>OX463225.1:121219197-131219197 GCA_949820135.1 Sylvilagus floridanus
TCTCTCTGTAACTCTGTATTTCAAATAAATAAATCATAAAAAAGTACACATATACCTTCATGTGCATATGTGTTTGCATATGCATGTACACATTTTAGAATATAAGAGTAGACAGGATAACTAATTTACAGGCTTCGGGGGGGTGATTTTCACAATTTCCTTATTTAAATGTTCACACTTTTTTAAAAAAATTTTTAAAGCTAGATCAAATAAAATACTCTGCTCTTCTTCGATTCCCTGTGTACCATTCAGTAAATCTCCCCTACTTGAGTTAGCTAAGTGTGGAACTGAAGATCCTAGGGAACAGAGCTTCTCAAAGCACAATGAGAATTGTTGGGAGGAGGTAAAGAGCAGAAGACAGAATGGAGAATCCAGGATGTATAGCTTAAGCAGTTAGAAGACCAACAGGGTGACTACAAGCTGGCATTTTTGTTGATGGTAGAATATAAGATGGGCAACAGGATGTGGCTGAGCCAATATCATTAGAGTTACAGGCCAAGATCCCAAGTGGTATTAGAAGACACATCAAGTTAGTAGATAAAGTTTGCTTCTGGGGACTGGTGTCTCTCTCTCCATCTCTCTCTCTCTATCTCCCCCCCCACACACACACACACTTACCTACCTACCTACTATAGGAAAAATGAGTCTGAGGTCCAGGCACAGAACGCTTGAACTATTGCTGGTAGGGCTAGTAGAACTTGGTGGCAAGGTCTGGTAAAATTTGGAGAAAATGGCTGAGAAAGAAAAGCAAGATGCATTCAGGCCCAGATGTTTGTCACAGAGCACCAGTGAGGTAAGGGATGTTCAGGGCTACTCACAGGAGGGAAGAGACCTTGATACTCCCTGGCTTGGACCCAGAATACAGAACTGTGCAGACAAGTGCCAAAGCCTGAGCTCAGCCAGAGGAGCCAGCCTTATCAATGGATCTAGAGTCAGCAATTGTAGCAACCTCACCCAGGCAGCTGTGCCCGCAAACACATTCAAACAGTCCATGTGGTCAGAGCGGACGTGAGCCCAGGCACACACACAGAGAGACACAGGAACAGAAATTAAAGGCTTCCCAAACTTCCCAAACAACTCCAGCAGAGGACTTGCTAATGGAAGGAGTGCTTAAACATGAGAACAGTGCATGCAAGAGGGTCTGGGGGCTCCCTTACATGAAGCTCAGGAGTGCTAACCCCACCCAGCTCCTGGTAAGTTCCACGGGAAAATCTCCATAAGGCACCTGGCCACTATGGTTGTAGGGGAGCCACAGCGCCAGCTCAGGGCATGCTCTTCCCTTCCTCTCTGCTCCAGCAGGAACAAGGCTTAATTAAGGCCAGATGGTACTTAAGTGACAAACACCCTCCTCTAGGAAGAAGCAGGCAGCTCAGGGGGTGGTTTTGAAGGGTGGGACAAGGAATTTTGTAAAGGAGAACTTGACTTTGGTGTCAGTTCTAGGGGAAAGGTGAATCTGACAAGACAACAGATCTGATGAAGTGGGTCTCAGCTAAGAGGGAAGAATTCCCAAGCTCTTAGGTGTCCATGGCCCCAATTGGAAGGAGGTAGCTGGACAATGATAGTCACCTGATGACAAATGCTAGGATGGCATCCAGATAGGCCAAGAACCAGGAAGGGGGAAGATGAAGATAAGCTAAGACAAGCAGCTGGGCCGGCGCCACGGCTCAGTAGGCTAATCCTCCACCTTGCAGCGCCGGCACACCGGGTTCTAGTCCCAGTCGGGGAATCGGATTCTGTCCTGGTTGCCCCTCTTCCAGGCCAGCTCTCTGCTGTGGCCAGGGAGTGCAGTGGAGGATGGCCCAAGTACTTGGGCCCTGCACCCCATGGGAGACCAGGAGAAGCACCTGGCTCCTGGCTTCAGATCAGTGCTGTGCGCCGGCCGCAGCGCACTGGTCACGGCAGCCATTGGAGGGTGAACCAATGGCAAAGGAAGACTTTTCTCTCTGTCTCTCTCTCTCACTGTCCACTCTGCTTGTCAAAAAAAAAAAAAAAAAAAAGATAAGCAGCTGATAAGACTGATAGGATTCTGGTTCCCCTCCCCCTACTGCTCTCCCTCCTCTCGACTGAGACTTGACTAAAAGTTTCAGCCTATCTCAGCTGCATGCTAAAGGGGAAGCAGGGCTCCCCAAAGTTCAGCATGATGGACATCAGCAAGTGGTAATTAAGGCAAGATTCCAAGGAAGGTGAACCTCTAAAACAGAGAAGCTCAGGCCTAGGTGGTCCAGCTTCCCCATTCCACCCAACCTCATGAACTCTGGTTGGTAAAGAAGACAGTAGAGTTGGCTCTCTGTATCCACAGAGTTTGCATCAACAGTTCAACCAATCATGGATGGAAGTGTGCAGAAAAGGAAATTGCATCTATACTAACAGGGACAGAATTTTTTTCCTAGTCATTTTTTTGTATAACAACAATTTACATAGCATTTACATTGTATTGATATTATAACTAACCCAGAAATGATTTAAAGTATATGGGAGGCTGTGCATAGGTTATAGGCAAATAGTCCACCACTTTACATAAGGAACTGTAGCATCTGCAGATTTTGATGATGATGTACAGTGTTTCCTTGCAGGAATCTAGACTAGGGAAGAACCAGCTCTTTCCTCTTCAGAAAGGGTGATCTCTGCCATTTCATATTATCTTTCCCCCAAGCTGACCCCAGAAATATCTGTGGGAAAGGACAGGTTGTTTTTGGCTTGGGGAGATAGGAGATCCATGTAAATTTATTTATCATGAGGCACAACAGTAGCTTTGTAGGCAATTAAATGTATTTCATCAATGTGTCAATATTCTTGATCATATTCAGCTTTCTGAGTTTGTGGCTCACTTAGTGCAGCTATGAGTAAAAAATCTTGCAAAATTGGTATGGGTAGGGTGGGAGTTGTTAAATTGACTATAAGCTAGAGGAGTAGAGGGCTTCCTAATTGGTATGATTCTAGTTGTTCTAGAAAAGCTTCCTGCATGCAAACCTCCCTAGGATCCACTCTCTCCATACATGAAATTCAACCGGTTTCTTTTTGGTTCTCACTACCGTCTCCAACTTCTTCTTCTGTTATGCAAATAATGCTAGGAAGATAGGAGGAAACCACATCGTATCTGTGTTTAGAAACTGCTCTAAGATAAATGTTCAGAAAAATGTAAATCTCTTGAGTAAGCAGGCTTAGATGAAGCTATGAGCTCATTTGGCAACTGTGCAAGCTTCAGCATTTAAAGCAAAATGCTCTAAATAAATCTGGGCTTCAAAAGCCAAGAGTTAAGAGTGAAAGCTTGGTAGCCAAAAACAGTTTCTTGACTGAAATTGACCTTCATGGACCTCCTTACTGTGACTGATCTAGGACAAATAGCATAAAGCAATCTCTTTTACTTCAATTCTACTCAACAAAGACTTACCCAATTCTTTCTACTGTATGTAAGGCACTGCACTAGGTAAAACCAGGAACAAAATGTTGCATAAAACAGTTCTGATCCCTAGAGAGCCTAACCATGCAGGACACAACATGCCTGAAGAACAAAGCAAAACATCAGAGTACTGTGAGAATCCAAAAGAGAGGTGGCTCATCCGAGTAGAGTTCTTAAGAATGGCAAGAAGGCCGGCGCCGTGGCTCAACAGGCTAATCCTCCGCCTTGCGGCGCCGGCACACCGGGTTCTAGTCCCGGTCGGGGCGCCGGATTCTGTCCCGGTTGCCCCTCTTCCAGGCCAGCCCTCTGCTGTGGCCCGGGAGTGCAGTGGAGGATGGCCCAGGTGCTTGGGCCCTGCACCCCATGGGGAGACCAGGAAAAGCACCTGGCTCCTGGCTCCTGCCATCGGACGAGCGCGGTGCGCCGGCCGCAGCGCGCCGTCCGCGGCGGCCATTGGAGGGTGAACCAACGGCAAAAGGAAGACCTTTCTCTCTGTCTCTCTCTCTCACTGTCCACTCTGCCTGTCAAAAAAAAAAAAAAAAAAAAAAATTTAAAAAAAAAAAAAAAAAGAATGGCAAGAAGAGATCTGCTTGAAGTACAACATGCTGTGCAGGAGGGCTGGCATGATCAAAGGCATAGAGATGGAAAATCACAGGATGTTGATCAGATGGCCAGGTCTGGGTGAAACAGGGTAGGAGCAACAAGGGAGTAGAAAACATGGGGGAGAGAAATGATTGGGCCATGGTGAACAAGACCAAGGCAGAGGAATTTTAGGGGCAACCAACGCCTGTGTCTTCCGTTCTTTTCCATGTTCTGTTGAAAGGTCATCCCTAACCACCTGATAGTACAACGATTCTCAGGCACACTCACAGGGTGAGTTCATGATGAGCTGGGTGCTGCATCCACTTGTATGAGGAAGTCTCACCTTCCACCTGGCTCAGCGTTCTTCCTCCTCCCACCACTCTTGGCCTCTTTCCCTTTGCCCTATTTCCCTAACACCCACCATCAGCCATGGCACCTCATATTTTTTCCCCCTTTACCTCATAGCCAACTCTGCTCTCTCTGAAAAGTGACTAGTGGCCGGCGCCGTGGCTCAATAGGCTGATCCTCTGCCTGCGGTGCCGGCACCCTGGGTTCTAGTCCCGGTCAGGGTGCCGGATTCTTCTCCAGTTGCTCCTCTTCCAGTCCAGCTCTCTGCTGTGGCCAGGGAGTGCAGTGGAGGATGGCCCAAGTCCTTGGGCCTTGCACCCCATGGGAGACCAGGAGAAGCACCTGGCTCCTGGCTTTGGATCAGCGCAGTGCACTGGCCCCAGCGGCCATTGTGAGGTGAACCAACGGAAAAAAGGAAGACCTTTCTCTCTGTCTCTCTCTCTCTCTGTGTCCACTCTGCCTGTCCAAAAAAAAAAAAAAAAACTTTACAAAAAAAAAAGTGACTAGTGAAAGAAAGATACCAAATCTCCCTGCCTACTTCCTCCCCTGATGGGCAACAAAGACTCCTAAGCAACAAGAGTGAAAATGGCCTTGGCTACATTATTGAAGAGCTCAGTCAAATTTAATATGTCTGCTTCTTCCTTTTGCAACTCTTTTCATGCCTTCCTCCATCACTGTCTCCATGTCTGTGTCTCTTGGACCCCTCTGATATTCTTTTCCATGTCAGAAAAAGACCACAGGAAGGAGGGCCGCCATATAATCAAAAAACCCAGGGCCACTTGGTATGTGAGGAAGCTGTGGAGATAGGGTAGGGTGTACCTTCTGTTATGGCTGAATTGTTTCTCAAAATTTGTCTTGAAGTCATAAACCCTAGTAGTTCAGAACATGATTGTATTTGGAGATTGGGCTTTCAAATAATTGATTAAGTTAAAACGAGGCTGTTAGGGTGGGTCTTAATCCACATTGATCTGTGTCCTTACAGGCAGAGGAAATCAGGACACGGACATTCAGAGACGATCGTGTACGGACACAGGTAGAAGGCAGCCAAGTGCAAGCCAAGGAAGGAGGTACAAAAGAAACCAATCCTGCCAGCATGTTGATCTCAGACTTACAGTCTGCACAACTAAATAAAATAAATAAGTAAATTCCTGTGTTTTAATGCCTCAAATCTGTAGTGTTTAGTATGGTGGTCCTAGCAAATGAATACAACTTCCCAAGACCATGCTAGAACAGGTGGACTGGAGAGAAGTTCTTGATATTCTAAGAGGCTGCCAAATACCCAGTCCCCTTCAGAACAAGTCAGTTTGTGTGGACACTGGCAAAATTGGATGTACCTTGAGTTTTGTGATCACATGACTGATTGGACCAAGGATCAAAGACTGGCTGGCCCAGTGGTTTCATGGAAGAGCTCCATTCCACGTAGGCTAGGTTTGCCAATTAGATTCTTTCTTAGAAAACTCAGAGTATGAAACAGAACCAATGAGTCGGGAAGGCACATGGAGATGGGAGAAGCAAAGACAGAAGAGGGTAGGAGAATGGCCAGCGCCACGGCTCAATAGGCTAATCCTCCACCTTACAGCACCGGTACACCGGGTTCTAGTCCCGGCCGGGGTGCCGGATTCTGTCCCGGTTGCCCCTCTTCCAGGCCAGCTCTCTGCTGTGGCCAGGGAGTGCAGTGGAGGATGGCCCAAGTCCTTGGGCCTTGCACCCCATGGGAGATCAGGATAAGCACCTGGCTCCTGCCTTCGGATCAGCGCGGTGTGCTGGCCACAGCACGCCGGTCACGCTGGCCATTGGAGGGTGAACCAACGGCAAAAAGAAGACCTTCGTCTGTGTGTGTCTCTCTCTCTCACTGTCCACTCTGCCTGTCAAAAAAATTAAGAGAGAGAGAGAGAGAGAGAGAGAGAGAGAGAGAGAGAGAGAAGAAGCAGAAAGCAGAGAGCGAGCAGCTGATCAAGGGGAGCAGCTGGAACTAAAGCAGGCACCACTTCTGAAGGGACGCAGCTGCCTGTGCAGCCAGCACTGCCCTTGTTTCCCAGTCTCCAGGAGTGATGCCCACTCCTCCAAGGGACATTGACTGTGGGGCTGTTGAGAGCTCCCTTCTTTGACCTTCTTTCCTGAACATAAACCCTCCATTCCCGAACTCTGCTGGGCCTCTCTGTTCCTTGCACTCTCCAAGAACTCACTGAACAAAATGCCACAGAACTAGGGGACTTGAACAACAGTTTTACTTTCCCACAGCTCTGGAGGCTGGAAGCCCAACACCAAGGTATCTGCAGGGCTGGTGCCTTCCAAGAAATTGACTCCAGGCCTCTCCCCTCAGCTTGTAGAGGGCCCCTTCTCCCTATGTCTTCACACAGTCTACCCTCTTTCTGTGTCCAAATCACCTCTTCTTATAAGGACACCAGTCAGGAGCGTTTAGTGCCCACTCTAATGACCTCATTCTAACTCAGTTACCTCTTAAAATATCCTCTCTCCCAATAAGGTCACATTCTGAGGCCAGGACTGCAACACACACATATGAGACGTGGGGACGAAATTTCACTTTAATCAATGGGGCCACATCTAAAGCCAAGACATTTCCCAGCCGGCTTTGCCCTGATGTTCCCTCAAAAAAGCTGCCCTTCTGTGCTGCTGGCCAGCTATCTATAGGCTGAGAGTTGAATATTCTTCCAGAAAAGAATACTGTTGATGATTCCACCTCTGAGCCACAAGCACAAGCTAATCAAGGTACAGAAGGTATGTTAACAATGATGGAAAATGATATCAAGATTTTTTTAAAGAATTATTTACTTATAAGAGTGGGAATAAGAGAGGGAGGAGGAAGTTCGTAACTATAAACTGTATAGTTCTACATACATCCCTACAGACTTACTTCTAAGGGTACAGTTTAAAATCTTGTCATGGGACTCCAAATCCCATTAAGCTAGGTGGTAAAAATGCCATCTTAAGTGTTAAAGTGATCATATTTAGTGTTAAAGTAAAAATATAGATAGGATTAAGCTTTAAAGGATAATATAAATAGGATCAAGTGCCTGGTAATAATAACAGAATTAAAAAGGAGATTATGTTCCAACATGGGAAGGAGTCCACATAGCAGACTCATAGAATGACAATAGATTTAAGTAACACTCTGACCTCAAAATCAGCACTTAAGTTTTCCTGGTCTGGCTGAAAAGCCTGTGAGAGCATTTCTGGCATGGAAAGCCAAGACACTGTGGCAAAAAATGTTCTACATGAAGGATCTCTGAGAAAGAGTCCCCAGTGGAAAGAAGGGGCCATCAAAGAAGGATGTACTTTTAAAGGGAGGAGAGAACTTCTATTTTGCTTACGGCTTTGTCTAAATACTGATGGAGTTTGTAGACTAAAAAGGCTTTCATTGCCTAAGCACCTCATGTCAAGAGCCTCAGGTGACCACTGATGTCATACATAAGAGTGTTAATTGCTAAATTAACAACAGGAGTCACTGTGCACTAACTCCCCATGCAGGACCTCTGTCCTCAATGAGTTGTATTATGAGAGTTAGCTGTAGAACTAGTTCTCAAACAGTTTGTGTGTGTGTGTGTGTGTGTGTGTGTGTGTGTGTACAAATTGTTGAAATCTTTACTTAGTATAGAGTTGGTCTCCTGTGCACAAAGTTAACTAAAAATGAATCTTAATGGAGAATGGGACTGGGAAGAGGAGGGAGAAGGAGGAAGGGTGGGAGGGCGGGTCTGATGGGAAGAATAACTATATTCTTAAAGTTGTACTTACCAAATTTGTATTCCTTTAAAAAATAAACAAAAAAGAGATTTATTTATTTGAAAAATGGGGAGAACAGGCTTCCATTCTCTGATTTACTTTAAATGACCTTGATAGCCAGATCTAGGTCAGGCTGAAGCCAGGAGCCAGGAAGTTCACCTTTGGTCTTCCACGTGGGTGGCAGGGGCTTGGGCCATCTTCTGCTGCCTTCCCAGGTGTATTAGAAGAAGCTGGATTGGAAGCAGAACATGTGGGAGCTCTAACCAGCACTCCAAGGTGGGATGCCAGTGTTGCAAGCAGTGGCTTAATCCACTGCACCATAACACTGGTCCCAAAACACATTTTCTTTTCTTTTTTCTTTTTAAAGATTGACTTATTTATTGGAAAGTTAGAGTTACAGAGAGAGGGAGATGGAGAGGCAGAGAGAGATCTTTAAATACTCTGGTTTACTCCCTAGAGGGCCACAATGGCCAGCGTTGGGTCAGATCAAAGCCAGGAATGCCACCCTGCTATCCCACATGGGTGGCAAAGGCCCAAACACTTGGGCCACCTTCCACTGCTTCTCCCATGTCACCATCAGGGAACTGGATAGGAAGTGGAGTGTCTGGGACACAAACAGGCACCCATATGGGATATATGGGATGCAGGCAGTGACTTTATCCTCTGCATCACAACACCGACTACAGAGAAAGCCTCTCAGTGATGGAGTAGCCCTGAACACACTTGAAACAAGGTGGCGGTGGGAGGTGGAAGGGGGAGAAGCTGAAGAAATGATGGCACAGGACCCTCAGAGAAATAAAAAAGGGGTGGAATTAAAAGCAGAAGCTGATCAAGCAGTGGAAAAAATAAAACCAGAAACTGAGCATATAGGAATGTCCTAGGGAAAAAGAAAGAGAGTGGAAAGCCTCTAGCGAAACCATCTCAGGCTCAGCACAGTAAGAAAGGAGATGGTTCACTGTGGAGGACTGAATCCCACGCCCACCACACCCCCACTCAAGCTCGTGAGTCGCAGTTGCAACCCCTGTACCCCAGAATGTGATGGCATTTGGAGATAAGGTATTTAAAGAGATAATTAAGGAGCCAGCACTGTGGCATAGTGGGCTGGGCCTCTGCAGCATTGGCATCCCATGTGGGCACAGGTTCAAGTCCTAGCTGCTCCTCTTCCAATCCAGCTCTGTGCTATGGCCTGGAAAGCAGTAGAAGATGGCCCAAGTGCTTGGGCTCCTGTACCAACATGGGAGACCTGGGGGAAGCTCCTGGCTCCTGGCTTCAGATCAGGCCAGTTCTGACCATTGTGACCATTTGGAGAGTAAGCCATCAGATAGAAGACCTTTCTCTCTGTCGCTCCCCTCCCCAACTCTGCCTCTCAAATAAATAAATAAAATCTTTTAAAAGAGAGAGAGATAATTATGTTAAAAATGGAACCATTAAGGTGTCCCCAAACCAATCTAACTGATGTCCTTCTAAGAGGAGGAAACGTGGACACCAGGGATGCACCTGCACAGAGGAGAGACCAACAGAGGACACAGGGAGGAGACAGCCATCCACAAGCCAAGGACAGAAGCCTCAGCAGAGCCCAAGCCTGCTGCCATCTGGATCTCAGACTCCACCCTCCAGAACGGTGAGAGAATGAGTCACCCAGTCTGTTCCACTTGTTACAGCAGCCTGAGCTGACTCATACATCTACCAAGCCTGTGTATGCTCAGAAAGACTGGGAGTCAGCGATGGGCAGACATGGAGTCCTCAAGTTCCCAAGAAAACTAAGGCATTGGATCTCCCCAAGGAAAGGTTTTCTGATCACACTTTTTTTCTTAATTCAAATTGGTTTCTATTACTTACAAAAAAGACTTTGATGCATTAACTTGAAAGGTCGTCTCCAGGAAAGAAATTATTTGCTTGAGAAATCAAGCTTAGGGTTGACCGGAGAGTACTGTGGAGCACAGGTAATCCTGGTGTCAGGACAAGGGTGCGAGGGTGAAGCTAGGAGCCCTCTCAGGTCCCTTCAGAGAGGACAGAGGTGTCTCTTCTGCCCAGTGATTCCAGCCAGTCTCCTTCCTCCTTTCCCTCAAAATGAGAAGCAAAAATCAGGAAGAAGGACCTCTCAAAAGTCTACAGCTACCCCAGGCAAACAGACACATGTGAGTCCCAGCAGAGCTGTCCACAGCCACAGGGGACCAGGGCTGAGGAGATGTCTCTTCTAAGAGCAGGTTGAGCAGAATTACACAGACGGGGTGAGGAAGAAGTTAAAAACTGGCATGTCAGCTCGGAGCTTTTCTTACATGGTTGTGAAATAAAGCCATCTCCCATGTAGGCTGAGTAATGGCCCCCCTGAGACGTCTACATCCTAATCCCCAGGACCTGTGTCTGTTATATTAGACAGTAAAAGAGATTTTTGCAGATGTGATTAAGCTAAGGATCTTGTAGCAGGGAGATATCCTGGATTACCTGGGTGATCCCCATGGAATCGCAAGAATCCTTCAATGATGGAGACAGAAGGCAGCCAGGTGGGGGCAGCAGCAGAGGCAAGCAGTTGAAGACAGCATGCTACCTCCCTGGCTCCTTACAGAGAGAAAGGCCCACCAGCCAAGGAGTACACTGGTACTCACTGGTAGATAACAGCTGCCTTGCAGTATTGCTGTGAGGATTAAATGATTTAATACACATAATCATAATCCTTCAATAAATCTCACTATTATAATCATCCCTAAAGCTCTTAGAGTTGCGTTGTCCAATATGGTAGCCACAAGCCACGTGTGACCCTTGAACACTTGAAGTGTGGCCTTTCTGAGCCGAGGCATGCTGCAGGCAGAAAATACACACTCAAGACTTATCAAAAACAAGGGAAATAGCTCTACAATTTTTAATACTGGTTACATGTTAAGATGGTATTTTGGGTACATCCAATTAAATAAAATATATTATTAAGATTAAATTTCCCCCATTCCCCTTTACCTGTTTCACGTGGCTACCAGAAAATGTGACATCTCTGTGTGTCTCACACTGAATTCTCCAAGACAGTGCTGTGTGAGCTTCTGGCCCTTGCTGAATGGAGAAGTACAGAGTAAGGCACCTGCACACTCAGGACAAGTGCAGCCACCCGTTCACTTCTTCACAGTTGCCGTGGCTCTCCCCTGCTCCCTCTTCTCCATGTTTCCCTGATGCCACTCCTGGGAACCCCCTAAGTGTTGACTGACAGATATAACTAAATCAGGAGAATAAACTGTGGCATAGTGAGTGAAGCAGCACCTGTGGTGCCGGCATCCCATGTGGGTGCTGGTTTGAGTCCCAGCTGCTCCACTTCTGAGCCAGCTCTCTGCTGTGGCCTGGGAAAGCAATGGAAGATGGCCCAAGTCCTTGGGCCCCTGTACTTGCATGGGAGACCCAGAAGAACCTCCTGGCTCCTGGCTTCAGATTGGCCCAGCTCTGGCTATTATGGCCATCTGGGGGGTGAACCAGTGGATGGAAGATATCTCTCTCCCTCTCTTTCTCTCTCTCTGCCTCTGTCTCCCTGTAACTTTGCCTTTAAAATAAATAAATAACTCTTTAAAGAGAGAGAGAGAGAGAGAGAGAGAGAGAGAATAAACTCAGTTGGCCTCAGACACAGAACAGGTCAGGAGGAGGTAATCTCCCCTTTCTCTCTCTCTCTCTCTCTCTCTCTCTCTCTCTCTCTCTCTCTCTCTCATTTAAAACTTATCTTTTCATTTCAATTTCCACATACTTTTTGTGGGTTCTTTTTTTAAGATTTCTTTATTTGAAAGGCAGAGCTTACAGAGACTGGGGAGAGACAGCAAGAAAGGTCTTCCACGCACTGGTTCACTCCTCAATGGTTGCAATGGCCAGAGCTGGATTGGTCTGAATCCAGGATCCAGGAGCTTCTTCCAGGGCTCTCACTTGGGTGCAGGGGCCCAAAGACTTGGATCATCTTCCACTGCTTTCCCAGGTGCATTAGCAGGGAGCTGAATCAGAAGTGGAGCAGCTGGGACTCCAACCGGCACCCACATGGGATCACAGGCAGCCACCCAGCCCACTGTGTCACATGCCACCTCCTGCCCCCTTTCTCTTTTACACATCCAGTGAGTGCAGAGCAGTGAGGCTCAGCAGGCACCTGTGCCCTCCACACCTGACTTTTCTTTTAATCCTTTCCACTTGCTCCTAGGGGTTTACTCAATATCCTGCCAGTGCTTGAAATTCCACCATTTGCGTGACTCTGGGATACGAAACTGAACTCTGGAAACTGGGCTTGGCTCTTACGGCTCTTCAGCCTCAGTAGCCATGAGGAACCCCCACTTGCTGTCCTTGCGTCTCTGGCCCTGCCCATCCCTCTCTTCCTGAGAGTAGCCCTGGACCAGGAAAGGTCCTCCGAGCTCTGGTCTCCTCATTGTCCCTGAAGACCCTCTCAAGCAAGGCTCTTCTCCTGCCACTACAGTGGTGACAACGGGCAGCACGAGTCACAAAGTCAGGCGGGCTTCAAGGGTCCAGGGTCTTACTCAGCTTGCACAACTACAGGCCCTGGTCTACAAGCACTGGCAGTTACTTGAGCTGTTGCTTTTATCCTTTTTTTTTTTTTTAACAGGCAGAGTTAGACAGTGAGAGAGAGAGAGAGAGAGAGAGAGACAGAAAGAAAGGTCTTCCTTCTGTTGGTTCACCCCCCCCCCCAAATGGCCACTATGGCCAGCACACTGCGCCATTCCAAAGCAAGGAGCCAGGTGCTTCTCCTGGTCTCCCATGGGGTGCAGGGCCCAAGGACTTGGGCCATCCTCCACTGCCTTTCCGGGCCACAGCAGAGAGCTGGACTGAAGAGGAGCAACCGGGACAGAACCGGCACCCCAACCGGGACTAGAACCTGGAGTGCTGGCGCCACAGGCAGAGGATTAGCCTAGTGAGCCTCAGCACCAGCCTGCTTTTATCCTTGAGAGTGGAGCTCCCCACCTGCTATGGTTTGATAGAATTTGGCCCCCCCGAATTCATGCAGGAGTTTAATCTCCCAAATCTTATGCTAGTAGTGTTAAGAGGGTGGAAACTCAATCTGGCTTTGGTGTTTGTTTGGGTGAGGGGGCCTCTGGAAAGTGATGTTAGACTAGATTATTAGTGTGATTGGATCCTGGTGGATTCACACACACACACACACACACACACACACACACGTGCTCCATGTCTCGCTGTCTGAAGCTCTGTGCTGCCTAAGACTCTACCAGGAAGAAGAAGGCCATTGTCAAATGGAGCTCCTAGACCTGGTTCCTCCAGAACCCTCTTCTTTATAGTTACCTGTCTCAGGTATTTTGCCACAGTAGTGAAGAGCTGACTGATACACTACCCTATGCCTCCAGGTACATGGGCTCCATTCCCCAGGAAGCCCATTCTGCACTTTGTAGGTCTGAAGAAGCAGCAGGAGCAGAACAGATACCGCTCTCAGAGTCAAGTGGGCAATCTGCTTAGGAGGCCTCTAGGCTGGGTGAGATGCATTCCACAGCTGACACTACCTCTGGCTAGTCCTCACAATGCCATTAAAAAGTGTGCTCCCGACTGGAGCCTAGGGAGATTACTGATGCCATAAACAAGAGTGTCAAATTGTCAAGTTAACAACAGGAGTCGCTGTGCACTTACTCCTTATGTAGGGTCTCTGTTCTTAATGTGCTGTACATTATGATTTAATGCTATAACTAGTACTCAAACAGTATTTTTCACTTTGTGTTTCTATGTGGGTGCAAACTGTTGAAGTCTTTACTTAATATATACTAAACTGATCTTCTGTATATAAGAGAAATGAAAATGAATCTTGATGTGAATGGAAGGGGAGAGGGAGTAGGAAAGGGGAGGGTTGCAGGTGGGAGGGAAGTTATGGGGGGGGGAGCCACTGTAATCCATAAGATGTACTTTGGAAATTTATATTCATTAAATAAAAGTTAAAAAAAAAGTGTGCTCCCAATTAGAACAGAATTACAATATAATTCATTAACTCATTCTGGGTGTACTAGGTCCCTAAAAGAACTAAAATCAGGGACTTAAACAGAAATTTTTTATCCCAGTGCTCAAAGTGGCATTCTTCAGGGTAGCTAAAAGACAGAAGCAACCCAGGTGCCCACTGACAGCTGAAGAACAAACAAATGTGAAGGTAAATCTGCTGCAATATTATTTCGTCTTTTTTTAAAAATATATTTATTTTATTTACTTGAAAGGCAGAGTTACAGAGAGATATAAAGACAGAGACAGAGAGATCTTCCATCTTCTGGTTCACTCCCTAAATGGCCACAAGGTCCAGGGCTGGGCCAGACTGAAGCCAGGAGCTTCTTCCAGGGCTGCCATGCAGGTGCAGAGGCCCAAGCACTTGAGCCATCCTCCGCTGCTTTCTCAGACACATCATAGCAGGGGGCTGGATTGGAAGTGGAGCAGCTGGGACTCGAACTTGGGATGCCGGCACTGCAGGCCAGGGCTTTAACCTGCTGTACCACAGCACCAGCCTCTATTTTTCAGCTCCTATTATTCTGACGCATAATACATCATGGTCAGACTTTCGGGATATTATGCTAAGTGAAACAAGGCAGACACAAAAGACAAATAGGATATGATTATTTCCATAGGAGTCACAAAAAGCAGTGAAATTCATAGGGACAGAAAGTAGCTTACAGGTTTCTAGGGGGCTGGGTGAGGGGAGAATGTGGCCTTGTTGTTCATGGGGTATAGAGTTTAATGAACAAGAGGAAAGCGTTCTGGAAATAGATGGTGGTGATGGTTGCACAAATATGTGAATTTACAAAATGCCACTAAATTATATACTTAAAAATGATAAATTTGGGGACTAGCACTGTGGCATAGCAGGTAAAGCTGCCACCTGCAATGCTGGCATCCCATAAGAGTGCCAGTTCAAGTCCCAGCTGCTCCACTTCTGATCCAGCTCCATGCGAATGCACCTAAGAAAGCAGTAGAAGATGGCCCAAGTGCTTGGACCCCTGCACCCACGTGGGAAGCCTGGAAGAAGCTCTTGGCTCCTGGTTTCAACCTGGACCAGTCTTGGACATTGTGGACATTTAGAGAATGTACCAGCAGATGGGAGACCTTTCTCTCCTCTCTCTCTCTCTCCCTTTCTCTGCCTCTGCACCTCCATCTCTGTAATTCTGACTTCCAAATGAAATAGATAAATCTTTTTTTAAAAAGATGAATTTTATCAGGACTTTTTTTTTTAGAGAAAAACACTTCTAAGTAAAAAAGAAACTCTATGTTTTCAAGCACCATAACCAGAGCCAGATGATCAAAATATGATCAAATATGTTTCCAAGCCTACTAGCTTGAAAGCACTCATTCCCCACTTGTCACCCTCCCTGGTGATGGGACCTTTGTCAGGGACCACCAGACCTCTCTCATCACCTCTGGCCCTCTTCTTGAAAGGTAGGCTCCATTCAGACAGCTTTTGGAGCTGTCTAGTAGACTAAGAAGTGTGCTCTCACCTGGTATCCGGGCCTGGCTGCTCCCATCCAGCACCCAAAGGACAAGCCTGCCCTTTGAAGCAAGAAGTTTAGATTGGGAGTGTGAACAAAAGATCCTTGACATTAAGACTTTATTCATACGAAGTTGAAAGGCAGAAGAGAGAGAGAGAGAGAGAGAGAGAGAGAGAGAGAGAAAGAGAAATCACTTTTCCATCTTCTGGTTCACTCCCCAAATGCCCACAACATTCAGGGCTGGGCCTGGTCAAAGCCAGGAGCTGGGAATTCAATCTCCCATGGGAGTGGTGGGGACCCAACCACTTGAGACATTACCTGCTGTCTCCCAGGGTGCATATTAAGCAAGAACCTGGAATCCAGAGCTGAAATCAGGACTCAGACTCATCGATATACAATGACAGGGTTCCTAATGGCAGCTTAATCTCTACATCATGTGCTGGCTCCTAGAACTGATATTTTTATCACCATATCTACCTACTGATATTCTCTTGACTGGCTCAGAACACAAGCAGTGAGGAGAGAAGGGGTGATGTACTAGACCCCTAAAATCCTCGTATCACCAATATTAGAGCAGAAGACGAAGGCCAAAGCATGTTGCCTATGGTTCAGCAGCCTTACCCAAACAGGGTGATTGCACAGTGCTGGGTGCTAAGCTATTGTCTCGAGGTTCCCAATCTATCATTTCGATACTGGCCCAGGGTTCTTTGACTCACTTGCGAACAGAAATTAACAAGAGGACACCATTCAACCCAGACAAAACTTGTGGGGGGCTTATGCCAGAATAAAGGGATGTGGTAAAAGAGGGTTCCACTGACTGGCTCGCCCGCGAACACGGGGTTTATTGAGCTGGGAAGGTGTGGCCACGCCCTCTCAGTCTCCGGCTCTTTCCACTCCATACTCTGAACACAATGCAAGGGGCTGTGCTCTGCGCAGGCTCATTGGCTTCTTTTCTGTACTGGGTCAAAATGGTGGAGCTGCTTGCTACTGCCTCCTGGACCAGGGCATACTTGGGCTGCACTGGGCTATTAGGGGCTTGTGGGAGGGTTGGGAAGTCCCTACTGGGGCACGAGGGTGTCTTTGATGGTTAGCTGTGGACTCGCCTTGCTCCCGACTGGTTTGGAGCTAGAAAAGGATTGATGTTCAGGTGGGAGATGGCTACATGTCAGGTCAGGAGGGGCTTGGTTTTACGAGTCCTGTTTGCTACCCTGTCTTACTTTCATACTGCTTTGTGATGCTACCCCAAATCTGCAAATCAGGATTCTCTGTGCTTGCCGATGGGTTATGTTGGGCTGGATGGTGGGGAGAGCCTGGCAGGCAGCAGGACAGGAGGAATCTACTGCTCACTGGCTTGCTCCTCCGGGCAGGTACCCCGGCAGTGGCTCTTCAGCCCAGTGGCAGGGCCCAGTCCCAGCTTCCAACAGCCTCACAGACTTTCCCAGAATGAGCCTCAGGATGCTGTGGCACAGGGGTACCCTATCAGCCTGGCAGCAACCCCTTCCCGGTGATCTGGGCTCTGCTGCCCACCACCATTGCCACGAACGGAATTATCAGAGATGGTCTGAACTCAGCAGTCGAGGACTTTTCTTAAGTTCGTATGTCTTGTTCCCCCAGCCATTTTAACATTTTCTGTTAACATGTTGGTTAATTTCTGGGCTTGGCCCTGAATACTCTGTGGGAGGTAAGGTCTGTGGCAGACAAACCCTTAGGGTCACTCTCATGACTCCAACCCC
The DNA here is from genome assembly GCA_949820135.1 of Sylvilagus floridanus. Taxonomy (NCBI): domain Eukaryota; kingdom Metazoa; phylum Chordata; class Mammalia; order Lagomorpha; family Leporidae; genus Sylvilagus; species Sylvilagus floridanus. Next base: position 121,236,435 of record OX463225.1, read on the forward strand.
TGGTGTACTTGCCCCATTCAGTCCCTTCCTCTGGAGAGGGGGCAAGACCTGTGATTTACAGCTAAAGCATGGAACATAGCCAAGAGGAGGGGATTTTGGGGACTTTGCAGATACAATCAAGGTCAGTTGACTTGAAGTTCAAAATAAGGAAGATAGGGCAGGCTTTCGGCACCGTGGTTGAGATGCCACCTGGTACCCTGTATTCTATACTGGGATACCTGAGTTTGAGCCACAGCTTTGATTCTGATTCTAGCTTCCTGCAAATTGCACACTGGGAGGCAGCGGTGATGGTTTTAGTAGCTGGGTCCCTGCCACCCAGGTGGGAGACCCAGATTGAGTTCCAGGCTCCTGACTTTGGACTAGCCCGACCCAGCCCTGATGGTGTGAGCATTTGGGGAATGAACCAGCAAAAAGATGATCTCTCTCTCTCTTTCTCTCTCTCTCTCTCTCTCTCTCTCTCTCTCTCTCTCTCTCTCTCTCTCACACACACACACACACACACACACACGCAGAGCTTCAAATAAATATATATGGAAGATGATCTGGGATGGGTTTGATGTTATCAGGCAAAAGCCCTTAAAGAGAAGCCAGGCCTTCTCTGAGAACAGATTCGCTTTGCTGACTTCACGAAGTTGCAGGCATTTTGAAGAAGCCCTCCTGGCAGACCAGAGAACAGCCCCCAGCTGACACGAAGTGAACATCCAGGGGCTGTCCACCGTGCAACCCTGAGGAGATGAACTTGGCAAGAACATGAATGAGCTTGCAAGCCCATTTCCCCCAGTAGAGCATCCAGATGAAAATGAAGCCCTGGGAAACCTTGCCTGTAGTCTTGTGGGACTCTGAGCAGAGGACTCCACTAAACCATGCCGGGAGTCCTGGCCGCTGGCAGAAGCTGCAGGTTAATAAATTTGTGCGTTGTTTTAGGCTGCTCGGCATGTGGTAATTTGTTACACAGGAACAGAAAGCTAATACAACATCCAAAGGCTTTGCTTGAGGCACATTAAACACTGTGTTAAACTTACCCGTGGAAATCTCAGGGAAGCTGACACTGACAGTCCAACCCAGCCTGGCTTTCTCTTCTAGACTAAAACGTACAGTGCCCTTTGAAGTAGGTGGCTTCCACAGAGACCAGGAAGTGCAAAACTACATATGTTTTTAAACATCAGAATCACACTTAGCATACCAAGAGATCACACCAGAAAACTGAGATTTATGAAAGTGGAAGTGTATTTGTGACTCCCTCTCACCCACGTCCTGTAGTTTGCACTCACCAAATGGAAGAGCAGGTGGAAATTTTCGTACCATTCAAATGTTCTCTCTCACTCGGTATACAGTTGGGCTTACTTATAATAAACAATATAATATAATTCTTCTTTATTTGAGTTTTGTGTTTGCATTTTAAAACTAATGAGACATTTGTGATAAATTTTGGATAAGCTCCTTTCATACTTTAAGGCTAGTTTAGCTAAGCCTAAATTGGGCCTTTTGAAGGTCCATTGATAAGACAAATGGAAGTAGTCTCTCAGAAGGTAACTACAACAGAATATGAACACTTCTTTTGGTCCTCTGTGCAAAAGATAGCAACAGAACAACTGAGGACAAATCCTCTATCTCCATCCAGTCCACAAAGAAACATTTATAATATGTGCAAGGATCTGGAACCTGGAACTCAATGAGAGAATCTCCAAGTGTTCCTTCAGTGAAGGGCTGGACTTGGTTTCTGTGGACCAGGTCATGCTATAATCCTGGAGGAACAGAAGTTAGCTGTGGCCTTGGTCCAAAAAGGTGTAAATAATTTCTGTCTATTGGAACAGTTTATTGCCCATGACAATGGCTTACCGTTTATTGTCTCTACCTCAGCAATCTTTTTTTTTAAGATTTATTTATTTATTTGAAGGGCAGAGTTACAAAGAGACAGAGAGAATGAGATCTTCCATCCACTGGTTGATTCCCCAAATGGCCATATTGGCTGGAACTGGGCCAATCTGAAGCCAGGATCCAGGAGCTTCTTCTAGGTCTCCCACATGGGCACAGGGGCCCAAGCTCTTGGGTCATTATTCACTACTTTCCCAGGCCATTAGCAGGAAGCTGAATTGAAAGTGGAGCAGCCGGGACTTGAACCTGTGGCCATACTGGATGCCAGTACCACAGGTGGTGGCTTAACCCGCTATGCCATGGTGGCAGTCCCTATGTCAGTGATCTTAAATTAGAATTTCTTTATTAAATTGCATACCTATATTTACATAGTTTCAAATTCTCAAATATTCTTTGAACCAGTTTTAGCATCTTACCAGGTCCCACACTGGTTAAAGAGTTCATTGAACAGATTTTTTTGGCATAGTTTATTCTATATTTGCATGACAATCATGTCTTTTGCCATTTTGAAAATTACTCTTGAACCAATATCGAGAGAAGAGTGCCAACCACATACCACAAACATCAATGCATGTATACTAGATGAAGTCCAGATGGGTATGGACTGAAGAAAGACTCCAGAGTGAACTTCACCTCCTTTCCTTAAAGAAGGGTGACTTCCTGTCTTCCCCAAGCTGTGCAACAGTAGAAGAGAAAGTCTGAGACACCCCCAAGTCAAGAGGCAATGGCAGGAGGCTAACGCAGGTCACAGGACAGTCTAGAAAGGGTCCGGATGGAATTCTTCCAGGCAGTGTAGCAGAGGAGGCTCCATGAGAAACCAGGCAGCCAGGCCCAGGGCAGGAGCGGCAGCAGCAATAAAGGGCCTGATTCCAAGGCAGCAGGAGTCACTCTCGTTTCTGTGTGGCTCCACCAGCTACAAGGCTGGATTGCAACTGGCCTGCTCCAACTCGGCGCTCTCAGTAGCAAATGTTCTTTTTAAACATTAGCAAACAGAGACACAAACAACAACTCCCACCTTTCCCAAGTAGGTAGTTTCCCCACATCAACCACATCCAAACCTCCTGCATCAGTCAGGTGTCCTGTGATTCCATTTATTTCGGATCCCAACGTCTCAGAGTTAGTGGCAGACTCCACAGTTCTAAGGACTCCACGGTTCTTCTATCTGAATTGGCTACAAAGCTGGGGGTTTCCACAGCCACCCCAACCTAAGGCTCCATAATGTGCTCACAGAACTCAGGAAGCCACTGGCATTACAAGGACACAAAGAACAGCCAAGGACAGGGTGTGTGTTCTCAGCTGGGAAGCTCCTAAAGGAACCCCACTGCTTACGGGTGTTTTGGAGGTTTCATTCCATGAGCCCGATTGAAGGAGTCACTGGCCATTGGTGATGGAGTTCAGTCTCTAGCCCCTCCTCCCTCTGAGGTGGTTAGGGGTGGCACTGAAAGTCCCAAACTTCCCATCAGGACATGGTCTTTCTGGTTAGCAGCTCCTGAAGAGATCTAGGGGCTCCTGTCAAGGTCACCTCATTAGCATAAGCTCAGGGGTGGCTGAAAGGAATGCATTGTGAATATCAAATTTCATTCCTATCACTCAGGAAATGTAGGAGCTTTGTGCCAGGAATGGGAGGAAGGGATGAAAAACAACTTATTATTATTATTTATTCATTTATTTTGACAGGCAGAGTGGACAGTGAGAGAGAGAGACAGAGAGAAAGGTCTTCCTTTTTGCTGTTGGTTCACCCCCCAATGGCCACTGCAACCAGCGCGCTGCGGCGGGCACACCGCGCCGATCTGAAGTCAGGAGCCAGGTGCTTCCCCTGGTCTCCCATGGGGTGCAGGGCCCAAGGACTTGGGCCATCCTCCACTGCCTTCCCAGGCCACAGCAGAGAGCTGGATAGGAAGAGGAGCAACTGGGACAGAACCAGCACCCCGACCGGGACTAGAACCCAGTGTGCTAGCACCGCAGGCGGATGATTAGCCTATTGAGCCACGGCGCCAGCCACAACTTATTATTATTATTCCATGCCACTGGATTCAGTCCATCTAGAAAGTTTAACATAATAGCTACAACAATGTATCTACATATATGTTCCATATTAAATGACAAGGAATCTCATATTTGATCCAACTATCAAGTATAGTGTCTACAAGAGGTACCTCCTAAACAAAGTGACTCAGTATGTTTAAAAATTACAAGATGGGGGCCGGCGCCGTGGCTCAACAGGCTAATCCTCCGCCTTGCAGCGCCGGCACACCGGGTTCTAGTCCCGGTTGGGGCACCGGATTCTGTCCCAGTTGCCCCTCTTCCAGGCCAGCCCTCTGCTGTGGCCCGGGAGTGCAGTGGAGGATGGCCCAGGTGCTTGGGCTCTGCACCCAATGGGAGACCAGGAAAAGCACCTAGCACCTGGCTCCTGCCATCGGATGAGCGCGGTGCGCCGGCCGCAGCGGCCATTGGAGGGTGAACCAACGGAAAAAGGAAGACCTTTCTCTCTGTCTCTCTCTCTCACTGTCCACTCTGCCTGTCAAAAAAAAAAAAAAAGAAAAGAAATTACAAGATGGGGACTGGCCCTATGGCATAGTGGGTAAAGCCACTACCTGCAGTGCCGACAACCCACATGGGCACCTGTTCAAGTCCTGGCTGCTCCACTTCCAATCCAGCTCCCTGTTAATGAACCTAGGAAAGCAGTGGAGGATGGTCCAAGTCCTTGGGCCCCTGCACATACATAGGAGACCTGGAAGAAGCTCCTGGCTCCTGGCTTTGGATTGGGCCAGCTCCAAACACTGCTGCCATTTGGGGAGTGAACCAGAGGATGGAAGATATTCTCTCTCTCTCTCTCTCTCTCTCTCTCTCTCCCTTTCCTCTCTCTCTATCTCTGCATCTCTGTAACTCTACCCTTTCAAATAAATAAATATATTTTAAAAATTACAAGATGGAAAAAGATATATTAAGCAAAGGAGAATTAAAACCCTCAACTACTCAACATACATTAAAAATATAAATTTGCCAGGGCCAGCGCTGTGGCCTAGCAGGTTAAGGCTGCAGCCTGCAGTGCCAGCATCCCATATAGGTGCTGGTTCAAGTCCCAGCCGCTCCACTTCCCATCCAGCTCTCTGCTATGGCCTAGGAAAGCAGTGGAAGATGGCCCAAGTCCTTGGGCCCTGCACCCATGTCGGAGACCTGGAAGAAGTTCATGGCTCCTGGCTTCAGATCGGCAGAGCTCCGGCCATTGTGGCCATCTGGGGAGTAAACCAGCAGATGGACTACCTCTTTCTCTCTCTCTCTCTGCCTCTTCCTCTTTGTAACTCTGCCTTTCAAATAAATAAATAAATCTTTTTAAAAAATCTTAAAAAAGGTAAATTTGTCATCAACTTTTAGTTTCTGGATAACAAATGAAGAATGAACAAAATCCATTTGTGGAAACTGTCAGTTCTTAACAGATAGAGTTAACAAACATGAAGATGTAGAATGCAAGGGGAAAATTCACTGTTGGAATGCACTTAGCAAATATGAGGAAAAAGAACATACCCTCTTTTTCAGTGTTCATGAAATAGTTTTAAAAACTGATTACATATTCAATCACTAAATACTTTAAATGGGGGGCAGGCACTGTGGCACAGCAGGTTAAAGCCCCAGCCTGCAGTGCTGGCATGCTATATGGGCACTGGTTCAAGTCCTGGCTGCTCCTCTTCCCATCCAGCTCTCTGCTATGGCCTGGGAAAGCAGTAGAAGATGGCCCAAGTCCTTGGGCCCCTGCACCCATGTGGGAGACCTGGAAGAAGTTTTTGGCTCCTGGCTTCGGATCAGCTCAGCTCTGATTGCTACAGTCATTTGGGGAGTGAACCAATGGAATGGAAGATCGATCTCTCTCTCTCTCTACCTCTCTCTCTCTACCTCTCTCTGTAACTCTTTCAAATAAGTAAAATAAATCTTAAAAAAAAAAAACTTTAAATGGATTCCAGACCAGAAAATACAAATGACTGGTTTCTGTACCACATTACAGTAAAACCAGAAATTAAAAAAAATATGTCAACAAAAAAATATCCAGCTACTTGGTTTGAAAACATTCTTCCAAAAAATTGCATGGAAACCAAAACTATAATTCACAGAACCTTTGGGCACTAATGATAAAATACTATATACAACATCAGCAGGAGATAGCGAAATCTGTAATTAAAGGCAACTTCAACATGTTCAATCAAAATAGCAATTAACATTTCTTGAGCACTTACTATGTGTGAGACACCTTGCTAAGTACTTTTACAAGTAGTTTCTCAGGTATTCCTTGTAAGCAATCTGAGCTGCTGTTACAGTATTATCAAACAAGAAGGAACGAATGTGTGAAGTCAGCATAAAACTCAAGAATTTTAAAAAAGAGGAAGATTAAATTAAAGCTTTAAATGCAGAAGAAATAAATTAATAAAGCTAAGAGATGAGACTAATTAAAATGCATGCAGGCGCAGGACTGGTACAGCAGCCCCGGGGGAATGTGTGGGAGAAGCTGTCTCGCCCCTCTCCTGTACCTGGAGCATCATCACCTCCAGTCAGTCTGTGATGTCAGCATCTGCCTTCGTTTGCACATCACATTTGCTGAGGCTGCTCAAGACAGACTGTAAGTGCCAGGGAATCGACACCCGGACTCCCCTCACCCACTCCACCTCCCCACATGGAACTCCCCCGCTGTGACTGTCTGGAGTTGTGTCCAATCCCCCATTGCCACCACTGGGGAGGACCCCCTCCAAGGCGTGCTCTTACCCCTCAGCCATTCTCAGGCTCATGCCCCCCCACACCCAGATGAACAAGGCAAACTCTGTGTGGTCACCTTCCTCCTCCTACATCCCCTTCTGCTCCCCTCCAGCGCTTCCTGCACGAAATCATTAAGGCACTTGAACTTACATCCTTGCCTCAGGGGAAACCCAAACTGCACATGGAACAAATATCAAAAGAAGAAAAATATCTATACCTGTAGAGGAGGAAAAAGAAAACAAAAAACTGCTCAGTTGGCAATGATACTTTATAGCCACGGGTTAAAATGAGAAACTGGGGCTGTTGTTCGGCATAGTGGTTAGGATGCTGCCCGGGACCTGTTCCATATCCCATGTTGGAGTCACAGGTTCATTTCCAATTCCAACTTCCTGCTGATGCGCACCCAGGGTGGCAGCAAATGATGACTCAAGTACTTGGGTCCCTGCCTTCCACATGGGAGATCTGGACTGAGTTCCAGGCTCCAGGCTTCTGCCTGCCCCAGCCCTAGCTGTTGTGGGAATTTGAGGAGTAAACCAGTGGGTAGGAGATACCTCTCTCTCTGCATTTCAAATAAAAAATAAATAAAGTTTTTTAAAGATTATAAAATGCACATACAGAAATAGAATTATAAAAGTATTTCTATGTAAACTTTATTTGAAAATCTTAATAAAACAGTAAATGTATGGGAAACTATAAATGACCAAAAATTGACTCAAGAAAATGTAGGGGGCCTAAAAAGACTAACATACATGGAATAAATTGGAAAAATTGCCAAAGAATTGCATCCTCCAAAGATGATAGGTCTAGATAATGGTTCCTTAACATGACAAAAAGCATAATTTCAAACCAATAGCCAGTTGTTAATGCTAACAAAAAAGTAGACTCCACAATATTAACAGTAGAAGAAATAGATTTCAAGTCAGAAATATGACAAAAATAGCACCAAAAAGAGAAAATTACAGGCCAACCTGACTTATGAATATAGATGCAAAAATCCTGAATAAAATATTAGCCAATTAAATGCAGCAGTGTGATAAAAGAATAATGCACTGTGATCAAGTAGGTTTATTTTTATAAGAACACAAGTAAGGATCAAAATTAGAATATCTATTAATATGACATTACCCACAAGGAGAAAAAGATTAACTCAATAAGCACTAAAAACATACTTTTATGAAGTTAAAAATACTAAATAAACTGGAGATGAAAATATATACTTATTTAATAGAAGGAATGCCTGCCTCACACCAGTAGGCAATAGTGTAACTAAAGAAAAATTTTAAAAATCTCTAATAAAGTAAAGATGCTACTGTCTATTGGATAACGTATTGTGGTCATTTCAACTCTGCAGTAAGACAGAAATATCCAATGAACCAAAAATATAAGTGTACAGCTATCAGAGTAGAAAAATAGAAATGTACAGCTATCAGGAACATGGTGGTTAAGTCACCACTCAGGGGCCGGCTCTGTGGAGCAGCAGGTTAAAGCCCCAGCCTGCAGCACATGCATCTCATATGGGCACCAGTTCGAGTCCTGGCTGCTCCACTTCCAATCCAGTTCCCTGCTAATGCACCTGGGAAAGCAGCAGAGGATGGCCCAAGTCTCAGACACCACTCAGCAAGTCCATATCATCTATATTCCATATTCAAGTCCTTGGGCTCAAATCCTGACTCTGCTTCGGATGTCAGTTTCCTGCTAACGCACACCCTGAGAGAAAGCAGGTGATGGCATTTGCCACCCACATGGGCGATCTGGATGGAGTTCCAGGCTCCTGGCTTTAACCTGGCACAGCACTGGCTATTGCAGGCATTTGGAGAGTAAACCAGCTGATGAAGCTTTCTGTCCATCTGTTTCTTTCTCTCTCTCTCTCTCTCTCCCTTTCAAATAAAATAAAAATAAATAAGTAAATAAATTTCAAAGAGAAATTTATAGCTGTCAGGATAGAATTGTGACAAATGTACAGTTATCAGCTTCCTGCTAATGCAGAGCCTGGGAGAGCAGTGGTGGCTCAAGTGATTGGGTTCCTGCCACCAGTGTGGGAGACCTGGATTGAGTCTGTAGGGCAAGGGGCATTGCAGACATTTGAGGAAACAAGCAGATAGACTTCTTCCCCCACCCCCACCCTGCACAGTCCAAGATGGCTGCCCCTCAAATGGAAATAATTTAAAAATAATAAAAGTAGCAGAGAAAGGTGTGTTATCCAACAAAGGGCACTGATATCATTGGATTAACTTTCAAATGAAAAATTAAGCTAGGGACTGGCGCTGTGGCACAGCGGGTTAATGCCCTGGCCTGAAGCACCAGCATCCCATATGGGCACTGGTTCGAGATTCGGCTACTCCTCTTCCAATCCAGCTCTCTGCTGTGGCCCGGGAAAGCAGTAGAAGGTGGCCCAAGTCCTTAGGCCCCTGCACCAGCATGGGAGATCAGAAGAAGCTCCTGGCTCCTTGCTTTGGATAGGCGCAGTTCCCGGCCATTGCAGCGAATTGGGGCATGAACCATTGGATGGAAGATCTCTCTCTCTCTCTCTCTCTCTCTCTCTCTCTCTGCGTGTAACTCTTTCAAATAAATAAATCTTTTTAAAAAATTAAGCTAAAATTCCACTGCATTTCTTATATAAAAATAAATTCAAAATGAATTTAAGAGTTGAATGTAAAAACTTATGAAATCATAAAAAAACTAGACAAAACCATAGACTCTTGGATTTGGAAAAGTATTTTAAACTATAACACCACATATAGGAAAATATAAAGGAAATTTTCCATAAAGGAAAATATAAAATATTTTATATAAAAATATAAAATATAAACAAATCAGACTGCTTAAAAATTTAAAACATTTCCAGGTCCCTCAATACTACAACTAAAATTAAAACCAAGTGACAAATTGAGAGTGGACATGGAAAGGAAATGCCTGCAATATTTTAACCAACAGAGTTAAAATTTTCATTATATGAGAGAATCAGAGAAATCAGCCAGGAAAAAATAAGTAACCCAATGGGAAAAATTGGCAAAGGACACACACAGATAATTCACAAAAGAACAATGCAGATGCAACTTCAAAAGTAGTGATGAAGATGCAAAAAAGAAAAAAAAAAAGGCTTCTTCTATTTTTTAAACTAGAAACTGTGAAAAAAAAAGATGAAGTAATGAAATTATTCAATCTTGGGAAATATTTGACTGGTGAAGTAAAATTAATACAGCTTTTTAGGGAGACAATTTCTTGGTAATGACAGACAAATACTCTGAATGCTTGACAAGCACTTGTCGCTGCACATCCAGGATTTTAAAGGTAATAATTAGAGACCCCGGGCAACACTGCAGGTTCAAGGACATTCACTGCTGTACTGTTTGTGTAACCTGGAGCAGGCCTCCCTTCTGCGCCACAAGGGTCTCTGACTAGCCTCTGGGGGAGAGAAACTAGACACTATTTTACTGCATTAATAATTGTGCCATAATTAATACTGATTATTTAATGCTGTCTGGAGTGTTTTAACCCCTGCAGCTGTGCCACTGACACCTCCAGAATTTGAAAGAGTCCTGCAAACAGAAGGATGAATGCCACGGGAATGTGGAGGAGCACCTGATGACGTGAGGACTCGCTGTTGATATTTTTGTTGTTGTTGTTAAATGAAAAAAAAGGAAGCCGGCGCCGTGGCTCAATAGGCTAACCCTCCACCTTGCGGCGCCGGCACACTGGGTTCTAGTCCTGGTCGGGGTGCCGGATTCTGTCCCGGTTGCCCCTCTTCCAGGCCAGCTCTCTGCTGTGGCAGGAGTGCAGTGGAGGATGGCCCAAGTGCTTGGGCCCTGTACCCCATGAGAGACCAGGAGAAGCATCTGGCTCCTGCCATCGGATCAGCGCTGTGCGCCGGTCGTGGCGGCCATTGGAGGGTGAACCAATGGCAAAAAGGAAGACCTTTCTCTCTGTCTCACTCTCTCTCTCTCACTGTCCACTCTGCCTGTCAAAGAAAAAAAGGAGAATTACCTGCCATGGTATATTCTGGGCCTCCACGGAAGTGTGCTCCTAGTCTCAGCTTCCCACTTCTCCGTTCTCTCTTTTCCTTACTAAACCAGACTTCCTTTTAACCAAAGCAACAGCACCCCAAGGTGTTGCTAATAGCAGACTCACTGAAGGGTTGAGTGGTGGGGTGTAATTACAGCACCGGGCAGCAAGCCACCTCACACTGCACACCAGACTCTCCCTGCCACGGGGAGGGCCTCCCCCTCGTCCACGTGGCCACAGTCTCCCTCCACCTTCCCTTTCACACTCACCTTCTCTCTACTACCTGCTCTACCATCTCCCCCTGCCCCGGTCTCTTGAGCTGCAAATAACTCGGAATTCCCCCTCGTTTTTGTGGGGAGTAATTTATTAGTCTTAATTTTACCTCTTCTTCCCATGGCCTGCAAAGGAGTAGAGATGACAGGTGTGCACCATTGACACACATTAGGAACGTTAGGAATGTTCTAGTAAAAAATCGGCAACTTCTTTGAAATGAACTCTACCTTCCTCTCAGAGTCAGAAGCAGCTACCATTGTGTGAGTCTGTGTAAATAAATAATTTCTTTTTTGCATAGCATGTTTACATGTGCATATGGTTAGAAAAAAACTGAACATGAGGCCAGCGCCGTGGTGTAGCAGGTAAAGCTGCCGTCTGCAGTGCTGGCATCCCATATGGGCACAGGTTCGAGGTCCATTTCCAATCCAGCTCTCTGCTATGGCCTGGGAGACCCACGTGGGAGACCCAGAAGAAACTTACAGCTCCTGGCTTCAGATCGGCACAGCTCCGGCCATTGTGGCCATTTGGGAAGTGAAACAGCAGATGGAAGACTTTTTTCTCTGCCTCTCCTTCTCTCTGTGTGTAACTCTGACTTTTAAATAAATAAATAAATCTTTAAAAAAAAAAAAGACTGAACAAGCCTGCTTCAAGATGTTAACAACAGTTAACTCTGGCTGTTGGGATTACAGGTGCGTTTTCTCTTTGTACTGATGTTTTTCCCCAAACCTTCTGTGATGAGTATACATTGGCTTTCTATATTTGAAAGGAAGAGTTACAGAGAGAGAGAGAGAATGGAAGAAGGAGAGACAGAAAGAAAGAGAGGTCTTCTATCTGCTGTTTCACTCCCCAAATGGATACAGCAGCCAGAGCTGGGCCAATCTGAAGCCAGGAGCCAAGAGTCAGGGTCTCCTAAGTGGGTGGCAGATACCCAAGCACATGGGCCATCTTCTGCTACTTTCCCAGGCACATTAGTAGGGAGTTGGGTTGGAACTGGAGCAGCCAGGACTCGAACAAGTGTCCATATGGGCTGCCGGCACTGCAGACAGTGGCTTAACCTACTGTGCCACACAACCAGCTCCAAGATTGTGCTTTAAAGTAATCAAATGCAAAAACAAATCATTCTTTTGTGCCAAAAATGTTGATTTTCAAATGTAAATACCTTTTACTTCATCTCAGCTCTCCTCACCCTCAGGCATCACTGATAGACATTAAGTGTAGCAGTAAGATACCGCTTGGGACACCTACGTCCCACTGTAGAGCACGCAGGTTTGAGCCTGGCTCCACTTCAGTTCCGGCTTCCTGCATTCTGGGAGGTAGCACATGATGACTCAAGTGCTTGGGTCCTTGCCACTCACATGAGAGACCCAGACTGAGTTCTAGGCTCCCGACTTTAACCTGGCCCAGCCCTGATTGTTATAGGCATCTGGGGTATGAACTAACAGATAGGAGACCTTACTCTCTCTGTTTGTCTTTATCTCTCTTTCTGCCTTTCAAATAAAATGGAAATAAATCAATAAACAATTCCTAAAGTATAAAAAAGTGTTTATAAAGAGTTACAATTAAAATCTAAAATACATTGTGTCAGCTTTTCATTACTGTAAGGAAATGCCCAAACAGGCAACTTTATAAAGGAAAGGTGTTTGCCTTAGTTCATGACCCCAGAGTTCCGAGGTATAGGGGCCTCTTGTGATGGCCTTCCTGCTGAGAGAGCGCCAAGGCAGCACAGGGCAGGAAACGCCCAGAGTCAGGGAGCGTGTCTGCCTGTGTCTCTCCTTATAAGGCCGCCGGTATTCAACCAGGGGGCTCCACCCTAATAACCCAATCCAGTCCAATCACTTCCCAAAGGCCCTTACCATGTTTGGATTAGGCTTCCAATCTCATGACCATTAACATAAGACTTTAGAGACCAAACTGAGTTAGGGGTCCGGATAGTCAAGCAATTGCACATGTATTCCAAATATGTCAAAAGGCAAAGATGAAACAAAAACAGCTATTAACCAATGTGCAACACTGATTCTTGGGTTCCAACTATGGATGGAACCTGTCCTGGATTTATATCATGTATTTCCTGGATTTATACTATAGCTTACCTTTCTGTAGTATTCAATCAAACTGGTAGACATTTGGCCAGATTCATGGCCCATGAATTTTAACCAGAGGTAAAATTTTATAAAATCTATCAATCTTGATGTTTAGTTTTCCAAAAATATTTATGCCAATCGTTTGTCTGTATAAAACATGTAAGGGACAATAGACTCTTAGGTTGAGATCAAATACATAGGATATGTACAAACTCTACTGGGAAAGTATGATAGGTTGAATAGTGCCCCTCCAAAATTCGCATCAACCCAGAATCCCAGAACATGGCCTTATTTGGAAATAAGGTCTTTGTGTATGTAATTCAGTGTTCAATTTATGGTGGATTTAGAAGAGAATCTGTGTGAGATGAAACAGGAACTGGCGGGAAAGACTACACTAAGTACCCACAACAGGGCAGGCGTTAGGTGCAGTTGTTAAGATGCTGCTTGGAGTGCCTGCATCCTGTATCAGAGTGCGTAGGTTCAAGTCCCGGCTCCACTCCCAATTCTAACATCCTGCTAATGTGCACCCTGGGAGGCAGTGGTGATGGCTCAAATACTTGAGTTGCTGCCACCCATGTGGGAGACCCAGGTTGAGTTCCAGGCTCCTACCATCAGCCTCGTCCAGCCCCAGCTATTGTAGACATTTGGGGTATAAATCAGTGAATGGAAAATCTCTTTCTATCTCTGTCTCATTCCTTCTGCCTTTCAAATATAAACAAATAATTTTTTAAAAAAAAGATCCACAGGAAATTCGCATTAGTGGGCAGACTCCTCCTCATTGAATAGCCTAGGGAGAGGGTATGGTGGGGAGGGAAGAGGAGAAGAACTAAATCAAGGTTACTATCATTGAGTTGGAGGAATTACAAGTTAGGCCTAGGTCTGAGAGCCATCTGGCCCAAATGGCTCAAAGAAGACCCAACTGCACACCCTCAGCAGCCCTGGCCACCTGGATGGAAAGGGAGCAGGACTGACGGGTGACCAGGACGAAAACCCAAGAACAGAAACTAGACTGGAGGCAGTGTCAGTGATGGAAGAGGTGTGAGAGTATTTAATTGATCTGAGCATTGAACTCACCAGTTTCCAGTGCTAGCTAGAACATCAGCAGTGCATGGCAAGCTGAAATACTAATTCAGGGGCACATGAACCTGACCCATCTATCTCACCACCGGCCTTGCCTGTCTCTGAGAAAAGATTGCAAATAACTCAGCCCACGCTGTATGTATATTCAATACACACTGCCTAGATAGTATTCAGTTCGTAAATGATGATGACATGCAGTGGCCACAGGACCAGGCAGACAGAGCTAGGCCTAACTTTGTTGACAAAGTTCTGAACCCTGGAAGAAGTTTTTCCAACTGATAAATGTCTCAGTGAAGTTACCTGATTCAAGATTATTCCAATTAGTTCTAGTTAATCCCAATTGCTAAAGGGGATTAGTCCCTTTGTGGGTTATTCATAGCTTTTTTTATTTTAATATTTAATTATTTATTTGAAAGGCAGAGTTACAGAGAGGCAGAGGCAGAGAGAGAGAGAGAGAGAGGTCTTCCATCCCCAGCCAACCCTCCAGCTCTGGGCTTGCTTGAGTCACTTGAGCCTCATGGGCATAAAGGACACTGGGATGGAAACTTGTGATGGCCACCGATGATGTCAGAGAGGTGTGTGCTGGAGGAACAGGGATGGGGATGAATAAGCAGAGGAGGCTCTTCCTTCTTGCTTCCCTTTGCTTCCTATGGACACAGGTGCTTTGTGGGGGAGGGAAGGAAGAGCAGTCTCAGGGAGTTAGTCAGGGGACTTAAAGGGTCCATTGGCCAGGGGTGACCTATACCTTTTGCAAAACCAATTCTGAAGCAGCTCAGGAGAGGATGCCTAATCAGCTTACTGCTCTACCCACCTATTTTTCCAGTTTCTTTAACCACGTTGTCCTTCTGACCACTGGAATTCGGGCAGCTTCAGTAAGCCAGAAGTAGCATCTGGGGCCAGAGCCTTGGGATCTCACTGCTGAGCATACTGGCAGAGTCATGGGTGAGGAAACTGGATTTTCACAACTGCCCACACTACGTGCTCCCTGGGTGACTGGGGGACAAAGGCATGGCCACCACGCCTGAATCTGCACTAAGTGGTGCCTGACATAGCGTGATGAGCCCAGGAGAGGAGCTACTAGCTCCCCAGGGAGACTAACTGTGGCCCAAGAGCTGTCTCCACAACTCAGTGGAAGAAACAGGTCCTCTAATCTCCCCTGCCCATCCACAGAAACAACCGCCAAGCACAAGAAAAACCCCTAACTGTGAATTGCTTTCACAAACATGAATGCATTTGCTCCTCACAGCTATTGATGAGGCCAGCAGTGGCAGAAAATGGAGGGAAGGAGAAACACAAGTCAGCATTCACTAAGCAGCGCTACGTGTCACACATCAGGGCTGATACTGGGAACATGCAACAGGAAACCCCACCCTGAATCAAGGCAGCTTTAGCCCCCACCCTCCTCACCCTATACCCAGTCCATCACCAGGCCCTGCAACATTTTCCTCCAAATGTTGCTCAAATCCACCTGCTTCTCAGCATTGCAGCACCCAGTCCAACTAGCATCAGCCATCACCATGACGACAGAAAGAGACTGGACATCATCTTGACTGTGCTAGTGGACACCCAGATGGCTGGTAAAACATGATTTCTGAGTGGGACTGTGAGGGTGTTTCCAGGGGAGGTCAGCGTTTGACTTAGTGGACTGAGTAAGGAAGATCCACCCTCACCACTGTAGTGGCACTGCCCATCACTGAGGGCCTGAATACAACAAACAGGTAGACAAAGGGAAAAGTCACTCATAAACACTCACGAACATATGTACACACCCATATACATTCACACACACACACACACACACAAGGGAGCTCCAAACCTCATGGGAAAGTGTGTATTGTATGTTTATTTTATTTATGTGAAAGCCTAAAAGACAGACTGACAGAGATCTCCCAGCTACTGATTCACTCCCTCCAAAGCTGCAATAGACAGGGCTGGGCCAAAAAGAAGCCAGGAGTCGGCCGGCGCCGCGGC
Organism: Sylvilagus floridanus; assembly: GCA_949820135.1. Lineage (NCBI taxonomy): Eukaryota > Metazoa > Chordata > Mammalia > Lagomorpha > Leporidae > Sylvilagus > Sylvilagus floridanus. The sequence goes on from OX463225.1 coordinate 121,252,460, forward strand.
TCACTAGGCTAATCCTCCACCTGCGGCGCTGGCACCCCATTTCTAGTCCCAATCGGGGTGCCGGATTCTGTCCCGGATGCTCCTCTTCAGTCCAGCTCTCTGCTGTGGCCCGGGAGTGCAGTGGAGGATGGCCCAAGTGTGTGGGCCCTGCACCCCATGGGAGACCAGGAGGAAGCACCTGGCTCCTGGCTTCGGACTGGCACAGCACGCTGGCCGTAGCGGTCATTTGGGGGATAAACCAACGGAAGGAAGACCTTTCTCCTGTCTCTCTCTCTCTCACTGTCTAACTCTGCCTGTCAAAAAAAAAAAAGAAGAAGAAGAAGCCAGGAGCCTAGAATTCAATCCAGGCCATCCCACATGGATGGCATGGACCAAACTTGAGCCATCAGTTGCTGCCTCTCAGGGTGTGCCCTGCAAGGAATCAGGAGCTGGAGCCAGGACTCAAAGCCAGGTATTCTGATATGGGATGTGAGCATCCCGAACTCCATCTCAACCACTGCACCAAATGACTATCTGAGAAACAAGCATGGATTTCAAAATTTTTGTACCGATATGAGTTTAACTTATAGTTCCATTTCCCATTAGCCTTTTGAAGTTCCCGCCTGTGTAAACAAATACACATATGTGCACACACACATACACACACATCCTGGTTCTGTCTCTGGAGAACTCTGACTAATTCAGGTGCCTATTGAGAACTCTTATAATGTTGTGTCCCTCCTGCCAGAGCTGGATTCTTAGATTGAAATCAACCATAGGTCCCTGAAGTGCATGGCCAATGCCCTTCCTCCCCTTATCCTTATATACCAAGTGCTGAGCTCTATCCCTGGCTTGCCAAGTAGGCTCGTGGTAAATGTGTATTTAATCTATAATGAATAAGGACAGACCTTATGCTCACGGAGCTCACTGTAGTGAGAAAAGATGACAAGTAATTAGGCAATTTTAATGCACTGTGACAAAGGCATTTACTGCACACACCAAGTGCCACAACAATGTGGCTCCTAATTCAAGGGACAGGTCACAGAACTCTCTGAAGAAGGTGACTCCTGAGCTGCCCATGAGAGGCAGAGAAGGCAAAAGCACTGGGGAAAAGCGATTGCATGTGTGAAGGTGAGGGGTGTAAGAGAACCCAGGGCACATGGGAAACCCAAGGTCTGCAATGGGACATTTTCCAATCCATGTTGTGAGGGCTTTGCATCTTATACTAGGGGTGAAGGGAGCTGTTGCATTCAGGGTGATCAGTTCACTTTGCACTTGAGAAATATGGTACAGAAAATGGATCACACTTGGGAGAGGCTGGAGTCTGGGAGCTCCATAACCAAGCTGTGCCCCAGTCCAGAGGAGAAATAATCTGCATCCTTGGGATTGAAATAGCATTGAAAAGGTGGTGGTGCTAAGGCTGAGCCTGGGCTGATCTGAGAACTGGAAGAGATTGGACAGGACTGGGAACCGACAGGATTCAAGGAAGGAGAGAATGACCCTGATTTCTGGACTGGACAGGCATCCTACACCAATAAAGAGAGTGCAGGAGGAGGAGTGAGGCTGAAGTCCCGAGGGAGCTTGTACAGGGAAGTGGGGAAGTTGGGGATGCGTTGTGTTTGAAACTGGAGATGTCCAGAAGGGAATTAAAGTTTTTTAGGCATCTGCTATGTCTCAGACTCCATGCTGCATGTGTATGGCTTATATCCCAGGGAGTGCTCCTAACTGGCCATCCAGGAGTTGACTTGTGGTTTTGGAGCAAGTTCTCCTTTTGACCTCACAACTGCACATAGGTCATATCTCCATTTCACAAAAGAAAAACCCCAAAAGGTTTTCCCCAAGGTCATGCAGCTAGGATATGAAGAGTCAGGACTAGCACAGAGGTCTCCATCTCTCAGGAGAGTGCTCACCTCATCTGAGGAAGCTTGCCCCAACAGCTGACACTGCACTGCTGGTTCTGAGGTGTGCCCTTGCAGCAAGTGCAACACTTGTGGGACAACCCAATCTACCCCTTTCATTCCACCCCACAGGGCAGCCTCCCTTGCTGCCCAGGGACCACTCCTCTACCTCCTAACCTTTTTTCAGCCTCAGCCCTCGGGGTTTTGGGCAAAAGCCAATAGGAATATTCCTCTGAAGATCCATGATGACATCTGACACTCAGCTTACAGGGATCCCATGGAATTGGAATCTTATCCTCTCTTTCTCTTTTTAAGTTTTATGCATTTGAAAGGCAGAGTTACATAGAGAGGGAGAGGGAGAGAGGGAGAGAGGGAGAGAGGGAGAGAGGGAGAGAGGGAGAGAGGGAGAGAGAGAGAATCTTCTTTCTAATGACTCACTCTCCAAACGGCCACCATGGTTGGGTTGAGTCAGGCCAAAGCCAGAAGCCAGGACCTTAATCTGGGTCTGTCATGTGAGTGCATAAGCCCAAGCACTTGGGTCATCCTCCATCGCTTTCCCAGATACATTAGCAGGAAATTGGATCAGAAGTGGAACATCCAGGACTTCTGCTGGGGTGCCAGCATCATAGGTGGCCTATCCTACACCACAATGCTAGCCCTGGAATCTTATTCTTTATTGAATTATTTCAGACAACATCTGCAGGAAACAGTCAGGAAGATCCATTGGTTTGATCTTAGTTCATAGGAAAATGAAAAGAGAAGACATTTCTCCTGGGGTAGTATTGGAAATCAACTGTCTTAGGGCTTTAACAGCTAACACCAGGATATAATACTCCTTCATCTGCTCTTCTTAACCTCTGGATTCAAATTCCCAGAGCCCTGGTGGTGTGAGGAAGAGCGACCCCTTCTCCAAGGAAATTGCTTCCAGTGGTCTCAGCCTGGAATAAATAGGAGGAGGGAGAAATCTCTTGTGCACAGGAAAACTAAATAAGGAGTCAGTGGAAAAGGGGGGTGGGGTGGGGAAGGAGCCTAAGGAATGGAGAACAGACACATCCTGAGAACACACCTGCTACTTCATAGAGCACAGGTGTTTGTAGGAGCTGTAGGGTTCTGTGTTTTGTCCAACTCTCTCACTGTATAGAGAAGAAAGCAATTCCTAGAGAAGTGAAGGGACTTATCCAAGGCCACCCAACTGAGTACAAAGGCAGGATCAGGTCCCAACCTCCCAAGTCTAGGGTTCTGTTCACTAACTGAGATGGATCCCTTCCTTCCACCCAAAAGTTGCCCTGGCCCCCTCCTCTCTTGATCCTGCTGGCTTGAGATACCACTCATGAAACCGGCACAGAGAAAGCTCAGGTGTTCCTCTGGAGCCATCTGGGGTACCGTGGGCAATGGTGAAATGCATCCCCAAGGGACCACAGTCCTCCCCGGGGACAGAGTCCTCTCTGGGCACCAAGTAGTGAGTGTGGTAATGGTCTCTGGCAAAACGCCCAAGACTGGGCAATTTATAAAGAAAAGAGGCCTACTTGACTCACAGCCTTGGAGGCTGCTACAGGATCGGGCGGCCACATCTGCTCAGCTTCTGGCGAGGGCTTCATGCTGCTTCGTGCTCAGTGAAAAAACAGAAGGGCAAGTGGGCCCATGCAGGAGAGAAGGCAGGATGGGTACACCCTGTGTTATGACAGCCTGATCTCAATTCTGTCCTGTGAATTGAGAATGATTGAAACGGAGAGAGAGAGAGAGAGAGAGAGAGAGAGAGAGAGAGAGAGAGAGAGATGGAGGGAGGCAAATCCACTTGGGAGGGCTTCTCCCCTGTGATCCAAACGCCTCTCACTCAGATCCACCTCCCAACACTGCCCCATGGAAGAATTAAGCCTCAACATGAATTTTGGTGGGGACAAACCTAATGCAAAGTATAGCAGTAATTAAACCTCTAGCCAAACTGCAAACTGAATAAGGGGGCGCTCGGGCATTTGGGCACCTCACTGCCCACTCCACCCAGGAGGGTTCGCATAGCTGCATTCCATCACCTTGAGGTCTGCTGCTCTCTGCTATCTTCGGCAGAATGTGCTGACACACCAGGGGCCTGGGAGCTAAAACACCCACCTGAGCAGGGCTCTCGGTCCAGTGCAGGCTGAGGGCTAACTGAGCAAGGGCTCCTGGTGTACTTGCTGAAAATGCAAATCCCTGACCCAACTAAGTCAGAGTTCCTGTGGGTAGAGGCTGGGAATCAGTGCCTTAGAAGCACTGGTAAGTGATGCTGCTGTCCACTGCAATGAGAGGTGCATTGTCAGTCTCTGAGCAGCTGTCCAGCATTGACTGACACCGCTGTCATCTACAAAAACCACCTCCTCGTACTACCTTGCCCCTGACAAGCAGACTGATGGGGCTCCCAGATCCCCTCACAACGTCCACCCAGGCGCTCAGAAGAAGCTCAAGACATGGATTTGTGGAGTTGGGAAAGCAGGCCCATGTGGGAACTGGTCCTATGATGACTCTGTAGGGGTCCCAGAGCCACAGGGCAGGAAGAGGATTGGAAGTAAGTAGGCCCCGGCCTCTACTTCCCATTGAGTTTGGAGGATATGGCCAAATACCTGGATGGTGCCGGAGGCCTGAGTGTAGTTAAGGGCTGTGTAGCACTCCACATACTCAGGGTCTGTTGGATTGAGACATTCTGTATGGCTCAGGTTGGGAGAAACAGGTGCCTCCTACAGCCTCCGCTGGCCTGAGGGACCCACTTCTCCTGACTACACAGCAGCCACAGTGCAGGGCATTTAGAACTTGCCAAAGCAAACAGCACTGCAAGAGGAAAGTACCGATTTTTGCTCTCTCTGCTTCCCCAGAGCTGGGTCTTTCAGCAGATGAGACCACGTCAACAGTCTCCCTACCCCTTCCACTGAGTGGTATTGAGACCACGGGAAGAACTTTAGGTCAAGGCCAAATCGGCTTTGCCTACCAATTCTGTGCTTCTCTTGTGCAAGAGATCCCTGGGTTAGGGAAGCATTGGAGCCACACCTCTTCCTACCGCCTGCCCTAAGTTGCTCTAACATCATCCTCTCACATTGTTCCCTGAGTTTATGAGCCCTGCTGGGCCCCCGGACACTCAGCTCCACCTCCAAGAGCCCAACAGGGACTGCATCCAGTGCACTCAGCTGTTTGGGTCTGGAAGGGCAAGAAAAGGAAGACGGGAGGAGGGGGTGGAGGTGCACGACTCACCACGTTGCCAGGAGCATTGAGCCCTTCCACTGCCCAGACTGAGGCCAGGGTGACTTGGAGACACAGAGATCTCCGTATCTATGGTCTCAGGTTCTTAGCATTTCCCACTTGAATTCACTTCTTTTTTTTTTTTTTTTTTTTTTACTAGGAAGTACTTTAATCGTTTTTCTTAGAAAAAACACTTCCAGACACTAACAGTTCACAACATTTCAACAAAGGTACTGGTTCAGAGGGGCTTCAGGAGTTAAGTACTAGGAAGAAACGTTGGTATCCTGCTTTATTACAGATGAACAGCACAGGTCACTAATGGGACACCTCTGCCTGCTAAGCCAATATAAACCTCAGTGGAATGGCATTTCCTTCTTCAGGATGGCTCCCCTACCCCACAGACACCCCGCAATGGGGCCCCACTGCGGCTGGTAGAGGCTCCAGTCTTCCTGCTGGGTAGGAGGGAGGTCACTCCTGAGTCTCCATGCTTTCCTCTTCCTCTCCTTGAGGTGGTTCTTCGGTGTTCTCCTCCTCTTCCTCGCCTTCCTTCTTCTCTGGTGGCTTCTCATAAGCCTTCTCTGAAGGGGTCACTATCACTCCGTCCCAGGTAGAGATTTCAGAAGCGAGATAGCTGGCGTCCCTCTCCTGGCCGAGGATCTTCCTAAAGCCCCCATGCGAGAGGATGCGCACCAGAGTCTGAGCTGTGTAGCACACCATGTCCTGCTGCTCCAGGGTCATGACTGTGTGCACTCTGAAGTTGCCACTCTCACAGGGGTCGGTGATACCCACGGAACCCGGAAGGAACAGTCCTGCAGCCAGAATCTGCAGGCAGCGCCTGTATGCCACGTTTAGGGCCAGAGGCTGTCTTGTGGGGTTGTTCATCACAGCGTAGTGCCCAAGCAGATCAAGGATCCAGGGTGTGAGAGGCTCAAAGCCGGGAAAACGAATCCTCAAGTCCTTCAGCAGTCTGATGAGAACTTTAACTGTGGACTGAGAGGCATTTTCCTCAAACCAGCGGGCGTGTCAGATGGCTGCTAAGGCACTCTGCAACACCTTGATATCTAAGTGGAGTTCTGGGTCCAGTTTGCGGAGATTAGGCGGCAATGTTGTAATGAGAATCTTCACCGTGGCATCCGAAGAACTGATTTCAAAGCCAGTTTCATTGGTCAGCATGGTCAAAACTTCCGAGGGATCCTGTGCTCTCAGGCTTTCCACGACTTTGTTCCCCAGAGCAGCAACAGCTTCCAACGTCGGCAGGATCTTGAGTATCACCACCAGGTCAGCCACATTGTGTCCTGTAGTCATTGTTCCCTTTTTGTAAGATCCCACCTGCCAGACTTCTTCAATTTGCACTTCAAATGTCCCCGGAGCCACAATCAAATTGTCAATCACATTGTTTATTTTTGTCACCAGAGAAAGGATAGAGGCCTGTTCAGCAGAATTGGGAGCAAGGTCCTGATTCCTCTTCAGCAAAGCTTCACTGAAGGAAGTCTCATCAGGGGCCGGCTTGACCCGGGGGAAAGCCATTTCACACAAATAGAAATCAAATGGGATATGCGGCACGAAGGGCCTGAACCCTCCGCCCGGCCGCCTCTGGAGCCGAAGCGCCCACCACGACCACGGCCTCTGTCACCCCTTCCCAACATTTTCGGTCGGATACCCACAATCTTTCCAGCACCTCGGTCCCCCTACCTCACGGCGCCCTTAACACCGAACAATGGAGCTGAATTCACTTCTAACAGAGCTCCTTGCCTCTAGCCCCCAAGTGCCTCCCTCCTCCCAGACTCAGTCTCTGTGTAATTCAGATCTGGTTGTGTGTCTCCCTTGAGGAAATCTTACAACTCCCGCCCTATCACGGGAAAAGCCTGGCTCTGGGCACAACCTCCGGCTCTGCATCTCTCCACTCTGACTTCTTTCCCATCGGGTGCCCGGTGTCTCCACTTTTTCAGACCCCAGACATCCTAAACTCTCTATTTTATGGCACCAAAGCCATGGGAGCCCTTCCCTGGCCTCTCGACTGACAGACCTTGGACTGACCTTCCTGTACAGCCTGTCCTGCCCCAGCCTGCTGGGCACACTGCTGGCACACCCCTTGTCACCATGCCAATGGTCTGTTTGCTTTTTGTCTCTCCCACCAGACTTTGAGCTCCTTGAACTCAAGGACCATGAATTACTCATCTCTGTGTTCCCAGACAAGGCTCCATCAAGGCTGAAAGATGAAACAATAAAAGAGCACAGGAACAATGCCCACCAGAGTCAACCTAGTGGGGGACTCACCCCACTAGGCCAGAGAGGAAGAGCGGCCGTGGTACCCCAGGGCTCAAGGCACCCCAGTGACTTAATGAGCAAAGCCAGCACCAGCATTGTGGGGTAGCAGGTAAAGCTGCTGCCTGCAGTGCCAGTTTTCTATATGGGTGCTGATTCGTGTCCTCACTGCTCCCCTTCTGATCCAGCTCCCTGCTGGTGGCCTGGGAAAGGCAGTGGAAGATGGTCCAAGTGATTGGGGCCCGCCACCCACATGGGAGACCCAGATGGAGTACCTGGCTTAGGCCTGGCTCAGCCCAGGGCATTGTGGCCATCTGGGGAGTGCACCAGCAGATGGCAGATTTCTCTCTAGCTCTCACTCTCACTCTTGCTCTGACTTTCAAAAAATAAATTCATTTTAAAACAACAATCAAAGGCATCATCAACACACGGTGGATGGAGCCGGTCCCCTAAGAAATGTGGGGAGCTCTTCACTGTTCTCTCAGTGCACAGACACGCATCCACTCCCCTGCAGGCTCTCCAGCCCAGGCTCGTGGTTGGCCCCAGTTCTCAGGAGTGGCCCTTAGACTGCTAGACCCTCCCCACAGGCAGCCAGGCAGTAGGGCCTGGGGGAGTCGGACCGTGGACTGCAGTGTCGCCTTCTCTTCCTCTGACCACCTGCCCAAAGAGCAAAGAGCGTCTCTGAGTTAACCAACAAGTCCAGGGGGCAGAGTCCTTCATCCCCACGCCCTGGCTCCTCTGATGGTAACTCCCTGGGGAGGGAAAAGCTGTCCCCAGGTACCTGTTGGCCAGAAGCACAGGTCTCTCTGGGCCTGGATGGGAAAGAAGCACCTGCATGCCCACCTTGTTTTTTATTCTCCTCCTCCTCCTCCTCCTCCTCCTCCTCCTTTTCTTCTTCTTCTTCAAGATTTACTTATTTATTTGAAAGGCAGAGTTACAGAGACAGACAGAGACAGAGAGATGTCTTCCATCTGCTGGTTCACTTCCCAAATGGTGACAATGGCCAAGGCTGGGCCAAGTTGAAGCCAGGAGCCAGGAGCTTTGTCTGGGTCTCCCATGTGTGTGTAGGGACTCAAGCACTTGGGCCATCCTCTGCTGCTTTCCCAGGCACACTAGCAGGGAGAGGGATGGGAAGTGCAGCAGCTGGGACTCGAATGAGTGACAAAATAGGATGCCTGCGCTGCAGGTGGGGGCTTTACCCATTATGCCACAGTGCCCCCCCCCCACCTTGCCCTTTCCAGTCCACACCCGGGTCCATTAGAAATTGCAAGCAAGGGGATAAAATGGCCTTTCTTTGGAACCTTGGAAGGCAGAAGAGAGGCAAGGAGCTCAGCAGCTTGAGAACAGGAAGCAGTGGCTCTTGTGCCCCTGGGCCTCTGCCTTAGTGAGACCTGGGTGCCCTGAGACTTCCTCTCCCGACAGCATCTCGGGCCTCTCAGAGGAGGCACCCTCTTCCCCTCACTTTCTCCCTCTTCTCCCTCTCCCCTTGAGGGAAGTAAAGGACACTGAGTGTGGCAGTGCGACTCAGGGTCACAGTGCGACTTTCATGAGCCTGAAGAACTTCCGTCTTCTCTGGCCCCTTCCTCCATATGAAAGCATATGGAATGTCGTGTGGCTGTTGGTGTTAAGATAAATAAAATATAATATAAATAAATATACTCGGTGTTATCTTTTTTGTTTTTTTGACAGGCAGAGTGGACAGTGAGAGAGAGAGAGAGAGAAAGGTCCAATGGCCACTGTGGCCGGTGCTCTACGCTGATCTGAAGGCAGAACCAGGGAGGGGCTTATCCTGGTCTCCCATGGGGTGCAGGGCCCAAGCACTTGGGCCATCCTCCACTGCACTCCCGGGCCACAGCAGAGAGCTGGCCTGGAAGAGGGGCAGCCGGGACAGAATCCGGCACCCCGACCGGGACTAGAACCCGGTGTGCCGGCGCCGCAAGGCGGAGGATTAGCCTAGTGAGCCATGGCGCCGGCCTCAGTGTTATCAATATGTTCATTTTCTTTTTTTATTTCAAAAGAATTTCAAGTTAAAACATTTTCATGTGCCCCAGAAAGTATTGTGGCTCTGGACAACACCTTCCTGCACCTTACAGGCCCCTGGCGCGGGTGCGAGTTCTGCGACCCCCACAGCCCAGGAGGTGCCCAAACCTGCCTGCTTACATCTACAAACGTTGGCAGCAGCAGTAACAGAAGCCCCAGGGTAAACCCAGGGAAGCACAAGTTGCATTTTGTTTGTTTTTAAGTTAGGGGCCGGCGCTGTGGCGTAGTGGGTAAAACTGCCGCCTGCAGTGCTTGCATCCCATATGGGCGCCGGTTCGAGTCCTGGCTGCTCCACTTCTGATCCAGCTCTGTGCTATGGCCTGAGAAAGCAGTATAAGGTGGTTCAAGTCCTTGGGCCCCTGCACCCATGTGGGAGACCTGGAAGAAGCTCGTGGCTTCAGGTTGGCCCAGCTCTGACCATTGTGGCCACCTGGGGAGTGAAGTAACCAATGGAAGACCTCACTCTATCTCTGGCTCTGCTTCTCTGTAGCTCTTCCTTTCAAATAAATAAATAAATCTTTAAAGAGAGAGACAGAGACAGAGATTCTTCTGTCTGCGGCTTCACGTCCCAAATGCCCGCAACAGTTGAGGCTGGGGCAGACTGGAACTAGGAGCCAGAAACTCAATCCAGGTCTCCCACATGGGCGGCAGGAACACAAGTACTTGAAGCTGCTGCCTCCCAGGGTGAGCATTAGCAGGAAGCTAGCACTGGAAGCAGAGCTGGGACTCAAACCCAGGCACTGGGATATGGGATGCAGGCGTCCCAAGCACCGCGCCAACCACGGCGCCAAATGCCTGGTTCCCCCAAAGTTAGTTTTTTATTCTATTTTTTTAAAAAAAGATGTATTTGAAAGTGGTGTTACAGAGAGAGAGAAAGGAAGAAAAATCTTTCATTTGCTAGTTGACTCCCCAAATGTTCACAACCACTGGGGCTAGGCCAGGCTGAAGCCAGGAGCCCACAACTTCAGCTGGGTCTCCCACCTGGGAGGCAGGGACCCGAGTACTCCAGTTGTTATCTGCTGTCTTCCCAGGTGCATAATCAGGAAAGTCAGTCAGAAACAGAGCAGCTGGGACTGTTAACCAGGCACTGGCATCCCAAGCTATGGCTTAACCCTCTGTGCCACAACACCCAGGCCCCAAGCCATTTTTCTAGAGAGATTCATGGCTGGTGATTCTGACAGCCTCTCCACTCTGCCCCGACCACTGTGGACAACTCCCAACATAGCCAGGACATCCTGGGTCTAATCAAGCCAAGCTCTGAATTGTCGGTTCCAGGATCTAGAAGTTTCTCTGGCCCTGGATCTTAGCGTTGCAATGAGATTCTATCATCAAAAATTGCAGTCCCTTAAAAACAGCTATTTGGAAATTTGGGAAAGCAGAAGTAAAGTTTTTAGGGCACAGGTGGATTTCAATATAAAGGTAAAAATAGGAGCCAACATTGTGGCATAGCATGTTAAGCTGCCACCTGCGGCACCATCATCCCATATGAGTGACAGTTCAAGACCTGATTGCTCCCACTTCCAATCCGGCTCTCTGCTATGGCCTAGGAAAGTCCTTGGGCCCCTGCACCCATGTGGAGATCCAGGAGAAGCTCCTGCTCCTGGCTTCGGGTTGGCCCAGCCCTGGTCATTGCAGCCATTTGGGGAGTGAACCAGCAGTTGGAAAATTTCTCTCTCTCTCTCCCTCCCTTTCTCTCTCTCTGTGCCTCTGTCTCTCCCTCTTTGTAACTCTACCTTTCAAATAAATAAATAAATGTTTTTTTTAAAAAAAAAAAAGAAAGGTAAAAATAAATTTACATTACCAATGAGGATAACTCACAACACTTGAATTATTCTGTCAACTAATAATTTATCAAAGCAACCAATATCATAAGCCAACATCCATGAACTCCCAGCCTCCCCTCAGCAGCCTACACAGCTATGTAGCAGCTGTGGACAGCCCCATGCAAAGTAGTTTCCCAATCAATGAATCAATGAAAACACAAGTTCAACTCTGTGGCTACAAAGTTATAAACCCATTCATATCTACTTGTTAAGTGATATCTTAACTGTACCAGTTGAATCACTGCTGAAGCGGATCATTGGTCAGATTTTACAAGCCTATACTAGAGGCAGGCACTGTGGCATGGTGGGTAAAGGTGCTGTCTACAGTGCTGGTACCTCATATGGGTGCCGGTTCAAGTCCCAGCTGCCCAGTTCTGATCTACCTCTCTGCTATGGCCTGGGAAAGCAGTGGAGGATGGATCAAGTCCTTGGGCCCCTGCACCAGCGTGGGAGACCTGGAGGAAGCTCTTGGTTCCTGGCTTCAGATCAGCAATGGATGGAAGAACTTTCTCTCTCTCTGTCTCTCTCTCTCTCTCTCTCTGCCTCTCTGTCACTCTGCCTTTCAAATAAATAAATAAATCTTAAAAAAGACATTCTGAATTATTTTTGTAAACAGTTAAAATTTAAATTTAAAAATAAACTGAATTATTTGGTATGTTAAATGATAGAGTGAGGGATAGTTTTGTGTTTCATCACCTTTATAAATTCAAAGAGGGATATATCAGGTTTCCCCAAGTGGGGAGGGATACACCTGTAGAAGATTAGAATGGGCATGTCTTGTTTTACATAAATCATTGTATGGTATTATGAAATTGTGAAACTTAATCAGAGAACCAAATCACTTGGCCTCTTAAATCTCAATTCTCACATTTTTAAAATAAAATTTGAACTAGTCTAGGATTTGAAAGTTTTTAGCTATAAAAATATATTTTTAAAAAAAGATTTATCTATCTGAAACGCAGAATGACACAGAAAGACTAGCATATAGAAAAAGATTCTCCATCCACTAGAACGTGCCCAAATGCCTGCGAAGGCTAGCACTGGGCTAGGCTGAAGCCAGCATCCGGGGGCTTCATCAGGGTCTCCTGCGTGGGTGCAGGCGCCCAGGCACTTGCGCTGACTTCGGCTGCTGTCCCAGGTGCAGTAGCAGGGAGCAGCTGGCACCTGCGTATGTGATGATGGCGACACAGCGGCAGCTTCACTCACTTTGCCACAACACTGTCCCCTATAAAAATATTTTTATCAAGTGAAATAATCACAGTTAACAATGACAGTTAGTCTTTGTGTTTGCACACGCTGCCTTATTTCATCCTCACCCCACCAGACGGTCAGTCATCCTGTTATAGTTGAGAGACATACTCAAGACCAAGTCCACACAACAACAAGTGAGCCAGAACTCAAGTCCTGCTCTGCTGGACTTCAAATCTCACACTTTCGGTCCCACGGAGTCTCTCTGTGAAGCCCCAAGGGAGGCCTCGCTGACTGAAAAGAAGATGGGGGCTCCCAAAGTCATGTTGACCCCACTTTTTATCCAGGGAACTCAGTATGAGAAACACCCATTTTCTTAATTAAAAATAAATTTTATACAGTCATTTGCAACAAAATGGATGAATCTGGAAAACATCATACTCAGTAAAATAAGCCAGTCCCAAAGGGACAAATACCATAGGTTCTCCCTGATCTGTGATAACCAATAGAGCACCTAAAAGGAAATCTGCAGAAATGAAATTGACACTTTGAGAAGCAATGATTCGAACAGCCCTTGTCCTGACTGTCGAGGAACAGTTTGTTTTTTTCTTAGCTGGGAATGGGAAAGGGAGGAGGAGGTGGGGTGAAGGGTGGGTCTGATGAGAAGAATCGCTATATTCCTTAAGTTGTACTTACGAAATTTGTATTCATTAAATAAAAAAATTTCTTTGGGAAAAAAATTAAATTAAATTTTTTAAAAATGAATTTTAACTAAGAGCTTTACCTTCACAACTAGAAATAACTATTTAAAATATTCATCAATATTTAAACATGATTTAAAAGCTGCCATAGTTCTCTTGGATCTGACAAATAGAACCAGGGATTCCCCAAACTGTCTGCAAAACTCAACTAGGAAAATCAAGTAAAATTCAGGCGGGAACATTTGCACAATAATGCGGCATATAGCGACATCTCCTGGCAGTTTGTGATATTGCACCCAACTTCAAGTCCCGGGAAATAAAAGGAGCTAAATTCCACACTAGCCTTGGGTCCAAGTCAAAATAAGCAAAATTCCTTTCCCGTAACAGAAGGAAGATCTTGGAATCTCCCAGAACAGTTAAAGGCCTGTGCCCTGGTCCTGACTGCACCATAACTAGCTGTGCAGACGTGGTCAAGTCACCCGGTTCGAGAGCCACGTCTCTTAGGGGTTCAGGCCAAGGCAGCAGGCAGGGCCGCTGAGGGAGCCAGGGCCGTGTGGCTGGGCATGTCTCCTTTTATCCTCTCAGTGACGAATTTCGCGAATCAGATTCTGTTTTCGAAAGAACCAACTGCTCTTTTTTAAAGACTACAAAAAAAAAAAAAAAACACTGTTTGCATCGAGCAGACCTGGCCGGCCAGGGTCCGCGTTCGCGGCTCCTTCCACGCGCGGAGGTCCTCTCCTCAGTCTGCGACCCGCAGAAAGAGGCGGCCTCGCCCGTTCGCTTTGGCTGGCACAAAGCAAGCCCCGCTGTCGTCGGCTCATTCCTTAAATAAGCATTTTTGTCAAATCAATTGGGAGATTTCTTTCCATGAGATCATATCTCTGATTTTATTATACAAGTCAATAGGAAAAAGAGCTCCTTTTATAGTCGCTCTTGCTGGGAGGCGTCTTTGCTATAAAACCAGGGTTTCAGGGGTCTCTTGGGAAGAACCGGTGATGGAGCCAAGATCCACTGCCACAGCGCGGAGTAGCGCCGGGCTTCTCCTGGGAATCGGCTGAGATTAAGAGCCTTTCTGAGTAGCATTCACCGTACGTAAAGTATAGGGGGCCCTGGGTGTGCCAGCCAAGAAAACAGGTACCGTGTAAGACACCTGCGAACTGTCTGCTCCAGGCTCCTCTCGGGGCAGGCGCTTAGCCTGGCCATTGAGACACCTGCGCCCCGTGTTGGAGAGCTAGCTTGCCTGGCTCCTGACCCCGGAGGAGGGCGGCGGTACTGGTTTTAGTAACTGGATTCCTGACACCCACTGGGGAGCCCTGGATTGAGTTCCAGGTCCCTCTTTGGCCTGGCCGGGTCCCAGCCATTGTGGGCACCTGGGGAGTGCACCAGCGGATGCCAACGCCTTTCTCTGTGTTTCTCTGCCTCTCGAGGAAATAAACAGCGGGAATTTCTTAAAGTTCATTTTCAGTGAGAAATCAAGTTGTTTGGCTTTTTAAACATTTCTATAAAGAATAGGGAGGAATAATAAGAAGAAGGAGAAGAAGAAGAATGATTAGTATCAATCAAGCACTTTCTGGGCCTGACACTGTCCTGACCGCTTTAGCTCGTTTACTGCTAATAGTATCTTCAGGAAGTACATTCTAGAGCTGCCTTACAGAGAGAACACTGAGACATGGTTAGTGACTAAGGTTACGCTCGCTGAGCTGGCCTATCCAGGCTTCCTGGATAGGAAGCTATAAAAAGGAGTCAAAGCAGCTCCCTCCTGGCCACACCAGCTCTCCCCTCCCCACAGGCCCCAGTAGTCCTCAGGGCTTTGCCTCAGGGATGGCTGAACAATGCTGCTGTGTACACACAGCCAGCGTGGCATGGGCAGTGTCTGATCCGGGCCTAGGTGTGCAGGCAACGAGGAAGAGGACGTGGAAGTCAAGTTCTCTTGACTCATCTCTGTCTCACTGTGATCAGAAGGTTTGACAAAGAACGTCGGTGGGACATTATCCGATCAGACACATCCTCCTCGGGCTGGCGCCCACGGGTGGCGTTGGGAGCAAAGGGATGAGTGTGACAAGATTCCACCAGGCTCAAAAGAGCCAAAGGGTTATTTTGCCCTTTTCCCTCTAACCAGCAAAGTCCAAGAAACGCTTGACTGTAATGTGTGCACTTTCTCCATCCTGGCGGAAGATACACTTCCCTTTTCAAATGAGTGAGGAATCTGAGACCACCTTCCCTGCCCTACCCTGTCCCAGGCAAGGCCGAAGACACGTCGGCCACAACCAGGCCCCAAGGGCACAACCGGCAAACCCTCAAAGGGAAAGTGCTGATCCTTGGTTTTCTCCCAGTAAACTCGAGATTCCTGATCAGAACTCACGGACACTAGACTCGCCGAGAACACAGGCCTGCCTGGAGAGATGCATTGCGCAGCCAGCGAAGAACACAAAGACCCGTCTCCGAGGGATTTCAAAATCACTGTCTTCGCTTCCCTTCTTGGAATATGCATAATTTATCTTCTTTTGGAAAGGTGCCTGTACATTTTAATACAATTAATTTAAGAACAATAAGCAAAGTCACAGTTTGCTAATCCCACTTGTTTCTCAGAGGAGAAAGGGGGGCATCTTTTTTGCATGCTGAGTATTTAGGGCACTTTGCACCCCGAGAGGGGAATTAACCACAGATCTTGTTAAAGGGATGGCAGCCCTGATTCATTAGGCCCTCGAGACAATAAAAAAAAAATCCTTGCCATCAAAAGACAGCCCCATCCTTCAAACACTGATGAAAAGCTCAGGGTGATATTGAACAAGTAGGCACAGGGCTCAGGACTCCAGAGCTAGAGAGACAGACACTCCTTAACATCAAAAGAAATTTCCAGAAGGGAAGGGTAGTGAGGACATTGTCCAACCCCTGATTTGACTTATTTCCCCCTTTACAAGTGGCTGGCCTTGCTTTCTGTTGTCCAAAGGCTAAGAGGGAAAGGCTGTCTTACTTGACGTTAGAAACAAATGCCTGTCCCCAGGTGACTATAAATCCCAGGTGGCATTCTTGCAGTCTCTCTCGTAACCTGCTGAATAGCTGGGGATTTTCTCAAGCTAGGGACTGGAAAATAGCAGCTGCCTCTCAACTCTGTCCATCTCTGCTCTCCTCACCCAGCTCTGGGACACATCACTAACGCACAAAAGGCCAGCGTTGCAATCTGAGAGTCACTACGGGTCAAACAGGCAGCATTTCCAGTCCACAATGACGACCTGAGCTGATGCATTTCACACGTGCTCCTCGAGGTTCCCCTGCTGCAATGAGCCACGGAACAGAAGAGGACAAACAGCTCCAACCTCAGTGTGACAGGGACCAGACTGTCTGTCACCATGGGAAGGGCGGGGCCAAACTCAGACACCAGCACTGCTATGAGAAGGGGACAGGCCGTGTCTGCTCCGGGGTTGTTGGTGGCACTGAGCTACTGCTGAGGACGGAAGGGTGCTGCTGCCGCTGCGGGCTTCAGCTGAGGGTGAGGCCAGATACTCAGAGGGGTCACCCCTCTTCTCAGCCCTCATGTGCCAGACTTCTAAGGGGGTCAAGAAAACATAACCTTGCTTCTCGTGCAGAGACGGAACGACTTCCACAGGGACTGGGTCTCTGCGACAACACCCACCTGTCCCTCGGCTGGCCCGCCACAGCCCTTCCCTGCTAAGGATGAGAACGTGGAGAAAAATGACCAGGTACAGGAATAAAGGGGCCGCTAGGAGGCAAATTTAATAAAATCTGATCCATCCGGATTTGTTCTAGCAAACATTGAATGTCAAAGATAAGGATAAAAGGCCCATAACTATCCAGCTGGAAAACAAAATAAAACAGGCTGTTTGCACTGAGGAACCTTAAATGCAAAAGTGCCACTCAATAACAGAACAGATGATAAATTTGTGTAATGGGAAACGATACAACCATGAAAGCGAGTGTACCCCAGCTACCGGTGTCGACCTGGGTGAATAACACTCATAACCATAGGCAAAAGAAGTATCACAAAAATACAGACGCGGTGTGATTCTCCGTGCATACCTAAAGATCAAAAGCAAACCATTCCAGGATACGCAGCCACGAGGAAATGCTATAGGCAAAAAGCAAGAGCTTATTAACACCAAGTTCAGGATGGTGGTTTCTCTGGGAGATGAAGGAAAGGGATGCAAGTGGAAACAGCTCCAAGTTTCTGGTGATTTTCTATGTCTTGATCTGGGTGGTGACTTTGTGGGTGTTGGTTTTATTATTATCCTTGAAACTGTACAAATGCATGTTACATATTGTGTGTGTGTATGTTTCACATAAAATTATTTTATAGTTCAAATATAAAATAAATAGTGTGTAGTAGTCATGGTTCTCCAGAGACATGGAGCCAATAGCGTATAGAGAAATCTACAGGAAGAGGTTTATTAGAGGGACTGGCTCACAGCATCACAGAGCTTCTGCAGGCTGAGGGTCCAAGGAGGCCAATGGTGTGGTTCCCGTCTTAGCCCAAAGGCCTGAGAAGCAGGGGAGGCCGGGCCATAATCCCTGACTCACTTCACATACCAGCGAAGCAGGAGCTGAGGACCAAGGGCAGGAGAAGATGAGTGCCCCAGATGTAGAAGAGATGCAAGGCCACCCTTCCTCCACCTTTTTGTTCTATTAGGACCCTCAGTAGATTGGATAGAGACTTCCCACATTGCCAGGAGAGCTTTACTCAGTCCACTATGAAGTTCTAATTGACTCTAGAAACACCCTCACAGACTTGCCTGGAAATAATGTGTTGCCAGACACCTGGGCTAAGCCAACTTAGCCCATTCAGGTTGATTCATACACACACACACACATACACACACACACATGCACATACACACAGACACAATTAATAATTAATTTATTTGAAAGATAGAGTAACAGAGAGATCTTCCAACTGCTGGTTCACTCCTCAAATGCCCACAATATCCAGGGTTGAGCCAGGCCTAAACCAGGGGCCAAGAATTCCTTGCTGATGTCTGACATGAGTGGCAGGGACCCAAGTGTCTGGGCCATCTTCTACTACCTCCCAGGTGCATTAGCAGGGAGCTGGACTGGAAGCAGAGCAGCCAGGACTCAAACTGGCCCTCCAATAGCGTATGCCAGCATCACAAGTGGTGGCTTAAACTGCTCCAACACAGTGCCAGCCCCAGATGCATGAAATTAACCATCAAAATATATAAATGAAAACAATTTAAAGAATTAAAGAATACAACAGTTAACATATTTAGCAGCAATAAGAATTTTAGTTTAAGTACATCTTAAGAAAAAAAGGGACAAAAACCAAAGGAGAGGAAATTTACATCATTTATGAAAATGGATGCAAGTTTTGTAGCTGTTTTTTGAAAGGCAAATTAGATTAAGAAGAATATCATTTGGTATTGTTAGGATTTGTATAAAAATATATAAATGGTTCAACATTAGAAAAAATGTTTAACATTTAGACAAAAATCATATCAATAGATATTGAAAAGTCATTTGATAGGGTTGAAGCAGTGGCACACTAGGTTAATCCTCCACCTTTGGGGCCAGCATCCCATATGGGCACTGGCTTCTAGTCCCTGTTGCTCCTCTTCCAGTCCAGCTCTCTGCTGTGGCCGAGGAAGACAGTAGAGGATGGCCCAAGTGCTTGGGCTCCTGCACCCATGTGCAGGAAGAAGCACCTGGATCCTGGCTTTGGATCGGCGTAGCTCCAGCCGTGGTGGCCATTTGGGGAGTGAACCAACGGAAGGAAGACCTTTCTCTCTCTCTCTCTCTCTCATTGTCTGTAACTCTACCTGTCAAATAAACAAATAAAAATCTTTAAAAAAAAAAAAAAGAAAAAAAGTCATTTGATTTTAATCAAATTCAGTACATATTACTAGTATTAATAAAAAGTCAAAATATCAGTGACCTATAAAGATATATTTCTTTGGCAATAAATAATGTATGTTTAATAATTAAAAGTTAAGCATGACAGTGCATTCCCATTAAAGTCAAGTATAGTGTAAAGATTCCTGCCATTATTTTTTTAATTATTTATTTCTTCATCTTAAAAGTCATAGTTACAGAAAGAGAGGGAGAGACAGAAAGAGAGATCTTCCATTCCAGATGCCTGCAATGGCCAGCACTGGGCCAGGCCAAAGCCAGGAGCCAGGAGTAGCCTCCAAGTCTCCCATGTAGGTGGCAGGGGCCCAAACACCTGGGCCATCTTCCACTGCTTTCCCAGGCCATTAGCAGGGAGCAAGATCGGAAGTGGAGCGGCCAGAACGTGAGCCAGCACCATGTGGGATGCCAGCTTTACACACAACGCCTTAATGCCAGCCGCAATGTCTGCCACTGTGAAGATGCCTCCCATCATGACCGTTACTCAAAATGATTAGCAGGTGTTTGCCAAGTGTAATAAGGCAAGAAAAAGGAATTAGAAAGAAGACTTATTGGACAAGACAATATTACAACTTTTTACATGATGATATAATTACTTGAAAACCCAAGAAAATTAACTACTAAATACTAGTACTAATTAGAGAGTTCTCATAATGTGTCCAACTGCAAAATAAATGCACAGAACTTAACAGCGGGAGTGCATATTCAGTGCCCCCAGGGACTGGGCAGACATCAAAGGGAAGCACACCAGAGGGAAGCACACCAGGGGACAGCCCCTCGTTATCAGAAGCCGCTGCTGCCCCTCGTTAAGTTGCTTCCAGCTGTGGCGTGTTGTCAGCAAGCAGGACTCTGAACCCAGAGCTGCCAGATAGCCTGAAATGTCAAGAGAATTTGTAAAACCAGATTTGTGTATAAAACTTCCTGATTTTTATATGCAAATACCAATTCAAAAATTATTTGAATAGCACAACATACTCATAGGCCAGATATGGCTATGGGCCTCCAGTGTGCAACTCGTGATCCGCACTTTCCTATGTGACTGATCTGCAAATACAATCGGGGAAATTTAAAAGAGTAAAAGAGATTGACTTTTGAAGAGCAAGCCATTTGTAATAAGTAAAATTAAATCCATCCTTTTTGTATCACACTAAATAAAATCCATAAAGATTTAAATGTAAAAGAGAACCTAAACAATAGAAAAATACACAGGTAATTTTTATATAATCTGGAGGTGGAGAATGCTTTCTAAAAGCATTTAAATCATAAAAACATATAAATCAAAATAGCTATATAGGCCGGCACCGTGGCTCAACAGGCTAATCCTCCGCCTTGCGGCACCGGTCGGGGCACCGGATTCTGTCCCGATTGCCCCTCTTCCAGGCCAGCTCTCTGCTATGGCCCGGGAGTGAAGTGGAGGATGGCCCAAGTGCTTGGGCCCTGCACCCCATGGGAGACCAGGAGAAGCACCTGGCTTCTGCCTTCGGATCAGCACGGTGTGCCGGCCGCAGAGCGCCGGCCACGGCGGCCATTGGAGGGTGAACCAACGGCAAAGGAAGACCTTTCTCTCTGTCTCTCTCTCTCACTGTCCACTCTGCCTGTCAAAAAAAAAAAAAAAAAAAAAACTAAAAAAAAAAAAGATATATAAATCATAAAAAGAAAAACTAAGCTTGATTACATATGATTTTTCACCTCTTCGGGTCAAAAAATAGAAGGCCAGTGTAGAGTAGGAAAATATTTCAGACACACAGGGTCAGTGTCCTATATGTAAAGAGACGGATCTTAAGATCCATGACAAGAACCTCCAGAGAAAATTGAGGACAGGATGTGGGGAAGCATGTCATAAAATAGGAAATGAAATGGTCACTGACAATAGGACAATATACAACCTCACTAGCAATCACAGAAATCAAATTAAGTCATTGGCAAGGTGGCATCTTCACTACTGACTTAACAAGGAATTTTTAAAAAGATTTTTGTTGTTGTTTTTATTGTGCTTGTTTATGGGTTACTGGGTGATAATGTGACACATGTATTCAAGGCGTGATAACCAAATCAGCTTTTTCAAATTTATTTACTTATTTAAAATTCAAACAGAGCTCCTATTCTATTTATTCATATACTTGCAGAACACAAAAATAAAACAAAAAACAAACAATGAAAACACTGATAGACAAATAAAAAGCTTAGTGCACTCATATTGTGAAATTCTTGGAAGAAAGTGCTGGAGAATAGTTATTATTGAACTGTATTCATAAAGTATTGCCAAGGTTTTTAAAGTTTATTTTAACTTAAATGAATAGTATGGTTCCAAATGACACAGTCTGTATAGAATGATCTGGAAGGATATTCTCTAAAGTATTAACAGTGGTGATCTCTGGACTATGGAGTTAGGATTGCTGTGTTCCAAAGTTCCTTTTTAAAAACTTTGTTTCTGTTTTTCTATAATAAGCATATTGTTTGGGTTAACAAAAGAGAAAAAATTGTTTTTATTCAAAAAATAAAGTTAGAATCCTCAGGGGGACTAACAGACCATTACAGCTACTTAGCTGTATTAGAAGGAGCTATACTGGGCCGGCCTTGTGGCGTAGCTGCTTAAGCCTCGGCCTGTGACACCAGCCTCCCATAGGGACACTGATTTGAGTAACGGCCGTTCCACTTCCAGCCTAGCTCCCTGCTAATGTCCCTGGGAAAGCAGAAGAGGACAGCCCAAAAGCTTGGGCCCCTTCACCCATGTGGGAGACCCAGAGGAAGCTCCTGGCTCCTGGCTTAGGCCTGGCCCAGCCCCGGCCATTGTGAACATCTGGGGAGTGAACCAGCGGATAGAAGATCTCTCTCTCTCTTTCTCTCTCTCTCTCTCTCATAACACTGCCTTTCAAATAAGTAAAAATAAATCTTTAAAAAATAAATTTAAAAATTCATATGCTAAATGCTAATTTAAAAAGCCATCCTTGAAATATGCAAAATGCCAAAAGAGAGCTTGGACAGGTTTTAATTTAACATTATCCAAAATTAAAATTTTATTTCAAAAAATCTACAAAGTGGATTCACTGCATGTGGTTTATTAGGGTTGCCTATAAGCACCTGGTCCATCCATAGCCACTTAATACAGTTAACAAACCTTACATAAATATTTACAGGCCCAAAGAGAGACTTATTGGCAGACTTGGCCTTCCTTCCAGACCCAGTTAGCAGTGAATTCCTGCCAGCCCTTCAAATACACAGAAAGAGAAGCCAAAAATGTTTTTGCCAAGGATTTAAGCAAGGAAAAGTCTGGAACTGCAAAAGGTGTAATATTTACTAGTTGACCCTGAGAGGATATTCATGAACAAGATGCAGATGTCCAAAATAAATATCAGATATGGAAATTACAGATTTCTGTATGGTAACAACTGTGAAATAAGAGCCCACAGTTTAAAAAAGTAAGATGGCATTTCTTTGACCTAACTGCACAGTAACCAGTCTTCCTGGTCATGGAGAGCCAGCTGGATTTCCTCATGTTGGGGTGCCCAGAGCTCAGTCTTAGGTGCCCTCCCAGGCAAACTCACCCAGGCCTTTGGTTTTAAGCAGCAACATCTGTAATCTGATGGCTCCCAGATGTGCACCCATTGCACTTCCACACCAAGACCTCTACCATCTCAAACTTGACAGACTGCTTCCAAGCTGTCTTCCTCCCCAACCCTCTTCCTTCCATCCATCTTTGCAGTTCCATGAAGGACATTATCCCACATCTAGGAGTCCCTTTGGATTCCCCTTTCTCCTGCCTCACACCAAATCCAGTTGTCTGCAAACTACAAAAACGCATGCTGAATCCACCCACTTGTGAACAATCTGATTCAAGCCACCATCCTGTCATCTCCCATCTGGAGGGTCATTGCAATAACCTCCTGATCCGTGCTCCACTGAGCGGCTGCAGTGATTTTTGAAAATGTAATTTCTATCTGCTTAAATCTCTACAGTGGATTTTTATTGCAAGTAGAAAAACAAAGCAACCAAACCCAAAACCCCGGCACTTGTCACAGTGGTCCTGGGGTCATGTGGGGTGAGCAAGCCAGTGTGATGCTGTTCCACTACCACCTGCTCTTGCAGATCACTCTCTAACCTCACGGGAGAGGAACCCCAGCCCTCTGTTTCCAGGATGCCAAGTTCTTACCACCTGAGGGTCCCCGCGCTTTTTGTTCCCTTTGCCTCAAAGGTCCTCCACTCCTCTCCACTTCAACCTTGCCTATCAGGGTTTCTTTTTTCTTTTTCTATTAATTAGTTTTTATTTATCTGAAAGGCAGAGAGAGAGAGTGATCCAGACAGAGATCCTGCAACTACTGGTTCACCCACCAGTTGCTGCAACAGGTGAAGCCAGGAGCCCAGAACTAAATCCAGGCCCAAGGAGGGTGGCAGGGACCCAAACACTTGAGCCACCATCTGCTGCCTTCCCGGGTGTGCATCAGCAGGAAGCTGGCAACGAGAGCAGAGCGAAGGCTCAGACCCAGGCACTCCAATATGGGATGCGGGCATCTCAAGCAGCATTTTAAAAACCTGTGTCAAAAGCCTGCCCCTGTTCGGTTGTTTTTAAAATGGTAAGAAATTAAGAATTTGAGTTGAGAGCATGCAGTGTCTCGGGCAATCAGAAGTCTTGGGTACTGGTCTTCCACTGTTTTCAAGGCGGGGGCTCCTGCTCTACACTGATGTGTTGTCCCTCGATACGGCCAGGGCTCTGGCCACACAAACCCTAGGCACATCCTCCCACATACCTGAAATCATCACTAAATCCCTTGCCATACCTAATGCAATCCAAATGCTATTGTTATGACATCTTGTTCAGGAAATGATGACGGGAAGCAAGCCTGCACGTGTTCGGGGCAGAGGCAGCTCTTCTAGAATACTTCTGATCTGCCGGTGGTTGAATGTGTGATGCAGATCCCGCGGCCACGGAGGACTGACTGTGATGACAACGACTTATGTCACCAGCACCTCAGGGGTTGGCTCATGATTTCCTCTTCTCTGGAGGCAACAGTTGCCTTCTGTCTTGGAAACTGAGAGCCTAAATATGGAAATGCAGACATTGGAGGTCACTGGCGCTGGTCAGCCACTGCGGAAGTCCCCACACTGCCAATGTCTTGCTTCCCCAGGATTCTCCGTTCAGCTCCTCCTTTGAAATGTACGTGCTCCCCAGTTTTCCTGACATAAGTCCTTTAACTAGAGTTGATTTCTGTAACGTGCAACAGAAAAGCACCTACAAAGGATCCCATCTGGATTGCCTGGTTGCTGCCCTGGACGTCAGCCTCCCAGAATCAATTCCTTAGAGGTGACTGTCGGCTAACCTGGGGCATCCGAGGAATCTAAACTCAGCACTGATGTTGATGTATGTGGAACAATGCAATATGCACGCATGCACACACTCCACACACAACCACACACACATCCCACACAGCACACACCACGTACATACCACATACACAATCACACAATCGACCCCATACACACCACATACAACACATCACCACCACACACACATTGCCACAGACCACACACTCAAACCCCCTACACACAACACATAGACACCACACACATACAATCATACAATCAACCCCACACATACCACATACAACACATCACACACCACATACACATTGTCACACACCACACACTCAAACCCCCTACACACAACACATAGACACCACACACACACAATCACACAATCAACTACACACACACCACATACAACACATCACACACCACACATACATTGTCACACACCACACACTCAAACCCCCTACACACAACACATAGATACCACACACACACAATCACACAATCAACTACACACACACCACATACAACACATCACACACCACACATACATTGTCACACACCACACACTCAAACCCCTTATATACAACACATAGACACCACACACACACACACACACACATCTGCCTGCATTCTCCGTAAGTCCTCTTACCACACTTTCTGCTTTGTTCTAGCTTCCCTCAGGATAGATTTCTGTTCTGCCTTGACATCTGCTCAAAGCTCATCTTTCCACTGCAAGCCGTGGCCCCAATTTTCGTGAGAAAATCCACGTGCATAAAGGAGCCGTGTGTGTGCTTAGCCACTATCTCTGGGCTCTGCAAAGAAATCCCATCTCTCCCCACTTCCCCTGCCTGTCCTCAGTGCTCTTGTTCTATTTCATTCCCCAGTAACTGTGTCCAACCACCAGAGCCAGGGCCTTCATTTTTTTGTACATCAAGGACCCCTTTGATAAATGCTACAGCCATTTTTCCACAGAGAAAAAAAATTCACACACATACACACATGCACACACACATGCACGCACGCAGGCTGCCAGGTTCTTGGGCTCCTGATTAAGAATCACTTTACCAAAGCCAGTGCCTCTGTGAGTATTCGCTGGCCCCCTGCCACCACCAGTAATCCCCACCCTTCTATAGCTAAGACACTCATCTGTGCTACTCTTACAGCGACACCAATAAAACAAACCAGTTCCTTCCTCCTAGGGTTTATTATGCTGAAACAGAAACACAAAGCATCCCCGATAATCACAGGCAGTTACACTTAGGAGTCATTAAAAGCTTCCCCCATTAGAACACTTCCCCAGGACAACAGTTTATAATTTGCTAGATTACAGTTTGTCTCGCACAAATTGCATTTTAAATGCTTTCCTTCGCGGGAAGGCATTCTTGGACCCTGACTGGGAAAACAGCTAAGTCTATCAGCAGCACACTTAGCCAGAATTCCTTAGGTGGGTTACTTCCTGAGAAGATTTTCACAATGATCAATCTCGCCCATTTCTTGTTGTCAGTTTCAGAGGGTGACATTTTTGGCCTAGATCCCAGATTCTAGAGATGCTGTCAATTTAAAACCTGTAGCATCTTACATACCGACTCTGCCTTCTAATTAGAGAAGAGGGTTGAAAACGTTGACGCTTTCTGGGCCTCCTCCTTCAAGCTGAATTAGAGATGACTGAGGAAAAGAAAGATGGAAAGAAGAAAGACTGAGTGGATGCAGCAGAGAAAGAAGCAAAGCTGGAGGTAAGCCAGGAACTAGGACAGAATAGTCATTTTTCCCCCCAACCAATGCTGAAGACTCACGAGTGGCTTCAAGCCCCTAAGCTTCTCTTCAGCCCAGTCTGACTCCCCTTGGGGTCAAGCATTTGTTTTGTTTGCTTGCTTGCTTTTCATTAGAGTGCACATGATATGGAACAGGGTTTCACAAGGCAATAGATTGAATGTGTTCTCGCCAAATTCCTATGTTGGACTCTAACTCTAAGGTAGAAGGTGGGGCCTTTGGGGAGTCATGAAGGTGGAGCCCTCATGAAGAGCACCAGTGCCTTTATGAAAGACACTCTTGGGGCCAATGTTGTGGAACAACAGGTTAAGCTGCCACCTGCAATGTCAGCATCCCATAGGGGCATTGGTTCAAGTCCCAGCTGTTCCACTTCCAATCCAGATGCCTGGGAAAGCAGTGGAAGATACCCCAAGTCCTTGGGCCTCTGCACCCAAGAGGGAGACTTGGAAGAATCCTTGGCTCCTGGCTTCTGCCTGGCCAACACCCAGCCATTGTAGCCATTTGGGAAGTGAACCAGCAGATGGAAGACCTACCTCTCTCTCTCTCTCTCTACCTCTCCCTATCACTCTGTCTCTGTAACTCTGCCTTTCAAATAAATAAAAATAAATCTTAAAAAAAATAAATAAATAAAAGAGAGTCTGGAGACCTCCCTTACCTTCAAAAGGTGAAGACACAATGAGAAGATGGCTGCCCGTGACAGGAACTGAGCCTTCAGCAGGTACCCTGAATCTGCTGACACCTTGATCTTGAACCTCCCAGCCTCAAAAACTGTGAGAAACAAATTTCTATATACTATGAAGTCTATGGTACTGTATTACAGCAGCCTGAAGAGATTAAAACATTCAACCTCAGTACTGTTGGCATATTGGGTGCAATCATTCTTTGTTTTGAGCTTTTCTGTGCACTGTAGGATATCTGGAAGCATATATATAACCTGTACTCACTGGATGCCAGCAACACCCCCCAGGTAAGACAACCAAAAACATTTCCAGATTTTGCCAAATGGGCCCACAGAGGGTGACAAAATTGCCTCTGAGAATCACTCAAAAGAGGAAAGCTTTGGAGTAGACAGCCCAGATTTTAACTCTAGCTCCATCCCATACAAGTCCCTACCCTGAAGGGGGAAAAAAGCATTTACTCTCCCTAAGCCCATTTTCTTTTTAGCAAATAATACCTCAAAAAATTGTTTGGAGGATAAAATCAAATGAGATGATGTGTGTAAAACATATAGGATCAAAATGGGTGCTCAATAAACATTTGTTCCTCCTCATTCTCATTTCATTTATTTAAAACTTGTTGACCACATATGCTGTATCATAAGGATGTAAGCACAAAACACAAGCCTTGTCCTCCAGGAGCTAACCAACCCAAGAGAAAGAGATAAACAGACAAATAACTAAAATATACTACAACAAGGGTAGTGATAGAGATTGCTTACCAGATCTTACAACTCTGACCCTATTTTATTCTCTTTCCTTAAGAGTCAACCTTCTGTCTCCATAAGCTCACCTTGCATGTACCTTGATAGTGGAAGAAGCTGATGAGCAGGGTCTTAAGAAAGGAATGGCAGTCCATCTGAAGGCTGGAAGAGAAGAAACACACCAGGCAGAGAGCCTTTCTGGGCAAAGGCTTGTTCATGTGGTGATTTCAGGAACCCCTGTGTTATCCACTGGGCTGGAGTGTGGCTGAGTAAAGGAAACTGGCACAAGATGGAGAATGCAAAGGAATTTGGGTTTCTTCTTGCAGGTCACGGAGTGCCCTAAAATGCTTTCATCAGGATGGTGACACAATCAGACCTGCCTTGGAAAGCACACAGGGACAGCAGCTGGGAGGATAAATGAGAGAGAGAATGAAGGTCAAAAGAGATGGGAAGCCGGAAGACCAGTCAAGTGCTATTGATTCCAGATGAGAGATAATGAGGGCCCACACTATAGAATTGGCAGTGGCAAGGTGCCAGCAGGCTCCAGGGACATTGAAGGTAGAACTGACAGGGTTTAGTGACTGATTAGATGGGAGCGGGTAGCAAGTGAAGGAGAGGAAGGAATAAGAAGTGAGTATAAGAGTCTAGCTTAGAAAATTAGGTAGATACTGATGGCATTCAGAAATGACAGGCTCCAGGAAACTGCTTTCTTTTCTTTTTCACAGCTGCCACCATTGACACTGTACAAAGGAGCTCACTGTCCCCAGATCCCACTTGACAAATTTGTTTACAACTCAATTCAACAAAGCTGGCTAAATGTGTGGCACACGCTGTCACTCAGTGATGTTTGGGTACTGCTGTCTGTCTTTGCTTGGATCTGGGAAAACCCCGAGGAAAATATCAAGAAAGAAACAATCTCTATCCCTAAGGAGCTCACAGTCTATGTGGCGCAGTCATACTATGGGAAATGATAGTACAATATGACCTGCCCTGTCAAACAGAGGTATCACAGGAAAGAATGCTTCACAGAGGCCATCCTTGAACTGAATAGTTGCTGGTGGCTTGGGGGGGGGGGTAGATTTAAGAATAGATGCAAAAGCATGAAAGTGTGGTGTAATTTGGTTGCCTGGAGAAGTGGGGTGAGGTGGGAGATGAAACTGGGGATGTAGGCAAGAGCCAATCATAAAAGTCCCGTGAGCTAAGCAAGGTACGATTAATCACTGAGTTATTTTTTTTATTAATTAATTTTATGATGGACATAATACACATAGGTATTTATGGAGTGCAATGTAATTCTTTGAAACATGTATACATTATTAAATTACCACATTAGAGTAATTATCATATCCATCACTCCAAATATTTATGATTTCTTTGTGGTGAAAACATTAAAAAAAAAAAACCTCTTTCCTTGCTATTTGAAAATATATGATACCTTACTGTTAACTATGTCCACCCTACTATGCAATAGAACAGCAGAACTCATTCCTGCTATCTGCCAGTAATTCCGTATTAGTTGGTTCTCCTCCCTGCCACCATCCTTTCCCCACATCACCCTCTAACCACTGTTCTACTCTCCACTTCTATAAGACCAACTTTTTTAGAGTCTACATTTGAGTAAGATCATGTTATATTTGTATTTCTGTCCTTTCCATGCTGTTGAGAATGATAGGACTTCAACATTTTCATGCCTGAATAGTATTCTATTATACACACACACCACATTTTTTTTTCTGCAGTCATCTTGGCTATTGTGATTAGTGCTGAAATAAACATGGATTTATAGATATTTCTTTGAAATCTGATTTCATTTCCAGTAGTAGAACTGCCTATCATAAGGTAACTCTGTTTTTAAGTTGTTTAAGGATGCTAAACAATTTCATGTCAACATTTTGGCAACTCATGTGAAAAACATATTTCTTCAAAATCACAAATTCAGAAAACTGACATGGAAAGAAAAAACTTTGAATTAGCCTCATGTGTATTTAAGAAATCAAACTCATTTTTAAAATTTTCCCCACGAGATACATAAAGGTCCAAATAGTTTCACTGATGAATTCTACTAAACATTTAAGGAAGAAATAATAACACAATGTGTTCTATCAGAAAATAGAAAAGGATAAAATATTTACCAACTCATCTTAAAAGAGAGCCACATAACCCTGTGCAAGGAAGAGAAAGAATGTACAGAATTGTAAGAAAGTGAAAAAATTATACAGAATCGCAGTCTTAATTAAAATAAGTGAAAAAATCTATAAATGCATTGCAAATTAAAACTAGAAAAAAGTAAAATAAAATGCCATTCATTGGATTTTTTTTCTACTCTTTCTCTTTTGTGTATCTGCTGTAATGCTAATATTTGTACTTTCACATGTTTTCATGATGGTAATTATAATTTCACTTCTAATGTAGATCTCCCTTGAGCATTTCTTGTAGGCTCAGCCTGGTGGTGATGAATTCCTTTCAGTTCTGGCTTGTCATGGAAAGTATTTCTCTATCACTTCTGAAGAGTAGCTTTGCTGTGTATATTATCCTTTGCTGACAATTTTTTTTCTTATGGAACTTTGAATATTTCACCCCCTTCTCACCTGGAGATGTGAGGATTTGTTGTGGGCTAGCTTGTGTCTAAATTCTTATTCCAGGCTCTGGCCTCTTACTTAGAGAAACACTCTAAGTACAAGCACAAATACAACACACGAAGTGATAAGGTTTGTTTAAAAGGTGAGGAAAACTCACACATATGTGGGCATTGTTCAGGAAGAGTGAACCAAGAAGGGAAAGGATGAGAGAGATTTAAGCACCTTGCTTGCTCTGGGTTCAAGTGAAGAGAGAGCACACCCTTCCCCGTTGCTGGGCTTCTTATGAGCTTGGAAAGGGGAGTGGTTACATGGTACCACCCACAGGCCCCAGTGAGGGGCAGTACATCCTGGGGAAGGGGTTATTTAATTAACAGGTGGGTGGACAGGATTACATGGGATAGAGGAGTTGTAGCTTCCAGCTCATAGCCCAAATCTAGCTACCTGCCTTATCTCATATCAGTTTCAGCTGAAAAGTCTACCACTAGTCTAATGGGATTCCCTTGTAAGTGACTTGACACTTTTCTCTTGCTGTTTTAAGAATTATCTGTCTTGTTTTGTTTTACCAGTTTGAATCTAAGACATCGTGAAGAGGACCATTTCTCATTGAATGTATTAGGGGTCATTTATGTTTCCTGGACTCAGAATTTCCCAAGATTTGGAAAGTTCTCAGCAAATATTTCATTGAATAGGCTTTTCTTTTCTTCTTTCTTTTTCTTTTTTTTCAAGAAGCCTTTCATTTAATGAGTACAAATTTCATAAGTACAACTTTAGGAATATAGTGGTTCTTCCCCTCATACCTGCCCTCCCATCTGCACTCCCATCTCCTCCCATCTCCTCCCTCTTCCATCCTATTCTTAAGATTCATTTTTAGTTAACTTTATACACAGAAGGCCAACTCTATACTAAGTAAAGATTTCAACAATTTTCACCCCCACACACACACAAATATAGAGAACTGTTTGAGAACAAGTTTTACAGTTAATTCTCATAATACAACTTATTAAAGACAAACATCTTGCATGGGAAGTAAATGCACAGTGACTCCCGTTAATTTAACAATTAACACTCTTATGTCTGATATCAGTGATCACCTGAGGCTCTTGACATAAGCTGCCAAAGCTATTGAAGCCTTTTCAGTCCACAATCTCCATCAGTATTTAGACAGGGCCATAAGCAAAGTGGAAGTTCTCTCCTCCCTTCAGAGAAAAGTGTATCCTTCTTTGATGGCCCTTCCTTTCCCCTGGGGTCTTACTCACAGAGATCCTTTGTGTAGGACTTTTTTTGGTTTTGCCTCAGTGTCTTGGCTCTCCATTCCTGAAATGCTCTTATGGGCTTTTCAGCTACACAAGAATGCCTTAAGGGCTGATTCTGAGGTCACAGTGATATTTAGAGCATTTGTCATTCTATGAGTCTGCTCTGTGGACTTCTTCCCATGTTGGAACATTTTCTCCTTTTAAATGTTATCTTTTGTAATTATCAGACGCTTGATCTTATTTATTTAATCCCTTTATCATTTAATCCTACCTATATGATCAATTAAACAAATAGGCTTTTCTATGTCTTTTCCCTTCTGTTCTACTTTTGGTGCACCATAATGCCAATGTTTGCTTGCTTAATGGTATTCCATAAGTCTCATAAACTTTCTTCAATAACCTATTCTTTCTTTTTTTCCTGAATGAGTTATTTTAAAAGACCTGTCTTCAAACTCAGAGATCGTTTCTTCTGCTGTTCAATTCTGCTGCTCAGGCTCTCAACTGCAATTTTACTTGTTGAGTTATTTAGCCCTAAGATTTCTGATTGGTTATTTTCTATAATCTTTATCTCCTTTCTGAATTTCTCACTCAAATCATGAATTGTCTTCCTTAATGTTATTGAAATGACTGTATTCTCTTGCACCTCATTGTTTTCTTAAAATCGTTGCTTTAAATTCTTTGGTAACTATTCAATTTCCATTTTTGTGTGTGTGTGTGGTCTGTAGCTAGAAAGCTATTATTTCCTTTAGAGATATATTACCTTGTCTCTTCATGGGCCCATATGATGGTGGTTGTGCACCAACTCAGGGATCAGTTGCTTCTAACGATTTTATAGAGTGGTCTTCATAGTAAAAAAATTTCTGCTGGCAATGTGTCCTGTGGTGTTAGTTAGATGTGCTGCATTGGATATGGTTACAGATGAGTGCATCGGTGTAGGGACCGTGTAGCTTCTTCAGTTGTGATCAATTATGGTGATGTCTAGGCTGCAGGGGTTATGGGACTGCATCACCAGTTAGGATGCAGCTCCCTTAGGTAGTACAGGTTCACTGACAATCCTGAGTGCAGTGCCCCTGACTACAAGACTGGGGCTTCCATCAGTTTCTGTGGATTGTGTGAATGTAGCACCATCCCTGTGGACACAGACAAATGCAGTGCAAAATTGAGTAATTCTCAGTGTCTGAAGGATGCACAGGGGCCAAGCCACAATGATGTGCTCAGATGGACACCTGTCAAAATCCAGAGGCTGCACAGGGAATTTCACTGGGTCTTCAGGGGCCAACCTGCTCAGTGGGTTGCCTAACTGCTTCCCAGGGCAAAGGATATGTGTGTGAAGGTGAGTATCTACTTCTTAGGGGCTCAGTGGGCCAACCTTCTGAGAACAAGCAGCCCAACTGCTTCTTGGCACAGGAAGATAAATAGGGCCTCCCAGTTGTTTCCTGGGGGCCCTGACACGCCAAGTCCCTCAGGAAAAGCTGCTTGACTCCCTCCTTTGGCAAGTGAGTGGATAGGCAAAGCTACTTTGTCTGCTTCCCTGGGCCTCTATGGGCTGAGCTGCTCAGGGCTGGTTGTCCAGAAAATGCCTCAGGTATCTGTGGTGTGAAGGCACTTCTTGGGGCCTCCTTTTCCCACTGAACAGAATCCTTCTTGGCTCAGAGTTGATCTTGAGACAGAACGACAGATTTTGTGTATATATGTCCCTTCTTTATGAGGCCATAACTTCTTATTGTGCAATGTCTAGTCCTGTGGTTGCCCTCCTGCCCTGCTCCCTGGTGGGTAGAGTTTTCCCCCATGCCATGCCTTACAAAGTTGGGGGGAAGGCCCTAGGGGCAGTCTTTTGGTTGCATAAGGCTGCCCCATTGGCTCAGTCTGCAGATACTAGCTTGAAACAGGAGCCATGAGGTTTTGCCTTGCACTGGGTTTCACTGTGGCAGGCCTGGTAGTGGGTCTGGCCCTATGTTTTAGACTTAATTTCCTTCCCTCCTCCCTCTCCCAAGAGGGTGGTGTCTCATTCCATACTGCGCTGCTTGGAGCTGGGAGAGAAGTGACACAGGCAACAACTTCCTGCCTTCTTCAATTCATCTTTATTATATTAAAACCAGGCAGTATGGTCTCTCTTCTGACTTCGCCAGCCCTTGCAAAGGTAGCTTGGTGCAGGAGTAGATGTTTGAATGGATGTTTCTGTGGGAAGACAATCAGGAGGGTCTTACTCAGACGCCACCTTGCTCCACTCCATGCCCCACTTTCTCTATCACTGAGTGATTTTAAGCAGAGAAGATCCTGAGAAAGCCCCCAAATACCTACCTAATATGCCCAGTATTAAAGGAAAACAGGTAAGATAACAAAAATCTCAGTACCCAGTGTGTACCAGGTTCTGTGCTAACTTCGTTCAGTTGATGGATTAGTGAGGGACTTTATATGTTACTTTAGGAGTTATAATTTCCTTTCCAGCAATCTCCTAAATCACACATTGTGAGTTCTTTGAAGTCAGGACTATTGTCTTAAAAAAAAAAAAAGAATTTATTTATTTGAAAGTCAGAGTTACAGAGAGAGTGAGAGGGAGAAACAGAGAGAAAGAGATCTTCCACCCACTGGTTCACTCCCCAGATGGCCACACCTTGGCCATGCTAGGCCAAGCAGAAGCCAGGAGCCAGAAGCCAGGAGCTTCATTCAGGCCTTTCATGTTGGTGGCTGGATCCCAAACACTTCAGCCATCTTCTGCCTGCAGCTTTTCCCAGGCCATTAGCAGGGAGCTGGATCAGAATTGAAGCAGCTGGAACACTAACCAGCGCCCCCATGTAGGATGCTGTCATCACAGGCTGCAGCTTTACCCACTACCCCATAATGCAGCCCCAGGACTTTTATCTTAACCATCTTGATACCCCCAGCCTAGCACAAAGTAGGCTCCTAGTAAGTATTTGCCAGATGAATGAATGATCTATTGGACAACTTTTTATTGTCTTTCCTGCCTTCTAGAAGTTAGTGTGTCATCTTCTATTCAGCTTAGAGAAAAGATAAGGGAAGTACAGAGAAAATAGTAGTAAATTTGGCTATAGACCTAGGATCTAGCCCTGCCTCATTTACAAACTCTAACCTTGGGCAAAGTATACCTATGCTGAGCCTTAGGGTTCGCACCTGTGAAAATGGGATTTTTCAAAACTCCATGTCACACAAAATAATTTGAAAGTATTTTATAGCACCACTCAAATGTAAGTTGCAAACATATATATATTTCACCTCTCTTAAAAATTAAGAAGTTAGAGGGAAAATAGGTTGGGCCCAAAGTTACTATTTACAGGACAATAAAAATACTAACATCAATTACATTTTTCAGCGGGTGGTCATGTTATTCTGATGGGTAACATGAATTAGATTCTGGTTGCTCCTTGCTTACACTAATCAGTTACACTCGTCTTCTTACTGTTTTTAAAAAAGCCAAGCTTCATCCTATTTCAGGATCCTTCCACAGCTTCCCAATCAGCTCTTCCCCCAGAAGGCTGCATGAGTGCTGTCTTCACTTCCCAGGTCTCTGCTCAAGCGCCATCTCATCATTTATTTTAGATAAAACCATTTTATCTAAAATAGCCTCCACTCCCCTCTCCTCACTGCCACCACTCTCTGCTTCCTTAGCTGGCCTTATTTTTCTTTCTGGTAATTATTGCAAAGCCTATCTTTGCCTCCCCTGGGACATCCTAGAAAGTGAGGGTCTGTGCTTCAGTCACAGCCACATCTATGATGCTTCAACAATGCCTGGCACATGCAAGATACCCAGGGCCTTTTGCTAAATAGTTTGCCAAATGAGTGACATTTGCTAAATAGGTGAATATTTTCACAATAATCATCCATCAGCCTATAGTAGTGTATGAAACCTACAAAATTAAGAAGAATTAGAAGATGTAGGGAACAGTCCTGGTCTTGCTGTTTGACTTGGGGGTCACATGTTTCTGAGCTCAGTCTTCCTATCTGTAAAATAGGAGTAGCAGTGTCCTCTATCCACTGCTACCCCTACCCCCATTTTATACATCATTGTAAAATGAAACAAACAGGGCCTCCTATAACATGTGACCACTATGCTTCTACTCTTACTGTTAACCCTTCAAATGTACGGACTTTGACACATCTATTACAGAAATTGGCACAGGGCCTGGATCTATAAATAACTACTAAAAGAATGAAAAGTAAAGATTTAAAATGTCCTTTGTGAAATGAACTGGGCTTCAAATATTCATGCTCCCAATTACTTTTAAATAGTCACTATAAGAGTCATTTCATTTTATGTAGCAAACATAGCAATTAGCAGAGTGCCTGGGCAGCCAGAAATGTTCCCATTTAGCCTAGTTTTTGTTCGGCATAATGAACATGAATGCTTGTTTTCACTAAATAAATGGTTCTCCTAGATCAGTGCTGAATAAATGCTTGTGCTATTGTGACACTTCTGACCCAGGCAAAAGACATGTGCTTTCATCTACAGAATACCAACCTTTGAATGACCTCCCAATACAGCGGAGAAAAGAAGTGCTGTGTAACTCAGCGGCATAAACCGAATGTCCAACTGCTTAGACTCCGTGAAGGCACAACAAGAATACTCAAGTACGAAACTGTCAATCCTGAACCAGCCTCTAAAGAATCTATCCATACATTTTCACAGGCAAGTATTTACCATCTTTTCAAAGAACCAGATTAAAAAGAATAAAGTTTATGGTATCAGGTAGTTTGAACAATTATTTTGCATAAATCCAGTTTCCTTGTCCATACCTATTAGACTGGGGGGGAAAAAAGTACAGATCTAACATTCCAAATGAGCACCCTCTTTATTTATTTATTTTTAAAGATTTATTTGTTTATTTGAAAGGCTGAGTTCCAGAGAGGCAGAGGCAGAGAGAGAGATAGTTTTCCATCTGCTGGTTCAGCCCCCAAATGGCCCCAGCGTCTGGGGCTGGGCCAAGCTGAAGCCAGGAGCCTCCTCCAGATCTCCCACATGGGTGCAGGGGCCCAGGTACTTGAGCCATCTTCACTGCTCTCCCAGGCCATAGCAAGAAGCTGGATTGGAAGTGGAGCAGCCGGGACTCTACCTGGTGCCCATATGGGATGCCAGCACTGCAGGCGGTGACTTTACCAGCTACACCGTAGTGCTGGCCCCAGGGGCACTCTCTTTAAGGGTCTTTAAACGCACTGTGGCTTATTCTGTGTGAGTAGGAGCATGATGGGTATATTATCTCATTTAATCCTTACAAACGATTCTGGGAGGATTAGCTGGGTATTATCATTCCCATTTCACAGAAAGAAAATTAACACTATCTAGCTATGAGAATCTCACTCAAGATCACACACTGAGATTTGAGCCTACACTGTCCGAGTCCATTCTGTTTTACATCACACTACAGTCTAGGGCAATTTTTAACTGAATGAACACATCCTGCACAATATGCATGAATATTTCAAAATGTTGTAGAAGGGGCAGGCGTTTAGTGTAGCTTTAAGACATCCACATCTCATATCAGAGTATCTGAGTGATTCCCAGCCCCAGTGGCCGACCCCTGTGTCTTGTTAATGCAGACTCGTGGAGGCAGCAGTGATGGCTCAAGGAATTGGGTCTCTGCCACTCATGTGGGAGACTTGGATTGCATTCTGGCTCCTAGTTTCAAGCCTGACCCGTTCTTGCTGTTCTGGGCACTTTGGTAGTGAACAGAGGAAGGGAGATCTCTGCCTTTCTTGCTCTCTCTCTCTCTCTCTGACCCTCTTTGTCAAAAAGCAAATAGAATTTTTCTAAAAAGAAAAAAGTTCATAGAAAAGTAGAATTAAGACACATTTATTTTGGTGCAGAACATTTTTGAAATTTATGTGGGCCGGCGCCGTGGCTCAATAGGCTAATCCTCCGCCTGCAGCACAGGCACTCTGGGTTCTAGTCCCTGTCCAGGCACCGGATTCTGTCCCGGTCGCTCCTCTTCCAGGCCAGCTCTCTGCTGTGGCCAGGAGTGTAGTGGAGGATGGCCCAAGTCCTTGGGCCCTGCACCCCATGGGAGACCAGGAGAAGCTCCTGGCTCCTGGCTTCGGATCAGCACAGTGCGCTGGCCGCAGCACGCTGGCCGCAGCGGCCATTAGGGGGCGAACCAACAGAAAAAGGAAGTCCTTTTTCTCTTTCTCTCACTGTCCACTCTGCCTGTCAAAAAAAATTATTAAAAAAAAAAAGAAATTTATGTGGTTTTTTATAATATACGTTTTCCATAATCTTTTTGAAGACCCCCTTATATGCTGCAGAGCAAGAGAAATTTAATGATGAATTTTGGAAATAATGGCCATAGATTGATTTATTTACCACAATTAGCTGGTTAAGATGTGGCCCAGGAAACTGATTTATTAGCCTACGGAAGGAAGGGGCATGGTGAAGTTAGCAATAACAAAGAACTCCCATAATTCGGTGAGAGAAGGTTTGGATGTGAGAGGGGATTATGAAAGGTCTGGAATCATTAAAAGGTTGATAATGACAGAAACGTGATATAGCTGAGAAAGAGCTGCCCACCAAGCAAATATGTAAAAGACTAGGAATAACAGGTTGACTGGCAAAACTTGTGTCAGTTAGTGTTGAGTTCCATTTACTTTGCAGCAGTCTATTCGCTAGGTGTGAGGACTCTGGAAAAATCTAAAGCATAATATGTAGAAAGACATTTTAATCAGAAAATATGTAGAAAAGCATTTTAATCAGAAAAACTCACTTCAAGGGTGGGCATTTGGGCAGTAGTTAAAACGCAGCTTGGGACATCTGGGAGTGCCTGTGTTTTGAGTCCCAGCTCCAGTGGTTCCTGATTCCAACTTGCTGCTAATTCACACCCTGAAAGTCAGCAAGTCATGGCTTGGGTCCCAGCCACCCACCC
Organism: Sylvilagus floridanus; assembly: GCA_949820135.1. Taxonomy (NCBI): domain Eukaryota; kingdom Metazoa; phylum Chordata; class Mammalia; order Lagomorpha; family Leporidae; genus Sylvilagus; species Sylvilagus floridanus. The sequence goes on from OX463225.1 coordinate 121,290,633, forward strand.
AGGAAACCTAGGTTGCGTTCTGGGCCCCTGGCTTCAGCCTGGCCCAGCCCCAGCTCTTGCCAGCATTTAGGGAGTAAACCAGTGGATGAAAAGATCTCTGCCTGTATGTATCTTTCCCTTTCTGTGTTTCTGCCTTTCAAATAAAAATACGAGAAAGTAAAACTCACTTCAAATTCCTGCTCTGTCACTATTAGCAACCCACTTACTGTGTCTCTTTGTTCATGGATTAAAAACTTAGAGTACAAATGCCACCTTTGAAGTGTTGCGATGAAAATTAAATTAAGCCATATATGGCAGAACAGGTACCCCCAATCAGTTAATCATTAATATCTTACTATTATGATATAAAACCAGTTAATCTGTTGTTGTTTGGGAGGTGAGAAGACTGGATATTAAGATTCCAAACATGTATCATGTTTTATCTGGAAGATTTATCAAACAAAACAATTATTTTCTTAGGAGAGAGATTAAAGAATAGTATACAGGAAGAATCACTTGTTCAACTTCAACAAAAGTAAATTCCCTTAGTGTTCACACTGTTTTAAAGACTAAGAAAAGATTCAAACCTCTTAATCCTGGATTATCTATCTGATATTTCTTTCAAGGAATCTTTGAGATCCAACAATGTTTGTCCTTTAAGGTTAAATACAAAACAGCTGGAGAAATTTGAAAACAGAATGCTAAAATTTATTAGGTAACAGCATTATGGTTTGTAAGAAAAGACTAATTTAGCAGATGATGCTGATGATGTATTTAGTGAAGTTTAGAAATGTTTACAACTTTCATGGCTCAGAATTATATTTAAAATATATAATTAAACTAATGTGGTAAAATGTTAGTTATATAATGTTATATGGGTCATGTTTAAATAATTCATATTAAAGCACTAGAGGAGGGGAGGTTGCATTTAGGGACCATCCCAAGTAAAATGTTCCAACTTCTTCCTTTTCCACTCATGGTACAGACGGTTAATGGCAGAGGTGGTTAAGCAGAAAAAATTGATGTTGGATAAATAACATTTTCAGCAATAGGTCAGCCAAAGGTCAGCCAACTACAGAGCAAGTTCTAAGAAATTTCTGAAACAATGTTAATATCACTTATAGAATCCAGCTGGTGAAAAGTCAGCAATAAAACCTGAAGTTTTAAGACAATTCTTTGGCTGGGGTAGGGTTTGGGAGGAAAAATATTAGCCTTTCCAATTCTAATCACAAAACAGAAATAGGGGCCGACGCCGTGGCTCACTTGGCTAATCCTCCGCCTGCAGCACTGGCACCTGGGGTTCTAGTCCCAGTTGGGGCACCGGATTCTGTCCCAGTTGCTCCTCTTCCAGTCCAACTCTCTGCTGTGACCCAGAAGGCAGTGGAGGATGTCCCAAGTGCTTGGGTCCTGCACCCGCATGGGAGACCAGGAGGAAACACCTGACTCCTGGCTTTGAATCGGCGCAGCGCGCCGGCTGCAACACAACAGCCATAGCGGCCATTTGGGGGGTGAACCAACAGAAAAAGGAGGACCTTTCTCTCTCTCTCTAATTCTGCCTGTCAAAAAAAATTAATTAAAAATTAAAAAAAAAAAAAACAGAAATAGGGATCTATAGGGATATTTTGAAATGGTTAAAAATGCAATTACAAAAGAAAAAAGTCTGTAGTCCCCTCTGTTTAGCATATAGGCTATCTTGAAACTCATTCCTCTTAATTTAATAATTAACACTTATCACTAATTGAATATATTGCTTTTGTAGAGTGGTATAAGAACAAAAAGAATTGTGGAGGCCAGCGCTGTGGTACAGCAAGTTAAAGCCCCAGCCTGCAGCACTGGCATCCCATATGGGCACCAGTTTGAGTCTCAGCTGCTCCACTTCCTATCCAGCTCCCTACTAATGGGCCTGGGAAATCAGTGGAGGATGGCACAAGTCCTTGAGCCCCTGCACTCACGTGGAAGACCCAGAAGCAGCTCCTGGATCCTGGCTTCAGATCGATCAGCTCAGCTCTGGCCATTTCAGCCATTAGGTCAGTGAACCAGTAGATGGAAAATCTCTCTCTCTCTCTCTCTGTCTCTATCTCTCTGTGTAACTCTGTCATTTAAATAAATAAAATAAATATTTAAATATATATATTAGGGGCCAGCGCTGTGGTGTAGCAGGTAAAGCTACCACCTGCAGTGCTGGCATCCCATATGGGCGCCGGTTCGAGTCCTGGCTGCTTCTCTTCCAATCCAGCTCTCTGCTATGGCCTGGGAAAGCAGTAGAAGATGACCTAAGTCCTTGCACCCCTGCACCTGCGTGGGAGACCCGGAAGAAGCTCCTAGCTCCTAGCTTCGGTCGGAATAGCTCAGCTCCGGCTGTTGTGGCCATCTAGGGAGTGAACCAGCAGATGGAAGACCTCTCTTTCTCTCTCTCTCTCTCTCTCTCTCTGCCTCTACCTCTCTGTAACTCTGCCTTACAAATAAATAAATAAATAAATAAATAAATAAATAAATAAATCTTTTTAAAAAATTTTTATTTAATAAATATAAATTTCAAAATACAACTTTTGGATTATAACGGATTTCCCCCTCATATCCTCCCTCCCACCTGCAACCATCCTATCACCCTCTCCCTCTCCCATCCCATTCTTTTATATATATATATATATATATATATATATATATATATATATAAAGAGAATTATGTAAGAAGTAAGCCAAAGTACTATTTAATTTTAAGATGTAGTTAAAGAATAAGGACTACAAGTGAAAAGAAGCCAAAAAAAGATTTACATAACTGGAAAGCAAAAATAAATGAAAAAATTTTAAATCCCAAAAGACAAAATTAAATCATTTCTTGGGTTAACTAAATAAGTTTGCAGCACATAAACTGCAAAACACCCTCTGTAAAAACATCTACATATCCTTGGTTAAAAAAATAAAAAACAAAACAAAACTTCTGGCAGGGCAGAATATGGAGTTAACATTCCATCCAAAGACCCAAGCAGAAATTTGCTGACTTCTAAGAATGTCCTAGGAGAATGACTAAAATCATGGAAAATCTCGTTGAGAATATTAAAAATTGGAAGTCACCTTAAAGGTTTAACAGTGAAAGAATAATGCAGTTATTGCACAATTACCCATATTATCACATTATTACTCAGAAATTAATAAGACCCCAAAAAGGTTAAAGTAAAAATAAATTAGTAAGTATAATTATAAAAAAATTGAAATACCAAAAAATTACATTGGAATGAGGAAATTCTGTTCCTTTTTCTCACTGATTACCTCCTCCACTAGCACTATCAAATTTTTTAAAATTATTATAAAAAGAATGAAAAATAAAAGAATGCCATGGCTAGAAGGCCACTAGTGAACTCTCACATACCAAGAACCCTCAAGATAAGAGCTAATATAGAGTATGAGGTTAGATGTTCTAAGAAAGGTCATTGTCCTCAATATCTGACTGCTAATTTCACTCAAACAGCAGCAAAACCATTCATTCTTTCCTTATTTCTAATGGCAGATCCCAAAAGGCATCCAGCACTCAAATGCTGCCAGACATATAATTCTTAATTATGACCAGCCTATAAACACTTTATTCTCAAAGGCTCTTTTAGCCTTGAATTGACATGAAATATATTACTTCTCTAGAGCTTTCTATTCGTTTTTGTTTTCCAACAGCAAAAAAAGCCAATTTGCTAAATTACCCATCTTGAAAAACTACAATCAGGGATGGGCATTTGGCCAAGTAGTTAAGATGCCCACTGCTATACTGGAGTCCCTGGGTTCAACATCTAGTTCCACTCCTGTCTTCTGCGGCCTACTTACACAAACCCTGGGAGGCAGGGATTATGGCTGAAGTAATTAGGTTTCTCCAATACCCAGATGGGAGACCTGGACTGGGTTCCCAGTTCCCTGCTTCAGCTTTCCCAAGCCTTAGCTGTAATAGGCATTTGGGGAGTGAACCAGCAGATGGGAGCCTCTCTTCATCTGTCTATATCTCTGCCAATCAAATAAACGAATAAATAAAATCTACAATCACAAAATCATACTCACATATTGCTACTGCTTTTTTTTGACCTAACCTAGATGGGCTGTTTAAAAGAAAGTTAGGATGATTGTTTAAACAATTCAGAAAACATCTGTCCCATAAATACTACAGTGATAAGGGAAACAGATCTAGTCATCAAAGTCTCATTTCCACAACCCCCCAGATCCTCGTCCCACTTTCCTGGTCCAGAAAACTAATGGCTCCTTAGGATGCTGCTTATGCTTCCCAGGAATCTCCTTCAAAGGTCTCCATTTTATTGTGTAGTTTTCCTAAGTGCAATTCGTTTAAGCCAAGAAATTACTAGCAATTTAGGTGGTAAAACTTCACATCACCTAAATTCAACTCATACTCATTTTTATAACATAGACAGTAGTTGATTAAATTCTAAATGAAAAATCTTGTCAATTAGAAAGTTATAAAGAGGTAAGAGGCACACCAAAATGTTCTAATAGTTTGTGTTTAATTCAAAACAGCTTGGAAGTAACTAAGGTTACAATTTGTTATTTAAGAATTTTTGTATTAATTTGGAGCTTTTTAAATGATTATTTCAGAAATAAAAAGAATCTGTGGGCAAGTAGCAGAAGTTTTAGAGGACAATGTGTAAGGCCACCACAAAACACACCAAACACCAGAGTAAGGGAAAGAGTTTATTGGGGGAAACCCGACAGACTGGAGGGAAGGGGCAAAGAAGGAAAAGAAGCAGAAGAGTGTAAGAGAGAGAGCGAGAGGTCAGGAGATGGAGTGGAAGAGAGAGAGAAAGGAAGAGAGTGAGTGAGCGAGAGAGCCTGTTCAGGAACAGGTCCTTTTAAAACTTGGCCAGGGGGCGGACAGGGAAGTAGGAGCAGTGAATCCCATTAGGATGGGGGTGGAGCTTGACACCAGTGGTTGGGCCATGTGGCCACCTGGCTTCCAGGAATGGCAGCAGGGGCTAGAGCCTAGGGTGGTGTCAGGGTGTAGATCATGCCAGAGATAAGACTGTGCCATTTTCCTAACACAGTGTGTTCATCTTAAAAAAGGGCAAAAAAAAAAAAAAAAAAAAAAAAAAGAACTCTTTGCATAAAGAAAAGACATTGCTTTTAAAAATTATTTTGTCTTAAAGTAAAATGTCTAGATTGGATTGGAAACGTAAAGATAGCACAAAATACCTAAAGGCTTAATTAAGTTGAAGAATGTGGGAGCAGGTTACAGAAGGTTTGAGTGGCTCAAACATGGAAAGCAAGATGATATTTTAAAAGATCTAACAAGTCTAAAGATGGATGGATTTAAATTCAATCCTTCGGGTGCCACCTGGTGCAGCAGGTTAAACCACAGATTACAACTTAACAACACTTGCATCTCATATCAGAGTGCTGGTTTGAATCCCAGCCATGGTGCTTCTGGTCCAGCTTCCTGCTAATACATCCTGGCTGACAGCAGATGACGGCTTAAGTGCTTGGGCCATGGCCACCCACCAAAGTGACCCAGGTTGAGTTCTGTATTCCTGGCTTCAGCTTGGCCCAATCCTGTCTGTTAAGGGAATTTGGGGAGTGAAGCAGTCGATAGAGCTCTCTTTCTCTCTCTGCTGCCCCACCTTTCATGTATATGAAAATAAACATTTATGAAAATAAATTTAATCTTTTTTGTATAAAGATAAAGTCTAATACCTCTGATGCCAAGCATCAAAAAACTACGTTATAAAACAAACATGAGGGGCTGGCACTACGGCACAGCAGGTTAAAGCCCCAGCCTGCAGCGCTGGCATCCCAGCGCTGGTGCTGGTTCTAGTCCCGGCTGCTCTGCTTCTGAGCCAGCTTCCCACTAATGCACCTGGGAAAGCAGAAGAAGCCCAAGTCCTTGGGCCGCTGCACCCACGTGGGAGACCTGGAAGAAGCTCCTGGCTCCTGGCTTCAGATTGGCTCAGCCCTGGCCATTGCAGCCATTTGGGGAGTGAACCAGCAGATGGAAGGCTTCTCTGTCTCTACCTCTCTTTGTAACTCCGTTTTTCAAATAAATAAAGTACATGTTTATATATATATATATATATATATATATATATATATGATACGTGATTTCGATTTAAACTCTTTGGATTATTTCTAAGTCCCTTTTTTTTTTTTTTGTGACAGGCAAAGTGGACAGTGAGAGAGAGAGACAGAGAGAAAGGTCTTCCTTTTTGCCGTTGGTTCACTCTCCAGTGGCCGCCGTGACAGGCGCACGGCGCTGATCCGATGGCAGGAACCAGGTGCTTATCCTGGTCTCCCATGGGGTGCAGGGCCCAAGCACTTGGGCCATCCTCCACTGCACTCCCGGGCCACAGCAAAGAGCTGGCCTGGAAGAGGGGCAACCGGGACAGAATCCGGTGCCCCAACCGGGACTAGAACCTGGCGTGCTGGCGCCGCAAGGCAGAGGATTAGCCTATTGAGCCACAGCAACGGCCTAAGTCCCCATTTTTTAATACAGAATTTTAAAGCTTTCCCAACTAAGCATGGTAGTATTATTTAATACTGTTTAATTTAAAAAGTTGTAACTTTAAGAATACTTTGTGAATTTTCACAGCTGTCAGGAAACGTTTAGAAAGGGGGTGGTGAAAGATTTAAAAAACTTAATATGGTAGCATAACTGGAACAAATAACAGACACTGGCTTAAATCTTATGCTTCTATCTATATTCCCCCTATTTTTCTACAAGAATGTTTTAGTAAGCATCTGATAGTTTCATCAGCCTTTCCATTTTCAAACAAGTTAACTTTCACTTCTCATCAGGTAACAACTAAGCCCTAAGATTTCCTAGAGCATGGACCTCAATTATTGAGTCCCTGTTAGACACATAAGGCAAATGTTGGTTTTAATTTGTGTTGGAACAAGGCAGTTTTCACTGGAGTGCTAAAAATGTTCAGCAAAAAATTTCCAAAGCTCTCTTTTGATCCATACAGATCAAAATGTAATAGACAAAAAGTGGTAGATCTAGCACATAGTTAGTCATATTTGACTCTGGCTGTCAGGGATCCTTCTTTGTAATGGGAAATAATTTGAATCAGGATGGAACAATTGATAAGAAGGAAGAACAAACCAGCTAACCAAATAAACAAAAAGGTGTTCTTTCCTTGAAACTCAAGAAGGTAAGCAGGGACCAGCCATAAGGCCTGCCCTAGAAACCATAGCATTAGGAGGACCACAGATCTTTTCCAAGGCATTCTCACTAGTGGCATCACAAGGGGCAGAAGGCAGAGGTACCAAAGAAAGTACTGGGAGGTGCAGACTTTGTTAAAAGTCACAAAAATGAACGTATGGAGAAAACAACAAAAGGCAAGGTCCCTATAATAGGCGAAAGACACCGCTGAAAGCAAGATGCACTGTGGCAGGAACGCTGCCAGTCCCAGCGGGAGGCTCCACCTGCTCTCGGCAGTCAAATACAGCATGTAGAAGTACGGAGAAAAGTTGTGCCGGATATCCCGCCGGGTCAGGTGATAAAGGTAGGTGTGCTCCAGAAATTCCCAGCCGTATTTACAGTAAAAACCAAAGCTCAGAGCAAAAAACGTGAGTCCGGACACCGCCACGAAGCACAGCACAGCGCGATTACACAGCCTCTCCAGGAACTCCCACAACCGAGCCGGGAAGGAACCCAGGGCTGGGCGGTGGGCTTTGCCAGGGTCACGCTCAGGAAGCAGGTGGAGAGCAATGGGCAGGATGTAGGTCACCGGATAGATCTTCATATGCACCGCGAACCCGTAGGACACGGCGGCACACGCGACCAGGCCTTTCTCGAGTGCGTACAGGGCCATCAGCACCAGGGAGGCGACGATCGAGTCCGCGTTGCCTCGGCTGGACACCGTCATAGGCAGGGGGTTGAGAAGCCAAAAGGCACAGTAGCCGCAAGCCCGGCGGGGCCCCAGCCCCTTCAGAAGCAGCAGGCGGTATAGGAGGAGAGCGGCGAGCAGGTCGCAGCTGATGAAGAGAAACTTCCCAAAGAGTTCGCTGAGGTAGATGTTGGGGGTGAGGAACCAAGCCAGCAGCGGAGTGTAACGGTAGGTCGCCCTCAGATACGGGGAGCGCCCTTCCGTGACGAAGCGCGCCGCGTCCGTGAAGACCTGATAGTCGATGTCTGTATACCTCACGAGCAGGGTCCGGTCCTGGACGACCCCATAGAAAACCAGGGCGACCCGGGCAAGGAAAGCCGCACCAAACACGCCGGCAGGGGACACCCGCACGTTCTGGAGCCACGCTCCCCAGCGCGTGGCCGAGTCCATGATCTGACTGCAAGACAGCCGCTCCGCCCGCCTCCAAACTGCATTCGTACGTCTAACCTTCGATTCCACTTCCCGCCGCGAGTGGCCGGCGCATCTCCTACCTCTTAGGGAGCCTGCGGGAACCACCAGGCGACGATCACTTCCGGCAGGAGCCCCGCCTCCGCGCTGCTTCCGTTTACCAGCCCCGCGCGGGATTCTCGGAGGCGCCGGCCCTAGAATTCCTCCCTCGGCATTGGCTGTCTAGCTTCTGCTCCTCCCCCTTCGGGGGCGGGACTTCCGATTCCTGGCTAAGGCCACATCCGCTTGCCCGGCAGCCCTCAGTGGCCGAAAATATTGAAGAACGGAGCGAATGTGTGTTCTTGAGTGGGCCCCTCGTCTCCTACCCCAATTCCAGTCATCAGGAGGCGGACCCCCGACCCAACAAGCTGCGAGCTATATCCCGTAGGCCTTGGCTGGAGATCAGAGAGTGAAACATCAGGATTGAAAGGAAAAGAAGCCTGAGCTAGTGTCCCACACTTTACTACACCAGCTCTCCGGTATTCGCGGAGTTTGTGAGTCTCATGACACCGGCTGGGATCATTTGAAGCAGAGGCAGAATGTGAATGTTGCTTGCAATAGTAGGGGCATTCTTATATTTCAAAAACTATCCGTTGTTTACCAGAAATTCAGATTTCAGTGAGCGCCCTGAATTTTATCGGGCAACCCCAGGTGGAGAGGATGGGGAGACAAGCTGCCATGCCAAACTCTGTGTTTGTAATTCCTAATGCCAAAGTTGTCCTCCCTGGCAAACACCCACTCCGCCCCAGGCCTCAGCTCAAGTGGTAACTCCTAGAAGCCTATTCTGGCTCTGAGCCTACTGGCTCATCAGGCACAGTGTTCATCTGCCAGTCCTCTCCACAGGCTGGGGCAGAGAGGCCCCATGCTCCAGACAAGCGTATAGAAGATCCTGCCTGGCTACATACAAGTGTGGCCAAATGCTCCAAAACTCCTGGTCATTCCTTTATTATTTGTCATGCTGCTTTGTAGTAACTTGTTGTTTTGTTTGTTCCTAGTTTTTGATCAGGAATCTTTAAGTTCCTTAAGAACTGAGTCTGTCTAGTTCTTTTCTGTATGGACTTAGACTAGCCATTCAGTAAAAGTTGGATTATTTTTGGATGCTCCTCCTACCAGATTACTTCTAAGGTGACATCCTTGGAGTGCTGCAACATGAAGGTTTTCTCCCTAGGAATATGTTTTACCCGTGTCAAGGTCTGCCCCTTCACACACCTCACTCCAGCGCGTTAACTCTGTCCTTGCTGTGGTCACTTACTGCACTTACAGTCTGCATTGCAGAATTTGATTTCTTCAGATTTGCAGGGTTCTTGAGGGTAGCAGTTGGATCTTATCTCTAAACTTTTTTCAATCCCTTATAATTTACTGCAGTTTTAACCACGTGGTAAACCTTTAGGAAGTACTGACTGACTTGGTTTTACAGATTGAGTCTACTACCTGGGGGATGTCTTCTCCTAGCATAAGGAAAGGTCACTCCATCCATCCTGAGCATACAGCTCTCAGGATTACCCTCTACTCATCCATCCTACACTTCACATTTATCCTCTGGATGAAGCATGTCAACCTTACTCTCCATTCATGTTCTGATATCTCTTGTCCTTTTATATGCCTTGAGATAATTATATGCCTTATATTATTAATTATTTCTATCAATTTCTAAGGTATATTGGCCATATAGTCACCATTCAACTGGTAATTATGATGATGATTTACAATAGCAAGTTTTGAAGACTTATTTGCAGTGTGCCAAGCAGTGTGCTAAATAATTTTCATATAAGGTAGATATTCCCATCTTTACAAATGAGGAAAATTAAGGTTTATGGAGCTCAAGTAGTTTTCCTAAATCACAATAGCCAGCTAGTGGCAGAGCAGAAACTCAAAACCAGATCCTTCTGACTTAGGGTATCTTAGTCAATATCTGACAGACTTCTAAATAAAATGTTGACTATAAATTTAAGTTCCCTCTCTGTTTCCTCTCATTGATCTGTTGTATGAATATTTCTGATACTCTCTCTCACTATGATTCTTTCTGCCTCTGATTTATTCTTTTCCTCTTTGAGTAATAGATAAGTGAAACTTAGTCCCAGAAGGCAGAGATTATTGGAGGTAAATCTCTAAGAATTAACGTGGCACAAGTTCTTTTTTTTTTTTTTTTTTTTTGACAGGCAGAGTGGACAGAGAGAGAGACAGAGAGAAAGGTTTTCCTTTTGCCTTTGGTTCACCCCCCAGTGGCCGCCACGGCCGGTGTGCTGCGGCCAGCACATCACACTGATCCGAAGCCAGGAGGCAGGTGCTTCTCCTGTTCTCCCATGCGGGCGCAGGACCCAAGGACTTGGGCCATCCTCCACTGCACTCCCGGGCCACAGCAGAGAGCTGGACAGGAAGAGGAGAAACCAGGACAGAATCCGCCGCCCCGACCAGGACTAGAACCCGGTGTGCTGGCGCCACAGGTGGAGGATTAGCCTATTGAGCCATGGCGCTGGCCTTAATGGTATTTATTTTTATCTAAAATGGGAATAGTGAGAGTTAAGAAAGTTGGGGTTGGCAGGCAGTGGGGAGAGTTCCACAGAAGGGATATCAAGTGGAAATCCCCAAGATTGTACATCCCTTGATGGAATGTATCATGTCTCACATTTCTTCGTTAGGTACCTTCCATATCATAGGAACTCAGGAAATGTTTGCTGTGCTGACTTTTCATGCATTTAATGTCAGATGTTTCCTAACTGATGATCCCTTGCCTGGTACTTGTCCCTGTGATGTTTTCCACAATGACCCCACTATTTTTGGTACAGGTTATTAATGCTTTAGCTGGCATCAGTACATGGGGCTTGTTATTACCATGAGGTATATTTGTTCCATGCCTTTTACCTGCCCTTAGTACATGCTACCTGTTATTTTCTCACAAATTTCTAAGTTTCTTCTTCTAACTTTTAGGAACTATACATTATATCTTACATATACACTATATATATATATATATATATATACACACACATTATATCTTATATATCATTATATCTTATTTTTCTCATATGTGTCATGATCCAGTCTTAGTGCTTCCTAAATGTTACAGTTAAGTATTTATTATTGGTGATAAGAGACCAAATTTTTTTCCCTTTTTTTTCCCTCTGTTCTTCCATTTTGGGGGAGGGAGGAAGAATAGTTACTACAGGATCTGTTGTTTTTTGTCAGAATTCAGGATTGGATATTGATACCCTTTCTCAGGCTATTATAGATAAGGGTAGAAGGCAAATCCGTTTCTTTGAGACTTGAGGAGACTTGATTTTTCTTTTTTTCTTTTTTTTTTTTTTTTTGACAGGCAGAGTGGACAGTGAGAGAGAGAGACAGAGAGAAAGGTCTTCCGTTGCCGTTGGTTCACCCTCCAATGGCTGCCTCGGTCAGCGCACCGCGCTCATCCGATGGCAGGAGCCAGGTGCTAGGTGCTTTTTCCTGGTCTCCCATGGGGTGCAGGGCCCAAGCACTTGGGCCATCCTCCACTGCACTCCTGGGCCACAGCAGAGGGCTGGCCTGGAAGAGGGGCAACCGGGACAGAATCCGGCGCCCCGACCGGGACTAGAACCCGGTGTGCCGGTGCCGCAAGGCGGAGGATTAGCCTGTTGAGCCACGGCGCCGGCCATGACTTGATTTTTCTTGAGGAAAATCAGCAACAAGTCTACACAGAAGCATGGAAGGGAAACTGGGTTTGTAATCACCGGCCAAAGGGGACAATGCCCAGATACAAAACAACTTGGACTTCTTGGATTAAGATGAGCTAGTTTTCAGATGTTTTTTGAATCTTGGCCTTTAAAAACTGAATTTTAGAGGCTTGCACTGTGGCACAGCTGGTTAAGCCTCCATCTGCAGCACTGGCATCCCATATGGACACTGTAACTCTACCTTTCATGTAAACAAATAAATCTTTTTAAGAATTCTTTTAAATATTTATTTATTTATTTATTTGAAAGGCAGAATTACAGAGAGGCAGAGAGAGAGAGAGAGAAAGGTCTTCCATCTGCTGATTCACTCCCCAAATGGTGACAACAATCGGAGCTTGGCCAATCCAAAGCCAGGAACCAGGAGCTTCTTCCGGGTCTCACGTGATTTCAGGGGCCCAAGCACTTGGACCATCTTTCACGGCTTTCACAGGCCATCAGCAGTGAGATGGATCAGAAGAGGAGCAGCTGGGACTCCAGCTGGCACTCATGTGGGATGCTGCAGCTGCAGGCAGAGGTTTCACATACTACACCATAGCACTGGCCCCCATTGTAGCCATTTGGAGAGTGAACCAGCAGATGGAACATCTCTCTCTCCCTCCCTCCCCCATCCCATGTGTCTCCCTCTCTCTGTAATATTGACTTTTAAATAAGTAAATAATCTTTTTTAAAAGATTATTTTATTTTTATTTGAAAGAGTTACACAGAGAGAGGAGAGGTAGAGACAGAGACAGAGAGATCTTCCATCTGCTGATTCACTCTCCAGTTTGCTGCAATGGCCAGAGCTATACCGATCTGAAGCCAAGAGCCAGGAGTTTCTTCTGGGTCTCCCACGTGGGTGCAAGGACCCAAGGACTTGGGCCATCTTCTACTGCTTTCCCAGGCCACAGCAGAGAGCTGGATCAGAAGTGGAGCAGCTGGGTCTCGAACCAGCGCTCATACAGGATGCCGGCACTTCAGGCCAGGGTGTTAACCCGCTGTGCCACAGTGCCAACCCCTAAAGAAATCTTTTTAAAAAATAAATAAAACTGATTTTTTAAAAATATGTGCTGAGGCCTGTGCTGTGGTATAATAGGTTAAGTCATTGCCTGCAGTGTGGGCATCCCATATAAATGCCAATTTGAGTCCAGATGCTCCACTTCTAATCCAGCTGCCTGGGAGAGCAGTGGAAGATGGTCCAAGTGCTTGGGCCCCTGCACTCACATGAGACTTGGAAGAAGCTCCTGGCTTTGACCTGGCACAGGTCCAGCCATTGTGGCCATTTGAGGAGTGAACCAGTGGAGAGGAGACCTCTTTCCCTCTTTCTCTCCCTCTTTCTCTTTCCTCACTCTGTAACTCTGCCTTTCAAAATAAATAAAATTGAATTTAATTTAAAAAAAAGCATGTGCTAAAGAATCCTAACGTTAATAAAGGGCAATATAGGAAAGAAGTGGAAGGAATGGGTAATATTATTAATGAGAAAAATCAAAGGGAAAAATCCTAGCAACGCAGTCAGATGCTCTTCTAACACAGCCTAACTCAGCCTCCCCCTGTGTGTTCAGGCTATGAGAATAGTATTGGCTTAGATTCCTCAAAGAAAAAGTGAAGATGAGAGACTCATTATTTTATTTAGTAGTTTGTTCTGAATGGATAAAAATAAAATAAGCAAAGAAAAAAACACCTTTTTTTCCCTAGGTAAAATTGACCTGACTTAATCTTTAATGCAATGAATGGAAAAACCATCACTAGATGCTTTTCCTTCAGTAGAGTTGGACATTACTGAACCTGGAGGCCTGTACTAACTGTACAGCAAAGGTAATGTGTTATTTCACAAATAAACTAGGTTAGCTAACATGGGTAGTGGACCAGGAATAGGAGTGTTGGGGGTGGTACAGTGTACGTGGCTTGTATCAATGGTATAACTGGCTTCTTCTCTCTGCTCAGACCTCATAGGAAAATCCCTGGATGATTTACAGACTGATGGGGGTCTAGGGAGATAATAAGGCAGAGCATAGTGTGGGAATTTCAGAAGCTCTCAAGGTACCTCACCATCCTCTCATGTAGCTATTAGACCCACTCCCTGCTTTCATACAGAAGCATCAAAGCCAAAGCATCACCCTGTATGCCCAAATGCCAGGATTAGGACTCTTCTGGCATAAATAGCCTTCTTTCAGGGTTACTTGCAGCCTTTGAGGGGCTGAGCCTCTGCCTTAGGAGTATCTTGTCCCAACAGCTTTTCAGTCTTGGTGTTTGGATTCAGGGTTGAGGCTTCCCTTTAGTGCCTCTCATGTACCAATGTGCTTAGTTTCTCAGTTTTGTTCCAGGGGCTGGAGCTGCAGCTGCTCCCACCCCTGTGGAAGAAGGGGAAATATATTGTACTTCAATAGAGGGAAACAGAAGGGTGCTTTATTTATGTGCTTTATTTTAAAAAAAAAAGGTACTACAGTGAGAGGATGCTATTTGGGATGGGGGCACATAGCGTAAGTAGTAGATTTTCCTAGCTTTCCATGGATAGGGTATCTCCCCTCCCCATTTTCCTTCTAACACCTCTCTTCCTGATCTTATCAATAGCACAAGGTTCATCATAAGCTTTGATGGATAGCTCTTTATCTCTTAAAGGCAGCTTCTACCCCTCCCTTCCCCATCATCAAACATGAAATCCCTGATCAGCTGTATCACTTCCATGTTGAAACCAAGATCACTGGTTGTAAGTTGGAAAATCTGGGTTTTCTACCCCACAACCAGGACAGGATACCTACCCACTACACTAAATTCTCTGAATACTTCCTTTCTGTACATTCAATATATTGGGACATATATACATCTATATACATCTCTCTATATGTATATATTATCTCTGTTTCTTTCTTCTTAAATAAACCTTTCATCTGTATCATATCCTAATTCCCTAAGCCTCCACTCACCTCTCTTTGCTAACCCAAGTAAGACTCAAGTGTTTCATTGATTTCACTGGGTCCCTCAGCGTCAACATTTCTCATCTTCACATCCTCCCCCCAACAGTTGTTTTGCCCATGTCCTGAAATCTGCCCCCTTTTAACACCTGAGCCTGAAAGTACCCTGCCAACATTCCAGCTCTGTGGTTGGTGTGAACAAGGCGCCCATTTCTCACCTGACCTGGCCACTTCTAAACTTGACCTGTAGAAAGAGGGCTCCAGGACAGATGAGACAGGCTGTTGTCTAAAGAACCATTTAGGGTTCTATAGTGGGGAGTTGTTCCCTGGGGAGTGGGAAGGCTTGTGGGTGAAGTTGCCAGGTTATGTTCATAGGGCAGTATGATTTAAAGTGCAACGTAGAGCAGAGCCTGGGGTAGGGGAGGAGGTCAGGAAGGATTAAGTCAGAAAACGTTCTCAGTGTTATCCAGGAATCAGGAGTGTGGGTCTTAGAATGAACAGCAGGGCTCTGAGAAGAGAAGAATTCCTTCAGAGGGGAAGCAGCAGTGTGCGGAAGAAACCAGCCGGAGCATAACTTGCCAATGGAGAAGAAATACACACAGTGGTACATTTTGTCCTTACACCTTGAAAGACATCAGGTAAGTCTAATGTTGAATAAAGTTTCGAGCACTGAAACTGGCCCTTTGCCTTCTGTTCTTTGTTTCCGATTTTCAGGTTTTTCTGGTTCTTGTTTTCATGAGAGAGACAGAAATGCTGGTTTTTACAGTGAGTAGAGACTGAATGGTCTTCATTTTCAGCAGTTAACTGAGTTCAAGGAAAGATGAATATAATAGGACTTTATGCAATTAGAGTAGATGATGACCATGGATCCAGTCATGAAGTGCTGTGAGTTTCTCTGTAAGGATCTGCACGCAGATGCCTGTGTGTGTTCTGCATGAGTGCATGGCTCATAACCATTAGTTCAGTTCACTTTAAAAAATATAACTGCCATTTGATCCCTACAGAATCTCTATGCCAAGCCACTTTTGGGGAGTTCCATGGTACCTAAATGAGACCAGAAAGCACTCTTGGGATCTGGGGCTTTAGAGAAAGTTCTGGTGCCTATATGCCCTACCCTGCCCTTTATCACAGCCCCCACCAAAGAAAAGGGAATGCAAAGTATACTTTTTAGCATGCATGAGGAGAGTAGAGATGACACTGATTTTCATCATTTTATACCAAGTCTCAGGAATAGCTGCGAAAGACAATGGTTATTTGATAAGGAAGTATCATTTCCTTCCCTCCCAGCACTGCCTACTGAAATAACTGGCACTTTTCAGATGGGCACAGAGAGGCCCATCAGGGACAATATTGTGGCTACTGGCCACAGAGTTCTGTCCAATCCTTCACAAAGATCGTCAATTCCCAGAAGCTCTGTACAGCAGTTTGGAAATCTGAGAATTCACTTGTGAGGTTGATTTTACTTTCCTAGGAAATCTGTGTTTTCAGGGGAGCACCAGTGTTAAGACAGGGTAGCCCTTGGCATGTCCCCTCCTTTCCCCCAAAGGATTGGGGTTAAATGGAAGAGCTAGACAGGAAAGAAGAAAAACCAGATACAGTGTAACATGGAATGTCATTTTCAGGCTTTTCCATGGAGCCTGGGCACTGGACTTTTCTCAAATATTGGCTTAGTCATAGGATAAGCAATCTTCCCAAGGTTTTCTGGAAGGTAAGTTCAATGTTTGGGCAACACTCTGCATTAATCATTTCAACTTAAAAAGTTCAGAATCCAGGATGGGTGCAGGTGTGCTGGTTGGTTGTTTATGGTTCTTGAATCAACCCCAGTTCTCTTGGAGCTGAGGCTATCAGAGGACTAGTTACTTTGAAGGAGTCCACTTAAGAAACTAGAAAGGGAAAGATAGTGGTGATTGAGATTCTAGGCGATAGACAGGAGTTACCAGCAGAAGCTAGACAAACCCTGAGTTCTTTCAACAGGGATTGGTAGAGGCTCTAGGATAAACTGATTTCAGATTCCTCTATTTCTGAGGGCACCAAAGAGACCACTGAAGAGAGTCTTGCTGTGAAGGAACTTTCTGTATGTAAAAGTAGAGGCAGAGGGGATGGGGCTAGCCTCGAGTCACCAGACTTTATGGTGGTGGTGGTGCGGGGTGCATCCATGCAACCACATGGGCCTCCTCACGTGAGGCTCCAAGCATGGCTGAGGCCTCCTCAGCCACTTCAGCCCCATGCCCCCTCTCCTTTCCCCATCCTGGCTTACGGCAGTTGTGTGTATTGGGGTAGCAGCAGGGGGAAGTGAAATGGGATGGTGGGAAATTTGGACAGCAGTTGGCCTTGACTGACAGACCACCGGGTTAAAGAGGAGGGAGAGGAAGATGGATGCTTCTAGGGCTCTCCAGTAAACCCAGGGAGTTCCCCTGACCCAGGGCGTGAACAAGAGGAAGGGAGACCTGCGGGATGGGGAAGTGGGAACATGCCATCAGACGTTGCTAATGCGCACACTAAGAGCACTGCTCTCCTTCTCAGCTTGCTCCCTCAAGGACTCCTCCAATTTGAGTTTTTCTGGGTCTCCGTACCGAACTGTGCTGTCACGGAGGCCACTAGGGGGAGCCACTTTCACAACTTGGTCGAACAGGCTGAAATCAGCTATGTATTTGCCGCTGGCGGACAGTGAGATAGCAGGTGTGAACTCATAGCCCCAAAGGATTTCCTCTGGCAGGTAAGAAGTGCGCACCTGGCAGGTAGCACTGGTGGACTCCACTGTCCCACTTAGGATCAGCACCAGCTCAAAGTCACCCTCACCACTGCGAAGAGGGAGGTCTTTCAATGGACTGGTCTCATCTACCACATGGTAGAAGGTAAGGGGTAGAATGAGGAAGGGACTGTCAGAGGCCGTGTCTACTTGGAAAGCCACATTGACCTGGTTGAGTCGGATGTTCTCACCCTCCTTGGTCTGGTGGGTCTGAAGTAGTTTGCCTGTCACCTGGCAGCCAATGAGGAGGCTTTTACGCATATTGGCAACTCGGATCATAAGGCAGGGCTTCCCGTTGTGGGAGGCCACAACTGCATGCTGGCTGAAACGGATGGTCTCGGCCCGCTTCTTGGGCCGTGCAATCTTCGCCAGGAAGGTACCGGTGATAAAGATTTCCAGGATGGTGGTGAGTACCAGCTGGGCGATAAGAAGCACGATGGCCAGGGGGCACTCCTCACTGATGTAGCGGAAGCCGTAGCCAATGGTGGTCTGGGATTCAAGGGAGAAGAGGAAAGCTCCGGTGAGCGTGTGCACCTGTACCACACAGGGGGTGTGGTTGGCCGGGGGTCCCAACTCCAGCAGGTCCCCATGTGCCACAGCTACCAGATACCACACCACACCAAAGAGGAACCAGGTGCCTGCAAAAGTGGCAGAGAAGAGCAGAAGCTTGTAGCGCCACTGCATGTCAATGAAGGTTGTCCATAGGTCCTTGAGGTAGAGGAAGCGCTTGTCAGCAATATGCTCCATTCTCACGTTGCTGCGACCATCTTTTGTCAGGACTCTCCGCCGTCGTATCCCTGGGCCCATCAGGGGCCTGCTTTCTGTCTGAGTGGTCTGACTGTAATATACCTTGGCAGCTGACGTCATCTGAAAGGAGCAAGACAGCATAATAGAAGTTATTTTAGAAACAAAGCCAACTCCTAGACACCACCCAATAGGAAGGAGGAATAATTTACATTCACTTTGGTATCATTTATTTGTTCTGTTCTTAGCAACTATTTATTGAATTCTTACGATAGGCCAGTCATTGTGCAAGGTGCTGGTAAGTCAGAGATGAAAATAGCATCATCTTTGCTCTAAGAACTCATAAACAAATAAAGACACTGTTTACTAAGTGCATAATTGTAATACAATCTAATAGTAGATTGCATTACAGGAAAGGCAAAGAAGAAATAGTAATAAGTACAGAGTTCCTTGAAGATGGGGTGAGACTGGGGGTTCTACTGATCTCCAGTCACCACAAAACCAGGTCTGTGATGATCCCTAGTTTTGGAATAGGATCTCTTTCCACTCTTATGAATGGCTACCATGAGACAAGAAAAGCTATTCCATTGAAACCCTTCTAAGCCAATCTCCCTTAATACACACAAATACCCTTAATTTTTCCTTTCTCTCCTTTAATCCCAAATCAATACCCATTGGTGATACTAAGATACTCATCTGGAACATAAAATAGCAGAAACTTCCCATTATTCTACCCTTTAAGATGCTCTCCAAGCACCAAACTCATTTCATTTTCTCATCATCATCATCATCATCATCATCATTTGGGGAAATTGGCATGGGTTAAGATCTCAGAGTGACGTAAGGAAGAGTACATACAGGACTTGAATGAAAAGAAAGAAGTAGAAGTGGAAGCTGACGCTTCCTGGGAGCACTGGAATGTTTCCCCAAGGATCATAAGAAATGCCAGGTTATAGGTGGCAAAATTGCTTTGGTCGAATAAAGTAGAAGAGTTAGGATTGTCTAGTGGCTATGTTTCTGCAGGCTCAAATTCGGGACTGCTTTTTGTCCTGATAGTAGAAAATGGGACAAGTCACTGCAATATGAGACAGTTCACTTAACACAAGGTGCCTGGCACCCTGTCCAAGGAGTAACTTGTACTTTTCCAGAAGACAGAATTTTAATCACTTGACTCTTGGCACCCTGGATCTGATAGCCAGATCTTCTGGGGAGGAGCAAGGTGATCTGTCAGGAGTTTTCCCTTTTGGGGGGAACAGAGAGGTCCTTTACATTCTCCATTCCAAAAAGTCTGGATCACTGTATTTTATTCTTTATACTGCCCCCATCCTATTTTTCCCATGCCCTTGCCCCCGTAAAACACTAAAATATTGGAGTTCTTTCATTTTCCCATCCAGGTAGGCACCGAATTATTATTTTTTAAAGATTTTTTTATTTATTTGAAAGTCAGGGTTACACAGAGAGAGAAAGAGAGGGAGACAAGGAAAGAGAGAGAGAGAGAGATTGAGAGAGAGAGAGAGAGAGAGAGAGGTCTTCCATCCACTGGTTCACTCTCCAATTGGCCGCAATTGGTGGAACTGTGCCGATCCGAAGGCAGGAGCCAGGAGCTTCCTCCGTGTCTTCCCATATGGGTGCAGGGGTCCAAAGACTTGGGCCATCTTCTACTGCTTTCCCAGGCCATAACAGAGAGCTGGATCGGAAGTGGAGCAGCCAGGACTCAAACCAGCGCCAACATGGGATGCCGGCACTGCAGGCGGTAGCTTTACCTGCTACACCACAGAGCCAGCCCCAGGCACTAAATTAGAGATCATCAATGGATGAGAATCCCAAGAATGTTCAGAGGCAACTAAAATGGCCATATTCCTAGCCCCCATTCCTTTTGGGATTTTTATCCATGCGAGGCTACTTAGCCAGACTTGGATGCCATTCACTGACCAGTTACTTTAGGGCAAAAAGGAAGCTCTGAAACTCTGAAGTTGAGAGAATTCTTATTTGGAGTCCAAATAAAGCCCTCTTTCATTCTCAGTAGTACCAAACTACCAGCACAATGCCTGCGTGTATATACCATTTTAGAGTTCATGCATTAGCATGCCTCCTCATTTGATCCTTAAACTCATGAAAAGAAGATATAAAACCTCTATAGGATATTTTAGATATATTAGATATATAGATATATTAGATATGTTTAGATATATTAGAGAACAGAGGAATTACTGCAGAGTTGGGAATGATTGAAGATGATTTTTTAATTTTCAGAAGGCAAACTAAGGTACATCTCATAAACTATAGGCAAACAGATATGAATGTGAGTACTTGGGCAGAATGGGGGACAGGAAGTTATCAGTATGCATTATTAACAAAAAGAACAAAAGAACTTAATTTCCTTCTGTGATGAGGCTACTAAATCAACAAATCAGAAAGACAATAAAGTATACCTAAATTATATCATCAAGGTTTTTGACAAGATCTTTGTGTCCTTGAGGATAACATAGAGAAAAATAAACAGCATCTTAATGTATTATGTGACCTAAAATAAAAAAATTAGTGGTACCGGTGAATGGACCATGATAGCCTGGAATTAATTTTCTAATGATGTACCCGAAAGCTTTATCTTTGGCCTTGTCCTATTAAAGGTTCTTAACACTGATTCCATTCAAAACTATCAGACAGTATGATGTTATATGGATGGCACAAAACTGGAGCGGATTGAAAATGCAAGGGCTGGGGCAACCTTAGGGTTCAAAAGGAGCAAAAAAGTAGACTGAATCTAATAAAAAGGATAAGAGCTAGATTATGAACTTAGGTTCAAAAATTACCTGAGCAAGTTCTGGTTTTCAGAGATGTGATTTAGCAATAAAATAACATGAGAAAAAAATAAACACTTTAGCAGAAAATCCAATATGAATTATTCGTGTATCTTAGTTGCCAGATAAAGTGATGCAATCTTAGGCTACTTAAAGCCTTTACGGTAAGGACATAGTTGATTCTACTCTGCTCTGTTCATCCCAGTCCTGCAGACAGTTTCCATTATCAAGGGACAATGAGGATATGTGAGGATTCAGAGCAAGATCACATGAGAAATGGTTGAAGGAAATGGGGAGGTTTAGTCAGAAGAATATAATAGATGTGTGCAAATGCTTGGTTTGAAGGACTATCACATGACTGCTTTGGACTAGTTCTTTGAGTTCCAAGAAGAGCAACCAAAACCAACAAGTTCAAGCTACAGGGAAAATGATTCCAGACTGATAGCACCAGCTGAACTGCAATAAACAGGATAGTTCAAATGTGAAAAGAGCAGGGCCGGCGCCGTGGCTCACTTGGTTAATCCCCCACCTGTGGCACCAGCACCCCATATGGGCACCAGGTTCTAGTCCCAGTTGCTCCTCTTTCAGTCCAGCTCTCCGCTGTGGCCCAGGAAGGCAGTGGAGGATGGCCCAAGTTCTTGGGAGCTAGCTCCAGCCGTAGCGGCCACTTGGGGAGGGGGGTGAACCAACAGAAGGAAGACCTTCTCTCTGTCTCTCTCTCTCACTGTCTATAATTCTACCTGTCAAATAAAATTTTTTAATTAATAAAAAAATAAACATGAAAAGAGCTTCCAAAAGATAGGGAGGGCACTTGAAGGTGTTCAAGGACAGGTTGGACGAGCCCTTGACAGAGATCACATACAGGAGATAAATTTTGGATGGGAGCTTGAAAGTTCGTCTTTCAGCTTCCGCCTGTGCCCATGGGGGAACAGGATGGCTGCCTCCTCTCCCCCACTTCCACCCCTTGTTTTCTATGGTCACATTCAGGGATCTTTCCCAAAAACTGTAGCTTTGGGTTGAAAGGAGATTGTCCAGAGCAGGGAGAATGGAAGCTCTTAGGGTCCAAGGAAAGCCTTGTTTATTCTCAAAATAATAGTCTGATTATTTATCACCTTAAAGTTGATAAAATATGTAATTTGATCTTCACACCATGAGATAAGTGGAAAAGATATCATTAGAAACCAACACTCAGAGAGATTTGCCCCAAATAGATTAGAGGTGGAGCTGGAATCAGTGTTCTTGCTCCTGGTCCAGAAGTTTTTAGTTGTAGCAACCGCTTCTGTGTGCCTCAGATTCATTCTCAGGGGTCTCATGCTTTCAGGAGGTGCCTCCGTGCACTGAGGACCACTGCTGAGACTGAAAGCAGAGCCCAGAGCCAAGGCTCTGGACTCATGAGCTTGGGGGATTTTGTCTACTGCTGCATTGCCTCTGGCTGTTGTGATTGCCACCTCCGGCTGTTGGGCCCACTATTGCCAGCCTTTACATCTGCCACCTCCAGCTGTGATCTGCGGCTCCCAGCTGTTGTGCCACCTCCCACAGCCAGGCAGTTTTGTCTTCCACAGCAACCAGAATCAGAAGCAAGTAAACAATCAGCTACGTGCCCAGGGCAAGCTGACCTGGCCCCTGGGGAAAGGAAACAGGCCGGCCCACGCTCTGAAAATGGTGTTGCCACCCCCACCCAAAACCCAAACCCGCTTTCCTCCAGAGGGTGCTATTCTCCCAAATTTCATCTCACGCAGGCACAGAATTCTGAGTAGCCTCTGAGTAGCGAAAGGAACAGAAGCAGGGACATCCATCTTTTTTTCTCCTCCAAGAACTGAACAAATGATTCTTCAAACAAAGGCCAGTCATACCTACAGTGAGGTCTAGCATGTTCCTTCAGCAAATACCACTCCCCCTACTGCTTCAGGCCCATCAGATCTTGCTACAGGTGTCTTCTTCTACCTGAGAGCTCATATATTTCACTTGAGAATCATTCATTCTCCAGAATGAAAGTATTTATCAGAACCTTGCATATATGTATATATATGCATATATTTATGTTTTAAATGTTTATTTTTTTCTTTATTGAGAGAGAAAGCTCAGTCTTCCATCTATCAATTCATTCCCCAGATGCCCACAATAACCAGGGCTGGGCCAGGTCAAAGCCAGGAGTCTGGAACTCTACCTGGGTCTCCCATGGGGTTGGCAGGGGCCCAAGTGCTTGAGCCTTCAGCTGCTGTCTCCCAAGTGGATTTTCAGGAAGCTGGATCATAAGTGGAGGACTCAGAAGCCAAACTGTCTCTCTGATAAGGGATGCAGGCAACCCAGGGGGTGCTTCAACCTGTTGCACTACAATACCTGCCCCTCAGACCCCTTCTTGAATACAGGATTGTTCTCAAGTAAGGATACTGTTCGTGTGAGTGTCATAATTAAAATTGATCCATAACCCCCATTGCTTTCCAAATAAACTGCAACTCTCTTAACATTTAGGGTCTTATGCGATTTGGTCTCTGTCTCTTCTTAGATTTAATCCTCACAATCTTTCACACGTTCCCTAGACTCCAGTGCTTTAAAGAATCTTATTATCTGATCCTTTCCACCTTTGACCTGCTTTCACACTGTGCCTACCTAATGACCTGCTTATCTTTCAAAACCTGACTCAGGTGTTAATTGTACCCTTTGAAGCCTTCCCTGACGCTTACAGAAATAGCTCATTTTCTCTGTCTCCCACTCCTGGCCCTACCCCAACACAGTCAATAAGCATGGTCTTGGACATATTGCCATTCTGAAACATCAGAGTGCTTTGAAATATTTGTTTACCATTGTTTACCATCTGTGAAGCTCCTAATTTAAGGCCTTGGATTATGCCTTTCATCTGTTCCCCCAGAACCTAACAGTTTGTTAGGAAAGACTGAGAAAAGCAATGATTGAAAGTTGGGCCTGCACAGGCCAAGACTGAGTAAGGGCTACAGCCTTGATCTGCCTCCCAGGAGACTCCGAGTCTCTGGAGACCTGCAGGGAACGTGGAGATCCACATTCACATGGACTTCACTAATGCTGCAAAGCTTACACGTCCTGTTTTCAAAAGGTGGGAGAAAGAAAGCCCCAAGACCTCAGTCCCAGCTCTCCTCGGCTCAGCTGTTCCTTTTTGCAGGAGGATGGAGAGAGGATGAGCCTTGTAATTGCTGTGGTATGGGGCTGGCATTGTGGCCTAAGAGGTTAAGCAGTCACCTGCAGTCCTGGCATCCCATATAGGCAGTGGTTCAAGTCCCTGCTAATGCGCCCGAGAAAGCAGTGGAAGATGACCCAATTGGTTGGGCTCCTGCACCCCCATAGGAGATCCAGAAGAAGCTCCTGGCCCCTGAGTTTGGCTCTCTTCCTCTGTCTCTGCCTCTCTCTTTCTCTGTAACTCTGCTTTTCAAATAAAATAAAATAAATATTTGAAGAACAAATAAATAAAAGAAAAATTGCTGTGGTGCACTGGAGTTGGTTGTGCTAAATTTGATGACTAGAAAAGATGCTTCAACCCTCCCCACTGGGAGGCCAGCACATGGAGGGGCAGGGAAAACCGTGCACCTTCTCCCAGAATCTCTCGAGTTGGAGGGTAAGGAAAGAGTTTTATCTGTTTTCTTTGTGGCAAGAGCAACTTGACTCAAAGAGCTTTGGGATGTGAACACTAAATACATTCATTTCCAAACGTGGATGAGTCTTCTCCCACCTGTGGCTCCTCTTTGGTTCTCTAAATAGCTAAGGTGCCATACTCCTCCCAGTTACTGTGTTCAAAGTCTTAGGGTCTTCTCAAAGTCTTCTCCCTCCTCAGCTCAACATTCCTCTAATGCCACAAGCTTAGATGTATCACTTGAGCTTCCTCCCCTTCATTCAGTTGTCTTACTCCAGGTCCTATTGCCTTGTGGCTGAATCACAGCATCCACCTCCTACTCCATGCCCCATTCTCTTGTCTCTAGTCTCTCTCTAGTCCATCTTACTTTGCCACTGGGTTACTCTTCCCTCAATTAACACCCGTGACCACAAATAGATGTGTGTTGATCCGGTGCTTATCAGAGTACTTTCATATTTTGTTCTTGTGGCATTCCTATGCAGGGTTAAGAGTATAATCTTTATTTTATGGATGAGGAAACTGAGGGTAAAGAGATACGGTGACTCAGGAAATGATAAAACTGGACTTGGGCCCAAGTCTTCTTTCTCCCAAACTCACTCACTTTTCATGGGTACTTTTTGTATACATCATATGTCTCCATTTCTTCCTCAAGGTCAAAACCTCTTACTGTCTCCTCATTGTCTATCAAAGCGAGTCCAGACTCAGCCTGGCATGTAGGGTCTCCCATGATCTGCTTGTAAATCTCCTTTCCAAGCCTTGTTCCCTACCTCTTCTCTCTTTTGGAGGTGCACTGATGATCCCTGCTCCCTGGTGTACCAGCACATGCTTTCCAGCCTTAACATGATCACTTGTGTTTTCCTGTCTTCCTGACCACACCTTTCTTTCAATCTCTGTATCCAAGTCCTATCTTTCAGAGCCCAGTTCAAGTGATTCCTTTTCCATGAAGCCTTGTTTGATTCCCACAACCTTACATAATAATTTCCTTTTCTTGAGTTTCCATCTATATGTGTATATCTATAATTTTTATAGCCCAGCTCTTGGCATATCATTGGTCTTCTATTACAAATACACTTATTTGAAAGAAGGATCTAGGCATAATACATCTTGGTTACCCAAATGATTAGCACAATATGTAACACATAGTAAGTGATCAACAAGTAATTGTTGATCTAAGAGAATTGGAAAAGACTCCGCCCTCATAGCAGGGCTGGGGTGTAGAAGCTCTGGTCCTTGACAGGATGGAAGGACAGAACTTCACCCTGGTCTAGAGCCTTTGGGGGCCTTTGCATTTCCCCTTTTGTTTGTGTCTTCTCTTGATATTTCTTTTTTTTTTTTTTTTTTGACAGGCAGAGTGGACAGTGAGAGAGAGAAAGAGAGAAAGGTCTTCCTTTTTGCCATTGGTTCACCCTCCAATGGCCGCCGCAGCCGGGCACACTGCAGCCGGCGCACCGTGCTGATCTGATGGCAGGAGCCAGGTGCTTCTCCTGGTCTCCCATGTGGGTGCAGGGCCCAAGCACTTGGGCCATCCTCCACTGCACTCCCGGGCCACAGCAGAGAGCTGGCCTGGAAGAGGGGCAACCAGGACAGAATCCTGTGCCCCAACAGGGACTAGAACCCGGTGTGCCGGCGCCATTCTCTTGATATTTCTAATGTTTTCTCTTTTTTCTCGTACTCATGGACACTCTAGACAGCTAATTATCAATATTAATAGGTAAGCAAGCAGATATTTTCATCTGTAATGAGGTTGCCCACCATGTACAGCATCTATGGAGTGAGGGCCAGATGGTAAACCAGGCTCTGGGATTATGGAAATGGATCTCTAATGAGATTAGACAACCTTGCCTTCAAATTCTCTCACTTTTTTTTAGGATCTTCTTTATTCATCCAATAAATTCCTATTGAATGATTGCTCAGTGTGCATGGACAATCAGGTTGACATCTTGCCTAGACTGAGAGGGCCTAGTAATAATGATGGCACAATTCTGGGAAAAGAAGGAGCTGATCACCATTGCCCCTCTCCTCTCCACCAAATGAAAAAGCTCTTCTATTGCATTGAAACATTTATATAAGTGCCTAAGACCTTCAGCCTTCTGATTTTTTTTTTTTTTTTTGACAGGCAGAGTGGACAGTGAGAGAGAGAGACAGAGAGAAAGGTCTTCCTTTGCCGTTGGTTCACCCTCCAATGGCTGCCGCGGTCAGCGCGCTGCGGCCAGCGCACCGCACTCATCCGATGGCAGGAGCCAGGTGCTAGGTGCTTTTTCCTGGTCTCCCATGGGGTGCAGGGCCCAAGCACTTGGGCCATCCTCCACTGCACTCCTGGGGCACAGCAGAGAGCTGGCCTGGAAGAGGGGCAACCGGGACAGATTCCGGCGCCCCGACCGGGACTAGAACCCGGTGTGCCGGCGCTGCAAGGCGGAGGATTAGCCTGTTGAGCCACGGCGCCGGCTCTGATTTTTTTTTTTTAAACAGGCAGAGTGGACAGTGAGAGAGACCTTTTTCCATTGGTTCACTCCCTAATGGCTGCCGCGGCTGGTGTACCGTGCTGATCCAAAGCCAGGAGCCAGGAGCCAGGAGCTTCTCCTGGTCTCCCATGCAGGTGCAGGGCCCAAGGACTTGGGCCATCCTCCACTGCACTCCTGGGCCACAGCAGAGAGCTGGACTGGAAAAGGGGCAACCAGGACAGAATCCGGTGCCCCAACCGGGACTAGAACCCGCTGTGCCGGTGCCGCAGGTGGAGGATTAGCCTATTGAGCCGTGGCGCTGGCCAGCCTTCTGATTCTTTATCACACTTTTTCCTCATATAATCCTATAGCCCAAGACCTGGTTGTCCACATTTGCAAGGAGCATTATAAGCTCTAAAGTCTTTTGGGCATTCTCCCTACTTCCCTCTAGAAAAGAGACTCTTAATTTAGAAATGGGATAAGGAGTGAAAATGTTCCCAGGAGGAGAGGAGTACTCACTATAACTATTAACTAATCCAATTAGTTTCAATTGGAACGTATGTCTGAACCAATCACTGGTGGGTGTAAATAAATGACTAGGTGGGTACAAATAGGAAGTTCTACTACCAGCTCATTCTCTGTCCCTGTGTCTGTGCAACACACCCAAGTGCTAAGTGTCGGGAGAGCCCCATACACGGCCGGTGGCTTTTGAGCACTGTCTCAGACCCTGAGGTGTCTCAGCTGAGCTAGGTAGCGTCAGTGCACAGCATTTTGGAGATGGAGTGAAAGAATCAGACACAAGGATGTGAGGCACCTTGCCTGGAACTAAGAGGCAACACTGCCTCCAGGAAAACACACTGGATTGGAAGGCAAGAGATATAGGCGCCAGACTCAGTTCTGCCACCAGCCAGCTGTGTCTTGGGCAAGTCTAAACCTCTTGGCCTTTATTTTCTTCACTGTGGAATGAAGAGATTTTATTAGTTCTACATTTCTCAAGTCAAAGCAAGCACGTGTGTGCCAGGAGGGACTCCAATCCTGCAATGTCAATTTTACTCAAAGGATTTTGAAAATATTATTTTCATGTTATAAAAACAATATATGATACAGCAGAAATGAAAAAATATGCAATTCTTAAGACAAAAATATTTCAAGGACGTATAATGCATGGCAGTTTCTGGCTTATCTTGTTGCTTCTGGGGTCTGAATTCACAGAGGATGTTGTTGGGTCAGTCTGGAGACGCTGTGTGAGGTGATTAAGGTCACTGTCCCCTTTAAGACTCTCTGTCCAGCCTGAGTTCCTGCCACTGGGGTCTGGTCCCATTCCTTCCCCTGGCCTTGAGGGAGAGAGGAAGCAGTTACTTAGCTTCTCTCACCAACCACATTATCTCTTTTGTGGAGACCAATTCTGACTTGAATAGTGATCCTGGAGTCCTCCAGAGGGAGAGCAGCTGCACTGGAGACTGAAAAGCAGCATTTCTGGGCTTCCAAGTGCTCTTAATGAGAGGGGAGGTGAAGAGAGAAAGGAGAGGGGTCTAAGAGGAAGGGCGGTAAGAAAAGCACGGCAGGATTATGTAAGCCCTCAAGGTTGCGAGAAGAATGGAGTCGGGCTTGGAGTTCTTTTCCAACTTACTGTCTTTATTCATTAATCTCCCTACTGTCCTGCCCCAAGGAAAACAAACAAACAGAAATGGAGCCAGATGCACACAAATCTTGAGGTGGGGAGAAAGAGGGCAGTGTGTGTGTCCAGGGGCCTGACTTACCAGCTGAGTCACCATCGCCACCCTCTGGACTCCTTCTCCCTCTCCCTCCCACCCTCCAGCCCTAGCTTGACACGGAGGCCCTGGCCCAGGGAAGAATAGGCTTTTCTTCCCTTGTGTCAACGTTTGGAAAGTTCTCATAGTCTGATCAAAAGAAAGGATAGAAAGCCTTCAAAGCATTTCCTGGGAGCCTGTGACCTCTGTCTGGCCCTTTTGACCCCCCTGTGTATTTTCCAGTCAAGAGAGGGAGGGACAAAAAGATGGGGCCATGTCAGATGTTCCCCTCTGTGTTGCCACCACTCCTGCCAGCCTGTGTGGGCTGATTGAGGCCACTGCCCCTTCTTCCACCCCAGGCCCCAGGCCAGGCCTTCTGTCCCCTGCAAGAACTGCCCAGAGGGTGACATCTTAGGGACCCCATCTTTCCCTGGCAGGAGAGGGAGGGTAACTTCCTGCTGCATGCAACAAATGGACTCTGCCTCTTTGGTGCACCTGCCCTTCCAACCCTCCACACTGCCCCCAGTGCACTTCCTCCCTGAGTCATCACCCAGTCATGGTATCTGCTCCCAACTGTAGTCTAAGACAGCAGGACTGCACATCTTGGGCCCTGCAGGGAGACGGTCCTTTGTGAGCAGCTTGGCAGTGTGCAGAGTTCAACTGAGGACACAGGCCGTACCACTTCCTCCTCAGCCCCAGCTCCAGAAACCCAGAAAGCCTCCTAGCCTGACCCCTTCTAGGTGCTCACCTCAAAAGAACAGCCACTTAGAGAGTTAACCCATCCCTCCTCACCTTAACTGAAGAAATGAATAGATCTGAGGACTGAGATTCAACTGGAAGCAATGGCATATATAGGGTACTTCAAAAAATTTGTGGGAAAATGGAATTAAAAGATAATGTTCATTTCCACGAACTTTCTGACCGTCCCTTTGATTGTTATTCTATCATTTCCTTGTTGTCAATAAGATGTGAGATACTGAAACAGTTGCCAGGGACACTGGAGAAAATATGATTTAGGGGTTTCATTAGGGAGAAGCAGGGTGAGGAGGTCTCTCCTTCATATGGTAGCTCTGCCTGGGTCTCCAATCAGTCATCGCCTGACCTAGACCCTGAGCTTGACTTACCTCCAAAGATACTGGTTGAGGAGATCAACCTTAGATACTAGATCAAGCTTAGATACTAGAAGTATCCTTCTGGCCATAGACCCCTCAAGAGGGTAAGCCTACACCCCAGCCTCTGCTGAGTTTCCAGCATAGGGGCCTGGCAAGACTACCTATGGGGTCAGGGAGAGTGGAGGGGAGGGGGACTCACAAGTACTGAGCTCCATCAGCTAGGTGCCACTCTCCACCCTGTGCTGAAGGGTTACCTCCCCACCACCAGGGGGCAGGGCTCTCCAGTTCTGGAGCAGACTAGTCTCATAGATGCTCACTACCTCACCCCCACCCTCCAGAACCATCTGAAATTACCAATTAAAAACATTTTAAAAATGGGTCCTAATATGGGCAATATCAAAGGATTCAATCTAATAATACCTAATAACAATTAAAATGATGGAAACAGCCACGTTCAGAATGTGGGGCTTCACGGTCTGCAAAGCACTTGTACAAAATCAGAACAATTCCATTTGATCCACACAGCCACCTGGGTGGCAGTTAAAGCAACAGAAAGCTCTTTCCTAGGTCACAGCTGAACTTCTGATCAGTAAATCCAAGGTCATATTCCAAGTCCTCAGCCCCGCCAGTCTCTCCAGAGCATCTAAGACAGATGACCAGCCTCTCCTCTCCCTCTCAGCCTTGATTACAGTCCTCAGTGAAAATCCGCTGCTTCTGTAGACCTTGATCAGCTGCTCAGTGGCTCTGCCACATCCAGGCTTTGTGATGTGGGCAGATCACTTACACTCTGGATTTCCATTTCCACTACAGAGGTACTGGGAGAATTAAACAAGATCATAGATGTAAGACTGTTCCCTAGTCGTGAGGCCTTAGGTATGGGCAGTGTCTCATTGTCACTCTAACATCCTGTCCCAGGTTCTCTCTCCACCTCCCTCATTACTTTCTCTCTCTCTCTCTCTCTCTCTCTATATATATATATATATATATATAATATATATATATAAAACTCTGCCTTTCAAATAAATAAATATATATTTAAAAATAAAATAAGGTAAAATAAAATGCTCTCTCCTTTTCCCTCAATGCCCCCTTTCTGTCCTTTAAAATTCTTTGCATTTCTTAAGGCCTTCTTCCAATGCTCTCTGGGCTGTGGGACCTCCCTGGTGAAATATTTAGTCTGCTTCTATGTTCCTGGGACATTTTGCCACACTGTCCCTTTCCTGCTCAAGAGATTGGGAGCTTTTCAAAGACAGAGATCTCAGTCATCTATTTAAGCTGCTACCTTTGAATGCAGCCTAATGGGTAGTACAGAGGAAATACATGGACTTGAAACCACTGGGTGATTCTGAGCTGGGATATATACTATACAGCATGTGAGCCGTCACTCACTGTCCACCCCCTGCCCCAGCAGGTATCACTGATTCATCACATACTTTTTTTCCTACTGAGCCTCAGAATCTTTCTTAACATGGTGTTAAGAGAATCATTTTCAATCTAATGGGCTAGGCCTAACAAAATCCATTTGTTATCCTGGCACATCTGGGTCACGGCCAAAGGACCCTGCACATTCTCCTTTCCCACTGTTCGCCATCCTAGTCTATGTCACTTACCAGCTATGGGAACTTTCCATCTCCTAATCTCTCTGGGCCTCATTTTCCCACCTGCGATTGTGGGGTCAGGATTACTGAGATAAAGTATGTGAAGTCTCTAAGGCCTTTATGCAAATAAGGATATTATGATCACCCTGTTTTGCGGATGAAGGAAAAATGTCTCCTGAATCAGAGAACCAAGGCTTAGAGAGGTGGAGCAACCGACTGATGTTTATTTAATGGCAAACCACAGCCTCTGGGCTGTGAAAGTCCCGTGGACTTCCCACTCACACTGCTGCCCTGCATCCCAGCGGGCTTGGGGATGTTCACACCGAACCTGCTTTGTCGCTGCTTCCTCTGGGACTAACAGGGAAATGGGGGCTGGGGTTAACTGTGGCTGAACAGAACTGGAGGGGGCTTCCTACCCACTCTTCTACCCACCTCCCTATTCCGAAGATGAGGCTTCCTTCCAGCCTCGTTCTCAACCAAGAGGTGGAGGAGGTGTGAAGTAAGGAATGCTGCACAGAGCTAAGCTCCTCACGCTGCCCTTCGGCTCCTCCCCCTCCCACTCTCCTGCAACCCCAAGGACTCCAGGCAGTCGGTGGGCTTCTCAAGGCCCGAGTTGGCCAGGCCCTGGGAGATAAGGACCTTCACCTGTCCTGCCACTAGAATCTGGGAAACTAGAGAGGGTCCAAGTGGACAGGACCTACTGCTGGGTGCCCCAGGGCCCAAGTACAGATGCCTGCCTGAGAGAGGAGAGAGAGAAGACCTGTCTAGATCCCAGCTGAAGGCCCCTCTGGCTAAGCCTCTCTGCCTGTGATCTCAGAAGCTGTCCTGGCAGTGATAGGGAGGTCTACCTAGGAGAGGACCCAAAAGGCCAGAAAGGGCTGAGGGGAGGCAGAAGCATCATCGCTCCTCCATGTGGGAGCACCCGTGGGACAGCTGCTATTGGGGCTACTCTTTCAGCCCCACCCCTTCAGGAAGAACCATTCCCCACTTTCCCAAACAAGAGACTCTTTTCTGAGCTGATTCTTAACCTGGGTTTTGTTCATCTCCATGTCCTCCCTCGGTGCTTGGTACTCCTTTGATTTAAAAGAGCCTGTTGGGGGCTGGTGCAGTGGCACAGCGGGTTAACGCCCTGGCCTGCAGCGCCAGCATCTCATATGGACACCGGTTCCAGTCCTGGCTGCTCCTCTTCCAATCCAGCTCTCTGCTGTGGCCTGCGAAAGCAGTAGAAGATGGCCCAAGTGCTTGGGCCCCTGCACCCACATGGTAGACCGGGACGCCTTTTGGGGAGTGAACCAACGGAGGGAAGACCTTTCTTTCTGTCTCTCCCTCTCACTGTCTGTAACTCTGCCTCTCAAATACATAAATAAAATCTTTTAAGAAAAAAAAGAGCCTGTCAGATAGTCTGTCTACACTTTCCCCTTTTCAGAGAATGCATCATACTTCTTCCTTGGGAAGTCATTCCTCTAAGCTTCCCTCTGAAGTTTCAGCTTTTGGACACTTGGGGGCACTGGCCCAGTCACCCTCCCCATGAGTTGTTACTCTAGGCTGACAGCCATATTTAGATTCCCTAGTTCCCCTCTCCAAGCTGCCTGCAGCCCCGCACCCTCAATGCTTTCTCTGCTCTCTGGGCAAAACTGAAGTCCACAGAGGGACCCAATGCTTAGCAGAGTGCTCAAGGCCAAAACTCCAGTCTTCCCTGGAGGTGGACCCTTCTTTCCTAGTGGGAAAACAGGGAGGCAGAGAACTGCAGGCCTGGCCCAAAACCTGCTGCAGAGTCAGATAAGCCTCTCCCTGGACCTGCCAAGTTCCCCAGGGGAGCCCATGGCTTCCTGGTGGCTGTGTGACCAAGGATAAAAGGACTGAGTCTTGGGAGAAAGGGAGGAATGAACGGAGGGTGGAGAAGTAGAGGGACCCATCTCTAAAGCCACGAGGATTGCAGGTGGGGCAGGGTCTGTTACAGGCTGGCCCCCACCACCCTCCCAGCATCTCCACTCTCTGTCCTGTCCCCTCCCCTCTCACACCTGCACCCTGTCCGCCACCCACACTTCTCTCTCTCAGTTCCAGAATGGACCACTCTTTCTCTCACCAGCAGTTCTTTGCCAATAATGGGACCTCTTCCATGGAATACACTTCCTCTCCAACTGCGCTTGATTAGCTTCTCTTCCTTCTTGCCTCTGGCCCCTCAGCCTCCTGCCTCTGGGCTCCTGTGGAACCATGAACTTCCCCATCTCGGCCCCTACCCTGTGTCAGGTGTTGTGCTGAGTGTCACATGCATCATCCCATCCTCCCTGAGGGGTTGATCACAGCATTGTCCTCTTTTTAATGATGTGGAAGCCAGACTGACAGAGTTGAGCTGACTTGCCTAGGGAGACTGCTAGGAAGGGCAGGCATGGCAGGTGAATCAGCCCACAGGTATCCTCAGCTCATCTCCTTCTCAGGGCAGCTGTTCCCATAAAGAGAGCAGCCTCTGACCCTCCCACAGGAAGTCTAAGGGGGTACACCATTGCCATGGAAGACAAGCTCTATCCACTCCCCAATTTTCACTGACTCCTTACCCACGTTCCTTCCTCGGGGTGACAGGACGACACCAGCTTGATTCAGAGGTGGAACCCACTGTCCTCTACCCTGCAGTGACTAACTGCCTGAGCACAGCGAGAAGGGTGGGGCTTATACCTTGGGCAGGCCTCTTTCTCCAACAGAAGACAACTGGGGGGACACTGGGAGGCAGAGAGCCCCTCTGTAGATAAGAGTCAGGGAGGTATGTTCTGGCATGAAAACAGATCTGCGAGGCAGCTCAAGCAGAATCCAGTAGCTAGAGAGGGAGCATTCTAGATAAAGGGTGGGGCAATGGAGTACAAGGGTCCCATGGCTCTTCTGTGCAATTCTCAAACCAGGGAACCATCATGGAGATCAGCATTCAGTAATACTTGCAGATGAGCAAACCGATACCATCTTAGCTGTCCATCTAATAATGGAGCTCCTGCAGCTGGGACCCCATCTCCCCTCCAAGGACCCAACACACCACTGTGCAGTCAGCTGTCAAACCCCTGGGGTTCCAGGTGGCCTTCCTCTCTTCCTTCTTAATACATCTCTAGACTGTTAGGAGATGCCCCCAGACCATCATAGAAAAGGCACAGACACTACATATCCTTGTATGGGCAGAGGGTGTTACCTGGGATGGCCAGAGTTCTGTGACAAGGTCACAAGGACTTGTACTCAGTAAAGACCTCCTCCTATAAACCCTAGCTAAGGGTTATTCTATCCAGTAATCCATTGTGGGCAGCAGGAATGGGGCTGATGTGAAATGGGAAGTGAAAGGAAGTAGACTCACCCTGCCTGGAGGCAGTGAAAGGGTCAAGGTTACCTTTTGAGGTTCTTTCTGGACCCACAGCCTACTTAAGGTGTCTGTACCTGTTTTTTTTTTTTTTTTTCTCCCTCTGCCAATCTCCAGCAGGCTCCCACTCCTTCCCAAAGAAGGTGGGTAAAAAGATAGGATGGGGAAGTCACCTCGGTGGAACCAAGAGATAGGTAGAAGGAGAGAAGTGTATACACATATAGAGAGAGGCAGGAGCTCTCCATTCTGGTCCCAACCTCATAACCAGCTGCCTGCACACATCATCTCACCTCTCAGAACCATCCTATCCACCTCACCAGGCTGTGGGGATGGGGCCATGTTCAAGTGCACGGGGCCAGTTGGGGAGTTAGATCTTCCTGTATCCTTTCAGAGTGCCTGACCCAGCTCTGGGGCCCACCAAACACACCCCCATGGTGGAAGTGGTGCGGGGGAGCCGTGCTCAGAGTTCAGCAGAGGCTGTGCCCATGGTTAACATATAAGCAGGTGCAGTCTGGGGAGGCAGGACATTCTCCGCCCCAGGGCCACATTCTTGAGGTCACAACAAGTGCAAACTTGTTATAACCTGTGTCAAAGCAGCTGAGGGCAGCCAGGGCATGGGGGGGCGGGTGGAGGACCGGTGTTGAAGTGCCCGTGGCAGCCAGAGGGAATGCTTAGAGAAAGTGGTGCGTGTGGGGGAGGGGGTGTCAGGTGCACAGGAGCATATGCCATCGGGTGGGGGTGTGGGCATGCGGGTCTGTGTGCCTGGCCAGGCGTGTTGTGTCTGGGCACATCCACCCAGGCATGCATCTGAGAGCCGCGTGTGGGGCCGCATAGATGAGTGTGTGCCTGTGTGTCTCTGCATATATGAGCTCAAGTGTGTCCTTGTGGTGGGAGGGGGAGGGGGTGGGCAGCCACAGGCCCAGGCTGGGCATATGGAACGAGGAGTGGGCAGACCGGAGGGCCCCTTCCCTTCTGCGGCCCCACAGAGCCTGCATTCCAACTCCCTCCATAGATGACCCGCCCCTAAGAGCCAGGCTGCTCTCTCCTGTGCCCTCCACAGCCTGGCCTGTCAAATGCCCATCTTCCCAGCCAGTCCAGGGCAGCGGTGGGGGGGGGGGGTCGTCTCCTGCCCATCCCCCCTGGCCCTGGGCCTACTCCCCCGTGCTCTCTGGGCCCTCCGGCCACTGGGGCGGGTGGAGAGTGGTGGGGGGTTGGCTCTGAAAGCAGGTGACTGTTTGGGGCAACTCGGGGACAGAGCCCCCATTGTGGCCGCCCCAGAGCCGCCTCAATGGAGCTCTCTGGCACAAAGGGGCTTTGACAATGGGCAGAACATTAGTATGCAGAGCCAGCCCCTCAGCCCTCTCCCTGTCCCACAGCCCAGGGGTGGGAGCTGGGGGGCTGCTGGCAGCAGGAGAGGCGGGGGTGGGGCAGGGCTGAGACTGAGGATCTTAGCCCACCGGAGCTCCCCTGGGGGCACTGCCCAGGAGCCAGGAGCAGGAGACTAGGCCAGGGCCCCCAAACCTGCCACTCACCAGAAGGGACCTTCCTAGTGAAGAAAGACGCAGGGGCTACAGGAAATGAGGGGGGAGGGGCCCCTGGGGTCTAGAAAGAGGTGGGTGGGTAGTTTGAGCCCACCCACATTTTGCTTCAGTTTTACCATCTACTCAAAGGAATTGTGAGGATAGGAGAGGAAAAATGGAGCGAGAGTTAGCAAGATCTCCTGTGTGTCTGAGTTGTCAGGCTTTGCGGGGTGCAGGAAACCAGGGCCTCCAAAACTCAGCACCTGGGGGCCTTTGGATTTCTGCCTCCTTGAGTGCTCCCACCCCCACCCCCATGTTATGAGACCTCCATGGCTGTGATTGGGGAGACAAGAGAAACCACCACAGGGGTAGCAATTAGGAACAAGGGTTCCCTGCCTATTTGGGCTCCTCCAAGGAGCTGGACCTGGACTGAGTAAGGTGTAGCAGGCAGCCCAGCTCAGGAGAATTTGGCTGGAGAGGCTAGGAGCCAGGACTAGCTCTTCCCCAGTGTGTGCACCTGCTTCTCCCATCTGCCTTCCGCCTTCCCACCGAGGGAGGGGGTTTCTTCTCTCACTGTGGGATCTCCAGCTCGGCCAGATGCTGTTCCCTGGGCATCTTGTCCTGCCCTGTGCAGTGCACACAAAGGGCAGGGTGGGACCCAGGATCTTGAGAGTGAGCTCCAGGGCCCGGAGTCAGTGGAGGGCTGAAAGGAGGGTGAGGCTCAGCGATGGATGGGGAGGGGGTTGTGGGCAGGGGCCAGGCACGTCCCTGGGGTGCAGTGTTGCCCCATCACAGATTTCCTCTGCCAGGGGTGCTTACAGAACTGCTCCCCTCAAGGCCAGACAGAACCCCCCCCCCCCCAGCTTTCTTTCTCCTCTCTTCAACTGCTGGGGATGTCTCCCAGCTCTCTGCCCTCAAGGCCTCCTGCTGACGGCTGTGGGCCCTGGGTGGCTCCAGGGTAAGGGGGTGGGGGTGGGGGTGGGGGCATCTGCTTCCTTCTACCCCTCAAGACCTCCCTGGCCCCCTGCACAACTCAGATAGGAAGAGCACAGGGCTGCGAGTTATCGACTCAAGGGTTTAGTTTCCCTGGGATGCTGCCCAGGTGATGTTTCCCGGTGTGAGCCAAGAAGTACCACTGTAGCACGGTCAGTGTCACCGCCCAGCCCCAGGGGTGAAGCTCTGCAATTTACCCAGGGCTCACATTATTGACACTCTGCTAAGTGTCTTTCTAGTTTATGTCATTTACTTCTCAACAACTCTAAAATGTCAGAGTTTTTTTTAAAGATGATAAAACTGAAGCAGAGACGTCAATAGTTCACCCCCGTCACACAGCTTGCGAGTGGCAGTACATAGATGTGAGCTTGAGCAGGTGGTTTCTCTGCAGAGCCCACTTGATTAATCACTGCCCCTAAGCTTCCTCCCTAGTGAAAACATTCAAAAGACCACGGGCAGCTGAGGGAAGTCAGCCAGGGTACTCAGATTGGCCTGGGTTTTTTGGAAAATGCTTTCTGAGGTTCCTCTAGACTATCAGTTCGAAGCACAATTATGGGACCCCTGGGGGTTCCTTAGACTCTTTCAGAGGCTTGATGAGCTCAAATCCACCTTTATAACGATGCTAACTGCACATTAGTCACCCTTTTCATATTCACTGTTTCATGAATGTTCTGTGGAGTTTTCCAGAAGAAATATGACAGATTCAGCATCGTACTGAATGCAAAAGCAGATCTCAGAAACCAACTGTCTTTTACGAAGCCAGATATTAAAAAGAGATGTGAAAATGTCACTCTTCTTAAACATTTTGTTTGCTTCCTTGTTTGCTTATTTTGGGGGGAAACATAGTTATTTTTCATTTCTAATATGTCACTTAGAGTAATATACAATGGGCTTGTTAATCAGTGAATTCATAATTATTTTAAGTTTTCCTCGTGTTCCTTTCTCACATAGCAAATGTCGATAGACATAACCCATGCAAACATAAGCTCTTTGGAGTCTGAGGTGAGTTTTAAAAGTATAAAGAGGTTCTGCATCAGAAAGTTTGGGAACCACTGATCCAGCCTGGCTCTCCCCTCTCCTCCCACCAGCCACCCCATTACCTCTTTTATCAGAGGATCCACTGGGCAGGTTTAGACACGGGGAGGGGATTTGTGTGTAGGTCCAGCAGTTGGGGCTGGGATCTGAGGTCTTGCTGAGGGGTAACACTAAGAGGGTGGGCCTGTTCCCCACTTGAAGGGCATCCCCACTTGTCGCCCAGCTTGGAAACTCCTGCTCAGAGGTCTGCTGAAGACCATGGGGCTGTCCAAAACCAGACTCTGACCTTTGCCCCCTTCTTCCTCTCCAGACTCAAGACGGCTGCTGACAAGCCCCGCATGGGGCAGGAGTTAGACCTCCCTGTGAAGGGAGACGGCTCCCTGGGGCCTGGACAGCCATGAGGCTTTTTGTGTCTGGTCACCAGAGTTTAGAGGACTGAAAGTGGGAGGATCTAGTGCAATCTCAGGGCGAGGCCGTCTGCACAGAATGAGAGCGCTGATAGGAGAGGAGCGGCTGTTGAGGTTTTCCCAGAGATGGGTCACAGGGTCTTACCTACCCCTAAAGATAGTCTTACACAGCCCCGCAGCAGGATGCTCACCCTCCCCTCAGACTGAGCAAGCGAAATGGTTTTCTACCCAGAGTCCAGCTGGAAAGAAGCCACTCTGAGCCCAGGAGCCAAGCCCTTTGCTGGGTGCCCAGAGGTCCAGGGAGAAAAGAGACATCTTTGCTGCAGGCAAAGTCCCCAGTCTGACACGAGCATGGATGGGTCCTACCCTACAGGAGCCCACTGGCTGATGAAGGAGACAGGATGTCCCCAGCAACATCACCATGCCCGGAGCACCCTGGGCAAAGTCATCAACACGGGACACAAGCCAGAGGGCAGAGAGGCCAACACGAGGAGGGGATGTGCAGGCAGGCTGGGAGTGGACTGGCCCTGCATTTGCTGTCCCATCCCCCAAGCCTGAAGAATGCAGTCCCAAAGGATGGGAGTGCTGGAGGGGAGGGGAGAAAGGCTCTCACTGATGCCAATGGGGCGACTGGGTGGGGGAGAGACAGGATAAGACAGGTGCTTCACAAAGACAACCCCAGGGCTAATTCCACGGTGGAGTAAGGGGGAGGGATCGAAGAGATGGAGAGAAAGGCAAGGACATTAAGGAGGTTGCTATGGACACCCAGGCTAATGGGATGGATGGGCTGAGCTGGGGGCGGGAGAGGAGGATCAGACCCAGCAGGAGCAAGGAAGGCAGGACCATGCAGGAAGCAGAGGGGAGTGGGGTAGAGAGAAGCTGGTGTCTTTGGCTAAGACAGAGGGGTAGCTGAGAATGGGGGGAAGGTTATTTGGGGGACACTTGCTGAGTCTGAATTGAAGTCAGAACACTCATTTGGTAAAAACCCATGGGAAGAACAGGCTACGGGTGTGGAGCAGCAACCTCAGCTGATGGCCAGCCTGTTCAAGACAGACACCTCACCTGGCTACCTGACCTTCCCTTCACCTGGCCCCAACTGCAGACGGAATCTCAGAAAAACCACAGTGGGGCTGGAGGGAGCCAGGGGCGGGGCAGAGGCCTGGGAGCCAGGAAAGATGATGCAGTAGAGTCAGAAGGTGGGAGAAGCTCAGTCGCACTCAACCGCATTTTTCCACACCAGCCACCATGCCCGGCCCTTTTCAAATATTGACTCTTTTAATCCTCACAGCCATTGTTGGCCCCATTGTAAGGAAGAGCAGACCTGTGGTAGCTGCAGAGTGGCAAAACGAGGGCGAGGGCTGTGCCCACTGCCTCAGAAAGGAGAGAGGCCTGAGGATTGCAATGCACCATTGTTGCACCAGCAGAGACCCTGACAGGTGTCACAAAGTCCCAAGTCTTGGAGCTTCAAGGCTCCTCTTGGAAGCCTTGTTTGGAGGGTTTCGGGGAAAATTTTTATTTCATTTCTCAGTTTGGTTGTTGTACGTGTGCTTGTTTGTTTTGTCCAGAAGGTCATCCCCCAATCACCATTTCAAATGCCTTCCCTTTTTTTGGGAGATGTTTCCTGGACTCTAACCTGCATCCTTCCTGCTCAGCCTCAACCTTTTGCCCAAGACCTCAAGGGCCACTGTACAAATCCCTTCCACGTGACACATTCTGGAGGTCTCCATGGCTAGTCTGGCCCTCCCAAGCCCCTGCTCCTCCAACCTCTGGCTCCAGGCCACACAGTTCAGTTCTTACTTCTCTCCCACATTCCAAAGACAGTCCCTCCCTTCCCCCCACCACCTCAAATCCAGGCTCCCAGCTGGCTGACACCCACGGGAGGGTTTTTCCCACAATCCCTTTCTCTCTGCCCTTTCAAGGTTCTGGTGGGGGAGGGGATGAAGAGGGGCCACTCAGACGCACTCTCCCCTGTTCTCCAACATGGAGATGAACCCAGGTGAAGGAAGGGGGGAGACAGAGGTGGCACAGCTCACTCTGAAAGCTCCTTCCCAGGACCTGCCCCCCAACCACGCTTCACCGGGAGCTGCAACACTGGGATTCCAAACCTCCCCTTTCCTCCAGGCTTCCTGCAGTTCCCTCTCAATGGTGGGCCTTGGAGTCTCCTTTCTGCCCCCTTTCCCGGCCTCACTGCTGTCCTGGACAGCTTGGCCTCTGCTAGGCAGTAGCACGGACCAGTCAGGCAAGAGAAGAATCTAGGCCGGGGAGCGGAGGGAGGGTGAAGAGTTTTTCTTCTGTCCTAAATAACCTTTGGCAGGAAAGTTTAGGGGTTCCATTGCCCAATATCTCTTTCCCTCTCACCCAGTGCTAGGGGCCTCTGTTTAGCTTTTTATCTTGTGTAGAAACCAAGCATTTTCCTAGGAGGCCCAGGAACCTCCTTTGAGGAAATGGCTCTTTCTGCATAACCCACCCTCTAGACCCCTGAAACCTGTCATCCCACCAACCCCAGGCTGACTCCAGAGGACTTTTCTGGAGTCCACCCAGGTCCTAGCATTCTGACCTTTCTGGTCCCAAAGGAAGGATAAGGGAAGGAAGGCCCCTGGGTCTTCTGCCAGTCACTCCCCTTCTGGCCCAAGCCAACAGAGCTGGAGCTGTAAATGAGCTCATGCACAGTGGAGCAGGTGGGGAATGCCAGGGAGCAGACAAGTAATCCACCCACCCAAACACATGCACCCAGAAACGGGATGTGGGGAAGACACAACTTTTCTTCAGGGTAGAGGGCAGCAGCGAGAGTGTGCATTAGAGCCACAGAAGGAATGGGACCATACCCCTACCCCCCACCCCCCCAATCAGTGGAGTCATTGCTATTTGATATCCGCTGAGACAACTTGGCTGCTCTGGGCACTGGGTAGGGGGTGGGGGGATGGCTCAGAAAACAGCAGTTCCTTTCAGGACCCAGGTTGGCAAGGGCTTTGGGAGGCTGGACTGGCCCAGATCACCCCCAGCTCCCCCTCCCTCCCTCCCTCCCTCCCTCACCACTACCAAAGAACTGATTGGGTGGGGGGATGCGGGCAAAAGGAGTTGGCACTTCATGGGCCATGCCCATT
The DNA here is from genome assembly GCA_949820135.1 of Sylvilagus floridanus. NCBI lineage: Eukaryota > Metazoa > Chordata > Mammalia > Lagomorpha > Leporidae > Sylvilagus > Sylvilagus floridanus. Next base: position 121,332,718 of record OX463225.1, read on the forward strand.
GCCTCTGCAGTCCAGCCCTGGACCTCTCCCTGGCATGATGCCTTCCCTCCTCCTCCCCCCTATTTCCTCCTCCCTGAAGAGCCAGTTAGGAGTCAGAACACCTGGTTCCTTCTAGACTCGGTCCCCCTACCCAGTCTAAGCCCCGAGGAATTAATGAGCCCTACCCCTTGGCACAGGATGGAACTGGGAACATGTTCAAAACTCCTGGGACATTAGGAAGACGGTTTCAGGATGGAACTAAATTGTAGGTCATGGTAGCTGTTGGCAGGTTTCTCAATACCCACTCTCAGCACTCTTGAACAAGGTTGTCCCCATCCCACCCCCTAGGAGAGCACCAGATCTTCCATCATCATCTCCCTCCTATCCAAACTGCCTAAAGCAGTCCCCATGGGGAGAAATAAAACTCAAACACCAAAGTAACAGCAGCCTGGACAGAGCTCTCTAGTCAGAATTTGCATTGATAAGCAAGGTAATTGGAATTTAAAGGTTCAAATTTATACCGGCTTCACCACTCCCACTTCCCCTCTCTGTCTCTGCCTGTTTGGGGCACTTCATTTACTGCAAGAAAATAAGAAACCAGCTGCCCCGGCCCCACATTTTACTAGTTTTGCCCTGCTACCCATCCTGGGGCTCAGTTCTCCTCCCCGAAACAGGAAGTTCCAACCTTCGTCTCTTTCCTAGCACAAGTGCCCTTGGTTAGTTCCTGGTACGAGGGAGGGATAGAAAGGGAAGGGGCATCCAGTCTGAGGGTGAATTTGCAGATCCCAGCCTACCACCCTAAGCCTGCAGGGGTGGCTCAGCTCCTCCCCTCCTGGGACTCTCAGAGTGCAAGAGCTGAGGTGGGGTAGGCTGATGGGGAGGGGTCTCTTGAAGTGGGACCCAAGTCAGAATGGAAGAAAGAAAATGAGTGAGTGGGTTCCAAGGCACATCATACCCTACTGCAGCTCCCTAAGCTAAGCTAGTAGTACATGCCCTCCCCCACCATGTGTGAATTGACAATTAGCAGGTGCATTATGTGTGTCACTGTATTGGGGAGGAGGGAGAGGCTGGGCATGGGAGCAACCTGTCCATCCTGGACGAGGGGGCAGTCCCGTGTGCCTGTGTGAGGGATGCATGGCTGCGTGTGGTCTCACTTGCACTACCTGGAGGAGCAGTGATACACCCCCAAGTCTGGGCTGGGGAAGGGAGGGAAGCCACTTCCTTAGATTAAGAGGGCTGACATGACTTGCCTGGGTAGAGTTCCTATCGTGGGGTGACCTTCCCAGGACGGTCCGTTTGGGGCTGCTCAAAGCATGAGGCCAGAGGGCAGGCCCTTCTGCTGACACTAGCCAGGGTAGGGGCCAAGGGGCTAGGGCCTCACGGTGTCTGGAGAGTTAAGTGGACAGGGCTACAGCCGGAGCGGCAGCACTCCAGCATTAGGGTCGGGTCTTACCTTGGGTCCGAGGCAGAGGGGCTCCTCAGATGGGCCGTGGGGCAGCGGGACGGATGGACGGATAGGGGGTGAAGAGCGGAGCCGTGCGACGGGCAGGGCCAAGTCTTAAACCCGGAGCTGGGATCAGATAAGGGCTAGTCCGGGGGCCGGGGCCGGGGTCGGGCCGGCCGGGGGCAGAGCTGGGCCGGGCCGGGCCGCCCCCTCCCTTCGCAGCGCCGGAGCCAAACTTTGTTGAATGGAGGGGCCCGCGGTGGGGGGCCGGGCGGGCGGGGGCGGGGGGCTCCGGGCAGACCAATGGGAGAGTGGAGCGCCAGGCCCGAGCGGCCAGGATTGGCGGCGCTGGGGTGGGGGGCGGGGCGTAGGGGGCGAGGAAGCGGAGACCCAGACAGATGGAGGCGCAGAAAGAGTGGAAGACAGAGACCCAGACAGAGTCCGGGAGAACGCGAGATGAAGAGGCGATACGCGAGCGATAGGAGCCGAGCTGGCACGACGACAGGGCGGGAGAGGAAAGCAGAGTCAGAGACCGGGGCGGGGCTGGGGCCGTCTCCATGGGGTAGAAATGAATTCAGGGCGCGCCCGGGGGGCGCTGCGGGCTGCGCGCGAGGCGGCGCCCGGGAGTGGGACGGGGGTTGCAGGTCTGCACCAATCAGCGCTCCTCGCGCGTAGTTTGTTCACCGTTTTCTGAGTACCGGGTCCGAGCAGGTGCCAAGGCCACGCCTGCAGCAGCTGGTGGCGATGGAAAAATGAGCCCCGGCGGGCGGTGAAGGGCGGGAGCCGCTCCGCAGAGAGGGAAGGGCGCTCCAGTTAGGGGGCGCCGGGCAGACGCAGGTGACAGCGGCAAGGGCGCCAACGGCTGCAGAGACTCCAGCTACTGAAAGCAGAGGGAACAGCAAGAGCAAAGTCCTGGGAGCAGCAAGAAATCCTCCCTTGGACCCGCGTCCACCCGCGTCCAGCTCGGTGGTTCTCCACCTTTTCATCGCCAGGGGCTTCCCTCATTCCCTGCACCATGTTTCGAGAGGCTTTTATCCATAATCTTCTCCCTCTACTGAGCATCTACTAAGGAAGAAAATAATGATTTTCTCATTCCTCATCACAGACATTTGAGTACTAATCAATAACCAGTGTTAACCATATTGAGTTGATGTAAAACCAGGTACAAAAGCAAAGAAACTAGAACATTTAGATTAGTTTAACCTCCAAAAGCCATCAAATGGGTAAATGTACCGTTCAAAGAGGGAAGGACTAGAATGCAGCCAGGGGAGTTTGGGGCGGGGGGGGGGGGGGGTGGAAAGCCAGATGCAGACATGCTCCAAGGTCAGGCCAGAGTTTCCACAGGCACTGGAGAGCAACTGAAGGTTCCTAGGCAGTAGGGGACAAAACCACAGCAGAATCTTAGGAAAAATCAGCTACATGTGAGTAAGATGGTTTGGAAAACATAGCACAAAGAGATAAGTGCCCAAGTAACTGTGGTGACAGCAAAAAGGGGCAGAGAAAATGGATTCAAGTACAGAAAAACCAAAATTAAAAGACTTTGACATTAACTTGATATGATGAGCAAAGGAAAAAAGCTTCTGAGATCACACCAGGGTCTCAAGCCTAGGGATAGTTCCACATGGCTATTAAGGAGCACAGGGAGTCCAGGGGAGCAGCCAGCCTGCTGAGACCAAGTTGTGGTAGAGGAGGTGATGAGGTCAGAGCTGGGGTGTGGGGACACTGGCTGCCAGGGCAGGGTGAGTTGAAGTCTTGGGAGCAGGGAGGCTCCCAACATGGATTCTGCACAGAAGAAGGAGAGCCTGGCCAGGAGGGCAAAGAACACCTGCATTTAGAGGATGGGGAGAAGAAAGACCACCCCCCCCCCAAACACACACACACATACACATTACTGAGAGTGACAGAGAATCTACCTGTCAGGCAGCAAGGAGACAAAGAGTAGGATGTCACAAGAGCCAAGGGAGAAGAGCCTGTTGATGATCTAACAGTATCAGCAGGTGCAGTGAGAAAAGGCATTGAACTTGGCAATGAAAAAAGTCGCTAGTGACATTTGAAAGCCGTTTCAGAAGAATGGTCAAGGCAGGAACCATTAGAAAGTGAGAAAATGCTCTGCTGTGGCCCGGGAAGGCAGTGGATGATGGTCCAAGTCCTTGGGCCCTGCACTCTCATGGGAGACCAGGAGGAAGCACCTGGCTCCTGGCTTCGGATCGGCGCAGCGCGCCGGCCACAGCACACTGGCCATGGCAGCCTTTGGGGGGTGAACCAACAGAAAAGGAAAACCTTTCTCTCTGTCTCTCTCTCACTGTCTAAATCTGCCTGCTAAAATAAAAAAGTGAGAAAATGTTAGTAAGAGAGTGACAGCATATAAGGGATATCAAAAACTTGATATAAAATATGTATTATAAAAGCAATGCATGGATTTCATAGGTTTTGCAAAAACATTATCCAAGTATCAGCTTCAACTTCCACGCATGTGTCAACATCTCCAGTGTACCTGGATATCCATTTCAAACTCAACATATTTAAGGTAGAACATGTCATCCTACCCACAGGAGTGCTGCTCTTTGTTTACTCTCTACCACAGTGGGTGCACTACTGCCACCCAACCAGAAACATGGCGACCACCCTAGATTCATCATTCTTCTTCATCTCAACTCCCTTACCTAATCAATGTATCTACTTCCCAAATCACCGAACGACCACCCCACCTTTCTCTCTATCCCATGACCACTGCTGGAGTCTGGGACACCATCACCTGTCACCAGGGCTGCTGCAACAGCCTTCTCACCCCTCTTCCTACCTCCAGACTTTCTCCACTCTAATAATTCTCCAGATCATGAATTCCTTGTGTAAAAATAGTTAAACACAGAGCCGATGCTGTGGCATAGCAGGTAAAGCTGCCATCTTCTGTGCTAGCATTCCATTTGGGAGCCAGTTCGAATCCTGGCTGCTCCACTTCCAATCCAGCTCTCTGCTATGGCCTGGAAAAGCAATGGAAGATTGCCCAAGTTTTTGGGCCCCTGTGCCCACATGGGAGACCTGGAAGAAGCTCCTGCTCCTGGCATCAGATCAACCCAACTCCAGCCATTGCGGCTATTTGGGGAGTGAACCAGTGGATGGAAGACCTGTTTGTCTGTCTGTCTGTCTGTCTGCCTCTCTGTAACTCTGCTTTTCAAATAAATAAATAAATAAACCTTTAAAAAATAGTTACACACAATAGCATGTATCTCTCTGAAATACAGATCTGCCCACATCACTTCCCAGTTTAGAACCTCTGATTACTGCCAGTTGTCTGTAAGTCAACTCCAAGTTCCTTAACTTGGAACAGAAGGCCCGTTATAACCTGGACCTGATGGCTTTGCATGCCATCTTCATCCACTGTGTACACATCCACACCTGTCGCCACCTCCTCTTCCAATATCCAGGTTCAGTCTCATTTTCTCTTCCTCTGTCTCTTGCTCCCTGACCCTTTGTCACTCACACAGCTCCAACCTGTCATGTTTAAGTGACGCCCAAGTCTCCATCTTCAGTACTACATTCTCTTCAGAGCTCCAACTCCATGGTTCAGTCACCTTCAGGGGATTTCCACCCCTACTTGCAAAGTCCACACGGAATCCATCGTCTTCCTCCCCCAGCTGGGAGAGCTCGTGACTTCCTAATGTCTGTGTTACTCGTGGGCAGTCAGACTAGAGAACTAAAAATGCTATTTCTCCTTCCCTGTTGCCCTGTGCCCCATCCCTTGACATGTTGATTGAGCCAACAAATTCTGTTGCATCTCCCTTTGTTACATCTTCCTTGGATGTCTTTTCTCATTGCCATTGCGTGACCTATACCAGGATCAGGAAGGTCATTACCAGCCCAGGACCTGCCCCATCCTTCCCCTTTCTCTCCAGTCTCAAAGAAAGAGGCAACCTGTTTCATCATGTCAGTCCCTGTGCCCTTGAATCACAACCCCACACAGATGTACCTTGCATACAGATCACAGTCCAAACTCCTCTGCTCAACACTTAGGGCACATCCCTGGAGAGGAAGGATAAGACAACAAAAGGGGAGGAACAGAAAGAAATAGCTTGTTGTGCAGAGGAAAGTCCCTTTCATTTCATTCCTTCCAAATGGTCCCTCTCTGTAGAGTACAAGACTCAGAGTGGGGGTGGGGTGGGATGCAACTAAACAATTTGGGTTTAGACACTTTTTTCCCCCAACTTTATAAAAAGGACTTATTTATTTGAAAGGCAGGGTTACAGAGAGAGAAGGACAGACAGAATGAGGTCTTCCATCCTCTGGTTCACTCCCAGGGGTTGGACCAGGCCAAAGCGAGGAACCAGGAACTCCAGCCAGGTCTCTCACGTGAGTGGCAGGGCCCCAGGCACTTGGGCCATCTTCTGCTGCTTTCCCAGGCCATTAGCAGGGAGTTGGATGGGACAAGAGCAACCAGAACTTGAACTGATGCTCATAAGGGGTGCCAGTGTCACAGGTAGCAGCTTAATCTGCTGCACCACAATACCAGCCCCAGGTTTAGACATTCTGGAACACGAAGGGTACAAAAGTGCGGAAAAGTACACAAACAGCTTGAATAGCACCATAAAGGACCAATTTAAAAGTTACTTAAATTGAGTTTTTCTACCCTTAAATTACATTTTAAAAGATATATACTAAGATATATACATCTAAACATCATCTATACATTGTACGCATTGAATGTCTTGAATGTCACTTTTTTTTTTTTTTTGCGCTAAAGGAAAGTCCTACATCAGTCAATATAATCCTAGTATGGAATCACTGAAAAGAGACATAGGAAATTAATGTTATGAGTGTTTACTCTGCAACATAGATCTCCAGATGGAAACCTGAGTTTCAGAGAGGTCAATGTGGCTTGCATATGGTAACTTAGCTAGAAAGTGTTCAATTTGAGATTTGAATCTACATATGTTTGATGACAAATCTTGTCTCAGGAGAATGCTAGGGGTAATCAGCATGGCTTAAGCACAATCTCACTTACCAGCCGCAGAATCTGACCCCAGAGCACATGCTGGAATGAGAAATTGTCCATGGTTATTATGTACAATGTTCACCATACACGGGTACCCTCTTTCTTTGGGAAACCTCTCTTCCCACAGTTTAGAGATTCTGTCAGGGCTGGTGCTGTGGCATAGCATGTAAAGCTGCCGCCTGCAGTGCCAGCATCCTGCATGAGCACCGGTTTGAGTCCCAGCTGCTCCACTTCTGATCCAGCTCTCTGCTATGGCCTGGGAAAGCAGTAGAAGATGACCCAAGTCCTTGGGCACCTGTACCCGCGTGCCTTCAGATAAACACAGCTTGGGCCATTGTGGTCAATTGGGGAGGGAACCAGTGGATGGAGGATGGGTCTCTCTCTCTCTCTCTCTCTCTCTCTCTCTGTGTGTGTGTGTGTGTGTGTGTGTGTGTGTGTGTGTAACTCTGACTTTCAAATAAATGAATCTTTCTAAAAAAAGAGAAATTCTGTCTTGCTATCTTCCTTCCTTGTTCTTTTTGGACTCAATCCTTCCAGCTTTGGCCTATTCTTTTACCTTGTTCACGATGGGGCTGGAGCTTCCTCAGCGTGGAGGAGGAAAGTAGGGGTGAGCAACTGTTCTAGAAGGGTCCACCGGGGGACAGCAGTTTGAGGGGCTGTTGCTGGGAAGAGCAGGAGTAAACAGAGGGAACAAGGTGGTATGGAGACATGTGGAAGGCATGGCAGAGACCCAAAAAAGCAACACGGTACCCGGTCAGGGGAGTGAGCTGGAAAGGACAGACACTAACATGGCTCACCAGGGGATTCCAAATGACAGCTCTGTGCCGAGTCTACACAATGCTGAGCAAATTTAATTAGCACTGGGCAGCTGGTTGGACATCCCTATTACAAATATCCAAAATCCAAAATGCCCCAAAACCTGAAATTGTTGGAGCAAAAAAGAAAAAAGAAAAAGAAAGAAAGAAAGATACAGGGGCCGGCACTGTGGCATAGTGGGTAAAGCTGCCGCCTGCAGTGCCAGCATCCTGTATGGGCATCGGCTCAAGTCCTGGCTGCTCCACTTCCCATCCAGCTCTTTGCTATGGCCTGGGAAACCAGTAGAAGATTGCCCAAAGTCCTTGGGCCCCTGCACCAATGTGGGAGACCTGGAGGGAGCTCCTGGCTCCTGGCTTAGGATTGGTGCAGGTCCGACCTTTGTGGCCATCTGGGGAGTGAACCAGTGGACAGAAGACCTCTGTCTCTCTACCTCTCCTTATCTTCTCTCTCTCTCTTTCAAATAAATAAATAAGTAAAAAAAAGATATAACAAGAGGAAACTTCTATAGCTGACTTCTTGTAACTGGTCAGTCAAAATGCAAGTGCAGTAAAAAAATGTACAAAATTACCTTCAGGCTATGCATGTGAGGTGTATATGAAGAATAAGTGAATTTTGTGTTTAGACTTGGGTCCCATTCCCATGCTATCTCATTGTATATGCAAATAGTCCAAAACCCAAAATACTTCTGGTCCCAAAGTTTTCACGTAAGGGCCATTCAACCTGTAACTAGATGATGCAGGCCACAGAGAGGAAATCAAGAGACAGACTGGATTTATCTTCCCAGTCTCTGAAGGGTCATTCTTTAGGTAGAACACCTCCATGCAGTATACTCAAAACCACATTTAAAAATAAAACATAAGTTAGGGGAAATTTATTACATTACTAAAGGCTTCATTCCTCAGGACAGAAAATAATTTATTGGCAGAAGTGATGACCCAGCTGGCTAAGCTGCTGATTGGGATGCTTATGTCCCATATCAGCTTGGTTTGAGCCCGGGCTATTGCGCTTCCAATCCAGCTTCCTGCTAAAGTGATTCTTGGCTCAAGTGGCTGAGTCTCTGCCCCCACGTGGGATACTCAGATGGAGTTCCAGTCTCCTGGCTTTGGTCTGTTTGGTCTGGCCCAGCTATGGCTGTTGCAAGCATTTGGTGAATGAACCAGTAGATGGAAGAGTCAGTCTCTCTCTCGCTCTCTCTCTCTCTCATATATATACTTTTAAATAAATCAATCATTTTAAAATTACTTGATTTAAGTAGATAGTCCTCTAGCACCTTTCCATTTGGGTCCAACTGGAAGGAATTCCCTTAGCTCCAATACACAGATGGGAAAGAGGCAACATGGAACAAAGAGACAACCAGGCACCTGGAGTCAGGAGGCCTGGGTCTCAGTCCTGATCCTGCTCATGGGATCCACTCCTCAGTTGTAAAATGAGGGCTCATCGCATACCACCTATAAGTATCACGTAACTTTATTTTTTTAAAAAAGATTTTTATTTATTTATTTGAGAGGTAGAGTTACAGACAGTGAGAGAGAGAGAGACAGAAAGGTCTTCCATCCGTTGGTTCACCCCACTAATGGCCACAACGGCCATAGCTATGCCGATCCGAAGCCAGGAGCCAAGTGCCTCCTCCTGGTCTCCCACACAGGTGCAGGAGCCCAAGCACTTGGGCCATCCTCCACTGCCTTCCCAGGCCACAGCAGAGAGCTGGACTGGAAGAGGAACAACTGGGACTAGAACGTAGCACCCATATGGGATGCTGGCGCCCCAGGCGGAGGATTAACCTAGCTCGCCACAGCGCTGGCCCTAGTATCACGTAACTTTAAACACAGTCCCACAAACCAAGACAGAGCAGTGTATGAGAAGCCTCCCAACCCTCTAGCTCTGGTGAAAACAGCCAGAGGGGCCCCAGGCTCCTCAGCCACTTCCCCCCACATCACTCCAGTCCGTAGCCTTTGTCGTTTGCCACATCCACTATGTCAGCCCGTCCACATCCTTCCTCCGCTGTGCGTTCCCCAGGGTCCCCCTCTCCTTTGAATTTATGCAGATGGTTATAATCTACCAGATTAGCTACCCTGCTCTGCTAAACTCTATCCTCAACCATCGCCCGTCTCTCTATCACGCTGTCTCTCCCACCTCTGAGCTTCTGCCCAAGGTGTCTCATGATCTTGCTCAAGGAAGCCTTCCCAGATTGGCTGATCCTAGGGCTGCCACAAAGGCAACCAGTGATGGGGCAAATTAAGGGTTGAGCTGCATTCAGTTTGCCAGTTCTCGCACCTGGGCGCAGACCTGTATGTGCTGGAAGAAGGGACTATTTCCCCCCCAAAAGGGACACTTGGTCTCCCAGCTCCTTTTCCTAACTTGCACCAGGCTTCTCTATAGATCAGCAGTGGGCCCCAGCTGTGCCCCTCCTGTCCTGAACTTTCGGTTCTAAACCCAACTGCCAACATCACGATTATATGACGTATTTGTATTGATTCATTGTAAGGTTGCTTGCTTTCTCCTCTGCCTCGTTCAAGTTCAATGATAGATAAGGAATTGAGCGTGGGTAACAGGAAAATCTGGGATCAGTAAACCAGGGGAGGGAGTGGGTGGTCTCCTTGCTTGTCCTCAAGGCTAGGTACAGGGCAGTTGGGCCTGAAGTGGGAGGCTGGCTGTAATCACCTCTGGAGGGCCTTCAGCCCCGTGATCCCCCCCTCCTCCAGGAAACGGGGACAGTGCTATGCAAATGCGTTCTTGCCCAGGGGTTTGGTTTCTTCTCTCCCAGCTCCTGGCACAGCAGAACCAACGTGAGCAGCTGCTTGGCAGGACAGAGGAGGGCAGGTAGCACAAAGCTCAGGTGACAGGGCCAGGCCCAAGAGACAGGGATGTTGACTGGGGCTTTAACAGCACTCCTGATGCCAATCTCGGCTGAAAACTCGATATTTCCACTTGCAACAACAAGAAACACAGGCAAGAGGGCTGGGGAGAGGAGGGCAGTGTGCCAGGAGTGCCCCCTGCAGGTCGCACCCGGTAGTGCCAGAACAGACCGAGGCAACGCAGGCTAGGCGGGGCCGTCAAGAGCCCTGGGACCTTGGTGCTGATGGTGATGTGACCAACAAGAAGAGCAAGAGCAGCTACATTTACGGAGCATTTACAGTGTGTTGGGCACTGCCTATGCAATCCTCGTGAGAATTCCGAGAAGATGGATGTGGTGGTCCTCATTTTTTAGATGAAGAGTCTAAGGTTTAGAGAGGTTAAAAAATTGTTAAAAGGTGCCCGGCTAGTGGAGGACAGAGCTGGGATCAGAACCCAAGTCACTGCCTGCTGAGCTAACCTCACTCAGCTCCTCCTGCCCAGGCTTGCCCGGTCATTCTAGGGACTTCCAGCCCTCCTGTGTCCATTTCAAGGTCTTCCAGGTCTCCTCTAGCTCATATTTTCTTGTTCCAACTTCAAGGGATCTGGAGAATAATAGCCCAACATCAAAAGTATAACTATACTGATAACAACAGTAACACCTTGCATTTGTTTGCCACACTCTGCTTTGAATTATTTCTCTGGGGAAACAATGAACATGGGAATATTTCCATTTTTCTAGAACTTTTCCCTGAGTTTTATCAGTAGTCCTGCACTTATCTTTCTATTTGACCAATTCATGAGAATAATTTTATATTCTGATTTTTGATGTGTTTTATATATACATTCACATAGAGGAGGACACAGCAAAAACAAAACAAAAACTTGTAGAAGTGTAATTAAAAGTAAAAATTTGGGCCGGTGCTGTGGTGTAGCGGGTAAAGCCACCGCCTGCAGTGACGGTATCCCTTATGGGCACCAGTTCGAGTCCTGGCTGCTCCTCTTCCAATCCAGCTCTCTGTTGTGGCCTGGGAAAGCAGTAGAAGATGGCCCAAGTCCTTGGGCCCCTGCACTCACATGGGAGACCTGGAAGAAGCTCCTGACTCCTGGCTTTGGATCAGCACAGCTCCGGCCATTGCAGCCAATTGGGGAGTGAACCAGTGGATGGAAGACCTCTCTCTCTCTCTCTCTCTCTCTCTCTCTCTCTCTACCTCTCCTCTTTCTGTGTAACTCTGACTTTCAAATAAATAAATAAATCTTTAAAAAAAATCTAAGTAAAAGGGAAAAGAAGACTTAGAAAATAAAATCAACTAACCAAAAGAAAAAAAAGCTAAATTCACTTTGGTGCAAATTTTTTTGATATCTATGCAAAGTTTTTTAGAAAGATTTATTTATTGGCCGGCACTGCCGCTCAATAGGCTAATCCTCCACCTGCGGCGCCCGCATACCCGGTTCTAATCCCGGTCGGGGCGCTGGATTCTGTCCCGGTTGCCCCTCTTCCAGGCCAGCTCTCTGCTATGGCCCGAGGGTGCAGTGGAGGATGGCCCAGGTCCTTGGGCCCTGCACCCACATGGGAGACCAGGAGAAGCACCTGGCTCCTGGCTTCGGATCAGCGATGCACCGGGCGCAGCAGCCACTGGAGGGCGAACCAACAGCAAAGGGAAGACCTCTCTGTCTCTCTCTCTCTCTCACTGTCCACTCTGCCTGTCAAAAAATAAAATAAAATAATTTTTAAAAAAAGATTTATTTATTGATTTGAAAGGCAGAGTTACAGAGAGGCAGAGGCAGAGAGAGAGAGAGAGAGAGATCTTCCATCCACTGGTTCACTCCCCAAAAGGCCATAACAGCTGGAGCTGGGCCAATCTGAAGCCAGGAGACAGGGTCTTCTGGGTCTTCCAAATGGGTGCAGGGGCCCAAGGACTTTGCCATCTTCTCCTGCTTTCCCAGGCCACAGCAGAGAGCTGGATGGGAAGCAGAGTAGCCATATGGGATGCTGGAGCCAGAGGCGGAAGCTTAACCTACTATGCCACAAGTGCTGGCCCCTGTGCATAATCTTTTCATGATGGGCTTTTTTCAGGAATTTATTGAAGACTCCTTGTACATACAGATTTCGATTTTTTCACAAAAATAATCTTTAATTCCATTTTCCGTGAATTTTTCTAAGTGCCCTCATATAAACATAGCAATTATATTGGCTTTACAGAAACCTAGTATATTGATATGCCACAGATATTACATTACTGAGGCAGCATCATTTTGTGAAAAGAGCAGGGGTTGACAACAGCACACGGTAGTGAGGAGGTGGAGCAACAGCCCTAGAATTCACGGCTGAGAGGAATGCAAAATGGTGCTCCTGCCGCTGTGGCAGGCAGTTGAGCAGCTTATTACAAAACTAAACATACTCTTATTATATGATCCAGCAATCACATTCCTCAACATCTACTCAAAGGAGCTGAAAGCATGTCCACACAGAAACCTACACAGCTGTTTATGTCAGATTTATTAGTAATCGTCAGAACATGCAACCGAGATTTCCTTCAGTAGATGAATAGGTAAGTAAACTGTGTTCTATCCTGACAGTGGAATATTATGCAGCACTAACTAAAAAGAAATGAGTTGTCAAGTCACAAAAAGACATGGAGGAATAATGAACGCACAGTCTAAGGGAAAGAAGCAAAGCTGATAAGGCTACACACTATGATTCCAATTACATGAACATGATATTCTGGAAAAGGCGAAGTGATGGAGACAGTAAACACATAAGTGGCTTCCAGGACTTGGGGGGGAAGAGGGATGATGAAGCAGAGCACATAGAATTTTTAGGGCAGTGAAACTCTCCCAAATGATACTTAAATGGTAGATACACATCATACACAGTTGTCCCAATCCATGGAATAGATAACACCTAGAGTGAACCTAGAGGCCAGCACTGTGGCATAGTGGGTTTAGCTGCCATCTGCATTGCCAGCAGCCCATATGGGCACTGGTTTGAGCCCCAGCTACTCTGCTTTCTTTCTTTCTTTTTTTTTTTCACTTGACAGATAGATTTAGACAGTGAGAGAGAGAGAAAGAAAGGTCTTCCTTCTGTTGGTTCATTCCTCAAATGGCTGCTACGGCCAGAGCTGCGCCAATCCGAAGCCAGGAGCAAGATGCTTACTCCTGCACCATGTGGGTGCAGGGGCCCAAGCACTTGGGCCATCCTCCAATGTCCTCCCGGGCCACCGCAGAGAGCTGGACTGGAAGAGGAGCGACTGGGACTAGAACCCGGCGCCCATATGGCCCAATCCACTGCAGGCGGAGGATTAACCAAGTGAGCCATGGTGCCAGCCCCTAAGCTACTCTTCTTTCAATCCAGCTCTCTGCTTATGGCCTGGGAAAGCAGCAGAAGATGGCCCAAGTCTTTGAGCCCCTGCATCCATGTGAGAGACCCAGATAAAATTCCTGGCTACTGGTTTCAGCCTGGTCCAACCTTGACTGTTAGAGTCATTTAGGGAGTGAACCAGCAGATGGAAGATTTCTCTCTCTCTCTCTCTCTCTCTGTGTGTGTGTGTGTGTGTGTGTGTGTGTGTGTGTGTGTGTCACTCCTCTCTCTCTCTGTAACTCTGACTTTCAGATAAATAATATTTTTTAAAAAATAATGAATCTAATGTAAACTGTGGACTTTGGTGGTGTGTAGGTTCATCAATCACAACAAATATACCATTGAGGTGCCTGTTGATAATGGGGGAGGCTGTGCATGTATGGGAGTAGGGGCATATAGGAAAACTCTGTGCCTTCCTCTCAATTCTGCTGTAAACCTATAACTGCTCTTAAGGGGTCAGCATTGTGATACAGCAGCTTAAATTGCCTCTTGCGACATCAGCATCCCATAGCAGAGCATCAGTTCGAGTCCCAGATGCTCTGATTCCTATCCAGCTCCCACTAATATGCCTAGGAAAGCAGCAGCAGATGACCCAAGTACTTGGACCCTGGTCACCCACATGGGAGAGCTGGTTGGAGTTCTTGGCTCCTGGCTTCAGCCTGGCACAGCTACATGAGCAGTGAATCAGTGGGTGGAAGATCTTTCTTCTTCCCCCCACCACTGCTTCACCTAACTCTGTCACTGTGCCTTTTGAATAAAAAATATAACAAATAAATAAGTAAAATGGTATAAATAAAAAATAGTCTTAAAAGAAAACAGAAAGGGGGATAACACAAGTCTATTTGACTCCTATCTATGTCCAACTCGGCGACATTTAGTAAATGACTGAACTTTCTCAGGTTGGTTTCCTCATCTACAAGTGGGGAAAACAATGCCCATCTTGTAAGGTTCTGGTGGGGATGCTATGAGGTTCGTGTCTCATGCAGAGCTGATGCACAGTGAGTTAAGAGGAGGGGTGGGGGCAATAGTGTGTGTTTATGTGTCTTTCTCCCTCAGGTTCCTAAGCTCTTCTGGGCAGGGACTGGGGTTTCCGTAACCACCCCCCTCCAGCACACTGCCTAGCACTCGGGCTCATCAGAAGCCTACTGAAGGAGGAATGAGTAAGCCTGAACGTGGGCTTTCCTCTCTGTTGGACATCTGGGTGGTTTCTAGACTTTTTCCATTAGTGCAAAGCATTGCAAAGCTCTTCTGCTTGTACTCCTGCACCTGACGGTGCACCCTGAAGAGTGCACAGAACATGGCTGGTTGCACGTGCCCACACCCTGGGCCAGGCTAGACAACGGCAGCTCGGGGAAGCGGGGCTCACGTCAACCTTTGCCAGGAGTAGAACCTTCCCTTTCCTGCCCTGTGTGGGTCTCTTTTCTCTCTAGCTACTCTCTTCTGAATCAGAGGCCTCTCCAAAAATGTAGGCTGGGATGGCCCGCCTGACCTGTGGCAGCCCTGGCACACCACAGGCCCCGCGGGGGGTGGGGAGCACCAGGTGACCCTCTGAAACCCCAGGAAACCAAACACCTTGTTCCCAAAATACACCAGGGCTTGTATTTTCCCAAAGCAAGGAACCTCTTAGGAAAGAGCCAGCGTGCCTGCCAGCTTTCTTTCCCTTTTTATTTTTTTTTCCTCCTACGAGGGGGGTGAGGAGGCGAGCTTTGAGCTGTCCAGGAGGAGGGACTTCAGCTAAAAATAGCTTTGGCGCGTGGATCAGCCCCTAGTGGTACCCAGGACTGGGGAGGGGAGGGGGATGCTGTGGCGCTGTCGCCAGACTGGTTGCCATGGAAACCAGGAGGAGCAGGGGAGCCTGGGAAGTGGGGATGACACAGATAGCAAGTCCTAGTCAGAGCTGCCGCTACATCCAGGAGAAACAGCGGTATCTGCGGTTCCCACCCTCCAAGGGGGCCTGGTGGGGGGCGGTGTCAGGGGCATGGACACCACCCCCCAAGGGTCTCTGCTGCCGGCTCCTGTCCTCTCCACACGCTGTGAGTTGAGTTGCGGGGGACTTGGGGTTTGGGCCCCCTATTTCCCAGGCAAATGAGGGTTTTGGGAGGAGCTGGTTCCCAAGGGAGTTTTCACCAAATCTCTTCTAAAAAAAAAAATCAGCCCCCTTGCTGCTCAGTACCCTTTAGGAGGGGGAAGAGGGGTCCAGGAAATGTGCTAGTGGATCTTCTGCTAAGGGGTCACAGCATGCACGAGAATGAGAAGTAGGTGGGAGAAACTGGAATTATTGGAGGGAAGATGCAGACGATCTTGGAATGAACGCAACAATTTCACACCTTTCCTTCCCTCTGAGAAAAATGCAGCTCCCTACTCAGGAAGGCAGGAGATGGAACTCCAGCAAAACGAGGCTCACATAGCTCCCCGGGGCAATAGACAGGGAGAGAGTTCTGGGGGTGATAGGACAGTGGGGTCCCCTCCCTGAGAGGATGGCTGGATGCCCACCTAGCTAAAGCTGGGAGGAACAGGACCTGGGTGCTCTCCTGCATGACCTGCGGTCTCTGAGGCAGTCAATGTCCAGCGATCGCTTCCCGAGGATGTCCTGCGCTCAGGAAGTGACACGGAAGCCCACTGTTGGGGCGGGAGAAGACCCTAAGTTGCTATTGCCACATGGCTGGCCTCTGTGTCCCTGGCTCCATGCAAAACAGATGTGGGGGTGCCCCTGAACTCCATCCAAGTCAGGTCTTTTTGGTTTTTCCTCCTGCCACCCACCCCAACACACACACACACACACACACACACACATCCTCTCCAACTTAAATTCCCAAGTGCTGGGTTTAGACGTCCATATCCAGAAAGTATCTCCTAGGACTTGGTCAAACACCCAGGCCATTTGTGATCCTCATGTCATCCCCTCCCGCCCACTAGTACAGATCTCTTAGGGGGACAGGACAATTCTCTGGAAAGAGAAGGGTACCAGATACCTATTCTAGACCTTTCCTGGTGTGGTTCATATCTCTGGGGAGACCCAGGGTGCCTAAGGGTGGGCTCTGGACCTCCGTCTCAGGGCTCAGAGAGCTCTTCAGGGGAGAAGAAGCTGGAGCAAAGTTAGGTGGGCTTCGCTGGGTGTGTAGGCTTGGGGGCATATGGCGGATGGGGGCAGGGCTGACGTTGATACGCAATGGAAAGTAGGAGGGTGGGGGGGACAGAACAGGAGCAGGTGGGGAAATAAATGTGGGTGCCTATTGCTTCACTCGATCTGCTTCCATATCTGCTGTGAAGAACAGAGGGATAGGAGCCTACCCCCGGCTGCACTCTGTGCTTGCTTTACCCTGGCTCCTGTGTGGATCTCACATCCTCGAGTCCCCCTCCCCAATTTCAGGCTGTTTCCACCGGGGAGAGGACCTGGGGGGAATGAGGCTGACCCTTTGGGGAGGAGTGCAGGGGTGGGTAGAGCGCTTCCCAGCATGAGGGTGCTCAAGCCTTGCAGGGCTGGAGATGTTTCACTCTTTCCCACACCTCCCCCTGCTCTCCCCCTGTGCAAGCCCCTTGACGCCAGGAAGAAGTGGGCAGGATGCTGAGGTCCAGGGAGGAAGGAGCGGGGAGCACTTCCATGGGACAGCCTTGGGGCGATTCCAGAAGAGCCAGGTTAGACAGGCAGGTTGCACTGTGGAGGGAAGTCCGGGAAAGGAGGGCGCAGGTCCTTAGGGCAGGCTTGGTGACTTGACATTGGAGAGAAAACGCCTTCCAGCTGGGCTCCTCCGGTGAGGTGCTGCTTTTCCCCAGGTACAGGCGGTGGCACCAAGGCTTCTTTTCCTGTAACTCCTTCCCCTAAGAATAATCGTAGGAGTTGCACGGTGCCGTCCGGTGCGTTTACATGACACCATCTGATCCTCCCAAGTCTTGGAGCGTGGGATTTGGGCGGGGAGGCGGGAGGGTGGCAGTTGGGGCTGTAAGCATCAATCCCATTCTGCCGATTGGAAGAGTGAGGCTGAGAAACCAAGCTACTCGCTCAGGACCGCCCAGTCAGTCACTCGGGGCTGGCCCGGGAGCCTCGACCCCCCCCCCCCAGCCCGCCAGTCCATTAATCCAGCAAACCTCTCTCTAGCCCCTCTAGGAGCCCAGCGGGTGCCCGGCGCGCGCGCGCGGAACTGCCTGCCGCCACCATGGCGCAGGAGAACGCCGCCTTCTCGCCGGGGCCCGAGGAGCCGCCGCGCCGCCGCGGCCGCCAGCGCTACGTGGAGAAGGACGGCAGGTGCAACGTGCAGCAGGGCAACGTGCGCGAGACGTACCGCTACCTGACCGACCTGTTCACCACGCTCGTGGACCTGCAGTGGCGCCTCAGCCTGCTCTTCTTCGTGCTCGCCTACGCGCTCACCTGGCTCTTCTTCGGCGCCATCTGGTGGCTGATCGCCTACGGCCGCGGCGACCTGGAGCACCTGGAGGACACAGCGTGGACGCCGTGCGTCAACAACCTCAACGGCTTCGTGGCAGCCTTCCTCTTCTCCATCGAGACGGAGACCACCATCGGCTACGGGCACCGCGTCATCACCGACCAGTGCCCCGAGGGCATCGTGCTGCTGCTGCTGCAGGCCATCCTGGGTTCCATGGTGAACGCCTTCATGGTGGGCTGCATGTTCGTCAAGATCTCGCAGCCCAACAAGCGCGCCGCCACGCTCGTCTTCTCCTCGCACGCCGTGGTGTCGCTGCGCGACGGGCGCCTCTGCCTCATGTTCCGCGTGGGCGACCTGCGCTCCTCGCACATCGTCGAGGCCTCCATCCGCGCCAAGCTCATCCGCTCGCGCCAGACGCTGGAGGGCGAGTTCATCCCGCTGCACCAGACCGACCTCAGCGTGGGCTTCGACACGGGCGACGACCGCCTCTTCCTCGTCTCGCCGCTCGTCATCAGCCACGAGATCGACGCCGCCAGCCCCTTCTGGGAGGCGTCGCGCCGCGCCCTAGAGAGAGACGACTTCGAGATCGTGGTCATCCTCGAGGGCATGGTGGAAGCCACGGGTGCGGGCGGGGACTGGGTTTGGGCGGACGGGCAGGGCGGACGGAGGAAGAACCAGGCAGGCAGCTGGGGAGGGAGGGAGCTGGCCCACAGGCTTGGGAGGAACGGGAGATGGAGGTGAGATAGGGCGGGAGGGAAGTGCAGAGCTACGAAGCAGCGTGGAGGAATTCTCCGAAGTGGTCCTGGGCGGAGAGGTGCTAGAGGTGCGTGTTCCTGGGAACACAGAGTAACCCTCGCCTGGTACTTGCTTTGCGTCCTACACAGTTCCAAAGCACGCGCCCCCACCCGTGAGCTCGTTTCACCCTAACAGGAGCCCCCTGGAGGTGACTTCTTGTTATAGTGCTGTCATAGGCACTAAGTGGCCATGCCTGGGCTGGTCCCAGGTGGGCTGGCTTCAGTGTTCAGTGGTCTGCAGTTGGAAGGAGGTGTTATGCTTAGCGGTCTCCTCCTTGCTGATAGGCCAGGCCCCTGGAGTTGGATGGTGGAGGTTTGTTATAGCCTGAGTTATTCCAAGGCTGGACCTTAAGGAGGGCTTAGTACCTGGTCACTCCTGCCTCGGTTTCTCTATGCAGCAAAAGACAACTTTCAGAAGACAAGGCAAATACCATTTCCAACCCCTTCCCAAGGAATGACAACCCAGCCGGGATGTCAGTACCTCCAGCTCTGGCCAGCTCGGTGATGGGTTTAGGGTCGGTAAGAAAAGGCCAGTGTAGTAGCTGCCAAGTGAGGTCCCCTAGGACTTGAGATCCACAGGTTGCATAAGGAAAGTGCCCCCACTCCCCAGGGGAGAACCAAAGGCCCACTAGGGGGCACTGCAGTTCCTGCCACTGTCCAGAGCTACTGTTATTCCTGGTGGCCTTTCTGACAAGCTGGGGCCATCAAACCCTTCCCTGGCCCCTTCACCCTACCCCAACCTCAGTGCCCCCTGCTGGGCTTCCCCTAGCTCTTTCCCCTTCCCTCCCTCACTCTGTTCTCTTTCCTCCATTTCTCCAGCTGTCACTCCTTTCTGGGCAGTATCTGAGGCAGGCCCTCTCTTTATGGGAACATTCTCCTCTCAGCCCCCTCTCTCGCCCCTTAGCTTAGGGCTCTTCTTCCCCTGCCTACCCCCCATACTTCTTATTCCATACTTCTTCCAGCCTTCACCAAAGAACGCCAAGCCCTCAGGATGTCTCAGGGCTAGGTCTCTGTGTTGAGAGCTCCCATGCCATGCCCATGTCCTCTTTTCCCTGTCCCTTGTTCTGAGATGGGTGTGGGTTAGAGAGAGACCCTGAGATCCGGGGAGAATGACCCGCCCTACAAAGTGTGCTGACCCAGCTGGGAAAATAGGACACAGGCCCAAGGCTAGGGAGACTGGGGAGGGTGGCAGTGGAGAGGACAAGGGACAAGAGCCGACTGATTTTTCTAGAGAGATAAAGCTGGCAAGGGTGGTAATATTTTGGGTGAGAGAGTCAGGATTCAAAAATGCTTTTGAAAAGCAAGAATAATGAGCCAAAACCCAACGAGATGACATTTAAAGGGAATAAATATAAAATTCTACATTTAGGCTTTAAAAAAATCACTTATGTAAGCACAGCATGGAAGAGCTCTGGCGAAAAAAGAACTGGGCGGGGGTTAGTTGGCCACAGGCTTGATGTCACAGCAATGCGATGCAGCTTCCAAAAGCGTTTATGTAATGCAATCTTGTGCCCTCTTAGTTAAAAGTGCCGTGGCCAGAAGACAGAGAGACGATGAGCCCTCTCGTGTGCATGGATCGGCCACAGATGAAAATTTATCATACTCAAGGGGCTACTTAAAGGGTCCTCCTGGCCATTCTGGTTTGCCATCTAAAAAGTGAAATTTTTGAAAACCAGATCCAGTGAGGAATGGAGGAGGAAGCCAGAGGTGTTTAGCCTGGGCTGGCGCCGTGGCTCAGTTGGTTACTCCTCTGCCTGCAGCACCGGCATCCCATATGGGTGCCGGGGTCTAGTGCCGGTTGCTCCTCTTCCAGTCCAGCTCTCTGCTGTGGCCCGGGAAGGCAGTGGAGGATGGCCCATGTGCTTGGGTCCGTGTACCTGTATGGGAGACCAAGGGGAGGCACCTGGATCCTGGCTTCGGACCGGCCTTTTTGGAAGGAATACCTTTCTCTTTGTCTCTCTCTCTCACTAACTCTATCTGTCAAAAAAAAAAAAAAAAAAAAAAAAAAAGATGTCTAGCCTGAAGAAGACATGAGGGAAGCAGGGACTCCTCAGATCTCAGAGGGGTGTCAGTTGGGGTTGGGAATGAAACCAAGGGGTGGAAATGTCAAGAGGCAGATTCTCCTCTGTTTAAAGAACCCAGCTATTAGGGCCTTTGCAGAAAGCAGTGGGCTCCTTACGGGGTGGTGAGCTCTTGATCCCAGGAGGTAGACGAGCATAAGCTAGATGCCCACTGTTGGGGGTGCTCCAGCAGGGAGCCTCGTGTGGAGGTGGAAGTTGCACCAGATGATCCCTAAGGTTAGTTTCAAGGTTATGGCTTCTGTGGTTGGCATCACCATTGGAGACGAGGGGAAAGCGATGGCTGGAGACTAAGGGCAGTCGAGGTAAATGAGAAGAGGGGGAGGCAGGAGCCACTGGGAGGGATGGAGGGAAAGGTGCTTGGAATGGACTTTGCAATGACTCATGCCCCTTCCCACCCACCCCGCCCTGCACACCCAGGAATGACATGCCAAGCTCGGAGCTCCTACCTGGTGGACGAGGTGCTGTGGGGTCACCGCTTCACATCAGTGCTGACCCTGGAGGATGGCTTCTATGAGGTGGACTATGCCAGCTTCCACGAGACCTTCGAGGTGCCCACACCCTCGTGCAGCGCCCGGGAGCTGGCCGAGGCCGCGGCCCGCCTTGATGCTCATCTCTACTGGTCCATCCCCAGCCGGCTGGACGAGAAGGTGGAGGAGGAGGGGGCTGGGGAGGGGGCTGGGGAGGAGGCTGGGGCTGACAAGGAGCAGAATGGCTGCCTGCCACCCCCAGAGAGTGAGTCCAAGGTGTGACCAGTCTCCTCCAGACCTCTGTGGCAGACCGGGGCCCAGACACAGGTGTACGGGGGAGCTGGCTGTCAGGTGGAGGAGGCAGGCAAGACCACTGCGTATGTGCTGAAGTTGGAGAGGCCCCCTCAGAAGCTCGAGTGCAGGGTCCCATATGGAAGGGAAAGATGGAATAGAGGGTAAGAGAGGGTGAACATAGCAGTCTGTGTTTGACCTTCGTGTCTGTTCACAGGAGGATGGATGGACAGAGGGATGGACTTGTCGGGGGATAGAAGGTGGTGGCAGACAGAGGCAGCTGACGGGTGGGACCGAATGACAGGGCTGCTGCTAGCCCACAGAGGACGTTTGTGCAAGCTCGAGAAAGATACCCTTCCCCTTCCAACAAAGCCCCGAAGCCAGGGTGCACGCTCGGGGAAGAGTGTGGGATGCAGTGCAGCCCCGCTCACTTCTCCAGCCAGCCTCCCCGGGTGTGGCACGCCTGTCCAACTGGACATTGTAGTCCAAGCTGGGCCAGAGCAGGTAAAGCTGAATAGTGGTGGGTACAGGTGACGAAGGTGCCCTCCCAGCTGCACCCCTCCTTCTGTGCCGGTCTGAGCAGGATGAAGGACTGCAAGGTGTCAGTGACCTTAGCCCAGAGGCAAGCAAGCAGGAAGTGGAGGGAGATGTCAGAGCTGGGGGCCCTGGAGCAAGGCCTGGGAAGAGATCGGCATGGCTATTTTCTGAGAGTGGAATGAGATCTTGCAGATACGGCTGCAAAGGCAGGAAGGGAGAGAGAAGTGCTGAGAAGGAAGGGGGGCCATGGGAGAGATCTAGAAAGTGGGTTCGCTGGAGCCGGACCACAAGGGTTCCTGGGGAAGGCAGAGTTTGTCCTTGGGGCACCAGTGGGGGTGTTGCTGAAATCATTGATCGGTACCATGGGGAGTAGACCTTCAAAGACCTGGCTCTTAGCCCAGGGATACTGGGCATATGGGAACTGTACCTGTGGCAGCTGAGCGAGGTGTGGTTCCTTCCAGCTGCAAACTGTGCAGTCTCTCAGAGCAGGGGGTGAAAGGGTTGTGTTCATCAGAAAGCCCGGGGTTGAGCAACTCAGAGGAAATGACGTCAACCCAGTCTGAAAATGCCCATGTGGGTCAGTCACCTGGATGGCGTGTTTAAACACGGATTGCTGGGCCCCACTCCCAGGGTTTCTTACTCAATAGTTCTGGGCGGAGACCAAAAATAAGGCATTTCCAACCAGCTCCCAGGTCCTGCCTGGGGGTCACCCTCTGAGAACCGCTGCTGTCACAAGATCTTGGAGACCTTATCAGGAGATGGAGCACACACGCTGAGGATCCTGGGGCAGCCAGCAAGAGCAACAGAAAGGGTAGCATGGAGGGGAGGGCAGAGGGGGACCTCAAACCCAGGCTGAAGGGTGTAACTTCCAGCCCAGGAGCTCAGCGGTCAGTGGGAACAGGGCAATGACAAGCTGAGGTGGCTTTGGGGAAGACGAGTGGGCAAGACAGGCAGGATGAGGCTTAAGGGGATTCCTTGGAGGTCACGGGAAGCCCGAGCAGGAGAGGCTCCAGTGGCAAAGGAACACGCCCCTTGAGAGACTTGGAGAAGCAGAGCTGACCGTGGAAGAAAATGAGAGAGAAGCACCTGGATGTGCTCGCGGCCTGATGTCTGCCCAGCTGGGACCAGGGGCCATGGAGGCACACGTTCCCGCCCCACCTCCAGCCCTTCCTAGTCTCTCCCCAGCCACGCTAGGATGGTGAGGGGAGAGCCGTGGCAAGTGAAGAAGGGGCAGGAGTGCCCAGGGTCCTGAGGCCAGCCTCCTGGAAAAGAGTCCTGCCCACGAAGCAGGACGCGTGAGGGGCCGGTCCCCAGCTGGGACACCAGGGTCTCAGGGGCACTGTGCCTCCTGAGAGCAGGGGAAGCAGTCACAGAGGGAGCCTCAGAGGACCCAGGCTGCCATCCCCTCCTGTCAGTCTAGGCATGGTCACAGGACCACCCGAGTCCCCCTCAAAGATGGGGTTTCCGAACGCTGGCATCAGCCGTCCCCTCAAGAACAGACGGACGTTGGGGCAGTGCATGGGAGTGAGTTTGGTTCAATTCAGTGTAACAGGTGCAGTGCAGTCAGGTGTGGGGGCTGCCCAGCCCCATACACACAGGCACACGGTGGTCAGGCCACTGAAACTGAACAGGCAGGGACACTGAGGCTGGGACAGGCCTCCTCCTCCCCCTGGAAGTCACCGAGACGCTGCCACATGCCTCCTTGCTACCCTCCCCACTCAGGGCACCTCCATACGGTGCACACAGTCAGGAGGCCTGGGTTCTGGTCCTGACACTGACCATCACTTTAGCTCTATGATGCTGGGCAAAGTCACATCACTTCTCCGGACCTGATTTCTCATCTGTAAAAATGACACTTAGCAAATCAGTAATGCTCAATAAATGTCTAAATAACTAAACCGAAACAGGGATACTCGATGCCTCTAAAGCTTCAGTCCGGCTGTGAATCTTAGGATCAGAGAATCCTTAGGCAAAGGAGAGAAGCTAGGTGGGGGTGGGCGCAGGTGCAGCGGCTCTGTGGGCACACAGGTCCTCCTGACTGCCACTGTCCCCGCCACCCAGGTGGCTGCGCTCTGGGCTCCTATTGTCCTGCTGCCAGACAGGATAATTAAGGTCAGGAGGAAAAAGATGCCCCAGGGGCTGCTGGGAGGAGTCAGGTCTAAGACTAGCCTGACCGGGAGAATGAGCCTGGCAGAGGGGAGTGGAGGAGTCTGGGGAGCTCAGGAAAGGCACTGCCCCCCCCCCCCCCCCCCCGCCAAGCCCTTGCCCTCTAACATGGGCGGGTGGCGAGGGCAGGGCTAAAGCTCAGCCAGAACTCCCCCTCCCTTTCCATACTCTCTCCCAAGCAGGAGCCCAGTGAGGAGTTGGCTCGGCACTGACAATTCCGGCAACAGATGGGACCCAGGTGTCCCCTCCTGGAGTGGGCGGCACAGCCCACAGAGGCCAGATGGTGTCTGTGGTGGGGAGAGAAGCCTGGGTTGTCCAGAATAGGCTGTCAGGCCCCAACCTGCCTACCACCCCACCCCACCCTGCCCCAGCCTCTTACAGCCTTGTGCTGGGGGAAGACACAGCCAGGCCTGGGTTGTATAAAACAGTTTATTCACATTTTAGAAAAACTAATTCTGGGACTGGGACAGGGAATGGCCTCCCCAGAGGGCAGGTATGAGATCAAGAACAGGCGGCCAGAGGGAGGTGTTTGGGAGGTGAGGAGTGGGAAGTAGGGGCCATGTCTCCCACTCTAGGCTGGGGGAGTAGGTCAAATAAATTAACGGGGAGGGGGGCAGAGGGAGAGGGTGTCCAGGCAACCAGACAGAGGGCGTGGAGCTGGGCCGGAAGACAGTCAACACCTGCAAGAACTGGAGAAAGCATGGAGGGGGCTGAGGTCAGAGAGCCCTGGGCGGGCGAGCCTCCCTCCCTCACGGGATGCTGCAGAGCTGAGCCACCTGCTCTTCCCCCAGGTGGGGGAGGGAGCAGTTCAGCTTAGGACTTGGGGGCAGGAGGCCTAAGGAAGACAAGACGGGGTGGGGGGTGTTTTCCCCCTCACCTGGGGAGAGAGGGGTCACCGCTTCCGCAGCCTCTTCATGAAGCAGCAGGTGATGGTGCCAAGGACGATGGCACCGGTCACTAGAGCCACCCCTGTTCCCACCAGCAGGGGCACGAACAGGGTGTCTAGGGCTGGGTGAGAGAGGGTGGTTCAGTTCAGAGGGGGTGCCCTCGTCTCCCCGCCCACCGTCACACTCATCCCCCAGCTCCCCTGTGCACACGGTCCTTCCCCCGCCCACTGCTGCCCTCTCCGCATATGAGGACGTGGGTACAGGTGGGCACAAGGGGCAAAAACTGGGTTCCCGAGACCTTTCATGCAGCTACACGGAGGAGAGAGAGGATGGCGGCAGGAGGCTCAGAAGCAGGAAAGGGACAAGGAGGCAGGGGCTGGAGGGTGGGGCCCACTCACCATGCATGTAGGGGTAGACTGTGACGGGCCCGGAGCGGGCACTGCCAGCCTGGTACCAGCTGTAGTCTGCGTGCTGCACCCAGGCGCTGGGGGCGCAGTGGTACACGCCCTCGTCCTCAGGCCCCAAGCTGTGCAGTCTCAGCCGATGGCTTCGGGGCCCCACCAGCTCCACGCTGACAGGGCCTCCTCCGGGCCGGACCCCCAGCTCTGCCACCCCGTCCTGGCCCACGCCGCCCACCAGCTGGGCAGGGGAAGAGCTCAGTTCCCCCTCCTCTGGTCGCTCCACCCACCAGCTGGCAGCCAGCCGCAGCCCCGGGGGGCCGCCCCGCACGGAGATGTTGCACAACAGGGAGGCAGTCTCCCCCCGGTACACTGTGCCTCCTGCCAGCCATGCCACGGCCTCCAGCACCACACCTGCGAAACAGAGGACAGGGAATCAGAGGGCGGAGGGGCAGGGACAGGGGGCTAGGTCCCAGGAAACTCAGGGTACCCCCATAATTACAGTGGAAGAGGAGCAGGAGGCCGATGAACAAGGAGAGGGCATGGAAACAGAAGGTTCTGTGCGCCCCTCACCTTCCTCCCGCACATGCACAGGGAGAGGCCGGGAGCGAGCACTGGCTGCCTCACGAAGCCGGGTCCCAGAGCCTCGAACATATGCCTTGGCGAGGCAGCGGTAGGTGCCTGCATCAGCAGGCCGGGCAGCCTCTAGCCGTAGCCGATAGGTCCTGGATGCCACCTTCTCCATGGCAATGTGCCGGCCCTCGTAGCCAGGGCCCAGGCTGCCCACGCCCTCTGTGTCCAGCTGGGCTACCAGGCGGCCAGGCCCCAGTGCCCCCGCAGGTGCCATCTCCCAGCCCACGGAGTACGCAGCATGACGGCCTGGTGGAGGCAGTGCCCCGGACACGTTGCACAGCAGCTCCAAGGGCTCCCCTGGGCCGATGCGACGCTCTCCAGGCCCCACGGTCACTGCCAGTTGGCTGGCTGAAACACGGGAGGGGAGAAGAATGTCACAGTGGCACCCGACTCCACAGCTGTGGTTCCTTCCAATTTGGAGACCTCCTGTCTGCCCCTTACTGGGTGTCACCATCTCCTGGGCCCAGGGACAGGATGCTCATCCCCAGCCATGGCCCTGTTATCCCCTCCCCTAACACCTGGGCAGAGGAAAGCTGTCACAGGTGGAGAGGGAAACGAAGTGGACAGGGTCACCCGCTCTTTGGAAAATGAGTTCCTGGAAGTCAGAGGTGGCCCGGAGTCCACTGGGAGAGAGGACGGCGGGCCTCGGAGCACCAGGGTGGGGTGTGGGCACTCACACAGCGTCTGCACATCCACCTGGGCCAGGACAGCCCTCTTCTCCGCGATCTGGGCCCAGCTGCCATCAGGATCCTGAATCCACTCCGCGGCGGTGCAGTGGTAGGTGCCCGCGTCCTCGGCCTGCGCGCCCCCCACCACCATGCGGTACCGATCGCTCCCCTCCTTGCCCAGCCGCAGCTCCCCCGCGGCCAGCCGCTCAGCGTAGGGAGCTCCGGCCTCCACGGCCAGGTCGGAACGAAGTCCCACCACTTCCTGCAGAGTCGCTCGCCCCACGGGCGCCTCGGGCACGGCTCGTCCAAAGGACACGGCCAGGTGTGTGTGCTTCTGTGTGCTCGTCCGCGCCAGGCAGCCCAGGGCCAGCTCCTGGCCCTCGTGCACTGTCAGGCGTGGAGGGGAGGCTGGGGCCTGGCGGCCTCGGGGCCCCGGCGGTGCGGCAGACACCTGTAGCATATCTGGAAGAACTGAGAGGGGAGAAGGAGTGAGGGAGGGCCGGGAGCTGGCAGCTCTTGTCCTGTTTCCCTAAGCAGACCAGCGCGAGCCCCTGGAGAGCAGAGACTGCATGTTGTGTTAGTTCTTCTGTAACTCAGTGGTGCCAAGCATGGTGCTGGGCACACCACAGCAGCTCAATAAACACTTGCTGAATTTGGTAGAACCAGCCCATTGCCTACTCACCATTATGTTCCAGAGCAACCCCACATTGAAATACTGAGAAAACACCAACAAGTGTACAAGGGCAAGAATGTCAGCTGGTCTAAGTCCTGCCCCACCTCTGGACTCTCCAGGAGTACAGCCCGCTCAGCCCCTCGGGCTGCCCCACCCTACTGGGGAGTGGAGAGAAGACAGCACAGCTTAAAGACACTTGCCCTTCTCCCAGCAGGGAGTTTGCTAGGAGAGCAGTGGACTGCAATGAAGGGATCTGGGTTTGAGTCCCACCTCAGCCACCATGGGTGACTTTGTGAGTCACTCAGCCTCTCTGAGCTAGATAGGTCCCACCTGGCCCTGACTTTCTGCCCCATCCCAGGGCCCTGTACCTCGAAGCTCCACCTTGCCGCTGTAGCTGCCCAGGTAGCGGGCATCGGTGGAAGGTGTGTAGCACTCGTAAATCCCTGCGTCCTGGGCCTGCAGGCGTGCGATCTTGAGCAGCACAGCATCACCCTGGAGACGCTGCACCTGCACTTCACCGGCAGCCACACGGGGCCCGAAGATGGCGTAGGAGAACCGGGTATCCCTGGTACTGATAATGCCCAGGGCAGCGTCTGGGGCCTCAGGTCTGTACAGGAACCACTCGAAGTCCTGCTGGGCAGGGCCCTCGTAGCCACTCACATTGCAGGAGATGGAGACGGCCGTGCCAGCCACGCGGTACAGGGGCCCCTCGGGGACCAGCACCTCCCGGGCACTGCATCCGACTCCTGTGGGAAAGCACAAGGAGTTGGGAAGCCTGGGTCCCCATTCCATGTCCCCAGCTACCACCTTTCTTGATCCCTGCCTGTGAAAGGAAAGGAAACCTGGGGAGGATTGGCACAGTTTGGGGCCTGCTCTGGGAACAGGGAAGGGATGCAAGACACCGGGATATCCAGGAGGTGGTGCAGGCCCAGGTTTGCCTCCCATTCCAGCCAAGCAGAGGCAGAGCCCCTCAGGGCAGGAGAGGGCTCGTAATTCCTGACTCCACCTGTCCTCCTTATCTGCACCCTATCCCTCCACCCCACTTCTTCCGGGCCTGGCTGGGAGAGCCTTCTGACTAAGGGATTCTGAGTCCACATGGAGGGGAGCTGGCTGAATCTTGCACAGAAGAGCTGGCTGGCTCAGCTGCGTCACCTGGGCCAGACAATGGAGCCAGTGGCCCAAGCTGGACAGGGCACGGCCCCAGTCACACAATGCCCTCCCCCCGTCTCCAGCTGCGCCATGAGCTCACTGCTTCTCCTGGGACTTCTGGGGTAAGAACCAGGCTCTGCCCAGGCCAGCAAGGGGGCAGAAGCTCCTCCCCCAGTGCCAACCTTTAGGCTACCCCAGCTGATGCCCAAGGCCCCCCACCAGCTCCGTAACAAAAGCTTTTATTTGCATACGACATGTACTTATTTACATAGGGCTGTCTTTCTGTAGGGAGGCACTAAGCTCCCAGCTGCCCCTCTCTATTCCTCCTGGGAGAGACCAAGCCTCTCTTCATTCTACCCCTACCCTCACACCCAACTGCACCCCAGCATACACTCCTGGCAGCACTGGAGGGCTCGGCCTCTTCCTTCTCTTCCCCTGTCCTTCCATGGCCTCCATTAGATAAGCTCAGAGAACCCTGGGATGTAAGGAGGGCTGCCTCAGCCCCCCACACCCCTGCAGAGGGGCAATCCAGGGGGAAGAAGAGGGAACTCCAAGGCGAGGTCGAGGGGACTGCCCTCATCAGTCACCTCCAGGCATGCCACTGTGCAGTGGCTGAAGGGAAATACCCAGCACTCCGAGGTCCAGGAGCCCTCGGGCTCCTCTACAAAAGGCCCTCTCGTCTTCCCTACCCCACGGCCATGCTCTCAGCCCCTTCCTTCTTCCTCTGGCTGTCACGGGGAGAACTCGTGGTCAGCTGGCGCAGGACACAGGCCTGGAGTCCGGATGTCAGGTTCCAGCCCCAGGTCCAGAAGTCTGGCCCAGGACCAGTCCCTTCCTCTCCCAGCTCTCAGTTTCCACCCTAAGTCTGTGACTCAGGAGCACCTCGCTTGGGGCACATACAATCAGCATGAAGGCCAGACAGCCAGGCTGACACCTCCCCCCCACCCCACCCCACCCCTGCCTGCTCCCTAGGGGCAGACTCTGCTCAGAAGGGCCCCTCAGCCCTCCCTGGCTCCACAGCTGCTGATGCTTGGAGATCCCCATGGGAAAGTCACCCTCCCAGCCTTGGGAAATGAGCTGCCACACAGCTCCTCTCCCCAGCCAGCCCCTCCCTGGTGACTGGATCTGGGTTCACATCCTGACTCCAGCACTCACTGCAGGTGAGCCCTCAGATCCTCTCTGTGCACCCCCTTCCCCACCTGCGCCTCCCCTGGGCTCCTCACTGCTCCATGCTGCCCACTGGGGAGAGGAGCCAAGTGCTAGCTAGGCAACCAGGTCCCCCAGCTCCTTCCTCTCTCTACACCCATCTGCTTCCCGGCCAGGGACCCAAAGAAAGGCCTCCTCCTAGCCCCGTGGGCACAGGGCGGTGAGGCAAGGGAAGACTGCACTATCTGGAAACAGGCGGTGGCTGGGGCTTCTGCGTTGACTACCCCAGCTCTCAAGCCACCACCCTCTCCCCCATGCACCCTGCTCCTCTGCAATCGGCTCCTCTAACTCCCCCACCCATGGCGCTCCTGTTCCCAGGCCTTGTGTCTTCTGGGCAGCCACGCAGGCAGCTGAACTGTCTCCCCACCACACTCTTGCCCACACACCTCCTACAGAGAGCCTCCACTCCAGGCCTCAACCAATCCCACTGTCACAACCCTGGAGCATCCATGCAAGGCCGGCCCCAGACGACCCCATAAGCACCCAGCCTGCGGACAAGTTGCGTGGAGCTCTCAGAATCAGTCTCCATGGAGCTTAGCTTCTCTGGAGGCAGGGAAGCAGTCACTCAAGGGGTGTGCTGACCAGTGGGGGTTGCAGGGCACAGTGCCATCCGGGAGAGCTGAAGACCAGCAAGGAGGGACCCGGCCCAGGGTGGAGATGGGGCTGAGAGTGGAAACCACCCCCAACCTCAGATAAGTGTACGGGGGGCAATTAGGGAACAGCAACTTCAAAGATTGTGGGCAGAAGCGGCTCCTGGGCCTCTAGCCAACTCTGGTGCAATTATGAAGACGGGCAGGCACTGCCCACGCAGGGCGGACACCCAAGGCCAGGCCTGGGACTGAGCGGGGGGCAGAAGGGACCTGCAGCACTTGGTGTACGGCGACCCCAGGATCTAAATATGCGGGCTGAGAAGCAGGTCTGCCTCCCTGAGGTCCGGGGTGCCCCAGTCCCCGGGTCTGGAGCTGGGGAGCCCTCTCTCTCCCCGTACAGACTCGGCCATACACTCTCACCTAAAGCAGCGGGGCGCCGAGCCCGGGGAGGCTGGAGACACCCTTGAGGGAGAAGGGGGCTGCGAGGAGTTCAGAAAGGCGGGGGCGACGGCGGGGCCGGGGCGGGGGCCGGGCTTACCCAGCGTTAGCAGCAGCAACGGCAGCAACCGCGGCGGCGGCGTGGGGCGGAGGGCGCCCATCGTGCGCAGCCGGATCTGAGGAGTCTCTGGGGGGCGGCGCGGACTCTGCGGGGCCGGGGCCGCGGGGGGCGCATGCCCGGGTGGGGGGCAAGAAGCGGAGCAGCGAGGAGTGGGTGTACGGAGCGGCCCGGCGCCGAGCGGGAGCTGCCGGGTCCCCCCCTCCTCTCTGCCTCCTCCCGCTGCTTTTGCTCCCGCCCTCGGCGGCTCCAGGGACCATTCCCGTCCCGCCTCGTCCCGCCCCGCCGCGGTTCCCGGCCCCGCCCCGTCACAGTCCCGCCCCGCCAGACTCCAGCCCTGGCCCCGCCCCAGGCCCCGCCCTGGCCCTGGGCTCATCCACATCCACCCTCGGACCGAGCTCACCCCGCCCTGCACCTGCTGGCCTTTCCCAGAGGGCTGGATACAGGAGCCCTGGGGCGGTGGCCACGCGTTTAGAATCCAGCCACTTGCTCTGGGCCACCGGTCCTCGCAGCAAACCCTGCAGAAGGGGTAGCAAGACCCCGGAGTTCCGGGACGCGGAGGGGTTTGGGCTGAAACCCCGGGAGACCTGTACCACCTCCTCGCCCCCCACAGAGAGCAAAATGAAAGAACGGGTTAGGAGGGTGCGTCATCCGGAAGCCATTGCTTCCTGGTGCCGCTGCTTAACCTCCCTCGGCCTCGGTTTTCTCCCTTGCAGACAGAACCGAGTTCTATCACGTCCGCCGGCACCTCCCCCCCCCCCCCAGGGGTAACCGTGAGGACTGACGTTGGAGTTTGGCACACGAACGAGGAACTGGCGTGGGGACGATGTTTTGTTTTTTCAGTTATTATTGAAACCGTTTCCTAATTTTAGTTCAGACCTGGGGTTTTGTGTCCAGTGGGAGGAGCTGGGAAGGGTAGGGCCTGGAGGTGGGGAGGGGTGTGAGGAGGAGCAACTGGTTCCTAGGTGCTCTGCCCTGAAGAAGGGGGGCGTGGGAGGGGCGGCAAGGGAGAGGGAGGGAGGGAACAGCCAGGCAGGCCAAAGTGGCTGCCAATGGGAGGGGACACTAGGGCTCATCTCGCACCTGGCGCCCTTCAACCCCTACTTGTCCTTTCTGAGTTTTCACCTCCCCCATTACAGAGAAGGAAGCCGGGGCCCAGAGAGCGGAAGTGCAGGGGCCAGACCAGACCCTCCCAGAGCCTGGCACAGTGCCCGATTCAGAGCAGGTGATCATGGATTGGCCAGTTGCATTCTCACTCAGGACCCCTGGAGGAAGCAGAGCTTGGGAGCCTGGAGGGCACCTGGAGGCCGTCACCTCCCAGTGTGGGCCCAGAGGCAGGCCAGCAGGGCGTCTGTTTATCCACATATCCATAGCCTGGAACCTGCAGACTCATTGCATCCAAGTCCATCCCTAGACGCATAAGGGAGCTTTGGGGGAGAAAAAAATCCTCTTTTTTTTTTTTAAAAAAAAAAGATTTATCTGTTTATTTGAGAAGTAGAGTTACAGACAGAGAGAGGGAAAGACAGGTCTTCCATTCTCTGGTCCCCAAATGGCCATAATGGCCAGAGCTGGGCTGATCTAAAGCCAGGAGCCAGGAGCTTCTTCCGGGTCTCCCATATGGATGCAGGGGCCCAAGCACTAGGGCCTTCTTCCACTGCCCTCAGGCCACCAGCAGGGAGTTTGATCAGAAGTGGAGCAGCGAGGATATGAACCGGCGCCCATATGAAATGCTGGCACTGCAGGCAGAGGCTTAACTGACTACGCCACAGCGCTGGCCCCAGCATCCTCCCTCTCTTTAGGAGTTGAGTAGATTCAATGCCTTCCTGCTGCTTGAGGGATGAGAGGTGTTAGCCATTGAGATCGCAGCTGCCGATGCCACTTTGGGAACGCTTCCAGGGTAGGGTCCCTTGGGATAGTACTGCTAGTCTTCACAGCAAATTTTGCAAGATGGTGTCATTGAACAGAAAAGCAACCCGAGGTCCACCCTAGGCCACACAGCTGTTAAAGGGTCAAGCATTGGGGCCCACCACATGGCCCAGATTCTGTTAAAGGCCTAGATTTCAGAAACCACTGGAGACCACCGCATGGCCTGAATTCTGCGGGAGGCATGCTTGGCCAGATTGCAATGTTCAGTTAACAATGGCAAAGGTCATTTGACATGACAACAATGCAGCCAAGGAAATGCTTTGGGCTTGCCCCAGTTAATAATTAGGCCCCCTCAAGACCCTCCACATTGCGACTGTTCTCTTAATCATAGCTTCCAAGCAAACAACTCTTTCCTGTGAACACCAAAACTCCTATTGTTCCCTGTTTCACTATGTTTAAATTTCCTCATCGTGAAATCCTGTTTTCACAAAACTGCACTTTTAAGCCGGCGCCGTGGCTCAACAGGCTAATCCTCCGCCTTGCGGCGCCGGCACACCGGGTTCTAGTCCCGGTCGGGGCGCCGGATTCTGTCCCGGTTGCCCCTCTTCCAGGCCAGCCCTCTGCTGTGGCCCAGGAGTGCAGTGGAGGATGGCCCAGGTGCTTGGGCCCTGCACCCCATGGGAGACCAGGAGAAGCACCTAGCACCTGGCTCCTGCCATCGGATGAGCGCGGTGCACCGGCCGCAGCGCGCCGACCGCGGCAGCCATTGGAGGGTGAACCAACGGCAAAGGAAGACCTTTCTCTCTGTCTCTCTCTCTCACTGTCCACTCTGCCTGTCAAAACAAAACAAAACTGCACTTTTTTATGATTAATCGATCATGTCACCATAGATAATAAATACTTGGAGTAACCAGACATCCGGGCCTCGGCCTCTACCTCCACCTTCGGCAGTAGACAGTGTCCCCTGGTCTCCCCTCATTACAATCTCTGAGTCTACTTCTTTAACCTATGCAACTCTTTTTTCCAGTTAACCTGACACCTTGCAGTGCTGGACACAGCAAGCCTAGGCCTGTCTGTCCCCAAAGCCCCAAGCCTACCTACACCCCACTGTGTCTCCTTCCCAAGCCTCTCCAACCTATAAACTCATTCATGCAACAAACGCTGGTTGGGCCAGGCCTTGTGCTCTGCACTGGAGATGGCCTGGTAAACAGCACAGGCACTGTCCCCTGCCCCCAGGGATCGCTATCATTGCTAGGGGCACACACCAGCAACAAGTACCAACAATCCTCAGGTTGGACGTTATGGGAGGATCCTTCAGGGAGCTGAGGGATCATCCTCAGCCTATAGCTTGAAGCTGCGCAGGAGCTGTGGCTGGTCTGGGGTCTCCAGGGGGCGCAAAGGCGCCAGGAGGGCGCAGCTTCTTCCGCGTGCCCCTCCCCAGGCTGCGGGTTCCAGAGGTGGCCGGCAGAGGGAGCCCGTGGTCCAGGCCTGACTCGGCTTGGGCCGCTTATGTAACTGGACAAGCTGGGGGAGGACAGCACGGCTCGGGCACGAGAGGCGTCACGCAAGCAGACGCGGACACCCGCCGTAAAGGGAGAGGTGCTTCCACAGAACGACGGCGCACACCCCGCCCCCGAGAGAGCCCTGCGCGGGCGCACACACGTCCCGCACAGGAGGGACGTGCCTTGCTTGCTGGAGAGCATTTCTGTGCCCACTCATCACACGCGTTTAAAAAACACAAGCGTCCTAGCAGCATCTGAGTCGGCGCCCTGGGGCGGGCGAGCATAGAAGGGAGGCATAGAGGGAGTTTGGTGAGCCTCCAGGCCCGACTGCGACATGCGGGCCGAGGCGCCCTGGGGTTCCCGCGCAGCAGTGACCACGGGGACCCCGCCCGAGTCCAGGCCCCGTCCAGTTGTCCCCAGGCCGCCACCAGCCTCCCAGCCGCCCTGCAGCACTGCCAGGTGTGGTGGCCTCCGTCAGAGGATTCCTGATTCACTGCACCAGATAGGCGAGGCGCCCAGGTGGCGCAGGGGCGTCCAGAGTGGGTTCTTTCTTTTAAAAAAGAGATGCATTTATTTATTTGGAAGTCAGAATTACATAGAGAGAGGCAGAGAGAGGGAGAGAGAACGCTCCTCTCCCATCCGCTGGTTTACTCCCCAAATGGCCGCGAATTACCAGGGCCAGGAGCTTCATCTCAATCTCCCTCGTTGGTGCAGGGGCCCAAGTGCTTGGGCCATCTTCCCCTGTTGAATCGGAAGTGGAGCAACGGGGACTTGAACCCATGCCCATAGGCACGAGGCAGCGGCTTTACCCGCTAGGCCACAGCATGAGTGTTTTGTGTAAAGGTGATCTAGCCCTGCCCTGAGCAGTTTATAATCAGGCTGAGCTGCCACGCACCGCAGACACGGTTGTCAGAGACCGGCGCGTTCGAAGGCGGTATGGTTACCTAGCGCCGCCTGTGCCCGGTGCGGATCCTGCGCGCCCTCTCCTTGCAGGTAGCGCTGGCCAGAGGTCTGCGAGGTGGGTGCTGCTCTTATCCCCAGGAGAAACCGAGGCATACAAGAAGTCAAAACAGGTGCCTGCGTCACTAACAGAGCTCAGATTTGAACCCAGGACAGTCTAAGCAGACGCTGTGCAGCCGTTCAACTTTTATTTAATTTTTATCGGCCTTTTATTTTCTTTCCCTCCTTTACCTTTCCATATACATTTGATGACTTTAATTTTAATTAGCATGTAAGCATTGGACATAGTTACAGGGTAGAGTGGATACTTCAATACACGTATATCATGTGTAATGATGGAATTGGGTGATTAGCATTTCCATCTATCATTTATGTTTGGAGCCTTTGAACTCTTCCATTCATTCATAAATATAACACAGAATAGATTTTACATAGCATATATAGTAGGCTTTTTTTAAAAAAAAAAAGATTTATTTATTTGAAAGTCAGAGTTACACAGAGTGAAGGAGAGGCAGAGAGAGAGAGAGAGAGAGAGAGAGAGAGAGAGAGGTCTTCCATCCACTGGTTCACTCCCCAATTGCAACGGCTGGAGCTGTGCCAATCCGAAGCCAGGAGGCAGGAGTGTCTTCCAGGTCTCCCACGCAGGTGCAGGGGCCCAAGGCCTTGGGCCATCTTCTACTGCTTTCCCAGGCCACAGCAGAGAGCTGGATCAGAAGTGGAGCAGCCAGGACTGGAACTGGCGCCCAAATGGGACACCAGCACTTGAGGCCAGGATGTTAACCCGCTGTGCCATAGTAACAGCCCCTATAGTAGTAGGCTTTTATAAACTCTAGTCGCCTAGAACTTATTACTGCTGTGTAAATGTGCCACCCAACCTCCCTGCTCCTCCTCTCCCTTCCTAGCCCAGAGTAATCACTGCCCTGCTGTTCTCTTCTACTTAAGATCAACTTTTTAAGTTTCCATGTATGAGAGAGGACATGCAGTGCTTGTCTCTCTGTGTCTGGCTTATTTCCTGCAACGTAAAGTTCTCCAGGGAAACTTGCGCTTCCCACCCCTGCTTCTTTGCTTGTTCTCTGAGCCAACAACACTAGAGGCATCACTAAAGTTAGACATGAACACGACACCCACAAACATACCCGGAGCTGTGGACACAGACCCCGCCATCGAATAAACAAGCACACACGCTCAGCAGACACTAGGTCATACAGAAATGATGCAAACACACACGCAGCGCTCAGCTCCCTCTCTCCGAAATCTGTACAAGCCCCAGCTTTGCAGGGAGCTCAGGATCTCACATACAAGAATGGCCTGTGATGTGTGTGTGTTTGCAAAGCCTTGACCCCATCTTGCCCTGTGGAGTTCTGTGTTCCCACCCTCCCCAAGGGAAGATTCTCCCCACCAGGTGCTGAGGGGCAGAGCCAGAGGTGGAGCAAAACCCTCACCCTGACCACCACTCACGCAGACAAGAATGACACTCACACGTCCCCCTCTCTCCTCTCTCAGAGTGGGCTCTCTGTGCACTCGCACACTTGTGTGTGGGCATCTACTCCCCAAGCCCTCCCCTTGCCCTGGCTGAGCCCACACTCCTGCCACAAGGGGGTGACAACAGCTGCTCAAGAGCAGAGGAGCCACAGTGCCACCGAGGCCTTGGCACGAACTACCCTTGCCTCCTGGGGGGGCCTGCCTTTCTGT
The DNA here is from genome assembly GCA_949820135.1 of Sylvilagus floridanus. Lineage (NCBI taxonomy): Eukaryota > Metazoa > Chordata > Mammalia > Lagomorpha > Leporidae > Sylvilagus > Sylvilagus floridanus. Next base: position 121,369,638 of record OX463225.1, read on the forward strand.
ACCCAGGATTAGTGCCAGCTGCCGCCCACTCTGGAATGTGTGGATCCCTTTGAGCCGGAATCCCCTCGGCCTCCCGCCCAGCCCATCCTTTGTTTCCCTGGTCCCCTAGGGTGGGCGGCTGGGCTCCAGCCCAGATGCTCCCCATTCCTCTGCTCCCGGGAGGGTGCTGACGGTGCAGCCCCATGTCCTGAGGGGTGGTGCAGGGCTGCCCTGGCTGTGTGACATCACTGCTCCCCGACCTGAGCAGCCTGGGGCTGGGTGGAGGTCAAGCCGGGGCAGGAGATGGCAGCGGTGTGGTTAGACAGAGGTCTGTGGGCTCATGGTTGTGTCAGCCTTGGGCCCAGGAGGCGGCAGCACCAGGTGGTTGCCTCTGAGTCACTGAGGTTGAGCAACAGTCAGATCTGGAGAGAGGTCGTTGTCGGGTTGGTTGGCACCCGGCTCTGGTGGGTGAGGTGAGCAGGAGGCAGCACCGATTGCTAACACACATCACGAGCATTTGTGCTGGGTGGGCACTGTTGCACACTCTCTGCACACGACCGGTCACGTCGTCCTCTTGACCACCCCCGAGGGTGCGTCCTGTGGCTGTCTCTACTGTGTGAGACAGGTCCTACACACCGTTCACCCTGGGTCACACAGCCAGCCGTGGCAGCACCCAGATGCAAATGCAAACTGACTCCCACACTTCTTCCTTCTGTGTCCCTAACCTGCACACATGTATTCATGTGGCCACATGTGGCACACACACACACATGCATACACACATGCACAAACTTGAAATAAGTGTCTTTTTCCACTAACGTAGCTCTAGCTTCTAGAACATAGTAGGTGTTCAAGAAATACTCGTTGGATGAATGAATGCAGTATTGGGGGCCCAGGAGAAAAGGAAACAGTGGTGTGTGTGTTTGTGTGTGTGTGTGTGTGTGAGTGTTGGGGGTGGGGTGAGAGGGTCATAAGAGATAGCATGCACACACACAGCGCCCTCTGCTGCAAATCATGTCAAAGACACTTTGAGCTCTAAGACCTTGGCCCTTGGAGGCCCTGGGGATGGGAAGAACAATGGACTCGTCTTCATGGGCTGCTCTGAGGTGGGAGTGCAGAGGGCAGGGGCCTGTGGAGAGCTCTGGGGAGAGTGGGCCCGCACACAGCCTTCTCAGCCCAGCTGGCTTCCTCCTGTGGCTCCACCTCTCCCTGCCCTGAGGCTGCAGCTCTTCTCTGCTCTGCCTCCTGCCGCTCCCTGCCTCCTCCTCTTGACCACCTGGACTCTGCAGGAACCGGGCACCCCTTGGCCATTCCGACTGAAGAGTGGACAGTTCCCTTTTTCCCTGGTCCAAGTGAAACAAGGATGGGATTTTTCCAAAGGCTTTCTGTTAGGAAAGTAAAGAGGAAACGTGGCCAGAAATAAAGGCTGTGAAAACAAAGAAACAGATGGAGCTCCAGGGGTGGATTGCTGGCCTTGGGAGCCAACGTGAGTCCCGATGCCGACACGCTGCAGTCCCTGCTCCCGCAGCCCCCTGTCCTCGGCGTTTGGATGGCATTTCCCACTCTGTGTTGTGACTGCAGGGCTGGTGGAGGGAGCTGTGCCTCCCAGTCTTGGCTGTGAGCTTTGCCGAGGCCTCCGCGAGCTGTTATGCTCTGCTCCACACCTAGCACAGTTGCCTAGCAGGAGCAGGCGCTCAGCAGCCGTTTGCAGTGTGCCGGAGCCAGCGAGTAAGCGTGAGTGGGTGACAAGAGAGGGGATGTGGGGCCTGTCTCTCCCGAGGCCATGTGGCTGTTGTTTCTCCCGAGTCCATCTTTCACCGGTCACTTCTCTCCACAGCTGATAGACGGCTCCTCCTCCTATTGCAGAACCAGAATGTTCCATCCCTGTGAAAACAACACAGGTGGTCTTCCTGGGTGCCCCGGAAGGGCTGAGCTCTGTCCTGTGCTAGAGATCAGATCCAGCTGAGAAGCGAGTTGCAGTCTGAAGGCCAGGATTGTGGAAATTCAGGGCAGAAGATAACAGCTGGCATTCACTGCGCATGGCGATGCTCAAAACAGCCCATGAGACAGAGCTTCAAGGAACCCGGAGTCAGAAGCTGAAACTTCCGTCCAATCAGAAGTAGACCCGGGGCTTCTGACTCCACAGCACAGGCTCTGACTCACTAGGCTAGCTACATCTGTCTGGGGCAGACCCTCATCTGCAGAAAAAGTGGGGGTTGGAGGTTCCACCGGCTAGCACGGTGGGGCAACAGAGATACCAGTAAAGGAGGACAGACCACTTCAGGGTGGCACGGAGACACTGGCATGGAGAATCCCAACTCCTGAACCAGGTGTCCCTGGGACAGGGGACTGGCCAGATGAAACAAACCTCTGAATCAGTGGACAAAACTGGTTACTGGGGCTGGTGCTACGATGCAGTGGGTTAAACCCTCAGCTTGCAGCACCAGCATCCCAGATGGTTCGAGTCCTGGCTGCTCCTCTTCCAATCCAGCTCTCTACTATGGCCTGGGAAAGCAGTAGAAGATGGCCTAAGCACTAAGGCCCCTGCACCCATGTGGGAGACCTGGTAAAAGCTCCTGGTTCCTGGCTTCAGATTGGCTCAGCTCTGGCTGTTGTGATCATTTGGGTAGTGAACCAGCAGAATGGAGGATTTCTCTCTCTCTCTCTCTCTCTCTCTCTCTCTCTCTCTCTCTCATCTCTCTCTCTCTCTCTCTCTCTGGCTCTACCTCTCTCTGTAACTCTTTAAAATAAATATTAAAAAAAAAAAAAAAACTGGTTACCAGACTGATGCTCAGGCAGAGGAAGCAAGGCTTATTTGTTCCCAGCTCAGTGCAACCCCTTGGGCTGGGATTTCAGCTTTGGACAAGGTTGTGTTTCACCAGCGTGTAGCCTCGATCCCGTTGCTGAGCTTCTCCAGCATTGCAATGGTTCTGACCTCACAGTCTGTGCAGACGAACTGAGAATGTAGGGATCACAAGACACAGAGGGGACCAGCAGCCGCAGAGAGTAGAGGTGGCCCCTCTGAGCGCTCTCTCTCTCTGTCTCTCAATCTTCTTGTTTCTTCTCTCTTGAATCAGGGTCACCTATACCCCGCCCTCAGCCTCCTCACCTCACACTCCTCAAGCCTTCATGATTTTATTTCCAAAACTCCATTGTGGAAGAAATTTTCTCAAAGGTCACATCAGGGACCTCTGAGTGGACAGCGAAGTGTCCCCTGGCATCTGAAATCTGGAACTACTTGTTTCTAGCCCCTTACGACTTTGCCCTCTCTTCCGGCTTACCCTGCCATCCCATCAGCTGCCACACCCTGAAATCCCACCTCCCGAAGATCTCCGTCACTCACCCATTTCCCTTCTCTCTGTTGTCGCCACTGTCTCACGCCAGACCCTCACCTATAACCTCTAGCTGTCTCTCCCCTGCAGCCCATGTCTGCACGCACACCCCGATTTGAGATGAGCTCTCCTAGAATGTGATTTGAGTGAACTTACTCCTCTGCTCACAAACTTCAAATGGCTCCAAATTGTTTGTAGCAATATTTCTCCAACTCGCCTGGTGGTAAAAATACAGACTCCCACTCCCCACCCTCACCCTCGTGAATCAGAATCTAAGAGAAGTGCCTGCTGCTCCATAGTTTTAACAAGCACCCAGGTGGTTGCTTATCAGAAGAGCCTTTTAGGAACACTTGCTTTTAGAATGGCGCTTGGCATGCCGCACAAAGCCCTCTGCCCGCCCATTTCCAGCCTGGCTCCTATCACTTTGTGCACTAAGAGTTCCAGCCCCTATGTCAGCGCTCACACTGGTCTCTCTCCTCCATCTCCCTAAGCCACATCCTATCTGTCAAGGCCCAACTTAGATACCTGCTCCGCAAAAACCTTCCCAATTCTTCCAGCTGAGAACTGACCCAGTGGCAGGCAACCAGCAGCCAGCAGTGCCCAAATCAACACAGATGTCAACAAGTTTCCTTCTTCATTATCTTTCTTTCTTTTTTTTAATTTTTAAAAAAAAATTTTTTTGACAGGCAGAGTGGACAATGAGAGAGAGAGAGAGAGAAAGGTCTTCCTTTTGCCATTGTTCACCCTCCAATGGCCGCCACGGATGGCACGCTGCGGCCGGCGTACCGCGCTCATCCGATGGCAGGAGCCAGGTGCTTCTCCTGGTCTCCCATGGGGTGCAGGGCCCAAGCACTTGGGCCATCCTCCACTGCACTCCCTGGCCTTTCTTTTTTTTTTTTTTTTTTAAGATTTATTCATTTATTTGAAAGTCAGAGTTATAAATAGAGAGGAGAGGTAGTGACAGAGAAAGAGAGATCTTCCATCTGCTGATTCACTCCCCAGTTGGCTGCAATGGCCAGAGCTGTACCAATCCAAAGCCAAGAGCCAGGAGTTTCTTCTGGGTCTCCCATGTGGGTGCAGGGGCCCAAGGACTTGGGCCATCTTCTACTGCTTTCCCAGGCCATAGCAAAGAGTTGGATCAGAAATGGAGCAGCTGGACTTGAACCAGCACCCATATGGGATGCCAGCTATGCCAGCAGTGACTTTATCCATTATGCCACAGCACCGGCCCAGCCTATCTGTGTCCCATCTGTAAAATAGTTGCTACAAGCATTAAATTAAGTAATGCACAGTGTCTTCCTCAGTCTAGAGGCTGTGGAGTCCAAGGTTAAGGTGCCGATGGAGCTAGGACCTAGTGAGGGCCCACTTGCTGAGTTGCACATGGCCGTCTTCTTGCTGCAGAGAGCACAGAGAAAGAGGAAGTGCGTTCTCTTGTGTCTCTTCTGTAAGGGCACCAATCTCACTCATGACCTAGTTGCCTCCCAAGCCCTCACCACATCAGAGGTTAAGATTTCAACATTAGAGTTTTGGGGGGACACAAACATGCAGTCTACAGGTGCTCACCAGCTGCTACCTCTGCTGAGCTGGAGGTCTTCAGGATAGTCTAACTCAGTGCCTCTCAGACCTGTCTGTCCATTCAGTCATCTAGGAAGCTTTATTTCTTTTTTTTTTCCAAAGGCAAAAATACAGAGAAGGAGAGAGCTCTTCTGTCCGGTGGTTCACTCCCCAGTTGGCCGTAATGGCTGGGGCTGAGCCATGCTGAAGCCAGGACCCAGGAGTTTCATCCAGGTCTCCCACATGGGTGCAGGGGCTCACGCACTTGGGCCAGCTTCCACTGCTTTCCCAGGTGCAATGGCAGGGAGCTGGAGCAGCCAGGACTTGAACTAGCACCCACAAGGGATGCCAGCACTGCAGGCAGAGGCTTAACCTTCTGAGCCACAGTGCTGGGCCCATCGGGGCAGCTTTTGAAAACTGCTGATGCCTGGGTCCACTTCAAACCAATTAGAACATGACCCCTGGGAGTGGGGAATGATGTAACCATGCAGTTGTGGTGGGGATCCCTGGCCCTTCCAATGCCCACACTTGGTTGATGAGTAGGTAAGGGACTTCCTCAAGGGCACAAAGCTAGTTAATGGCAGAGCAAGTTTTGCCCTGTCTCTGCCCTCCCTCCGGTCCATTTCAGAGTGGTCACCACTATGCCAGGGTCCAGCTTTTGCTCTGACATTGGAAAGAGAATCACCAGATCCAGAGAGTCCAGGCCCACACATCTCACTCAGCAGAAATGGAGGTAAAGAAGTGGGGAGGGGGGTGGGCAGGAGCCCCAGAGGGCTAGGTGCTTATCTTGGGAAGACAGGGTGAAAGGACTGGGCAGAGGGATTTAGTAACGTAATGGCATGAGATTCTGAACACAAGGACCAGAGGGTGGGAATGTTGTTTGCCTTGATTGTCATTGTGCTTGCAGTACCTTGCACTGAACAGGGCATACAGTAAGTGCTCAGCAAATGCTCATGGAATGTCCGAATGAAGCAGTAGCACCCAAAAGAGCATGCACTAATGATCAAGTTGCTCAGAGACACCCACGTCTCCCAAGGGATGGTGGTGAGCACGTGTGGGCAGGAACATGAGAGAGAACGGTCCCCATGCTGCAGAGAAACCAAAGCACAGAAGAGGCCCAGCTTCCCGAAGGTCCAAGGGGGGTCTTACACATAGGAGGGAGGCCGTGGCCCTGTGTGCCAGATGTTTGCTGGGCATCCAGTCCTCACTGGCCTTCCAGAACACCAAAGGAGACAGGCAGACAAACAGAGCCGTATCCTGAGCCAAGTGGAGGGGGCCCCCCATAAGAGAGGAAGGAGGCCGGAAGGAGGAGTCTGGGGGCCAGCCCTGCTGCCTCTTGATAGGGGGAGCAGGGAGGTGGGGTGCTCTGGGCCAGTGGTTGGGTCAGATCTCCTGCCAAAGCAAACCTCCCTCTGGGGGCTGGGAAGGTTGGCCAGCTCCCTCTCTACCCAGATGGGATCAAAGGCAAACAGGAACCCTACAGGGTCCAGCTGTGACCCTTGCCCCCAGACTCAGCAAGGACCATTAACCTCATCCTCCCCATAGCTCTTCACATAGTTTTCTCAGCCCAAAGAATCTCTGGAAAGAAATACAAATTCATCTGATATTTACTTATCAAACACCAGCAGAGAGACATCAGATTTCCCCAGCTTCACTTCTAGCCCTGCCTTTCTGCCCAAAAGATACCAAAGCCCTGTCCCACATCTCATCTGGCTCTCGATAAGAAACCAAGGTAGTCTTTGCCCAAACACGAAGCTCTTCCTGTTCCCATACCTGGGGTTGCAGGGGACCAGCTTCCCCTCTCTGGTCACACTAAGAAACAAGGCGAGAGCACCCACCCCTCGGCTCTACTCCTGAATTCAGCTCTCCAACTGGGAGCTCTCACACAGGTGCCACTGCAGGTGACTTCTGCTGCTCACTTGAGCTGAGCCATGAGCAGAGGAGGAAGCAGCATGGAACTTGCAATCGTCACAGCAGGAGAGACCCCAGAGATTTTCTAGACCTGCTCCTCATCACTCAGATGAAGATGCCGAGGCAGGGTAGAGAAGCGGCTTGCCAAGGTGATACAGGTGATGAGTGGTCCCAACAGCACGAACATCAGCCCACCTGATTTGCAGGCAACCACAGACTGCCTGATGGGTAAGGGGTGGCAGGAATACAGAGGGCCAGAACACTTTGAGCCGTCCAACTAGGGGACGGGGTTGACTCGGGCCTTCTGGGTCACCCTGGCTCCTTTCCTTGTTCTCCCAGGGCCTTGCATCTGTGTGTCTAGGTAGGCTCCCAACATGGAGCTACCCAAGTCCAGGAACAGACAGGAGAGCAAAAGAGATGGGGAGAGGCAGCAGCAAAGAAATGGAAGAAATTACCTCTGGGTGCTGTTCTCTTCTTATTTTCCTGAGTTCTACATAATGTAGTTTGCTTATTTATTTCTTTTTTAAAGAGTTATTTATTTATTTGAAAGGCAGAGTTACAGAGAGGCAGAGGCAGAGAGAAAGAGGGAGGTCTTCTATCTGCCGGTTCTCTCCCTAAATGGACACAATGGCTGGAGCTGAGCCAATCCGAAGCCAGGAGCCAGGAGCTTCTTCTGGGTCTCTCACGTGGGTGCTGAGACCTAAGCATTTGGGCCATCTTTCACTGCTTTCCTGGGCCATAGCAGAGAGCTGGATAGGAAGAAGAGCATCCAAGACACAAATCGGCGCCCATGTGGGATGCCAGCACTGCAGGTGGAGGCTTAGCCTACTACGCCACAGCGCTGGCCCGGAAGAGTCTTAGGATCTGCTTTGAGTAGAACAAAAAGAAAGATCAGAAAGAAAATACAGGAAGAGAGAAAACCTAGTATAGTCCTTATGATCCTGTGGGGAAACTGAGGCAGCAGCTACTTTGGCCCAACCTTCCCCCGGGGGTCCCTGAGGTCAGAGGGACTAGAAGGAGCAGAGGCTACAGCGCCACGGAGAGTGAGAAGACATTTCTTAGACACTAGGCATGCCCCACCTGGCCATCGTGGGCTCTTGCATACCCAGGCGCCCCAAGACGGCCTCCCCTGGAAAGCAGGAAAGCTCCACCCACAACCCAGGGAGGCCCTGGGGGCGTGGCAGGTGTTAAGACAGCAGGGTCTGAAGAGGGAAGGAGAAGGAGAGTCAGAGGAAGGGAAGAGGGGAGCAGAGGAGAGTTGGCCCAGGGAGCGCTGGCAGCAGGGGAGAGCTGGGGTGGGGCAGAGAAGTGGGGTGAGGGGGCGGGAGGAGGGACAGTGGGGTGATGGAGCCTCCCGGCGCTTCCTTCCCTCCCACTCCCCCCCCCCCCCCCTTTCATGATCTTGAAACAACCTTCAAGTCTGGGCTGGAGGCCCCAGGAGGCCAGTCACTTAGGAAACAAAACTGTTTCTTGGAGACCTTGCAAGCCCATCTGCAGCTGAGCTGCAGCCCCACCCCCCCGCCTGCCTGTGCACATGCACATTCTCCCATGGCCTCTCACGTACACGCATGCCCAGCTTCACACGCACTACACGCACACACGCCTGCGCACACCTGTGTAACAGACGTGCGCCTGCATCCGAGTCCACTGATCACGCAGCCAGGCGAGTGTCCTGCCCTCCTCCCTAGGGGAGCTTCTCCTTCGGCATTGCAGTTTGGTACATTCACACTGCCTCACACCCACACAGCCAGTCTGCCGGCATCAGTAACTGATGTGCGCCGTACACACACAGGAAAGCATACATCCTCTGTCCCTGTTTCTGACCACACACACACACACACACACACACACACCTGCTTCCCAGATCCTGCCACAACCACACAGGAATCAGGGCTCACCCATGCACCACTGATTGACCCCCTTTCTGATCTAGAATTTTATCAAGCCACCCCCCAACCCCCCCACCCCACCCCTGTTCAGCCCAGTCATCCTAGCCTTCCTACCTCATGTCGTCAAGTTGTTTTCTTTCTCTCTCTCCTTTGTTCCTCTTACTCCAGGGTCTGGATATAAACAGGTCCACTGGCTATGCTTATAGGAGCAGCAGCCCAACCCAGGCATCCCCCATCAAAGGACCAGACGTCTACACTGGCCTATGTCCTGGAGTCTGAAGTCCACAGTGAAGAAGGAGATGGATTTCTGGAGCCACGGCTCTCATCCGGCAGGGGGCTGTTGACAGAGGCCTGGGTCAAGCACGGGCCCTGGGTGTCCTGGCCACCCTTTCCTTTGCTGTGTGAGCTGCAGCCCAAGGACAGGACATGGCAGGGTGCCCCAACAGGCTGTATGGGCAGAGGAAGGGTAAAGTGCTTTCCGGTGTTGAGCCTGGCCTCAGGGCCCAGAGCCAGGGCCCTTGGAAGGACTGGGCACCACTGGAAGGTGCCAGCGGGGGCGAAGGTGGGGGCATGAAAGCCAGGCAGGCCCAGCGTCTGGGGTTTGCACATCTTCAGGCTCTGGGAATGGAGTTTTCTATCTTACCTTGTGTCCTGGGGAGGGCTGTGCGGAACAGAACCCAAGAATAGGTGCTTGCTAAACCCCGAGTTCCCATGTCGTGCACCCCGACCCCAGAGCAAGGCTGCCCCAGCCACCCCTGCCAACAGCCTCTTTCCCACTTCTCTCTCCTCTGTACCCAGGAGCTTGAACTGGTGTCTCTTTTCCGCTCATGGTTTCCTCCTTCGCGGGTTCTAGCCCAGGCCCAAATCCAAGATCAGTGGAGGGAGCCATGAGGAGACATGAGAAGGCCATGACTGTCCCCTTGCTAGCCTCCCTTCCTGCACCCCAGGAGGAGGAAGGGGGGTGGAAGTGGGATGTGACCTTACAGATCCGTAATGGAAAATCTCAACAGCAGGCCCGGATGGGGTGGGTTATTTAGGGAATTCAGATGTGAGACCTGTGCCCTGAGAGTGGATTTGCTGGAGGAGAGGTTGATAATCCCTCTGCAGGGAGCGGGACCTGGCCCAGCAGGCAGGCACCACGGAGCTCTCACCAAAGCACCCCCTCCCTCACCCCTTGCTTCCGCTGCACACAAGGCCTTCAGACCTGTCCCGGCACGGCTGGCTTCCCTGCACCCCATCTCCGTGCCCAGAGAAATGGGGACACTCCAGAAAGATCCTGTCCTCCGACTGCTCTGGGCAGAAGCTGGGGCAGGACTTTTTCTTCTGTCTGCCCTCTTCTGCTTTCCCCTGCCTCTCTTGGCCTCTCATTCTTCAGCTCCTTCATCAAATGAGCAGCAACAACACGTCTAGGGCAGCTGGCCCTGTCGCCTCCCAGCCTGGGCCACCTCCTGCACCCCGTCTCTAGCTGGTATAAGGCCCTCTCCTGGTGTCTCCCAGGCCTCTCTCTGGCCCCCCGCCTGCACGGTCCGACCTGCCTTCCCTTCCCCGGGGAGGAGGAGGCAGCGGCCCTCCATGTCTAGCTCACGGTTCTCGTTTTCCTTAGGACACAGACCTCCAGGTGCTTCTGAGAAGCGCCGTACTTTCCTGTTTTGACCTCTCCTCCCACCACCCACAGACCCCAGATTCAGCTCACTGCTCAACACCCTAAAGGAGAGGCAGGTCCCCTCGGTAAGAAAGGGACACACAAAACCCAGGGATGCCTTCAAGAGCTGTTGTTCTGCCCCCCAGGGCTGCTTCCCCTGGGCTCCAGGCCACACCCTCCTACCTGCCTGCCTCCCGCACCAGCAGTCTTGACTTTCTGCTGGGACCCTGTCACCGTCCAAACTCCTCAAACGGATGGGCCGCTCTGGGTTCAAGTCCTCCCTTTCCTGCAGCCTCCAAGGCAGAGAGAGCATAGGAGCCTCTGTCCCCAAGAGGTTGGAGCTGAGACCTGAGTTAGAGCTCTGAGTTCTGACCTCCAACTGTGCAATCCCTCTGAGCCTCAGTTTCCCCTCCTGGAAAACAAGAGAAAGCTTAGACACCAAGGCCGCAGGCACCCTGGGATCCCGAGTGACTGCCCCCTCCCCTCCTAGGGCCCCCTCCCCTGGCCTCCCTCAGTTGTGGCTGTCCCAGCCCAGGGGGGGCTGAGAAGGGGGGGGCACTGCAGGACTAAAAGGGCCATCAACAGGCCAGTTGCTAAAGGGGCGGGAGGGGAGGAGCCCTCGGGGATCCTGTTTCAACAAACTGTTTCTTTCCCGAGAAGGGGAAGGCGGGGGCGAGGGGGAGAGGGACCTATTTAAAGCTACCCAGTGGCTTGGGCTGTCTCTGTCTGCCTGCCAGGGTCTCCGGCTGCCCCAGACGGGCCAGTGTGGGCTTGGGACCCTCTCCAGCCTAGGTCCCCTCAGCCACTCTGCCCCAAGATGGGTCGCGGGGTGAGTATCCCCAAAGAGCAGCGTTGCTGTCTCTGGGGGGGGGGGGCGGTGAGGGAGAGGATAGAGAAAGGATGAGGTGGGAATGAGATGTGGAGGGGAGGCCAGAGAGAAGCCGAGCGAGTGGGAGAGTCTGAACTTGGACCTGAGTGTCTGAGCGATAAACGCGTGTGCAGGTCCCACGGGGGCCCTGGCAGGCTCAAGTGCCCTCCTAGTCTCAGCCCTCGGCCAGAGCCCCCCACCCACGCCCCCACTGGCCCTGCCGCTCCCACGCCCGCCTCTCTCTGGCCTCCGCACCGCTCGCTCTTTGCCCGGCCAGTCCCTCCTCTCTCGCCGCATCCCCTGGCCTCCCCTGGGGAAGCCGTGTTCTTCCGCCTTTGCTGGAGGGGTGCCCCTAGAAAACACCCACTCCTCAGGGAAGGCCAGCCCGAGGGGATGGGGTCCGTGTGAGACTGGACAGGGGCCGGGGAGCTTCACGCTCCCAGGTCACCCAGGAGTTCCGGAGAGCAGCTCCAGGAGCCTGAGTGCCAGGGACAGCTGGGAGGGGTGCGGGAGGGAGAATGAGGAGCCGCCAGCCCCCACCTCGGCACCCCTCCGGATGTCCCCGGCAGTGTTGTCCCGGGCTCCAGGCCACGGCTTTGAGGACTTTCCCAGAGACTGGTGAGAAGTGCATCCCCTCCCAGCCCACCCCTGCCCGTGGCTGCCAAGGGGGAAGATTAACAGCCACATGGGGCGGGCAGGGACTGGGCTCGGAGTTCTTGGAAATGAAATTCCCATATGGAGAGAAAAGTGACCCAATCCCGTACCATCCTGTGCCTGGCCGCTTTCCTTCTGCGGAATGCTGGCAAAAGAGGCGTGGAGCGAAAAGGCACCATGAGCCCGGGGAGGGTGCAAGGACGTGTTCTTGAGCTGAGCTGAGCAGCTGGGGAAGCTCTGAGCCGGGGCATCAGGGTTCCTGATCTAGGGTGGGAGCTCTGAATAGACCCCGAGTGCCTGGTGCATGTGTCCCCCCGGTGAGCACAGGTTCTCCCGAGACTGCAAGCCCTGCAGATGTGCACGGATGAGCACCTGCCTGGCGTCTGTGCAGGCAGATGTGCCAATGTAGGGTGCAGACATAGATGCCCCTGGGCAGGTGTGTGAGCGGCTGTGAGCCTGCCCTTAGGAGCCAGCCTGTGAGGTGTGGGTCTCTGGCCAGAAGAGGCACTGCTGTGGGAAGATACTGGGACCTTCCACTGCATCCCAACATCTCTTGCTGCCAACAGAAAGGGAGTCCCCTGTTGAAGAGAGGCAGGCTTGGGATGGGGGGGGATCAGACAAGCCCCTACTCTGCCACTAAATGGAGGCAGAGGAGGGGATGTAGCCCCCTCCCTATTTCACCTATGGACCCAGCTCAAGAGGTCCTTCTTGGGAAGCGACGTGACCTTGCTCAGTCTATCTTTCTGCCCTAGCACCCTGCAGACCCTAAACCTCCACCCCCACTGGTTGTGGGTGAAGCAATAGCAAGACTCAGAGCAGATTTGGTCTGTCTGGCATGAGAGGCCAAGTGAATAGAGGGACCTAGCGCCTGGACCTTGGAGTCCAACCCACAGGAGACCCCTGAAGAGGAAGGCACTCACTATCCACGACCTCTTCCAGGGTTGCCTCCTGTTCCTTCCTCCCTGCCTTTCTGTGTTGGAGCAAGAATTAACTGTCCCCCCATCACCCGGTGGCCATGAAGGGCAGCGTGGGAGTTGGGGGAAGGGACAACACTGGTGGGAGGGAGCCCAGCCTGCTCCAGCTGCCACCAAGAGGCTGGTGGCGGGGGGTGGGGGGCCCTGGCTGGTTTCCAGCTGCCCCCACTCTGTCCCAGCCTCTGGCTTCCTCAGAAAGAACTCTCTGTTCTCCTTCAGTATTCACGATCCAGCGACGGAGACTGTGGTTGGGGGAGGGTGTAGTAGTTGGGGGGGGGGGTCCTTGCTTCCTCTCTTTCTTTCTCGCCTGGGCAGCCGCTGGCCCCAAATCTCCACAGGCTCCTGGCTGCCGAGCCTCAGGTCCTTGCCAGGACAGGAGGAGGGGGAAGGGGCAGTGTCCCAAGCGTTGAGCCCTCGGGAGAACAGGGTGGGAGCTGGGAGAAAGGAGGCACTGCATGAGCTGTGTGGCTCGGCCTTAACCCAGCAGCCTGGAGTGCTTGGGCCAGCGAGTTTTTCCAAAGCACGTGTTTGAGTCTAATGTCCACATACTTGATTTCACGTCTAGAGGTACAGAAATTCCTCGGGGCCCTGCTGCTCTGCCCCCAGCCCAGCCCCTCCTGTCTGCAGGCCCCGGGCCCTAAAGCTTGTCCAGCTTGATCTCTTGCCTCTGGTCCCTTTTTTGCTTTTCTACCATGTCTCAGTCCCGTGCTGCCAAGGATAGAGTGGGGCCTTTCAACCCATTCAGTGAGATGGACCCCCTTAAGTCACCTGGGGAAGGCAGAGGCCGGAACACTCCCAAGCTGGGCTGCTTCTATCTCCCCGAGATCATCAGCTTTTAGGAAGCCAAAAATAGATTGGACACAGATGCTTCTGAGAAGGACAAATTCATGATTGGCGGCCTTTTCTGAGAAGAGCGCTTCTGAGTAACAGCTTCCAAGAGCCTTTACCTTCTAGGGTCGAGGATCTCAGACCACAACAGCATCTACCGCCCACTACTTCTCCCACCCCCACCCTTGCTCAGATTTCCACCCTGTAGGTGGGGGAGGTGGGAGCTCTTGGGATCAGGGCAGCTGCCACAGCCCGGGGATTGCCCCTGACTCTGTGGTGGTTTAAAAAAAAAAAAAGCATTATCCGGGAGCCCACACTATTCCATATGACACCACAGTGGTGGATATAGATCCACAAACATTCATCCAAACCCACAGATTGTACGAGAGTGAATCCCAGGGTAAACCACGGACCCTGGGCAGTAACCGTGTGTCAGTGGCTCATCGGTTATAACAAATGTCCCCTCTGGGGTGCAAGATGTTGGTAGTGGTGGAGACTTCCCTGTGTGTGGGAGCAAGAGATGGATGAAAACTTCCTTTACTTTCCGCTAGTTTTTGCTGTAAGCAAAAAGAAAATTCCCAAAAAAACTATTTTAAACAAACAAATCTCCCCAAATGTATTATCTTGTAAAAAAAATAATAAAAGACAAAACGGCTGTTGATATTACCCAGGTATCTACTCTTTATGGGGAAGAAAATCAAGCTACAGTGTGACAGAGAAAAACTCAGCATGCCTCTAGGTCCGTGGAGAACAGGCGTGGTGGGACACTGAGTGGCTCCTCTGTGACAAAGACTGTGTCCTGGGGGAAGAGGGAGGGGAGGTGGCAGGAGGGGGAGGGAGGAGCGGTGACTGGCCGGGGAGAGAAGGCACCTTACTTGCTCTCTAATCGCGCTGTCCAGAGCTCCTTGTCCCCTCCTATCCTGTCACCCCAGGACAGCCACCCCTTGGAAGGGGACATTTCCCTTCCTTTCCCAGAAGTTCCCGTGGGGCCCCGGGCAGGCTGGCCGTGAGGAGATCGTGGGCCCTGGAGAGGAAGGGGCCTCGTAAGGCTGCAGTTGAAATGCCCACGCGATCTCCCCCGGCCACCTGAATGCCTGGACCTAAGACTCACACAGGCTGTAGCTTCAGATCTACTCCCAGATACACTTCCTTGTGTTTCCAGACACACAAGGATCCCTCCTACCGCCTCACCCACCTTCTGACCCAGTGCTGCTTGGGGGCCCCAAGCCCAGCGAGCCACAAGTCACAAGCAGGCCTTCCAGGCGGGAGGGAGACGCTCCCAGCACACACACGCTCCCCTTTTCTGGACATGCTGTGACCTCCAAGCAGCGACTTCTCCCAGTCTGCAGCGCTGCTATTCCATTTCTGCCACTCACCACCTGACCTGCTCTGCTGCAGACACTGCCCTGCCCTAATCCCTTTTCTGCCCAAAGACGCTCCATCCTCCAGATGCCCCTGCCCCAAGTACAAGAGCCATCGTGCTGGGCAGACACTGCTTCAGGGTGCTGCTTCCCTCTCACCTCCCCACCCCCCATCCACTCCTTTCCAGAAGTCTCCTAAATAGTGGGGGATAGTGGCTTTCAAAATGTGCATATGGTTTGTTTTGTGCTGTGCACCAGCAGGCTCCTTTCAACAAATGAAATCACAGCAGAAGGCCAAGTGTGAAACTGCTGCAGACCTAAAGAGCTCCTGAAGTTCAAACGTGGGGCCCCACGGCTCTGCCACTCATCCACACCACAGAGCCTGGGGCCCCCTCCCCCCTCCTCCAGGACGGTCACTGCCTTTAAGTCCATCTCCCAGTGCCTGGGCTCCCTGGCCACCTGGTGTGGGCAGAGTCTCCAGCCTGTCCTCTCTGATCTCTGTGCACTCCTTCCTCCTCCAGGCCGGCCGCGAGTACTCACCTGCCGCCACCACCGCGGAGAATGGGGGTGGCAAGAAGAAACAGAAAGAGAAGGAACTGGATGAGCTGAAGAAGGAAGTGGCCATGGTGAGGCCCAGAGCCCTGTCAGCCGGGCGGCCCCATGCTTCACCCCTGTGTCCCTGTGCCCTCGCATGCATCCTACACACCTACAACAACCTCCTTCCCCAAAGTAACCAGCCTCCCCTCCCCAGGATGACCACAAGCTGTCTTTGGATGAGCTGGGCCGAAAATACCAAGTGGACTTGTCCAAGGTGAGTGGGGGTGGACTCGAGGCTTCTAAGGACGGAACTCAAGAGGTGAGAGAATCGTGCAGGTTGCAGAACCAGAATGCTACCTGCTTTTCAGGTAAAGAAACCCAAGCGCACACAGCCCTGACTTGCCCAGGGTCACACGGCTAGTGATGACAGAGCCTGAATTAGAATCAGGACCCCCTGCTTCCGCATCCAAAGCTGTTTCCTTGTGCATCCTGGAAGCCAGAACTCCTCGGGACCAGGCCCCAGAGCAGGTGTGAGCAGGGCCTGACTTCAGGGACATATGGCCTCTGGTGGAGCCGACACACCTGAAATAGGGAACGAGTCCACTAACTCGGTCATTTGGTCTTCCCTTGCAGTGTACATCATTTATGTACATTTCTCTTTCCCGCAACCTGTGAAATAGATCTTATAGACCTGATTGTTAAAGCAGAGACTCAGACTGTGAGCAAAACTTCCCCAAATCACAGAATAGTAAGTGGCACAGTCAACCTTGCCAAGCCCAGTGTTTTGAAATGAAAAAAGAAAACATGAATCAAAAATGTAGTGGGAGGGGCTGGCATTGTAGCATAGCGGGTAAAGCTGCCACCTACGGTGCCAGCATCCCATATGGGTGCCAGTTCAAGTCCCAGCTGCTGCACTTCCCATCCAGCTCCCTGCTAATGGTCTGGGAAAAGCAATGGAAGATGGCCCAAGTGTTTGGGCCTCTGCCGCCCACACTGGAGATCTGGATGAAGCTCCTGGCCTTGGTCTGGCCCAGCCCTGCTATTGTGGCCATCTGGGGAGTGAATCAGTGGATGGAAGATTGCTGTCTCTCAGTTTCTCCCCCTCTTTCTATAACTCTGACTTTAAAATAAACAAATAAATCTAAAAAAAAAATCTTAAGATGTAGTGGGTCCCTGTCTCTTCCTAAAGGCTTCCTGTGGGCCTAACTCCCCTATCGAAATTCTTTTTTTTTTTTTTTAATATTTATTCATTTACTTGAAAGAGTTACAGAGAGAAAGAGAGAGGGAGAAAGCTTCCATCCACTGGTTCACTCCCCAGATGACTACAAAGACTGGCACTGGGCCAAGCTCAAGCCAGCACCAGGAGCTTCATCTGGGTCTCCCATGTGAGTGGCAGGGACCCAAGTACTTGGGTTATCTTCCACTGCTTTTCCAGATACATTAACAGTGGAGCAGCTGGAGCTGCTGGAGCACCCATATGTGATGCTGGGATCGTAGGAGGCAGCTTTACCCACTACGCCACAACACTGGCCCCTGCCCTATGTAAATTCTATGCCCCTATTCTTACTTTATTTTCCTTAACACTTTTCACTGTCTGGCATTACTATGCATTTGTTTACTGCATGCACCTATTGTGAGGACCCAAGATCCACGAAGCATGGGCCTTGTTGTTCCTTTTTTTAAATATATAAAAAGACTTACTTATTTATTTGAAAGAGTTACAGACAGAGAAGGAGAGACAGAACGAAAGTCTCCATCCTCTAGTTCACATCCCAGAATAGCCACAATGGCCAGGGCGTGGCCAGGCTGAAAACAGGAGCCTGGGTCTCCCACATGAATACGGGGACTGGGTCCATCTTCTGCTATTTTCCCAAGTGCAATAGCAATGAGCTGGATTGGAAGAGGAGCCCCTGGGACTCAAACCAGTGCTCATATTTTTTTTTTTTTTGGACAGTCAGAGTGGACAGTGAGAGAGACAGAGAGAAAGGTCTTCCTTTTTGCCGTTGGTTCACCCTCCAATGGCCGCCATGGCCAGCGTGCTGCGGCCAGCACATCGTGCTGATCCGAAGCCAGGAGCCAGGTGCCTCTCCTGGTCTCCCATGGGGTGCAGGATCCAATGACTTGGGCCATCCTCCACTGCACTCCCAGGCCATAGTAGAGAGCTGGCCTGGAAGAGGGGCAACCGGGACAGAATCCGGCGCCCCGACCGGGACTAGAACCCGGTGTGCTGGCGCCGCAAGGTGGAGGATTAGCCTTTTGAGCCACGGCACTGGCCACCAGTGCTCATATTTGATACTGGCATCCCAGGCATTGGCTTAACCTGCTGAGCCACACTGGCAGCTCCGACTTTGTTGTTCTTGTCCATTTCTGGATCCCCAGAGTTGATAACAATGCCTGGCAGGCAGTAGATGCTCACTGCACACTCAATGCATTGATGAGTGAATGGGGCAAAGATAAATAAGAAATACTCCTTGCTTTCAAGGAGCTCAGGGTCTAGCATAAGAAAGAAATGCAAACATAGAATCCCAAGGCAATACAGTGAGTGTGGCTATAGAAGCAAGCATGGGATGCCAGGCCGATCCAGAAAAGGGTATCTGAAGCAGCCTGCAGCTAAGGGCACAGGGCCGGGGGAGGCCCTCCGTGGACAGTCTGAGGCACCATGGTGACTGCCAAAGCCATGCGACAGTGACAGTTCGTGATGGAGGCTGCTCTTTGAAGCCTTGGGGAAAGGAGGAATCTGAAGCAAGACAAATGCAGGGAGGACCAGTTGAGGTCTGTTTCCAGGGAGCTTAGCCAGGCTGCTTCCAGGAGAGATGCTGCGGCCCTGGGCACAACTGGAACCACAGTCAAAATCCTCCCGAGCCTTCAAGGCCTCCAAATCCCGTCACAAAGGCCACCTCCTCCATGTGGTCCCTCTTGATGGTGCCCTACCCCTTCCAACCAGGAGGAATTTTTTTACTCTTCACCTGGACATTATTCCTTGGCCAGTGAGCTGCTGGGGTGTGGTCAGGGCCGAGTTGGATCTGAATGCATGCTTGCCTCCTCAGGGCCTCACTAACCAGCGGGCTCAGGACATACTGGCTCGGGACGGACCCAACGCCCTCACTCCACCCCCCACAACTCCTGAGTGGGTCAAGTTCTGCCGCCAGCTTTTCGGGGGCTTCTCCATCCTGCTGTGGATTGGGGCCATCCTCTGCTTCCTGGCTTTTGGTATCCAGGCCGCCATGGAGGATGAACCATCCAATGACAATGTGAGTCGGCACACCTGACCCCTGGACCAGCTTATGGCTCCATCCTTCAACCCTGAGCCCCCAGCATGTTGGGGTCAAGGAATGTGCATGGAATAAGATACTCACGTCACAGTCCCACAGCCACACCCAACCCTAGACTTCAGGCTAAAAAACAGGCTGAGGGTATATGTATGGAAAATGCACCCCTCAAAACCCACACACTTTGTACAGAATGAGACGGCCCCTCCCTTCTCCTCCCCAGGACATCCTGGGCCTTCACCCCTTGGGAAGTTCTAGTCCTGGGGGACTCCCTAAGGCCTCCCTTGCCCCTTCTGTCTTAGGACATTGGAGGTTGGGAGCAAGCACTCTCCCGATCCATGCCCACTCCCAGTCACATACAAAGGTCTGTGTTGTCACCCTGGATGGCGCTGATTGCCCACCATAAATGGCAGCTGCTCCTCTGGCATGGGGAAGGGCAGGTGCCTCACACACTCTCTCCTTCCCAGCTCTATCTAGGTGTGGTGCTGGCCGCTGTGGTCATCGTCACTGGCTGCTTCTCTTACTACCAGGAAGCCAAGAGCTCCAAGATCATGGATTCCTTCAAGAACATGGTGCCTCAGGTAGAAGGCAGGCCTGGGCTCTGGGCCGGGGCTTACAAAAAGAGCCTCTAGCTCCCCACCCCAGGACCTAATTATGTTGCTCACAGAACAGGGGGTTGGTGGAGGGTGAGAGGAGGGCAGGGTAGAGACAAGCTTTTCATGAGCTGCCCATGGCCTCCCCACAGCAAGCCCTTGTGGTCCGGGAGGGAGAGAAGATGCAGATCAATGCAGAGGAGGTGGTGGTAGGAGACCTGGTGGAGGTGAAGGGTGGAGACCGTGTGCCCGCCGACCTCCGCATCATCTCTTCTCACGGCTGCAAGGTGAGAGGCTCTGCCACAGCGAGTGGTTGGGCAGATAGAGGTGGCAGGGGCCCAGGTCAGGGTTTAAAGGCTGGGAGACCTGGGTCCAAATGCCAATAGCCCTCCTGAACCTTCTCTCAGCATGTAGTGCTATGTCCTGTCTCCCAGTATCTGTGTGTTATGAACGCTCTATGCCTTTGATATCCACTTTATAACTACCATGTGCTGGGGCCAGATAACCTGTCAGTAGCTGTCTGCGTGCTCACATTTGCTGTCTAATTTCACTCTGAAAGAACAGTCAGGCAGGGCTGCTGCATGTGGCCACACAGGTTGAGCCCTGAGCAGCACCAGGAGGTGCCATTCTCATAGACTCCGCTGCTAGAGACTCCCCTGGTAGTGGTGCAGGGCAAGGGCTGTTTGCATTCCCCGCTTTACAGATGAGAAAATAAAGGCCCTGGTGGTTAAAGAAATAACCCAAGGTTACATGCAAAGCCAGTATGAGCCAGGGCTGCAAACCAGAGCAGGAGCAGTTGCTGAGTAATGCCATAAATATGCGATGAGGACAAATGTAATTTTGTCCCTCAAGTCATGAAGATGGAGTGCGCTTGGAACTGGCTCAGGAGACAGCTCTGTGTGCACAAGTGCTTGTGCCAGTCTGATGACTGCATCCTCCCTCCTCAGGTGGACAACTCATCCCTAACGGGCGAGTCGGAGCCCCAGACCCGCTCCCCCGAGTTCACACACGAGAACCCCCTGGAGACCCGCAACATCTGTTTCTTCTCCACCAACTGCGTGGAAGGTGAGCAGCCAGGCTGCCCAGGGAGCTCCCCACCCTGCACGAAGGAGAGACAGGTCTGAGGACTGAGGCCCTGGTCAGCGCTGGAGTCCATGGTGGTGCAGAGCGGGCAGCTGGGGCGGTCAGGAGACCCTGAGTGCTGCACACACAGCCCCCTTTGGAAAGCAGGCCTTTGGTCAGGGTCAGCGTAGCTCCACGGAACAGTCAGCAAGACCTCTGTTGTGTCTACTCCTAGAGTGGGTCCCAAAGCCTTCAGACACTGGGTCAAGACTTCTGTGCGTGCATGCACCCGCACTCACACACCCACACACACACAGATGCCCTGAACCAACCTTGATTGCTAGGAGTCCCTGGTTTCCTATGCATCCTATGGCTTGTGGTTCTGTGTTTAACTGCTTCCTTCCTCCCACCTTTTTGCTAGCCAGATCCTCAGGCTGGCAAAGGATCAGGAAAGCCTTTAAGTCAGATGCACACCTGAACCCTCCCTCAGGCTGCAACGAGGTCAATGCCACGCCCAGTGAAAGTCCCACCCTGCACAGGCTGTCCAGTGTGCCCCCATCCCTGTTCTGGGTTCCAGAGCCGAACAAGAAGGGTCAGGAAGAGCTACCGGAGCTGCCCTCACTGAAAGGCAGAGGTTCGAGGGGCCAGCACCGTGGCTCACTTGGTTAATCCTCCACCTGCGGCGCTGGCACCCCATATGGGTGCTGGGTTCTAGTTCCAGTTGCTCCTCTTCCAGTCCAGCTCTCTGCTGTGGCCCAGGAGGGCAGTGGAGGATGGCCCAAGTGCTTGGGCCCCTGCACCCACATGGGAGACCTGGAAGAGGCTCCTGGCTTCAGATCAGTGCAGCGCCGGCCATAGCACTCATTTGGGGCATTTGGGGAGTGAACCAACGGAAGGAAGACCTTTCTATCTGACTCTCTCTCTCACTGTCTATAACTCTACCTGTCAAATAAAAGAAAAAAGAAAGGCAGGGGTCCGAGCACAACTGGAACCCTTGCCCTGTGTGAAGTGAGTGGGCCGAGTCAGGACTGACTGCATAAGGAGAAATGAGTAAGCAGTGGTGGGAGAAAGAACTGGACCACAAGCCTCTTCAAGTGGGGCGAAGGAGGCCTGTACCCCAATTCCACACCTTCCCCTTCCCACTACCTGTTTCTCAGCATACTATGTTTCTCTAGCGTTGGAATTACAGTGAAACCCACCACACATTAAATTTCCTGAATGTTTAATGTGCTGAGATTCTGAAGCTTCCTGTACATTTCCCACAATTGATTTATGCACAAATGCCTGGTTAGATGTTCCCATTGCTTACTTTGCAACTGGCTTTGAAGAGAGGAGAGGAAGCGAATGGAACTAACATTTGTCAAGTGCCTACTATGTCCCATAGTGTTTAATTATTAAGACAACCCCTATATAGGAATTCAGCAAGGGTTGAACCCCAGATTTGATTGGCTCCAGCATACATACTCTATCCACTGCATCATACTTCCTTCCCTGAAGACCCCTGCAGTGCCACACAACGGCTGGCAATTGCCCAGCTTCTCACACAGATTCATGCTTAGTGTTGACAAAGAAAATCTGGAGAGTATGGTAAACAGAAAATCCATAATGAGTGCTTTACTTCGTGTTCATAATACACTTTTGGATGATATCAAATACAAGACTGACTTCACTGAAATGCTGCAGGCACTTTTTATTTTACTTCTTCAGTCTCTTCCATTTGAACTTGGACCTTAATCACATGACTTCTCTCCAGGCCCAAGTGCAAGGGGAAATAATTTGCTGTTGTAGGAGCTGGGGTTGCTGTCCTGTGCAGGAAGGACAAGCCTGTGTGAGGCACAGTCTCCTGGAAGCGGCCTCCAGGGGCTGAGTTTTTGGCTCATTTTCTCTGTGATGAGCAAGGTTTCCCCCTGCTCAGGGTGTAGGCTGGGACTTCAGTCCCTGGGAACCCCAAAGCACCTAACCTGCTGTCCCTGTGTGTGTTGTAGGCACTGCCAGGGGCATCGTGATTGCCACTGGGGACCGGACAGTGATGGGCCGCATAGCCACTCTCGCCTCAGGCCTCGAGGTCGGACGGACGCCCATAGCCATGGAGATTGAACACTTCATCCAGCTGATCACAGGAGTGGCCGTGTTCCTGGGGGTCTCCTTCTTCGTGCTTTCTCTCATCCTGGGCTACAGCTGGCTGGAAGCAGTCATCTTCCTCATCGGCATCATTGTGGCCAACGTGCCGGAGGGGCTCCTGGCCACCGTCACTGTGAGTGGCTCAGGCTGAAGTGTCACCACGGGGAGGTCTTGCTACCCCTTCCTTGTAATGACAGAGGCACAGGGGCTTGTTGCTTGCCAGAAATGTTCCCCTTCTATTCCCTGAAGTCACAGATCAGATGCTGAGCCCAGCGGTCCTGGAACACATAGCTCAGAATTTGAGTCTGAAAACCTCAGGTTTAACTTTACCTGGGCACTTAGAGTTTCCACTGTGGAGCTTGCACGGCCGCCTTTTCTCATCACCCATGTGATGTCTCCTGCCTGCACTCGGGCCCGTCCCAGCCAGCTGTCCTACAGAGGCTCTCTCAAAGGTCACCAGTGACTGACCAGCAAATCCAGTGACCTTTCTCAGCTCCCTGCTGTGAAATGGATACTGCTGTGTGCCGTCCTGGAGTTCTGTCCTTTGTTCGTGGCTGTGATGTGCCAGGCCCTGGCTGTCTTCTCCTCTGTCCCCTCCTTCTTCTCCCACCCTGACTCTCAGACCTCAGGTCTCTGCTCATCAATTTTTGCCCCTGGACTGAGTCCCTCTCCTCCCACAGACTCTAGAGCCCCTTCTGTGTAGGTGGCTTTCACATCACTGCGCGCTCTCTCTCTCTCTCTCTCTCCCTCTCTTTCTTGAGCTCTAAGTCAAATATCTTCATCTCTCTGCTGTGTCTTGCACATGAATATACCCCATGATCTCAAGTCAACGTGGTTAAAATCAAACACATTCACTTTTACAACTATGTTCCACCCATTCCTGTTTGTGGAGTAGGATCCAGAGGAGGAGGAGGAGAGCCATGGTCTAGGGTGAGATCATAGACATCTGCAGCTCCAGGCTTACCCGTCCTTTATTCTCTCTCTACCAGGTGTGCCTGACCCTGACAGCCAAGCGCATGGCGAGGAAGAACTGCCTGGTGAAGAACCTGGAGGCCGTGGAGACGCTGGGCTCCACCTCCACCATCTGCTCAGACAAGACGGGCACCCTCACCCAGAACCGCATGACCGTTGCCCACATGTGGTTTGACAACCAGATTCACGAGGCTGACACCACCGAAGACCAGTCTGGTGACCAGGCACTCCCAAGGCAGGGTGGGAGTGGAGAGGGGACGCTAAGGGAGCCGACATGGCAGGACAGCTGGGGTGCCATGAGTGTGCCCAAGGGGAGCCACAATCCTGACTCCCCCTCCTCTCTCCCAGGGGCCACTTTTGACAAGAGATCCCCAACCTGGACAGCCCTGTCTCGGATTGCCGGGCTTTGCAACCGTGCTGTCTTCAAGGCTGGGCAGGAGAACATCTCTGTGTCTAAGGTAGGAGGTGGCCGTTCCCTTTCCCTCTCACGGCCCGCGGCTACCTAGCGGGCCTCGGGGCCCTCCTCACCTGGTCCTCCACTCCCTTCTGTGACGCTGGATTCTCTTCTCTCCCGGCAGCGGGACACGGCAGGCGACGCTTCCGAGTCAGCGCTGCTCAAGTGCATTGAGCTCTCCTGTGGCTCAGTGAGGAAAATGAGGGACAGAAACCCCAAGGTGGCAGAGATTCCGTTCAACTCCACCAATAAGTATCAGGTCAGGTCAGATCGTCAGGACAGAGGGAGAGAGGGACAGAAATGGGGCAGAGGACAAAGCCAAAGGGAAACCTTTAGTCAGAGGAGGAGGAGGAAGCATCTGAGGATAAAGTTCTCTGGCCCTTGCCTCAGCCCACATAACAACTTATATGACTACATGTCTGCTTGCAATTAACTCCTAACCCTTATTGCACTCCTTTCTAGAAACCAGCACCCTCTCAGCTCCTCTTCCCACAACTCCCCACCCACCAGCCACATTCCTGTAACTTTTACATCCCATTCGAGGGAGCCACACTTCTGTAGTCCCCTGTGGAGTCCCTCAGCTTTGAGGCACCTGTTAAATGCCAGGAATGCAGTCTCCACCATGTTCTGTATCAGCAGCAAGTAGAGCCCCTGTGGCCAGCGTTGGGTAGGGGGCGCTGGTGAGCGGCACCCAGCCCCTGGCACAGGGCCTGTCTTAGTGACCCTAATGACTGTGGAACGAATGAGTGTCCTACTGAGGTGACTGTCAGATCACAGGAGTTGGGGCCTTCAGGACCCTACACCCCTCTGCACAGAGGTTCTCCCTTTGCTGGCAATCGTTAGTGAGCTGGGGCTATTGCTTAAGGGTGAGGGCTCCTTACCCGCCACAGCTCTGTACCAGGCTCTGTGCTGGGCCCTGGAGCTCCTGAGATCGGCACAGCCCCATCTATAAACACCTGTCTGTTCCCTAGTTGTCCATCCACGAGCGAGAAGACAGCCCCCAGAGCCATGTGCTGGTGATGAAGGGGGCCCCAGAGCGTATCCTGGACCGGTGCTCCACCATCCTGGTGCAGGGCAAGGAGATCCCTCTTGACAAGGAGATGCAAGACGCCTTTCAAAACGCCTACATGGAGCTGGGAGGCCTCGGCGAGCGTGTGCTGGGTGAGGGTTGGAAGCAGGGAGCAGCACTGAGAAGGGGATCCGGGCAGCCCCTCCGAAACTCTCTCTTCTTCCCCTCTGCCCCGCTTCAGGCTTCTGTCACCTGAACCTGCCCGCTGGGAAGTTTCCTCGAGGCTTCAAATTTGACACGGATGAGCTGAACTTTCCCACGGAGAAGCTCTGCTTTGTGGGACTCATGTCCATGATCGACCCGCCCCGGGCTGCTGTGCCAGATGCTGTGGGCAAGTGCCGAAGCGCAGGCATCAAGGTACCCCTCCCTTCCGACCCTCCGTCCTGCCCTCCCTGTGCCATGGGCCTGCGGCAGCTGATGACCTGGTAGACTCAGGCTACACTGGCCTCCTACCCGCTGACTGTCCACCTGCAAGGAAAGGTCGGCCCTTCCTGGAGCTCTCACCCTCGCCCTTTTGCTCAGGGCTCACTTTCTCATGCCCATCCTCCCCTCCATGGTCCAGCTCACTGTCCCAGCATCAAGTGCGTCTTCCTTCTCGTTTCAAGCAGCAGCTGGCATCCCTGTCTCAGAGACCAAGTGGCCCTACTGTCCCCAACTCCTGCCCACTCTCTCTAACCACTGGGGCTGGGGTTGGCAGACTCTTGTCTGCTCCCACTCCTTATCCTGTGACCCCACACCCTCCTGCTCAGGCACCTCTCTGGCTTCTCTTTCCAACCACAGTTGCCTCCATGGTGCTCCTTTTGTTCTTCATTCAACAAGAATTTATAATTTACCAACTGTGTATGAGGCACTGTGCAAGTGCTGGAGTTAAGCAAAGATCTCTTCCATCTCAGAGTTTACAGCTTGCTACCATCCCCCTTTCCTGATCACCAATTCTGATGTCATCACTTGCTCTCCTTTTTTTTTTTTTTTTTTTTGACTTCTCACCTATTATGAAACCAATGCAACTCAGACTGTCCACTGAGGGCCAAGTACTGGCTAGGCACCCTGGAAACAAAGGGGAATAAGGCATAGGGCCTGGCTCCATGCCTCCTGATCTCTCAGGGGAAGCAGACACACTTATAGTTAATCACAGATCTATTGGTCATTGAATATCTGCTATAAGTCAGATACTCTTATAAGAAAAAGGCAGTTTTTAAGCTTTTATATAAATCAGGCACTGTTCTAAGCACTAATCCTTGGGATCTCAATCTTCACCATGCTGTGAGTGAACGCAAACTAGTATTTTCCCTTTGTTACAGAGAGGGACACTGAGGCGTGAAATTACGTGCCCAAAGCCACACAGCTAGTAAGCCATAGAGGCAGGACTTGAACCGAGACAGTCTGCAGGACTCAGTGCTGTGTCTGTATGAGATTTCTGAGCCCTTCCCTCCCGGCTGCCTCCGTGGTGGGCATCATCGCCCCTATTTAGTGATCAAACAAACCGGAACCCGGAGTGGGAGAGTAGCTTTCCCAACACAGAGCTTCCAGCAAGGGAGAGGTTGGGCATGTGGAGTGTGCTCTGCTTACCTGGAAAGCCCAGGCTCCTCCTGCTGGGTCAGGTGCTTCTGCCAGGACCAGCGCCCTCACAGCAGCTGGGCAGTACCTCCACGGGAAGACAGAGCAGGGAGCAGCTAATTCTGCCTCGAGGAACTGGGTGGATTTGACGGGGGGATGATATTTGATCTGTGCCTCTGTGCCTTGAAGGCTGAAGAGTATTCTATTGGGCAGTGAGGGAGGGAAGGGTATGTCAGGACCAGGGAACAGTGTGTACCTTGTATGGGGCTACACTGTACAGGGTGTGTGAGGCAAGTTGATGTTTATTAGGTCAGACCCAGTTGGAAGGGCTTGACTTAAATGCCAAGCTTGGGCTCCATCCTGCAGCCACAGAGGCGTCGCAGGGCAGGCCTAGCTTTTTGGAGACTACCTGGATGGAAAAGGGCCTGGATTTGGGGCTGAACTGCAGCTGGGAAGACAGCTCAAAAGGCTGTTGCAGTAGTTCAGGCAAGAGCTGATGACCTGAAGGAGACCAGCAACAATGGGAGCAGGAGGAAGAGTCGTGTCTGAGAACCTGGTGACCACACTGCATGTGGAAGTTACAGAAAACATAGGACAAAGGGTCAGAATGGAAAGAGGGTGGTGTCTTAGCTAAGAAGGGAGCAGAGGCGGAGGTGTGGTGGGAGTCGCCAAAGTGACTTTGGTTCTGACCTTCAGAATATGTAAGACAACCAGGGCGAGATGTCCCGGGAAAGGTTTGGATGTAGTCAGAACTGGAGATCTGAATTAAAGGCTTGTTGTCCAGGAAGGGAACGTGGGTGAAGAAAAGGGGAGAGAATGAAACCCCGGGCCTCACCTACATTTAGGGGCAGGTGGAGGAAGACGAGCCAGGGAGGAGGGCAGAGGGAGGTGAGACCCAGGCTCCCATCCACTGAGTGCCCCCCTGGGGCTCCTTACTCTTCCTGAGCCCCTGGGAATGTAGGGCTCACTTCCCCGCTCCTGCTGAGAGTGGGCAAACTGACTTGTCTCAGGTCCTGTGGCTGGAGAAGGTCACGTTCGGACTTAGATCTCCTGCCCAACTCCTGGGCCAGTGCTTCTTTCTGCTAGGCTGCTGCCCTAGGAAGCTGCAGAGAGGTAGAGGAGGCAGGAATGGCAGAGTCTAGGAGCCATGGGAGGGTAGGTTTTCCAGAAAGGGTGCTCTTCAGTGCCGAATGCCTTGGAGGATCAAGGGGGATGAGGACTGCAAAGATGTTTTTGTTCTTCCATGGAGAGTCCCTGTGGCCTTCGTGAGGGCAGTTTCAGTGGAGTGGTGGCATTGGGAGAGAAGGCAGTGGGGCCCAAAGACACTTAATTCTCAGGCCTCGTGCACTTTGCCCTACAAATGCTCTCCCAAGCCGGCTCTGATCCCTCTGCGCTCTTAGGAGCCTCCTAACCAGTCTGCCAGGTGAGGCCCTTCCCCTACCCCAACTCCACACATTCTGCAGCAACAGCGGTGAGTGTTTGCACAGTTAGGGCAAGCTGGGGGAGGGATGTCACAGGCAAGGGAGCAGCATGGGGGAGGCAGGGGACGCTGTGTCCATCTTCTCCCTCTCTGTCCAGTGAGACTGCTGCAGCTGTCACATTAGGCACTATGAAAATCCAGCCCTAGTTCTGGATCCCTGTGACCCTGAGTAACACATGGGCCCTCTCTGGGAGCTGGCTTTCTTTTCTGTTCGAGGGAGCTGTTAAAGCATCCCCCAGCTCTGACTGCCTTGCAGCCCACGGAATGCAGACTCCTAAAACATCTAAAGAACCTAAAGAACTGAAAACAGTTGGTCCCCTGAACGTGGCACAACTTGTCTTTGTCTCTCCCCTTCAGTCACCCAATCGATACACACGTGCACATGCACACACAAACACACACAAATACATGCACTCACACACACGAGTTCCATTATCTGGGCTGGGTTCTACCAGCCCAACACCTAGTGATCTAGCTTTTTCTGACATTGGGAAAGGGGTGGGAGGGGGAAAGCCCTTCATTCTGGTCTCCTTCTCTCTTCTCCCTCCCATAAGGTGATCATGGTGACTGGGGATCACCCGATCACGGCCAAGGCCATTGCCAAAGGTGTGGGCATCATCTCAGAGGGCAACGAGACAGTGGAGGACATTGCAGCCCGGCTCAACATTCCAGTGAGCCAAGTCAACCCCAGGTGAGGCCTTTGCAGGTGCCCTCCTCCACCCCTCATCAACACCTCCTCTGCCACTCAAGGCTTGAGGGTCCCCTGGGAGGATTTGAGCAGCCTCTCTGGAACCTTCTGACATTTCTGTGACTGCTTCCTCCATTCTGAGTGTGTGTCCAGGCTGTGAGCAACCTTGGGGGTGTCATATTACCTTCCTGATCTCCATTCTCTCAACTATACAATCAGGATGCTGTCTACAATGCAAGGCAGCTGTAGGAAGGCATAGGGGACAGAGGGACAGGGCTTTGCCTTGCGATCTCCATGGCTTCCTCAGAGACAGGAGCACCAAGAGGGAGAATTGCAGCAATGGGGAGCCACCTCAGCAGGCAGACTGAGGTCTAGAGAGCTGGGAGAGGCAGCAAGGGCCCGCACAACACAGGGAGTCAGCTGTCTCTGCCCCCGCTCCCCAGAGAAGCCAAGGCGTGCGTGGTGCACGGCTCTGACCTCAAGGACATGACATCGGAGCAGCTTGATGAGATCCTGAGGAACCACACGGAGATCGTCTTCGCCCGCACATCTCCCCAGCAGAAGCTCATCATTGTGGAGGGCTGTCAGAGACAGGTGAGCAAGGCGGCCAGGAGCGAACGGCTAAGGGGACAGGGCAGGGAACAAGCGCTGGCAGTAGCCTCATCCTCCAGGACTGACTGTCTCGGATCTTCTCCCCAGGGAGCCATTGTGGCGGTGACAGGTGATGGGGTGAACGACTCCCCCGCGCTGAAGAAGGCAGACATCGGCATCGCCATGGGCATCTCTGGCTCTGACGTCTCGAAGCAGGCAGCGGACATGATCCTGCTAGACGACAACTTCGCCTCCATTGTCACGGGCGTGGAGGAGGGTGAGGGGCTGCTGGGGCGTGGTGGGCATCCAGCGTTTCTGAAGCCAGCATGGCTGCTTCCTGCATCTCTCTCTCCAAAAGACTCAACCCTGGGCTTCCGGGCCGCCCGGCCTGCTTTAGCTCCCTCCAACACCATGGGCAGCTGGCCTCGGGGCTAGGGGTGGGGGCGGTCCCCCTGATCTCCCTGATGCCCTCAGAACCTCCCCCCAGGTCGCCTGATCTTTGACAACCTGAAGAAATCCATCGCCTACACGCTGACCAGCAACATCCCCGAGATCACGCCCTTCCTGCTGTTCATCATCGCCAACATCCCCCTGCCCCTGGGCACCGTGACCATCCTCTGCATCGACCTGGGCACCGACATGGTGAGGCCAGGGTGGGCTAGGGGGCAGGCGAGGTGGCCGCAGCGTGCGGGGTGGGCAGCGGATGGAGGAGCGCCGCCCTGGGGCAGCAGACGAGCCTGCAAACGTAAAGACAAACCCCGGGGGCCTGGAGGGTAACAGGCTCTTAACACCCAGCTGTGGAGTTGTGTCAGAGACCTTCAGCCTGACTGTTGGGCTGCCTGTCATCTCCTACACCCCTCGAACGCCCTCCCCTCCCCCACACCCGCCCCACACAGGTCCCTGCCATCTCCTTGGCCTACGAGGCGGCTGAGAGTGACATCATGAAGCGGCAGCCACGAAACCCCCAGACCGACAAGCTGGTGAACGAGCGCCTCATCAGCATGGCCTACGGACAGATCGGTGCGCCAGGCCCCTGCCAAGGGCGACCCCCTCCCCGGCCTCCCCTCTCACCCCCGCCAGAGGCTTCCTGTCCCAGATTGTGGAGGGCTGAGCCCTAGGCATCATTCCAGGACAGGGCCCAGCTCCCAGGGGTCAGGGACTTCCATCTAGCTGTGAGAGGCTGGCCCCTGTGCTTCCTCCTCTGACTCAGGCCCTGCCCGTTGCCCACCACCCACAGGGATGATCCAGGCGCTGGGTGGCTTCTTCACCTACTTCGTGATCCTGGCAGAGAATGGCTTCCTGCCATCACGGCTGCTGGGAATCCGCCTCGACTGGGATGACCGGACCATGAATGACCTGGAGGACAGCTACGGACAGGAGTGGGTGAGTGGCACCGTGTGAAACAGATGCACAGAGGGGCGAGGACGAATGCCTGGTGGGAGTGGCCAGGAGTGGCCACATGACACTGAGGGCAAAGAGAAGGGTAGGTGGCTGGGGTTGGACAACAGCCCTGGCACCATGCCGCGTCCTGGTCCTGCGCCTTCCTCTGACATGCTCACCTCTCTCCTGCCCTCCCCCAGACCTACGAGCAGCGGAAGGTGGTAGAGTTCACCTGCCACACAGCCT
This sequence comes from Sylvilagus floridanus, assembly GCA_949820135.1. Classification (NCBI taxonomy): domain Eukaryota; kingdom Metazoa; phylum Chordata; class Mammalia; order Lagomorpha; family Leporidae; genus Sylvilagus; species Sylvilagus floridanus. Next base: position 121,400,649 of record OX463225.1, read on the forward strand.
TCTTCGCCAGCATCGTGGTTGTGCAGTGGGCCGACCTCATCATCTGCAAGACTCGGCGCAATTCGGTCTTCCAGCAGGGCATGAAGTGAGTACCCGGCCCTGCCTCCATCCAGGGCCCACCCACCCACCCAGGCAGAGCCACCAAGACATGCATGCCAGGCTCCCACGCAGGTTGCCTCCGCCCACTGGGTCCTGGTCTGCTGAGCTGGCTTCAGACTGTAACTCTCCAACTGTGAATCCGTAGCCAGGTTTGCAACAGATGAGAGGAGAGGACCGAGTGATGGGACTTTCCGACGGGTTCCCATTTTGCTCCTAAAATGTGTTTTGTAATGTACTCCTCCCTGCCTCCTTCCCTTCCTTTCCTTGTCTCTTCCTTGAGTACTCCGCTATCGGACTTCCCCAGCCCTAAACCCGGGTGTCCTGTGCTCCCCACGCCGAGGTCTGTCTGCCTGGGCACTGGCAGTGCCCAGGGTCGGCTCAGGCCTTCCTGCAGTGAGCTACCCCATGCCAGGCACCTCACTGAGTGCCTCACGCTCATTCTTTTTATTTTATTTCCTATAATCTGTGTTTTTTAAGATTTATTTATTTGAGAGGCAAAGTTGCAGACAGACAGAGAGAGAGAGAGATAGGCAGAGGTCTTCCATCTGCTGATTCACTTCCCAAATGGCCACAATAGCCAGAGCTGGGCCAATCCAAAGCCTGGATCCAGGAGCTTCCTTCAGGTTTCTCATGTAGGTGCACGGGCAGTGGCCCAAGCACTTGGGCCATCTTCTTCTGCTTTCACAGGCCATTAGCAGGGAACCAGATCGGAAATGGAGCAGCTGGGATTCGAACTGATGCCTGTATGGGATGCCGGCGGAGGCTTAACCTACTATAACACAGTGCCTGCCCCTCACACTCACTCTTGAACCTCACAATGGCCCTCTGAGCTGGGTAGTGCTACATATGTTTAGTGGATAAGAGGCCCTTAAAAGGTTAAACAATGAGCCAGCGTCACTGAGCTGCTAAGAGTTTGCCCGGGTCTCTGAAGCCCAAGCCCTGGGCTCCTCCCCTGCAAGTAGTGACTCTGCTGTCGCATAGCCTGGCACCTTCAAGGTCCTCAACACTCAAGCGGTGATTCTAGCACAGGTGGTGGTGAGGCCAAAGGCATCAGGCTGCTTCCCTATTTTTCCTCCAATGGCCACACTTCCCCAAGTGAGTTTTGTCATGATCTCTTAGTTTGTGGGAGAAAAAAAAAAAAAAAGATGCTAAAATTCTGAATCAGTACCAGTTAACAACCTAAGGAGAGCAATGTGAGAAGTCTGCTGGATAAATAAAGGTAACACGAAGGATATGGGGTAGGACAGGGGCACATTTGGCCTAGTGGTTAAGGCGGAGCTTGGGATACCGGCTCCCACGTCAGAGGGCCTGGGTTTGTCTCGGCTCTGCTCCAGATCTCAGCTTCCTGTCAGTGCACTGCCTCCTTGCCACTCCTGGCTTCAGCCTGGCCCAGCTCTGGCTGCTGTGGGCGCTTAAGGAGTAAACCAGTAGATGAAAGATTCTCTCTCTCTCTCTCTCTCTCCGTCTGTATATCCACAGAATCCAGACTCCAAACACTTGGGCACAGTTCTGGGGCCTGGGACTTACCATGTAGGGTATGCGTGGCAGGAAGGTGGGAATGCAGCCAAATGGGCTCAGTCCCCTGGCCTCAGAGTGCCTCGGGTCTCCCCTTCGAGCCCTGGGCCTCCGGGGGTCCACAGAGTTGCTGTTTGCATCATTTCACAAAGCTCTCTGGAGTCAAGCTCTTGCCTAGAAGCTCCCAGGCTGGCTAACGTGTGGTCCTTGGGCAAAAACCCAAAGAACAAACCATGAAGTGAAGGAAGTACCTGCGTGCTAACTCACAGCTCTGTTTGAAAGGCGTGGATGTTTCTGATTCATTTCCAACGAGGAACTGTATCCCTTACTAACAAACACAGCTTGAGAGACAGAAGTCAGTTAAAATGTGACCTTCGTAGAAAAAAAATAATAAGAGGGGTCCTCAGAGAGTGGAAATGTGGGCACCCCTGGCGTCAGCCTGAGGGGGAGCCATGCACAGGGGGATGAAGGCCAGGACGGGGCACTTGGCCCTTTCTAGAGCTATCCAACATTTCTGCGATTTCCCCAGCGGCATGATGGTGGAAAGGTAAAACCTGCGTTTATGGGGAAGGAGCCTGAGGCTCGGGGAGGTCACAGGTTGCTTACCTCCCGAAGCTAGGAAGCAGCAGCGCTGGGCACAGAGCCCACCCCTCCAGCTGCAGGAAATGCCCTCGGAACCTTGTTCCATCTCGCTTTTCGACGCCGACACAGCTAAGGGACACCAACCCCGCACCGTGCAGCGGCCAAGGCGCTTTCCACCCGGCCTCCTCCTCGGCGACTGTCGACGGTGGAACACCACCAGCACCTGCGGGACAGGCTGGGGATGTGCAGGGTCTGCGTGGGCCTGGGCTCTGCACTGAAGGAACTGTCACAGCGCTTTGCTGGGGGAGGACCCCTCTCAGACGCCGGCCAGAGGGCAGGCTGGTGCTGACCAGCCAATCTCAGGACAGAGCGTGGTCCCCCCATGTTTGAGAAACAGTTACTGTGTGACAGACCGCGATCAGAGGTAAACTGGGTAAGCAGGAAAACAGGTCTTAGCCATGCAAAGCATGAAGAGAGTGTTTGAAGAAAACATAGGAAGACGTCATTCATGGTCCTTCATTGCCCGCCCACTCTTTTCCTTCCAGCCCCAGGAGCGTGTCTGGATCTCTTTCTGCAGCCACCACCCCCTTAAATGCTACCCACCTTCCTGTCTTTGCCTTTCCAGGAACAAGATCCTGATTTTTGGGCTCCTGGAGGAGACGGCATTGGCTGCCTTTCTGTCTTACTGCCCGGGCATGGGTGTGGCCCTCCGCATGTACCCCCTCAAGTGAGTGTCTTTGGCCCCAGGACGAGGTGCAGCAGGGCCTCAAGCCCCTCTGGGGTCCACATTCTCTCACATTTGAGTGCTACTTCCCCGGTGCCGGCCTCTGATGCTCCTGACACTCTCCTCTGCTGCTTTCAGGGTCACGTGGTGGTTCTGTGCCTTCCCCTACAGCCTCCTCATCTTCATCTACGATGAGGTCCGAAAGCTCATCCTGCGCCGATATCCTGGTGGTGAGCACCTGCGCACCCCACCCAACCCCCAACAAAGTCTGACCCTCCCCAGCCTCCCCACTCCTGCTCCTCGGCACCCTCAGACCCTAGGGTGCAGGTCCCAGGAGCCTGAATCTGCAGAAACTGCCTTCTGTGCCCTCTTCCTCTCTGGTTCTAAGTCCCACTTACTTCAACAATTGATCTCCGAAGCCTCCCCCTTCCACGTGGAGTCACAGAACATCAGACTTGGGCCCTTCAGGGTCCTCTGGTCATGACCCCCACATTTGACAGATAAGGAGAGGAGGCACCGAGGTGGATTTATTTGCTCAGTGTCAAAAGTAAGGAATAGCAGAACTGGCACCGGAACCACACCTCCTTCCTAGGCGTCAACCGACAAATTGTTTTCGTTTTCCCAGCAAACGTTTTTGAGCGCTTGCCGGAGGTTGCCAATGGCTGGCCTACAAACCAGATACGGTGCATAGATACTGAGGGATGTGGTCTGCCCAATATGTTCTGGCTTGGTGGTGTTTTAGCTGGCCCAATGGGACTTCTGAAAAGTCAGGGTCACATTGCTGCACACCAGCCAGGGACAGCTGCTCCCTCAGTCACGCACTTACTACCTAGACAGCTGCAGGCACCTGCATTCTCACCTGCCCTGTTCCAGTCCACCTCACCTGTGCTGAATCCAAGTCTTCTCTAAAGGCAGGCTTGGCCCCTCGTCCCCTGGAATCTGTGGCCCCAGGCCCTGGCTCCCCTTCCCGCCCACCCTCCCTCCCACAGCTGCTTCCCTCTGCCTCCTTCAGCAGGCATCTCTGCCACCTGGCCTCAGTGCCCCAAGCCCTGGGGACATGGATCTCTTGCTTCCTTTTCAAGATCACATTGCAACCCCAACTCTCCCCCCACCAACCTTTGCCATCTCTCCAACAGGCTGGGTGGAGAAGGAAACGTACTACTGAGCCCACTGGAAGAAGAACCAGGCACGGAAAGATGGGGTGCTCTGGAGGTGTTGCAGGGACGGGGATGGGGAGGAATGGAAAAGAGTGGGGTGGGGTTAGGGGAGAGAGAACAAGGCCACTCCGCAGGCTGTTTGGGGGTGGGGAGTATGCCTGGGGTGACTGCCCGTAGACCTGACTGTGAACATCCCTCCCCACATCCTCTTCCAGCCTGCTCCACCATGTTGTCTATTTGTCCTGAGGAATGAAGGGTTACCCAGCCCCACCCTCGCCCTAGCCCTATACTCCCACCTCCTCCTTGAACAGACCAGCATCCAAGGGCAGGGACCTGTCTGATCTGGGAGGAGGCGGCCCTCTCAGGTCACCACGTGCCCCTTTACCTCTCTACCCTCGCTCTGCTTCTCACTTTCACGGCTCCCTAGCCTCTCCCTGATTCTGTCCCCCTCAGTGTCCCCACTCCCCGGAACCTGAGATCACAAAAGGCTCTCCCCGTGAGGCTGGAAGGGGCAGCTGGTTGGAGATCCAGGCCTGTCTCCTGGTCAAGCTTGAGAGAGGGACTGGAGAAGAGAGCTGGGCAGAAGTTGGGAGTTTGGGGCATGGAAATAGCAAAGAAAGAGACAGGAGAGGAGATGGGGTGCCATTGAAGGGACGTGAGATGTGTCTTGACTCTCCAGATAGGCATGGGCTCCAGCTCCGCGTCCTGCCCTTTTAGAATCCCCCACAAGCAGACCAAATTCAGATCTCAGCAGAGCAGCAGCAAGGCAGGAGCAGAAGGCAATCCAGGGAGCTCCACAGAGAGGCCGCAGAGCTCCCCTGGGCTCCTCTTGGGCCACAAGAACTCCAGCTCTCTCAATCGCATGTGCTCAGTAACACCCGTCCTGTAGCATGCTCTGTGCTGTGCGGAGAGGGACAGCTGCCAGCTCCTCCCCAGCCCCTCCCACTCCCAGCCGCCTTGTGCCCGTCCTGCGTAGCCTGCGTCATTCCAGGACACTGCCAAGCCAGCCCTGGAAAAGGCGTTCCCTGGCCATTGGCTAGAATCGGGGTGGAGAAGTTTCCAGAGCCAGCCTGTCTTCCCAGGGACCCATGGATTCAGCTTAGGTCATGAGCACGGTCGGAGCCTCTGGACAACAAGAGGCACAGTACCAGGAGCACCTGCCTCTGACCTCTCAGCAAGTGCCCTTCGCAGGGATGGTCACTGCACCTGCTTCCCCTGAGATGGGGGTTGGTCTCAGGTGTCTGCGGGGATACTTTCCTTTCCTTTCCCTCTCCCCACCCGACAGTTTTGCTTTACAGGAAGTTCTGCCTGTTCTTTGAGCCTGGCTTAGAGGACTCTGGGAATGTCCTGTACAGAGACCCCCTAGGTGAACCAAGCAAGTGAGGGAGACAGCTAAGGACATTGCAAGACCTGGGCAGAGAAGAGAGCACAGAGGACAAACAGTAGGTCGGGCCTACAAACAGCCTCCCAGCCCCTGTTAATTCATTGCACTGGAATTTTTGCTTTATCAGAGTAACTTGAAGTGAGTGCATCATTGCTTTCGGCTCTGAATAGGCTCTAAATAGGAAACCATATGAGTTTGGGCCCAATTAATTTGAGTTCATTGACTGTGGACAAAATTTTATATTTGTACATACAATAAAATGGCATTTGTCTGATAAATTAAGAGCATACGCACTATTGCTAGGGGTGGCATATTTAGTCTACCTAAGACAGTACTTTTAGGCACTTTAGCAAAACTCATTTAGAAGTAGCAAATGCATGGGCTAATTATCCTCAATCCCTGTGTATCTGTTAAGAGACATCCATCTACAGCATCTTCACTGCTGATCTTTTGTAAGACTTTAGTTTGAGACACTACATATGTACTTGAAAATAATAAAGTTACATGTCTTTGTGGGAAAAAGGTCTTCCATAATTCAAATTTCTATACTTCACACAGGCCTCCCTCCCGAATTGTGGTGTTGAAATGTGTGTTGTGGCAGGCTGTGGCTTGTAGCGGAAGCACTGAGAGAGGGTGAATGGCAGGGCTGGAAGGGAAGCGATGTGGGAACAGAGGATGGTGCAGAGGCCAGAGGGAATAAAGTGAGCTTGCAAAATAACCTGGAAGCAAACACACTTCAGAAGGCTGTGGAAAAATGGGATGCAAAAATGCTTATTATTCTGGTGCCAAAGAAGTTTTAAATCCATGCATAGTTTCTGCATAACACATATTTTAATGAACTTTTTGAAGACGCCTCGTATGTGCGGATTTCAACATTTTTTTGTGCCAAAATCTTTGAACTCAATGCTTCGTGCATTTTTGAAGGCCTCTTTCCTCGTGGCTGATCTCACCCCAAGAGCCGCAGAGGCTAAGCCCAGGACAGAGAAGAGCTTGTGAGTCTTTGAGGGCCCAGATCCTCGGGGTATTCTTTTTCTGTTCCAGACCAAAGCCAGGCCACTGTGAAGCCGATGGAGTGAGGGTAGCGGGCAGTGAGGGCCCCACAGTTCTGCGTGCTGACCTTAGGGGATGAGGGTAACACGGACAGAAGCCTTGGAATTCCCTTGCGTAGCAGGTGTCGGCGAGCTTCGCGAGCTGGATGTGAGGCAGTCAGGAGGGACGCGTGTGTGCTGGAGATGCAGGCGTGGATGGGGAAGGTGATTCTCCTAGGGGCCCCCAGGAATGGGCGAGAGGCAGACTCTGGCTCTGACAGCCTGCGCCAGGCTCTCGGAATAACAGTCACAAGTCAGTTCTGGACCAAGTCACGTTGTGGTGCTTTTATTCTAACTCTGCGGTGGTGATGGCACGTGTAGTCGCCGAGGTTCTAAGAACGTCAACTGCAGCTTACTTTGTGCCCTAACAACCGCAAAGTTTCAGAAAGCTCCGACCAGAGGAACTTCATTAAAGATTCCTTTAATCCCAACTCCAGAATGTGTTCTTTTTTTTAAAAAAAAAAAAAGGCTTATTATTTCAAAGGCAGATCAACACACACACACACACACACACACACACACACACAAAGAAAGAGAGAGGGAGAGAGAGAAAGTACTTAGCACTTCTATCCACTGGTTCACTCCTCAAATGGCTGCAGTGGCCAGAACTGGGCTGACCAAGAGCCAGAGCTTCTTCAGTGTCTGCTACGTGGGTGCAGGGTCCCAAGGACTTGGGCTGTCTTCCGCTGATTTCCCAGGCCATTAGCAGGGAACTGGATGGGAAGTGGAGCAGCCAGGTCTCAAATCCACATGGGATGCTGCTGCTGCTCCAGGCAACAGCTTAACCACTGCGCCAGCACTGGCCCCTTATTTATATTTTTGTTTGACTCTTCTAGGATAAGTTCCATGAGAATAGAAATTCTGTTTCTTTCATTCATTACTTTTATCTTTAGCATCTAAAAAATGTCTGACACACATTATGCAATGAAAATATTCCTTGGACGACTGAGACTCCTCGGGACGATCCAGTAAGATGGAGATGATTAGTATTTCCACTTTGCACACGAGAAAACTGAAGCTCAGAAATAGTAAATTTTGGTTGAAAGTTTCAAAGGGCATGAGCATCCGAAGCAAGCCTAGGTTAGTGTGGCTCCTGCGGGCAGCTCTTTGAAGCACTGAGCCACACTTGTCTGCACCTACAGGAGCAGAAAGCCAGTGAGACCCAGGGAGCTTGCTAGGCAAAGGCTTTGTGAACGGGGGAGACTGGAAGGGAGCCAAGAATTTGTGGATAATGAACATTTGACTAGTAGGGGCTGGGCGGATCCATGCTAGAAGAACCAGAGAATGGGAGAAGGCAAGATCTTAAAGATGCAACAGGGGTTAAGAAAGACAATTTGAGTTCTAGCTGCTTGACTTCTGATCCAGTTCCTTGCTAATGCACCTAGGAAAGCAGTGGAGGATGGTCCAAATGCTTGGACCCCTGCACCCATGTGGGAGACCTGGAAGAAGCTCCTGGCTCCTGGCTTTGAATTAGCCCAGCTCCGGCCTTTGTGGCCATTTGGGGAGTGAATGAGCAGATGGAAGATATTTCTGTCTCTCCCTCTTGCTCTATAATCCTTTCAAATACATAAAGAAATAGGGAGGAAGGAAAGAAGGAAGGAAGAAAGGGAGGGAGAGAGGGAGGAAGGAGAAGAAAGAAAAAGAGAGAAAGGGAAAGAAATACAAAGAGATTCAACTATTTGCTGGAGGACTTAGGGAACAGAGGAGAGAATTTGACTGTGTGTAATAGTCAAAGTCAAAGCCAACCTCTAACCCAGGCAGGAAGGCTTTCCCTGGCATTTCCTTTATATCTACAGAATAGGAAATGTGCTAATTCATCAGAGACAGATGACAAGCTAAATATTCATAACGTTAAGAATGCAGCAAAAAAAGGAAGAACGTGATTAGATCAATATCAAAGGAAGACTTTCAAAAATATCCTTGGCTCCAGTGAATTCAATGGAAAATTCATCAAAGAATATCCTCATATTATTTTAACTGGACTAGAATATACAGAAGAATTTTTGTATAAAATAGGCTGCTGCCCAGCCTATGCTATGAGATAAGTATCATTTTGATAAATTTTAGAATCCAAATGCAACTTAAAAGTCAATGGAAAGTGGATTTAAAAGATAAACTTATTTTGATGCAAAGATTTCGAAATCCACACATTTTTTCATACTACACATTTTCCACAAACTGATTGAAGATCCTCTCATATGCATGGTTTTCAGTTTTTTGCATCAAAATAAACTTATCTTTTAATTCCATTATTATCCATGGTCTTTTTAAACTCCATCATCCATGAGCTTGTATATACAAATATAATACATCAGATAGTAGAGTGCAAAGTTAACATGTTACAAGGAAAATGTCAGTAACAGCTAACATTAACTAGAACAATGATTAAATGACTACTTGCTGAAAAAGCCATCAGTGTAACTCAATGTCTATTCTTGATGAAAACACTGGAGGGAAAAGCGTATCAGAAAATGGCATCACGTTCAGAGAACTCAGGAGATGAAGTCCAGACAACTAATAATAGTAACAACTATAACAAAAACAGCAACAGTTTTAGAATTCCGGAAAATGTGTTTGTATATAAATGTCTAAAAAGGAGAGACAAACTAGAAGAAATACAAACGTATTTCTGGGTAAAATATATGACTACCTAAAAAATCCAAGAAAGCCAACCAAAGCAACACATTTTTTAAAAGATTGTTTATTTGAAAGGCAGAGTTACAAAGAGAAAAAGAGAGACAAAGAGAGATCTTTGATCCACTGATTCACTCCCTAAATGGCTGCAATGGCTGGAACTGGACGAGGCCAAAGCCAGGAGTCCAGAACTCCATCCAACTCTCCCATATGGGTGCAGGGGCCCAGAGACTTGGGCCATCTTCTGCTGCTTTCCCAGGTGCATTAGCAGGGAGCTGGATCAGAAGTGGAGCAATCAGGGCTCAAATCAGCTCCCATATGGGATGCTGGCATTGCAGGTGGTGGCTTAACCTGATTCGCGACAGCACCAGCACTATGTTTAATTTTGGGGCTTTTTTTATTTGTTTGTTTGTTTTTATTTGTTTCTGTTTTTTACTTTTTAAAATCAAATGTATACCTACATATTAAGAAATAGAAAAAATATCACAGGGACTATGAGAATTAACAGTAAAACTAGTCTTCAAACAGTACTTTATACTTTGTGTGCCTGTGTGGGTGCAAACTGTTAAAATCTTTACTCAGTATAGAGTTGATCTTCTGTGTATAAAGATAATTAAAAATGAATCTTAATGAAGAATGGGATGGGAGAGGGAGTAGGAGGTGGGATGGTTTGGGGGTGGGAGGGCGGGTATGGGAGAAGAACAGCTATAATCCAAAAGTTATACTTATGAAATTTATATTTATTAAATAAAAACTTTTTATTAAAAAAAACTTTTTAATGGAAAAAAGTTTTACTGCCAAAAATGGATAAACAAATAAAAATAAATAAAAGTTAAAAAAAAAAACAGAGTTACTATTTACCCCAGAACCTAAACAAATTACACTCAAGATTTAATATGTGCAGCATATAGCATTTTTTAAAAAATTTACAGCTCAAGGAAATAAAGAGAAACATGTATACATGGAAAGCTAAACATAAATGCTGTTTGGGAAGGCAAAATGTAGTACAGATAAAAATAAGTTCCTATGAAAGAGTCAATCCAGTATCAGTTATGGTCTATATTTTTATGGAAGATGACATAATGGATGTGACATTCAGCTGCAGGAGAACCCAGGCAAGAGTATCAGTAGCTTAGCAGGTAAAGCCGCCGCCTGCAATGCTGGCATCCCACACGGGCACGGGTTTGTGTCCCAGCTGCCCCACTTCCCATCTAATGGCCTAGGAAAAACAGTATAAGATGACCAAAGGATTTGAGCTGCTTCCACCCCATAGGAGACTTGAATCAAGCTCCTGGCTCTTGGCTTCAGCCTAGCCCAGCCCTGGTCATTTGAGGAATAAACCAGCTAATGAAAGGTATCTCTCTATCTCTCTATCTCTGTCTCTGTCTCTCTCTGTGTGTGTAACTCTGGCTTTCAAATAAATAAATCCTTTTTTTAAAAAAAGATTATCAGTGGTTTTTAATAAGTAATTATGAAGCAGGTGAAGAAAAGATACTATTATATTTCTTCCAATGGATTTTAAAACACATCAGATAAAAGTGACGATTTTCTTTTATTATTTTTTAAATGTATTCATTTATTTGAAAGAGTTACAGAGAAGCGGAGGTAGAGAGAGAGAAGTCTTTTATCTGCTGGTTCACTCCCCATATGGCCACAGTGGCTGGAGCTGGACCAATCCGAAGCCAGGACTCCAACCGGCACCCGTATAGGATGCCAGAACTGCAGGCAGAGGTTTTACCTGCTACACCACTGCGCCACCCCAAAGCGATGACTTTCAAAATGTTAAGATAGAGGGGCCTGCACTGTGGCGCAGTGGGTTAACGCCCTGGCCTGAAGCACCGGCATGCCATGTGGGCACCTGTTCGAGTCCCAGCTGCTCCTCTTCTGATCCAGCTCTCTGCTGTGGCCTGGGAAAGCAGTAGAAGATTGTTGCTGTGGATTTGTTTTGAGAGGAGGAGCGTGGTGGGGGAAAGAGGCGTGGAGTTGCCACACAGATCCTGGGAGCTGGGTGAAAGGGGGCCAGAGGCGAGCAGCCCGCATTACAGTTTATTTCAGTTGGTACAGCGGCTTATATAGCCGAGGCAGCCAATCTGGTCAAGGGGTGATTTATGCCCTAACCAATCACAGCCTGTTGCCAAGCAGACTCCGTTGCCATGTGGTTTCTGAAACCATCCAATCACAGCACCAGGCAGGCTCCATTGCCAGCGGCCATCTTGGCCCTGCATTCTCAATCCTCCACAGAAGATGGCCCAAGTCCTTGGGCCCCTGCACCCATGTAGGAGACCTGGAAGAAACTCCTGACTCCTGGCTTCGGATTAGAACAGCTCTGGCTGTTGTGGCTAATTGGGGAGTGAACCACTGGATAAAAGACCTCTCTCTCTCTCTGCCTCTCTTCTCTGTGTAACTCTTTCAGATGAATAAATTGAAAGAAGGAGGAGGAGGAGGAGGAGAAGCAGAAGAAGCAGAAGCAGAAGCAGAAGAAGAATAAGAAGAAGAAAAGGAAGAAGTCACTCTTTTTTAAAAAAATGTAAAGATAGAAACTGAAAACTCTTCACTCATTTGACACGAGTTCAGGAATTGTGGGTGCCCGTGCAGACACCATTCCAGGGGCTAGGGACAGAGCCATGACCAAGCCAGCAAAGGTCCTGGAGACCCAGGTAGCAAAGTCAACAGACAAATGGGCAGGGTAATCTCAAGGGTGAGAAACGTTGCAAAATCATGAAAAGAGAGGCGAGGCTGGGAGCAACTACTTGGGATTTTGCCAACAGAGAAGTCTTCTTTAAAAAGGTGGACTTTTGAACTAAGATCTGTGAAACAGAATGGGTTTCCAGAAATAACTTCCGTTGATGATATTTCCATAAAGTTGTTTTTGGAGACCTTCCATGTGCAAGGCTGGGCCAAGTGTAATTATCACATAATGATGCATGGGTGAATTTAGCAATCTTAATTTTATTCACAACATTACTTTTAAGGATTTTTTTTTATCTACATTAAACAGAGATTGGGAGAAAATATTTGTAATGTGTAAGGGGTTGCACAAATAGTAAGGAAAAAAAATGGAAAGTTGGGCAAATGATAAGAATGACAATTTACAAAAAGAAAATGAAATGCAGAAAGCCCATAAACATGAGAAAATGCTCACATAGATAATACTGAAATGTAAAGTAAAACTACAAGATACTGAATCTCACCAAGTATAAAGAAAATAAATGATCAAGTTCATCCATGAATCAAAGGTGATGGGTGGGAATAGTCTTGTGTCTTGTTGCCGGGACATAGATAGGTAACGTCCTTTTAAAGAGCAACTAGCAGAATATTTTGAGATTTTAAATGCGTGTACCCTGTGATTCAGCAATGGAAACTGATTCTACATAAATAGAAGCTCAAAGGCCTGAACATACCTAAAGGCAAGGACACCACCGTGGCAGTGTTCTCAGCGATGAAAAAAATAAATGGAAAAATATCCTATAAATCCATTGGTGATCAGAATGCTTGAACAGAACATGGTCAATACAGAAAGTGAGACGCCTTGCAACCACTGAACAAATAAGCTTTGTGTCCATGACAGGTGACAAGTGAGAGTGGAATGATTGCGTAAGAGCAAAGGGGATGCCTCCTTTTAGAGATCTATTTGTATCCGCGTAGAAGAAAGACTGGAAGGGCATGCAGCACATTAGCAGCAGTAACTTCAGCAGAGGGAATCTGGAGGGAGAGCGAGTAGGACTTCCACTTTTATTGTATGCATTTTTAATAGAGGAGAAAAATCCAATACATTAAAGAAACAGATTCATTTATCCCGGTTGAGAGGAGAACATTTCTATTTCTGAATATTGAAGGAGGATTGCATGAACACCAAGATGGATGGGTTCAGAAATAGTCACATTTTTATAAGACCAAAATGCAATTGCACAGATATCCAACGACTGAAAGGGAAAATGTGTGTGATGTGCATAACTGACAAAAAAAAATCAATAAACAATTGAAAGAAATAGAGAGAGGCTTCAGAGCCTTCCTGGAAGAAGGTGGAATATAATTTGCATGTAAAACACATACAAAGTCAATACCATGAAAGCACTCACTGGGATGCCGGAGGAAGAGAACAGAAGAGATAAATATGTCACTTTTAGTGGGGAAATACAGTGTTATCACGAGAAAAGGTGTATTTTTACTCTCACTGAGAAAAGTGCACATTAAACTACTAATCAAATTACCCCTACTGAATTCAAGCTATTTATTAAGCACCTACTACATACTCAAGTGTGAGTCCTTGTGCTCTCATTTCAATCCTCACTCTTATCACCTTACAAAGTAGATGACAGCTCCCTTAGATAAGAGAGGCACAGAAAGGTTAGGCAACTTGCCTAAAGCCGTACGACTGGTAAGTAGAAACACCAAGATTCAAACCCAGGACTGATTCCAAAAGCCCAGTATCATCTGCTCTGCTGGATGAGCTCCTAAAATTAGAAGATGAAACTCAGGGCCAGTGTTGTAGCATGTAGGGTAAAACTGCCACTTGCAAGGCCGGCATCCCATGTGGGCACCAGTTTGAGTCCCAGCTGTTCCACTTCCAATCCAGCTCTCTATTAATGACCTGGGAAAGCAGTAGGAGATGCCCCAAGTGCTTGGGCCCCTGCACCCACGTGGGAAACCTGGAAGACGCTCCTGACTCCTGGCTTTGGCCTAGTCCAGCCCTGTCCATTGTGGCCATTTGGAGAGTGAACAAGCAAATGGAAGATTCATTCTCTCTCTCTCTCTCTCTCTCTCTCTCTCTCTCTCTAATTCTGCCTTTAAAATAAATCTTAATAATAAAAAAAAAAAGATCAAGCTCAATACTGATGGATGGGGCCAGCACTGTGGCATAGAGGGTGGTGCTGCTGCCTGCAGCGCAGACATCCTATATGGGCACCGGTTCGAGTCCCGGCTGCTCTACTTCCGATCCAGCTCTCTGCTACGGCCTGGGAAAGCAGTACAGGATGGCCCAAGTCCTTGGGCCCCACACCCGCATGGGAGACCCAGAAGAGGCTCCTGGATCAGCGCAGCTCCAGCCATTGTGACTAATTGGGGAGTGAACCAGCGGATGGAGGACCTCTCTCTCTCTCTCTCTCTCTCTCTCTCTCTCTCTCTCTGCCTCTCCTTTCTCTGTGTAACTCTGACTTTCAGGTAAATAAATCTTTTTTAAAAATACTGATGGAGGCACGCACACACAGAGTACGTGCTTTATTCTTTATTCAGCCGCCTGGGATCCCTCTAAGCGTCAGAGGTCCGCAGAACCACACAGGAGCATTAGTCTAGTTGCACCCTCACTGAACTTCTCCCTGTGGCAGAACCCGCCCCCGGCTCCCTCCAGCAGACTGAGACTTCTGGGTTCTTGGTTAGAACCTTCCTGGGCCCTTTGTGATGCCAGACCTGGGCCGTTGCTGTGGCACCCACGGGGGCTGGGGCTGGGGACTCGTGGTGGCCTCTCTGCGCCTCTGCATTTCCTACTTGCGGAGCACCGGAGCACCCTCATCGCTTGGGCACCTCGCCATCCTCCACTTGTCTCCCAAGGCTATCACTCTTCATTCCCTCAACTCCACCTCTTCACCCTGTCTAACCGAACTTCACTCCCGCCGCTTCCTCCTGCCTTCGCTGCTGTCCCCTGCGCCCTCTCATCCCCTGCCCACCGGCCTCCTGCAGACTCCGTTTCCTCTCTGCTCCCTCTTCATTCATCCTCCCTCCCCTGCCACTTTCCTCTCACTGCCCTCACCCCTCTTCTCCCGTGTGCCCTCCTTGCTCTCTCTCTCCCCCCGCCCTCGCCCTCTTTGCTTTCTTCCCATCAGCTGAGCTGGGTCAGCTGTATCTAGAACTAGCTATGGGATTTGGGGAAAAGAAAGGGACGGTGAGTCCTTCTGAGCGGAATCCAAGCCCAAGACCTAAAAGGAGGCTGAAACCTATTCAGAAAAGGAAGGTGAAACGGGAAAATGTGGAGGAACTGAAGCAGGAGGTGGTCCTGGTGAGAACCTGCGAACTGACTGCCCTCTGAAAACCCGGCCTCGCCTTCAGCCTTTCGACTTCTTTCCTGAAGAATTAGCACTACCCTGCTCCCAAGCCAGAGCTGCCTCTTTCCCAGTTCTTCTTCCCCATCTCTGAGGAAATGACCCCAGCTCACTGTATCTCCTTCAACAATGCTCCTGTCCCCACAGGACGACCACAGATTAACCCTGGAACAACTGAGCGCCAAGTATTCCGTGGACCTGTCAACGGTGAGTGAGGAACTCCCGAAGGGAGGCAGCGGTCCCCACACCAACTCTGGGGGTACCAAGACAAAGGCAGAACCAGAAATCAAACTCCTAAGTTCAAGTCCAGTGTTCTGATCTCTCACTCACCCCCAAGCTGGCCAAGTGCCACACCACTTGGAAGAATATGATGGTGCCAACAACCCAAAAGAAAGTTTAGGGTTAGATAAGTGAATGCCACCAGTTTAGGGCAGTCCCTTCCAATTTGTTGTATGCAGGACCCTGGGTCACGCCTATAATTTGTCAAAGACACTAAGATACTTTTGCTTATGTGGGCTGTATCTATCTATATTTTAAAATCAAGAAGTTTAAAAAGTACTTCTAAACTTATTTAAAAATAACAGAAGTAAGCCCAGTATATGTTAGTATAATTTGTGACTGATAATTGCATTTTTCAAGACAGCTTACATCTCTGTAAAACTCTTTGAAATAGAAAATAGTTGGTTTCTCATCTCTTTACTCTACTGGATCTGTCACGACATCCTATGCCATGGAGCCTTTGGAAATTCCACTGCACACTCTAGGGATGAGCATGTGAAAGGCCAGCATGATTCAGTACTGTTGGGAAAAATTGATCTTGTGGACACCCCACCCCAAAAGGGCTTTGGGACCCCATCCTGCCCCAAAAGGGCCTTGGGACCCCACCCACCCACCCACGTTTTCAGTGGGAAGTTTGGAATGGTTGGTAGGGATTTGTGGCTTCTACTATCATTTTCATTGAGAGGAAAAGGCAAATAAGCTTATGCACAAGACTAGAATGAGAATCTAGAAAGGCTATGTCTTAAGTGGGCGTTTCTGCCTCTTTCTAAGGTGTAGAGTCAATACGTGGGTGTCACTACTCCTGTGTTGTCAACACTGCATATTCTTTTTTTTAAAAATATTTATTTTATTTATCTGAAAGAGTTACAGAGAGGCAGAGGCAGAGAAAGAGAGGTCTTCCATTTGCTAATTCACTCCCCAAATGGCCGCAATGGCTGGAACTGAGCTGATCTGAAGCCAGGAGCCAGGAGTTTCTTCTGAGTCTCTCATGTGGGTGCAGGGGCCCAAGGACTTGAGTCATCCTCTACTGCTTTCCCAGGTGCATTAGCAGGGAGCTGGATTGGAAGTGAAGCAGCTGGGACTCGAACTGGTGCCCAAATGGGATGCCGGTGCTGCAGGCTAGGGCTTTAACCTGCTGCACCACAGTGCCAGCCCCAACATTGCATATTCTATCTCACGGTTACACTGCACATGATATCATGATTATCTGTATGTGTTTCTCACTTGACCTCATTAAAAATAGGGACCATTGTTATCCTCAGCACCTGTGGGACGAGGCCATATAATAGCAGGTCAAATTCTAAAAGGTTTGTGAATCAATCCATAAACCAAAAACCCTTCCTATGTAAGCACAGTAAGCACAAGCCCCTCAAAAACGCAAATTCCCAAGTCCCACCTTACCTAAGAAGAGCTTCCAGACTGGCCTCCGGGGAGCTTCTCTGTCCCCATCAAAGGGGCTGTGAATGGCAGGTTCCCCTCCACTGCACTCTTCACAGCACAGCAGCCACCCCTTTTCCTTCTCCACACAGGGCCACACTCCTGAAATGGCAAAGGAACTTCTGATACAACATGGACCCAATGTGCTTACCCCACCCCCCACCACTCCAGAATGGGTCAAATTCTGTAAACAGCTCTTTGGTGGCTTCTCCCTCCTGCTGTGGACAGGTGCCGTTCTCTGCTTCGTGGCCTATGGTATTCAGCTGTACTTCAATGAGGACCCCAGCAAAGATAACGTGAGTCTGTCCAGTCAGTGCTCGGCCCCTGCTCTCCCCCGGGCTCAGCAGCCTGGCACTCCGGAGTCCTCCGACTCAAATCCCCCACACTCCCAGCAATTTCTAGGGAGGCCTTGGTCCAGCCTGTTCCCCTTAACCTTTGATCTAGAAAGTTACTGGTTAAGCACACCCAAAATGCATAATTTTTCCCAGAAATGTGTTCCCCTCTGATGATCCTCCCAATTGATCATCAAAGTGCTTTGTAGCCCATTTTTTAGAATGAATATTAAAAGATGTATTTATTCAAAAGGCAGAGTCTGTGACAGAGAGAGAGAAACAGAAATCTTCAGTCCAGTGGTTCACTCCTCAAATGGCCGCAATGGTCAGGGCTGGGCCAAGCTACTGAAGCCAGGAGCCATCAGGGTCTCCCACATGGGTACAGGGACCCAAGCAGTTGGGCCATCTTTGCTGCTTTCCCAGTTACATTAGCAGGGAGCTGGATCTGAAGAAGAGCAACTAGGACTTGAACCGGCAATCTGAAATGGTGTGCCGGTGTTGCAGGCAAAGGCTTAACCTGCTTCACCACAACGCCAGCCCCTGCAATCCCTGTCTTTTCCCCAGCATTTTAACCTCTTCTTCTCCTCCCCCATGCATCAGCACCACCACCACCCATTCTTCACAGCCCCCTCTGCTCTGCAACTCAGTCCCGTGGTTTCTGTCGCCCGGAGAAATGACGGTCACCCTTGCAAGTCGATGTCTGAGCCTGCAGCAGAGGAGAGGCACCCACTGAGCAATGCCTTGTCTCTTCACACCCAGCTGTACCTGGGCATTGTGCTGGCCGCCGTGGTCATCATCACTGGTTGCTTCTCCTACTATCAGGAGGCCAAGAGTTCCAAGATCATGGAGTCTTTTAAGAACATGGTGCCGCAGGTAGGCCTGATGTGTGAGGATCTAGAGAGAAGAGATGTAGAAGGTGGCCAGACACACAATTAAGTCCCTTGGAGAATTGTATCCTATGACAAGTGAGCTGAGTGGAGCTGTTGATGAGAGGGCCAGGATACTGTATCAGGCCCCAGAGTACCTGGAAAACTGAAGACCTGAGGAAGTACCATCTATGCAGCAGTCCAGCCTACAAAGCACCATATAAACCCCAGATGACAACATTCTGATTTTTTAAAAATATTTATTTATTTGAGAGGCAGAGTGAGAGAGAGAGAGAGAGAGAGAGAGAGATCTTCCATCTGCTGGTTCAATCCCCAAATGGCCCAATGGCTAGAGCTGAGCGAGTCCAAAGTCAGGAGCCAAGAACTTCTTCCCAGTCTCCCACATAGGTGCAGGGGCCCAAGCACCTAGGTCACCTTCTGCTGTTTTTCCCAGGTGCATGAGCAGGGAGCTGTATCAGGAGTGGAGCAGCAGGGACTCGAACTGCCGCCCATATAGAATGCCGGAACGGCAGGCGGTGGCTTTACCCGCTATGCCACAGCACCGGCCCCTATACATATATTTTAAAAAAGAAACAAGGCAGGGGCTGGTCAGGAGCCTGAATTTCCAATGTCAATGAGATTAAAGGCAGCAGCTGTGGAAATGAGACACAGCAACTAAATGCAGTGCTCACCCTCCACACCTGACCCCCTGCCAGAGAGAAAAATAATGCTTTAAAAGATATATTTGGTCAACTGACAAAATGGGAATACAAGCAATAAAGTATTGTTTCTGGACCAGCGCTATGGCACAGAAGGTTAAGCCTCCATCGGCGGCGCTAGCATCCCATATGGGTGCCGGTTCTAGTCCCAGCTGTTCCTCTTTTGATCTGGCTCTCTGCTACGGCCCGGGAAAGCAGTGGAAGATGGTTCAGGTCCTGGCACCCCTGCACCCATATGGGAGACTCGGAGGAAGCTCTTGCCTCCTGGCTTTGGATCGGCACAGCTCTGGCCATTGCGGCCATTTGAGGAGTGAACCATCGGATGGAAGACCTCTCTCTCTGCCTCTCCCTCTCTGTCTGTATCGCTACCTCTCAAATAAATACATAAAATATATCAATGTGGGACTTGACTGAAATCTATAATTTTGTTATAATAAATTTATTATATTAGAAAATATGTTAATTCTTGGGAAATGCAAGCATCCTGAAGTATTTAGGATAAAAGATCATGATATATATAACTTGCCCTAATATAGCTAAACGGGAAAATTAGACACACACACACACACACACACACACACACATACACATTGAGACAGAGAACAAACAACAAAACAGGCCGGCGCCGTGGCTCAACAGGCTAATCCTCCGCCTTGCGGCGCCGGCACACTGGGTTCTAGTCCCGGTCGGGGCGCCGGATTCTGTCCCCGTTGCCCCTCTTCCAGGCCAGCCCTCTGCTGTGGCCCGGGAGTGCAGTGGAGGATGGCCCAAGTGCTTGGGCCCTGCACCCCATGGGAGACCAGGAGAAGCACTTAGCACCTGGCTCCTGCCATCGGATCAGCGCGGTGCGCCGGCCGCAGCGCGCCATCTGCGGCAGCCATTGGAGGGTGAACCAACGGCAAAGGAAGACCTTTCTCTCTGTCTCTCTCTTTCACTGTCCACTCTGCCTGTCAAAAAAACAAAACAAAACAAAACAAATGTGGTGAAATGTGGATGGGTGAATCTGGATAGGCTATATAAATATTTTCCTTCCTGCAACTTTTCTGAACATTTTAGATTATTTTCAAACAAAATGTTTTCTAAAGACACCTAGAAATAATATGACAGCAGACTGGAAGGCCTCAGCACAGGGCTGGAAACTTGTAAAGAAATGCACTCAAAAATTTCCCAACAACCAGATCCTGTTCTAGCATTGGAGCTCAAAATCTTCCTCTCAATTTTGTATCAGCATACCTTAGTTCTTCCAAGCATAGGTTCTAGGAAAAGTGTTATGGTAGTGGTAGTGTTGATGATCAGTTAGCATTTGCTACCCAATAAATCATCCCGACACTGAGGGGACAAAAACACCAAGCATGCGATGTCTCAGCTATCATGGCTGGACGTTCCGGTCTGAGCTGACCTCCGCTGGTGCTGGATGGTCTACGATGACCTCATTCACATGTGTAGGGCCTCAGCTGGGACGACTGGGACAACTGGGCCTTTCTTCTCACGATGCCCCATCTGCTGGGAGGCCAGCTCATGCTTGAGCATGAGAGGCTCTCTGTAACATAGGACAAGCTCCAACATGACACTCTTTTTAAGCCTCTGCTTGTCTCACAGTTGCTAACATGCTGTGGGCCAAGCCTGGTTGAGGGGTGGAGAGATGGGCGCCATCTTGTAGTGGGAGGAGCATTAAAGTCACTTTGCAAAACGCCATGGAGACAGCAATGGTGGAAGTTACAATCTATCAGAAAATCTTCAAGAATGATATTATGGGGGCTGGTGCTGTGGCACAGTGGGTTAAGCCTCTGCCTGTGATACCAGCATCCCATACGGGTGCCTGTTCATATGGCTGCTCCACTTGTGATCCAACTCCATGCTAATGTGCCTGGAAAAGCAGTGGAGGACAGCCCAAGTTCTTGGGACCCTGCACCCACGTGGGAGACATGGAAAAAGCTCTAGGCTCCTAACTTCAGCCTGGCCCAGCTCCAACTGAAGGGGCCATTTGGGGAGTGAACCAGCAGATGGAAGATCTCTATCTCTCTCTGCTTCTGTCTCTCTGTCTCTCTCTGTGTGTGTGTGTGTGTGTCATTCCTCCTCCCTCTGTAACTTTTCAAATAAAGTAAAAACTAATTTTAAAAAAGAATGATATTATCGCTGGTGACACAGTAAAAAAGGAGGGGAATCAGGAGGAAGGAGGCCAGGAATAGGAAGTTGTAGGATAAGGGGCAGGGTAGGGGAAGCAGAAAGATTTTTAAAAATATTTTATTTAGGCCGGCGCTGTGGCTCAACAGGCTAATCCTCCGCCTTGCGGCGCCGGCACACTGAGTTCTAGTCCCGGTCGGGGAGCCGGATTCTGTCCCGGTTGCCCCTCTTCCAGGCCAGCCCTCTGCTGTGGCCCGGGAGTGCAGTGGAGGATGGCCCAGGTGCTTGGGACCTGCACCCCATGGGGAGACCAGGAAAAGCACCTGGCTCCTGGCTCCTGCCATCGGATGAGCGCGGTGCACCGGCCGCAGCGCGCCAGCCGCGGTGGCCATTGGAGGGTGAACCAACGGCAAAAACGAAGACCTTTCTCTCTGTCTCTCTCTCTCACTGTCCACTGTGCCTGTAAAAAAAAAATATTTTATTTATTTGAAAGTCTGAGTTACAGAGAAGGAGGGAGAGAGAGAGACACACACACACACACAGAGAGAGAGAGAGAGGGAGAGAGAAAGAGAGAAAGAGAGAGAGAGATCCTCCATCTACTTGTTCACTCCCCAAACAACTGCCAATAACTTGGGCTTGGCCAGGCCAAAGCCAGGAGTCTCCCTCATGACTGGCAGGGGTCCAAACACTTGGGCCATCCTCCACTTCTTTTTCCAAGGCCATTAGCAGAGAGCTGGATTGGAAGTGGAGCAGCCGGAACTCGAACCGGCATCCATATAGGATCCGGCACCATAGGTGGTGGTTTAACCCACTGCACCACAATGCGAGCCCCAGCAGAAGGCTGTGAAGACCACCCTGCACTATCTTTCCATAGCGAGCTCTGGTCATCCGAGGCGGGGAGAAGATGCAGATTCTTGTAAAGGATGTGGTGTTGGGAGATCTGGTAGAAGTGAAAGGGGGAGACCGAATCCCTGCCGACCTGCGGCTCATCTCTTCACAAGGATGTAAGGTGAGGGGGTAAGGGAGAGCCTTGGGACAGGGGCCACCCAGGTCTTCAGAGCCAGTAGGGACGTGGGCTCAGTTAGAGGAAGTGTGATCTTATTATTCCAAACCTTGAGGAGGTACAAGTGCAATTCGAGTTAGAGACCATGAGGCACTGGTCTCTGGACTCCTTGTCAGTGGTGATGCTGTTAGCCACAGATAAAGTTGTCTTTATAAATGCATTTGCCTTTTGTCCCATGCTCTGGACCTCTGCCCTTATGACCTATCCTCCCCCGATCCCAGGTGGACAACTCGTCCCTGACCGGGGAGTCGGAGCCCCAGTCCCGCTCTCCTGACTTCACCCACGAGAACCCCCTGGAGACCCGCAACATCTGCTTCTTCTCCACCAATTGTGTAGAAGGTGAATATCACACCCCAAGTGGCACAGATTCCAAAACACAAACCCAAACAGAAAGACGTCAAGAGCTCTCTCGTCTAAGGATATTGGCGTTGAGAAAGCTAGTTAACAGCCTAGTTCTCCATCATCCGCAGGCTACGCGATCTTTAGGGAAAGGTCAAAGCCGCACAATGGTAGTACCTGAAGTTATTACCCCATAGATTTTTGTGTAGATTAAATGAGATAAGCAATATAAAATGCTTAGCACAGGCCTGTACATTGTAAGTACCCCATAATTATTAGCTCTCCCTCTAGCTAGTGAATAGACTGTTCTATGTGCTGAAAATGGCACCAAAGGGAGGGAATTCATTCATTTTTCTGGGCCATTATTTTACTAAGGTAAGCCCTGCTGTCTCCTCGCTATTCCCCTCTCTAAGAGCGGAGAGATATTGGCATTGGAAATGTGAGTTACCAGAGAGGCCACCAGACCTTGCCACTCTGATTTTCACTTTGCTCCTAACATCTAGGACATCCTTGATCTGCTTCTGGCCAAAGTGGGAACAAGGGACTCCACATGATTGCATTAACCTTCCCTTTGCCCTTGGGCATGTGTCCAGTACTGTAGATATCACTTCTGACTCCATGCAGTGAAACAGGTATTATCCCCATTTCACACATAAAAGACCAAGATTCAAAGAGATGAAGCACCCTGTCCAAGAGCACAACCCATCAGCAAAGAGGAAGACCTGGGACTCCAGTGGAGCTCTGTCTCCAAAGCCCATGGCCTTTCCACAGACCATGCTCTGCATTCAACAACTGTTCCCACCACTAACCAGATTATTTAATTTTTAAAAAGATTTATTTAGGCCGGCGCCGTGGCTCAACAAGCTAATCCTCCGCCTTGCGGCGCCGGCACACTGGGTTCTAGTCCCGGTCGGGGCACCGGATTCTGTCCCCGTTGCCCCTCTTCCAGGCCAGCCCTCTGCTGTGGCCCGGGAGTGCAGTGGAGGATGGCCCAAGTGCTTGGGCCCTGCACCCCATGGGAGACCAGGAGAAGCACCTAGCACCTGGCTCCTGCCATCGGATGAGCGCGGTGCACCGGCCGCAGCGCGCCAGCCGCGGCAGCCATTGGAGGGTGAACCAAAGGCAAAGGAAGACCTTTCTCTCTGTCTCTCTCTCTCACTGTCCACTCTGCCTGTCAAAAAAAAAAAAAAAAAGATTTATTTATTTACTTAGAAGGTAGAGTTACAGAGAGACAAGAGAGAGGCAGAGAGAGAGAAAGAGGGATCTTCCGTCTGCTGATTCATTCCCTAAATGGCCACAATGGCCAGAGCTGGGCTAGATCAAAGCCAGGAGGCAGGAGCTTCTTCCAGGTCTCCCTCATGGGTGCAAGGGCCCAAGCACTTGGCCCATCTTCGACTGTTTTCCCAGGCATTAGCACAGAGCTGGATCAGAAGTAGAGCAGGCAAAACTAGAACTGGTGCCCATAAGGGATGCCAGCACTGCAGGTGGCAGCTTCACCTACTGAGCCAAAGCATTGGCCCCAAATTATTTAATTTTAAAAGACCTTGCAGGGTAAGAGTAATGTAAAGAGGGGCCGGCACTGGGCGTAGCAGGTTAATGCCCTGGCCTGAAGCGCCTGCATCCCATATGGGTGTCGGTTCGAGACCCAGCTGCTCCACTTCCAATCTAGCTCTCTGCTATGGCCTGAAAGGCAGTAGAAGATGGCCCAAGCCCTTGAGCCCCTGCACCCACCTGGGAGACCTGGAAGAAGCTCCTGGCTTCGGATGGGCACAGCTCTAGCCATTGAGGCCAACTGGGGAGTGAACCATCGGATGGAAGACCTCTCTCTCTGCTGCTCCTCTCTCTGTGTAACTCTGACTTTCAAATAAAAATAAATAAATCTTTTTTTTTTTTAAAGGGTAATGTAATGACTAAATAGAGCCTGAGGAAGACTCCACTAGAAAATAAAATTAGGCCGGCGCCGTGGCTCAACAGGCTAATCCTCCGCCTTGCGGCGCTGGCACACCGGGTTCTAGTCCCGGTCGGGGCACCGGATTCTGTCCCAGTTGCCCCTCTTCCATGCCAGCCCTCTGCTGTGGCCCGGAAGTGCAGTGGAGGATGGCCCAAGTGCTTGGGCCCTGCACCCCAAGGGAGACCAGGGAAAAGCACCTAGCACCTGGCTCCTGCCATCAGATCAGTGCGGTACGCTGGCTGCAGCACACTGACCGCGGCAGCCATTGGAGGGTGAACCAACGGCAAAGGAAGACCTTTCTCTCTGTCTCTCTCTTTCACTGTCCACTCTGCCTGTCAAAAAAAATTTTAAAAATAAAAAATAATAAAAAAAAGAAAAGAAAATTAGGGGCCGGCGCTGTGGCATAGCTGGTAAAACCACTGCCTGCAATGCCAGCATCCCATATGGGCACCAGTTCGAGTCCCAGCTGCTTCACTTCTGATCCAGCTCTCTGCTATGGCCTGGGAAAGCAGTAGAAGATGGCCCAAGTCCTTGGGCCCCTGCATCCACATGGGAGACCTGGGGGAAGCTCCTGGCTCCTTGCTAAGGATTGGCACATCTCTGGCCGTTGCAGCCAACTGGGGAGTGAACCAGCGGATGAAATCTCTCCATGACTCTCTCTGCCTCTGTCTCTCTAGAACTCAGTCTTTCAAATGAATAAATAAATCTTTAAAAACATACATATAAGAAAAAATTAAATGTTTAAAATATTGATTAGACAGAAAAATGCACACTAGCAATATTTCCCTAAAGCCACTAGATTCTTAATGGATTTTAGGAAGACATTTGCTCAGTTGTGTCCTTCCAAAAGTAGGTTTCTCATCAGCTAAGCCTGTACTGCAGAGAAGGAGGATGGGGACAGTGGGTGTGGTGCTGGCCCATCTGGGAAACCAGGGTCTGCCTGGAGGAGACTGGTACATGTGAGACATGGTCCAGGGGGCAGAGCTACAGTGAAGGGGCTCATTACATTGTGGAATTCCCATAGCATTTATCCTTAACCAGCTTGCACATTAACCTTTACCAGAGATGGATTTGCAAACTAGTAGTACAATTTTAACGTTTGTCTTTACCATCCAACCCCCCCCCCCCCACTATGGATTTATTTTGTTTTTGAGAAGAATTTGTTTGTCACCATTCTGGAAGTTGGGAAGATTAAGATGCTGGTGATTCAGTTCCTGGTGAGAGCTCACTTCCTGGCTGGCAGACAGCTGCCTTCTCCCTGCGTCCCCGCACAGCACGGAGAGGAGGCCCTGTTCTCCTCTTCCTTTACAGACGCCAATGCCGTCACTGGGGTCCCCATCACTAGGCCTTGGATGTGGCGATGGGACAAACATGGCTCTAGGGTCTCATGCATCTTCTAGAGCGCCTAAGCTCTGTATATCTGTATATCTGATGATATACAGAAGGTAGATGAAGGAAGATTGGCCCGATGTTGATGTCAACTCACCCTGTCTCAAGACACACCAGGATGAGTTATTTTCTTTTTTTAAAGATGTATTTATTTATTTGAAAGTCAGAGTTATGGAGAGAGAGAAGGAGAGGCAGAGAGAGAGAGAGAAGTCTTCCATCCACTAGTTCACTCCCCAGTTGGCTGCAATGGCTGGAGCCATGCCGATCTGAAGCCAGGAGCTTCTTCCAGGTCTCCCACACGGATGCAGGGGCCAAGGACTTGGGCCATCTTCCACTGCTTTCCCAGGCCATAGCAGAGAGCTAGATTGAAAGTGGAGCAGCTGAGCCGGCGCCGTGGCTCAACAGGCTAATCCTCCGCCTTGCGGCGCCGGCACACCGGGTTCTAGTCCCAGTCGGGGCACCGGATTCTGTCCCGGTTGCCCCTCTTCCATGCCAGCTCTCTGCTGTGGCCCGGAAGTGCAGTGGAAAAGCACCTAGCACCTGGCTCCTGCCATCGGATGAGCACGTGAGCCGGCAGCCATTGGAGGGTGAACCAACGGCAAAGGAAGACCTTTCTCTCTGTCTCTCTCTCTCACTGTCCACTCTGCCTGTCAAAAAAAAAAAAAAAGGAAGAAAGAAAGTGGAGCAGCCAAGACTTGAACCAGTGCCCATATGGGATGCCAGCACTGCAGGTGGGGGCTTTACGCACTATGCCATAGTGCTGGTTCCCATGGGATTAGTTATTAAATCTTGTCTTCCCAAGCATGAGGAAACAATAGCAGAAAGAATAAAAAACAAGAATCAGACTATCCTCCACTTCATCAAAAAGAAGAAACCGTTTCAGCACTTCCCGTGTATTTTAGTATCTTCTTTCCCCATGATTACCTGTCAACCAGTTTGAAGCTCATCTATAGAGTGCTTCCTAATGTTAACCAATCCAGAATTCCTTGCTTGCATGAGCACTGGACTGACCCATCTGCTGTATGAGTAGCATCCTCCTGTCAGCCCACAGAGCTGAGGGTCACCCTAGAAGTGGGGACCATGGCTCTCTATGCTACAGTGTTTGTGGAAGCTACTAAATGAGAGATACCCCTACTACTTCACATGTATAATTTTCTATCAGTCTTATGGGGACCCTAAATTCATCTAAATGAAGAGGGGAAAAAAAGGAACAAATGTTTGAGTTAAGCCTATGATGTGCCCAATAGTGTTGTAGTCTTAAAAAGTGCTTAATTCTCACAATTTGTAAGAATTCGCTTCCCCTCTTAAAGACAAGGAAGCCTCAGTCTCAAGAGAGGTTAAGTAACATGCCCTAGGGAAAAGAGTGAGTAACTGGGAAAGCTGTACTTCCAGCGTGGAGTCTCTCTGCTTCTAAAAGAAGTGCTGTTGCTATAATGCATCGCTTGTCTGAGTAACTCAGACTCTGACTTCAATGGTAGGCATTTCAGTGGTTATGGTAAAACAGGAAGAATGATAATAAGCCAAGGACCTTGTCATACCCGTCATTTCGAGCCATGTGGGTGAGTGACCAGCATCATGTGTGCATAAAGCCAAAAATGATGTCCAAGCTGTCCTTCTGATTCAGGGCCATGCTGGTGGAGAGCAAAGGCCGTGTACACACAGAAGCCCAGCTGTCATGGCCTGTGCTACCCAGCAGAGGTCAGACTGGCTCCAGCTGGCACAGCAGGGAGGGGCTCAGCTTGGATCAGGGTTTCTCAACTGACACTGGGGGCGGGATCATTCTTTGTTGTGGTAGGGGGAGAGGAGGGCTGCTCTGTGTACTATGGACATTTAGCACTGCCTCTGGTCTCTACCCACTAGATGCCTGCAGCAGCCCCTCCCACCCTACCTGTCTCCAGATAGTACCACATGCCCCCAGCAGAGAACGACAGGTTACAGGCTGAGGGGGTTGTTGGAACCCAGGTCTCAGCAGAAGGGAAACCACTACTCCTGAGAATCCAGAAATGATTCAGCTACTGAGGGCCAAACAAGCAATACAAGGGAATGCACGATATTTGGATCGAGTGTAATGAAGACCTTGACAGTGAAGGCAGTACGTTGGGTACCTCTGGGGAGCTGTGAGATCCCGTCAGAGCTTTTCATGTGCATGAATTAGATATGAGGTGAATGGACCTCGTGGCCTCTCGTTCCACCTCATCTCTGACCACCTTCGGCATTCTGTTTATGGAAACCAAGCCCAACAGCCTTCCCGACTCAGGCTTGGCGTGTCTTGAGTGACCACATCTGACAACAAACCAAAACACTTAGTTTTTTGTTGAACACAGAACACTTCTGTATCCAAAATGTGAGGGGATTTTTTTTCCCCACCCACCAACTCTCCAAGACAGCAACTGAGTGTGTCCCAGGTCTAACACCATCAGAGCCACAAGTGACTGCCTCCACTTTAGACACCAGTAGCAAGCACTAGGTTGTCACCGCTACTTCTGGCTGATCGGCTATAAATCCAGGTTCTCACAACTCCTTCTTTAGGTTTGATTAGTTTGCTAGCATAGCTCACAGAACTAGGGGTCTGTTTTATTTAATTAACTCATTTATTTTAGAAGATATTTCAAAGGGCACAGACGAAGAGCCAGAAGGCGAGAAGCCCAGGGCAAGGTGGGTGGAGAGGGGTATGGAGCTTCTGATCCACAGGTCAGCAATCCTGAAGCTCTAGATCCAACCCAATCCTTTTGGATTTTTAATGGAAGGTTCATTATGCAAGCTTGATTGATTAAATTACTGGCCATTTGGTAATCAGCTCAACCTCCAGCCCTTTGCACCTCCCCAGAGGTTGATGGGGAGCTGAAAGTTCCAGTCCTCTAATCACAGGTTGGTTTCCCTGGCAACCAGCCCCCACCACACAGCTATCCAGGAGCCCACTCAGTGTCACCTCATTAGACCAAAGATCCTCCTATGCCACAGGAAATTCCAGGGATTTAGGAACCCTGGGTCAGATACAGCCATCGCTCAGGAATCACAGAGATCTTAGGAGCTCCGTGCTAGGAACTGAGGCCAGAGATTAGTATATGTATTTCTCACTATATCACATCTGCCCTTTCCCTGTTCTTCCCCAGGGACAGCCCGGGGCATTGTGATTGCTACAGGAGACTCCACGGTGATGGGCAGGATTGCCTCATTGACATCAGGCCTGGCAGTTGGCCAGACCCCCATAGCTGCCGAGATTGAACACTTCATCCGTATGATCACCGTGATGGCCATCTTCTTTGGTGTCACTTTTTTCGGGCTCTCACTCATCTTGGGTTACGGCTGGCTGGAGGCTGTCATTTTCCTTATTGGCATCATTGTGGCCAATGTGCCTGAGGGGCTATTGGCCACTGTCACAGTGAGTAGAAAGGGTGGAGGGTGGCTTCAGGGAAATGAAGTCACTGGTTTTCTTTTGTTGTTGAACCTCCTAAAGCCCAGAGTATTCCTGACATGTAGATTGGAGTCAGAAATCACGTGGCTCCCAATAGTACCCTGACTCCTTCCACCCATTTTTTCTGGTGCCTTTTCTTCCTCCTCAGCAGGAGAGGAATCAACTCGCAGTGGAGAAAGTACTGGGCTCTAAGTCATCAGGACGGAGTTCAGGCCCTGAGGGTACTGACTGGTAAACCTAGCCAAATCACTTACCATCTCCAGGTCTCAATTTATTCAGCCGTTTATAGAGGGAGATTAATTTAGAATTGCAGAATCTTATTGGAAAAGACTTCAAAGACCATATAAATTCAACCTTTCAATTCAAGCTGAATATTTTCTATAAAAGCCATGGAAAATAATTAGTCTTGGCTCATTTCATTGTTTGATTGCTCTAGTTGAGATTTATTTATTTATTTGAAAGGCAGGATGACACAGAGAAACAGAAAGAGGGATCTTCCATCCACTGGTTCAGTCCCCTAATGACTCTTAACAGCCAGGGCTGGGTCAGCCTGAAGTTAGGAATTTGGATCTCCATCCAGATCTCCCACATGATACAGGTTTCCAAGTACCTGGACCATCTTCTGCTCTTTCCCAAGAGCATTAGCAGGGAGCTGGGTTGGAAGCAGAACAGCCAGGACTTGAACGGGGACTGGGATATGGGATGCCAATGTTGCAGGTCACGGAGTAACCCACTGCACCACAAGCCCTGACCATTGCAACCATCTGGGGAGTAAACCAGTGGATGGACGAGTTCTCTCTCTCTCTCTCTCTGCTACTCTGCTTTTCAAATAAATAAATATTTTTTTATTTTTAAATCCAAAGCCAGTAGCCAGGAGCCAAGAGCTACTTCCAGGTCTCCCACATGGGTACAGGGGCCCAAGGACTTGGGCCATCTTCTGCTGCTTTCCCAGGCACATTAGCAGGGAGCTGGATTGGAAGTAGAGCAGCTGGGACTCAAATTGGCTGCCCATGTGGGATGTCAGCGTCACAGGTGGTGGCTTTACCCACTATGCCACAACACCAGCCCCAAAATAAATCTTAAAAAAAAAAAAAAGAGAGTGGAAATAAAAATACTACTCAGGATGGCTTTGGACTAGTATAAAAAATCAGGCCTAATGATATTTTGTAAAAATGTTATAACCCCATGATTAGAATTCTGTACATGCATAAGGCACAACCTTAAAATTTCTTAGTTTTGAAAACAATCTTATCCCTTACACTGAATTTATGGTCAACACAGATATTTTGATTTTAATGATTTCTTGAGTCATCTCCAATGTCTTGATAGTCCTTCCCAGTGTCATCATTCTCCCCACTTTTAAAAAGCTCTTGGTACAACCCGCCCTGTATCCCTCGCATTGTCAACCACAGCTAACAATGAGCTGCCTACATGGTCCCCAGAAACACTGGACTTTAGAACAAGGCAGGGCCTGACCTTCACTGAAACAGAGGCCGCTGCATAAGAGACAATCCCAGGGAGAGGAATATTCCAGGAGGATAAGGAGGGTCTGTGACACCCCGGGAGGGGGATACACTCTAAAAATAGAACAAAAACTCTTCCTATAAAGCACAAAGCAAAATCTCTTCCCTACTTTCCTTTACCGAAGTCACGGGTTCTAAAGTGCAGATGTGGACATAAGGGAAATAAGTACAAAAAATATTACATGGCAATAAAAAAACCACATTTCCAAAATGCCCAATGGCCTGAGTAGTGCATCTCCTTCGTATCTCTGTCTCCTTCGTGGGTTTAGGTATG
This sequence comes from Sylvilagus floridanus, assembly GCA_949820135.1. Taxonomy (NCBI): domain Eukaryota; kingdom Metazoa; phylum Chordata; class Mammalia; order Lagomorpha; family Leporidae; genus Sylvilagus; species Sylvilagus floridanus. The sequence continues at coordinate 121,431,578 of OX463225.1, forward strand.
CCTGACCCTGACAGCCAAGCGCATGGCGAGGAAGAACTGCTTGGTGAAGAACCTGGAGGCCGTGGAGACGCTGGGCTCCACCTCCACCATCTGCTCAGACAAGACGGGCACCCTCACCCAGAACCGCATGACCGTCGCCCACTTGTGGTTCGATAAGACTGTGTATGAAGCAGATACCAGCGAAGAACAGATCGGTGATTAGTGGTATTGGTCTTGGACTTGGACTTGGTCTTGGGCTTGGGCTTGGGCCAGAGTGGAAGGATTTGGGGCTGTGATGACTGAGCTGATAGGACGGTGAGTCCCCACAAAGAGACAAGAACTGAAAAGTGGAGTGGAGAGAGGGGAGGTCTGGAGGGAAGAAAACGTCACCTCCACACAAAACAGGACAGGGATAACCCCCAGCCGCTGCTCACAATTCTTTTGCTCTTTCTCCCTAGGGAAAACGTTTGCCAAGGGCTCTGATACCTGGTCTGTCCTGGCCCGAATCGCTGGCCTCTGCAACCGGGCTGACTTTAAAACCAACCAGGAGCTCCTGCCCATAGCTAAGGTGTCGGGACTAAAGGGAGGCGAGGGGACCTCAGTGTCCAGGGTGTAACCCTCCCTCTCCCCCAAAAATCTCTTTGTTTATGCTCAGCAATTTCCCCCCAGGGGCCTCCCCTCCCCATTCTGCCCCACCCTTGTCAACACAGGTAAACTCCAGGCCCAGGTAACGTTCCCCGGGACTTACTGTGCAAACCCCACCTGGGCAGCGGTCAACGACAGGTGATGCTTCTGAGTCGGCCCTGCTCAAGTTCATCGAGCAGACGTACAGCTCTGTGACGGAGATGAGAGAGAAAAGCCCCAAGGTGGCGGAGATTCCCTTTAATTCTACCAATAAGTACCAGGTACAGACCCGACAAAGATAGGAGATGGGTGGAAGAAACATGAGCTCTGCCTTCACCTCCAACTGCGTCTCTGATCAGTAAAACAGGGGCCCAGTTAGGAGGAAGGCTCACCCTAAGGGAGAGGGAAGAGGTGAAGAAGGGAGAGGCGTTCAGTCCTAAGCACAGCTCTGAGCCCGCACGCTCATGGAGATGGCAAGACGTACCGGGATGTCTAAGGCTGGTTGGTGCAGGCCGTGGCAGAGTGGCGTGAGCTGTTAGGAGGCACCGCCATCTCTACAGTGAGATTTGAGTAAGGTTCCATTGGCAAGACATCTTATTTCATTCACAAATACGTCCTGCGGCTCCATGCCTGCAATTCCAGCAGTTGTTCAGCAGGTGGCGATCAGGGGTCTCCAGCATGTCTGCGGAATGTTTTCTTTCTCAGGGACATTTTGACCCATCATCCAGGGGAGGAGTAGGCCAGAGAGTGGGGAATGCTGGGTGAGGGACAGTGGTGGCGCTAACAATATCATGCACAAAGAGACAGCAAAGATGGTACTTCCCTCCCGAGTGAGATTCCTGGCAGACTCTGAGGTGAGGGCTATGGTAGAAAGGAGGGAACAGCAGCTTTGGGGTGGCTGGAGCCCTATCCGGTAAGGTCTGAGTCCTCCTGGGCACGCGTGGCTCACTCAGGGAGTGGATCCTGCGGCTGTTTGCGCTACAGCGAGCAGAGGAGGCTCCAAGTCACTCAGTTTTGCTTTTCTGTCTGAAAAGCTCTAAAGAAAAAACACATTCTACATAGATTTCTTGAAACCCCAGTTATCTATATTTTCATATTAAATGCTGAGTAACAGTCAAATCAGTTCATACTTTTCTGTCTCGACTGGTTTTTAGCCAGTGTAATAAAGTAAGCCTCCAAAGCCCAAACTGTAAATTTATTTCCATTTTTTCTGACATTTAGTGGCCTCCCTAACCAGACAGGAATTTTGTGGCTTGGCAGGGCTCTAGTAAACCTTTGGAAAGAGCTAGGTACCTCTCCCTCCACATGGTTCAAAATAAAAGCAAAACATATTCGCAGCATCTGCGGAGACGACCAACAAATAGCAACATTCCCCAAAATGACTATGTTAGTGCTTGTTCGGAGCTATTGAATACCGAGCTCAAATGGCAGAATTGTCCTCTGTGGTACACCAAGGGTGACAGGCCAGCCCACGGCCCCTGGCTCTGGCAGGCATTGCTCCAGGGTAGGGACTCCAGGCTTCCCAGGGACATCTTAGCTGCTGGTCGTTTGCAAAGCTGTCTCATTCCCTCTCAAATCAAAATGGGGCAAAGGAGATTCTTTGTTCTGGCATTTCCAGATGTGTACTTTCACCTTATTTTTTTTTTTTTAAACGTAATTTTCCATCGCGATGTGATGTTTCTGGGACCAAGTCACCAGCTTAAATAGGCCTTGCCATCACTTCCAGGTCTCCCACTCATTCAGCAAATATTTATTGAGCACTCAGACAGCTGCACTTTTTAAGCTTTTTACAGCTTTCTGCATAAAGGAGCTCAGGTTAGCCTCTTAACCACTTACGCATACTCTGGACGAAACTGCATAGTTTCTGGTGAAACACTTGTATCCACGGCTGATGCACCAGATTCCCACTCTGCCGACCCTTTAGACAGAGAGGTTTGGCCTCCCCAGCCCTCCCACACGTCCTCTCCATGGAATTTGGTTGCCATCCTGCGTTTCCTATCAATCCCAGGAGGAATCCCAGAGAGAGGGCCTTTTCAGAGATCAGAGATCAAGAGAAAAAGCAAAACTTCGACCAGTCTTACTGCTCTCCTTGTTGCTTGTGGTCTCTTCAGGTTCACTTGATGAATGCACGCCTCCCCACCCCACACCTACCCTGACCCCTGCAAGCGGACCAGCCAGCCCCTCTAGGGCCTTCCCTTGCTTTTAGAGCCCTAGAACGGCTGACTTATTTTTGGATGGTGCTTCACAGCTTTCAAAGTATTTTTTTTACAGCTCTCTCATAAAAACCCAATGAAGTAGGCAAGGCAGAACCTTTGACATTTTATTAAAGGAACTAAAGTGTTGCAAGGTTAATGGGATTGGCCTGAGGTCACATAGCTAATGAAGCATTCTCCTGGCCCTGGGACACAGACCTGCCTGCTCTGCCGACTGCCTCCGCCACAAAGGCTGCAGGAAGAAAGCAGGACTGCTTGGTTCTGCCCTCAGTCTGGCTGCAAAGATAGTAGAGATTCTCCTTGCAAACATTACCAGGCTGGGGTTTCCTGGAAAGACAGAAGGAAGGGCTGGGCTCAACCCTCCATCGGATTTGACTGGGGCAAGGAAAGACAAAGGAAATGGGTGGTAGGAAGCTGGCTGCCCGTCTGCCTTGCCTTTTGCCCGTGACCTGGTGCTCTCCTCCTGTCCCATCATTGCTCCCTCTCCTCCCTAGGTGTCCATCCACCTTCGGGAGGACAGCTCGCAGACCCACGTCCTGATGATGAAGGGTGCTCCCGAGAGGATCCTGGAGTTCTGCTCCACCTTCCTTCTGAATGGGCAGGAGTACCCAATGGACGAGGAAATGGCGGGTGCCTTCCAAAACGCCTACTTAGAACTGGGGGGCCTGGGGGAGCGTGTGCTAGGTGAGGAGCCTGGACACGGCGATGGTTGCCGTCGGTGGGGTGAGGAGCCTGGGACAGGGACAGAGCCGTGTGACTACTGTCCCTCTGTCTCTCCAGGGTTCTGCTTCTTGAATCTGCCCAGCATGTACGCCAAGGGATTCCCTTTCAATACAGATGAAATTAATTTTCCCATGGATCACCTGTGTTTCGTGGGCCTCATATCCATGATTGACCCTCCCCGAGCTGCAGTGCCTGATGCTGTGAGCAAGTGTCGAAGTGCGGGGATTAAGGTAAACACCTGCCCACCCCAGAGGCCATCGCCTGTCACGAGGTGGAGCAGCAAGCAGAAAGACTTGAAGGGAGGAGTAGGTGCTTAAAAATCTTGATTTAGCTGAAATGACTTCTGCCTCCTTGAGCCAATGATTGTTAGTCTTAAGAGACATCTAATATTAACTTCCTTCAGTGGTTAGAATCCTATCCTGCACTGGACATTAAAGCCAGCAGGGAAGTTTTGCAAATTTGGTATCCAGGCCACAACTGAGACTTATGAAATTAGAAGCCCTTTGTATGGGTCCCAGGCTTCTGTGTTTCTTTCTTTCTTTCTTTTTTTCTTTTTAAAGAGCTATGTACTTATTTCAAAGGCAGAGAGTTGCCAAGAGGCAGAGGCAGAGAGAAAGAAAGAGGGAGAGAGAGAGAGAGAGAGATCTTCCATCCACTGGTTCGTAATGGTGGGAGCTGTGCCAATCCAAAGCCAGGAGCCAGGAGCTTCTTCTGGGTCTCCCATATGAGCACAGGAGCCCAAGGACTTGAGCCATCTTCTACTGCTTTCCCAGGCCACAGCAGAGAGCTGGATCAGAAATGGAGCAGCCAGGACTTGAACCGGCACCCACATGGGATGCCGGCGCTGCAGGTGGAGGCTTTACCCACTCGCCACAGCACTGGCCCCAGGCCTCTGTATTTTAAAGCTTTGCTGGAGGTGTGGGCATTGCAGTGCACCAGGTTAAGCCACTGCTTGGAAAGCCTCCACCCTGGAGTCCTGTCTGCTTTTGAGCCAGCTTGCTGCTGATGCACCTGGGAGGCAGCAGATGATGGCCCAAGTCCCTGGGTTCCTAACACCCATGTGGGAGACCCAGATGGCATTCCTGGCTCCTGGCTTCAGCCTGATTGAGCCCTGTCTGACATAGACATTTGGAAAGTGAACCAATGGATGGTTCCCTGTTGCAGCCAGCTTCTGAGTAGACTTGTGGCACTGGCAGTTTGTCGTGGGATCCGTCCAGGTTCAAGGACGAACCACTGAGAGGGAACCAGGGCGTGGATGTAGGAAATTGTGACAAGTGAGATCCATATTCACGCCGTGGCCCCACTCTTCTCGGAGACAGCAGTACCATACCTCATCAGCTCAGGGAAGCCAAGTTATCTTCCTGGTCCCCCACAGTTCATAAACTACCATGCTGTGCTGTGAGAAGGGGCTCACATCAGTGTTCTGAGCTCTGAGTGGGCAAGTGGAATGAGGAAAAACTCTGAGGGGGTGGTTTACACGGATCGCAGCTGGGAGCTGGGCAAGAGGATCACGACTGTAGGGACAGCGGGGGAGGCCCTAACAGGAGTGAGAGGGGTTGGGTGTTTTTTTGGGTTTTTTTAGATTTTATTTTCACTTATTTGAAAGAGTTACAGAGAGAGGGGGAGAGCAAGAGAGTGAGAAAGGGAGAGAGAGAGAAAGAGAGAGAGATTTTCCATCCACTGGTTCACTCCCCAGTTGGCTGCAATGGTCAGAGCTGAGCCGATCCAAAGCCAGGAACCAGGAGCTTCTTCCGGGTGTCCAACTGGGTGCAGGGGCCCAAGCGCTTGGACCATCTTCTGCTGCTTTCCCAGTGCATTAGCAGGGAGCTGGATCAGAAGTGGAGCAGCCAGAACTGGAATCAGTGCCCAGATGGGATGCCAGCGCTGCAGGCTGGGGCTTTAACCCGCTGTGTCACAGCACCATCCCCAAGGGGTTGGTTTCAATCAGGGTAACTATAGGGCAGGAGGGTACCACAGCCTGAGGCACAGCCAGCTCGTGATGGTCTGAAGAGGACTCTCAGGGGGCCACAGGCCAGGAGCTGCAGTGGGAGGCCTCAGTGCCTTCTGGTTCATCCCTGCTCCCAGCACAAGTTTGCACAAGTTTACCCTCTGCACACTTAAAGGACAGGAGCTTGCTGCACTTGGTGGGGAACTGGGAAGTGGGAGACGCACACACGGCACCATCCTTGCAAGAGGACAATCTAGAACAGACTCACAGGAGCTTTCCCGTAGGGTGGACCCTCCCAGGTCCAGCCCTGCAATGGCATTGGCCCAGAGTGACACATGCTACAAGGCTGCCGAGTAGAAGAGGTTGCATAACAGGTCCGTGGCAGCCAAAGTTTCCCAAAGAAGTCACTGGGGGACTGGGAGTTCCCAGGCAGCCATGTGCTCAGTACTTTGGAGCAAATGTGATTTAAAAAAAATTTTAATGACCCCATTATCGTTGTCACTGAGAATCTCGGTAGCAGGAAGGTATTTGGCTCTTGCTCTGAATCTGGCTTCCCTCTAAGAACTGCAGCCAGGCTTTGAGTGCTGTCGGGAGAGCCTGTGGTTTCTTTATCAACACTGCAGTTTCTTTCAGATGAGTCCAATCTGGGGGAAGAGGGTAGCAGGGAACAAGAGGGCAGTTTCCAAGGCTGCGTGGGAGTGGCAGAGGTGCAGTCAGCCCCGAGAAACTGCAAGTGAAATTCTTTCAGTGCTGGATGAATGCTGGAAACTGCTAGATGCCCTTTATCTCAAAGGACGCATTCTCTGTGTGAGTGTGCTTCTACTGTATGGGCACATCTCAGTGCCTGGGGAAACTGTGCCCTGGGAACTCACTCCTGGGCGTGATTGACTTCATGGTTTTATTTGGCTGGCTTGGCACAGAGGTGATGCTGCTGGAAGTTACCTTACAACAGTCCATTTCGCGTGGTCAGAATGAATGTGGTGCAGTCCATTGTGGATGGCCAGTGAGGATGCCACCGTGCCTTGTCTAATAGGTCCTAGGTCACCACTGATGAGCCGCTGAGACGTTGTCAGGGCCCTGGAAGCCCGAGCAGCCTCGCTAAGGGCCCAGTGGGAACTATACCTGGAAGACAACCTTCTAGGCAGGTCCCTGCTGAATCCTCGCCACTCACTGGGCACCCCCGGCTATGCTTGTGAGGACCCAGTGCCCCACCCGGCCAGAACACTCAAAAGCAGTGGTTGAAACAGCTCAGTGCCATTTTACTACGTCTCTGGTAACCACAGTTTCGTTAGCCCTTCACTACCTCCTTCTACTGTCAGGTTAGTCAGTGCAGAATGACGAGGGTTCATGAAACGCCTTAGCTGATACTTTGGGAGAGACTTTTCAAGGCTGAATTCTATGCTTTATGCTAAGAAAACAGACTGACCTCTCCAGGACTTGTGTTCTGAAGGCAGGCGGATCATTTGGCTACAGTTGGTTTCCTTTTCCCTCCAATCAGAGCTGGGAAAGCGATGTGCCTGCAGAGCACTTGGGAACCAGGGGCCGTGGATCCTGTTAGCGTCTGTTCCTCCATTTGCTGGTTATCTCTTGACAGCTTCCTATGTGCTGGACGTGATGTTGCAGGCAGGAAACTTGACAAAGACCGCACCCTTGCAGAGCTCTCCAGTTCAGTGGGGAAGGCAAGCGAGCAATCTCCAAACAGAAAAGGATGGATGCTGGCCAGCGCCGTGGCTCAACAGGCTAATCCTCCGCCTTGCGAAGCCGCCACACAGGGTTCTAGTCCTGGTCGGGGCACCGGATTCTGTCCCGGTTGCCCCTCTTCCAGGCCAGCTCTCTGCTGTGGCCCAGGAGGGCAGTGGAGGATGGCCCAAGTGCTTGGGCCCTGCACCCCATGGGAGACCAGGAAAAAGCACCTAGCACCTGGCTCCTGCCATCGGATGAGCGCGTGAGCCGGCAGCCATTGGAGGGTGAACCAACGGCAAAGGAAGACCTTTCTCTCTGTCTCTCTCTCTCACTGTCCACTCTGCCTGTCAAAAAAAAAAGAAAGAAAGAAAAGAAAACGATGGATGCTGACATCCAGAGAGAGCGGGATCCTCTGAAAGCACAGAACTCGGGCACTTGGTCTTTGTGTGGGAACGGGACAAGACTAGGTATCAGGTGTCTAAAAATGAGTTGGAACTGAGAGGCAGAGTGAGGCCACTGTGGAGTGAGGATCTGAATGAACTTTGCAGGTGGATGGGTGTCCCAGACGTTCTGTCCGTAGATGCAGGATAGTCTTGGAAACAATGAAATGAAATTCTGAATACAGTAACAGAGCCTGCCAGCTCTCTCACTTGTTCCCGGGAACTGAAACCATCCTATAGTTTGTGGTCAGATGGTCCTGACCCTCTCTCGGTGTTGAAGCCACAGTACCAAGGTTTTTGGTCTGTACTACCAGTTCTTGGGAATGAGCTATCAAAACTTGGTTGAATGAAAGCATTAATCTGTTAGTTCTTAGAGGAGAAAGATGAAGCAACCAAGCCTTCTCAGAAGATGATTCTGCTCCTCTTCTCTCCCCTTGCCACTCCAGGTGATCATGGTGACGGGTGACCATCCCATTACAGCCAAGGCCATTGCCAAGGGGGTGGGCATCATCTCTGAAGGCTCTGAGACAGCAGAGGACATTGCTGCCCGGCTCAGGATTCCTGTCGCACAAGTGGATGCCAGGTGAGACCCCAAGAGAACACCGATTTGCCACTTTTCCCTCTCTCCACCCAGACCCCATGCACTGAAGTTCTTGAGTCTTCTTCAGTAGGTAGGATGTGTGGGGTTTATACGCTACAAAGTAAAACATACCAGGGAGATAACCAACTCAATCTGCCAGGGAGGAGCATTTGGCCAAAGAGGAGAGGGAATGGAATGTGTCCTTGTGGGCACAGTGGATGCCTGGGGTCAACGGGGGAAGCTGGGTTGAAAGAAGAAAACAGGAAGTTGCAGAAGCCAGTTGGAGGGCCCTGCTATCCCTGGTGAATTCTCAACTCTCACAACCAGGCTTTTGAAATTCTCTCCCCTCAGGGCTGTCAAAGCCATCGTGGTGCATGGCTCAGAACTAAAGGACATGAACTCACAGCAGCTTGACCACATCCTTAAAAACCACTCCGAGATTGTGTTTGCTCGGACCTCCCCGCAGCAGAAGCTCATCATCGTAGAGGGATGTCAGAGGCTGGTAAGGGAGGCAAAGGGGCCCGGGGAACCTGGCAGCACAAGCCCCAAATCAGGCAGGGGAACATGTGGGCTGGGCTGGAAGAGATTCCAGAGAGCATTCCACCTGGAACGTCCGTGGTGGCCTTCATCTTGGCAGCTCTGTGAGGCTTTAGAGAATGGCCAGGGTCCTTCCAAGATCAAGCAGGTTTGCATCAACAAGTAAGGGAAGCTGAAATCCAGCTGATCTTTGAAACCGGTCTTGAATCTGACACACTAATTATTTCACGCCTTTGGCCTGGATTTCCCCTAGGGAGCCATTGTGGCGGTGACGGGTGATGGGGTGAACGACTCCCCCGCGCTGAAGAAGGCGGACATCGGCATCGCCATGGGCATCACTGGCTCTGACGTCTCGAAGCAGGCAGCGGACATGATCCTGCTAGACGACAACTTCGCCTCCATTGTCACGGGCGTGGAGGAGGGTGAGGAAGCAGGCTACCCAGGGTTGGGACTTGACCTCTGGACTCACGTGGGAATTGCTGTACATTTTCCTATCATATCTTATGTGTCATGGTGTACATTTGCCTGTCAATGCAATCTCCATGACCCTGTATAGACAAATATCACTGTAAGACACAGTTTTGCAAAGTAGATTCAGCTGGTCCTAAGAACATCACTATCTGGTGTCCTTTCTTTTGAGATCAGGAGAAGTCCAGATTTGCCAGGGAGACTGGGGCTCTGGTACAGTATAGCGTCATCTTCCACTGGGATTCACGTGCGTCTAATGACAAATTCCAAGACGTAGTCATGTAACCACACCTCTGCGATCTGCAATCTTCAGGATACACCCAAGGAAGTGCTACCTGAAGGATGATAACCCCTCCAGATCAGCCAGAGCCTGATCCATGAACTGACTGCAGGAGCCCCACTAAGCAGCCTCTTTCCCAGAGACCTCTGAACAGCATGCCCATAGGCAAACAGGAGAATTCTGTAGCCCAGGCTCCCTGCCTTCTGCCTACAGCTATCCTACTAAAATATCACATCCACATAATGGTTACCACTTTGTTGAAACTTGCTATGATACTGCCAATTTGCTCAATATTTTATGTCCATTCAATTCAATTCATAATCTGAGCTCAGATTAGGTCCTGGGCACTATTCTAGATGCTAGGGACACAACAGTAGGCATAAAAAGGATACAAATCCTTGCTCTCTTAGAACTTGAACTTTGGGGGTGAGGGTACAATAACATAAGTAAATTGCATAGTAAATTAGATGGAGGGAAGTCCTGTAGGAAAAAATAAAGGCTGGGCGTGCAGGGGAGGAGCACGTCTCCTAAAGGGCCATCAGGGAAGGACTCAGCAATTTTGCAAGGCAGGAGTGAAAGTCAGGGATATAAGCAGAGCCCAAGGTCACATGCTAGTTATGGTAGAAGATGGGATTTGAACCCAAGCCTGTCCCAAGCTCCAGCTCTTAATCTTACAAATGCTTTTATGCTGGCGTTCTCAGACATCTCCGGATTATCCAGGCCCAGCCCTGCTTAATTTTCAGAGCTCAGATAACGATAGCTTTGTTGACTCCAAAAACAAAGCGTACACAGACAGTGCCTGCTACTGAATTATTACTCTCGTTTATAGTCACACAATCTAGAAAGAAAATTGGGACCCCCAGGGTCTAGGATCCCCAGACCCTCCGGTGAACTGTGACACTTCTCCCTAGTGGTCTCTCTGTCCAGGAACTGAGTTTTGGGAGGTGTGTCCTCTCCATGCTTCTCATGGAAGGCTGGTCCCCTGCCCCCAGGTCGCCTGATCTTTGACAACCTGAAGAAATCCATCGCCTACACCCTGACCAGCAACATCCCCGAGATCACGCCCTTCCTGATGTTCGTCATCCTCAGCATCCCCCTGCCCCTGGGCACCGTGACCATCCTCTGCATCGACCTGGGCACCGACATGGTGAGGCCCAGCCTGGAACCTGGCTCTCAGAACTCCTGGGATGGACAGAGGACAAGGAAAAATCAGCATCAAAGGAGAGGGCAGAACTTGGGTTGTTTCTGAGTGTCCTTCTGAGTTTGTCATTCCCTCCCTCCACCCTTCAGTTCCCTGCTATTTCCCTGGCTTATGAATCAGCTGAGAGTGACATCATGAAGAGGCTTCCACGGAACCCAAAGACTGAAAATCTTGTGAACAACCGACTCATCAGCATGGCCTACGGACAGATCGGTGGGGCCAGAGGCGTGAGGGGGCGAGGGAGAGGGGCATGGTGGCCCCTGCCTGTCCTTGGAGCCATCTCAGCTTGGAAGTCAGGGAGACACTTTCTCTATAGGCTGTGTTAGGCCCTAGGAACACAAAGAACCCCAATGATCTCTGATCCGCTCTTGATTTAATGAAGTCCAGTATAAAAAGAAGCAATATATATAACAATATCTTTCCAAGTCCTCAATAATAAGTTTAGACTCCTAACATACCAGGAGCACAAAGCAAATAGGGGGATGAGGTGAGAGAGGCTTTATGGTGAAAATAGGACTTAAATTTTTATGTTTGAGGGTAGGGCTAGACTAGTGTGTGGTCAGGTGTGCAGGACCAGTGGAGAGAGGAGATTCTCATGGCCTGATTAGAGAAGAGGGAAGAAACCAGTCTTGTGATGCCCCTAGTCTTGATCAAAAGAGTAGTGGAATAAGGCTGTACACTTAGGCATAGTCTGTATAGAGGCCAGCCTCGAAAGACATTTGAGAGCCAGTAGACGTTTTTGTACTTGCGCTGCCAAGTACAGAGAAGTATTCCAGGGAGTCGAGTGAGGGATGGACTGGGAAAAGATGAGGCACAAGAGACAGCATCCTTGATTTGAGCCCCGGCTGCTCCACTTCCGATCCAGCTCACTGCTATGGCCTGGGAAAGCAGTAGAAGACGGCCCAAGTCCTTGGGCCCCTGCACCCATGTGGGAGACCCGGAAGAAGCTCCTGGCTCCTGGTGCAGCTCCAGCCATTGCAGCCAATTAGGGAGTGAACCAGCAGATGGAAGCCCTCTCTTTCTCTCTCTTTGCCTCTCCTTCTTTCTCCATGTAACTCTTTCATATAAGTAAATAAATAAATTTAAGAGAGAGAGAGAGCGAGAGAGAGAGAGCGTCCTAATATTTAGGGGAAGGGAACACCTAGAAAAAGTACAGATTTAGGGGTTGGACTCGTCATTATTACCACTTATTACCCATACACTGTGGACAATGACTAAATCTTTTTTATGTTTCAGTTAGAATATAAATAATAGTTTGGAGCTGTTGTGAATATCTATGTCCACACAGCATCTGTACAGTGCAAAGCCCTGTAGTTGGTAGCCAAACCCTCACATCAGCTGTTGCTCTGGTCCAGACATGGGGGACAGAGGTTTGACCAAGGGAGTTTGACCTCTTACCTCTAAGAGGCAGACAGAAGACATGAGGAGAGGACAACACCAGCTAAGTGTCCAAATGGCAGAGAAAATGGAAAATGCAGAGCCCAGCTGTCACTCAACTTGGAAAGGGCATGGGTTTTTAAGATTACATAATTCAAAGATGACTCTGTGTTAGAATTTAGAGGAAACTGTCAGGGCTTGGATACAGAAAGAGGAGGATCAGACTGTTTGTTGATGAAAAAACCCTTCAGCCAGACACATGCCCACAGCTCAGAGGCACACCGAGCCAGTTAGCAGCCTCCGTGATCTGCCTCTGGGGCCCTTGTCTGAACTAGGTTCCGCTGTCCTGCAACTCTCACTCACAGGGATGATCCAGGCTCTGGCTGGATTCTTCACCTACTTTGTGATCCTGGCTGAGAATGGTTTTAAGCCTTTCGACCTACTGGGTATCCGCTTAGACTGGGATGATCGATTCTTAAATGACTTGGAAGACAACTATGGGCAGCAGTGGGTGAGTAGATAGGGCAGGAGAGTAGATGGTGATGAATAAGAGTGGGGTTGGCAAATTTTGGAAGAGTTGAGGGTGGAGACATAAGAGTTGATACCTCATCTTAAATCCTATATGAGCATTCTAATGTTTGCCCTCAATCTCCAATCATATCAGCAAATAGTCTTCTGCTTCCAATACCCTCATTTTTATTTGCTCCTACCATTGGTCAAATGTCTTTATCCTGCTAGATCCATTGACTACCTTGGACATGGAGGTGTTCTTTGTCACATCAACTTCTCCAGGCTGATTTCTGTTTTTCCAGGTTTGAACCATGGTTGTCCCAGAAATGAATGCTGGATCCTCTTTTACATCTCCTTCCCTTCCTATTCAAATAATAGGATTTAAAATCTGAAAACTTTGTTTACTCTTGATCGTCACTCTAAGCCTTGTAAATCCAGAGGATGCCTCTGTAGCAGTCTTTGTTGACATCCAAGATGAGCAAGGCTCAAACTGAACCTTCTCCCCAACCATGTGTGTTCAAGAACTTTAGTGAGTCCCCATCTAAGACACTGGGAGATGTGACACCAAGTCATACTAGAACTATGGCGGACACTTGGTCTATCGCCATAGAACCCAACCTTCTGTAACCAAGGAGACTACATCTCAAAGATTTAGTGACTCACTGAGAGTACCACAGTGCATCCATAGAAGAGCTGGACTGGAAGTCTGGACTTGTGATTCCATGCCCAGGTCTTCTCTGCTTCACCAGATGCCTCCACACCAAGCTAATTGCAGGTTTCTGAAATGTGTCTTCTGAGGTTTTGGGAGCATGCCCATATGCACACTTGACTTCTGTGACCTGTCTCATGAGGCCATCAAAGGTCGATATTCCCAGTTGTTCCAGGCTCTGAAGATGCCCAAAGTCCCCATTGCTGTGCACCCTGCCAATGTATCTTCAGTCCTCAACTGTAGCCTTTTAGTTTTTGTTTGTTTTTAAGATTTGTTTATTTACTTGAAAGTCAGGGCTGGGATGGTGCTGTGGTATAATGGGTTAAGCCACCATCTGCAGCACTGGTTTAAGTTCCAGCTTCTCCATTTCTGATCCAGCTCCCTGCTGATGTACCTGGGAAAGCAGCAGAGGATGGCCTAAGTGCTTGGGCCCCTGCACCCACATGGGAGACCCAAAGGCAGGGCAAGAGAGACAGAGATAATCTTCTACCTACTGGTTTAGTCCAAAAGGCTGCGACAGTACAGCCAGGAGTCAGGAACTCTATCCAAGTCTTACACATGGGTGGCAGGGGCCCAAGTAACTGGGCCACCTTTTGTTGCCTTCCTAGTGGCTAAGCAGAGTAGCTGAGACTCAAACCAGCACTCTGATATAGGATGCCATTGTCCAAGGCAGCAGCTTAACCCACTGGACCACAGTGCAGGACCCGGCCCTTGTTCATTTTATGGCATGACACCTCCTCCCTGCTGCCAGACACACTGTGACATGTATGTATTTATTATAAACTAAAGATAATTTCAAAGTAATTTGAGGTAACAAGAATTCTCCTTGCACCCTGAAGAGATCATGAGGTGTTACAAAAATGAATGAGAACAGTTGCTTTGAGGAATGAACTCAATAAAAGCAGAGTGAGTCCCTGTCTCTTCCACTATTGCAGTTTTCAGATCACCTAGTGTGGGCTGCCCACCCCAAGAGTACACCCAACACTGCTGGACGCAAGGATTGTACCTTCCCTTCTAAACCTCTCATTAGCAATTCCACGGATGACCCTTTTATTCATTCATTCGGCAAATACTTGTTGAGCATCTCCTACATACCAAGTACAGTTCTAGGCCCTGGGCATATGGTAGCAAACAATCATGACTATGTCACTGCTCTCATGGAGCTTATTTCTATTAGGGGGTGGACAAGAGGAGGGGAGACTGATGATAAAAATATAACATACTGGGGCAATGGAGTTTAAGTTCCAGGGAATTCAAGAAATGTTCGAATTGAGATATTTGAGTGGGATACAAAGATGAAGATGGTGGTTAAAGAGAGAGAAAGAGAGGAAGGGGTGCTTGAAATTAAGACTGCAGAGAAATCACTAGTAGGAGAGTGGATAAAAATGAGGACAGGCGCAGGAGTAGAGTAGCAGGGACGCTCGGGAGAGGTGCAGGTGAGGGCAGCTGACTGCAAGGCAGGATAGTGGTGTGATCTGATTCACATGAAGATGCTGACTGCTCTTGGTCCACGTTCCACGCTTGGCTCATTGATTTTCAGCCTTTGTTTTCTAATCCTGTAAGGCTCCATAGCTCTCTCCAAGTCCAACTTTGACCGCATCCCCTGAGGTTGGATATCTATCTCATTATTATGCAGTTCTGCATATTTTCAAACTTTGCATTTGCTCTATGAGTTATTTATAAACATCCTGCTTTACTTTTTAAAACATAAGCTTTTCCCTCCGAGTCTAATTTAGATGGACTTCTTTGCTATCCTTTGGCCTTATGTGATCTCTATTTCATAACCTATTATTCTGATATTGCTGGCATATTTATCTTCCCCTCAGACTCTAAGTTGCTTATACGGAAAGTGTGAATGAATGAACGGATGGATGGATGTCTCCCACCTATCACCCCTTCTGGCATTCCTTTCCCCTCTGTGTTCACAAGGCCCTCAGGCCCTGCCTCTCATTCTTAGTATGTCTTCCACTCTGTCTTCCTTCTCCTATGCTGTCCTTCTTACATACTGGGCATCCATTGAGCCGTGCTTCATGCCATTCACTGAACTAAGGATGGGGAGGAGAGCACTAGGACGAGTAAGACAAAGTCCTTGTCCTGGAAGGCTCTCAGGAAAGGGAGACACACACAAATCATAACACAGCAGGAAGATGCTAAGGCAGACATGTGTGAAGCGCTGCGGGAGTGGGCAGAGGAGCCCACTCAGCCTGGGGGTCCTGTGTCTAAACTGCTTCTAACAACGTTGCCTCCTCTCCATCTGCCCTCTCCCAGACCTTCGAGCAGCGGAAGGTGGTGGAGTTCACCTGCCACACGGCCTTCTTCATCAGCATCGTGGTTGTGCAGTGGGCCGACCTCATCATCTGCAAGACCCGGCGCAACTCGGTCTTCCAGCAGGGCATGAAGTGAGCGCCCACCAAGTGGTCCCAATATTCTCCCAGACCCACAAAAGAGACGAGCCATTCCCCCGGCCCTTTTCTCCCCATCTCCAACACAACCACAAATGCTTCTTCCCAGAAACAAGGTCCTAATATTTGGGATACTGGAGGAGACATTTCTGGCTGCAATTCTGTCCTACACTCCAGGCATGGACCTAGCCCTGCGAATGTACCCACTCAGGTGAGTAAGGGAAGAGAGATGCGAGTCGGGGAGTCTCTGGGCATGGAAGAGCGTGTGAGCTAGGGGGCATGCCTGGATAAGTGGGGCTGCACTCAGTGACTCAGGGAGAACGTTGTCACAAACGGGTGACAAACGGGTCTTACTTATGGAGGGATTAGGCATTCTGCAAGCGAGCACAACCCACTAGCCAAGCAAATGTAGCAGACTTACTGGTGTTTTCAGAGAACTAAAGCGTTTTTGTGAGATATGTGGTATAGCTGTGCAGTACATACTGCTTGGAGCTGAAGTAGCCATAAAAATAGACTAATTTATGCTTAGCTAGTTCTGTTGTAGTTACGCAGAGATAGTTTTAATGTGTCTATATATGTGAGTGGGCATACTGGAATGCTTACTGTCTGATACTTTGCTTTGTTCAACTGCCTGGTCTTTGGTTTGTTTTAACATTAGTTATGCTTTTGTGGGGAAAAAATTGCACTTAAAAATTTACAGAGAAAAAAGCAGAAGTCCCATTTCACTTCCATCTCCACTACACAGCCTTGCATGGGTAGTCTCTGTTAATGACTCAGTGTGTATCCTTCCAATGCGTTTGCCGTGCATTTGCATACTCCCTTCACTTTTCCATCCCCTGAAGTGTTTTACTTAATGCTTAACACAATGCAATGAATGTTTAATACACCCCGGTGCTGGCATCAGACACTAACAATCCCAGCTTTGAAACTCGACTCCACTCTGTATTATTCTATGACCTTGGACAAGTATAGCACCATTCTGTGCCTCAGCTTTACCTGCACAAGCTCAGACAGTTGTGAGGATCCTACATATAGAAATGGGTACAGAACACAGAGCACACTCGGGCCATGGTAGATGCTTTCTTAACAGCAGCTTTGTTCTTGTCGCTATTATCAATGTGGAAGTAACAACAAATGCATTTGAGTGTTACCTGTGCTTCCAAACACTCTGTATATATCAAGATCGTAGAATCTGGCACCTAATATTGTGATTCCCTATTTTGTGTTCAACCTTTTTCTCCAACCCCCTGAATTCCTTGATGTCAAAGATCAAAATGGTTACATGATAACATGGTTACATTTTCGTTTCCCAAATACAGAACACAGACATATGATTACTGCTGAATGAATGAGTGACTATCTGTACATAAACATTGATATTTGCTGTGTGCCTGTGTGCTTAGGCCCTGTCCTGTCCAGTAGAGTAGCCACTGTCTGTATGTGACTGTTGAGCTCTTGATATATGTCTAGAGAGACTGAGGAATTGAATTTCATTTAAATTTATTTAAAATTTAAAACTAGAGCAGTGTAAAACGTATTTCCATTAAACACAACTCTTGTTTTGGTTGGACTATCTCATTTTAACCATTGAGGGTTTAATATGTGAGTTGAGATGATGCCATCAAGATTTCTAGGACTTAGGATGGAAACTAAATTGCTAGCAAGGTCTATATTGAGTACATGTTGAAAAATGGTTATTTTGGATATACTGGGTTATATAAAATTATTAAAATTAATTTCACTTGCTTCTTTTTACACATCCTAGTGTGGCTAGTAGAAAACTTTAGATTTCACATGTGTTGGACAGGGCTATTGGTTTAGGCCACCTCCTCTGTCTGTCATGCAAGCCCACTTCAGTGCTCGTCATCCTGGTCGCTAATTATAGAAGAGGTTCAGGAAGAAAAAAAAAGTCCCCATTTTTTTTTTTGCAATATCGAAAAGTGTATATTTACATATATATTTCCTGGCAGAATATCTCCACCTTAGCTGTCTGGGGAGTGTCTCGGATAGACTCATCCTTTGCAGGTGCAAGGCCTGGAGTGTGTGGGAAACAGAGGTCTCCCTCGGCAACTGCACAAAAGGCAGTCAGTAATCTCCATGAACACTGCACCTCCACCATATGATATTTTTTTTTGACAGGCAGAGTGGACAGTGAGAGAGAGAGAGACAGAGAGAAAGGTCTTCCTTTTGCTGTTGGTTCACCCTCCAATGGCCAGCGCACTGCGCTAATCTGAAGGCAGGAGCCAGGTGCTTCTCCTGGTCTCCCATGGGGTGCAGGGCCCAAGCACTTGGGCCATCCTCCACTGCCCTCCTGGGCCACAGCAGAGAGCTGGCCTGGAAGAGGAGCAACCAGGACAGAATCCAGCGCCCCAACCAGGACTAGAACCCAGTGTGCCGGCGCCGCTAGGTGGAGGATTAGCCTATTGAGCCGCGGCGCCGGCCAACCATATGATATTATCATCACCTCTGTGTGCTTCTGTCTTGAGCCCCTCCTCTCCTCTCTACCCCCACTCCCTTGTCCCCCTCCCTGGGCTCTGACCTCCTTAAGCTAGAGCTGGACAGTGTCTTACTTACCTCGCTGTCTCCAGCACCCAGCTCTATCTCAGGCACAGAGTGGACACAGTGGTGGACACACCAACTCCTGTGCACCGTTTAGTGCACCTGCTTTTCTCCGGCCCCTGAGGTCTCCAGCCACCCCAACCAACTCTTGTTCTCTGCAGGATAGCCTGGTGGTTCTGTGCTGTTCCCTACAGCATTCTTATCTTCATCTACGATGAAATCAGAAAACTCATCATCCGTCAGTGGCCTGGCGGTGAGTCTCCTGGGCCCTGCTCTGAGTGGTCTCCAGACTCCTACTGGGCCGTCCTCTCTTGCTTGGTTCCTCCAGACCCACCGCCTCTCTTCCCACCTCCTTGCCTGACCACAGGCCTGGAGTCCTCGGCGTCAGTACCTTGCTCCTTCCACTCCTCTGTGCCGGGTCCACTGCCGGGTTCCAGACCCCAGGCCTCCTTCCAGTCTTTGGTGTTTCCCTCCCACTTCGCTGCCCTTGCTCCCCTCCCTCTGCCATCGCCCCTTCTATGCTGATATCTTTTCTTCTGCAGGCTGGCTGGAGAGGGAGACTTACTACTAAACTCGGCAGAGGAGAGCTCCACACGGCTCTGGGCGTCGTAAGAGACACTAGGGTGAATTTCCTTGGATGAGAGAGACAGGCGATCCTGGGGCTGGGTTGAGGGCACCATGGGTGGGACATGGGGTGGGAAGGGGCAGGGTCCTGCGGCATCCAGTAGCCAGTCTAGAGAGTAAACACTTGGAGCAGCTCTCACCTGGCTGGATGTGCCCTATCTGACTTGGGGAATTCCTGTGAGGCTCCCCAGGGCTTCGTGGTGATCAGAGGTGGGGGTAGGGGGTGTGGGGAGTCTCCCAGGAGCCTCTGTGGATGCTGGGAGGGAATCAGAATCAAACATCCTTGCCCTACTTTATCGTCACCTCCAATCCCTTGGTGGGAAAGGACTCGATGAAGGACTGCCCACAAGGTCCAGCTGGGGTCAGGGACAGGAGATGGGTAAAAGAGGAGCAGCGGCCTCACCCACCTGGGGGCTGGCAGGGTCACTCGCACCCCTTGGAGGCCCTCGGACCAGCTTACAGAGCAGAGTCACAGTGCTAGAAGAGACCTTTCATCAGCAAAGAACCTGCGGGCCCGAGAGGTCAGCCTGGGGAGCAGTGACCCCCTGTGCAGGAGCCAGGTGGGTGGGGGGTGACCTCATCCCACCCCCCAGCCTGCTTTCCTGGGCGGAGCCTTGAATGAGAGGCTGTCACAGCACTCCTGAATCCCCAGAGCTTCCCTTTGAGGCCTGGGGGCAGGTGCGCTGCTGCATGTGGGGGCTGCCTCTGCCAGGAGTCCTGGGGAGCCCCTCTCCCTTGCCTCTTCCGGCATCCTCTGGCTCTGGGAGTCCCCTTTCTACCTAGGAGGCCAGCTCATTCTCAGGCCCCTTTCTGAGTGAGAGGACTGGCTCTGTCCAAAAGTGCAAAAGATTTTTGAAAACTTCATAGAAAAGACTACGCAGAGATTACAAAACATTTTGCTTTAAAAATACACTTCATTCCATTCTCCATAAATTTTTGAAGTACCCGTAGGCTCAGAGTGAGAGAAATCCTAGGGGGGAGGAGGCTGGGGCTGTGGTACAGTGGATAAAGCCGCTGCCTGCAGTGCCGGCATCCCATATGGGCCCCAGTTCAAGTCCCAGCTGCTCCACTTCCAATCCAACTCCCTGCTAATGGCCTGGGAAAAACAGCAGATGATGGCCCGGGTGCTTGGGCCTCTGCACCCACATGGGAGACCCAGAGAGAAGCTCCTGGCCTCTCTGTTACTCAGGCTTTTTAATAAATAAATAAATCTTAAAACAAACAAACCAACAAAGCTGAGGGGAAAAAAAATTGTCAGCTGTCACCAAAAACAAAACACACAGATGCACATTGTGACTGCGTCCTAGGCTTGACGCTGGGACCAGGATGGGCCGTGGCTGGGTCTGAAGTTCAGGCTCCAGGCTGGTGGAAGGCAGGCCGCTGCCCGGAGCAGAGGCACAGCTGGTTGCACCAATGGAGGCGACTACCTCAGAGGTCCCCCTCCCCCTTCAACACAAGGTCCCCCAGGGACAGGGCTATCCCAGTCTGGGGTCTTTCCGCAGCTGAACCAGACCCCGGAAGATGGAGGGGTCGGGGTGTCAGTGAGTGAGGTGGGGAGGGGGAGCGCCAAGGGGCCAGCGCCTCAGGTTTCAGTAGCTGGAGCTTTGGGTTAAAAATACAGAGGCCCCAACTCAGGGTCATTTGATCCCAATGGCTGAGGCATGTTAAATCCAAAGGCCTGAAGACAGGGGCCTAGAGGGAAGGGGCTGGAGTGGAATACAGACAGGAAGGCATCAGAGAGAGGAGGGGGTGCAGGTGGCACTGGGCCAGAGGGGGCAGGGAGATGAGGGAGCAAGCTGGGCCAGCCGGTGAGAGGGTGAGGGACACAGTAGGCCAGGGTCACCTTGCAGCCCCCTCTCCCAAGCTTGGCAATGCAAGAGCTCAAACTGACCACGGGACAAGTCTGATGTTCCAGAGTTTCTGTCCAGATGTTTTCTCCTCCCCAGAATGCCACCCAAGTGAGAAACTGGGGCTGGCTATCATGTAGGTCACCTACTTCTGGGCAGGCCTGCCTGCTCTCCCCGCCCTCTGTCCTGGTTGGGGGTCTGGAGGCCAGGACATGGGATCCTGAGGTCTCTAGCTCTAATGGGCGGGGCTTGAGCCTGCTTTGGCCTCTCCTGCTACAGCGACAGCTGTCCCTCTTGGACTCACTCCTGCCATGTTCTTGAGATCTGTGGGGCCGTCCTTGCTGAACTGTGTAAGGTCTGCTCCAACAGAGTGTGGAAAAACTATTCTGCTAACGTTTTCCACGGCTCTGCATCAGAGATACTTCGGGAGGGCAGGGGTTGAATGTCTGGCTTTTGTCTGGTTTCCTTTGTGCCTCAGTTTACTTCTGTATGGTGACAGCTCTGAAGGGCCTTGGAGAGGATCCTTCCTTCCCAGGTGCCCAAAGCTGAACTCAAGCATGCTGCCCTCCCCTCCAGGCTGGGGTCCAGGAATTACAGCCCCTACCTCCCACTCGGCTGTGGTCTCAGGTGCACAGAATTAATCGACATTCTTGGTTCAGGGCACAGGGCCCACCTCTTCCTGCTGTCTTGGTATTAATTCCCCCACAGTACTTACACATGACTCTTTTTGTCTCAATGTCAAGTACACAAGAGCAAGTAGTAGCTATTCGCTCTCCTTGGAATCCCGCAGCCTGGGGAATCTCCCTCCCCACTGTCCTAGAAAACCAAGTCCCACGGGATCAGGGCAGAGAGCACATACAGGAGGAGGCAGACAAACGGCATTCTCCTTCTCACGGCGGGGTGGGGGGGGGGGGGTGGGCCGTCGCAGAGAAACCCCAAATCTGCATCCCTACTGGGTGGGATCCCAGCCAAGCCAGCCCTACCCTGCATTCCCGAGTTAGGAGTGTTGAGTGAAGCAAAGGAAACTGGCTGGAGGCGGGCCAGGTCGCCAGTCTTGGACGGGGCTCCGTCTTTTATTCAGAGAATGACCTCATCCTCGGTCCTGGTTCTTTAACGTGAGGTGCAGGGGGTCTCTCTCCTGCAGCCCGGACTGCACTTTCAGCTCCCTCTCCCCACAGGACCAAAGAAACAGACTCCCTTCTAGAAGACCTCCGGGCAGAGTCAGTACCACATCTGTCGCCCGACCCGCCAACACCACCTCGACACCTGCCCGTGCCTCTCTCTAATTACCCTTGCCCTGCCCTGGCTCCGCCGATCACCTCTGCGCCCCCGCCCCCTGCGCCAGCTTCATTTACCTCCGACTCATCTGATCTTATTTTTAGCGGTGGCGGGCGTCTCTCCCTTTCCTTTCTTAATATGGTGATGAGCTCTGCGTGGGGACAGGGGCTGAGGAGCCCTCGACACTGGGGGAGGGGGAGGGAAGGAGCCGTGGGGGACTGGGGGAGAGGTGCAGGAGGTGGGAAGATTCCGGCCCTCGGCCCTCCTGGAGCGGTCCTGGCCTCAGAAGGTTATCTGTCTCTCCTGCCAACCATGGAGACATATTTAGACAGGACCAGGTGGGGCCCGAGGGTGCCAATTTCAGGGGGCAGCTCCGGTTCCCTCCCCGCCCCCTGCTCCTGTCCCTCCTCCTGAGCCTTCTTCTCTTGGCTCTGTCGGCACTTTCTCCAAGACCCGGCAGTGTCCTCTGTCCCCTGCTCTGGGCCACTCCCCACCCCACCCCCACCCTGAGCCCCGAACTCGAACTCAGCATTTGGGATCCAGGGGCCCCTCTGTACCCCCAGTTAACCTCCTCTGGACCAGGAGCACCGACCCAGAGCCCACTACCTCCATGAACGCCGCAGACAGGATGGGGGCCAGGGTGGCGCTGCTGCTACTGCTGGTGCTAGGCTCGCCCCAGTCGGGGGTGCACGGGGAGGAAGGGCTGGACTTCCCCGAGTACGATGGCGTGGACCGTGTGATCAATGTCAACGCAAAGAACTACAAGAACGTGTTCAAGAAGTATGAGGTGCTGGCGCTCCTCTACCACGAGCCCCCCGAGGACGACAAGGCCTCGCAGAGACAGTTTGAGATGGAGGAGCTGATCCTGGAGGTGAGTGGGGGTCTGCAGGCCTGCGGAGGCCAGCCCCTCTCCTGAAACCCTGTGTCCAGTCGAGGGTGGCATCTGAGGGCCTGGGGGCCATGCGGCAGGATCCCTGTCTTGAGAAACGGGACACAGGTGGTCTGTGTGTGGCCTTAACCAACTGTGACATGGACTCAGGAACACAAAAGACCCAGCACGGTCAGGTCATTGCAGAGGGGAGGCTGCAGGGCACCTGCCCCCCCATGCCATGGGAGGCTGGTAGGACCAGGTTTGACTAGGACAGGGGGCAAACAAGGAAAAGAGAGGCAATTGGGGGCAAGAGGAAAACTACCCTGTAGGGTCTCACACCCCTGCTCCCCCTGTGCACTCTCCAAGTCAGCACACACCCCTTCTCCACACACTTCAGAGGCTGCTCCCCACAGATACCCAAATTAAATACCACTGCTATCTTATTGAGTGTCATTTATTTAACAGCTAAATGTTTAAATATCTCCTGGAGACAACCATGCCTCCCGCCGGCCCCCAGTCCCCTCTCTTCCCCTCCCCCCTCTGTAATTCCTTGTCTGTCTCTGTCCCATTACGATGGACGCCTTGATGGGAAAATTCTTACAGCCGAGGAAGGCTCTGGCATTCTTCCCCTTCTTCTAGTGGGAAGCATCTCTGCTCCCTGAGTCTGACTTCAGACCCAGAGGAGAGAAGGAGAGGTTTTGGGGAGAGAGAGAGGGAGAGGAGGGACAAAGCCTGGAGGACTGGGAGATGCAGTCGCACACTCCTCTCCAGGAGCTAGCATGTATTTGACTTTCCTTGTTTAAGTTTCTGCAGCCCCTCCCTGGCTTGGTGGTGCAGCTAGGCCCCAGCTTGCCCAGAGCTTGGAACATTTTAGGGCTCTCATTTCTGTGTGCCCCTGCCGGGCGCTGGAACCTGCCATCTGATTAATGAGCCGGGTATTTTTATCCAGAGTGCTTAGTATCCCCAGCCATCCACCTGCCAAGTGCCTCCCTCCCTTGCCCATCCCCCTGAGAACGATGGCGCCTGAGTCAGTGCCGGGTAGGGGAAAGCTGGGCAGTGAACCAGGGTGGAGTGCACAGCTGGGAGGCCTAGGGGGCAAGTGGGCGAGGTGAGGGCCTCTCAGTCCTGTCAGTGTCTCTCCCTGTGAATGTGATGAGTGGCATCCTTTAGTCTTAGCTCTGTGGCCGTACCCACTCCTCAGCCTAACAACCAGAGTGCCTGCCCCTCGCCTGCCAGGATTCTTGCCATTGGGAGTCACTCAGAAGAATCCCAGAGACTTCTACCCTCACCCCACCCTGACTTGGCCTTGGTTCAGGATGGAAGGGGAGGGGAGACACCCTCAATCACTCTGAAGCCAGACTCCCCAGCACCCCCAAGACCTGGGAGGTGTCAGCGTAGCACCTTAAAGTTCAACATAAGGAAAACATTGCAAATGTGCAATAAATATTCATGAACTAAATAAATGTTGAACCATAAATGGATGCTGTAAGGTGATATCAAGGGTTGTAAGTTTTGGAATAACCCCGGTCTTAGCAAAGGATCAAGGTCAACTTCTATTTCCTCCACCCCCATTAGCTTGAGTTGAGAGCTTGAGATGGGGAATGGGGTTAATGAGGATTCCAAGGGTTCATTTTAACCCTTCCTCCTCCCTCCAGTTAGCAGCCCAAGTCCTGGAAGACAAGGGTGTCGGCTTTGGGCTTGTGGACTCTGAGAAGGATGCAGCTGTGGCCAAGAAACTAGGTAAGAGAAGGGAGGGAGGAGCAGGAAGGCGACAGTGGCACGTGAGACCGGGAGGCCTAGTGGGAGGACTTGGCTGCACAGGGCGTGCCATCTGAGGGGCTCTGGAACTCTCCCACCAAGTGTCTTTCCAATCTGTACTGGGACTGAAAGGGTTACTGCTGGGGGCCTGGCCTCTCCTTTATTCCTTTTAGAGACCCGAGCTAGAAAGAGGTGGGGCAGCCTTCTTTACTCTTACCTAAAGGGATGGTGGTGGAGGGAAGGGAGAATCAGGCACAGAGGCAGTGTTAAAGGCAAACGCCTCTTCCAAGGCCTCCACCCCCACCCCACAGCAGTGGCCAGGTGTTACAGCACCCAGCCACCAGGGGGCAGCACGGCTGTGGGCCAGGACTCCGGATATGGATGGGGGAGGTGTGCTTAGTAATAATGAAGTCATCTGGTCAGTAATAGCAGAGTTAAAGGGCTGGCCTGAGAATCAGCTACTGCAGTCCTCAGAAGAGACAGCTTGAATGTTTGTCTCTAGTCAGGACAGGCAGAGTAGAAGAAATACTGCTAAAAGTTTGTCTTCCAATTTCCTCCCCTGATATAGACCCTTAGCTTCTCCCTAGAGAGGCCCTGAAGCCAGACTAGCTGCCTGGGCTAAACCCAGACATGGATACCAGGGAGCAGGACTAAGGGGCAGTGGCCGAGGGTGGGGCAGGGGCAGGAGAGACAGGAGATGTGGGGTCCGGTGGGATTTTCAGATGGGAAGGTTGGGATCCTGGCTCAGCTCCTGTTCACTCCCTAGGACTAACAGAAGAAGACAGCATTTATGTGTTCAAAGGAGATGAAGTCATTGAGTACGATGGCGAGTTTTCTGCTGACACCTTGGTGGAGTTTCTCCTTGATGTGAGATTCCCTGGACCTAACTACCTTGCCTCAGGATCCCACTGTCCACTGGTCCCCGCCAACCCCAGCCTTACAGCACACACACACACACACACACACACACACACACACGGTCAACATCTAGCCTTTCATCTAGTTCCCCAGCCGCCTCCTCCTGGATCCCCACTGCCCCCCGCCCCAGTTCAGAAGCTCAAATCAAGTCCTCTGCCCTTCCAGGTCCTAGAGGACCCCGTGGAACTGATTGAGGGTGAACGGGAGCTGCAGGCATTTGAGAACATTGAGGATGAGATCAAACTCATTGGCTACTTCAAGAACAAAGACTCAGAGCGTGGGTAACCCTCCGACTCAGCCTTTGACCTCTTTGGGTCCCACCTCACCCATCTTTCTACCTCCCTGCTTCACCTGCACTGTACCAAACTCCCTGCACCTCCCCCCCTGCTGTGGTCTGCTCCATCGCCTGCCCTAACCTCTCTGCGCCCCAGAGCGCTCCCCCTGCCCCTGTACAGCCCTGCTGGATTTCACCCGCTCTCGCTCTCTCGCTCTCTCGGAGGACTTGCGGGGGCTGGTCTCAGAGTGAACAGAAGAAGAGAGGCAGAGGGAGCAACAACCAGGGGACCGTAGATTTCCAGAGACTGACTCCACATTCCCCCCTCAGATTACAAAGCTTACGAGGAAGCGGCTGAGGAGTTTCATCCCTACATCCCCTTCTTCGCCACCTTCGACAGCAAGGTTTGCCTCCTCATGGCTGGAATGGGTTTCCCTCCTGCCCCTAAGCTGCCCTCCAGCTCCGTGTCCACAAAACCCAGGGGGCATCTGGTCCCCACACTCCCCGCCTTATCCCAGCTCCTCCTGCCCCTACAGATTTGAGAGCTAAAGAGGGGCTTTAGACGATCTAACCCACCCCTCTCTTGTTAAGCCAAGCCCAGAGAAGTTAAGACGCCCAGCAGTGATGGGGACCCAGGTTACATGACTCCTTTCCCAATATTTGTTCCCCTCATGATACCCCTGGTCCACCCCCCTCCTCCTCCCTGCTCCAAAGGTGGCGAAGAAGCTAACCCTGAAGCTGAACGAGATCGATTTCTACGAGGCCTTCATGGAAGAGCCTGTGACCATCCCAGACAAGCCCAACAGCGAGGAGGAGATTGTCAACTTCGTGGAGGAGCACAGGAGGTAGGGACTGGATACTCCCCCCCAAGTGGGCTAGGCTAGAACACCTGGTCTGTGAGATGGGCCAGGGAAGCTTGGCCAGCCAGGGAGCCGGATCACCTGGAGGTGAAGACGCTTCTGGGCCCAGGTGCTCACTGATACACTGGTAATTTTGCACACTCTGGGTCTGACAGAGAAGAGCCTCCAAAAACTGTTTACACTTGATTGTGATATTGACGGAACTGTAACGCAATCTGTCAACAAGTGAGTGCCTGTGGCCGGCCAGGAACTGCAAGGTGCCTGCTGCCTTATTATAGTTCATCCTTCTAACAACCTCAGCTGGAGAGGCTCCACAGGTGGTGTCGGAACTGGGACTTTTGGACCTGGTCTGCCCCATGTTCTTTCTAACCTATCACCGCTCACCAACGGTTCTCACCAAGGTGGTGGAGGAGGTGGTGAGGTGTAGGGAGGATTTTGCCCTCCAGGGGACACTTGGCAAAGTCAAGAGATACTGCTGGTTATGGAGAGTGCTACTGATATCCGGGGGCCAGACGCCAGAGACCCTGCCAAATATCTGACAGTGCACAGGGCAGTGCCCCACCCCCACCTCCCACACACACAACAAAGAATTATCTGACCCCAAATGTCAAAAACGCTGAGGTGGAGAAAACTCTGCCCTAAGCTCTTATAATTCTCTTTCCTTCACCGTACTCCACAACTGAAAATACCCATTCATCAGTGTAAATACTACTTACTGTCTCCACTAGATTATGGCCCCCTTCTGCATGGCAGGGACACGTTTGCCTGGTTCAACTCTAGCCAGCACCTTAGCACAGTGCTAGAACATCCAACTCAATTTTACAGAATGAGTGAATGAAGAAATGAATGAATGTCCAGATGCCCACTTCTCTCCTCACACACCCACCCAGAGTCTCTCTTCCAGTCCCGTTGCCCACCCTCCCCTCTCCCACCGCTGCAACCGTGCACTGATCTGGGCCTAGTGCCCAGAGCTTAGACTTTGTCAGATGGCTTTGTTCTGGGCTACAAGCTGTCTGTGCCCTGGGCCTGACCCAGAGGC
This sequence comes from Sylvilagus floridanus, assembly GCA_949820135.1. Taxonomy (NCBI): domain Eukaryota; kingdom Metazoa; phylum Chordata; class Mammalia; order Lagomorpha; family Leporidae; genus Sylvilagus; species Sylvilagus floridanus. Next base: position 121,459,280 of record OX463225.1, read on the forward strand.
AGCCTGTGCTATGGGGACCCTCTGGAGCGGGTGTCCTTCTCATAGGCCAGGTAATGACCCTCTGTCTCTTCTAGGTCGACCCTGAGGAAGCTGAAGCCTGAGAGTATGTATGAGACTTGGGTGAGTGCCCCTGGCCAGGGCCAGGCCCTTAGGGGAACGGGTGGCTGAAGACTCAAGCCCTAGAAACATCCAGGCCCGCTTGTAGAACAGTGCACCAGCCAAAGCAGGAAGTTTTCTGTTCTGAGGACTGTGTCGGGAACTGGGAGACAGACCTAAGTGGATGAAGATGACGAGGGAGGAGCCCCAAGCTCTGGGGTTAAAGGGGCCGCCAGAGGAGGTGTGGGCTCTGGAACTGACAGGGACAGGGTCACTTGGAAAAGGGTCACCTCCACAAGAATAAACCTGGCCCAGAAAGCTGGGTCTCCTCACAGCCCAGGTTCCAGGGACATCTAGGCTGTCTGAGCTCTCCTAACCTCCAGGGCTGTGGTAAGGGCTCCTCCCCCACCCAGTTCTCCCTCTTACCCCCTCTCAGGAGGACGATATGGACGGAATCCACATTGTGGCCTTTGCAGAGGAGGCCGATCCTGGTGAGAGAGCAGTGCTGGATGGGGCTGGGAGGAGGGCAGTGGGGAGGCGGGTGTGTTTGTTGGAGCATGGGCCTCAATTGCCTGGCTTTCCCCAGAGTTTGCAAGCAGTCTAGGGCTAGATCTGTGGGGTTGTGGGAGGCAGGGAAGTAGATCTGGGCTCCTGTTTCCTCTGTCTCCTTCTCCTCCGCCTCACCACATACCTCTTGTGCTCCCTCCAAGATGGCTACGAATTCTTAGAGATTCTCAAGTCTGTGGCCCAAGATAACACTGACAACCCCGACCTGAGCATCATTTGGATTGACCCTGATGACTTCCCTCTGGTAAGAGGCGCGGCTCAGGCATCGCCATCCCAAAGCCGGGGCTTAGCCAGAGGGACCTTCCGAGCAAGCAGCTTTCTTTCAGAGGCCCTATCCCCATGTCCCAGTTTGGGGACCTTGCGGGGCCATGCCTGTTGCACCCTCCAGGGCACACAGGACTTCCTGAGCGATAGAAAACAGGATGAAAACTGAGTCGCACAAGACTTAGCACAACTCCCAGGGCACAGGCTTGGCAGGCAGCTCGTGTGCCAGGACTCACCAGAGTTCTGCTGAGGAGCCGGGCACAATAGCCCTGTGCTCAGGCTATCACAGCACAAAGATTCCATGTGTCAGGGGACAGTTTTATTCTCGGCAGCATCCCCAACCTCTCGCACTCACTGTCCAGTGAGTAACTGAAAGAACAGAACTGTGAGGAACACTGGTGATTCCCAGGGAAAACTACTTCAACCTAGGGATGGAAGAGCTGAGCGCCAGGGAGAGGTGCCTTGCCCCAGATCACAAAGTCAGTCAGCAACAGGCCCAGGGTCAGCACAGGGCTTCTCCCGCCTGTTCTCAGCAAGTGCACCCACTTGGCCCCGCCTGACGCTTTCCCTTGGGGATTTCTGCTTTCTCCGCTTGCCTCTACTCTTTGCCTTAAAGCCCTACAGCCGACCCGTCCCCAGCCACTGCCAATCCAGGCTATCCCCCTTCTTTGTCCTGAGGCTGGCCCTCACACACACCCTCCTGGACTCACATGCACCCAGACTCCATTAAATTGCCGTATTTGGGTCTCTCTGCAGCTGGTCCCATATTGGGAGAAGACATTTGACATCGATCTGTCAGCTCCACAAATAGGAGTCGTCAATGTTACTGATGTGAGTTTCCCTCCCTCATCCCTGGTTGACTCCCAACTCTGCTTCCCACCATATCCACTCTCCTCCCCTCTGCTAACGAGCAATGCCCCGTCTAATGGCCAGTCGGGGGGTGGGGGGTGGTGGAGATTTCGAATCTGAACGTGGCCGTCCACACCTCTTGGAATCGGTTGCCCATCCTTTGAGGCCCAGTTCAATCCTTTTCCTCTGTGAAGTCTTTCAGATCTGCCATTTGAAACCATTCCCTCCATGACACTCCCAAAGCTCATTTGACATTGAGAACGTGACTTTTATGTGACTTTATGTATCCTCTCTCTCAGTAGACTTTGAGTTCCTTGAGGTCAGAAATCTTCTCACGCCCACTCAGTAGGTGTTTCAAAACTGTCCTCTGAGTTTAACTGAATAGGCTACAATCTTTGCTTTCATTATATTCCAATGATGGGAGAGGGTATTCTATTAACAAGACTGAATCTGATAAATTTTTTTGAAAAATTCCAAGAAGGCACAGAAATCAAAGTGATTGATGCTTTAGATAATCAAAGAAGAGTTTGAGAAAGTGGCATTTGAGATGGAGATTATACAGTGTGCAGGATTTCAACAAGTGGTGATTAGGGGAAGTCATTTTCAAGCTGAGGAAAAAGCAAGATCAAAAGGCCAAAAGAAGGAAAATGAGTATCAGGTTCAGGAAAAGGAAAGTAGCTTTTTATGGCTTGGGAGTCTAGAGATCACTGAAGGGGGCAGAGGCAGTTATAAAAAGCCTTGCGTGCTGACAAATTGCTGACTTTCTTCTTTTGCCTACGAAGAGCCATCAGTGGTTGTGCACCAAGGGCATGATGGAGAGGTCTGTTTTAGGAAGCTGGGTATCACGGGAGCAGGGGAGACAGAAGGAAGGGACAAGGCCCATTGGCTGATCCAGCTTTTCTTTCCGTTCCCACCTGTCACTTCTCTAACCTAGACCTCCCCTTGGACAGTTTTCTTGGCCACTGACAGATGAAAGGAAGGGACAAAGGATGTAAGGAAGGAGGTACAGAGCACAGGGAGTGGAAGGACAGCCCCAAAGCTCTGGGTCGGCTTAGCTTCTGTTCCCCACACTGCCACCTCCAGGCGGATAGTGTGTGGATGGAGATGGACGACGAGGAGGACCTGCCTTCCGCGGAGGAGCTGGAGGACTGGCTGGAGGACGTGCTGGAGGGTGAGATCAACACAGAGGACGATGACGACGATGACGATGATGACGACGATGATGACTAGTTGCTGTGGCAGCTGCCTTCCAGCCCCACCTGTTATCCTCAAGCTCCTTCCTACCTTCCTGTCCTTCCCTGAGCTCCTCGAGGGACACTTGGTCATTCTCTGCCATTGGGCCACCTGGGGTCCTTAGGCTGGGTGCTGAGACCTTGATCCCCCTCAGCTGATGAGGAAAGGAGCGACTTTTCCCTAGATCCCAGCCGAGCTCTCTCACCCTTATTCTTATTCCATAACTTACCATCGCTATTATCTGTGTCTTCCATTGCTCCCCACACTCTCCCTTGTGATGCTCCTCTTAGCATAGCTATGGGCCCCCTTCTCCCACCTTCTTCTTCCCCTTCATCAGCGCACAGCCTTCTCCTCCTCTCTCCTATCCTATATCCTCTCAGTGCCCTGCCCCTGGCCAGGAGGAAGGGAGGGCACTGTGTTTGGGGCTGTAGCACAGTAATCTCTCGTTAATGTATTTGGGTCAAATGCAAGGCCTTAATAAAAAGATCTGGGGCAGCATGAGCAAGTGTCTGTTAATAAAGTCTCACCCCTTTGGCAGGAGGAGGGTGGCCCGAGGACGGGGGCTTGAGGTACAGGTGCCTTGTAGGAATGAGTTAGGGGGGTAGGGCTCCCCGCAGGGAGTTATCCCAGGAAAGCCTGGATTATGTATCTGCTTTGAGTCAACAAGCCTCTTCTGCACACATGGTCCTTGTCCAGGGCTGCTGTTAGGCTCTGGGAGAACGGGGAGTGCCGGGCCTGTCCCTGCTTTTGAGCTGATTAGTCTCACTGAGAAGTCAAGACAAGCAAACTAAACAACTGCAGAATAATACAAAGCAGTGTGTAATTAAGTGATTACGCGCTGCTCGATACATCCTCCCTGTAACTTTGATTTGAACATGAAGACTGAGTCCCAATTATTCCTCCTTGGTGAGGCCTTTCCCGATGCTTCCTCCCTGAGGTTCCCTGCTCTGAGTCCCTACTGCCCTTTCCACGTACACCACCACTCCAGCACTGGAAATATCCTGTGGTCGGCCTTCATGGACACACCTGTCTTCCCCAGGAAGCCATGAGCCTCTGGAAGGCAGAAACCCAGGCTTTTTTTGTGTCCATAGGGCCAACCACTCAACAATTCACCGGTAATAAATGTTAAAAAAAAGGGGGGGGGGGCTAGTGTGGTGGTCTAGAGATTAAAGCTACCACTTGCATTGCCCGCATTCCATGTGGTTACCTGTTCCAGCCCCAGCTGCTTCACTTCCAACCCAGCTCCCTGCTGATGGCCTGGGAAAAGCAGTGGTGGGTGGCCCAGGTGTGTAGGCTACTGCTACCCACGTGGGAAACCAGGAGAAGCTCCAGGCTCCTGGCTTCGGCCTGGCCCAGCCCTGGCTGTTGTAGCCATTTGGGGAGTTAAACAGCAGATGGATCTCTCTGTCTCTCCCTCCCTCTCTCTCTCTCTATAACTCTGACTTTCAAATAAGTAAATTAAAGAAGAAAAGGAGGAGGAATAAGTGAGAGAACAGGATAGACTTAGAAGAGAGAGATCAGAGCAGGCTTGAAGGCTTCACGAAGGAAGTGAGCACTTTCTGGGCCTTATGTTCAAGAGTGGGATTTGGTTGGAGGCAAAAAGAGCTGAGGAGGGAACACTTCAGTCGGTGGAAACATCAAAAGCATTGGCAGGATGTCCTTGTCAGAGTGGGGGCGCAGAGATCAGAGACAAGAAGAGAAATGGAAGTTGTGGCCATGAGGTTGGTATTTGTGGTGGTATTTGAATATTGTAGTGGTATCTGAATTTAATCTTGCGAGCTGGGAAGGACAGGAAACATTGAATGTGGCAGCGATGGGAAGGATGGATATGAGAGGATTTGATGGAGATGCCAGAGGCAAGGGGTCCAACTCATACTCTGAGATTGTTACAATAATCAGACTGAAGTCATGAGAACTTGTCACCGTGGTGACAGGAACGGAGACAGAGTGAGTTTTGCACAGTGGCACCCCCAGACCTGGGCCTGCAGGAAGGAGCCAGTCTCTCTTGCAAAGAGGGAGGGAGAACCAAGCAGCTGAACAAATTTGTAAATAATGGACACTACATTTTTCATGGATCAGGAGTAGAGGTGTTGCTGGGGGGACTTAGAGGATTTGTAAGCATGGAAAAAACAGAACCTGAGGTTAGAAAAGTTTCACTCACCACAGACAAATCCAGGAAGTGCTCCTAGAGGAGGTGGCAGGATTGGACAGAATAGAAACAATGCACTCATCCAACTGGTGATACCCATTTATTGTTATTTTTAAAGATTTAGCTATTTTACTTGAAAGGCAGAGTAACCTGGGGGAGGGGGGGAGAAACAGAGAGATCTTTCCCATCTGCTGGTTCACTCCCCAGATGACTGCAACAGCTGGAGCTGCGCCCATCTGAAGCCAGGAGCTTGGAGCTTGGGTGAGGGGCCCAAGGACTTGGACCATCTTCTACTGCTTTCCCAGGCCAGAGCAGAGAGCTGGATCAGAAATGGAGCAGCCAGGATTTGAAACTGCCCATATGGGATGCCGACACTGCAGGTGGTGGCTTTACCATCTATGCCCCAGTGCGGGCCCCAACTCCTATTTTTTAAGCAATCATCTGTGTCAGCCCCTAGAGACTTACTATTTCTGAATCTCAGAAGAACCCTGTAAAATAGGCGTGGTGGGGGGACAGGTATTTGTCACAGTGTTTAAGATGCTGCTTAGGACACTCACATCCCATACTGAAGTGTCTGGGTTCAAGTCCTAGCTCTGCCCCCAATTTCTGTTTCCTGACAATGCTCACTCTGGGAGGCAGCAGGTGACTGAGTTCCTGCAACCCACGTGGGAGACCTGGGTTGAATTCCTGGCTTCAGTCTAGCCCAGCCTCAGCTACTGTGGGCACCTGGGGTATGAAGTGCAGGATGGGATATTTCTGTCTCACTCTCAGCATTTCAAATCAATCAGACAGACTAAATAACTTTTAGAAGGCACTGGTATCCCCACCATACTGGTAAAGGCCTGGAGGCTTGAGGCATAACTTGTCCAAAGAAGGAGTGCAGCCAGCACGGAGCCCTCATGCCCGTTGTTGCCCTCAGGAGAACTGAGCCCTGCACTTGCACACTACGTGTCTGTGGGGAAGTCATCTACTATCTGAGCCTCCAAAGCTGGGTCAACGCAATAGCATGGCCCTACGGCAGACAGCAAGGGAGATCAACATGGACAGACACATTTAGGAGGGTGCCTTACTATCAAAGGGTCCCTGACTGGGCACCCTGGGAGAGAGGAAGAGCAAAGAGCTGTGAAACCCAAGGCAGCAGGAGCCAGAGCCTCTCCCAGGGGGGTGGAGACCGAAGGGTCTCTGCCAGGCTGGAAATGAGGTGAGATGGGGGTGTCCCCAGCGGTGGCACCAACACTGGGGGTGCTTGGGCCTCCTCCCAGAACTAGACCATGTCAGAGTTGGCCTTGAGAGTGAAAACAGATGCTTCCCCAATTCTCCCTTCCCTCTTTCAGTCTGGCTGAGAATTTGGGGGAGGAAAGTCCCTGAGACGAAAGGGAAGTGAGAGCTACCAGGCTAGGCCTGGGTAGAGGGACAGCGCGAGGAGACAAGCTAAGTGCGGCTTTGTAAGTTGTCTATATTTGCATGCTGAGCTCACTGCTGTTCTTTTTCTCCCCAGAAAATAAAATTACATCATGGTGGGGGATGGCAGGAGGGGGGTGCATATTGGGGAAAGGTGAGAGGAAAACAAGGGGGCCTGCTGCCTTCAACGTGGGGGGGGGCATGCTACCGTTCACCCCTCCCCCACGCCCAATGCGAGTAAATCTGATCGTCTACTATCAGTGCCACACGGCCAGGCTTGGGGAAAGACCTTTTTTCAAATACCAAAGCAAGCAGAGGTCAAAGGCCTTCCAAATTCCTAAACCTCCCGGGGTCCCAGCCAAGGTGGTCACCTAACGGTCACAAGGGGAGGAGGGGGGGTCCCACTGTGAAAGAATAAAGTCTGAGAATTGTTTAGGCGGAATGGGAGCTGTCCCTACTCCGGCCCTCCGCCCAATGCCGTCCCCTGTCCTAGGAGCCTTCCAGAACCCTGGCCCCTCGGTCCCCCGCCCCTCTGGCCTCCCCTCCCCGCCCCCTCCTCCACCGCTCCCGCCCCCCGCCCCTCCCCGGCTCTGACATCACCGGCCAGCCGGGTGGGGTGAGGCGGCGCTGGGCTCGGGCTCCGGCTCCGCGGGCGGAAGAGGCGGCGGCGGCGGCGGCAGCAGCCGAGGAGGAGGCTCCGGACGCTGCTGAGGAACCGGGGACCCCGGAGCGCCCGCTCCCTGAGCGCTCAGCTCCGGAGGCGGTGAGAGGGGCGGAGAGGAGACGTGTCGCGGGGAGGGAGCAGATTTGGGTCTGGGTTTGGCGGGATGACCATCCGGGACACCCGCGGACAGGCAGGGGAGTGTGGGGACCCCGGACGGGTCCTCTCTGTCGGTGCGTCCAGGCGCCGTGCGTGTGCTGCGGGCGGCGTGGCTTGGGCCGCCCTTTCCCCACTGAGCGGCAGTCTGGAGTCGGACCCGGGCCTGGGAATTAGGATGCAGCCTGCTTCCCGCCCAGCCGGCTCGGCCGGGCCAGCTCCCGCCCCTCCCTCGCGGCCCCGGCCGGACTCGCCCCCGCCGGCCGCCTCCCAACCCCGCCCCGCCTCAGTTCCGCGGGCAGCCAGCCGCCGGCTGCATGTGCCCTCGCTCTCCGCACCTGGGGAAGAGGTGGGATTGGCAAAGGTTGTCCCGAGGGAAGGAGCAAGGAGCAAGGAGCTGGGGGTGTAGAGGAGTAATGTCTCTAACGTAAAACCCCTAATTAATTCCCTACAGTTCGTGTCGAAACTGACAGGGGCACACGCACACCTACAAGAGACAGCCAGCACACACAGTGACACACACCCATGTGACTCTTACACACATCGCCTCACACACGCCAAATCGCACACATCCACAACCCCACTCGCTCCCATGTGGAGCCTTCTGGACTGTGGGCCCCAAGAAGCCAGTCTAACAGGACAGCTGAGTAGTGGATGAAGAGGCCACTGGCCCCAACCCAGCCCTGGATTTTAGATTACTACTCTTTAAACAGAAGAGATGAGAGAAAACCCTGGTCTCTCACCTCTAGGACAAGGAGACAGGATCTTGAAGGCTAATGGTCCAGTGCTCTTGGCTGGGTGGGTGGGAGGGAGGGTAGGGGCGTCTGGCTGTTCCTCTTGCTGGGTACAGTTAGAGCTCAGGGGGCTGGAAATGGCTAGTTTCTAGGCTTCATAGTGGCCAAGGGATGGGGGAGGGAGTGGGAGAAAGGGAGAGGAGAAAAAGAATGAGTCAGCCAAGGATGGAGAGAGAGAGAATGAGAGGAATGTGTATGAGGAGACAGATATGGAGAAAGGGACAGAGATACAGGCATGGAACCAGGGAGAGGGAGATGGTCAGAGGTGTGCAAAGAGTATTGGAGAGTGGGGTAAAGAGGCTCAGAAACTGGGGAGGAGGAAACAGAGGGTTAGGAGGAACATGCTGAATATGTATGTCTTGTTTGGTGTGTGTCTGGCCCCCAGGCAGTCAGAGCGATTTGCTTTAATTGCTCTTCCCTTTGTGGTTAAACACTCTGTTGGAGAGATTGCCAGCAATGCCCTAGGCTGCTGGCTTCCCTGGTTGTCTGCTTTCTCACTTTGGTGGCACCTGTGCCCAACATGTGTGCATGTACTGTCATGCATGAAGAAGCGGGTCACACAGAATCGCACAGTGCCTCCCTCTCACGCATGTCACGGTGAGCACTTCCACCAGCCAGTAGGCAGTCCACCACTGCATCTGCAGGCCCCTGCCACCACACACAGCAGGGACTCAAACCCCTTCCTAACAGTGGCTCTAAGTAGTCCCGTGGGGACCCCGAGTAACAGAAGCCAGGAGTCCTAAGGATTCATGGCCACCATCAAGTGGGATGGGTAAGAAAAGCTAGAGGGGATGAAAGCCCATTGAAGGGAAACCAGGAAAAGAGGCTGAAAGCGTAGGGGGAAGAAATAGGTGAGAAAGAGCCAGAGAGAGGAGAGAGGCAGAAATAGGATCAGGGAATGGAGATAGGAGATAGACCAGGCAGTCGCAGGCCCTACCCCCCTCCTCCTCATCAGGCAGCCCACTCTCCCTGCCTGATCTATTAGCAGCTGTCTCCTGGTGCCCCTGAAGGCTCTTGTCCGCATGTCCAGGGTTAACCATTTTGCTTCTTGAACTGAACATTTTGGGGCCCAGATGTCCTGCCTTCCCTCACTCTCAGACTGACCCTGAAGCTTCAGAGCCTTCTTCTTCATTCCTTATGGGGATAAAGATGATCCTTCCCCTACGCTCCACGCTGGATAGAAGCTTAGGGACGAAGTCAGTCGAGTATATTAAAGGAAGTAAACTATGGAATTGCTTGAATTTGTGGTCCAGACGTCACTTAGCTGGAACCCTACTCTCCCTCCCTTCTGCATGCCTCTGCCTCTCCTTCATTACTTCTCCCAATTTCAGGCAACAAGACGGACAGACTTGAATGCTTGAATGCTCGGGAGTCCCTTCCTGCCCATTATAGGGACCTCCAGGTCCTCGCAGCTGTGTGGTGTGGCCCCGCCCCTCAGCCTTAGGCAGCTGCAGCAGATGTGCAGGAAGGGGAGGCAGCACCTCCTAATCCTCAGGCTTCCTTCGCACTTGTTAAATTTACTGAGGATTTGGAACTAAGTGCTAGGAAGAGATGATCATCTAGCATGAATTCATGTCAGAATGCACAGAAATCCCTTTGGTGCTGACACCCCCTCCACAGGTAGTTTTCCTGTTTTGCCCAGCTTCTCAAAGCACCCCTAGGGCCTGCCTGTTCCTGCTCTGGGGCTCAAAGGGCACCCACCTGTCGTCCTCCCAACACTCCCTCCCCTTTTCCCCAGCATCATCAGTCTGCTCCACCTTTGTCAGGGCTCCTCCTGGAGTCAGCTTGGAAGGAAGAGGAGGAAGGGGATGGGGGAAGGAAGGTGTGAGGAAGCAGTGAGCAGAGCACAGAATGAGCTGGGAGGGAAGGGGACTGACTTCCTGCAGCTTCAGCTGCGGTTCCCGGTTCCCGGTTCCTGCCCTGGTATCCTGTCCCGAGAATGGCCTCCGCCCAGTCTGCCTAGTGTTTTCTGGGCAGCCCTCTGTGCTGCTTCAGATCAGGGTGGCTTTTCAGAGCTGGGGAGGCAGGCGGCTTCCTCACGGGCCCTGAAGTCTTCCGGATCTCTAGTGAGGAGCGTGACATGGAGGCTGGGGGAGCCAAGTTCTGCCAAGTCCCACCATGGCCAGCCCAGTCCAGGGACAACAGTTGATCAGTGAGACCTGAGAGCCAGGGAAGGATATTCCATCTGTCCATATCCCCAAAATTCCCCCTAAACTCTTCTGCTCTTGTCCCTGCTACCACACCCAGGCCTGGACAAATGGAATCTCTCCAGAGAAGGAAGTAACCAGAATGCTTTTCCTTGCTCCCTCAGGGGGCCCTATTCCTATCCTTTCTGTCCCTTCTTACTCACCACTCCCCATACCCCTCCCATCCAGTGGTGTTATTGTCCTGATGACTGCGGGGGGGGGGGGGGGGGGGATCCAGAACTGACGTTGCTATAGTAACAGCTGCGCTGAGGCTGCAGCCTTCTTGCTGTGGACTCTGTGTGCTCCCTCTCTTCATCCCCTCCCTCTGCCCCCCCCAACCCCCCAGTATTTGCAGCCTCAGCCTCTACCTCTCTCAACCCCACCCAGCTCCCTTCCTCCATTCGGTAGGCTCTGCCCACATCCCTCTGGATGTAAGCCTATGGTTATATACCTTCTTACACATACTCCCCTCTGGTTCACACACAAACACATCCCACGTACACTCACAGCCAGTGCACCCACAGCCACCCATGCAGTGCTGACACGTACGCCTCCCTTAACCAGAACATCCAAACACACCCACAGCCTCCTCCCTGCTCCTGGACCCCCACCCAGAGATCAGCACGCATACATGAGATCCTGGCACACAGTTCTCCCCTGCCACTTTTAACATTTCCACTCCCCACCTCTCTCGGGGACCTCCTTGTACCTGCCTCACTCTTAGAAAGCTCTTACCTACTGCCCCCAGCCTTTGTGGGTGGGTGTGTTACACACATTGATCCCTTCCCGCCCACCTCCCTTGTAGATCTTTTAGATTCAGAGCCCTACATCTTAACTCCTCCCAAGAGATTCTCACATACACACACACACACACACACACACACACACACACTCTCTCTCTCTCTCTCTCACCCTCTCCTCCCACAGGATCTCTCATATTTACAAACTCCTTTTCCATGTGAGAAGAGAGCAGTGTGACCCTAAATTCTGCCCTTTCTTTCTAGACAGCTTAGTCCCTGCGTCTCCTCCACCGGGGCAGGGTCTTCTTGTTGCCTTCCCATGCCACCCTTTCTTTTCCAGCTCTCCCTATCCCCCAGCCTGATAGGCACTGCTGGACCCCTTTCCCTACCCCCTCTGCCTCACAACCCCTTTTTCTGCCCTCGGATTATTGGGAGGGGGGTTGGGCTCCAGCGCCTGCCGCTGTGACCTAGATTTCAAGGCGGAGATGGTTCCTGGTGCTGACAGTCAGAGAGCATTGTTCCTGGCCCGGCCTGGCAGGGCCACTGCTGGGCCCTTCTGTCTGGCTGCACCTGGGTGTGCAAGTGAGCGTGCCTATGACTGCCTGTTTCTTGTGAGGGTTTTGCTAGCCCTGCTGTCTAGCTTATTGTCTGTTTGTGTTATGGTGCCTGCCACCAAGGGAGGTTTGTTTATTCTGGTCCAGGCAGGGGGCTGGGAATGGGGACTTCTGGGTCCACACCTCTTATTGTGTGATAGCCATGCCTCTCTGCCTCTGTTCTCCTGCAAGTAGAGGCTAGGATGACAATGAGGGGGGTTGGGGGACTAAAAACCAGCCCACTTTGATATGCCACCTTCCCAGCCCAATGCTGGGATGATTTGTGGGCAGCTTCAGTGTGGTAAGGTCATTTACCTCGTACCTACCCCTTGGTCTAGCCACAGATTATTTGTGGCATGGTCTGATTTTTTTTTAATGCTTTATTTTCTAATTATAAAAGAAATATATACTAACTGGAGACAATAAGGCCCTTTTTGAGTTTGCTACTAGTTTTATATTTTATCAAATCCAGAAAGTTCACTTGGGGTCCACCCTTCTTCCTGTTTTAGCTACAGTTCCTAAAAGGAAGGTTGAATGTTCTATACTTTCTCACCTAGGATCAGGAAAGAGGGATAGAGTGAGGGCCTAGATGAGCTCTGGCCTTGCCTAGCCCCCTCTGGGAGGGGTCATGCTGAAGGTAGTGCCAAGAGGATGTTGTTGCAAGAAGAGGTAGCAGCCCCTTCCTGCCAGACTCTCCCAAAGCCACATCTAAACTCCCCTCCCCCTGCCACCAGCCATCCTGGGAACTGGGCAGGGGGCCAGAGGCAGCCGCTTGGTATTCTTGGGCGCGGGGGCTGCAGGCACAGCACAAAGACTAGGAGAGAGCGCTGAGTGGGGGGACTCAGTAACCGTCAAGGCAGAAAATGAACTGCACAAAGGTGGGGGCGGCCCTTTGCTTCTCTCCGCTGCCCTGGCCCTAATGACTGAATACAAGGCTAAGCATGGGAGGGTCCAAGAACTGGCAGACCAGGCAACTAGACATCCATCCAAAATGAGTCATTAGTCGGGTGGTGGGGAGTTGAGTGAGGGACCCCTTTGCTTCTGGGAAAGAATGAGAACACATGAGCTTCAACCAAACCCTCCAGCTCCCTCCCAGGCCCTCACTGCCACAGCAAGCTTCTCACTAGTCCTTGTTTTTGAATGTTTTGGCTTTTTTTTCTGACAAGGGGAGGGGTTGCAAGTGGGTGGGGCGATTCTGGGGGGGGGGCTTGGAGACAGCGGCAAGAAAGTCGGGAGCAGGTTGCCATGGTAACCGCCTCCTCAGTCAGGGGAGCAGTTGCCAGGGTTACTGTTAGAGGGGGAAATAGAAGAAAAAGATGGTGGTGGAAAAGAGGTATGACTTGTCACGCTAGATTTCAGCCTGGCTCTAAGTTTCTTCCTGCTACTCCCACCACCTCCCCTCCAGCCCCATTTCCCCTCTACCTCCTGTTCTAGGCACATGCCTGGTCTCTACTGGAAAGTGGGGAGTGCAAGGGAGTGAACCAAACCCTGTACCTTAAGCTCAGCCTCCTCTCCTCCCTTTCTTGTCTCCCAACCCCAGTCATGGCCGAGTACGGGACGCTCCTCCAGGACCTGACCAATAACATCACCCTTGAAGATCTGGAACAGCTCAAATCAGCCTGCAAGGAGGACATCCCCAGTGAGAAGAGTGAGGAGATCACTACTGGCAGTGCCTGGTTTAGCTTCCTGGAGAGTCACAACAAGCTGGACAAAGGTGGGGGAGGGGGGCACACAGGGCCAATCATCAGCAGGTCAGGTTCCATTCATTCAGCATACAGAGAAGAACTCAGTTATTGACACAAGGCATACCACTCCATGACAAGGCAGAATAACAGATGCTCAAAGACAGTAAAAGGGGCTCTAGAGCAGTGGTCTTTAGACATTTTTCATTATGCCTCTTGTCAGTAAGAAAAAATGTTATTCAGCTACTCTGTGGCTATTATCACATATATATCATGGAACATAAAAGTGAAAAGTAGTAAAATCTAAAAGAAAACTACATTACTAACATTTTCTTATGCGCTTTTAGAGACTAGTACTCTAGGGGGAGGTCTATAGATTAGATTCCTACACAGTGAGGGACTCTGGAGAGGAATTGGTGAACGGCCAGGTAGGATTTCTAAGGCAGGATCCTAGAGGACATGCTAGGCAGAGGAGCACAGCTGCAGACATGGGAGAGCTTCTGGTGCATTTGGAAAAGCATATTTAGAAGTGGCTGGACAGGTAAGTCAAGACTATTGTGGAGGGCCTGGAATGCCAGGGTATTTGATAGGAGAGTGACCTCAGGGCCCTTCAGATATACTCTTCTGCCTGTAGTGTGGATAGCCGGCAGGAAGGCAAGGACACGTGACAGCTGGACAGAGGGAGGGGTGAAGGCACATGAGCATCTTTAGTAATCTGCCTTCTCTCATTTGGAGTAACCTTTCTCACTAGACCCAGAATCCCTCTGGGTTGTCTATGGACGCTATTCCTCTAGGCCACAGATGCTGTTGCAAAGTTCTTCCTGATGCTTACTTGGAAGGAAAGCAGAAAAAGGACAGGGTGGGTGTGAGCTATTGGAACACACGTTAATTTTTCTGTTGACCCCTCTCCCCAGTAAGGTACTTGATATCTAAATACTTATTCTAAATCCACAATCTGGAAACTTCACTGACCAATTATCTGCCCTGCCTGGAACAAATCCTTGTATCATCGTTTGGGTACCTTACCTTTCTTTCCCTGGCTTAGTAGTTCCTCTCCTGTTAGTGTTGCCCCTCTGATAACCAATTTGAGCAACTGAGCATTGGATCTGGAACACTGCTCTGAAGAGAGGGGGAAACTGACCTCTGTAGCTCTGTTCTGACCCACATTCTCTGCTTTTCTCCAGACAACCTCTCCTACATTGAGCACATCTTTGAGATCTCTCGCCGTCCTGACTTACTCACTATGGTGGTTGACTACAGAACCCGTGTGTTGAAGATCTCTGAGGAAGATGAGCTGGACACCAAGCTAACCCGTATCCCCAGTGCCAAGAAATACAAAGGTAAGAGGCCATTTATAGTTGAACTTCTGCCCCCTTCCATTGGTTATCCTTGGAATATGTGAATTTTGGGAGTGGAGGCTGATGCTCATTGGGCCTGCTTGGAATCTCCTACAACTTCCTTCCTGGACACATCCTTTTTCCACCCCCAGACATTATCCGGCAGCCCTCTGAAGAAGAGATCATCAAATTGGCCCCCCCACCGAAGAAGGCCTGAGCAAGGGGGAGGAAGAAGAGGTTGGATCTTCATCGGACCAGTCCCTTCCCCCATCCTCCATGGGAGGGGGCAAGGACAACCCCCCCCATCTACCCACTTACTAACCTGGTCCTTAACCCCCTTACTGTGCGCGTGTGTGTGCGTGTGCGCACGCTCTGGCTGTCTGTCTTTATGTCTAGCTCATCTAGTTCCTCCTCCTTGTGAGGGGATGGGGGTCAGGGGCTTGCTGGGGGGTGGGGTGGGGCTTGGTTTCCCCACTCTAGGGAGAGGGGGGCTATTTCTATGCAAATAGAAATTGGCACATTCCTCCTCCTTCCCTTTCATCCCCGCCCCCCCATCTTTAAAATGTGGAAGCAGAAAGTACCTGCATTTTCCTATGTTGAGGAGCTGAGGTGGGGGTGAGATGCGAGATGGGTGGAGCTAAGGAAAAGCAGTGGGGAAGGAAAGTGAAGAGGCCACCAACCCTCATCTGGAAGGGGCAAAGCAAAGCTGGAGTTCAGTGTTTGTAACCCCTATGCTAGACTGAAGAGTCTGGCTTTCTGCTGTTCCTCAGACTACAGGCCTAGGTGCCAGCAGATCCTTTTTTTGCATCCCTCCCATGGGCCTAGATGGGTCTGAGCCAGGGATCTAATGAGAGAAGACCACCAGATCCTTTCCTGGTCCCAAGGATCAAACCCCTGAGCAGATAGCGTTAGATGCACCTCCCCACTTTTGCTCTGGAGAGGCTATGCTGGGAACATGCACCACTGAGCCTGAGATGGGACTGGGGGCAGAGAGGGAACCACTTGTCCACTCCTTTATTTCTACTCAGACTGTTGGATATACTGACCCTGAGCTTAGGGAGGAGGTTGTAGAGAATGAGACCCTTAGGTTTTAACCCCAACCCTGCCCCCACTTCCAGGGTTCAAACAATTACAGGCAACCTTTCCTTGCTCTACTTGGTCTAGAACACCCGAAGCCAGAAAAAAAGTTAACAGTGTTTTCCTTTGCACTGATCCCCACCCAATTCAATCCAGGAGGGAACTTGGTAATCACCATTCTCACTTGACATCCTGGCCCCTTGGGCTTGTGGATGCCTCCTAGCCAAATCACTAGAGTACAGTGAGTGACCCCAGCCTCCTGCCTATCCCAAGATGCTCTTCCCCACCCTGACCGTGCTAACTGTGTGTACATATATATTCTACATATATGTATATTAAACCCGCACTGCCATGTCTGCCCTATTTTGTGGTGTCTAGCATTAACTTATTGTCTAGGCCAGAGAAAGGGTGGGAGGGGAATGCCACAGTGAAGGGAGTGGCAGAGTCAAACGGCTACACGGTCCAAACAAAAAAGAAAGCTTTTTTTCTTTAAAAAACATTAAACTTACAAGCAGTCTCAGAGGCTATTTGGAGAAAGTTGAAGTTAGGAGCTTTTAGGAGGTGGGAGAAAAACTTCATTGGGTGGGGGTTGGGCTGGTTGTTGAAAAGGGAAGAAGCCAGACTAGTTAGAGAGCGTCCTCAACTACTAGCTCAGCCCAGCCCAGTCTGCCCATTCCCTCTGGCCACTGCTCCGGACACCTGCCTTAACACACACCTCGAGGACTCCACGGTTTTGCCTTAAAGGTTCTTTTCAAGTCTCCCAACCCTGTCTGGCTTCTCCTTTAAGAAGAGAGAGACAGTTGTAGAACTGAAGAGGGGGAAAGTGAACACAAACTATCCTTTCATTCTGGATATGCTATGAGAGTGAAAGTGAGAGGGAAAGAGAGAGGAAAGAGAGAGGAGACTTCCTTATGAAAGAAGAGAAGGGAGACAGGGTTATTTTTAGCAGTCTAATAGTTTCTCCATAAGGCAAAATAATCTAAAAAGACTAACCTGCCCTCCAACCCTTTGTACTGCTGTGAGATTGACCCTATCCTGTGCTCCTCTGTCTGCAGTGTGCACGGCCTTGTTCTAACCCTGGAATAAAGGTGACTGTACTGTACCTGACTGATTCTAGAATTTCTGTGAGTGTCAGGATTTTGGAGCCCTTGAATGACTGGGAAGGGCCTGGAAAATCCTCTCAAGTATTTGCCCCTCTCCCCCATCTCCTAAGTATCAATGGAACAAGGCCTCTGTTGGTGCCCATCACTGGAAACATGGTGTTACCCCAGATTAGACTTCATAAAACTGGAACATGGGCAGACTGAGAAGGCAGGGCCAGGTTCCTACATTGGGAAGAACAAAAACAGTCCCACCATGAATTCATGGACATATCACACAGAGAAACAGTCAGGAAAAAAAAAAGCTTTACTGAGAGAAAATACAACAAATTCCAGAGTGCATGGTTTTCAGCCCACCCCACCACCCTGCTAGCAGTAGGAACACAGACCACTCGGTCACCACACATTTCCTGTCTCAGGGAGGAAGTGCAGCAGCTAGTATCTAGTTTGAGAGCTGCTAGGAAAGGGGGCAGAAGGAAGGAGTCTCTGGGAATATGATCCTCTCAATCCCCTCACCTTCTTGACCTGGTTCAATAGAATTTGCTAGGATGTAGAGTTCCTCATGGAATCTTGTGGAAACGGGGCAAAGAAATAGCAGCAAAAGCATTTAAAGGGCCAAGAATTCTACTGGGACTTTCATACTCAGTGACCAGTGATAAGACAAGTGTCTAAGCCCTAGCCACCACTATCAATCCTTAGATTAACTGACTTTCCCCTCATTCCCAAGATACCAACAGGTGGACAAGGTATAAAGTCAAACCCAGGAAATCTTTCCCTTCACTGTTCCATTAGGAGGGGGAGCCAGTTCTAACTGAATGGCTTAAAGAATCAAGCAGCTATAGGTCAAAGTATGTATGTGTGTGCGTGCTTGCGTGTGTGTGTGTGTGTGTGTGTGTGTGTGTGTGAGATATGCGGTATCAGGACAGAGTCTGCAGTGGCGGTGCCCATCCTGAAGTCATAGTTCAGTCAAGTTTTAAAGACAGGCCAGCCTCTGGTTAGAAGAGCCATCCTGGGAACCCCCAAGAGACTTAGAGAGGTAGGAGATCTGAGGCAAAAGTTGAGAGGAATTTACTGTTTTTCCCCAACTCTCACCGCAAGGCAGGTAAGTAGGGAAGGGCAGAACTGAGGATCCTTCCATCTTTGAGCCTCCTAAAACATAAGGGGCAAGCCCCAAGCTCTAATGGCCATATATTAGGGTAAGCTGACCCCAAGTGTCACCTCCACATCATTACTCTCGCTCACTCTTCCTTTAAGTCCCTTTATTGCATTCATAAAGAATATATAAGTATTTAAACTTTGACAATAATGTTAACTTGATACATCCAAGTTTGACTTGCTTTTTAATATATTTATAGATAGAAAAGTAGGCCTCTAACAGTGATAGGGACAGGGAGACTGCTGCCACCAAACAACTTAAAAAACAAAGTAACTGAAGACGTAACATCCTTCCTAGTTGTCCTCTACCACTGGCCCCTCCTCCCACCTCTCCCCAACCTCCCTCACTAGATCTATTTAGGGGGTGATGGGATGAAGAGAAGAGAGTGAAGGATACATAATCAAGTGCAAAACACTGTGGTAAGTACAGAAAATGAATGAAGTGTGGAAAGTGAAGAGTGGGATGGTTAGGGGCTCTAGGACTTCATTGAAAAACAGGAACCTGGGATGGGATTGCCCAGGGGGAAAGAAACAAACTGTTACAGAAGTTTTAAAAACAAAGGAAAAAAGGTCAAAAACCTAACCCAAAGAGAGAGTGGTGCTCCTGCCGCCCACTCTGACCCCTTGGGACTGAATAACCAGTTGTTTCCCCCCACCCCCTGCCCAAGAAACAAGGGAGATTAAAGACAAAGAAGTCCCATTTCCCTATCCTAAACCAGTTAACAAAATAGGATCCCCAACCCCCCACCCCTCAAAAAAGGCTCTGGGTAGAGGCCATTTCTGCTGAGTCCTGTGCACCTTTCCATGAAACTCCATTCCAGGGCTCAACTCCCACTTCTAAGTTCTCTGTTGGTTCATTCCCCTCTGGTTTGACCTTTTCCTGGGATGTCTTTCTTTTTTCTAAAGCAAAAAGTCCAAAGTGCGCTTCTGCTGAAGGTAGGGGCCTGGGACAGGAAAGGGTTGTCCAGGCAGGTTTGGGTTGGCAGTCCCAGCCCACCCCTCCTAGGAATGAGGCCTCAGGATGGCATACACTGCACCCGGTCGGGGCCCTCCTCCTCGTCCGATGTGTCTGAGGAGCTGGGAGACTCATCAGAGTCCGCGTCTGTGGCCCCAACCCCAGGTTCTCGCCAGCGCTGTGGGATGGGAAAGGCTTGTTAGTAACGCCTCTGGATGGAACAAGCACAAGCCTATTAGGTCTTACCTAGGCCAGGGCTCAGCAGAATTTTTCTTAAAGGGCAAGAAAATAAATATTTTAGATTTCTAGGACATAAATTCTCTGTTGTAACTATTCAACTCTGCCACTGTGCTGTGAAAGCAGCCATAAGTATACATACAATGAGTGTGGCTACATTCCAATAAAATTTTATTTACAAAACCAGCAGGCCAACCACCAACGTGTGGACCACTGCCCAAGGCCTCTTCTGGCATGGTATGAAAAACAGAAGGGTCGCTCTGAAACTTATTTCTTCTCAACTCCCTTCCCACCCTCCTGACTTTGCCTTTATGTATACAGCACTATGCATGTATGGCAATGAAGAATATGAGCAGACCCCACCCCTTTCCACTGTGGCTCCTTGAAGGCTCCATTAGGGGTCTGATGGGGATAGGGACAATGGATAGGGAACCTAATCAAGGCCACCTGATTCCTCCTTTAAGTGGTGAGGAGGTGTGTACTGGCGCTTTTTAGGTCTCTTGAGAAGGCAACTGCCTTAGGAGCTCACTTCCAACCCCGGCTTACCCGGTGATGACGTCTCTGTCTCAGGTGATGCATGAGGAACCAGAGCATGTGGCTATCGAACAAGTCAGTGTGGTGCAAGCTATCTTCATCCCGTTCTCGCTTGTTCTTCTTAATCACCTAGACCCAAATGGGTTAGGGGAAGGAACCAACAATGAACAGGAACCCTGGACCTGATTAAGGAAGCTGATGGTCTATTCCTTTAAAAGTTTCCCTGAGGTGTCATTAATCTGAGCTTGAGCTAGATTAGATTAGGAAAGGATGCCCTCAGTTCAGCTACTGAGGTAAAGCCTTAAAATTGAGTAATTCTTCCAGAAGAGGTTCCCTACCCCTTTTCCTACTGCCAACCAGAGGCACTTCAGAGCTGCTCCCTGGAGCAGGAGCATTTTTACAGATGCAATGATAGGAATGCAGGGGAGGATGTTAGAGCAATGCCTTTAAACAACTGGGAGCTGAGCTATTCCTGCCCATGACCATGAAGAATAACTGTATGTGGGTAAGTAGAAAGAAAAGAGCATTGTAATCCACCACTTACATCCTTTAACCCTGTCAGCTCAGTGGAGGCTTCAGCGGTGGGTGCCCAGATCTTCACATCATGATCTAGGCCACTGGTAGCCAGCACAGGAAGGTGAGGGTGGGGCTCAAGACAGTTTACCTAGTCAGAAGAAAAGAAAAGAAAAGAAAATGGTCGGGGGTGTGTGGGAATAGAGCTTTACAATCACTACTCACCTTGAGTCAAACAACTGCCCTTGATCAGGGCTGAGGCAGCTGCTGTAAAGGCAGGCCCACTTGTCCTAAACCTGGGCCAAATGGGTAGTCTGCACACAGACTGGGTCGATCAGGCCCTCCTTCTATCATTTCCTATGTATAGGTTAGGATGGCTTTATCCCCAGACACAGGCCTAGATATAGGTGAGTGACTGGCCAAAGCTTACTGCTAGCTTCACAAGAAGGCAGTGAAGTCTAGATGACCTCACTTTCTCCAGATTCCAAAGCTCCAACTTGCCCAACGCTGCAAAAAAAAGCATCTCAGTGGCTTTCACCGAGTAACAAATACATTTTTAAAAATGAAGAAAGCAGCAGCTGCCACTGAACCCCTAGAACAGAGTCAGACAACAATTACATTCACTTGGCACTGTGTACTAGGACTGCAGGAAGGCACAGGTTGGTAAGAGGAGGCTGACCTTGTGGGTTAAGGCACTGATGAAGGCTCATGTTTGCTTGAAAAACCTGCATGTCCCAGAGGACAGCATTTTGCGACCTGCTCTCAAAGCACAATATATATCTCAGCTATAGGGCAGCCCAATATACCAAGGGGGCTTCCTGGGCACCCTCACAGCATCAGTTTCAGCTATCTTCTGATTACATTCCCTCAATAGGAGAAAGAACTATCACAGGCAGGCCTTCTGGCTTAAGCAACTTCCTTACATCTGAAAGCACACATGCCCCCTGCTGTCTGACTTGGAAACATGAGCTTCTTCAATAGGGCAGGGCAGGGCAGGGCAATTCCTATCCCCACAGGAAGATCTAGTCCCAGCCTAGCTGATAAAGTATTTTCAGCTTTTAGCCAGATGAGGAAGATAGGAAAGGCACTCTGCCTTACAGCTGCCCTGCAGTTCAAGAAACAACCACTGACAAGAAGCTTCCTTTGGTTCTCTCTGAACCAACCTCCTCTGCCTTACCCATATAAACACAGAGAGTAGCTTCTGAGATGCAAGGGGGCAGGCATGAAAAATAAAGCTGACCTACAGACCTGTAAACTTCTTTGATTTTTATTTTACAAATGAACAAACAAAGGTCAGCAAAGACTGAATCTAAGTCTGAGCCCAAGAATAAAGTTGAAATCCCATTCTTTTACTCCTTCCCCCAATTCCTATTTCAGCTAATTGCAAAGCTCATTGCATTTGGCTTTTTTAGGCAGTGCTTTTGGAGCATGACGAGGCAGTAGAAAGAAACTTCATTGCCTGAAAATATTATCAAAAGATACATGACAACATACACAAAAAACCCTGACCATACTCATCCATTTCCTGATAAGCGCTTGCTATAGACCTGTAATCTGAGCTAGCTCTGCGTGAACAAGTTAGCAAAATAAAGTATAGGGGAACAATTCCTTAGGATTTAAGACTAAGGACAAAGCCAATGGCAAGAGGAACAAGAGAATAAATTACATACAGTACCTGAGTTGGAGCCTGCAGGGGAAGCCGACAGAGAACTTCCGGGCCAGGGTACCTGGTCACTTCACCAGACCTGTCTGAATGCCAGGACTTATCCTGTCAATAATGCCTGAGCAGAGAAAAGAGCTCTGGCCTTAGATGACTGGGGCTGGAGGAATGTAGGGAATGGGATGAAGTGTCAAAGCGCTTTTGGGAGAATAAGGAGTTGTCCTTTGACATTATCCCCCACCCTTGTCCCTGTGAAGCTGAATGGGAACAAAGGACAGACTCCACAATAAGAGTCAGGAGACCTGGGCAAGGTGGATATTACTGCTGAGATTCCTTCTGGTTCTAACACTCTATGATATAGAACCGCTGCATAGGCTACATTGAGGCTGGTGCCTGGGGACCTCCAGTGTATAAGATTAGGACAAAAACAACAGGGAGCTAGATTAGCAGCACATGGATCTTTCGGCTCACAGAGGCAAGAACAAGTAAGGAAAATCACTTATCTCTTGTTCTAGTCTCTCATTCATAGGACCACTAAAACTCAGGCCTGGGACCCACCCATCCCAAGTAGGTGCCCTCCACACCCTGAGCACCTGGATTAATCATCAAACCCTGGTATTGGCTGAGCTGAAAGCAAACTGGCCTGCAGAGTGCTTTTGAAGAACGGACAAGTGCTGGCCTGGGAGAGGGCATTCAGCCCTGCATCTCTCTGGAACAGAATGCAAGACAATAGTTTATGATCAAGAAAGGATTCACTGGCCCCTTTTGACTTCCTTCTGATTACCTGCCTATTGCAGAATTCTCATTAAGACTCCAGTGTTTTGGGTCTGTTCACTGTAGAGGGACTCACTCTTCCTACAGAAGAGCAGGAAATGAAGCAAAGAGTGACACACACATTGGATTTCTAAATTCCTTTCATTCTGCATTCAGGCCACAGAAGCCCTGAATCTACACAGGTCTCAGGTCCCACAAATTTACAGGAAACCAGAGGAAAATGTGAAATACCCTCATACTAGGGCAAGAAAAACACAAGAAGGAATGGGATCCTGATAGCAAGGAACCACTGTAAATTCTAAAACCACTCTCTGGTAAACCCCATCAAGAGATGGCTGGGCTCCGTGAAGTTCCCCACAACTTAGAAGGAATAATAAGGAAGAGAAACCAAGCCTTCTCGGTCATTCTTCAGAGGCCTAGGGTTACCAGATTGTCTTGAGTAATCAGTACCATCTAGTTATCCAAACTGTTTCTTCCATATTTTCTGCAGTCTAAAAACCTTACAATAGAAAGCTATGGAACTGTTTAACTCTGAATCTCAAAAATAAAAACAATAACCAATGGTTAACTCAGATACATGTTAGCAGCTGATCACTCTTCATTCTCTAACTCAATCCTCTTCCTCTTTGCGCCCTATCTTCTCTATAGCGGTTGTTTGCAGAACTCAAAGGACAGGCAGACTGTGATACAATCATGGGTTCTATAGCAGGCTGCTCAGCCACTGGAGAAAATATACTTTGCCACATTTACATTCCATACACACACACACACACACACACACAAATACATGTGCTAGGTGTGTATGGATCCGTTTGGATGCAAGTATGATGCTTTACCCCTAAATACTTCCAACATGTCTCTCCTAAGTAGAAAAATAATCTATTCTCCTAAATAAACAATATTTTCACATCAAAGCTTCAATACTGAATAACACATTATCTGATTTATAAATCGCATGATGATTATCCCAACAATCTAAAAAAATGTTCTTTTCTGCAGATCTGGGAGCTAGCCAAGATCACTGTTTAAGGAATGAGACAGAGAGACACTTTATTTAACACTGTGTGGAGGGTTTGACCTGAACTTTGTAATGCTTTTTGTTTTGGAAAAGGTTTATGTCTAGAGATAAGTTATCTCACTCAGGCCAGAGGCTGCTGCCCAAGATCCCTTTCTCTTCTCAGTAAACCATGACTTAAAAAGGCAGGAGGTAGGAAAACAAAGGAAATATTCCATCAAAACCTCAACACCACCCCCCAGGCTATACTACCAATTTACCCAGCTGCTGGTTACAGAGACAAGTCAGTGGCCTTGCTAAAACCTACCTTATTGACTGGAGAAATTATGGAGGCAGCCAGCCCACCACATCATACTCACCACGCCTCCCTTGTCCCCCTCCATGAACTGAATGATCTGGCAGGATGATTTCTCCCAGAGGAAGATGTGCCCGCAGTCACTACCGCTCACCACAAACTCACTCTTGGGGCCATAGAAATTGACACCTTTTACTGAAATGATAAATGAGGGAATAAACCACATGAGGGTTGGCATCAGGCCTATACATATTTACCTCACAGGAAATTTAGTTATTCACAAACTCTGAATCAGCCAACAGCCAAAGAATTCCTTTCATTTTCGCAAAACAAATCAAGATATTATGCATGGATAATAGTTACAAGAATCACAACAGTCCTAGAGATTATTTATAGTCTCCCTAAGAGCTCCATAGGCAGAGGCAGAGGCAGAGGCAGAGGAGGCTGCAGCCCCCAGCATCTGCCTGTCTCAGTCTGTACCTTATTAGGCAGCAGAAGACCTAGTAAGTCTTTACCTATCCCAACATAAATTGCCTCAGCTCTTCCCATGCCTAGGCAGCACTGTCCTATGTCCTAGGATTGTCCTTGGTATGTGTACTTCATCAGTACCTTGTCAATACTGCTTGGGTCATCAGTTAACCTGAGATTGATGAAAGTACATGCCACAATTGTCTTTAAACAACATCTGAACTGAGCTTGCTCCCAGGACTCTGAATAATAGAGCTCCACTCTCTGGAATTAGTAAAAGTCAGCATGTCTACATTGGCCATGAGACCAGCATCCTTCCTTTTGTCTACCTGTAGACTGAGATCCAAGTATAGATTTTCCCTTCCCTTCTTACCAGCTGAGGAAATGGAAAACTAACAAAATTTTGACAGGTATGTTAGGAGTGGTAACAACAACAAAGACTTTTGATTCCCCAACTTCAGTACATCAGAACACATGGGGAGCTTTAAAGACATCCCAATGCTCAAGTTGAAACTCCTAACAATTAAATCAAAATGTATGAGGGTGAGAACTAGACATCAGGATTTTTAAGACTGTGAAATGACTCCAGTGGGTCCCAAAGTTTGAGAGCACAGACAGAGAACAAAAAAGGTCAGTCTTCATTGCAAACTCTGGCTAGGTACTACCCATGATTCCTCTTCCTCCTTCTCAAAAGGATCACTTCTTCCTCTCTCCCATGTGGTACAAGTTCACGCCCCATTTTAGACAATTCAGTACCACTGACTAAAGAGGAATTTTCCTGTCTACCTAACAAGCTCTTCATGACTACTCCAAAGTTACCTGAAATCATCACAAAAAAAAAGTTGAATAAATAAATACAAACAAAAAAAACCCCTAAGTCAGACTAGTTTCCTTATATCTAAAGCAATTAGAAGCAACATCACTGCAGGGGTGAGAGATACTTTTGAGCCCTCTGCTCTCTACTATAATGGAGAAAACAAGGTAAATCTGGCCTAACTGGGGATAACTTCTCCCAGTGTCACAGGCAGCCCAGGTACTCTCTAGGACTAGAGTTTCCATTTACACAAACTAAATGAGATATTGTGCTTCTCCAAGCTAATGGACTTGGGTCATCAAAACCTAGAAAGACACCTCACCTGTGGCATTATTTCTGTGGCCCTTATATCTCTTAATATACTGAGCCCCATCACTGTGAGAGGAGTTGAAGAGGTAAATGTCTTCATCATTGTAACTGGCCAGGAGTTCTGCCAAGAACAAGAACATAGCAGTGAAGGCAAAGGCTGAAAAAAGCAGGGAACAGGAGGTAGGGGTTGGGATGGGGCTTCTTGCCAGTAGTGCCCCCTCCTAATACCCAGGTACAGCACCCATCTTACTTAGTTGGAACAGCAGGCAAGTCAGATTGTATAGGGTAGACTAGGAACATACTGCCAACCCAGGGGTAGCAGAATGCTCTGGAAGATCATACTCATTAATTCAGGAATGAGTCAAAGGCATAAGAACCTGCTCGGGCAAGTAGCCTCGGCTTTAGGACAGGCCCTGCCAATAATCACCTGCAGCATTCTGCAAATGGTGCCTGGCATCTCCAGCATCCTCCCGCTACGTGCTCACCATCAGCAACTACTCCCCAGCTGCTCCACTTGGAGCTGTAGCACAGAGGTGAGCACTGGAGGGCACATGCCTCACTGGCTCAGCAGCTCCCTAGACAAAGGGGGCATGCCAGCCTAGGAGCTGGGCCCTGCTCACGTACCTGTGCCGTCGTGGCTGTACACAAGACAGGTGATGTTTGCTTTGGACTCACTGTTCACCTGCAATAAGGAGCAGATACTGACTGATGCCCCACCCCCCCATTTATTATACCACCTTCAGGAAACAGGTTTTCTTTCAAAACTCCCCTAAATCTTCTCCCAGAGATTGAGAGAGAAAGACACACAGAGACAGGAATATAACTGATGAAACGTGTCCACCTGAGGGGGGAGAAACTTAGGGCCTTCTCTTGGTTATCTTCTGTATGCTAGCCATTTTATATACTCTGCCTCATTGGGCCTCCCTATGATGGTACATGAAATTACTGTTTTCTATTTTATATAAAAGAAAATTGAGACTAACAGATGTGAAGTGCCCAACTTCACAAAGCTGGTAACTGGTAAAATCATGATTCACATCCAGGTGTATGATTCCAAAGACCAATCTTTTCCCACCATACCAACAAGTTTGGGGACAGCTCTAAGGTTGGGTCAGGGAAGCCAGGAGTCGTTTGCCCTTAATGAATCTTACCAGGTGATGAGGACAGAATTTCTTGAGTACTCCATTGTTCTCATTCTCATCAATTTTCCTCTGGTCATAAATCCTATAGTGAAAGAAGCAATAAAAATATTAAAAACAAAACCAAACAAAAAAATCTGGGGCCAGCGCTGTGGCACAGTAGGTTAATCCTCTGCCTGCAGTGCTGGCATCCCATATGGGCGCTAGTTCTAGTCCTGGCTGCTCCTCTTCCTATCCAGCTCTCTGCTATGACCTGGGAGAGCAGTAGAAGATGGCTCAAATCCTTGGGCCCCTGTACCCGCATGGGAGACCCGGAAGAAGCTCCTGGTTTCGGATTGACTCAGCTCCAGCTGCTGAAGCCATCTGGGGAATGAACCAAGAGATGGAAGACCTTTCTCTCTGTCTCTGCCTCTCACTGTAACTCTGTTAAATAAATTAAAAAAAAAAAAAACTAAAAAAAACCCCAAAAAACCTGAGATCTTAAGCTGTTGCAATTCAATGCAGTGAAAGGAAACAGCCAGCTAAATGCTTGATTTCCCAGTGTTCTTCCTAAAAGGTCCTCCCTCCTCCAATTCACTTCCAAATCCTAACAATCCTAACTCTTTCATTTAGGTCTTCCTATTTTAAGTCACAATTTTCAATTTTATCTGTTTGAAATGGCTTACCTTTCCTCTCAAGTTCTGTATCACTTGCTCTTTATTTTTACTGAAAATGCTACTATTTTTTTTTTCCGACAGGCAGAGTGGACAGTGAGAGAGAGAGACAGAGAGAAAGGTCTTCCTTTGCCGTTGGTTCACCCTCCAATGGCTGCCGCGGCCGGCGCGCTGCAGCTGATGCACCGTGCTGATCCGATGGCAGGAGCCAGGTGTTTCTCCTGGTCTCCCATGGGGTGCAGGGCCCAAGCACTTGGACCATCCTCCACTGCACTCCCGGGCCACAGCAGAGAACTGGCCTGGAAGAGGGGCAACCGGGATAGAAACCGGCGCCCGACCGGGACTAGAACCCGGTGTGCCAGCGCCACAAGGCGGAGGATTAGCCTGTTGAGCTGCAGCACCGGCCCAAAATGCTACTATTATTATAGAGCTCTTTATGTGTATGTTATCTACCCAAAGTGCAGAGATCAAACTTTATGTAAGTTAGTGGGTCTTCCTCTCTACAGCTTTTCTTAATCTCATCCTTCCAGGGAACTTCATTGATTAGTCTATCCCTCAACCTCTTTCTCATCACTGTTGGCCCATTTTCTAGAAATTCTTCTACTGACTGTCCTTTCCTATTACTGTTTTCTTCTGTCACCTTCCCCTTATAGTCAAATTACTGTGAAGAACAATCTGCACTTACTATTTTCATTTCCTTACTTCCTATTCACTTCTCAATCCATCCCAATGTGGCTTTGGCTCACAACTTACCACTCCAACTTCTTGGGCTGAGGTCATCAGTAACCTCACTGCCAAAACCAAGATATTTTCCAATCTTCCTCTCACACTGTTCATTACTTCTTCCCTGAAAGCTAATCACTCCACAATACTGATGATGGGCTTGGCTCTCTTTGTCCATCCTTAAGTGCTGATATTCTCCAAGGGTTACTCTCAACCTCTCACCTATGTGCACCTCCAGAAACTGTGCTTATGGGTATTTTTGCTGGAGAGAAGGGATCACTGTTTTCATATTTTCAATTGAGGTCAGACTCAAAGGAGGAAAAAATCCTGACCTATACAGTCCCCCATCTTTTCCCTATTTTTGTTTTCCATGGTTTCAGCTATAAACTGCAGTTAAAAATATTAAAAGTACAGAAACAAAAAATTCACAAGTTTTAAATAACATCATAGCATATTTTTGTAACTGTCTTATTATTAGTTACTGTTAATTTCTTACTGCAGCTAATTTAAACTCTGTCATAGTATGCATGTATGTATAGGAAAATTTATCATATATATGGTCTGGGATTACCTGCAGTTTTAGGCACCTATTGTGGGTCTTGGAATGTATCCCCATGGAGGGGGAGGACTACCATATTTCTTTTGGTGATCCAACTCCATTGTCAATGCTTTAACTATATTACCTGTACGTGGATATATGACATAAATCTGTGTCTTCAGGCCATACTTATCCTGAACTATAGACTTACAGTTTCTTTTTTTTTTCTTTTAAGATATATTTACTTACTTGAAAGTCAAGAGTTACACAGAGAGAGGAGAGGCAGAGAGAGAGAGAGAGACGGAGAGGTCTTCCATCTGCTGGTTCACTCCCCAGTTGGCCACAAAGGCCAGAGCTGCGCTGATACGAAGCCAGGAGTCAGGAGCTTCTTCTGGGTCTCCCATGTGGGTGCAGGGGACCAAGGACTTGGGCCATCTACTATTGCTTTCTCAGGCTATAGCAGAGAGCTGGATTGAAAGTGGAGCAGCCGGGACTCAAACCGGTGACCATATGGGATGCCGGCACTGCAGGCAGCGGCTTTACCCACTACGCCATAGCGTCTGCCCCTAGACTTATAGTTTCTTGATATAAGATATAATGTGTGTGTGTGTTGTTAAGTGTGTGCGCACGCGCGTGTGCATGTGCATATGGGATTTGGCGGGCAGTGTGGTGACACAGTGAGAAATCTACCACCTGCAATGCTGGCATCTCATACGGGCACCAGTTCAAGTCCTGGCTCCTCCACTTCCCATCCAACTCCCTGCTATCAGCCTGAGATATCAGTGGAAGATTATCCAAGTCCCTGAGAGCTTCTGGCTCCTGGCTTTGGCCTGACTGTTGTGGCCTTTTGGGGAGTAAACTGGCGGATGGAAGGTCTTCCCTGCATTCTCTTTCTCTCTCTCTCTGTAACTCTGCCTTTCAAATAAATAAGTAGATCTTAAAAACAATAGGATATCCAAAAGTAAGCTCATTCAAAATCTAACTCTTCCCCCTGAATTTCTGTTAATGGCAGTATGACAAATTCCAGTGGCCAAACCATAAATCAGGTCCCTTCTCTCCTGTATAACCAATTCTTTCCTTGTCTACTCCCTTGTGTATTTTTTAATTATACCTGTTGTAGCTTTCTGATTTCCCTGATAACCAGAATTAAATCTAAAATGCAAGATTTTATGTAAATTCCCTGCTTCAATCTCTTCAGTGATTCTTACTATAAAGTTCAAACTCCTTTATCGCTGCCTACCACTACTTCTCCAAGATTCTATATATAATACCAAAAAAACCAAAACCCACTACATTTCCTTGAAGATACCGCACCACTTAATACCCTTCCTTCTATATATTTTACTCCTTCTATTTGAAATATGAGATTACTTCAAAAAACTCATTGAAAAATAGAATTAAAAGATAAGTTTTGCAGCAAGAAAACTCTGAAATCTTGCAGTTTCTTCATAATATATATTCTCCAAGAAACTTTTGAAGAGCCCATGGCACTAATTTCCCATTTTCTTTCCTCTGTGAGAAAAAACAGCATACTGAAATAGCCCCTACTGCATTTAAGCAATCTAATCTAAGTTCAAATACTACCTCTGCTGTGCAGTCATTGAGTAATACTGCGTAAGTTACTTAACATCTTTACTCTTTATACTTATGTATTTAAAAAAACTTATGAAAAATGAAATTAAAAGGTAAGTTTATTTCAGTGTAAAATTTTTGAAATTCATACATGAGGGGTCTAAATGAACCAACAAAAGAAAAAAGAAAAAGGTGATCACTATACTACCAATCGCTAAGCTTCAGCAAATTTATCAGCTGATGATCACATTTTTTCTCAACTAAGTATAAAATCACAGATCTCAAATATCACTATGCCATCATAAACACTAACAAGTCAGGAAATTAGGAAAATATATTTAAGTACTCAAGATCCATAGGAAGTTTTTCAGTACAGTGTATGTACCATTCTATGTTCCTCAGAACCTAATGCTTTTTGCCCTTCTACTTCATAAAGACATTCTTACCTTCCTTCCCCTTTCTCCCATGAGAAGTAGGTACCTACTACATTCTACATAAAATGCTAACTATACCAGAGACTGGTAAACTTTTTCTTAAAGGGAAAGATAATAAATACTTCAAGTTGGCAGACCACCTAGTCTTCATTGCAATTACTGAGCTCTGACATTACAACATGAAAGTAGTCATGGACAACACGTAAACAAATGGCCACATATCTATTCAGTAAAACTACAAAAACAGGCAGTTCAATATGCCAACTCCTGTACTAGAGCTTTCCTCTGTGAGAGAAAAAAATACAAATTTGCCCCCTATTTTCTCAGTGTTCAATAGGCCCTGAAATTTTAAATCAAATTAAGAATTATGCTTTCTGAACCAGTGCTATTTATTTAGCAATAGATTTTCATGTCAACCAGCCACATTGCCAAATCTACCACCTCAGGATTAATGTGATACCTTCTTAATTTCTTCACTAATGTAAGTACTTAAACTAACATAAACAGGAGTCAGTAGTAGAGACTTAATTAATCTCCTCTACTTGCCCATTTTTGTTGTTGTTGTTTTGGTCAGAGGTCCAAAAGGCTTCCTTTTAAATGCTCTTTCATAACCTTAAACTGAGCTTCAGCATGAATATAAAAGCCTTGGGGAATGGGAAAGCTATTTCTCTGTATTCCTTTGAAAGAATTCCTTTAGATTAGAATTAAAAGCTAATGGTATGGGGTCTGGCACTGCAGCATAGTACGCTAAACTTCTACTACAATGCTGCTCTATCATATCAAAGCACAAGTTAGTGTCTCAGCTGCTATCCAGCTCCCTGCTACCCATGCTTGGGAAAGCAATGGAGGAAGGCCCAGGTACTTGGGCCTGGCTAGAGCTGCTGGTTTCAGCCTGGACCAGCCTCAGACACTGCGGCCATTTGGGGAGTCAAATAGTAGATGGAAGAGCTCTCTTTCTCTATATATAACTCTTCCTTTAAAATTAATAAATCTTACCAAAAAAAAAAAAAAAGAGGTTATTTGTTAACACTGGATCAATGTGTTTGAAAATGTGCATTTGCTTCTACCAACTAAATAGTTTGTTATGTGCTGAGAATTTGGGATGTACAAAAGGAGATGCTAATACTGAAGCTAATAACAGATAGGAGATCTAAGAACTGGTGACCAGAAGGGAGTGTGAAGGCAAGAGAATCAGGAAGAACAGAGTAACAAGGTTATCCAGGATCCAGGATTCTTTAACAAGGTAGAGTCATCTCTCATGTGCTTCTTAAAAAACTTATCCTATCCCATGATTCTTAGTAATAAAATTAAATTTCCAAATATGGTTATAAAAATGTTTATTTGAAAATGAAGATGATGGGGACAGTGCTGCGGTGCAGCAGGTAACGCCACCACCTACAGTGCTGGCATCCCATATAAGAGACAGTACAAGTCTCCGCTGCTCTACTTTCAGTGTAGCTCCCTGCTAATGCACCTAGGAAAGCAGGGGAAGACTGCCCCTGCACCCACGTTGGGGACCTGGAGGAGGTGTTCCCGGCTCAGATCAGGCCAGCCCTGGCTGATGCACCCATTTGGGGAGTGAACCAACAGACAGAAGGTCTTTCTCTGTCTCTCTCTCTCTCTCTTTGTAACTCTGCCTTTCAAATAAATAAATCTTTAAGAAAAAAAAAAAGAAAATCTTTTTTAACCCACTAAAGTAATTTACCTTTCTAGTGATTCTGCCCTTCCTCTCCTTCAAACTACTGATTCCAAAGAAATACACTTAGAAAAGACCAACTGGATAAAGACCATTTATGGCTATGGGTAAGAAGGAAATTAACTGGTACATATGCGGATGAAATCTATCATGCCTATTTTCTTTAGGACATGCCTCAATAATGAGTGTTACAACAGATGTTCACAGTAACGAAGAATCACAATGGATAAAGAAAAATGGCTCAGGAGAGTGGAAGTCAAAAATTCTCAGTTCACACTGAGTGTTCCCAGGTCAAATTATTTTACAATCCAAAACCAGTATTCAAAATTTCTAATTCAGGGGTTGGTTTTATGGCATAGCAGTTAATGCTGCTGCCTAAGATGCTGGCATCCCATGCAGGAGCTAGAGTGAGTCCCAGATGCTCCACTTCTCATCCAGCTCCCTGATAATGCACCTGGGAAAATGGCAGAAGGTGGCCCAAGTACTTGGGCCCCTGCACCCACATGGGAGACTCAGAAGAAGCTCCTGGCCCAGCCCTGACCACTGTGGCTATTTGGAGGGCTACCCAGCAGATGGAAGACCTCTGTCTCTTCCTCTTTGTCACTCTGCCTTTCAAATAAATAAATCTTTAAAACAAATTTTCTAATACAATGTTAATTTATAAATGAAAACAGTGGAAGATACTTACAACATAGCACTTGTTTTACGCCTTTAGTTGCTATGTGAGAAACATGGTCAATACTTCAAACTTTTTAAAAACATAATCTCTGTAATATACAAAGCCTTCCCTCAGAGACAGCTACATTAGCTTCAGAAGGCACTTAAGCTATTTCAAAGATATCTCAAAATCTCAGACACAAAGGAGCCATAGACTCACCTTACAAACTGATCTCGTCCACCCACTGCAAACTGGTGGGTATTGGCAGGATTCACATAGATTGTATAGAGCCCCACTTTCTTCTCTTTCTCCTTTGTCACCACCAGTTTCCTTTAAGAGTAGAAAAGGATACAAAGTTATATTCTCCAAAAGATTCAGGTAGGCATGGCAAGTGACAGCCAGGAAAGTAGTACAGATGTGGGCTAATGAAAAATCAAACATTCACATTTGGAAAGAAAGAAAAAAAGTGTTTTTTGTTTATTTTGATCAATGGAATAAGAAAATCACATACTGGCTGGCGCTGCGGCTCAACAGGCTAATCCTCCGCCTACGGCGCCAGCACCCTGGGTTCTAGTCCCGGTTGCTCCTCTTCCTGTCCAGCTCTCTGTTATGGCCTGGGAGTGCAGTGGAGGATGGCCCAAGTCCTTGGGCCCTGCACCCGCATGAGAGACCAGGAGAAGCACCTGGCTCCTGGCTTCAGATCAGCGCGGTGCGCCAGCCACAGCGCGCTGGCCACAGCGGCCATTGCAGGGTGAACCAATGGAAAAAAGGAAGACCTTTCTGTCTCTCTCACTGTCCACTCTGCCTGTCAAAAAAAAAAAATCACATACTTACTATATCCTACATTAGGTAGTGGGGAAAAAAACATGTAGTGAAGTAATTTTCTAGCATTCTTTTTTTTTTAAGATTTATTTATTTATTTTAAAGAGTTACACAGAGAGAATGAGAGGAAGAGGAAGAGGAGAGAGAGGGAGGGAGAGAGGGAAGGAGGGAGGGAGGGAGAGAGGGAAGGAGGGAGGGAGGGAGAGAGGGAGGGAGGGAGGGAGGGAGAGAGGTTTTCCATCTGCTGGTTCATTCCCCAATTGGCTGCAATGGCTGGAGCTGCGCCGATCTGAAGCCAGGTCTCCCATGCAGGTGCAGTGGCTCAAGGATTTGCGCCATCTTCAAATGCTTTCCCAGGCTTTAGCAGAGAGCTGGATTGGAAGTGGAGCAGCCAGGACTAGAGCCGGCGCCCATATGGGATGCTGGCACTGCAGGTGGAGGATTAACCTACTGCGTCACACCACCAGTGACCTCCTCTAGCATTCTTAAAGAAGTATAAACTAAGGTAAGGAATGTATGCTCTTCAGGAAGCCTTAATTTAGTTGCAGTCCAGCACAGTAACGATCATCATTAAATGGAAAATACTACTCACACTGACCCATCCTTTTAAATTACTGTACATCTTCCCAATCAACGTGAGAACAAGGAGTGGAGTGGAAAAAGAATCATGAACAATGGGCTAAAAAATACCTTAAAGTTGGAGTCCATTTCCTAGATACCAGAAAAATGTCACTCACAAATTAACTTTGGGGGCTGGTGCTCTGGCACACTGGGTAAACCTGACACCTGCGCTGATGGCAACCCATATGCGTGCTGGTTTAAGTCCTGGCTGTTCCACTTCTGATCTAGCTCCCTGCTAATGTGCCTGGGAAAGCAGCAGAAGATGGCCCCAGTGCTTGGGCCCCTGCACCCATGTGGAAGACCCAGAGGAAACTCCTGGCTTCTGCCTTCAGATTGGCCTAGCTCCGGCTATTGTGGCCGTCTAGGAGTGAACAAGCAGATGGAAGATCTCTCTCTCACACACACACACACCCACACACACACACTCTCTCTCTCACTCTCTAATTCTTTCAAATAAATGGATCATAAAAAAAAAATCTTTGCTTAGAACAACAAGTCATAGTTTGCTAGCATAAAAGAAAACAGCACTGTGATTCCCTGATCTAAAGCAAATCAGAAGAGGGGATTCTTAGGAATAATGCTCTTTAGAAGGCTGAAGAAGCATTTCTAAGTTATTCTTCTTGTAACACAAGAGATGACTACTCTTAGAAGGGTAGGGAACCCTGAACAAACTTCAGAAGTTAGCCCAGGGGCTGTCGCTGTGGCACAGTGCCAGCATTCCATATAGGCGCTGGTTCAAGCCCTGGCTGCTCCACTTCCAATCCAGCTCTCTGCTGTGGTATAAGATAGCCCCAGTCTTGGGCCCCTGCATCCATGTGGGAGACCCAGAGGAACATCCTGGCTCCTGACTTCAGATCAGCACAGCTCCAGCCATTGTGACCAATTGGGGAGTGAACCAGTGGATGGAAGACCTCTCATTCTCTCTCTCTGTGTAACTCTGACTTTCAAATAAATAAATAAATCTTTAAAAAAAAAAGTTAGCCCAGCTTAAGGATGGCACCATGAATACTCTCCCCAGATTTTAATGCCTGACTAGTCAAATTTTACATCAAGAAAATTAATAAATTTATAGGAAAGAAAAGAAACAAGGAACTATATGAAGAGGCTTGGCTTTAGCTTTTAATTCTAACATTTTATTCATTTTTGATGCTATGGAAACAGAAAACCACATTACCATGGCAGTGGGCTTCTTTGTAAATAAACAATTTTAACATTGTCTCTGCAAGTCAAAGTCAATCTAGGCAAGAATTGTTCTGGGCAAAATAGAAGGTATTTTGATTTTAAATTCTTTGGAGTTTTCCATTAAGAAAAGAGAGCACAGAGGTCAGTGAAAGTGAGTGTAATTGGGGAAACTGTGTCCTCCCTGCCCCCAACAAACACACAACTCAGAAACAAGGCAGAAAACATGTCAAAAGAGTAATAGTTTCAGGAACACTACCTAAGAGGACGCATCTCTAATGTGGGTTTTAGACAGGGGAAAGGGAGTAGGAACTGATGCTGCTCCTTTTTCTCGAACTATATCATTTCCTAAGCAATTCAAATTTTCAAGGTCAAATATAAAAGTACATCAAAGCAAAATTAACAAACTAATTGATATATAATAGATATATAATAAAGTATTGACTCCACTGTTACATGATTCTAAAAAAGAAATCTTTCTGTGCCCAAATTTATTCCCCTAAAACAAGTAATTCTCTCTCACGATGGATAAATGCAGAGTGCCTTGAGCTCTCTGGGAAACATACAGAGATGCTGGTCACTTGTGTTAATGGGGGAAAAACATTTTAACACTAGAGGAAGGTAGCAAGTGAAACCATATGAAACAAATTCACTAAATTTTGCTTTAAAATTAATGACAAATTATATCCCAGCAAAAAGGGAAAAATAATTACAGATTAGGTAGACCAAAGGATTCCTTTGAAGACTCTCTCAAATTGGCTTCCACTAGCTGGGAGAATATCTTGGCACAGTTACAAACCAAACTATTTTCCTAACATGTTAACCAATTTCACCAGTTCCCAGAGACTCAGATACCATATATATATAAATACCCACTTCCAATCCAGCTCCCTGCTAATGGCCTGAAGAAAGCATTGGAAGATGGCCCAAGTGCCTGGGCCCCTGCTACCTATGTGGGAGATCTGCAAGAAGCTCCTGGCTCCCAGCTTCTGCCTGGTCCAGCTCTAGCTGGAGTGAACTAACAAATGGAAGATCTCTCTCTCTGCCTCTGTCTCACTGTAACTCTTCTTCTTTTTTTTTTTTTTTTAGATTTATTTATTTATAAGAAAGTCAGAGTTACACAGAAAGAGAAGGAGAGACAGAGAGAGAGAGAGGTCTTCCATCCACTGGTTCACTCCCCATTTGACCACAGCGGCTGGAGCTGCGTCGATCTGAAGCCAGGAGCCAAGAGCTTCTTCCAGGTCTCCCACGCGGGAGCAGGGGCCCAAAGACTTGGGCTATCTTATACTGCTTTCCCAGGCCACAGCAGAGAGCTGGATTGGAAGTGGAGCAGCCAGTTCTCGAATTGGTGCCCTACAGGTGGTGGCCTTACCCGCTACGCCACAGCACTGGCCCTAACTCTTCCTTCCAAATAAATAAACAAATCTTAATAACAATAATAACGATTATTATTTTTATAATAATTTATAATAATAATTATTATTATTTTGGGATATGATTGCTGTTTTGGGCCCTTGTTTGTACTCCTGTGAAACTATCGTCTTCCTACTTTTTACTTGTGGAAAATTATGATTGGCGGAAAATTAAGCCTGTTAATATAGTATATATTAAAATTATATGTCTTTGCAAGAACTGATAAAGAGAGCAGAGAAAGAGGGGTGGGGGAAGTAAGGGAAATGCAGTTGTCTTCTTGGAATAGCACCTATGGAATGTATAAAATCTGTTCTCTTTATAGTAATAAAAATTGTTTTTAAAACGAATTTTAGCCTTCTAAAAGACTTGCTGTCTCTTATTCCTCACATCTAGAACTTGGGCTTCTTTCTACTCAGTGTTCATTCCTTTGGTTTCTATCCCACCTATCATTCTTGTGTCTAGATCTATGATCAAATCTCAGCCAAATTTTCACCTATATCATTTCATTCTAAACCTGGTAAGTCTGCCAAAGTCACTTGCTCCACCCATTACCTGAATCAGCCTCCCAGCTTACTGTGGCTAAATGGCAGTTTCCCTCAGAATCCAATTCACAGGATAAGATCTCATTCTGGTTCACAACTCTGACTCAGGAGATCAAACAAATTCACTACCATTTCTTGCACCCTTGATTTTCCCTTTCTCTATGAAAAACTTGCTAATATTGCATTATAATCCCTGAAACACAAAGCCTGATAACTGGAAACCAGTTCTAAAGATTAAGTGAGGGGCCCAGCACTGTGGCTTAGCAGATAAAGCCGCTGCCTGCAGTACTGGCATCCCATATGGGCGTCAGTTTGAGTCCCTGCTGCTCCACTTCCAATCCAGCTCTCTGCTATGGCCTGGAAAAGCAGCAGCAGATGGCCCAAATCCTTGGGCCCCTGCACCCATGTGGGAGACCCAGAAGCTCCAGGCTCCTGGCTTCGGATGGGCTCAGCTCTGGCCATTGTGGCCATTTGAGGAGTGAACCAGTGGATAGAAGACCTCTCTCTCAGGCCGGCGCCGTGGCTCAACAGGCTAATCCTCCACCTTGCGGCGCCAGCACACCGGGTTCTAGTCCCGGTCAGGGCGCCAGATTCTGTCCCGGTTGCCCCTCTTCCAGGCCAGCCCTCTGCTGTGGCCCGGGAGTGCAGTGGAGGATGGCCCAAGTGCTTGGGCCCTGCACCCCATGGGAGACCAGGATAAGCACCTAGCACCTGGCTCCTGCCATCAGATGAGCGCGGTGCGCCGGCCGCAGCCCGCCGGCCGCGGCAGCCATTGGAGGATGAACCAACGGCAAAGGAAGACCTTTCTGTCTGTCTCTCTCTCTGTCCACTCTGCCTGTCAAAAAAAAAAAAAAAAAAAAAGAAGACCTCTCTCTCTCTCTAAGACCTTTCTCTCCCTCCCTCTATCCCTCCCTCCCTCTCTGTAACTCTGCCTTTCAAATATTTTTTTTTTTTAAAAAGAAGAGATTAAGTGATTTCCTCAAAGCTAGATAACTGCAGAGCTAGTACAGATGCTCCCTGACTTAAAACCCATAGGAAGCTGAAAATATTCTAAGTCAAAAATGAACATCATAACCTGGCAACACAGAACACTACTGAGCATCAGTTGTTTACCTTCATGACTGTATGGCAGCCTGGGAGCTGCAGCTTGTTGCTGCTGCCCAGCATCAGGATAAAGTACCATACCACATATCACTAGCAGAAGGAAAATTCCAAATGTAATACCTGAAATATGGTTCCTACTAAATGAATACGTATGATTTTCACATCATTGTAAATTTGAAAAATCTCAAGCTGAACCATTATAAGTAGGAGACCATCTGTACCAGAAGGCAAGTGACCTTGTCATTTAGGCTTGTTCCCTTTCCAGTATAAACCCATCATTTCCCAAACTTTCTCCTCTTGATGATTATAAAAATAACCAGTATTTACTTTCTCCAGGCTTAACACATTTCCATCATTTATGAGTTGTTGAAGGGCTGGCACTGTGGCATTGTCAGCTAAGCTTCCATGTGTGGCACTGGCATCCCATATGGGCACCAGTTCACATCCCGCTGCTCCACTTCCGAGCCAGCTCTTGCTATGGCCTAAGAAAGCAGCAGAGGAAGGCCCAAGAGTTTGGGCCCTTGTACCCATGTGGGAGACCCAGAAGAAGCTCCTGGTTCCTGGCTTGGATCAGCCCAGCTCTGGCCTTTACAGCCATTTGGACAGTAAACCAGCAGATGGAAGATCCTTTCTCTCGGTCTCTCCCTCCCTCTGTCTGTAATTCTACCTCTCAAATAAATAAATAAAATTTCAAAAAATAAAAAAGAGTTGTTGAAGTTTCTCTACTTTCTAGTATACTTTTTCTAGACTTAACTTTCTAAAATAAAAGTCTAATAACTGGTGTTCACATCATATTCCTGAAATTAATTTACTTCTGTTTGCATGCTATATAAATGACTGACATCCCTTATTCAATACTGACCTACAAGATGTTTCAATAATTTTTAAGATTAATGGGATGATAAATAATCTAGATATCCATTAACAAAGCAACAGGTAAATAAACTATGGTACAGCAATGTTTTGACATATGTATCATGTTTACAAATGGGTAAGGTTGGGCCGGTATTGTGGCATAGCTGGAAAAGCTGCTGCCTGCAGTGCTGACATCCTATATGGGTGCTAGTTTGTGTCCCGGCTGCTCCACTTCCGATCCAGCTCCCTGGTAATGGCCTGGAAAAGCAGTGGAGGATAGCCCAGGTGCTTGGGCCCCTGCTACCCACATGGGGGACCTGGAAGATGCTCCTGGATTTGGCCTGGCCCAGCCCCAGCAGGTGCTGATATCTGGAGGTTTAAGACCTCTTTCTCTCTCTGTAACTCTTTCAAATCAATAAATGTTTTTAGAAAAAGAATCGAGTAGAGTTTATAGTCTAAAGTAGAAAGATCTTGGAGTATACAATATAACACAAAAAAGTGAACTGCAGAAACATACATACATATATTTCAATATACATAAATTATCCTATTTATGGTGAAAAATATATGTATATATTTAGGTACATAAATGCATACAAAAGGGCATGGAAAGGTGTGCAAAATTACTAACAATGGTAATCAATAGCTGGAAAAATAGACAGGTGGGGCCATCACAAAGCATTTACATTTTGTACTTTATTGGAACACTTTAAGATGTATTTGTTTTTGTAAGAACAATAGAAAGGAAAAATAGGAAAGAAAATAATTACAAATTAGCTACATCTTAATTCCAGCCATGGTGCTAGAGTCTATGTTGGGGCATCAAATATAACACATCAATAATATAGTGGAGGGGCCGGGGCTGTGACATAGCAGGTAAAGCTGCGACCTGCAGTACTGGCATGCCTATATGGGTGCCAGTTTGTGTCCTGGCTGCTCCACTTCTGATCCAGCTCTCTGCTAAGGCCTGGGAAAGCAGTGGAAGATGGCCCAATTCCTTAGGCCCCTGCACCGCATGGGAGACCAGGAAGAAGCTCTTGGCTCCTGGCTTCAGATTGGTGCAGCTCTGGCCATTGTGGCCATCTGGGGAGTAAACCAGTGGATGGGAGACCTCTCTCTCTCTCTCTCTCTCTCTCTGCCTCAGCCCCTCTGAAACTCTGCCTTTCAAATAGAAATAAATAAATCTTAAAAAAAAAATGATAATAATACAGGGGAGGGCATTTTTTTTTTTTTTTGACAGGCAGAGTGGACAATGAGAGAGAAAGAGACAGAGAAAGAAAAGTCTTTCTTTTCCACTGGTTCACCCCTCAATGGCCCTTGCAGCTGGTGTGCTGCGGCCGGCGCACCGCGCTGATCCGAAGCCAGGAACCAGGAGCTTCTCCTGGTCTCCTGTGCAGGTGCAGGGCCCAAGGACTTGGGCCATCCTCCACTGCACTCTTGGACCACAGCAGAGAGCTGGACTGGAAAAGGAGCAACCGGGACAGAATCCGGTGCCCTGACCAGGACTAGAACCCGGGGTGGTAGCGCTGCAGGCAGAGGATTAGCCTATTGAGCCGCGGTGCCAGCCCTACAGGAGAGGGCATTTGACATAGCAGTTAGAACCCTGTATCCCATATTGGAGAACCTGGCTCAAGCCTCAACTCCTCTGCTTCTGATCCAGCTTCCTGCTAATGTAAACCTTGGGAAACAGCAGGTGATGGCTCAAGTGCTTGGTCTCCACCACCTGTGTGAGAGACTCTGAATGAATTGCAGGCTTCTGGCTTCAGCCTGGTCCATCAGCAGCAGCTGTTGTAGACATGTGGGGAGTGAACAGCAGATAGAAGTTCTCTCTCTCTCTCTCCCCTTTCAAACAAATAGAAATAAAACAAAAACAACAGAAATCCCTAGAGATAGAAGGATAAAAGACAGGAAGAGGAAGATTTTATACCCACAGTAAGGCTGAAGAAACCAAGGTTCTGAATGCTACACAAGTCACAACTAGTATTATGTGAGTTGAGATTTGACCTAGCTAGATCTGCCTGGACCCAAATAAGATCCTATGTTCTTTCTATGTCACACAGCTAAAAATAGGTATAATCTATTCATGAGCCTCAAATTCAAATGAGCTGTGACATGACAGAACTCTACTATGGCTACCAATATTTTTGTTCCAGATTTATCAATTAATTGTTTGCATGTCTCCATATGGAATTGAATTGAAAACTTACAGGATCATATCTCTAAGCTAGTTTGTAGAGTAACGTGCTTCTTGTGGGTAAATTGGATGGCATCTATGTGAATGGAGAGTAGAAGATCATCAACTTATTAAAACCCACATATAGTAAGATAACTGAACCTTGTTTGAAAATTGAAGATCTTTCACTGCTGACAAGGAGAAAGAGGAAGTAAAGAATTCCTATAAACCTTAAACTACCTCGTATCAGAGGCACAAAGGTACTATTCTGATGGACCAGAGTTGAGCATTACTAGGACACAGGAAATATTTTTAAGACCAAAGGATCCAGTTCCCTGAAGATAACACTGCTATACTTACGAAGCTGGCCGGTCTTGTCTCAGGTCAATGGTGAAGACAACTGCATCTTCACCTGCAGACAGGAACGTACAGGGAGAGTCTGGTTCCAGGGCCAACTAAGGGATATAAAAGGGAAAAGGATGTTTCTAGCGATTACAATTAGAGATAATCTAGTTCATTCTAAGAAGGGCTGCACTTAAAATGTCTCAGCGAGAGAAATATCTATCTTGAAAGGAGGTAAGTCAAAAGGATAGGAGATTTGCTATTTCAACTCACACACCAAGGGATCCGAACAGAGATGCCAAAAGAAACTATCAGTTGTTAGGAGTTCATTGTGATATAAAACAATTCCATACCCTCAGATGTACAGAGAAATGATGTCCAAGTTTTATTCCTTACATCTCAGTTCTACAAATTAGTGATCTAGTGGGTTGAAGACTGAGCTACAAAAGGATATTCCAGATTCACCTATGTATTTGCTTAGGGTTTTTAAAGAAAACGGTACCATCCTCTTACCATGGCATGGAAGAACACTATGCCTACCCTCAGTCCAGGCAACTCTT
Organism: Sylvilagus floridanus; assembly: GCA_949820135.1. Classification (NCBI taxonomy): domain Eukaryota; kingdom Metazoa; phylum Chordata; class Mammalia; order Lagomorpha; family Leporidae; genus Sylvilagus; species Sylvilagus floridanus. The sequence goes on from OX463225.1 coordinate 121,501,918, forward strand.
AGATCCTCACTGGCTGCTACCATGACTATCTGGCCTATATTCTCAGCTCTAAATAGGCATTCCAGAAATAGTACTATCTGCGAGCTGAAAGTTGTGAGCAGGAAACTTGGAGCTCTCACATATGAGGAACTAACTACTTGCACCTTGAAACTGTTAAAATGTTCTAAAATCAGTAATCTCCAGAGGTTTGGTAGGCATAAAAGATCCTCAAGGATCTCCAAACCAACCATGACTCAGCTTAAGGGTGAGACATGATCAACTGAATGCCACAAGTGTATGACCTAAAGATCTCTCAGAATATTCATCCAGGAAGTTTAGAGTGGCTGCTTTCCTCCCTTAACTACAAATTGTAGAACTCCAAAGAGGTAGGAGTGGGTAATCACAACAAGGGGGACACAATGGGCAGACAAAAGGGAGAGTGGTGGCTGAGATCTATAGGGCATCCTCAAAGCACAGAATGGGGGCAAGTGTTTACTTACCTTGTGGGATGCTCCCTTGTGCTGGGCTACACGCTTTGTATTCTTGCAGCATTGTGTGGCAGACAGTTCTGCTACCCGAACCTGCCCATCACGGGCACACATGGCCAGGGTGGAATCACCACTGTTAGGCAGGAACTTGGCCTGGGGTGTTAAGAATTAAAAAAGGAACACACAGAAGAACTTGAAGAAGTGAATTTGACAAGGAAAAAATGTGACAATGATCTCAATTCACTCCCTTTTCTTGTGTGACAGTTGGAAACTTAGCCTTCCTACTCTTGTTTAGTTGGCAAGCTCAATTTCTTCCAGGAGTTAAAGGAAAGGGAGAGAAAAAACTTCCTATGATGTAAGACAGCATTTCTGTCATCTCTGGAAGATTAAACTGGTGCATAATTACGTGTCCAGGAGAGCTAGGACTCTATTTAGTCAGGGAGAAAAATAAGGCACAAAGAAGAAAAATCTACCTTGACTTAGGAAGCAAACATAAATCTGCCATAAAGAAAAAGGAACTAGGTGGGGAATGAAAGAGAACATGCTTAGATAAATGGTTAGTACCAATATGGTATATGGGGTTGAGAAAAATCTCCATGGACTATCAACAATACTAGCTAATATTTACCAAATGTTTATTAAGTACCAGCCACAGTGATAAATGCTGAGCTTCCACTGTTACTTAATCCTCACAACCCTTTGTGTTCTTAGCTCCATTTTACAGATAAATGAACTGAGGACAAAGGTTAAATAACTTGTCTAAACTCACATATTTGGTAAGTCCAACAGCCAGGATTTGAACCCACGGAATTTGGTTGAGGAGCTTGTGCTTTTAACATTATATTGCCTCCCACCCACCCCCTTTAATATGTTCTTTTTGAGTCCAAGCCCCACTTCCTAAAAATGTGGATTCAAACAGTACTGATGCTCAAAGAAACAAAAAGCTGCCCTAAGTAATTACGGGAATCACAGCTGTCTAATGCCCACCACAGCTCACTGCCAGCTCCCACTTCAGGCAGCAGCTCAGATTTGTCTCACTCATGTGATTCTCTTAGTTGCTATTAGGTAGGGTCCCTTGTCTCACCTGGAAGACATTACTTTTGTGGCCACTCTCAAAGTCCAGAACCGGCTGTCGCCGTACCCAATCCCATACCACCACCTTCAGGTCATCACTGCCACTCGCCAGCCAGGTGCCGCGTTGGTTAAAGTGCAGGGTATTTACACAACCGGTATGGCCCTCAAGTCCATGTTGCAGGCGGAAACGCTGCACAAACACTCTTGCCCCACAGGCCTCATATACAAAGCGGGCACTTGAACCCAGCTCCCGCTCCCGAAGAGCAGGAAGGGCTTGCCAGCGAGGTCTGGGAAGGGCTGTTGTCTCTGAAGACACCCAGTCTTCCAGGGCCCGCTCATCATCTGATGAGTCCTGGTCACGGTTGGCCCGCTTGCGCTGTACACGGCGCCGAGGTTGCTCTTCCTCATCTTCTTCCTCTGAGCGGTCATGTACTCGGTTCTCATCATTGATGGAGTAATGCCCAGTGTCCTCCATGCTGTCAGAGTCCTTGTCTTCACCTGAGCTCTCTGTGTCTGTACCTCTACTTTCTGTGCTGGTGCGATTAGGGCCACCATCATCCCCAGTCAAGCTCAAACTTAGGTCTGAGGCCTCCACTTCAATGCCTGAGGATGTCTCCCTCCCCTCTTCAGCTCCAGACATCTCCTCCGGACTGCTGGACAGGCTTCCTGTATGTAACCGAGAAATGGGCAGGTGAGAGAAAAGTAAAGAAACTGGAGAGTGATCAGGAAGCTCTCCAACTTTAATCTAAGAAATTATCATATCAAAAGACCAAGAAACAAATTTTAAAGTGTATCCATTACAAATGCTTATAAAAATTATCTCTGGGCCAGAGCTGTGGCGTCATGGGCTAAGCTTCTACCTGAGGCACCAGAATCCCTTATGGGTGCCGGTTCTAGACCCAGTTGCTCCTGTTCCAATCCAGCTCTCTGCTATGGCCCAGGGAAGCCTAAGTGCTTGGGCCCTGCACCTGCGTGGGAGACCAGAAGAAGCTCCTGGATCCTGGCTTTGGATTGGCTCAGCTCTAGCTGTTGAGGCCCTCTGGGGAGTGAACCAGCAGATGGAAGACTTTCTCTCTTTCTCTTTTTTCTCTGGCTTTCTCTGTAACTCTACCTCTCAAATAAATAAATAAAATCTTTAAAGCTACTGCCTGCAGTGCCAGCACCTCATATGGCCACTGGTTTGAATCCCAGCTGCTCCACTTCTGATCCAGCTCTCTGCTAATGTGCCCGGGAAAGCAGTGGAAGATGGCCCAAGTGCTTTGGCCCCTGTACCCACATGGGAGACCCAGAAGAAGCTCCAAGCTCCTGGCTTTGGATTGATCATTTGGGGAGTAAACCAGAGGATGGAAAACCTCTCTCTGCCTCTGCCTCTCTGTAACTCTACCTTTCAAGTAAATAAATAAACTTTTAGAAAAAAAAAAAAAGGTATGAAAAAAGCTCTCAAAAGACAAAGCATTGGCATTTGTATGGAAATGTGCCTACTGCAACCACCTTAGTCCCTGTACTGCCAGATGGGCATCCACAACAAATAACTGAACTAATAATAATAAAAAAGAAGAGCCATTTCCTACAGGAATTAGCATAGCCATCTTCTTAGGGAAAGATGGGAAATAACTGATTAAAATCACTCTACCAGGCATTTAGCCTAGTGGTTAAGAAGCTTGCATCTAATGTCAGATTACCTGGGTTCAATACCTAGCTCCACCTTCTAATTAACAGAGACCTTGGGAGGCAGCACTGATACCTCAAATAACTGGGTTCCTGTCACCTACATGGAAGACCTAGATTGAGTTCCTGGCTCTCAGCTTTGTTCCAGCATAGAAACTAGCTGTTGCAGGCATTTGGGGAATAAACTAATAGATGGGAATTCTAAGTTCCTAAAGTCTACTAAGTCTTCTTCTAAATTTCTAAAATCTACTAAAAATGGAAGTTGATCATCTGAGTGGATCTTTGCTCACCTTTTGCTAGTAAATGTTTACTGACTCCCACCAGCATAAATTTTTTTTAAGATTATTTACTTGAAAGGCAGAATTACAGAGGAAAAGAGACAGAGAGGAAGAACCACTCATGGTTTACTCCCCAAATGGCTACAATGACCAGTGCTGGACCAGGCTGAAGTCAGGACCCTGGAACCTCATCTAGGTCTGCCATGTGGATGGCAGGAGCCTGGGTACTTGGGCCATCTTCTGCAGCTTTTCCAGGCACATCAGCCAGGAGCTGGATCAGAAGTGGAACAGCCAGGATTTGAACTGATGCTCATAAGGGATGCTGGCATCACAGGAGGCAGCTTAACCTACCTACTGTGCCACAGTGCCAGCTCTGGTTTAACATTTTTAATACAATTCTTAGTTTTTTTTTTGTTGTTGTTGTTGTTGACAGGCAGAGTGGACAGTGAGAGAGAGAGACAGAGAGAAAGGTCTTCCTTTGCCGTTGGTTCACCCTCCAATGGCTGCCACGGTTGGCGCGCTGTGGCCGGCGCACCGCGCTCATCCGATGGCAGGAGCCAGGTGCCAGGTGCTTTTTCCTGGTCTCCCATGGGGTGCAGGGCCCAACCACTTGGGCCATCCTCCACTGCACTCCTGGGCCACAGCAGAGGGCTGGCCTGGAAGAGGGGCTACCGGGACAGAATCCGGCGCCCCGACCGGGACTAGAACCCGGTGTGCCGGCGCCGCAAGGTGGAGGATTAGCCTGTTGAGCCACGGCGCCGGCCAATTCTTAGTTTTTAGTCTCTTTATTGAGACAAAGTTTTATCAGGAAGCATATATAAAACTGATAGATATTGGCTGGCACCGCGGCTCACTAGGCTAATCCTCCACCTGCAGCGCCAGCACTCTGGGTTCTAGTTCTGGTCGCTCCTCTTCCAGTCCAGCTCTCTGCTGTGGCCCAGGAAGACAGTGGAGGATGGCCCAAGTCCTTGGGCCCTGCACCCACATGGGAGACTGGGAGGAAGCACCTGGCTCCTGGCTTTGGATCGGCGCAGCGCGCCGGCTGTAGTAGCCATTTGGGGGATGAACCAGTGGAAGGAAGACCTTTCTCTCTGTCTCTCTCTCTCTCACTACTCTGCCTGTCAAAAACAAAACAAAACAAACTGATAGATATCACAATACAGGTGCCTGAGGGGGGGGGGAAACAGTTTTCCAGATCTCGTGGTAAATAAATAGGTGACTCTGAGCAATCTACAATTAGATACTACATCCCCATATCTAACAATAGCCAAATCAGTGAGTACATGGGCTATGTTCTATAGCCAATATAATCACAACTTCCAACCTTAAGTCAAGGTGTGACAAAAGGAAGGAGAGAAAGAGGGTTTTGAACACTGTTCATAGTCTCCTTTTCTCAGATGACTACAAATTTTAATCTGCGACAAGTAAAAGCTGTTAGGAAACACAGACCTGTTTGTGATTCCAGTGTAAACTATTCAACTCCACCACCACCCTAACGTTTAAGGATTCAAAGTTCGAGCACCTTACTGTCTAGTCATCTACATTAGAGCAGTAATTTGTGAACATCTTTGAAACAATGGAACCCCTTATCAATGAACTCTTAGGCAAAATCCACTATAGAAAATACAAGTGCTTTGGTTCAGATGGTTGGAACAACTCTTGTCAAAAAGCACGATTAAGGGCCTGGTGTGAACACAACTGGGCTAAGAGCTGGAAGAAGAAGAGAAAAAGCACAGAAATCTGAATCTAGAAACCATACTGCTGAGACACATATTCTGAGAAAGTTGTGATTTTCTGAAATGCAATTGGGCTTGAGCTTGGGAGTAGTGAGAAAGTATAAAATTACCACACTGTACAAGTCTAAGGAGAAAAAAGAAAATATCAAAACTCCTAGAATTTATAAAAATTAGGATGAACAAATTTAGACTTTGAGGGCCCTACCATGTTAATATAAGGGTCACATCAATATAACATACCACAATCTCATCAAGAGGGTCTCAATAGTCAATGATAAAACTCAAGAATTGGCAATTCGTTTTTTTCTGTTAACAGTCAGAGAGTAAAATTTAGACTTTCTAGAGCTCCACATGTCACATCTACTCAACTCCACTAGCATACAAGCAATCCCAAAACACTACATAAATAAATGGACATGACTATTCCAATAAAGCTTTTCAAAATAAATGGCAGGCTAGATTTGGTCTGTAGGCTATAGTTTGCTGATTCCTGATTTAGCTAACACAGCCAATCTCCAAATAAACAGTATACATCTAATTCCTCCAGAATCCCAAGCCTTTCAATTAAATCCAGTGGAAAGGAAAAGGAGGGAAGGAAGAGAAGGAGAAGTATAGAAGACATTAGGGGAGAGAAGAGAATGAGGGAAGGGGAAGAAAAGAGGGAGAGTGATGGGAGCACATGGGCCCAGTTCTAGGTGACCTTCATGTCTTACCTAATATCTCTATAAAACTATATTCTATCAAGAAAAGGGATTTCTCAATGTAACCTGAGAACTTCATCTTCCACAAAACTCCCTCATCCCACTGCCAACTGTATCTTATTTTCTCCTGTATTAACAGCATATCCCAGGTTCTGTGCACCCTTATTGTCTTTCAGAATTCCAATCACTTGACATCTTACAAGTACAGCTCTGTTATCAGTCTTCTCAAAACAATCATGACATTTGAAGGAACAAAAGTGCCAGATAGTTCAAGATGTTTCCTCTGTGGTTTCCTTCCCTCTATTAAAATATAGGTTCCACTTTGTCTTGGTGCAAATGCAGAACCTTAATTGATAGTAACAAATAGCTTTGCCTTCATTTTGGCTTCTTACCATTAGCTAAGTCTGTTTTCCCATCTGTGCTGCTCCCTTTGCTGGACATCTTGAATGATGTTTGCTGTAGCCAGCCTAGATTTGGGACAGGAAGAAAAGGAAACAATTAGGAAACAATTAACTTAGGAAAGACATGAAATGGGACAAGATTTAACAGGCTTTATCACTTTTACAAAAATGATTTTTTGTTTATACTTAACAAGGTTTCTCAGCTACTGAAAAGCAAACCACCAGAATTCCCCCCTCCATTTCTAAATTCCATAAAGGGGTATATTTTGGGGAGGTCACTGCCATCTCTTTACCTTATTCACTGAGTAGCTGTTAGTGTTTTTTTCAGATAGGAAAGAGAGAACTGAAATAAAATCTGAAACAGTAGGCGCATACCAATTATCAAGGTACTGCCAAGCAAAGAGCCTCAACTCAGTATAAAGGCCTCACTTCAGTACTGCCTTCTATGCAAGAATCTTCTATTTTAAATAACAGTCATGGCCGGCGCCGTGGCTCAACAGGCTAATCCTCCGCCTTGCGGCGCCGGCACACCGGGTTCTAGTCCCGGTCGGGGCACCGGATTCTGTCCCGGTTGCCCCTCTTCCAGGCCAGCCCTCTGCTGTGGCCCAGGAGTGCAGTGGAGGATGGCCCAAGTGCTTGGGCCCTGCACCCCATGGGAGACCAGGATAAGCACCTAGCACCTGGCTCCTGCCATCGGACGAGCGCGGTACGCCGGCCGCAGCGCGCCGACCGCGGCAGCCATTGGAGGGTGAACCAACGGCAAAGGAAGACCTTTCTCTCTGTCTCTCTCTCTCACTGTCCACTCTGCCTGTTAAAAAAAAAAAATAAATAAATAAATAAATAAATAAATAAATAACAGTCATATGTACCCGTTTTCATAACATAAAGAGGTATATCACAGAGTATCACCTTACTTAAAAATCAACAGAGATAGAAGAAATCAAGCTTCTGAGGTATGAGCTTGGACTTTATGTTCACTGAGACACCTAGCTTCTAACTTACAGGCAGACACTAAGGATTAATAGGCAGATCAATAATTAGAATACAGGAGCACGTTACTCCTAAGAAAGAACCTTCAAGTCATGGGGGTATGGACTGGTTATTTATTTTTTTCCTCCCTCTTAGAACTAGCAGCCAGCCATCAAGTGTAAAGGTGAGAAGGGAAAGCACATTTCCATTAAACCATTTCATACAGTGGCAAACATTATTTCACCTAATCCCATCAACTTTCACTAGAACACTCTTTTTGGCAAAGCCCTAACTAGGAATCAGGGTATCTACCTTATTTCCTTTCATGGGACGGTAACACATTCACTCTCCCCTTCCCCCTGGGCTTCACTTGCCACCTCCAGCAATTCCAAAAAGCAAAGAATATTATTTTTCAGACCAGAATTTTGTAAGCCCTTTCAGTGCCTTGGACAAAAGACATTGCTAAAAGACAAAGTATGATTATGACCCCAGTCCTGTACCCAGGCACGTAGGCCTCTAATCTTTCCACAGCTCTTTCATTCCCTAACAATAATCTCAAAGCAGCCCCATCTTTTTCCCTATCCCTTACTCTCCTCTACAAAAACCCAAGCTGATTCATATAAGGTGTCTCCTCTGCCAAGAGACAGCTGTTCAAAAATTGCTCACAGTAGATCAAGATGGGGGAATAGAAATACTCAAGAGCAAGACTGAGGCTGAATCTGAAGAAAGGACATGTAGTAGGGTGATGATGAAAAACAATACCAACAAAACAGAGATCTGTGAAACTACATAAAGAAAAACAATGAGGAGTTATTGAAGAGCAGGCTGCTTTTCTCCTCTTATTTTGTTACATATGTACACACACACACACACACACAAATACACATACACACACACAGCATTACTCACAAAGCACTCGCTTCTCCAATGCTTTTTTGTTAAAGATTTATTTACTTGAGAGGCAGAATTAGAGAGAGAGGGAGAGACAGAGAGAGGGGTCTTCCATTTGCTGGTTCATCCCACAAATGGCTGCAACAGCAGGAGCTGGGCCTATCCAAAGCTAGGAGCCAGGAACTTCTTCCAGGTCTCTCACTCGGGTCCAGGGGCCTAAGCACTTGGGCCATCTTCCACTGCTTTCCCAGGCCATTACCAGAGAGCTGGTTGGGAAGAAGAGCAGCCAGAACACAAACTGACACCCATATGGGATGTTGGTGCCACAGGTGGAGGCTTAACGTACTACGTCACAGTGCCAGCCCTTCTCCTTTCCAATAGTTTCTGTTTATCTTCTTTAGCATCTTGGCAATATCTTTTTCTAGGATTTAAAATTAACTCCATTAATTGCAAAACTCCTACGAAGTGACGGAAAATGACTGCACCACTTTTTTTTAAGATCAAGGGGCTGCCACTGTTTCACAGTGGGTTATGCCTGTGACACTGGCATCCTATACTGGAGTGATGATGTGAGTCCCAGCTGCTCTAGTAAAGTAGCCTGGTAAAGCAGCAGAAGATGGCCCAAATATAGGCCCCTGCCACCCACGTGGGATACCTAGATGGAGTTCCAGGCTCTTGGCTTTGGTTTGGCTCAGCTCTGGCCATTGCAGCATTTGGGAGAATAAACCAGTGCATGGAAGACCTCTTTCTCTCTGTCTCATAGACTTATAACTGCTCTAGCCAATACATTTGCTTTCCAAGCCTCAACAACCAGGAGGAATCCAAGTCTAAACTTCCATCCAGCATTGCAAAGTGGGGAAAAAGAAGCCACAAAAATCATTTCAAAACCTGAGTTTGGGGGCCAGCGCTGTGGTATAGCAGGTAAAACCGCCCCCTTCAGTGCCAGTATCCAATATGGGCATTGGTTTGAGTCCTGGCTGCTCTACTTCTGATCCAGCTCTCTGCTGCAGCCTGGGAAAGCAACAGAAGATGGCCCAAGTCCTTGGGCCTCTGTACCCATGTGGGAGACCTGGAAGAAGCAACTGGCTCCTGATTGGCGCAGCTCCAGCCGCAATGGCCAATGGGGGAGTGAACCAGTGGATGGAAGACCTCTCTCTTTCTCAGCCTCTTTTTTTGTTTTTTTTTGACAGGCAGAGTTAGACAGTGAGAGAGAGAGTGAGAGTGAGAGAGAGAGAAAGGTCTTCCTTTTTCCGTTGGTTCACCCCCACGCTGTGCCGATCCGAAGCCAGGAGCCAGGTGCTTCCTCCTGGTCTCCCATGAGGGTGCAGGGCCCAAGCACTTGGGCCATCCTCCACTGCCTTCCCGGGTCACAGCAGAGAGCTAGACTGGAAGAGGAGCAACCGGGACAGAATCCAGTGTCCCAACCGGGACTAGAATCCAGGGTGCCAGTGTCGCAGGTGGAGGATTAGCCTAGTGAGCCACAGCGCCAGAAATGCCTCTTCTCTCTCTCTGTAACTCTTTCAAATAAATAAATGAATAAATCTTTGAAAAAACAAAAAAACCTGAGTTTACAGAATAGTTCAGTTTAAGGGTCTTCCAAGAAGTGATCTTTTTTTTTTTTAAAGATTTAATTTATTTATTTCAAAGACAGAGTTACAGAGAGAGGCAGAGACAGAGAGTGAGGTCTTCCATCCACTGGTTTACTCCCCAGATGGCCACAACAACTGGAGCTGTGTTGATCCGAAGCCAGGAGCCAGACACTTCTTCCAGGTCTTCCACGTGGGTGCAGGGGCCCAAGTACTTTGGCCATCTTCCATTGCTTTCCCAGGCCACAGCAGAGAGCTGGATTGGAAGAGGAGCAGCCGGAACTAGAACCGGTGCCCATATGGGATGCCAGCACCTCAGGCCAGGCCTTTAACCTGCTGCGCCATCCCCCAGAAGTGATCTTCTTAAGAAGGGTTGACAGAAGGCCGGCGCCATGGCTCAACAGGCTAATCCTCTGCCTTGCGGCGCCGGCACACCGGGTTCTAGTCCCGGTCGGGGCGCCAGATTCTGTCCCGGTTGCCCCTCTTCCAGGCCAGCCCTCTGCTGTGGCCCGGGAGTGCAGTGGAGGATGGCCCAAGTGCTTGGGCCCTGCACCCCATGGGAGACCAGGAAAAAGCACCTAGCACCTGGCTTCTGCCATCGGATGAGCGCGGTGCGCCGGCCACAGCACGCCAACCGCGGCAGCCATTGGAGGGTGAACCAACGGCAAAAGGAAGACCTTTCTCTCTGTCTCTCTCACTGTCCACTCTGCCTGTCAAAAATAAAATTAAAAAAAAAAAAAAGGGTTGACAGAATTTATGGCTAAATTTATTAACAAAATCAAAGCCATGTCAACCTAATTTAGGTCACTGTCTGCTGTGTGGAGCAGGAGCCCAAGCACTTGTACCATCTTCTACTGCTTTCCCAGGGCCATAGCAGAGAGCTGGATTGGAAGAGGAGCAACTGCCGCCCATATGGTGGAGGTTTAGCCTACTGTGCCACAGTGCTGGCCCTTACATTTTTTTTTTTTTTTTTATTAGGGATGCTGCAAATATTCTGAAGTCTGAAATCTGAAATGCTTCTGGTCCCAAGCATTTCGGTCAAGGGATATACAACCAGTAGTCATTCCAGAGATGATACAAATGAATAGAAATATATGATAAAATTTCTGCAAAAGGGTACTCTAGAACAATGGTCTCAAAACTTTGATTATGATCCTCTATGTTCAGGGGCTGGCACTGTGGCAGAGCAGGTAAAGCAGCCGCCTGCAGTGTCGGCATCCCATATGGGCGCCAGTTTGATTCCCGGCTGCTCCACTTCTGATCCAGCTCTCTGCTATGGCCTGGGAAAGCAGCAGGAAGATGGCAAGTCCTTGGGCCCCTGCACCCACATGGGAGACCTGGAAGAAGTTCCTGGCTCCTGGCTCCGGATCACACAGCTCCAACCGTTGTGGCCAACTGGGGAGTGAACCAGCAGATCAAGATCTCTCTCTGCTTCTCCTTCTCTCTCTGTGTAACTCTGCCTTTCAAATAAATAAATCTTTAAAAAAAAATGTTCAGCATGAAGCCTTAATGTGTATACACACACACGTATACACTCAATTCATAGTAAGTAAGCTTCATTTTTCTTGGAAAAAAAAAAAAGATTTGGGGCTGACGTTGTGGTGCAGTAGGCTAAGCCTCCACCTGTGGCACCAGCATTCTATACGCGTGCTGGTTTGAGTTTCGGCTACTCCACTTCTGATCCAGCTCCTTGCTAATGTGTCTAGGAAAAGAGCCGAACATGGTCCAAGTACTTGAGCCCCTGCACCCATACAGGAAAGCTCCACACAGAAAAAGCTCCAGGCTCCCAGTTCCAGCTGGCCCAATCCGTGCCACTGCAGCCACATGGAGAGTAATCCAGTGGATTGAAGATCTCTCTCTCTCTCTCTCTCTCTCTCTCTCTCTCTCTCCGTCTCTTCCTGCTCTAACTCTGCCTTTCAAATAAATAAAAAACAAAAACTAAACAAGAAAACCAGATATTTCAATATCTTTTTTCTATGTACCTCTTGTTCATCTTGTATATCTCTTTGAGTACATACATTCCCACTGTAGGAGACAACTTCTCTAGAAAGCCAAGAAATGATGACAGTAAGATACAAGAAGTTTGGGGGTGAGTTGTCATTCTTATAATTTAAATTTCAAGCAAAATGAAGAAATTTAGAACCAATCCAACTCCAGGGCAGAAATTAAGTCTTACTGCCTGCTGTGGACTGAATTGTTCCCCCTACCAAATTCATAGGATGAAGGCATAGATCCCACTGTGATATTTTGAGACTGGGCCTTTGAGAGAGATAACTGGGTTTAGATAAGGTCCTAAGAATGTAAGCCTCGGGTTACCACTGTGGTGCAGTGGGATAAGCTGCTGCCTGCAGTGCTCCCATCCCATACAGGCACTGGTTTGAGTCCCAGCTATTCCACTTCCAATCTAGCTTCCTGCTAATATGCCTGGGAAAAGCAGTGGAGGATGGCCCAAATGGTTGGGCCCCTGCACCCATGTGGGAGAACTGGAAGAAGCCCCTGGCTCCAGCTTCAGTCTGGCCCAACCCATTTGGGGAGTGAACCAATGGATGGAAGATTCTCTCTGTCTTTCCCTCTGTGTAATGCTGCCTTTCAAATAAATAAAATGAATCTTAAAAAAAAAAAAAAAAAGTGGAAACCTCATAGTTAGGATTAGACCCCAAAGAATAGACCAGAGAACGAACTCTCTTTTCCCCACTCTGTACACACCCTTTCCACCTTGTAAGGACAAAGCAAAACAACAGCCATCTACAAGCCTAAGACTTGTCGGCCTCTAGAACTATGAGAAACTGGTGTTTAAGGGACCCAGCCCATGGTGTTTTGTTAGAGCAGCCAGAGCTGACTAAGGCAGTGTCCAAATCAAGGGGACAGGCTATGACATCCGAGGTCACATCCAACTCAGTAACTCCTTGATTCCATCAATGTTTGGTCATGGTGGTCATGTTTGCAATTTGTCATAAAGTCACCTCAACCTTTTAGCAAATCACAAATACAAATCATCACTGAAAAGGAGGCACAGGAGAAGGGAAGTGCCAGAAAAAAATTTCCTCATGGAGTTGATATTTGCCCAAATTTACATACAGAGAAGACTTCATGTTATGCAAACCATGTTCAACAATGCTGATTTTTTTAGAAGTTGTTTATCTCTATAATAGCTTCTTTAAAAATAAGTGAATACAAGTCTCAGTTGTTCCTCTTCCAGTCCAGCTCTCTGCTGTGGCCCAGGAGTGCAGTGGAGGATGGCCCAGGTCCTTGGGCCCTGCACCCGCATGGGAGACCAGGAGAAGCACCTGGCTCCTGGCTTCGGATCTGCGCAACACACCAGCTGAAACGTGCTGGCTGTAGTGGCCACTTGGGGGGTGAACCAATGGAAAAAGGAAGACCTTTCTCTCTGTCTCTCTCTCTCTTGTTCTAACTCTGCCTGTCAAAAAAAAAAAAAAATGTGAATACATACATAATAATAATCTATTAAAATAAACTACAAATAAAAAATAAAACCTTATTTTATAATAGGAGGTTAGGGACCAAGCATACATGATCCAAGCATACATGATCCAAAGCCAAATTATCTTCTTCATTCTTCAATGTATTACATTCCCAAAAATCCACTGTTTCAACTTTGATCAATTTCCAAGTAAAATCCAGGTCAGAGCAAACCATGCTCATGTTGAGCTTGGAAAGCTGACGAGCTCACCACTCAAGGTAGCTGGAAGAGTTTGATTAGATTAACAAAGCTGCCTATATTCTGAAAATAACCTAACCCCACCAAATTGTGGGTTAAAGACTAAAACTACTGGAGGAGGGGCATGGATGGAAGTGGGGGTAACACCCAAGTATCATTTTATTAAGAAATGCTAAGTAATCTAGATCTCTCTTCTTAGTAAGAATAAAGCCCTAAATTTTTAACCAACTACTCATTAACTAAAAATCATGCAGAGGAGTTAGTATACTGGATAAGGGCACTTTGTAGAAGAGCTACCAACTGTCTCTTCTCTAAAATCACGGAGGCTGGTGCCAGCATTGTGGTGTAGTAGGTAAAGCCACCACCTGCGATGCTGGCACCCCACATAGTTACCGTTCAAGTCCTGGCTGCTCCATTTCCAATCCAGCTCCCTGATAATGTGCCTGGGAAAGCAGCTGAATATGGCAAACGCCTTAGGTCCCTGCATCTACACGGGAGACCAGGAAGAAGCTCCTGGCTTCAGTCTGGCCCAGCTAGGCCATTGCAGCAACTTGTGAAGTAAACCAGCAGATGAAAGTTCTCTCTTTCTCCTTCTCTCTGTAAATCCGCCTTTCAAATAAATAAAAATGCATCTTTTTTTTTTGGACAGGCAGAGTGGACAGTGAGAGAGAGACAGAGAGAAAGGTCTTCCTTTTTCCGTTGGTTCATCCCCCAATGGTCACTGTGGCTGGAGCACCGCGCTGATCCGAAGGCAGGAGCCAGGTGCTTACCCTGGTCTCCCATGTGGTTGCAGGGCCCAAGGACTTGGGCCATCCTCCACTGCACTCCCGGGCCACAGCAGAGAGCTGGACAGGAAGAGGAGCAAACGGGACAGAATCCAGCGCTCCGACTGGGACTAGAACCCCGGGGTGCCGGCGCCGCAGGCAGAGGATTAGCCTATTGAGCCATGGCACCAGCCAAAAATGAATCTTAAAAAAAAAATTGGTGCTATTTTTTCCTCCTTAATACAAGGAAAGATCTAAGAGACCATGCATACTAGAAAAATTGGACATCCAACTAGAACAAAAAAAAGCCACCAACAAAAAATAAAACAAAAACTTACCCAAAACATATCATAGACTTAAACGTATTAAAACAATACAACTTCCAGAAGAAAACAAAGGAGATAATTATTGTGATCCTGAGTTAGGCAACTATTTATTAGAATCAGACACAAAACGTGCAAATCATTAAAAAAAACTAAATTAATCAAAATGAAAATTGCTTCAGGGGGCCGACACTGTGGCATAGCAGGTAAAAGCCAACGTCTACTATGCTGGCATCCCATGTGGACGCTGGTTCAAGTCCTGGCTTCTCCACTTCCGATCTAGCTCTCTGCTATGGCCTGGAAAAGCAGAACAAGATAGCCCCAAGTCTTTGGGCCCCTGCATCCACGTGGGAGACCTGGAAGAAGCTCCTGGCTCCAGATCAGTGCAGCTCTGGCCATCACAGCCATCTGGGAAGTGAACCAGTGGGTGGAAGACCTCTCTTTCTGCTTCTCTGTAACTCAAATAAAAAAATAAACCTTTCAAATAAATAAATAAATAAATAAATAAAAACTTAAAAAAAATCACTTCAAGAGACACTGTCAACAAGAGAGAAGCTACGGACTGGGAGAAAATATCTGCAAAATACATGTTTGAAAAGGATTATAACCAGAAAAATACATGTTTTAATTTTTACTTATTTGAGAGTCAGAGAGAGTTCCTATCTACTGGTTCACTGCTTCAGTGTCCACAATGGCCAGCGTTGGACTGAAACTGAGGTAGGGAGCCAGAAACTCAATCCACGTCTCCCACATGATGGCAGGTACTCACTGACTTGAGCCATCACCCCTGCCTCTCAGGGTCTGCATTAGCAGGAAGCTGGAGTCAGTTTTAGGTATTGAATTCAGACATTCCACATGGGATATGGGCCATCTTAATGGTTAGGCCAAACACCTGCTTCTAGAACGTATTTAAAACTTTTGTAACTAAATAATAATAATCACGTGAAAAGATACTCAGCATTATTAAATAATTATAGAAATATAAATTAAAATCACAATGAGAAGATATTATGCATCTATTAAAACAAAATCTTAATTGTTCTAATAATAAAAACTTACTTTATCAAGTACTAACAAGTAGTAGAGCAACTAGAACTTTCATGTACTACAAAACAGTATGGTCAATTTGGAAAACAGCTATTTCTTATTAAGTTACCATATACTTAGCATACAACATAGGAGACTCAAGAAAAATGAAAATAAAAAATACACCCACTAAATTTTTTAAAAATCTATAGGTAAATACTAGTTTTACTTAGATTCATCAAAAAATGTAAACAATCAAATGTTCCTCAGCTAGGATGGTCATAGATAAGCATATTGTGGTCCTTCCACACAATGAATATTACTGAACAATAAAAAGGAATGAACTATTGATAGGAGCAGTAACATGGATAGATCTCATATGAGTTATGCTAAGTTCAGACTCAAACAGCCAAGTAATACTTTCTGGAAAAGATAAAATTAGAGGTAGACGAAAAGCAGATCAGTGGTTGCCAGATGCTGAAGGTCGGAAAATAAAATCCTACTGAGGTACATGACCATCAGAATTCCAAGAATGGGTTGCAAAAAAAAAAAAAAAAACTTGATAAAATTTTACTGTTGCAAATTACATTGAAGTGTGGCCTAAAAAATGAGAAACTGGGAGGAAAATGTTGGGGGCAAAAAGAAACCACACAAACTGTTAAATTGACAGATAATACCCAACAACTAAAAACACTAAATGAATCCTAAATACATAAAAAGTCTCCAATTCTGTCTTGATGGTAACTTGCAGAAGCTTAAAGTAGTTCAAAGTAGTGCTTGCCAACTGTGCTGTTAATTTGCATGCTTATGTTTTGTATTTTTAAAATGTCTCAAGTTCATTTGAAACTCTTCAGTGTCTAAGGTCTGAGAAAACTCTACCTCGGGCCTGAGGGAAACATCAACATCCCAAGAGAACTGTACTAACTCAGTCTCAGTCAGTTCTCACGACTTACATAATCTCTACATTCTCTTACACCAGCCCCTGCCTCACTGTGCTGCTCAAATGCCCAACTCTACATAAATGAGACAAGGTCTTAGATTTACTCTGAAGCTGAAAGGTGATGGTAGAAAAGTATTTCAATTATTAGTCATAGAGGTATTTATGAGCCATGTAGTTCCTGGTTCCACTCAGGAGGACGGAAGTCTCATAGCGCATATAACTGAACAGCTGTTCAGGGCTGATCTCCATCCAAAGTACAAATTTGCTTTTCTAGGTCCCACAGTCCATCTGGTATAAAATGGCTCTACCTTCTCCAACTCCAATTTTTGTTTTCAAGTTGAAATGGCTTTTTTTTTTTTTAAAGATTCATTTGAAAGGCAAAGAGAGTGAGAGAGATCTTCCATCCACTGGGACATTCCCCAAATGGCTGCAATGGCTGGGTGTGGGACAGGCCAAAGCCAGAGCCTAGCATTTCATCTGAGACTCCCACATGGGTGCAGGTGCCCAAGGACTTGGGCCATCGTCCACTGCTTCCCCAAGTGCATTAGCAGGGACCAGAATTGGAAGTGGAGCAGCTAGGACTTGACCTGGTGGCCATGTGGGATGCCAGAATTACAAGCAGTGGCTTAATCTGCTATGCTATAATGTAATCTAAAATGATTCATTTTAAATTTGTTTTTCTACTTTACAAGAATACTTCTCCAAGCCTACTTTCTTGACTCCTGCTGCCACCCACCTCTTACAGTGTTTATTAATCAGAGAACCTCAGGTATTGAAATTCAAAGGATAACCCTCCAAAAGATTGAAACTCATATTATCTATGCTTATGTGGAATAGGACTTCAGTTCGGGGCTACTTTCTGTTAAGTATTTGGAGGGGCTGTATATATGACATTGTACCCTCTGATTGGCTGGACAGAGGAGCAGAAAGAAATCCTGGATGTTTCTGGTCCAGGGAAATGAATGTCTTCCTACAGATTTGATAGCAGGAGACAATCTAACCATACAGAGGCTTTAGGTTACACAGTTTTACCCCAATTATAGGCCACTGGCACCACCCAGTGGCTAGCTGTACACAAACATGCTGGTATGCAACAATGTAACAGGCAATACAGGAACTACAAATAAAACCAAAGTAGCCACAATCCCTTTTGTAGCCAATTAGGAAAATTAGTATACTATGATACACATATGAGTATCACAACAAAAGATAAATAGGATGTTGTTTCAGTTGAACAGAAGAAAGACTAAAGTTTCAAGAAAAAGGGAAAGCTTCCCTGGAAAATTAGCTTCTGAGACAAGCTCTGAAGGAAGAATAGGATTTCAGAGTACAGAAATAAAGACATTCATTCTATAGGTCCAGGATGAGAAAGATATGAAAGTTAAAAAACCTGACATGCTCAAGAAAACAGATGAGTAGTCTGCTTTGGTTGAGTGGTAACTCTAGCTAATAAGCTAAGTATTGCTGAGGTATATGAGTGCACATGCCCATGTGTGTTAGGTATCAGGAAGATTATTTTGTGAGATGATAAGATGGACTAAAGTATTCAGGAAAGGAAGGAGAAACAAGTTTAAAAATAATTTAACTACCAGCACAAGAGGCCTGTCTTGGACTGAAGTAAGTGATACAAGAAACACTATAAAAATAGACAATATTTGGCTCAAAAAGCAGTTATGGAGCTAAAGAGTAAAAAAGACAAGTGTTGAATCTGGGTATCCAAAGGAAATCCAATGTCACAAATGAGAAGCTAGCACATTATTTGATTTTGAGTGTTTAACATCTAAGTTGAGGGGTGAGCATTTGGTGCATCACTAAGATACCACTTGGGATGCCCACATCCCAAATCAGAGTGCCTGCGTTTGAGTCCTTGCTCTGCTTCCAATTCCCATTCCAGCTTCCTGCTAATGTACAACCTGGGAGGCAGCAGGCTCAAGTAGCTGGACCCTTAATCACTCATCTAGGAGTCCAGACTGACTTCCTGGCTCCTGGTTTCATCGTAGGCTGGCCTGCCCCTGGATACTGTGGGCATTTGGGAAGTGAACCAACACACAGATGGTCTCTCTGACCCCTGTCTCTCAAATAAAAAATGAAAACAAAAATTAAAAATATTAAAAAGTTGAAAGAAAGGTAGTGAGAAACCAGTGTATGTCTGGAACTTAAATTAGGACCAAAAGTACAGACTTGTCAACAAACTACAGAGCAACTTTAGAACCAAAAAAATTTTTTTAAAGATGTATTTATTTACTTGAGAGGCAGAGTTATACAGAGAGAGAGAGAGAGCAATATTCCATCCACTGGTTCGCTCCCCAAATGGCTGCAACAACCAGGGCTGGGCCAGGCCAAAGCCAGGAACCAGGAACTTCTTCTGGGTCTCCCATGTGAGTGTAGGAGCCCAAGGATTTGGGCCACCCTCTGCTGCTTTCTCAAGTGCATTAGCAGGGAGCAGGATCAGAAGTGGAGCAGCCAGGATTCAAACTGGCGCCCATATGGGATGCCAGCATTGCAGGCCACGGCTTTAATCTGCTGAGCTGCAGTGCTGACCCCAAAACCAAATGTCTTATAAATTATACCTTCCTAACAACACACACACACACACACACACACACACACATACAATTAAGTACCTAACAAAGTTCTGAATGAAGAAATCCAAGGAAAGAATCTTAGAAAATACCTATCTTTAAGGAAAAGAGTAGACACACAGAAGCAGGAAAGTAGAAAGAATAATCAAAGAATTAAATACCTTGGAAAACAAGGATAAAAGTTTTATCTTGATTATCTTGGTTAAAAAAGGATAAAAGTCTTAATATGGTTCATGTTTCCAATGCTACAGAGAGGTACAAAAAGATGTATACTGAGAAAAGACTGTAAGAGTCAGAACAGCTTTTCCCATGAACTCTCCTCAGGGATTGTCAAAACACTAGGATTTAGCTACCTCTTAAGTCTATAAAAATTATTTCCTTAAAAACTCTTTAGCCGACCAACTTCCCATAACCTGAGACTCACACCTAACCAATTTTAAAACTTTATTTCTGTAGTCATTTTAAGAGATCCTTTATTTTAGAAGAACTACTTAATGCCACCTCTCAGCTCATTTGCTTCATCTCTTGGAACTGAACAGACCTGTTTTTAAAGGCAGCATATGGTATAACAGAAACAAAAGGCCTGGTGTCAGAGTCCAGGGTTTAGGTTCTACTGCTACCATCCACTTTTGTAGAATGTAGAAAGTGACTGAGAAAAAGCTGGGTTAGAACACTAAAGCAACATACAGAATGAGTCTATGCATAGTGGACCTTCCTGTCTCATACCTAATTGAATTTGCGGGAGAAGATTGGGTTTTGCCACTCAGCAATGATCATCTAAACATTGTATACAACTTAGCACAAAGCTTCAAGTCTATGAAATCTGCTCACCAATGGCCTTTTAAAGAATTCAGAGAGCACTGTTAATCTTTTTTAAGTACATCTATATTTTAAGAACTGGGGCTAAAGTAATCAAACCAGGAACCCATAATAAGAGCCTCCTCCTGTCTCTTTTCTTCCGTTTGAAGATTGAGAGTATATTTCACAATGGACAACTGCATTACAATAATGATAAGGAAGATAAGGAAGTCTGCCACCAAACTCTGATTAGAAATATTGTGCCTTATGGCCGGCGCCGTGGCTCAACAGGCTAATCCTCTGCCTTGCGGCGCCAGCACACCGGGTTCTAGTCCCGGTCAGGGCGCCGAATTCTGTCCCGGTTGCCCTTCTTCCAGGCCAGCTCTCTGCTGTGGCCCGGGAGTGCAGTGGAGGATGGCCCAAGTGCTTGGGCCCTGCACCCCACGGGAGACCAGGAAAAGCACCTGGCACCTGGCTCCTGCCATTAGATCAGCGCGGTGCGCCGGCTGCAGTGTGCCGGCTGTGGCGGCCATTGGAGGGTGAACCAACGGCAAGGGAAGACCTTTCACTCTGTCTCTCTCACTGTCCACTCTTGCCTGTCAGAAAAAAAAAAAAAAAAGAAATATTGTGCCTTCTTTGGATTAATACCTATACAACCTGGTGGTGTTTATAGTTATTAATTTTAACCACATATTTCAGAGCATGTCAGGAATGCACTCTAACCCTAAGTACTGACCTCTAGCAGGAGCTAAGGATTTTTTTTAAACTAATCTTTAAGCCCATTTACCTCAATTTAAATTATTCTATGGGAAATCTATTTTTCATTGTGTTTCTACCATGATTTACCTTTACATAGAATTTGGTCCTCATTATCAGTTTTGCCATTCACATCTCAAAATTTTTCTTAAATTGCCAGAAAGGACAATGGAGACAAAAGGATGATATTCCAAAGGTACAAATAACAATAAATCCAGAGAGGCTTAGAACATCAAGGAGTGCCCTCCTACTCACATTAAGTTAGAGGGCAGAGTCTAATGCTGGATCCTAAGTCAAGTCAATAAAACCTACCTGATAATATGTGGCATTGATTACAATGCACCAGAAGAATACAGTCTCTTGGCTACCACCAGAGGTAAACTTGAGTAGTTTTCCAGATGGCTAAGAAAAATCAGGAAGAACAAAAAGATGGTATGTGAGGCAAGCATAATGCTTCACATTAGAACTCAGCCAAACTTCCTTAAACAGCATCCTTAGAAGATAAAAGCAAGTAGCTAACTTCTCAGGTAAAATTATGAAAATTTTTGCAATGACCCAGTCTATTAGACATACTGTATTTTATTTATAAAGTGACATCTTTATCATATTAATCAGTTCCCAATGCCCTACTGGCAAACTTTGGACAGGCACAGTTGATTAATTTATTTATATCATTAACATATTACTCGGGTAAAATTGGGCTTCTGGCCCAGAAATGACATCATGTAGATTTAGAGGCTGCCACAGAGAAGTGAGCAATTCACAAAACAACCCACACTAATTTTTAAAGATCTTTCCAGAACTTTATTCTCATTCCAAAAGAATATCTGCATTAGCAAGCAAGAATAGGTTACCTGTTTTTCTGAACAGTTTTAACAGCAATGAAGTTTCTTGGGTACATTCAAGAAAGCAAAAGTTTTCATTACTATTGTAAAGTTAATCTAAAACTTACTGGCTTGTGGCTCTGAAATGAAGCTTCAGTAGTACCTCCTTACTCATATTTCTTTTATGTGATATTCTTTTTTAAAATTTTTTCCCAAAGAAATTTTTATTTAATGAATACAAACTATACATTTCATAAGTACAACTTTAGGAATATAGTGATGGGAGACATATTTTAAGCTCCCCAAAGAGTGCCTGAAGCCATGCATAGTACCAACTCTATTTTTTCTCAGACAACATATTATGTTTAATTTATAAGCCAGGCATAGTAGGAGATTATTAAGTTATATTAATATATTGCCATAAAAATTAAGTATTGGGGCTGGCGCTGTGGCTCAGAGGGTTAACGTCCTGGCCTGAAGCGCCAGCATCCCATATGGGCATCGGTTCTAGTCCCGGCTGCTCCTTTTCCGATCCAGCTCTCTGCTGTGGCCTGAGAAAGCAGTGGAAGATGGCCCAAGTCCTTGAGCCCCTGCACCTATGTAGGAGATCTGGAAGAAGCTCCTGGCTCCTGGCTTCAGATCAGCGCAGCTCCAGCCGTTGCGGCTAACTGGGGAGTGAACCATTGGATGGGGGACCTCTCTCTGCCTCTCCTCTCTGTGTAACTCTGACTTTCAAATAAATAAATACATCTTTATAAAAAAAATTTATGTGAATGTGATTTCTCTCAAAATATCCCACTTTACTAGAGATGTCAGCAACCTCTGTGTAAGATTTTTTTTCACCCTTAATAGTAAAGAACTTCCACCTTTTCACTTAGAGGAGCATTTTACGGTCTCTCTCTGGTATATTCAAACACTGAGCAATACTACTCATGTACTTTTAAACCATTAATAGGCTGGCACCATGGCTCACTTGGCTAATCCTCCACCTGCAACGCCAGCACCCCGGGTTCTAGCCCTGGTTGGGGTGCCAGGTACTAGTCCCAGTTGCTCCTCTTCCAGTCCAGCTCTCTGCTGTGGCCTGGGAGGGCAGTGGATGGCCCAGGTGCTTGGGTCCCTGCACCCGTGTGGGAGACTGGGAGGAAGTACCTGGCTCCTGGCTTCGGATCAGCGCAGCACTGGCTGTAGCGGTCATCAGTGGAGTGAACCAATGGAAGGAAGACCTTTCTCTGTCTCTCTCTCACAGTCTATAACTCTCTCTGTCCCTCTCTCTATCTCACTAACTCTGCCTGGCAAAAAATTAAAAAAAAAAAAAACATTAATAAGTAAAATTAACTGAACACGAGCACTGCAATACCACCACATCCA
Organism: Sylvilagus floridanus; assembly: GCA_949820135.1. Lineage (NCBI taxonomy): Eukaryota > Metazoa > Chordata > Mammalia > Lagomorpha > Leporidae > Sylvilagus > Sylvilagus floridanus. The sequence continues at coordinate 121,524,749 of OX463225.1, forward strand.
ATTTGATATCTAAGACAGTTACTAAGTGACTACCAGGCAGGTAGCATATACAGTGTGGATATGTTGGACAAAGGTATCTCTTCCTAAGCGAGATGGAACAGGAGACAGAGTTCATCATGTTACTCAGTACTACATACAATTTAAAACTTATGAGAGCAAGTATCTAGACTAGCAGTTAACACACCAGCAACCTCACATCTGAATACAGGCACTCAATTTCTGGCTCTGGCTCCCAATTTCAGCATCCTGCTAATGCAGATCCTGGGAGAGAGTGTGACAGCTCAAGTAACTGAGTTTCTACTACTCACATGGTAACCTGGATTGAGTTCCCAGCTCCCAGCTTTGGCCCAGGCCATTGCTGGCATTTGGAGAGTGAATCAGCAGATGGAAGCTCTGTCTCTCAACTAAATACATAATTTTTTTATTAAAGTTTTTTTTTTTTTTTTATTTGAAAGACAGAGTTACAGAGAGGCAGAGACAGAGAGAGAGGTCTTCCATCCGCTGGCTCACTCCCCAGATGACTGCAATGGCCGGAGCTGCGCCGATCTGAAGACAGAAGCCAGGAGCCTCCTCTGGGTCTCCCACATGAGTGCAGGGGCCCAAGGACCTGGGCCATCCACCACTGCTTTCCCAGGCCATAGCAGAGAGCAGGACTGAAAGAGGAGCCGCTGGGACTAGAACCAGAGCCCATATGGGATGTTGGCGCTTCAAGCCAGCGCTTTAACCCACTGTGCCACAGTGCTGACCCCCAAATAAATAAATTTTAAAATAAGTTAAGTAAAATATATGAATTGCTTTATTTATGGCATTTTCCATTTAATATTTTCAGATCACAGTTGACCACAGGTATCAAATGGTAGAAAGCAAAACCACAGACAAAGGAGTGCTAATGTACAGTCACTACCTCTGTGCCGTTTGCCAATTCAATTAATTCAGTTTCTAAGGTTCCAAATAGGTTAGGGTAAACAGGAGATTATTTTGGCTCACTGCTAATCTGTTTAAAAAAAGCTAATCCAATCTCAGAGACATAAACTAGGTGTAATAACAATGTTATAAAGTCAAAAGCTTTGTTTGGATACTTCTATTTCTCTTTTATACTTTGGACATTTCCTAAGCCTGTTTAGAGTAACTTTTCTATAGTGAAAACTATTCAATAATTAATCTATCCACTGAAAGCAGAATTTAACTAGCCACTTCCATGCTTCTAAAAGCCTGAAACTCACCTGACAGAATACAGGTCTTAGCATGAACTCTGAAGATCTTCCCCAACAGGGTGCATCTCTCTAGAATGTCTTCTATTAGAGTCTGTTTACTCTCCAAATGCCAAGATTGTTTTAAACTGGTAACAAAATGGCTACTTTTTTTTTTTTTAAGCTCTGTAAACAAACTGTTCAGTTGGTCTTAGTCAACACTAAGGGCTATGGATGGCACGGAGACTGAGTCTTACACATTTAACAGACTATGTTATAAAATGCCATGCCAGATTGGTGGTAATAACTAATAAATCACCAGCACACCTCACTTCCCACCCCAGCCATCCTAGAAAATACTTCTAAACATATTCTTAGGTAATATGAATTGACACAAAATACACAAAATGCTATCTTTAGATAGAATTTTACAGTTGCAATCCATAGGCTAAGAATCCACTGTATAAATAGATATCACCTGGAACATAAAATATGAAACCCTTCCAAAGTTTGTGTGGGAAGTGGCATGTAATGGTGTGGGGGATTCTTACTCAGCACATAAGGCAATAAGAACCAAAGTTATTCTTTAATATATTTCCTTTTCTGCTATCTTCCTCCCCCACCCAACAAGATTTCCAGATCTCATAAAAACACAAATGATACAAATGGAATCAGCCCATTTCACAACCATCTCCAAGAATCTTTATCTTACAATGGAGAACTTAAGAGACTGGATGGTGGTAACAGAAGTTGAGACCCTAAAATGATCTCTAGTCTAAATGGATAAAGTTGTATCAATTGTAGTGGTATTAATATTTTTCATGCATCCCTGCCTCTCCTAAAAAGATGTGAATGAAAAGTTATCAAAAGAAGGTTTAAATTTCTGTATCTGTGCTATCATACTATTATGAGGGACTAGGTACAGAAATCAAAAAAAGAACTCTACATTCCTAACTTCCTAGGCCTGATTCAATTTAGAAAGAAATTAGTGGCTACACTGTAATGCAGCAGGTTAAGCTGCCACCTGCAATGCTGGCATCCCCTATAGGTGTCAGTTTGTGTCCTGGCTGCCGCACTTCTTATTTGGTTCCCTGCTAATGTTCCTGGGAAAACAGTGGAAGATGGCCCAAGTGTTTGGGCCCCAGCTATTCGTGTGGGAGACCTGGAAGAAAATCTTGGCTCCTAGCTTTGGACTGGCCGTTGTGACCATCTTGGGAATGAACCCGCAGATGGAAGATCTCTCTCCCTCTTTTCTCTGTAACTCTTTCAAAAGAAAAAAAAAAAACTTTATTAAAAAAAATAAAGAAATGAGACCTTTTCATAATGTTTTTTTGATCACTGTGGAGATCGGCATCTTAGAAAAAGTGGTAAAATTGCTGCCTGGGGCGCCAGCATCCCATATGGGTGCCAGTTCGAGTCCTCCACTTCTCTTTTTTTTTTTTTTTTTAAGATTTATTTATTTTATTTGAAAGTCAAAATTACACAGAGGAGAGGCAGAGAGAAAGAGAGCAAGGTCTTCCATCTGCTGGTTCACTCCCCAGTTGGCCGCAACAGTCAGAGCTGCACTGATCCGAAGCCAGGAGGCAGGAGCTTCTTCTGGGTCTCCCACGTGGGTGCAGGGGCCCAAGGACTTGGGCCATCTTCTACTGCTTTCTCAGGCCATAGCAGAGCTCTGGAATGGAAGCGGAGCAACTGCGTTTAGAACCAATGCCCATATGGGATGCGTTTCAGGCCAGGGCATTAACCCACTGCACCACAGCACCGGCCCCAGGGCTGCTCCACTTCCAATCCAGCTCCCTGCTAATGTACCTAGGAAAGCAGCAGAGGATGGCCCAAGTGTTTGGGCTCCTACATCCATATGGGAACCCAGAAGATGCTCCTAGCTTCGGACCAGAACAACTCTGGACACCATGGCCATCTGGAGAGTGTACCAGCACATGGTTGATCTCTGTATGTCTCTCCCTCTCTCTAACTCTTTCAAATAAAATAAATAAATCTTTAAAAAAAAAAAAAGGAGGCCGGCGCCGTGGCTCAACAGGCTAATCCTCCGCCTTGCGGCGCCGGCACACCGGGTTCTAGTCCCGGTCAGGGCACCGGATTCTGTCCCGGTTGCCCCTCTTCCAGGCCAGCCCTCTGCAGTGGCCCGGGAGTGCAGTGGAGGATGGCCCAGGTGCTTGGGCCCTGCACCCCATGGGGAGACCAGGAAAAGCACCTGGCTCCTGGCTCCTGCCATCGGACGAGCGCGGGGCGCCGGCTGCAGCGCGCCGTCAGCGGCGGCCATTGGAGGGTGAACCAACGGCAACGGAAGACCTTTCTCTCTGTATCTCTCTCTCTCACTGTCCACTCTGCCTGTCAAAAAAAAAAAAAAAAAAAGGAAAGTTATAAGAGGTGGTTGACATGGCCCAGTAGTTTAATAAGCTGCTGAGTGGGATGCCCACATAACATATTGGGATGCTGGGTCCAGTCCTGGCTACTCTACTTTTGATTCAGCCTCCTGATAACACGCCTGAGATGGCAGCAGGTAAGGGCCCCTAAGAATTTTGGTCCCTGCCACCCATGTGAGAGATTCAGATGGAGTTCAAGGTTCCTGGCATCAGCCTGGCTAAGACCTGGTTGTAGCAGTCATTTGTGGAGTAAATCAGTAGATGGAAGATCTGTGTAGGTATATATATATATATATATATATATATATATATGTGTGTGTGTGTGTGTGTGTGTATGTGTGTGTGTTTCCCTGTCACTCTACCTTCCAAATAACAGATAAAAATAGAGAAAGGTTAAAGGGTAACTCCAGCATAGGTGAAAAATGTTGTAGCATACTGCTCAGGTGTGGTAACACATAGACTAAAATGAAGGAAGCAATAAATAAAGGAACTTACTGATGGTCAGTTTAAGAATACATTTAGAAATACATATATACAAACATTTAACATTCTCTATGTCCTCTGATCATGAACCACACTGCTTTGAGCCATGTTCAGAAGACAACCCTTGGTGAGCACTCATAAAACACACATTGAGGGGCTGGTGCTGTGGTATAGCAGGCTAAAGTTCCAGCCTGCAGCGCTGGCAATTCATATGTCCCGTCTGCTCCATTTCGAATCCAGCTCTCTGCTCTGGCCTGGGAAAGCAGTAGAAGTCCTGGCTCAAGTCCTTGGGCCCCTGCACCCACATAGAAGACCTGAAAGAAGCTCCTGGCTCCTGACTTTGGATCAGCTCAGCTCTGACCACTGTGGAACCAGAGGAATGGAAACCTCTCTCTCTAGCTCTACCTCTCTAACTCTGTCTTTCAAATAAATAAATCTTACACACACACACACACAGAAACTCACCAATAAAAAGTGAATTTGAAAAACTAACTAGAAAAATGTGTTCCAAAGCAAAATGCAAAGATGTGTAAATTAATATATCACTCATTCTAAGTTACATGATGTGTAAAGAGAACAGAAAGTGTTTAAGTGTCTTCCATGCATGAAGCATAATCTAAGAGCTTTAACTGGGTTACTTCATGTAAAACTAACAATGAGCATGTGAGGAAAATGCTATTATCCCACTTTTAAAGATGTGGAGGGGACAGTGCTGTGGTGCTGTGGGTTAGGCCATTGCTTGAGACATCTATATCCCACACTGATGTGCTGGTTTGAGTCCCAACTACTCTGCTTCTGACCCAACTCCCTACTAATGCGCTTGGGAAGGCAATGGAAGATGGCCCGAGTACCTGGCTCCTGCCTCCCCTGTGGGACACCAGGATGAAGGTTTCAGCTCCTGGCTCCTGCCTTTGGCCAGGCCCAGCCCTGGCAATTGCAGCCATTTGAGAAGTGAACCAGCAGGCAGAAAAGTTCACTCACTCTTAATGTCTCTTCCTGTCACTCTGCCTTTCAAACAAACAAACAAATAAGCAAACAAATAAATCTTTTTAAAAAGATGTAAGAATTAAGAATCAACAAAGTTTAGGTAATTTATTCAAAGTCACAAGGCTAATAAATCTTAGCAGTTATTTAAACTATAGTCTGTCAATCTCTAAAAAATTGTACTTTTTCTTTGATCTCTGACATACTACATACATATACACACACACACACACACACACCATCACTAATAGCTGTATTCCAATCCATAATGAGCATTTTCTATTCCAGGTTACCATGTAGAATTAAAATCATTCCAATGTCACTCAAACTTTTTCTACTATAAATCATAAAGATATTAACAATCAGGTTTGCTCTTCCAGAGTCATTCAGCTATTCTGTCCATAGCACCATCCTCTGCTACCAGTAACCTAAACAGACTTAAAAAAAAACAAAACAAACAAAAAACAAACAAACAAAAATAAACCTACACTCAGGGGTAGACATTAAGCCATAGCTCAGGACACCCGTATCCCATATTACAGTGCCTGGTTCGAATCCTGACTACTCTGCTTTGGATCTGCCAATGAATCTGGGAGGCAGCAGATGACAGCCTAAGTGTTCCTACTAGGAGACCCAGATGGAGTTACAGGCGCCTGGCTTTGACCTGGCCCAGCCCTGGCTGTTATATGTATTTTTGGAGTGAACCAGCAGATGGAAGACTGACCACTCTCTGTGTCACTTTGCCTTTCAAATAAACAAATTAAAAAAAAAAAAAGCAGAAGGAAGAAAATTAATCAGAAATTTAAAAAATTACATCTAGAAGTATGTTCTCATTTTGAAAGTAGCCCATGCTGAATGCACAGCATGATTCTTCTGCTACCCATCAATTCCTCAGCCCAGCTGGTATTCATCATTTTATTTTCTTACCAAAAATTTCCCATTACGTCCTGAAAAGTTGGAACTCTGTGCTACATTGGCCTCAGGCACCAACTAAGGGCAGCATCACTCATAACCCTTCAGCTAAGTGACAAGCAGCTAAATATTCTCCTCAAAATGGCAAAGGATGACAACCCAAAGCCTCAAAGGGGAAGAGACCTGATTTTACAAAAGGCTGACCAGAACTCAGGCAAACTCACTCTCAGGTCTGAACACTTTGAGAAGTATGATTCACACAAAGGCAATGGGATAGGGATACTCATTCACTTCTAGCTCTAACTCAAGTCATTTGAAGTCAGACAGCAATAGTTTAGCACACAAAGTCAAGATGCCCACAGGCAATTAAGCTTGTAAAAGTAATTTAACCAGAACTGGAACACAGTCAAGAACAATACCCAAACTCTTTGGAAAACTGTAGAAGGAATTTCACGACTACAGTGGTCAGCACTTGAGCATCAGGGCAGGGTCTGTCTTGAACTTAGGAATTTAAATGCCTTCAACTCCCACTCACCTTTCCTCCTTTTATCGCGGAAGTAAGGCCAGGCTGAGCTCCTGAGAAAATAGGTCTGGAGATTCACTGAAGGGCTGAGAACAGTTAAGTTTACATGGAAAAGGTGTCTCTTCTACTAAACATAATAAAAATATTTACGATCACATTTTAGTATTTTTTAGACCGCCTAAGAACTATCTAAAACCAGAATAATTTATCTAATCCGACTAGTGAACAAATCACCACCACCACCACCCCCACCCCCACACGGAAATAAAACGAACCAACCCGAGAATTAGAAGCCAGGCAATTTATCTCCCAGCTCCATTAAAACTAAAAGTCACTTAAAAGGAAAACGTGAATCTTTGCAACGCTAATCCATAACCAAACAACCTCTCAGCAAGAAGCCACAGAGCAGGGGGGGAAATCCCGCAGAGAATGTGATAGCGCTAGTGCCGGTTTGTTTACAGACTCCAGCAACAATCATAGGAGTCAGAAATTCAAGCCACCAGATGCTTTCCAACTAACAGGGACCAAACGGGGCCGTCCTAAGGTGTCTCAAAAGATCTGGAGGTGAGAGGGGGTAAACTAACAGAATTACACGCTAAAGGTACAAGACCAGACGGCAACAACTGACTCCCAGATTCTTGGACCTCGGCCTTCCGTACAAGGTGCTGGGCCTGAGAACTTAGGCTGGGGGAGGGGGACGCAGCGCGCGGGGGCCCTGAAGTGACAGCGAGACGCAGGTGAGCCGCGTCCCCCAGTCTAAGGGGGGAAATGGGAACGCACCAATGGGTCACCCGACGAAGCAAGACGTCCCTGTGAGCTGTGGGGCTGGCTCTTGGGGACAATCCCAAGGCTGACCTGAGCAAAGGGCAACCAGTTCTCCCGGCAGTGATTCAGGCCAAGGAAAGGAGAACACCTGAGCCTAGGAGCTTGGGAAAGGAATCAGACCCATCCTAAGGGGGAATCGGCCACGGACAGAGGGGCAGGCCGAGCCGGAACGAGACACAGACCGGGTAGGTCAAGGGGGGAGGGGGTATCCGGCTGGGGCAGTTACAAGCACGGGAGCCGGCGAGGCTCAGCAGCCTGCTTCCCGTCTTGGGTCATCCTTCTGCCAGCGGCTGCTCCGACTGTTCCAGGCCCTGCCGCCCCGTCCACTGCCGCCACCAACGCCGCCGCCATCTTACGCTGGCCAGCGGCCGCCACCACCACCGCCTCCGTTCTCTGCGCTTGCGCCTGCGCTGCCACGCTTTCCGGCCCCGTTTGCGACGATGTGCTCGAGAAGACTGAGGGAAGAGTGGTCGCGCGAGCTCACGGCTCCCAACCCTCCTCAAAGGACGCAGAAGGGGCGGGGCTTACGGCCAACGGAAAACACAGCAAGGGGCGCGTGCGCATTACCGAGGAACCAAAGTTGTTTTTCCTAGCGAGATAGCCAAAACAAATGCGTGATGCGGGTTAGGGGCTTCCCAGAATTGTAGTGGACGTAAGCTTCACTTCCTAGGGACTGGCAGGGTACTTCCTGGGTGCCTTCCAGTCTCGCCGTTTTTAAGCCCAGGAAACGAGCAATGCACGCCAGATTTCTTTAAGACTATACTTCCTTATATGGTTTCTATAATTCTGAGACCCGCCTCCCCCTTAAAACCTCCACTTATCCATATTTAAAGGGGAGCTCGGAAGCTTGAAGTGCAGCTAAGCTATGCGGGAGGCTCTTTCCTAAATCGGTGGGGTGGCGAGGGTTCCCAAGGTGGTGTAGGGTGACTTCGTGCACTCTGCGTGGTTCTGACACCTAAAGAAAGGGTGCCCAGGATTATTCCCTGGTGCCAGCTAGCGGATTTGATTACCAGAAGGCCCCGGTGTCTTTCACCGCCTCTACCGCACCGTCCTATCCCACAGACACCTACTCTGGTACAGTGTATAGGGCAGCCAGAGTGCCTTTCTAAAATGTAAGGTAATATTATCCCCTGCTCAAAACCTCTAATTGCTTCCCATCACCATTTAAAAAAATTATCATAGTGGCTTCCTTGGAAGGCTCTACCTAAATCTGACACCATCTCTGATTTCATCTCCCTAACTTTTTGCTCTAGTCTCACTGTCACTCCAACCAAAGCATGCTTCAACCCCCCCCCCCCGCTTTTTTTTTAAATGTCCACCTGTTACATTTTTTATTAGACGATCTCTCCACTTAATCAGGTCTCTATTGGAATGCTACTTCCTGAGGGAGGCAGCTCTTGACTGTTCCAACTAAAATGGAAACACACACCATCATTCTCTGTTCTCTTATTCTCATTTTTTTATACCATGTTTTACCTATAATATTTAACCCATGATTTCGTTTGTAATCTAGCTATCAGGTGTTAAGGGCAAAGACTTTGTCTTTTTTATCTTTGTGATCTCAACACCTTTAGAAAAGGAGTAGAGCACCAGTGGTTATTTAATGCCCTTCCCTCTTATACATTCTTTTCTTTACTCTGTCAACTACGCATCGAATTCCCATTACATGACAGCCCCTGTTGTAGGTGCTGGGGCTGCAGCAGTGAATAAAACAAACCAAGATTGATTCTTGCATTCATGGAATTTATTAGCATAGGGGGTAGGATTGTAGTAAGAGACAATCACATTCATTGAGTTATAAAAAGTACTGTAGAAGTAAGTAAAGCAGAAAGCAGTGAATGAAACTCCATTAGTGCAGGGGTTGGAAGTTAGGGGGAGGAGAGACCCACAGACACAGGCAATAATATAAAGTAACAAAAAATTACTGTAAAGGAAAATATAGTGGGGTAAAAGTGGGTTACCATGGTGGGTATGCTCTTTTACAAAGGAAGTTTGGGAAAGGCTCCTTTATTGAGATGATGTTTGAATAAAGATGCAACATGAAGACAGTGAGCCATACACAACTGGTAAAGAACAATCTAGGCAGAGGGAATAGCAAAGTAATGACCCTGAAGTTTGAATGTGCATGGCAAAGAAGCCAGCATGGAAAAAGAGCAGGTAGGAAATTGGTTTGGAGAAACATGGGAGCCAGATCACTCACAGACTCAGGATTTTATCCTAAGGGTGCAGGCAAGCCATGGAGGGAGGGCTCTGAGCAAGACTGACATGATTTGATTTATAATTGAAGAGGCTCACTTTGGTTGATTCTTTAAGAACTGCCTGCAGGAAGGCAAAATAAAGCCAAAAGAGCAGCTAGGAAGCTATTACAGAAGATCTGCAAAACTAGTACTATTGCACAGAAATGGCAGGAAGTGGGTAGACTCAGGATGTACTTTGAAAATAGCATAGAAGTAGGCCAGCGCCGCGGCTCAACAGGCTAATCCTCTGCCTTGCGGCGCCGGCACACTGGGTTCTAGTCCCGGTCAGGGCGCCGAATTCTGTCCCGGTTGCCCTACTTCCAGGCCAGCTCTCTGCTGTGGCCCGGGAGTGCAGTGGAGGATGGCCCAAGTGCTTGGGCCCTGCACCCACATGGGAGACCAGGAGAAGCACCTGGCTCCTGCCATTGGATCAGCGCTGTGCGCTGGCCACAGCACGCTGGTCGCGGCGGTCATTGGAGGGTGAACCAATGGCAAAAGGAAGACCTTTCTCTCTGTCTCTCTCTCTCACTGTCCACTCTGCCTATCAAAAAAAGAAGAAAAAAAAAAAAGAAAATAGCATAGAAGTGACTTGCTATAGATTGAATGTGAGGTGTAAGATAAAGAAGAATCAAGTTTTTTGACTTGTACTAGATAATTAGTAATGCCACTTTCTGAGATAGCAACGCATATTGGGGACAGGAGCAGGGCTTTAGGGGGAAACATCCAGCTCTAATTTGTTTGTTTATCAGAGAAAGAGTGCAAGCGAGCACTTCGATCTGCTGGTTCATTCCCCAAGTGCTTGCAGCCAGGAACTCAATGCAGGTCTCCAACCACCTGTGCTAGCACCTGCTGTCTCCCAGCTGTGCATCAGAGCTGAGACTTCAATCAATCCACTGACATGGCACATGGGAATCCTAACCAGAAGCTTAACCTTAGGCCAAATTCCCATCCCCAGCTCTATTTTAGACATGTTAGACTGGAGAGGTCTAATAGATTTTCAGATCTACTGAGTGACAATTGGAAATGTGAATCTGGAGCTCACCAAAGGGGGCAATGGTGGTATAACCTGGAGAGTCAAGGGTCAGCATTGTGGCACAGCAGGGTAAGCTACCTCCTGTAACACCTGCCAGGGCACTGAGTTCCAGCTGTTCCACTTCTAATCCAGCTCCCTATTAGAGTACCTGGGAAAGCAGCAAAAGATGGCCCAAGTACTTGGACCCCTGCCATCTATGTGGGAGACCCAGATGGAGTCCCAGGCTCCTGACTTTGGCCTGGATAAGCCCCAGTCTTTGTAGCCATTTGGAGAGTGAACCAGCAGATCGAAGATCTTTTTCTGTCTCTCCCTCTTTCTCTGTAACTCTGCCTTCAAAATAAATGAATATTAAACAAATTGGGTCAATAAGTTGTAAATAATATAGATAGCCATGGGGTGTGGAGAGCTCAGTTACTGTGGAAGACATGCAATCTAAAGACTGACACCTCTGGTCCTGAGGCATTGCAATTAGTAGAGGTTAGAGAGGAGGAATATCCAGCAAAATGTTAGAAGAGCAGTCAGCAATAGAAAGCAAGAGTTAAGTCTTATATTGCAAATTAAAAAAAAAAAAGTCTGAATAAAGATACTGTACACTGTCATTCCTGCTCAAGAAACTGAGGTTAAGCTGACTGAAAACTGACCAATGGATTTGAAAACATGGAGGTTAAGACTTTGACATTAGCAATTTTAACAGAGCTATAGGGATAAAAGCACCCCCCACCCCATCCATGTTCTGGTGTTTGTACCCAAGGTTTATGGACACATTTCTGTTACCAAAAAAATCAACTGCAATTAGCATTAAATTTTCCCTTTCTTATTTGAGCTTCCCTATTCAATTTGAGGTTGTATGATCATTATCCCTTCAAGATATACTGATTTCTGTGACATTGTATTCCATGGATCTATTTACGTGTCTCTGGCTATCTATTTCATTAGTGTCTCTTCTTCCCCTCCCACTCCTCTTCTTTTTTTCCTCCCTTTTTCCCCATTTGAGAGACACAGAGCTCACATCCACTAGTTCACTCTCCAAATGCTCACGATGGCCCTGAAACATTAGAGTAAGGAATTTAACCCAGATTTCCCACACAGGTGGCACGAACTCATCACTTAGTCATCACTGCTGCCTCTCAGGGTCTGTGTTAGCATGAAGCTGGAGTCAGATACCAAAGCCAGCACTCTGAAATGGGATGTGGTCATCTTAACCACTAGGCCAAATGCCCACTCCTTCCCCTTCATTCCACATGTTCTTTCAAAGTGATCATATCCATTCTCACAGTTTACATCCACATAATGATGGCTCCCATGTCTTTATTTTTAACCCAGGCTTTTTTTTTTTTTTTTTTTTTTTTTTTTTTGACAGGCAGAGTGGACAGTGAGAGAGAGAGAGACAGAGAGAAAGGTCTTCCTTTGCCATTGGTGCACCGCGCTCATCCGATGACAGGAGCCAGGTGCCAGGTGCTTTTTCCTGGTCTCCCATGGGGTGCAGGGCCCAAGCACTTGGGCCTTCCTCCACTGCACTCCCGGGCCACAGCAGAAAGTTGGCCTGGAAGAGGGGCAACCGGGACAGAATCCGGCGCCCCGACCGGGACTAGAACCCAGTGTGCCGGCGCCGCAAGGCGGAGGATTAGCCTGTTGAGCCACGGCTCCGGCCAAACCCAGGCTTTTTCAAACTTTGCACTCACACACCTGATAGTCAGTAGCACTTGTTTTTTATTTTTTAAAACAGATTCATTCAGATCTAATTCACATACAATTCATAGTGACACTTCAATGGCATTAAATTTATTCAGACATACAACTATCACCAGTCAATATTAAAACATTTTCATCGGCTTAAAAAAAGAAACCCAAGGGCAAGAGTTGTGGCACAGCAGGTTAAGAGCTTCTTGGGCTGCCCACATATCAGTTCAGAGTGCCTGAGATCCAGTCCCTCCTCTGCTTCAGATCCAGCCTATTGTGCATGCTGGAAGGCAGCAGATGATGGCTCAAGTACTTGGGTCCCTGCCACCTATGTGGGAAACCCAGATGGAGTTTCTGGCTCCTGGCTTCAGTCTGTCCTAGCTCCGGTTACTGTGGCCATTTGGGAAGTGAACAAGCAGATAGAAGTTCTTTCTGTATTGCTCTTTCAAATAAGTAAAAATAAAATAAACTGTAAAAAAGGAACCCAGCACCCTTTAGCTATCATCTTTCCATCTTCCTATCTTTCCACCCAGCACTAAAAAACCATTAATCTATTTTTTGTCTTATAGACTTCCATACTCTGGACTTTGCTATGTATAGAATCATAAAATACATGGTCTTTTACGATAGGCTTATCTGCCTTAGCACAATGTTGTCCAAGTCCATGAATATGGTAGCACTTGTTAGTACATTTCTTCTTATGGCCAAATAGTCCATTCTATAGACAAAATGCTTTATGAATTCACCTGTTGATGGACACTTGGATTGTTTCTACCTTTTATTATGAACAATCATTTCTATAAACATTTCTATACAAAGTTCTGTGCAGACGGACCTGTTTTCATTTTCTTGGGTACATACCAAAGAATGGAATTGCTGAGTCATATGGTTAATTCTATATTTAACCATCTGATGAACTGCCAGAATGTTTTCTCAAGCAGTTGCACCACTTTACATCCACAGCAGCAACATACGAAGATTCTGATTGTTCCTCATCCTTGCCAATAGTTTTTATTCCAGTCACTGTAGTTGATATGAAGTGATATTTTTCTGTGGTTTCTGATTTGTAGTTCTCTAATGATTAATGATGTCCAGCATCTTTTCATGTGCTTATTGATCACCTTTATATATTCTCTGGTCTATTCAGATCCTTTGCCCATTTTTAAACAGGGTTATTTTTATTATTGAGCATATATTTTAGTTACAAGTCCCTTATCAGATTTGTGATTTGCAAATATTTTCTCCTTCTGTTGGGTTGTCTTTTCACTTTCTTGATGGTTATCTTTTGAAATCACAAAATGTTTACATTTTGATGAAATCCAATTTATTTATTTTTTGTTGTTGCTACTTGTACTTTTGGCATTATATCTAAGGATTCTTTGCAGAATCCAAAGTCGTGAAGGTTTACTCCTGTAATTTCTTCTAAGGGCTTTAGTTTTAGTTCTTATGGGCCTCTGATCCTTCTCTTTTTTTTTTTTTCTTTTAATTTTTGTAAATGGTATAAGGATCAAACACCATTCTTTTGGATACAGCTACCTGGTTAACCCAGTACCACTTTTTGGAAAGACTATTTTTCCACACCGGATGGTCTTGGCACTCTTGTGAAAAAACAGTTGATCACAGGTGTTTTTCTGGACTCTTAATTCGATTCCATTGATTTTTATGCCTGTTTTTGTGCCAATATCACACTCCTATCATTACTTGTAGTAATTTCTGAAATTCAGTGGTGAGTTGCCTATCTTATTTTCAAGATCGATTTATTTCAAGTCCATTCCAATTTCATGTGAATTTTAGAATCAAGTTGCCAGTTTTTACAAAGAAGTCATTTAGGGATTCCGATAAAGACTGCATTAAATGTGAATATTGTTTGGTCATTTTTGCCACCTTAACAATGTTAAGTCTTCTGATCCATGAACATGGATGTTTTCCCATTCTAGAACTTTTTTTTTTTTAATAATTTTATTTATTTATTTATTTTTGACAGGCAGAGTGGACAGTGAGAGAGAGAGACAGAGAGAAAGGTCTTCCTTTGCCGTTGGTTCACCCTCCAATGGCCACTGCGGCCGGCGCACAGCGCTGATCCAATGGCAGGAGCCAGGTGCTTCCTCCTGGTCTCCCATGGGGTGCAGGGCCCAAGCACTTGGGCCATCCTCCACTGCACTCCCAGGCCACAGCAGAGAGCTGGCCTGGAAGAAGGGCAACCGGGACAGAATTCGGCGCCCTGACCGGGACTAGAACCCGGTGTGCCGGCGCTGCAAGGCGGAGGATTAGCCTGTTGAGCCATAGCGCTGGCCTCTAGACTTTTTCTTACAACTATGTTTTATAGTTTTCACAGTATAAGTTTTGTATTTCTTGTTAAAACCTGAGCTTTTTCAATGCTATTGTGAATGGGACTATTGACTTTCTTTTTGTATGCTCATTGCAAACAGAACACAACTGATTTTTGTATACCGATTTTGTATCTTGCAACCTTGCTGAACCCTTTAGTCCTAGTAAGTTTAGTAGATTCCTTAGTTTTTTCTATATATAAGATAATGCTATCTGTGAATAGTTTTATTTTTTCCTTTCCAATCTGGATGCCTTTTACTTATTTTTCCTGCCTAATTGCCCAGATTAGAACTTGCGGTATAATGCTGACTAAAAGTAATGACACTGGCTATCTTGTCTTGTACTTGATCTTAGGGGAAAAGCATCTGGTCTTCCACCAATAAATATTTCAACTCTAAGTTTTTCATAGTTGCATTCTATCAAGTTGAGGTTACTTTCTATTCTGGCCAATGGTACTTCAGAATTTTAAAACTAAACTCATCTTTACCTGCTGACAAACCCAAAGTGCTCCCATTCTTGTTATCTCTTAGTTGGTACCAGTATTTACCAGTTTTAGGTTGGATTCCCTAGAGGCAGAGTCTAAGCAAGATTCTGTGCAAATGGTTTATAGAGGTAATGCTCTCAAGTAAAAACTATAATTAAACAAGGGAAGCAAGATAGGACAGAAGAGAAAGTTAGGCAAATATATAGGTTGAGGTGCTAAGGTGTGAACTCTGGAACATAAATGGCACATTTGCCTCACCCTGAAGAAAAGGGGGGGGGGGGCAGATCTTGTACCTTAGTATCATTTGCTGATAGAGCAATTTCTGATTGTCTGTCATCACTGTCAAAGCAATTCCTACCAGAATCCTGACTTCTTTGTGGAAACTGACATACTTTCTAAGAATGTCCAGAAGTGGCTTCTGTTGACACAGAGCAGTTCTTAAGAGAAGGATGCAGCAGCCCTCACTCGCAGGCTTAAGAGGATCTGGATACAGAGCATACAGGATACCAACTATGCCCTGGTATACTCTACATGTGGCACTGCTGATATCCATTTGCTTGTACATTAAGTTCACTCCATCTAGGCAGGCACTTTCTCCAGCATTTCGGTTAGTCACAATTTCTGTGAACACTTAAAAGAGGAGTTGCTGCACTTGGTTCTGAAGCTATAAATGATATTCATCATCCTCCTTCTCGACCACCCGTTCCAGTTTCAGCTCCCTCTAGACTAAGTTTTATGCTGACCTAGGTGGCTTACCTGGTAGAGTGACTCAGATCCTGATCCCTGAAGATTCTCAGCCCTGGTGACCATGCCCATTTCCTTTTTTTTTTTTTTTGACAGAGTTAGTGAGAAAGAGAGAGAGAAAGGTCTTCCTTCCGTTGGTTCACTCCCCAAATGGCCACTACGGCTGGCGCTGCGCCAATCCAAAGCCAGGAGCCAGGTGTTTCCTCCTGGTCTCCCAAGCACTTGGGCCATCCTCCACTGCACTCCCAGGCCACAGCAGAGAGCTGGACTGGAAGAGGAGCAGCCGGGACTAGAGCCTGGTGCCCATATGGGATGCCAGCACCGCAGGCAGAGGATTAACCAAGTGAGCTACGGTGCTGGCCCCCCCATTTACACTTAAAACTAGGTATGGGAGAACCAAGAGATATCATAGGGAACATTTTGCATCATACTTTCGTTTTTTCCCATTTTATAGCAGCACTTTTATCTCCTTAGAATGAACAAGTCAATTATACTGTGGCAGTGTGGTTCTTTTCTTTGCCTGATAAAGTCTGCTGAACCCAGAGTGATCAGATGGCAACCACATTTTTAAGTTTACTGAGATTCTTCTGTAGTACCTTATGGAAGCCTATCCATTTTGGGAACTAGTACCTCTAAACCTCCAGAGCTTCAAGTTGCATGGACAGGAACCACAAATTCCCAAGCAGACTGCTAGGAATAGTGTCAAACAGGATCACTCTTACTTCCACTCCTTGGGTTCCAGAGCCTACTGGTGATAAAGCACCTTATGAAGTAAGTTTATTCTGCGTTGTCAAAGACATGCCTTGCTGACACAACTGTCCCTTCAAAATGTCATCCCACTTCTCCATCAGGCCAGTACTTCCTGAATGAATCTGGTAGCATCAGTGGACCTACAGCCCACTTGACTACAGTATGTGCCCACTGCATGCCTGCTTTGCCTTATTCCAAGGCATTATGTTGGACCTCATAGCAGTAGATCAGATATTTATATTAAGTCCTTGGATGGTAACACTGATTAAGGTACTGTAGACAGGATAGGCAAACAAAATGTTTCAATCCTGGTGAAGATAAATGTTTGCCTCTTTCAAACAAGAAAGTCTCAGTATAATCAACTCACCACTAAGTAGCTGATTATTTTCCTTGAGTATTACTGAATTGGGGGCTCAGTTTTGGATGTTTAGGTTTGGCAGCAGCTAAATCAGCCTCTATTAACAGAAGAGTCCATAATAATAAGCCAATGAGTCTCCATCTCTGTCACCATGGTGACTATAAATATGAGCTGTCTGTGCAAGCACTGGATAGCTGAAGTACTCCTGACCAAATCATCCTAACCACTTGCTTGGCTGGTGAATACTTGAATAGGCGCCAGTCACTGATCCATCCAAATGCTCTTCATTAAACTTTGTTGACTTTTGAGAACCTTGACCACCAACTCACCAGCAGTGTGGGTTCATATATAGCCTTATCTCCAGCCACCTTTTCCTCCAAAGTAGACAATCAAGTATACTGCCTGAAGCCCCATACACTGAAAAGATTTCTTCTCTTAGTGTTTTTCAGGGCCACTCTTGAGTGGGGCTACAGTGAAAAGCTGTCTATATCCGGCTTGCCCCAGCATATTAAACCAACCAATCTATTCATCAACTAAATATGATTTTTTTTCTCCTCTTCTATCAGATAGCTGAAGGAATTCTCATGCTGCCATTAGATGAGCTGACGGAAAGGTGGTAACAGACCTGATCCTGAGGTTTCTTGTTACCTCTGCCACCAAATTTGCTTGGACTGCTTCTTGAATGTACCATTCCCATTTTTAAGATGGACAGCTACTGTTGTCCACACAATCTTATCATTTGGCTGAGCTAATGATAACAAATTATATAGGCAACTATCAGGGCCTGACAGCATGCCTGGAGATACTTTTCAAATGGTAAAATTTTCTTTGCTGAAGACACCATCATTTACTTCGGAATCCTGAAGGTCTGGGCTGGAACTCCAACTGGAGATTGCCAGGGAATCCACACTGCATCTTTTCCTGCAACAGAGACCTCTAGTACCATGGAATTTTTCAAGTTATATGGCTTCCTGGACCTACTGCAGAATCTTTTCTTGCATCTCAAGTGCAGAATACATGCCTCCAAAAACTGTAACAGGCCTGCAATAACCTGTCCTTTACTTCAGATGGCATATGCCAGAATGCTCCAAGACCACTGGACTCAATTTCACCAATGGGTCAGGCCCCTGCCATTTCTATAGTTTTATCTCCCACTGTCTTGAGAACACATTTCACACCAAGGATTCCAGAATACTGACACTGCTGAAACTCCAATCGTGCAACTGGTTAGCAGTCAGCATGCACATGGTGCTAACAGAGGCAACAATTAACACTTCTTGGTCTTCAGGACTGATTAACATATCCTTCATACCTGATTAACATAACCGTAGGGGTTGGTGTTTGTTGCACTGGTTAAGAGGCTGGCATCTTAAGTGCCTGGTTTGATTGCTGGATCCACTTCTGATTCCAGCTTCCTGCTAATAGACATTCTGGGAGGCAGTAGACAATAAATCAAGCACTCAGGTCCTTGGCCCTCAACTGAGAGACCTGAACTGAATTTGGCCCTCCTGGTTTTGGCTTGGCCCAGCCCCCCAACTGTTGTGGGCATAAGGGGAGTGAGTCAGCAAATGAAGAGATCTGTCTACCTTTCAAACAAATTTTTCTAAAAACTTAATTGAAAAATTAAAAAAAGGATGAAATTGCTCCTAAACATTAGAGCAAAACAAAAACAAAATATTAAGATTTAAAAAACCCCAAAACCTTGATACACCAAATGTGATATTCTGCAGAATGTCCAGGTCCCTTTAGCCTATACTATGACAAGGGGAGTATTAACATAGTTCTAGGTCAAGACTGTGAAAATACAATGGTACTCCAAAAACTTCATGGAAATGGGGTTGAAAGGTTAAGTTCATTTTGGTGCAAAAAATTTTGAAATCCATGCATTTCCATGTCTTCAAACTTCATGAAAAATGTGTATTAGGCAAAAACTGCTTAGATTTCTATTTATCCGGAATTTTCCGAAGTCCCCTTGTATAGGTACTTCCAAAAGTCTTGCAAAATTCACTTGTTTTAAAAAATATCTACTCGTTTTCATCTACCACTTGAAAGGCAGAACAACACAGAGTCTGAGATCTTCTGTTAGCCAGTTCACTCCTCAAATGCCCACACCACCACACTAGGCCAGGCTGAAGCCCAAGAGTCTGGAGCTCTATCCTGGTCTCCCACAAGGATGACAGAGGCCCAAGCACTTGAATCATCATCACCTGTTACCTCTCAGAGTGCATTAGCAGGAAGCTAGATTGGAAGCAGAGTAGCCGGGATTGATCTGGCACTCTGTTTCGGCGGCATTCTAAGCAGTAACTTAAACCTGCTGTGCCACAATGCCTGCCCCTACATTATTTTATTTATTTATTTATTTATTTTTTGACAGGCAGAGTGGAAAGTGAGAGAGAGAGAGAGAGAGAAATGTCTTCCTTTGCCGTTGGTTCACCCTCCAATGGCCACTGCAGCCGGCGCACCACGCTGATCTGAAGGCAGGAGCCAGGTGCTTATCCTGGCCTCCCATGGGGTGCAGGACCCAAGCACTTGGGCCATCCTCCACTGTACTCCCGGGCCACAGCAGAGAGCTGGCCTGGAAGAGGGGCAACCGGGACAAAATCTGGTGCCCCGACCGGGACTAGAACCCGGTGTGCTGGCGCTGCAAGGCGAAGGATTAGCCTATTGAGCCGTGGTGCCAGCCACATTATCTTTCTATTTTTACCATGAACTTTTTTTTTTTTTGAATGTTTCTCATATTGCTGTCCATCCTTGCAAATACCAGAATGCTTCTGATACTCCTTTCTGACAGTGTTCAGATTAGTGATAATATTCACTAGATTAGAGATTCACATACCTTGCTTTCGAGAGTTAAGCGTTGCCATTAGACCTTTGCTATGTCAGGATCCTATCACCTCATCACTAATAGAGAACTAAGTTCTTTAACATCTTCCACTTGGTTCGATATACAGAAATAGCTAATTCCAAACTTCTCAAAGACGCTGGCCCCCTTACATCAGATAGTAAATAGTTGAGGTTTTACAGGCTATATGGTCTGTCATAACTACTCCATTTTGCTATTATAGCACAAAACCATACACAGTCAATATGTAAATGACTGTGTCAATAAAATTTTATTTACAAAAATAGGCAGTGGACCAGATTTGACTTGTGGGATATAGTTTGCTGATCCATGTGCTAACAGCCACATACCTATACCAGAGGCTGTGTTACTCTGTCCAGTAAAGAAACCACATTGAAGAACACTGAAATTCAGATTACTTTTGGCTGTTTGCCAATAGTCCATTGTCATCCACCATAAGCCATGCACTTGTTGCAAAGGCCCGAAAGGTGAAACAAATGAAGTGTATGATTCTCTAGATCTTTAAGGGTAGAAGTAATCTCTGCCATTTCTCATACAGTACCATTTTTAATATTTATTACCTTGGCAGATGTGGGAATGTTTCAGGAGCTGCTTCTAGGTCTTTTTGCCAACTGCTAAATATGTTCATTTTGATTACACATCTGGAAACTGGAAAATGACCTGAAAGTGAGCTTCAGGATCCACTGAGACATACTTGGGTCAGTACTGATTATCTGGCCCCATATTTCTTAATGAGAGCAGGGCTAGAAGTATTGTGAGTACAGGCACTGAGGTGGTGTTTTGGGTCCCTGAGCATCAGTGGTAACTCAGATCCTGTATCTCTGTTTCTCTAACTCAAAATCTGGGTATTCTTCTTTCCCCAATGTAGGATTAACAGAGTAAATGGTTCTCTTTAAATTGATAGTTTGTGAGGCTGCCATGGTGGTACATCAGGTTAAGCTACGACCTGCAACATGAACATACCAATATGAGCACTGGTTTGAGTCCCAGCTGCTCCACTTCCAATGCAGCTCCCTACCAATATGCCTGAGGAAAGAGCAGAAGATGGCCCAAGTACTTGGGCCCCTGTCATCCAGGTGGGAAGAGACCTGGATGGAGTTCCAGATTCTGGGCTTCAGCCTGGCTCAGCCCTGGCCATTGCAACCATTTGAGGAAGGAACCAGAGGATGGAAGATTTGTCTTTCCCTCCCTGTCTCTCCCCTTCTCTCTGTAACTCTACCTTTCAAATGAATGTATCTAAAAAAAGAGAAAAAAATTGATATTTTGTGAATCTAAGAACAGTCTCATGCTTAGAAACTGGGCAAAAAATTGTGATTTTTTTTTTTCATTGAAATTATTATCTCAAACCTTCTCTCCTTGGCTGCCTATTTGGCTCCTAGGACCCCCATATTCTATCAGTCATCTCCATTTTGACCTTGTTACCCTTATAGAAATTCACCTACCTTGCTCCCAGGAGTTAAGTGTTGCCTCTCTGATCTTATTAGGTCCACTGCTTTTAGGGCAATCAGTTCTTGAACATCTCCCATTAGCTTCAATCTACAAAAATGGCCACTTCTAAACTTTCAGGGATGCTAATACTCCTTCATCAGTGCCTTTCCTAGTGCCTTTATTTTAAAAAAATTCCTCAGGCCCTTCTGAAGAACCTGCTCAACTGATAGCTTTTCCAGTGTTACATAACTTTCAGTCTTACCTGCCCATTTCCTCAAAGCCTTCTGGTCCTTTTCTGTATGTTCTGCCATCTCCACTTTCTTTAAAGTGGGCTGCCATTTTCCCCAGGCTCCCCAAAGCCAACAGTATAAAACTGCCTTGTGGGGCTTTTACAACATGCTTCAGAATCACAGAAAAATGTCCCCATTATCGCAGTTTCTGCATGAATTCAAGTGTTAATTCATTAAGACATCCAAACAACCATAAGTTTTCTACCTAACATACACAATTTTTTAGCAAAGGAACACTTCCTTTGAGAGCAGCAAAAATATTTCATATGCAACTTAAATCTAAGCTTTGTAATGGTTATTTTTAAGCAGCAAAGAAGGCTATAAGAATGCTAGAGATGTCCTTACAGTGATACATTCTTGCTGAAGAACAAGTTCTCTCAAAAAAACTCTTGTACAGAAATGTTATCCCTTTGATTACAATCTATGGAGATACTCTAAGAAGGGCCCTAGAGCAGTGCTACTCATACACTGATGGTTTGCAGACTTTTGTTGGTCTGAAACAGTTTTTTACCAGTCTGTGATGTGAGGAATTAGAAATCAAGAAACTTCTTAGCATTTGACGTTGAATGTATCCAACTACATGACCAGTGGACTTACCCTGCTGAAGAGAGTCTGGATAGTCTTAGATGTTGCCAAATTAAGATAGTAGGAAAGCACAGAGTATAAATTGTATACCATGTGTAAATTGTATATCATGAGCAATGGAAATGCATATTGATACGAAGGATTAGCTGTTTCAGAAGCAAAAAACCTAGTCCTCTACCACACAGTTTGAAAAGGATTGCTCTACAGTACCAAGCTCCATTCCACTACAAGTCCTAGAATCATTCAAATAGTTATTCTGGAACAGAGCCATCTTGAGATCAATTTGCTCTTGTTCAATCAAAGTAACAATGAAAATAAATGCACTGGGAACACAGCTAACATGGATCAGGGCATCTACTTAGATTCCTGGAGTAAGCCCCGGCCAGGTCAGCAAAAGTGAGAATTTTAACTAAGACAATGAGCACAAGGAACAGGATCCATTTGTTCTTCCTTCCTCCTCTCTATCCCTGTCTAGTTTTTGGCTGTAGCTTTAAGGAGAGAATTTTGGAATTTAGACCCCATGGCCAGCATCACAAGCCTGGATTTTTCCCATCTCTCACAGAGTACAGGAGTTCACATTCTAACCTGGGCTCTCCCATGCTTTGGTAAGTTACAGAAAGTGGACCTTCTCAAACAACCTGGGGCCTCAAGACCATTTCCTTCTTTGCCAATATCACAGAAGGTGTGGGATCACCGCAGGGAGCAGGGGTGGGGTGGGAAGTCTGAACCCACAGGAAAGGGACATGTCAGAATACCAAGCTGCTCTGACAAGAGTCATTTTCTGAATAACAATAACTGGTCAATCATACATTGAGCAGAACAGAGCCTCACCCAACATATGGCAACCAAGGTCCGTAGATCCACTGGGAGCCACAGAAAGGGCAAGGTCAGCTCACAGAGAAATAATTTACAATACAAATCAAAATACACTGCTAACACTAGTGTGAAATGTTGAAATACAATGCCAAGTGAAGGGCTTTCCAGACTGAAATACGGCTGTCCAGTCTCCTTTGTCAATTCAGGGGCACACTGAGCTCTGCAGGTGGTAGTGGATCCTGCAGCCAAATGTTAC
This sequence comes from Sylvilagus floridanus, assembly GCA_949820135.1. Lineage (NCBI taxonomy): Eukaryota > Metazoa > Chordata > Mammalia > Lagomorpha > Leporidae > Sylvilagus > Sylvilagus floridanus. The sequence continues at coordinate 121,547,902 of OX463225.1, forward strand.
AGAAAACTAGTCTCCTAACATTTCTCACTGTGCATCTTACAGAAGCTGAGGAAGATCAAAAAAAGACCTAGATGAAAAATAGGCCACACTCTCACTCACAATATTTATTAGACACTGCCCCATGGGGCCTGCAGGAAAAGGGACCCAGGCTACATCCCTCCCCCTTTCCCTTCCTGAACCAAGGATTCTAAGGGAATTGGGTGTATTAAATAAGTCAGAATGTATTGGGGAAGAATGGTCTTTTCATTTCTCTGATCTGATACTACCATCAAGTTTTCCAGGGACAGAGGGAGTCAGTGAGAGGTGGATGAACTAGATAATGAGAAAAAAGGATGGGCCCTTCTTTGTAATAGCTTGGACTCAGCAGGGTTGGAATAAACAAGTATCTTACAGTGGGTGGTAAGAGGACAGGCAAAAGAAGGCAGTCAAGGGCTGGGCTCACCCAGACCAAACAGCATAGTAGGAAAGACCAGCATAATAATTCGAGTTCTCGGGTTGGAATAGGGAGTTGAGGGCTCAGCACCTAGAGAGAGGAGAATCCTAGGCTTCTCTTCTAACTCCACTCTGATTCCACGCAAAAGCCCTTTCTCTTCGGGGAATTCACAATAGTCTGTCTAAAAGTTAGAGGACATAGTGACAGACTTACAGCCCCAGCCCAGGCTAAATCTCTCCCCATTTTCATTCTGCCTGAGAAAACTGTAGAAATACAGAATCTCAGGACTCTGCCCCTACTCCCTAGATAAAAGAGGGAGTAGAGACAAGGCACAAAGACCCTGGGCATCTGTGTGGCCACGTACAACATTTTGGAGTGAGAGGAAGACACGTGTCCTCAAAGAGATGCCTTCCTTCACCTGGCAGCCAGGCCTTTGTTAGCAGCAAAAACCACAAGGGAGTAGGGCTCACAGAAATGGCCTGCAGAGCAGATCCTATTCCTAGGAAGAGGAAAAGCCTCAGGTGGTATGGCACAGTCTTGGATGGGATGAGAGGCCAGTGGGCAGACTGCTCCAGCAGATGACATTACTGCCTCAGTTCCCAATGGTTCTGCTGACTCCAGATGTTCCCCATGGCTGGGACTCAGGGAGGAACACGTGCTGTGTTTCACATGATCAGACACTGTTCACCACTGGCACCTGGTGGGCCCGACAGATTGAGGGCATCCAGGTCAAAGTTGAGGCCAGGAGGCTGGAGAAGAGATGAAGGGATTCAGATAACTCATATTTCAGGTCAGAAGTTCTGAAGGTCCATCCCCAGTAGCCACAATCATCATCTTAGGTAGAATCACCAGAGGTTACAGAATTTTGGAAACTGGGCTGAGATTAGTGCTTAGGAGAAAACATACTCACCATCTCCCCAGCCAGTTCTTTTGGAGGATGGCCCAAATCCTGTAGCTGGAAAATGAGGAAAGAGGAACATGAACTAGAGAAAAATCTCAGAAAGAACAGGAATCTGCTTAGTGCTCTTTCTGATCACGTGGTCTCTGGTCACAAGGTCTTGCTGGTGCTCCTTCTTCCAGCTGGGCTTAGCAGCACAGCATCATTCCCAGATACCTCCTCCAGTGGACACTCATGTGGACAGCACTGATGGGCAGATGGCAAGAGGGGGTCCTACCTGCTGCATAAGATCCAGCACCATCTCAAAACGAGCCTTCTGGGTGGCCTCATTGTCTGTAGGTGTCTCTGCCTCAAACTGTTCACATATTTTGCCCATGACACTGTGCTGCTCCTGGTATTTTTCATACTGCTCTGGGGGTAGAGATTCCCTGTGACTCTGTAACCATTCTGGATACTAATGAAAGACAGAACATGTGGGGAAAAATTAAGTAAACAACTGACAGGAAAAGATAACAAGAACAATGTGCATTTTACATTTGTAAAAAGGAGGGGAGACACAGAAATAAGCAATGCATCAAGAGAAGTAGGATGGACTCCAGCCAGATCATTTGCCTATATTAGCATTTATGGTCACCAGAGATTGGCAAAAAATATTTCTGTGCAGGGACAGATAGCAAATATCTCAACATACATTCCTCCCGGATTCATCACAGCTATGAGGAGCTTAACCACAACTGCTTTGTGTCACTTCTACATTTTACCGCTTCAGTAAAACTGTCAGCTCTTTGGTGGGACGGTCATTTAAACTACTCTTAAATTATTCATGATATAAAGCCAAAGAATCTTCAGTGAATCCTTGTTGGAGAAACTAATGAAGACAGAAGTGTAAGAAGGTGGCCAAGGGCCGGCGCTGTGGCGTAGCAGGTAAAGCTGCCGCCTGTAATGCCAGCATCCCATATGGGCGCCTGTTCAAGACCTGGCTGCTCCACTTCTGATCCAGCTCTCTGCTATGGCCTGGGAAAGCAGTAGAAGATGGTCCAAGGCCTTAGGCCCCTGCACCTACATGGGAGACCTGGAAGAAGCTCCAGGCTCCTGGCTTGGGATCAGCACAGTTCCGGCCTTTGTAGCCAACTGGGGAGTGAACTAGTGGATGGAAGACCTTTCTCTCTCTCTCTCCTTCTCTCTGTGTAACTCTTTCAAATAAATAAATAAATCTTAAAAAAAAAAAAAGGAGGCCAGCCCTGTGGCACAGCAGGAAAAGCTTGTGACGCTGGCATTCTACATTAGGTTGCCAGTTCAAATCCTGGCTGCTCCACTTCTGATGCAGTTCTCTGCTAACGTGCCTGGGAATACAACAGGTTGTGGTTCAAATACTTGGACTCCTAACATCCACACAGGAGACCAGGATAGAGTTCCTGGCTCCCTGTGTTCAGACTGTCTGGCACTAGTCACCTTGGCCATCTGGGAAGTCAAGCAGCAAATGGAGGAGCTCTCTGTCTCTCCTTCTCTGTCACTCCACCTTTCAAATAAATACATATATTTTTTAATTTAAAAAAAGAGATTGATCAGACAATCCCAGAGTCTTCAACCAGTTTACAGAAAACTGGAACTAAAAGGAGTCCCGCTATACCCTACAGCCTTCTTAAAAGATTTATTTATTTGAAAGGCAGAGTGACAGAGGCAGGACAAACAGAGATCTTCCATCCACTGATTTACTTCCCAAATGGCTGCGACAGCCAGGGCTTGGCCAGCCCAAAGCCAGGAACCCAGAACCCCAGGGCCCAAGTACTTCCCAGGAGAATTAGCAGATTGCTGGATAGGAAGTGGAGTATTTGGGACTTGAACTAGCTTTCTGATATGGGATGCCCGTGTCACAAGCAGCAGTTTAACCCACTGTTCACAACAGTGGCCCTAGGATTTCCCCATCTTCCCCAGACATTTTCAGTGTGGTAGTTGTGTTCTCACATAGACATAACTTCCTCACTCTCCAACTCTTCCCACGCCAAATAAATAAAGGAGAAAAAAACAGAGGGACTTGTGCACTTGATTTACTCTTTCCCCACAGGCTCCAGTAGACAGAGTAGCCCACATGAGTTGCAATGATACAGAGCAAGGGGAAAAAGCAGAAGCAGAAGTTCACAAACCTTTTCCGTGATCTCCTTCAGCGATGGGTATAGTACATCCTTGGACAACAGGTTCTGCATAATACTCTGCATGATGGGGAGAATGTTCCCTTCTCCATCCCCTTCATCCATGCCCAGCCCTTCCATGGCCTTGGTCAGCTCCTCTTCTGACATGCCTGAGTTCTAGACAGGACAAGACAGAGATGAGTAGGTATACTGTCTTCTCGGGATCCTTGCCACCATCTCAGGTGGGAAAGAAGAACCATCTAAAATTGTCTATTACAAAACAGTGTGGAAGGGCCAGACTGAGGATGATACACACAGGAGCCAGCATTCTGATGATGCAGCTGGTGAGGTGTGTGGACCACAAGCCCTCACCTGAAGGTCAGTGGCATTTTTGGCTAGTCCACTTAGTGTCTCCTTCAGGCAAGAAGTAAATTCTTGTTGGGAGGTCGCATCACTGCCTAAGAAAGATCAAAAAGGCCAAGATCACTTAGGATTTTAACCATTCCCTTGCCTAGACTGACCTGGTTTTCAGCTTGGCTACCAAGGACATGAAGCACCAACTAGTGAACTCTTTGAATATTCTACAGTTATCTTCACGATCAGTTCACAGTTTTACATGACTCCTTATCACTTTAGTCTCTGTAATGGAAACAGTTTTGAAAAATCTTTTCTATTACTTCCCAACCTATCTCATCTCTTCCATTAAGCAGGATTCTCACACCTTCACCCATGGCCTCACCCCACCTCACGGCTATGACATCATGATAGCTATCAGTTTTGCTAAGAATTCTGGTGTCCTCAAGCAACAGACTTAGTTCTGCTTAGATCATCCCATTTTCTGGGGTCCTTACCCACTCTCCTTACCCACTCTCCCGGCAGCTTCTGAGAGCTTCTGGAACTGCTCCACCAGGTGGGGCTCTTCCTCAGCCAACTCCTTCATTGCTTTCTCAAACTCTGCAGTGGCTTGGGAAGCCAGCTCACTGTCAAATAGCTCCTGGAAAAACTTCTCTTGGGAGGCGAAAAGGGCATCCTGCAGAGGAGGGGCAACCACAGTGCCTTTTACAGCACTGCACTTTGACCTGGCCTCCGACAGAAGCCACAGGTAGTAGCTCTCGGAAAGGCAGCGCGTCCCTCCTACCCACCTCCACAGGACATTCTAACCATCTATCCCAGTAAGGCATCTGGCCAGTGAGGGAAGGGTACAGGATAGCATACCAATCCAACTATTTAAACCTACTTTTTTCCCAAGGAGGTTCCTTGAGATTCTTCCACTCAGCCTCAAGTCCCTGTTTCACAAGGGCTGAGGCCTGCAACAGCACTCAGCGATCTGAGGCCAAGGCACCCTTCCCCGCCTCCCCTCTGGCCCAGAGGGGCCTGCCCCACCTCAGCTCAGAGCTGCATGCCCATCCCCACCCCCTCCCTTAAGGGACTAGAATGTATACTTTGGCAGTGTCTCCTGGCGATCTCTTCTGGGGCCCCGATGCATCGGGGGCCGTGGTGGTAGGAAGGGGTGCTGGGGAGGGTTTGGCTTTATCGAAATCATCAAGAGCACCTTCAGAGACAAGAGACACGGTGTGTGTGTTGGGGACGGATGAGGCTGTAAGGCTGGCTGGTTTCTGGGCAAAGCATTAGGAAAATGATCTTTCATATTGCCAACTTTCCTCAATTTTTTTTTTGTCTCCCCCACCCAGCCAACCCATCAATAAGCATCCCACTTAGATTACCTAATTTACTGAGCTCAAACAGGAAGCAATCCCTTAAGGTGGAGAAAGCACCCCCTCAGAGCTGCGAGGAAAGGGTTACACTTCTGCACAGCCATCTGCACGCACATACTCTAACGATTCCTGAGAAATTCCATACAAATATCCCACAAGAGCGGACCTAGGTGTCCTTACTCCCCTGAACGCACTCTGGAACGCTACAGGGGATACCCTCTGGCAAGAAAGCACCACCTGCTTCTTGTTGGACTTGGTGCTAGCACAAACTGAGGATCTCCCTCTGTACTCTGTGGCAGGGAATTCAACTTTCTCACCCTCCAACTGAGTTCTCCCTTTGGTTTCTCCCTCTGCAGATAACCATCTGCCCATTCACTTGGCACTTGGCACGCCTCACTGTTCTGTTCATTCTTCTGCCTGCCCACATCTCCGTGATTGGGTAAGAGATAACAGTAAAATCACCTCTGCCCTGAAGAGCCTGTGTTGTCACCACCACTCTGCCTGCCAAGCCTAAGGAGAGGGCCAAGCCCCACTCAGGGCAGGAAAGCAACAGGGAAGTGAAGGACAAGGCTAAGGGAGAAAAGAATCTCCGTGCTCTTTCAGGAGGGTGCACTATCTTCCCCCGGGGGACTACTGCATCCTCAGTTTCTCAAACAGGAAAGGGGTTTGCTTGAACTAACACGACCAAAGAACTGCAGCAGGGGCCGGGAAAGGAGAAAGGTTTGGGAGGAGACAAAAGTTTTTGTGTTAAAGATAACAGAAGGACACGATAAGAGTTAATGTAGGCAATCCATGAATGTTCAGTTAGCCGCCTGCCTACCAAGGACCAAAACTGCTGGGGGCAGGGACCAAGTTCGACTCCAAGAACTTGGTACTAATCAAAAGAAAGGCAGGTTACAGGGGGATCAAGAAGCACAGCCCTGACAAGGCCGGTTGCCACTAGGCGAGCTCCCCAGCTGCCGCCACCCAGGAGCGGCCCGGTGACCCAGAGATCGAATCGAGGGTCGCGGTCAGAACTCCGCCCCCGTCCAACCTTGGCAGAGTCTCTCCCGCTCAGCCCCAAATATCTCAGGTCCACTTTACCCTCTGAATGGGTCCCCCACTCTCGCCCCCTTCGAGCCATTCCCATTACGGGCTCTTACTTTCCAGAAGCTCCTCCAATTCCCGGTCCGCTTCGGCCGCGGCACCACAGCCTTCCTCTGCGGCCGCCATCTTGCTACCTCCGGCTTGCCGTAGGAGGAGGACACCGGCGCCGCGAGCCCCGCCCTCGCCCCGCCCTCGCCCCGCCCTCGCCCCGCCCCTTCCCGGCAGCCGCGGGTATTATTGGCCAGTGCAGAACCGCCCTCTTTAAAGGGACAGAAAGGTTTGGAATTGTTTTTGTTGTGTTCTCTCTTGCCTAGGACCTTTGAACCATGGAGAAGGGGAGCTTAGTGTTGTGCTCTGCCTTCAGTTTCCCACTTTACCTAAATGAGTCTTTCATTATTTCTGCCAGAGCTGTGGGTAGGCCAGTTTGGGACAAACTGCTTAGGAATAACCAGAATCTGCATATATGACAAAAAAAAAAAAAAAGACTCTTACAGTGCATAACGTAATATTTTCCCCCTCACTTCCTCTAGTATTTCATTCATCTCTGCAATGCTTTTCACCAAATAAAATTGCACCCCCCCCAAATTTCTAATTCCCCTCTCTTTTTTAACATCAAACACTATCTGATATACTATGTATTTTCCTTATTTATCCAGGCTTATTATTATTATTAATCCCCAATCCTATAGAGTATAAGCAGAATAAAGACAAAAGTTTCCTTCTATTGTCTTCACTGTTATATCCCCAGCTCCTGCCCCAGGGCTTACAATTTGGTAAGCACTCATTGATCACTTTTTGTTCTTCCAGATCCTAGTCAAGCACAGTTCTCTGCTGAATCTAGTGGGTATCTCTCAGGTCCTATTAGAAAACTGTAGTCCCAGCGGTCAGGTGTTGAGCATTGTGGTTAACATGTCAGTTGGGATGCCCACATTCTACATCGATTGGAGTGCCTGGGTTCAAGGCTGGCTATGCTCGATTCCAGATTCCTACTAATACACACTTTGAGAGGGAGCAGGCGATGGCTCAGGTACTTGAGTCCCTGCCAACCATGTGGCAGACCTGGACTGAATTCCTAGCTTTGGCCAGACCCAGCTCTGAGCTGTTGTGGGCATTTCAGGAGTGAACCAGCAGATGGAAGATCCTCATCATTCTGTAACTCTGCCTTTCAAATAAATAAATCTTATTTTTAAAAAATTATTTATTTGATTGGCAGAGAGACAGAACGAGAGGGAGAGACAGATCTTCCATCTGCTGGTTTACTCTTCAGATGGCCACAATGGCCAAGGAAGGGTGGGCCAAGCCAAGGCCAAGAACCAGGAACTTTTTCCAAGTCTTCATTGTGGGTGGCAGGAGCCCAACCACTTGGGCCATCTTCTGTTGCTTGCCCAGGCAATTAGCAGAGAGTTGGATCAGAAGTGAAGCAACTGGGACTCAGACCAGCTCCCATATGGAATGTTAGCAGAGGAAGCAGTGGTTTAACCCACTGCATCACAACACCTGCCCCAAACAGATACATTTTTAATTCAAAACCTTGTCAAACTAAAGGACACAGGGTCAGGAACTTCTAACTCGTGTTACAGAAAACAACTCAGGGACCTTAGGGTGAGCAAGAGGGAAATCCAAATGTAGTAGTGATGAGCCTGCCTTCCCTGACTGACTTACTCTCTTTACACAGAACCCAGTCTCTGAGGGAATGAAGGTAGGAGAGGCTCAGACTGAGGCCATTCTAGGCGCCCCTTTCCTCTTTTTGAATTGCTCTATTCAGATGTCAGAATATAGCAACTGTTTAAATCTGCTTTGGCCCTTAAAGAGTGCACCTTTCATTAAAGTCTTGTGCTGAACACAGCAGAGAATAGAGAGAAATCAAGACCAGCCCCTGTTGTAAGGTAGTTGACTGGCAGTCTGCTGGAGGTACAAATAGATACAAACAATTAGGTATGTCTTTTTTTTTTTTTTTTTTTTTTTTTTGAGAGGAAGAGTTACAGACACAGAGTGGGAAAGACAGAAAGTTTTCCCTCCATTGGTTCACTACCCTAATGGCCACAACACCAGAGCTGGGCAGATCTGAAGCTAGGAGGCAGAAGCCATGAGTTTCTTCCCAGTCTCCCATGTAGGTGCAGGGGCCATCTTCTACCGCTTTCCTAGGCCACTAGTAGGAAGCTGGACTGGAAGTGGAGCATCTGGGACAAAAATCAGCACCCATATGGGATGCCAGCAACACAAAATAAGGCTTAGCCTACTATGTCACAGCACTGGCCCCATTAAGTATGTCCTAAAAGAGGTGAAGAAAAGTGTTATAAAGGTTAGATAAGAGCTATCAGATCTAAATGAAAATATCTTCCAAGTTGCTTCATCACCCTCATACTGAGCTTCTTAAACATACATTTAATTACTATGTCAGAGGACCAGCATTGTGGCATTAGGGAGTTGGATTGCAGTTCTGTGGTACTGGCATCCCATGGGGATTCCATGAATCTTGACTGCTCCACTTCCAATACAGCTCACTGCTGGTATACCGGGGAAAGCAGCAGATGATGTCCTGAATGCTTAGGCCCCCACCACGCACAAGGGAGACCTGGAAGAGGCTCCTGGCTCAGGGCTTTGGCTTGGCACAGCCCTGGCTATTGCAGTCATCTGGGTGTGTGTGTGTGTATGTGTGTGTGTGTGTCAGTAGTGGATGGAGGATCTCTGTCTCTCCCTCTAACTCTGCCTGTCAAATCAATCAATTTTTAAGCATACATACATACATACATACATACATACTGTTGGGGGGAGCAGCATTGTGACCCAGCAGATTAAGTCTATGACACCAGCATCCCTTATGGGGACAGTTTGAGTTGTGGCTACTCCACTTCTGATCCAGCTCTCTGCTAACACACCAAGGAAAGCAACAGAAGATGGCCTAAGTGCTTGGGCCCCTGCCTCATGGAAGACCTGGATGAAGCTCCTGGCTCTTGGCTTCAGCCTGGCCTAGCCCCAGGCCCTTGCAACCGTTTGGGAGTCAGTGGATGCAAGATTCTCTTTCTCTGTAACTCTTTCAAATAAATAAATCTTTTTTAAAAAAATTAAATAAATACTGTGTTCAAGCACCAGATCAGGTACGCTTTACTTCATGGATAGGGTGCAGAATTATAAAATCATACCCATGTAAAACTGTTTTTGTCCAAGCACAAGTGATGCATTTTGGTAGGAAATATGCTGAAATGAGAATCCTAAAACTTAAGTTCTAGTCCCATCTCTGTCCCTAAATCACATTTTTTTTTAAAGATTAATTTATTTGAAAGGCAAAGTTACAGGGAAAGGGGCAGATATCCTCCATCTGGCTGGTTCACTCCCCAATTAACTGCAATGGCCAGGGCTAAGCCAGGCTCAATCCAGGAGCCTAGAACTCCTGGTCTCCGACATGTGTGGCAGGAGCCCATACACTTGGATCATCGTCCACTGCTTTCCCAGGTGTAGTAGTAGGGAGCTGGATTGGAAGTAGAGCCACCAGGCCTCAAACCAGCGCTCATACGGGATGTTAGCAATGCAGGCTGTGACTTAATCTGCTGCACAACACCAGCTCCAAGGTTCTTTTCATTTCTAATCTTCTGTAATGGAATCTTTCCCTGATTAACTTCTTTCTCTCTGACACCTACAACAAAATTATTCCTGATTTTCTCACTCAATCCCAAACTGCTCATATAACATCTAATGTGTCTATGGTTATATTAAACACATTAAAAATATAAAACTTGTCTATTTATTGGTAGTTCTACTGGTTTTACATTAATGTAGTAATATAAGAATGCTAATAAGAAAAATACTAGATAGTAATTAAGAATATTAAGATGGAGTAAAAAAAAGCATAGTTTGATTCTTTGTATTACATTTTAAACTTCTTTGTGCTTTTCTTTCTTTCTTTTTTTGACAGGTAGTTACAGATTGTGAGAAAGACAGAAAGGTCTTCCTTCCATTGGTTCATTCTCCAAATGGCCACAACGGCTGGAGCTGCGCTGATCTGAAGCCAGGAGCCAGGAGTTTCCTCCTGGTCTCCCATGCAGGTGCAGGGGCCCAAGCACTTGGGCCATCCTCCACTGCTATCTCAGACCACAGCAGAGAGCTGGACTGGAAGAAGAGCAACCAGAACTAGAACCCGGTGCCCATATGGGATGCCAACGCTGCAGGCAGAGGATTAACCTAATGCATCACGGCACTGGCCTCGGCTTTTCTTCCTTTCTTTTTTTTTTTTTTTTAAGATTTGTTTATTTGAAAGGCAGAGACAGAGAGAGAGAGATTTTTCATCTGCTACTTCACTCCCCAAATGGTCACAATTTTCACCAGGCCAAAGTCAGGAGCCAGGAACTCCATCCTGGTCTTCCATGTGGGTGGCAGGGGTGGGTCCAAGCACTTGGGCCATCGCTTGCTGCCTTCCCAGGCACATCAGCAGGCAGCTGGATTGGAAGTGCAGCATCAGGGACACGAACAGGTACCCATATGGGATGCCAGTGTCACAGGCAGTGGCTGAACCTCCTATGCCACACCAGCCTTGGAAGTGACTCTTAAAGTAAAATAAAGCTAAAAAGATACATAGCCTGTGCTCTTTGAAGGAATTCCAGTTATAGGAATTTGTCTTCCAGACATACTTGCCCCATCCATGTACTGTACGTTCAAGTTACTCATGGCAGCACTGTTTATAACTGAAAAAGATCTGAACTAACCCAAATATCCATCAATAAGAGGTAACTTCCTAAGTTACAGCAAACCACTCACTATACACTACACAGAGAAAAAACGAGTGGGGGATGGAATTCTATAATACAAATACATTGATACGGAAGTCTCTAAAATGTTAAATGAGAACAATACATAAATGTCAAATAGTATGCTTCCATTTATGGATAAGAGGAGGAGTGGGGGAGAGTGTATTTATAGCTACTTATATACATATAAAATTTTCTGGAAGAAAATAAGGAAGCTAGTATCAGTGGTCACCTGTTTGGGGGAATGTATTCGGAACCAGGCGGCTGAGGAAAGGGGTGGAAGGGGAGTCTTGTCACAGGATAATTTTTTATGTTTACAGATTTTTGAACTATATAACTACACTTTATTCAATTAGTCTTAGCACATGACAAGCAAAATACCGTATTGCCAATGTAATCCCAGCACTATATATACTATGCACTAATTAATCTTACAAATATTACATGTAAAATATCTAGAGCAGTGACAGGCACATAATAGGTGCTCCATAAATACTGGCTGTAATTAGTAGTAGATGGAGGGCTGCATTTGAAACTGGAATAGAGAAACTGCTTGTTTTCTGCATCCTCACAGCAGTTTAGGTATATGCCTCAAATACAGCCTATGGAAAACATAAAATTTTCTTCTTCAATAGTGAGTATTTACTACTTTTGTCATTAAAAAAAATTAAAGGAAATACATCTGCTTTGGTGGGGTAGCTGCATGGGGGTGAACAGGAACAAAGGTGTCCAGGAAATAAATGGCAAGCCAAGAAGCTCTTGTAGAAATTTACTTTATTTAGTGTGAGAAACAAAATATGAGAACAATGGTAATAAGGGACAAATCAAATATGCATTTTGAAAAATCAGACTTCTGAGCACAGAGAGTAACTGGGAGTTTAAACCTCCAAGGAAAATAGGGGGGTGATGGAGTTTAAAACGATGGCATCTTATTTATTATATCCCTCTCCTTTCTAGCAGAAAAGAAAGAAAGGTGGTGGAGAAGGGAGACATGGATACCAAAAGAATTTACTAAACAAATGTCCAATACAGAGCTTTTGTTTTTTTCCTTGAAAGATCCATGCTAGAAAGACAGAGACAATTGTGGCCACAATTATAATTACCTTGAGAAGATAAAAGGGCCTTGTAAGCAAGAGAGTCAAGTTCCGACATTCTGATTTGCCAAAGAGGAACAGGACACTTGGTTTCAGGGCAGGGAGAGCCAGTATCAATAGCCAGAAGGGTAGTAGTATGTGGGGAGGGAACTATTAGAAGGATATGTAGACTAATTTTGGGGGCAAAATACGGTGATTAACCCACCCATACAAAGGCGGCCTTAGCGAAACTGCAGAGGACTGATTCTTAGACCAATCACATCTTTGCCAATCTCTGTCACCTGCGGAAGAGCAAAGACAGGCATAAGTTAACGACCTGTGGGGCTGAGAACCAAGGAGGCTTTCTGCCTGCACCCCTCAATGAGCACAGTGGACGGGGGTTTGTTACTGGTTGGTATGGCGCAGTGGGGAGGAGCTCTAGCTTTCTCAGTAACGAGCCAGGAACAAACACAAAAGAAGAAAAGGACCACACGCTTCTTTCTCTTTCCTCTTCCCTCAGTATCCAAGATGCACTCCTGAACAATACTCACTGTAGTGACCCTGCAGATCTGACTTTTGAACTCTGGGGAATAGCAGGCCCCACTGAGCGGACACTTCTCCACTGGCTTTCCACGGTAGATGGGCCGGTAAGATGCGGCACAAATGTCAAAGGGGTTGTGCATGTCGTAATTGAGCTGGTAGGCGTCTGTGGGATTCTTCTCACAGGCAGACAGGATTTTCCGGGTCTAGGGGAGGGAAGGAGTATTTCATTTAAGAGGACAGAAGGCCTTAAGAGGACACAATAACTCAAATGATTCCATCACGAGGGCTTGGTACATGATGCAACCGTACTGTGTGCAAACAGGTCCCATCCTCTCTGTACAGAATGTACGTGAAGGGTTAACAACTGCCATTCCTGCTGTATCGCGATCTCCTCTTCTCAGTGACAAAGTGGACCTAAACCCATACTCCTCTACCAAGTCTGAGACTATCAGGACAAGGCCCTGGAAGGGTCAAAACAGGCTTTCTTCACTTAAGAAAGTGCTTTTGGAAGTTAGCAGCAATGGGATGTGTATGTGAAGACTGATGATGCTGTTGTGATAGGGTTTCCAGACTCTGAGGACGGGACAGGGTATTTGCAGGTGCAGTGGAGCTATTTTTTAGGTTATCAGTTATTCTCACTCTGGTGCCATGTCTGAATAAATGATCAATTTTAGTTCCAGGAACTAAAGGAAGCAGCCAGGTCATAAGTAAATAGAGGGTGGCAATCTAGTGGCTCTTCTTTGTTGACTGTTTTTATATATGGCATTGTTTCAGAGACAAGGACCTTGGTCTGCCACTCTCCATGCATCCCTTATGGTCTCTGAAGGAATTCTCATCTACCTGCTGAGCCACTTCAGGTTTGGGCCCAAGCTCCAGCAGGCGCCGCGCAAAGGTGGCAGCTGTTTTGAAGTTCTTGAGCTTGAAGAAGAGGTTGAGAGCCGTACGCAGGACCAAAATCATGTGCACAGGCTGCAGGTTTGAGTGGGTGAAGTAGGCTGCCATCTGGTGGAGAGAAAGAGGAATATGTGTCAGGATGATTGCTAGGATAGTCATCTGTAAGCTGCTATGCATGTGTTAAAACCAAAAAGCAGGACTGGCAGACAGTACTCTAGTGCCCACGTATGAAGGACAGATAGATGAAGAAGAAGGGTGGAGAAATGTAACCCCTCCTCACAGAAATGGACCTGGAACTAAAGAACTCAGACCTAAGGGAGGGCAAAGGAGAGGATGCTTCTGCAGTGCTGAGTCCTAAGAAATCCTACCTCACAGATGCGCTTCTGCTGTTCTAGGGTCTCTTTGGGCAGCTTCTTTCTTTCTATCTCCATGGACAAACCCACAATGTACTCACGGCAAATGGTAATGAGCTGCTGGGCCTGGAAAAGAGACAGAGGAAGGTCATGGTACAGACAGGAACAGGAGAGGGCCTGGGACAGGGAGAAGCGGCCAGACCTTTCCTACCTCTGCAATCTCCTGTTTATTGTCCACAACAAGAAGTGGCACACTGAGGAGGATAGAACGGAATTTTTCCACAGCTTCCTCAAACTTGCCAACCGTGGTGAGCTGGTAGCACAGCTGCAACCGCTGAATGAGGTCATTAAGCTTCAGGCCCACTGCTGGGACACCATTTTTCAACCCTGCATCTTTCCTAGAAAGGCACAAGTAGAAAGAAGACAGGGTGTCGGCAGCCAACCAGTAAGCAACTGCATTTTCCGGCAAGCACATTCAGTCACCCCAACGTGCAAGTAGCTGGGGAACAGGATGGCAGCAGGTGTAAACCAAATCCCGTAGAGCAACAAGCCAAAGAACTTTCCCTGCTACAAAACTCTCAAGCTCTGGGACAATGCTGTGTCACCCAGACTGTCCTCTGTAGTATCTAGCACAATCTGAAATGGATGAAGCCAGCAGCAGGGGTCTTACCAATTGCGATTAGGGTAGCCATACATGGAGGGCAGGCAGGGCAGAGCCTGGTAAGTGGTACGGCCTCGGGCAAATGTCTGTAGGAACAGTTGCTTGTAGGGGCCAAACTGGATTACCCCAACCTGGTCGTGAAGGAGCTAGAACATAGGAAGAAAGAAGTGTAAGGGTCTTGGCCCTGTCCCTTATAAACAAGTTAACTTTGGGTATGGTACTTAACTTCTGGTACTTGTTTCCTCATCAGTGAATACACAAATTATAGGCCCTACCTCATTTAATATCTATAAAGCATATAGGATAGCGCCTGGCGTAGAGCGGACACTGAATAAATGTTAACGGTTGTTGTAGTTGTCATTACTGTAGCATGTGGCTTACTATTCAAAATATGTACCTGTTCAGTGCCAGTCTCATAATGCGGGCCAGAGAGCAGGCCATGAAAGGGGAGATGACTTGACGGATCTGCCTTAAGAAATTATGTGGCTATTGGACAGCAGGTAAGAGGAAGCACTCTGGGGCAAGTACCCTGGAGTGAGACCATGATAAACACACACACCTCTGCCCTTGTGGTGGTATAATTCCACGCAGTTAAGAAGAATCACCCATTCCCCAACAGTCCAGAGCAAACGTCAAGGTTACTTTAAGAAGACTCACCCGCATGGCTGTTTCAAAAGAACCTGCCAGGATGTGATCAACTGGAAGCTGAGAGTTATTGCACCAGATCTAAGAAGAAACAAAACACCTAAGCCAAGTGAAATTTCCTCCGCTCTCTTCCCAAACTGTCCTCCCCCTTATCTACGGTAGAAAAATACACAACATTTATACACTCAGAAAGTGTGCCTGCCACAGGGCTGTGTTTTCCTGCTTACCTGAGTAGGGCTTGTTCCCTTTGTCGGGGGCACAAAGAATCCATCTTCAGCTCCACCAGCTGCCCCCGGGGCTACATCCTAGAATAAAAACAAAAACTGAGTCATTTTAAAAGTCAGTCAAGGGGGAAGTGTTGTGATGCAGTAGATAAAGCCACTGCCTGTGACGTAGGCATCCCTTATGGGCGCCAGTTCATGTCCCGGAAGTTCCACTCCCGATCCAGCTTCCTGCTAAGAGCCTGGGAAAAAGCAGTGGAAGATGGCTCAAGTGTTTGGGCCTCTGCCACCCCTGTGGGAGACCGGGTGAAGTTCCTGGCTCCTGGATTTGGCCCAGTCCAGCCCTGGCTGTTGCTGCCATCTGGGGAGTAAAAGAGAAGATGAAAGATTTATCTCCCTCTCTGTACCTCTTTCAAACAAATAAACTATATAAATAATAAACTATATAATATATAATATATAAACTATATATATATACTGTATATAAACTATATATATATGTGTGTGTATATATCTATTTTAAAGAAGTCATTCAAGGGGCTGGTGTTGTGGTGCAGTGGGTGAAGCCACCACCTGCATGACACCAGCATCCCTGATGAGTGCATATTCAAGTCCCCGCTGCTCCACTTCCGAGCCAGCTCCCTGCTAATGCTCCTGGCAAGCAGTGGATGATGCTCCAAGTGCTTGGGCCCTAGCCACCCAAGTGGGAGCCCAGATGGAATTCCTGGCTCCTGGCTTCAGCTTTGGCAGCCCTGGCCATTGCGGCCATATTGGGAGTAAACCAGCAGATGGAAGATCTCTGTCAGTCTCTCCCTCTGCCTTTCAAATAAAAATGTTATTCAAGCAATGTACTTCACTCTGATGAATCTAAAACACAACACTTTACCTTGTTCTCTACCCCTGTTGGGGAAGAAGGCTGGTGGTTGTGGGAGAAGACCTCCCCAAACAGGGGCCACCTCACCAGGAACAAAAGAACATATCAAAAGCTCCAATTTACATCTGGAAAAGTGTGCTGCTTTTCATACTGCTGGCACAACCCTGATTACTTCATTTTTCTTTGTTTCAAATGGGCAATAAGCATAAGCTTAGGGAGAGTCCTACATCCCCTCCTCTTTGGGTACATCAGGGCAGGTGGAAGTGATATGGCCACTAACTGACTCTCCTCCTCCTTTCTCTCAAATGGGAGATAAGCATCAGATTAGAAAGATGGTCTAGGTGTCCTTCCATCTGGACACCTCAGAATAGGAGTGGGGTAGGGATGGCAATTATAGGCTACTAGCTTCCAAGGGAGAAAAGAAGTGAACCTCACAAGGTTAAGACTTCCACATACCAGCTCAGGTGGGAGCTCCAGGTCTTCTTCTACATCCCAGCCACCTCCTTCTTCCTGTCCCTTGCCAAGAGCATCATCTCCCAAACCTTCTGTGGCCTCCACAAACCCATCTGTAAGGAAAATCCAGGCCCAAAAGAGATCTTGGTGATGATACAACCTTAGTCAAAGAAAAGCTAAATACTGGGAACTTATTTATTCCACATCCTAGTCCTCACCCAAGAGGATCCTAGCATCCATTTCCAGTCCACCTCCTTGGCACAGCCCTAAAACAGCACTCTTACCTTCATCCAGTTGCAGCTCCGCATCCTCTCCCCAGCCCTCAGTGCCCACAGTGTCAATATCAATGTCAGCAGCCAGAGCTCCTCCTTTCCCTGCAGAGAAGGGACAAAAGGAGCTGGTGAGAGCCCAGCAAGGCTGAGATAGGGCCTTCTCTTCAGACCAGCTGCAGCTTTTCAAAGATAGGCCTAAGGTTCTGCCCAATTATCTTTTTTATGTGTCATTTATTTTTATAGTATATATGTTAGGCCAATTTGCAGTAGGTTTCACACAGAGAGGGAACAGAAGAAAAGATGAAAGAAACTGGCCTTCCTGTTTCAAAAACTGACTTTTTAAATCTTTTTTTAAAAAACACTTTATTTGTAAGGTTGTACAGATGCATTTACGTGGGACCAGTGCTGTGGCATAGTAGGGTAAACCTCCGCCTGTAGTGCTGGCATCCCATATGGGCATGGGTTGGAGTCCCAGCTGCTCCACTTCCGATCCAGCTCTCTGCTATGGCCTGGGAAAGCAGTAGAAGATGGCCCAAGTGCTTGGGCCCCTGTACCCATGTGGGAGATCCGGAAGAAGCTCTTGGCTTCCCAATGGCTCAACCATTTAGGGAGTAAACCAGCCAATGGACGATCTCTCTCTGCCTCTCCAATAAATAAATAAATCTAATAAATCTTTAAAAAGATAGGTCTACTATGACCAAGCACTAAAATGTGAGAAGGGGAACCACAGCCAGAAGCTTCGAAAGGACCAGCACAGACTCAACCTTTCGAGAGCAGCCCTTTGAGGGTCACGAAGGGTTAAAGCTGTTGCCTAGTATTCTAGAAAGAAGCGGAAGGAAGCACCTCTCCGGTGAGAACTGCTTTCAACGTAAGCCCTCAAGGTGTACAGAGCAGCCAGGGGGCAACCAGCACACGGGAGAAGAGAAGCAACTACAACCCACATGCTCTCAAGGAGGCTTCTTCCTCTCAGGGGTTCCTCAAGCACCCCGATAAGTCTCCGGCCACCTGCGGACTCCCACGAGCCGTCAGCCCCCCAAATCTTTTGTTTTTTTTTTAAACTTACAAGCCTTTGGCTACCACTCTTGGGATTTTTTCTTGAGATCTTTGCTAAGTTACCACCACAACTGAGTGTGCAAGGCATAAGGACGTAAGGAAGGTGGAAGAAACGGAAGAAAGAGCAGAGCTGATCACAAACTGCTCAGAGGTCTGTTTTGGGTCTAACTCAGGAGAAGTGAACTTACAGACATATCCAAGAAAACAAAAGAAAGGTAAGGGTGGGAGTGGTAGAGGGAAGCAGCTCACATCTGTATATAACCATGTGACAGACTTAGAGGTAGCTGAACTTGCACCTTAATATTGTTACATCATGAACGATAAAATAGAAAGTGACTAAATATATGGCAAAACCTAAGGAAACACATGAGAATTCTAACAGAAGTTATGAGAGTGGTCGTAGAAGTATTTTCCAGCTGGCGCCGTGGCTCAACAGGCTAATCCTCCGCCTTGTGGCGCCAGCACACCGGGTTCTAGTCCGGGTCGGGGCGCCGGATTCTGTCCCGGTTGCCCCTCTTCCAGGCCAGCTCTCTGCTGTGGCCCGGGAGTGCAGTGCAGGATGGCCCAAGTGCTTGGGCCCTGCACCCCATGGGAGACCAGGAAAAGCACCTGGCACCTGGCTCCTGCCATCGGATGAGCGCGGTGCGCCGGCCGCAGCACACAGACCGTGGCGGCCATTGGAGGGTGAACCAACGGCAAAGGAAGACCTTTCTCTCTGTCTCTCTCTCACTGTCCACTCTGCCTGTCAAAAAAAAAAAAAAAAGAAGTATTTTCCTTTTCATCCTTCCTTTTTTCCTTTAAAGATCTCAGACTGCTTTTACTCAGTTTTTAAGACTGCACCGTAACACTGATTGGCATTTCGGCGCTCTGTGAAGATGCACACAGATAAAAGGACAAAGGAAATTAAGTGCTAACAGTAATCTCCAGAACAGCTCTTCACAAAACAAGCAACAAAGAATGCTACGGGAGAAGTGAGCACTCACCCTTGCTGGCAATGGTGCCTTCAAAGAATCCTTTGGACACAGTCAATAATGGCCAGTTGGTATCCAGTGGCATGATAGGTGCAGGTGGCTGAAGCAGCTTGGCATTAGGGTCAATGTCTGGGATCTAAAAAGTAGAAGAAAAGAGAGAAACAGAAAAGCTCTTTCAAATCATGTAGGGAAGGCTGTGGAGCCACCTCTGTTCTCATTTGCTTCTCAGATTCTCCCTGTAACCAAGTGGAAGACTGACATTTATAGTTTTACATTGTCTCAAGATCTAATGTTGATCCTGTAATAAGAGACACTCATGAAATAAAAACTCACTGTCTCCTTCTCTGGGTCAAATGTCTCCTTCAGGCTCTCAGCTTCTTCATCTAAGCCATGGGTAGCAGCTGTGAGATAGGCCAGGGACTCTGTAGAGAGAACAGGCTTTGTAGTACAAGTCCAGTTCCAAGTGAATGTTATATGGCAGACGGCCTCTGAGATGACCTCCAGTGATCTATCCTCCTGTTAGTCAAGCATTTGCAAAGCACACAATTCTTAAGTCAGAGCTGGACACATTAACTAATGGACAGAATCTGACAACAAGTGAGATGTCACTTCTAAGATCAGCTTATGAAGATTGCAGCTTCTATCTTGGGTGCTCGCTTCTGCTCACTTGCTCTGAGAGAAACTAGCTGTCATGTTGTGAAATGTTCTATGAAGAAGTCATTATGGCAAGAAATTGTCATCTCCCAGACCACAGGATGCAAAGACCTGAGGACTTCCAACAGCCATGCCAGTCTTCAACCCTGGCCAACACTCTGATTGAAGCCGCATGAGAGACACTGAACTAAGCTATACTCAAATTGTGAGATAACAAGTGTTCACTGTTGTAAATTACAGGCTGAGTACCCTGTACCTGGAATGGTTGGGACCAGAAGTCTTTTACATTTCAGAATTTTGTGGACTTTGGAATATTTACATAGACTACTGGTTAAGTGTTGATAGCATATAAAAAATCTGGAGAGGGTAGGCTTTCGGAACAGTAGTTAAGATGCTGCTTGGGCCACTTGCATCTCGGATCAGAGTGCCCAGGTTTGAGTTCTGGCTCTGTGTATGATTCCAGTTTCCTGCTAACACATACCCTCAGAGGCAGCAGGTTATGGCTTAAGTATTTGGGTTCTTGCCACCCACACTGGAGACCAAGATTGGGTTTGGGGATCCCAGCTCCAGCCTGGCTATGTTCTGGCTGTTGTAGGCATTTGGAGAGTGAACCAGCAGATAAAAGATCTCATTCTGTCTGCCTTTCAAATAAAGAAAACAAATAAATTTTAATTTTTTTAAGTTTTGGGTTTTGAAGCATATCAGATGTTGGATTTTCAAATTAAGGATGCTTGATCTGTATGGAATTTGGGGGTAATTTGTTACACAGCAACTGATAACTAATGCAGCTGATTACCTCTAAGATCTATCATTAGTGTTATTTATTTATTTATTTTGGACAGGCAGAGTGGACAGTGAGAGAGAGAGATGGAGAGAAAAGTCTTCCTTTTGCCATTGGTTCACCCTCCAATGGCCGCTGCGGCCAGCGTGCTGCGGCCGGTGCACCATGCGGATCTGAAGCCAAAAGCCAGGTGCTTCTCCTGGTCTCCCACGTGGGTGAGGGCCCAAGGATTTGGGCCATCCTCCACTGCACTCCCGGGCCATAGCAGAGAGCTGGCCTGGAAGAGGGGCAACCGGGACAGAATCCGGCGCCCTGACCGGGACTAGAACCCGGTGTGTTGGTGCCACAGGCGTAGGATTAACCTATTGAGCCACGGCACCTGCTATCATTAGTGTTAATGAGAACTTTGTAATCATCTAGCTCCTTCATATCATATCTCATGTCTAGTACTTCAATAAGTCATTTAGTTTAGTCATTGTTCATGCATCCATTACTAACTAGCACCTTACTCCAATCACATCTTTCACTTTTCTTGTTCCTTGCTCTATCCTAAATGCTAGTATATGTTTGGGATATAGTTTTCACAAAACATCTCTTGAATATATACATGAACAAATAATGAGTGAACCAACCAACTGTACCTACTAGGTTATCTGCTCCAGGAATTTTTGTTTGTTTGTTTGCTTGAAGATTTATTTACTGAAAGGCAGAGATAGAGAGAGAGAGAGAGATGGAAATTTTCCATCCTGGTTCACTACCCAAATGGCTGAACAGTCAGGGTTGAGCCCAGCCAAAGCCTGGAGCCTAGAACTTCATCTGGGACTCCCAAGTGGGTGGCAGGGCCCAAGCACTTGGGCCATCCTCTGCTGTTCTCAGTGCATTAGCTGGGGAATGCATTAGATGGGAATAGGAGCAGCCACGATTCGAACCGGCACACACATGGAATGCCAGCATTTTAGGCGGTGGCTAAACCTGCTGCGCCACAACGCCAACCCCTTCTTCAGAACTTTTTTTTTTTTTTAATTTTTTTTTTTTGACAGGCAGAGTGGACAGTGAGAGAGAGAGACAGAGAGAAAGGTCTTCCTTTTGCCGTTGGTTCACCCTCCAATGGCTGACGCGGATGGCGCACTGCGGCCGGCGCACCGCGCTCATCCGATGGCAGGAGCCAGGTGCTAGGTGCTTTTCCCTGGTCTCCCATGGGGTGCAGGGCCCAAGCACTTGGGCCATCCTCCACTGCACTCCTGGGCCACAGCAGAGGGCTGGACTGGAAGAGGGGCAACCGGGACAGAATCCGGTGCCCCGACCGGGACTAGAACCCGGTGTGCCGGCGCCGCAAGGTGGAGGATTAGCCTGTTGAGCCACGGCGCCGGCCAAGAACTTTTAAAACCTCTTATTGGGGGCCAGCATTGCGGCACAGTTGGTTAAGCTGCTGCCTGTGATGCTGGTATCCCATATGGGCACCAGTTTGTGTCTCGGCTGCTCCACTTCTGATCCAGTTCCCTCCAAATGGCCAGGGGAAAGCAGAGGAGGATGATCCAAGTGTTTAGGCACCGTCACCCATGTGGAAGACCTGGATAAAGCTCTTGGCCCCAGTTGCTGCAGCCATCTGGTGAGTCAACCAGCAGATAGAAGAGCTCTCTTAAAACAAAAACAAAAACAAACCTTTTATTTTCCTTATAATTAACTATTTTCATAAGGAATATTCTGGCTGCTCTTCTATTTGGCTTTAAATAAATTTTCCTAAGCATGGTAGGATCACGCAATCTCTCCTGAAAAAATGCACATTAAAGGGAAACCCTTCAACACTGTACATGAGTAAGGCAATAGGAAATTACTTCCAAAGACCTCATAGCAGCAGTGAGCCCTGGAAAGATACTTACTCTGTCCACAGTTCTTCAGGATCCTCACTCGCTCTGACACATCACCCAGGTACAGGGCATTCTGATAATGGCCACTCATGTCCTTTCGGATCTCAGCTGTACCAAGTCAATAAGAGATGGTTAGGTCTTCTCAAAGTCCCTCTCACTACCATTTGCCTTCCCCCTTCTCAAGAACCCCTCCTCCCACCCACAGTCTTCGGGCCCTCACCAATCTTCATCATCTTGCGAAGTTTCTCCAAGTTGCCAGTTATAAGGTACAGGAAGGAAAGTTTGTCAAAGTTTTTGGTGCGCTGATAGCACATTTCCACAATCTGGTGGTTCCCCTGCAGCAGGGCCACTTCTCCCAGCTTTTCCCAGCAGTTCTTGTCATCCAGTGCTTTGGCTGCTTCCAGAGCAATCTAAAGAATCCCCAGGGTCAGTGCGAACAGGTTAAAGGATACTATGACTCAAAATTACAGACTGCAGTCAAACATACGCCTCTTAATAGATTTCCCAAGGAATCCTCAATGCTTTCCATCAGTCCTAATTCTAGCATTCAGTCTAATTCTACTAAAAATACTATTAACAAACAGAATTCTTTCAGATTCATGGAGAGAAGAATCTCATTAAATTTTCCTCCTCTTCAGAACTTTACTTTTATCAAAGAATCACCTACCAATTGTTGATTCCATAGCACCAATTCTTGCTTAGCTACCTTCCAAGTTTGCAGAGCCAAAAGGGCTTGAGCAAAGTCAAAGGAAATAACGAAAGATGTTTAGAAAACTGTCCTAGCCCTTTCTCCCTTTGAAAACAATACCTGTACACTCAGGGCCCCAACATTTAATAAGAACTCCATCCCTTCATCTAAGCAAGATGAAGTATCGAGGATATAATTAGAGTTTTCAAATTCCAAGCTACCTTGCTTTTGTCCTAGACATTACTGAATTCAGACTTAAATGAGAACAGCAATAACAGTAGGAATGTTGTGGCAGAAGCAGTCACAGGAATAAGTAGAGATGGGCAAATAGCAACAGGAAGGTGGCTCCATGTAACAGTGAAAAACATCCCAGTCCAGGGTTTTGTACAGCAGGAAGATGTCACTTGGGCCATCTGTATCCTATATGGGAGGAGTGCCTGAATTTGAATCTCAGCTCCATTTCCAATTCTAGTTTCCTGCTAATCTGCACCCTGGAAGGAGGCCAGTGAAGCCTCAAGAACTTGGGTGCCTGTCACCCTTACAGGAGATCTGGACTGAGTTCCTGGCCCAGCCCTGGCTACTGCAAGCATTTGGGGAATGAACTAGTGGATTGAAGGTTGTGCATGCTCACTCGCTCGCTCGCTCGCTCTCTCTCTCTCTGCCTTTCAAATAATTTTTTGGGGGGTTGTTGCTGTGTCATAGAAGGTTAAGCTGCCATCTGCAGTGCCGGCATCCCATATGGGTGCCAGTTCGAGTCCCAGCTGCTCTGCTTCCCATCTAGCTCCCTGCTAATATCCCTGTGAAGACGGCCCAAGTCCTTGGGCCCCTGCCACCCACATGGGGGAACACAGATGAAGCTCCTGGCTCCTGGATTTGGCCTAGCCCAGCCACAGCCATTGCGGTCATTTGGGAATTGAACCAATGGATGGAAGATCTCTCCCTGGATCTCTACCTTTCAAATATAAAAACAAAGTATTTTTTAAAAAAATAATCTTGCCGGCGCCATGGCTCAACAGGCTAATCCTCCGCCTTGCGGCGCCAGCACACCGGGTTCTAGTCCCGGTCGGGGCGCCGGATTCTGTCCCGGTTGCCCCTCTTCCAGGCCAGCTCTCTGCTGTGGCCCGGGAGTGCAGTGCAGGATGGCCCAAGTGCTTGGGCCCTGCACCCCATGGGAGACCAGGGAAAAGCACCTGGCTCCTGGCTCCTGCCATCAGATGAGCGCGGTGCGCCGGCCACAGCGCGCCAGCCGCGGCGGCCATTGGAGGGTGAACCAACGGCAAAAGGAAGACCTTTCTCTCTGTCTCTCTCTCTGTCCACTCTGCCTGTCAAAAATTAAAAAAAAAAAAAAAAAAAAAAATCTTTAAAAAGTCCTAACTTTTATTATTCTAGCTGAAAAAGCAGATTAAGAAAAATGCTTTCCAAATGCTTCCCTAGCCCTCACCTTTTCTAAAACATTATGGGGCCAATGACCATATATTTCTCTCACCTCAATATTTCCACACTCCAATGCCAGACTGAAGCGAGTTTTCTCATCCTTTACGAAATGCAATGCCACTTCAGGATAGCCTTTCTTTTGCAGATAAGCAATGATAGACTGGCCTACCAATTTGGCATTCCTCACCATGTGTAGGACCTGTGCATTTGGGGCGGGGTAGGGAAGGAAGTAAAGATCACTTACAGGAAATAATAATTGCTGTCCCCCCTCATACCCCTTGAATGCTTCCTCACTTCATACCTCATCATATTTTCTGTTGATCAGGGCCAACTTGAATTTGAACTCAGTGGGATCAATGGTGAGTACCCGAGGACGACATTCCCTGTCTAAGCAATACACATTGTTGCCTTTCACCCGTGTGACATAGATGGGTAAATCCAGAGTTCGGATGATCCCATGGTCCCTGAGAATAAGGGGGAAGAGCGTACAATGTTAACTGAGAGTGAAAGTAGAGAGTAGTAGATTTGAAGGGTTCTGATTCAGAAAGCAAGAAATATTTTTAATGGAATAATAAAAACATTATAAATTAAAACTTGTTGGTATAGTCAATGCAATACTTGACCGATAATTAATAGCCTTAAATGCACATACTGTATTAGAAGAAATTCTGAAAATTAATATGCTCTATATGCATATATTAGGACAGGCTACAAATTAATATGCATCTAACAAAATAAATATGCATCTCTCAAATCTCTCAATTTGATAATCAAATTCATTGTATTAATTGATGAAAGGAGAAAAGTTTTAAGACTACCTCAATATATGCAGAAAAAGAGTCTAACAAACTTGAATATTGAGACAAAAACTCTTAGCAAAAAAAAAAAAAAAAAGGAAGAAAATTCCTTAATAAATAAAATATATCCATAAAAAAATCTATCGTAGGAGTCGGCGTTGTGATATAGCAGATAAAGCTGCCACCTGCAGTGCCAGTACCCCCATATGGGTGCTGGTTCAATTCCCGGCTGCTCCTTTTCCGATCCAGCTCCCTGCTAATGTGCTTGGGAAAGCAGCCAAAGATGGTTCAAGTCCTTGGGCCCCTGCACCCACGTGGGAGACCTGGAAGAAGCTCATGGCTCCTGGCTTCAGATCAATCCAGCTCCGGCTGTTGCAGCCATTTGAGGAGTGAACCAGCGAATGGAAGATCTCTCTCTCTCTCTGCCTCTCTGTAACTCTGTCTTTTAAATAAATACATACATCTTAAAAAAAAAAAAAAGTCTATGGCTAGCGCCATGGGCACCCCGGGTTATAATCCCGGTTGGGGTACCAGGTACTAGTCCTAGTTGCTCCTCTTCCAGTCCAGCTCTCTGCTGTGGCCTGGGAGGGCAGTGGAGGATGGCCCAAGTGCTTGAGTCCCTGTACCTGCATGGGAGACCGGGAGGAAGTACCCAGCTCCTGGCCTCGGATTGGCACAGCGCCAGCTATAGTGGCCATTAGGGGAGAGAACCAACAGAAGGAAGACCTTTCTCTCTGTCTCTCTCTCACTGTCTATAACTCTCTCTCTGTCTCTGTCTAACTCTGCCTGGCAAAACAAACAAACAAACAAACAAAAAATCCTATGGTAAATTTACATAATCCCAATACCACTGAATGTACACTCTTTAAATTGTGAAGAAGACAAAAATGTTTGCTATCTTCACATTTATTCAGCATTGTATTGGAGATCCAGATCAGTGAAGAAAGGCAAGAAAAAATATATATAATTGTGTAATTATTTAAAAGAGAAAACAAAATTTCTACCCACAGATGCTAAAATTATTTGTAAAGAAAAATCATTCTAGCAAGACTTCTCAAATAAAAACCAATTAAAAATTTAATTACATTTCTAAATACTAGCAAAAATTAAAAAAACAAAAATTGTGATGGATGCTATCCACTTACAAATAGCATTAATAACTATCAAATGCCCAACAGATTTAGGCCCCCATCATGCAAGATCTTTATAGACAAAACTATAAAACTTTATTGAAAGACATTTCCAAATATCTCAATAAATGAACAGCTGCAAAACCACATTCACAGAGTAGGAAATTTACCATTGCAAATAATGACAGTTATCCCTAAATTGATCTAAAGAGTCAATGCAATCTGTATCAAAATCACAAGTTTTTTGTTGGCTTATTTTATCTTGTGTGAATTTTCATAAGCTTATTAAAACGTTTATGTGAAAAGCCAAAGCTTATTTTAAAAGAGTTTAACAGTGTTTGAACAATAAATAAAACAGAAAATACTGGAGGATCTGCTTCAACAAATATGAAGGTTTATTATAAAGCTAAACTATTTAGGATGGTGTGGAGTTAGAGCAGAGATAGAAAAAACTACAAAAAAAAATTCCTGGATTGTTTAAAAAGTATGCTTTATGTAAAACAAAGATGGCACTGCACAACAATGGGGAAATGGTGTCTTCTCAGTAGAAGTTTAGTACTAGATCTCTGAGTGTCCTTATGGGAAAATATAGACTTGATCCCTACCACACACATCACACACAAAAATCAACTTCAGGTAGATTATAGACCTAGATGGAAAAGGCAAAACTGTAAGCTTTTTTAAGAGAATATAGAAGAATGCCTTTATGATTTTGGGAGTCAGTAACTTTTTAAAATAGGACCCAAAGTCTAATATCTATAAAACATAAGATTTGTAAAGTCAGTTATATTAAAATTAAGAGCTTCTTTTCATTAAAGAATGTCATTAAGAGAATCACAAGACATGTTATAGAAGAAAAGATAGTACATATGTACAACACATAGCCCTGACAAAGGACTGATATCCACAGATACAAAGAATTCACCCAAATTAACAAGAAAAAGAATAATATAATAAAGACCTGAACAGAATCTTATAGGAAAAAAAATCCTAGTAGATGGCTAAAATAAAAGGTACATTTCTTTTGTTAGGGAAAAGAGAGCAGCAAAGAAATAAATAAAATTATAGTGAGACACCACTCCACATGCAAATAGAAGTCTCACAGAGCCAAGCACTGCTGGTCAGGAAGACAAGGAAGGAAACTTCCACACGATGCGGTGGGCGTGTAAATTAGTATGGCCACTATGGGGAGCAGTTTCCTATTACCCGGTAATGGTGACAAGATGCATACTCTGTGGCATAACGGTTCTACACAGGGTACACATTCCAGAGAAATAAATGTACATATGTACCAGAAAACATGCAAAAGAATGTTCAAAAGAGCATTGTTCAAAGTGCTACAAAACCAGCATTCACTCAATAGTCCTCAGGAGTAGACTAAGTGGCAAACTCTGGTATAATCACATAATGTAATATCATACAGCAATAAAAATAAATTTGAGCTACAACATGGATGAATCTTACAAACAAAATACTGAGCACATACAAAATTATATATTTAGTACGATTTCCTTTATATGAAACTCAAACTAAATCATAACAATACACACACTGGGTGGTAAAATTACCAAGAAAAGTAAGGAAAATATTGCCATAAAAATAAAGATAATGCTACTTTAGGGTGGGAACAGAAGGGTGACCAACAAAGACCACAGGGCAAAGGGCTTCCAGGGTGTTCTATTTCTTGACTTGGAGGGCAGTTACACAGATATTCACTGTAACTTATTCATTATTCTGTTTATAATTTATGAGGAGACTTCAAAAATTCATGGAAAAATGGAATATTTTGACTCAAAAAAATTTTTTTTTAAAAAGATTTATTTGAGGGGTGGGCATCGTGGCGCAGTAGGTTAATCCTCCACCTGTGGTGCCAGCATCCCATATGGGCTCCGGTTCTAGTTCTGGCTGCTCCTCTTCAAATCTGGCTCTCTGCTATGGCCTGGAAAAGCAGTAGAATATGGCCTCTGGGCCCTGCACTCATATGGAAGACCAGGAAGAAGCACCTAGCTCTTGGCTTCGGATCAGCACAGCTCTGGTAGTTTCAGCCATTTGGGGAGTGAACTAACGGAAGGAAGACCTTTCTCTCTGTCTCTCTCTCTCGCTGTCTGTAACTCTACCTCTCAAATAAATAAATAAAAAAAATCTTTTTTTTTTTTTTTAAACAGGCAGAGTTAGACAGTGAGAGAGAGAGACAGAGAGAAAGGTCTTCCTTTTTCTGTTGGTTCACCCCCAAAGTGGCCGCTACGGCCAGCGCGCTTGCGGCCAGCGCACTGCGCTGATCTGAAGCCAAGAGCCAGGTGCTTCTCCTGGTCTCCCATGTGGGTGCAGGGCCCAAGCACTTGGGCCATCCTCCACTGCCTTCCCGGGCCCCAGCAGAGAGCTGGACTGGAAGAGGAGCAACCGGGACAGAATCCGGTGCCCCAACCGGGACTAGAAGCCGGAGTGCCAGCACCGCAGGCAGAGGATTAGCCTAGTGAGCCACAGCATCGGCCAATAAATAAAATCTTAAAAAATAAAAAAGATTTATTTGAAAGGCAGAGTGACAGAGACAGAGAAAGACACACACACACACACACACACAGAAAGAGAGAGAGAGAATTGATCCTCAATCTGCTGGTTCGGTTTCCAAACCGCCACAACAGCCAAGGCTGGACTAGGCTGAAGCCAGGAGCCAGGAACTCCATCTTGGTCTCACACAGGGGAGGCAGGGACTCATGTACTTGAGCCATTATCTGTGCCCTAAAGCACATTAACAGGGAGTTTGATTGGAAGTGGAATAGTGGGGACTTTAACTGGCACTCTGAGTAGGATGTAGGCATCCCAAGTAGTGGCACTGTACCACAATGCCCACCCAGTGCAGAAAATTTTTTTGAAATCCACGCATAGTTTTTTCAGAATACATATTTTACAGGAAATTTTTGAAGATCTCCCCGATATGTATGGATTTCAAAATATTTTTGCACCAAAATAAATTTATCTTTTAATTCCATTTTTCCATGAACTTTTTAAAGTCACCTCTTATGTAATTCTCTACATTTATGTTGTATTTCACAATTTTAAAAGAGTTGGGAAATGGATGCTTGATGCTCTGGCACATCTATGGCAGACAAGGCTTTTCTATGAAGAAAGCTCATGGAGGACATCAGTCGCACCTGACACAGGTTCATAATTTCAAGAAGCCGCCTTTCCCATTCCATATCGCAGATAATTAACTTACCCGGTGGTGACAGCATACTTGATGTGGTTGCTTGTGGTATAGATAAATACCCCACTCTCATCCCAGGCCCCACTCTT
Source organism: Sylvilagus floridanus (assembly GCA_949820135.1). Classification (NCBI taxonomy): domain Eukaryota; kingdom Metazoa; phylum Chordata; class Mammalia; order Lagomorpha; family Leporidae; genus Sylvilagus; species Sylvilagus floridanus. The sequence continues at coordinate 121,577,564 of OX463225.1, forward strand.
GACACGAATGTTCTCATGAATGTTACACAGTGCATCCAGTTTGCGGTTACAGATCACAATGGCTGTAAGAGGCAAAGGGCATGAGTGCTCTGTCGGATAGGGTGAGTGCAGTAGATTGGGGGAGGGAGGAATGGGTCTCTAAATCAGGGTGGATATAATGAAGACTTACCATGTTTAGCCAGTAGTGCTACATGGGACATGTCTGCTGACCAAATAACGTATTTCACCTTGGAAATCTTCACAGATGCCAGAGTCCTGAGGCATAGAGCGAAGGGCAAACATGAATGGACCTGGTTTCCTAATCTCAGACTATGACCTACATCCTTTCATCCTCAAATTCATGTAAATCCCAGTTTCTCAGTGAAATAACAAATTCTCTGCATGGTAGCTTAGGTTCTTTATTGCTTTGGTCCACATCGTATACTTCCCTTTTCCTTAACCTCCAGCCCTGTAAGCTCCTTTTAGTACAGAAACTATGTAATTCAACACTGTGTTTCCTCTCATTCTTTATTCAGGTAAGTACTGCAAAATTAGATAAATAAAAAAGCTCCTTGCTATAACATTAATGTGTATGTGCACACAGAGTGATCAGGAAAGGGGAAAAGTGTCTATAAAGAATCTTGGAATCAGAGCCCAAGAAATGGTCAAGCATGTGGGTAAACCCAGTTGGGGGGGGGGGGGGGAGCTCATACTAACAATACACACTCTCCCTCACTACTCAATGGTACCTGACAAGTTACCGTTTTTGCTGGACATCAAAGAGTGTGATGGAGTCTGCATCCCGAAGTAGGAGGTTGCCTGTACCAGCATAGAAGATCTCATCGCAGTTGGGCACTTGCACCTTTTTGGTGATCTCGTTCTTCAGATTCTTGATCAGGAGCTGAAACGAGTATCAAAGGTGGGGTCAAGAGAAGTGTGTGCGTCAAGTGACAGCTGACGATGTCTCTCAACGACCATTCCTCCATTCTTCATCCTCAGTTAGGTGTGCTTGTCCCTGTCCAAGTCAGCCACTGCTCCAATCAAGATTCTCCCCAAGGGCATCAATACTTCTCTTTTGTCTGTCTGCTTCTTAAAAGATTTATTCAAAAGACAGAGTGACAGAGGCGGAGGGGGAGGAGACAGAAAGAGATCTCCCACCCACTGGTGTATTCCCTAAATGGCAGCAACAGCTAGGGTTGGGCTAGGCCAAAAACCGGGGCCAGGAACTCCATCCCAATCTCTCATGTGAGCATCAGGGACCCAAGTACTTGGGCCATCTTCCACCGCTTTTCCAGGTGCATGAGCAGGAAACTGGATTGGAAGCAGAGCAGCCAGGACTCAAACCAGCACTCCTATACGGGATGCTGGGATATTGGCATAGCACTAAAACTCCAGCCTCATTTTTTTTGTTTGAGTTTGTTTGTTTTGGAAACACACTGAGAAGTTCAACTAAAGTCTGAGCACTTCAATCAACTGGACAGAAAACAGCACTTCTGTGGCTTACATTTTTGTTAAATATTTTCTTAGTGAACTTTGCCTATCTTGTGCTGCACCTACTTCAAGTACTAATGGAGGCAACAAGACAAGGAAGGAGATGATCTACTCATCTAGCCCACCCACTTCAACCTTGATGCTTTTACTGGCTCCTGTAGTCAAGGGCAACTTTAGCTGATTTCTTAAGCCCAAAGTCACAGTAATCATCAATCCAATCAAATGAATTTTAAAGCTTTTCCTCCCTATAAGGATCAGTATAGGGCTAGGGATAGAGGGAGAGTCAATTTGTGAGGCTCACAGCTGCCCAGGGGAGAATAAGGAAAAAACAATGCTCTTTACTTTGCAATACACAGAACCCTGCCATCAAACTCCCAAAATTGGTTTCCGCTTCTAGTCTCAACTCACCGAGTGCATCCGATCTAGGACAGCAAACCGATTACGGGCAACCCAAACGGCTGTCAGGCCTGAGGACCGTTTCCCTTCAGGGGCTGAGAACAAAACCAAAGGGCGAGAACGTGTGGTGAGCCACTGGCAGGTGACAGAGTCAGGTGCCATGGAGCTTCCAGTCTTGCTGGTTGCCATCTTGGCTGTGCCAGTTCAGCTGCTTCCTAACTAATTCAGCCATAACCTGAGGCTATTGTCAAGTGACTTTTCCCCACCAGTCTCCCCTCCAAACTCCAAGCCCCATCCCTGCCAAGCCTCTTTTCTCTAGGCCAAGCGGCTGCGTTTCAGCCAACATCATGTACTGGCAGAAGGGCCGCCCATCTTGGGAGACAGCACACTCCATCAAGCTAACGAGCAGGGCCTCCCTGGCCAAGCTGCGGCACAGCAAGCACGCTGTCAGTATTGTAAGAACTCCTCTCTGTACAAGCTGGAGTGGAGACAGAGGCCCCTCCCCAGGACACAGCTGCTCGGCTGCTTTTAACATGCAAATACACATCTCCTAGTAGGGCAGGGTGGGACAGAGTACTCCCCACTAAATCTTGACAGGCCAGCTCTGGGCCGGGCAGTATTTAGCACCAAGCTGTTGCTCTGGAAATGCCAACTGACCATTCTTATTACCTCAAAGAATTACAAAATGTTCCTCAGATCTATGGCTGATTAGAATTTTGAAATGTACACTCTACTTTCTGGGAAACTTGTAGGAGGATAAACAGAAGGAAACTATGAAATACTGTTATCTATCAGATCAGTAGAAAACTGGACGGAACATGCTGGTCGGCTCTGCCATATACTTCTCTGGCACCCAGAGAGCAGGCAATTTACAAAGCTAATTATTATCACAACCAACACTCCCATTCTCCACGGGCCGGCAACCACACTTCAAGCTTTTGCTGGTTCTCGTCTTCCTCTCCGTTGCCTGTCATTAGGCTGTACTTTTACTAATTATAATCTCCCTCAAAGGATGAAGAAGAAAAAATAAAAATGCTAATAAAACAAAATGAAGACATTTTAAACTCTATTAATTGTAAACGGATCTGAGGCAAAAAGCAAAGGGGTAGATTGGGAGAGACCAAATCACAAGATTTATTTAGAAATGGCTTAATTGACTAATTCCAAAGGGAGAAAGATTTATAGATAGTTAATACTACAGGTTTTCTCTTTCTCTTATCATAATCACATTTAAGAGAGTGAATCATATATTTATAGGCACCAATAATGACCTGGTGACATCATCAAAAGAGACAGAGCTAACAAGTATTTTTGTGAGTTGACTGTGTCTACAATATCGTGAAAGCATGCTAGTGTGAGTGGGCACCTGTGGAATGCACCTTTGACCTAGTAATGTCTATAAACTTATGGGAGGAAGTGCACTTAAAGGAACAGAAAAGAGTCAAATCCATTGTCAGCAAGTTCTAATTCTAAGGACATCAACAAGGGACAGTAGTGATGGAAGAGGTAGGCAGGGGTCTCAGCTGGATCCTGAGATCCCAGGTGGGGTGTGGGGCTGTTAACAGCCTCATCTCTTTGACATGCAAAAAGAAGCAAATCGGATCTGGATGTGGATGGGAGAGTATAAATCCCTAGTCCCAGGATGAGACATTGCAAGATTGGAACCACATTTTTAAATAAATGAAACTACCAGAGTGAAAGTCATATCAGCTGACAATAAACTAGAATAACATGCTGTGCTGAAAGGGAAAATGGAGAGTTTCTAATAACCAAATTATAAAATATATATATCTAGCTGGGGTAATAAAATGGAGGAGGAACATGAATATTTCACATCATGGTCGCCTCTGATGCAATTGTCAGCAGCACCTGCCAACAGTCATGAGTGATGTGGCCATGGCCTGGGGACGGAATGTGAATAACTTTAATAGGAGTGATGATGTAGGTGAAGAGAGCTGGAAGCAGAGTGGAATGGACAAAGAATGCCTACCATCAGGATTTTGGGAATCAGCATCCTTGGGGATGGTGTACAGGTCATAGGTACTATTCTCTAAATTGCTGGCTCTCTGTAGAGGAAAAGGGGAAATTAAAATGTTAGTGAGAAGCAACCAAGATACCAGTTTTTTCTGACAGTGAAAACAGTTTCATAACACAGACAATCATCTGAAACAGTGTTTTTCTCATCCTTCATCCAGAGGACATTTGCATGTTTCCACATCTAAGAATTACAGGGCCTTCTGCCAAACAAATCAGCATTGACATAATTTTATTTCCTTTATGTTCCAAAGATGCAGATATTACTTGAATGAAAGCAAAGACTGCTCTATACCTCACAAATTAACAGCTAAGACCCCAATGTGCTAGGTGCCCCCATCTGAGTATATGTATCAACATTCTGCTTGAAAGAAAAAAAAAAAAGATACCAAAGAAAAGACATTAAACAAAATTTTCAGGACAATATGGGGCTGCTAAATATTAAAGGACTGAGATTAGAAACTGGAAGTTACATGGGGAAAGAAAAGCTTTCATTCTCTTTAATTTGGCCACCAGGACTAAATTAGAATGTCATTTCTACCCTCTTTTTGGGGCAAATTTTGTGGCAAGAAATGAGGGCTACTTGAAGACTTTGAAGGCAACTCCACTGAAAAGAACCCCCTCTCAAAATCACAGCTCTTCTATTTTCACTGAAAGGCAGCAACCAAGATGAGCATCTCCTTGACACAGGGTATACTCATCCACAATCTCGAAAGATTTTAATGGCCTGGGGCATTCACCTTGATGTTCCATTTAAGTTTGCCCTTTCTAAGTTCATACACTCTCAATATGTTTATGACAACTGAAACCTGCTTGGGCTGAGATTGAATTTTACTGTTAGATTTTGCAAAATGACCAGTACATGGCTTCTAAGAAGCAATTAGATGTTCCCTAAAGGCATGAGAAAGAGATGTAGGGAGAACCTAGGAGGACATTCCAGGTTACTTATGGTACACACTAGGACTGCATTACTTACTGTACACAGTAGGACGGCATTTTCTGCTGGATTGTATGACATATTGAATACTGGGAACTTTGAACCACTAGAGATACATATAGAAATAAAAAAGCAGAAAACAAGGAGGCATTAAAATAATAAGGAAGAAAGGAATTAACCATATACTTCTCATCTGAGATATTTACATATAAACTTATCACTGTTTAAATCAAAAATAAAAATAAATAAATACTGTGTTCATTCTCTTCTTTCCTTTAAGGCTTAAGAACTTCCATCTCAGCTTTGAACAAACAATTCCAAAAACCAAATCCTAGTTCAAGTCAAGTCATTCAACACAAGGTACAGTTAGCATGCTTTGCAACTGAGTGGAATTTGTTCTACTTGGGAAGAAATTCCTACACATAACTGCAGTGGACACCACAGAGTAGCATAATGTGCTCTGTCTCTGGCTGGTTTTCCCAGTCCCTTGTAGTGTTCACATAAACCCATCTTTTTATTATAGTGATGCTAGAGGGCGGTTATCAAACCGTTATGCCCAAATTTGCCACCATGAATGTTTCAGCATGCTGATGCAGCTGGCTTTCCAAAGAACGGTTCTTTTTGCCAGGCAACCCAGAGGTTATCAAATCTTCAGAGTTAAGAGTTTCCGGAGACATATATTCTGGTGTGGAGTTGTAGGCAGTTTGTTGGAAAGGAAAGGAAAAGTTGCAGGAGCCCTGGCAACTGTCGCAGTATCATTTCCTCACCACAGGGTCACTAGCATTCTCAACAGGGGAACATCGTTCTATTCACGGCCGCATCCTTGCCTACCGTACTCCTAGGGCTTAACCTGTATGAGCAGGCTCAAACAATGGGGATTCTATCTGTGACAGGAGATGAGAGCCAAATGTTGTTTAAAAGAAACAAGTTCTGTTTGTGGGCACTGGATCATGGTGACAAATAAGAGGATTTAGAGGGAAGAAACAAGTCAGACTTTACCTGCGCAACTGCATCACAGCTACATCTTTGGAACTGTTGAAATCTAACTGTCGTAAGAATCGGTCCTTGACATAATGCAGCATATTGCCATGGACAGCATAAGCTGGCCGTTCTCGTTCCAACTTAAACACAATCATGCCACCATCATGGCCTGGGGGATGGAGAAAGAGGAAAGAATTAGCAATAGGTAAAAAAGAAAAAGAAACTACTTAAGAAAGAGGAATATATACATACACACACACACAAAGGCAAGACTCCTAAATGTACCTTAATCCTCCCAATACTTGCAATCTTTATTCAAGTAAATCTCTGTGACTCCATCCCTCATTCTACGTTACACTGACATATTCAGGCATGCCTTTCTCTGGGTACCCCTAACACTCTGTCCATGATCGTATTTATTACCCTGCACTGAAATTATTTAGGCCCAACACCCTCACTAAACCATGAGTTCCCTGAAGGCAGAAATTACAATAGGTCCCATCTTTCTTCAGTCCCTAGAACAAAAAAATTTGCTGAAAAAAATGCTAGTTGAAAAAGTCTTTATGATTCTATTTTCATTTTTATTTAATTTGAAAGACAGAGAGACAAAAAGAGCAAATCTTCCATCCCAAATGGAAACTGGTCACTCTCAAATGCCTGTAACAGCTGGGGCTAGGCCAAGGCGAAGCCAGGAGCCTAAAACTCACCTTGGGTCTCCCAGGTGGATGGCAGGGGCCAACTACTTGAGCTATTACCTACTGTGTCCAAGAATGTACATTAGCAGGAAACTGGCATCCCAAGCAGAGCTGGGACTCAAACCTAGGCACTTCAATAAGGGATGCAGCTGCCCAAGTGGTATCTTAACTACTGGGCCAAAGCCCACCCAAAGAGTTCTATTTTAAGAAAATTCTGGGGGCCAGCACTGTGGCACAGCCAGTTAAGCTCTCACCTACAGTGCCTGCATTCCATATGGGTGCCAGTTCAAGTCGTGGCTGCTCCACTTCCAATCCAGCTCCCTGCTAACACACTGGGAAAGCAGTGGAAGCTGGTCCAAGTGCTCAGGCTCCTGCATCCACATGGGAGACTGAAAAAGCTCCTGGCTCCTGTATTCAGCCTAGCCCAGCCCTGGCTGCTGCAGTCATTTAGAAAGTAAATCAGTGGGTAAAAGATCTCTTTGTGTCTCTCCATCCCTCTCTCTCTGTAACTCTGCCTTTCAAATTAATAAAATAAATCTTAAAAGAAAGAAAATGTTTTGCTTGTTCCCTTAGAGAATCCTTCCACTCTTGTCCTCTTACTGTTTTCATCATAAACACCAGATCACATCATTTTCCTTCCCAAAACTTTCAAGTGGCTTTCTACTCATTCAGAATAAACTCTCAAGTTCCAAACATGGCCTACAAAGCCCATTCTGGCCTGGTCTCACCTTCTATGACTTAGTGCCTTACTCACTATACTCCAGGAGTCCTTGATGCTCCTCGAACATGCAAAGCACTTCTTGAATCAGCCTTTGCATCTGATGTTCCACTGCCTGGCTCTCCTCCAATATAAAGTAGTAGTCCCCACCATCATCTCTCTCTATCCCCTTTATTTTTGCTTGATTTTTCTTCAAAGCATTTTTCGCCACACACCATTTTATGTAATTATTACTTTTATGGTTTACTTTTCTTTCATTATACATAAAAAATCTATAAAGGTAGGGACTTTGTTTTTTTATGCACTGCTATAAAACATCAGCACCAAGAATGCAGTCAGGCACCAATATGTATTTGCTAAATGAATGAATAAAACCTGTTTTCTAGCTTCTCAGACTGAGAACTCCAAGTGTTGGTATTAGCCTTATGAGCTCCTTGAGCCAGTCAAAGAGAAAGGGCTTTCCAGTTAAATGGATCGTGGAAGAGAGAGCACTAATAGTACTCCTCCAAGAAGGCACAGTAAAAAAGCTTCAACTAAATGGTTCTGAGAAATATTCTTCTCCTTATCATATAATTAAGCAGATACTGGAGACAAAGCTAATGAAGAATCACTTGCATGTCTTAAAAACTCTGAAAAGTAAAGAGGAAAAAGTGAGGAAATGGCCCCTACCTGCTGCAAAGAGGTTAAGGTTGGGGTGAGCAGCTAGGACCCAGAAACGATCGTGGTCCCTGCGGAAGGTCTGAACTCCAGTCCTAGGAAATCAAAAGGTACACAAAGAAAAGCATTATCAATTGTATGGGACTCTTCAGCCCATCATATATAAGCATACTGAATGGTAAGTTAGCAAGCTGGTTAAAAAACTAAGTCATGGGGTCAGCGTTGCAGAACAGCAGGTAAAGTCGCCACCTGCAGTGCCGGCATCCCATATGGGCATGGGTCCGAGTCCTGGCTGCTCCACTTCTGATCCAGTTCTCTGCTATGGCCTGGAAAAGCAGTAGAAGATGGCCCACGTCCTTGGGCCCCTGCACCCACATGGGAGACCCGGAAGAAGCTCCTGTCACCTGGCTTGGGATCCGCGCAGCTCCAGCTGTTGTGGTCTATTGGGGAGTGAATCAGCAATCTAAAGACCCCTCGTTCACTCTCTGCCTCTCCTTCTTTCTCTGTGTAACTCTTTCAGACAAATAAAAAAAATCTTTAAAAACAAAAGCAAACCAAAAAACTAAATCAGGGACAGTAAATTCCATATCCTGAGTAAAGTCATGATAAATGTTATCAAGAACAAAAAGACTTCAGATTGACTCAATTATTTTGATATTTCCTCCTATTTATCATAGCTTTCTACTGCATTGCTTTTATTTTGTATTTTTCCCCTTTCTATCACAAAACTGGTAGAAAGTGGAGGTAGAAGATGATGTGTAAACATTTTTTAAAAGATTTATTTATGTATTTGAAAGTCAGAGTTACAGCGCAAGGAGAGACAGAGAGACAAAAAGAGGTCTTCCAATCACTGGTTCACTACCCAAATGGCCACAATAGCCGGGGATGGGCCAGGTTGAAGCCAGGGGGCTAAGCACTTAGGCCATCTGCTGCTGCTTTCCCAGGTATATTATCAGGCAGCTGGATCAGAAGTGGAGCTGGGACATAAACTGGCACCCATATGGGACGATGGTACTGCAGATGCAGCTTAAGCCACTGTGCCACAACACTGTCCCCAATGTTTAATTTTTTTAAAGGTTTACTTATTTATTTATTTGAGAGGTAGAGTTATAGACAAAGAGAGGGAGAGACAGAAAGATCTTTCATTTGCTAGTTCATTCTCTAAATGGCTGCAATGGGTGGGCACAGCTGGGCCGATTTGAAGCCAGGAGCCAGGAGCTTCTTCTGGGTCTCCCGTGCGGGTATAAGGGCCCATGCTCTTTAGCCATCTTCCACAGCTTTCCCAGGCCATAGCAGAGAGCTGGATCAGAAGAGGAGCAGCCAGGACAAACTGGTGCCCATGTGGGATGCCGGCACTGTAGGCAGAGGCTTAGCCCTCTGTACTACTGCACCAGCCCCCAGTGTTTAAATTTAGAGGAGAAAAATAATATCCCTAGTGATTTCTATTTGATTGAAATTAACAGATATTGGCTGATCTTGTCACATTTTTATAATACATGATTTAATTTTTCTACATGCATAAGATGAGAGAAAAAGAAGTATTTCTAATTTTAAAAAAACAGCAAGTAAGGGAGAGAAAGAAGCAAGAAGCCTTCCTCTGGGCTGGGTCACACAACATAAATAACTTCCTTACCGCTTGGACATATCCCACACTCGAATACTCTTATCCTCAGAATTGCTGAGGATCAACTCTTGGCGAGGATGGAAGACGGCACAAGATACGTTGTTGTAATGGCCCCGGCAGGTATCAACCTCCCATGCCTTTGATTCTAAAAGACAAAAGGAATTAGGTCATCATAGTTCTCTACTACTGTAACTTTGGGAATTGGAGGTAAGACAACCTTCTGAACAAGTGTTAGCATAGGTACTAGTACAAAATGCACTCTGATTTGGGATGCAAGTGTCCCCCATGCAGCATCTTAACCACTACTCCAAACACCCACCCCAGACAGGGCTATATCTGTTTTAGTCACCATGGTATCTCCAGAGCTGTGAACAATATATAGTTCATAACAGAAACCCAAGAAATATTTGTAAATTAATGAATTCTTGGAGCTGGCATTGTGGTGTACAGATTAAGCTATCACCAGAATCCTATATGGGTGCTAGTTGAGTCCTGGCTGCTCTACTTCTAAACCAGCTTCCTGCTAATGTACCTGGAAAAACAGTAGAGGACTGCCCAAGTCCTTGGGCCCCTGCACCCATGTGGGAGTCCTAGATGAAGCTCCTGGCTCCTGGCTTTGGCCTGGCCCAGCTCTGGCTATTTAAGTGTGAACTAGTGGATGGAAGATCTCTCTCTCTCTAACTCTGCCTTTCAAATAAATGAAATAAACCTTAAAAAAAAAAAAAAAAAAAAGAATTCTTGCTCTTAACTATGTTCACAATCCCCCAAATCAGGATATTACCAAAGAAAAAAGGGAACATGGCAATTTCTATGCTCCCAGGATTAGCATAAGATAATAACCTAAGATAGGAAAATAGGTTAAAGCTCGCAGACCTGGCAATTTCACCTTTCTGGTCATCAGTCGGTTTCTTAGGTATGGTGATACTGACTCACTCACCGTTCATGCGCCAGATCTTCACTTGGCGGTCATCTGCCCCAGAAACAATAAGGGGCATGGTCGGGTGGAAAGCAGCCCAGTTTACTCCACGATCGTGACCCTGTAGAAAAGAAGCAATGGTTTTTCTAAAACAGCTTTAAAACTGCTATTCAAGTCAGTGAGCCATGCTGGTGGTTGTAAAAGATGTCTCTGATCTACTCTTTGTCTAAAAAGACACAGGGGACATGCCACTCTAAGATTTATTCATTTATTTACTTATTTGAGAGGCAGAGAGAGTTCCCATCTGCTGGTTCACCCCCCAAATGTTGCAACTGGGCTAGGTCCAAAGTCAAGAGCCAAGAATTCAATTCAGGTCTTCCATTTAAATGGCAGGAGTCCAATTACTTCAGCCATCATCACTGCTGCCTTCTAGGTCCACATTAGAAGAAAGCTACATATGAGATATATGCATTCTAATTGGTGTCTGACCACTAAGCCAAATGGCCATCCCCGACTCTAATATTTTTTAAATTTGTTTTTATTGTTTCATAAGACAAAGAGCTCATCCATCTGCTAGTTCACTTTCTAAATGCCCACAATAGCCAGGGCTGGGTTGAAGCCAGAAACTCCATCTGGGTCTCCCACGAGGGTGGCAGGGACCTAAGTACCTGAGCATCATCTGCTGCTTCCTAGGGTGGTATTAGCAGGAAGCTAGAATTGGAAGCTGAGCTGAGGCTTAAACCAGGTGCTCAGATATGGGATGTGGGCATCCTAAATGACATCTTAACCACTGCATCAAAGATTTTGAACATCAGAATTACCATGTCATTATATCCCATATTACCTCATATTTTCATGAGAATTTCCCAATATTCCTACCCCTAAAATCAGCTTCATTTACATTTAGGATACACTGCCTTGGGGCAAGCATTTGGCAGGGTGGTTAAGATGCTGTTTAGGACATCACATCCGAAATAAGTGGGTTCAAGGCTCAGCACTGCCTCCAACTCTAGCAGTGATAGCCCAAATACTTGGGTCTCTGACACTCATATGAGAGACCTAGATGGAAATCCAGGTTCCTGGTTTCAGACTGGCTCAGCCCTGGCTGTCGCAGGCATTTGGGGAGTGACTCAGTGGATAGCAGATCTGTCTCTTTGCAAATAAATAAAAAAGTTCAAATAGATATTGCCATGTTTTTCACTTGTCTACTTATATTTTGTTTCTCCAAAAAATTATAAACACAATTTTCCAGAGGCTACAATAAGTATGATGATGTGGGGGCCAGCACTGTGGTGCAGCAGGTTAATGCCCTGGTCTCCCATATGGGTGCTGGTTCAAGACCTGGCTGCTCCACTTCCCATCCAGCTCTCTGCTATGGCCTGGGAAAGCAGCAAAAGATGACCTAAGTCCTTGGGCCCCTGCACCCACATAGGAGACCCGGAAGAAGCTCCTACCCCAGATCAGTTCAGCTCCAGCCGTTGCGGCCAACTGGGGAATGAACCAATGTTTCAATGTTTTTATCTACATACAAAAGCCAATAAAACTTCCTTCAGTGGATGGCTATGATGAGCAACTTTTACATCTATTTTTTTTTTTAAAGAAAAACTAGTCTCTCTCATGCTTCTATTTCTTCCCCTGTATAAAATTTATTTACCCATGGCTAGTTCTCAGTAACTTTGACTCGGTTTCTTTCTGCCACTCCCTTACAGGAGGCTTGAGAATGGGTTCTGTTTTAGGTTGGTGACGTAGCCCATGCCCAGTTGCTTCCTTTCTCCCCAGTAAGGAGATTCTCAGGCAGCACGTAAGCTTTATTTCTCTGTTGGGTCACTCACAATACTATTTCAAGGGCCTCAGGGTCTGGCACTTAATAAACACATACATATATGTTGAAACGATGTGTAAATGGATGGCACGACATGACTTTTCCGAGAAGACAGCCCATATCAAGCCGCTGGCTGTAGAGATAAGTACCTCTAGTACATGCTTCACCACTGCATCCGTTGTTCCAAACAGATCAACCCCAGTTATTCCTCTCACATCCGACTCCACTGCACCAGGGGACAAGTTTTTTTTCCTTAGACCTTTGATGGGGTAAGGAACAGGATGAAAGATGTAAACATAATGTTATCAAAAGAACATAGTATCAAGGGCAATAGAAAGGTACAGTATAGTGATAGACTAAAACCAATGAAAAGGGAAAAAAATTTAGCCTAATAAAAGAAAAACAACACAAAGATCCTATTTCTTAAAATTGTTCAAAACACTGAAGTACATTCATTGTCATCTCTTCTGCTACCTCAATACTTCACCCACAACTTGGATTCCTTTCCAGAGGTCAACCCAAATTCTGACATGTCTAACCTCTTCTTCAACAAATCTCACCTCAAGAACTGTCTACTTCAGAGTACGCCCACTTTCCATTTTCACTGTTCTTGAAATGTGGCCTCAAATGGTAAACATTCAATACTTTCAACTTCCTGCAATCTACATCAACTTTTTATCCACTATCTCAAAAAATTTTAAAATAAATGCCTTTTAGGAAGTACCAGCACAGCATTTCTCAAACTGGTAGTTTTAAGGTCACTCATGAGGAGGCTCCAAACAGGAAATAAAAATGAGACCTATTAAGAATAAAATAGCTATTTGGTGGAAGATACTATAAAATCATAAACTATGCAAAAAGCATATTCATACTTTCTACTTAACCCTTGGACAGGAACAGAGTCGTTAAAACTAGCAGGTTCTTTTAAATTCTTGCTTATAAAAGATGATTACAGATCTGAATCTAAATATTTGCCATTAAAACCTTTGGAGGCTAGTCTCCCTGGGAGGAATTAGCTGATAACTTGAAAGCAATAGGAAAAACACTTAGGAAATATTTTGTTTTATGGCTCAACTATACTCATCTTTAAAAACTAATTATCTGTGTTAACGTCAGAACCAAAATTATGGTAACATTATTACTACCTTATATTTGGAAAGGACTTTGTGGTTTTCAAAGCACCCTTACATATTCCACAGCTCCATTCTAATAATAAACCTTTGAGATGGACAAGCAAGTGTGAGTACTCTGGTTTACAGGTGAGAAAAGAGAACTGGGTCTAAAACAGTATCTTTTGAAGTATTTTGTGAGTAAAGTAAATATGAAATTTTTTATCACTTGTAAAATAGAAAGCAAAAGATAATGTCTTTAGTAGAGGGAATAAAACCTAACATTGAGAATAAAACCTAAGTAGTTTTAAGCCTAAATTCTGTATCCAAAGGAAAATATGAAAATTTAACTTTAACGAACATATTGATACTTATGGTTTAAAACTACTACAATTACCTCTTCTATTACAGTGTCATCTAAACATCAGCATTAAAGAAGCATGAGCTTAAAAGGCCATGGAAGTTTTAATAATTTTGCCCTCTAAGATGAGTGTTTAGCCAATTGCTAGAGATATAAAGCTGACGCTTTCCAAAAAAATACACTCTTCCAGAGCTTCATAAATACATTATCACAGGGATGCCTCCTTTCACTTATTTTGCTTGTCCCTTTAATAGGCTCTGTCAACTTTTTCTAATGAGTCTAGTGTATGAAACAGATTCAAAGGGAGATACAAAGACAGACAGCTGTGAGGAACTTCACATCCAATAAGCTTCAACAAACACATTAAAAGAAAAGCTGTACGACAGAATGAAAGCCTTTGTTGCACTTGCATGTAATGATCTAGGAGAAGGGGAAGGGCAAAAACAGACAGATGAATAGTGACAGGCAGGGAAAAGATACTTAGAGAAGAAACATTTGAGCCTTTGACAAGCCACTCACTAGGACTGAACGACAGATGGAAAATTTCTACAGCAGCTACCCAAATCCAGAGGGAGAAGAGGACACTCTCAGAATAGACCAGTGTGATGCACTCCTCCCAGTGGGGACCAGGGGAAGCAGTAAAGAGAAGGGGACGAGGACAGGATTTGGCAGCCAATTAATAGTTTTTTAGTAGTTATTTCAAATACTGAGCTTGAATTACACAGGCTTGACATGCAAAGGTGTAAGCATATTAAAATAATTTAACTGTCAGTTTACTTGAAAGCTCAAGCTACAAAAGGAATCTACCTATATCTAGATTGTAAATACAGCACAAAGCAAGAGTTTTACCAGGTTAATACAAAAGATTCAGGTTAAGCCCCATGTGGCTCAATCCTCATGGAAGAGGTATCAAGAGCCAGGTTTTCCTTGAAAGATCTCTGTATTTTCTTACTGCTTACCTAGCACAGAGAGCGTCCCTTTCAAAGAGAGACAGTGGACAAAATTAGAATTTTTATCAGTCCTCTAAATCTGGGAGTATTCTTTCTCTTACATCAAATACATTTTTCCCTCTTAGAAATACTAGCCCCTGTCCCTAACAGATCTGAAAGCTAACTGCTCTTCCTACTTTCTGACTTATTTGAACCCAAGCAAAAAGAACCCAACTAAAAATGAGTCAGTGCAAAAATCTAATCCCAAACCTCCTTCCATCCAGTTAAATACCAAAGCATCTCATCTCCTTCCACTGTGGTTAAGGGGTTACTGAAAGTCAAGAGAGTTTTAGGTAGAGAAAAAACACTGAGAAATGGTAAAACGAGTATCAACATTAGTACAGCAAAAAAGCACAAAACTCTTACTGCCATATATGCCAACTATCACAATTTTAATATTATTACACATTAACCCATGCACTTCACACATTCAAGAGCAACTATTCAACCCCACTGGAGCCATATTTTCTCTCTCTTCTCAAATCTAGGAAGCTTAATTTTGATGCAAACATGTCCTCTGCCTGCAAAAAGTGAAGATTAGTATTTCTTGCCTTGGGCATTTTATGGCCACCAATGAGAATCCACCACCTGACTGCCCGCAATTGCTTTGACTAGACCACAGTCAAATAGGCTGTGCTAGCATCAGGTGGTCCAAACAGCACCCTTAGAGTGAAGCCATGTAAGGCCTTTCTCAATCCAGCGTTCCGGGAAAGAACAGAAAGCATTAGTTTAGGATGTAATAAATAACTGCTCCATGACCTAGTATGGCATTAGCAATCTACCATTTGTGGAAGAAATGAGAA
Organism: Sylvilagus floridanus; assembly: GCA_949820135.1. Classification (NCBI taxonomy): domain Eukaryota; kingdom Metazoa; phylum Chordata; class Mammalia; order Lagomorpha; family Leporidae; genus Sylvilagus; species Sylvilagus floridanus. The sequence continues at coordinate 121,593,076 of OX463225.1, forward strand.
AATCATCAAAGTAATTTCTGTTGCACTTAATTTTCTCAGAGAATCCAGGTTGGGAAAGGCTATTCTAAATAATTACCTCTGATCAAACTGAACAAAAGTGAGCTGGGATCCAACCCTGGCGGGCTCCCATATTCTGAGACAGAGAAGATGCTCTGAATGTGTGCACGGTGAAAGACCACAGAAAGCCACAGCTAGGCTACAAGAGTGGACGCTTAGCTCCCTGGCAGTAAAGAGAGGGCACAGGCTCCCAGTGCCTGTGCTGCACTCCTCCTGTCGGCACGGCTGGTCACATCTGGGTGTACTTCAAAAAGCCTAGTTAGTCTGAGGAAAAACTGCAATGGCAAAGCCCTAGGAGAGTGTACAGCTGCCCCACCTCCAATACAGTCTTGTTCATAGCAGTCTCCTTTAATTCTAAGCTTCTAAAAATTGCAAAGATACCATGATCTAGAAGTTCTACTCTCCAGTTGTCTCTCCCTCTCTCCTTGGCTTGTTTCTGCGTTGTAAGAATCTTAAACAACTGCTACTGTAACATTCCAGATGGTGTGTTTAGGGACCTAAGTTTTCCCCTTGCTATTCACTGCTAGCTTTTAAGAACAGCAGTACCATATTACCCTAGCCCATCATACCATGACAGAGTATCACCTTAGTTACACAATGCAGAAAGATAATTCCTATACCACCACAAAGAACCAGATAAGGACCGGATGAGGGCGTCTTCCTTTTATAGAATAGTCTAGCCACTATCCTCTCAGAGAACTCAATATCTCAAGAATTTCTAAGGCAACAAATAGAAAGAGGTAATTCAGCAAACATTAATGAAACATGACTAGACAGAGGACCACGGCACTCAGTCTCATTTCTGATTCCAACACACAGCACTTTGTCTGTCACACAGGTACAGTCCTTTCTCTGCATTTAAACTCTATGGTTAGCAACTTTTTAGAGCTCCTCCACATAACACTAAACATTTAAATTCTTATGTCAAAATCACGGCATATAAACTGTGAAAGGACTTATCCCAAGTATCCCAAAATCTATAAATTGCTTAATTTACAGCCCTCAAAGACTTCTTATTAAAAGTCTGCCCATTTAAAGCATTCTGTACATAAAAATCACTACCATAAACATTCCCCACCAAGCTCCTTATACTATAAGAAATCTAAGAGTTTTTCCTCTCTCTAAATAAGCCAACAGGATCCAAGAGTTCTGCTTCCTTGCATTAACCTATTCTCAAAATTTCTGTCAAAGATATATTTTTCTTACTTGAGTTGAAAGCTTCCTAAACAAAAATCCCAATAGTATATATAGACTTTACTAAAAACTGGCCTACAAAACTAAAATTTCTTCAAATAAAATGAACTTTACAGAGAAACCATTTTTCTTGGAGAATCCCTGTAACATGAAGAACCATCAAAGCAGATTCAATACTCTGAGAAACAAAGATGCTATTATACAAGGGGAGGTTTCAAAAAGTTAATGGAAAAATGGCATTGACAGATGATGCGAATTTCCCATGAGCTTTTTGAATCCCCACTGTATGAGAATGAACTATTCTAAAATTTCCCATTTCAAGCCAACTACCCTCACTATGTTAAGCAATTGCAATTTTACGTCAGACGTGACTAGGTTGTCCCCTGAACTTGGGCAGCTCACCAGAAATATCCCAAACGCGCACAGTCTGGTCCAGGCTAGCTGATACAACCAAGTCTTCCGAGGGGTGGAACTGAGCACACATTACATAATGGTTGTGCCCTGTTAATACACTGCAAGGAAAAAAAATTACCAAATTAGAAGTGGGAATCAAGAGCTTCCTAAGTTAAATACCTTTTCCATATTCAATAGATGCTTCTCCAGTCATTCTTCTATACAGGCAAAGGTAGGTCATCCTAACAATTCCAAACTAACAATGGTAAATACAGCTGTGTTAACAATTGCTTTCTTCCTGTCTCTAACGCTTTGGTATGTAAATATTACAATTTCAGGATAATTGAGATTGCTTGGCTCTTCTGATTCAAATATCAACATAAACAGAATGTTAGTAATTCACACTGGAAATTATGTTAGATTTTAGTAGGGTGTTCTTCTTAAAGTATATAATTTTAAATAGCCCTTACCTCTTCACAGAAAGTTCTGTGTAGAGTACCAGCCCCAAACACAAAGAGGAACAGAGATCTAGACCTTGACTCAGGTTTTATAAGAAAAGAATTACCAGCTAAAAGTTCTTGTTCTAAAACATAGCTATATGACCTCTTTTCTCTGGTAAGAAATTACCAGGACTACCACTTTCATGTATCACAGGCTGAACATCCCAAGTGTAAACATCTGAAACCTGAAATGTTCCTGGGTATCAGAAAAAGTTTCTTGTCTGCTCTCACATCACAATCAACCCAGAAACTTCTGTGACCTCAGAGGTGAAATCTTCCCAGCAGAAAGTAAGCAAATTCTGTAGCACCAGCTGGATGTCTCTTTCAATTCTGTAGGACACTACCTAGAGATGGCATCAGATCTCACAAGTTGGGGCTCATTCTCCAAATGTGGCTCCCCTCCACTTTAGATGCCAGCTGCCAGCTCCATAGTTTTTGTTTGTTTGTTTGTTTATTTTTTAAAGATTCATTTATTTTTTGAAAGAGTTATAGAGAGGCAGAAGCAGAGACAGAGACAGAGAGAGAGAGAGAGAGAGAGAGAGAGAGAGACGTCTTCTATCCATTGATTCACTCCCTAAATGGCCACAATGGCTGGAGCTGGGCTGATCTGAAGCCAGGAGCCTAGAGCTTCTTCTGGGTCTCCCAAGTAGGTGCTGGGGCCCAAAGACTTGGGCCACCTTGTACTGCTTTCCTAGACCACAGCAGAGAGCTAGATTGGAAATGCAGCAGCCAGGACTTGAACTGGCACCCAAAGGGAAGGCAAGCACTGCAGGAGGCAGCTTTACCTGCTATGCCACAGCACGACCCCATGTCCCAGTGTTTTTAATATATGATTTTAAAAAATGTATTTACTTATTTGAAAGGTAGAGTTACAGAGACAGAAGGAAAGAGAGAGAGAGAGAGAGAGAGAGAGAGAGACTGAGCTCCCATCTGCTGGTTCACTCCCCAAATGGCCACATGGCCAGGGCTGAACTAGGTCAAAGCCAGGAGCCCATCCAGGTCTCCCACACAGGTGGCAGCAGCCCAAGTACTTGAGCCATCTTTCGCTGCTTTCTCAGGTGCATTAGCAGGGAGCTAGTTGGGAAGTGGAGCAGTCAAGACTTGAACCATGCCTATACAGGATGCCAGCACTGCAAGCAAGGGCTTAACCACTATGCCACAATGCTGGCCCCAATGTATAATATTTTTAAAAACACTGAATTATCAACCTTTTTTTTTTTTAATTTGGAAGGTAGAGAGACAGAGAGATCTTATGGTTTACTCCCTAAATGCCTGCAACAGCCAAAGCTGGGCCATGCAGAAGCCAGAAGCCTATAATTCAATACAAGGGTGGCAGGGACCCAGTTACTTCAGTAATCACCTGCTGCTTCTTAGGGTGTACATTAATAAAGAGCTAGGAATGGAAGCCGAGCTAGGACTTGACCCCAGGCACACTGATATGGGATGTAGGTGCCCAAAGCACCAAATATCCACTTCTCCTGCCCAGGTTGTTTTTTCTGTGTTTCTGATGACCATCTGTAAATGGGGACTCTCTCATCCCACAATCCTTTCCTTGGGCTTGATTTAATTTGCTTGTGTGGCTCACAGGACTCAGAGAAACTCATACTTTTGTTCATAGGATTTTAGAAAGGCTATTATAAAGGATACAGATATAGAAACAGATAGGGTGAGGTATGGGAGAAAGGATACAAAGCTTCCATGCCTTCTCTGGGCTGCCACCCTCCAGAAACCTCCATGTGTTCAGCCATCTAGAAGCTCTCTAACCCTGTCCTTTTGGGTTTTTATGGAGACTTTGTTGCATAGGCATGATTGCTAATAGGCTATATAGGAAACCCAGTAAGGTCTGTCCAGATTCTTCAGCATTACTTCCTCAAAGTTTTGGGGCAGGATCCTATGGAGTAACCTGAGTTTCTAAGGCTTGCTTTGGGGACGGAGTTATGAGCCAGGAACCATAGATGAAAACCAATATATTGGGGGCTGGCACTATGGCATGGCATCGTCGGTAAAAGCTGCTGCCTGCAGAGCCAGCATCCCATCCCATATGGGTGCTGATTCAAGTCCCAGCCACTTCGCTTCCAATCCAGCTCTCTGCTATGGCCTGGGAAAGCAGCAGATTGCCCAAGTCCTTGGGCCCCTGTACCCACAAGGGAGGCCTGGAAGAAGCTCCTGCCTCCTGGCTTCGGATCGACGCAGCTCTGGCCATTGTGGTTATCTGGGGAGTGAAACAGCAGATGGAAGACTTTCTCTCTCTCTCTTTCTCTCTCTGCCTGTTAACTCTGCCTTTTAAATAAATAAATTAAAAAAAAAAATATTGCAATATCACAGCTCTAAAATCCCCAAAATTTTGAGTGTCACATCAGCACTCAACAAGTTTTAGGGGCCGGATTTGTAGCATAGTGGGTAGAGCCACAACTTGGAGTGCCAGCATCCCAAATGGGTACCAGTTTGAGACCTGGCTGCTCCACTTCCAATCCATCTCACCTCTATAGCCTGGAAAAGCAGTAGAAGATGGCCCAAGTGCTTGGGTCCCTGTGCTTGTGTGGGAAACTGGGAAGAAGCCCTTGGCTCCTGGCTTCGGATCAGCACAGCTCTGGCCATTGCAGCCATCTGGAGAGTGAACCAGTGGAAGGAAGACTCTGTGCCTCTGCCTCTGCCTCTCTGTAACTTTGCCTTTCAAATAAATAAGTAAATAACTAAATAAATCTTTAAAAGAAAAAAAAGAAGTTTTAGTTTTGGAGCATTTTTGAGCAATTACTGAGCAATCAATAATTTTTACAAATATGATAAATAATTAATCAGCAGACATGGCTCATTTGGAAAGAGAGAACAACTGTTCTAAAGAGAAGTTGATTATGAAAATCTATGGAGAATTAAAGGCTCTTTGAAGCCTCTGCCCCTGCTTTACCAGACACAGGTTCTCGACTGCCAGTTCCACACTCGGATGGTCTGATCGTCAGAGGCACTCAGAATCCAAGGATATTCCTGAAAGATAGTCCAGACAAAGGATTTAAACAAACTAGTTCTGTCAAACTTCTGTATCCATTTCTCCTATCACTTAGCTGCTCTTTCTGCTATCAGACTAGCTGTCTTTTCTCCCCATCATTCTACTAGATCTTCCCAACTTTGGCACTTCACCTGTAAGTATTAACAATAGTGCATATGTGAAGTAAGTGCTTATTTGAAAAGCGTGTTCTTTTATTTTCTTGCTGTTAATAATTTTTATTTGTAGGATGTTTGCTTTAATTTTTAAAGAGATGAGGGCCATGATGTGGAAACTGTAAAACGGGAAAAGTGTGAATTATTTAGACAGAATTCATTTTGTGTCCTGGCCTCCTTTCAAATGTCTTAAAAAGCTCCATACCTGGATTGGGTGTTTAAAATGGTTATCAAAAAAAATAATAATAAAGAAGAAAAAAGGAAAGAAAAAGAAAAAAAATTATGACATGCTTTTATTACTTTATTTTTCAAATGCAATGTCAATATTGTAATCCATTGGATTTCATTTTACTAACCTGCTAATAAAAATATGGGACCATTATCTTTTTAAGAAGACTAGAATGTCATTTTTCATTCTTTTTGAAACATATACCTGATATTTTGTGGCTACACATTTTAGATACATTATTATAATTCTGTTGATGGTAATGATATAGAATCTACAAAATTTTTTATTGGTTAATTTACATAAAGGACATTTTGTTCAGAGCTTGAGAGAAGAAAATAAATAGCAAAATGATAATAATAATCTATTGATTGATAATCAATGTTTCCCAATACTTGATGAAAGATAAGGAGATCCTGAATTCTTGAAGCCAAGGGTTTAAAAACAAAGAAAAAACAAAGAAAAAACACAAATAGATTATTTATTTGTAACAAACATTTTGTAATGAAATGTGAGAAATTAATAACGAATTAAAAAAAATAGAGGCCTGACAAAGGCTTAATGGGTTCCCAGAGGTATCAAATATATTTACATTTAGTTCTACATATATTTACATGTATTTGTATTTATATATAATCTTGTAAATTAAGATCCTATGAAAGGCTCTTCTTCCTTTACCTATAGTATGGAAATTTTGTGGATCTTTTTAATATATGTATATTTAAACTTTTGTTTATTTATTTGAGATGCAGAGCAACACACAGAAAGAGAGCTCCCAGTTACTGATTTACTTCCCAAATAGCAACTATGCCAGGCAAAATCCAGGAGCTAGGGACTCAGTCCAAGTCTCTCTCACATGGGTAGCAGAAACCTAATTACCTGAGCTATCACTGCTGTCTCACAAGGTTATGCATTATCAGGAATCTAGAGTCAGGAGCCAGACCCCGGTATCAAACCTAAGTACTCCAATATGGGACACAGACATCTCAACCAGTGTCTTAACTTCTAGGCTAAATGCTCGCCCTTGTTTTAGATTCTGATTTATCTCTGTCAGACCATCCAATTTCAAAACTTCTCAAGTCTCAGTAACCAAAGGAGAAAGTAATATGTGAAGATGTCAAAACCATTTTGAAGTTGTAAGACCAGAGAAAATGAACTATTTCTTACTCACATTGTATATCTGGTGTTTAACAGAGAGCATTTTAAGTACAAGGCACAAATACATTTACTGAACTTGGGGTGGGGAAAGGTGTTCAGTAACTTTCTAGGTAAACAGCAACTTGTTCTAGGTAAGGATCTCCTGCAAGTTCATAGCAATGACAAACAGCTCCTATCTGATAGCTCATTTTATTGAGTAATTATCATTCTCACATGTTTCAGTTGTAACTTTCTCAGTCTCTTCTAAAACTTCCAAATTTAAAAAAAAGGAAATAAAATATTCTCAATCAAGTCTTATTACGTCATTAAGTTCTAACAATTCAAGAGACTTAAATTATTGAAAATAAATAATAAAAAATTATCATGAGATTCAGACAGGTTGGGATTGCATTAAGAATTTGTAAATTTCTAATCTGTAACTCAGTATTTAAATCTACTATGATACTTGACAGATCAAAGAAGGTGATCAGCCTGGCTAATAACAGGGCTCCACCAAAACTCATTATTCCTAGGAGAGATGGATGTAATTGTAAATGCTTCATTAACCTATCAAAATAGCATCTTAGCTGGACCTTCTTCCAGATATAGTTACTCTTTAATAATAATACCCTACACAGGATTAGTCTACAAACTTTTGCTTGCTGGCTTAGCAAACCAAAAACCAATTCCCTGCTTTTTCCTAGAGAGAAATAATGACTTCCTCAGAGAGCCCACTGAGTCTAATTAAATTCAATATACCATCAAGAGCTTCCTTGTAGAGATGGAAACAAAGGAGAAGGGTTAATATCACACAGATCCTGGAAGAGTCACTTTAGTGATTCTGTTATCCTAGAAAGGGTTCTGGAGGGAAAAGCAGGCAATTACTAGAGGAAAACTGAAGAGTCAAAAACCAAAACCAGAGTCACCATGGCTACTTACATGATGAAAAAATGTGGTGCGGATATAATCTAAATGTCCAAGCAATGTAAAAAGACAGCGCCGAAGCTTGTAGTTCCAAACCTGCAAAGACAGAAATCGAACTAAGGATCAGGATCAAATGGACTTTGGTTTCTGAAATGCTCAGGTGTTTCAATGAACAATTATGGATTTATGCTTTAGCATTTTTAAAGTAAAGGAACTCTGGTAGGGAGTCTTGCTTAAGATCTGAGGGGAAAAGATCAAAGATCAAAGATGGAAACACAAGGCAAACCAACAACGGTGGGAAACAAGGCTGGGAGAAAGCTTTTAGATCAAATCATCCCCCATTGGGAAGAAATCACCATTCTTTAACAAGAAGAGACAAGACTTGTATCCAGGGCTTAATTTGAAACTTGCCTTTTGATTGAATAACCGTATTCTCAGCTTGAATACAAATGCTTTTTCTTTATTTTTCCTTTTTTTTTTTTTAAAGATTTTATTTATTTGAGAGGTAGAGTTACAGATAGTGAGAGGGAAAAACAGAGAGATAGCCTTCTGTCCATTGGTTCACGCCCCAATGGCCGCAACAGTCAGAGCTGCGCTGATCCGAAGCCAGGAGCCAGGTGTTTCTTCCAGTCTCTCCACTATGGCCTGGGAAAGCAGTAGAAGATGGCCCAAGTCCTCGGGCCCCTGCACCTGCATGGAAGACCCAGAAAAAGCTCCTGGTTCCTGATTGGCCCAGTATAGCTGCTGAGGCCATTTGGGGAGTAGTCCAGAGGATGGAAGACCTCTCTCTCCCTCTCTCTCTCTCTCTCCTTCTCTCTCTCTGCGCTTCTGCCTCTCTGTAACTCTGCCTTTCAAATAAATAATCTTTCAAAAAAAAAAGCATTAAAAGTAGGATCATATATAAGATAACTCATCCTCCTTATTCAGAAAACTCCCTAAAACTAAAAATGAGAGGTCAGATTTTTGTCTTTTAATTTCATTTTTCAATGTCATTTAATATCTGTTTATAATCTATCTGGGCCAGTTTGTTATTATAATCTTTATAATTTAAAAAATTTTTATCTTGTAAATTACAAAAAGTAGTATCATTTCCTATAACAAATTCAGAAAGTTCTAAAGGCTGAGTATGATCTTCCAAACAAGAATGCAAGCTCCTTAAAAGCAGGGTCCTTGTCCATTATTCTCCACACTATACCCTTAGCACCTAACACAGTGGTTGACACTTGGCAGGTGCTCAGTAAGAATGCACAGGAATGAGGAAAGATATACAGCATGCAAAGTCAAAGTATTCTAATATTTTTACCATCATCTCTTCAGTCATGTATATAAAAATACACATGTATGGGGATACTTTAAAAAGTTCATAGAAATTATATAATTTTTTCCACTTGCTATTTTTATTATTCTCTCAACTGGTATTAGTATCAGATTATATTTGATCAACAAATTCTTTAACATATTTCTTGGTTTAATTATTCTTTAAATTATTCTTGCAATTCTGTATCAAATAAAGAAAAAAGCTATTTTTTCAAATAATTCCTACTGTTATCTTTCTGAAAGCTTTTGACTTACTTGGCAATGCAAAAATTGCTAACATTTTACATTTTATAAACATCAATTCTTTTTTAATAATTACAGTTATTCCACACCTAAATCAATTCAAAACAAAACCAAAAAACAGGAAGCAAGTGTTTAGCCTAATGGTCAAGACACCTGTACTTCATATGGGAGTACCTGTGTTCTATTCCTGGCTCCTTATATTAAAAGGGGGCTGGTGGTACAGCATTTTCAGCATGGGCATCCCGTATGGGTGCCGGCTTGAGTCCTGGCTGCTCCACTTCCAATCCAGCTCTCTGCTATGGCCTGGGAAAGCAGTAGAAGATGGCCTAAGTCCTTGGGCCCCTGGATCTACATGGGAGACAAAGCAGCTCTTGGCTCCTGGCTTCAGATAGGCTCAGCTCCAGCCACTGCAGCCATTTGGGGAGTGAACCAGTGGATGAAAGACTTCTCTTTCTCTGCCTCTGCCTCTCTGTAACTCTTTCAAATAAATAAATAAATCTAAAAGAGAGAAATTAAATTTAAAGATAACTTATTGTTGTAAAGGAAATTGAAATCAATGCAGTTTTCTCATAATTGCTTTTTTTTTTTTTTTTGACAGGCAGAGTGGACAGTGAGAGAGAGAGACAGAGAGAAAGGTCTTCCTTTGCCATTGGTTCACTCTCCAATGGCCGCCGCGGCTGGTGCGCTGCGGCCAGCGCACCGCGCTCATCCGATGGCAGGAGCCATGTGCTAGGTGCTTTTTCCTGGTCTCCCATGGGGTGCAGGGCCCAAGCACTTGGGCCATCCTCCACTGCACTCCCGGGCCACAGCAGAGGGCTGGCCTGGAAGAGGGGCAACCGGGACAGAATCCGGCGCCCCGACTGGGACTAGAACCCGGTGTGCCAGCACCGCAAGGCGGAGGATTAGCCTTTTGAGCCACGGCGCCGGCCTCATAATTGCATTTACCCGCTATGCCATAACACCAGCCCCTCCATGAACTTTTTGTATCAATATAAATTTATATTATGATTTTTAAAATTTTTTAAATTTACTTGAATGTCAGTTACAGAGAGAGAAAGAAAAGATCTTCCATATGCTGGTTCATTCCCCAAATGGCCAGGGTTAAGCCAGGCTGCAGCTAGGAACCAAGAATTTCATCTGGGTTTTCCACATGGGTGTCAGGGCCTAAGCACTGCTTTCCCAGGCACATTAGCAGGAGCTGGATTGAAAGTGGAGCAGCAGGGACTCAAACTGATGCCCATGTGGGATGCAGGTACTGTGGGCTATAGCTTAACCTGCTGTGCCACAATGCTGGTCTCTGTTTTAATTCAATTTTCCATGAAAATTCTGAACTGTCTTATATAGCACAGCTTCCCAGACAAATTAGATCATAACAGAAATATTATGACATTTTTTCTTCCTTATAGAGTTCAGTGTTTTAAACTTTCACATTTCTATCTTCTGTCTTTTCTGTTTTGACTCCTTTCATGTCCTCTATTAAGTTCCAGAACTATGACTCCTTGAAGAACTAGGATTTTAGACTAACAGTCTTGCCATTTGTTGGTCTTCCAGTCTCAGTCTTGCCATTTGTTGGTCTTCCAGTCTCACTCTCTAGAAGTGACAATTAGTCCACTGATGCTACACCTATCTGTATACAGTGAGCTGTCTTCCAGGGGTACACAACAGCAGGAAGCTGGATTCAGGAACACAGCCAAGACTCAAACTTGGCACCCCAAGCAGTGACTTCAGTGCTGTGCCAAAAGCCTACTCCAAAATTAACCATTCTTGACACTCAAATGTTCATCATTATAAAGTATTTGCTAAGTACCTTTCTAGAAATATCACAATGAGGTGATGTCCTTAAGAGATTCAAAAGATTTAAGTTGGATTGAACTTCTACTAACTGGCCCCGGGATGCAGGATCTAAAAACCAGATAACAGAAGGAACTATCCTTCCTTTCATTCTCTTTTCTCCACAAGCAGGTGTCATTTTTCACTCTCCTGCCACCTAAGTTCTGCTGTACAATCTACAATATATAACTTCCTGAAGGAATTTATGTAAAAAGACTTGACTTTTTTTAAGTAAATTTCACTGGTTTGATTGAAAAAAACAATTTATAGAGGTAAACAGAGCAAATTTGATTTATTTTTATAGATTCAAGATTGCTGGCACTAACTTTTGCTTTTTTTTTTTAAGATTTTATTTATTTTATTTGAGAGGTAGATTTACAGACAGTGAGCGGGAGAGACAGACAGAAAGGTCTTCCATCTGCTTATTCACTCCCCAAATGGCTGCAATGGCCAGAGCTGCACCGATCCGAAGCCAGGAGCCAGTAGTTCCCTCCAGGTCTTCCACGTGGGTGCAGGGGCCCAAGGACTTGGGCCATCCTTTACTATTTTACCAGGCCACAGCAGAAAGCTGGACTGGAAGTGGAGCAGCCGGAACTAGAATCGGCACCTATATGGGATGCCAGCACTGCTGTTGACGGAGGATTAACCTACTACGCCACAGCGCTGGCCCCTCTAACTTTTGCTTTTATCACAATCTTCTTCAAAGAACTATATATATTCTACCTGCTTCCTGATTTCACATTAATACCCTCCTATTTAAGCAATCCAAAGGTTAGTTCTCAGTCTTATCTTATTCTGACCACTTTCTCCTCTTCCCAAAATTCAGTCCTTCCATTGCATATAAGAGGCATCTGTTTCTCCTTTTTGTTTCATCTCTAATCTTTCAAATCACTCTTTCCTATGCCAACTCCTTAAATGGTTTGACATCTTTTTCAACCTACTCTCTGAGCATTATCTTTTTTTTAAAAAAAGATTTATTTATTTATTTATTTATTTGAAAGTCAGAGTTACACAGAGAGAAGGGAGGCAGAGAGAGAGAGAGAGAGAGAGATAGAGAGAGAGAGAGGTCTTCCATCCACCGGTTCACTCCCCAATTAGCCACAATGGCTGGAGCCGCGCTGATCCGGAGCCAGGAGCCAGGAGCCAGGAGCTTCTTAATGGGTCTCCCGCGTGGGTACAGGGGCTCAAGGACTTGGACCATCATCTACTGCTTTCCTAGGTCACAGCAGAGAGCTGGATCGGAAGTGGAGCAGTCAGGTCTCAAACCGGCGCCCATATGGGATGCCAGCACTGCAGGCGGCAGCTTAACTCGCTATGCCACAGCACTGGCCCCAGCATTATCTTTTTTTTTTAAAAAAAAAAAAAAGATTTACTTTATTTATTTGAAACATAGAGAGACAGAGAAGAGCGAAACAAGAGACAGAGGTCTTCCATCAGCTGGTTCACTCCCCAAATAGCCACAATGGCCAGAGCTGAGCTGATCCAAAGCCAGGAGCTAGGAGCTTCTTCCAGGTCTCCCACGTCGGTATAGAGACCCAAGCACTTGTGCGATCTTCCACTGCTTTCCCAGGTGTATTAGCAGGGAGCTGGATTGGAAATGGAGCAGCCAAGAATCGAACCGGCACCCATATGGGATGCCAGCACGGCAGCCTTGGGGCTTTACCTGTGTGCCACAGCACCGGCCCCTCAGAGCATTACTTTCTATGACTACAGCTTTGGCTCCTTCCTTCCTAATGACAACTCCTAAATATACCTTCAGTGCAGATACAGCTCCAACTAGACTATCCCTTAAGTGCTTCAAACTTACCAGAGTCAAGATGGAATCATTACCCATTTACTCTCCCCTGCTCCAGAAATTGCACCTCCTCCTTGATTTTCCTTCCCTAATGACATCTCTTCCGCCAGTGACCTAAGATGACCTGAAGGTCATCTCATTTATTTCCCTTATCAGTCTTCCAACATCCATCCAATATTTAGCAACTCGTTATGTTCTCACATTCATCTCTTTCTCTCCATTTCAACCATTACTAAGTTCAGGCTCTGTTCATCTCATAAGGTCTTATACAACAGTTTGCCTTAACTGGTATCCTGTCTAATTTTATGCTACCATCTGAGTACTACTTTTAAAAAAAAAAAAGATTTATATTATTTATTTGAAAGAGTTACAGAGAGAGGTAGAAACAGAGAGAGAAACCTTCCATTTGCTGGTTCACTCCCCAAAAAGCCACAATACCAGGAAATGAGCCGATCTGAAGCCAGGAGCCAGGAGCATCTTTTGGGTCTCTCACATGGGTGCAGAGGCCCAAGGACCTGGGCCATCATCCGCTGTTTTCCCAGGTGCATTAACAGGGAGCTGGATTGGAAGTGGAGCAGCTGGGGTCTCGCACTGGTGCCCACACAGGATGCTGACACTGCAGGCCAGGGCTTTAACCCTCTGTGCCACAGTGCCAGCCCCCTCTGAGTACTATTTTTAAAAAGACATGTAAATCTGATGTTACTCTTATATTTAAACCCCTTTATTTATTTATTTTTATTTGAAACACAAAGCAACATGAAAAGAGAGACAGAGACAGAGATATATCTCCTATCTACCAGTTTACTCCCAAAATGCCCATTAAAGGTCAAGGCTGAGTCAGGCCAAAGCCAGGTGACAGGAACTCCATCTGGGTGTCCCACATGGGTGGCAGGAACCCACATACTTGAGTCGTCATCTGCTGCCTCCCTGAGTGCACTTTAACAGAAATGCTGGATTAGAAGTGGAGGCAGGAGGCCAGTGCTATGGCATAGCGGGTAAAGCCACTGCCTGCACAGCTGGTATCCCATATGGGCGCCAGTTTGAGTCCCGGCTGCTCTACTTCAAATCCTGCTCTCTGCTATGGCCTGGGAAAGCAGAAGAAGATGGCCCAAGTCCTTGAGCCCCTGTTCCCATGTAGGAAACCCTGAGGAAACTCCTGGCTCCTGGCTCCACATGGGCACAACTCTGGTCATTGCGGCCAATTGGGGAGTAATGGAAGACCTCTCTCTCTCTCTCTCTGCCTCTCCTTCTCTCTCTCTGTGTAACTCTTTCAAATAAATAAATAAATCTTTAAAAAAAAAAAGAAGTGGAGGCAGGACTCAATCCTAGGCACTCTCATATGGGATGTGGGCATCCTACATAGTTGCTTAACTCACTGCAGATAACACCTGTCTCTAATGGCTCCTTGCTATGTATATAACATCCAAACTCCTGAGTACTGCAAATAGGTACTCCATAACCTGCTCCTCTCATCTTCTGCCCCTTCTCTCATTTTTTATCACAAGTTTTATCCCTGCAAAACTAATGAAAGTATCTCAAATGTATCCAGTTATATCATGCCTTTCGTCTTTGCATCTAGACTGTTCTTCCTTATTTCACTTGAAATATCTCTATTATCACTCCCTGAACTGTACATGCTATTATTTGACATATATTTATCTCCTCTATTAGGATAAGAGAATAGAAGCCATTTCTTCTTTATTTTTGAATTCCCCAGAAAATAAAAGTATCTGGAACACAATAAGCATTCAACACATGTTTGCTGGGTTAAGTGCTCCGGATAATAAAGTCTGAGCTCTGGATCAATCAGCTATCCTTGTCTTCTAGTTGCTTGCATAATTCTCAAATCTCCCCACATTCTTCTGTCCTTTACTCTTACAGAGACCCTCTTTACCTTGATCTTATAATCATCTCCTCCAGAGACGAATAGGGGCTGTTGTTTATGGAAGTCAATGCCTCGCACCGGACCTGGGGAAGAAGGCAAACAGTGTATGTTAGAGAGAGATTCCTCCTAACATCTAACAAATTCCTGTTCAGGATTTTTCTGTTCTGTTCCTTTCATATTCTTTAGTCTCAAAGGGATTCCCATCAAACAAGGATTAAACAGCCACAGGAGACAATAAATACTTCTATCTCCTGTTTTTAAAATTGTATTTATTTGAAAGGCAGACAGGCAGAGATGGAGACAAACAGAACGAGAGATCTTTCATCTGTTGGTTTACTCTCCAAATGCCCACAACAGCCAGGGCTAAGCCAGGCCAAAGTCAAGAGCCCAGATTCAATCTGGGTCTTCTTATATGGGTGGCAGGGATCCAAGTACTTGAGCCATCACCTGCTGCCTCCCAGGGCAAGCATTCGCAGAAGTTGCAACTGGAAGCATAGCCAGGACTCAAACCCAGACATTCTGATTTGGGATTTGGGATGCAAGTGTCCCAAGCAGCATCTTTTTTTTTTTTTTTTTTTTTGACAGGCAGAGTGTTCAGAGAGAGAGAGAGAGACAGAGAGAAAGGGAGAAAGGTCTTCCTTTGCCGTTGGTTCACCCTCCAATGGCCGCCACGGCCGGCGCACCGCGCTCATCTGAAGGCAGGAGCCAGGTGCTTCTCCTGGTCTCCCATGGGGTGCAGGGCCCAAGCACTTGGGCCATCCTCCACTGCACTCCCGGGCCACAGCAGAGAGCTAGACTGGAAGAGGAGCAAACAACCAGGACAGAATCTGGCGCCCCGACCGGGACTAGAACCCGGGGTGCCGGCACCACAGGATTAGCCTATTGAGCTGCGGCACCAGCCCCAAGCAGCATCTTAATCCCTGCACCAAATGCCCACCCTTCTTGTATCTCTTAACTCTCTCCTATCTTATTATCAGGGCTGGTGTTGTGGCACAGCGGGCTACCGGCTTCCTATATGGGTGATGATTCATGTCCCAGCTGCTCCACTTCCAATTTAATTCCCTGCTAATGTGCTGTTGTGGCCATCTGGGGAGTTAGCCAATGGATAGAAGATTTCTTTCTCTCTCTCTGTCTCTCCCTCCCTCTCTGTAACTCTACCTTTCAAATAAATCTATAAATCCAAAAAAAGGAAGGAAGGAAGGGAGAGAAGGAGGGAGGGAGGGAAGGAGGAGAGTATGAAGGAGGAAAGAAGGAAGGGAGAGAGAAAGAAAGAAATTATCTTACCATCATGTTCATCAAACTTGTCAATGAGGGTGCACATTCGGTAGTCCCATAATTGGATGACCCCATTGTGTAAACTTGTCAGGATCCAGGGTCTTTTGGGGTGAAAACTGAGCCCTGGAATAAAACAGAAAACAATAAAATAAGCTAATAACCCCTATGATGTCACCTTCTGTCAATTCTGATAAGAAAAAGGAAATGCTAAGCTAATCACAGGTCCATACATTCATTTAACATGCCAGTGCTTTTTATTAGATGTTAAACACTGAAAATTATAATGGTAGATGCTGGGTTTTTGTTAATATTTCTTCAAATACGGTTGAGTTTTATTCTATGATACAGCTAAGTTATCTGGAATCAGATGATCTTTTTGAGGCTCACTTTTTAAGTTTTGTTACAGGGGTCCACAACAGCCTTTAGACTGGGACTAATTTGAAATCATTCCAAAGGTAATACCAATCCTTTGGGCTCTATGTTACACTGAAATATCAGCTAATCTTTCCATCCCAGTTAGTAGGAACACAAACTATTTCCAGTCCTGCATGAGCTCCATGGATTATTCTGCCTTACTCCCTACCAATTTTTTTTCTAAGTTTTGGATAATTTTCTAACATACATGTACAGGTCAGCACTCAGAGGCCTTAGGGGACCCGCTGCAGATCTCCAGGGCCGCCTCCTCTCCTCTGGTATTCTGCCCAGCAAAGTCCAACCGTGCTTGTTTCCAGGAACTCTACACTCTGTCTGCTCAGGAAGAAGACTTCTCATAGAAGTCTTCCTCCTACCTTCACTGCAGCCCAGGAACTCTGTCTAAGCACTAAACTAAAACAGTTATAGAACTCACCTTGTTTACTTCCCTTCTCTCAAGAATCATTTTCCTGCACTGCTTAATGTCCAACATCTGAAAATTTTCACTTTCTACATTTTGTTCAGTTCTTTATTTAAGGTATTTATTTAAGGTTCAGTCGTTATTTAAGGTAAAAAGGTAAAATATGGTTCTTATCATGACTAGAAATAGAAGTCCCCAGAGGTAACAACTGTTAACGGGTGGGAGGATATTGTTCCAGACTTTAATAAAGTTCTGTATAAGCACAGGCCTTATTATATTATGAGAATGAGTGTCATATTATAATATTCTGCAAACTTCTTTCTTATTTATGGTATGGATATCACCACATACATTAGCTACATATAAACATAACCTCATTCTTTTTATAACTGCAAGGAACAAGGGCCTCACAATTTTAAGTAAGCCTAGTAATAGGCTTTTAAATTCTTTCCCCCAATTCCTGGCTATTGGAAGCACTTATTGAAGATACTTCTACACATAATCTAGCCTATTTACTGTATTATTGAGTTAGGCTGAAGACATTAAAGTGGGATGGCTCAGGAGTAGAGTACATGCATCTAACATTCTGGTAGATATCGTTTAACTGGAAAAAAACTACCAATATACAGTCTCATCAAGTTTAGGAAGGTATCCATATTTTGTACACATTGGTTAACACAGATGTTATGCTGGTTTTTTGTTTTACTAATGTAAAATCAAAAAAGATACTTCTTTTTTTTTTTGCATTTCTTTCATTATGTGGAGGTAGAACAATTTTCATTATTTGTGGAACACTTATTCTTCTATATTGTCTATTTTCCCCTTAAGTTGCTTGTTTCCTCCCCTTAACAATTATAGTGACACTCAATGGACAGTAACCCTCAAATATTCTGGCACCTTTCCCCCCTCATCTACTGCCCCAAAAGAAATTAGGAGAAGAGAAAACTTAAGGATTGTAGCAATCCATTCTAACCACCCATGTCCCAGAAATTCACGATTCCCATAAAACTTAGAACCTGCTCAAAATACAGTCTCACACTGACAACGAACATTAATTACTCACATTTCACAAATGAGGAAATAAATTTGAAGACATTAAGTAAGTTACCCACGGTCATACAGCTTTTTGCTGAGTGTCTCAGGATTCCAAAGCAAGCCCATATGACTTCAAACACCAAGTTCCTAACTACTTTGCTATGCTGCACCTATCTATTCCAGACACATTTTCTCCAGGTCTCGGGAGACCTCCCGTCCCTGCCTTTCTCAGTTTAACATTCCGAGAGACTGCTAGTGCAATATCATCATGGGGGTGTCTTCCACCACCAAGAGCACAACTCAAGCTCTAGAGCTGCCAAATTAACAAAAATGCAAGATGCTCAGTTACATTTGACTTTCAGATAAACCACCACACTAAAAAATTATTTGCTCTGTGACATTCAAATGTAACTGGGCATCTGTATTTTACCTAGCAATCTTACCAAGCTCCGGTTTTCCCGGGGCTACAGACCTCAAATCCCTATTTCCAGGTAGGGAATAAAGCCCAATACAGGCACTGGATGTTAAGATGGTGCAGGCAAAGCCTCCATAAGTCAGGGGGGGCCAGTACTCCCCTCCGAAAGAGATCCTGACTTGGAGCGAGTGAGAGACTGCATCCCCAGAGCCATTCCGAATAACAGGTCACAGGGTCTTGCAGCAGAAGAAAACAAATAGGACGCGGAGCCACCGGGAAGCGGGAAGGGAAAGGGAAAGAACCCGGAGCCGGGCAAATGGATCCTCCGCGGTGCAGGGAACGCTTTACAGGTGAGACACAACGAAGACAGGTCTGGAGAACTGCCCGCTAGGCCGAATCTCCCTCCCTCCGTCTTCCCGGGTTCGTCCAGCGGGCCCCACGCAGCCGGCATGTCCACCCATTCTCTCTTCCCCTATAACAGCGCCGCCCCTGACACCCAGCCTCCACGTCTCCCCTTTTCTTCTTCCCTACCTTTGACCCGCGCGCTCTTGGTCTCGAATTTGGTTAGCATCCTTCAGGCCTCCAGCTCCAGCGCCCGATCCCTGAGCCCTGCCACTCCCCGCTGCCCTTCGGACGCCTCCACGTCAGCGACCCTAGGCAGCAGCTCCCGGAAGCTCCTCAAGACACGAACTTCCGGTCTCTGGAGCTCCGGGGCACCGAGACGGCGCCACCGGTAGCCTAGAGAGGCCACTACCCGAGAGGAGGGGAACCGAGGCTTCCGCTCAGCGGAGAAGCAAGATGGCCACGGATAGGGGCGGCTCTGGACCTGGCCCGGGCAGTACGGGTCTTCTTCTCCTGCTGTCTTTCTGCGTCCTACTGGCAGGTGAGGCCCCCTCGCCCCTGAGCTCCGCCGTGTGAGGGGAACCCTTCGGACCTGCCCAAACGCTAGCGCCGACGTTTCCCTTTTGGTCCCTTCTGCCCCTCTGTCCCCCCACCCTGTAAATCCTCTTTCTCTTTCGTTCCCTACGACAGAAGTTCCCCCTTTGCCTGAACCTGTAGGTCCCTTCTCCACTGCGGCACGTCGTGTCGCTTCGTTACCTGCTCCAGGCTCTTCCTGGACTTCCAGCCCGCTTTGTCCGGTGCCTCAATTCCCTACAGCCCAGCCACCCCACTCATAACCAAAAGGTGCAGGTGTGAAAGTTTAGCTTCCTTCCCTGCGTTTAGACTTTTTTCTAAAGATGAAAACAGCCTCGTTCTGTGGGTGCTGTGCACGCTTAAAAGGTAGATCATTTCTTCTCTGTTGATTACGCCATAAACCCGTGTCTCAGTTTCTTTCATTAGTGAAGGGAGGCTAGGGTAGGGTGTGGGAACTCTTAACTGTTGAGAGTACGAAGTATTGACTCGAGGAACTTTAAGCCTTTATAGTGTGGGTAAATGTGCTTACTTTCCGATATATGGCTTTCTTGTTGGTTGAGCCCTAAAATGCAAACATGGCTGTATATAATCAGGACTGTGCCTTTCCCAGCATTCACATTGTGTTTTAAGATCCCTAAAGGAGAAGCTACAGCAGCCTACACTGTGGGCACATGCAAATGACCTACTGAGTTAGATTAATTGACAGGTGTATGACATAGATGTCTCCCAATTCTGTTCTGACTCCTGGGGGGAAAAATCTCATTTTTTCATTATTGTAATCTGTACTCTTAGACCTGCACCCATGTAATATGCATACAGGATAGAAAAGTGGAAGGATGCCCACACATACAACCAGAAGCTGGCACATCACAGGGTAAACACCCGTCCTTTGACAAATCAAGTTTTCTCTCTTTTAGCTTCACCAATACTTCCTCTACATGGAATATGTTGTAATCTTCTGAAGCAGTTAGCCAGAGCACATTTATGTGCTCCAACAGGGTGCCCAAGAAGTGAGAGTGGATGCTAGTTTTGTGTTTCAAAGTACGACATTGAATGATTTACCCATTTCATACATACATCAAGAATACGACATGGTAGAAGCTAGTACCAGTGTCTTTCAATTTCTTCTAACACTTTGTCTTCTCATCAGGTTTGTGTGGAGGAAACTCAGTGGAGAGAAAGATCTACATCCCCTTAAATAAAACAGCTCCCTGTGTCCGTCTGCTCAATGCCACTCATCAGATTGGCTGCCAGTGTGAGTTGAGTTGGGGTTTGTGTTTGTGACCGTTGGTGTTTCAGCCTATGCCCTGCTTAGGAGTCTAGGCACTCAAATTAGATGTGAGTAGAAGATAATAACGAAGTATCCGTCAAACCAGGCAAGATAATTAATAAACAGTAAGTTTTAAGAAAATTGTATATACCAAACATTTTAGATATGTGCTTCATCCAACCCACCATGAGAACCTCAGCACCATTTTGCAAATTATGAAACCCAGACTTAAAGAAGTTCAGTAACTGTTCCAAGGTTATTCTGGAGTAAAATCAGGATTTGAACCCTGGCATCCCAAGTTCTAAGCCAAGACTCTTAACTACCCTACTATACTATTTTCCAAGGAGAAAGAAGTCTTATATTCCATGAAGTCTAGTCATCAGCTGCACTCTGACATCTTTCTGGGACCAAAATGGGCTTCTTTTTTTTTTTTAAAGCAGCCCTTTTTAAAATATTTAATTGTTTGAGAGGTAGAGTTACAGACAGTGAGAGGGAGAGACAGAGAGAAAGGTCCTCTGTCCACTGGTTCACTCCCCAAATGGCCGTAAATTGCCGGAGCTACGCCAGTGTGAAGCCAGGAGCTTCTTCCAGGTCTCCCACGGGGGTCCAGGGGCCAATGGACTTGGGCCATCCTCCACTGCTTTCCTAGGCCATAGCAGAGAGCTAGATGGGAAGAGGAGCAGCTGGGACTAGAACCGGCACCCTATGGAACACCAGCGCCACAGAAGGATGATTAACTTGCGCCACAGTGCCGGCCCCCAAAATGGGCTTCTTAGAAATAGTAAACTGGGGGCCGGCATTGTGGCACAGCAGGTTGTGCTGCGGCTTGCAATTCCAGCATCCCACATTTGAGTGCTGGTTCCAACCTGCTCTACTTCCAGTCCAGCTCCCTGTTACTGTGCCTAAGAAGGCAGCAGATGATGGCCAAAGTACTGGGAGTCCCAGCCACCCATGTGGGAGACCAGGATGGAGCTCCTGGCTTTGGCCTGCTCTAGCCCTGGCTGTTGCAGGCATTTGGGGGAATGAACCAGTGGAAGGAAGATCCATCTCTCTCTGCCTTTCAGATAAATAAATATATCTTTAAAAAAAAGAAAAGAAAATGTCTGGGATGGTTGGCAGGTATCAGAAGTTTTGATTAAAAAAAAGCAATGAACTGTTTGAAGAATAAGCATTGAAAATGAAGTATTCAAGTTTATCTTGTGCTTTGTAAATGTGTTCCAAAATAGATTGCCATGACACTGTGATTCTAAAACAACTATCAAAATCACAGTGAGGAAAAAAGTTATGATCTGAAGACCAAATCCCAGTTTTTCTGTTGCTTAACTTGCTGTTGTCATATTTTGTTCTTTCACGAACAGTAGCTCTGTCAGAGAGTAGTTTGTGTTATGAATATGTTAATTGTCCCGTGTTCCTGCTGAAGAAAGAACTTGACCAGGTTTCTGCTCTGGGTTTGAGGGTAGTAGAGACTCAAGTCATCCACGTCCAATGCAGGCTGTCGGATTGCTGGTCTTGCTAGAACCTCACTATGAGCGTCAAAGGCCAGGCCCCGTGCTCTTGGAGCTGGACTCCATGCAGGGCCCTGTTGAAGTGAGTCATCCTGCTGCATGTTCTTTGAACAGCCCCATGGGAAGTGACGCAATGGCCCCTAGAGACTAAAGCCAGGCACCAACACAGAGACAAGAGGGGAGGGGCTGGACTCTGGCCGTTTCCTCATGAAGCTCTTGTTTCCTTTCCAACCTGTTTATGTTTTATTTCTAAGTCTTATTTGGTCAAATCTGTCTGTTCTGAGCGAACTATACCCTGACTGCATGATAAAACGAAGGAGAAAAAGTGAGACCCAGATTTGATTTTCTGGTTGTAATGACCTGCTTCTTTCAGACTCTTTAAAGCGCTCAGAGGGAGCTACATGTGTTTCTTTTTCCCCACTCCCTTGCTCCCTGCTCCCTTCCCCACTGTGCCATGTGAGCAGAGGTGGAAAAGCTGCGCCTCATGAAAGGCCCAGAGAAAGCAAGCACAACTGAAGACTGCGTAGTCGTCACCTGGAACCCAGGTTTTTCAGTCTAATATTGTAAATTCTTCCTTCCTTCCTGGAGCTGAAGTTGTGTATTTTCTGATTTGCATACCAGTCTTCCCATATCCCATGTTTTACATGCCATGGCAAGGACTGCTGTTTTTTGTTTTACCCAGAACATCCAGTGGTATCTGGATATTGTCTACAGTTGTTCCAGACTCTGATAGTCCTCAAAATTTTATTGTTAGAACCGCCCACGTAAATTTAAGTATCTCTGTGTTTAGACCACAGTTAAATGTTGGGGCCTTGGTCTCCCACGTGCAAATTCCCAGTGGCGGGTATTTCAGTGCTGTGGTCTAGAAGCACGGTTCTCATGGCTGGCTGTTTAAAATGAAGGACGGGTTTTCACAAAGGAAGATTCAAAACTAGCACTGCAAGCTAGAGACATACAGCCTCACATCTCCAGTGGGAAATACAGGTTGGAAAACTTTGGTGTCAGTTTTTTTTTTTAAGATTTTTATGTTTTTTATTTATTTGAAAGGCAGAGTTAGAGAAGAAGAGAGACAGAGAGAGATCTTCCATCTGCTGGTTCACTCCCCAAATGACCACAATGGTCAGGGCTGGGTCAAGCTGAACCTAGGATGCTAGAGCTTCTTCCAGGTCTTCCACGTGGGTGCAGGGGCCCAAGGATTTGGGCCATCTCTGCTGCTTTTTCAGGTACCTTAGCAGGGAGCTGGATCAGAAATGGAGCAGCCAAGACTTGAACTGGACGCTGTAGACGGTGGCTTAACCTGCTGTGCTACCGTGCCAGCCCTGGTGTTGATTTCTTCCTCAATGTTGTGTATGTGGCTGATGTGGTTGAGAGAAAAGGGAAAGAAAATGAAGATCACAGAGCCTCTGTGGTATTTCATGAACAAGGGTTGTAATGTGTTCTCTGGGGCCTATTTGTCCTCCACTCCCTCCCGTTAACCTCCTGATGGAGCTGGGACAATTCAGCTTTGCACTGAAGTCCAGAGATGACTGTATTCATCCAGATAATGTTGTTTCATCTTTAGGAGTAGAATCTGTGAAGGCAAAGTCAGAAATGTCAACCGTGGGAGCTTTAATTTGACCTTTTCTGTCCCTGCAGCTTCAATTAGTGGGGACACAGGAGTTATCCACGTCGTGGAGAAGATGGAGGACCTGCAGTGGGTGTTGACCGATGGCCCCAACCCTCCTTACATGGTTCTGCTGGAGGGCAACCTCTTTAGCAGGTAAGGCCTGGATGTGCCTGCTAGGAAAATACCTTCACAGAGGGAAACATTGAGTGACACCAGTGTGAGTAAAAGCTTCCCTTGGCTGCCCTGCTCTGGTCAGGGGGAGGTGCAGGAGTGGCTCTCGGAAGGAATGAGCACCGTCAGAGGCTCATCGCAGTGACCTAAAAGAAGAGCTTGGGTGGGCGTTGGCACAGCAGTTAGGACACCGCTCAGGATGCCCACATCCTGTGTTGAAGTGCATGGGTTCAAGTCCCCGCTTTGCTTCCTGTTCCAGCTTCTACTAATGTGCACCCTGGGAGACAATGGGATGGTTGGGTCCCTGCCACCTATAAGGGGAACCCAGATTGAGTTCCCAACTCCTGGCTTCAGCCTGACCCAGCCCCAGGTGTCGTGGGCATTTGGGGAGTGAACCAGCAGATGGGAGATCTCTGTTTCTCTGCCTTTCAAAAAAATTTTAAAAAAGAATGATTTAAAAATCAGAATAGAGCTGTAGTGAGTAAAGACTCTAGGGAAGATGGAGGAGTACCAGGGTCACTCAGGGGCAGGAGAGATGAGCCCTGAGCTCAGCTTGGGCCTTAGTCTGGAATCAGAAGTTAGAGACTGGCAAAGGAAGAAATGAGTTGACAGTTCTGCGTCCCTTAATTCTCCACTCATTGCCATCTGCGGGGCAGGCACTGACCTGTCTGACGCTTTCCTGTCCTTTCATGGTATTCCTCCCTATTCCAGGGAGACAATGGAGAAGCTGAAGGGGAGAACCAGCCGCATTGCTGGGCTTGCAGTGACCATAGCCAAGCCCAATTCCACCTCAGGCTTCTCTCCCAGTGTGCAGTGCCCAAATGATGGGTTTGGTAAGAACCTCAACCAACTAGCGAAACCTATTGTTACACAAGGCTCATTGTTGCTTCAGTGTCATGTCTTTGTGAAGGGTGTGTGTGTGTGTGTGCCTGTCTGTGTGGATTGTGAGCAGCTGACTCCCAGACAGAAGTGTTTCTTTGTGCCACTCATCCCTTCCGTCTCTTGCTTCCCCTCTTCCACTGACCTTCCATCATTTCTTCTTGTCACATGCTCAGACCCCTAATTTGCCAGCCTCGGGTTCTCTGTTTCAGTAGGGGTGATGGTAGAGTCAGGCCTCCTTTGCACCACTGCCTCCTTTTGGACTCTCAGTTCCAACTCTGTGAAATTCTAATCTTTATCCTTCACTGGGTCCCTAAGAGCTTGGTGCATCAATGACCCATTTGTCCCACCCTGTCCCCCCGTCAGGTGTTTATTCCAGCTCTTATGGGTCAGAGTTTGCTCACTGCAGAGGCGTGCCATGGAACCCCGAGGGCAATGGCCTGGCTTATGAAGACTTCAGTTTCCCTATATTTCTTCTTGAAGATGAAAATGAAACCAAGGTCATCAAACAGGTAAGGATTTTGCCAGCTCTTGCCAGTTCTGGCTAGAAAGAGTGTTATTTATAGGCTATCCTACTGCTCATTCTAATGCAACCTATGAAAAATGTACTACGAAAAGAACCAAGAAGTATTTTTTTTCTCGTTTCGCCCTCTCCTGTTTCTCTCCTGCCTGATACCACAGCATTAAAGGTTTTTAGACTGGAAGAAAATAATAAAGGAAAGAATAATCTGAAGCAAGGTATTTGGCACTGGTTAAGAATCAGGTAAAAAGATCATTGGACTAGGAATTGAGACATTCAATTTGGGAATATCTTAGGTTCTTTTTAGCTCTGATATGGACCAGTTCTAGTCTAATGTCTTCGTTCTTGGCACAAAGAGCAGTTAAGAGATATGTTCAAAGTTTCATGGTGAGTTGATGTCTAAGTGATCCTGGATCTTAGTTTTGATCTCTAGTTCAATATTTCTTTTATCAAGTCACATTAAGAGCAGTGGCTGACGATCCACATTAGGCTAGGCATTTGGGGTGGGTTAATTTCATCTGCCCAAGCCAAGCCATTGCGTCTGTGTCCTTTTGCACCTGTTGATGAGTTTTTCTTTTTGACCTTGTAGATCCTGTGGTTGTACCAGGACAACTATAGCTCAGGGACTGATGTCTCCCAAATGGGAGTGGCTTAAGGATGGAGCTGGGCCCTCCTCTTTCTGGGAAGTAAGGGAGGGCCTCCACAGCTAGCTGTCTCAGTGGGGTCCATCTCCCCTTCCAGTGCTACCACGATCACAACCTGAGTCAGAACGGCTCAGCACCCACCTTCCCGCTGTGTGCCATGCAGCTCTTCTCACACATGCATGCTGTCGTCAGCACTGCCACCTGCATGCGGCGCAGCTCCATCCAGAGCTCCTTCAGCATCAACCCAGGTAGGGCAGATCCCGGCCATGCTGGGTGTACCGGGGTAGGGGAGGAGAAGCTGGCCAGAGGAGGTCTTGGTAGGGAAGGAGAGGGCGCAGGCAGGGAGTGCTGGGTAGAAGTGGAAACACTTCTGGACAGCTTCAACAGCGTGTAGCTGAAGTGGGTGGTGGCAGCAAAACTAACCTGGAAGAGCTGGAGGTAGAGAAAATGATGCAGCATCAGGGGCCATGGTCAGAGAAGGTTCAGAGGCTTTCTGTACAGCTGCCCTCTCCCCTAGTCCTGTTGATGGCCCACTGTGTCCATGCAGAAATCGTCTGTGACCCCCTGTCTGACTACAACGTATGGAGCATGCTGAAGCCTATAAATACATCGGGAACGTTGGAGCCTGATGACAGGGTTGTAATTGCTGCCACCCGGGTGAGTGTTGGCCCCTATCGGGATGGGCAGGATTAGCACAGAAAGACCTGGCCTGGCTCTTGGGAATATCGGATTTCAGAGTTGCTGCATCAGGCATCAGGGGGGCCTCAAATGGAGAGGGATCTGGGCTGTGGGACTCCTAGGCTGTGCTCATCACCCCAGGAATTGTTGGTCCTCTCGGCTGAAACTGTGGGGAACGTTTAGGCCTGGTCCTAGTTTCTGGTTTTAAAGGGCACTCCCCCTGCCTTTCTTCTGCTGTACCCAGCTGGACAGTCGCTCCTTTTTCTGGAATGTGGCCCCGGGCGCTGAAAGTGCTGTTGCCTCCTTCGTCACCCAGCTGGCTGCAGCTGAAGCTTTGCATAAGGCGCCGGATGTGACCACCCTGCCCCGCAACGTCATGTTTGCCTTCTTCCAAGGGGTAGGGCTGTTTGTCTGGGGTGGGGTGGCAGGGAAGGAGAGGGTTGGGGAGGACCTCAGTGCTGGACCTAAGTTGTGGATCAGCACAGAGCTTTTGTATATGGCCTCGTATGTGTCCTCTTTGGGTTCCTCTGGTTTTTGTTTTTGGTGGTTTTTTTTTTTTTTTTTTTTTGACAGGCAGAGTGGACAGTGAGAGAGAGAGAGAGAGAGAGAAAGGTCTTCCTTTGCCGTTGGTTCACTCTCCAATGGCCGCCGCGGCTGGTGCACTGCGGCCAGCGCACCACGCTCATCCGATGGCAGGAGCCAGGTGCCAGGTGCTTTTCCTGGTCTCCCATGGGGTGCAGGGCCCAAGCACTTGGGCCATCCTCCACTGCACTCCCGGGCCACAGCAGAGGGCTGTCCTGGAGGAGGGGCAACCGGGACAGAATCCGGTGCCCCAACTGGGACTAGAACCCGGTGTGCCAGGGCCGCAAGGCGGAGGATTAGCCTGTTAAGCCACGGCGCCGGCCCCTTTTTTTTTTTTTTTTTGAAACCTGCTACGCCTGAGTTAATGTAATCCCTCCTAGATCCCCTACTGAGAAAACATCTATTTGAGGCATCCTTTCACTTTCATTCTCTGGATCCCTTTCCTGCTCCCTCCACCCAGGAACCCATTGGCACACAGCCTGGCCCCAGAATAAGGTCATAGCAGCCATGGCTGAGTGGGTGGAGGAGGGCGAGAGTGGAGAAGCAGGCACAGAGCAGCTGTGGGTTGCCTTGGGCGTTTACGAAGGCCATTTTCCCCATTTCTGGGCACAGAAAGTCCTGTGATGCATACACGTGAGGGGTGGTCACAGGCCAGGAGGTGGTGGGTGGAGGGGAAGTCATGTGCCTGGAAGCTGACTTAACAGTTGAGAGGAGCCGAGACAGTAGCCTTCCTGCCTGCTGCTTTGATGCCCTGGCCTTCCTTGGGGCTGCTCTGACCATCTGGAACGTCTGTTTCCTTTCTCACCCATGCCCACGCCTCAGGAAACTTTTGACTACATTGGCAGCTCGAGAATGGTGTACGACATGGAGAAAGGCAAGTTTCCTGTGCCGTTGGAGAACATCGCCTCATTCGTGGAGCTGGGACAGGTGTGCAGCACGTGTCTTTCTCTCCTCCCCTTCCTACTCACAGCTTGGTCCTTGGTCCTCTCTGTGGTCCTGTTGTGCTCACTTCTGGTCCCACCGCCTCTCCCTTGACTGCCTTCCCCCAGACAAGGGCCAGAACAAGAGACTGATTGCTGCTTCTTCATCCTCTCCCCAAGGTGGCCTTGAGAGCCTCACTAGAGCTTTGGATGCACACGGATCCCATGTCTCAGAAAAATGAGTCCGTAAGGACCGAGGTAACCGGAGCATCTCTCTTCATTTCCTGCTTCAACAGCTCGGTGTACGGGCCCCATCCCCAACCCCTGCCCTGTCGTCACCAACCCCCAGGGCCTGTGAGACGGGATCAGGTTAGGTGTTGGGTGAAGGAGGAACACCACAGCCATTGTTTCTTGCTGGGAAGAGTCCTGAGCCGAGCGACTTCCTGTTGGTTTTCTGGATGGGTAGTTCTCTGATCACTTGGTGCATAGCAGACTGCCACTGCCCAGGAAGGACAGGTGGTGACCAGTGTCCTTTCTCTCCTTGCTGCTTCATAGATCCAGTTGTCAAGGCTGCCCTGCCAGAAGTGCAGTCCTGGCTCTGTCAGATGCCCTACCCCAGTCTTCTACTTCCTCAGTGCTTGTTCAAGACCCTCCCTCCCTTCTAGGTCCAGCTCTAAGCCTGCTTTCTACCATGAAGTCCTCTTCCTGCCACTCCTGCCTTCCGTGTCGCCCCTGTTCTGGACTCCTTTGGTACTCAGAAAATCAGTTACCCATTTGGCATCCAGCTTACAGTTCTGCCTTACTATTTGCTCCCTCCAGTTCTATAAAACAAAGGATCAGTGAAGCAGCCACTGAGAGGAAGGCAGTGTCCAGAGGACAGTGGGATTTGCCTATAAATGTGAAAAAACACAGGCCTCCACTTTGTGCCCTGATTTTGTAGCTCCGAAAAGGATGGTGAGAGCTGCAGGAACTTCAGAGAGCTCTGTTCCCAGAAGGCTTGGGGATATAGATCTAGGAGAGCATAGGGGAGCTCCCCAAGCTGGCCTCCCGTCCCCAGCCTCCCATGCGTTCGTTAATCTGCCCTGTCTCCCCAGGTGGAGGAACTCCTGGCCACACTGGAGAGGAGTGGTGCTGACGTCCCCGATGTCGTCCTCAGGAGGCTGAGTGAGTCCCAGGCCCTCCCACCATCTTCTCTGCAGCGATTTCTTCGAGCTCGAAACATCTCTGGTGTTGTTCTGGCCGACCACTCTGGTTCCTTCCACAACAAGTAAGAGTCAGGCCTGCACCCTCATTCTCGGAGAGAGAGTGTATTGTGCAGACTATGAGAAAGCTCACACTCTCTCCTCTCCCCACACCAACCCCTCCAAACCCTCTAGTAAGTCTGTGTTCTTGGCTCTGGGCCCTGTCCACGCCAGACCTGGCTGCCTCCTTAGATTCAGAACACCATCCTCAGCCTTGGCTCTGCTTCTCTCAAGCTCTCCTGGGACTTGAGTTCCCCAGGGCTGCCAGCAGAGGGCATCATCTCAAACAAGAGCCCGGGGAAGCAAGCTGGGGTTCCTTTGGCCGGAGGAAAGAGAGCAGTCCCTGTTCGTGGCCCTACCTAGGGTGCCACAGACACTGTTAATGCACCTGTTCTTGCCGTGTGGTAGGAGCACAAGGATGGAAATGTACCCTACAGTGGGGGGGGGGGGGGGGGACTCCAGAGACAAGAAGTGAGGCCCTGTCAGTCCTCGCTTTCCTGCTTCATGGTACCCTTGAGTTCTGCCTGACTTGAGGGCTGGGACAGGAGGACACTTCCTTCTCAGGCTGGATCGCTGAGTCCCCCAGCCTCCTTGGGGCCAAATGAGTGTCCAAGCAAAAATGCTTAAGCTCCAGTTGTCCAACCCCAGCCAAGTAGCACGTTTTCATTCCTCCAGGGGAGTGAGGGTTGCAGCAGTTAGGGTCAGGTCTCTTCTGTACCACTTTGGGATGAGGGATGATTCTGTTTGAGCACATTTTGGACTTGATCCTATGGCTGAGCTGACTGAGGGGCAGGGGTCCTCTGGCAGTGGAGGCTAGGAGTTCTGTTCTTTTAGCTCCTCTTTTAAGACCTACCTCCTTGGGGCCCCCCAAGGATTGTAATGGTGACTCCATCTGGTATATTCCTTTTTAAAAATTTTTAAAAAACTATTTATTTTGATAGAGTTGAGAGAGGGAAAGAGAGAGATAAAGAGAGGTCTTCATCCACTGGCTCATTCCCCAAATGGCTACAACAGCTGAGGCCGGGCCAGACCAAAGCCAGGACCCAGGAGCTTCTTCCGAATCTCCTACACGGGTGCAAGGACCCAAGCACTTGGGCCATCTTCCGCTGCTTTCTCAGGTGCATTAGCAGGGAGCTGGATCAGAAGTAGAGCAGCTGGGACTCAAGCCAGCACCTATGTGGGATGCTGGCGCTATAGACAGTGGCTTATCCCACTATCCCACCAGCATTGGTTCCTGGTTTGTTCTTTCTTTTAAAAGATTTATTTATTTGTTTGAAAGAGTTGCATAGAAAAGGAGAGGCAGAGAGAGAGGTCTTCCATCTGCTAGTTCATTCCACAATTGGCCACAATGGCCGGAGCTGTGCCAATCTGAAGCCAGGAGCCAGGAGCTTCTTCCGGGTCTCCCAAGCAGGTGCAGGGGCCCAAGGACTTGGGCTATCTTGAGCTGCTTTCCCAGGCCATAGCAGAGAGCTGGATAGGAAGTGGAGCGGCTGGGACTCGAACTGGCATCCATATGGGATGTCAGCACTGCAGGCGATGGCTTTACCTGCTATGCCATAGCACTGGCCCTGGTATATTCTTATATATCTGTGAGCAGACCTGATCCTACCACCTGCCTGACCCCACTCCCTCCCCCACTGTCATACAGTAGTCCTGATGCGTGTCAGAGTTCTCTGAAAATCAGATTGACTGATCTCATGCATCGCCAGCCCAGATCATCCTGTGTTCAAAGACCTCGGCCCATTTACCTTCTTGTCCTTGTCTGCCAGGAAAGTCTGTGTGCTTCCCTAGTGACTCCCACCCTTACTGCTGCCATTCTCCGTATTTCCTTTAATGTGGGGTCCTGATTTTCTCTCTTCCCCTGTCCTCTGGATGACGAGAAGTAAGATGCTACGTTCCTGCATCAGAGGCATTTGAGTAGCAGAGGGGCAGAGCCTTGGCTGAGTGTAGCCAAGGCTCATGCCGACTTTCCTGGCAGATACTACGAGAGCATTTATGACACCGCTGAGAACATTAATGTGGTCTATCCAGAGCGGCTGAGCCCTGAAGAGGACCTGAACTTTGTGACAGACACTGCCAAGGTAGCACTGACCCCAGCTGGGTGGGAGCACAGGGAACGCGGTGAAGATGCCGAGAAGGTTAGTGCTTAAGGATGCAAGAGACGGATCGCTCAGCCCACTCCTCACCTACCACAGGCCCTGGCGAATGTGGCCACGGTGCTGGGACGCGCACTGTATGAGCTTGCAGGAGGAACCAACTTCACCCACACAATTCAGGCTGATCCCCAAACGGTAAGAGCAGATGGGCCCCAGCCCCTTTTCCACCTCAGTTTGCACAGCAGGCTGCCCTCATCCTTTAGGGCCCTTGTCTTGTTTCCCAAACCTTACGCTTGGTGCACCTGGTGCCCCAGAGAGCTCTTGGATGGGAGTTGTGTACACCCTCACGGCCCACCTCCATCTCCCAGCTCCAGTCCTTCTGACCAGCCCGCTTCCTGCCCCACGACTGGCTCTCCGCTCGGAATTCCTTCCCTGGGCCCGCTCCAAGTCCCAGGGTTTTCTCTTGTCACTGTTCCAATCCTAGGTCACCCGCCTACTCTATGGGTTTCTAATCAGAGCCAACAACTCCTGGTTCCAGTCTATCCTCAGGCATGACCTCCGGTCCTACTTGGGTAAGCGTGTGGTATGCAGACGGGACCCTTAGCTGAGGAAAGATCATCACTTCTAGTTAACCTTTACTGGGTTTTTGTTGTTGTTGTTGTTGTTTTGCCCCCGTTCCCCCTTCCCCATTTTACTTTTCTTTCTCCCTGTGTTTGTTGGGTCGTTTTCACTTAACCTTCCCTCTTCTGGCTCCTGCCAATTTTGGACTTTCCTTGTTTCTGCCTGCCCTTGCCCCACCTTCCACCGACCATCGTCCCCTTCCCTGGGTCTGCAATCAGGCGACAGCCCTCTTCAGCATTACATCGCCGTCTCCAGCCCCACCAACACCACTTACGTGGTACAGTATGCCTTGGCAAATTTGACCGGCACGGTGATGAACCTCACCCAAGAGCAGTGCCAAGACCCAAGTAAAGTCCCGAGTGAAAACAAGGATGTGAGTGGTAGTGGGTGTTGGAGGTGCCCCAGGCCCCTTTCCCTGCGGACGGCTAGCATATCTGCTGGGCCTGGGTGGACCTGGGGAGTGGGCTGGACAGGTCGGGGATGCAGCCCTTAGAACATGAGCGTTGAAGAGGCAGTAGCCTGGGTGGAAACAGTCTAAAGGGTGGGACGATGACAGCCAGTGGGCATGGTTGGTTGGAGCATGGTGTGGGTCTGAGGTGAGAGGGCGAGTGAGAGGATCACCTCAGCCCACAGTGTGGCCCCTCCTCCTCTGCAGCTCTATGAGTACTCATGGGTTCAGGGCCCCTTGAATTCCAACAAGACGGAACGGCTGCCCCGCTGTGTGCGTTCCACGGCACGGCTGTCCAGGGCCTTGTCCCCTGCCTTCGAACTGAGTCAGTGGAGCTCCACTGAATACTCCACATGGACTGAGAGCCGCTGGAAGGACATCCGTGCCCGGATATTTCTCATCGCCAGCAAAGAGCTTGAGGTGAGAGGGATTGGGGGAGGCAGGTAGCTGAAATCTGTTTCACTCCTTTTTACGTCTCTTAGCTCCTGCCCGCGTCCATTCGCCTCAGATTTGCGTTAAAAACCTGCGGCAAATCTGTCCCTGGTCAGCCAGTGTGTCCCGGGGGAAGGCTTTCTCACCGACGGCTGGAGTCTGTGTTCATTCTGGAGAGCCCCTGTGGATCCGGGAAGTTCTTCCCATCTGGCCCAGCTGGGATGAGCCAGTCCAGTATGACTGTGCCCCTGGCATAAGTCAGTCGGTGCCGTAAGTGCCAGGAGAGGGTCAAAGCCCCGGATCCTACTTTCAAGATGCTTAAAATCTAATACAAGGTAGACGCGAGGACAGCGACATGGCATTTTCCAGTGGGGTGATTTAAGTTGCCCGTGACTTTCCCCTACTTGGTGCTTGAAGCCCAGATCCCCATATCTGCCAGCCCCAAACAGTGGCCCACTGCGGCCACGTGCCCTGAGAATCCTCTTCTCCTCCCCCGTGCCCTGCAGTTCCTCACCCTGATGGTAGGCTTCGGCATCCTCGCCTTCTCGCTTATCGTCACCTACTGCGTCAATGCCAAGGCCGACATCCTTTTCATCGCTCCCCGCGAGCCAGGATCTGTGTCTTACTAAGGAGGACCCCAGCGTGTCCCGCCAGCTCTGCACTTCCAAGATCATCAGTCCCACTGGGACACAAACCACTAGTTTGTCACTGGAAGCTCTCTGAGTCTGCCTCAGACTGGGATTAACAGAAGAGAGTGGAACTGTCCAAAAGAGACAGAGAGGAACAAGTCGTCTCTATTCCCTACCCATTCCCCAAGCCCTTCCCCATCCTTTCCTCCTCCCCTACTCCTGCCAGATTCTGGAGTTACAAACAGGAGCTTCCTGCTGCCGTTGAACTCCTGGTCTCCCACCCTGATTTGCCACCCTTCAGGATCCCTCTTCTCTTTCCACCCTGCCTCATAACTTCCTCTGCTCCCCACCCCTCCCCTCGAAGCCCTCAGAAGGAGCACTGTGGGGGCGGGGCGACCGGACTGAGCGTGCTCCTTCCCATCCCCCTCTCTGCAGGTCCTCACCTGGCACTTCAGGGTGGGTGTGCTGCTGGGAAGGTTCCTGCCTCCAGCACACACTGCTCAGTTGTACTTTTTATTAAGCTGTAATTTCTATTTTTGTTGTTTTCTTTTTCTTTTTTTTTTTGTAAATATATAAATAGGGGGTTTCATTAAAATAGGTTATCCCAACTGACTTGTGCTGTGACTCATCCCTCTGCCCAGACAACCTCGTTCAGTGAGCCCGGCAGCTTCTTGGTCTCCAGAGGACCCAAGAGGAAGGCTGGGTCGGACACAGTCCTGAAAGGAGAGCTCTGGCAGAGCCCTGGCTCCCTCTTGTAAGACCAGCGTTGGCAAGTGCCTTCTCTTGGAAAGGATGGCGTTTCGATGCCACCAAGACACCACCTCACCCTGAGCAGCTCATGTCAGGGCGAGAGGAGGGCCAGATACGCTCACAGCCAGGTGCAATCCAGTGCAATAGATGGAGTCACTGTGGTGCATCCTGGGCACTCTGGTAGCACAGAGGGATCTAAGACAGTGGGGGTGGCACTGGAGTTGGGATTTAAGACATTCACCAAGTGTGGAAGCACAGAGTGAAGAAAAGGTACAAGTGCTGTGTGATTTGAAAAGGCAAGTTACCCAGTGTGGCCAAGCCATGAGCAGCCAGGCGGCGAGGCTGGAGCCAGGCCACAGAGGCCCCTGGGTGGCATGCTCAGGAGCGTGGGCTTTATGTTGGTGGTGGGCTTTTGGTAGACCACATCAAGAGTGGTCTGGGACTGACTGTTGCAGAAAGAACTCGGCTCCGTGGAGAAGCTCTGGTTCCCGGGGTCCTCTTGGAGGCAGAACCCTGCACTGGAGCGGAGCTACTGAAAGATCGTGGGCAGCGGCTGAGTCAGCTGAGGGGGAAAGCAGCAGCAGCAGTGGGCGCCTGAAGCCAGCCTTCCCCGCGTTGTCGGCCAAGTGGCTGGCGCTGCCGCGGGCCTGCAAACCCCAACCCCACGAAGGACTGGCCGTCCCCTCAGGCCCCTGCCTTCCTCTTAGCTCTACCTGGGCAACTGACCTGACCTGGCCCTGCTGAGGGGAGATTTTTCTCTGCAGATCCCCTCGAGGGTACCTGTTTGGGGTTCTGAGATAGGGAAATAACACCCGGCTGCTCCCCCCAGCCCGCCCTCCCTCCCAGTTGGAGCCCGAGAAGCTGCACTGTGCTGGCGGGGAGCTGAGCACAGCTGCCGCCATCGCCTGGGCCGGCTCCGCGCCTCCCTCGGCCAACAGGTCTCCCAGCGGACAGAGCAGTAAACTCCCTCATCCTGCTGGCAGCTTCGGGAAGCAGGGAAGTGGCTGGCGCCCAGTGAGGGGGCTGAACTGGGGAGCAGAGGCTTGAGCACAATCGAGGGATCAGGGGCTGTGGAAGAAAGAGAAGCGCAGGAGTTAGGACTTGGATACTCCAGCCTCCTCTGCCTCAGGAGGACTCTTAAACACAAGAAGGCTGTCTGCCCTCCCATGCCCCCATTCCTTCTCCCCCTCCCCAGAGAAACTGGGCTGCTTCTGTGGCCTGCTTTGTGGAAGGAGCACAGCCCCCCAGGGGACCCCACTGGGACTCCCAAGCAGCTCCCCCACCCCAGGGGACCATGCTCTGGCTCCTCACCAGGTATCTCCTGTGCCCTGAAGACCGTGTGTTGAGTGGGCTGGCAGCATCTCAGGGCCACAGACTCCTGGATCCCCTCCCCGTGCCCCCCCCCCCCCCTTTATTGAGACTGCTCACTTCTGTGCCTTCTGAGAGCTTCCTTCTTTCCCTGCTTCAAGCTGCTAGAGGACACTGCACCTTCTCTTCCAACCCATGCAGAGAGTTGGGTAACTGACCACCCTGTCCCCAGGACCCAGCCTGTCTCCGCCTACTGTGGCGCTTCGTCCCTTAAGACTCAACGCTGAAACCTTTCCTACTGACTGCGGTCTGTCTGTCCCTTGGCTTCTTGGAGTAAAGGGGTTTGCGCTTTTCTCTTTCCCACCTCTGGGTCACTGCTCACAAAGGTACTCCCTGGGCGATGCTTTTCATCTGGCATCTACCATTCTGTGCCAGGATCCCATCTTATTCAGCAGGACCTCTTTTCTTCGAGGGAACATGAAGACCTTAGAAATCCTAAGTGTGAATCTAACTCATCTGATAGATGGGAGACACAGAAGCCCAGAGGACTGATGTGGCTTACCCAAGGTAAGTAAAAGAGACTGGGCTGGGGCTAGAACCTGCCTGACATCTGCATAGGCAGCCACAGCAGTAGCAAACGGTTGTTGAGTAAGGCCCTGAGCAAGCTTTCTGTCCCAGTGTCATGGAAGAATAAGCGACAGATGCCTTCCCTTAGAGACTCTGGGTCCAGGGTCTAGATGGCAGGATGTGACATGACACGAGATCAATGACCTGGTGAGGCCGAGTGTGCACCATGCAAAATCGGCGCCTGAAGTGGGTTCTGCCCAAATGTCACCAGAGGGAGGGTTTGCTTTGGGCAAGTGGGGACAGTAAGGGGGAGTTCACTAATGCTGGGTGACCTTGGAAAGGGCTTGCTTTCTCTCCGGGCCCCAGGGTCCTGATCTGTAACACTGGCCTTGAGGCTCAGACAGGCACTGCTGTCTGTCAATTCGTCTCTGAAGGTAGAGAGCTGGAGTTGTAGCCTCCTCCCCCTTCTCGCTCTCGTCTAAGACCCTTCAGGGCAGGCGTGATTTGAAAAGGACTGATGGATTCATGAACTCAGAGGTAGACCAAGAATCAGTTCTAGGAAGGGAGGCCTGAGAGGGGTCATTGCCCTCTAACCCGGGGCAGCAGGATTTGGGGAAATTGTGCAGCATCCTGTGGAAGATCCTCTCCCACCTTCAGCACCTTGGCCTTGAACGCACTCTGGCAGGAGTTACTGAAGTTTGGGCCAGCAGAGACGAGACCCTTGAAAAGTTGGGGTCTGATCGGACCTCAGAGTGGATTTTTACTCCTTCCTGAACCGGGAAGGCAGAGGTGCTCCCATGCTCCTGTTGTGGAGGACGGCAGCTATGGCCCCCGTCCCCGACAGGGAGGGAAATTGGGGCCGGCGCAGGGGTCCTCTCAGGAGACATGAGGAGCAGCCATTGGTCTGAGATGATGCAAATGTGAGCTAGTATTGCCAGCCCCGGGGGGCTGTGGGCTCAGACCCCAGGGTCCCCAACTCTCCCCCAGCTCACAACTGAGAAGTCAGAGAAACTGGGGGGTGCAGAGAAGAGAAGGTAGTGAGAGGACACCAGGAAAGAGGGATTCCTAGCAGGGCTGAAGGAGGGAAGGGAAGGGAAGGCTGAGCCCGAGGGGAGAAAGGCCAGGCGGGCGTGGCCAGGAGGGGAGTAGGCCCAGAGCTGGTAGTGACAGATGGGTGGACACAAAGAGGAGAGCTTCGGGGAAGACAGATGGATGGGGGAGGGAGGAGAAGAGGCTGGGGGCGGGGGCGGTGCAGTGGTTGGAGGCCTAATGAGATTGGAGATGGGCTCCGAGCTGAGGAGAGGTGAGTGGAGAGGGAAGAAGAAAGGGGCGAGGAGACAAAGGCGATCAGGCCTAGGGGGCCAGGGCCAGAGGGCTCGGGGGCTGGCGCGGAGAAGGGGGCTTCCCGCCGGGCTGGCAGCAGAGAGAGTGACAGATTGTGTCGTTAGCCAGAGTGGAGACCCGCTGTCACCTTCTTGAGGCACAGAGAGGTGGAGGCAGAGAAAAGACAGACTGACAGACAAGGGGAGAGACCCACGGAAGCAGAGGCTCTAAGACGCTCAGCCACTGCCCACAAATGCCACAGCCTCTGCCCGGCTTCCTCCTGCTGCCTGGTTCCTGTGACCCCAGGCAGGGCCGCTGGCCAGACAAAATCAGCCTCCAACCCCCGGGCCACTCCCAGCCAGGGTCAAGCAGTGCGGCACAGCAAGGGTTAACTCCGTCTGCTCTCCCTGCCAGCCGCTTGCCTGGTTGGGTCCCCAGGGCTCCCCACATATGTCACCCCCTCTCATGCCAAACCCACTGCTTCCCCGGCTTCTCCAGGCCCTCCCCCACTCTCAAGGACTAGGCCCAAGCCCCTGTGTCTTCCCTGCCCACCAACCTCCCTCCCCCACCAGCCTACCTCGAGGACTGTCTGGAGCTGGAGAGACATTTGTGAATCACAGTTGGAAAAAGTGAACATCTATAAAATGTCACCATCAATTGTGAAGCCACACTTGCCTGCCCTGTCCCCAGACCCTGCTCCGCCTTCCTCAGTACAGCAAAGACCTCCACACACACCTCCCTGGGTGTTCCTCTCCCCTGACCAGGGGCCTGGGGCTGCAGGCAACCTGAGCTGGCCTTGGAGTTTCCCCAGCCGCCCTCAACCATAGTGCCTCAGACACAGGTGTGCGGGAAGCTTCTTCCCACCTTCATCGTGGCACTGGTGGGAGGTTTGGAAGGGCACTTGGGTTTACCCAGTACGGCCACAAGCCACCTTTCACCAGGGATCCCAAAGCCCAGTGAAGAAGACAGCATCATCCCCACTTCACAGATGATGGAATAAGACAGTCTATGCGACTTGTCCAGGGTCACCTATGCTGGGACCCAGGCCTAACTGACCCCAGGTTCAGTAGATGCAGTAGTACTTGCCAAACACATATCCTTTCTTGTTGTTCCTCAAAACAGCAAAACCAAATCCCCAAGTGAAGGAGTGGGCCCCTTCAAGTCTTGGATCTGGGGATGACAGGTGTGAAGGAGGAGGAAGTAGTGCCCGGGACACGCCCACTCTCCTCTCCCATCAAACCTCAGCTTGCACTGGGGACAGCTCAGCCTGGCTGCTTTAGGGCTGCAAGTTGTGGGGCTAGAGCGTCTGATTAAGAGCCCACAGTGAGGGAGGTGGGCTTGGCTCCCATCTACCTCTGTGCTCCCACCCCACCCCATGGTTCCTTTCTGCTTTGAGGGTCTTTCTGAGTTCTGCTTCTGTGTTCCTCAATGCTTGCCCTTTGGGATCTGTCCCCCAACCCGTCTCAGTAAGAGTCCTTCACCTCCTCGTTCTGTCCACTGAGTCTCCCCACCTTGTCTCTTTGTCTCTGGCACTTTGTTTCCTCACTGCCGTGTGCTGTCTGCCTACCTCCCCCCTTCTCGTCTCTAGTCTTCGCCTGTCTTGGGGCCTCCCTTGGGACTACTCCATCCCTGGGTAGCTGTATTTTCTCCATGTCGGTATCCGCCCAGGTCTGTGTCTCCCCAACAGTCCTCCTCTTCTCCTCTTTAAGTCTCTCCCCACGGCTCTGTCTCGCCCATATCTTGCATCTCTGAGTCTTCCACAAAGCTTTGGCAAAATGCAGCAGTTCTGCTCCCACCCTCTGCTGCTTGTTGTTTTCTCTCTCTCCCTGCGTCTCTGTCTTTCATGACTGCGTCTTCCCATCCCTCCCTGGCTCCCCTGTGTCTGTGACCCAATGACTCGGGTTTCCCAGGTTCTTTCTCTTTCTCTGGGTCTGTCTCTCCCCCTGCCTCTCTGCTCTTCCTTCTGCTTCCCCGTCTCTCTCCTATTCTTCCTGCATTTCTCCTCTCTCTCATGGCACTCTCTCCCGAGTCCCTCTGTCTCCCAATTTCTTGGATGGGGTGGAGGGCAGAAGGATGGGGGAGGTAGGACTGTTGTTGCTGGGGGCTCATTAGGTAGAGATTGGTTTTTAATCAGCGCCATGGCAATGATGATGCAAGAACTGAGATGCCACCTGATCCCCTGCCCCCCCAGCCCCCCTCCTCAAGCCTCCTTTCCCCTCCAGCTCAGCCCATCTGCTGGCGCCTGGGCACCTGTCTGGGCCTGCCCAGGTGGGAGTTGGCACCTCCCAGACCTGGGGGTGGAAAGAGGTGGGGGAGCTTGGGGAGGAATTATGGGACTCCTTAGGGAATGCCTCTGGAGAAAGCCCAAAAATGGTTGATCGGCAACAGGGAAATGGCAAATGCTTCCAACAACCTGAAGGCAAGCTGCCCTCCTGCTAAGGTTCTAGGCTGTTAGGTGCATTATCTCCCTCATTTCCACAGCAGCCTAAGAAGCAGGGGCAGCCTTCGGGAATCCCATTTTACAGAGAGATATGTTGAGGCTCAGGAGGTTGCTGCTTGTCCAAGCTCAGCTCACACAGCTGGCAGAGCCCCTTTCACCATATCACGCTGCCTCTGCGGTCCTCGGCCATCGAGGTTCATGTTAGTCATCAGGGCTCAACGATGACAGTCACCGCTGAGTAGGGGAGGAAACTCAGGTCCTGAAATCCAGACCACTGCCTCTCTGTACTACCCGTGACCCCCTTTGCTGCTGCCGACGCCACCCTGCAGCACACACATGTGCACACACACACACATGCATGAACACATGCCCACAGTGCACATGCACGCCGGAGGTGGCAGAGCTATTAGTGGGAATTTCATCCGTGCTCATTTGCATTATAACTTTGTATCTACTTTTCTTATTGCTGGTTTGATGCTGTGGCACACTCCAAGCCTGTCTGACTGCCCTTCACGCCTTCCCCAGCGTCCTTCCAATCCTGCTTCTTCCTCTCAGCACTCCTCCACTCCTCTTTTCAGCCCATATCTCCTCCTTCCTAAGAGCCCCTAATTCCCAGTGAGCCCAGTTGGCCTGGGCAGCTTAGGAAAACTCTTTGTGGGGCCTGTGTCCAGAACCTGACCAAGGCCCCCTCCTGGTGACCGGGCAGGTGGGAGAGTGGGGGCTGGGATAAGAGGAGTGGGGTGATGAGGGCAAGAGCCAGGACTCTCACATCCTCAGCTGGGTTTTGCTGCTGTCCACTCGCTCTTTTCCCGGTTTCCTTGCAAGGACCTTGGAGAGCCTTCTTCCCAGGGAAAAGGAGACATGGGCAAGGGGCTGGCAAAGTTACGCTGGGACTCAGAATGGCACTTAAATCTGGCTTCCTGGGGGCCTCCACCCTGCCGCCTCTGGTATGGGAGACAGGGGTTCATCTGTGGTCTTGCCCTGGCTCTCGCCCCAGCCCCACCCCTTCCCCAGCTCTCCATTTCTTGCTTATGAAATATGCATGGAGAACAGATGTCCCTGCTCCCCCACTCCCCGCCCCCCCAGGGCCAGCCCCCGCCCCCAGCTCCCGGGGGGTTCCCAGATCCCTCTGCCAATGGCTGCCTGGCCTGGCTGTTTAATATTGATGAGAGGGGGTGCCTGGCCAGCCAATGAAGAGCTGGGGGTGTGTGTGTGTGTATCCCCATATATAAACACAGGGCTGGGCCAGCTCAGGTGTGTGTTATGTGTCTGTGAGTGCGCATGAGTGCGTGAGAGTGTGTGTGAGGGTGAGTGGCCCATTGCTTCATCAGGCCCACTCCTCCCACCTGGGCCCCACATCGCCACTATGTGTACCCCTCCCCTCTGCCCTGGAGCCTATACAGCCATGAAACGCTGCCCCCGAGAGCTCTAGAAAGCTGGGCACTAACTTTGCAGACGGATGAGCCCTGAGAAGCCAGAGGAGACTGGGGCTGTCAGCGCTGCCCCCTGTCCTGCCAGCTTGGACCCCCAGACAGGGTCCTCCTAGGTAAACAGGGTCGT
Source organism: Sylvilagus floridanus (assembly GCA_949820135.1). NCBI lineage: Eukaryota > Metazoa > Chordata > Mammalia > Lagomorpha > Leporidae > Sylvilagus > Sylvilagus floridanus. The sequence continues at coordinate 121,634,395 of OX463225.1, forward strand.
GTGGGCAGGGGAGGGGTGGTGGTGACCCTCCCTTTCTCTGGCTCGAGCCCCCTCCCAGAGGCCTCTCTCCGGTGTTTCTCTCTTGTGTGCTGTGTCTCACTCCATCTCTGATTCTCCTGTTCCACATCGCTCCTTTGATCCTGTGCCTATCTGTCCTCAGCCGGGTTGGGGCTGTGAGAAGTGGGGGTGGGAAGTCCTTTTCTGGATGCTTGGAGTTGCTGCTGCCTGATCCCTGGAGCCTGGAACTTTGCTATCATAAGTGGATTTGGGAGTGAGGACTTGATAGGTAAATAGAAACTGTGCTGCCGGCATGGAAGTGGAGGACGTCAGTGGAGCAGGCGGAGATGGGCTGAGGCCGGACAGAGGGAACAGAGGGGAGGGAGGGCGTGGCCAAGTGATCAGGGGTGAAGGGACATGGGGACCAGGCAGAGGGACAATCGGGCTGAGATAGATGTGTTCTGAGAATCCCATACCTGAACCCCTGGTCCCAAACCAAACCTGGGAGCAGAGTGTTGGGGTCACGAAACACTGGGAGATGCTGACTTTGGGGCTTCCTATACCATTGCCATCTCCTCTTGCTCCTCTGGACCCCAGAAAACGAAGTGTGTTCCATATTTCAGCACTGATCACCTTCTCTTTTGTGTGACAGCTGTGTATGTACTTGCCTGCCCCACCATCTGCTGTCTATGACCTTGCATCCCAGCTTAGTAACTATGGACTGGACTTGGCGTGAACTTGTCTTCTATGTGGTGGGATGGGGAAAGGCTTGGGGGAGTGGGGGCGTCTTCCAGGCAGGAGAGCTAGCGCTGTGGGGGAAGGAGAGATGGTGACTGTGAAGAAGGCTCAGCGCCTCTGTTTTTGACCATTAAGTCAGCCTGAGTGCATGGTGAGGGTCCCACCGTTTCCCCCAACAAGCCCTCCCATGCAAAGACCTTTCCCAGGTCAAATTCCTGTCATACTCCCCCCCGGGGTGGGGGGAAGCCAAAGATTTGCTTCATCCTCTCAGGACAAGTGAACCTTAGCCAAGCCCTGTAAGGGTGGTCCCAAGGAGCTGTCTGTGTCCCCCTCCACCGGCTATGTCAGAACGTAATGAGGGGGCAGAAAGCTGATCATGATCCCCTTTCCCTTGTTTCCTTGCAGAGTTTCCAAAAGGGCCAGGGAATGGCAAGTGCTGGTGGTGTTGAGGACAGAGCTGAGGAAGGGCTGGCCCTGGGCTGGGGTTTGTGGTGAGAGAGCTCTCCCCCTGTTTGAGTGGCCAGTCTTGGGGAGGTCTAGGGGGCAGCTGTGCTGAGCTCCATATGTCCCAGTCCACTCTACAATGGGCAATCTGCGTGTTTACCTACCCTCAACCCTCAAGCAGCAAGGGGGGGGGAGTGGAAAGGGGAGGGAGGCAGATCCAAGCCTGCAGCTCTTCCCACCCCCCATGCCCTGCCCCCACCCTCCCTCCGCTGACTAGGAATGGTCCAGAGTCACAGGCAACCTTTCTCGGCACTGTGGCTCTAGTCTTGTTCAGCGTTTTCCTCCTACTTGTTTATTTATTCAAAAGACACATAACACAAGGCTTACTGTTTTGACTGTTTTTAACTGTGCTGCTCAATAGTGTTAAGTGTATTCCCACAGTTGTGAAACAGCTCTTCAGAACTTCTTCATCTTGCCTGTGTGTCGTTCTGTATCATTTGGGCAGCTTCCCTTGTCCAACTCCTCCCTCCAGCTCTGCAACCTCGATTCTATTTTCTATTTCTATAAATTAGCTCTCACATAAGGGGAATCACACAGTGTTTGTTCTTTTGTGATTAGTTTACCTCCAGCATTATCTCCTGAAGCTTCCATCCACATGGTAGCCTGTGACAAGATTTCCTTCTTTTCTAAGGCTGAATAATATTCCATTGTATGTGTATACCACATTTTGTTCATCTGTTCCCCCATTAATGGCCACTTGGGCTGCTCCTACTGTTTGGTTCTTGTGAATAGTGTGACTATGTATGAACATGGGTGGACAAATGTCTCTCTACTTGGTTATGTACCCAGAGGCGGGATTGCTGGATCACAAGTAGTTCTGATTTTAATTGTGAGGAGCGTGCATACTGTTTCCCATAGGGGTTGCATCATTTTACAACCTCCCCGCCAGGGCCCGGGGATCCCCATTTCTCGACATCCTTGCTGTCGCTTATTTTTCATTTTACTTTAGTAGTCGTCGTGATGGGTGTGAAGTGATAGTTTGTTGTGGTTTTGATTTGCCTTTCTAATGATTCGTGATGCTAAGTGTCTTTTCATAGACTTGTTGGCCATTTGCGGATCATCTCTGAAGTAATCGCCATTCAAATCCTTTGCCCACTTTTTAATCAGGTTACTTGATTTTTTTTTTTTTTTGCTATTGAGTTATAAGACTTCTTTATATATTCTGGATATTAGCTCCTTACCAAATATATGGCTTGCACATATTTTCTCTTTTTAACCCTATTGATTATATCCTTTTATGTACCAAAGTCAAGTTCCATGCTGTCCCACTTTATTTTCCCTTTTGTTGACTCTCTTTGGGGTGTCATAGCCAATAAGATCATTGCCAAGTCCAGTGTCATGAAGCTTTCTCCTATGTTTTCTGGTTCTAACCTTCAACCCCGGCACTGGGTTTTATCTGCCCTGGTGTGTTCTTATCACTTCTGCCTGTTACTTTCTGGATCTCTTCTCTTCTCAACAGCTACCTTCCCACTGCTGTCCACCTGCTGGTCTCCCCAGCCCTGAGCCCTGTGCCACAATTCTGCTGTCCTTCCTTACACTCACAGTTCCATACCCCTCCCAGCCCACCTCAAGCCCCCTTCCTCCCCAGCACCTCGCGGAGCTGTCCATAAATTCTCCCGTCTCTTTTCCAGGCTCGGGACTGGAACCCTGATCATGCAACCCTGAAGTGGCTCAGTGGCAGACCCCACCACCCCGGGCCCTTCCTGCCCCTCCCACAACCAGCTTTCAAGCCCCCGGAGGGAGGGGTGGGGAGGGGATCCCGATCACACCAGCCCAGAGTCTTCCATCATGATGCTCAACTCAGACACCATGGAGCTGGACCTGCCTCCCACGCACTCGGAGACCGAGTCGTGCTTCAGCGACTGTGGGGGCGCGACGGGCCCTGAGGGTGCTGGGCCCGGGGGTCCCGGAGGGGGCCAGGCCCGGGGCCCGGAGCCCGGGGAGCCTGGCCGGAAAGACCTGCAGCACCTGAGTCGGGAAGAGCGCCGGCGCCGGCGCCGCGCCACAGCCAAGTACCGTACGGCGCACGCCACGCGGGAGCGCATCCGCGTGGAAGCCTTCAACCTGGCCTTCGCCGAGCTGCGCAAACTGCTGCCCACGCTGCCGCCCGACAAGAAGCTCTCCAAGATCGAGATCCTGCGTCTGGCTATCTGCTACATCTCCTACCTGAACCACGTGCTGGACGTTTGAGCGCTCCCGGGAGTCGCGCCTCCTGCCGGGCCCTCCTGTCCCTTCTCACCGCGCACTGCGCGCACCGCTTGCTCGGAACGGCCGCCTCCTCCCCAGCCCCTGTACCCAGGCACCGAGGCCCGGAGGCGGCGCGCCCAGCCTCGATGTGATCTCGACTTTGTTTCACTGAGCCGGGCACCCCGGGGGCTGTTCTCCCGGCGGGGCTTGTGGGAGCCTAGCAGGGCAGAATGGCTCTCCAGAGCCGTCAGCGTGGAGCCCCTTGCTGGGCCAAGGCACACTCAGTCCCCCTCTAGCTCTCCAAGGGGCTGCTGCCTCTTCTACCCCAGTTCCCGATTTTCTGTGACCCCAGACCCCAGCTCTGTCTCACGTCCACCATCTTCCTGTGCCCAGGGTGGGGCAGGGGCTTCAACACTGGAAAAGAGGAAGGCTGGGGCAGCATCGGGCTGTGGGCTTCCTCCTCCCACATCGTGGTCTGGCCAGCTGGGCGGGGGAGCGGGGCGGGGCGGGGAGTGGGAAGACCCTTGGTGGTGGTGGTGGTGGTGGGGACTCTGAGCAGTCGGGAATTATGGAAAACTCTGTTTCTCTTTTGTCCATCCTGTTCGTGGGGCTTAGCAGGTGCAGACCTCAGAGCCGATATGGTAGTGAGTGCCTTGCCTTCTCTCAGCTATCCAGCCACCCTCTGCCCCTCCCACCCTTCTCCTTCCAGCTTCCTCCCTCCCTGTGAGCCACTTAGAGAAAGGAAAATCCAGCTCATGGCTAAGGGCTGACTTGCATCCGACAGGCCCGCACTATCTGCAAGGGGGCCAGGCAATGAGCAGGCGGGGTCTCACCCTTGCTTCCTGCATCTCAGCCCACCCTGAGAGCGTGCAAAACCTATTCTGGTTCCACCCCACCCAGATGCAGGGGGTGGGGCCCTATACATCATCCCCTGGGAATGCTCACTTCCCCTGGCCCTAGGGTCAGCTGATGATGTGTGTGTGTGTTCTTCCTTAAGCAGCCTTTGGCAGAGGAAAGGACACCCCCTCTTGGCCTGGGGGCTCTCTGTGCCCCTCCCACAAGTCATGGAGCCCCACCTGCTCACCCCAGCCCAGGTCAGCCTACAACTGAAGAAAGGCTTCAGGACCTATGCAGAAGGCATGACTCGCCCACTTCTACGCTCTTTCCTCCCTCACACCAAACTCTTAGCTATGAGGATATTTATTTATGTATGTATTTATTTATTTATTCATCTATTTATTTACTTATTTATTTATTTATAAATGTTACTATTTATTGCCGAGCTGTGCACTTTGGGGTAGAGCGAGGAGGCTCCCGGCAGGTTCAGCAGGGCCTCTCTTGCTACCTCCCTAGTTCTCCTTTTGCTGCTCCTTCTCCAACTCCAGTTGCGTGTGGACCTCCTAGGCTCACCACATCCCAGTCCCTTCCTCCGCTCTGCCTGTCCTGATGCCCCAGTCCTCTGAGTTAGCGCCCCTCTGCACATCCCCAGACAATCCCACTCCGGCCTCTTTTCTCTCTCTAGCCCTCCCTCTTCCTCATATCCCAAAAGCGGGCCCCAAGTCCTGTGTGTGATTCCCTCCTGCGGCATTTCCAATTTCATACAAAAAGAGACATTAAAGTGACCTCGTTCTAGCACCAGGTATGGCTGTGGTTCCTTTGATTGGGTGGAGAAGCTGCCTGTAGGTTGTGGAAGGGCGGGCACTCAGGGTCCTAGGCTCTGATGGCTTCCCGGAAGGGGTCTGCAGGCTCAAGATGCTGGACAAGTGAAGACTGAGCGAAGAAAGGCCGCAGGGTGCAGGTGCAGGGGCAGGTGGAACACACAAGCCCCAGATCTCCCCACTTGGAGTCCCATATGTCCCAGCCTGACACCATGGAGTGGCAATTTCTGAATTCTCTGGTGGTGTGCTCCAGCCTGAGAAGGAGCGGAGTGTCCCAGTGGAACCCAAGTTAAACACGTGTCTGTGGCTTCATGCTGCCGGCAAAAGCCGCTACTTGAGCTTGCAACACTGGCTTCACCGTTATGGTCTCTGTGCTGGGTCAGCAGGCCTTGCAGTGTCAGGGCTGGGCCCGTGTTGTGTTCCCTGGCCGTAGGGTACTGCGGGCAACACAGCGGAGGACCTGGGACTGATAGGAGAGTGGGGAAGGGGATTTAAAAAAAAGGACCTGAAGGGATATCAGAGGAACCCTGGAAGGGATTTGGTTCATAGATGAAACTGATGCTTGCTTGCTTGCTTGCAGAGGGGAGGGCGTGGCCCAAGGTCACACAGCTAGTTGGGGGCACAGCTAAGGCTCAGCCCCCAGCTCTTCCTGCCCTTTACCACTCCCTCTGCCTTTCTGAAGTGAGTCGGCTGACAGGTGGTGCTCTCCGACTCTCCCTTCTACCAGGAACACCGGTAAGCTGGGGACGCTTCAGAGCTGTGTGGCCCAGAGGGCCAGCAGCCTGGAGAGCACTCCTAGGGCCCACTGAGGCTCCGTCTTGGTAAGAGCAGCCTTAGAGTAGCCTGCTGTCCGTCTTCCAATCCCAAAGAGAGAAAGAAAAGCAGGCACTCCCAGTGGCCATGGGAAGTTGTGATTCACAACACCTGGCGCTGTCCGGCCACAGTGGCACCTGCCTCAGGAGGCGGGATCCAAGCAGACTGGAGACCCTGGGGGGCACTCTCACTTAGGCAGCAGCACGGGCTGGGGGGGGCCTCTGAATGCGGAAGTGGGTGAGAGGTGTGCAGGCATCTGCCAGCACTGAGAGGTTTTCATCTTTGGCGAGCGAACAGCAACATCTGCAGCAAAAAGGATTTGAGTTAGACTTAGGGAGGACCTCCACTGAGGGATGATGTGACATCTTTCCTTGCTCTCCGTGAGTTAAATGCAAAATGCCCTGTCCAGAGCCTGGTGAGGGGGAGGGAAACCACCAAAATCCTCCATTCCCAAAGGCAGGGGACCTCCTGTCCAGAGACATGCTGTGTGTGCCCCATGACGCAGGACTGGGACTAGAACCCCCGTCTTCCACTCGCGGCCATCCTGAGTGCTTTGTGCCTCTCAGTGCCCAGCAACCACAGTGCTCTCCCCAGCTGAGAGCAGGAGGTGTGTGTGTGGGGCCCTCCCAGCAGGGATCCCTCTGGGCCTGGGGGTGGTGCGAGGGGGCAGCTGCAGCTGTTCTACTGCTAGCTCTGAATTTCTTCAGATAATCAATTGGCCTCGGCTGCCTGCGCTGCTCTGCCGGGCAGGACCCGGAGGTACGGAACGGGAGGGGGAAGGGAGCTAGAGATGGAAGTCTCCGGGCTGAAGCCAGAGTGAGGGCTGCAGGGCCACGGGACAGGGAGGAAGGAGGAGAGGCGTTGTGGGAAGAGGCCAGTTGGCTGAAGCCCAGCTCGTGGCCAGGGGTGCGGGGAGGGCAATTTGGGGCTCCAGGCAGGAGGAATCTTCTGTGCCAGCCCTCCCTCCTCTTGCCCTCTTCCAAGTATCCCATGGCCCCTTCCACCAACCCCTGCCTGCCTCCATCCCTGTGTACCACCGGCCCCACCCAGCCAGCCTATCATAACTGCTCCCTCTGCCCTCTGTCTCGGCAAATCCCACCCCCAGTGACAGAGCAGAAGGCAGGGCTCCAGGGGTTTGGGGCAGGGGCTGTAAGGCACGCCCCCTCATCCCGCCTAGACATGCACACACACACACACACACACACACACACACACACGTACACCGTGGGCTGCCAGGCATATGGTCCCTTTGTGCCTACACAATGGAAGCTTGGTCTGTGCCCCTTTCTGAGTGTAGGCACAGTGTGGGGGCACCTCTCTCCCTCATCTCAGCCACCCCCCTCCTTCACCTCCTTGATCCGGAAAGCTCCTTATGCCATGCCTGGCTGGATCTCTCTGCTTCTTGCTTGTGTTTTTTCCTGAGCTCTTGCAACCTGACAGAGTGAGGACTGAGAAAGAAGGGAGAAGCTGAGTGGGGTCACAGTCCCAGAGCTGTGCAGGGAGAGAAGGAAGCAAGCAGTCACTAAGGGGCGGCCGGGAGGGAGGTGGTGGTGGCGGCGGCAGCGGCAGCTATGTTGTGCTGGGAGGAAAGAATGAAAGCCTATGCCTGTTAGCCAGAGGACTTGGGTCCCCACCCCATATTCACCTTCACCCTGAGCCCCAGTGAGAGCCACACCTCCCCCCTGGGTGTCAGCTTCCTCATCTGTAAAGTCAGGAAGATGATGAGAGTTCTCCAGGCTGTCCTGAGGATTAAACAAGATCATTGCGAAGGCGCTTAGCACTCATCAAAGGAGACCTCAAGTAGCAGGGTCAGCCAGTGCCACGGTACAGTTTGTGCACTGCACGGGACACCAGGTCAGGGCAGAGGAGGGGCTGGACCTGCAGCGCCCCTTCCACCAGAGCCGCTGGGCACCAGTGAGGATGCATGCTAGGCAGGAGCGGTGTCCCCGGGATCTGGTCCCTCATGGGGTTTCCCTAGTGTTGCTCAGGAGTGCAAGTGGAAGCCTGGGAGACCGGAGAGGAGAAATTCCGGAGCTGTCTTCTCTGGCACATTGGGAACAGGCACGCTACGAAACCAACTACACGGAGGACGCAGTAACTGCAGTTGAGGAGAAGCAGGGAGTGGGAGAAGCAGAAAAAGAGGGAGGGTCAGTGTGTGTGTGTGGGTGGGGCCGTGGGGTGTGATCTGACATCGACAAGCAGCTGGGAGCTGGATCTGATTATTGCTTGTTGAACACTGCCCCCTGCCGGCCGATGGCAAAGATGTTTTCACCGTTCTCTGGTTCAGAGCTGCAGAGAAATTGGAACAGAAACCTTCTGGCTAGGACAAAGCGGGAGGGAAATGTGGTGGGACCTGCAATCCAGACTTCTGTTCTCCTTAGAGGTTTCTGGAAGGTGACTGAGGGTTGATCTCCGACTAGGGATAAGCAGAGACTGGAACTCGTAGGTATTTCATTTACATGTACCAGTGGTTTATGATAGCTCCATTTTTTCCTGTGTGTGCCTCTCATTTCTTGCGTGTCTGTGCATGGGCATGCTCTGTGTCTGGCGAGTCTTACCTGCTCCCGTGCTTTTGCACCTGCTTGCTTCTTTGGGAGTGCTTTCTTCATGTGGGCATTTAGTGGGGACGCCCTTCTTTCTGCAGGCAGCTGAGACGGCAGGGAGGTATGCAGCGAGGGCTGGAAGCTGCTACATTTCTTGTCAAATAGAAGCCCTTCTGTTTCCTCCATCTCCTGTCCTCCCCCCCTCCAATGACTATTTCAGAATACGTTCTTCTACTGGCTGCTGCCCCACTCTGGACATTCCAAGCTCAGAGCCTTGTTCTGTTCTAAGCTGGGACTCAAGGACCCCAAGCAGGGTCTCTGGCTGGGTCCTCACTAGAAGTGAGGGGTGGGGGCACCCTGAGATCATATCCTCTATGCCACCACCTCCTTCTTTATCATTCCTGGTGTTAGAGTCCAGCCTTCTCCTCCTGTAGCCATCTAGCAGCCTCCTTCATGGACAGGTCCCCTTTTATTCAGGGCAGTGACATTGATTGAATAGCCAATGTATACTGGACACTCTTACAAGTTCTGGCATACAGGTTCCAGCTCTCCCCACCATATACTGAGGAGGGGATGTGGGGAGACAGACACAGAAACAGCAATTTCCTGATGGTGACAAGCACATCCCACAAACAGAAGCAGTGCAAGGGGCCAGCTGCCGTGCTGGCATCCCATATGGGCAAAGGTTGGAGTCCTGGCTGCTCTACTTCCGATCCAGCTCCCTGCTAATGCACCTGGAAAAGCAGTGGAAGATGGCCCAAGTGCTTGGGCTCCTGCACCCACATGGGAGACCCGGAAGAAACTCCTGGATCCTGGATTTGGATCGGCCCGGCTCTGGCCATTGCGGCCATTTGGGGAGTGAACCAGCGGATGGAAGATCTCCTCCCCACCCAGTAACTCTGCCTTGCAAATAAATAAATAAATTTTTTTTTTTAAAAAAAGAAGCAGTGCGAGAGAGGGAGTGATGAACCTTGAGCAGGCACCTGTGAGGGAGGGAACTGGTAAAATCTGTGCTGTCATTTGAAGGGTAAACAGGTGCGTGCGGGTAACAGGTGGACACTGCCTTCGTGACTTGCTCCTTCGCCGGCCAGAGGCACCCACTTCCCCAGCTGTGGGTGCTGACTTGCAATTGGGTTCTTCTCCAGGAATTGCCTCTGGAGGAAGAAAACCCCCTCCCATAGGGCGGTCTGTGTGCAATGACTGGAGGGTACAGGCTACCATATCCCAGGCCAGGGACGACCATCCCAGCTTCTCAGAGTCCAGGTGGCCATTAGGCCTAGTGGTTAAGATCCTCACGTCTCAAATGGAAGTGTCTGGGTTTGATTCCCCGCCCTGCTCCTGACTCAGCTTCCCGTTGGTGTACATCCTGGGAGGCAGCGGTGATGGCTCCAGGGACGGGGCTCCTGCCATCCATGTGGGAGACCGGAATGGAATTCCTAGCCTCCTTTCTGACCCAGTGTTAGCTCTTGCAAGCATATTTCTGGGGTGTGAACTAGTAAATGGAAACTTTGTCTAAAGAATCGATTTTCCATAGAGCCCATCAGGAGGTTCAGGTTAACAATGTCACATCAAAGACAATTCCCACCCACCCACCCCCTTTTTAAAGATTTATTTATTTATTTGAAAGGCAGAGTTAGAGAGAGAGAGAGAGAAAACCACAAATGGCTGCAATGGCCGGGACTGGGCCAGGCTGAAGTCAGGAGCCAGGAGCTTCTCCCAGGTCTCCCACGTGGGTGCAGGAGCCCAAGGACTTTGGCCATCTTCCGATGCATCCCCCACTGCACCACAGCGTGGCCTCGGGTGCTCCTTTGTCTTTCTGTGTGTCTCTGTAACTTCTGTTATCGCATGAACTTTACTCACCACTGCTAGGGTTGCAGCATAACCCAGGGAGTTACTTAAAATCTCTGCGCATCTGTCTCCTTATCAGAGATAAGCACTTAACTCAGTGCATATCAAAGTCTAATAAATTGTGCCTATATTAAGATACTCAATGCTTTTATTTTTTAAAAGATTTATTTACTAACTTGAAATGAAGAGTTATGGAAAAGGAGGGAGGGATGGAGAGAGAGAGAGAGAGAGAGAGAGATCTTCCATCTGCTGTTTCACTTCCCAAATAGCCACAACAGCCAGGATGGGCTATGGCAAAGCCAGGAGCCAGGAACTCCTTCCAGGTCTCCCATGCGGGTGGCAGGGGCCCAACAGCTTGATCCATCCTCCACTACTTGCACAGGCACACTAGCAGGGAGTTGGATCAAAAGTGGAGCAGCTGGGACTCAAACTGGCACTCATCCTGGCATTGCAGGCTGCACCACAATGCTGTCTGCATCTAATGCTTCATCATCTCCTACTTCAAGTTGCTGAGTCATCCCTACCTTTGTCTGGTAATGTTCATCCTGAAAAGATGGATTTGGCATTTCCTATGAGTTTTTATGTTATTTCCTCCTTTCCTCTTCTCCTTCTCCTTCGTCTAAAGATTTATTTATTTATTTGAGAAGTACTTACAGACAGAGACAGGGAAAGAGGGTGAGAGGTCTTCCATTGTTGGTTCACTCCCCAAATGGCTAAAATGGCCAGCACTGAGCCGATCTGAAGCCAGGAGCCAGGAGCTTCTTCTGGGTCTCCCATGTTTAAAATTCATTAAACCTTTGGGCCAGCACTGTGGCACAGCAGGATAATGCCCTGGCCTGCAGCACCAGCATTCCATAGGATGTGAATTGCCTGTTTGCATCCTTGGCCTTTTCCATAGGCCATTGCTCAGTATTTTTTTTTTCTTTTTTGACAGGCAGAGTGGATAGTGAGAGAGAGAGACAGAGAGAAAGGTCTTCCTTTGCCATTGGTTCACCCTCCAATGGCCGCCGTGGCCTGTGCGCTGCAGCCGACGTACCGCGCTGATCCGATGGCAGGAGCCAGGTGCTTCTCCTGGTCTCCCATGGGGTGCAGGGCCCAAGCACTTGGGTCATCATCCACTGCACTCCTGGGCCACAGCAGAGAGCTGGCCTGGAAGAGGGGCAACCGGGACAGAATCTGGTGCCCCGACCGGGACTAGAACCCGGTGTGCCGGCGCCGCAAGGCAGCTGAGACTAGTGAGCCGCGGCGCCGGCCATTGCTCAGTATTTTTAAGAAAGATATATTTATTTATTTGGAAGGCAGAGTAACAGAGAGAAGAAAGCAAGAGAGAGGGAGAGTGAGAGACACCAGAGAGAAAGAGAAAGGGAGCGCAAACATCTGCTGATTCACTCCCCAAATGGCCACAACAGCAAGGTCTGGGCCTGGCCAAAGCCAGGAGTCTGAAACTCCAACTTGGTCTCCCATGTGCAAGGCAGAGGTATCCGCTGCTTTCCCAGACACATTTGCAGAAAGTTGGCTTGGAAGTGGAGCAGCTGGGACTGAAACTTCCATATGGGATGCTGGCATTACAAGATTGCAAGGAGCAGTTTAGCCCTCTGCATCACAATGTCCCCACTTAACTGTATGCAATTTTCTTGTTTTAAAAATATGATTTATTTATTTTTAAAGTAATTTATATTTATATAAGGTGAACCAATTTCATGCATTTCAGGTTTAGGAGCACGGTGATACTTCTTACCCCACCCTCCCTCCTCCTTCCTTTCTTATAATTTTTACAATGACATGCTTTCAATTTATTTTATAATAATAAGCTTAACCTTCCACTAAGTAAACAATTCAACAAACAGTAAGGAAAGAAAAAAACCACTGTTCCTCAACAGTAGAGACAAGAGCTGTAAACAATAATCAAATCTCAAAATGTCAATTTAGCTCAGATATATTTATTTTTTGAATTTATATTTATTTTCACATTATTTGGAAGGCAGAGACCCACGCAGTAGAAGATAGTCCAAGACCTTGGGCCCCTGCACCTGTGTGGGAGACTTGGAAGAAGCTCCTGGATCCTGGCTTTGGATCGGCGCAGCTCTGGTCATTGCCGCCAACTGGGGAGTGAACCATTGGATGGAAAACCTCTCTCTCTCTCTCTCTCTGCCTCTCCTCTCTGTGTAACTCAAATAAATAAATAAACCTTAAAAAATAAAAGATTTTATTTTATTTATTTGAAAGAGTTACACAGAGAGAGGGAAGTAGAGAGAGAGAGGTCTTCCATCCCCTGGTTCACTCCTAAAATGGCCACAACGGCTGAAGCTGGGCCAGACTGAAGCCAGGAGGCAGGAGCTTCTAGGTCTCCTACAAAGGTTCAGGGGCCCAAGCACTTGGGACATCCTCTGTTGCTTTCACAGGCGCGTTAGCAGGGAGCTGGATCAGAAAGTGGAGCCGTGAGGATGCAAACCAGCACCCGCATGGGATGCGGCACTGCAGGCCAGGGCTCTAACCTGCTGTACCACAGCGCCGGCCCTTTATTGGAGTACTAGGGTTCTAGTGCTGGCTCCATTGCTGATTCCAGCTTCCTGCCAATGTGCAGGAAGCAGGTGATGCTCAGACACTTGAGTCCCTGCTACTCACCTGGGAGACCTGGACTGAGTGCAGGCTCCTGGCTTTGGTTTGACCAATATCAGACATTGTGGGCATTTGGGAACTGAAACAGCAGATGCAATATCTCTGTCTGCTTCTGTCTCTCTTTCAAATAAATGAGTAAATAATACATAAAAATTCTGTTCTGTTTTGATAAATGAGAGGGAATTTAATCATATTTGGTGATCTAGTTTATTCTCTTTAATTATATATATATACTGTATGCACATCCACAGATATTCATCATATAAAATTTTTATCATTTTTTTCTGCAATGAATATCTTTGACTGTCATTTTATCTATCTTTTGCAGGATTATTTTTGTAATATATTCCTAATAATGGCACTGGATCATAGATTGTCCATGTAGTCAGTTATACTAGGCATTTCTTTTTTCTTTTTAAGATTTACTTATTTATTTAATTTATTTTTTTGACAGGCAGAGTTAGACAGTGAGAGACAGAGAGAGAGACAGAAAGAAAGGTCTTCCTTTTTCTGTTGGTTCACCCCCACAAGTGGCCGCTAAGGCCAGTGTGTTGCGGCCGGTGTGATGCCCCGCCTGTGTGATGCCCCGATCCGAAGCCAGGAGCCAGGTGCTTCCTCCTGGTCTCCCATGCGGGTGCAGGGCCCAAGGACCCGGGCCATCCTCCACTGCACTCCCGGGCCACAGCAGAAAGCTGGACTGGAAGAGGAGCAACTGGGACAGAATCCGGCGCCCTGACCGGGACTAGAACCCGGTGTGCTGGCGCCACAGGCGGAGGATAAGCCTAGTGAGCCGCAGATTTATTTATTTATTTTAAAGTCAGAGTTATGGAGGGAGGGAGTGGGGAGGATGAGAGAGAGAGTGCGCTTTTATCTGTTGGTTCACACCCCAAATGGAGCAACTGCCTCAGACTGAAGCCAGGAGCCAGGAGCCAGGAGCTTCCTCCTGATCCCTGACTGGGTGCAGGGAACCAAGCACTTGAGCCATCTTACACTGCTTTCCCAGGTGCGTTAGCAGCATATTCAAAAGGTTTGTGGAAAATGGGATTAAAAGATAAGTTCAATTTGGTGCAAAATTTTTGAAATCCAGGCACAGTTTTTTCATAATACACATTTTCTATGAATCTTTTAAAGAATCCTTTTATTGGATAATTCACCTTTCCCCTTATTAAAAGAATAGTTTTCTCTCTTTGCAATATTTTAACATTCTTTACTTTCCTTGAGTTATTTATATAATCTGTACACAAAAAAAATTTAAAAATATGTACTTATCTACTTGAAAAGCAGAATTGCAGAGAGAGGAGAGACACAGAGAGTGATATTCTACCCATTGGTTCACTCCTCAAATGGCTGCATTGGCTGGGGCTGGGCCAATCCAAAGCCAGGAGCCTGGAGCTTCATCCAGGTCTCCCATGTGGGTGCAGGACCCCAAGAACTTGGGTCATCTCCCGCTGATGGGAAGTGGAGCATCTGGAATTCAAATTGGTGCCTATATGGGATGTTGGCACTGTAGTCAGCCCACTGCTACAAATCCTTTATCAAAATGTGATTGTAGGGGACAGTGTTATGGTGTAGTAGGTAAAGCCACCGCTGTAATACCAGCATCCCATAGGGGTGCTGCTTTGTGTTCTGGCTGTTCCATTTTTTTTTTTTTTTTTTTTGCCAGTGGTTCACACTCCAAAGCGGCCAGTGCGCGGTGGCCGACGCACCGCGCTCATCCGATGGCAGGAGCCAGGTGCTTATCCTAGTCTCCCATGGGGTGCAGGGCCAAGCACTTGGGCCATCCTCCACTGTACTCCTGGGCCACAGCAGAGAGCTGGACTAGAAGAGGGGCAACCGGGACAGAATCTGGCACCCTGACTGGGACTAGAACCCGGTGTGCCTGTGCTGCAAGGCGGAGGATTAGCCTAGTGAGCCGTGGCACCGGCTTGTTCCACTTTCAATCCAGCTCCCTCCTGGTGGCCCAGAAAAGCAATGGAAGATGGCCCAAGTGTCTGAGCCCCTGACACCCCTCTGGGAGATCTGGATAAAGCTGCTGGCTCCTGGGTTAATCCTGGGGAGTGAACCAGTGCATAGATCTCTCTCTCTATCTCTCTTCTCTTCCTCTGTAACTCTGACTTTCAAATCAATCAATCTTCTTTTAAAAAAAAAAACTGTGATTGCACATAATGTAATTTCCCTCAGTCTAACTTTTCTTTTTACCACAGTGTCATTTAATGAGAGAGAGAGAGAGAGAAAGAGAGAGAGAGAGAAAGAGAAAGAGAGCGAGAGCGAGCCAGTGCTCTCATCTGGTGTTGGTTCACTCCGCAAACGCCCACTGTCTGGGACCAGGCCAAAGCCAGGAGCTGGAAACACAAGGGTGGAAGGGACCCAGTTACTTGAGCTGTCACCTGTTGCATCTCAGGGTCTGTGCTGGTTCAAAACTGCAGTCAGGAGCCAGAGCCGCGAATGGAACTCCTCCTGGTGTCTTAACTGCGACACTAAATGTCCACTCTCATGAAAGTGTCTTTTGAAGGCACAAGCTTTTTATTTTGATAAAGTCCAATTTACCGTTTCACTTCTCATATGGACTGTGCTTTTGGTATATCTCAATAAATATTTGCCTAGACCAAGTTCACAAAAATTTATCCTGGAAGATTTATAGTTTTAGGTTTTATATTGTGTTCTATGAATAGTTCTAAGCTAATTTTTTTAAATGAATATTTCTTTCTTTTTTTTTTTTTGACAGGCAGAGTGGACAGTGAAAGAGAGAGAGACAGAGAGAAAGGTCTTCCTTTGCCATTGGTTTACCCTCCAATGGCCGCCGTGGCCGGAGCACTGCAGCCTGCGCACCGCGCTGATTCGATGGCAGGAGCCAGGTGCTTCTCCTGGTCTCCCATGGGGTACAGGGCCCAAGCACTTGGGCCATCCCCCACTGCACTCCCGGGCCACAGCAGAGAGCTGGCCTGGAAGAGGGGCAACCGGGACAGAATCTGGTGCCCCGACCGGGACTAGAACCCGGTGTGCCGGTGCCGCAAGACGGAGGATTAGCCTGTTGAGCCACGGCGCTGGCACCTAAGCTAATTTTTGTGTTTGATGCAAGGTATATATTAATCTCTTTGTTCTGTTTTGCACATGGAGAACTAATTGTTCTTTATTGCATAGACCAGCTTCCTTCAGCTGCATTGATCTTTTTCCTTGGTGACAACTTGATCACCACATGTACATGAGTCTGTTTATGAGTTTCCTAATCTACTCCATGGATCTATTTGTCTTTCTTTACACCTGTAGTATTCTTTCTCTCTCCCTCTTCTTTCTCTTTCTCTCTCTCTCTCTTTTAAAGATTTATTTCATTTATTTGAAAGACAGAGTTACAGAAAAAGTAGAGCCACAGAGAGAGAGAGATCTTCCATCTGCTGGTTCACTCCCTAAATGGCTGCAATGGCCAGGGCAGGGCCAGGCCCAAGCTGGGAGTCAGGAGTTTCATTTGGGTCTCCCATGTGGGAGCAGAGGCCTAAGCACTTGGGCCATCCTCTGCTGCTTCCTTAGGTGCATTAGCAGGGATCTGGATTAGAAGTGGGGCAGCCAGGACTTGAACCAGTGCCCATATGGGATGTCAATGCCACAGGCAGCAGCTTAAGCCACCGTGCCACAGCTCTGGCCCCTAGATTTTTTTTTTTTAAGATTTATTCATTTATTTTAGAGTCAGAGTTATAGAGGGAGAGAGAGAGAGAGAGAGAGAGAGAGAGAGAGAGAGAGAGAGAGAGAGAGAGAGAATCTATCTTTTGATTCATTCCCTAGATGGCTACAAGGTCCAGGGATGGGCCAGGTCAAAGCCAGGAGCCAGAGCTTCATCTGGGTCACTCATGTGGGTGCAGGAGCCTAAGCATTTGGGCCATCTTCCACTGCTTTTACCAGGCCATTAGCAAGGAGCTGGATTGGAAGTGGAATAGCTCGGAGTTGAACCAGTGCCCCGTATTGGAAGTCAGCGTCACAGGTGTTGGCTTTGCCATCTAAGCCACAAGACCGGTCCCAAGATTGTCAACTTCTATGAAAAATGACTGCTGTTGGGGGGGGGGGGGGGCGCTATGGTGCAGTGGATTAATCCTCCACCTGTGGCACTGGCACCTAAATTTATTTTTTTAAAAGACTTATTTTATTTATTTGAAAGAGAGAGTTACACAGAGAGGTAGAGACAGAGAGAGAGAGAGAGAGGTCTTCCATCTGCTGGTTCACTCCCCTGATGGCCACAATGGCTGGAGCTGTGCCGGTCCGAAGCCAGGAGCCAGGAGCCAGGAGCTTCTTCTGGGTCTCCCACATGGGTGCAGGAGCCCAAGGACTTGGGCCATCTTCTACTGCTTTTCCCAGGCCATAGCAGAGAGCTGGATTGGAAGAGGAGCAGCCAGGACTAGAATCAGTGCCCATATGGGATGCCTACACTGCAGGTGGCAGCTTTACCTGCTATGCCACAGAGCTAGCCCATCCAACTTTATTTTGTTTAATACTGTTTTGGCATACCTTTCCCATCCATTTATCTTTAACCTTTTATCTTTCTATTCAAAGGGGTTTCTTGTATGCAGTCTATAATTTGATTTTACTTTTGTAAGTAAACAACTATGACATCCTGCTTTTTAACTGGGGTATTTAGATAATTTACATGTCACATGATTATTAACTATTAACATATTTGGATTTAAATTTTCCATCTATTATTTATTTGTACCATCTTCCTTTGTTCTTTTCTTTTTTTCAAGCCTTTTTCTTGAAAATATAAATATCTGAAATTCAAAACAGAAAGTGTGGCAAGAGTACTTCAGAGAAGAATTTAGGGTTTTAGAGAAGAGTTATATCAAACTGGTGCAGTCAGTAATGGTTTAATGGAGAAACTGTCATTTGGACTGCACTTTGAGACATTTTGGATGCACTTGATGGTGCAAGGAAGGCACCCCACATAGAAGGAAGGAGGGGGGTGGCGCAGTGGGTTAATCCTCTGCCTACAGTGCCAGCATCCCATGTGGGTGCCGGTTCTAGCCCCAGGTACTCCTCTTCTGATCCAGCTCCCTGCTATGGCCTGGGATGGCAGCGGAGGACGGACCAGGTGCCTGGGCCCCTGCACCCATGTGGGAGACTTGGAGGAGGCTCCTGGCTCTTGGCTTTGGATCAGTGCTGCTCTGGCCATTATGGCCATTTGGGGAGTGAACCAGTGGAAGAAAGACCTTTCTCTCTGTCTCTCCTTCCCATTGTCTATAACTCCATCTCTCAAATAAATAAAAATAAAATCTTCACACTTGACCTTAGCCAAAAGGCCAAGAAGTGATTAAAAATAAAATCTTAAAAAAAAGAAGGAATAGGAGGGACAGTGGTTGGCGGCAGGGAAGCGTGTGCTCGGTTCAGGGACTGATAGAAGGTGCAGAGATCTGCAGGAAAGGGGCAGGATGGAGAAGGTGCTTATTTCCAGCTTCCTGTGGCTGTCCCCACCTTGATGGCTGCAGACACCTGAGACATCTGTCAAACTCAACATGTTATCTACCCTTCAAACCTCTTCTCTCCCAGTAGCCTCTAATTTGATGTGTGGCATCATCATCTTTCTTAACATCCCTGCCCGAGGCCTCTGAGTCACCTTGTCATCTTAAATGCCTCCTTGTCCATCTCACCTTTTATTTATTTTTTTAAAAGATTTATTTATTTGAAAGGCAGAGTTAGAGAGAGCCAGACAGACAGGTGAGCCAGAGAAAGAGAGAGAGAGAGAGAGAGAGAGAGAGGGAGAGAGAGAGAACCTTCCATCTGCTGGTTCACTCCCCAAATGCCCGCAACACCCAGGGCTGAGCCAGGCTGGAGCCAGGGAGCCAGGAGCTTCTTCCAGGTCTCCCATGTGGGTGCAGGGATTCAAGGACTTGGGACATCCACTACTGCTTTCCCAGGTTCATTAGCAGAGAGCTGGACAGGAAGTGGAGCAGCTGGGACTTGAACTGGTGCCCATATGGGATGCCAGCGCCACAGTGCCGACCCCACACTTTCTTTTCTCTCTCCATCTGTCCCCATGGTTGTGGAGCCGGTGCTCGTACTCTCCCTCTTTCTCTCTTTACCTGAACTACTGCATTAGCCTTCTTGTTGGAGTCTCCATTTCTATATTCTTTCTTTGAACCACATCTCACACAGCCATTAGCTTCTTGTATTCTCTGAAAATGGATATAAAATTATGTGTGTGTGTTTGTGTGTATGCATAAGACACAAAGAGTCTTTAAAATATTCATTAACATGTGTATTATGAAAAAACTAAGCATGAATTTAGATATTTTGAACCAAATAAAGTTATAACAATAAACTTGTCTTTTAATTACATTTTGAATGCACTTAAAAAAAAGATTTATTTATTTGAAAGGCAGAGATACAGAGAAAGGTAGAGACACACACAGAGAGCTCTTCATCCACTGGTTCATTCCCCAAACGGCCACAATGGGCAGCCTCTGCTGCCTACCCAGGAGCATTAGCAGGAAGCTAGATCGGAAGTGAAGGAGCTGGCACTTGAACCGGTGCCCATATGAGATGGCAGTGCTGCAGGATGGGACATTAACTCGCAGTGCCACAGTGCCAGTTTGTTCCTTGAACTTTTGAAAGTACCCTCATAAATATTCTTCTGGGGAGAGTTTGTAGCTTTCATCAAAATCTCAAAGAGAATGACAGTCCACAAAAGGCTAAGAGCTACTGCCCTATGTGTTTATTTCAAATTAAACAGTGCTCAGTTAATGTGGTACAGTTGACAGACTACTGACCAAGAAGCTGGGAGATGGATACTTTTAGTTCTAGCGCTGCCATTAATGAGCACACTGCAAGCTTTGAATTACCTGCAGCGCACCTGTTTCCGCATCTGTAAAACAGAAAGATCTTTCCCAACCTCAAAATACCATCATTTTTACTATTTATAAGCAAATTTCTTTAACATCAGATACTCCGAAGTTCAACTCTTTGTCTCTTCTGCTGTGTTCCATTTCATTAGGCACATGGTTATTACTGTGTGCCCTTCCGAGCTAATTTCTGTGGAAAGATAAATAAGGAGTGCCTCTTCAGAAGCTCACAGACCAGCTGGGCAGAAAGATATGTAAATGAGAAATTACCATACAGTGTCATAAACGCTCTGACGGAGGAGTGCAGAACTTGGGAGAGAGCAAAGAAGGCTTTGTGGGTGAAGGAGCATCTAATTTGGCTTGGGTGGGTGAGGAGGAGTCCCAGAGGAGGCCAGAGTTGAGCCTTGAAGCATGAACAGAACTTTCCAGGCAGAGAAGGAGGGTGAAGGCGTTTCAGGCACAGGAAACCCTGTGTGAAGGCAGGACGAATGGAGCCTCGATTGGCAGAATGAGTAGATGGGTACAACTGCAACATAACTGTGTTGAATGTTTGGACTTGGAGCAACAGCAAATAAGCCTGGAGGGGGAGACTGAGTCAGGTCCTGAAATCAGTACTGCGAAATTTTGACTTCACATGTAGACAGTGTGCAGCCATTGGTTAGCTTTAGGCGAAGAAGGGACAGGCTGATTTCTCCTTCAGAAAAATCACATTGGCAACAGAGAGGAAGGGAATGAAACAAGTCTGGAGGTGATCAAATCTGAATAAGCCAAGAGACTGAAGGTGGAGGGAAGATAATTTGTTCCTTATAAGCCTATTGCATTCAAGGTATGCAAGCGATATGCAAATTAAAATATGAGGTAGGAAGTTGGAAATAGATGTCTGATGCCCAGAAGAGACCTGGATACAGGAGTGTTACCAAGTGAGCACTGTCTGAAGCCACAGAGGAGAGTGACATGCTTTGGGAGAGTATGGAGACGGAGGGCTAGAGGGGTTAAGGACTGAATTCTGGGAAGTGTAAATACTTGAAATCAGAGGGGTGGATACATGGGGAGGATGGCAAGGTCACTGGGAGCTGAGGAGTGAAGGGAAGAATGATGATGATGAGTCTACTTTTTTTTTTTTTTGACAGGCAGAGTGGACAGTGAGAGAGAGAGACAGAGACAGAGAGAAAGGTCTTCCTTTTGCCGTTGGTTCACCCTCCAATGGCCGCCGTGGCTGGCGTGCTGCAGCCGGCGCACTGCGCTGATCCGATGGCAGGAGCCAGGTTCTTCTCCTGGTCTTCCATGGGGTGCAGGGCCCAAGCACTTGGGCCATCCTCCACTACACTCCCGGGCCACAGCAGAGAGCTGGCCTGGAAGAGGGGCAACCAGGACAGGACCGGTGCCCCGGGACTAGAACCCAGTGTGCCGGTGCCACAAGGCAGAGGATTAGTCTGTTGAGCCACTGCGCTGGCCCTGAGTCTACTCTTTTAAGAAGGTTCAATGGGGCCAGCTTGTGGCTTAACAGGTTAAGCCTGTGACGCCAGCATCCCCTGTGGGCACTGGTTTGAGTCCTGGATGCCCCACTTCTGATTCAGTTCCCTGCTAATGTGCCTGAGAAAGCAATAGAAGATGTCTCAAGTCTTTGGGCCACTGCACCTACATGGGAGACCCAGATGAAGTTCCTGGTTCCTGGCTTCAGCTGGGGTTAGGTCAGGCCATTGTAGCCATTTGGGGAGTGAACCAGCAGATGGAAGACCTCTCTCTGTCTCTCCCTCTCTCTCTCTAACTCTGCCTTTCAAATAAAGAAAGTAAATCTTGAAAAGAAAGTTTGGATGAGAAGGAAAAGAAAGGGAAGTGAAACAAGAGCAGGCTCAGAGGGGCTGGATGGATTTGGTTTTCTTATGTCTGGCAGGTGGAGATGAGTGCAGGCCACAGATAGGTCCTGGAGATACTGGGGACGGGGATGGAAGTGGAAAGGCTGCACACTTGCTTTCCTTTTTAAAGACTTGTTTATTTATTTGAAAGTCAGAGTTACACACAGAGAGAAGGAGAAGCAGAGAGAGAGAGAGAGAGAGAGAGAGGTCTTTCATCTGCTGGTTCACTTCCCAATTGGCTGCAATTGGCCAGAGCTGTGCTGATCTGAAGTCAAGAGCCAGGAGCTTCCTTCGGGTCTCCCACATGGGTGCAGGGGCCCAAGTATTTGGGCCATCCTCTACTGCCTTCCCAGGCCATAGCAGAGAGTTGATCAGAAGTGGAGCAGCTGGGACTCAGGCCAGTGTCCATATGGGATGCCGGAACTGCAGGCGGCGGCTTTACCCACTACGCTACAGCGCCAGCCCCAAAGCTGCCCACTTGGAGACTAGTTCTAATCAAGGGAGGGGGGAGCACTTATTCTTCCAAGAAAGAAGGAGGGAATCTGAAAGACTTTAATTCAGTGGTTCTCACCTTAGAAGCGCTGAGATAATTTTAGACAAATGCCGATAGAAGTATCTGGTTTAATTAGTCTGGTATGGTCCTGAGCAGGGGTATGTTTTCAAAGCCTCCCAGGTGATTAAAATCTGCACTCAAGGTTGAGAACCACTGGCTTAATTGTAGGTATCTTTTTAGATTGGTGATAATGGCATTGATTTAAGGAAACTTACACTTAAAGGTTGAATGAATTTGGAGTCATAAAAGTTTGGGAGAGGTGGGGTGGAGAAAGAAAAGGAAGTTAGAAGGAAGGGAACTAACACTAATTTAGTGACTTTATGCAAAAGAGAAATAGAAATGAATGAAGTTTAGTCCTTTTTAAAGAGATCAGGATCTAATGTGACAAGAAGACATCTCATAAAAACCCAACAACATGGCAGAGGTCAGTTAAAGATTTTTTTTTTTTACATCTTTCTTCATTATAAGAAAAAAAAAGTCCTAGCTATTTCACAATATGGACTGGAAATACTCTTTATTTTTAAAGATTTATTTATTTATTTGAAAGTCAGAGTTACACAGAAAGAGGAGAGGCAGAAGAGAAAGAGAGAGAGAGAGGTCTTCCATCTTCTGGTTCACTCCCTAATTGTCCACAACGGCCGGAGCTGTGTGGATCTGAAGCTAGGAGCCAGGAGCTTCTTCCAAGTCTCCCACGGAGGTGCAGGGGCCCAAGAACTTAGGACATATTCTACTGTTTTCCCAGGCCACTGTAGAGAGCTGGATCGGAAGTGGAGCAGCCAAGACTTGAACCAGTGCCCATATGGGATGCCAGCACTGCAGGCAGTGGCCTAACCCACTACGCACAGCGCTGGCCCCGCCATCTGTTTCACATCTGGTTCACTCCCCCAAATAATGGCAATGGCCAGGGTTGGCAATGGCCAGACCGAAGCCAGGAACCAGGAGCTTTTTCTAGGTCTCCCATGTGAGTGTCTGGGATCCAAACACTTGGACCATTTTCTGCTGCATTTCCAGGCACATTAGCAGGGAGCTGGATCAGAAGTGGAGCAGCTGGGACTTGAATCTGACATCTCAGTTGGTGGATGGCTTTACCTGCTATACCACAGTGCTGGCCCCTGGAAATACTTTTTCAAAAACAGTTACGATTTATTTTTTATTTTTATCATTTTAAAAATATTTATTTATTTGAAAGACAGAACTTGAGAGGGACATAGAATGAGTGAGTGAGTGATACAGGGCTTTTCCATATACTGCTTTACTCCCCAAATGGTTTTGTTAATTATTTATTTTAAAAGATTTATTTATTTAGTTGAAATGCAGAGTTACAGAGAGGCAGAGGGAGGGAGAGAGGGAGACTTCCATCTGCTGGTTCATAAAGGCTGGAGCTGCACCAGTCTGAAGCCAGGAGCCAGGAGCTTCCGCCAGGTCTCCCACACAGGTGCAGAGGCTTTGAGACATCTTTCACTGCTTTTCCAGGCCACAGCAGATAGATTGATCAGAAGTGGAGCAGCCAGGACTCAAACCAGCACCCATAAGGGATGCTGGCACTGCAGATGATGGCTTTATCTGCTATGCCACAGCTCTGGCCAATCCTAATTTTTTTTTTTTATTTGAAGGACAGAGTTACAGAGGGGTAGAGACAGAGAGAGGGGTCTTCCATCTGCTGGTTCACCCCCCAGAAGGCAGCAACGGCCAGAGCTACACCGATCCCAAGCCAGGAGCCAGGAGCTTCTTCCAGGTCTCCCACACAGGTGCAGGGGCCCAAGGACTTCTTCTACTGTTATCCCAGGTCATAGCAGAGAGCTGGATTGAAAGAGGAGCCGGGATTAGAACCGGTGCCCATATGGGATGCTGGCGCTTTGGGCCAGGGCTTTAACCTGCTGTGCCACAGCACCGGCCCCGTTTTTTTTTTTTTTTAAAGATTTTATTTATTATTTATTTGAGATGTAGATTACAAACAGTGAGAGGAAGAGACAGAGAGAAAGGTTTTCCTTCCGTTGGTTTACTCCCCAAATGGCTGCAATGGCCAGAGCTGCACTGATCTGAAGCCAGGAGCCAGGAGCTTCTTTTGGGTCTCCCATGAGGGTGCAGGGGCCCAAGCACTTGGGCCATCCTCTGCTGTTTTCCCAGGCCATAGCAAAGAACTGAATTGGAAGTGGAACAGCCAGGACTAGAGAACTGGCACCCATGTGGGATGCCGGCACTGCAGGCTGAGGATTAACCTACTGCGCCACAGCACTGGCCCCAGCCCCCAGATGGTTTTAACAAGCAGGTCTGAGCCAGACTGAAGCCAGGGTCCCAGAACTCCATCTGGGTCTACCCACATGGGTGGCAGGGGCCCAAGTACTTGAGACATCCTGTGTTGCTTTCCCAGGCAAATTAGCAGAAAGTTAGATCAGAAGTGGAGCAGCCAGGACTTGAACTAGCATTCCAATATGAGATACTGGCATCACTAGTGGTGAATTAACCCTCAAGGGGAGAGAGAGAGAGAGAGAGCAAGAGAGTGAGAGAGAGTGAGCGCTCTTTAGCTCTTTTGGTCATTGGTTCACTCCCCAAATGTCTGCAACAGCCAGGGCTGGGCCAGGATGAAGCCAGGAGTCCAAAACTCAATCAAAGTCTCCAATGTGGGTGGCACAGTCCCTGTGCCTATGCCTTCACCTGCTGCATCCCAGGATGCGCAGTAGGCAGGAGCAGAGCCAGGGCTTGAATGCAGGCGCTCAGCTAAGGTTGTGGGCATGCTCAGCAACAAAGCACCTCTACGGCTATACCAAAGGCTCACCTCCGGAAGTACTTTCGTAAGCACTGGGAGCAGCCTTTGGTGGGTGTTGGAGGAAGAGATCTAATTATTCTGGGAGATCAAGCTGTCTGCATGCTCAGCAGCAGGACTGGAAGAAGATAGTGAGTGGCTGTGGCCTGGCGTGTGACTACAGTACTGTGGCCACCCACACCTGGGGGGTGGCTGAAGTTGCTAATCACTTACTCATGTTGAAACACTGATGGCCATCCTGCTAGGGTGTGAACTTTCTTGGTTTTAAAGCTTTAGCTATTTATTTTTATATATTTGAAAAAGGTTGGGTAAAGAGAAAGAGTTATGTCTACTAGCCAGATCATTTGCCAATGTCCACAACCATCAGGGGGTGGCCAGGCTGAAGCCAGGAGCCTAGAACCCAGTCTGGGTATCTCATGTGGGTGGAAGGCACGCAAATACTTGAACCTCACCTGCTGCCTCCCAGGGTGTAAATTAGCAGGAAGCTGGATTGGAAGAAAAGACCTGGGATTTGAACCAGACACTCGATGGGATGGGAGTGCCCTAAATGGCATCTTAACTGCTGTGCTACAACACCTACCGCTAGGATGGGATGCTTCTGTTTAATTAGAGGTGCTAAGGATTCCCCTTTCTGACAGCAGTGCTGTAAAAAGCCCTACTTTTGAGGCCAGCATTGTGCTGTAGTGGGTAAAACCGCTGCCTGCAGCGCTGGCATCCCCTATGGGTGCTGATTCGAGCCCCAGGATGCTCCACTTCTGATCCAGCTCCTTGCTAATGCACCTGGGAAAGCAGCAGAAGCTGGTCCAAGTGCTTGGGCCCTTGCACCCACGTGGGAGACCCGAAAGAAGCTCATAGCTTTGGTGTAGCCCAACCCTAGCCATTGCGGCCATTTGGGGAGAAAACCAGTGGATTCTTTTTTTTTTTTTTTTTTGTATTTAAATTTTATTTAAGCTATACAAGTTTCACATATACAGATTTAGGAACACAGTGATACTTCCCACTTTCCCTTCCCTCCAATACTTTTTCTTCCTCTGTCTCCCATTCTCACTCTTAATTTTTATAAAGATTTACTTTTTAATTAATTATTTATTTTTTAACCTTTTATTTAAGGTATACAGACTTCATGCATTTCATAAATACAAATTTAGGAACAGAGTTATTCTTCCAACCTCACCCTCTCTCTCCTATTCCCATTCTTATTTTTAACTAAGAAAATATCTACTTTTGGCTTCCTTACTTCTAACATAAAATAAATACATCTTCAAAAAAAAAAAAAAAGCCCTACTTTTCACCAGAGCGGAAGACCCAACCTTTGCCATGGGGGCCTGGGCCTGATCTCCAGGTCTGTGCACAAAGGAATGGGTGCTTCTACGTAGCCCAGGCATTCCCTTGCAGAGGAGGCAATGAAACCCTTTAAGCAGCCTCCCCCCACTTTTTTTTTTTTGCTTATCACAGTGAATTTTAATGTCTCCCCCTTGGGAGACTTTGGGAGAGGTTGCCTTTCAGGACACCCCAAAGATGCTGTGGCTCTTTGGAAAGGATTTGGTCCAATCTTATGCTGGCTTTGTTATGGAAAGGCACGTGAACTTGGGGCGCAATCTTCTCTGGGCAAAAGGGGAAGAGGTATGGGTGTGGGTTTGAGGTCTTGTTGACTGAGATGGTTGATCCTGGGTGGCCACTGGAGTGGCCAGGGGCAGCCTTGGGCCCTCAGGCTGGATGGATGCTGCTGTGGTGGTCACTGTCTACCCAGCTCACCAGCTCATTGCTCTAGGTCCCCTCCATGGAGTCACATGGATGACGTTCCTACTGATGTAGACACTGAAGTAGCCCTGGATGGTCCCAGGGGCAGCCTCACAGGAGTCGTTGTTTCCCATCAGAGCCCTAGAGGTACAGACTACGTTCTGGCCTTCCCAGACCTGGGTGGGGTGCACCAGGGTTCATGAGCCGCATCAGAGCCCCAGGAGCACAGCACACCTGAAGAGGGCACCCATGGCACTCATCTGCGTCTAGTCGCCCCCCAACCCCCGTCCTTAAAGCTTCATTTATTTATTTGAAAGAGTTACAGAGAGAGGTAGAGACAGAGAGAGAGAGAGAGAGAGAGAGAGAGAGAGAGAGGTCTTCCATCCACTGGTTCACTCCCTAGATGGCCGCAATGGTCAGAGCTGTGCTGATCCGAAGCCAGGAGCTTCTTCTGGGTCTCCCACATGGGTGCAGGGGCCCAAGGACTTGGGCCATCTTCTAGTGCTTTCCCAGAACATAGCAGAGAGCTAGATCAGAAGTGGAGCAGCCGGGACGAGAACCGGTACCCATATGGGATGCCGGTGCTTCAGGTCAGTGCTTTAACCCACTGCGCCACAGTGCCGGCCCCCTGAGAAGTTTTCTATTCACTAATTCACTTTCTAAATGGCTGCAAAGGCTGGGGCTGGGCGAGGTGGAAGTCAGAGACCTATAACTTCATCCAGGTCTCCCACATGGGTGCAGGGACCCAAGCACGTGGGCCATCTTCCACTGCTTGCCCAGGCATATTAGCAGGGAGCTGCATTGGAAGTGGAACAGGCAGGACTCCAACTGGCGTCCATATGGGATGGCCAGTGCCCATATGGGATGCTAGCACTGGAAACAATGGCTTTACCCGCTAAACCACAGCATCAGCCCCTCTTGGGGAAAATCTTGGTGGTATGTCACCACAGTGCTGTCCTTCCTAAAGAATTTGGCTAGGTGCTTCGGACCCTAGGGCACATGAGCCTTCTCCTTGGGTCCGTTTCCTCACTCTGAACTGAGGCTGGGTGAAATCCGTCCTAGGGAGAAGATGGAGCTAGGTCAGAGCATTGCTGGATGGGACACACCACACCAATTAGATTTGATGTGAGACTGCTCTCTGGCCCAGTGCTTGCAGTACAGAGATGCAACCAGAAGCCTCCAATCTCACACTACACGGAGAGGCCGATGCCTGCTATCTGCTAGTCCCGGCCTTGCTTAGGTTTCAGGCTTCAGGTGGAGGTAGTCTACAGAATCATCCACTAGACCCTTTCACAGTTCTTTGGGCCCTTCTGAGGTCTGTGAGACAGGCTAGCAGCAAATCTGCCCAAGTCAGACGGCGCCGTGGCAGCCCGACACCAGCAAATTACACACTTGTTGGCAGTGTGCTCCGGGCAGGGCCAGGAACGTACCTCCCACCTTTCCCCAGCTCTCCTGCCACTTGCCTTTCATACCTCTGGTTGTAGTCACTGCCAGGACCACCTGCACAGCCCAGGGCCCGGCCCACGACTGGCACAAGGTGAATGAGTACATGCAGGCATTTGGGTACCTGAAATGATGACTCTGCATCTTTCGTGCAGTCCTGGTGCTGAGTCATTCACTGACCCACTATATAGGAAGAAGGGAAGAGGAGAGGCAAGGGTTTGGGCGAAGGAGAAATTATGTGTCTTATAGTTCTCCATCTCTGAACCATCGCAGGGCAGACAAAGGCGTCCCTGTCCTCACCTTCCCTCAGATTAGCCCGGACAGCCGAAAGGGATGAGGTTAGGTCTCAGGCAAAAGTGTTCATCAGCGCCGAGCAAACTCTACAGCAGCATAGGAACAGAGGCTGACGTGGAGTCTCCTTCGCTGGGGTTTCTTAATCACAGGGTTGGAGGGCAGGTATGGGAAGTGGAGGCTGAGAGATGTTGACAGGGCCTTTCCCTGCCGGGGGAGAAGTGTGTGAAGACGCTTTTGAAGTGATACTCTTCCTGCTAAGTGGCGGGTAGCACAGCAATAATACTAATATAATATCATATAATACTACTCCTGCTTTCACTCACTCACTCACTTCCTCCCTCCAAGGACGTCCCACAGCCCAGGCCTCTGTGGAGGGGGTGTCACTCTCGGCGGGTTCAAGAACCCACTTCAGAACCCTACCTGGTTTCCTGGCCTGCCCTGCCCTGTGCCCAGTATTTTGTGACAGTCTGCAATCCCCACGTAGCGCCTTCAACTCGAAAGTATCCGAAACTCCTGGGGCAGACAGCCCTGCCAGCCTGGGCTTAGGGACCCGACTGCCCCTGGCATTTTGACTCCGTAGGTCTCCAGGGGAAGCACCCTCCGCTCCAAACTCCCAGCGCCCTGCTCCTTTCCAATTCCCCGGTCCCCGCGGGGCAGGGTTCCCTTTGTAATTAATCCCGACACTCAAACCAGGGGGAGGGAGCGTCTCAGACTGGCTGGGCGGGCGCTGTTCGCAGCGAGCACATCCAGTAATTGAATTTTTTGGGGGGGTGGGGTGGGAGGGGGGTACGGTGGTGATCGTGTCAGGGAAATCCCCACACGCACCGAAGAGGATAGCGTCTCTCGCCACTAATTAAAATCAGGGATGAACCTCCCTTCTGCAGCCCTAGGGGGCAAAAAAAAAAAAAAAATCAATCTTCCCACGTCTCAGATTCCACCGGATTTCGTGTAGCCGAGTCTGTGGCCCCCAAGACGAGAACACGGCCACCCCCAAGGGGTTGGGGGCTCCGTTTCCGACAAGGAGGTCGAGGAAGACAGCCCCAGAGGTGGCAGCAGGCTGGGCCAAGGCCCAGAATCGGAGTTCCCCCTGCTCACCGTTCCGGGCTGGGGTCGCAGCCCGGCCGCTGATTCCCAGGACCGGGGAGGGCCGCTGGGCGCCTGGACGCACAGAGCTGGGGGAGCGCAGACTCCGGGAAGAGCGCGGCCGCAGACAATGGACGCGGCGGCGGGAGGGGCGGGGGCTGCGGGAACAGCCGGGAGGCGGCACCCGGGAGCGCGCGCTCCCCCGCCCCCTGCACCCCCCACTCTCGTCCCCTCCCCCTCTGCCCCTTCCCCCTCCGCCGCCGGCTCCCGATCCGATTCCTGATCCCTGATTCCCTGATCCTTGGTCCCGCCATGGGAGCCTGAGCGCCCCCGGTTCCCCCGGCCCCCTGCTCCTGGGGCCTTGAGGGGAGAACGCAGTGGTCTGGGACGGAGCAAGGGGTGACCAGACTCAGGAGCCCCCCTCGACACCCCCTATCGCCCGCGCAGCCCGTCCGGGAGCGCGGAGTTCGGAGCGACCCGGGGCGCTGCGGATACAAAGGCGCCGGGCCGAGCGGGGCGCCCGCCGAGCCCACCGGCAGTTCGCAGCGGCGGGTGAGTGCCGGGCCGTGGGGGCGCGGGCAAAGTTTGAAAAAAAAAAAAAGAAAGAAAGAAAGAGAAAAAAAAAAAGAAACAGAGAACGAGGACAATCTCGCAAGGGGCCAGGGGGTGATCGGCCCCAGAGCGAGCGGGGTGGCTTATGGGGGAAGGGGGGCTCGGGGCAACCCCCCTTCCGGTCCGCTCTCCCACCGCACAGCGGAGTACCCCACCCCCCAACTTTGGGGAGGGGAAGGGGCGCGTGGGGAGGGGGCGGAGCCCGGGCCTGGCGAGCCGGGGACTTTCCTGGGCCCGGGGCCCGGGCGGGGGCCTTAATGATCCCCAGGGAGCCGGTTGCAGCCGAGGCTGGGAGCGTGTGTTGGAGGTGCGGACTGGAGTCTGGAGGTTCTGGAAGCCGAGGGTGCCCGGGGGTGCGTCCACACCTCGGCAGTGTGGGAAGGGACGTGGGCAGGTATGCGTTGGGGTGTAGAGTGGGGTCTGGGGAGCGGGCAGGGGAGCGGAGAGCGGGTGTGTGTGCAGCAGCAGGCGGATGGGGCTGGCGGCAGGAGACCCGGGCACTGTCCGTGGGGGCCCAGGGGACAGGCGCCGGCATCCCTCTCCTCGCTCCTATTTCCTCATCGTAGGAGCTGTGGCCTCAGCATTAGTGAGTTTTAAAAGGTTGGGGGAGACCGGTGTGCATGATTCTTTGTGTTTTTTTTCTTTCTTTCTTTCTGTGTGCGTTTGCATGTGCCTGCAGGTGGGCCCCTGGGTTTGGATGGGTAGGTGTTTTTCCGTGCTAGAGTGTGTGTGCACCGGGGGAGTGGCTGACCATGCGTCTGCTGTGTGTTTGGGTCAGTGTTTATGTGTGTGCTTAGGAGAAGAGGTGTGTGTGTGTGTGTGTGTGTGTGTGTGTACATGTGTGGTCTGGGAGAGGGGCTTATGGGAAAGAGGTGTGTAGGTACTGAGGAAGGTGGGGGTATGAGCAGAGAGGGGTACAGAGGTAGGTGTGTGTGCACCTATGTGCTGAAAAGGGTGTAAGTGGATCTGTGTTCTCTTGCGTAGCCTGTGTTGATAGGTAAGGAAGGGTGGATGTGTGTGTGTGTGTGTGTGTGTGTTTCTGAGGTGCCTCTTGTCTCTGTGGGCAGGTTTTCCTGGCAGTATGTCCAAAGGGAAGGCAGTATGGAGGGTTCCGAGGCTTCTTGGATGGTGTCTCCCGGCTTCCTCGGTAGCACCTTAAATTTCTGAGGCCTGTGGGTGGGAGAGGGTGGGCTGTCTTCTGCGAGCCCTGCTCTGGGAGGGCTTTTGTGGAAGAGGTGTGTGTAGTGGGGAAGGGGGCAGGGGTTCTGGTGGTAGCCCTAGAGAAATCTGGAGAATCTGGAGGATTCTGCCAGTCCAAGAGAAGAGTGAGAGGAAATTCCTCCCCCTGCATCAAAGATTGGGTTCCAGTGCTCGGTGAGGCCCCATTCTTGGAGACCCAGCCTTGTTCCAGCCCCCTCGGGCCACCGTTGTCTTGGGAGGATCTTGGAGGTTGCAGCTTCCGTGCCCTGTGTGTCTGTCCTGCTGCATCAGATCCTGAGGTTCCTAAGGAACCTTGATTTTTGGTGTGGGATGCATGCCTGCAGGGATGCGACCTGATAGGGAACAGTCGGGGTTCTCCCCTTAGGGTTGAGAATGGCCTGGAGGTGCTTCCTGCGGAGTTTCTGCAGGTGTGTCTGTGCGTGATCACTGCGTCTCCCTTTTCCCTCGTGAAAAGCATGGTTGGGATGGAGCTGTGGGTGGGGGGCCGGGACTGAGCCTGCAAGAAGGAATCTCTGTGTGTTGGGAAGGGGTATGTGTGTACCCCATGGCAGCCCACGCTAAGGGCACCATCATGGTGGTGTGCCGAGCAGTCTGCCGCTGTCCCACAAGTGGACGTCTCTGTCCCCAGAGGAGCGGCGGCTACCAGCTTTCCTCCTCCTCCTCTGTGCTGTCCTTTGTCTTTTGGGATCAAGGGAAGGGGCTGGCCATCTCCTTTAGTCCTGTGTCTCCATCACAGGCTCTGAGCCGTTTTCTTCTTGCTGTCGGAGTTGAGGACCAGATACCCAGAGTAAAGAGCTGTGGCTGGGATTGCAGGAGCCCACTAGTCGAGTAGTTGGAAGTAGAGTGTTGGAGTCTCCAATGGACATGTGCAATTGGAAGGGTCCCTCTTTCAACCTCAGGTCTCCCTACCAAGGCCCAGGGATAAGAGCAGTTAGGGTAGAAAATGTTGGGAGTAGTGATGGGGCTGAATAGGAAAAGATTGGATTCCCCCCACCCCTGCCTCGTTTTCTTAATGCACAATTCCCCCAAACCCAACACCTGTGAGATGGCTGGGATTCTCAGGGCTGGCAAGGCACGTGCATCTAAGACGCTCTGTCTACTCTCACAAGACGCATGATCTGTTTTACTAGGGGGGCTCTCTTCCAAGGAGGAGAGATGGTCTGACAACAGGAAGCACCATTTCTGCAGGTACTTCCAGGTTGGGAACCAGTAGCCACCTCGGCCCCTCCTCCCGCATTGTCTTGCTCCTGCCTTCTCTTCCTTCCATTCTTCTCTAGAGCGTCTCCCCGTCCTGGGGCCTAGAGCAGGACAGACTGTGACTTATATATCTGGTTTCCAGTGGGAGGGAACACAGGCTTTGGGGGAGCAGGGAAGAGGTGTGGGACTCCCTTCATTCCCTCTGAATTTTAGGGACTCCAGTCTTCTTTGCTTGTTCTCTCCATAGCTCCCCACACTTTGAAGCCAAAGGGAGGAGTCAGTCAGAGTCGGTTGGTATTAGTCCTTGGTAGTGGTGTGACCTTGGGCAAGTTATTAAACCCCATTGCTCGGCTTCTTAGGTGTCCTAGGTGCTATCCTGCAAGGCCACCCTGACCCTTCCACAGGGAATCTCAGCTCTCCCTTGTGACCTTCTCCCTGGTTTCAATTTGTTCTTAAATCCTGCCTCTGCCACTTCCTAATTGTGACCTCAGACAAACAGGTAACTTTGGAAGTCTCCCCTGTAAAATGGAGTTAGTGATAAGTCCTGCCTCTTAGCTGTACGAGGAGTAAATGAGATAAACCCAGGCGTGTGTTGTGCATGGCGCATAGGCAGCACTCACCCAGTGTTGGCGGGCGTGGTTGGGATTCTGACCCAGAACAGGGGCAGGAGAGCGAGGCTTTGCTCCTGAGCCTTTTCGGGCAGACCATGTTAGATGCTGGCTGTCATCTGCCAGGTTCTGTGTGCAGCACCAGCACTGGAGGGGTGGCCAGGACCGGCCTTTGTGGTGGAGACTGCGTTACCATGTGGATTCACGGTGTTTCACCTGCTGAGTGCGATATGGAGGTGTGTTCAGGAGGGGGCTTGAACCTGGGATGGGGCATCAGGGAAGGTTCCTGGAGGAAATGTGACCTTAGCTGGATTTTTAAAAATATTAAGATGAAGTTCACCTAATGTACAGTTAACCGTCTCAACGTGAATGTGGCATTCACGATGTTTCAGTAACTACCACATTTCTGTAGTTTCAAATCCTTTGCACCTTCCCAAAAAGGATATGGGTGCCCATTAAGCCAATGATCTGAATCCGGTCCCTATCAGCCACCAATCTCCATTGTCTCTGTGGATTTGCTTATTCTGGATATTTCATATCCATACAATGTGTGACTTCCTTCACTTAGCATCATGTTTTCAAGATTCATCCACACTGTAGCTCGACAGGCAGAGTGGACAGTGAGAGAGAGAGAGAGAGAGAGAGAGAGAGAGAGACAGAGAGAGAGACAGAGAGAGAGAGAGAGACAGAGAGAAAGGTCTTCCTTTTGCCATTGATTCACCCTCCAATGGCCGCTGTGGCCAGCGCATCACGCTGATCCGATGACAGGAGCCAGGTGCTTCTCCTGGTCTCCCATGGGGTGCAGGGCCCAAGCACTTGGGCCATCCTCCACTGCACTCCCGGGCCACAGCAGAGAGCTGGCCTGGAAGAGGGGCAACCGGGACGGAATCCGGCGCCCTGACCGGGACTAGAACCCGGTGTGCTGGCACCGCAAGGCAGAGGATTAGCCTGTTGAGCCACGGCGCCAGCTCCTCATTCCTTTTTAAAATTTTTTTTCTCTTTTGCTTTATTATTATTGCTTTTTTGGAAAGATTTAGTTATTTATTTGAAAGGCACAGTTACAGAGAAGCAGCAGCAGAGAGAGAGAGAGAGGTCTTCCATCTGCTGACTCACTCCTCATTGGCCACAATAGCTGGAGCTGGGCTGATCTGAAGCCAGGAGCCAGGAGCTTTTTCCAGGTCTCCCACACAGGTGCAGGGGCCCAAGGACTTGGGCCATCTTCTCCTGCTTTCCCAGGCCACAGCAGAGAGCTGGATCCGAAGTGGAGCAGCTGGCAATGCAGGTGGTGGCTTTGCCTGCTACGCCACAGCGCCGACCCCAATTATTATTGTTTAAAGATTTATTTATTTATTTGAAAGTCAGAGTTACACAGAGAGAGGAAGAGACAGTGAGAGCCAGAGGAGTTTCTTCCAGGTCTCCAACGTGGGTGCAGGGGCCCAAGGCCATCTCCCATTGCTTTCCCAGGCCGTAGCAGAGAGCTGATCGGAAGTGGAGCAGCCGGGACTGGGACCAGCGCCCACAGGGGATGCCGGCACTCCAGGCAGCGTCTCCACCTGCTATGCCACAGTGCCGGCCCCAACCCTTCATTCCTTTTTGTGGCTGAGCCCGATTCCCTTGTGTGGCTGTTCCTTAGCTGGATTTTAAAGGAGGGGACCGAGGCAGGCACTGCTGGCAGAAGCTGAGCATGAGTGTTAGGCATCCCTGCGTTTGAGAAGTGAACTGGGCACTTGGCCTCAGTTTCCCTGCCTATAAAACAGAGTTAATCATCCCTTTTCTTCCTTGTCCTGTGGTAAGGAAGGGCAGGGGTGAGGTGTGAGGGGAGAGCAAGGGCTGGGACATTACTGCCTGTTCTCAGGGTCTGGGTTGGGGATGGGACTTTTAAAAATTTGCTCTTTTCTCTTTCCTGGGCGGCTCCCTCCTAGGTGCATCTTCCCTTATCCTTGCTTTACTTGGCATAAACTTCTTCCCCTCCTTCTGAATTGATCTGAAATTTCAGATCAATTCAATCAAAAATCTGAAATGTACCCTCCAAAGGTGGATAACCCTGTGAGACGGTGAGAGAGAGGTCGCAGAGTGCAGGAAGGGCCTGGGAGAAAATCCAGCTGGCACTCTGTCCACTGCGGCCCTGTTCTTGTTCTGATTTATTTATTTATTATTTATTTGAAAGGCAGAGAGAGAGAGAGACAGAGAGAGAGAGAGAGAAAGAGAATATTTTCTATATGCTGGTGCACTCTCCAAATGCCCACAACAGCCAGGTCTGGGCTAGGCCAAAGACAGGAGCCTGAAACTCTACCCAGGCCTTCCATAAGGGTGGCAGGGGTCCGTGTAGTTGGGCCATCTTCCACTGCCTTCCAGGGTGCACTAGCAGGGAGCTGGATCCGAAGCAGAGCTACTGGGACTTGAACCGGTACCCTGAGATGGGATGCTGGCATCAAAAGCAGTGGCTTAACCCACTGTGCCATAGCACCGGCCCCAGCACTGTCCTTGTTGGTGACCTGTCACCTTCTCTCTTGTGATCTGTGTGGAACTGCAGTGGGCAGAGAGAATCTTTGCCTCCCTTTCCTCCACTCTGCTTGTGCTCAGGCCCTCTGTGGTGGGGCCCTTTGGAAAGGAGGTGTTGCTGAGTTTGTCTGATGCCCCTGGCGAGGTTGGTAATTACAGACATGACAGCTGGGAACGGGTTTGGGAGAAGCAGGCTGGAATCAGCAGAGCTGAGGCTATCCTGGTAATCAGGGTGGGGCACTGAGAGGGGAGAGTGGGCAGAAGCTGGGGGCTGGGGTGGGGCAGGAGGCTCGGGGCCCCCTTTTCTTACCATTGCACACACAGCTGGGCTTAGAGCCCAGAGGAGAGTGGGAGGCGGCTGGAGCCCGGGCCTGGCCTCACTGTAGGTGAGGAAGGAGGGAGGAGAGCTGAGAGGCTGAGGGTTCAGGAGGTCCTGGAGGAAGAAGCGGGTGCTGGAAAGAGGGCTTCGACTGCTCTCTTGGTACCTGCGTGTGAGCTAAGTCAGGGAGGGGCCGACACGGCACCCAGAGGTGATTCCAGCTGGTTCTGGGTGGAGTTTCACTTCTCACAATGGGCCTGTGGGAACAGGAAGTGGAGAGGATTGGCTGTGTACCCCCCAAAGGAGAAAGAGGTGGGAAACTAACATTTTATTGAGCGTCTCTTATGTGCTGGACTCTGTGATCTTCTGTATGTGTTATTTCACTGAAAACTCTTTAGCCTTTTGCAATAGGTAGTACTGTCCCCATTTTACAGACAAGGAAACTGAGGTTTAGAGGAGGTGGATGACTCATTTGAATGTAGTTCATGAACATTTGGGCCGGGTCTGTCTGACTTCCTTGCCTTTCCTTTCCCCCGAATGCTTCTTCCCCCTTTCCCTCTGATCATTCCAGTTAAATCTGGTTGCTCTTTATCGCCTCCAGTCTTGAACTTGACCAGCTCCTCTGTCCACCTGAGAAGCAGAAGCGAATCCTATGTCAGCCCGAGGAACAGAGAAGTCTCCCCCTGAGGTGGAAGTCAGGTGGGGTCTCAGGGAGGACCCTGCACTCCTCCAGGACCAGGTGCTTCTCAGATGTGGGCAGGGTGGCCGGAGCCCATGGGGACTCATGACTGAGAGGAGTCTGGCCTTCATTGTCTGTGGTGTTTTTCACAGCCCCCTGCTTTCCTTGGATTGTTCCTGGCCTCCCCAGCCTGGCTGTGTTTGTGGGATGGTCGGGGCGGGGTCAGGGAGCAGGCATTTAGGGTACGTGGAGGGGTAGACAGAAACAGGTGCTGAGCCTGAGGTGCAAATGCGGCGACTTAAAAAACAACTGAGTGTGAACAACAGAAACACATATTTTGTCACCTGCTTTACTTCTGGAGTGGAGGTGGCAGATGCAAGGGCTGGGAGGAGTGGAGTGAGACACTCAGGGGGTGGTCAGGATGGGTGTGGGGGGGAGCTGGTGGGTACTTTGGCCCGTTTGTCAGAGCTGAGCTCTGGGCTGAGGCAGGAGGAGGGGAAGCCTGGGGAAGCCCAGGTCTGCCACCCTCACCCCGAGCCACACCGCGTCTCACACCCTGAGGCCCGCTCCGTTGCTTTTCCCATCCCATATGTTCCTCCCCCTCACTCCTTCCCACATCTCAGCTTTCCCCGTCAACATGCCAGCCTAAGGTGGCTACTGAGTGACTGGGACCTGGGGCAGGGGCTGGCCGAGCAGGCTTTGAAGGACTCCCGGGGCTGGGGACAGTTTTGGTGTCTACCCAGGAGAGCAGGCTGTGAGGAGAAGGAGGCGATTTTGTCGGGAGTGCATGGGGAGCTGACCCCTGGGTTAGCACAGCTTCGCCACCTCCCCCTGTCCACCTTGTCTCTGCCCCGAGGACACCTCCAGGTGCCTGTTTGCCTTCTTGGTTCTTCTGCCTGCTCCCCAGTGGGCAGGTAGGGGCCAGTCCTCTGCCCTAGCTGGGGAGGAGGCAGCTCAAAGCCTGGGGGTGGGGCTGTGAGGCCTACTCCTTGGTGAGAATTCAATGCAACATCCAGGCCTCTAGAAGCCCTGGTTACCTTCCCACCGGCTGGATGTCCTGCCTTCCCTCTGGCCTCCACCTGGGACAGATGCCAAAGGAATTACTCACCCTGTCTCCTTGGGCAGCTCCCACTCCTCTCCCACCTCTCCACCCAGCGTTCCCTTCCAGACTGACTGGGAATGGGCTGGGGAGGCTAGGGAATGGGATGCAGTTGAGTGTGTGCCTATGTGTGCTGGATTGGGGGGGGGCAGGGACTTTGTGAGAGCTGGGATGGGGGTGGGGGTGCCTGAGAGACAGCCGAGCAGGTCTCTACAGAACCTGCCTAGCCAGGGTAGGTGGAGTTGGGTGGGGCAGGCGGGAGCCATTCCAGCTTTCCGAGGGGGGAATACAAGTGTGGGTGTATGTGTGTGCAGTGTGCCTGGACTTGGAGGGCGCACGCCTCACCCCTGCTACATACAAGGGCAATGAAGGAAGCAGGTGGAGAGGGGCCTGGCCCTAGCTTCCCCAGCTCCTTTTCAGTAGCAGGTGGGCTCAGGTATCCTGGCCAGGAGCCCAGGGGGTGGGCCCTCCTCGGGGAGCTCCCTGCACTGGGGTCTGGTGGCCAGGCGCTGCTCTGGAAGCCTGGTGACCCAAGTACCGCCCCTCCCCTGCTGCTCGGCCCAGGGCAGAGAAGGATCCTGCCCCGACCCTGGGGCTGTGGGGTGG
Source organism: Sylvilagus floridanus (assembly GCA_949820135.1). Taxonomy (NCBI): domain Eukaryota; kingdom Metazoa; phylum Chordata; class Mammalia; order Lagomorpha; family Leporidae; genus Sylvilagus; species Sylvilagus floridanus. The sequence goes on from OX463225.1 coordinate 121,672,699, forward strand.
TGAGCTCATGGCTGAGGCTGTCCTGGGAGAGTGCCTGGGTAACAGGGTGTGGGCGGGGCTCCCTGGTCCAGCTCCTTCCACTCTTCAGCCTGCTGAGATCTCTGCTCAGTGAGAGCCGGTGCTGGTGCCCCCGGACACTGGGGCTTTCTCAGGGTGTGGGGACGAGCAGTGGCAAAATCTGCATCTGGTTTTTGGTCTTTGGCTTAGGGCTGGTCCTTTCCTGTTCTTTTTGTGATGGGGGAATCCTGGGATGGGTCTCTTGGGCTGGGTGGGGCTGGATGAAGGGACATCAGGGTTCTTAGGAGCAGTGGGTGTGTGGCGCAGAAGCCACCCCGTGTGAGGTAGGGGCTCTTTGGTCTCTGCTGCCTTGGCTTGTGCCCGTCTAGTCTCTGTTCCTTTGTCGCTGGTGAGAAGAGGGCACAGGGCAGGAGTCAGCAAGTTCTCTCCCATCCTGGCCTTCTCGGGATCATGGCTCTTCAGAGGACCAGAGTGCAGGTGGAGACTCACGGAGGAGCCTGGTCTCACTCCAGGGGGCGCGTGCCCCAAGTCACAGGTCAGGGTGGTTTCTCCTGCAAGGGGAGGCAGAAAATGGACTGCCGCAAAAGTAGTGACGTGGGCTAGCTCCCATCTTTCTCTGTAAAACTTGGGGTCGTACCTTTAAGGCCCAAGTTAAGTTCCAAGTTGATCCACTGTTTCCTCCTGGAGGGGTGAGGGGAATGATGTGGGCACAGCCGTGGTTCAGGAACCTCCTTCTCCTCTGTGGAAACCACATTAGGTGTCAGCATTTGCAGTCCCCGGCCAGTTTCTGACTGGGTAGCCTGGACTGAGCACATCTGTGAAACTCAGGGTGGGGGTGGGGGAAATCCAAGCGAGGGCTACGAATCGCTGCTGTGCCTCATGCTGGCCTTGTGACCTGGCCAGGCGCTCTGTTCCCAGCACACATCTAGCTTTTGGAAGGCTAGGCTGGAAGGTTGGACCCCTGGCTTGGTTCTTCCTCCCCTTCCTTGCCCCCAGGAAGGTGAGCATCCAGCACTTTTGAGTGGAACTCACATTGATATCTTTGGACATTAGGGTTGGCCTTGGTGAAGATTGGGGAGCCACAGGGCTGGGGGTGCCCACATGTTCACACTGCCCATGGGCTGTAGTGGGGAAGGGGGTACAGGGCCTGTGTACTAAGACCCGGGTCTCTGGTGTAGGAGACCTTTAGTAGGCGAGGGTCCCCATTGGGGGTCTGAGGAAGTCATGATGATGCCTGTGTCCCTTGTCCAGGCTGGGCCACCCTTCCCTAGTCCCTGGTTGAGGAGAGAGAGAGGCCCTACCCGAAGCCTGCTCCTGTCGGAGGAGAACATCTGGCTCTGGGCCTCTCTCCAAAGTCCTCTCTACAGTCATGCAGGTGCTTCTTGCTGCGCTTGGTGCCTCCAGCCCTGTCCTGGGTGCAGGTGAGGAACAGCGGGGCCCCTTTAGGTGTGAGTGTGTGAGTGTGTGTGAGTCCTATGCTCTCACCACCTTTTCTTGGGCTCCCACAGGGCTTTCTCCCTGCCTGTCCTCATCTCCACTCTACCTTGTTCCCCCACCACAGCCCTGACCTAGCTGGGACCGGGCTGCAGCGAGGGCCAGGACTAGCATGGCAGCAGGAGGCGGTGACTACAGCCGCCTGCGTCTGGTCATCAGACCCCAGCACGCGCCGCACATGGGGTCCCCGCGCTTGCTCAACGTCTTATCCACTTGAGCTGCCTCCTGGTCCACTCTGGCCTATATTTTGGCCATCCCCCAACCTCACACACATACCCCAGGGCCTTGCTCCCTCTGCTTGTTGCCAGGTTCTGAGTGTATTTTTTCCAGAGGCCTCCAATTGTTTCCTGAAGAAACCCGATCCTGAAGCTCAGACAAAAGCTGGGGCTGCCAGAGGAGAAACCCCGTTCTCTCCCCCTCTGCCCCTATCCCTCCACCTCTATAACCTCCTCGCTTTGGATGCTGGGTATGGGTTCCAGGACCCGGCTGCCATCACCTAGGCAACAGGGGGCTTTGGTTGCCATGGTGATCAATGTGGGAGAAGCTGGGCAGCCGGGACAAAAGCCCCCACGTTCCCCCCCAGCCCTCCCCCCAAGCCCCTTGGGATGATACTGAGACACATTCCATTAATTTTATTTCTGAAAGGCCTTCAGAGGGGAGAAGGGTCTCTTTTTTTGTGCCTGACGCTCGCCTTCCTCCTTCCCTCCTCTCTGGCCTCCTTTTAACCCCAGACAATCCGTGGCTGGGTAGGGGACCAAGAACCGGTGTTGGTGTCGTGGGAGCGGGGGACAAGGTGCAACGTGGCGGCACACACACCCTGCTTTGGCCTCCCCGCACCCAGCCCAGAGGAGCCCTTCTGTGCACCAGGTCCAGGCTTTCTCTCTCTCCCGTCATCCCTCTGACATTTCCACTTGTTGATTGCAGCCAGGGATCCCCTCCCCCACTCTCTTCCCTGGGAACGCTGCCCACCCTGGAGACCCTCCAAAGCCCTGATTCCTGAGACTGATTAGCTGAGGGGAACTTCTGCCCCTCTCTTTGCTCACTCCCGTCCTCCCCACCCCCACCCCCGCCTCTCCAGTGCTCCCTTTGGTTCCCTGGGCTCCTTGAGATGACAGCAGGCTAGGGGCTTCACAGTTGTGTTTGTGTTTGGTAGGGGGAGGGAGGAGCATGTTTGGGTGCTATTTGGGCACCCCGACTTGGGTCGGAGGGGCAGGGGAGGGGGTTCATGTTGGGTCCTCACAAAGTATCCAGGGAGGAAAGTAGGGAGATGTAGGCTGAGCAGCTGAGGACAAAAGGTTGGGAGAGGACTGGCACCCTTGTCTGGTCTGAAATTTATTTGCAGGGGAAACACAAAGGCATCAGCTTACCTCCTGGGTGTGTTTGAAGTGGTGGCTCTGGTCAGGATGTGTGTGTGTGTGGTGTGGCTTCTGTAGTTGTACAGTCTGCAGGATTTATTTATACCCCTCTTTCCCTGGTCTCCCAGGCAGTGTCTGTGATCAAAGTATAAGTGATCCTGGAGCTGATTGCTTAATTACTTTGGGGAGCAGTTCGTAAAAGCATTTCTTTCACCTCCATGATCCTTATGGCAACCCCATGCTCTAGGCATAATTATCTTCCCTATTTTTTTAAGGATTTATTTATTTATTTGAAAGAGTTACAGAGAAGGGGAGACAGAGGCAGAGAGAGAGAGAGACAGAGAGACAGAGAGACAGAGAGAGAGAGATGTTCCATCTGCTGGTTCACTCTCCAAATGGTTGCAATGGCCAGGGCTGGACCAGGTTGAAGCCAGGATCCGGGAGCTTTGTCCAGGTCTCTCTCCCACATGGGTGCAGGGACCCAAGAACTTGGGCCATCTTCCATTGCTTTTCCCAGGTCATTAGCAGTGAACTGGATCTGGAAGTCTAGAGCAACTGGAACCCGAACTGGTGTCCATGTGAGATGCTGGCACTGCAGGCGGTGGCTTTACCCTCTATACCACAGTGCCGGCCCCTGTCTTCCCCATTTTATCCATAAACTTACCTGGGCACATCACAGAGAAGTTAGGTAACCTGCTTGTGGTCACATAGCTAGGCAGCGCGAGGGTTAGGTGAGGGTTAGGTTTTGAACCCAGATCTTCAGTACAAATCCAGGTTCCGTTTGCCATTGGCTGTGGCAGATATGGGTATTTGGGGTGAGGATGAGGATATGGGGTTCTAGTCTGTGTCCAGGCTGTAATCCCTGGCAGTCCTCCTTTACTTCTCCAGCCCCAGTCCTCTCTAAACCACTTGGTATCTGTGAACCTCCTGGCAAAATTCCAAATTCCATTTTTTTTTAAGAGGAGTGACCAAGAAAGATAGACAAGAACCACATGAAGAGAGATACAGGTGAGATGTCTCCACTGCGTGGAGCAATAAACCAGTAGAATGGGTGCTCAGGAGAGGGGTAGAGGAGCCCAGTCTGTCATTGGTAGACCAAGATGAACAAAGGCTCTGTGTGTGGCAAAGGTGTTTAGAAAGATTGGGGGCTGGGTTAAGGGTTATGGTTGTCTCTGTCCCCTAAGTGTATCCTGATCATACACTGGCTTTGATGTGGGATATTGGCACACACCACCAGCCTGTGGGTTGCCTCCAGATAACTCACATTGAGGAGGAGAAGCGAACGGATTTTGAATGAATTTCATTTCCCTGCAGTCACAGTTTCTGTGTGGGTTGGAGAGGTGCGGTCATTCCCACATCAGCATCAGTTACTTGCTGTGTGCTCACGAGAGGGGAGCTGGATACAGACAGGTCTGTGTGATGCTGCTTATTTGCAGGGTGCTGGTGGTTTGGAGTAGTCAGAGGAAATTTATACAATCGCATCTGTTTTAGTTCTTTCCATAAGCGGCCTCCCAGCAGGGTTCGACCTGGTTGAATTTATTCCACTCTGGAAGCACTCAGGTTCTTGTCTGGCTTGAGACCTTACTCTCCGGACCTCCTGCTGCTCTGGCCTCTGTGTGCCTTTTCCCCGGACTCATGTGCGTGTTGCAGTTCTTGGGGTCCCTGTGTTGCCTCTCCCCTGGGAGATCCCGTTCATCCCCGTGGCTTTGCACCAGTGTCTGTCGTCTAGACACACACGAGTACAGCACCTCTGACACCCACAGCCATAAACGTAGCACACCGGAAACGGAACTCATCTCTCTCCCCAGGCTTGCTTCCTCCCCAGCGCTCCCCACCTCAGCAGCGGCACTGCCATCTGCTCCCTCGCTCAGGCCGGGAGTTCTTGACACCCCCCTCCCCACCATGCCAGTCCTACCTTAGGTCCTGTTGATTGCACACCAACAGAAGTCTCAAAGGCGTTTCTTACCTCTCCTGCAGCTCTGCCCTGGCCACGCCTTCGGTACCGAATGACCTCCTCACTGATTTCCCTGTTTTTACTTTCCCCTCTTTCCAATCCATACCTGCACTGCTAAAATCCCTCCATGGCTGGCCTTGGAATAAATCCCAGCCTCCTCACCTGGCCCCTGGCTGTCTCTGCGCACAGCTTCTGCACCTGCTCGTGCTCAGCTCCGGCTCCTCTGGCCTTTTATTGGTTCTTTAACCACACGGAGCTCCCTTGTGCCTTTGCCCCCCCACGTGTGTTTCTGCGGCTCGGCAGCCTTTTCCCTCCACTCTGCCTGATTAACTCCTGCTTCTCCTTTAGGCCTCTGCTTAGGTGTCATTTCCTCAGAGACACCTGCCAGAACCACCCTGTTTAACATCGACCCCCAGAGTTCCCTCTCCCTGGTCTCTTTTCCTGCGGTCCGTCTTTGCTGTCTGCCTGCTTACTTGTTGAGTGTGCGTCTTCCTTGCTAGATTATAAACTCAAGTGCTGCTCTACCACTGCATGCCCGGGGCCTCGCAAAATGCATGGTTCCCAGAAGGTTCCCTAAAAGGATTTGATGAGTCAGTGAGCGTGGATTTGCAATCAGCTCAGGGCACAGAGAGGAGATGAAGCAGGGTCAGGAGCAGAGGGGCAGTGACGCTGGCAGGAGAGTAGGTGGGGCTCCTGTGGGGACCTGGGAGTTGGGGAAGGCGGGAGGAGAGGTCCTTTTTGCCTGCAGAATTAGCCAGGGGCACAGATCAAAGACGCTGCCCCTCAGCCACATAAACTCATGCCTATGGCAGGACTTTAGGCTTTTTTTTTTTTTTTAAGATTTATTTTATTTGAAAGGCAGAGTTACAGAGAGAGAGAGGGAGAGACAGAGAGGTCTCATCCACTAGTTCACCCCCACAAATGGCCACAACAGCTGGAGTTTTTAAAGACAGAAACCAGGAGCCAGGAGCTTCTTTCTTGTCTCCCACGTGGGCGCAGGGGCCCAAGCACTTGGGCCATCCTGCACTGCTTTCTCAGGCACTTTAGCAGGGAGCTGGACTGGATGTGGAGCAGCTGGGACTGGAGCTGGCACTCATGTGGATGCTGGCATTGTAGTTGGCAGCTTAACCCACAGTGCCACCATGCTGGCCCCTAGGGTTTTTTTTTTTTTTTTTTTTTTTAAGGATTTATTTATTTATTTGAGAGTCAGAGTTACAGAGAGAGAGAAATCTTTCACCTGCTGGTTTACTCCCCAGATGGCCACAACGGCCACAAGCCAGGGGCTAGGAGTTTCTTCTGGGTCTCTCACATGGGTGGCAGGGACCCAAGCACTTGGGCCATCTTCTCCTGCTTTTCCCAAGCCATTAGCAGGGAGCTGGATTGAAAGTGGAGCAGCCAGGATTCGAACCAGCGCACATATGGGATTCAGGCTCCTTAGGCAGTGGCTTTACCTGCTGTGCCACAGTGCCAGCCCTAGGACTTTAGGCTTTTGAAGAATGACTTCCACTTGTCATTTCCTCCCACCCTGCACACTGTATTATCTGTCACTTCCACCCATCATCCCTCACAGAGCTCCTCAGTGTGCGTACACACACACACACACACACACACACACATATACACACAGCTCCTCAAGGAGAGCAGCCGGCCTGGCCTGGCCAGTAACTGGATGTGTTCAAAGTCAATGCTCCTTGGTTGCCGAGAGAAGCAGTGGCGGTTGGCAACCTGCTGGAGCACACTCAGAAATTAGCAGTGCAGAGAAGGGGTTGCGGGGGCCGGGAGAGCCCTGGCATGGCCTCTGGACAGAGTCCAGCTGCCTTCTGCTCTCCAAGGCCTCCCATGAACAAACTGGCATCCTAGCCAGGCCAGTACTCTCTAAGTCTCGGTTTTCTTGGCTGAGAGTAGGGGAGAGCTCTGCCCCGATCCTCCCCGCTCCAGGAGGCTCAGGCTTGGGTGATCCTGGGGGAGTTTTGCTGGTCATCTTTCCCATAGTCCCTGAGTGCTGGGGAGACGCTTGCCAGGAGGTCAGGCAGGAGGAGGCTCCTGGGACAGAGCAGGAGCTGGGGAGGTGGCAGTCTCAGGCCCGGCTGGGCTCTGGGCTTCTCTGGTGGCCCTACGGGGGGTGCTCCTACCCTCTACCCTGACCCTGTGGGGAGCTTGAGCTGCCTCTAGCCAGCTGCTCTCTTTCGGCAGGAGCGCCGCTTGATTTTCTCCGAGACAAGCCCACCCGTCCAGCAAAATAGAGTCCCTCAGGGCGACGGTTGACTTCCTGAAGGTGCCTCTTGGCCTGAAGAAGCCGGTGCTGAAGGAGGTGGCTGTGGGGCCCCCCAAGCGGCCCCAGCCTGCGGCCCTGGAGCGCTACAAGGCACGGCGTTCGGACGCCATGGACACCGAGTCCCAGTACTCGGGCTACTCCTACAAGTCGGGCCACTCCCGCAGTTCCCGAAAGCACAGGTGAGCACCCAGGTGTGGGCGACACGGCTGCTGGAGGGAGGTGGGCACGTGCAGGGCTGATGACCCTGGCCCTGCCTGTGACCTCCTGTGCGTGTTCCTCTGGCCTCCTGCTGCAGGGACCGCCGGGACCGACACCGCTCCAAGAGCCGAGATGGGAGCCGCGGGGACAAGTCGGTGACGATCCAGGCTCCAGGAGAGCCCCTTCTGGACAATGAGTCCACGCGAGGGGATGAGCGGGTGAGTGTCCAGGGTGCGGTGGTCCAGGCCTGGAGCTTCGGGGCTACTGCTTGGAAGAGCTGGAGGCCCCGTTGGGGAGGGAGTGGGCCTGGAAACCTGGACTCTAAGGACAGGGACCAAACGAGGGAGGGGATCTGGCCTGTGCTTCTCCGGGCTATGCGTCCTGAGGTAGAGCCTCGCTTCAGAATGAAGGGAATTTCTGTAGAGGTCTGTTTGGAAGCAGTGGCCTCTCCCTTATCTTCAGAGAGGTGGGGGTGGCCTGCACCGGGTATTGGGCATCATCAGCTCCTCTGGTGGAGGCCAGCCAGGCAGGCTGCTTGGGGGTCCGCAGTAGGAGAGGCAGGAGGGGTAGAAGAGGGTTCTGACATCTGTGGCCAAGGGCACTGGCGACTCCCCGCTCCTTATTCCTCTGAAGAAATCTCCGGCCGGCGCTGCCGACTCCCGGATGTTGGGAGCAGATCAGTACCTGCCGGAGAGGTTCCTTCTACCCCTTCTTCCTGGGAGCTGGTCTCCTGAGTTCTTGGAGTGAGCCTGTGACATGATCAGCTTGCCTCTTGCTGGGACAGCGTTCCCAAACCCTTGCTCCCTGGAGGGGTAGGCAGTACGTCTGGGGTCGTGGGGTTAGGAGGAGCCGCCGTTCCTCGAGCTGAAAGCTGTTGGCACACTCCCTTTCTGTGTCTGCCAGACTCTCCCCCCGTCCTCAGGTTGCTCGGCCTGCCTCGTCACTGGCCCTACCAGCCTGTGGGCCAGCAGGGTGGACACTAGCCGGCCACGCATCGCATGCCACACCTACTTTGTCTCAGTCCCCCAGCCCGAATTCCCCCCAGTTGTCAGGATGTGACTCCGGATCCTCAGGCTGTTCCAGGAGTCAAGGTCACTAATGGGCTTGGGATTCCTCTGCGGGGTGACCTCCAGCCCCTGCAGAGAAGTAGCTTGAGCAGACCACATTCAGTGTGCCGGGGTGGGAGGATGCTCAGCCTGTCACCCCCTTGCCTGCAGGAACAGGCAGCCCTGTGCTGTGGGCACTTAGATGACCCTGGGTGGGCACCGTGGCCCCCAGGCCATGCTCTCATTACTCCACTACCTCCACCCCGGCCCCTAGTGTTCCCTTCTTTCCTCCAGCTACTTTGTCAGGTCAGTCCCTTTGTCAGAAACCGCCAGCCTGGCATTGTGGTGTGGCTTATGTGAGCCCCACCCGCCCCTCTCAGCCTCACCTTCTTCTCTCCACTCCCGTGATTCCCAGATGGTGCAGTCCTCGGGTGCCTTGGTTCCTGCCATCCCTGCCCTGAGAACTCCCTGCTGGCTTCTGCCAAAATCACCGATTGCTGCCAGAGCTGGCAGGAACTTAGGCTGGTACTTGTAGAATTTTAGTTCCAGTGCAGATCCTGGTGCAGTCGATGAGGGGTGGGCCTGAGGTTCTGCCTTTTCTAGCAGGCTCCCGGCTGATGTCCACCTGCTGGTCCACAGGCCATGTTTTGAGGAGCCAACACTTAGAGCCATTTAGATCAGTCATGGATGAAGAGGAGAGTCATCTGGGGAGCTTTTCATCCAAAGGTTGATGGGCAGATTGCACGTGATCCTTGGCATTATTTTCCAGCTTGTCCTGGTCATTCCGATGTATTCAGCTGGGACTGGGAACCACTAATCCTGTCTGGCTGCTGCGGGCCACCCACCCCTAAGGATTAGCTCAGGTCCTGCTGTTCCCCGGAAGTCGGCCTCAGATCCTAGTCTCTGCCTGCGAGTCTGCTCCCAGATCCCGATCGCCGGCTGAGCTGCCTCTGTGGATTTGTCTTGTGCTCTGTGCTCTCAGGGTCATCGCTGCGGGTGTATGTTTCCTGTCTCACTGAGCTGGCTCTTCTAGAAGCAGGGTCTCAGACTTTGCTATCTGCAGAGGCCAGACCTGGACACACAGAGCAGCCCAGCACATGCTCTGATGGTTGCCCAGTTGTTCATCACCCTCTCTGCTTTCTGCCTCCCCCTTTCCCCTGTGTTCTCGCTGCCTCCCTCCCCTCATCCCGCTGTGTGCGGCCCCCTCCCACCCCCTCTGCAGGATGACAACTGGGGAGAAACGACCACGGTGGTCACCGGCACCTCAGAGCACAGCATCTCCCATGATGACCTCACGCGCATCGCCAAGGACATGGAGGACAGCGTCCCGCTGGACTGTTCCCGTCACCTGGGTGTGGCGGCAGGGGCCACCCTGGCGCTGCTGTCTTTCCTCACGCCGCTGGCTTTCCTGCTGCTGCCCCCGCTGCTGTGGCGGGAGGAGCTCGAGCCGTGCGGGACGGCCTGCGAGGGCCTCTTCATCTCCGTGGCCTTCAAGCTGCTCATTCTGCTGCTGGGCAGCTGGGCGCTGTTCTTCCGCCGGCCCAAGGCCTCGCTGCCGCGCGTCTTTGTGCTGCGCGCCCTGCTCATGGTGCTCGTCTTCCTGCTTGTGGTCTCCTACTGGCTCTTCTACGGCGTGCGCATCCTGGACGCCCGGGAGCGCAGCTACCAAGGCGTGGTGCAGTTCGCCGTGTCGCTGGTGGACGCCCTGCTCTTCGTGCACTACCTGGCTGTGGTCCTGCTGGAGCTGCGCCAGCTCCAGCCTCAGTTCACGCTCAAGGTTGTGCGCTCCACTGACGGGGCCAGTCGCTTCTACAACGTGGGCCATCTCAGGTATGGACGCGTGGGAAGAGGCGGCTCCTGCGGTGGGAGAAGGCTGGGGCTGGAAAAGGATGTTGGGGCAGCTAAGGGGACCCCAGGGCAGAAGGTGCCCTGGGGTGCAGGTGGGGGCGCCGTGTGGGAAGGAACTGAGTACTCTGCCTGTAGTGTTGGCTGCTTACTGGAACTGTCGCGTGCAGGGCTGTGGGCGAGATGTGCTGGGAGTTGAGTTAGGTGTAGACAGGCAGATGGACATTGGGAATCTTAGAGGCGGGGTAGACCAAGGCAGAGAGAGAGGTGTGGGGCACCAACAGTGGCTTTTGGGAATTCCTGTCTTGGAGACTTAGCCTGTTGTGAGAACCAGTGGGTGGTCCTTGAGATGAGCTGGCCTGAGCGGGGAACCTGAGAGTAAGGGATAGTAAGTAGGAGGGGGCTTCAACTGCCACTAGGAGACTCGTGGGCAGAGTAGCGGTGGCTTCTCTTGGGTCTTGTTGAGCATCTTGGAGAAATACTGGAGGGGGAAGAGGAGCCCCTTTGCTGGGCCTCCGGCCCAAGGCCCTTCCTCCCATAGGCGTCAGTAGGGCAGGGACAGAGTAGTGGGTCCAACCCTGGGGAAGGCTGGGGAGCCTGGTAAGTAGAGCTCAGGCCTGAGCAGGCTTCCTGGAAGCGGCTTGTCCCTGGCGTGTGTCCTCTCCTGCCCTGCCGCCCTGCCCTGATGTGTCCCTCCCCCTGCGCCCCTTGTCTGTCCCTTCTCCCTCCCCCCCTGCCGTCTTCCCCCACAGCATCCAGCGCGTGGCCGTGTGGATCCTGGAGAAGTATTACCATGACTTCCCTGTCTACAACCCTGCCCTCCTCAACCTGCCCAAGTCCGTCCTGGCCAAGAAAGTGTCTGGCTTCAAGGTGTATTCCCTCGGAGAGGGTGAGCGGCCCTGCTCCTCCACCCCTCCTGGCCTCTGCCCGAGCAGGACTCCAAGTTGGCTCCTCTTCCTCTCTCCCCGTTCTCCCCTTGCTCTCTCCTTTCCCTGGCCTGTTTCCCAGCCCCTCTGTTCTGTCATTTCCCTTGGCTTCAGGTGGCTGGTCTAGGCTGCTGGCTCTACTTGCTGTCCCTCTCTGCTATGGTGCGTCCCCCCTGCCCCGACCCCGATCTGGCTCCTCCGTGTCTCATCCGCCCTGGTCAGAGCCTTCTGCGCTAGGGAGCAGCGTGGGGGACCCTTGCCTTTCCGGGGCCGTCCCCGCTGCTTTCCTGAGGCCTCGCCCAGCCAGCGGCCAGGCGGGTTGGGAACGGGAGGAACGGCTGGGTGGCGGGAACATGCCAGGCTTCGGCTTCCGGCTTCCGGAGCTCCTGGGGTGGGAAGAGGCCACTTGCCCTCGTGACCATGCCTTCTGTCCCGATCCTGTGCAGAAAACAGCACCAACAACTCCACGGGCCAGTCGCGGGCTGTGATTGCGGCGGCGGCCCGCAGGCGGGACAACAGCCACAACGAGTACTACTACGAGGAGGCCGAGCACGAGCGGAGGGTGCGCAAGCGCAGGGCCAGGTGGGTCCCTGGGGGAGACCCGGAGGGGGCGCCGCCTGTGGGTGAGCTGGGGGACTGCTGGAAACAAGGGCAGTGACGATCCGGGTGGGTTGTGTATGTGCCATCATTTTCCGTTGCTGTCATAACAGATGACCGTGAACTTGAGCTGGGAGGCAACACACATTAATTGTCTCCCACTTCCGTCGGTCAGGTGTAGGCTGGCTGGACGCTTCACCCAGGCCTCACAGATGGAAATCCTGACAGCTCTAGTCAGAACTGGCGCTTCCCTTCTGAACTCACTGCTGACTTTTTTTTAAAAAATATTTATTTAATTATTTGAAAGGCTGAGTTACAGAGAGAGAGGAGGGGGGAGAGAGAGAGAGAGAGAGAGAGAGAGAGAGAGAGAGAGATTCTCTATCCACTGGCTTACCCCTCAAATGGCCACAGTGGCCGGGGCTGACCTATCCGTAGCCAGGAGTCTTCCATGTGGGTGCAGGAGCCCAAGCACCTGGGCCATCCTCCACTGCTTTCCCAGGCACATCAGCAGGGAGCTGGATTGGAAGCAGAGCAGCTGGAACCTGAACAAGTGCCCATATGAGATGCCGGTGCTGCAGGTGGAGGCTTTACCTGCTACGCCACAGTGCTGGCCCCTAAGCCCCCTGTCTTTTGGCAGAAGTCCCTGCCTTGTCACCTTGCCCCACAGGCCAGTTTTCGCGTACTGGCTCACTTTTTCTGGCAGGAACAGGTCTCTTTCCCGACTTCTGCTGTCATCTGGGGCAAGCTCTGCTTTTAGAGCATATGTGATTTAGCTCAGGCCGCTTGGGGTCATCTTCTTGTGTTAGAAAGTCAAATGGTGACCCCTGTCAAATGTGCCAAGGCGATTGAATGGAGAGGGAGTGGGAATCTGGCACAGGTAGGGGATGCCCTTGAATTCTGCTACTGTAATGGTGGTAGGGACCACCTAAGGGCTGTGAGCCTCAGCTGCAGCAGCAGGCCTGGAGGCTGGATGAGCCTTTCTCCTGGGAGATCCTGAAGGTTCTGGTGCCCTCATTTTGGTAAATTCTGCCATGCTGTCCTTACTCCTCCCTTCTCCCCGTTCATATTACCATGTACCACGTGAACTTAAATCATACCTGGACAGTTTTCCTGGGTGCCTCCTGCTGCCAGATCCTGCCTTGGTCTATAGGAATTTGCTTGCAGGGGTTGGGGGGAGGAGCAGAAAGCCTTGGGACTGGACCATTGGCCTCTCTCTGTGCCCCTGCCCCCACATTCTCCAGGCTTCAAGGAACGGAGGTGGCCTTGGCTCTGTTCTGGACACACGAGCCTGGAGTCCCCTGCCATGGGACAAAGACCACGAACCCCATTGCTGTGATATTCCGGCATGTTTCCAGTAGTCTCAGAAATGGCCCTCATGGGAGGGGAACCAATGCTGCTCCCCACCCCTCTACCTTCTGCTCTGATGAGGGTCTTTGGGTCCCCTGTACTGCTATGGTGGCACGTAAGGGGCCCTTCCCCGCACTCCCCATTACTTTGCTTGTAACCGAGAGAAAACTTTTTCTGTTGGTTCATCTAAAACTGAGGAATCTTTTAGAAAGAATTTGCTGGAGCTGGCATTGTGGCTTAGTGGGTTAAGCTGCTGCCTGTGAAACACCAGCATCCCATATGAGCTCTGGTTTGAGTCCTGGTTGCTCCAATTCTGATGCAGATCCCTGCAAATGTGCCTGGGAAAGTTGTAGAAGATGGCCCTGCCACTCACTTGGGAGACCTGGATGGAGTTTCTGGTTCCTGGCTTTGGCTTGGCCCAGCCCCAGCCATTGTAGCCATCTGGGAAGTGAACCAGCAGATGGAAGATCTCTCTCTCTCTCTCTCTCTCTCTCATTCTCTGACTACCTTTCAAATAAATAAATCTTTAAAAAGGAAATTTACTGAGACACTTAGAGGAAGCAGAAGAATAACCAAGACTGTAGGCATGCTCAGAAGCACACGGCTTTAGCCTGGGGTCCCAGCCTAGGTTCCCAGGATGCTGTGTTTCTGGGTGCCAGCCTGCAGGCCTCACTGCTTTCCTCAGTCCGTTCCTGCCCATAAGCCAGGTGGCTGTATTTTGTATTTGGACTGCAAGTGCAGAGAATTTCGTGACTCACCCTTCTCAGCTTTAACACATCATCATATGTGTCTTCCCAGTTCTTTATTCTAAATGTTTCCCTTTTCCTCTGGTCCCCACTCTTACTCTACTCCCACATTTTAGGCACCCACTCCTGTGGGCATAAATTCTTGTACAGATTTAGTGTCAGCTTATGTTTCTGTATGCTTTTAATATAAATGGACTTTTTCTGTTTCCCCCTTAATGCTGTTTTTGAGATTTGTCCCTGTTGTGAATGCGTCCAGTTTTTTGCATCTTTTAAAAAAATTTATTACACACTTTTATAAAAGGTTTATTTATTTATTTGAAAGGCAAAGTTACAAAGAGAGAGGGAGAGAGAAAGATATCTTCCATCCACTGATTCACTCCCCATCATTCCCCAAATGGCTGCAATGGCTGAGGCTGGGCTAGGCTGATGTCAGGAGCCAGGAGCCCCATCCAGGTATCCCATGTAGGCCATCTTCTGCTTTTCTCAGGCCACTAACAGGGAGCTGGATCAGAAGTGGAGCAGCCAGGATGTGAACCAGTGTTCCTATGGGATGCTGTCATTACAGGCAGCGGCTTTACCTGCTGCACCTCAATGCTGGGCCCCTGTTATTTCTTCTTACTGCATAGGAGTTCGCAGAAGACTCCCAGTGTCATTTCCAATATTGAGTTATGGTCGTCCTCTTACTTTGTCCATTTTGAAGGAGATGTAGCATCTTAATGTTTTCATTTGAAGCTCTCAAATTACCAACCAGTAACCATTGCATCTACTTTTTAGCTTTCAGGCATCTCATGAATATTTGGTTCACATCTTTTGGCACATTTTGTTGAAGGGTTCTTGCCTTTTTCTTCTTGACTTGTAGTTAATTATTTGCATATTTTAGTTATTAATCATTTGGTGATTTTAGATGCTGAATGTATAAGGGTAGTTCAAAAGATCCATGGAAAATGGAATTAAAAGATAACTTTAGGGCCCGGCGCTGTGGCGCAGCAGGTTAACGCCCTGGCTTGAAGTGCCAGCATCCCATATGGGCGTTGGTTTGAGACCCGATGGCTCCACTTTCTATCCAGCTCTCTACTATGTCCTGGGAAAGCAGTAGAAGGTGACCCAAGTGCTTGGGTCCTTGTACCCATGTGGGAGACCCAGAGGAAGTTCCTGGCTCCTGGCTTCGGATCAGCACAGCTCCGACTGTTGTGGCCAATTGGGGAGTGAACCATCGGATAGAAAACCTCTCTCTCTCTCTTCCTCTCCTCTCTCTCTCTCTGTGTAACTCTTTCAAATAAATAAATACATCTTAAAAAAGATAACTTTATTTGGTGAAAAAAGTTTGAAATTATGCTTATGAGGGATCTGCAAAAAAACATAGTGGGGCCAGTGCCATGGTGTAGTAGGCTAAGCCTCTGCCTGCGGCACTGGCATCCCATATAGGCACTAGTTCGTGTCCTGGCTGCTCTACTTCCAAACCAGCTCTCTGCGAATGGCCCAAGAAAGCAGTGGAAGATGGCCCAAGTCCTTGGGTCCCTGCAGGCACATGGGAGACCCAGAAGAAGTTATTGTCTCCTGGCTTTGGATTGGCCTGGCTCTGGCCGTTGCAGCCATTTGGGTTGTGAACCAGTAGATGGAAGACCTTTCTCTCTGTCTCTCCTTCTCTCTGTCTGTAGCTCTGCCTCTCAAATAAATAAACCAAATATTAAAAAAAAAAAGGTTCATAGAAAATTTGTGTTATGAATAGCTGTACATGGATTTCACAATTAAAAAAAGATTTATTTATCTGAAAGGCAGAGTGACATAGGGAGGGAGAGACAGAAAGAGAGAGATCTTCCATCTGTTGGTTCACTCCCCAAATGACTGCAGTGACCAAGAGTGGCCCATGATGTAGCCAGAGGCCTGAACTCCCTCCTGGTCTCCTACATGGGAGGCACATCCAGGTACTTGGGCCATCTTCCACTGCTTTCACAGGCATGTTAACGGGGATTTGGGTTGGAAGCAGAGCAGCTGGAATTTGAACTGGCACTCCAGTATGGAATGCTGGCATTGTAAGCCACAGCTTAACTTACTGCATCACAAGGCCTGCCCAGATTTCTTTTTTTTATTTTTTACACCAAAATAAGCTTTTTTTTTTTGTTCTATTTTTCCATTAACTTGTGAAGTACTCTTGTGTTTCCCTCGATGCTGCCCTTGCTATTATGGCTGAATAGATGTGTCATTTTGATAAGATCATGTCTGCTAATTTTTGACCTGATGAAGTGTGATGTGAGGGTCTTTTTGGAGCCATCCCTGCAGCACAGTCCCTAGTTGGCTCTCTGGGGCTTGACACTAGGTTTGTCCTGAATTCCTGGGCTGTGGCTCAGTGAGCTCCATGGCTGTGTCCTGGCCCCAGCTGGGGAAAGATGTCCCCTCCCTCCCCCACCCTCAAGTCTTCCAGGAGTCCAGCCCTTGGTTCCAGATGGTTTGGGTGGCATTGGGGTGGGCGTGAAGACTTAGCCTTACTCAGGCCCTGGAGGACTGGAGCTGGGGGAAGGGGGAGAGGGGGGCATCTGGTCCAGACCCCTCCCCACCTGTCCCGCAGGCTCGTGGTAGCCGTGGAGGAGGCCTTCACTCACATTAAGCGGCTGCAGGAAGAGGAGCAGAAGAACCCCAGGGAGGTGATGGACCCGCGGGAGGCAGCTCAGGCCATCTTTGCATCCATGGCCCGTGCCATGCAGAAGTACCTTCGGACCACCAAGCAGCAGCCTTACCACACCATGGAGAGCATCCTGCAGCACCTGGAGTTCTGCATCACGCACGACATGACGCCCAAGGTAGGCCCGCTCTGCTCCCAGCCCCCTGCTCTTTGCCCAGCTCCTGGTCCTCTTTTCCACCATCATTTCCCCCAACTCTCTTCCTTCTTTCCTCACCCCCACCCCTCTTCCTCTCTCACCTCCACCTCCTCCTTATCATCTCTTCTCTCCTTGGTATGCCATCCACCTGCTCTGCATGGGGTGCAGTTCTTGGGCGGACGAGGAGAACGGAGGCTTCAGGGCTCTTTGGGGGATGGCTGAGCCCTGTAATGCACTGTGAAGCACTGGCATTTCCAGACCCAAAGTCTCACCTTTAACTCCAGGACCCTGCTACCTCTGCCAGATGGTCTCTGCCCTCTGCTCATGTTGAGCCATTGCTCACCCTGCGGCTATATTGGCAACCTCCTAGAGTTGCTTTCCCTGAGCCACCCTTGGTGGACAGGCAGCTGAAGTGTTGCACTTAACCTTGACCCCTCGGACTGCCTCTTGGTGCAGGCCTGCTCGGCACCAGTTGTGTGAGCTGTGTGGGAGGGAAGGCAGGATGAGGGAAGCTTGTGCAGGCTGCAGCCTGCTGCAGGGACAAGAGTGGGGGATGAGGTCGGGGGAGCTGAATTCCGGTCCTGACTGTGGAGCAACCTCATCTCCGGGAGCACTGGCTTCCTCAAAACAAAAGTCTGGGGCGGATACTCCCGACCTCTTGCCCCTTGCCTTGGGCAGCTGTGCCCTGGGGAAGAAGAACAGTGGGCGGGTGCAGGAGACACCTATGCAGCCACTTCTCCCTCCCGCAGGCCTTCCTGGAGCGGTACTTGGCAGCTGGCCCCACCATCCAGTACCACAAGGAACGCTGGCTGGCCAAACAGTGGACACTGGTGAGCGAGGAGCCGGTGACCAACGGGCTCAAGGATGGCATCGTGTTCCTTTTAAAGCGCCAGGACTTCAGCCTGGTGGTCAGCACCAAGAAGGTGCCATTCTTCAAACTCTCCGAGGAATTTGTGGATCCCAAGTCGCACAAGTTTGTTATGAGGCTGCAGTCCGAGACCTCGGTGTGACTGTGCAGCCGCAGGGGCAGCCGGAGACTCTGGGGGTCCTGAGGGGTGGGGGGCTCGCTTCTCGGGCCCAGCCACATGCCTGCCACCCTTCTTCCTCTTGCTCTTGTTTTTTTTTTTGTTTGTTTGTTTTTTTACTTGAATTAACTACCGCCCCACCCCCCTCCTGTCATCCTTGACGGCCTCCTCCTCCCACTTCTGTGTCCCTCCAGGCCCTGCGGGAATCAGTGCCTCCCCTTCTGCTTGCCCCAGCCACCCTCCCCCGTAGAGGTCTTCTTGTTCCGTCCCCTCCTGAGCTCCACCACAAACCCAAGTGCTTGCAGCGGGTTCTCTCCAGTGGCCCCCGACACAGATAGGGCTCCAGAGAACCACAGTGCCAAACCCGCAGGGCGGCAGCTGCCCTCCTCCTGCCTCTCCCCCCAACCCGTAACAAACCCCGGGACGCTCAGGCAAGGACACCCCTGCCACGCAGTGCCAGAGTTGGGTGACTCCCTGCCAGCACTATTTGTTCTGGCTCTTAGAGCCCCCTTTCTGCCATCTAAATGTGTTTAGAGCGAGGGAGGCTCCCAGCTGTACCTGGAGAGCTCCACTTCCCCGTCTGACTTTTTGGGGGAAGGTGGTTTCCTTCCAGTGTGGTTTTCCTGGCCAACTCCCGAGGGGAAGCACAAGATAGACCTTTGAGGTCTCGACAGGACCCTGGTCATTGACCTCTGCCCTCTGCCCTTCTCAGTGAAGGCATGTAGACCCCTGCCCACACCTGGCAGCCTGCAGACCCTGACTCAACCCCTGTGGTCTTAGACAGTGTTTTTCGTTTCCTTCACCAGCCAGCCCAGCCCTGTGTCTTCTCTCAGCTCCCGGGACTTGCTGCCTCATCTCTTACAGGGGAGAGCCAGAAGCTCCTCCCATCCCCTGCCTTAAGTCCAGTTCTTTGCCTCAGGGCTCTCTTTTCCTCGGCCTTCCAGGGTCCCCTCCTGTCCTCCCTGCCTGGTTCTCTGGGCTCTGGTCTCCCTGGGTATTGGGGCGAGGGGCCAGGATGACTGCCTTTTGTGGGTGTTAGTCCCTCACCCCGTTTTAGCTTCCATGGTCCACACCAAATGTGAATCCTCAGTAGTTTAGATCTCATTTTGAGCAAAATTTGCTGGCCGTCTAATACGTAGTTTCTGAGTGATTTTGAGCCTTTCGATCAGACACCTTTGAATTAAGTAGTTTTGCCAAGGGGAGTAGAAATAGGAAAAGCCCGGGTATCCCCATCCAGGATCCGGGTGAAGGGGCACACTGATGGAGGGGCGCAGCGCGCTCCTGGTGAATTATCTGAGTAACGCACGACGCCCCCTGTCGGCCGGCCCTGCCTCCCGCTGGAGCACTCGCACCTCCCCTCAGAGTGCAGCTGGGGCCGCGTCTCCACTGAGCGCTCAGCCGGATCTGCTTCCTCCCTGCGGTGACGGCCCTGGGGATCGCCGCACCTGATGATTCGGGTTTTTCCTGTCCTTTCTACAAAGGCCGTTTGTCCCCCACCCCTTACTAGAGAAGGGCTCATGGGTACCTTGTCCCCTGACTCCGGGGGCGAGGTGGGTGGGTTGCAGGGCTGACTTGGGCAGGGCTTGGAGATCGGCCTTGGACGGGCGGCTGGGGTCCCCTGGAGGGGCCTGTGGGAACTACATCCCGTGCTGGGCATCCTGGGCAGGTCTCCTTTCTTTTCTTCACAAACCTGGTTTCACAGGAGTTCCTTTTGGGTCCCATAAATACCTCACTATCCTGGGAAACAGGGCCTGGATGGTGATCGGGGTCACTGCCCTGTGGGCAAGAGTGGGGTGGTGTGGTTTGAGGAGTGGGTTGGGGTGGGCAGACGGAAAGTATTTGGGGTCTTAGTCGCTGCCCTGGGTTAGGGGCGGGGAATGTTTATTTTAAGAACCTGCCATGTTTTTAATCACTGTGATTTTTTTCATTCCTTTTTCCTAAAACAAAACAAAACAAAACAAAGTTTTCCCAACTCTCTCTAAGCACTAAGGGCTGCGACTGAGAATGGTAGCGTCTTGGTCCTTTGCGTCAGAACTGTGGTATCTTTGTCTTCTTCGGTTATTATTATTATTATTATGTTAGAAGATGTCGGGATGAGTTGTCAAGTGTGTGGCTGTGTGTCTGTCTTGCGCTTCTCCTACGTGGGAAGCTGTCTTCATGCTGTGAACTGCTGTGGGGCGAGCCCCTGACTCAGTCCTCCACGCAGTCTCCCCGCCCTCCGCCTGTCCTGCCACCCGCTGGATGGGGCGTGCCCACCGCCTGCACACACCCCTCCCCCATGTCACTGTGGGGGTGCCGTGGCTGGGCCCCTCCAGTGCACTGGTTTCCAGGACTTGTTCACCCCCAACCCACCCACTAGGCCTCCCTCTTCATCCCCTTGGGTTGCTCGCCCTCCACACTAGGACACAGTGCCTCAGTCCTCCACCTACCTCGCCGCCCTGCCACTGTCCCCACCGGCCTCTTCCTCCTAAGCTAGTCTTTGTGCTCTCTGCCTGCTTCCCTCTGGCCTCTCATTTTGCCTTCCTGTCCCCCTCCATTTCAGCCCTTAACTTTTCCACCTCTCTGTCCACACCTCAGTGTTTCCATGGCAGACCCTGATACAACACCATGATGAGACATCGGGACCTGGAAACTTCTCAGTGGAAACATCTATTCCCAGGGGTTCTAGTTCTCTGCTTTTCCATTGGGCCCAGAGGGGCTCTCTCACCCTTCCGTGGTGTCTGTCAGTATGTCTGTCTCCTCTGTCCTCTGCCCTCCCCATGGGCAGGATCCACTGATGGATTCAGTCCTGGTGTGTGATTGTTGTGATTTGTTCTGTGCGCAAAAGGGAGGGATTCTCTGGGTCCCTTCCAAGTGAGATTGTAAATGTAGAACTTTTTCCATTGTTGGATCTAGATTTGTTTTTTCTTTTCATTTTGGGTTACAGAGCTGAGACATTGTGCATGCATGTAGAAAATTATAAAATGTAAATTTTTTTAATATATAAAAAGCTTGTTTTTACAGTTTGCAGTGGATCTAAACATTATGGCAATTTTAGGGATTTTTTTCTTAAACATAGGAACTAAAACTGTACAAATTTTTTTTATATAAAATAAAGACATTTGACTTTTGCGGGGGCATTCTGTGGCTTTGTTTTTCTTTCTTTCTTTTTTTTTTTTTTTTTTACAGGAATGAATGCAAGCTTGTAGGTGGAGTGAGAGCGAGCAGGCCAGCAGGGGGCAGTGTGAGCCCGACAGTGCTCTGCAGGCCTCTGGCGGTGGTAAGAGCAGTGGGGAGAGGAGAAGGCAATTGCTTGCCTTGGACCCTGATTCTGAGGAGAAACTGTTGAGTCCTCAGCACTCCCTTGGGTGGGACTCAGGTTAAGGAGGAAGGAAAGGTTGCTTTCTAGGTACATCCTCTGGAACATGCTCATGTCTGCATGGCATCTAGGCGAGGGGCCGGAATGGGATTTCCTAAAACATTTTTCAAGCTGCAGTAGGAATTTCAGAGAGTAGGTGATAATTTCAGTCAACAGCGACAGCTCATCACTTTTCCTTGAGAGGAATTCTTGAAGTGTATCTCTTACTTCTATGCAGACAAGCTGATCTATTTTTGTGGTTGTTGTTAAGCACAATGTAGCACTACTTTTATTTACTAAGGCAGATACAGCCATTGTCCTCTCTGTAACAGAGCTTTGCAACCAGCTCCCACCACTGTCCTTGATCACTGGCCCTGCAGGAGTAGCTTTTCGCCTTGTCCTTAAGTCTTCCCAGGATTCCAATAACTTAAACATTTCAAGAGAGTCACTGAGTTTCAGCATAGAATTTTTCCTAGCCTGAGGCTCACAGCCTAAACCTTTGTTGCAGGGAGCTCATCTCACTGAAGGGATGAAATAAGGTGACCTGAAACTGGGCCAGGGACCGACTTCCCGTAGATTGTGACTAGGCACCCCTCCCCCCCATTCCGGGCCAACTGCTCACATGTACTGAAGCAGTACAAGGCCCGCCAGCTTCGCAGAGCTGATTCCAGAAGTTCACCGTTTGTGTGTGTCCCCAGCAGCCACTTTAAAGCCTGTCCCTAAATAGTACGAGTATTTCTAGTGGATCTGACTGTGCAATAGTCCCCAGTACGTGCATCTGTCTCCTCTTTAAGCCCTGCTCTGTGGATTGACCCTAGATCCACATGCTGCTTCCCTGAGCCCTGCCTGCTGCTCCGTGATATCTGAATGCCTGGTCTGAAATTGAAATGTGCTGCATTAAGCTTAACAACATTACATACTCTTACTGTTTAACTTGAGAAGCTAAGACAGGCACATTCATATAAGAAAGGCCACGCTCAGCATCAAAGGCCCACACAAATCAAGTTACAGGTTTTATCACTAGACCAAAGCGGAAGTTTTTAAGTTAACAGCTTACACAACTTTAAAAAAAGATAGGAAAACAGTTACTCTGTAGGATGCATCAGGTGTCATTCTTATAATTTTGGCTATCATTGAACTTCATTTTGACCTTCAAGTGCTTGTCAGAAGGATTTGTCATGAGGTGCTTGGCCAAATATGACAGCTGGCTTTATTTTTCACTTTGAAAAACAACTTTTCCCTCTTTTAAATATTTATTTATTAATTTGAAAAGCAGAGTTTTTTTTTAAAATTTATTTAACAGATAGAGTTAGACAGTGAGAGAGAGGGACAGAGAGAAAGGTCTTCCTTCCGTTGGTTCACCCCCCAAATGGCTGCTACAGCCGGAGCTACACCGATCCGAAGCCAGGAGCCAGGTGCTTCCTCCTGGTCTCCCACGCGGGTGCAGGTGCCCAAGCTCTTGGGCCATCCTCCACTGCCTTCCCGGGCCACAGCAGAGAGCTGGACTGGAAGAAGAGCAGCCGGGACTAGAACCCAGTGCCCAGGCAGAGGATTAGCCCAGTGAGCCATGATGCCGGCCCTGAAAAGCAGAGTTCCGTAGAGAGAAAGAGAGAGAGTGAGGGGGAGGGATCTTCCATCCACTGGTTCACTTCCCAAATGGCTGAAACAGATGGAGCTGGGCCTGTTCAAAGCCAGGAGCTTCCTCCAGGTCTCCCATGTGGGTGCAGGAGCCCAAGGACTTGGGCCATCTTCTACTGCTTTCCCAGGCTATCAGCAGGATCGGAAGTGCAGCAGCTGGGACTCTAACTGCTGCCCATATGGGATGCCCGGTGGCAGATGGAGGCTTTGCCTCTTGCACCAGCCCCATTGTCCCCCTTTTGTAGACAAAGTGAGGCTTTAGCTCCCACTAAGCTTATCCTTCCAGCTTTTCTTTCTACCTCCTCCTTCTTCTTCTTTTAAAAGATTTATTTATTTATCTGAGATGCAGAGTTACAGAGAGAGGGAGAGACAGAGAGAAATGGTTGGTTCACTCCTCAAATGGCCACAAGGGCTGGAGCTGCGCTGATCCGAAACCAGGAGCCAAGAGCTTCTTTCGGGTCTCCCATGTGGGTGCAGGGGCCAAAGGACTTGGGCCATCTTCCGCTGTTTTCCCAGGCCATCGTAGAGAGCTGGATAGGAATTGGAACAGCCAGGGCCCGAACTGGTGCCCATACGGGTTCCAGCAGTCAGAAGTTTAGCCTACTATGCCACAGTGTCCCTCCCCCCCAGCTTAGTTTAGCTTAGCTTTGTTTTTTTTTCTTTTCCAAAACTCATCCCTTCTCTTCAAGCCTGCCCCGTAAGAGATCTTTGGCTTGTCTACTTGCTGTAGGTGTTTAAGGGCTGCTTTGGGCTTTGTTTTTGGGGTCGTCATTATAGTGCAGGTTTACATTCTATAAAGTCGAATTTCAAACTTCAACAGCCCTCACTAATTGGCCATCTGAAGAAAGGGTGTTGAAACAGGGGCAGCTCCTCTTGGTGAGTGTAGAAATCAAGTGCAACGCACACATCAACCACAGGACGATAGTGACCAGATTTGCACTGTCAGTATTCAGATCTGGTGTCGTCCTCCATGTTCCGGACCAACAGAGGTGTGTTCTGGGGTCACAGGCAATGGGCCCCGACGGTGGCATGAGGCCAGCTGTGGGCACCATCCGGCTCCGCAAACCTGCCGCACCTCTCACAGACACCCGCACAGCCAGGGCGCTCCGCTGAGGGAGTGGCCTCTTCTCGCGTGACTTCACTCCCGCCCAGTCCAACACCGGCTCAGTTTTCATAATATGCCCCCGTACACGAACTTTTTAAAGGACCCTTGTATGTAAGCCTTGCTCAATTCTCCCTGAAGTGCTTGTGGTCAGCCCTGGAACCTCATCAAGCCATCGGCACCCTTCTCCAGGCTGGGTAACCGGAGGTGACCTTTTCTGAGATGCTGGGACACAAGCAGACTTCTGAGGTTAAAAGCAGACATAGACTTGATCCATTTACTGGAGTCAGCCCTCCTCCCACCTGCCCCATGCTTGGCCTGGCTCTGAGATACAAAGACCACGAGACTCTCAAAGAATGATCTACAGGAGGGGAAAGACCGGACAACCTCCTGAATGGCTGCGTGGCATGTTCACCGGCCGAGCACAGACAAGCCCTGGCTGTATTCCAAGGAGCTTGGAGTGCTTTCTTGCAAGAAATTTGGGAAGTTGAAGATGCAACAGGAGGTAACGCAACCTCCTTGAAGTTAGGTTTTGCTCACCCAAGTCTTCCTAACATCTAGATTGTTTCCTCACACGTAGTTGGTGCTCAATAAAAATGTTGTGGGGCATGTGTTTGGTCTACTTGTTAAGATACCACTTGGGATGTCTACATCCTGTATCTTAATGCCGGAGCTCAGCTCCGCTTCTGATTCCAACTCTGGCTGATATGCACCCTGGGAGGCAGTAGTTGGTACCCCAAGTGCTTGGTTCTCTTCCATCCAGTGTGGGAGACCCAGATTGAGTTCTGGGCTCCTGGCTTCAATTTGGCCCAGCCCAGCTCTTGTGGACTGGGGCTCTTGTGAACCAATGAAAGGGAGCTTTCTCGTCTGTCGCCCTCTCTGTGTCTGTTTTTCTCTTTGTCTTTCAAATAAAAAAATAAAGTGTTAAAAAATCTTGAATGGACAATGAATTAAATTAATAGTACAGTAGGCACAAATAAAAGGGATCATATGCTTGCTGCTTCTCCCTTTAAAATTGCACGCGAGTCTTTCTCGGTTCCTTTGAAGTTGCATCCCGTAAACTCACAGCTCTGACCTTTTTGTATGAGGCTTGTGGAAGAATAGTTTCTATTTTTCTTTTCAGTTCACCTCAGGGTCCTCTTTTGATTTACTGTAGCTAGATTCTTATCTTAGCATGCATTTGAAATTATTTTTGAAATGCAGTTAATGTCTTTTCACTTAGTAAGTCTCTGTTCAGTTCCTCTGATGTTCCCAGTCGGTACTAAAGTGCCATGGCTGATGAAGATTCTGGATTTGGTCCTGCCTCTACTGAGCTAACCCAGGTGGAGCCTTGAGGAGCCCGTGCTTAGCATCCTGAAACTGCTCCCCAATGTTGGCCCCAGGGCTTCACAGAATGAAGGCCAGATGTCAATATTTGATCAATGGGATCTTTTCTTTAGGGGTTTGTTGAAAGGAAAAGTAACAATCCCAACCGCTTGTCATGTGACAAAGGGTGTTTGTAAGTTTTAGCTGATAGGGTGTGTTTTGTGGAAGTACTTCACATATCACTCAAGATTGGGACTCGGCTTGGTGATGGTCAGGGTTATGTCCAGGACATGTTGACACTGCTGCCCCTGAGTGACTCTCTGGATTTTTCCTTTGAAACACAGCCAAGAGAGGGAATTGAGGGCTAGGGCTCTGCATAAGGAGACATAAGGATCTTTAGACCCAGTTCCTGGTAACTCATTATTAGTTTTTTTTTTTTTTTGCCCCGGGGAGGGGGGCCGGTTCAATGGCAGCTCAGGTGCTGAGATAGCCCCTGGCTTTTTCTGTGTTTATTAGTTTAAGCATGTGATGGAAAAGTTCTTCCAAATTCTAGGAAGGCTGGGATGTGGGAAAGTCAGCCTTTATTTTTATTTTTAAAAAAGATTTATTTATTTATTCGAAAGGCAGAGTTACAGTGAGGCAGAGGCAGAGAGAGAGAGAGAAAGAGAGAGAGAGAGGTCTTCCATCTGCTGGTTCACTCTCCAGATGGCTGCAAAGGCTGGAGCTGTGCCAACCCTAAGCCAGCAGCCAGGAGATCTCTCTAGGTCTCCCATGCAGGTGCAAGGGCCCAAGGACTTGGGTCATCTTCCACTGTTTTCCTAGACCATAGCAGAGAGCTGGATCAGAAGTGGAGCAGCAGGGACTCGAACCGGTGCCACATGGGATGTCAGAACTACAGGCGGCGGCTTCACCAGCTATGCCACAGGACTGGCCCCTGTTAGCCTTAAATAACATTAATGCACAGTGTGTTCATAGAAGATTCCAGAGAGATTGTGGAAAGATCGCTGAGTACGGTCTTCCTTGTGCAGCTGCCCAGTTTCTGTCTAGACTGAGAGTAAGGTCCACCTCCCTTGTTAACAAGGGGTAGGGAGATACGCTATCCTAGGAGCTCCTAACAGCAGGTGTCACACTCATCATGATGGTGTGGCACAGCGGGAGAAGGGACCAGTTTAGAGCTGGGAAACCTGGGCAGGAAACTGGCTTCTCTCATTCACCTCGACAAGTTTTGGGGGTTAGCTTACTGTGTACTTGGCGTTGGGATACAAGAATACTTCAAGTGTTGCCCCCATCCTCTTGGAGCTGATGGGACTTTGCTAGTGAAATTGGGAAAGCTGACTTTGTTAGCTGGAGGCATCCCAAGGAGTCATATTGTTCCCTTAAGGTGATGAGTACCACCAGCAAGAGGCACTCTGAAGACAACACTGTGTGCGCGCATCGAGCTCGATGCATAAGCTAAGTGGATGGCATTGTGCAGAAACAGCTCTCTGGATGCTCCCAGGTCCTGTAAAAGAACCACTTTGGGGGCCAGCACCGTGGCTCACTTGGTTAATCCTCCGCCTGTGGCGCTGGCATCCCATGTGGGTGCTGGGTTCTAGTCCCGGCTGCTCCTCTTCCAGTCCAGCTCTCTGCTGTGGCCCAGGAGGGCAGTGGAGGATGGCCCAGGTGCTTGGACGCCTGCACCCGCGTGGGAGACCAGGAGGAAGCACCTGGCTCCTGGCTTCGGATCAGCGCAGCACTGGCCGTGGCAGCCATTTGGGGGGTGAACCAGTGGAAGGAAGACCTTTCTCTCTGTCTCTCTCTCACTGTCTATGACTCTACCTGTCAAATAAAAAAATGTATGTATATAAAAAGAACCACTTTGGTTGAAAAAAAATTAGGAATACCAGAACTTCAGCTGTGACTGAAGTTTTTGGGCACAAACAGCTTATGCTGCTGCTGAATTCAGGGCAAACGTGAGTAAAAATGTGAACGTGCTGCACGCATATATCAGAACATCAGATTATACCCCAAAAATACGTACTACTGTGGTGTCAGTTTAAAAAAAAAGAGAAAAGGTGGATTTTTAGGTTTTTAGGGCAGTGAAACTACTCTGTACATTACTATAATGTTGGATCTATGTCTTCAGAAGTTTGCCCACACACATAGAATGTGCAGCACTGAGACTGAACCCTGATGTAAATTAGGGACTTTAAATCACTCTAGTGGATGTTGATAATGTGTGGTGGCAGAAGGTATAAGGAGAATCCACCTCCCACTCAAGTTTTCTGTGAACCCAAAACTACTCTAAGAAATGAAATATATAGGGGCTGGCATTATGGCACGGGGGGTTAAGCCACTGCCTGTAATACTGGCGTCCCATATGGGTGCTAGTTCCAGTCCTAGCTCCTCTGCTTCTGATCCAGCTTCTTGCTAATGTGCCTTGGAAGGCAGCAGAAGGTGGCCCAGCTGTTTGGTCCCCTGCAATCCATATAGGAGACCTGGATGGAGTTCCAGGGTCCTGGGTTTCCAGGACCTGGCCTTTAAGGCCATTTCAGGAGTGAACCAGTGGATAGAAGATCTGTCCCTCTCAGTCTGCCTCTCTCTCTGTCTCTTCCTGTCTCTCTCTCTATCTTTGTATTTTGAATAAATAAAACAATCTTAAAAATATATTGAAAAATAAACAAGTAAAACACCAAGCACAATCTTACTAAGTTCTAGACACAGACCTAGTAATAAAAGTAATAGTATAGGTACATATGATTTAGAAAAATGAAGAAGTGAGAGTTGTGCTATTTTCTCTGGATTTCTTAAACCATATCACCACTGAACTTGGGAATCAGGTAAAGACTGCTTAAGAGGAAGAGGAGGGTCTGTTGGTTCATCAATAGCATGACAGCTGAAAATTTGCATGAGAAGACTTAAATGTGTCAGGAGATAATGTGGTTTAACCAAGTGGCAGTTTTTGCTCCTTTCAGGTTCCTGTTCATGTTTGTTGTCTTTGATATGTGAATATGTGACTTTAGGGTGGGGTTGTCTGGGACAGTTTGTACTGTCATAAAGGAGGCTCTGCTTTATATCCTCACATACTACACCTAGCCTCAAGGGTGGAATCCAGTTAAAAAGAAAGCAGAGAAAGCTGACCTTGTAGATTTCCTTTTCAAGGACTGGGATGAAATCTGGTGTTTCTGGTTTGGAGCATGTTGAAGCAATTGACGCCATGGGTCTGCTTCCTGGAACTGGAAGGTTCTGATGCTTTTTTATTCTGACAAGTAGAGCGTTTCAGCTTTTACTGTGCATTTAGCAAATGTGCAGACCACTCGAGGATCTTGTAAACATCCCGATTCTGATCTTAGTATCTCTGTTCCTCAATGAACTCTTCCCAGAAAATCCAAGTGCAGCTAGTATGTGAATTGGAGTGAAAGTTCAGTGGGAAACAGGTTGTCTTATTGCTCAGAGAATTCTGCCTGAGCTAACTTGAAAAAGCCACGTGAGCGGTTGGTGCTGGGGCACAGCAGGTTAAGCCACCACGTGCAGCGCCTGCATCCCAAATGTGTACCAGTGCGAAACCCAGCTGCTCCACTTCCAATCTGGCTCTCTGCTAATGTGCCTGGGAAACCAGTGAAGGATGGCCCAGGTGCTTGGGCCCCTGCACCCAAGTGGGAGACCTGGAAGAAGCTCCTGGCTCCTGGTTTCTGTCTGGCACAGCTCTGGCCGGCCATTGAGGCTGTTTGGGGGAGTGAACCAGCAGATGGAAGATCTCTTTCTGTCTCTCTCCCTCTCTGCAGCTTTGCCTCTCAAATAGATTAATTTTTTAAGAAGCCACATGAAAAATAAGCAAAAGTGCCTATGGAGCTGCACTTTGAATGTTGTGTATGATGCCATCCTTGAGGACTGGGTCTTCCCGAGTGAACTGGGGGTGGGAGAATCCACGTGGCATTGCCTGGCAGCCGGCTCATAAAGGTTCATCAGGAAAAGCGCAGCAGAAATACACGGAGCAGAAGATGGAAACTTTCTCTGGTATCTGTAAGAAGCTCGCAGGCCAGGATGTCAATTCTGAATTCCCAGAATTTCCATCGTAAGCAAACATGAGCAAATAAAGTGCGGTTCATGGTAAAAGCAAAGAAACAAACAAACAAACAAAAAAACCCAAGCCCAAACCCAGTACTTGCACTTTCTTAGTAAGCAAGAGCCATGGTTTTTCCTGAGGGCATGACCTCTGCTTTGCCAAAACTCATCCAAAGTTGCTGTTGATGTAGCAAACTATTTGAGAAGCAATGTGAAAAAAGGGTTTGTTTATTTTAAAAGTAGAATTACAGAGAGAGAGAGAGAGAGAGAGAGAGAGAGAGAGAGAGAGAGATCTTTCATCTGCTGTTTGAGTTTCCAAATATCTGCAACAGGACTGGGTCCGATTGAAGCCAGGAACCTGAAACTCCATCCTGGCCTCCCGTGTGGGTGGTCGCGGCTCCAGTACTTGGACCACCTTGTGCTGCTTTCCAAGGCGCATTAGCGGGGAGATGGAGTGGACACTTGGGACTTGAACTGGTGCTCATATGGGATGCTGGCGGCACAGGTGGTGGCTTAATCCGCTGCACCGAAATGGCAGGCCCTTGAGGAGCATTCTGAAGCATTTTCAGCTCAGAATTCTGTGTGGTTCAGCTCTGCAGTGAGCCACATGGAAACTGTCCTTGCTAGGATTACTTGTATGGCTCATAACACAGCTCAGGAGATGCTCCTGAGAACCTGCTGTGTGCTGCAGGTGGGGCCTCCCAGAGTATGCCTGGGAAACCAGTGAAGGTCTTAGAAGGTCAGCTTGGGGATGGAATCAAACCAGTCAAACATACAAGAAAGCAATTATAAATAAGAATGCTGATTTACGAATTTATAACAACTGGTGGATCTCGTTTGGGAATTGGTGTTGGCACATTCCTGATAAATTGGTGTCGTGTCTGTGGAATTGGAAACTCAGGCTGTGGTGTTTCAGTTCGCACTGTCCCGGGGCACCGTGTCTGGGCCCGTGGCTTTGGAGCCCATCTCTAGAGCTGGCAATGGCACACAGTGACAATTCGTGTGGGCTTGGGGGCCAACCTGCCCGGGTTTCTCTTCTGGTTTTTTTCCCAGGAGCTTGTCGGCTTGGGGGGAATCTTCTGTTTCTTTGTCTTTTAAAATGATAACACAGTGCCCGTTTCATAGGGATGTTGGAAGTGAGAAAATATTGTGCCTGGTGCCCCATCAGCGTTAGTTATGTACCAAGGGCTCCCCGATTTCTCTTTCTTGCCCTGACTTCTCCCCAGAACTCCAGACTCATAAATCTGAGTGCTTGTTGGAGGGCTTCACAACCCCCCCCCCCCCCACTACTGCCAAATAGAACTGACTTCCTGCTCAGATCTGCTTTGTCCCTGCTGGTCGTGATTCCCTAAACAGCACCACCTTCCAGCTCCCTGCTGAAGCTGAAAAACATGGACATTGTCCTTGATGCCACCTTTCGTCATTCCCTGCAGCCCTCTGCCCCTGGAACATGCCATGTTCATGCGTAATGCTGAGTCTTGCCAGGAGGGATGGTCTTTGCCGGAAGTACCCCTGCCATTCAGATAGCATCTGAATGTCACCTCCTCGTGGACAGACATTCTATAAACAGCCAGTATAAAGCAATCCAGCCTGTGGTAGCCTTGGGAGATAGAGACAGTGTCCTCCTGAGGACAGAGAGCAGAGATCTCACCAGTTCCTGCTGGAGTGTGGCTACGTGTCAGTAAGCAAACTTTACACTTCAGTTCACAGCTAAAGGTGGTGGGCCAGGCTTACGGGAAAATAAAAAAACCAAAAACCACAACTCCTGTTCTTGTTCTACTCAAAGCCCTATGTGTGGGGCTGGTGCTGTGTCATACACAGGAGGCTAAGCCTCCGCATGTGGCACTGGCATCCCAGATGGGATGAACGTACTCTAGCCACTTCACGTGGTTCTTTCCCAGATCTTTCCATTTTACTTTCCTTTTGGGTCCCCGTCCCATGGCCAAGCTGTTAGATGCTTCCCAGGAGTCAATGCAGTTGTGTGCCTCAGGCAATAGCTTCTTGCAAACGAAGTGGACAATTAGAGATGCTGCTGGAAGTTCTGCCTCCTGGAGAGATTACCCCCAGTCAGGCTGTAGTGGAGAGGCCATTCTCTTCTCTCTGGAGGCTGGCCTTGTGCATAGAGCCAGGCCCACGC
Organism: Sylvilagus floridanus; assembly: GCA_949820135.1. Taxonomy (NCBI): domain Eukaryota; kingdom Metazoa; phylum Chordata; class Mammalia; order Lagomorpha; family Leporidae; genus Sylvilagus; species Sylvilagus floridanus. Next base: position 121,703,904 of record OX463225.1, read on the forward strand.
AGTTCTTCCCCCGTTAACTGTTCATAGGAAGCTCCCCATGAGGCTGCAGGTGTGGGGTGAGGAGAGGCCAGGGAAGTGGTTGAAGGGGCTACACAGGCATGTGCTTTTGTAACTCACTTGTGTGCTCTCGACCTGTTCAGACCCTGTTTTGTATGTTCCTCTTATGTTTTATAATGGGTGAGGCTAGGCACATTCCATTTCATATCTGACGGTTTAGACAGCTGTCCAGGGTGGGAATGTGTGCTGCACAGTACTTTGATATCCAGGACAGATATTCCATCTCTACCAGCTTCTAGAAGCAAGCAGGGAACTGCTTTTCAAATGGTGGTCATTTAAGACAGCACATCTCAGGGAGTATTTTTTTTTTTTAATTCTTATTTATTTATTTGAAGGTCAGTAGAAGAGAGAGCAGTAGGGGGGAGAGAGAGAGAGAGAGAGAGAGAGAGAGGGAGAGAGAGAGAGAGATCTTCCATCTGCTGGTTCACTCCCCAAGAGGCAGCAACAGCCAGGGCTTGGCCAGGTTGAAGCCAGGAGCCAGGAGTTTCTTCTGGTCTCACCCATGGGTGGCAGGTGCCCAAGCACTTGGCCCATCCTCCACTCCTTTCCCAGGCACATTAGCAGGAGCTGGATAGGAAGCGTAGCAACTGGGACTTGAACCGTTACCCACTGGGGATGCCAGCATTGCAGGTGGCAGCTTAACCCACCATGCCACAGCACCAGCCCCTTTGGGGAATCTTAAAGGATCTCAACGAAGAAAAACAATCTAAGTTTGATTACAAATAAATCCAAATAATTCCAGGCCTAGATTTTTTTTGTTTTATAGATTTTATATGATTAAAAATTATAGATTTATTAATCATTTTGTGAATTTGGGGATAAACTGTCTATTTCTTGTTCTTGTTTTTGCCCCAGCATGAAACAATGTAAGTGAAGCATATTAACTAACTCAAAACTTTGTATTTATATAAGTAAATCTAGTTTATAAAAACTAGATTATATAAAGCTCTCTAGATTTCCTACACTTGTCTTATAGATCAAATAAGTAATTATTACCCTTTCCACTGTTTAAAAGTATACAAATGTTAACATAAATATTTGCAACTACATTGAGTCATAATTTAATAAGTGGTGTAATGTTATAAATTGGTTCTATTATATAAACCTAAGATAATATTGCACATTATGAGTGCCTACTGAGTTAAACCATTTATATTATTTGTTGTGAAGTTTTAACGTGCTGGTGTTTTTCTGACAATTTCTTAATGTTAACAGTCATTGTATTGCATCTGAATATTGATCTAAGTATATTGTCTTAATTGACTTTGATATAATATTAATTTGTATTTGTCAACTTTTAAAAACATTAAAATCAAGAGAGATTAAAAAATACAGAACTGTGTCACCACACAATGCTCAGAGGTGTTTATAACCTCTGTATAGTTTTTATAAGATTTATTTATTTGTTTGAAAGTCAAAGTTACATAGAGAGAGAAGGAGAGGCAGAGAGAGAGAGAGAGAGAGAGAGAGAGAGAGAGAGAGGTCTTTGATCCAATGGTTCACTCCCCAACTGGCCCCAGTGGCCAGAGCTGTGCTGATTCGAAGCCAGGAGCCAGGAGCTTCTTCTGGGTCTCCCAGGCGGGAGCAGGGGCTCAAGGCCTTGGGCCATCTTCCACTGCTTTCCCAGGCCATAGCAGAGAGCTGGATTGGAAGTAGAGCAGCCAGGACTCAAACTGGCACCCATATGAGATGCCGGCACTTCCGGCAGAGCTTTACCTGCTATGCCACAGCGCCGGCCCCAAACTTCTGTATTCTTATATTTCTCCTGCAATCACTCACATTAAGATAATAAGATTATTGTATTATAAACTGTTTCTTATAAAACATGTGAAAATATTTTGTGTTATAAATGAGAATTTTAAAGGTCTAATTAAATATCTAAAATGCTGTTTTTGGGATTGGTGCTGTGGTGCAGTGGGTTACAGCCCTGACCTGCAGTGCTGGAATCCCATATGGGCACCAGTTCAAGTCCCGGCTGCTCTACTTCCAATGCAGCTCTCTACTATGGCCTGGGAAATCAGTAGAAGATGGCCCAAGTGCTTGGGCCCCTGCACCCACATGGGAGATCCAGAAGAAGCGCCTGGCTCCTGGCTTCGGATCAGCTCAGCTCTGGCTGTTGTGGCCATTTGGTGAGTGAACCAGCGGATGAAAGACCTTTCTCTCTCTCTCTCTCTCTCTCTCTCTCATTCTGGCTCTACCTCTCTCTGTAACTCTTTGAAATAAATAAAATAAATCTTAAAAAAAAAGAATAAAGGTTGTTTTGACTATTGAACAATGTGAATCTCATATGAAGATATACTGAATTAAAAAGAAAACTTTGTGCAAAATTGAGATAAGAGGACTGATAGGAGAAATGAAAATTTGCCTCTGGTTATGAGGTTTGTACAATATTATTGTGAGATTGTAAAGAGTCTTTTTGTTTCTGTATTTTCTTTTTTTTTTTTTTTAACGATTTATTTTATTTATTTGAAAGAGTTATAGAGAGAGGTAGAGCCAGAATGAGAGAGAGAGAGAGAGATAGAGAGAGAGAGGTCTTCCATCTACTGGTTCCCTCCCCAACTGGCTGCAATGGTTTGAGCTGCCAGGAGCCAGGTCTCCCATATGAGTGCAGGGGCCCAAGGCCTTGGGCCATCTTCTATTACTTTTCCAGGCCATAGCAGAGAGCTAGATTGGAACTGGTTCCCATATGGGATTCTGGCACTGCAGCTGGCGGCAAGAATGAATACTTTTCAAGCTTTTTTCTTTTCAGATTTATTTATTTACCAGAAAGGCAAAGCACTGGAGAGAGAGGGACACACACACACACACACACACACACAGCACATATCTTCTATCCACTTGTTTGCTCTACTAATGACTGCAATGGCCAGGGCTGTTGCCAAGGCTAAAGCCAGAAGCCAGGAACTCCAACCTGAGCCCTCTTATGTGTTGCAGAAGCCCAAGTGCTTGGACCATCTTCTGCTGCCTTCTCGGGCACATTAGCAGGAAGCTGGATCAGAAGCAGGGTAATCTTGACACAAACGGGCATTCTGATGCGGGATCCCTGTATTGCAAGCAGTAGCTTAACTGGCTGTGCCACAAGATTGTTTTCTTGTCTTCTGTTATAATTGCTATGAAATGGTTGGTGCAGCTTATAACAGCCAAGGCCATGGATATTTTTTGTTCATAGGTATCTTTGTTCTGATCTTTATCAATTGACTGTGTTCCCCATGTGACTCTATCAAAAGTTTCAGTTCTCCAAAATCAGATCCCACATTGAGAATTTTTCAAGGTTATTTTTGGGGTGCCCTGGGTGGATGCTGGGCAGCATGAGGTTTGTGTTTTCTGTTGCAGGGCACACGTGACCAAAGAAAGGGTTCCAGGAATCATGGGCCTGGCTGGTTGCTGCAGGTGCCCGGGTGTTCACTGGTGCTGTGCAAGCTGGTCTGCTGTCAGGCTTCAAGGGAAAGTGGGCTGGCAGCTCGTGCTCCCTGTGTGGACTTTGGTGAACACCCAAGAGAAGTGCTGCTCACCTGCATATGCTCTAGGGCGACGGTGCAGGACGTTCACAGAGCAGGTTCACAAGTCAGGACTTAGGACCGGCTGTGGCCAGCAAATGATTCCCAGAAGATATCACCTCTCACTCTGCAATATCCTTGGCTACTAGCAGTGATCAGGGCACACACTTTACAGGAAGGATTATAAAATCTGAAAACGGCAAAATTCATCAACGTTTTCACTGCCTTTCATTTCTTCCAGAATTAAAGGAGGGCAAAATCCATCAACATAGAACTTAAAAAAAAAAAAAAAAAAAAAAAGCCTTGGCTAGGAGTTGTGGCAGTTTATTTATTCAAAGTCCATTGGCCAAAAGTTGTATCCATAAGTGTAATGAACATGAATGTTACATCAAATAGAAGGCTAATACTCTTCCCAAATGAAATTTGGGTGAGTGGGCCCCTGAGTTACTAATGGGTCTGCGCTGCTGAGACATCCATGTAATGGGTACATTACATAATAATGTGATGCTGTGTTACATTATTATGGAGCACTAATGGCACTTCATTCACAGGTTCAAGAAGTCAAGACTCAGTGGATTCAAATCAAGTTTCAATCCCAAAAGATGTTTCTTGCACTTTACTGAATGATGCTTAAGGAGGTCAAGGTATCAGCTGCATCCTCTCACAATAGGGAAACATCAGCAGCCATTTAAACACTTGTTTGCTATTAATCTGTTTGTCCTTAGGCATTGAGACCAACAACCATGCTACCTGCTTCTTGATTTTTTAGGCCCATGGGAAGCATTCAGGAAGCTCCTAATGGTATCTTAAGACCACGCACAGGACAGCTGTCAGGCTTCTACTCTAATTCTGCCTGTAAAATTCAACAACTTTCCAGATTGTTCTGTTGTTTGTGCGGCTTTGCTCACTGCAGTCCTGTTTGTCAGTACAGGGAGACCCTGTGAACCATGCAGCCTGATTACAGGAACCAGTGCTTCCACCTGCATCTTGGTTCTCCTTTTCCTTTCCCATGGGCGTCTCTGTTCTGGCTAACACTGAACTCACAGTTGTCCGTTTCCTTCCCCCACAGACTGGCGAAGGCTTTCCCTGCAGGAGAATCTTCACTCTTACCTGAAGATGTGAGGTTTTCCTTGGACCATCAACAGGTCAGTCAGCATGTGAAAGGTCAACATCATAAACTCTGCATAGGAGCACTGCTTCAAGGACAGAGGGCTGGAAGTTGGTGTTCTACTTAACAAATCAGTGAGTAAAAATATAAACTATCATTGTGGCCCTCATTCACTGAAAACTGGTAACACTGCAGACGGCTACTGGGGCCCTGAAGTGGACAGATGGCGGATAGAGTCATTAAGATATGCCAGATTTTAGGGGAAGGGGTTTGGCCAAGTAGTCCCAATGATGTTTGGGATGCTTGCATCCCATATTGGAAGGCCTGGGTTCGAGTCCCAGCTATGCTCCCATTCCAGCTTCCTGTAGTAGGTGATGGCTCAAGTAGTAGAGTCTCTATCAACTATGTGGTAAACCTGGACTAAGTTCCTGCTCCTGGCTTCAATCCGACCCAGCCTTAGCCGTTTTGGGCATTTGGGGGAGTGAACCAGTAGATGGGAGTTTGTCTCTGTATCTCTTACCAAACAAACAAACAAACAAAAAGAATTGGCTGGTTTCCTATTACTTGCAACAAGTTACTCCAAGTTCAGCAATTGGATGCAACTATCGGGTTGATAGCTCCATTTTAGCTTCATGATCACTACCAAAGTTTGGAAAAAGGACTCAGTAGACAAATAACATTTTTCATACACTGCAATGCTGTAGCTGGACCATAATCTTCCCTCTGTTTCAAATGCTGGAGTTGGTCTCTGTGAGTAACAGTGGAACTGGACCACAGGGAATTTTGGCCAGCACTGTGAAGCAGCTAAGGGCCTTTTTATTTTCTTTTCCTTTTTTTTATTGAATGCTATTGTCTTTTTAAAAATTTATTTATTTGAAAGGCAGAGATACAGAGAGAGAGGAGGAGAGAGAGAAGAGGGGAGAGAGAGAGAATCGATCTTCCATTTGCTGATTCATTCCCCAAATGGCTACAACAGCCGGAAAAGGGCTGATCCGAAGGCAGGAGCCAGGAGCTTCTTCCGGGTCTCCCACATGGGTGCAGGGGCCCAAGTAATTGGCCTGTCTTCTGCTTCTTTCCCAGTCGCGTTAGCAGGGAGTTGGATTGGAAGTGGAACAGCCAGGACTTGAACTGGTGCCCATATGGGATGCTGACACTGCAGGCAGAGGCTTAGCCTTCTACACCACAGTGCCAGCTCTGGGCTGTTTTCATACTCAGCATTGACTAGAGAAGAATCCATACAATATTTCCAAATGGATCTCCTTAGCACGTGATCTTCATAAGGTAACTCAACAGTAGCAATGTTATTGACAGCTTCCTACTCCTGGGCCACATTTCCTAGGGTTCCCCACCATCACTATATGAATAAGTTGTCATCTGTGGGGTTGGTGCCATGGTGCAGCGGGTAATGCCCTGGCCTGAAGCGCCTGCATCCCATATGGGCACAGGTTTGAGTTCCAGCTGCTCCACTTCCCATTCATCTCTCTGCTGTGGCCTGGGAAAGCAGTAGAAGATAGCTCAAGTCTTTGGGCCCCTGCAGCTGCATGGAAGACCCAGAGGAAGCTCCTGGCTCCTGGCTTCAGATTGGTGTAGCCAATTGGGGAGTGAACTATCAGATGGAAGACTTCTCTCTCTTTCTGCTTCTCCTCTCTCTCTGTAACTCTGACTTTCAAATAAGTAAATAAAAAAAGTTGTCATCTGTGACTTGTCTGCCACTATAAACAGAGTCACACTTACTCATGCGGACATTGTCTTAAGGGAATCCTCTGGGTAAGAGATAAAGCTAAGTAAGAGAAGAGTAAGGAATATGATCAACTTTAGAATTTTTGAAAAAACTTTTATCCTTTGAATTAGTGTTTGATTTCTTTTGAGTTTCTGGAGTAGTACTGTACCATAATTTGAGGTGGGAGTTACCAAGAGAAGATTTTATGCTAATAAAGGGTTAACTCAATGAAATAGTGGCCCAGAGACCAGACCCATACATCTAAGGCACTATATGCTGAGGGAATCTTATGAACTTCTTGGATTCTTGGTTATTAATTTTTTTAAGATTTTATTTATTTATTTGCAAGTCAGAGTTACACAGAGAGGAGAGGCAGAGAGAGAGAGAGAGGCAGAGAGAGAAAAAGAGAGAGAGAGGTCTTCCATCCATCTTCTACTGCTTTCCCAGGTCTTGGCTATGAATTTTAGGAGGCCTTTTGTCATTCTTTTGTTGTTGTTGTTGTAATTCTTCAATATTTATTTTAAAGAAATTTATTAATATATTAGATTCTTAAAGTTGCATTCTTTAAGTTCACCAAACAGTGATAACCAAATTGTAATATAAAACCTGATGTTCTCACCTGAAATATTAACGAGAGGGTTGTGTTATATTTAAGCTTCTACATGACTTGCCAACTTTCCCATGTCTGGCTTTTTTTCTTTTTCAGTTTTTAAACTAAGCTGGGTAAGACCGGATACAAGAATGGTCAGGGATTTTACATTTTGTTCCCAGATTTAAATGGAGCTGCTAGCCCTTGGGGCCCCTTGCTAATGTGAGTGGGGTTGGCAGACTTCGAGGGTAAAGACTGTTGACACAGTCCATCTGTTTCCATGGCAGAGACCTCCCATTTCCTATTTATTTATTTATTTATTTATTTTTTGACAGGCAGAGTGGACAGTGAGAGAGAGAGACAGAGAGAAAGGTCTTCCTTTTGCCGTTGGTTCATCCTCCAATGGCCGCCGCAGCTGGCATGCTGCAGCCGGTGCACTGTGCTGATCTGATGGCAGGAGCCAGGTGCTCCTCCTGGTCTCCCATGGGGTGCAGGGCCCAAGCACTTGGGCCATCCTCCACTGCACTCCCTGGCCACAGCAGAGAGCTGGCCTGGAAGAGGGGCAACCGGGATGGAGGATTAGCCTATTGAGCAGCAGTGCTGGCCCATTTCCTATTTATTTTTAAGTGTTCTATATAGACATAGTTCGAACAACTTTGGATTTTTTTAAAAAAAGTTTCAAAGTAGAAAACACAAGTTGGGGCTGGCACTTTGGCACAGTGGGTTAAAGCCCTGGTCTGAAGTGCTGGCATCCCATATGGGTGCTGGTTCTAGTCCTGGCTGCTCCACTTCCGATCCAGCTCTCTGCTATGGCCTGGGAAAGCAGTGGAAGATGGCCCAAGTCCTTGGGTCCCTGCACCCATGTGGGAGACAGGGAAGAAGCTCCTGGTTCCTGGTTTCGGATCAGCGCAGCTCCAGACATTGCGGCCATCTGGGGAATGAACCAGCGGATGGAAGACCTCTCTCTCGTCTCTACCTCTCTCTGTAACTCTTTCAAATAAATAAAAATAAATAATTAAAAATAAAATAAAAACAAAAGTTATCTGTAAGCTCTGGTGAACCAGAAATCCTCCCTAGGCTGAGCGGCTGGTGGCTCTGTCTGAAAAGGAGCCCTTGGCCACTGGGGCTGCTGCTCCTGGAACACTGGAGGTCTCAGCTGACCTTGCTTCGCCGGCAGAGCCTGATCCCCTGGAGAGGTGGCTTGGGATCTGTGTTAGATTCCTCCCTTGTGAATCAAGGGAGCTGGATTGGTTGACTTCAGTGGCTTTTTGAAAGTCCGTGTTCTTGTGAGTTCAAGAATCACAACTGTGCACTGGAGTGTTGGAGTTAGGAAGAGAATGGTGTTTAATTCGCTGTTAAGAAGCTCACGTATTTAGTTCACATTGAGCCAGTGTGGAAGACTGTGGTGGTTCTAGCCTAACTCCCACTGAGTGTTTTGCCTCCAATGCTATCAAGGAGATTGCTTCACCTTTCTGAAGCCCTCTGAGAAATGAGACAGAAGAGAAAGGAACCAATAACATGACTACCATTGTTCAATTATTTTACAAAGTGCTAGGCACCCTGCTAAGTTAATGATAGTACACTGTTACAATGCTTCATTTATGTTTATATATACTCTTGTGTACATTTCATAACAACTCTCTAAGGAAATTCATACTGTACTAAGTCAGGTTAATGTGTCTAGAGGGTACAGCTTATAAACAACGAGGCTCGTGTTCAGTCCTGGGACTCAAGCTCTTTGCAGAGCCTCGTGTTCCACCATGGGTAAAGAGCTCTTTGTGGTTCTAACATCCAGGTTGGAGTCCATTTAGTTATTTTATTTTATTTAAGATTTATCTATTTATTTGAAAGTCAGAGTTTCACAGAGAGAGAAGGAGAGGCAGAGAGAGAGAGAGAGAGAGAGAGAGAGAAACCTTCCATTTGCTGGTTCACTCCCCAGTTGACTGCAGTGGCTGGAGCTGCACCGATCTGAAGCCAGGAGTTTCTTCTGGGTCCCCTACACAGGTGCAGGGGCTCAAGTACTTGAGCCATCTTCTACTGCTTTCCCAGGCCATAGCAGAGAGCTGGTTGGGAAGTGGAGCAGCCAGGACTCAAACCGGTGCCCAAATGGGATGCCGGCACTGCAGACAGAGGCTTGACCTGCTCTGCCACAGCATCGGCCCCACACTTAATTATTTTACAGCATGTTTTTTCTGACTCCTATCCAGTGTTTCCTTCTTTCTGTTTACATTTTTTAATTGTGAAATACATCATACACACATTTTTATAGACACACAGAAATTTTGTTGAACCATGTGATGATGTTGATATTTGCTCAGATCTGACACATAACAATGATCAATCATTTTTTAATATGCCATGTCCTAGTTTAGTGGACCTGTTTAAAGTTAAGGTAAGAAGGTTGATGCTGTGGTATAGAGGGTAAGGCCACTGCCTGCGGTGCCAGAATCTCATGTGGGCGCCGGTTTTAGTGCCACTGTTCCTCTTCCAATCCAGCTCTCTGCTGTGGCCTGGGAAAGCAGTAAAAGATGGGCCAAGTTCTTGGGCCCCAGCACCCACCTGGGAGACCCAGAGGAAGGTCAAGGCTCCTGGCTTTGGATGGATGCAGCTCCAGCCATTGTGGCCAATTAGGGAGTGAACTAGCAGATGGAAGACCTCTCTCTCTCTCTCTCTCTCTCTCTCTCTCTCTCTCTCTCTCTCTCTCTGCCTCTCCTTCTCTCTCTGTGTAACTCTGACTTTCAAATAAATAACTAAATATAAAAAAAAAGTTAAGGTAAGCCTTAAAATAACCACCAGCCATGTTAAAGGCTGGAACCTTGCTGTCTCCATGCTCTCTCCATCTCAGGCTCCTCTTTCTCCTGCCCAGGTAACACTCTGCTGCCTTTTGTGAGAATCATTTCTTTTCCATATAGTGTAACAACTGTGATGGCATCCCTACAGAACCATACATTTTTTTCTGAACTTTTTGAAGACCTTTCAAGTTTTAGTTTTTCTTGTTTGTGTGTATGTGTGTGTGTTTAAAGATTTATTTATTTATTTGAGTGTCTGAGCCACAGACAGAGAAAGGGAGAGAGAGAGGTCTTCCATCTGCTGGTTCATCCCCCAAATGGCTGCAATGGCTGGAGCTGTGCCAATCTGAAGCCAGGAGCCAAGAGCTTCTTCTGGGTCTTCACATGGGTGCAGTGGCCCAAGGTCATTAGCAAGAAGTGGGATTGGAAGGGGAGCACCTGGGACTTGAACTAGCACCTATATGGAATGCTGGCGCTGCAGGTGGAGGCTTAATTTACTATGTCACAGGGCGATCCCTTTTTGTGTGTTTATATAGACAAATCATACCACACGTGTTCTTTTGTGACTTGCTTTTTTTCATTCAACATTATGTTTGTGAGATTGATCCAAATTGATGCATGTGGTATTAGGTTTGTTATTACATTATGTGAAAATACTACATTATGTGAAAGAAGTCATGATTTATTCATCCATTCTGTTCTATTCAATGCTGAAGAACATTTCAGCTGTTTCTGGGTTTTAGTTAATTGGCACAACACTTCTGTGTACATTCTTGCATGTGTCTTCTGGTGTACATGGTAGGAATCTCTCCAAATCTTTGGTATATACTTATGGACAGAATTACTGAGTGGAATAAATGGTGAACTAGTAATACTAAATTACTCTGCACCCAAGGGGTACAGCTTAGTTTGAGTTTCCATTGCTCCACATCCTTAAACACTTGAAATTATTAGACTTTCATGTTTTTGTCATCTGGGGGTATGTAATGGTATTTCACTGTGTTTTTCATTTGCGTTTCCCCGATTATTAAAGAGGTTGAGCGATCTTTCATGTTTTGATTGATCACTAGGATTCTCCCTTTGCCCTTTGGAAAACACCTGTCTGTATTTGTTGTTTGGGTTTTCTCTTAATGTTTTTCTGTGTCTCTGTGTGTGATTGTAGGATTTTATTATATGTTTCTAGACACTAGCCCACTGTCAGCTATCTATTTGTAAATATCCGCTCCCAGTTTGTGGGTTGGCTTTTCACTTTCTCTACATTTTCTTTCACTGAACAGTTTTTAAAAATGTAACATGTGGGGGCTGGCTCTGTGGCTTAGTGGGTAAAGCCACTGCCTGTGATGACGGCGTCCCATTTGGGCCCTGATTTGAGTCTTGGCTGCTTCACTTTTGAACCAAATCCCTGCTAATGTGTCCGGGAAAGCAATGGAAGACTGCGCAAGCTGTTGGACCCCTCCACCCATGAGGGAGACCAGGAGGAAGCTCCTAGCTTCAGACTGGCCCAGCTCCGGCCGTTGTGGCAATTTGGGGAATGAATCAGCAGATGGAAGATCTCTCTCTTCCTCTCCATCTCTTTCTCTCTCTGTAACTCTGCCTTTCAAATAAATAAATAAATCTTAAAAAAAATGTAACATGTGAGTGTGGTTAGTGCTTTCTATGTCTTATTTAATAAATCCTTTCTTATGCCAAGATTATGAAGATATTCTTGTACACTGTTTGTTAAGTCTTTGTATTTTGCCTCTTACATTTATGTCTTTAATTCTACCGGGGTTGAGTTTGTATGGTGTCAGGTGGGGGACTTCCGGCTTTTCCAGGGTGATTATTGAAAAAATCCATCCTTTCTTCACTGATAACATACTGCCACCTCTGTGGTAGATCAGTTTTCCATCCTTCCACCCCCACCCCCCATGACTAATCATCCTGTTCAAATCTGAGAACAATGGGAGTATTAACTTTGTTTACCTCATCTCTCCTCTTCTGCATTTACTGCTTCTATGTGGTTATTTTACACATATATTGTATAAACACCACAGGAAAATTGGTATTCAGTCTTTCTTAACTTCCTTACATTTGTTTCAGGCCGGTTACTACATTCATGATGGCTTGTGAATTCCTCTGAATTTGTGTCCCATCTGCTGCCTTGTTCCTAGTCATGCAAATCAGAGCTGCCTATTTGGTGTTTGGTGTAAATAGCTGGCTCTCAGTTTTGCTACTTGGGAGAGAACAAAGGGATGATTAAAGTCAACAATCAAAAAATTTGGGCAGCAACCCAGAGGATTTGCAGGGATTCCCTGCTGGGCCTGAAAGCAAGGAAATCCGGGTTCTTTAACCACTTTCTGTGTGACCCTTGGGTGGTCATTTTCCTTTTTTTTTTTTTTTTCTTAAAGATTTATTTATTTAAAGTCAGAGTTACAGAGAGAGAAATAAAGTGAGAGAGTGAGAGAGATCTTCCATACTCTGGTTCACTCTGCAGTTGGCCACAGCAGCTGGGGCAGGGATAGGCCGATGCCAGAAGCCAGGAGCCAGGAGCTTCATCCAGGTCTCCTGTATGGGTGCAGGGGCCCAGACACTTGATCCATCTTCTGCTGCTTGCCCCAGGCCATTAGCTGGTTGGGAAGTGGAGCAGCTGGGACTCGAATCATAGCCCATATAGGATGCTGCCTTCACAGGCAGTGGTTCAATCAGCTGTGCCATAGTACTGGCCTGTGGCTGCAATTTTTTAAAAAGATTTATTTATTTATTTGAAAGTTACACAGAGAGAAGGAGAGGCAGAGAAAGAGAGAGAAAGAGAGAGAGAGAGATCTTCCAACCACTGGTTCACTCCCCAGTTGGCTGCAACGGCTGGAGCTACGCCGATCCGAAGCCGGGAGCCAGGAGCTTCTTCCAGGTCTCCCACACGGGTGCAGGAGCCCAAGGCCTTGGGCCGTCTTCTGCTTTCCCAGGCCATAGCAGAGAGCTGGATTGGAAGTGGAGCAGCCTGGTCTTGAACCAGAGCCTATATGGAATGCTGGTATTGCAGCCAGCGGCTTTACCTGCTATGCCACAGCGTTGGCCCCAGTTGCAAATGTTTATCAAAAATGTGACTGCAGGGGACAGTGTTGTGGTATAGTGGGTAAAACTGCTGCCTGTAATGCTGGCCCCTGGACGATCTTTTCCTAAAAGTTTAATTTACTTAGGCGTCGGCGTCGTGGTGTAGAGGGTTAAGCTGCTGCCTGCAATGCTGGCATCCCATATGGGCATATGGGTTCAAATCCTGGCTGCTCCATTTATGATTTAGCTTCCTCCTAATGCTCCTGGGAAAGCAGCAGAAGCTGGCCCAAGTGCTTGGACCCCTGTGAGAGTCCCAGATGAAGCTCCTGGCTCCTGGCTTTGGCCTGGCCCTGCCATGGTCATTTCAGCCATCTGGGGGAGTTAACCAGTGAATAGGAGATGTTTCTCTTCCTCTGACTCTCTCTCTCTATAACTCTGCCTTTCAAATAAATGTAATAAATCTTTTTTAAAAATAAAAATTTTATGAAAGAGAGTTCCTACCCACTGGTTCACTCTCATATGCCCACAGTGGCCAGGGCTGGTTTGGGGCAGAAGTTGGGAGCCTGAAACTCAATTTGGGTCTCCCATGTAGGTGGCAGGAATGCAATTTCTTGAGCCACCATCACTTCCTATAGGATCTGTTTTAGCAGGAAGCTGAAGTCAGGAGCCAGAGGCAGAATGTACTCTGGATGTGGGGATGTGGGCATCGTAATTGCTAGTCTAAACACTTGCCATGACCTCAGTTTTCTTATTTGTTGGGTTACACAAACTCTGATGTCTCTTTCACTTCTTGCAATGGTTTGAACATGTATCTCAAATTTCATATATAAGAAACGTGGTCTCCAGTGCAGCAGTGTTGAGAGGCAGAACCTTTGCTAGGGACTCATTCGTTCATGGGTTCGTGGATTCATGTGTTATCACAGGAGTGACTTTGTTGCACGGGTGAGCTCTTTCTGGCATGTTGCTCTGCCTTAACCATGCGATACCCTCTGTTTTGTTATGGCACAGCAACAAGAACCTCACCAGATGCCAAGATGCTGACGCCATGCTCTTGGGTGTTCCAGCCTCCAGAATCACAACCTGTAAATACAGTCTATTTTTAAAATAAATTACCCAGTCTGTGACATTCAATTATAGTAGTAGAAAATGGACTAAGACAGAAAACTGGTACTGACAAGTCGGATCATTGCTATCCAAGTACCTGAAAATGTGTAAGTGACTTTGGAACTGGATGATGGGTGGAGACTAGAAGTTTTGAAGTGAATATTAAAAAGCCTACGTTGGGGGCCAGCGTTGTGGTTCAGTGGGTTAACCAGCATCCCATGTAAGAATACCAGTGCTAGTCTTGGCTGATTGGCTTCTAAACTTGTTTCCTGTTAATGTACCTGGGAAGGCAGCAGGTGATGGCCCAAGTAATTGGGCCTCTGCCATCCATATGGGAGACTTGGATATAGTTCTTGGCTCCTGGCTCTGGTTTGGCCCAGATCTTGCTGTTGAGATCGGTTGGGGAATGAATCAGTAGTTGGAAGATTCTCTCTCTCTCTCTGCCTTTAAAATAATAAATAGATGCATAAAATAGATGTCAAAAAGAGAAAAATCTTGTATCACCATAAATAAAGAATTAAGGATGATTCAAGTGACAGCTCAGAAGAAAAGATTAGGGAAATGTGGAACTTCTCAGAGATCACATGAATGATTGTGGCCAGAAAGCTGACAGAAATGAAGACAGAAAAGGTCATTATGGTGAGATCTCAAATCAAACTAAGAACGAAGGTACTGGGAACTGGAGTAAAGACTATCCTTGATATAAAGTTGCAAAGAATTTGGTTGTGTTGTATATGTGCCTCAGGACTCCATGGAATAGGAAACTTAAGAATTATGACATAGGATATCTGGCAGAAAAAATTTCTAAGCAGAAAAGTATTCAGGTTGCTGCGTGGTTATTTTTGATGATATCCAGTACAATGTAATCAGTTAAAGTTAGAATTTATTGTTGAAATGGAAACACAGTGGGAATATTTGAAAAGTTCTCAGCCTGCCTGTATGTGACTGAGCAATACTTTGCTAAGAAGATTAGTATGCATAGAAGCCAGCAGTAAGACAATAGGGAGAAAGACTCCAAAGGCATTTCAGAGATCTTCAAGGCTGTCCCTTCTATTACAGCTGCTAAACCCCAGAAGTGCAGAATGGACCTGGTGGGTGAGGAGTGAGCCTGAGGCTCTGGGATCCAGCCCTGACACCACTGTGCCCAGGGTGTGGGACATGGATTCAATGGAGATTATTCTCCAGCTTTTAGATTTAATGTGGGGATGGCGCTGTGGCATAGCCGGTGAAGCCACCACCTGCAGTGCCGGCATCCCAAAAGGGCACTGGTTTGGGATCCAGCTGCTCCACTTCTGATCCAGCTCTCTGCTATGGCCTGGGAAAACAGTAGAAGATGGTCCAAATCTTTGGGCCTCTGTTTCCACATGGGAGACCCGGAAGAAGCTCTTGGCTCCTGGTTTCGGATCAGCACAGCTCTGGCCGTTGCAGCCATTTGGGAAGTGAACCAGTGGATAGAAGACCTCTCTTTCTCTCTGTGTCTCTCCTTCTCTGTGTGTAACTCTTTCAAATTGGGATGCCTGTGTTTGAGTCTTGTCTTCACTTCTGATTCCAGTTTCCTACTAATGTATACTCTTTGAGGCAGGAGGTGATGGCTAGTTGTTGGGTCATTGCCATTCATGTGCAAAACACCAGAATTTGTGTTCAAATTTCCCTTGTTTGATAAGTGGAATGAGCCGTAGTGTTGTGGTGCAGAAGGACTTTTTCATCAAACATTTTTGGCTGTTTTTCTGCTAAGCCTTTGGCTGACTGTCTTAAAACACTCTTCTAAGAAGTAGATGTTATCATTCATCAGCTCTCTAGAAAATCAAAAAGCAAAAGGTCTTGAGTGTTTTTCCAAAAACTTTTGCCATAGCTTTGCTCTTGATTGGCCTACTTTTACTTTGGATCACTTCCATTTCCTAGTAGCCACTGCTTTGGTTGTGCTTTGTCTTTAGGATCATACTGGAAAAGCCATGCCTCATCTCCTATTGCAATTCTTGGAAGAAAGCCTTTAAGATCTTGATCTCTTAGGACCAGTGTTGTGGTGTAACATGTAAAACCACTGCCTGTAATGCTGGCATCCCATGTGGGTGCTGGTTCGTGTCCCGGTTGCTCCACTTCCTAACCAGCTCTGTGCTAATGATCTGAGAAAACCAGTGGAAGATGATCCAAGTACTTTGACCTTTGCAGCCCATGTGGGAGACCCAGATGAATCTTCTAGCTCTTGACTTTGGCCTGGTCTAGCCCCAGCCATTGAGGCCATATGGGGAGGAATGAACCAGTGGATGGAAGATCTATCTCTGTCTCTCCCTCTCTCTCTTTAATTCTGACTTTGAAATAAATAAATAAATCTTAAAAAAATTTATGTCATTTGTTTAAAATGTTCATTGGCAACTCTGGCCTTGTCTGCAGCTAATCTGAACACAACAATTTCTTTTCTTTTCTTTTTCTTTTTCTTTTTCTTTTTTTTTTTTGGACAGGCAGATTTAGACAGTGAGAGAGAGAGACAGAGAGAAAGGTCTTCCTTTTCCGTTGGTTCACTGCCCAAATGGCAGCTACGGCCAGCTCACTGCCCCGATCCGAAGCCAGGAGCCAAGTGCTTCCTTCTGGTCTCCCATGCAGGTGCAGGGTCCAAACACTTGGGCCATCCTCCACTGTACTCCTGGGCCACAGCAGAGAGCTAGACTGGAAGAGGGGCAGCTGGGACAGAATCCGGTGCCCCAACCGGGGCTAGAACCTGGGGTGCCAGCGCTGCAAGTGGAGGATTAGCCAAGTGAGCCACGGTGCCGGCCATGAACACAACAATTTCTATACCCATTGAACAGTTTGCTCCAGTTTAAGTTTTCAATCAGAATTGTGTAAGCCAAACCTGTTGAGATGTAAATGATACAGGTATTGATTCTGCAGTTGATTGTCAGTCCTTTTCCATGATTAGTCTTTTCCTCACAAATCTATGTGGATGATCTGCCACAGTAAGCTTCATCTGCAACATCATTTGTCTCTTCTTAAAATGAGTTATCCATTTGCAAATTGTGATTTTCTTTTTATACACCATCTCTGATTTCACCATTCTTCCACCCAAGCTGCACCCTAAGTTTTATGTTTGTTCTTTCATTTTAGCAGAATTTGTGTTGCTCTAATAGGGATCTGGTCCAAACTGCTCTCTTGTCCACCTTAGTGCCTCACCCTAGATCCTGTTCAGACATATTAATAATATAATAAGTTAGAACATAATAATATAATAAGTTAGAACATATAGTAAGTTAGAAAGAGTTTAATTTGGTGCAGAAACTATCGAAATCTATACATAGCTGTTTTCATAATACACATTTCCATGAACTTTTCGAGCCTTCCTCACACTTGTGTGTGACCTTGAAGGAGCTTGACGGCTTCCCTGAACCTGAACTTTCTTGTTGTAGAATGAACTACGAGGAAGAAAAACTGGAGAGCTGATAACATCCCTTCTAAATCTTCTGATTCTGTGCCCTTGGACAAACCACAACTGTTGCTCTTTTTTTTTTTTTGTTTGTTTCTTTAGTAGACAGACTGTGGGGGTCAAATGAGAAGCATGTGAAAGAATTCTGAAACCCTAAGGGGCTATGCAAATTTATGTATGGTTATTACTGTCACTTCATCTCCCTCCTCCAGGTTTGAATGAGTTTCACAACTGGTGTGAATTTTTTTGCAAGGTGAAAACAGGGGTCTGTGTTAAAACATTATTAGGAGTTTCAGGATGGAAACAGCAGAACACTAAATCAAACAAGAGACTCTTGGTGCTTACACAGGTCACAAACCCATGAATCCAGCTCTTAGGATTTTGCTTCCAGATCGTCATTTCCCAGGCCTCCAGCATATCTGGTTTTCTTGCATCCTTGGGTAGTTTCTAGGGTTATGAAAATTTTCCCAATCTTTTCAATTCCCCCATGCAATGCTCAGGACTAGCCATGCAAGTTAATACCTGCTTGGTAGAAAGTGAGGGAATTCATTTGCTGGGGTAATATATCAAAATGTCAATAATCTTAATTTTACATCCTTTTTTTTTTTTTTGACCAGGCAGAGTTAGACAGTGAGAGAAAGAGAGAGACCGAGAGAGAGAGAGAGAGAGAGAGAGTTATAGACAGTGAGAGAGAGAGAGAGAGAGAGAGAGAGAGTTATAGACAGTGAGAGAGAGAGAGAGAGAGAGAGAGAGAGAGAGAGAGAGAGAAAGGTCTTCCTTCCGTTGGTTCACCCCCCAAATGGCTGCCACGGCCGGTGCTGTGCCGATTTGAAGCCAGGAGCCAGGTGCTTCCTCCTGGTCTCCCATGCGGGTGCAGGGACCCAAGCACTTGGGTCATCCTCCACTGCATTCCTGGGCCACAGCAGAGAGCTGGACTGGAAGAGTAGCAACCGGGACTAGTACCTGGTGTCCCAAATGGGACTAGAACCTGGGGTACCGGCGCCACAGGCAGAGGATTAGCCAAGTGAGCCATGGCGCTGGCCTTTACATCCATTTTTAATTACATAGTAGTTGCTTTAGTCTACTGACAGAGTCTGTTGATATAACAATTCTGCCTTGAATGAGTTTAAATGGTTTCTTGGACTTTTCCGTCAATGTCACCTAACTGATTACTCTGTTCCTCCTTGTCCTCTACCCAGCTCTGCTCTGCACCATCTTCCAGCTCCTGCCTGTCTTCCAGCCTGTGTTCAGTTCCCTCAGCTGCCTCTTCTGCTTTAAAACCTTCAGGCTTCTTTTGCTTACTCCATCTTTTCTGTCTGAATCACAGGGATTAAGAATAATTCCGGGCCGAGCCATGGCGCAACAGGTTAATCCTCCACCTGCAATGCCGGCATCCCATATGGGAGCCATGTTCTAGTCCAGGCTACTCCTCTTCCAGTCCAGCTCTCTGCTGTGGCCCGGGAAGGCAATGGAGGATGGCCCAAGTGCTTGGGTGCCTGCACCTGCGTGGGAGACCAGGAGGAAGCACCTGGCTCCTGGCTGCAGATCTGTGTAGCTCCAGCCGTTGCAGCCATTTGGGGAGTGAACCAACGGAAGGAAGACCTTTCTATCTGTCTCTCTCTCACTGTCTGTAACTCTACCTGTCAAATAAATAAATAAAATCTTAAAAAAAAGAATAATTCCTTTAAAACCCCCTGCTGCTACTTTCTTTGGATACCAATGTAATTGTCTTTTCCAGAGATTGCCAATTTATTTCTGCAATAGTGCTACTTTTGAGTTTTACAAAGTCTTTGGTCTGCTGGAGTTGGGACTTACTGAAGTTACTGAGTCGAGGGTGAGGGCCCATGGGGATTACCGATGTGAAGCTTCAATGCTTCCGTGTGAGGAATAGCTGTGTAATGAATAGACCTGGCAGAGGATACAACGAGGTGTTAAATAAGATAGTCACTTGCTTATAACCGATTGTTGTCTAACTAGCCTGAGTAACTGCTCATAAAATGAACATGGAGTCAAAGTTGGTCAGACCTAGATGGTCGTAAGAGCTTTCCAGTGCTGAAATTGTGGTGATTTTGTGTTAGCAGATTTGTCATCGGGTTGACTGCTCATCTTTTACTTCTCTGAAAGTTTCTTAAACTGGAAATGGTCATAAGGGATCTTTTGGGTATGATAGAATGTTCTAAAATTAGATTGTGGTAATGGTTGCACAACTCTGTAAATTTACTAAAATCATTGAACCTTGTACTGAAAATGAATGAATTTTATGGTATGCAAATTTTGCTTAATCCCTTGCTCCTGACTTTGGCTTGGTCCAGCCCTAGCAATTGTCATTTGGGGAGTGAATCAGTGGATGGAAGATCTCTCTCTCCCTCTCTCTCTGTAAATAAATCTTTAAAAAACAAAAACAAAAAAATTATGCTTAAATAAATTCATTTTTAGGAAGTCCTGTAAGATCATAATAGCTATATTTAAAAAGCAATACATTGGCTGGCGCTGTGACTCACTTGGCTAATCCTGTGCCTGTGGCGCCAGCACCCCAGGTTCTAGTCCCGGTTGCTCCTCTTCCAGTCCAGCTCTCTGCTGTGGCCTGGGAAGGCAATGGAGGATGGCCCAAGTGCTTGGGCCTCTGAACCCACATGGGAGACCAGGAGGAAGTACCTGGCTCATGGCTTTGGATCGGCACAGCACCGGCTGTGGCAGTCATTTTGGGGGTGAACCAACGGAAGGAAGACCTTACCTTTCTCTCTGTCTCTCTCATTTTTTTTTTTTTGAAAGGCAGAGTGGACAGTGAGAGAGAGAGACAGAGAGAAAGGTCTTCCTTTGCCGTTGTTTCACCCTCCAATGGCCGCTGCGGCCAGCGCGCTGTGGCCGGTGCACCGTGCTGATCCTAAGGCAGGAGCCAGGTGCTTCTCTTGGTCTCCCATGGGGTGCAGGGCCCAAGCACTTGGGCCATCCTCCACTGCACTCCCGGGCCACAGCAGAGAGCTGGCCTGGAAGAGGGGCAACTGGGACAGAATCTGGCGCCCCAACCGGGACTAGAACCCGGTGTGCCGGTGCTGCAAGGCGGAGGATTAGCCTGTTGAGCCATGGCGCCGGCCTCTCTCTCTCATTTTATAACTCTCTCTGTCTCTCTCTCTCTCGCTGTCTAACTCTGCCTGGCAAAAAAAAAACAACAAAAAAACAAAAAAACAAAAAAACACATTTATTTTATTTTATTTTTTTTAAGGAAAAGAGAAAAAGTGTCAGACAAAGATATATCTTCTATCTGCTGATTCACTTCCCAAATGACCACAAATAGCCAGGGGTTGGCCAAACTGAAGCAAAAAGTTCAGAACTCAACCTGAGTGCCCCACATGGTTGGCAGGGATGCAAGTACTTGAGCTATTACATGCTGCCTCCTGGAGTGTGCATTAATGGGGAGCTAGAATGGGAAGCAGAGCCAGGACTCAATCCCATGCTCTTTGATATGGGATGCAGGTGTTCCAAGTGGCATCTTAACTCCTGCATCAAAGGCCTTTACCCACAATAAACATTATACATGTTTAAAGTGTGTGTTAAAAGATACATGAAAGAGACTAGTCAAATAAGTTTAATATCTGAAAAATTAGAATGTATTAAAATGATGCAAATTTCTTTAAGAAATTGCATGCAAATCACCATTGAAAGTGCTGCACTCTTGGTAAAATATTTGGTTAGCTTTAACTTTAAATACAGCAAAATTCATTCTTTGTGGCCTGCAGTGTTATAGGTTTTCACAATGTACACAATCATGGAACCACCCTCACGATCAATATACAGAACATATCTATGACCCCCCAAAATTCCTTGGTGCTTCCAATTCCTCATTCAAAAACACTGGCAATCTCTGTCTATAACTTTTCCTTTTCTTTCTAAAAAATATTCATTTATTTTAAAATTATCAAGTCAATGTGACAGAGAATGGTGAGGGGGAGGGGGGAGAGGGAAAGAAAGAGGGACAGAGAAAGATCTTTTACCCTCTGGTTCACTCCCTAGATGGCCTCAATGGCTGGGGCTGGGCCAGGCTGATGCTGGGAGCAAGAACTCCATCCGATTCTCCCATGTGGGTGGCAGTGGCCCAGGTACTTGGGCTATCATCTGATGCTTTCCCAGATGCATTAGCAGGGAGCTGGATATGAAATAGAGCAGCTGGGACTTGAACTGGCACTCTTATTTGGGATGCCTGTGTAGCAAGTGGCTGCTTAACCTCCATAATTTTTCCAACTCAGGATATTATATGATTTATACATTTTTGAAGATACGTTTTCATTATTTATTTGTTTTAAAGATTTATTTTATTTATTTGAAAGAGTTACAGAGAGAGGTCGAGACAGAGAGAGAGGTCTTCCATTCACTGGTTCACTCCTCAGATGGCTACAACGGCTGGAGCTGCGCCAATTCCAAGCCAGGAGCGAGGAGCTTCTTCCGAGAAGTAACCGGGACTAGAACCTGTGCCCATATGGGATGCCGGCGCTTCAGGCCAGGGCTTTAACCTGCTGCACCACAGCACCGGCCCCTCCTTTTTTATTTTAAAAAGAATAGAAGCTTATTAGGAAGATTAAAATAATTGTTTACAAACATAAGCCATGAGGTTGTATAAGAAAGAACCTGAATACCTTCCCTGACATCCTTCAAGACTAGGGTTCCTTTGAGATACATCTTAATATTTTCTTATTAATCTTAGCCTGGAGTTGAGCAGGAACATGGCTCAAGGCTTCTCTCAAATTCTTCCTTCTCTTCTCTTCTCTTCTCTTCTCTTCTCTTCTCTTCTCGTCTCGTCTCGTCTCGTCTCGTCTCTTTTCAGATTTATTTATTTGAAAGGCAGGATTACAGAGAGAAGGAGAGACAGAGAGGAAGTCTTCCATCCACTGGTTCACTCCACAGAATAGCTGCAATGGCTGGGGCTGGGCTAGGCTGAAGCCAGGAGCTTCATACAACTATCCCACATGGATAGCAGGGGCCCAAGTACTTGGACCACTTCCTCTGCTTTTCGCAGACCATTAGCAGAGAGCTGGATCAGAAGTAGAGCAGCCCGGAAATGAACCAGCCCCCATATGGGATACCTGCACTGCTTACGCTACAGTGCTTGCCCTCAAATCATTCTTGGCTCCAGGTGAAGTACACAATCTTTGAATCAAGAAGTGCTCATTGGGAATAGTCCCTGGGCAAAGAAAAGGCTGTGGGTGACACGGCGTTTCCCAACCCCTGTCTTCTCCAGTTTGAAAAGACTCTCAGACTTTAGCTGTTATCAATTTCAAATTTTGATTTTGAAAGCAATGATTATTTTGGCTTGTGGGGATTTCCCTGCTGGCTACCAGTCAGATTGAGAAAGGCAAAATAGTCAGAGACAGAGGGAAGTTCATCTGAATTCAATCACGCTCCCAGAATCACGAGCAGTTAGACCTGGGAAGGCTTTTAGAGCCAGTTAGCCGACATCTGAACTACAAACATAAATACATTGAGATGCAGAAGAGAAGGTGAATAACAGGTTTGCATAACCAGCTGCAGAGCTAGCTGTCTCCTGATTCTGTTTCAGTGTGCTTTCAACTGTTGTAAACCATGAAGTTTACTATCTGTTTCGTCTGAACTTGAGTTCTAACATGAACTTTGTCTCTTTGTACTTACTCTGCCACATCCTTGATTGCTAGTGATTAGAACAATACTTGGTATACATCACTATCACTTGAAGGATGGTTTTGGATTATTGTTTCATTAAGTTATGATCTGAGTCCACTTCTTGTTGCTAAACTAAGATACCTGAGACTAAGTACTTTATAAAGAGATGAGATTTATTGAGCTCACAGTTCTGGAGCTCAAGGGCATGGTGCCAACATTGCCTTATCTCTGGTGAGGGCCCTCTGGTTCTATCAGAGTGTGTGGATGGCATCGTGATGATAGGAGCACATGTGGAAGAGACCACGTGGTGGGACTGGAAGCCATGGGATTCAGGGCAGGTGTCAGATTCCCTGTAACAACCCATTCCCATGGGAACTAATTGGGGTCCCTTGAGAACTGCATGAATCCCTTCTGAGGGCAGTGTCCCCAATGGCTAATCAACTTCCACTAATCCCTGTATCTTCAAGGGTCTACCACTTCTCAACACTGCCACACCGGAGACCAAGCCTCCTACACACTTACCTCCAGGGGCCACATTGAAACTATATGTAAATCATTGCAGTTATTATTCCTGACTCTTTATATCATGAAACCATGGTTGTTTCTTCTGTTTCTAGGCAAAACGCCAAAGAGAAAACACACAAGTCATTTTAAAAGCAAGAATTGGAAAGGCCTCTAGGAATCAGTCGAGGAGGTTCTGAGGCGTTCTTAGGGCCCTCCAAGTCTCCACCCAGAGCACTTCAGTAGCAGGGAACGCAAAGGGGACTAGTGGTGCCTGTGCAGCCTGCCCTGGTTGAATCATTTGGTATCATTTCAATTCTTCCTGAAGGGCTTCCTTTAACATTTTAGCAGTGTTAATATGCTGGCAACGAAGTCTTTCAGCTTTCGTATGTCTGAAAAAGTTATCATTTCATCACTGTTTTTGAAGGCTGTTTTCCCTGGGTATAGACTTCTAAGCTGATAGCTCTGCACCTCCTCCTCACCTCGCTTTCAAGATGTTTCTCACTGACTTGCGTTGTTTCCAGTGAGAAGTCTGCTACCATTTATAGCTTTATTTCCTAGTGTATGTTGTACATTTTTTCCTCTGGCTGCTTTCTAATTTTTTTTTATATCACTAGTTTTAAGCAATTTGGTTATGATGTACCTTGGCGTAGTTTTCTTAAGTTGCTTATGGTTGAGATTTATTGAGCTTCTTGGAGCTATACATTTGTAGTTCCATGAAATTTGCAAAATTCAGTCATTAATTTAACTTTTTTTGTCCTTTTCTTTCTTGAGCATAATAGTCAATTTGAGGTTACCCCATAGATCAATGCTGTTTGGTTATTTTTCTGAGTTTCTATTGCTACATTTTCAGGTTCACTAATCTTTGCTTATGCAGTGTCTACTCAGCTCCTAATCCCACAAAGCAGGTATTATATTTTTCATTTTTAGAACTTTAATTTGGGCTTGTTTTAAAAATATATTTCATACTTTTATTAAAATGCTCATCTTTTCTGCTACCTTCTTACACATAAAGAATAGTTATAGTAGCTTTTTAAAAAAATATTTTATTTATTCATTTGAGAAGTAGAATTAGAGACAGAGAGCAAGATCTTCCATCCACTGGCTCACTCCCCAAATGGCTGAAATAGCTGGAGCTGGCTTGATCCAAAGCTAGGAGCTTCTTCCAGGTCTTACACTGGGGCCCAAGCACTTCGGCCATTTTCTTCTGCTTTCTCAGGCTATTAGTAGAGAGCTGGATTGGAAGAAGAGCAGCCAGGACATGAACTGGCACACATGTGGGATGCTGATGCTGCAGGCAGAGGGTTAATGCACTACGCCACAGCTTCAGCCCCTATAGTAGCTTTTTAATTAATTAATTAATCTATTTTTACATAACACCTCTATTTTAATTTTTTTTTTGACAGGCAGAGTGGACAGTGAGAGAGAGAGACAGAGAGAAAGGTCTTCCTTTGCCGTTGGTTCACCCCCCAATGGCCGCCGCGGCTGGCGTACCGCGCTCATCCGAAGCCAGGAGCCAGGTGCTTTTTCTGGTCTCCCATGGGGTGCAGGGCCCAAGCACTTGGGCCATCCTCCACTGCACTCCCTGGCCACAGCAGAGAGTTGTCCTGGAAGAGGGGCAACCGGGACAGAATCTGGCGCCCAGACCGGGACTAGAACCTGGCATGCCAGCACCGCAAGGCGGAGGATTAGCCTAGTGAGCCGCGGTGCCGGCCTAGTAGCTTTTTAAATGTTCTTTTCGATAATTGAAAATGAATCTTGATGTGAGTGGAATGGGAGAGGGAGCGGGAGATGGGAGGGGTGCGAATGGGAGGGAAATTATGGGGGGGGAACCATTGTAATCCATAAACTGTACTTTGGAAACTTATATTTACTAAATTTAAAAAAATGTTCTTTTTCCTGCTAATCTAATCATCCTTATTATCTCTGGCTGTATTTCTAATGATCTGTTTTTGTTCTCATTATGGGTAATATTTTCTTGCTATTTTGCATGTCTGTTCTTTTTTATTGAATGGAAAATATTGTGAATTTTAGATTATTAGAATTTTTGTATTTCATTAAATTATTTGAAGTTTGGACACTGCTTGATATTTTAAGGTTTGCTTTTAAGCTTTGCTGGATGAGATTAGAGCCAGAACTCTTAATTTCTTTTTATATAGTTTTACCTGAATGTCCATCTGGAATCATTTTTTAAACACTTATGTAAAACTTATTTTTTGTTTGAGAGGGAGATAGGGGGGAGAGAGAGAAGGGTAAGAGAGAGAGAGCTAAAGCTTCCATTCTCCCATTTGGTTCACTCTGCAAATACCTGTGACAATGAAGACTGGACTGGGCCAAAGCCAGGAGCCAGAAGCTCAGTGTAGGTTTTCCACATGGGTGGGAGGAGCCCAGCTACCTGGGCCATCACTGCTACCTCCTACAGTTTACATTTGCAGAAAGCTGGAATAAAGAGCTGAGTGAGGTGTTTTTTTTGTTTTTTTGTTTTTTTTTTTTTTGACAGGCAGAGTGGACAGTGAGAGAGAGAGACAGAGAGAAAGGTCTTCCTTTGCCGTTGGTTCACCCTCCAATGGCCGCCACGGCTGGCGTGCTGCGGCCGGTTCATCGCCGTGATCCAAAGCGAGGAGCCAGGTGCTTCTCCTGACTCCCATGCAGGTGCAGAGCCCAAGGACTTGGGCCATCCTCCACTGCACTCCCGGGCCACAGCAGAGAGCTGGCCTGGAAGAGGGGCAACCGGGACAGAATCTGGCACCCCGACCGGGACTAGAACCTGGTGTGCTGGCATTGCGAGGCGGAGGATGAGCCTATTGAGCCACAGCGCTGGCCAGAGTGAGGTATTTTTTAAAGCTTTTGTTTAAGGAATGCATTTTTCATAGGTACAACTTCAGGAATATAGTGGTTCTTTCCCCCATACCCATGCTCCCACCCCCACTCCTGTCCCATCTACTACTCCCTCTCCCATCCCATTTTTCATTATGGTTCTTTTTAAGTTTAAATTTATACACAGAGGACCAACTCTATGCTAAGTAAAGATTTCAACAGTTTGCACCCACACACATACACAACATATAAAGTACATTTTGAGAAAAAGTTTTGCAGTTATCTCATAGTACAACTCATTAAGGACAGAGGTCCTACATGGGGAGTAAGTGCACAATGACTTCTGTTGTTTATTTAACAATTAACACTTTTATTTATGACATCAGTGATTACCTGAGGGTCTTGCCATGAGCTGCCAAGGCTTTGGAAGTCTTTTGTGACCATAAACTCCATCAATATTTGGACAAGGCCATTAAACTCAAGTGTTTGGATGTGGGATGCAGACATAGTAACCAAGTGTCTTAGCACTAGGCTAAGTACTAGCCCCTGGAATCTTGTTATTTCAAACTTAGAAACTTTTTTTTTTTTTTTTTTTTTTTTTTTTTACAGGCAGAGTGGACAGTGAGAGAGAGAGACAGAGAGAAAGGTCTTCCTTTGCCGTTGGTTCACCCTCCAATGGCCGCCGCAGCTGGCGCGCTGCGGCCGGCGCACCGCGCTTGTCCGATGGCAGGAGCCAGGAGCCAGGTGCTTTTCCTGGTCTCCCCATGGGGTGCAGGGCCCAAGCACCTGGGCCATCCTCCACTGCACTCCCGGGCCACAGCAGAGGGCTGGCCTGGAAGTGGGGCAACCGGGACAGAATCCGGTGCCCCGACCGGGACTAGAACCCGGTGTGCCGGCACCGCAAGGCGGAGGATTAGCCTGTTGAGCCACGGCGCCGGCTAGAAACTTTTTTTTTAAAGATTTTATTTATTTATTTGAGAGGTAGAGTTACAGACAGAGGGAGAAACAGAGAAAGGTCCTTCTTCCACTGGTTCACTCCCCAAATGGCCACAACGGCCAGAGCTGTGCCGATCCAAAGCCAGGAGCCAGATGCTTCTTCCCGGTCTCCCATGTGGGTGCAGGGGCCCAAGTACTCGGGACATCTTCTACTGCTTTCCCAGGCCACGGCAGAGAGCTGGATTGGAAGAGGAGCAACCAGGACTAGAACCGGTGCTACAGGCAGAGGATTAACCTACTGTGCCATGGCGCCGGCCCCCAGAAACTTTATTTTTTAAAAACGTAGTTTAGGTCTTCTGGTCGTGAATTTTTTCATTCTTTTACTTTTACTTTTTTCATTCTTTTTAAAAATAAAATAAATAAATAATAAATAATAAATAAAATAAATAAATTTATTTCTTTGAAAGAGTTACAGAGAGAGAAGAAGACACACACACACACACACACACACACACACACACAGAGAGAGAGAGAGAGAGATCTTCCATTTATTGGTTTACTTCGCAAATGGCTGCAAGAGCCAGGGCGGGGCCAGACTGAAGCTAGGAGCCAAGAACTTCATCCAGGTCTCCCATGTGGGTGCAGAGGCCCAAACATTGGGGCCATCTTCTGCTGTTTTCCCAGGCACCTAAGCAGGAGCTGGATTAGAAGTGCAGCAGCCAGGCCTAGAACTGGCATCCATATGGGATGCTGGTGTCAGAGGGGGCAGCTTTACCTGCTATGCCACAATGCCAGCCCCTTGCTTTTCTTTCTGAAACATATTTTCTCTGGATAGTATTCTAGATTCAGTTTTTCTTTAACAATTTAAAAATGTTGCCGGCGCCGTGGCTCAACAGGCTAATCCTCCGCCTTGCGGCGCCGGCACACCGGGTTTTAGTCCCGGTCGGGGCACTGGATTCTGTCCCGGTTGCCCCTCTTCCAGGCCAGCTCTCTGCTGTGGCCCGGGAGTGCAGTGGAGGATGGCCCAAGTGCTTGGGCCCTGCACCCCATGGGAGACCAGGAAAAAGCACCTAGCACCTGGCTCCTGCCAACGGATGAGTGCGGTGCGCCGGCCGCAGTGCACCAGCTGCGGCGGCCATTGGAGGGTGAACCAACGGCAATGGAAGACCTTTCTATCTGTCTCTCTCTCTCACTGTCCACTCTGCCTGTCAAAAAAAAAATTAAAAATGTTGTTTTTCTTCTGGCTTGGAAAATGTTTTACTAAACTTCTGCAATAATTCCCTTAAAATGTATTTATTTATTTCAGAGAGAGAGAGAGAGAGAGAGAGAGAGAGAGAGAGAGAGATCTTCCCTTTGTTGGTTCACTCCTCAAATGCCTGCAACAGTAAGATCTGGGCCAGGCTGAAGCCAGGAACCTAGAACTCAGTCTGGGTCTCCTATGTGGGTGGCAAGGATCCAAGTACTTGAGCCATCATTTGCTGCCTTCCAGAGTAAAAGAAGCTGGAGTCAGAAATGGAGCCAGGACTAAGCATAGACACTCCAGTATGGGATACGGGCATCCCAAATAATGCCTTAACAGAACACCTGTCTGTGCAACACTTCCTATCTTATTAACCTGTATGAAATGTAATGCAATGTTTCTTTTTCCTTTGGCTGCTTTTAAGATTTTTTTTTTTTTTTTTGGTTTCCAGCAATTTGGTTCTGATTGTTATTTTTTAGCTGCAAGTGAGGTAGCAAAATTTAACGATGAGAAATAATGAAAGGAGTATACATGATAGACCAGTGGGCATCTCTGGTGTGTGTGTTTTTTAAATGCATGTTTTGCTTGGGGTTCATTGAGTTTCTTGCATCGTATATTTATAGCTGTATCAAATTTGAAGTATTTTTAGCCATTATTCCTTCAAGTATTTCCTGCTCTCCTCTTTTTGGGTCTCTGATTTCATTTATGTTCCACTGCTTACCAGTGCTACACTTCACTGAGGCATTGCCCTTTGTGTTTTCACTTGTAGTTTTTTCCTATTCTCCAGTCTTGATGGTTTCCATTGAATGTCATCAAGTTCACTGATCATCTGTTCTGTACTGTGAAGCCCAGCTAGGAACTGTCCTTTCAGATATTATATGTTTCAGTTCTATAGCTTCCATTTGGTGCTTTTCTATGTCTTCTCTATCTTTCTGAATGAACACATGAGGAGATTAATAGAAGATACAAAAAAAGAACAAAATGCAACTTCTTAAAAAAATCATTTTATTTAGGCAGCCATGAAAGTACACTGTTTAGATATTTGTTGCAGGACGCCCAATTGATTGATGGCCCTAGCAGCTGTTCCCTGAATCCACCATTGTGTTTGCATGAAAGTCACACTGTTAATAGGCTGCTCCTAGACAAGGATTGAATGTGATGTGAATACTAACACACGTCTTTTCTTGTAAGATCTGGACTTCTTTGATACGTGGCTTGGTTTAAGGACTCCCCAGCAGGCTGGCTGAACCTTTCTTTAAAACATTTTTTTCATTAATATAAGGAGAACAGATTTTATTCATTCTATGGTACAGTTGCAAGAAGGCAACCACACTTCCTGCACTCCCCTGTTCTGTCCGTATTTGCCTTTATAGTTCAGAAGCTTGATGTAATTCCATTTGTCTATTTTTGCTTTGATTGTGTGCGCTTCTGGGATCTTTTCCAAGAAATCTTTGCCTACATTAATGTCTTTTAGAGTTTCCCTCTAGTAATTTGATGGCATCAGGTCATAGATTTAGATCCTTGATGCATTTTGAGTTGATTTTTGTATAAGATGTAAGGTAGGGGTCTTGTTTCATACTTCTGCATGCTTAGGTCCAATTTTCCCAGCATCCTGTGTTGAAGGGACTGTCCTTTCTCCAGGGGTTGATTTCAGCTCATTTGTCAAAGATTATTTGGTTGTAGAAGTGTGGATTGATTTCTAGGGTTTCTATTCTGTTCCATTGGTCTATGTGTTTATTTTTCTGTCAGTACCAGGGTGTTTTGATTATAATTGTCTTGTAGTATGTCTTGAAATCTGATATTATGATGCTTCTGGATTTGTTTTTGTTATTTAAGATTGCTTGAGCTATTTGGGTACTTTTGTGTTTATATATGAGTTTTAGCATTATTTTTTCTAATCTGAGAAGAATTTTGATTTGATTGGGATAGCCATAAACTGCTTTCAGTAGTATGGACATTTTAAGGATATTAATTATTCCAATCCACTAACATGGAAGATTTTTCCATTTTTTGTGTCTTCTATTTATTTCTTTAATGTTTTATAATTTTAATTATAGAGCTCTTTCACCTCCTTGGTTCAATTTATTCTAAGATACTTGAGTGTTTTTATAGCTACTGTGAATGGGACTGATCTTACAAGTTCTTTCTCAACCATGGCACTGTCTGTGTATACAAAGGCTACAGATTTTTGTGTGTTGACTTTATATCCTGCCACTTTACCAAACTCTCTTATGAGTTCCGATAGTCTCTTAGTGGAGTCTTTTGTGGACCTTTCTGATAATGGCACAGCAGCCTGAGACTCTACTTATTGAATCCTTCTTCCTCTGTTTCTTTTCCTTGGGGCTCCTCCAATGAATCTTTGGCATTTACTTTTTGGATGATCTGAGCTAACACATTTATTATTATGATTATTTTTCTTCATCTAGTCCACATAGGATTTTATTTACATAAAAAGTTCTAGGCGTGAAGAATTTAGCATAGAGGTTAGGATGTCATTTGGGATGACTGTGTCCCCTATGAGAGTACCTGGATTTGAGTTCCAGTTGCATTCCTGATTCTAGCTTCCTGCTAAAGTGCACCCTGGGAGGCAGCAGGTGCACATTACTCAAGTACTTGGGTCCTTGCCACAGGCATGGGAGACTCAGATTGAGGTCTGGGCTCCTGTTGAAACTGAGCCCATATACAGTGCTTTGAATGCAGATTTCACCAGGTCCCATTCTCCTTATCTTGACTTCAAGTTTCCTCATCCTGATTTTTTTGATTGAAAATCAACTATGTACTAAAATTAACTCATTTGAATTAATGGAGTGATGTAGCTGGCCCTATAAAGTTCTAATCACCAGACCCATGAGATCATTTGTTTCTCTAGTAGATAGCACCTCCATGTTTGGTTTTATATTGAGGGGTTTCTTTTCCAGGAATGCCAGACATGGAACATAAAGTAACTACAAGCCTGCACACAGCTTCCGAATGACTGAAGCACACTTTGCCATCATCAAAATTCCTAAAAGGTGTGATATCGTAGATCAAGGAAGGACATGAGCACTGCCAGCCAATCTGGGATTTGACACACACTGAACATGCCCCCACTCAACCCCAGCTTCAGTCTGTAAGAGGCATCATCTCTAACCCTTCAGAAATCCCAAGAATTAAGTGGTAGCTGCCCAGATCCTTTCTTTTGACTTTGCAATGAATACTTTGTTTCTTGCCCTATCCTGGTGTCAATGATTTTTTTTTTTAAGATTTATTTATTTATTTGAAAGTCAGAGTTACACAGAGAGAGGAGAGGCAGAATGAGAGAGAGAGAGAGAGAGAGAGAGAGAGAGAGAGAGAGAGAGAGAGAAATATTGAGATCTTCCATTCACTGGTTCACTCCCCAGTTGGCCGCAATGGCCAGAGCTGCGCTGATCTGAGGCCAGGAGCCAAGAGCTTCTTCGGGATCTCCCACATAGGTGCAGGGGCCCAAAGACTTGGGTCATCTTCTACTGCTTTTCCAGGCCATAGCAGAGAGCTGGATCAGAAGAGAAGCAGCCGGGTCTTGAACCAGTGCCCATATGGGATGCCTGCTCTTCAGGCCAGGGTGTTAACCCACTGCGCCACAGCGCTGGCCCCGATTGGCTTTCTGTTCTTTGGGTGACAGGACCCAGTATTGAGGGGTCTAAAGCAACTCCTCCAGCCAGTATTGTGGTTGTTCTGCATTACTGGCTTTAGTGCAGTCCGAACCTGACTATTGCAGGTGTTTGGAGATTGAAATAGAGGTGGGAAATTTCTATTTGTCAAATAAATAAATAAAATCTAAACAAAATGTAAGTAATTATATAGGTGAGAAAAATTAAGTACTTTACCTGACTAATTACCCAAAAGTTTATTAGACAAAGAATTCCTGGTTTGGGTTTTTTTTTTTTTTCTCATAGTCAATAAATGGCTCATGATTTATTTTCATTTTATTTTATTTTATTTTTAAAAAATATTTTATTTATTTATTTGAGAGACAGAGTTACAGACAGTGAGAGGAGAGGAGACAGAGAGAAAGGTCTTCCTTCCACTGGTTCACTCCCCAAATGGCCACAATGGCTGGAGCTGTGCCAATCCAAAGCCAGGAAACAGAAGCTTCTTTCAGGTCTCCTATGTGGGTGCAGGGGCCCAAGCTCTTGGCCCATCTTTTACTGCTTTCCCAGGCCACAGCAGAGAGCTGGATTGGAAGAGGAGCATCTGGGACTCAAACCAACGCCCATATGGGATGCCGGTGCTGCAGGTAGAGGATTAACCACAGCGCTGGCCCAATCATGATTTATTTTATTCTGAACTGTCTTTAGGAAAATACCCTGATAAACCACATAAAGTAAATGGTATGACCAAAGGACGTGGACTTCAGGAATCAATGTAGTTTAAAAAACAGCTGAATTGTTCTGCAAATGTAGGGAAGGAATTTGGTTTTGATCCTAGGAGGCAACAGGAAAGAGAAGGAGAGAAAGGGAACTGAGTGAATCTATTAAGGAAGTATAAAATTAGAGACACACTTGGGGAGAAAATTCTTGGGAAGAAATGAGGAAAGGGTTTTTAAGGCTAGAGCTACCCACTCTTGGAAGCTTCTTGCTATTTTAATGACACACCCTCATTTTATTTTGTTATTTATTTTTTAAAGATTTAATTATTTCTTTGAAAGTCAGAGTTATAGAGGGGGGAGAGACAGAGATTTTCCACACAATGGTTCACTTCCCAAATGGCTGCAATGGCCAGGGCTGGGCCAGATCAAAGCCAGGAGCCAGGTGCTTCATTTAGATCTCTCATGTGGGTGGCAGGGCACTAAACACTTGGGCCATCTCTGCTGCTTTTTCCCAGGCCATTAGCAGGGAGCTGGATAGGAAGTAGAGAAGCCAGGACACAAAAACTGGTGCCCGTATGGAATACTGGCGTCCTAGACAGCGGCTTTACCCACTACACCACATGCTGGTCCAACAATCCCATTTTAAACAAATTTAAATAACAGGAAATCTTAGCAGCTCACAAAATTTAGAAGGATTCCAATGTAGTTTGAAGCATGTAAGGCAAAATTATAGAAACGAACACTGCAGAAATTGGAACCCGAAATTTGAATGAATATCGCTAAGTTCTCTCTTTCTTTTCCTGTCTCCCTTCTTTATTTCCCTAGCTTTCTCATCACTGTGTGACACTGGTTTTCTTCCCATGTTGACCTCATTCTTTTCTATTACAGATAGGACCTAGCCGTGTGTCAGGAAAGCTGGTTTCTCTCAGACCTAGCTCAGCAATCCAGAAAGAGAGCTTTGCTTGGTCCCAGTACCCATATAACAATTCCAGGGACCTGTTCTAATTGGCCCTCCTTGGATTACATGTGCATCCTTTGGTCAGTCATCATTGCCAGGAAATTTGGACACTATGATTATCCTATTCAGGTCACATGTCTCCATTTTTGCCTACAGATGAAGGGTTTATTACAAGAAGAATGGGGGTGTAAATGCTAGCTGGGAAAATAAAAAAAAAGTTGCCGGTATGTGTTACTTCAGTGTAAAGCAACTCTTCTTGCAAAACCTTCAGTACAATCAGAATGTTGTATCCATGGAGATTTCAGAAAGGATCTTGACACTTTAAGTTTGTCAGGACTCAGGAAACACACGGGTGGTCAAATGATTCATAAATTGAACTAACTGAACAGAAGGAGGAGGTGAATATGAGAGTCTTGACTGGAAAGAGGGCATCAGAATGGCATAGACTGTAGAATGGAAACTGAGCCCATTTTATGTACCATTGTGGTCTAGGATGCACCAGATATATATCATTTCTGATTATTTCCCCCCATGAGATAGATTTTCTGTTCTTCAAAGATTCCCCTGTTGGCGCGGGTATTTGTCACAGCAGTTAGGTTGCTACTTGTGATGCCTGCAACCCATAACAGAATGCCGGGCTTGAGTCCCAGCTCCTCTGCTCCCAATCCAGCTTCCTGCTAATGTGCACCCTGGGAGGCAGTGGGTGATGGTTCAAGTCTTTGGGTCCATATAATCCTGTGGGAGACCTGGACTGAGTTCCAGGCACCTGTCTTTGACCTGGCTCAACTCTGGCTATAGTAGGCATTGGAGAATGAGCCAGTAGATGGAAGCGCTCTCTCTCGCTCTCTCTCTCTCTCTCTCTCTCTGCCTGTCCCTCTGTTTCTCTGCCTTGCAAATAAAAAAATACATTAAATATTCTTAGAAAAGAAACATGATTCGTCTGCTGGGAACCTTGAATGGTAACTCCTGTGATGTGGGTGATGCTTCTTATCTGGCTGGTTGGTTTTAACTTCAGTCCTTAGGACTTAGCTTCCCTCACTTGGTTATGAGGGACCTCTATGGAATTGTGAGCCCTCGAACAGGCTCCCAGCCAACTCTGTTCACTGGTCAGGGGACGCACTTGGGCATTCCTGCCCCACCTTCTGTAGATGGTCACTCTTCTTTGTTTCTCTGCTCTGTAGCCTGAAGTGCAGCTAGCCTCTCTTCACACTCTTTGTACCCCAAATTCCAGAGGGTGTGTGACAAACTGAATGCTCATCCACTTATGATCTTATGGAAGTCCG
This sequence comes from Sylvilagus floridanus, assembly GCA_949820135.1. Lineage (NCBI taxonomy): Eukaryota > Metazoa > Chordata > Mammalia > Lagomorpha > Leporidae > Sylvilagus > Sylvilagus floridanus. Next base: position 121,738,906 of record OX463225.1, read on the forward strand.
TCTGACTGGCTTGAGGTGAGGGGAATGTCCCTGTTTTTCACTGGAGAGAGGAGTAGAACACAGCATTCCAACAACTCCTTCTAAAGAAATCCTCTCTCTTTTTCTTCAGTTCCTGATACTGTTAGGTGATGTGCTAAGGGCTACAATGTCAGATTTAAAAAAAAAATATTTATTTATTTGAAGGTCAGAGTTACACAGGGAGAAAATAGGCAGAGAGAGAGAGAGAGAGAGAGGTCTTCCACCCGCTGGATCACTCCCCAGTTGGCTGCAATGGTTGGAGCTGAGCCAATCTGAAGCCAAGAGCCAGGAGCTTCTTTGGGGTCTCCCATGAGGGTGCAGGGGCCCAAGGACTTGGGCCATCTTCTACTGCTTTCCCAGGCTATAGCAGAGAGCTGGATCGGATGTGGAGCAGGCGGGACTCGAACCAGTGCCCATATGGGATGTCAGCACTGCAGGCAGTGGCTTTACCCACTACACCACAGCGCCAGCCCCACAATGTCAGATTTTGATTATCTCCTTTATAATCCCGGAATAAGTGAATAAGCTATCCAATATGTGTGTGCGAGTGTGTGGTGGGGGAGGGATTAGCATCTACTGTTTTTGTTTTTGGAATTACAGCTTAAACCACACAAGAAAGAATCCCATTTTGAACCTCTTTTGTAGAGTATTGTCTCAAGTAATCATTTAAATAAATTGATCCTAATGTACATATGGGGAAACCAAGGTTTGGACAGATGTGGCTTGTTCAGGTCACATAGATAGTAAGTACAGGAGCACACTCTGAACCCAGAACTTTCTGATTCCATTATTGCCACTTAAAATTGTGAGCTGGTTATCAGGGAGGCTCAGAGCCCTGCAACTGATTCTCTGAATCCTCTTGAGAAGTTTTGTGTGAGTGCAGGTACCTCTGATTCACTACTGTGCTTTTAACTCGTTCACCTCTGGGCCTAGGTTTTCCTTTATGTAAGCTGTGGAAAATAATAATAGTTATACATATATATGTATATATATATATATATATATATATATATATATTTATATTACTGTTTCCCAACAGAACTTTGTTGGTGATGAGGGTTAGGGGTGGGTGGATAGGGAAAAAGACTGATAAAACTAAAATTTATTGGCTATGCACTACCAAGTGCCATGCAAGAATCTGTGGTAGGTTCTCTAAATGAACATTCCCAGTTGAACGTTTTCAAGGTTGATTAAGAAACATTTAGTAGCTAGTACAGCACAGTTGTTGACTAGCTAGGGTGCTGCTGGCCATGGAGGGTGCTGGTGAGGACCACAGGACAGGAAGAAGTTTAGCAACTTGCACAAGGCCAGGCAACCAGTGAAGAGGGGACAGGATGTCAGTTGAGGGCTGTCCCATTGCAAAATTCTTGCTCTTTCCAACTACGTGAGCACTTTAGAACAAAGTCACCACAGAAAGCCTAGCTATTACTATCTTCACTGGCAGGTACTCGAGTGTTACTTGGGCAAAGGTAAATCGTGCTAAGAAATTTCATTTCTATGGTTTTCCTTTCAAAGGAACTCTGTTTGGCTCCTTTTATCTGTCTGTCTTTCTCATGCCTCCAGGAGACCAACAGTAGCTCGGTTATGAGTTTCAGAATCTTTTGCTTAAACCATTACTTCCTGTCCTTGTGGTAGCACTGCTTCGTAACACACATTTAAAAGACTGAAAGCGACCCCGAAGAAAAAGAGAGAGGATGGGGGAAGAAAGAGAGACAGGGAAGGAATAAGAAGAGAGACCGATGTTGTACACAGGCTAAAAGGGTTCAGACCAGGGCTGGGCTGGGAGCTTTCATCTATCTGTCTAATCAGATCGGCTCACAGCAACTGGAAAGTTTACACGTTTAGTAGTCATTTCTGGCTCCCTCCCAGCTTTCAACTTCAAAGTGCTCCAGAACCCTCAACATGCTCCACCGGTGCCTGGCCTGTGATAACCATGACCTGGGAGAGGAGGCCAAGGTGAAAGGTAGAGACTCAACGATTACTTATGGAAAAACCAAGGACAAACAGGAAGAACTGAAATAGGCAATGACTCATAAGTGTTGGGGGGGGGCGTGCCCCTCGCTTGTGTTGTCCCCTCTCACACAGGAGTTTCCATTTGCTTTGTTTTCAGGAGCTTTTCTTCAACAGCCCCTCAAAGCCCCCCTCATTCCTTTCTTTGAGGGGACTAAGTTTTTCCGAAGTCAAAACACGCATTGCCTTGCCCTCCTCTCTCTCTCTGACTTCTTGTGAGCCATCTTGATACTGAATACTGTGTTCAGTATTGGCTGGGGGAGAAGACAGGGATTTGAAAAACTGCGGCGGCCCTTACCAATGTTAGGGTAAGATTCTTCTCTCAGCACCAGTCTCTCTGGTTTGGCACAGCTCCTCAATAAGCCATTTTGTTCAGATCTAGACCACAGAGCCTGCTCTGAAAAGCAAACTGCTGTGGCTAAGATGGATCTAAACTGGTCTGTGATAGAGCAATGGGTATGTTGCAGTCTCACAGAGGGGACAGAGTGGTGTACTGCTGAGTGTGCAATAACTACCTCTCCATTAGAAATAGCAAAAAACACACAAGGAACCACACAAGGTTTGCAGTGCCTGCCTCTTTCTTTCTTTCTTTCTTTCTTTCTTTCTTTCTTTCTTTCTTTCTTTCTTTCTTTCTTTCTTTCTTTCTTTCTTTCTTTCTTTCAGATTTATTTATTAACTTGAAAGAGTTACACAGAGAGAGAAGGAGAGGCAGAGAGAGAGACAGAGAGATCTTCTATCCGCTGGTTCACTCCCCAATTGGCTGCAATGGCTGGAGCTGTGCTGATCCGAAGCCAGGAGCCAGGAGCCAGGAGCTTCTTCTGGGTCTCCCATGTAGGTGCAGGGTCTAAGGATTTGGGGCATCTTCTGCTGCTTTCCCAGGCCATAGTAGAGAGCTGGGTTGGAAGTAGAGCAGCTGGGACTCAAACTGGTGCCCATATGGGATGCTGGTGCTGCAGGCGGTGGTTTTACCTGCTATACCACAGCGCCGGCCCCCCTGCCCATTTCTATGGTAGCATTTGCATCAAGCTGCTGGGGTAGATGTGCACCTTCACAGAGGATTTCCCCTATGCATGTACAGCAGATGCAAATAACCACAGGCAAAGTGCTACAAAATAATTAGGAAGCATTTAAGTGCTTACAACCTTTAAAAATATAGGATTGATTTAAATGTAAGTGTGATTACGTTTTTAATAGTGCTATATTTAACAACCACTTGGAAGAATCCCTGTGATTTTAGAAATGTGTGGACCTGCATCAGTAATCTGTGCACCACTAGTTCTGGGAGCCTAGAACTTGGAGAGTAGGATTGTGGGTTCTTAGGAAGGCTGTAGGCCAAGTCCCAAGCCAAACGACACCTGGTGAGACAGTCCCTGTACAGGGACAGCAAAGGTTTTTTTTTTTTTTTTTTTTTTTTTTTTAATATTTATTTATTTGAAAAAGGCTGCTGGTGTTGGTAGGGGTAGGGGAGATACAAATCTTCCATCTGCTGGTTCACTCCCCAAATGGCTACAACAGCCAGACCTGGGCCAGGCCAAAGACAGGAGCCAGGAAGTCCATCCTGGTCTCTCACACAGATGGCAGGGTTCAAAGTACTTGGGTCATTTTCCTCTGCCTTCTCAGACGTATTCTTAGGAAGCTGGGTGGGAAGGAGAGCAGCTGGTCCCTCAGCCATCTGGCAAGCTGGCCCACTGTGCCACAGTGCTGGCCCCAACCAAGGGCTTTGAGGACAGCGATCTAAAGTTCTCTTCTGTTTCCTGTTCTGTGCTGCACTCTACGCTCCTGCCCTTATCCTCAGATCTTTATGTGAGGAGTAGTCCTGCATACAGCTGTCCAACTACTGCTTGTATCCCATATCAGAGTGCCTGGTTCAAGTCCCCAGTCCTGACTACTCCACTTTTAATCCAGTTTCCTGCTAATGCATGCCATGGGAAGGCAGCAGTAGATGGCTCAGGTACTTGGGTCTCTGTTACCCATGTGGGAGACCTAGATTGAGTTCTGGGCTCCTGGCATTAGCCTGGCTCAGTTCTGGTTGTTGTGGCCATTTGGGAGAGTGAACCAGAGGATGGGAGATATCTCTCTCTCTCTCTGTCTTTCAAACAAAATGAAGAAATAAAAAAAATCCTTTAGGTAAACACGGGATGGAAACACAGACTTGTGTTTGAGGGGGAGAGCCAGCGCTCATGGTGGTGGAGCATGGCAAGAACAGAGCTGTAGAAGGTGAGAAGGGGCAGTGACTGGCTATCCTGTCAATGTGGCAGTGTGGAGTGAGAGTTTACCAGATGAATACAAGCACCACCCCTTTGCCACCCATCTGGCAATCCTCCAGTTTTGTGGGAGGATGCTTGAGGATTTTTTTTTAGTTTATTTAGGAGGAAAGGATGGCCCCAGAAAACTAGAAGACCTAGAAATATTTGGTTTAAATATTTAAGAAATATTTTACATGTAAAATGGTTTAAAGAGCAGGTATTTGGCATAGCAATTAGGATGCTGCTTGTGCCATCTGCATCCCACACGAGAGCGCTTGGGTTCGAGTTCCAGCGCTGTTCCGGATTTCAGCTCTCTGCTAATGCACACTCTGGGAAGCTGCAGGTGATGGCTCCGGTGCTTGGGTCCTTGTCAACTGATGGGATACTCAGATAGAGCACCAGGCTCCCAGCTGTTGCTATTGCAGGCATTTGAAGAGTGAAATTATGGATGGGAGATCTCTTTCAAAATAAAGTAAACAAATAACATTAAAAATAGTGTGAGTGAACAAGAATGACCCAAAGAGACACAGTTTTATTATTTCCTCTGACTGATAAAGAAAAATTGTTTAATTTGGGCCCCCCATCCCTTTCCATCCCCATTCCTGTCTTGGCAGTGGGGAAGCTGTAGTAATATGTACAAAAGGCAAGACCCCAAATTATGTCAGTACAATTATGACAAAAATTGCTCCAGACTTTCAGAAATTTAGACATCCAGATTATCTGACCAGGAGATGTAGGAAGGAAGGCGAGGCTGCTATACTGATTACCATCAGGCCTGTGTCTGAAACTCTGTGTGTCCTTGGGTCACCTTTCGGAGCCAAGCAGCTCGCTCTCTCTCTCTCTCTCAATCACTCTCTCTTTTAAAATTTATTTGACAGACAGAGTTAGACAGTGAGAGAGAGAGAGACAGAGAGAAAGGTCTTCCTTTCATTGGTTCACTCCCCAAATGGCTGCCACGGCCAGAGCTATGCCGATCTGAAGCCAGGAGCCAGGTGCTTCTTTCTGGTCTCCCATGCAGGTACAGGAGCCCAAGCACTTGGGCCATCCTCCACTGCCCTCCTGGGCCACAGCAGAGAGCTGGACTGGAAGAGGAGCAACTGGGACTAGAACCCAGTGCCCATATGGGATGCTGGCACCGCAGGCGGAAGATTAACCAAGTGAGCCATGGCGCTGGCCCCAAGTGCTCTCTCTCTCTTCATCTCTTTTTAAAGATTTATTTATTTATTTGAGAGTCAGAGTGATAGGTAGAGAAGGGGAGAGAGATCTTCCATCTTGTAGTTCACTCCCCAGATGGCTGCAACAGCCAGGTCCTGGCCAAGAGCAGGCCAGGAGCCAGGAGCTTCATTTGGGTCTTTCACATGGGTGCAGGGACCCAAGCACTTGGGCTATCTTCCACTGCGTTTCCCAGGCACATTAGTAGGGAGCCAGATTGGAAGTGGAGCAGCTGGAACACAAACCAGGGCATGTATGGACCTTGCCTGCTGGTCCTAGAGCCTGGCAACTCTTATTTCATATTTATATATATGCTGATAGTACTTTCAGATCACAGCAACCATGAAACAGCAGTTTACAAGATGCTAGGGCTATAGGGGCAGTTTCTATGACAAAGAAGATTCTGTTGTTCTTCTGTTAGGACAGAAATTACAGGAAAACCCAACACAGTGCATTAAGTAATAGCTATAATGACAACCATGATTCATCAAGAAATGGTGAAGAGGAACTAGTGCTGTGGCATAGTGGATTAAATCGACATCTGTGGTGCCAGCATCCCATATGGGCACTGGTTGGAGTCCTGGTTGCTCTACTTCGGATCCAGCTCCCTGCTAATCCACCTGGTAAAGCAGCAGAAGATGGTGTGAGGGGCCAATGCTGTGGTGCAGCAGGTTAAAGCCACAGCCTGCAGCACTGGTATCCCATATGGATGCCAGTTTGAGTCCCAGCTGCTCTATTTCCAATCCAGCTCTCTGCTGTGGCCTGGGAAAGCAGCAGAGGATGGCCCAAGTGCTTGGGCCCCTGCACCCATGTGGGTGACCCAGAAAAAGCTCCTGGCTCCTGGCTTTGGATCGGCTCAGCTTCGGCCATTGCAGCCATTTTGGCAGTGAACCAACAGATGGAAGACCTCTCTCTCTCTCTGTCTCGACCTCTCTGTAACTCTGCCTTTCAAATAAATAAAATAAACATTAAAATAAAAAAGAAACATAAAATGGACCTCCCACATGGGAGACCCAGATGTATCTTCTGGCTACATTTTTCTCTAGTTAATTTTTTCTTTTCTGGCTTCACTTCCAGCTTGTTTGATTTTTTTTTTTTTTTACCTAATACTTACATCTTTGGGGAACTTCTCACTCCACATGATGTTGATGGGACTGTTAGTCATACGGCCTATCCTCCTCCTACCCCCAACAACCTCCAAATATGGATTCCAGATCCTGGCTGACCAATCAATCCTCATGGGGTTTGCTATGTACATTGTAAGAGAGAGGGCCAGGGCCTGTCTGTATAATCCTGAGCTCTAAGGAACTTGTGAAAACGGAACTTAGGGAGCTTGTCCTGTCATAATTGGACTTAGAGGAAAATGAATTCAAGCAGAGGCAACCCGAGCTGAGGATTAAGAGACAGCATTCCTGTGACATGTTTGAAATGTGGGTGCTGCTGGGCATGGAGCCAGTTGTATCTCTTAGACTTTCCAGTTATGTTAGCCAATAAATCCTCTCCTACTTCTTAAAAAAATATTATTACGTTACTTAAAAAATCTATTAATTTACCTGAAACAGCGAAAGAGAGAGAGAGAGAGAGAGAGAGAGAGAGAGAGAGAGAGAGAGAGAGATCGCCATTCACTGGTTCACTCCCCAAATGCCTGCAATGCTGGGCTAGGCCAGGCTGAAGTCAGGAGCCAGGTACTCCATCTGGATCTTCCATGTGGGTGGCAGGGGCCATCAGCTGCTGCTTCCCGGATAGGTTATAAGAAAGCTGAACTGGAGGCATAGAGTAGCCAGGACTTGAACTAGTCACTTGGATAAATGGGATGCAGGAATTCCAAGTGGCAGCTTAACCTCTTATGCCACAACTCCTGCCCCTATTATTATGCTACTTTAATAATATTTTTGTTTTTTACAACCAGAAGCATTGTGACTAACACACTTATTTAGCCTGAACCTCTGTTTCAGTTATGAATGCATTTGATTGCAAATCAGCAGAAAATATCAAACTCATGTCTTAGATAAATCCATGTTTCTTTTCCCCCACAAAATAAGAACTCTGTGGTGGGGCAGCTCAGAGCTGATGCAGTAGCTCCACAATGCCATCAAGAACTCAGGTTCTTTCTGCATTTCTGCTCTGCAATCCATACTGCGCTGCCTTGATCCTATTACTTGTTGCTTCAATGATGCCAAGTACTTACTGCTTCTCTAGGTCTCGTGACTGCTGTGGGCAGAAGGAAGAAGGAAGTGGAAGAGGTAGCATTTGCAGCTTTATGCTCACAAGTCATTGGCTGGGTGCATACCAGATGGCATTTCCTAGCTGTAGGACAGCTGGAAAATTGCTTAGCTTTTACTGTCTCTGTATTAGAAAGAGTTGGAAGTGGGAAAATCCAAGTTGAAATTTAGATTTTTTCTGGATTCCAGTATTATGTCTTACCTCTTTGCCTAAACTGCAAAGCAACCAACCACCTCCTAGTTTTACAAATCATTCTGCATTTGAATGCTGAGTGTTATTGGGTAAAACCACAAAACCATAGACAACAAAGCTTTTACAGATTAATGACATTTAATATCTTGAGGCACTCAGAACTGTTTGACAGTCTTTTTGTCTTGGTTTTATTAGCTTCCTCTACTACTCCCTTTAATTTTCATTGCAAATCTTTAACCTATACAACTTTCTTTAAGCCCATTTCTCATATTCCTTTCACGCCAAACAGATTATAGTCTTTTTGCTGAAAAAATTGAGGCCATCATACATGAGGTTCCTCAGTTTTATGTAATCAGTACATTTGCCTCCTCTTTTGTTTCCCTCCATTTTTAAGGCCAGAACCTACAACTGTGGTCTTACTCTCATGTATGCTGTAAGCTATGTGGTGTTTATTTCACTCATTATATCTCTACACTTGACATTGTATGGTAGCAGGCACTACACATTTTTGTTGTATTCTGCTGAGTCTTTTTTGTTGTTGTTTCAGAAACTTGCTAAATCAGTAATCATTTTTCTTTCCTTAATCTTTTTTTTCAATCCTAAAAGGAAAAAAAAAAAAAAAAAGAATTCCAGTGCAATCACTCCCTAGCTAACACCTGATAAGGATGCCAGTTCTGGTCCCGAGTCCAGGATGCTCCACTTCCGATCCAGCTCTCTGCCATGGCCTCCGAAAGCAGTGGAAGATGGCCTAAGTGCTTGGGCTCCTGTACCCATGTGGGAGAATGGGAAGAAGCTCCTGGCTCCTGGCTATGGATCAGCGCATCTCTGGCCATTGTGGCCAATTGGGGGAGTGAAGTTGCAGATAGGAGACCTCTCTCTCTCTCTCTCTTTTTTCCTTCTCTCTCTCTCTGCCTCTCCTCCTTTCTGTGTAACTCTGACTTTCAAATAAATAAATAAATAGATCTTTAAAAAAAGACTAATTGAAGAGTTGGTGCCTTTTATTACTAATTCTCTGCCCTTATCTCCTAGTTGTCTAGGATAATGAGAGAATGAACTAGGGAAATAAAGTATAATTGCCCAATGCCATTGGGGTTGGGGTCACAAATTTAAGTCAGACTAGTCAGCATTATTGCATGCTTTCCATGGCTACTTTTTTTTTTTTAAAAAAAGATTATTTATTTGCAAGTCAAAGTTACACAGAGAGAGGCGAGGCAGAGAGAGAGAAAGAGAGAGAGAGAGAGAGAGAGAGAGAGAGAGAGAGAGAAATAGACAGAGAGAGAAAGAGAAAGAGGTCTTCCATCCAATGGTTCACTTCCCAATTGGCCACAATGGCTGGAGCTGTGCAGTAACAAGGCCAGGAGCCAGCAACTTCCTCCTGGTCACTTCCTCCTGGTCTCCCACGCTGGTGCAGGGGCCCAAGGACTTGGGCCATGTTCTACTGCTTTCCCAGGCCATAGCAGAGAGCTGGATTGGAAGTGGAGCAGCTGGGATGCTGACGCTTTAGGCCTGTGTGTTAACCTGCTGCCCCACAGCGCTGGCCCCTACTTTTTTTAAAAAATATTTTATTCATTTATTTTTTAGGAAAAAAATCACACAGACAGGGAGAGACAGAGAGGTATTCCATCTGCTGGTTCACTCCCCAAATGGCTGCAACAGCTGGAGCCGGGCTGATCCGAAACCAGGAGTCAGCAACTTCTTCCAGGTCTCCCATGCAGGTTCAGGGGCGAAGCACTTGTTTCATCTCATACCACATTCCCAGGGCAATAGCAGAAAGCTGGATGGGAAGAGGAGCAGCTGGGACACAAATTGGTGCCTATATAGGATGCTGGAAACACAGCAGAGGCTTAGCCTCTGCACAGCACCAGCCCCTCTCTGGCTACCTTTAGTTGTGCAAATTCAGGTACTGAAGTGTCAAAAAATTGTATGGAAGTAGTATAGAAATGTTGATTTTGTGTGTGTGAGTGTGTGTGTGTGTGTGTGTGTGTGTGTATGTCCACTTCAGGGAAGGACAATCCAACAACGGAGTTGAAGTTGTGTGGGAGGGAGTTGTGATAATGACTTATTATGGAATTTCAGCTGTGTTAGCAGGAACATGATGGCATAAGGGATATGAGTGATAGTAAAAACTGGTTGGATCAATGGGTTTTAGGATGGGTGATAGAGGTCGGATGGTTATTGAAATCGGGGCTAGAGAGAGTGAAAAGGAGAAATGGAGGGTTGTGATGACAGTCAAATGCTTGAAATGAAGATCCTAGAGGGGTTGTGGCTTTGGTGCAGGATATAGCTCATGGTTGAAAGTCTGAAAGGATGAAGCAGTGAAAAGAGTATAGGACAAGAGCAATGGAGGAGAGATCAGGGGTCCATAATGCTGGGCTGTGCAGGGATCATCCATCCGGATCGATTTCTGAAGGACTGATTTTGAAGAATGAGAGTAGGCCAGGAGCCAACTCTTCAAGGAGTAGGGTGCAGTGATCTGAGGATGGCAGATAATTGCAACAGGAAGCACAGTGGGGTTTTATAACATGAGGTTCAAAGCTAAAATTGCTCATCTTATGGTCACACATGACATCCTACTTAACAACACTTTATCTTGAGTTTTCTGCAGAATTGGTCATCACTTCCGCTTTCATAGACCTTTTATTTTTTCTCTTGAAATTTTGATCATGAGATGTGTTAGTTCTCCTACCTCTCTGTCATTTACTCCTCTGGCCACCCACTGTCTTTCGAATTCTGGGCAGTGGCATTATCTAGGGTTCCCCAGCTGTCCTCTCTCTCACTGGACACACAATTTCTGGGTGATTTCATCAATTGCATGACTTCAGCTGCCCCCTAAATGCATGTGGCTCACATGCATCTGTATCTCCAGTCTTAACTGTGCTAATTTGCTCCATATCTTATATTTCTGACTACCTTGAAAATCTCTGTTCTCAGTTAGGTGTTCAAGTTATTTTCCCCATTATCCTAACTTGTCATGAAGTCTCTTTATGATATGTTTTGCTACCAGATCCGGAGAGGGGCTTTGATTGGATGCTCTCTTTCCCTTGGTTCATCAGGACTCTCAATCACATTAGTTTATGGAAATGAACACAGGGAAAGAGAAAAGTGATGTCCAGGAGGTTCGCAGTCAGCAGAATCTAGGGAAACAAATCTACTTATGAGAAAGGAAGCATAAGCTGGGGAGAGATAAGGAGGAGGCAGAGGGGCAGAGAGGAAGCCAGGATGGTGCGGCCTAAGGAGAGCCAAGTGAGGGAAATGTCCAGGGTGGGTGGGCTCCTGCGATACCCATGCTGCAGAGGGTACTGGAATATGGCAGAAAGACCTCTGCTTCTGGACCTTGGTACCTTAGAGGAGTGCAGACACAGAAGAGGAATGAGGTGAGGTGTGAGGAAGGGAAAGATTTGGGCACAGTCGTTCATTGCAGAAGTGTGACAGTGAAGGGCCATTGAGGATGCCCCCCCCCTCTTCCCTATAGGGAGGATATTTTGGCTAACCTCTAGGAAGAGGAGCGTTGCGGGGGTCAGACTTGCTCCTTCGCCATTTGAGAAGTCACTTCTCTGTGGATTCTTTTTTTCTTTTTCTTTCTTTTTTTTTCTTTACAGGCAGAGTGGACAGTGAGAGAGACAGAGAGAAAGGTCTTCCTTTTCCATTGGTTCACCCCCTCAATGGCCTCTGCAGCTGGAGTGCTGTGGCAGGCGCACCATGCTGATCCGAAGCCAGAAGCCAGGTACTTCTCCTGGTCTCCCATGCGGGTGCAGGGCCCAAGGACTTGGGCCATCCTCCACTGCACTTCCGGGCCCTAGCAGAGAGCTGGACTGGAAGAGGGGCAACCGGGACAGAATCTGGCGCCCTGAGCAGGACTAGAACCCGGTGTGCCGGCGCCACAGGCAGAGGATTAGCCTATTGAGCTGGCCCCTGTGGATTCTTTTTACCACCTTATAATCCAGGGGGAAAAGTCTGTCCAAGGACCTTGGAGTAAGGTTACCTTCTCTGTTCCTCGTCCGGCTGGGATGGTCTTCCTCATCTCAGCATGTACACTGGATCCAGAGGGAGCTTAAGTATTTCTTTACTAAAAGCCTCAGGTAAGTATCCCAAAGCCACACAGGATCCAGCTGTTGGTTTTGGGGTGGAATGGGGAGTGGACAAAGGAGATTAGGCATTGTTATTTTGGGACTATCCACTGCGCTCCTTCACCAACAGGAAATGGGGCAAAGCTTCCTGGCTTGGGCTAGAAGTTGGAAATTTAAGTATTTTTAGGGGCCAGGCAGATGACACAAGCAAGGTGAAGTAGGCAGGAGAGGAAGGGCCTTGAGGCAGACGTAAATCACTCCAACCTGGGAACTTTTCCTTTTAACAGAGGACCGTGCCCTGCAGCTGTGACAGGGTAAACATGGGAGGTATGTCGGCCCCAGTTCAGTTTCTCAAATCCACAATGTTGCCATCAGTCTTCTTTTAAGGTATCTGACAATGAACACGAAACCTGAGTGAAAAGGCTATTTTTCTTGAAGACTATCCAATCAATGTAATCTATATGCAAATATGAATGCCTCTCTTGTTGAGTACCCTGGAGTTACTTGGGGGAATTAAAAATGTTCTTATGGGCCGGCATTGTGGTTTAGTGGTTTAGCTGCTACCTGCAGTGCTGGAATCCCATATGGACACAGGTTTGAGTCCTGGCTGCTCCACTTCTGATCCAGCTCCCTGCTAATGTACCTGAGAAAACAGTGGAGGATGGTGCAAATACTTGGGCCCCTGCACCCACGTGGGAGACCTGGAAGAACCTGGCTCCTGGCTTCGGCTTCGCCCAGATTCAGCTGTTGTGGCCATATGGGCAGTGAAGCCCTCTCTCTCTCTCTCTCTCTCTTCTCTCTCTGTCTCTACCTCTCTGTCTGTAACTCTGCCTTTCAAATAAATAAAAACAAATCTTTTTTTTTTTTTTTTGATAGGCAGAGTGGACAGTGAGAGAGACAGAGAAAAAGGTCTTCCTTTTTCCTTTGGTTCACCCCCCAATGGCTGCTGCGGCCAGCGTGCTGCGGCCGGTGCACTGCGCTGATCCGAAGCCAGGAACCAGGTGCTTCTCCTGGTCTCCCATGCGGGTGCAGGGCCCAAGGACTGCACTTCCAGGCCACAGCAGAGAGCTGGACAGGAAGAGGAGCAACTGGGACAGAATGTGGCACCCCGACTGGGACTAGAACCCAGTATGCCAGCGCTGCAGGCAGAGGACTAGCCTATTGAGCTGTGGCACTGGCTTTAAAAACAAATCTTAAAAAAATAAATCAAAAAATGTCCCTGCCTGGATCTCAGCCTAGCCCAGTTAAATCAGTATCTGTTGTGGTTGGGCCTTGGCAATAGTAGTTTTATTTATTTGTTTTTATTTACAAGGCATCGAGAGAGAGAGAGAGAGAGAGAGAGAGCGAGAGAGAGAGAGATTGATTTTCCATGTGCTGGTTCATTCCTCAGCTGTCCCTGGCTGTGGCTGAAGTCAGGAATGGAGAACTTAACCCAGATCACTCATGTAGGTGGCAGGGATCCACTGACTTGCCTCATCACCACTGCCTTTCAGAGTCCTCATTAGTAGAGAGCTGGAATCAGGGGCCAAAGGTGGTTATTCAACCCAGATGTTCCAAATGGGACATAGGTTTCTTAATTGCTAGGCCAAATGCTCACCCCACATTGGTAGTTTTATTTTTAAGATTTATTTTATTTATTTGAAAGGCAGAGTTACAAAGAGAGGTAGAGACAGTGAGAGAGAGGTCTTCCATCTGCTGGTTCACTTCCCAAATGGCCATGATGACTGGATGGCTCCAGTACGCAGGCCATTCTCCACTGCTTTCCCAGGCTATAGCTGAGAGCTGGATTGGAAGTGGAGCAGCTGGGATTCAAACTGGAGCCCATATGGGATGCCGGTGCTGCAGGCCAGGGCTTTAACCCACTGCACCACAGTGCCGACCCCCACAATTATAATTTTAAAAGCTCCCTGGTTGACTCTAACAAGCAGCTAAGGAGTTGGGAACCACTGGGAAGGTGACAGAGTGATGTGACTGAGAACATGTGAAGTGTGGAGAAGCTTTGGAATCCCTAGGAAATCCCTGGGGGAGTTACTGTATCTTTGACTGGAACAAAGCACCAAAGAGAAATGAAACGGCTTTGTGGTGTGCTGCCTGGTTTCATGGTTTCCTCTTACACCCTTTACAGGTTGGATGTAGTCATTGGGAAAGCAGGATGGGGATATGGACTCCTTTGGGCTGGATATTGACCCAGCAGAGTGAAAAACTATGAAAGAGTGGCACAGAGTGTTAATGGCAGCTTTATTGATCTGTGAACAAGCCATGAAGGTAGGCAGGAGCTGACGCAGAGTAGGAAGGGGAGTTTGGATTATTCCAGGAGCTGAGTGACGGCCAGTGTGACTGAGACAGCCAATCCCAGCCTCTTGTCTCAGTCAAAGCCACTTCAGGGGTTGCTGTTTCCTTCATTCTACCATAAGAATATTAAAGAACACGCCAACTTTCTGGACAAGGGAGTTTCCATTTTGTTTTGGTAGGCATTTTTTAATTCTTGACTGATTTTTTTCCCTGCCTGCAAAATGTATATGTTTCTTTCGAGAATGAGGCATCCAAGTTTAATGTATTCGCCTTCAGAACAATGCGTTAGTCACAGATGGCTACATGCATTTGTTGCCTACAAGAAAGGAAAAATGATTAATTGTATGGTGAGGATTGGGTGGTCTTCCAGGGAGCTCTAATGAAGAGTGTCCCATAACAATGATGCTATTTACTGATCTGAAGAAAAATGGTGGAAGAAAAAGCATGGCAAGAGAAATCAACAGTTTTGGTTTTTAAAAATGAATTCCATGGTCATGGTAGATGGGTCTTTGGTGATGTAAGCCAGGAGAATAGGGCTAAGGATAGGAGTTTGGAAACTATCAGCATGTAAATGGTAGCAAGGAACAGGAATGACTGACCTCAGAAAAGAACACATAGATGGAGAACAGAAAGGGCTCCACATCTGAGCCTTAGCTCAGCCTTTACTGGTCCTTTGGAGGAGGAGGATGCTCAGCAAAGAGACCAAGAAGCAGCTAGGAAGGAAAGAGGAAAGCCAGGGCAAAGCAGTGCCCAAGAAGCCGGAAGAAGAGAGTGTGGTGTTGGTAATAAATACGGAGATTTGAAAGACTGCAGGAAATAGAAGCATGAGGCAGTCTGTATTTTATTACGTGCTCTGTAGCGAAACACAAGCTCAGTGTCTCACAGAAGCTCCACCTGACGTGACCTCACCGATGACCCCTTCCGCCCCTTTGAAGGATCTCGGGATTCTTACTGGTCTGTTCTTGGTGGTCCTGACCGGGAAGGCACTCTGCTCCAGCCCAGGGAAATCTGCTCTCATCTGGCAAGATCAGGGCAGTAATGCTCTGCCTTCTCTCTTCACTGAGGTCTCCACGACTCTATTCCTGGCTTCCCTTCCTTCTTCCTGATTGATTTTTCTCAGACTCGCCTTATTCCACAGACTGATAACGTCATAAATGGCTTGTATTTCAGATCAATTGCACATTGATGCATTTTGCTTTCCTCTTCAACTGTTTGGTGTTATTGTAGCTCTGCCCCACTTCAGCTTCTTTTCCTTCTCCTTTTCTTTTGAAACTTGAAGTCTTGAGAGCTTAACTCTATTACGTAGTTTCCAGTTCATGGACTCTCTCTGATAGCCCTGTTAAAGTGCTGTGCTTAATTTTAAAAATTGGTTAAAAATTTTAAGGGAATTTGGTTGGTTTAAAAAATCACAAAGAGCGCATTATTATTGTAATTATTTAAGCAATTCAGAGATATATAGAGGAAATACTCAGTTACATAAGTTAGGGCACCTCACAGAGGACTTAGGTAAAGAATTTTCTGAAGAGATGGCAAAGGAAAGTCCCAATATAGTTGTTATGCATCAGGCCCAGGATGGACGAGGAGGTTAGATGCTCCAGTAGGGATTTCTGTAGAAGGATATAAATCTGATAAATTGTTTCACAGACTTAACCAGGTGAAAAATTATATTGAGGATCATTTTTGTAGAGCTAATGGAACCCGGGAAGATAGTCAATGTTCACTGAAAACAAAGCAAAAGGGAAAATGAGGCAATTATCAACTGTAAGAAAATCCAAAGGTTATGCAAGAAAGGAAATGTAACAGTAATCACGACTTGGCTCAGTGGACAACATTTTACATGGTACTAGTGATATAGTTGTTTAATATGTGTGTAACCAAAATTGAGATGTATTTGCATTAGGAAGATGGGGTGAGGAGAGAATGAGACTAAACAAACATAACAGGAATTCAATAGAGTGTGTGTGTGTATGTGTATGTGTGTGTGTAGAAGCAGGAGTGTGACACTGAGCATATAAAAAAAGAGACTGTAGTTAGTTGCTATATACATTTTAAAACACTATTTTGACTTAATTATTTGCAGATAATAATGACAAAAATAATCAAAAGCAAAAATAATGTAATAGAACCACACATTCTGACTTTGGGAAGTTGTTTAAGAGATATTTTTTGAAAGATTTTATTTATTTATTTGAAAGGTAGAGTTACAGAGAGAGGGAGAGACAGAGAGAAAAGTCTCCTACCCACTGATTCACTCCCCAAATGGCTGCTACAGCTGGAGCTGAGCCAATTGGAAGCCAGGAGCCAGGACCTTCTTCCCGGTCTCCCATGTGGGTGCAGGGGCCCAAGGACTTGGGCCATCTTCTACTGCTTCTCCAGGCCATAGCAGAGAGCTGGATTGGAAGTGGAGCAGCTGCAACATGAACCGGTGCCCACATAGTAGGCTGGCATTGTAGATTGTGGCTTTATCAGCTTCAACACAGCGCTGGTCCCAAAAGTTATTTTTTTCACATGGAAACATTTATGGTAGTTATCTTTGGAATTTTAGGGGATTTTTGCAGATTTTGGAATTGTTTACTTTGAACATGTATTTATTATTTGTGTAATTAGGGACGGACACACTAAAAAAGAAACATTAAAGAATTCCTCAGCTTCCCCAAAATTCAGAGACTTCTTCTCAGGGAAAGAGGATCATTATTTTTCTTGTGGAGTAAAAGGATGGAATCAGAAGAGACGAGCAGTGCAAGGGCCAGAAGTGACGTGGAGGTGGAACAAGCAGTGTCCGTTCTCCTGATGGTGTCGGCATCGAATGTCGTATGTCGGCATACGGAGAAGGTCCTGTGAGTCCAGGAGAGTGTGATTTAACACTAGCCACACCGTGAGTAATGACAGAAATGACCATGGTGGGCATGGCGGGAGCTCTTCTAGGCGCTGGGCACTATGCTAGGGCTTCAGGGGTATAGTCACCTCTCAGCATCAGTAGAAGATTTGTTCCAGGACCCCTGCCAATCCCTTATATAGAATGGTGCATTATTTGTATATAGTCCATGTATGTAACTCTCATATTCATTAAATCATTTCCAGGTTACTTGTAATAACTAATACAATATAAATGCTATGCAAATAATTATTATACTGAATTATTTAGGGAATAATGACAAGACAAAAGGTCGGTGCATGCTCAGTACAGATAAGATTTTTAAGATTTACTTTGTTTATATGAAAGGTGGAGTTACAGGGAGAAAGAGAGAGAGAGAGAGAGAGAGAGAGAGAGAGAGAGAGATCTTCAATCCGCTGGTTCACTCCCCAAATGGCCGCAACGGTCCAGGGTCGGGCCAGGCTGAAGCCAGGAGCCAGGAGTTTCTTCCAGGTCTCTGGTGTGGGTGTGAGGGTGCAAGGTCTTGGGCCGTCTTCTGCTGCTTTCCCAGGTGCATCAGCAGGGAGTTGGATTGAGAGTGGAGCAGCCAGGAGTGGAACTAGGGCCCATATGGGATGCTGGCATTTCAGTGGGCAGTTTTAACCCATTATACCATAATGCCAGAACCCAGACAAGGTTTTTTTTTTTTTTAAAGATTTATTTATTTATTTACTTGAAAGGCAGAGTTTCAGAGAAGCAGAGGCAGAGACAGAGAGAGAGAGAGAGAGAGAGAGAGAGAGAGAGAGAGGTCTTTTTTCCGCTGGTTTATGCCCTAAATGGCCACAAATGGCCAAGAGCCAGGAGCTTCCTCTGGTTCTCCTATGCAGGTTCAGGGGCCCAAGAACCTGGGCCATCTTCTACAGCTTTCTCAGGCCACAGCAGAGAGCTGGATCGGAAGTGGAGCAGCCAGGTCTCAAACTGGTGACCATACGCACTATGCTATAGCGTTTTCAATCCATGGTTACAGAATCCATGGATGTAGAGTCCATGGATATTGCAGAATCTACTGCTGTATTGTTCTTATTTAATTCTCACAAACCACACTACATATTCGTTTACTTATTCAAAATATTTATTTACCACTTGCAATGTGCTAGATACCAGGATTACCGAAATAAAACACTCACTGTGCACCTGAACAGCTTATGGTACATTCAGAGAAATAGACATAAACAAATAAAAATAAATACCTAGTGACATGTGTCAAGTGACATGGAAGGTGTAACAGAGTAATAGATGGGGTGGTGTGGGCAGGCCTTTCTTAGAAGGTCACCATTGCAGCTGGAACCTTGAAGGCTTCATTAGAGCTGAAACCTAAAGAATGAGGGGGAGAGGAAAGGCCTTGAGGCAAACATGAATCACTCTAACACTGAGAACATTTTCTTTTAACAGAGGAGCTGGAAGAAGATGAGAGAGTGGGGAGAGTGACGGCAGCTGCGGCTGGAGACGGTCTAGACCATGCAGGGCCATGGACACTGGACTCTCTTGGGAAAACTGCTGGGGCTCCGCAGGCAAGTGAAGGGTCTAATTTATATTCAAAACCCTTTCTCTGGCTGCCTTGTGCAGAATGCATTGGCGAGGGACAAGAGAAAAATGTGAGAAGAGCTCTTTGGATGTGATCATGGTATTCCAGATTGGAGGTGGTAGGTGAGGCATGGAGGGAAGTGGACAGGTCCAAACTGCATTCCGAAGGGAGGATCCGAGGACCCTGGGCAAGGAGAGGTGAGAGTCAGGGATGACTTAGGTTCCTGAGTCGGGTCGTGGAGCTGATGCATTGCCATCCTCCTCCTGTTCAGTCTGGAGCTCATGAGGTTAGTAATCCGGCCCAAGTGTCAGTCCAGTAAAGGGATGCTCCAGGATATGAGTGTGGGTCCACTTAGCTCCAGAAACTGCCAACACATGGTGTGCTCTGCCAAGGAGTCATGTCCTGATGCTTTATACAAGGAGAACTTGCTGTCTTCTGAATTAAATATATCTGTCAAACGCAACTCCATTCATTCAGTTACCAAAAAGGAAGTCAAGCCACAAGTGTGTTGACTGAATCATGTTTTGTCCCGGAGTGGACTGGAAAATACTATTTGGATCCCATGCTGGAAATGTTGTTACTCCTTAGGTGTTTTACCCAGGTAAGCAGGTTCAAGACTGAAGGACGGGAAGCAATAACCTTAGATATTTAGATTCTGTCACCAGGCAGAAAACCAAGCTTCCTGTCTTTGTGCTGTGCTATGGGATCAGAAGATATGTCATTCCTGAATATCTGAGGTCCTTTAGGAACTTAGATGACATTGTCAAGGGCAGTTGTTCTGGAAGAAATGTGTTTACTCTGTGGGAAAAAGAGGAAAATGAAGTAGTTTAATAGTAACCAGAACATTAGCCCACCCCCTTGCCTACAGAGAGAGGATGGGGGAGCCCTGACAAACAGATAGTAGGGAAACTGGTATCATAAGGGTGAATTAAACTAAAACCAAATAGGTTGAAAACTTATTTATGCATGGTGATCTCATGCAAGATAACTTCTTGGGCACCTTTGGGCAATGGCCTGCGACTTTCTGTATACTGCTGGCATTTGTGCGTGTATGAAAAGGTTCTTTCTCTCTTGATTTGTTTGCAAAGTCTTAGGCTAGAGTATAAGAACACGGGGCAATCACAGCTTACCTCTTTGGAATGATTGACTGTGGAGTAAATTGTGACGGAGTCATTGTTTTTCACAGGTGTTAGGTTTTCTTTTTCCTGTAAAAAGGGTTATACCAATTTGGCTCAAACTGAGACAAAGAGATACATGCACAGTTGTATTCTTGGGAAATGTGGTGTGACAAAAGAGAGACTATCAAATTCTTTGAGAGGAAGGCCACACAGTGGTTAACTAAAGGAGTTAGCAAGTGCCACAGCTCAGATCTATGACAGATTAGTGGCGCTTCCTGAGTCCAAAATAGAAGAGCAACACCCCAGCAAACCAGTGGCTCTAGAGCTAGAGAGACCCAGCAGGGCGGCCTCGTAGTGTGAAGGAAGGGAAGCATTCTTGTCCTGCATCTAGCACTGTCTCCTTGCTCCACCTTTGAGGACTAACTAGGTCACCACTGTGTGGTAGATGTGGTCTCAGATTTTCACTTGCTACACTTGGAGCTGCTCATTTTTTTGTAGATTTTTATTAATCTATTTGAGAGACAGAGTTACAGATAGAGGGAGAGACAGAGTGAAAGGTTGGCTCACTCCCCAAATGGCCACATTGGCTGGAGCTGAGCTGATCCAAAGGCAGGATCCAGGTGCTTCTTCCTGGTCTCCCACATGGGTGTAGGGGCCCAAGGACTTGGGCCATCTTCCACTGCTTTCCCAGGCTACAGCAGGGAGCTGGATCAGAAGTGGAGCAGCCGGGACTAGAACCAGCGCCCATATGGAATGTCGGCACAGTAGGCAGAGGATTAACCTACTGTGCCATGGATCCGGCCCAAATCTCATAAATTTTAACCGTTTATATTAATTAAGGAATATTGAGAGAATTATTAAGACCTCAGAAACTCTCCAAAGTATACTTTTTTTTAACTAAAAGAAGCAGCTAACAAATGTGTTTGAGTTCAGTTTCTTGGATTGGTAGAGTGTGATTTGGCTTCTCGTCAAGAGAAATGTGGAAAGATCAGTAAACAGGCGAGACTATCCCTTCTTGTCCTCTCTTTGCAAGGAGCCTGCTTTGCAAATACCTGTGCAGGACTGTGCGAGTGAAGATTTGCTTGGGAAATCCCCAGATTTCTATCTGGATTATTGCTTCCATCATTTGGAGATGTTTCCTTGGTTTATTTTTCAGAAATCACAAGAACTGGCCCCCCAGGATGTGCAGTGTTATTTAGAAATATGCCACCTGCAGGTGCTTTATTTAGGGGAGGTGGTGGTTGATGCATAACAGAGGAGTTCCTGATGCCTGACCAAGACCATCTTGTTGTGTTGCTAGAGGAGAGGGGAGAAGTGAGGGCTGCACATGGCTTTTGTGTCCCCTATTGTGGAAGGTTGTACATTCTTGCCCTTCTTTCCCTCTTAGCAGAGTTCTTCTGAGCTTACTTAATGCCCCTACATCCAGGGGAAGAAGCCCTCTACTACAGAACTGCCTCCCTTGGAAACTCTCAATGGAACTCTGATCAGCTCAGCTAGCACTGGCTAAGTATCCTGCTAGGCTACGGGGAAGAGAGACAAAGACTTAATTTGTAGTTTGAGGCGGCTTGCCACTGTGCTGAAGAGACAAGACTTAACGATGCATTAAGCAGTTGGAGAGCAGAGTTGCAGCAGGGTAAGCATAAACATTCCCTCAAGGGCAAGAGAGGCTGGTCCTAGACTGGTCTAGTACAAGACTTGGCAGCCTCTTTGCTGCCTTCTTTTCCCCTCATTGGTGAATGCCATTTGGAATAGTCAGGTGATTATGGTGATGAGTGTATGAGGGATGACTGTAAAAACAGTGACAGTTATGGAATATAAAGCTGAAAAGACTCACCCGGCTTGGATGAGTGACCTGTGCATACACAGTGCTCCCTGGAGATCCTGAAGTGTACTCTAAGTTCCACATGGACTCTACTGTAAGTACAAGAAGGCACAGTCAGTGGCAGAAGGCGTCTCGATGGCTCTCCCTAGGACTTTGCCTTCCCCAGAGCACTTGCTGTGCACAGAGACAGTTGTTCAAGACATTGTCCTTCCTTAGAGAGTTCATCCGCTCAATAATTTGGAGAAAACTCTCGTTCATGAGGTCTATTTCTGACTTCATCTGTTGGGGTGGGAGATGGTCTTGGGGCATCTCCCTTAGTGGCCAGAGAGCTCCTGGGCCTACAGATGAGATGGAGACACTCCATTGGTGAACATAATGCAGCCAATTATTCCACATATGTGATATCGTCAAAGTTCTCAGAGGGCCTTAAGGTGGAGTTGGTTATTTTAGAGATGAGGAATGGCAGGCTCAGAAAACTCAAATGATTTCTGCATGGACACACAGGAGGTAGCAGAACAGGAATTCAAATGCATGTCTTCTGACTCCCTGACTCCAAATCTATTTCTTTGGTGTGAGATGTCAGGTATCTCTCAACCATGAAAGGAGACTCAAAGCCAATCCATGCCAGGAGTGTGCATTCCCATCAACCATGTTTCTCTCTTTTTCTCTCTCTTATTAACAAGTCAGAGTTACACACAGAGAGAGAAGGAGAGGCAGAGAGAGAGAGACATAGAGAGAGATCTTCCATCCACTGGTTCACTCCCCAGTTGGCTGCAATGGCCAATCCAAAGCCAGGAGCCCGGAGCTTCTTCCGGGTCTCCCACGTGGGTGCAGGGGCCCAAGGACTTGGGCCATCTTCGATTGCTTTCCCAGGCCATAGCAGAGAGCTGGATTGGAAGTGAAGCAGCCAGGACTCGAACTAGCGCCCATATGGGATGCCGGCACTGCAGGCAGCAGCTTCACCCGATATGCCACTGTGCCAGCCCCATGTTTTATTTTTTGATTGTGTCTATCCACTGCCCAAGCCTTGGCTGGACAGCAGTGATACACTCAGGCAGTTTGGTTTCAGGCATTTGATTCTTGAATCCTGACCCTGCCCTGCCCTTGCTGGTGTCAATGGGCAGCCTCTAAGTCCTTTCTATGGCACTGGAGTGTCTCCATATGCAGGGTGGGAAGCTGCCCTGAACTTGCTAGGATGAACCGTGTGAGGGATGGGACCTCATGCTTATGAGAGACTCTAGAAGTCCCATGATTGCAAATCATTTCCCCTTGCAACTTGTGGTCTGAGCAGGGACATTCTGATTTGCTGTGTTTTCATTGTGTATCCCTTTTGGTCACCCCCATTTCTCTTCCATTCAGCTCTTCCCAGTTAAGGATCTGGGTACTCACCAGGACTCTGGGCTTGCTGAGTAGACAAATGAAGGGAACCTGAAAAATAAAATCAGGATATGAAATGTGTGACTGCAGTGGGAGAGGTTCCCCTCTGCCTCCTCATGGGTGTTTTTCTAGGGAGTATGTTGGGAGGGGACACAAAAGAAGGGCAGGCTGGCCCTGAGACTGGTCCTGTCCTTTCCCGGACTAGAGCAGGTGTCAGGTCATCCCAGCGGACCAGCTCAGCCAGGATGTGAATCTTTCCCTCTTCACCTGTCCTCCACAAGGGGTCCTGGGCAACTGGAGGCCCAAGATTCTATTCCCTGGAAACTTGGAGAAGAGACAAATAAGAGGAAAGAAAACCTGCCTCTTCTTTTACACCAGAAAATTATCCCCACAATGATGACTATAGATATCAAAGGAGCCATAATTATAATCCATGTGAAATCCCAGCGTTCATTTTCCTTATTGAAAATACCTGAAAAGAAAAAAAAAAGAAGAAGTAAAACATGAGACACAAGCAGAGAGGCAATGAGCCCCTGCAGAGGCACCAATGAGCCCGTTCTCGACTGCTTTGGAGGCTGGGTGACTTCATCCATGCCCGAGGCTCTGGCCTCTGGGCAGTGTGGAGTGAGCATCTTATGTGACAGGAAGGCAAAGTGGGAGCCCAGAAGAGTCAGGGTAAAAGGCATTCCAGACTTCAAGACCTTGCCCTTGGACTGTGAGTAGACTGGAGACTGGGGAGGGTAGGGAAGGGAGGAGCAGAGATCTCTGGCGGCTGGTGTATGTGGTGAGAAGCACAGGGCTCCAGAGCATGTTTGTTCCCTCCCAGCACTGCTTGGCTGCCTCCCTGGGCCACTGTTGGCAATCATGCAGGGTGTGAGGACATGGTGTACACTATGGCCCCTCCAGGCTCTCAGAGAGACCTCAGGTAGACTGTTACCTTCACAGAGCCCCCTGGCAGACACAGTGAGAGATAAGTTGTTGGCAGGGGTCTCAGCTATGCAGGTGTAATTATGTTCACTGGCGTTCCTGGGGTCCCAGGAGATAGTGAGGTTTGGTTCACTTAGAGATGTGTTTCCTGGGGTCTGCCACCTAAGCCAGGCATTGTCATTTGGATTCTCCACAGAGCAGGTCAGGTGAATCTCGCAGGTCCTATTCTCAGACAGCTGAACCTGACTGGCAATTTGCAAGTTCCTCAGTCGCCCTATGTTTAGAGAAAAAGGGGGGTCAGTTAGAATGGTTCTCATACAGAAGTCAACAAACAACAAATGCTGTCGAGGATTCCCACTGTTAGTGGGAATGTAAACTGGTACAGCCGCTGTGGAAAACAGTGTGGAGATACCTCAGAAATCTGAATATAGAACTATCATATGGTCCAGCCATCTCACTGCTGGAAATTTATCCAAACCAAAAGAAACCCGCATATGAAAGAGTTATCTGTACCCCCATGTTCATTGCAGCTCAATTCACAATAGCTAAGATATGGAATCTACCCAGATAAAGAAATTATGGTATATATACACTATGGAGTACTACTCAGCTATTAAAAAATGAAATCCTGTCTTTTGCAACAAATTGGACACAACTGGAAACCATTATACTTAGTGAAATAAGCCAGCCCTAAAAAGACAGATACCATATGTTTTCCCTGATATGAGGTAACTAATATAATAGAGCACCTAGAATGTAACATACTGGAGTGAATTGGACATTTTGAGGTTTGATGATTGTTTACAGCCCTTGTCTCTTCAGTTGAGGAACAGTGTTTTTTTTTTTTTTTCTTTATTCTATTTGTTAAACTCTTTACTTAGTGTAGGGTTAACTTTATGATCATTAAGTAAACTGAAAGTACATATTTATAAAAATTAAGAGTGGAAATGGGAGAGGGAGGAGAAAGAAGGGTTGGAGCATGGGCAAAAGGGAGAGTGGGGTAGGAAGTATCACTATGTTCCTAAATCTGTATATATGAAATACATGAAACTTGTATAACTTAAATAAAATTTAAAAAGCTTGACTAACTGAGTAGGAGTTGTGGAACACAAAATAGAAAGTTCATGGAGAGTGCGATTGAAAGGTGTTTATTTTAGCGTAAATTTTTTTGTATTCAAATGGTTTCTTAAAAAAATCCATTTTAAAGAACTTTCTATTCAGGCTAATGATATACACAATAAAGGCAGAAATGATAGTTTAACATAATAGGCTGATTTTATACAGCTCTTTTATCTTTTGGTTCAGAAGTGTATATTAAATGGTAGAGAACATCTGTTAAAACCATTTCTACAGAACTAGGAAATAAATGTCTAAGAAAGACCTCCATCTTTTATACCCACCCCAACAGCCTAACTCTAAAAAAGGAAAAAGCCAAGGACTTCTCTCACAAGAACTCATGACTAGTGTTGGTTTGCTATCAAAATCTGTATTTCTGATCCGTTATGGGCATTGAGATGAGATTCAAATATTTCCAAAGAAAGAAGTGCAGTGCGCTTTGTAATAGCCCATTCAGCAACAGTAAGTACTGCATTCAAACTATCTCATCCCAGGAATTAAATAAGGTCAGCCACATTCATGGGCATTTCCTCCACTGTTGTATTGTAGAAAGTTTCAACGTCATGAAGAATCCTCTTGTCTTCTTCAGTAACAGAGTTTATAGCCATACCTTTCCTCCCAAATCCATCCCCTCTGCCAGTTCTGTGTGATAAAAAGAAAGTAGCAATCAGAATAGTTGTCACACACTTGTTAGCTATTGAACATGATGATCCACTTGTTAGTCGTCAGCTGCTGTTTTCTTATCAAGGTTATAGTTTGTGCTAATTGGAGCACTACCTGCTAATCAATATCTAGAGAAAAAAGTCTTCCTTTGCAGTTAGTTAGTGCCAAAAAGATTCAATCAAGTCTTTTCTGGCTGAAAAATGAGATTTTATCAGGTGTCTTGAGCATTATAATAAAGCAGATGACAGTACTGTGAGGTAGTGAAATTAAAGCCCATACTGAAGGGGCCAGCCAAGAGCAGGTGTCAGCCTGGGACAGATGGAAACACCAGGGATTAAAAATAACAGTTATGTGATCCATTTCAATGCATTTCTGGAACTGTAAGCTGCAAATACAAATGCTACAAGTTTACAACTTCTCTCCAGTGGTGACCATAAAAATTTTTGAAATTCATTCATAATTTTTTCATAATATGCATTTCCATATACTTTTTGAAGACCCCTTGTATATTTTTTGTTTTTCCAGAATGCAGTTTTTATGTATAGGAAGAATGCTAAATTTGGAGTCAGGAAAATTGGGGTTAGGATCACGCTTCATTGTTTACTGAGTATAGAGCCATGGACAAATTATTAATGTTTCCTACTCTTGGTTTTCTTATCTGGGGAACAAGGCAATCTTATTTCCTTTTCAGGCACTTATGAAAACAGAACAAGACAATGATGGGAAATATTTGGCACGAATGTCCCATCTCATCCCACATCTGTGGCTGACCTCGAAAGTCTGTCTTTTTAGGTAAACCTATCAGGTAGTTCTGCTATCTGTGATGCTGTCATCTCACATAGGCACTGGTTTGTGTCCCAGCTGCTCGACTTCTGATCCAGCTCCTTGATGATGCACCTGGGAAAGCAGCAGATGATGTCCCAAGTCCTTGGGCCTCTGTATGGGAAACCCAGAAGAAGTTCCTGGCTCCTGGCTTCAGCCTGGCCCAGCCCTGGTCATTGAGGCCAGCTGAGGAGTGAACCAGAGAATGGAAGACCTCTCTATCTCTCCCTCTCTCTCTCTCTGTAGCTCTTTCAAATAAGTAAATAAATCTTAAAGAAATCTATCTGGCTACCTTTTCCCACATTATGAATTATACTGCCTACTTGATATTTACACTTGGATATATCTGAAACTCAACATGTTCAGAAGGAATGCTGTTTTTCTCTCCAAACTCTGCTTAACCTGAACCCTTCTCCATTTTAGTTCATGATAGCTGTATCCTTTCAGTAACTAAGACCAAAAACCTGGAGCCATCCCTGACTCATTTATCCTTCTTATGTTCCCATATCAAGAAATCCTTTCAAAACATCAGAATTCAAGGAATCCAACCACTCCACATCACTTCCACTGCTACTACCCTGGTGCAAACCAGCATCACTTCTGGCTTGGATGACTGTAATGGCTTCCTGATTGGTCCACTGGCATCTCAACAGACTAGCGAAAGTGGTCCTTTTAACAAGTAAGTCAAATTGCATTCCTTTTTGTGCAAAGCCATCCAGAGGCTGCCAATCTCGCTGAGTAGAAGCCCAGGTTTCAGTGGGCCTTACATGATATGGCCCCTATTTCCTTTCTAACCTCACTTCCTGTTACTCTGCCTCTCTGCTCCTCAGTGTTTGGCCTCCTTGATGTTCCTGAGTGTGCCAGGCACTGGGGAGTCTTGCTACACGTGGTGCAGGACTTCTTCTCCAGATAGCCTTGCGCTCATTCCCTCCCTTCCACTGGGTCTTGGCTCAAATGCCATCTGTTTAATTCTGACCACTCTGTTCAAAACTGATACCTGGGGCTGGCGCTGTGGTACAGTGGGTTAAAGCCCCATCCTGCAGTTCCGGCATCCCATATGGGTGCTGGTTCGAGACCCACTGCTCTACTTCCAATCCAGCTCCCTGCTATGGCCTGGGAAAGCAGTAGAAAATGTTCCAAGTCCTGGGGCTCCCGCACCTGTGTGGGAGACCTGAAAGAAGCTCCTGGCTTCTGGCTTTGGATCAGCTCAGCTCTGGATGTTGCAGTTATTTCTGGAGTGAACCAGTGGATGGAAGACCTTCCTCTCTCCCTGGATCTACCTATCTCTGTAACTCCGTCTTTCAAAAAACAAAAATAAATCTTTAAAAAAGAACTGATCCCTGTACCCTGGCATTTTGATTCCCCCTTACACTGTTCTCATATCTCCTCAGGGCTTGTGGCTTACTTGCATACCCTATCATTTGTTAATATTTATGTATATTATGTACTACCTGCCTCCACTTTCCATGCAGAATGTTGACTCTGGGAGAGCAGTGATCTTTGTCTATTTTGTTCACTGATGTAGTGCCTTGTATGTTGTCCATGTCCAACAAAGATTGCTGATTTAGTGAATAAACTTAACATGGCTTCAATATCTTTCCTAACACTGAAGGCTAGGCAATCACTTCCAATCCATTGTTACTAACTCATGAAATGACATTTTGCTGTTCCTATCCTGGCACAAACTGAGAGATTGGTCAATGGTAACAAATAAACAGACAAACAAATGCTGTATAGTTCATGCCTTGAGATTCCTTTGCAGCTTTGTCAGTAAGTTAGTATAACTCACACATTTCTTTGTGTATGTGCCTTCAAAGGAGGGGCACTTAAAAAAGCCATGAAAAGGGATTGGCAATAAGCCCCAGGAGTGTGGTTGCTGTAGAAGTCATACTTGGTCTTCTCAGTAGTGTCAGAAAAACATTATCTCAGCAAACACAGTGGGTCTGCTATAGCATCTGTTCCTGGGCTTTTCTTCTCTCTGGTTTCAGTATCACCTTGATGATCCCTGACCACCCAGGGCGATCTGCCTTTAGTTCCTTGAATGCTGACCCCACAGAAGATATGTCCACACCTTAACCCACAGAATCAGAATATTCTATTACCATCTTTGGAAAAAGGGATTTTGCTGATTAGTTGAGATCACCCAAGATTATTTAGATGGCCGTAAACCCACTGAGAAGGGTTCTTATAAGAGAAAAGCAGAGGGCTATTTGAGAAAGACAAAAAGGCAGAAAACAGAGAAGACGAGGAGGCAATGTGACTACAAAGACAAAGATTGGATTGAGGTACCTGCAAGCCAAGGAGAACCAAGACACACTGGCAGCACCCAGACCCAAGAGGCAAAGAACGCATTGTGCCAGAGGGCATCCAGGTGATGTGCAGCCCAGCTCATGCCTTGATTTTGGGCTTCCGGTCTCCAGAACTGTGGGAGAATAAATCTATGCAGTTTTAAGCCACCTAGTTTATGGTATTTTGTTTCAACAGCTTGAGGAAATTAATACACTGCCCCAGACAATTTTGTCCCTTTTGTTGGGGTAATTGGTGCAGAGCCTTTTCAGATATCATCCCTCTCCCATCACATTTACCTGTTCTGTACCCTATTCTTTCAAGGATATGACTTTGACTAACAAAACAGATAAACCAGTCCAATATTCATGAAATTCTAAAGTTAACATAATGTACTTGGGAGGCATTTTTTTGGATAACATGTCTTGATTCAAAGGACTTTGAATTGTAGACACTATGAGCTCTCTAGTAGATAAGAATCATGGACTCTCATCAGCCTTTAACTATCAGTTTGATTCTGGAATTTTCTGTACTTTATCCCTAATTAAGTGTCATGGTATTACTGAACATCAGATTGCTGGAAATATTTTTCTTTTTTCTAAAGATTTATTTATTTGAAAGGCAGAGTTACAGAGAGAGAGAGAGAGTGCTAGAGAGAGACAGAGAGAGATCTTCCATGTGCTGGTTCACTTCCCAGATGGCCACAGCGATCAAGGCTGGGCTGATCTGAAGGCAAGAGCCAGGAGCTTCTTCCAGGTCTCCCATGTGGGTGCAGGATCCCAAGCACTTGGGCCATCCTCTGCTGCTTTTCCAGGTGCATTAGCAGGGACTCAAACCGATGCCCATGTGGGATGTCGGCACCACATGTGGTGGCTTTACCTGCTACACCACAGCACTGGCCCATGATTTTTTTCTGATATTGATCCATATACTGCCTCATTATAGCTTCCATAATTTTATGTTGAGGAAATTTTCATTCTTTAATCTTGCAGAGGCAGATGTTTGACTGGAAACCCACATAAACTGTCTGGGGGAAAATATTGTTAGGACTTAAACAGTCTTGATAGAAAAGACATTTTATCAGCTCATCCTTACAGAGCACTTTCAAGGTAGACCACTGTTCTGCACACAGAGCATTCTGCTGGGCCACACCAGCCTTTGTGTAAGGTGAGGTATTGTGCTGAGTGGTTGTGTGGGAAGTGCCGCCACGTGCTGTCACTGTGGCTCTAGGCAAGTTCCTGGGGCTCAGTGCTGTTACTGTGACGCCTACTGCGTGTAGCCTTGGTTAGGATTCATGACAGATGCATGCAATGCACATAGTAACAGGACCCTAAATAGCTCACTGCTTAATTTCTGGTTGCACTGGGTAAAGGAAAATAAGGTAGTCCTGAGCTAGAAGCCGCAAGACTTAGGTTCTAGTCTCAGTTCTGTCCCTAAAGGCTGTGCAATGTCACCGATTGATCTACCACTGGGCCTCATTCTGACTCCAACCGCCATACTCTTCATGACTGGGCTATGGTCCACATCTGCCATCACGAACGACTGGGACATGCCATCTTTTTAGTCCATACATGGCTAAACCCCACATTTTGACTTACTGAAGATTCTCAGGGTGTAATTAGAGAATATCACAGAGTTTGCCGTGGTCATCTGAGCGCTGTAAGATCCCACTTCTGCCTCTGTCAGGTTGTTGAGCCACAAGGAATAGGATTGGGTGAAGTTCACTCGTTTTTGCCATGCTGGATTGGTCACCAGGATTCCTGGGTGTACATTTGGCTGTAAGACGGCAATAGATGCTCCATTGTGAAGCCACGTGATGATTATGACCGACTCTTTTGCCGGAAGCTGTAGAGGCAGAGTTACCGGCTCCCATAGAATCCCGTTCACCACCAACGGGGTTGAGCTGCTTTGTGAAACCACAGTCCCTGTAAAAACAAAAGGCAAAGGCTATAAGACTCCCTGACAGCCACTCCTCCCAGTCCTGCACCATCTCCCCCAGCTCTGCCAGTGTAGTAGAGCTCTCTGAAATGGAAGCTCAGAGATAGGATGGAAAGAGAAAGGGTTACAAGTATTGAAAGGGGCTGGCTCTGTGGCACAGCAGGTTAAAGCCCTGGCCTGTGGTGCAGGCATCCCTTATGGGCACCAGTTTGAGTCCCGCCTGCTCCACTTCCAATCCAGCTCCCTGCTAACCCACCTGGAAAAGCACTGGAAGATGATGGCCCAAGTCCTTATATACTGTATATTTACCTTTTCTTTTGTCTTAAAATGCTACCAGTTAATTTTCTTTTCAAAATATATTCTATGTGGCCGGTGTCATGGTGCAGTGGGTTAAGCTGCAGCCTGCAATGCTGGCATCCTATACGGGTGCCATTTTTATCTTGGCTGCTCCACCTCCAATCTAGTTCCCCACTAAGGTGCCTGGGAAGTCAGAGAAAGATGGCCCAAGTCCTTGGGTCCCTGCCCACCCACACAGGAGAACTGGAAGAAGCTCCTGGCTCCTGGTTTCGGCCTGGCCCAACCCTGGTCATTGTGGCAATTTGGGGAGTGGACCAACGAATGGAAACATTCCCCCCCTTTCTGTCTCTACCTCTCTCTGTAACTACCTTTTAAATAAATAAAAATAAGTCTTTAAAATAAATAGGAAGTATTGAGATGGCAATTAAACACCCAGTGGCTCCACCTTCAACAAAATATCTGGCACTCTTGGTTATGGGGAAGTTGATCCAAGTGACCCTGACCAGTGCCTATTTTCACTTTTCACACGTTGGGACGCCAGGCTCTCGATTCTTTGGGCATTAGGTTATGAAGAATAAAGAACTGCATACATTCTCTGGCACAGGCTCCAAAAACTGGAACTCTTTGCAGATGAGGTATAATTACAACCTGAAATATATTGATTACCTCCTGTGTGCTCTCATTCACACATAGTAGGCTTATGTGGTTTAGAGGACTAATAACAGGAATTTACAGTTTGCAGAGTTCTCTGACACATTATTTCATTGCGTGCTGACAAGTTCTGTGAAGAAGGGAGGGTGGATTTTCCTATCTTTATTTATGAATAAAGGAACTGACATACAGAAAGGTTAACCAAACTTCCCAACATTAAACAGCTGAGAATGGAAGAGTCATGCCCAAACCTCTGACTCCAATTAATTTTGTTCTTTTCATGCTAGATACTTTTTCTACCACCAAAAAGGTTTAATCTCGTAGCTGATGAGAGAAGACTGATAAATGTAAAAATAATAAATGCAATTTCAAAGTAAGACATAACAGCCACATTCTTGCCAGCCTATTTCAGAATCATAACATTCAGGCAAAAATTGTAAAATTACCACAATGATTTTTTAAAAAAATATTTATGTATTTATTTGAAAGGCAGAGTTACACACACATAGGGGGATTGAGGCGGGGGAGAGAGATATTTTATATCTGCTGGTTTTTTCCTCAGAAGATCACAACAGCCAGGTCTGGGCCAGGCAAGGAGCAGAACTCCATCTGGGTCTCTCACATGAGTGGCAGGGACTCAAGTACTTGGGCCATCATCCACTGAATTCCCAGGTGCATTAGCAGGGAGCTGGATGGCAAGTGGAGGAGCCAGGACTAGACCCAGCATTCCCATATAAGATGGTGATTTAACTTGCTAGGCCACAATAGTGGCCCCTGTCACAATGTTTCTTTAAAAAAATGATGTTTCCTTAGCATCATTTGTGAAATTCTTGATACTTATCACAGCATTTTGCAGTCCTCTATTTCCTTGTTTGTCTAGCTGGCCGTGCCTTAAGCGTCCTTGTGTTTCAGCACTCAGCACTGTGTCTGATACACTGTAGGATCTGTAGAGATGTTTGAATGAGTCCATGAATTAATAACCATAAGCATAACCTCAAACTTTTGAAGTCTCTTATTTTGCAGGAGAGGAGCTGAGAAAGTGGATTGGGGTCGAAGGGGCCAGGGGGAGGGTTGTCTCCTGGGATCCTGACAGCTCTTAGGTGAGCTTGCACTTCCTCTTTCTTTCCCCAACAGTCATACAAATTTCAGGCACATGAAGATTGCTATCATCGGTTCTCATTCTGGACTCAATCTTTCCAATCAGAATTTTAATACATTGTAATTTGTCATTTTGACCACTATTCGCTCTCAGAATCACATGGGTGAACATCACAAGCAGAATCTTGAGTCAAAAAATCCAGATACAAAGGATACATTGGTATGATTCCATTTATTTGAAGTTAAAGAACAGGCCATGTAAGCTACACTTTTAGAAGTCAGGAGATGGGGCTGGCGTGTGGCATAGCAGGTAAAGCTGCCACCTGCAGGGCTGACATTCCATGTGGGTGCTGGTTCCCATCCCAGCTGCTCCACTTCCAGTCCAGCTCTCTGCTATGACCTGGAAAAACAGTGGAAGATAGCCTAAAATCTTGGGGCCCTGCACCCACATGGGAGACTTGGAAGAAGTTTCTGGCTCCTGGCCTTGGATCGACTCAGCTCTGGCCATTGCAACCAAATGGGGAGTGAACGAGTAGATGGAAGATCTCTCTGCCCTTTCTCTCCCCCCTCCTTTTCTCTGTGGAACTCTTTCAAATAAATAAATAAATAAATAAATCTTAAAAAAAATAAGTCAGGAGAGTGGTTACCTTTGAGAAAGAGGGAGTAGTAACGAATGGAGGGAACATAAAGGTGGATTTCTGGGGTGCAGGCAATGTTCTGTTTCTTGACCTGTGTCAGGCTACACAGATTTATGCATTTTATGGTAATATGTTTAGCTGACACTTAGAATCTGTATAGTTTCCTCTTTGTGTTCCAGGGAAAAATAATTGAAACAATGACAAAACCAAACCTAAAGAAAATCTTTACAATGACCTGTTACAACTAAAATGATCTGCTTCCCTTTTTCATGTTGATCTAGTTCTTAGAACTCTCCCCTTGTCCACTTTGCTCTGAACTGCATGGTTGCTCCTTAGACAGGCCAGGGCTTCTCTTCTTGCAGTCTCCACTGCCTGGAATGCACTTCTTCCGGGTGTACATGGAGCTCACTCTTCTGCCCCATCAGCTCTTTTATGCAAGTGCTCCCTCTTAGAGACCTTCTGCAAACACCTCTACCTCACCACCGATCCCTACCCACTCTTGTACAACCAGAAACACTTAGATTTATTTTTCTCTATAGTGCTAAATATTTAGCATACTTTATAATTAACATACTTGGGTTTTTCTTTGCTCTTGTTCCTCTCCACTAAACACAAGGTTTGCAAAGCCAAGGGCTTTTGTCCTTGTGTTCCCCTCTGTTATGAATGTTCTTGAACAATGCAGACAGAGTAGGCATCCAGTGAAGATTTTTAGAGTAAGTGAACACATCTCCATCCCTTCTTCTGGAGGTTTTCTATCTAGGGTATTAAGGTTCAATTCCTCTTAACAAAGAGTCTGGGCCTACCGTGCAGCCCAAGGACTCAACAGCGTATTAGTCAACTTTTCATTACAACAATAAAATGTCAGAGATGAACTGCTCATGAAGAAAAGAGGTTTATTTAGCTCACAGTTTTGGAGGCTGAAGGTCTAAGCAGCATAACACATGCTCTGGGGAAGGCTCCGTAATGGATGATGGAACATGAGCAGAGGAAGGATCACATGGTGAGCCAGGGACAAGAGTGGGTGCGCCCAAATTAAAATTTTTATAACAATCTTCTTTCTTTTTTTATCTAATAAATATAAATTTACAAAGTACAATTTTAGAATTGTAGCAGCTTTTCCCCCCATAACCTCCCTCCCACCTGCAACCTTCCCATCTTCCACTCCTTCTCCCATCCCATTCTTCATCAAGATTCATTTTCAATTATCTTTATATACAGAAGATCAACTTAGTATATACTAAGAAAAGATTTCAACACATTGCACCCACACAGACACACAAGATATAGAGTACTGTTCGAGTAGTAGTTTTACCATTAATTCTCATAGTACAACACATTAAGGACAGAAATCCTACATGGGGAGCAGGTGCACAGTGACTCCCATTTATAACAACCTTCTTTCTTTTTTTTTTTGACAGGCAGAGTGGACAGTCAGAGAGAAAGAGAGAGAGGAAAGGTCTTCCTTTTCCATTGGTTCACCCTCCAATGGCCGCTGCAGCCGGTGCACCACGCTGATCCAAAGCCAGGAGCCAGGTGCCTCTCCTGGTCTCCCATGCAGGTGCAGGGCCCAAGGACTTGGGACATCCTCCACTGCACTCCTGGGCCACAGCAGAGAGCTGGACAGGAAGAGGAGCAACCGGGACAGAATCTGGCGCCCCGACCGGGACTAGAACCCGGTGTGCCAGCGCCGCAGGCGGAGGATTAGCCTATTGAGTCGTAGCACCGGCCACAACCTTCTTTGAAGAGCTGATGAAGACACCTGTTGACTATCTTCCAAGGGCAGTGCACTCAGTGGCTTAAGGACATCTCAATAGGTCTCATCTCCTAAAGGTTGCATCACTTATTAATAGTGTTACCCTGGGAACCAAGGCTTTAAAATATGAGATATTCAGCATGCAAACTATAGCACACTGGGAACTGCTCTTCCTTTGACTAGTACTCTCCTTAAATTCTAATTTTATAGATTGCAATTATTAACTTATTTAGCAACCACATATATACTTTTGCTCAATTCTATGCTAATGCAATCAGCAAAACCTTAGAAATCATGACATTCAGGCCATAGTTATTAGTCCTCTTTTATGTACCAGTTTCTGGGATGGAGACTGGAATGAAAATATGAATAAGGCATTGTTGATCCTCTGAGTTCATCCTCTGGTAGAGGGGCCTGACAGGTAAATGAGTAGTTAGTTATGGTGCAGTGGCTTAGGTATTGACCTTGAATAGGACTTGCCTCTGCATTGCCTTTGTACCACTACTGCACCCTGTGCACTCAATCTTGAATACTTCTTTTTCCTCATTACAATTCCAACATTGATTTTCTCTCTTTTTCATAAATTTGAGGGTAGGCATTATCCTTATTATCTCATATTCCTAGTGCTTAGCACCTCCGTTCTAACTCAATAGATGTTGAATTGATGAGCTATGAGCTCTATGGGGGCACAAATAGTGAGATTGATGGACTGAGTACAGTTGGAGTTGTTAACTGGTAAAAGATCACTTCACAGAAGTTGGATCACATCAGGGTTTTGAATAAAATTGGAGACTTCTCCAATGTTCTATTATTTCCTGATTTCACACACACACACACACACACACACACACACGGAACACCTTACTTTCTTTTCTCTGCTGGTAGCTATGTCTGAAATGCTCTTCCCCATCTTCCTTGCACAGTAAGCTCCTACGTATCAGCTGTGGTTTGGCTGTGGTCTCAGTGTCCCTCAAATGGTCATGTGTTGGGAACTTGGTCCTCAGTGAAGCAGTGTTGGGAGGTGGAACCCCTGGGAGATGAGGCCTAGGAGAAGATCCTTTGGTTGTTGAGGGCACCACTGGTGAAAGGGATTAAAATAGTTCCCCTTGGATCCATGGGTAGTTCTAACGAGCGGGTTTTATAAAAAGAGCAAGCCTGGCTGCACCAGTTTCTGATGTCCTATTTGGTGATATGATTGCTCTCACACAAGCTTCCCTATACCCATCTGCCATGAAGTAAAGCAACCAAGAGGAGTCCCCTTGCAATAGCTATGCCATGCTTCTTGGACTTTCAGCCTCCCAAAACTGTGAAAGAAATAAACCTCTTTATAAGGTTAGCCTGCCTCAGACATTTTGCTAGAGTAATTAAAAAGCAGACCAATCATATCTACTTGCCTCTGCTTATATTTGAAGGGGTTTGACATTGGTAGAAGGGGAGGAGAAGGAGTCTGTGGTGTTGGAAAGGGGGAAAGAGCACAGGAATGGATGAGATGACAGGAGAGGCTCCCTGAAGGTCTAAAGTGAAGTAACAAGAATGACAAAACCAGATTTGAGCCAATATGCTTGAGGAAGGTTAAGCTCAGAAGCTACTGAAATGCTCAAAATGCC
This sequence comes from Sylvilagus floridanus, assembly GCA_949820135.1. Lineage (NCBI taxonomy): Eukaryota > Metazoa > Chordata > Mammalia > Lagomorpha > Leporidae > Sylvilagus > Sylvilagus floridanus. The sequence continues at coordinate 121,775,718 of OX463225.1, forward strand.
TTAGATGACGTGGAATGGCCCAGAGGGCATAAGGAGCTTTTTTCATCTGCTCTTCCTGGGCTCAGCATTGGTGCTTTGGGAGCACCTTGGGTCAGCACCCTTGGCAAGGACATTGATGTTCTTGGGGTTGGCAGGGCATCCATTTGCCTGCTGGGAATGTAGGTGGAACTAGAGGACTAGAACCAGAAGAGGAGACTAAGAATTGGAAAGATAACTCATGGTGGCTGCAGCTGGCACACTGCTTTGGTGACCTATAGGCATAAATATCTATTAGGGGATCTCAAAATTCCCTGGAGGACCAATTAGAGCTTGGGAATGATGCTGAGGTCCTGTTTTATACCCTGGTAAGGATATCAAACCAGTGGAAACATGAGATACATTTGTTTCCACGTTTCATGCTTTGAATGGTGTGCTTCTGTCTTAGTCAGCTCTTCATTTCTCAGAATCTAGTCCAGGGAACTCAGGTGGACTGGGATTAGAGGTTACTCTGAGGAATCTATTAGGGAAATGGAAAAAGATCATTAGATAAGTGTGGAGGTACTGAGGATGACCTGGCCATGATTGGTTGACAGGCATCATTTGAAGAGTTTGTATAGAATTGTATATTTCCCTGATGATGCTAGCATATGTAGCCCTAGAAGAGAGAAAGGAGGTGTGTGGGCTTAATAACAGCAATGAGCATGATGGAAGAGCTAAATATGGCATCAAATGGAGGATGTTGCAGGGAAATATTGACTACTTTGTGGACATTGCTGGCCAAAAGTCTGAGGGTGGGTGATGTCATGAAAATGGCACAGTAAGTAGTTCCATGACCATCCCTCCACAGAGGTGCACACACACATGAACACTCACATAGAGTGAGCAAAGAAAGAGATAAGCTTTTTGTTTTTGCTTCCAATATTCAAAGAAATATATCTGTCAATGCATTAGCTGGCCATAAGCTAAAGAAGAAGAGACTTTACAGACCACAAGTGACAAAAGAATACAATATTTTAAAAAATAGCTTAGAAAAGCCAGTAGGCAAACAAGAACTGCAAACTAGAGAAAACAATAAAAACAAAAACTGAGAATAAGGGAAAATTTGATTTTCAGATTTAACATATTATAATATACAAAACATACAGATCTTAACAACAGAAAAATAGTGATCACCTGAAGAAATAAGAAAACTTGACCCATTTGTAAGAGCAATTATCTGAGAAAGCACTGGTGTTAAATTTACTAGACAAAAACTATAAATCAATTGTCTTAAATATATTCAAAATACTGAAGGAAAACATTGACAAAGAACTAGAGGAAAAATATATGCACAAAATGAGAATATTAAATACAGAGCTTATAACAAAGAAACAAATGAAAATTTAGAGATAAATATAACTGAAATAAAGATTCACTAGAATATTTATATGGTAGATTTAAGTAGGCGGAAGAAAGAATCAGCTAATTTAAAGCTAAGTCAATTGAAAGTTTCCAGTCTGAGGAACGGAAAGGAAAAAGGGTGAGGAAAAATGTACAGAGTATAAGAAATATGTGGGAGACCATCAAACTTACCAACACATGCATAATGGGAATCCAAAAGATGAGAAGGGAGAGAAAGGAAAAAAAATTAAAGAAATAGTGGCCAAACTTCATAAATTTGATAAAAGACATGCATTTATATATACAAGAGGGTTAATGATCTTCAAGAAGGATAATCACAAAGAAATCCATAAGAAAACACTTTATAATCGAAGTGTTGAAATGCAAAATCAAAGAGAGTATCTAAAATGCAGCAAGACAAAGCAAATCGTCACACGGAAATTGTCCTCAATAAAACTATCAGCAATTTTTCAGGAGATTCATGGATGTGAGAAAGCAGTGGGATGCCTGAAGAAAAAAAAATCACTACCAATCAACAATTCTTTGTCTGGCAGAAACTACACAAGGGCTTCTCAAAAACTTCATGGAAAATGTATATTACGAAAAATCTATGTTTGGATTTCAGAATTTGGGGGGCAATAATGAACTCAATATGAACTTGTTTTAGCATGTCTGAACAGGATCTAGTTTGTTGCATGAAGAAGGGTATCACTTTGAAAAGTGCCCCTTTTAGAACAACATAAATTCTACTAAAATTGAAGCAAGAATGAACTTAACATTTATGATGAAGTCATTGATGCTTTATGAAAAGCTTACAGGGATGAATAAATCAGCAGCTGACAAACAGGTATGAATATCTCATTTCAAAAGGGATGAGATGATATTGAAGATGAAGCCTGGAGAGAGAACAAGACGGTTAAATAGAGAGGAAGCTGCCCTTACCTCAGCCGCACATTTCTAGAACAACAAAGGAAGAATCATATTTCCAGGAGACTGACTGAGGGGGAAACATTAGTAAACAAGTGATGGGAACTCCAAATAGCACGGAGAGTTTGAAAGCCAGCAGAGAAAGGGAACAAAGCATACTGCAGTATCTACTCTGGCTCTGTGGTTAGGGGATGCTATGATGCTGGGAAGAGGGGACAGCAAGCAGCCCTGTCACTATCAGAAGCCCACGCACCAGAGTGAGGGCGCTCTCTTTAACAGAGAGCGGCTCCCTCGGAATTCTGCAGCTGCAAGATTTTGGGGCATAAGCCCCAAAGCTATGGTCACTCACCCAGTGCAATCTAGGGGAATTCCCGTTGGCTTCTGGGTACTCAATAGCAGCAGCAGTCTATATACATCCCAGACCACCAGACCAGAGGCAGTACCTTCTGCAATTCAGAGCACAGAGTGCTGGGTGGTAAGGGTACATGCCCCAGTGCCACCCTTGGGTGCCCTTTGAGAATTGGGGGCAGTCCGCTTTGTGCTCTGTAGCTATAGCGCTGTTGCTATTGATGCTACAACCTCCCCAGTTACTCACACTCACACTTACCATAAGTCTGCATTCTTCTGTTTAACTGACACTCGCTCTGTGAGACTTGGTAAGAACCCCATTGCATCCTGAAGCTCCGGGATTGTGACTATTCCTTAGTCACTAGAACCTATCCTGTAGGACAAAGGAAAAATCTACCTGCATTCCACTACTCCAGACCCATATCTGCTAGGGCACAATTCCAAGCATAATTTGTATTCACCCTGAAGAGCAGGTGCATGGTCCCCTTAACATCCACCAGTGCTGGGGCTTGGGTTTTGGTGCTTTAAGTCCCAGAATCAGTCACACCCACATGGAAGGACTTGGCAAAGGTCCAATCCACATTCCACAATCCCTGGGCCATGGTTTTTAATGCCACAAGCCCCAGCTTCACTCAGGCTTTCCTGGTAGGACAAAAGGACAGCTACCTCTTTGTCCCACAGTACTAGGAATATGGATACAACTATCACAAAACCTAGTGTAACTGACGTCCAACTCTCTGGGGACTGAAGACACACACCTTTGGAAGCTCATGTCCACTGCAAAATCATACTACTACTTCCATGAATTGCAGACTATACAATTCTGGCATAGACACTGCTGACACTTATATAGATGAAGAAATAACTCAGAATTTACACTCCTGGGCTCACTTAGAACCAATACCAAAGTAACAGCTCAAGTGACACCTGCATTCCATATAGACAAAAAAGTCTGTTACAGTGAAATCTACTCCACAAAAAAGAAGAACTATTACATCAGATGTTCAGATGTCAGTGTAGGAACACAGGAAAAATGAAGAAGCAAGGAAGCATGACACCTCCAAAAGAATACAATTGTTCTCTAGAAACAGATCCCTATTTGAAGGACATCTATGAAATGCTTGACAACAATTAAAAATGATTATCCTAAGGAAATTCAATGAGGTGCAAGAGAATACAGACAGCAAGTTTAAAGGAATGAGGAAAACAATGCATGGTATGAATGAGAAATTCAGCACAGAGATAGAAATCATTAAAAAGAACCAAAAAGAAATTTTGAATCGGAAAATGTCAACAATGAAATAAAAAAGTACATTTTAGAGCTTCAATAACAGAATAGACCAAATAGAAGAAAGAATTTCTGATCCTGAGGATAAGACTTTTGAAATAACCCAGTCAGACAAAAATGAAGAGAAAAGAACGGCACAAGAATGAAGAAAACCTATGAGACACATGAGGTATAATTAAGTAGGTAAATATTTATAGTGTATAAATACATGACGGAAAAGGGAAGGAAAAGGCTCTGGGAACCTACTGAATGAAATAATAGTCGAAAACTTCCCAAGTCTTGAAAGAAATATAAATATTCAGATACTGGAAGCTCAAAGGACCCCAACCAGACTCGATAAGAAAAAAAAAAGACCTTCTCCAAGGCATATTATAATGAAGTGGTCAAAAGTTAAGGACAAGGTGAGAATATGAAAGCTAGTGAGATTAAAATGTCAAATTGCATATAAAGAAAAAGCCCTTAGACTAACAACAAACTTCTGAACAGACACATCACAGGCCAGAAGAGAGTGGGATGATATATTCAAGTCTTGGAAGAAAAAAATTCCAATGAAAAAGATTATATCCAGTGAAGCTATCCTTTAGAAGTGAGAAGAAATAAAATATTTCCTAGATAAGCAAAAACTGAGAGACTTCATCACCAGCAGACCAACCTAACACCAACCTAACAGGAAATTCTGAAGGGGGTATTAAATTAGAACTAACCGTCATGAAAACACTTGACAGTACAAAGTTTACTAACAGAGCAGATACAATCAGTAACCAAGCAACAAAATGACTAAGAGTTGGTTCTTACCTATTATTTTTTAGAAAATTTATTTATTTATTTGGAAGTCAAAGTTACAGAGAGGGAGAGAGAGAGAGAAAGAGATCTTCCACTCACTGGTTCACTCCCATGATGGCTGCAATGGCCAGGAATAGGCCAGGCTGAAGCTAGGTGCCAGGAGCCTCTTCTAATCTCCCACGTGGGTTCAGGGGTCCAACCACTTGGCCATCTTCTGCTGCTTTCTCAGACCTTTAGCAGGGAGCTGGATCAGAAGTGGAGTAGCCGGCTCTTGAATTGGTGCTCCTATGGGATGCCAGCATCATAGGCAGCAGCTTTATCCATTACACCACAACATTGGCTCTCTTGTCTATAATTGTTAAACTTGAATGTTAGTAGACTAAATTACCCAGTCAAAATATATAACTTGGATACATGGATTAAAAAATCAAGATCTGACTATATGCTGCCTACTAGAAATTCACTTCACAGGAAAAGATACCCATAGACTGAAAGTGAAAGGTTGGAAAAAGATATATCATGCAAATGGAAATTAATAACAAGCTGGAGTAACTATATTTATATCAGGTAAAAGAGACTTTAGATTAAAACCTGGAAAAAGACACAAAAAAGAACATCATATATTGTTAAGGCAATAGATTCAGCAAGAAGATATGGAAATCATAATTATATGTGCACCCAACAGACCACTGAAAAATATAAAGCAAATATTATTAGACCTAAAGAGAGAGTTTCCAACACAATAATGCTATGGAGACTTCAACACTTCACTGTCATCAATGGACAGATCATCCAAAGAGAATACCAACAAAGATATATCAGAATTGAATCATACTATGGAGCAAATAGACCTAACAGACATTTATAAAACATTTCCCCCAACAGCTACAGAATTCACATTCTTCTCATCAGCTTGTAGGGCATTTTGTAGGATAGATCATGTATTAGGTTACCAAATCTTAGTAACTAAAAAATTGAAATCATACCATTCCAGAAGGGAGTAAAACTAACAAGCAAAGATAAAAACAATAGAAAATTTCCAAATAGACAAAAATTGAGCAACATGCTCCTGAATGACCAATGTTTCATTGAAAAAAGTAAAAAGGAAACTAAAAATATTTTTTGAAACAAGTTAAAATGAAAACACAACTTATCAAAATCTGTGGGATCCAGAAAAGGCATTATTAATAGGAAAATTTATAGCAATAAGTACTTATATTTAAAAATATACGTGTAAAATAATCTAATGATGCATCTCAAAGACTTAGAAAAAACAGGAAAAAGGCAAATCTGAAATTACCAGGAGGTGAGAAATAATACAAATCAGGCATAAAGAAATGAAATTGAAACTAAAAAAATTACAAAAAGTCAACAAAATGACAGTAAATAAAATCATAAACCTTAAGCCAAATTAACAAAATTGAGATGAAAAAGCAGACAACCAGTACCACAATGATAAGACTACTATGAACAATTATATGCTAACAAATTGGAAAGACTTGAAGAAATGGAAAAATTCCTGGGTTCACGTAAACTGCCATAATCAAATCAAAAAGATATAGAAAATCTAAACAGACCCATAACAATAACAAGATTGAAGCAGGAATTAAAAGTCTTTCAACAAATAAAAGTCCAGGACTTGATGGCTTTATACATGAATTCCACAAAATATTTAAAGAGGAACTAACATCAATACTTTTAAACTATTTCAAAATACTAAAAACGATGGAACTCTGCCCAGTTCTTTCTATGGGGCCAGCATTACTCTGAAACTAAACCAACCAAAGACACAACACAAAAAAGAAAACTACAGATCAACATCATTGATTAAAATGAATGCAAACATTATAACAAAATATTATATAAAAATTATACATGATGATCAATCCCAGATATTTAAGGTGGCTCAACATTTACAAATCAACAAATGTCATAAATCATATTAACAGAGCAAAGGACAAAAACCATATGATTATCTCAATAGATACTGTAAAAGTGTTTGATAAGATTCAACACTCCTTCACAATAAAAACTCTCAGCAACGTAGGTGTACAAAAGACACACCTCAAAATGATAAAGGCTGTATATGACAAACCAACAGCCAGTATCATACTAAATGGGGAAAAGCTTAAAGCATGTCCCCTCAGATCTGGAACAAGACAAGGATGTCCACTTTCACCACCTTTATCTATATAGTATTATAACTGTTAACAAGAACAATTAGGGAAGAGAAAGAAATTAGAAAATTTCCAAATTTCCTAATAGGAAAGGAGGAAATAAAGATATTCATGTTTACAGATGACATGATTTTGTAGGTGTAGAAACCTAAACACACCACTAAAAACTGAAGTGATAGAAAAATTCAGTAAATTTGAAGGATACAGAATCAACATACAAAAAACAGTAGCATTTAATACATCAATAATGATCTTGCTGGAAGAGTTACCAAAACAGAAATCTTGTTCACAATAACCTCAAAAATTAAGTATTAATTTTTGTATAATTAGGAATAAATTTAACAAAAAGAAAAGTAAAAGATCTCTACAATGATAGTTATAAAAAACTGATGAAAGAAATTATCAGGGGCCAGTGTTGTGGCGCAGCGGGTTAAAGCCCTGGCCTGATTCGCCCGCATCCCATATGGGTGCTGGTTCTAGTCCCAGCCGTTCCTTTTCCGATCCAGCTCTCTGCTACGGCCTGGGAAAGCAGTAGAATATGGTCCAAGTTCTTGGGCCCCTGCACCCACGTGAGAGACCCAGAAGAAGCTCCTGGCTCCTGGCTTCAGATCAGCACAGCTCCAGCCGTTGCAGCCATCTAGGGAGTGAACCAACAGATGGAAGACCTCTCTCTCTCTCTCTCTCTGTCTCTCTCTGTAACTCTGTCTTTCAAACAAATAAAAAATAAATCTTAAAAAAAAAAAGACACCCTCAGCCAGCGCCGTGGCTCAACAGGCTAATCCTCCACCTTGCGGCACCGGCACACCAGGTTCTAGTCCCGATTGGGGCACCAGATTCTGTCCGGGTTGCCCCTCTTCCAGGCCAGCTCTCTGCTGTGGCCAGGGAGTGCAGTGGAGGATGGCCCAGGTGCTTGGGCCCTGCACCCCATGGGAGACTAGGATAAGCACCTGGCTTCTGCCTTCGGATCAGCGCTGTGCGCTGGCCACTGCGCGACAGCCGTGGTGGCCATTGGAGGGTGAACCAACGGCAAAGGAAGACCTTTCTCTCTCTCTCTCTCACTGTCCACTCTGCCTGTCAAAAAAAAAAAAAAGACACCATCAAGGACATATAAAAACAGAAAGGTATTCCTTGCCCTTGGATTGGAAGAATTAATATTATTAAAATATTAAATTGTATTATTAAATTAAAATATATTATTAAAAGCAATATACAGATTCAATGCAATCCCTGTCAAAATATCAATGACATTCTTTACAGATTTAGAAGAAACAATCTTTTTTTTTTTTTTAATTTTTTGACAGGCAGAGTGGACAGTGAGAGAGAGAGACGGAGAGAAAGGTCTTCCTTTTGCCGTTGGTTCACCCTCCAATGGCCGCCGCGGTCGGCGCGCTGTGGCTGGCACACCGCGCTCATCCGATGGCAGGAGCCAGGTGCCAGGTGCTTTTCCTGGTCTCCCCATGGGGTGCAGGGCCCAAGCACCTGGGCCATCCTCCACTGCACTCCTGGGCCCCAGCAGAGAGCTGGCCTGGAAGAGGGGCAACCGGGACAGAATCCGGCGCCCCGACCGGGACTAGAACCCGGTGTGCCGGCGCCGCAAGGCGGAGGATTAGCCTGTTGAGCCACGGCGCCGGCCAGAAGAAACAATCTTAAAATTCATGTGGAACCACAAACTATTTTGAATAGCCAAAGCGATCCTGAGCGTACTGTTGTGCACACATCCATACAGACCCACACATCAAGCCAGGGGCATCACAATTCCTGATTTCAAAGCATACCACAAAGCTATAGTAATTAAAACATCATGGTACTGTCATAAAACCAACAGGTAGATCAACAGAACAGTCAGAGGCTCCAGCAATTAATCCTCATACTATCAATTGACTTTTGACAAAGGTGCCAAGAACATACATTGGAGAAAGGACAGTCTTTTCAATAAATGGTGCTGGCAAAGTTGGAAGTACATGTGTAGGAAATGAAATTAGATTCCTACCCCCCCCCCACAACCGTATACAAAAATCAACTGCACATGGATCACAGACCTAAATGTGAGATCAGAAACTATGAAAATTGCTACAAGAAAACAGGGGAAACCCTTGACAGCATTGGTGTAGACCCACCCAATGGATAAGACCTTGAAAGCACAGACAACAAGAACAAAACCAGACAAATGGGATCATATCAAACTAAGCAGCTTCTGCTCAGTAAATGAAATAATCAATGGAGTGAAGAGATGGGATAGCATGGGAGGAAATATTTGAAGCTATTAATCTGACAAAAGATTAATATCTAGAATGCATCAAACTCAAAGAACTCAACAACAACAAAAATAATCAATTCAGTTAAGAAATGGGCAAAAGACATTTATGAGAGAGTTCTCCAAAGAAGAAATACAAATGGCCAACAAATACATGAAAAAATGCTTAATATCACTAAGTATCTGGGAAATGCAAACAAAACCACAAGGTATCACTTCACACCTGTCAGAATGGCTAATATAAAAAGAACACCAAAAAGGGTATTATAAAAAAAGAAAAACGCTCAATAAAGTTTCACCAGAGAGTTCCTCTCCACCATGATATGGCTCCTACTTATTCCTCTCATAAAACAAAGGAAATTTTTAGGAGTTTCAGTGGAAAATCATTAGGTGCTACCCTCATTGCCTCATTTTGATTTCTTTTTGCCTTTTGATTTATTTATTTGAAAGTCAGAGTTACACAGAGAGAGAGAGAGAGAGAGATGTCTTCTATCTGCTGGTTCACTCCCCAAATGGCTGCAACGGCTGGAGCTACGCCGATCTGAAGCCAGAAGCCAGGAGCTTCCTCTGGGTCTTCCATGTGGGTACAAGGGCCTAACGACTTGGGCCATCTTCTGTTGCTTTCCCAGGCCACAGCAGAGAGCTGGATTGGAAGTGGAGCAGCCTGATCTTGAATCTGCACCCATATGGGATGCTGGCACTGCAGGTGCCACAGTGCTGGCCCTGCCTCTTAATTAAAAAAAAAAAATCTTTGAACAGTACCAATTTTTTCTTCAGTTAATAATGTGAAAGAGACTTTATTGACATGTTTAAATTCCCAGGAAATTCTTTCAGTTCTTTAGGGACAGAATAAATGGCTGATATCATTACTTACAGAAGTACCTTGAACTTGACAGAGCTTATGTTGAGAAATAAAGCTATTTTTTTTGTTTTTATATTTTGATTCCATTTTCTACAAATTTTTTTTGTGAAAAGGCTAATTGATATGCTTAGATTATGTTGCGATTATGTGATGAAATAAATATTACACTGTGTCCCATAAAAATGTGCAAAGTTGTGTATTAATTCAAAATTTTAAAAATTAATTAATTTTAAAATAAAGAAGAAATTAAGACTTTCCCAGATAAACAAGAGAAGATGGAGTTCATTGCTAGTAGGTCTTTACTATAAGAATTGTTAAAGGAAATCTTTCAGGTGCAAATGAAAGTATAGTGGGTTAGGCCTTATTAAGAAAAATAGAACATAGCTAAAGGTAACTATACAGATTAATACAACAGCCAGGAATCTTATATACTGGCAATAATCTACAGATTCACTGCAATGCACATAAAATGCCAATTACATTTTTCATAAACAAAAATACAACTCTTCAAATTTATATGGAATTATAAGAGATTTCAATAACTAAGCCAATATTGGGGCCAGCACTGAGGCACAATGGGTTAAGTGGCTGTTTGCAATGCCAGTATCCCATATATGCACTGGTTCGAGTCCTACCCAGCTCCTTGCTAATGAGCCTGTGAAAACAGCAGAGGATGGCCCAAGTCCTGGGGCTCTTCCACCCACGTGGAAGACCTGGAAGAAGCTCTAGGCTCCTGGCCTTTGGCCTGGCCCAGCCCCAGCCATTGCTGTTATTTGGGGAGTAAACCAGAAAATGGAAGATCTCTCTCTCCCCATCCCACCACTCTCCCCCCACCCATAACTCTGCCTTTCAAATAAATAGAATAGATCTTTTTTTTTTAATAAAAAAAAGGAAAAACAAAGTTGCAAGATTCACATTTCCCATTTTCAAAACTTATGCAGCTATGCTAATCAAAATAATGTACTACATGGGGATCCACAGGATTCCATATATATATATATATATATATATATATATATATATATGGAATTCAGTTGAGAGTCCAGAAATAAACCCATATTTGTGGCAAAGTGATATTTTTTTTTGACAGGCAGAGTGGACAGTGAGAGAGAGAGACAGAGAGAAAGGTCTTCCTTTTTCCGTTGGTTCACCCCACCAATGGCCACTGTGGCCGGTGCACTGCGCTGATCCGAAGCCAGGAGCCAGGTGCTTTTCCTAGTCTCCCACACTGGTGCAGAGCCCAAGGACTTGGGCCATCCTCCACTGCACTCCTGGGCCACAGCAGAGAACTGGACTGGAAGCAACCAGGACGGAACCAGCACCCTGACCGAGACTAGAACCCGGTATGCCAGCATCGCAGGCGGAGGATTAGCCTATTGAGCCGCGGCGCTGGCTGCAAAGTGAGTTTTGACAGGAGTACCAAGACCGGTCAATAAGGAAAGAATAGTCTCTTCAACAAGTGATGCTGAGACAACTCAATATCAATATACAAAAGAATGAAGTTAGAGGCCAATGCTACAGCACAAAGGGGTAAGCCACAGCCTACAATACCGATATCTCAGTATCCTGTATGAGTGCCTGTTTGAGTCCTGGCTGCTCCAGTTCTGATGCAGTTCCCTGTTAATGTGGCCGGGAAAGCAGTAGAGGGTGGCCCAAGTTCTTGGGCCCCTGCCACCCACATGGGAGACCTGGACAGTTTCAGACTCCTGTCTTTGGCCTGGCCCAGACCTGGATGTTGCAGCCATTTGAGGAGTGAATCAGTGAATGAAATATTCTCTCTCTCTCTCTTTCTCTCACTCCTATTTTGTAATTCTGCCTTTTAAATAAATAAATCTTAAAAAAATGAACTTATAGCCCTACTCTTTACCATTTGCAAAAATTAATGTGAGTATATCGAACTTCTAAATATAAGAGCTAAAACTAGAAACTCTTAGAAGAAAATATAGAAATATAGAAAATATAAATAATCATGATCTTGGATTTGTCCATGGATTCTTAGCTGTGGGAACAAAAACATAAGTAATAAAAGAAAAATGCATAAATTGTGTTCCTTGAAAATTAAAAACTTTTGTGCATCAAGGGACATTTATAGAAAGTGAAAACACAAAGTACAGAACGGGATAAATATTTTTAAATCATATGTCTAATGTGGGTCTAATATCAAGAAAATATAAGGAAATCTTATGACTCAACAATGATGATACTTAATCCAATTAAAAATGGGCAAAGGACTTGAACAGACATTTCTCCATAAAACATACCCAAGTGGTCAATAAGCACATGAAAAAAATGTTCAAAATCATTTGTTAATAAGGAGATGAGGGACTGGCATGGTAGTGTAGTGGGTTAAGCTGCCGCCTGCAGTGCTGGCATCTTATATGGGTGCCCATTAGAGTCTCGGCTGCTCCACTGCTGATCCAGCTCTCTGCTATGGCCTGGGAAAGCAGTGGAAGATGGCCCAAGTCCTTGGGCCCCTGCACCCACTTGGGAAAACTGGTAGAAGCTCCTGGCTTCTGGCTTCAGATCAGCACAGCTCCAGCCATTGTGGCCATCTGGGGAGTGATGAAAAGTGGATGAAAGACTTCTCTCTCTCTCTCTCTGCCTCTGCCTTTCTGTAACTGTGTAACTCTGCCTTTCAATAAATAAAATAAATATTAAAAAAGGAGATGCAAATCAAAACCACAGCGAGATACTACTTCACATCTACTTTTCTTGCTTTTTTTTAAGGAAAATAAGTGTTGGTGAAGATGCGGAGAAATTAAGACCCTGGTAGATTCCTAGCAGAACTTTAAAATGGCACAGTCACTGTGGAAGACAATTTTGGGATTTATAAAAACATTATGCATAGAATTATCATGTGGCCCAGCAATTTCTTTCCTAGGTATATACCCAAATGAATTGAAAACAGGTACCCAAACAATATGTTCATAGCAACACTATTCACAAAAGTCAAAAGGTTAAGACAGCCCAAATATGAATTAGGAGATTAACAGATAAACAATGTGTGGTACATAATGTTACAGAATATTATTCAGCTATAAAGAGGAATGAAGTGTTGATCCATGATACAACAAGGACGAACCTTAAAAACAATATCCTAAGCGAAACAAGTCATAGGCAAAAGGTCACACATTGTATGGCTTCATTTTGTGGACATTTAGCTTGACATGTGTGTAAGAAGGCTTTTCAGTACGAAATCTGAAGTACCCCAAAGAGGTTACTTATCAAGAAAGAGGGTTGATTCTGGCTTATGGTTTTGGGGTTCATAGTCGAAGATGGGGGCCCTGTGAGGCTGGCATCTCATGAGGGCAGAGCTTGGCAGAATACGTGTGGAGGGAGGATTGTACAGTGAGCCAGGAAGGCGAGCGAGAGCAAGCGAGAGTGCACAGCTAGGCCTAACTTGGCTTATATAACCAACCCTCTCCCAAGAACTACCTTCCACAGACATGCCCTCAATACCTAAACACTTCCCACTGGGCCCTCCTCCTGGGCACCGTAATTGGATCAAGTCTCTACCTTCAATCTACTCATCGCTAACATAATTTTGGGGACCAAGCTCCCAGCACATAGGCCTTGGTGGGACAACTAAACTATTTTCCAAACCACAACAATAGGACTGTAGCTATTTGGGACGCAACTGCTATCTTGCTCAAAGATGACTCAAACTGGCATCCCAAGTCCCTGACTCGCAAACAACGCTTTTTTTTGCCAGCCTGACCCTGGAATATCCCTTATCTAATACCTGGAATGTTAGTATTTCTGAGAAAGTTCACATGCTGTGGGCTTTTTGTCTAGCTTAACATATAACCCTTCCCACTGACCGGGAGCAGAGCAGTCCACAGTCTTGTGGCTGCCTGAGACCACATTTCTGCCTGTAAGTCCTCTTAATAAGTTATAAATGCTGTAATCTTGGGGTTTTTGCCTCTTTCTTCAGCTTGTAGGCCTCTTCCACCTTTGTTGACAATTCTTGTGCACAGGATATTTCCAAAACACATTTATATGAAATATCAAGAAGAGATAAACCCACAGACAGCGAGCAGGGTGGTGTTTTCCAGAGAGTGAAGAGAGGGGAAATGAGAAGTGTTGGCTTAGTGGGTGCAGGGTTTTCTTGTGGGGTGATACAATGTTTTAGAATAACATGGGAGGCAGTTGCACACTATTGTGACTAGCTAAATGTCATTGAGTTGTACACTTTATAACCATTAGTTTATGTTATGTGAACCCCACCTTAGTGATGATTTACGAAGTCTGAGTGTGGATTGAGGAGCAACTGAAGCTAGATCTGGGATGAGGGGTCCAACACTAGAGGCATGGAAGGCCGGGGGTCTCACTGGGGACAGACTGCAGATTCTGGGCCATGGAGACACTCGTGCCTTTGAGGATGATGACAAAATGTAAAACCACTCTCTGCCCCTTCTGAGCAACAGTATGGGTCTGAAGGTAGATATGGAGCTCAGGGGAGTGGAGCCATCAGATCGTAACCTCCTTGCACCAGAGTCCTGCACGATTTGATTTAAGAACCAGCCCGGGGACCAAGCATCATGGTGTAGCAGGTAGTTGCCTCCTGCTCCACTGGCTGCTTCACTTTGGATCCAGCTCCCTGCTAATGGTCTGGAAAAAGCGGCAGAAGATGGCCTAAGTGCTTGGACACCTGCACCCACGTGGGAGAGCCTATCCTTGGCTGTTGAGCCTATTTGAGGAGTGAATTGGAGGATGGAAGATCTGTCTCTCTGTCTCTCCTTCTCTCTCTCTCTCTCTCTCTCTCTCTGTAACTTTCAAATAAAATAAAATAAATCCTAAAAAAAATATTGTCCACCTTTCCAACCACTACGTTTTCCTGGGCCTCAGAATATTTCTATCCGTTTCTTGAAAACACACTTACAAAATTAGCTTTTATCACTTCCTCCCTCCAACTCCAGGATATCTGAATAAAGTCCAATGAGATTTATAACCTTGCTGTTATTTGAAGTGTGGTCCATGGGCAGGTAACATTGATATCACCTGTTAGAACATTATACATTGGTATCACGCTTATTAGAACTGTAGAATCTTAGCCTCCATCCCAGAACCATCATTTTAATGAGATGCCTAAGCAATTTATGTGAACACTAATGTTTCGCAGATTCCCCTCTAGAAAGAATAAAATGGATGAACAAATGGCATTCATCTTCTCTAGGACACCAGGACACTTGACCACAATAATATGTGGGTAGTTTAAAAAGTTTGTGGAAAAATGGAATTAAAAGCTTAGTTTATTTTGGCTCAAAACAGGTGTAAAATGCATGCATATTTTCTTTCTTTCTTTTTTTTTAAACTGTATTTTTCCTGGACTTTTTGAAGATCCCACATACACACAGTGAAGTGGTTATGAGCATAGACTGGAGCTAGGCTCTCCTTCTGGGCTTAAAAACACCTGCACTTGCCTCCCGCAAACACATCTGTTTCTCCCTCTGCACCCCTCCCCCGCATAACGGTGTGACTTTAAGCAGGTTACTTAGGTGTCCTCTGCCTGCTATCCTTATCGGTGAAGCAGACAGGGTCGTCACAAGAAGTGTCCTTGGCAATGAGGAGAAGGTGAGGCGTTTTACCAGGGAGACATCCAGAATATTTAATTGTAGAGGCTGCTTCAATTTTGCGAGAAGGTAAAAGCAAGACAAAGGCTCCAGTCTCTAGTTGCCGGAGAGAAAGTAGCTCCTGAGGGAGAGAATTTTGCCTCTTTCTCCATCCTATAGCTCCCTCCCAAGGTTCTAGCCTCATTCCATTTTTCTTCTTGGGTTCACTTCCAATTTTCATGCTGTTGATTTTCAAGTCTGCAGCCTCGGTCCCACCCCTCATTCTATTTCTAGCTGCTTTCAGGAAGTCTCCTCATGGATATCACACCAACGTCCTAAATTAGTCATTCTAAAACAGAACTCGCCTTGCTCCCAGTGGCTGCTCCCCACCTCCCAACTTTGTCACGTTCTTTGGCTCTCCCATCCAAAATTTGGCCGCCTCTCCTCCGCATTCTGTACCCTCTTCCCCTGTTTGCTTTACTTCCTTTTTATCATTTGCCACTGTCCTATATAGTCTTTTACTTACTCATCGTGTTTGTAGTCTGTATACCCTTCTAAAATGCTAACTTCCCAGAGCAGGCATTTTTGCCTGCTTTTCTCATGATATGTCCCCAGAACAGTGGCAGGCATTCAGTCCTTGATGAATATTTATAGAATGATGAAATGAATCTACCTCTGTGGCATCTCTGGCTTCTGTTCCTTCCCTCTTCTGTGCTGTTCTCATGTTTGTTTAGCTATCATTGTGTCTCAGAACTATGGCAAAAGCTTGTCAACTTGCTGGCTGATGACATTTGGATAAGTCATTTAAATTATCTTCACCCTTTCTTCAATTTAAAACAGGGATAAGAATAGCAGAATCATAGAACTGTCATGAGACAATTGCACCTGGGCCAAAATCGGAACTCGAATAAACACTCAATGAATGTTAGTTGTTTCTATCACTCCACAGGGCTAGCTTTGGGCTCCCTTTTCTGTCTGGTCTCCTGTCTCCTGTCGCTGAACTTTACACTTTGCCTTCAACAAACCACTTGTAATTTCCCAAACATGAGGTGAACCTTCATGTTCTCTAACCGACAGCAGGAACAAGAAGCAGGTTAGAGCAGTCATTAGTCAATTCTTTTCTCGCATCCTTATAAAGTGTTGCTGGACTTGCTAGCCCCTGATTTGCATCAAAGGAAGGGAGATCTGGAGATGTGTCTTTTTCCGCAGTCAGCGGAAGGTAAGAGAGGCTCGGCACCTGAACTCTTTCTAGTGTTTCTGGTTGGACCCAGAAATGTTGGCTACATGGAATGATAGGTTTTCAATGTTTTAGATGAGCTCAGTGAGGCCCGGGAAGGATAACTAACCTACTCAAGGTTACACAATAGCCTAGCAGCTGACTGTGTGAAGACTCATTTTTCTGATATTTCTTTCTACCGCAACATGCTGTTCCCAAACCTCAAACAGACTTAGAAAAGCTTGTTCCCTGTGCCCCGGCAAACACTTCCCTTACGTGCACACACAGCAGAAACTGTTCACTCTGTGCCCTCTCGGGCCTTTACGTTTAAAACAGAAAGAGGATGGCAGTTTGTTAGGCACCACTGTAAGCCCCACTCGGTCCCTTGGCAGAAGGCCAGACAGACAGCTTTACACAGGTGATTTAGACTGAACAAGCAGCACAAAAGCAAGGAGCCACTAGAGGCTACATGGGTTTGCATCGACATTTACCTGGGCCCAGGCAGAAGACAAATGGGAGAGACAGGAACAGCCAGAACATGCTCTCAGCGGTGGTGACTGGTGCTGGCGACCTCAAGACAGTCATCGCTGGTGCCACTGTCAGTTGAAGTGACTTCCCCTTCCTCTCACAGGGGTGAGTGAGAACTTCCTCTCACTAAGAATCCCTCTCTTACTGATTTTCAGCTTAGTTACATTTTGATCATAAAAAAGACTCAGAATTTCATCCCTTGAAGCTGTATTAAGACTTACTTTATGATCTAACATATGCACTTGAGAAAATAACTATTCCACTGTTGCTGGGAAGAATATTCTGTATCTGACCATTGGATCCAATTCAACTACACTGTGGTTCAAGTCCTCTATTTCCCAATTTCCTTTAGTTCTTTGTGATTTTCCTTTCTGGGATTTAAGAGAGTAGTTTTAAAATCTTTGAGAAATTAGGATTCTGGGCTTCCTTAGAGATAGTTCTGTCATTATTTTGTTCCTTTAAGACTGGCATTAGGGCACAGTAGGTTAAGCTGCTACCAAGCTGGCATCTAATATTGGAAGGCCTGTTTGAGTCCCAGCTGCTCCACTTCCAATATAGTTCCCTCCTAATGTGCCTGGCAAAGCAGTGGAAGCTGGCCTGAGGACTTGGGCCCATGCCACCCATGTGGGGGGACCTGAATAGAGTTCTTGGCTCCTGGCTTCAGTTTGGCCCAGTCCTGGCTGTTACAGTCATTTGTGGACTGACTCAGGGGATGAAAAGAACGCTCTCTCTCTTTGTCTCTTTCTCTCTCTTTTTCTTTCTTCTTCTTCTTGTTCTTCTCTGTCACTCTGCCTTTCAAATAAATAAATCTCTTAAAAATAATTTTGTTGCTTTGAATGTACCATATTTTTCTATTTCTGTGTATGATTTGTTATTTTTTTAATAGCCACCATGCTCAGTTTTTGCAAACTGCCTCGCACTGGAGGTGTCCTGCACCAATTATCTGGGCTTCCACTGATCCTAGGAGTCAGCCTAATGTAAAACTTGGGTTCTTCACATGGCTCTTTTGAGCATGCATTGTACCTGGGATTGTGTGTGACGTTCTTAATTCTCCCATATACTCAGATATTTTTGTTTTTTTTTTTAAAATTATTTATTTTATTTGAAAAGCAGGGGGAGAGAGAGAAAGAGAGAGTTATCCTCCATCCTCCCTTTTACTCTCTATATGCCCCAACCTGTGGGGCTGGGCCAGGCTGAACCAGGAGCCTGGAACACAATGTGAATCTCCAACGTGGGTGGCAGGGACTCAAGTACTTGAGCAATGACCTGCTGCCTCCTTGGGTGTGCATCAGTAGGAAGCTGGAATTGGAAGTTCTTCTGGGACTTGAATGCAGGCACTGTGACGTGGGAGGTGGGTGTCCCAAGTGATGTCTTAAGTGTTGTGCCCAAAGCATGCCTCCCACAAATGTTTTTGAGTGTTTATTTTCCCAGAGTCTTACTCTCATTTCTCCTTAGGGAGAAGCTGGGCTGTGTGTTGCCACCCACAGTCCCTTGGCCAGGATTCTGTGTATCTGTGTCAGCTGTGCAGTTCTTATAGTAGTTCCTGTTACTACCTCACCTAGGGTCTGAGCCAGGTGAGAAGAGACCAGTCCTCCATGCATCCTATGTAGGGTAGAACTTTGAAATAATAAAAGTAAAAACTTCAGACAAATTAAATTTCATAGCGTTTACTTGAGTGAAGGACAATTCATGGGTTAGGCAGCACCCAGAACCAGTGAAGGTACAAGGATTGAGGCAGGCGTTGTTTACGAACAGAAACAGGAACTACTATGCAGCAGGGTTGTTTACAAGTGGCATTTGCCTTATTTGGACAGGACCTGATCAGTTGGCAGCCTGTGATTGGCTGAAGCTCAGCTGCTATAATGGCTGTGTTTGTTACAAAAATGTACCGTTAAGTTAGGCTTTCAGTCTGTTTACCTATTAAGTTAGGTTGCAGTTTGTTCTATAAGTACTCAGGATACAAAGGCAGCCTTAGGCCAAATTTGATTTAATTTAACAATGCTGCCCTTTTGATAAGCCTCTCAGTTTCAACAGATTAATTCAATTTTGGGCATTGACATCACTCTGCTACCATGATGTGGATTTGCTTGGTCTAAATACTGACAGAGTTTGTGAACTCAAGAGGCTTCCATAGCCTTGGCATCTCATGACAGGAGCCTCAGGTGATTACTGACGTCATAAATAAGAGTGTCAATTGTTAAATCAGCAACAGGAGTCACTGTGCACTTACTCCCCATGTAGGATCTCTGTCCTTAATGTGTTGTACTATGAGAATTAATGGTAAAATTAGTCTTCAAACAGTACTTTATACTTTGTGTGTCTGTGTGGGTGCAAACTGTTGAAATTTTTACTTAGTATAGAGTTGATCTTCTGTATATAAAGATAATTAGAAATGAATCTTAATGAAGAATGTGATGGGAGAGAGAGTAGGAGGTGGGATGATTTGAGTATGGGGGAAAGAACTGCTATAATCCAAAAGCTTTACCTATGAAAATTATATTTATTAAACAAAAGCTTTCTATAAAAAAGAAATTCACAAGTCATGATGTCTGATTATATGAATGGTTTTTAAAAAATGTTCTCTTCATGCTTTTGTTGCTCTAGCTGGAGTGAGACATTTGTCACACAGTGGATGTCTTCATGCAACTGTGTAACACACTGGGAAGCACCCAGTGCAGCAGCAAGATCATTATGATGACTGTCAGGAGGATAATACAAAGAGGTTAACGTGAACTCCTTAGCAGGAGCCCCCACGAACCAAATCCACTAAAATAAAATAAATAGAAAGAAAGGGTATATCTTTGTTTTTTTAATAGTTTTTTTAATGGGTGACTTGTCTTTTTTTGGTTCTTATTCAATATCCAGTACAATTGCAAAACACAGTAGGATTTGCTTCCACACAGGATCAGTGCGGTGTGCCGGCCATAGGAAGCAAATCCTACTGTGTTTTGCAATTGTACTGGATATTGAATAAGAACCAAAAAAAGACAAGTCACCCATTAAAAAAACTATTAAAAAAACAAAGATATACCCTTTCTTTCTATTTATTTTATTTTAGTGGATTTGCTTCCTATTTGCCAGGACATGAACCAGCAGCCACATGGGATGCTGGTATCATAGGTAGCAACTTTACCCGCTAATCCACAATACAGGCTGTGAAGAAGAATTATTTTTAAATTAGCCATAGGTGTTGAATCTGTTTATTTTTAATTTTGTGATAACATTTTAAATTTACTTTATAGTCAAAGGCTTAATGCTCCACTACATAAAGAGTTCAACCAGTTAAGACCATTTTGCAGCAAGAATGTAGACAAGGGCTGAAACAATATCAATCCCAAGGTATCAGTTTCACTCATGTACATTAATTATTAACCTTACTTGCTTGGAGAATCAGAAAATTCACCCAGGAAAAAGAGGAAAAGGGACAAAGTGTTTATGATGTGGTCTTAGGAAAGTCAGCCATTTCTGTGATATTTGCTTCTGAGAAACTTTCCTAGTTTTTACCTTGTGTTTCCAATGGATGTGCAATCCCAAGAGTCTTGAGGGACTCTCTTGCATTGGGAGGGATGGTCTCAAGAATCAAGGCCCTGGAGTTTTGCTGCCATGTGAGTGATGACAAGAACTTGGAATGGTATCTCCTTTTACAGTTTAAGAGCTGTCTTTTTTTCATGTTATTTCCAAAAGACCCAAGTGGAGCAGCATCTCATATGGCTGCTGGTGTCATAGGTAGCAACTTTACCTGCTAATCCACAATACTGGCTCTGAAGAATTATTTTTAAATCAGCCATAGGTGTTGAATTTTATCAAATATATCTTATAGAATTGATCAAGATGATTGTGTTTTTGTCTCACCTTCAACTTGCTTAAACACAAATTACAATAGGTTTCTGAAAGATGTCTTTTGGGGATAGATTCTGCGTAAATTCTGAGGCTAAATCTTTTTGCATTTTCCTTTTAATTTATTGCTTGATTCAAATAACTAAAATTTAGGATAAGATTTTTAACATTTGTAAGTGAGATTGACCTACATCAGGTTGGGTTGTGGCAACTTTTTCTGTAAAATCTCAGATAGTGAATATCATAGACATTGAGGGCCAGATTGCCCTGGGCAAGTACTCTTTACTGACATAGAGTAGGAGCAGCCATAATCAAGACAAAAATGAGTAGTTACTGGCTGTGTTCCAATAAAACTTAATTTATGGGCACTGGAATTTGAATTCATAGATATTCACCTGTCACAAAATATTACTTTTCATTTGAAAATTTTTCAATTATTTAAAAGTGTAAAAACTACTCTTAGTCTGTGAGCCATATAAAAACAGATTTGGCAACAGTATGCTAACCTCTGGTGTTATCTCACTTTTCTCCTCCTCCTATGACTTTGGTATCAGTATTATGTTATAGTGTTGAATGAACTTGGAAGCTTCCCACTGTTTTCTATGCCTTGGAAAGTTAAAATCATATGGAAATTATTTGTTCATTGAAGGTGGCAAAACTAGTCCACAAAACTAGTTTTGAGAAATAGATCACTGAATATGTTTTTTCTTTTTTTCCCTCTAATTAAAGAAGTTCTTCTAGTTATAAACTTTTAAGTTATGAGTTACTATAGCTGTAAAACCATGTGTCAGAGCAATCCATTGGTTCTTTCTGCCACCAGATGACATTAGCCTTGAAAGATGGCTTTAAAAAAGTTCATGGGAAAACACAACTGAAAGGCTGTATATTTTCCATGAGTTTTTTTTCAAAGTAGTAAGGTTTTATTGTGGATAGGGCATTGGTAAGAATGGAAAGAAGAGAGAGGGAGAGAGGGAGAGAGGGAGCAAGAGGGAGTAAGAGGGAGAGCCCAGTCACTCAGACTAGGGGAAAGCGAGGTTACGTGGTTAAATAGAGAGAATACACCTGGCAGGCCAGGCCAGTGGTTCAGGGAAGCTGAGCAGGTGGGTGGTCTTTGTGCAGACTTCGGTTTTTAAGGGATCCTGTCTAATTCTTCTGACTCTTTCTCTTTACCCCCTCTCCCTTCTGCTCCAAGACAAAGGGTTTGTTAAGTGTGAATTGGGAAAATTCCTCCCCCAGTTTACTACTCGGTGTTATCAGACTGGGGAGCCCACCTGGCGCTGGGCAGAAGCGCTTGCCCTAGGATGTGTGCCTTGGAGGAAGGCTGTGAAGGTTTTATCGCCTCATGTTATCAGGCCAGGTAACCCATCTGGTGCTGAGGAGAGAGGATTCTCCTGGGAACCTTTCCTTGGAGGAAGGGCTGAGGCCACCTGGAAAGATCTCACGGTCTGGGCAGGACTTCGCAGTGTAAAATACTGGGCTGCTTCTGAGACTGCTGCTTGTTCTCCTCAGGCCCCTCGCACACACATAGGCTGATTTCTAACTTTCTACCTAATGTTCTCCCCACCAAGAGAAAATATCCATAATCTTATGGGGATAAAATGGATGAAGATTCGTCTTCTGTGGTTTCTGTAGAGCTGACAGATGGGTGTAGAGCTGGATACAGGTATTCTGTCCTATGGTGTTTGAGGGTGACCTCGGAAGGCATTGTCCTGCTTGGTCTAGAGGGCTGGTCATCTTGTCTGATGAGATAGGCTGGAAGCTCTGTCTCAGAAGCACCTGAAGCAAGATGGCTTGACTTCTGTTAGAGACAAAACAAACAAGGGCATCAAAACACAGTAGTCAGCCATTGCCATGGTGCGGCACACCGGATTCTAGTCCCGGTCGGGGTGCCAGATTCTGTCCAGGTTGCCCCTCTTCCAGGCCAGCTCTCTGCTGTGGCCCGGGAGTGCAGTGGAGGATGGCCCAAGTGCTTGGGCCCTGCACCCCATGGGAGACCAGGAGAAGCACCTGCCTCCTGCCTTCGGATCAGCGCGGTGTGCCGGCCATAGCATGTGGGCCACAGCGGCCCTCTCTCTATCTCACTCTCTCTCTCACTGTCCACTCTGCCTGTCAAAAAAAAAAAAAACACAATAGTCTACAGAGAAGCAGAAGGAATGTGGACACCATGTCACCAAGGAGAGGCAATGACCAGAAGCTAGTCCAGGTATTTTAGCCTTGTCTGACCGGTCCTGGAGTTATCTGTCCTCATCCAAGAAAGAATGAACATGACGTGTACTCATCCAGTTTGACCCTAGTCTGGGGGTACTTTCTTAAGCAGCAGGTAGCAGGTCTAGGACTGCCTGAGTACTGAGTTCAGCAGTGAGTACTGAGTTCAGTACTGAGTTGCAGTGGCCCTAGTCATGGCAGTTTTCCAGTAGATGAAAGCTGTGCTTTATTTTGTTTGTTTTTTCATAGGAGGGCTCCGTTTGGCTCGCTGTTGAGAGCCTGATTTAAGAACTTTGCTATTTCCCTGTATCTAGGAATTTGCTGCATGGCTTGCATCCTCTCTGGGGCTGGTCTTCTCTCCCCAGAGGAGAGGACAGAGGTTAAATAATTAACTTTTTGGCAGCCTAGCTA
Organism: Sylvilagus floridanus; assembly: GCA_949820135.1. NCBI lineage: Eukaryota > Metazoa > Chordata > Mammalia > Lagomorpha > Leporidae > Sylvilagus > Sylvilagus floridanus. The sequence continues at coordinate 121,799,465 of OX463225.1, forward strand.
TGCTTTTTTCCCTGGATGCCTGGTAGCTGCATTTTGCTAGGAAGTTAAGAGTGTTAGCTAGTGCACAAGACCAGAGTCTCAGGTTGGGAAAGGGAACAGACTAATAAACCATCTACATTCTGGATCATTTTGCTCCTGCCCTCACTATCCTTTAAGTCCTCTGTGAGGGCCTGTCTACGTAGGTGGACTGTCCATATTAGCTGTTACTCTAAGGCCTGTTTTTAGGAACTGACAGGAGGGGCTTTTTAGGCTTAGTAACATTCAGATAGGCTTTAAGACCTGACCCAGACCTATCCATGGGGTTCTGGAAGAGACATTACAAGAGAGGTGTGAACCTCCTTAAGGAAGGCACCCTGTTGATTCCCATTATGTGCCTGGAGTAGGAGGAGAGCTGAATAGCAGGCTAGTATGAATAGGTAATGGAAACTTATGTTTTCATTGACCCTCGGTCATCTCTTCAACAGCAATGGTTAGAGTTGGAAGCTGGGCAGAGCTGAGGGCTTTTGAGCTTGGGGCCAACAGGATCTGCCGTTCTGACCCAGGAACATGCAGGGCAGTTTTGTTTCTAGTTCCACGAGTTTTTGAAGTCCCCTTGTATATTGAGTACTTCCTCTGTAACTTACACAGGGTCAGGCACTGTAAATACAAATGGTGAGAGAAACTGGGCATGGTCTGTGTCCTGATGGACCTCTTGTTCCAACAGAGAAAGAGAGACATTATTCAAATTATCTCAGAGTGAAATATTTAAATGCAAACTCTGAAAACTCCTATGAAGGAAAGATGCAGCATAATGAGAGCAAAGTATGGACATCAGAGATGGTTAGACTTCCCCAGGAGACGGTATTTGAGCTGAGCTTGAATGAATGAGTGGACGTTAACAAGGCAAAAGTTACAGGTGTTACAGGTGTTACAGATGTGTAACAGGTGGTGAGGGTACCAATGCACAGGTAAAGCGTGTCAGGCAGGGGGAGAGTCCTAGGATAGATGTGTAGATGAAGTGCCAGGCCTCCAAGGGCATGGAGAGCATCCTCTCCAGTGGTGGCCGTATCTGCTTGTGCAATTTCTACACAACAGCTCTGGGATTCTTCAAGAGTAGCAGTTATTTTCAGTCCCACGAGAAGAGAATACAGATACATAGCTGAGAGCTGGGAGACTTGGTGCATCTGCAAAGAGTGGCTCAGAACAGAGGATATGGGGCTTCTTTGATCAGCAGGGAGTAAAGGAAGTGTTTTGTTCTTTTTTTTTTCTCATATCTAGAAGCTTCCATTTGTCATCTCACATAAGACTTCTTAGCAAGTCACTTTCCACTCAGGGTTTTAGCAAACATCCTAAGGCTCTGAACACCCTATAGTTCTGTGGGAGTCACAACCTCATTCTCATCATTCAAAAGCCCAATCCTTCTATCCTTTTCTCCAGGTGCCAATTTGGGGCACGCAGACTTTCCCTTCTCTCCAGTTCCCTAGATTGGGCTCTGGGAGAGCCTCCAGGACTTCTTTTGCTCTCTCAGTGTCTACAATGCGAGTTCAGTTCAACAGATGCTCATTAGCATTTGCTGGGCATTGATTCTAGGTTGGGGTGCTGCTCATGAAAAGATGACTAAGACAGTTCTTGCTCTGGATGGAGGTGACCTCCAAACCATGATTTCCTTCCACCCAAGCTGATCAAGGCAGAACCCCCTTATTTACCTCCTGTCAGACACCTCTGTTGCTGCCCTTCTGTTTCCTGTAATTTCTGGGACTGGTCTTCCCTGTCTCTAGCTTTTCAGTCTCCTACCAGGGTTGCAATCATCCCAGCCCCATTGGACATCCTATTCCCCCTCCTCTGTCTAACACCCTCCATGTCTTGGTCTCCTTTGCATCTACTCAGGGCCTGGGTTTTCAGACTGCACCGGGGCTTTGGTCATATTCACTGTCTCCTTTTCTGTTCCAGCTATTCACTTTGTTTTTTCTTTTCTTGGGAAACAGAACAAACTAAGGCACAAGTAGAAGAGATTCATTATAAAGCAGTATTTATTATGTTTGCCTTCTATGATGGTACCTGTAGTCCCATTTCTTAAGGACTTACAAAGTAAAATTGAGAAATGATACTTTTTTTTTAAAGAAAGGGAACTATTTTTATTTTTATTTATTTATTTATTTATTTTTTTTTTTTTTTGACAGGCAGAGTGGACAGTGAGAGAGAGACAGAGAGAAAGGTCTTCCTTTGTCGTTGGTTCACCCTCCAATGGCCACCACGGTCGGCGCGCTGCGGCCGGTGCACCGCACTCATCCGATGGCAGGAGCCAGGTGCCAGGTGCTTTTTCCTGGTCTCCCATGAGGTGCAGGGCCCAAGCACCTGGGCCATCTTCCACTGCACTCCCGGGCCACAGCAGAGAGCTGGCCTGGAAGAGGGGCAACCAGGACAGAATCCGGCGCCCCAACCGGGACTAGAACCCGGTGTGCCGGCGCCACAAGGCGGAGGATTAGCCTGTTGAGCCACGGCGCCGGCCCGAGAAATGATACTTTATTAGTGCATGAAATAAATAAAAGATGATGAATAGAGAGGATAAAATACCTTGTGACAAACATGACACCTTGCTTCTGAAATAGGTTTGGTGGCACTTTGCTATTAGCATAATCTTCATGTTCTTATTAACTAACCCAATGAACATTTATTTCAAGAATCCAAGGTTCATTAACTACTGGAAACAGAAAAAAGGTGAAGAAAGAGCTTTGACTCAAAAAAACCTCTTTGACTGGTTAGACAGTCAAGAAAACAGTACAGCAGGTACAAGAGTTTGGTGCAATGGTCAAATTGCTGCTTGGGTTACCCATGACCCATATTAGAATGCTTGATTTGAGTCCTTATCATTCCATTTAGGATCCAGCTTCTTGCTAATATACACCCTGTGAGACAGCAGATTATGCCTCGATACTTGGGTCCCTCTCACTCACATGGGAGACCCACATTGAAGTCTAGTCATCTGGCTTCAGGCTGAACCAACACTGTCTGTTGTGGCCATTTGGAAGGCAAACCAGCAGGTGGGAGATCCCTCTCTGTCTCTATACCTTTCAAAAATAAAATGAAAAATATATATATAAAAAAAGATGGTACAGTAATTATCACACCATGGAACATGAGAAGTGCAACTACTACACATTTTGGTACTGAGTGTATCAGCTGTATGTTTGGCTTTGGGTGGGAGGTTCTGGAAGTCTATGCCAAAGGGATATAGTTGGTTTGATCCTTGGGGTATGTATGAAAGATCTGGGAGCAGAGAAGAGAGAAGGGCATTCCAGGCAGAAGATATTATAGGGGGAAAGGGAAAGAATTTGGTGGGTTTATGGCCCCATGATATTTCTGTGTGACTGGTGCCTATGCAGCAGGCAGGCAAGGGGCCTGGAAAATTTGCTTGTTTGGATTGCCAATGAGCCTTGTCCTGCAGGAAAAACCTTTCAGTAGGGAAATGACGTGATAAGATTTGAGATCTGGGATCTGTTCTTTGTGGAACAGCAGCCAGGTGACTCATGGTAGTAGGAGGGTGTGTTGGAGTGGTTAGGCAGATTTAAGGGACACAGCTGAGCGGAGCCATATGGAGGACTTGGAATTGACAGGACTGATTAGATGTGGATGGCAGCTAGGTGACAGGAAGGAAGAAGGAGGAGTCAAGGGTTTGACTATTGGACGAGCTATTTGGCCTGTGACTCAGTTTCTTAATTTGTAAGATGGAATGATTGCATCTACTTCAGAAAGTACATGAGTTTGAAGGTTTCTTATGGACTCTCAATGTACAAAACAGGACAGGGAGTGGTACAGTGAGTGCTCAATGAACACCAGCTATTCTGATTGTTGTAGGTCGTGAACTAGCATAGGGGAAGGCAAGCTGAGAAGGTCAGGGACACACCCCTGAGATCAATTTTGTGCACAGGGAATTTGAGGGGACTTCTGACCCTAACACAGAGATAACTCATAAACAGTCGGAAATATAGGTGATGCATAAAAGTGTTGCATTATAAAGCAAGGATTACGTGCATTTATAAAAGTCTCTGGGGACCAGTATTGTGGCCCAGCCAGTTAACACGGCTTTTTTTTTTTTAAGATTGCTTCCATTTATTTGAAAGACAGAGTTAAAGAGAGAAGTAGAGACAGAGAGAGAGGTCTTTCATCCACTGGTTCACCCCCAAGATGGCTGCAATGGCCGGAGCTGTACTGATCTGAAGCCAAGAGCCAGGAGCTTCTTCCGGGTCTTCCACATGCGTGCAGAGGCCCAAGGACTTGGGCCATCTTCCTCTGCTTTCCCAGGCTATAGCATAGAGCTGGATCGGAAGAGGAGCAGCCAGGACTAGAGCCGGTACCGACATGGGATGCTGGTGCTTCAGGCCAGGGCTTTAACCCACTGCACCATAGTGCTGACCCCAACTGCTTTTTTTTAAAAAAATATTTATTTATTTACTTGAAATATTTACAGAGTTATACAGAGAGGAGAGGCAGAGAGATAGAGATAGAGATAGAGATAGAGATAGAGATAGAGATAGAGATAGAGAGAGAGAGAGAAGGGGGGGTCTTCTATCTGCTGGTTCACTCCCCAACTGGCCACAATGGCCAAAGTGTGCTGATCCAAAGCCAGGAGCCAGGAGCTTCTTCTGGATCTCCCATATGGGTGCAGGGGCCCCAGGACTTGGGGCATCTTCCACTGCTTTCCCAGGCCATAGCTGAGAGATGGATTGGAAGTGGAGCAGCCTGGTCTTGAACTGGTGCCCATATGGGGTGCTGGCACTGCAGGTGGCAGCTTTACCCGCTATGCCACAGTGCCAGTCCTTAAACCACTGCTTAATGTGATGCTGGCATCCTGTTTTGGAGCAACCATTTGAGTCCCAGCTGCTCTGCTTCTTGTCCAACTGCCCATTAATATGCCTGGGAAAGTAGTAGATGATGGCCCAAGTACTTGTGCTTCTATAAACTACATGACATTCTGGGTTTCTGACTTCAGTCTGGCCTAGGATGTTGTGGCCTTCTGGGGAGTGAACCAGTGGGAGGAAGATCTTTTTATTTCTCTGTCTCTCTCCCTCTCTCTCTGTCACTCTCCATTTTAAATAAATAAAATAAATCTCTAAACAATCTCTGATAGCTAATTTATATAATTATTTGGCTACAGTAGGAATTCATAACAAAAATCTCCATTTCTCATTTGCACAGATGTGGCCATTTTTAGGTCACAGAGTGGACCCAACTCGCACCTAGAGACTTGTGGAGGGTTCTTCAGAACCAGCTGGAGGTCTGGCACTGTGGCATAGTCCCTTCCTGTGGTGCCTGTATCTCATATGGGTGCTGGTTCATGTCCCAGCTGATCTTCTTCTGATCCAGCTCTCTGTTTATGGCCTAGGAAAGCAGTGAAAGATGGCCCAATTGCTTGGGCCCCTGCACCTGGGTGGGAGACCTGGAAGAAGCTTCTGGCTCCTGGCTTCGGATCAGTACAGCTCCGGCCATTGCAGCCATCTTGGGAGTGAACCAGCGGATGGGAAACCATCTCTCTGTCTTTGCCTCTCTGTGTCTGTAACTCTGCCTCACAAATAAATAAACAAAATCTTAAAACAAGAGAACCAGACCACCAGCCAGCTAGAGTTAATGATTGTCACCCATTCCTCTAAGAATTCTCCAAGTCAATTTCTCTATGTCCCTAGAGATTGTGTAGTACTTGGCTTCCCCAAGTGAGGGCTAAGGATTTTTACTAATGGTCCTTTGTCAAAATATATCAACACTTACTGTGTTTTGAGAAACCACAAGGGCTCCTTGAACTTGGATAAGGGCTTCTTAAAATCCAAATGTACACAGCTCCCTCAAGGACCTTTCCATTTCCATCACAGAGTACAGCGTGGTTTCCCAAATTCTTACTTCTTCTTCTTCTATTCCTGTTATTCTTGTGACCAGTAGTAGTAGAAACTTGCACTGTTTCACTCATTTTGCAATAGCTCATAAGAAGTGCTCGTGACCTGGATCCCTTGCTTTCCGTGAAACTGCTTCTGTCCCCAGTGGAGAGTTCTATCCAAGCTTCTTTAATTTAATGGACATTTCCAGCAGAAAAGTTGAGGGGTTCTCCAGATAGCAATGGAATTAACATATGAATGAAGATACTTTGGGCTACTTTTAATCCTTTAAAAATATTAGTAAATGTAAATATTCATTCAACCTATCTTTGTGGCTCATTTACTATGTGTAAAGCAAAGGGCCAGGTGTGTGGTATGTGTGAGGGCAGTGCCAGGTATTGGGAATTCACAGCAGGTTAAGAGAGGCAGTATGGCCAAAGGCGAGTGCATGGCCCCTGGTGGTGAGAAGTCTTACATTCAAACCCTACCTTCCCAGCTTCCTGACTTTGCAGAGGTATTTATCTCTTCAGCCTTAATGTAAACTAATTTCTCCTTTCCAGAGCTGTTGCAAGTATTGGCAGTAACATATAAAGCATCTAGTGTGCAGTTGGAATGAAAAATAAACTCTCAATGGCTATCTGCCCTCAAGGAGGGCTCTATTTCCATTATTTTTATAAGATTTATTTACTGATTTAAAAGGCAGAGTTACAGAGAGGCAGAAGCAGAGGTAGAGACAGAGAGAGAGATCTTCCATCCGCTGGTTCACTCCCCAAATGGTCACAATGGCTGGAGCTGGGCCAATCTGAAGCCAGAAGCCAGGAGCTTCTGGGTCTCCCACATGGGTGCAGGGGCCCAAGGTCCTGGGCCATCTTCCACTGCTTTCCCAGGCTATAGCATAGAGCTGGATCGGAAGTGAAGCATCTGGGACTCATTGTTGCACAAATAGGATGCCAGCACTACAGACTGCAGCTTTACCTACTATGACATAGCACCAGGCCCTCTATTTCCATTATTATTGTTATTTAAGGATAGCCCTGTTCTCTCAGTCTGGGTGGGGAGCCAGGCATAGTATCAGGTAACTAGAGTGTGGTGTGTCTGAGTTAGGAGGATTGAGAGTTAGAAGTTTGTTATATAGCGTTGATTTAGCAAAATGCCAACTGTATTTATGCTGTCCTGTTGTAGTTCATAAATTTGGATTAGGTTCTTATGAAGGTTTCAGGCCTATAAGCACAACATATAAAATGATTCAGGACTTTACCATGAGTGGCATATATTTTTTAAAGAATTATTTTATTTATTTGAAAGAATTACAGAGAGAGGTAAAGCCAGAGAAAGAGAAGTCTTCTATCTGTTGGTTTACTCCCAAATGACTGCAACAACCAGAGCTGAGCTGATCTGAAGCTAGGAGCTGGGAGCTTCCTCTGGGTCTCCCATGTGGGCACAGGGCCCAAGGACTTGGGCCATCTTCTACTGCTTTCTCAGGCCATAGCAGAGAGCTGGATCAGAAAAGGAGCAGCTGGGACTTGAACCGGCACCCCTATAGGATGCCAGCCTATAGGCTGGGGGTTTAACCTGCTATGCCACAGTGTTGGTCCTAGGGCATATTCTTATAGTAATACCTCTTTCAATGCCCACATGGCCCTACATGACAGGACTTTTCATTAGCATCCCTATTTTGCAGGTGGGCAACCTGATGCGAGGAGAGGTTGGAGGAACTTCCCAGGTGACGTAACTCAGAAGCCAGGCTTCAGACCCAGGAACTCCAAAATCACAGCCAGCCTTTGAGACCACTCACCACACTTCCTCCTGTTGTCTTTGTTTTTTAAGCTTCATTTTATAACCAATAGAGACTGTCACTTGTTATTCTAGTGAAAACTATACAAGTCAAGGGAAACTCAGGGAAAAGTCAGAAACAGGAAAAGTAATGGATCTGGAAGAAAATTCAGCCGGGTCATTTCTTATTACCAGGTAGAACTTTAGAAGTACCCTCTTGACACAACTCAGAGTAGGACACTGCCTATGTCCAGTCTCCAAAGTGGCCCAGCCAAACCCTCCTCTTGTGGAATGTGTAGTTTCAAGTGCTGTATAGAAGTTTTTTTTTTTTTTTAATCATTTTTAAGCCATTTTATTCTTTTGGGAGCATTGAGCTGGGACATTCCTCATTTTCTCAGTAGAGTCTTCCAGGAAATGGCTGCAGGCAGAGGGATTTCCACTTTTTTTTTTTTTTTTGGACAGGCAGAGTTATACAGTGAGAGAGAGAGAGAGAGAGAGAGAGAGAGAGAGAGAAAGGTCTTTCTTCCATTGGTTCATCCCCCAAATGGCCACCACGGCCGGCACACTGCGCTGATCTGAAGCCAGGAGCCAAGTGCTTCCTCCTGGTCTCCCACACAGGTGCAGGGCCCAGACACCTGGGCCATCCTCCACTGTACTCCCGGGCCACAGCAGAGAGCTGGACTGGAAGAGGAGCAACTGGGACAGAACCGGCACCCCAATCAGGACTAGAACCCGGAGTTCTGGCGCCGCAGGCGGAGGATTAATCTAGTGAGCCAAGGCACTGGCTGGATTTCCACTTCTTACCAATGCTTTCCACTAGAGGGCTCTGCCCCTGAGATCTCAATTTCCATGCACATTTTTAAAAACTTTTATTTAATAAATATAAATTTCAAAAGTACAACTTTTGGATTATAGCAGTTTTTCCCCCAAAACCACCCTCCCACCCACAAACCATCCCATCTCCTACTCCTTCTGCCATCCCATTCTTCATTAAGATTCATTTTTAATTATCTTTATATACAGAAGATCAACTTAGTATATACTAAGTAAAGATTTCAACAATTTGCACCTACACAGACACACAAAGTATAAAATACTGTTTGAATACTAGTTTTACCACTAATTCTCATAATACAACTCATTAAGAACAGAGATCCTACATGGGGAGTAAGTACACAGTGACTCCTGGTGTTGATTTAATAATTGACACTCTTATTTATGACGTCAGTAATCACCCGAGGCTCTTGTCATGAGCTGCCAAGGCTATGGAAGCCTCTTGAGTTCACAATCCATGCACATTTTTTAAAACTTAATTTTATTTTAAAAAATTTCTATAAAGGGAACAAATTTCACATATACAGTAATGGCATTTCCCATCCCACCCTCATTCCCTCACTCCTTTCTTGTTTTATTTTTCTTAATTTAATTTTTACAATGACATACTTTCAATTTACTTTATAATCACAAGCTTAACCCTCTACTAAAGAAAGAATTCAGCAAGTATTAAGTAGAAAAACCACTGTTCCTCAAGAGTATAGATAAGAGTTTTAAACAATACTCAAATCTCAAAATGTCAATTTCGCTCATATACTTTACAGTTTTTGAGTACTCTGTGTGTTAGTTACCACAAATCAGAGCAAATAAAAACTCAGTGCATCTTGGTTTGACACAAAATCATGTTCTATTGAAGGGATGTAGAGGTGAATAAAACAAAGAACAAGTCATGGATCTTGCTCATAAGTAGTGTACAGTGAGTGAGGAAAAGATGATTATTTACGCTGTGGGTCAGAACGCAATGAATTATAGTGATAGAGGGACCAGAAAGGGAGTGGGGGAAGAATTGCAAAAGGAGCTGTGATTCATTTTGACTGAGGATACCAGGGAAAGCTCCATAGAGGAGGCGCCATTGAGATGGCCATTGAAGGAGATGTAAATGGATTGGGGACACATGTTCTGATAGAGGCAAAGGACTGTGAGCGGGCATGGTGTTTCTGGGGAGGTGACCTGAATGCACCCCGTAGATCCAGGCCTCCACTCATTTTTCCTCCACTTGAAAGCCCCATCCTCCTCATTCTCTATTCAAATCCCATCCATCTTTCTGGGACCAGCTTCCACACACACACACACACACACACACACATACTCACACACTGACACACACACTGACACACTGACACACACACACATACTCACACATTGACACACACACTGACACACTCACACACAGACACACTCATACACACACACTCTCACATACGCACTTACACATCCGCCGATCTTTTCTGGGACCAGCTTCTACACACACACATGCACACACACACATGCACACTCACACACAAATCTGCCGATCTTTTCTGGGACCAGCTTCCATGCACACACACATGCACACTCACACACACACTCACACATATATCCGCCAATCTTTCTGGGACCAGCTTCCACACACACACACACACACACACACACACTCACTCACACTCCCGCACACACACTCACTCACACACCTGCCGATCTTTTCTGCCTGGGCTAGCTCATGCCAGTACTTCAGCTTGCAGCCCAGATTAGCCGTGGCGTCTGTGCTGGGGCTGCCTCTCAGAAAAGGGCAGATATTAATCTTACACTTTGAGGCCTTGCAAGCCCTAACGTAGTGCTCAGGGAAGTCGGTACGTTTCCATGGATCCATCCTCCGGGACTGACATAGTCTTGCTTCCTAAAAGCAGCTTATTCTGCTGTCTAGCCTGGGATTGTTCACGGGGTGTTAGGATTTAGCTGATTATGCTTGTTAACACTAAAGGGGAGAACTTCCTCAAATGATCACATGAATGTCTGGCTCAGTTGGGGTGGGTCTTCCTCAGTGCTGGGAGTGAAACCCGTGCAAGCTGGCCAGCTGTGTGTATGTGTGGTGGGGTGGGGGAGGGGTAGGTGCCAAAGCAGGGGCACTCAGCCTCAGCTCAACCCCCATGACTCTCTGAGCTGAGCATAGCAACTGGGGTGAGCTCATTTTTATCATCTGCACCATCATCTCCCAAGTTCCTCTGAAGAGTGACTCCATTTCCTTCAAAGACTCTTGCTTGGGTGGTTGGGTTATACCCAGTTCTCCTGAATGCCAGAAATAGTTGATTGGTTCCTTTTAGAAAGTGGGGGCACTAGGCATGAATTCTTCTTGCTGAAGCTGGTTGGAGTGAAACGAAAGGAAAGCTTGACCAGAAAGGAAATCCTACAATGCTTCTCAAGTAGAGCCCAAAGAAAAGTGGCCCAGTAGTCTAGTCCCTGCAGGAAGATCATTTTCCAACACTCCATCGAGTTGGAGAACGTTGTCTGCACAGCTGAGAGCCATCACTCTGACAGCCTCCACAGGGCATCATTATCTAGAGTCAGGTTGGTTGGGCCAGTCTACTCTCATGGATGTTTCTGGGCAAAGGGGTGAGAGGGGCTGAAGTGGAGTAAGAGGGCACCCATACTCTGCTTGCCATGCTGTGCAGTGGGGTGAGAGGCTACCTGTGCTTCAGGGGAAGAGTGCCTACTCCTAGTTTGCTCAGTGTGCTCTTGGGGCTCATGGAGACCATGCATCAGAGCTCTTCACATGTGTTGAGTCTGGGCAGAGTGTCCTAGCCAGGGTGCTTCAGCTTGTTACAGATGCATCAGATAGTGTCTCCTTCTCCTGTGGTTGCTGGGCAGGTTGTCCCAGCAGACACGAGAAACCTCTCTTGATGTGCAGCCTCCACACATAAGCAATCTTGATTGCTTGCCACAAAGTGCCATAGAAATATTATTTCCCACATGTACTGAGATGTGAGGAAGCTTGGAAAATTTAGTACCAGGGACCTTGCCTTGTCATTTCCTCAGAAGGGCATGTATCTTTCTGTCCATCTGTGGACATCAACAGCTTTTCTGCTGTTTTGCAATCTCCTGGTAACAACTGTGCAGAGAAGATCTGGGTCACCAATCTAGATCACGATATCATAGCTTGAAGTCATTGCAGGTTTGCCATCCTGTGTGCTGGTTTTCCCCATCTGTACACAAGAGGGAGACATGAGAACACATTAATGGAAAGGTATTGCTATGAAAAAGCAGCCCACAAAGTACCAAGGAGAGTTAAACAAATGGCTCAGGAGGATGTCTTGGTTTGCCCTGGTACTGGGGAGATCTGGGGTAGCAATGCCTTGCCTCTGTGCCTGCCACTTCATTTGGGAGCCCCTGGGCAATTAAATTCTTATCCCAGAACACAACAGTAAGAAGGAGCACAGTAGTGGCATTTGGCATTTACTGTATGCTTGCAGCAACAACCAGGCTCAAGCTACCTACATCTTTGTTCCTAGTTGAGTCTTTGTTCTTTCTGGACCCAATAGTTCCATTTGCACCTGGCATCTGGTCATTATGTGACCTGGCCACTTAGAGTGCCACAGACAACATTCCTGTTAGCTGAGGAGTCTTAGGCTTTAAATTACATACTGATGGATGGAGCACACCAGAATGGCTGGAAAAGACAGAAAACAGGGATAAAAATGCCAGCGAGGATTTACCTTATCCGAGTACTGCACCATGGAATAAACTGTGTTCTCTGGCTCTTCCTTGGTGGGAAACACCTGGAAAACACACAACTTTAGCGTGGGAGCTCATGGGGCCAATCTTCTCAGTTCCCATTCCTAGTTCTGCCCCTAACCACCACATCTCCCTGGTCCCATTTTTACCCTGTAGCTTACTCTTCTGGTCTCAGCTCTGGTTCCATCCAAGTTTGGAGGGGATTAGGATCAGGTGATGGGGAGGGGGAGTGGATGGGGAGCAGCTGGGCAGGGTCTTGGGAGAAACAAACCTCAGTAATCAAGGGAAAGGGTTTGCATGGATTGGACTGAGTCTTGCTCCATCAGGACATTAACTTTCCATGGGCTGTATGGACCCTGTTGCCCTAAGTCCAAGCACTGTGCAGACCTCAGTTTCTCCCTTGGCTCCTGGCAGACTTCGGGAAGCAGGCTGGTGGAAGCACAGAGGAAGGGGATTCAGGGTGGAGATGAGAGATGGGGTGGGTCAGTAAAGGCAGGTAGGACAGTGTGTGGTACACAGTGAGTCTGAGTATGAAGAAAGCATGTTAATGGTGATGCTAAACTTGGAACCAAGTCCTAGGCCAACAGTTACTGGTGATCCCAGAAACACATTCTGAAAACCATTTAGGGCAGCATCATGCAGTCCTTGGGGCTGTCATCCTGGCCCTAAGAGTCTGCTGCTGCTGGTCCATGAAGTATATATCAAAGGGCTTCTGTCAGCTCTGTGTCCCCAGAGCCCCCTTAGCATCCTGTTCACCATGTCAGTGGCTACATAACAGCTCCAGCTCACATCAAGGCTCCCCTGTGTGTGCTTCCCCAAAGATGTGTCTCACTCCTACCTATGACTCTCACCTAGTCTGGAACCAGGTCATGGCCTCCACCCAGAGAAGCTGCCATAGGGTGGCAATTGGCCATGCTTCTGTCCTCAGACACAGACTCATGGCATCATTTCACTGATGTGGTATTTCTGTGTTGTTCCTTGGCTGTGGTGGCCTTCTAGGCCATAGAAACATGATAATGGTGATACCTGTCTTGGTGGTGGGGGTAGGGGCATCCACCAGCTCACCTTGGGTTGGGGGATTTCGTCATAGACTGTAGACTCTGCAGGCTGCACGTCTCTTGAAATTGTGATGTATGTGTATATTGTTGCCTTTGAGGCAGCATCTGCATCACAAACAAATGTAGAACCACAATCCATGAGAGGTGGATGGAGTTTCAGAGGTGATCTATCCCACTGCTTTTTTTTTTTTTCTAAGATGAAGAAATGAAGCCCTAAAAGGCCCAATGGCTCCCTTCCTATGGAGATGCATGCTTGGATCCCCAGACTGTCTCTCTCTTTTCTAGGATTTCATGCAGTATGGGAGACTCCTGGCCCAGCCTTCACACAAAGCTCAGTGAGAATTCTATTCTAGAGTCTAGATTAGGCTAAAGAGAAACTCCCAGTCCCTTCTGTGGGTAGTTGATAGGATTTAGTGTCTTGGGCACTTAACATTGACTGCCTTTTCTTGTTAGGGTCTTAGTGTTTCAATTTGATTGATTTCCTCTAGTTATACACTGTGTGTTGATGTCTTCTGGTGCTTACATTTCTGTACCACCTGAATGTTAAAGCTCATAATAGATGCTCCTCAAACATTTATTGCTTGATTCACATTCTTAATGAATATTTATTAAACTCCTTCTATGTGCCAGGCTCTGTGTGAGGCCCCAGAGAAGCAAACATAGAAGGGGCTAAGTCCTTACTTTTAAGAATTTATGAGTTAGAAGAGACATTTATCCTAGTAAACTCTTTTTTGGTACTAACGTGGAACATTTTAGGGTCAAGTTGAGAAGAGCCAAAATTTTGGGTCTTCAGAGTCTAGAGAAACAATATTGACAAATAATGAGTCCGATCGGGCAATATCGTAAGACCAACGTTTCAGAGTTTGGGCTTATCCCAGCCTCTGCCCTAGATTTGGAGAATGAGTCAGACTGAGTATTCTTCTTATCTCAGTTGTAGATGTGAAGGATAGTCCTTCCCCCTTCTCAACAAGTTGTGAAAGAGGGAGTAAGGATAGATATCTCTGCCGGCGCCGTGGCTCAACAGGCTAATCCTCCGCCTTGTGGCACTGGCACACCGGGTTCTAGTCCTGGTCGGGGCACCGGATTCTGTCCCGGTTGCCCCTCTTCCAGGCCAGCTCTCTGGCCCGGGAGTGCAGTGGAGGATGGCCCAAGTCCTCAGGCCCTGCACCCCATGGGAGACCAGGATGGCTCCTGCCATTGGATCAGCGTGGTGTGCCGGCCGCAGCACGCCGGCCGCGGCGGCCATTGGAGGGTGAACCAACGGCAAAGGAAGACCTTTCTCTCTGTCTCTCTCTCACTGTCCACTGTGACTTCTCTTCTTCAAGAGTCTATTGGAGTTACCATGCATGTCACAGATGTCCTTCCCCTGGAGTGTTTCCTCGCATCGTTCCCAGACACGTCAATTATTAAGTACAGCAGCTAACATTTACTGAGTGATTATTACATACCAGTCCAACTATCTGATACATGCAATTCCATCTGACCCATTTAATAAGGATATGCAGCCTGCCCTGTTTTAATGAATGTTTTACAACTTAGAAGACTGAATTTTACAGTGATCAAATAACTAGTAGCTAGTAAATGTTCAAGATGGGAACATTATCCCCAGGCTGACTGCACTTTAGGCTTAATTCCTCTACTGCAAATCCCCAGTTCCTCCCACTTGCTATTCGGGGAACCCTGTGACTGAGAACTTACCAGAACTTTTAGTGAAGGCCTTGAAGCGGGAACCTGAGGAAGTAGACCCAAAGAAGTCAGTAACATGGAAGCAAAGGTTCTGGGTTTTTTTTTTGGCTTGTTTTTAAATCATTATTGGTGAAAGGAAGACCTTGGGTGAAAGAGGTGTAATTATTCCTTAGAAGTCCAAGGTCAAGTTTTCTGAATTGAGAACAGCACAGTTACAGGATGATCCTGAGTGGTCCATTAGGGCTAGTGACAATCATGCAATACAAAACTAATAGGCGTCTCTCAGTGACTCTCCAAGAATCATTATTGAAAAACTATGAAATTGGGACCCCAGAGGCTCTCTAGTTTAATTATTTTACATATGGGAATACTTAGGCAATGAAATAAAGCTTGTTAATGGTGAAGCTAAACTTGGCCCACCAGTTACTGGTGATCGCAGGGACAGATTCTGAAAACCATTTAGGGTAGCATCATGCAGTCTTTACGGCCATCATTCCGGAAGGTGATGAGGTGTTGGGGGTGGGGATTGCAACAAGGTTTGAATAAATGACTTCAGTGTCAGGAAGAAGGCAGGTGCACTTTCACTTTTTACCTTCTGGGAAAAAAAAATCCTACCTTGTTGTCTTTTGCACCAGAGGAACAAAAACACTGAAGGCAGCATGAGAGCAAGAAGAAAGAGCACAGCCAATCCACTCAGCAACCTGGTGTGGCGAGTACGGTAGGCCATGGCCGTGTCTGGAAATGGAAACAGTGGTGAGTCTTGGCTCTCAGGAAATAGGCCCAAGGGGCACTCGAAAAGCTGGGTGCCCTCCAGAGGCTACCGTAGCTCCTATGGATACTATTTCCTACTGCCAGAAGTTAGGTTTCGAACTGAATGATAGAGTAGAGCAGGAACTGCTTCAGAACACCCTGAGGTGCTTAGCCTCTCTCAAAAGGCTCTGGACCACTCCCCAGTGGGCTTCCTGGGAGGAGCTGCCCACTAGGGATCAGGCTCAGTGTCCAGGAGGCACACGCCCCTGGAGCTGAGGACTGGGGCTCTTTGGAGAGGTTTCTGATACTCCCTGGGGGAGATGGATGGAGCTGGTTACCTGAACAGAGCTGCTGGGCAGAGATGGAGTCAGAGCTGTTGCTGACCGGGTTCCAGGCTGTGCATGTGTAAGTCAGCTCTTGGTTCTCAGGAATCTGGAAGATTTGAAGGACATTGCCTTCTTTTCCCAGGGGACTCCAGCTGTATGTCACATTCTTTTCCTCCTTCTCCACAGAGCATGTCAGGGTGACATTGCAGGTGCTGTTCACAGATGTCATTAAACTCTGGGTAATTGTTGGCTTCCCAAGCCGACCTATGAGGGGAAAACACATGGGCTTGTGGTGAGCTACAGCTGCCTTCTGTCAGCTTGTGGGGACTGATTTTTAAATTTTCAGAAAATTTTCCAGATAGTTGTTAAACACAGATATCATTAAGAATTAAATTGTGAAACCTTGGGGCTGGCATTTTGGCGCCTGAGACATTCCATATGAGCACCAGCCTCCCTTCCAGTCCAACTCCCTGCTGATGGGCCTGGGAAGGCAGCAGAAGATGGCCCAAAGTGCTTGTTTCCCTGCCACTCATGTGTGAGACATGGAGGGAATGCTAGGCTCCTGGCTTTGGCTTCTCAGCCCCAGCTATTGTGGCTATGTATGGAGCGAATCAGTGGTTGGAAGATCTGTCTCTCTCTCTCCCTCTCCCTCTTCTCTCTGTATTTCTACCTTTCAAATAAATAAATCATAAATTATGAAATTATAATTAAATAAATATATTAAAAGGAAAGGCAACAAATACTCAAAAGTCATTACTGTTTAGTTGTGTTTTTTTTTACATATTATTACTATCTATTCTCTTGAGATTATTTACATGTATGGTACAAAAATACTCAAAAAGTTCATGAAAAATTCATGTTATAAAAAACTGTGCATGGATTTCAAAGATGTTTTGCGCACAAATAAAATTATCTTTTAATAACATTTCTTGATGAGCTTTTTGAAAAAAAAATATTTACTTACTTGTTTGAAAGGGGAAGTTACAGAGAGAGAGGGAGAGGGAGAGGGAGAAGGCTAGAGAGAGATCTTCTGTTTGCTGCTTCACTTTCTAAATGGTCACGACGGACAGAGCTGGGCTACTCTGAAGCCAGGAGCCAGGAGCTTCAAGTTCTCCCACACAGGTGCAGGAGCCCAAGCACTTGGTCCATCTTCCACTGCTTTTCCAGGTGTATTAGAAGGGAGCTGGATCGAAATTTTCTGGAAGTAAATGAGGATAACAGCACAACATACCAAAACTTATAGGATACAGCAAAAGCAGTGTTAAGAGGAAAGTTTATATCAATAGGTGCCTACATCAAGAAACTGGAAAGGCACCAAATAGATGAGCTTTCAATGCATCTCAAGGATCTAGAAAATCTGCAGCAAACTAGACCCAAATCTAGTAGAAAAAGAGAAATAATCAAAATCAGAGAAGAAATCAACAGGATTGAATCAAAAAAAAATTACAAAAAATCAGCCAAACTAGGAGCTGGTTTTTTGAAAAAATAAACAAAATTGACACCCCATTGGCCCAACTAACTAAAAAAAGAAGAGAAAAGACCCAAATCAGTAAAATCAGAGATGAAAAAGGAAATGTAACAACAGACACCACAGAAATCAAAAGAATCATCAGAAATTACTACAAGGACTTGTATGCCAGCAAACAGGGAAAACTATCAGAAATGGAGAGATTTCTGGACACATGCAACCTACCTAAATTGAACCAGGAAGACATAGAAAACCTAAGCAGACCCATAAGTGAGTCAGAAATTGAATCAGTAATAAAGGCCCTCCCAACAAAGAAAAGCCCAGGACCAGATGGAGTCACTGCTGAATTCTACCAGACATTTAAAGAAGAACTAACTCCAATTCTTCTCAAACTATTCAGAACAATTGAAAAAGAGGGAATCCTCCCAAATTCTTTGTATGAAGCCAGCATCACCTTAATTCCTAAGCCAGAAAAAGATACAGCATTGAAAGAGAATTACAGACCAATATCCCTCATGAACATAGATGCAAAAATCCTCAATAAAATTCTGGCCAATAGACTGCAACAACACATCAGAAAGATCATCCACCCAGACCAAGTGGGATTCATCCCTGGTATGCAGGGATGGTTCAACATTTGCAAAACAATCAACGTGATACACCACATTAACAGACTGCAGAAGAAAAACCATATGATTATCTCACTAGATGCAGAGAAAGCATTCGATAAAATTCAACACCCTTTCATGATGAAAACCCTAAGCAAACTGGGTATAAAAGGCACATTCCTCAATACAAGCAAAGCAATTTATGAAAAACCCACGGCCAATATCCTATTGAATGGGGAAAAGTTGGAAGCATTTCCACTGAGATCTGATACCAGACAGGGATGCCCACTCTCACCACTGCTATTCAATATAGTGCTGGAAGTCTTAGCCAGAGCTATTAGGCAAGAAAAAGAAATTAAAGGGATACAAATTGGGAAGGAAGAACTCAAACTATCCCTCTTTGCAGACGACATGATTCTTCATTTAGGGACCCAAAGAACTCTACTAAGAGACTATTGGAACTCATAGAAGAGTTTGGCAAAGTAGCAGGATATAAAATCAATGCACAAAAATCAACAGCCTTTGTATACACAGGCAATGCCACGGCTGAGGAAGAACTGCTAAGATCAATCCCATTCACAATAGCTACAAAAACAATCAAATACCTTGGAATAAACTTAACCAAGGACATTAAAGATCTCTACAATGAGAATTACAAAACCTTAAAGAAAGAAATAGAAGAGGATACCAAAAAATGGAGAAATCTTCCATGCTCATGGATTGGAAGAATCAATATCATCAAAATGTCCATTCTGCCAAAAGCAATTTACAGATTCAATGCAATACCAATCAAGATACCGAGGACATTCTTCTCAGATCTGGAAAAAATGATGCTGAAATTCATATGGAGACACAGGAGACCTCGAATAGCTAAAGCAATCTTGTACGACGAAAACAAAGCCGGAGGCATCACAATACCAGATTTCAGGACATACTACAGGGCAGTAGTTATCAAAACAGCATGGTACTGGTACAGAAACAGATGCATAGACCAATGGAACAGAATAGAAACACCAGAAATCAATCCAAGCATCTACAGCCAACTTAAGTTTGATCAAGGATCCAAAACCAATCCCTGGAGTAAGGACAGTCTGTTTAATAAATGGTGCTGGGAAAACTGGATTTCCATGTGCAGAATCATGAAGCAAGATCCCTACCTTTCACCTTACACAAAAATTCATTCAACATGGATTAAAAATTTAAACCTACGACCCGACACCATCAAATTATTAGAGAGCATAGGAGAAACCCTGCAAGACATAGGTACTGGCAAAGACTTCTTGGAAAATACCCCAGAAGCACAGGCAGTCAAAGCCAAACTTAACTACTGGGATTGCATCAAATTGAGAAGTTTCTGTACTGCAAAAGAAACAGTCAGGAAAGTGAATAGGAAACTGACAGAATGGGAAAATATATTTGCAAACTATGCAACAGATAAAGGGTTGATAACCAGAATCTACAAAGAAATTAAGAAACTCCACAACATCAAAACAAACAACCCAATTAAGAGATGGACCAAGGAACTCAATAGACATTTTTCAAAACAGGAAATCCAAATGGCCAACAGACACATGAAAAAGTGTTCAAGATCACTAGCAATCAGGGAAATGCAAATCAAAACCACAATGAGGTTTCACCTCACCCCGGTTAGAATGGCTCACATTCAGAAATCCACCAACAATAGATGCTGGAGAGGATGTGGGGAAAAAGGGACACTAATCCACTGTTGGTGGGAATGCAAACTGGTGAAGCCACTATGGATGTCAGTCTGGAGATTCCTCAGAAACCTGAATATAACCCTACCATTCAACCCAGCCATCCCACTCCTTGGAATTTACCCAAAGGAAATTAAATTGGCAAACAGAAAAGCTGTCTGCACAGTAATGTTTATTGCGGCTCAATTCACAATAGCTAAGACTTGGAACCAACCCAAATGCCCATCAACAGTAGACTGGATTAGGAAATTATGGGACATGTACTCTACAGAATACTATACAGCAGTCAAAAACAATGAAATCCGGTCACTTGCAACAAAATGGAGGAATCTGGAAAACATCATGCTGAGTGAATTAAGCCAGTCCCAAAGGGACAAATATCATTTGTTTCCCTTGATTGGCGACGACTAACTGAGCACCAAAGGGGAAACCTGTTGAAGTGAAATGGACACTATGAGAAACAGTAATTTGATCAGCTCTTGTGCTGACTGTTGTTGTACAATGTAATACTTTATCCATTTTAGTATTTTTTTTATCCTAGTACTAGTGGTTGAACTCTGTAATTAACACACAATTATTCTTAGGTGTTTAAATTTTAACTGAAAAGTGATCCCTGTGAAATATAAGAGTGGGAATAAGAGAGGGAGGAGATGTACAATTTGGGACATGCTCAATCGGACCTGCCCCAAATGATGGAGTTAGAATTATGCCAGGGGATTCCAATACAATCCCATCAAGGTGGCATGTACCAAGGCCATCTCACTAGTCCAAGTGATCAATTTCAGTTCACAATTGATCACACTGATAGATCTAAGAGTCAAAGGGATCACACAAACAAGACTAGTGTCTGCTAATACTAACTGATATAATCAAAAAGGGAGAGAATGATCCAACATGGGAAGCGAGATACACAGCAGACTCATAGAATGGCAGATGTCCTAAATAGCACTCTGGCCTCAGAATCAGCCCTTAAGGCATTCAGATCTGGCTCAAGAGCCCATGAAAATATTCTAGGCATGGAAAGCCAAGACACTCTGAAAAACAAAAAAAAGAAGACCTAAATGAAAGATCTCTTCGAGTGAGATCCCAGTGGAAAGAACGGGGTCATCAAAGAAGGAGGTACCTTTCTCTGAAGGGAGGAGAGAACTTCCACTTTCACTATGACCCTGTCAGAATAAGATCGAAGTTGGCGAACCCTAAAGGCTTCCATAGCCTCGGCAACTCATGACTAGAGCCTGGGGAGATTACTGACGCCATAAACAAGAGTGTCAAATTGTTAAATCAACATCAGGAGTCACTCTGTACTTATGTCTCATGAGGGATCTGTCCTTAATGTGTTATCCAATGTGAAATAATGCTATTACTAGTACTGAAACAGTATTTTTACATTTTGTGTTTCTGTGTGGGTGCAAACTGATGAAATCTTTACTTAGTATATACTGAATCGATCTTCTGTATATAAAGATAATTGCAAATGATTAAAAAATCTTGGTGTTAAATTGGAAATTGCATAGATAATTAATCAATTCTTTAAAAAAATCATGTAGGATCTCTGTCCTTAATGTGCTGTACATTGTGAATTAATACTATAACTAGTACTCCAACAGTATTTTCACTTTGTGTCTCTATGTGAGGGCAAACTGTTGAAATCTTTACGTAATATGTACTAAATTTATCTTCTGAGTATAAAGAGAATTGAAAATGAATCTTGATGTGAATGGAAGGGGAGAGGGAGCGGGAAAGGGGAGGGTAGCAGGTGGGAGGGAAGTTGTGTGGGGGGGAGCCATTGTAATCCATAAGCTGCACTTTGGAAATTTATATTCTTTAAATAAAAGCTTTATATCTATATCTATATCTATCTATCTATCTATCTATATATATATATATATATATAAAACAAAACAAAACAAAACAAAAAAAAGAAGGGAGCTGGATCGGAATTGGAGCAGCCAGGATGTGAACCAGTGCCCATACAGGATGCTGGCATCACAGATGGTGGCTTTACCTGCTATGCCACAACGCCAGCCTCCTCCATAAACTTTTAAAAGTACCTTCAAATCTGCCCTTTGTAATGATGTACAGCTTAAATTCTGCATCTTAAAAATCAGCCATCGTGGGAATATCTATTTATACTTATAGATATATTTATATATTTTTACAGAAACTGGTAAGTGCTATCAAATTGAGTTGGCTTATTGTTGCTCTAGACTTGAGAAAGCAAGAGAGGAAATGTTATTCAGGCAAATTAAACTTAAAAGTGTACCATGTACATTGTAAGTAGCACATACAAAAATAGAAAATCATCCTTCCAGTATTTGAGAGCTGTTATCCAGCCCAGCAAAGAGGTGACTCACATCAATGATGAACATATGAAGCTCCAACATATATGTCTTTATTGAATTTCTTTTTGTATTAGTTAACAATATTCATGTTGGAACTGCAAGGTGTCCAGTGCATAACAAATCTTCCCAGGCAGATGAATCAATTAATTCACAAGATCTTATTGGGATTCTGATCTCCGGCGAGGTTCCCTGGTCCCAACAGAGCGGGGACCAGGGAAGTCGCGCGTCAGAGATTGGGAGGGATCCTTTTATAGATTCAGGGCATTGGGGTTAAAGGTTGAGGTGGGTCTGATCCTCATTGGTTGACCTTTAGGCAGCCGTGGGGACCTTAACAAGGACTTTTCTTCCCCCAGAAGTGCCGGTAGGGACTCTCCATTTCCGGAAGTATAGGCCTTCCCACCTTGTGGATCCCAAAGCTACCAGGAACTACACTTATTCATCAATTATATGTATAGATTGGTTAGGAATATAAATGATCAGCAAAAACCAGTGAAAATATTCTATAAGAATAGTAGGCTACCTGGAATTTACAAAAAAGACACTGTTTATTTCATTAAAATTATGAAACTGTATGCTATACATCTTTCATGTTGGTAAGCTTTACATGACTTATATATTGTGTATGTACACATATATGTGCATGGGAAAACACACACATACGTTATCAAGAGCCAATTAAATATTTGTCAGCCCAAAAATGCATGAAAACATTTTTTAAAAGCATTTTTTGTTCTGTTTTCTGCTGTATGTGTATTTTCTTTCAGTTTTTGTTTAAAGTATCCTTGGTGAAAAGCTATAACCTTTTTGAAAGTCCATTTTCAAAAATGTTCTTACTAGAGCATTCAAAACATAAACTATAGAAGCTGTAGACTGGTAAGGGGTTGTAAAGACAGTTACATTTAAGTTCAAGTGCAGCTGGATCTGGAGCTAGCAGAAGGAATGGGAAAAGCTTTCACCAGGAGATAAGCAAATGACTACATTCAGAGTTGATAAATTTTGTGCACTCTTGGCAAAGCTGCTGTGATGGGGCTTGTTCCTTCTGCTGTGGTCATGTGAGGAAAAGAATAGAGGAGTTAGAAGGAACTGGCATATAAATTTCTAATTAACACAGAGTTTACGAAGGCAATAGATTCAGCAGGGTAAGTATGTACCTGTGAGAGAGTCAAGTGTGAGCAGACAGAAGTTGTAAAGTTATTTGACTCCAAGCTGGTCATTGATCCTAACAGTTTCTTAGAGGGATCTACTCCAGACTACTATTAGTGATGGCTTGGTAACAAACCTTGTGAACACATTGGGAGTGAAAAGCCTGATTAGTTATAACAATGGATGTAGAAATGCATTAGTGAAAAACAAATCAAATTGTGTGCATGTGTGCTTCTTGTTTTTTTTTTTTTAAAGATTTAATTATTTATTTGAAAGTCTAAGTTACACAGAGAGAGGAGAAGAGAGGAGAGGCAGAGAGAGAGAGAAAGGTCTTCCATCCAATGGTTCACTCCTCAATTGGCTGCAATGGCCGGAGCTGCGCTGATCTGAAGCCAGGAGCCAGGAGCCAGGAGCCTCCTCCGGGTCTCCCACGTGGGTGCAGGGCCCCAAGGAATTGGGCCATCTTCTACTGCTATCGCAGGCCATAGCAGAAAGCTGGATCGGAAGTGAAGCAGCCGGGACTCGAACTGGTGCCCATACAGGATGCCGGTGCTCCAGGCCAAGGTGTTAACCCGCTGCGCCACAGCACCGGCACCTGTGCATTTCTTTAGAAATTTGACTTACAGCGGTTGGTGTTTGCCCTGGTGGTTAAGATGCTCGTGGAGTTGCCCATGTCACACACCGGAGTACCAGGGTTTTGTACCCAGCTCTAGTGTCTGACTCCAGCTTCCAGTCAATGTAGTCCCTGTGAGGCAGTGGTGATGGCATCAAAGTAATTAGGTGCCCACCACTCATGGGAGACCTGAGTTGAGTTCCTGATTTCCTGCTTCAGCCTGGCTCAGTCCCAAGCCATTGTGAGCATTCAGGAGGTAAATCAGAAGGTAGAAACGCTCTCTGCCAACCTGCAGAGAGGTTGCCAACTTTGCCTGCCAACCTCTCTTAAATAAAAAATTCTTAAAAATTTTAGAAAGAAATTTGATTTACAAGAATATTTGTCACTGGAGCCAGCATTGTGGCGTAGTGGGTTAAGCTATTGCTTGCAATGTCAGCATTCCATATCAGAATTTCAGTTCGAGTCTTGACTGCTCTGTTTCTAAACCAGCTCCCCGCTAATGCACCTGGAAAGGCAGCAGAAGTTGGCCAGGTACTTGGGTCCTTGCTACCTGTGTAGGAGAAGCAGACGGAGTTCCAGGCTCCCAGCTTTAGCCTGGCCCATCCTTGGCTATTGCAGCCATATGAGGAATTAATTAGCAGATGGAAGAATGAAGATTCTCTCTCTCTGCCTTTCAAATACATCTTTAAAAATAATGTCAGTGCTTAATATTTACCAAATTTTAATAGGGCCTTTTCTCTGTTCTTTTTGGTGGATGTTGAGGGGGCAAGTGGTGAAGAATAAGATCCTGGCAGGAACAGGGATGTGGCTTACACAAGGCTGCTGGTAGAGAAGGTTGGAGTTTAGGCTGACAGATCTTCATTCATTCGCTCAAGTCAAGAACGTGGTAGTTGTTGGAAACCTGGTTCAGAATCCCGATTCCATTACTCTCTAGCTGTGAAATGGTGAAGGAACACAACTTCACTGAGCTCTCTCACTTATAATGCTAGGATAACAATTTCTTCCTGATAGGGCTATCGTGAGAACTAAGTGAGATATGCTATATAAAGACCATTCTAATGTCCATTTATCTACCTGACTGCCTACCTACCTACCTACCTCTCTCTCTATGTACATTAATGATCTATGGAAGAGACAATAAACTGGTCACAGCCACTGCCTCTGAGAAGGGAGGGTTACATTTCACTCTTTGATCTTTTGCTCTGTGTACTTATTGCTTATACACGTACAATCTACATATCTTTTAAATTACGTAGTAGAATTCCAGACACATAGTGTTTAATAAATTTTAATTCCTCTCTTTTTATCTTCTCAAGTAATTGCTCATAAGGTACATACTTTGGTGTATCTCAATATGGCCTTCTCTAAGATTTTACAGTAAGACTTTACCATAGTCTGTCCTAACTGATACAAGAGCACTTGAAGAGTGGATGGAAAGCTAAGCATATCAAGGGATAAAAACAAACCTCCCCTAAATGAATACCTTCTTTTTTTATCCACCAAAGTTCTTGAATATTTTCTGGAGTGTCCACACATGAATATGCTTCTTTGACTATGTCATTCAAGTTCAATTCAGAGCCTTTTTCATCTAGGAAAATCCTTTAACTAGAAATTTTTTAAAAAAAGATTTGTTTATTTGTTTGAGGGAGAGAGAGATAGAGATAGGGAGAGGATGAGAAAGAGAGAGAGAGTGACTACATCCATTGGTATACTCCCCAAATGGCTGCAATGGCTGGGGCTGGGCCAAGGCTATCTCCTATATGGGTGATAGGAGCCCAAGTATTTTGCCATCTTATGTTGTCTTTCCAGGACCATTAGCAGGGAGCTGGATTGGAAGTGGAGCAATCAGGACCTGAACTAGTGCTCATATGGGATGCTGGCATCCCAGGCAGTGGCTTAGCCTGCTGCACCACAATATCAGCTCCTAACTAGGAATTCTTAACCAGAGTTTTCAAAGGGCTGAGGATTAAGAATTAATGCCTACTAGTTATGGAATATTTGCTTTAAGGCACACACTGTATTAGGAGTTGAACTAACAGTATCTCTCTTAATCCCACTGGTTATGATCTTGATTTTGTAGATGAGGAAAAATGCTCAGAGAGTTTAAACAACTTGCCCAAGGTTAGAAGCTGGCAAAGTCTAATTCCAACATTAATGCTTTTTCTACTGTGCACTCCATTCAGAAACAATCTGATTCATTCATCCTATAGTAATTGAGCACTTACTACAGTTGGGTACTGTGGAATCCAGGAATATTAGGATTCATTCATTCACCATACTTCTTGAGCAGCCACTATGAGCCCAATTATGTAGTTGTTGGAGATACAGCAATGAACTAAGACTCAAAGTCCCTTCCTTTACGGATGGAGTTTTTATGTTAGTGGATGATGTATACATCCAAATTGTATCTTTGACAACATGAATTAGTCACATTTCTGTGTTTTTCTGCTATGGGGCAGATGGATGGTGAAATCCTTGAGAAATGACCCAGATATTCTTTTTTTTTTTTTTCCTATTTGACAGGTAGAGTTATAGACAGTGAGAGAGAGAGAGAAAGGTCTTCCTTCTGTTGATTCACTCCCCAAATGGCCGCTAAGACTGGCACTGTGTGGATCCAAAGCCAGGAGCCAGGGGCTTTTTCCTGGTCTCCCACGCAGGTGCAGGGGCCCAAGCACTTGGGCCATCCTCCACTGCCCTCCCAGGCCACAGCAGAGAGCTGGACTGGAAGAGGAGCAACCGGAACTAGAACCCGGCGCCCATATGGGATGCCGGCGCCTCAGGTGGAGGATTAACCAAGTGAGCCATGTTTCCCCCCTCTCCCCCAGATATTCTTTACACTAGAAACTAGAAATATGTAATCACTTATGTAATTAAAAACTCTTCATGGGGCTGGTGCTGTGGCCCAGTGGGTTAATGCCCTGGCCTGGGGCACCGGCATCCCATATGGGTGCTGGTTCGAGTCCCAGCCACTCCACTTCTCATCCAGCTCTCTGCTATGGCTTAGGAAAGCAGTGGAGGATGGCCCAAGTCCTTGGGTTCCTGCACCCACATGGGAGACCCAGAGGAAGCCCCTGGCTCCTGGCTTCGGATCAGCGCGGCTCCTACTTGGGAGTGAACCATCAGATGGAAGATCTCTCCTGTCTCTCTGCCTTTCCTCTCTCTGTGTAACTCTGACTTTCAAATAAATAAATAAATAAATAAATTCAGGGGTCAGCGCTATCGAATTGTGGGTGAAGCCGCTGCCTGCAGTGCTGGCATCCCATACGGCCGTCGGTTCGAGTCCTGGCTGCTCCACTTCCAATCCAGCTCTCTGCTGTGGCCTGGGAAAGCAGTAGAAGATGGCCCAATTCCTTGGGCCCCTGCACCCATGTGGGAGACCCAGAAGAAGCTCCTGGCTTCAGATTGCCGCAGCTCTGGTCATTGCAGCCATTTGGGGAGTGAACCATTGGATGGAAGATCTCTCTCTCTCTGTCTTTCTCTCTCTCTCTCTCTGCTTCTCTCTCTTTCTCTGCCTCTGTCTCTCTGCCTTTCAAATAAATAAGTACATCTTAAAAAAAAGACAAAAAAAACCCTTTCCAATAACTACATTAAAAATAGTGAAACTAAACAGGTAAAAATACATTCAATTTAATAATAAATATATTCAAAACACTAATTCAATGTTGCATAACTAGTACAGAAATCATTAATGAGATATTTTATATTTTTTTGTGATAGGATTCCAAATCTGATCTGTTTTTTACATTTATGGCAATGTCAATTTAGACTTTTACATTTCAGATGCTCAAGTGGTACAAGTGCTTAAGGGTTACCATAGTGGACACGTGGCTATAGATCAGTGCTTCTCAAACTTCAGTGCACAGAGTCATAATACAGAGTGTTAAATGGAGATTTCTTGGCTTCACTCAACAAGGTTGTGGATAAGTTCTGCAAGTTTGCATTTCCTCAAAGCTCCTAGGTAATGCTGGTGTCAGTCCACAGACCACACTCTGGATGGCATTGCATAACACATCACACTCATTGTCCAGTGAATTGTGGCAATTATGATGATGAAAAAAATAGTTCTAGTATTTTCCCTTTAAAAACTCTTTGTGTTATCTCCCAGAAAAAGCCAAAGGAAAACTAAAATAAGGCATCATTGCGCATCTGAAATAAAAAATAATGATACCAAAGGCTGGTGAAGTTGTAGAGAAATTGAATCATTCATACATTCCTGGTGGCAATGGAAAATGGAAAATGGTTTGGCAGTTTCTTGTAAAAATAAAATGGCAGGGGGTTGAAGTTGTCATTGTGACACCATCATGCTATAACAGAGAGCTGATCCAAGTCCCAGCCACTCTGCTTCTGATCCAGCTTCTTGCTAATGTGTCTGGGAAACTAGTGGATGATGGCCCAAAGTACCTGGGTTCTGGCCACCCACATGAGAGACCAGAATGGAATTCTTGGCTCCTGGCCTTGGCACAGCCCAACCCTGGCTGTTGCAACCATTTGGGGAGTGAACCATTAAATGGAAGATCAATCTCTCTCTTTCAACTAAAATAAATAAATCTTTAAAGAAATGGATTGACTGTATGATTTCCTTCTTGGGCATTGATCCCAGAGAAATGAAAACTAGTTTCATGCAGAAACTTATATACAAATTATTATTATATTATATACAACAATTATTGGAAACAAATAAAATGCTCCTTAAAGAGTGAATGGTTGGGGCTGGCATTGTGGCATAGCAGGTTAAGCCACCACCTGCAACTCTGATATATTATATGGGTATGGATCCAAGTGCCAGCTGTTTCACTTCCAATCCAGCTTCCTGCTAATGTGCCTGTGAAAGCAGCAGAAGATGGCCCAAATGCTTGGGCCCCTGCACCCACTTGGGAAACCTGTATTAAGCTCCCGGATCTTGGCCTGACCTGGCCTAGCCTTCGACATTGCTGCCATTTGGGGAGTGAACCAGCAAATGGAAGAACTCTCTCTCTCTCTGTCTCTGTCTCTCTCTCTCTCTCCCTCTCTCTCTCTCTCTCTCTTTCTTTCTCTTTCCACTCTCCCCCCTCTAGCTTTCCCTTTCTTTAACAAATCTGTCTTTCAAATAAATAAATTTAAAAAAACTAAAATGTGAATGGTTGATCAAGCTAGAACAACCACACAACAGAATACTATACAGCAATAAAAAGGTTTCAACTGCAAGTTTCCATCTGTTTAACGCTCGTGAAATAACATAACTATAGATGTAATAGACACAGATGAGTGGTTTCCAGGAATTATGGAGGGAGAGGAAGAAGGTAATGGATGCAGTTGTAAAGAGACAGCATGAGGAAATCTTGTGTTGGTGTAGTTAACTTATCTTTAGTGTGGTGTGGTTACATGGAGCTATGCATGTGATTTAATTGACCAGAGCTACACACATAAATGAGTGCATTTGCAACTGATGGAACCTAAATAAGCTCCATTGGGTGTACCAACGTTAATTCCCGTTTTTGATATTGCACTGTAGTTATGCAACATGTTAACACATCATGAATGACATCTAGATCCTCCCTGTACATTTCTTTGTACCCTCCTATGTTTCTAAAATTATTTCAAAATAAAAGTATTTTTAAAAATCACTTTGCACACACTATCTCACTCAATCTTCACAGTAATGTTTGAAGTGAGTAGTAAGATT
This sequence comes from Sylvilagus floridanus, assembly GCA_949820135.1. Lineage (NCBI taxonomy): Eukaryota > Metazoa > Chordata > Mammalia > Lagomorpha > Leporidae > Sylvilagus > Sylvilagus floridanus. The sequence goes on from OX463225.1 coordinate 121,828,994, forward strand.
AGTGACATTTTGTAAAAAAGAATTTCATCCGGGAGACTAATTGATGGAATATTGCATAGCTAAAAACTAGCCAACCAGGATTAAAATAAGGCTAATCCCCTTTATAAGTCTTGATGTGTTTATGTAAGTGTTTATAGCTATAAAGAGATTTAGATAACCCAATAATCAGAGATACAGATGTTCTTGGTATAGCAAATTTGCAAGTAAAAATGAAAAAACAAGCAAGCTCTCTGTCCTTGCACAACTTACGATAGACTTGGAGGCTGTAGTACTTAGTGATGGTGAAGGGAGGGAGCTGTATATTTATGTCTGCTCTGTAGTCTCCTGCATCTTCCATCCTCAGACCACTGATGACCAGGTCGTAGTTAGGAACTGAGATGTTTACTCGTTCATAATAATTTCTGTGGGTCACAGTCACTTTGGGTGCTATTCCCGACTCTTCTACTGCTACAAAAGCAACAGATGTTTTGGAAATCCAAGCAACGCTTTGAACTTGCTGTGGTTCTTGGAGATTTAAGTAGAAAGTCACTGACTCTCCCAGAATCCCATTCACAATGCGTGAGTCTGCATCTCTTCCAGCTGCTCCCGGCCCTGAGAACATAAATGAAACACTGTGAACATCTGGTAGTTGCACCTTTGAGAGTTCCTTGTCTTCCCAGCTTTGGGTCTATGTCAGAAGTTGCCACAGACACAGCCCATCTAGTTTCTTGAGGATGTCTTTCTTCTTCTTCTTCTTCTTTTTTTTTTTTTTTTTGGTATTCTCTTCTAAACACACACACACACTCACACACATACACATACTTCATACATTTTTAAAAAGATTCTCAATTGAAAACTAAGTTTTAGCACTCTGGCCTCAGAATGAGCCCTTAAGGCATTCAGATCTAACTAAAAATCTTACGAGAGCATTTCAGGAATGGAAAGCCAAGACACTGTGGCAAAAGATGGCCTACATGAAAGATGTCTCTCTCTCTCGCTCTCTCTTAGACTTTTTTTATTTGACAGAGTTAGACAGTAAGAGAGAGAGACAGAGAGAAAGGTCTTCCTTCTGTTGGTTCACCCCCCAAATAGCTGCTACAGCCAGAGCTATGCTGATCCAAAGCCAGGAGCCAGGTGCTTCCTCCTGGTCTCCCACGCAGGTGCAGGGGCCCAAGCACTTGGGTCATCCTCCACTGCCTTCCCGGGCCACAGCAGAGAGCTGGACTGGAAGAGGAGCAACTGGGACTAGAATCTGGCGCCCATATGAGATGCCAGTGCGGCAGGCAGAGGATTAACCAAGTGAGCCATGGCACCAGCCCCCATACATGAAAGATCTCTGTGAATGAGATCCCAGTGGAAATAAGAGGCCATCAAATAAGGAGGTACCTTTCTATGAAGGGAGGAGAGACTTCCACTACTGCTTATAGCCCTGTCTAAATAATGATGGAGTTTGTGGACTCAAAAGGGTTCCATAACCTTGGCAGCTCAAGTCAAGAGCCTCGGGTAATCATGAACGTCATAAATAATAGTGTCAACAACAAGAGTCACTGTGCATTTGCTCCCCATGTAGGACCTCTGTCCTTAATGAGTTGAACTATGAGAATTAACAGTAAAACTTGTCTACAAACAGTACTTCATACTTTGTGTATCTGTGTGGGTGCAAACTGTTGAAATCTTTACTTGTATATAATTGATCTTCTGTGTATAAAGATAAATAAAATGAATCTTAATGAAGAATGGGATGGGAGAAAGAGTAGGAGATGGGACAGGAGTGGGGCTGGGAGGGTGAATATGGGGGGAAGAATCGCTTTATTTCAAAAACTGTATCTATGAAATTTATATTTATTAAATAAAAGCTTTCTAAAAAAAGAAAACTAAGTTTTTCAGTGAGTTTATAGGGATCCACTTTATTTTTTAAAGATAATTTATTTGAAAAGCAGAGTTACAGAGAGGCAGAAGCAGAGAGAGACAAAGAGAGAGAGAGTGAGAGAGTGAGAGAGAGAGAGAGAGAGAGAGAGACAGAGAGAGAGAAGTCTTCCATCTGCTGGTTCACCCCCCAAATGACTACAAAGGCTGGAGCTGTGCCGATCTGAAGCCAGGAGCCAGGAGCTTCCTCTGGGTCTTCCATGTGGATACAGGGTCCTAAGGACTTGGGCCATCTTCTATTGCTTTCCCAGGCCATAGCAGAGACTGGACTGGAAGTGGAGCAGCCGAACTCGAACCAGCACCAATAAAAGATGCCAGCACTTCATGCGGCAACTTTACCTGCTACACCACAGCACCTGCCCCAGGGATCCACTTTATTCAAATCATGTTTATCTAGGCATATGGACTCTGAAAGTTAGAAGGCATCTGAGACCACAAACCCCCTTTGGGTTGAAGATATCAAGTGTATTTTTTCCCCAGAATTTTCTTGCTGAGTGGTGGAAGGGCTGGGACAAGACCCTGGACTATCTGGGCTGATGGATCTTTGGCTCATTGTTTTGTCTTTCACTTGATTTTTACAAAATCACGTTTTTGCATCTATTCCTGGAAGATATAGGCAAAGGGTACTTTGGGAAATCAGGAGAAAATGTTGCCCAAGTTAGTGATTTTTAGTGTATTTTTTGTCCACTTTTATGTCCTCAGGTTCTAGAAGAGTTTTTGACACATGGCAGGTGCTTAATAAATGCAGTTACGTGTCACTTAGTGGTGGGGATACATTAAGAGAAATGCATTATTAGACTGTTTAGTCATTGTGTGAACATCATAGACTTACATTCTTTGTGTAGCCTACTGCATACGTAGGCCACAGGGGCTCTTCAGCTACATACCTACATAGCATGTTCCTGTACTGAGTACTATCGGCAATTATACACAATGGTAAGCATTAGTATATCCAAACAGAGAAAAGGTACAAAACAAATATGGTATAAAAGATAAAAATCGGAGCACTGTGAGTGGAGCTTACAAGACTAGAAGGTGTTCTGGGTGAGTCAGTGAGAGGGTGAGAGATGAGTGAGTGCACCACTGTGGAGCTGATAAACACCATTTACTTAGGCTACACTGAGTTTATGAAACATTTTTCTTTAATAACAAGTGACCCCTTGTTTATTGTCATTTTTTAACTTTATGAACTTTTATCTTTTAAAAAGTTTTGACTTTTGTAATAATGCTTAGCTTAAAATACAAACACATTGTACAGTGAAATAAAAATATTTTCTTTCTGTGTGTCCTTTTTTCTTTTTTTTTTTTTTTTTTTGACAGGCAGAGTGGACAGTGAGAGAGAGACAGAGAGAAAGGTCTTCCTTTGCCGTTGGTTCACCCTCCAATGGCCGCCGCGGTCGGCGCGCTGCGGCCAGCGCACCGTGCTCATCCGATGGCAGGAGCCAGGTGCTAGGTGCTTTTCCTGGTCTCCCATGGGGTGCAGGGCCCAAGCACTTGGGCCATCCTCCACTGCACTCCCTGGCCACAGCAGAGGGCTGGCTTGGAAGAGGGGCAACCGGGACAGAATCCGGTGCCCCGACCGGGACTAGAACCCGGTGTGCCGGCGCCGCAAGGCGGAGGATTAGCCTGTTGAGCCACGGCGCCGGCCTGTGTGTCCTTTTTTCTATTTTCATTTTTTAAACTTTTTTTAAACAACTAAGATGCATGCACAGTCAGGCCTCCCCAGGATCAGGTCATCAAGGTCACTGTCATCCACCTCCCTGTCTTGTCCCACTAGAAGATTTTCAGTGACAGCAACACCCATGGAGCTGTCATTTCTTCTCCTGAAGAAGCTCCCTGGGACTGTTTTATGGTTCAGAGGAGAATGTTCTAAAATAATGCTGAAAAATATAGTATACCAAACACATGAACCAGCAACATAGTCATTTATTATCATTAGCATGCTTCATATTTCGCATGTTCTGGATCAGCACCTCAGGTTTGTTTACATAGGCAGTACCATTCACATATGAATGGAGCACTCAGCTACATCATTACGATGGTTCCAAAGTCACCAGGTAAAAGGATTGTTCAGTTGCATTATAGTCTCATGGGACTACCATTGACTATGTGGCTCATCATTGACAGAAATGCTTTCGTGGCACATGACTGTATTTGTGGAAGGGATTAATACACTCGTGTTGCTCAGACTCTATTGGAACAGTTTCTTTTTTCCTTTAAAGATGTTTTATTGGGAATGGCATCCTTCCCATTTTTAAAATATAATTTATTTGAGAAGGAGAAAGAGGAGAACCATTTGCTGATTTACTCCTCAAATGCTCCCAATGACTGGGACTAGTTTAGGGCTGAAGCCAGGAGTTTAGGAAGCCAGGAGTGATATCCCCATCTCCCAAGTGGGTGGCAAGAACCCAATGACTTGAGCTGCTTCCCAGGGTCTGCATGGGTGGGAAGCTGGGCTCAGGAAGCGGAGCTGAGAAATCCACCAGGTAGCCCGATGTAGGATGAGGATGCACTCTCCTGGAACAAGTTCTGACGTAAGCCAAGTTCACTATTCATTCATTCATTTATAAAGGTATGCCTGTGTTTATTCTGGGTCAGTGTTTTCCCCACACGCTATGGCAGGTATTTATTAATTTAATTTATGATACAAATGGTTGTTGAGCATCTAGTCTGAAGCATCCTACAAGGAGCTAACATACAAAGGTGAAGAAAAAACCAGATACAGGTCTTGCTCTGGAATTTACAGTTACTGGAAGACACCAGTGGTGACCGGACAGCACATCAACAGATGGGTAGATACCAAGCGCATGAGTATTATGGTACTATGGGAGAATGGCTAGGGGAAAGGGGACTTGTTATGTTCTGGTATGCTTATGTTCCGGAACGCTCGCTCCTGAGAGCTGGAGGATGGGTCCTAAAAATATCACATAGGAAGCATGGCAGGCTCGTTTTCTCCTCCTCTCTATCACCTTGTGAAGGTAAATTGATTGATTACATAGTTTGCAGAATGAGAGGGAATAGTTTTCATTCTTCTCCTCCTCTTTATTATCCTGTCATTTACAGAGGTTTCTGTAGTGAGAGACAGAGTTTGGGCCCGCATGGGTTGTAGTCAAAATAATTAACAACAAGTAAGACATAGCTCTGACAATCAGAAAGGGCATGAGCCACAACAGCTTGTTGGCTATTCTGATGTGCACTGGCTACATGTAAGCTCCAAAGACCAGTACCTCAATCTCCCATATAAGTGGATACTTGTTAACTTCAAGTTTACCCAGAGATTGGAATGTATGGGGGAAAAATAAGGTTCTCTAAGAATATAAATGACTGTGAAGTGTCACAAAAACAAAAATATTCTCAACATGATGGTTGTCCAATTGTGGCTACCTTTCCCTGTCTGCCCAGCAACTGCTGTCTGAGCCCCAGGGACTGCTGATGTAAACTCCCTTCCTTACAGGACAAGGTTTTTCTATTAGGAGGAATAGCCCAAGTAAGGCCTGACAATCAGCTGTACTAAGTACAGAAGGAGATGTAACATGCCCTGGGGCTGGGGTTAGAGGGCTGGATAGGGGGCAAACCAGGGACTTCTGTCTATAAACATTTATTGAGTGCTAACTATATGTCAGGCGTAAATAAGCATATCGTTGAAGCCCTCAGGATTTCAGAACCCAGGGACTGAGACAGATGTTCATATAAGTGGAAAGTAAACAGTGTGATGAATGCTGAATGTTAAGAGCTTTAGGAGCCAACTCTTGTGGGGACAGAAAGCGAGGCTAATGCTGCCTTTAGTGGTTACAATCATAGTTTGCCAGCACCCTGAACAGTAGTTCTCCCCAGCTAAACTGTCCTGCTGGGCTGGTGAGGTCCACTCAAGGGGCACTTGGAACACCGCAGCCCAAATCCCCGGATGTCCTTGACGTGGGTATGTGATCTGCACAGCTGCACAGAGCCCTGAGCTCAGAAGACCCGTGAACTTGCTTGTAATGCCACCTTCAAGTTCTTAATACTATTTTAACAAGGAGCTCCACTTTTCCTGATGCACTGGTCCCTGCAGATTTTACAGTCAGACCTGGTTCTCGATCTCCTGTTTATCCAGGCTTTTTCGAGGTCAGGCCCTTGGAACCTAATCACCACTCCACTCTGTGGATTCATATTAGGTGAATGTGAATGAGGAGGTGAATAGGACGTGGTGTCCACAGACTTGTAATACTGATGAGGTCTCTCTGCTAAGTCCCAGGAAGTGTGGAGGCAGCTTGTGCATGCCAAGGGCTTCTTGGTACTAAGGGCGATTGTAAAGCCACAAGTGGTTGGTGTGGGGTGCAGTTTTAAAAGTGCTTGTCACCTCCCGTAGCAGGCAGGAAGTGATGCTGGCCATCAAAGGGCAATCAGGCCGTGGTGGGTGAAGCTGGGGGAAGTCTGCTGTTATTTGTGTTCCTGGTGCTGTAGGTCAACATCCTGTGACTGCTGTGCAAAGGCAGAGGGTGCACATATAGGCATGCGATAAAGGTTCTGCCACCTTTCAACACTCCCACCGTGCAGCTGCAAAGCCATAGCAAGTAGCAGAAAGGCAAGGAGGCAGAAGCTGCAGGTGTCCGCCCTGCGGCTGATGAGCTGGGCAACATTCAGAAGTCACAGAGCCGTTCTGAATGTGCTTCTTTATCCACAGGGTGGAAATAATAACTAATATTTGCCCTGTCTCTGTAGTGAGCAGCAAATTATATGACACAAGTACAAGTACTTTGTTAACCACTAATGCCAAGTAAAAAGTAGTTATTTCCGAGGTTGATAATGCTAACCATCCTTTAAACAACTGGTCCATGCACTTTAGGGGTTCCATAGGTCACCTCTATGATGTGAGGGCCATAAAGGAGCATGAATGAGTGTTAAGAGCATTTTAAAGGTTAATATAGGTATTAGTATTCAGGGATGGCTTTAGGGACTCTTGGTAGACTCAATTTGATCATAAAAGAGCAAATTTCAGTTTTATAAAGAAACCATTACATCAATCATTACCAATATTTATTTTTTTAAGTGTTAAAGGGATCCAAATGCCATAGTCCCTGGAATGAACTAAATTTCAGAGAGAACGTGTGGCGTGGACATGTCTTGAAGACTTATCATGAAAAGTATTATGCTGTTTCAGGCCTGGAAAGCCAAGACACTGTGGCAAAAAATGGTCTACATGAAAGATCTCTGTGAGTGAGATCCCAGTGGAAAAAATGGACCATCAAAGAAGGAGGTAACTTTCTTTGAAGGGAGGCGAGAACTTCCACTTTGATTATGGCCTTGTCTACTAAATAGGGTCAGAGTTTGTGAACTCAAGAGGCTTCCAAAGCCTTGGCAGCTCATGACAAGAGCCTCGGATGATTACTGATATCATAAATAAGAGTGTCATTTGTTAAATCAACAACAGGAGTCACTGTGCACTTACTTACTGTGCACTCCTTTGGGCCCTGAACTCTGTTTTTGCCTCCTCAGCTCCGTGACTCTGACACCCTCCACAAGGCCTTGCCTTTTTGTGCTATGATGTGGAAAAGATCGCTAGGTAGAAGGCCAAGTCAAACACAGCACTTCATTCATGTATTTTCCTTTTTCTTAAAGATCACAGTATTGCTTTGTACAAGACTTTAACAGCATGGCCTCATATTTTCAGTAGTTTTATTTTTTATGATATGAGAATTTCTAGTACTTTGTAGTTAATCTGTAATTGTCTCCAGCAAGATTTATTACATATTATTTTTCTTCAATATACACAATTTACAGGAATCTTACTTCCTTTTTCATTTTTGTTTTGCTCATGTTGATAATTAAAGTATACTATTTTGGCTCTTGTAGAGTGATTATAAAATGTATCATAATTTTATTCATGTCCATAAAAATACCAGCTAAGTTTTTCCCATCTTTAAAGTTTTCACATATAATCCTATACAAAACATTCTTCACATATTCTCTGTGCACTTACGTAAGACTCTCAAAGGCTTGGGAAGACTCTGAGAAGAGAAATTGATGGATGATGGCTGTATTTACTAGGAAAAACAAAATTTTGTGTACATTTATTTTAACTTAAAATTAATAGGAGTTGTCCTCTACTATTTAGAATAAACATTTGTTTCTACCAAAAAAAACTTACTCCCCATGTAGGACCTCTGTCTTTAATGAGTTGTACTATGAGAATTAATGGTAAAACAGTACTTTATACTTTGTGTATCTGTGTGAGTGCAAATTGTTGAAATCTTTACTTAATACAGACTTGGCCTTCTGTATACAAAAATAATTACAAATGAACCTTAATGAATAGTGAGATGGGAGAGAGAGTAGGTTGGACTGTTTGAGGGTGGGAGGGCAGGTATGGGGGGGAAGAACCTCTATAATCCAAAAGCTGTACCTATGACATTTATATTTATTAAATAAAGATTTCTAAAAAAAGAAACTCTCTGCTGAAATATCAAGAGGTCTTCAGAAAGTTCATGTAAAATGATTATTATGAAAAATATATATATATTTTTAAAAATTGTACCAAAATAAATATATCTTAAAAAATAAAATAAATGTTTCTCTTCTCAATAAAAAAAGAATGAGCTAAAAAAAGAGAAAAGTATTATGCTGGTATGTGCCCAAGATAGGTTCCCAAATTCTCCTTTAGAATTTACTATCTAATTAGGGATAGACACACATGCATGTACTGCCTTTGGCAGTATGAGATAGTAAATGAATAAATTCAAGTGAATAGTAGAGGCAGAACTTTCAGATGAGATTTGAAGGAAACAGAAATTACTTTGAGCTGTAGTGGTCAGAGAAAACTTCTTGGAGACACAGAGTTTGAAGAGGATCTTGAAGGGTAAACAGAATTTTACTGGATGCAATGAGAAAGGAAGCATATGTCAGGTCCTCAGAGTCCTGAACAAAAGTTTAGAAGCAGGAGAATTGTTACAAGGGTTGAGTAAGTGTCAGGTTGCATAACAGAACAGAAGGAAAGGCAGAGGAGAGCTATTAAAGTTTTTGAGGATGATGATCAAAATAATATTTCAGGTCACAGTAATGTTCAGTAATGAGAAAGAATAAGAGGAAAGAGAAGTTGGACTAGAGAGACCGCTTTGGAGACTGTTAGAGCCATCTGGGTGTGAACCCAGGGGATGATCATGGGAATGGAAGACTGTGTTTGTGGACTTGGGGGAAACAAGAAATTTGCCTTGCCAAACAAGGCAAAGAATCAGGAAGTCTGCAACAGAATTTGATTGTTCAACAGTATACTGTGAGTTTCTGTTTCATATCAGTGAAGAACTCATAGTTCTTGGAAAAATCAAAGTTTATGGCAGAAATAAGTCAAAAAGGGAAGGGAAGTTTAGTGTTAGAAATAGTTTGAATGTGAGATGCTATCATACCCTCTAAGTAAGCAGCTGGAAGGATGGATGATAAGGAGACGGAATGAGCTGGAAGTGTTGTTTGAGGGAGGGTAGCAGACCCTGCTAGCTATTCTGCTGTATTTGTTTTCTGCTTCATGCCTACCAGTAGAATACCTAACTTTTAGCATGGCATTTAACGCCACCCAGAATAAAGATTACATTGCCCGGCTTTCTGCTTACTGAGTTTGCTCATGTGATACAAACAGGCCACAAATATGAAAGTGGAAGTGTTGTATATGACTTCTTTGTCTCTAAGAAGAGGGCACTTTTCTTACTTCATCTCCTTCTTGTTCTCGCAGGCTGGGACATTCCAACAGCTGCTTCTCAGCAGACATGATGGATACAAGGAGGAAGCCAAGTACTGAGGATGGTGGAGCAGGAAGATAGAAAGCATGATTTTGTAAACCATTTTGCCAGCTGTGAACTGACACTCTTGGGCTTTTTTTTATATGAGCAAGAAATAGACTTCTTTCTTGTTGAAGCCATTCTCACTTTATTGCTTTTGTTACTTACTGTGAAACTAAAAGTCAAGAGATTAGGAAATAATCCACTGGCAGAGCATTATTGAAAGAAAGGAGAGGGGCCAGCGCTGTGGCATAGCGGGTAAAGCCACTACCTGCAGTGCTGGCATCCCATATGGGTGCCGGTTCAAGTCCTAGCTGCTCCACTTCTGATCCAGCTCTCTGCTATGGCCTGGGAAAGCAGTACAAGTTGGCCCAAGTGCTTGGGCCCCAACACCCCTTACACCTCCGTGTAAGACCTGGAGGAAGGTCCTGGCTCCTGGCTTTGGATCGGCACAGCTCTGGCCATTGCAGCCAATTGGGGAGTGAACCAGCAGATGGAAGTCCTCTCTCTCTGCCTCTCCTTCTCTCTCTGTGTAACTCTGACTTTCAAATAAATTAATAAATCTTTATTAAAAAAAAAGAAAGGAGGATCATTCAGGTGGAGAGAGGCTGAAGTCTCAGGTTGAGTCTTGTGAACAGGTCTTACATTTACAAAAGAGGTACCATCAAGAGAAACCAAACACACTGGGTGGTAATAATGGCCCCTGTGGTAGACAATGTCATGGAACCTGAGTGTACAGAGTCTCAAGGAGAAAGTTGTCACTGACGGCTAGTGAGTCAGCGTGAACAAGTGGGGTAAAGAAAATGCTCATGGATTTGCCTATTGGGGATTATGGTGGCTTTTGAGAATGTAGCACAAGTAGGACAATTGAATTGGAGGCCACAGTACTCCTGTACTGTCAAGGAAAATAAATGTACTTGATTTTCTTTTTAAAATAGAATAGATGGGGGCCGGTGCTGTGGCACAGTGGGTTAACGCCCTGGCCTGAAACGCTGGCATACCACATGGGAGCCAGTTCGAGTCCCAGCTGCTCCACTTCCTATCAAGCTCTCTGCTATGGCCTGGGGTAGCAACGGACAATGGCCCAAGTCCTTGGGCCCCTGTACCCGTGTGGGAGACCCAGATAAGGCTCCTGGATCCTGGCTTCGGATGGGCACAGCACCAGCCATTGCGGCCAATTGGGGAGTGAACCATTGGATGGAAGACCTCTCTCTGTCTGTCTGTCTGTCTCTCTATGCCTCTCCTCTACCTATGTAACTCTGACTTTCAAATAAATAAAAATAAATCTTAAAAAAAATAGAATAAATGTGTGGGGGAGAAGTGCTAGAGCCGGTGAGAAGAGGCAATTCCCCCGACAGATCTGCCCTTGGGTAGGCGAGCCTACCCATAAGCATTCTGGGGCTCTATGTTTCCTTGCCACCTTTGTGGTAGCCATGGATCCATGAGTCTGTGTTACTGAAACTATGAACAACTTGAGTCCAGGGGCCTTGCCAACAAATTTGCATCACCCAGCACAGCACGAGAGACTCTGTCATGGAACAAAAGATGAAAGGAAAGGAGTGGGCAGTGACAGCTATCAATTTTCCATCAGTGAAGGTCGCACCTTCTCTTGAGGGGAAGGGAGAATGGAAGATTGAATGAAAGAACAAAGGTACTCTGGGTGTTGTGGGTTACAGGGAGAGAAGCGGGACTGCTTGGTCAAAGTGAGAAAGCACACTTGAACCTGGTAGTCCCCTGTTCACAGTCCATCCTTGACATTTGCTGAGGACTTTATCTTACTTTGCTGGAAGATGGGATATAATGATCCCTGCCTCAGAGAATTATGAGCTCACCCAGAAGCTGCTTGATACATAGTGGATGTTTCAGAGCAAAGAAGATAAAATGGAAGGCAGTCATTCTTGACGGCCTTTATCTCTTCTGGAATGTGGAAGGCAAGCCTATGTGCTAAGGGTAAGCAGGCCAGGAGTGGGGCTGGCTGGGGAGTATCCACATTAGTGGCACAAGGTTTGAATACAAGTATATGCGAATCTGGCTCTGTCATCTTCAGAACATTACCAAAATTCACTGATCCTTAGGTTCCTCAACTCTAAAAAGTGGGTAATCATTAAATGCAACCATGAAGATACTCCTAAGGCACCCAGAACAGTGCCTGGCACATATAACTAGTAATTGCTATTTCTTTTCTGAAGAATGTAAAAAAAAATTGGGAAATGTTCCTAGAAGGAACATCACTCAGAAAGTCAACAAGAGATTAACAAATTAATGATTGCTGAGAAGTCATCAGAGCCCAGTGAAGAGAGGTAAACCGCATGTAAAAGATGTATTTATTTATTTATTTGAAAAACAGAGTTACAGAGAAAGAGAGAGAGAGAGAGAAGGAGAGACAGAGAGGACTTCCATCTGCAGACTCACTCCCCAAATGGCCAGGATGGCTGGGGCTGGGCCTGTCCAAAGCCAGGAGCCAGGAGCTTCATTCAGGTCTCCCATGTGGGTGCAGGAGCCTAAGCATTTGGGCCATCCTCTGCTGCTTTCCCAGGCCATTAGCAGGGAGTTGTATCAGAAGTGGAGCATCAAGGACTTGAACGAACACCCGTATGGGATGGCCATACTCTAGGTGGTGGCTTTATCTGCTATGCCACAGCGCCAACCCCTGGGTAACCTACATTTATAACATCTCTTGAGTGTGATTTCCTAAATTCTGTATTCCGGATCACTGATGGGAAGGGTAGGAGGAAGGCAAGAAGCAAGAGCAAGAAAAGGCTGAAACCTTGGGGTGCAGATTTAGATGGAAAAAAATCTCTTTACTGCGACATTGGTAGCTACGGTGAAGAACAAGCCCAGAACCACCGGACAGCATGACAGCAGCTTGGGCACAGGGCACCATGTCCTAGTTTGAGTTGGGGCATATTTTCTAGTTCATCACATCTTTCTTTGTCTGGATGATTCATTCTACGTATATGGCAGAATTTACAAATGTTTCATGGTCACCTGCCAAAAGCCACTGCTTAGAAGAAGGCAATAGGAATTATGAGAAAATGAAAGAGAAGTTAAAAAACAGAAAGGAATCAGCAATTCCAGCTGGTCGTAAAGATGATTCTGTAGGAGGTCTTTCAATGGTTGGAGGAAAATTCTTCAGAGAAATGTACTAGTTTGGAGTGGAACCCCAAGTGATTTTGAAATATCAAATATTGATGACATTGGCATTTAGACCAAAAACTTTGTTGGGCGTCCTAGATTCTAGTTAAACAAAGGATAGTGTATACTTGGGGTTGGGGGTGCTCCTTGGTCTCCTTTCAAGTGGTATACCATCATCAACAAGTCCCTGTCTGATCTGGTCTCTCCTTCTTCCGCATCCTCTCTCCTTCCCCTTTTTACTTGCTCCAACCACACTGGCTTTCTTTTGTTCTCCAAACAAGAGGGGGAACTCTCTGCATTTGCTGCTCTCCTCTCCTATCCACTCAGCACAGCATGTCCTCACTTTGTTTCATTCTCTGCTGTCATGTCATCTCATTGTGAAGATCTGGCCTAATCACCCATGTCTGAAAGTAGCAGTCTCTGCCCCCTCACTATCTAGTGCCTAGCTTCACTTTCATTTAAACACTGCATGTGAAGGTACTTATTGTCTCCTCCTCAACTTCCCTTCCAACCCACTCCTACTAAAATGTAATCATCTTGGTTGCAAGCATTTGTTTCAGTCACTGCTGATTAATGAGTGTTCATTAAGTGGTTGCTTGCTACGGATCCCATTTTTTGCTTGCTACTGATACCATTTTCCAGCAATAAAAAACAAGAAAGTAGGCCAGCACCATGGCTCAATAGGCTAATCCTCCACCTGTGGCGCCCGCACACCGGGTTCTAGTCCTGGTTGGGGCACCGGATTCTGTCCTGGTTGCTCCTCTTCCAGGCCAACTCTCTGCTGTGGCCCAGGAATGCAGTGGAGGATGGCCCAAGTGCTTGGGCCCTGCACCCGCATGGGAGACCAGGAGAAGCACCTGGCTCCTGCCATCGGATGAGCGCAGTGCGCCAGCCGCAGTGCGCCCGCTGCAGTGGCTATTGGGGGGTGAACCAACGGAAAAAGGAAGACCTTTCTCTCTCTCTCTCTCCCTCTCACTGTCCACTCTGCCTGTCCAATAACAAACAAACAAACAAACAAAAAATCAAGGAAGTAAACAACAAAGCATGAGCAAAAATGAGGGCAGAGAGAACATTTATGGGTCTTTGGGTCTTAGTGTAAAAGGTCAAAGTTTAAAGTAATTCAATTTGTTTAACTAGACATGTCTCAAATTTATTTATTGAATTCTCCCTAACCTCAAATGACTTTAGGAAACTTAGCTGGATTATTAAAAAATGGCCAAGCAGAGGTCGACAATAGTACTATTTTAACAAAATGGAGTTCTTTCTGTATAAATGATAGGATCACTGTGTTTGTAAATGATTAAGCTCTTAAATAGGTTAAATAAAAATATTTCTACTGTATTCTAAAAGAAGAAGCAGCAGTAGCAGGAGCAGTTGGCTAACTTTTTTTCTACTCTAGTATTCTACATTGTTTCTAGGAAAAATTTATTTAGACCCAGACCATGGTTACTGCAAGTGTCCTGAAGTGGGGATTGAGAAGCAGGTCCTAGTCAAGGGTCTGTTAGCGACCAGTCCTTGACTTTTAATGCCTCTTACCTAGTAGGTCTCTGGGTCCTCGGCAATAAATGAGCTAGGACAGAGCCATCCTGCTACTTCAGAGAGTTATGAGGAGGACTAGTTGAAGGAGAGTATACATGGGGTGCACACGCTAGTGGGAAGGGACCCTGAGAGTCCCTGGGGAGTCTTGCCTGGAGGTGTGTCCACTGCCTGCCCCAGTGTGAAGCACTTTGACTTGGTGATTAAAAATGCAACTTCCTGGGCTCAAGTCCTGGCTTTGTCAGGGACTGGCTGTGGGCCCTGGAGAGTTAGTATGCTCTCTGTGCCTCAGCGTCCTCAGCTTTAAAATGAACGTCACAGTGGTGACATCATAGATATGTTAGAAGGGTCAAATGAGTTGACATCTGTAAGCCTCTTAGAATAGTGCCTGGTATATAGTGGACATTAAATATATTTGTCATATAAAGCAAATCAGCAGCTTTATAGAGGTTGAAATAACACCCAGCTGACTCCGAGGCGGAAAAGAAGGGTTGAAGTATCGGGGAGATGTTAGAGATCAGTGTGTTGCTTTGATAAGAAAGGAAATGAGGGGAGATTGCATTGCTTCTTAGCAGACAATTCTATGCCCTTGTTTCATTATAATGCTTCAGATAAGAATTTCTTTTTCTGTTTTTGACATCAACTTGATTTCCTTTTTTCATATACTGCCTTCTGGAGTCAATAAGTTGGGGTGGAGCCTACATGAATATTGCAGGCTTGGGAGGATTATGAGAGGTCATCCGTGTGGCACCCAAAAGAGAACTGGGTCAAACTGAATGGAGGAAAAGAGGAAAAAGAAGCTTGGAGAGAAGTTGTTTTGTGTCATTCTCCATACAGATAGAAAGTCTTTGGTCACAGTGTAATAAAAAAGGAACTTACCACTCCCATATGATTACATTATTTTTAAGACTTATTTTATTTATTTGAAAGGCAGAATTACAGAGAGTCAGAGATAGAGATAGATAGGGAGAGAGAGAGGTCTTCCATTTGCTGGCTCACTCCCCAGGTAGCCACAACAGCCAGAGCTCTCCCAATTCGAAGCAAGGAGCCGGGAGCCTCCTCCAGGTCTCTCATGAGGGTGCAGGGGCCCAACCACTTGAGCCATCTTTCTACTGCTTTCCCAGGTCGTGGCAGAAAGCTGGATTGGAAGTGGAACATCCAGGTCTTGAACTGGCACCAATATGGGATGCTGGCACTACATGCCCCTCCATACAATTATATTCTATTTCCCCCTGAAGCTTTTACTTTATATCTTCTTTATTGAGATCTGGATTGACTTAAATTGGTGGTTTCAAAACAAACAGACATGTACAAATACACACATACACACAATGCACACACAAAAACCTCAAAACAAATATAAGGTCACAGCCATCTGTTGTTTTGTCATTGCTCCCTTCCATTAGCATATAATTGAACATTGAGTTGGATAACAGAAATATGGGCATCTAGACAGTTCCACCTGCATTAGTACTCACTCCCCTAATGATTGTTCATTTCTCTTTCTTTTCCAAATTCCACATTGATGAATCTAGTTAGCCCCAACCTTGCAGATTCATCCCCTCCAATGTCTAAGACAAGAAAGGTTTGATTCTGGAAGACCCAAGTAGGCTGAATGGCCTAGAACTCCTGCTGTGAAAATGCTCTAGATGCCTTGCTGGTCACCACACTGACCTCCAGGGCTGCTTCAGCAGAATGGGCTGGCAAGTTGGGTTTCTGCTCTCTCCTGTGTCATTACAGGATTACTGGGCCACAATGTCCCAGCCTCCATTTGGAAACTGAGTCTAGAGCTGATATCTTGATATCTAGCTTTCCCCCCTACACACCAGCTTTCCATTTCTTTATCTGGGCTTCCGCTCTTGAGCCCTTTCAGTCTGTGTTAGCTCTCTGCTCAAATCTCTTTCTGGAATAGAGGCCTTGTCTTCATCTTGAAGGCCCATCTTTGCAAGGATTTCATACTAGTGACAGGTAGACTCTGTCAGCATCTGGTGTCGAATTTCCAAGGACAGATATCCAAGTGGGCAATTCACCTTTTGGATTTCCAAGTTTTGACTCCTGGAACACCCCATGACTGGTCTACATCCAATAAGATAGCAAGGCTATCTTGATATTATGCTTTTTAAAGTAGTTAATTCAGGTCAATCCAAATAATACGGGCGTGAATGGTACTTGAACTGTCTGGAGATGGTTACTGCCTGGGATGTTCTGCCTTTTTGGCCTGCCTAAACTTCTATAATTCACCAGGAGCCACTGCCAGCCACATCCACCTCTACAGTAGGTATACAGACAGGTGCAGATTCTACCCAAATTGTCTTGACTTGATGGGAATAAATAAATCATCACTCTTTACCGACAAATTCCCAATTGTGATAGCCATCAACAATCGAGACAGTATTTTACTCCATTTCAGCATCAAAGTGGGTGGAGACAGCATATTGAATTGATTAAGTCTAAGGCCCTTGGTGTATAGATCCTACCTCCATCACTTTTTGTATTATCAGTGTCTCCATCTGTAAATAAGTGTCCTGATAACACACATACCATAGGGTACGGTGAAGACTAGAGATGATAGCCATTGTCTCAATACAATAGACTGCTTAGTGTAATGCTTGATGTGTAGTGATTGTTTCTTACATGGTTGATTACTCATGAGAGAGAGGAGAAAGGTGCAAAGGGAAGGAGTTGCAGAAATAACAGCATGAAAGCCATGGAGAAAAGGAAGAATTAACTGTGAAGTCTCTGACTTCATGAGGAAGGAATGGGTCAGGTGCAAAGGCAGTGGACTCTTTCATCTTCTATCACCTGAGGGTGAGTGGGTAGGAGGGTAAGTGGAAGTACAGTCAGAGTCAGTGTTCTCCACGTTATGATGATAACTTCAAGATCAGAACATAAGACTGTGAATCTTTGTGCCCAGAAATAAATTTCCTTATACAGAGGAGTCATGAGTTTCCACACTTGAACTTCCCTTATGCTAATTATTTTAGGGGGAAGTGAGACTTTCTACATTCAGCTCTCCAAATCATCTTAATTGCTTCTGCCGAAAATTCTACAGAGGTGCATAAAATCAGTATTGACTCTTAAGCCTAGCACTAAAAATGAGGGCTCACCTCTACCAGGAATAGTGGCAGGAGAAATTTAGGATATATTTTTTGCAATAAGGAAATGTTTGTGGAAAGATACATGAGGCAAAAAGATACATCAGTAAAGGGAAATGATATGGAAGGTACTTCTGACTTTTCTTCTATGAAAGTAAGTCCTGAAATGAGCATTTGGCCTAGCAGTTAAGACACCTGTGTCCCATAATGTCATGGCTGGGTTTGATTTCCTGGCTGTAGATCCTGACTCGTTTCCTCACAATACAGACCCTTGGAAGCAGCCTTGATGGCTTAAGTAATTGGGATCCTGCTAACCATATGGGAAACCCAGATTGCATTCCTGGATTCTGGCTTTGGCCATGGATCAGTCTAACTGTTGAGGGCATTTAGGGAGTAAAACAATCGATGGAAACTCCCTTTCTGTGTGTGTATTTGTCTCAAAATAAAATAAAATAAAATAAAATAAACCATCAGAAACAAGCCAGCAAAATACAAGCCTCTACTCCCGATTTCATGGGTCCCTGATAAAAGGGATATCTCCCCTGGTTTTCTTTTCCAGTATGCTGTCAGCCCATACTTAAGCTCAAACTCTGATCCCCTTTCCTCCTGCTCACATTGCTTGGGCTGCCCAGTATGTTGATATGATAAAGCCACAGCTGTTCCTAATAATGCATGCAAAGCAAATGTGAAAAACAATAGAACTAGATAATATTCGTTAAGCACTTTATGTTCCTGTTCTATGCCAAGTGCTGTATATGCATTATTATTCTGATCTCAAAATAACCCTACTGTATTAATAGTTTTCCCACTTAGAGATGGAAACAACCAAGTGAGAGAGGTTAGATAACTTTCCTAGGGTCATAAAGCTGATGAGTGTGAATGGTTAGCTGCTACCTGAACCCACTGCTTTCATTTCAGTTTCAGTACATGGGGAAGTGACTAGAGCTGCCTTTTGTCTTAACCAGTGCTAGCCCTTGTGGAACATCAGGTATTTTAAAACTTAATGAGTGAGGTCAGGTGTAGCAGAAAGACCTCCAGCTTTGGGATGAGAAGAATAAAGGTGTGTCTCCAGCTCTACCAATTTCAGGAGGTGAAATTTCAGGAAAAATTTTAAACTTAAGAATCTTAGTTTATTTTTTCTTTACATAATGGAATTAATCACATCTAGCTTTCTATTTTAATGGTTTTCTATAGATAACAAGAATATGAGCACAAGATCACAGAATACCTTAAAAATTAAAATTAGGGGCATTCCTAGATCCAACTCATCTCTCCATGTAGCACTTTCAGTCTGCCACACAAGGGTGACCATCTCACTGGCTCCAGAGCCTTGCCTTAGCTCATGGTTACAAAAACCATGAAGATCAAAATAAAGGAGCCACAACTTTAAATTGCCAAGGGGACAAGAGGAATCACAGGTATTGTTTCTACCTTTCCAGAAAACCCTAACCCACTACATTCACTGGCTTCTAACTCATGCCAGAAGTTTTCTACTATATTTCCAGAGTTGGTAAGATACTAACTAGATATAACTAGATTCAGAGACTTCAAACATGGTAAGTTTTTGTCTAACCAGGGAAATTATTTGAATTTGATGAGATAATAATGCCATGGCATCTTAATATTACATAGTTTGTACTAATAACAACCAATATTCATTTTTGTCCTTTATAGTTTGCTATTAAGCCATAAGTAAGAAAAACAAGGGTTTAAAGTTGGTTTAATTTTAATTTAATCTTCCCTACATCTTTTTTTTTTTTTTGGTAGTTAACTTTTTCGTAAAAATGAGGTAAAGATCTCTTCAATTTAATTTAGAGAGTTTTTTTTTTGGGTGGGAGGGGGGATAAAATTAGGCCAGTAGCTGGGAATGTGCTTTGAAAATAAACAGAGCTTAGAGATGAGATTTTACAATGATCATGCGATACATCACTCTAACTTGATTGACAATGAAACATAGTTAGGAAGAAAATATTTCTGAAAAACCATATAACGTACTCTAGTGCCAGAAAGAAATTGCTTTCAGTTATTCACTGTTTTGGAGAATGTTTTTACCAAGCTTGGGGGGTGGGCTTACCAAGTGCTAACCCTTCTTCTGAGAAGATAGTTTTATTTCAGAGCTTTGGAGGTAGCACAGATAAAATTCAGAAACATGAACTCTTAGCACTGAAAACCACTTAGGCTTAGGTCTTTCGCTTCTCCCCAGTCAGTTGGTTTCTTTTGAGTATAAAATATACTGAGACTTAGGGCATTACGTTAAAAACAGATTAAAGCAACACTTCACTGTCTTCCCAAATGTAATTTTTAGAACAATGAAAACTAGGAGGGGTTAGCAAAGATCAGAACTCACAGATAGGCAGGCAAAGGAGCAAGATCCATAGGTGGTGCAGAGCCATCTTCTTCTGGGGTCTGAATGTCTGCACCAGAGCGGCTCTGTGCTGGCACAGTCTGTTTCACTTGTTTCTTGCTCCTTTTTATAGCCACGTTTAAGAAAGGAAGTGTGAACTAACTGATTTAGGAAGACTTGTTTTTTTTATTGCTATGCTAATTTTTTCCAATTAGATGACTTAAAAGGTGCCTTGCCTTAATTAGTATTTGTCCAACAGAATCCAAATATTTATTGAGTACCTAATATGTGGCAGATACTATTCTGGGTACTAGTAATATAAAGAGTAACACAGTAATTGCTTGACCTCTTTTTGTGGGGCTTATGATCTCTTTGGAAAGATTAACAGTCAAACAGGCAACTCCAATATAGTGTGATAAATATTGCCATGGGAGAAATACAAGGAGCTATGGGAGTGGCAGGGGCATCTAACTCAGGCTAAAAGGAGCTGGCAAAACCTCCCTGAAGGAACGGACAACTGTGCTGAGCAAGACCTAAGGAGTGAGTTAGCATTATTAGGCAAAAGCTGGTGGCAGATAGGAAAGAAGAAAAATGTCTCAACACATGGTAGGAGCTTATTAAATGGTAGTAATTAATATTATATCATTATCATTACATAAATTAATAGAATTATGTAATCCTATAAGATAAATTATAGATTAATTTTATTGTAAGTGAATAGAATGGTATAATATAATCATTATTATTTCTCCATATGGAAATTATTTACTATAAATAATATTTAGTATATTAACAACACACAATTATGGTAATATATAAGATCCAGTATCATATAAATATAGTTATAATATATAAAATATTATAAGCATATGACAGATAACAATATATAATTATATACTTATAAATATGACTACTATTATACTTTTTAGAGATACAATACATTTTTTAAAGATTTTATTTATTTATTTGAGAGGTGGAGTTACAGACAATGAGAGGGAGAGACAGAGAAAAGTTTTCTGTCCTTTGGTTCACTCCCCAAATGGCTGCAATGGCTGGAGCTGTGCCGATCCGAAGCCAGGAGCCAAGAACCAGCAGCTTCTTCCACGTGAGTTTCCCACGTGAGTGAAAGGGCCCAAGGACTTGAGCCATCCTCCACTGCTTTCCCAGGCCATAGAAGGGAGCTGGATCGGAAGAGGAGCAGCTGGGACTAGAACCGACGCCCATATGGGATGCCGGCGCAGCAGGCGGAAGATTAACTTACAGTGTCACAGCACTGGCCCCAACAAAGCATATTTTTTAAAAAAGATTTATTTATTTACTTATACAGAGAGAGAAGGAGAGGGAGAGGGAAAGGGAGAGGGAGAGGGAGAGGGAAAGAGGGAGGGAGGGGGGAAGAGAGAGAGAGAAAGAGAGGGGGAGAGAGAGAGAGAGAGAGAGAGAGAGAGAGAGGGCTTCCACCTGCTGGTTCACTCCCCAGTTGGCTGAAACGGCTGGAACTGTGCTGATCTGAAGCCAGGAGCCAGGAGCCAGGAGCTTCTTCCTGGTCTCCCACACATTTGCAGGGGCCCAAGGACTTGGGCCATCCTCTACTGCTTTCCCAGGCCACAGCAGAGAGCTGGATCAGAAGTAGGGCAGCTGGGACTCAAACCAGCACCCATATGGGATGCCAGCACTGCAGGCGGCAGCTTTACCTGCTATGTCACAGTGCGGCCCCCACAATACACCTTTGATAAGATTTAAAATTGAAAGGGATTCTTTAGACTATCTACTCTGTTTTGTAGCTGGGGAATCTGTGATTTTTGCCAGGATGACACAGTGAATTACAGAACTGGGGTAACAGCCAGAGAAGATTATTTGCTGAAGACTGCACTACACAGACATGAACAGCAGCAGGTACAGAGGAAGCACGCTCAGGGGGGATTAAGCCAGGTGTAACATGGGACTGTTCTTCAGCAGTGGCCCACATTCCAACCACAAGAACGAATGCCCTTCTCTGTGCAGGGGTGTGTCATGGGGTGGCGGTGGGAATAAATATTTGGGTCCAGGAGCCAAGAAGTTTGATCTTGGGCCTCATTGTTTTGAGGAGTGCTGGGAAGGCTGGGGACACAGTGCTTGAGTTCTGGGGGAGGTAAAGTTGTGTATAGCTTTTCCCACTGAGAGGAGATGCTGACTAACTGATTTTAAGCAAACTGATTCTCCAGAACAAGTCTTTAAATAATTCTGTTCAGGGGCTAGCACTGTGGCATAGCAGGTAAAGAGGCCACCTGCAGGTCCAGCATCCCATATATGGGCACGAGTTCAAGTCCCGGCTGCTGCAATTCTGATCCAGCTCTCTGCTATGGCCTGGGAAAGCACTGAAAGATGGCCCAAGTCCTTGGGCCCCTGCACTCATATGGGAGACCCAGAAGAAGCTCCTGGCTCCTGGCTTTGAAATGGCACAGCTCCCACCATTGCGGCCATTTGGGGAGTGAACCAGCGGATGGAAGACCTCTCTCTCTGTGCCTTTCCTTCTCTCTGTGTGTAATTCTGACTCTCAGATAAATAAATCAA
The DNA here is from genome assembly GCA_949820135.1 of Sylvilagus floridanus. NCBI lineage: Eukaryota > Metazoa > Chordata > Mammalia > Lagomorpha > Leporidae > Sylvilagus > Sylvilagus floridanus. The sequence continues at coordinate 121,851,304 of OX463225.1, forward strand.
TCTTAAAAAAAATCTCTTCATCATTTCCCATTTACTCTTATTCATTATTGGATAGTTGAATGCCTTTATGTTGGTATATTGAAATTACTGGGGCCGGCGCTGTGGCATAGCCAGTAAAGTCACTGCCTATGGTGCCAGCATCCCATATGGGCACTGGTTCATGTCCCAGATGCTCTACTTCCAATCCAGTTCTCTGCTGTAGCCTGGGAAAGCAACAGAAGATGGCCCAAGTCCTCAGGCCCCTGAACCCACGTAGGAGACTGGGAGGAAGCTCCTGGCTCCTGGCTTTGGATCCGCACAGCTCTGGCCGTTGTGGCCAATTGGGGAGTGAATTAGCAGATGGAAGACCTCTCTCTCTGCCTCTGCTTCTCCTTCTCTCTCTGTGTAATTCTGACTTTCAAATAAATAAATAAATATTTTTTAAAAAAGAAATTACCAGCTGTTTGAGACCAAAAAAAGATTAGGAATAAAAGTGGAATTTCCCAAATTAATGGCATTTTATTTCATAAGATTAAACCATATTATTTTACATTTCTAGCAAGCATGTCTTCTGAAATATGTAATTATTATATGTATAAAAAGATACCTCTATCATGTATCAAATACATACAAAAGAAAGAATATGAAATTGCCAAGAGCTAAAAATCTGGTTCAATGTCTTTTTTTTTTAAAGATTTATTTAGTTATTTGAAGGTCAGAGTTACTTAGAGAGAGAGAGAGAGAGAGAGAGAGAGAGAGACCTTCCATCTGCTGGTTCACTCCCCCAAATGGCCAGAGACTTGAACTGGTGCCCATATGGGATGCAGGCGGTGGCTTTACATGCTATGCCACAGCACCAGCCCTGCCATTTAACTCTTGATTGATACCATTTTTTTAAAAGTATAGACTTACTTATTTGAGAGGCAATGTTATAGACAGAGAAAGGGAGAAGACAGAGATAGAGGTCATCCATCCTCTAATTCACTCCCCAACTGGCTGCAATGGCCAGAGCTGGGTGGACTCAAAGCCAGGATCCAGGAGTTTCCTCAGGATCACCCACGTGGGCGCAAGGGTCCAAGCACTTGGGCCATCTTCCACTGCCCTCCCAGGCCATAGCAGAGAGCTGGATTGGAAGAGGAGCAGCTGGGATACAAACCAGCACCTATATGGGATGCCAGCGCCACAGGGGAAGGCTTAGCCTACTATGCCACAATGCCAGCCCCAAGTCTATGTCTTTAGAGACACTAGATTAGTATCTTGCTCAAGGTTTTATTTCCCATTAAACCTGGACCAGAATCTTATTTTTGTCTTTCAAACTTAAGCTACCAGACAACTGGTATATCTTTAGCAAGAAGATACTGGATTTGAGAATTCTTTCTCTTGATAATCACATAGAAGGATTTGAAATTATTCTGTTCCATGGAAATAAGAAAACCATGAACAAAATTAAAGCCATACTTTTCTATAGTGTATGCAGAACACCCTTGATGGACAAAGTTACAGAAGAGAAATGAGCCTTTTATAGATGAGCAAAGATCGAAGTAGCTCCCACACGTTGGGCAGGAGACTGGCCTGGGTAGAGACAAATAGAAGAGAGGGTCTGCCCTTGACAAAGACATTGCAGGAGAAGGATGTATGAGAGGACACTTAGGTGACAGATGGGCTGGCAAGACAGATTGGGATCTGGAAGAGCCCCAAGTGGAAGACAAATATTTTTGTTCAACAGTTTTCATCCCTCTGCAGATTTTTTTCTGAGAAAGTGGCACTGAGAAGTGACTGGAAAGCAGAGGCAAATTGTATGTTACCATCTGTTTTATAATAATTGGATTCTGAGGTTTTAATCTAAAAGTAAACTGAAAATACTGAAACTGAAGTCCAACCCCTTCCCATATAAAATATTGATAAGATTTAAAAGGTAGTGGTGAAGGAGGTTGGAGAGTTAGCCTAACTGCAGGTGCAGTCAATGTAATTAAGGTTTTGGTCTTATCCTGGTTCAATTGAATTCTAAAGGGATTTTTGAGGATTTCTTCTCACTCACAACTGCCAGAGGGAAGGGCTTACATTTCCAGGGAAATTAACAAAGCAAAGAAAGACAAAATATACTATTTTTTCATACTCAATTATTAGAATTCAACAAAAATTATGAAAATTATTAAGAAAGTTGATTCATAATCAGGAGAAAACTGAATCAATAAAAGCAGACCATGGATAGCCTAGTTATTAGGATACAGTAGAAAAGGACTTTAGAGCAACTGTTTGTAATATTTTAAAGAATTTATAGGAAAAGTTGTTGAAAACTCGAAGAGATAGGGTATTTCTGGAGAGAAATGAAAGCTCAAAAGAGAACCAAATGGAAATTCTAAAATTCAAAGATAAAAAATATCTACATTAAAAATAACTAGATGGGGGGCCGATGATGTGGCTCACTTGGTTAATCCTCGCCTGTGGTGCCGGCATCCCATATGGGCGCTAGTCCCGGTTCTAGTCCTGGTTGCTTCTCTTCCATCCAGCTCTCTGCTGTGGCCCGGGAAGGCAGTGGAGGATGGCCCAAGTGCTTGGGCCCTGCACCCGCATGGGAGGCCAGGAAGAGGCTTCTGGCTCCTGGCTTCGGATCGGCGCAGCACCAGCCGCAGCGGCCATTTGGGGAGTGAACCAACAGAAGGAAGACCTTTCTCTCTGTCTCTCTCACTGTCTATAACTCTACTTGTCTTAAAAAAAAAAAAAAAAAAACTAGATGTGGTTGATAGTAGGATGGCTCTATAGACAAAAGAACAAATAAAAACTATTCAAACTGGAGTAGAGAAAGGAGAAAAAATATGAAATCCTTAGGGAGAAATCTGATAAAAGACACTGTAAACTAGAAAAATAAGCTCCAAAAAATTAACACCTAAATAAAGGGAGAAAAATACTTGTGAATGATTGGAAAATTTTATATTATTATGATGTGAATTTTATTCAACATAGCTATGATCTCATCGCAACTCTACTAGAAATCCCAGAACTTAACAAGCTGGATCTAAAATTTATATGGCAATGCAAAGGTCCTAGTCAGGGAAAATAACTTTGAGAAAGAACACCATAGTTGGGGAGCTAACACTACAACTTTCATCAGTTGTAAGTTTAGAGTTAAATAATGCAATGCTAGCATAAAGACAGACAAACAGGTATGGAATACAAGAGAAAATTCAGAAATAGAATTACACACTCATGGACAATTAAATTTGGTAAAGTACAAAAGCAGTTAGTGCAAAAAAGATACCCTTTTCTACAAATGGTGCTAAAACAATTGGGTATCCACAGGAGGGGGTGGAGAGAGAACTTTGAGGCAGACCTCCTACCACATGCAAAAGTTCATTCAAATTGATCATGGACTTAAAGGTAAAACTTAAAACAATAAAGCTTCTAGAAAAAAAGATAGAAGCCATAGGAGAAAATATTTGCAGCAATAGGATGGACAAAGTTCTTTCATATACATCAAAAGCACAATACATAAAACAACAAATTGATAAATTGTACATGACCAAAATTAAGACCTAATTTTTTTTAATCAGTAAGCATGCTAGCAAGTTTAATGAAGACAGTACAACTAGCAGACATGGTGGGCATTTCGGTAAGGAATTGAGAACTGAGTCTGTATTCAGACTGGAGTTTCTATAGAAATGGGTATTGACTCTCTGTTCCTCCTCCCCTCTGTCTTCTGGGGTATGTTGTGTGGAGGGTTTTCTGGATTGGAGATCCTCCCAGAACTCCATAAAGGACCAATAGCCCCTAGGTGTGGAGTGGGGACAGTTCCTGTAAGCTGCTCCTGGGAAGGTTAATGAATGAAAGCAACACTTTAGCTATGCAATTGCTGGTCAGGCTTGCTTCTGCATTTCTTCCCCCATTCAACCACACAAAATACCCACCCAACAAGGTTATTGAACAAGGAGAACACTTTTGATGTGTAAATACTTGTGTGCTCCCAAGGCTTGCTTTCTCTTTCCATCAAAAAAATTTATCATTTTCTTAAAAAAAAGTTCCATTTTCTTTAGCTCCTCATATACTCATATACACATAAGCCAGTGTCTACCTAGCTACCTTAATATCCCCCCTCAAGAGAAATAGTCCATAATCTTATGGGAGTAGCATGGGTGAAGGTCCATCCTCTGAATGTTCTTCAAGCTGGCATATGGGCATAGAGCTGGTATGGGAATGAATTTTAGTATCATTTTTTTCTAGATCTGAAAAGAATGTCATTGGCCTTTTGATTGGAATCACATTGAATCTGTAAATTGCTTTTGGTAGTATGGAAATTTTGATGATATTAATTCTTCCAATCCATAAATATGGAAGATTTTTCTATTTTTTTGTGCCTTTTATTTCTTCCTTTAATGTTTTATAATTTTCATTGTTGAGATCTTTCACCTCCTTGGTTAAATTTATTCCAAGATATTTAGAATTGTTTGTGCTGTCATGAAAGGAATTGCCCTTAACAGTTCTTTATCAGCTATGGCATTGTCTGTGAATACAAGAGGCTATTGACTTTTTTGAGTGTTGATTTTATATCCTGCAACTTTACCAAAATCTCTTATGAATTCCAATATTTTCTTAGTGAGTGTTTCAGTTCTGCTATATTTAGGATCCTGCCATCTGCAAACAGGGGTAGTTTGACTTCATTCTTTCCGAATTGTATCCCTTTGACTTCTTTTTATTGCCTAATGGCTCTTGCTTAAAATACAGGACTATGTTGAATAGCAATGGTGAAAGTGGGCATCTTTGTATGGTTCTGGGTCTTTGTATGATTCTGGGTCCCTCTTCTTTCTGTAGAGTTTCCACTGCAAACTTCTGTCCAACTCTCCTCTGGGAATGCACTGCCTCTGCTTTTCTTCTCAAGAAATCACTTTTTATATCAACATATGGAAACTTATTTTGGAATCATGTGTTTTTAGCTGTGGATGAGAAAATGTGTAAAACATCAGCAAAGATTTATCTGCATTCTCTCATCACTTAGAGAAAACTACGAGAACAGCAGTCCCCCTCTTCTCTCCTGATTCCTTTCTCAGAATCAAGCATTAACAAAAAATCCCTATCCTCAAAAAATACAGAGAGGTTCAGATTTTAAATGAAGCCCATTTTTCTTTCTCTCTTCCTCTTTTTCTTTTGTGTGTTTTTTTTATTTATAAAGCTTTTATTTAAAGAATATAAATTTCCAAAGTACAGCTTATGGATTACAATGGCTCCCCCCCCACAACTTCTCTCCCTCCCCTACCCTCCCCTTTCCCGCTCCCTCTCCCCTTCTGTTCACATCAAGATTGATTTTCAAATCTCTTTATACACAGAAGATCAATTTAGTACATATTACGTAAAGATTTCAAAGGTTTGCCCTCACACAGAGACACAAAATGATAATACTGTTGGAGTACTAGTTATAGTATTAATTCACAATGTACAGCACATTAAGGACAGAGATCCTACATGATTTTTTTTTAAAAAACTGATTAATTATCTATGCAATTTCCAGTTTAACACCAAGATTTTTTAAATCATTTGCAATTATCTTTATATAAAGAAGATCGATTCAATATATACTATGTAAAGATTTCATCAGTTTGCACCCACTCAGAAACACAAAGTGTAAAAATACTGTTTCAGTACTAGTAATAGCATTATTTCACATTGGATAACATATTGAGGACAGATCCCTCATGAGACGTAAGTACACAGTGACTCGTGATGTTGATTTAACAATTTGACACTCTTGTTTCTTTTGTGTTTTTAAAATGCAATTTGAAGGGGCGATGCTGTGGTGTAGTGTGCTGAGCCTCCACCTGCAGCTCCAGCATCCCATGTGGGTACAGGTTCTAGTCCTAGCTGCTCCTTGCTCCTCTTTTGTTTCAGCTCTTTGCTATGGCCTGTGAAAGCAGTAGAGGATGTCCCAAGTATTTGAGACCCTGCGCCTGCCTGAGAGGCCTGGAGGAGGCTCCTGGCTCCTGGCTTTGGATCAGCCCAGTTCTGGCCATGTGGTCATCTGGGGAGTGAACCAGCAGATGAAAAACCTTTCTCTGACTCTCCCTCTCTCTCTGTCTGTAACTCTGCCTCTCAAGTAAATAAATAAAGTCTTTCTTTAAAATAGTAATTTGAAGATAATTAAATTAAATTAGTAAGATCACTGTTAAAACATGCATTCTTTTTTTAAAATTTTATTTAATGAACATAAATTTCCAAAGTACAGCTTATGGATTACAATAGCTTCCCCCCCCCCATAACTTCCCTCCCACCCACAACACTCCCCTTTCCCACCCCCTCTCCTCTTCCATTCACATCAAGATTAATTTTCAATCATCTTTATATACAGAAGATCAATTTAGCATATTTTAAGTAAAGATTTCAACAGTTTGCACCCACCAGAAACACAAAGTGTAAAATACTATTTGAGTACTAGTTATAGCATTAATTAAACACCTAAGAATAATTGTGTATTAATTTCAGAGTTCAACCAATAGTTTTAAGTAGAACATAAAAAATACTAAAAGGGTAAAGTATTAAGTTCTTTTTTTGTTTGCTATATAGTTTTTTTTATTTAATAAATGTGAATTTACAAAGTGCAACTTTTGTATTGTTGTGGCTTCCCCCCCAACCTCCCTCCCTTCCACGCCCCTCCCCTCTCCCACTCCCTCTCCCATTCCGCCCTTCATCTAGTTTCATTTTCAATTACCTTCATATACTGAAGATCAACTTAGTATATACTAAGCAAGGATTTCAACAGGCTGCACTCACACAACCACACAAGGTATAGGGTATTGTTCAACTAATAGTGTTTGTAAGTTTCATAGTAAAACATATTAAGGACAGAGATCCTACGTGGGGAGCATGTACCCAGTGACTCCCTCAAACATGCATTCTTAAAAATTCCAGTGACCTGATACGAGAGACAGATGCAGCTAAAAAAGTAATGAAGTTCTGTGACTACATACAGGAATTACTATTCTACTTACATTACTATTTGTATTTACAGAACAAAGAAAGGGTGAATCACATGGGAATTAAGCAGAATCATGAGGAGAAATACAGATGTGTCCACCAGAAGAAACAAGGAGGTGGCTCTGAGTGAAAAGCTCATGTTACCCATGCTCTTTGGACTTTGTCCCCTTCACTCCTTCCCACAACACCAGTTTCTCCATGTGCTTCATAACCTAATCCTCCAAATGTTATCTCCTGACCACACATCCTCCACTCTATACCATCTCTTCTCCATTGTTCTCATAAAAAGCAAACCATGTTAAAAAATAAATATGCAATCACAATTTATAACAGCATCTCAAATGGCTCGACTTTTTTTTTTAACAAAAGCTAACAGCTGAGTTTGCAACTAATCAGATTTTTGTTTAATGCAACAGCCAAATAACACTTTTTTGAAAATTCTAGAAATTAGCCTTGAGAAAGCTAGCTGAAGATGCAAAGTAGTCAGGTCTGCTACAATCATGCCTAGAGAATTGCATTTATGACTGTAGGCTGAAAGTAACCACTGAGACTGACAGAAGTCCCCCGAACATCTGGCCACAGACTGATTTGTGACTGGCCCTGTCCTTTGTTGCCCTTGTTCCTAAGCCCAGTTTACCTCCCCTTTCTACTCCCTTCAAGAGCTCTCCTGCTAACTTGAGACTTTGAGACAATCTTTTTTTCCCCACATTTTAATTATCATCATTGCACCAATACAACATACATTTTATATAAATTTATTTTAAACTTCATTTTCAATTTTTTCAGCAATTCAAATACATAATATATTATCATCTTGAGACTACAAAGAATACATAAAGAAGAAGACTGAGAAAATAGTTTCCCAATAGTTAGTCACTAGTGATTCTACAGACTTTCCTTGTGGTGTTTTCCATCGGAATTTTAAAATGTTGTACCATGGTTCTGCATGAATAGAGCTGCTTGGAAGGGGAAGCAATGAATAAAATGGACCCAAAGTTAGAAAAAGTTAAGGAGGAAATCCAGGAGAGAGTATATATTAAGAAACTAAATATTAGGACTCTTCTAGAGTGTACATATCTAAATAAGTGCTAATCAAAGAAATTATATCTTCCCTTTTCATCCTCAAAATTGCCCATTAACAAACAAAATAATACCCATTCATCTGAGGAGGGGAACTCTCTTCACAGCATTGTAAAAGGAATGGCAAGGTAGAAGGAAAGGAAAGTAGCAGGAGAGAAATTTGATTTTTAAGGTATCCTGAGCAGTGGGTATCAAAGCCTTGGGCAAACTTGTTACAGGTAAAACTATGGCTCTTCAACTCTCTTCATAAATGACAATATATGTAATAACAGCTTTCTATTAAAGAGACAATTGGGTTGAAAAAGAAATGTTGAACTGGGTTCCAAGATAGTGGAATAGGGAGGGAGCTTACTGATCTAGTCCAGGAGAAGATAGTTTAATAAAAGTGGAGATAGTGTAGTTTCAGGGAAGAGTTAGGGAAAAAATGGCAGAGGAAACTCTTCTGTAATTAGAGGGACATGGTGGACCTACGTGGAGGACATGGGTGCCCATGGCTCGGGACTCTAGCTGCTGAGAGCCTCTGCACCAGCACTGGACATTGAGGTGAGATGAGACCACAGTAGCCTGAGACACTGGCAGAAAAGAGGCAGGAAAAGCCTAGAGGGAATGAGGCTTGAAGCCCCATGGGGGAAAGTACACCAGCCTAACTAGAGGAGAGAAAAATTAATAGGGATGATACGGACATGATTCTCTCTCTCCAATCACCTTACAAAGGCTTATGAGCCGATAGAGCAGGCACCATTTTGGACATACGTAAAAGCTGTGCCAGCTTGGGGCTGCCCTGGCAATGCAATCAGCCAAGCGGAGAAACCTGACTCTGGTGGGGAATAATAGCAGGAGACTGAGACCTAGTGAATGTGTGGAGCTTCTAAGCTGGGACTGTGAAAAGAAAAAAAAAAAACAGGGTGTGTGGGAGAACTCAGGGTGTTCTACATTGAGTAGTCTTGGTGGGAGACTCCACAAGCTCAGGCAGCCCTGGCAACTCCGTGAGAGACATTGCAGGGGAATCTGAGCTTACACTGAGGACTACACAGATCCTTTGTGTAGTCCTTGGGACAGAGCAGACGAATATTATACCCACTGCAGCTAGACTCAGGCACTGATTACCATCAAGGAGAAGAGCCCAGCTGAGCAGAATTACTTCCCTTCTGATTAAAAAAAGAAAAGAGAGAGAGAGAGAGAGAGTGAGAGAGAGAGAGAGAGAAGATTTACCATGCCAAACCTGGGTGTGTCACCTTAGGCAAACCCTTACCCTTGAAGAACTGAACAGAGCTCTCTGGCCACACCCACCACAAGCCTCTAAAGATTCACCAAAAGCAGACAGTCCACTTATCTACAGAGTCATAATACAATGAGAAAAGCCACGACAACAAAAGAAGAAGAAGAAGAAGAAGAAGAAGAAGAAGAAGAAGAAGACGACGACACCAGTGATTATCTCCACAAATGCTGTACAACAAGTGCAACAATCCAAGAAACAAGAATAAGGAAGACAACATGACATTCCCAAAAGAACATGACACTTCAATACAAGATTATGAAGACAACGAGAAAGAAGAAATGGAACTCAAAAATTGATGATAAAAATATTTAGAAGTATTCAAAAACAAATGCATGAACTACTGAAATCCATACAGGACATGAAAGAAAATCTCTCTCATGAAAATGAAATCTTAAGGAAGAATCAAAATGAAATGAAGAATTCAATAAAACATGAAACTGAGATTGAAGAGAAATCAAAATGAAATGAAGAATTCAATAGAACAAATAAAAAATGCAGTTGAGAGTCTTCAAAACAGAACCAATGAGGCAGAAAAGATAATATCAGACTTAGAAGACAGAGCACAGGAAAGTATAAAGCTGAACCAAAGACAAGAAGAGGAAATTGGAAATCTAAAAAATATTGTTGGCAATCTACAGGATACTATTAAAAAGCCCAACGTTCGGGTTCTAGGAGTTCTTGAAGGCATGGAGAGAGAGAAAGGATTAGAAGGCCTTTTTAGTGAGATACTAGCAGAAAAATTCCTGGGTTTAGAGAAAGAAAGAGACATCCAAGTACAAGAAGCACATAGAACTCTCAATAAACATGACCAGAAAAAATCCTTGCCACAACATGTTGTAATCAAACTCTCCACAGTAAAACATAAAGAAAAGATTCTAAAATGTGCAAGAGAGAAATGTCAGATTACTCTCAGAGGATCTCCAATTAGGCTCACAGCAGACTTCTCATCAGAAACCCTACAGGCTAGGAGGGAATGACAAGATCTAGCCCAAGTACTAAGAGAAAAAAACTGCCATCCCAGAAAATTATATCCTGCAAAGCTCTCATTTATGAATGAAGGTGAAATAAAGACCTTTTATAGCAAACAGAAATTGAAAGAATTTGTCACCACTCGTCCAGCCCTGCAAAAGATGCTTAAAGATGTGCAACACACAGAAACATAGTCATCAATATTCTCAGTGAAAGATCACAGGAAGTTCAAAGATTATATTAGAAATATCTTTGGAAAAATGGCAGCACAAAGTCACTACTTATCAATAGTCACATTGAATATAAATGGGCTCAACTCTCCAATGAATTAAAAAACTGACTGAATGAATTAAAAAACTAAACCCATCTATTTGCTGCTTAGAAGAAACACATCTTTCCAACAAAGGTGCTTGCAGACTGAAAGTGAAAGGTTGGAAAAAGACATTCCAAGCCAACAGAAACCAGAAAAAGAGCTGGTGTAGCCATCTTAATATAGAAAAAATAGACTTTAACACAAAAATTTTTAAGAGAGACAAAGAGGGGCACTATATAATGATTAAGGATCAATTCAACAGGAAGATATAACTATTATAACGGTATATGCACCTAATTACAGGGCACTGGCCTATTTAAAAGATATGTTAATGGACTTAAAGGGAGATTTAGACTTCAATACAATAGTATTGGGGAACTTCAATACTCCACTTTCAGCAATAGACAGATCAACCAGATTGAAAATCAATAAACAGCCCAAAACAGATATCTACAGAACTTTTCATCCTACACTTAAAAAATACATATTCTTCTCAGTAGTGCATTGAATTTTCTCTAGGATTGACCACATATTCAGCCATAAAGCAAGTCTCAGCAAATTCAAAAGAATTGAAATCATACCATGCATCTTTTCAGAACACAATGGAATGAAGCTGGAAATTAGCAACTCAGGAATCCCTAGAGCATATGCAAACACATGGAGACTGAACAACATGGTTCTGAATAAACAGTGGGTCATAGAAGAAATGAAAAGAGAAATCAAAAACTTTCTGGAAGAAAATGAACACCACATATCAAAACTTATGGGATATAGCAAAAGCAGTGTTAAGAGGAAAGTTTATAGCAATAGGTGCCTATATCCAGAAATTGGAAAGGCACCAAACAAACGAGCTCTCAATGCATCTCAAGGATCTAGAAAATCTGCAGCAAACCAGACCCAAAAATAATTGGAGAAGAGAAATAATTAAAATTAGAGAAGAAATCAAAGAATTGAATCCAAAAAAACATTACAAAAGATCAGCCAAACGAAGAGCTATTTTTTTTTGAAAAAATAAAGAAAATTGAGACACAATTGGCCCATAACTAAAACAAGAAAAGACCAAAATCCATAAAATTAGAGATGAAAAAGGGAATGTAACAACAGACACCACAGAAATAAAAAGAGTCATTAGAAATTACTACAAAGAGTTGTATGCCAACAAATTGGGAAATCTATCAGAAATGGATAGATTCCTGGACACATACAACCTACCTAAATTGAACTGTGAAGACATAGAAAACCTAAGTAGACCCATAACCGAGTCAGAAATTGAATCAGTAATAAAGGCCCTCCCAGGACCAGAGTTTGGCAAAGCCCAGGACCAGGTAGGTTCACTGCTGAATTCTACCAGATATTTAAAGAACTAACTCCAATTCTTCTCAAACTATTAAAAACAATTGAAAGAGAGAGAATCCTTCCAAATTCTTTCTATGAAGCCAGAATCACCTTAATTCCTAAACCTGAAAAAGATGCAGCAGAGAAAGAGAATTACAGACCAATTTCTCTGATCTTCTGTGTATAAAGAGAATTGAAAATGAATCTTGATGTGAATGCAAGGGGAGAGGGAGTGGGAAAGGGGAGGGTAGCGGGTGGGAGGGAAGTTATGGGGGGGAGAGCCATTGTAATCCATAAGCTGTACTTTGGAAATTTATATTCTTTAAATAAAAGCTTTATAAAAAAAAACATAGACGCAAAAATCCTCAATAAAATTCTGGCCTATAGAATTCAACAACACATCAGGAAGATAATCCACTCAGACGAAGTGGGATTTATCCCTGGTATGCAGGGATGGCTCAACATTCGCAAATCAATCAATGTGATACACCACATTAACAAACTCCAGAAGAAAAACCATATGATTATCTCAATAGAGGCAGAGAAAGCATTTGATAAAATACAACACCCTTTCATGATGAAAATTCTAAGCAAATAGGGTATAGAAGGAACATTACTCAACACAATCAAGGCAATTTATGAAAAACCCACAACCAGCATCCTATTGAATGGGGAAAAGTTGGAAGCATTTCCACTGGGATCTGGTACCAGAGAGGGATGCCCACTCTCACCATTGCTATTCAATATAGTACTGGAAGTTTTAGCCAGAGCCATCAGGCAAGAAAAAGAAATTATAGGGATACAAATTGGGAAGGAAGGACTCAAACTATTCCTCTTTGCAGATGATATGATTCTTTACTTAGGGATCCAAAGAACTCTACTAAGAGATTATTGGAACTCATAGAAGAGTTTGGCAAAGTAGCAGGATATAAAATCAATGCACAAAAATCAACAGCATTTGTACACATAGGCAATGCCATGGCTCAGAAAGAACTATTTAGATCAATCCAATTCACAATAGCTATGAAAACAATCAGATACCTTGGAAGAAACTTAACCAAGGATGTCAAAGATCTCTACGATGAGTATTACAAAAACCAAAAAGAAAGAAATAGAAGAGTATATAAAAAATGGAAAAATCTTCCATGTTCATGGATTGGAAGAATCAATATCATCAAAATGTCCATTCTCCCAAAAGCAATTTATTGATTCAATGCAATACCAGTCAAAATTCCAAGACATTCTTCTCAGATCTGGAAAAAATGATGCTGAAATTCATATAGAGGCACAGGAGACCTTGGATAACTAAAACAATCTTGTACGACAAAAACAAAGCTGGAGGCATTACAATACCAGATTTCAAGACATACTACAGGGCAGTAGTTATCAAAACAGCATGATACTGGTACAGAAACAGATGGATAAACCAATGGAACAGAGTAGAAACACAAAAATCAATCCAAACATCTACAGCCAACTTAAGTTTGATCAAGGATCTAAAACCAATTCCTGGAGTAAGGACAGTCTATGCAACAAATGGTGCTGGGAAAACAGGATTTCCACATGCAGAAGTATGAAGCAAGACCCTTCCTTACACCTTACACAAAAATCCACTAATCATGGATTAAAGATCTAAATCTATGACCTGACACCATCAAATTGTTAGAGAACATTGGAGAAACCCTGCAAAATATAGGCACAGGCAAGGACTTCTTGGAAAAGACCCAAGAGGCAAAGGCAGTCAAATCCAGAATTAACACTTGGGATTACATCAAATTGAGAAGTTTCTGTACTGCAAAAGAAACAGTCAAGAAAATGAAGATGCAACCAACAGAATGGGAAAAAATATTTGCAAATTATGCAACTGATAATAGATTAATAATCAAATTCTACAAAGAGATCAAGAAACTCCACAAAAAAAAAAAACAACCCACTTAAGAGATGGGCCAAGGACCTAATTAGATATTTTTCAAAAGAGGAAATACAAATGGCCAACAGACACATGAAGAATGTTCAGTATCACTAGCCATAGGGAAATGCAAGTCAAAACCACAATGAGGTTTCACCTTACCCCAGTTAGAATGGCTTACATACAGAAATCAACTAACAACAGGTGCTGGTGATGATGTGGGGAAAAAGGGACACTAACCCACTGTTGGTGGGAATGCAAACTGGTAAAGTCATTATGGAAAACAGTTTGGAGATTCCTCAGAAAGCTGAGTATAGCCCTACCACATGACCCAGCCATCTCACTCCTCCGAATTTACCCAAAAGAAATTAAATTGGCAAATAAAAGAGATGTCTGCACCTCAATGATTATTGCAGCTCAATTCACAATAGCTAAGACATAGAATCAACCTAAATGCCCATCAACCAAAGACTGGATAAAGATATTATGGGATATGTACTCTATAGAATAATATACAGTGGTAAAAAATGAAATCCGGTCATTTGCAACAAAATGGAGGAATCTGGAAAACATCATACTTAGTGAAATATGCCAGTCCAAAAGGGACAAATGTCATATGTTCTCCCTGATCGGTGACAACTAACTGAGCACCTAAAAGGAAACCTGTAGAAGTGAAACGGACACTATGAGAAACAATGACTTGTTCAACCCTTGTCCTTGCTGTCGAGGAACAGCTTACTATTTTATTCTTTTTTTAGTATTTTCTTCTTCTATTTAATACCATTGGTCGAACTCTTTAATTAACACACAATTATCATTGGGTGTTTAAATTTAACTGAAAATTGATCCCTGTTAAAAATAAGGGGGGGGGTGGCGGCGGCGCTGTGGCCCACTTGGTTAATCCTCTGCCTGTAGCACCGACATCCCATACAGGCACCAGGTTCTAGTCCCGGTTGCTCTTCTTCCAGTCCATCCCCCACCTGTAGCCTGGGAAGGCAATGGAGGATGGCCCAAGTGCTTGGGCCCCTGCACCCACATGGGAGACCAGGAGGAAGCACCTGGCTCCTGGCTTCGGATCAATGTAGCGCCAGACATAGTGGCCATTTGGGGGGTGAACCAACGGAATGAAGACCTTTCTCTCTGTCTCTGTCTCTCTCTGTCTCTCTCTCTCTCTCTCTCTCTCTCACTGTCTAACTCTATCTGTCAAATAAATAAAAATAAAAATAAAAAAAGAAGAGGGGGGAATAAGAGAGGGAGGAGATGTATTGTTTGGTACATGGTCACTCAGACTTACTCCTAATGGAAGAGCTAGAAATGTGCCATGGGATTCCAAATCCCATTAAGTTGCCATGTACCAATGCCATCTTACTAGTTAAAGTGATCAATTTAAGTTCATAATTGATCATAAAGATAGGATTAAGTGTCAAAGGGATCACATAAACAAGACCAGTGTCTGCTAATAATAATTTATAGAATTAAAAAGGAGAGAACCATCCAACATGGGAAGCAGGATACAGAGCAGACTCATAGAATGGCAGATGCCCTAAATAGCACTCTGGCCTCAGAATCAGCCCTTAAGGCATTCAAATCTGGCTAAAAACCTATGAGAGTTTCTCAGGCATGGAAAGCCAAGACACTGTGGCAAAAAGTGACCTAAATAAAAGTCCTTTGTGAGTGAGATCCCAGTGGAAAAAATGGACCATCAAAGAAGGAGGTACCTTTCTCTGAAAAGAGAAAAGAACTTCCACTTTGATTATGGCCTTGTCTAAATAAGGTTGGAGTTTGTGAACTCAAGAGGCTTTCATAGCCTTGGCAACTCATTATAAGAGCCTTGGGTGATTACTGATGTCATAAATAAGAGTGTCAATTGTTATATCAATAATGGGAGTCACTGTGTACTTACTCCCCGTGCAGAATATCTGTCCTTAATGTGTTGAACTATGTGAAAGAATGGTAAAACTAGTTCAAACAGTACTTTATACTTTGTATGTCTGTGTGGGTGCAAACTGTTGAAATCTTTACTTAGTATATACTAAGATGATCTTCTGTATATAAAGACAATCAAAAGTGAATCTTAATGAAGAATGGGATGGGAAAGGGAGTAGGAGACGGGATGTTTTGCGGGTGAGAGGGTGGTTATGGGGGGAAAAACCGCTATAATCCAAAAATTGCACTTTCAAAATTTATATTTATTAAATAAAAGTTTTTTAAAAAAGAAAAAGAAATGTTTATGGGTAGGGGGTCAGATGCCCAGGCAGCAAGGCAATGTGGGTATCAAATGAAAGTTAATTGTTTTCAACCTCTCTATTCTACAGATAAGGTTAAATACTCTAAACTCTTCAACTTTAGATCAAACTATGGGACAAATACAGATCAATGCTGTGCTTCAAATGCAGCAACCAGAGAGGGCTGCATGACATCAAATACTTCTATAGACTCTAACTTGGAAAGCACAACCCTTCAAGCCTCCTACATTCCAGAAACACCCACTGGTCAAAGATGTTGAACTATTCAACAAACACAAAGAATGGTGAAGGTGCCACCAGCACAGCCCTCTTAGAGGAAGAGAAATGTAAACATGCAAGAGGGTGATGAAGCCGCACCCAGCACAGGATAAGCCCAAAGGAGGCTGTATTTATAGCACAGAAAACATATTTTCTCCAAACCTACCACTATCAAAATTTTGAATTTGGAAACACTGAGGTCAGCCTGTCCATTTTCAGTCTTGGGTTAGTGGAGAAGGGAAGTTTTAAGGTTTTTGTCTCTTTTGAAATTGATAAATAGGGTTACACAAAGAGGCATGGTGTCAGAGCTGTGGCATAGCAGATAAAGTTGCTGCCTGCCATGCCAGCATCCCATATGGGCGCCGGTTCAAGTCCTGGCTGCCCCACTTCTGATCTAGCTCTCTGCTGTGGCCTGGGAAAGCAGTAGAAGATGACCCAAGTCCTTGGGCCCTTGCAGCCATATGGGATACTCAGAAGAAGCTCCTGGTTTCTGGCTTCGGATTGTTGCAGCTCTGGCCATTATGGCCAGTTGGGGAGTGAACCAGCAGATGGAAGACCCCTCTCTCTCCCTTTCTCTCTGCCTCTCCTTCTCTCTCTGTGTAACTCTGACTTTAAATAATCTTTAGCAAAAAACAAAGAGGCACACAGGGTCATGACATGATTTTTTGAAGTAAGTTGAATTTTTAAAAATTTTTTAAAGATTTATTTATGTACTTGAATGAGTTACACAGAGAGAGGAGAGGCAGAGAGGGAGGTAGGGAGAGAGAGAGAGGGAGAGAGAGGGGGAGAGAGAGAGAGAGAGAGAGAGAGTTCTTCCATCTTCTGGTTCACCCCCAAATTGGCCGCAATGGTTGGAGCTATGCCAGGAGCTTCTTCTGGGTCTCCTGCATGGGTGCGGGGGGGGGGGGTTCTATCTTCTCCTACTTTCCCAGGCCATAGCAGAGAGCTGGATTGGGTGTTAACCTGCTGTGCTACAGCGCCAGCCCCAAGAGAGAGAGAGAGCTGGATTGGAAGAGGAGCAGCTGGGACTAGAACCGGTGCCCATGTGGGATGCCGGCGCTGCAGGCCAGGGCATTAACCCACTGCACCACAGCGCCAGCTCCTGAAATAAGTTGAATTTTAAGCATAGAAAAAGATTTGCAGATGTTAGAAATCATCCACCCCCCCCACCCCCAAATACAGATCAGCCATGGGTATGATCCCATCCACTCTTCCCTCACCTTGGTAGTGAGCAAGATATAAGATACTCTCCTGGCTGCACAGCAAGTGACAACACAGGGGAGTGACATCCATCAGCTTGAATGCAATGGAGAAGCTACAAATAGATTGTCCAGTAATTCGGTTCCAGGGAAGGGAGGGGTTCTAACTTCCCTCATACATTGATTGGTGCCCTAAAGGTCATTTTTATTCTTCAAGTCTGTTTGTAATGTCTTGCCAGTGTCTTTCAAAACATCCCAGTTGGATGGCTGTTGTGCCTGGTTTGGAACAGAGCTAGATGCAATGCTTAGAGTCTCCCCTCACGTCATTGCTTGCAGAAATTGATGCTGATGCTGGTGTCATAACAAAAGCAGGAGAATCCATATCTAGAAGGTTATCTGCATCACTACCATGGTTAAATTTTGGAATGGGGGGTGGTGTGGCATGACTGCTGCTGGTAACTGAGGAATGTGGGAGAATAGTAACTTTACTGCCAGGTTAAGGCGGGAGTAGGGTTAGCCCTCCAGTTCCTACACTCCTGGCCTTGGAAGTACCTCCTTCGAGGTTGTAATAGTCTTGATACTCAAATTGGTGGTCTGTCCTTCCTTGAAGCCCAGATCCAGTTTGGGACAAGCATATATTTCCTGAGATTCTCTGGATATCTCAGATTCCTGTTTCACCCACTGGAAGTGGTCCTGCGAGGAGACATTAAAATCAAAGGCATCTCCCCTATCTGTGAAGTGGATGCCAATGAAAGCACTCCCCCCAGGACCATCCTGGAGTGGGATTACTAAGTAGCCACTGCAACCTGCCACTGTCTCCACAGCAGTGCCAGGATATTGTTCTATTGGTGCCTTGCAAAGAGTGCCCCTGAAACTTTATCTTGGAGTTTGATATAGGCAGTCTTCCCCCTCAAAGCGATTTGGGAGCCACCAGTGCATCAGGCTGGTTTGAATTTCAGTCAGATGCCTTGCAACCACAGTTGGAGGCCCAGGGTGGAGTCTGGTAGACACTGCCATACACGAGTTCATGCTGAGTACACGGCTCGGACATGTACTCTGCTCGGCGCCATCTTGACTCCCGGACGGACTTGATGGCAACTGTGTCCTCCGTCTCCCAAGATTGCCAGCATCACGAATAAACCCGATTTGTCTGTATCAACTCTCACCTCTCAAGTACTTGTTTTTGGGTGGCAGGCAACCCAACCTTGTTTTTGGTAATGTAGAGGCTCAAATCCCTTACTTTTCTTTCCTATTTAGTCTTCTGTGATAAACCTCCTGAGTATGAAAGACTCTTCTTGTCAAGTTCAGTCAACTTCTATTTTTATTTTTTATTTATTTTTTTAAAAAAATCATTGTGTTTTAAAATTTATTTATTTGAGGGGGGAGAAAGAGAAAGGGAGGGAGAGCAAGTGAGTGAGCCTGTCTACTGGTTCACTCCTCAAATGCCCCCAACAGCCAGGAATAGGCTGGACTGGAAGTAGAGGCAGGATCAAACCCAGGTGCTCAAAGATGGATGAGGGTGTCCCAACCCAGCATGTTTGCTAGGTCAAGCACCTGGTCCTAATCTCTTCTTTTTAGAATAAAATCTAGTCTATCATTCAAAATAGGAGATGTATTTGGGATTAAAAGAGACCCTAAACAAATACTAGCTGATGTTTTGATGTTTTTGATGAAAATTTGAGTTTCATTATAATGATATACTTGCAATAGTTTCATTAAAATATTTTTAAAAAAGAAAATAATTTCTGAAAATAAACATGACATCTGTTTTTATTGAGGTAACAATAAAATTTAAAATTATTTATTACTATTTGTACATTAAATATATATAATTGGCCATATGAACATCAAAAATAGTATTTTTGGTAAATACTCACAGAGTTTCATTAATTTTTCAGCTTTATTTGTCTCTAGCACCAGGTCTCTGGAATTTTTTCTGAACATATTTTTAAATAAAATTTCATCTTACTAACTCTCTTATAAAATGTCTATAAGCAAAAATAGATAAATAGTAAATAGCCTGCAAGGTACCTCACATTTTGTTTTTCTTTATTTTAAAGATTTACTTATTTATTTGAAAGTCAGAGTTAGTTACAGACAAGGAGAGGCAGAGGCAGAGAGAGAGAGAGATCTTCCATCTGCTGGTTCAGTCCCCAGAGAACTGGAATGAATGGAGCTGGGCAGATCCAAAGTGAGGAACCAAGATTTTCTTCTAGGTCTCCCACATGGGTGCAGGGGCTCACACACTTGGGCCATCTCCACTGCTTTCCCAGGTGGATTAGCAGGGAGCTGGATTGGAAGTGGAGCCCCTGGGATTCGAACCAGCGCCCATGTGGGATGCCAGTGCTGCAGGTGGTGGCTTTACTCCCTATTCCATAGCACTGGCCCTGCTACTTCACATTTTTGTTATATGATGTCTAAAATTGTTGGTATCTTTATAGGACTCTTCACTATGGATCACTATTTTTCACTGAGAGATAAGTCTCTGTGATTGCTCACATGGAAGTTCAGAGGAGATTTTGCAGTGGAAGGTGTTCTGTGTCTTAGTTTGGGTTTTGCCATAGAAAAATTCTTCAAAGTGGGTGACAGATGGAGAACAACCATTTATTCCTCACAAATATGAAGCCTGGGAAGTCCACTACCAGGGTGCTTGTATGTTCAGCATCTGGTGAGGACCCCCTCCTTTCTAGCTGATGCTATCTCACTGTATCCACCACACACAGTGGGAAAGAAGAGACAGCCCCCTCGATCTCTTACATGGGCACAAATCTGAATCCACAGGGCTTTCCCAGAGCCCACCTCTCAATACCATCATCTTGAAGATTAGGTAAATGTAGGAATTTGTGGGCAACTCAAACATTCAGACCATAGCATTCTGAATTCTAAATACTTGCATGCAGAACATTTAAACCTTTTAGTGCAGGTACTTTCAGATTCTGTATAAGTACCTCCATTCACAGTACCTTACTTACACAAATTGCTTTGCTACGCAACATTTGTCAAATAAGTTCTATGCATTTACTATTCTTTTGGTTATTGTGCCAAAATTAATTTTGCAGAACTGAAGTCTTCATTAACTTCATTAAGATCTGGTGCAGAATAAAAATATCTCCAATTTAGTTAACAATTTGTGCATGTTAGATACTACAAAGCATAGGTCTTCCCCTTCCAAGTGGGATGTAACACTTTGTGCAGGTCAGTACTCTTGCTGGAATAAATATAAAAGGCCAGATGAATTACAGAAGTCTTTTTTTCAGATTTATTTTATTATTTATTTCAGACACAGAGAGAGGTAGAGACAGAGAGACAGAGGTATTCCACCTGCTGGTTCACTTCCCAAATGGCTGTAATGGATGGAGCTCGCAGGTCTGAAGCCAGGAGCCAGGAGCTTCTTCCAGGTCTCCCACATGAGTGCATGGGTCCAAGGACTTGGGCCATCTTCCACTGCTGCTCCAGGCACATTAGCAGAGAACTGGATTGGAAGTAGAGCAGCTGGGACTTGAACTGGCACCCATATGGGATGCTGGCACTGCAGGCTGGGGGCTTTAACCTTCTGTGCCACAGCGCCGGCTCCAATTTATAGAAGTCTTAAAAGGCATCGGAGAGCTGGGGAGATAGGAGACACCATGGTCTAAGCTTGCAGAGAGGCAGAACCTTCCTGAGGTCACCTGACAACCACCCATCATTTTATCCCTTCTAGAGAGCAAGGGGGAGGAGGAGATTATTGAGCTTAGTTCAGGAAGAGAGGGGAGAGATAACGACTTTATTGACTATGCAAATCTAGAGAGGAAACTGGAAACCAGAGGTGGCCTCTAACACGTGGCTGATTTTCTCAACAGGACGTTTGGTAGATTTGAGGGCCATATAGTGGGGTTGGGGAGCTGGACTGTCAAAATATGAAATTACAAGTTTAGCTTAAAGATCTTAATTGGGGGCTGGTGTTGTGGTACTCTGGGTTAAACTGTCGCTTGCAATGTTGTCTTCTCATCTCAAAGCACTGCTTGGAGTCTTGGCTTCTCCACTTCTGTCTCAGTTTCCTGCTAATGTTCCAGAGAAAGCAGCACAAAACGACCCAAGTGATTGGGCACCTGTCACCCTTGGTGGAGTGGAGTTCTGGGGTGGAGTTCTAGGCTCCTGGTTTCAGCTTGGCACAGTCTTGGTCATTGCAGTCATTTGGGGGAGTGAACCAGCAGATGGAAGATCTCTTTCTGTCTCTCCCTCTCTCTCCATAACTGTGTCTTTCAAATAAATAAATCTCTAATGGCTTTATTTGCAATTCAGGATTTGGACAACATTTCACTCCATAAAATACAATAAGTGTTCTGGTGAGTGTAGCAGAAGAGGTGGGATTTATAGACAGAGAAGAGTTGAGAAAAGCAGAAGCAATGCAATTGAAACTGATCTGAGTAAAAAATTTGGCAATCATCTTCCTCCTGACTTCTCAGAAGATCAGATAACAGTTTAGTTTCATTTTATTTAATTCATGCAAATTTAGTATGAGTGACTTCTTTTTAATTTTTAGTCTGGGCTGTTTGGGCCTGGTGTCTTGGAGCTTGGTCCAAAATAGTGACCTCCTATTAATTTGCCAGTTCTGAAAGCAGAGTGGAAGTCACCAGCTCTACCACAGTGGCCTCTCCCTTCACTCCTTTGCTGAGTCTGAAGCTGTGTGGGATGAGACTGAAGGCTTGGACCAGGAAATTCTGAAGGGAAGAGCTGGTCTCCTGCTGTCTCTTGGATCTGAGCAGTAGAGCGTGATGGTCTCTTAATCAAAGGCCAAGAAGGTCCAGGCCAGTGGAACTGGGTGAAGCAGGGGTAGATTAAGCCTTATCTAAGTTGAAACCCAGCCAAGCTGGGATGTGTGCACTGAGATGAACAGCCTCAGTATCTGCCTAAGAGAATATCCACAACTGGGGCCGGCACAGTGGCACAGTGGGAAGCCTGCAGCACCGGTATCCCATATGGGTGCTCATTCGGGTCCAGCTACTCCTCTTCCAATCCAGCTCTCTGCTGTGGCCTGGGAAGGCAGTGGAAGATGGCTCAAGCGCTTGGGCCCCTGCACCTGTGTGGGAGACCCGGAGGAGGCTCCTGGCTCCTGGTTTTGGATCAGCTCAGCCCTGGCCATTGTAGTCATTTGGGAAGTGAACCAGTGGATAGGAAGACTTCTCTATCTGGCTCTACCTTTCTCTGTAACTCTGTCTTTCAAATAAATAAAAATATTTCTAAAAAAAATTAGCTACAATTACTATCTTGAAGAAAATGAAGGAAAAAGCTGATACAATAGATTACTAAAGCTGCCATCAATCCCACTGGGCCTCCTTATCTCTCAGGGGTAGGGGCAGCTCTCCTTCCAGCCTGCAAGATTAGCTGATCCCTGAATAAGACCATGGCCTTTGCATGGGAGGGAAGGGGGTAGCAGGCAGAGTGGATGATATTGCTCTATCTCCCTCTTGTGGCTGCTGTGTAGAACTCACTAAAAATCTTTGATGTCAGAGCCTGTAGGACGATGGTTAGTAAATCTCAATCTAGATTTCATTTGGATTTGAGGTAGGGTTGGGCATCAATATTTATTTTTTGAAAATATTTTTTATTTCTTTGAAATAGGGAGAGAGGGAGAAATGGAGGAAGGGTGGGAAGAAGAGAGAGGCAGATTGAGATCTTCTGTCTGCTATCTGCTGATTTACTCCTTCAAATTTTTCTACAGCTGGGGCTTGGCCAAGCTGAAACTAGGAGACAGGAATTTCCTGTGGGTCTCCCATATGGGTGGCAGGGACCCAATTACTTGAGCCATCACCTGCTGCCTTCCAGGGTGCATTAGCAAGAAGCTGGAACTGGGAGCAGAGCTGGACTCAAAGCCCAGGCACTCTGACAGGGGATGCAGGCATCAGAGGCAGCATCTTAGCTGCTGTGCCAAATGCCTACCACAGGCATTGATATTTTACAAGCAACCAGGTAATTCCAGTAGTTAGATAAGTGTGGGGATATTGGCAGATTGGGACCATGCTTAAGTGATCAGTGGACCACTTTCAGCATATGATTTTTGGTAGCTCTACAAGTACTAGGGGTATGGAAGTGTATCTGGTCTGCTCAAAGCAGACTCAGGACCCAGCCTATCTCTAGATCAGTGGTGCTCAAATGGGTAAGATTTTGCCCACCAGGGAACATTTGGCAAAGTCTGGAGACATTTTTGTCTGCCATGCTCTAGGGCAGAGGGTGTACTGGAGTGTCTAGTGGGTAAGGCCAGGGATGCTGTGAAACATCCTACAATGCGTAGGACCACCCCCACAGCAAAACCTTTTCCAGCTCATAACATCAACAGTGCTGCAGCTGAGAAGCCTGGCTCTAGATGTCTCCACAAGGGGGAATTCGGGGGAAGTTCAGAGAAGGGGATTATTCTGTCAGTGAGCAAAGCTAAATCCTTAAACACAGTTCTCTTCTCTGCCTGGAGGGTGGTTCTCCGAACTTTGGTGAAGGGAGGCATTGAACTATCCCCTGTCCCCAGGTAAACGGAAAACCTCACAGTGTCTACTGTCAATCCAATCCAAGTGGCTACTGTCAGTGTTTCCTAACAAGGCTATGACGCACAATGGCCACCCTGCCATGTGACAAATCCTCCAGCAAACACAAAATGAAAGTGTGATGTCCTTGATGGATCAGCTGTATTTCATTCATTTCCAAGAAGGAGAAATGGGAGCCCCAGGAGGAGAATGAGTTCACAGTGGCCTCTTGGCCAGCACATGCACCCTGTAGTCAGTGCATCTGAAATGTCTAAATAAGCCTGGGACTATGTCCAGTGGTGGTTCAGAACTTCGGTCTCTGAAAACCAAGACTGGGTCTGTTCCTCCCAGCTTCTCCAGAATTCAGCTGTGCTTGGTCCAGAGAAACATTATAGGAGAAATATGGGGAATCCAGACTCTAAAGTCTCAGTTTTGTTTCTTCAGGTCTAAGGGGAAGGCAAGCTGCAGCTCAGCCACAGCGCCATGTGGGGAGACTGCAGAGCAGCACACATCGCCGGAAGGGCTCTCTGCTTCTGCACATGGAACCCTGGTGGCCCGGGGGGCATGGGGCAGAAGGTCAAGTGCTGGAGGGAACGTCGCCCTCCACCAGGACACAGCCTCCTCTCCTGTGAAGCCCTGAGCCTAGGTGTTCAGGAAGTTCTGAGAGATGAAGCCACCTTCTCCCTTTGGTTTTGTCTTTGCATCTGGTGGAGCTCAAGCCTCCAGCAATCTGAGTAGTGGTAGACGAGTGAGTGGAGTGAGTGCTCACAACCTCAGGTTCAGTAGCTCCATGGCTTGAGAACAGATGGCTACAGAGCCTAAGGTTATAGAAGGGTGGTGGAGTGGATATATTTGTTTTCCCCAAACAACATCTGAAACCCATTTCTTCTGTTTGAGGGAATTCCTTCACTCAAGGGCAGAGCCCATCAACCAGTAGGAACATGGAACATGCCAGATATTCTATTCCCAGTTGCCCTTGGAGGTAGCACATGGATGTGTGACCAGGATTGGCCACTCAATCCCAGATTTGCATTAGAAACAAAGATGAAAAGGGATCCCTGGGGAATACATTTGGTGATGTACAGTGCAGCCACAGCTGTAACCCCGAGTTTCCAGTTCAGTCTAGGCTGCAAATCCATGTCTAGTGCTGAGGACAGTGGCCAGTCCACTGTGGTGCCCCAAATTGTTTCCCTACATTGGTTTTGTAACTTTGGCTGTGGTTCTCCCGTTACCCTGCTCACTTTCAAACCATGGTTTTCCCAAATCTCCTACAATTATTTAAACAAACCATTGTGTGTTTTTTTATTTGACAGAGTTAGGCAGTGAAAGAGATAGAGAGAGAGACAGAGAGAAAGGTCTTCCTTCCGTTGCTTCACCCCCCAAATGGCTGCTACGCTGATCAGAAGCCAGGAGCCAGGTGTTTCCTCCTGGTCTCCCACACAGGTGCAGGTACCCAAGCACCTGGGCCATCCTTCAGTGCCTTCCCAGGCCACAGCAGAGAGCTGGTCTGGAAGAGGAGCAGCCAGGACTAGAACCCGGTGCCCATATGTGATGCCAGCGCTGCAGGCAGAGGATCAGCCAAGTGAGCCATGGCACTGGCCCCCCAATGTCTTTTCAATGGATTCTTTTTCTACATAAAGCAAATTCAGTTTCTGTTGATTGCAACCAAGAGCCCTATTTCAGAAGTTGGACCAGGGAATGGTACAATAGTACTGAGCAACAGAACACAGCAGGTGAATTGACCTCAGAGAATTGAGCTGGGAAATTGGTTCCTTTAGCTACACAATGGGTCTGGAGTTGGTTATTTCTTAAAGTATTCACCAAAGGTATACAAGCCAAGAAAAAGAAGAGCTTAAATAAAGATAGCTTATGTGAAAGCAGAGAATATAAAGGAAATAGGACTTTACTGAAAGAAACTCTTGCCTGCAGCCTGTAATCTAAGTTATTGAGCATCCACTCATTTGAAGCTATTGGGCCAAAATAATTTAATTTTTTACTCAAAGGTACATTTAGTGCAAAGAGAGCTATTCCAGGAGTAGGGAGTGTCTGGTAGGGACCCTTAACCTGCATGAGCCCCAGGTTGTGAAGTTGGTTCAGAACCAAGGTGGAGAGTCTTAGCTGAGACCTCAGGTTTGTCACTCAAGAGAGGATTTAAGAATCCTTTTTGGAATGTGAAAAATCACCATGAGGCAAGTTGAGCACACCAAGTTCCTTTGTACCAGCATCACCAGACACCTGCCACTTTTCCTTACAAGTGAATGCCATTGTGTAGACCCGTACTTTGAAGACTGTTAGATGGTTTCCGTTCCATCGGCGAGGGCCCAGAGACCTCAAAGTCATTTGTGCAGTTTATTGGCTTGTTAGCTTCTGGGTTTTGCAAATAAAATACTGATTTCCTTAGCTTCTTTTGTAGAATAACCTTGGAGTGTTTTATATATAATAAGGAATTCCTCCTTCACTCTTCGTGCACCTTTCATCCAGAGAGAGAAACTGAGGCACAGAGGCTTGGTCAGGTGTGCAGGTGCTCACGACCAGCTTTCAGAACAAAGCAGAGACAGTGAAGATGTAAATTTTTCCAGGCTTTGTGGCAGGTCATCAGCTGTCTGAGATGGCTAGTAGATGCCCTGGCACTCTCTTTGGTCTTTGTTATCCAGTCCTACCAAAGAGTAGGATGCCCAGAAGTCTGGACTCACACTGTCCATTCCATCTGCTATACCACAAAGATGAAAAGCTTATCAGGTAGCTCTTTGTCCTGTGCCCGTGCCCATGGCAGAGTGGGTTAAATGCTTGAGAAGCCTCACTTCTTTGTCCAGTGCATAGTTGTCCATGGAAGAAACACCACTGGGAGGTTGGTTGGCGAAGAGTACAAAGTTATAGAACGTCTGTCATGGGGATCCTGGGGCCTGGGCCCAAGTTCAGTGTTTATTTTGGTTCTTCTACGTTCCTTCAGAAAGTCCCTTTACTGTGTTTGTGGTGTCAGCTCTCTGGAAGTGTCACACTGGCGTAGACTGTGATGGGATTTGGTTCCTGCAGACAAAGCAGAAGCAGTCTGTGAGTGGGGGGAATGCAGCACTAGCTTCACTGCTTAGAAAAGGGAAGGGTCCAACAATCAAGCAGCAGAGTGATTTGTTCAGGATTGGTCCATTGCTGGAGGCAGCACTCAGGTCCCTGGCTTCTGCCCCAAGTGGACATTAATGGGCTCAGCCCTTTTGCTAGCAAAAGCAAGCTGTCAGAGAGACCTGTCCTAGGGACCTGAGGACCAGCATGAAGTGTCTTATCTACATGTTGCTCTCTTCTCTCTCCTTCCTTGCAAGGAAAACTTTTTTTAGTAGTTAGACATGGAGCACAAATTGGAGAATCCAAGAGAGCTCGAAACTACTGGCTATCGAGACCCAGAAGGAAAGCAGGAAGTGGTACCAGCAGGAGAGCAGGAGGGAGGGGAGGAGAAACTCATGTGCAAAGATCTCTCAAAGGGCAAGGAGAGTCAGAAAAAGAAAGAGGGAATGGGGGAAATTAGGAGGTTTTGGTATATAATATGAAATATACTGTTTTCCTTCCCAAATAAGTGCTATTAAATAAAGATCTATGATCTTTTTTCAATAAAAGCTTTTGAGGTCAGATTTATATTATTATCTCCCTCTCACAGTACTGAGAATAGACCTCAGCGTGAAAGTCTATTTCATCTTGAAACAGCGTACCCACCCAGGCATATCTGGGCGTGTGTGCAGGAAGAGCTTTGAAGAAGAGGCATAGACATAGGCATCATGGGCTCTCTCACAAAATGTATTGTTTAACGGAGTCCAGCTGGAATCTAGATTTCAGCCCAGATTTCTGCTCACTTAGTAAAGGAAAGATTCCTGTCAGAAGTAAACCTAGTCCACGGGTAGGATAGGTGAGTCTTCTTCTGAGTTAAACATAACTCTATGGACTCATATGTAGAGTTCCATCCCACATATCCTGACTAAATGGGGCTGGATGGAGTCTCTGCATGAGCATTTTTACAGAGCTCCCTGAGGATTGTATTCTGCAGCTAGAGTTGGAATTCTCGGACTGAAGCAGCAATTCTCAGACTAGAGTGCATCAGAACATCTTGGGCTATGTTGATTTTTAATGAGCAGGTCCCTGGGTAATCATAGACATTGGGATTTAACAGAGTGCTTGTAGGTGGAAGGCCCCAAGCATCTTCACTTTGAGCAAGTGTGCCAGTTGATTCTGATGTGGTCCTTGGATGACTCTCAGAGAAACACCAGCCAAAAGGGAGGGAGCCATAGCTCACCCTGTGTCAGCAGGTGCAAGGGTTTTTATGAGAGCCTGAAATCAAGGCCACAGGTACTCCTCGCTGTTTGCTTGCTGTGGCCTACCTTTCCCAGCCCACAACTCATTAATTTGCTTCATTTCATCTCTACCAAAAAGACCCTTCCTCCCCACCTTCTTATTCACACTCTGCAGAGAGGAGACACAGAGAGATGCCTCACCTGGACAGACTCTGGCACAGGCTCTGCAGCAGCCACATAAATGGTGGTGCAGGGGTCCTGGGTTACTGGGGGCTCAGGTGTCTTCTGAAGAGGCTGTAAGAGAAGAAAAGCAAGCAGATTAGCTGAGAAGCATGTTAATTCCCACCCAACTTTCCCACAGAGAAGCACAGATCCAGGAGGCCTTGCCTTAGAAAGCACCTTAGAGTCAATTGGGTCAACCTCCATCCTAGGTGTGGATTCTCTCTCAGCTTTCCAAGGAACCCAAGTGACATCTTGGAGCTCATAGCCTCCCAAGGCAGTTCTTGTTCATGATTCCCAGGTAATTTAAAAATATTCCTCATAAGGAACCAAAACTGATGTGGCTCTTCCAGGAGCAGCCGAACGCACAGATTTTAGCAGAATTGTCTCCCTCGACACGCAGAGCTCATTCCATCCCATGCTCCTGGTCCTGGTCCTGCCGTTGCCCACTCTAACACATGTCTTTTCATTTGCACCACAACCATTTTGAGGGTTCAGTATAGTTGCTACTCAAATTTGACAGATGATGAAGAGAAAGCTCAGAAAGACGAACTACTTTCCTAATATGCAATTCAAGAAGTATCAAAGCCCGGAGTCCCACCAAGCTCTTTTAACTGAAAGATCATGTTCCTCCCAGAACTATTCTTTGGTTATGCCAACTTATAGTGACCCATCCTTTACTTAAATTCTTCAGGTATAAAAGTCTAATTCACATATTGTGGCAACTCTATGCTTATCTAACACACTTTGATATATTTATTCACTATTTCTCCAATCAGACTGTAAATTTCTTGAGAAACACCATACACATACAGATATATTTGCATTCATAAGGAAACAGTGCTGGGTACAGTTTAAAAAAATTTCAGTAGATATATTGATGTTAATTTGAATGAATTAAAGTCCATAATCCCAGGACAAAGTCAGTGTAGGAGTAAGATCATAACCTTGTGAGATGGGGATGACATAACTTATGATATGGAAGTCATCATTTAAGCACACTTTGGGAACATTGTTGATTGGCTAATGTTGCTTTCTGCAAGAGTTGAAACCACAACTCCTGTGTTATAATGGAAGAGAGCTAGCAATTGCATTATGTAACCCAAGAGTTAAGGAACTAGAAAAGTTTACTGGAGGAAAGAAGATTCAAGGTAGGACATGATCCCTCTCTTCATGCATTTGATGGATTTAGATTTGTCTGTAGAGTCTCTCAGGGGTTGGAATTTGTGGGAAATAGTTTGATTCAATGCAATGAAGAACTTTTTAATAGTGAAAATACGATCAAGTGTGAGCTAGACTTCCTTGAGAGGCAGTGAGCTCCCATTATTGGAAGTGCTTCTCATGCTTTTATTGTGCACAGAAATTACCTGGGGTGGGGCCTCAGAGCCTGCATTTCTGTGATCCCAGATGATGCTGATGTTGCTTGTTCTGACTCTGTTTTAGTAAAAAGGGACTTGTCAGCACTTTGGAAGACGATTCAAGCAGTAATTGGGAGGTTCAAATGGATGACTTTCAAGATCTGTATAATTTTTAGATATCACCTTTTGAAGAAAATTTGAATTTAAGGAAGAAATTTATGCAGCATTGAGATGGATAAGGAGAATATGAAAGCAGTTCATTAAGATAACTCCATTTAGTCTCCCTGACTGGAAGAATTTATGCTTTTAACATTTGCTTTTTATATTTTAAAATAAATAATTATTTTCATTTTTTATTGAAAGGCAGAGAGAAAGAGAGAGAAAGAGAGATAATTCTTTTATTTCCTGGTTCAGTCCGTGAATGCCTGCAATAGCCAGGGCTGGGCCAGACTGAAGCCAGGGTGCTTAGAACTCAGTCTACATCTCCCATGTGAGTGGCAGAGACCCAGGTACTTGAACCACTACCTACTCCCTCCCAGGGTCCATTAGCAGGGAGCTGGATTGGAAATGGAGGAACTGAGAATTAAGCCAGGCACTCAGACATAGGATACAGGCATCCCAAGCGGTACTTAACCACTGTGCCAAAGGCCTGCCCCCTTTTAATATTTAATTGAAATTTTCAGAAATGAGAAAAAGGTACAAAATAAATCACTCAGAGTCCTATCGGTACTATACACATTGTTAGATTCCCTTCAGAATTTTTATATAAGCATAGGAACATAAATGTAATAATTTAGTGCATTTTTCAAGGTTAGTATCTTCAGTTAGGGCCACTGATTTGCATACACCCAGGGACATCATTTACAAGCAGCTCCTGGGGCACTATTTTCACAAGTTCTTTGTGAATGGTGGCCCCTGGAACTAAACGTGAAAGGCAGCAAGCCTAATAAGTCCGAGGAGAGTTCTTAGTAGAGAGTAAACATTTGCTGAATAACTTTCCATGCTATCATGTTGTTGGTAAGGATATGATGCAGCTAGTACAAGTAAGAAAAGAACATGCTAATTTTTGAAAAATGTCTATGATATAATATAGACATTATAGTATTAACAAAGGAAACTGTAAGGATGTGGGTATTGTTATATCAAACAATAATAATTATATCTCATATGTTTAAATATATGTGAAATTAAAATAATACTCCATAAATGGTACATAAATCAGGAGGTGAAGTTATAGTGGAGCTAAAATGCTATCTAAGAAAGAGAATGAATAACAAACTTTGACAAGTCTAGGATGCACTAGAATAGGCACTGAACAAACAGAGAAAGATTGTTTAATTACTGATAGGGAAGATGGAATAATAAAAATAAAAATAAATCCCCTACCAAAGAAACCCCAGCTTCAGCTTCACTAGTGAATTCTCGCAGATCAACCCTACTAAGCATTTCCAGAGACTAACAGGAAATACACACCATGGTGGATGGAATTGTAGCCTTCACGTGATGTGTCCAACCAGAATCTCTGAATATGATTTTATTAATGTGATTTTATTAATAAGACTTTTATTAAGTCTTTGAAGATGAAATAAAATAAGGAGTTCAAAACGAGCTCACCCTGGATTAGGTGAGGTCCTAAATCCTAAATCCAGGTCCTAAATCCAGGGCTGAACATGCCTGACAGATGCAAAAGGAGAAGGCACGACTTAACAAACTGATTCTGAAAATATACGAAAATACAAAGAACAAAAATGGCCAAAAACTCCTGGAGATAAGAACAAGTGTGAAGGCTCATTTTATCAGATATCAAAATTAATAATAAATCTTTAATGAAAATAGTATGGCACTTGTGCAAGTAAATCAAATAAACAGATCAATGTGATAGTCTAAAGAACATCAAATAGATCCACACACATGGAAGCTTGATTTGTGATAAAAATTACCCTACAGTAGGGCAAACACATTATTTTCAATAAATGATTCATAGGACAGTCACATGGAAAAACACGACATTTGATTCTTCTCACACTCTACTCTAAAAATCCTATAGTTTTTTGGATGATAGAATATTTTCATTACCTAGGAATAGAGATTTCTCAAGAACACAAAAATGCTAACAGTAAAGGAAGAGATTACCAAATTGCTGTATACTAAAATTAAGAACTTCTCTTTATTGATATCTCTGAGACATTGCAAAAGCAAACCACAGATGAGTGAAGGTATTTCCTAGATATGCAACTGACAAAGGGCTCATATTCAAAACAGATAAAAAAACTCATACAAATCCATTTAAAAAACATGAAACTCAAAGGCAAGTGGGTAAGAGATTTAATTGGCACTTTAAGAAAGTATTTTAATATGATTAACATAGGCCAGTGCTCTGGCTTAGCAGCTAAAGCCACCGCCTGCAGTGCTGGCATCCCATACGGGTGCCGGTTCAAGTCCCAGCTGCTCCCCTTCCAATCCAGCTCTCTGCTATGGCCTGGGACAGCAGTAGAAGATGGCCCAAGTGCTTGGGCCCCTGCACCCAGGTAGGAGATGCGGAATTAGCTCCTAGTTCCTGGTTTCTGGTAGGCCCAGCTCGGGCCATTGCAGCCATCTGGGGAGTGAACCATTGGATAGAGGATCTCTCTCTCTCTCTCTCTGCCTCTGCCTCTGCCTCCCTAACTCTTTCAAATAAATAAATAAATAAATAAATATTTTTAAAAAATGACTACTGAACATAAGAAAGTTGTTGACCTTCCTTGATAAACAGGGAGATGCAAAATAAAGCCACGGTGAGACACATCCAACTGATAACATCAAGTCTTGGTTAGCATTTGTAGCAATTAAAACTCTCATTTATAGCTGGTAGAAAAGTAAGCTGAGGCACTAATTTTTAAAATGTTTGTCCTCAGGCAGGCACTGTGGTATAGCAGGTTGAGATGCTGTCTGAAGCACCAGCAGCCCAAATGGTTGCCAGTTCAAGTCCCAGCTGCTCCATTTCTGATTTAGCTCCCTGCTAATGTGCTTGGGAAAGCAGTAGCAGATGGCCCAAGTGCTTGGGTCCTTACCATTCTTGTGGGAGAGCTGGATAAAGCTTCTGGCTTCTGGCTTCAGCCAGAAAGACAGAGTTACAGAAAGAGAAAGAGAAAGAGAAAGAGAAAGAGAGAGAGAGAGAGAGAGAGAGAGAGAGAGAGAGAGAGTCTTTCACCCACTGCTTCACTCCCTAAATGGCAGCAATGGCCAGAGCTGTGCCAATCTGAAGCCAGGAGCCAGGAACTTCTTCCGGGTCTCCCACGTGGGTGCAGGGGCCCAAGCACTTGTGTCATCTTCCACTGCTTCCCCAAGCACCTTAGCAGGGAGCTGGATCAGAAATGGAGCAGCCAGGACTCGAACCATCACCTATATGGGATGCCAGCACTGCAGGTGGCAGCTTTACCCACTACGCTATAGTGCCGGCCCCTAAATAAATAAATCTTAAAAGTTTGCCTTACTTAGTCGGTTTGAGGCAAGGCATACTCTAGGACTTATGAGATCTACCTCTACTCAACAAAAATATTAAAATTTGTGCATATATCTACCAAA
Source organism: Sylvilagus floridanus (assembly GCA_949820135.1). NCBI lineage: Eukaryota > Metazoa > Chordata > Mammalia > Lagomorpha > Leporidae > Sylvilagus > Sylvilagus floridanus. Next base: position 121,884,740 of record OX463225.1, read on the forward strand.
AGACATGGGTATAAATTTGCATAGCTGCAGTTTTCATAATTACCTCAAACTGGAAATCAATAGTTACCTGTATGAGTAAATCTTAGTATATTCAAAGATTGGTAATGTATAAATTAATGAAAGGAAGAGAGAGGAGAGAGAGAGAGAGAGAGGATTTGGAGGGGGGAGGGAAGTGTGGTTTTCTTCTTGGTCCTGTATTTATGGAATGCATGAAATCCGTTCTCTTTATATTAATAAAAATGAAAATTCACCAAAAGGTGTAAATAAGGAAAAAATGAACCTGATTACCTAAATTCATAAGTGCAAGAATTGAGAGGGGCTACTCTTGGGACTCAGATGTTTAAATGGAGTTTTGATTCTTAGCAGGGAGCAAGAGATTGTATAATAACCCCTCCAGACCACTAGGGGGCAGAATCAATAAGAGTTTTTTTTTTTTTTTTTTTTTTTTTTCTAATTCATATCCTGGCCCTTGGAAATACATTTTTTGGTTATCTGATGCAATTTTTCAAGATATTAATCAAAGCTATTTTTATCTTCACATCCTTTATTCTAGAATTTGCCTCCCCTCGTATTCCAAATGGCCAGATTCTGGCCTATACATTCACACAACAGTACTTCCATGTCTGAAAAACTATATCTAGCTACAATTTTTTAGCCTTCCCATTTCTTACTTCCAGTTCAACCCCTCCTCAATCTCATCATGTCTCCAGTTTCCCCAGCCTTCTCGGTCCAACGACTCCATCATCAGTTTGCTTTCTTCCATCTGCACTTTACAAAGCATCTTGCATCTAATTAGCCACACTCTCGTCATAATTCTCAAGATCCAATGCCCTCTTCCTTGTCCCTTTTGCACTTTGCAAATGCTTAGACTTGATCCAGACACAACTACACAATACATTTGGTAACATGGATCTATAGGTGCCTAGGAAGCCGGGCTGGATGGAGTCATATATCATGTGTTTGCAGCTTCCTCATTTTGTTCCTATGAAGAAACATATGTTTACCCAGTGTTTTTCAGATAATAAATACTTCCTCACAACACTGAAGTTTAATGACCTTTAGCATTTCTCTTGTTCTTGACTTTTTCCCCAGTTTCCTCTGCTCTAGAACCCATGTAAGAACCATGAATATCAGACGTACAAGGTGGACTGGCCAGGAATCCCACAGGAAGCACAAAAGATTCATCCCAAAGAAGGAATAGAACTTACGCCTGATTTCTGGACTTGGGCATAGATAGTAAGGCTCTTCTCTTCCATCGTTGATTGGTAATGGTTAGCTTTGCCTGGGAGAGAGAAATGACAGTGAGTATCTTCCCTCTGGCCTACAGTATGAACTTTGTTCATTTTGTTCTTAACACCTCGTGACATACCCACTTTTCCCAAGAGTACCATGAAAACAAAGCCCTTTGTGCAAACTCTCCATATTTGACGTTTGATTTTGGGTTAGTTACTTGATCTCTCTATGTCTATTTCCCCATCTTTGAAATAGTACTTGAAATACCTGCCTCATTGGGCCCCTGTAATTAAAGGAGATATTGTAAAATGTTTAGAACAGCATCTGGCACATTACAAATGAGCTGTATTTGTTGGAGGTTATTTTCATTGGTATGTCATTCAATTATCGTAATCTCTATTATTGTCTGTGTCTTACAGCTTTTCTTTGGGGGAAGGCCTTGTTATTTGTATCTCTTTTGTACTTTGCATTGCTTTACTCACAGCTTTCTCTTCTCCTTATTTCTTAGTGACTTGGTGTATATGTGGGATGGTATATGTATATAGAAGCAATGATCCACTTGGAACTATTTGGAAGATAAAACTACAGTGTTATTCAGTTACCCATCATCTGGAAATTTTGCTGAGAGCCTAGGCCTCTGGAAATTACTAAGTTGTGGCATTTTAATGTTTAGCCAGTTTAAAAATTTTCTTTTTAAATTATAAGAATAATTACTTTGATGATAAAAATAAAAATTATTTAGAATGCATTAAGGAAAAAAAACTGGATCCCTCCCCTATTAACCAATCCAGTTTCATTCTCAGAAGTAGGCAGTTTCATAAGTTTGATACCTATCTGTCCAGGCCAACTCTGTATAATAGAACCTTCTGAGATGATGGATATGTTCACATCTACACTAACGTAGTCACATGCCACATATGGCAACTGAGCACTTGAACTGTGACTAGTGAAACTGAGGAACTGAATTTTACATTTTTTATTTGAAATTAATTTTAATTCATTTTTTCCTTTTTTTTTTTTTTGACAGGCAGAGTGGACAGTGAGAGAGAGAGAGAGAGACAGAGAGACAGAGAGAAAGGTCTTCCTTTGCCGTTGGTTCACCCTCCAATGGCCGCCGCGGCTGGCGCGCTGCAACTGATGCACCGCACTGATATGAAGCCAGGAGCCAGGTGCTTATCCTGGTCTCCCATGGGGTGCAGGGGCCAAGCACTTGGGCCATCCTCCACTGCACTCCCGAGCCACAGCAGAGAGCTGGCCTGGAAGAGGGGCAACTGGGACAGAATCCAACACCCCGCCGGGGTGCTGGCACTGCAGGCGGAGGATTAGCCTATTGAGCCGGGGCGCTGGCCATGAAATTAATTTTAATTTAAATAGCCACATGTGGTTAGTGACTATCATATTGGACAGTGCAGTTAAATGCAGCTCTTAACATGTAAATATATAATCTTGTGGGGATTTTTTTAAAAACACCAATAAGGTCATTATACATACACTTCTCTGTAAATGGAACTTTTCATTCAAAATGTATTGAGAACTATTTTCATGCTAGGGACAGACTTAAGCATGGACACCTGTTAGGTGATTATTTCAGACTGGCTGCAGCAATGGAGGTTTGACCCAGAAGAAATCACACATTCCTTAGTACTTCAAGTACTTTAAGCCTGCTCTAGGTACTGTTTCCAGATGCTTCCAGGGCATTCCTCTGCTGGCCATAGGATTTAAACACTGATGTTGTAGCTCACCTACATTATGGAGATATGTGTGTGTGTGTGTGTGTGTGTGTGTGTGTGTATCATCCATACATCCACGGAAGCCACTGTGTACAGTGCTTTCTGTACATTGACTTAACCAATCCCCACAACAGTACTAAAGGTATGAGTTTATCTCCATTTTGCAGGTGAGTGGTTTAGTCATTTGGTCACACAGCTCATCAGTGGCAAAGCCTATGTTTGCATGTAGTTTGTCTAATGCCAAATCCTATGTCCTTAACCAGTAGATTCTTCTGGACATGAACTTGCCAGAGTACAGATGAAAATCTTCAGAGTCAGACCACATTATCTAAGAGCTGATACTATTAGAAGCTGCCAACAGAATCTCTTGAGTGGGGCCTATGCTGTGGTTCAGCAGGTTAAAGTCCTGACACCAGCATCCCTTATGGACACCAATTTGAGTCCTGGCTGCTCCACTTCCAACCCAGTTCCCAGCTAAAGTTCCTGGGAAAGCAGCAGAAATGGGCCTTGGGCCCCTGCATTCAGGTGGGAGGCCCAGAATAATCTCCTGGCTTTGGCCTGGTCCAACCAGGTCATTGCAGCTATTTGGGGAGTGAACCAATGGATAGAAGATTCTCTCTCTCTCTCTCTCTCTCTCTCTCTCTAACTGTGCCTTTAAAAAAAAAGAAAGAATCATTTGAGTAAAGTTTTGTGGCAGGTATAACACCTTAATACAAATTTTGCCAGAGGTTTGAGGCAAAGTTTTTTGTGTTACTGGTTTATAAGGACTAAATGATGATTGGAGGTGAGGATGGGCATGTCTGTTGGGGAAGGGGCTGGGAGACTGCAGGATAGGGAGCACTATTCCCTTCATGGAGCAATCAGGTGATGAGAAGACTCTCATTGAGGAAAGAGCATGGTTATGTTCCCAATACCTTTGCTAGGGAGGTTAATGTGTATGAGTTAATCTGTTTTCTATCCCTGGTATCTTACCGTTTCTTTATATTGCAAACCAAATGTGGTTGCCCCACCCCCCATCTCCTTAGGCTCTCTGAATCACACCCCCACCCTCTAGCTCCTCCCCAGCTGTTAGTGAAGGAAATGAGACAAAAGTAGGTAGCTGTGCTATGATCTAGATTTTCTTATATAAGCAAAACCAACGCCAGAGTGCTGAGATAAGGGCTTTTCTAAAAAGGTTGTGTGTGGACAATACTGTTCTACTTGAGAACGAGATCAGCTATCAGTAAGGATCAAGTTCCATCTTTACCACAGGAAGACCAGCCAGGGTTCCTGCCCTGGTTTGGGGCAGGACGTTCTGACTCCAGTGTGGGTTGATAACAATCAGTGTGGTCAAAGGGAGCTTTTCCCTGAGATATAGAATCAGAGGACAATTTGGGGGACAAGGCAGGAGGCACTACCTGTAGGCACTTGAATTGCAAGGAAATAATCATTCCTTAATGGTTTTGAACTACCTTGGATGACTTCTTGTTTAAGGAAATCAATGAATTTTCTGAATTTGGCTCCCCAGTGAATACTGTGTTAAGACCCTTGTCTACACCGCTTCAGGGTCCTGTGGATGCCTCTACTGCAGTACTGAAACTATTTGCATAATGTCTTTGACATCAGACACCTGTGGCTCTTTTCACTAACTTACCCCATGGCCTAGTATAGAGGCTCAATATGTGTTGAATTGGACTGAATTAAGCCAGGTCCCAGGATACTTCTATTCTATATTTTTCAAAGCTGGTCCCAGGCAGAGAGCCAAAGTGGTTGACAGCAATCTATGCTTGTGGGGAGAGACCCCCTGCTTAGCACAGTCTGACATGAATTTCTTTACAGTTAGGAACCTACCTCTTCTTCTGGACAGTAGGATGACCACCTCAAGCACCATGATGGCAACAACGATGCCCCCTAGGAACAGCCCAGCATACAGTCCCCACTGTCTCGTACCTGAAAAAGAAGTCAAAGGGCAATCTCAAAAACACAGTGAGTTTAGTAACATCCTGCACGGAAGTGGGAAGATTGAATCTTGAGTTCTGTTTCTATCTTCTCTCCCCAGGGAGACATTTATTGTCATGGTTTAGAGATCAGCTTTAGGTCACCCAAGATTTCCATACCTGTTTTCTTATCTTAATTTTTCTCACCATACTTGACTTTCATATTCTTAATTTCCATCAAGGTTTTTCTGGACAAATGCCTTATTTTCACCTCAACTACCACTTTAAAATGAAACTTCTCTTAATTGCTCCTAATTCAATCTCTCTGCTTAGCTTCATCTCTATTTTAAAATTTCTAATAAATCTTGCATCCATTTTTGTTAAAAAGAACATGGTGGTTCCATGTGTGGCCTTTATGCCACAGTGCAATTCTCATGAGATGCTGGGAGGAAGAAAGACCTACTTTTCTTTTTGAAAAATATATGTAATCGTGCTATTATTGTTCTTCCATGCAAATAACGGTGTCGAACCCACTAGACCTGAACTGAGAGGAAAGTATGTAGTTTTTCCTGTCAATCAACCTCTCATGTTTAAAATTAACTGAGGTCACCCATGCTGAAACTGAGAGAGCCAACTTATATTGCCAGCTCTCTTTTACTCACTTTACCAAGTACCATGGAACAGGGAGCAACCCTGGAAAACAGCGAATGAGACCTCTTGCCCTAGTGAGTAAGACACTTAGCTTGATAAGCTAATAGTAGATGATAATTGAGTGCTTACAATGAGATTTTTTTTTAATTTATTTTTATTTTTATTTTTGTGACAGGCAGAGTGGACAGTGAGAGAGAGAGAGACAGAGAGAAAGGTCTTCCTTTGCCGTTGGTTCACCCTCCAATGGCTGCCGCGGACAGCGCGTTGCGGCCGGCGCACCGTGCTCATCCGATGGCAGGAGCCAGGTGCTAGGTGCTTCTCCTGGTCTCCCATGGGGTGCAGGGCCCAAGCACTTGGGCCATCCTCCACTGCACTCCTGGGCCACAGCAGAGAGCTGGCCTGGAAGAGGGGCAACCGGGACAGAATCCGGTGCCCCGACCGGGACTAAAACCCGGTGTGCCGGCGCCGCAAGGCGGAGGATTAGCCTGTTGAGCCACGGCGCCGGCCACAATGAGATTTTTTTTAAGCAGTATGCACACTAATGTACTCTGCCCTCACAACAGCCCTACAGGGTAGGTACTCTCATTACTCTCAAGGAGTAATGAGACAAAGTGACAAGTTATGGACAAGGAGACGGGCATAGAAAACCTCAAGAACTAGAGCGTAATCTAGGAGTAGGAACATAGCTGAATCCCAGAGACAGACTTCTTGGAGAATCAGAGAGACATATGGGCTTGGTGGAGACTAATCCCAGGATAATGAACACTGGAAGCCAATCTAAAGCATTACCATTCTAAGCAAAGTAATAGCATGAAGGTTCTAAATTGTGTAATGCCAGGTGTAAGTATTAATATGTAAAGGTTACACAGGGGAGGGGCCTCAGAAAGTTCATGGGAAACTGGAATGAAATGATAGTGTGCATTTCCTCTAAATAAGGATGCTGTTTGAGACTGTGATGGCTGTGCTGGGAAAAAGTTGAAAGGAAGGAATAGGTGGGTTACAGAGGAACAGAGTAATGGCAGGCACAATTCAGATGTTTACAGAACTGACCAAAAATAAGGCTGAAATCTCACTGAGGTTAGCAAAGGCATCTAATCAAGGTCTAGGTGGGTGTCCATCCTTATGGCTAACTGTAAATTTCTTTCTTGGTGTGAAAAAGATTCTTTTTCTTGCTAAGCTTTGATTATATATTCTCTTTCCCAAATTAAAAATGTTTTAATCTTTCCAGACACCATCCTTGGCAGTCATATGATGTAATTAAAAATGAGGTGGGCATTGTGGCAAAGCTGGTTAAGTAGCTGCCTACTACACTGGCATCCCATATTGGCTATGGTTCATTTCCTGGCTGCTCCACTTCCAATCCAGCCCACTGCTAATGGCCAGGGAAAATAGTGAAAGATACCTGGGGAGGAGAGGCAAAATGGCAGAACAGGGAGGGAGCTTACTGCTCTAGTCTAGGGAAAGATAATTAAAAAAAAAAAAAACATGGAGAGAGAGCAATCTCAGGGAAGAGTAGGGATAGAACAGCAGAGGCAACTCCATGCAAATTAGAAGGACAATGGATCTCCATGGAGGGTGTGGACTCACACAACTCAGGACCCCAGCAGCTGAGAGCCTCAGCACCAGCTTTGGAGAGTGAGGTGAGACCAGACTGCAGCAGCCCAAGGCACTGGTGATAAAATTGTAGGAAGAGCCTGGTATGAGTCCAGCTTGGAGCTCTGTGGGTGACAGTGTACCTGCCAACCTGGAGGGGAAAAGATGGGGGCACATTTCTCTCTCCCCAACCACCTGGCACTGGCACTGGCATCTGTAATTAGCTGAGAGGTGGCAGGTGCCATTTTGGACATATGTAACAGCTACAACAACTTGTGTCCATGCTCTCAGCAACCAGACAAGAGGAGATGCTTGAGTCTGTTTGGCTGGGAGAATTGACAGGTGGCTGGATGCTCATGACTGTAGGAGCCTTGTGTGCCAGGACTGTGAAAAAACTGTGGCTGTATGTGAGGGAACAGGGTATGGCTGGGTCTTTGGGCAGTTTTACATGCTTGGGGCTCCTTGGTTTCTCTGGTGAGGGTCACTGCTGTGGGATCCATGTTCACACTGAGGACTGCACAGATCCTTTGTGTGGTTCTTGTGGCAGCACGGATGAATATTGCATGCACTGGGGCTAGCGCCCAGGCATTGGTCTCCTTGGAGGAGAGAATGAGCATGAGACTTCACCAAGGGAGTAGGTTAAATCTTCCCTCTAATAAAAAAGAGGAGATTTATCACACCCTATTTGGGTTCACCTTGGACACTCCCCTCACTCTGGAGCACTTAACAGAGCTCTCTGGCCACATCCAGCACATATCCACTAATCCACAGAGGCATAGTCCAAAGATATAAGCCACCACAGAAGAAAAACAACCAATAAGTATCTCCACAAATGCCTAAAAACAAATGCATAAAATCAAGAAACAACAATAAGGAAGACAACATGACACCTCCAAAGGAACACAACAACACTTCAACACCAGAATTTGAAAATGAAGAGATGGAAGAAATGCCAGAAACAGAATTCAAAAAAATCGATCATGGGATTACTTGGAAGTAATCAGAATCAAATTCATGAATTAAAGAAACCCACACATGAAATGAATGAAAAATTTTCCCATAGGATTGAGATTTTAAAAAGAAATCAAAGTAAAAATATTGGAAAAGAAGAATTTAATAGATCAAATTTAAAATGTGATGGAAAGCCTTAACAGACTCGGTGAGGCAGAAGAAAGAATATCTGAGTTAGAAGACAAATCTCTTGAAATTTCATAGTCCAGCAGAAGAAGAAGAGAGAGAAGAGAAAGAGAAAGAGAAGAGAAAGAGAAGAGGAGGAGGAGGAGAAGAAGGAAGGAAGGAAGGAAGGAAGGAGGGAAGGAAGGAAGGAAGGAGAAATTTGGAAACTAAAAACCAGTGTTAGAGATTCATGGGATATTATTAAATGACCCAACATACAGGTCTTAGGAATTATTGAAGGCATGGAAAGATAGAATGGATTAGAAGACCTTTTTAGTGAAATAATTATAGAAACCCCCCTAATTTGGAGAAAGAAAGGGATGTCCAAGTACATAGCACATAGAACTCCTAATACATATGACCAGGAAAGATCATCACCACGAACCATTGAAGTGAGACTCTTCACAGTCAAACATAAAGAAAAGATTCTAAAATGTGCACAAGAGAAATGCCAGATTACTTTCAGAGGATCTCCAATTAGACACACAGCTGATTTCTCATCAGAAACCCTACAGGCTAGAAGAGAATGGTGAGCTATATTCCAAGTATTAAGAGAAAATAACTGTTAACCCAGAACACTGTATGCTGCAAAGCTCTCATTTATGAATGAAGGTAAAATAAAGACCTTCCATAATAAACAGAAATTGAAAGAATTTGTCACCATTCACCCAGCCTTACAAAAGATGCTTAAAGATGTGATGCACACAGAAACACAGAAGCATGGTCAGCACTATGAAAGAAGGTGAAGGCAGAAAATCTCCTGGTATAAGTACAAAGGAAATCCAAGGTAAACAACAGGAATATTTATGGAAAAACAGCAGGGCCAAGTTGTTACTTATCAATAGTCACCTTGAATGTAAATGGCCTCAACTTTCCAGTTAAAAGATACAGGCTGGGGGCCGGCACTGTGGCATAGTTAGTAAAGCCGCCGCCTGAAGTGCTGGCATCCTATACGGGTGCCAGTTCGAGTCCTGGATGCTCCACTTCCGATCCAGCTCTCTGCTATGGCCTGGGAAAGCGGTGGAGGATGGCCCAAGTCCTTGGGCCCTTGCACCCACATGGGATACCCGTAAGAAGCTCCTGGCTCCTGGCTTTGGATTGGCCCAGCCCCAGTTGTTGAAGCCATTTGGGGAATGAACCAGAGGATGGAAGACTCTCTCTCTCTCTCTCTCTGCCTCTGTGTCTTTGTAACTCTGCTTTTCAAATAAACATATAGATCTTTTTTTTTTATAAATACCCTACTTTAGCAATAGACAGATCAACCATACAGAAATGCAGCAAGGAAACAATAGTTAATTGATACTATAGACCAAATCAACCTAACGGATATCTATAGAACTTTTCTTTTTTTTTTTTTAAAGATTTATTTATTTATTTGAATGACAGAGCTACAAAGAGAGGTAGAGAGAGAGAGAGAAGTGTCTTCCGTCTGCTGCTTCATTCCTCAGATGGCCGCAATGGCTGGAGCTGGGCTGGTTGAAAGCCAGAAGCTGGTAGTGTCTTCCGGGTCTCCCACATGGGTGGCAGGGGCCCAAACACTTGGGCCATCTTCTGCTGCTTTTCCCAGACCACCAGCAGAATACTGGACCAAGAACAGAGCAGCTGGGATACAAACCTGTGCCCATGCAAGAGGTCGATGTTGCAGGTAGTGGCTTTACCTGTTATGCCACAAGGCCCACCCCAAGCAGATAATTCTAAAAATACTCCTGAATTTGAACAAAGCATGAGATTTTGATGACTGCTGAGGCTGCTCTGTGAACCTAATGGGGTATGCTATGAACAGCCCCATGCTCCCATGGTCTGACCCCTCTGAAAGGCCAGGAATCCTCTGTGTACATTTGTGTGGGCCAGAGAAGGAGACTGAGTCAAGGCTTATGTTGTGACCATTTGGGACCAAGGAGAAACCTTCCAAATACTAACAGAAACAGCAGAATCAGCAGCTGAAGCTTAGCGTTTCTTTCAAGCCCCTGGAATTGACCCCACAGACAGGTGAGAGGACTTCAAAAAGTTCATGGAAAAATGGAATTAAAGGACAGGTTTATTTCAGCGCAAAAAATTTCTGAAACCCATGCTTAGTTTTGTAATTAATCATTTTCCACAAACTTTTTGAAGATCCCCTGATGATAGCACTTACTCTTTTGAGACCATTTCCTCTTTTTTCTTCCATCACATGTATTTTGGGAACTTCTAAAGTAACAGCTAATTTGAGGACAAATCACTGATATCATTTCAAAAGATAATATTTATCTCAAATTTCACTTGAGATGAAAAAATGTAAAGCCAGTAAATAAACAAGGTAGGCAGGCTACTCATAGCCTTGGGGCCTCAGTTCCTCCATCTGTAATACGAGCATAGCGACATTCAGCTGGCAGAGTTGTTCTGATGAAGTAGTAACCTACAGAAAGCTTCCAGAGAAGTGCCTGGAACATGCTCTGTGGTCAGTGGGCATTGACTCCTTCTGCTAGTCTCATTTCCCCAATCCCTTGGAGACCAGAGACTCTCTCGCATGTAACACTTCCTTGGAGGCTTTCTTATTACTCGGCACATAATAGGTCTTTGGTAAATTCTTCTGCTTGATAGGAGAGACAGTAAGACGGGTGTGATCTCATGTCCAAAGAAATCTCCTCACTGATATCCAGAGATGTTCTTGTTCTATCCTGCCCTTTGCTTATGACTTAATTTCCCTATCTGTGCTGCAAGTTCAGTTAATTTTACTCTCCGTGCGTACTCACTTGGTGCTATATTCTGTGATATTTATATGGGAACCATGTGTCAGGAAATCTATGCCATGGGAATTCATATAAATGTGGACAAAATGCGACTTCCCCGCTTGTTGGGACCAGGCTGCCTATGATTTCTGTCATTTCTGAAGAAAATTTCCTGGGTTCCTCTAAGTCCTTGCTCCTGTTCTTCCTACTCTGTGCTGTCTTGGGTTCAAGCCTCAGTGCCTTCACCAATTCCCACAAACAAATAAAAACAAAAGAACCCTACACCAAGACTTCTATGCATAAGATTTCCAGGTCTTGGGAGCAGACTCCATTGTGTTCCAGGCAGTTTTCACCACCTAACAGGGTTAGATCTTTTCTTCCTCTTTTTCTGTAGATGCAACACATCTCCCTTTCTCATACAGAATCATCCAACACTCACTCAGATTCCCTGGGGGAGGTGGGGTGGAGGTGTCTCACCTCTGCCTCCAAGCCTTTATTAAAGTACTAGCCTAAAACAAATACTATTCTCTTCCAAAGAGGAATTCTAGGAGCAGTTTCTTTAATATGATATCATTTTGCTGTCTGGTAAGGTATAGAAGTTCCAGTTGAACCCCATGAAGGTAATTCTTGTAGTTTATGGGGGGACTACTCAATATATACTTGATGAACTAAATTAAATTAAGTCAGCGGCCATAAAGATAGGTATGGTGGAAGAGTGTCATGTACCCTTTGTGAAGCATAATCTCAGTGACCAACATGAGGAGTTTTCAGGGTCACCTTCTTAATGGCCTAAGGCAGGAGTCGGAGTGAAGGGACAATGACCTATAGGCATTTGCCTTATAAGAACGAGAATGGAGCCAGGAGGCAAGTGCGTGTCTCTGCCTGCAGCAGGTCACCTGTGCTCCTGTTTCAAAACCACCATTTCCTGGGGCAGAACCTCCATTTCTCATTTCTTCCTCTTTTTTGTTCGGTCACATGAGGAGGCCTCCAGGTGGTGATCTCACACCCCACCGTCCTTCATTCACAAAGAAACACTGCCTGAACGCTCTCAGACCTGGATCGGGGCCTTTCCCCGCTGGAGTCTCTCAGAGGGGGCTGAGCAGGCCGGTTGAGAACTCCTGTGTGGCTTCAGAAGACGACTTCACGTCGGGCTCCACCCTGCGGCCCTCTCCTCTGGCGGTGGTGGGAACTGGGCACGTAGCCACGCCTCCAAGGAAAACGCCAGAGGCCCTTTTCTGCCTGCAAGTCTGTTGCCCTAGAAACGTGAAAGCTTCCCTCTCTCTCCTCAGCTCCCTTATTTTTAAAGGAGGGTAAAGGAGAACATAAAAAAGAACCTGAGAAACAAATGTAGTTCACCCCCAGGAGACTCAGAGACGCTCACGTAACGGCCCGAGAGTACCGGATCTCTTTCCTGCCTTTGATGTGGTTCTGTCGGCAAGGCTGCCGGCGTGGAGCGTGTCTCCTTGAAGTCGGCCATCTTCAAGAGAGATCTTGTTGGTGGCGGTTTCCACTCAGAATTGGGGGTGGGGAAGGATGCTCACAAACTACATACTAATTTAAGGTCTGGGACCAGCCAAGTAAACATTTTTTACAGAGTCAACAGCTTCTGGAAAAATCCATTATGCCTGCTTATCCTACTTAGCATTGTGTTATAGGGGCTACTGACTGTGCCCCCAGTATTGCTTCTCTCATTTTTTTCATGGTAATGCAAGTCTTGTCCAGGCACGTGCTTCCCAGCTAAACCACATTTCTCAACTTCCCTTTAGCAGGTGTAACCATGTGACAATGCTCTGGCTGATGACATGTGCCCAGGTTCCATGCTTCCACCACTGATCTCAGGCTTGCAGGACTGGGAAGACTGTGGAATGGGCCTGGCCCCCGAGCATAGAACATTTGGGTGACTCTAACAATGGGAGCTCCCTGTTTGAGGAAATGGCTTTGTTAGAAAGGGGGAGCCCCTAGAGTTGACTGGCAGGTGTCAACCCTTTCTTCCACCCAGCTAACTCAGACTTGCTGAGCTAGCTTTTTGTTAATATACTGAAAGAGGTCCCCTTTTCAAGATGAGCTTCCAGGGGCGTTCCCTTCTAGTTGATTGTCACAGGTTTTATATTAACTATCCTAGCACAGACACGACTATTTCGGAACACTGTGATTAAGGGCACTGGCAAGTCACACGCTGTCCAGCGCTGACCCACATCAACATCCTTCACATGACCTAGATAGACGGTTTTGTTGCACGCTAGGATTTGACTTTGCAATAAAACTACTTCATTATTAAAGACATTATTGTGTTTCTTACTGAAAAACACCAAAATATCAATGGGAACAAGTATGACTATAAGAAAAACAGCCTGGAAAAATGCCATTTAAAAGAAAAAAAGATTTCAAGAAAAATATGTTTTTCTGTGGTTTAGCTTGAGTGAGTTGTGTCAAAAGATAGTGCTGACATGGTGTCCTGTTTGGTCTAATTACATCATTAACAAGATTGAGGTTTTCATTAATGAAGGTGAAAAATACCTTAAAACCGTTGTCCTGATTATGTATGGCAGCCTCTAATAAGCCTGGTTGTCCCAGCATTTCATCCTGAGGCTGTGGCTTCCCTTTGAGTGCCCATGAAAGAAATCTACTTCAGACCAACAATCATGGCTGTGGTGCGGTGACTTGAAAGATCAAGTCAGCCAGGTCCCTCCATCACTAGTTTCTACTTCTTTCCTGCTTCAGTCTGTTCTCTCATGACTGAATTTCCTCTTTGAAATACAAAATTGATGGGATTACTGTATTTAAAACTCTGTTAGTTCCCATCACTTAAAGGATAACACAGAACAAGACCCAACTGGCTCTGCTTTTCTCTTTGCTTGAAGTCTTTTGTCATCTTGGATAATTGCTATTTATGCCTGAAACCCAGTTTATGTCACAGCCTCTGTGATGTTCTCCCTAATTCCTTGATATAGTGTTAACAGTATCCCTCCTTTTTGTTACTTTGCCTGCATTGCTGTTTTGCACCTGTCTCACACTGTAATCTAGGATTCCATTTATGGAACTATCTCATTCGTAAGGACAAATATCGAATTTAATAAAAGTGGAGATACTGCAGGTTCAAGGAAGAGTAGGGGAAGAAACAGCAGAGGAAATTCCGGAACTAGTGATTCACAGTGGACCTGCGTGGAGAGCGTGGGAGCCATCGGTAGAATCAACACACTAGTTCTGGAACACGAGTAGAAGATGGCCCAGTTCTTGTGCCCCTGCACCCACGTGGGATACCCAGAAGAAGCTCCTGGCTCCTGGCTTCGGATTGGCCTGGTTCTGGCAGTTGCGGCCATCTGGGGAGTGAACCAGTGGATGGAAGACCTCTCTCTCTCTCTCTCTCTCTCTCTCTCTCTCTCTCTCTCTGCCTCTGCCTCTCTGTAACTTTGCCTTTCAAATAAATAAAAAAAATGTTTTAAAGTGGAAACAAAAAGGACAAACATCTTGTCTTCTTCATACTTGTGCGCTCAGCATTGAGGACAATGCTGCAACATAAAACCTCAATGAATGTTAAACTAAGAACAATGCCTCAAGAATTAGTGGTGCTCATTTGCAGACACAAATGTACTAATAAAACTATTTTTTCCAGTAATTTAGACAATATGGTAAACTGGGAAGGACATAGGGCAAACTAACTGTGTGATCTGGTTTAGATATGGTATAGTCTCCCATCCCCAGAGGAGATATCCTTGTGTTACAGGTTGAATTGTGTTTTCCTCAAATTGACATGTGACCTTGTTGAGAAATAGGGACTTTAAAGAAGTAATCAAGTTAAAATGAAGCCACTAAGAGAGTGCTTGAAGTTTAATTGTGCCTCTTCCTCCAAATTAATATGTTGAAGTTCTCATGCCCAGTTATTCAGAATGTGACTATATTTGGAGATAGGGCCTTTTTTTCTGGAGACAATTAAGTTAAAATGAGGTCACAAGGGTTGCCCCAATCTACTCTTACTAGTGTCCTTATAAGAACAGGAAAGAAAGGCCATATACACACACAAGGAGAAGGTGGTACCTGCAAGTCAAGGAGAGCGGCCTCAGAAGAAACAAAATCAGCCAAGACCTTGACCTTGATCTTGGGAGTCTAACCTCCAGACCCATGGGACAGTGAATTATCAGCTAAGACCTTGATCTTGGGAGTCTAACCTCCAGACCCATGGGACAGTGAATTGTTTAACCAATTTAGTTTGTAGTACTTTGTGGTGACAACCCTAACAACCAATACTCCTTGGCAATCCTTTATTAGCAGTTCCCGTTGACATACACACACAATGAATCACAGATCATCCATCTGGTAGACACTTCACTAGCTCACCTTTTTCATCTTTCAGATGATTAAACAGACTTAAGGGAAGGACACAGTTGTCTTATGGTGGGTAGCTCTCTTGATGACAGAGCCAAGATTGTGATGGGGCTCTTGCCACAGTGCTATGTCTCTTCTGCTTCTTCTCCCTCCACACCACGTTATAGATAAGAGCTGCCTCATAGTCAGTAAACCTGGATCAGACTAGTGGATTCTCAGTCCTCAAAGTGGCTTAGGTGGCAAACAGTATCTTCACATGTCTCCGTAGGCTGTTCTGGGCCAAGAGCCCCAAGCATAAACTTGACGGTTCATCAAGACTTCGGTGTACACTAGTCACATTCTTGTGAAACCACATGGAGAAGCATGATAGAGATCTCCTCCTTTTAAAGGATAGGCCATGGCAAAGCATTGGGTGCCCTGTCTTTAATAGGGCCTCAATAACCAGAGTTATGCTGCTAGGGTAATGGCTACCACTTCCTCCCCACCAAGGGAAAAAACGACATTTTCATTATGATTTATAAAGTGCTTAGATGCATTGTCTCTTACACTAGTACTAGTGAGGATCCCAGGATCAGAGAACCCAGCTCCATTGCTTGCTGTATACAACCTTGTCCAATTTTTTTCATACTTTTGCTCCCTCATCTGTAAAGAGGGGATAGCAGTCTATCAAGATGATTTGGCTCCTAGGAAGGTGTGATGAGAAGCCACATAACTGTTAGTTGTCATTATTTGTAGATGAAGAAGCTAAGCCTCAGAGATGTTGAATGACTTCCTCTTCTAAGTAGAAAATGCGGCATTAGATCTAGGAGCTCAGAGGCCTCATTCTGTAAACTGTCTGTTATGCAATACTGCTCTCCTGGTCCTGCTAGCCTATTCTGAACAACTGTGTGAAGGGAGAGTGGTTTGAGCTGGAGAGACAGCCTCTGATTACGGTTTGTCTGCAAGTGGCCAGACACATGCAGCTTGTCACACAGATGGTTGGCTTGCCATGAAATGGTTGGATGAGGTGCCATCCAGCTAAATGAAAGGGGGATTTTCCCAGCCATCCACCTGGTAACAGTCCAGGGGGGTCTCATGGCAGGAGGTGCTTTGCTGAGCACATAAGCTGGCTGGATTCTGGTAACCTGGCCACCACATGGTCACCAGGTCTACTGTGGGCAGAGGTTTCCATGGAATGACTCCTATTTCCCCTCAGTAGATACAGAAAAGAGAATGTCAGGGCATAAGCCTTGCCATGCCTTACAGGGCCGGCAGCATTGTCCTGCCGCCCCTGAGCCTGCTTGAGACAGGGACCCGGGATCTGTTGGTGTGAAGGCGGCAGTGTTCAAGCCTGTTTCCAAGTAGTCAGATGAACTTACTTACTCAACTCTCTCTCTTTAGGTAACAGAACAATTATGCTCTCTTTCTAGAAAAAGCAGAAGACTGAGGTTTCACTGCTAGCTCTGCTCTTCACAAGAGGAAGAAACTTGAGGAGGGTACGTAAACATTATGAATCTCAATTTCCAAATCTGTAAAGTGAGGATAATCACTCCTATCTGACAAGGTCACTGCAGGGGTCAAAAGAGGTCATACGGTTGAAAGCGCTTTGTTAATAATCAAGTGCTATGCAGTTGATCAGTGTTCCCTCCAACTAGAGTCCCACATCTCTCTAACTTCCCTGGCTCTCTGACCTCCCTTGGGATTCCATTTATTACATAAAATGAGGTCTTTCATTATGTCCTGTGTTATTACTGAGCATTTTTAACATCTATAATAGTTTTATTAAAGTCATTGCTATTTTTATCACTTTTCTTATTTCTAGGTCTTTTTTATTTCCTTTCTTATCTTATTAATATAAAGAGAACAGCTCTTATGTTTTTCATAGATAACAATTCTAAGAAGATAACAGTACCTCCTTCCGTCCCTCCCTCCTCAATACCCCCTCCTTCCGTCCTTTATTTTTTTCCTTTAGTTTTTGCAATAACATACTTTCAATTTAGTGTATAATCACAAGCTTAACGCACCACTAACCATAGTGTTCAACAAGTAAAAAGTGGAAAAACCACTGTTCCATAGGAATACAGACAAGAGTTGTAAACAATAATCAAATCATAAGATAGCAGTTTCATTCTTATATGTTGTTTTTGTATTCTACATTAACTGCCACATATCAGATAAAAAATATGATATTTGTATTTTTGGGGGACTGGCTTATTTTGGTAAGCATAATGGTCTCCAGTTGCATCCATTTTGCTACAAGATACAGGATTTAATCCTTTTATATGCCTGAGTAGTATTCATTGTGTGTATGTATGTGTATATATATCACATTTTCTTTAGCCAGTCAAGTCTTTAATATACATGGGAGGACAGCAGAGCTCACATAGCATATCTAGTCCTGATTTCCTGCAGTATAAGGGGTCAAAAAACACATACTGATGATGTTGAAGTGCCCCACCAGTACAGAAGTGTGGACTTGGGAGTCAGGATCTGCCACCTGCACTCCTTTTCCCCAGTCACCCCTACAGATTGGAGCCAGGGCAGGAGGCAGAGTGGAAGGATCACACCTTGGAGACCTGGGCTCTGGGTCTAGCTCCATCATTTCCCACTGGTTCTCTCAATTCTGTCCTGAGCATTATAATGTCATCCAGATCAAGATGAGCATGCGCTCCCTGAAAGCACACAGGGGAGGCTTTTGCAAACCGTAAAGAAAATTAAGAGTGTGGTAACCAACAGGAAGGCCATGGTGGCGTAAGCAGGGCAGGTGGCCCAGGTGGCTACGGAGCCCTTGCTCATTATTGCGGTGCACCAGCTGCCACGGGCATACTCACCTGAGGAGTCTGACCTGCAGATAGACCACGGGTTGAAGGCCTGGGAGCGGGAGCTGACTGGGTTGCTCACGGTGCAGTTGTAGATATTGTCAGCATGCTGGGGGCCAAGGGTGAGGTGCAGGAGGTGGGAGCTGTTGGCTGAGCCCAGCGGGTGGAGGCCTTCCTTCTTACTCCAGTTGTAAGCCACATGGTCCCCTTTCTCCACCGTGCAGGCCAGCATCAAGCTGCAGGTCCCGTTCTCATTCTCCTGGGTCCTGTTTAACACTTTAATTTCTGGAGTGGAGACCTGTTCTGTCAGGAGGGGGAGGAAGGGAGCCATCACTGACATGAACCCCTTGAATTCTCCCTGATTCTCTTTATTAGAACTCGGTACAGCACTTTTCCCTCCCCGAGGGGCTTTAGTGTGGTTCATCTGCCGTGGGAACAACTGCTTCACTCCACCTCTCACTCCCCACTACACTACCTTGGGATAAAAGAGAGAATTTAGTTTTTAGTTCTCTTCGACCAACACTGGTGGGGATCTGCTTGTACTTCCTGATGTTCTTGATCTAGATTGTTCTCCTGTGTTCTATAAGTGTGCTTTACTGTCACGTCATCCCCCATGGGTTTTAGTTGACTTCAAGCAGTATCTCTTAGACCCCAAAGGATGACCTTTTTGTGGTGGTGTTTCATCATTGTGTGTGTGTACAGTAACTGCTTTTGTGTGTATGAGGTAGTTCTCAGCAACAGCCATAGGCCCCTTAATCTATTCCTCTCTAACTCTATAAAATAGGCAAGGGAGGAGGGAAAACCTGTTTATTTAGGAACTACAATAGGGCAAGCACACTGCTGATGTTTCACATTCATCATCTTCTTTAATCTTCTCAATAGCTATCATCTGGTCATAATTATTTCCATTTCACAGATGAGGAAACTGAGTCCAAGAGAGGTAAAACATACTCTTTACCTGTTGGGAGGTCTGGGGACATTCTGAATGCACTGTTTGAAGGAAAAGGAGTGCTGGGGCAGAAGAGGCTTAGGGTGAGTAGTGACATCCTTGCTCTAGTTGCCTGAAGATTTTAATGAAATGAGAGATAGGTAGAGTCCCTTATATCCCAGCATCAGCAACAAGGAAGTCAGTTTGAACAAGTGAGAAAGTCCCATGTGGCTGTCAGAATTCCTGTGAAGCCAGGTGAGCCTTTAGGTCTCAGCGACATAAACTCTAGGTGCTTTCAAGTGGAATTAGCAGTTAAAGGGGTTCAAAAATCCTCTGGCTTGGGATTAGCGGGGTCTGAGTTCTAATTTATGACTGCAGCTAAGCAATGTTATGACCAGAGCCCGCATTCGATTAAGATTAAGGCACATCTTAATTGTTACAGTGATCATATTAAGTGTTAAAGTGAACATATAGATAGGATTAAGTGTTAAAGAGATCATATAAATAACATCAAGTGCCTGGTAATAATAATAGACAGAATTAAAAAGGAGAAAAAGGAGGGAATGTCCAACATGGGAAGCAGTCTACACAGCAGACTCCTAGAATTACAATTGCTATAAATAACACCCTGACCTCAGAATCAACCCTTAAGTCTTCC
The DNA here is from genome assembly GCA_949820135.1 of Sylvilagus floridanus. NCBI lineage: Eukaryota > Metazoa > Chordata > Mammalia > Lagomorpha > Leporidae > Sylvilagus > Sylvilagus floridanus. The sequence goes on from OX463225.1 coordinate 121,904,454, forward strand.
TATCTGGCTGAAAGGCCTGTGAGAGCATTTCAGGCATGGAAAGCCAATACACTGTGGCAAAAAATATCCTACATGAAGGATCTCTGTGAGTGAGACCCCAGTAGAAAGAAGGGGCTATCAAAGAAGAATGTACTTTTCTCTGAAGGGAGGAGAGAACTTCCACTTTGCTTGTGACCTTGTCCAAATTCTGATGGAGTTTGTGGTCACAAAAGGCTTCCATAGTCTTAGCAGCTCATGACAAGAGCCTTGGGTGATCACTGACATCATAAATAAGAGTGTTAATTGTTAAATGAACAACAGAAGTCACTGTGCACTTATTCCTTAATGAGTTGTACTATGAGAATGAACTGCAAAACTTGTCCTCAAAATGTACTTTATATATATATTGTGTGTGTGTGTATGTGGGTGGGTGCAAACTGTTGAAATCTTAACTTAGCATAGAGTTGTTCCTCTGTATATAAAGTTAAACTAAAAATGAATCTTAAGAATGGGATGGGAGAGTAGGAGGTAGGACGGGAGTAGGGGTGGGAGGGCAGGTATGGAGGAAAGAACCACTATATTCCTAAAGTTGTACCTATGAAATTTGCATTCATTAAATAAAAGCTTTAAAGAAATCAAACATTATTCATTTCCAAAAAAAGAAGAAGAAGAAGGCGCTTTCTCCCTGCAGGGAGGTGTGGTTCTGTGCCAAGGGGCAGGCGTGGTGTGTGGTGTGTGGGCTGAATTTCATCTTTCTTCACCCAAAGCCCCTAGTGCAGTGAGCCACCCACACAAGCAATGTGTGAGCATGTGCAAACCACCTCTCTCTGGATTTCAGTGTCCCCATCTGTGAAAGAGAACTTGGGTTTGATCAGTTGTATTCTAACTGGAAAAACTTACTTTTGTCAAGTAAAATCTTCCTTGCAAACCAAGACTCTTGGGGCTCTAGACCCTTGAGCCCCAAGGCAGCTGGACCCCTTTCCTTTGGGAAGTCTGGGGAGGGAGAGCAATGGCCATTCAGCTGCCCCGCATGGGCAACTTAGGAAAAAGAAAGATCAACTCTGAAGCCTCTTCCACGAAGCACAGTTTTGACACCCCCAGACTAGATGATCTCTCTAGTTTCTTCTAATTTTGAACACCCTTTGCTTCTGAGAAAAGCCTGTATTCTTGGACGGGGGACCTGGTTGGCCCTCCAGTCTGGATTGGGGAAGTCCCCGTCATTACCATAAAGACTTAGCTGCACGCAAAATTGCTGGACTGAAGTGTTTTCTTCCAGGATCAGAAAGTACCATCCCTCATGCTCCTTCCTGCTTTCCAAGAGGCCCAGTTTCAGGTCTTCTGGATAAAACTTATAACCATCCTCTACATATCCTGGAGAGCTCCCTTCAGACGGATCCACAGACACGATTTTCCTCTTGACGCTGCTCTCTGGTGATTTTGCCACGGTGACAACAATGCGAATGCTTTTGTTCATGCTCTTATTTATCCTTTCATTTGTCAGAGGCAGCAAAATATTGCTTCCCAACTGCTGGATGCTCTTGGGGCAGTCCATCACGCCCCTACCTGTGGGAGCGAGGAGAGAATGCTTTATCATGGAGCCCTCTGAGGATCACATTAAGTCTGTGGATCAGGAATGACAAACTAGGGTATCTCTTACTTCCTCTTGGGGCTATCCCTGGTGTGGCCAGATTCTTAGGGGTCTACAGTTCCCACAAAGGCCCTCACTGCATTACCCATATTTAAAAATTCCCCATAAAAATCTTCACATGGCCTAATACACTGGGTTTCCATGGATTCATGTGTATTGTTGTGTGTGGGGGGGTGCAAACTGTTGAAATCTTAACTTAGCATAGAGTTGTTCCTCTGTATATAAAGTTAAATTAAAAATGAATCTTAAGAATGGGATGGGAGAGTAGGTGGTGGGATGGGAGTAGGGGTGGGAGGGCAGGTATGGAGAAAAGAACCACTATATTCCTAAAGTTGTACCTATGAAATTTGCATTCATTAAGTAAAAGTTTTAAAGAAATCAAACATTATTCATTTCAAAAAAAGAAGAAGAGGAAGAAGAAGAAGGAGGAGAAGGAGGAGGAGAAGGAGGAGGAGAAGAAGGAGGAGAAGGAGGAGGAGGAGGAGAAGGCGCTTTCTCCCCACAGGGAGGTGTGGTTCTGTGCCAAGGGGCAGGCGTGGTGTGTGGTGTGTGGGTTGAATTTCATCTTTCTTCACCCAAAGCCCCTAGTGCAGTGAGCCACCCACACAAGCATTGGGTTTCTATGGATTCATGTGCATTGTTGAGGAACTCAAAGCACAGAAAAGTTGAAAGAGTGCCTTAAAGATACGTAGCTGGTGAGTGGCAGAGTCAGGACTAGCACCTAGGCCTGTTAGTGTTCCTGCCAGGGTTCTCATCACCATTTGGTGTACCGAGTGAAGGATGAGAAGCAACCAAAAATGATTCTGAACTCAGAAGCCCAGAGAACCACAGTGAAGGAAGCATCATCTCAGATGAGGTAAATAGAAATCTGAGGGAAGAGTTGGGAAGATGCTGAGCTCAGTTTTTTCAAGGTGTGGCATTCTTGCTCTCCAAAAACCCCTGAGATAATTAAAACTATCAAGGGTGAGATATTATTTTATTTCTTTTTTCAAAAAAGCTGAACCAACAAAGGTAAGGAAAATCACGCCCTCAAACCCCAAAAACCTTTTAAACCACCGTAAGGGATCCTCTGCTGATTATTTAACACCTCCTTTCTGCTCAAACCCACAACCTGCCTTACTCCCGCTTCTTGTAGCTGATGATCTTGCTTTTGATATGACTGAAAATAAAAATTGAGGAAATGAAAAGAGAATTTCTGCTTGCACCACCCCAAAGCAGCCCACCTCACTGGAAGGAAGGTCTCCATCCCCACTGAATGCTGTGCTGGAGCTCTTCCCAGCTCCAGGCTTTGATTGTGCAATCGCCCCTTCCCTTGCATTGTCACTTTCCTACTGGCATGTTTCCATCAACACACAGATATGTAATTCCCGTCTTAGAAATACCTTTCCTGATCCCAGCTCCATCTCCAGCGACCTCCTCATTGCTCTGTTTCCCATTTTTCTTTAATTTTTCTTTCTTTCTTTTCATTTTTTTTTTTTGAGAGGTGCACACACACTGACATCCGAGAGACAGAGACAGGAATCATCCATCTGCTGGTTGACATCTCAATTGCCTGCGACAGCTAGGGCTGGGCTGGGCTGAAGCCCACGGTCTCTCACGGCAGGGGCAGGGACTCAGCTACTTCAGCCATCATCTGATACCTCTCAGGATGCCGTGTGGGCATCTCAGTGGAGTCTTAACTGCTGCACCAAACACTCTACCTTCTGCTTTTCTGTATAGAAGGGCCTTTCATGTTTATTTCTACTTTCCGTTCCCGTTTTCTGATCCACATTTCCTTGTCTCCATTCCAAGCAGGTGTTCTCTGCCTCTCACTGGAGCCACCCCTATCAAGGTTAGTGTCTGTCTTCTCCATGTAGCCAGGTCAATTCTCCGCCATTATCTGACTCACTTTCTTGGAAGCTCTTGACGGCTCATCACTCCCTCCTTGGAGTACTGTCTTCATTTGGCTCCTGGAACACCACACTCTCCTGATTTTCCTTCTACTTCATTTGTTCTACCTTTTCTATTTCCTTGGTGAAGATCTGCTCTCAGCTCTCTAAATATTGGTGCATCCCTGGGCTCAGTACTCACACTTCTTTTCCTCTTCTACAATCATCGTGTTTCTCACCCAGTTGCACAGTTTGGAATATTCGGGAATGTTAATAGAGTTACGTTTCCTACCCAGACCCTTCACTCTACTCCTGAGTGCTTTCATAGATCAGTACTTGGAGGTCTGGGGGCATCTGAAACTTCTCAGCAAATGAACTCCTGACTCCACAGCCCCTTCTGCAAACATTAGACCTCAGCCAGCTTCTTTTTCATTGCAAGCACTCTAGACTCTTTTCCTTCTCCACACTCTACCTTCAGTCTAACAGGAAGTCCTGTTGACCCTCAATGTAAATGGACTTCTGGCATCTGAGCACTCCGTACCTTTTTTTTTTTTTTCTATCACATCACTGTAGGCCTGGGGAATGAGCGCTGTCTTTAACTGACTTTGCTGCATCCATACAACAAAATGGAAGCTTTAAAGCCATGCCTGATTCTTGTCTTTCTTCTGCTTTTAAACTTCCAGAGTCTTCTGGCATTCATAGAATAGACTCCATAGTCCTTGAAATATACAGGTTCAAAACCCCCTTGCACCCTGTCCCTGGTGCCACTCCAAATCCATTTCCTGCTTTTTCTCATTGCCCTGTGGTCACATTGGCTCCCAGGTCCCATCAAGAACATTTATATCTCAAAGCTTTGCAGTTTTCTCTTCCTCTCTTTGGAAATCTCTTCCTTTACATGCCTGGATATTTCATTTCCCAGTTTATTTTAAGTTTCTTCTCAAAAAACTATGCTCTCTGAGAGATTTTCTCCAATAATTGTACAAAATAGCCTCCCCTTTATTGAACTAATCAAGGCCCGATGTGATAATGTGTATTTGTTTATTTTTATATTTCCAACTAGAATTCAAATCCCTCAAGAAGAGTTTCATTTCACTTGCTGTTTTATCTGTAAGTCTCACAATATGACTTGGCACTATAAGAGGCTTTTAATAAATATCTGTTCAGTCTACAAATGCTGAAAACTGTATTACTTTTCTAAAGTAATTATTTAGTTTTACCTATTATGTATATAACTGAACTTAACCATAATCTAGTTTTTGTAAAAGAAGGGGCCCATGACTCAGACAGCGAGCATAGATTGTTCTGGTTGATAAGAAAGCAGAGGAGCTAAATAAAACCGTCTACTTAGGTCAGATAGCTACTGAGAAAAGACCTTCCACATTCTACTTGGGGCTAAGATGGGATAGGAGAAAACTGGCCAAACTGGCCAAAATGATCTTGGTACCAAAATGCCCTAAAATCCCAACACTGTCAAATAAAGGGCCCACCTAATATGAGATTCAGTGATTGGCAAAAAGGAAAAAGTAATCTACTTGAGTTAAAATCAGGATTGGAATACTAAATACATACTTGCTAAAGAAAAGTGAAAAAGGCATAAAACATTTGCTTTGTTAAATAGGGCTAATACATCTTCCTTAAACTAAAGTGATCTCTGTTGTTTGATGAGTTGAGGGATGTTACAGTAGTCATTATTATTTTTACATAGATAATAGGGAAGACTTTGGACTTTCTAAGCCACACTTCGAATGTCTGACTGTCCGGTGGTGCGGCTCTCTGATTGTCATATGTCTGAATTATAGGCATAGTGCCCAAGAAAGTGAACTATTGAATTCTGAATCTAACTTCTCTCTATAAAGGAGTGAGAGAAAATCTAGAGTCACATGTGCAAGTGTGGATCCCTGCACTTGTGTACCAAAAGTTGTGTGTATCAGCACAGGCACATTTTACTGGGAGTGTATCTGTCAGTGTTATCTCTCAGAAGCATCTGAGATTCAGAACAAGATTAAGAACCCCTTTGATAGCTTTTTTTCAAGCCCAATTTTGACATGGAGGAAAAAAAAAGAATGAAAATTATTCTGATTCTCAGACCATAACCCTTCACCCTCCCACAAATCTCCCACGTGCCCTTTCTCCCTACCTAAACCTGCAGGCTCTTTCTTTGAACCACAGTTGCTTTCCGAACTTGGAATTGGAGGAAGGGAGAAAGAAAATACAAGATGGGGTAGGAAAAATAAGGAGACAGAGGGAAAGAAAAGGGAGGGGGAAGATAAGAAGGAAAGGCTGAGAGGTTTGCACACATAGGGAGTGAAATCAAAATTCATCAAGACTGTAGACCCTATCACCCCTCAACCCACACAAAGAATGATGATGTAACACCAGAGTGTGAGAGTGGCCAGGTCTGCAGGGGTACTTGAGATCATCCCCACCTCAGCACAAGTGGAAAAATCAATGGGGACTTGAAAGTAGCTCATCAACCTCGTCAAGTGGAGTCCTTGCTCCTGAAACGTCTGACTGTCTGATAAGTGTTTTCCAGGGGCCCTGTGATTCAGTCAGCCCCTGTTTACTGAGAGTTGGGGAGGAAACATTTAGAGCTGTTGCCACCAACTCACTTTCCTTCATGGGTAATTCTACTTCGAAAGTAGAGTGATTCACAGGGGACCATGGATATTGGCCTCACATTAATAGAATTTAGCCATCCCTTCCACAAGCTGGGATTCTACCTAATGATAACTTTTGAGGGGGGCAGAGAGACCTGGTTCTGATACTTCACATGTACTTTTAGCAAATTTTTTACTGCCTTTCTTTGAGGTAGAGAAGAGACCAGACTTACTGACTCCAATTGTTCTTACAGTAAATGGAGGTCTAGAAAGAAAAAGATAACTTGTCCCAGGTCACTTTTAAAACTCCAATTTCAATTCCAATCCTGACTCTACTTCCAATTCCTGTTTCTTACTAACGAGCAGCCTAAGAGGCAGCAAACAATGACTCAAATACTTGAGTAACTGCTACCATGTGGGAGACCCAGAAGGAAATCCAGACTCCTGGCTTTGGCATGGCCCAGCTCTGGCTATTGCAGACATTTAAGGAGTGAGCCAGTGGATGGAAGACCTCTCTCTTTCTCTATACCTTTCAAAACAAACAAATAAATAAACTAAAGCCCCATCAGTCAAACTCCTATTCACATTCCTTGATGCTACTTGGCGTGCTGGATCTTTTCTTAGACTATCTCTGCTTCGTATTCCCCAGCGTGAAAGCCTATAACCACCCTTTATCTGCCTGGCTGACACCTTCCAACCTCCACACCTCTTTCTTAGGGAAGACTTCTCTGACTGCTAGCATAGATTTGGTTTTTCTGCCTCATGCTCTCAAAGCACTTTGCATCTCTCTCTCACATCATTTATCACCTTTCTAACTCTGATACAAGGTCTGTCACCCTTACTCCATTCTACAAGCTTCTAAGAGTATGGGCTATGTCTGTTTTATTCACTGTTGTATCTCTAATACTCACCTGGGATAAAGCATGAGCTTAGTAAATCCTGCAGCCCGATTTGATAAGCAAAACAGATTGAGATGAATGAATGGATAAATGACAACACAAAAGCACAATTCTTTTTCTACAATAATTATGTATTTGACTTTGTCTTTATAACATCCCTAAAAGGATAGTATGGGGGGAAATAATGGGAACCCATTTCCCCACTTTCTGGGTGAAGAGATGGAAGCATATTAGCTATGACCTCTAAGTTTTTGGTACAACAAATCTCTTGCTTTTCCCTCTCAACCTCTACAACCCTTCACCTCTGCACTTATACCTTCAAGTTGAATACTCTTTTGCAAGTCCTGTAAAAATCCAACCTACTAGACCTACTCACATATCTAGAAAGACACATAAGAAACTTGTAGCAGTGGTTGCCTTCACCAAGGGGCATGGAAAAAAGATGAGTCTTCACCTCATATATTGTTAAAGGTTTATAGACAAACATTATATTCTTATAATAAACAGGTTAGCTTAAAAATCAAGTGAAAATTGGCATAGTGAAAAAAATCTCTACCCACTTTTCAAATTCTAGATAAAATATTTCTTAAATGCTCTCTACAATCTATAATTTTATCAACATTTCTCACCATTTTAGAATGCTATACTTCAGTGTAATTCAATCCAACTCACACAGTTCAATTATAGAAAGCATATTCTAACTTATACCATGAGAGCTGGATGCAAATTTCAGATTCATCCCTGCTTTCCAGGCATAATGTTCTTCAGTTTCATTCACTGAGATCTCCGGAGTCAGGCTGTATGAGCATGGATAAACTGCTAAATTACTCCACACCTCTCCTCCCTTATTTATAAATTTATAATGGTAATAATGATAATACATCTCATAGTATTGGTGTGAGACGTAAATGACAGATACACACAAAGCGCTTAAAACAGTGCCTGGAACTTAACAAATAGGAAGTGTGTACTATCATTCTTCCTTCAACAAACATTTCTGGATGCACTCTTACATATAAGCAACTGTATCAGGGGCTAGGCAGTGTCTGTGATCATTCTATGTGCTTTCCCCACACTTTGCACTATGCTTACCATATCACGTTTTCTTAATAGATAGCTGCTTAAAAGGTATCATCCAAAGTCCATCTATGGATAAAACCAAAATGTCCTGGTGTTCTGATTTCCACTCCAGTACTGGAGTTAGTTTAGATGTCACAGTAGGAAAGCTTATGGGAACTACAAGCACCTAGGTCAGCATCCTGGAATACAATGGAACATTAAACACACAAGGTCGGGTCAAGGCTAGAACCCCCGTGCTTGCTTTTCACCTCTTAGCCCTTGTCTGTGAAGGGGGTGAGGAAGTCTTGCATGGAAAAAGGAAAAAATCTTTTCGGGGTTTATCAAGTTTAACAAATGTACCACCATAGTAGGAGGTATGGATAAAAGAAGAGGCTCTGTGTGGGGCAGAGGGTTTTAGGAAACCTCTACCTTCTGCTACATTTGCTGTCAACCTAAAACTGCTCTAAAAATAAAATCTGCTAAGAAAAATTTCCTTGGTGGGAGCTGGGAAGGGGACATGTGAATTTTTAGGCTTGTATGATTTTGACTGGGAATTGGAAGTTGAGCTGAACAGAGATGGAAAGAAGAGTGTTGCTGATTTTACAAGAATCAAATCTTGGTTGGGTAAATCTGTCACGACTGACCTGTCCCATTCGCAAAGTGTTTCCGTCTGGGTTTTATTGGGGTTTCACAAAAGGGTGCATATTTGAAGAGAAAGACTGAAAAAATTTTGTATACATTTCAGAAGACGAAGGAGCAGCACAATTGAGTAGACACGCCTTCTGGGGCTGGGCCATTTCTCCCTCACCAACCACTTCCAAAGCCTTAAACGGAGCTGCTGTCAGCTGTGTGGGAAATACCTTGAGCTGGACTGACCATGTAACTGACTTGATCATTCAAATAAGCACGGAGACAGAAAAGCAAACCTCTAGGACAATCCATCACTCCTTACAGTCGCACACAAGCATGCCGAAAACCTAAGTCACAAATGAGGTACAACAAGGAAAGCTTGGCTCTCCCTATGATCACTCTAAGTGGTTCAGTGTGGCCTTCTGAGCCCTGTGCTCAGTTGTCCCTTTTCTAGATCCCACAAGTAAGAACCCTGATTTTGTAGATTCTGCAGGAGAGTAGGACATGGAAAGGCCTCTTCACCTGGGAGTCTGGCACGAGGTAGATCCCACACATGGCTTCCTTGCATCCCTCATAGATCCTGGGGCTTTTCCTGCCAAAGTCTATGATGGATTTGTGGTCTTGAAAACCCCCAAAACACCCTGGGCCTCAGGGTTTCCCCCCTGCCCCTTTCTCTAATGCCTCTTCTATTCCAGGTTGCTTCTCAAAATCTAACTTAAGTCGCGGGGGGGTGTAGACAGGAGATCCTTCTCCTCCTCGTGCCAACAGCCCAATGTCTATTTCTTGTTTGGCTTTTTTTTTTAATCTCAAGCCCTGAAACTCCTAAGCAGAAAACAATAGTTTACCTTGAGAGGCAGACAAGCCCAGCTCCAAAGTTTCAGCTGCCATCTGGCTCTACTGCTGAAGCCACTCTGACCCTGAGTGTTCTCAATTTGCATTTCTCACATACTGTAACCAGCCTTGGGTTCAGAAATCCCAATATTACCCCCTCCTGTTGCTTTGGAAGCTTCTCTTCCAAGAAAGCAGCCACCAGTATGACCACACTGTGGCCACTGTTTTTGTTCTCAACCAAAGGCCTGGGTTTTCACTTCTTACCCTTTCTTTTCACTGTATCCCTTGCTTTTTGCTGGGCCAGATTCTGGTTTGTGTGCTTATATATGTAAGCATTCAGACAAATCATATCCTAGGGATCTGTCCCCCAAAGCCTGGGTCTTGCCGAAGGATAGTGATGCAAAGTCAACCCCTTGGATAGGACCCCAGTGAGAACCTCTCATGATGAGAGGCTGGTTTTGAGTGTGACAGGTGCCTTTGGCTAGGAGCTCCTGGTTTCCTTGGAAACTAGGATTGATGAGGTTAAGGCTGGGAACTCAAGAGCCCAGGAACTCATAATGGTCCTTCCTCCTTGGAAGAGGCAGTCAAAACTCACAGCCAGTACCTAAGGAAGAGGCAGCTGACCCACAGTCCCCAGCCCCTACGCCTTCTCTCCATCCACAAGGCTATGTTGGTCCCCAGCAGCTAGCTGTGGGACTCAAACCCCCAAACAGAAGAACACTCACCCGCTACGTAGCTCAGTCCAAAAGCCAGGGACAGCACCAGCAGGAGGCTCCAGGAGAGGGACCCCTTGGTATCCATCAGCCAGCGAGGAGAGGGAAGGGGGCCTGGCCGGGAACCCGGCGGCCGCTCACAGGCACCGCAGCAGAAGCGAGCTGCGTGTCAGCAGTGCTGCCTCTGCTGTCTAGTTTACACATCAGCAGCCAGCAGGTTCCTGAACTAGCTTCCTGTCTCGCTTGGGACTTTTTCTGCCTGTGTCTCGAGGATTGCTCATCTCTCTTCAGGCCTGAAGTCACTTTTTGTTCTCAAGAAACACGTACGAGTCAGGCACTTACATTACTGGAGCCGGGAAAAGGGTTGTGTAGTCATCCTGGCCAAACCCCTGTGTGGGGCTGAAATGGGCTCCCTTCCTACTCTCCTTCGCTGTCTCCAGGAAATGGATGTCATGACTTCTCTGAGCAGTTCCCTCTGATAACTCTTCTAAGAGTGCAAAGAAAAGAGGGAGTTTCGTCAAGCCAAGCCTCAAATGTGCTAGCTCCAAGCTCAACTTAGATGACTGAATTTTATTGAACTGATAGAACTCTTCCTACGGATTTGCCCCATAATCCCAGAGAACACTTCTGCCTGCAGTCGGGTCCTGGTGCCACAGGCACAGAGAGGTGGGGTTGGAGAGTGTGGATCTCTTGGCAGAAATCCAGTTTCCCTGTGGATACAATGTGCTGGAATATAGTGAGCCCTGTGCCATGCTTTGGGGAGTTACCTTTATTTTGGAATTTGTGGCTTTTCATTGAAGAGAAATGGCTAGAATTGGTGGAGGAGACCCCGTGCTGTTCCGAGTTGAGCTATGAGAATAGAACATGGGGAAGATGCTGTTACCACCAGTGCTCTCAAGAAGGCTTTGGAAGGCCAGGTTAGCATAATCAGAGTCCATCTTAAAGGTCAAAGGCACTCTCCTATTGGCCTCCCCAAGAGGATCAGGGTGGTAAGAGTTGGTTATATGTGGGAACTTGCTCTTTATTCTCACTGTTCCCCTTCCTTCTTCACCCAATAGCCAACCATCATTCCCACAGCACTACACTCTATCTTATGATAGAGCCAGTACAGATCAACTCATGAAAGCCAATTGTTATATTTTCAGGAAACTGTGAGCTGATTGATAAACATGGCCATTATTAAGTTATATGTATTTACACAAACTTACACTGAATAAATTATGTTTAAAATGGAGGGAAAAAAACCCTCTAATTACTCAATACTTACTAATTATTTTATAAAGTTACTATTGTTAATGCTAATGTCTCTTTATTGTGGAAGTAAGTTACTAGATCATGGATGCTGCTGCAATTCTTTTCCCAGCTCTTCATTCAACAACATCATATTGGGAGCTTGGAATCAGACATGGGGATTTATACCATGGGAATCAGTAAACAACATAAGCCGGAGCTTTCATTTATTATAATATTGTCTAGATGTGAAAAGTGACAGAAAAAACATGTACCATGACTATAGCCCTTATGTTGAAGATGATGTAAAAAAAAACAGGGAAAATATTTTCTTAGTATTCAAAAACTGTCATCTGATTTGTCAGTGTCACTAATGAACAAGTGATGTTCCAACACATGTCTTTATTGTGTCACATTTCTTGAACTTAAAAAAAGGACATTTTGGGGCGACACCATGGCGCACTAGGTTAATCCTCTGTCATATGGGCGCTGGTTCTAGTCCCAGTTGCTCATCTTCCAGTCTAGCTCTCTGCTGTGGCCTGGGAAAGCAGTGGAGGATGGCTCAAGTGCTTGGCCCCTGCACTCACATGGGAGACCAGGAAGAAGCACCTGGCTTTAGATTGGCTCAGTTCTGGCTGTTGAAGCCATTTGGGGAGTGAACCAATGGAAGGAAGGCCTTTGTCTCTGTCTCTCTCTGTCTCACTGTCTGCAACTCTGTCAAATAAATAAATAAATAATCCTTAAAAAAATAAAAAAAGGACATTCTGACAATATTCACATCGTAACTACATTCATCAACTGTTATCACAGGTTGCCTGTGGTATGAGTTAGGCCAATATAAATACTGAAATTCTGTGAAAATCTTTAGAACATATGGAATTTAAAAGAGGAGATGTACATTTTATGAACATACAACACACTGGGGAGCAGGTGTTGTGGCACAGAGTGTTAAGCTACTGCCTGGGATGCTCATCTCCTTTATCAGAGCACCTCATTAGAGAACCTGCTACCCTCTGCTTCCTACCAGCTTCCTGCTAATGTGCCTGAGAGGCAGCTGATGATGGCCCAAGTACATGGGTTCCTGCAACCCATATGGGAAGGGGTTCCAGGTTCCTGGATTTGGCATGAGTCAGTTCTGGCTGTTGCAGCGTTTGGGGAGTGAACTCTTTCTCTGTTGCTCTGTTTTTCAAATAAACAAATAAATCTTAAATAATTTGTAAGTAATATATTATACATCCTTCATATAAGTAAAATTTATAATAAGCTATGTTATATGTGTAGGTATGCATACAATATTTTTCAGAGACCTGGTTATTAACTATTTACTAGAATACAATAACTGAGAATACAAGTGGTGGGCTGAGTGGTATACTCTCACTGTAAAATAGCAGTTGGAATATAACTAAATGATATGGGATTATTGAAATTCCAAATTCCCACAGGACTTGTCCCACAAGGCTGTCATATAGACCACAGAGCCACCCAACTGAAAGACGGCATCGAGACAGAGTGGACCCCATGTTTTATTTTTATTTATTTTTATTTTTAAATTTTTTGACAGGCAGAGTGGACAGTGTGAGAGAGAGAGAGAGACCCTCCAATGGCCGCTGCGGCTGGCGCACCACACTGATCCGAAGGCAGGAGCCAGGTGCTTCTCTGGTCTCCCATGCCGGTGCAGGACCCAAGGACTTGGGCCATCCTCCACTGTACTCCCGGGCCACAGCAGAGAGCTGGAATGGAGAGGGGCAACCGGGACAGAATCTGGCGCCCCAACCAGGACTAGAACCCGGTGTGCTGGAGCCGCAAGGTGGAGGATTAGCCTATTGAGCCGCGGTGCCGGCCCCCATGTTGTTGATATATGTTTATTCTACTTTTTGAAAGAATACTTGGTGAGACAAGACCATGCTATGCTCTTTTGTGCTAATGAAGCTTCATACTTGAACATCTTGATGGGGATCTTAGTATTAACCCCATATTATAAACGCACAACCAATGAGCCAGTTTGACTTGAAGACTAGTGTTTTCTCTCTTCAGGCCACACAGGTACTGGACTGCAAGCTCCAGTCTACTTAGGTCAAGCCCCTCTCTCCTAAAGATAGGCAACGACACTTGTGTAGTTTGCCTTTCCTTTCATCTATAAAATGAGTCCTTTGCTAGCCTTCACATGGGGTGTCTGCACTCTGTTCCCTGTTATTCTCTCTGCACAGGCACACATTGAACTAATGCTGGATATTGATCCAAATGATTTTGCTGCTCCACACAATCTAAACATTGAAAGAAGTCTGCATTGAATAAGGGTTATAAAAAGATTAGATGGAGGTTGTCAGGCCCTGTAGTAGGTTGAATTATGTCTCCTCCCCAGATTTTCGCCCACCTTGAATCTCAGAATGTGGTCTTATCTGGATCTAAGCCCTTTCATATGTAACTCAGGTAAGGATCCATATGAGAGCTCTCTGAGTGGATAAGGGTAGTTCCTAAATTCAATGAAACTACTTTTATAAGAGACAGAAAAGAACACAGAAAGATGCAAAGGGGGTCAGCACTGTGGCACAGTAGGTAAAGCAGTGTCAGCAAACCATATAGGTGCCAGTTTGTGTCCTGGCTGCTCCACTTCTGATCCAGCTCCCTGGTAATGGCCTGGGAAAAGCAGCAGAGGATGGCCTAAAGGCTTGGGGTCCTGTTATCCATGTGGGAGACCTGGAAGAAGTTCTCGGCTCCTGGCTTCGGTCTGGCCCCGCCCTGGCTGTTGTGGCCATCAGGGACTGAACAAGCAGATGGAAGACCTCTTTCTCTGTCTCTCCCTGTCTTGTAACTCTTTCAAATAAATAAATAAATGAATAAATCTTTTTTTTAGAGAAAGACACAAAAAGGCCACATGAAGACAAGGCAGACACTAGGGCTGTGCATTCCAAGGACTGTCTGCAGTTGGAAGAGACAAGGAAGGAGTATCCTCTAGAGTCTTCACAAGGAGTGTGGCCCGGTCAACACACTAAGTTTAGACTTCTGGCCTCTCGGTGAGAGAATGAATTCCTGTTGTTTTGAGTCAGTAAGTTTATGGTAATTTATGACAGCAGTGACAGGAAGCTAATGCATGACCCGAGGGGCAACGTGACTAACTTGAGGCTTGCACAGTCTGTGCACCTAATACACCGGCCTTCTTCTTTGAGCTGGAAAGAACAGATGTCAACAGATCAACAGCAGAAGTTACACAGAGAATTATGCCTTGTTTTACAAAGCTTTTTTCAAAAAATTTCCCATTCACTACCATATGTGATATCCCTAACAGTTCTAGCAAAGACGGGCTGGTGGTGCTGTGAGGCATGGTCTGGACCAAACTCGAGAATCCTGATTCAGTCGCGAGCTCTTTCCCTTCCCCAGGAGTGTGTGCGTTATCCCCTTGAATATTCAAGAGGAAATTCACTAACCACACTTTCCAGATGCCTGGGACTTCCACATATATTATTCCATTAATCTTCATAACAGAAAGAGGTGGGTATAATTATCCCACTCTACAGGTTGAGGTGCAGAGCTGCTGAATAATTTGCCCAATGGCTCAGTCACATAATGGAAAGGTTGGATTCAAATCCTGGATTATCTACTCCAGAGTCTATTTTCCAGCTACTCAGCATACCACTTCCATGATGCTGAGCAAGAACCCCAGCTTGTCATCAAATTCTTGCTAACCAATGGCCCTTTATCCTTGGAACATTCTCTCTGGCACGGGCCAAAGTATGGACAGAGGAGTGCTAGATGCGCACCGCTTCTGTCCCCGGCCTCCAGAGCCTGTGCACAACATCACTTCCTTCCCTTTGGCTATGCCCAGCCCCACCCTGAGAGGAAGGAACAATCATATTTCTGTGGAAAACAGCCTTTCTCCAACAACCTCAGTGTCCTACACAAAGGGCCCAACTCCTGCTCTGAATTCAGAGTGTGAAATGTCTCCTCATGACTCACTAACCTGTCTTGTGACACTTCATGCCTAGGGGTGGGAAAGTGACCTGCCTGGTGCTGCCTGGGCTTGGTTGCCCCAGATCATCTTGGCTTCCCAGCCAATGTCTGTCCTTGTTACAATTTGTGACCAGAGAAGTCCCCTACAGCTTGCGCCAGCCCCACAAGGAAGGGTCGCTAAAGAGGCCAGACCGTATGGCCACATGGAACCCATGGTGATGAGCAAATTTATCTGGACAAGTAAAGAAAAAAAACCCACAAAAACAAAATGAAAATACAAAATTCCCCTAAACTCTCAAACATCTCCTAGCAGACCTTGTTGAAGAGACTAAAACTAGCCTGGGGAAAGCACTGGGAAAAACACCCTGGGGTCAGCCCTGCTGGGTGAGGGGAGGAAGCCCACGAGGCAGGTGTCTGATATGGGAGCTGAGCAGACCAATAGACCAGACAGCCCTATGGTGGGACCAGGGCTGGGGGTGGGGGCGTGCAATGAGAGGAGTGGGAGGAGGAAATTTGTCTGAGGTGGCTCTAGTGCAGATCCAGGCCCATCTGTACTCAGCTCCTTACCTGAGTGTTCATGCTACCCTGTCACCGTTCTGACCCGGGGTCTGCCTGGACTGACCCTGCACTACTCGTGGTCCATGGACTCTCTCCACAGGCATTTTTAGAAGCATTCTTGGTAGGGTCAGGTGTGCTTCCTACTATCTCTCAAATTCCCTGCATGACAGCCATGTAGGTTGCTAGTTGCTAGAGAGAGGGAAATGCCCATGTCCCCATACTCCTTCTAGGAAGGAACAACATTCAGGAACCAGTGACTGTGGCTGTTGAGTTACTAGCCCAGCTCAGATCTTTCTTGTACACCCAAACTGCCTCCCTTCACACTGATCTAACTTCTTAGACACAGCGCCAGATATGACAATACTCTTCCTAGGAACCCCAGACAAACCTCGTTCTTTCCTCCCTACAAAGTCCAAGGTGTCCTTCTCTTTGGCAGGTCCACTGAGCCCTCTTCCTGCGAAGGCTGGTGAGGTGCAGGTTTCCATTCTCTGAGTAGTTCTGGTCTATGAGAGATGGAGAGAGTTGTGTAAGTGGGAACTGCACACTCCATGAGGTTTTCAGTGACCATCTGAGATGCTCACTGGCCATTTATGCAGTCTGCCCTGTCACACAATGGTGGTGGGCTAACTTGCAGCGAGTCCAGCCTCGAGGGTAGAGCTAGGACACAGGGCACCTTGGAAGGCTTAGCTATAGGCTAGAAAGTTTCAGTGAAGAATTCTAAATGGGATCACTGGAAAGAGAGCTGTTGTGAGGAATAACACCTGATGAAGTCCAGCAGTGGGAGTCCGATAGCTTCTTTTTCTCCATCCGCTGGCCTTCTTCCCACATTTGCCTTGAAAAAATTATGACCTTAAATACAGCTGTTTATACATAAAGGAATTGGCTGAAAATGTAGTAGACTCTAAAAAAATCCTTTAAATCCTTTAATAATATAGTAATACTTATAAGGAGTAACAAATTATCAATCACTTGAATGACTTTATCAGATAATATTCCTAGTTAAGAGAAAGATATTCTTTTATTTAAATTTTTCTTTTATTCTTTTTAGCTGGTTTTTTTCAACAGATTCATTATAGTTCATATGAATCAATTCTAAGAATATGATGACATTTCCTTCTTTACTTCCTCCCTCTCCCCTTCCCCCTTCCCACTTCCTTCCTTCCTTCCTTCCTTCGTTAATTCATTCATTCCTTCTTTCTCCCTTTTTTCAGTTTTGAGAAAACACATTTTTAATCTATGTTACAGTCAAGGGCTCAGTGCTTTTCCAAATAAGTTTAAGAAGTGAAAAGCAAAAAGACCCTGTTTCAGCAGGAATATAGGCAAGGGCCATAAACAATAATCAAGTGGAAAGAAAAGGGAGTTGGAGGTTTTAAATATTAGCGTTTTGTCCTGTGTCAACTTGATGGCACCATTGGATGTGCAGATTAAGCTTTATTTCTAAATGTGTCTGTGCGGCTGTTTCTGGATGAGATTAGCATTTGGCTTAGTGGACTCAGTAAAAGACATTGCTCTCCCCAATGTGGTGGTCATCGTCCAACCCTTAGAAGGCCTGAATACTACAAAAAGGTGGAGGAAGGAGGAATTTACCACTTTTTCTTCTGACTTCCTGTTTGAGTTGGGAGAGTCTACCTCATCTTCTGTGCTTGGCCTAGAGTTTCCACCATCGGCTCCCTTGGTTCTTAGGCTTTCTAGATGGGAATTACCCCACTGGCTTTCCTGAGTCTACAGCTTACCGCTGGCAGATCTTGGAACTTTGGGTTCTCTATACTCATGGGAGCCTCATAATAAATCCCTGATGATAAATTTCTTCAGAACCTATATGTATATATTCTGTGTCTCTGGAGAACAATGGCTAATATGCATCCCCTCCTTTTAAAGTTGCAAGAATAATACAGTATCAAAGAACCCTTAAAAAGAAGAAAGAAAATAAAATGTTGTCGTGTTCTAACTTTGTCCCAAGTTTGTAATCCCCTCCAAATCTTTGCTCTAAGACAGTATACTAGACTGGTTCAGAACTCTGGCTCTGTGGCCAGATAGATCTGAGTTCAAGCCCCAGCCTGTTATTTGTAAATCATGCCAGCTTGGGCAAGTTTTTAGCTCTCTCTAAGCTATACTTTCCTCATCAGTAAAGGATTAAGGTGAGGAGCCACTTCACAGAATTGTTGGAGAAATAAATGACATGAATGCAAGTAAGGTATTAATGCAATGCTTGGCATGTAGTAGTCATTTTGCATTTGGTGTCTATTGTTTTTCTTGTTTTCTGAAGGTGGGCAAAAGTGATGGGAGATGAACCGCATGTAGATGCAGCTGGTGACAAACCATGTGCTTAAGACCAAGGACAGTTGTCATACATGTGGAATAGAATGCTTCAGGTACCCTACAAAAATGAATGTCATTCCTAGGCTTCTCTATAAGAGGTGGTAATAAAATATGGCTTTGTCAAACTTTGTTTCATTTCTTTGCCAAACTATTGGCTAAGAATGATATACTACCATGTTTTAATGATCTACGGTTATTTTTAAATTTACTATATATGAGTGCAGTTGAAAAAAGGAGAAATTACAAAATGAGGCAGCAATGACTTTGCAGCAGAAATTAGACAGAAGCGTATTACCTACCTTTTGGAACCTCCAGCAATTTAAGACAAGAAGATGGATTTTATACAATAAGTATTTTAAATCCTATCATAAAGGAACTGAAAATTCTCAGCAAAGACTATCACCTTTCTTAAAAATAACACCTATGTATAACATAGAGCAGGAACAGTAAAATAAATTGAATCAGAATAGAAAATGTGAAGCAGAATGAAAACATGAACTAACCCTTAGCCACACCTAATTTGGTTTCACAAAATTCACGTGTGGAAGGTTTTGTAGTCAACACCCAAATCACATGGTGTAATAATTGCAAGTACTGTTTATTTTAGTGATATGAAACATGTGTAGGGTTCTTATTTTGTAGGACAGGTTTGGTCACTTCAGTTTATATGTTATGAAATTTCAAGTCAAAAAATGCCTTGAGCTAGCATAACAAGCAAACATCTAATAGTTTGGCAAATCCCAAGTAGTAACCGTTGTCAAGCTGCAGCCGCCTGGAGCAGGCCAGGTGGAAGCAGTGCCCCTTACTGGGCAATGGCTTAAGTGAATGTTCTTCTTGCCTCAGTGGGTTACTCATTCCAGAGGTACATTGGTCATGAAAATTACTGGCATACAAAATAGTTTTATGTTCTTGTGTATTTAACAAAACCATAAAAATACGTTACATATTAGTGCTTAGTTTTTCCAAAATATTGTATTTTCAAAATGTTGCATTCATTATCTCACCCTGAAAAAAAATGCAAACCAGGAGATTGTTTAAAGTGTCAAATTTTGGAAGGCATTTTACCCATAGAATAAAAGAGGTACAGACCATAGAGACAAATGCTTCCTTTTTTTAGGTTTTTTGTTTGTTTGTTTCTAAGCTTTGCTTGGTGGGGCAAGATAGTAAAGTTAAAATGGTTAAGAGTAGGTCCCTTAAGAACTTCTGGGAGTGAGTTCTGTATTTCTGTTGTAGTGATTTTTAAGGATGGTTCATTGTTCTCAATTAAATGAACGATTTTAAGGATTGTTCATTGTTCTCAATTCTCATTGTTCTCAGTTATTCTCAAATCTAGGTAAAAGCCCTCTAAGGTTAAGCCCCCGTCTCGTCTGGGCCCCACATGTTGGGAGTAGTAACTCCTGTGTACTCAGGTGCGTCCTGAGAGCCAGCAGTTCTTGGCTCTCCCTCCAGCCAGAACACTCTGCAGGGCTTTCTGCACAGATATCTCCCTGCAGCTCAGAGCATCCACTTTCCTCCTTTAGGAGACTCCCTCATCAAGAAGACCCAACCCTGGACAGAGGGCTGGGAGAAGAAGCAATGGTGTTTATCAAATTCCTGAAAATGCAAGAATCTACTTTAGTAGCTTGAGCCTTACTTTTATTTTCTCACACAGGTGTGCCAGAATAGGAGAGAAAGAAGAAATGAGAATTCTACAGCCGAAAAGCTTATCTTTCCGTTGAGCTATGCACTGGGTGGAACTTTACTATGATTCTCCTCAATTCACAGATGAGGAAACGGAGGCTAAGAGAGTTAAATAACTTGTCTGGGAACATAGAATAAGTGCATAGCAGATGTAGTACTTGGACCTCTAATCTGCCACCTCTGGCACACTGGCCCAGGATGGATGCTGCCCAGAAAAGCCATCATCAAAGTCTTTAATATCCCAGGCTAGAAGATGGGATGAGAGCTCAGGAAAAAAGAAACAGCTATGACCCTCGCTTTCATTCTGTCACATCCTCTCTGAACCTTGTGCCCCATATCCTATTCTGCTTAGCATTAAGGATTTTTTTGACTCTTTACTTCCTTTAGTCTTTCCTGTCTGCTTCTAAGAATTGCTCTGGCCTTGACCGTCAGCTCTCTTTCTCCCCCTCCCATGTCCTAGGTCTATGATTGCTGCCTTGTTGACTTTCTCAGCCACCAATCTTCTGAAAAGGCTCAAACTGAATCTTTGACAGGCATAACTCTGCTTTCCTTATCTCGAGTTATACAGTGAGCCCAACCCCTGTCACCAAGACCTTGATGCCTCTTCCACTGTCTGTTCTTATAAATCTCTATTTGGGATCTTAGATACCTGGCCCATTGTTGCTCACCTTGAATTCTTCCTTGAATGATTAATGTGGATGACAATTTATGCTGTCACTTAATATATCCAAGGGTTCCAGTTTGACCTGATGTTCATGAAACTTTTACATTATTGAAGTTTCAATTGTAGAACTTATGATAGCCAGAGACATATGCAGACACATATGAATTAGAACCACAGGGATTTCACTCACTACTTAGATGACTTGTGGCAAGCCCCAGTGTTGATGAAACTGTTTCCTTATCTTTCAAACAGCATACTCACAGGTACCTCATGTGGCAGATGCTTGAATATGCTACTCAGATCTCTCATACGGTCAGTTCCTTCTTACCCAACTGGTCATTGGAAGGATATAAAAATCCATCTCTGAAGGGGTGGAGCAAGATAGTAGCTAAGTAACCTGCTGTAACAATTGATTATCTTCCCAGAGACACTAATTTGAGCAGCTAATCAGATACCAAGCCATCCTCACAAAAGCTAAGAAAGCCAAGCGAGAGATCACATTGGCTGGCTCCAGCATAACAAAAAGAAAAGGCACATTGAAGAAGGCAGGAAGGAAAGAGCTGCTTATGCCACACCTCCTCTAGCTCCAAGTAACATAGCATGGTGAGAAATACCTGATCCCCTGCTCGTGAGAGGGAGAGGGAATTCAGACCCTAGATTTGCAATCTAGTACAATGTCTGTTAAAGTGAAATGTAGAGCCAGACAGGTCCCCAAAGCCCCTGCTGTCAGACCAGTACATAAAGGCTGAGCCTTTGCATCTTCCTTACCCAGGAAATCAAATAACTGCCTCCATCAATCCTCCCCAGACCTCTGGCAGACAGTAGAGCAAGACTCCATCTGCTGGGGAGTGGCGCAGAAACTAAGTTTAGAACTTCACCGTGGAGCTCAGAGCTGAGACTGCTACAACAAAATCCAGCACAGATAAAGCCCAACAGCTTCTATCCCCAGACCAGTACTTGAAGACACGACCTTTAGACCTGTCCTGTCATCAGGTAGAGATCTGTACCCAGGAGGGATGGGATCATTTTAGATTATATTACCACCAGCCATGCAGGCCAAGTGTGCACTCCAGAGAGTGTGCCAGGTGACTGTGACCCACGTACAACCTGGTTTAATTTCAGCCTGGTGGCCAAGGCATTGCCTCTGTCACCTCTCTCTCAATCTCATATAGAGTGAGGGCTCAGATTTAACCACAGGGAAGTAGGGCAGGAAAGTGAGCCCTGTGCTTTATCTTCAAGCTCAGTGCCCATCACATTGCAATGAGATCCAGCACTACCCAAAGACCAGAGAGCCCTATATCTACAGGCCAATACTGATATGCAGAGTCTCTAGACCCGCCCCAACATCAGATAGAGACATACACTCTGGTAGGACAGATGAGTGTTAGGGTTTCAATCATCCCTAGCTTTGTGCAGGCCTAGTGTGTATCCACAAGATGGCACATGGCCCTATACCTGCAAGGCTCAGGTACAATCCACCTTGATGTCAGCTTTGGCAGCCAAGAGACTGTTTTTACCCCTCTTCTCCCAACTGTCAACAGATAAGAAAGAGCAAGATTCTAGTCACTGTTGAGTAGGGCACTTAAATGAGAACAGGACTGCACCTTGGAACTGATGAAACCATCACCAAACATATATTAATGGTCTCTGTCCCCAGGCCAGTGCCTATAGATAGAGACTCTGGACCTATCTGGTCCCAAGTGGAGACCCATGGGCCACCAATTGGACTTATAGCCCATCCAGGATCTCCTTGAAGTGAAAGTCTACTTGAGCAGCAGGAAGCACATAGGAAAGCATGCTGAGGTGGTATTTCAGGGCTGAGGGTGGGGATCTAGGTGTGATTTAGCATTGTGGCATAGGCAGCCATAGGGCTGCCTTCCTCATTCCTCCCCAAATCCCAGGCAGTGTAACATAGATAGAATAATTGCCTGGGGAAGGAAAGGTAGGTGGGTGCCAAACCATTGCTTAGAAACCTTGGACCAGGACTGAGGGACTCACACATCTCTGCCTGGTTTTGGACCAGCGTTTTTGCTACTTGGTTATGCAGATAACTGAGTGACTCCTCTGGGACTCTGAGCTGGGACTCTCATGGCCCAAGCCACTATGGAATGAGGGCTGGTGTACCCATGCACCCCTCCTGAGACAGAGGTGCACCCTGTGTCCCCAGTACCATCGCCATTGAGCACAGTGCAAGAAGATACAGGGATACTATACTGTGACATCCAGCTTAACTGAAGCTAAAACAGCCTAGAAAAACAGCCACCAAAGACACATCTTCAGGAAATGTCTTACTGTGAAAGATACCCATTAAAAGTGATAGGGACAATTAGTCCACCAGCTACATAAATATCAATGTAGGGACACAGGGAGCAAGCAAACAAACAAACAAACAAAAACAAAAAAAAAGAAGTACAATATCCTCAAAGGAACACAATAGCATTTCAATAGCACTTTAATAACAGACTCCAAAGAAAAGGAGATTGATTGATTTTTTATAAGAATTCAAAATATTGGGGCCAATGCTGTAGAGGGTAAAGCTGCCACCTGCAGTGCTGGCATCCCATATGGGTGCCGTTTAGAGACCTGGCTGCTCCACTTCTGATCCAGCTCTCTGCTATGGCCTGGGAAAGCAGTAGAAGATGGCCCAATTCTTTGGGCCCCTGCACCCGCGTAGGAGATCCTGAAGAAACTCCTGGCTCCTGGCTTTGGATCGGCACAGCTCTAACTGTTGTGGCCAACTGGGGAGTGAACCAGCAGATTGAAGACCTCTTTTTCTCTCTCTGTTTCTCCTTCTCTCTCTGGAACTCTGACTTTCAAGTAAGTAAATAAATCTTAAAAAAATAATATTGATTGGGCTGGCACTGTGGCTCAATAGACTAATCCTCCCCCTGCGGTGGTGGCACCCCAGGTTCTAGTCCTGGTTGGGGCGCCAGATTCTTTCTCAGTTGCCCCTCTTCCAGGCCAGCTCTCTGCTGTGGCCCAGGAGTGCAGTGGAGGATGGGCCAGGTGCTTGGGCCCTGCACCTGTATGGGAGACCAGGAGAAGCACCTGGCTCCTGGCTTTGGATCAGCAGGGTGCACCAGCCGAAGCGGCCACTGGGGGGGTGAACCAACAGAAAAGGAAGATCTTTCTCTCTGTCTCTCTCTCACTGTCCACTCTGCCTGTCAAACAAAAAAAAATAGTGTTGATTATAAGGATGCTTAAAACAACTCATGATATGAATTAGAAATTCAGCAAAGAAAGAGATTTTGAAAAAGAACCAAACAGAAATCTTGGAAATGAAGAATTCAATAAGACAAATAGAAATACAATTGAAAACCTTAACAATAGATTAGATCAAGAAGAAGAAAAAATATCTGATCTTGAGGACAGGTCTTTTGAAATATGTAAGTCCTACCAATTAATAAAAAAGTAACAAAGGATTAATGCAAGACAATATTCCAATTGTGGGAATCCCTGCGGCAGAAGAAAGGAGCAAATGTATAGAAAACCTATTCACGGAAACAATAGATGAAAACGTCCCCAATCTTGAGAACGATATCAATAACTAAGAATGGAAGGCTGACAGGCCCCCAAATAGAGAGGACCAAAAAGATCCTCACCATGACACTATTATTACCAGACTCTTCAAATTACATCACAAAGGGAAAATCCTAAAATTCGCAAGAGAATGGTGCTAACTCACACTTACAGGAGACCCCCGACTTGACTACCAGCAACTTTCTCAGCAGAAACATTACAGATCAGGAGAGAATAGGAAGATAGATTATGAATCCTGAAAGAAAAAAAAATTACCAACCAAGAATATTATACCAATGAAGAGCATCCTTCATAAATGAAGCAGAAATAATCCAGACAAGTAAAAACTGAGGAAATTCATTATCATCAAATCAGTCTTAAAAATGACGCTACATACAGAAGCCACAGAAAGATAACTAACACCATGAACACATGTGAAAACATAAACCTCACTAGAAAAAGATCAAATCATACTCAAAATAAATAAGACTTTTTTAAATGACAAGAGTAAGTCATTACTTATGAATAATAACTTTAACAGGACTAAATTTCCCAATAAAAATGATACAGACTGGCTGGACAGATTTTTAATAAAAGACTCAATGATGTGCTTCCTATAAGAAACTCACTTCACAGTTAAAAACAGAGAATGAATGTGAAAGGTTAGAAAAAAATATTTCAGGCAAACATAAACCTAAAGTAATGTAATGATAACTATCCTTAGATCAGACAAAATTGACTTTAAGATGGAGACTGTAAAAAGAGACAAAGAAGTCACTCTGTAATGATCCAGGGATCAGTTCAACAGGATTTGATTGTAAATGTATGTGTACCTAATTCAGCAGCAAATTTAATAAAACAAACATTATTAGATCTAAGGAAGAGATAAGCGCCAATATAATAATAGTAGGATATGTCAATATCTCATCTTCATCAGTGAACAAGTCATTCAAACAAAAAATTAACAAAGAAACATTACAGTCAAGCTGTATGATAGAATAAATGGATTTATTTATTTTACAGAAAAACCACAGAATACACATTCTCTTTATCAGCATGTGAAACATTCTCTTGGATAGACCCTATATTAGGCCACTGCACAAGTCTCAATAAACTCCCCAAAAATGATAAATCATATCTTTTCCAACAACACTCTAATAAGTATAGAAACTAACAACCAAAGAAACTTTAGGAATTTTACAAATACATGAAACAACTTGCTTTTGAATGAATCATTGAAGCAATTAAAAGGGAAACTGAAAAATGCCTTTAAAGGAACAAAAATGGAAATACACCATACCAAAACTTATGGGACACAGCAAAATCAGTACTAAAGAGGGAGGTTTACAGCAACAGTGCCTATATCAAAAAATTTGAAAGTCTCAAATGATTAAGCTAATGAGGTGTATCAAAGAACAAATCAAACCAAAAGTTAAGAGAAGGAAATAATAAAGACAATAGTAGAAACAAATAGATTCTAAACACAACACAAAATGTTAATGGAATTAACAGTTGATTTTTTTGAAAAGACAAGCAGAACCAATAAACTTTTAGCTAGACTAACCAAGAAAAAAAATGATAAGATTCACATAAATAAAATCTGAGATGAAAAAGGAAATGCTACAACTGATGTCACAGAAATACAAAGGATCATTAGGGACTATCACGAACAACAATACATAACTAGATAGGAAAATCTAAAAGATATGGATACATTTATGGAATATTTAACTTAACAAAATTGAACCATGAGAAAATAGGAAAGCTGAACAAACCAATTGTAAGTAATGAGATTGAATCAGCAATTGAAAGCTCCCAATAAAGAAAACCAAGGAACAGATGGTTTCACTGCTGGATTCTACCAAACTTCTAAGGAAGAACTAACATCACTTCTCAAACTGTTACCAAAAATCAAAATGGAGAGAAAAATTCAATCTCACCCTGTGAGACCAGCATTATCTTGCTTCCCAAAGCAAGCCAAGATGCAACAACAATAGCAACAACAAAAAGCCAACTGGCGCTGTGGCATAGTGCATTACGTCATTGCTGGCAACACCAGCAATGGGTGCCTCCTCAATTTCCGGCCCCTCCACTTCTGATCCAGCTCCCTACAAATGTGCCTGGAAAAGCAACAGAAGATGGTCCAGGTACTTGGACTCCTGCCATCCACATGGGAGACCCTGATGAAGCTCCTGGCTTTGGCTTGGCTAAAGCCCCAGCCATTGCAGCTATCTGGGAAGTGAACCAGCTGATGGAAGATCTCTCTCTCTCTCTCTCTGTTTCTTCTTCTCTCTGTAACTCTGCCTTTCAAATAAATAAAATCTTTTTAAAAATATAGATCAGTATCTCTGATGAACACAGTTGCAAAAATTCTAAATAAAATACTATAAACTTGAATCTAACATCAAAAAGTTCGTTCTCCATGACCAAGTGGAATTTATCCCAGAGATGGGAGGATGGATCAACATATGTGATATCAATCAACATTATGCATCACATCAACAGAATGAAAGATAAAAATCATGTTATCAGGCCTGCATCATAGCACAGTTGGTTAATCCTCTGCACTGGCATCCCATATGGCGCAGGTTCTAGTCAATGCTGCTCCTCTTCCAGTCCAGCTCTCTGCTGTGGCCCAGGAATGCAGTGGAAGATGGCCCAAGTGCTTGGGCCCCTGCACCCTCATGGGAGACCAGGAGGAGGCACCTAGCTCCTGGTTTTGGATTGGCACAGCTCCGGTCATTGCAGCCATTTGGGGAATGAACCAACAGAAGGATGGCCTTCCTCTCTATCTCTCCCTCTAACTATCTATAACTCTACTTCTCAAATAAATAAATAAAATATTTAAAAAAATCATATTATCATCTCAACAAAATAATTTCCTCTAGGGTCAGCCAAACAACTATGCTTACTCTCATGACTTTTGTTCAACATAGTACTGGAAGTCCCAGCCAGGGCAATTAAGAAAGAGAAAGAAATAAAAGGCATACAAACAGGAAATGTTAAAGTCAAATTACCCCTATTTGGAGAAAATATGATTTGTATTCAAGAAACCTAAAGACTCCATGAAAAGACCTTTAGAAGTGATAAATTCTGTAAATTTATGGGATACAAAATCAGCACACAAAAATCAGTAGCCCTTTTATACTCCTATAATGATTGCTGAAAAAGATACTATAAGGGCATTCTCAGCCACAATAGCTAAAAAAAATTCATAAAATACCCTGGGATAAATTAAACCAAGATGAGGAGTGTTTAGTTTATTGGTTATGGTACCAGCTAAGATACTCACATTCCTTGGAGTACTTGGGTTTAACACATGCCTCCCATGCCTGATTGCAGCTTCCTGCTAAAACTGCCCCTGGCAGGCAATGGTAAAGGTGTAACTAAATTCCTACCACCCACATGGGAGGCCTGGACTGAATCGTCAGCTCTTGGCTTCAGCCCAGCCCAGACCCAGCCATTACGGACATTTGAGAGAGTGAGCCACCAATTGGGAGTTTCTCTTTCTTTCATAAGTAAGGGGAAAAAAAATTAAACTATGTATGTGAAAGACCTCTACAAGGCTGAGAAATGACAGTCTCTTTAACAAACAGTACAGGGAAAATTGGACATTCAATATGCAGAGGATTGAAACTTGACAACCCCTCCACCCACCACTTCTCACCATATCCAAAAAATAGCATTGAGCAAACCAGTTAAACTGCTGCCTGCAACACCAGCATGTCCTGGCTGCTCCTCTTCCAATCAGCTCCCTGCAAATGTGTCTGGGAAAGCAGCAGAAGATGGCCCACGTGGTTGGGCCCCTGCACCCAACTAGGAGTCCCAGATGAAGCTGTTGGCTCTAGGCTTTGACCTGGCCCAGCCCCAGCAAATGCCATGTATGGAAAACATTTCTCTCTGTCTCTCCCTCTCTCTCTGTAGCTCTGACTTTCGAATAAACAAAAACAACTTCTTTGAAAAAGTCAAACTGTGTTAAAAACCTATATGTAAGACTGAAGTTGTGAAAGTATTAAGAAGCGATCATAGAGGAAACAAGACATCAGTATGGGCAATTAATTTTTAGATGGGTCCTCAAACACATAACAAACAAAAACAGAAGTAGGCAAATGGGATTACATCTACTTAAGACCCTCTGCTCAGCAAAGCATGCAATGGACAAAATGAAGAGACAACAGACAGAATGGAAATAAATATGTGCAAACTATTCACTTGACAAAGGATTAGTATCCAGAATATATAAGGAACTCAAAAAAGTCGGCAACAATAGCAACAACATCAGCTAAAACTAACAATTCCATTAAGAAATGGGTGGAGGGGCTGGTGTTTGGGGTAGCAGGTTAAGCCTCCACCTGCAATGCTGGCATTCCATATGGGTGCTGGCTCAAGACCTGGCTGCTCCTCATCTGATCCAGCTCCTTGCTGGTGTGCCTGTGAAAACAGCAGATGATGCCCATGTTCTTGGGGCCCTGCACCCATGTGGGAGACCCAAAGGAAGCTAGAGGCTCCTGGCTTCAGCCTGACCTAGATCTGGCTTTACAGCCATTTGGGGAGTGATCCAGTGGATGGAAGATCTCTGTCTCTCCCTCTCTCTGGAACTCTGCATTTCAAATAAAAAAACTTAAAATATAAATATTTAGAGTAACCGAGTAGACATTTTACAAAAGAAGAAACATAAATGGCCATCAAATGTGTGATCAAATGCTCTATATCACTAGCCAACAGGGAAATACAGATCAAAACCACAATGAGATATTATTTTACTCCAGTTAGAATGGCTATTATAAAAAAAAAGCATAATAAATGCTGGAAAGAATGTGGAGAAAAGGGAATGCTTATATACTGTTTACAGGAATTCAAATTAGCATAACTGTTACAGAGAACAGTACAGTAGGAGATTCCTCAAAAAGGTCAATGCTGATCTTCCATTTGACTCAGCTATCCCACTTCTGGGTATATATCTGGAGAAAATGATATTAGCTTATCAAAGGATACCTGAACTTCCATATTCATTACAGCACTGTTCACAATATCCAAAATTTGGAATCAACCTAGGCATATATTGATGCATTACTGAATAAAGAAAATGTGATACACACACACACACACACACACACACACACACACAGGAATATTACAGAACCATATAAAGTATAAAACTCTGACCCTTGTAGCAAAATGCATGGAATTGGAGGTCTTTATGCAACTGAAATAAACCAAACACAGAGACAAATGTAGCATGTTTTCTCTCATACATGGAAGTTTAAAAAAAGTCAGTAACTTGGAAGGGTGGGAATAGGAGGAGGGGGAGATGAAGGGAGGTTGGATAACGGGCAAAAAACACATTTATATAGAAGTACCAGGTTCTAGTATTCCATAGTACAGTGCGTGACTATAGTTCACAACAATGTGGTGTATGTTATATAAAGAACTGGAAGAGAGAAGTTAGTAGGCTCCAAGCATAAGGAAAGGAAAATGGAAATGGAAATGTTAATTGCCTGATTTGATGAGTTTATGCTGTATAATGTCTGTTGAAACATTGTCTGGTACCCCATAATATTGCATGATAATCACAAGTTTTGAAAACTTAAAAATCTGTCCCCTTGCCTCAGTTAGACAACGCTGAGGGGTCATTCCAGTTCCAGAGCTGTTCATGAGGCTGGGGGCCCTTGTGACAACTGCATCTACAGTTGCACTCCTCTCTCTGTTCACTGCACCGTGGAGGTATTTCGTGCTTCCATGAGAACTGTCCAGCAAATCCTACATATCCCAACCATCTCTGTTTTTTGGGGGGAACTTGATCT
Source organism: Sylvilagus floridanus (assembly GCA_949820135.1). NCBI lineage: Eukaryota > Metazoa > Chordata > Mammalia > Lagomorpha > Leporidae > Sylvilagus > Sylvilagus floridanus. Next base: position 121,934,400 of record OX463225.1, read on the forward strand.
ATGGTATCTTATATAATTTTTGAAGGTAGAAACAACAGTGTATAAAGTCCAGTGTTTGAAATGTTGTAGGCATTCAGTATTTGCTAGTTCCCTTGCCCTCTTTATTGTGTTTTATTCATGTCTGGGAAGAGTAACAAAACAATGAACTGAGACCTGCCTACAGGAGTCAGATTCTCTCCTCCAGCGGATGAAAACTCCTTTTTGACAATAAATAGTTCAATAGATTCTTGGAAAACTATTCAGTTGATGGGAGCCACCAAAAGTTTTAAACTGATGAGTGACCTATTCATATTTTTGATTTAGAAAGATTAGCTTGCCCATAATGCAGTGGAGATTTAGGTTAAGCTAGAGACTGGGGGGTTGATTAGAAGAAATCATGATCTCAACTAAAGAAGTAGCAATGAGCTAGGAAAGGACATTCATTGGAGAGTTATTTCATAGGAAGATTTGGTAGGGTTTGGCGACTAATTGGCTGTGAGGTGAAGGATGGTGATCTGTATGCTGTGGCTTTAAGACCTCTCATTTAGTCTCTTTGCAGATAGCAATGCTGTTTTTTGACAAAGGAAGCACAGGAAGTAGAGATAACTTTGGTGCAAAATAGGGAGCAAGGGCTGTAAGATTATTTTGTTGACTTGTGATGTGTTCAGTTGAAGTGTTGTTGGTTAATCCAAATGGAGATTTCCAAGGGAGTATTTAAATTTTTAAGAATTTTCATTTTGTTTAAAAGGCAGAAAGACAGGGAGAGAGACAGAGATTTTCCATCTGCTGATCTACTCCCTAAATGCCTGCAACAGCCAGGCCTGGGCCAGACCAAGGCCAGGAGCTTAGAGAGCAATATGGCTCTCCCATGTAGGTGGCAGGGACCCCAAGTACTTGAGCCATCATCTGTTGCCTCCCAGAAAGCTGGACATGAACCAGGTACCCCAATATGGGATGCTAGTGTAAGGAAAAGGGCACAGAAACAGAGAAAAAACAGGATATGAACTTACAGCCAAATTGAATAATTTATTTGCAAAGGTGGGTGACCCACTGCCAGCGTGCATGCAGACCGAACACGTGGCAGAGGGCCCAGACTCCAGCAGGCTGGGCCTTTTTATGTCTTAGGATGGGTAAGGGTCTGGAGTGGGGTTGAGAGGGAGGGGGTAGTAGGGAGCAGTGAACTTCTCCATACAGGTTCCTCAAGTTTTTCATGGGCTTTCAAACTTGGAGAAGAATGCAGGGGTTAGGGTGTGGAGCAATACAGAGTGTGAGACTGAGCTGGTCTCTTGAAAGAAGGCAGGGATAAGGGGTAAAAATGGCATTTTATCTACTTTAAGGCAAGAACCTAAAATGGCTGAGGCTTATGTCCTTGTTCCATTAGCGAGGGTCCAAGTGGCACCTTTTTTAAGAAAAAATATTATTTACTTGAAAGGCAGCGAGAGAGAGAGAGAGAGAAGAGAGAGATAGAGAGAGAGAATCTTCCTTCTGCTGCTTCACTCCCCCAGTGGCTGCAATGGCCCCGACTGGGTCTAGCCAAAGCTAGGAGCTAGCAGCTCCATGCAGATCTCCCAGGTGGATGCAAGGGTTAAAGGACTTGGGTCATCTTCTCCTGATTTCCTTGGCCATCAGCCAGGGGCTGGATGTGAAATGGAGCAGCCAGAACTGAAACCTGTGCTCTTATGGTGGCTTAACCCTCTGCACCACAACACTGGCCCCACAAGTGGCATATTAACTGTGGCACCACGTGCCCATCCCTCAAGGGATTATGTTACCATAGAAAGTGGAATTTCAGAAAATACATAAAATATGAAAAAAGCCCATAGAATCTACATTTTCACCTCCCTCCTCTCATCCTGATATGGTTAAAACTCAGAGGCTAACACCTCTGAGGGACTTGCCACACGGCCAGAAACCAAACCTCTTGGGTTTAGACCAATGCACCCATCTCCTGGCTGGAGTTTCATTATGTTCTATTTGTCTTCATGGTTCCCCAATTTAACAATGCCTGACATACTGTAAGTGCTAAAAGTGTTTGTGGAATGAATATGCTGACTGCAGCCATTCTTTGAGGTAAGACTAGCCCCTCCTCTCCATATCGTCACTGGAATTCTATCTCAGAGACATCTTGGAAGTCATCAGACCCAGGGAAGTCCTATTTAGCCACAAAATTTGCATTTCCCCAGGTACCTCCCAAGCCCTCTCCACTTCCTCTGAAAGCGAAACCTCTGCTCAGCTCACACCCATGGGCACCCTCTGGACGAAATCCACAGATCTGATGTAGAAACCAATAAAAGCAAACAGAGTAGAAAGAAGGTACGATTTGGGAGTTCAGAAAGTATGTAGGCAATTCATTTTTATTTTATACTTGGAGGAACTTAGGCCAGGAGGTCTTGTCTTGACTCAGTCCAATCAGAGTCATAAGCTCAGACAAGGGGAGAGCACTTGGGATGGGGGAAGGGCAGCTAATACAGACTACTTTGTGCTGGATGATGACTGAGGATATCCCATTTAGGCCTGACAAAAAGATCATCCATTTAACATGAGGAAACCATGGCTTGGAAAGTTAACTTCTCTTGAGGCCCTATATCTGACAAAGTGTAGATTTGAAACTCAAAACCAAGGTTGTTAGACTCCAAAGGTCATGCTCATTGTTTTACACTGTGCAGCCTTCCAAACGCTTCCTCGTGTTGTTCCTGGAGATGGAAATGTTGCTTCCACCACTCCCTAGGAGCCAGCAGGCTTTCTGAAACTACCATCCTAGCAGTGCTGCCAAGTTCATGGGTGTAGGGTTTGAGAGAATCCAGGAAGTCCTCGTGTGCATAAGATACATAATGGATCAAGCCCCCAATAAGCATCAGCAAAGGAAAAATTGTCTTCGACCTCCAGCCTCAGCTCAACTTGCCAGATGGCACTGGGCAAGCAACTTCCCTCTCTTGTTCTTCCAAGATTAAAGAAAATGCTCATAAGGAGAAATGTAAATTTAGTGGGCTTTCCTGCTGATGATTTCCAAATTTTCTCTGTAATAATCATTTCTATCACATGGAAGAGTTGAAAGAGGTAATGTATTGGGGAGGGAGAGTGTCCTACTACCAAGAAACGTGTCTTGGGCTTTGGAGATCCAACAATTGGTCTGAATCTTAACAAATGAGTAGGAGGCTGTTAGGCCAACAATGAGGGGGAGGACAGATTCCAGGAAGTGCAAAATCTTGAGCGAAGGCACTGGTAAATTCGGGAAATTGCAAATAATCCAGGAAGACCAGTGAAAGGGAGTGGCCAAGCTAGAAATGAGACCAGAGAAATCCATAGACACTAAGTCACATAAGGATCAGTAGTAGCTTTTAGGTTCTCGAAAGAGTCTATCTTTGAAGGTTTTAAACATGGAAATGTCATCAAACTTGAGCTTTAAAAAGAACCTTCTGCCCTTTGGCAGACTTAGCAAGACTGAGAGAGGAGGTGCACATACAGCCTGGGAGCTATAATGGGAAGACACGTGGGCAGAGGCCAACAGAGCTACAGTGCACTGTGACCTTCTTCTATTTGTTGTTCATGGATAATTTCCTCCTTTTTGATTGAATCAACAGAAGAATAATCTATCCTGACAGAGGGTTTAATGTGAATTCAAGATTGAAAATTATAATTTGTCCTGAGAGCTCATGGGTCTACAAGAGGAGACACCTATTCAGGGCAAGAAGAGGACACAGCAGATGCAAGCCAGATTCCTGACGTCCTGAGGACCACCGAGGGGAAAGAAGTATGGCAGGCCATTCATTAATTTGTCTTTTATCTGTTTTATTTGAAAAAAACCAAAAGAGTTTTAAGAAAAGTGTAGTATAACAAACACCCTTAAAATCAGTTTGTAAGTTGGCTGCACCTGGCCCACAAGGGAGCTTCAAGCTTTCTATGGCTATGATACTTGTTCTTCATTGTTTAGCACAATTTTCCTTTAATATTAGCTCAAAAACCCAGGACACACACACGCACACACACACACACACACACACACACACAGAGTTTGTTTGAAGGTTTTAAACATATTTGAGGGTAAATGACATATGTAATATCCCTTTATCCCTGAAGGCATCAGTAGGCAGTGTTAGGACAGTATTACACAACTTCAATAGGATTATCACTTCAGTAAATTTTACATTTTATTTTTTAATCTTACCTACTGCAGTGTTGTCAGTTGAGCCCCTAATGCCTATTGTCACCACATTAACCAGTCTAATGTCAGATATTAGAGTCTCCTTTAATCTGGAACATATCCACAACCATTTTTTCTCCTTTGTAGCATGGATTTATTGGAAGAGTACAATCTGTATTAGTCAGGATTCTCTGGAAAGACAGAACCAGTAGAGCGTGTTTATAAACAGCTGAGGGGATTTCTTAGAGGACTGGCTCAGGCCGCCTGTGAGCTGGAGACCTTGAGGTACTTAGTAGCATGACTCAATCCAAGTCAAAAGGCCTCAGAAGCAGGAAAGCTGAGAGTGTAAGGCTCAGCTGAGGCCAAAATCCGAAACATCTGGGAGGCTATTGGTGCATGTGCTGTAGTCCAAAGGCCAGAGAGCCTGGAGTTCTGATGTCCAAGGCAGCAATAAAAGTATCTATTTTAGGTCTCAGAGAGAAGCTAATTCATCTTCTGTGTTTGTTCCATCTGGGTGTCCAGTCAATTGAATGTTCCACTTTTACACTCAGACTCATTTCTTAACCTCTTCTGGAAAAACCTCTTCACTCTAGGTATTCTTTTTTGAAATTGTTTTTTTAAACATTTATGTACTTATTTGAAAGGCAGAGTTACAGAGAGAGAGAGAGAAGGAGAGACAAAAGGGAGAGATCTTCCATCTGCTGGTTCACTCCCCAAATGGCCATAATAGCTGGGGCTGGGCCAGACTGAAGCCAGAAACCCGCTGCACCACAGTGCTGGCCTCTCTGGTATTCTTTAATCAGATCAAGTTGAAGACCTAAAATTAATCATTTACACAACCTCTCCACTCCCTTATTTTTTAACAGCAAGCTCCTCGATTGAGGTTTTCTGATAATTCCTTATAATTAGATTCAGATTTTGTAGCCCCAAACCAAGTACTACATAAGTAATCTATCTTTCGCAAAGTATCACATCTAGGGGCCCGTGTTGCATTCTCATTGGTGATGCTATTTTTGCTGGGCTGGTTAAGATGCTGCCAGATTTCTCCATCCCATAGTTTCACTTCTTCTGTTTCAGTAAAGAACAATTTGTTCGCATAGAATCTAAGATCTCTTTGTGTTTCTCTGTCTCTATCACCATCACCACCACCACTATCATCATCTGTCTTCTTGAGTCAGTTTTGCAGTTTTTGAGTTTCTAGGAATTTTTCCCTTTCATCTAGATTATCTAATTTATTGTTATACAATTGTTCATAGTGTCCTTTTGTAATAATTTTGCATTTGTCTAGGTTCAGTAACATCCCCTATTTACTTTCTTATTTTAATTATTAGGGTCTTCCTGTTTTTCGCTTGGTCAGTCTAGCTAAAGGTTTGTAAACTTTGTTGATCTTTTTAAAGAACTAACTTTTAAAAATATTTCTCTTTTGTTTTTCTTCTCTATTTCGTTTCTTTTCACTCTTCTCCCTATTATTTAACTCCTCCCGCTTGTTTTAAATTTAATTTTTACTTCTTCTAGTTTCTTACGGTAAAATTTTAGGTTATTGATTTGAGATTTTTTTTTAAGTAGAGACATTTACAATTATACATGTTTCTCTCAGCTCTGCCTTCACTGCATCTCGAAAGTTTTCTTGTTTGCATTTGTCTCAAAGTATTTTCTAATTTCCTTATGATTCATTTTTGTTATTTAGGAGTGTAGTGTTTCATTTCTGCCCACTGTTGACTTTTCCAGATATCCCTCTGCTATTGACTTATAATTTCAGAAACATGCGTCTGATATAATCATAAACATACTTCCTTCAATGTTTCTACAAATAATAATTTCAAGATTATTGAGACTTCTTTTACAGCCTAGAATGTAATCTATCCTGGAGGATGGTTCATGCATTTCTAGAGAATGTATTCTCCTCGAGTAGAATGTTCTACATATGTTTATTAAGTTTAGCTGATTTATAGTGTTAGTCAAATCTTTTACTTTCTTGTTGATCTTATATCTAGTTGTTCAATCCATTATTGAAAATTGGAGTGAAGCCTGCAATTATTACTCTTTGAATTACCTATTTATTTCTTCAATTTTGTACATTTTTGCTTCATTTATTTTTAGGTTCTGTTCTTGGGGACATATATATATTTGTATGTCATATATATGACATATGTATGTATATATGACATACATATGTCAGTAATTGTTATATCTTCTTGATGGATTGATCCTTTTGTCATTATAAAATGTCCTCTTTGTCATAAGAGCAATTTTTGTCTTAAAATTGTATTTGGACTGATCTTAGAATCACCACTCCTCTCCTTTTGTTAATGTTTATATAGCATATAATTTCCCATCTTTTATTTTCAAGCTGTTGATGAATTTGTAGCCTATGTTTTTTGCTGACAGCAAAATTGGATCACATTTTCTTTGGATTCGTTCTACCAATTCCTGGTTTTAACTCCATTTTTATTTAATGTCATTCCTGGTAAGGAAGGATTTACAGCTGCCATTTTTCTAATTGTTTTATACCTGTGTTCTTCTCTTCTCCCATTACTGCCTTCTTTTTTGTTAAATAGTTATTTTCTACACTTGATCTTAGCCAAAAGGCTAAGAAGTGATGTTATTTTCTATTATACAACTTGAATTACCTCATCATTATAAATTGTATTTTTTTTTGACAGGCAGAGTTAGACAGTGAGAGAGAGAGAGAGAGAGAGAGAGAGAGAGAGAGAGAGAGAGAGAAAGGTCTTCCTTCCGTTGGTTCACCCCCCAAATGGCTGCTACGGCTGGCGTGCTGCACCCATCCGAAGCCAGGAGCCAGGTGCTTCCTCCTGGTCTCCCATGTGGGTGCAGAGCCCAAGCACTTGGGCCATCCTCCACTGCCATCCCAGGCCACAGCAGAGAGCTTGACAGGAAGAGGAGCAACCAGGACAGAACCGGTGCCCCAACCGGGACTAGAACCCGGTGTGCCAGTGCCACAGGTGGAGGATTAGCCTAGTGAGCCATGGTGCTGGCCATAAATTGTGTTTTAAAAAGTTGTTTTCTTCATGGTTGCTTAGGACATTGCAATGTTCTTGATTTCAGTAATATAGAAATCTTTGTTACTGAGTGGTTTCCCCTGCCCTCTCCTTGGTGTTGTTATTGCCATACAAATCACATTTTTATATGATGAGGGTACTTCAAAAAGTTCGTGGCAAATTGAATTAAAAATAAGTATTGTGGTGTAAAAAATTTTAAACAAAGCATAATTTTTTCACAATATTCATTTTCATGGACTTTTTGAAACACCCTTATACAGACATGCCAATAACATGAATTTATAATTATTGCTTTTAAATAAGGGAAGAAGACTTGCAAACAAAAATACACTTGTAGTGTTTTTAATCTATGTGGTTACATTTGCTGGTACTCTGTTTCTTCAGATGGATTTGAATTGTTGTCTGTATTCTATTTTATCCTGAGGGACTTCCTTTTAGAGTTCTAGCCAGGCAGATGTGTGAGTGATGAATTCTCTCAGTAACTGTATATCTGATAATTTCTAAATCCCTCCTTCATTTTTGGAGGATAGTTTTTCTGCATGTAGAATTCTTGGTTGGTGGTCTTTTTCTTTCAGAATTTTGGATATGTCATTTCACTGTCTTCTGACCTACATGTGACTACTTGCTTCTTTCTTGCTACTTTTAGGATTCTCTCTTGTACCAGGCATTTTTGACTTTCAATGGGTTTATTACAATGTGTCTAGTTGTGTCTTTATCTGTGTTTACCATTCTTGAAATTCACTGGACTTCTTGGATGTGCAAGTTAATATATTTTATCAAATCTGGGAGATTTTGGTCATTATCTTTGCAACTATTCTTTCTTTACCTCATCTCTAGTTTGGCTTCTCATTATGCGTATGTTGGTACATTGGATGGCATGCTACAAGTGTTAGGCTCTGTTCACTTCTCTTCTTTTTAAAAAAAATACTTTTTGCATCTAAGATTATATAATTTCAATTCTTCTATTGTCAACTGTGCTGATTCTTCTCCCTGCTCAAATCTGCTCTTGAACATTCTAGTGAACTTTTCAGTTCAGTTATTTTACTTAGTTCCAGAACTTTGGTTTGATTCATTTTTATAGTTTATCTTTTTTGTTATTTTCTATTTGATGAGATATTGTTACACTGGTTTCATTTAACTCTCTTTAGCTCTTTGAGCATATTTGAGACAGTTGATTTTTTAAAAAAATATTTATTTCATTTATTTGAAAGACAGAGAGAGGTAGAGACAGAAAGAAAGGTCTTCCATCCGCTGGTGCATCCCCAGATGGCCGCAAAAGCCAGAGCTGCACCCATTTGAAGACAAGAGCCAGGAGCTTCTTCCAGATCTCACGTGCAGGTGCAGGAGTCCAAGGACTTGGGCCATCTTCTACTATTATCTCAGGCCACAGCAGAGACCTGGATCAGAAGAGGAGCAGCTGAGACTAGAACCGGCATCCATATGGGATGCCAGCACTTCAGGCCAGGGCTTTAACCCACTGCACCACAGCGCCAGCCCCAAGAGAGTTGATTTAAAGACTTTATCAGTAAGTCCAATTTAGCACTTCAGGAATAATTTCTACTAATTAGTTGTTCATGTAAAGAGGATCATACTTTTTTTAGATGCCTTGAAATTTTCTGGTACAATTGGACATTTAATATCATATTACATGGAAAATCTGGAAATCAGGTTAGCCCTCTGGTTTTGCTGCTTTCAATGATGTTTGCTTAGTGACTTGGGGATGCCAGACTTCCTCTTTTTCCTGAATCAGGGAGTTCAATTTTGTATCTTTGGTGCTGGGGCAAGGTAAGAGGAGGCAGAAGATGAGAAGACAGTGGCTCTGTAACCGCTGGTCTGTGGATCTGCCCATTTCTACTAATAGTTATTTTTAGCTAGAGAATGGGGCTGATTGGCCTCCAGCCTCGCTTCTCCAGAGATCTTGCAAGAGACTGGCAATTTATGACTGGCACTTTTCTTCAGAGTAACTCCTGCCTTTCCAGGTTTTTGAGAAAATACACCTCACCCTACCATGGATGTGTATATAGTTCTTTGTCTTAAGATATCGTAATTTGTTTTATTTTGTTCTTTTGCTTCTTTTCTTTTTAAAAACTTTTAAGGTGAGCAAATTTCATGTATTTCATATAGACAGATTTAGGAGCATAGTGGTACTTCACATCCTACTCTCCCTCCTATCCACATTCCTACCTTCCTTCCTTTGTATAAAATTGTTTACCGAATGGACCAGTAGATCTCAGGAGGACAGAACACTTTAGAAATGGTACAGGTTTATGGGAATTTGCACCTGAAGCAAAGTGTCACACTCATGGAACACAACTGGAGTGGATTCATCTTGATGGAGAACTCTAAAATGTTGCTGTTAGATCTTGCTGTCTAGATGCCAATGTTTAACTTTTCTCTTGATTCTTCAGGTTGCTCCAAAACCTGGCAGTAAAATGTTCACCTTTACCATTTGTTCGGATCTCTTGCACACAAGCAGTTTCTGAGCACACATGCCCCTGACCTAATTTTCCAGTATGATTACAAAGGGAAGCTGTCTTTGATCCTCAAAACTTGATCCACCCTTCCTGATTTTTGACCTCTCAGTCCTCAGCACTTCATCTACCTAGCAGTTGTGTTTGACACATGATGATATTGTCATAATTGAAATCAAATTACTAATTTTCCTTATGGCTGCCTTTCAGGCTATAATATGACCTGTATGAAGGCAAGATCCTTGTCTATCTTCTTCAATATTAAATCTAGAACAAGGCTTGAATCATAGAAGTTGCTCAATTATGTATCTAACCATTTTTTTAAACAACCTACTTTTGGTTGGGAGCTAAAATCAAAAGGCATTCTTTTCCTCCATTCACATGAGGACTATGTAAAATTTGCTTTCCATTGCTTAAGGATGTTTTGGGCAAATCCCTTAGTTTCATTTTTATTACTTCCAGTAATTTAACAGTACAGTTCAATGTAAAACTCCCCTTTTGCTTCTTCCTGTCACTTCGGCTCAAGCTTATCTCATGGTCTACAAATCTATAACAGGGAAGAGGGTGTGGTCTGATCTTTCCCTCCTATGCTACTTCATTTAGTTCCAGTTCCTTGAGTAATATAAGGCAGAGAGGAGAGGCTCAAACTAGTTCTCAGTTACTTGTCTGTTGTTGGTTATGTCTGTTTCTGCCCACTGTGGAAGATTTTATGGCAGGCATGTAAGTGTTGGCTTGTTTATGGAGCATGGGTGCCAGCGTGTTAGGGGTCTATGCAACATTGATGGGGGTGGGGCGCTCTCCACTAAAAGTGTGCTGATGTGGAAGGTAGTCTCTTGCTTGGCCTCTTCTGGTCTTCCTTCCACTGACGCTGAACCAAACAGCTTCTTGCCGCTGGGTTCTGCTTCTCTGCTGACCCGAGGAGTGAGACAACTGAAAACTGGCTACAATCTGCAGTGCCCACTATGGAAACTCCTGCATCCTTTTTCAAAATTTTTTGAATGATTTCCCCCCCATTCTGTTGGTTGTCTCTTCAGTCTATTGATCATTTCCTTTGCTGTGCAGAAGCTCCTGAGTTTGATATAATCTTCTTTGTTTAGTTTTGCTTTTGTTGCCTGTACTTCAGGGTCTTACCCAAGAAGTTGACCCTTACACAAATGTCTTTGAGTGTTTCTCTTACATTTTCTTCCAACAACTTCATTGTCTCAGGTCTTAAATATAGGTCTTTGATCCATCTTGAGTTGATTTTTGAAAGTTGTGAGTGGTATGGATCTAATTTCATTCTTCCACATATATACTTCCAGTTTTGCCAGTGCCATTGCTGGTCTGAACACTTTCATCAAAAATCAGTTGGCTGTAAGTACATGGATTAATTTCTGGGGTCTCTATTCTGTTTCATTGATCTATATATCAGTTTTAGGCCAGTGTCATGCTGTTTTCATTATTAGCATATAAAAATCTATTGTTTTCATTTCTTTAAATAAATTTGCAACTTTATTGAGTTGTTTTATCAATTTTTTGAAGTAAATTTTTTTATATTTCTTTCTTTTCATTATTTAATAAATGTGAATTTACAAAGTGCAACTTTTTTTTAACTTTTATTTAGTAAATACAAATTTCCAAAATACAGTTTATGGATTGCAATGGCTCCCCCCCCCCATAATTTCCCTCCCACTCACACCCCTCCCATCTCCCGCTCCCTCTCCCATTCCATTCACATCAAGATTCATTTTCAATTATCTTTATATACAGAAGATCGATTCAGTATATATTAAGTAAAGATTTCATCAGTTTGCACCCACACAGAAATACAAAGTGTAAAATACTGTTTCAGTACTAGTTATAGCATTACTTCACATTGGACAACACATTAAGGACAGATCCCACATGAGGAGTAAGTACACAGTGACTCCTGTTGTTGACTTAATGATTTGACACTCTTGTTTATGGTGTCAGTAATCTCCCTAGGTTCTAGTCATGAGTTGCCAAGGCTATGGAAGCCTTTTGAGTTCACCAACTTCGATCTTACTCTGACAGGGTCATAACCAAAGTGGAAGTTCTCTGTTCCCTTCAGAGAAAGGTACCTCCTTCTTTGATGGCCCTATTCTTTCTACCGGGATCTCACTCACAGAGGTCTTTCATTTAGTTTTTTTTTTCCAGAGTGTCTTGGCTTTCCATACCTAAAATATTCTCATGGGCTCTTCAGCCAGATCTGAATTTGTATTGTTGTGGCTCCCCCCACCCAACCTCCCTCCCTCCCATGGCCCTTCTCTCTCCCAATCCCTCTCCCATCCCACCCTTCATTGAGTTTCATTTTCAATTACCTTCATATACAGAAGATCAACTTAGTATATACTAAGCAAGGATTTCAACAGGCTGCCCTCACACAACTGCACAAGGTATAGGGTATTGTTCGACTAGTAGTGTTGTCTTTAAGTTTCATAATAAAACACATTAAGGGCAGAGATCCTATGTGGGGAGCATGTACCCAGTGACTCTGCTGTTGATTTAACAATTGGCACTCTTATTTATGACATCAGCAATCATGGCTCTTGCCATGAGCTGTCTATGTTATGGAAGCCCCTTGAGTTCACCAACTCTGAACTTGTTTAGTCAAGGCCGTATCACAGTGGAGGTTCCTTCCTCCCTTTGGAGAAAGGCGCCTCCCTCCTTGATGGTCTGTTCTTTCTGCTGGGGTCTTGTTCACCAGGATCTTTCATTTAGATTGTTTTTGCCACCGTGTCATGGCTTTCCATGCCTGTGAGACTCTCATGGGCCTTTTAGCCAGAACCAAATGTCCCAAGGGTTGATTCTGAGGCCGGAGTACTGTTTTGGGCGCTTGCCATTCTATGAGTCTGCTGTGTGTCCTGCTTCCCCTGCAGGATCATTTTTAAAAGACTTATTTAATTCATTTGAAAGGTAAAGTTGGAGGTGGGGGGAGAGAGAGAGAGAAAATCTTCCACCCACTGGTTTACTTCCCAGATGTCTGCAATGGCCATGTTGGGTCTGGCTGAAGCCAAGAGCTTCATCCAGATTTCCCACATGGATTCAGGGGCCCAAGGACTTGAGCCATATTCTGGTGCTTTCCCAGGTGCAACAGCAAGGAGATTGCTTGAAAGTGGAGCAGCTGGGACAGTTGCATCCAAATCTGCACCCAAATGGGATGCCAGCTTTGCAGGCAGCACCTTAACCTGTTATGCCACAACTGATTTATCAATAGCAAAGTAGAAGATGCCTCTAAGCTTCTTTGCTATTCTGACCTTTAGCTCCATGGGTCAGAATTATCAATTCTTTTTTTAATCTTTTTTATTTTTTAATTTATTTTTTATTTTTGACAGGCAGAGTGGACAGTGAGAGAGAGAGAGACAGAGAGAAAGGTCTTCCTTTACCAGTGGTTCACCCTCCAATGGCCGCCACAGCCGGTGCGCTGCAGCCGGTGCACCCCGCTGATCCGAAGGCAGGAGCCAGGTGCTTCTCCTAGTCTCCCATGCGGGTGCAGAATCCAAGCACTTGGGCCATCGTCCATTGCACTCCTGGGCCACAGCAGAGAGCTAGATTGGAAGAAGAGCAACAGGGACAGGATCCGGTGCCCCGACCGGGACTAGAACCAGGTGTGTCAGTGCTGCAGGCGGAGGATTAGTCTATTGAGCTGCGGTGCCAGCCCAGAATTATCAATTCTAACAGCTTTTTGGTGGACCGTTTTTTTTTTTTTTTTTTTTTTTTTTGGCTGAAGTGCGTTCTTCTTAGGGAACCTCAGCCCAAGCTGGGCTTCAGGATGCAAAGGTCACTGGGTTGGGAGGCACTCTCACTAAGAGTGGGAGAAATAAACCAAACCACCATCTATCAAGGGCTGTGGTAATCCTCACGGGCAGACTGAACGCTGAAGGCAGAACTGAGCATGATGAGGCTGGGGGAAAAAGCAGAAGTGACAAAAGAAATGTGTCAGCAGGATTGGGTCGAACAGGGAAATGGAAAACTAAGAGATGGGAATATGATAGGAACAGAAAATGGAGGTTGAGGGAGAAATGATGGTAGAGAGAGAGAAGTAAAGACTGAGAAGCAGGGATCTGAGGGAAGGGACTGAGCAAAGGGATTGGACTATGTAATCTGCCCAGCTAGAGATCAGGGGGATGAGCACGGAGATGCTGGTTAAAAGGAACAAAGGTTGGAGGTTACTGGAGAAGGTTGCCCTGGGGTAAATCTGTCTTCTCCCCTGCTATGCCGACTTTGGTGAGGAGGAGCAGAGGGGAGGCAGAAGAGAGAAGGTGCATGGGCTGTCACTCTAACAAATAGGCTTGAGCACTGGAGGAGGCTGATTCTTTTGTTCCTGAACAAGCAGTAGTGAGGATGAGGGACAGAGCTTCTCAAAGGCTGCTTCGGTCTCACTAACTGCTGTGTGGAATGAATATAGCCAAGGAAGCCATCTACACCCAGTCCAAATCTCCAGTGAAAAATCTGGAAACACCTCCACTCCTAGTACCCTAACCTTGTTCCTGAAAAGACATTTTTAGGTAAAGAGCTTAGCACAGAGACTGGCACATGGGCTCAGTTGATGTTCATTTTCATTACACAGCTCCGAGCTCAGGGCCTCAGCATCTGGCGTCGGGGTAAACATGGGTGATGGCTGATGAACTCATTGATCTGAAGGTTCAGGTCTGATTTACATGTGCCTTCACCTGATTCCACCTCCAGGGCACGATCCAAGCCATGTGTTTGTGCAAAGCCAGATATGAAGGTGGCATCAGTTCACAGGAGCGCCTGGTTCTGTAAGCCTCCCAGCATAACCTGGTGCTGTTTGTTGAGACAAGCTGGTCCCTGGGAGCATAGCTGGTGCACCTGGGAACCATGTGATCTGGGAGGGACTACTGGGAATTTTAACTTGGGAAGTAAAGGAATATAGCAGCCAGGGATAGAAAAGGGCAGGAAGTGAAGGGGAGAGTCAAGACCTAGGGATGGGCCTTGACCCACGAAGCTAAAGGCAGAACAGCAGAGAAACTTAGAGACATCTTCTCCTTTGCTATTGAAGGAGTGGTCCATGGGGGTGCCATCACTGTGGCTCTCTGGGTTAAGCTACTGCTCGTGATGCTGGCATCCCATATAGAGTGCTGCTTCAAGTCCTGGCTGCTCTGTGCTGTTTCCTCTCTAGCTCCTTGCTACAGTGCCTGGAAAGGCAGCAGAGGATGGCCAAGGGCTTGGGCCCTTGCAACTCATATGAGAGTCCTGATGGAGCTCTGAATTCCTAGCATTGGTCTGGCCCAGCCCTGGCTGCTGTGGTCATTTGATGAGTGAACAGAGGATGGAAGAATGGAAGATATCTCTCTCTCTCTCTCTCTCTCTCTCTCTCTGTCAAATACATACATAAATAAATAAATATCTTTTAAAAAAATGATCCATGGACAGCAGGTAGCATTGGCATCACCTGGGGTCTCATGAGAAAAGCAAGATCTTGGTCTCCATCCCATATCCACTGATTCAGAGTCTGATTTTAACTAGATTCATAAGTGATTTGCTGGTGAATTAAAGTTGAGCATCACTGATGTGATTCAGGCTCTACATTTTACCTAACGTTGCTCAAGGAAGCCAGCAGAGGGCAGTGTGCAGGACTTGCTGCAGCAGGCCTAGGACAGGGAGGCAAGTTCCCTTGAGACCTCTTCACAGGAGGCTGCTCATGGTGAGCATGTGAGCAAATGCTGACGTATCCTGTTTGAACAAAGACAAATGGCTTTAGTTCACTGACATGAGAACTCACTAAACCACCAAGTTTTGATGTATAGAAGCATGTGAAGGACTAGGAATACGTAATAATCAGGCTTGGTCCTTGCACTATTACTTCCAGGAAAGGGAGCTGTCTTATCGTAAGGTCTTAGGTGTCCTTGAAGCAAATCCAGCTTCATGGACACGCAAGCTGTGCAGTTACACAGGGCCCATGCTCAGCAGGGCCCTGAACCTGGGTGAGTGCTCTGCTGCCGCCATGTGGACATTATTGAGAAGTTTATCTTTCTTTCTTTCTTTCTTTCTTTATATATATATATATATATATATATATATATATGTATATACACACACACACACACATATACATATATATATAAAGCTTTTATTTAAAGAATATAAATTTACAAAGTACAGCTTATGTATTACAATGGCTTCCCCCTCCATAACTTCCCTCCCACCCGCAACCCTCCCTTTTCCCTCTCCCTCTCCCCTTCCATTCACATCAAGATTCCTTTTCAATTCTCTTTATATACAGAAGATCAGTTTAGTACATATTATATAAAGATTTATCTTTCAACTTGTGCTTTTCAAGTGAAGTCTACTGGGACAATGGAGCATGCACTTGAGACAAGGAGATGGGTGAAATATGCATGTACACCACTCTTCCTTGTTGCCTCCTTCACATAGAGCATCAATGGTACCACATGGACCGCAGGGGACCCAATTTGTGTCACTTAAAGCAAATACAAAGTAATCATATTAAGGCAGTCATTGGTTTTCGTAGAGCATTGGAAGCATATGTGCTTATCAAGAAGTAAAATAAGGTTGTAGAGCTAACAAGTAAATTTTTGCAACATTTTCATTGTTCATGTAAGGATAAAATACATATGTGTACATTCACAAGCTACAAAATGTAAATTGGGTAGTTTCATTGATTCTATCTACAACTAACTGTTCCCTTGTATGCATTTAAAACAAACACAAATATTTGCATAATATAGACAGTAAGATTCATAATAGTTCAAAATTTTGATTTATTTTTACTTAGGTCAACACTAACTAGCAAACAAAAAATAATATCTCAAATAGAAAGAGAAATTGTGGAAGGGGAAAGTTTTGGGTGGGCATTGAGGTGCAACAGCTAGGCTGCATCCTATGTCAGAGTGTCTAGGTTCAGATGCTATCTCTGCTTCCAATCCACCTCCCCACTAATGCACACCTAGGAGGCAGCAGATGATGACTCAAGTGCTTACTGCTTGGCCCAACCCCAGCTATTGTGGTCATTTGAGGGAGTGAACAAGCAGTTGGAAGATTCTCTCACTCTCTTTCTCTGACTTTCAAATAAATAAATAAATTTTTTAAAAGGAAAGGAAAAACTTTTATATTTTAGTACTTTTAATGATATTTTTTCTTGCTTTTAGAACAAGGGGGCCCACAGTTTCATTTTGCACCGAGTCCCAAAGTTATGTAGCTGGCCCTGCCTTGAGGGATGGGGAGAGGCAGGGAAGAGTTAATGTCTATGAACTGGGCCATGTATGGTGGGATTTGCCTTGGATTTCCACATTTCTAGAACTGAAAGACGATCCCTGGAGAGGGGCAGTCTAAGCAGCTGAAGATTGTGCTTATTTGTGACGTAAAGTGACTTTTTCTTCCCTTCTTATGCTTCCCCAGAAATGCTCTTTTTTCTATTTTATTTATTTGAAAGTCCGAGTTACACAGACAGAGGAGAGGCAGAAAGAGAGAGGTCCTCCATCCGTTGGCTCACTCCCCAGATGGCTGCAACGGTTGGAGCTGCACTGATCTGAAGCCAGAAGCCAGGAGCTTCCTCCAGGTCTCCCACATGAGTGCAGTGGCCCAAGGACTTGGGCCCTCTTCCACTGCTATCCCAAGCCATAGCAGAGAGCTAGATTGGAAGAGGAGCAGCCAGGACTAGAACCAGCACCCATATGGGATGCCGGCGCTTCAGGCCAGGGCTTTAACCCACTGCACCACAGCACTGGCTGAAATGCTCTTTAATCCCCCTTGTGTGTGTGTGTCTGTGTGTGCATGTGTGCATGCATCATTTCCCCAGGAAAACCTCTTTTTCTGCCATGAAAAACAAGGGGAAGAGTGTTGCTTACAGAAAGGAAGCTGAGACAGTCCAATTGGAAGCTGCAGCTGTTAAGAGATGAGGTTGGGGTGAGACTGCAGGCTGGGCTGAGGGCATCTGAGGGAGTTCAGGCTATCTTGTGGTCACAGGAACCCCAAACTTTCTTAACATGGGTGTGCAGGCTGCTGCCTTTCAAATGATGGCTGGCGTCCAAGCTCCTGGCATTGTGACCGCACTTCCTGAGCTCCCTCATGTTCTGCCACATCAATACCACCCACTTTCTATCAACCAGAACCAGTCACACTGGGACAAGGAGTTTCTCTGCTGACCCAAAGGAAAGTTAAAGTGTTTGGTGAACACACAGCATCGTCTGCCACAGAGCAGAGGGGATGGGATGGAGAGGTGAGGGCTGAAAGGGGAGATGAGGGGAGGTGGGGGCAGCTTGCTAGAGGTGGAACACATTCTTTAGTAACCCCCACAGCTCCAGGCCCTTGAGAGAGAGAACATGAGGCCAAAATCCCAGGTGTTATGTCATTGCTGGTCCTAGGAATTCCTGGAAGACCCTGGTGAGAGCTTTGGGTTGATTTGATGATTTCACTGGGTCTGATGTCACCTCCAGGACTTGAGTTGTCCACACAGTGAAAATGGTGAAAAGAAGAGACAGAATTTAATACCCTGTGAATGGCTTGGGAGGGACCCTTCCTTTGTGGCAGAGCTGCATGCTCCATCCTCCGGGGAATAGGCCTGACTCCATGCCATTAGGAGACCCAAGGAGTTGTTCTTCAAAGTAGGTGGAGCCAAGCAAAGCACTGGGCAGGAGACCAGGAAGCAGGGGAGGTGTCTTGGGAGAGCTGGCTCCCCAGGGGCTTGGCACAGATATGGAAACAAGGCTCAGAGGTGGCAGGATTCAACTCCTCCATCAGGCTGACACTCGGGAGCCTGTGATCTCAGGCTCTTCCCTTTGTGTCTCCACATGCCACTTGTTCCAGGCTGATGGAGCTGGTGCTGTTGGAAAGATTCTGGGTGCCTTCAGCAATCCACTTTGACAATCATATCAAAAGTTTATTTAAACAAAAATACATTTGCACAGTGTGGTAATGCTTTAGGTGGAATGAAAGCATTTATGTGTGTTGATAAGCAGCTAGGGGATCTGAAATTGAGTATTAACCACAGTTTTTTTTTTTTTTTTAAGATTTTAAAATCCTGGTAGATGCTTCAACAACATACTTTCTCTCCTTCAGTAAGGCCAGAACTTCTGTCCTGGTTAAGAGCATGATTGATGATGAAGGTAAGATCCTGAGGCCTTGAAGTTTCTGTCTTGAGTTGGTAGGGTTCATCTCAGGTAAGTAGGAGGCCGAGAACAAGGGGTGCCGTGACTACCAGCCAACTCGCCATCCTAGTTACTCCAAACGATTGAGCTGAAAGAGCAAGAAGACCCTTCTGTAGTTAGGTGTTTTGATTAATGTGTTGAGAAGGGGCAGGGATATCAAGGATTGGTGTGGAATCCCAGCATGCCTGGTGCATTCTCTTCCTCTTCAGAGGTCACTCTCCCTAGACATAATGCATAATCAGTGCAACACTCCTTGAAGTGTCAACTGGTTTGGCTATGTCCTGTGCTTGCAGATTTCCTTGGCATATCTGTGAGCCTGGGAAAAAGTTACTCCCCTACACTGGAAAACAATGAGGCAGGAAAGAACTTCAGATGAAGACAGATGACCATGCAGTGCTATTCATGACAAAACCGTGATACACACAGCTTACTTTAGAGAAGAAAGGACCAGTTCCCTTTTTGTTTCTTCACCCTTCTAACTATCTGTGTCAACTAGAAGAGGAAAAGGGAAGGGAAAGAGAAAAAGGAAAGGCAATAAAGGAAAAGAGGTAGAAAGGAAGAGATCCAATGCAAAGATGAGGGAAGGAAAGGGAATGAAGTGTAAACGAGGAACACAAGGGGAATTCGTGATAAAACAGTGATGGAAGGTTAGGGGTGCTTATAGCTTGCGTGCAATAACTTGGGTGACTGTAGAAGGATGAGATGAATTTAGTCTCCCCAAAAGTGAATTTACTATTGCTTTTATCCTCTCTGCAGATGAGAAGTACCACATTTTATAAGGATGGGAATTCTTCCCTTTCTGGGTCTCAGAATGTGGTCATGATATGAAATTGATTTTGGAACTTCACATGATCAAACAACAAGCTGCCATATTGGATCTGTGGAAGTGGAAGAATAGGACACATCAGGATAAGCAAGAAAAGATCAGATCAATTAATTGGGAAGAGGAAAAAAGACCACGCGTTTCCATTATACCCATGCAGGAGCGGAGGTAAAAGCATCAACACGGTGAAGGTGGTAGAATGAGGCCAGGAAGATCACAAAAGAGAAATTTCCTTAGGGACCAGGATCCCAGATGACTGGGCATGGCAGGGACCATGGTAAACATTAGCAGCACAGGCGTGAGCTCTTCTGGAAGGATGTTGATACCGGGGCTCAGGATGTCACCTTAGGGGTATGAAGAAAAGAGACCTGGGGTGCTGCAGATAGGATCCAAACTTTCTATGTGGTCTCCAAACCCTAACAGCTCCAGAGTTGAAGAGATTGAGCCTGATGTAGCTATCAGTCATTGAGAATGTGTCAAGTACATGTGTCATCTCGTTTAGTCCTCATAGCTATTATTTTGTCTATCACTTATGAAAGACATGAGTTGAAGAATCTCAGAAACATGTTTAGCTAGTAAGTGATGATGCAGCATTGGCTTCAGGTATGACTGATTCCAAAATGTATGAGCGCCACTGTCTCACTACAGCATCTGCATAGCCTGATCTAGAGGCAGCAAGGCTGCTGCAGTGAGTGGCTCCTCCTAGGAGATGGAGAGAAATCTAAAACATGAAACCCAGAGTTTGCCTTCCTAGCTTCGTCATGGTGCACAAATCTGGGTAACATCGAGGTCTTTGCCTGAGGATAAGGCTGTCACTCCCATCCCTAACCTCTCTCCCATTCATCTACTTGTTCCTCCTTCCCTTGGCTGATTCAGGCTGTCTACCAGAAACCCTTCTTGGAACCTCTCCCACACCATCCCAGCCGCTCTCCCATTTGCCCCCTTTCCCCTCAGCTCACCCTGATGTCTCAGAACGTCCTGCAACAACCCTGGCCTCAGATTTCAGGATCATGTATTCTGAGGCAGGGGAGGGGATAGGAGGGATAACAGAGATCCAGAGACAAATGCCTTCTGCAGATAATGCCGAGTTCCACAAGGATGAGGTGAGAGACAGAGCCGGGAATGGCTCCCAAGTCTCCCAGGTCTCACAGACCCCTTTGAGATTCTCTGCCACTTTCTATGCCAGAAACCTGGGTAGGATATATGCATCCTTCTTATTTCAAAAGAAAACTGGCTCTCCTGTTCCTCCCTCAGCTCCCTGGAGGATGGTTCTTACCCAGAACACAGGGTGACGTGAAGTAGACTGTTTCATTCTCACTGCTCACATGGTTGCTGACCTGGCAGGTGAAGGACTTGGAGAAGTTCTGTGGGTTAAGGGTGATATCAAGAACACTTCTCTGGAATTCTTGGGATAATGGACCTGAGTCCCCATACCACTTGTAGTTGACAGACTGGTCTGGTACTGTACATGACAAGGTCAGATAACAGGTGTTGTCCATTTTCTTTGTCTTAGCTTCTATGACAGGCTTAGGTACGGGGTCTGAAAATAAGGAGGATTTTATCAAATGACGCAATGGAGATATGCACTTATAAAACATTTTTGCTTAATCAACAAAACACCGAAGGAACCAGGGAAGGACCTCTTAGCACCCAAGTGACGGGGAGCTGGGAAGAAGAGCCCTCTACAGAGGGAGCCAGTGAGCAGCTTTAGAGTACAAGCCACTCCTTAGAGGTGATATCAACCCGTGTCCAGGAGAGGGAGCCAGAGTGCATTACTTGCACCCAGGAACAAATTGCAAACCTGTGAGCCAGAAAGCACATCCCGTGTTGGTGGAGACACTGGCTGAGGTCAGACGTGGTATCTCAACCATCTGAGATGCTCAGGGTCCTTTCTTAGCAATGATCCACAGCTGAACCATTGTCCAGCCTGTTCCTCAAGAATTCTGGGGCTCAGATTCTGGAAGATTCCTGAGGTACGTGGTATCGGCCTGCACACTGCAAAGCCCTTTGCACAACAGCTCAGGGGGACTGCCATCCTCCTGGCAATGGCAAAGCTCCAGAGAGCTTCATGTAGCCCTTAGCACATGTCAGTGGTGATAAACAGCACTGGTCTGATAGCTTTGCTATCTTAGTATCTAGCACAGGGCCTGCACCATACAGATATTCTGTAAGCAACTGAACGGATGGATAAGTGAAAGAGCGAATGAAGCAGTTATGAGATAGAAAGGACAACATACCAGCTTTGAAGTGAAACCAACCCTGGGTTCTGCACTTGACTCTGGAGGACACAAGGCAGGGGAGTTGCCATCCCTCCCTCCAGACTTAGCTGTCAGATAAACAACTCACGGCACTATGTTACCAAGATAAAATGGCACCATCCGCGGAGACGTGCTTTTTGCAGAGTGTAAGTATTGCATATATGCTAGAGGCCACACCGTCCTCACTGCTGTTGTCTGCTGCCAGCTGGAATAAGAGCCGAGCCCAGCATCTGGGTCTTCCTTGGCTGGGGCTGGGTTACTGAAGTCCCCTGGACTTTTTTCGTTTTGGACAAGAGTTAAACACCAGCAGACGTTGTGCAGCTCAGATCCCGTAGGATTAAAATGCAGCAGGCAGTTTGCCAGATTACAGCTTGCCTCTGGGTTGTCTGTGCCGGCAGGGGGTGGGGGTGGGCTACAGAAGTTCACCTGCTGGGCCCCCTGGAGTCTAGTTCTACATCCTGCACAAAGCCTTCTCACATTACTGCTTTTATTAGGCAATTGGCTCCCTGGTTTTCACCATGGTTTTCACCATTTCCTGTGTTCTAATCTCGTCTCTTACACTGCTTCTACATTTCCCACAGTGATCGGCACAGCACTGGGCACTTCAGGGATGGGCTTTGTTGAACCAGCTGGGATGCTCTGGCTCCAAGATGTCCCCTCCAAGTTATCACAAATGCGTGGTGTGGGCTGGACTTAGGGATGATTCTTCTATTGACCAAATCCTGGATCTGGCGCTGTGGCATAGTGGGTAAAGGCGCCGCTTGCATTGCCAGCATCCTATATAAATCCCAGTTTCTCCACTTCCGATCCAGCTCTCTGCTATAGCCTAGGAAAGCAGTTGAAGATGACCCAAATCCTTGGGCCTCTGCACCCACTGGGAGACCTGGAGTTAGCTCCTGGTTCCTGGCTTCAGATCAGCACACTCTGGCCGTTGCAGCCATTGGACTGCCTCTCTGTAATTCTGACTTTCAAATACACAAATAAATCTAAAAAAAAAAAAATCCTGGGACTTTCAGGGTGTGTTAAAGCCAAACCAACCTGTAGATTGCTGGTCATCAGAACTTTTGCAAGGTCATTGTGAAAATTATTCGTAGTTTGAAAGCAGCTGTAGTGAGTATTAGTATCACAGAAATTCTGGAAGTTGGTAAATGATACAAAAAGTGGCTTTTAAAATTTACTTAGGCCTTTTTCTTTCTGTCTAGAGAACTGGTTTACCAGAACACCACTGTAAGAGACTTGGGATCTTTCTTACACAGAAGCAAGTTGCAAGAAGAGGGCATCTTGTGCAACAGCTTTGAACAGCCCTTGTCTGGTCTGCTGAGGAACAGTTTTTGTTTTTTTTAATATTTTTTGTTTTTAGTCTTTTGTTTGTTTTATTTTTTGTTCTCTCTTTTTCCTCCTCATACAAAGTGTTGAACTCTTTACATAGAATGGAGTTCATCTTTTGTGTATAAAGTTAAACTAAAATAGATCTTAGTAAAAAGCAAGACTGGGAACAGGACAGGGAAGAAGAGGCAAGGGGGTGTGGGTAGGAGGGTGGGCATGATGGGAAGAATTACTATGTTCCCAAAGTTGTATTTATGACATGCATGCAAATAAATAGATAAATAAATAAAGGTAAAAATGAAAAGAATAGGGCCTCTTGCATTTTTAGTCCACATGAGTCAGAGGAAGTGAGTGAGAAGGATATCCTGATCTCTTAGACAGGAATCTTCTGGGTGGTGGGGCTCACATACACACAACACTCTCTGTTTGCCCTATTTTTGCACTTAGAAACCTTTTCACTTTCGTTATCCATCTTGATTGTCTTAACACCCTAGATTGGGTGGATATAATTGTTCTTGTAACAGGATGAAGAACTCGGAGCTCTGAGCATAGCATCTCCCTTGGATTCTGGCCTCGCCCCTCTTCTCCAATGATTGTGGACCCCAGCCCCAGAGAAGCCTTCCCAGGGACTGTGTTTCTACTTTGTAACTTGATCCTTTTGGCCATAAATGTGTAGTTCATGTACATCTGCCAACCAAGGTAAGTCAACCAGTTTGTCTTTCTTCAAATTTCTCTGAGAATTGAAATTTGGTGGCACACATGTCTGAGTTTTGAGAGAAAAGTAGATGGAAAGCAGCCATAGGCACAGTCCACGGACTGCTGAGCCTGAGGATTCTGGACTGGACCTAGTACGTCATCTACTTCCACATAACCCCTGCTGACTCTTCTTTGCTCCTTGAATTGCTTTAAATTTCCTCATTTCTTAAAATAAATTCTCCATTTTTGGTAAAAGTGCATTGAACTGACCTCTGTTACTTGTCATCCAAAGAACCTGACCTAATATGGGCACAGAGATGTTAAGATCTTTCTCCAGGGTCACACAGCTACTGAGGGACTGACTGATTTTGAATCCAGGTCTGTCTTACTTCAAGAAAAATGTCTTAGCCCTTATTCCTTATACAGTGATTTGACTGAATCTCTGAGTAGAAGTTTTTGTCCCTACCATCCTGAAAAGGAGAAACTCTTCTTAATAGCTCCTGCCTCATCCTTTCCCTCTTCTGTCTTTGTCCTGAAGTCTGATAAAGTCTCCGCACTGGGTTGGGTTCATCACAGGGAGTAATGAAGGAAACAGAGTGGAAATTATCTCTAACCATTTTCCTTCTCTTCAGAGCTTAGACTCATGACCTTCAGAAGAGTTTTAAATGTATAAGGCTATCAGTTTTGGGGTCTACTGGGTCAAGCTCACTCCAGGTAGAACTAGATCCAGGGGAAATGACTTAAGCCCAAGCTGAGTTTCTCTTCTCCCAGAAAATGTACCCGGGACTGGCAGGAAGCTCC
The DNA here is from genome assembly GCA_949820135.1 of Sylvilagus floridanus. Classification (NCBI taxonomy): domain Eukaryota; kingdom Metazoa; phylum Chordata; class Mammalia; order Lagomorpha; family Leporidae; genus Sylvilagus; species Sylvilagus floridanus. The sequence continues at coordinate 121,959,046 of OX463225.1, forward strand.
CCCACCCCCACAGTGGTCTTCCCGGGGAACCTTGGAGTAGAGACTTGCCCTTTGGTACCCTAACTCACCAAATACCTCCAGAGGGATGTTCCATTCACGCTCGGTTCCTGACTCCATCAAGACTCTCACGAGGTAGTCGCTGCTGTCTTCTTTTTGGACGTCAGAGATATTCAGTGCACCACTTTCAGGGTTAAATACGATTCTGGTCTCGAATTTAGAAAGAAAGTACTTCATATTGCCAGACTCCCACTCTAAGATCTTCTGTTTGGTAGTGTTAAACCAAGTCAGTTGTTTGTACTTCTCGGACAGATTCTCGGGGATATGCAGACTTACGTTGCTGCCAGAGACTGCCGTTAACCTATGGACTAAGTGATATGCCAATGAAAATCAGAATGGGACCAGCATTTAGGGAGAGCAGGGCTGGAGCAGGCAAGAAGAAGGGATTTCTGCATAGGAGCAGAGAGGATGGTCTTCGTCAGAGGCCTCAGTCTCCGGACTAGGACTCTGTGACAGTCGGAGCATGGAAAAGCAGTATGTGGGGAAGTGACTGTTACTTGTAATCCACCCAGTTCTGCCCCCAAGCAGTACTGAAGAATGGCACTGAGGCTGACCCAGGCTTGCTCTGTTATTCTTTCTGTCATTGCAATGTATTTTCCAATAAAATGGTGACAAGTCTTGTCTCCTCTCTGGGCTTGTGTTTCCTGTCTGTTCAGTTTAGTTCAATAAACACTGTTAGTCCCTAGAGGTGCAGAAATGAACAGTACACATTTCTGTACTAAAATATTTATGACATCAGTGTGGGAGGACAGACACACAAATCAGCCTAATATAGTATGTTGGTTACTGTCATTAAGACAAGCACAGGGTACCATGTAGACGAACTGCAGGGTGTGGTGGGAATTTCTCCCTCTCCAGAGTGCAGGGGTAGGAGACGGAGGAAATACTAGGAAGACCTCTTTGGAAGAAACGACCACTAAGGTGAGCCAAAGGTGATTAGCAGCTAGGATTTGTTGACCATGGGTCAGGCATTCAGGATTCATCAGTGAGCCAAATAGCAAAGCTTCCTGTATCAGAATATGCAGGTGAAGGGACAGTAAGCAGTCAATATAATAACCAAATACATTGGAGAGTATATGAGGAAGGATAATTATCAAAGAAAGAGAAAACCTGGAATAAGGTAAAGGAAGCCACGAGCACTGGTGGAGGTGGGAGGTAGATATCACATAAGGTGATGAGTAGGTCACATTTGAGCAGAGACTTGAAAGAAGAGAGAGGAAATTGAGCAGACAGGTGGGGTGAGAGTGACGCAGGCAGGGGGAAGAGCTGGAGCAAAGGCCTTGGGGTAGGGATGTGCCTCCCGTTTTTTTTTTTTTTTCCCTACGGGATTTCAAAGACAAAAACAGTCATTTAGTTTATTTTCTTTCACTATGATCAGTCAAGAAATTTACTCTCAAAAACATATTGCACCAAATTTTAAGACAAAGGACATTGGACATTATGCCTCCCGTTTTTTAAAAACAGCAAAGAGGCCACAGTGGCTGGTGTCAAGCGAGCAAGGAGAAAGGATGAGAACAGGCACATTCGGAGAGGGCTTCAGGATTGGGGAGAGAACTGTGTTCGTTTTATCACAATGTTGACTGTATGAGAAAAATCCTCCGTGTAAAAATGGCTCATGTATTAGATGTGCATTTGCATTTTATTTAGAAGGAAATTATTAGAAGGTAAGGAAATGGAAACCATTTAGGCAAACTGTTTTTTAACAAAGGTTGGGTCAGATGCAGAACTACTATGAATTTGATGCAGCTGAAGCTTTAGGCCCTTTCCATGAGTATAGCCCTACTGGGCCCCCAGCCAAGTATTCAGACTGACATGGTTGACAGAACACAATATATTTTAAACACAAATTGTTCAACCACTGCTTCTTTCCACTCTATCATCCCTTTCATCACATTTCCGCTTATGTTGGGTGGTGTCAAAGTTGTGGGTATTGGGGGATGTACCTAAGGGGAACTAGAAGTGGGGAATATTTCATCTGGGCCCTGTGGGTTGTGTTTATGTGGTTGATGGACTGGTGTGAGAAGTTATTTCTAGCCACTTTGGGGAAGCAATGGCGTCCAGGAATATCCCTGCTGTACTCTGGGCCTTACCTGCTCTGTCCATAGGCAGATGAGGAACAGGGTGTGAAGTGGTTCAGAGCCAAAGCTGGTCAGTGGTCAAGTATCAAAGAAGCATGAAACTGTTGGCTAGCATAAAATAGTAAGCTGATTCTCAGGATTTATGTAGTATTTGTTAGCTTTTTAAAATTTATAAATCATTGAGACTTTCTCATTCTAACTAAACTCTTATTGTTCTCATTTGTATTTTTCTGTTCACGGGAATCTCTTGCATTGTCTCAGGTTCAAAAATCATGTGTTGGTTAGGGCAAGGAGAAACAAAAGATGATAGCTAGAAGGGCTAAGCTGGACCAAAGTCTGCTGGCTCTTTTTGTAGAAAGAGGAGAGCTAAGAATATTTATATATAGGCTGAGAGAGGGCAGTAGAAAAGAGCTCCGCGTAGAACAGACATTGGGCACAGTGGTTAAGACGTCACTTGGTGCACCTGATTGCATACTAGTTCAAGTCTTAGCTCCGCTCCTCATTCCAGCTTCCTGCTAATACAAACCCAGGGGCAGCAGATGATGTCTCAAGCACTCAGATCCTCGCCAACCACAGGAATCTAGATTGAATTCTTGGCTCCTGGCTTTAGCCTACCCAAACCTGGCTGTTACAAACCAGCAGATGTAAAGTATATTAGGCTGGGTAAACCAGCAGATGGGATCTCTTTCTCTCTCTCTCTTTCTCCCCTCCCTGCCTTTCAAATTAAATAAAGTAGATGAAAGAAAATGTGACCTCTAGCATCATATTTTTGTCAAAACAGCTCAATCATATTCCTCAACATCATTTATACCAAGCTGTTTACACCTAGGTGTTTCCACACATCTATCATTTCCAAAGTGTTCTCTTCAATCTAAAACATAAACTCTCCTGTGTCCCCAGGACTCTCAAGTTCCTATTCATTCATCCTCCCAGCTTTCCATCTAGCCATTTAGTAAGCATTACCTTGCCCTGATACACAGGCAGGCATACCTACGCATTCACTTCCACAGGTTCCTGATTGGTCCAGGCCATATGTTATAATTTCATTCCAAGCAACAGCTATTGCATAGCTGTGATGGCTCTGCAACTGGGTTGGGCTCTGAGAAAAGCAATGCAGACAGAATGCCTGGCCTCTTGAAACACATAGCCTAAGAACAGAGTCTGTCTAATATTTTTAAACCCTCATGCATATCTTCCAGACCTGTTCTCATTTCAATACTTGTTTCCACGTGCATTAATAAAATTAGTAATAACAGATGGCCTAGACCAGTGTTTTTCAATGGTGGTATCTTTGTTGTGTCAGCTTTTTGTTGGGGGGGTGGGGTAGGGAAGCTGTCCTCTCCATTGTAGGATGTTTGGCAGCATTTCTACTCTCTGCCCACTAGATGCCAGTAGTTCATCTCCAGTTGTGACAACCAAAAATGTCCCCAGACATTGCCAGATGTCCCCTGAATGACAAAATTGCTCTATGTCCACCACGATTGAGAACAGAGATAATAGGCTTAGGTCTTCCTTGGCAGACTCTCTAACAAACCTCAGACATACACCCAAGAAAACACAACCCACTATGCAGTGACTGAACAGGTGGTTGCATCAGAGAGGCCAATCCAATCCAATAAGAGTGCGAAGACCCTGGCATGTGCAGGATGCTGCCTGCTCCCTCTTTCCTTAACCACTTATCTGTAATGACCTAAAAAGACTGACTTAGGGTCTACATTGTGGCACAGTGGGTTAAGCCACTGCTTGCAAAGACAGCATCCCATATCAGAGTGCTGATTGGAGCCCCAGGGACTCTGCTTTTGGTCCATTTCCCTGCTAATGTGCCTGAGAAAGCAGTGGAAGATGGCTCAAGTACTTGGCTCCTGCCCCTCATGTGGGAGCCCAGGCTGGAGTTTCTGGCTCTGGGCCTTGGCCTGGCTCAGACCTGTTGCTGCCATTTGGGGAATGAACCAGCAGATGGACAATCTCTCTCTTTGTCTAACTCTCCTTCTGTCTCTTTCCTTTCAGATAAATATTTTTTAAAAGAGGAAGTTCTGGCTACTTTAAAATATATTGCATGGCTTCTAGTAAGACTGTCAAAGAAGAAAAGGGGCTGAGTTTTAAAGATATCAGTGTAGTGGCCTGGACTGTGGCGTAGCGGGTGAAGCTGCAGCCTGCAGTGCTGGCATCCCATATGGGCGCCAGTTCGAGTCCTGGCTGCTCCACTTCTGATCCAGCTCTCTGCTATGTCCTGGGAAAGCGGTAGAAGATGGCCCAAGTCTTTGGGCCCCTGCATCCGTGTGGGAGACCTAGAAGAAGCTCCTGGCTCCTGGCTCCTGGCTCCTGGCTTCAGATTGGTGCAACTCTGGCCATTGCGGCCAGAGTAAACTGGGGAGTAAACCAATGGATGGAAGACTTCTCTCTCTCCTTCTCTCTCTGTGTAACTCTGACTTTCAAATAAATAAATAAAATTTTTTAAAAAAAGATATCAATTTGAAGTTACCAGGAGTTCTCTGATGAAGTCAAGTATTTACCAAGCCTGTACAAACACCTTTGGAAGTATTTTGGGAACAAGTTGTCAAGATGTCGGGTTGTGTCTTGAATGGCAAGATGAGCAGGGAGTCATTTCTCAAGGTAGCAAGTGTAATAAGTTTAGAGGGCAATATTGCAAAGGAATCTGAAGGTGGGGAGAGAGAGGCAACAGAAATAACTATTTTTTAAAAGATTTATTTTATTTATTTGAAAGACAGAGTTATAGAGAGAGGTAGAAACAGAGAGAGAGGTCTTCCATCTGCTGGTTCACTCCCCAGATAGCAACGGCTAGAGCTACGCCGATCCGAAGCCAGGAGCCAGGAGCTTCCTCCGGGTCTCCCACATGGGTGCAGGGGCCCAAGGATTGGGCTATCTTCTACTGCTTTCCCAGGCTATAGCAGAGAGCTGGATCAGAAGAGGAGCAGCTGGAACTAGAACCAGTGCCCATATGGGATGCTGGCACTTCAGGTCAGAGTGTTAACCCACTGCACCACAGCGCAGGCCCCAGAAATAATTATTGTTTTAAGACATTTCTGTGTAAATGGGAAACAGGAGAGAAGGCAATGTGTAAAGGAGCATGGAAGGTAAAGAGAGTTTTTGTTAGTTTCATTTAAGGAAAGAAAAGTCTTAAGTGATGATGGATCCAGGGAAGGACCCCTTTGAGCAGGGCATGGAGGGAGGAGGTAACAGATAAGACTAAGTTATAGGGATTCAAAGCAGGTGGATTTCCTGGGGCTAGGCATGGAAGGGGGACCCCTCATCCTCCAAGGGAAAAGAGAGGCAGGAAAAGACAGTAAGGTGGAGAAGCTCCTAGTTTAGCGATGTTGGGAAGGAAGCTGAGGACTCTTTGTCTGACAATCTCCAGTCCCCACTTCTTCAGCAAAGGAGAAGGCAAGTTCCTTATTGGGAGAGCAGACAGGGAGGTGAAGGCCTTCAAGATAAGGGGGAGAGCTTGAAACAGCTGCTGTGGGATGGAAGAATGACTCTCTCAAGGCAGCCCGGAGCCTGTAGCTGGGCCGAAGCAATGACTCGTAACTTCTTCCTTGCTGCCCTTCCTCTATGTGTAAGCCACTTGATTCATTTATTCTCTCATCTAATGACTACATAGTAAGCACTTACTGTGTGCTGGGCTCTGTGTGCATACAACAGACAAACATACCCCTTCCCTTCAGGAGCTTCCATCCCAGGGAGCAGAGATAACTAATAGCTGACGACTGGCTAAAAGTTAGGGAAGAAAATGGGTGATGCTAAGGGTACACACAAAACTGAGCCCATCACTTGGATTTGGGGGTCAAGAGAGGCTTCCATTCTAGTGGATGGGAACTCTCTGTCTTTCTCTCTGCCTTTCGAATAAATAAATAAATATATAAACAGCAAAAATATTGCTGAGTGCAGTACACCGCTAGATTCTTAGGTGACATAAATGATGGTTACTACCTCAAGCCGCCATGTCACAGCTTGTCGAAGAGCACTAGATGGCCAGGAGAAATTCGATGAGTTAAATTTCTGACATGTGTCTGGGAAGTCTGGAGGAGATGACTGAAAGATAGGAGTTCAGCTGAAAGTGTTGGACTTGAGAGTTTAGGTTCACCCCAGGCTTACATTTGTCTCAGACTGTGTGTGTGCTGCAATAGCAAAGCTATTGCAGTTTTTATTTCATTTGATATTAATAGCAGCCCCCTGAAGAACGAGGCTGCATACATGTTACTTTACTCCTGATAGAGTTGAGGAAGCCAAGGCTTATTAAGCTTTTCTGATTTACAGAAAATCTCATGGCTTGCAACCCAGATAGAGCATAGGTCTTGTTCCTAGCACACTGCTGTTGCCACTGCTACTTGCTAAGTGTTGTGGATAGGCAGGAAAACCCCTCAACACAGAGGGTGCCCTGAAATCAGAGAGCTAGGGAGTGGTGAAGGAGATGAAGGAGATGTGAGTGAGTCTCAGACTTTTCCACAAAAGCATTCCTCATTGCTGAGGAGAGCAGAACTTGGATCCCCAGCAAGTTATTGTGATAGAGTCCAAAAGGAAGTTCTCTGAGGCCATTTGCTCATTCATTTAACAGTTATTGAACACGTGCTGTATCCTAGGCACTGTATTAGTTTAGCAGCAAAACACAGAGTGGTTCCTCTTTTCACGGAGTTCAAGGAAATAGACAAACCAAAATGTGGAGCAAGGCAGAAGTCAGGTGGACACCAGAGCCTGAAGGAAGGGACAGCCAGAGAGGAACAGACATAGGCCCAGAGCAATGAGAGAAGACAATCTTTTCAGGCAATCGACGACATTAAGCTTAGTCAGAATGTGGTTAACTGTGGCAAAGCCAGAGACTGCGCACAAGGTGACTTGAGCATAACAAACTCAGAGATGTAGACATGTTGACCATGATCAAGATTCCACTGGGCTTACTCTCAGAAAAGCATAGTCCTATTAATAAGGTGGGAAGTTAGACCTGTGTGCCCTTCAGGAAATCCTCAGTCTCCCTGAAAGCTAGCATCCTCACCTGCAAAACATACATGATGATTGCACCCTTGTGAATCTATTCAAAGAGAAGGATGTAAAATGTCCAACACACTGCCTGACATGTAGTGTTGCTTAATTTTCTTTTTATTGACCTAAGATACAGAAGTGGAAGATGTTAAACCTAAACAGAACCAATGTTATTCATGCCAAGGATAATATAATCAGGAATTGTCTTCGTGTTTCAACCAAAAGAGACACACAGCCCAGAAAAGAAGTGAGGGAAAGATCAACCGTCAGGGTGCTTTTAACATGACTAGGGAAAGTCCTGAACTCTGTGGCTGGATTAACACTCTGTGTCAGCACCTACACACAAGCCCATGTCAGCATCCTATGACTAAGTCAACCCCACAGAGCCCACACATGGGCCTGAAGACACCTGGCTCAATGCTTACACCATTATTAACTAGATGCCACTTTGAGAAGCCTAGTGTGAGTCATCAACCAAGTTTCCTCCAACCATTCCTTTCTCATTTCTCTAAAAACTACATATAGTGCCACAGTTTAATGATGCAGTATAACTTCCCCAGGCTTGCTCATTTTTACCCCTTCTTACCCATAGAGGTAAGCATGAAAGCCCTTTAACATAAATAGGATCTGAGTATTATTTGGGAGAATAACACAAATGGCAAAAACTTAACTTCTGCTTGTCAATTAGCCTGGAAAGACAGGTGCTGGGTTAAGAAGGAGGGTTGGACAGCTGTAAGAGGGACGCAAAAACTGCTCGCTCCTTGGGCACACAAGGGGAACTATGGCAGAGGAATGGCCCTTTCCCCTTAACAATCATGTGTCCAGCATTTCTTCAATACAGAGCACCTTGAGCCTCTCTCAGACCCTTGTTTCGAGACACTAGACAGAGAAATACCCCTCTATCTTTGAGACAATGACAGTAGCATTTCAGGACCTAACTCGTAGCATATAAAGAAGTCTCAAGGAATGTCTAAGGAAACGTAACTTATCTGAGCATAAAATATAGCAGCTTTCTGTGTAACACTTCCTCTTATTTAAAATGGAAAAATAAAGCAAACAAAACCTAACAGTTTCCCACAACTAAACAAACTACCAGCCATGGAACAAGGGGCAGAGTTCCTCCTGTCCACAGGGCCATATTTTTGTCATGTCTCCTAGGCTGAGGCAGGAAGGGTCTCCAACCTCAACACAGCCCTGCTACCAGGATAGGAATACCTGCTGCCCACAGGCCAGGACCCACTTCCAGGACTGAGCCACAGCCCATCTCCCCTTCTCCATCTGCCTGTGCCTCTGATGTGCAATCACAGAAAGACAGTTGGTGGAAAGTACCTTGAACGCTGGTCTCCAGGAGTACTGGAGGCAGCAGGAGCAGTTCCAGAGCCAGACACCATTCCCATCCTCTGGAACACATGCTATTTTTCAGAGCTTCCAAAGGAACGCTGGAGGCAGCTAAGGGCCAGGCTTGAAAGGGACCGGATGTAGAGGGGACTATGTGACGTAGGTCAGAGGCAAGCACACATTGGCTGTTTCTCTCCGCCTGATGCATTTGTTAAGGAGCCTGGAGACTAGAAACAGGAAGTCCCATGGGTTTTTATCTGAAAGTGCAGCAGAAATAGAGCGATTGTTTGAATGTGCGTTGGTCTATTTTTATGAGAAGAGTCATAGCTCCTATTGGATTCTCAGAGGGTTAAGTACTCAGAAAAGGGTAGGGTCCCTGAGTGAGACCATCTGCCTGGCGGTTCCCAGGCAGGAATCACCCTGATTATGTCAGGGACAATTTTAGAAAAAACCAGCAATACAAGAACCACTAAAGGCAGAAGGCATAGGGAGTTGGAACAAAGAGGGCAAACTAGACTTAGCAGAGAATAAAATACTGGGGGAACTTATGGACAGAAGCATAGTCTTGGGTGGTCGTGGATCTACATACCACAAGGCAAGAAAAAAAAGGATTTTATGGATAAAAGCGGTCATGGTTCATCAGAATACACTTGGGCTTGTCTCAAGAAATATGGACATGCTTGGCATCAGAAAAGGGTGGCGGATTCTCTTGAGAACTTTGTCCCATAGGTCTTGGGAGGACTGTCAGGATTCTCTGAAAGGCAAGAAGATGGTTAGGTCTGAATTGTGGTCATGCCGTGCTGAAACCCTGCAGAGGTTAAGGCATAGCAATTGCCCACCCAAGCCTGAGCAGGTTTCATTCAGAGCAGAAAGGCAGAGAAAGCAAAGTTACACAGCCTCAGTGCTGTACAGATGTGAATGGGTCCCACTCCCCAGCCCCGCCTTCTGGCTCTTCTTCTCTCATGAGAATTTCATTGTTTGAAACTTTACATATACCTATCCACTGAATATTAGTAGGAAAGTAAGGTTATTTGGGCCCCCCAAATAGAATCTCTACTCCTGTAGTCTAGGAAATTCCAGACACACACACACCCCTCTTTTTTTTTTCTTTTCTTCTTCTTCTTCTTCTTTTTTTTTTTTTTAGTAGTTATTGGGGCCTGTGCTGTGGTGTAGTGGGTGAAACCGCTGCCTGCATTGCCGGCCCCTGACATGAGCACCAGTTTGAGTACTGGCTGCTCCACTTCCGATCCAGCTCTCTGCTATGGCCTGGGGAAGCAGTAGAAGATGGCCCAAGTGCTTGGGCCCCTGCATCCATGTGAGAGACCCAGAGGAAATTCCTGGCTCCTGGCTTCGGATCGGTGCAGCTCCGGCCATTGCAGTCATTTGGGGAGTGAACCAGTGGATGGAAGACCTTTCCTCTTGCTCTCTCTGTCTCTGCCTTTCCGTAACTCTGCCTTTCAAATAAATAAATAAACCTTTAAAAATATTTATTTATTTGAAAGAGCAGAGTCAGAGAGAGAGAGAGAGAGAGAGGAGAGAGTGTTCCTCCTCACTAGCTTGCTTCCCAAATGCCTATAACAACCAGGGCTGGGCAAGGCCGAAGTGAGGAGCCAGGAACTTAACTCAGGTCCCCAGGTACTTGAGGCATCTTCACCTGACACCTCCCAGAGTGTGCATTGGCAGGAGGTTGCAATGGGGAGTGAAGCAGACACTCTGATATTCCCCACTGGAATCAACCACTCTACCAAATGCTGCCCTCACTAGTGAAGATTTTAAAGCAAACCACATAGAAGGAGCTGAGACGAGGCAGCAGAGTCAAATGAGAGGAGGACAAGATAAAGAAAGGAAGGCACCTGTGGGTGTGCAGACCATTCCCCACCCGTCTCATGGCTGTCTGGAGGAAAGGGGGGGACAAGGAGAAACCACAGCTGGTTTGTTCTCTCTCTCTCTCTCTTTAATTTATTTAACATTTTATCTCTGAACAGTTTTAAATTTACAAAGCAAAAATTGTGAAATAGTACGCCAAGAGTTCCCACATACCCTGTACCTCATTCCTCTCTTTACTTCTATTGGTGTCTTTATCACACTTAATGAGCCACACCCAGCTTCCTCTATTTTCTTAACCAAACTCCTTTTATTCCCCCCGCCCCTCCCTGCTCCTAATAATCAACATTCTGTGTTCAGAGTGAGTGTTTTGTTTTTAGAGTTCAGCTCCCACATATAAGGGAATACATGCGGTATTCAGAGCAGAAGGGTTCCCAAAGGTGTGAATCACGGGCGAAGCAGCCCCTGGAGCTGAGTCCCCACTGAGTGGGGGAGAGGGTACTATGGCTGCCCGCAGATTTGGTTCTGCAGCAAGTGTTCCAGAGCCCCTCACCTTTCCTCCCCTCCACTCACTGGGAGTTCACCACTCAGCCAAGGAGTGCCCTCAAGACCTTTCTCTAGCTGTGTGCCCAGGATCATCCTCCCCAAAGTACCCATGCCCCAGAGCTTTCTCTCTTTCTCTGCCGAGGGACTTTATTTAGTATACTGTTTGTCTATCCTGAAAATACCTATTTGCTGAAGGTTGGAAACAATTATCTTAAACATACTCTCCTGTTTCCACCTTTATTTATTTTTCCCAGGTTTTTTAATTACTAGAGAAATATATTGCACATTAACATTATCTATAGTCACTCTACTGTGCAATAGAACCCAGAACTTCTTACTGTCTAGCTATAACAAACAACTTTTCCCTATTCTTCTTCCCCACTTCTCAGCCTCCATTAACTACCACTATATTTCTAACTCTGTGAGATCATATATTTTTAGACTCCACACGAGTGAAGTCATCTGATTTTTGTTTTTCTGTGATTGATTTATTTTGCTTAACCTAATGACTTCCAGTTACATCCATGTTGCTGCAAATGACAAGATTTCAACCTTTTTTGTGAGTAATATTCCACTGTGTATATGTGCTATATTTTATTTATCCACTCATCAGTGGGCGGGCACTTGGGATGTTTTCATTTCTTGCTGTGGTGAATGGTACAGCAATAAACATAGAGTGTAGATGTCTCTTTGACAAATGGGTTTCATTTCCTTGGATATTCTCCCAGGAATGGGAAGGCCTGGTGAGATGGTAGTTTTATTTATTTATTTATTTTGATGAACCTCTGTATTGTTTTCCACTTTGTTTCTACTAATTTACATTCCCACCAACAGTGTGCAATTGTTGTTTTCTCCACATCTTCACCAATGCTTGTTATCTTTTGTCTCTTTGGTAATAGACAATCTTACTGGAGATAATATCTCATTGTTATTTCCATTTGCATTTCTCTGATGATTAGTGATATTGGGCATTTTTTCATGTACTTGCTGGCCAGTACGTCCTCCTTTGGGAAATGTCTGTTTAGATCTATTGTCCATTTTAAAATTGGATTATAGGTTTTTTTTTTTACTACTGAGTTGTGTACATTCTTTATATATTTTTTGATTTATATATACTTGTCAAAAGTATAGCTTGTAAATATTTTCTCTCAGTCTGTAATTATCTCTTCATTTTGTTGATTGTCCTTTTTTTTTTTTCTAGGTAGAAGCTCTGCAGTTTGATACAACTCCATTTGTCTGTTTTTGTTTTCATTTCCTGTACTTTTGGTCTGGGCTGGCATTGTGGCATAACAGATTAAGCCAACACCCTCAGTGCTGGCATAAGTGTTGGTTGAAGTCCTGTCTGCTCCACTTCTGACCCAGCTCCCTGTTAATGCACCTGGGACAGCTGCAGAAAATAGTCCAAGTGCTTGGGTCCTGCTACCCACGTAGGAGACCTGGATGGAGTTCTAGGCTCTGGCTTTGGCCTGGTGCAGCCCCGGATGTTGCAGCCATTTGGGAAGTAAACCAATGGATGGAAGATCTCTCTCTCTCTCTCTCTCTTGCTCTCTCTCTGTTTTTCAAATAAATAAATATTTGAATCAATAAATCTTTAAAATCAATAAATCTTTAAAAAGGAAGGAAGGGAGGGAGGGAGGAAAAAAGGAAGGAAGGAAGATAGGAAGGAAGAAAGGAAGAAAGGAAGGAAGGAAGGAAGGAAGGAAGGAAGGAAGGAAGGAAATCAATCCTGCCTATTCCATTTTCTTGAAGTGTTTTCTCTATGTTTTCTACCAATAGCTTCAAAGTTCCAGCTCTCACTTTTAGGTCTCTAATCCATTTTATATTGTTTTTTTTACAAGGTGAAAGATAAGGGTCCAGTTTCATTCTTCTGTGGATATCCAATTTCCCCAGCATCATTCATTAAAAGTCTATCCTTTTCCCAATGCATATTCTTAGCACCTTTGTCAAAGATCAGTTGACTGTAGATGTGTGGGTTTGCATCTAGGGTTTCTATTCTGCTCCTTTGACCTATGTATCAGTTTTTTTTTTTTAATGCCAATCTGATGCTGTTTTAATTGCTGCAATTTTGTACTACATTCTAAAGTAAAGTAGTGTAATGCCTTCTCCTTTGTTCTTTTTGCTCAAGATTACTTTAGCTTTTGGAGATTTTTTTGTATATCCATGCAAGTTTCAGTAATGTTTTTTCTAGCTTTGTGACAAATGTGTTGAGAACTTGATAGGGATTATACTGAATCTGTAAATCACTTTGTACCCAAAATGATTTGTATGCAGTTTGACAATATTGATTCTTCCAATCCATGAACATGGGATGTCTTTCCATTTTTTTTGCATGTGTTTTCAATTTATTTCACTTGTGACATAATTTTCATGGTAGTGATCTTTCATTTTTTTGGTTTATTGTATTCCCAGGTGTTTCTTTGTAGTTATTGGAAATGGGATTGCTTTTTTGGTTTATCTTTCAGATAATTCACTATTGGTATATAACAACACTACTAATTTTTGTACATTAATTTTGTTTCCTGGAAATTTGTTGAATATTAGTTCTAAAGGCATTTTGGTGAAGTCTTTGGGATTTTTTATATATAAAATCATGTCACAGTGACAATTTGATTTTTTTCCTTTCCAATTTGGATACTCCTTTTCATTGTATAATGACCTTCCTAGAATCTTTTTATTGCTTTTTATTTAAAATCTATTTTATCGGCTTCCATAGCCTCGGCAACTCATGACTAGAGCCTAGGGAGATTACTGACGCCATAAACAAGAGTGTCAAATTGTTAAGTCAACAACAGGAGTCACTGTGTACTTACATCTCATGTGGGATCTGTCCTTAATGTGTTGTCCAATGTGAAGTAATGCTATAATTAGTACTGAAACAGTATTTTTACACTTTGTGTTTCTGTGTAGGTGCAAACTGATGAAATCTTACTTAGTATATACTAAATCGATCTTCTGTATATAAAGATAATTGAAAATGAGAAAAAAAAACTTGGTGTTAAATTGGAAATTGCATAGAAAACTAATGAATTTTTTAAAAAGAAATATCATCTAGGATCTCTGTCCTTAATGTGATTTAACGCTATAACTAGTACTCCAACAGTACTTTTCACTTTGTGTTGCTATGTGGGGGCAAACTGTTGAAATCTTTACTTAATATATACTGAACTGATCTTCTGTATATAAAGAGAATTGAAAATGAATCTTGATGTGAATGGAAGAGGAGAGAGAACGGGAAAGGGGAAGGTCGTGGGTGGGAGGGAAGTTATGGGGGGGAAGCCATTGTAATCCATAAGCTGTACTTTGGAAATTTATATTCATTAAATAAAAAATAAAATAAATAAATAAATAAAATCTATTTTATCTGTTTTAAGTAGGCCTAATCATTTTGGGTTCTGTTTGCTCAGAATATCTTATCATCCTGTCACTTTCATCCATGTGTGTCCTTAGAACTGTTCCTGTCCCTGGTGCCAATCAAAATAACAAGGACAAGGTTTTGGGGTGAAGGAAAGAGAACATTTATTCTGTTGATAGAAGAGAGGGTAGCAAGCCTCTGGGTCTCAAGAACTACTGCTCTGGGCTGGCACTGTGACATAGTAGGTTAAGCCTCTGCTTGTGGTGCCAGATTCCCATGTGGGTGCTGGTTCAAGTCCCAGCTGCTCCTCTTATGATCCAGCTCTCTGCTATGGCCTAGGAAAGCAGTGGAAGGTAGCCCAAGTGCTTGGGCCTCTGCACCCATGTGGGAGACCCAGAATAAACTTCTGGCTCCCAGTTTCAGACTGGCTCAGCTCTGCGGTTGCAGCCATTTGGGTAGTGAACCAGCAGATGGAAGGTCATTCTGTCTGTCTCTCCTCTCTCTGTAACTTTCTCTCTCTCAAATAAATAAATACAACCTTAAAAAAGATTTAAAAAGAACTGCTCTGCTAAAGAGTTTTGTTTTGTTTGAGGCTACAGGATGACTTAGGAATAAGTGTGGCAAAGGATAGGGGCAACTGCATGATGCTAAGGCTCATACACATTCCTTTTGTTTTGTGCTCTGATTGTCTGCCAAAGAAATTGAGATTAGCAATAAGGCAATGTACACTTTAGAGCACGGATTAGAGGGAAGACAGCAGTCCCGCTCTGAAGCACCAAGAAGATGCTCTGCTGGTATCATGGCCAGCCTGGAGGCTGCATGCAGGTGGCAGCTAACTCTGCCCTAGGCCTGGGATTCCCCTGCCAAGACCTGGAATTCCCCCCAAACGGAGCCCCTCAAGACAATACTGACTGCCAACTGTTATCTATTGGAGAAGCAAATGACCTTATAAGTCAGTTGATTAGAATCTTGTGGAGCTGGCTGTACCAATCCTGCAATTCAGCAAGTTAAATCAAAGGAGGAAGGCTAAGAGGTTAGAGTTTGGGGCACAGTGGTATCTAGCATTCAAGGCACTGTTCTGGGGTCGTGAATACAGGTTATTGTCCACCCCTCCCTTGGTGTCATAAACACATACCAGTGCTTACAAGATGCTAAATGGATGAATTCTGCATGTCCATGAGGATACTAAAAACAACAGGCCTAGCCCCTGGCTCTCCAGAACTCAGTCTTAATCAAGATCAAGCTATGCTCCCTAGCTCATCTCTATGATTTGTGCTTACTGTTTCCATGGCCTGAAATTACTCTCCTTCTCTACTTTTCCAGTTGGCTATCCTTTCCAAGTAACTCAAGCTTGATCACATTTAGGGATCTTAGAATTTCCTCCCCTTGCTCCTGGGCTCCTTGTTTCTGACCCCCTTTGGAGTCTTGTTCTTATCACTTAACAGAAGCTGCAACTCTTGGGCAGAAGAGAACAAGCTGAGAGACAGAAGTAACAAGAGTAAGTAAAAGTGAGAAGAGATTGTTAAGATGTTCCTAATTTCAAGAATACATGCAAATTATAGATAATTTACCAAAAAAAAAGACAACTAGAAAGCTAAAAGTAAAATTATCCCCCAACTCCTTATCCCACAAAAAAAAATCATTGTTAACTTTCTAGTATACAGTCTTTCTTTCTAAATCTTTTTATATCCTTATGCACATATAGTTAGATCGCTGGGAGTCAATGGCATATATAATTTACATATGGCTTTTTGTTAGTTATTACATGAGCACTGTTCTATAATAGTGAGCTTTCTTCAAAAATAAGATTTTGAGTAGAAACCAAATATCTGTTAATATGGATACATTTGCTTAAGTCATTCATTATTAGACTTTTGGGTTGTTTCTAACCTTACTTGCATAGAGACTTTTCCTTGGCTAATGGCCTCACTTTCTTGGGAGAAGGTGGAGAGGAAAGAGGCTGTTAGAGCCTGAAGGGGATGTGAAGGAATTTCAGGCATTTTTAGAAGGGAAAGGCAAATTGAATGGAGGTCAGATCTTGATGGAAGGGAGGGTCAAAGCCTGAGAATGAAGCTGAACTATGATCTCTGTCAGTTCAGTGGGGACCTATGGTTGCACCCTCCAGATACAGCAAATTAGGCTGCCAGCAGTTCAGAGGAAGCTGCTATGATCTGTCTCAAAAGGAGTGGTCCATCTGACTGTAGGCTCTGCCCTCCTCAACATCTTAATTTAAGAAATGAATAATATCAACAAGAATTCTTTTTTTACCAACAAAGTGTGCCACCTGTCAACCTAAATGACAAAAACAACCAGAGAGAGATTCTCTTAAGGATAATTATATTTGATTGGGAAAGCAGAGCATTGCAATGGGAACATACATGTCACAGTAAATGATAGGCAGGTTCAAAGATGCTTAAGCAAAGGAAAATTTTAAAAGACAAAATGAGAAGAATGATATCAGATATTTAGAAACAATGCTCTTTGGCCACAATGGTTATTAACAACAAGGGTGTCATTAGTTTGATTAGTTGTCAGGCACATGTCCCCACACAACTGTTGACATGCTTTCTGAATAGGAATGCAGTGGCTTTTGTGCAATGTCATAGCTCTGGCATTCTTTTGTGATCATTACTATAAGACAATCATGCATAAGAACTCCTCCTTCATAACCTCCTGGGTCTTTATATAAAGTTAACCTAGGTGATTTTTTATTTGGATTATTTTTAAAAGATTTTTATTATTTTTTAAAAAGATTCATTTATTTATTTGAAAGGCAGAGTTAGAGAGAGGCAGAGGCAGAGAGAGGAAGAAAGAGAGAGAGAGAGAGAGAGAGACAGAGAGAGACAGAGAGAGTTCTTCCATCTGTGGCTGGTTCACTCCCCCAAATGACCACAAAGCTCAGAGCTGCACCAATCTGAAGCCAGGAGCATGGAGCTTCTTCTAGGTCTCCCACATAGGTACAGGGCCCCAAGGATTTGGGTCTTCTTCTACTGTTTTCCCAGGTCATAGCAGAGAGCTGGATTGGAAGTGGATCAGCCTAGACTCGAACCTGTGCCCATATGGGAGCTGGCACTGCAGGTGGCAGCTTTACCCCCTACGCCATAATGCTGGCACTTGATTCACTTTTTAAAAATGATTTATTTATTTATTTGACAGAATTAGGTTGGGGAGGTGTGGGAGAGAGAGAGATCTTCCATCTGCTGCCCACTCCCCAAATTGCTGCAAGAGCCAAGGCTGGGCCAGATTTAAGTCAAGAGCCTAGAACTCCATCCAGGTCTCCAATTTGGATGGCAAGGATCCAAGTATTTGACCATCTTCACTGCTTTCCCAGGCACATTAGCAGGGAGCTGGATTGGAAGTGGAGCAACCAGCACTCAACCTACACTAATGGATGCCCGCATTGTAGGTGGTGACTTAATATACTGTGCTGCAACTCTAGTCCCTCCATTTTGATTCTGACAAGTTTTACAAACCTTAAGAGAATCATACCATTGCTTTGGGTCTGCCTTCACTCATCAGAGAAATAACACTTCCCTTGCAGATTGTTGTGAGAAGTATACAGAATTCCTTATAGTTCCCACAGGGATACTTAGATACAGTAACTGATGTCCATGTGATGTGGCATGACATTAAAACAGAGGAATGAACTTCAGCTGAGAAGTCTTTTGCCTTTCCCACAGTGGTAGTAGGCACTGTTGTACTGTGAATGCCCATTCTGAGGTGCAAGTCTGGCTAGGTAGGAGTCTGATAAGAGGTAAAACAAGGGTGAGAAAATCAACAAACATGCAGAAGCCCCCACCTAACATGCAGAAGCCCCCACCTGGCTATGGGTGAATCAACTGGTCTTGCCCTCAAGTCCTGGTTGCAAAAATTCCTGCTGTCCAGACATGCTGAAAGGTGGGGCTGCAGAGATGCCAGAAGTGAGGATGAGTTACAGGTCAACACACCTCATCATGTGAATTAAATACAGGACCCTCTTGGTATCTTATCTGGTGGGCACTCTTCTTGCTGCCTAGGAGTATATATATAACTTTAACAAGGTTATATTAATTCTAGAGCTATTACTTTCTCAATGTCCATTGAGTTTGGTACTTATCAAGACTTTTGCCTACATCATCTCATTTCTTCAATATTCCTGGGAGGATACCTATAAGCCTGGTTCCCATTGCATACAATACAAAACTGAGTTTCAGAGAAGGCTTGCCCAAGGATACTACAGCCAGAGTCAAAGTTCAAACCCACATCTTTCTGATGCTAAAGCTGACATGCCTAATGATTCTGGACACAGCTTCTGGAGTTCCCAAGATCCTAGGAGTCCACATATGCTAGAGGGGATATAGAGTTCACAGGAGACAATGTGACAGTCAAGCCAATCTAAAGTTAGGAACTCAAAGAAGATGAAGCTCTGCATAGCCCAAAGGTGTTTGGGGGGGGGGATTTGGTATCAAGCTGAGGATGTGAGAAGAAAGACACCTGAATCCCATAGTTGGCCCAGTTTTGGAAGTTCATGAGTGAAGAAGGCCAAGCCATTCCAGTAAAATTATCTTGGAAAAAAAAATGAGAGCAAATATAGGGACAGGATCTACCTGTCAGAATTGGTGAGAGCATGTGGGTGGGATGCAAAAGAGGCAAGTTCCCTCTCCAGGCTCCAGACTCTGGAGGTGAAAACCGAAGGTGGAAGGGTGCAGTCCCCCTGTCCAGAAGCCTCCAGAGAGGGTTGCCTCAGTGTTTTCTGCTCCAGTATATGAGGCATTAGGCAGCCCCACTAGGACCAGAGCCTTGCTGCTGGTTGCTGGGCTTCCAATGACTCCAGCAGGTGGCAGCACAATCCTGCAAGTGCTTGAGAGACTCCAGGCCCAGGGACATTCTCTAAGACTAAAGGGAGGGGGATCCGGGACAATGTCCAGCTTGAGAGACTCCAGGCCCAGGGACATTCTCTAAGACTAAAAGGAGGGGGATCCCGGACAGTGTCCAGCTTGAGAGACTCCAGGCCCAGGGACATTCTCTAAGACTAAAAGGAGGGGGATCCCGGACAGTGTCCAGCTTGAGAGACTCCAGGCCCAGGGACATTCTCTAAGACTAAAAGGAGGGGGATCCGGGACAATGTCCAGCTTGAGAGACTCCAGGCCCAGGGACATTCTCTAAGACTAAAGGGAGGGGGATCCCGGACAGTGTCCAGCTTGAGAGACTCCAGGCCCAGGGACATTCTCTAAGACTAAAGGGAGGGGGATCCGGGACAATGTCCAGCTTGAGAGACTCCAGGCCCAGGGACATTCTCTAAGACTAAAGGGAGGGGGATCCGGGACAATGTCCAGCTTGAGAGACTCCAGGCCCAGGGACATTCTCTAAGACTAAAGGGAGGGGGATCCCGGACAGTGTCCAGCTTGAGAGACTCCAGGCCCAGGGACATTCTCTAAGACTAAAGGGAGGGGGATCCGGGACAATGTCCAGCTTGAGAGACTCCAGGCCCAGGGACATTCTCTAAGACTAAAGGGAGGGGGATCCGGGACAATGTCCAGCTTGAGAGACTCCAGGCCCAGGGACATTCTCTAAGACTAAAGGGAGGGGGATCCCGGACAGTGTCCAGGGATCAACTTGTGACCTAAGAAGCAGGAAGAAGAAATGAGTCCTAAGGAGGAAAACGTGAAGGAGCACCAGAGAGAGGAATCTAAGAGAAAAATCTCAAAAAGAAGACAAAGACTTTAAAATCTATATCCAGCTTAGCAAAAGGCATGCCTATGGCAATTAGCAATTGTGTGGTCATTATTAACCTTGACCCCCGAAGAGAACAATTTTGACGGAGGCAGAATCCATTTTCCTTTCTTTCTCCTTGTGACCTCTCTTCCTGTCTCCTGACGGAATATTTTTTGAGATCCACTTGAGAATGTAGAAGTGAAAGCCCTAGCCCTATGTTTTGCAGCTCAGAGTCTCACGGAGGAACCAGCAATATACAATGTGGTTGTGAAATGGGGAACTAGAAGGTCACACGAAAATGACGGCCACACTGTTGATAGGAACACAGGAGGTTACCGGGAGACAGCTACGGCTTCTTTGAAGAACAGGGCAAGCGTGATAGGTAAAGTCTGAGCACTCAAGGGGCTTGGCCTGTTCAGAAATATTAAGATATTTTAGCGTGGCTGAAGTAATTGAAAGACTGGGTAGGGAAACCAGGTCTGGAATGCTAAGACTTAAGTGTCTGTGATGTTTAGATTTTATCCGGAAGGCTTGTGAAAGGAGGTCATGAAAGGGTTCTGAGCAGAGGAGTGATGTGCTGGAATTCACAAGTTAGAAGACGCTGGTGAAGCGGGAGATGAGATTAGAAACGTGGAGATGCTATAAAGCTATTGGGAGAATGCAGTTAAAAACAGTGAAGCCTCAGCTGTGGTGGAGGTGGTGGTATGAAGGGAGGGGGTCAGGCCAGGTGGAACGTGACTCCTGGTTGCCTTAGCAGGAAGAGGAATGGGAAAAAGGAGGAGTTTGTTTCTTGGCTTGGGCAATTAAGTCAGTGGGCAGGATAAGGGATGAGGTGGGATGTGGGAAATGGCAAGTTTTGCTTAGCGAAATAAGCCAGCCCCCCCCCCAAAAAAAAAAAACAAGCATCATACACTTTCTCTGATGCATGGTAGTTAATACAAAATACAGAAAAACTCACCCTAATGTATATGAATGAAACTGACATCTTATGATTTGGTTATTGTTTGTAGCCCTTGTCTACATTCCTGTGGAACTGTGGTTTTTTACTTTTCACTTGATGAACTGTGATTATAAAGTAAATTGAAATTATTATTGCAATACTTAAAGGAAAAATAAAGAATGGTGGGGCTGGTGCCGTGGTATAGCAGGTAAAGCCACTGCCTGTGGTGCTGGCATCCCATATGAGTGCCGGTTTGAGACCCAGCTGCTCTACTTCTGATCCAGCTCTCTGCTATGACCTGGGAAAGCAGAATAAGATGGCCCAAGTGCTTGGGTCCCTGCACCCACATGGGAAGACCCAGAGGAAGCTCTTGGCTTCTGGCTCCTGGCTTCAGGTCGGCACAACTCCAGCTGTTGCAGCCATTTGAGAGTGAACCAGCAGATGGAAGACCTCTCTCTCTCTCTCTCTCTCTCTCTCTCTGACTCTGTCTCTCCTTCTCTCTCTAACTCCAATTTTCAAATAAATAAATAAATCTTAAAAATAAAGAATGGAAAGAGGAGGATTAAGGGAGGGAAGGAAAGAATTGTTATTTATTGGGGCCGGTGTTGTGGCACAGTGGGTTAAGCTGCCATTGCAGCCCCAGCATCCCATATGGGTGTCAGTTTGAGTCCTGGCTGCTCCACTTCCCAACAGGTCCCTGCTAATGTGACCCGGAAAGCAGTGGAAGCTCATGAAGGGAGGATGTGGAGGCAATTCCCTGGTGATGCCAACCTTCAAGATATGGCAAAGATATATGAGACTGGCAAAGGTTTACTAGAAGAGCAGTAAAAATAAAATCAGAGCACTTAAAGCAAGGAAGTGAGTGAATTTAAAGAAATGAGATGTTAACAATGACAAATGCTGCAGGAAATAAAATGTAATCAGATTATGTAGCTGTATGTATTGCAAAGTATATCCATAGCTACTGTAGGGTAAGAACAAGAAAACCCAATAAGCATAAGAGACACACTCTCTCACAGTAGGAATGAGGGGAATGTAATTTTTAAAAAACTTTTATTTAATGAATATAAATTTCCAAAGTATAGCTTATGGATCCCCCCCCCCATAACTTTCCTCCCATCCGCAAGGGGAGTGTAAATTGTGGCCTATCAAGTTGAAATAAAGATTTTAAATGCTAGAGTGAGAAAAATACAAAGAACTGGACATGTATGCTACTGATGGGAGTATAAATTGGTGCAGTGATTTTACAGGAAACTTTGAAATGATGGATCACAATTTTAACTACATAATGTGTTTTGCATATTATTATATTTGTAATAATTTATGTACAAATATATTGGCACAATTGTACACAATATTCAATAATCTTGTAAGTGCTTGGTATAGTGGCTTGGGGAGGCCAGCATTCCATATTGGAGTCCTGGTTACTTAACTCTGTTTTTAATCCAGCTTCTTGCTGATGTGCATTCTGGGAGGTGGCAGGTGGTGGCCCAAGTACTTGTGTTCTTGCCTCCCACGTGAGAGCTGCAGATTGAGTTCAAGTTTCCTAACTTTGGCTAGGCCCAGCCCTGGCTGTTGCAGGCATTTGAGGAATGAATCAGCATATAGAAGGTCCTCCTGAGTCTCTTTGACTCTCTAACTTTCAATAAGGTGGAAAATAAATATTTTTTTAAAATTTTGGAAACTGGGGCCAATGCTGTGGTGCAGAGGCTAATCTGCCTCTTGTAATGCCAGCATCCCATAGTGTGGTGCCCGTGTGACACCCAGATACTCTGCTTCTGATTCAGGTTTCTGCTAATGCACCTTGGAAGGTAATGATCCAAAGTACTTGGGCCCCTACAACCCATGTTGGGGACCCAGATGGAATTCTTAGTGTCTCTCTCTCTCTGTCTCTCCCTTTCTCTGTCACTCTGTCTTTCAAATAAATAAGTGTTTTATAAAAATTTGTAAAAAAATTCATTATAGTGGAATTTATAAAGAAAGAAACTGGAACTAAGCTACCAATCAGTATGAGGTTGGATAAACAAATTATGGCATAATCATACTACAGAGTAATATAAAACTATGAAATTTTAGATCAATTTTATATTCCTTTTAGAATTTTAAAGGAATTTTAGATTCCTTTCAGAAGAATTTCTGTGGTATATTGTTGAGAAAAAGTGTACAAAAATATATTATAGACTCCTATTGTTAAAATCTGTGTATGTAGGAGGATTGGGTATAATATGATATATGCATATAAAAGGATCTGAAATAATTTACATAAAACTGTGAACTAGTGTCTAACTTTGGAATTCAGTTTGAGTAAAGCTTTTAAATCTACTTTTTAGGGGGTTGGTATTGTGCCATAATGGATAAAGCCACTACCTGCAATGCCAGCATCCCATATGGGTGCCAGTTCAAGACCTAGCTGCTCCACTTCTGATGCAGCTCCCTGTTAATGTGCCTGGGAAGGCCCCTAAACCGACATGGGAGACCTGGAAGAAGCTCCTCATTCCTGGTTCAGCCTGGCTCAGCCTTGTCAATTGTGGCCATTTGGGAATTGAACCAGGGATGGAAGATCTCTCTCTGTGTGTGTAACTTTGACCTTCAAATAAATAAATTAATTTTTTAAAAAAATCTACTTTTTAAAGTAGATTTTATTATTATTTCTTAGAGAAGCAAATACACACACACACAACACACACAGGGAGAGAGAGCATGATTCCATCTACTGGTTCACTACCCAAAAGCCTGGATCGGGCTGAAACTAAGAACTGGGAACTCAATCCAGGCTTTCAAATAGGTAGCAAGAATCCAATTTTTGACCATCACAGCTGTTTCCCAGGGTTTGCATTAGCAGGAAGCTGGAGTCAGGTGCAGGAGCTGAGTATTGAACCCAGACACTCTGATGTGAACCGTGGCATCTTAACTCATGTCTCAACTGCTGGGCTACAGGACAGCTCCTAAGATTTATTTAAAAAAAATTAATAGTAACCCTGTGTTTCTCTTTTCACCCATTGTTAAACATCCAAAGAGTTAAGCTTCCTTTGGGTTTAATAAATCATCAATTTCAAATGAATTGTAAGAGAAAATACCAGTTTCTACTGAGTAAGGAAATACATGAGAAGTGAAGAAGTAGAACAGAAGTCTAAAGTTTAAATAAAATGGTGAACAGTGTGGAGAAGAAGAGGCCAGAGTAACTTCCGGATTGACCAAACCCATCATCTATCACTCATCCTCACAATACACCATTTGGGTCTCACCACCGCCACTTCCACCACACCAGAGAGCAAGATGCGCAAGATGCAAAAGGTGATTAAAGTCAGACCAGTGAGGAGGACCACAGCTTATCTGCTGAGTCCTGCTGCAAAACCAGAAACCAAGGCTAAAAATGCTCCTGAGAAGAAAGCCGAAAAGATACTGAACGTGGGGGAAAGGGGAAAGCTGATGCCGGCAATGCTGCACACGGCACTGTAGTAGCAAGAGGGACCACATAGACCAGGCACAAACGGCTGAAGCTGCTGGGGATGCTGAGGTATGCTCATTTCGATATGTCAGTATTTCTGTAACTGTTCCCTTTGATATTCTCCCCCACTCATGTTTTATAAAAGCAGAGTTTGTGTTGACTTCCTGTTAAAGCTGTGTTGTTACAATGCTTCATTGTTAAAAGTTAAAATGTCACTAACAAGATGGGATGAGGGCTGGTGCCCCGGCTCAATAGGCTAATCCTCCACCTGCGGCCCCGGCACACTGGGTTCTGGTCCCGGTCGGGGTGCCGGATCTGTCCCGGTGGCTCCTCTTTCAGTCCAGCTCTCTGCTGTGGCCTGGGAAGGCAGTGGAGGATGGCCCAAGTGCTTGGGCCCTGCACCCCCATGGGAGATCAGGAGAAGCACCTGGCTCCTGGCTTTGGATCAGTGCAGCGTGCTGGCCGCAGCGGCCATTGGGGGGTGAACCAATGGCAAAAGGATGACCTTTCTCTCTGTCTCTCTTTTTCACTCACTGTCCACTCTGCCTGTTCAAAAAAAAAAAAAAAAAAAGATGGGTTGAGAACAACTGTCTTTTCTTGTACTTTGGAAGAAGAGGATGGATTTCCTGTCAGCACACATCAGCAACTTGGCACACACATCTTGCTGGGGAGAATCACAGTATTAAAAAGTTCTCTTCTCTCACAAATCCAAATACACACTCTCAAAGATATTGGATTCTGGGAGTAGGCAATCTGGACCTCCCAGTGGCAATACTGAAATTATTCAAGCTATGGTTTCCTTTGTAGATTATGGATACTGAGAATTCTGCAGCTTTTGCTTTATTTCATCAAAAGTCAATTAGGCTCGTAAATTGTTTTTTTTTTTTTTTTTTGACAGGCAGAGTGGACAGTGAGAGAGAGAGACAGAGAGAAAGGTCTTCCTTTTGCCATTGGTTCACCCTCCAATGGCCGCCGCGGATAGCGCGCTGCGGCCGGCGCACCGCACTCGTCCGATGGCAGGAGCCAGGTGCCAGGTGCTTTTCCTGGTCTCCCCATGGGGTGCAGGGCCCAAGCACCTGGGCCATCCTCCACTGCACTCCCGGGCCACAGCAGAGGGCTGGCCTGGAAGAGGGGCAACCGGGACAGAATCCGGCGCCCCGACCAGGACTAGAACCCGGTGTGCCGGCGCCGCAAGGTGGAGGATTAGCCTGTTGAGCCACGGCGCCGGCCTAGGCTCGTAAATTGTTAACAAATTAACTTAAATATACTGTAGGTATCTTGGGCTGGATAATTCTCTTTTTAAAAAAGATTTATTTTATTTATTGGAAAGGCAGAATTACAGAAAGAGAGAGAGAGATCTTCCATCTACTGGTTCACTCCACAAATGGCCACAACGGCCAGGATTGGTCCAGGCTGAAACCAGGAGCCAGGAGCTTCATCTGAGTCTCTCATGTGAGTGCAGGAGCCAAGGACTGTGGGCCATCTTCCACTGCTTTCCCAAGCACATTAGCAGGGAGCTGGATCAGAAGTGGGGCAGCTGGGAATTGAACTGGTGCCCATATGGGATGCCGGCACTACAGGCAGCAGTTTAATCCATTACACTACAATGAGGTAAGGATGATTGTTAATTCCTTGCTGTGAGGAGCTAGCCTGCACCCTGAAGACGGTTGGCAGCATCGCTGAACTCTATCCCATGCCAGTGGCACATTCCTGGCCTCAGGTGTAACAACCAAAATGTCCCCAGACATGGCCACGTGTCTGTTGTGGAGGCAAAATTGCTCTTAGTTGAGGACATTTGCATCAAAGTTCCCTGTTCAGAACATCTGATTAAGACATAATTGGGGTTTTTGGTGACCTTTTAGTTTTGGTAGTGCATGGAGGAGGGGAGTTTGACAGTTGTTGTATATCACTCTCCATGATCTGCCCATGTGTTACTTAAAGCATCATAATAATTTAAGACAAAATTATGGTCATTTAATAAAGCTAGATAGAGTTTTAAAACATTGGTGATTACAGAAAGGGAGAGGGAGATTTGTACCTAGAGTGGAGAAAGAGGTGGTAACTCTTACCACTGAACCCAAGTGTGATCTTAATTATTTCTAATGGAGGTAATTAAATACACATATGGGTCAGAGAAGAGTCAATAGAGAGAATGGTATTAAAATAAGGAAAAGTAAGGGTACAGTTGGTGGGTCACATTCCTTAAAGAGAAAGAAGCAGTGTCTCCATTGCACCAATGTGCAAGAGAAAGGACATCTTTTCCACTGAGAATTGGTCTGCAGGTTGGGGACCACACCTAATACCTTGGTTCATGAATACAGAGGGTTAGGTTATCTGCCACAAGATGTAGTAGGGTCAGTGCAATTGGGAACCAGCAGAAAGTGGTTATTATTGGCACAGCTGTCCTGGGGAGTAGGAAAGAGAGTTTACCAAGCTCACAGCACTAGTGATTGGTGTAACCTAAACTGAGGCAAACACTCTATGAATCTTTTCCCTCTACATGGCTGAGTTCCATTTAGGTCCATGTGCTCATTCTTAGAAGATGTCCTGCTCCCAAATGGTTTGACCATCTTTCTGTTCTTGCCTCTTTCCTTTTGCTGATTCAGTAAATCCTCCAATCTCTTCTGGCAACCTGATGACTATGTATGTATTTCTACATATACATGGTAAATTATCTTACTAACATTTATTCTAATCACTTTTTATTGCAAGTGGAAGAACAAATATAGTTTTATGCCTCATCCTGCCTGGTGAACACACTTGGAACATAACAGAAGCCCAATCTACATTTGGAAAATAATCAGCCTATGTATGTGACCAGATGCACTGTCTTTTCCTCATGTGTGGAAGTTAGATTTTGACTGTGTGATAACTGGCACTATGAGGGTATTCTTTGAGTACATTCTCTTAAACTTGAACCTGAAAACCATTCAGAATCAGTTCATTCACAAGTTCCAGCCTCATTATTGGTCTTTGAATTAAAAATGGGTTGACACATTGGTTCCAAGGACACGTGTGTTCTCTTTTTCACATCTAATATCCATCTGAGAGCAGGATGTCAGATTGATATAGTCTAACACTATTCACAACAACTTCTGTGGGCAGATGCGTTCTGAATGCCAAGCAATCAGATTGCAGGAGAATAGTGCTAGTTACTCCAGAACGGTGGAAGATAAAGAATACTAAGGAAGAATTACAGGATTCTACAGACGTGGAAGAAAATAACTACCAGTTAACAAGCAGCACATGAGCCAGGCTTTGCAAAGGGGCTTGATATATATGAGGGTGTTTCAAAAAGTTCATTGAAAAGGATTTTAAAAGAAAAGTTCACTTTAGTGCAACAATTTTTTGAAATCCAGGTGTGTTTTTTCATAATATTCATTTCCATGAACTTTTTGATAAGTCTTCCATGCATAGATTTTTTTTCTGCAACAAAATACCCTCACCTTTTAAGTCCATTTTACAGTAAGTCCTTAAAGTACTCTCCTATTATCTCATTTGCTTCTCACAGGGACTCTATGAGGTATGTAGGTATTACCAACTTGTTTCACAAGGCACTGAAGCTCAAAGAAGTCAAGGTGTTCATATTTGCAAATTAATAGGACTGAATTTGGGATTCAAATCCCAATATGTTTGTATTACCCAGGTTGCTTAGGAGGTTGTGGGAGAACTGTAAATCCAGTGTCTGAAGGAGCTAAAGTCACATTGTAAAAGAATCGGCAGGAAGTGGGTTGGCAGTGATGGAGGCCACAAGCTTGACTGTCATCTTTCTGGATGCACTGGGTCAAGTCTTACCTAAACCTTTAGTGCAGCCAATAATGCTTTTACTCATTTCTGGTCAGCTTCCCATCCTCATCCACAGAGTTAACAGCAATGTTTAGTGCTTACCCTCTAGCACCCATTGCGTCTCATCTCCTTTTCTTAGTTGATGATCTTGCCTGCTCCACAGATACAATGCAGGCTTTCAGTCAGCTGCTCACCCTGTGTAAAAGCCAGCCTAGGCCCGGCGCTCTGGCTCACTTGGTTAATCCTCCACCTGCGGTGCCGGCATCCCATATGGGCACCGGTTCTAGTCCCGGTGGCTCCTCTTCCAGTCCAGCTCTCTGCTGTGGCCCGGGAAGGCAGTGGAGGATGGTCCAAGTGCTTGGGCCCCTGCACCCACATGGGAGACAAGGAGGAAGCACCTGGCTCCTGGCTTTGGATCAGCACAGCTCTGGTTGTTGTGGCCATTTGGGGGGTGAAGCAACTGAAGGAAGACCTTTCTCTCTGTCTCTCTCTGTCTGTAACTCTACCTGTCAAATAAATAAATAAAAATATTTTAAAAAAATAAAGAGCCAGTCCAGGGGCCAGCATTGTGGCAAAGTAAGTTAAGGTGCCACCTGTAACATCGGATCCTTTATTGGAGCGCCAGTTTGAGTCCCGGCTGCTCCAATCCAGCTCCCTGCTGATGAGCCTAGGAAAGCAGTGGAAGATGGCTCAGGACTTACTACTCCCTGCTTCCCATGTGGGAAATAGGTTGCAATTTCTTGATCCTGGCTTTGTCCTGACACAGCCCTGACCATTTGAGGAGTAAATGACCATTGTGGCCATTTAAGGAGTAAAGCAGCAAATGGAAGATTCTCTCTCAATCCCTCTCTCTCTCTCTCTCTCTTTCTCAAATAATAATAATAAATAAAATCCAGTCTAGGTAGACCACCTTACCCTTGCTTCCACCCACTTCCAAAACAATGAGTGGCACCTGTCTATGTGTTAGCCATAACGACGCTCAGTCACCGTCTTTGCCCCCTCATCTCTATCCAGCACAGATGGGCTTCTGCCCTCCCCAAGCCACCCAATCTGTAACGTGGTACCAAGTTCAGCTGCTGCTTTTGGTCATTTTCTCAAGCCTCCCCTAAATATATGCTCCACTGCCCATTCCTCCCATAGAATGTTATGTTCTCTTGTTCTCCAGGACCCACTCCTGCTTTCTGATTCTGTCTGCTGTGTTCATTCTTCTTACTGACATCTCCCCTGATCAGGTTCTTCACTCTTCTCCTTTCTCACTTATGGCTGTAAATGGGATTACTCCTTCTCTGGGGCTTCTTATACACATAGCATGTTATTTATGAGGGAACTTTTCTATTATCAAGAACCCTAATTGTGAGCCTGGCAACTTTCTGTAAATTCTGTGAGTCCTTCCAGTGAATTATTAAGCTTCATTTTGGTTTTGGGAAGTCCCTGAATTTGCAAGTTTGTGTCAGAAGTGAGGGGATTCTTGGGGACTGTCCCCTAACTTTGTGGTTGGCTAACATTTTCAAATTCTTTCTGGAGGTTGCAGGAGTATAGAAAGAGGTACCCTCGCCCCTTCTCATTTTGGATCTTACAGATTTGAGCAACAGTCAGTCATCAGAGATAGGGATTCCCAACAAAGGGGTTAAAACAATGGATCTCTACTTTTCTGTGGTAGAAGCAATTCACTAAAAGGGGCTCAACTGTAGGGTCTGTGTTGTGGTACAGTGGGTTGGCCACCATTTGGAACATCTGTATCCAATGACTTAGTGCATAGGATCAAGTCTCATCTCCACTTCCAATCCAGCTTCCTGCTAATATACTTGGGAGATAGCAGATGAGGGCATGCATGCTTATATGGAGTTTCTGGTTCATGGCTTTAGCCTGACACAGCCCAAGTTTTGCTTTTTGGGAGTGAATTAGTACATAAAATACATCTGTCCATCTGTTTCTGTCTTTCTCTCTCTTTTCCTCTCTTTCAAATAAATGTATTTTTTTCTAAAGTTCAGTTACACTCACAATTTTTACACTGTTCTCTTGGCCACCTGCCATCACTTCCAGTATTTGAATAGAACTGTTACAACTTTGGCTATGCTGCTATAGTCTCAGGAGGTAAATCCCTTGCCTGCCCCAGTAAAGCATTTCCCTTTGATGCTAGTCTTTACATTATGCCTTGCATGTGAGTTCTTGTAGCAGTTTGTACTCTGTACCATGACTTTCTGAACACAGAGTTCTAGCGCCCAGACATTACCATATCAGTTAACAAACAAAATGCACTGTTTCCTATTAGATGCACACCTTGAAGGTGTGTAGTACACCCTCACTGAGAACCTGTTTCACTTCTGGAACTCACAGGAGAACATGAGGATGAGAAATGTAGACCAGAGCAGATGTAAGATTAAGAGAGCCTAGAAAGAGGAAAAGTGCTTGCTAAATGTGTAGGGGAATGTGGGTACTCAGAGGAGAGAAAAAGCAGGATGTAAGGTCATGCATGAGAGGGGACATTGCAAAAAAGCAAGAGTAGGTAATGAGGGGGGTTAATAGAGGTGTTTCAGATTAAGTCAGCTGGCACACATGCTGAGTCCTTTCTAAGCACTGGTTCTATCCAGGAATGTAGAGGTAGGCCTCAAAGGTCATGAGTTTCCCATAGCTGGTGGAATCTGAGTACAGCAAGATGGTCACTCAAAAGAAATGATGAGGACTAGATTCATGTTTCTTCTAAGACTGAATTTTTGGGCTGGGCACTGTGGTCAGAACTTGGAACTTCTGCATCCCATATCAGAGTGCTGATTCAGCCCTAGCTCCTCCACTTCTGATCTAGCTTCCTGCCATTACACCTGAGACACCTGAGAAAGCAGCAGGTGATGGCTCAAGTAATTGGCTTCCTGATATCCACATGGGAGACACAGATGGAGTTCCTGGCTCCTGGCTTTAGGCTGGCCCAGCCCTGGATGTTGTGGCCCTTTGGAGAGTGAACCAGAAAGTGGAAGATATCTCTGTTTGTCTATCTGTGTCTCTCTCTGTGTCACTCTGCCTTTCAAATAAATAAATAAATAAGTAGAAGATGGCTAGATGGCTGAATAGTGAGATGCAACATTGACCTCAGCCCTGGAAAGCTAACAGAAAAAACAGGAAGGACCACATTCCCAGGGCACTGATTGAGAGAATTTTTCACTGGAGAAGTAACAAAATATAAGACTCCAGAGGCAGCAAGGAGAGAGGAGAGACATGCCACTGCTAGTTGTACCACTTAGCCATGCCTGCATCTACATGCCCAGCTCCTAGCTGAGAAAGACCATCTTGGCAGAGTAAGACAGAAGAGACTGCTGTGGCCCCTTGCACTGGTGGCTTTGAGGGAGAAGTCTATGGTCTTCATTGACATTGAGTCAAGCCTGAGGAGCTGGCAAGGGTCTGTACCATCACTTTGCTCCATGAAGGGAGGCCACATTGCATCTCTCCCCTTCCTCCCACAAAACGCATACTAAATTTGCTGTGGTGGAGTCACAGTTGAACTCTGTCCTGACTCAGGGAACAGTGGTCAGTCCTGTTGCTTCTGGAGGTCACTGGGGACAGGGACAGGGCAGGAACAAAACCCCTGCATTCTATGACTGTGGAAGTTCTGGACAAAGGCCACAGAACTGAGAGGGTCACAGGTTACTTCTGGGTTCCCATGCACCCATTCAGCCTGACTGTAGAGACTCAGAACTCCCAGCATTCTAGCTAGAGATCATGCAGAGGGGTCTAGGGACACATTGTGGAGTGGATGAGATCTCCAGATAGTGTGTGCACCTGGGTAGGTAAGGTGCACTGACACCACAAGCTCACTCTAGGCTGTGATTTAGCTGGCTCACCCTAGCACAGAGAAGGGCTGGGACTGTGAACACACTAGCCTGCTCAAACACCCCTGATCCCCTGACTGTAGCCAGAAACACACTACCATGCCCATCTTGGGTGTCACTTTGGACTATTGTTCTACACATAAATGGTGGCCAGATCTCTTTGGCCCCACCCAGAACACACCCCTGGAACTCAAGTGTAAACCTTAGGCACTCCATCAAGCCCTAGAGACACATTTTCAGGAATAAAGTCTTCAGTAAAACAAAAAGCCTTATCTTCCAGAGGTGATGGCAACAAGAGTTGCCCCAGATTCATAAAAACCAGTGTTGAAGAACAAGGAACATGAACTAGAAAGGCAACATGACCCCCTAAAACAAACACAATAATGCATCAATGTTGGGCTGTGAGGAAGGAGGGATGAAATGCCTGAAAAGGAATTCAAAAGAATTATTGCAAAGTCACTAAAAAATAGAGAGAAACAGGTAAATGAAATTAGGAAGTCAATGCATGACTTGGATGAAAAATTCATCAAAGAGTTAGAGATGTCAAAGAATATCCAAACAGAAATATTAGAAGCAAAGTATTCAATAAATCAAATATAAATACAGTGGCAAGGCTTAACAACAAACTTCACGAGGCAGAAGAAAGAATAACTGATCTAGAAGACAGATCTTTTGAAGTAGCTCAGTCAGACAAAAAGAAGAAAAAGAAGAAGGAGGAGATTAGAAAGATTGAAAACAATCTGTTGGGGATCTAAGTGATACTATCAAATGAGCAAATATACAAGTCTTAGGAGTTCCTGAAAATATGACTTAGAAAAATCATTCAGTGAAACCCTAGGAGAACATTTTCCCAAGTTAGAGAAAGATATGAACATCCAAATCCAGGAAACACATATAATCTTAAATAGGAATTATCTGAAAAAGATCCTCACATCAACATATTTTAGTCAAACTTTCAGAAGTGAAACATAAATGGAATATACTAACATTTGCAAGAGAGGAATACCAGATCACCTATGAAAGCTCTCCTATCA
The DNA here is from genome assembly GCA_949820135.1 of Sylvilagus floridanus. Lineage (NCBI taxonomy): Eukaryota > Metazoa > Chordata > Mammalia > Lagomorpha > Leporidae > Sylvilagus > Sylvilagus floridanus. The sequence continues at coordinate 121,991,959 of OX463225.1, forward strand.
GATTGACAGCAGGTGTCTCAACAGAAACTCTACAAGCCAGGAAAGAATGGAGACATTTACTCCAAGTCCTAAAAGAAAAATGTACCAACCTAGAATTCTTTACCCAGAGAAGCTGTCATTCATAAATGAAAGTGAATTAAAGAATTTTCAAGACAAGCAAATATTGAAAGAGTTTTTGCTCCTCTTTGAGTCTTCAAATGATGCTTAAGGATGCACTATAGACAGAAATCAAGAAAGACAATCCACATCATGAAAAAGCCTGAAGATAGAAAACCTACTAATAAAAGAGTAAAAGAGGTTCTAAACAAACAATATGAATATTTATTTTTTTTTATTTATTATTTTTTTTTTGACAGGCAGAGTGGACAGTGAGAGAGAGAGATACAGAGAGAAAGGTCTTCCGTTGCCGTTGGTTCACCCTCCAATGGCCGCCGCTGACGGCGCGCTGCGGCCAGCGCACCGCACTCGTCCGATGGCAGGAGCCAGGTGCCAGGTGCTTTTCCTGGTCTCCCCATGGGGTGCAGGGCCCAAGCACCTGGGCCATCCTCCACTGCACTCCCGGGCCACAGCAGAGGGCTGGCCTGGAAGAGGGGCAACCGGGACAGAATCCGGCGCCCCGACCGGGACTAGAACCCAGTGTGCCGGCGCCGCAAGGCGGAGGATTAGCCTGTTGAGCCACGGCGCCGGCCCCAATATGAATATTTATGAAAAAATGGCAGGACCGAGTCATTACTTATCATTAATACCCTTGAATGTAAATGGACTAAATTACCCAAATAAAAAATACAGACTGGTTGAATGGGTAAAAATGAGACCCATCTATATGCTGCCTTCAGGAAACAAAATTCACCAATAAAGATACACACAAATTGAAAGTGAAAGAATAGGAAAATATTTTTCATGTACATGGAAATAAAAAGCAAGCAGGAGAAGCTATACTCATATCAGACAAAATAGACTTTAACACCAAAACTTTTAGGAGACAAAGATGATCATTATGTAGTGATTAAGGGATCATTTCAACAAGAAGATGTGACCATAGTAAAGGAACATGCACCCAATGCTAGGGTACCCAGTTTTACAAAACAAATGTTGATAGACCTAAAGGATCACATAAACTCCAATACAGTAACAATGGGGGAGTTCAACAACCCACTTTCATCAATGGGTAGATAAACCAGACAAAAAAAATCAACAAAGAAACCACAGAGCTAATATATACTATAGACCAAATGGACCTAGTAAATATTTATAGAACATTTCAACCCACAGTCACAGAAAACACATACACACATTCTTTCCATCAATGCATGAGTATTCTCTAGGGTAGATCATATACTAAGCCATAAAAAAGTCTCAAAAAATTCAAAAAAATTAAAATAATATCACATACCTTTTTTGAACCCAATGGAATAAAGCTGGAAATTAACAATAGAAACTCTAAAAAATATTAAAAATATAGATACTGAAAAAAATTCTTCCAAATGAAAAAAGAGTCACAGAAGAAATCAAAATGGAGGTTTAAAAATTCTTTGGGAGGAATAAGAATGGAAATACAATATATCAAAACTTATAGAATATAGCAAAGGTAGTGTTAAGAGAAAAGTTTATAGTAATAAGTGCCTATCACAAAAAATGGAAAGTTATCAAATAAATGATCTAGCAGTGTATCTCTGAGATCTGAAAAAAAGCTCCAAAATTATAGAAGCAAAGAAATAGTAAAAACTTGAGAAGAAATAAACAAAATAGAAATTCAAAGACCATACACAAGATTGTGAAATGGAGAGCTGGCTTTTTGAAAAAAATAAGCAAAATTGATAAACCGTTGGTCCAACTAACCAAAAAAAAAAAAAAAAGAGTCATATTAATAAAATCAGAGATGAAAAGTGGGATGTTATAACTGATATCACAGAAATACAAGGAATCATTAGGAATTATTTTAAATAGCTACATAGCCAGAGTTTGGAAAATCTGAAAGAAATGGATAGATTGCTGGACACATACAATTGCCTAAAATTGATGCATGAAGACAAAAAGTCTGTATAAATCCATAACCAAGACTGAGATTGAATCAATAGGAAAGAGCCTCCCAATATCCATTAGAAAAGCCTCAGAATGGATGGCTTCACTGCTGAATTCTACAAAGTTTTAAGGAAAAACTAATTCGACTTCTTCTTCAATTATTCAAAACAATTGAGAGTGTGAACTCTTCCAAACTCAGTCTATGAGGTCGGCATTACCTTAGCTAAAACCAGAGAAAGACACAACAAAAAAGAACACTAGAGCCCAATATCCCTGATAAACATAGATGCAAAAATCCTCAACAAAATACTAGAAAATTAGAGAGGAGAAAGAAATAAAGGTTAATCCTCTGCCAGCAGTGCTGGCATCCCAGATGGGAGCTGGTTCTAGTCCCAGGCACCTCTCTTCCAATCAGCTCTCTGATATGGCCTGGGAAAGCAGTAGAAGATGGCCCAAGTGCTTGGATCCCTGTACCTGCATGGGAGACCAGGAAGAAGCACCTGGCTCCTGGCTTCGGATCAGTGCAGCTCCAGCATTGTGGACATCTGGGGAATGAACCAATGGAAGGAAGACCTTTATCTCTGTCTCTCCCTTTCACTGTCTGTAACTCTACCTCTCATAAAAAAATAAATAAATAAAATCTTTAAAATAAAAAGAAATAAAGGACATTAAAATTGGAAAAGAGGAAGTCAAATTATCCGTGTTTTCAGATGACATGATGTTGTATATGGAAAAATATCTAAACACTCTACCAAGAAGCTCTTAGAATGGATAAACCAGTTCAGTAAAAGTTGCAGGTTGTGAAATAAGCATACAAAAAACAGTAGCTTTTTGTATGCTAATAAGGAACTCACAGAAACAGAAATCAAGAAAGAAATGGTACTACAATTCCTGCAAAAAAATTAAGTATCTAGGAATAAATTTAACCAAAGAAGTGAAAGATCTCTACAATGAAAATTATCAAACATTGATGAATGAAATCATCAAGGACACAGAAAAATGGAAATATATTCCTTGCTCATAGGTTAGAAGAATCAATAGCATCAAAATATCAATAATACTTAAAGCAGTCTATAGATTCAATGTAATCCCTATCAAAATATCAATGACATTCTTTATAGTTAGAAAAAATAATCATAAATTCATATGGAGTTCCAAAAGAACCTGAATGGTCAAAACAATCCTCAACAAGAAAAATTAAGCTGGAGGCATCACAATACCTGATTTCAAAGTATACTACAAAGCTATAGTAATTAAAACAGCTTGGTACTAGCAAAAAACCTGATACACAGATCAACGGAACAGAATAGAGAGCCCAGAAATTAATCCATGTACACACAGCCAACTGATTTTTTACAGATGTGCTCAAATCATACAGTGGAGTAAAGATAATCTATTCAACAAATGGCAAAACTGGATGTATATATGTAGAAGAATAAAATTAGGTCCATACCTCTTATCATATATAAAAATCAACTCAAGATTGATCAGAGACCTAAATTTAAGACCTGAGACTATGAAGTTGTTGGAAGAAAATGTAGGAAAAGCACTCCAAGACATTGGTGTAGGGGACAACTTCCTGGAGAAGACCCCCAGACACAGACAACAAAAGCAAAACTAAATAAATCAGACTATATCAAACTCAGAAGCTTTTGCACAGCAAAGGGAATGATCAAGAGTGAAAAGACAACCAACAGAATGGGAAAAAGTATTTGTAAACCACCTATCTGACAAAGGACTAATATCCCAAATATGTCAGCAACTTAAAACTCAACAACAAACAAAACAACTAATCCAGCTGAGAAATGTGCAAAGGATCTCATAGAGAGTTCTCAAAGAAATACAAATGACCAACAAATATATTTGAAAATATTGCTTCTTGACCTTTTAGCTAAAATCAAGTGTAACAATATATTTTTAAAGATGATCAACATCACCAGCCATCAAGGAAATGCAAATCAAAGCCAAATTGAGATATTACGTCATCCCTATCAGAAAGGCTAAAATCCAAAACAGAGAACAACAAATGTTGACAAGGATGTAGACCATGGGGCCACTTATATAACCTTTGGTGGGAATGTAAATGAGTGCATCCACTATGGAGAACAGTGTGGGGATTTCTTAAAAACTAGAAATGGATTTGCCATATGTTCCAGCAGTCTCACTACTAGGCATTTAACTGAAAGACTTGAACAAAATGTGTGAAAGAGATACCTGCACCACCATGTTTATAGCAGCAGTGTTCACAATAGCTAAAATTTGGCACCAACTGAGGTGTCTATCTTCAGAAAGAAATGAGGGCAAAGGGACGAATTCTTTACTTAACACATGCTAAATTGATCTCATGTATACAAAGAGAATTGAAAATGAATCTGGATGTGAATGAAAGAGTGGAGGGAGCAGGCAAGGGGGGAGGGTTGCGGGGGGAGAGGGAAAATATGGGGGGAAAGCCATTGTAATCCATAAGTCGTACCTTGGAAATTTATATCCTAAATAAAAGTTAAAAAAAAAAAGAAAGAAAATTGATTTTAAGAAAAAAAAAAAAGAAAAATGTTATATATACAATATATAATATATTAATATAATCAATATATAATATGTAATTATATATTAATATAATTAATATATTATATACAATTATATACTATATTTATATTTATAATATTTATTATATAATATATGTTATATAATATATAGTTATATTATATAATATATATTATATATAACATATATATTATTATATAATATATCATATTATTATATGATACATTATATTAATATGTTATACATTATATTATTATACATATAATGTATATTATATATAACACATATATTGTATAATACATGATATATTTTATATTTATATATAATTATATTTATATTATATATAATATACATTATATACTATATAATATATATAATATATAACATATTATATAATAATATGTATTATATAATACAATATATAATATTATAATATATAGTATTATACAATATATAATACACTATATTACATATATAAATCATATATTATATAGTATATACTATATTCTAATATACTATAGTGCATGATAATATACTATATATAAGTATATAAAATAATATATAATAAATGATAAGATATTTATAGTATTATATAATATATTATATATTACCATATTATATATTATATACTATATTATAATGTATTATATAGTATATTATAGTATATATAATATAGTATATTATAATATGCTATAATATATTATGTATTATATAATATGATATATAATATATGGTATTATATAGACTATATAATATATGTGATATATAATAATATACATTATATATTATATATACTATATACATTATATATTATGTATATTATATATACTTTATAGATATAATAAATATAATTATATATTTAATTATGTATAGACTGTATTATATTTATATTATTATATATTTATACATTATATAATATATATTGAAATATATATGATTGTATATTTATAATATTATAACATATATTCTATATATTCTGTATCATCTATACTATACATTTAATTAGTCATATTATATTATATTATAATATTATATAATACATAATATATTATATATTTAATTCTATATTTATATATAATATATGTAATTATATATAATATAATAAATAATATTCCCTTATATATACGTATATATATATATATATACATACAAGGGAATATTATTCAGCTATAAAAAGGAATAAAATTCTATCCTTTGTAGCAAAATGGATGCAACTGGAGAAAATCATGTTGAATGAAATAACCTGGATCTAGAAAGACACATACCACATGTTCTCCTTTAAAAGTGGGAGCTCGGGGCTGGAGCCATGGCTCACTTGGTTAATCCTCTGCCTGTGGAGCCGGCATCCCATATGGGCACCAGTTCTAGTCCCGGATGCTCCTCTTCCAGTCAAGTTCTCTGCTATAGCCCAGGAAGGCAGTGGAGGATGGCCCAAGTGCTTGGGCCCCTGCACCCACATGGGAGACTGGGAAGAAGCACCTGGCTCCTGGCTTTGGATTGGCATAGTTCCGGCCATGGTGGCCATTTGGAGGGTGAACCAATGGAAGGAAGACCTTTCTCTCTGTCTCTCTCTCATTGTCTAACTCTGTCAAATAAAAATAAATAAATAAATTTAAAATATAAGTGGGAGCTAACTTTTAGAAAATAAACAAAAAAGAAAGAAATGTATGTGTGCATCAGTATTGCCACAAATATAGTGGTTTTTTTGTTTTGTTTTGTTTTACTTATTTGAGAGGCAGAGTTACAGAAAGAGAGAGGGAGAAACAGAAGGAGGTCTTCATCTACCAGTTCACTCTCCAAATGGCGACAACAGCCAGAGCTGAGCCGATACGAAGCCAGAAGCCAGGAGCTTCTTCAGGGTCTCCCACACAAATGCAGGGGCCCAAACCATCTTCCACTGCTTTCCCAGGCCATTAGCAGGGAGCTGGATGGGAAGTGGAGCAGCTGAGATGCGAACCGGTGCCCATTTGGGATGCCAGCACTGTGGATGAAGGCTTAACCTAATACACCACAGTATCAGCCCTGCAAATATAGTTTTGTAAAACTTTGTTTTATTGCTTTGTGAAACCAGTGGCTAAGAGTGTTATATTACTGGGACCCATGCTGTGGCCAGTGGGTTAAAGCCCTGGCCTGAAGCACCAGCATCCCATAAGGGCACTGGTTCGAGTCCCAGCTGCTCTTCTTCTGATCCAGCTCTCTGCTGTGGCCTGAGAAAGCAGTAGAAGATGGCCCAGGTCCTTGGGCCCTGCACCCATGTGGGAGACCTGGAGGAATCTCCTGGCTCCTGGCTTTGGATTGGCTCAGCTCCAGCCATTGTGGTCATCTGGGGAGTGAACCAGCGCATAGAAGACCTCTCTCTCTCTGTCTCTACTTCTCTCTGTAACTCTGTCTTTCAAATAAATTTAAAAAATCTTTTAAAAAAAGAGTGTTATATTACTATAGCTTTAATGCTTGTGATTACTTTAAAATTTACTATATATGGATGAAATGATCATTTTTCCATTCAATTGTTGTTTATAGCCATCATTTATATTCCCACTAAACTACAGTCTTTTTGCTTTTTACTTGTTAAACTTCTTATTTGGTGAAATATTAGGCCTATTTAAAATATGTATCTGAAAAAAGCTAAAAAAAAGAAAAAGAAAGGGAGAAGGTAAGAGTGTGGGAAGGAGAGGGGGGAAGGAGGAAGGAAATATCATTATGTTTCTAGAATTATATCTACAAATCACATTGAATCTTAAAAACTGATTAAAAATTAGATCAAAAAATAAATGCCTCTTAAAACGACTGACATTTTCTACCTACTCACTAATCCCGGATTCTTTTGTGTTCTTTTGGTGAGCTTCCACTCATTACCCAGGTAAACTGTGGGCTTACTGCTGCCTTCTTCCATGAACTCACAGCTGCTCGGAGTATGTCAGTACCCTGTGGCAATGAGTTCTTCCAACAGTCTCCACTCTTGGATTTGAGGTCATTTTCAACTTAGTGTATTAGCAGTCTGTCTTCTTACATCTTAATATTGTGTTTTAAGGCAAAACCATCCTTAATTTCTACAAAATACTTCCCAAGTTCTTTGTAAATTTATTTATCCTAATTTATAGAGTTGTCAAACAATTGACAAAATGTGAAGTTTCCCCCAAGCTCTTTTTTTTTTCTCTTGAGAAATGATTATAATTTATGAGTAAAATGTGTGAATTTACAATCAGGAGTGCAAGCCTCGTGGAAACAGGACTACGTGTAGTAAATGTCCGTGTCTGTCACTTCTACACATCTGCCAGTCCTCCCTGTACCTTGCTTTTCCACCCTAACCCAAGCCTGACAGAAAGAAGACATACCTGTGTCAGCAGAGGGCAGCAAGGAGTCAGGATGTATGAGATGAGGCATCAGGGTGCTGTGGTCTGCCAAGAGGGGCCAGATGGCAGTGGGAGGAAGTAGGGACATGAACACTGAGCACAGAAGTCTGGAGGATGGATGGTCCAGGCATGTGGCTCACCCACATTTCTCACTGAAGTCTGGGACTGGAACTTAGCTCAAAGCCTGGCTCCTAAGAATTTCTCAGGGATCAGTGGATAAGATACTGCTTGGAACCCCTGTGTCCCATTTCAGAATCCTTGGATTTGAGCCTCAGTTCTGCGCCTGACCCTAGCTTCTTATTAATGGGCACCATGGGAGGCAATGGAGAATGGCTCAGTTGCATCCTTGTCACCCACATGGATCAAGTTCCTAGCTCCTGGCTTCAGACTGGGTCAGCCTAGGCTGTTGAGAGCATTGAGGGAGTGAAACAGGGGATGAGAGATCTCTGTTTGTCTCTGTATTCATCTCTGTCTCTTTGCCTTTTAAATAAAATAGTTTATTAATTAATTTAAAAAGAAGTTATAAGAAACTTTTAAATGATTTTATTAAAATAGCAGCTGGTGTTAACCAAAGACTTGCTAATTATGAAGCAATCTCTTAGGCTATTTTAATATGGATTACCCCATTTGATAGCTACAATTAGGAATTAGGAACTGGTTCTCCCCATTTTCCAGGTGAGAGATTTGAGGCATAAAACATCAAAATCAACTTGCCCAAGGCCAAAAAAGACGGAGGGACAGAAATAGGACACAAGTCTTGGCAATGTGGTTGGGGAGTTTGGGGCTCAGCCACTAAGCACTCAACTGGATAAGAGTAAGTAAGATGGGGTGACGAGGATGACAGGAGGATAAGCTCTAGGGTCATACTGTAACAGGATTATGGGTGGTTTTATTGTGTACATTGACAGTGAGTACATGGGACATTCCTTCCCCCTGCCTTCTGCTCGGACTTCTCAAAGGAGGTTGAGCAAAGAGGTTTCAGAGAAGCCTTGTAATTGTTTTCTCCTCCAACCAAATATTAAATGGTCACCTATGAAAGAGGTGGTGGTTAGACCCAAGAAGAACCAGTCTCTAGACATTAGGGTGGAAGACCAGCAGGGAGAGAGATGAGTCAGCCCTGCCTGAAGCGTTCCTACTTTCCAGTCCTTTGGTGTGGGTGCAGGCAGAGACCTGGGGTATGAGAGACTCCTCGTTTCTTTTCTTCTATCTTACTTTTTGCCTCTCTGATGTTGGGAAATGGAGCTAGGACCAGCTCTGGGCTCCAGCTGTCTTGGAAGTCCTCAGATCCAGTGAAGCTCCAGGAGGCTTGCACAGGAAGACTGTAATGGGAACCACCTGTGTGCCTTGTGGTACCTGTGGTACTGTTCTTTCAAGGGTTTTCACATTCATCCAACAGTGTTGCCCCCACAACAGCCCATGCAGTAGGCAAGAGAAGGTGGTTTCATTCTAATTTTATAAACGAAGATACTATGAATCATAGACGTTAAGTGACTTTTTTTAAGGGTTTTAGTGCCTTTATTATATTTTTCTCTGTACTTAGGTAAGTTTATTTTACTGTGTTTCAATGACTTCTTAGGTCATTCACTTTTTTAAACTTTTATTTAATAAATATAAATTTCCAAAGTACAGCTTATGGATTACAATGGCTTCCTCCCCCATAACTTCCCTCCCATCTCCTGCTCCCTCTCTCATTCCATTTGCGACGTTAAGTGACTTCTAGTGGAAGACACTATATTAGAATGTCTCTGTCCCCTAAAAGCCCCCTGGACTTTATCCATCAGAATCCTTGACTTCTGCATTGTAATTGTTGCTTTAACGTGTGTCTTGAAGAGTATGATATTTTTGAAGGCAGACGATGTCCTTCAAATGTGTTTTAACATGTAGCACAGTGACACAATGCAGGGTAATGTCAAGTGAGGAACACAAGGGTTTCAGTCCAGGACTCTACTGCAGTACTGGTGGTGCATAGATCTTTGGTGCTTGGGATCAGGATGTGGGGCTGTAGTCATGCTGGACAGTGTCCTGGATACAGGAAAGGAGGGCAATGTTCTATCCTATATTTTCCTTCTCTAAAATACATGTCATGTGATCAGTGGAACCCAGAGGCACTGTGAGGGAAACTTGGAATGCTCAGTAGAGATGACCCACTCTCCAATGACCCACCTCTGCCCACTAGAATCGACTTGTGAATGGGGCAGTTTGGGGAAAGCACAGCCATAGACCATAGATCACAGTCAGCTGAGCTGGACAGGATATGCTGATCTGCAGAGGTCAGCCCCATGAATGGACAGGAGAGGAAGCAAGGCCCAGAGAGCAAAGTGTGCACTCCCTGCTTTGGGTGTGAGGCTGAGGATTTCAGCATGACTCTGTGTGACTATGATGCAAGGAAACCACTGACCCGTGAGGAAATCACACCCTGCCGGGTCTGCAGCTAATTTCTCTGAGGCCCCAGGTACTGAATTCTTAAAGTTTCATGCAGGCCCTGGGATGCTTTAATACTAATACAAAGATTTCAGAGTGATTTGGAAGATGCGTTTTATTCAAGATGTTGAAAAATTTGCTTAAATAGCAATTAAAATATATTACAGAGTAAAGCACCCAAATGTTCCTTGTTTTTTAGCTTAAAATTTAAAATGCTGTTTCATGTTTTAATGCAATGTTTAATTATTTTATACTAGAGAGTTTAGATAATAATCCAAATCCGTGATGAGTGCTATGCTTGCCTGTGATATGACTACTTCTGCTTAACATACATGTTGTGACGTGAATGAATCCCCCTGAGTTCATGTGTTGGAAACTTAACCCCAGGGCAACAGTGGAGCCTGTTGAATGGAGTAATGCCAATCAGTATCTTGGAGATGGTTTTCTGATAAAAGGGTAAATTCCCCTCCCCCATTTTCCTTGTGATTTCTTTCTTTTCCTTCCTCCTTTCACCTTGGATGATGCAACGAGGAGTCCTCGGCCCCTGGACTTTCCAGCCTCCAGAAAGGTAAGCAATGAATCTCTGTTCTTTATATATTACCCAGACTCAGTATTCTGTTGCAGCAGTACAAAACTGACTAAGACAATACTCTAATTATAGGTATTGAAAAACAAGTGACTACTGAGCTGCTGTTTTTAAAATAAAATTACTTGTAGCAATACCTTCAGGACTTAAAATAATCAGCAACAGTTTCTCATTTTGAGATGACACAGATATCCCCCTCCAATAATATATAAGCACTCTATTCATTCTAAATTTTCTCTCATCCCCCTAGAGTTTCTGAATTTCCTCCCATATTCTTCTCTGCCACCATTACCAATCTCACAGAAGATGGCAGGTTTGGAAATCCCATCCTTCATGCCCTCAATTATTTTATATAAATAGAAATGCTGGATATAATTCATAATTACTCAGTTTTGTTGCTTATGACACTTATTCATTCATTCAGTATCTGTTTTGAGGGCTTATTATATACCAGGCAGGGTGCTAGTTGCTGGGATAGGACAGCAAGCAAAGTCAAGTCCCTCTTTTGATACCTCTTTTACTTTACTACAGTGATCCTATGGGAAAACATAATAGTGGAGTAGAATAAGGGACTAGAAAACAAAAGGTCAGGGAGTGATGTTTTATGGAGGGGACAAGGAAGCCCTGACTGATAGATGACAATGAGTAGATCCAAAGGAAGAGATGAGTGTGTTGACATCACAGGGAAGAGCTCCTCTAGTGCAAATGAGCATGAACAATGAGGTGTTTGATGTAGACCAGACCAGGGGGAAAGTGATAGGAGATGACACAGAGAGTCAGCCAAGGATCATCAGGTAGGATACTGAAGGCCCTTGGAGAATTTTGCTTTTTATTCTAAGTGATATGAAAGGCCCCTGGAAAGCAGAGGGAGAACGTGATCTGGCTTGTGTGTTAAAAATATCATTCTAGGGACCATTGCTGTAGCAAAGCAGATTAAGATACCACCTGCAGTGCTGGCAGTCCATATGGGCGCTGATTTGAGGTCTGGCTGCTCCACTTCTGATCCAGATCTATGCTATGGCCTGGGAAAGCAGTAGAAGATGGCCCAAGTACTTGGGCCCCTGCGCCCATGTGGGAGACCTGGAGGAAGCTCCTGGCTCCTGGCTTCTGATTGGTCCAACTCTGGCATTTGCAATCATTTGGGGAGTGAATGAGTGGATAGATCTCTCTCTGTCTCTCTCTCTCTGCCTTTCAAATAAAACAATATATCTTTTAAAAATATCATTCTAGTAGCCTGTGAAGGATAGATTATAGGAGGCCGGCCTAGAAACAATGAAGTTGAGATAGCACATGCAAAGGGTCATGCTTGTGGAGGTGGTGAAGATGACAAGAAGTGAATGGGTTCTGGCAGACCCAAGAGAATTTGCTGATGAAGGGGCATGCAGTGTGAAAGAGTGGAGTCAAGGACAGTTACAGTTTTTAAGGCAGGAAAACAGAATGATTAGCACTGTAATTTACTGAGATAAAGAAGGCAGGTGAAGGAGGAGGCAGGGAGCAGGACGCAAGGGTTTGACTGGCACATGTGAAGTTGAGATGTCTGCCCAACACACAAATGCACACGCTGAGTTGGGCAAACAAGACCTGAATTCAAGAAAAAGATTAAAGGTGGAAATAAATTGGGTATTTCAAACCGAGAGACTGAATGATAGAAACTAAAGAATGGAATGGTTAAGGAAATTAGTAAATCTAAGCCTGAGCTCAGAGATATTTCAATATTCATAGATAGGAGAAGTTTTCAGCAGTAAACTAATAAGACTGAGAAGCCTTAGTAAAGACATAACTGAGACTAGGGGAGGCCCAAAGGACCAAGCATCACAAGGAACAGTGATTAAGTACTGGTGATAAAAGTGTATGTTTTAAAGGCCATCTGCTTTTCATTTCAGCATAAGCTTTCTTTTTCACTTTGTCTCAAATGCTTCTTAACAGGTTATCCCCAGGAGTTTTTACTGATATCATCCTACTCCATCCAGGCCCCTTCCTGTTTCTTCCCAGAAATGTTGGCTTGGTCCAGGAACAAGGAAAGCTATGACATCAAGCACCAGAGTAGAAAGCAGTAGAAGATGGCTCAATTCCTTGGGCTCCTGCACCCCCATGGGAGACCTGGAAGAAGCTCCTGGCTCCTGGCTCCGGATCGGCACAGCTCTGGCCCTTGTGGCCAACTGGGCAGTGATCCAGTGGATGAAGACCTCTCCCCCCCTCCCCCCATGCCTTTCCTCTCCTCTCTCTCTCTCTGTGTAACTCTGACTTTCAAATAAGTAAATAAATCCTTAAAAAATACATTGGAAAATGTTTCATCAATCATTACTATCTTTATCAAGGCAGAGAAAAGACATGCCCACATGGACTCATTTTGCCAGCTAGAGTCTTATTCAAAGATTTTACTACTGGGGCCAGTGTTGTGGATCAGCAGGATAAGCCACCACCTTCAAACCCAGCACTCCATATGGGCACCAGTTCATGTCCAAGCTGCTCCATGTCTGATCCAGCTTACTACTAATGCATCTGGAAAAGTAGTGGAACATGGCCCAAGGCTTGGAACCCCAACCACTCATGTGGGAGATCCAGATGAAGATCCTGATTTCTTGCTTCAGCTTGGTTTAGCCATGGTCATTGCAGTCATTTGAGGGAGTGAAACATTTGGGGATGGACAATCTCTGTCTCTGTCTCCACAGCTCTGCCTTTGAAATAAATAAATCAGTAAATCTTAAAACGAAAGATTTCACCATTATTTCAACGGAGTCAAAGAAGAGAGAAATATAAAACATCAGGCTTCCCATTCCAGATAAGATGGAATAAACTCAATTCTATCATTTTTTCCACTAAACACAGATTTGAAAATCCGTAAGCATTATTTAAAACACTAGCACAAGAAGCTTCTAAAAGGTAGAGAAGACACACTGGCTGAGGAACCTATGAACTCAAGGAATAATGTGGCAGTGAGTTCCCTCAGTTTGCTTTTTATCTTCTGTATATTCTGAGTTGTGAGATATATGAAACTAAAATCCAGAAATATTATCCCCAAGAAAAACCCAGTCTCTTTCACCATAGGACTAAAACAGGTGCAGGGTAGCAAGACTGAAGCCTTGGGATAATAACCATCCCATTAGCAAACGTCAAGTGAAAAGCCTAGATCTCTATTACCCCAGGTGGTAAGAACACCTCCCTTTCTGCCCCTCCCCACCCTGCCCCACAGACACAATAGGGTGATGTCAGAAGAGGCCAAGTGGGGAGATTTAATGTCCCTTCCCTCCTGGCAGTAATGGGGCAATTCTCCCCTTTCTTGTTTGGGGTGGTATCTGAGAATACTGCCCCATATGTTAAAAATCACTCATCATACCAAAAATCAGAAAAATCTCAACTTGAATGGAAACAAGCAATCAACAGACACCAAAATCAATATAACACAGATGCTGGAATTATCTGACCAGGATTTTAAAACAGCCATCATAAAAATGCTTCAGAAATTAATTATAAATGTATTTAAAACAAATAGACAAAAAAATCTAGAACTTTTTAATAAAAGAATATAAAATACGAAGAACAAAAGAAAAAAAATGTGAACTGAATAGCATCAACTGACACCTAAAACTCACCAAATGGACTTAATAAAGCAAAAGGGGGATGATAAAGGAAAGAATAAGTGCTCTTGAAAACAGACAATAAAAAGCATCCAACCTGAACCACAGAGAGGCAATAGACTGAAAAGAATTAATAAAGCCTCAGAGACGACAATTGCCAAAGTCATAACAATCACAAGTTACAGGTCCAAAAAGAGGAGAAAGATTGCGGGGCTTAAAAAAAAGATATTCTAACAGATACTGAAATTTCCCCAAATGTAGCAAAAGGAATAAACCTATTCATTCAAGAAATGGAAGGAATCCCAAACAGGAGGAATCCAAAGAAATCCACAACAAAACACATTATAATTAAACCTATGAAGACGAAACACAAAGAAAAAATAGCTACAGAAAACATTCCCCAAAAGAGAAACAACTTGAACAACTGCAGATTACTCATCAGAAAAGCTGAGGAAAGAAGGAATGTCCTGACATTTTTCACATACTGAAAGAAAAGAACTATCAGTTTGGGTTCCATGTTGTGGTATAGTGGGTAAAACCACAGCTGTGACAACAGCATCCCATATGGACACATCCAGCTCCCAGCTAATAGCCTGGGAAAAGCAACAGAAGATGGTCCAAGTGCTTGGGCCCCTGCCACCCAGTGGGAGACCCAGAAGAAGCTCCTGCCTCCAGGCTTGGTCTGGCCCATCCTGGCTATTACAGCCATTTGGGGAGTGAACCAGCATTTTGAAGATCTCTCTCTCTCTCTCTCTCTCTCTCTCTCTCTACTTCTTTCTCTGTAACTCTTTCAAATACATAAATAAATAAATGTATTTTTTGAAACACAGAACTGTCAATTTAGAATTCTTTGTCCGGGAATGGAAGTGAAACCAAACATACACTGGTTAAGGAAAACCAAGAGAATTTGTTACTAGCAGGCTTATCTGAAAAGAATGTCTTGAAAGAAAGCAATGGTAAAATAAGGAAACTTGGAACACTGGAGTGAAGAGAGAACAACGGACAGAAGAAAAGTATGAGTAAATATAATAGATTGTCATAACTCCTCTTGAGGTTTCTGAATTAGGTTTGACAATTGAAGGCAATATTATAACATTAATTGCAATGGTTCTCAATATATATCAGTGATACATTTAAGATAAGAGCAGTATAGAGGGGGAACAGTAAGATGAGGTCTCTACCCTTCAGTTGAATGGGAAAAATGTCCAGTAGACCATAAGTTACCTATACACAATGCAATGCTTAGAGCATCCAATAAAAATCTATCCAAATAGAAACACTTAAGGTGCACCACAGGGGACCAGAGCTGTGGTGTAGCAGGTTAAACTGCCATCTTCAGTGTTGGCATCCCATATGGGTGCTGGTTAGAGTCCTGACTGCTTCACTTCCCATCCAGCTCTCTGCTAATGGGCTTGGGAAAACAGCTGAAGATGGCTCAGGTGCTTGGACCCCTGCACCCATTTGGGAAACCTGGAAGAAGCTCTGGGCTCCTGGCTTTGGCCTGGCCCAGGCCCCAGCTATTCTGGTTGTTTGAAGAGTGAACTAGTAGATGGAAGATCAAGTTCTCCCTGTCTCTCCTTGTTTCTCTATAATTCTGCCTATCAAATAAACAAATAAATCTTAAAAAAAAAAGATGCACCATAGATAATTCAAAATAAAATTATAGAAATAATCAAATAACCCACAAGATGTCAAGAAAATTAAAGCAAAGAGGGGAAAATTTAACAACAAGAAACAAAAAATTAAATGGCAGAGGTAAGTCCTATTACATGAACAGTTACATTATTCAAGTGTAACTTGTATAAATGAACAGTGAACTAGGATAACCCCAGAATATACCCACACAATTACAACCAGTTGATTTCTGATAAAGGGGCAAAAGTAAGGGTTGCATTGGGGCACAGTGTGTCAGGCAGCCACTTGTAATGCTGGCATCCCATATTAGAGCATTGGTTTGAGTTTTAGTTGCTCTGCTTCCAAACCCATTTCCTGCAATGCATCTGTGAGAGCAGTGGAAGAGAGCCCAAATACTTGGGCCTGGCACTCACATGGAAGATCCAGATGGAGTTCCTGGCTTTAGCCTGGCCCAACCCTAGCTGTTGGAACGATTTGGCTATTGAACAAGTAGATTAAATAAATCTCTCAATCCCCCTCCCCGCCCCACACCTTTCAAATAAATATTTTTTTAAAATGAAAGCCATTCAATGAAGGAAGGATAACCTTTCAACAAATGGTGCTGAAACAATTGAACATCAATAGAAAAAAGAGAAATAACCTTAACTTAAATTTTATTTCTTATATAAAAATTAACTCATACTACATCATAGATTGAAATATAAAACATAAAACTGTACAATGTTATGAGAAAGCCTGTAGAATTTAGGGTTGGGTTGAGAGTTCTTTGAACCATGATACCAACAGGATGATTTATTAAAGGAAAAATTCTCTGTGTACAGCACTAGCTGTTCTATAATTCAGTTCAGTTGAAATACTGTCTACCTGGAGTCAGAGCAGACCTCATAGATTAAGGGCTCAGTCTTACAAGACCACATCCCACAGCAGATGCTAACCACAAGTGGTGAATCCCCAAGGTACCACAACTTCTGTCCAACTTGGCTAAAAATCAGGTTCCCACACCCTCACCTGGGCCTTGACCACTTACCGGAATGGCCACAGCACTCAGGGAAATGTTTATATTTACTGTTTGATTATAAAGAATACTGCAAAGGATGCAGAGCAAGAGGAGCTTAGGATCAGTCCTAGAGGGCCTCAGCACAAGAGCCTCTGTCCCTGCGGAAGCATGTGTGCTATCCTGTCAATATCTGAGTCTGATCACTAACCCAGAAGCTCTCTGATCTCTGTATGTTAGGGATTTTTATGGTGACTTCATCATATAGGCATGATAGATTATTAATTCAATATCCAGTCCCTTTCCCCTTCAGAAAGGGGGTAAAGTGTATCTTACTATATTACAGTATCACAAGCAGAATGCACATTTTTGATTCATTTCTAATCAATTAACTTTTTTATTTTTATGAGACCCTTATATCAAATTTCCCCCAATAATAATAAAGCTCTTCCAGCATTCTCATGCCTAAGGGATGAGTGATATATCTTCATCCATCCATTTAATTTCTTTTTTTCTTTCTTTTTTTTTTTTTTGACAGATGAGTTAGACAGTGAGAGAGAGAGACAGAGAGAAAGGTCTTCCTTCTGTTGATTCACCTCCCAAATGGCCGCCATGGCCGGAGCTAAACCAATCTGAAGGCAGGAGCCAGGTGCTTCTTCCTGGTCTCCCACGCGGCTGCAGGGGCTCAAGCACTTGGGCCATTCTCCACTGTCTTCCCAGGCTATAGCCTAGAGCTGGACTGGAAGAGGAGCAACCAGGAGTAGAACCCAGTGCCCATATGGGATGCCAGCGCCACAGGCGCAGGATTAACCAAGTGAGCCATGGCACCGGCCCCCATCCATTTAATTTCATGCCCATCTATATCTTTCTATTTAAAGTGCATCTCTGTAGACAGCATATAGTTCAATCTTAGTTTTTAAAATCCAGTTTAGCAACCTTTGCCTTTTAAATATTTAGTCTGTTTGTACATAGTGCAATTATTTATAAAGTTGCATTTAAGTCTACCATTATATTTAATTGAGAGGTGAAGGGGTATGTATGGGGGGTGGAGAGACAGAAAGAGCAAGCTCCTATCCACTGATTCAACCCCCAAATGTCTAAAATGGCTGAGGTTGGGCCAGGTTGAAGCCAGGAGCCAGGAGTTGAATCTAGGTCTCCCATGTTAGTAGTAAGGACTCAAGTACTTGAGCTGTTGTGTGCTGCCTTCCGCAGTACACATTTACAGGATGCTGAAATTGGGAGCAGAGTCAGGACTTGAACCCATGTATGCTGATATAGGATGTGGGCAGCATGTTAACCACTATCCTCACTGCTAGATCAAACACCTGCCACACATTTTACTATGTTTCATGCTTGATCACTCTCTTTTTGGTTTTACCATTTCTCCTTTCTTCTCTTTTTAAAAATTATTATTATTGGAAAGATTCTTGAATTCTATTTTAGTACCTCTGTTAACCTTTTAACTTTTCCCATTTGCATTATTTTCATAGTGTTTTCTCTTTATTGGGCATTTGACTATCTTTTTTTTGTAAAGTCTGATTTATTTATTTATTGGTCTGGATTGTCTGTGTAATTCTTATTGATTTATAGAACCTCTTTATATATTATAACCTCTTTATATATTACAGATATAAAATCCTTATGGAATATGTGCATTGCAAACATCTTCTCCTACTCTGTAGCTTTCCTTTAGTCTCATAATAATTTCTTCTGTTTGAAACAACTCCTTGATTTTGTTGTAATATACTCCAAATCTTTATTTTCTCATATGTAAAACAGAATTTATGGCAATCTGTCACTCACAAGATTATTATAAGGAATAAAAAAGAAAGCATATACTCCTAATATAGTTTCTACCACTTAGATGTCTCAATAAATATCATTATTCCCAGTGTCCCTCAGTTAACCTTTTTTTCCTAAGTCTCTGAGAGATTATGTGATTTAGCAAGAAAGCAGACAACATGGTCTGTATTTCCCCCAAACCTCCCCAAGTCTGATTCTTTATGGAATTTCATCACATTTGGGGTTCAATTCATTTTTCCAATCCTTGATATTAAAAAAAAACCTGTTTTCACATGTTTGTCAGTAATGTATAAAAAAAAAGAGATGACTCATTTGCATTTCCAGTCCTATGACCCCTCCTACTCAGCTATGACAAGATTGGAGCCCAATTAAAGGGAACTGTGTGCCCTTTCGTGGCTGAGATCCACAGAACGATATGGCTGGTTTCCCTACACTTATCATGCTCCTCTTTCTCCTCTGCCAGCACTCAGGTGAGTCCAGCCAGATCCTCTCCCATTCTCTGTCTTCCTTGTCCTGAAGTGTAGCTCCAGGGTCCTGGGTTGACCGTGGTCCTTGAGCTTGACTCAGGAGGCTCTGCTCTCCGTAGCTCTCCTTTTTTATTTTTATTTTTTAAATCAACCTCTGTCCTCTGAATCACAGAGCAAGCAGGAAAAGGCTGGAGGGAGAAGTGAAGGAATGGCTCTGGGGACCACTCCCCTCCTGATGGTCCTGGGAACAGAGGGATGAAGGAAATGGTGCTGAGATCAGGAAGACTTGTGTTCTAACTCAGATTCTGCTACAGATTCGTGGAGGAATGTCAAAGCTTCTTTGGGCTTCAGAGTCTTTCTCTTCCAACCCTCCCTCCCTTTGATGGTGATGTTATTTATAAATATATTTTATATAAATGTTTTCAATATTTCCTTGAGTCTATTTTAATGTATGTATGTAAAAATGATATCATGGAAGAAACCATTTGAATTCTTCTCTCAACTCAAGCAATCTAATCAGTCTCTGCTTAGAAACCAACTCTTACCATAGGCACTTTAAATTTAATCTTATGACAAACAGGACTTTCCTGTACCTATCACAGCTACTTTAGGCTTTGAAGATTTTGTCATTCTCAGGCTCTCAGAAAGGATCAGAAGCCCCGGAAGGGAGCAATGTCTCGTCTGTCATCAAACTTAGGGGGAGGTTCTGTGTGGTCTTTCTTAGAGGACTTGCCTCCCTGTTCCTGATGCGCACTCAACACCCACCTGGAGTCATCTGCCTGGGTACAGGTGGCCAGAACTCTCAGTTCTTTCCTCCCTGTCCCTTGGCCTCATGAAGTGGGCAGCATCAGCAGACTCACACCCCTTGAATTCATCAGAAGTTTCCATTTTTAGGGAGCACCTGGTTCTTAGCAGGTGGTCCTGGAACAGGCTATCTCTTTAAAATTACTCCATAAACGGAAGTGGTGATCAGAAATGGAACTTGAAAAAGGTGAGTTGGGGGAGGGTGGCAGAACTTTCCAAAGAACCAGGTGCCCACCTGAAACTTGCACTGTGAACAACAGGGAGCAAACATGAAAAGCTGTCCCTGGGGCCCTCCCCTGCCCTGCTCCAGGGGACTGAGGGCAGTCTTGTGGTGCTTCTCCTCTCATAGCTAAAAGGAGCTAGAAATTGTCCCAGAACCTTCAGTGGAGAGAGCAGTAGAAAAGGACCAGTCTTGGGCAAGGATACCCTGGGTGTGATTTAGTAGCTGTGTTACTGTGGGCAAACCACTGAGCCTCACCCTTCTCAAGTGCATAAGAGATGATGAAGTGCAACTTGCAGACTTATTGTGATGTTGTAAATGAGATATCAAATGTAAACTAATCATAATAGTGATCACCATTTATTTAGCTCCTGCTGTATTCAGAGTGCTTTTCAAACAATCTCCTTGGAAGTCTGTGAGGCAGACAGGGACACAGGCACAGAGAGATCAAGTTTCTTGGACAAGATTACGCAGCTATTAGGAGGTAGAGGAGAGACTGAGTTTCCAAAACTAATGCTCTTCTCATCACACCAAACTGCCTAACACTGTACTTGACACCAGACAGGTGCTCAATAACTGTGCCTTGAGCTGAATCTTCCATGGGGAGAGTCCATTGGATTTCTTCCCTCTTTGGGTCCATGAACTCAAGGTAGGAACTGGAAAGACCCAGGAAAAACAGGCAGCTCTGTTTTGGGACTGTGGATGCAGCAACACGGAATCATCTTGGCCAGGCTCAGAGGGATCATCGAGCTGCTCTCATAGCCTCAGTATTGCCATCTGGAAAATGAGCACAATAACCTGCTTCTCCCCAATGTACCCTATGATGATTAAATAATATAGTTGTGTTGAGGAGACAATAAGAGGACAGCAGAAAAACAGGTTGTGTGGGAGTATTAAGAGGTTTTTTGGGAAAAAAAAAGAAACAGAAGAAACGGACAAGGGGCAGGCAATGAGTGAGGGGCAGAGTGCTGGGTAACTTCAGTGTGAATGTAGCAGGTGGGGTGGGCCCACTGGGAAAAGTGTGTAGAGAGTCGGGACACCTGTGAGCCTCTGTTTTTTGTGGGTCACACCTGACATTAATTTATGGTGTTTTTCCCAAGGGACGATAATTTAGAGGAAATTGAGTAAGGAGCAGTAGATTTAAAATCCTCTTGTTTTGTTTTGTAATTAAGCAGTGATTTCCTTCTATGAAGTGAAATTTTATGCAGAAACAAATATGATAATTAACTGTAGTTGATAAACACAAGTGACCATAATGTATTGACTTGATGCCACTCTGATGGAGAGAAAGTTCCATTGTCTTTGCCCGGTAACCCCTGTTGTAACTCTGTCCCAGAAATACAATAAGCCACAGACTCCAAGGGATCAGGGGACACGGTTTGCGAAGTCCTACTTTAGGAGCCTTAGTTCTTGATCCTGGCCTTCTACTGACTTGGAGAGTCTGTTACCACAGCCCTCTGAGCCTCAGCCTCCTCATTCGCCAATTGGGTCTGGAGTAAAGAGTGCCCAGGTTTCCTTCCAGCTTTGATTTCCATGAGGAGGGAGCCATGGTGCACTGGTGCATGCTGGTGGTGCATCATGTGTGCAAAGAGAGGCTTGGAGACTGGGCAAGGGACCAGTAGATGGGCTTTAGCCCTCTTCACCCTAAAGACTTCCTCTTGGGCCACAACCCCCTTGCTTCTAGCTGCACTGATGTTGCTCCTTCCTTGTAATTTGGCTGCTTCCCTCCACTCAGTCTTTGAGCCTCCAACGAACAGGACGACGAGGGGAGGTGACAACCAAGAGGAAAGGGAGTTGATAAGGGAGAAGAGCTGTTGTCCTTGTCCTATTTTCTTTTTTTTTTTTTTTTTTTTTGACAGGCAGAGTGGACAGTGAAAGAGAGAGAGACAGAGAGAAAGGTCTTCCTTTTGCCATTGGTTCACCCTCCAATGGCCGCCGCGGCCGGTGCGCTACAGCCAGCGCACCGTGCTGATCCGAAGGCAGGAGCCAGATGCTTCTCCTGGTTTCCCATGCGGGTGCAGGGCTCAAGCACTTGGGCAATCCTCCACTGCACTCCCTGGCCACAGTAAGAGAGCTGGCCTGGAAGAGGGGCAACCGGGACAGATTCTGGTGCCCCGACCGGGACTAGAATCCGGGGTGCTGGCACCACAGGCGGAGGATTAGCCTAATGAGCCATGGCGCCAGCCTGTCCTTGTCCTTTACAGAGTATTTCAGATCTGACTTTCCCCATGCCCAAATCATCCAAGCATTACCAGGATGGACAGCAGAGAGCTTCCTACTCAGCTCGCTTCACCTCCAAAGGCAGTTTGACCGTGGGCTTCTTGCTGCCATCCTAGCCTTCTGATCACTTTCTGAGAAGCCATCCAAAGTTGGTTAGGGAAATCACCTTTTCTCACTTTCAGTCATCCTTGCAGAAATGAGACCAAAACATTGGAAGCTTCCTTAAAGTCTGGCTCTCATGACCCCACTCCCTGTCCCTGACTTCCATCTTCCACTCTCTCGGGAAGTGCTCAGCACTTCTCAAAAAAGTTTTCAAATCTATATTCACACTTCATCCTCTGCAAATACCTGGTAAATAAAGGTTGTTATCGTTCCCCTAAGGGAGATCAGAAAACTGCCACTCAAAATGCTTAGTGAGCCAGTAGTAGAAAGAACGTAGGCCTTGAGATAAAGGAGCTGACTGTCCAATCTCTGCCACTTCTCTGCTTGTGGCCTTGGCAAAGTCACTCAACAGCAGGGCTCTTGTCCACAAGTGGAGATTTAGCATCTGTCTCATGGGGTTGCTCTGAGGAGCAAGAGAGACACTGTCTGTTTAACTGATTCAGCCTAGTGTTTGTTGCTGGACTGACGATTATGGAGGAACCAGAATAGAACTCAGGTTAGGCTACAGCCCTTTCCTACACAGCTGCATGGTGGAGAGGAAAGGCCATCTCCACCCCTGTCTTGGTTGGATTCCATGACCTCTCATTGGACGGTCTGGACCCTAATGCTAGAAGAC
This sequence comes from Sylvilagus floridanus, assembly GCA_949820135.1. Classification (NCBI taxonomy): domain Eukaryota; kingdom Metazoa; phylum Chordata; class Mammalia; order Lagomorpha; family Leporidae; genus Sylvilagus; species Sylvilagus floridanus. The sequence goes on from OX463225.1 coordinate 122,015,384, forward strand.
TCATTTGCAGCAAAATGATACATGCATCAGTGCCCAGAGGTGCATTTTTTTCTGGAGAATTTAAAGTGAGAATTGAGTGACTTCAGTGGTGAATTTGCAGGGGATAGGAGTGAAAAAGACTTGGAAATTTCCTCAAGGAAAGCCTTGAACTGGGTCTTTAAGGTTTTGAATAAGATTTAGGTAGACATAGGAGAGAATAACTCCCAAGCAATAATGAGAAGTACAAAGTGAACCCAAAATCGGGAGAGGGAGGAAGCCTGCATACCTGTCTGGAGACCACAGTGGGTGTCAGTTGCAGCTTTATGTCTTCTCACAGCACCATATTGCCATCCTGGCTTTAGAACAGAATCCTGGGCTTCTCTCAGATATGACCAACCCAGGTCGCATGATGCCCCTGAGCTAATTATTGTGCCCAAAACAGGAGAGCCACCACTGGAGCTGGGCGCCAGTCAGGCTTTCCAAAACCACTTAGCTGCTACAGAATGAGGAAATGGTGAAATGCATGTGGAGGAGGCAAGTTCCAACCTCCACTCCACTGGCTTGGGTGGAGGTGGACATCTGAGGAAAGTGGTTGAGACTCATGGGACCCAGGCCTCTCGGTGCTGTAGGCAGATGTTGTAGCCACTCATTCTCCAGAGTCTTCTGGTCCCATGGGTCATGTTAAGTCCCTTCCCCATTGCACATTCTCACAGTACCTGTTATTTCCCTTTTCATGACACATAGAGTTAGCTAGTGACTGTCTCCTAAATTAAGTCAGCGTGGACAGCTGAAATGACAAGCCTCTTGTTTTTGGATCCCATTTTCCAGTCACCTAGGAAGAAGAAACAAAACTGTTCGGGACTTACCAACCCACCCCCTATCTTCTAAAGCCATATTTAAAAAATAGCACAAAGGTACTTCCTGCTTTCAGTCTCCGCTTCCTACTCTAAAGGTCCCCTTAAGATGGAACAATGCGCTCTCCAGAGGCTTCTGCTGACAATTTGCCCTGCATCACTCTCCAATGTCATTCTAACAAGGCACAAGGAATTTGGAGAAATGTTCTTACACCCCCACATGACTCATGTCTCTAGGCAGTTACCCTGTGAATACAGCAGCAGGTGTAGAGCAGTGAGTGATTGCTCTTGACTCATGCACACACACTGACACATTAAAGCTACATTCTAGCAGTTTGGCCACTTGCCCACCTTGCTATGGTTTGCATGTGGTTTGTTCCCCAGAGTTCGTTACTAGAAGCTCACTCCCCTGTTTGGTGGTATTGAGGTGGTGGAACATTTAAAGGTGTGGCCTAGTGGAAGGAATTAGATCATGGGAACATTGTCCTTAGAAGGCGTTAATGCTGGTCTCATGGAGTGAGCTAGGTCTCTCCAGACCAAGCTCTTCCATAAAGTGAGGCCAACTGACTCGACCCTTTCTGCACGGAGCAGTCCTCTTTCTGCTTCTCCATGTTGTGACTGAGCCAAGGGGGCCCTCACTAAAGGCCAGATGGGGCTGCCCAGTGTTGGACTTAGAGACTCTTCAAACTATAGGCTACATAAGCCTACAACAGGAAACAAATTAATGCACACCTTAAATGCCTCCTTAAAACCTAATGTGAAAATGAAATTACTTGAAATTTGCCTGAGTGTGAGGATTTTATCACTTGGGGACAAGTGATAATTTCTATTTGACTTCAAAATACACACATTTTCCCTTCTTTTGTTGAGGTAAAAGAATGAATCCATTAACCAATAAATCCATAATTCAAAATAAAATTGATTTTGTCTATCACATGGAAATTTCTTTGACACCTCTTGAAATGGTCAAAGAGACAGCAGTCAACAAACTAAACTGGTCTTGTTAATAGGAAAGTAGGAAAAACAACTTTCTGAAAAATTGGGTTAGCAGGATGAGTCGATAAAGGCTTGAGGGATTCAAAACATATGTGTACTGACTGATAAATTATAGTGATGGGGGGATGTTTGAAAATAGGAATCAGCTCCTAAATTATATTTACTCAGGAAGAGAAATCAGTATTTTCAGAAATAAATTTAACAAAAAATATATAAACAAGGGAGTAGGCCAATATTAGGGCATGTCAAATTTCCCCATGGTAGGCTACTGGCAAGGGTTTTTTATGCTGAAAGGAAGGTCACCAAAGTACATAAAAGGAGAAATTAGGGTCAATGAGGCCCAAGAGCTTTGGAGTTGACACTTTAGCTCATTAAAGGGTTGGGAAAGAGAAGTGAGGTAAGGGTCTGGAGCTGATACAAATGCCACGGGTCCTTTAAACTGAGTCATCACGGCAAGTGTCCAAGTCTTTGAGGTACCATAACATTGAATTAAATCCTCAAATCATAACTTACCAGCTTTGTGCCCTGGGGTTAGTTACTTGGTTTTTTAAGCATCTCATTTTTTCATGAAGTCAAGATTTAGCAAACGTTTCTATAAATAGACAAATAGTATTTTAGGCTTTGCAGGCAATATGGTCTGGGTTGCAACTTCTCAACTCAGCCTTTGTAGTTCAAAAGCAGTCCTAGATGATTCGTAAATGAAGAGGCATGGCTGTGTTCCAATAAAAATCTGCTTATCAAAACAAGTAGAGGACAAAATTTGGCCTGTAGGCTATATAGGTTACTGCCTACTATGTCAGAAAATCAAAATGCCTAATTTGATGAATTGCTTTAAGTATTAGCTATAATCTTTACACTACATGTTTGGCACAGAGTAAACCTCTAATACAGGGCAGTTATTGTTATTTGGGATCGCTGGTCAGAATATTTGAGTTTTAATAGGAATGAAGGAAATGCTTCTTTTAAAGTAATTTTGGATATCTTGGTAGGTCATATAAGAATTCGTCTGTTTTCTGGAAGAGGAGCAGTGTCACACTGGTGCTGGAGTGGTGAACAATGTTATTGTAACAGTGAAATTAAACAAATCTTGAAAGCTCAGCCAATCTCACATGGCCAGCTAGATACAGGAAACACAGTACCTAGGTCCCACAATAGTTTTGATTTTTAATTTTTCTTGTAATCAAAAGAAAAATAAATAACACAACAATGATGACCATAAAATGAATCCAACCTGGATACATTCTTTTATTTATCAAGTTAGATATAAAATAGGATTTTAATTATTTTTAATGGAAAAGGAGCTAAAAGATGCACAAATGTGTAGACCCATGAAAGCCCTAATGCAGTCTTGCTGTAGTATCATTATAATACTCATGCAGAGGTCACAACCCTGGAACTTGGCTGTTCTGTTGGCTTTTTAATATTTCATTTGTTTTTTTCCTTTTTTGCTTTCCATGACAATAAATAAAAATTCTTTAAAATAATTTCAACCTGATACATTACATTAAAGGTAGAAGAAAAAATAACTTTGGGTTTTGTATTTTTGAGAGAGCATCTCTAAGAATTTAGTCTTACTTTTGCCATATCTGTGAACCTTGAATAAACTCTCCCTTTCTCTTTTATTTCATTATAAAGGGCATTGCATAAAGTATGCACTTCATAGTCTTGATCCTGTGGCTCCTGATGTGAGCTCTGCCACTTACTATATAGTTTGAGTTACATCACTTAAATCCATTGTGCCTCAGGCTCCTGATCTGTAAGATGGGCATATAACATACACTTCCTCAAAGGGTGGTGGTAAGAGTTAAACAAGATCACAGTAGGTGCTTTAAGCTGTTAGTCCCAGTCTAAATTCTCTCAACGCTCTGTGCTGTCCCCAGCATTTGTCCATCAGATTTAGTCAGATACAATATGCTCATTTTCCATTCCTGTTCACCTGAAATGCTCAGTTGCCTAATTCTGGAAGTTTCTTCATCAGTTCTTAAATGCTTTCCTCTTGGAGCTATATAATTGCTGATGGGTTCTTGTTAAGTCCTGTTCTTTGAAATGAACCAATATAGTAGTGGAAAAAAAATTGCTTGAGAAAACAAAATCTTACCGCAATTTTTTTTTGACAGGCAGAGTGGACAGAGAGAGAGAGAGAGACAGAGAGAAAGGTCTTCCTTTTGCCATTGGTTCACCCTCCAATGGCCACCGCGGCAGGTGCACTGCGGCCGGCACACCATGCTGATCCGAAGGCAGGAGCCAGGTGCTTCTCCTGGTCTCCCATGCGGGTGCAGGGCCCAAGCACTTGGGCCATCCTCCACTGCACTCCCGGGCCACAGCAGAGAGCTGGCCTGGAAGAGGGGCAACCAGGACAGAATCTGGCACCCCGACCAGGACTAGAATCCTGTGTGCCAGTGCCGCAAGGTGGAGGATTAGCCTATTGAGCCATGGCACCGGCCTTATCGCAATTCTTAATAGTTTAAGATGAGTATCATGAGTTAACTTGGAAATATTGTTAGGTTCCTTTGTCACTCATTTTTCCCTTCACACTCAAGCATATTAGAATGCAAGTGAATGAGAACGTCTTGGGGGGATGACCTTGAATCCGCTCTATCACAAGAGGGAAAGATAAATCATTCTCAACCTTTTAAATTTTCACTATCATTAGGACCATGAAGCTCACCTCCCAATGTCCTGATCCATGCATGAGAAGAACTGCCCCCAGGTCCAGCAGACCTTCTTCAACAGTTTCAAACTCAGCTCTCTCCAGGGCAATCTGGAAGAACTAAGGAAACTTGGCCAGTAACTTCTCTGCTTGTCCCCACATCCCCCAGTAACCTGTCAAGGATGTAGCTGGGATTTCTGGTCCTCCTCAGTGCTTAGTCTTTTCAGCCGGATGCCCCTGGGATTGAGATGGGGTTATCTACAGTCACTCCTGTGAGGCAGAACATTCTGATCTCAATGCTGTCATATGAGTGAGGCCTGGTTGGGTTATGCTAAGACATTTTATCAGATTCTTCCCCATGTAAAGGCTGAGTTATTAGTGGCAAGGAAAAATTTGGGTTTATTTTGTTTTTGCTTTTGTATCTGCAGTGTTGGAAGCCTCAGGAGTATTGCAGGAGCTGGTCTGTGCCCAGGGTGAATCTGTGACTTTTCATCTGAATTTCACAGTGAAGCCGATTGACAGTATTGTCTGGACTTTCAACGCAATCACTCTTGTCACCATACAGCCAGCTGTGGGAGATGGCAATGACACTGTCATAGTGTCTCAAAGTCGTAACAGGGAAAGGATGTACATCCCAAGTGGAGGCTACTTCCTGAGTCTCAACAAACTCATGAAGAATGACTCGGGTGTCTACCGTGCGGAGATACATAGCTCATCACTCCAGTTGCCCATCACCCAAGACTATGGGCTGCGTGTCTATGGTGAGAGGACTCAGTTTCCACCTCAGGGCAGTGGTTAAGTTGTTGCCTGCATCTCACATTGGAGCACCTGGATTCAAGTACCAGTTCTACCTCCAATTCCAGCTTCCTGCTAATATGCACCCTAGGAGGCAGCCGATGATGGCTCAGATAATTGGGTCCATGCCACCCACATTAAAGACCTAGATTAATTTTCTGGATCCCAATTTTGGCCTTGCTCAGATCTAGTTGTTATGGGCATTTGGGGAGTGAACCAGCAGATGAAAGATCTCTCTGTGTCCCTATCTCTCTGCCTTCCAAATAATAAATGAATAAACAAACAAACAAACAAAATTTTAAAGAGTAGATTTTTAAAAAATAGCAACAGGGGAGAAATGCTTTCTGCTATCGTAAGTCTAGATCTTAGAGCCCATCCAGGGAAGTTGAAGTTAATCAACTAGCTACAAGGAGAATAGCTATTTGAGCTGCAATATCAGAGATACCAGGAAATGGGCCTCTAGAATTGCTTGTAGGAGATAGGCTGTGTACCTTGAGCCATCTCACCCAAAGGTACTTAAGAAAGCTCATAGAAAAATGGAATCAAAAGATAAGTTTATCTTGGCACACACCAAAAAAATGGAATCATGCATAGTTTTTTTTCATAATTTTCCTTTTCTGTGAACTTTTGGAAGATCCTTTGTGAGTGTTCCATAGAGACACAGCTAAAGGGAAGACAAGATATTCATTCTCCAAGCACACTAGCTGGAGAAGGGACATAAAGAGTTTCAAAAGCACATACAAACAGTAGTCTTTCACAGCTCAAACCTGTAAGCAGAAAAAGATAGACCATGGGAGTCACACTCAGATCATCTCAGCAATGAACGAATTGCCCAGTCTGAAGGAGGAGATGAGGTAAAGACAGCAAGGGGGACAAGAAGCATTGTTCCCATAGTATTCTCTTCTGGACAGTAACGATCAAAGTCTCTCCAGGGAAGCCAGAGAACAGGGAATAGGAAGCTTTTAAAAAGTATAAATTTAGCTGACATCTAAAAATGCATTGTGTGAGTGCTTGCTGTGCAGCTTTATTTGTAAGTGGAGTGGTGTTCTTTATTTTTGTTTTTTTAAAAAATTTGTTTATTTGAATAGCAGACTGATGGAGACAGAGGGAGGCATGATACACACACATCTCCCATCTCCCATCTGCTAGTTGACTCCCCAAATGGCCACAGCAGCCAGGAGCAGTCCAGGCCAAGGCCAGGAACCCGGAACTCCATCTGGATCTCTCATTTGGGTGGCAGGGGCCCACATACTTGGGCCATCTTCTGCTTCTTTCCCAGATTCATCAATAGGGAGCTGAATCTGAGGCAGAGCTGTTAGGACTTGGGACTCAAAACAGCACTCTGATATAGGATGCTGGTATCACAAGCGTCTGGGCTTAACCTGCTGCACCACAATGCAGGCCCCACAGAACAGCATTCGTGATGCATTTCTATTATTTTCAGTTTTTTTTTCCCAAAAAACCCAATATATGAGAACCAGTCTCCAAAGGCAGATGGTGCCAGGAGACTGAAGAAAGAGAACAAATCCAAAATTATAAAGAGTGTAATTTATTGGGAGCACTCAAAGAAATGTTGTCTTAGGAGGCTGCAAGATACATGGATCTCTGTGCCACAAGACAGGAGAAAAGAGTTGTTTAAGTAAAGGTTGCCCATGGCTAACCTAAGTGCACCTGGACTTTCTCAAGAAATATTAACATTCCAGGCATTCGATAAAGGACACTCTAGGGCCTGGCAGGTAAGTACTCACTCAAGTCACCTAAAGGCAAGATGACAGTCATGGACAAGATGACAGAAGTCACATGAAGCTGGAAGTTCTGCATTTTTGCTGTTGTTATACAATCATTACTTATGTAGCTCTTATCTGGGAAAGAGAACTATCTAGGTCTGCTTGCCCAGTGCTATATAACAATAATTATTTTAATATTAACTATCTCTTAATTGTTGCTTCCTCTCTATTCTGGAGCCACCCCAGGGAGAGTCAAGTCCAAAGTATTCAAGGATAACTAGGCACAAGGAGAACCATGGGCACATTTTCCATTCCTGGTTGTCCTTTATTTTTCAGAGTACCTGTCAAAGCCCACAGTCACTATGGCTCTGCAGAGCAATAAGAATGGCACCTGCGTGACCAATTTGACATGTTCCATGGAACAAGGAGAGGAAGACGTGACCTATAGCTGGAAGGTCCTGGAACAGGCAGCCAACGTATCCCATAATGGCTCCATCCTCCCCATTTCCTGGACACTGGGAGAGATGGACATGACCTTCATCTGCACAGCCAGAAACCCTATCAGCTTCAACTCCTCCAGACCCATCCTTGTCCAGAAGCTCTGTGAAGGTGACTGTCTCTCCTCTCTTTTTGAAGCTTCTGGTCCCAGGAACTATAATTTCTTTAGCTCCTGGTCTCCAAGGGGGACAGGCCTCATTTGAAAACTGGGGACCACTGGAAAGACATCAGGTTGGGAGGAGAGAGGTGGGTGCTGTAAAAGTTGGGCCGTGTTCCCTACTAATGTTTCACCACTCTCCAAGCCTTTACCCAATCTCTCTTTAAAGGTGCTGCTGGTGACCAAGATTCCTTCATTGTCTACCTGTATCTCCTGTGGGTGCCCATCCTGCTCTGTCTCCTCGTACTGGTGCTAGTATTTTTGAACATACGAAGAGAGAGAGGAAAAGGTAGAGCATATATGACTTTTGTCTTCACCCTCATCCCTCATTTTTTTCCTTAAGTATATATTGAACTGTGTGCCAGGTTTGGTGGAGGCACTGAGGATGCAGAGAGGAAGCCACCAAAGTCCCTGTGATCAAGAAGCCCAGTGACAGCCTGCACTTCTCAGTTGTGGAGCAAAAAGAGCACTGGACATCTTCCCTTCTCTTCTGATGACAGGGTCCTCCTCAGTCTCCACTCTTCTCCTTCCCCCAGGACAAGGAGGCAAAGGCCTCTGACTCTGAGGGTCCACAGACCAGCATCTTCCAATCAGCCCTTCCTGTCCCTGTCCCTGTTCTTATCAGATCCTCCAAACCAGTTTCAGTCCTTTCCATTATCAACCCTACGACTTCTCCTTACTTTCCACCCGAGTCCAGACACATTCCTCCTGGATAAGTTGTCCTCTGTCTTGCTTCATGTTGGACCCTGCCAACTTGTCTTCTTGGGCTCCCACCCATACTGTCCATGTGGGAGGCTGGGGGAAGGATATAAGCATCCATTGGGTGTGAACTGAAGGCTTTGAGATCTCTCCCCTCTTGGGAAGCACTCTGGGAGCACTTCTGACCTCTGCTTCCCACGTTGGCTACCTTGGTCCAGGGATTAGGGAGTCAAGTGGTAAGAGTTATTAATTCATCATGGTTTCTTGAATTTTACCATTTGTAGCACCAAAGTACCCTGCCCCAGTAAAACAAAGATACAGAGAAACTGGGATGGTTGCATACCTTGAGTAGGCCAGCCAGCTGTAATGGTGGGCCTGTAAGGCTGGCGAGGGGTAAGAGCCTGGCTTTGATTTTCACACTACTTGATTTTAGAGCCCAAAGAAAAGAAGAAGAGAATGGATTCTCACCAGGAAATTCCCAACTTCTGCCCACATTCTGGAGAGAATGCAGAATATGTCACAATCTCCTACCCTGATGTGAGTCCTTTTGCATTTTTTCTGGGATGTGATCTCCCTCTCTGGTTCTGACCCAACCAGTAATGCTCATACTGTGACCTTTACATGAGTCACCTCTCCCCCTGCATGGTTCACAACTGTCACCCAAAAGGCTTGCTTTGCTTTGCATGAGGCTGTGGGTAGAGAAGTGTGAGTTTGACATGATATTTAGTCATGATGTCAGTAGATCAGTTGCTCCAGAGATGTCTTTTCCTCTGAGGTAACTCAAAGAGCTGTCAGGAGCAGAGGACCCATGGGAACTCTGGGTCTACGCTCAAAGCTTCCCCAAGTTCCCATTTCACCAAAGGAAACTCTCCAAAAAGAAAATCATAAGAGTAAAATTTAGAGAAACCCATGTAACAAAAGACAACTTGGAGACATGAAATGAGGATGCAAATGAAAAATCTCAGAACCAATCACTGTTCTCCAGGCTGGGTGGACCTGTGAGAAGTCATGGAGCCCTTTTTCCACACTGGCACATTTAACAAAGAAATAAGAATATACAGGCACTGCAAAATCCCAATTGTGCTCCAGCCTTTGGTATCCCTTGATGAGTTAATACCTTCTTACTTTTACCTACAACATTGACTTATATTTACACCTGCAAAAAGGAGGCATTGCCCTCCCACTTCAAAGTCACTGGTGTTCTCGGAAGTCGCTTCCTGCTTCCCAAGGGGTCTGCTTTCTGCTCTCTGCCTTCTCTGGCTTCTCACTTGATCACATCCTCCCTCTCCCTTGCCTCAGATGCATCTCCTGGAGGTGCCAGGACTTCCCCGATGCTCAGGAATAAACTTAACCAACACAGCGTATTTTTTCTCCAGTGAGAAAAGAGCTCTTGTTGCTCTTTGTTTTGTCTCAGCAGTCATAATTACCAGTTTTCCCTAAGGGACCTTTGACTATTGGAAAAGTTTATTTGCAACATTAGCACAAGTATTTAAAATTATCTTTTAGCCATCTTAGGAGGCTCGTAGCTGATGAGACTATATCTTGTATATTCTTTTTTTAGAACTCTTTCTTTTTCTTAATATTTATTTATTTGAAAGGCAGAATTACAAAGAGGCAAAGAGAGAGAGAGAGAGAGTCTTCCATCTGTGGTTTACTCCCCAAATGGCTGCAATAGCTGGAGCTGTGCAGATCCAAAGCTAGGAGCCACCTCTGGGTCTCCCATGAGGTGCAGGGGCCCAAGGACTTGGGCCATCTTCCACTGCTTTCCCAGGCCAAAGCAGAGAGCTGGATCAGAAATAGAGCAGCTGGGACACAAACTGGTGCCCATATAGGATGCTGGCACTGCAGGAGGTGGCTTTACCCGTTATAACACAACACCAGTCCCTATAAATTCTTGAAATTCATTTAAATACAACACAGTTTAAAAATCTAATAAAAAAAGAAATCAAAGTATGAATAAAAATAATGTAATGGCACCCTGAAAACTTTATTAATGATTACTAAAACAGCAGTCACCAAAAGAGCACTTCCTTCCCACTTACCCACCTTTATTCCAGAACTCTCTCTTTTCTCTCACTGTCTCTCCCACCTCTACTTTCCTCTGTCTGCAGTCAGTGTCTCTGTCCTTGTCTATGTGATGCAGGGAGTGAGTAATGATTTCTTTTGTTTGTTGCTTGTTTTTTGATAGAAAACTAGCCCAGAGGAAGATCCAGCAAATATGTTGTATTCTACTGTGCAGATACCAAGAAAGGTAAAATACTTTAGACTTGAATTTCATCTTACTTTCTTATCCCTTTTCCTGGTTCACATTTAGGCTAACATTTTTTGGTCCTAGGAATCTCATCTTCTCTGATATTAAAAGATATCCTTAGTAAATCCCTGAGATATTTCCTTAGAGTTATGCAAGGATATGTGGAATAGAAGAGAATTGTGTTTTACAAGTTAAATGGGGGAAAATAGAGGAGAAGAAGGTTCTGGATAGGAATGACAGAGAAAATCAGAAAGCTTCTTACTGAGGTCATGAATGAAGAAAAAGCCATGGCTTAGGCTGTCCCTGGGAGGTGAAAGATGGTGGGGAGGAGACTGCAGCTTGCTTCTAAGATCCGAAACACTAAAATGTAGGAGAGGGGACTTCTGCTCCTTTTCCTTGCTCTAGGTATGTTACATCTGATTTTCACCCTCCTGCCAGTCATACCACTAATGTGGTGAGATTTAAGACCTATTCCTTCACAGATCACACATGGCAGAAGCAATGGTAACTTCCTGTTTCCTTTTCCTTCCCCTCCAAAATAGATCTGAAAAGATGGGGATGATGAGGAAGGCAATTGACCTAGTAAAGATTGTTTTTGATGAATTATTACAAGGAAATATTAAGTATTTAGCAAGTATTAAGCATTAAATATTCATTAAGTATCAAGCCAGAAAACTATGGACTTAACTTAAAGAATAGTTTCTCTAGGTTAAGAGTGATTAAACAGTGGCAGAATGCATAGATTGGGAGCCTTGGAGAAAAGCAGAGTCAGGGATGGAAGATCCAGGGCCCCACCTGACTCCAGCACTCTGCTTCCTTATGTCTGCCTGCAGGTGGAGAATGCCCCCTCACTTCCTGGGACACCAGACACAGCAAGGCAATTTAGCTATGAGAATGTTATCTAGACAGCAATGTACTCCATCAAGTCTTTGCCTAAAAGAAAATTATCAAATGAAGTCAGTGATCTGATCAGAAGCATCAAGGACTAACGAGGAACGTTGACTTCTTATAGAACAAACTATCATTTATGATCATCCGGATTTAAGAACTCAAAATTCTACTCACTGTCCAGAAATTTTCTCAAACCATTTCTTCTTAGAAATATGGCTGCAAATTTGTCAGAGAACTGCAAGAGCTTAGAAGTGACTTTGTTGAAATGGGGATGTAAATCAGCGTCACAGGTATTAATGACAGTCCCTGTCGTATTAACAATGGCTCCCAGCCAGAGTCTAGTGTCTCATCTCTCCCCAGAGCTTGGAGGTCAGAATAAGCCAAGAGTCTGCTTGTTAGGAGGGCAGGAAGGTCAAAACAGCACGACCAGCAGAAGCAGATGTAGATCTACTGATGGACTCACCCATGCTCACTGTGCCTAGCACTGGGCCGAGCTTACCATCCTTCGTTAGAAACCATCTTGAAAAAGTGCCTCATCACGGACAGCCACAGCAGACCTGATCACTAGAGGGGCTAGTATTGGATCCACAGGACTTAAAGGCCAAAGTGCACACAGGGATGGAGAATCCAGACCCAAATGGTGGCTGGCCACCATTGGTGAAGACTAGAAATGTACCCGGCCAAGGACCAAGACCTCAAGCCCTGGCTTTATTTATGCTCTTGTGCTACAAGAGAATAGCTTATGACTTAAGGCTTGCACAGGAGCCCATCTCAATGGAGAAATGGAGTCAGAGAGCAGATTTTGGACCTAGTACAGGAGACTGGGAGTCAGAGAGTAGGACTTAGGAGATGGTTACTGGAACTTTTCAAATACTTTAACTTCCTTAACAAATATTATTGAGAACTTGAACAAGATCAGTCTGGCAAATGAAACAAACATGATCCTTGTCCCCTGAGAACTCTCCTTCTTTTTAAAGTGAAAAGAGATAGAGTCGGGGAGGGCTGCTTTTGACTGGTTCCCTGACATATGTCTTGAGTGGAGGAGACCAAATGGAATCCACTGTCCCAGTGCTGGGGGTGTGAAGTAGAGTAGGTAAAAGTGTGTTTAAATTTGTGAAAGGAGAAAATATCTAGGGGAAAGAAAGCCTTCCAATATAAGATGGCCAAAGTAAAAAGTCAAAGAAAATAAATTTGCAAGAGAAAAGTGAGGGAACAGGCTGAGGGGTAGAGGCTGATTGGAGAGGAAATGAAAGTCAAAAGCCAGAAGCAGGATTCAGCCCCTCAACCCTGAAGCAGTGGGAGGAGGGTCAGGCTGGCCTCCTCCTGGACTGTATGTTGGATACTAGAAATGTTCATATGTATCAATATGATTTTCTGGGAAAAAACAAAAACTTTTAGAAAATTTTATTTATTTTCAGTTTAACTGAAAGAGAGACAGACACACAGAGAGATCGTCTACCTGCTGGTTCACCCTCTAAATACCTGTAGCAGCCAGGTCTGGGACTGGCTGAAGACAAGACCCTGGAACTCAATCTGGGTATCCCACATGGGTGGCAGGGATCCAAATACTTGAGCCATCACCTGCTGCTTCTGGGAAGCTGAATAGGAAGTGTTGTAGCCAGAACTCAGTCTTGGCACTCCAATGTGGAATATGGGTGTCTCAAACAGTGACTTAGCCATAGCGCCAAATACTGTTGATGTTTCTTATTTCAATAAAATCAGTGTACATTGAGAAGAGTTTTTTTTTTTTCCTTTCCTAATTCTCACTGTGCTGGGAGGGTGGAGTGGCGAGGAAAACACTGAAAGGGGATCCAGAAATGAAAACCAGGACCCGGAGCTTGCCCAACACTGACTGAATATGTGTGTGACCCGTGTTGATGCCACCTCAGCTGTGACACTGCACCACTCGGGGCCTCAGATCAAGCAAGTGAAGAACACACCAGGGCACAAAATTTAAGGGGCACTAGAAAACTCTGCAATCAAGACAAATAACATTTTAATGTGACACTTTTAAATATTAAACCTAGTACAAAAATCCCTGAAAACAAAACATCAAAATGTTCAGTAAATAAGTGCCAGATCTACTAGCCCTCAGCTCAGGCATTTCGCAGACTACACAGAAGGGCAAGTGGCTAATGTGGCAAGTTCACAGAGATAACCAGGGAGCACCAGCAGAAAAATGGTGCATTCTACCAATTGTACTCTGTGTGGATTCATAGGGGCTAGATCGACTCTACTGCATGAAACAACCAAACCAGCTCAAGAATCCATGAAGTGATGGTCTAGCAGTCCCTGGATGGAAGGCAGCCAAGGACAGCAATGCTGGACAGAGTCGAGTAGGGGTACAGGGACAGTACAGTGGTGAGGGTCACCCAGCTGAAAACCAGAGGAGACAGCTGCCCAGACAAAAGGCAGCAGGGAAACTACTGGTACCCAAAAGGGTGAGAGGGACCCGGAGCTGGCTTGTCCTGGACTGGGACTGCTCTCTGTTCCCCGAGACAGAACAGAAAACTGCATGGGAACAGAGCAAAGGATGTAGGAATTCTTGCCTCCACTGTGGAAAATAAATAGCCCAAGACTAAAATTGCTCTCATTCTAACACAGGTTCACAGCGAGATCTGGAACGATCAAGTCATTTCCGAGTAACTACATTCCATAGTAAAGCTCAAAAATATTTATAGGCACACAAAAATATTCTTCACCCTAAAAGGTGAGATTCACAAGGTCTGGCATCTAGAAACAACTACCAGGCATGCAAAAAACAGGAAAATATGAACCATAATGAGGAGGAAAATCAATCTGCCTAAACTGACCCAGAACTAACACAGGTGGTAGAAATAGCAGACAAGGGCATTAAAAGTAAAAATTGCAGGCCGGCGCTGTGGCTCAACAGGCTAATCCTCCGCCTTGTGGCACCGGCACACCGGGTTCTAGGCCCAGTCAGGGCACCAGATTCTGTCCTGGTTGCCCCTCTTCCAGGCCAGCTCTCTGCTGTGGCCCGGGAGTGCAGTGGAGGATGGCCCAACTGCTTGGGCCCTGCACCCGCATGGGAGACCAGGAGAAGCACCTGGTTCCTGCCTTCAGATCAGTGTGGTGTGCCAGCCGCAGTGCACCGGCCGCGGCGGCCATTGGAGGGTGAACCAACGGCAAAGGAAGACCTTTCTCTCTGTCTCTCTCTCTCACTATCCACTCTGCCTGTCAAAAAAAAAAAAAAAAAAACCAGAAAAAGTAAAAATTACGGTGCTCAGCCCTCTGCCTCTCAGCTGAGCTGCCTGCCAGGCCTGCCCAGGTGTATTCTCTCTTTTTTTTTTTTTTTTTTTTTGACAGGCAGAGTTAGACAGAGAGAGAGAGAGAGAGAGAGAGAGAGAGAGAGAGAAAGGTCTTACTTTTTCCATTGGTTCACCCCCCAATGGCCACTATGGCTGGTGTGTTGCAGCCAGCGAGCTGCGCCAATCTGAAACCAGGAGCCAGGTGCTTCTCCTGGTCTCCCATGTGGGTGCAGGGCCCAAGGACCTGGGCCATCCTCCACTGCACTTCCTGGCCACAGCAGAGAGCTGGACTGGAAGAGGAGCAACCGGGACAGAATCCAGCGCCCCGACCGGGACTAGAACCCCAGGGTGCCGGCGCCGCAGGTGGAGGATTAGCCTAGTGAGCTGCGGCGCTGGCTGCATTCTCTTCTTTCAACCGTATAACCTCACTCTCTCCCAGTCCTAGGCACTCTCTCTCTGTCCCTTCCATTCTGACTGATGCCCTGTCCCCCAAAAAGCCTCATCACTTAAAAAAAAAAAAGTGCCGTATCAAGTCCAACTGAAGGGAAAAAGGAAAGTCAATACTAGTGATTCTGTCTTTAATCAAAATTTTGATATTTTGCTTGCCAAGCTACACTGTTTTATCTCCTTCAGCTCAGATCCAGGTGAATCTTCAGGCAGGAGTGTGAGCCCCCCAATATTCTATCAAAGGAAAACCAAACCCACAAATTAATTTGCAGTGTTCCTAAAGCAAGATCACAGACTTGCCAAGTAAGACCTTGGGTGTTTACCTGGCTATACTGGAAACATATGTATGTATATGTGTATATATATATATATATATATATATATATATATATATATATATAATTCAGATTCCACTACCCTGTTGCACCTGCCAGAACTTCCCAACAACAGGGAAGTATTCTAGGACCTCCTCACCCACCGCAGCTCAGTCCCCGCCCTCCATCTCACAATCCCTTACAGAGGCTGGTTACTTTTATATAAATTTGTCCCATAGACCTTCATAGGGCTCCTGTGAAGAGAGGTGATCTGTGGTACTTACATTCAGTTTACAGATATTGAAATAAAGGCCAAGAAAAATGAGAGACTTGACTGAAGTTTCAGATTTCGGTGAGTATAACACCAGGTAGGAATCAACAGAATGCCCATTCTGCCAACCACCCTTGACTGCAGATGAGGAGTGACCCCGGACTCAGTCGTGGGAGGGCTGGGTCCTTCTCATCTTGGCATAGACTAGAGGGAAGGAGTTAGCTTTGTCTCTTTTTTTAAATTATTATTATTTGACAGGTAGAGTTATAGACAGTGAAAGAGAGAGACATAGAGAAAGGTCTTCCTTCCACTGGTTCACTCCCCAAATGGCCGCTACGGCCGGTGCTGTGCTGATCCGAAGCCAGGAGCCAAGTGCTTATTCCTGGTCTCCCATGTGGGTGCAGGGACCCAAGCACTTGGGCCATCCTCCACTGCCCTCCTGGGCCACAGCAGAGAACTGGACTGGAAGAGGTGCAACCGGGACTAGAACCCAGCGCCCATATGGGATGCTGGCGGCACAAGGTGGAGGATTAACCAAGTGAGCTATGGCACCAGCCCCAGGAGTTAGCTTTGGAGGTGGACAAGACTGGGTTCAAATCCCCCACTAACAGAGTGACCTTGGCTAAAAATTTGGATTGAACCCCTGTTTTTTTTTTAAGATTAATTTATTTATTTGAAAGTCAGAGTTACACAGAAAGAGAAGGAGAGGCGGTGGGGGAGAGAGAGAGAGAGAGAGAGAGAGAGAGAGATCTTCCATCCACTGGGTCACTCCCCAATTGGCTGAAATGGCCAGAGCTGCGCTGATCTGAAGCCAGGAGCTTCTTCCGGGTCTCCAACGTGGGTGCAGGGGCCCAAGGACTTGGGCTATCTTCCACTCCTTTCCCAGGCCACAAAAGAGAGCTGAATCAGAAGTGGACTTGAACCAGCACCCATAAGAGTTGCTGGCACTGAAGGCGGTGGCTTTACCCGCTATTCTACAGCGCCAGTCCCAAACCTCTGTTTTCTTATCCGTGAAACCCCTCTGGGGCAGCTTGCCATGGTAAGTTCTTCTCACGTAGTTGGAGAGTCACACATTATCTATGACACCTAGGGAAGAGGATAGTGGTCACAACTTCCTAAAAGCCAACTAAGGATATAAGACAGAAGCACTGATATGAAGAATCAGCCCTTAAAATGATAGCCCTATTGTGTATAGCAAAAAGAATCAGGACTAAGGGGAAAAAGTGGGAATTTATTCCACGACCACACCAAAATGTTGAAAGAACTTAACAACAATGCTTATTGGAAAAAAATGGGATTGAACATGATCTTCTCTCAAAAAGACATTGTGAGAGAGTTGGGCTGATCTCTCTCCTCTGCATCATTCAAGTGGCTGCCCTTGAATAAAGTCTTCTTTATTGTCTTTTCTAACAAGGTATCAAGAGATTCACATAGAAAAATAGGCAGTAGTTTGCTATATGCAATAGTGAAATTCTGAGGACTACCTCAGTGTCTGACAACAGGGCAAGGATAAGTAAACACAGGCTTTAAGAATGATCCATGGCCCTCACCGTGGCTCAATAGGCTAATCCTCTGCTTGTGGTGCCGGCTCCCGGGGTTCTAGTCCCAGTCAGGGCGCCGGATTCTGTCCCGGTTGCTCCTCTTCCAGGCCAGCTCTCTGCTGTGGCCCGGGAGTGCAGTGGAAGATGGCCCAAGTGCTTGGCCTCTGTACCTGCATGGGAGACCAGGAGAAGCACTTGGCTCCTGGCTTCAGATCAGTGCAGTGCACCAGCTGCAGTGGCCATTGTGGGGGTGAACCAATGGAAAAAGGAAGACCTTTCTCTCTCTCACTGTCCACTCTGCCTGTCAAAGAAAAAAAGAACGATCTGTTACAAAGCCAGAAGATAGTAATGACATCACAAGTGGAAAAAGTGGGGTGTGAAATGTATTATGCTGTATGATTATAATTATGTCTAAAAACACCAGCGCATGCAAAAATTTTGAAGGAAAAAACATGAAAATGTTAACACCGGTTGCAAGGAGAGAGCAAAAGCTTAGGTGAACTGTTTTTCTTTTTCTTGATCTCCCAACTTGTCTACATTTTTCAAATGTTCTTTAATGAGAAATCATGTGCTACAAACTAGAGCAGAAGAACTTTTTAAATATGTGCAGAATGTGAAAAAAAATATGTTGCCCACTAGAAGGGGTTGAGGTGGAAATTCTGAGACCCTCATGTTGAAGGTGGGGTGAAGAACAGGAAGTGCCCCTCTGAGGGCGGAAGGGGTGGGAAGGAGGAACCCCCTTCATATGATGATCAGAGGAAATGATTACTGTACCTCAGAGAGGGGGCCACAGGCTGTGGGGAGCATCAGAGAGTGTGAAGACGGGGGAGGAGAGAGAGGGGACTGCTGAGTTTTTCTAAAGCACCTGTTACCCTGGAGCTAATTCAGATGGTAAATAATTGGGGTTGATCACCCAACCAGCTCTATCCCCTCCATCCACCATTTTTAACCAGTGATGAAATGGGGCTTTGGGGAGACCAGAGATCTGGAGTCTGGAAACTCAGGCAGGTCTTTCCAAAGCCAGCTGTAGAAGGAGGCTTTGGCTCACGAGCTCAACCAGCAGCAGAGGAAACCACCAACTCGTTAGGGCGAGAAGCCACACTGCACACACAAACATGCAGCCCGTAGCTTGTGGTCTGGGACTTGTTTGGCCAACGGTTCTCAAGTGCAGAGAGCTCAGGGAGCTGGGGTAAGAGGAGAAAGAAGCTGCCTGTACAGCATCCAGGAGGCATCACTCATTCATGCACACATGCATTCACTCAATTACTCATTCAGCAGTCCTCATGGGGCACCACGAAATGCCAGGCACTGTCCTGAACACAGGAAATACAATAGGAGCCAAAGCAGAGGTCTCTAACTAGCGAGGCCAATCTAGTGATCCTGAAAATCACACTGCAGCAGTGATGACTGGTATGAGAGAGAGGTCTGTGGGGCCATGCTAACATAGAACAAGGTATTTTCCTAAGATGAGAGAACGCATCTCCAAAACAGTGAGGACTGAGCTGCGATCAAAAGAGAAATAGAGCTAGTTACAAGAAGTGGGGAAAGTGAAAGCTCTCTTCTAGTCAGTGGGCAGAGCCTGTGCAAGACCCTGTGGGTAGAGAACCTAGGAATACAAAGCTAGTATAGCTAGACCAGAGGAATTTGTGCTTCTAGAATTTCATGAGTTGCAGGACGAGAAACAGATTGTAGAGGGTCAAGGCTTGGCACAGGCAAACCACTCAGGAGACTATTGCAATGTCCAGGAGATGTTGGACAGGATGTCAGGGTGGCGAGGGAGAATAAAGGGTAGTTTCAAGAGATATTTAAAGGCAAAGGAGATCTCTCTCATCTGAAAGGGGCTACAAGGCTGACCTTAGCTTCTCACAGTCTCTTGGGACTGTAGGGACACAATTTCAAGTCCAGGGTCACCAACGTTAGAGACCCAATAAGTCACTTATTGCTTTGACCTGGGACTCTAGAAGGCTTATCCTAGGAGAAAGGGTAAAGAAGAGATATACCTGCCTTTGTCAGCTTTAAGTCACCTTTATAGCCAAGAAAATCTCAAGCCTGGAAACTAGTTTAAAGGGATCCAAAATTGCTGGTATCCACAAGTACCTGGCAAGAGAAAAGACCATCACTAGAAGAAACTAATATTACTAGATCTCAAATTTTTCCTACAAATAATCTTTCATAAGCAATGCTCATTATACAGAGGAAGCCAGGCACATGAGGAGGCAGGACCCTAGAAGCAAGAACCTCATAGTGAGGAAACTACATACCACACACTGTAACCCAGGAAGTGGTACAACCCCTTTCCCTCATATTCCATCCTCAGGAGAGGGAGATAGTAACTGCAAGTCTTCTCAGTGAGTGTGCATGAAGATAAATTCTGCAGATGTTTTGAGTTCTAACTAGCTATAATCTTAATCACCCTCCATACCTCAATCTGTCAAGAAGATGGCCAGTAAGAGAGAGGAGTTGATAAATCACAAAACAACATTCTAAAATAGTTGGAGCATTTGACTGTAATCCAAGCACTCAGCATATATTCATATGTATGTATATTGGTCTTCAAAAAATTTATGAAAATGTATATATGAAGTAAAAGGTACCCTAAACCACTGTTGGTGGGAATGCAAACCAGTACAGCCATTGCAGAAGACAGTACGTATATTCCTCAGAAATCTAAAAATAGACTTACCATATGATCCAGCCATTCCATTCCTGGGAACTTACCCACAGGAAATGAAATCAGCATATGAAAGAGTTACTCATATCCCTATGTTTATTTTTGTTTAATTCACAATAGCTAAGATATGCAATCAACCCAGATGTCTGTCAACTGATGATTGGATAATGTTGTATATATACTCTATGGAATACTACTCAGTCATAAAAAAGAATGAAATCCTGTATTTTGCAACAAAATAGATACAACTGGAAACCATTATACTTAGTGAAATAAGCCAGTCCCCAAAAGACAAATACCGCATGTTTTCCCTGACTTGTGGCAACTAATAGAGTACAAAAAATGCAATGTATATGAGTGAAATTGACATTTTGAGATTTGATTATTTTTACAACCCTGTCTCTACTGTTGAGGAATAGTGCTGTTATTTTTTTTAAGATTTATTTATTTACTTATTTGAGAAGTAGAGTTTCAGGCAAAGAGAGGGAGAGACAGAAAGAAAAGGCCTCTGGTTCACTCCTCAAATGGGCACAACCAACAGAGCTGAGCTGACCCAAAGCCAGAAGGCAGGAGCTTCTTCCAGATCTCCCACATGGGTGCAGGGGCCCAAAAACTTGGGCCATCTTCCATTGCTTTCCTAGGCCATAGCAGAGAGCTGAATCAGAAGAGGAGTAGTTGGGACACAACTAGCACCCATATGGGATGCCTGGACCACAGGCAGAGGCTTAGCCCACTATGCCACAGTACAGCCCAGGAACAGTATATTTTTTTATTCTTCTTACTATTTGTTGAATTTTTTACTTAGTGGAGGGTTAATCTTATGATTATAAAATAAACTGAAAGCATGTCATTGTACAAATTCAAAGAAAGAATAGGACAGGAAGGAGGAAGGAGAGTGGAAGTGTGGGCAGGAGGGCAGGTAGGGTGGGAAGTATCACTATGCTCCTAAATATATGTAAAATTCATGATATTTACTCACCATATATAAATAAAAATTGTGCATAAAAATAAATAAAAGAATGAGAAAAATGTATATTAGGAAAAAACCACAGAGATTTCAAAATCTTTTAGTGGCAGAATAAAAGCATTTTTTTTATATTTCATTTTTTATTTTTTGTTTTTTTTAACTTTTATTTAATGAATATAAATTTCAAAAGTACAGCTTATGGATTACAGTGGCTTCCCCCCCTCCATAACATCCCTCCCACCCGCAACCCTCCCTTCTCCCACTCCCTCTCCCATTCCATTCACATCAAGATTCATTTTTAATTCTCTTTATATACAGAAGATAAATTTAGCATATATTAAGTAAAGCTTTCAACAGTTTGCACCCACACAGAAACACAAAGTGAAAAATACTGTTTGAGTACTAGTTATAGCATTAAATCACAATGTACAGCACATTAAGGACAGAGATCCTACATGAGCAGAAAGTGCACAGTAACTCCTGTTGTTGACTTAACAAATTGACACTCTTGTTTATGGCATCAGTAATCTCCCTAGGCTCTAGTCATGAGCTGCCAAGGCTATGGAGGCCTTTTGAGTTCGCCAACTCTGATCATACTTGGACAAGGCCATAGTCAAAGTGGAAGTTTTCTCCTCCCTTCAGAGAAAGGTACCTCCTTCTTTGATGGCCCATTCTTTCCACTGGGATCTTACTCGCAGAGATCTTTCATTTAGGGCATTTTTTTTTGCCAGAGTGTCTTGGCTTCTTGGCTTTCCATGCCTGAAATACTCTCATGGGCTTTTCAGCTGGATCTGAATGCCTTAAGGGCTGTTTCTGAGGCCAGAGTGCTGTTTAGGACATCTGCCATTCTATGAGTCTGCTGTGTATCCCGCTTCCTATGTTGGATCGGGGAACTCTTTGTACTCCAAAGTTTTTGTAAATTCAAATACATTCTGAAATAAAAAGCTTATTTTAAAAACTTTAAAAAGTCAGTTCAGCTGTGTAATGAGTATTACTTATTGCTTCTTTGGAATCTATTTCTTCATTTCTCCAACTGTCTTTGTTTTTTTTTTTATTTTTTTATTTTTAATTTATTTTTTTATTTAGTAAATATAAATTTCCAAAGTACAGTTTATGGATTGCAATGGCTTCCCCCCCCATAATTTCCCTCCCACTCACACCCCTCCCATCTCCCACTCCCTCTCCCATTCCATTCATATCGATTCATTTTCAATTATCTTTATATACAGAAGATTGATTTAGTATATATTAAGTAAAGATTTCATCAGTTTGCACCCACACAGAAACACAAAGTGTAAAATACTGTTTCAGTACTAGTTATAGCATTACTTCACGTTGGACAACACCTTAAGGACAGATCCCACATGAGAAGCAAGTACACAGTGACTCCTGTTGTTGACTTAACAATTTGACACTCTTGTTTATGGCGTCAGTAATCTCCCTAGGTTCTAGTCATGAGTTGCCGAGGCTATGGAAGCCTTTAGGGTTTACCGACTTCGATCTTATTCCGGCAGGGTCATAGTCAAAGTGGAAGTTCTCTCCTCCCTTCAGAGAAAGGTACCTCCTTCTTTGATGGCCCCGTGCTTTCCACTGGGATCTCACTCACAGATATAAAAGTATGTTTTAATTCTGTTTTCCATAAACTTTTAGAAAAATATACATATACACCACATACATACATACATACATGAGTACTAATTTAATCATTCTTACAGACACAACCATTTTACATGACGTTACTGAAGTCAAAAGAGCTTGTGTTTTGTTAGTTGTATGGGCTGTTTGTTTTATTCAGTTTTTAATAGTCCAGAGACCCTTTGGTTTCCTTTTGCACTCTCTATGCATGGACTCCTAGGAAATGGGTTCCAGCCACTCAGGCTCCTCTCCACTGTTTCTGACAAAGTGGGCTACTCCAGGTGGAGCAGGCTGGCGCTTCAGCTGAACCTAGTGACCTTTCTCTTCACCTTCTTTTCTGATCTTTTTTCCTTGCCACATTTCAGGAAGCTGTCTGGGCTCTTAGCAGGCTGAATATGCTCTATATGCACATTAAGTCTCTTATCAAGAGTTCAGCCCTTGCTTGTTTACAACAGTGCCACTGTATCCTGGGTAACACTGTAGGCCCTTCCCAGTTGAGCCACGGTAACATGCATGCAGCAAGCCTTTCTGAACAGTACCCATTCCCTTGATGTCTACAATACCACCATCCTTGTGAATGTGCATGTGTGTGGCCAAAGGAAAAAGTCTGTATATTTTGTGTTTGTCATTTTGCAGAATTACTGGAAGACACAGTTTCAGGAAAATGCTGTTTTGTTTTGTTTTGACTCACAAAAATTACTGCTTTGGTTAGTATTAATTGATTAGTATCAGATTTATTATTTAAAATAAATGCTGATGTTAGCCATCTTTAACTGGAAATATCATTTAATATTTCAAATAACATTTCTAATGTGCCTACAGCGTGCCTCCACACTTCCAGGAGCTCACAGTCTGGTAGGAGAGCGGGATATCAATAGATATTAAAAAACTGAAGTGAAAAGTTCACAAAAAGAAGGTGTGTTGGGAACAGGTGCTTGGACTAGCAGTTGAGACTCTGGTATGTCTGGGTTTGATGCCTGGCTGCAGCTTCTAACTCCAGCTGCCTCTTAATGCAACCCCGGGAGGCAAGAATGATGGCTCAAGTCGTTAGGTTCCTGCCACCCCTGTACTGGATTTACTGAGTTCCCAGCTCCTGGCTTCAGGTCCTTACAGGCACTTGGGTAGTTAACAAGTGAATGGGAAAGATCTCTCTCTCTCTCTCTCTCTCTCTCTCTCAGAACCAGGACTGCTGATGTCCAAGGGCTGATGGATGTGTCTATTCAAGCAGAGAGATGAGAGGTGAAATTCTCTCTGGTTGTCTGTTCTACTCAGGTCCCAGTAGACTGGATGATGCCCTGTCACTGGGAAGGGCAACCTTCTTTACTCAGACAACTGATTCAAATGCTAGTCTCTTCTGGAAACACCCTCACAGACACACCCAGAAATCATGGTTTACCAGCGACCTGGGCATCCCTTAATACAGTCAAGTTGACACATAAAATTAGACATCACTGGGACTGAGAATTGTTTTCTTTTTGCCAAGGTATAGTATGTGCAAGACCGGCCCAGCTCCAACAGGGTTGCTTCCAGAAGAAACAGTCCTGGAGCTCAGTTAGCCTAGGCAGAAAGCAAGCAAGGCCACGAAAAGATGAAGGTGAGGCAGAGGCAGAGCCAGGCTAAGAGCTGAGATCCAGTCTTTTTTTTTTTTTTAAGATTTTATTTATTTATTTATTTATTTGAGATGTAGAGTTACAGACAGAGAGGGAGAGACAGAGAGAAAGGTCTTCCTTCTGTGGGTTCAGTCCCCAGATGGCCACAACAGCTGGAGCTGCACCGATTCGAAACCAGGAGCCAGGTCCTTCTTCCGGGTCTCCCACATGGGTGCAGGGACCCAAGCACTTGGGCCATCTTCTACTGCTTTCCCAGGCCACAGCAGAGAGCCGGATCAGAAGAGGAGCTGCCCAGACTAGAACTGGCACCCATATGGGATGCCGGCTCCACAGGCAGAGGATTAATGTACTGTGCCATGGCTCCAGCCACTGAGATCCGGTCTTCAAAGATGAGTGGCCTGCAAGGCAAGTGGTGGAGGGAAAGCAGAGAGTTAAGAGGAGACAATAGTGGATACCATGGCTACCCAGGGCCTGGGGCTGCACAAAATTCCTGCTCTTGTTCTTCCACAACACTTCCAGCCCAAACTAGGCAGAATAAAAACCCAGCGGTGAACTGACTAAGAGAACCAGGGAGAAAATTGAAGGACAGCTTAAAATGAGAAAGAGAAGAAATATCCCATGTTCCTATCCGAGGTCAACCACTAATCTGCATTATGTTTGCCACCTTGAGAACTGAGGTGATGGAGACATAAAGAAAGAGAAAAGCAACTTTGGGCATCATCTCTCTTCCTGATCCCATGACCAGGAGCAACGCGCTGAGCTTTTCCAAATCTCAGCTTTCTCTCTTATAAAATGTGAAGACAGAGTCTCATGGCGTTCCTGTGAGTTCAACACACACATAGAGGATTAGCAGAGTTTTACAACACCATGATCACTCCCACGATTTACTCTCTATTAAGAAAACCGCTGTGCATTTCTACAGATTCCATTCAGATCCCAGCCTCCAGAACTCTAAGTATAAAATGTCATCAGAGACCTGAGAACAGCTGTGAATGAGATCACTCGAATGCTGAGCGTGTGTGACCCTGCTCACAGACAGGTGAAGTAGTTAATAACCCCCGTCTCATCCATTCATTCGTACAAGCCTTCAGGAAGCAACCCCAGCCCTAACCTCCCCTTCCCAGCCCCCGCTCCTCTGGTGCTCACTCTGGCTCCTCCTTCTCTTATCCTGCGTTTGTCCTCCCAGGAGCCATGCGTGTAAGGATCTGTGCCCCTTCCCAGGGGCAGAGGCAGGCCCTGGGGAGGGGGTGTGAAGCAGGCTTTCTGGTTCTGGAGATATTTTAGGCACAATTGTCCTGTGGGTACAGCCCTGCTCTGTCTCCGCTTGGTCAGTCAGGCAGCCACCAACCAACCTCTCTGGTTTTCTGGCAGGGTGGGGAACTTGTTCTCAACCCCCACCTCACTTGGTCTCTGTGAATCCAAAACAGTTTCCTGCTTCTCCCGGTCCCTGGGCCTATGTAGGGGCCACTGATCAAGTCCTGGTCCGTCTTCTTCCCCAGGCCTGCACCGTCCACGCCTCACACCCTCCCCATCCTTACCTACAACACCCGCAGGACCCTGGAAGTCCCACGGGAATGTGAACCTCCTAAGAGCAGGGCACTTTTGTCTGTTTCACCCTCTGTTCTGCCCCTTAGCCTAAATAAATGTGAAGCTCTATTTAAAACACACACAGCATTTGGGGGCCTCAAAGAGACTCAAGAGCTCGGAGAGAAAACTGAAAACAAGATCACGGGGCAAGTTAGTGGTAACAGGGTTTTCCACCAAGTCACGCAGGAAGCTCTGGGTTAGCTCGCTGCTGCCCCCTCCTGGCCCCAGTTGGCTAACAGTGTACAAATTCAGACATTTTATTAGTCAGGATTTTAAGTTTATCTATTATTTTTATTTGAAAGAGAAAGAGAGAAAGGGAGGAGTGAAAGAGATCTCTTACATCAATTGGTTCACTTCTCAAATGCCTGCAGGAGCCAGGAGCTGGGCCAGGCCAAAGCCAGCAGCCAGGAACTCCATCTGGGTCTTCCATGTGGATGGCAGAGACCCAAGTACTTGGATCATTACCTGCTGTCCCCAGGATGCACATTAGCAGGGAGCTGGATCAGAAGAGGAGGAGGAACTTGAGCCCAGGCATCTCCAATAGGGGATGTATGCATCCCAAGCAATGGCTTAACCCTATGCTCCACAATGCCCACCCCAGTTTTTAAATTTGCTTTATTTTTTGTTGTCAAAAAAATTCAAAACCTTATGAAAATATTTGCACATTAAACTTCATGAGGGCATTGTTTCTGCGAGTCAAACTGCTGAACGGGATCTGTTTCTTCAGGCTTTTGAAGGAGGATGTCGGGTAATAGAATCTGGAGGAGAGTCCCAGGAGAGTTCAGAGGAAAAGAATAGTTTAGAAGGCAAAATATTGCCAGAGGAGACCCGCAGGAGCTATAGAATGGCAGCACAAAGGCCAGCTGCCCTTCAGGGTTCAGGGTGGACAAAGCTATGGGGAAGCCAGGCTGTGGAGACCTGTTCACTTCTCAGCTGGGAAGAGCAAGCGAGCTTTCCATTCATTGGTTTCAAAATAGCCTGAACTGCCAACATGCCCTTTCACTGGACGGTACTCAGTTCACTGCTGAGGGCCAGTCAGCCGTTCCCTCCTCTTTCTCCCTGTTTCCATCTTCCTGCAGCACAGGCAGGCAGGTGCTGCCCACATCCATACAGCTCAGGCCCCGTACCTAGAATGTGCAACAGGCACCATATGCCCTGCTGTTCGGGGTCAATGGTGGGATTTGGGCCATTCTCCTCTGGCATCACAGGACCTTTCCCATCAGGAATCATCTCTCCCCCCCCCCCCATTTTCCTATTCCCACAAAACACTGCTACTTCTCAAAAACAGACACCACAACACAGATTCCACACCCCCCGCAACCCCGGCCTTTAAGGATTTATTTATTTGAAAGGCAGAGTGACAGAGAGATGGAGAGACAGACAGAAAAAGAGATCTGCCATCCGCTGCTTCAATGCCCAAATGTCCGTAACAGTTGGGGCTGGGCAGGCTGAAGCCAGGAGCCAGGAACTCCATCAGGGTCTCCCAGGCCCAAGTTCTTGGACCATCATCTGCTGCTTTTCCAGGTGTATTGAGAGGGAGCTGGATCAGAAGCAGAGCAGCCAGGACTAGAACCGGTGCTCCAATATGGGATGCTGACATCAGCATCCTAGGTAGCAATTCAACCTTCTGCACCATGACGCCGGCCCTCTCACAGTTCTCCTGCTACCTGCGGCTTCAGGTGGGCTGGCTCTCTCCAGGTGCAGAGCGACAGGGGTTTGCCTCCGTGGGGCTGTACCTTCCACAGCTGTGCTTGCTTTCAAAGATTATGCTACCTGAGGTGAATGATGTCTGTGTGCAAAAATAAGCAAGGTCCTGGCAGCCTGGGAGTTGCTTCCCCTGCTAGGAAATCCTATGTATGCCAGAGTATTAACTAGCTGGTAGCAATGAATTCTGTTAAATGCATAGTTTGATCTAGTTCTGGTGAGAAGATCCAACTCTAAGTTCATTTCAGTCCCAGCTGTTGTGGATCAAGTTCTGCATCTTTGTTTAAATTTTTCACTCTCCCTGCTGCATCACAACACTCACCTGCTTTTGTTTCTATCGAGTGAGTTTCCTAGACCTTTGAGTTTTCTGTGTGTCCTTGTCTCCCTTTAAAAATATTTTAAAAGTAGTGTGTGTGCGTGTGTGTGTGGATATATTTCTAAAATTCAGCTAGTACCATTGACTTATCATAAAAACCAGCAAAGCTCTGCCACACCGCGCCCAGCACTGTTGTTCCGCACAGGGGACTACTTGGAGTGTTTCTGATGCTATCTCCTTCTTATGTAAGAATGACTTACCTGTCCTGCCCTTTCTTGGTTTCAGATGTTATTTGTCGAGTTCCTGTCCTGCCAGGGAGAAGATGATCTGGCTCCTAATCCTCTATATTCTTTTCCTCTTTATTTTAAAGGGAAAAAAACGATAGTTACATTAGCTCTTTCCTAAATTTCCCCCTCTGTTTCTCTGTTCTTTCTTTTCACCAACTGTGGGGTTCAGCTGTTGGGGCTGCTGTCTCAGTTCTCCCCTTCCATTTCCCACTTTTTTGCCTTTTGTTCTGAGATGGTTCCCCAATTTATTTTTCTAAAAATCGCATTGATTTTAAAAAATTTTTTCTGTTGCCATATTTGTTTCATTTTTTACAGCTCTCATTCTCTGGTTTCTCAGTTTTTTCTTATTCTGCCATTCTGTTCCTATTTGAAATGAAATATCTCCTCACATGTCCCTAGGAATGTTAAGGATGGGTGTTGGTGGTTTTATTTAATTTTCTCCTGCTCCCTGTTTTCTCTCTCTTCTAACAAGTTCTGACCTCCTACCTCCACCTCATGCCGTTGGTTTGGAGAAGTTCATGTCAGAAGCTTTCCACAAAAACCTTGCGATTCTGTCTGCTCTTTCTGTATTTCAGAATAAGTCACTTATGACTTGACTGGAAACTTGTGTGTAACGGGTGGAGTTTGTGGATTCTCATTGCACTGAGATAGGAAACAATGAAATCAACTGAGAGTGAGAGTGAGAAAGGGGGAGGAGAAGTTCAAGGTTTCCCCCTTATTTAAATTTAACTTTGGTTCAGTTGCTGGTATATGGTTCAAACTCTGATCAACCTACCTAGCACTCCAGAGCAGTGTGCTAACAAAATAAAATAGAAATGCCTGTCTTCTTATTTTTAAAAAAAAATATTTTATTTATTTGAGAGATAGAGTCACAGACAGTGAGAAGGAGAGACAGAGAGAAAGGTCTTCTATCTGCTGTTCACTCCCCCAGATGGCCACAATGGTTAGAGCTGGGCCAATCTGAAGTCAGGAGCCATGAGCTTCTTTTGGGTCTTCCAAGTGGGTGCAGGAGCCCCAGCACTTGGGCCATCTTCCACTGCTCTCCCAAGCCATAGCTGAGAGCTGTGTCAGATGTGGAGCAGCGGAACTAGAACTGGCACCCATGTGGGTTGCTGGCACTGCAGGAGGAGGCTTAGACAATTAAGCCACAGTGCTGGCCCGTCTTCTTATTTTAACTTTACCTTTTATTTTCTGTTGAACATCCAGGGAAATTTTTCAGATAAATATTCCATTTCTATCTTCCACACAAAACAGTATAGGCCCCAGATCTTTATGTAACCTCCTGATAAAACCTTAAAGAAAAAAAACATTTTTAACTTCCATCCATCCATCCATTCATTCATCCGTTCAATAAACATCAAAGTATCCGCCATGAGCTAAACACTCTAACACTCTCTAAGGTTGCAGCTGTGAAGAAAACAGAAATAGTTCTTGCTCTCCCTGAGCTGAAGGTCTTATGGGGGAGACACCCAGCAAACAAGCAAGCCAACAAAGAAGTGCATAAGTGTGAACTGTGGTAAGTGCTTTGACAAGACTGCACTGGGGACTTCAAAAAGATAAATTTAGATTTGTTAAATTTTTAAAGAGTTTAGTTGAGTCAACAGTAATTCATGAGTTGGACAGCACCAGACCACAAGCAGTTCAGGGTTCCACTCCAAGGATACCAGGGAAAACCTTGATTAGCTGTGCACAGAAGTAAGGCAAAGAAAATACCTGATTGGTCAAAGTGGGAAGTCCCTGGTGAGAGGCTCGCTGGTGGATTCTGGTTAGGTAAGTAGCTCTGAGTTGGGTTTCTGTTTGTTTACCAGAAAACTGGAGACCTCCTGGGTTAATGATCTCCCAACCAATTATTTTGAATAATACAATGATAATAAACAAGAGGGCCAACTATTAACACTGATAGTCAAGTGCTCCTGGGACGTGACATTTAACCTGCAGCTGGGCCTTCTGAACCCATTTACTTCAACATTGACAAAAAGCACAACAAATTTACATGCACAACACTTCATAACTGTATTTAACTTTTACATTTCTGACTATTCAATGTTTCTTAAATGAATATGCTCCCTATTCTCTCTGATGCTTGAAAACACTCTCAACAAAAATATAAACAGGATTTTCTGCAGAAGGTATGCGGCAGCTTCCCTGGAACTCTGAACTCTGTTTGTAAATGCAATAGGCTTACTGCCCCCTCTGTATTAATGTCCCTCGCCCACTCACAACAGGAGAGGTTGGCTCAGCAGCCCCTTGTGCAGTGTCTTCACCTCTGTGTCTTGAAGGGTAACGGTCTACTCCCAGTCCTCTTCTGGGCTTCTCCAAGGTCAAGGTGCTATTCAGTCCCCAAACTCCCAGGATGAAAAGGGGAAGAAATCCTTTTCCCAGGGACCGGTGCAGGAAGGAGGCTGAATGGACAATGACCACAGGTTAGGAATTGGACTAAAAGGGAGAGAAGAAATGGAAAGGCAGGGAAACAAGGGGAAGAATGTTCACTGACGAAAAGCCAAGGATTTGAGTGGGAGCTGGAGGCTCCTTTAGGAAGTCAAATTTGGGGATGGAGCTGAAACAGCCTTTGGGCCTCAGAGAGGGAGAGGAAGAAGGTGAGACTCTGAAGCCGACCACCATGGCTCCTTGTGTCTCATAACACACACTCACTCCTTAAATACTTTTTTTTGGACCTACACCTTTTAGCACCTATCATAGCCTTTGCTCCTTGTTCAGCAGGGGGTAACAGACACATAATGCAGCACATTCAGTGATGTATCTGTGCACCCCAAGACTCCCTCAAAGTCATTGACCAGGGCTGTCTGGAAGACAAATGGTCAAAAAGCTAGTCAGATGCAGGCTGTGTGATTCCAACCGTGAGTCCCCTGAGGGGTTAGGCTTTACTTGGACTTCACTGCATCTCCAATGGCCGGAACAGAACTGGATGCATAAAAGATGCTCACTAAACACCGATTGCTTAAATAAATGGACGCTGAAATTCTTATATCTTAGATAGTGGGCAGGCATTTTTAACTTTAAAAATTTATCTTTGAGGGGCTGGTGCTGTGGCATAGTGAGTAAAGCCACTGCCTGCAGTGCCAACATCCCATATGGATGTCAGTTCGAGACCCAGCTGTTCAACTTCCAATATAGCTCCCTGCTAATGTGCTGGGAAAGCAGTGGAGGATTACCCAAGTGCTTGGGCTCCTACACACGGGTAAGAGACCTGGAAGAAGCTCTGGGCTCCTGGCTTTGGCCTGACCCAGCCCCAGCTGTTGTGGTCATCTGGGGAGTGAACAAGCAGATGGAAGATCTCTCCCTCTCCATCTCTCTTTCTCTCTCTCTCCTCTTTCTGTAATTCTGCCTTTCAAGTAAATAAAAAAATAAATCTTTAAAAAATCCCTATTTATATTATTTAAATTAACAAATCATAAATGCATACACTCATGTGATAAGCGATCTCCCATCTGCTTATTCACTTCCTAGATGCCTATGAGAGCTGGAGCTGGAGCCAGACCAAAGACTGAAACCCAGAACTCAATCCAGGTCTCAGATAGACAAGGACCCAAATACTTGCTCCATCACATACTGCCATCTGGGGTGTGCATTAGCAGCAAGCTACTTTGGAAGTGGAGCTGAGACTCAGACCCAGACACTCTGATATAGGTTGTGAGTTTTCCAAGTAGTGGCATCTCAACCATTACACCAAACACCCACTCCCACTGTAATGCTTTGATGTACACACACACACACACACACACTCATATACATACAAGTACAACAATGGCCTGATTAAATCAAGACATTTCATATAGCCATCACCTTACTTGCTTACCTTTTTTTTAGCCTCTTAAAATCTATTCTCTTAGGTGTTTTAAGTATATAATACACCACTAATGACCACAGTCACCCTGCTGTGAGACACATCCCAGGATTTATCCTCTTAGCTGTATGAAACTTCATACCCTTTGATCAACATCTCCCCATTCCCTCTGACACCACATCTTTTTTAAAAAGATGATTTATTTGAATTACAGAGTAACAGAGAGACAGAGAGACAGAGAGAAAGAGGGAGAGAGAGAGATGTTCCATCTAATGGTTCATTCCACAAATGGCCACAGTGGCTTGAGCTGAGCCAAGCTGGAGCCAGGAGCCCTGGATTCTACCCATCTTGGTTTTCCATGTGGGTGACAGGGGCCAAAGTACTTGGGCCATAATCCTCTGCCTTCTTGGATTGGCAACAGAATAGCCAGGACTCAAACTGGCACTCTAATATGAGATGCAGTGACTTAACCTGCTGAGTTACAGCACTGGCCTGCCAACATCATAGTTTTAAGCAGAACTATCTTTTTTTTTTTTTGACAGGCAGAGTGGACAGTGAGAGAGAGAGAGACAGAGAGAAAGGTCTTCCTTTTCTGTTGGTTCACCCTCCAGTGGCCGCAGCCGGCCGGTGCACCACGCTGATCCAAAGCCAGGAGCCAGGTGCTTCTCCTGGTCTCCCATGCGGGTGCAGGGCCCAAGCAGTTGGGCCATCCTCCACTGCACTCCCTGGCCACAGCAGAGAGCTGGCCTGGAAGAGGAGCAACCAGGACAGAATCTAGCGCCCTGACCAGCACTAGAACCCAGGGTGCCAGTGCCCGCAGGCAGAGGATTAGCCTATTGAGCCGCAGTGCCAGCCCAGAACTATCTCTTAATTTAGAACTAATTCTGGCAGAATGATTAGGAAGACATTAGAAGGGGGAAATGTTAGGAGAGAGTAGTTGGGAGGCAATGTCAGGGCCAAGCAAGGAATAAAGGGAAAGTGTTCCATGGGGGCAGTGGTGGGAAGGGAGAGGGGCTCTGAAATGGCACCTGCTTTTCGGACTTGGTAACAGAAAGAAAAGAAGGGAAGTGGGAAAAGGCGTGAGTGAGGAGCAGCATGGGTCCTGAGGAGGACAGAGCGGGGAAGAGGTCCCAGGAGATACCCGCCCACGCCTGCTGAGAGCAGGCCAGCGTGTCAGTGCTGGGAGAATTCGGGTGCGGTCACTGAACTCAGCCATCAGGATGTCCTGGTGACAAACCAGCAGAGCTTGTGGCTGAAAAACCCAAGATGCGGAGACCACGGTTTCAGAAGTAACCTAGGAAAGGGACAGGGTGTGCCTGGGCCAAACGGTTTCCTGCTGAGGTGAGGTGTGTCTGCATTGAAAGAGGAAGGGGTGAGGGGAGGCTGTGCTTCCCCACCAGACAAGCATGGGCTCGGGTTCCTTTAAAAGCAGCTCTTGGCCGGGGTCCTCTCTGAAGACAGCCAGGGGGTCTTAGTGGGCTCTGCAGGACAGGGAATCTGAGGGAAGCAGCTTCCCCCGGGAATCCCAAGAACAAACCAAAGCCCCACCGAGTCTCCAGCAAGTCTCTGGGGGCTGGCCGAAAGCAGGTGGACAGAGCAGGGCCCTGGGGGGTTGTCCTGAATCCCTGCCTTTTACCTCCTCAGAGACACCCACTCCTGCAGGTTAAACCTGCCCCTCTCTTTCCCTCTCTCTCTTCAACTGCTCCAAGACCCAAGAGTAAAGACAACATGGGTGCTGAGAATGGGGTCTGAGGCCCCCCAGGAGGAAGTGGTTCACAGAGGAAGCCGTTACAGGGGTCTGGTGAGGATGGAGCTGGAGCTCTGGCTGATGCGGTTCCTGGCAGTACAGCGGTAGCTGTCACTATCACCCGATTTCCAAGAGGTACTGAGAGTGGTTCCCACATGGGACACAACAGCCCCCGCCCGGCTGTGGGGGTCCCAGCTATACGGAACATCCTCTAACACCTGTTCCAGGGAGCAGACCAGGGTGAGCAAACAGATCCCATTGCTCATGATCCGGGTGCTGGCAGAGATACGGGGCCCCTGAAGCCTCTCTGTGCCAAGAAGGGAGAACTCAAATTATGAGAAGGCTCTGAATTGGTCAAGAGGAAATGTCAGAGTTCAAAGGTGGGGCTGTCCACCCCTCTTCACCATAGACATGTAGGGTGAAATCCTTGGTGATGTTGTTTGGGAGGATGCACAGGATAATCTGGGCTCTATAGACGCCTGAGTCTTGCAGCCCCAGGGGGCTGATCTGAAGGGAGTAGCCATGGTGGGATATGCTCAGTCTGTGGCTGTAGGGCCCTGGAGTCTCTTCAGTCAGGACTGGTTTGCCTGCTGGTCCTGGTCGCAAAACAGCAACAAGCCCTGGAGAGCTCCACATAACACACTCGACTTCCTGCTCTGCTGAGACATCCAGGGGCAGGGTGGCTGACTCCCCAAGGACACCGATCACCATCTGCCCCACTGTGTCTTCTTCCAGGGTTCTTGACTCTGCAGACAAAGAAGGGAAAGCAATCTTTCTATCCACTGGGGGCAACCTCGAGCGCCACTAAGCTCCTCCTGCCAGGGTCCCTCCAACCTCCCCATCTGCCCCCAGGGGGGCTTCTCCTCCCATTCCCCAGACCAGAGGGATGCAGATCCATCCACCTCTGGCCCACCCACCCTCTCAAGGGTGTTAGCCTTGTCCTCAGGGTCTGGAGGGGACCAGTACCCCTTCCTCCACCCTCCCTCCAGAGCTGCTGTTCAGGACGCATGCTATGGTTCCCGGGCAGGTGGAGGAGCTGGGCACCTGTGCAGGAGTGTGGCACTGAGGCTGGGTGGGAGCTGCTGGTACTGACTTGGTTCTTGACTATGCAAGTAAAAGTTAGAGCACTGTCCTCAGGCCTCAAGGACACACTGAGAACAGATCCTACTGGGACACCACCATCCATGGTTCCAGGAGTATCCATGTATACGTCACGGTGTCTCCTCTGCTTTCTGTCACACGTGTCAGGATGACGATACAGTACCCATTCTCTCCCATCCTGGAGTTCACTTTGATGTGGGGCTGGGCCAGCTGCTCTGTGTGTACAAAAGGGAACAAAATGAGGACTGAGACACCTCTCTGGACCTCCAGGTGATAAGCGGGAAGTGCAAGGCATTGCTGTCAAAAGCGCTTCCTCAACCTGAATGCACATGAGGACCAACAGGTGGCGCTTTCCCTTGACTGTTCTAGAGCTCAGGTATTACCAGGCAGGTCACTCAAATCTCATTTGATTCCCAGACCAGCCCCCTTCAGTGGGTGGAGGAGCTGTTATCTCTATTCCATCTCACAGGCTCAGGGAAGCTGCCCAAAGTCATAGGTATTTAAGTGGTGACTCCAAAACCCAAATCCAGTGGATTTAATCCCAAAGCACCATTCGGCCTTAGCCATGTGGCCCACCCAGGGCAGCTCAACAGTGCAAAATAGGAGCACCAGGGCCCAGAGTAAGTTTCTCAAGAGCAGGCAGCCTGGACATTTCCACCAGTGGGTAACTTTCTGCTGCTTGCCCCAGGCTCTTCTACATCCTGGGAAAGTTACTGCTGCTGCTGGGATGTCAGCCAGGCGGAAAAGCTCTCTGGAAGAACCCCTCCTCCAAAAGAGATTAGCACAGCCTTGTCTCCTGCTCTAAGCTCTCCCTGCATGGACAGAGGAGTTCTACCAGCCTTGGGCCCACCTCATCTTGGCTGCAGCCCCAGCCCCAGCCCCAGCCCAGCACCCCCTCGTTCTGTGGTGAGGAGCAGCCACAACCAGCCCAAGCCTGATTCATGGCAGAAATGCCTTCTCAACAGTGTCAGCCCAAACAAATCACCTCTGCTTAGAAAATGCTTCATCTCACAGGAATATTTAATTTTTAAAAAAAGAAATTTAGGATTTATTTAGTTAGTTAGTTATTTGAAAGTTACAGAAAGAAAAGGAGAGAGAGAGAGAGAGAAATCTTCCATCCGTTGGTTCACTCCCCAAAAGGCTGCAACAGCTAAGGCTGAGCGAGGCCAAAGCCAAGAGCCAGGCGCTTCTTCTGGATCTCCTGTGTGGATGTAGGGGCCCAAACACTTGGGCCATCTTCCACTGATTTCCCAGGCCATTAGCAGGGAGCTGCATTGGAAGTGGAGCAGCCAGGTATTGAACCAGTGGCCGTAGGGGATGACGGTGTCACAGGCAGAGGCTTAACCTGCTACACCACAGCACAGCTCCTGCCAGGAATAGTTCCTATCACTTAACTAAAGAAAGTGTCTGAGAACGTTCTTGGCCTTCCTTCCATCAGATTCCCTGTGTCCAGCTACTGTGCACCTTTCCTACCTGCCTCCCACCAGAACCCAGCACACCCCCCCCACACAAAGGCTGCAACCAAGGCTTAGCTGAGTCCCCACCAAAAGCCTCATAATCCTCCCAGAACACGTGAGGGAGGTGGCCTGTGGGGCACAGGCTCTCAGCTGTCTCCCGCTTGCCTCTCTCTCCCTTGAGAAGCTGAGATGAGGCAGTTCTCCTGGACTCAAGGTTCTGAGGAAGTGCAGCCTCCCTGGCTGCTCTCTGCTCGGCCCCTGCCAGAACTGTGACTGGAAGCTGCCCAGCCACAGGCTAAGATGGTTCGTCAGTGTTGTGGGTCTGGCAGCACGCTTCACAGTCGTTCGGCTGCTGGATTTCAGTGTCAGCTTGGCCGATGTGTGGGACAGGCACCCAGGGGCCTGTCGCTGTCTCTGAATCTAAAAGAGGCTCGTGGTATCGTCACTGGCTGAATTAGGCAAGCGCTGGCCCCTCTCGGTGCTGCGTATGCTTACCATGTCCTGTGTATTTTTCCTGGATACAATATTTTTTCTTCTAATTTCTCTAAGAAATACAATAATAGCTTTCTCTCTCCTCAGTGTAAAGCTTTCCAAAACTCTTTTCCAAGCCTTTTGTTCTCCCAAGAAGTAGTGCTCCTTTGTTACTAACGAGGAAGCTCAAGGCCACCCAGGTAAGCTGTAGTAGGTAGATTGTGGCACAATATGGTCCTCAGGGCCTGAAATCCCAGGCCCCGCCCACTCCTACCTGGGGCAGGTCCTGGGCAACAATATTTTCCAGAAGCTTCTTCCAGAAACTGTACTTTTTTTTTAAGGTTTAAAAGCAAGATTTATTAGAGTCAAAGACCTCCAGCCAGAGGGGTATGGAGGGGGGCTGCAAGAGAAAGAAAACACAAAAGATGCCTTGGCACTGGGGCTTTTAAGCACAATTTTGGGGATGAAACTGTCAATTAGTAAGGTGGGGAAACCCCAACAGAACATCTGATTTACAA
Source organism: Sylvilagus floridanus (assembly GCA_949820135.1). Taxonomy (NCBI): domain Eukaryota; kingdom Metazoa; phylum Chordata; class Mammalia; order Lagomorpha; family Leporidae; genus Sylvilagus; species Sylvilagus floridanus. The sequence goes on from OX463225.1 coordinate 122,052,599, forward strand.
TTATTTATCTTGTCTTGCTTGCTCACCATAAAACAGAAAACCATCACAAGGTGGGATACCTAATTTGTTTTCACAATGAACTGTGGTCATTACTCCCTTGCTTCTCTCATGGTAAATTCGGAGATTCTGAAGGAAGGAGGGTGGACTTTTTGTTTTTGCTAAAGATAACCTTTTGGGGAAAGCAAACATTTTACACTTCAAATTCCACTGGGAACCCCCTGACTGTTCATTAATCCATCTGACTCCTCACATTCCCCTCTCCACAGGAATGGACCCTAACACCTGGTAGGGGGACTGGGCAATGATGTCTCTGCCTACTTCACATTGACAAGGGTCGTCACTGGGAAGGGGAGTCAAGACAGGGTTCCAGCAGGAGGTGGCTTCTCAGGGGGAGGCAGTGCCGGCTTGCAGAACTGCTTCCACCTGAGGTTTCATGTGCAAGGCCACCTAGAATTCACTTTTTCAAGTCTGGAGAAAATGAATCTAACAAGCAGTTTAAACTCAGAGGATCTAAAACTGAGAACAGAGTCATTATTTGAGGCCCTAAGAAAGGTGTCTAAACCACGAGCAAGTTTTCTCACCGAGAGGCAAATAGAAACTGACAGAAAGGGGCCTGATAATAATCAGGTGGGCTTTAAGGCCTTGCCAGTTATGAGGCCCAGACCTATCTACCTCTTCACATGGGGTACATCATAAGGGAGGCACCCTGTTGACTTCCATTACCTAGCTAGCCTGGGAGGAGAGCTGGCTTGAAGAGAAGGTAGGTGGCATCTCTAAAAGGAAAACATTTTTCGTTAATATACGGTTCTGCCTGCAATGTTACTGACCGTACTTGGCCATCCCCTCAATGGCAGTGGTTGCTTTGGAACCTGGGCCGAGTGAAGGGCTTTTCAGCTTAGAGCCAACAAGGCCCGTGGCTCTTATCTGGAGCCCTTCGACTCCAGGGCAGTTCCATTTCCAGTGCCCCGACTCCTGGTTGGCAGGGATGCCAAGGATCTTCATAAGCTGACTTCTGCTGCAGCCTGGCTTTCTGCGTAGAAAACCAATGCAGTGGACTGGCCTGTTGGGTCTCCTTGATGGCAGATCACTGTACAGAACAGCCATTGATTGTCCTGCCATCTATCTTTACATTGCTTCTGCCTCCCAGCTTCCTCTTCCTCCTGGTTTTTGTTAAAACAGACCAGACCTTTAAGAGGATGCAAGTCAAGGGAGTGCTGTGTCCCTAACGTTTGGTGGCCTAAACTAGAAATCTGTAGTCACGGGCACGTTCTGATAGAGGTTTTTCTTTGCGGTACTGTGATCGTATGTTACTCTTGTAACCAGAAAGAAAATTATAAATGATGGTGAAAATGACTGAGAGATGGACACTGCTCCCACTAGCCTGCCCAGGACACTCACCATAGACTTGCAGATGGTACTCCTGGGTGTGGGTGATGGGAGAATGCCTCAGGTTAGTGTGGGCCCAGTACAACCCTGCATCCTCCAGGCTCAGGTTGCTGATCTGCAGAGAGTAGCCTGGGCCCACAATACGCACACGACCCTGGTACCGGGTTTCTGCTTGAGAGATGTGTCCAAGCTCCTGACTTCTACCATGGTGACAGAGGCGATTGTCACAGGATCTGAACGGGAGGTCCAGAAGATGCTCTCCACCTGCTGTCTGGGCAGCAGCTGCAGAAGTAGAGTGACAGACCATCCTCAGGTCCCAGTTACCACCCAGGGGCCTAGGTCCTCTCTGGAAGCAGCTGGCCCTGTGAACACAAGACAGAAGCTTTAGGGGCAACCCGGCTAAATGGAAAATCATAACAGGCCTGAGTGAGACAGAATAGAGAAGAGATCATTAATCCCGTTTTATAGATGGGAAGACAGAGGCCCCAGTGAACTGAGGTGACTTGCTGCAGACTACATAGCTAGTTAATGATAGAAACAGAGCCCGAGTTGATGGCCTTTCCTTCACATCAGAGCAGTCACCTGTGATATTTGCATACACTAATTCTCATATAATGAAATAATTATTTGAATGCTCTCCTGAGTTTTGTAGGTACTAAACAGAATAGTGAGTTGGGAAATTCTTGGGAGGCACCTGATGATCCCTGCTGTTAACTGCCAGCGGACTAGGCCCAGAACTCACCTCGTCCAGCCCCGTGCACAGCAGCAGCTGTCTTGCAGCATCCCCAGAACTGCTTTTCCAGCCACGTCTGAAGTCGGCTCCTCTAGGCCTGGCCAGGGCTCCAGGGGCTGCACCTTTCTAGAGTGACAGAATTGGTGCTGTGCTGACCACACCAGTTTAAAGCTCCTCAGTGGGGGCAGTTGTTGAAATTCCAGACCATAGTTCTCTTGAAAGAGCATGTAAGGACTGGGGCACCAGGCAGATCTCCTAGATTCACCCTTTGCTCTACCTGGCACCACTTGTGTCACCTTCAACAGCTTATCTGAATCCCTGTGAGTCTCAGGTTTCTCACCTGTGAGAGGATGAGTGCTGTCTTCTAGAACTCCGTGAGGGTTAAGTGAAATAATGCTAGCAAGGACTCTTCACTACCAGAATTCACTACAATTATAATTCACCAGAACTCATAGTTTGTCGAAGCTACTTAACATCACTGGAATAAATTACTGTATGCACCTTGTTTGTGCCCTGCCAAAGCTGGTCAGCGCCATCGTAAATAAATTTTAAGAACCGCTCCTCAGTAGCATGACCCATTGCTGTTAGGCCATTTTTACAACACAGACATGTGGCCCCAGGAGGCAGAAAGTCTGAAGCTGACCAAGGTCTACTCCACAGTTGCCTAGAGAGAAAGGCAGCAAGGCTCAGTGAACAATCAGGGAGGCCTCTGCATCCTGGTTTGAACGTGAGATCCAGAAGGACTGTCTCCATCGCTGTTTCTTAGGCCAAGTGATGAAGCTGTTTATACCAAAAGTTGAACAGAGAAGCCCCATCATGGTAGTTGCGGTCAGGAGCAATGGGAGGTGGTAGCCACCTGGGGGCACGTGTGTCAAGCCAGGGGACACGCAGCACGTCAGTGTGGTCACCACAGAACCCACTGGAACTTCCTCTTCCCAGACTGGGGCCCAGGACTGAAACCTGACCTGGAGCTCCACCAACATCAGCAACCTGGCTTGCCCTTGCCCTTCTAGTGCAGTAACTTGCCAGGCCCAGTTCAGGTTCTGCTCCCTTGCTGCAATCTTGTCTGAGCTCCATCCTGCTCGTAGAACCATACCTTCTCCCACGCTTTCCTTTGGTCTGTTCTTCTGTTCATTTAAGTATTTATTCATTCTGCTTCATACAAATGGCAGTGCTCTGCATCTTTCCCCAGAGTTCATGAGCTCCCCCAGATGAAAAGGTGGAAGAGAATTAATATTTGAGTAATAAAGTAATGTAGGACTGGATGGTTTAGTCTCATAGTTAGGTATAGTGGGGTGCATGTCAAACTACCTGGTCTCAAGCCCATTTCTGGATTCAAGTAAAGAGAAAGAGACACAAAGCCATCAGATATAGAACCAGAACCAGACACGTGGCCAAGCCTATTAAGCCCACTATTCTTCCCAAAAATGTATACAACAGATATTCTTAATCGTGCTGGACAAAGGAAGACAATGTAACTCCAAGAACTTTAGGGACTTTCCCATAGTCACCAGCGAGGTAGCAGCCATGTCCACATGACAACCCAGGAGTGTCTGGCCCCAAAGCTGATGCTCTGTTTGATAGACTGTGTGGCCAGCGGCAAGATTTCCCCACACTCAGCTCCTCCCCATGTCACTATCCTTTCTCAGCCGCACAGAGAGACTACAGGGCTGAACTGAAGACTGGTGAGCAGTTTTATTTATTTATGTACTTATTTATTTAGAAAGGCAGAGACATAGACACACTTCCCAACAGTTGGCTCACTTCCCAAATGCCACAACAACCAGGGCTGGACCAGGCCAAAGCCAGGAGACTGGAACTCAAACAGGGTCTCCCAAGTGAGTGACAGGGACCCAAGTACATGAGCCAACATCTGCTGCCTCCCGGGCTATGCATTTGCAGGAAGTTGGAATTGGGAGCAGAGCCTGCACTTGAATCTAGGTTCTCCATTAATGGGATGTGCCCCAACTGGTGCCTTAGTGGCTTCACCAAATGCCCTCTCCTGTGAATATATTTTTAAAACAAAACCTGGCTCACCCATTCTTTCAACCTAGGTCTGGAAGATGCCCCTGTGGACAATGACCACCAGGGGCCTGTCCTGGAAACTATAGCAGGAGAAGAGTTTCTAGATGTGCAAGTTCTGTTGAGAGAGAGGAAGGTGAGGCTGGGAGGAATGTTCCTGGAATCCAGCTTCTTGGTTTCAGTTCTGTGTCTTTGGTCAGGATGCTGTGGTTCTCTGTGGCTTTCTTTTCTGCTGTGCTCTCACAGCTGAGCTGTGCCTATCTTCAGTTTCTTGGATCACTAGCCATAGCCTGAGAAGCCACCTGATCTCTCTGAGCCTCAGTCTACCACCTATAAAATGAGTGCAATGCTTTCCGCCTTACCCAGGTTACAGGATTATTGTATTGTTCCCAATTGTAAAATCTAAGTGAAAGTTCTTTATAAACTTCCAAGTTTTATACATATCTAAGTTCATCAGTCTTTAAGGACACCTAAAGGCCAGGGTGGGGACAACTGAGACTACAGGTGACACTAACACCTAGCTCAAGCTGACTTTTCCCAAAGCAGAAGGAGACCAGCAACAGAGCATAGATCCTCACTGTGAATTTCTTTTTTTAAGATTTATTTATTTTACTTGAAAGTCAGTTACACACACACACACACACACACACACAGGCGGGGGGGGGGGTTCAGAGAGAGAAAGAGAGAGAGAGAGAGAGAGAGAGAGAGAGAGAGGAAGGTCTTCCATCCACTGGTTCACTCCCCAGATGGCCGCAACAGCTGGAGCTGTGCCAATCTGAAGCCAGGAGCTTCTTCTGAGTCTCCCATGTGGGTACAGGGGCCCAAACACTTGGGCCATCTTCTACTGCTTTCCCAGGCCATAGCAGAGAGCTGGATTGGAAGTGGAGCAGCCAGGTCTCGAACCGGCACCCATATGGGATGCTGGCACCACAGGCAGCAGCTTTACCCACTATGCCACAGCGCTGGCCCCTGTGAAATTCTTAAGAGCCTTGTTCCCCAAACATTTAGTTCCAAACCCATTTCCTGCTGTCTCTCAGATCATGGAGTTTGAGTGGAAAGAATCTAAAGAGGCAGCATCTGCCAATTACCTCTCAGATGGCTTGACATCCCTACTGAAGTCATTTGTGGAACACAGAAGGTCCAACTTATGAGTAAGGGTGAGTCTCAGGGACTGGCAGGAGGAGGAAGGAGAAACAGACACAAGAATTAGCTGGTGCCGTGGCTCACTAGGCTAATCCTCCCCCTTGTGGCACTGGCACACCAGGTTCTAGTCCCGGTCGGTGTGCCGGATTCTGTCCCGGTTGCCCCTCTTCCAGGCCAGCTCTCTGCTGTGGCCAGGGAGTGCAGTGGAGGATGGCCCAACTGCTTGGGCCCTGCACCCACATGGGAGACCAGGATAAGCACCTGGCTCCTGCCATCGGATCAGCGCAACGCGCCGGCCACGGCGGCCATTGGAGAGTGAACCAACGGCAAAAGGAAGACCTTTCTCTCTGTCTCTCTCTCTCTCACTGTCCACTCTGCCTGTCAAAGACTAAAAAAAAAAAAAAGAAAGAGACACAAGAATATCAGGTATAGAGCACTAATCCCAAGGCACAACATCCCTATAGATCCTTAAAGACCTGAGTATCTCAGAAAATATCCCTGAGCTGGGCTGGGCCTGACTCTGTTGCATGGACACAAGAGACAGCTTCTCTGGAAATGCCCAGATTTCTGGTGCATTTTTGGTAGCAGAAATGTGAGGGAGGCAAGCTCACAGTCTGGACCTGCGTAACCTGGGATTATAGCATTATAGCACACACATGCACACAATCACAGTGTCTCCCACAGAGACAGCATCTTCAGAAAAAAACTGCCCGCTTTCAGAATGAACCAGTGTGCAGAGCAGGTAGAAGGGTCTGGGCAGTAGTGGGAGGGGTAGACTCACCCATGAGGAGACCAAAGAAGAGCAAGGATCGTGGTAGAAAATGGTCCATACTATTCACCAGAGTACTGACCTACTTCATGGGAGCTGCTGGACTGTGCCTGTGTAGAAAGTAGCCCACAGATAGTTCCTGTTTTTGCTTCACCACAGAAATTATATGCAGTTTTTGAGTCACAAGAAGAAAATGAAGAGACATAAAAGAAGGAAGAACGAGACATACCAGAGTGAGACATTTAAAAGCCAAGGCTATCGAAGTCATAGTCTTGCTCTAAACCTTCCAGAAAGCTGCCCTCCATAACAAGAGTGAAATCCAGGGTCAAAGTCCCGGTAGACTATGTCCTTTATGACCAGCTTGCATCTTGCCAACCACCCTGGCCTCAGGTTTGGACACTGAGTTTCACACCTGGGACTCCAAGACTGCAGTCTCTTAGGCATTCTCACTTTGGTAAATACAATGCTATGTATCATGTAATTTTACTGACTGGGTTTCCCTGCCTCACCTGCCTTCACCCTGATATCTTCCCATTGCCCGTTTCAGGTCATCACCACCTTGGGAAAGCCTTCTCTGAAGCCCAGGCTAGAGCAGTGCTAAGACATCCATCCTCTCCTGCCCTAGGACATTGGTGGTCCAGAAAAAACTCCTCCCTCCCTCAAATTCTAAGCCTTTGGACTTGGCCTGGGACTTACACTATCAATAACCTTGGTTATCTAGCATTCAGTCTTAGACTGAATTATATCACTGGTTTGCCTAGTTCTGATACATGCAAATATCAGATTGTGGGACATCTCAGCCTCCATAGTTGTCTGAGTCAGTTCCTGTAATCTCTTAATCAATCTAGCTCTATTCTATTTTTATTTCTATGGAGAGCTTGTACTAATACAGACTTTGATACTGAGAGTGGTTCCATAAGAGATAGAATTATAGAGTTTCAAGGACGAGTCTTGTATTTAATAATATTTCTTTATTTATTTTAAAGGGAGAGAGAGAGAGAGAGAGAGAGAGAGAGAGAGAAAGAGATCATCTATCCACTATGCTCCCCAGATGGCAACAGCTAGCGTTGTGCCTAGCCAAAGCCAGGAGCCAGGAATTCTATTCAGGTTTCCCACATGGGTGTCAGAGATTCAAGCACTTGAGCCATCATCTGCTGTCTCTCAGGCACACTAGCAGAAAGCTGGATTGGATGCAGACAAACAGGACTCAAAATGGCACTCTGATGTGGATGTGGGCATCCCAAGAGGTAACTTCACCTGCTACACCACAGGTCCTGTCCCAAGGATGTTTTCCAACTCAATTTTGAGATTTTTGTTGTTGACTCTATAATTTGCGGTAGTAAGGAGAGCACTGATAATCCATGTTCTGAACTGTTTATAGAGATGTGCAGTCAAGCATATGAAATAAGAAGCTAAATGACTTCCCATGTATGATACTTTTGAATATTTTTGAAATCTAAGGAATTATATGACATTGGTCAGTTGCTATTAATGTTGGTGGACAAACTTATGCTCTTCAGAAAGCATTCTCCTCAGGCACAGAAGAAATCCAGGATGGGTTTAAAGTACAGAGCTTAGAGTGAAAAAGTATTGCTCTTAATTTTCATTGTAATACCACAGCTGAGTATTAGACAATCAAGATGATTGCATCTAGTCCTTGGACAAAGATGATAAGAAGACTAAGCGATAGATAGAACTATTGTTCTAACGTGGTTATTGTTCAATTTTTATTGCCTTTGGAAGTGAACATCCATTTTTTATATGAATGAGGAAGCTATTTTCATGTTGCAAGCTTATTTTATGGATTCTGACTTTTAGATTCAACTCTCAATATGCTGTATAAGGTTTGCTTTCTTTTGATACTTAGAATTGAAGTAAATTGCTCTAAATGAAAAAAAAAATTGGTGGACAAGGTGGTGAATGAAATGAAAGTATGACTTCAGGAATTAGAATTTCCAGCCCGAGGGACAGCCACTGTGGCATAACAGGTTAAGCCACCACCTGCAGGGCGGGCATCCCATATGGGCACCAGTTGGAGTCCCAGCTGCTCCACTTCCCATCCAACTCTCTGCTATGGCCTGGGAAAGCAGTAGAAAATGGCCTGAGTGCTTGGACTCCTGCACCCCTGTGGGAAACCCAGAAGAAAATCCTGGCTCATGGCTTCAGAATGGCCCAGCTGAAGCCATTACAGCCATTTGGGAGTGAACCAGTGGATGGAATATCTTTCTCTCTGTCTCTCCCTCTCACTGTCTATACCTATACCTCACTGTCCATGCTTTTCACTGTCTATACCTCTCACTGTCTATGCCTATACCTCTCAAATAAATAAATAAAAACTTTAAAAAACAGTGAAGGTGTGCATTGGGAAAGGACAGGATGGGGAGTTGTCTCTGACAAAGATAGGGCCATTGAGACCCTAAATTCTAATGTGTCATCTTTGCCAGTGGAAGAGGTCTTCCTGCTTCCAGTGAAAGCAGCCTCACCATCACCAGCAGAAATGGCCTCCCCAACCACAGAAGAAGTAGCTTCCCCACTCTGACGTCAATGGCTTCCCCACACAGTGGTGGCAGCCTCCCCACCCACAGTGGTATAGCCTGGCCGCATACGGTGATCACAGCCTTTCTACTTCTGTCGGAGAGGATCAGTCTCACATTCCCTGAGAAACCAGCAAAGGCTTCCCTGGGGTAATCGCTGAGCAGAGGGAGCTGATTCCCCTCAGAGCCCATCTCCATCACCTCTCTTTGCTCCTAGACCTATAACTAGATTCGAGTGCCAGCAGGCTCTGAAGTACAAGCTAGGGCCCATGAGGAGGTGATATTTTAGCACCACATTCCAAAAGAACTACTTGAGGCCAGCGCTGTGGCTCACTTGACTAATCCTCCGCCTGCAGCGCTGGCACCCCTGGTTCTAGTCCTGGTTGGGGCACTGAGTACTAGTCCTGGTTGCTCCTCTTGCAGTCCAGCTCTCTGCTGTGGCCCAGAAGGGCAGCAGAAGATGGCCCAAGTGCTTGGGCCCTGTACCCGCATGGGAGACTGGGAGGAAGCAACCAGCTCCTGGCTTCAGATAGGCACGGCACCATCTGTAGTGGCCATTTGGGGAGTGAACCAATGAAAGGAAGACCTTTCGCTCTGTCTCTCTCTCACTGTCTATAACTCTACCTGTCAAATAAAAAAAAACTACTTGAGGGGCCAGTGTTGTGGTTCAGTGAGTGAAACCACCACCTGCAATGCTAGCATCCTATATGAGCAGCAGTTTGAGTCCTGGCTGCTCCACTTCTGACCTAGCTCCATGCTAATATGCCTGGGAAATCAGCCAAAGATGGCCTTGCACCTGTGTGGAATGCCCAAGTGGAGTTCAAGGTTTCTGTTTTTGGCCTGTCCAGGCTCCTATCTTCGATCTGGCCTTGGCCATTGCAGCTATATGGGATGTGAATGAGCAGATGGAAAATCTTTGCCCTGCCACCGTGTGTGTGTGTGTGTGTGTCTCCCCCTCTCTCTTTCTCTGTGTGTGTTTGTCTCCCTGTTTCTGTAACTCTGTCTTTCAAATAAACTCTGTCTTTCAAAAAAAGAAGAAATAAGGAGTAGAAGAGGAATCGGTTAAGGCTAAGAAATAAAGCAAGATAGTTGAGAGTGTGATAATGAATAATTAAACACACTTGTGGATAGGGAGCAACTCTAATGCTTCATAGCACAACAGGACAACTATAGACCTTAAGTCCACATTTCAAAATAAATAGAGGAAAAGATTTGGAAGGTTCCCAACAAGTACAACTTATGATGGCAGATAAGGATGCTGTTCAGAGCTTGTCTGTGTAGGAGCCTTTGGCAACAATAGGGGTCTTAAGCAGGTCCCTCTAATTGAATAGCAGTGCAAACCTTTCAGATTTGAGAGCAAGGACCTATAAATAACTACCCTCGTTTTAAGAGACAGCTGTTGACCTGGCAGTAGGCCTTAGTAAAGACTCAACCTTTGGCCGTGAGCCACCAAGTGACGTGCAATCGGTGTCATCTGACCCACCAACCCAAAGTTGGGCGTGCACAGCAACATTGCATAATTGGGTGGATAATGTTTGCATGATCCAGCCAAGCAGGCCTTGGAGGCAGAAGTTACATGAAGAAGTAATTGCTCAATAAACATTAGTTATGGATGTTAACAACCCTTCCTGACATGGGCACACACACACACGTGCAAAAGTTGTGGTAAGTGCTTTCTCTGTCAGTGTGAGAGCTGAAAAGAGATCACCATGGAGAGCCCATAGAGTCAGAAAAATGACTGGGCTGTGGGATCCTTCTCCAAGAAGCCACAGAAGAGTTAGCTGCAGACAGTTCTCTAGATGCCTTTCTACTTCCTGTCCATGGGTAAATCACTTCCTGGTTACCACGGCTTCTGACTGGTGTCCCTCTGAGGCTGGTGGATTTCCATGCATGGGGCATTCCTGCTAAAATCAGAAAACTCGTCTCCTTGCAGTAACTGTTCCACATGTGCCCCTTACTCTGAGCTCTGGGTATGTGTGAGGGATGTATATTCACACACAGTTGCACATAACTCTGGGTTCATTCTGTGTTCCTTTCACCCTCACATTTTCTTGCAAAAAAATGTGAACTTATGGGACTGGCATTGTGGTATAGCGGGGTAAAGCCACCACCAGCAGTGCCGGCATCCCATATGGGCACCCGTTCTAGTCCCGGCTTCTCCACTTCCAATCCAACTCTCCGCTATGGCCTGAGAAAGCAGTAGAAGATGGCTCAAATCCCACCCATGTGGGAGACCCAGAAGAGGCTCCTGGTCCCTGGCTTTGGATCAGCCATTTGGGGAGTGAACCAGTAGATGAAAGACCTCTCTCTCTCTCTCTCTCTCTGCCTCTGCCTCTTTGTAACTCTGCCTTTCGAATAAATAATTAAATCTTTTAAAAAAATTTGAAGTTGTGAGTCTGTTTTTGTATGGTGTGTATGGTAGCCACTTAGCACTTTCCTAGGGAGGAAGAGAACTTTTGGAGCCTCTTTCCACATCACTTACCCTGGGTGACTAAAGCTTCCCTGGGGACCTGAAGGTGGTCAGGTAGCCCTGGGCAAGGTGACCTCTGTCCGGATGCCCTATTCTCCTCCATATTCTTCCTCCCCACAAAGGCCCAACCCCTGCTGCTTTCTGGGAGCATGTCTCAGCAGCATGTCCCAGACTCCCACTATCCCGATACCCCAGCAAGAGATCTGGGGCACTTAGAGGCAACCTGGGCCTGTGACAGCTGTGGCCTGTGACCCCACTGTCCCCAGAACCTCAAGGAGAATGAGGCAGAGAGCACTGGGGATCTGAGCACAGTGGGGTTGAGGGAGTGAGAGGAGCTAAGACCTCAGCATGAACGACCAGCCCGCCTCTCTTCACTTTCAATTTCATTCTTGCTCCACCATAAAAGCACAGAAAGCAGTAGAACTGTTTATATTCACACCTTACCTTTGGGGCGTTCCTTGGTTGCATTATGTAAACCTGAAATAAGCAATGTCTAATGTCCTCCAAGTCTTAAAGGATCAATGCGGTGAATGTCAAACAGTTTAGGGCAAAGAGAAATCTCCCTTAGTCTGGCTCCACCAAGTGGGGTAACCTCAAACTTCATTTTTCTGTTCCAAAAGATAATGGTCTTCTGTCTCCAAGGTATTATTTCAGGAACTTAGAAACTGCAGAGTGGAAAGGTACCCCTAACCCCCGCAACACACATACTTCAGTATCAGCAACATTTGAAGCTAAATCCTTGCTCCATCAGTTGTTAGCTGAGTGAGTCTCTTTCTTCAGTGTAGAGTTAGTTAGTAAGATGTGTCGTGCAAGACTCTTTTATAGCTTAAAGGTGATAATATGAAAAGTGCTTGGCACATAATTGGTGGAAAATATGATTGTTTTGAATAATTACTGTTATGTGAATTCTTTGGAAACTATTAAGAATTAGATAAATCCATTTCAGTTATTATGATCCTAAACCCTCTCTTATTATTTATCAACTGGTGCAATTCAAAATAAGATGGTGGTACCTAGGTTCTGCCACTATACTGGGAACCACAGAGCACTGTTTTCCTCAACAGGATTTCATCTGTGGTAGTTTAAGCTTTTTTTAAATTATAGGATACTCTGTATATACAAATATTAAGGGAATAGAATTATATGTAGCTAATGGAATTAGAATGAGTCCATCTTTGTTTAAACACAATAATTTCCAAGATATATGATTATAATTTTTTAAACTAATTTGAAAGGGAGAGAGAGAAAGAGAGAAAGAGAGAGAGAGAGTCTTCAACTAGCTGGTTCAGTCCCTAAAATGTCAACAACAGTTGAGGCTGGGCCAGGTCAAACCTAGGATCCTGAAACTCAACCCAGTTCTCCCACATGGGTGGCAGAGACCCAGCTCTTTGAGTCACACTACCTGTGCCTCTCAGGATGTGTATCAGAAGAAATATGAAAGCAGAAGCAGAGCCAGGATTCAAATGCGGACACTCCACTACCGCATGTGGGCATTCTGAGTGGCTTCTTAACAACTCCACCGAATGCCACCTCCTATTGCTAAATCTTTAAAAAGACTCAAGTCAGTATGCATAGTATGTTATGATATGCATGTCTGTGCCTAGACTATCTCTCAGAAGATCAGTAAATAATTTGTAACAGAAATCACCTCCTGGAATAATAATTCTTAGGAAAAGCAAAGAGGCAGCTGGGAGCAAGAAGTCTTACTTTTTTATTATGAACCCTTTTGTACCATTTCAACTTTTCCATGTGTTATCTAGTCGCAAGAAAGAAATATTCTCATAACTTAAGTAAACACACACACACCCTCTCACACAGGAGACAGAACAAAGGAGGAGACCTGGAAGAAGGTCTGGAAGCACAATGGGTCTGAAAGTCAAACAATTCAAATTTTACAAGTGGCCCTCCCTACTCCCTAGTGTTGGGAGTAGACCAAACACTCGTGGGTGTTTTTCATGGCCAAGACAGGTGTTGGATGGTGAGATGGAGGCATCTGCTCTTCCTTGATGAGTTCACACCTGACCAGGGAGAGAGGTAATCGATATGTTGAATTGCAGTGCTAACACCTGCAGAGGACATTCTGGGAGCACAGTGCAGAGGCGCTCAGCCTGCAGAGAACGCCTCCCTGAAACAGGTGACGCTGGTTTTCCCTGTTGCCCCCAGCTCCTATGTCATCACCATCTTCTTTCAGCCCTTTCCTCTGAGATCTGAGTGTCTTCCCAGCACCATTATCCCTGCAGAGCAGCTTCTGCAGCCCCAGGTCACCATGAAGTCCATGAAGGTACTGAGGATGCTTCCTGCAACATCAAGCTGTCGTGCTCCATGAAGGACACGGGGAAAAACGTTCTGTACAGCTGGATCCCCAGGGAACCTCATGCTTCTGAGTCCTGTGGGGACTCTATTCTCTCGAGCTCCTGAATTCCCTGTGATCCAGACCTGCTGTACTGAGCCCAGAATCCATTGAGCCAGAGCAGCTCCCACCCTGTCCATGTCTGGCAATTCTGCATAGTAACTGGCTACATAGACCCTCCAGGGATTCCAGAAATGTTTTGGGCAGGTGCAAAGTCTAAACCCCAGAATTCTGGTAGGACACACTTCTCTCAAACTTCCCATAATTGCTAGAGTTGGTCCCACATTAGCTGATTTATATACGGATCCAACCCTCAAATCCTGTCCTTGCTAGATAGACTACTTCTTGAAAACCAAGTCTGGGCCAGCGCCGTGGCTCAACGGGCTAATCCTCTGCCTTGTGGTGCCAGCACACCGGGTTTTAGTCCCGGTCAGGGCACCGGATTCTGTCCTGGTTGCCCCTCTTCCAGGCCAGCTCTCTGCTGTGGCCAGGGAGTGCAGTGGAGGATGGCCCAAGTGCTTGGGCTCTGCACCCCAAGGGAGACCAGGATAAGCACCTGGCTCCTGCTTTTGGATCAGCGCAGTGCGCCGGCCGCAGCACGCTGGCCGCAGCAGCCATTGGAGGGTGAACCAACAGCAAAAAAGGAAGACCTTTCTCTGTGTCTCTCTCTCTCTCACTGTCCACTCTGCCTGTCAAAAAATAAAAAAAAGAAAAAGAAAACCAAGTCTGGTTCACCTTCATGTTTCCTAAGATTACTTGTCTTGGCTCTTGGTGAACATTATCCAATAGGACTAGTTCTGCTTATTAGGAGTTGCTGAGTCCATCATATGCTTGTTGAATGTTTACCAAGTGGACGAATAAATAATGAATACTTGAAAGGAAGGAGGAAGGGATAATGGAGTGAAACACCTTGAGAGAGGGAAGACAAAAACAAATCTCTTCTTCAGTTCTCTGGGGCTCATCTCAGGCAGGAGTCAGAGCATGTTAAGTCTTTGCAATAAAGTAGCAGAGGCGTGGAGATGATCAACTCTGAACTATGTGTTCCAGAATCCTTGGCTGGCCACATGCTATATAACATGATCTTCCCAGGATGTGTGAAGCTGGACTGCCAGGCAGCATCCTAGACCCACCTCAGACAGCAGCTCAGACAGCAACATCTCAACCAAAGAGGCTGAGAGGAACAAGGGGCAGAAGCTGCGGATGGAAGAGATGAAGTGCATGACATAAGCCCTCAGGAAGATGCAGCCTCTGAAGGGTGAGCAGAGCAGGATTTCATCCCCACAGATGACACAGCTGTCGAGTCTGTGGCTGAAGGGGACACAGAGTACACGCCAATGTTCCTCAATTCACAGGTGAGCCTTAGGACCTACACCCTGTCCTCCTCCTCTGTTCCAAGGCTACCATCAGGAGCTGGGGGCAGGGGACAGGATCAGGAGCATATGGACGGGAACTCATGGCTCTCTCCATGTTCATCAAGCCTGGGGGGTCCCTTGGAATGGAGGCACTTACCCCCAACACTCATGCCTGGACCACTAATGAGAGGTGTTGGAGATAGAGGCACTATCCCCACTGCACTAAGGTATCTCCACCTCATGTGAGACCAGAGGTGTTAGGGTGGACTCCTCTGCTCAAGGATTGATGATGAAACTCTGGAAACCTCTAATTTCATAATTAAGGCTAACCGAAGGGTTGGTTTGCTATAGGGAAAGACCTCAGTTCCTCAGAAGAAAGAGAGCTTACCCACAATCTATTGCTCCATAGAGAAATTTCAGATTGTGAAAACAATTCTTGATTTCCCAAGCTCTATAAAATGAGGAAGCATTCCCCAGGCCATTTCAACTGAAGATCTTAGAGTCTCATGGCTTAGATTCTACCTGCTATGCACCCCGCACTAACATCCTCCCTCTTCTCTTTTCCAAGACATCAGATCCATTCATACTATTGTTTTCGACCCTTCTCCTAAATATCTTCCATGTAATACTTTCAAGATATTGTTTTTAAAAATACTCTAAAAGATTTTCAATTATGCATTTCTCTGATTGAAGAATCAATCAGTAAGTACTTATTTAGCACCATTTGTTTGCCCAGAACTGGACTGAGAGCCATAGGGACTCATACATGTTTAAGGCCCCATTCTTGATCTTAAGGACTTGTGCTGTATCTTTTGGTGAAGGAAGGGCTGAGAAGTCTCAGCTGGAAAGGAAACACTACATGACGACTTAATTTGTTAATATTTTTGATGTGTAGTTCCCAAGGGTTTCTCAGATGTTGGAAGTAGAAGATATCACTGGTGGGAGGAAAAGGAATTTGACCTGGAAACAAAAAGATTCTGCTCACTGAGCACTTGTTCAGATATATGGTTCAATTTAGCCATCATCTGCCTCATTCTGACTTCAAGATTGTGCCAGTTTGAGATTGACCTTGAGGTTAAACCTGTGATGTTCACTGTGTTCCCAAAGCTGTTCTCTTTCTTTTCACAGCCAAATAGAATTTATTAAAGGGAAATAAATTCACAAAGGTGGCTAACTACCAGCATGCACACAGAGTGAACACATAGCAGAGATGGGCTGGGTTTATATAGCACAAGCCAAGTAAGGGCCATGATGGGGACTGGAGCTGAGCTAGCTTTTCATACTTGGTGGGCCTTCCTCTCTGAGGGCAAGCTAGTTGGAAAAGATTGCAGAGGATAAAGTGGAGAAGAATGTAGGGTGTAGGGCCAACTCAGCCTAGGAATGCAGGGCCACCTCCCTTATGATGTCTCCTCTGGTAACCCATGTGAGGAGATAGATGGGTTGGTCTGGACCTCATACCTGGCCAGACCTTAAAGCCCACCTGATTGTTATCACGCCCCTTCTATTTGCCTCTCAATAGGAAAACTTCCTCATGGTTTAGACAGCACTTTTCTTAGGTCCTCTAATGATGACTCTGTCCTTTGTTTTATATCCTGTGGGTTTAATCTGCTTGTTAGATTCATTTTCTCTAGACTTGAAGCAGTAAAATTCTAGATGGCCATGCACATGAAACCTCAGATGGAAGCAGCTTCTGCAAACTGACACTGCATCTCCCACCTGCGGCTGGAACCCTGTCTAGACTGCCGTTCCCAGTGACGCCTTTTAGGCAGCTGGGGTCTCTGAGTAAGTCATTGTCCAGCTTATCCTTATCCCTTTCCTGGGCTCAGAGTCTCAGCCCTGCTCTTCATAGTCTTGTTGAAAGGTGTGCTCTGAAGACTCGGGGAACCCAGCATGGTGCCCGGGTCCTCTTGCCTCACAGTCAGCATTCAGCTGCCTGAGTGTATGTCATGCGAAGCATCATCAGGACACCAAACTTTAAGACTATGGCTTCCTAGAGGCCTCCTCTTCCAGTAGCTTTCTCATAATGTGCCGTAGTCAATCAAACAGCACACACACACACTAAAGGTAAAACTGGTCTTACTGTGATTATAAACTCTCGGTGACTTTTCTTTCCTCTTAAAAATGTTAACTTATTTTCATTTTATTTAAAAGGGAGAGAGAAACAGAGAGAAAATCTTCCATTGGCTGATTCATTCCCCAAAGGCCTAAAACAGTTAGGGCTAGGCCATGCCAAAGCCAGGAGCCTGGAGCTCAATCCAGGTCTCCCGTGTCAGTTGTAGGGGCCAAAGCTCTTGAGCCATCATCTGCTGCCTCCCAGAAAGTGCATTAGCAGGAAGTTGGATGGGAAGTGGAGAAGCCAGTGCTTAATCCAAGCACTCTGGTACTGGATGGGGGCCTTCCAAACTGTGACGTAACTGCTGCACCAAGCATCCACCACCCTTGATGAGTTTTTTTCCCAGAGATGGGCTTGCTTTGCACCGTCTACTCTCACAGCTGCCCTTTGTGACCAACTGGCCAGAAGTAAGGTGTGAGATGTGGGTGAAAACTTTCCCTCTGCATTTGAATCAAGCTCTGGCCCTGGCTTTGGAGAACATGCCAGTGACAGCCAGAGGGCAGCTTCCTCTACCTCCTAGCCACCATCACCTTTCACTCTTCTTACTTTGGAAGATGGACCAGGGCAAGACATGCAGTCATCCCAGATTTGGGAGGATGGGAGCCAAGTAACAGGCTAGAAAACCAGAGAAAGGGAATCTCCATGCTAATGACAGTCCCAACTCCATTTACATGACACTTGACAGATTACAAATACTTGGAATGTGGTCTTCTGTGAATGACCCAGTATTTCCACCTGTTCTTGTCCTGTCTTCAAGTTGAGAGATATTGCTTAATAGCCTTATGCCTGTAATGGTGATTAGAAATCATTTTTAAAACAAAATATAGACCATGAACAAACTTCCGTATCTTCTCCAGACTAGGAACTGCTCTGTGTTGACTCCTGTGGCATCATCCACTGTGTTATTTCCCAAAGCAGATGCTGATGAGCAAGAAAGGTGAGATGAACTACAGCAACTAGGAATAAATAGCAAAGCTCTCCAGTTCTTCACGGCTCAATCGAGTGGGGTTCTGGACTTTAGGTGGTCTCTTTCCAACCTGTGGAAGAAATGGAAAAATTTCAGACCTACCCACTAGCAGATTCTTGTAACAATCGTGTGGGGGTATGAATCATTGTGTTCACTTTACAGATTAAGTAAATGGAGCTTGGAGTGGTAAAACAAATTCCTTAGGGTGAGCCACTAGTATGAAGTACAGGAGGGTCTTCAATGCAGTTCTCTGGCTTCAATTCCAATGCTCTTTTAACTGTACTGTGCTTCCTCCAGACCTCCCAGACTGTTGGGCTTCATCTGAAGTTCTGGGAATCCCAACCACAGCCCACTCACCCTCTCCATTGTGATCAGTGACAGCATTTTACTGGACCACAGTTGGAGGTTTGGGTGTACTAGGAATGGCTGGGAAGCTCCCCATGCAGTAACTTCTCTGGGTGTAAATGAGATGTGTAGGTATACCTGCTGTATAGCATTACGTGGGGATTAGATAAGGGAGTCAGACGCTGGCAGACTACTTCACGCGTAGTGACTCTCAGCAAAGTTTGAGTCCCTCTTCCCCTCACCCTGCCCGCCAAATGACCTGAGGAAATCAGTTCAGCTACCAGGCTCAGCATTCACCTTTGAACAGCGTCCACTCCAGCAGAAGCTTCAGACCACACATGTGCCAGAATGGTCCACTGTGATGGTCAAATTTTAGGAACTCATTTAGAATCACTTATCCCCACTGACATCCATCCCTCACACCCCTCCTGCCAACACACACACAAACCCTTGGAAGACCTATAGCTTACACCCTGGGAACTAGCTTGGAGACAGCCATAATCCACAACCCAGACTGCCCTATGAGAGTCAAACCTGATGGGACCTGTGTTACATGCTGACTCTCCTTGGGCCT
This sequence comes from Sylvilagus floridanus, assembly GCA_949820135.1. Lineage (NCBI taxonomy): Eukaryota > Metazoa > Chordata > Mammalia > Lagomorpha > Leporidae > Sylvilagus > Sylvilagus floridanus. The sequence continues at coordinate 122,071,357 of OX463225.1, forward strand.
CTGCATCTTCATCTCTAACATGAATATTTGGAGGGCAGGGGTTTGGCATAGAAGCTGAGAAGCCACTTGGGAAGCTTGTATCCCATATCAAAGTGCCTGGGTTCAGCCCCTGGTTCCACTGCTGATTCTACCTTCCTGCTAATGCAGACCCTGGGAGGCAGCAGATAATGGCCCGAATACTTGGGTCCCTGCCACCCACGTGGAAGCCTGGATTGAGTTCCTGGCTCCTGGCTCCTGGCTTCTGGCCCAGTCCTGGCTGTGGAGAGTATTTGGGGAGTGAACTAGCAGATGAGAGCACTCTCTATCTAGCTTTCTGTCATTTTACATTTCAAATAAATTAAATAAATAAGTTTTAAAAATAAAATGATGATTTGCATTTTAAGATCTCTGGAAGACCTTTTCCTAACACACCATGCATGACCAAACTTGAATGTTGTGCTGCAGAAACTAAACCCACCCAGGAGGAGTTCCAGAATCCTACCTCTTCGTAGATAGAGTGACTGATGGAAGAGTTATGGTTCTTCACCTTGGATCCAGACTAGAAATTCAAAGGGAGAAAGAATATTTGACTTCAAGATTAGAGATGTCACTCTCCTGCTGGTGTGAGGGGTCCCAAATGAGACTTAGGGCTCAGAAACCCCTGAGGGTATCCTTAGCCAGAAAGTTAATAGGGGGCTGGCGCTGTGGTGCAGCAGATTGATGTCCTGGCCCAAAGCGCAGGCATCCCATATGGGCACTGGTTTGAATCCTGGCTGCTCTACTTCCAATCCAGCTCTCTGCTGTGTCTGGGAAAGCAATAGAAGATGGCCTAAGTCCTTGGGCCTCTGCACCCATGTGGGAAACCCGGAGGAAGGTCTTGACTCCTGGCTTCGGATCGGCACAGTTCCGGCCATTGCAGCCAATTAGGGAGTGAACCAGTAGATGGAAGACCTCTTTCTCTCTCTCTCTCTCTCTCTCTCTCTCTCTCTCTCTCTCTCTGCCTCTCCTCTCCCTGTGTAACTCTGACTTTCAAATAAATAAATCTTAAAAAAAAGAAAGTTAATAGAATCTCCTACCACACGATAAACACTGACGTTTATGGTCCCTAGGAAAGAGAAAATGCATACTTGCCTGAGAGGATATGTCTGCACCAAGGTCAGAGCTTAGCATTCCACACCCACATACCCCTGAAGACCACAATACACACATTCCTAGTGGGAATATCTATACGTGCTTACATGGTAGCATTTAATTCACAATCTCTCTCTCTCTCTCCCTCTCTCCCTCTCTCCCTCTCCCTCTCCGTCCCTCCCTCCTTCCCTCCCTTCCTCTCTCCCCATAGGATGCATATTTGTTCACATGGAGTAAAAGCCTGAAAATCTGTTATAAACCCCCCTCGAACAAATAGTCCCTGATTTGCATGGACTTTCTTGGCTTTGTGGATTCCCAGGTTCCCATGCACCACATTAAGGTTCACAGCCTCACACTGGGACTCCAGCCTTGGAAACACCACTCTTTCCAGCCCCTCCCACACAAGGTTGAAAGGATGACCACAGGCACCAAGATACAGATCCTCAGATCGAGGTGCAAATAAGAGCTATGAGCTCAATGCTGAGCATGAGTTGAGTGGACAACACAGGATCACCTCAGTCTGGAGGTCTCCACTAGCAGGTGGCTGGTCAGAACCTGTGGTCCCTGAGAACAACATGTGTCACTCTTGGTCCAGTCTACTCCTCCAGCTCCAGGCCATGCCCTGCCAGCAAAACCTCTCCATTATCTCCTCTGCACAGAGCCCTTCCTTCCTGTCTCTGATTGCTCTTTGCCCCTCCCCCACAGAAACTTCTGGAAAATCCTATCACTCACTGTTCACTGAGTCTCAGAGCTATTCTTATTCTCCAGACAGAATCAGGAAGGCATTTCTCATTTGCCTCTTAACATTTAAATAAATCAGTTAACAGAAACTCCTCAGATACACATAGTAGGGGAACAACTCAACTGGGACATGCACATACACTCTGCAAATGCATGTGTGAACACACATATGCTTGCACACATGCTAAATACAGAGTTTCATCAGTTGCACCTGCAGAGACTTACCTTATGTACTAATGAATACAGTGTATTTGAAGTTTCTGATGATGCAGAAGCAGGAGTCTAATGAGAAGAGAAAGAAAACCATTGCAGAAGCGTAGATCCAGCACAAAGAAGGTCATCTCTTCCATCCCTCTGCCTCAACTCTGCCCAGATGAGAGATGTACCTGTTCTTGGGGAGGACTCTGGACAAGCAGGGCAGCTGGACAACCTGAAGGCTAGTCCCATTTGCACTAACAATAGCTGTTTCACATGTGCATTTTCCCTTTAGCCTTAGGCCATTTCCATAAGCTGAGAATGACTACTGATTGCCCATAGCTCAGATGAGGCTCCCAAAGGACAAATAGTCCAGAGACAATGTGCACACAGAAGCAGGAGTCAAACCCAAGATTCTCCAGGACTCTTCCTCAACTAGTCAGTGCTGCTTTTTGGCCAAGTGGACCTGAACCAGGTGTCCTCTCAGACTGGAGTCCACCCTCTTTTTTTATTTATTTGAAAGAGTTACAGAGAGGCAGAGGCAGAGGCAGGGCGGGGTTGGGGGAGAGAGGTCTTCCGTCCGCTGGTTCATTCCCCAGATGGTCACAATGGCTGGAGCTGTGTCAATTCAAAGCCAGGAGCCAGGAGCTTCTTCTGGGTCTCCCATGCGGGTACAGGGACCCCAGCACTTGAGCCATCTTCCACTGCTTTCTTAGGCCATAGCAGAGAGCTGGACTGGAAGTGGAGCAGCCGGGACTAGAACCAGCACCCATATGAGATGCTTGCACTGCAGGCGGAGGCATTACCCCTAAGCCACAACCCCAGCCCCAACCCTCTTTTTAAGATGCTCTGATCTGACTCTCACTCAACACCCAAGGCTGAGAGGAGCTCTTCCTTGCATTGATTCAGTCCTCTCACCGGAGTTCCATCTGCAAGAAGCAGACCTGACAGATGTCAGCCACTCTTACAATCAGATTTTCTTTGGTCCGCAACTTAGCCACCAAATTGAAGATGCTGCTGCACTGGGTATTCATTTGTTTTTTTAAAAAAAAAAAATCATTTTTATCATCAAATTTTCATCACCGACCACTAGGAGGCAGTGTTTTCCCCGATAGCAGTGTCAGGCCTGGGTTAGGCTGCTTCCTAGTTAGTGGGTGAATTTCAGTAATCCCAGAATGTCAGGAGGCAGCATGGGGACTCAGAAGCCATCTGGCTCCACTTTGCCACTATCCAGCTATGTGGCCTTGAGCACACTGGCTAACCTGTGTCTCAATTCTCTCATCTGTGATTGGGGATTTAGATCCCATGTAAAGTATTAGAACCACTTTGTAAGGCTTGGTGAGGTTCACTAAGAAAATGGACATTATTTTTAAGACATAATAAAATAAAAGGGACCAATACAGATCTATTCTTTCCTGAAAACTGGTGAAATAGGGAAAGGGGATTTAAAAAAAAAAAGTACAAGATGCCGGCACTGTGGCACAGTAGGTTAATTCTACGCCTACAATGCCGGCATCCCATATGGGCATCCATTCTAGTCCTGGCTGCTCCTCTTCCCATCCAGCTCTCTGCTATGGACTGGGAAAGCAGTAGAAAATGGCCCAAGTGCTTGAGCCCTGGATCAACATGGGAGACCCGGAAGAAGCTCCTGGCTCCTGGCTCCTGGCTTTGGATTGGAGTTCAGCTCCGGCCATTGTGACCATTTGGGGAGTGAACCAGCTGATGGAAGATGTCTCTCTCTCTCTCTCTCTCTCTCTCTCTCTCTCTCTCTCACTGTAACTCTACCTCTCAAATAAATAAATGAAAATCTTTTTTAAAAATTTCTAAAAGTACAAAGGCCCAAAGTATTGGAAGCAGCTGGGAGAGAAAAAAGCAGCTGAGTCCCCTCGGAGGCGCTTCACGCTCCTCCTTCTGGCTTCATCAGACCAAATTTGGTGCCAAGCACGAAGAAGAATTGCCTATTCCCAGGATTTCTGGTAGTGTTAAGATCCTCCCAAACCACATAGAGACTTTCAAATAATTTCTTAATGCAGCTGAGGCCAAACAGTCTTCCAGACTCCAAGAACACCAAGATTTCATCCTGCCATTAAACACTGTGCATCTTGAGAGAGCTTTAGGAGGTACTATAGATGGGTATGGAATGGCTAGGGAAGGCAGAGTGGTACCTGAGCCTGGATCATGGAGTAGATGGTGCTTCCTTCTGGGGGTTTCTGCTCCTGCTCCTGTTCCTGCACAAGAAACAGGATAGAGACCTGAGTAGGAGAAGACAGCACAAGCAGGAAGAGTTCCTGAGAGCCTGGGAGGGAGGTGGCAGGGGTGAGGGAGACAGGAGGAAGAGCTGTTTGTCCTGGAGCCTTTAGCGGGTTTGAAGGGACTTGAGCAACCCTGCCCGGGGGCCCCCTGTCACTTCCTTCACCTAACTTCTGTACTAAATTCACCACACAACCACTGATAACGGACAGAGCTCTAAGTGGGGCTCTTACCTGAGCCTTGCCTCGGGGTACTTGAACTCGGAGGATTTAAACAGTTTAAAGACTGCACATTTAAGTTCCTTCCCTGGATCCAGCTTTCTTGGCCAGCCTTCTCCTGGGCAGCAGCAGGGCTGGGTGGAGCCCTGGACCCAAGGCCAAAGGCACAGGCTTTCCAGCTTTCCTTCATCTCTCCTACCCCTCAGGAGACTGGGGGTGGAGGTATTTCATGCTGCTGAACCCTGAGTCTACCTGGCCAGTTGGGGCTCTGATGGGGAGACACTGGAGGCCAGCAGGGTCCCTCACACAAGGCAGAAGCTGACCTCTGCGGGAGCAAGCAGAAGCTGCTCCTGTTAGCCAGACTCAGGTTGCTTCTTCCCAAAAGGCAACGCAAACCACTGAGCCAGTTACAAAACTGTAGTGGTTTGGCTGTCATGCACACCAGCCTAGGTACCAATCAAGAGACCCAGGAAAGTAAGCTCCGGCTTGCTAGGAAGGCGATAGTTTGTGATCAAACCCAAGAGGGAGGCTGCACTCCTCCTGGCATTCCTCCCAGCTGGTGAGACAGGGCAGAAATGAGGACACCATGGCATCCTGGGAAGACAGCAGCATCATTCTGCCTTCTGCTAGTGATGTCTGTCATGCTGCATTCCTTCTCAGCAGGTACATCTGCACCAAGATGCCCCTCTGCCTCCCTTTATCTATTTGGCTTCCTCTTTTCCCCCATGGCCAGAGCTAGGAAGCTGCTAGAAGGAAGATAGATAGGAAGGGATAAGGGTCCCTTTGAGAGGACAGCTCTGCCTTCTCTGAATGACCACCCTCAAAAGAGCATCTCCCAGAGCCGTTGAGAAAGACCCCAGCCCCTAGGATGCCGTACTTGATTTCTTCTGATTTTCCGGTCCTTGACATCTTCATAAATTGTCAGGAACTCCTTGGGGCTGGTCTCTGCTGGAGGAAGGAAGCAAAGAACACAGCTGCGGAAACCTCCATGGGGCCCCCTCAGTAGGCTTCTGCTGCTGATGGGTTGTTCCCCTACCACAGAAGGCTAGAAAAGTCTAGATAGGAGGCAGGTCAGTGCTCTCCCCAGGGCTCTCAAAGAGCACAGTGAAACAACCAATCCTGATATACTTCTTCCATCAAGCATGGCAGTTACTCCCAAAACTAAAACTCCTGCAGATAAAGCTGGATGTTGGGGATCAGGCTAAATATCCAGCAGCCACCACAGATGGCATGAACTGGAAGAAAGCACCCAGTAGCCAGTGCTTGTCCTCCCCCAACCAAGCACACAGATACACCAACACTCCCGGAGGAAAAGGACATGCTGTGCAACCAGGCACGTGTCACCGGACACAGGATCAAGCTACTGGGCCAATGCCTCAGGCAGTGCCGCCTCCCAAGCACCTTCCACTTACACGACTGCCTCCTCTTCCTCCTCCACATGCAGAAGAAGGTGAGGGTGCCAAGGAACAGCATGGTCAGAATCACGATGGCCACCAGAAAGGGAAGAAATTTGGATCCTATGAGACACAAAAAGACTGTGCCCTCAACACTCCCTTCTCTTCCCCCACACCTGCCTGCTGCAGGGGCTGTCTCAAATCCCAGTCCCCTCTCATGCCCTACAAACTCAACACTGAAGTTGTCTCTTGACTTAGCTGAATGGCTTTGGAGTGGTGCCAAGGGCATGGGTATTTCTCTTGGACAGACCTGGTTCAAATTCTAATTCTGTAAGCTCTGTGCTACTTGCTTAACAACTTTGAGCCTCAATTTTCCTTCCTGTAGAAAGGAGATTATTGATCTACCTATGGGGATAATTGTAAGATCAAATAACAAAATGCTTGAAAAAAGTTCATGGAAAATGGAAGGTTTTTCTGCACAAAAAGTTTTTGAAATCCATATGTAGTTCTACCATAATAAACATGGTTCATGGACTTCTTGAAGATCCCTTGTATGCATTGCTTTTAAAAATTTTTCACCAAAACAAACTAGCTTTTAATTCCATTTTCCATGAAGGTCTTGAGGTGCTTACATATATCCAAAGCATCTGGCAGAGCAAATGTGATGTGTCTCCATTCATTTGTTTTTAATTGCAAAGATACTCATGGCATGTCTACTATCTGTGGACAAGTCTTCCTTTCACCTTCATGCTATACCTGCTTTCACTGCTGTCTCTCATTTGAATTCCTACATTTAACATTGCATTGCACGTGTGGGCTGATATGTAATCCAACCAACAAGAGAATAATGGGAAGGAATTAAGTGCTCCAGGTGCTGGCTATCTAGGTTCTTATTTTTTTAAGATTTATTTATTTTTATTCGAAAGTCAGAGTTGCACTGAAAGAGGAGAGGCAGAGAGAGAGAGAGAGAGAGAGAGAGAGAGAGAGAGAGAGGTATCTTCCATCTGCTGGTTCACTCCCCAATTGGCTGCAACGGCCAGGAGCCGAGAGCTTCTTCCGTGTTTCCCACGTGGGTGCAGGGTCCCAAGGGCTTGGCCCATTATCTACTGCTTTCCCAAGCCATAGCAGAGAGCTGGATCAGAAGTAAAGCAGCTGGGGCTGACGCCGCAGCTCACTTGACTAATCCTCCGCCTGTGGCGCCGGTACCCCGGGTCCTAGTCCCAGTTGAGGCGCTGGATTCTATCCTGGTTGCTCCTCTTCCAGCCCAGCTCTCTGCTGTGGCCCGGGAGTGCAATGGAGGATGGCCCAAGTGCTTGGGCCCTGCACCCACATGGGAGACCAGGAGGAAGCACCCAGCTCCTGGCTTCAGATCTGCACAGTGCTCTGGCTGTAGCAGCCATCTGGGGGGTTAACCAAAGGAAGGAAGACCTGTCTCTCTGTCTCTCTCTCACTGTCTAACTCTGCCTGTCAAAAAAAAAAAAAAAGGAAGTAGAGCAGCTGGGACTCGAACCAGCGCCCATATAGGATGCTGGCACTACAGACAGTAGCTTTACTAGCTACGCCACAGTGCTGGCCCCATGCCTAGGTTCTTTACAAACATTATCTCACTTAATCTTAACTGCAATCCTGTGAGGTATATGCTAATATCATCCCCTTTTACCCAAAAGAAAATTAGAGATTCAAATAAGCTAATGAATCTGCTTGAGATCACAGAATTAGTGAATGTTGAGACATGATTGACATGACCCAAATGTCAGTGTCCTTGTCCCTGTCTTAGGTGTTTCATTCTTTCTATAGTACTTAGTTTTCTTGCCCCAACTGGGCTGTAATTTCCACAAAGACAGGGACAGTGTGGGTTTGTGTTCCTCTAATGTCCATGATACTGGCATTAAGTCTTTGTTTATCTAATAAAAGGTGCTGCAAACTTAACTTAGGTAATCCCCCAAATGAACATATTCAATAAACCCAGAATTCTCCTAAGCATCCTGGGATCCTTCTGAAGTTCCCACTGACCCATGGTGTTGGTGTATAGTGCCTTCAGTTCTTGGAGAACTGTGTGGCTTGGGACACATTATCACTTGGCAAAGAGAACTTTATCTCCTTCCATCTCTAAGAGGAAGATCACAGCCAGGATCACAGCCGTTGCAGGACTGAGTCACCAAACTACTATGCATTCCCACATGGAGGATAAACTTGCCTCTCCAGAAGAGGGTAAGGGTAAAATTCACCCCAGATTAGGAGAGGCCTGGCTGTACAGTCACAGAGGCTGGGATGTCCAGGGGAAAGGCTATAAGGCATTGGGAGTAGAAGCCAGGGATCTCATACACCGGCTTCTCTTGCACAAGAGCCCAGTTGTGGGACCCAACACCTTTGGCCCCTGTTATAGCCCACAGAGTGCTCCACGTACCCTGGTGGGCACTCAGACAGCCCTGGGTAATGTTGAGGGTGTGGCTTGCCCAACTGGCATGGTTGCTGACATTGCAGGTATATGTGTTCATGCCATCCGTATCACTCCGCTGTTCCACATAGGTGAGATTCCTCCCCACCTGGAGTGACTCGCTCCCTCTGTACCAAGTATAGTTCACATGCTCATCCATGATGACCAGGCAGGATAGAGTCATTTGGCATATTCCTTTTCCCAGGGCCTTCCACTCCTCCTGTATGTGGGGCTTCTTGACACGATCTGGAAGCAAAGATTCTGATCAGAAAGGTTCTGGATATACTAGTCTTACAGGAATCAGAAGGTCAGGGTGATCAGTCCTGGAGACTCACCAAACACAGAAACGTTGAACTTGACTTCACAAACATGCCCAGTCTCATCAAAGGTGATGACCAGGACATAGAGACCACTGTCCTGTGGCTCTAATGCTGTGATGAGAAGATCCAAGTTCTGAAATGTATAATTCAGTCTATTGTTGAAATGATAAAAAATAGAAGGTTTGGAATGAAGTGAATCGTTCTTCCAAATCAGTATGACACGATAGTCTGGAGAGAAGGACAACTTCACCTTCCACATATAAGAGTACACATTTCTCTGTGTCTTGAGGAGTGGGGAAGATAACCTGAGAGGCATTCCTGAGAGGCCATCCATGTGGGCAGGAACATCTGGGCATTCTAGGGAAGAGAACTCAAGTTGAAGGTGGCAGAAAAAAGCATTATAGGTAATTGAATGTGCTCTCCCTGAAGACAAGAGGATGGGGATAATATATGAAGCTTGGAGCCTAAGAGAAACTTAAAAATGTACTTCTTTATCTGCCTCTCCTTCTCCCCACATTCTGTTCCTCTTATCTGAAGGAATCCACACATCAATAATAACAGCTGAAATCTCTTGAGTAATTGCTATGTGACATAAATTTTTTAAGATTTTATTTATTTATTTATTTGAAAGTCAAAGTTACAGAGAGGGAGATATCTCCTATCTACTGATTCCACTCCCCAGATGGCCACAATGGCCAGAGCTGAGCCAGGCCAAAGTAAGGAGCCCAAAGGCTTCTTCCGGGTCTCCCATGTGTGTGGCAGTGTCTGAAACACTTGGGCCATCTTCTACCACCTTTCCCAGGCCATTAGCAGTGAGCTTGATCAGAAGCAGAGCAGCGGGACATGAACCAGTGCCCATAAGGATGCTGGAGTTACAGGGAGCCGTTTTACCCACTATGCCACAACACCTGTCCAGGCATTTTTCAAACACTTTACATGTTTTACCTATTTAATATCACAATGCCATAAGAGCTTCTTATCCTTATTTTTAGGTGAGTTATGAAGAATTTCAGTAAATGGCCCAAGTTATACAACAAGAATGATGAACTTGAAATCCAATCAGCTTGTCAATTGAGAATAAATCCATAGCCATGATATTATAAGCACTCTATCTGATGTGATGCCGTCCCAACCTCACTGAGACAACCACCAGAGACCAGGGATGACTTCCAGAAATTCTGCATAACAAGATCTGGAAAGATTCTTCAATATAAGCTCATGATCCCTCTTCTCTGCTTGATTCATAATCCTCTCTTACAGAACTTAACACATCAGACTGTGAGAATTACACATGAACATTTGCTAATTTTTAGTGATCAGAAAGTATCCATGAAGATTGCTTCCTAGAAAACAATAAGAAAGAGAAAAGTCAAACTACACTTCCCAGGCATATCCGAGCAATTCTGTTTCTAGGGATCAAGATGAGAGCTAATGACCATGGGATTATGACATGGTAGAGCAGGCCAGGACAGTCAGTGGGAAAAAGTAGAAGTTGTTATAGCTGTTTTTTGGCAGAAACATCATGGCACTGCCCAATAGAAAGGATATAAAAAGGTTGTCTGCGTGTATTGGGGAAAGCAAAGGAGAATTTCTAGGAAAAAAATAGGATACGAGGATAGTTATATGTCGGTTAAAATGGAGGACATTAGGAAGAAAGTGATGGAAAGAGAGGAATTTTACACATCCATCTGTTTTATAAGTGCACTCATTCCCAACCACAGCTTCACTCTGATAGTTCCTCAATCGACAGAATGATAACTGAAGGACTTTCAATACTATTGGGTCAATGGAATACGTTTCTTTGATCCTGGTATTGCTATGAGCAAAACAAATGGGGTTCTCATTTATATTTTCATAACTTGTTCCGGTTCTTCCCATTACCAAATCAGAAGCTTCTTAAAATAAGAATGTGCTGTGTCTCTCCACCACAGTTCTACAACTAATTATGAGAACAGATCAATCTGCGGAGAATTGCACAAAGATCCAGAGAGTGAAAGTAAGTGAAAAAAATTATCAACTCTACAATAAGGATGTAACTTTCATCATTAGTTATTCAGTCTCTAGTGAGTCCCCACTGTAACTCAGATTCCAAAGAAGCAGCACCTCTTCATGTATAAGATGTGGTTCCTGCCTCTAGAAAGTTTGTGATCTGCAAACAGAATACAGTTTCACTGCATAATATGCACTTAATGGTTGAGAAAAATAATCATCTATGGAATTCTAATTATGATAATGGAAAACCAGATTAACACATTCTAACCAACCCTCCCACTGAGAATAACTAGAAGAAAAATGAACAAAAATATAAAAAGCATGTCATTAGTATTATAGGGCCAAGATCTGCAAAAAGGAAACTCAGGGACTAGACCAACTTTTTTGAAAGTTGTCATCTAGAGACATCTGATTTCATAAAAAGCAGCTGAAAGCTTGAGAAATTGAAGAGAACTTAACTATAAACTCAGGGAACTAAGACAAGGAGGTGTTCAGAGCCCTTCTCTTAGGAAGTGGGTAACCTAAAATTCACCAGATTTGGCATTGGAACAATAAAAGGCTATATATTAAGAGTAACAATCAGGATCCAGCACCGTGGCACACTAGGTGAATCATCTGCCTGTGGCGTTGTCATCCCATATGAGCACCGGTTCTAGTCCTGGCCACTCCTCTTCCAGTCCAGCTCTCTGCTGTGGCCTGGGATAGTGGTGGAGGATGGCCCAAGTGCTTAGGCCCCTACACCCATGTGGGAGGCCTGGAGGAAGCTCCTGGCTCCTGGCTTCGGATCTGTGCAGTTCCAACCATTGCGGCCATTTGGGGAGTGAACCAACGGAAGGAAGACCTTTTTCTCTGTCTCTCTAACTCTCACTGTCTGTGTCTCTACCTGTCAAATAAATAAATAAAATCTTTTAAAAAAAGAGTAACAATCAACAAGAAATGAACAAAGCTCAATTTCTAATCATCACAATCCTGAACTTGACTAAAGTGACTTGGAATCTCTATAACTTGGCTGCCTTCTCAAGGCAAATATAAAGTATTCCTAGAGGAAAACGACGTTAGGGCATTAAATTACTTCCAGCATTTCTCACGTACAATTTCCAAAATGAAATTTAAAAATATTGAATAGATATAAGAAGAGGACACATGCACAAGACTAAAAGTAAAAATAAACCATAGGAAGAGATCCAAGGAACATCTATGTAGTGGAGTTGTCAGTCATAAACTTCTAAGTAATTATGATCAATAGGTTCAAAGAAATAAAATGAAAGTCTAAGAATTCTGGCAAAGAACTAGTGTGATAGAATGCAAAAATGGCCAGGTCCTTGCAATGTAATTTGGCCACTCCTCCCATCATCAAGAATTGGGGTCCACTTATCTCTCTTCTGATTGGGTTGGCCTTCTGAACAGAATGCAATAAAGATGATTTTGTGCAAATTGGTAAGCCTTGGTCTGAAGAGGCATTGCACATTTCTACTTGTTCTTTGGAACCTTGTCTAGCTGACACGCAAACAAGTCTAGAATGCTGCTGGAGAATGAGTGATCACATGTAGCAAAACAAACTAACCCAGCTGAGACCATCCTCACTGAAAACTACAGCTAAATCATATTTAGTTGTAATCACCTACTTTAAATCAACATTATACTGGAAGTCATAGAAAATAAATGAAAACAATAATAATTGGAATTGGATATGCAAAATGATATAATTGTGTATATAGGAAACCCAAAAGAATACTTGAGCAACTATTTGAATGTGTAATTTGACAAGGCAGGTGAATATAAGGCCATATACAAAAATTATTTGTAGGGCAAGCATTTGGTGCTGCAATGAAGACAGCACTTGAGCTACCTATAACCCATATCAGAGTGCCCTAGTTGGCGTCCCAGCTCCTTTGCTTTCACCCCAGCTTCCTGCTAATGCACACCCTGGGAGGCAGCAGAGGATGGTTCAAGTACTTAGGTCCCCGCCAGCCACATGGGAAACCCAGACTGAATTCCCATTCCATGGCTTCAGCTACCTCAGCCCCAGCTATTGCAGGTGTATAGGGAATGAACCAGTAAATGGAAAATCTCTCTCTGTCTGCCTCTCTCTCTCTCTTTCTCTCTCTCCCTCTGTGTTTCTATCTCCATCACTTCCTCTCTCTCTCTTTCTCTCAATCTTTGACACTGACTTTCAGATAAAATGAAAATAAATTAAAATCAGTAAATCAATAAATATCTAAAAAAGAAAAGCCACAAGCCTCAAACTTTTAAAAATCATTTGCATTTATGTATTAGTGCAAACATATAGAAATTAAAATTTTGAAAATAATACTATTTACAACAGTACAAAATTTAAAATATCTAGAAATAAGTTCAACAATAAATATTTAATCCTGTACATCTAATGCAATAAAAGACTTCTGAAAAAGTTTTTCAAGTTCTTTCTCTCTCTGTCTCTGTCTCTCTCTGTAACTCTATCTCTCAAATAAAAATTTTTAAAAATTTAAAAGCTAAATAAAGTGTATATTCTTATTTTTATTGAATTACTTGATTTTCTTAAAATTTCAACTGATTCTAAATTAGTCTATGGATTCAATAGCATTCCAATAAGAATTCTAGTTGGTTACTTCATAGAAACTGATTCTAAAATTTATATGAAATGTAAAGGAACTTAGAATATAGCTAATGAAATGAAGAACAGAGCTAGAAGACTTTCACTACTCTATATCAAGACTTATAAAACTTCAGAAATAAGATCATATGGCATTATTTCAAGGATAGAAAAAAGTCAATAGAACATAGACATAGAACCACACATAAATGATACTTCTTCTTTTTTAAAGATTTACTTATTCATTTGAAAGTAAAAATTACAGAAAGAGAGAGAGAGGAGCTGGCACCGTGGCACACTAGGTTAATCCCCACTCTGTGTCGCTGGCATCCCATATAGGTGCCAGTTCTAATCCTGGTTGCTCCTTTTCCGAACCAGCTCTCTGCTGTGGCCTGGGATAACAGTAGAAAATGGCCCAAGTGCTTGGGCCCCTGCACCCACGTGGGAGACCAGAAGAAGCACCTGGCTCCTGGCTTCGGATTGGTGCAGCTCTGGCCATTGCGGCCATTTGGAAAGTGAATCAGCAGAAGGAAGACCTTTCTCCCTGTCTCTCTTCCTCATTGTCTGTAACTCTACCTATCAAATAAATAAATAAATCTTTTTTAAAAAAAGAAAAGAGAGAGAGAGAAAGAGAGATTTTCTGTCTGCTGACTCGCTCCCCAGATGGCTGCAATGGCCAGTGCTGAGCCAGGCCAAAGCCAGGAGCCAGGAGCTTCATCAGAGTCTCCCACATGGGTGGTATCGGTCCAAACACTTGGGCTATCTTCTGCTGCTTTTCCCAGGCCATGTATCAGAAGTGGAGCAGCCAGGACACAAACCAATGCCCACAAGGGATGCTGGTATTGCAGGCAGAGGCTTTACCCAATATGCCACAGTGTCAGCCCCCATATATGATCTTTTTCATAAATGGGGTTGGGCCATGTGCATAGCCTCAGGAAAAAATAAACCTTAATATCTGCCTCACAACCATATATAAAAATTAACTCAAAATAGGTCATAAATTAAATGTGAAAGCCAAAATATTTAACCTTCAAAAAAAAGCATAGAGATTATCTTCTGCATCTTGAGATAGGCAAATATTCCTTTAATATGATATGATTTTTTTTTAGTTTGTTGAGACTTATTTTGTGGGCTAATATATATTCTATCCTAGAGAATGTTTCATGAGCTCATGAAATGAATATGTATTCAGATACCGTTGGATGGAATGTTTTGCCAATGTCTGTTAGGTCCATTTGGTCTGTAGTGTAGTTTAGTATGATTTTGTTGACTTTTTGTGTGGATGATCTGCCCATTGCTGAAAGAAGGGTGTTGACATCTCCTTCTATTATTTTTTTTCTGACAGGAAGATTTAGACAGTGAGAGAGAGAGATAGAGACAGAGAGGTCTTCCTTTCCATTGGTTCACCCCCCAAATGGCCGCTACAGCCGGCACGCTGTGCCAATCCATAGCCAGGAGCCAGGTGCTTCCTCCTGATCTCTGGTGTGGGTGCAGGGCCCAAGCATTTGGGCCATCCTCCACTGCATTCCTGGGCCACAGCAGAGAGCTGGACTGGAAGAGGTCAACCAGGACAGAATCTGCCGCCCCAACTGGGACTAGAACCCAGGGTGCCAGTGCTGCAGGTGGAGGATTAGCCAAGTGAGCTGTGGCGCTGACTCTATCTCCTTCTATTATTATATTGGAGTTAATTTCTGTATAAGAAATAATAATATTTCTCCAAAAAACTTCATAACTACTGTGCTCTGCCTGTTTGTGCCCCAAAGGTTCATGTGATGGAAGCCTGATGATCAGTATGGCGATGTTTTGAGGTGGTGGGACCTTTAAGAAGTGGGACCCAGTGGGAAATAGTTACTGCTTCTGCCCCCTGTACTTTCTGGCTTCCTAGCTCACTATGTAATCTCTCCCTTTTGCAAGAACCTGTGCCATGACATGATTCACCATGATACAATGCAAAGGGGTTCCTCCCCACAACAAGTGCTTTACTATTTGGACTTTCTGCCTCCAAAATTATAAGCTAAGTAAACCTCTTTAATTTTTTTTAGATTTTTTTCAAGATTTATTTATTCATTTGAAGGTCAGGGTTACACAGAGAGAGGAAAGGCAGAGAGAGAGAGAAGTCTTTCATTTGATGGTTCATTCCCCAGTTGGTCACAATGGCCAGAACTGTGCCGATCCAAAGCCAGGAGCCAGGAGCCAGGAGCTTCGTCCGAGTATCCCACGTGGGTGCAGGGACCCAAGGACTTGGGTCATCTTCTGCTGCTTTCCCAGGCCATAGCAGAGAGCTGGATCAGAAGTTGAGCAGCTGGGACTTGAACCAGTGCCCATGTGGGATGCCAGCGCTTCAGGCCAGGGCATTAACCAGCTGCACCACAGCACTGGCCCCAACCTCTTTTCTTTATAAAGTCCTCTACCTCAGGTATTTTGTTACAATAAAAGAAAAAAAGACTAATCTACTAACCATGAAGGAAGATTGATAAATTGGACTTCATTAAACTTAAAGCTTCTATTTGGTAATTGATCACATTAACAGAGTTTAAAAAGCAAGCCACAGGCTTGGAAGAAGTGTTTGAAATAAATTAGTTTAATAAAGGACTCTTATCCAAAATATATAAAAAATTCCCTTAATCAGTAAGAAATAGATGGACAATCCAACCCACCCACCCACCTCTACCATATAAAAAAAATACTGATAAAAGTCTTGAATATATACAATTGACTAATAAGCATGCTAAATAATTCCCAAAATAATTAGCAATGAGATTCCACCACATTCCCACCAAAATGGCTAACATTTAAAGGACTGAAAATTCTAGGTGTTGGCAGAAAGAGGCAGCAACTGACACTCAGGCTGTTAGTGGGAGTGTCAGTTGGTATAAGCACTTTGGAAAACCGTTTGTCAATACCTACAATTCAGGAGAATTTTTACATATTGAAGAAAATCTGATGTGTGTGTTCCCTAAAATACATAAAAGAAAGCTCATAACGGCTTTATTCATAATAATTCAAAATGAGAAACATATCTGACATCATAAGATAAATTAATCATGCTATATTCCTATAAGGGAATATTACAAAGCAATGAAAATAATAACTACTTATAAGGCAATAATGTGGATGGGCTTCACCAACATAATGATTATTAGTAAGGAAGCCAGACACAAAAGGGTACACAGTGAATGATTCCATTTATATGAAGTTTAGAATCAGGAAGCACTAGTCTGTAGTGAGAAGTTAGAATGTTTGCTGTTTGGGGAGGGTTGGAAGAGGCACAAAGGAGCCTGTTGAAAAGACTGAAAGGGTTACATCTTAATGTGGTGATTATATGTACATACATGGTGATTATATGTACATACATGGTGATTATATGTACATACATGTATAAAATGTCATTCAGCTGTTCACTTGAACTTTACAGATATCACTGTGAGTTATACCTTGATAAAGGGCATAAGAAATAAAAAGGAGTAATGGCTCCCTCCTACAGAGTTGTTGTGGCTATTAAACTAAGCAAGATGAACTTTGATAAGTGGAAAGTGTGATGTACCCACTGTGGAAACATTGCCACAGCAGGCGTGGAGACAGATTTCCTCACTCATGTCTTGACTAAACCCACCTCTTAGATAAACATCATCAGAAGTCTTCCTCATTCTCAGTTACTCAAATGACCTATAGAAATCAGCAGATCAGAAAACATACTTAGACAAGACAACAGATTAGCTAAATTTACAGACTGATAACAAAAATGTCCTGAACCTAGGTGTAATCTATTATACTTCTACAGGGGTGGAGAACCTTTTTTCTGCTAAGGGCCATTGGATATTTATGTATCGTTCATGGAATATACAAAATTATCAACTTAAAAATTAGCTAGCCATAGACTCATTGAGCTTCAAGTCTTTCCTGCAATTGTTTTGGCAAGGTCAGACTACATGATTTTGTGGACCTTGTATGGTCTACAGGCCAAAAATTCCCAACCTCTGCTCTATAAGAATAACTGACAGTCTTAAAGGAAATGGGAAAACCACTGACTCTTGCATTCGACAAACAGTTAGTGAACACTCTCTACGTATTGGCATTGCTCTAGGGCAGGACTTCTTAACCTTGGTGCCCCGTGTTTGAGGCCTCACAATGCCTTGTCATGCCTGTTCAGGTGAGGAGTTATCTTGAGGTTTGCCAGGTGGTTTAGCAACACCATGCCTCTCTCTACTAGATACCAGTAGCACCCCTCCCCAAGACATGACATAGAAAAATGCAAAACTGTCCCCAGCTGAGAACCACTGCTCTAGACATTGGGATCTGAGGGTAAACAAGAGAGAGAAGGTGCTTGCTGTCATGAAGCTTAGAGTCAGAGAGACATAAATGTCATGAAAAGAACTTCAAAGGGCGACATGACATAGTGACTGGTGGAGCATGGAGATTACTTTAGATTTGTGGCCAAGAAAGACTTCCCTGAGCAGCTGACATCTGAGCTTCTCACAGGAACCCTGGAACTCTGTCAAGCAAAACCTGATCCATGGCTTCGTGGGAAATTGGTATAAGCTAAGGGGTGCCTGTCTTCCAGGCCAATGTGGTAACTCCTTGCAATGTGAAGGGTCATATAGTCAGGTCATTTGGGGGGCAAGGTGCCCTGGGGTAGATGGGAAGTGAAGCCATGGATCCCTGATTGTTAGTCAAGGGCCTTACTTCAATCAGGGGCCCCTCAGATGAAGTCAATCATGTTGGGTTTCTAAGTCTTCTCCATAGATGGGTTCCTACAGAGCCAAGGGGAAGAACAGATGAGTAGAACAACAGTTTCCAAGATTCTCTAGGGAAAGGGAACCAAATAGAAAGTAAAAACTTTGTCCAGGATATTGGAAATCAAATAACTAAATAAAAGTAGAAAACCATCTGGTCACAGTGATGGGCAGTGCTTGCGAAGAAATAGATTCATATCATGAAGACTGAACTTCTTAGGCTATGGAAAAGAAAATAGGACAATCCAATTATATTCAAGAGACTAATCTAAGTAGGGCAGGGGAGAGTTTTTAATAGATTCATATGCAGAAAGACGAATATGCCCCTCACAAGTAACAAGTAAGCATCAAAGAGTGACAAGATGGAATACCCAAGACCAAATTCCTGGGGCAGGGCATGTTTCTAAATATAAAATGGAAACTAAATCACAACAGAAGAAGCAAAAAAGGATAATAACTGAGAGCTATGGACAGTCAGCATTGCTGATGCAAGCATAGATGTATCTTACTGACTCAAAGACAAGAGCAGAGTTCAGCTACTACACACCAGTCAACTCTATGTGCTCAGAGCTGACATTTCCAGTGATTGGTTGTTGCTCATGCAGTACCTATAGGTAGATAAAAGAGTGAGGCTATCAAGGGCAATGGATCAAGGCATAAAAGAAAAGTTGCAATCCTTGTCTTAATGTGGACTATATAAAGGAAGAAAAATCTAGAGCAGCCTACTAAGCTGCAATGGAGATATGCCCAAGGCATGATGCACACACCAGGAAGGCGCCGCCTTCCTCTGCTGGGGGCATTAGGAGTGGCTGCCCAGAGGAGGTGGCCAGGAGCTGGCACTGAAACAAAGAGTTGCTGGTGGATGGAGAAAGCAGTAGGGGAGGGGGTGTTATAGGAGGAACAGCAGCAAGGGTGAGGCATCCCACTCTGGCCCGCAGGTCTGGTCAGGAAGGCAGCTGAGCTCTCTCTATCAAGTTTGGACAGTGAGGTGTCAGAATACTAGTATACTTTTACGTATTATTGAATGGGTTTACTTTATTTTTACCTTTTATAAGGCTGTGAGAGCATAAACATTAAAAGGTGTAAAAAAATGTAAATGTACAGCATAATGCGTAATAACAAACCCCTGTACAACCACCTGCAGCTAAGAATGTAGAGCCCAATGAAAGAGCATAGTTCTCTGCTGTCACAAAGTTGAACACGGGTTATCCAAGAAGACAGTTAATATTTACAACAAGTTCTATTTCTTAGATGTGCACTCAATTACATCAGTTTCTTCCTTTAAGAAAGAGATATTACTTTTGCAATCTACTTTTTTTAAGATTTATTTATTTGAGAGGCAGAGTTACAGACAGACAGAGGGGGAGACAGACAGAAAGGTCTTCCATCCACTGGTTCACTGGTTCATTCCCCAAATGTCAGCAACAGCCAGAGTTGGGCTGATCCGAAGCCAGGAGCCAGGAGTTTCTTCCTGGTCTCCCACTTTGGTCCAGGCACTTGGGCCATCTTCCACTGACTTCCCAGGCCATTAGCAGAGAACTGGATCAGAAGTGGAGCAGCCAGGACTCAAACCATCAACCACATGGGATGCCAGTACCACAGGCAGAGGCTTAACTCACTATGCCAGAATGAAGGTCCCTGATAGTTAATTTATTGACTAGACTGTTATTACTGAAGAATCAATTTGTGATAAGTAGTCCTAATGTTATATCACCTTTGGGATCGTTTTTAAAACTATACCACTGTGTTTTATTTTAATGTAATGTTGTATTAGTTTATTCACTTAAGATGAGTTTGTCTACAAATAAAAAGGAGCTTGGAAGAACATCAAGCATTTGGGTTTCCTAGTTTGGTTTTTCAAATGATAGGAAAATCAACAAAGAAATAAAGCCAAGGGTTGGATGAGAGCACCCTTGCCCTGAGAACAGGCAAATGTGATCAGTTATGAGATAGAAGAGATGGGCTGACACTGGATAATTGATGATGAAGTTGGAAGAATCCGTAGCTAGTGTTTTCATTTTCTTAGAGAAGGAGGCCATTTGCTGATTGAGGCTGTGATTGTGGAGCACAGCCATGAAGGGATGGAGAAGGATCACCTTTTGGGAATGGGAGGAGCTGTGGGCCAGAAAGAAAGATTCTCAGGACCCTGAGGGCCTGGCTGAGGTTGGAGGCTGTGAACTGGAAGTTGCACTTTGTTACTGCATTATTTCCTGCAGCCCTCAGCAGTCCAGTGTGGGAAGGAGGAGATGGTTGGTGTGAACTTCCATAGTTGGGCTACAATTGGGGAAGATGTGACATTGTGAGGTAGATGCAGTAGAAAACCAAGTAGGCAAGGTATTTTGTACTGGTTTTATTGCGATTAATACAGAAACAAATCAGTGGCTGTCCCAGAAGGATAGATGTGCCTACTGGAAAGACAAGAAATGCCAATATGGAAGGATAACTTCAACACAAGTTTGCATATCTTAGTGGGAGATGGAGAGGACCTGACAACTAGAGTCAACAGCTCGTAGGAGAGACCACAGTAGATTCTGGTGGTCAGGGCAGGCCTCAGGGCCCCTGCCACTGCTGTGCTACTGCTGTGCAGTTTGGGGGGCCCTTTTCCGGTGGTTAAGAACGGTTGAAGTAAAAGAATAACTCTGCAGAGGAAGGGCAGGGGATGAATTTCACTGCAGCTTCAGGAAGAAGTGTGTAAGAAGTGCAGAGAACAGGCAGGGAGACCGTCTGAGCCCCTGTGAACTCCACCCACCCCTGAGCCCACACACAGGGTCTATAGCTGGCTCAGCTTCCTCCAACCTGCACCTATGGGTCAGAGTAAGATGTGAGGCCTGAGTTCCCAAGAGAGGGGCAGGGGAGCAGCCCAAAGTAAATAAGACATCCACCTAACAGCAAAAGGATGTTGAGGTTTTGTCAGAGTTTGTGCTACTAGGCTGCAGGTGCAAGCAGCAGTGAGTATCCTGCTAGGGACTGAATGAATAGAACCCAGTGAGATCCCCAAAGTGTCAGGGCAGGGCCAGCCTTAGTCAGGACGAAATCATAAAGTAGATACAGTGTTTTTCAGAACACAGGTTCACTTCACTTCCTCTAAACTCCAGACTAGCCATATTAACTTCTTCCTTCTGGCAATGCAACCCGCATAACTGCTACCAAAATCTGCCTATCCCATACCCCACTTCTTCTATCAGCTTCCTGATTCATCTCATGTATAATAGTCTCTTCAAGGTGACAGGTGCACTTTCCTTCCATGTTTCACATTCTTTTTTTAATTACGATTTTATTTATTTATTTGAGAGGTAGAGTTACAGACAGTGAGAGGGAGAGACAGAGAGGTCTTCCATCCATTGGTTCACTCCCCAGATAGCCGCAATGGCCAGAGCTGCACCGATCCAAAGCCAGGAGCCAGGTGCTTCTTCCGGGTCTTCCATGTGTGTGCAGGGGCCCAAGCACTTGGGCCATCTTCTACTGCTTTCCCAGGCCATAGCAGAAAGCTGGATCGGAAAAGGAGCAGTCAAGACTCAAACCGGCGCCCATATGGGATGCCAGCGCTTCAGGCCAGGGCGTTAACCCACTGCGCCACAGTGCCGACCCCACATTTCACTTTCAAGCCCTGTGTTTTCCTGATTTTGTGCAGACCATTTCCCCTGCTTTTGTTGTCCTTCTGTTTTCTCCTTACCTCTTGAATTCTTACTTATCCTTCAAGGTCAGGTCCCCACAGTCCCTTCTAAGAAGAGATCATTTTCTCAGCTCTCTTTTTGTTTTTGTTTTGTTTCTGAGAAGCAGAGAGACAGACAGAAACATCCCATCCTCTGGCTCACTCTCCAAATGCTCACAATGACCAGGGATATAGGCCAAGATCTATTTAATACAGGAGCTGGAATTCAATCAAGGTCTCCCATGTGATGGAAAAGATCCAAGTACTTGGGCCATCACCACTGCCTCCCAACACTGGCAAGAAGCTAGAGTCAGGAGCCAGAGCCAGGTATCTAACACAGGTACTTCAATGTGGGTGGGGGCTCATTACCCAATAGGCTAAATGCTTGCCCCTTAGTTCTCTTTCTACTGTATATGTGTCTTGCCTGTCACTGACACTTAGCATTTTATCTTTTCTTGTAGTTATTGTACACACATCTTTCCTCTGTCTGAAAGATTCTTAAGGGGGCCGGTGCTGTGGCATAGTGGGTAAAGTGCCATTTGCAGTGCCGGCATCCCATATGGGTGCTGGTTCGAGTCTTGGCTGCTCCACTTCCGATCCAGCTCTCTGCTATGGCCTGGGAAAGCAGTACAAGAGGGCCCCAGTCCTACCCAGAAGAAACTCCTGGCTCCTGGCTTCAGATCGGCACAGCTCCAGCCACTGTGGCCAACTGGGGAGTGAACTAGCAGATGGAAAACCTCTCTCTCTCTCTCTCTCTCTCTCTCTCTCTCTCTCTTTTTCTCTCTTCCTTTCTTTCTCTCCCTGTCTCTGCCTATTCTTCTCTCTCTCTATAATTCTGACCTTCAAATAAATAAATAAATCTTTAAAAATATTCCTAAGGATAGAATCAACATCTGTTTCATTTTTTGTTTCCCCCACAAAACCTTGCATAGTTGTTAGATCATAGTAAGAGCTTAATGAATTTTCTTAATTATTAATTCAAGAATGCATCTCATTTAATCCCCAAATGACTCTAATATAGAAATTTCATCCACCATACCAGAAGAATACCAGAGAAAGTTCCTAACTGTAGGCCCTCAGAGCAAAAACTCAATTACCCTGAAACAACATAGAACTTTCACATACTGCTTATTTAATCACTTGAAAAAAACATTTTGACAGCATCTGCTAGAGGTATATGCTCATAACCCACGATTTTACCCCTTGATATATACCCAACAGTCATACCTGGACAAAAGGGATCATTGCAGCATAATTACAATAGTACCAAAAGAGGGAAACAACCAAAGGTTCACCAGTGATAGAATGAATAAATAAACTACACCATAGAGATACAATAAAATACTATACAACTACAAAAACGATCAGCTAAACACAATTATGTAGAAAAACTTCATAAGATGTTGAGCAGAAGAACTCAGACACAGGAGTATATACCATGAGATGCCATCTGTATACAGGTAAAGCTAGGGTATGATGTTAGAAGTCAGAGCAGTGGCTGTATTTGTGGAGTGGAGAAGAGTAATGAATGGGAGCAAACGTGGTAGACAAAAGGGAGTGCTCACTGATTACTCATCGATATGTAAGTATATGACTGTGTGCACTTTTCTGTACATCTGTTGCGCTTCAGTTGAAAAGATTTGTTTGGGAAGACAAGGATCTGGCTGTCCCGGAAGTGGTTTTTACAGAGATGGATTTCCTTCAGGATGGGCTGTAGCAGGGCTCTCTGAGTCCCAGTCTCCCTCCTGTGCGCAGCTGTTCTGCTAGTCACACTTTGATTAAGGGGAGGCACGATGAGGAGGAAATGAGTAAAAATGATTGGAGCCTTCATACAGCTTGTGGTTCGAGACCCCTCCCTAAGAAGTGAAAGTTTCAACACAATCTATTGAAAAAGCTGGCAACACTTAGAGCTAAAATAATAAGGACAATGGCAGTCTTTTTTCCCAGCAAAACTCACCCCAGATCCTAAAGGCCCTGAGGAGCCACAGACTTCAGTGTGTTCTTTGGGGCTTCTAAGATTGGACAATCATCACCTGAATTTAAGTAGCAAAATGAATGCGAGAGTCCAGGCCCACTCTCTGGCCCCTGTTCCCCAATATATCCAACCCCCAAAACATCTGTCTGCCTCTGTTATGGCTAAAAATAATTTACTTTGAGCACCTGTGTATTCAGCATGGTGCTGTGCCCTTCGGAGGCTCCAAAAGCAAAGGGGCCATGGACATTCACCACTGAACCCCCAATACCTGGCCCAGGGCCTGGTGCAGAGTTGCTCAGATACACCCAGGGAAGGGATGGGAGTAGAGGAGCGGATGTTCAGCATTGACTGTATCCTTGTGCCAGGGAACATTCTGGATGCTGAGGGTGTGGCAGTGAACAAAACAGACAAGTCCTGATCTCAAACGTCATATATTCCAGTGGCTGAAAAAGACGCCAGGAGACAGAAAATAAAAAGTGAACTCTGTGGTACACTATATAAAGATGAGCGCCATGGAGAAAAGTTGGGTGGAGAGAGAGCCAAAGGGTAGCAGCCTCTTGTGTTGTTATTCCTGCCCGAAATGCATATGGTGACCTGAACCATATGAGGGAACAGCAAACCAAGAGTGAGGATCTTGCTGTGAAACTCTACAGAAACACTTATGTCACAAAAGACAAAGGAAGGTAGAGGAGTGGTTACAGATGGACGATGACAGAGGAGGTATAGCAACCAAATGCCATACATGAGCCTGATTAGGACCTGGGTCAGGGGAAAAGATACCAGAACGCACATCATGGGGAAAGCTGGTCACCAGTGACTGCATGTTTGATGGTATCAGTGTTAGACGTACTAACTTTGGCAACTGTACTGTAGTTATGAGAGAGAGTCCTGGCTTGTAGGACATATGTGCTAAGATATTTAGAAGTAAGGAAGCCATGGTACCTGCAACTTCTAAAATGGTTCAGCAAAAATTATTATTATTATACATTTATACACACATATATTTGGGGATAAAAAATATGTTTATTTGAACGTTTATAGAGGGAAAAATTACTGCAAATGTGATAAACTGTCAATAACAGGTGGAGTGGGCATTTTGCACAATGGTTGTGATGCCACTTGGGATGCTCACATAGGAGGCTGTGGTTTCAAATCCTGCCTCTGTTTTCAGTTCTGCCTCCTGCTAATGTGCATCCCGAGAGGCAGCCGGTGATGGCCCAAGTATGCCACCTATGAGCGACATTTGAGTTTAGGCTCCTGGCTTCCACCTGGAACAGCCCTAGCTATTGTGGGCATTTGTTTAATGAACCAGTGTATAGAAGATATTCTCTCTTTCTTTCTTTCTTTCTTTCTTTCTTTCTTTCTTTCTTTCTTTCTTTCTTTCTTTCTCTCTCTCTCTCTCTCTCCCTCTCCCTCTCCCTCTCCCTCTCCCTCTCCCTCTCCCTCTCTCCTTCCATTACGTCTTCCCTCCCTCTTCCCCTTTTCAAATAAAATTAAAATTAAAAAAAATTTAAATGTTTAAATGGGAGGAGCGCAGGGGTACCCACCCTGATCAAAGTGCGGCTGCAGAAGCGCAGGGAGACAGCGGCTGCGGTGGGGCGGGGAAGCTGAGAGGCGCGGGGGCAGCGCCAGGGCGAGGGCGGGCTGGCGAGAGCTTGCAATGCCTGCACCGCACCCAGTATGCATGGCCAGCAAAGTGCCTCCCCAGAAGGAGCGCGGCGCGCAGCAGCGCTCAGAACTGCCAAAAGTGCTTTTCCACTTCCTCGCGAGTCTAAAGAGGCGGGAAAGTTTCCTGCTCTGCCCTCTAAACCTGCCACCTTCAATCACATCAGCCTGGGCCCACTCCGAAGCTTCGAGAAAAGCCACCTCCTCTGTCCTCAAGGTGGCTTGAAGAGTCTCACAGCAAAGCTGGTCTGGGCAGATTTGCACACCTGGGTCTTAGGCGAAAGCCGCTTTCTTTTCTGAAAAGTGGAAGCAGCATAAGTCCGCCCTTGCTCCATGCGCCACAGGTCAAGACTCTCGCTATGACCAACTTAGAGCTACGGAGTGGAAGTTTGGCGTGACATCTGGGAACGGCGAATTGGAGAAAGTGGGAAGTATTTTTTGACAAAGTTGGTGGTTAAGAAAGAAAATCATATTGAAAGTTTGTATGCAGGATTAAATTCTCCTCCTGCGTGTTCTACAGCTTCCTGCATGAGATGGAGCAAGGCAGAGCCAGCATGGAGCATTTCAGCTGATTTCTGTCCCTGTGCCCCCTTGTCGCTACCCTGGGTGACTGCTCTGAGAGGCAACCCTCCCCCCCCCCCAAGGTCTGCTGGCTGCTTGGGAGTCCGGGTCCAAAAAGCTTGTGAAAACCAATAGGATGTAGTCCTGAAAGAGCCCTATAGATGACGTTATAAAGATGTTAAGGGAACAGCCACCTCCCATATCCCCAGGACACAGCCAGATGGTCTCAAGGCTGTCACATCCAGATTCAGGGGAGCAAACCTAGCAAAGTCCAGAGAAAAGGAATGATCTCATGTCTCAAGATAACACACTAAGCACACACCCCCCCCCCAAAAGCAAGTGCTCCTTCATGGCTAAGGAACAGGCAAGCTGTGTGAGTGACATGTGTGTGCAGGTTTCCTGGCCACTGTATGTCTAGTAGTGGTGCCTTGCCAGTCAGTTTGTTTTTAATAGTCCAAAAAATGTTTATTAATTTTAAGTATATACATACCCACAGAAACACACCATGAAAATAGTCTGATCCTGCAGTCTCTCTGACATTTTCACCATCTCCTAAAGCCCTAGCAGGTTGTAGATGGGAAGCTCCACCCATCAAGCTGCCATCTATTGAAAAACAACCCTCCTACAAGCTTAATACCTATGGCTGCTTCTCCCGTGTATCTGTCCAGTTTGCTGTTATTGCGTCAGGTCAGTGAGTCACCTGTGTATAGATAAGTGACCCAGTCTCTGAAAAGAACTGAGGCTAAACCCTGCCCCCACTTCCGGTGTTGTCCTATTGTGTTGTAATAAGATAGCACTTCAAAGACTATTTTAACTTGTGTCAGTTCAGGCCGACCACGTTTATGAAAAAGGTTCTGAAGAAAAAGAAAATTTTAAATGGTAATTGTTGAACGAACATAGGTGAAGAAAACACAAGAGTCCTTTGCACTATTCTTTCAGCAATTCAGTCCAACTATGAAGTTCACAAATGAAAGCAAGCAGGCAACTCCAGGTGCTCACATTAGGCCAGCTCCACAGACACAGAACACGGCAGGAGGAGAGGAGAGCTGGCGACATGTGCCCTGTTCCCTCGCTCCAGGAATCACATGCTGGTTGCACTGTGCTACAGATCTGCCACCATGATGTTGAACCCCAGACATGGGGGGAAGAAGGACATGCCATGCCCCTGTCACACAGCCTCGTCCCTTCTGTCACTCTTATCCCTGAACCCCCAAACTCATCAGCCCTCTCTCAACTGACTGAGGTGCTTCTGAAGCTCCTGAGACCAAATCCCAACCGGGGCTGTTGAGTCCCACTTGCCCACCCACAGGAGCCCTGGGGCTCCAGGCATCCCTCCCTGCTCATGGTTCTTCACCATGCTATTCCCAAAGCTGTCTGTATTCCTCACAAATGCTGAATCCACACAAGCTTGGACTATGTCTTCCTGGAGAATGTGAGTCCTCAGGGGCTCAGGATGAACCAGGACCTAGGGCTGGGACTTTAATCCTTATCAGGTTTCTGGACAAACACCATCCTGCATCTCACTTTCCCCCTCTCTACCCACCCACCCTTGCCCTTGTACCTGAGTCGCTCACCTGAAACATAGATCAAAATTTCAGAATACCTTGGACTCCAGAGTTGGAAAATATGGGAGCAGCCTTGGACTGGATCCCCTGAGGATGCCCTGGAAGACTGCATGCCCTGTTGACAGCCTTAGGTTTGCTGTGTAGCTTTCTAATACTGTGTTCTCCTCCTTCCACTCCAAGCCAACATTTCCCTAATAATTCTCAGGCTCCTACAATCCCTGGGGTGCAGGAAGAGCTGAAGAGCCAAAGCACTGGGCATTTGAGTATAACCCCTAACCTGGCCAGTGGCTTTCCCCCAGCACCTCTGCCCTCTTCCCGCTCAGCCTTCCTGCCCGGTGGTCTACCTGCCTGTCTCTGGGCTCCAGAACCTTCCAGCTTCCTTGGGGCTGCTTTGCCACTCTCACCCCATAATTAGAGGGTGAGATTTCCTTTGTTCTTCTTACAGCAACTGGGAGGAGGTCTCCTCCCCACTTCTCGGAAGAGGAGATTGAAGACAGTGGAAAGCAATTGCTTCAGCCAAGACTGCCTGGATTGCTAATGGCAAGGGCACAGGCCACTCTCAGTTCCCAGATCCACTGTCAGAGCCTGAAGGAGCTGACAGCATCCCAGCTCCAGGTGACCCTACAGGTGGCCTGATGGGAGGCTCTGGGTTCTGATCTCCCTGAGCTGTGACCCGTGGTCCATGCCAGCCCCCTCCCCCACACCAGGCTGGGGCTCTTACCTTGGCCCTGGTGCTGCTTGAAGAGCAGGAGGAAGGTCAGGGTTAGGGTGAGGACAGAGGGGTCGGGTGGCCCCAACATTCTCAAAGGGTAGAGGAGTCAGGTAGCTCCTCTCCCCTACCAGACACCCTGCTGTATACGGGCTCAACAGCCACCAGGCAGTAGCAAGGCTGTGGTAGCAAAGTGTGTCACTGCCTGTCCAGCCACAATTTCCTCAATTTGAGGCTGCTCACATTTGCTGCAAGCTGACAAAGTCCCTGAGAAAGCCTCAGTCCCTGGACCTGGTCTGATGGTTCCCATAGCTGATGCAAAGTTTGCAGCAAGTGGGCGGGTCCTTGGGGCTCACTCTGACCCACAAAACCAGCTTCAAAATCGGATCCCTCCCTGTGCTGGAGCCTGGCTGCTTCCTTCAAAGGGCAGATGCCTAAGACATTTTCCAATTTTCTCCATCCTGCTAGCAATATAGAGAGACAACATGAGGACCACACAGCCATTTTCCCACCCTGGGGAGACGGGTTGGGAGGGTTTGACTGAGAGCCAGAACCCTGTGTAGGACATAGGAAGAGAACAAAGAACTAGGAATATTTTTTTAAGATTTATTTATTTATTTGAAAGAGTTACAGAGAGGCAGAGAGAGAGAGAGAGAGAGAGAGAGAGAGAGAGGGAGAGAGAAAGAGAGACAGCTTCCATCCGAGGCTGGTTCACTCCCCCAGATGACTGCAACAACAGCTGGAGCTGGGCTACTCCAAGGCCAGGAGCCAGGAGTTTTTCCTGGTCTCATCTCTTCCACTATGTGAGGACACAGCTGGAATTAAGCACTTTGCAACCCAGCAAAGAACTCTCATCAGACCTTGACTGCCCTGGCTTTCTGACCTCAGACTTCCCAGCCTACAGAACTGTGAGAAGTAAGTTTATGTAGTTCATGAGCTGCCCATTTTGTCAGAGCTACCCAATTGAATAAGGCATCCGATATAGATAAGGTTTTGTTTATTTAGCTTTTTGAAGCTGGTCTAATGCTTATCATCTCTTCTATCCTTTGTCTTCTCCCAAAGGGAAGCCTTCAACCCCAGGGAATATCCTCAGAGTTTCTCTGACAATGCTCTTGACCTTGGGAGGTTGTGCTCAAAGTATGATGCAAAAAGAAAGGGTAAACTTCCTCACCTGGCAGATGGAAGAGAATATCCAGACAACATAAATTAAGAATCTGCTTCACAATCCTAAGCTGGGAACAGGTGTACCACTTCTGTGTCTGCCTTGTGGTCCTTAACAAACTCTACCACTTAATAACTGCCCTTTGCTCCCACATTGCTCTGCCTAATCCTGAGCTTTACAACATAAAGTCATGCTCCCCTTAGTTTGGGGTTCCCAGAGCCTGGTTCAGGGCCTGTTCCTTCACAGTTGCTTAATATATTGTTGAGTGCTGAAAGAATGAGTTCCCTAGAAACGGCATTTGCATTTCCCTGAGTCACCAATGTCCCTGCACTCCTCTCTGCCTCTCCTTCTCTCTGTGTGTAATTCTGACTTTCAAATAAATAAGTAAATATTTTTTAAAAAATCAAGGGAAGAGGTAGACATGGCAGGATCCAGGGGATTTCCAAACAAAAGGACCATGCACAAAATTCCAGTTATCCTATTCCAACAGTTATACAGACAGCTCTTACTCCTCCCAGAAAAGGTATATAACAATACACATGGAGTATTGACAACTAGGGAAGTTCTCCCAAGCTTTGGTGTCCAGAGTTTTGACTGGAATTTGGCTAACCACCCCAGGGCTGACCTTAGTCTCTCGTTCCTTCTGATGCTATAGAAACCAAATCTCCTACTATAATTTAGATTGTTACCATAGACTCTCTGGAATGGCTCAACGTCTCTGGTAAATGAAGACTTTCTAATGAGGCAACATTCCAAAGCTTATGGATTATTTCCCAGGAGCCAAGGGCCAAGGCCAGATCTCTCTACAGGCAAAATTAATCCTTTTACTGTACACCTGAAAAAAAATAGTCAAAGATGAATCCTTCAAAAAGGGCCTGATTGGTTTGACAAGTATGTTAAGCAATCTTTCAAGAATTCTAATACTAGATGCAAATGAAAAATTACTGTCTTTCTAACCATCTGAATATTGTCAGTGTACTTCTTTGAATGAAAGCAGGTAAAAACAATTCTTTTTCTGTTTCTCTTTCTCAAAGGGGCTGAAAAATTGCTCACTCTTGGGTTTTCATTCCCCAGAAGAGAATAAGCCTGTTTTGTTTATTTGCTTACTGTGATGACTTTCAGGTTTGTGGTCAGAGATACAATATTCCTGAAAGGAAGATGTAGGGCGAAGCCTCTTAAAACAACACACGGAACATCAAAAAACCTGGTGGACCTGTATTGAAGTTGAGGACTCAGTAGTGAGAACCTAATTGTACAATGCATGAAATAGATCACTTCAGAATGTCCATATAGTGGGGAGCTTGCTATTCCCAGCTTCAGTGTGGAGAAACAGCTCAACAACGCAGAAAAGTTGAGGCTAACTCCTGACACTCAAAATATGGCATAGGAAATAAAATCAATCTCTGCCTCCTTGTGTTGGAACCAATATTTCTACATGAAAAATGAATGAATTTTCCCAAATTGCAAGGGAGATGCATCAATGAATTGTCTTATACCATTTTAACTTACACCACTTAAAATAAAATATGAATTTCTTTTGTACATTTCTGTTTTACTGTATTGTTAGAATGTCACTTGGTATCAAATTATATTCTGAGATTTTTATCATTGAACTATTAATATGTCAATGTTTTGCAAAAGTCAAAAAGAAAACATAAATTTTAGGTGACCAAGTACTTGGATCCCTGTCAATCAGCAGGAAACCCAGACTGAGTTCTCTGTTCCTGGCTTCAACCTCATCCAGCCCAGCTGTTGTGGGCATTTGGGGAGTGAACCAGTAAGTGGGGGAGCGCTCTGAGTCCTCGCACAATCTCTCTCTTTCAAATAAAATAAATAAATAAAGTTTTAAAAAAAATCTATGATATGGGTTTGGATGTGTCTACACACTCACACAAGACCACCAAAAGATGAAGAGCCTATGTCTGACTTCCTCTTCTTCTAATAGTTCTCTTTCCCCCTTCCCTTCCCCACCTCCTTATATGACTTCACATGAAGTTCTCTTTTCCTGACATACCTTCTCCTAGTCAGCTCCAATAGTGTCCCTTATCAATCTGTATGTTTTCTTCTGAAGAGGAACAGGCCCTTGGGGATCAAATGCTTTGACCCCTCCTTGCTCCACACTGAGACTTTATTTCTGCCTCCCAGTCTATCTTGAGCAATTCAGCACACGCATGGACAGTGAGATGCACTATGACTGAAGCTGGATACATTTTAGACAGGGTGTCTAATGGAACATCAGCTTCATGCCAACTGAGGCTCTTAAAGCATTACTTCAGCTTTAGATGTACAATTCTTAGCAGAGACTTCTGCTACCTTGTGTTTTAATTCTGGGAATCTGTCTTAGCCTATATCAAAAACCAACTTTGAGGTCATGGGCCCTAGATGTTTCATTCCCTTCTCCAAGTCTGAAAAACACCATCTCTGTCTTTCCTATCCAGCTTTTTTCTATGTACCAAAGGCATTGTGTCCTCCTGCCCTGTTTTCCTTTTTGCTGTTTATAAGATTTTTTTCTGACTACAGTTGTCAGTTCTGCATACACATTATTTCTTAATTTACAGGAGCACTTATCACGTATTTTGCACATGTTTTTGTGCATACATGGTGGCACATCATAGATTTACATTTCAAAAGCAGCACCTTGGGCATTTCTTTTAATTCGCTAAAGCTTTCACTGTTCTTGAGGAAGTCTGCCAGCCTGAACTTTTATATACTATTGATAAAATAACATGATCAATATGTAGTGTGTAATGGAAAAGTCATCATTTCAACCATCAGTGATTTTCTAAGACTTTATTGTATATTCACCTCACAAAAAATTAAGGCTGTGGGATTCTGCACAGAGGAGTCCTACAAATAATCATGGAAACGAGGTGTGGGAAGTCATTTTCCCATCTTTAGGGAGTGCAATATAGGACTTTAAAGCAATTCACTTCCATGAAATTTCAATATAACCTAAGAAACAAATGCCTGATAATGATATAGTAGAAAATAATTTGCATTATATTCACACAAAGGAATATCACTAGCTTTGAAAATGAATGGATGTACCTCAAATGTAATGTATTCAAGTGAAATGAACATTTTGATATTCGATGATTGTAAATATGAAATACATGAAATTTGTATAACTTAAATAAATTTTTTAAAGAAAGTAAATGTAACCACCTCCACTATGGATATAAATATTGAACTCCAAAGACCTTAAGAAATGTAGACAGAGTCAAAAGCAGACATGGATTCAAATTTAAGATTTTGGGGTTGGCGATGTGGTGTAGCAGGTAAAGCTGCTGCTTGCAGTGCAAGATTCCACATGGGCGCCAGTTTGAGTCCCTGCTGCTCCACTTCCAATCCAGCTCTCTGCTATGGCCTGGGAAAGCAGTGGAAGATGGCCCAAGTCCTTGGGCCCCTGCAACCACATGGGAGACCCAGATGAAGCTCCTGGCTACTGGCTTCAGATCAGCGCAGCTCCAGCCCTTGTGGCCATCTGGGGAGGGAACCAGCAGATGGAAGACCTCTCTCTCTCTGTCTCTCTTAACTCCACCTTTCAAATAAATAAATAAATCTTAAAAAATTTAGGATTTTATCATCACTTAACTTTCATTATTTTTCCTGATACATTAAACTGTCCCTCATTAAAAAAAAAAAAAAAAAAGGAAAGGACATTTAGTCTAAAAGTTAGGATGCTTCCATCCCACATCAGAGTGCTTGGGATAGACATCCAGGTTCAGATCTTGACTCAAGCTTCCCCCCAACAGGGACCCTGGGAGGCAGCAGAGAAAGCTCAAGTACTTGGATTCCTGCCACCAATGTGGGAGACCTAGATTGCATTTATGGTCCATGGCTCTGGCTTTGGGCCAACCTAAGCCATCTCTGGCATTTGCTGGGAAATTCTCTCTCTCTTTCTCTCTCTTGCTCTTGTCCCCCCCCCCTCTTTCCCCTCCATCTCAAATAAAAAAAAAACAGATAAAAACATAAAACCAAAGCATTTTCTTCTCAATTCTGGTAATTTTGGCATTTAACAGGCAATAAAGTTATAAATTTTTGCTTTAAAAAAATTGAATGGATGAATTGGCAACAGCATAAAAAATAATGCTTAATGTCACAGGTAAAAAGACACACCCAGAAGACAACATTTGATATTTCTATTGAGTTTAAAAACAAGAAAGTAAGCATTGTGCCATTTACGCACATATGTGATGTGCGTGCATATGTGTGTGATTGTTAAGAGTAATTTAAGCAATAGAAACGATAAGCATACACTGAGATAATGGCAACAACACGTGAGGGGTGAAGTAACAGAGCGGAACATGGTGGAGATTATTAATAGCATTCTAGTTCTCAGGCTGTGTCATAGCTTAAGTGTCCCCTGCATTGTGAAACAAAGGAAGGAAGGAAGGGTGGAGGGAGGTGGGCAGAGAGAGGAGGGAGGAGGGAAGGAGGCCTGGCCTGGCTCCCATGCATCTCTGCATTTGTTACAAGCATAAAGAAATGACCACCAATGTCACCTTGCTGGTCACTGTGATCCCATTCTCTTTTGGAAGGGGGCACATATGGCATAGGAAATAAGAGGACCCTGTGTCTTGTTCTGGCCAAGAATTGGAAGCAAAAAAGATATCACTTTCAGGCTGAAATCCTTTTTAAAAGATTATTTATTTACTTGAAAGGCAAAGTTACAGTGAGGAAGGGAGGTAGGGAAAGGGGAAAGGGAGAGAGAGAGAGAAAAAAAAAAACTTTAATTTGCCAGCTCTCCTCCCAAAAGCTGCAATAACTGGGCTGGGCCAGGCCAAAGCCAGGAACCAGGACCTCCATCTGAGTCTCCCACGTGGATGACAGGGACTTCCCAGACATGTCAGCAGAAAGCTGGAGCAGAAGCAGAGTAGCTGGGACTCAAACCTCCCCTTTGATATGAGATGCTGTAGTCCAAAGCAGTGGCTTCACAACACCCTGCCCTCGGGTTGAAGCCTTAAAGCAGGCAGGGCACCAGGTAATATATTTCTTTTTCTAGTTTCAGTAAAACCTGAATTAACTTGGTTTATGTTTATAGGTGATAAAAAAACTAATGTTGGAAGTTGAAATGATAGTGCTCTGTGTTATGTAGTAGTCACACCATTGCCTGTGGTAACTGACAGTTAGTTATGTGCCTATGCACCTGGGCTCTGAGAGGAGGCTGCAGGGGACCGGAATGAGCATGTGACGTGTTGGCTACATTTCACAAAACTCATATATTACAAAAGCAATTGCCTCAGGAAAAAAGATCATCTGTTTTGCAATAGGAACAAAAGGAATAAGTGACTTTAGCAGGTAAAAGATCTGGAAAGTTTTCATGGATAAATGATTTTTTTATATAAAGCTTTTATTTAAAGAATATAAGTTTCCAAAGTACAGCTTATGGACTACAGTGGCTCCCCCCACACACACAACTTCCCTCCCTTCCGCTACCCTCCCCTTTCCCGCTCCCTCTCCCCTTCTGTTCACATCAAGATTCATTTTCAAATCTCCTTATACACAGAAGATCAGTTTAGTACATATTACATAAAGATTTCAACAGTTTGCCCTCACATAGAGACACAAAATGAAAATACTGTTGGAGCACTAGTCACAGTACCAATTCAAAATGTACAGCACATTAAGGACAGAGATCCTACATGATTTTTTTTAAAGAATTGATTAATTATCTATGCAATTTCCAGTTAAACACCAAGATTTTTCAATCATTTGCAATTATCTTTATATACAGAAGATCGATTCAATATATACTAAGTACAGATTTCATCAATTTGCACGCACACAGAAACACAAAGTGTAAAAATACTGTTTCAGTACTAGTAATAGCATTATTTCACATTGGATAACACATTAAGGACAGATCCCTCATGAGACGTAGGTACAGAGTGACTCCTGATGTTGATTTAACAATTTGACACTCTTGTTTATGGCGTCAGGAATCTCCCTAGGCTCTAGTCATGAGTTGCCGAGGCTATGGAAGCCTTTAGGGTTTGCCGACTTCGATCTTATTCCGACAGGGTAATAGTCAAAGTGGAAGTTCTCTCCTCCCTTCAGAGAAAGGTACCTCCTTCTTTGATGGCCCCATTCGTTCCACTGGGATCTCACTCGCAGAGATCTTTCATTTAGGTCTTCTTTTTTTTTGTTTTTCAGAGTGTCTTAGCTTTCCATGCCTAAAATATTCTCATGGGAATATTTTAGGCATGGAAAGCTAAGACACTCTGGAAAAAACAGAAGACCTAAATGAAAGATCTCTGCGAGTGAGATCCCAGTGGAAAGAATGGGGCCATCAAAGAAGGAGGTACCTTTCTCTGAAGGGAGGAGGGAACTTCCACTTTGACTATGGCCCTGTGGGAATAAGATCGAAGTCGGCGAACCCTAAAGGCTTCCATAGCCTCGGCAACTCATGACCAGAGCCTAGGGAGATTACTGACGCCATAAACAAGAGTGTCAAATTGTTAAATCAACATCAGGAGTCACTGTGTACTTACGTCTCATGAGGGATCTGTCCTTAATGTGTTATCCAATGTGAAGTGATGCTATTACTAGTACTGAAACAGTATTTTTACACTTTGTGTTTCTGAGTGGGTGCAAACTGATTAAATCCTTACATAGTATATATTGAATCGATCTTCTTTATATAAAGATAATTGCAAATGATTAAAAAATCTTGGTGTTAAACTGGAAATTGCATAGACAATTAATCAATTTTTTTAAAAAAAAATCATGTAGGATCTCTGTCCTTAATGTGCTGTACATTGTGAATTAATACTATAACTAGTACTCCAACAGTATTATCATTTTGTGTCTCTATGCGAGGGCAAACCGTTGAAATCTTTACGTAA
This sequence comes from Sylvilagus floridanus, assembly GCA_949820135.1. Taxonomy (NCBI): domain Eukaryota; kingdom Metazoa; phylum Chordata; class Mammalia; order Lagomorpha; family Leporidae; genus Sylvilagus; species Sylvilagus floridanus. The sequence goes on from OX463225.1 coordinate 122,107,477, forward strand.
TATGTACTAAATTGATCTTCTGTGTATAAAGAGAATTGAAAATGAATCTTGATGTGAACAGAAGGGGAGAGGGAGCGGGAAAGGGGAGGGTGGGGGGAGGGAGGGAAGTTGTGTGGGGGGGGAGCCATTGTGGTCCATGAGCTGTTCTTTGGAAATTTATATTCTTTAAATAAAAGCTTTATAAAAAAAAAAAAATATTCTCATGGGCTCTTGAGCCAGATCCGAATGCCTTAAGGGCTGATTCTGAGGCCAGAGTGCTATTTAGGACATCTGCCATTCTATGAGTCTGCTGTGTCTCCCACTTCCCATGATGGACCGTTCTCTCCCTATTTGATTCTATCAGTTAGTATTACCAGACACTAGTCTTGTTTGTGTGATCCCTTTGACTCTTAGACCTATCAGTGTGATCAATTGTGAACTGAAATTGATCATTTGGACTAATGAGATGGCCTTGGTACATGCCACCTTGATGGGATTGTATTGGAATCCCCTGGCACAATTCTAACTCCATCATTTGGGGCAGTTCCGATTGAGCATGTCCCAAATTGTACATCTCCTGCCTCTCTTATTCTTATATTTCACAGGGATCACTTTTCAGTTAAAATTTAAACACCTAAGAATAATTGTTTTCAATAATCACACACACATACATTAAAAACCTTTCTATCCACCTCAGCCAAGGGCCAGTATCTGGGATCTCAGATGTGCCATGTAGTGCATAGCCACACAAGTAATCTGGCAACTGAGAAAGCGGAGAAATATTATTTTATTCTTACACTAAAATCTAAACTTCTAAAAGCTGATTTCAAAACTGGAAATAAAATAATAAATCTTAAAATTACATTTTAGATTTAAGAATGTTCTAGATTTTCATCATTTGAGGATGAAACACGGCTCCTTCCTCTCCTGAATACTGTTCCAACATTGGACTGCTGAGGCTTTGTGATCAAAAAGCATATTCAGTGAGCTCTGTTGAAAAAAAAAAAGTATATTTCAAGATCATACCTCTAGGAATCCTGCAACCTGGGCCAGATAGGGTGGTGTCGTTACTGTAACAAAGAGTGGGCTTGTGCTTATAAGTTCCAAAATACTAGGACTTGGGGTAATAACACATTCCAGTGCTTCTGAAAAATATTAAATCTGAGTCAATATGTCTTAATATGCATCCAGAGAAGTACACTGTGCATTAAGTTTTCAGTTAACAAAACTACCCTCCCTTAAAAATATTTTCACCATATCCATACCCTGTTGAAAATCGCATCATGGTTTTACCCAAACAAACATGTTGTCATTTCAGTATGGAAAACAGAACCGTATCTGGAGTTCCGAAACTGGTCTTGCAGACATAACATCCTGGTGGTAGCCCCAAGTTTTACCTTGGTTATGGTTGATTTCAGAAATTGTGTTTCTACCCGTTAAACTGAAGTGAACACTATGAGAAATGGTGACTTGATCAGCCCTTGCCCTGACTGTTAATGAACAACTTAATACGTTATCCCTCTTAGTATTTTTGTTTGTTTGTTCTATTTAATACTTTTGGTTGAATACTGTAATCAATACACAATTATTTTTAAGTGTTGAAACTTCACTGAAAAGTGATTGCTGTTAAATATAAAAGTGGGAATAAGAGAGGGAAGAGATGTACATTTTGGGACATGCTCAAGCTGATTTGCCCCAAACGGTGGAGTTAGAAACATTCCAGGGGATTCCAATTCAATCCCATTAAGCTGGCATGTACCAATGCCATCTCACTAGTCCAAGTGATCAATTTCTGTTTACAATTGATCATAATGATAGGACTAAGAGCCAAAGGGATCACATAAACAAGACTAGTGTCTGCAAATACTAGCTGATAGAATAAAAAAGGGAGAGAATGATCCAACATGGGAAGCAAGATACACAGCAGACTCGTAGAAAGGCAGATGTCCTAAACAGCACTCTGGCCTCAGAATCAGCCCTTAAGGCACTCGGATATGGCTGAAAAGCCCATGAGAGTATTTCAGGCATGGAAAGCCAAGACACTCTGGCAAAAAAAAAAAAAAAAAAAAAACACCTAAATGAAAGATCTCCGCAAGTGAGATCCCAGTGGAAAGAACAGGTCATCAAAGAAGGAGGTACCTTTCTCTGAAGGGAGGAGACAACTTCCACTTTGACTACGACCCTGTCTAAATATGATAAGAGTCGGTGAACTCAAAAGGCTTGCATAGCCTTGGCAACTCATGACTAGAGCCTGGGGGGATTACTGATGCCATAAACAAGAGTGTCAGTTTGTTAAGTCAACACCAGGAGTCACTGTGCACTTACTCCTCATGTAGGATCTCTGTCCTTAATGTGCTGTACATTGTGATAACGCTATAACTAGTACTCCAGCCATATTTTTCACTTTGTGTTTCTATGTGGGTGCAAACTGTTGAAATCTTTATTTAATATATGCTAAACTGATCTTCTGTATATAAAGAGAATTGAAAATGAATCTTGATGTGAATGGAAGGGGAGAGGGAGCGGGAAAGGGGAGGGTTGTGGGTGGGAGGGAAGTTATGGGGTGGGGGGAAGCCATTGTAATCCATAAGCTGTACTTTTGAAATTTATATTCATTAAATAAAAGCTTTAAAAAACCCTACAAGCTAGAAGGGAATGGCGAGACATAGCCCAGGTACTAAGAGAAAAAAACTGCCAGCCCAGAATATTATATCCTGCAAAGCTCTCATTTGTGAATGAAGGTGAAATAAAGACCTTTCACTGCAAAAAGAAATTGAAAGAATTTGTTGCCACTCGTCCAGCCCTGCAAAAGATGCTTAAAGATGTGTTACACACAGAAACACAGAAACACGGCCATCAACATGAAAGTAGGTAAAAGAAGGGAATCTCACAGCAAAAGATTACAGGGAATTCAAAGCATACATTTGGATAAAGAAATTATGGGACATATACTCTATAGAATACTATACAGCAGTCAAAAACAATGAAATCCGGTCATTTGCAACAAGATGGAGGAATCTGGAAAACGTCATTCTGAGTGAATTAAGCCAGTCCCAAAGGGACAAATATCATATGTTCTCCCTGATCGGTGACAACTAATTGAGCACCAAAGGGGAAACCTGTTGAAATGAAATGGACACTATGAGAAACAGTTACTAGATCAGCTCTTGTGCTGACTGTTGTTGTACAATGTAATACTTTATCCATTTTAGTTTTTTTATTCTAGTACTATTGGTTGAACTCTGTAATTAACAAACAATTATTCTTAGGCATTTAAATCTTAACTGAAAAGTGATCCCTGTGAAATATAAGAGTGGGAATAAGAGAGGGAGGAGATGTACAATTTGGGACATGCTCAATCAGATCTGCCCCAAATGATGGAGTTAGAAATGTGCCAGGGAATTCCAATACAATCCCATCAAGGTGGCATGTACCAAGGCCATCTCACTAGTCCAAGTGATCAATTTCAGTTCACAATTGATCACACTGATAGGTCTAAGAGTCAAAGGGATCACACAAACAAGACTAGTGTCTGCTAATACTAACTGATGGAATCAAAAAGGGAGAGAATGATCCAACATGGGAAGCGAGATACACAGCAGACTCATAGAATGGCAGATGTCCTAAATAGCTCTCTGGCCTCAGAATCAGCCCTTAAGGCATTCAGATCTGGCTCAAGAGCCCATGAGAGTATTTTATGCATGGAAAGCCAAGACACTCTGGAAATAAAAAAAAAAAAAAAGAAGAAGAAGACCTAACTGGAAGATCTCTGTGAGTGAGATCCCAGTGGAAAGAACGGGGCCATCAAAGAAGGAGGTACCTTTCTCTGAAGGGAGGAGAGAACCTCCACTTTGACTATGACCCTGTCAGAATAAGATTGAAGTCGGCAAACCCTAAAGGCTTCCATAGCCTCGGCAACTCATGACTAGAGCCTAGGGAGATTCCTGACGCCATAAACAAGAGTGTCAAATTGTTAAATCAACTTCAGGAGTCACTGTGTACTTACGTCTCATGTGGGATCTGTCCTTAATGTGTTATCCAATGTGAAGTAATGCTATAACTAGTACTGAAACAGTATTTTTCACTTTGTGTTTCTATGTGGGTGCAAACTGATGAAATCTGTACTTAGTATATACTGAATCGATCTTCTGTATATAAAGATAATTAAAAATGAAAAAAAAAACTTGGTGTTAAATTGGAAATTGCATAGAAAATTAATCAATTTAAAAAATATATATCGTGTAGAATCTCTGTCCTTAATGTGCTATACATTGTGAATTAATACTATAACTAGTACTCCAACAGTATTTTTCACTTTGTGTTGCTATGTGAAGGCAAACTGTTGAAATCTTTACTTAACATATACTAAACTGATGTTCTGTATACAAAGAGAATTGAAAATGAACCTTGATGTGAATGCAAGGGGAGAGGGAGTGGGAAAGGGGAGGGTTGTGGGTGGGAGGGAAGTTATGGGTGGGGGGAAGCCATTGTAATCTATAAGCTGTATTTGGAAATTTATATTGTTTAAATAAAGCGTTATAAAAAAAACAAAAAATAAAAAATAAAAAAAATAAAATAAAATAAAAAATAAAAAAAGAAATTGTGTTTCTAAACATTGCTTCTAGATATCCGAATACTCTTTTTTGTGTTAATTCATCTGGACATATTGTATAATCTATTCCTTTGATACCCTCAAAGTAGAAAATATCAGTTTAGGACACAGGAACTCATCATCTTTCCCCTAAGAATTACTGTGCAAGACTCTCAAGTCTTTTAAATGTAATGCTATCAGTTATTTAATAAAATTTTTCCAAAAAATACGAAAAAAGAATAGGAAAAAATGGGTTAATTCCACCATTGGGAGAGGGAAGTAACTAATATTTTTCCTTAGAGAGGTCGATAACCCTGGGATATGAATGAAGTCAAAGGTCTTGTATTTAAACACAAAGATTTACTTATTTATTTAAAAGTCAGAATTGCAGAGAGAGAGGGAGAGACACAGAGAGTGAAAGCTATCTTTTATCCATTGATTCACTCCCCAGTTGACCACAACAGGCAGGGCTATGTCAGGCAGAAGCCAGAATCCAGGAGTTTCTTCCAGGTCTGCCATATGGTTGGCAGGGGCCTGAGCACCTGAGCCATCTTCCACTGCTTTTTCCCAGGCCATTAGCAGGGAACAGGGTCAGAAGTGAAGCTGCTGGAACATGAACCAGCACCCACATGGGATGCTAGCATTGCAGTCAGCAGCTTAACCCACTACACCACAACAATGGCCCAATCTCAAAGGTTCTAATCATCAAAGGATTTGTATTGAATCAAGGGCTCCCAAACTGCTATCTAAGCATTGCATCAAGTTGTAACACATTCCAGTGGCTGGAAACAGCATAAAAAATGCAAGAATATTTGCATTTGCATCGTGGTTAAGATGCTGCTTGGGTTATCCACATCCCATACTGGAGTGACTAGGTTCAAGTCCCAATTCCACTCCTGATACCAGTTTCCTTCTAATGCATGTCCTGGGAGGCAACAAGTACTTTAGTCCCTGACACTCATGTAGGAGACCAACATGAGTTCCAGGCTCCTGGCTTTAGCCTGGCCCACCCCTTGGCTTTTGTAGGCATTTGGAGAGTGAAACAGTGGATGGGAGATTCTCTCTCTCTCTCTCTCTCTCTCTCTCTCTCTCTCTCTCTCTTTCTCTCTCTCTCTCTCTCTCCTCTCTCTCTCTCTCTCTCTCTTTCTCTCTCTCTCTCTCTCCCCCTCTCTCTCTCTTTACCCCCCACCTCTGCCTCTCAAATAAATAAAACAAAAAATTGTTTTAAAAACATAAGAACAAATAGATAAGACTTCCATGACATTAGATATACTCAAACTAAAGAAACATGCTTGCCAAATAGTATGAAGAAGAAAGGGAAAAAAACAGAAACAAACTATTCGGTGAACTCTCCACTTAGTAAAAGGTTAATCTTATGAGTATAAAATTCACTGAAAACTGACCTTTGTGAAAAATAAGAATGGGGAAGGGAGAGGGAAGAGGAAGAAGAGTGGGAGTATGGATGGGAAGGAGGTAAGGGTGAAGGATCACCATGTCCTCAAATTTACATATATTAAATGCATGAAGTTTGTATTTATTCCTTAAATAAATTAAAAAAGAAGGAACCAAAACTGAACAGTAAAAAAAAAAAAAAGAACCACACTTGCTCTGTGAGTATGTCCTTTCAATTTTGTTGTTAAAATAATCATCTTTTTTTTTAAATAATCATCTTTGATGTAAGATGATACTGGTAATGGATGTTATATTTCTGATTTTTAATATTTAATTGACAAATTTAAAAAATTGGTAATTTCATAGTTTCTCTTGGAAATAAAGGAACTTATCACTTCTTGGCCTTTTGGCTAAAATCAAGAGTGAAAATAAAGGAACTTTTTGATAATTCTAAATCTATGATTCTCTGTACAGCACAGGCTAATTCTGAGAAAGCCAGGATCCTCATCTCCAAAGTACACGAATGACTTTCCTTATGAAGAACTGAGAAGCACTCCCCAGAGAATTTCCAACAAACTCAGAGTGCCCTTTACCATGGAACTATCAGTTCCAGGAAATTTGTGGAAGGAAACACAGAGCTCTTAAGAAGAGAGCTCGGGGTGGGGGTGGGGGGCAGCACTGTGGTCCAGCCGGTTAAAGCCTTGGCATGCAGTGCCTGCATCCCATATGGATGGTTCAAGTCCCGGCTGCTCCACTTCTGATCCAACTCCCTGATATGGTCTGGGAAAGCAGTAGAGGATGGCCCAAGTCCTTGGGCCCCTGCACCCTTGTGGGAAACCAAGAAGAAACTCAGTTCTGGCCGATGCGGCCATCTGGGGAGTGAACCAGCAGATGGAAGACTTTTCTCTCTGTCTCTCTGGCTCTATCTCTCTCTGTAACTCCATCTTTTAAATAAATAAAGTAAATCTTTTTAAAAAAAAGAAGAAAGAAGAAGAAGAAGAGAACTCTGGGGCTGATGCTGTAGCACTGCAGATAAAGCCCTGGTCTGCAGTTTCGACATCCCTTTTAGGCGCTGGTTTGAGTCACGGCTGCTCCACTTCCGATCCAATTCTCTGCTATGGCCTGGGAAAGTTCCTGGGCCCCTGCACCTGAATGGGAGACCTGGAAGTGAAGAAACTCCTGACTCCTGACTTTGGATCGGCTCAGCTCCAGCCATTGCAGCCATTTGGGGAGTGATGGAAGGCCTCTCTCTCTCTCTCTCTCTCTCTCTCTCTCTCTCTCTCTCTCTGCCTCTCTGGAACTCTGCCTTCAATTAAATAAATCTTGAAGAAGAAGGAGGAGGAGGAGGAGGAGGAGGAGAGCACCTCCACCCCTGTGGAAAGAAAGGTAAGGGGTTAGTGATTAAGTCTCTTACACTTCCCTTTAGAGTTTCATGTCTAGAAAAGAGGAAGGAAAATAAAAGTGAACATTAGGACAAAGACTTTCGCAACTTGGGTGTCTCAGTGACCATAGTCAGATTCTGTGTCGTGTGGTTTTTCTTCATGACCAGGAAATGACCAGTGTTCATAGGTCACTTTCTTAAAAGGAGTTCTTCCTTGAGTTAGTGCATCAGTGGAGTGGAGGTAATAGAGCTGGGCTAAGAAGTCCCTAGTAACAGGGCCTATCCTTGATCACAACGGATGTCTCCAGCTGCAAAGAGCTTTCAGCCTTCTGGGAGACCAAAATAGATAAGGGACCTGTGATTAAATGGATTACGTCCCCACAAAAGATGTTCAATTCCCAATCCCCAGGATCTCAGAAAACGACCTTATTTGTAGATAGGGTCTTTGTAATGAGCCAGGTCTGATGTCATTTGGGTGGATCTTAATCTAATCTGACTAATGCGTTCATAGAAAGAGGAAATTCAGAAACAGAAATAGGAATGCCCTGTGAATCTGAGAGCAGAAACAAGGATGTTCCATTTCCAAACCACAAAACAGCAAAACTTGCTATCAAACCACCAGAAGCTAGGAGACAGAGACAGAAAAAGCTCTCTCCCACAGCCCACACTCTGTTGACATAGTGATCTTGAACTTCTAACCCCCAGAACTATGAGAAAATATATTTCTATTGCTTAAGCACCGACTTTGTGATACTTTGTTATGCCAACCCTGGCAGATTGATTCAGGATCATAACTAAAGAAATTCTAGGACTGAGGTTTGTGAAATATTGTCTAAGAGCAGCAGCAGCAGCATGACCCGGGAATTTGCTGAAAATACAGACCCCTGGGTCCTACCCTATTCTTGGTGTTTTAGAGAAAGCAAGTGTATGAGAATCAGTTCCAAAGGCAGAAGGACAAAGAGGACAAATCTAAGATTACACAGATTGTAATTTATTGGAGGGATTTGAAGACCAAAGCAAGGTCCAGGTGGCTGTGAGACATGGATCTCCACGCCACAAGGCAGGGGAAAATGTGTGGTATAGACAAAGGTGGCCAATGGCCAACCTAAGTACACCTGGACTTTGCCAAGAAACATTAACATTTCAAGTACTACAAAAATGACACACCAGGGTCCAACCAGCAAGACAAGGCTGGCCACTTATCTTAACGATTTTGCTTGCCCTGTGTTTTATTCTGAAAGTTTTGTAGTTCTAGGTTTTACATCTGGGTCATGGGTCCAATTTAGGTCGATTTTTGTATACTGTGCTAGGTACAGATCCAATTTTATTGACTGTGGATATCCAGTTTTCCCAGAGCCATTTGTTGAAAATGCTTTCTCCACTGATTGGCTCTAGTAACCTAGTCAAAAACCATATGTGTGGGGATTTATTTTTGACCCTGTAATATATTCCATGTCTGTATGTCTGTCTTTATGCCAGTAGCACACTTCTGATTACTGTAGCTTTAAGTAAGTTTTGAAAATAGGACATGTGAGTTCTCTGGCCTTGTTCTTTTTCAGTGTACTTGGGTTATTTGGGAATCTATTGAGATTCCACATAAATTTTAGCATCAGTTTTTCTATTTCTACTAAAAACCATCATTGTGATTTTGATGTGGATTGCACTGAATCTACAGATTCACATTTGGTTGTAACAACATCTCTTTTTTTTTTAACTTTTATTTAATTAATATAAATTTCCAAAGTACAGCTTATGGATTACAGTTGTAATGACATCTTAGCAATGTTAAGTCTTCTAATCTATGAACATGAGGTTCTTGCCTTTTTTTTTAAAGATTTATTTCATTTATTTGAAAGAGTTACAGAGAGAGGTAGAGACAAAGAAAGAGGTCTTCCATCCGCTGGTTCACTCCCCAGATGGCTGCAACAGCCAGGAGCCAGGAGTTTTTCTTCTGGGTCTCCCACATGGATGCAGGGGCCCAAGGAATTGGCTATCCCAGGCCATAACAGAAAGCTGGATCAGAAGAGGAACAGCTGGGACTAGAACCGGCACCCATATGGGATACTAGTTCTTCAGGCCAGGGCTTTTACCCACACCACAGTGCTGGCCCCTTTGCCATTTATTTATGTCTATTTATTCTCTAGTATGATTATCATCATAGAATTGTATCAATGAACTATATGAAATCTTCTCTTTATATTAATAAAAATTTAAATTTATTTTATCTTAAAAAAGAAAGACTTTTTGAACTTTTCATTGCACAAGACTTTTATCTCTTTGGATAAGTTAATTCCTAAGTATTTTTATTCTTTTTACACTACTGTGAAATTTTTCTTTGGGGATTATTCATTGTTGGTGTATTGACATGCACTGATTGGGGCCATCCTCATGCCAAAGTGGGTGAAGCTGCAAAGTCAGCACCCCCTATGGGTACTAATTGGAATCTCATCTGTTCCCCTTCTGATCCAGCTTCTTGCTAATGTGACTGGGAAGGCAGCTGAAGATGGCCCCAGTATGTGGGCCTTTGTCTCCTTGTGGGAGACCCAGGTGGAGTTCTAGTTTCCTGGCTTTGGTCTGTCCCAGTCCTGGCTGTTTGAGCTATTTGAGGAGTAAACCAGCAGATGGAAGATTCTCTCTCTCTGGCTCTCTCTCTCTTCTCCCCTTTCTGTAATCCTGCCTCTCAAATAAATAATCTTTTTCAAAAATAAATGTTACTGATTTTTGTCAGTTAACTTTATATCCTGCTACTTTGCTGAATGTGTTTTTGAGTCCTAGCAATATTTTTTGCTAAATTTTTAGGATTTACTACATATAAAATCATATCACCTGTAAACAGAGATAATTTGGTTTCTTTTTCCTTGCCTAATTGCATTAGCTAAAAATTATAGTGCTATGTTGAAGCGAAGCAGCAAAATCAGGCATCCTTATTTTATTATTGATTGTAGAGGAAAGGTGTTTACTATTTCACAGTTGAGTTTGATGTTTCCTATGGGTTTGTCACATGCTGTTTTTATTATGCTGAGGCAGTAAGTTCTATTCCACATTGTTGAGTGTTTTCATCATGAAGGGTGTTGGATGTTGTCAAATGCTTTTTCTTCATCAATTGAGACAGTCATGGGATTTTTATCTTTCATTCTGTTTATGTGGTGTTACATTGATCAATTTTTTAAAAAATTTAACAGACATGCAAAAATTATTTATGTTTATTGGACACTATGTGATGCTTTATAACATGTTATATCAGATAATATCCAATCAGGATACATATATTTATCCATTCAAGAATTATATTTCTTTATACTAAAGACATCTTATCTTCTAGGATTTTTCCAAATAGAGAAATATGCAGTACATTGTCTATAGTTGCTCTCCTGTGCCTCTTGAAATAATTTAAGAAAGGCTGGTGTTCTGCTCCACTTCCAATCCAGCTCTCTGCTATGGCCTGGGAAAGCAGTAGAAGTTGCATGTAGATTTGGCGAGTGAACCAGCAGGTGCAGGACTTCTCTCTCTCTCTGCCTCTGCCTCTCTGTAACTCTGCCTTACAAATAAATAAATAAATCCTAAAAAAAGAAAGGTTGATGTTAATTATTATTTAAGAGTTTGATAGGAAACAGCGGTGAAGTTGTCTGGTTCTGGGCTTTTCTTTGATTGGAAGGATTTTCTAATTATTACTGATTCAATCACACTAGTCATTATTGGCCTGCTTAGGTATTCTACTTCATTATGATTCAATCATGGTGAAATATGTATGTTCAATTCTTCTATAGTACTGAATTTGTTGCCATATAATTTTTCATAGGAAACTTTACTAATCCTTTGTATTTTTTGTGTAACTCATAACATCCCATTTTTATCTCTGGTTCTATGCTGTGTGACACTACAAATTAGTTCCTTTGACCTAACCCTGATTTTGATAATTGTGATTCAAACTCCTTCTATCCTCACTGCCCCTTCTAGGCTCTAATCATTACTAGTCTGTGCTCAGATTGAGTTTTATCTTGCTTCCTCATGTGAGAAACAGCATACAGTATTTGTCTTTTTGTGTATGGTTTGTTACACCAGAAATTATATAAACACATGGGAACTGGGCAACTCTTTTTTTTTTTTTGACAGGCAGAGTGGACAGTGAGAGAGAGAGGGACAGAGAGAAAGGTTTTCTTTTTGCCGTTGGTTCACCCTCCAATGGCCGCTGCAGCTGGTACCCTGCAGCCAGCGCACTGCACTGATCCAAAGCCAGGAGCCAGGTGCTTCTCCTGGCCTCCCATGTGGGTGCAGGGCCCAAGCATTTGGGCCATCCTCCACTGCCTTCCCGGGCCATAACAGAGAGCTGGACAGGAAGAGGAGCAATGGGAACAGAACTGGCGCCCAACTGGGACTAGAACCCGGTGTGCCAGCGCCGCAGGCGGAGGATTAGCCTATTGAGCCATGGCGCCGGCCAGACAACTCCTTAATGTACAGCAGGCTGCTGAAGAAATCAAAAAGTAAATCTTAAAATTCCTTGAAACCGTACTTCCCTTCCTCCCTCCATTCTCAATCTCTGTTCCTTCTTTCTTTTTTTCTTTAATTTGTGCAATAACATACTTTCAGTTTACTTTATAATAACAAGTTAATACACCACTAGCTATAATGTCCAACAAGTTAAAAGTAGAAAGTCCACTGCTCCACAGGAATATAGACAAGAGTTACAAACAATATAATTGTACCTATGAAATGCATGAAATCTATTTTCTTTATATTAATAAAAATTTGTAAAATAATTATTGAAACTAATGAGAATGGAAACACACTACAAGTATTTGTGGGAATCAGCAAGAGCAGTAGTAAGAGGAAACTTCATATCAGTAAGTACCTATACTAAAGCAAACTGTAGAAAGATATAAATAAACAAACAGTGCATCTCAAGGACCTAGAAAAATATAAGAACAATATCAAAATTTATTAGAGGAATATTAGTAACAAAGATAAAAACATAGATAAATGAAAACACAATAAAATAATAAAATTTAATGAATCATCAATCTTTAAAATGTTAACGAAAACCATGAGCCATAGCTAAAATAACTAAGAGGAGAAAAAGACAGAAGACTGATATAAATAAAATGAGAGTTGAAAAAGGAGATATTACAAAAATGATACCACAGAAATATAAAGAATAATTACAGACTATAATGAAAAATCATAATCAACAAATTGGAAATCCACAGTGGATAAGTTTCTGAATACATAACTTAAAATCAAAACTGAATCATAAATACATGGAAAACATGAATAAACTAACAATTTGTTTAGTGATTGAATCAGTGATCCAAATACTCCAAATGAAGAAAAGGCAAAGACTGGATTTCTCCATTGCTGATTTCTACCAAACTTTTAAAGGACTGACACCAGTCCTTTTCAAACTATTCTGAAAAACTGAAAAGGAGGGAAGGGGCCAGCGTTTTAATGTAGCTGGTTAAGCTACCACCTGTGATGTCAACATTCCATACAGGCAGCAATTCAAGTCCTGGCTGCTCCACTTTCAATCCAGCTCCTGCTAATTACTGAGAAATCAATGGGAGATAGCCCAAATATTTGGACCCTGCCACCTCTGTGGTAGACCCAAATGGGGTTCCTGGCTCCTGGTTTCACCTTAGCCCAGCCCTTGCTGTTGCAGCTATATGGGGGAGTGAATCAGTAGATGGAAAATTTCTCTCTCTCTCTCTCTAATTATGCCTTTCAAATTAATAAATCACTTTTTAAAAGGAAAGAAAGGAAGGGAAGAAAGACTTCAAAACTTATTCTAGGGGTCCAGAATTACTTTGATTCCAAAACCAGACAAGGACACAAGAAAGAAATCTAAAGACCAAAGTCCTTGATGAGCATGCGTCTTCAGAAAGCTGATCACTGAAAAAGGTGCAAAGGAGTACAGGAAAAGGACAGTCTCTTTCATAAATGGTGCTGGGAAAACTGGGTATTCATATGCAGAAGACTTATACCTGACCTCCTCACCTCTCACCCTATACAAAAAGTCAACTCAACATGAACAAAAGATCTAAATATAAGACCTGAAATTATGAAACTATCAGAGAAAACAAGAGAGGAACACTTCAAGACGTTAGGGTGGTCAATAACTTTCTAGCCAAGACCCCAAAAACACAGGCAGCAAGAGCAAAATAAGACAAAAGGGATTTTATAGAACTCAGAAAATTTTACACAGCAAAATATCCAACCAAGTGAAAAGATAACTAACAGAATTAGAGAAAGCTGTTTGTGAACTGTGCATCTGACAAAGCATTAAATTCAGAATATATAAAACAAAAAATTCAACAGCAGAAATAAATAATTTGGTTAAGACAAGGAGAAAGGATATGAATAGACAGTTTGCAGAAGAAATGCAAACAGCCAATGAATATATGAAAACAGAAGTGCTCAAAATTACTAGTATCAGAGAAATGTACATCAAAACCACATTGAGATATTATCTCACTTCAGTTAGAATGGCTATTCTCAAAAAGACAAAAATAACAAATGCTGGTGTATATTGGAGAAAAGGGAACACAGTTGGTGGAAATGCAAATTGGTACAGCCATTATGGAGAATCAGAGGGAGGTTCCTTAAAGAACTAAAAATAGATCTACCATAAGACACAGATAATCATTTCTGGGTATACATCCAAGGAAATAAATTCAACACATCAAAGAGATTCATGGACCCCGGTGTTCATGTGGCAGTACTCACAATAGCCAAGAGAAGAAATTAATTAAGGTTTTCATTTAGTAATGCTTAAAGAAAGTGTTGTATATGTATATGTGTGTGTGTGTATATATATATATATATATATTATTCAGCCAAAAAAAAAAAAAGAATCAAAATAAATAGAACTGGAGACGCCTAGTTAGCTGAAATCAGCCAGACACAGAACAATAAATACCATGTGTTCTCATATGTGTAAGTAAAATAAATAAAAAGGTCAATAGGAACTTTCAATAGTGATAACTACAGGTTTGGAATTGTGGGAGTAGGGAGGAGTTTGGGAGGTTGGATAGTAGGTATGAAACAAAATCATAAAGAAGCAAAAAACTAGTATTTCATAGCACAATAGGATAAGTATAGTTTACAATAATATAAACTATATAAAGAACCAGAAGAGAGGAGCTTGTAGTCTCTAAAGAGAAAGAAAATATAAAAGAATGGAAATTTTAGTTTGCCTTCCCCTAATTTCAGGGTATTTTTCTGTTATAGAAGAATAAATGGGGACTGGTGCTGTGGCATAGCGGGTAAAGCTGCCGCCTGCAGTGCCGGCATCCCATATGGGCAGCAGTTTGAGTACCGGCTACTCCACTTCTGATCCAGCTCTCTGCTGTAGCCTGGGAAAGCAGTAGAAGAAGGCCCAAGACCTTGGGCTCCTGCATCTGCATGGGAAGAGCTGCAGGAAGCTCCTGGCTCCTGGCTTCTGATAGATGCAGCCACTGCAGCCAATTGGAGAGTGAACCAGTGGATGGAAGGTCTCTCTCTCTCTCTCTCTCTCTCTCTCTCCCTTTCCTTCTCTCTCTGTGTGTGACTCTAACTTTCAAATAAATAAATAAATCTTTTTTAAAAAGAACAAATTAACTAAGATATCATTTTTATCACTTTTTTTTACTTTTCTTTTTACTTTTTGACAGGCAGAGTGGACAGTGAGAAAGAGCGAGACAGAGAGAAAGGTCTTCCTTTTGCCGTTGGTTCACCCTCCAATGGCCGCCGCGGCTGGCACGCTGTGGCCAGCGCATTGCGCTGATCCGAAGCCAGGAGCCAGGTGCTTCTCCTGGTCTCCCATGCGGATGCAGGGCCCAAGGACTTGGGCCATCCTCCACTGCACTCCCAGGCCATAGCAGAGAGCTGGAAGAGGGGCAACTGGGACAGAATCCGGCGTCCCGACTGGGACTAGAACACGGTGTGCCGGCACCACAAGGCAGAGGATTAGCCATTGTAATCCATAAGCTGTACTTTGGAAATTTATATTTACTAAATAAAAGTTAAAAAAATTAAAAAAAAGAAAATAGATCTTAGTAAAAAAATAAGTGTGAACATTCAAAAGTCTTCTAGCTATTGAGAACTATACAATATGTTATAAAAGTTAAAAAAATTAAAAAAAAGAAAATAGATCTTAGTAAAAAAATAAGTGTGGGAACATTCAAAAGTCTTCTAGCTATTGAGAACTATACAATATGTTATTGTTGACTATTATTACCTAAGAAAAAAATATTTTTAATTCAATAAAAGTAAAACTTTCTGAGGTTTAATTTTTTTATTTTAAGCATTTTTGAGAAACTTAATTAACTTTGAAAAATAACTCAAGAATGATACATCTTTTGCTTGAATATGTGAAATGATGGACGCCAATTATCCTAATTTGATCATTAAAATGTATGCATGCATCAAAATATTATATTGTACCCCATAAATACGTACAATTATTATGTTAATAAAAGCAAATAATGTAAAAAATTAATAAGAGTTTGAATAGGTGAGGGGGGAAGAAGAGGGATGAGATAGAAGATGCGAGGGAATTATCATGTTCCTAAAGTTGAAATTATGAAATGTATAAAGCTTGTATTTTTAAATAAAAGGTTTCTGGGGAAAAAAATTAAAAATCACTCACACACAAGATCATGTCTTAAAAGAGTCAATTTCCAAATGCAGTTACATTCTCAGACTCTGGGAATTAAGGCTTAATGTATGAATTCTGGGTAGACCCAACTCAATACTCAACACATGCTCACTCCTGAAGCAATCTCTGCCAGGAGCGTAGAATATTCCTAACAGCCTCAAACTCATCATCTGGGCACAATGTTGAAGAGCCATATACAAAGGCCCTTCCTGAACCTCATTTCTGAAATGGTTCTCAATATTCCTGATACTATTCTGCTTCCACCATTGGCTCACTCCAGTCATTCCTCCATATTGTTGCCATTAAGGATCTTTATAAAACACAAACCATATCCAAAGTCTTATTAAAATATCTCTGTCATTTCACATTGGCTGGAGAAACAAGTTCAAAGTCTATCCCATACACGTTATATCAGTCATCTATTTCTGAATAACAAACAACTCCACATCTTCCTGCTTTACAACAAAAATCTTATCACCTTCTTATGGAGGCTGTAATTTAAGCAGAGTTTAAACGGATGGTTTGTTGCTGTTGGACATCACTGGTTCGCTCTGAAGATGCTCCAAAGAGTTCAAAGGGGCCTGATTCTCCTTCACAGCCCCTCTGAAAGCCTATGATACAGGCAGATAACCTAGGTTTGGTCAATCTGATGTTGTAGCCCAGAATCTTGAATTGTGAGCTAGAGAAGAAAGGTCAGAGAGTTCAGTCATCACAGCAGTGGTGGTAACATCAGTAGTCCAACAGCAACCCCAGAGCCTGATGGTCATGGTGGGGGAAGCAGCTTCCTGTCTACAATTGTCCTGTGGCCCACTCATGGTTATGTCCCCTGCAATTCATCCTCTTTTTAGCTCCAGCCCATTCTCCAAGCCTGGGATTTCAACTCTGCTGTTGATTATTGACTAGGTATGAGATTTTTAAATGAAAGCATTCTACCTCCCTGTGTGTGTGTATGTGCACACACAGTAAGACACAGAAACAGAAACAGGTGAAGAGACCAAGAATGTCTAAGTGTGAGGAAAAAGTCACTTGACAATATTTTTAGTCAAAATATTATGGGAAAACTAGACAAAAATGTAATGAGGCAATTTTACCTTTATTACATCTTAATCTTCTGCCTAATATAAACATTTTTATTACCTGGTCACCTTCCAATTTTTAAATCCTGATTTTAGAAAAAGAAAGATCTAAACAACCCGTGGATGCACAGTCACTGATGGGACTCACAATGACACTGTGGAGGTTGAATTTTGTTTTTAAAGATTTATTATTTATTTTAAAGTCAAAGTTACACAGAAAGAGGGAGAGAGAGAGGGAGTGACAGAGAGAGAGATTTCCATTCACTGATTCACTCCCCCACATGGCTGCAATGGCCAGGGCTGGGCCAGGCAAAAGTCAGGATCCAGTTGCTACTTCTAGGTGTCTCATGTAGGTGGCAGGGCTCAAGCACTTGGGCTTATTTATAGCTCCGATAGCTATAATTTTCTAAGCAGTCTGTTTAACAGATGGGCACATCTGCTGTGCCTGGCTGGAGGTATAGTGGAACCAATTAGTAGTAATGTGTAGTAGTTATGACTTGTTGACATTCCCATTATAAACTTTAACTTTGAATTGCTTATGTGTAATAACTATGGATTTATGTTGTTTTGGCTGAAAGTTGACAGGATTTCAGCCACTATTTGTGAATTTTGATTTAGATTCATTATGTATACCAGAATCTTTTTTCTAAATAAGAATATGAAAATCATTTCTTCAAATCTGCTCTTTAAAAATACTTATTTTTAAAAACAGTTTTTGGGCAAATAATAGTGTGAACAAGATCATTTTTGTATTGATTGAAAAATAAAATCTTTAGAAACTTTGGCTTTAAAAATAATATTGGTTTGCTCAGCGGTATTTAGTTTGAATCATTTAACTCTAATGAGAATTTTAGTTAAGAATGTTTTTCTTTCTACATTTTAGTCATAAATGAAGTTATCCTATAAATTAAGGCCTAAGAAAAACTGTGTAAAGCAAAACATAGCCAGCATGTACATTTCCTTTTTACTTTTATTACATAAGAGTAATTGGAATGTTTACCGAATAATCTTTTTTTGTTGTCCTTTTTTTTTTTTTTTGACAGGCAGAGTGGACAGTGAGAGAGAGAGACAGAGAGAAAGATCTTCTTTTACCATTGGTTCACCCTCCAATGGCCACCATGGCTGGCACACGGCACTGATCCGAAGCTAGGAGCCAGGTGCTTCTCCTGGTCTCCCATGGGGTGCAGGGCCCAAGCACTTGGGCCATCCTCCACTGCACTCCCAGGCCACAGCAGAGGGCTGGACTGGAAGAGGAGCAACCGGGACTAGTACCCAGCGCCCATATGGGATGCTGGCGCCGCAAGATGGAGGATTAACCAAGTAAGCTATGGGCGCCAGTTCAGGTCCAGACTGCTCCACTTCCAATCCAGCTCTCTGCTATGGCATAGGAAAACAGTGGAAGATGGCTCAAGTCCTTGGGCCCCTGCACCCACATGGGAGACCCGGAAGAAGCTCCTGGCTCCCATTGGCACAACTCTGGCTGTCGCAGCCAATTAGGGAGTGAACCAGCAGTTGGAAGACCTCTCTCTCTCTCTCTCCCTCTGCCTCTCCTTCTCTCTCTGAGTAACTCTGACTTTCAATACCAGCTGAGCTGGTATTTTTTCACTTTTTTAATTTTAACTTTTAATTTTTTAACTTATGTTCCATGTGATTTGTAGATACAATTCTAAGAACATAATGATATTCCCTTCCTCCCTCCCATTCTCTCCCTCCTAACCTCTTTCTTTCTTGCTTGCTTCTTTCTGCTTTTTGAGATACCATATTTTAAAATTACATTACAATAAAGAGGCTAAATACTTCACCGAATAAGAAGTTTAACAAGTAAAAAGCAAGAACATCCTACTTTAGTGGGAATAGACAATGGCTATAAACATTAATTGAATGGAAAAATGGCTATTTCACCCATACACAGTAGATTTTAAAGTAATCACAGATCATTAAACTATGGTAGTACAACAATCTTTTTTTTAAATTTTTTACTTAAGTTATATAAATTTCATGTATTTCATATATACAGATTTAGGAACATAGTGATACTTCTCTTCCTACCCTCCCTCTCATCCACACTCCAACCTTTCTCCTCCCTCTCCCACTCTTAATTTTTACAAAGGTCTACTTTCAGTTTACTTAATGATATTAAAATTAACACTATACTAAGTAAAACAGATCAACAAATAGTATGAAAAAAAATTAAAAACTGTTCCTCAATAGAAGAGACAAGTGTTATAAACAATTATCAAATCTCAAAATGTCTATTTCACTCCAATACATTATATTTTAGGTATTTTCCAGTTTTTTAAGAAATTTCCACACTGTTTTACACAGTGGCTGCACTAATTTACATTCCCACCTACAGTGCATAAGTGCTCCCCTTTGTACCCATCCTCACCAGAATTTGTTGCTCTCTGTGTTTTATTTTATCCATTCTGACAAGGTTCAGGTGATATCTCATTTTGGTTTTGATTTATATTTCCCTGATGGCTAGTGGCATTGAGCATTTTTCATGTATTGTTGGCTACATATTTCTTATTTTGAGGACTGTCTATATAAGTCCTTTGCCCATTTCTCTAGTGGATTGATGGTTTTTGTAGTTATTTTGTTTTTTAAGTTGCTGATATATATTTGGGGTATTAATCCATTGTCATATAGGTCATTTGCAAATATTTTTCCCATTCTGTTGGATTTCTCCTCACTCTATTCATTTCCTTTGCTGTACAAAAGATTCTGAGTTTCACAAAGTCCCATTTTTTTAGTTTTGTTTTTATTGCAAGTCCTTTGGGAGTCTTATCCAGGAAGTCATCCCCTACAACAATGTCTTGGAGTTCTTCCTTTGCATTTTCTTCTAGCAACTTCCTAGTCTCAAGTCTTCAATTTAGATCTCTGATCCATCTTGAGTTGATTTTTTTTCTTATGGTGAGAGGTGTGGATCTAATTTTATTCTTCTACAAATATACTTTCAGTTTTGCCAGCACCATTTGTTGAAGAGATTATCCTTACTCCACTCTGCAGCCTAAGCACTTCTGTCAAAAATTAATTGCCTATATATGTACATAGATTAATTTCTGGGCTCTCTATTTTGTTCCATTGATCTATGTATTGGTTTTTTTCCAGTATCAAGCTGTTTTAATTATTATATCTTTGTGGTATGCTTTAAAATCAGGTACTGTGGGAGCTGGTGCCATGGAGCAGTAGATTAATCCTCCACCTGTGGTGCCGGCATCCCATTGCACACTGGTTCTAGTCCTGGCTGCTCCTCTCCTAATCCAGCTCTCTGCTGTGGCCTGGGAAAGCAATAAAAGATGGCCCAAGTCCTTCTACCTCTCAAATAAATAAATAAAATCTTTTTAAAAATCAGGTACTGTGATGCCTCTGACTTGTTTTTTCTTGCTCAGGATTGTTTTGGCTATTCAAGGTCTTTTGTAATTTCATATGAATTTTAGGATTATTTTTTTCTATCTGTAAAGAATTCCCTTGGTGTTTTGATAGGAATTGCATTGAAAATGTAAATTGCTTTAGGTGATATAGACATTTTAATGGTATTGATTCTCCCAATCCATGGCAAGAAATATCTTTCCATCTTTTGTGTCCTAGATGATTTCTTTCAAGTATGTTTGATAATTTTCTTTTTTTAAGATTTTATTTATTTATTTGAGAGGTAGAGTTACAGGCAGTGAGAGGGAGAGACAGAAAGAAAGGTCTTCCTTACATTGGTTCACTCGTCAAATGGCCGCAATGGCCGGAGCGGCACCAATCAGAAGCCAGGATCTAGGTGCTTCTTCCCAGTCTCCCACGTGGATGCAGGGGCCCAATGACTTGGGCCATCTTCTACTGCTTTCCCAGGCCACAGCAGAAAGCTGGATTGGATGAGGAGCAGTTAGGACTAGAACTGGCACCCATATGGATGCCAGTGCTGCAGGCGGAGGATTAACCTACTGTGCCATAGCGCCGGCTCCAATAATTTTCATTGCAGAGATGTTTCACTTTTTTATTACATTTATTCCTAAATATTTGACTTTTTTGGTGGCTATTGTGAATGATATTTCTTTCTTGATTTCTCATTCTGTGAGTTTTTCATTTTCATGCAAAAAGCTACTGTTTTTGTATGTTTATTTGTAACCTGCAACTTCACTGAATTGGTTTATCTGTGGAGTGTTTGGGTTTCTCCATGTACAATATCATGTTATATGCAAACACGGATAAACTGACTTTCTCTTTTCCAATTTGGATGCCCTTTGTTTCTTTCTCCTCTCTAACTACTCTTGCTAAAACTTCCAATACTATCTTGAATAAGAGTGGTGAAAGTGGACATCCTTGTCTTGTTCCAGGTGCATTTCCAGAGGAAATGCTTTTAGTTTTTCCTCATTCAGTATGGTATTGGCCATTGGTTTATGATATATAGATTTTAAAATTTTGAGGACTGTTCATCTGTACCCAATTAGTGGAATTTTTTATCATTAAGAAGTGTTGAATCTTATCAAATGCTTTCTCTGCATCTATTAAAATGACCATATGGTTTTTGTTCTTCAATTTTTTGATTTATGAAATTTATTGATTTGTGAATGTTGAACCACCCTTGCATCTCTGGGATAAATTCCACTTGATCACAATGTATGATCTTTTTTATGTGGTTTTGGAACCAATTTTCTAGCATTTTATTCAAAATGCTTACATCTGTGTTCATTAAGGATATAGGAATGTACTTTTCTTTTCATGTCCTTGTTTGGTTTTGGTGTCAAAGTAATGTTGCCTTCATAAAAAGAGTTTGTAGAGTTACATATGTTCAATATTCTGAAATACTTTGAAAAGTATTGGAGTTACTTCCTCTTTATATGTTTTGTAGAATTCAGTAGTAAAGTCATCAGGTCCCTGACTTTTCTTTGATGAACAATTTTGATTACTGTTTCGGTCTTATTGCTTGTTATGGCTCTGTTTAGATTGTCTAAATCTTCTTGATTTAATCTTGGTAGGTTACATGAATCCAGGAATTCATCCATTTCTTTTTGATTTTCCAATTTATCAGTATATAGTTCTTCATAGTAATGTCCTATGATTCTTTGTATTTCACTGTTGTTGGCTATAATGTTTCCTTTTTCATTGCTAGCTTTATTTATTTGAGCTTTTCTCTTTTTTCTTTGTTAATCTGGCTAGAGGCTTATTGTTTAGCTTCTCGAGAAACCAAATTTTTGTTGTGTTGCTCTTTTGAGTTGTTTTTTTTTTAGTTTCAATTTCATTTATTTTCTGCTCTGACCCTTATTATTTCTCACTTCCTTCAGATTTGGGGTTTGGTTTGTTCTTGTTTTTCTAAGTCTCCAGGAGGCACCATTAAATTTTTTTTGAGATATTTCTCTTTTTTAATGTAAGCATGTAATGCTATAAACTTCCCTCTTAGTACTGCTTTTGCTATATTCCACAGGTTTTGATATGTTGTGTTTTCATTTTCATTTATTTCAAGGCAGTTTTTTTATTTTCTTTTAATTTCTTCAATGACCTATTGATCATTCACACCCAGTTGTTTAATTTCCAAGTATTTGTGAGTGTTCTATTGTTCTTCTTGTTGTTGATTTCTAGTTTCATTTCTTTGTGATCTGAGAAGATACATGATATGATTTCAACCTTTTAAAATTTGCTGAGACTTGATTTGTGGCCTAATATGTGGTCTATCCTAGAAAATATTCCATGTGCTGAAGAGAAGAATGTGTATTCTGTAACTGTTAGGTGAAATGTTCTGTAATTGTCTAATAGGTCCATTTGCTCAATAGTATGCTTCAACACCGGTGTATCATTATTGATTTTTTGTACTAATGATCTCTGTATGAAGAGAGTGGGGTATAAAAGTCACCCACTATAACTGTATTAGAGTCTATCTCTCTCTTTAGGTCTAATGATATTATCTGTATATATCTGGTGGTCTTCTGTTGAGTGTCTATGTACGTGTGATTATTATGTCCTCTTACCGAGTAGAGACTTTTTTTTATAACGCTTTTATTTAAAGAATATAAATTTCCAAAATACAGCTTATAGATTACAATGGCTACCCCCCATTACTTCCTTCCCACCCACAACCCTCCCCTTTCCCACTCCCTCTCCCCTTGCTTCACATAAAGATTCATTTTCAATTCTCTTTATATACAGAAGATCAGTTTAGTACATATTAAGTAAAGATTTCAATAGTTTGCCCTCACATAGCAACACAAAGTGAAAAATACTGTTGGAGTACTAGTTATAGTATTAATTCACAATGTATAGTACATTAAGGACAGAGATCCTACATGATATATTTTTTTAAAATTGATTAATTTTCTATGCAATTTCCAATTTAACACCAAGATTTTTTTTTCATTTTTACTTATCTATATACAGAAGATTGATTCAGTATATACTAAGTAAAGATTTCATCAGTTTGCACCACACAGAAACATAAAGTGTAAAATACTGTTTCAGTACTAGTTATAGCATTACTTCACATTGGACAACACATTAAGGACAGATCCCACATGAGACGTAAGTACACAGTGACACCTAACGTTGATTTAACAATTTGACACTCTTGTTTATGGCGTCAGTAATCTCCCTAGGGTCTAGTCATGAGTTGCTGAGGCTATGGAAACCTTTAGGGTTCGCCGACTTCAATCTTATTCTGACAGGGTCATAGTCAAAGTGGAGGTTCTCTCCTCCCTTCAGAGAAAGGTATCTCCTTCTTTGATGGCCCCATTCTTTCCACTGGGATCTCACTCACAGA
Organism: Sylvilagus floridanus; assembly: GCA_949820135.1. Classification (NCBI taxonomy): domain Eukaryota; kingdom Metazoa; phylum Chordata; class Mammalia; order Lagomorpha; family Leporidae; genus Sylvilagus; species Sylvilagus floridanus. The sequence goes on from OX463225.1 coordinate 122,131,264, forward strand.
GATCTTTCATTTAGGTCTTCTTTTTTTTCCAGAGTGTCTTGGCTTTCCATGCCTAGAATATTCTCATGGACTCTTGAGCCATATCCAAATGCCTTAAGGGCTGATTCTGAGGCCAGAGAGCTATTTAGGACATCTGTCATTCTATGAGTCTGCTGTGTATCTCGCTTCCCATGTTGGATCATTCTCTCCCTTTTTCATTCTATCAGTTAGTATTAGCAGACACTAGTCTTGTTTGTGTGATCCCTTTGACTCTTAGACCTATCAGTGTGATCAATTGTGAACTGAAATTGATCACTTGGACTAGTGAGTTGGCCTTGGTACATGCCACCTTGATGGGATTGTATTGGAATTCCCTGGCACATTTCTAACTCCATCATTTGGGGCATGACTGATTGAGCATGTCCCAAATTGTACATCTCCTCCCTCTCTTATTCCCACTCTTATATTTCACAGGGATCACTTTTCAGTTAAATTTAAACACCTAAGAATAATTTTGCGTTAATTACAGAGTTCAACCACTGGTACTAGAATAAAAAAATACTAAAATGGATAAAGTATTACATTGTACAACAACAGTCAGCACAAGAGCTGATCAAGTTACTGTTTCTCATAGTGTCCATTTCACTTCAATAGGTTTCACATTTGGTACGCAATTAGTTGTCACCGATCAGGGAGAACATATGATATTTGTCCCTTTGGGACTGGCTTAATTCACTCAGAATGATGTTTTCCAGATTCCTCCATCTTGTTGCAAATGACCGGATTTCATTGTTTTTGACTGCTGTATAGTATTCTATAGAGAACATGTCCCATAATTTCTTTATCCAAATGTATGATTTGAATTCCCTGTGATCTTTTGCTGTGAGGTTGCCTTCGTTTACCTTCTTTCATGTTGATGGCCGTGTTTCTGTGTTTCTGTGTGTAACACATCTTTAAGCATCTTTTGCAGGGCTGGACGAGTGGCAAAAATTCTTTCAATTTCTGTTTGCAATGAAAGGTCTTTATTTTACCTTCATTCACAAATGAGAGCTTTGCAGGATATAATATTCTGGGCTGGCAGTTTTTCTCTCTTAGTACCTGGGCTATGTCTCGCCATTCCCTTCTAGCTTGTAGGGTTTCTGGTGAGAAGTCTGCTGTGAGTCTAATTGGAGATCCTCTGAGAGTAATCTGACATTTATCTCTTGCACATTTTAGGATCTTTTCTTTCTGTTTCACTGTGGTGAGTTTAATTACAATGTGTCGTGATGAGGATCCCTTTTAGTCATGTTTCCTAGGAGTTCTATGAGCTTCCTGTACTAGGATGTCTCTGTCCTTCTCCAAAACTGGGAAATTTTTTGCTATTATCTCACTAAAAAGGCCTTCTAATCCTCTCTCCCTCTCCATGCTTTCAGGAACTCCTAGAACGCGAATGTTGGGTTTTTTAATAGTATCCTGTAGATTCCCAACAATATTTTTTAGATTTCTAATTTCCTCTTCTTGTCTTTGGTTTGACTGTATAGTTTCATGTGCTCTGTCTTCTAAGTCCGATAGTCTCTCTTCTGCCTCACCCATTCTGTTTGTAAGGCTCTCTAATGTGTTTTTCATTTGATCTATTGAATTCTTCACTTCATTATGATTTCTCGTCACTATCACAGTTTCATGTTCTACTAGTTGTTTCATTTCACCTTGATTCCTCCTTAATATTTCATTTTCACGAGAGAGATTTTCTACCTTGTCCATTAAGGATTTCTGTTGTTCAAGAATTTGTTTTTGAGTACTTCTTAGTGTTCTTATCAATTTTTTGAGATCTGCTTCTTGCATCTCTTCTATCTCATCATCTTCGTAATCTTGAATTGGGGTGTCTTTTTCATTTGGGGATGCCATAGTGTCTTCCTTGTTCTTATTACCTCGGTTTTTGCGTTTGTTGTTTGGCATATTGGTTTCTTCACTGTGGTGTTTTTTCTTGTTATACTATGACTCTAGATTAAGTGGACTGTCTGCTTTTGATGGAGCCTTAGAGGCTTGAGATGGGTGTGGCCTGAGAGCTCTGTTTGGTTCCTCAGGGTTGAGGGTGTGTCAAAGGAGACACTCCCAGGTTAGGCGTGGTAAATCTCTCTCTGTTACTTTTTTTTTTTTTTTGGTTTAAAAGGGAAGTACTTCCACACAGCTGAATGGAATTGGTGGTGGTTAGCAGGCGAATGATATACCCACAGGAGCCAGAGATTGGAAGCTCTTTCCCAAGGACCAGAGAGGGAATCTTTGCAGCCCTTAGTGTGGGCTCAAATTCTCCTGTAGTCTCCCACTGGGCTGTCAACGCTACTGAACTGTAGCGTCTCTGGAGAGCACTCACATGAATTCGTGATTTCCGTGAGTTCTCTCCCCCACCATCTCTTTTTTCACAGTCTCAGTTCATTAGCACCACACATTCATTAGGTTCTAATCTCCTGTTATTTCACCCCTCCCACCCAAAGTCAGGTTTTTCTGCTAGGCTCGGGGCCGGTGCTGACCCGAGGTCGCCCTGCTTATGACATATTCCAAAATGGCGCGTGCTCTTTGTCTTGCTCGCCTTTGAGAGGTGAGCGGAGAGAGAGAAACTCGTGTCCGTATGGGTCACTTTTTTTTTTCCCCTCTCTCTCTCTCTCTCTTCTTGTTAGCCTGGTGAACTTTTCCCCGCAGGGTTTCAAGCCTTGTTCACTCTAGTCTCCTCTTTCCGCTTCCCTTCTGGTATCTCAGGCTATTGAGGTTCGGCTCACCTGGCGTTCCAGCGCTGGTGTGTTGAATCTGCTGCTGGTGTCCCAAACTGCGGGTTCCCACGCTCTCCACGCAGGTCCACTGTGAATCACTAGTTCCAGAAGGGTTTCCTCTGCTGTTTCTCCCCCTACTTTTCCTTGAACCTGCAGTATCTCCACTTTTATTAAACTGTCTCTCCCCAGACTATCGGTGTGCTCCCTTCCTATTCCGCCATCTTTCCCACTCCTCTCCCGAGTAGAGACTTTTATCAAAATATAATGTCCTTCTTTATCTCTTTTTACAGTTTTATTTAAAATCTGCTTTATCTGATATCAGGAAAGCTATGCTTTCAATCCCATTTGCCTGGCATATCTTTTTTTAACCCTTCACTTTCAGTCTCTGTGTATATTTGTTTGTGAAATGAATTTATCGTAGACAGGTTAGAGTAGGTCATACTTTTTTATCCATTGAACCAACCTAAGTCATTTGGCTGGTGAATTTAATCCATAAGATTCAAGGTTAGCATTGATAGATAAGAACTAAGACCTGTCCTTTTGTCATTTGGATAATGAATCTATATGCTCTGTGAGTGAATTCAGCCATGTCACATGATTTTATGTTTACTTCTAATGCAGGACACCCTTCAGAATTTCTTGTCAGGTTGGTCTGTTGGTGCTGAATTCTGTTTTTGCATAACTGGAAAATATTTTATTTCTCCTTCACTTTTAAAGGATAGCTTCATTTTATATAATATCCTTGTTTGGAACCTTTTTTTCTTTTAAAACCTTGAAGGTATCAACTGGCTCTCTTCTGGCCTGTAGGGCTTCTGCTGAGAAGTCTGGTGTTAATCTTATTGGTATTCCTTTATATGTATCAACACTCTTCTCCTACTGTTTTCAGGATTCTCTCTTTGTCTTTAACTTTGGACAACTTGACTATGATATGACTTGGAGAAGACCTTTCTTGGTTGAGTCTGCTTGGGGTTCTTTGAGCTTCTTGTGTCTGGATGTTCACACCTTGTTCAGGTTCTGGGAAATTTTCAACTATTATTTCATTTTTTAAAATACTTATTTATTTATTTGAAAGTCAGAGTTACAGAGAGAGAGAGAGAGAGAGAGAGAGAGAGAGAGATTTTCCATTTGTTGGCTCACTCCCCAATTGGCCACAATGGCTAGAGCTGGGCCAGTCCAAAGCCAGGAGCTTCTTCTGGGTCTCCCACGTGGGTGCAGGTGCCCAAGGACTTGGGCCTTCTTCAACTGCTTTCCCAGGCCATAGCAGAGAGTTGGATCACAAGTGGAGCAGCTGTTACTCGAACTGATGTCCATATGGGATGCCGGCACTGTAGGTGGCAGCTTTACCCACTACACCACAGCACCAGCCCCAACTATTATTTCATTTAGCAGGTTCTCAATGCCTTTTTCCTCCTCTAAAAATACCTATAATATTTATATTTGGTCATTTAGTGATATCCCAAATTTCACATAGACTTTTTTCATTCTTTTCTCTTTATTATTGTCTGATTAGCTTATTTCAAAATTATTGTCCTTGAGGTCAGAAATTCTTGGCTCAACAGGCTAATCCTCCGCCTTGCGGCGCCGGCACACCGGGTTCTAGTCCCGGTCGGGGCACCGGATTCTGTCCCGGTTGCCCCTCTTCCAGGCCAGCCCTCTGCTGTGGCCCGGGAGTGCAGTGGAGGATGGCCCAGGTGCTTGGGCCCTGCACCCCATGGGGAGACCAGGAAAAGCACCTGGCTCCTGGCTCCTGCCATCAGACGAGCGCGGTGCGCCGGCCGCAGCGCGCCGACCGCGGCGGCCATTGGAGGGTGAACCAACGGCAAAAAGGAAGACCTTTCTCTCTGTCTCTCTCTCTCACTGTCCACTCTGCCTGTAAAAAAAAAAAAAAAAAAAAAAAAAAGAAATTCTGTCCTCTACTTGGTCTATTCTGCTGTTAAAGCTCTCAATCCTAAATTATTACTTCACAAATTATTTTATCTCCAAAATTTCCATTTAATTCTTTTCTTTTTTTAAAAAATAGTAGATAATATATATTAATCATATGCTTAATTATTTAATTACATATTTCTATTTTAGTGACATTGAGACTCAATGATATACAAGACAGAGAAATTAGCATCCCAACCCTTTCTTCCCCTATTTCCACACCCCAATCTTTCTTAGATGTGTGCTATTTTTGCACCATACCACACATGTAAATATTTACCTTCTACTTGTAACCATATTTCTTTTTTTAACTTTTATTTAATAAATATAAATTTCAAAAGTACAACTTTTGGATTATAGTGGCTTTTCCTCCCATAACCACCCTCCCACCCATAACCATCCCATCTCCCACTTTCTCTCCCATCCCATTCTTCATCAAGATTCATTTATAATTATCTTTATATACAGAAGATCAATTTAGTATATATTAAGTAAAGATTTCAACAGTTTGCACCCACACAGGAACACAAAGTATAAAGTACTGTTTGAGTACTAGCTATACCATTAATTCACATAGTACAACACATTAAGGACAGAGATCCTACATGGGGAATAATTGCACAGTGACTCATGTTGTTGACTTAACAATTGACACTCTTATTTATGGCATCAGTAATCACCCAAGGCTCTTGTCACGAGTTGCCAAGGCTATGCAAGCCTTTTGAGTTTGGTGATTTTGATCTTATTCTGACCGGGTCATAGTCAAAGTGGAAGTTCTCTCCTCCCTTCAGAGAAAGGTACCTCCTTCTTTGATGTCTTGTTCTTTCCACTGGGATCTCACTCACAAAGATCTTTCATTTAGGGTTTTTTTTTTTTTTTTTGCCAGAGTGTCTTGGCTTTCCATGCCTGAAATACTCTCATGGGCTTTTTAGCCAGATCTGAATGTCTTAAGGGCTGATTCTGAGGCCAGAGTGCTGCTTAGGACATCTGCCATTCTATAAGTCTGCGATGTATCCTGCTTCCCATGTAGGATCGTTCTCTCCTTTTTAATTCTATCAGTTAGTATTAGCAGACACTAGTCTTGTTTATGTGATCCCTTTGACTCTTAATCTTATCATTATGATCAATTATGAATTGAAACTGATCATTTTGACTAGTGAGACGGCATTGGTACATGCCAGCTTGATGGGATTGAATTGGAATCCCCTGGCACATTTCTAGCTCTACCATTAGGGGTAAGTCTGATTGAGCATGTGCTGAACTGTACATCTCCTCCCTCTCTTATTCCCACTCTTATATTTAACAGGGATCACTTTTCAGTTAAATTTAAACACCTAAAAATAATTGTGTGTAATAAGTTCTAATCCTTAATATTTTCATTCATGTCATTCATTGATTTATTCCCTTATCAAATCTGTCTATCTGGATTATTTTTCACCTCACTGAGTTTTCTTACAATCATTATTTTGAATTCTATATCTGTTATTCCACAGCTTTGCTTCAGTTCAGTATCTAATTCTGTAGGAGCATTTGTTTATTTGGAGATATCATGCTACCTGCTTCATTTCTCCTGTGTCCCTATGTTGAGGTCTATTTTGTCTTTCTTTATGGAGTAGGTTTTATTGTAAAAGAGTTTATGGTTTAACTCTTGTAAGGTATGATTGCAAGGTATCATTTGACTTATTGCTTCACTTTGATTCTAGATGAGTCCAAGAGTGTAGTATTTGTGTGATTTCTTTTGTCTTAAACAATGTCAGCTATGTCTTTAAGTGACACAGTGCATTTAGTCTGTTGTAGTACACAAGGATAGAAATGTGGCTTTGAGATGAATAAGGGTTTCCTCCAATGTGTATCTTTGGTCCACAGAGATCTGTGTCAGTCTCTCTGGCAAATGTGATAGCCATGGCCTTTTTTTTTTTTTTTGGTGCTGAATGAGATGAGATGGATGCCCCCCTTGTCCCACTGGCAAGCCTGAGTGATGCCAGGAATTGTGACACTAATTGCTCTGATTCTAGTACTCTGGTATAAATGGACCTGGTGCGAGAGTCCGACTTGTGCTGTGGTTTATAATACTAACAGTTCTAGTCCTAGGTCTAGGGGATGTGACCTGTACCCAGTTTCAGTTCTACAGGTTGACTACAAAGTATACAGGAGATTTTACTCTGGAGGATATGAGTCCAGAGAGGTGGAATGCAAGTAGGTTCTTCTCTTTGTCCACTGAGTAGATTCCAGTGGCACCAAGAAATTTAGAATGAATTGCTATAGTACTGGTGTTGCAGAGTATTGTGAGGCCATTACCCAGATCTCCCAAGAGGAAACAGATTTTTCTATAGGCTGTTTCTGGTGTTCATCCAGAAGCTAAGGTGAATCTCTCTTCTTCATATAGAGTGTATGAGTGAGGTGCCTGGCTAACTCAGTTTGTAGAGCATGAGACTCCTAATCTCAGGGTCGTGGGTATGAGCCCCACGTTTGGCACAAGGAATTACTTTTGGGCTGGTGCTGTGGTGCAGTATGTTAAAGCCCTGGCCTAAAGCACTGGCATCTCATAAGCGCTGGTTCTAGTGCCGGCTATTCCTCTTCCAATCCAGCTCTCTGCTATGGCCTGGAAAAGCAGTTGAAGATGGCCCAGGTCCTTGGGCCCCTGCACCCATGTGGGAGACATGGAGGAAGCTCCTGGCTCCTAGCTTCAGATTGGCACAGTTCCAGCCATTGCAGCCATCTGGGGAGTGAACCAGTGATGAAAGACCTCTCTGTGTGCCTCTACCTCTCTCTGTAATTCTGTTTCAAATAAATAAATAAATCTTTAAAAACAAAAAAGAAAAAAATAGAGTGTATGAGTGTAGCTCTAGAGCTAATGTACAAAACTCCCACAGTTGCAGGATGTACGGGATCTGTCTTTTGCCTTGCACAACACCCTGACTCTGACTATGTTGCTGGTAGGAGAGCAAAGGCATGCTGTAAGAATTTTTACTGCCTAGCATGGTGCTCTGAGGGAGTGGGTGAGGGCAAGGAAGCAGCTCAACTTCCCTGCCCAAACTCCAGCAGTTTTTCAAACCCCAGTCAGTTCTTCAGGCTGAAATAAAAGTCAGTGACTACTGAATTCCCTCTCAACTAAAACAGTGAGCTGCAGGGCATACAGTGATTTCTTCTTACCTTGACATGCTAAGATGGCTGCTCACATTCAGCAGTTGGTTGTATCACATGGCTACCTGAAGCAGTGTCTCTACTCTCCTCTTGTCCCACAGAGTCTTCGTTGTTTTTTTCACTTCACCAAAAATTTCCATCAGTCAGACCCTTGTCATGGAAATTCCTGAGGAGTCAGACCAAGCAGGATTTATCCTGGTATGCAGAGATGGTTCAACATCCACAAATCAATAAATGTGATACATCATATTAATAAATTTAAAAACAAAAACTATATGATTATCTCAATAGATGCAGAGAAAGCATTTGACAAAATACAACATCCTTTCATGATAAAAAAAAAAAACCTTAAGCAAATTGGGTATAGAAGTAACATTCAAGATAAGATGACAAACCCACAACCAGCATCTTATTGAATGGGGAAAAGTTGGAAGCTTTCCCACTAAGATCTGGAATCAGATAAGGATGCCCAATCTCACCATTATTATTCAATATAGTCCTGAAAGTTTTAGCCAGAGCCATAAGGTAAGAGAAAGAAATCAAAGGGATACAAATTGGAAATGAGGAAGTCACACTATCCCTATTGGCAGAGGACATGATTCTATATTTGGGGAGCCAAATGACTCCACTGAAAGACTATTGGAACTCATAAAAGAGTTTCATAAAGTGGCAGGATATAAAATCAACACACAAAAATTAATAACCTTTGAGTCACATAAAATGCCATGATTGAGACATTATTTGTAAGATCAATACCATTCATAATAGCTACAAAAGTCAAATACCTTGGAATAAATTTAACCAAGGATATCAAAGTTCTCCAAGATAAAAATTACAAAACATTAAAGAAATAGAAGAAAAAGACACAAAAAATGGAAAAATCTCCCATGTTTGTGGATTGAAAGAATCAATATTATCAAAATGTCCATACTACCAAAAACAATTTGCAGATTCAATGTGCTCCCATCAAAATACCAAGGACAGTCTTCTAAGATGGAAAAAGCTATGCTAAAATTTTTATGGAAACAAAGAGATCCTGCAATAGATAATGCAATCTTATGCAACAAAAACAAAGATGGAGGCATTACAATACCAGATTGTGGGGAAATTAGTTACATGAAGCAATTCAAAGATGGTGCTGAAAGGAAGTAAGGTGGGTGGAATTCAAAGTTGTTTACCACTAAAACTAATTGGCTGTGCAACATCAGGGGAGGTAACAAAACTAGTAACAAGTGTATAGACATATGGCTAGTCCTATAGAAATCGCCCCATAAAGTGACCCTTTAAGTGATTGGTGGTCTTTAAGCCCTGCCCCATGACTCTGCAGTTTTGTGCTATAAAAGGCTCTGTTACACGCTAAATAAACGAGTCCTTGCTAGACTTGGCTCCCCACTGCGTCTGATTGTATTGTCTCCGGGATCGGGAGGCTGGGGAACGGGCGAGCGGCGCACTCACCTTTTCTTGGACCCAATCCATTCTTGTACAGGTGGACTAAGACCCTGCACCAGATTTCAAGGGGTACTACAGGGAACCTGTCATCCAAACAGCCTGGTACTTGCACAAAAACAGATATGTAGCCCAATGGAACAAAATAGGAACTCCAGAAATCAATCCACACATCTACAACTAACTTTGACAAAGGAACTAAAATGAGTACCTGAAGCAAGGACAATCTCTTCAAAAAATGGTGCTGGATCTCTATGTGCAGAAGTATGAAGTAAGACCCATACCTTACACTTTACACAAAAATCAACTCGAGAAGACAGTTTTTATTAGGTAGAGAGAGTGTAGTCTCAGGGAAGAGTTAGGGACAAAATGGCAGAGGAAATTCCATGCAAATTAGAGGACACAGCAGACCTATGTGGAGGGTGTGGACATGCAAAAATCAAGACCCCAACAGCCAAGAGCCACCTCACCAGCTTTGGAAAAAAAGGTGAGACCAGATGGTAATAGTCAAGCCACGGGCAATAAATCTGCAGGAAAAGCCTGAAGGGAATACAGCTTGGATCTCTGTGGGGGGCAGTGTGCCTGACAAACTAGAGCGGAAAAAGGAGAGGACATGTTTCCCTCTCCCCGATCAGCCTGCAATGGTGCCCTATAACAAGCGGGCACCATTTGGGACATATATAACAGCTGTGCCAGCTTGTGTCCATGCCCAGCAGCCAGCTGAGCAAAGACTCCTGAGTCTGTCGGGAAGAACTGACAGGGAGCTGGGTGCTCGTGACTGTGGGAGGCTTGTCTACCAGGACTGTGAAAACACTGAGGCCATGGGGGAAGGCTAAGGGTATGACTGGGCCTTTTGGCAGTCACTGTGAGAGGGTCCACACACTCAGGGCTCCCTGGTTCCCTGATAAGGGACATTGATGTGGAATCTGCTTACATTGAGGACTGCACAGATCCTTTGTGTGGTCCTTGTGGAAATGTGGATGAATATTATACCCACTGGGGCTAGCATCCAAGCACGGATGTCCTTTGAGGAGAGGAAGTGAGCTGAGTCTACCACAGCACAGAACAAACCTACCCTCTGATTTAAAAAAAAAAAAAGGAGATTTACCATGCCCAACCTAGGTGTCACCTCAACAATCCCTTCACCCTTGAGTACTGAACAGAGCTGCCTGGCCATACCCACCACATGCCACTAGAATATGTAAAGAGATCAATAAACTCAACAACAAAACAAACAATCCAGTTAAGAAATGGGCAAAGGACTTGAATAAGCATTTTTCAAAAGCAGAAATTCAAATATCCAACAGACAAACGAAAGTAGTCTGAAATGAAAGAGAAATGAAATTAGCATGTGAAAGAGTTATCTGTACTCCCATGTTTACCACAACTCAATTCACAATAGCTAAGACATGGAACCAACCCAAATGGCTATCAATGAAGACTGCTTAAAGAAATTATGGGATATATTCACAATAGAATACTACACAGCAGAAAAAATGAAATCAGTCATTTGCAACAAAATTTATGAAACTGGAAAACATCCTACTTAGTGAAATAAGCCAGTCCCAAAAGGACAAATACCATAGGTTCTCTCTGACCCATGATAATTAATAGAGCACCTAAAAGGCAATCTACAGTAGTGAAATTTTGAGAAGCAATGACTTTGAACAGCTCTTGTCTCGACTGTTGAAGAACAGAGTTTTTTTCATACTATTTGTTGAACTCTTTACTTAACACAGAGTTAGTCATATATGTACAAAGTTATTGAAAATAGATCTTAGTAAAAAATAAGAATGAGAATGGGGGGGGGAGGAAGGGTGGTGGGAGAGTAGTAAGCTGGGAAGAATCACCATTTTCCTAAAGTTGTAGTTATGAAATGTATGCAGGTTGAATTCCTTAAAAAAGGTTTCTCTAGAAAAAAATTTAATGTCAGAGTAGTCAAAGTTTAGAGCAGACATTTGATACTCTATTCTCACTAAACAGAGGGAATAAATGTGATAAAAATGGTCATGTTACTACAAAGTATGTATCACTATTGATTGTGATGTTGACCTTGATTTTGCTGGACCTGCAGTTTATGGCCCAAATATCTTTGAGGGCTTGCTTGCTGACTATCAGATGACCTTTGGTTGTATCAAATCATTCCATTCTCTAGAATTGATACAAAACTTTCAATTCCAAACTTTCTCAACAACCCTAGTGACGTTTCAGATCCCATCATTCTCCATTGTGGAAAGGGAAGCCATCTTTCCTGACCTCTCTTCACAGCATGCCAGCAGAATCCCTGCCAGGACACAACATACACTACATTGGTGGCAATATCACTAGAAAACACAAAATGTTCCCTCTGTTCAGATGGGGTGGGGTTACCAGAAAATAATGTGCAGGACATATGTATACCAAAACCACAATTCATCGTTTGTCTGTAGTTCTTACTGAGATTGGGTTCCTATTCTCTTTTCCTACCTGAGCAGCAAAATCATCCCTACCTCTCGTACCTCATACCCCATTGAAGAACCAATGCTACAGTCCGTGGGAAGCAGTAGAGAAAAGTGTGGTGATGGGGTTTGGAGAAGGTTATGATAAGATTTGCATTTTGATCAAAATAGTGTAACTCATGTGAGCTGTGTCCACAGGTCAGAACTACCACCCATGGTCAGCATCCCTTTGGCACAAATGAGTCATTCACATCTGATTGAAACCCTTGGCTGGCATGTTGAGTAAGCAACTGAAGATAGCATTCTAGATGAGGCCAGGCATATTCACATCCACCCCAGGAAAGACTGATTGCCAAAGCTAGAGACCATCCTGATTGCCAAGGCTAGAGGAAAAGAGGCATTGATAATTGTGCCATCTGTTTCCTTTTTTGTTCTAAATCTAAGTAGTCTTTTCTTCTCTAAGATGTTTATGTTGAAAGCTTTAGTTAGCTAATAAGAATGCCTTAAAGAGAATTAACAAGGAAGAATTATCCATGCACCTAAATTTAATTCCAGAGTCTCCTAGAAACAAAAGAATATTTGGGATCTGGCATAGCTGACAATTGAAATTTCAAAGCAGATGTCTGTAATGGAATTCACCAGAATAACAGACATTCATTACTATATCTTTCCAGGTATTAGAGAATTTATAAAAGAAATTCAATGTAATTAGAGGCAAAAATTGATGTACTTTATTATTTTCCTCTTCTTATTTCTGCCCCAATTTTTCCTTCCCAGAGAGTGGAGTTGGAGACAAGGTCCCGGTCCCACAGCACAGAGCTCTCATTTGTAGAACAACAGCACAGCAGCCTCAGTGATCTCCTGGCTACTGCTGTAGCCCTCATGAGTTCCATGTCCATTCCAGTCAAGGGAGGAGAAATCCCCGCACTGCCTGGGATTGCCCTCTGAGATGAATCCTCCTCCACCAATGCAGTGCTGGAAAACACAAAGAAAGTACACATGGAAAGAATTCACTGGCTGCTGACACCAGTGGCTTTTTATTCCTCGGGATCTTTGACCAGAATCTTACTTAGCCTTTCCAGTACCTCCCACAAAACCTCTCCTCCAGAAGATCCTAAAAGAATGCTTTTTTTCTGACTTCCATTCTACTTTTCCTACAATTCATTCTCAGAATTGTCAGCTGCCTCTGCATATCTTCTACATACTCAAGGCCTCAATTTCCCTATTGTAGGTCATCTTCTCACTTGGCTCTAAGTGACAGCAGCAAAGTACTGATTCCCAAATCTCTCACCATCATCCAACTGTTTCTTATGCTTGATATGCCCATATACACCTAGAACCTGAATGTGCTCACCCATATATCTCATGGGTCTCTCAGTCTTCACTTCAAGAGAAAAAACTATCTCCCATTTCCTCTGAATTTGTTGCCCATCCTGTTATCCTGTATTAATTAACTGATAACACCCAGTTGCAAAAAAGCAACCTAGTCTTTATCATCTTCAGTACTTCCTATCCCCCAAAATCACCTGGTCATCAAAAACTGTACATTCCATCACTTGGGTGTCTCCAGAGTCCATCCATGCTCATCCAACCTCATCAAGATACTCTGGCTCAGATCTTTCCTCTTTCACATAAGACTTTTGCACCTGCTTCAAGCTCTTCTTGCTCCTAATTTCTTGTCCTTTAATTCACATTCTCTTCAAGGTCACACATAATTTTACTAACATCAAAGCTATTCAAGTCACTCGTCTGTACAAAATGCTCCAATACAAACTACAAATCCTTGAGGGAATATGCAATTCCCTCTGTAATCTAGTTCCTGTAGGTATTTCCACCATCAGCCCTTTTATCTTCCCCACATTCCAAAATTACAAAATTGGATGCTTGCTCAACACACCAGGTTCTCTCAAACAGCTATCATTTTGAACATGTTACTCAATCATGCTAAAAACGCTCTGCTGTGCCTTTGTTCTTTGTTTAACTCCATACACATTTTGACTCTCAACACCACCTTCCTTGGGGGAATCAATCATGTGTGTCAGTACACGTAGAAACTCATTCCTCGTTTGTCAGACCCCCTTGTTTCTATTTATGTTACACATGCAATTTAGCATTTACCTTTCTGTCTTACTAAACCTGGGCTCCTTAAGATGACTGTCGTCTCTGTTTCTCCAAAGCCTGGCACTTAGTATCTGTTCTAGACATTCATCTCTAAGTTTCAATACATGCTGGTATATTTGCAAGCATGCACTGGCAAACACTCTTTGGGAGCATGGAGGTCATCCTAGGAAACTTTTGTCAAGGAAAAAGGCTTAAAGATGCATAACCTTCCCATTACCAGTACCTAAAACCCATCATCCTCTGAATCATCATCTAGGGGTCCTTCCTTGAGAGAACAGTGACCCATCTTGTATAGAAAACAGAAAAAAAAAAAAACAATGGCTGAGAGGGGAGGTGGAGATGGTTCTGTGACTTAAGACTGCCAGACATGAGGGGTGGAGCCCTTATGGAGTGCTTCTGTTTGTGATAGCGCCATTCTCCTCTGCCCTCCCACCAGGCACAAGGTGTCCCTCATAGGTAGTTTCCAGCCAGAATGCCATTGTTTTCTGTCCTCCAAGACTAGAAAAAGGACAAAACATAAGTCCTCTAGGAGTTAATACTAACATCGTTCTCCAACATTGGTATCATTGTGATGTCTTCATGATCTCACTATACATCATGAATAATACCTTCTTGATCTCAACATAGATTAATGCTTCTCAAAGGAAATACAAGATTTTTGAACCATAAATAAATAGGTTGACAAACCGTACTACATCAAAACAAATTCTGTTTATATGATGCCATCAATAAAGAGGATAAGAGCAAGAGAGCAGCTACACATAAACATTGACAAAGCTACACAAGCACATACACACAGACATACACAGTCCCACACAAGCACATACAGATTCATAAACTCACACAGGCAAATGACACAAGGGCACACACAGACACACACACTGGAAGGCACAAGCACACACATACTCAGAAGCATATTGGCATATATACATACACTGATATGCACACAGAGACAGATACTCAGACCCCCATGCACACACAAATGTGAAAGAACAAGAAACACAGATGCAAACAGGCCCCCACAGACATAAACATGTATAAACACATGCAGGTACACACATGTGCAGGTGTTATCTCCCAAAATACTCACATGTTCAGTGTTGCAGCTAGTAACCTTCATCCCAGCACACAGTGCATTGGCAGCTCTCTCAGTATTAAACACCCTGAACTGGATGAATCCAGCAACAAATTCCTCTGAAAAAGAAGAGATAAAGAAACAG
This sequence comes from Sylvilagus floridanus, assembly GCA_949820135.1. Taxonomy (NCBI): domain Eukaryota; kingdom Metazoa; phylum Chordata; class Mammalia; order Lagomorpha; family Leporidae; genus Sylvilagus; species Sylvilagus floridanus. The sequence goes on from OX463225.1 coordinate 122,146,282, forward strand.
AGGCTAGAAACAGCTTCCCTGTGACCTGTTCAGGGATTCTTAAAGCCCAGAGGTCAAACTATGGAGATGGATCCTCTGTCTATGGCCACTGAGTGATGCATCCAAACCCTAAACCTGTCTCTGGGGGAAGATCTCTCCTATAAGACAACTAACACTGAGATTTACAGAAGGGTACTCCTCTGCCTACAACTTAAAGGAGAAATGAGACTCCACAGAAAGATCACCAAGAAGACCCCAAGCAGGGATCAGCAGTGATCAGATGTGGACACCTGCTGCTCTTTACATCCTTCCTTCTGATTACCAGCTGTGCCTGATCCTGAGCATCACCTGCCCTCATCCATATAGAAAAAAAAACTGTAGTGGCTTTGAATTTCTCATGACTTGTGTATGTCTTATGTGTTTATATATATATATATATATATATATATATATATATATGTCTTATGTATATTATGTCTTAGGTATTTATATATATAATGTATGTCTTATACATTTGATATACTGAACCTGTTTTAAACTAATCAATAGTTATTCTTCACAACAAAAATGAATTTTTCCCAATACCTTACAAACTATTTTTCCCTTTACTAAACTATTATAACAGGCAGCACAGGATAGAAGTCAAGAAATCTTGGTTTATATCCTCTGAAAACTGAATACCAGTAATTCTAGCTTCATGGTATTCTACTTAAAAATAAAGGAAGCAAGGAAACAAAGCCATGTCAAATTCCCAGAGAAGAGCATGGCATGTTGTAAATACTCAGTATATACCAGCAGTTAAGCATTGTTAATAATTTGTCCACAACAGCACAGCAGGATTAATGATGTGACTCACTCTGACCAAAGGGTGAATAATAAGATGCAGTTTTCTGAGCATCACCGAAGTCATAGATCACAAGTACTGCTGGGCAGTTGTCAGTCTTGCACACTCCTGATCCATACTTCACTGGATATTTCTGCAGAGGCACAAAAGATAGGTTTAGTGAGGACATTAGAGAGACTGCCAAATTGGGAGAGAAGGAAATCTCTTCATGTAAGCTCATTATTCAGAAGCCAATCTCAAAAACAGTGACTTTTTTCTCTACAGAGTTATGTCTTCTCAGGAGCCTCAAATCACTTACTCCTCTCTCTACCCTTCCTAAAGGCATCTGCCTTTGAGTGGCTCAGTTTCTGGGAATGGCAGGGCATGGGTTCACAGTGAAACAAACCTAGGAAAAACAGAAAAGGTTTGCTCCACCCAAAACTGTGGCTTTCTGTTCAACAAAGAAAGTGGCACATACAGTGCCCTGTGTACCTTGTAAAGGCCAAACATATTACGTTCCTCTCTTTCACAGAAGCCAGTGCTGGCGCGGTATCTCAGCAAGGACATGTTCCTCCAGTGCTATAGGTGTTTTGGGGATGTGCCAGATGCCCAGGTCCTGGGCCTGGATGTCATAGTATCCAGGGTTCTGGAGAGCAACAGACATTGACCCTGATCAGTTAAGAGGTTCCATGAGGCAAAAGACTCATATGTTCTGTCCCAGCTGAGCAGACAGGTGAGCACATGGCCAGCAGCCTCAGACACCTCTAACTTCCAGCACACGATGATTCCCCATCACCACCCCAATCCCTTTGTTGTGGAAAAGTTGTGGTTTAAGACATCTAAGTACTTCTTCTTCAACCCTACTTCATGTCCCCTCCTGTCAGCCCTCCCTTCTGCCTGCGTGTGGCCCTGCAAATTCAACTCTTCACCTTGCCCAAGTGGTGGGAAAGAGGCATGCTACCAACCTTGTAGTCATCACTTGTGGCTGCCTCCACAGACCTGAAGGTGTTGTAATTGGCCCAGTTGCCGTCCCCCTCTGGGTAGTCTGCTCTGCTGCCATGCTGACTGGACCAGTGATCACCCAATGTGCACTTCCTAGCCATGTAGTTCTCATGCACACTGGCCACCAGGGTCCAGCCACCACCGTCTGTGGTCATGTCACAGAAGGTCTGGTAGGTGGTGCCATCCTTAGTTTGGAGGGAATACAGGCCATCTGTAGAGAGAACTAGCCAGAATCTTGCTGTTTGAAAACTCTTGGTGCATCTCAGCCTATATACAGAAAGCTTTAGGATCCAGAAATATTGCCTAACAGCTCCTTCCCTGTGTCCTATCATCAAGTGTTCCTAGGGGTACTGGAATCTCTCCGGGTTCACAAGATCATGATCCTGTGACTGAGTCACAGATGAAATTACCATATGGCCCCACAATTCTACTCCTAGTATAACCCAAAAGTTATAATCCTGGATACAGGTACTCAAACAGGTAGCTGTACATCAACGATCAGCACATTAGTCACTGCAGCCAAAAGGTAGAAAAATACTAATTACTCATCACCATATAAATAGATAAAATTTTATAAAGTATATATTACCTATTTATATAAAATCTTTATACACAGATGAGCAAACACACAATGGGTAAAGAAGGAAGGCAATATTACAGGTCAACCTTTTAATCATCATGCTGAGTGAAATATGAAGACAAGAGAGGGATATTACCATAGGATTCTACTTGTATGAGGCAACTAGAATAGACAAGTTCATAGTTACAGAGAGAACAGCAGTCACCAAGGCAAGGTCTAAGACAACATAGAATATGGAGTTACTGCGTGATGGGTACAAAGTTGGTACTCATTTTGTGGGAATGAAAATGTTCTAAAGGTTGATAAAGTTGATGTTTATGCAAGAGTACAAAGATAATTGTCACTGGATTTTAGACAAAAATTGATTAATCTGGCAAATTTTAAACAACACTGTATATAAATATACATTTGACCACAGTTATAACAAGAACACCTTGGACTGCCTTCCTGGTTCTGTTTAGATGTCCCATCATTCACCACATGAACTAGGGCACTGCTCTTTGATTTCTTTGCAGCTTTTGGGCAAAAATTCAGACACATCACAGCCCTGTTTCTAGGTATCTGGACAGACTGCAACTAGAAAATATTCAGAGTTGATCATCACTGCAGATTTGACATGAAACCCAGCCTCTTCTTGTCCCTAGTCCAAAATCACTTCACAACCACAGCAGAGCCCAGTTGCGAGTTCTAAATTCCAGAGAGATCATATAACTCTATAACATCCAAAGGACTTAACTCCAAGGGGTCTTTTTGACAAGCCAGCTGAAATTTTTGTTGAAAGAAAGAAATGAGAAGATAAGACTAAACTGGCAAGGAGCAAAGAACGGCTCTTGAGGTGAGAAGGGAGATGCCAAACTGGAGGCAGCAATAGTCAGGTGGGATGTCTGACTCTTAGTCTAGAGGACATCGAAGGGTGTTCTGAGAGAATAAACAAGATTGATCTGCAAGAAGACAGAGAAGAGAACTCAAGACAGCATGATCAAGGGTCTGGAGAAGAAAGCAAAGCATAGATCAGTTTTTTCAAGGAATTAAGTAGCTTAATGTGGCTGAGCCTGCAGTATGAGGTAGGGAATAAGGACTCTGTGGCCAGCAGATTAAGAGAGACACAAAGTGAAGACCCTTGTATGTGAAACTGTTAACATCCAGAGGAATGGAAACAACCACAAGCCAGAGAAGCCTCAATCCTCCCAACTGAGTGTCCTCAGACTTATATGTAGCACCCCTGAGCCTCAGTTCCCTCTTTTCCAAAACAAAGCTAATAAAAAGTACTTGTGCAGATTAATTGAGAAAATATCTAGAAAGATGCTTTTTCTGTAAAACAAATGAATAACAATGAAAGAAACACAGACCTTAAAATACCATCATTCTGATTTCAGGGGTAAAAACCATGAAGTCAAAATTCCTGGATATAGAAGCAGACCATGGAAATCCCAAGATCAATCCATAGGACTGGAGAGTAGCAACCAGAGACACAGTCCTCATTGCAACCCCCACAGAACCCAGACTATGCTTCAGGCAATACCTTCACTGCTATCAACCATTCTTAAGAAAACAGCATTCAGCCCATAGGCATCTGAGACTTTGTGCATTTCAATGACATCTACCAGTCCCATAAAAGAACCAGATCCTAGAAGCATTCGACCTAGTTTACTTCTGGGAAGCTGAGCGGGCCTGGAAAACTGACTCACCTGCACTGGACCATCTGGTGCCCACAAGAGTAGCAGCAGGAAACCCACCTGAATCATGGTAACCTAAAGAAAAGGAAGATGAAGGTAGGTCATGACCTTAACATCTTATTTCTCTAAGTCCTTATCCTCATGACTGTGCAGGACTGCAAAGATTAAGGACTCCTATCTTTTTTTTTATGCTCCATACATCCCTGGGCCCAAAACTACAGTGGCAACCCTAAGCTAAAATCAGGGCTCCTCCACTCACGGAGATGTCTGAGTTTCTTCTGTACTTTCTCCGGCACAGATCACAGCCTCCTCCCCTCCACACCAGCCCAGGAGCTCAGTGGGGACACAGAACTCCTCCCTGCAGAGGCTTCTGGTGCAGAATGAGAAGCTGAGCCACTTATGGAAAACACCCAGTGGGGCCCAGTCCAGGCATGCAGCCTCACCCCTCCTAGATACAGTCCCAGTGGAGGGATGATCTTGATTATCTCCAGGAAGATCAGTGATAATGCATGGAATGCACAGGCTCTGAAGGATAACTACTCAAAGTCATACTGGAATTGGTCCCAGATGTCCTCACATTTCATCAACTTCTGCATTTTCTAAAAAGAAACATAGATAGATGGACAAATTTTAAAAACTTCGTGTTGATTTGGTTTTTGTTGTTTGTGTCTTTCTTTCCTTCAAATTAAAAACTTTTTAAAATTAATCAGCATTGATATTTCATGGAAAAAGAAAGTTTTTTGTTTTTTTTTAACTTTTATTTAATGTATATAAATTTCCAAAGTACAGCTTATGGATTACAATGGCTTCCCCCCCTATAACTTCCCTCCCACCCACAACCCTCCCCTTTCCCGCTCCCTCTCCCCTTCCATTCACATCAAGATTCATTTTCAATTCTCTTTATATACAGAAGATAAGTTTAGCATATATTAAGTAAAGATTTCAACAGTTTGCACCCACACAGAAACACAAAGTGAAAAATACGGTTGGAGTACTAGTTATAGCATTAAATCACAATGTGCAGCACATTAAGGACAGAGATCCTACATGAGGAGTAAGTGCACAGTGACTCCTGGTGTTGACTTAACAAACTGACACTCTTGTTTATGGCATCAGTAATCACCCTAGGCTCTTGTCATGAGTTGCCAAGGCTATGCAAGCCTTTTGAGTTCATCAGCTCTGATTGTGTTTAGACAAGGTTGTAGTCAAAGTGGAAGTTCTCTCCTCCCTTCAGAGAAAGGTACCTGGAAAAAGGAAGTTTTAACACAAAAGAGACAAGGGCTCATTTCAGAATAAGCATGAACATTTAGCTTGAAATGATTTGCTTCCCTACAAAGACATGCTAATTTGTCCTTCATCTTTTCCTATACCATTCCCAGCCAGATGTCATTCTTAGTTCTCACAAGACCCCCTCACCTGTGATAGAAATTGATTAGTCCCTTCTTAGTGACACCATAGTGATATAGTATCATCTTAGTGATACCTACACATACAACTTTCGAAGATACTAAAATCCTTAGGAAAACACTGTAAATCTTCCTTTTAAACTAATGTTTGTGGTCAAGATCATTTCAAAATACTCTTTTGTAATGTTGATTTATTTGTTTGACATGCAGAGTAATACAGAGGAAGGGAAAAGAGACAGAAAGAGATCTTCTATCCACTGTTTTATTCCTTCAAATGGCCTCAACACCATGTCTAGAACAGGCTTGAAGCCAGGATCTAGAACTCCATTATGGGCTCACACGTGGGTGGCCGGGATCCAAGCACTTGAACCATCATTTGCTACCTTCCAGGCACCTAAGCCAGAGCTGGTTAGGAAGCAGAGTAATCAGGACTCTAACCAGCATTCTGAGAGTTGGGATGGCAGCCTCACAAGTGGCAACCTAATCCACTGAGACACGATACCTGCCTCAACATACTCTTGTACAGATATATTGATAGGGAAAAAAGAACACCCAAGAAGAAAAGCTCAAATGATGCTATATACTTCTTTTAGTACTTTTTAAATTGATTTTAAGATATAATTATTTCACATTTTGACATCTTTTATAGCATAATGCATCTCATTCTCATTGACGTATGAATCAGAATAATGTATAACTGAAAGCATCTAAGAGTCTAGCAAAATGCTAGGTCTATTTTAGAGACACTATCCTTTCTAACCACCATCATCCAAACAGTGACTGTGACCCATTGGCTCTGCCTCACACGTCCCCTGAATCTATTCCCTTCTGATTTCTACCTAGCTCCTCCAAATCCCACTGCCATTGACACTTATTTCAACACAATCTGGATTATTTGGGATGCTTTCATTTGGGAATAATAGCAACGTCATCATCAAGTGGCTAAAATAAAACTACATAGGACAATTGGAACAAGCCACCCACAAACTTGGTTGACTCAGTATCTCCTTGATGTCTTCACGGTCTTTAGTTCCTTAGTCTCTCTACCACTGATACACTGCTTAGAACCAAATAGAAATGGGGGAGGGAGGATGTGTTAGACATCACAAAATAGAAGGCTGCAGGTCCTTTCATTTTGTCTCTCCTTTAAAAGTGTTTTTTAAATTAATTAATTAATTTATTTTTTATTTAGTAAATATAAATTTCAAAAGTACAGTTTATGGGTTACAATGACTCCCCCCCATAACTTCCCTCCCACTCGCACCACTCCCATCTCCCGCTCCCTCTCCCATTCCATTCACATCAAGATTCATTTAAAATTATCTTTATATACCAAAGATCAGTTTAGCATATATTAAATAAAGATTTCATCAGTTTGCAACCACACAGAAACATAAAGTGTAAAATACTGTTTCAGTACTAGTTATAGCATTACTTCACATTGGACAACACATTAAGGACAGATCCCACATGATAAGTAAGTGCACAGTGACTCCTGTTGTTGACTTAATAATTTGACACTCTTGTTTATGGAGTCAGTAATCTCCTTAGGCTCTAGTCATGAGTTGCCAAGGCTATAGAAGCCTTTTGAGTTCGCCGACTTTGATCTTATTCCAACCAGGTCATAGTCAAAGTGGAAGTTTGCTCCTCCCTTCAGAGAAAGGTACCTCCTTCTTTGATGGCCCTGTTCTAAAAGTGTTTTTTAAAGATTTAATTATTTAGGGAGAGCAGCAAGATGGCGGAATAGGAAGGGAGCACACCGATAGTCTGGGGAGAGACAGTTTAATAAAAGCGGAGATAATGCAGGTTCAAGGAAGAGTAGGGGAAGAAACAGCAGAGGAAACCCTTCTGGAACTAGTGATTCACAGTGGACCTGCGTGGAGAGCCTGGGAGCCTGCAGTTTGGGACACCCGCAGCAGATTCAACACACCAGCGCTGGAACGCGAGGTGAGCCGAATCTCAATAGCCCAAGATACCAGAAGGGAAGCGGAAAGAGGAGACTAGAGCGAACAAGGCTTGAAACCCTGCGGAGAAAAGTTCACCAGGCTAACTAGAAGAGAGAGAGAGAGGGAAAAAAAAAAGTGACTCATACGGACACGAGTTTCTCTCTCTCCGCTCACCTCTCAAAGGTGAACAAGACAAAGAGCAGGCACCATTTTGGAATACGTCATAAGCAGGGTGACCTCGGGTCGGCACCGGCCCCGAGCCTAGCAGAAAAACCTGACTCTGGGTGGGAGGGGTGAAATAACAGGAGATTAGAACCTAATGAATGTGTGGTGCTAATGAACTGAGACTGTGAAAAAAGAGACGGTGGGGGAGAGAACTCACGGAAATCACGAATTCATGTGAGTACTCTCCAGAGACGCTACAGTTCAGTAGCCTTGGCAGCCCAGTGGGAGACTACAGGAGAATCTCAGCCCACACAAAGGGCCGCAAAGATTCCCTCTCTGGTCCTTGGGAAGGAGCTTCCGATCTCTGGCTCCTGTGGGTATATCATTCGCCTGCTAACCACCACCAATTCCATTCAGCTGTGTGGAAGTACTTCCCTTTTAAACCAAAAAAAAAAAAAAGTAACAGAGAGAGATTTACCACGCCTAACCTGGGAGTGTCTCCTTTGACACACCCTCAACCCTGAGGAACCAAACAGAGCTCTCAGGCCACACCCATCTCAAGCCTCTAAGGCTCCATCAAAAGCAGACAGTCCACTTAATCTAGAGTCATAGTATAACAAGAAAAAACACCACAGTGAAGAAACCAATATGCCAAACAACAAACGCAAAAACCGAGGTAATAAGAACAAGGAAGACACTATGGCATCCCCAAATGAAAAAGACACCCCAATTCAAGATTACGAAGATGATGAGATAGAAGAAATGCAAGAAGCAGATCTCAAAAAATTGATAAGAACACTAAGAAGTACTCAAAAACAAATTCTTGAACTACAGAAATCCTTAATGGACAAGGTAGAAAATCTCTCTCGTGAAAATGAAATATTAAGGAGGAATCAAGCTGAAATGAAACAACTAGTAGAACATGAAACTGTGATAGTGACGAGAAATCATAATGAAGTGAAGAATTCAATAGATCAAATGAAAAACACATTAGAGAGCCTTACAAACAGAATGGGTGAGGCAGAAGAGAGACTATCGGACTTAGAAGACAGAGCACAGGAAACTCTACAGTCAAACCAAAGACAAGAAGAGGAAATTAGAAATCTAAAAAATATTGTTGGGAATCTACAGGATACTATTAAAAAACCCAACATTCGAGTTCTAGGAGTTCCTGAAGGCATGGAGAGGGAGAGAGGATTAGAAGGCCTTTTTAGTGAGATAATAGCAGAAAATTTCCCAGGTTTGGAGAAGGACAGAGACATCCTAGTACAGGAAGCTCATAGAACCCCTAGGAAACATGACCAAAAGAGATCCTCATCACGACACATTGTAATTAAACTCACCACAGTGAAACAGAAAGAAAAGATCCTAAAATGTGCAAGAGAGAAACGTCAGATTACTCTCAGAGGATCTCCAATTAGACTCACAGCAGACTTCTCATCAGAAACCCTACAAGCTAGAAGGGAATGGCGAGACATAGCCCAGGTACTAAGAGAGAAAAACTGCCAGCCCAGAATATTATATCCTGCAAAGCTCTCATTTGTGAATGAAAGTAAAATAAAGATCTTTCATTGCAAACAGAAATTGAAAGAATTTTTTGTCACTTGCCCAGCCCTGCAAAAGATGCTTAAAGATGTGTTACACACAGAAACACAGAAACACGGCCATCAACATGAAAGTAGGTAAAAGAAGGGAACCTCACAGCAAAAGATCACAGGGAATTCAAAGCATACATTTGGATAAAGAAATTATGGGACATGTACTCTATAGAATACTATACAGCAGTCAAAAACAATGAAATCCGGTCATTTGCAACAAGATGGAGGAATCTGGAAAACATCATTCTGAGTGAATTAAGCCAGTCCCAAAGGGACAAATATCATATGTTCTCCCTGATCGGTGACAACTAATTGAGCACCAAAGGGGAAACCTGTTGAAGTGAAATGGACACTATGAGAAACAGTAACTTGATCAGCTCTTGTGCTGACTGTTGTTGTACAATGTAATACTTTATCCATTTTAGTATTTTTTTTATTCTAGTACTATTGGTTGAACTCTGTAATTAACAAACAAATATTCTTAGGTGTTTAAATTTAACTGAAAAGTGATCCCTGTTCAATATAAGAGTGGGAATAAGAGAGGGAGGAGATGTACAATTTGGGACATGCTCAATCAGTCGTGCCCCAAATGATGGAGTTAGAAATGTGCCAGGGAATTCCAATACAATCCCATCAAGGTGGCATGTACCAAGGCCATCTCACTAGTCCAAGTGATCAATTTCAGTTCACAATTGATCACACTGATAGGTCTAAGAGTCAAAGGGATCACACAAACAAGACTAGTCTCTGCTAATACTAACTGATAGAATCAAAAAGGGAGAGAATGATCCAACATGGGAAGCGAGATACACAGCAGACTCATAGAATGGCAGATGTCCTAAATAGCACTCTGGCCTCAGAATCAGCCATTAAGGCATTCAGATCTGGCTCAAGAGCCCATGAGAATATTCTAGGCATGGAAAGCCAAGACCTCTGGAAAAAAAAGAAGACCTAAGTGAAAGATCTCTGTGAGTGAGATCCCAGTGGAACAAATGGGGCCATCAAAGAAGGAGGTACCTTTCTCTGAAGGGAGGAGAGAACCTCCACTTTGACTATGACCCTGTCAGAATAAGATTGAAGTCGACGAACCCTAAAGGCTTCCATAGCCTCGGCAACTCATCACTAGACCCTAGGGAGATTACTGACGCCATAAACAAGAGTGTCAAATTGTTAAATCAACTTCAAGAGTCACTGTGTACTTACGTCTCATGTGGGATCTGTCCTTAATGTGTTGTCCAATGTGAAGTAATGCTATAACTAGTACTGAAACAGTATTTTATACTTTATGTTTCTGTGTGGGTGCAAACTGATGAAATCTTTACTTAGTATATACTGAATCAATCTTCTGTATATAGATAATTAAAAAGGAAAAAAAAACTTGGTGTTAACTTGGAAATTGCATAGAAACTTAATCAATTAAAAAAATATATCATGTAGGATCTCTGTCCTTAATGTGCTATACATTGTGAATTAATACTATAACTAGTACTCCAACAGTATTTTTCACTTTGTGTTGCTATGTGAGGGCAAGCTGTTGAAATCTTTACTTAATATATACTAAACTGATCTTCTGTATATAAAGAGAATTGAAAATGAATCTTGATGTGAAGCAAGGGGAGAGGGAGTGGGAAAGGGGAGGGTTGCGGGTGGGAGGGAAATTATGGGGGGGGAAGCCATTGTAATCTATAAGCTGTATTTTGGAAATTTATATTCCTTAAATAAAAGCGTTATAAAAACAAAGATTTAATTATTTATTTGAAAGTCAGGGTTACAGAGAGATAGGGGCAGAGAGAGAGAGGTAGGTCTTCCAACCACTGATTCACTCTCCAAATGGCTGCAATGGCCAGAGCTGTGCCCATCCAAAGCCAGGAGCCAGGAAGTTCATCCAGGTCTCCCACGCAGATGCAGAGGCCCAAGCACTTTTACCATCCTCTACTGCTTCCCCAAGCCTTAGAAGAGAGCTGGATCAGAAGGGGGCAGCCAGGACTCAAACCAGCACCCATATGTGATGCTGGCACTGCGATTTGCAGGCTTACCCACTATGCCACAGTGCTGGGACCTAAAAGTATTTTTAAACACAGAAAGAGAGAAAGAAAAACACACAGAAAGAGTTCACCAATTCACTGGTTCACAACCCCTGTGTCTGCAAAAGCTGAGGCTAGGCTAGACTGGAGCCGGGTGCTTAGAACATAGATCAGGTCTCCATGTGAGTAGCAGGGACCTAATTAATTGAGCTGTCCCCCTGTATTGGCAGGAAGCTGTATTCAGAAGCAGAGCCATGACTTGATGACAGACACTCCAATACAGGCTTCAGGCATCCCAAGCAGCCTCTTAACTACACCAGTCACCCTGGTAGATTCTTTTTAGGAGACAGCCAGCCCTCCTCAGAAGCCTGCAGCACACATTCCCTTATGTCTGGCTGCCCAGACTTGGGTCACCTGCTGCACTAGATCAGTAAGGCTGTCACAACAAGACACCACAGGTCAGGTGGCCTAAACAGTGCAAATTCTTTTTCTCTCAGTTCCAGCGGTGCAAGTCCAAGGGTTACACATGGTCAAGTTTCCTTTTTTTGAGGCCTCCCTCCTTGGCTTGCAGGTGGCCATGTTCTATGAGCTCACATGGTCTTTTCTCTTGTGCAATCTTCCCTGATATCTCTGGTATCCCTCTGTGTGTCCAAATTTCTTCCTTTTATGAGGATACCAGACATACTGTATTAGAGGCCATATTAACAACCTCCTTTTAACACAATCAGGTCTTTAAAGACCCTATTTGCAAATACAGCCATGTTCTGAGGTGCAGAGGACTAAGTCTTCAGTATAGGAATTTTGGGTGGACACGCTTTAGCACTTAACACACGCTCACTCCTGAAACAGTCTCTGGCCATGGAATGGAATAATCTTAACTGCCTCAAACTCATCATCTGGGAATGGGATTTCTGTTGATCCACATAACAAAGCCTTCCCCTGGACTTTATCCTGAAATGGTTCTCACCATTCTTAGCCTTATTCTGTCTCCAGGATTGTTCCCCTCTAATCACTTCATATCACTGCCAATGAGCATCATTACAAAACACAAATAATCCCTAAAATACCACTTAAAATTCCCTGTTGAATGTCCAATGTGGGAAGCAGTCTACACAGTAGACTCCTAGAATGACATCTATTGTAAGAAAAACCCTGACCTAGATGGCGCAGCTGCTCACTTGGCTAATCCTCTGCCTGAGGCGCCAGCACCCCGGGTTCTAGTCCCAGTTGGGGCACTGGATTCTGTCCCGGTTGCTCTTCTTCCAGTCCAACTCTCTGCTGTGGCCTGAGAAGGCAGTGCAGGATGGCCCAAGTGCTTGGGCCCTGCACCTGCAAGGGAGACCAGGAGGAAGTGCTTGGCTCCGGGCTTCGGATTGGCACAGTATGCTGGCCACAGTGTGCCAGCCGTGGCAGCCATTTCGGGGGTGAACCAATGGAAAAGGAAGACCTCTCTCTCTCTCTCTCTCTCTCTCTCTCTCTCTAACTCTGCTGGTAAAAAAAAAAAAAAAAAAGAAAAAAGAAAAACACCCTGACCTGAGAATCAACCCCTAAGGCTTCCAGGTCTGGCTGAAAGGCCTGTGAGAGCATTTCAGGCATGGAAAGCCAAGACTCTGTGGCAAAAAGTATCCTACATGAAGGATCTCTGTGAATGAGACCCCAGTGGAAAGAAGAGGCCATCAAAGAAGGATGTACTTTTCTCAGCAGAGAACTTCCACTCTGCTTGTGGCCTTGTCCAAATACTGATGGAGTCTGTGGTCACAAAAGGCTTTCATAGCTTAGACAGCTCATGGCTAGAACATTAGGTGGTCGCTGACATCATAAGTAAGAGTGTTAATTGTTAAATGAACAATAGAAGTCACTGTGCACTTACTCCCCATGTAGGACCTCTGTACTTAATGAGTTGTACTATGAGAATTAACTGCAAAACTTGTTCTCAAGATGTACTTTATATTTTGTGTATGTGTGTGGGTACAAACTGTTGAAATCTTTACTTAGCATAGAGTTGGTACTCTGTATATAAAGTTAAACTAAAAATGAATCATAATGAAAAATGAGATGGGAGAGGATGTAGGAGGAATGGAGCTGGAGTGGGAGGACAGGCATGGGGGAAAGAACCACTATATTCTTAAAGTTGCACCTATGAAAAATGCATTCATTAAATAAAAGCTTTTAAAAAATAAAATAAAATTCTGTCACTCTTCATTGGCTGAAGAACCAAATTCAGAGTCAATCCAGCACACCTTATATCAGTCATCTATTGCTGACTAGTGTCTGATAATACTAACTGATAGAAATAAAAAGGAGAGAACAATCCAACATGGGAAGCAGGATACACAGAAGACTCATAGAATGGCAGATGTCCTAAATAGCACTCTGGCCTCAGAATCAGCCCTTAAGGCATTTGGATCTGGCACAAGAGCCCATGAGAGTATTTTAGGCATGGAAAGCCAAGACACTCTGGGAAAAAAAAACCTAAATGAAAGATCTCTGCGAGTGAGATCCCAGTGGAAAGAACGGGGCCATCAAAGAAGAAGGTACCTTTCTCTGAAGGGAGGAGAGAACTTCCACTTTGACTATGACCCTGTTGGATTCACATATATCCAGAAGAACTAGTAAGAGGGAATAGAACTATATCCAGAAGTAAGAAGTAAGAAAATAAATAAATAAATTTCTTATTTTCTTTAATAATACCTTTAATACTTTAATATACCTAGAATTGGGTGGACATTAATTCACTGGCATATTGTAGTTTGTACTTCATATTGAAAAGTACAAAAAATCATGGTACATTTTATCACTATTCAATGAAAATTATAATACTAACTATAGCAGAGAGTTTTGTCACTGAAATGAGTACTTCCTGTGAGCCCCAAGACTGGAGGAGTTCAAATGCAGAAACAGGACAAATTAGGTATTTGACATCAAGGAAACCACATTGTCCCTCTGGACTTCAGTTTTCTTTTTTTTTTTTTAATTTTTTTTTACAGGCAGAGTGGATAGTGACAGAGAGAGAAAGAGAGAAAGGTCTTCCTTTGCCATTGGTTCACCCTCCAATGGCTGCCGCAGCCAGCGCGCTGCAGCCGGCGCATCGCGCTGATCCGATGGCAGGAGCCAGGTGCTTCTCCTGGTCTCCCATGGGGTGCAGGGCCCAAGGACTTGGGCCATCCTCCACTGCACTCCCTGGCCACAGCAGAGAGCTGGCCTGGAAGAGGGGCAACCAAGACAGAATCCAGTGCCCCATCCGGGACTAGAACCCAGTGTGCCGGCACTGCAAGGTGTAGGATTAGCCTAGTGAGCCGCGGCACCAGCCTTGACTTCAGTTTTCATATCTATAAACTGCAGATATAACAATCTGCACCTAATAGGAGTTTTGGGAAGGGTAAAATCACAAGAAAAAAATGAAAATATAAGAAAATACGTGAAAATCATGATCGTCAATAACATAAGCTCAGAAATCTTGACTTCTTGCTCCTACCACTGCCATCAGTGGCTCTGCTCAGCTGGGAAACTCAACACTCAATCAGTGAGTACTCATAGGGTCCATATTTCACAGAAAGTCAACTGCCTGCCTTCTGGAAGCATTCAAGAGATATTTGTTGAAAGAATGCTGAAGTGTCTACAACTGCAAGAATAGAGCTCAATCCAATCTAAATCCAGAGTCAGCTATGGATACAGTGATTGAAGTAAAAGTTTCCACCATTTAGTATGCCAGGAAACTCTGCCATCTGAATGGAGCAACACCCCATTACATCAGTATATTTTTATTTGAAATTCTCAACCCTCATGAATTTTAGGAATTCCTAGTGAGTTACCCCCTGCATCAAAGTTTCACTTTAACTAAAGGGACACTCCCTTGGAAAGCAACTATTCTGGCTACATATTTCCCATCTTCTAAAATCCTCTCAGGGTATCTTCTTGGATAAATTCCCTCTCACTTACAGAACAGTGAGATGGACAATTTTTTACACTGACTCAGATCCAACCTGGATTCACATTTAACTCCAGCAATTCCTTCTTTTGACAACACTATTAGTCTGAAAACTTACTTGCTCTAAAAGACCTGCACAAATATCAGGACACCTTCCCTCCTTTGGAGATCTCTTCCACACCACATATCAAGTAAGATCCTGAAAGAAGCAAAGCCCCACTTTTAAGGAACTTGAAGGAACCTGATTTGCCATCATATGCTCCCTGACAGCCCCTGATGCAGACAGATAACCTAGATTTGGTCAACATCATGTTATAGCCCAGAACTATGAATTGTGAGCTGGAGGAGAAAGGTTCAGTCATTAAAATAGCAGCGACAGTATCAGTAGTCTGACAGCAAACTCAGAGAGTCTGATAGTCATAGTGGCAGTAACAGCCTCCTGTCCAGATGAGTCCTGTGGCTTTTCCATGGTGATGCCCTCTACAGCTCATCCTTCTGTGAGCTCCACCCAATTCTCCAAGCCGAGGGCCCCAAACTTTCTATTAATTATAGAATACTTACAGATTCTTTAATTCTTTTCTGCTTCAGTTGATTGTGAGGGTGTATACTGAATGTGTGTGTGTGTAAAAAAGTGACAGAGAGAAAGAAGGACAGAGACAGAAGAAAGAAAAAAGACAGAGACTAAGACCTAAAATTCAAACATTTTAGAAAAACTGTCAAAGTAAACACATTAAACAATATTTCCAGTCAATATTTTATGAAAAAGTGGACTAAGGATTTTTGCATGTTTGTTCATCAGGAATATTGGTCTATTGCTCTCTTTCTCTGTTGTAACCTTTTCTGGCTTAGGAATTAAGGTGATGCAGGCTTCATAGAAGAAGTTTGGAAGGATTACCTCTCCTTAAATTGTTGATAGCTTGAGAAGAATTGGAATTAGTTCTTCTTTAATTGTCTGGAAGAATTCAGCAATGAAGCCGTCCAGTCCTGGGCTTTTCTTTGTTGGGAGTGTCTTTATTACTGCTTCAACTTCCATCTTGATCATTGGTCTGTTTAAGTATTCTAGATCTTCATGATTCAATTTTGGTACATTGTAAATGTCTAGGAACCTATCCATTTCTTCTAGGTTTCCCAATTTGTTGCCATACAGCTCTTTGTAGTGATTCTTGATGATTCTTTATATTTCTGTAGTATCTGTGGTTGTAGTTCCTTTTTTCATTTCTGATTTTATTGATTTGGGCCTTCTCCTCTTTTTTTGGTTAGTTGGGCAAATGACATATCAATTTTGTTTTATTTTTTCAAAAAATCAGCTCTTCATTAAACAGATGTTTTGTATTGTTTTCTTAGATTTAATTTTGTTTATTCTCTAATTTTAATTATCTCTTTCCTACTACTAATTTTGGATTTGACTTGTTGTTGTTTTTCTAGGGCCTTGAGATGTATTGATAGCTCCTTTAATTGGTACCATTCCAATTTCTTCATGTAGGCACCAATTCCTATCAACTTTCCTATTAACATTGCTTTTGCTGTATCTCAACAAAATATTAGCTAATCTAATCCAACACAGAAAAAAAGATCATTCACGAGACCAAGTGAGGTTTATCCCTGGTATGCAGGGATGGTTCAACATCATAAATTCAATCAATGTGATACATCATATTAACAAACTGAAGAATAAAAACCATATAATTATCTCACTAGATGCAGATAATCAATTTGATAAAAGGCAATATCCTTCCATGATTAAAACCTTAAGTAAATTGGATATAAAAGGAACATTCCTCAACACAATCAGGGCAATTTATGACAGACACACAGCCAGAACTCTACTGAATGGAGAAAAGCTGGAAGCACTGCCCCTAAATCTGGAAACAAACAAGGATGCACACTCTCACCATTGCTATTTAATATAGTCCTAGCATTTTAGCCAGAGCCATTAGGCAAGAAAGAAATCAAAGGGATACAAATAGGGAAGGAATAAATCAAATTATTCCTCTTTGTAGATGATATGATTACTTATTTAGGGGATCAAAAACTCCACTAAGAGACTATTGGAATTCAAAGAAGAGTTTGGCAAAGTAGCAGGATATAAAATCAATGCACAAAAATCAACAGCCTTTGTATACATATACAATGCCATGGCTGAGAAAGAACTTCTAAGATCAATCCCATTCACAATAGCTACAAAAACAATCAAATACCTTGAAATAAACTTAACCAAGGATGTCAAAGATCTCTATGATGAGAATTACAAAACCTTAAAGAAAGAAATAGAAGAGGAAAACAAAAAACGGAAAACCTTCCATGTTCATGGATTAGAAGAATCAATATCATAAAAATGTCAATTATCCCAAAAGTAATTTATATTTCAATGTGATACCAATCAAGATACCGAGGACATTCTTCTCAGATCTGGAAAAAATGATGCTGAAATTCATATGGAGACACAGGAGACCTCTAATAGCTAAAGCAAACTTGTACAACAAAAAGCCAGAGGCATCACAATACCAGATTTCAGGACATACTACAAGGCATTTACAATCAAAACAGCATGGTACTGGTACAAAAACATGTGGATAGACCACTGGAACAGAATAGGAACACCAGAAATTATTCCAAACATCCACAATCAACTTATATTTGATCAAGGATCGAAAACCAATTCCTGGAGCAAAGACAGTCTATTCAATAAATGGTGCTGGGAAAACTGGATTTCCACATGAAGAAGCATGAAGTAAGACCCCCTACCTTCCACTTTACACAAAAATCCACTCAACATGCATTAAAGACCTAAATCTATGAACCGCCATCATCAAATTATTAGAGAACATCAGAGAAACCATGCAAGATATTGGCACAGGCAAAGACACTTTGGAAAAGACCCCTGAGACACAGGCAGTCAAAGCCAAAACTAACTATTGGGATTGCATCAAATTGAGAAGTTTTTGTACTTCAAAAGAAACAGTCAGGAAAGTGAAGAGGCAACCAACAGAACGAGAAAAATATTTGCAAATTATGTATCTGATAAAGGATTAATAACCAGAATCTACAAAGAGATCAAGAAACTCCACAACAACAAAACTAACAACCCACTTAAAAGATGGGCCAAGGACCTCAAAGACATTTTTCAATAGAGGAAATCCAAATGGCCAACAGACTCATGAAAAAATGTTCAAGATCTCTAGCCATAGGGAAATGCAAGTCAAAACCACAATGAGGTTTCACCGCACCACAGTTAGAATGGCTTACATACAGAAATCAACTAACAACTAAAAACAGAAGCTGGCGAAGATGTGGGGAAAAAGGGACACTGATCCACTGTTGGTGAGGATGCAAACTGGTAAAACCACAATGGAAGTCATTTTGGAGATTGCTCAGAAACCTGAATATAGCCCTACCATACAATCCAGCCATTTTACTCCTTGGAATTTACCCAAAGGAAATTAAAATGGCAAATAAAAGAACTGTCTGCACCTCAATGTTTATTGCAGCTCAATTCACAATAGCTAAGACATGGAATCAACCTAAATGCCCATCTACAGTAGACTGGATAAAGAAATTATGGGATATGTACTCTATAGAATACTATACAGCAAAAGAAAACCATGAAATCTGGTCATTTGCAACAAAATTGAGAAATCTGGAAAACATCATGCTGAGTGAAATAAGCCAAACCAAAGGAAAAATATCATCTGTTCTCCCTGATCAGTGACAACTAACTGAGCACTTAAAAGGAAACCTGTTGAAGTGAAAGAGACACCATGAGAAGCAATGACTTGGTCAGCCCTTGTCTTGACTGTTGCGGAAAACTTACTATTTTATTCCTTTTAGTGTTTTTTGTTTGTTTGTTTGTTCTACTTATTAACATTGGTTGAACACTTTAATTAACACACAATTATTCTTAATCATTTAAATTTAACTGAAAAGTGATGCCTGTTAAATATAAGAGTGGGAATAAGAGAGGGAGGAGATGTACAGTTTGGTACATGCTCAGTCGGACTTGCCCCAAATGGTAGAGTTAGAAACATACCAGAGGACTTACCCCAAATGGTAGAACTAGAAACGTAACAGGAGAATCCAATTCAATTCCATTAGGTGGCATGTACCAATGACATCTCCTTAGTCAAAGTGAACAGTTTACTTTCAAAAAGATAGGATTAAGTGTCAAAGGAATTACATAAATAAGACCAGTGTCTGTAAATAATTAATAGAATTAAAAAGCAGAGAATGATCCAACATGGGAAGGTTGAGACACAACAGACTCATAGAATTGCAGATGCCCTAAACAGCACTCTGTTTTCAGAATCAGCCCTTAAGGCATTCAGATTTGGCTAAAAAGCCCATGAGAGTTTCACAGGCATGGAAAGCCAAGACACTGTGGCAAAAAAAAGTGATCTAAATGAAAGATCTCTGTGAGTGAGATCCCAGTGAAAATAATGGGCCAACAAAGAAGGAGGTACCTTTCTCTGAAGGGAGAGGAACGTCCACTTTGACTATGGCCTTGTCTAAATAAGGTCGGAATTGGCAAACTCAAGAGACTTCCATAGCCTTGGCAGCTCATGACAAGAGCCTCTGGTGATTACTGACATCTTAAACAAGAGTGTCAATTGTTAAATCAATAGCAGGAGTCACTGTGCACCTGCTCCCCATATAGGACCTCTTCCCTTAATGTGTTGTACTATGAGAATTAATGGTAAAACTACTACTCAAACAGTACTGTATACTTTGTGTGTTTTTGTAGGTGTAGTCTGCTGAAATCCATCTGCTGGTTCACTCCCAAATGGCCACAATAGCCAGAATTGAGACATTCTGAAGCCAGGAGCCTCTTTTGGGTCTTCCATGTGGGCGCAGAGGCCCAAGGACTTTGGTCATTCTCCACTGCTTTCCTAGGCACATCAACAGGAAGCTGGATCAGAAGTGGAGCAGCTTGGGCTTGAACCAGCACCCATTGGGGTTCCAGCATTGCAAGCCAGGGCTTTAACCCACTGTGCCACAGCACCAACCCCTTATTTTATGTTTATTAAATGCTTCCACCATTCTTTTTCCCTTGTTATCTCTTGTGAAGATCACTGGTAAGGTCCAATAGGATCACAGAAGGAGTGAATGAATGGATATCACCCCATAGTGATAGGAGAGCTAATGAGATGACTAAGTGACCTCTGAGTGGAATATTGTATTTTTTTCATTTAAATAAAAGGAAAATTGTATACTTATGGGCAAAGGAACTGGACCATGATAGATAGTTTTCATTTGTCCTTCCAGACCCATTCTCTACACTACTTGTTGATCAGGAGGCTGATCTTTCTGGATTGCATTCATGAGCTCCCTTAGCCTCTGGCTCCCAACTGAGTGCAGCCAATGAGAAGCACTGACACTAAATCAAAGGGCAGAAGGAGAATGAAGGTTATAAATCCTCTGTTCCCTTCCTGCTGTATTGCCCAGGTTCTCCGCATCACCCTACCAAAAACTAAATGCCAATCTGAGTTACTTATACTGCTGCTTCATCTGAGGAAGCAGTCACCGTTCTCTTTGCTTGCCCTTCAGACATGGGTTGCTCCCTGCCCCTTGCTGTCACAATTGTTGGATTTCTATGCATGTCTCACTGGTTTTTCAAAATCAAACCTAAGCCTTTGAAATAGTCTCTTTGGGCCGGCGCCATGGCTCAACAGGCTAATCCTCCGCCTTGCGGCGCCGGCACACCGGGTTCTAGTCCCGGTCGGGGCGCCGGATTCTGTCCCGGTTGCCCCTCTTCCAGGCCAGCCCTCTGCTGTGGCCCGGGAGTGCAGTGGAGGATGGCCCAGGTGCTTGGGCCCTGCACCCCATGGGGAGACCAGGAAAAGCACCTGGCTCCTGGCTCCTGCCATCGGAGGAGCGCGGTGCGCCGGCCGCAGCGCGCCATCAGCGGCGGCCATTGGAGGGTGAACCAACGGCAACGGAAGACCTTTCTCTCTGTATCTCTCTCTCTCACTGTCCACTCTGCCTGTAAAAAAAAAAAAAGTCTCTTTGTTCAACCCTCCTCAAATACCCTCTTTAAATGTGCTATGTATTACCTTCAACACCTTGAATTGGGAAACAGAGAAAAGCAAGATGGGCACAGAAGACAAGGGAATGCAGAAAGATGATATCTTAGTCCATTTGTGCATCTACAAGAAAACACCTGAGAAGGAGAAATTTTTTTTTGCCTTCACCAATATCTCAATCACATTTAATCATACACGAACAAATAAAGAACAGCTAAATCATGCATATACTTTCTTAATATTCCTGATTTTGGATTATGGAGACTCTTCTGCTTAGATTAAGGTAGAATACTTCTGTGTCTATCATATAAAAATCTACTTAAATATATTAACTTTTTCATTCCTAATATTAAGATTTTCTTTTATTTTTTTATTTTTTATAACGCTTTTATTTAAAGAATATAAATTTCCAAAATACAGATTATAGATTACAATGGCTTCCCCCCCATAACTTCCCTCCCACCCGCAACCCTCCCCTTTCCCACTCCCTCTCCCCTTGCTTCACATCAAGATTCATTTTCAATTCTCTTTATATACAGAAGATCAGTTTAGTATATATTAAGTAAAGATTTCAACAGCTTGCCCTCACATAGCAACACAAAGTGAAAAATACTGTTGGAGTACTAGTTATAGTATTAATTCACAATGTATAGCACATTAAGGACAGAGATCCTACATGATATATTTTTTAATTGATTAATTTTCTATGCAATTTCCAAGTTAACACCAAGATTATTTTTTCATTTTTAATTATCTTTATATACAGAAGATTGATTCAGTATATACTAAGTAAAGATTTCATCAGTTTGCACCCACATAGAAACACAAAGTGTAAAATACTGTTTCAATACTAATTATAGCATTACTTCACACTGGACAACACATTAAGGACAGATCCCACATGAGACGTAAGTACACAGTGACTCCTGATGTTGATTTAACAATTTGACACTCTTGTTTATGGCGTCAGTAATCTCCCTAGGGTCTAGTGATGAGTTGCTGAGGCTATGGAAGCCTTTAGGGTTCGTCGACTTCAATCTTATTCCGACAGGGTCATAGTCAAAGTGGAGGTTCTCTCCTCCCTTCAGAGAAAGGTACCTCCTTCTTTGATGGCCCCATTCGTTCCACTGGGATCTCACTCACAGAGATCTTTCATTTAGGTCTTCTTTTTTTTCCAGAGGTCTTGGCTTTCCATGCCTAGAATATTCTCATGGGCTCTTGAGCCAGATCTGAATGCCTTAAGGGCTGATTCTGAGGCCAGAGTGCTTTTTAGGACATCTGCCATTCTATGAGTCTGCTGTGTATCTCGCTTCCCATGTTGGATCATTCTCTCCCTTTTTCATTCTATCAGTTAGTATTAGCAGACACTAGTCTTGTTTGTGTCATCCCTTTGACTCTTAGACCCATCAGTGTGATCAATTGTGAACTGAAATTGATCACTTGGACTAGTGAGATGGCCTTGGTACATGCCACCTTGATGGGATTGTATTGGAATCCCCTGGTACATTTCTAACTCCATCATTTGGGGCACGACTAATTGAGCATGTCCCAAATTGTACATCTCCTCCCTCTCTTATTCCCACTCTTATATTTCACAGGGATCACTTTTCAGTTAAAATTTAAACAGCTAAGAATAATTGTGTGTTAATTACAGAGTTCAACCAATAGTACTAGAATAAAAAAAATACTAAAATGGATAAAGTATTACATTGTACAACAACAGTCAGCACAAGAGCTGATCAAGTTACTGTTTCTCATAGTGTCCATTTCACTTCAATAGGTTTCCCCTTTGGTGCTCAATTAGTTGTCACCGATCAGGGAGAATGGAGGAATTTTTTTTAAATAACTTTACTTTCTCATAATTCCAAAAGCTAGAAAGTCTAACATAAAGGCTCTACCAAGTATGGTGTCTTGTGAGACCTGGTGTCTGATCACAAGATGGCGTCTGAGCTGAGTCCTCCAGACAAACCAAATGTGGTGTCCTCCCAAACTAGAAAGGATGAATGGGGGAAGTGACCAAATGTTACCTGAGGTCTCTTTTATTAGGGGCTTAATGTCACTCAAGACAGAGGATCCCTCATGAACTCATCACCAACCACAGCCCATACATTTTATTACCAGCACATTTAAGATTTTTTTTTAACAGGTGAATTTGGGGAATACATTCATACCACTGAAAGAGGGACAAAGGAGTAGAGAGAAAAGCAGGAATGCAGTAGGAAATGAAAAAACAGATGTACCAACAGTGGCTTACTAAGTACCACACAAATCAGAATTAACCAAGAACACAATAGAGCTTCAATTCTCTTCCATGTAGCAGATGCAACAAGGAAGCTCAGCCTCAGCTGAAAATGGAGAGTCGGTGACAGCAGCAAAGCCTCCTCAGAAGACCACCAGATCACTTCTTCCCATGGCCTTGCCATAGCATCCTACAGACAGAACTGCACCCAATCAATGTGTTTGCTTCCATCTTGAATCACCTTGCTAAAGTTTACATATATATAAATAATATATATTAAAAATAAATATAAAAATATTTATTAAAGCTTATATAAAAAGCTTATATATATGTGTATATATATATATATAACTTTATTTATGCTTGATGACCCAAAATCAAAGTTATGCAATGGCATGGAATTGTCCACATGTGGTTCAGTTACTGATAGGATAACTGGAAGTGTTGCTGGGGCCACAGAGGCCAACAGCAAATAGTGTGAGTCTGGTTTGACTTCCACAAAAGATGGATCTTTGCTAGCTCTCTGGGAACTGACTTGAATCACAATGGAAGACCAGAGCCCTCAAGCATTGAAACAGACATTTTATACTTTACCCCTACCAAACTCAGGTAAGAAGAGTGGTGAGTGATGTTTTCAAGAGGGTATTATAAACTTTGCTTATGATGTTAAATTTGGTTTTTGCTGGACCTGCAACCCATGGTTCCATTGTCCATGATCATGAGAGCTAACTTGGTGGGTACCTGATGACCTTCGATTATATCAAATCATTACACTTTTCAGAATTTAAACAATATTCTCTAGTCCATGCTTTCTCACACACCACTGTTTTTTACAAATAAATCTTTTTTATTTTATTTATTTGAAAGACACTTATACAAAGAGGTGGAGCCAG
This sequence comes from Sylvilagus floridanus, assembly GCA_949820135.1. Lineage (NCBI taxonomy): Eukaryota > Metazoa > Chordata > Mammalia > Lagomorpha > Leporidae > Sylvilagus > Sylvilagus floridanus. The sequence goes on from OX463225.1 coordinate 122,170,558, forward strand.
AGAAAGAGAAAGGTCTTCCATCCTCTGGTTCATTATCAAAATGACCACAATGGCCAGAGCTGAGCCAATCTGAAACCAGGAGCCAGGAGCTTCTTTCAGGTCTCCCACATGGGAACAGGGGCCAAAGGCCTTGGGCCATCCTCCACTACTTTCCAGGCACAATAGCAGGGAGCTGGATTGGAAGTGGAGCAACTGGGACTCAAACCAGCGCCCATTTGAAATGCCTGCATTATAGGTCATGGTTTTAACCCACGGTGCCACAGTGCCGGCCCCAACACACACCACCATTGACCTTTCAGATCACATCATTCTTGGTTGTGCAGAGAAGATGTCCTGCACAATGTAAGATGATTCTCCGGGCCTCTGGTCAGTATATGCCGGTAACATTCTTGCTGGAACCCCATATACACACTGCATTGGTGACAGGCAATAGGCATGGCCAGATGCTCCCAAGAGAGTGTTGCCAGATCAAATATTGCACGAGACACATTAAAGATAAAACACGATTCACAGTTTTACTGAAATTCAAATTTCAGTTGTTTTTCCCTATCTTCATTTGCTAAATCTGATAATCCAACCTAAAGACAAAATCATCCCTACCAATCACACCTCCTGTGCCATTTGAGAGCAAATGCTCCAGTTCATGGTGAGTAGTGGACAAAAGTGATGATAATGGGGTTTGGAGAATGTAATTATCAGATTTACATTTTAAGCAAAATAGTGTGACACATCTGAGCTCTGCTTACAAGTCAATACTGCTGTGGTCAGCATCCCACTAGCACAGATGAGTCATTCTCACCTGACTGAAGCCCTTGGCTCTCCTATTGAGAAAGTAACTAAATATGGGATTCCAGACAACCCAGCCACATCCACCCCTGAGGAGTCTGTCCTCACCCCCAAAGCTGGAGGAATAAAGGCAATGGTTACTTGTGTCCCATGTTTCATTTCTTCTGCTAACTCTAAGAAGTGTTCTTGTCTCTTTTAAGCTGATTGTATCACAGACTAATTAACCAATAAGATGTATTGGGGAGAATTAACAAGAAATCTTTTTCCCTGTCCCTGAATCTAATTAAATGTGCCCTAGAAACAGGGCAAGCTCTTGTTCTGGCATAGCTGGGACTTGCAATTCCAAACCCAGAATGTCTATAGCAGAACTCACAAGAACAACAGGTATTGTTTTTTTTAAAGAGGCTACTGGCTGGAGGTTGAGTTCTTTTTATTTTTCTTTTGACAGTTAGCCAATGAGCGACAGAGACAGAGAGAAAGGTCTTCCTTCCTTTGGTTCACCCCCAAAACGGCCACTATAGCTGGTGCTGCACCGATCTGAAGCCAGGAGCCAGGTGCTTCCTCCTGGTCTCCCATGCAGGTGTAGGGCACAAGCACCTGGGCCATCCTCCACTGCCTTCCTGGGCCACAGCAGAGAGCTGGACTGGAAGAGGAGCAGCCGGGACTAGAACCTGGCACCCATATTGGATGCCGGCGTTACACACGAAGGATTAGCCAAGTGAGCCACGGTGCCGGCCCCCTGAACAACATGCATTTTTTTTTTTACATATCTCTTAAAATGCTAGTTGACTTATAAAACAACTAAAGGAAAACAGATAGGCATGAATCAATGAAGTTTATTGGGCTTCTCTCCCTATTATCATTTCAGTTTCTCTGTCTGAGATTTGGAGATGGCTTCCTGGTCCCACACCACAGAGCTCTCATCTGTAGAACAACAGCACAGCTGCCTCGGTGATCTCCCGGCTGCTGCTATAACCCCATTTAGTTCCATATCCATTCCAGTCAAAGGCGGAGAAATCCCCACACTGCACAGGATTGCCCTCCGGGAAGAATCCTCCTCCACCGATGCAGTGCTGGGAACACAGAAGGGACACAAGAAGTCTAAGATTCACTGCTGACACTAGTGGGTAATTAATGGCCAAGTTCTCTGGAGCCCTTGGCCAGAATCTGTGTGACTTTGACCACTCCCTCCCCCAAAACCGTCTCCTCCACAGGATTCAATGGTAATTTCTTTTTTTCTTAATTCTTCTGAGCTTTTCTTTTTTGAAAAGACAAAAAATATTTAAATAAATAAATAAGTAAATAAAAATATATTGATAAATATGTTGATAGAACAATATTCCAACAAAATGAATTCCATTCCTGTAATATCAATAGTCAATAGAGTGAGAGCAAGTGAGCATCCACAGAGACACACACTGTCAGAGCCACACAGATACACACACACACACATAAACACAAACTCACACAGGCATACACAGATAAACGAGTATCTGTACACATGTCTGTACACATGTACAGACACACATAGGCACACATACAAACACAGCACAGACACAGACACTCAGACTCACACAAAGGCACACATAAACACATAATCACACACAGACACACTCACACAAGCACACCTATACACATACCCACAGGGCACTGAACTCCCAAAACACTCACATGCTCAGTGTTACAGCCAGTAACTTTCATCCCAGCACACAGCGCGTTGGCTGCTCTCTCATAGTTAAACACCCTGAACTGGACAAATCCGGCAACAAATTCCACTGAAAAAGAAGAGGAAAATAAAGTAAAGTATTAAAAGAAGGGGTCAGAAACAGCTTGACCTGACAAGCGAATCCTTAAGGCCAGAGTCCAGCCTACAGTCCAACCCAGCACCTCTGTGTGTGGCCAGTGACAGGTGCAGCTGAACGCTGAACTAGTCCCTGTGGGAACTTCCCTTTGTGTGGAAAGACAGAACCAATCCTGAGACTTTACCAAAGGATGCTCCACTGTCTATGACTTGGAGGAGAAATGAAACTCAGCAGAGAGATCACCAAGAAGACCTTAAAAGATCAGGCAAGGATCAGCCATGATCAGGTGTCACCACCTGCTTCTCTTCACACTTCTCCAATTGCCAGAAAAGGATCGTCCCCATCATCACTCCCCTCATCCACACAGAAAAATGTAACCAAATGACTTTTCCCATCTAAGACTTAACACTTGCAATGTTACTATGCTAAAATATTTGTCTTGGAGCCAGCACTGTGCCATAGTAGGTAAAACCACCACCTGCAGTGCCAGCATCCCGTATGGGTGCCAGTTTGAGTCCCTCCACTCTGATCCTGCTCTCTGCTATGGCCTTGTAAAACAGTAGAAGATGGCCCAAGTCCTTGGGCCCCTGCACCTGTGTGGGAGACCTAGAAGAAGCTCCAGGCTCCTGGCTTCAGATCAGCATAGCTCCAGCTGTTGCAGCCATCTGGGGAGTGAACCAGCAGATGGAAAACCTTTCTCTCTCTGCCTCTCTTTCTCTCTGTGTGTAACTCTGACTTTAAAATAGATAAATATTTTAAAGAAGAGTTTGTCTTAATTGAATTAATAGCTATTCTTCAGTACAGAAATTACTTTCTCTCACCATATTGCCAGTTTTCCTTTCCTTAACTCATAAAAAGGAACTTCTCTCTTTTGATCTTTTCGTATCCAGAGCAACTTAAGTTAGTGTGGCTATACCCAATTCTAACATATTGGATCTATCTATTCTGTACTAATTTTCTTAGAAATGGGATTATCATATCAGCATTGCCTCATGATAAATAAATGACTTGACCAGGGCTGGTGCTGTGGCACCTGAAGCGCCTGAGTCCCATATGGGCGCCAGTTCAAGTCCTGGTGACTCCACTTCCACTCCAGCTCTCTGCGATGGCCTGGGAAAGCAGTAGAGGATGTTTCAAGTCCTTGGGCCCCTGAACCCATGTGGAGGACAGGGAAGATGCTTCTTCCTGCTGACTTTGGTTCTACCTAGCTCAAGCCTTTGTGGCCAGTTGTGGAGTAAACCATCAGAGGGAAGACCTCTCTCTTTCTTTCTCTCTCTCTCTGTCTCTCTCTGCCTCTATCTCTCTGACCTACACAAAAATAAATAAATCTTTTTTAAAAATGACATGACCATGTTGTGTTCCTAGAGAACAGTCAGGCATGTTGTAAGTGCTCAGTGATTACCAGCAATAATTGTCATTGACAATTTCCTATGAAGGCATCAAAAGATTAATGATGGGACTTACCACGACCCAGAGGTGAGTAATAAGATGCAGTTTTCTCAGCATCACCAAAGTCATAGAGCACAGGAACTGCTGGGCCGTTGTCAGTCCAACACTTCCCCGAGCCATACTTCACTGGGTATTTCTGCAAGACACAAAAGAGGGGTTAAGTGAGGAGAGTGAAGCAGCTGCCAAGTTGTGACAAGGTAGGAAGTCCTACAAGCCAATTCATTATTCAGAAACCACTTTCAGTAACACTGATTCCTTTCTCCCCAGAGCTATGTCTCTCCAATACTCCCAAGCTCCTAGTCCCTGCCTCTCTCCCCAGCCTACATAGATCTCCGCACTTGCTTGGCTCAGACCTTTGAGGTTAGGCAGGACAGGGGTTCACAATGAACCGCAAGTAGGAGAAACAGGCAAGCACAGGTGCTCAGAGGTTATGTGGGACCAACAGAGCTGACTTGCTCCCTAACACATGCTCCCTGTTCACCAAAGTGCCCACATCCAGAGCCCTGTGTACCTGGTAGAGGCCAAACAGATTGTGTCCCAGATGCTGGAAGAAGCCAGTGTTGGTGCGGTACCTCAGCAGGGAGCTGTTCCTCCAGTTCTGCAGGGGCGTCTTGTTGGGCACGTGCCAGATTTCCAGGTCCTGGGCCTGGATGTCATAGTAGCCGGGGTTCTGGGGAGCAGCACATACTGAGACAACCAGCCCAGGAGGTCCTATCTGGCAGAAGACCCCCATGGGCAGCCTTGGCTGAGCTAGTAGCTCTGGGCTCAGATGGGACATGGCCAGCAGCCTCAGCAACCCCACGTCCAGCACACGATGAATGTCCCCCTCCACCCACCAGTCCCTTATGGTCTTGTTGGGGGAAGATGTGGTCAAGACATCTAAGCCTTCTTCTCATACCCTATTCCATGTCACCACATATCAGCCCTCTCTTCTGCTTGCATGTGGCCCTGCAAACCCAACTGTTCACCTTGCCCAAGTGGTAGAAAGAGGCATGGTACCAACCTTGTAGTCATCACTTGTGGCTGCCTCTGCAGACCCGAAGGTGTTGTAATTGGCCCAGTTGCCTTCCCCCTCTGGGTAGTCTGCTCTGCTGCCCTGCTGACTGGACCAGCGATCACCCGAAGTGCACTTCCCAGCCATGAAGTTCTCGTGCACACTGGCCACCAGGGTCCAGCCACCACCCCCAGTGGTCATGTCGCAGAAGGTCTGGTAGATGACCCCATCCTCGGTGCGGAGGATATATAGACCATCTGTAGAGGGGACCAGACATACAAGCTCATGGTGGGGCTCAGCCCACACCCAGAAAGGCACTGGGAACCAGGAACACAGCCTGATGGCTCCCCCACCCTGCATCCTTTACCAAGTGTGCCCAGAGCTGCTGGAAGCTCCCCCAGGTTCAAGAGTTCATTTTCCTGTGCCTGGGGCAGAGCCTAGAATCACCATAATCCTTAGCGACATTCCTCAGAAGTCCAACATGGACCCATCATATGACTCAGCAATTCCATCCTGAGTTGCACCCACAGCAGCTCACACAGATACCTGTACAGGTATCACACAGGTATCTGTGACATTCATCATAGCATTAGTGCAAGAGGCAAAATGTAGGAACAACCCAAACATGCATCAACAGACAAATGGATGCACGAAATATTCTGTATGTGTGTGTGTGTGTGTGTACACAGAAAGCATAAAAAACATTGAGTTACCCAATGATAAACCACAGACAAGTCCCTAGAACAGGATGCTAAGTAAAATATCCAGGTATAAAGGGCTAAGGGCTAATGGTTCCCCTTCGGGGAGGTGATGAGAAGAGGCAAATTAGTAGTGAGGGAAAGCAGAGCAGCAGTGACCACAGCTGGAGGACAAGGAGAATATGGAGATAGTGCTTAGTGGGCACTGAATGTCTGCATCCACCTTGGAAATGAAAATGTTGTAGAGATGCAGCCTTGTGATAGCTGCACACCAGTGGGAAGGTGGTTACTGACAGTGAGTTAGCCACTAAAATTGTCTGAATTGGAAAATGTTTCCCAGTACATTACATGCATGTGTGTATTTGTGTGTGTGTGTGTGTATATATATATTCATATATAAATATATACTTATTATTTTTCAGAAAAGTAGTAACTACATATGTTTAAAGAAAAAGAATATTTATACATATTTATTTTACATATGATATATAGTATGTATACTTTGCCAGAAATTGTTCAAAACTTTTAAAGGAAACTACACTCTCAGAGGACAGACCCTGAACACAATGCCTGGTTCGGCTTAGATGTCTCAGCACTCACCACGTGATTTAGGGCATTCTTGTTTGATTTCCTTGCAGCTTCTGGGCAGATTTGGAGAATACGAACAGGTCCATTCCAAAGGATATTTATAGGCCACAGCTACAGAACAAGCAGAGTTCGATTCTCATTCCTGCTTTGACAAGAAAACCAGTATCCTCTTGTCCCAGGTCCCAAACATATTGTACCCCTACTGCAGTACCCAGCTGCCTGGGTTATACAGCCTGGGAGACCCAGATCAGCTCCATTCAACCAAGCTGACCCAGCACTCAGCAGGCTTCTTGCACATCCCCTCCACACAACCCCAACCGTGACCCACCTTGCCCTAGACACTGGACATTCCAACACACTCAACATCGCCAAGAATGGATACTCAAAAAAATTATATGGAGAAGAATAAAGGATAAGAGCTAGACATGCCAGCAAACCGAAACAAAGTGTGTGATATGAGAGGGGATAGGCCGGAATGGAGGAAGGAGTTGTCAGGATGGGATGTGTGAGGCCCAGGAGGACTCTGAGTCCAGGCAACACCCAAGTGTGTTCTTAGGAAATGTACAAGATTTCTCTGTAGGAGGAAAGAGAAGAGAATTAAAGACAGGGGGAACACTATATCCAAGACCTTGTAAAAACAAAAGAAATCATAATCCAGCCTACTGAAGAAATTAAGTAGCTTAACGTGGCTGAACCTGGGGTGTGAGGTAAGGAAGAAGGAGACAGTGGCCAGAAGACTAATAGAGGCACAGAATGAAGACCGTTGTATGTAACTCCAGCTCTGTAAACTGCTGTAAAGGTCCACAGAATTGGAAACAACCATGATCTGCGATGGTAGGGGTGTGCATGTGCAAGGGCCCCAAACCTCACCACTGTGTCCTTTGAATTGAACGTCACATAATGAAACCTGAGTTCCCTTGTTCCTCAAATAAGCTACCTAACAGAGCTTTCTGAAGATTAAGAAAGATATCTTAAAATATTGTTTTTATAAAAAAAAACAAGAAAGAAAAATACAAATGTTAAAATTTCATCACTCTGATTTTTATAGGAAAACCATCAAGACAACATTTCTGAGCATGAAGCTGACTATGCCCTTCCCATGGAAACTCAAAATCAAGGCCACAGGACAAGGAATAGCACAGGACAGACAGTTTCACTGGAGCCTCCACAGGATCACACAGAGGCACAGAACCTGGCCCCAGCCAGTGCCATGGGAAACACCCTCCCAGTTTTGGCTCTGCACCCTTGGTGGCCAGATCAGCAATCAGCTCACGTGCCTGTTGATCTGTGAATCACAAAAACACCCTCTCTAGCCTGGATCCAGCCTAATTCTGCTGTTCAGCTCAAAGCTGAGCTGGGAACCTGCTGCTCCCAGTGTGAGACCCACCTGCACTTTGCCATCCTGTGGTCACAAGGAGGAGCAGCAGGAATCCCCACTGGGTCATGGCAACCTAAAGAGAAGGAAGATGAAGGTCACAGCCTTGACATATGGGGTCTCTAAGTCCTTGCTCCACTAGACACTGCTATAAGGACTCTAGGATCCCTCGCCTTTGGTTAAACTCACACATCCCTAGAACCAACACCACGGCAGCCTCCCTGAGTTGAAGATTGGGCTCTTGCACTCACAGAGCTTGTTTCTGTCCCAGCTGCACCTTCTCCAACACGGATCACACCGTCCTCCCCTCCAAGCCTGCACAACAGCAAAGTGGAGACAGGGAGCTCTCTCTGCAGAGGCTCCTGGTGCAGAGTGAGAAGCTGAGCCCTTTATGGTGAAAGCCCCATGGGGCCCCACACCCAGGTGTCCTCCTCACATCCCTGGGCTCAATGCCCAGTGGAAGGACAGCCTTAGTTGTCTCAAGGAGGGTCCTTAAATCAATATTAATTTGTGTAATTTCAAGTTCTGAAAAGCAAATCCTAAAGGTCATATACAGGCATGCATAAAAAATATCAGGAACTCATAGACCATCCCCTTCTCCAAAAAGAAAACACCCAGAGTCGGTATTATTCGGGATTTGTGTGTTTGTGTGTGTGTGTGTGTGTGTGTGTGTGTGTGTGTCTTTCCTTCTGGTAAAAACTTTTTAAAATTAATATGTACCATCTTCACAGAAAAAGAAAAATTTTAACACAAACCAGAAAAGTGTCATTTCAGAATCAACGTAAACACTCAGGCTGATAAATGCATGGTTACAAAGACTCGCCTCTTTGTTTTTTATTTTTTTTTTTCCATAAGCAGGTGAAACTTTAGTACAAATGCATTTGGTAATAAAGCAGCACAAATTCTCTGCAATGCTTCACCCCTCCTGTATCATTCCTGTCCTGATGTCATAATTCAGTTCCTAAAAGTCATATTCAGCTATAATAGAATTGGTCAGATCCTCCTCATATGCCTAGCCTGCGCCACAGCTCAATAGGCTAATCCTCCACCTTGCGGCGCCGGCACACCGGGTTCTAGTCCCGGTCGGGGTAATGGATTCTGTCCCAGTTGCCCCTCTTCCAGTCCAGCTCTCTGCTGTGGCCAGGGAGTGCAGTGGAGGATGGCCCAAGTGCTTGGGCCCTGCACCCTATGGGAGACCAGGAGAAGCACCTGGCTCCTGCCTTCAGATCAGCACAGTATGCCGTGGCGGCCATTGGAGGGTGAACCAACAGCAAAGGAAGACCTATCTCTCTGTCTTTCTCTCTCATTGTCCACCCCCCCATCAAAAAAAATAATAAAAAAAATTTAAAAAAACACATGCCTAACATAAGTTTACTACAGCCTTGGTGATAAGCAGTCTTCAGAAAAAAAAATCACAAATCATTTTTTAAGGCAATATTTTCTGGGTTTTTAAGTTCAAAGAACTGCTTTACAGAAATCCCTCAAAAATGCTGATTTGTAAAATAGCACCAAGAATAAAAGCTCAGGAGAACATTTGTAGCTCTTTCACTACTTTTCTCATTGATTTTTGAATTTTTTGGATTTTCAGCATCATTAGCATCTCATCCTCAGGGAAACATGAATCATGGACTAATTTGCAATGGACAGCATCTAAGAATCTAGGGAAAATGAAAATCTGTGGTAGGGAGGTCACCCCTTCGACCACCATCGTCCTACAGTGACTGTGTCCATTGGCTGACTCGTCCTCTCAGTTCACGTCTGCATCTACCATGAAGCTTTCGGGGGGGTGATAAGAACTCAGCTGATTCCAGCATCATCTGTCCCTCCTGGGTACATGTAACCCAGAACCTGGAACTGAAGCTGAGCCAAAACTCTAAGACAGGCACTCCAAGGTGGGAGGCAGGCAATTCTCAGTACCATCTTAACTACTAGACAAACAACCACTCCTTTTGGATCTATTTTAGGAGGTGGCCTGCCTTCCCCAGAACTTCAGTCCATTTTTCCTCTTGTCTGGCTGCCCAGAGATAGGTCACATGCTGCACTGGGTCAGGATGGCTGCCATGACAGAATGCCACACCTGTGGCTGATACACTGCAAATTGTCTGGGCCTCAGTTCTGGTGGCTGCAAGCCCACGAGTGATACGTGGCCAGCTCTGTGCTCTTCTCAGGCCTCCAGCCTCAGCTTGAGGGGACCACATTCTAGGAGCTGGTGTGGTCATTGTGCATTCTCCCTGGTTTCCTCTGTATCTCCTCCTTTTATAAAGTCACCAGTCATACTGTGATAGAGCCCACATCTATAAAGATGTGTTAGAGTCACATCTTTAAAGATCCTCCTTAAAAAACTGTCACAGGGGCTGGCCCTTGCATTGTGGGTACAGCCGAGTCTGCAGTGCCAGCATCCCATATGGGCACTGGTTTTAGTCCCATCACTCCACTTCCAATCCAGCTCTCTGCTATGACCTGGGGAAGCAGTGGAAGATGGCCTAATTCCTTGGGCTCCTGCACTCACATGGGAGACTCAGAAGAAGCTCCTGGATCCTGGCTTCAGATCCACTCAGTTCCAGCCATTGTGGCCATCTGAGGAGTGAACCAGAGTATGGAAGACCTCTGACTCTCTGTAACTCTGCCTTAAACATAAATAAATAAATCTTTTTAAAAAAAATAGTGTCAGTTCCGACGCTGTGGCACAGCGGGTGAACGCCCTGGTCTGCAGTGCCAGCATCCCATGCGGGTGCCAGTTGAGACCTGGCTGCTCCACTTCCAGTATAACACTCTGCTGTGGCCTGGAAAAGCAGTGGAGGATGGCCCAAGTCCTTGGGTGTCTGCACCTGTGTGGGAGACCTAGAGGAGGCTTCTGACTCCTGGCTTCGAGTCTGCACAGCTCCGGCCTTTGTGGCCGTCTGGGGAGTGAAACAGTAGATGGAAGACCTCTCTCTCTCTCTCTCTCTCTCTCTCTCTCTCTCTCTCTGCCTCTCCTTCTCTCTCTGTGTAACTCCTAATTTCAAGAAAAATAAATAAAATCTTTAAAAACAAAAAGTCACATGCTGAGGCCTTGGTATTAAGACTTGAGCATAACAATTTTGGGTGAACACCACTCAGTACACAACACATGCTCACTCGTGATGCAGCCTCTGGCCAAGGGATGACATATTCCCAATGGCCTCAAACTCAGCATCTCAGCTGGGATTGATACTGAAGCATCCGACATCAAGGCCCTTCCCTGGTCACATTACAGAAATAGGGACCAGGGTTGGAGCAACAGTTACAGCTGCCATTTGGGACTCTCACATCCCTTGTATGCCTGCCACTCTGCTTCTGATCCAGCTGACCATTAATATGCCTGGCAAGACACCAGAGGATGAACAAGTACTAGTGCCCTTGAAACCTATGGGGGAGACCGTCATGGGGTTGCTGTCCACTAGCATTGGCCTGACACAAGCTTTGTTATTGCTGCCATTTTGGGGGTGAAACAATAGGTGGAGATCAGCGCTGTTGCTTAGTGGGCAAACCCACCACCTGCAGCACTGGCATCCCATACAGGTGTTTATTCAAGTCCTGGCTGCTCCACGTCCCAACCAGCTCCCTGCCAATGTGCCTGGGAAAGCAGCAGAAGATGGCTCGAGTCCCTAGACCCCTGCATCCATGTAGGACATCTGGGTGAAGCTCCTGGCTCCTGGCTTCAGCCTGGTCAGCCCCGGTTATTATGGCCATCTGAGGAGTGGACCAGAGGATAGAAGATCTCAGTCTCTCTCTGTGCCTCTGCCTCACCCTCTCTGTAACTCTGACTCTCAAATAAATAAAGAATCTTTAAAAAAAAAAACATATATATTTAAGATCTCTGTCTCTTTCTCTTCCCCATTTCTGTCCTATAAAAAATAAGCAATATTTTTAAAAGGAAATGATTCTCATCATTCCTACCTAAATTTCATCTCCAGTATTTTTTTCTCAAATATTTGTCATGTTTTTTATCCAGTATGCTGAGGTTTTTTTAAAGATTTATTTATTGGTTTCAGCACTGTGGCTTGGTGAGTTAAGCCTCCACCTGAGGTACCCGCATCCCATTTCGGCACCGTTTCTTGTACCTGCTGCTCCTCTTCATATCCAGCTCTCTGCTATAGCCTTGGAAAACAGAGGAAGATGGCCCAAGTGTGTGGGCCCCTGCACCCATGTGGGAAATCCAGAAAGAGCTCCTGGCTCCTTCTGGATATTTGGGGAGTGAACCAGTGGTTGCAAGACCTTTCTCTCTGTCTCTCCCTCTCTGAACTCTACCTCTCAAATAAATAAAAACAAATTTTAAAAGTCTTTTAAAAAGATTTATTTATTTATTTATTTGAGAGGCACAGTTAAGAGAGAAATAGAGAGGTCTTCCATCCTCTAGTTCACTCCCCAAATGGCTTTGGATAGAGTTGCTTCTTGTGGGTTTAAATGTCTCACAATAGTCAACCCCTGTTAAGATAACTCAAAATGTATCTGAGTCAATAATTGTGCCCTGAGAGAGAACAGTGTGAAGAAAAATCCCTCCCCCACCACCTCCTCCAGGTGTCTTGGCTACACTTCCTTGTTTTAAAACAGTGAGTAAATGAAGTTTTACTGTAAAAACTAACACACAAACAGAAAAGGATGTAAAATAATGACTGTTTAATGAATTACAGAAAGACAAACTCTATGTAATAAAATATGTGACAATCCAGGAACACGGGGCATCCGTTTTTATTCCACTGAAGAACTCTTGTTTATTCTTGGTGTTTTCCATGACATAAAATATTTTTGTCATTTAGATTTTACATACACACACACACACACACACACACACACACATACTCTCTGCAGACCTTATGTGAAATACATTGAACTGATGTCTTTACAATACTGATTCTGATCTGCTTGCAATAAGTTTGGATTTTCATTGGATTCTTATATCTCACATCTTCTTGTAGAGATTTTCTTTGTATTACATTTTCTAAATTTCTTTAATTTATTCATTTGAGACACAAAGACTGGCATATAGACAAACACTGACAGCTTGAATCCCCTGGTTCACTCTCCGATTGCCCCAAACACGTAGAACTTGGTCAGGCCCAAGCCAGGAGCCTGGTATTCAAGCCAGATCTCCAACCACAGTGCAACGGACCAGTCACTAGAGCCACCACTGCTGCCTCAAGGCAACACGCTTTGATGCTATTGCCTGTGCTGCTTTATTAATTTATTTTCTAATTGCTAATTGTAGTTGCTTAAATAGAAGGATATATGTTAACTTTGCATCCAAAAAATGTTCTTATCTTTTACTCGTATTTAACAATTAAATTTTCTGAAAAATGGTACCTGTTATCTTTTCTGATCAGTTGTCACAACTTTTAGTTCTTTTTCATGCATTATGGCACTGCTATTCCTATCTGTATCACATGATACAGAGAAGAAAGTGGGCATCAACCTTCTAATTACAAAAATAAGAGTGCATCACTGCACAGTTAGGTAGGAATTTGCTGTAATTTTTTTATAAAGAACCTTTATCTGATTATGAAATTCAATTTTTTACCTTGCATAAGAGACAGAAAGAGCTCCAATCTACTACTTCAATCATGAAACCAGGTCCAACCACATGGATGACAGGACCCGGTTACTTAAGGCATCATCATAGTTTCCCAGGGCCTAAATTAGTAGAGGGCTAGAGTTATGAGCTGGAATTAGGTAACAAACCCAGGCACTGAAGGCTGGGCTATTCTTCCCTTAACCAGTGTCTTCTATCACTAAGCTAAATGCTCAACCCAGAAATTCCCTTCTTATCTTAGAGGGTTTTTCTTTAGTCATGTAGGGACAGGAAGATAGACAGAGACAATTCCCCTCTATTTTTTTTCACTCTCCAAATGACCTCAATAGCCAGTCAGTGCCCAGACAAACTTGGAACTAGAAACTCATTTAGGACTCGCAAATGGGAACAGGAGCCGAATTACTTAAGCCATCCCTGCTGCCTACAATGGCCTGCATTGTCAGGAAACTGAAGTCAGTAGCCAAAGCAGAGTGTTTACATGTCTCCCAATACCATTATCGGGACAAAGTTTATGAGACACTGTGTTTGCTAAGCTATATTTTATGTCTGATAGATGCATGAACAAGAGAAAACAGAATTGTATCCAGGACAAAGACTGCATTCAAATACAATTTAACTTCCCAAAAGAGTACATTTGACACTTTAATAGCCTGGATTTGGGGTATACCTTAATTCAATGGCATATCTAAGTTTGTATTTCAAGTATATAAAACAGCAGGCATGTTATCACTAGCATCACAGAATCTGCAGAAAGGCTAATTCCAACATTAACAATGAAGTGCTACTCTGAAATGAGAACTTCCTACAATCCCCAACATGAGATATCAAACCCAGGGTGCAGAACTAATTAGATATGTGACACTGGGCAAATCACTTCATCCCTCTCAACCTCAGGTTTCACATCTACAAATTCGGGGTGATATGCTCCTGCTCACTGGAGTGTTAAGAGAGTAAAATGACAAGAGCAAATGAGAATGTGTGCAAACATGAGAAAGGCATGATAATCAACAAGATGACCTCAGAGACCTTGACTTCTCTTTCCCCACTGTTAGCAGCTCCCTTCAGCTGGGACACACAGCTCAGTCCAGAGATGACAACATTTCATGTAATAACTCAATAGCACTTCAGCCAGACCCAGTCTAGACTCACTTCTACTTCCAGAGATTCCCTTCTTTGGGAGACATGTGTAGTTTGGAAAATCACTTGATCCAGGGAAAGCCTACACCCTTCTCCTTTTGGGCTTTGTTCATTTTCTTTTTGTCCCACATCAGGACACTTTCCTCATTTGAAGAAATCTCTCCCACACCCCATGTCATGTAAGAGGTGGAGGGAGGCACATCCCTACCTCTAAGGAAGCTGAACAGAGCTAATTTTTCCCTCACACCTCCTCCTCCATATCCGTGGTGTAGACAGAAAACCTGAGTTTGAACAATCTGATGGTATAACCCAGCACTCTGAATCATGAGCTAGAGAAGAGAGGTCAGTCATTGCAGCCATGGTGGCAGCATCAACAATCCAACAGCAACCTCAGAGAATCTGATGGTCACTTTGGTGGCACCAGTCTCCTGGCCAGGCAAGTCCTATGGCCCATCCATGGTGACACCCTTGCTGCTGATCTTCCTTTGAGCTCCAGCCCCTCACATAAGCTTAGGTCCCCAACCTTCCCATTAATTTTAGGATACTCTGAGATTGTTGGAGGTGGCGTACAGTTGAGGCACTAGAGAATGAGAAACATGGAGCAGAGTGAGGAAAAGACATGTACACTATCTAACGTTAGACAATATTTCTCGCAAGAATTTATGAAAAACTGGACAAAACTGTGAAGCAATTTTACTTTTTTTGTACATAGTACTCTTCTCCCCAGTGTGAGCATTTTCACTACTTTGCCACCTCCAATTATATAAATGCTGATTTTTTGAAGATGTATTTATTTATTTATGTGAAAGACTTACAGAGAAATAAACAGAGATAGAAAGAGGGAGGGAAAGAGAGAGAGAGATCTTCCATCTTTTGTTTCACTCACCAAATGGCCACAGTTAGACCAGGCCAAAGTCAAGAGCATGGAATTTCTTTTTTTATTTTTTATAAAGCTTTTATTTAAAAAATATAAATTTCCGAAGTACAGCTTATGGATTACAATGGCTCCCCCCCACATAACTTCCCTCCCTCCTGCTACCCTCCCCTCTCCCGCTCCCTCTCCCCTTCTGTTCACATCAAGATTCATTTTCAATTCTCTTTATACACAGAAGATCAGTTTAGTACATATTACGTAAAGATTTCAGCAGTTTGCCCACACATAGAGACACAAACTGTAAATACTGTTGGAGTACTAGTTATAGTATTAATTCACAATGTACAGCACATTAAAGACAGAGATCCTACATGATTTTTTTTTCAAAGAATTGATTAATTATCTATGCAATTTCCAGTTTAACACCAAGTTTTTTTAATCATTTGCTATTATCTTTATACACAGAAGATCGATTTAATATATACTATGTAAAGATTTCATCAGTTTGCACCCACACAGAAACACAAAGTGAAAAAATACTGTTTCATTACTAGTAATAGCATTATTTCACATTGGATAACACAATGAAATCAAGAAACGACACAACATTAAAACAAACAACCCACTTAAGAGATGGGCTAAGGACCTCAACAGACATTTCTCCAGAGAGGAAATCCAAATGGCCAACAGACACATGAAAAAATGCTCAAGATCACTGGCAATCAGGGAAATGCAAATCAAGACCACAATGAGGTTTCACCTCACCCTGGTCAGAATGGCTCACATTCAGAAATCTACCAACAATAGATGCTGGAGAGGATGTGGGGAAAAAGGGACACTAATCCACTGTTGGTGGGAATGCAAACTGGTCAAACCACTATGGAAGTCAGTCTGGAGACTCCTCAGAAACATGAATATAACCCTACCATACAACCCAGCCATCCCACTCCTTGGAATTTACCCAAAGGAAATAAAATTGGAAAACCAAAAAGCCATCTGCACACTAATGTTTATTGCAGCTCAATTCACAATAGCTAAGACCTGGAACCAACCTAAATGCCCATCAACAGTAGACTGGATTAGGAAATTATGGGACATGTACTCTACAGAATACTATACAGCAGTCAAAATCAATGAAATCCGATCATTTGCAACAAAATGGAGGAATTTCTTTTTTTTAAACTTTTATTTAATAAAAAAAATTAAATTTCAAAAGTTCAGCTTTTTTATTATATCAGCTTTTCCCCCCATAACCATCCTCCCACCCACAATTCATCCCATCTCCCACTTTCTCTCCCATCCCAGTCTTCATCAAGATTCATTTACAATTATCTTTGTATACAGAAGATCAATTTAGTATTTATTAAGTAAAGATTTCAACAGTTTGTACCCACACAGAAATACAAAGTATCAAATACTGTTTGAGCAGTATATTTACCATTAATTCACATAGTACAACACATTAAGGACAGAGATCCTACACAGAGAGCAAGTGTACTCCCATTGTTGATTTAACAATTGACACTCTTCTTTATTGCGTCAGTAATCACCAGAGGCTCTTGTCATGAGCTGCCAAGGCTATGGAAGCCTCTTGAGTTTGCCAACTCCGACCTTATTTAGACAAGGCCATAGTCAAAGTGGAAGTTCCTCTCCCTCCAGAGAAAGGTACCTCCTTCTTTGTTGGCCCATTCTTTCCACTGGGATCTCACTCACAGAGATCTTTCATTTAGGTCACTTTTTTTTGCCACAGTGTCTTGGCCTTCCCTGCTGAGAAATTCTCATGGACGTTTTAGCCAGATCCAAATGCTTAAGGGCTGATTCTGAGGCCAGAGTGCTGTTTAGGACATCTGGCATTCTATGAGTCTGCTGTGTATCCAGCGTCCCATGTTGGATTGTTCCCTCCTTTTTAATTCTATCAGTTAGTATTAGCAGACACTAGTCTTGTTTATGTGATGCCTTTGACACTTAATAATGATCAATTATGATCAATTATTGCAGCTCAATTCACAATAGCTAAGACATGGAATCAACCTAAATGCCCATCAACAGAACACTGGATAAAGAAATTATGGGATATGTACTCCATAGAATACTAATCAGCATTTAATGCTATAACTAGTACTCCAACAGTATTTTTCACTTTGTGTTGCTATGTGAGGGCAAACTGTTGAAATCTTTACTTAATATATACTAAACTGATCTTCTGTATATAAAGAGAATTGAAAATGAATATTGATGTGAATGGAAGGGGAGGGAGCGGGAAAGGGGAGGGTTGTGGGTGGGAGGGAATTTATGGGGGGGGGGGAAGCCATTGTAATCCATAAGCTGTATTTTGGAAATTTATATTCATTAAATAAAAGTTTTAAAAAAATACTAATCAGCAGTAAAAAAAAAAAATGAAATCCAGTCGTTCGCAACAAAATGGAGGAATCTGGAAAACATCATGCTGAGTTAAATAAGCCAGTCCCAAAGGGACAAATATCATATGTTCTCCCTGATCGGTGACAACTAACTGAGCACCTGAAATGAAACCTGTAGAAGTGAAACTGGCACTATGTGAAACAATGAATTCATCAGCCCTGACTGTCAAGGAACAACTTACTACTTTATTCCTTTCAGTATTTTCTTGTTCTATTTAATACAATTGATTGAACTCTTTAATTAATATAATTATCTTAGGTGTTTAAATTTAACTGAAAAGCGATGCCTGTTAAATATAAGAGTGGGAATAAGAGAGGGAGAAAAAGGAACGTTCGACACAGGCTCAATCAGACTTACCCCAGTGGTAGAGTTAGAAACGTGCCAGGGGATCCCAATTCAATCCCATCAAGGTGGCATGTACCAATGCCATCTCACTAGTCAAAGTGATCAGTTTCAGTTCATAATTAACCATGATAGGATTAAGTGTCAAAGGGAATAAAATAAAATCTTTAAATAAAATAAAGTCTTTTTTTTTTTTCTTAAAAAAACACACACAATAGAACTAGCAAATGAATGATGCAAGGCTTGATCCTTTATTGCATTCAGGGTCAAAGAAAAAGCCGTAAAGGACAACATGCAATGATTTGTGAAACTTAATAGTGATACAGATTAGACAATTCTCTTTGAAAATGTAAACTTTCTTGTGCTATACCTGTATTATGCATGAGATTCAGGTTGAAACCATTTCAGATAAACCATCACATTTACAACTCATCCTTAAACAGTTCAATGAACAGTGAGGGAAGGAGATAAAGAAAGCAAACGTGGCAAAACATCTAGGTGAAGGCGCTTCTCACTGACGTTTTAAACCCTGTTCCCTATTCCTGCAGTTCACAAACTGCTACTAACAATGCGATTAGAAAACTCGAAGTTATCATCTTGCAGTTCTG
Source organism: Sylvilagus floridanus (assembly GCA_949820135.1). Taxonomy (NCBI): domain Eukaryota; kingdom Metazoa; phylum Chordata; class Mammalia; order Lagomorpha; family Leporidae; genus Sylvilagus; species Sylvilagus floridanus. The sequence continues at coordinate 122,189,180 of OX463225.1, forward strand.
GAATGCTGGCAGAGCTGTGTGCCCTCCCGGGGCTCTGGACAGTTCGTCTCCTGGTCTCTCTCACTTTTGTGTGATTGCCCATATCTCTCTGCTCCTGGTCCATTCCTCCATGTTCAAAGTCTCCCAGGCTAAGCTCTGCTTCCATCATCACATTCCCTTCTATATGTGCTTGGTCCTTTGACCTCCCTTTAGAACCCACATCATTATATTGGGCCCACCTGGACAACTTAGGATGCTCTCTCTATCCCACCCCACTCAGAGTCCTTCAGTTCATCAGAGCAACAATGTCCCTGCCATCTCAGATCCCCTAGCTAGAGGTCCTTGGGAATGTTAACATGGATGTGGTGAGGTCGTCACCATTCTGCCTTCAAAAGACAGATTTGAAATATTTAGAAACCCTTTTCTCTCTCACGACCTGCTTCATGTTGGGGGGACCCCAACACCTGCGACACCCTATGGTCTCCACCCCAGGTCAGGGCTGTTCTGCCCTGGCTCCCCAGCTTAGAGGTGTGCAGCACGGTGGTCAGAGGGGGATGCTGGCTTCTCTGCTGATCCTGCAGGAAGCAGAGCCTGAATTTCAGCTGCTACTGAAGCCTAGCAGGAAGTAATGTGCTTCGCATCCACACTGCCATAACCCACTGCTGATGTCAGCTTTGTGATTTTAAGATATATTACCAAAGAGGATTTCAGTGAGTAAACACCTGAAGATGCTTTAAGAGAAGAGTGGATGAGAAGGACATCAATGGCAAAAATGACAAGGAGGCAAACCATAAGCTCATGCAGAAGTGCTTGCTGGTCACCCCCAGGGACTCACTCACCTGAACACTGTGGCCCTGAAGGACACCCAGCACTGAGAACCCTGGCCTCCAGTTTTCAGAGACTGGTATGCACTGTGCTCTTTCCTGGCAGAGATGGGGCAGCTCAGGCAACGTGGCCCAAAAGTGGCTTCCACAATGTATAGCATATTAAGGACAGAGATCCTACATGATATATATTTTTTAAATTGATTAATTTTCTATGCAATTTCCAATTTAACACCAAGATTTTCTTTCATTTTTAATTATCTTTATATACAGATATATTCAGCATATACTAAGTAAATATTTCATCAGTTTGCACCCACACAGAAACACAAAGAGTAAAATACTGTTTCAGTACTAGTTATAGCATTACTTCACATTGGACAACACATTAAGGACAGATCCCACATGAGACTTAAGTACACAGTGACTCCTGTTGTTGACTTAACAATTTGACACTCTTGTTTATGGCGTCAGTAATCTCCCTAGGCTCTAGTCATGAATTGCCGAGGCTATGGAAGCCTTTAGGGTTCGCTGACTTCAATCTTATTCTGACAGGGTCATAGTCAAAGGGGAACTTCTCTCCTCCCTTCAGAGAAAGGTACCTCCTTCTTTGATGGCCCCGTTCTTTCCACTGGGATCTCACTCACAGAGATCTTTCATTTAGGTATTCTTTTTTTTTTTTTTTGCCAGAGTGTCTTGGCTTTCCATGCCTGAAATACTCTTATGGGCTCTTCAGCTGTATCCGAATTTGTATTGTTGTGGCTTCCCTCCTCCTCCAACCTCCCTCCCTCCCACGGCCCTACCCTCTCCCACTCCCTCTCCTATCCCAGCCTTCATCCTGCCTTTCTTCCTATTCCTTTTTTCCCCTTGCAGTACTGTGAATATGTCCCCCAATTCACATGTTGACCCTAGCCATCAGTGTTGGGGGATAAGAAGTGGGGCCTGTGGTTGGTGGTCGGTCAGGAGAGGTCCTCAAGGTCACCCTCCTGGGCAACAGAGTCACATAGAGAATGGACCTGGAAGGACAAATGAAGATTATCTATCATGGTCAAGTCCCTTTGGCCATAAGTATCCAATTTTCTCTTAGTCCAGTTGATGAATTCATGATTCCACCCCAGAGGACTCAAAGTCATCCCATCAGCTCTCCTGTCATTCACAGGGTCATTCCTAATATTGAAGTCAATGTTGTGGATATGGGACATAAACGTTCCTTCAGTATTTATTTTTGGTGTAATAGTGATAGGAGGCTTTCAGTTCTACTTCCTCACTCTCCAGACCTGTGCATTCAGGCTATGCTGGAGCTGGGAATGCAGACAACAATACATTAGCTCCTTATTTAGTTTGTCTTGTAGCAAAGTGCCTTTACCATGAAGGGGTCAGATGAGGGAGTTAGTAGCTCATTTCATCATTCAATGTAGCCATTTCTTCTCAGAAATAGGACTTGTGGTGAGATGATAAATTCCATAAAATGTGACTTCTAGTTTTAGGTAATGTTCTCTTAGATATCATGGTGATAGATGATGTATCATTTAAGTGCGTGAATATTGGTTATGCCTGAGAATTATGGCAAGGGATTCAGTCTATAACAAGAATAAATTGTCTTTCCTTTTTTTTTTACAGGCAGAGTGGATAGTGAGAGAGAGAGAGAGACAGAGAGAAAGGTCTTCCTTTTGCCATTGGTTCACCCTCCAATGGCTGCCATGGCTGGGTGCACAGCTGCCAGCGCACCACGCTTATCCGAAGGCAGGTGCCAGGTGCTATTCCTGGTCTCCCCATGGGGTACAGGGCCCAAGCACTTGGGGCATCCTCTACTGCACTCCCGGGCCACAGCAGAGAGCTAGCCTGGAAGAGGGGCAACTGGGACAGAATCCAGTGCCCCGACCGGGACTAGAACCCAGTGTGCTGGCGCCACAAGGCAGAGGATTAGCCTGTTGAGCTGTGGCGCTGGCCTTGTCTTTCCTTTTTTAAGATTATCATTCCTCTATTATAGAAATAGTTTAGTGTAATCCAGCCTATCACTATGTAGTAGGAAATTTGCCTTATATAAAGAAATTATTACATTGTAGTTCACTATTGACCACTGATATTGATGATGGGAAACTTTCAAGTGGCTCTGGTCAGATTGGTGTTGGTGAATAGAAGGACTTGCTATTGAGTCTGTACAATCCTTATCCCAGGTGCCATGGTTGCATTTTACATAAATGTACTAAAAAAACACTGCAGTTGGTAGGAAATGATGGTGGCCGGCTTCCATCAGATGGGTAATCTTAGCTTCCTGGTCATTGAAAGCCTCCTCGACAGGAGATGTTCTCTAGTGCACACTTCTTGGAATTACTGTTCTGTACATTTGTGCTCATTCCTAAATGTCGATTCTTATTGTTTTCCCAAGTTTTTCATCATTGATCTAATCTTTTAAAGATATAATTTTTTTTTATCAAAGACGGAAGTGCTTTTCTCTGAAGGGAGGAGAGAATTTCCAATTTGTTATGGCATTGTCTAATTGAAAAAGTCTGTGGATTCAAAAGGCTTCCATAGCCTACACAGCTCATGTCAGGAGCCTCAGGTGATCACAGTCTTCATACATAAGATTGTTAATTGTTAACAACAAGAGCCACTGTGTACTAACTTGTGCAGGACCTCTCTGTATGAAAGAGTTGTATTATAATTATGTCTAAGTGCCTGCAAAAGATGTATCATTCTTGGGTGTTTCTTTAATGTTAATTACTGGTTTTAGGGGCCAGTGCTGTCGTGCACTGGGTTAATCCTTTGCCTGTGGCACTGGCATCCCATATGGGTGCTGGTTCTAGTCCCTGTTGCTCCTCTTCCAGTCCAGCTCTCTTGGGCACCTGCACCCATATGAGAGACCAGGAAGAGGCACTTGTCTCCTGGCTTTGGATCAGGAGAAAGGAAACTGGCAAAATTGTCTGCCTTTGTACCAATTTTTTGTGTATGTTTCTGGTAGTGTAAAATACACAAATCAAGTAAGTGGAATGTCAAAAATTTTTTTAAAAGATTTATTTTATTTATTTCAAAGCTAGAGTTACAGAGATGCAGAAGGAGATTAGAGAGAGAGAGAGAGAGATCTTCCATCCACTGGTCCACTCCCCAAATGGCCACAATGGCCAGGGCTCAGCCAGGCCAAAGCCAGGAGTCAGGAGCCAGGAGCTTCATTTGGGTCTTCCACATAGGTGAAGGGCCCAAGATCTTGAACCATCATGTGCTGCTTTCCCAGGCACATTGACAGGGAGCTGGATTGAACTGGCACCCATATGGGATGCTGGCGCTGTAGGCAGCAGCTTTACTCACTAAGCCCCAGCTCTGGCTGCAAATAGTACTTGGACAAAGAGTCAAATAAAATATTTTAAATACAAAAATACAAGAGCATACTACCTGTAAACTCCTTAAGTAGCTAGAACTGAATCTAGTTGTTTAAAAGAAGTAATTTGGAAATACACAAACATGCATTACACAGCTGACACCTAGATGCTCTTTAAAACCTGTGCGTACATGGAGACTGAACAACATGCTCCTGAATGAACAGTGCGTCATAGGAGAAATCACTAAGCCCCAGCTCTGGCTGCAAAATACACATTTCTTTACAATAAAAAATTGTACTTTGACAAATTTCAAACAAAATGTTTTAAATACAATAACCAGCGCTGGGGCTCACTCGGCTAATCCTCTGCCTGTGGCGCTGGTACCCCGGGTTCTAGTCCAGTTTGGAGTGCCGGTTCTGTTCCGGTTGCTCCTCTTCCAGTCCAGCTCTCTGCTGTTGCCTCGGAAGGCAGTGGAGGATGGCCCAAGTGCTTGGGCCCTGCACCCGCATGAGAGACCAGGAGGAAGCACTTGGCTCCTGGCTTCGGTTTGGCGCAGTGCACTGGCCACAGTGGCCATTTGGGGAGTGAACCAACGCCATGGGAGACCAGGAGGAAGCACTTGGCTCCTGGCTTCGGATTGGCACAGTGCACTGGCCACAGCGGCCATTTGGGGAGTGAACCAATGGAAGGAAGACCTTTCTCTCTGTCTCTCTCTCTCACTGTCTAACTCTGCCTGTCAAAAAAAAAAAAAATACAATAAGCAGAATCTACAAAGAGATCAATAAACTCCACAACAACAAAACAAACAACCCACTTAAGAAATGGGCCAAGGACCTAAATAGACATTTTTCCAAAGAGGAAATACAAACGGCCAACAAACACATGAAAAAATGTTCAAGATCACAGGCCTTCAGGAAAATACAAATCAAAACCACAATGAGGTTTCACCTCACCCCAGTTAGAATGGTTTACACACAGAAATCAACTAAGAACAGATGCTGGTGAGAATATGGGGGAAAAAAAAACACTAATCCACTGTTGGTGGGAATGCAAACTTGTAAAGCCACTATGGAAGACAGTTTTGAGATTCCTCATAAACCTGAATAGCCCTACCACATGACCCAGCCATCCAACTCTCAGGATTTACTCAAAGGAAATTAAATTGGCAAATAAAAGAGCTGTCTGCACCTCAATGATTATTGCAGCTCAATTCACAATAGCTAAGACATGAAATCAACCAAAATGCCAATCAACAGTAGACTGGATGAAGAAATTATGGGATATGTACTCTATAAATACTATACAGCAATAAAAAATAAAATCATGTAGGATCTCTGTCCTTAATGTGCTGTACATTGTGAATTAATACTATAACTAGTACTCCAACAGTATTTTTCACTTTGTGTTGCTATGTGAGGGCAAGCTGTTGAAATCTTTACTTAATATGTACTAAACTGATCTTCTGCATATAAAGAGAATTGAAAATGAATCTTGATGTGAATGGAAGGGGAGAGGGAGCGGGAAAGTGGAGGGTTGTGGGTGGGAGGGAAGTTATGGAGGGGGGGAGCCATTGTAATCTATAAGCTGTATTTTGGAAATTTATATGCTTTAAATAAAAGCGTTATAAAAAAAGAATCAACCACAGCAAGAAAAAAATACTATTATTTTATTCAATTTCCTTTACTGATATAGAGAAAAATTCTAAACCTTTCTGCCAGCTAGTCAAATTCATTAATTGATTCGATTCGATTTTATTTTTAAGCTAGCATTGAACATTCTAGGAATATAAATGTCATTAGGAAAAAGGGAACGTTTTGTCCCTCTGTTTACTCTATTTTAACTGTTTTTCTTTTCCTCAAATTACTGCTGAATTATAATGATAATAGCAGGTGCCCCATCTTATTTTTAACATTTGATAGTTTGGATTGATGCTTGCAGCTGATTACATATATTCACATTCAAGATATTTCTTTCCACTCATATTTCACTTGCAGTATTTTAAAAATGGCTGTGAAATTTCACCAAATGCTTTTGTTGAACCTATTGATGTAACCTGTCATGGTCCCTCCATGCATTTGTGGCTCTAACGAATGATGCTAATGCATTTGCTGATGTAGAAGCTACCTTTCTGAAATAAATGACACCTAATCATTGGTAACATTCACTTTTATACTTTCGCTTTTATGTGCTTATATTTATTTTACTTAGAATTTTTGCAAGTATTTACAAGTGAGAGTGCTCTGCAGTTTTATTATACTACCTTTATCAGTGTTGATTTTAAAACTAACCCAGTTTCATAAAATGGATTTAGAAGATTTTTTTTTCAGTTTCTGTAGATTGGAATCATTAAATAACATATTTCTATTTTTTATAAGTTATATGTTACTCAGCTGTGAAATTATCTGTTTCTACTCTCTTTTTTAATGGTAGAAAATGAATCACTTCCCCAGTCTCTCCTACAATAATCAGTATGTTTGATTTTCTACTTGTTGAGTCGATTTTGTCCATTTCTATCTTGTGGAAATTCATTCTTTTTTCTCCCCCTTTCCCCAGCTCCTGTATTTTTTTCCATTTTTCAACTATTACTATACCCTTGTAGTTTGTCTCTTATTTCAGAAATCTTTAGCATTTGATTCATATGTTCTTAGTCACTTAGATTTTATAATATATTTGCAAGACACTCTTCTCACTACTGTTTTTTTGTTCTTTCACATATCCTCTCTCCTGAGGTCTCTGCTTTGATTTATTTTTGTTGCATTAGAATCTTTCACAGTTTTTTCTCAAATGAACCATGAGGTTTATCTTTTCATATTTCAAAGGATTTTCTTTCTAGCTGCATAATGTTGAGAAAATTATTTTACTTTTCTGGCCCTCATCCTCATATCTCTAAAATGGGGGTATTATGAGCTCCTCTTAAGAATTTTGGAAAGATGAAATGAGTTAATATAAACACTCTGGTTATCTATGGCTGCATAATGAACTACCTCAAAAGAGCAATGTAGCAACCATTTATTATTGCTGCTCCTACTTCTTTGGATTGCCGGAGTTTAGCTCGAAAGTTTTTGCTTAGGAGCTCCCATGTGGTTGGAGTCAGATGGCAGCAAGGGCTGGGATCATCTGAAGGTTCTTCTTGGATGGATATTCCAGCCAGCTTTTCACAAGGCTCAGTGCTCCTCCATGAAGCCCCTCTCTCCATCAGAACTGTTAGGATAAGAGGTGCAGATTGGTGCCTCCTCAAATGGTGCACCAAAAATGTTAGGAAAAGAGGCACAGATTAGAGAGGAGGCAGTATAGGAAGCCATAGCCAGACTGAATTTATTCAGAGAAAATAAACTCGCAGAGGTGGGTGCCGACTGCCAGCATGCACATTGGTGGAACACGTGGCTGAAGGCCCAACCCCAGGGGCCAGGCCTTTTTATATTTTAGAGGGGCTAGGAGTGGGGTCGGGGTTGGGGGCAGCAGGCGGAGGTGAATTCCTGGAACTGTTCTTTCAGGTGGCCATTTGGAGCCTTGGAAACCTGGGGAAGAATGAGGGGGTATAAAGGCAGTAGGGTGTGAGACCCAATTGAGAGTCAAGGGCAAGGAATAAATTCCGGTGTTTATCTATCTTTTGGGCAATTAGTGAGAATGACTAAAGTTTATGTTTTTGTTCCATCAAGCATAATTTCATTGCTTGTGTGCTGAGGTCTCCATGAGACAGAAACTGCTGGTCTTCATCATGATTGGCTTAGAGCTGGTGTAGCATTACTTTTACCAGAATCTAGGAGGTAGGAAACACAATGTACCTTGAGTTGGAGGAATGGCATGAATGGAGAGAGGGAGGGAAAGAATGAATGGCAGGCATTTTTCTAGACAGACTCACAATAAAGGGAAGTGCTTAGAATAGAGCTGGCACTAGCAAAGTGCTATATCAGTATTAACTGAATGATATCATTGGAGTTGTTGTTAAATTACCTTCTGTATTTTCTTTGATTCTGGGAGTTGAGTGATATCTTGCACAGGGAAGAAAATCCTTTTCTCCCAGCAATGTGCAGATGAAGTATAATGCCAGTCTTTTTTCTTTGTCCTTGGTAGGTAATATGCTGTTTTTTTCTAGAAGCTTTCAAGATTAATTAAAATAAAAAAGACAGCTTATTACCAGGCATTGGAGGTTCTAGGAAATGTAAGACAAGAGAAGGAAGAAGTAAATATTGGGAAAAGAGAATTTTCTTTCTGTATTGATGATTATTTCTAGCAAACCCAAGAGTGCATTAAGAAAAAAAAAACTATAATAAAAGAGAATATGGTAAGATGAATGATAACGGGAAGATGAACGGTTTTGAGATAAACAAAAACAATAGCTTTTCTTTATTCTAGCAAATACTAACTGCCAATTCTGCTAACTGAAGTCTTTTGGGAAAGTAGGACAGTCTTCTCCTTATTCCTTCCGTTGTCTCTCCTCCATCTATTTTCTCTGTTATTTACATGCTCTTGTTATTCGTATGACTATGATATGCCAAACCCTTTTTTTCCTGGGCAGATTTGCCCTTTTGTATGAAGTACTGGCTTTCCTAATTTGGAAAGTTGTCCTTTATTTTATGATCTGATGGGGATAGCAGATGGCTGTGTGTATGTGTGTGTGTGTGTGTGTGTGTGTATTGTCTTGTCTTATGGCTACCCTGAAATTGCTTCCAGCCAGTGTTCACAAGGATGCTGCTTCCTCATATGAGAATACTCTCTTTAGCTACTGAGGAGGCTTCCCGTTAGAGGGACTTTCTTGATGACCTTAACAGGACCACCAGTGGCCAGCTGGGCCAGCCTTTACCCACTGTGATGCAGTAGTTTCTTGTCAAGAACTCCAACAGCTTGATCTGAACTCTGAGTGCAAATAAAGTAATGAATAAGCCATGGACACTAACATAAGGGGATCCAGCCACCAGAAAATAATAAGCAGAAGATGTAAATGGTGCTAATCATGTAGAATGGAAGGAGGAAAAAGATGATCATTTTTAAAAACGTCTAAAATAATTTCATGGCAAAACAAAATTCTCTAGAATTAAGGCAAAGTATTTATAAAATTAAAAATTTAGGGCCTGGCAGCGTGGCGCAGTAGGTTAATCCTCCACCTGTGGCGCCAGCATCCCATATGGGTGCCAGTTCTAGTCCCAGCTTTGGGTTAGCGCAACTCCGGCCGTAGCGGCCATTTGGGGAGTGAACCAATGGACGGAAAGACCTTTCTCTCCGTCTCTACATCTCCCTGTCTGTAACTCTCTCAAATAAAATAAAAATAAAATCTTTGAAAAAAAAAGAATGGAATTAGATTCCATTAGACCATTAGAACTCTCTCTCTCTGCTTCTCCTTCCCTCTCTGTGTAACTCTGTGTATCTCTGACTTTCAAACAAATAAAATCATTAAAAAAAAATTTAGTATATGGCAAAGATATCCAAGAAATTTTCTAATAGTGATTTTTTTCCACAAGGGGAGCAAAGGATTGATGGGGGGCCCAGGGTGAGAAGATGACTATGTTTGTTTTTTTTTTTTTAAGTATTTATTTGTTTGGGGGTCGGGGTTGGACAGAGAGAAGGAGAGGCAGAGAGAGAGAGAGAGAGAAAGGTCTTTCTTCCACTGGTTTACTCCCCGGTTGGCTGCGGTGCCTAGAGCTGGACCTGTCTGAGGCCAGAAGCCAGGAGCTTCTTCCAGGTCTCCTATGCGGGTGCAGGGGCCCAAGGACTTGGCCCGTCTTCCGCTGCTTTCCCAGGCCATAGCAGAGAGTTGGATCAGAAGTGGAGCATCCAGGACTCGAACTGGCGCCCTTATGGCATGCTGACACTGCAGGTGGTGCTTTGCCAGCTATGCCACAGCGCCAGCCCTGATGACTATGTTTTCATTGACATTTTCCACTTTGTTAAAATGACCTTTCACATATGTATGCAGTTAATGCATGCGATGGAATGGAGAAAGGAAGTGGATCTAAAAACAATTGTGCAGTAATATTAGGACTGGATGGAATTTTTTGTTCATGAATTGTAGGAGAATATAACATTTAATTCAGAAAATAAGATACATCCGTATTTTCATTTTATTCTCATGAAACCACAGTAATAGTATTAGTAGTATCTGTGACCTGTCATCATTAGAAATCAAAAATATTTTCTTGGGCAGGCGCTGTGGCACAGCGAGTAAAGCTGCCACCTGCAGTGCCGGCATCCCATATGGGCACCGGTTGGAGTCCAGGCTGCTCCACTTCCCATCCAGCTCTCTGCTATGGCCTGGGAAAGCAGTGGAGGATGGTCCAAGTACTTGGGCTCCTGCGCCTATGTGGGAGACCTGGAGGAAGCTCCTGGTCCTGGCTCCTGGCTTCGGATCGGTGCAGCTCCAGGCATTGCAGTCAGTTGGGGAGTGAACCAGCGAATGGAAGACCTCTCTCTGCCTCTCCTTCTCTCTGTTTAACTCTGACTTTCAAATAAATAAATAAATAAATAAATAAATCTTTGAAAAAATATTTTCTTATACCATTACAGTATTACAGACACCTGGAATATCACTTATATCCATCACTACTTGAAATTATAATTGATAGTAGCTGCACTAGGGCTTGGTATTTAATGTCATAATAAATAATTGTTACATTACTTTGTCATGGAGTTTGTATATTTGGGTTTTTGATGCTGATACTTAAGTATAATTGGTTTTCTTGGTAGTCCTATGGATTCTGGATTCTGGATAATTTATACTATTTTGTAGTGCCATCTATATTATTTTGGAAAAAGATCCATAGGTTTCATTAGACTATCATAGGGATCCATGCACACCAAAGGTCTCTGTCAGGGTGAACTACTGGCCTAGAAGGGCAAGTGGGAGAAAACTCAAAATATAGAGAAAAATGCATAAATAAAAGATATAAATAAGTAAAAGAGCAAAATAAGCATAAACATAAATGAATAAATAAGTATATATACATATATACATTTTATTATTCTATTGATATATATTAAATTGTATGTATGTGTGTATTCTATTGCTTATATATATACAAACATATATACACATAAATGTACAAATGCCATATATATACAAACTATGTATATACATATATAATACAAAATATATATATGGATATATACATACACATATGGACACATACATACACAAGCAATAGAATATAAAATAAATGAATTCTGACATTTCCAAAATCGAGAAATGCAATTAAAAGTATGAGTCTATTTTGGTATATATCTGTGTGTGTTTGTGTTGTGTGTGTGAGCTATATCTGGGTGCGGTTTGTTACATGCACTTGTTATTTCCTGTGGCATCAAGTGCTTTTGACCACCATGTTCCCAGTAAGTGTTGGAGACAGTGGTCTGAGACATAGGAGTTAAGGTGCAGCTTAGCTCTCAGTGATTTTGGAAGACAAATGAGGTTGTTTTCATGAAAAGCAACTCTTACTTCTCCATAGAGTGAGACAAAGATCCAATGTTAATTCCCATTCCCCATGTCAATAAAAAAAAAAGTGCAGATTGTCTAAAGGTCATTGATTTTTGATTTTGGAATTGAATTTGAATGTATTTTGGATGTTGGCAGGAGACCAACCTTCTGCATGGGTAAAACGAGGCTATTGTTAATGTGAGTCAGTATTTCATGAATTTGCATTAACAGCTCCTGCCTAAGCTCTATCAGAGCAGATGATGTACAATACATTTGTATTAAGAAGGGCCAAGGCATGTATGTTACATTTGTATCTAAGACTGCGCTCAAGTTTCATCAGTTTTCTGATTAGATCATGGGAAAACAGTATATTTGGCATCATTAATTTTTAAAAAAATTTTAAGAAAACTTTTATTTAATAAATATAAATTACAAAAGTAAAAAAAAGTGGCTTCCAGACAAGGCACCCAGGCCACAGCCTGCTGACACCCCACCTGCACTGCACGGGAGGCAGTGAGGACTGTGCCTAACTATCCATTTACACGAAGCTGTGTGTGTGTGTGTGTGTGTGTGTGTGTGTGTTTAACTAGAAACTTTTTATTTACGAGAGAACAAACTTCATGCATTTCATATATACAAGTTTAGGAACTTAGTGATTTTTTTCCACCCTACCTCCAGCAGGTACTCCCACTCTTCTTCCTTCTCCCTCTCCTATCCCCATTCTTATTTTTCACTAGGCTCTATTTTCAATTAATTTTATATGCATTAGATTAACCTTACACTAAGTAAAGAGTTCAACAAATAGTATGAAGAAAAAGGAAAACACTGTTCCTCAACAGTTTACAAAACGGCTGTCCGGGGAGGTGGCAAGATGGCGGAATAGGAAGGCAGCACACTGATAGTCCGGGGAGAGACAGTTTAATAAAAGTGGAGATACTGCAGGTTCAAGGAAGAGTAGGGGAAGAAACAGCAGAGGAAACTCTTCCAGAACTAGTGATTCACAGTGGACCTGCGTGGAGAGCGTGGGAGCCTGCAGTTCGGGACACCAGCGGCAGACTCAACGCACCAGCGCTGGAATGCGAGGTGAGCCAAACCTCAATAGAACGAGACACCAGCAGGGAAGCGGAAAGAGGAGACTAGAGCGAACAAGGCTTGAAGCGCTGTGGGGAAAAGTTCACCAGGCTAACTAGAAGAGAGAGAGAAAGAAAAAAGTGACCGATACAGACACGAGTTTCTCTCTCTCCACCCTCCTCTCAAAGGTGAGCAAGACAAAGAGCAGGTGCCATTTTGGACATACGTCATAAGCAGGGCGACCTCGGGTCGGCACCAGCCTGGAGCCTAGCAGAAAAACCTGACTCTGGGTGGGAGGGGTGAAATAACAGGAGATTAGAACCTAATGAATGTGTGGTGCTAATGAACTGAGACTGTGAAAAAAGAGACTGTGGGGGAGAGAACTCACGGAAATCACGAATTCATGTGAGTACTCTCCAGAGACGCTACAGTTCAGTAGCCTTGGCAGCCCAGTGGTGAGACTACAGGAGAATCTCAGCCCACACAAAGGGCCGCAAAGATTCCCTCTCTGGTACTTGGGAAAGAGCTTCTGATCTCTGTCTCTTGTGGGTATATCATTCGCCTGCTAACCACCCCCAATTCCATTCAGCTGTGTGGAATTACTTCCCTTTTAAACCAAAAAAAAAAAAAAGTAACAGAGAGAGATTTACCACGCCTAACCTGGGAGTGTCACCTTTGGCACACCCTCATCCCTGAGGAACCAAACAGAGCTCTCAGGCCACACCCATCTCAAGCCTCTAAGGCTCATTGAAAGCAGACAGTCCACCTATCTAGAGTCATAGTACAACAAGAAAAAACACCACAGTGAAGAAACCAATATGCCGGCCGGTGCCGTGGCTCAACAGGCTAATCCTCCACCTTGCGGCGCTGGCACACCAGGTTCTAGTCCCGGTGGGGGCGCCGGATTCTGTCCCGGTTGCCCCTCTTCCAGGCCAGCCCTCTGCTGTGGCCCAGGAGTACAGTGGAGGATGGCCCAAGTGCTTGGACCCTGCACCCCATGGGAGACCAGGAAAAAGCACCTAGCACCTGGCTCCTGCCATCGGATGAGTGCAGTGCGCCATCCGCGGAAGCCATTGGAGGGTGAACCAACGGCAAAGGAAGACCTTTGTCTCTGTCTTTCTCACTGTCCACTCTGCCTGTCAAAAAAAAAAAAAAAAGAAACCAATATGCCAAACAACAAATGCAAAAACCGAGGTAACAAGAACAAGGAAGACACTATGACACCCCCAAATGAAAAAGACACCCCAATTCACGATTACGAAGATGATGAGATAGAAGAAATGCAAGAAGTGGATCTCAAAAAACTGTTAAGAACACTAAGAAGTAAAAACAAATTCTTGAACTACAGAAATCCTTAATGGACAAGGTAGAAAATCTCTCTCGTGAAAATGAAATATTAAGGAGGAATCAAGCTGAAAGGAAACAACTAGTAGAACATGAAACTGTAATAGTGACGAGAAATCATAATGAAGTGAAGAATTCAATAGATCAAATGAAAAACACATTAGAGAGCCTTACAAACAGAATGGGTGAGGCAGAAGAGAGAATATCAGAATTAGAAGGCAGAGCACAGGAAACTATACAGTCAAACCAAAGAAAAGAAGAGGAAATTAGAAATCTAAAAAATATTGTTGCGACTCTACAGGATACTATTAAAAAACCCAACATTCGAGTTCTAGGAGTTCCTGAAGGCATGGAGAGGGAGAAAGGATTAGAAGGCCTTTTTAGTGAGATAATAGCAGAAAATTTCCCAGTTTTGAAGAAGGACAGAGACATCCTAGTACAGGAAGCTCATAGAACCCCTAGGAAACATGACCAAAAGAGATCCTCATCACGGCACATTGTAATTAAACTCACCACAGTGAAGCAGAAAGAAAAGATACTAAAATGTGCAAGAGAGAAACGTCAGATTACTCTCAGAGGATCTCCAATTAGACTCACAGCAGACTTCTCATCAGAAACCCTACAAGCTAGAAGGGAATGACGAGACATAGCCCAGGTACTAAGAGAGAAAAACTGCCAGCCCAGAATATTATATCCTGCAAAGCTCTCATTTGTGAATGAAAGTAAAATAAAGATCTTTCATTGCAAACAGAAATTGAAAGAATTTTTTGTCACTTGCCCAGCCCTGCAAAAGATGCTTAAAGATGTGTTACACACAGAAACACAGAAACACGGCCATCAACATGAAAGAAGGTAAACGAAGGGAACCTCACAGCAAAAGATCACAGGAAATTCAAAGCATACATTTGGATAAAGAAATTATGGGACATGTACTCTATAGAATACTATACAGCAGTCAAAAACAATGAAATCCGGTCATTTGCAACAAGATGGAGGAATTTGGAAAACATCATTCTGAGTGAATTAAGCCAGTCCCAAAGAGACAAATATCATATGTTCTCCCTGATCAGTGACAACTAATTGAGCACCAAAGGGGAAACCTGTTGAAGTGAAATGAACACTATGAGAAACAGTAACTTGATCAGCTCTTGTGCTGACTGTTGTTGTACAATGTAATACTTTATCCATTTTAGTATTTTTTTATCCTAGTACTAGTGGTCGAACGCTGTAAATAACAAACAATTATGCTTAGGTGTTCAAATTTTAACTGAAAAGTGATCCCTGTAAAATATAAGAGTGGGAATAAGAGAGGGAGGAGATGTACAATTTGGGACATGCTCAATAAGACATGCCCCAAATGACGGAGTTAGAAACATGCCAGGGGATCCCAATACAATCCCATCAAGGTGGCATGTACCAAGGCCATCTCACTAGTCCAAGCAATCAATTTCAGTTCACAGTTGATCACACTGATAGGTCTAAGATTCAAAGGGATCACACAAACAAGATTAGTGTCTGCTAATACTATCTGATAGAATCAAAAAGGGAGAGAATGATCCAACATGGGAAGTGGGATACACAGCAGACTCATAGAATGGCAGATGTCCTAAATAGCACTCTGGCCTCAGAATCAGCCCTTAAGGCATTCGGATCTGGCTGAAAAGCCCATGAGAGTATTTGAGGCATGGAAAGCCAAGACACTCTGGAAAAACAAAAACACCTAAATGAAAGCTCTCTGCGAATGTTATCCCAGTGGAACGAATGGGGCCATCAAAGAAGGAGGTACCTTTCTCTGAAGGGAGGAGAGAACCTCCACTTTGACTATGACCCTGTTGGAATAGGATTGAAGTCGGCAAACCCTAAAAGCTTCCATAGCCTCGGCAATTCATGACTAGAGCCTAGGGAGATTACTGACACCATAAACAAGAGTGTCAAATTGTTAAATCAACATCAGGAGTCACTGTGTACTTAAGTCTCATGTGGGATCTGTCCTTAATGTGTTGTCCAATGTGAAGTAATGCTATAACTAGTACTGAAACAGTATTTTACACTTTGTGTTTCTGTGTGGGTGCAAACTGATGAAATCTTTATGTAGTATATACTGAATAGATGTTCTGTATATAAAGATAATTAAAAATGACTAAAAAAACTTGGTGTTAAATTGGAAATTGCATAGAAAATTAATTAAAAAAATATATCATGTAGGATCTCTGTCCTTAATGTGCTATACATTGTGAATTAATACTATAACTAGTACTCCAACAGTATTTTTCACTTTGTGTTGCTATGTGAGGGCAAACTGTTGAAATCTTTACTTAATATATACTAAACTGATCTTCTGTATATAAAGAGAATTGAAAATGAATCTTGATGTGAATGGAAGGGGAGAGGGAGTGGGAAAGGGGAGGGTTACGGGTGGGAGGGAAGCTATGGGGGGGAAGCCATTGTAATCCATAAGCTGTATTTTGGAAATTTATATTCTTTAAATAAAAGCTTTATAAAAAAATTTAAAAAAAAAAGAAAAAAAAAGGGCTGTCCAAAGTCATCATGTCTCAGTGTCAATTTTATTTCTATATATTTACCTTTTAGGTACACTGTTAGTTACCACGGATCAGGGAAAACATACTGTATTTGTCTTTTTGGGACTGGCTTCTTTCACTAAGTGTAATAATTTCCAGTCGCATCCATTTTGTTGCAAAAGAAAGGATTTTGCTTGCTTTATTCCTATGTAGTATTCCATGGTATACATATCCCATAATTTTTTTACCCAGTCTTTATCCAGTCCAGTTGATGGACATCAGGGTTTCTTCCATATCTTAGCAATTGTGAATTGAGCTGCAATAAACTTGGGAGTACAGATCACTCGTTCATATGCTTGTTTCTTTTTCTTTGAATAAATTCTCAGGAGTGGAATGTCAGGATCATATGCGAGGCCTGTATTCAGATTTTTGACATATCTCCATACAGTCTTCCACAGTGACTGTACCAGTTTACATTCCCATCAACAGTGGATTAGGGTACTTTTTCCCCCATACACTCACCAGCATTTGTTGTTTTTTGATTTCTCTATGAAAGCCATTCTAATAGGGATGAGGTGAAACCTCATTGTGGATTTGATTTGCATTTCCTTGATGGCTAGTGATCCTGAGCAGTTTAGCATGTGTCTGTTGGCCATTTTGATTTCCTCTTTGGGAAAATGCTTGTCCAAGTCCTTTGTCCATTTCTTAATGGATCGTTTATATTGTTGTTGTTGAATTTCTTCAACTTTTCATATATTCTGGATATCAACCTTTATCTATTGCCTAGTTTGCAAATAATTTCTCCCATTCTGTTGAATGCATCTTCACTTTGCTGACTTAGGTTGTTGATCCATTTTGAGTGGGTTTATGTGTAAAGTGTAAGGTAGGGATCTTGCTTCAGACTTCTGCATGTGGCCATCCAGTTTTCCCTGAAACATTTGTTTAAGAGACTATCCTTGCTCCAGAGATTGATTTTGCTCCCTTATCAAAGATAAGTAGGTTGTAGATGTTTGGGTTGATTTCTGGAGTTTCTATTCTGTTCCAATAATCTAGCCATCTATTTTTTTGCCAGTACTAAGCTGTTTTGATTATAACTGCCCTGTAGTATATCTTGAAATCCGATATTGTGATGCCTCCAGGTTTATTTTTGTTGTGTGTGATTGCTTTAACTACTCAGGATCTCCTGTGTTTCTACATGAATCTCAGCATTGTTTTTTTCTAGATATGACAAGAATGTATTTGATATTTTGTTTGAGATCACAATGAATCTATAAATCTCTTTTGGTAGTATGGACAATTTGATAATAATGATATTTCCAATCTATGGACAGGGAAGATGTTTTCACTTTTGTGCATGTATCTTTTTTTCCTTTCTTAATGATTTGCAACTTTCATTGTCACCACCATTCTAGCACTGCAAAAGATGCTTAAAGAAGTCTTCCACACAGAAAATAGAAATATGATCATTAATACGAAATATGGTAAAGGAAGAAAATCTCTCTGTAAAAGATCAAAGGAAGTTCAAAGTATATTTTAGAAATATCGCTGGCACTGTGGCTCAACAGGCTAATCCTCCACCTTGGGGCGCCGGTACACAGGGTTCTAGTCCCAGTCGGGGCACCAGATTCTATCCCAGTTGCCCCTCTTCTAGGCCAGCTCTCTGCTGTGGTCTGGGAGTGCAGTGGAGGATGGCCCAAGTGCTTGGGCCCTGCACCCTATGGGAGACCAGGAGAAGCACCTGGCTCCTGCCATTGGATCAGCAGGGTACACCGGCCAAAGCGCACCAGCTGCTGCGGCCATTGGAGGGTGAACCAACAGCAAAGGAAGACCTTTCTCTCTCTCTCTGTCTCTCTCTCTCTCTCACTGTCCACTCTGCCTGTCAAAAATAAAAAAATAAAAATAAAATATTTTAGAAATATCTTTGTAAAAAGGGCAGAGTAAAGACATTACTTATTAATACTCACCATGAATGTAAATGGCCTCAACTCCCGAGTTAAAGGACACAGACTGATTGTATGGATTAAAAAACAAAACCAATCTATTTGCTGCCTACAGAAATGCATCTTACCAACAAAGATGAAGCAGATTGAAAGTGAAAAGATGGAAAAAGACATTCCATGCCAACAGAAAATAAAAAAGAGTTGGGATAGCAATTTTAATATCAGACAAAATAGACTTCAACACAAAAACTGTTAAAAGAGACAAAGAAGGGTCCAAAGTAATGATTAAAGGATCAATAAAAGGAAGATGTAACTATTATAAACATATATGCACCTAACTACAGGGCAACTGGCTAATTAAAAGAAATGCTAAGGGATTTAAAGTAGGTTTTTGAAAAATTAATAAAAATGGACACACCATTGGACCAACTAACTAAAAAAAGGAGAGAAAAGACCCAAATCAATAATATCAGAGATGTAAAGGGAATGTAACAACGGACACCACAGAAATAAAAAGAATCATCAGAAATTACTACAAAGAGTTTTATGCCAGCAAACAGGGATATCTGTCAGAAATGGATAGATTCCTGTATGTACAGCCTACTTAATTTCAACCATGAAGACACAGAAAACCTAAACAGCCCCATAACCAAATGAGAAATTGAACCAGTAATAAAGGGCCTCCCAACAAAGAAAAGCCCAGGAACAGACGCATTCAAGCTGAATTCTACCAGACAATGGAAGAACTAACTCCAATTCTTCTCAAACTATTCAGAACAATCAAAAAAGAAGGAATCCTCCCAAACTCCTTCTATGAAGCCAGTGTGACCTTAATTACTAAACCTGAAAAAGATGCAGCATTGAAAGAGAAGTACAGACTAATATCCTTCATGAACATAGATGCAAAAATCCTCAATAAAATTCTGGCCAATAGACTGCAACAACACATCAGAAAGATCATCCACCCAGACCAAGTGGGATTCATCCCTGATATGCAGGGATGGTTCAATATTCGCAAAACAATCAACGTGATACACCACATTAACAGATTGCAGAAGAAAAACCATATGATTATCTCACTAGACGCAGAGAAAGCATTCGATAAAATTCAACACCCTTTCATGATGAAAACCCTAAGCAAACTGGGTATAAAAGGCACATTCCTCAATACAATCAAAGCAATTTATGAAAAACCCACGGCCAATATCCTATTGAATGGGGAAAAGTTGGAAGCATTTCCACTGAGATCTGATACCAGACAGGGATGCCCACTCTCACCACTGCTATTCAATATAGTGCTGGAAGTCTTAGCCAGAGCTATTAGGCAAGAAAAAGAAATTAAAGGGATACAAATTGGGAAGGAAGAACTCAAACTATCCCTCTTTGCAGATGACATGATTCTTTATTTAGGGGACCCAAAGAACTCTACTAAGAGACTATTGGAACTCATAGAAGAGTCTGGCAAAGTAGCAGGATATAAAATCAATGCACAAAAATCAACAGCCTTTGTATATACAGGCAATGCCACAGCTGAGGAAGAACTGCTAAGATCAATCCCATTCACAATAGCTACAAAAACAATCAAATACCTTGGAATAAACTTAACCAAGGACATTAAAGATCTCTATGATGACAATTACAAAACCTTAAAGAAAGAAATAGAAGAGGATACCAAAAAATGGAGAAATCTTCCATGCTCATGGATTGGAAGAATCAGTATCATCAAAATGTCCATTCTCCCAAAAGCAATTTACAGATTCAATGCAATCCCAATCAAGATACCGAGGACATTCTTCTCAGATCTGGAAAAAATGATGCTGAGATTCATATGGAAGCACAGGAGACCTCGAATAGCTAAAGCAATCTTGTACAACAAAAACAAAGCCGGAGGCATCACAATACCAGATTTCAGGACATACTACAGGGCAGTAGTTATCAAAACAGCATGGTACTGGTACAGAAACAGATGGATAGACCAATGGAACAGAATAGAAACACCAGAAATCAATCCAAACATCTACAGCCAACTTATATTTGATCAAGGATCCAAAACCAATCCCTGGAGTAAGGACAGTCTGTTTAATAAATGGTGCTGGGAAAACTGGATTTCCACGTGCAGAATCATGAAGCAAGATCCCTACCTTTCACCTTACACAAAAATTCATTCAACATGGATTAAAAATTTAAACCTATGACCCGACACCATCAAATTATTAGAGAGCATAGGAGAAACCCTGCAAGACATAGGTATTGGCAAAGACTTCTTGGAAAAGACCCCAGAAGCACAGGCAGTCAAAGCCAAAATTAACTACTGGGATTGCATCAAATTGAAAAGTTTCTGTACTTGAAAAGAAACAGTCAGGAAAGTGAATAGGAAACCGACAGAATGGGAAAATATATTTGCCAACTATGCAACAGATAAAGGGTTGATAACGAGAATCTACAAAGAAATTAAGAAACTCCATAACATCAAAACAAACAACCCACTTAAGAGATGGGCCAAGGACCTCAATAGACATTTTTCCAGAGAGGAAATCCAAATGGCCAACAGACACATGAAAAAATGTTCAAGATCCCTAGCCATCAGGGAAATGCAAATCAAAACCACAATGAGGTTTCACCTCACCCCGGTTAGAATGGCTCACATTCAGAAATCCACCAACAATAGATGCTGGAGAGGATGTGGGGACAAAGGGACACTAATCCACTGTTGGTGGGAATGCAAACTGGTGAAGCCACTATGGAAGTCAGTCTGGAGATTCCTCAGAAACCTGAATATAACCCTACCATTCAACCCAGCCATCCCACTCCTTGGAATTTACCCAAAGGAAATTAAATTGGCAAACAAAAAAGCCGTCTGCACAGTAATGTTTATTGCGGCTCAATTCACAATAGCTAAGACTTGGAACCAACCCAAATGCCCATCAACAGTAGACTGGATTAGGAAATTATGGGACATGTACTCTACAGAATACTATACAGCAGTCAAAAACAATGAAATCCGGTCATTTGCAACAAAATGGAGGAATCTGGAAAAGATCATGCTGAGTGAATTTAGCCAGTCCCAAAGAGACAAATATCATTTGTTTCCCTTGATTGGCGACGACTACCTGAGCACCAAAGGGGAAACCTGTTGAAGTGAAATGAACACTATGAGAAACAGTGACTTGATCAGCTCTTGTGCTGACTGTTGTTGTACAATGTAATACTTTATCCATTTTAGTATTTTTTTTATCCTAGTACTAGTGGTTGAACGCTGTAATTAACAAACAATTATTCTTAGGTGTTTAAATTTTAAATGAAAAGTGATCCCTGTGAAATATAAGAGTGGGAATAAGAGAGGGAGGAGATGTACAATTTGGGACATGCTCAATCGGACCTGCCCCAAATGATGGAGTTAGAATTGTGCCAGGGGATTCCAATACAATCCCATCAAGGTGGCATGTACCAAGGCCATCTCACTAGTCCAAGCAATCAATTTCAGTTCACAGTTGATCACACTGATAGGTCTAAGAGTCAAAGGGATCACACAAACAAGACTAGTGTCTGCTAATACTAACTGATAGAATCAAAAAGGGAGAGAATGATCCAACATGGGAAGTGGGATACACAGCAGACTCATAGAATGGCAGATGTCCTAAATAATACTATGGCCTCAGAATCAGCCCTTAAGGCATTCGGATCTGGCTGAAAAGCCCATGAGAGTATTTGAGGCATGGAAAGCCAAGACACTCTGGAAAAACAAAAACACCTAAATGAAAGCTCTCTGTGAGTGAGATCCCAGTGGAACGAATGGGGCCATCAAAGAAAGAGGTACCTTTCTCTGAAGGGAGGAGAGAACCTCCACTTTGACTATGACCCTGTCAGAATAAGATTGAAGTCAGCAAACCCTAAAGGCTTCCATAGCCTCGGCAACTCATGGCTAGACCCTAGGGAGATTACTGACGCCATAAACAAGAGTGTCAAATTGTTAAATCAACATCAGGAGTCACTGTGTACTTACGTCTCATGTGGGATCTGTCCTTAATGTGTTGTCCAGTGTGAAGTAATGCTATAACTAGCACTGAAACAGTATTTTACACTTTGTGTTTCTGTGTGGGTGCAAACTGATGAAATCTTTACTTAGTATATACTGATCAATCTTCTGTATATAGATAATTAAAAATGAAAAAAGAATCTTGGTGTTAAATTGGAAATTGCATAGAAAATTAATCAATTTAAAAAAATATATCATGTAGGATCTCTGTCCTTAATGTGCTATACATTGTGAATTAATACTATAACAAATACTCCAACAGTATTTTTCACTTTGTGTTGCTATGTGAGGGCAAACTGTTGAAATCTTTACTTAATATATACTAAACTGATCTTCTGTATATAAAGAGAATTGAAAATGAATCTTGATGTGAAGCAAGGGGAGAGGGAGTGGGAAAGGGGAGGGTCGCGGGTGGGAGGGAAGATATGGGGGGGAGCCGTTGTAATCTATAAGCTGTATTTTGGAAATTTATATTCTTTAAATAAAAGCGTTATAAAAAAAAAAGTAATCCTTGACAGCACCACCTGAAACTTCCCAGTGTTCCTTCCAGAGGCTAACCTCTCCTTTTCCATCCAAAGGGAATCACTAGCCCAATTCATGGTGATCACAGTCTAAAGCAAGTTTGCCCTAGCTTGTCTACAAAAGTTTCTTGGACCACATGACACAGCTATAGAACAGAATTTAATTCTCATTACTGCTTTGACACAAAACTGAGTCTCCTATATCCCTAGTTCCAAATTCATTCAACTGCCACAGAAGAGCCCAGCATCCCAAGTTCTACAACCCTAAGAGATCCAGATCAGCTCCATTCAGTCTACCTGACCCAACACACAGCAGGCTTCATAAATGTCCCCTCTACACAACCCCAAGTGTACTTGACTTCACAGAAGACACTGGGCACTCAAAGAAATTTAACATCCATGAAGGATTGCCTCCAGGGGGAATACTGACAAGCCAACTAAAAATCATCTTCAGTGGAATAAATTATAAGAGAAAAACAAGCCAGCAAAAACAAAAGAAAGGGTGTGAAGGAAGAAACAATAAGCCTGACTGGAGGCAGGGATTGTCATGGTGGGATTTCTGAGTCACAGAAGCACTCCCAGACCAAGGAACACTTAAACATATCCAGAGAGAATAAAAAAGATTTACCTGTGGTTGGTATTGAAGTTGATGATGCATAGAACAAGGTACTCCTCTGGCCCCATTTCTGAAATAGGAACCAAGGTTTAGAACAAGAAATAAATATGCCATTTGAGAAAAAACACCCCATATCAGAATTCTGGTTCAAATATCTCCTACTCTCCTTCTGATCCAGCTTCCTGATAATGTGCCTGGGAAAACAGCAGAAGATGATCTAAGAATGGGGTACCTGATAATCATGTGAGAGATCTGGATGGAGTTCCTAGCTGGGTCAGATGTCATGACCCAGCTTGCTTGTTGCAATCTTCTGCAGAGGGAAGATTCTCTCTCTCTCTCTCTCTCTCTCTCTCTCTCTCTCTCTCTCTCATAACTTTCACCCTGTAACTCAATAAATAAATCAATCTAAAAAAAGAAATGGTTCTTCTCATTCCTGGTCCTCTTCTGACTCTAGTATTGGTCCACTCCAATCTCTCCTCCACATTGTTGCCAACAAGGATCATTAAAAACCAAAGCAGTTGGTGCTGTCATAGCATAGAGAGCTAAGTCACCACTCAGGAATTACTCATGCCTAGAAAAGTGATTGGGATCCAGTCCCAAATCCTGCTTTAGAGCCATCTTTTTGCTAACACATATCTCAAGAGAGCAGCTGGTGACTCAAGTACTTGGATCCCTGCCATCCATGGGGGAGACCTCAGTGGAATTCCTGGCTCTCTGCTTTAGCTTGGCCCAGTCTCTAAAATTTGAAAGCATTTAGGGAGTTAACCAGCAGATAGAAAGTATCTATCAATCTCTGTATCTCCCTCCAGCCTATTAAATACATAGATATTTTAAAGCATCCACACAAAAACCACTCTCCCAAAATCCCATTAAAAATATCTCTGTCATTCTGGATCTGCCAGAAAACTAAGTTAAAATCAATTCCTGGAGAAAGGACAATCTCTTCAATAAATATTGCTGGGAAAGTCAGATGCACACATGCAGAAGTATGAAACAAGATCATTACCTTATACAAAAATCAACTCAAAATGGACCAAGGATCTAAATATATGACCTGATACCATCCAATCACCAGAGGAAAATATTGGGGAAACCCTATAAGATTTTGAATAGGCAAAGACTTCTTTGAAAAGACCCCAGAAGCACTGGCAATAAAGACAAAAATAGACAAATAGGAGTATATCCAGCTAAGAAGCTTCTGCACTGCCAAGCAAACATTCAACAAAGTAAAGAGGCAACTGACAGAATGGGAGAAATTATTTGCAAACTATACAACTGATATAGGATTAATATCTAAGAGTTCAAGAAACTCAACAACAAAACAAACAATCCAGTTAAGAAATGGGCAAAGGACATGAACAAGCAATTTTCAAAGGATTAAACCCAAATGACCAACAAATACATGAAAAAATGCTCAGGATCACTAGACATCAGGGAAATGCAAGTGAAAACCAAAATGGGGCTTCAACCCATCCCAATAATAATGGCTAATGAAATCCTGTCTTTAGCAATGAAATGTTTGTAACTGTAAACCATTATGCTTAGTGAAATAAGTCAGTTTCAAAAAGATAAATATGATATGTTTTTCTGGTATATGTAACAGTTAATATAGAATACAGAAATATGTATAGGAAGGAAGTGATCATCTGGTGATATAATTGTTGTTTTTATCCATTGTTAATGCTCCTGTGGGAACTCTGCTTTTCCTAATTTCAAGAGTTGAATATTCTGATTAATGACAAATTAAGCCCAGGATTATAGGGTGGATTAAAATTATGTCTTTGAAAAAAACTAATGAAGAAAAAAAAGAAATGGAGGGTTATTGGGGGGAATATGGAAGTGAGAAAAGTTGTGGATGTCTTCTTGGAATTGTACCTACAGAATGCATAAAACATGTTCTCTTTGTGTTAATAAAAAGAAAGAGAAAGAGAGAAGAAAATAAGTGAAAAGAAAAGAAAAAGGAAGAAATACATATAAAAATGGTCTTGAATATCCCCTTTTCAACAAAAGGTGATGGGGAGTTCTCTATTGCTTATTGCTTTCTCTATATTCTGTCCATGTGGCTGAAATTGTTATCCTTATTAATCTAGGCATACTTGCTCCCCAAAAAATAATTAAACCTTACTCACAGATTAATTCTCAAAATATAAACTGAATAGCCCATTATTAAGATAGTTATAGAGACGCCATGGTTTCCTCACTTCCACAGTACATAAAATTTCCAGTGACGTCAGAAGTTGGAGGCTTTGGAGGAATGAAATTCCAGTTGGATGATCTCATTCTCTCTCTCTCTCTCTCTCTCTCTCTCTCTCTCTCTCTCTCTCTCTCTCCCCTTCCTCCTTTCCCTCTCTCTTCCAAATAAATTAAATTAAATAAGTATTCATTTTAAAAAGAGCTCTCTTTCCTTGCCTATGATCAAAAGCTGTGATAAATGATAGAATCTACTTAAGTAACAAGGATATCCTCAAAAATAAAGTAATAGTTGAGGAACAGGAAGTGAAGGAAGAAGTCGGCTGTGTAAGATACTCCAGCAATCAGCCCACTGAGACAGCAATTTGAACATCTGTTTACCTACCCAGTTACCTTCAAAACAGCCAAGAAAGCCAGGTGAGAGAACACTGTGCTTGGTTTCAGTGTAATAATCTGAAGAGATACACTGAAGAAGGTGAATAGGAAAAGAGCTATAGCCTCACTCCTCGCAGAGCTCCATACAGCACATTGTGGAGAGGGATAAGACCCACGTAGATGGAGGAGAGGGATTAAAGACCAAAACACAGACTTGAAACCCAGTTCCAAGCCTGCCATGGTAAAACCCAAATTTGAACAAGGCACCACATCCTCTAATCCCCAGGGCAGTATCTGAGGACTCAACACTTTAACAAAGGATCCACCCTCACAAACCTTCCCACAACATCCCACTGAAAGCAAAGGAAAACTCCAGCTGCTGGGTGGTAACATGAGAAAGGAAACTAAAGGGTTTGTCTTGAAGACCAAAGCTAGACCCGGTCTCAGAGAGACCCAATATCATATAAATCCCAAAGTTCTCTATCCTCAGGCCATTGTTCAGAGACATGGCCTCTACATCTGCCCAAGCATCAGGCACAAATCTGTGCCACGGTTGATCAGACAAGAGTTCCATGATGCATTATGATCACACTCTCACAAACTTGGTCTCAATTCACAAGAAAGTGCAGAGCTATGCAGCTGCGACTCAGATGCAGCCCAACTCAGTGTCAGCCTTAGCAGCAAAGGGACTGTGTTCACCATGTCTCCCCCAACTTGGGCCAGACAGTAAGTAGCAAGTACAGGACACCATCCTGAATCTGGTAAAATCATCACCAGTCACATACAAATGACCACTGTCCCCAAGTCAGTGGCTACAGATGGAACCACAAACTGTCCTGCTCCCAAGTGGAAACCCGTGGCTCTGGCAAATCAGACTTATATTCTCGCCAGCATCATCCATGTTTGGTTGCAGTGACCTCAAGTTGCATGTCCAACTCATCAGCAGACAGACCATAGTAAAGCAGGCCTAAGTTGATAAAAACAGAAAAGTAAAATGAAGAGTTATTGTGATGATAGAAACAACAAGATACAATTGTAATATATAATAATAATAAGACATAATTGGCCAAAAAATTCTGAAGTAGCTCCACCCTTCACAATTTAACAAGTTCAAAGTATAAACACAGGTTCTTAAGAAAGTAAAGCAGCTCATTACTTCAGCTTAAGTCCATTGGAAATATTCAGATGGATTTACTATGATAACACAATTTTGTTCATTAGAATATATTTAAATCTAACACATATATTTATGTATATATACTACAGACTTGATATATACTTCTGTTTCTTTACATCTTCTTGACCGAGCTCCATGTGTTGCACCTGGGAAGGTTTAGCAGATATGTCTTAAGTGGATTATGCACCTGGGAGGGCAGAGGATTATGGCTCAAGTTCTTGGGCTCCTGCCACCATGGAGGAGACCTGTTTGAAGCTCTTGGCTCTTGCCACGGTCTGACCCAACCTCAGACATTGCAACCACTGGTGGAGTGAACAGAAGATATAAAATCAATCTCTCTCTCTCTCTCTCTCTCTCTCTCTCTCTCCCTCTCTCTCTCTTTTAAATAAAATGAATGAAGAAAAAGAGATATGAAGCTACATTTCTCAGCAAAAGCCTAATAACCAACTGCAGAAACAATAACTGTAACACCTATATTTATGGGTTTTTTTTAAGATTTATTTTATTTATTTGGAAGAGTTACAGAATGGCAAAGACAGAGAGAAAGGGGTCTTCCATTTGCTGATTCACTCCCAAATGGCCACAATGGCCAGATTTGAGCTATTCCAAAGCCAGGAGCCTCTTCTGGGTCTTCCATGTGGACAAAGGACTTGGGTCATCTTCCACTACTTTCCTAGGCACATCATAGGAAGCTGGGTCACAAGTGGGGCAGCCAGCACTCGAACTGGCACCTATATGGGGTGCCATCACTGCAAGCCAGGGCTTTAAACCACTGGGAGAAGTGACCAAATGTCACCTGAGGTCTCTTCTATTAGGGGCTTAATGTCACTAAAGATAGAGAATCCCTGATGACCCAATCACCTACCAAGTCCATACCTCTTATTACCAGCACATTTATATTGGATTTCAATAGGTGAATATGGAGAATGCATTCATGCCACTGAAAGAGGGACAAAGGAGTAGAGAGAAAAGCAGGAATGCAGTAGGAAATGAAAAAACAAATGTACCAACAGTGGCTTACTAAGTACCACACAAATCAGAATTAACCAAGAACACAATAGAGCTTCCATTCTCTTCCATGTAGCAGATGCAACAAGGAAGCTCAGCCTCAGCTGAAAATGGAGAGTCGGTGACAGCAGCAAAGCCTCCTCAGAAGACCACCAGATCACCTCCTCCCATGGCCTTGCCATAGCATCCTACAGACAGAACTGCACCCAATCAATGTGTTTGCTTCCATCATGAATCACTTTGGCAAAGTTTACATATATATAAATAATATATATTAAAAATATATATAAATATTTATTAAAGCTTATATATTTATATATATATACATATATATATATATATAACTTTATTTATGCTTGATGACCCAAAATCAAAGTTATGCAATGGCATGGAATTGTCCACATGTGGTTCAGTTACTGATAGGATAACTGGAAGTGTTGCTGGGACCGCAGAGGCCAAAAGCAAATAGTGTGAGTCTGGTTTGACTTCCACAAAAGATGGATCTGTGCTAGCTCTCTGGGAACTGACTTGAATCACAATGGAAGACCAGAGCCCTCAAGCATTGAAACAGACATTTTATACTCTACCCCTACCAAACTCAGGTAAGAAGAGTGGTGAGTGATGTCTTTCCAAGAAAGTATTATAAACTATGGTTATGATGTTAAATTTGGTTTTTGCTGGACCTGCAACCCATGGTACCATTGTCCATGGTCATGAGAGCTAACTTGGTGGGTACCTGATGACCTTTGATTAAATCAAATCATTCCATTCTCTAGAATTTAAACAATATTCTCTAGTCCATGCTTTCTCACACACCACTGTTTTTTACAAATAAATCTTTTTTATTTTATTTATTTGAAAGACAGTTACAGAAAGAGGTAGAGCCAAAGAGAGAGAGAAAGGTCTTTCATCCTCTAGTTCACTCCCAAAATGGTCATAATGGCTGGAGTTGAGCCAATCTGAAACCAGGAGCCAGAAGATTCTTTCAATTCTCCCACATGGGAACAGGGGCCAAAGGACTTGGGCCATCCTCCACTACTTTCCAGGCACAATAGCAGGGAGCTGGATCGGAAGTGGAGCAGCTGGGACTCAAACCAGCACCCAATGGGATGCTTGTGCTATAGGTCGGGGTTTTAACCCATGGTGCCACAGTGCTAGCCCCAACACACACTACCATTGACCTTTCAGATCACATCATTCTTGGTTGTGCAGAGAAGATGTCCTGCACAATGTAAGATGATTCTCCGGGCCTCTGGTCAGTATATGCCAGTAACATTCTTGCTGGAACCCCATATACACACTGCATTGGTGACAATGGCAATAGACATGGCCAGATGCTCCCAAGAGAGTGTTGCCAGATCAAATATTGCACGAGACACATTAAAGAAAAAATACGATTCACAGTTTTACTGAAATTCAAATTTCAGTTGGTCTTATCTGTCTTCATTTGAAAAATCTGATAATCCAACCTAAAAGACAAAATCATCCCTACCAATCACACCTCCTGTCCCATTTGAGAGCAAATGTTCCAGTTCATGGTGAGTAGTGGACAAAAGTGATGATAATGGGGTTTGGAGAATGTAATGATCAGATTTACATTTTAAGCAAAATATTGTGACACATCTGAGCTCTGCTCACAAATCAGTACTGCTGTGGTCAACATCCCATTAGCACAGATGAGTCATTCTCACCTGACTGAAGCCCTTGGCTCTCCTATTGAGAAAGTAACTAAATATGGGATTCCAGACAACCCAGCCACATCCACCCCTGAGGAGTCTGTCCTCACCCCCAAAGCTGGAGGAATAAAGGCAATGGTTACTTGTGTCCTATGTTTCATTTCTTCTGCTAACTCTAAGAAGTATTCTTGTCTCCTTTAAGCTGATTGTATTACAGACTAACAATAAGATGTATTGAGGAGAATTAACAAGAAATCTTTTTCCCTGTCCCTGAATCTAATTAAATGTGCCCTAGAAACAGGGCAAGCTCTTGTTCTGGCATAGCTGGGACTTGCAATTCCAAACCCAGAATGTCTATAGCAGAACTCACAAGAACAACAGGTATTGTTTTACATATCGTTAAAATGCTAGTCGACATAAAACAACTCAAGGAAACAGGAGTAAATCAATGCAGTTTATTGGGCTTCTCTCCCTATTATCATTTTAGTTTCTCTGTCTCTGACAGTCTGAGGTTTGGAGATGGCTTCCTGGTCCCACACCACAGAGCTTTCATCTGTAGAACAACAGCACAGCTGCCTCAGTGATCTCCCGGCTGCTGCTATAACCCCGTTGAGTTCCATATCCATTCCAGTCAAAGGCGGAGAAATCCCCACACTGCCTGGGATTGCCCTCCGGGAAGTATCCTCCTCCGCCAATGCAGTGCTGGGAACACAGAAGGGACACAAGAAGGACTGAGATTCACTGCTGACACCAGTGGGTAATTAAGGGCCAAGTTCTCTGGAGCCCTTGGCCAGAATCTGTGTGACTTTGACCACTCCCTCCCATAATACCCGTCCTCCACAGGATTCAATGGTAATGATCTTTTTTTCTTACCTCTATACTTTTCTTTTTTGAAAAGACAAAAAACATTTAAATAAATAAATAAGTAAATAAAAATATATTGATAAATATGCTGATAGAACAAGATTCCAACAAAATGAATTCTGTTCCTGTAATATCAATAGTCAATAGAGTGAGAGCAAGTGAGCATCCACAGAGATGCACACTGTCAGAGCCACATAGGCACACACACACACAGACACAAACACAAACTCACACAGGCATACACAGTTACACAGACAAATGAACGGACACACACAAGCACACATACATAAACAGCACAGACAGAGATGCAGACAAACAGAATCACACAAAGGCACACACACAGGCATACACAGATACACAGACACATGTACGGACACACACAAGCACACAGGCATACACAGAAAAACACAGACGCAGACAAACAAACTCAAACATCCACACATAATCACACACAGACACATTCACACAGACAAACACACATATATACACACCCACAGAGCACTGAAATCCCAAAACACTCACATGCTCGGTGTTACAGCCAGTAACTTTCATCCCAGCACACAGCGCATTGGCTGCTTTCTCATTGTTAAACACCCTGAACTGGACAAATCCAGCAACAAATTCCTCTGAAAAAGAAGAGGAAAAGAAACAGTCAAATATTCAAAGAAAGGGCTAGAAACGTTTTGATCTGCTCATCAATTCTTTAAGCCCTAAGTCCAGCATGCACTCCAACCCAGCACCGCTGCCTGTGGCCAGTGACAGGTGCACTGAACCTTGAACTAGTCCTTGTGAGAACTTGCTTCCATGAGGAAAGACAGAACTAACCCTACGACTTTACAAAAGGATGCTCTTCTGCCTAGGGCATGGAGGAGAAATGAGGCCCAACACAGAGATCATCACCAAGACCTTACAAGGATCAGCCATGATCAGGTGTCACCACCTGCTTCTCTTCACACTTCTCCAATTGCCAGGTGTGGATCCTCCCATCATCTCCTGCACTCATCCACACAGAAAAGCATAACCAAAATGCCTTTGCCAGTCTATGACTTAACACTTGCAATTTTATTATACCAGAAGGAGTTTGTCTTATGATCACTAACAGCTATCCTTCACCACATTGCCAGTTCTTCTTTCCTGGGAACAGTGTCCTGTGCCTTTCCTTAACTCTTACAAGAGGCAACTTCATTCTTTTGTTCTTTTCATATCCAGAGCAACTTAAGTTAGTGTGACTATACCCTATCCAAGCATATTATATCTCTTCTGCATTTGTTTTCTCAGAAATAGGATTATTTTGTCAAAGTGTATGAGTATTTCTGTGACAGTTATTACCATATATAATTTACAAATCCCTTCTTCTCTACTTTGATTCTTGACAATGAAAAAGAGGGGAGAGATACAAAAAATACAAACAGTATTTGAAAATGAAAAAGAATCTAATTTGCAAGAGGCAAGTTAAGGAAGAGGATTTAAAAAAAACCCTAGGTTTACATCCTTTGAAAATTCTAACTATACATTGTCTCTTGATAAATGAATGACATGACTATATCGAGTTCCTAGAGAATAGTCAGGCGTGTTGTAAGTGCTCAGTGAATAACAAAAATAATTGGTAATTTCCTGTGAAGGCACCAAAGGTTAATGATGGCACTCACTCTGACCCAGAGGTGAATAATAAGACGCAGTTTTCTCAGCATCACAAAGTCATAGAGCACAGGAACTGCTGGACCATTGTCAGTCTCACACTTCCCCGAGCCATACTTCACTGGGTATTTCTGCAAAGTGTAAAAGAGGAGTTGAGTGAGGAGCGTGAAGCAGCTGCCAAATTGTGAAAAAGTAGGAGTCCCTACAAGCCAATTCATAATTCAACAACCACTTTCAATAACACTGATTCCTTTCTCCCCAGAGCTATGTCTCTCCAATACTCCCAAGCTCCTAGTCACTGCCTCTCTCCCCAGCCTCCACAGTTCTCCGTCCTTGCTTGGCTCAGACTTCTGGGAGAGGCAGGACATGGGTTCACAGTGAACCACAAGTAGGAGAAACAGGCAAGCACAGGTGCTCAGAGGTTATGTGGGACCAACAGAGCTGACTTGCTCCACCCCTAACACATGATCCCTGTTCACCAAACTTCCCACATCCAGAGCCCTGTGTACCTGGTAGAGGCCAAACAGATTGTGTCCCAAGTTCTGGAAGAAGCCAGTGTTGGTGCGGTACCTCAGCAGGGAGCTGTTCCTCCAGTGCTGCAGGGGCGTCTTGTTGGGCACGTGCCAGATTTCCAGGTCCTGGGCCTGGATGTCGTAGTAGCCGGGGTTCTGGGGAGCAGCACATACTGAGACAACCAGCCCAGGAGGTCCCACCTGGCAGAAGACTCCCATGGGCAGCCCTGGCTGAACTGGCGGATCGGGGCCCAGGTGGTATATGGCCACCAGCATCAGTCAACCCCATGTTCAGCACACGATGACTCCCCACCACTACCCCAGTCCATCATGGTCTTGTAGAGGGGAAGATGTGGTCAAGACATCTAAGCACTTCTTATCCAACACTCCCTTGGTGGGGAAATGTCCCCACCTTTTAACTCTCCCTCCTGTCTGCGTGTGGCCCTGGGAAATCAACTCCTCACCTTGCCCAAGTGGTGGGAAAGAGGCATGGTACCAACCTTGTAGTCATCACTTGTGGCTGCCTCCGCAGACCCGAAGGTGTTGTAATTGGCCCAGTTGCCGTCCCCCTCTGGGTAGTCTGCTCTGCTGCCCTGCTGACTGGACCAGCGATCACCCAATGTGCACTTCCCAGCCATGTAGTTCTCGTGCACACTGGCCACCAGGGTCCAGCCACCACCGTCTGTGGTCATGTCACAGAAGGTCTGATAGATGACCCCATACTTGGTGCGGAGGAAATACAGGCCATCTGTAGAGAGGACCAGACAGAGCATTGCAGTCTGTAAGCTCATGGTGGGGCTCAGCCCACACCCAGAAAGACCCTGGGAACTGGCTCTCCCACTTTGCATCATTTACCAAGTGTGCCTAAGGCTGCTGCTGCTACTGTGCCTGGAGCAGAGCCTAGAATCATCAATCCTTATCAATATTCCACAGAAGTTCATCATGGAACCATCATATGAGTCAGCACTACTACGCCAAGTTGCACCCACAGCAACTCACACAGATATCTGTACAGGTATCGCATAGATATCTGTGACGTTCATCACAGCATTAGTACAGGGACAGAATGTAGGAACAAACCAAACACAAATTAACAGACAAATGGATGCACAAAGTATTCTGTGTGTGTGTGTGTGTGTGTGTGTATACACAGAAAGTATAAAAAGCATTGAGTTACACGTGGTAAACCACAGTCAAGCCTCTAGAACATGATGCTAAGTAAAATATCCAGGCATAAAGGGCTAAGGGCTAATGGTTCTCCTTCGAGGAGGTGATGAAAAGAGACAAATTCATAGTGAGGGAAAGTAGAGCAGCAGTGACCACAGCTGGAGGACAAAGAGAATATGGAGTTAGTCTTAGTGAGCACTGAGTGTCTGCATCCACCTTGGAAATGAAAATGTTATGGAGACCCAGCATTTTGATGGCTGAACACCAATGGGAAGGTGGTTACTGACAGTGAGTTAGCCACTAAAATTGTCTAAAATGGAAAATGTGATCCAACATATTATCTGTGTGTGTGTGTGCTTGTGTTTTGTGCAGAGCATTTTTCAGAAACTAGTAGCTACATAAGTTTGGGGAAAAAAGAATATACACATATATTTATTATACATATGATATATTTGTATATATATTTTGCCGCAAGTTGTTCAAAACTTCTGAAGGATTCTACACTATAGAAGGACAGACCTTGACCACACTGCCTGGTACTGCCTAGATGTCTCAGCACTCACCACATGATTTAGGGCACTCTTGTTTGATTTCCTTGCAGTTTCTGGGTAGATTTGGAGAATACGAACAGGTCCGTTCCAAGGGTTCTGTATTGGCCACAGCTACAGAACAAGCAGAGTTTGATTCTCATTCCTGCTTTGACACACAACCCAGCGTCTTGTTGTCCCCAACTCCAAAATTCATTGCACCTGCAGTGCAGGGCACTGCTGCCCAGGTTTTATAGCTCTGTAAGATCCAGATCAGCTCCATTCAACCAAGCTGACCCTGCACTCAGCAGGCTTCTTGCACATCACTTCCACACGACCCCAACTGTGACCTTCCTTGTGCTAAACTCTGGGCATTCCAACACACTCAACATCACCAAGAATTGCCACCCCAGGGCACGAATGGATACTCAAAAAAATTATATGGAGAAAAATAAATGATAAGAGCTAGACATGCCAGCAAACCGAAACAAAGTGTCTGATATGAGAGGGGATAGGCCGAAATGGAGGCAGCAGTCATCAGGAAGGGATGTGTGAGACCCAGGAGGACTCTGAATCCAGGCAACACCCAAGTGTGTTCTTAGGAAATATACAAGATTTCTCTGTAGGATGAAAGAGAAGAGAATAAGATCAGAGGAAACACTGTATCCAAGACCTTGTAAAAACAAAGGAAATCATAATGCAGACTACTGAAGAAATTAAGTAGCTTAACATGGCTGAACCTGGGGTGTGAGGTAAGGAAGAGGGAGACAGTATATAGGAGACTAACAGAGACACAGAATGAAGACCGTTGTATGTAACTCCATCTCTGTAAACTGCCCTAAATGTCTGTAGGAATGAGAACAACCATGATCTGAGAGGGCAGGGGTGTTCAAGTGCAAGGGACCCAACCCTCACCACTGTGTCCGAGGAGTTCCACCTTGCATAATGAAGCCTCAGTTTCCTAGAACCTCAAATAAGCTACCAAACAGAGCTTTGTGACAATTAAGGAAGAAGATATATAAAACATTGTTTTATTTTGAAAAATGAACAAGAAAAATACAGATGTTAAGATGCCATCACCTGGATTTTATAGGAAAGCCATCAAGATAACATTTCTGAGCATGAAGTTGACTATGCCCTTCCCATGGAAACTCAAGGTCAAGACCCCAGGACAAGGAATAACACAGGACAGACTGTTTCACTGGAGCCTCCACAGGATCACACAGAGGCACAGAACCTGGCCCCAGCCAGTGCCATGGGAAACACCCTCCCAGCTATGGCTCTGTACCCATGGTGGCCAGAAATCAGCAATCAGCCCATGTGTCTGTCAATCTGTGAATCTCAAAAACACACTCTCTAGCCTGGATCCAGCCTAGTTCTGCTGTTCAGCTCAAAGCTGAGCTGGGAACCTGCTGCTCCCAGTGTGAGACCCACCTGCACTTTGCCATCCTGTGGTCACAAGGAGAAGCAGCAGGAATCCCCACTGGGTCATGGCAACCTAAGGAGAAGGAAGATGAAGGTCACAGCCTTGAAATATTGGGTCTCTAAGTCCTTGCTCCACTAGACACTGCTATAAAGACTCTAGGATCCCTTGCCTTTGGTTAAACTCACACATCCCTGGGACCCACATCAAGGCAGCCTCCCTGAGTTGAAGAAGGGGCTCTTGAACTCACAGAGCTTGTTTCTGTCCCAGCTGCACCTTCTCCAGCACGGATCACACCGTCCTCCCCTCCAAGCCTGCACAGCAGCAAAGTGGAGACAGGGAGCTCTCTCTGCAGAGGCTCCTGGTGCAGAGTGAGAAGCTGAGCCCTTTATGGTGAAAGCCCCATGGGACCCCACACCCAAGTGTCCACCTCACCTCATTAGGCTCAATGCCCAGTGGAAGGACAGCCCTAGTTTTCTCAAGGAGGGTCCTTAATGCCAAATTAATTTGTTTAATTTCAAGTTCTGAAAAGCAAATCCTAAAGGTCATATACAGGCATGCATAAAAAATATCAGGAACTCATAGACCATCCCCTTCTCCAAAAAGAAAACTCAAGTAGGTGAGTTAACCACCCAGAGTTGGTATTATTTTGGGTTTTCTGTTTCTGTATTTCTTTCCTTCTGGCAAAAACTTTTTAAAATTAACGATGTACCATCTTCACAGATAGAGGAAATTTTAACACAAACCAGAAAATGGTCATTTCAGAATCAACAAAAACATTCAAGCTGATAAATGCACGGTGCCACAAAGACTCACTTTTTTGTTTCTTATTTTTTTCATTTTCCACAGACAGGTGAAACTCTATTACAAATGCATTTGGGAATAAAGCAGCTCAAGTTCTCTGGGATGCCTCATCCCTCCTGTATCATTTGGTCCTGATGTCATTCCTCAGTTCTCAAAAGTCCATTCAGCTATAATAGAATTGGTCAGTGCCTCCTAAGTAAAACCACATGCCTAACATAAGGTTACTACAGCCTCGGTGATAGCAGTCTTCAGGAAAACATCACAAATCACTTTTAAGCCATTATTTTCTGGGTTTATAAGTTCAAGTACTGCTTTAAATGAAATCCTCAAAAACACTGATTTAAAAAACAGCACCAAGAAGAACAGCTCAGTAGAACATTTATAGCTCTTTCATACTTTTCTCATTGATTTTTGAAATGCTTTGGATTTTTACATCTTCAGCATCATTAGCATCTCATCCTCAGGGAAACATGAATCATGGACTAATTGCCAATGGACAGCATCTAAGAATCTAGGGATAGTGAAAAGCTTTGGTAGGAAGGTCACCCCTTCGACCACCATCATCCGACCAGTGACTGTGTCCATTGGCTGAATTGTCCTCCCAGTTCATGTCTGCACCTGTGCTGAAGCTTTCCTCTGAAATTGAGCAAGCCCATCAGCAGGTGGGTCCAACAAAAACTTCACACATCACCTCATGAAACAGGACATGAGGGAGCAGGCAGGCTCAGGGGTGTGTGACACTGGTGCTCCTGGATCGACGTCTTCAAGGCCCTTGGCTCCTAAGTTCTCTCTTCTCTGACTTAAGCATGTGGCCGTGGCCAAGACACAAAGGTGTGTGCCAGACATCACCTACAAGACACAGGGAAGGGGAGGTCGCTGCTGCTTCTGGGTCTATTCCTCTCTTTCTTTATTTACCTTATTAGTAGAGAACAGATCATCAGAAATTTCCAGTTTGCTAGTTCACAATTTAGAGGCCTACAAAAGCTGGAGCTGAGCCAGGCTGATGCCAGGAGCCAGGAACTAAGGGTGGGTGATAAGGACTCAATAGATTCCAGCATCACCTGTCCCGCCTGGGTACACATTACCCAGAACCTGGGATTGGGAACAGAGCCAAAACTCCAAGACAGGCACTTCAAGGTGGGAGGCAGGCAATTCTGGGAACATATTAACTACTACCCAAACAACCACTCCTTTTGGATCTATTTTAGGAGGTGGCCTGCCTTCCCCAGAACTTCAGTCCATTTTTCCTCTTGTCTGGCTGCCCAGAGATAGGTCACATGCTGCACTAGGTCAGGATGGCTGCCATAACAGAATGCCACACCTGTGGCTGATACACTGCAAATTGTCTGGGCCTCAGTTCTGGTGGCTGCAAGCCCACGAGTGACACGTGGCCAGCTCTGTGCTCTTCTCAGGCCTCCAGCCTCAGCTGGAGGGGGCCACATTCTAGGAGCTGGTGTGGTCATTGTGCATTCTCCCTGATTTTCATCTGTGTCTCTCTACTTTCTTCTCTTATAAAGTCACCAGTCATACTGTGTTAGAGCCAACTTAACAACCTCCTTTTCACATGGTCACATTTTTAAAGATCCTCCTTAAAAAACTACCACAGGGGCTGGCCCTGTGGCATAGCAGGTAAAGCAGCCGTCTGCTGTGCCCGCATCCCATCTAGGCAATGGTTTTAATCCCAGTCGCTCCTCTTCCAATCCAGGTCTCTGCTATGGCCTGGGAAAGCAGTAAAAGATGTCCCAAGTCCTTGGGCTCCTGTACCCACATGAGATACCCAGAAGAAGATCCTGGCTCCTGGCTTCAGATCCACTCAACTCCAGCCATTGTGGCCATTTGAGGAGTGAACCAGAGTATGGAAGACTGCCTCTGACTCTCTGTAACTCTGCCTGAAACATAAGTAAATGAATAAATCTTTAAATAAAAAAGTCACATGCTGAGGGCTGGGTATTAGGACTTCAGCATAACAATTTTTGAATGAACATCATTAAGCACATAGCACATGCTCACTCGTGATGCAGTCCCTGGCTGGGAGGATGACATATTCCCAATGGCCTCAAACTCAGCATCTCAGCTGGGATTGATACTGAAGCATCTGATAGCAAGGCCCTTCGCTGGTCACATTACAGAGATAGGGATCAGTGCTAGAACATGCTTCAGCTCCATTTGGGACTCTCACATCCTTTGATGCTATTGCCTGCGCTGCTTTATTAATTTCCTTTTTTAATTGCTAATTCTAGTTGTTTATATAGAAGGATATATGTTGACTTTGAATTTAAAAAGTTCCTTTCTTTTATTTATATTGAACAATGACCAATGGATTATTTGGAATTCTACATAACAATTAAATTATCTGAAAAATAGTACCTGTTATCCTTTCTTATCAGTTGGCACAACTTTTAGTTCTTTCTGATGCCTCAGGGCACTGCTGTTCCTATCTGTATCATGTTAAATACCAGAGAAGAAAGTGGGCATCAACCTTCCAATTACAAAAATAAAGAGTGCATTGCTGCACAGTTAGGGAGGAATTTCCTGTGAATTTTGTATAAATAACCTTTATCTGATTATGAAATTCAATTTTTTACCTTGCATAAGAGACAGAAAGAGCTCCGATCTACTGCTTCAATCATGAAACCAGGTCCAGTTACTTCAGGCATCATCACAGTTTCCCAGGGCCTAAATTAGCAAAGGTCTAGAGTTATGAGCTGGAATTAGGTAACAAACCCAGGCACTGAAGGCTGGGCTATTCTTCCCTTAACCAGTGTCTTCTATCACTAGGCTAAATGCTCAACCCAGAAATTCCCTTCTTTTCTTAGAGGTTTTTTCTTTAGTCATGCAGGGAGAGGAAGATAGACAGAGATAATTCCCCTCTATTTCTTTCATGCCCCAAAGCACACAATAGCCAGTACAGTGAACAGACAAACTTGGAGCTAGAAACTCATCTAAGTCTTCCATATGGGTAGCAGGAGCCAGTTAAAATTAACTGAGTCATCCCTGCTGTCTATAATGACCTGCATTATCAGGAAACTGAAGTCAGTAGCCAAAGCAGAGTGTTTACATATCTCCCAATACCATTATCGGGACAAAGTTTATGAGATACTGTGTTTGTTAAGATAATATTTTATATCTGATGGATGCATGAACAAGAGAAAACAGAATTGTATCCAGGACAAAGACTGTATTCAAATACAATTTAACTTCCCAAAAGAGTACACTTTACACTTTAATAGCCTGGATTTGGGGTATACCTTAATTCAATGGCATATCTAAGTTTGTATTTCAAGTATATAAAACAACAGGCATGTTATCACTAGCATCACAGAATCTGCAGAAAGGCTAATTCCAACATTAACAATGAAGTGCTACTCTGAAATGAGAACTTCCTACAATCCCCAACATGAGATATCAAACCCAGGGTGCAGAACTAATTAGATATGTGACACTGGGCAAATCACTTCATCCCTCTCAACTCAGGTTTCACACCTGCAAATTCGGGGTGATACGCTCCTGCTCACTGGAGTGTTAAGAGAGTAAAATGACAAGAGCAAATGAGAATGTGTGCAAACATGAGAAAGGCATGATAATCAACAAGATGACCTCAGAGACCTTGACTTCTCTTTCCCCACTGTTAGCAGCTCCCTTCAGCTGGGACGCACAGCTCAGTCCAGAGATGACAACATTTCACATAATAACTCAATAGCACTTCAGCCAGAGTAGCACTTCTACTTCCAGAGATTCCCTTCTTTGGGAGACATGTGTAGTTTATAAATTGAGCTGCAATAAACATTAAGGTGCAGACAAGGAGTATGGAATTTCATCAGGTCTCCCTTGTGGGTGGCAAGGACCTAGTTACATCAACCAAAATCTGCTGATTTCCTAAGTGAAATGGCAGGGAGATGGATAGGAAGCACAGCAGCCTGGATTCCAACTGGAATGCATAAAGATCCCCATGTCACAGGCCACAGCATAACACTGATGCCAGGATGCTGGCCAATAAACCCTGATTTGATTTTAAGATGAATTTATTATTTATTTTAAACAGAGTTACATAGAGAGAGGGAGACAAACACTCACACACACACACACACAGAGAGAGAGAGAGAGAGAAGAGAGATTTTCCATCAAATAGCCAATTTCCCAAATGACCACAACAGCCACAGCTTGGCCAGGTCAAAGCCAGGAACATAGGAGCATGGAACTACTTCTGGGTGTCCCATATACAAACCCCAAGTTCAAAGAAAGAAGAAATCTAAACAAACCTATGGGTACACAAATAACTGCTAATTGGACTCAGGACCATACTGCTGAGGGTGATTCTTCTGTGCCACTGACACTGCTGAAACCCCATCAGGCACTGCACACCAGATAAAAGTCAGGGCCCCACTCCAGTGCAGACCCAGAAATTCCTGGCTTAGCCTGGCCGAGTCCCAGCTGTTGTGGCCATTTAGGGAGTGTACCAGTGGGTGCAAGATATCTCTTTCAAACTCTCTCTCTCTGTGTCTCTATAACTCTTCCTTTCAAATAAATAAAAAATATATTTATAAAGAATTATTTATTTATTGGAAAATCAGAGTTACACATAGAGAGAAGGAGAGGCAGAGAGAGAAAGTGAGCCAGACTTTCCATCCACTGGTTCACTCCCCAAATGGCTGAAACGGCCAAAGATGTGCCAACCTGAAGCCAGGATCCAGGAGCCTCCTCCTGGACTTCCATGTAGGTGCAGGGGCCCAAGGATTTGGGCCATCTTCCACTGCTTTCCCAGACCATAGCAAAGAGCTGTATCTGAAGTGGAGCAACCAGGACTAAAATCAGTGCCCATATGGGATGCCAGTGCTGCAGGCCATGGCCTCACCCGCTATGCCATAGCACCAGTCCCAAATATTTTAAAAAGTAATCAATAATGTGAAATGCAATTGCTGCCCCACACTCCTTATGATCACCACACCTTTCCTGCTTGAGCAGGCAGTCATCCCACTCCCGGTACACAGTATGTAACAGGTAAAGTGCCACATCACAGTGACTATTGCTGGTACAAAAGCTGACACTGTTTGTCCTATAGAAGCCTTGTGAAGGACAAAATAA
This sequence comes from Sylvilagus floridanus, assembly GCA_949820135.1. Lineage (NCBI taxonomy): Eukaryota > Metazoa > Chordata > Mammalia > Lagomorpha > Leporidae > Sylvilagus > Sylvilagus floridanus. The sequence goes on from OX463225.1 coordinate 122,231,195, forward strand.
CAACTAAGAATTCTTGCCCTGGAGTTGGAGCTTGGGAGGTTTCCAAGGTGGCTGGATAGGAATCCTGTAACCGGAAGGAAATAGCCAGAAAACCAAACTGAGGCACAGTGCGCAAATAATAGACCTCCTAGACTCTTCAGATGTAACGATATCATTAAAGACCAAAAAAAAATCTATTGCTATTCTAGATTCAAAGGGCCAAAATGTGTAGCAAATAAAGTATCCATCTTTAATGCCTGCCAATTGGTAGCAGGTGCGTCCACTAACAAGGCTGTCTCTCAGTCTTGTGTAGCTGGTTCTGGTTGACTATCAGTTGCAGGCTTGATGTTTCTGGCTGGTACCCAAATCGGCTATCCACATTCTCTGGAAAGAAACAAGCATATCCTTGGCCCTTGGCTAGCAGAAGCCTTTTTAAGGGCATTGGAAATCATGATCTGAATTTTGCATCCACTCTGACATTAACGGAAAACATGCGGGTAGGATGGGGTTTAACGGATGGGGTTGTCTAAGTTTTTCCCACAGATATTTGAGAGGTGGCTGACTAGGCATGCTGCTGTCATGTCATTTTCACTGTCGGAGCTCTCTCTCCCCAAGTCTTCAACTGTTACCTGTGAATTTGTCGGGTGAACAGAAAGTGAAAGGAGGAGCTGAGAAGCGGCATTATGCTCTGGGCGGTGTGTGCCTAACCTGGGGTCACTTCGACCAAAGACAAGGACAAGGAAACAGGTGTAGGAGGGGTTTCTGTGCTCACCCTCACAGAACCGAACAGCATACAAAACAGAGGGGCCTACTTGCCGAAATCAAGGGGGGACATTGCCAAGTCTGTCCACTGTCTCTCTCCTACCCACGTTGGGCACCAGATGTTGAGGTTGATTCATTCTGAGAGGAGCAGCACGGTGGGGGTAAGAGGCGCAGAGTCACGACAAAGACACCAGGAGTGGGTGAAAGTGGGCCAGAGTAGTGCAGCCCATAGTCTTGTTCATTTCAATTGTTGCTGCAGCTTATATAGTCGTGGCAGCCAATCTGGTCCAGGGGCAGTTTATACCCTAACCAATCACTGCCTGTTGCCAGGGAGGCTCCTTTGAAAGGTGGATACAAAGCACATTAGCTCCTGCTCGGGCTGCTAGTACAGGCTTCAGAAGCATGTAAAATTCTGCTTCCTGCAGGAACAGCACAGAAGCCAGCATCACCCTCTGAGCACCGAGCTGCACACATCGGCATCCCCACACTCCTTGTTTCAGATTCCAGGGCCTTCAGTTTCTTTTCACGGGCAGGGAAGGTCTGAGACTAGGCAGGGGATGAGGGTGCAGCACTGCCTCCCTATCAGCTGGGTGGGACTCTGACCACTCCACCAGTGCCAGGTGTTGGTCGCCAGCAGCAACATGCCTGATCAGCGGAAGCAGGCTAGAGAGGGAGCAGTGGTAAACACGAGCCGTGCATCAAACCAAGTGCCTGTGAGGAAGTGGAAGTTTTCCGAGTGCTCCACGGTGCCCACTAAGTACTGCATGTCTGCATGTCTGTACTTTCTCCTGCCTGCCATCTTGTCTGTAGGAGCAGTGTCCAGGAACTGAACAAAGAGCTCCTAGAGCTCTGTGTCTGAAACTGTATGAAGGTTATGAATTTCCACAAGTTTAAAATGACTTAAGTCTTCAGATGATCATGGTGCCTCAAATTAAAAGGTAGGAAATCACCACGGAAAGGAGAAGCAAGTGGGAAAGCAGGGCCTTATGGATGCCAGCCGGAAGCAAGTGTTTTTCTGGCTCATTTTAGATGTCTCCCTCATGAAAAGCACAAACTGGAGGAGCAAGAATCAAGACGCTGAGCGCACAGTCCAGGGAGCAGAATGCCGATCCCTGTGGGCCAGGGACACCTTTCCTTGTGGTGAAATGAGACGGCTGTGCCAAGATGGCAGCTGGCAAGCAAGCATCAGTTATTCAGGAATGGCTTCAGAACCCATCTTTCAAAGGAGCCTCCCTGGAGGGGATTGGGCATGTGCATTGGATTGCCCCCCTCCTTCTTCTCGGGCGGGAGGGGATGATTCATGACCAGCACCAGCTAAAACCCAAACCTTACCAGTCAACATAGAGCCTGGGGGAGCCAGGCCGCAAGCATGGGAGGCTAAGGACCTCAAGGAACTCCGCAAGGCGGTTGCTGAGGTTGGCCCCAATTCACCATGGGTGCTTACTCTCCTTCAGGACATAGCATATCACCCCTACTTGCTTAAGGATTGGCTTGACTGCGCAATGGCTACCCTCAGTGGCCCACAATTCATTAGTTGGGTGGCATATTACAAGGAGGAATGCAGGGTTTGGCCCAAAGCTAATAGGCAGGCACAACCACCAATCTCTATTACCTACCCCATGCTTGCGGGAACCAGAGAAGGTTTCACTACTGGCATTCAGCAGGCTGCAGTGCCCACCCCCTACTGGGACCAGGTTAGATGAGTGGGAATGTCGGCCTGGCAAAAGTTGGATGAGGGGCTGACAAAGTCACCCCTGGCAAGACAAAAACTTGGCAAACCCCTCGCGGACTTCATCAATAGGGTGGAACAGAGTGTTAAACGTAAGCTCCCTGTAGGAGACCTTAGGGAACAGTTATTAAAACAAAAAGGGGGAATGGCTACCCCACCATCTACAGTTACGTAAGGCCTTATTTATCATCAATATTTTAAATTTTTTGAAAGGATTAAGCGAATCAAGTTTCCAAAAACATTGGGGACATTTAACCCCTAAACCACAGATGCTCATTAGATGGAGAGACCCTCTCACCCGACTCTAGAGAGGGCCTGACCCACTGATTCAGCTCCCATAGGGGAGTTGACTCCAATTTGGATACCGGCCAGAAATATCAGGCCTATGCCTGATACAAGTAACAACCCACCCAGGGAGCAGTACACCCCTGAGGGAGTTCCCCTTGCCTTCCCTATTCCAGAAATGGATGCAAATCCAGAGGCAGGTGATGATGTGGATGTTACTCTTCACTGTGATCCTGACAATAAGTGCCCAGCCCAGTGATGGGGTATTCGATGACTCAAACACGATCATCAAAACACTCCAGGAGGACCTGGAAAAAAGATGAAGAGAACTTCAAGAAAGCCCCTTTTGGATGGGCCTTAATGGACTCTTGCCTACCTCCTCCTTCTTCTTAGACTGCTTCTTGCCCTGCTTTTAATCCTTGCTACTGGCCCATGCATAATGAAAAGGCTTATACAGTTTATACAACAGTGCATAGAGGCAATAAGGGTGAGACAGGTAGAGGTTCATTATCAGAGGCTGGTAGCCACAGAGGGCTACGATCCCCTGAACTGGGGAAGTGCCCCCAGTGCTCTCCACATTGCCAATGATGGGTAAGATTCCAGATGAACCGGAACAACCTAAGACAGGTAGTGGGGAAGGCTCACCATGCTCCCATAATTACAAGTCACGCGACACCCCCAAGATGGGTAAAGCACTCAGCATCCTGTACCAATCTAAGACAGGGCTCATGGCCAAGCTGCCTGGGTTACCAATGACGGGTAAGGGCAAGGACTGCTGGGGGCAACCTAAGACAGGAACCACGTGTTAAAACAAAAAGAGGGAGCTGTGGGGGAGGCTGAATCCGGAGAGGCCTGGAGGAACTTCCTAAGCCTGCTCGAGTTTGAAGACCTGTCTTTAAGTTTCAAATCCCTGGCGGTAAACAACCCAGCCCCAAGGCACTTTTGCCTAACAGTCATTGAGGTGGTATAATAGGATTGGCTAAAAACATTTTGCATCACATCACCCTACCCCTTGCTCGCATCCACTCTGTACCACAGCTATATAAACACCTCCCTTTTACAATAAAGTGAGATCCTGCTTCAACTCGATTCCCCACCATGTCTGATTGTCCCCTGGGTTCAGGGAGGCTGAGTGGTGGGTGGCACACTTCCACTCCTCAGACAAGACAGGCTGCAGACAGCCTGCCTAATTCTCTGGCAGTGAAAAAGAAGAGTCACCACAGACATGCATGCCAACAGAAAATAAAAGAGTTGGCAGAGCCATCTTAATATCAGACAAAATAGACTTTAACACAAAAAGTGTTAAAAGAGACAAAGAAGGGCACTATGTAATGATTAAGGGATCAATTCAACAGGAACATGTAACTATTATAAACGTATATGACCTAACAGAGGGCACCTGGCTATAAAAAAAGAAATGCTAAGGGATTTAAAGTGAGAATTATTCTCCAGTACAATAGTAATGTGGGACTTCAATACTTCACTTTCAGCAATGGACATATCAACCAGACAGAAAATCAACAAGGAAACAGCAGATTTAATTGACAATATAGACCAAATGGACCTAACAGATATCTACAGAACTTTTCATCCTACAGTTGCAGAATACGCATTCTTCTCAACAGTGCATGGAACTTTCTCTAAGATTGACCACATATTAAGCCATAAAGCAAGTATCAGCAAATTTTTAAAAAATGGAAATCATACCACACATCTTCTCAGACCACAATGCAATGAAACTGGAAGTCAGCAACTCAGGAATCTCTAGAGCAAATGCAAACATATGGAGACTGAACAACATGCGCTTAAATAAACAGTGGGGCATAGAAGAAGTCAAAAGAAATCAAAAACTTTCGGAAAGCGGCAAGATGGCGGAATAGGAAGGGAGCACACCAATAGCCTGGGGAGAGACAGTTTAATAAAAGTGGAGATACTGCAGCTTCAAGGAAGAGTAGAGGAAGAAACAGCAGAGGAAACCCTTCCGGAACTGGTGATTCACAGTGGACCTGCGTGGAGAGCCTGGGAACCCGCAGTTTGGGACACCAGGATCAGATTCAACACACCAGCGCTGGAACGTGGGGTGAGCCAAACCTCAATAGCCCGAGATACCAGAAGGGAAGCGGAAAGAGGAGACTAGAGCGAACAAGGCTTGAAACCCTGCGGGGAAAAGTTCACCAGGCTAACTAGAAGAGAGAGAGAGAGAGAGAGGAAAAAAAAAAAGTGACCCATACGGACATGAGTTTCTCTCTCTCTGCTCACCTCTCAAAGGTGAGCAAGACAAAGAGCAGGCGCCATTTTGGAATACGTCATAAGCAGGGCGACCTCGGGTCGGCACCAGCCTGGAGCCTAGCAGAAAAACCTGACTCTGGGTGGGAGGGGTGAAATAACAGGAGATTAGAACCTAATGAATGTGTGGTGCTAATGAAATGAGACTGTGAAAAAAGAGACGGTGGGGGAGAGAACTCACGGAAATCACGAATTCATGTGAGTACTCTCCAGAGATGCTACAGTTCAGTAGCCTTGGCAGCCCAGTGGTGAGACTACAGGAGAATCTCAGCTCACACAAAGGGCCGCAAAGATTCCCTCTCTGGTCCTGGGGAAAGAGCTTCCGATCTCTGGCTCCTGTGGGTATATCATTCGCCTGCTAACCACCCCCAATTCCATTCAGCTGTGTGGAATTACTTCCCTTTTGAACCCCAAAAAAAAAGTAACAGAGAGAGATTTACCATGCCTAACCTGGGAGTGTCTCCTTTGACACACCCTCAACCCTGAGGAACCAAACAGAGCTATCAGGCCACACCCATCTCAAGCCTCTAAGGCTCCATCAAAAGCAGACTGTCCACTTAATCTAGAGTCATAGTATAACAAGAAAAAACACCACAGTGAAGAAACCAATATGCCAAACAACAAACGCAAAAACCGAGGTAATAAGAACAAGGAAGACACTATGGCATCCCCAAATGAAAAAGACACCCCAATTCAAGATTACGAAGATGATGAGATAGAAGAAATGCAAGAAGTGGATCTCAAAAAATTGATAAGAACACTAAGAAGTACTCAAAAACAAATTCTTGAACTACAGAAATCCTTAATGGACAAGGTAGAAAATCTCTCTCGTGAAAATGAAATATTAAGGAGGAATCAAGCTGAAATGAAACAACTAGTAGAACATGAAACTGTGATAGTGACAAGAAATCATAATGAAGTGAAGAATTCAATAGATCAAATGAAAAACACATTAGAGAGCCTTACAAACAGAATGGGTGAGGCAGAAGAGAGACTATCGGACTTAGAAGACAGAGCACAGGAAACTATACAGTCAAACCAAAGACAAGAAGAGGAAATTAGCAATCTAAAACATATTGTTGGGAATCTACAGGATACTATTAAAAAACCCAACATTCGAGTTCTAGGAGTTCCTGAAGGCATGGAGAGGGAGAAAGGATTAGAATGCCTTTTTAGTGAGATAATAGCAAAAAATTTCCCAGTTTTGAAGAAGGACAGAGACATCCTAGTACAGGAAGCTCATAGAACCCCTAGGAAACATGACCAAAAGAGATCCTCATCACGACACGTTGTAATTAAATTCACCACAGTGAAACAGAAAGAAAAGATCCTAAAATGTGCAAAAGAGAAACATCAGATTACTCTCAGAGGATCTCCAATTAGACTCACAGCAGACTTCTCATCAGAAACCCTACAAGCTAGAAGGGAATGGCGAGACATAGCCCAGGTACTAAGAGAGAAAAACTGCCAGCCCAGAATATTATATCCTGCCAAGCTCTCATTTGTGAATGAAGGTAAAATAAAGACCTTTCATTGCAAACAGAAATTGAAAGAATTAGTTGCCACTCGTCCAGCCCTGCAAAAGATGCTTAAAGATGTGTTACACACAGAAACACAGAAACACGGCCATCAACATGAAAGAAGATAAATGAAGGGAACCTCACAGCAAAAGATCACAGGGAATTCAAAGCATACATTTGGATAAAGAAATTATGGGACATGTACTCTATAGAATACTATACAGCAGTCAAAAACAATGAAATCCGGTCATTTGCAATAAGATGGAGGAATCTGGAAAACATCATTCTGAGTGAATTAAGCCAGTCCCAAAGGGACAAATATCATATGTTCTCCCTCATTGGTGACAACTAATTGAGCACCAAAGGGGAAACCTGTTGAAGTGAAATGGACACTATGAGAAACAGTAACTTGATCAGCTCTTGTGCTGACTGTTGTTGTACAATGTAATACTTTATCCATTTTAGTATTTTTTTATTCTAGTACTATTGGTTGAACTCTGTAATTAATAAACAATTATTCTTAGGTGTTTAAATTTTAACTGAAAAGTGATCCTTGTGAAATTTAAGAGTGGGAATAAGAGAGGGAGGAGATGTACACTTTGGGACATGCTCAATCAGTCATGCCCCAAATGAAGGAGTTAGAAATGTGCCAGGGAATTCCAATACAATCCCATCAAGGTGGCATGTACCAAGGCCATCTCACTAGTCCAAGTGATCAATTTCAGTTCACAATTGATCACACTGATAGGCTTAAGAGTCAAAGGGATCACACAAACAAGACTAGTGTCTGCTAATACTAACTGATAGAATCAAAAGAGGAGAGAATGATCCAACATGGGAAGCAAGATACACAGCAGACTCATAGAATGGCAGATGTCCTAAATAGCACTCTGGCCTCAGAATCAGCCCTTAAGTCATTCAGATCTGGCTCAAGAGCCCATGAGAATATTTTAAGCATGGAAAGCCAAGACACTCTGGAAAAAAAAGAAGACCTAAATGAAAGATCTCTGTGAGTGAGATCCCAGTGGAACGAATGGGGCCATCAAAGAAGGAGGTACCTTTCTCTGAAGGGAGGAGAGAACCTCCACTTTGACTATGACCCTGTCGGAATAAGATCGAAGTCAGGGAACCCTAAAGGCTTCCATAGCCTCGGCAACTCATGACTAGACCCTAGGGAGATTACTGACGCCATAAACAAGAGTGTCAAATTGTTAAATCAACTTCAGGAGTCACTGTGTACTTACGTCTCATGTGGGATCTGTCCTTAATGTGTTGTCCAATGTGAAGTAATGCTATAACTAGCACTGAAACAGTATTTTACACTTTGCGTTTCTGTGTGGGTGCAAACTGATGAAATCTTTACTTAGTATATACTGAATCAATCTTCTGTATATAGATAATTAAAAATGAAAAAAAAATCTTGGTGTTAAATTGGAAATTGCATAGAAAATTAATCAATTAAAAAATATATTATGTAGGATCTCTGTCCTTCATGTGCTATACATTGTGAATTAATACTATAACTAGTACTCCAACAGTATTTTTACTTTGTGTTGCTATGTGAGGGCAAATTGTTGAAATCTTTACGTCATATATACTAAACTGATCTTCTGTATATAAAGAGAATTGAAAATGAATCTTGATGTGAAGCAAGGGGAGAGGGAGTGGGAAAGGGGAGGGTTGTGGGTGGGAGGGAAGTTATGGGGGGGAAGCCATTGTAATCTATAAGCTGTATTTTGGAAATTTATATTCTTTCAATAAAAGCGTTATAAAAAAAAAGAAATCAAAAACTTTCTGGAAACAAATGAAGATGACAACACAACATATCAAAACTTATGGGATACAGCAAAAGCAGTGTTAAGAGGAAAGTTTATAGCAATAGGTGCTTACATCAAAAAATTGGAAAGGCACCAAATAAATGAGCTCTCCATACATCTCAAGGATATAGAAAAACAATAGCAAACCAAACCCAAAGCTAATAGGAGAAACTAAATAATCAAAATTAGAGAAGAAATCAACAAGATTGAATAAAAAAAATACAAAAGATTAGCAAAATGAAGAGCTGGTTTTTTGAAAAAATAATCAATATTGACAAAACAAGGCCCAGTTAACTAAAAAAAAGGTAGGGAGAAGATCCAAATCAATAAAATTAGAGATGAAAAAGGAAATGTAACAACAGACACCACAGAAACAAAAAGAATCATCAGAAATTACTACAAAGAGTTGCATGCCGACATACTGGGAAACCTAGCAGATATGGATAGATTCCTGGACACATACAACCCAGCTAAACTGAGCCATGAAGACGTAGAAAACCTAAACAGACCCCTAACCAAAATGGAAATTTAATCTGTAATAAAGACCCTCCCAACCAAGAAAAGCCCAAGACCGGATGGATTCACTACTGAATTCTACCAGACATTTAAGGAAGAATGAACTCCAAATCTTATCAAGTTACTCAAAACAATGGAAACAGAGGGAATGCTGCTGTGGATTCGTTCTGAGAGGAGAAGTGCAGTGGAGGCAAGAGGTGCAGAGTCACAATATAGACACCGGGAGTCAGATGAAAGCAGGCCAGAGGCGAGCAGCTTGCAGACTTGTTTATTTCAGCTGGAGAAGCAACTTATATAGCCGAGGCAGCCAATCCAGTCAAGGGATGGTTAATACCATAACCAATCACTTCCTGTTGCCAGGCAGGATCCTTTGCCAGATGGGTTCCGAAGCCATTTCCTGAGTAACTGACACTCGCTCACCATTGTCAACTTGGCATGGCCTTCTCATTCCATCACATTTCCCCTTTTTTGTTCATTTTTGAGCAACTGGAAGCATGATCATTGGTCATACCATTGTTGTCCCCATTTGCATGCAGTCTCCTCATGCAGCTGTGCCTGTCTTGGGTTGTTCCCCAGGGGATCTTACCTGTCATTGACTAACCAGCCCTCAAAATGGGAGACCACAGGAGTGCTTGCTCAGATGAGGGTAGGAATGAGGAACAATGGTAATCAGAAATGGCATGACCACATGCAGGCTGCAGGCCATTTGAGTTGCTGACTGGAGCTAGTAGGGTATTAAGCAGTAGCAGATGTGGCTGTAGGCAGTTCCTCAGGCCAGGCTTATAGGGCAGGTGTGTCTTCTAACAAGGCACTCTCTCAGTCTTGTTCAGCTGGTTCTGGTTGATTGTTAGTTGCAGGCTTGATGTTTCTGGCTGGTACTGAAATGGGCTGTCCTGCATTCTCTTGAAAGACACAAATGTATCCTCAGCCCTTGGTTAGCAGAAGCCTTTTTACCGGCACTGCAATCCATGGCCTGAATTTTGCTTCCATCTTGACATTAACAGCAAACATGCAGGTGGGATTGGATCTAGTGGCTGCCCTGAGAGCCTAGGGTGCCCAGTACTGCCACAAATGTGGGGATCCTCATTGGGTGTGGATAGGATAACCTCACATGGGTTATTGCCTTGAGGTTATCTAAGTCGATCCCACAGATATTGGGGGGTGACTGACTAGACATTGTTGCAGTGTCTGCTGTCATGTCAATTTCACTATCGGAGCTCTCCCCCCAAATCATCAACTGTTACCTGTGAAGCAGAGGCCTGGAGTATCTTTCCCATGTGTGAGTGCTTAACAGTGGCATGCCACCAAGTAAAGCCAGAGGAATTACACCACAGCACTGCTGACATAACAAATTCCTAAAACCTAAGTGGCTGATGGAACCATGCAGGGACTTCCCTTTGTTAGATGAACAGACAGTGGTGTGTTAGATCGTAAGTATGTCCTGTACTTAGAGAAGGACTTCCTTGATTCATTAGGTCAAGGCCGTATTCCCACACGGTGTCTCCAGAGCGTCACCTCTCTCTTGAGTGAGGGAAGATGACTTGGTTCTGAATTCTGGGGTGATCAGTTCCTTATGTGAATTTGCCAGGCAAACAAAAAGTAAAAGGAGGAGCTTAGAAGTGGCATTGTGCTTCTGGGTGGTGTGTGCCTAACCTTGGGTCACTTCAACTGAGGACAAGGAAAGGAAAGGGTATAGGAGGGGGTTCTGTGCTCATGCTCACAGAACTGCACACAAAACACCTAGGGGCCTACTTGCTTAAATCAAGGGGGACCTCGCCAAGTCCAACATGCTGTCTTTCTCTCAGACAGATTTTGAAGTTGATTTGTTCTGAGATGAGAAGCATGGTGAGGGCAAGGAGCACAAAATCATGACACAGACACCGGGAGTCAGGTGAAAGCAGGCTAGAGGCGAGCAGCTTGCAGACTCATCTATTTCAGTTGGTGTAGTAGCCTATATAGCCAAGGAAGCCAATCTGGTCAAGGGCTGGTTTATGATGTAACCAATCATTGCCTGTTTCCAGGCAGGCTCCTTTGCCAGGTGGGTTCTGAAGCCATTTCCTGAGTAACTGATGCTTGCGCACCAGTGCCATCTTGACATGGCCATTTCATTCCACCACAAGGGAATCCTCCCAATTTCTTTCTATGAACCTGGTGTCACCTTAATTCCTAAACCTCAAAAAGATACAAAAGAGAGAGTTACAGATCAATTTCTCTGATGAGCATATATGCAAAAACCCTCAATAAAATTCTGGCCAATAGAATGCAACAACACATCAGAAAAATCATCCACCCAGACCAAGTGGGATTTATCCCTGGTTTGCAAGGATGGTTCAATGTTCACAAAACAATCAATGTGATACACCACATTAACAGACTGCAGAAGAAAAACCTTATGATTATCTCAATAGATGCAAGAAAGCATTAGACAAAATATGATCAGAGTCAGCGAACTCAAAAGGCCTCCATAGCCTTGGCAATTCATGACAAGAGCCAAGGGGGATTACTGATGCCATAAACAAGAGTGTCAATTTGGTAAGTCAACAACAGGAGTCTCTGTGCACTTACTCCTCAGGTAGGATCTCTGTACTCAATGTGTTGTACATTGTGATTTAATGCTATAACTAGTACTCAAACAGTATTTTACACTTTGTGGTTCTGTGTGGGTGCAAACCGTTGAAATCTTTACTTAATATATGCTAAATTGATCTTCTGTATATAAAGATAATTGAAACTGAATGTTGGCCAGCGCCTCGGCTCACTAGGCTAATCCTCTGCCTTCCGGCGCCAGCACACCGGGTTCTAGTCCCGGTCAGGGCGCCGGATTCTGTCCTGGTTGCCCCTCTTCCAGGCCAGCTCTCTGCTGTGGCTAGGGAGTGCAGTGGAGGATGGCCCAAGTGCTTGGGCCCTGCACCCCATGGGAGACCAGGAGAAGCACCTGGCTCCTGCCATTGGATCAGCGCAGTGTGCCAGCTGCGGCGGCCATTGGAGGGTGAACGGCAAAAGGAAGACCTTTCTCTCTGTCTCTCTCTCTCTCTCACTGTACACTCTGCCTGTCAAAAATTTTTAAAAAAGGAACTGAATGTTGATGTGAATGGAAGGGGAGACAGAGCGGGAGAGGGGAGGGGTGCAGGTGGAGAGAAGTTATGGGGGGGAGCTATTGTAATCCATAAGCTGTACTTTGGAAATTTATATTCATTAGATAAAAGTTAAAAAAAGAAAGCATTAGACAAAATACAACAGCCTTTCATGATGAAAACTCTAAGCAAATTGGGCATAGAAGGAACATTCCTCAACACAATCAAGGAAATTTATGAAAAACCCTTGGCCAGTTATATTGAATGGGGATAATGATTGGAAGCATTCCCACTAAGATCCAGCACCAGATATGGATACCCACTATCACCATTTTTATTCAATATAGTCCTGGAAGTTTTATCCGGAGCCATTAGGGAATAAAAGGAAATCAAAGGGATATAAATTGGAAGGAAAAAAGTCAAACTATTCCTATTTTCAGATGACATGATTCTTTATATAGGGGATCCAAAGAACTCCATTAAGACCCTTGGAACTCATAGAAGAGTTTGAAAGTAGCAGGATATAAAAACAATACACAAAAATTAATAGCCTTTGTATACACAGAAAATGCCATATCTGAGAAAGAACTTCTAAGATTAATCCCACTCACAATAGCTACAAAAAAATCAAATACCTTGGAATAAATTTAACCTAGGATATCAAAGAATTACAAAATATTAAAGAAAGAAATAGGAGAAGATACAAAAAATGGAAAAATCTTTCATGCTCATGGATTGAAAGTATCAGTATCATCAAAATGCCCATTCTTATAAGAGCAATTTACATATTCAATTAAAACCAATCAATATACCAAAGTCATTCTCCTCAGATCTAGAAAAAATTATATTAAAATACATATGGAGGCACAGGAGACTTCGAATAGCTAAAGCAATCTGATACGACAAAAGCAAAGCTGGAGGCATCACAATACCAGATTTCAAGATATAACACAGGGCAGTTATAATCAAAACAGTCTGGTACTGGTACAAAAACATATGGATAGACCAATAGAACGGAATAGAAACACTAGAAATCAATCCAAGCATCTACAACCAACTTATATTTGATCAAAGAGCTAAAACCAATTCCTGAAGCATGAACAGTCTATTCAACAAATGGTACTGGGGAAACTGGATTTCCACGTGCAGAAGTATGAAGCAAGACTCCTATGCTACATTTTCCACAAAAATCCAATCAACATGAATTAAAGATATAAACCTATGATCCGACACCATCAAATTATTAGAGAACATTGGAGAAACCATGCAAGATATAGGCACAGGAAAAGACTTTTTGGAAAAGACCCCAAGCCGGCGCCGTGACTCAACAGGCTAATCCTCCGCCTTGTGGCGCCGGCACACGGGTTCTAGTCCCGGTCGGGGCACCGGATTCTGTCCCTGTTGCCCCTCTTCCAGGCCAGCTCTCTGCTGTGGCCCAGGAGTGCAGTGGAGGATGGCCCAGGTGCTTGGGCCCTGCACCCCATGGGGAGACCAGGAAAAGCACCTGGCTCCTGGCTCCTGCCATCAGATGAGCGCGGTGCGCCGACCGCAGCGCGCCGGCGGCGGCGGCCATTGGAGGGTGAACCAACGGCAAAAGGAAGACCTTTCTCTCTGTCTCTCTCTCACTGTCCACTCTGCCTGTAAAAAAAAAAAAAAAAAAAAAAAAAAAAAAAAAAAAAGGAAAAGACCCCAGAGGCACAAGCAGTCAAAGCCAAAATTAACATTGGGATTGCATCAAACTGAGAAGTTTATGTACCACAAAAAAAAGCCAGGAAAGTGAAGAGGCAACTGGCAGAATGGGAAAAATTATTTACAAACTATGCAACTGATAAATGATTAAAAACCAGATTACACAAAGAGATCAATAAACTCCACAACACCCAAACAAACAACCCCCTTAAGATAAGGGCCAAGGAATAAAACAGACATTTTTCAAAAGAGGAAATCCAAATGGCCAACAGACACAGGAAAAAATGTTCAGGATCACCAGCCATCAGGGAAATGCATTTCAAAACCTCAATGAGATTTCACCTCACCCTGGTTAGAATGATATCATACAGAAATCAACAAACAACAAATGTTGGTGAGGATGTGGGGGAAAAGGTACACTAAAGCATTGTTGGTGGGAATGCAAACTGGTAAAGACACTGGAGGACAGTTTGAAGATACCTCAGAAATCTAAATATAGACCTACCATATGACACAGCCATCCCAATCCTTGTAATTTACCCAAAAGCAATTAAATCTGTAAATAAAAGAGCTATCTGCACTTTCATGTTTATTGCAGCTAATTGACAATAGCTAAAACATGGAATCAACTTAAATGCCCAACAAGAGAATTCTGGCCTCAGAATCAGCCCTTAATGCATTCGGATCTGGCTGAAGAGCCCATGAGAGTATTTTAGGCATGAAAAGCCAAGACACTCTGGCAAAAAAAAAGAGGAGCTAAATGAAAGATCTCTGCAAGTGAGATCCTAGTAGAAAGAACAGGCTATCAAAGAAGGAGGTTATCTTTCTCTGAAGGGAGGAGAGAACTTCCACTTTGACTATGGCCTTGTCAAAATAAGATCAAAGTCGGAAAGCTCAGGGGGCTTCCATGGTCTTAGCAACTCATGACTAGAGCCTGGGGAGATTGCAGATGCCTTAAACAAGAGTGTCAATTTGTTAAGTCAACAATAGGAGTCACTGTGCACTTACTCACCATGTAGGATCTCTGTCCCTAAGTTTAGTTCAGTGTGAATTAATGATGACTAGTGCTAAACAGTATTTGGCACTTTGTGTTCTGTGTGAGGGAAAACTGATGAACACTTTACTTAATATATACTGAATAGATCTCTATATATAAAGATAACCAAAAATGAGTCTTGGCATTTTTCCAAAGAGGAAACCCAAATGGCCAACAGACACATGAAAAAATGTTCAAGATCACTAGCAATCAGGGAAATGCAAATCAAAACCACAATGAGGTTTCATCTCACCCCGGTGAGAATGGCTCACATTCAGAAATCTACCAACAACAGATGCTGGAGAGGATGTGGGGAAAAAGGGACACTAACCCACTGTTGGTGGGAATGCAAACTGGTAAAGCCACTATGGAAGTCAGTCTGGAGATTCCTCAGAAACCTGAATATAACCCTACCATACAACCCAGCCATCCCACTCCTTGGAATTTACCCAAAGGAAATTAAATTGGCAAACAAAAAAGCCGCCTGCACATTAATGTTTATTGCAGCTCAATTCACAATAACTAAGACCTGGAACCAACCCAAATGCCGATCAACAGTAGACTGGATAATGTGAAATAATGCTAATACTAGTAATGAAACAGTATTTTTTCACTTTGTGTTTCTGTGTGGGAGCAAACTGATGAAATCTTCACGTACTATAATATTAAATCAATCTTCTGTGTATAAAGATAATTGCAAATGATTAAAAACTCTAGGTGTTAAATTGGAAAATGCATAGATAATTAATCAATTCTTTAAAAAAAAAAGCATGTAGGATCTCTGTCTTTAATGTACTGTACATTGTGAATCAATACTATAACTAGTACTCCAACAATAATTTCAGTTTGTGCCTCTATGTGAGGGCAAACTGTTAAAATCTTTACATAATATGTTATAAACTGATCTGCTGTGTATAAAGAGAATTGAAAATAAATCTTGATGTGAACAGAAGGGGAGAGGGAGCGGGAGAGGGGAGGGTGGCGGGAGGGAGGGAAGTTGTGGGGGGGAGGAGCCATTGGAATCCACAAGCTGTACCTTGGAAATTTATATTCTTTAAATAAAAGCAAAAAAAAAAAAAAGAAAAAGAAAAAAAAAACAGTAGACTGGATAAAGAAATTATGGGACATGTACTCTATGGAATACTATACAGCAGTCAAAAACAATGAAATCTGGTCATTTGCAACAAGATGGAGGAATCTGGAAAACATCATGCTGAGTGAATTAAGCCAGTCCCAAAGAGACACCACCCTACGATCTAGCCCCTGCTCCCATTGCTGGAAGCGAGGTGACCACATGTGCCAACCACATGTGCCAGTCAGCTCGACCCCCATCCTTGTGGGATTCACTGCTCCTACTTCCCTGCCCACCCCCCAGCAAAGTTTTAAGAAGACCTGACCTGTTGGCCAGCACATTATTGGCTCACTTGGTTAATCCTCCACCTGTGGCACGGGCATCCCAGGTTCTAGTCCCTTTGGGGCGCCAGATTCTGTCCCGGTTGCTCCTCCTCCAGTCCAGCTCTCTGCTGTGGCCCGGGAAGGCAGTGGAGGATGGCCCAAGTGCTTGGGCCCTGCACCTGCATGGGAGCCCAGGAGGAAGCACCTGGCCCCTGGCTCCGGATCGGCGCAGTGCACCAGCCACAGCTCACCGGCGGTAGCAGCCATTTGGGGGTGAACCAACGGAAGGAAGACCTTTCTATCTGTCTGTCTCTCTCTCTCTGTCTCTCTGTCTCTCTCTCACTAACTCTTTTGTCGAAGAAGAAGAAGAAGAAGAAGAAGAAGAAGAAGAAGAAGAAGACGACCTGTTCCTGAACACGTGGCTCTTTCTGAGTCTCTATCTCCCTGTGTCTCTCTCTTTCTCTCTCTTTCTAGATCTCTCTCTAACACTCCCCTTCTCTTTTTCTTTGCCCCTTCTCTCTGGTTTGTCCAGTTTCCCTACCAATAAACTCATTCCCTTATAAAAAAAATCAGAAGCCCCTAAAATTTTGTGGGAAATTTATTAAGGAATTAATCAACTGAGTGGAGAATATGCCATTCACTGTGCATCCATACTGTGCATCTATCAGTGAATTTTCTAGGCAAGAATTTGTTTCCTAAGGTGAAACATTTTCACCACCCATTTTGAAGATAAGAGGTCATAACTGAGCCTGGGTATACTTTGAATTTTGGAAGTGACACACAGAACAATTACTGGTTCTTCACAAAACCACAAGAATACACATTTTTGAAGAGGCCCAGAACAGAAAAAAATGTGTACAGCAGAGCCTGGCTCTGGGGAAATTTTTCCTTCTGTATGGTCCTGTGATTGATCACTCTGTATCAACAGGTACATGGTAAAGATTCTATTTGGAGTCACTGGCAAGGCACAATTGGGAAACCACACCACATACCACAAAGGTTTCTTAGGTTGTCCATCCTTCCTCTGCCAGGTATTCTGCATCTTACAGCTCCTGGCTTGCTACTCAGTGCTGGACGGAAAAATGCACAAGGAAGGAACATCAGGAAACTACTGGGGCCAGCATTATGGTGCCACTGATTAATTGCCGCTTACAATGCCAGCATCCCTTATCAGACTGTAGGTTAAGGCCCAGATCCTCTTCTAATCCAGTTTAGATTCAGCTCTCTGCAGATGCTCCTGAGAAAGCAGCACAAAATGGCACAAGTACCTGAGGCTCTGCCACCCAAGTGGAAAACAAGGAAAAAGTTGCTGACTCCTGGCTCTGAAATGGCCCAACTTGGCTGTTGGTGCCATTTGAGAAGTGAATCAGTAACAGAATAACTCTCTTCTTTTCTCTCTCCCCCCATATCTCTCTCTCTCTCTCTTTCTCTTTCTCTCTCTCTCTCTTCTCCCAGGGCCCATCCTCTTCACTTTCCCTTACAAATAAACCT
Source organism: Sylvilagus floridanus (assembly GCA_949820135.1). Lineage (NCBI taxonomy): Eukaryota > Metazoa > Chordata > Mammalia > Lagomorpha > Leporidae > Sylvilagus > Sylvilagus floridanus. The sequence continues at coordinate 122,248,774 of OX463225.1, forward strand.
TTTTAAATGGGAGACAGAAAAACCCAAGGAACCTAAACTTTTTGTTATACTCTGGATATCCCCTCCAACATCAAATCATATGTTATAAAATGGAAAGGATATATTTAAGATCAAGTCAAGGCTAGTTAAGGAGACAGAACTAAATCAAGTGTCTCAGATTTCCATGTGATCTGCATCTTCTTTTTTGGGTCTTTTTCTTTATTAACATCTATGACCCAATATTAAGTAACCTGTGATCAGTTAATAGAGAAAGAAAGTGTGATTGACACATGGATCTGACTGTATTGACACTGGCTATAAATAGATACCCACTTATCATAGCCCTACATAAGTTTAGCCTGAAATGTACCAATAGAGAAAAATTCTCCTTAAAAATAACTTCAACTGTTTCATCTGGCTGCTCACTTTTTAAGGAAGAAGACCATGACCCACAGGGTAAATTTACACTCACTTTTACACAGTGGCTTGCAGATGTTCCCTTTAGGGGAGGGACTTGGATAAACCAAGGGTAAAGATTTTAAAAAGCACAACCTTTTCAACTAGCAAATAAGATTCTTACATGCCATCTCAGAGAACGTTAGATTCCCAGCTCTGGTTTCTGAATCTATCTTCCTGCTAATGAAGATGTGGAGTACAATGGTCTTGACTCAAGTAAACCTGGTCCCTGACACCAAGGTGAGAAACTCTGTTTAAGATCCTGATTCCTGGGTCCACTGTTGTGGCTCAGTGGTTAAAACTGCCTCATGGATGCCCACATTCCATATGGAAGTGCCCAAGATCAAGTCCCTCCCCTGCCTCCATCCCAGCATCCTGCTCATGTGCACCAAGGTAGGCAGCAGGTCATGGCCCAAGTGTCTGGATTCCTGCCACCCTTGTCAGAGACCTGGATGGAGATCCTGGCTTCTGGCTTTGTTCTGGTCTGATCTGACTCTTTTTTGGTCTTGGGGGAGTGAACCAACAAATGGAAGGTGTGTGTGTGTGTGTGTGTGTGTGTGTCCCTCTCGCCCTGTCACATGTCTTTACGATAGATAAATAATAGATATAGGGATAGAATGATAAATGGTTAGATAGGTACACTTCAGTCCTGGACTCCTGGGGATTTGGGAGTTAGGCAGTGACCCAACAAATGTGAACTCTCATTTTCTTTTCTCTGTATCTGACTCTCTCAAATAAAATTTTCAAAACAGAAAGAGGGGCTGCCGCTGTGGCATAGCAGGTAAAGCCACAGACTGTAGTACCGGCATCCCATATAGGTGCTGGTTCAAGTCCTGGCTGCTCCACTTCCAACCCAGTTCTCTGCTATGGCCTGGGAAAGCAGTAGAAGATGGCTCAACGGCGCCATGGCTCACTTAGTTAATCCTCCGCCTGCAGTGCCGGCATCTCATATGTGCTCCAGGTTTTAGTTCCAGCTGCCCCTCTTCCAGTCCAGCTCTCTGCTGTGGTCTGGGAGCGCAGTCTCCCTGCACCTGCATGGGAGACCAGGAATGAAACACCTGGCTCCTGGCTTCAGATCGGTGCAGCGCTGACTGTGGCGGACATTTGGGGAGTGAATCAACAGAAGGAAGACCTTTCTCTCTGTCTCTCTCTCTCTCACTGTCTATAACTCTGTCAAAAAAAAAAAAGAGAAGAAGATGGCCCAAGCCCTTGGGCCCCTGCACCCATGTGGGAGACCTGGAAGAAGCTCCTGGCTCCTGGCTATGGATTGGCCCAGCTCCAGCCTTTGTGGCCATTTGGAGAGTGAACCAGCAGATGGAAGACCTCTCTCTCTCTCTCTCTCTCTCTCTCTCTCTCTCTCTCTGTGTGTGTGTGTGTGTGTGTATGTATGTGTCTTCTTCTCTCTCTGTGAAATTCTGACTTTCCAATTAGTAAATAAATCTTAAAAAAAAATAAAGATAAAAAATGATCTCTTCTTTTCTGAGTGAATCACTATTAATATTTATTAAGTATTATCAAGTGACCGTTAAATATTTTTTCCAAGAAACACTATTTTTTTAAGGAACACAACTTCATGCACTTCACAAGTAAAACCTTAAGAATATAATGATTCTTCCCACCATGCCTGCCCTCCCTCCCACACTTCCACCCCTCCTCTCCCTCTCTCTCCCATTCCCAGTCCCATTCTCCACTAAGATCCAGTTTCAATTTCCTTTATACACAGAAGAACAACTCTATACTAAGTAAAGAATTCAACAATTTGCACCAAAAAAGAAAAAAAAACTGTCTTCAACAGTTGAGACAAGGGTTGTTCAGTCATTGCATCTTGAATTTAATTTCACTTATTTTTGTTTTAAAGAAAATTAATTAACTTTAAAGAAACACCCAAAAATGATACATCTTTTGCGGGCACTTAGACATAATTATAATACAGCTCTTTGAATACAGAGAGGTCCTGCATTGGAAGTTAGTGCACAGTGACTCTTGTTGTTAACAATTAACAATATTATATATGAAGTCAGTGATCACCTGAGGCTCCTGACATGAGCTGCCTAGGTATGGAAGCCTTTTGAATCCACAGACTTTTTTTCAGTATTTAGACAAGGCTTTAGCAAAGTGGAAGTTCTCTCCTCTCTTCAAAGAAAAGTATTTCCTTATTTGATTAAAAAATCTTTAAAAGATTAGATCAGGGGCTGGTGCTGTGTACCAGTGGGTTAATGCCCTGGCATGAAACGCCAGCATCCCATATTGGGGCCAGTTCCAGACCAGGCTGCTCCACTTCTGATCCAGCTCTTCTATGGCCTGGGAAAGCAGTAGAAGATGGCCCAATTCTTTGGGCCCCTGCACCCACATGGGACACCTTGAAGAAGCTCCTGACTCCCGGCTTCTGATTGGTGCAGCTCCAGCCATTGCAGCGTGAACCATCAGATAGAAGATTTCTCTTTCTCTCTGCCTCTCCTCTCTGTGTAACTCAGACTTTCAAATAAAAATTAATAAATCTTAGAAAAAGATTAGATTCATGACCAAAAACTTGGAAAACAATAGGAATCGACATTTAGGAACAAGCACAAAATCTACAGAGCATTATTCCAGGTAGTGTGCACCAGAGAGCATCTCCTGTCAAGGAGGAACTCAATGATCAGAATGATAAGATTACCCATCTGATGGAAGCCAGCCACCATCTTTCCCTACCAACTGCAGTGTTTCTTTAGTGCATTTATGTAAAATGCAACCATGGCACCTGGGATGAGGATTGCACAGACAAATTGGCAAACACCAATCTGACCAGAGCCACTTGAAAGTTTCCCATCATCAATATCAGTGGCAACACTGAACCTCAATGTAACATAATTTCTTTATAGAAGACAGATTTCCTACTACATAGTGATAGGCTGGATTACACTAGACTATTTCTGTAATAGAGGAATGACAGTCTGCACAAGGAAAGACATTTCTTCTGGTTATAGACTGCCTCCCTGGCCATAATTCTCGGGAATAACCAATATTCACACACTTAAGGATTACCTCTTCTATCACCATGATATCTAAGAGAACATTACCTAAAACTAGAAGTCACATTTTATGGAATTTATCATCTCACCACAAGTCCTATTTCTGAGAACAAATGACTGCACTGAATGATGAAATGAGCTGCTAACTCCCTCATCTGCACCCCTTCATGGTAAAGGCACTTTGCTACAAGACAAACTAAATAAGGAGCTAATGTATTGTTGTCTGCATTCCCAGCTCCAGCATAGCCTGAATGCACAGGTCTGGAGAGTGAGGAAGTAGAACTGAAAGCCTCCTATCACTATTACACCAAAAATAAATACTGAAGGAACATTTATTTCCCATATCCACAACATTGACTTCAATATTAGGAATGACCCTCCCTGTGAGTGACAGGAGAGCTGATGGGATGACTTTGAGTCCTCTGGTGTGGAATCATGAATTCATCAACTGGACTAAGAGAAAATTGGATACTTATGGCCAAAGGGACTTGACCATGATAGATAATCTTCATTTGTCCTTCCAGGTCCATTCTCTATGTGACTCTGTTGCCCAGGAGGGTGACCTTGAGGACCTCTCCTGACCGACCACCAACCACAGGCCCCACCTCTTATCCCCCAACACTGATGATTAGGGTCAACATGTGAATTGGGGAACATATTCACAGCACTTCAAGGGGAACAAAGGAATAGGAAGAAAGGCAGGAATGCAGTAGAAAAGCAAAATCAGATGTACCCACAGTAGCTGACCAAGTACCATCCAAATCAGGCTCAACCAAGAACATCCATGGACTTTCACTTGCCTCTCCCTGCAGGAGACACAGCAGAACTCAAAAGAGTTCAGCCTCAGCAGCAAACAGAGAGACAGTTACAGCAGCAGAGCCCCTCAATGAGCACCAAACACCTCCTCCCATGACCTTGGCATACTCCCACAGACAGAGCTGCACACAGCTGATGTGTTTGCCTCCATCTAGAACTCTACATGGCAAAGCTCATAGAGATATTTTATAAACATATTTTGTTTATGCTTGGTAATGCAAAATCAAAGCCATGCAATGGTGTGGAATTCTCAACATGTTGTTCAATTACTGATTGGATAAATTGTATTGTTAGTGGAACCTTGGAGGTAAAAACCCAATGGTGTGAGTCTGGTTTGACTTTCACTGAAGATGGAACTGTGGTAAGAGTCTGGAAATAGATTCAAATCACAATGGAAGACAAGGGCCCTCAAGAAATGGACACAGACATTTTTTTGACAGGCAGAGTGGACAGTGAGAGAGAGAGACAGAGAGAAAGGTCTTCCTTTGCCGTTGGTTCACCCTCCAATGGCCGCCGCAGTCGGCGTGCTGCGGCCGGCGCACCGCACTCATCCGATGGCAGGAGCCAGGTGCCAGGTGCTTTTCCTGGTCTCCCATGGGGTGCAGGGCCCAAGCACGTGGGCCATCCTCCACTGCACTCCTGGGCCACAGCAGAGAGCTGGCCTGGAAGAGGGGCAACAGGGACAGAATCCGGTGCCCCGACCGGGACTAGAACCCGGTGTGCCGGCGCCGCAAGGCGGAGGATTAGCCTGTTGAGCCACGGCGCCGGCCGAGGACACAGACATTTGATACTCTGTTCTAATCAACTCAAGAAATAAAAATGGTAAAATGATATTTTTCCAGGGGGGCATGTATAAGTCTTGGGTGTGATGCTGACTTTGGTTTTGCTAGAACTGAAAACACTGATCCCATTGTCTATGGTCAAGAATGCTGAATTGCAGAATGCCAGGTGACCTTATATCCGATCATTGCATTCTCTAGAATTTAAACAATACTCTCTATGCTTTCCCACACACTGCTATTGACATCTCAGATCACATAATTCTTGGTTTTGCACAGAAGATGTCCTGTGCAGTATATGATGCTTCTTGGAATTCCTGGCCTCTAGTCAGTACATACCAATCACATTCCAACTCAATGCCTACCCCAACCTTACACATCCACAGTGGTGATGATACCAACACATGGCCAAATGTTCCTGGGAGAATGGAGAGAGGTCACATGACATATTTCACAGGATTCCCTTTCAGATAATACATGGTTTATTGTTTGAAATTCAAACTAGAGTTGTCCTAACCTACATTTAATTGCTAAATCTGTTAATCCAATCTGAGAGACAATTTCACCACCATCTCTCACAACTCATGTCCCATTTGAGGACAAATGCTCTTGCCCCTGATGAGTAGTGGACAAAAATTGCAATGTTGAGGTTTAGAGAATGTAATTGCCAGATTTTCATTTTGAGAAAACAGTATAACCCACCTGAGCTCTGATCCCAAGTCAGTACTGCTCTGGTCAGCATCCCATTTGCACAGACGAGTCATTCACACCCCAGTGGAACATATGGATCCTATTTGAGTAAGCAACTCAAGATGGGATTCCAGATGTCCCAACCACATCCAACCCTGGGAAGACTGTCCTGACAGCCAAAGTAGCAAAATAAATGCAGTGGTTCATTGTACCCTCTGTTTCCTGGGTTTCTGCCAAATCTAATCAGTGTTCTCTTTAAGGTGTTTGTATTGAAGACTTTACTCAGTCACTAAGAATACATTAGGGAATCACTATATTCCTAAAGTTGTACTTATGAAATGCATGAAGCTGGTATTCCTTAAATAAGAAGTTTCTTTGGGAAAAAGAAAATGCATTAGGGAGAAATTAACTTGAAATGCTTTCCCCTGTGCCTCATTCAGGGCTTCCTAGAAAGAGGGGATACTTGTGTTCCAAGCCCAGAATGTCCATGTTGGAACTCACTAGAACAATTACGTGTTCTTTCATATATCTCTCAAGTTGTTAGCTGACTTATAGAAAGAATCAAAGACACCTAGAGCCACAAATTGATGTACTTTATTCTTCCCCCTCCTTATTACAATTCCAGTTTCTCAGTTCTGATGGTCTGGGGTTTGGAGATGGCTTCCTGGTCCCACACCACAGAGCTCTCATCTGTAGAACAACAGCACAGCTGCCTCGGTGATCTCCCGGCTGCTGCTATATCCCTGATGAGTTCCATATCCACTCCAATCAAAGGCGGAGAAATCCCCACACTGCCTGGGATTGCCCTCCGGGAAGAATCCTCCTCCACCGATGCAGTGCTGGGAACACAAAGAAGGGACACAAGAAGGGCTGAGATTCACTGCTGACACCAGTGGGTAATTAATGGCCAAGGTCCCTGGAGTCCTTGGCCAGAAACTAGGAGACTTTGACTACTCCCTCCCCCAAGACCCTGTCCTCCACAGGATTCAACAGTACTGACCTTCTTTCTTAATTCTTTTGTGCTTTACTTTTTTGAAGAGACAGAAAATCTTTATTTATTAGAAAGAAAGAGTAACGGAGAGAGTTAGGGAGACAGATCTTACACTGGCTGATTCAATCCCAAAATGACTATGAGTGAGGTTGGGTCATGCGAAGTCAGGAGTGAGGAACTTCATCTTTGTCTGCACATGCGTGCAGGGACTCCAGTACTTGAACCCCCATCTACTGCCTACCAACAGAATTTAAGGGGGAAGGGTACCCGGGCCAGCACTACGTGCAGTAAGTTAATCCTCCACCTGTAACGCCAGCATCTCATATTGGCGCCAGTTCTAGTCCCAGCTGTTTTGCATCTGAACCAGCCAGGGAAAGCATTAGAAGATGGCCCAAGTTCTTGGGCCCCTATGCTCATGTGGAAGCCCCAGAAGAAGCTCCAGGCTCCTGGCTTCAGATTGGTTCAGCTGAGCCATTGCGGCCATTTGGGGAGTAAACCAGTGAATGGAAGACCTTTCTGTCTCTCCCTCTCATTGTCTGTAACTCTACCTCAAACAAATAAATAAAATCCTTAAAAAAAAAAAGGAAGCAGGATACCAAGCACAGTAGTCAGGACTCAAACAAGGCACTCAAATATGGGATGCAGTTGTCCCAAGCAGCAGCTTAGCCCATTGCACCAAAACACTGGCCCTTCTATCTATCCTCGGGGCATTCATTCTCAGACCCACCAACTGAGCATTCATCTGCACATGTCCTAAGTACTTAAGGCTCAGTCTACACCTCAGTTTCCCTGTTATGCTGGCTCAACTTCTCATGACTTGAAAGCATCATCCAACAGCACTGAGTCCCAAATCTCTCATTCCTGCCCAGATATTGCTTATGCTGGAGACCTCCATATACAACCAACTCAAAGGTGTGTCTACTTAGATATCTCACAGGTATCTGAATGCCACCTGAGAGAAAGGAAAAACTCTGTCCACTTACCTTGAATTGTTCTGCAACCTATCTTAGGTAACTGAAAACACACAGCTACCAAAACACCTGGTAATCAAAACATGTGCAGTCTATCACCTGTGTGTCTCTGGAATCCATCCATGCTCATCCACCCTTATCAAGAACACACTGACTGGGTCAGCATTGTGGCATAGTGGGTAAAGCTGCCGCCTACAATGCAGGCATCCTCTATGGGCACTGGTTGAGACCAGCTGCTCCACTTCTGATCTAGTTCCCTGCTAAGGCACCTGGGAAAGCAGCAGAAAATGATCCAAGTGCTCGGGTCCCTACACCCACATTAGAGACCTGATAGAATCTCCCTTCTCCTGATACAGCCAGAACAAGCCCTGGCCTTTGCAGCCATTTGGAGAGTGAATCAGCAGACAGAAGATTCACTCTCTCTCATTCTCTCTCTCTCTCTCTCTCTCTCTCTCTCTCTCTCTCTCTCATTCTCTCCATTCCTCCCTCCTTCCCTCTCCTTTCGTAACTCTGACTTTAAAAAAAGTAAATAAATCTTTAAAAAAAATTAAAAGGAGACATGACTCAGATACACCCTCTTCTACAATAGGATTTGAACCTAATTCCAATTCCCCTTGCCACTAATTTATCTGCCCTTGAATCCACATCTTCCACACACACATTGGAATCATCTTAATAAAACCAAAGCTGATCAGGACAGTCCTCTTTAAAATTCCACAATGATTTCCATCTCCCAAAATATATACTCCAAATCTTTAACATTAGACAAAGTCCCTCCATGCTCTGGTTCCTGTAGGTATTTCCATCATCAGCCCCTTGCTCTATCTCATGCTACAAAATTACACATCTTGCTACTCACTCAACACACCAGGATTTCTCACACACCAATGATTCTTTTTTTTTCTTTTCTTTTCTTTTCTTTTTTTTTTCACCGAGGCCACCTCCAGACAACCCCCCCCCCGGGCACCCCCCCTCACCCTCCCACCCCCACCCCCCGGGCCACAGAGGGGCCGGGGAGCTCAGCCGGACGCCAGAGACGGGAGAGGGCAAGAGGTGCCCACGCACCACCCAGACGTGCCCCACCGGCCGACCCGGACCGCCACAGCCACGCGGCAGCGACAGCACAGGTCCCCCCTCGTCCACCCCCAACAACCCCCATCGCCAACGACAAGCACACGGACCTCGAGGCTCTCTCGGGACGCCACGAAGTTGGGGAGGATGAAAGGAGCGCAACCCAAGGGGTAGGGGGAGAGGGAAAGGCGGGAGGACGGCGACGGCCCCGAGGCGCGCGCACGGGGAGGGGACACGGCCGCCTCCTCCTCCTCCTGCTCCGCGGGCCAGGTGGCTCCGGGGCGGCCGGGCCTCCAACGGAGAGGGATGACGGGCCCTAGGACGGGAGAGACAAGACGAGGGGAGGCAGGAGGCGGCATGGAGTGGGGGGGGGGGGCGAGAGGAGCCGAGGGAACGGAGCCCTAGGCGGCGAGGGGGAGACGCCCCACAACCCCGTCACCACCGCCAACGACGCACCGCCCCCAGCGCCTCTTCCCACCACCACACACGCGCCACGCCAGCCACACACCTCTCGGCCTCGCCTCACCTCTCCTCCAGGGAGGACGCCCGTGTCCTCTTCAACGCCAGAGCACAGCCAGAATCCCCGTCACCACCGGGCACGCGCAGGAAAGGGAGAGGGGAGGGGAGGGCCCGGACCCCACCCCCGACGCGACTCGGTTCGAGACACCGCACGCTCCTCACCACAATCCCCGGCGACTCCCCGAGCCACCCTCGACAACGCCCGCCAGAGAGAGGGGAAGAAGAACACAATCACGCTCTCCCCCCCCCCCCCCCCCCCGGGCACGGATCAGGCAGGGCATGGCCAGCCGGCCAAGCCCGGTCACACCAATGATTCTAAACATGTTATGCATACATATATCTTGGTGAACCCCATTAAAGTAAGCTCTGTTCATATGACACATTATAATAGTAAAGGATATGAGAACAAGACAATAGATACATACAGGCACACCAATATACACTCACATAGAGACAAACAAGCCTATACACACACCCACATGGAAATGGTCTCCAGAAAAACTCACCAAGTCAGTGTTACAGCCAGTAACTCTGATCCCAGCACACAGCGCGTTTGCTGCTCTCTCATAGTTAAACACCCTGAACTGGACAAATCCGGCAACAAATTCATCTGAAAAAGAGGAGGTAAAGAAACAGTCAAATATTCAAAGAAAGGGCTAGAAACAGTTTTTGATCTGCTCATCAATGCCTTAAGCCCAAACTCCAGAGTACACTCCAACTCAGCACCGCTGTCTGTGGCCAGTGACAGGTGCACTGAACCTTGAACTAGTCCCTGTGGGAACTTCCTTCCATGAGGAAACACAGAGCTAACCCTAGGACTTTACAAAGGATGCTCCTCTGCCTAGGACATGGAGGAGAAATGAGACTCAACACAGAGATCATCACCAAGACCTTACAAGGTTCAGCAAGGATCAGCCATGATGAGGTGTCACCACCTGCTTCTCTTCACACTTCTCCAATTGCCAGGTGTGGATCCTCCCATCATCACCTGCACTCATCCACACAGAAAAGCATAACCAAAATGCCTTTGCCAGTCTATGACTTAACACTTCAATTTTATTATACCAGAAGGAGTTTGTCTTATGATCACTAACAGCTGTGCTTCAGTGCAGAAATTAATTTCTCTCACCACATTGCCGGTTTTTCTTTCCTGGGAACAGTACCCTTGCCTTGCCTCACTGCTTGCAAGAGGCAACTTCCTTCTTTTGTTCTTTTCATATCCAGAGCAACTTAAGTTGGTGTGGGTATACCCTATTCAAGCATATTATATCTCTTCTGCATTTATTTTCTTAGAAATAGGATTATTTTGACAAAGTGTATGAGTATTTCTGTGACATTATTATTGTCTGTAAATAATTTACAAATTCCTTCTTATCTGCTTTGATTCCTGACAATGAAAAAGGGAAAAATACAAAAATATAAAACAGCATTTGGAAAAGAAAAAAGAAAGAAATTTACAAGAGGCAAGTTAAAGCAGTGGATTTAAAAAAGACACCTAGGTTTAACTCCTCTGAAAATACTAACTCCATCATTTTCTCATGATAAATAAATGACAGAAGACCATGTCGAGGTTCTAGAGAAGACTCAGGCACGTTGTAAGTGCTCATGAATACCAGAAATAATGAACTAACTATCAGTGATAATTTCCTGTGAAGACACCAAAAGGTTAATGATGGCACTCACTCCGACCCAGAGGTGAGTAATAAGATGCAGTTTTCTCAGCATCACCAAAGTCGTAGAGCACAGGAACTGCTGGGCCGTTGTCAGTCCAACACTTCCCCGAGCCATACTTCACTGGGTATTTCTGCAGAACACAAAAGAGGGGTTAAGTGAGGAGAGTGAAACAGCTGCCAAGTTGTGACAAGGTAGGAAGTCCTTCAAGCCAATTCATTATTCAGAAACCACTTTCAGTAACACTGATTCCTTTCTCCCCAGAGCTATGTCTCTCCAATACTCCCAAGCTCCTAGTCACTGCCTCTCTCCCCAGCCTCCATAGATCTCTGCCCTGGCTTGGCTCAGACCTTTGAGGTTAGGCAGGACATGGGTTCACAATGAACCACAAGTAGCAGAAACAGGCAAGCACAGGTGCTCAGAGGTTATGAGGGACCAACAGAGCTGACTTGCTCCACCCCTAACACATGCTCCCTGTTCACCAAAGTGCCCACATCCAGAGCCCTGTGTACCTGGTACAGGCCAAACAGATTGTGTTCCAGATGCTGGAAGAAGCCAGTGTTGGTGCGGTACCTCAGCAGGGAGCTGTTCCTCCAGTGCTGCAGGGGCGTCTTGTTGGGCACGTGCCAGATTTCCAGGTCCTGGGCCTGGATGTCGTAGTAGCCGGGGTTCTGGGGAGCAGCACATACTGAGACAACCAGCCCAGGAGGTCCCATCTGGCAGAAGACTCCCATGGGCAGCCTTGGCTGAGCTAGCAGCTCTGGGCTCAGATGGGACATGGCCAGCAGCCTCAGACAACCCCACGTCCAGCAAACAATGATCCCCACCACTACCCCAGACCATCATGGTCTTGTAGGGGGGAAGATGTGGTCAAGACATCTAAGCACTTCTTCTCCAACCCTACTCCATGTCCCACCTTTCAGCCCTCCTTCCTGCCTGCATGTGGCCCTGGGAAATCAACTCCTCACCTTGCCCAAGTGGTTGAAAAGAGGCATGGTACCAACCTTGTAGTCATCACTTGTGGCTGCCTCCGCAGACCCAAAGGTGTTGTAATTGGCCCAGTTGCCGTCCCCCTCTGGGTAGTCTGCTCTGTTGCCCTGCTGACTGGACCAGCGATCACCCGAAGTACACTTCCCAGCCATGTAGTTCTCATGCACACTGGCCACCAGGGTCCAGCCACCTCCCCCTGAGGTCATGTCGCAGAAGGTCTGGTAGATGACCCCATTCTCGGTGCGGAGGAAATACAGGCCATCTGTAGAGGGGACCAGGAATGCAAGCTCATAGTGGGGCTCACCATACACCCAGAAGGGCCCTGGGCACCAGGAACACAGCCTAATGTCTCCCCCACACTGCATCCTTTACCAAGTGTGCCCAGGGCTGCTGCAAGATCCCCCAGGTTCAAGAGTTCATATTCCTGTGCCTGGGGCAGAGCCTAGAATCATTGAAATCTTTAGCAACATTCCTCAGAAGTCCAACATGGAACCATCATGACTCAGCAATTCCATCCTGAGTTGCACCCACAGCAACTCCCAAGAAACCTGTACAGGTATCACACAGGTATCTGTGACATTCATCACAGCATTAGTGCAAGAGGCAAAATGTAGGAGTAACGCAAACACGCATCAACAGACAAATGGATGCACAAAGTATTCTCTCTCTCTCTCTCTCTCTCTCTCTCTCTCTCTCTGTGTGTGTGTATGTGTGTGTACATACGAAAAGCATAAAAAGCATTGAGTTACCCAATGATAAAACACAGACTAGTCTCATAACATGCTAAGTAAAATATCCAAGCATAAAGGGCTAAGAGCTAATGGTTCTCCTTCGGGGAGGTGATGAAAAGAGACAAATTCATAGTGAGGGAAAGTAGAGCAGCAGTGATCACAGCTGGAGGACAAGGAGAATATGGAGTTAGTGCTTAGTGGGCACTGAGTGTCCGCATCCACCTTGGAAATGAAAATGTTGTAGAGATGCAGCCTTGTGATGGCTGCACACCAGTGAAAAGGCCGTTTATGACAGTGAGGTAGCCACTAAAACTGGCTGAACTGGAAAATGTTATCCAATATGTTATATGTGGGTGTGTGTATTTGTGTGTGTATATACATATGTATATATATATATATTCCTATGTATAAACTTATATATGTATTCAGAAAAGTAGTAGCTACATACATTTAAAAAAAATAATATTGATATATATTTATTATATAACTAATATATATGAATATTATATAATATTATATATAATAATATTGATATATATTTATTATATAACTAATATATATGAATATTTATTTTGCCACAAGTTTTTCAGAACTTTTAAAGGAAACTACACTCTCAGAAGACAGACCCTGACCACACTGCCTGGTTCTGCCTAGATGTCTCAGCACTCACCGCGTGATTTAGGGCACTCTAATTTGATCTCCTTGCAGCTTCTGGGCAGATTTGGAGAATACCAACAGGTCCGTTCCGAAAGATCTGTTTTGGCCACAGCTACAGAACAAGCAGAGTTCGAATCTCATTCCTGTTTTGATCCAAAACCCAGTGTCTTCTTGTCCAAAGTCCAAAACCACTGTACCCCTACTGCAGTGCCCAGCTGCCCAGGATCCACAGCCCTGTGTGATCCAGATAGGCTCCATTCAGCTCCACTGACCCAGCAATCAGAAGGCTTCATGCACAACCCCTCCACATGATCCCAACCATGACCCGCATTGCCCACTAGGCATTCCAACACACTCAACATCCCCAAGAATTGCCTCCCCGAGGACGAATGGATACTCAACAAAATTATATGGAGAAGAATAAATGATAAGAGCTAGACATGCCAGCAAACTGAAACAAAGTGTCTGATATGAGAGGGGATAGGCCGAAATGGAGGCAGGAGTTGTCAGGATGGGATGTGTGAGACCCAGGGGAGTCTGAGTCCAGGCAACACCCAAGTGTGTTCTTAGGAAATATACAAGATTTCTCTGTAGGAGGAAAGAGAAGAGACTTAAAGGCAGGAGAAACACTATATCCAAGACCTTGTAAAAACAAAGGAAATCAGAATCTAGCCTGCTGAAGAAAGTAAGTAGCTTAACGTGGCTGAACCTGGGGTGTGAGGTAAGGAAGAGGGAGACAGTATATAGGAGACTAACAGAGGCACAGAATGAAGACCATTGTATGTAACTCCAGCTCTGTAAACTGCTCTATAAGTCCGGAGGAAGGCAGGGGTGTTTACCTGCAAAGAACTCAATCCTCACCATTGTGTCCTTTGATTTGAACTTCATATAATGAAGCATCAGTTTCCTAGTTCTCAAATAAGCTAAGAACTAAGTTTTGTGAAGGTTAAGAAAGGAGATATCTAAAAACATTGTTTCACATTAAGAAAACTGAAGAAAGAAAAATACAGATGTTAAAATTTCATCACTCTGATTTTTATAGGAAAACCATCAAGACAACATTTCTGAGCATAAAGCTGACTATGCCCTTCCCATGGAAACTCAAGGTCAAGACCCCAGGACGAGGAATAGCACATGGCAGATAGTTTCACTGGAGCCTCCACAGGATCACACAGAGGCACAGAACCTGGCCCCAGCCAGTGCCATCGAAAACACCCTCCCAGTTTTGGCTCTGCATCCTTGGTGGCCAGAAATCAGCAATCAGCCCACGTGCCTGTCGATCTGTGAATCACAAAAACACCCTCTCTAGCCTGGATCCAGCCTAGTTCTGCTGTTTAGCTCAAAGCTGAGCTGGGAACCTGCTGCTCCCAGTGTGAAGACCCACCTGCACTTTCCCATCCTGTGGTCACAAGGAGAAGCAGCAGGAATCCCCACCGGATCATGGCAACCTAAAGAGAAGGAAGATGAAGGTCACAGCCTTGAAATATTGGGTCTCTAAGTCCTTGCTCCATTGGACACTCTTATAAAGACTCTAGGATCCCTTGCCTTTGGTTAAACTCATACATCCCTGGGACCCACATCATGGCAGCCTCCCTGATTTGAAGATGGGGCTCTTGCACTCACAGAGCTTGTTTCTGTCCCAGCTGCACCTTCTCCAACACGGATCACACCGTCTTCCACTCCAAGCCTGCACAGCAGCAAAGTGGAGACAGGGAGCTCTCTCTGCAGAGACTCCTGGTGCAGAGTGAGAAGCTGAGCCCTTTATGGTGAAAGCCCCGTGGGGCCCCACACCCAGGTGTCCTCCTCACATCCCTGGGCTCACTGCCCAGTTGAGGGACAGCCTTAGTTGTCTCAAGGAGGGTCCTTAAATCAATATTAATTTGTGTAATTTCAAGTTCTGAAAAAAAAATTTCTAAAGGTCATTTACAGGCATGAGTCCAAAATTTCAAGAACTCATAGACCATCCCCTTCTCCAAAAAGAAAACACAAGTAGGTGAGTAAACCACCCAGAGTCGGTATTATTCAGTTTGTGTGTGTGTGTGTGTGTGTGTGTGTGTGTCTTTCCTTCTGGTAAAACTTTTTAAAATCAACCATGTACCATCTTAACAGTAAAAGGAAATTTTAACTCAAACCAGAAAATGGTCATTTCAGAATCAACGTAAACATTCAGGCTGATAAATGCATGATTAAAAGACTCGCCTCTTTGTTTTTTATTTTTATTTTTTCATTTTCCATCAACTGGTGAAACTTTGCTACAAATACATTTGGGAATAAATCAGAACAAATTCTCTGCAATGCTTCACCCCTCCTGTATCATTCCTGTCCTGATGTTATTCTTCAGGACCTGAAAGTCATGTTCAACTTTAATAGAATTGGTCAGTTCCTCCTCAATAAAACCATGTGTGTGACATAAAGGTTACTACAGCCTCGGTGATAAGCAGTCTTCAGGAAATATCACAAATGATTTTTTAAGCCAATATTTTCTGGGTTTATATGTTCAAAGTAAAGCTTTAAACAAAATCCTCAAAATGCTGAGTTAAAAAACAGCATCAAGAGGAAAAGCTCTTGTGTGGGAGACCCAGAGGAGGCTCCTGGCTCTTGGCTTTGGATTGGCACAGCTCCAACCATTGCGGACATCTGGGGAGTGAACCAGCAGATGGAAGATCTCCCTCTCCCTCTCCCTCTCCCTCTCCCTCTCCCTCTCCCTCTCCCTCTCCCTCTCCCTCTCCCTCTCCCTCTCCCTCTCCCTCTCCCTCTCCCTCTCCCTCTCCTTCTCTGTCTGTGTAACTCCTAATTTCAAGTAAAATAAATAAAATCTTTAAAAACAAAAAATCACATGCTGAGGCCTGGGTATTAGGACTTCAGCATAACAATTTTGGGTGGACACAACTCAGCGCACAGCACATGCTCACTCATGATGCAGTCTCTGGCCAGGGGTATGACATAATCTCAATGGCCTCAAACTCAGCATCTCAGCTGGGATTGATTCTGAAGCATTTGACATCAAGACCCTCCCCTGGTCACATTACAGAGGTAGGGACCAGAGTTGGAGCAACAGTTTCAGCTGCCATTTGGGACTCTCACATCCATTGAATGCCTGCCACTCTGCTTCTGTCCAGCTGACCATTAATATGCCTGGCAAGACACCAGAGGATAGCCAAGTACTAGGGCCCCTTATACCCATGGGGGAGACCCTCATGGGGTTACTGTCCACTAGCATTGGCCTGACACAAGCTTTGTTTTTGCTGCTGTTTGGAGAGTGAAATAACTGACGGGACCCAGCACTGTTGCATAGTGGGGGAAGCAAGTACCTGCAGCACCGGCATTCCATACAGGCATTGATTCAAGTCCCAGCTGCTCCACGTCCCATCCAGCTCCCTGCCAATGTGCCTGGGAAAGCAGCAGAAGATGGCCCGAGTCCCTGGGCCCCTGCATCCATGTAGGAGATCTGGATGAAGCTCCAGGCTCCTGGGTCAGCCTGGTCAGCCCTGGCTATTGTGGCCATCTGGGGAGTGAACCAGTGGATGGAAGATCTCAGTCTCTGTGCCTCTGCCTCGCCTTCTCTGTAACTCTGACTCTCAAATAAAGAATCTTTAAAAAAAAAAACAGATATAAGATCTCTGTCTCTTTCTCTTCCCCATTTATGTCACTATGGAAAAATAAGCAAATATTTTAAAAGGAAATGATTCTCATTATTTCTACCTAAACTTCATCTCTGTAATTTTTTTCTCATTATTTTTGTCATATTGTTTTTTTGGTCCTGTATACTGAGGTTTTTTGAAAGTTTATTTATTGGGTCCGGCACTGTGGCTTGGTGGGTTAAACCTCCGCCTGAGGCACCAGAATCTCACATGGGTGCCAGTTCCTGTACCTGCTGCTCCTCTTCCTCTCCAGCTCTCAGCTATGGCCTCAGAAAGCAGAGGAAGCTGGCCCAAGTGTTTGGGCACCTGCACCCATGTGGGAGATCAAGAAGGAGCTCCTGTCTCCTGGCTTTGGATCAACCCTGCCGTTGTGTTTATTTGGGGAGTGAACCAGTCGATGCAAGACCTTCCTCTCTGTTTCTCCCTCTCTGTAATTCTACCTCTCAAATTAAAAAAAAATTAAAAAGTCTTTATAAAAGTTTTATTTATTTATTTGAGAGGCACAATTAAAAGAGGGAGAGATAGAGAGGTCTTCCATCCTCTGGCTCACTCCCCAAATGACTTTGGATAGAGTTGCTTCTTGTGGGTTTAAATGTCTCACAAGAGTCAACCCCTGTCAAAATAACTCAAAATGTAACTGAGTCAATAATTGTGCCCTGAGAGAGAACAGTGTGAAGAAAAATCCCTCCCTCACCACCTCCTCCAGGTGTCTTGGCTACCCCTCCTTGTTTTAAAACAGTGAGTAAATGAAGCTTTACTGTAAAAACTAACACACAAACAAAAAAGGATATAAAATATTGACTGTTTAATGAATTACAAAAAGACAAACTCTGTGTAATAAAACGTGTGACAATCCAGGAACACAGGGCATCCGTTTTTATTCCACTGAAGAACTCTTGTTTATTCTTGGTGTTTTCCATGACATAAAAATTTTTTTGTCACTTAGATTTTACATACACACACACACACATACACACACACACACACACAATCCTGCAGACTTTATGTGAAATACATTGAATTGATGTCTCTTCAATACTGAATGTGAACTGTTTGCAAATAGTTTGGATTTTCATTGGATTCTTATAATATCTCACATCTATTCTAGAGATTTTGCTTGTATTACATTTTCTAATTTTTTTAATTTATTCATTTGAGATACAGAGAAAGACTGGCATATAGACAGACAAACACTGACAGCTTCAATCCCCTGCTTCACTCTCCAATTGCCCCAAACACGTAGGACTGGGACAGGCTCAAGTTAGGAGCCTGGTACTCAAGCCAGATCCCCCACCAGGGTGCCAGGATCCCAGTCACTAGAACCATCACTGCTGCCTCAAGGCAACACACTTTGATGCTATTGCCTATGCTGCTTTTTTTTTTACTTTTATTTAGTAAATATAAATTTCCAAAGTATGGTTTATGAATTACAATGGTTTTTTCCCCCCATAACTTCCCTCCCACCTGCAACCCTCCCATTTCCCGCCCCCCTCCCATTCCATTCACACCAAGACTCATTTTTGATTATCTTTATATACAGAAGATCAATTCAGTATACATTAAGTAAAGAGTTCATCAGTTTGCCCCCACACAGAACACAAAGTGCAAAAAACTGTTTGTGCACTAGTCGTATCATTAATTCACAATGAACTACACATTAAGGACAGAGACCCTACATGGGGAGTAAGTGCACAGTGACTCCTGTTGTTGACAGGAGCACAAGAAGCGCAAGAAGCAACTCTATCCAAAGCCATTTGGGAAGTGAACCAGAGGATGGAAGTCCTCTCTATCTCTCCCTCTTTTAAGGCGTCAGCAATCTCCCCGGCCTCTAGTCATGAGTTGCCAAGGCCATGGAAGCCCCCTGAGCTCGCTGACTTTGATCTTATTTCGACAAGGCCGTAGTCAAAGTGGAAGCTCTCTCTTTCCCTCAGAGAAAGGCACCTCCCTCCTTGATGGCCCGTTCTCTCCACTGGAATCTCACTCGCAGAGATCTTTCATCTAGGTCCTTTTTATTTTTCGCCAGAGTGTCTTGGCCTTCCATACCTAAAATACTCTCATGGGCTCCTCAACCAGATCCAAACGCCCCAAGGGCTGATTCCAAGGCCAGAGTGCTGTCCAGGACAACTGCAAATCCATGAGTCTGCTGTGTATCCCGCTTCCAATGTTGGATCGTTCTCTCTCTTTTTTATTCTATCAGTTAGCATGAGCAGAAACCAGTCCTGTCTATGTGAACCCTTTGACTCTTAGACCTATCATTATGATCTATCGTGACCTGAAATTGATCACTTGGAATAGTGAGGTGGCATTGGTACATGCAACTCCAATGGGATTGTTTTGGAATCCCCTGGCACATTCCTAACTCCACCACTTGGGGCAAGTCAGCTTGAGCACATCCCAAATTGCACAACCTTTTCCTCTCTTATTCCCACTCTTATATTTAACAAAGATCACTTTTCAGTTAATTTAAAAACCTAAGAATAATTATGTGTTAATTACATAGCTTAACCAATGGTATTAAGTAGAACAAACAAAAATACTAAAAGGGATATAGTATCAAATTGTACATCAACAGTGATGATAAGGGCTGAACAAGTCATTGTTTCTCATAGTGTCCATTTCACTTGACCAGATTTCCTTTTGGATGCTCAGTTAGTTGTCACCAATCAGGAAGAACATATGATATTTGTCCCACTGAAACTGGCTTATTTCACTCAGCATTATGTTTTCCAGGTTCCTCCATTTTGTTGCAAATGACCAGATTTCATTGTTTTTTTTTTTTACTGCTGTATAGTATTCTATAGAGTTCATGTCCCTTAATTTCTTTATCCAGTCTACTGTTGATCGGCATTTGGGTTGATTCCAGGTCTTAGCTATTGTGAATTGAGCTACAATAAACATTAAGGTGCAGACAGCTTTAGTTTTTGCCAATTTAAATTTCTTTAGGTAAATTCCAAGGAATGGGATGGCTGGGTTGTATGGTAGGGTTATATTCAGATTTCTGAGAAATCTCTAGACTGACTTCCATAGTGGTTTAACCAGTTTACATTCCCACCCACAGTGGGTTAGTGTCCCTTTTTCTCCACATCCTCTCCAGCATCTGTTGTTGGTAGATTTCTGAATGTGAGCCATTCCCACCGGGGTGACATGAAACCTCATTGTGATTTTGATTTGCATTTCCCTGATTGCTAGTGATCTTGAACATTTTTTCATGTGTCTGTTGGCCATTTGGATTTCCTCTTTGGAAAAATGTCTATTGAGGTCCTTGGCCCATCTCTTAAGTGGGTTGTTTGTTTTGTTGTTGTGGAGTTTCTTGATTTCTTTGTAGATTCTGGTTATTAATCCTTGATCTGTTGCATAGTTTGCAAATATTTTTTCCCATTCTGTCGGTTGCCTTCACTTTACTGACTGTTTCTTTTGAAGTACAGAAACTTCTCTATGACAAACAGTAAATTGATCAGCTCTTGTGCTGACTGTTGTTGTACAATGTAATACTTTATCCATTTTAGTTTTTTTTTTATTCTAGTACTAGTGGTTGAACTCTGTAAATAACAAACAATTATGCTTAGGTGTTCAAATTTTAACTGAAAAGTGATCCCTGTGAAATATAAGAGTGGGAATAAGAGAGGGAGGAGATGTACAATTTGGGACATGCTCAATCAGACGTGCCCCAAATGAAGGAGTTAGAAACGTGCCAGGGGATTCCAATACAATCCCATCAAGGTGGCATGTACCAAGGCCATCTCACTAGTCTAAGTGATCAATTTCAGTTCACAATTGATCACACTGATAAGTCTAAGAGTCAAAGGGATCACACAAACAAGACTAGTGCCTGCTCATACTAACTAATAGAATCAAAAAGGGAGAGAATGATCCAACATGGGAAGCAGGATACACAGCAGACTCACAGAATGGCAGATGTCCTAAATAGCACTCTGGCCTCAGAATCAACCCTTAAAGCATTCAGATCTGGCTCAAGAGCCCATGAGAGTATTTTAGGCATGGAAAGCCAAGACACTCTGGAAAAAAAAGAAGACCTAAATGAAAGATCTCTGCGAGTGAGATCCCAGTGGAAAGAACGGGGCCATCAAAGAAGGAGGTGCCTTTCTCTGAAGGGAGGAAAGAACCTCCACTTTGACTATGACCCTGTCGGAATAAGATTGAAGTCGGCGAACCCTAAAAGCTTCTATAGCCTCAGCAACTCATGACTAGAGCCTAGGGAGATAACTGACGCCATAAACAAGAGTGTCAAATTGTTAAATCAACATCAGGGGTCACTGTGTACTTACGTCTCATGTGGGATCTGTCCTTAATGTGTTGTCTAATGTGAAGTAATGCTATAACTAGCACTGAAACAGTATTTTACACTTTGTATTTCTGTGTGGGTGCAAACTGATGAAATCTTTACTTAGTATATACTGAATCGATCTTCTGTATATAAAGATAATTAAAAATGAAAAAAAAAACCTTGGTGTTAAATTGGAAATTGCATAGAAAATTAATCAATTTTAAAAAATATATCATATAGGATCTCTGTCCTTAATGTGCTATACATTGTGAATTAATACTATAACTAGTACTCCGACAGTATTTTTCACTTTGTGTTGCTATGTGAGGGCAAACTGTTGAAATTTTTATGTAATATATACTAAACTGATCTTCTGTATATAAAGAGAATTGAAAAGGAATCTTGATGTGAATGGAAGGGGAGAGGGTGTGGGAAAGGGGAGGGTTGCGGGTGGGAGGGAAGTTATGGGGGGGCGCCATTGTAATCCATAACGTGTACTTTGGAAATTTATATTCTTTAAATAAAAGCTTTATAAAAAAATAAGAAAAAGAAACTTCTCATTTTGATGCAATCACAAATGTTAATTTTGGCTTTGACTGCCTGTGCTTCTGGTGTCCATTCCAAGAAGTCTTTGCCTGTGATGTCTGTTGTTACGTTTCCTTTTTCATCTCTGATTTTATTGATTCGAGTCTTTTCTTTTCTTTTTTTAGTTAATTGGGACAATGGGGTGTCAATATTGTTTATTTTTTCAAAAAACAGCTCCTCGTTTGGCTGATTTTTTGTAATGTTTTTTTGGATTCAATCCTGTTGATTTCTTCTCTGATTTTAATTATTTCTCTTCTCCTACTAGATTTGGGTCTGGTTTGCTGAAGATTTTCAAGATCCTTGAGATGAATTGAAAGCTCATCTATTCGGTGCCTTCCCAATTTCTTGATGTAGGCACCTATTGCTATAAACTTTCCTCTCAACACTGCTTTTGCCGTATCCCATAAGTTTTGATATGTTGTGCCGTTGTCCTCATTTACTTCCAGAAAGTTTTTGATTTCTCTTTTGATTTCTTCTATAACCCATTGTTCATTCAGGAGCATTTTGTTCAATCTCTTTGTGCTTGCATATGTTCTAGGTTATTCCTGAGTTGTTAACTTCCAACTTCATTCCACTATAGTTTGAGAAGCTGCATATTATGATTCTAATTCTTTTGAATTTGTTGAGACTTGCTTGATGACCTAGTATGTGGTCAATCCTAGAGAAGGTTCATTGTAATGCTGAGAAGAATGTAAATTCTTTATGTATAGGACGGAAAGTTCTGTAGATATCTGTTAGATCCATTTGGGCAATAGTGTCGATTAAATCTACTGTCTCCTTGTTGATCATCTGTCCTGTCTATCTGTCTATTTCTGAGAGTGGAGTATTGAAGTCCCCCAGTACTATTGTATTGGAATCTAAGTCTCCCTTTAGGTCCCTTAACATATCTTTTAAATAAACCGGTGCCCTGTAATTAGGTGCAAATACATTGATAATCATTATATCTTCCTGTTGAATGGACCCCTTAATCGTTATATAGTGCCCCCCCTAGTTTCTTTGAACAGTTTTTGTGTTAAAGTTTATTTTGTCTGATATTAAGATGGCATGGTATATCCTTTTCCAGGCTTTCACTTTCAGTCTGCATGCATCTTTGTTGAAAAGATGTGTTTCTTATAAGCAGCAAATAGATGGGTTTTGTACGTTAACCCATTCAGCCAATTTTGCCTTTTAACTGGAGTGTTGAGGCCATTAACGTTCAATGTGACTATTGATAAGTAGTAACTTAGCCCTGCCATTTTCTCAAAGATATTTTTTTGACAGGCAGAGTGGACAGAGAGAAAGAGACAGAAAGAAAGGTTTTCCTTTTGCCGTTGGTTCACCCTCCAATGGCCACCGGGTCTGGCAAGCGGCGGCCAGCGTACCACGTTGCTCCGAAGGCAGGAGCCAGGTGCTTCTCCTGGTCTCCCATGGGGTGCAGGGCCCAAGCACTTGGGCCATCCTCCACTGCACTCCCGGGCCATAGCAGAGAGCTGGCCTGGAAGAGGGGCAACCAGGACATAATCCAGTGCCCCAACCAGGACTAGAACCCAGTGTGCCGTTGCCACAGGCGTAGGATTAGCCTATTGAGCCACGGCACTGGCCCCAAAGATATTTTCTAACATATGCTTTGAACTTCCTCTGATCTTTTGCTGTGAGGTTTCCTTCCTTTACCTTCTTTCATATTGATGACCGTGTTTCTGTGTTTCTGTGTGTAACACATCTTTAAGCATCTTTTGCAGGGCTGGATGAGTGGCGACAAATTCTTTCAATTTCTGTTTGCTATGAAAGGTCTTTATTTCACCTTCATTCATAAATGAGAGCTTTGCAGGATATAATATTCTGGGCTGGCAGTTTTTCTCTCTTAGTACCTGGGCTATGTCTCACCATTCCCTCCTATCCTGTAGGGTTTCTGATGAGAAGTCTGCTGTGAGTCTAATTGGAGATCCTCTGAGAGTAATCTGGCATTTCTCTCTTGCACATTTTATAATCTTTTCTTTCTGTTTCACTGTGGTGAGTTTAATTACAACGTGTCGTGGTGAGGATCTCTTTTGGTCAGGTTTATTGGGGGTTCTATGAGCTTCCTGTACTAGGATGCCTCTGTCCTTCTCCAAACCTGGGAAATTTTCTCCTAGTATCTCACTAAAAAGGCCTTCTAATCCTTTCTCTCTCTCTCCATGCCTTCAGGAACTCCTAGAACTCGAATGTTGGGTTTTTTAATAGTATCTGTAGATTCCCAACAATATTTTTTAGATTTCTAATTTCCTCATCTTTTCTTTGGTTTGACTTTATACTTTCCTGTGCTCTGTCTTCTAAGTCTGATATTCTCTCTTCTGTCTCACTGACTCTGTTTGTAAGGCTCTCTAATGTGTTTGTCATTTGATCTTTTTTTTTTTTTTTTTTGACAGGCAGAGTGGACAGTGAGAGAGAGAGACAGAGAGAAAGGTCTTCCTTTGCTGTTGGTTCACCCTCCAATGGCCACCGCAGCCGGCGCACTACGGCCGGCGCACCGTGCTCATCCGATGGCAGGAGCCAGGTTCTAGGTGCTTTTCCTGGTCTCCCATGGGGTGCAGGGCCCAAGCACCTGGGCCATCCTCCACTGCACTCCCGGGCCACAGCAGAGAGCTGGCCTAGAAGAGGGGCAACCGGGACAGCATCCGGCGCCCCAACCGGGACTAGAACCCGGTGTGCCGGCGCCGCAAGGCGGAGGATTAGCCTGTTGAGCCACGGCGCCGGCTTGTCATTTGATCTTTTGAGTTCTTCATTTCATTTTGATTCCTTCTTAAGATTTCATTTTCATGAGAGAGATTTTCTATCCTGTCTAGTAAAGATTTCTGTAGTTCAAGAATTTGTTTTTGAAAACTTCTAAATGTTCTTATCATAAATTTTTTGAAATCCTTATCTTGCATTTCTTCTATCTCATCATCCTCATAATCTTGGCTTGGGGTGTCTTGTTCATTTGGTTGAGTCATAATGTCTTCCTTTTCTTGTTCCCCTTGTTTCTGTGTTTGGAGCTTGGCATTGTGGAGATATGCTTTGAATTCTTCTTCCTTCACTGTGGTGTTTTTTTCTTGTTATACTATGACTGTGTTAAGTGGACTGTCTGCTTTTGGAGGAGCCTTAGAGGCTTGAGGCTTGAGATGGGTGTGGCCATAGAGCTCTGCTTGGTTCTTCAGGGTTAAGGGTGTGCCAAAGGTAACACTCCCAGGTTAGGCGTGGTAAATCTCTCTCTCTCTCTTTCTATTTATTTATTTATTTATTTTTATTTTTTTATTCAGGAGGGCAGTAATACTGCACAGCTGAGTGGAATTGAAGGTAGTCAGCTTCCGATCTCTGGCTTCTGTGGGTATATCATTTGTCTGCTTTTTCCCAAGGACCACACAAAGAATCTGTGCTGCCCTCAGTGTGGGCTCAAATTCTCCTGCAGTCTCCCACCGGGTTGCCAAGGTTACCGAATTGTAGCATCTCTGGAGAGTACTCACATGAACTCCGTGAGTTCTCTCGTCCACCGTCTCTTTTTTCACCTCCTCAGTTCATTAGCTCCACCCATTCACTAAGTGCTAACCTCCTGTTATTTCACACACACCCTCTGAGTCAGGTTTTTCTGTTTGACTGAGAGCAGGTGCAGTTCTGAGGTCACACACAGCCCTGAGGTTGCACAGCTTTTATGTATGTCCAAATTGGCGCCTGCTCTTTATCTCTTGCTCGACTTTGCGAGGTGGGTGGAGAGAGAGACACTCGTCCATACCAGTCCCTTTTTTTCTTTTTCCTCTCTCCTGTAGTTAGTCTGGTGAACTTTCCCCATCAGGGCTTCAAGCCGTTTCCCCACTGATGTCTTGGGTTACTGAGCTCACCTCCTCTTCCAGCTGCGTAGACTCTGCTGTTAGGCTTTGGAGCCTTGGCCATCCTTGCTCTCCCCACAGGTCGTCCATGTCACATCCACTAGATCTGGAAGAGTTTCCTCTGCAATTGTTTCCCTGAGCCTTTCCCTGAGACTACCGTAACTCCACTTTTATTAACCTATCTTTTCCCGGACTATCAGTGCGCATCATCACTATTCCGCCATCTTGGCTCCACTGCCTATGCTGCTTTATTAATTTACTTTTCTAATTGTTAATTCTAGTTGTTTAAATAGAAGGATATATGTTGATTTTGCATCCAAAAAAATGTTCCTTTTATTCATATTGAACAATGACCAATGGATTATTTGGAATTCTACATAACAATTAAATTATCTGAAAAATAGTACCTGTTATCCTTTCTTATCAGTTGGCACAACTTTTAGTTCTTTCTTGTGCCTTATGTCACTACTGTTCCTATCTGTATCACATTAAATAGAGAAGAAAGTGGGCATCAACCTTCTAATTACAAAAATAAGAGTGCATTGCTACACAGTTAGGTAGTAATTTGCTGTAAATTTTTTATAAATAACCTTTATCTGATTATGAAATTCAATTGTTTACCTTGCATAAGAGACAGAAAGAGCTCCAATATACTGCTTCAATCCTGAAACCAGGTCCAACCACGTGGATGACAGGACCCGGTTACTTAAGGCATCATCACAGTTTCCAAGGGCCTAAATTAGTAGAGGGCTAGAGTTATGAGCTGGAATTAGTTAACAAACCCAGGCACTGAAGGCTGGGCTATTCTTCCCTTAACCAGTGTCTTCTAAAATCACTAGGCTAAATTCAACCCAGAAATTCCCTTCTTATCTTAGAGGGGTTTTCTTTAGTCAGGTAGGACAGGAAGACAGAAAGAGATAATTCCCCTCTATTTTTTTCACTCCCCAAATGACCTCAGTAGCCAGTCAGTGCCCAGACAAACTTGGAGCTAGAAACTCAGCTTGATCTCCCATATGGATAGCAGGAGCCGAATTACTTAAGCCATCCCTGCTGCCTACAATGGCCTTCATTGTCAGGAAACTGAAGTCAGTAGCCACAGCAGAGTGTTTACATATCTCCCAATGCCATTATGGTGAAAAAGTTTATGAGACACTGTGTTTGCTAAGATAATATTTTATATCCTACAGATGCATGAACAAGAGAAAACAGAATTGTATCCAGGACAAAGACTGCATTCAAATACAATTTAACTTCCCAAAAGAGTACATTTGACACTTTAATAGCCTGGATTTGGGGTATACCTTAATTCAATGTCATATCTAAGTTTGTATTTCAAGTATATAAAACAACAGGCATGTTATCACTAGCATCACAGAATCTGCAGAAAGGCTAACTCCAACATTAACAATGAAGTGCTACTCTGAAATGAGAACTTCCTACAATCCCCAACATGAGATATCAAACCCAGGGTCCAGAACTAATTAGATATGTGACACTGGGCAAACTGCTTCATCCCTCTCAACTCAGGTTTCACACCTGCAAATTCGGGGTGATACGCTCCTGCTCACTGGAGTGTTAAGAGGGTAAAATGACAAGAGCAAATGAGAATGTGGGCAAACATGTGAAAGGCATGATAATCAACAAGATGACCTCAGAGACCTTGACTTCTCTTTCCCCACTGTTAGCAGCTCCCTTCAGCTGGGACACACAGCTCAGTCCAGAGATGACAACATTTCATGTAATAACTCAATAGCACTTCAGCCAGACCCAGTCTAGACTCACTTCTACTTCCAGAGATTCCCTTCTTTGGGAGACATGTGTAGTTTGGAAAATCACTTGATCCAGGGAAAGCCTACACCCTTATCTTTTTGGGCTTTGTTCATTTTCTTTTTGTCCCACATCAGGACACATTTCCTCCTTGGGGAAATCTCTCCCACACCCCACGTCATGTAAGAGGTGGAGGGAGGCACAGCCCCACCTCTAAGGAAGCTGAACAGACATAATTCTCCCTCACACCTCCTCTGGCATGTCCGTGGTACAGACAGAAAACCCAGGTTTAAACAATTTGATGTTATGGCCCAGTACTCTGAATCCTGAGCTAGAAAAGAGAGGTCAGATAGCTCAGTCATTACAGCCATGGTGGCAGCATCAACAATCCAACAGCAACCTCCGAGAATCTGATGGTCATGTTGGTGGCACCAGTCTCCTGGCCAGGCATGTCCTATGGCCCATCCATGGTGACACCCTAGCTGCTGATCTTCCTTCGAGCTCCAGCCCCTCACCCAAGCCTAGGTCCCCAACCTTCCCATTAATTCTAGGATACTCTGAGATTGTTGGAGGTGGTGTACAGTTGAGGCACTAAAGAATGAGAACCATGGAGCAGAGTAGGGAAAGACATGCACACTATCTAACCTATGAGGAAATGTTAGACAATATTTCTCACAAGAATTTATGAAAAACTGGACAAAACTGTGAAGCAATTTTACTTTTTTATACATTGTACTCTTCTCCCCAATGTGAACATTTTCATACTTTGCCACCTCCCGTTATAGATATACGTTGATTTTTTTAAAGTTGTATTTGTTTATTTATGTGAAAGAGTTACAGAGACAGAAACAGAGAGGTAGAGAGAAGGAGGGACAGAGAGAGAGAGAGATCTTCCATCCATTGTTTCACTCACCAAATGGCCACAGTTGGGCCAGGCCAAAGTCAGGAGCATGAATTTATTTTAAAAAAAATTATTTAATAAATACAAATTTCGAAAGTACAACTTTTGGATTATAGCGGCTTTTCCCCCTATAACCTCCCTCTACCCACAACCATCCCATCTCCTACTCCCTCTCCCATCCTACTCTCTATCACGATTCTCTTTCAATTATCTTTAAATACAGAAGATCAACTTGATATATACTAAGTAAAGATTTCAATAGTTTGCACCCACACAGATACACAAAGTATAAAGTACTGTTTGAGTAGTAATTTTACCATTAATTCACATAGTACAACACACTAAAGACAGATATACTACAAAGAGAGCAAGTGTACAGTGACTCCCATTGTTGCTTTAACAATTGATACTCTGATTTATGATGTCAGTAATCACTCGAGGTTTTTGTCATGAGCTGCCAAGGCTATGGAAGCCTCTGGAGTTCACAAAATCTGACCGTATTTAGACAGGGCCATAATCAAAGTGGAAGTTTTCTCCTCCATTCAGAGAAAGGTACCTCCTTCTTTGATGGACCGTTTTTTCTGCTGGGATCTCACTCACAGAGATCTTTTATTTAGATCATTTTTGTTGTTGTTGCCATTGTGTCTTGGCTTTCCATGCCTGAGAAATTCTCATAGGCATTTTATCCAGATCTGAATGACTTAAGGGCTGATTGTGAAGCCAGAGTGCTGTTTAGGGCATCTATCATTCTATGAATCTGTTGTGTATCCCACTTCCTATGTTGGATCATTCTCTCCTTTTTAATTCTATCAGTTATTATTAGCAGACACTAGTCTTGTTATGTGATCCCTTTGACATTAAATCCTATCTTTATGATCAATTATGAACTTAAACTGATCAGTTTGACTAGTAAGATGACATTAGTACATGCCACCTGGATGGGATTGAATTGGAATCCCATGGCACGTATCTAGCTCTACCATTAGGGGTAAATCCAAGTGAGCATGTGCCGAACTGTACATGTCCTCCCTCTCTTATTCCCACTCATATTTAACAGGGATCACTTTTCAGTTAAATGTCAACACCTAATAATAATTGTGTATTAAAGAGTTCAACCAATAATATTAAGTAGAACAAAAAAATACTAAAAGGAATAAAATAGTAAGCTGTTCCTCAACAGTCAGGACAGGGTTGATCAAGTCATTGTTTCTCCTAGTGTCCATTTCACTACTACAGGTTTCCTTTTAGGTTCTCAGGTAGTTGTCACAGATCTGGGAGAACATATGATATTTGTCCCTTTGGGACTACATTATTTCACTCAGTATGATGTTTTCCAGATTCCTCCATTTTGTTGCAAATGACAGGATTTTATTTTTGTACTGCTGTATAGTATTTATAGAGTACATATCTCATAAATTCTTTATCCAGTCTATTGTTGATGGGCATTTAGGTAGATTCCATGTCTTAGCTATTGTGAATTGAGCTGCAATAAACATTGAGGTGCAGACAAGGAGCATGGAATTTCATCAAGTCTCCTCTGTGGGTGGCAGGGCATAGGTACTTGGATCATCATCTGCTGATTTCCTAAGTGAAATGGCAGGGAGCTGGATTGGAAGCACAACAGCCTGGATTCCAACTGGAACGCATAAAGATGCCCATATCACAGGCCACAGCATAATACACTGGTGCCAGGATGCTGGCAAATAAACCTTGATTTGACTTTAAGCTGAATGTATTATTTATTTTAAACAGAGTTACGTAAAAGAAGGATACAAACACAACACACACACAACACACAGAGAGAGAGAGAGAGAGAGAGAGAGAAATTTTCCATCCAGTACCCAATTTCCCAAATGACCACAACAGCCACAGCTTGGCCAGGTCAAAACCAGGAACATAGGAGCATGGAACTACTTCTGAGTGTCCCATATACAAACCCCAATTTCAGAGAAAGAAGAAATCTAAACAAACCTATGAATACACAAATAACTGCTGACCAGGCTCAGGATCATACTGCTGAGGGTGATCCTTCTGTGCTACTGACACTGCTGAAACCCCATCAGACACTGCACACCAGATAAAAGAAAGGTCAGGGCCCCACCCCAGTGAAGACCCAGAAGTTCCTGGCTTATCCTGGCCGAGCCCCAGCTGTTATGGCCATTTGGGGAGTGTACAGTGGGTGCAAGATATCTCTTTCAAACTCTCTCTCTCTGTGTCTCTATAACTCTTCCTTTCAAATAAATAAAAAATATATTTATAAAGATTTATTTATTTATTGGAAAGTCAGAGTTACACAGAGAGAGAAGAGTCGGAGAAAGAAAGCGACTTTGCATATGCTGGTTCACTCCCCAAATGGCTGAAACAGCTGAAGCTGTGCCAATCAGAAGCCAGGAGACTCCCCCTCGTCTTCCATGCGGGTACAGGGACCCAATGATTTGGGCCATCTTCCACTGCTTTCCCAGACCATAGCCAAGACTTGTATCAGAATTGGAGCAACCGGGACTAAAACCAGTGCCCCTATGGGATGCCAGTCCTGCAGGCAGTGGCCTCACCTGCTATGCCACAGCACTGGTCCCAAATAAATATTTTTTAAAAGTAATCAATAATGTGAAATTCAAATTGCTGCCCCACACTTCTTATGATCACCTCAACTTTCCATCTTGAGCATGCAGTCATCCCAATCCCAGTACAGAGTTTGCATTTGGTAAAGTGCCACATCACAGTTACCATTGGTGGCACAAAAGCTGACACTGTTTTCTCTATAGAAGCCTTGTGAAGGACAAAATAACAACTAAAAATTCTTACCCTAGAGTTGTAGCCTGGGAGGTTTCCAAGGTGGCTGAATAGGAATCCTGTAACAGAAAGGAAACAGCCCGAAAACACAAACTGAGGAACAGTGTGCAAAATAATAGACCTCCTATATTCTTCAGACGTATCAATATCATTGAAGACCAAAAAAAATCTCAGTTACTATTCTAGCTTCAAAGGACCAATATATCTAGCAAGTAAAGTTGCCATCTTTAATGCCTGCTTATCGGTAGCAGATGCGTCTGCTAACAACTCTGTCTCTCAGTCCTATTCAGCTGGTTCTGGTTGACTGTCAGTTACAGGCTTGATGTTTCTGGCTGTTACCCAAATGGGCTGTACTGCATTCTCTGGAAAGACACAAGCATATCCTCGGCCCTTGGTTAGCAGAAGCCTTTTTAAGGGCATTGGAATCCATGGCCTGAATTTTACATCCACTCCAACATTAACGGAAAACATGTGGGTGGGATGTGGTCTAACAGCTGCCCTGAGATGCTGGGGTGACCGGGGACTGCCACAAATGTGGGGATCCTCACTGGGTGCAGATGGGATCACTTCACACGGGTTATTGCCTTCAGGTCATCTAAGTTCATCTCACATATATTTGGAGAGTGGCTGACTAGGCATTGCTGCGTTGTCTGTTGTCATGTCAATTTCACTCTTGGAGCTCTCTCTCCCCAAGTCATCAACTGTTACCTGTGAGGCAGAGGCCTGGAGTATCTTTCCCATGTTTGAGCGCTAAGAGTAGCATACCAGACCAACACTAGCCAAAGGAAAGACACCCACAGCACTGCTGCCAAAACAAAACAAATTCCTAGCACCTCAGAGGCTGATGGAATTATGCAGGGGGTTCCCTACATTAGACAAACAGATAGTGGTATATCAGATCATAAGTATGTCCTGTGCTTAGTGGGGGACTTCCTTGATTCATTAGGTCAAAGCCGTATGCCCACATGGTGTCTCCAGAGTGTCACCTCTCTCTCGAGTGAGAGAAGATGACTTAGTTCCAAATTCTAGGATGATCAGTCCCTCGTGTGAATTCGTCAGGCAAACCGAAACTAAAAGGAGGACCTGAAAAGCAACATTATGCTTCTGGGTGGTGTGTGCCTAACCTGGGGTCACTTCAACCAAGGGCAAGGGCAAGAAAAGGGGCATAGGAGGGGGTTCGGTGCTCACCCTCACAGAACCAAGCAACACACAAAACACTGAGGGGCCTATTTGCCGAAATCAAGGGGGGACCTCGCCAAGTCTGTAACACTGTCTCTCTCCTGCCCACGTTGGGCACCAGATGTTGAGGTTGATTCATTCTGAGAGCGGAAGCACGGTGGGGGCAAGAGGCGCAGAGTCACCACACAGACTCCGGGAGTGGGTGAAAGCTGGCCAGAGGCAAGCAATCTGAAGATTCATTTATTTCAGTTAGTTCAGCAGCTTATATAGCTGAGGCAGCCAATCTGGTCAAAGGGCAGTTTATACCCTAACCAATCACTGTCTGTTGCCAGGCAGGCTCCTTTGCCAGATGGGTTCTGAAACCATTCCTGAATAACTGATGCTCACTTGCCAGTGGCCATCTTGGCAGGGCCATCTATTTCCACCACACAGGAGGGTGTCCCTGGCCCATGGGGATCAGCATTCTGCTCCCTGGACTGTGTGCTCAGCATCTTGATTCCTTGCTCCTCCTGTTGGTTCGTGCTTTTCATGAGGGAGACATCTAAAATGAGCCAGAAAAACACTTGCTTCCCACTGGCATCCATAAGGCCTAGCTTCCCACCTGCTTCTTCTTTCTGTGGTAATTTCCTGCACTTTAATTTGAGGCACCATGAGCATTTGAAGTCTTAAAGTCATTTTAAATTTGTGGAAATTCATAACCTTCATACAGTTCCAGAGACTGAGCTCTAGCAGCTCTTTGTACAAAGCCTGGCCACCCACTCCCACAGACAAGGCGGCAGGGAGGAGAAAGTGCAGACATGCGGTGACTTAGCAGGCACGACAGAGCACTCAGAAAAGTTCCAGTTCCTCACAGGTACTTGGTCTGATGTGTGCCTTGTGCTTCCCACCACTCCCTCTCTAGCCTGCTTTCACTGATCAGGCATCTTGCTGCTGGAGACCAACACCTGGTGCTGGTGCTGTGGTCAGAGTCCCACCCAGCTGATAGGGAGAGAGTGCAGCACCCTCATCCCCTGCCCAGTTCCAGACCCTCCCTGCCCGTGAAAGGAAACTGAATGCCCTGGAATTTGAAACAAGGAGCGTGGGGAACCGAGGTGTGCAGCATGGTGGTCAGAGGGTGATGCTGGCTTCTCTGCCATTTATTCAGGAAACAGAGCCTGAATTTCAGCTGCTTCTGAAGCCTAGCAGGAAGTAATGTGCTTTGCATCCACACTGCCATAATTCACTGCTCATGTTAGCTTTGTGATTATAAGATTTATTTCCAAAGAGGATTTCGGTGAGTAAATACCTGAAGATGCTTTAAGAGAAGAGGGGATGAGAAGGACAACAATGGCAAAAATGACAAGGAGGAAAACCCTAAGCTCACGCAGAAGAGCTTGCTGGTCAGCCTGCAGGGACTCACTCACCTGAACGCTGTGGTGGAGAGATCTAACAGAGGGCTAGGAGCTTTTGACTGTGTGAAGCTTCTGAACAAGAACTGTGAACAAAACTGAGGATGTGTGGGAGGACTCACAGTGTGACTGGGGCTTTGAGCAGTCTCAATGGGAGACTACACAAGCTCAGGGGTTCCTGGTAACCTGATGAGAGACACTGCTGTGGAATCTGAACTTATACTGAGGAGTGCACAGATCCTTTGTGCAGTCCTTGGGACAGCGCAGACAAATATAGCCACTGGGGCTAGCACTCAAGATTTGCTCTCTATTAAGGAGAGCTAAGCTGAACTGAATATACCTCCCTTCTGATTAAGACAGAGAGAGAGAGAGAATGGCCAAACCAGGATGTGTACCTTAGGCCTGCCCTTAAACCTGGAGAACTGAAAAGAGCTCTCTGGCTGCACCCACTACAAGCCTCTAGAGATTCACTGAAAGCAGACATTCCACTTATCTGCTGAGTCATAGTGCAACAATTCAAGCCACCTCAGCAAAAAAGAAGAAGAAGAAGAAGAAGAAGAAGAAGAAGAAGAAGGAGAAGGAGAAGGAGAAGGAGAAGGAGAAGGAGAAGGAGAAGGAGAAGGAGAAGGAGAAGGAGAAGGAGAAGGAGAAGAAACCAATGGTTAATTCCACAAATGTCGAACAACAAATGCACCAATCCAAGAAACAAGAATAAGGAAGACAATACCATGCCTCCCAAAGAGCACAACACTTCAATACTAGATTCTGAAAATGAGGAGAAAGAAGAAATGCAAGAAATAGAATTCAAAAAGTTGATCATAAGACTCCATAGAAGCAAATCAGAAGCAAATGCATGAAATACTGAAATCCGTGGAGGATGTGAAAGAATTTTTCTCACATGAAATTGAGATTTTTTTTCTTTTTTTTTCTTCTTTATTTATAACACTTTTATTTAAAGAATATAAATTTCCAAAATACAGCTTATGGATCACAATGGCTCCCCCCCCATAACTTCCCTCCTACCCGCAACCCTCCCCTTTCACACTCCCTCTCCCCTTGCTTCACATCAAGATTCATTTTCAATTCTCTTTATATACAGAAGATCAGTTTAGTATATATTAAGTAAAGATTTCAACAGTTTGCCCTAACATAGCAACACAAATTGAAAAATACTGTTGGAGTACTAGCTATAGTATTAATTCACAATGTATAGCACATTACGGACAGAGATCCTACATGATATATTTTTTAAAATTGATTAATTTTCTATGCAATTTCCAATTTAACACCAATTTTTTTTCATTTTTAATTATAAATATACAGAAGATTGATTCAGTATATACTAAGTAAAGATTTCATCAGTTTGCACCCACACAGAAACACAAAGTGTAAAATACTGTTTCAGTGCTAGTTATAGCATTACTTCACACTGGACAACAC
The DNA here is from genome assembly GCA_949820135.1 of Sylvilagus floridanus. NCBI lineage: Eukaryota > Metazoa > Chordata > Mammalia > Lagomorpha > Leporidae > Sylvilagus > Sylvilagus floridanus. The sequence goes on from OX463225.1 coordinate 122,283,903, forward strand.
ATTAAGGACAGATCCCACATGAGACGTAAGTACACAGTGACTCCTGAAGTTGATTTAACAATTTGACACTCTTGTTTATGGTGTCAGTAATCTCCCTAGGCTCTAGTCATGAGTTGCTGAGGCTATGGAAGCCTTTAGGGTTCACCGACTTCAATCTTATTCTGACAGGGTCATAGTCAAAGTGGAGGTTCTCTCCTCCCTTCAGAGAAAGGTACCTCCTTCTTTGATGGCCCCATTCGTTCCACTGGGATCTCACTCACAGAGATCTTTCATTTAGGTCTTCTTTTTCTTGCAGAGTGTCTTGGCTTTCCATGCATAAAATATACTCATGGGCTCTTGAGCCAGATGTGAATGCCTTAAGGGTTGATTCTGAGGCCAGAGTGCTATTTAGGACATCTGCCATTCTATGAGTCTGCTGTATATCCTGCTTCCCATGTTGGATCATTCTCTCCTCTTTTGATTCTATCAGTTAGTATTAGCAGACACTAGTCTTGTTTGTGTGATCCCTTTGACTCTTAGACCTATCAGTGTGATCAATTGTGAACTGAAATTGATCACTTGGACTAATGAGATGGCCTTGGTACATGCCACCTTGATGGGATTGTATTGGAATTCCCTGGCACATTTCTAACTCCATCATTTGGGGCATGACTAATTGAGCATGTCCCAAATTGTACATCTCCTCCCTCTCTTTTTCCCACTCTTATATTTCACAGGGATCACTTTTCAGTTAAAATTTAAACACCTAAGAATAATTGTTTGTTAATTACAAAGTTCAACCACTAGTACTAGAATAAAAAAAAATACTAAAATGGATAAAGTATTACATTGTACAACAACAGTCAGCACAAGAGCTGATCAAGTTACTATTTCTCATAGTGTCCATTTCACTTCAATAGGTTTCCCCTTTGGTGCTCAATTAGTTGTCACTGATCAGGGAGAACATAGGATATTTGTCCCTTTGGGACTGGCTTAATTCACTCAGCATGATCTTTTCCAGATTCCTCCAGCTTGTTGCAAATGACCGGATTTCATTGTTTTTGACTGCTGTATAGTATTCTATAGAGTACATGTCCCATAATTTCTTTATCCTAATGTATGCTTTGAATTCCCTGTGATCTTTTGCTGTGAGGTTCCCTTCGTTTACCTTCTTTCATGTTGATGGCCATGTTTCTGTGTTTCTGTGTGTAACACATCTTTAAGCATCTTTTGCAGGGCTGGGCAAGTGACAACAAATTCTTTCAATTTCTGTTTGCAATGAAAGGTCTTTATTTTACCTTCATTCACAAATGAGAGCTTTGCAGGATATAATATTCTGGGCTGGCAGTTTTTCTCTCTTAGTACCTGGGCTATGTCTCGCCATTCCCTTCTAGCTTGTAGGGTTTCTGATGAGAAGTCTGCTGTGAGTCTAATTGGAGATCCTCTGAGAGTAATCTGACATTTCTCTCTTGCACATTTTAGGATCCTTTCTTTCTGCTTCACTGTGGTGAGTTTAATTACAATGTGTTGTGATGAGGATCTCTTTTGGTCAGGTTTATTGGGGGTTCTATGAGCTTCCTGTACTAGGATGTCTCTGTCCTTCTCCAAAACTGGGAAATTTTCTCCTAGTATCTCACTAAAAAGGCCTTCTAATCCTTTCTCTCTCTCTCCATGCCTTCAGGAACTCCTAGAACTCGAATGTTGGGTTTTTTAATAGTATCCTGTAGATTCCCAACAATATTTTTTAGATTTCTAATTTCCTCTTCTTTTCTTTAGTTTGACTGTATATTTTCCTGTGCTCTGTCTTCTAAGTCCGATATTCTCTCTTCCGCCTCATCCATTCTGTTTGTAAGGCTCTCTAATGTGTTTTTCATTTGATCTATTGAATTCTTCACTTCATTATGATTTCTCGTCACTATCACAGTTTCATGTTCTACTAGTTGTTTCATTTCAGCTTGATTTCTTCTTAATATTTCATTTTCACGAGAGAGATTTTCTACCTTGTCCATTAAGGATTTCTGTAGTTCAAGAATTTGTTTTTGAGTACTTCTTAGTGTTCTTATCAATTTTTTGAGATCTGCTTCTTGCATCTCTTCTATCTCATCATCTTCATAATCTTGAATTGGGGTGTCTTTTTCATTTGGGGATGCCATAGTATCTTCCTTGTTCTTATTACCTCGGTTTTTGCGTTTGTTGTTTGGCATATTGGTTTCTTCACTCTGGTGTTTTTTTCTTGTTATACTATGACTCTAGATTAAGTGAACTGTCTGCTTTTGATGGAGCCTTAGAGGCTTGAGATGGGTGTGGCCTGAGAGCTCTGTTTGGTTCCTCAGGGTTGAGGGTGTGTCAAAGGAGACACTCCCAGGTTAGGCGTGGTAAATCTCTCTCTGTTACTTTTTTTTTTTTGGTTCAAAAGGGAAGTAGTTCCACACAGCTGAATGGAATTGGAGGTGGTTAGCAGGCGAATGATATACCCACAGGAGCCAGAGATCGGAAGCTCTTTCCCAAGGACCAGAGAGGGAATCTTTGCGGCCCTTAGTGTGGGTTCAGATTCTCCTGTAGTCTCCCAGTGGGCTGCCAAGGCTACTGAACTGTAACATCTCTGGAGAGTACTCACATGAATTCGTGATTTCCGTGAGTTCTCTCCCCCACCGTCTCTTTTTTCACAGTCTCAGTTCATTAGCACCACACATTCATTAGGTTCTAATCTCCTGTTATTTCACCCCTCCCACCCCAGAGTCAGGTTTTTCTGCTAGGCTCAGGGCCGGTGCCAACCCGAGGTCACCCTGCTTATGACGTATTCCAAAATGGCGCCTGCTCTTTGTCTTGCTCACATTTGAGAGGTAAGCGGAGAGAGAGAGAAACTCATGTCCGTATGGGTCGCTTTTTATTCCCCCCCCCCCTCTCTCTCTTCTAGTTAGCCTGGTGAACTTTTTCCCGCAGGGTTTCAAGCCTTGTTCGCTCTAGTCTCCTCTTTCCACTTCCCTTCTGGTATCTCGGGCTATTGAGGTTTGGCTCACCCCGCGATCCAGCGCTGGTGTGTTGAATCTGCTGCTGGTGTCCCAAACTGCGGGCTCCCACGCTCTCCACGCAGGTCCACTGTGAATCACCAGTTCCGGAAGGGTTTCCTCTGCTGTTTCTTCCCCTACTCTTCCTTGAACCTGCAGTATCTCCACTTTTATTAAACTGTCTCTCCCCAGACTATCGGTGTGCTTCCTTTCTATTCCGCCATCTTGCTGCTCTCCCTGAAATTGAGATCTTAAAGAAGAATCTGTAGGGGGCAGTTCCAAGATGGGGAATCTGCATGATGCTATTAAAAAAAAAAAAAAACAGCATTTAAGTTCTGGGAGTTCATGCCTGAAGTCTTGGAGAGAGAGAAAGGATTAGAAGGCCTTTTTTATGAGATACTAACAGAAAACTTCCCGGGTTTGGATAAAGAAAGAGACTTCCAAGTAGAGAAAGCACATGGAACCCCAATAAACATGACCAGAAAAGATCCTCACCACAACATACTGTAATCAAACTCACCAAGTGAAACATACAGAAAAGATTCTAAAATATGCAAGAGAGAAATGCCAGATTACTCTCAAAGGATCTCTAATTAGATTCATAGCATACACCTCATCTGAAACCCTACATGCTAGGAGGGAATGGCGAGATATAGTCCAAGTACTAAGAGAAAAAAAAACTGTCAGCCCAGAATATTATATCCTGCAAAGCTCTCATTTGTGAATGAAGGTGAAATAAACACTTTTCATAGCAAACAAAAATTGGAAGAATTTGTCATAACTCATCCAGCCCTGCAAAAGATGCTTCAAGATATGCTCACATAGAAACACAGAAACATGGTCATCAATCAGAAAGAAGGTAAAGGAAGAAAATCTCTCAGTAAAAGATCACAGGAAGTTCAAACTATATATTAGAAATATCTTTGGAAAAATGGCAGGACAAAGTCACTACTTATCAATAGTCACATTGAATGTAAATTGGCTCAACTCTCCAGTTAAAAGACACTGGCTGGATGAATGGATTAAAAAAAAATCAATTTCCTCCTTACAACAAACACATCTTAACAATAAAGGTGCATGCAGACTGAAAGTGAAAGGTTGGAAAAAGATATTACATGCCAACAGAAATGAAAAAAGAGCTGGCATAGCCATCTAAGTATCAGACAAAATAAACTTTAACACACACACAAAAAAAGAAACAAAGAGGGTCACTATATAATGATTAAGAAATCAATTCAACAGGAAGTTGTAGCTATTATAAATGTATATGCACCTAATTACAGGGCACCAGGCTATTTAAAAGATATCATAAGGGACTTAAAGGAAGACTTAGACTCCAATACAATAGTAGTGGAGGACTTCAATACTACACTTTCAGCACTGGACAGATCAAACAGACAAAAAATCCACAAGGAAACATCAGATTTAATCGACACTGTAGACCAAATGGACCTAACAGATAACTACAGAACTTTTCATCCTACACTTGAAGAAAACACATTCTTCTCAGCAGTGCATGGAAATTTCTCTAGGATTGACCACATACTACGCCTTAAAGCAAGTCTCAACAAAGTCAAACGAATTAGAATCAGACCATGCATCTTCTCAGACCACAATGGAATGAAGCTGGAAATTAGCAACTCAGGAATTCCTAGAGCATATGCAAACACATGGAATCTAAACAACATGCTCCTGAATGAACAGTGGGTCATAGAAGAAATCAAAAGAGAAATCAAAAACTTTCTAGAATCAAATAAAGATAACAACACAAAATATCAAACTTATGGGATTCAACAAAACAAATGTTAAGAGGAAAGTTTATAGCAATAGGTGCCTACATCAAAAAATTTGAAAGATACCAAATAAATAAGCTTTCAGTGCATATCAAGGATCTAGAAAAACAATAGTAAGCCAAACCCAAAGCTAGTACGAGAAAAAAAATAATCAAAATTACAGAAGAAATCAACAAAATTGAGTAATTGTTAATTCTGGCTTTGATTGCCTGTGCCTCTGGAGTCTTTTCCAAGAAATCTTTGCTTATGCCAATGTTTTTTAAAGAATCTCTGATATTATTAAATAATTTGAATGTGTCATGTCATCGGTTTAGATCTTTAATCCATGTTGAGTGGATTTTTGTGTAAGGTGTAAGGAAGGGGTCTTGCTTCATGCTTCTGCATGTGGAAATGCAGTTTTCAAAGCACCATTTATTGAATTACTCTCCTTGCTCCAGGAATTGGTTTTAGATCCTTGATCAAATAAGTTGGCCAGTAGACTGGATAAAGAAATTATGGGACATGTATTCTATAGAATACTATACATCAGTAAAAAAAGAAAGAAAGAAAGAAATCCAATCATTTGCAACAAAATGGAGGAATCTGGAAAACATCATTCTAAGTGAAATAAGCCAGTTCAAAGGGACAAATATATATTCACCCTGATCAGTGACAACTAACCGAGCACCAAAAAGGAAACCTGTTGAAGTGAATGGACACTATGAGAAACAGTGACTTGATCAGCCCTTGTCCTGATTGTTGATGAACAACTTAATACTTTATCCCTCCTAGTATTTTTTGTTCTACTTAATACTAAGGGTCGAACTCTGTAATTAACACACAATTAGTCTTAGGTGTTGAAATTTAACTGAAAAGTGATCTCTGTTAAATATCAGAGTGGGAATAAGAGAGGGAGGAGATATACAATTTGGGACATGCTCAATCGGACTTTTCCTAAATGTTAGAAATGTGTCAGGGGATTCCAATTCAATCCCATCAAGGTGGCATGTACCAAAGCCGTCTCATTAGTCCAAGTGATCAATTTCAGTTCACAATTGATCATAATGATAGGACTAAGAGTCAAAGGGATCACATAAACAATACTAGTGTCTGCAAATACTAACTGATAGAATAAAAAAGGGAGAGAACTAGCCAACATGGGAAGCGGGATACACAGCAGACTCATAAAATGGCAGATGTCCTAAACAGCACTCTGGCCTCAGAATCAGCCCTTAAGGCATTCGGATCTGGCTCAAGAACCCATGAGAATATTTTAGGCATGGAAAGCCAAGACACTGTGGCAAAAAAAAATGACCTAAATGAAAGATCTCTGTGAGTGAGATCCCAGTGGAAGGAATAGGGCCATCAAAGAAGGAGGTACCTTTCTCTGAAGTGATGAGAGAACTTCCACTTTGACTATGGTCTTGTCTAAATAAGATCGGAGTCAGAGAACTCAAAGGGCTTCCATAGCCTTGGTAACTCATGACAAGAGCCTCAGGTGATTACTGATGCCATAAACAAGAGTGTCAATTTGTTAAGTCAACAACAGGAGTCACTGTGCAATTACTCCTCATTAGGATCTCTATCCTTAATGTGTTGTACATTGTCAATTAATGCTGTAACTAGTACTCAAACAGTATTTTACACTTTGTATTTCTGTGTGGGTGCAAACTGTAGAAATCTTTACTTATTATGTGCTAAATTGATCTTCTGTATATAAAGATAATTGAAAATGAAAAAAAACAAATATAAGTTGGCTGTAGATGCTTGGATTGACTTCTGGTGTTTCTATTCTATTCCATTGGTCAGTCTATCTGTTTCTATACCAGTACCATGCTGTTTTGATTATAACTTCCCTGTAGCATGTCTTGAAATCTGATATTGTGATGCTTTCAGCTCTGTTTTTGTTGTACAAGATTGGTTTAGCTATTCAAAGTCTGCTGTGCCTCCATATGAATTTCAGCATCATTTCTTCCCAATCTGAGAAGAATGTCTTCAGTATTTTCATTGGTATTGCACTGAATCAATAAATTGGTAATATTGATTCTTCCAATCCACAAACATAGAAGATTTTTACATTTTTTGGTATCTTCTTCTATTTTCTTTCTTTAAGGTTTTGTAATTCTTATTGGATTTTTTACATCCTTGGATAAATTTATTCCAAGGTATTTCAATGTTTTGGAGCTATTGTGAATGGGATTGATCTTAGAAGTTCTTTCTCAGCCTGGCATTCTCTGTGTATACAAAGGCTGTTGATTAATGTGCATTGATTTCATATCCTGCCACTTTGCCAAACTCTTCTATGAGTTCCAATAGTCTCTTAGTAGAGTTCTTTGGATCCCCAAAATAAAGATTCATATCATCTGCAAAGAGTGATAGTTTGACTTCTTCTTTCCCAATTTGAATTCCTTTAATTTTTTTTCTTACCTAATGGCTCTGGTTAAAACTTCCACTACTATACTGAATAAAAATAGTGAAAGTGGGCATCCCTGTCTGATACCAGATCTCAGTGCAAATGCTTCCAAATTTACCCCATTCAATAGGATGCTTGCCATGGGTTTTTCTAAATTGCCTTGATTGTGTTGAGGAATGTTCCCTCTATACCCAGTTTGCTTAGAGTTTTCACAATGAAAGGCTGTTGTATTTTATTAAATGCTTTCTCTGCATCTATTGAGATAATCATGTGGTTTTTCTTCTGCAGTCTGTTAATGCGGTGTATCACATTGATTGATTCGTGAACATTCAACCATCTCTGCATACCAGGGATAAATCCCACTTGGTCTGGGTGGATGATCTTTCTGATGTGTTGTTGCATTCTATTGGCCAGAATTTTATTGAGGATTTTTGTGTCTATGTTCATAAGGGAAATTGGTCTGTATTCTCTTTCTCTGATGCATCGTTTTCAGGTTTAGGAATTAAGGTGATGCTTGCTTCATCGAAAGAATCTGGGAGGATTCCCTTTCTTTCAATTGTTTTCAATAGTTTGAGAAGAAATGTAGTTAGTTTTTCTATAAATGTCTGATAGAATTCAGCAGTGAATCCATCTGGTCCTGGGCTTTTCTTTGCTGGAAGGGCCTTTATTAATGACTCAATTTCTGACTCAGTTATGGGTCAGTTTAGGTTTTCTACGTCTTCATGGTTCAAAAGTTTTGATATGTTTTGTTGTCATTCTTTGTTTCCAGAAAGTATTCAATTTCCCTTTTGACTTCTTCTATAACCCACAGTTTATTTAGGTGCATGTTTTTCAGTGTCCATGTGTTTGCACATACTCCAGGTATTCCTGAGTTGCTGATTTTCAGCTTCATTCCATTGTGGTCCAAGATGATGCATGATATGATTTCCATTTGTCTGAACTTGTTGAAACTTGCTTCATGGCTTAATATGTGGTCAATCCTAGAGAAAATTCCATGCACTGCTGAGAAGAATGTGTTTTCTTCAAGTGTAGGATGAAAGTTCTGTAGATATCTGTTAGGTCCATTTGGTCTATAGTGTTGATTAAATCTGCTGTTTCCTTGTTGATTTTCTGTCTCTTTGTCCAGTGCTGAAAGTGTAGTATTCAAGCCCCACAATACTATTGTACTGGAGAATAAGTCTCTCTTAAATCCCTTAGCATTTCTTTCAAATAGCCAGGTGCCCTGCAGTTAGGTGCATATACATTTATAATAGATACTTCTTTCTTTTGAATTGATCCCTTAATCATTACGTAGTACCCTTCTTTGTCTCTTTTAACAGTTTTTGTGTTAAAGTTTATTTTGTCTGATATTAAGATGGATATACCAACTCTTTTGGTTTCTGTTGGCATGTAATGTCTTTTTCCATCCTTTAACTTTCAGTCGCCATTCTTTCCTAGCCTGTAGGGTTTCTAATGAGAAGTCTGCTTGAGTCTAATTGGAGATCCTCTGAAAGTAATCTGGTATTTCTCTAGTGCACACTTTAGAATCTTCTCTCTGAGTTTTCCTGTTGGGAGTATAATTACAATGTGTCATGACGAGGATCTTCTCTGGTCATGTTCCTTGGGAATTCTGTGTGTTTCCTGTACTTGTATGTCCCTTTCTTTCTCCAAACCTGGGAAGTTTTCTGCTAATATTTCACTAAAAAAAGGCCTTCTTACCTTTTCTCTCTTTCCATGCCTTCAGGAACTGCTGGAACCTCTATGTTGGTTTTTTTTTTTATAGTATCCTGTAAATCCCCAACAGAGTTTTTTAGTTTTCTAATTTCACCTTCTTGTCTTGTCTGACTGTATAATTTGATTTTTGTCTTCTATTCTCTCTTCTGTTTCACTGATTCCATTTTTAAGGATTTTGACTGCATGTTTTATTTGCTCTATTGAATTCTTAGTTTCATTTTGATTCCTCTTTTTTAAAAAAATATTTTAAACTTTTATTTTTAAATATAAATTCTGAAAGCACAATTTTTGGATTATAGAGGCTTTTCCCCCCATCACCTCCCTCCCACCCACAACCATCCCATCTCCCACTACCTCTCCCATCCCACTCTTCATCAAGATTCATTTTCAATTATCTTTCTATACAGAAGATGAACGTAGAATATACTAAGTAAAGATTTCAACAGTTTGCACCCACACAGAAATACAGAGTATAAAGTACTGTTTGAATACTAGTTATATCAGTAATTCACATAGTACAACACATTAAGGACAGAGATTCTACATGGGGAGTAAGTGCATAGTGACTCCCATTGTTGATTTAACAATTGACACTCTTATTTAAGACGTCAGTAATCACCCAAGGTTCTTGTCATTAGCTGTCAAGGTTATGGAAGCCTCTTGAGTTCACAAATTCCGACCTTATTTAGACAAAACAAAGTGGAAGTTCTCTCCTCCCTTCAGATAAAGGTACCACCTTCTTTGATGACCTGTTCTTTCCACTGGGATCTCACTCACAGAGATCTTTCATTTAGGTCATTTTTTTGTTGTTGCCACAGTGTCTCGGCTTTCCATGCCTGTGAAACTCTCATGGGATTTTTAGCCAAATCTGAATGCCTTAAGGAATGATTCTGAGGCCAGAGTGCTGTTTAGGACATCTGCCATTCTATGAGTTTGCTGTGTATCCCGCTTCCCATGTTGGGTAGTTCTCACCTTTATAATTCTACCAGTTATTATTAGCAGACACTATTCTTGCTTATGTGATCCTTTTAACCCTATATCCTATCTTTATGATCAATTATGAACTTAAACTGATCAGTTTGACTAGTAAGATGATATTGATACATGCCACCTTGATGGGATTGAGTTGGAATCCCATGGAATGTTTCCAGCTCTACCATTAGGGGTAAGTCCGAGTGAGCATGTGCCGAACTGTACATCTCCTCCCTCTCTTATTTCCACTCTGATATTTAATAGGGATAACTTTTCAGGTAATTTGAAAACCTAAGAAAAACTTGTGTTAATTAAAGAGTTGAACCAATGGTATTAAGTAGAACAAATAAAATACAAAAAGGAATAAAATAGTAAGTTGTTCCTCAACAGTCATGACTAGAGTTGCTCAACTCATTGTTTCGCATAATGTCCATTTCACTTCTGCAGGTTTCCTTTTAGGTGCTTAGTTAGTTGTCACAGATCAGGGAGAACATATGATGTTTGTCCCTTTGGAACTGGCTTATTTCACTCAGTATGATGTTTTTCAGGTTCCTCCATTATGTTGCAAATCACCGGATTTCAATTATTTTTTATTGCTGTATAGTATTTATAGAGTACATATCCCATAATTTCTTCATCCAGTCTACTGTTGATGGACATTTTGGTTGATTCCATGTCTTAGCTATTGTGAATTGAGCTGCAATAATCATTGAGGTGCAGACAGCTCTTTTATTTGCCAATTTAATTTCCTTTGAGTAAATCCTGAGGAGTTGGATGGCTGGGTCGTGTGGTAGGGCTATATCCAGGTTTAAGAGGAATCTCCAAACTGTCTTCCATAGTGGCTTTACAAGTTTGCATTCCCACCAACAGTGGATTAGTGTGTCTTTTCCCCGACATTCTCACCAGCATCTGTTCTTAGTTGATTTCTGTATGTAAGCCATTCTAACTGGGGTGAGGTGAAACCTCATTGTGGTTTTGATTTGCATTTTCCTGAAGGCCTGTGATCTTGAACATTTTTTCATGTGTTTGTTGGCCATTTGTATCTCCTGTTTTGAAAAATGTCTATTTAGGTCTTTGGCCCATTTCTTAAGTGGGTTGTTTGTTTTGTTGTTGTGAAGTTTATTGATCTCTTTGTAGATTCTGCTTATTGTATTTTTTTGACAGGCAGAGTTAGACAGTGAGAGAGAGAGACAGAGAGAAAGGTCTTCCTTCAGTTGGTTCACTCCCCAAATGGCTGCTGTGGCCAGTGCACTGTGCCAATCCGAAGCCAGGAGCAAAGTGCTTCCTCCTGGTCTCTCATGCCATTGGTTCACTCCCCAAATGGCCACTGCAGCCAGTGCGCTGCGCCAATCCGAAGCCAGGAGCCAAGTGCTTCCTCCTGGTCTCCCATGCGGGTGCAGGGCCCAAGCACTTGGGCCATCCTCCACTGCCTTCCGAGGCAACAGCAGAGAGCTGGACTGGAAGAGGAGCAACCAGAACAGAACCAGCACTCCAACCAGGAACTAGATCCCAGGGTACCAGCGCCACAGGCAGAGGATTAGCCTAGTGAGCCCCAGCGCTGGTTATTGTATTTAAAACATTTTGTTTGAAATTTGTCAAAGTACAATTTTTTATTGTAAAGAAATGTGTATTTTGCAGCCAGAGCTGGGGCTTAGTGATTTCTCCTATGACGCACTGTTCATTCAGGAGCATGTTGTTCAGTCTCCATGTACGCACAGGTTTTAAAGAGCATCTAGGTGTCAGCTGTGTAACTCATGTTTGTGTATTTCCAAATTACTTCTTTTAAACAACTAGATTCAGTTCTAGCTACTTAAGGAGTTTACAGGTAGTATGCTCTTGTATTTTTGTATTTAAAATATTTTATTTGACTCTTTGTCCAAGTACTACTTTTTAATGTAAAGAAATGTGTATTTTGCAGCCAGAGCTGGGGCTTAGTGAGTAAAGCTGCTGCCTACAGCGCCAGCATCCCATATGGGTGCCAGTTCAATCCAGCTCCCTGCCAATGTGCCTGGGAAAACAGCACACAATGGTTCAAGATCTTGGCCCTTCACCTATGTGGAAGACACAAATGAAGCTCCTGGCTCCTGACTCCTGGCTTTGGCCTGGCTGAGCCCTGGCCATTGCGGCCATTTGGGGAGTGGACCAGTGGATGGAAGATCTCTCTCTCTCTCTCTAATCTCCTTCTGCATCTCTGTAACTCTAGCTTTGAAATAAATAAAATAAATCTTTTTAAAAAATTTTTGACATTCCACTTACTTGATTTGTGTATTTTACACTACCAGAAACATACACAAAAAAATTGGTAGAAAGGCCGACAATTTTGCCAGATTCCTTTCCCCTGATCCAAAGCCAGGAGACAAGTGCCTCTTCCTGGTCTCCCATGTGGGTACAGGTGCCCAAGCACTTGGGCCATACTCCACTGATATCCTATGCCAAAGCAGAGAGCTGGACTGGAAGAGGAGCAACAGGGACTAGAACCAGCACCCATATGGGATGCCAGTGCCACAGGCAAAGGATTAACCCAGTGCACGACAGCACTGGCCCCTTAAACCAGTAACTAACATTAAAGAAACACCCAAGAATGATACATCTTTTGCAGGCACTTAGACATAATTATAATACAACTCTTTCATACAGAGAGGTCCTGCACAAGTTAGTGCACAGTGGCTCTTGTTGTTAACAATTAACAATCTTATGTATGAAGACTGTGATCACCTGAGGCTCCTGACATGAGCTGTCTAGGCTATGGAAGCCTTTTGAATCCACAAACTTTTTCAATTAGACAATGCCATAACAAATTGGAAGTTCTCTCCTCCCTTCAGAGAAAAGCACTTCCGTCTTTGATAAAAAAAAATTATATCTTTAAAAGATTAGATTGATGATGAAAAATTGGGAAAACAATAAGAATCGACATTTAGGAATGAGCACAAATGTGCAGAACAATAATTCCAAGAAGTGTGCACTAGAGAGCATCTCCTGTCGAGGAGGCTTTCAATGACCAGGAAGCTAAGATTACCCATCTGATGGAAGCCGGCCACCATCATTTCCTACCAACTGTAATATTTTTTAGTGCATTTATGTAAAATGCAAACATGGCACCTGGGATGAGGATTGCACAGACTCAATAGCAAGTCCTTCCATTCACCAACACCAATCTGACCAGAGCCACTTGAAAGTTTCCCATCATCAATATCAGTGGTCAATAGTGAACTACAATGTAATAATTTCTTTATAGAAGGCAAATTTCCTACTACATAGTGATAGGCTGGATTACACTAGACTATTTCTATAATAGAGGAATGATAGTCTTAAAAAGGAAATACAAGGCCAGCACCGCAGTTCAACAGGCTAATCCTCTGCCTGTGGCGCCAGCAGGTTCTAGTCCTGGTTGGGGCACTTGGCTCTCTGCTGTGGCCCGGGAGTGCAGTGGAGGATGGCCCAAGTGCTTGGGCCCTGCACCCCATGGGAGATCAGGAGAAGCACTTGGCTCCTGCCTTCGGATAAGCGCGGTGCGCCGGCCGCAGCGCACCAGCAATGGCAGCCATTGGAGGGTGAACCAACGGCAAAAGGAAGACCTTTCTCTCTGTCTCTCTCTCTCTCTCTCTCACTATCCACTCTGCCTGTCAAAAAAAAAAAGAAAGACAATTTATTCTTGTTATAGACTAACTCCCTGGCCATAATTCTCAGGCATAACCAATATTCACACACTTAAATGATACATCATCTATCACCATGATATCTAAGAGATCAATACCTAAAACTAGAAGTCACATTTTATGGAATTTATCATCTCACCACAAGTCCTATTTCAGAGAAGAAATGGCTACATTGAATGATGAAATGAGCTACTAACTTCCTCATCATCACCCCTCATGGTAAAGGCACTTTGCTACAAGACTCAAACTAAATAAGGAGCTAATGTATTGTTGTCTGCATTCCCAGCTCCAGCATAGCCTGAATGCACAGGTCTGGAGAGTGAGGAAGTAGAACTGAAAGACTCCTATCACTATTACACCAAAAATAAATACTGAAGGAACATTGATTTCCCATATCCACAACATTGACTTCAATATTAGGAATGACCCTGTGAGTGACAGGAGAGCTGATGGGATGACTTTGAGTCCTCTGGGGTGGAATCATGAATTCATCAACTGGACTAAGAGAAAATTGGATACTTATGGGCAAAGGGACTTGACCATGATAGATAATCTTCATTTGTCCTTCCAGGTCCATTCTCTATGTGACTCTGTTGCCCAGGAGGGTGACCTTGAGGACCTCTCATGACCGACCACCAACCACAGGCCCCACCTCTTATCCCCCAACACTGATGATTAGGGTCAACATGTGAATTGGGGGAACACATTCACAGTACTGCAAGGGGAACAAAGGAATAGGAAGAAAGGCAGGATGAAGGCTGGGATAGGAGAGGGAGTGGGAGAGGGTAGGGCCGTGCGGGGGAAGGAGGTTAGAGGAGGGGGGAAGCCACAACAATACAAATTCGGATACAGCTGAAGAGCCCATGAGAGTATTTCAGGCATGAAAAGCCAAGACACTCTGGAAAAAAAAAGAAGACCTAAATAAAGATCTCTGTGAGTGAGATCCCAGTGGAAAGAACGGGGCCATCAAAGAAGGAGGTACCTTTCTCTGAAGGGAGGAGAGAACTTCCACTTTGACTATGACCCTGTCGGAATAAGATTGAAGTCAGCAAACCCTAAAGGCTTCCATAGCCTTGGCAACTCATGACTAGAGCCTAGGGAGATTACTGACGCCATAAACAAGAGTGTCAAATTGTTAAGTCAACAACAGGAGTCACTGTGTACTTAAGTCTCATGTGGGATCTGTCCTTAATGTGTTGTCCAATGTGAAGTAATGCTATAACTAGTACTGAAACAGTATTTTACACTTTGTGTTTCTGTGTGGGTGCAAACTGATGAAATCTTTACTTATTATATACTGAATCAATCTTCTGTATATAAAGATAATTTAAAATAAAAAAACTTGGTGTTAAATTGGAAATTGCATAGAAAATTAATCAATTTTTAAAAAAAAATCATGTAGGATCTCTGTCCTTAATGTGCTGTACATTGTGATTTAATGCTATGACTAGTACTCCAACAGTATTTTTCATTTTGTGTTGCTATGTGGGGGCAAACTGTTGAAATCTTTACTTAATATATACTAAACTGATCTTCTGTATATAAAGAGAATTGAAAAGGAATCTTGATGTGAATGGAAGGGGAGAGGGAGCAGGAAATGGGAGGGTTGTAGGTGGGAGGGAAGTTATGGGGGGGGGAGGGAAGCCATTGTAATCCATTAGCTGTACTTTGAAAATTTATATTCATTAAATAAAAGTTTTTAAAAAAAACCTGTGACTATGAAGTTTCTGGAAGAAAATGTAGGCAAAACATTTGTGTAGGTGATAACTTTTTGGTTAAGATCTCCAAAGCATAGGTAACCAAAGAGAAACTAGATAAATGAGATTATCTCAAATATAGACACTTCTGAACAGCAAAGGAAAGAATAGAGTGAAGAGACACGCAATAGAATGTGAAAAAATATTTGCAAGCCACCTATCCAATGAAGGATTAATATCAAAACTGTATAAGCAACTCAAATAACTCAACAACAACAACAAAACAGTCCAGTGAAGAAATAGACAAAGGATCTCAGTAGACAGTTCTCAGAAGAATAAATACAAATGACCAACAAATATATTCAAAAATACTCAGAATCATTAGCCATTAGGAAAATGTAAACCAAAACCACAATGAGATATCTCCTCACCCCTGTCAGGATGGCTAAAAACACAGAGAGTAACAAATGTTGGTGGGTATGTGGAGAAAGAAGAACTCTTATACACTGTTGGCAGGAATGTACATTAGTTCAGCCACTGTGGAAAATAGTATGGTGATTAAAAAAAAAACCTCTAGAAATAGACATACCAAATGATTCAGCAATCCCATTACTAAGTATATACCCACCATACATGGACACATTACATCAAAGAAACCTGCACCACATTTATAGCCGCACTGTTCATAATAGTCAAAACACGGAATCAAGCAAGATGTCCATCACAGATGAATAGGTAAAGAAAGCATATATATATATATATATATATATACACACACACACACACACACATATATATATATACATATACATATATACACACACACATGCAATGTAATGTTTTTAGCTATAAAAAGAACTCTATTCTTACATTTGCATCAAAATGGATGCAACTGGAGAACAGCATATTGAGTGAAATAAGCTGGACACAGAAAGACTAATACTTCATGTTCTCCCTCACAGGTGGGAGCTAAAACTAAGAAGGAAAAATTTTTTAAAACAACAAGAGAAATGCCTGTGGGTATCAGTATTGCTGCAAGAGCAGTTTTGTCAAACTTTGTTTTATACCTTTGTGAGACCAATGGTTAAGACTGATATACTAGTGTTAATGATCTGTGATTATATTAAAGTATACTATATATGAGTATAAAAAAGATCTGTGATTATATTAAAGTATTCTGTATATGAATAAAAAAAGAATTAAAGAGAACAAATAAAAAACACAGTTGAGAACATTAAAAACAGAATCAGTGAGGCAGAAGAGAGAATATCAGACTTAGAAGACAGAGCATATGAAAGTATACAGTCAAACCAGACAAGAAGAGGAAATTAGAAATCTAAAAAATATTGTTGGGAATCTACAGGATACTATTTAAAAACCCAGCGTTAGGGTTCTAGGAGTTCCTGAAGTCTTGGAGAGAGAGAAAGGATTAGAAGGCCTTTTTAGTGAGATACTAACAGAAAACTTCCCGGGTTTGGATAAAGAAAGGGACATTGAGCACAGGAAGCACACAGAACCTCCAAAAAACATGACCAGAAAAGATCCTCACCACAACATACTGTAATCAAATCCACCACAGTGAAATATAAAGACAAGATTTTAAAATGTGCAAGAGAGAAATGCCAGGTTACTCTCAGAGGATCTCTAATTAGACTTAACAGCTGACTTCTCTTCAGAAACCCTACAGGCTAGGAGGGAATGGCGAGATATAGCCCAAGTACTAAGAGAAAAAAAACTGTCAGCCCAGAATATTATATCCCGCAAAGCTCTCATTTGTGAATGAAGGTGAAATAAACACTTTTCATAGCAAACAAAAATTGGAAGAATTTGTCATAACTCATCCAGCCCCGCAAAAGATGCTTAAAGATATGCTCACATAGAAACACAGTCATCAATACGAAAGAAAGTAAAGGGAAAAAAATCACTCAGTAAAAGATCATAGGAAGTTCAAACTATATATTAGAAATATCTTTGGAAAAATGGCAGGACAAAGTCACTACTTATCAATAGTCACATTGAATGTAAATTGACCTCAACTCTCCAGTTAAAAGACACTGGCTGGATGAATGGATTAAAAAAAAATCAATTTCCTCCTTACAACAAACACATCTTAACAATAAAGGTGCATGCAGACTGAAAGTGAAAGGTTGGAAAAAAATTACATGCCAACAGAAATGAAAAAAAGATCTGGCATAGCCATCTAAATATCAGACAAAATAAACTTTAACACAAAACTGTTAAGAAAGACAAAGAAGGTCACTATATAATGATTAAAGAATCAATTCAACAGGAAGTTGTAGCTATTATAAACGTATATGCACCTAATTACAGGGCACCAGGCTATTTAAAAGATATCATAAGGGACTTAAAGGAAGACTTAGACTCCAATACAATAGTACTGGGGGACTTCAATACTACACTTTCAGCACTGGACAGATCAAACAGACAGAAAATCCACAAGGAAACATCAGATTTAATCGACACTGTAGACCTAGTGGACCTAACAGATATCTACAAAACTTTTCATCCTACACTTGAAGAAAACACATTCTTCTCAGCAGTGCATGGAAATTTCTCTAGGATTGACCACATACTACGCCTTAAAGCAAGTCTCAGCAAAGTCAAACGAATTAGAATCAGACCATGCATCTTCTCAGACCACAATGGAATGAAGCTGGAAATTAGCAACTCAGGAATTCCTAGAGCATATGCAAACACATGGAATCTAAACAACATGCTCCTGAATGAACAGTGGGTCATAGAAGAAATCAAAAGAGAAATCAAAAACTTTCTAGAATCAAATAAAGATAACAACACAAAATATCAAATCTTATGGGGTACATAAAAGCAATGTTAAGAGGAAAGTTTATAGCAATAGGAGCCTACATCAAGAAATTGAAAAGGCACCAAATAAATGAGCTATCAACAATCTCAAGGATCTAGAAAAACAATAGTAACCCAAAACCAAAGCTAGTAGGAGAGAAATAATTAAAATTAGAGAAAAAAATCAACAAAATTGAATCAAAAAATACAAAATATCAGCAAAAGGAAGAGCTGTTTTTTAAAAAATAAACAAAATTGACACACCATTAGCCCAACTAACTAAAAAAAAGGAGAGAAGACCCAAATCAATAAAATCAGAGATGAAAAAGGGAATGTAACAAAAGACACTGCAGAAATTTAAAAAGTTATCAGAAATTACTACAAAGAGTTGTATGCCAACATACTGGGAAAACCTAGCACATATGGATAGATTTATGGACACATACAACCTACCTAAATTGAACCATGAAGACATAGAAAACCTAAACAGACCCATAACTGAGTCGAAATTGAATCTTTAATAAAGACCCTCCCAGCCAAGAAAAGCTTAGGAAATATGTGAAATCAACTAAGAACAGATGCTGGTGAGAATGTGGGGAAAAAGACACACTAATTCACTGTTGGTGGGAATGCAAACTTGTAAAGCCACTATGGAAGACAGTTTTGAGATTCCTCATAATCTTGAATATAGCCCTACCACACGACCCAGCCATCCAACTCCTCAGGATTTACCCAAAGGAAATTAAATTGGCAAATAAAAGAGCTGTTGCACCTCAATGATTATTGCAGCTCAGTTCACAATAGCTAAGACATGGAATCAACCAAAATGTCCACAAACAGTAGACTGGATAAAGAAATTAAGGGATATGTACTCTATAGAATACTAATCAGCAGTATAAAAAATGAAATCCGGTGATTTGCGACAAAATGGAGAAATCTGGAAAACATCATACTGAGTGAAATAAGCCAGTTCCAAAGGGACAAATATCACATGTTCTCCCTGATCTGTGACAACTAACTGAGTGCCTAGAAGGAAACCTGTAGAAGTGAAATGGACACTATGAGAAACAATGAGTTGAGAAAACCTAGTCCTGACTGTTGAGGAACAACTTACTATTTTATTTCTTTTAGTATTTTCTTGTTCTACTCAATAACATAGGTTGAACTTTTAAATAATGCACAATTATCTTAGGTGTCTCTGTCCTTATAGTGTTGTATTATGTGAATTAATGCTGTAACTAGTACTCAAACAGTACTTTATACACTGTATTTCTGTGTGGGTGCAAACTGTTGAAATCTTTACTTAGTATATACTAAGCTGATCTTCTTATATAAAGAAAATAATTAATAAAATAATTAAATTTAAATTAATAATAAAATAATAATTAATTAAAAGATAAGATCTTCTTATATAAAGATAATTAAAAATGAATCTTAATGAGAATGGGATGGGAGAGGGAGTAGGAGATGGGATGGTTTGTGGGTGGGAGGGTGGTTATGGGGGGAAAAACCACTATAATATAAAAGTACTTTCAAAATTTATATTTATTAAATAAAAGAAAAAATAAGTCTTGGGTGTGATGTTGACTTTGGTTTTGCTAGAACTTAAAACACTGATCCCATTGTCTATGGTCATGAAAGCTGACTTGCAGATTGCCAATCATTCCATTCTCCATAATTTAAACAATACTCATGACACTTTCTCACACAGTGCTATTGACATCTCAAATCATATCATTCTTCGTTGTGCACAGAAGATGTCCTGTGCAGTATATGATGCTTCTTGGAATTCCTGGCCTCTAGTCAGTACAAACCAATCACATTCCACCTTAATCCCTACCCCAAACTTACACATCCCCCAGTGGTTACACTATTGTAGACGTGACCATATGTTCCGGGGAGGAGGGAGGGCTGTCACATGAAATATTGCATAGGATTCACTTACAGAAAATACATGGTTTATTGTTTGAAATTCAAACTAGAGTTGTCCTAACCTACATTTAATTGCTAAATCTGTTCATCCAATCTGAGAGATAATTTCACCACTATCTCTCACAACTCATGTCCCATTTGAGGACAAATGCTCTTGCCCCTGATGAGTAGTGGACAAAAATTGCAATGTTGAGGTTTAGAGAATGTAATTGCCAGATTTTCATTTTGAGAAAACAGTATAACCCACCTGAGCTCTGCTCCCAAGTCAGTACTGCTCTGGTCAGCATCCCATTTGCACAGATGAGTCATTCACACCCCAGTGAAACATATGGATCCTATTTGAGTAAGCAACTCAAGATGGGATTCCAGATGTCCCAACCACATCCAACCTTGGGAAGACTGTCCTGACAGCCAAAGTAGCAAAATAAATGCAGTGGTTCATTGTACCCTCTGTTTCCTGGGTTTCTGCCAAATCTAATCAGTGTTTTCTTTAAGGTGTTTGTATTGAAGACTTTACTCAGTCACTAAGAACACATTAGGGAATCACTATATTCCTAAAGTTGTACTTATGAAATGCATGAAGCTGGTATTCCTTAAATAAGAAGTTTCTTTGGGAAAAAGAAAATGCATTAGGGAGAAATTAACTTGAAATGCTTTCCCCTGTGCCTCATTCAGGGCTTCCTAGAAAGAGGGGATACTTGTGTTCCAAGCCCAGAATGTCCATGTTGGAACTCACTAGAACAATTACGTGTTCTTTTATATATCTCTCAAGTTGTTAGCTGACTTATAGAAAGAATCAAAGACACCTAGAGTCACAAATTGATGTACTTTATTCTTCCCCCTGCTTATTACAATTCCAGTTTCTCAGTTCTGATGGTCTGAGGTTTGGAGATGGCTTCCTGGTCCCACACCACAGAGCTCTCATCTGTAGAACAACAGCACAGCTGCCTCGGTGATCTCCCGGCTGCTGCTATATCCCTGATGAGTTCCATATCCACTCCAGTCAAAGGCGGAGAAATCCCCACACTGCCTGGGATTGCCCTCCGGGAAGAATCCTCCTCCACCGATGCAGTGCTGGGAACACAAAGAAGGGACACAAGAAGGGCTGAGATTCACTGCTGACACCAGTGGGTAATTAATGGCCAAGGTCCCTGGAGTCCTTGGCCAGAAACTATGAAACTTTGACTACTCCCTCCCCCAAGACCCTGTCCTCCACAGGATTCAACAGTACTGACCTTCTTTCTTAATTCTTTTGTGCTTTTCTTTTTTGAAGAGACAAAATATCTTTATTTATTAGGAAGGAAGAATAACAGAGAGAGAGATATATATCTTACTCTGGCTAATTCAATCCAAAAATGACTATAATAAGTGCAGCTGGGTTGTGCAGAAATGAGGAGGTAGGAGCTCCACTTGACTGGCAGGGACTCAAGTACTTGAGCCAACATCTGCTGCCTACCAACAGAATTTAAGGGGGAAGGGTACATGATACAGTGCTATATCCCAGTAAATTAATCCTCCACCTGTGGCACCAGCATCCCATGTGGGCGCTGGTTCTAATACCAGCTGCTTCACATCTGATCCAGCTCTCTGCTATAGTCATGGAAAGCAGTAGAAGATGGCCCGAGTCCTTGAGCTCCTGCACTCATGTGGGAGACCTGGAAGAAGCTCCAGGCTCCTGGTTCAGATTGGTTCAGCTGAGCCATTGCGGCCATTTGGGGAATAAACCAGTGGATGGAAGACCTTTCTCTCTGGCTCTCCCTCTCATTGTCTGTAACTCTACCTCAAACAAATAAATAAAATCCTTTAAAAAAAAAAGGAAGCAGGATACCAAGCACAGTAGTCAGGACTCAAACAAGGCACTCAAATATGGGATGCAGTTGTCCCAAGCAGCAGCTTAGTCCATTGCATCATAATACTGGCCCTTCTATCTATCCTCGGGGCATTCATTCTCAGACCCACCAACTGAGCATTCATCTGCACATGTCCTAAGTACTTAAGGCTCAGTCTACACCTCAGTTTCCCTGTTATGCTGGCTCAACTTCTCATGACTTGAAAGCATCATCCAACAGCACTGAGTCCCAAATCTCTCATTCCTGCCCAGATATTGCTTACACTTGAGACTTCCATATACAACCAACTCAAAGGTGTGTCTACTCAGATATATCACCGGTTTTTCAAATCCATTGAGGAAAAAAAAGACTCTGTCCACTTACCTTGAACTGTTCTTCACCCTATCTTTAGTAACTGAAAACACCAAAACAAACACCTAATGCCTTCATTTCCCTTGCCCCCAAAATCACCTGGTAATCAAAACATGTTCAGTCTATCACCTGTGTGTCTCTGGAATCCATCCATGCTCATCCAACCTTATCAAGAACACACTGACTGGACCAGCATTGTGGCATGGTAGGTAAAGCTGATTAAAATGCAGGCATCCTAAATGGGCACCGATTGAGACAAGTTGCCCCACCTCTAATCCAGCTTTCTGTAATGCACCTGGGAAATGAGCAGAAAATGGTCCAAGTGCTTGGGTTCCTACACTGATGTGGGAAAACCAGAAAAATCTCCTAGCTCCTGGTTTCAGCCTGGCGAAATCCCGGCCTTTGCAGCCATTTGGGGAGTGAACCAGCAGATGGAAGATATCTCTCGCTCGCTCGCTCGCTCACTCTCACTCTCTCTTTCTCTCTCACTCTCTCGCTTTCTCTCCCTCCCTCTCTCTTTCTCTTCCCTTCCTTCCTCCCTCCCTCTCTCTTTGTAACTCTAACTTTAAAAAGTGAATAAATTATTTAAAAATTTGTGAAAGACATGACTCAGATCCACCCTATTCTACAATAATATTTGCACCTAATTCAAACTGTCCTTGCCACTAGTTTCCTCCCCTTGAATCCATATCTTTTACACACACTGGCATCATCTTAGTAACAACAAAGCTGATCAGGACAGTCCTCTTTAAAATTCCACAATGATTCCATCTTCCAAAATATATGTTCCAAATCGTTAACATTAGACAAAGTCCCTCCATGCTCTGGTTCCTGTAAGTATTTCCATCATCAGCCCCTGGCTCTACCTCATGCTACAAAATTACACAACACCTTGCTGCTCACTCAACATACCAGGATTTCTCACACACAAATGATTCTGAACATGTTATTCATACATACATCTTGGTGAACCCTATTAAAGTAAGTTCTGTTCATATGACAAAATTATGATAGTAAAGTATATGAGAACAAGAGAATAGATACACACAGGTATAACAAGATACATTCACACAGAGACACCTATATACACACATAAACAATCCTATACACACACACATACCTATACACATGCACACACATACGCCTATACAAACAAACATAAACATATGCACCTATACACACACCCACATGGAACTGGTCTCCAAGAAAACTCACGAATTCAGTTTTACAGCCAGTAACTGTCTTTCCAGAACACAGCGCATTGGCTGCTCCCTCCTTGTTAAACACCCTGAATTGGATAAATCCAGCAGCAAATTCCACTGAAAAAGAAGAGGAAAAGAAAGTGAAATATTAAAAGAAGGGGCTAGAAACAGCTTGACCTGACAAGCGATTCCTAAAGGCCAGAGTCTAGCCTGCAGTCTAACCCAGCACCTCTGTCTATGGCCAGTGACAGGTGCAGCTGAACCCTGAACTAGTCCCTGTGGGAACTTTCCTCAGTGTGGAAAGACAGAACTAACCATGGGACTTTACACAGGGATGCTCCTCTGTCTAGGACTTGGAGGAGAAATGAGACTCAACAGGGAGATCACCAAGATCTTACAAGATCCAGCAAGGATCAGCCATGATCAGGTGTCACAACCTGCTTCTTCTCTTCACACTTATCCAATTGCCAGATATGGATCCTCCCATCATCACTCCCCTCATCCACACAGAAAAACATAACCCAAATGACTTTGCCCATCTGAGATTTAACACTTGCAATATTACTATGCTAAAATATTTGTCGTGGAGTGGGCACTATGCCATAGCAGGTAAAACCACCACCTGCAGTGCCAACATCACATATGGGTGCCGATTCGAGTCCCGGCTGTTCCACTTCTGTTCCAGCTCTCTGTTATGGCCTAAGAAAGCAGTAGAAGATGGTCTAAGTCCTTGGGCCCCTACACCCACGTTAGGAGACCTTCAGTAAGCTCCAGGCTCCTGGCTTCGCATCAGCACAACTCCAGCTGTTGCAGCCATGTAGGGAGTGAACCAGCAGATGGAAGACCTTTCTCTCTCTGCCTCTCCTTCTCTCTATGTGTAACTCTGACCTTTAAATAAATAAGTCTTTAAAAAAAAGTTTGTCTTACGCTCATTAATAGCTACTCTTCAGTACAGAAATTACTTTCTCTCATCACATTGCCAGTTTTTCTTTCCTGGGAACAGTATCTTGTCCCTTTCCTTAACTCTTACAAGAGGCAACTTCCCACTTTTGAACTTTTCATATCAAAAGCAACTTAAGTTAGTGTGGCTATACCCTATTCAAGCATATTGGACCTCTTCTGTACTAATATTCTCAGAAATGGGATTATCATGTCATCATTGTCTCATGATAAATAAATGATGGAAGATCATGTCGAGTTCCTAGAGAAGTCAGGTGTGTTGTAAGTGCACAGTGAATACCAGCAATAAATGTCATTGACAATTTCCCATGAAGACACTAAAAGGTTAATGATGGCACTCACTCCAACCCAGAGGTGAGTAACAAGATGCAGTTTTCTCAGCATCACCAAAGTCATAGAGCACAGGAACTGCTGGGCCATTGTCAGTCTCACAATTACCCGAGCTGTACTTCACTGGGTATGTCTTCAAGGCAAAAAAGAGAAGTTGAGTGAGGAGAGTGGAGCAGCTGCCAAATTGTGAAAATCTAGATATTTCTACAAGCCAATTCATAATTCAACAACCACTTTCAATAACACTGATTCCTTTCTCCCCAGAGCTATGTCTCTCCAATACTCCCAAGCTCCTAGTCACTGCCTCTCTCCCCAGCCTCCACAGTTCTCCGCCCTTGCTTGGCTCAGATTTTCTGGGAGAGGCAGGACATGGGTTCACAGTGAACCACAGTAGGAGAAACAGGCAAGCACAGGTGCTCAGAGGTTATGTGGGACCAACAGAGCTGACTTGCTCCACCCCTAACACATGCTCCCTGTCAATCAAAGTGCCCACATCCAGAGCCCTGTGTACCTGGTAGAGGCCAAACATATTGTGTTCCAGAGGCTGGAAGAAGCCAGTGTTGGTGCGGTACCTCAGCAGGGAGCTGTTCCTCCAGTGCTGCAGGGGCGTCTTGTTGGGCACGTGCCAGATTTCCAGGTCCTGGGCCTGGATGTCATAGTAGCCAGGATTCTGGGGAGCAGCACATACTGAGACAACCAGCCCAGGAGGTCCCATCTGGCAGAAGACCCCCTGGGCAGCCCTGGCTAAACTAGTGGATCAGGGCTCAGGTGGGACATGGCCACCAGCCTCAGTCAACCCCACGTTCAGCACACGATGACTCCCCACCACTACCCCAGGCCATCATGGTCTTGTAGGGGGGAAGATGTGGTCAAGACATCTAAGCACTTCTTCTCCAACCCTACTCCATGTCCCCACCTTTCAGCCCTCCTTCCTGCCTGCATGTGGCCCTGGGAAATCAAATCCTCACCTTGCCCAAGTGGTAGAAAGAGGCATAGTACCAACCTTGTAGTCATCACTTGTGGCTGCCTCCGCGGACCCGAAGGTGTTGTAATTGGCCCAGTTGCCGTCCCCCTCTGGGTAATCTGCTCTGCTGCCCTGCTGACTGGACCAGCGATCACCCAATGCGTACTTCCCAGCCATGAAGTTCTCGTGCACACTGGCCACCAGGGTCCAGCCACCTCCCCCTGTGGTCATGTCGCAGAGGTCTGGTAGATGACCCCATTCTCGGTGCAGAGGAAATACAGGCCATCTTTAGAGAGGACCAGATATGCAAGCTCATGGTGAGGCTCACCACACACCCAGAAACACAGCCTGGGCACCAGGAACACAGCCTAATGTCTCGCCCACCCTGCATCCTTTACCACGCGTGCCTAAGGCTGCTGCAAGCACCGCAGGTTCAAGAGTTCTTGACCCTGTGTCTAGGGCAGACCTACAATGTGCAAAAAGAGTATTTATGTATTTATAAATATAAATATATATAAATATATTTATAAATATATTTTTATTTATTATGGAACTGATAAATATGTATGTATATTTTGCCACAGGTTTTTCAAAACTTCTAAAGGAAACCACACTCTCAGAGGACAGACCCTGACCACACTGCCTGGTTCTTTCTAGATGTCTCAGCACTCACCACATGATTTAGGGCACTCTTGTTTGATTTCCTTGCAGCTTCTGGGAAGATTTGGAGAATATGAACAGGTCCGTTCCGAGGGATCTATATAGGCCACAGCTACAGAACAAGCAGAGTTTGATTCTCATTCCTGCTTTGACACACAACCCAGCGTCCTCTTGTGTCTGATCCCAAACCCATTGTATCTGCACTGCAGGGCACAGCTGCCTGGTTCTACAGCCTGGGAGACCCAGATCAGCTCCATTCAGCCCAGCTGACCCTGCACTCAGCAGGCTTCTTGGACATCCCCTCCATACAACCCCAACCGTGACCCTCCTTGTGCTATACACTGGGCATTCCAACACACTCAACATCGCCAAGAATTGCCTCCCCGAGGACGAATGGATACTCAACAAAATTATATGGAGAAGAATAAATGATAAGAGCTAGACATGCCAGCAAACTGAAACAAAGTTTGTGATATGAGAAGGGAGAGGCCAGAATGGAGGCAGGAGTTGACAGGATGAAATGTGTGAGACCCAGGGGAGTCTGAGTCCAGGCGACACCCAAGTGTGTTCTTAGGAAATATACAAGATTTCTCTGTATCATGAAAGAGAAGAGGAATAAAGGCAGGGGGAACACTATCCAAGACCTTGTAAAAACAAAAGAAATCATAATTCAACCTACTCAATAAATTAAGTAGCTTAACGTGGCTGAATCTGGGGCATGAGGTAGGGAAGAGGGAGACAGTATATAGGAGACTAACAGAGGCACAGAATGAAGACCGTTGTATGTAACTCCATATCTGTAAACTGCTCTAAACATCTGCAGAATTGGGAACAACCATGATCTGTGAGGACAGGGGTGTTCAAGTGCAAGGGACCCAACTCTCACCACTGTGTCCTTGGATTTAACTTCACATAATGAAGCCTCATCATCCTCGTTCCTCAAATAAGCTACCAAACAGAGCTTTGTGGAGATTAATGAAAAAGATATCTAAAAACATTTTTTCATGGAAAAAAAGGAAATAAGAAAGAAAATACAGATGTTAAGATGCCATCACTCTGATTTTTATAGGAAAGCCATCAAGACAACATTTCTGAGCATAAAGCTGACTATGCCCTTCCCATGGAAACTCAAGGTCAAGACCACAGGATGAGGAATAGCACAGGACAGGCAGTTTCCCTGGAGCCTCCACAGGATCACACAGGGGCACAGAACATGGCCCCAGCCAATGCCATGGGAAACACCCTCCCAGCTATGGCTCTGTACCCCGGGTCTCCAGAAATGAGCAATCAGCCCACATACTTGTCAATCTGTGAATGCAGTCTGTTGAAATCTTTACTTAGTATATACTAAGTTGACCTTCTGTATATAAAGATAATTGAAAATGAATCTTGATGAAGAATGGGATGGAAGAGGGAGTGGGAGATGGGATGGTTGCAGATGGGAAGGAGGTTATGAGGGGGAAAGCCTCTATAATGCAAAAGTTGTACTTTGGAAATTTATATTTATTAAATAAAAGTTAAAAAAAAAAAGAAACACCCTCTCTAGCCTGGATCCAGCCTAGTTCTGCTGTTAAGCTCCAAAGCTGAGCTGGGAACCTGCTGTTCCCAGTGTGAGGACTCACCTGCACTTCGCCATCCTGTGGCCACAAGGAGGAGCAGCAGAAAGCCCCACCGGGTCTTGGCAACCTAAAGAGAAGGAAGATGAAGGTCACAGCCTTGACATATAAGTCTGTGCATAAGTCTGTGCTCCACTGGACACTTATAAAGACTCTAGGATCCCTTGCCTTTGCTTAAACTCACACATCCCTGGGACCAACACCACGGCAGCCTCCCTGAGTTGAAGACGGGGCTCTTGCACTAACAGAGCTTGTTTCTGTCTGTGACAGCAAATTATTTTTTCAGCTGTCTGCTATGCACAGACTTAATTACTTTCAGTTTGACCTGCAAGAAATATGCTGCAAGCTTTGTAATATTAAGAAACAAGCAGTTTATTTAAGTAGCAAATTTTAAGAAGTAGGAGAGAGAGAGAAAGAAAGAATGGGGAGGGAGGGGGGGTCCCTAAGAGTAGGGGACTCAACCCGGGAATTTACCACTAGGCAATCTTCACACAGCACTGGAAAAGGATCCATGCTGAAACCCAAATATCATCAGTAATCATCACGGGCACGTTCAGCGTTCAGCTTGACTGCGTGTTCCCCCGGGATGAAACAGCAGCTGCAGAGGCTTGCTCTGCTCCCTCTTAAAGCCCTCAAGGACAAAGGTGGCTCATTGCCAAGATTTTAGGCAAGCAGTACATCCCGTCTCGGATCTTGGCCAGAGAGCTGAGACATGAAGCATGCCCACCTGTTTATCAAAAATATTCCTTTATCTTCCTCCCCAGGAACTGACCAGGCTCCCAAGGAGCAGGAGAAGGTCATTTGGCAGACAAGTTATTTGTTTTCCAGAGCCGAAACTAGATAAAAGCCTCTCCATCCTAAAAATTTGTCCTTACACTGTCCCAGCTGCACCTTCTCCAGCATGGATCACACCGTCCTCCCCTCCAAGCCTGCACAACAGCAAAGTGGAGACAGGGAGCTCTCTCTGCAGAGGCTCCTGGTGCAGAGTGAGAAGCTGAGCCCTTTATGGTGAAAGCCCAGTGGGGCCCCACACCCAGGTGTCCACCTCACCTCACCCAGTGGAGGGACAGTCCTAGTTGTCTCAAGGAGGGTCCTTTATGCAGTGTTAATTTGTGTAATTTCAACAATTTTAAAGGTTATATACAGGCATGTGTCCAAAATTTCGGGAACTTATAGACCATTGCCTTCTCCAAAAAAAAACTCAAGTAGCTGGCGCTGTGGCTTAACAGGCTAATCCTCTGCCTTGCGGCACCGGCACACCGGGTTCTAGTCCCGGTCGGGGCACCAGATTCTGTCCCAGTTGCCCCTCTTCCAGGCCAGCTCTCTGCTGTGGCCAGGGAGTGCAGTGGAGGATGGCCCAAGTCCTTGGGCCCTAAACCACCCGGAGTCGGTATTATTTGGTTTTTTGTTTGTGTCTTTCTTTCCTTCAAATAAAAACTTTCTAAAATTGACCATGTACCATCTTCACAGAAAAAGGAAATTTTAACACAAACCAGAAAAGGGTCATTTCAGAATCAACATAAACATTCAGCTTGAATAAATGCACTGCTCCACAAAGACTTTTTATTCCACAAACAGGTGAAACAGTACTACAAATGCATTTTTGAATAAATCAGCACAAATTCTCTGGGATGACTCACCCCTCCTGTATCGTTCCTGTCCTGATGTCATTCTTCAGTTCTCAAGAGCCCTGTTCAGCTATAATAGAATTGACCAGTTCCTCCTCAGTAATACCACATGCCTAATATAAGTTTACTATGACCTTGGTGATATGCAATCTTCAGAAAAACATTGCAAATCATTTTTTTGAAGCCAATATTTTCTGGGTTTATACGTTCAAAGTACTGCTTCACACAAAACCCTCAGACATGTTGATTGAAAAAAAGCATGAAGAAGAAAAGCTCAGTAGAACATTTATAGTTCTGTCACTGGAGAAAAGAGCCATGGGGTTCTTGTCTTCACGCAAGAAAGAATTCAGGTGTGAGACAGAGAGCAAAGTGATAAGGCTTTATTAGGAATAGGGCATCTGTCAAAATGGAAGAGAGATGCCTCGGAAGCAGGCCCTCGCGCGCCCCGCCCGCCCACGCCCGGTCGCCTTGGAAGCAGGCCCCAGCGCGCCCCGCCCGCCCGCACCTGGTCACCTCGGAAGCAGGCCCCCGCGCGCCCCGCCCACGCCCGGTCGCCTTGGAAGCAGGCCCCAGCACGCCCCGCCCGCGCCCGGTCGCCTTGGAAGCAGGCCCCAGCGCGCCCCGCCCGCGCCCGGTCACCTTGGAAGCAGGCCCCAGCGCGCCCCGCCCGCGCCCAGTCGCCTCGGAAGCAGGCCCTTGGGCGCCCCGCCCGCCCCCCCCGGTCGCCTCGAAAGCAGGCCCCCGCACAGCCCGCCCGCCTCTAAAGCAGTGAAGCTGCATAAATCTGAGGGGGTGCTGCAGCCAGGGATCCCAACTTGTAGACAGCTCCGTTACATCGACTACCCGGTGAGACAGAGTGGAGAAATGCCAAACAAAAGCAGACACCGACCTAACAAGAGCAAGGAAGACACTATGATGACCCCAAATGAAAAAGACACCCCAATTCAAGATTATGAAGATGATGAGATAGAAGAGATGCAAGAAGCTGATCTCAAAAAATTGATACGAACATTAAAAAGTTCACAAAAACAAATACTTGAACTACAGAAATCTTTAATGGATAAGATAGAAAACCTCTCTTGCGAAAATGAATTATTAAGGAAGAATCAGAATGAAACGAAGCAACTAGTAGAACAAGAAGCTACGATAGTGACAAAAAATCTTAATGAAGTGAAGAATTCAATTGATCACATGACAAGCACACTAGAGAGCCTTAAAACCAGGATGGGTGAAGCAGAAGAGAGGATATCGGACTTAGAAGACAGAGAACAGGAAAGGCAACAGTCAAACCAAAGACAAGAAGAGGAAATTAGAAATCTAAAAAATATTGTCGGGAATCTACAGGATACTATGAGAAAACCTAACATTTGGATTCTAGGAGTTCCTGAAGGCATGGAGAGAGAGAAAGGACTAGAAGGCCTTTTTGGTGAGATACTAACAGAAAATTTCCCAGGTTTGGAGAAGAACAGAGAAATCCTAGTACAGGAAGCTCATAGAACCCCTAACAAACATGACCAAAAGAGATCCTCACCACGACACATTGTAATTAAACTCACCACAGTGAAGCAGAAAGAAAAGATCCTAAAATGCGCAAGAGAGAAACGTCAGATTACCCTCAAAGGATCTCCAATCAGACTCACAGCAGATTTCTCATCTGAAACCCTAAAAGCCATGAGGGAATGGCGAGATATAGCCCAGGTACTAAGAGAGAAAAACTGCCAGCCCAGAATATTATACCCTGCAAAGCTCTCATTTGTGAATGAAGGTGAGATAAAGACCTTTCATTGCAAACAGAAACTGAAAGAATTTGTCGCCACTCGTCCAGCCCTGCAAAAGATCCTTAAAGATGTGCTACACGCAGAAACACAGAAACATGGTCATCAATTTGAAAGAAGCTAAAGGGAGGAAATCTCACAGCAAAAGATCATAAGAAACTCAAAGCATACATAAGAAAATCATTGGCAAATGGTAGGGCAAAGATACTACTTATCGATAGTCACATTGAACGTGAATGGTTTGAACTGTGCTATTAAAAGGCAAAGATTTACTAACTGGATGAGGGAACAAAACCCAGCTATTTGCTGCCTACAAGAAACACATCTTTCCAACAAAGATCCATACAGTCTCAAAGTGAAAGGTTGGAAAAATATATACCATGCGAGCAGAAATGAAAAAAGAGCAGGCGTAGCCATCTTAATATCAGATAACATAAATTTTACCACAAAAACTATTAAGAGAGACAAAGAGGGGCACTATATAATGATTAAGGGATCCATTCAACAGGAAGATATAACGATTATCAATGTATATGCACCTAATTACCGGGCACCGGTCTATTTAAAAGACCTGTTAAGGGACTTAAAGGGAGATTTAGACCCCAATACAATAGTACTGGGAGATTTCAACACTCCACTCTCAGAGATAGACAGATCACCAAGACAGAGGATTAACAAGGAGACAGTAGATTTAAACGACACTATAGCCCAAATGGACCTAACAGATATCTTCAGAACTTTTTATCCCACAGAAAAAGAATTTACATTCTTTTCAGCATGGAACCTTCTCCAGGATTGACCACATACTAGGCCATAAAGCAAGCCTTAGCAAATTCAAAAGAATAAGAATCATACCATGCAACTTCTCAGACCACGAGGGTGTGAAGTTGGAAATTAGCAACTCAGGAATCTCTAGAGCATATGCAAACACATGGAGAATGAACAACATGCTCCTGAATCAACAATGGGTCATAGAAGAAATCAAAAGAGAAATTAAAAATTTCCTGGAAGTAAATGAAGATAACAGCACATCATACCAAAACCTATGGGATACAGCAAAAGCAGTGTTAAGAGGAAAATTTATATCAATAGGTTCCTACATCAAGAAATTGGAAAGGCACCAAATAGATGAGCTTTCAGTTCATCTCAAGGATCTAGAAAATCAACAGCAAACCAGACCCAAAGCTAGTAGGAGAAGAGAAATAATCAAAATCAGAGAAGAAATTAACAGGATTGAATTCAAAAAAACATTACAAAAAATCAGCCAATCGAGGAGCTGGTTTTTTGAAAAAATAAACAAAATTGACACCCCATTGGCCCAACTAACTAAAAAAAGAAGAGAAAAGACCCAAATTAATAATATCAAAGACGAAAAAGGAAACGTAACAACAGACACCACAGAAATCAAAAGAATCATCAGAAATTACTACAAGGACTTGTATGCCAGCAAACAGGAAAACCTATCAGAAATGGATAGATTCCTGGACACATACAACCTACCTAAACTGAACCAGGAAGACATAGAAAACCTAAACAGACCCATAACTGAGACGGAAATTGAAATAGTAATAAATGCCCTCCCAACAAAGAAAAGCCCAGGACCAGACGGATTCACTGCTGAATTCTACCAGACATTTAAAGAAGAACTAACTCCAATCCTTCTCAAACTATTCAGAACAATCGAAAAAGAGGGAATCCTCCCAAATTCTTTCTACGAAGCCAGCATCACCTTAATTCCTAAACCGGGGAAAGATGCAGTATTGAAAGAGAATTACAGACCAATATCCCTGATGAACATAGATGCAAAAATCCTCAATAAAATTCTTGCCAATAGAATACAACAACACATCAGAAAGATCATCCACCCAGACCAAGTGGGATTTATCCCTGGTATGCAGGGATGGTTCAACGTTCGCAAAACAATCAACGTGATACACCACATTAACAGACAGCAGAAGAAAAACCATATGATTATTTCAATAGACGTGGAGAAAGCATTTGATAAAATACAACACCCTTTCATGATGAAAACCCTAAGCAAACTGGGTATAGAAGGAACATTCCTCAATATAATCAAAGCAATTTATGAAAAACCCATGGCCAGTATCCTATTGAACGGGGAAAAGCTGCAAGCAATCCCACTGAGATCTGGCACCAAACAGGGATGCCCACTCTCGCCACTGCTATTCAATATAGTGCTGGAAGTCTTAGCCAGAGCTATTAGGCAAGAAAAAGAAATCAAAGGGATACAAATTGGGAAGGAAGAACTCAAACTATCCCTCTTTGCAGATGATATGATTCTTTATTTAGGAGACCCAAAAAACTCTACTAAGAGACTATTGGAACTCATAGAAGAGTTTGGCAAAGTAGCAGGATATAAAATCAATGCACAAAAATCAACAGCCTTTATATACACAAGCAATGCCAAAGCTGAGGAAGAACTGCTAAAATCAATCCCATTCACAATAGCCACAAAAACAATCAAATACCTTGGAATAAACTTAACCAAGGATGTTAAAGATCTCTATGATGAAAATTATAAAACCTTAAAGAAAGAAATAGAAGAGGACACCAAAAAATGGAAAAATCTCCCATGCTCATGGATTGGAAGAATCAATATCATCAAAATGTCCATTCTCCCAAAAGCAATTTACAGATTCAATGCAATCCCAATCAAGATACCAAAGGCTTTCTTCTCAGATCTGGAAAAAATGATGCTGAAATTCGTATGGAGGAATAAGAGGCCTCGAATAGCTAAAACAATCTAGTACAACAAAAACAAAGCTGGAGGCATCACAATACCAGATTTCAGGACATACTACAGGGCAGTTATAATCAAAACAGCATGGTACTGGTACAGAAACAGATGGATAGACCAATGGAACAGAATAGAAACACCTGAAATCAATCCAAACATCTACAGCCAACTTATATTTGATCAAGGACCCAAAACTAACCCCTGGAGTAAAGACAGTCTATTTAACAAATGGTGCTGGGAAAACTGGATTTCCACCTGCAGAATCATGAAGCAAGACCCCTACCTTACACCTTACACAAAAATTCATTCAACATGGATCAAAAACTTAAACCTACGACCCGACACCATCAAATTACTGGAGAGCATAGGAGAAACCCTGCAAGATATAGGTACTGGCAAAGACTTCTTGGAAAATACCCCAAAAGCACAGGCACTCAAAGCCAAAATTAACTATTGGGATCGCATCAAACTGAGAAGTTTCTGTACTGCAAAAGAAACAGTCAGGAAAGTGAATAGGCAACCTTCAGAATGGGAAAAAATATTTGCAAACTATGCAACAGATAAAGGGCTGATAACGAGAACCTACAATGAAATCAAGAAACGACACAACATGAAAACAAACAACCCACTGAAGAGATGGGCTAAGGACCTCAATAGACATTTTTCCAGAGAGGAAATCCAAATGGCCAACAGACACATGAAAAAATGTTCAAGATCACTAGCAATCAGGGAAATGCAAATCAAGACCACAATGAGGTTTCACCTCACCCCGGTGAGAATGGCTTACATCCAGAAATCTACCAAAATTGATGCTGGAGAGGATGTGGGGAAAAAGGGACACTAATCCACTGTTGGTGGGAATGCAAACTGGTTAAACCACTATGGAAGTCAGTCTGGAAACTCCTCAGAAACATGAATATAACCCTACCATACAACCCAGCCATCCCACTCCTTGGAATTTACCCAAAGGAAATTAAATTGGAAAACCAAAAAGCCTTCTGCACACTAATGTTTATTGCAGCTCAGTTCACAATAGCTAAGACCTGGAACCAACTCAAATGCCCATCAACAGTAGACTGGATTAGGAAATTATGGGACATGTACTCTACAGAATACTATACAGCAGTCAAAAACAATGAAATCCGATCATTTGCAACAAAATGGAGGGATCTGGAAAACATCATGCTGAGTGAATTAAGCCAGTCCCAAAGAGACAAATATCATTTGTTTTCCCTGATTGGTGATGATTAACTGAGCACCAAAGAGGAAACCTGTTGAAACGAAATGAACACTATGAGAAAATAAGACATGATCAGCTCCTGTCTGAACTGT
Organism: Sylvilagus floridanus; assembly: GCA_949820135.1. NCBI lineage: Eukaryota > Metazoa > Chordata > Mammalia > Lagomorpha > Leporidae > Sylvilagus > Sylvilagus floridanus. Next base: position 122,319,294 of record OX463225.1, read on the forward strand.
TGATGTACAATCTAAATCTTTACCCACTTTAGTATCTCCCCTTATTGTTTGTATTCGTTCTAGTACTATGGGTTGAATCTGGCAACTAACACACAATTAGCCGTAGGTGTTTAAATTTTAAATGAAAAGTGATCCCTGTGAAATATAAGAGTGGGAATAAGAGAGGGAGGAGATGTACAATTTGGGACATGCTCAATCGGAACTGCCCCAAATGATGGAGTTAGAGTTGTGCCAGGGAATTCCAATACATTCCCATCAAGGTGGCATGTACCAAGGCTATCTCATTAGTCCAGGTGATCAATTTCAGCTCACAATTGATCACACTTATAGGTCTAAGAGTAAAAGGGTTCACACAAACAAGACTAGTGTCTGCTAATACTAACTGATAGAATGAAAAAGGGAGAGAATGATCCAACATGGGAAGCGAGATACACAGCAGACTCATAGAATGGCAGATGTCCTAAATAGCACTCTGGCCTCAGAATCAGCCCTTAAGGCATTCGGATCTGGCCAAAGAGCCCATGAGAGTATTTTAGGCATGGAAAGCTAAGACACTCTGAAAAACAAAAAAAAGAAGACCTAAATGAAAGATCTCTGCGAGTGAGATCCCAGTGGAAAGAATGGGACCATCAAAGAAGGAGGTACCTTTCTCTGAAGGGAGGAGAGAACTTCCACTTTGACTATGACCCTGTCGGATTAAGATCGAAGTCGGCAAACCCTAAACGCTTCCATAGCCTCGGCAACTCATGACTAGAGCCTGGGGAGATTACTGACGCCATAAACAAGAGTGTCAAATTGTTAAATCAACTTCAGGAGTCACTGTGTACTTGCGTCTCATGAGGGATCTGTCCTTAATGTGTTATCCAATGTGAAATAATGCTATTACTAGTACTGAAACAATATTTTTACACTTTGTGTTTCTGTGTGGGTGCAAACTGATGAAATCTTTACATACTATAACATTAAATCGATCTTCTGTGTATAAAGATAATTGCAAATGATTAAAAAATCTTGGTATTCAATTGGAAATTGCATAGATAATTAATCAATTCTTTCAAAAAAATCATGTAGGATCTCTGTCTTTAATGTACTGTACATTGTGAATTAATACTATAACTAGTACTCCAACAATAATTTCAGTTTGTGTCTCTATGTGAGGGCAAACTGTTGAAATCTTTACATAATATGTTCTAAACTGATCTTCTGTGTATAAAGAGAATTGAAAATGAATCTTGATGTGAACAGAAGGGGAGAGGGAGCGGGAGAGGGGAGGGTAGTGGGAGGGAGGGAAGTTGTGAGGGGGGGAGCCATTGGAATCCATAAGCTATACTTTGGAAATTTATATTCTTTAAATAAAAGCTAAAAAAAAATGGAAGAGAGAGGGAGAGAGTGCCCGGTAATTCGGACTGAAGGAGAGTGAGTTTCCATGGTTGAATGGGGACAATACACCTGGGCAGGCCAGGTAGGGTGCTCAGCAGAGAGCTGAGCACGAAGTCTTTGTTTGGACTCCCTAGGTTTTTAAGGGAGTCTGTTTACCCACCTCCCCCTCTCCTCCAGGAAAAAGGATGGGGAGTCCTAGCAGAAGGATTCGTTGAGTAAAAATTAGCACATTCCTCCCCAGATTTGCTGGACAAAGCAGAGTAGAGGGGCTTCCCTTAGGGTGTCTGTAAAGGTTTTATTGCCCCATGTTATCAGGTCAGGTAACCCATCTGGTCCTGAGGAGAGAATTTCCTTGGGAGCTTTCCTTGGAGGAAGGGCTGGGAACACCTGGAAGGTGATCAGGGTCTGAGTCCGACTTTGAAGAGCAAAATGCTGGATTTCAGGAGCTTCCACAGTAGGTTCTGGTCTTCAGGCCCTTCTCATACGCCCATAGGCTAATTCCTGATTTCCTACCTAACACTTATTTTATACTTTTCTCATTGATTTTTGAAATGCTTTGGATTTTTACATCTTCAGCATCATTAGCATCTCATCCTCAGAGATACATGAATCATAGACTAATTTGCAATTGACAGCATCTAAGAATCTAGGGAAAATGAAAATCTTTGGTAGGGAGGTCACTTTCTTTGAACCACTGTCATCCAACAGTGACTATGTTCCATTGGCTGACTAATCCTCCCAGTTCCACTGGGAATATGAGCAAGCCCATCAGCAGGTGGACACAACAGAAACTACACACATCACCTCATGAAACAGGACATGAGGGAGCAGGCAGGCGTGGGCGTGTGTGACACAGGCACTCCTGGATCGACAACTTCAATGCCCCTGGCTGTGGGCTCGTCCTGTCGGGATGGTGGGGCAATGGCGTTCCTCACCAAAAAGCACCAGGGAAAGTTTCAGTTAATATTTCCATTCATTAGCAGTTAGGCACAAGCTTTTATAGAGCAGACAAAAGGGAATAGCTAGTTCAGGGTAGCAACACTAATTGTATAGGATAAAGCCAATACTGGTGCCACTATGCTTCTCTAATCAGCTTGAAGGTCACGTAGCCCACGTAGCCTTCCAGGCAGTCTTATGGGTCTGGGCCATATCTGGGAGCTGTTTACCTAGCTAGCAGTTACAAGGCCCCTCAACAGGAAGGAGGAGTGGAAGAAATGTGTCTGGGGCCCCTGCCACCTGCCAGCAGTCAGGTCATATGTGGATCTCAGTGTACTGAGTCCTCAACTAGGGTTTTTCCCAGGGAGGCATGGTGTGCCACACCCTCTTGACTTCCTGCATAGGCTAGGCAGGCAGTCTTCCAGCCAGGCACAGGATCACCCACACTTGGCTCCTAAGTTCTCTCTTCTCTGACCACAGCCAGTGGCTGTGGTCAAGACACAGAGGGGTGTGCCAGACATCACCTACAAGACACAGAGAGGGGGGAGGTCGCTGCTCCTTCTGGGTCTATTCCTCTCTTTCTTTATTTACTTTATTGATAGAGAATAGATCATCAGAAATTTCCAGTTTGCTAGTTCACAATTCAGATGCCTACAAAAGCTCAAGCTGAGCCAGGCTGATGCCAGCAGCAAGGAACTAAGGGTGGGTAATAAGGTCTCAACTGATTCCAGCATCACCTGTCCCGCCTGGGTACACATTACCCAGAACCTGGAATTGGGAGCCAAGCCAAAAGTCTAAGAGAAGCACTCTAAAGTGGGAGGCAGGCATTTCCCAGTAACATATTAACTACTAGCCAAACAGCCACTCCTTTTGGATCTATTTTAGGAGATGGCCCACCTTCCCCAGAACCTCAGTCCATTTTTCCTCTTGGCAGGCTGCCCAGAGATGGGTCTCATGCTCACTGGGTCAGGATGGCTACCATAACAGAATGCCACTCCTGTGGCTGAAACTGCAAATTGTCTGGGCCTCAGTTCTGGCAGCTGCAAGCCCAAGAGTGACACGCGGCCAGCTCTGTGCTCTTCTCAGGCCTCCAGCCTCGGCTTGCAGGGAGCCACAATCTAGGAGCTGGTGTGGTCATTGTGGACTCTTCCCGGGTTTCCCTATATGTGTCTATTTCCTCCTCTTATAAAGTCACCAGTCATACAGTTTTAGAGCCCACCTAACAACCTCCTTTTCACATGGTCACATCTTTAAAGACCCTCCTTAAAAAACTGTCACAGGGGCCGGCATTGTGGCATATTGGGTAAAGTTATTGCTCAACTTCTGATCCAGCTCTCTGCTATGGCCTGGGAAAGCATTAGAAGATGGCCCAAGTGCTTGGGCCCCTGCACCCGCATGGGGACCCAGAAGAAGCTCCTAACTCCTGGCTTTGGAATGGCTCAGATCTGGATGTTGTGGCCATTTGGGGAGTAACCAGAGTATGGAAGACTCTCTCTCCCTCTCTCTGCCTCTGACTCCCTGTAACACTGCCTGACAAGTAAATAAATAAATCTTTTTCTTAAAAAAAAAAAAGGTCACAATCTGAGGCCTGGGTATTAGGACTTCAGCATAACAATTTTGGGTGGACACAACTCAGCACACAGCACATGCTCACTCATGATGCATTCTCTGGCCAGGGGTATGACATAATCCCAATGGCCTCAAACTCAGCATCTCAGCTGGGATTGATACTGAAGCATCTGATATCAAGGCCCACCCCTGGTCACATTACAGAGATAGGGACCAGGGTTGGAGCAACAGTTTCAGCTGCCATTTGGGACTCACATTCCTCAAATGCCTGCCCCTGTGCTTCTGATCCAGCTGACCGTTAATACGCCTGGCAAGACACCAGAGGATAGCCAAGTACTAGGGCCCCTTATACCCATGGGGGAGACCCTCATGGGGTTCCTGTCCACTTGCATTGGCCTGACACAAGCCTCGTTATTGCTGCTGTTTGGGGAGTGAAACAACTGACAAGACCCAGTGCTGTTGCATAGCGGGGGAAGCCAGTACCTGCAGCACCAGCATTCCATACAGGCATTGATTCAAGTCCCAGCTGCTCCATGTCCATCCAGCTCCCTGCCAATGTGCCTGGGAAAGCAGCAGAAGATGGCCCGAGTCCCTGGGCCCCTGCATCCATGTAGGCGATCTGGGTGAAGCTCCAGGCTCCTGGGTCAGCCTGGTCAGCCCTGGCTATTGTGGCCATTTGGGAAGTGAACCAGTGGATAGAAGATCTCAGTCTCTCTCTGTGCCTCTGCCTCGCCCTCTCTGTAACTCTTTCAAAATAATAAAGAATCTTTTTAAAAAAAAAAAGATATAAGATCTGTCTCTTTCTCTTCCCCATCTCTGTCACTATTAAAAAAAAAAGCAAATATTTTTAAAAGTAAATGATTCTCATCATTCCTAACTAAATTCCATCTCCAGTATATTTTTTCTAAAATGTGTGTCATGTGTTTTTTTGTCCTGTGTGCTGAGTGTTTTCTAAAGATTTATTTATTGGATCTGGTGCTGTGGCATAGTGGGCTAAGCCTCCTCTTAAAGCACCAGCGTCTCATATGGGCTCTGGTTCATGTACCTGCTGTTCCTCTTCCAATCTACCACTCTGCTATGGCCTGGGGAAGCAGAGGAATATGGCCCAAGTGTTTGGACCCCTAAACCCATTTAAGAGACCCAGAAGAAGCTCCTGGCTCCTGGCTTCGGATGAGCCCAACTCTAGGTGTTGCAGTCATTTAGGGAGTGAACCAGAGGATGAAGACCTTTCTCTCTGTCTCTCCTTCTCTGTAACTCTACCTCTCAAATAAATTTTGAAAAGTTTTTAAAACATTTTAGAAAAAGATTTTTTTATTTATTTGATATTTGAGAAGCACAGTTAAAAGAGGAAGAGATAGAAAAGTCTTCCATCCTCTGGTTCACTCCCCAAATGGCTTTGGATAGAGTTGATTCTTGTGGGTTTAAATGTCTCACAATAGTAAACCCCTGTCAAAATAACTCAAAATGTATCTGAGTCGGCCGGCGCCGTGGCTCAACAGGCTAATCCTCCGCCTTGCGGCGCCGGCACACCGGGTTCTAGTCCCAGTCGGGGCGCCGGATTCTGTCCCGGTTGCCCCTCTTCCAGGCCAGCCCTCTGCTGTGGCCCAGGAGTGCAGTGGAGGATGGCCCAAGTGCTTGGGCCCTGCACCCCATGGGAGACCAGGAAAAAGCACCTAGCACCTGGCTCCTGCCATCGGATGAGCACGGTGCGCCAGCCGCAGCGCGCCAACGGCGGCAGCCATTGGAGGTTGAACCAACGGCAAAGGAAGACATTTCTCTCTGTCTCTCTCTCTCACTGTCCACTCTGCCTGTCAAAAAAAAAAAATGTATCTGAGTCAAAAATTGTGCCCTGAGAGAAAACAGTGTGAAATTCAGAAATCCACCAACAATAGATGCTGGAGAGGATGTGGGGAAAAAGGGACACTAATCCACTGTTGGTGGGAATGCAAACTGGTGAAGCCACTATGGAAGTCAGTCTGGAGATTCCTCAGAAACATGAATATAACCCTACCATTCAACCCAGCCATCCCACTCCTTGGAATTTACCCAAAGGAAATTAAATTGGCAAACAAAAAAGCCGTCTGCACAGCAATGTTTATTGCGGCTCAATTCACAATAGCTAAGACTTGGAACCAACCCAAATGCCCATCAACAGTAGACTGGATTAGGAAATTATGGGACATGTACTCTACAGAATACTATACAGCAGTCAAAAACAATGAAATCCGGTCACTTGCAACAAAATGGAGGAATCTGGAAAACATCATGCTGAGTGAATTAAGTCAGTCCCAAAGAGACAAATATCATTTGTTTCCCTTGATTGGCGATGACTAACTGAGCACCAAAGGGGAAACCTGTTGAAGTGAAATGGACACTATGAGAAACAGTGACTCGATCAGATCTTGTGCTGACTGTTGTTGTACAATGTAATACTTTATCCATGGTAGTATTTTTTTTTTCTTTATCCTAGTACTAGAGGTTGAACTCTGTAATTAACACACAATTATTCTTAGGTGTTTAAATTTTAACTGAAAAGTGATCTCTGTGAAATATAAGAGTGGGAATAAGAGAGGGAGGAGATGTAAAACTTGGGACAGGCTCAATCGGAACGGCCCCAAATGATGGAGTTAGAATTGTGCCAGGGGTTTCCAATACAACCCCATCAAGGTGGCATGTACCAAGGCCATCTCACTAGTGCAAGTGATCAATTTCAGCTCACAATTGATCACACTGATAGGTCTAAGAGCCAAAGGGATCACACAAACAAGACTAGTGTCTGCTAATACTAACTGATAGAATGAAAAAGGGAGAGAATGATCCAACATGGGAAGCAGGATACACAGCAGACTCATAGAATGGCAGATGTCCTAAATAGCACTCTGGCCTCAGAATCAGCCCTTAAGGCATTTGGATCTGGCTCAAGAGCCCATGAGAATATTTTAGGCATGGAAAGCTAAGACACTCTGGAAAAAACAGAAGACCTAAATGAAAGATCTCTGCGAGTGAGATCCCAGTGGAAAGAACGGGGCCATCAAAGAAGGAGGTACCTTTCTCTGAAGGGAGGAGAGAACTTCCACTTTTACTATGGCCCTGTGGGAATAAGATCGAAGTCGGCTAACCCTAAAGGCTTCCATAGCCTCGGCAACTCATGACCAGAGCCTAGGGAGATTACTGACGCCATAAACAAGAGTGTCAAATTGTTAAATCAACATCAGGAGTCACTGTGTACTTACGTCTCATGAGGGATCTGTCCTTAATGTGTTATCCAATGTGAAGTGATGCTATTACTAGTACTGAAACAGTATTTTTACACTTTGTGTTTCTGTGTGGGTGCAAACTGACGAAATCCTTACATAGTATATATTGAATCGATCTTCTTTATATAAAGATAATTGCAAATGATTAAAAAATCTTGGTGTTAAACTGGAAATTGCATAGACAATTAATCAATTTTTTAAAAAAAAAAATCATGTAGGATCTCTGTCCTTAATGTGCTGTACATTGTGAATTAATACTATAACTAGTACTCCAACAGTATTATCATTTTGTGTCTCTATGCGAGGGCAAACCGTTGAAATCTTTACGTAATATGTACTAAATTGATCTCCTGTGTATAAAGAGAATTGAAAATGAATCTTGATGTGAATGGAAGGGGAGAGGGAGCGGGAAAAGGGGAGGGTGGGGGGAGGGAGGGAAGTTGTGTGGGGGGGGAGCCATTGTGGTCCATGAGCTGTTCTTTGGAAATTTATATTCTTTAAATAAAAGCTTTATAAAAAAAAAAAAAAAAAAAGAAAAAGAAAACAGTGTGAAGAAAATCCCTCCCCCACCACCTCCTCCAGGTGACTTGGCTACACTTCCTTGTTTTAAAACAGTAAGTAAATGAAGTTTTACTGTAAAAACTAACACACAAACAGAAAAGGACATAAAACAATGACTGTTTAATGAATTACAGAAAGACAAACTCTGTGTAATAAAATGTGTGACTATCCAGGAAACACTCCTTCCTTATTCTTCTGAAGAACTCTGGTTTATTCTTAGTGCTTTCTCCTACATAAATTTTTTTTTTGTCATTTAGATTTTACACACACATGCGCGCGTGCACACACACACACACACACACACACACACACACATACCCTGCAGGCTTTATGTGAATTATATTGAATTGATGTCTTTATAATACTGAATGTTATCTCTATAATTTCTTTGAATTTTTTTGTTTTTGTTTCATTTTGTTTTTAAAGATTTATTTTTTGAAAGTCAGAGTTATGCAGAGAGAGGAGAGGCAGAGAGAGAAAGAGGTCTTCCATCTGATGGTTCACTCCCCAATTGACCACAATGGCCGGAGGTGAGCTGATCCTAAGTCAGGAGCCAGGAGCTTCTTCCAGGTCTCCCATGTGGGTACAGGGACCCAAGTACTTGGACCATCTTCTACTGCTTTCCCAGGTCATAGCAGAGAGCTAGATCAGAAATGGAGCAGCCATGTCTCAAACCAGTGCCCATATGGGATGCCGGCGCTTCAGGCCAGGGCATTAACCCACTGCACCACAGCGCCAGCCCCATTTGTTTGAATTGTCATTCCACTCTCATAATATCTTACAACTTTTCTGTAGAGATTTTTCTTGTGTAAGTTTTTTTAACTTATTCATTTGAGACACAGAGAGAGGCTGGGATATGGACAAATTTTGAGAACTCCCAGTCTCTGGTTTACTCTCCAAATGCCCCAACCACCTAGGGCTGGGAAAGACTCAAGCTAGGAGCCTGGTTCTCAATCCAGGTTTACCACCTGGGTGTCAGGGACCCAGTCACTAGAGCCATCACCACTGCCTTAAAGCAACACACTTTGATGCTACTGCATGTGTTGTCTTTATGAATGTACTTCTCCAATTGCTAATTCTAATTGTTTATATGGAAAGATATATGTTGACTTCGTATCTGGCAAAAAAATGTTCCTTTCTTTTGTTCATAATGATCATTTTGGATTATATGGGATTCTATGTAACAATTACATTATCTGAAAAATAGCACCTGTTAACTTTTCTTACCAATTGTCACAGCTTTTAGTTCTTTCTCATGTGTTTCTACACTGCTGTTCCCATCTGTATCGTGTTAAATAGCAGAGAAGAAAGTATGCATCAACCTCCCCATTACACTGCTGCACAGTTAAGTAGGAAGTTGCTGTAAATTTTTATAAATAACCTTTACCTGATTTTTTTACCTCCATTTTTTAACTTATATAAGAGATAGAGAGAGCTCTAATGCTACTTCAATCCTGAAACCATGTCCAACAATGTGGACGACAGGGACACAACTACTTGCAGCAGGAGGCTAGAGTCATGAGTTTCAACTAGGTAGCAAACTCAGGCACTGATGGGTGGAATGCTATGCCTTAACCAGAAGCTTATATCACTAGCATAAATACTCAACCCAGAAATTCCTTCTTATCCTTGGATTTTTTTTTTGAGAGGCAGAAAGATAGAGACAGCTCCCCTTTGCTAATCCACTCCCCCCAAATGCCCACAACAGCCAGGACTGTGCCAGGCCAAAACTTGGAGTTGGGAACTCAATCTAAGATTCCCACATGGGTAGCAGGAGCTCAATTACTTGAACCAGCACTGCTGCCTAGGATGCTCTGTGCTGGCAGGAAGCTGGAGTCAGTAGTCAAAGTAGGTACTATGGTTCAGAACAGGCATCTTTTTTTTTTAAGGGAAAGAGTTTATTCAAGGAAACCCAACAGACTGGAGGGAAGGGGCGAAGAAGGAAAAGAGGGAGGAGAGCGTAAGAGAGACAGAGACAGAGATCAGGAGATGGAGAGGAAGAGAGAGAGAGAGAGAGAGATGTTCATGAGTAGGTTCTTTTAAAACTTCATGGAGGGGGAGCAGGCAGGGAAGTAGAAGCAGTGAATCCCATTAGGATAAGGGTGGGACTAACACCGGTGCTTGGGCCATGTGGCTTACCTGGCTTCCAGCAATGGTGGAGGACAATAGAGCCTAGGATAGTGTCAGGGTGTGGATCGTGCCATAGATAAGACTGCACCATTTTACTAACATTCCCCTCTTTTGTTTTTTTTATAAAGCAGGAGTTGTATGGGATTACATTAGTCCCCAAAGTCCAGGAAGGGTAGAGGGACAATGATTTGTCTTTAGAGCTACTTCGTGCTGATGTGGGGTGACGAGGTACTCTTCACTGGCATGGGGCGATGTCTCAAGCCACTGTCTCCTGGGTGGGGAGCTGAGTATATCCCTGTAGCAGCATTTGGTTGACTGCCTGTTGCTGAAAGCCTTGGTTTATTTCATTATCACCTCCTGTAAACACTTAAGCAGACACAGTAGTATAAAACACAAGGTGAGAATAACATTATGTAATGAGAGGATTTCATGAGGAGAGAAAAATGAGGCACGGGGCGGGGAGGATCTCTGGACCCTTGTGAAGACTGTTTGATGGACATGGTTTAAAGCTGATTCCAGGGGCCAGCACCATGGTGCAGTAGGTTGATCCTCCACCTGCAGTGCCAGCATCCCATATGGGCACCGGGTGCTAGTCCCAGCTGCTCCTCTTCCAATCCAGCTCTCCGCTGTGGCCTGGGAAATCAGTGGAAGATGGCCCAAGTCCTTGGGCCCCTGCACTCACATGGGAGACTGGGAAGAAGCACCTGGTTCCTGGCTTCGGATGGGCGCAGCTCTGGCCATTGTGGCTACTGGGGGAGTGAACCAACAGACAGAGGACCTTTCTCTCTGTCTCTCCCTCTCACTGTCTGTAACTCTGCCTCTCAAATAAATAAATAAAATCTTAAAAAAAAAAAAAAAAGCTGATCCCAACCAAGAACGGGAGAAAGGCCACTCAATTTTTGCAGGAAGAGGGGTTTGTCTATGGAGAAAATCCTAAACAATCATACAACATTAAGTGGGGGAGAGGACCATCAATACATACAGCTTGGGAGTAGAGCCATTGAAGTTAGAGTAGAGGCTATGATTACAAAGGAACGAAGCCCCAAGTGGGCTAGACATGGTCTAGAACAAAGGACAGAGTCATTACTAGAGGATCTAAGAAAGGTGCTGTCTCAGCCACATAGAAACTGACAGAAGGGGCCTGACAACAATCTGGTGGCTTTAAGACCTTTCCAGTTATGAGGCCCAGACCTATCTGTCTCTTCACATGGGATACATCATAAGGGAGGTGTGAACCTCCTTGGGGAAGGCACCCTATTGACTTCCATTCCCTGGCTGGCCTAGGAAGAGAACTGGCTAGGTAAAGGCAGGTGGCAACTCTAATAGGAAATGTACAGTTCTGCCTGCAATGTCACTGACCCTACTTGGCCGTCCCCTCAGCAGCAGTGGTCACCTTGGAAACTGGGCCAAGTGAAGAGCTTTTCAGCTTGTATCCAGCAAGGTCTGTGGCTCTGACCTGGGCATCCTTTGACTCCAGGGCAGTTCCATTTCCAGTTATCCAACTCTTGGCTGGCAGAGCTGCCAGGGCTCTTTATAAGCTGACTTCTGCTGAAGCCCTAGGTTTCCACTTCGAAAACCAATGCAGTGGACTGGCCTGTTGGGTCTCCTTGATGGCAGACCACTGTACAGAGCTGCCTTTAATAGGCCTGCCACCTATCTTTACATTTCTTCTGATGCCTAGCTTTCTTTTCCTCCTGTTTTTTGTTAAAGCAGACCAGAGCATGCAAGTCAAGGGGGTTCTCAAGTCCCATCTCTAATCTTTGGTAGCCTCAACTAAAAGTCTATAGTCACAGGCATGTTCTGGTAGTGGTTTTTTCTGAGGTAGACAGTGCCCATGAGGAAAGCCTTGTCCTCACTTTAAAACTTTCTCTCCTTTGTTTGGTCTGAAAGGGAGGTTTTGCCTGTTTACTGTACCAATGGTGAAGTACATCTAGCTGTGAAATTATAATTTAAGCTTTCATTTTGGCTATACTATTACAGAAAATGTTAGCCACCCCTTTTATAAGATATGAAGATCAAATTTTGCACCTTGGAGAGGGAGGTTTTGCCTGTTTACTGTACCAATGGTGAAGTACATCTAGCTGTGAAATTATAATTTAAGCTTTCATTTTGGCTATACTATTACAGAAAATGTTAGCCACCCCTTTTATAAGATATGAAGATCAAATTTTGCACCTTGGAGAGTCCTTCAGAATAGAATTAGTTTCCTACCTCAAAGAGAACAGAGAAATGAAAGAACAAGTCGGGCTTAGAATAGAGAAATGAGGGAGCAAGTCCCAGGTTGCTTACTGACAATAGCAATATCGAATGAAAACTTAGCAAGTGATTTCAACCATTAGATAACAATTTAGAAAAACATTTACCAGAAGGTCTAATGCTTTCTATAAATTTTAAGAATACATGTATTTGGAAACATCTCTTAACTATCTAACATGGTGTAGCTTGTTTAACCAGCAAATTCAAGCACAAGAATATAAAATGTTTTTAGTTTCTTTCTACCAGCAGATTTAAAACATCTGATACAGAGATTCAGGTCACATGAATCAAAATGTATCTTTGATTAATTTTAGCAGCTTAAATTGATGAGCAATCTTTTATCCATAGGCCAATTAAAATAAAACTCTTAATGAATTTTCCCCTGTAGACATACAATATGTATACCCATATAACATAACATACAAGGTAGAACAATAAAGAAGTTTCAGTAATAGCTTTTTAAAAACTTTAACTTCTTTTTGTAAATCACCAATTGATTCAAATTACTTTCTGCTCTTAGTAATGTCAGTTAACCATACTTTCTCTCAGTTGGTACCTGTAATACATTATTGGCTTCATCTGTTTACAGAGCCATCCCAAAGTACTGAATACAATAGATGTGGCTGGAAAAAGTCTATCAGAACCTATACAAAACTGTGGATGACAAGACTTTAAATAGCCATATTTAAAATTATAAACTTATTAACCAACAAGAGGCACTTGCTTACTTCACAGTATTTTTAAAAGCACCTGTAGGATTTTACAAAGAATTTAACCCTTTTAGGCCTTTGGGGCTCTCTCATTAAGAGAAACATGATGTGTAGTAATATAAGATCATTAGACTTTTTAACTTTAAATGTGTATCAGTAGCATTTTATATCATAAAAACTTAAAATTTAGCACCATTTCACATCTTGACAGTACTTCTAACATAATACAAATAGCCTGATTAGTTGGTGTCTCTACAAGATGAGAGACATATATCCTTTGATATTTCCAGTTGGGCCTAAACTGGAAAAACCGAAGTCCAAATTTACTGGAAATGTCAGAGTTCAACTTGTTTGGAATTTGATGTTTATTTTTTGAATGTCTGTCAAGGATGCCAAGAAGGCTTAAAGTATCTGGTTGAAATATGATCCCTTAACATCATAACATAATATGGACCAAATTTGATCATTGTTACAAGGTGATTATTCAAATGTTTTAGAATAAGCATATATTTAAATGACCCATAACTCTTAATAAAAAACTCAGCTGTTTTTAAACAATTAGAATTTAACAGAGACATTAAAAGAACATAATAAATTACTTTAACTCATTGCTTTAACAGAGAATCAGATTCTAATTCTATGTCATAGGGAAATAGATTAATAGCTTTTGTATCCAAGATTTCTTTTTTTCATAACTTTCTGTGACTTCCACACACCCTTTTCAACTTACTTAAAACATTCCATCATTTCCATCCCAGTCTAGAATAAACTAGACATCAGGATGAAGTCATTCTCACAAACCATGTCCTTTCTTTATTCAAAAATCTCATTCTTTCTTAACCTTCCTTACCAAGAACACTTGCATTCTTAACCTTTCTTACCAAGCACACATTTCTATACTTGTGATGTTTTCCATCTGCCAATTTTCTTGATTTACATTTTGAAATAACCTGTTAAAAATCTCCAAATTAAGACATTTTTAAATAAGGTAACACACCAAATTTCAGCCTGAGTTACTTTAAGCAGTGCTGAACTATTTTTATGGACAGTTCATGAAAACATATTTGTTAAATCAACCCTAATAATTCTTCTATAGAATATAACATACTGAGAGTACCAAAGTTTACATTTAGATGCACTTATTTCATTTGCCTTTACCCAATTTAAATTAGCAGCTACACCTAAATGACTTAAGATGCTGATATTATATCCCTATCTAAATTCAATTAAAATTAAAATTTCATTCATCTAAAACAAGTACTTATTATCCATTGCTGTTTCATTGAGTACTGATTACTCAGAAACCTGTTAAAATAAATTGCAAAATAAATTTAGCAAGTTACAAAACACCAAGGACAAAAAGTGAAGGTCAAAAGACCTGATTTTCCTGTCTGGCTTGCTCATGATAAAGCAAAAGAGCCATCAGAGGGGTGGGATACCTAATTTATCTCTCAATAAGCAGGGAGCTCAAAAGGATGGAATTACCACTCCCCTGCTATTCTTATGGTAAAACTAGAACAAGAGAGGTAGGGGCAAAAGACCATTTGGAGAACAAGGGCTGGAGAGTGAAAGCTTGGAGACAGCCATTCCCAAACTTGCGGGAGGATCACTGATAAAGACAGGGAGAGTAGACTTTGAACAAGGCCTGGTTCTAAGATAAAGTCAGAATTTCTGGATGGGAGGGGAGGTATAGTGAGCTGAGATAGTGAAAAGTTGGGGCTGCAAACATGGAAGGCAGAGGTTTCAGCTCAGGCCTTTGACCTCTAGTGGAAACTTTGGAGGCCAATAGGACCTGGGCCAGAGAGTAGTACACATAGAAGGTTTAGATCAAAGATAGAAAAGCTTGAACATATGGGATCTCCTTCCATTTTCCCGAATACTCACAGAAGTGATAAAGATCTTGAATGATATCAGGGTCAAACAACTCTGACTTTGGGTCAATCCCTCAGGACCAAATGTGCCACCATGGAGAGGCCACTTTGATAGACTGTTAAGGTCATACATGGGCCATGCTTGATTACAGAGAAAGATGTGGTATCGATGTTTGAGGGGTGTAGACAATTTGAAAGGGACTTAGGAGGCTACCAAGAGGAAAATTAGATGGAACACAGAGAAATTTCCCATGGCAACTGGATAGGTCAGATTGGTGGATGTCAAGCATCCTTGAAATCCCGATCATCTGACTAATGAGAGGATATGGGAGCAGAGGGCGGGGTTATTGCCCAAGTGCCCACTAGAGCCCAGGGCTTAGCCTGTAGAAAGGAAACAGGAGGTTGAGTCATCACCCACACCCACCGTTGCCCAGACACGGCACCTGTAGAGACTAAAAGCCTTTAGGAGTTGTGGTTGGCGCCTAGTACTAGGACTTTCAGATGAGCAGATGAGAGTAGAACCACAACTCAAAGTAGAAGTCACCGTGAGAATTTCCCATTCCGCATCTTACCTCAGAATTTGGAAGATTGGTGTGTGGAAGGAGATCGTGGAGCATTCAGTGGTGTGGAAGGAATTCCAGGGATGTGTTTTGTGACTGTCAGAAATCCAGGATCCCAGAGCAGCTCAGGGATCCTTGAAGGGAGAGCAAAGTCACTGGGGGAGCCTGGGTCCAAGTCACGGCACCAATGTAAGGCCACCACAAAACACACCAAACACCGGAGTAAGGGAAAGAGTTTATTGGGGGAAAGCCAACAGACTGGAGGGAAGGGGCAAAGAAGGAAAAGAGGCAGGAGAGCATAAGAGAAAGAGAGAGACAGAGACAGAGGTCAGGAGATGGAGAGGAAGAGAGAGAGAGAGAGCTGGAACATGTATCTTAACCACTAGGTGAAAGCCCATGCCTTATCCTAGTTTTGACCATAAGTGAATGTTCAAAATACCACAACAGATGTCCTACTATAAATTGATGCTGATATATATATATATATGTAAACTTTTTTTCACATCTCCTAGATGATCATATTGTTTTATCCTTGTCTTGCTACAAAGCATTAAAAACTCATTCTAGATCAATGCTGGTACCCAGACTGCATTTTGGAGCCACTGATCCAATACATACCTGCCCTGATATCTCAGGATATGCTCTAACATTCCTGTCCCAGTATCAATTCTCAATTCCCTTAGCATGACTGGTACTTACAGCTCTCCTCCCTCAGAAACGGAAGGATCATTTCCTCCTGGGTATTACCGCACTGTTTGTGAAAAGATTATCTTCATGCCTAAATATTAATGTTCTTGTTGACATGTCTTTCATTGCAATTCTTAGAAGAAGGTTATGAGAAACCACGTTTGCTAAGCAAATACTTCCCATCTTTGTAGATTTCCACATCACCAGACACATGAATATGAGGAAATACTATTGTATACAAGACAAATAAAATACACAAAAGTCATGCTTCCTAATTATTGCACTTTTCTGTGTATAAGGTTATTTGAAAATGGATCATAGTGGAGAACAGGACTGGCAAGGGGAGAGGGAGGAAGAGTTGTGGAGTGTGGGTGGGAAGGCAGATATGGTGGGAAGAATCACTATATTCCTAAAGTTGTACTTATGAAATGCATGAAGTTTGTATTCCTTAAATAAAAGGTCTCTTTGGGAAAAAATAAATAAATAATAAATAGTTATGCTTCCTATAATAGTTTATTTTGCACTTTAATTTCCCAGATTTGGGGCACACCTTCATTCAGTGGCATATCATAGTTTGTATTTCATGTTGAGAATAATAGTGCATTTTATCATTAGCATCATAGCTTCCATGAAAAATGCCAGTTCTGAAATTAGCAAAGAAATGCTACATTTGAATAGGAACTCTCCGCAAGCCCCAACATGTGAGGTCAACATGTGCGATCCCCAACATCGGGGACTAAATAGATATGTGACATTGAGCAAACCACTTCATCCCTCTGAACCTCACATTTCACGTCTGTAAATTGTATGTACTGAGCTCCACCTCACTAGAAAGTTGTAAGGGTAAAATGGCAACAGCAAACAAGGATTTAAGCAAACATGTGCAAGGCAGGATGATCAACATGAAAACCTCAGAAACTTTGACTTCTCTTTCCAATACTGTCAGCAGCTTCCCTCAGCAAAGAAACACAGCTCAGTCAACACACAGGACCACGGTCCATATTTCAATAAGGCCCACTGCTTTGTACTGAGGGATACTAGCACACTGCATGGCATGAGAATTCAGGAGATAGCTGTTAAGGAAGGAAAGACTGTTGAAGCATCTACTATTGCAAGAATAGAATTTAAGTAGCTCTAAAACCAGAGCTCAGGTGGCCGGTGTTATAGTGTAGTAGGTAAAGACACCGCCTGGGACACCAGTGTCCCAAAAGAGCACCAGGTCATGTCCCAGCTGCTGTATCTCTAGTCCAGCTCCCTGCTAATGGCCTAAGAGAGCAGTTGAAGATGGCCCAAGTGCTTGGGCCCCGCCACCCATGTGGGAGACCCAGATGAAGCTCCTGGCTGTTAGCTTCAGCGTAGCCCAACCCTGGCCATTGTAGCCATCTGTAGAGTATACCAGCAGAAGGAAGATCTCTCTCTCTCTCTCTCTCTCTCTCTCTCTCTTTCTGAAACTGTGACTTTTAAATGAATAAATATTTTTTAGTAAACAAATAAAACCAGGGGCTGCTAGGGATATAGTGACTGAAATGCAACTGTTGATATTCTAGGAGATTCTGCAATGTTTTAGAGCTAAATTCCAGCGATTGGTATTTGTATGTTTTGAACTTCTCCTCTCTCTTGGGTATAGATATTCCAAGCAAGATACAAACCACATTGAAGGTACACTTGGGATCAAGGACAGCTCCCTTGGAGAGCAAGCTTCTGACAATATCACTCCCTTTTCCAAACCTTCTCAGGATATG
This sequence comes from Sylvilagus floridanus, assembly GCA_949820135.1. Classification (NCBI taxonomy): domain Eukaryota; kingdom Metazoa; phylum Chordata; class Mammalia; order Lagomorpha; family Leporidae; genus Sylvilagus; species Sylvilagus floridanus. The sequence continues at coordinate 122,336,953 of OX463225.1, forward strand.
TTCTTTCCTTTAAACACTCATGCACCAGCAGACTAGTGAGAGGGAAAATGTTTTCTATTGACAACTTATTGGCAGTTCACCCAGACCCAGTCTAGACTCTTGTCTACTTCCAGAGATCCCTTCTTTGGGAGATGAGGATTAGCTTGAAAAATCACATGCTCTTGATAAAGCCTGCAAAGCCTGTACCTTTCTCTTTTGTGGCCTTTGTTCCTGTTCTGGCTGCCCCACATCAGGACACCTTTCCTCTTTTGGAGAAATCTCTCCCACACCCCACATGAGGGAGTCACAGCCTGGCCTCTAAGGAATCTGAAGGGACCTGAGTCTCCCTCACATCCCCTCTAGCTGCCCGTAGCACAGAGAGAGAGCCTAGATTTGGACAACCTGATGTTGCAGCCTGTACTCTGAACTATGAGCTGGAGGAGGCAGGTCAGAGAGTTCAGCCATTGCAACAGTAGAGGCAGCATCAGCAGTCCATCAGCTACCTCAAAGAGTCTGAAGGTCATGGTGGCCACAGCAGCCTCCTGGCTAGGCGGATCCTGTGGCCCATCCATGGTGACACCCATGCTCCTCATCCTCCTGTGAGCTCCACCCCATTCACCAAGCCTAGGACCCAAACCTTCTCATTGGTTACAGAATACCCAGAGCTTGTTTAATAGACTCCTGTCTGCTTCAGTGGATTGTGAAGGTGCGTGGGTGCCTGCACACAAGCGCTAGAGAATGAGACACAAAGAGGCAGTCAGAGAGATATGATAGCTAAGTGAGAGGGTGAAAAGCTAAAATCTCCCCATTGGACAATATTTCCAGTCAAAATTCTATGGAAAACTGGACAAAAAATATGAGTCTTCTGCCCAACCTGAACATCTTCATTACATAGTCATTTTCCAACATATAAACCCTGATTTTATAGAAAGTGGTTTTTTGCTTTATTTTTTCCCTTCTTTTTTTAAGATTTATTTTTATGTATTTGAAAGTGAGAGTTAGCAAGAGAGAGGTTATTTTCTATCCCCGGTTCACCGCCCAAATGGCCACAATGAAGCCAGGAACTTCATCTGGATCTCCCACAAGGGTACAGGGGCCCAAGTGTTTGGGCCAACTTTCTGCTGCTTTCCAAGGCAAATTAGCGGGGAGTTGAATTGAAGTTGAGCAGCCAGGACTCAAACCATGGCCCCTATGGGATGCTGGTGTTGCAGGCAGCAGCTTAACCCACTATGCCACAGCGCCGGGCCTGAAAGAAGGAATCTAACAAACCTGTGGATGCCCAAAGAGCCACAGCTGGACTCAGGATGACACAGCAGAGGGAGGTCTTCCTGTGCTGCTGACAGCCCCGGGCACAGTGGCTGAGAAGAAAACCAGGCAAGGATACTCCTTTTCCTGAAGAACACGCTTCTCTTGCTTGAGTCATGCCCGGTACACACCATCACTGGGCCCACATCACGGTGCCCAGTGGAGGCACAAAAGCTGACACTGTTTGCCCCCTAGATGAACTGGCAAGGGCAAAATAGCAACTACATAGGATTCCCACCTTAAAAGTTTATGCTTATCCTGTAACCTTAACGCAAAGCCCAGAAAATGCTAATTGAGAATCATTCTGCCAAGCAACAGTTTTTCCAGACTCTTCAGCCTTGACAACATCATTGAAGACCCAAACACCTAATTTACTTTTCTAGATTAAAAGAGCCACAGTCATGTGACAAATGGCTGAAAGGTGTGATCCTTTATTGAATCAAAGAAAAAGCGATAAAGGGGCCAGCGCCGGTGCTCACTAGGCTAATCCTCCATCTGTGGCACCGGCATGCCAAGTTCTAGTCCCAGTTGAGGTACCGGATTCTGTCCCAGTTGCTCCTCTTCCAGTCCAATTCTCTGCTATGGCCCGGGAGTGCAGTGGAGGATGGCCCAAGTCCTTGGGCCCTGCACCTGCATGGGAGACCAGGAGGAAGCACCTGGCTCCTGGCTTCAGATTGGCACAGCACGCCAGCTGTAGCAGCCATTTGGGGGGTGAACCAACAGAAGGAAGACCTTTCTCTCTGTCTCTCTCTCTCACTGTCTAACTCTGCCTGTCAAAAAAAAAATGCTATAAAGGATATCAGTGGGCCAACTCCTGGAATTTAACATGAGAAATGTATTGGAAAACAGTATTAATGTAAGGGTTCCTGTGTAATATCTGTAGGGTACAGGAGATGCAGGTTGAAATAATTCACTGTGGGGCTGGCACTATGGCATAGTAGGTTAAGCCTCCACATGCAGTGCTGGGAGCCTATATGGGTTCCAGTTCATGTTCTAGCTGCTCCATTTCCTGTGCAGATCTCTGCTTATGGCCTGGAAAAGCAGTGGAAGATGTCCCAAGAGCTTGGTGCCCTGCACCTGTGTGGGAGACCCGGAAGAAGCTCCTGGCTCCTGGCTTCAGATCAGCCCAACTCCAGCCATTGTGGTCAATTTGTGGAGTGAACCAGCTGATGGAAGACCTCACTCTCTGTTTCTCCCTCTCTCTGTCTGTAACTCTACCTCTCAAATAAATAAATAAATAAATTTTTTAAATCCTCATTCCTTCAGAATTTAAAGAAAAAGAAATAATTCAAGGTAAAGTGTCACATCTTCAACTTATTCAATGAGCTAAAAATTGTGTGTGTGTGTGTGTGTGTGTGTGTGTGAGAGAGAGAGAGAGAGAGAGAGAGCGAGAAAGAGAGAGAGAGAGAGGAAGAGAGAGAAAAAAAAACTGTGACAACACATTTAAGTGAAGGTACTCCTGGTCTGTTTTTTGCACTTTGTTTCCTGTCCCTGATGTTAACAAATTATCACAAACCTAAGGACTTAAAGGTAAAATACAATGTATTGCAGTTCTGCATGGCAGAAATTCAAAATCAGTCCAAAGATCCTAAAGGGTATATGCGAAGCTGCGTTTCTCCTTGGTACTCCAGGAAAGATGCTCCTTGTCTTTCCCAGTTTTTATTGGCTGCCAAGGTCCATTGGCTCAGGGTGTAATCCCATCTTAACTAATGGCATCTACAAAAGCCCTATTTCCAAGTAAGATCGCATGTATACAACCCTAGGATTAGAACTGCAACAAAGCTTTCGTGGTGCTGGGGACAAGGGAGTGTTATGGTGCAGCAGGTTGAGTCACTACTTGGGATGCCAACATCTCACATTAGAGGGACACAGCTCCCAACTAATATGTGGGAAAGGCAGTGAAAGCCCAAGAACTTGAGCCCCTGCCACCCAAGTGGGAGACCAGGCAGAGTTCCCAGCCAGTTTCAGCCTCTCTCTCTCTCTCTCTCCCTCTCCTTTTTCTCTGTCACTCTGCATTCCATATAAATAAAATATATGCTTAGGGACCAGCATTGTGGCATAGTGGGTAAAGCCACTGCCTAAGACACTGGCATTCCATATGGATGCTGCTTTGTATCCCGCTGCTCCACTTCTGATCCAGTTTCCTGCTAATGTCCTGGGAAAAGCAGAAGATGATGACCCAAGTACTTAGCCCCTACATCCATGTGGGAAACCCACATGAAGATCCTGGCTCCTGGCTTCAGGCTTGTCCAGGTTCAGCCATTATGGCCATCTGGTGAGTGAACCAGCTGATGGAAGACCTCTCTTTCTCTCCCCCTCTGGTTCTCCCTCTCTCTCTGTAACTCAGGACTTTCAAATAAGTAAGCAAATAAATATTTAAATGTATATAAAAATATATTTTTCGGGGGGCAATACAACCTACACAAGGGATCATCACCATAGCTGTTGAATTACATCTATAATTTCTTTAAACAATGTCTAGCACACCTGTGACCTGAATGATTGTGACTGCCCCCCACCCAAGTGCATATGTTGAAACCTAATCCCCAGTATGACAGCATTTGGGTGTAAGGGCTTTGTGAGGTCAAAAGGGTGGAGCCCCCAAGAAGGAAATGAGAGCTCTTATAAAAGAGGCCCAGAGGAGAATTCCGAGAAGATAGAATAAGGAGGGAACTTACTGCTCTATTCTAGTGGAAGAAAATCCATAAAAAAGTGAAAAGAAAGGCAGAGGAGCTTCCAAGATACTGGAATAGGGAGGGAGCTTACTGCTCTAGTCTAAGAAGATAGTTTTAAATAGTGGAGAGGGAAGAGTTAGGGAGAAAATGGCAGAGGAAACTCTATGCAAATTAGAGGAATACAATGGACCTACATGGAGGACACAGATGCCCACAGCTCAGGACCCCAGCAGCTGAGAGCCTACAAACCAGTGTTGAAGAGTAAGGTGAAATCAGATGACAGCAGCCCAAGCCACTGGCAATAAAGTTGCAGGAAGAGCTAAGCGGGAACCTGTCTTGGAGCCCCATGGTGTACCCACCAAAATAGGGGGAAAAAAACAGAAGGGACACGTTTCTTTCTCCCCAGTCACCTTAAAACGGAGTCCAGCAAAAAGCCAATAGAGGGGCTGGCACTGTGGCATAGCAGGTAAAGCCACTGCTTGCAGTTCCGGCATTCCATATGGGCACCAGTTCAAGTCCCAGCTGCTCCACTTCCTATCCAGCTCTCTGCTATGGCCTGGGAAAGCAGTGGAAGACTGCTCAAGGACTTGGGCCCCTGCACTCACTTGGGAAGACCTGCAGGAAGCTCCTGGCTCCTGGCTTCAGATCAGTGCTGCTCCGGCAGTTGCAGACAATTGGGGAATGAACCAGCAGACGGAAGACCTCTCTCTGCCTCTGCCTCTCCTTCTCTCTCAGTGTAACTTTGACTTTCAAATAGATAAATAAATCTTGGAGGGGGAAAGGGGGGCAATAGAATGGGCACCATTTTGGACATGTGTAATAGCTGTACCAGCTCATGTCTGTGCCCAGCAACCAGCCGAGTGGAGACTCCTGACTCTGGTGGGGCAAACAGACATGCGGCTGGGTGTTCATGACTGTGGGAGGCTTGTGTGTCAAAACTGAAAAAAATTGAGGCTGTGTGGGAGGACTGACAGTGTGGCTGGGACTTTGGGCAGTCACTGTGGGAGAATCCACATGTTCAGGGCTTCCTGGTTACCTGGTGAGGGGCATTGCTGGGGAATCTGAGCTTACACTGAGGACTGCACAGATCCTTTGTGTGGTTCTTGGGGCAGAGTGAACGAATATTATACCCACTGGGGCTAGTGCTCAGTCACCGGTCTCCTTCGAGGAGAGGAGCTCAGCTGAGCATATTAAACCTCCCTTCAGATGAGAGAGAGAGAGATTTTCCACACCAAACCTGGGTGTGCCACCTTAGACACACCCTTCACCCTAGAGAACTGAACAGAGCTCCCTGGCCACACCTACTACATGGCTCTAGATATTCACTGAAAGCAGATACTCCTCTTATCTACAGAGGCATAGTACAAAGATAAAAGCTGCCACAGTGAAAAAATAAAGATAAAAAATAAACCAATGAGTATCTCCACAAATGTCAAACAAATGCACCAATTCAAGAATTAAGAATAAGGAAGACAACATGACACCCCACAAAGAACACAACACTTCAACACTAGATTGTGAAGATGATGAGATTGAAGAAATACCAGAAAAGGAATTCAAAAAATTGATCATAAGATTACATAGAAGTAATCAGAAGCAAATTCACAAGCTACTGAAATCTGTACATGACATGAGAGAAAATTTCTCCCATGAAATTGAGATCTTAAAGAGAAATCAAAATGAAATGAAGAATTCAATAGTACAAATAAAAAATACAATGGAAAGCCTTAAGAACAGAATTGGTGAAATAGAAGAAAGAATATCTGACTTATAAACAAAGCACAGGATTTTACACAGTCAAACCAAAAACAAGAAGAGGAAATTAGATAACTATAAACCACTGTTGGGAATCTACAGGATACTATCAAGTGGCCCTACATATGGATTTAGAAGTTCCTGAAGGCATGGAGAGAAAAAGGATTAGAAGGCCTTTTTAGTGAAATAATAACAGAAAACTTCCCTATTTTGGAGAAAGAAAGGGACATCAAAATACAGGACGCACATAGAACTCCTAATAGACATGACCAGAAAAGGTATTTACCACAACACATTGTAGTCAAATTCTCTACAGTAAAACATAAAGAAAAGATTCTAAACTATGCATAAGATAAACACCAGATTACATACAGAGGACCTCCTATTAGACTCATAGATGATGTCTCATCAGAAACCCTACAGGCTGGGAATGAGGAGCTATATTCCATGTCTTAGGAGAAAAAATTGTCAACACAGAATACTATATCCTGCAAAGCTCTCATTTATGAATGAAGGTAGAATAAAGACCTTCCATAACAAACAGATTGCAGATGATATGATTTGACATACAGGGAATCCAAAAGACTCCACCAAGGGACTATTGGAACTCACAGAAGAGTTTGGGGCCAGCGCCGCTGCTCAATAGGCTAATCCTCCACCTTGCAGTGCTGGCACACCGGGTTCTAGTCCAAGTCGGGGCACCGGATTCTGTACCAGTTGCCCCTCTTCCAGGCCAGCTCTCTGCTGTGGCCCAGAAGTGCAGTGGAGGATGGCCCAAGTGCTTGGGCCCTGCACCCCATGGAAGACCAGGAGAAGCACCTGGCTCCTGCCATCGGATCAGCGCAGTGTGCCGGCTGCAGCACGCTGGCCGTGTCGGCCATTGGAGGGTGAATCAACGGCAAAAGGAAGACCTTTCTTTCTGTCTCTCTCTCTCTCTCACTGTCCACTCTGCCTGTCAAAAAATAAAAAATAAAGAAAAAAAAAGAAGAATTTGGAGCAGAGACTAGATCTCTTTAAAATTTAATCTTTCTATACAACGGCAAGTGTTTGGTAACCACTATTCCACTTTGAACTTCTATGAGTTTTAACTGAGATGTTTTCAGTTTGAGAAATGAAATCTTTTAGATGCTTCACTACATCACATTTGCATATCAATTGAAATAACTGTACTTATCATTCTTGTGGACTTCATTCTTCAATTGTACTGCTTCTATACTCTTCCGGTGGTGACTCTGTGGACAAGAAGATAACAGTCATCTGCAGTGGTTCAATCCTTAGCATCACCAAAATGCTAACCTGACTTCTCCTTTTTGAGATCTTACTCTATCTTTATATCCCAAGGGGCACAACTTTTATAGAAGTATGCCCAAGAATAAAAGTGAACTGCTTTTTGGCAAGTAATTACCTGTGTTACTATGTTGCTAACCTAAAGTTAACTATTACTCTGTGCTCAGTGTATTCTGTGCTTCCCTCTATAGTTGTGTATTACCTCATTGCATTTCTTACTCACATTTTACTTTACAAATGGAAGTGAGATTTGAATGCAGTGGTTGTAATTAATGGAAACTTGTGGACACCTTACTCATATCCAGATGATAGCCAGGCTTTCTGACAAGCTGAGTGTCTTCCATGTAACACTTTTGTTTTTATTTGTAAAATACTTCCTTCCACATTTAAATCAGACAGGTCCCAAAAATATCATCTGTGTTACCTGAATTAAACATCCATAGTTTATCTTCTGTTGAGCTAAAAAAAATAAGAGTTTGGTAAAGTAGCAGCATATAAAAACAATACACAAAAATTCAACAGCCTTTGTATACACAGATAATGCCAAGGCTGAGACTGAGTTTCTAAGATCAATCTCACTCACAATAAAAATTGTAAAATCTATTACAATGAGAACTATAAAACATTACAAAAATATATAGAAGATACAAAAAAATTGAAAAATTTTCCATGCTCATGGATTAGCAGAATCAATATCATCAAAATGTCCATTCTTCAGAAAGCAATTTATAGATTCAATGTGATACCAATCAAAATATTAAAGATATTCTCAGATATAGAAAAAATGATGTTGAAATTCATATGGATACACAGGAGATCTCGAATAGCTAAATCATTCTTATACAATAAAAAGAGAGCCTGAGGCATCACAATACCAGATTTCAAGACATGCTACAGGGCAGTTATAATCAAAACAGCCTGGTACTGGTACAAAAACAGATGGATAGACCAATGGAACAGAATAGAAACACCAGAAATCTATCCAAACATCTACAACCAACTTATATTTGACCAAGGAGCTAAAATCGATCTCTGAAGCAAGGATAGCCTATTAAACAAATATTGCTGGGAAAACTGGATTTCCACATGCAGAAGCATGAAGCAACTCCCCTACTTACATCTTATACTCAACATGGATTAAAAATCTAAATCTATAACCCAACACCATCAAATTATTAGAGGACATTGGGGAAACCTGGAAGACATTTACATAGGCAAAGAGTTCTTGAGAAAGACCCCAGAGGCACAGGCAGTCAAAGCCCAAATTAACACATGGGATTACATCAAATTGAGAAGTTTCTGTACAGAAAAAGAAACACTCAGCAAAGTGAAGAGACAACTGACAGAATGAGAGAAATTATTTTCAAACTATGCAACTGATAAAGGATTAATAACCAAAATATATAAAGAGATAAAGAAACTCCACCACACCAAAAAACAACCCACTTAAGAGATGGGTGAAGGACTTAAACAGACAGTTTTCAAAAGAGGAAATCCAAATGGCCAACACATAAAAAAAATGTTCAGGATAACTAGCTATCGGGGAAATGCAAATCAAAACCACAATAAGTTTCACCTCACCTCAGCAAGAATGGCTGTCACACAGAAATCAAAAAACAACAAATTGGGGCCAGCGCTGTGGTGCAGTGGATTAACAGCCTGGCCTGAAATGCCAGCATCTCAAGTGGTTGACGGTTCAAGACATGGCTGCTCCGCTTCTGATACAGCTCTCTGCTATAGCCTGGGAAAGCAGTACAAGATGGCCCAAGTCCTTGGGCCCCTACACCCACATGGGAGACCCATAAGAAGCTCCTGGCTCCTGGCTTCGGATCAGCACAGCTCCGGCCATTGCGGCCAACTGGGGGGTGAACCATCGGATGGAAGAACTTTCTTTCTCACTCTCTCTCTCTCTCTCTCTGTCTCTCCTCTCTCTATGTAACTCTGACTTTCAAATAAATAAATAAATCTTTACAAAGAGTAAGGGTTGGAGATATATTTGAGTCCCTGCAAATGCTGGCAAGGATGTGGGGAAATAGGTACCCAAATCCACTGTTGGTAGGAATGCTAAACTGCTAAAAACAAGACAGTATGGAGATAACTCAGAAATCTGGGGGATTAGGGCAAGATGGCGGAATAGGAAGGGAGCACACCGATAGTCTAGGGAGAGACAGTTTAATAAAAGTGGAGATACTGCAGGTTCAAGGAAGAGTAGGGGAAGAAACAGCAGAGGAAACTCTTCCAGAACTAGTGATTCACAGTGGACCTTTGAGGAGAGCGTGGGAGCCCGCAGTTCGTGACACCAGCGGCAGACTCAACGCACCAGTGCTGGAACGCCAGGTGAGCCGATCCTCAATAGCCCGAGACACCAGAAGGGAAGCGGAAAGAGGAGACTAGAGTGAACAAGGCTTGAAACCCTGTGGGGAAAAGTGCACCAGGCTAACTAGAAGAGAGAGAGAAAGAAAAAAGTGACCGGGCCGGCGCCGTGGCTCAACAGGCTAATCCTCCGCCTTGCGGCGCTGGCACACCGGGTTCTAGTCCCAGTCGGGGCGCCGGATTCTGTCCCGGTTGCCCCTCTTCCAGGCCAACCCTCTGCTGTGGCCCAGGAGTGCAGTGAAGGATGGCCCAAGTGCTTGGGCCCTGCACCCCATGGGAGACCAGGAAAAAGCACCTAGCACCTGGCTCCTGCCATCGGATGAGCGCGGTGTGCCGGCCGCAGAGCGCCGACCGCAGCAGCCATTGGAGGGTGAACCAACGGCAAAGGAAGACCTTTCTCTCTGTCTCTCTCTCTCACTGTCCACTCTGCCTGTCAAAAAAAAAAAAAGTGACCGATACGGACATGGGCTTCTCTCTCTCCGCCCACCTCTCAAAGGTGAGCAAGACAAAGAGCAGGCGCCATTTTGGACATACGTCATAAGCAGGGCGACCTCAGGTCTGCACCGGCCCTGAGCCAAGCAGAAAAACCTGACTCTGGGCGTGGGGGTGAAATAACAGGAGATTAGAACCTAATGAATGTGTGGTGCTAATGAACTGAGACTGTGAAAAAAGAGACTGTGGGGGAGAGAACTCACGGAATTCACCACGTGAGTACTCTCCAGAGACGCTACAGTTCGGTAGCCTTGGTAGCCCAGTGGTGAGACTGCAGGAGAATTTGAACCCACACTGAAGGCTGCAGAGATTCCCTCTCTGGTCCTTGGGAAAGAGCTTCCGATCTCTGGCTCCTGTGGGTATATCATTTGCCTGCTAACCACCCCCAATTCCATTCAGCTGTGTGGAATTACTTCCCTTTGAATCAAAAATAAAGAAAGAAACAGAGAGAGATTTAGCACACCTTACCTGGGAGTGTCACCTTTGGCACACCCTCAGCCCTGAGGAACCAAACAGAGCTAGCAGGCCACACCCATCTCAAGCCTCTAAGGCTCCATTGAAAGCAGACAGTCCACTTACCAAGAGTCATAGTATAACAAGAAAAAAACACCACAGTGAAGAAACCAATATGCCAAACAACAAACGCAAAAACCCAGGTAACAAGAACAAGGAAGACACTATGACACCCCCAAATGAAAAAGACACCCCAATTCAAGATTACGAAGATGAGGAGATAGAAGAAATGCAAGAAGCAGATCTCAAAAAATTGATAAGAACACTAAGAAGTACTCAAAAACAAATTCTTGAACTACAGAAATCCTTAATGGACAAGGTAGAAAATCTCTCTCATGAAAATGAAATATTAAGGAGGAATCAAGCTGAAATGAAACAACTAGTAGAACATGAAACTGTGATAGTGACGAGAAATCATAATGAAGTGAAGAATTCAATAGATCAAATGAAAAACACATTAGAGAGCCTTACAAACAGAATGGGTGAGGCAAAAGAGAGAATATCAGACTTAGAAGACAGAGCACAGGAAAATATACAGTCAAACCAAAGAAAAGAAGAGGAAATTAGAAATCTAAAAAATATTGTTGGGAATCTACAGGATACTATTAAAAAACCCAACATTCGAGTTCTAGGAGTTCCTGAAGGCATGGAGAGGGAGAAAGGATTAGAATGCCTTTTTAGTGAGATAATAGCAGAAAATTTCCCAGTTTTGGAGAAGGACAGAGACATCCTAGTACAGGAAGCTCATAGAACCCCTAGGAAACATGACCAAAAGAGATCCTCATCACGACACATTGTAATTAAACTCACCACAGTGAAACAGAAAGAAAAGATCCTAAAATGTGCAAGAGAGAAACATCAGATTACTCTCAGAGGATCTCCAATTAGACTCACAGCAGACTTCTCATCAGAAACCCTACAAGCTAGAAGGGAATGGCAAGACATAGCCCAGGTACTAAGAGAGAAAAACTGCCAGCCCAGAATATTATATCCTGCAAAGCTCTCATTTATGAATGAAGGTGAAATAAAGACCTTTCATTGCAAACAGAAATTGAAAGAATTTGTTGCCACTCGTCCAGCCCTGCAAAAGATGCTTAAAGATGTGTTACACACAGAAACACAGAAACACGGCCATCAACATGAAAGAAGGTAAACGAAGGCAACCTCACAGCAAAAGATCACAGGGAATTCAAAGCATACATTTGGATAAAGAAATTATGGGACATGTACTCTATAGAATACTATACAGCAGTCAAAAACAATGAAATCCGGTCATTTGCAACAAGCTGGAGGAATCTGGAAAAGATCATGCTGAGTGAATTAAGCCAGTCCCAAAGGGACAAATATCATATGTTCTCCCTGATCAGTGACAACTAATTGAGCACCAAAGGGGAAACCTGTTGAAGTGAAATGGACACTATGAGAAACAGTAACTTGATCAGCTCTTGTGCTGACTGTTGTTGTACAATGTAATACTTTATCCACTTTAGTTTTTTTTTATTCTAGTACTAGTGGTTGAACTCTGTAATTAACAAACAATTATTCTTAGGTGTTTAAATTTTAACTGAAAAGTGATCCCTGTGAAATATAAGAGTGGGAATAAGAGAGGGAGGAGATGTACAATTTGGGACATGCTCAATCAGTCCTGCCCCAAATGATGGAGTTAGAAATGTGCCAGGGGATTCCAATACAACCCCATCAAGGTGGCATGTACCAAGGCCATCTCACTAGTCCAAGTGATCAATTTCAGTTCACAATTGATCACACTGATAGGTCTAAGATTCAAAGGGATCACACAAACAAGACTAGTGTCTGCTAATACTAACTGATAGAATCAAAAAGGGAGAGAATGATCCAACATGGGAAGCAAGATACACAGCAGACTCATAGAATGGCAGATGTCCTAAATAGCACTCTGGCCTCAGAATCAGCCCTTAAGGCATTCAGATCTGGCTCAAGAGCCCATGAGAATATTTTATGCATGGAAAGCCAAGACACTGTGCCAAAAAAAGAAGACCTAAATGAAAGATCTCTGTGAGTGAGATCCCAGTGGAACGAATGGGGCCATCAAAGAAGGAGGTACCTTTCTCTGAAGGGAGGAGAGAACTTCCACTTTGATATGACCCTGTCGGAATAAGATTGAAGTCAGCGAACCCTAAAGGTTTCCATAGCCTCGGCAACTCATGACTAGACCCTAGGGAGATTCCTGACGCCATAAACAAGAGTGTCAAATTGTTAAATCAACTTCAGGAGTCACTGTGTACTTACATCTCATGTGGGAGCTGTCCTTAATGTGTTGTCCAATGTGAAGTAATGCTATAACTAGTACTGAAACAATATTTTTACACTTTGTGTTTCTGTGTGGGTGCAAACTGATGAAATCTTTACTTAGTATATACTGAATCAATCTTCTGTATATAAATATAATTAAAAATGAAAAAAATCTTGGTGTTAAATTGGAAATTGCATAGATAATTAATCAATTTTTAAAAAAAAAACATGTAGAATCTCTGTCCTTTTGTGCTATACATTGTGAATTAATACTATAACTAGTACTCCAGCAGTATTTTTCACTTTGTGTTGCTATGTGAGGGCAAACTGTTGACATTTTTACTTAATATATACTAAACTGATCTTCTGTATATAAAGAGAATTGAAAATGAATTTTGATGTGAATGCAAGGGGAGAGGGAGTGGGAAAGGGGAGGGTTGCGGGTGGGAGGGAAGTTATGGGGGGGGAAGCCATTGTAATCTATAAGCTGTATTTTGGAAATTTATATTCTTTAAATAAAAGCATTATAAAAATATAATAAATAAAAAAGAAAAAAAAAAGAAATCTGAATATAGACCTACCACATGACCCAGCCATTCCATTCCTGGGAATTTACCCACGGGAAATGAAATCAGTAAATAGAAGCATTATCTGTACCACCATGTTTATTGCAGCTCAATTCACAATAGCTAAGAGATGGAATCAACATAAATGCCCATCAACTGAAGACTGGATAAAGAAATGAGATATGAGATATGTACATTATGGAATATGACACAGCAATTAAAATAAATGAAATCTGGTCATTTCCAACAAAGTAGATGAATCTGGAAAACATCATACTTAGTGAAATAAGCCAGTCCCATAGGGACAAATATCATGTTTTCCCTGATCTTTGAGAACTAATGGAGCACCTAAAACGAAATCTGTAGGAGCGAAATTGACACTTCAAAAAGGGATGGCTTGAGTTGCCCTTGACTTGATTGTCGAGGAACAGGTTTTTTCTCTCTTTGTTTTTTTCACTTTTTTCTTCATACTATTTGTTGAATCATTTACTTAACAGAATTATTCATATGTGTTTAAAGTCAATTGAGGACACATCTCTTTAAAAAATAAGAGTTGGAATAAGAGAGAGGGGAGGAAGTTTGTAACTGCAAAGCTGTGTAGTTCTGCATAAATTTCTACGTACTTACTTCTAAGGATACACGATAAAACTTGTCATGGGACCCCAATCCATAATGCTTGGTGGTAAAAATGCTATCTTAAGTATTAAAGTGATCATATTAAGTGTTAAAGTGATACCATAGATAGGATTAAGCATTGAAGGGATCATATAAATAGGGCCAAATATCTGGTAAGAATAATAGAATTAAAAAGAAGAGAATGTTCCAACATGGGAAGCAGTTCACACAGCAGACTCATAGAATGACAATTGCTTTAAGTAACACTCTAACCTCAAAATCATCACTTAAGGCTTCCTGGTCTGGCTTAAAATCCCTTGAGAGCATTTTGGGCATGGAAAGCCAAGACTCTGGCAAAAAATGTTCTACATGATGGATCTCAGTGAGTGAGATCTCAGCAGAAATTAATTGGCCATCAAGTGGCCATCAACGAACGATGTACTTTTCTCTAAAGGGAGGAGAGAACTTCCACTTTGATTATGGCCTTGTCTAAATACTGATTCAGTTTGTGGATTCAAAAAGCTTCCATAGCCTAGACAGATCATGTCAAGAGCCTTGAGTGGTCACTGACATCATACATAAGAGTGTTAATTGTTAAACTAACAGCAGGGGTCACTGTGCACTAACTCCCTATGCAGGACCTCTGTCTTCAATGAGTTGTATTATGAGAATTAACTGTAAAACTAGTTCTCAAACATTGTGTGTGTGTGTGTGTGTGTGCAAATTGTTGAAATATTTACTTAGTATAGAGTTGGTCTTCTGTGTACAAAGTGAATTGAAAATTTATCTTAATGGAGAATGGTACTGGGAAGGAGAGAGGGAGGAAGTGGAGGAGTGAGAGTGTGGGCAGAGGGCATGTATGGTGGGAAGAATAACTATATTCCTAAAGCTGTACTTATGAAATTAGAATTCCTTAAAAATTAATTTAAAAGTGGAGAGAGTGCAATCTCAGAGAAGAGTTAAGGAGAAAACTGCAGAGGAAAATCAAAGCAGGGGGCCAGCGCCATGGTGCAGTAGGTTAATCCTCCCCTTGCTTCACCCGCATCCTATATGGGTGACAGTTCTAGTTATGGCTGCTCCTCTTCTGATCCAGCTCTCTGCTGTGACCTGGGAAAGCAGTAAAAGATGGTCCAAGTCCTTGGGTCCCTGCACCCACATGGGAGACCAGAAAGAAGGTCCTGGCTCCTGGCTTCAAATTGGCATAGTTCCAGCCATTGCAGCCATTTGGGGAGTGAACCAACAGATGGAAGACCTTTCTCTCTGTTTCTCCCTCTCACTGACTGTAACTCTACCTGTAACAATAAAATCCTAAAAAAAAAAGAAGAAGAAAGAAAGAAAATCAAAGCAAATTAGAGAGACCTTGTGTATCCACGTGGATGGTGTGGGTGTGCACAGCTCAGAACCTCAGCAGCTGAGAGCCTCAGCACCAGCTTTAGAGAGTGAGGTGAGATCAGACTGTCGCAGCCCAAGCCACTGGCGATAGAGCTGCGGGAAGAGGCTGGCAAGAGTCCAACTTGGAGCCCAGTAGGGGACAGCGCACCTGCCAACCTATAGGGAAAAAAGGGGGGCACATTTCTCTCTCCCTGACGACCTGGCACCATCGTCCTGTAACTAGCTGAAAGTGGGTGGGCACAATTTTGAACATACATAACAGCTGTGCCAGCTTGTGTCCATGCACACAGCAACTGAGAGATGCATGAATCTGGCCAGGAGAATTGACAGGAAGTTGAGCACTCATAACTGTGGGAGCCTTGTGTGCTGGAACAGACTGTGAAAACACTGTGGCTGCACAGGAGGGCACAGGAAATGGCTGGGTCTCTGAGCAATCACTGTGGGCTACTCCACATGCTCAGGGCTCCCTGATCCCCTGGTGAGGGTCATTGCTGAGGGATCCATGCTCACACTGAGGACTGCACGGATCCTTTGTGTGGTTCTTGTGGCAGTGCAGATAAATATTGCACACACTGGGGCTAGCACCTGGGCATTGGTCTCCTTGGAGGAGAGGAGATGAACACTAGACTATGCCAACAGAGCCAATCAAACACTTCCCTCTGATAGAGAGAGAGAGAGAGAGAGAGAGAGGAGAAACTTACCATGCCAAACCTGGGTGCCATCTTGAACACTTCCCTCACCCTGGGGCACAGAACAGAGCTCCCTGGCCAAACCAGGAAGTAGCTCTAGGTACTCACTAAAAGAGCAGACACTCCAGTAAGCTACAGAGGTATAGTCCAAAGACAAAAGCCATCACAGGGTAAAAAAAAGTCTCTATACAAATGCCTAAAAATAAATACGGAAATTTAACAATGGGAATATTTATGGGAAAATGGCAGGGCCAAGTCGTTACTAATAAATAGTTACCTTGAATGTAAATGGCCTCAACTCTCCAGTTAAAAGATACAGACTAGCTGAATGGATTGAAAAACAAGACCCATCTTTTTGCTTCCTACAAGAAATATATCTCACCATCAAAGATACACGCAGACTGAAAGTGAAAGGATGGAAAAAGATAGTCCATGCTAATAGAAACCAAAAAAAAAAAAAAAAGCTGGTTTAGCCATCTTAATATCAGATAAAATAGACTGTGACACAAAAACTGTTAAAAGAGACAAAGAAACACACTATGTAATGATTAAGGGATCAATTCAACAAGAAGATATGACTATAATGAATATATTTGCACCTAATTACAGGGCACTTGGGTACTGAGTGTTCAGAACATCCACAAAAACATGGTTTAACATGGATGGCTATTGAATTGCATGTATTATCTTTTTACATCTATCAAGTCAACCAAACTGTTCTTACTTAGCACTGATCCCCAGACTGCATTTTGGCGTCACTGATCCAGTACAAGCCTCCTCTGAGGTTTCAGAACTGCTGCAGCCTTGTATCAGTTCTCAAACCCAGTTACATACTCTCCTCCTGCCTCACTGAAAGAGTGAGGTATTACCTTGTCCCTTACAAGTGTGACCTGGATGCAACAGCAGGATCATTTATCTGGTTACACCTCTCCCAGAGCACCTCTTCAGAAATACTATGTTTGAGATACTATGAGATACTATGAGATATATACTATGAGATATATATATACATATATACTATGAGATACTATGTTTGTAAGGCCAATCCTTTCTTTTGTATATTTACATATCTCTGGATCCATTAACAAGCAGAAAGAGAACTGTGTCCAGGCCAAGAAAATATTCAAATAAAATTATTACTTCCTTTAATATCTATATCTCTGATACTGGGTGCATCTTCATTCAGTGGCACATCAGTTTGTATTTCATCCTGGGTGGTACACAAAATAATGGTGCATTATATCAGTAGTATCCATATTTGATGAAAAATTTCTGTTCTGATACTACTCTTGTTGCAAACTCAAAGACTTGAGCTCAAATCCAGAATCAGGGACTAATTAGATATGCCACCCTGAGCAAACCACTTCATCTGGATCTAAATTTTCTTATTGAAATATGAATACGAAGCTCCACCTCACAGGATTCCTGTGAGGCATGAAATAAGAAGACCAAAATGAAAAATGCATGTAAATATATGAAAAGTATGATTATTAAGAAAGATGGTATCAGAAACCTTGGTTTCTCTTTCCAACACTGCCATCATCAGCCCACCTCAACTGGAAACCCAAAACCCAGTCAGCAGATGGGTTCCTCCGTTCCCCCTCCAGCTAACAAGCTGCAGCCCAGCCCCAAGTGAGTCCCACAGCCTCACCAAGTGGAAAAAAGTTATCAGCAGTCAGGAGCCCTCTGAGTGTCGTGAGAATAAGTATCCTAATTTTATTCCAAATTGTTGCTCCCAGAGAGATAAGAATTCAAATCTGGTACACAAGTGAGAGCAGGATTTATTTAAAAGAGACAGAGTGAATACACATTCACCCAAGATTGTGAGCCACCCCACACCAAAAGATACCTGTTGTGGGAGTGGTCTATGAGGGCAGAGGGGAGGTATCCAGAAAAAGAACCTGAAAAAAGATCCAGAAGCTACAAAGCAAACGTGTATCAGTCCCTTTTATGAGGTGGGGGTGGTGCCTAACTGAATATACACATGGAGTGGAGCTTGGGTGCAGCTTATTGCACACGAGGTTTGCTGGGAGTTTCATCGTAGCTCCATGTAGACCTTAACATCAACATGACCATCGTGGTCTATCCTCCTTCCTGGTCCAGGATGAGATGCAGTGCATCATGGGAAAGTGGTGACAGGTGAGGGTTGGCAGGAACTGTGACTCCAGATTACTTATGCCTCATCTTCCTACCTAGTTTCTCCCATCAAGGGGACCACCGGATCATTTCTTCCTGTGGCCAGAGTTATACACAGCCAGTGAGCCTTCCACCAGCATGGGCTGACCTCGATAAACTGTCAGAGGTATTTTCAACAGAAAGCCTGGTTTAGACTTGGTGATGTGGCAATAAAGCCATGCAGTTGCATGGAATTCTCAGCATCTGGTTCAGTGACCGGTACATAACCAGCAAAGTCAGTGAGGCCTTGGAGACCAAATACAAATAATGTGAATATGATCTGACTTTTACTGAAAGATGGAACTCCAGGAACACTCTGGGAACAGACCTGGGTGGCAACTGGAGACCAAAGTACTCAAGGTGTGCCATAGACATTTGATCCTCTGTTCTCACCAAACACAAGAAAGAAAAGTGGTAACACGATCTTTGTAAAGAGGGCCTCTATCAGCCTTGGTTGTGCTGGGCCTTTGATTTTGCTGGACCCGCAGTCCAGGGTTCAGTTATTTGTGGACTAGAGGGCTGGCTTACAGGGTAGATACAAGATGACCTTTGACAGTGTCAATTGATTCTGTTCTACAGAATTGAAACAATGCTCGCTATGCTTTCTCACCACTCAGCTATTGACATTTCAGATCACATCATTCTCAGTCGTGGGGAGGGGACGCCCTGTGCAGAATCAAGTGTTTCTCAGCTCTTCTGACCTCTCTTCACTGCTAGCCAATAACATTCCTGCCAGGACGAGACATACATACTACATTGGTGACAACGTCACCAGACAATGCCAAATGTTCCCTAAGGTAATCAGAGTTACCAGAGAAAATATTGCATGAAATACACATATACCAAAACCACAGTTCATTGTCTGTTTGCAACTCAGCTGGACATTGGCCTTCTACAACTTTACTTCCTTACTCTGGGAACCCTATCTGAGAGACAAACTCACCTCTCCCTCTCACACTGCCTATCTCATTTGAGATCCAGTGCTCTTGTCCCTGGGGTGCGATGGAGAAAAGTGTACTGATGGGGCTTGGAGAATGTTATGATCAGATTTGCATTTTGAGCAAAACAGTGTAACTTGCATCTGAGTTGTATTCCCAAGTCAGTGCAGCTGTGGTCAGCATCCGATCAGCACAGATGCAGCATTTATACCTGATTGAAACCCTCGCTCCCTGCTGAGTAAGCAAATTAAGATGGGGCTCCAGATGAAGCCAACCACATCCACCCCCGGGGAGACTGCAGGCTGCTAAAACTGGAGGAATAAAAGCAGAGGGTGCTTTGCCCTGTGCTTCCCATTTCTCTGCTGAATCTAAATATTTTCCTGTTCTTCCTTAAGATGTTTAAGAGTTTAATTAGTCAACAAGGATGTGTGAGGAAGGATTAAGATGAAATATTTTTGCCTGCCCTCAAATCTAATTCAGGGTCTCCTAGAAACAGGGCATGCACCTGTTCTGGCATTGCTGGGACTTGAAATTCCAAACCCAGGATGTTGCGCTAGAATTCACCAGAACAGCGTGTATTCTTTCACATATCTCTCAAGCTATTAGCCGGCTTACACAAAGAACTCAAAGAAGCAGATAGCCGCAAATTAATGTCATTTATTGTTCTCGCCTTATTGCATTCCAGATCCCCTGTCTCTGACGGTCTGGAATTTGGATATGGCTTCCTGGCCCCACACCACAGAGCTCTCATCTGTAGAACAATAGCACAGCTGCCTCGGTGATCTCCCGGCTGCTGCTAGAACCCTGATGAGTTCCATATCCATCCCAGTCAAAGGAGGAGAAATCCCCACACTGCTTGGGATTGCTCTCCGGAAAGTATCCTCCTCCACTGATGCAGTGCTGGGAACACAGAAGGGACACAAGAAGTCTGAGATTCACTGCTGACACCAGCGGGCACTTAGTGGACCACTCCCCCGGAATTGTCCACCAGTCCCTCCCATGAAACTCTTTTCTCCATTGGACTCCATGATGGGTTCCTGCCACCCACATGGGAGACTCATATGGAGTTTCTGGTACCTGGCTTCAGCTCAATACAGCCCCAGCTATTACAAGCATTTGTGGAGTGAACCAGCAAATGAAAAATCAAGCTCACTTGCTCGCTTGCTTGCTCTTTCTCTCTTTCTCTGACTCTTTGTCTTTCTCTGTTACTCTGCCTTTCAAATAAATAAATATTTTGAAAAATATTGATAAAGGAAATGAAATCAGCCTATGAAAGAGTTATCTGTACCCCCATGTTTATTGCAGCTCAATTCACAATAGCTAAGATATGGAATCAATCCAGATGTCCATGAAGTGAAGACTGGATAAAGAAATTATGGGATTTATACACCATGGAATACTACACAGCAGCAGAAATTAAAATGAAATCCTGTCATTTGCAACAAAATGGATGAAACTTGAAAAAAATATACTTAGAGAAATAAGCCAATCCCAAAAAGACAAATACCATTTGTTTTCCCTGATCTGAGGTAACTAATAGAGTACCTAAAGAGTAATCTATAGAAATGAAATTGACACTTTGAGATGAGGTGACTTTGAACAGCCCTTGTTTAGACTTGTGCAACAATTTTTTTTTTTCATACTATTTTTTGAACTCTTTACTTGGTGTAGGGTTAATCCTAGGTATATAAAGTTAATTGAAAATAGATCATAGTAAAAAATAAGAATGGGAATAGGAGAGGGAGGAAGAAGAAGGATGGGAGAGCAGGTAGAGAGGGTAGGGTGGAAAGAATCACTATATTCCTAAATTTGTATTTATGAAATCCAGGAAGTTTGTATTCCTTAAATTTAAAAAAAAAATTTATTTGACAGGAAGAGTTATAAACAGTGTGAGAGAGAGACAGAGAGAAAGGTCTTCCTCCCATTAGTTCACTCCCTTAATGGCCACTATGGCCGGTGCTGTGCCGATCTGAAGCCAGGAGTCAGGTGCTTCCTCCCGGTCTCCAGTGCAGGTGCCAGGACCCAAGCACTTGGGTCATCCTCCGCTGCCCTCCCAGGCAACAGCAGAGAGCTGGACTGGAAGAGGAGCAACCGGGACTAGTACCCAGCATCCCAACCAGGACTAGAACCTGGGGTGCCAGCGCCGCAGGCAGAAGATTAGCCAAGTGAGCCATGGCACCAACCCAAATTTAAAGAATTTTTTAAAATACATTTATAAGGGCAAGTGTTGCTGCACAGTGGGTTAAAGCTACTACTTGTGCTGCCAGCATCCCATATCAGAGTGCTGACTTGAGTTCTCATTACTCGGCTTCCTATCCAGCTTCCTGCTAATGCACCTGGGAATGCAGCATAAAATGACCCAATACCTGAGCCCCTACCACACATGTGAGAGATCAGGACAGAGTTCCTGGCTCTTGGCTTCAAACTGGCCCAAACCTGGCTATTGTGGCCATTTGGGGAATGAACCAATAGCTGGAATACATCTCTTTTTTAAAAAATATTTATTTGAAAAGCAGAGTTACAGAGAGACAGAGGTAGAAGTAAAGAGAGATCTTCCATCCGCTGGTTCACTCTCCAAATGAAAACAATAACTGGAGCCAGACTGATCCAAAGCCAGGAGCCAAGAGCTTCTTCCAGATCTCGCACATGGGTACAGGGTCCCAAGCACTTGAGCCATCTTCTGCTGCTTTCCCAGGCATATTAGCAGGGTGCTGGATTAGCGACTTTACAACAACACAGCACCAGCCCCAGAAGATGTCTCTTTCTCTCTCTCTTCCTCTCTTCCTGTCACTTTGCCTTCCAATAAATAATTCTGTTTAAAAAAAAAATACAAGGGCCCAGCCCTGTGGGCAGTGCCCACATCCCACATGGGCACAGTTCGAGTCCCAACTGTTCCACTTCCAATCCAGCTCTCTTCTATGGCCTGAGAAAGCAGCAGAAGATGGCCCAAGTGCTTGGGCCCCTGTACCTGCGTGGGAGACCCAGAAGAAACTCCTAGCTCCTGGCTTCAGATTGGCACAGCTCCAGCCATTGCAGCCAACTAGGGAGTGAACCAGAACCAGAGGATAGAAGACGTGTCTCTCTCTCTCTCTCTCTCTCTCTCTCTCTCTCTCTCTCTGCCTCTCCTCCTCTCTCTGTGTGACTCTGACTTTCAAATAAATAAATAAATCTGAAAAAAATCCAGGGCCAGCATTGTGGTAGTGTGTTAATCCATTGCCTGTGGCATCATCATCCCATATGAATGCAGGTTTGAGTCCTAGCTGCTCCACTTCCAATCCAGCTCCCAGTTAATGTTCCTAGGAAAGGAGTAAAAGATGGCCCAAGTACCTAAGCCACTGCCACTCACATGGGAGATCTTGGTGGAGTTCTTGGCTCCTGTCTCCTGGCTCCTGGCTCCTGGCTTTGGCCTTGCCCAGCCCCAGCCATTGTGGCCATTGTGGCTATTTGGAGAGTGAATCAATGGATGAATGATGTCTCTCTCTTTCTCTCTCTCTCTAACTCTGCCTTTCAAATAAATAATCTTTAAATAAATACATGAGTAAATAAAATATATTGATAAGCAAGATTCTAACAAAATGAATTCTGTTCCTGTGACATCATCAACAGTTAATAGAGTGAAAGCAAGTTGAGCTTACACAGAGACACACACTAATGGAGCCACAAAGGCGCACACACACACACACAGGCATTCACAGATACACACACATGTTCAGGCACACACAGGCACACATACACACATAATCACACACAGATACACTCACAAGAGACACCTATACACACACCCACAGGGCACTGAATTCCTAAAACACTCACATGCTCAGTGTTACAGCCAGTAACTCTGATCCCAGCACACAACGCGTTGACTGCTCTCTCGTTGTTAAACACCCTGAACTGGACAAATCCAGCAACAGATTCCACTGAAAAAGAAGAGGGAAATAAAGTCAAGTATCCAAAGGGAGGGCTACAAATAGCGTCTCTCTGACCTGCCTGGGGAGTCCCTAAGGCCAGAGCCCAGGCTATAGCTATACCCCATGCTGTGGGGGTGTAGCCCAGTGCCTCTATTTGTTGCCAGTGGCTGGTGCATCTCTAGCCTAAATTTGTCCTGGTGAGAACTTCTTTCTCTCTGGGAGGAGACAGCTAACACCAGAGTTTACAAAAGGATGCTCCTCTTCCTAGGACTTGGAAGAGAAATGAGACTCAACAGGAAGACCACCAAGAAGACCAAGGAGCAGCAGTGAGCAGGTGTGGTCCCTGCTGCTCTTCCCACATCTCCAATTGCCAAGTGTGGGTTCTCCCAATCATCACCTACCATCCTCCACACAGAAAATGCAAACAGTAATGGCTTTGACTTTGCCATATAAGACTTACTTCTGCCATTTTATTATACTGAAAAATATCTGTTTAAGATAATTAACAGGGGCTGGCACTGTGGCGTAGTGGGCTAAGACTCTGCCTGCAGCACTGGCATCCCATATGGGCACTGATTCCTGTCCTGGCTGCTCCTCTTCTGATCCAGCTCTCTGCTGTGGCCTGGGAAAGCAGTAGAAGGTGGCCCAAGTCCTTGGACCCATGCAGCCATGCAGGAGACCTGGAAGAAGCTCCTGGCTCCTGGCTTTCAGATCAGCCCAGCTCCAGCTGTTGCAGCTATTTGGTGAATGAGCCAGCAAATGGAAGACCTCTCTCTCTGCCTCTCTCTCCCTGCCTCTCTCTCCCTCTGTCTGTAACTCTACCTCTCAAATAAATAAATAAATCCTTTTTTAAAAAGATGATTAATAGTTATCTTTCACAACAAAAATGAATCTTTCCCACCACTTTGCTAGCTGTTCTTCCTGTGAACAGGAGCCTGACCCTTTCCTTAACTGTTGTAAGAAGAAGTCAGGGTAAGTGAGTGAGAAACCTGGGCTTGTGTCCTCTAAAATGGGAATAACAAGAATCCTAAATTCATCATTTTCTCATGATGAGTAAAGGACACAGGTCATGACAAGAGCCCTGTCAAGAAAACAGACTGGCATGCTGTAAATGCTTAGTAAATACCAGCGATTATGAATGGTTGTTAGCAATTTCCCCAGAGGTATGCGGGAGGCCTATGGTGGGACTCACACTGGCTGTTAGGTGAGTAATAAGATGCGGTTTTCTGGGCATCACCAAAGTCATAGAGCACAGGAATCGCCGGGCCGTTGTCAGTCCAACACTTCCCTGATCCGTATTTCACTGGGTATTTCTGCAAGGGCCCAGAGAGAGGTTATGTGAGGAGACTAGATATGCTGGCAAACCTTGGAGAGAGAAATTCCTTTTAGTTTGCTCATTATGCAGAAACCAGTCTCAGTAACAGGGATTCCTTTCTCCCCAGTGGTCTCAAGTTCCTTGTCCCTCTCCATCTGCCTTTGGCTCAGAGCTTCTGGGAGAGGCAGGACATGGGTTCTCAGTGAACCAGAAGTAGGAGAAACAGCCAAGCACAGGTTGTCAGGAGTGATGTCAGAGCCACAGAGCAGATCTGCTCCACCCCAAACATGTGAATCTCTGTTCACCAAAGAAAGTGTCCACAACTGGACCCAGCATTGTGGCACAGTGGATTAAGCCACCATCTGAGATGCCAGCATCCCAGATGAGTGCCAGCTCAAGTCCTGGCTTCTCCACTTCCAGTCCAGCTCCCTAATCCCTGCTAATGTGCTTGGGAAAGCAGCCAAAGATGACCCAAGTACTTGGGTTCTGCCACCCACATGGGAGACCCAGATGGAGTTCCAAGTTCTTGGTCTACCCCAACCTTGGCTGTTGTAGTCATGCTGCTCTTCCCATGTCTCTATTTGCCAGGTGTGGGTCCTCCCAATCATCGTCTGCCCTCCTAACACAGTCAATGCAAACAGTGAACCAGGAAAAGTGCCCACAACCAGAGCCCTGTGTACCTGGTAGAGGCCAAACAGATTGTGTCCCAAGTTCTGGAAGAAGCCAGTGTTGGTGCGGTACCTCAGCAGAGAGCTCTTCCTCCAGTGCTGCAGGGGCGTCTTGTTGGGCACGTGCCAGATTTCCAGGTCCTGGGCCTGGATGTCGTAGTAGCCGGGGTTCTGGGGAGCAGCACATATTGAGCCTGACCAGACCAGCCCAGGAGGTCCCATCTGGCAGAAGACTCCCATGGACAGCCTTGGCTGAGCTTTGGCTCAGGGCTCAGGTGGGACATGGCCAGCTGCCTAAGACAACCCCACATTCAGCACACAATGACTCCCCACCACTACCCCAGTCCAACATGGTCTTGTATTGGGGAAGATGTGGTCAAGACATCTAAGCCTTCTTTTCCAACCCTACTCCATGTCCCTACCTGAGAGCCCTCCCTCCTGCCCACGTGTGGCCCTGCAAACTCAACTCCTCACCTTGCCCACGTGGTGGGAAAGAGGCATGGTACCAACCTTGTAGTCATCACTTGTGGCTGCCTCCGCAGACCCGAAGGTGTTGTAATTGGCCCAGTTGCCGTCCCCCTCTGGGTAGTCTGCTCTGTTGCCCTGCTGACTGGACCAGCGATCACCCGAAGTGCACTTCCCAGCCATGTAGTTCTCATGCACACTGGCCACCAGGGTCCAGCCACCACCGTCTGTGGTCATGTCACAGAAGGTCTGGTAGATGACCCCATTCTCGGTGCAGAGGAAATACAGGCCATCTGTAGAGGGGACCAGACAGAACTTTGCTGTCTGCAAGCTCAGCCCCATTCCCAGAACAGCCCTGGAAAGTCCACAGTGTACTCTAAAGACCCCCACACAAATTCATTTGTTAGAAGATAATTCTCGGGCAGTCGCCATGGAGTAGTAGATTAAGTTACTGCCTGTGGTGTGGGCATCCCATAGGGGCGCCTGTTCAAGTCCTGGATATTCCAGTTTCAATCCAGCTCCCTGTTAACAGCCTGGTAAAACAGTGAAAGATGGCCCAAATTATTGGGCCCCTGCACCCACGTGGGAGACCCAGAAGAAGCTCCTGGCTCCTGGCTTCAGATCAGCCCAGCTCTGGCCATTGTGGTCATTTGAGGAGTGAACCAGTAGATGGAAGAACTCTCTCTCTCTCTCTCTCTCTCTCTCTCTCTCTCTCTCTTTCTCTCTCTGTCTGTCTTTTCCTCTCTCTGTATATAATTGTGCCTCTCAAGTAAATAAATACATCGTTGGGGGAAAAAAATGAGACAATTCTCTGTGGGTGACACGGCTGTGCACCCCTATAAGCAGAGGTACTGTCTGTCTTCATTCCACACAATCTTCAGTATGTATAAAGCAAGTAGTCTTGAGAGAGAGATAGTCTCTCCTTCTGCACAGTGATCTTTTTGGCCAGGAGAGGCCAGATATGAGCAGCCACAACAGCATCTACACCAGAAGGTGGCCTCTGTGCGTCTCAGAATTGATTGGTTCCTACCCACGATATAAGATTTTTTTTTTTTGACAGGCAGAGTGGACAGTGAGAGAGAGAGACAGAGAGAAAGGTCTTCCTTTTGCCGTTGGTTCACCCTCCAATGGCCGCCGCGGCCGGCGCGCTGCGGCCGGCGCACCGCGCTCCTCCGATGGCAGGAGCCAGGAGCCAGGTGCTTTCCCTGGTCTCCCCATGGGGTGCAGGGCCCAAGCACCTGAGCCATCCTCCACTGCACTCCCGGGCCACAGCAGAGGGCTGGCCTGGAAGAGGGGCAACCGGGACAGAATCCGGCGCCCCGACCGGGACTAGAACCCGGTGTGCCGGCGCCACAAGGCGGAGGATTAGCCTGTTGAGCCACGGCGCCGGCCGATATAAGATTTTTTTTAAAGATTTATTTATTTGAAAGTCAGCGTTACACAGAGAGAGGAGAGGCAGAGAGAGAGAGAGGTCTTCCGTCCAATGGTTCACTCCCAGATGACTGCAACAGCCGGAGCTGCGCCAATCTGAAACCAGGAGCCAGGAGCTTCTTCCGGGTCTCCCACGCGGGCGCAGGGGCCCAAGGACTTGGGCCATCTTTTACTGCTTTCCCAGGACAACCAGGTATGATTTAGTTCTCTAAGCTCAGAGTTTCTCTCCTGTCCATAACCCTACAGAAGGCTGGCCCAGCTGTGGCACCCTGGTGACCTTATCCATTTCCACATAAGCTATGCAGCTATCGGTAAGCCTCAGCAGAAAGCCTGTGATTCTCCCAAAGCAAGGAAACATGGCAAACTTGGGAGGAGCTGTTCAAGGTCATTTCTCACCTCCTCCCCATCCCTACCACCATCTTTCACAGACACTCTCCCAAGGCTGTCATCATGACATTTCTCATCACCTCCCAGGTTCTGATGAGGAATGAGATTTCTTGCCTTGCCCAACCCCCACCCCTTAAGGAACTGCTTAGCTGCAGCCTGGGCTGGCTGCTCATCCACAGAGCCCCCTACTACCCATGCTGCCTGATCAGCTGGACTCCCATTCCTGCTCCGTCCTGTGGAACAAGGAATAGGAGATCGTGCTGATCTTCATGTTTCTGTCCATGTGAGTAGTAAACTAACTCTAAAACAGACTTTTTTCTTAACAGGATTTTTTGTCAGCCTGCTTGACAAACCCACTGCTTGTACTGGCATCATTGGGTCAGGACAAGATAATGCTGGTACTCTCACTACTGCTGCTGCTGCCACTAATGAAGTCTCTGGCTCAGGATTCTCACATTTTCTACCAGCATCATGAGACAGTGGCAGGCTAAGCCACAAGCTTATAAGTAGGGGGAAATCATAGACTCTCCACAGTTCTTGCCGCCAACATGAGCATCACCAGGATCATCGCACTCTCCTGTGTTCAGAAGATGGTGTGACTGGAGCAAGATGCAAAACCTCAAAATTCGCCCTGGAGAGTTCCTTGGGCAGAGCTGGAGCCAGACAGAACATTCCCCCTGGTTTCCACCCGTGTACTCTACTTAGCTGTTACCAGGTTTCCAGGAGACAATGCTGGGCTGATTCACTACTTACCACCTGCTCTCTGGCAACTTTGTTTGATTTCCTTGCAGCTTCTAGGCAGGGAAGAAAAGGAAGATGCACAGAGTTTGTCCTGCCAGAGCATCTCAAGAGAATGGTTCATAGCTGGAGGATGTGAGAATAATTCTCATTAATGTCTGGCACCATGGAAGTTGGCTTTCCTGGCCATTAGTTCTCAGTCCCTGCCCACTGCATTAGTTCATCACCATGTTCTGAAGTCCCAAGAGGTCAAGGGTTCTCTTCACTAATACCATCACAACTAATATAAGCTGAACACATAGAAACTACTCCTCAACTAATTTCAATTATACCCCAGCAATGGGAGCTTCCTAGACACTGGGCATTCAAAGATGCTGTGATGCAGTCTTTTGAGAGATCACATGGGGAAGAGTCATAGAGAGGAACACAGCCAAGAATGGATAGAGAGTCCCACCCCAGAAGAATAAAAAAAAAAGAGAGAGAGAGTCCACCTATAGGGGCAGGGATGTGAACCTGATGGGGAAGGAACCAGAGATAATTTAGAGCAGGTTGATCGTGATCGAATGAATAGGAGTTGGACATGAGACAAGAGGGAGAGAGAAGACTCCGGGGGGGGGGGGGGGAGAGTGTGAGGAGAAAGCATGCAAGATGAGCTGAAGAGACAATGGAGTACAGTCCAGTCTGCTGAATCCCACAGGTAGGTCACTTACTTCAGTTGGAACACAGGTGATATGGGGAAGAGTAAAAGCTAAAGGCAAGAAATGACCAGAAAGCAGCAGATGAAGAGCCGAGTATATTAGTCTAAAAGACTGCAAATCATCCTGGAAGCCTGGCAGAGTAGGGGGAGTGGGGTGGGAAGAGGAGTGCGTTTTGAAAGAAAGACCCCCAAGTTAAAGTCTACAGCCAGCCATACCACCCTGAATGTGCTTGATCTCATCTGATCTTGGAAGCTAAGTAGGGTTGAGCCCAGTTAGTACTTGGATGGGAGAACTCAAGTTAAAACCCCAGACAAGGGCCAGTGCTGTGGCGTAGCAGGTAAAGCCGCCGCCTGCAGTGCCAGCATCCCATATGGGCGCCAGTTCAAGACCCAGCTGCTCCACTTCTGATTCAGCTCTCCTCTATGGCCTGGGAAAGTAGTGGAGGGTGGCTCAAGTCCTTAGGCCCCTGCACCTCTGTGGGAGACCTGGAGGAAGCTCCTGGCTCCTGGCTTCAGATCAGCACAGCTCTGACCCTTGCGGCCAATTGGGGTGTGAAGCAGTGGAGAGAAGACCTCTCTCTCTCTCTCTCTCTCTCTCTCTCTCTCTCCCTCTCTCTCTCTCTCTGCATCTCCTCTCTCTGTGTAACTGTGACTTTCAAGTACAATAAATAAATCTTTAAAAAGAAAAATCCCAGACCAGCTCTGATTGCAGAGGCTCCTGGGGTAGATCCTTAAAATCACTGATCCTCCTTTTCTTCAGCTTTAAGACATCATTCCTAAGTTCTTACTCATGGAGATCAAGTGAGATGACTATGCAAATGTGCTTGTTAATTGATGAATTGAAATAAATAACAGAACCCAGGAAGAATGGAAAACACCACTGGATGCCCATTATGAGAAGTGGAATAGTGAGAATGCCGAGTAGAGAAAGATCGGATGTGGTGGACACTGACCGCCCAGCTCCCACTTCAGACCTGGGAGAGGATGCAGTCCTCGCTCACCCTGGAGCCCCCTTGCAGCCTCAAAGGCACAGGAACATGGCCTCAGAACCTGCCTTCGTTACTGTCCAAACTCTCCCAGACCCCAGGACAGGCCAGAAATCGGCACTGAGTCTACACCACAAGTTGGCTTCCAACTGTGGGTTCTGGTCATCTCCACGGCTTCCCTTCTGGCCCTGGACTTCAGAACGCAGCCCAGCTCTGTGCCTCCCACTGCCCTCTATACCCCAGAGTGATTTACCTGCACTGCATTCTTTGGTGGCCACAGAGAGGAACAGCAGGAGGCAGAGCCTGGTCATTGTTCTCTAAGGGGAAACAAGATGCACAAGGTCATTGCCTGGGCCAGCCCTTGTCTTCCTCCCATTCTTACTCCCTGACCTTTCAGAGTCAGGAACCCTCCAAAGGTAAGGGATGGGCTTCTGAGCATTCTGGAACCTCCTGGAATAGCCCTCACCCCTACTCAGCCCTACAAATATCCCAGGGTTCATGACCCTTTTTCCTGAACTCTGAATCCCTGGGACGGAGACTGAGACCTGGGCTGGCATCATTGTTCCACATACACACAGGTCTTATCTCAAACTCAAAAACACCTTCTCACCAGCACAGGCAGCTCCCTCCTTCCTTGTTACAGGTGCCAGAAGCCGTTAGTTCCCTGCTGGGTGGAGACTCAGAGCTCCTTCCACAGAAGGTCCTGATGAAGGGCTGAGCCTTTATGGGAAAAGCCAAACCAGTAAGGCCCGCCCAGCCCAGCCCTCCCCTCCCTCTGCAGCCCCTCCCTTTGAGGGTACCTAAGCCTGGGCCCTGGGAACGAGGCGGGCCTTGGCACTGTTGGAGAGAACAGGGTGCTGGGCTGCTGTTCACCCACGTGAGGAGGGGCACCTGCTTCATCAGCGCACACCTCACAGCGTCATCAGACTGAGGATCCATCAGACCTTGCACAACCTCCCTGCCTCCTACCTGTCCCATCCCCATCAGATGTTCCTGCACCCTGTACACCTCTCTGTCCACAAATCACCCTTCCAATCTCTCCTCACACCCCTCCGTGAGCCCTTCTCTGACACCTCCACCCCAGCCAAGGTGATGGCTTCGTCCTTTGTCCTATGGCCGTACACTGCCCGAACACTAATGGTCACATATGTCACACTATAATCTCATTGTTTTAGCTTTTTTTCAGAAATAATTTAAAATTTACAAATTGCTGCAAAAATAAAAATAGTGTAAAAACACACATATATCCTTTATCTATTTACTGTTGTAAATATTTTAAGCCATTTACTTTATTATTGACGCTCTCTATATACTTGTATACACACACAAATATTCACTCACACACTTTCTGAACTCTTGGAGGGGAAGTTACAGGTACCATGGCCTCTGTCCCTAAATAGGTACATGTTTTCTAATGATGAGCATAGTCTCACATATCACCATGGTACAACTATCAACTTCATGTTAAATAACAGATACTTCCCTAGGGTATACAAGCTTGGGGATCATGCTGAGTTGGCATCAATGGCACTGAAATTTCTCTGGTTTCCAGCTCCTTCCATTGTAAAAAGATTTCCAAGGGTCAGTGCTGTGGAATCACAGGCAAAGCCACTGCCTGCAATGCTGGCATCCCATATGGGTGCAGTGCTGGCTGCTGCACTTCTGATCCAGCTCTCTGCTATGGCCTGGGAAAGCAGTAGAAAATGGCCCAAGTGCTTGGGCCCCTGCACCCACGTGGGAGACCCGGAAGAAGCTCCTGGCTCCTGGCTTCAGATCAGCCTAGCTCCAGCCATTTAGCCACTTGGGAAGTGAAACAGCAAAGGGAAGACCTCTCTCTCTCTCTCTCTCTCTCTCTCTCTCTCTCTCTCTGCCTCTCTGTAACTCTGCCTTTCAAATAAATAAATCTTTAAAAAAATAAAAATAAAAGATGTCTAATCTCCTTGAGGTCTATAACCCCCAGGGGAAGTACTGTGTGTGTGACAACCAAGACTTTTCCATTTCACACCTATTCCCAGCACCCGATTCCTCTCAGCACTGCCACCGCTGCGGCCTTGCTCACCCCTTTGATCTGGCATTCCTACGGCTCCAATGCTGAGCCTTGTGTCTGGAGCAAGTTGCTGATGTTCAGGGCACTGTTTGCCCTTTCTCCCAGGCCTCCAGGGTACCTCACTGGCAGAGGACCCATCCACCTTGTTCAGTGATGAAGATGGGAAATAACTCACTGCCCTTCCGATGGGCACCCAAGCCAGATTTGTCTCTGCATGTGTCAGTGACCTCCATAAACCTCTCTTGGTGCTCCCTGCAGCTCACTCGCTCTCCCTCACTCAGACCCAGGGGATGAGGCTAGAGGAAAAGTCTGAAGGACAACAGGCTATATTTGATTGACTTTTGTTTTGGGAGGGTTATATGGGTTCCTTATCAAAAAATTTCTGAATCCCCTTATTCAACAATGACTATGTGTGTGGCCATCCACCATATCTCCAGGGTTGCACCTGGTACAACTAAGGTCCTCAGTAGGCATTTGTGGAATAAAAGCAATTGACCCCAAGGGTTACAAAAAGGCATACTGCTACCCCCAGGTTCAATAAATTTCTCAGAACATTAATGTCCAATGCAAAATTTGGAAGTTTTCTTATCTAAGCTACCATTCCAACCATCAAATACCCAATGAAAGTTCTAACACACACAACAGCCTAGTGTTTACTGCTGCTTTGGGAGAACAAAGGAAGACATGTGATGTCCTATTTGGCCAAGCCAGAGAAAACCGCGGGCAGCCACCATCAGACAAATGATAAGAACACAGACAGACGTTGAAAGCCAAGGAACCACTGGAAAGCAGATTCACATGGGAGAGAAGTCTCTCTGGGACTGTTCAGTCGACAGGGAAAGTGCAGGTCGATGTCCTTAGGACCAGCACTCCTGTCCTACAGACAATTCAAGGAACATGTGACTCCAAGAGAGTGGATGAAGAGACCTGGTGCTAACATTACATATTTCCAGATATTTCTTATCCACGTGGTGTATTATTTGCAATGCCTGAAATATTTAAATCTCAATTTTTAATCTCTGGAGTTAATCTTCATGCATGATGTCAGTGAAGTTCTAAATTGACTTTTCAATCTGCAAATATGTCTTTCCAAAATTATTTCTGAATTTCCTTCAGTCACAATTAATGCCTTCACTAGGAACTACATGCATTCTTTGTTGTTTAATTATTTTATTTATTTGAAAAGCATAGTTACAAGGCCGGCGCCGCGGCTCAATAGGCTAATCCTCCACCTTGTGGCAACAGCACCCCGGGTTCTAGTCCCGGTCGGTGCACCGGATTCTGTCCCGGTTGTCCCTCTTCCAGGCCAGCTCTCTGCTGTGGCCCAGGAGTGCAGTGGAGGATGGCGCAAGTGCTTGGGCCCTGCACCCCATGGGAGACCAGGAGAAGCACCTGGCTCCTGCCTTCGGATCAGCGTGGTGCACCGGCTGCAGCGTGCTGGCCGCGGCGGCCGTTGGAGGGTGAACCAACGGCAAAGGAAGACCTTTCTCTCTGTCTCTCTCTCTCTCACTGTCAAAAAATTTTTTTAAAAAATTAAAAAAAAAAACACAGTTACAGAGAGAGGTAGAACCAGAAGGAGGTCTTCTGTTCCACCGGTTCACTCCCCAAATGACCACAATGGCCAAAGCTGAGCTGATCTGAAACCAGGAGCCAGGAGCTTCTTTCAGGCCTCCCACATGGGGGCAGGAGCCCAAGGACTTAGGCCATCTTCTACTGCTTTCCCAGGCCATAGCAGAGAGCTGGATCAGAAGAGGAGCAGCTGGGACTTGAACTGGCGCTCATATAGGATGACAGCACTGCAGGCTGTGGCTTTAACCCACTGCGCCACAGCACTGGCCCCATACACGCATTCTTACTTGGAACCAATTCATCTATTTTTTCACCAGTACTGTGCTATTTAAATTATTATAGCTTAAGGCCAGCGCCGCGGCTCAATAGGCTAATCCTCCACCTTGTGGCACCAGCACACCGGGTTCTAGTCCCAGTCGGGGCGCCGGATTCTGTCCTGGTTGCCCCTCTTCCAGGCCAGCTCTCTGCTATGGCCAGGGAGTGCAGTGGAGGATGGCCCAAGTGCTTGGGCCCTGCACCCCATGGGAGACCAGGAGAAGCACCTGGCTCCTGCCTTCGGATCAGCGCGGTGCGCCGGCCGCGGCAGCCATTGGAGGGTGAACCCACGGCAAAGGAAGACCTTTCTCTCTGTCTCTATCTCTCTCACTGTTCACTCTGCCTGTCAAATAAATAAATAAATAAATAATTTTTAAAAAATAAATTATTATAGCTTAATAATATATTTTGATAGCAAGAAAGGCCAATGTCCACAGACATATATAGTGTTTGTTTATTAAATGTAAAATATTGTTAAGTGTTTATTTGATGTCCTTTCTGTATATTTATTTCAGGATAACTTTAAAAATAAAAGAAAAATTCCTCTTTATCTTGCCATTCTAAGATAGCTTTTATTAATTTCAAATCCCTTGTACATAACTAGAGAAACAGAAAAGTGTGCATATCCCCAGTTGGTTTATTTACTTTCACAAAATTGTTGAGTATCTTACTATGTTATAAAATATTCTTTGGGAGCTGGCATTGTAGCATAGCAGGTTAAGCTGCTGCCTATGATCACTGCCTTTGATGCCAGCATCCCATATAGGTGCTGGTTCCAGTTCCCACTGCTCCACTTCCCATCCAGCTCCCTGTTAATGCATCTGGAAGAAGTAGAGGATGGCCCAAGTAGTTGGACCCCTTCTGCCCATGTAGGAGACCCCAATGAAGCTCCTAGCACCTAGCTTTGGTCTGGCCCAGCCATGACCACTGTGGCCATGTGGGGAGTGAACCAGCCGATGGAAAGTCTCTCTCTTTCTGTCTCTTCTTCTCTCTGTAATTCTGCCTTCCAAATAAATAAATATTACAAATAATAATAAAATAAAATATTATTTAAAAACAAGATTTTAATGTTTATTTATTTATTTGTGTGTTTGAAAGGCAGTGACAGGGGCCAGCATTGTGGCATAGCAAGTAAAGCCGCAGTCTGCAGCACTGACATCCAATATGGGCGCTGGTTCAAGTCCCTGCTAATGAAAAAGCAGTGAAAGATGGCCCAAGTGCTTGGGCCACTGCACCCACATAAGAGACCCAGAAGAAGTTCCTGGCTCCTGGCTTCATATCCACCCAGCTCTGGCTGTTGCAGTCATTTGGTGAACGAACCATCAAAGAGAAGGTCTTTCTCTACCTCTCTCTTTCTATCTCTCCCCCTCTCTCTCTGTAACTCTGCCTTTCAAACTGATAAATAAATCTGTTGTTGTTGTTGTTGTTAAACATTTATTTAGTAAATATAATTTTTCAAAGTACAGTTTATGGATTACAATGGCTTCCCCCCCCCATAACTTCCCTCCCACCCGCACCCCTCCCATCTCCCGCTCCCTCTCCCATTCCATTCACATCAAGATTCATTTTCAATTATCTTTATATATAGAAGATCGATTTAGCATATATTAAGTAAAGCTTTCAAAAGTTTGCACCCACACAGAACATAAAGTGTAAAATACTGTTTCAGTACTAGTTATAGCATTAATTCACATTGGACAACACATTAAGGACAGAGATCCCACATGAGGAGTAAGTACACAGTGACTCCTGTTGCTGACTTAACAATTTGACACTCTTGTTTATGGTGTCAGAAATCTCCCTAGGCTCTAGTCATGAGTTTCCAAGGCTATGGAAGCCTTCTGAACTCGCTGACTTCGATCTTATTCAGACAAGGTCATAGTCAAAGTGGAAGTGATAAATAAATCTTAAAAAAAAAAAAAAAGGTAGTGAAAGATAGAGGGAAGGATTTAGAGAGAGTCCATACAACTGGTTTGCTCCCCAGATAGCTACAACACCTGGGGTTGGAATAGACTGAAGGAGCCAGAAACTCCATCTGGGTCTCCCACGTGGTGGCAGGAACACAACTAATTGATCCATCATCCGGTGCCTCACAGGACACATCAGCAGGAAGCTGACTCGGAAGCAGAGGCAGGACTCACTCCCAGGCACTCTGATTTGAGCTGCAGGCAGCCCCGATCATAGCTTAACCAACTGTACCTCGATGCCCACCCCATTTACAAGATTTCTAATCACCAAATATTCAGTTACATAATTTTTTTTAATTATCTCCTTCTTGTTGGACACTTAAGCTATTTTCAAATTTCCACAACAATAAACACTGCAAGCATCCTAATACATATGTCTTTATTTATATCTATAATTATTTCCTAGAGGTGAAATTTCTGAGTAAAATAGTGTGAACACTTCTGAAGTTATCTCTATTGTTCTCCTGATAACTTGTGCCAATTTTTATTTCCACTAGTAGTGAAGAGATGAGTCCATTTCTTTCCCCTTTTTTTAAGATTTTATTTATTTATTTCCATCTGCCAGTTCACTCCTCAAATGCCCCCAAAATGTCCTCAAAAGTGGCTGGAGCTGAGCTGATCCAAAGCCAGGAACCAGGAGCTTCTTCCGGGTTTCTCACATGGGTGCAGCCAGGACATGCCTATATGGGATGCTAGTACTACAGGCAGAGGCTTAGCCTACTACACCACAGTGCCAGCCCCCAATTTGATTTTTTAAATAAACTTATAATCTTCACTTCCTTCATGATTAATGAAGTTGACACTGAGTTGCATTAAATCTGGAAAATAATTAAGGAATACTAGTCATTTTCAAATGTTTAACCTAACAAGAAATTTGGTTTGTCTATTTCTCCAATTTCTATATAAAATGTTTCTTTGTATACTTTAGATCTGATTATGTGTTTATGTGTCTAATCATCTTGAACAGCGGCAACACTTCTCTGCCAAGAATCCCTATAGGATGGAGCCTGCTCCTTTGAGGTTCTTCAGTTCCTCGTGGGTCAGATAGAGGTAGCAACTCAAACCCATAGTTCCTCATCCCAAATAGCACCGGACGAGTTTGACTTCAAAAATGTGAGGATCCTCAAAAGAAATAGGTTGGATATTCTGTATTTAGACTAATGTATATCCAGCAGAATCTAAGGCAACCCTCATAATCAAACATGGTACTATATTTCTTTGGAATTGTGGCCTTAACCAACCTCATCCAATTATCATCAGGTCAAATAGAGATAATTCATGGCCATTCCCTTTGTATATTCTAAAACACTGAGAAAACATTAGGTCATATTCAATTATTTTATAATTGCTGAGCTCACCATCTGCTCCCTAATGGCTGCTCTCCAGATAGTGTGGCATCACAGGGAAGTCAACATAAGCCTTCCTATATGTGCCTTTTGTGTCAAATGATCTGTGGGCTTAAACAAAGGGAGCAGGGCTGGCATTGTGGCATAACAGATTAAGCTGCCACGTACAATGCCAGCATCCCATATGGGCACTGGTTGGAGTCCTGGCTGCTCCACTTCCAAGCCATATCCTGGCTAATGCACCTGAGAGAGAAGCAGAAGATGGCCCAAGTACTTGGGCCACTAAACCCATACGGGAGACCTGAATGAAGCTCCCAGCTCCTGGCTTCAGCCTGGCCTGAGTGAACCAGCAGATGGAAGATATATCTCTCTTTCTCTCCCTCTCTCTCTGTAACTCTGCCTTTCAAATACATAAAAGAAATCTTAAAAAAAAATTAATTAAATAGATGAAGGGAAAAAAGTCAAGGGTCTGAGGGAAACCACTACTGGCCCAAGATCCATCCTGTTTCCAGGAATCACCAAATGGTCCCTAAAGTGCATGAAATCAATGCCTCACATCCCTGTAAATTATCATGGTGATATCAGTTCAAATTTCTAGATATTTATATAACATTTAAACAAAAATTTTAACAGGACCCAAAATTCCACAGAGTTGTACTGAAATACAAAATATTCTTAAAAATTAAAGTGATAAAAACTGCATGATAAATAAAGTGATTAAAGCATGCAAATAAATTTTAATTAAATGTATTCATTAGTGTGTTCCAATATATCAACCCAGTACTATTTATTTATTTATTTATTTATTTATTTATTTTGACAGGCAGAGTGAACAGTGAGAGAGATAGAGACAGAGAGAAAGGTCTTCCTTTTGCTGATGGTTCACCCTCCAATGGCTGCCACGGCCGGAGCACCGCACTGATCTGAAGGCAGGAGCCAGGTGCTTCTCCTGGTCTCCCATGCAGGCGCAGGGCCCAAGCACTTGGGCCATCCTCCACTGCACTCCCTGGCCATAGCAGAGAGCTGGCCTGAAAGAGGGGGCAACCAGGACAGAATCCGGCGCCCCGACCAGGACTAGAACCCAGTATGCCAGTGCTGCAAGGTGGAGGATTAGCCTATTGAGCCATGGCGCCGGCCTATTTGTTTACCTGTGACAAAAACTGGGAAATTGTGCTAAATTACAAAATGTGCCTGAAAGATGTAGAAAAAAGAACCCAATCCATTTCCCTTAGAATAGAATCCCGGGAGATTTCATTCTGCCTCTAATGCTTGATTCGACTAGAAAGAGAAGCCTTGAGAAAAATATTCATACCCCTCTCTAGCTAATTGTATGAAATCAGATTGCTCACCTTACTTCTCTAGGTATCACTATTCTGACCTGTAAAGTAGAGACAGGGGGCCTTGATCCAGCAGCAGGGGCTGGAATGACAGCTGAAGCACCCAGATTCCTAGGCTAACAAGCAAAGGAAGACAGATACAAGAGGGTCCTCTCAGTAAGCACCCAGGGGAAAATAAAGAACAGGAATAAGGATTCAGAAGCAAGAAGTGGAAGGAGACAGTACAGCAGCCCAGCTGGGAGAGCAAACCCTTACATTCCCTTGGGGAAGCTCCATTTCCTCAATTGTGGAGTGAGGAGATTATCACCTCTCATGGGCATCATCATGAGAATCAAAAGGGATGGTTTCTGTGTAACACTTTGTAAACTGCAAAACACCACACAAACACTAGATAACATGAACTTCTTTGGAACTGTGGTGCCTACCATCTGCTCCCTAGTGCCTCGTCCCCGGATAACGTGGCATCAAAGGGAATCCGAACTTGCCTGAATGAGCCTGTTGTGTCAATCGGTCCTCAGATTCTGGAGGAAGGAAAGGGAGGGCGGGGGCACAGGTGAGAAGCTGGACCCGGGGCCTGGGATCTCCTTTGCAGTTCAGAAAAGTCCCTGCCTCCAGAAACCACTTATTGAACTCTGCGTTTGGTAATTAACATCTGACCCTCACCAAGACTGAGGCTGAAATAAAATATTTTAGTGATTCTTTTGTACAGAGATTGATCATTTCTCTGAAAAGGGGGGTGGCGGAGACAGACAAGATCTTATATCCACTGGTTGTGGATATAATGTCCACAGCAGCCGGGGAAGGAAGCCAGGAACTCCATTGGGGTCTCGAATGTGGGTGACAGGAAGCCACGCACTTGAACCATCATCTGCTGCCTCCCAGGTCCATCAATAGAAAGCTGGATCAGAAGTGCTGAGCAGCCAGAACTCAAACCAGGCACTCTAGAATGAGATGCAGGCATTCCAAGTGCACCACACAACACTCACAACAA
This sequence comes from Sylvilagus floridanus, assembly GCA_949820135.1. NCBI lineage: Eukaryota > Metazoa > Chordata > Mammalia > Lagomorpha > Leporidae > Sylvilagus > Sylvilagus floridanus. The sequence goes on from OX463225.1 coordinate 122,376,145, forward strand.
TAACAAATATTTTATGTAAAATTTGGCTTCAAAATCATTTGCAAGGGCAGGCATTTGGACTAGTAGTTAAGATGCCAGTTGGTGTGCCCACGACCTATATCAGCTAATGATGACCTTGGGAGACAAAGGTGATAGCTGTAATATTTAGGTTCTTGCTACCCACATAGGAGATCTGGATTGAGTTCCTGGCTCCCACCTTTGACCTCGACCTAGCACAGTCATTGTGGGAGTTTGGGAGTGAGACAGTAAAGGATGGGAGTTCTTTATCTGTCTCTTTCTCTTTGTCTTTCAAAAAAATTTTTAAATAAATTACAGTGTATGAGTATGACTATGTTTTTGACACCCCAACATTTTATTTCTTCTTAAGCAAAAACCTTGCGATCCTAATCAATATTCTAATTTACAGAGACTGCTCAGGTAATTCAGAACAAGAAAATAGGACCCATCCATTATTCTTGGGTCAAGAATCCCCCTGAAACATCTAATTTGTGCCACTCCATGAAGTGGTGGGTACAAGTAGGGAAAGAACCAGTTCCATTCATGCACTATTTTGCTAGGACAAGGTAGACTTCCCTGAACCCCAGAGTTTTACCTGCTAAAGACAATGAGGTTTGCTTTGTACAAGTTTTGTGTGTTTGTGAAATTGCAGCTCTCCACAACCAGGCACACTTTGAGTAGCAAACATCTCATTTGCAATTGTCCAGAAGGGCTCATTGGTGTAACTGATATGCACTTTGGTGCACATGTGAAATCTATTTCACATTTATTCTCGTTAAAAGATCCTTAAAGTATTTCCCTGGAGAACCAGAACAATCAGACAGTGATTCCTACAGAGAGACTTCGAAGGCCCAGAACTTCAGGCTAAAAAGCCAGAATGAGGGCACCACACAGCCTCACCTACTGGGTAAGGAGCAGAGAAACTCAAAATCCTGAATGAAGGATGAACAAACACACAGTGCAGACAAAGACTCGGTTACCAGGGCCTGAAGCCAGGGGTCGTCAGTTCAGCCTGCCAGGCAGGAGTACCACCTCTGGAGCCGAAATCTCAGGCTCTCACCCCTTGCCACCTGAGCGACCTTGGGTAAATTTTTTACAGAATTTTTTATTGTCATTTATTTGAAAGACAGAGACCTCCCATCCACTGGTTCAGTTCATTGTCCAAATGACTTCAACAACAGAGCTAGGCCAGGCCAAAGCTAGGAGCCAGAAACTCCATCTGGGTCTCCCATGTGGGTAGCAGGTGCACATGTCCTCAAGTCTTGCTCCTCCCAGCACCTTAACAGGAAGCTGGAATGGAGAGCAGGACCAAGACTTGAACCAGGCACTCTGATATGGGCTGTGGGTGACTAAGTGGCATTTTAACCCCTACATCAGACACCCGAATGTTGGGTAATTTAATTATTCTCTTTGTACTCCAAGTATAAAAAAAGATAATGAAATTATTTACCTTATATAAAAATCTGTGTAAACATGTCACATTCTCAGACTCACAAGGCCGTATATAGTCAAACAATTGATTATTTTTTTCTGTAACATAAAAAGACTTAATGATGAACATTTTTTTGAATTGAAAATATTTCCTATGGCTGTAGTTAAGTGAGAGTTGCATAATCAGTTATAGTGCTTTTGGTGGAATTTCTACTATTTATCATTTTAGGAGACTGCTATCAGCTGGTTTCAATCTATAATATTATGTTTTCCATTGTGCTTTCATCTCAGGAATAAGACTGGCTTAATGGACATGATGTCAGACACAAATATACAAGAATCAAACTGTCATTTAAAAAGAAAACCAAATAGCATTTCCCAATTTTTTGCCTTTAAGAAGAAAAATTCCCAATACAAAAATTTAAAAGTTTTTTTTGTTATGTAAATTATATATATATATATATATATAGCTTTTATTTAAAGAATATAAATTGCCAAAGTACAGCTTATGGATTACAATGGTTCCCCCCCTCACAACTTCCCTCCCACCCGCTACCCTCCCCTTTCCCGCTCCCTCTCCCCTTGCTTCACATCAAGATTCATTTTCAATTCTCTTTATACACAGAAGATCAGTTTAGTACATATTACGTAAAGATTTCAACAGTTTGCCCTCACATAGAGACACAAAGTGAAAATACTGTTGGAGTACTAGTTATAGTATTAATTCACAATGTACAGCACATTAAGGACAGAGATCCTACATGATTTTTTTTAAAGAATTGATTAATTATCTATGCAATTTCCAATTTAACACCAAGATTTTTTAATCATTTGCAATTATCTTTATATACAGAAGATTGATTCAGTATATACTATGTAAAGATTTCATCAGTTTGCACCCACACAGAAACACAAAGTGTAAAAATACTGTTTCAGTACTAGTAATAGCATTATTTCACATTGGATAACACATTAAGGACAGATCCCTCATGAGACGTAAGCACACAGTGACTCCTGATGTTGATTTAACAATTTGACACTCTTGTTTATGGCGTCAGTAATCTCCCTAGGCTCTAGTCATGAGTTGCCGAGGCTATGGAAGCCTTTAGGGTTCGCTGACTTCAATCTTATTCCAACAGGGTCATAGTCAAAGTGGAAGTTCTCTCCTCCCTTCAGAGAAAGGTACCTCCTTCTTTGATGGTCCCATTCTTTCCACTGGGATCTCACTCACAGAGATCTTTCATTTAGGTCTTCTTTTTTTTTTGCCAGAGTGTCTTGGCTTTCCATGCCTAAAATATTCTCATGGGTTCTTAAGCCAGATCCGAATGCCTTAAGGGCTGATTCTGAGGCCAGAGTGCTATTTAGGACATCTGTCATTCTATGAGTCTGCTGTGTATCTCGCTTCCCATGTTGGATCATTCTCTCCCTTTTTCATTCTATCAGTTAGTATTAGCAGACACTAGTCTTGTTTGTGTGATCTCTTTGACTCTTAGACCTATCAGTGTGATCAATTGTGAACTGAAATTGATCACTTGGACTAGTGAGATGGCCTTGGTACATGCCACCTTGATGGGATTGTATTGGAATCCCCTGGCACAATTCTAACTCCATCATTTGGGGCAGTTCCGATTGAGCATGTCCCAAATTGTACATCTCCTCCCTCTCTTATTCCCACTCTTATATTTCACAGGGATCACTTTTCAGTTAAAATTTGAACACCTAAGAATAATTGTGTGTTAATTACAGAGTTCAACCACTAGTACTAGGATAAAAAAAATACTGAAATGGATAAAGTATTACATTGTACAACAACAGTCAGCACAAGAGCTGATCAAGTCACTGTTTCTCATAGTGTCCATTTCACTTCAACAGGTTTCCCCTTTGGTGCTCAGTTAGTCATCGCCAATCAAGGGAAACAAATGATATTTGTCTCTTTGGGACTGGCTTAATTCACTCAGCATGATCTTTTCCAGATTCCTCCATTTTGTTGCAAATGACCGGATTTCATTGTTTTTGACTGCTGTATAGTATTCTGTAGAGTACATGTCCCATAATTTCCTAATCCAGTCTACTGTTGATGGGCATTTGGGTTGGTTCCAGGTCTTAGCTATTGTGAATTGAGCCGCAATAAACATTACTGTGCAGGCGGCTTTTTTGTTTGCCAATTTAATTTCCTTTGGGTAAATTCCAAGGAGTGGGATGGCTGGGTTGAATGGTAGGGTTATATTCAGGTTTCTGAGGAATCTCCAGACTGACTTCCATAGTGGCTTCACCAGTTTGCATTCCCACCAACAGTGGATTAGTGTCCCTTTGTCCCCACATCCTCTCCAGCATCTATTGTTGGTGGATTTCTGAATGTGAGCCATTCTAACCAGGGTGAGGTGAAACCTCATTGTGGTTTTGATTTGCATTTCCCTGATTGCTAGTGATCTTGAACATTTTTTCATGTGTCTGTTGGCCATTTGGATTTCCTCTTTTGAAAAATGTCTATTGAGGTCCTTGGCCCATAAATTTAAAAGTTTTTAAAATTACTGACCTTATAGAATGCTGTGAGCACCAGATACGAAGAACAAACATATAAAGCAGTAAAAAACAGTGCTGGGCACAGAACAAGTGCTGACCCTCGTCATCCCCAGTAGTTAACGCTCTTGAGTCAATTTAGTTACCAAGCACACATCAAAGTTCTAATAAAATTTACATGTAGGAATATGTCCTAGGTAGCCAATTCAAAGATTCCTTTTTGGTAGGAAGATTTGGTAGAAAATGAGAATGCTGGGGCTGGCGCTATGGTATAGCAGGTAAAGTCACCGCCTGCAGTGCCAGCATGCCATATAGGTGCCAGTTGAAGTCCTGGCTGCTCCACTTCCTATCCAGCTCTCTGCTATAGCCTGGGAAAGCAGTAGAAGATGGCCCAAGTCCTTGGGCCTCTGCACCCTCATGGAAAACCCAGAAGTTGCTGGCTCCTGGCTTTGCTGGCTCCTGGCTTTGAATCTGCCTAGCTCCAACGGTTGCAGCCATCTAGGGAGTGAACCAGCAGATGAAAGACCTCTCTCTCTCTCTCTCTCTCTCTCTCTCTCTCTCTCTCTCTCTTTCTCTCTGTTTTCAAATAAATAAATAAATATTTTTCAAAAAATGTCACTAGATTCTTGACCAACAGTAGACAGGTCATCTGGGGACAAGGAAGACATTTTCCCAAAATAAACCTTAATCCCATTGAAGTTTATCACATCATTTAAGCATGTTATAAGGAATGCTGACTTTTTCCCAAAAGGAAGTTGTGAATTATGTCGCACAAAAAGGTTCTATTCCAGAATAGGTATGCAGCAGTTTTAGTCTTACTCAGCACAGAATAGACTGCCAAGGGCTAGAGCAACAGGTGGCATCCCACTGCCATCATATGGAAAGTGGTCACCAGCCCCCACTGCCTGTCCCATCTATAATTCTCTTTCCTTTTACTGAGCGACAGGGAGGGCTTCCCTCTCCTGGTTCACTCTTCAAATCCTCAGCCTAGGTCAAGCTGGGTAGAAGCCAGGAGCCAGGAACTCAATCCAGGTCTATCACATGGTGTCGAGAACCCAATTCCTTGCACCACCACCATTGCCTCCCAGGGTCTGCACTGACAGGAAGCTGGAGTCAGGAGCTGGGAATCGAATCCAGGTACTCCCATGTGGAACTACGAGGCTAAACACCTCTCACTCCTATAAGTCACTTTAATATACTTCAGCTTAGACAGCGTGAGGTATGTCAGCTTCAGTCTACATTCTAGGGATGGTTGGTCAATGCTGGAAATACCCTAATCCAGGATGATGGGTCAGTATTTGAAAAACCCAACCCCGGGGTCTACACTCTGGATGTGCGCAAGGGCTTCACCACGAGCTTCTACTGGCCTTCTCTACATCTACCCAGGAGGAGTTTTTAGTTGGCATATGATGTAACAGATGCAATGCTTTCTTCAGTGAAGTGAGTAGAGTTCCAATGTGGGGAAGGGCTAGGTGCTGTACAGGTCTTGTCACAGGTATGACGATCTGATAAATGGAATGCATTATGGTACGCCCTCAATAGGAAACTCTGAAGGAGGGCTCTGGGGGCCGGTGCTGTGGCTCAGAGGGTTAAAGCCCTGGCAGAGTCCCAGCTGCTCCACTTCCGAACTAGCTCTCTGCCAGTGTGCCTAGGAGGGCAGCAGAAGATGGTTCAAGTGCTTAGGCCCCTGCATCCATGCGGAAGACCCGGAGGAAACTCCTGGCTTCTGGCATTAGCCTGTCTCTCTCTCTCTCTCTCTCTCTCTCTCTCTCTCTCTCTCTCTCTCTCATTATGTAACTCTGCCTTCCAAATAAATAAATAAATAAAGGAGGGCTCTGATTCTGATCGAGCTGAAAGGAAAGCTTAAGCTTAGTCCTGCAATAGAATGCTGTCACCTTCAAGGCTTCGGATGGAGGACCTGAATGCAGAATATTCCCACTTACTAAACTTCAAAGGACACGCTGCATGATCGGTTTGCACCTGCTCACTAATAAATATGCATGCTAGGTTTCAGTCTAAGATGTGCTTTCATTGTAATGCAGTTGACCCTCTAGATCTGTGGGTTCCACATCCATGGGGTGAACAATCTCGGAACCAAACTATTCACATGTACAAATTAAACCATAGCTTCTGAGAGGATAGGCATGTCACACCAAGGTCAGCAAGGAAAACTTAGGCTAGAGTCTTTATTGTGGCTTCTACATGAAGGAACAGGGGAACAGCATAAGCAGGCTTAGGATAGCTGGTTTGAGTACTTTCAGTTGGGTACAGGGTGTAGGGGCTGTCTCTAGTGATCTAATAACTGGTCATAGGTGATTAAGGCAGGTGGATAGTGGCCCTGAGTTTCAGCCCAATAGAGGAGGTGGCAGGGCACCGGACTGATTGGTTTGTATATGAAAGGCATGAACGCAGACAAGTTACTTGCTCTCGGTAAGAATTGGCTAACCCAGGGACAGCCAGTCTGTCTACGGTCAGCAAAGCCCTAAGATGTCAAGATATCAGAAAATAAAAGGAAAGGTTAATGATGCCACAGACTCGGTTAGGTAAACCCTAAATATACTTCTACCACCAGATTTATTAAATTCCATTGTGATAATTGCTTTTGCTGGTCTTTCACCTGTTAGATTTAATTCTGGTAGATAGGGATTCTGTCTGTTCATCTCTGTACTCTCAGCTCACAGTACAGCACTGGGCCCAGAGCTTCCAAACTCATGTAGCATACCACCCTGGTAAGGCTAAACAGTTTACAAGTATCCCAGGAGATGCTGATAATTATAAATACTTTATAGTGGAACAAAACCCAAAGCTCTGGGGGCCGGCACTGTGGCACAGCAGGTTAAGCCCACTTCCCATGTCAGAGGCCTGAATCACATCCAAGCCGCTCCAATTCCTGCTAATGTGCTTTAGAAGCAGCAGATGAGGACTTAAGCACCTGAGTCCCCGCCACCCATGCGGAGGCCCGGATGGAGCTCCTGTCTCCTGGCTTCCGCCTGGCCCAGTCTTGACTGTTGCAGCCATCTGGGGAGTGAACTAGCAGATGGAAGATTATCTCTTTCTCTCTCCCCACTCCCTTCTCTCTGTCTCACCACCTTTCAGATAAGTGATTTAAAAAAAAAAAAAACTATGTTTTCACAACTATTTACATTTTTACTTCAGTTAAAATTATGTTTGAACCCCCATTTGTATCCTCCCTCTATACACGTCCTAGAGTTGGTTCTTATTACCTTGGCAAAAGACTAGGCATAGCCACCACCACCAGTGTGAGTGGTACCACACCAGGGATCACCTCCCCCAGAAGCATCAAAGATTACCCTTCTGCGTATGCTCCATGAAGCAAAGTGTGGCAGCACTAGTCTATCAGAATTCAGGAAAGGACCATGAATTAAACAAGATCACATGGGTAAATTGATGAATGAGATCAAAGCACTTGCTTTGTCTCTTAGTAACTGCAAATCATCAGTCTCTCCAAGCCTTGATTTGCAAGCTACAAACAGAGAACAATGCTTACTTGGAAGATTAATAAGGAATGCTATAAATGAAATTTCAGCTATAAAATATTACACAAATGCAATCATCACCACCTTTGGCACGAACAGGCACACTACCATCTCCCTAACTAATCATTCTTCCTCCAACCCCGCCCTCTGCCACTTATCCTACTCTCATCAGCAAATTATTCTTCAAACACCTTTTTGTTTTTCCAGATCACTCCCTGAATTAAAAGTGTTTGGCAGCTTCCCTTTGCCTACTCAGCCACAAGAACCTATAATCACCTGGCTGCAACTTCCCTCTGTTCTCTCTGACAGTTCTGGGGACAGTCCAAGGCCTACTTGGCAGGCACACCAGCCACTAGGGATATAAGGTTCCAGGGCCAAGTTATATTAAGCAAAAGTTTACATGGGGAAGTCAGAATCAGCAGCATAAAGGGGCAAGTTTCACTGATGAGGCAGGAACCCAGAAGTCAGAGCGGCAGAAGTAGCATCAGTGTCCAGTTTACGGGCAAGGTGAGCATAGAAGCCATGTGTTTCAGCCACAGGATGGGCTTCAAAACTCCACTGGCTTAACACAACAAAGGTTTGCTTCTCACAAAGTCTGCTGCAGATGACTCTGGAGGGTAACTTCTCTATAGAGAAGCCGAACAGGGAGTGATACATTCTACAGATCATGCACCTTCTTAGCCTCAGCAGAGAAGTGAAATATCTCATTTTTCCATTGTCCATTGTCCAAATGATGCTGCCTCATTGCACGAGGACTGGTAAATCTGTAGAGTAGACAGAATCCAAAGATGTTCCCCACACCTCTTCCCTCCCTCCCTACACCTGCCGCCACTCTCAGAAAGAAGTGGAATCTGTTTCCCCTTCCCTAGAGCTGGGTTCGGCACTGTGATTTCCTCTGACCAACAGAGTGTAGTAGAAATGATGTAGGTGCTACCTAGGCCTAAATAAGTGGTACTCTTGGGCCCAACATTGTGGCATAGCAAGTAAACCCACAGCCTGTGATGCCAGCATCCCATATAGGCGCTGGTTCGTGTCCCTGTTGCTCCACTTCTGATCCAGCTCCCTGCTAATGGCCTGGGAAAACAGTTGAAGATGGCCCAACTGTTTGGGACCCTGCTACCCACATGGGAGACACGGATAAAGCTCCTTGCTCCTGGCTTCAGCCTGGCCTAGTGCTGGCTATTGTGGCCATCTGGGAAGTAAACCAAACGATGGAAGATCTGTCCTTTCCCTCTCTCTCTGCCTCTGCCTCTGCCTCTCTGTAACTCTACCTCTCAAATAAATAAATAAATCTTTTTAAAATAAATAAATCTGCTGGTGCCGTGGCTCACTTGGCTAATCTTCCGCCTGTGGCGCTGGCACCCCAGGTTCTAGTCCCGGTTGGGGCGCCGGGTACTAGTCCTGTTTGCTCTTCTTCCAGTCCAGCTCTCTGCTGTGACCCAGGAGGGCAGCGGAGGATGGCCCAAGTGCTTGGGTCCCTGCACCCGCATGGGAGACTGGGAGGAAGCACCCAGCTCCTGGCTTCGGATTGGCACAGCACCGGCTGTGGCAGCCATCAGAGGAGTGAACCAACGGAAGGAAGACCTTTCTCTCTGTCTCTCTTTCTCACTGTCTATAACTCTACCTGTCTAGTTAAAAATAAATAAATAAATCTTTTTTAAAATGAATAAATAAGGCCGGTGCAGCGACTCAATAGGCTAATCCTCCACCTGTGGCGCCGGCACACCAGGTTCTAGTCCCAGTCGGGGCACCGGATTCTGTCCCAGTTGCCCTTCTTCCAGGCCAGCTCTCTGCTGTGGCCTGGGAGGGCAGTGGAGGATGGCCCAAGTGCTTGGGCCCTGCACCCCATGGGAGACCAGGAGAAGCACCTGGCTCCTGGCTTCGGATCAGCACGGTGCACCAGCCACAGCAGCCATTGGAGGGTGAACCAACAGAAAAGGAAGACCTTTCTCTCCGTCTCTCTCTCTCTCACTGTCCACTCTGCCTGTCAAAAAATTTTAAAATAAAATAAATAAATAAATCTTTTTTAAAAATACCTTAAAAACAGAAAAGAAGTGGTACTCCCAGGTAGCCGCATTGCAAGTTCTTCCCTCCATCAGTGAAAGAATTCAGAGGTAAAGGCATGAAATTGTACAGGAGAGCAGGATTTATCTGCAGCCAAAACAAAAGTACACACTGAAGCATCAAGCCATGCATGAACAAATCGCCAAAAATGCAAATAGTCCCCAAAGAAAATCCCTCACCATGGGGAAACTTCCAACAGTGAGAAAGCCCCAACAAAGAAAAAGCCCCATGGACAAGGTTAGGGCTTCCCTTTAAACCCTCGAGAGGGGATGCTGGTGATGTCTGGGTTGGAGCTCAGTTGAATACTCAGAAGGGAGCAGGGTAAGGAGAAGCAACATCCACTTCCTGCCCTCTTCAGGAAATATCGCGAGTGTCATGGAGTCCACCTGATGGCATGGGTCTGTGCCCACATTGACCTGAAGATCATCAGAGTGGACACATCTTGAAGCCATATTTGCAACAATGTGGAACCTGAAGTTTCTGCTACCAGAAAAAGGGTAGGGGTTTGCTGGTGCTTGGGGTTGGCTTACACAATGTACAGAAAGGGAGGCTTGGGTAGTGCACAGATATGGAGGGGAGTTTTGATGACCCACGGAAGGGGAGTAGTCCCGTGGGTAGGGCAGGCTGTCCTATGGCTATCAGCCATGACTGTGGAAATGTGAATCACTGGAGCTGTTGATCACTGCCCCCGTACATCAGTGAGGAGCTGGCAACAGCAGTTTGACTGAAGCTGCAACACTACCTTCTGTCTTGCTGTCTTGGAACCCAGCTTCCGTGCTATAAGGAAATGCACACTATTCTGCAGAGAGAGGGGCCTGTGTGACGCAGTGCTGGGAGCTGAGAGAAGGAGGCAGGTGGAAGAGATCTAAGGAGACGACACTGTGGCCAGCTGACTGGGGCACATCATTGGCCTGGCCACAGCTAACCATATTTGTTGCTCAGTTAACACAGAATCCAGAGAAACAACCTTGGCAACTAAGCATGGATACATGCAACAAAATGGAGGAGCCGTGAACAGGAAATATCCAGGGTGGATAATTCTATAGTGATAGAAACATTAATGGTTGCCTAAGGCTGAAGTGGGGAGAAGAAATGGGATTTGACAGCTAATGGGTACGGCATCTCTGTTTAGAGTAAGAAATGTTCTAAAATTGATTGTGCGATGATTATACAACTCTGTGAATAGACTAAAAAACATTCTGTTGTTAGTTAGTCTCCCTTCATCTGTGGTTGCACTCCTCATGGTCTCAGTTACCACGATCAACCACAGTCCAAAAATATTACATGGAGAACTGCAGAAATGAAAGAACAAATCCTAAGTTGTAAACGGCATGCCGCTCTGAGTAGAGTGATGAGATCTGTGCTGTCCGCTCCTGCCTGCTGGGGAAGTGAACCAGGCACAGAGTGTACACTGTGGGACACCGCTTGCCACGTTACTCACTTAGTGGTCGTCATGGTTATCAGACCAACTGCAATATCACAGTGCTGGTCTTAACCAGCTCTTGTTTTACTGAACAAGGCCCCAAAGCACAAAAATAGAGATGGTGGCAATTGGGATACACTCAAGACGAACACTTCCTTTCAAGTGAGAAGTGGATAGTACAATGAGATATATTGAGAGAGAGAGACCAAAGTCACAAAGCCTTTATGATAATGAGTGTTGGGGCTGATGCTGTGGTATAGCAGGTTAAAGCTACCACCTGCAGTGCCAGCATCCCATATGGGCACCAGTTCAAGTCCTGGCTGCTCCACTTCCAATCTAGCTCCCTGCTGTGGCCTGGGAAAGCAGTAGAAAATGGCCCAAGTCCTTGGGCCCCTGCACCCATGTGGGAGAACTGGATCCGCTCCTGGCTCCTGGCTTCAGATCAGTGCAGCTCTGGCAGTTGCGGTCAACTGGGGAGTGAACCAGTGGATGGAAGACCTCTCTCTCTCTCTCTCTCTCTCTCTCTCTCTTTCTCTGCCTCTCCTCTCTGTGTAACTCTGACTTTCAAATAAATAAGTAAATCTTTTAAAAATTCTTTAAACATGATAATGTAGTGTTGTAATTATGCTATTTTATTATTAAGTGTCACTGTCAATCTCTTACTGTGCCTAATTTTTTGAAAGATTGATTGACAGATTGATTTAAAAGGCATAGTGGACAGACAGAAAGGGGACAGAGAGAAAGAGATATCTTCCATCCACTGGTTCACCCTCCCTCCCCAAATAGTTGCAAATGCCTGGAACTCCATCTGAGTCTCCCACATGGGTGGCAGAGGCGCAAGCACTTGAACCATCCTCCACTGCTTTCTCAGGCACATTAGCAGGGAGATGGATTGGAAGTGGAGCAGGCAGCTGGGACTGGAACCAGAGCCCACAGGAGATGCCAGTATTGCTGGCAGGAGTTTAACTTGCTGTGCCACAACACTGGCCCCCTAATTTATGAATTAAACTTTATTATAGTAAAATGTTGTAACTATCCACGGTTTCAAGTATCTGTCTTGGAAGTTTTGCCCCAACGATGGGGTCGGGAGGGCTGCTATTCTTTGCGTTAATAAACTTCCAGTTATTTTTCTCTTGCTCTTCTGTCTTTAGTTACAGGGACCCCACGGAGCACTGTGCAGGTGCTGTGGTTTGACACAGGTGCCTGTGTTGGGAGCTTGGTCCCCGGCATGGTGGTGCTGGGTGTGGCCTAACACACAATGGGACCTTTCAGAGTGAGGCCTAGTGGGAGGTCCTTAGGTCACTGACGGAGCTGCCCTTGGAAGGGATCAAGGTCCCTCTCAGGAGAGCAAGTTCTGAGAGCAAGCCCCGCCCCAGAGTCAGTCTCTGGCTTTGGCTTTGGCAGTGTGATCTCTGTCTCACACCTGCTCCCACCGTGATACTGCTAGGCCCTCAATAGAGGCCAAACCAACAAGGCCACCGATCTCAGACTTCCAGCCTCCAAAACCGTGAGCTCAATAAATCTCTTGTCTTTGTAGAGCTAGCCTGCTGCTATTTCATCCCAGCAACAGAAAACTAACGCTAAAGGGGACAGAGAAAATTCTTTGTCTTCTCTAAACTCAAATATTTATGAAGTCAGCTTTTCTATCTGCCAGTTCTCTCATTAATGAGTTAAATAAACCTGTGCTCACCTCACAGATGTATGGGAGTTGTGTCTTTAACCTTTTTAAAATTGACAGAGCCCACCACAATGGTCCCACATAGTCTGGTCATTTCTGTTAATATCATGATTACAATATAATACATTCTTCAAATGAAATAGGTTTTAAATATTTATTATTTATTTGAAAGGCAGAGAAAGAGAGAGAGGTAGAGGGTTTTTTCATTTGCTGGTTCACTACCCAAATGGCTGCAACAGCCAAGTCTAGGCCAGGCCAAAGCCAGGAGCCAAGAATTCCATCAGGGTCTCCCACAAGAGTGGCAGGGGCTCAGGTACTTGGCCATCTACTGCCTCCCCAGGCACATTAGCAGGCAGATGGATAAGAAACAGAGCAGGGGCTGCCACTGTGGCATAGCAGGTAAAAGCCTCTGCCTGCAGTGCCGGCATCCCATATGGGAGCTGGTTCAAGTCCCAGCTGCTCCACTTCCAATCCGGCTCCTTGCAACGGCCTGGGAAAGCAGTAGAAAATGGCCCAAATCCTTGGGCCCCTGCACCCACATGGAAGATCCAGAAGAAGCTCCTGGCTCCTGGCTTTGGATCAGCACAGCTCTGGCCATTGAGGCCATTTGGAGAATGAACCAGCAGATGGAAAATTTCTCTCTCTCTCTCTCTCTCTCTCTCTCTCTCTTTCTCTCTCTCTCTCTCTCTGCTTCTCCTTCTCTCTGTGTGTAACTCTGACTTTCAAATAAATAAATGTCTTTATAAAAAAGAAAGAAAGAAAAAAGAAACAGAGCAGCCTGGACTCTAACCAGCACTCGGATAAGGGATGCTGGCATTGCAAGCAGTAGCTTAACCCACTGTTCCATAATGCTGGCTCTTTAAATTAACTTTCTACAAACATAATTTATAGGGGCGGATCCAGCTTCCTTCTAATGTGTCTGGAAAGGCAGCAGATGATGACCCAAGTACTTGAGTTCCTGCCACCCACATAGGAGATCCAGGTGGAGTTCCTGGCTCCTGGCTTCAGGCTGGTCCAGCCCCAATGATTGTGATTATATGGGGAGTGAATCACCAGACAGAAGATCTCTCTCTCTCTCTCTCTCTCTCTCTCTCTCTCTCTCTCTCTCTCTCTCTCTTCTGTCTCTTTCTCTCTCTCTGCCCCAACCCTGTCATTCCGCCTTTCAAACAAATGAATAGATCTTTTCAAAAATAATAAATAAAACATAACTTCACATTGTTCTTTTTATCCCCTATCCACTTTGGCCTATATATTTTTTTCACATAGATATAATCATAAAATGGATATGATTATGCATTCTCCTTTTTCTTAATAGGTATATGCCCAAAATTTATAAGCATTTTTCATGTTTATACATGTTCATCATAATTACTGTTTTTAATAGCTATATAATATTCCATTGGCCTACATGATGTAACTCAACAATTTGTTTATTGTTGAGAATTTGGTTTCTTTCCAGTGTTTTACTCTTATAACTCGTGCTACAAAGAACATCTTTCACCTGTATATGTATCTGACCCTTGGCTTCTGTTTAATTCTCTCCTTAGGGCTTATTCCCATGTGAGGGACTACTGAAGCTCAGGGTGTGAACGATTTTATGACCATTAAAATATGCTGCTGTAATGTGCTCCAAAAATGATTGTGGTAGTTAGTACCACCACCATCAATCCGTCCATCTACCAGTTTCCCAAAAGCTTCCTGCCTTAGTCATAGGGTTTTTATGTTTCTGTTTGGGTTTGATTTCAAATTTTTGCTATAAATTAATAAACAGACCTGCCATTTAAATATTGCTTATAATTCCCTCCTTTGGCTTTTGTCAAAAGAAAAGCAGGCACTCTGGAGCGCCCAACACTAGGTCGACTCCTAACGGAGAGCTGCCATGTCGCCCTTAACTGCGCTGAGACCAAGCTAGTGAAATAAGATGCAGGGGCTGGCGCTGTGGCAACTGGCCGAGCCACAAGCTTGTGGATTAAACCCGCTCCGACTACCGACCGGCCTAAACACCGCTAGGGGTCTCCGTTTGCCGCACCCAGAGCACTGTGGCGCTTGGCTGGACGCCAACGTGTTGGTGTTCATTCAGTTTTCGCTGGGACTCCGAGACTGTGCAACAAGCTTAACCCAGCAGAGGCAAATTAGGGGAGCCCGTCTCAAGCCAGAGGCCTGGGCGAGGTCCATGAGCTGGGCTCCAGCCGAGGCAGAAGAACGCACTTTGAATGCACTTGCCGCAGCCTCCACTGTGGTCGCATCTTCTGGGAAAGAAGTCTCCCCTGGGCTCCCAAGAACACACACACACATGCAGACAAAGCAGGTAGTCTCAAGATAGAGTAGAAAAGAATTTCTATTCCCATGCATTTTCTACATCCTTCCAGGTTATCAGACTATAGCTTTTCCTCCTTTGAATAACTTTTTAAAGGATTTATTTATTTAAAAGCCAGAATTACAGAGAGAAAGAGGGAGAGATAGAAAGAGGTCTTCCATCTGCTGATTCACTCTCTAGATGACTACAGCAACCAGAGCCAGGCTGATCCAAAGCCAGGAGCCAGGAGCTTCTTCCAGAGCCCTCAGGTGGGAGGCAGGGGCCCAAGTACTAGGGCCGTCTTCTACTGCTTTCCCAGGTGCATTAGCAGAGAGCTGGGTCAGAAGTGGAGCAGCAGGGACTTGAACCGGTGCCCATATGGGATGTTGGTGTTTCAGATGCTGCAGATGGAGGCTTAACCCACTATGCTACAACACCAGCCCTGAGTAATTTCGTTCTTTTTTTTTTTTTAAGATGTATTTATTTACTTAAGAGGCAGAGTTACAGACAGACAGAGGAAGAGACAGAGAGAAAGGTCTTCCATCCACTGGTTCACTCCCCAAATGGCCACAATGGCCAGTGCTGGGTCAATCCGAAGACAGGAACCAGGAGCTTCTTCCAGGTCTCCCATGTGAGTGCAGGGGCCCACGCACTTGGGCCATCTTCCACTGCTTTCCAGGTCATCAGTAGGGAGCTGGATCGAAAGTGGAGCAGCCAGGACTCAAACCGGTGCCAATATGGGATGCAGGAGCCGCAGGCAGATGCTTAACCTACTATGCCACAGTGCAGAGCAACAGAACATGTGTTGAGAGAGAGAAACAGAGATAGAGATTCTCCATTTGCTGGTTCACACCCCAAATGCCCGCAACAGCAGGGGTTGGGCCAGGCTGCAGCCAGGAGCCAGGAACTCCAACTGGGTTAGCAGAGGCCCAAGCACCTGAGCAATTATCCACTGCCTCCCAGGTGTATCAGCGGGAAGCCGTACCCTAAGTGGAGATTCGGGGACCCAATACGGAATGCAAGTGTCCCAAGCAGGGGCTCAACCAGCTGTGCCACAATGCTAGCCCTGGAGTAAGTTTAACTTGCAAGTGGCTGATGACACCTAAACTTTGCTACTAATATAAATCCCATCACTTCCTATTCCACTTCCACTGAAAAACCAAGTCTTACCTCCATTGAAAACAGTTCATTTCACTATCAGTTTACCCTCCATATAAATCAATGTTTCTTTCTATTCTCATTCAAACTGACTATAACATCTACTTGGTTCTCTCAGGAGTAAGATAAAGTCTTTGACTAGGTTCATTTTTATGAAAGTTTCGTCATTTTAGTTTTTTCTCAAAATCATCTTTTTTTTAAAGAACATCTCTTTTGGTGGTGGGAGGAGTGTTTTGTGGGTTTTTGTTTGATTCGTTTTGTTTTATTCTGTTTGAAATCCAGAGAGACGGACAAAGAACAACCTTCCATCCATTGGTTCACTCCTCAAATGCCTTCAATAACCAGAAATGGTGGGAACTCAGTCTGGGTCTCCCCCCTGGGTGGCAGAGACCCAACTGATGGATGTGTCAATTAGCTGTTCTGATCACCCCACAGTGTGTTTATGTATCAAAACCTTACACATCAGAAATATATACAATTAGTATCAACTGCAGTTAAAAAAAAAAATTTGAAAGGGTGGAATCATGACTCCCATACAAATATAAGATGAATGCAATCTGTGTTATTAATTAATTAGCTCATTAACCATAGAGCAAAAGTTTAATTTCTGGAAGCACCTTACTTTCCAGAGAAAAGCAAGTGTATCTCTACCTGGCAAAATTCATTCATATTTCTATAAACCTGGGTCAACTGCATCCTTAGCAGGCTTCCAGAAATTAATCTCTCTACAGTTGCAAAACAGAGACAAAGACAGACACAGCGCCCCTAGAAAATCAGCAAATCCTCTAGACTAAGCAAATCCTAGTCCTCCAATTAAGGGGTGCTGTATTTGTCTATTTCAAAGTTTTGAAAGAATTCTCACAATTATATCTTCACTAACAGCAGGAATTTGAGTAGCAAAAAAGTCACACTTTATTTATTGTTTCCCATGGAGCCTCCCTCCCTCAATCCCAGTGGCCGGCAAGCTGTGAAAATTCTTCCCAAGGCATGTAAAAGCAGCACTCGCTGTTGTGAGTCATGGATTGGGCACACAAGTCGTCATCGTTGTCCACAGCACAACTCACCTCTTTGAAGGCTCGGCTCACCGGCTGAGCTGAGCCAGCACCGCCCTGAAGGGCCAGGTGTAAGGAGAAGAGTGCGGGCTGGTGCTTCCTCACATGGGGCACCAAATGTAAGGAAAGGGGCACAGAACAGAGGAGACAGAACATGAACTCGCAGCCAGACCAAATTCATTCGGTGACTTTCAAGTAAAATAAATAAAATAAAAAGAAAGAAAAGAAGGAAGGAAGGAAGGAAGGAAGAGAGGGGGGGTGACAAGAACCTAGAATGGCTGAGGCGAATGTCCTTGTCCCATCACCAGGAAGCGGACTCTCTCCTTGATCAAACTCCAGGATGGCTTCTAGCAACTTAAGCTTACACTCCTACGATGACCCCCTCCCCCTTCAAACGCCTGCCTGAATCAGTGCTGCCAGGAATATTTACTGTTTTCTCCAGCCAATACGTAGTAATGAACACAGACTCCTAAGCCCCTCTTACAATTACTTTAGAAAGTTTACAATTGGGGCCAACGCTATGGCATAACGGGTACAGTCACCACCTGCAATGCCAGCATCCGATATGGGTGCCGGTTCCATCCCTGACTGCTCCTCTTCTGATCCCACTCTCTGCTATGGCCTGGGAAAGCAGCGGAAGATAGCCCAAGTGCTTGGGCCCCTGCACCCACGTGGGAGAACTAGAAGAAGCTATGGGATCCTGGCTCCAGATCCACCCAGCTCTGGCCATTGCAGCCATTTGGGGAATGAACCAGCCAGTGGAAGACATCTTCTCTCTGTCTCTAGCTTTGCTTCTCTGTAACTTGGCCTTCCAAATAAATAAATACATCTTAAAAAAAAAAAAAAAAAGTTTGCAAGTAAAAATTCCTTCTCTGCGTCTGAGATGTAGATCTTCTACTACCCAGAGCTGCCACTCAGAGCTGGGGGCGGGGAAAGCCACCTTTGACATCCAAACGCTCCGGGAAATAACTCTCACTCTAGCCCCAACTCTTGCTCTAACTCCTGAACCACTGCCTCGGGGCATCAGAGTAAGAGATGTTTGTTTCACATCTACGGAAGCACCAATTCACAAACCCAGATGGCCCTGTCACATGGGCCGGCCTGCTACCACGCCTCCTGCCTTTCCCTTAGTCTTCTAAGTGTCACTGCTTAATCATGACCAACCCCCATTTCCTCGTTGGCATTTTTAACGTGCAAAGCGCTAACACGACTCCAAAAGTCAGAAACTAGACAAAATGATACATCCTCCCGCTGCCCCGCCTGCCGCAATGCCTTCACGCATCCCGCATCCCGGCTGGTCGCGTAAGCACCTGGAGGCCCAGCAGCGATCCGAGCTGGCGCTGCACCTGCGGCCGGCTAGGGCTTCGGCTACACCTTCGGCCTGAAGAAGCCCCGCCTGGTGCTCACAGTCTCCGGCTTCGGGCGCCTGGGGCAGGGGCGGGTACCTTCTCCGTGCGGATTGCCACACTAATCGGACGCCCCTTACAGGGCTCCCGGGGCTGCTGTCCACCCCAGCCTTCAGAACTGTAGACACTGTAGACACACCAGCCCACTTCAGGCCTCATCTGGACTGCTAGGTCAGCCATCCCCTGGGCCGCCGGCATTCCGCCCCCAGTAAGCTTTGGCCGGCGTGGGGTGCCCTGCCCGCCCCTTTCCTTTGCACTCTGGGGGGCGGTGGGGTCTGAGCACACGGGGGAGAGCATAGGGAGACTGGGTGCTCTCTGGGGTTGCGCAGTGGGGGCGGGATGGCAGACGGGGTGTGTACAGAGTGAATAATAAATCTTATCGACAAAAAACTGTAAAAATAGTACATTCTGAGAAATAGGAATCATTGTGCATCTCTTTCGCCCAACACCTTCCTACTTCTTGTAAATATTTCATCACTTATTTATTCTTTCTTATTCTTGTCCTTTTTTAATTTTTTTTCAACTTTTATTTAATGAATATAAATTTCCAAAGTACAGCTTATGGATTACAATGGCTTTTTCCCCCCATAACTTCCCTTCCACGTGCAACCCTCCCCTCTCCCGCTCCCTGTCCTTTTTTTTTTTTCCTAAAAACAAATTAGCCTTTTTTTCCCATTTAACAAAGTATCCTAGAAAATACTTGTTTGTAGAAATCTTCCTCATTATTTTTACTATTGCATAGTCTGTAGATTTGCTTTATTGAACCAATGTCTCATATTTGAACATTTTTAATTTCTAACCTGTTACAGTAATAATACTGCAATCAAACACTTTGTGGCTTTGTGGTTTTACACTGTTAGAGGTATATCTTCAAGACGTGGGCAGGAGGTGCTAGGTCAAATACTGAATGCCTGCGTAGTTTTGTTAAAATATTGCCAAATTGCCTCCTCTTGGCCTTACACCTTTTTTATTCCCACAAATAATTTATGAGCGTGTCTGTCTCCACCACAGCCAGCCCTGCCAAGAGACGGCATGGGCAAGCTGTTGAATTTTTACCAATCGATAACTATTTTTAACCACTCTCTCCAGCAAATCAAGTCCATGAGCTAGCGTCACTGATAGGAAGAAATGCCATGACACGTGCGTCTAGCTCCACCTGGTGGTAGCATATCTAGTTGCAAGAAACGTACCTTCATTGTTCCTCGCACTTCTAATTACCTAAAATATGTCCCGTCCTTTCTTCCATGATGATCAAAGCTTGCATCCTAAACCCTGCCCGTGGGGCTGCAGCACATGCCACACTCCCAGCATCCTCAATTAGGTGAGGACTAAAGCAATCCCTGCCCACACCATCTACTATCAATGGTGAGGCATGGAGGCCTGCATTAACAAGATTTTTCGTACTAAGAAACTCTAGCAAATAACTAGACAGCCCTACAAAGTCGGCATCACTAGAGGAAAATGGCTCATTGAACAAGAGTAGCTTCACAACCCTCCCTTCACTGTTTTCCGCTAGTCCTAAAATATTTTGCAACAAATCATCCCCAATGACGCACCCTCTGCGTCTCCCCCCAATATTGAAACCAATTTCCAAAAGCTCATAAATATCCTGCCTTCTCCATCCTCTTCTCCTTCTACTAAGACTTCGTGAAGGCATTTCTCTCCCTTACGACAGAAAACAGCAAACTCATCCTGACTAATGAGTTAGTTGCGTGATATTTTGGGGAAATGAGAATTCAACACAGGGCAGAGGGCAGAGGACACTTGTCAGTAAGTTCCACACAGGGAAAGGTAAGTGTACCGGCCTTTGTGGTAACCAGGTAGCTACCAGGCCTGCACCCAGACAGTGGGCATCATCTTTCACCAATTCCACTTCACAGTATCATCTACAAATGACTTTAAAATACAGAGGACAACCTACAGACCACCAGGAACATGACCTCATTCTTTTAAGATTTATTTATTTACTTGAAAGGCAGAGTTGCAGAGAGAGAAAGAGAGGTCTTCTATCCAATGGTTCACTCCCCAATTGGCCACAACTGCCAGAACTGCACCAATCCGAAGCCAGGAGCCAGGAGCCAGGAGCTTCTTTCCTGTCTCCCACGTGGGTACAGGGACCCAAGGACTTGGGCCATCTTCCACTGCCTCCCCAGGCCATAGCAGAGAGCTGGATCAGGAGTGGAGCGGCCAGGATTCGAACCCACACCCATATGGGATGCCGGCACTGCAGGCGGTGGCTTTACCCACTACACCACAGTGCTGCCGATAGGTTCTCAGCAGCTGCTGCTATCTCTACCCAGGCTCTTCTCCTTCATCCTGTTCAGTCTGATTTTGTTTGTTTGCTTGTTTCTGGGGGGCGGGGGATGGCAGGGAATTCACAATTATTGAAAAATCAACATGATCCCTCAAAGAACAAAAATGACAACTACTTAAATACCTTAATTGACGTCATTTTCTATCCTAGAACCTGGCCACACTTTCTTCCATAACAGGGCATTAATGTTCCAATAGGCTGAGCAGAGACAGAGACAGGCTAAAGAAAGCAGAAACAAAACAGCAAAAAGCAGGTGGGTCACTTCCAGATTGTTCTACTTGTATGGCTAGGACAAGGGGACAGAAGAGTAGGAAGATAACTGACCCGTTAACGTGCATCTTTTTCAGTTACTTCCTCGGTGTAACGATTAACTCCATTATCATGCCAATTGAACTGGCCTCTTTGGGAAATTTGGCGGTTGTCTCTCTAATTCTGATTTCTCAGAGGCTCGGACGAACAGTTCCATTTCAGTTTGGTCATCTGAAATCAGCTCTAGCAACTCTGTTTTGATTTTAACTTGGTTTGTTGGGCCCAGTGCAGAAGCTTAGTCCAAAACAATGGCCTCCAGTAACTTTTTTTTTTTTTTAAGATTTCTTTGTTTATTTGAAAGTCAGAGTTAGAGAGAGAGAGGGAGGTCTTCCATCCGCTGGTTCACTCCCCAAATGGCCACAACTGCCAGAGATGCACCAATCCAAAGCCAGGAGCCAGGAGCTTCTTCCAGGTCTCCCACGTGGGTGCAGGGGCCCAAGGATTTGGGGCCATCTTCCACTGCTTTCCCAGGCACTGCAGAGAGCTGTATTGGAAGTGGAGCAGCCTAGGACTCCAACTGGCAACCATATGGGATGCCGGCACTGCAGGTGGTATCTTTACACTCTATACCACACAGCACCGGCCTCCAGTAACTTTTATTTAATAGGTACAACCTGGAATTTCTGAATTCCAAATAAACTTCACTCTGAATATTCCATCTTCACATTCTCCCAACAGGCCTGCTAAGAGCTTCCACGTCGCTCTCTTCTGCAGCCTGCTCCACTGACTCCAGGGCCCACACACCAACAGCATAGAGTTTGTGGTGCCAACATTTAAAAATTCAGGACCAGGGATCCTCTGTCTCCCATCTCCCTCCTGCTGTCATTTGGGGTGCATGTAACAGGAGGTGACAGTGACAGTCGGCAGCCAGCATAGAGGCTCCTCAGCTTTCACAACTTATCTCAGTCTGCATTTGGGACTTGATACTTCATTCATCTTTTACTGACTGGCGAAATGCACCGGGCACTGGGCACATGCAATGAACACAAGCTCCCTGCCCTCAAGGAAGTTGTTGACAGCCGTTAAGGAGCTATAAATAACAATTGATGGTTTACTGGAAGCTCCAGCACAGGATGTATTCTAAGAATCAACTAGAAACAGAAACTGGATTTAAATGTTATTCTAAAATGACTGGACAGCATGGGTCTCCCTACCAACCTCTCCCAAAACTTCTCACTGCTTTCGCATCCACGCCTTTCCTGGCCAGCCACCCCTGATGTTTTAGCTCTTGTTCTTTTCTGGTTGCTCCTGAGGGATGCCACAGACTGAAGCCAAAGGAATCTTAAACGTTTGCTTTGGAAAACAAAGTGGGGCCGGTGCTGTGTAGCAGGTAAAGACATTGCCTGCAACCCAGCATCTTACATGAGCACTAGTTCAAATCCCAGCTGCTCCACTTCCAATCCAGCTCCCTGCTAATGTGCCTGAGAAAGCAGTAGAAGATGGCCCAAGTCCTTAGGCCCCTGCACCCACATGGGAGACCCAGAAGAAGCTCCTGGATCCTGGCTGTGGATCGGCCCAGCTCCACCTATTGTGGCCATCTGGGGAGGGAACCAGCAGATGGAAGACTTCTTTCTTTCTCTCTCTCTCTCCTTCTCTAACCCTGCCTTTCAAATAAGGAAAATAAATTCAAAAAAATAAAAAATAAAAAGAAAGAAAAATAATAAAACAAAGGGGCTTAGCTAATTTTGTTGATTTACTTTCAATTACTACTAAACCTCAGTTGTCAGCCCATTGTCTGTTTTGGGTCAGACTGGGCTCCAAAAACAGTTTTTGGCATTTTTTTAGTGATTTAAAAAAAAGTTGGGGCTGGCGCTGTGGCACAGTGGGTTAACACCCTGTCCTGAAGCGCCAGCATCCCATATGGACGCCGGTTTGAGACCCAGCTGCTCCACTTCCTGTCCAGCTCTCTGCTATGGCCTGGGAAAGCAGTAGAAGATGGCCCAAGTCCTTAGGCCCCTGCACCCATGTGGGAGACTGGGAAGAAGCTCTTGGCTCCTGGCTTCAGATCAGCACAGCTCTGGCCATTGTGGCCATCTTGGGAGTGAACCATTGGATAGAAGACCTCTCTTTCTGCCTCTGCCTCTCCTCTCTCTGTGTAACTCTTTCAAATAAATAAATAAATCTTTAAAAAAAAAAAAAGTCAAGCAGTATCGAGACTCAGTCACTTATTGTCTACGGATGCTTTCCCAATACAACTGCAGAGCTGTACAGCCATAGAGGCCACATGGTCTGCAGTCCTCACAGAGGCCTAGCATCTCCTGTTCAGAATCAAACATGGACAGCTCTTCCATACAGCACTGCAAAGTGACTTACAGACCCTGCCTCCTCTACATCTCAAACTTCATACAACACATGTTACCACTGTTTTTGAATTTTTCATTTTACTGGACAGGCAGAGAGAGAGAAACAGAGATCTTTCATCCACTGGTTCACTCTCCAAATGCCCCCATCACCCAAGGCTGGAATAGGCCAAAAACAGAAACCTGGAGCCCAGTCCACATCTTGCTCATGGATGGCAGAGACCCAGCACTTGAGCCATCACCTGCTGTCTCCCAGGGTACACATTGGCAGGAAACTGAATTGGAAGCTGAGGAGCCAGCACTCAAATAAGGCACTCCAAGGCAGGATGCAGGCATTCCATGCAGTGCCTTTTTTTTTTTTAAGTTTTATTTGTTTGAAAAGCAGAGTTACAGAGGGCAGGAGGCAGAGAGAGAGAGAGAGAGAGAGGTCCTCCATCCACTAGTTCACTCCCCAGATGGCTGCAACGGCTGGAGCTGCATCCATCTAAAGCCAGGAGCTTCTTCCCAGTCTTCCATGCAACTGCAGGGGCCCAAGGACTTGGGCCATCTTCTACTGCTTTCCCAGGCGCCATAGCAGAGAGCTGGACCAGAAGTGGGGCAGCCGAGACTTGAACAGTCACCAAAAAGGGATGCCAGCACTGCAGGCAGAGGTTTACCACAATGCCGGCCCCATCAGTGGCTTAACACAGGCCTGTCCTCTTACTACCATTCTTTTAGAAGAGAAAGCTAAGGCTGAGAAAAAAAACTCTGCCAAGGTCACAGGAATGTCTAGACTCAAGCAAGGTTTGCCTGACACCAAAATGGGCGTTCCTCCCACTGCACCACACCACACCACACCCACTCCTCAAGCCTCTAGAAACACTAGGTTCTGAACTCTAATTGGTCCCTATTGGTCCTATTTTTTTCCTGTGGGGCTAGCTAACCAGTATCCTTCAGACATCTAGACTACAATTTATCTCCTATTCATTAATTCTTTCAACATGTCTAGACAGCATAGTCAATCCCTTCACTACCCAACTCACTGCTCTACAGAGCTTGCTGCTGGGGTGCAGTGTCCCCAGCAGTGTCTCCATAGCTGTAGATTCTGCATCGCTGCTGTTGGATGCAGGAGTTGACTTTTTGAACTTCAAGGCAGAATCTCAGACCTGGTAGTGCTTGCATTTCACTTGACAGGGTGGAGTTTACCATCCATGCCTTTGAGACCTTTTTGATTTCTTCCTCATTCCGCAAGCCCATGAAGTTGTTCCTGGTTAAC
The DNA here is from genome assembly GCA_949820135.1 of Sylvilagus floridanus. Taxonomy (NCBI): domain Eukaryota; kingdom Metazoa; phylum Chordata; class Mammalia; order Lagomorpha; family Leporidae; genus Sylvilagus; species Sylvilagus floridanus. Next base: position 122,400,845 of record OX463225.1, read on the forward strand.
TCCTTGCCGCCCACAACTGCAGTATCCTGCCAGGCTTCTCTTCTGCTCCACCCCCCCCACCCCCCGCAAAAACACAAGTTTGTACTTTCTTCCAGAAGATGGCACTCGTGAGTACCTTTTTTATTTTTCTTTTTTGCTAGGTTAGGTATCTTTTTATTTGTATGAAGGGAATAATATATATTATTATATATAATCATATAGTTTTAAGAGCATAATGATACTTCAGAACATAATTCTTCCCACCCTCCCTGTCCCCTCCTTCCTTGAGTCCTGTTTTGTCAAGACCTTTACTCTCCCACCTGTGGATCCTGTTTGCACGGCAGACTCAAGTGACAAGAGTTCACAGGAAACCCCAGATGAACACCATTACTTTTAAAATCCTCACTCTTTAACACCTATGTGCACACCAGCCACAGAAAAAATTTACTCGTTTCCAGATCCTCTTCCTTCTGCATTTCTTCCCAATTCAAGGTCACTGAGTGAGGTAGGTTACCCAACCTCCCCAACCCAGCTGTCTTAACCCCACACCCACCACTTGCTATACCCATGGGAAGCTGCACAAGTTCCTTAGCATTTCTGTGCCTCTTTTCCCAATCCGTGAAACAGGGATAGTAATAGTAGCTAGTAAGTAAAAGATATTAATTAATCATAGTGGGCATTGTGGTATAGTAGGTTAGGCTGCCACTGGGGTCATCTGTGTTTTATATCAGAGGGCCTGGGACCCAAGTCCTGCCTCCACTTCTGATCCAGTTTCCTGCTCATGCGCCTGAGGCAGCAGATGAGGCCCAGATCCTGGTGTCCCTGACACCTGTGGGAGACCTGAATGGAGTCCCCGGCTCCCTGCTTCAGCCTAACCCAGCCCCAGCTCTTGCAGGCATTTGGGAAGTGACCCAGCAGGTGGAAGATGTGTGTATGTGTCTCCCTTTGTGTGTCACTCTGCCTTTCAACTAAATCTTAGGGGAAAAAAGTTCAATTTCATATCAGATTTGGCCAGAACCAAAAAGAAAGGGGTGAAACTAGAAAGGCTAAAGAATTAAAAAGGGGCAGATGTTGGGAGCCAGCACGAGGCTAAGCGGTCACTTGCGGCAATGGCATCCCATAAGGGCACCAGTTTTCGTCCTGGCTGCTCCTCTTCCAATCCAGCCCTCTGCTGTGGCCTGGGAAAGCACTGGAAGATGGCCCAAGTGCTTGGACCCCTGCACCCACGTGGGAGACCTGGAAGAAGCTTCAAGCTCCTGGCTTCAGACCAGCCAAGCTCTGGCTGCTGTGGTCACTGGAAGAGTGAACCAGCGGGTGGAAGACCTCTCCCTCTCTCTGCCTCTCCCTCTGTCTGTAATGTAACTCTTTAATTTTGTGCCCTTTGACCAACACTGCTGTCCCTTTAAAAAAAATTATTTATTTGAAAGGCAAGAGTGGTGTTGAACGTGTTAATTTGATTGTGGCAATCATTACACAATGAATATGTATAATAAGTCATTGGATTTTACATCCTGAAGAAAAAAAAAGGACATCCTTAAAATCCCATCTGATCATGTTGGGTTCAGATCCTGTGGAAACACCAATATCCATGAGCTTGTCCCATTCTTATCCCTCCAGTCTCCCTTTAATGTAGGGAATGGCAATTTTGGGATCATTCCCATTCTAGCACAGACTGATGGAAAAGCTAAATTAAAAAGTAACTATCGGGGCCAGCACTGTGGGGTAGGCTAAGCCGTAGTCTTAGTGCCAGCATCCCCTATGGTGCCTGTTCGGGTCCTGGCTGCTGCACTTCCATCCAGCTCCCTGCTAATGTGCCTGGGAAGGGGAAATGGCCCAAGAACTCGGGTCCCTGCACCCCTGTGGGAGACCTGGAAGAAGCTCCTGGCTCCTGGCTTTGGCCGTCCTAGCCCCAGCAGTTGAGCCATTCGGGGAGTGAACCAGCAGATGGACGGTCTCTTTCCCTCCCTCTTAAAAAAAAAAAAAAAAAAAAGTAACTATCAGAAGCTTGGGAGGAAGCATATCTCTAATCTCTTAACAATATGATCACCAGGAAAAGTCTGGACACCCAAGTCTCTCTGGGAGTCCCAGTTCTCTTTATACAGAACTTCAGGATTTAAACGAACTCAATGTGAAAAATAAACATTTATTAAAAAAGTAGTTTTGACATTCTAAAATGAAACAGACAAGGTGTTTTCCAACTCAAAAGGACTCTCGTAAGCTGGAGAGGTAAATTCCAAGGTTGGCCGTAATTGACTCATACTCTTGACAAGTGGCTCTGAGAGAGGAACCGTAGCTTACCAGAGCCATGAATCACCTGCTCCTCCCCACCCCATCTTCCAACCACAATACGCAACTGAAGCATACTTTAAAAATCTCATCCTTACTGAACCATACCACGATCTCTACTTAATGAATTGGATCTTATTTCCCCTGGAAATATTTTTTGTTACTGGTACACGCATGACCCTTAGCCCTCTCTTTGTTGTTGTTGTTGTTGTTGTTTTAATCCTTAATAAAAGACTCAACTTTGAGTTAGGGATTTTCAGATATGGGGCTAGAACATGACAAAGTGGCACTCACGCGCCATAGAAAGAAATAAAAGATAGTCAACAGGACCCTTTCTTTGCTCTCTTGCTACATAATAAATAGATTGAGAGATTGTGGAAAATGGGGAAACAGAGATTTAGGGGCAGAGAAGGTTCTCGATGGGAAGAAGAAAGCAGTGATGGCCAGGCTTGCCTTGCTCGGGAGGCTTCAGTCTCCCCTGAACCCCATCCCAGTAGACAAAGCATCAGTTACCACTTCACACTGAAGCTCTCCAAAGGGTCTGAGGAACTGCCTGCCTCGGCCCCGAAGCAGCTCTGCTGGCGGCCCTAGAGAAGTCCATTAATGCACCTGGCTGGGCGGGAAGAGGGAGGGGCACTCTCTCCTCTCACCTGGCTGAGCAGGCCGAGCAGAAGGCCTGGCCGCAGAGGGTTCTGGAACGGGTGCTCCAGGAAGCAGCTCTGCCTTGAGATAGGAAACCGGAAGCGAGGCAGGACAGGGTCCTGGGAACCAGCCCCCAGCTGCAGGGAAGGCATTTTCCCGTTTGAACAAAGGAGCTCAGGGACCCTCAGAGATCTCCTTTCTCCAATTTCCCACAAAAAGAACCTTCGACAAGTCAACTTTTTATTTCCAACATCCAGCTAAGACAAACGCACAGAAACACAATCTCACCAAAGAGCTAAGATGCCTTCTAACATCCATCCAATTTCAGCATTTGGCTAAGACCCCACACACACGCGCGCACACACGCACACACACACACACGCACACACACAGGCTCAGCCAACGCTACCACACACAGCCCCACAGACATGTCTCAGACGGCTCTGTCCAGTTGTTCCAGCCAAGGGAAGGGTGACGGCCTGAGCTACCAGCTCCAGCTTTTCTTCAGAGCAGTGGTTTTAAATCTTTTCCACTCCGCGTCCCCTGAAGGTTTGCTGTGCTTCGGCTTTCCTCCGGACACAGCGCCAGTCTGCTTATGTTAGATGGAGGACAAGACCCCGTGGCACTTCCGGTGAGGAGACAGAACAGTGGGCTCCAGAGATGGAGGAGAGTTGACGTCATCACCAAACAACGGTTCCAGCCGCTCCAGTCTCCAAACCCACTCCAGAATGGCTGGCGCTGGCCCTCCATGGGGAGGGAAACCGATTCAGAAGCCACAGTGGCACAGCCGGGTAGCGACGGTGGGTTCCAGGGAGCCCCACCCCTCTGGCTGTCTACTTAGAAGGGAGTTAATAGGCACACCCGGGATTCCTGTCTGACCCCTCGTAGGATGAGGAATGCAAATTTTCTACAGTCCCAGGCCACTCGGCAGCAGCAGGATTGAAAGAGAGTGTACAGGGAGAAGGGGCACATAGCTGACATCATTAAAAAACACATCCTAACTGAGATGCTAGTGGAGGGCCTGTGAAAACTACAGACACCAGGGGCTAGAGTCTAGGAGCACCGGAGTAAGGCAAGCACAGGACCGGCCGGAGCCAGACCAGGGTCACACCAGGAATGACGAGGTCTGTTTGAATTCGCCCTGGGGAAGAGAAAACATCCAGTCAACTCTCTCTAGTTTTCTTTAGCCTACAATCCCCAAGCACAGGCACACACAGGCTGGGAACCCCTCACTCCCTGGGAGTGTGTGGGAGTGTGCATATGTGTGCAGAGGTCCCCTTCCCCAGGGCAGTGTACTCACGTCACTTCTAGCAGTGGGCTGGCTGTAGATCACCTTCTTGCTGGAGGTCCTGTGGATGAAGATGGAAGATGGAGACACTCAGGTCCCCAGGTGCAGAGCGACCCCCTCCCCACCAACTTCAGAGGGCAGAACCAAGAACTGTACAGAAGTGCTCAGCAGAGAGGTACACTCAGAGGGAGACAGGACAAGGCCAGGGTCACAGTGAACAGGGGTAGAAATCCCAAGGTCTTCCCCTGAGGCTGGCTGCCTCCTTCTCCAGCCCATCCCCCTGGGCCCATGCTGCAAACCACATGCATCCACGTTTTCACCTCCGATAATCCCAGGACAACACCTCACTCACCCTTTCTTTGTTCCTAGAAGAGGAAAAAAAAAAATGGGATCTTGAGTGTCAGCAGGGTTCAAGACAGCACGGCACACACAATGAGGGGACTAGCACGGGGCATCTGATACATGCTAGATAGGTGACCCGTGCTCCTAGTGGGGGGGCACCCATATCCAGGGACAAAGTGTCAGGGTCAGGGCTTGGAGAGCATCCACGAACCATGCCTGGGATGGAGACAACACAAAGGAGAGCCAAACTCACTGTCAAAGTAGCCTCGGCTATAGGCAAACCAGATGCCTGCGATCAAGACTCCAAGGAGAATCAGTGTGACCAGGACAGCAGCCACGATGCCCCCTACATTCAGCTCCACTGTGAGACACAAACACGAGGTCAGGTGCCTGGGTGCTTACCCGTGGTACCAATAACATAGCCACTCAAGGACTGAATGCAAGCACCAGCCACATTCTCACTCACCAGCTTCCATGCGCACAGCATCTGACATCACCGGTGTCCCAAATCCATTCTGTGCCTGACAGCTGTATTCTCCAGTATCGAAGGCTGACACAGGATCAAAGACCTAGAAACAAATTTCTGCTTGAAAAAGCCAAGAACCTCTCCCACATATCCCCTGATCCTGACTTCAAGTCTACTTTGTTGCTTGTTCAGGGGTTCTGCAACTGTGCCTCTCATACATCTTCCACCCCCACCCCATCCATACCAGCTCCCCTGACTTTTGGTTCAGAGTATAGGAAGAGTTGATGAAGGCACGGTTGTTCTTGGGATCTGTAGGCATCAGCATCCCATCCTTGAACCAGGTGTATTCAGACGGCGGGGAACCATCTTGTTCTGAGCAGGTCAGTACCACCCGGTTCCCAATGGTGGAGGAGGAGGGAATGTTGACTGTAGGCTTGGACGGAGGCACTGGGAGGGAGAGAAGGAAAGAGGTGCTGAACACAAAGGAGGGGTGGGGGTGTTGCCTGAGTCCAAGTAGCTGCCTAGGATGACACCCCGATCCAATCCCTGTGGCCGCCCTCCCTTGGCAGGCCCTTAATCTGCAGACAGCCAAGGGCTCATCTCCTCTTGGGCAACACTGACTTCATCAACGAGTTCCAAAGCTCAGCAGGGTCTGACACGGGCTTAGGGAAACAGTCAAAAACCTTGTGCACATACCAAGCACAATGAGCTGGATGGTGACCTCCCCATAGTTGTTGCCGTCGTCCTCAGAGACCATGCATGTGTACGTCCCAGTGTCTTTCCGAGTCACGGAACGGAAGGTGATGCCGCTCGGTGAGAAGGTGACTCGATCCTCATAGGAAGCTACCAGGAGAGTGGAAGTAGAGGCAGAGCAGAGTGAACGGAAAGCCAGGAGAAGCCAAGAAAGGTGGGACCCAAGGCGTACGTAGGTAGTCTTCTTCCTCCAGGAGGCAGAAGGGGAAGGCCAGGGAGACCCAGGCATGGATCAATGATTCCCCAACCTTGGCAATGAGGAAGGAAGTGGGACAACTCACCTGTGATCTTGCTGTTATAGCAGACAAGGCTGGTGGTTGTGCCTTGGACAAACTTCCACTCCACACGGGGATTGCTGAAGCCAGAGTAGGTGCAGGGCAACTTGATTGCTGCAGAGGGTCAAAAGGACAAGATGGAGAATGATCCCAACCCCAAGCCCTGGAACCCGCTCACCTCACACCCACCCTGCCCCCTGCTCCACAGCCCCTCCCAACTCACGGTTATTCTCTGCAACTCTGACTTCAGGTTCCGAAGTGTAGACTGTACCCTTGCCCAGAACCAGTGAACCTGAGAAGGAAAGAGGTGGACCCCATCAGCACACAGAACAGGGCTTCTCAGCCGAGATCCTCAGGGGAAAGGAGTCAAGAGATTCGAGCTGAGGCTGGTGCTGTGGAGCAGCAGGTAAAGCTGCCACCTGCAGTGCCAGCATCCCATATGGGCGCCAGTTCAAGACCCAGCTGCTCCACTTCCAATCCAGCTCTCTCTGCTATGGCCTGGGAAAGCAGTAGAAGATGGCCCCCGTGCTGGGGCCCCTGCACTTGTCAAGGCAATCCTGGGAGGAAGACGCGATGCTGCAGGCAAGGCAAGGAGGGCGGGCAAAGGAGGAGCAGAAGGAATGAGGATGATACTCGGCATTTGGGGCCCACTGGGTGCTTCCCAGAGGGTTTTCACATGTCAGCAGGACAAGTATTATTATCCCAATTTTACACAAGGAACTGAAACTAACAGCAGTTTAAAAAAAAAAAAAAAAGTGCTAGTCTGAGGTGGAGCCAGGCCTGGAAGTGGGCTCCAGCAGCTCGTGAGAACCTCCCACCTGCCAAACAGAGAAAGAAGAGAAAAGGCGCTGGGCCGGCATCGTGGCACAGCAGGTAAATCCCACGTGGGCGCTGGCTCAGGCCCCACCTTTCCACTGCCTTCCAGTGCTCTGCCGTGGCCTGGGAAAGCAGCAGAAGATGGCCCAAGTGCTTGGGCCTCTGCCACCCATGTGGTAGACCTGGAAGAAGCTTCTGACTTCTGGCTTCTGGCTTTGGCCTGGTCCAGCAGTGGCCATTGCAGCCATCTGGGGAATGAAACAGCAGACAGAAGCTCTTTCTTTCTTTCCCTCTCTCTCTACAACTCTTCCAAAATAAATAAATAAACCTTTAAAAGAAATGGTGCTGTGGTGTGGGAGTGGAGGGAGGAAGTAAGGAGCCAGGAGGCTAATAAAATAAGAAGGGGGATGGGCATGGGGTCCACAAGATAGGGAGCTCCCAACATATATAACACAATAAGAACCATAGACATGGGGCTAGCGCTGTGATGCAATGAGTAAACCCAGCACCTACAGTGCCGGTATCCTATATGGGCGCCGGTTCGAGTCCTGGCTGCTACACTTCCTATCCAGCTTTCTGCTATGGCCTGGGAAAGCAGTAGAAGATGATCCAAGTGCTTGGGCCCCTGCACCAGCATGGAAGACCTGGAAGAAGAGGGCTGATAGCGGAGGGCCTTTGTTTGGCAGTATTTCCAGCAGCTGGGGCAGTAGGGCCTTCATTCTTGGAGGGATCTGGTTTGAAGAGCTCCTGTGCCTGTGTGTGTCACAGGAGGCAAATCGTAGAATTTGAGCATCTTTAAAAAGGAGCTGGTGCTGTAGCTTAGTAGGTTAAGCCTCCACCTGTGGCACCAGCATCCCACATGGGCACCGGTTCATGTCTCGGCTGTTCCACTTCCAATCCAGTTCTCTGCTGTAGCCTGGGAAAGCAGCAGAAGATGGCCCAAGTCCTTGGGCCCCTGCATCCATATGGGAGACCCAGTGGAAGCTCCTGGCTCCTGGCTTTTGGTCAGCCCAGCTCCAGCCATTGTGGCCATGTGGGGAGTGAACCAGTGGTTGAAAGACACCTCTCTCTCTCTCTCTCTCTCTCTCTCTCTCTCTCTCTCTCTACCTGTGTCTCTCTGTAACTCTGCCTTTCAAATAAATAAATAAATCTTAAACAAAAAATGAACCAATGGCAGAGGATTCTGGAACCACACAATGTGGCCACAAACCTGCACTTACACAATTACCCTCGTTCATGTTTTCACAACTCAAATCCAAGCAGTATGCTTTCATTTGCAGCTGTCAGAGCCCTGGCTTCCTAGAGCAGTGCCATAAAGACTGGTGCAATGCCCACATCTGCGCGCGTCAAGCACATTTTCTCGTTATTCACTAACCACGGCCTCCTGACCTGAGACCCCCTTCTGCATCTGCAGGTGAAGGTCTGAACAAGATGCTCCATAAGTTTTGGGTTCTTCTTCCCTCTCCATTGGCATTACATTTAGACAACGCTTCAAAATACCTTTACTTCAGGGGCCGGCATAGCGGTTTAAGCTGCTCATCCCTCCTTGAGCACCAGTTCAAGTCCCAGTTGCTCCACTTCCAATCCAGCTCCCGACTAATTTGCCTGGAAAGGCAGCAGATAACGGCTCAAGGACACACAGGAGACCCAGATGGAGTTACAGGCTCCTGGCTTCAGCCTGGCCCAGCCCCAGGCAGTGTGGCCATTCGGGGAGTGAACCAGTCTGCAACTCTGCCTTTTAAATAAATAAAGTAAATCTTCAAAAATAAACAAACAAATACGTTTATTTCCATCTGACATGACAACACTGTGAATTTGTGCTGATAACTGTTACTTCTCCCATTTCACGAACGAGGAAACTGTATGTCTCAAAGGTTCAGTGGTTGGCCCGAGGTTTCAGAGCAAGGAAGTGACAGAGCTGAAGTGCCAGAGGCTTCTTCCTGCATCCCTTGTGTTCTCTACCCTTCTCTTGTCTGGTAAATACAGCTGTTCCTCAGAACTGCCACTGGTTTAATGGAGACAAACTATGCAACAAAACAGTATACTTTTTAAAAAAGATCTATTTATTTATTCAAGGGTGAGGAGAGATTTTTGTCCCCTGCTGGTTCACTCCCCAAATGGCTGCAATGATTCAGACTGAGCAAAGCCAAAGCCAGCTTCATCCGGGTCTCCCACATGGGTGCAGGGGCCTAAGCACTTGGGTCATCCTACGCTGCTTTCCCAGGAGCATCAGCAGGGAGCTGGATTTGAAGTGCAGCAGCTGGGTCTTGAACCCGTGATCACATGGGATGCCACTGCTGCACACAGAGGCTTAACGCACTGGCCCTCAACACCAGCCTCAAATATTGCATTTACATCGAATGGCCTCTACTGAACAGAAAGCTCTTCCGGAGGATGTGGAAGTCTCTTACCGGGCTCTCATCAAGAGTGTTGACAACAGTGGGGACGGGCATTCGGCACAGCGGCTTAGGTCCCTGCTTGCCATGCCCACGTATGCCGTAGTGCCTCGTTCAAGTCCCAGCTACTCTGTTTCAGATCCAGCTTCTGCTGAATGAACACCCTGGAAGGCAGCAGAAGAGGGCTCAAGAATCTGGATCCCTGTCACCTACGTGGGAGACCAAGCTGGAGCCCCTGCCCCAACCCCTGCAGTTGCAGGCATTTGGGTAGTGAACCAGCAAATAGATCTATTTCTATTTCTATTTCTCTCTCTTTCTCTCTCTCTCCCTCCCTCTGTATCTTTCTGCCTTTCAAATAAAATCAAATCAAACTTAAAAAATAAAAAGATCATGAAACACCTTGATTTTCAGCCAAGTCAGCCTTCTCTGTTTTAAGGATGGGAATTTTGGTTTTTAAAGATTCTCTCTCTCTTTTTTTAAAGATTTATTTTTATTTATTTGAAAGAGATACAGAGAGCGGCAGAGACAGAGAGAGAGGTTTTCCATCCGCTGGTTCACTCCCCAGATGGCCACAATGTTTGGAGCTGTGCTGATCTGCAGCCAGAAGCTTCCTCTGGGTCTCCCACATGGGTTCAGGAGCCCAAGGACTTGGGCCATCTTCTACTGCTTTCCCAGACCACAGCAGAGAGCTGGATCAGAAGAGGAGCTGCCAGGACTAGAACTGGTGCCCATATGGGATTTTGGCACTTCAGGCCAGGGTGTTAACCCACTGTGCCACAGAGCTGGCCCCAATATTCTTTTAAAATATATTTATTTATTTATTTGAAAGCCAGAGTTACAGAGGTAGAGGTAGAGGTAGAGAGAGAGAGAGAGAGAGAGAGAAAATCATCCATCTGCTGGTTCACTCCCCAAATGGCCGCAATGGTCAGAGCTGGGCCAATCCAAAGCCAGGAGCCAGGAGCTTCTTCCAGGTCTCCCACATAGGTATAGAGGCTGTGTGGACTGGGCCATCTTCTACTGCTTTCCCAGGCTACAGCAGAGAACTGGATTGGAAGTGGAACAGCCAGGTTTCGAACCAGTGCCCATATGGGATGCCAGCGCTGCTGGCAGGGTTTAACCTACTAAGATACAGCACCAGCTCCTTCTTAAAGATTCTTAAATTCTACAATTTGCCTCCTGTCACACACACAGGCACAGGAGCTCTTCAAACCAGATCCCTCCAAGAATGAAGGCCCTATTGATCCACCTGCTAGGGATGCTGCCAAACGAAGGCCCTCAGCTATCAGCCCTCCTTGAAGACAGCTGGAAACAGCCTTGCCCAAGCACAAGCATCTTCCCAGGGGCAGGAGCAGCCCGCAGCCACTGCTTGACCAACGACAGGAGGGGAGATGTAAAGCCAGCTCCACCACCACACTGCCCTACCTGGGACAACACGCAAGGGCCACTCCTGCTCCCAGACTCCCTGTTAGGTGGACCAAGCTCTCCTTCCACCCAATCCTCTTTCTTTCCCCTCCTTGCCACAGAAGTCCCAAGAACACTCCCTAATAAATGTCTTGTATGATAATGGACACCTTAGAGTCAACCTCCCAGGAACCCAACCCATGACACCACCCAAATTAACAGCAGCATCTAATTAAACTAAAAACCAGCCTCTGAAATAGAGACACACATACACACACACCACAATGCATGGATTTGATTCCTCCATCGCTTCTGTTTTAGATCATCTCAGATAATCAGATCTAAAACATGTTCAGGGATTATACCACATTCAAGGACACACATATACATACTGGAAAATAGGCATATTCCTCTTCTCATTAATCCTGACTGCCAGTACCAAGCCTGGGCTTCTCATCTTTATTTTTAAAATGCAGGAGCAGGGGGCTGGCACTGTGGTGCAGTGAGTAAAGCTGCCGCCTGCAGTGCCACCATCCCATATGGGCGCTGGTTCAAGTCCCAGCTGCTCCACTTCTGCTATGGCCTGGGAAAGCAGCAGAAAATAGCCCAAGTCCTTGGGCCCCAGCACCCACGTGGGAGACCCTGGTGAAGCTCCTGGCTCCTGGCTTTGGATCAGCTCAGCTCCAGCCATTGCAGCCATTTGGGGAGTGAATGAGCAGATGGGAGTCTCCCTGTCTCTACCTCTTGCTCTAACTCTGTCTTTCAAACAAATAAATCTTCCCAAAATAGGCAGAGATTCATCAGAATGTCCCCCACCTCTCTCTGATGCAGAACTTCCTATGTCTGTGGTGACCTGCCCCTGCCAAGACTACTTCCTTCCTACCAAACCAGGAGTCAAGCGCCAGCTAACCACCACGCCCTTCCTCTTCCCTGCAGGACGGCTCAGCCATCAGGATCCACATCCCCTTCTCATTTCTGAACCTGCAATGCCTCTGGAACCAGACTCCCTGCACTCAAATCCCAGCTCTGCTACTTACCGGCAGAGCAAGCTGCTTAGCCACTTTCAACCTCAGTTTGCCCATCTGTAAAATGGGACTAATAACAGTTTCTACATCAAAGGGCTGTTTTGAGCACTGAACAAGCTAGCACAAAGTGCTTAGAATAGTTCCTGACCAAGAGGAAGCACCAAACAACCATTCTCTCTTATTATCATCCTCTGTCCATAGGGCTTTCAATATATCTTTCTTTCTCTTTTTAAAGATTTATTTAAAAGTCAGAGTTATGAAGAGAGAGATTGAGATCTTTCATCTACTGTCTCACTCCCCAAATGGCTTCAACATCCAGGGCTAGGCCAGGCCAAAGTCAGGAACCAGGAACTCCATCTCGGTTTCCCACATGGGTGCAGAGGCGCAAGCACTTCCACTGCTTTCCTAGGTGCATAGCAGGGAGCCGGATCTGAAATGGAGCAGCCAGGACAGGAAACCATTGCTCACATTGGGATGCCAGTGTCACAGGCTGTGGCTTAACCCATTGCACCACAACGCAGGCCCCTGAACGCCTCTTTCTGACTTCAAAGTTTTCGTCAACAAGACAAAAAATCTAAATAGTGCCTGAGAAGGGCTTACACACCAGCCCACCAAGCCTCCTCTGCTTTGGAGAAGCTGACTCTTCTCTAGACCCTTCAGGGATGGACCAGCAGAGCTAAGGGCTTTCTCTCACCAGACCCCATCTTGTCAGGACAGCCAGTCTCCCTGCACGTTCTCCTCGCCCCTTTCACATGCCCCTGCCTCCTCACAGCTTCCCTTTCACATATTATACACATCCTCCCCATTGTGAAGTTTAATTTCGTCTATGCTCAGAATAAGAAAAGGCAACAATAGGTTTTGGGCCCATGACAGTTTTCCATGAAGAGTTAACACTTACTGAGCACTTGGACGCTGTTGCGAGCATACAGGTGCCATCATTTAATCCCAATAAGGGCCTTCAGAGGAGTTTTCTTTCTCTCTCTTTTTTTTTCTTTTTTACTTTTTTTTTTTTTTTTTTTTTTGGACTGGAAGAGTTAGACAGTGAGAGAGAGAGAGACAGAGAGAAAGTCTTCCTTTTTCCATTGGTTCACCCCTCAAGTGGCCGCTATGGCCAGCGTGCTGTGCCGGTCCAAAGCCAAGAGCCAGGTGCTTCTCCTGGTCTCCCATGGGGTGCAGGGCCCAAGCACTTGGGCCATCCTCCACTGCCCTCCCGGGCCACAGCAGAGAGCTGGACAGGAAGAGGAGCAACCGGGACAGAATCTGGCGCCCCAACCAGGACTAGAACCGGGGGTGCCGGCGCCACAGGCAGAGGATTAGCCGAGTGAGCCGCAGTGCCGGCCTTCTCTCCTTTTTAAAGGGCTTCTTTATTTTGCAAGGTAGAATGAAAGAGCTATCTTCCACCTGTTAGTTCACTCCCCAAATGGTAGTAACAGCCAGGGCTGCTGGGCCAGGCCAAAGCCAGGAGCCAGGAATTCCATCCAGGTCTCCCATGCAGGTGGAAGGCATTCAAGTTCTTGAACCTGCTGCCTCCCAAGAACATTAGCAGGGAGCTGGGCTGGATACGGAGGAGCTGGCGTTGAACCAGCACTCCAAGACGGGATGTGTGCAACACAGCTGAAGGCTTAGCCCACTGTGCCACAGTGCCTGCCCACTCCTATTTTCTCCATGAGAAAGAGACCCAGAGCAGTTAAGAAACTTGCCCCAGGCCAAACAATGACAGGTGCTGCAGATTCAAACCATCGCTGTGCAACTGAAGTTAGGACTGCTTTCAAAAGTGCATGGGAGAATAGAAAAAGATAAGCTTACTTTGAGGTTTTTAAAAAAATATGAAATCCATGCATACAAAGGGTCTTCAAAAATTCCATGCATACTATTAAAAAAATTATGCATGAACTTCAAAATTTTTTACATGAAAATAAACTAATCTTGCTCATTCCATTTCTCCCATGAACTGCTTGAGGCACTTTCATACCATACAGCCTCCCTAAAAACACAAACCCGACACTTGCTGCAAGTTTTTGATGATTCCACACTGCCTTTATGATAAAATCCACATTTTTCAGCAAGGTAAGAAAGTTCTAAGACTATCTGAAGCTGCGAGAAGCTGATCGTCTTCACTGTCCACTCTACTACGGCAGTGTACCTTCCAGCAAAACAAAACTACAACGCCCAGCAAAGTCAAGGCTGTTCCACAAGCTGCCCTTACTCACCCTTTGTGTGCTGTGCGGAACACTCTCTCCCCTCTTTCTTTGGCTGGCAGGTGTTCACCCTATTTTCCTATTTTCCAGATTTTCCAGGAAGTGACGTAAGCACTCCCAATCCTCGCCACAGCCAGGATAAGGCCTCTCCCAGGCTTTCATTATCCTGCAAAACAGGCTTTCTCCCACCCCCCACAGCTTGTGCAAATACCTGCCTCCCCTAAGGAAGTTAACCCCCAGGGAGCAAGCGCCACGGTTGTTTGTTATTCTGAGTACTCATAAGGCCTGGTACGAAGACATTCAACAAATGTTTGCAGAATATAGAGGGGTAGCAAATTAGGTCAGAGCAGGCTGCAACATCCACCTGTTAAGGTTTATCTACAAAAACAAGTCCAATTATTTTTTTAAATGTTTTATTAGTTTTTTATTTCTTGTTTTAAATCTTTTTTAATTTTAACTAAATTGTTAATTGTTTAAATTTAACTAAATTGTTAAGATTATTAATTGAAAGAGTTACAGAGAGAGGTAGAGACAGAGAGAGGTCTTCCATCTGCTGGTTCACTCCCTAGATGGCCACAACGGCCGGAGCTGCGCCTATCCGAAGCCAAGAGCCAAGAGCTTCTTCTGGGTCTCCCACGTGCGTGCAGGGGTCCAAGGACTTGGGCCATCTTTCACTGCTTTTCCAGGCCATAGCAGAGAGCTGGACTGGAAGAGGAGCATCCATATGGGATGCCACCCATATGGGATGCCGGCACTGCAGGTGGTGGCTTTACCTGCTGTGCCACAGTGCCAGCCCCTTACTTATTTATTTTTAAAAGATTATTTATTTGAAAGGAAAAATGGGTGAGAGACACAGGGGGCCAGCAATGTGGTGCAGTGGGTTAAAGCCCCAGCCTGAAGTGCTGGCATCCTGTATGGGCACCAGTTCCTGTCCCAGCTGCTCCACAGATGGTATGCCTGGGAAAGCAGCGGAGGATGGCCCAAGTCCTTGGGCCCCTCCACCCACGTGGGAGACCTGGAAGAAGCCCCTGGCTCCTGGCTTTGGATCAGCTCACCTCCGGCTGTTGCGGCAATTTGAAGAGTGAACCAGTGGATGGAAAACATCTCTTTCTCCCTCTACCTCTCTCTGTAACTCTGCCTTGCAAATAAATAAAATAAACCTTAAAAAAAAAAAAAAAAGAGAGAGAGAGAGAAAGAAAGAGTGAGAGACATAGAGACACACAGAGAGACCTTTCACCCATGGATTCACTCTCCAAATGGCCATTGAAGGCCAGGGCTGTTCCAGGCCAAAGCCAGGAGCCCGGAGT
Organism: Sylvilagus floridanus; assembly: GCA_949820135.1. NCBI lineage: Eukaryota > Metazoa > Chordata > Mammalia > Lagomorpha > Leporidae > Sylvilagus > Sylvilagus floridanus. The sequence continues at coordinate 122,416,019 of OX463225.1, forward strand.
TGCATCCAGGTCTCCCACGTAGGGGGCAAGGCCATCCTTGTCTGTTTTCCCAAGCACATTAGTAGGGAGATGGATGGAAAGCAGAGTAGCCAGGACTCCACATAGCACTGCAATATGGGAGCTGCAGCTTATCCGGCTGTGCCACAATGCCCACCCCAAGCCTGTTAAAGTGGCCGACAGAGTATGCCAAATGAAGAAAAAGCAAACTTGTTTCAAAGCCCAAACATTTAAATATTATTTATTTACTTTTATTTTATTTGAAAGTCTGAGAGGCAGAGAGAGCTTCCACCCACTGGTCTACTCCTCTAAAGCCCACAACAGGCAGAGCTGGGCCAGAGCAGAGTTGGGGGCCCAGGTCTTTCACATGGGTGTCAGAGACCCAAGCACTTGGGCCACCATGCCCTCCCTCCCAGGATGTGCATTGGCAGGAAGCTGGATTGGAAACAGGGTAGCCAGCACCCAAGCTAGGGTCTCAGGTGGTGGCTTAAGCTGCTGCACCCAACACTCAGCCCAGAAATTTTAATATTGGCATAGCTTTATTTTAAAGTTTACTTAATCAAAAGGCAAACACACACACATACACATTCTCTCACTCCCTCCCTCTCCCTCTCTCTCTCTCTCTCTCTCTCACACACACACACAGAATCTGCCAATTTTCCATCTGCTAATTCACTCCTCAAATGCCCGCAAAAGCCATGTAGAGAACTGGATGGAGTTCCTGGCTCCTGGTTTCAAATGGCTGTTGGTGGACACTTGGGGCAAGAACCAGTAGATGACCTCCCTCCCTCCCTCCCTCCCTCTCTCTCTCTCTCTCTCTCTTTCTGCCTTTCAAATAAATAAATAAATATTTGACAGAAGAAAATGAAATATGAAATGCATTTGATAGATAAAGAAATCAGTAACATATTTAGTTTCTTTATAAGCCAACTCTCTACACCAAAATTCATCCTAGCAAAAAAGAAATAGCTTTGAAACAGAATTAAAGTCTCTGCCTATGGGCACTTCCCACTTGACAGCTTGCAAAAGGGCCTGGTTCCTGTACTTGTGCTGCAGCGTGTCGTAGATATTCGCATGCACAATAATCGAGGCTGGTTTCTCCCATCCAAGTTGTGTACATCTGACACCTAAGGCCCTCCCAGGCAAGTGTGTGGAGCCAAAAGAAGAAGAAATGCCAGGGGATCTTCTAATGCAAGGCCTAAAATAGCAGAAAGGGGAGGAAAGATGTAACTCCATCTAAAACACCCGCATCATCTTAGTGACCACAACAGCCACTCAGAAACTCCAAATAGGCCTAAGTCAGCTGAAGAGCACCCTGGCATCTCCAAGATGGCTTAAGGTTGCTATGGACTCAGTTGCTTCCCCCAAATTTGTGCTGAAGCCCTAGCCTCAGTACCTCACAACATGACTGTATGTGGAGACAGAGCCATCAAAGGGGTAATTAAATTAAAATGAAGCCACTAGGGCGTGACCTGATCCAAGCTGACTGGTGTCCTAGTAAGAACAGGTTAGAGACAGCAGGGCTGTGCACACACAGCAGGTGGACCAGGCGAAGAGACTTCAAGTGCCCAAGAGAGACCTCAGAGGAAACCAACCCTACCAACGCCTTGATCTTGGAACTCCAGCTTCCAGAACAGTGAGAAAATAAATTGCTGTTGTTTGGGCCACTTCCTCGATGGTATTTGCCTGGCAGTCCTAATAAACTAATATTAAGGTCCCAGCAGGCATCAGCCCCGGACATTCTGTTGTAATCTCCTCTAACTGCAACCTTGAGTTAAGAAGGCACAATGACATGTCTACACAATGAAAGAACGAGCATCAAGGCACGTGCTGTGGTGCAGGGAGTTAAGCCCCCACTTGGTAAGCTGACATCCCACAACAGAGTGTCAGTGGAGTCTAGGCTACTCTGCCTCCAATCCACTCTCCTGTAATGTATCTGGGAAGGCAGTGGATGATGACACAAGTACTTTGGTCCCTGCCACCCACATGGGAGACCTGGACAGAGTTCTGGGCTCCCGGCTTCAGACTGATCCAAGCTCGGTTATTGTGGACTTTGGGGGAGTGAACCAACAAATAACTCTTGTTAGAAAACAAAAAGAAAAATAATCATAGCCCTTGAAGACCTTAACAAGGATTATCTTATTTCTTAAAAAAGATTTATTTATTTATTTGGAAGTCAGAGTTACACAGAGAAAGAAGGAAAGCAGAGAGAGAGAGAGAGGTTTTTCATCCGCTAGTTCACTCCCCAAATGGCCACAACAGCCAAGCCAAAGCCAGGAGCTTCATGTGGGTCTCCCACGTGGATGCCAAGGCTCAAGAACTTGGGCCATCATCCACTATTTTCCCAGGCACATTAGCAGGGAGCTAGATTGGAAATGGATCAACTGGGACTAGAACTGGCCCCCATATGGGATGCCAACTCTGTAGGAAGTTCCCCAGCGCTGGCCCCTATGATCTTACTTTTACAAATAAAAGTAACCTGAGCATATGCATTTTAAGAAATCTCTGTGGGATCAGCGCTGTGGCGCAGTAGGTAAAACCACCGCCTACAGTGCTGACATTCCATAGGGGCACTGGTTCAAGTCCTGGCTGCTCCACTTCTGATCCAGTTCTCTGCTATGGCCTGGGAAAACAGTGAAAGATGGCCTAAGTGCTTGGACCCCTGCACCCGCATGGGAGACCCAGAAGATGTTCCTGGCTCCTAGCTTCGGATCAGTTCAGTTCCAGCCGTTGAGGCCATCCAGGGAACGAACCAGTGGATGAAAGACTTCTCTCTCTGCCTCTGCCTTTCAAATAAGTAAATAAATCTTAAGGATAGAGGAGAGGAGAGGAGAAAGGAGGGGAGGGGAGGGGAGGGGAGGGGAAGGGAGGGGAGGGGAGGGGAAAAGAAATCTCTATGAATACTCCAAACACTTCACAGTGCATTTTATCAGAGATGGAAACACAGGTAGCTTTTCCTTCTGGGTTCTACCTTACTATAATAAGCAAGTACATATTAAGTATTGTAACTTAGAGAAAAATGGAGTGGGAAAGAGAAATGCTTACAAAAGAAAAAAAATCAGTTCACAAAAACAAAAGGAAAGTAAAATAAAGCCAGAAAGGAGCAGCAAACACACCTTCAAAAGAGAAAGCCAAAGGGCAGCCTGCGTCGTGCAGCAGGGTGTTAAACCACCCCTGTGATGGCAGCGTCCCATAGGAGAGTGCTGGTTCAAGTCCCAGCTGCTCTGTGGCTAAGCCAGCAGCGCACCTGGGAAGGAAACGCACCTGGGAAAGCAGCCTAGGATGCACCAAGTACTTGGGCCACACCACCCGTATGGGAGACTCAGTTGGAATTCTAGGTTCCTAGCTTCAGCCTGGCTCAGACTTGGCTGTTGTGGCCTTTGGGGAATGAATCAGTGGATGGAAGATCCTTTTTCTCTCTGTCACTCTGCTTTTCAAATTAAAAAAAAAAAAATTTTTTAACAATATTTTAATCTCTAGGCACAGGCACTGTAGCACAGAAGGTTAAAGCCTTTAGTTGGGACTCCTGCATCCCATACAGGAAGGAGTTCCTGTGTCTCAGTCTCTACTCCACTTCCGGTTCAGCTTTCTGCTAATTAGTGTGCACTCTGGGAGCCAGCAGATGATGGCTCAAGGACTCGGACCCGTCACCTGCATGGGAGACCGGATGGAGTCCCTGCCTCCTGGCTTCAGCTTGCCTCAGCCCCATCTTTTATGAACATCTGAGGAATAAACCAGCAGGTGAAAGATCTGTTTCTACCTTTGTCACTCTGCCTCTCAAATAAATAAATAAACTCTTTAAAAAAAATTAACCTCTCCCCAGTTTCTAGGAAGATAGCCTAAGAAAACAATCAAAGTTAAGTTTAAGGATTTGCAAACAAAAGCAAGTTAACACTATTTAGTACTAGTAAAACAAAGGAAAACAACTTTAAAATGCCTAACAAAAGATGAATGGTTAAGTAATTATGATCTAGACATACAGCAAAATGCTAAGGAATAGTTCTTGCTTAAAGCACATTTTATTTAAAATAAATATACACAATCTATTAATTCATAGACTTAAGACAAAAGAAAAACCAGTAATAAGTATTTACCTCTAGACAAGATATTGCATGATTTTGTTTTCTTTGTATTTTCCCATTCTTCTATACTGTGTAGATATTATTTTTTAAACAAAAACTTTAACCTGTTAGAAAGCTACATTTTTCCCTTGTATGTGCCCAAAATATCTTGAATGCTGAGGCCAGCTCCTGGCACTGTACTTTCTATCCTGTTTGTCAGCCTGTGTCTGCAGCTCCTTGGGAAGGGAGGAGTCAGCCCCATTGGTATCCGCTCCAGTCCCTTGCACCATGTCCTGCCCAACGAGCACCCACAGAAGCACTGGCAAGAAAGGGAAGGCAGAGGCCTCCAGACACTGCACATAGGCCAGCACCGGGGCTTACTAGGCTAATCCTCCACCTTGTGGCGCCGGCACACCGGGTTCTAGTCCTGGTCAGGGCACCGGATTCTGTCCCGGTTGCCCCTCTTCCAGGCCAGCTCTTTGCTGTGGCCCGGGAGTACAGTGGAGGATGGCCCAAGTGCTTGGGCCCTGCACCCCATGGGAGACCAGGAGAAGCACCTGGCTCCTGCCATCGGATCAGCGCAGTGCACCGGCCGCAGTGGCCATTGGAGGGTGAACCAACGGCAAAGGAAGACCTTTCTGTCTCTCTCTCTATCCACTCTGCCTATCAAAAAAAAAAAAACCTCACCAACAACCAGCCCCTGCCCATGAAGGGGCCAGTCCACAACAGAACACTACTTCCTTCCACTGCCTATAAAGAAATCCTTTCTTCTCTCTATATATCCTGTTAATTGTGTGAATTTTCCTTAAGTTGCTTTTAGTGCCATGAGTTTGCTTGAATTCATTAAAAAAACAAAAAGGAGGAAGGAAGGAAGGAAGGAAGGAAGGAAGGAAGGAAGGAAGGAAGGAAGGAAGGAAGGAAAAAAAAGAGGGAAGCCAGCCAGGCAGCCAGTCTCTCCTCTGGGGGTCTCTAAGAATTCATCCAAGTCCCCTCTGGTCATAGGACTCTCCTGCTTCAGGGGAGCAAGAGCCTCCCACAGCCACGAGCTAGGGCTGCCCACGGTTTACCTAACACCAACACTGCTGGCTCCTTTCAGACCTTCTGGACAGCAGGTGTTATTCATTAACACCAAGGATTGCTGGATTAACAAACGAACGAACATTGGGACACAATTAGACCTCCGATTCCGGGCCCCAGCCACCCCCATTTGCCCTTTCCTCTGCACCACTCATCCTGTGCAGTCTGAACCAGCTCTAAGGCTCCGCTTGCCCAGGAAAGAGCAGGAGGCGCTCCTGGGCCAGGGAAGAGGCATTGCTGGGCGGCCCTTTCTGGAGGTGGGGATGGAATCGGTAAGGAATGCGGGGGGGGGGGGGGGGGGCAAGAGGAAGGCTCTGCCAGCCCCACAACAGGCTGGGCTGTGTCTAAATAGCCATCCTGGGCTGCTCTTTAAGTGACGTCAATGAGCTGGCTCAGCCCTCTGAGGCCGGCGGAAAGCATTAATGGTGGTACAGGGCAAGAGGCTTTCACTCCAATCACTCCTCCTGCCATCTCCCTCATCAGAATTTCCTGTTCTGCTCGCTCAGCTCCTCCCCTCCCTCACTCATCTCCCTACTGCCAGCCCAGGACTCACTCCCTGGCACCAAGCTTCCTGCCAGCCAGCTGTTTCCTCCTGCCCTACCCCCACTCTGTCAAACAAACGACACAGGCTGGACTTTAGACAGAAACTCTGCTTATCAGGCAGTTGCAGGCAGATGAACTCCAGGTTTTCAATGCCTGGAAAACCCCAATACGTGTCCACTCATACTGGCTCCCACAGCCCTTCACAATACTGCGAGTGGTTCTCCAGCTCCTTCCTGAACCTCTGAAAAGGAAGCAGGTTGGAGTTAAGAGATCCCCAGGGTCTCTCCCCAAAGCCAACAGACATGAAAAACAAGTCCCGTTATTTCCGAATCTATCACATGTAATGTGTGTAGCTTTTAAATCTATCTTTGGGTGGGAGGGGGGCAGGGCCAGCCATTTCTGTTATCCAGAGAACAAGGACCCCTTGAACTCGGCGGAGTCTATGTTGTGTGTGGGCAGGGTGGATCCTAACAGCCAAGTCCACTGTGCCAACGATGCCAGTATGAGAAGATTTCTAGATACATTAAATGAACTAAGCAAGATGCAATAGGATGTATATAGTATGCCTGTTCTTATATAGGAAAAGGGAGAAATAAACAAGTATGTTTTATATTTAGTTGTATCTGTACAACACAATACTAGAAGGATACCTAAGACACCAGGGGGAGGGTGTGGGATGAAATAGAACAGAGTAACACCAAACACCCCTGTCATCACGATTCTCAAACCATGTCAACTAACCTTTTTTTCTTAACAGAAGCAAAAAAAAAAAAAACCCAAGACCAGAGGGCTTCATGTTGAATTCAACCAAACTTCAAAAATTTTATTTATTTATCTGAAAGGCAGTGAGACAGAGACAGACCTTCCATCTGCTGGTTCTCTCCTTAAATGCCTGCAACAGAGCCAAAGCCAGGAGCCCTGATACCAACCCAAGTTTCCCACATGAATGGCTGGGTTGCCGGCAAAGCAAACGGTAGCTTAAGCACTATACTAAATACCCACCCTGCTAATGCCCACCCTATTCTAAAGAACTAATGTTTTAAAATCAGCGCATCCCTATCCCAAACCAGAACAAGGCTAGAGACTCCAGACAAAACCTGCGAAGGACCTGAAAGAGAAGATATGGTCAGAGTGAAAGTGTTCTGGAGCCGGGAGGGAAAGAGTAAGGCCCTGGAATTCCTACTTCCAGAGTTTCAGGTTTGGGGGAGGGGACAATTCCTTACTGGGAGTTGGGGGGGTGGGTAAGAATGACTCATCCACCTACAGTTTCGTGTTAAATGTCCCTGAATGACAAAGGCGGAAGGACCTGAGCCAGAACCTGCAGTAGGGAAAACAACAGGACCCAGAAACTGCTCTGGCTCCCCTCCAGGAACACCCCACTCTCCTAAGGTGCAGGGGAGCCACAGCCAGCTGCACCCTAACCCACATTTCCCCCACTCCCCATCCCCAAGGCTACACCCAAAGCCGACTTACTCAACACTTCCTCTGCCTGGGAGACACCTGCACTTTTCCAAGTACAGTTATCGGGAGAAAGGGAAACTGGCAGTGTGGACTCTGGGTCACCAGCTCCACTGTCCCCGAGCCCAGCTCTCCCGGTGTCCAGCCAGCGCACCCCTGCCTGTCACTTGGCTTGTCTGTCCTAGCTTGCCCCTTCTTCTTCCTCCCTGAGGGCAGCATCCACAATGAGGAGCACCCCTGGAGGGAAGGGGGAGGACATAAGAGCAACCTGTATATGCATATGCGTCAGACATCCCAGACAGATTAACCAGCTCTGTGACTCCAGCCATTGGGGTCTCCCTGATCCCCGGACCTACTCTCCTGGGGGCAGCATCCTTTTGTCCTCACAAAATCTGAAAGGGTAAGAGCCGCCCAGCAAGAAGCCCAGCGTGTAAAGGTCATGCAGCTATCACGCCTGTTGATCTTCATGACCAGGGTAGGAATGTATCATTACTCCTGCTTTACAGATGAAGAGACTAAGCGACTAGTCTAGCAGACAGAGTCACAAACAAGGCAGAGAGGAAGCCAAGCTGGAGTCCAGGGAGGGTGGCCTGGCTTCCACTTCCTTCCGCTTCTGCACTCCCCCACCCCACTCTATCCTAATTTAAAAATGACAAGACCCATGATCAGCGCCGTGGCTCACTTGGCTAATCCTGCGGCGCCAGCACCCTGGGTTCTAGTCCCGGTTGCTCCTCTTCCAGTCCAGCTCTCTGCTGTGGCCTGGGAAGGCATTAGAGGATAGCCCAAGTGCTTGGGCTCTGCACCGGCATGGGAGACCAGGAGGAAGCACCTGGCTCCTGGCTTCGGATCGGCTCAGCACACTGGCCACAGAGTCCATTTGGAGGGGTGAACCAATGTAAGGAAGACACTCTCTCTCTCTCTAACTCTGTCTGTCAAAAAAATAAAAAAAATAAAAAAGTTTCAACCAACCCAGCCTGTCCAAAGTTTTATCAGCTTTGTCAGTCTCTCCTCATAGTCAAGACAGGCCGGGAGGGACTGCCCTTTAACAATTAAAAAAAAAAAAAAAATGACAAGCCCCGTTCCTCCATCCCCTGGACAAGCTACCTCCCAGGACCCAGCATTGCTGCAGGCAAGGACAACATCATTCAGCGTGCCTCTGAACCACAGAGGGTAGGTTCCCTAAAGATTTCTCCAAAGCTCAAGTGTTGCTAACACCATCCTTTCATCGCCAGTACGCGCTTACTGCGGGATTACCATAAATAATATAGGAAACAGGGGTAAAGGAAGGGTGGGGTGGGGAGGAAGCAGCTCCAGGAAGTTTTTAAGTCCGACAAATAATGTCACTGACCAAAACTGTTAGAAATCAAGTCACTGACTCAGAAGAAACTTCTGGGTTTGGTGGGGGAGATGCTGGTTGGCAAAGTCTTTAGTGCTTTGAATCAAAAAATGACCACAGGTTCACTAGCCGTGCTGACACAGTAAGGGGCAGACAATGTGACACAGTGGGTTAGGCTGCCATCTGCGGTGCTGGCAGCCCTTATGAGCCTGGTTCAAGTCCTGGATGGAGTTTCAGGCTCCTGGCTTTGGCGTGACACAGACCAAGCTGTTGAGATCATTTGGGGGGTGAACCAGTGAGCAGAAGAGCGATCTCTCTTTCTCTCTCTGAAGTCAGACTTGCAAATAAATAAAAAATAAATCTTAAAATAAAAAGATACAGGCAGAAGCAAAACAGGTGAGGTGTGGGGAAAAAGGGGCATTTTTAAAAAGGCAAATGGAAGAGTCAAATGATAGGGGGCAGGAGAAGAAAGAAGAACCTAGTGGGAGAGAAAACATCAGAAGACAGTAGACTCTGCCCATGCTGGAAAGGCTGGATGCAGAGTGGAGCGATGGGTCCCGAGCTTCGCTCCACTCCCAGGTTCTACCTCCAACCCTCTCTCTAATCAGGCTGGGAAAGTCATTTCCCAGGTTCTACCTCCAACCCTCTCTCTAATCAGGCTGGGAAAGTCATTTCCCGCTTTGGACTTGTTTCCTTATCTGTACCACAGGGAAGGAATTAGACTTGCCAGTAGTCCAGTCAATGTGTTTACGTTTTTGTGATAAGGGATAAAGGAGTGATCAACGCATCTCAGACCAAAGAATCTATCTCTGCCTTCGATGAGAGCAAAATGAATTGCTTTCTAAAACACTGATACTGACTGTAATCCTCCATTTCTCTTACATTTCCTAAAACATGAAGCTGGAGAGGAAACAGCAGCACACAGAACACATCCTGACACAAGCACACCCACAGACGCACCCGAGAATCAGACGGGTGCTGACACCAGTAAGCTAAGGCACAAACCAACAGACTGCACACTCAGCTCCCCGCAAACACACCTAGACAGCAACAGGCCCCAGCAAGCGAATCTCATTGTTCCTCAGGAAAGGGAGTTTCCAAAAGAAACAAAACCTCTGATAGGCCGCCACGGGGAGGCCAGCGTCGGGGCTCTGAATCCAGCCAACCAAGGGCCACAGCCTGCCCCTGGGAATCGCCACCCAGTCAACATTTCACAACTCCCTGGTGGCTAGTCCAGAAAGGGACGTTGAGCGCTGTGTCCTGAGAAACTACAGATTTCAATTTAACTTCCAATTCAGAATCGGCACCCACATACTGTCCCCCCCCCAGCAACCACAGTAACCAGAGACCCCCCCCCCCCTCAGCAAAAGCCAAGGAAAGGGACTTCCACCCTGGCCCACTCCGTGGCTTTTCCCGCGAGGACCCCTCCGGAGCCCAGGGAGCCAGGGGTGAGCGGCTCGCGCCTCCCTCGGGGGACTGATGGAGGTCGGGTGCGCGCGGGAGGGAACGGGGCGGCCCGGCGGCCGTGTGAGGGGAGGGTCCGACGCCCGTCGGCCCCGCCAGCAGCGGGGATGCGGGAGAAGGCGAGCGGCTCTCCCCGCGTCCTCCGGCTGCGTGCAGAAGCGGCACCTCCCCCGCCCCTCAGCTCACCGGTGGGGGAAGGGAGCCAGCGGCGCACCGGACGGAGGGGGACCAGGCGGGGTGGAGGAGAGGACGCGGAGGGTGAGGCCGCCAGGTTCCTGAGCTCCTCCCCCTCCCCCGGGCAAGGGGCGTGGGAAGCGTCCTCCTCCAACCTCTGACCCGACCCACCGATTCCTGCCGAAACTCCGGGAACTTACACAGCACCGCCGAGGTGAAGAGAAGCAACTGTTTCCTCCAGGCTCCTGCCTTTGTCCCCATCGCGACTAGATCCCGCAGACGACAGCCGCCGGAGCCCCTGGGAACACACGCAACTTCGCCAAAAGCAGCGCGGGGACTAAACTCCAGCCGCCAGGTTGAGCCCCGCCCAGCCCTGCCCTCTATACCCGATTGGCCAGCGCCCCGCCCCGGCACATTCTGATTGGCGGAGAGAGCCGCCGCTCCGATGAGTGACTCACCTTAGCCAGGTGCAAACCCAGCCCATTTCTCACCCCAGAGTCGGATTGGCGCCCTGCGTGTCCGAGCCGCCTCTGATTGGCCCCAGGAGGTTGCTTCGGATTCCTCACCTTCGGCAGGTGAGGGCCCCCTGATTGGGCTGTGGTCCTGAAGTAGGGACTTTCTGACTGGCTGGGTTCTGAGTTGGAGATGGAGGACAGCAGCTGTAGCTCTAGGGAGGAGCGAGTGCTGCCCTGCGGCTCACGGGGACTGGGTTGGTTTGTTTAAATGTAAATTGCTTGCGGCTCCATAAACCTTGGTTTCATCCTATAGCCAGTGAGTAACACTCACTAGTACCGGAGGGTGCGGGGAGGAGACCGGGCTAGGAGTTACTCTGTCCACCCCACCCAGCACCCACGGACTTTGAACGTTGAGCTGTGGGAGGAGGAAAGGGACAAGGCAGGGGAAGCAGCGCTCGGCTCCAAAGTGGGAAAAGCAGAGTTGAAGAACTTTAAACAGAAGTAAACAAAACACACCCGGATGATAGAAACTGAGCCACGCATGGTCTATCCATATCTCTGGGTGGCCGATGTCCTACGTTTCAGATTTATCTTCTCGCTGTGACTAATACTTGGGTGCTAAGCCTCCTTTTTTCTATAGATGGTTGATACCCAAGCTCCCTGCTACATCACTTTTAATTGAAGTTCATGCTCAACGCCTTTATTATTATCTGTAGTTTCCGTTTTACAATGATTTAATTCCAACTGTGCAATATATCTTCAGGGTGGCTGTGGGAAAATTCCATGAAAAAAAAACTCATTGCAAGTGAAAAGTCTGTATTTTCATTCAAAAGAATGGTGTCTTTGCCTTTTTGCCTCTTTCACCTTTTTAAAAAATTTTAATTATTTTCATTTTTTATTCAAAAGTCAGGGAGACAAAGAGACAGATGGAGAGTGCTGGTTCACCACCCAAATGCCTACACCAGCCAGGTCTGAGCCAGGCCAAAGCCAGGAGCCCTGATCTCAGTCTGGGTCTCCCACTTGATGGCAGGGACCTAAGTGTCCGAGCCGTCACCTGCTGTGTCCCAGGGGGGCATTAGCTGGAAGCTGGATCAGAACTACTACCTCTGGGATATGAGTGTGCCAAGTGCCAACTTAACCTTTACTCACATTCCTTTGTTCACATGTCTTATGATGAAAGTTCACTTCCAGTTCCACCCAACTAAAAGCAGTATTTGTCAGGCATCTACTGGGTGCTGTAGGGAAATACAAATAAATATAAATGACAATTCCTGACTTCAAAGGGTTGAGGATCTATTTCCAAGGCTAATACAGGAAACAAGACAATAAGTAACCCAAAGAGAAACATCCTTTCAGTACATTGAAACAAGTATCTTGGTGCCTGCCAAGAGGGAAGTTCTGTTCTTTACCCTCAAGGAAATTTAAAGTCCTGCGAAGAGAGACATATATACAAAGTATAATAGTGAAGAGTGGGGAGGGGGGAGAGATTGGAGAAGGAATCACTGCCGACTGTGATTGTCAGAGAAAACTTTAAGGCGGGGCAACTTGTGGCTTAAAAGAACTCAAAGGCTGATCATAGTCTTTAGATAAGAAGAGGTAATCTTGGAGATCATGTAAACCAGGCTCTCACCCCATGTAGAAGATTCGTACAACCACTGACGGTTTATACATACTCTGTGTAAACTCCTAAAATTCTTGAACCAGACCATTCTGCTTTATGTCCAACTGGGTTTTTTTTTTATTATTATTATTAATTTATTTGAGAGGTGGAGTTGCAGAAAGAGGCAGAGGCAGAGAGAGAGAGAAGTGTTCCATCTACTGGTTCACTTCCCCAGATGGCCTCAACAGCCGGAGCTGAGCCAATGGAAATCAGGAGCCAGGAGCTTCTTCCAGGCCTCCTAGTGGGTGCAGGGGCCCAAGCACTTGGGCCATCTTCTACTGCTTTCACAGGCCATAGCAGAGCTGGATCAGAAGTGGAACAGCCCAAACTGAAACTGGCACATATAGGATGCCAGCACTGCAGGCGGCAACTTTACCTGCTATGCCACAGCGCTGGCCCCTATATCCAAATCTTAATTGTTAAAACATCCTCTCAACCAATTAGACCCTGCCTCTAAGAACTTCCAACCATTCCTCTCTGGAGTGAACACAAAATGTCTAAGAATTCTTTGCCACTGAGAGCAATTTCTTCAATTTTTTGTTTTTGTTTAGATTTATTTGTTAATTTATTTAAAGGCAGAACAAGAAGAAAAAGGGGATAAAGAGACAGAGATATTCCACCTGCTGGTTCTCTCCACAAATGTCCTCAACAGCCAGGTCTGGTTCAAGTTGAAGCCAGGAGCCAGTAATTCCAACCAGGTCTTCCATGCGGGTGGCAGGGGCCGAGGCACTTAGACCATATCTTCTGCTGCCTTCCCAGATGCAGTAGCAGGAAGCTGGATCGGAAGCCAAGAAGTCAGCTCTCAAAACAGGCACTCCGATTTGGGGTGCCAGAGTGGCAAGTAGCAGCTTAACCCACTGTGCCACAATGCCAGCCTCACTATCTTCAATTATTTATATACTTAAAGGCAGGTTCGCAAAAGCACACAATAGCCAGAGTTGGGCTAAGCTGCAGCCAGAAGCCAGGAACACAATCCAGGTCTCCCGTGTGGGTGGCAGAGACCCAACTACTTGAGCCATCACCTGCTGCCTCCCAGGGTCTGCATTAGCAGGAAATTGAACTGGGAGTAGAGCTAGGACTTGAACCGAGGCATTCTGACATGCAATGTGGACATCCCAAGCACCATCAAATGCCTGTCCCTATTTTGAGACACTTATGAGCCTCCTAAACCTTTCTTTCTCTGAGCCAAACATTTTGATATCCTTTCAGTTGTCTTCTTGAGACACAGGTGCATAACCCTCCCAGAAGGACTCTCCCTCCTCTGGACAACCCCTTGTTTTGTTACTATTCCAAGAATGGAACCAGGCACTGGAGAAGACATCTCCCCATGAGACAGATAGTTCTAAAGTCAGATGCAATTCCCTAATTTCTATCTTTCTATCATTGGCCAGTTCACATCTCTCTGAAAGTTTCTGCATCCAGAAGGTACTTGTGATGACAGTTATATCACTTACCTTATAGCAAAGTAAGGATTAAATTATATGTAATAATGTAAAAGCAAAGTACAGCGCCTACCACATTTTAAGCATTGAAATGAAAGTTATCTTCATCATTTTTACTTACTGTCTAAATATGTGTTCCCAGGGGCTGGCACTGTGGTGCAGCAGGTTAAGCCAAAGCCTGTAGTGCCAGCGTCCCACATGGGCAGCAATCTGAGTCCCAGCTGCTCCGCTTCCTATCCAGCTCCCTGTTAATGATCCTGGGAAAGCAGTGGAGGATGGCCTGAGTACTTGGCCCCAGTCACCCATGTGGAAGACCTGGAAGATGCTCCTGGCTCCTGGCTTTGGCCTGGCCTAGTCCCAGTCAATGCAGCCATTTGGGGAGTGAACCAGCTAATGGAAGATCTCTGTCTCTCCTCTCTCTGTAACTCTGCCTCTCAAATACGTGGATATATCTTTAAAATAAAATAAAAATGCATTCCCAAATATAGTAGCCATATTACACTATTGAATTTGTTATATCCAATTTGCAACAAACAGAAACACATAGCTTTTTATTTTTACTTGAACTGCAATTAAACCATTCTCCCATACACCATGCTTGTGCAGTTTTTTTTTTTTTTTAAGATTTATTTATTTATTTGAAAGGCAGTTACGGGGGAGGGGAGGGGGAGAGGGAGAGTCAGAGAGAGTCTTCCATCTGCTGGTTCACTCTCCAAATGGCCACAATGACCAGAGCTGAGCCAATGTGAAGTAAGGAGCCAAGAGCTTCTTCCAGGTCTCCCATGTGGGTGCAAGGGCCCAAAGACTTGGGCCATCTTCCACTGCTTTCCCAGGCACATTAGCAGGGAGCTGGATCAGGAGTGAAGTAATCTGGACTTGAACCAGCACCTATATTGGCAGGCCAGCACTGCAGGCAGCTCCTCAACCCACTAGGCCATAGCGCCAGCCCCATGTAGTTTTTTAACCAAAGTACATTTTTTTAAGATTTATTTATTTATTTGAAAGTCAGAGTTACACAGAGAGAGGAGAGGCAGAGAGAGAGAGAGAGAGAGAGGTCTTCCATCCCCTGGTTTACTCTCCAGATGGCCATTGCAAGACCTAGGAGCCAGGAGCCTCTTCTAGATTCCCCACACAGGTGCAGGGGGGCAAGGACTTGGACCATCTTCTACTGCTTTCCCAGGCCATAGCAGAGAGCTGGATCGGAAGTGGAACAGCCAGGACTTGAACCGGCACCCATATGGGAACTGGCTTTACCCACTATGCCACAGTGCCGGCCCCATCAGTTGGGTTTGATCATAGCCAGAGTTTGCCTAAGCAAGTGATAAAGGGAACAACAAGGATGCTAAATAGGTTTGCAAGGGAATGACTTTTTTCTAAGTCTCTGTTTTCTTTCCGGAGCTTCTTTTTGCTAACCTGAGCAATTGTAAGTATAGATCCATGTTACCTTACTTTTCTATTTACATAAAAGGTAGCATAGTACAATCTTCTCACCTAACAGTGTATCTTAGAGATCTTTTATGAGTACACCAAGAGCTTCCTCATTCATAACATCCTATTGTATGTTTATAATGCTTATTTAGTCAGTTAGAATCTATGAATACTTGAGTTACTTCCAGTCTGTGGCTAAATAACATCATAATGAATAAACACATGCATAAATCATTAAATCGTGTAACATATGCACAGACTATTCTACATGGATGCAGCGCACCTGTGGGCTAAATCTCCAAAACTGTGAAGACTGAGTCGAGAGAGAAAGTCTTCCATCCGCTGTTTCACTCCCCAGTTGGCCGCAATGGCCAGAGCTGCACTGATCTGAAGCCAGGAGCCAGGAGTTTCTTCTGGGTCTCCCACGTGGGTGCAGGGGCCCAAGGACTTGGGCAATCTTCTACCACTTTCCCAGGCCACAGCAGAGAGCTGGATCAGAAGTGGAGCAGCCAGGTCTTGAACCGGCCCCCATATTTTTCTTATTCATTTATTTGTGCTCTTTATATATTCAAGGAACTATCCCTTCATGTGGGATTGAAGTTAAATTTTCTCCCACATTTACTGCTTGCTTTTTGACTTTCGTGTGTGTGTGTGTGTGTGTGTGTGTGTGTGATGCAGAAGGTTTTTGTTTGTTTATTTTGTACTCATCCTTTTCTTTTATGGCTTCTAAATTTGAACTCATAATTAGAAGTTTTTAACACTTTAACATAATGAAAACATTCTTCTTTGTAGTTTTCATTTTCACTTTAAATCTTTGATCCATCTAAAATTTATCTTTGTAAACATATAGGGTGAGGAGTCCATTTCTCCTCCACTTACATTGTATCATTCATTACTAATAACTTCTGATATTTTTAATAGCTTGTTGGACTTGCTCCCCTCGCTGATGCCTCTTTTCAAACTTTTTGGCCCGTGCTTGTTTCTCATTAAGCTGACATACTTTTGAAGCTGAGTCTTCCTATCCAAGAACCATTTAAACCTTTTCATTTGTACAAGTCTCCTTTTAAGGTCTTTTCAGTGCACTGTTAACATCTTCTTCATATAGGTGTAGAACTTTCTTGATAAGTAGATTCCTACTTTTACAAAGGAATGATGATAATGAACCATACCTAGAATCTAAATTGGATTAGGAAGAAAATAAAGACATGAAGAAAATAATAAATTGTGGAAATTTGAAAACGTCGGGGCTAGTGCCGGCTCACTTGGTTGATCCTCCACCTGGGCACCAGCATCCATATGGGCACCAGGTTCTAGTCCCAGTTGCTCCTCTTCCAGTCCAGCTCTCTGCTGTGGCCCAGGAAGGCAGTGGAAGATGGCCCAGGTGCTTGGGTGCCTGCACCCTCATGGTCAACCAGGGAGAAGCACCTGGCTCCTGGCTTTGGATGGCGGCCATTTGTGGGGTGAACCAATGAAAGGAAGACCTTTCTCTCTGTCTCTCTCTCACTGTCTAACTCTGCCTGTCTAGTAATAATAATTAAAAAAAAAAAAAGAAAACATCAATTAATCGGAGGATTTGATATGTTGAGGAATATGACAGGAATGGAAATACCAGTAGAATGAGTCAGCTGGAAGGATTTCTCGCTGGGAAATATCATCAGGTCTTATTTCTGAGGACTTCCCATTCTCTCTCTCTTTTTTTTTTTTTTTTTTTTGACTGGCAGAGTGGACAGTGAGGGAGAGAGAGAGACAGAGAGAAAGGTCTTCCTTTTGCCCTTGGTTCACCCTC
Source organism: Sylvilagus floridanus (assembly GCA_949820135.1). Lineage (NCBI taxonomy): Eukaryota > Metazoa > Chordata > Mammalia > Lagomorpha > Leporidae > Sylvilagus > Sylvilagus floridanus. Next base: position 122,432,900 of record OX463225.1, read on the forward strand.
CAATGGCCGCCACTGCTGGCGCGCTGCGGCCAGCGCACCACACTGATCCGATGGCAGGAGCCAGGTGCTTCTCCTGGTCTCCCATGGGGTGCAGGGCCCAAGCACTTGGGCCATCCTCCACTGCACTCCCTGGCCACAGCAGAGAGCTGGCCTGGAAGAGGGGCAACCGGGACAGAATCTGGCACCCTGACCGGGACTAGAACCCGGTGTGCCAGAGCCGCTAGACAGAGGATTAGCCTGTTGAGCCGCAGCACCGGCCTCCATTCTCTTGCTTCATGCTCTCTTTAGAGTCTCTGGCCGTGAACTGTTTTCCTTGAACTTTAAAAATCTGCAGGGCCAGCACTATGGCATAGCAGATAAGGCCACCACCTGCAGTGCTAGCATCCTATGTGGGTGCTGGTTCAAGTCACAACTGCTCCACTTCCCATCCAGATGTCTGCTATGGCCTGGGAAAGCAGTAGAAGATGGCCCAAGTGCTTGGACCCCCTGCAGCCACGTGGGAGACCAGGAAGAAGCTCCTGGCTCCTGGCTTCAGCTCAGCCCAGCTCCAGCCATAGTGGCCATTTGGGGAGTGAACCAGTGAATGGAAGACCTCTCTCTGCTTCTGCCTCTGCCTCTCTGTAACTCTGCCTTTCAAATAAATTAATACATCTTTTAAAAAAAAAATCTGCTTTCTTAGCAGCGGAAGATGGACCAAGTCCCTGGACCTCTGCACCCACATGGGAGACCAGGAAGAAGGTTCTAACTCCTGGTATTGGCTGACCATTGCAGCCATTTGGGGGATGAACCAGTGGATGGAAAATCTCTCCCTCTTTCTCGGTAACTCTACCTTTTGAATCAAATAAATAAATCTTTTTTTTTAAATCTGCTTTCCCATAGTCTACTTCTTGTGACTGTGCTTGGTCTTAGTTAATATGAATTCTAAGAGGTATGGCCTACTATACCCCATGGAAACGCAAGTAAATATGAAGCTGGTATAACTGGTATTTAGCTGTATACCTATATATAGCTGTATATATATATAGCTGGTATAACTGTACTAGTAGCAGCAAAATAGATTTTAAGATAAGAAGCATTATTAAAGAGGGACATCGAGGTAGGTGTTCGACACAACAGTTAAGCCATACTTGGGATGCCTGCATCACATGTCAGAGTGCCTAACTTCAAGTCCCGCCTCCACCTTCCATTGCAGCTTCCTGCTAATACACATCCTGGGAGGCTCAAGTAGTAAGGTCTGTGCCACCCATGTAGAAGACCCAGATTGAGTTCCTGGATCCTGGCTTCATGTTGACCCAGCCCTGGCTGTTGTGGGCACTTAGGGAATGAACCAGCAGATGAAGGATGTCTCTTCCTCAACATTTAGAAAAAATGGCCATAAAGAAAGTCTTCACATATTTTAAATCATTCAGATCATACAGTGTATGTTTAAATGAGTATGTTCACTTTGTAGAAATGTATCAAGCTAAAAACTTATGACATCTGACTTTATTAAATACACTTTTGATTACTACATATTTTCCACTGCCAGTCACAAGTTTCCTTCCATCAAATTTCTTTTTTTTAAGATTTATTTATTTATTTGAAAGTCAGAGTTACACGGAAAGAAGGAGAGGGAGAGAGAGAGAGAGAGAGAGAGAGAGAGATCTTCCATCCACTGGTGGAAATGTGCAAATCTGAAGCCAGGAGCCAGGAACTTCTTCCAGATCTCCCAAATGGGTGTAGGGGCCCAAGGCCTTGGCCATCTTTTACTGCTTTCCCAGGCCATAGCAGAGAGCTGGATCAGAAGTGGAGGAACCGGGACTCAAACTGGCACCCATATGGGATGCCACAGTGCCAGACTCCCATCAAATTTCAATATCTGTGCTGTCTCTCTGTATTTACTTTCTTCTATTTATATTTATACTCCTAGGTAAGAGCCTGAATCCAGACATTCTATATAACAGATACTAACAGGTATTAATCTCTCACAACAACTCAAGATAAATCTTATAACTTTCTAGCATTAAAATTAACTTGCTAGGCTGGCGCCTCGGCTCAATAGGCTAATCCTCCGCCTTGCGGCGAAAGCACACCAGGTTCTAGTCCTGGTCAGGGCACCGGATTCTGTCCCGGTTGCCCCTCTTCCAGGCCAGCTCTCTGCTGTGGCCAGGGAGTGCAGTGGAGGATGGCCCAAGTGCTTGGGCCCTGCACCCCATGGGAGACCAGGAGAAGCACCTGGCTCCTGCCATCGGATCAGCGTGGTGTGCCGGCCACGGCGGCCATTGGAGGGTGAACCAAGGGCAAAAGGAAGACCTTTCTCTCTGTCTCTCTCTCTCTCTCACTGTCCACTCTGCCTGTCAAAAAAAAAATTTTAACTTGCAGTGGAATGCAACTCAGAACTCTCATAACCTTTGTGCTTTCTACAATAACGTGCTACCATTCATGAGTGTTATTTCCAACTTTCTCTCTCATATTTTTCCCCCGGGGATTACTAAACAACTCAATAAATAGTCAACATCTACCAAGTACCTCCTTAACAAGTGGTTCTGGGTTCAACATGGGCCATACAACCATAAAAAACGACCCCACCTCTTAACGCACTCCATCTGAAGAAGAAGCGGGCAAGTGTTAATGCAGAGTGCACTACACAGAACAACTGTGTAAGTACAGTATGCACAGCACAGCTGTGCACTTTACCCACGGTTCTGCGCCTTGCGTCTTTCATGGAATTCAGTTACATAATTTTTATCTGATATTTTTCTCCTTCTCCTTGAGTTTGAAAGCCCTCTTGATGAGAACAGCAAATCTCTGCCAAATACATTCTTCTAATTCTTGTGAAATTCGGAGTGGTACAAAGGACTGGAAACTTCCCAAACAGGGGAAATGGTGGGTAAAGGCCAGGGTCAGACAGGAACCCAGCCTGCTGGGAGTGGGCACGGGAGGGTAAGTTTGGAACACCAAGGTGAGGCCAGATCTAGACGGAGATTGGTCAAAGGGGCGGTCTGAGCCAGCAGCCTGGTCACTAGGCAACGAGGACCGACTGTAAATTATCTACTCTTACTGATAAGATTAAAATGGTAGTTTAAGATTGGGCAGGCAGTGATGCCTAGGAAAGGCTGAAACTAGAAGATTCTGAAGGTCAGAAGACTAGTGAGGCTTGACAAATACCCACTGAGAACTCACGTTCCAAGCACTGGAGGACAAAAACAAAAACAAAAAAACAAAACAAAACAAAACAGAAAGCCAGTTCCAGCCTTTGCGGCGCTGTCCATCAGCTGAGAGACAAACAAATGAATAACAAAAATGTAGCATAACAGATATGATGACACCAGTACGTGGTAAACGCTAACCGGGAACAGAGGAAGATGAACGGGGCGTCTAACTTAGCATGAGAAGGAGGGCTGAGAGTAGTCAGGAAAGTGTATACGGCTGGGAAGCCCTGGGATTTGAGCCTCACCTGCTGAAAGTCAGCTATGAGGAAAGGGAACTTTCAAAAGCAAGGTAATGGGTTGGAACAGCCTGTCAGGGTTATGAACCAAACAAGTTAATGAGGGAGAAAGAGGAATGTGCTTAACAATGGTCGAACCAGAGGGCATGGTCACGTCGAGGGCCAGGTCAGTGTACTTCCAGGATTTTCTTTAATCATCTGCATCAGCTGTAAAGCCAAATGTATGGAAGGGGTGGCAGGCCAGCAAGGGGGCCAGGAAACTCATTTATGGTGAAGGAAGACAGAAAGTGGTTGCTTGGCAAGGGAGTAGCCATGGAACTGACTGCAAAGGAGCAGAGACATCCTGGGGATTTCAATGTCCCAGAACGCCTCTAGACTAGGAGTTACAAGCGGGCATACTTAAAACTCAATGGGGGGTGTGGGAGGGCAGCACTGTGGCATAGCTGATAAAGCTGCCACCTGCAGTGCTGGCATCCCATATGGGCACTGCTTCAAGTCCTGGCTGCTCCACTTCTGATCCAGCTCTCTACTATCGCCTAGGAAAGCAGTGGAGGATGGTCCAAGACCTTGGGCCCCTGCACCTGCATGGGAGACCTGGAGGAAGATCCTGGCTTCTGGCTTCAGATCGGTACAGATCTGGCCGTTGTGGCCAATTGGGGAGTGAACCACTGGATGGAAGACCTCTCTCTTTGCCTCTCCTTCTCACTCCTTCAAATAAATAAATAAATCTTAAAAAAAGAGATCTCTCTCCCTCTCTCTGCCTTTCCAATAAAACAAAATAGACATTTTTTTTTTTTTTTTAGATTTATTTTATTTACTTGAAAGACAGAGTTACAGAGAGAGGTAGAGACAGAGAGTCTTCCATCCGCAATGGCCGAAGCTGCGCCAATCTGGAGCCAGGAGCTTCTTCCCACTCTCCCACGTGGGTACAGGGGCCCAAGGACTTGGGCCATCTTCTACTTTCTCAGGCCACAGCAGAGAGCCAGATCAGAAGAGGAGCAGCCGGGACTAGAACTGTCACCCATATAGGACTCTGGCGCTTCAGGTCAGGGCTTTAACTCACTGTGCCACAGTGCTGGCCCCAAAATAAACATTTTAAATAAAATATTTAAAGGTCATAAAGGGTAGGCATGAAACTATGCACCATGCTGGAGAGAAGTTATATACCTGCTGTATAATGCTGAGTTTTATTTCAATAAGTATATTTCATTTTTTTTTTTTTTAAATATTTATTTGAAAGGCGGAGTTACAGGAGCAGGTGCAGAGGCAGGGGCAAGGAGGTCTTCGATCCACCGGTTCACTCCCCAAATGATCGAGATGGCTGGAGCTGGGCTGATCCGAAGCCAGGAGCTTCTTCCGGGTCTCCCACACAGGTGCAGGGCCCCAATGAGTTGGGCTTTCCCAGGCCATAGGAGAGCTGAATCGGAAGTGGACAAGCCAGGGCTCGAACTGGTGCCCAAATGCGATGCCAGCACTTGCAGGCAGCAGTTTTACTCGCTGTGCCACAGTGCCGGCCCCTATTTCATTATTGTCAAACAACTATTATTTGTTAAACCCACCAAGGGATCAGAGACCAGTACTGAGAAAAGCAGGAAGGACTCCTCACACCGGGATCTCTGTGGGGTACTTGGGAGGGATGAAGGGTACTCTCCACTCCCTCATCCAGTGACCTTTCATTTCCTCAACTCAGCGACGCCATGAAGGAACGTGAGATTGGGACTGAGGAACTGAAGGTCTTGCAGGGGTGGAGGACGTCTGGCACGTGGGCTGCATAAGGTCCCACAAAATCATTTGGTCTGATCCCGCTGAGGCAACCGCGAGCTGAACTTGGAATTCAGTATTTATAGTCAGCAAATCTATAGCAGACTATTTTAAAAAATAATTTATCTGAAAGGCAGAGTTGCAGGGCAGGGAAGGAGACTGATGTTCTATCGGCTGGTTCACTCCCATAAATGGCCACAATGGCTGCGACTGGGCCAGGTACTCCGGCTTCCCACATGGGAGCAGGGGCCCAAGTACCTGGGCCGTCTTCAGCTGCCCTCCCAGGCATATCAGCAGGGAGCTGGGTCAGAAGCGGAGCAACTTAGACTAGAACTGGTACTCACAGGGGATGCTAGCGTTGCAGGCGGCAGCTTAACCTACTGAGCCACAACACTGGCCCTTATAGCAGGCTAATCTTTAAGTCGATAATTTTGTATGGTCCAAAAATGATGTTATAAATATCCAAATGGCCCTTATAAAAAAAAGATTCCCCACCCCTGGGCTCTAGAGCAATGGTAGGCAAACTTTTTCTATAGAAAGTCAATTAATAACAATTTTAGGGGCCGGTGTTGTGGCTCAGCAGGTTAGCTGCTGCTGCTTGCAACACTAGCTCCCGGCACCCCATGGGAGATCCAGATGGGGTTCCAGGCTCCTGACTTTGGTCTGACCCAGCCTGGGTCATTGCAGTCATTTGCAGAGTGAACCAGTGGATGGAAGACCAATCTCTCTCCCTCTCTGTCTGCCTTTCAAATAAATCTTTTCTGTTTTAGAAAGGCTTTAAATATAGTCTGTTGCAATTATTCTGCCATGTTTGTACAAAAGCAGCCAGACAACACATAATCAGATGGCTGCAGTGGTGTGGCCCATCAGGGCTATAGTTTGCTGCTGTTTGGTCCAGAGCAGTGGCACTGGCTCCTGATTGCACATTAGAATCACCTGCAGGCCAGCATCCCCTATGGGCACTGAGTCCCAGCTGTTCCACTTCCACTCTGGCTCCTTGCTAATGCACCTGGGAAAGCATCAGAGGGTGGCCCGAGTGCTTGGGCCCCTGCACCTATATGGGAGATCGAGAAGCGGCTCCTCGTTTCAGATCAGCCCACCTCCAGCTGTTGCAGCTAATTGGGGAGTTAAATGGATGGAAGATTCTCTCTCTCTGACTCTGCCTTTCAAATAAATTTTAAAATCTTTTTTTAAAAAATCACCTGATGACCCCAAAGCTCCACCCCCTAGATTCTCAATCTGGAATAAAGCCCAAGTTTTTTGTTTTGTGCTTTTGTTTGTTTTTTGGGTCAAGATACCAGATGATACTGATGTGCATCCTGGGCAGAAAACAATTCTAGAACTGTAGTCACTCTCAGGGAACTTCTAGAATTTGGGGGTGGTGGTGAGGGGTAGGGGAGGGCTGGAAGGATAAGTGATTCAGGACTTCATTGATCAAGGTCCAAAGAACTAGATGACCGGTAGAGCCGTCTCGGGTCCACCTGACAAATTCAGTGCTCCGATGCTTTCAGAAAATGTTCTTTATTGCAGGCTTGCGTGTACTGCCCAACTCAGCGGGTCAGTCCCTTCACCAGCCCCGGCTAGAGCAGCCACTCCAACCTAACCCTGTTGCTCCAACCATTCTCTATAGGCCCCAGCGTAGTTTCGTGCCCTGTGGAGACAAAGAGGGGGTGAAGGGCAGCCCCAGCAGGCGGTCCCCAGGGCCTTCCCCAGAGCAAGGCAGGCCTGTCCCGTACCCTGTGTATCCAAGGTTCCGGGCCAGCTGCGCGGCCTGGGAGCCCCGCCGGCCCATCTGACAGAAGAAAACGAGGTTCTCCTCCTCCAGCGTGGGCTTCTGAGCGGAGTACCTGGCCTGGAAAGCAGCCGGCTCCATCCGCAGGGCGCTTTCCAGCTCGGACACTGGCAGGGGTGGAGAGGACACAATGCCGAGCCCGCAGTCTGGGGGCTTCGGAAGCAGGGCCTGGAGTCCCAGTGGCGGAACGAATCTCCAGGGGGCCCCAAAACAACATACAGCGTTCCCCCACACCACGCTGCCCCGCCCCATCTAGAGGACTAGCAGCAGCCCAGCGCTTAGCTTAGCTCGGGTCAGCCAAACAGCCTTTGACCGGAGCCACTTCCCCGCGGGAGGGGGCGGGGCGGGCAGAAAGAGGCTGGCCCACCCCCCTCCTCACTGCCCGCCATCCCCTCAAACTGGATGGGCCAGTTCGGCTGCCAGGACCCGCCTCCAACCAGCCCTTCGCTAGGGAGGCGGAGGGCTGCCTAAAAGGTACGCAGGACCCCGATCGCTGCGCCTACCCCTCGGTGAGCCCTTCCCGGCTGTCCTAGTCTGACACAGGGACCTCCCTTCTCCATCTTGTACCCGGGATGTTGAGCGCCCCCGGGATGGTCCCCGCTGCTGCTTCCTCCCGAGATCGCACATCGAAGAGCCGGGCGCGACCAGCGGCTAGGAGTGATCGGAGTTCGGGGAGCGAGACCGTGGGTGCTGAGGAAGGGAGCACGAGCGCCTTCAGGGAAGAGGGTTCCTCCCCAAGGCACAGCAGCCGCGGCGCCCCCTCCCCTGGCCGCGGGCCAATCCATTGAGGCGAGCGGGGCGGGGGGCGGGGTGCACCTCAGCCCCGATGTCCCACTTCCACCCAGGGGGCCTCCACGCGCGCCCGCAGCCACTTATCAGGGCGAGGTCCCAGGTCTACCCTGCAGGTACCTCCAGCCATGGTGCGCGCCGCGATTGCAAATCCCAGGAATAAGGCCAAGGCACTCCCCCTCAGTGCCGGTAACATCTCTCCCTCCCTCCAGGAGCCAACCGGAACCGGAAGCGGAGGGACAGCCTCCGCTCCGCCCCCGCAGCACCTGTTAGTGGTGCCTGCCACCAGTCCACCGGATATCCTAGCGAGTCCCCAGCGTGGGCAGGAAACGACTCATTAGTCTGGCATCGGTAGAGGCACTAGGTGATGAGCATAAAAGCAGCATCCCACCCTAAACCCGGCCCAGCCCTTCGTGGTCCAAAAAGCCAGGAATGCCCTCCCTTCCGCCCTGGGGCCCACAAAAGGAGGAGAAAAGACAACTGTGGCTCTGAACAATTTTATCTTAAAAAAAAAAAAAAAAGGGAAAAAAAAAAACAAAAGAAAAGGAACAAAACCACCCCACGAGGGGGAAGGCCCTAAGTGGGCCTTGCCTGCTGTCCTCCCTGGCTCCAGAGACGTCTGCATAGGCCGTACTGCTTGCTGGCTAGCCTCCTCTGTGGGACAGCAGCCACTGCTGAGCATCCTAACCCCACTTCTTACTTGAACCTCAGCTCCAGGGAAGGGACCAATGGAAGCGCCCGAGCCCCGTGGCAAACCAGAGCCTCGCGGTCAGCAGGTCCTCTGCTGGGCACTCTAGGCAAGCGCAGGGCAGGCCCCCCTCCCCCCGGCTCCGTGTGTCCAGTCTCCGGCGTGGGGACAGCACATGCATTGTGCAAGAGGAGCACAAGGGCCCGGGGGGCTGCATGATGAGGGGGTGGGCAAGGCGGTCAGGGCAGGTCCACACCGTGTGTTTCCCACCACTGCGGTCTGCCATGGCGCAGGGCCTCAGTTCAGAGACACGGCTTCCGAACTCCCCCCAGGCCCAGGCCGGGAAGTGGGCAGTGAAGGAAAGGGGCGTGGGATTGGCCTGTTGCTCCTGGGCTAGCTGCAGTTCCCGGGCCCAAAGCCCCCACATCCCCATGGTTAGTTGCTGTCGTTCTTGATGACGACTTCCAATCCGTGGTGCCGCAGCTGAGCCCGCAGCAGCAGGTTCTTGTTTTTAAGATCTTCCACCTGACACAGGAAACAGGTAGTAAGGGGAATGGATTAAACAAAGGGAACACTGCCAGGTCCCCCGAACACATTCAGAGGGTCCCCTGGTGAGGCCCTCTCCATGGATGATGCCACAAGGAATCTGAAACCAGCTCTGCGCTGTGAGGGGGACCGGGGGGCGTCGGACCTGCTGTCGAAGCACATCGTTGTCCAGCTGCAGCTGGTCGAGCCCCTGCAGCTCCTCAGACAACCGGTGGTTACTCTGCCGAAGCTCCTGGATGTAATCACAAGCTTTGGACAGGATTCCACCTTTACTCTGCAAGACAAAGCCGACCAAATGAGGCCTAGCCTTGAAGACATCTGGCCTGTCCAAAAGCATGCTCTCGCTTCGGACCTCACTGTCCCCTAAGGATGGCACCATGACACCTCCCAGAGGTACAGGACCCTCAGAGAGAGGGAAGGGAAGATCACTGCCACGCTGTGTCCCTCTCTCCACCATTTCTGGAAACAATACCAGGAGACAGAATTCAGGCGGCCTGCCCACCACCAGGGCCTTGCCATGACCTGGCCAGACTTGGTGCTCTCCATGGAGCAGTCTGGGATGATCTTAGACAGCTGCACAATCCAGTTGTTGATCTTGTCTCGGCGGCGGCGCTCCACTGTGGGGCAAAGTGACTCCGTGAAAACTCACCACAGCCTAGGGTGAAAACTACCTAACCTCCCCTCCCCCCGCCCCACCCGCCAGATGTCCCTGCTGCCCCCACTCCCACACAAGCACTCCCTGCTTCACACTCAGATCCAGCTCACCTTCGTTGTGCTGAGCCCTGCGTTTCTCATCCCGAGTCGTCCGGGGGGCCTCTGACTTCCTGACAACAGAACCCAGGGTGGCCGGAGTAAGGATGAGGACTAAGATTAGGGGCTGGCACTGTGGTGCAGTGGGTGAAGCTGCCGCTGGCAACTTCAGCATATCTTATCAGAGTGCTGGTTTGATGCCAGGCTACTCTGGCTTCCAATGCAGCTTCATGCTAATGTGCTTGGGCAAACACCCCAAGATGCTATGGGCCACTACCACCCATATGGGAGACCAGGATGGAGTTCCCGGCTCCTGTCTGACCCAGACCTGGCTGTTGTGGCTATTTGGGAAATAAACCAGAAAATGGAAGATATCTATCTCTTTCTCTCCCTCTCTCGCTCTGCCTTTCAAATAAATAAGTGAATCTTTAAAAAAATTTTTTTAATAAAACTAAGATTAGAGTTTGGGGTAAGGCATTAAACAAGATTCAGCAGGTATTAAGATGGCTTATGGGGAGGGTGTTGTGGTACAGCAGGTTAAGCTGCCTCTTGGGATACCCACATCCCTTGTCAGGGTACAGGTTCAAGTCCCAGCTACTCTGCTTCTGATCCAGCTTCCTGCTAATGCACCTTGTATCAGAAGGCAACAAATCATGACCCAAATACTTGGGTCCCTGCTACCCAGGTGAAGACCCAGACAGAGTTCCAGGCTCCTGGCTTTGGCTTGGCTCAACCCTGGCTGATGCAGGAATTTGGGGAGTGAATCAGCAGATGGAAAGTTGATCTCTCTCTCTCCCTCTCTGTGTCACTCTGCTCCCTCTCACTCTTCCTTTCAATACATAAATAAATCTTTCCAAAAAAAAAAAAAAACCCCACCACCACTCCTGGTGATTGAGAAGAAACGAGATCACTCACGGGGAATACGGGTGGGTCCTGGGGGCGATGGAGCGCTGGCTTCCCCCCTGCAACACTTCCTGTGGTGACATCATCACAAAGAACTGACCTGTGAAGACGCAGGATAGACTGTCAGGACAAAGGCCTGGCCACATGACCATGCCCTGAGGCCACGACCCTGGGATCCTCCTCTGAAAAGAACAGGCTTCCTCCTGCTAGGAGGGGGGCCAACTCACTGCCTTGCCCAGGGCTAAGGAATCAGGAAGGGTCAAGAGTGAAGGCCCACTGCCCACCAGCCATGTCCCATGGCCTCTCCTAGCCCCTCCAGCCAGCATCCTCACGCGATATCTCACCAGTGCCAGGAGGGGTTGCCTGCCCCAGTAGTGCCTCTGAGCCCTGGGTAGTAACAACAGCAGCTGTACTCCCCGATGTGGTACCTCCTGCCCCATCTCCCACTGCAGTGCTGGGGAAGTAAGTATAGTGCGTCTCAGCAGCTGTCCCCTCTGTGTCAACCGTATCATCACTGGTGAAAGCACCCTGGATCACGGCCTGGAGAGGAGAGCAAGAGGACAGAGTCCAGTTCCCTTCTTCCTCTCACTGCCCAGAGATCTGGGCACCAGCCCAGCCCAGCCTGCAGTACCTGGGTCATGGACTGAGTGGCAGGGTAGCCACTGATGGCGCCGGTACCCTCAGTCTGGCCGTCCAGTTGCCCTTCAGACACCTGGATCACCCTGTACATCACCTAAAAGCGAGAGGAAGGGGGCGGGAGAAGAGAGAGGAGTAAATGCTGGGACTCCCAGGGCACCTTCAAACTTTTCCTTGGGGAAGGCCCCAAAATAACACCCTCTTAGAGACACAGTCAGCCGCTCTCCCTTCCCTCCCTGTCCCAAGGCTTCAGCATACCCCTGGCCCACACCAGGCTCTACCCCAACTCTCATATCAGCCCTCCCACCCTAAGAGTCCGCATTTCCCCCTCATCCTCCAAGCCACATCTCCCCAACACATGTTCCAAACCTCCCTCAACCCCAACCCCAAGTAACACCTGCAGCCACCTGGCTCCTCCCCTTACCTGGCCCCCATTCTCAGTTCGGAAGACGTACTTGACGTTGGGGTCAGGGAAGGTGGCAGCTGACTGGATGCTGGCGATAGCCACACTGGTTGGGTCCTCCCCAGTAGCTACTGCACCTGAAGTAGGAGAGCAAAGGCAAGGTCCCTGAGTCAGCTGCCTTTCTCCTTCTGTTCCACTTGCACGACACGTGGAAGGAGGAGGGGCGCTCGGGAGGTGGCCCAGTGGAGGGATGGGTGCCATCATGGCTCTCGGTTCCGTTTCTAACACTCACCTTCCTGAATCTGCACTGTCCCCTCTTCCGTTTCAGCTGTTTTCTGCTGCCTGTTTGTGGTGAAAGAGCAAAAGAAAGAATAAGGGAAGAAGGGAGTGAGAAGCTACTGGCCCAGTGGCAAAGAACTCCCAAATCCACTGGCATCCACAACAGATGCTGGGTTACGTTAGAATAACAACTAGTACTTACTATGCACGTAGGCTTCAAGCTAAGCATTTAACATGTGCTGTCTCAGTGAATACTAACAGCACTATAAGGCAGGTGGCACTACCTCCATTCTACAAATGGGAAACCAGATCACACAGCTGGTAGGGGACGGAACTGGACCTGACTCCAGGTCTGCCTGACCGCACAGCCAGTGCTCTCAGCGTCTGATGCTCTCCCAGGCCAACCATCTCTCACCCCAGACCCTACCTCTGCTTTACTCACCCCTTCATCTCTCTGTGAGGGGGCACATCCGAGGAACTGGTCCTTTTTTCGGAGTCTTCGTATCTCCTGATTCACAGGCCTGAATACTAATTCCTGGTAGAAATCACGAAGTTTGCAGTGAGTGTTGGACTGAACAGCCTCCCTAGACTTGGGACCAAGGCTCCGTGAACACACAGCCAGGAAAAGAACCCAGTCACCTGCACCTGCAAAGGACCATCAGCTTCCCCCATTCCAATGCTGAGGGCCGGTCTGTTGGAAAAAGCAACCCTACAAATCGAGCTCCTCACCCCTTCATTATCACCCCGACTCTTGGTGGAGAAGGGGTCATTATACCGGAAGGCTGAGAAACAACACATTTCTCAAAGGATTATTATTAAAGCTATCATGATCTCCCACAGCAGCAGCTTCAAGGAAATTAGGGAGGGCCGTGTTGAGACCAGCATTACCAAAACACAAGGCCATGGACTGCCATGCTTCTTCCAGGTTCTCAGCTTCCAGCTGCAATCCAGGGAGGGGACACAGGAAGCCCACCACCACTGGAAAACGGATGCTAGCCACAAAGACCTGGCCCTCGCACTCCACTCTACTGAAAGGGCTCTTATCTGGGCGCAGGGGGTGCCCAGATTGGTATCATCCCTTAGCGAACCTAACATCCAAGTGCACTGGCTTCAAGCCTTCTTTATTATTATTCATTAAGCCTCCCTGTAGAACAACACAGTTGCTAAAACGTTGCCATGACAACTCCAAATCAACTGAGCCTCAGGAAGGAGGGAAAGAAAAAAAAAAAAAAGCCCAGGCTTAGGCTCCTGAAGAAGAGACAATGGAGGAGGAATCCATCCAGGAGGTGCCTGCCTTAGGACCCCGACACGCAGCCAGACGACAGGAAAAACAAAGGGCTAAGCGGGCAGATGCCGAAAAGAAACAGTTGGCCGGTACAAAGCAGTAAAATAATCCCAACACGAAAGGGGCAAGATTTCTGTAAATTCTGCATCCGTGAGTTTCTCCTGGCCCTTTCTATTCTAGGAAATATCTTCAGCGGAGGAGCCCTGGAGAGCCCGTGGCCAAGGAAAATGGCAACAACAACAACAACAACAAAAAGGAACTGAAAGCGAAACTGTCCAAAGGAAGTAATGTTGCAAGGAGATCCCAGCCCCGCAGAAGTAGCCCTGGTGTTGTGGGACCACCCAGGTCTCCATCCTCCAACCTGAGTGGGAAAAGTGCCCCTCCGAGGCTCGTCGCGCCGACTGCAGGAGGAAGCAATGAGAGAGAAGGCAGGGAGTAGGAGGCGCCTCTATCGCCCACAGCTGTCAGCCAAGGGCGGCCTCCGAGGACACCCCGCAGCGGGGTCGCGCTACTTCTTCAACCCCGAGCTGGACATCCGGAAGCATTTCCTGAGCCTTCGGGAGATGGGAGACACGGGAACCGGGATAGGATGTTGCGCTGTGCACGCTCAGGCAAACGAGGGCCCAGCCAGACCCCTGGCCGAGTGTGGACACAAAGCGGGGTGGGGGTGGGGGATGCAGCCCGGACAGAAACCAGGCCTGAGAACGAGGCGTCTCCCCGAAGGCCCACCGAGCAGCAGGCGCTCACCGAGCTGAGCGCCCGCCAGGCGCGCGCCCCGGAGCCCGCGCCGCGCCCCGGCCAGCCCAGCCGCGCTCGCCCCGCGCCGCGGCTGCTTCGCAGAGCAGGCAGGGAAGGGGCGCCGGGGGCTCGGGGGCCCGCAGCGCAGGAGGGCGGGGGGCGGGCTCGGCCCACAAAGCGGGATAGCAAAGAAAAGAACCAGGCACGGTCCCCTCCCCCAAAACAAAGGCTTCCTCCCCCAAGAGTTTCCCATCCTGAAAAACGGAAACTGAATCCAAGCGGCCCCGCCTTGCCGACCCATCCAGTCTCCGCACTGCCGTGTGGCCCTGCACTCACCGGCCCAGGCCGTCTCAGCCGCCGATTGCCCCCCGACCGTGTTCTCCCTCTCCCGACCCGAGTCTCTCCATAGACAGCTGCTCATGCGCACTCCCGGCCCTGGGCCATGTTGGTGAGGGGCGGAAGTGTCTCTCTCGACCCGCCCAGCCCACTTACAGCCCCGAGCGGCTCTACTTCCGCTCGCTCCATCTTGCTGAGGGCTGGAGGGATGGGAGCGTGGGGGCAGGCTCGGAGGGGTGCTGCTGGCGAATGTCGCTCGAGGCCTGGCCACTTTGGGCGGGAGCGGGAGGAGGACGGCTAGCGTGCGCTGCCATCTCTGTGCTGGGCAGAGCTTTTTTGATTCCGGGAAAAGGGAATGGGCGGCAGGCGGAGGCGCCATCTTTAACAAGGGCTGTTTGGGAGGCCATCTTGGATAAGGGCAATTTTGTTTAAGGGTTTCCTACCGGAGATGGAGACATCTCAGGGCATAAATAGATCTGAGCATAGCTCCTTTCTGTTAGCGTCGCTAGTCACTCACCCGAGGCTTACATTTTGCGAGAAGATTGATTCCCATTCTTCCTAATAGGTTTGGAGTAGGATGGTATAATGGGAAAAATTAAGAAGCCAGGCCATTTAAACCTGGTTCTCAAATCCATCTCTTCTACTTATTACCGCTGGGATCTTACAAACATTTTTACTTAATTGAGCCTTAGTTTCCTAATCTGTTAGATGGAAACACCTATGTGTACCTGCCTTACAGAATTGCTAAGTGGAATTAATAAAATAAAAGACATAGATTCTATACACAAGACTACCCAGCCCGGTTCCTGGTGCATAATGAACATTATGTAAATACAAGTTTCTCTTCTCCATTTCCTGACCACCGCTGACCCCAGCTCTGGTTTTTAACCTAGTCTCCATGACAACTGAGAAACAGCCCTGAACAAAGTAGGGGAAAAAAAAAAAAAGTTTGGCCAAATATATGAAAATGTGATACCTATCACCCAAGGTTTTAGTCAGAATAATGAGACTCCACACTGCTTATGTGTAAAAATACAACTTTTATTCTGAGATACCAACCCCTTCTAGAGTGAGACCTGTGCCCTCCACCTGTCTGGAGAAGCAGTCCCAAGAACCTGAGTGAGGCCATCCCCATTTTCTGAAACAGGAGGGCATTATTCCAAAGGAAAAAGGAAAGGCCAGAGAGATGTGCACAAGACCTTTCTCCTGTAATATATGGAGAGGCAGATGGAGGGGAAGGGAGGGGTCCAGGCCATCTTTCAAACACTGAGGACTTCAAAGAACTTCCTGGACATACTGCTAATCTGGAGCTAAGAGGATCAGGAAGTATCCAAGGATATAGGGATGGACAACTAGTGTGTGTGTGTGTGTGTGTGTGTGTGTGTGTGAGAGAGAGAGAGAGAGAGAGAGAGAGAGAGAGAGAAGCTCTGAGCTGACCCAGTCCTCACCTCTGTCTTGGGCTTCTATAAAGAAGCCTCCAAGGAGAGCAGGAACTTGTCTGGAATTCCCCCTCCATTCTTCGCTTTGAGAAACTTCTTAAATTTTCTGCCTAACGTTATGTTCCCTTTGGTCAGTGACCCTACTCCCTGGGAACAGGATCTTGGAGACTTTTTTGGAAAATCTGAGAGAAAAGTAAGTGCTCGAAGTCTGAGACGAGCTCAGGTATACCAGCTGAGAAGGTGCCTCCCACAGTCAGAAACAGAAGCTGGAGGACCAAAGTTCCATAGAGGGGCACTCCAGCTGCTCAGGCTACAGAAGAGACAGCTAACCAGGGACCCCAAAGATTCCAGACAATTTCCTGGTTCCTTTGGCCCAATGTTCTGGTCCTAATCACAGTCTCTCACCTTTCTCGTGGTTAGCCTGTGTTTCAAATGCATATGACCGGCGCTGGGGGCACATAAGGAGATCAGGGGGCTGGGGATCTTTGAGGGGCAGACTAAGCCGACTCCGAGATCCAGGCCCTTCTGTGCCTTCAGGTGGGTGTTCCAAGCAGCTAAGGGGCCGAGAAGAATGGGCAGGGATCATGCTACAGAGGGAGGTTCTGGGAATGAGGCTGTAGTCCCCACCCCCAGTACAGGTCTGGGTCCGCCGGACTGCCTGAGCCTCAGTCCTCTGGCGGTCCCGGGCCATGGCCACAGCAGCGTCGAAGGAAAGACTGCCCCCATTCCTCCAAGAGGATCGGGATGCTCGGGACCCCCAAGCCCTTTCCCCAGGAGTCCCATCAAGGCGGCCAGGCCTTGGGCATGGGTTTGCAGGGGCTACATGGATCTTGCTGCACATTGCACTGGGCATCTTGGCAAACTGTGGCTTGGGGGGCACCACAGGCACAGAGTGGACCTGTTGCACCTGAAGCAGGGTGGAAGCCAGGCGCATGCCCACACTGCCTGCTGAGCCAAGGGAGCAGGCACAGAGAGCATCACCCTCAGAGCTGGGCTGACCATCAGGCTCCAGCTCCTCTGGCTGGGGTGGCTGGGGGGCTACCTGTTCCATATCAGAAGACTGAGCATTGCCCTCTTTGGCAGCATCAGCCTGCAAGAACTTCATGCCCGACCCCCCAGAGAGGGCCCCCTCTTCTACATGGTCCCCTCCCGCGCTCTGAGCTCCCTCAGCCACTCCATCCCCACTCTCCCGTTCCTTGCTAAGCTCCCTTTCTCCTCCTTTGGCTGCCGCTGCTGAATTTCTGCCATCTTCGCCATCTCCTTGGTCTTCTCTTGTCTCATGGTTTCCATTCCCCTTCTGTCCTTTGACCTCATCCTCTGTGCCTCCATCGACCTCTTGTTTGTGTACAACTTCCCAGTTCTCCTCAGCAGCCAGGTGTTCCTGGGCCCCGCTCTCTGGATACCTTCCAGTGTCTACCTGAGCCACCTCTCCTCCCTCAGCCTCTTCTCTCTCAACCTCTTTGTCCTGCTCCTTGTCTATATCCTGTTCTCCTCCTGGTTCCTCTATGCTTTCAGCCTCCTGATGTCCTTTGGCCTCTGCCTCTTCCCCACTCCCTTCTTCCAACCTGACCATCCCCTCTCGGCTTTCCGCAGCCTCCTTTCCTTCCTCGCCGGCCTTTCCAACTTCCGTCCCAGCCCCTGGACGCCCTTCAGCCTCTTTCCTGATGTCCCATTTGCTTCCAGGCTCAGCTTCCTTGTCTTCCTCAACTTCCAAACGTGCCTGCTCTTCCTCGGTCAGTCCTGGAGTCTGTCTTCCATGCCCTGCTGCCTCGTCCTGCAGGTTCTCTGTGCTCTCCCAGGAGTGGGGATTAGGCCCCAACAGGGGACTTAGATCATCATAAGCACTCAAGAAAACTTCCTCCCCATTTTCTTCCTCTACTTCAGGCCCAGGGCCCACAGAGTCCAAGGAACAACAGCTGGGAGCCAGAACATACTGTGCTTCGTCCAGAGACAGGTCATCCAAGGGTGGCTCCACAGAGAACTCTTCCACCTGTAGGCAAAGCATGGAGGCTCAGGACCATATGGCCTTGTCTACTCTCTGGACTCCTTACCACCCCCAAACCCAGCATAGCTGTTCCTTACCTGAGGCCCAACTCCCAGGAGCTCCTCCAGGTAGCCCATCCCAGAGTCGTCCTCCCCAGGGGAGAAGGCCGCTCCTGCTGCTCCTGCCTTGGCCACCTCCCCATCTTCCACCCCCACCCACTCGGGCTCTGAGCTGCTTGAGTCCTCTAGGAAGGAGAAGGAATCCTGCACCTCCTGGGACAGGGAGTCCTCCAGGACAGGAGCCTCGTCCACTGGGACTGAGTCAGCCAGGGGACCTGGGACCGGACATGCCTCCAACTTCTTATCTGTCAAGAGAAAAATAGTCCCAGGAACACAGAGGTCAAGGCCAGCCATGACCCTTTCTTCCTAGCACTCCCAGAATAGATACTGCACATGGCTGATGCCATCAGAGCATTATCCCTGACTGCTGGCTTATAGCTACTGTTATTGAACCCCTTCCAGAAGCCAAGCCCTGCCGCCATACATTATACAATGTATTTACTTAATACAGAATGCAATTACTTACTATTTACAATGTGATTATTTAACGTGCAAAACAAACTAGGGCATTATCCTCATTTTACATAGGAGGAAACTGCGGCTCAGAGATATTAAGCAGTTTGCCCAAGATCACACAGCCAATAGGGGCCACTAGGCAAAAAAAAAGAAAAAACTTAAGATTTCTTTGAAAGGCAAAGTTACAGAGAGAGGAAGAGATAGATCTTGCATCAGCTAGTTCATTCTCCCAAATGGTCATATGGGCAGCAGCTGGGCCTGTCTGAAGCCAGGAGCCAGGAGCTTCTTCCAGGTTTCTACTGCATTCCCAGGTGCATTAGCAGGGAGCTGGACTGGAAGTACAGCAGCCAGGACTTGAACTGGTGCCCATAAAAGATGTCAGCACTTTAGGGGGCGGTTTACCTTGCTACACCACAACACTGGCCCTTCTAGGGAAAATTTGTTCTCACATCTACTCAACTGTACAGCCCATGCACTTTCCTGTGCTGCCTCAGGACTTCTCATCAGGGATACTTTGGCAACTGGGGTCAGAGCAGGATCTGATCCCAGCCCTGCCACTCCCTACCTAAATAAATAGCAAATCACTTACTCTTAAGTCTCAGCTTTCCACCATAGTAACATGAGGATAACAACATTTCTGGATCATAAGATTGTGAGAAAATAAAGCTGTTGCCTGCAAAGTGCTTGATAGAGCCCTTGGCACATAATAAATCTTCAATAAATGCTAGCATTTAGGGGCCAGCTTTGTGGCATAGTGGATAAAGTTGTCTCCTGCAATGCTGGTTTCCCATATGGGCACCGGTTCAAGTCCTGGCTGCTCCACTTCCAATCTTGTTCCCCTGCTAATGTCCTGCAAAAGCAGTGGAAGATGGCCAAAGTTCCTGGGCTGCTGACATCCACATGGGAGACCTAGAAGAAGCTCCTGGCTCCTGGCTTCAGCCTGGCAGTTGTGGCCATCTGGGGAATGAACCAGCAGAGGGAAGATCCATCTCTCTCTGTCTCTCCCTCTCTATAACTCTTTCAGATAAATAAATAAATAAATCTTTTTTTTTAATGCTAGCATTTAGTGCTAATGTGAGAATTATTATTTTCATCATCTATCATATATTCCCACACTTGTACTTAGCAAGCCCTGCTGTATGAGGGGAATTCAAGAAATTGGTGGGAAATGTGCACTTTCTTTCTATTTTTTAAAGATTTATTTATTTACTTGAAAGGCAGAGTTACAGAGAGGCAGAGGCAGAGAGAGAAAGATAGAGAGGTCTTCCTTCTTCTGGTTCATTCCCCAGATGGCCGCAAAGGCCGGAACTGTGCCAATCTGAAGCCAGGAGCTTCTTCCAGATCTCCCAGGCAGGTGCAGGGGCCCAGGGACTTGGGCCAGCTTCTACTGCTTTCCCAGGCCATAGCAGACAGCTGGATCAGAAGTAGAGCAGCCGGGATTTGAACCAATGCCCATGTGGGATGCCGGCGCTGCAGACCAGCGCTTTAACCCACTGCACCACAGTGCAGGCCCTGCATTATCTTTCAATTCCATTCTCCACAAGCTTTGTGAAGGTCCCTTGTATGAGTTTGATGCAGACCACACTCTTGGGTACATCAGTGATCTGAAGGCTTGTTAATAGCCCTTCTCCATGGTTTTCACATAACTAAGAGAATGTTACTAAATCCCCCC
Organism: Sylvilagus floridanus; assembly: GCA_949820135.1. NCBI lineage: Eukaryota > Metazoa > Chordata > Mammalia > Lagomorpha > Leporidae > Sylvilagus > Sylvilagus floridanus. The sequence continues at coordinate 122,452,903 of OX463225.1, forward strand.
CAACCCTGTATCCAGGAAGGCAGCTTAAGGCAACCACCCCAGAGCATAAGGCCCGAGGCCTTTGCCTTCCCAACAGTGCATCTTCCAGCTTCACAGCTTGAGCCTGGAGCTCTAGTACCCTTGCCCAGTCCTTGGGCATCCCTGGGTCCTCACCTGGGGGCCCAGGGCCAGGACCTGGGCCAGAGGCAGGGTTTGGCCGAGGTTGCAGGGCCGGACACTCAAGGCCACGGGTGAGCCTGGTCAAGGAGACGTTGGAGATGATGTTGGGGGGCACGCTGAGAATAGAGGTGATGTGCAGCGGGAGGTTGACATTGTAGGGGTCTGAGATGTGAACACCAGCACAACGTTCGGCACGGCTGCCGCCCACAGCCCGGATGGCTGACCGCCCAGCTCGCGGTGTGCCTGGCTCAGAGTTGGTGCCACCCGGTGCCTCTGCTTCTGTCTCCTGGTCACCCTCTGCTATCTCCATGGAATTATTCTCCAGGTTTTCAGGTAGCAGTGAGCTCGGCTGGGAACTGCTGGATCCCACCAGCCCCTCTGGCTCTGTGGAAGAGAAAGAGGGCTAAGCAGGCAATAGCCTTAACTCCAGGGGCCTACACATGTCAGCAAAGCCCTGGAGAACACTTTCTGCTCTCTCAGGCCTGAGTGGCAGCCCCAGCTTCCCTCAAATGCTGCTACAAACACACCACCTGACCAACAGGTTACCCTACCTGTGCATCCCTATGGAGCCCACGTCCTCCCTGCAGATCCGGTCACTGGCTGCCCCTATTATGCACTCACACACATCTTGTGGTGTCTCTCCAGGTACAAACATTGAACAAACACATTCACAGACTACACGATGCACTCAGCATGCCCTGCTTAGCATCCAGCACTATGGCTGCTGTATGATAGGCACTCATTAAATATTTTTGAAATTATTGAACACAGTTGGTCACGCAACTGGTCACACAGTACACACACATACACGCACAAGAACACACACCTATACTCACCATCGCTGGTCCCAGCTGCAGCACTCAGCGAGTCCATGCTCTTGGCTGGCCGCAGGGTCCCCTTACTGGACTTGTCCTCTGCAAGACAGGGATGTGTAGTGGAGCCAGGGCACTGCACCCCCCTCAGCAAAGCTCCCCCATATCCCTAGACTTACCCCTGTCCTCAGCACCCCGTGGAAATTTACGCTTTGTCTCATGGCCCGAGCGACCAAGATTGAAGATAGACCTCCACTTTCTGACCTTCAAAGACCCTTTCCTCCTGCAGGGGATAGAGAAATAATTGGAGCCTGGAGGCTGGTGGTCAGAGCAGGCAAGGAAAGCATGGGAAGGGGCCTTACTTGTGCTCTGCAATCTCAATGATAGTGTGGTAGGGCCGCATCTGTGGGGGTCCATCCCCAGCCTGCAGGATGCTAGGCAGGTGGTAGGGCAGGGACCTGGGCATGAGGTCCTCAGAGCTACTCGACGCTCGGGCACCTGGAAGTGATCTCCAGCCACTGTTCACCTCATCACCTGGGGAAAGAAAAGGAATTGGCCAGCCAAGAACAGAGCCAAAAGGAGAACTTTGGACGCCCAGCCCTTCTTCTTCCCTCACCAACAACCAGGTTAGGGTTACCCTCCAATGGCCCTGGAGACAGGCTCTCCATTTCCAGCTCCTCGAGATGGTGTCCTTATGGGGACACTGGCCTGGTGGGCTGGGGCAGGTGTGTATCATCACTAGCCTTGGGAGCCAGGCCAGTGATTTAGAGATCAAGCTATGCACTAGACCGACACCGGAAGTCACCTCTCGAGTCCTGACTGCACCACTGTCTCTCTGGGGTTCCCTCTGTAAGACTGACTTTTCTCATCCATGAAACAGAACCTGAACTAGTTGATCTTGGAGGACCTCTATAATTCCGGCACGCCTCCCCAGCCAGAGAACAGTGATGCAGTGGGCAGGAAGGACACTGACCAGAGAGGCAGGCACCCCCAAAGAGCTGATCCACGTGGGTGAGGATGAACTCCACAACGATGGACTGCACACGCACCTCCATGAAGGCTGCGGTGCCGTTGAAGCCTGAGGCCTCTATGTCTTTGGACCTGTGGAGAGGTGGAGGGATTCATCCCTCAGTCCGATCACTTCTCCCTCAGACTCTCCTCCCAAATCTCTCATACTCTCTCGCTTGCATGCTCTTAACCCCATCTCCACCTCTTCAACCATTGATGCATGATCCAAGTGTGAAATGCCACCTCCTCTAGGAAGCCTTCTTTGACACCCTCCTCAAGATTACTCTGTCTCCATTGGCACAGAAGGGTGCTTGTTTATAATAATGAGTTATAGGACTTCTCATAGTCTGCCTTGTACCACAGTGAGTGAGACACAGGCCTAGACCTCCAACTAACTGCAAGATGTTTGCTCAACAAACAGATGGCAAACACTTATGTTCCAGTCTCTGTGCTCAGGAACATGGTACAGGAAAAGAAAAAGGTCCTGGAAAGGGCCTTAAGTGGGTGGGCCCCAGGCCTCTCTACGTAAGCCTGAGCCTGCCTTTCTCAATGAGCTTTGTAAGACTCCCCCCCGCCCCCCATGCCATAGCCGGCGCTGTGGCTCACTAGGCTAATCTTCTGCCTCTGGCACCAACACCCTGGGTTCTAGTCCCATTCGGGGCACCGGATTCTGTCCCAATTGACCCTCTTCCAGTCCAGCTCTCTGCTATGGCCCGGGAGTGCAGTGGAGGATGGCCCAGGTCCTTGGGCCCTGCACCCCATGGGAGACCAGGAGAAGCACCTGAGTCCTGGCTTTGGATCAGCACAGTGCGCCAAACACAAGTGCGCCACTACGGCCACTTGAGGGGTGAACAAAATCACTGTCTAACTCTGCCTGTCAAAAAAAAAAAAAAAAAAGACCCCGTGCCCTTCTCCAGGGTACCACTCAGCCACACTCCATCCTGGGACCAGCCTTCCAGAGGCCAGTCTCGCCCAGGGTCCCTGCAGGCTGCTCACCTCAGCAGGTTAGGGGCCCACACGATGGCCAAGTTGCGGGCGTGCATGTTGGTCTGGGCGCTGAACGAGGCCATGTGCACCAAGTGCCGCATGAGGAACTCCAGCGTCCTGCACAAAGGGGGGGGGGGGGAGAGGCGGTGCTCACACAGGGGACACTCCAGGTGAGTGGTGGGCAGAGACAAGTCAAGGCTCTTGGTGGAGTGAGACCTGGCTGTGTGGGGCAGCCAGGACCCTCAGGTACAGGAAGTACAGCCCCACACACCTGTAGTTTGGGATGGGCAGTTCTCGCAGCACCTCTAGGATCTTGACCAAGCGCTCCGGCTCCAGTTGCACCGCCACCGCCTCCTGATAGGAGAGTAAGGTCCGAGAAGCTGGGGTCAGCAGTCCAGCCAGGACTCTGCTTACGCCTCAGGGCTCCAAACCACTCTCAGAAACAACCTGGGCTGCATCCCACACTGCCTGCACCCAGGCTCTTCCGAGAAGAAGTTGGGGCTCACAGAAAACAGCAGCTGAATCTTGGTTATGCCACCTAGCAGCTTCAGAGGTCTTGGGCAGCTCCCTGCCGCTTCCTGCCTTGGCGTCCCCACTGGTAAGGCTCTGGCTCTGGATGCATCAGTGGTCCCATGACTGAAGTGTTGTTTCAAAGGGTTCAGGAAGGGATCTATGTGGTGGCACAGTGGGTTAAGCCACCACTTACTATGCCAGCATCCCAATATGGGATGCCGGTTCAAGTCTGATCCAACTTCCTGCTAATGCTCCTAGAAGTAAACAAACGATGGTCCAAGTCCTTGGGCCCCTGCCACCCATGTGGGAGACAAGGATGGAGTTCCTGGCTCCTGGCTTTTCTCTCTCTCTCTCTCTTTCTCTCTCTCTCTCTCTCTCTCTCTGTGTGTGTGTGTGTGCGTGTGTGTGTCTTTCAAATAAATAAAAATTTAAAAATATTTTTTTAAAAAGTATTACTCTGGGCCAGCACTGTGATGTGGTAGGTTAAGCCTCCACCTGCAGTGCTGGCTTCCCATATGGGTGCAGGTTTGAGTCCCAGAAGCTCCTCTTCCAATCCAGCTCTCTGCTATGGCCTGGGAAAGCAGTACAGGATGGCCCAAATGCTAGGGCTCCTGCACCCATGTGGGAGACCTGGAGGAAGCTCCAGGCTCCTGGCTTCAGATCGGCACAGCTCCTGCCATTGTAACCATTTGGTGAGAGAACTAGCAGATGGAAGACCTCTCTCTCTGTCTCTCCCTCCCTCTGTCTATAACTCTACCTCTTAAATAAGTAAATAAATATATTTTTAAAAAGTATTACTCAATTCATGATAGCATTGTTGGCAGTTGTTTTCTTATTCAAAAGATGTTCTACATCCAATTACAGTTCATGGAAGCACATCCTTTAAACAGTTTAGACTTCTAACTCGTGTTCTCATTCTTCTAAGCATAGACAAGCTCTAGTGTAGGTGCTTTCTCAGCACCTCCCCAGCCCTGATCACCTGACCCCCCCCCCCCGCCCACCTGGTCTGACAACTGCGCTGTGAATAGTCTGCAGGCCTCAGCACACAGTTAAGGCAGAGTGATGAGAAGGGGGACAGGGGACAGCAAGGGTAGCAGGAACTAGGAGATTTGGAGAGGAGGGGTCTTTTCTCCCAGGAATGCTATACTGTGGTCTCTGTCACTCAGAGTCACCAGGACTCCACTCAGCCTGTGACAGCCTGGGATGTCAAAACAGGAGTTGCCACCCGAGCCCTATCTTCCTGCCTTTCAACTCACAGCAAACTTGTCATAGAGCCGATAGGTGAGCAGGGGATCTGGAAGCTCTCTGAAATAGGCCTTGCACAGGGAGGAGACGCAGTGAATATCCTGGAGGTAAACATCTCGCCGCAGGTCTGGCTTCCGCTCGGTCTCAAACTCCTGCCTGGGGAGAGGCAGAGTGGTCAGGGGGGTCAGGATCAGGGGAGGCAGGGCCAGGGGATGGAGGGGAGAGCTCCAGGGCTCCAGACAGGGTCATAGGTCACCATGTGGGGCTCTGGGCAGGACAATGCTGGTGTGTGTGTGTGTGTGTGTGTGTGTGTATAAAGTATATATATATAAAGTATATATATACATACATACACACACACACACACACACACACACACACACATATATATATATATAAAGTAGCAAGCTTATGGCATTGTTTGTATTTAGATGTGGATATGGGGATAGACACATGCACAGTAAGTGTACCTGTACACAGTAAGTGTACCTGTATAGCTGTAGGTACAGGAATCAGTAGAAGCAGGGGAATGGACCTGATATGTGCTTCTGGGAATGTGTGAAATGTTTGGGTAAAACTCTTAGAATAAAAGCTGAGTATAAAGCATTGTGACTTTGGATTACGTAATAGTTTCTTAGATATGACATTAAAAGCACAGCAGTCAAAGGAAAAGTAGACATCAAAATTAAAATTTTTTTCTGTGTCAAAGGCACCATGAAGGAGCTGGCACTGTGGTGTAGTAGGTAAAGCTGCTGCCTACAGTGCCAGCAGCCCATATGGGCACTGGTTCAAGCCCCAGCTGCTCCACTTCCAATGCAGCTCTCTGCTATGGCAGTAGAGGATGGCCCAAGCCCTTGGGACCCTGCACCTGTGTGGGAGACCCAGAAGAAGCTCCTGACTCCTGGCTCTGGATTGGCGCAGCTCCGGCCATTGTGGCCAATTAGGGAGTGAACCATCAGATGGAAGACCTCTCTCTCTGCCTCTCCTCTCTCTGTGTAACTCTGACTTTCAAATAAATAAATAAATCTGCCGGCGCCGCGGCTCAATAGGCTAATCCTCTGCCTTGCAGTGCCGGCACACAGGGTTCTAGTCCCGGTCGGGGTGCCAGATTCTGTCCCGGTTGCCCCTCTTCCAGGCCAGCTCTCTGCTGTGGCCCGGGAGTGCAGTGGAGGATGGCCCAAGTGCTTGGGCCCTGCACCCCATGGGAGACCAGGAGAAGAACCTACTCCTGCCATCGGATCAGCATGGTGTGCCGGCCGTGGAGGCCATTGGAGGGTGAACCAATGGCAAAAAGGAAGACCTTTCTCTCTATCTCTCTCTCTCTCACTGTCCACTCTGCCCGTCAAAAATAAATAAATAAATCTTAAAAAAAAAAAAAAGGCACCACGAAGAAGGAGGAGGAGAGCTGTGCTGTGGCGTAGCAACTTAAGCTGCTGCCTGTGGTGCTGGCATCCCGTATGTGAGCCGGTTCAAGTTCTAGTTGCTCCACTTCTGATCCAGCTCCCTCCTAATGCACCTGGGAAAGCAGCAGAAGATGGCTCGAGTACTTGGGCCCCCAAACCCAGGTGGAAGACCCAGATGAAGCTTCTGGCTCCTGGCTTCAGCCTGGCCCAGTCTGATGCAGCCGTTTGGAAAATTCAACAGCAAATAGATCTCTCTCTCTCTCTCTCTCTCTGTGTGTGTGTGTGTGTGTGTGTACGTGTGTGTGTGTGTGTGTGTGTGTGTATCTGTAACTCTGCCTTCAAATAAATAAATAAATGTGTCAGGTTACAGAGAGAGAGAGAGAGAGAGAGAGAGAAAGTCTTCCATCTGCTGCTGGTTCACTCTCCAAATGGCTGCAATGGCTGGAACTGGGCCAGTCTGAAGCCAGGATCCAGGAGCCTCCTCCAGGTCTCCCCTATGGGTGCAGGAGCCCAAGGACTTTGCCCATCCTCCACTGACCTTCCAGGCCACAGCAGAGAGCTAGATTGGAAGTGGAGCAGCTAGGACTCAAACCAGCACCCACATGCTATACAAGCACTGCAGACATTGGCTTCACTCGCTACACCACTGGGCTGGCCCCTCTTTTCTTTTTTTTAAAGATTTATTTATTTATTTGAAAGTCAGAGTTACACAGAGAGAGGAAAGAGAGAGAGAGAGAGGTCTTCCATCCGATGGTTCACTCCCCAACTGGCCACAATGGCCAGAGCTCTGCCGATCTGAAGCCAGGAGCCAAGAGCTTCTTCTGGGTCTCCCACATGGGTGCAGAAGCCCAAGGACCTGGACCATCTTCTGCTTTCCTAGGCCATAACAGAGAGCTGGATGGGAAGTAGAGCAGCTGGGTCTCGAACTGGTGCCCATATGGCATTCTGGCGCTTCAGGCCAGTGCGTTAACCCACTGCACCACAGCACCAGTCCTTTCTTTTATTTTTTTTAAAGGACTACTGAGAGTGAGATGAATGTAGAACTGAAGCGAGTTTTTTTTTTTTTTTTAAGATTTAAGAAAGAAAGAAAGAAAGAAAGAAAGAAAAAAGGAAGGAAGGAAGGAAGGAAGGAAGGAAGGAAGGAAGGAAGGAAGGAAGGAAAAAAGAAAGAGAGAGAGAGAGAAGGGGCCGGAGCTGCGGCACAGCAGGTTAAGTCGTTGCCTGCAGCACTGGCATCCCATATGGTTTAATTCTTTCTGCTCTGTTTCCAATCCAGCTCCCTGCTAATGCACTTAGGAAAGCAGTGGAAGATGGCGATGGCCCAAGTACTTGGGCCCCTGCGCCCATGTGGGAGATCCAAATGAAGCTCCGGGATCCTGGTTTCAGCCTGGCACAGCCCTGGCCATTGCCACCATTTGGAGAGTGAACCAGCAGAGGGAAGAAACCTCTCTCTCTTTCTCTCTCTCTCTCTCTCTCTCTCTCTCTCTCTCTCTCTCTCTGTAACTCTGCCTTTCAAACAAATAAATAAATCTTTAAAAAAGAAAGGAAGAAAAAAGAAATAAAGAAAGGGTGAAGACAAGGGCTGGCATTGTGACAGAACAGGTGAAGCAGCTGCTTGCAACACCAGCACAGTGGAGGACCAATTCAAGTTGCAGCTACACTGATTCTTATCCAGCTCCCTGCTAATGAGCCTGGGAAAGCAGCAGACGATATCCCAAGTACCTGGGACCCTATCACCCATGTGGGAGACCCACATGGAGTTCTGAGCTTCTGGATTTAGCCTGGCTTAGCTCCAGCTAGTGCAGCCATTTGGGGAGTGGACCAGCAGAAGGAAGGTCTCTCTCTCTCTTTCTCTCTCTCTCTCTCTCTCTCCCTACTTCTCTCCCTCCCTCCCTCTCTCTCTCTGTCACTCTGCCTTTCAAGTAAATTTAAGAAATGAGTAAAGGATTTTAATAAATATTTCTCCAAAGAATATAAGCAGATAGCCAATAATCACATAAAAATGCTCAACAATAGTTATTAGGAAATGCAAATATAAATCACAATGAAATATCAGTTTACAGGGGCTGGTACTGTGGCATAGTACATTAAGCCTCTGTCTACAGTGCCAGCATCCTGCATAGGCAATGGTTTTTGTCCCAGCTACTCTACTACTGATCCAGCTCCCTGCTGATGGCCTGAGAAAGCAGTGGAACATGGTCTAAGTGCGTGGATCCCTGCACCCACGTGGGGGAAACCTGGAAGAAGTTCCTGGCTCCTGGCTTCAGATTGGCTCAGCTCTGGCCATTGCAGCCATCTAGGGAGTGAACCAGCAGATGGAAGACCTCTCTATATATCTCTCCCTCACTGTGTCCGTGACTTTGCTTCTCAAATATTTTAAAAAGTATATATTTTTAGAAAGCTTTTCTTTAATAAATATAAATTTAATAGGTACAGCTTTTGGAAAAATATATTTTTTGAAAAAAGAAATATCAGTTCACAGTCATCAGAATGTCTATAATGATAAAGGTGCAGAATAACAAGTGTTGATGAGGATGTGGAGAAACTAGAAATGGAGAACTACAAATATTGCTGGTGGGATGTAAAATGATACAGCTGCTATGGAAAACAGTTTGGCAATTAGAAAGTTTGGCAGTTACCACATGGCCCAGCAATTTTACTCTAAGGAATATACTCAAAAGAACTCTGAAGCTATATGTCCACACAAAAATTGGTACATGATGGCCGGCGCCGTGGCTCAACAGGCTAATCCTCCGCCTTGCGGCGCCGGCACACCGGGTTCTAGTCCCGGTTGGGGCGCCGGATTCTGTCCCGGTTGCCCCTCTTCCAGGCCAGCCCTCTGCTGTGGCCCAGGAGTGCAGTGGAGGATGGCCCAAGTGCTTGGGCCCTGCACCCCATGGGAGACCAGGATAAGCACCTAGCACCTGGCTCCTGCCATCGGATGAGCGCGGTGCGCCGGCCGCAGCGCGCTGTCCGCGGCAGCCATTGGAGGGTGAACCAACGGCAAAGGAAGACCTTTCTCTCTGTCTCTCTCTCTCACTGTCCACTCTGCCTGTCAAAAAAAAAAAAATTGGTACATGAATGTTTATGGCAGTATTATTCACAGTAGTCAAAGTATGGAAACGATCCAAATAGCCATCACCTGATGAATGGATAAACAAAACATGACAAAGCTATACAGTGGAATATTAATTCAGCCATAGGAAGGAACAAAGTCTGGGACATGCTACAACATGAACAAACTGTGAAAACATTCAAGGTGAGAAGGGGCAGTAACACGAAGTCATGCATTTTATGGTTCTGTTTATATGAAATGTCCTGGACAGGCAAATTCACAGACAGAAAGTGGATCAGCAGTTTCTGGGCATTGGGGGAGAGGAAGTATGGAGTGACATTAATGGGTAGGGGGCTCCTTTTTTGGGATGATGAAATGTTCTGGAATTAGATAGTGATGATAATTGTACAACCTTATGAATCTATTAAAAATCACTTGTACATTTTTAAATGGTGGATTTCATGGTATATTAATTGTATCTAAATATTTTTTAAATGATGCATACAGGTGCAGGTGGAGGGTGTGTGTGTGATGGGGGAGTAGAGCCCATGGTCTCTTCCTTTCTCAAGGAGGCTTTAGAGCTCCTCTCAAGACAGTCCTAGGCATCTACCCTTGCTCCTTCCAGTTCCCCTCATCCCCCCTCTGTTCTCCTAGCAGCTCTTCCCATGATCCTCTGCATCCCTTTCTACCGGCCACAGAGCCCTCTTGCTCTGTCTGACTCACCGGAGCTTCTGGATGTTGGAGGAGACCCCCGAGAGACGATAGATGCCATCTACCACTCCATACTCCTCCACAAACTCTGCACAGCTCCTCAGCACCTGGGGCACTGGGGACACAGGACAGAGGAAGAGAAGTCAGGTCTGGAAGGTCAGACTGTAGAGGATCTGGGAAGCAGAAGCATCAGGGAATGGGGAGGTGGGCAAAGTTCACTGCATACACCCTCGTCAGAAAGATGCTTGCAGGTCACCAACTCCAACCTGCCAACTCCTCTACCATTCCTCCATCCTTTGGGTCCTGCAGCCTTGGCAAAGACTCTTCCAGTGGGAGAGGAGGGTTGGGAATCATTGTCTCTCCAGACTAGCTGCTCATTGCTTTGTTAGAAAGGTTTGTCTTCAGGGACAGGCATTTGGCCTAGCAGTTAAGATGCCCCCATCTCATGTCCAAGTGCATGGGTGTAAGTTCTAGCTCTGCTCTGCTCCCAGCTCCAGTTTCCTGCTAATGTGCACTCTAGGAGGCAACAGGTGATGCCTCGAGTAGTTGGGTCCCTGCCACCCACATGGGAGCCCTGGATGGAGTTTCCAGCTCCCAGCTTTGGCCTGGCCCAGACCCAACCATTGCAGGTACTTAGGGAGTGAAGCAGGGATGAGAACTCTCTCCCTTTCTCTATCTATCTCTCTTTCTCTCTCTCTCTTTCTCTATCTGCATTTCAAATAAATAAAAATTGAAAAAAAAACTTATTCCTTTGTTTTAAAAAACCCTATAGAATGAAGGAAACAATTTTTAAAAATTCATCACTCACTATCATTCAGTCTTTCAACTGTTCTCTTATGGCCTGGTTTCCATTTGCTCTCCTGCACACCACAGCCAATAGTTGGGTGAGATAAGGGAGGCATCTAGGGTGCAAAATTTAAGGAAGCGTTCACTCTCGGGGCCGTGCAAGTGCCAACAGTGCACTCCTTAAGAATGAGGCACCTGGCGCACTTGCCCGCCTTGAAAGTTGGTGCTTCCTAAATTGCGCACCCTATTCCCTTCTCTTGCCTCACTCTAGCCCCAGCCTCAACGTCCACTGTCCATCCCTTAGGACCTGTTCTTGCTCTCCAGAATCTGCCTGACCTCCATTGCCACACTGGATGCAGAAAGGGGCAGGTCCTCCTGGTTTGAGTTCCTGCTCTGTTCTTGCATACTTAATGCTATACCAACTCATTCGGTCACCACCTTATTTTGGTGACTCATACATAGTCTGCCATCACCTAAATCCCCAGGTCCTTATCACATGAACAGTGACCAGAATAGGTCTTCTCCATCCTGTCCTTCTTGGTGGATTTTAGACTCTCAGAGAAGGCCGTTAAACAGGGCACTCAAGAGCCTTCAGGAGTCGGTGCCATAGAGGAAATGGGCCCAGGAGATGGAAGGGGAGAGGAGTGTCAGAGGCGGGGTGGTAGGGGAGACAGAGATGAGGGAGACAAGATAAGAGAGTCATGGTTGGGCTGATGGAGGCAAAGGACTGAGCTGGGATCAGTGGTGAGAACCCGAAGCTCAGGGAGCTGGAGAACCGGAATCTGGAGCAGCAAAGAAATGAAGATTAGGGGAAGGAAGAAGTTGGTGCATGGAGGGTTGGAGGAGGAAGAGACTCGTTAGGGAGGCAAAGACCTGGGATAGAGGCCTGAGAGAGGGCAAGGTTGTGAGGATGGGGGAACCAAGAAGATTAGGGGGATAAGTTAACATGGAGTAGATCTCTCTGGCTTGGGCTTTCGTTTTCTTGCTAGAAAGCCATCGTCTGCCCTTCCCTGTCTCTTCCTCTCCACTTCTCTGTAATAGGAGATGGTGGTGGGGAGAGGACACCACTGCTGCTCCAGGGTCCAAGATCACTCAACCTTGGACCCAGGTGAGGTTCTAATGGGGACAAGGGGGCTCCTGTGCCACTCTAAGGATCCCCAAGGTCTATCCCTCTGAGGAGCACACACCTCACCCACTGGGAAGGCAGGCAGAGGCCAGGAGGGCTGCCAGAACAGGGTCTGGGCCAGCTGTGGCTTGGACCTTTCAAGTTAGGATTAGTGGTGGACCACAGGAAGCTCATCACCTGTGATTAAACCTTGGGGTCCTTGGCCGAGGGTGATCCTGCTCAGGAGCAGTCTGTTGTAAAAGAGCAAAGCCTACACTGACAGCTGGGCTGTGTCCACTCTGCCCAGGGAGAAGAGGAAGGCGCAGAGCCTGCTTCGGGCTGTTGAGCACTCCGCCTTGGGGCCCAGGGCTTTCCCTCAACTGAAGCTGGCGGCAATGGGGGCCCTCTGGGGAGGGGCAGGGGAGGAGAAAAGGGGAAGGAGGTGTCTGGGGACGCAGGGGCAGGGCTAAGAGCAGGAAATGAGCTGGGAACCACCATCACCCTCCCTCTACTGCAGCACCACAGCACAGAGCAGAGGAGGGGACAAAGAGGAAATGACAGATTGGGGTAGGGTGCGGCAGTGCTCTTGTCTGGGAGGAGCTCCAAGTGCCAAAAAACAAGGCAAGCTGGGCTGCCAGCACGCCTGGATTCAATTTCAAACCCAACCAAGAGACGGTTTTGAGTGACTGCCCCACACCAGACCTGGCGGCCATGAGCCCCGTGTCCTTGGTCCTGCTGGCTTCCAAGTCCACTCCAAGGCAACTCATCGAGAAAGCTTGGCCAGCGCACAGCAGTTCCCTTACCGCCCCGCCTTTGCACCCCCCACGCCCAGCTACCAAGCAGGCCTCAGGCCATCTCCTTCACTTGGCCAGGGTCTGAATTTCAGCAGCTTGTCCCCTTGCCCTCCCCAGTGAAGCTCTCCCTCCTTGGCACTGGGAGGAGACTCAGAGAGGCAGTGGGGAGGAGGCTGTCCCACCGCACATGCCACCGGGGCCCAGCGAGACTGCAGAGGGGTCTGTCCCTGGGTGCTCCCCTCCAGCTGGGAAGCCCCTTTCTCCCTGGAGCCCCGGAGCCCTGGAGCCAGGATCCCAGAGCCTTTCTCCTGCCTCCTTCCATTCAGACACAAGGACCACCCATTGCCCCTTCAGCCACTCCTCTCCTGTCGCCTCTCCTGTCCCTAGAGGCTACCTCCTCACCTCTCCTTTGTCCGCTCCTCCTTGGAGTTCCAATTTCTCCATCCTCTCTCTTCACCTCTCCCTTGGTCAGCCACCCCAACCTCAGAGAGTTACCCAAGGGAGACACCCTGCCTTCTTTGCTGAGCCACGTTTCCGGCTCGCCAGCTCAGAGGTCTCTGGGGCGGTGACCCCAGGCCATTGCCCCTTCCCCAGAAGCACCCAGAAGCTGCTTCCGCCCCTCAGACCAGATCCGCCTGGAGAAGCTCCGTGCCTCCCCACCCACCCAGCAGCCGCTCTGAGTTGGCCTCCTTACCCTCCTGGCTTGAGTGCTGCAGGTGCTCCTGCAAATCACACCCAAACACTCGCTCCTTCGAACTGCCCTTCTTCTTTCCTTTCTGCCGAGACTTCATGGCCGGAGCCCCAGGGCTCTGGCCCAGCCACGTCTGTCCCCCAAGACCTTTGCCCTATCGGTCCCCCATGAGCTCTCAGCCAGCCACTGGGCTTGGCCCAGCCCCAGGGGGGCAGGGCTCCCAACTTGGGGGTGGAGGGTGGCCTGGGCAACAAGGCAGCGGCTCCTGCCTCTGGGGCCCCGGCCACGCGGAAGTGGCTGGGGAAGGGGAAGCTGCCAGGACCCTGGCAAGAAGCTGTGTCTCGTGGCCCAGCCTGGCACTCGCCCTTCTTGCCCCACTCTGCTCTGCGGGAGCAGGAAGCTGTGCAGCGCCTCAAACCCGCTTCCTGTTAGAGCATCTTTGCAACCACAGGGCCATGGGTGGGCGGGCGCGGGGTGGGGGGGGAGCTGACATTCACATCCTCACTCATGGCTGCGTCTTCCCTCATTGGTCAAGGGGAGATGATGTCAGAGCCCTGGGGTGGGGTGATGGCGTCCAGGGTTTGGGCAGGTGACCGACACCCTTAGAGACCAGAATTCTTGGGGCGGAGGTGGAGGCTCTTGGAAGCAGGGGGCACAGGGCTGTGCTGTGCACCCCAAGAGGAGGGCTCCGGGCTCTGCCTCTTGGGGGCCTGCCACGTGACTCTGCTGTGCCTCAGTTTCCACACGAGGGGAAATGAAGGGTGTAGATGAGAAGCGCTTTCGGTCCTGCTGGCTCTAACGGTCTGTGGAACTCATTGAACTTGGGTTTCAGTTTCTGTATCTGTTCTGTAGCAAGAGCCCACACAGCTGTTGCTGGGAGTCTTCACGCATTGGCCACCTGGGAGAGCCTCCTGGCCCCACTTCCTACCTGGGAACTCGGAGACACTGGAGGTCTCATGGAGGCCGGTGCTGTCCCTTTTCCTCCTGGCGACAGGTGACAAGCATCCTAACTCCTCCCCTGCTTGGGACCACAGGGAGAACGGGACTGACACGGAAAGCATAGGAGTCAGGGCTCACATGGTTGAAGGGACCAAACAGGAGCCAGACAGAACGGGTTTTATCTGTTTATTTAAAAACAGAATATCATTTTATGTACAAATATGCACATATTTACACAAAATGTACACACAAGGGCCCCAGATCTCCGTGTCCCACGCTCAAAGTCCTGGGCTGCCTGGGGACCCGGGGAAGGACACGAGCTTCTCCCTCGGTCCAGAAACCCCATGGATTTCAGGCCAAGCAGGGCCTGAAACGCTGGCTGAGCGTCTTTGGGTGGCCTGGGTAAAAACAAGCCTCCTAGAGCCCCAGCCCCCCACCCCAGAGAACCTGCAGGAAGAGGGCAGAATCAGTGACCTAGAAACCACCCCCTCCCTGGGGAGGGGGGGGGAAACAGCCTCACCTCCAGCACCTGGGTCACCTGGCCTGAACGCCCCACCCCCTTGGTCTGCAGTCACTACCCTCTCCCTCCTACACACAGCGAACCAGGAGCCCTTGTCACCACATCCCAGCAACTCACCCAAGGGACCGCAAACAATGTGGATGTGACTAAAAGGAGAGGAGGCCAGAGCTCCAAGCCCAGGGTGCCCGCTCCTCCCTTAGCCAAACACCACAGGGCTCACACACCTAATTGCAGACCCCACCCGGGCGCAGGAATTAACCTCCTGGGTGGGGCCCCAGTGAGTGCAGCTCTGCTGAATTCCCTTGGAGGCTGGCCTCTCTTGAATGACTCCAGGAACAAATGTGGAGACATAGCAAGGGTTTTCAAGAGTCGTTCCTCGTGTTAGGGGTTTGGGAGCCGCGGTCCCAAAAGCAGCTCCCCTGGGAAGATCTATTTACAGACAGCGCATACGTGCAGCAGTTGCACAGGCCACCAGAGGGCATAGGGCTTCTTCTGGAACAGTCTGAACCTCTAGCAGACCCCTGGGCAGCTGCTTCACACTTGCCCCGGGGCTCCCCAAGTAGCGGGAGCCGGCTCCCCGAGTAGGGCGGGCCAGACTCCAGCTCCAGCCACGCCCACACACCTGGGTCTGGCCCACCCCTCACCGCTCATCTCCAACCTCTGCATCATTAATACTGCTCTGGGGTCTGCGGAAAATGCCTGCATTGACAGGCAGAGGTCACACGGCCAGGTGATGTTCACGCCACACTGAGACGCGAGCCCCCGGAGTCTCCTGCACCGTGTGGTCCACAGGCGGCCGCTCACCTGGAGGCTGATGAGCCTCACACACACGTACACGGTGACCTACACACACACACACACACACATACACACACACACACTCACTCAGTAGGAGGCGCTCACTGGGGAGCCCTCCCCATGAACAGAAAGGTTGGAGGGAAAGGTGGAAGAGTCAGTGGGGTGGGAAGCATCTTCCTCAAGATATGGGGGCACTCCAGGAGGCCCCCTCCCTCAAAATGAGCCGAAAACCCCCGTGTCAGCAGAAAGAGCCAGGTCTGGGGGCAGGAGGCAGGCCTGGGTCAGACCAGGTGTCCCCGCCCATTGATGTAGATGCCGTTGCCCGTGGGCTTGGCCCGCAGGGTCCCGTTCTCCTGAACAAAGTGGTTCATGGCCTGTTTGATGCCTTCATCCTGATCGTCCTCCTCCTCAGCCCGCCCAGAGCCTGGAGACAGCAGCTCCGTCTGCGTTTCAATCTCCCTCACCGTGGTCAGCGTGGAGTAGCTGCGGCCCTCTGGCTCTTCACTCTGGCGATCAAGGAAGGGCAGAGGGCCCGTCAGGAAGCCAGCCAGGCAGAAGCAGCCAGACGGGTTAGGGCGGGGGGGGGGGGGGGGGTTGGGTCATGGTGGGGTCAGAGGTCAGGCACAAGCAAGGGCTGTGGTTGTCTCAGAGGCACAGGGGCCAGGCACGGGGAAGGGGAGACAGGAGGGCAAAGGTACAGCAGAGCTGGGGGCTGGGCCGTGGGTGCCGGGGTGGAGGCAACAGGGAGAGGTAAGGGGGCTGGTGACGCACCACATCTGGGGCCAGGAGAGGGGCCCGAGGAGAGTAGTGGGGACACCGGTGGGGCCGGGGGCCTCACCATCACAGAGCAGCTACTGTTGTCCTTGAGACTATCAGGGTGACCCTCGGCTCTCAGCCCTACACTCTCCTCCGGCTGCAGGGGGAGGAGTCAGAACGGAGCTCAGCCTCCGCCCTTCCACCTCGTCTGGGTCCTCCTGATTGCCTGTCCCCCAGCCCCACAGGTCTGTTCTCTCCTTCACACAGACCTGCTCATTCCCCCACCACTGCCCCCGCTCCGATGCTGGCTTCCCAGTGCAACCCCGAGACCCTGGCAGCCCGGAACTAGCTACACCCTCCCACCTCCACCCGAGCCCAGCACCAGCTGGGAGTCAATGGCCAGACCTGGTGGAGGGCTCTGTTCCTGGCTCTGCAGAGGGGCTGGGCACAAGCAACCCCCCCCCCCCCCAGTATGGCCATGCCCTTTGCGCTCATCCACTCTTGGCACGTACCTGGCTCCTGGGGTCCGAGTGATGGGAATGCAACCTCCGGATGGAGTTCTCCCTGGTCAAGGTCAGCTCCTCCTCACTAGGAAAGACACTTGCTTGTCAGGGGTCAGGGAGCAGCAGCTGCCCAGGGTGAACTGGGCCTGGCCCAGGCTACGCTGACAGGGGGCGCTGTGGTCAAAGGGCATGAGTGTGGCGTGTGCGTGAGTGCGTGTACTTGGTAACACTTGGGCATTCAGATCTGGTCCTCAGGGCGTACGGTTCCCCTACCCAGCTGTGGTACAGACCCCAGGCCCCTTCTCTCCTCCCCAAAGACCCTGCTCACCTGTGGTCTGTAAGCTCCCCAGTTGTCGGGCCACCCTGCCCCCTGTCTCCTGGCTGGCAGAGGTCTCCCTCCTGCTGGCCTCCTCTTTGTTCCTGGCTTAGCACGGCCCGCCCAGGAGCAGCCAGTACTCACTACTTCTGGGTCATCTGCTGGGCCTTGCGCCGATGATACCGGGACATCAGCACCACCACCAACACCAGCAGGCAGAAGAGGAGCGCAGCGATCACACCCACCACCACCACCGAGGCCGACACAAGGTCCACTTTCTGCCCCGGGGCTTCCTCAGGGTCTGCTGGAGACAGGAGGCTGTCTAGGTGCACTCCCAGACCCCCTGAGCCGCCCCAGAGCCCACAGCCCCCCAGACAACGTCCTAACAAAACACACCCACTCCACCCCTGAGCAGGACCCTCTGCAAAACACACAACGCACCCCTCCACTTCCTTCCCACGTCCTCCTTCCACCTTGCTGCCCGTTGCCCCCACCAAGCCCTCTTCCCCGAGGCCTGGCTGCCACCGCCAAGGCTTACCAAGAACTTCTACAGTGACCTGGGACTCCCTGGAGGACAGCTCATTGCTGACGCGACAGACGTAGATGCCGCTGTGTTCAGTGGTCAGCGCAGGGAAGCCCAGGGTGTCCCCTTCCACTCGCACCCCACTGGGCAGAGCCCCGTCCAGCCTGGAAGACAGGGAAGCTGAAGGGTGCCCGCTGGGACAGGCTGAGGCTGCCACCACCCAACGTGCCCAGGCAGCTCTCTACCCCCCACCCCCATGACGTCACCCAGAGCCGCCGGCTGTTCCCACGGTGCCCCTCCCTCCCCAGGCAGGTCTAGGCAGAGGCCCCTTCTCCCTGCCGCCCAGCCTGACCCGGGCACCCCCCACACACACTCGGGGAGAACGCACACGCGTGCCGTCCCACATGCTCCCACAGGCATCACGTCATCCGGCACTGGGGACCAGCGCTGTGTGTTATAAAGTCCACCCAACAGGACACTCCACTCCTAGCTGACTCATAGGCGACTGGGAAAACCTGGCTCGTGCTCCAACACCTGTGGTGTTGCACGGCAGAGCACATGAACGCAGCCCCAGGCACAAGGCCACATGCATCGCTCACATGCTCACATGTGAGAACACGTCTGGCACGGCACACATGTGCACCTGACCTCCCCCGGATTCTCTGCACCTCTCAGACTCTGGAAAAAAGCCAAAGACTCCTTGAAGGATCTGGCAGAGGTGGTGGGTGGGTGTCTCTAGTGAGCTGGCAACACTATGATGGATACAGGAGTGCTGGCTTAACAGCAAGTTAGTCAGCTGTATCTTTTTGTCTTTTGCACTCACATATAGACAAAATATTAATACTTAAAATACTGTAGGGGCCGGCGTTGTGGCGTAGCAAGTAAAGCCACCTTCTGCAGTGCCAGCATCCCATATGGACACCAGTTGGAGTCCTGGCTGCTCCACTTCCAATCCAGCTCTCTGCTGTGGCCTGGGAAAGCAGTAGAAGATGGCTCAAGTCCTTGGGCTTGCATGGGAGACCCAGGGAAAGCTCCAGGTTCCTGGGTTTGGATCGGCTCAGCTCCGGCCATTGCGGCCATCTGGGGAGTGAACCATCAGATGGAAGACCTCTCTCTACCTCTGCCTCTCTGTGACTCTACCTTTTAAATAAATCTTTTTTAAAAAGACTGTGTTATGGTTCACAATGTGATCACTGGAAGAGTCAGGTTTATTTGTGGGTGGATTCCCTACCAGTGACCACGTGGCTCAGAGTCCCTGAGACAAGCCAATCATATTTGGTGACCATGCACATTCTTGCACTGGTCTGAACATGTGTGACAATTTATCTGATGTTCAGAATATATTAGCCCAGCCTGGCCCTGAGCAGAAAGGACCCTAGCTACAAGCTAGGCCCTGGGGCGGGCCAGGCTCTTACCTCGTCCAGTTGTACGAGGGAGGAGGCTGCCCTTCGCTCAGGCACTTGAGCGTGGCTCCTTCTCTGCCAATGTGCCACAGCTTTTGGTCCTCCAGGCCCCTCACGGAGGCCTCGGCAAGGACTGGAACAGGAGGTGGGAGGAGAAAGAATGGAAAGGATGCCCGCGATCACGTGGTTCCTCTAGGAGCCCCCACGCTGCCTGCATCGGCCTCCCGCTGCCCTGAACACTCCTACTCACCCGATCCCAAACCCAGCTCAGCCCCTACTTCATCACAGCGTCAGGCCACAGGGGTCCCCTGGCCTAAGTGCCAAGAGTCTCAGTCCGACTACTGCGCAGGCAGGGAGCCCGTGGGTCCCCCAGCACGGTGATGAGTCACACTCTTCCTGCACCTCCTGTGGTGCCTCGCTTAGTGCTAGCTGCAGAACAGGCGCTTCAGAACTGCGGCCTGATTCCTGGAAGGCTTAATGATCCTCCCGGTTCATTCATTTCCTTAAGGGCTATTGGTTAAAGACCTGCTTTGTGCCAAAGGCTGGGTTAGTCTCAGCTGAAATCAGTCTGCTCTCCCCAGGGGCTTATGTCTAGCACTGGGAAAACTGTGTCTCCCGTTCACCAAGCACCCTTGGCACACGCACCAAGCGCTGCGAGAGACGCTGTGCGTTCGTGGTTTCTAATTCTCATCAAAACCCTGTAAAGTTGGTATAATTACACTCATTTTGCTGATGAAGCCTAACAAGACTAAATAACAGCTGGCAAATTGTAGAAGGCGGGCTCGTTCCAAGTCTATCCGTCTCCAAACTCTATGTATTTCACAAAGTGCTTCCAATTTGGTGTTTGTAGTTGAGTCTCTCAACAACAGGTGAAGCTGGGTATGCTCTTTTGGGAAGACAGGGACACTGGCTGGGGGAGGCCCGAGTGATTTGCTGGGGTCATCCCAGGTTGCTGTCCAGGGACAAGCGCTCTCTCACACAGTATGACCTCCAGGATCCAAGCTGGCCAGCTTCGGGGGGGCTCAGGGCCTCATGGAGTGCCTCTCCCCAGCTCTCTCAGAACCCATGGTGCCTCCCCACCCAAGCAGCCAAGTACTCACAGGCCACTTGGAGGGTGTGGGTGATCCTCTGGTCCTGCAGCAGGCCAGGGTGGGATACCACGCAGGTCAGCGGCTGCCCATTCATGCTGCGACTAGGCACCAGGTGGAACTCCGAGGTGACAGCGGCGGAGCGCGAGTGCGCAAAAGACCGGCTGGACGCGGTGCCTTTGACTTCCGTGTCCCAGGTCACGCTGGGGGCTGGGCTGCCCTCAGCTGTGCAGGAGGCCGCCAGTGTCAGGCCCTGGCCCTCTTCCAGAGGAGGACCAGGATTCAGGGAGGGGAGGGGAGGCACTGGGGAGAAGCAACGGTGTGAGTCAGGAGGCCCCGCCCCATCCTGTCTCAGTCCCCTACAAGTGCAAGCTTCCAGGCTCCTGCTTCTATTCCTAGTCCACCATCAAAGACGCAAGATGAGGGGCGGGATTTCAGGTGACTTTGTGCGTCTTTCTCCATTATTTGAATTTTTTTTTTTTTTACAATGAGCATGGGTCATTTTTAAAACAAAACTAATGAAGTAATTAAAAAAACTAAGCAGCTATCATCTATGATAGTAATGACGATAATAGCCACCATGTAGTAAGCACTTACTGTGTGCCAACTGCGAATGCCAAGCGCTTTATAAACGTTATCTCGGTTGAGTCTGTCAACAAACCCGTGCGGTAGGTATTATTATCCCTCTTTTGCAGGTGGGACACTGAAGTTCAGGCAGATTAAAGGAGCTGCGTCAGGTCATCAGCTCGCAGGTGACAAAGCCTCGATTCACACTCCAGTTTTTCTGCTCCAAGGCTGGTGTGACTGCCGGCCAGGTGGATGAAGGGAAACTGGAAAGGCCTTAGTCTTGGAAACACCAGCAGCCCGAGCCCAGAGTGGAAAAGACATAAGCTGACCACAGGCCCAGGGCTGACCACAAGTGCCCACAAGTGCCAAGTGGTGGTTTGAAAGGGGACTGGGATCTGAGACCACATTCACTGCCCGGGCCACGTGTGCGCACCACATTTGAAAACCATGCAGCCCACCGTGGCCGCCGAGGCTTTGAAGCAGTGTCTGGGCTGCAGGAAGCAGTGGTTTAGCTAGTGGAAGAGGAGGGCCAAGTCAGGGTCTTCAGCTCTGGAAAGCCGTGGTGCGGAAGAGACAGAGCAAGACCTGGCCATATTTCTCCAGGGAGCCAAAGTAACAGGTCGTTGGAAGGAAGGACTTGCTATATCGCAGAACTGTCCTCAGCTTTTGGGGGTTATGGGGAGAGGGCATCTAGACTGGGTGGGCCAGTGGGGCCCCCACCCCTCCAGGACCGCCTCTTTCATTCCTGTTCTGACTCTGCCCCGTCCATCTCAGCTGTTCCCATCCCTGCTGGCCCTGCCTCCCGCTTCTCCCCCTCCACGATCCCACGCGTGGGTCTTGGTAGCTCTGCAAGCACACAGGAGCTCCGGCCCCCACTCACCCAGCACTCGGAGCCGCAGCCGGCCCTGGAAGCTGCCGGCCGGGAAGGTGCTGACCCGGCACTCATATTCGCCCTCGTCGGCCTGCACGGCGTTGCGCAAGAGCACGGAGCCATCCAGGGGGTCCCGCGGCGGCGGTGGCTGTTCCACGCGGCCCTCGTAGGCCGAGCTCACGTGGAGTCCATATTTGGAGTGGAGGAGCGCCAGCTCCTGGGGGCCCTCGTTCGCGTCCACCCGAGCCCATGCCACCTGCGCCACCTGCTCGCCCGGATCTCCTCGGTAGAAGCAGGGTAACTTTGCATCCTGGCCCAGCACCACCGTTACCAAGTCCGAGGTCTCCAACTCACTTGCGGGGCATCGGCCTGCAGGGGGCAGACAAGGGCAGCCAGGGTTAGGGGCGCTGCCGGAACAGCGGGAGCACAAGCATTAATGATCGTGACCGCGGCGAAGGCCACCGGAACTCCTAGAGCGTTTTATGCTTGCAAAGCGCGTTCAGTTCATTACCTCATTAGATCCACAAAACATTCCCAAGAGGTAGGCGTTATTATCGCCATTTAACAGATGAGGAAACTGAGACCCAGAGAGAGAGGAAGTGGGTTGCCTAAGGCCACACAGACGATTTATGGAAGACTCACACCCTCTCACGAGGGTTGTATCCTGAGCAATTGCAAGGTGGAAGGTTGTAACAGGTCCCAGCCCCTGCCCTCAGGGAGCTCACAGTCCTCAGGGAAATGAAATTGAAGCGCCCGGAAACAGGGACAACCCTGAGCAAACTTTCACAGGAGGCTCCGCCTACCACAGGGGTAGCAGCAGGTGCTTTCAAGAAGAGTGGCCAGGAGCCACAGCAAGCGTCCTGAACCGCCGCTGTCTGCGATGGGGCACGGAGGGTGGGAAAGTCCATCCCGGGAGGACTTCAGAACATTCTTTTCATGGCTTCAGAGTGAGAGACATGGAGTCCCAGAGAGAAGAAAGTATTCCATGTGGGAGGAATGGCATGAACCAAGGCTCGGAGACAGGAATGAGCAAGTAACCAAAGACAAAAAGGGCCCAGGTCAGAGGCCCAGAGAGACGAGATAGAATCAGAGGCCCAGGGATCAGGGAAGAAGAAGGGCTGGTGTTTGGTGCATGGACGAGGAGCGCATGTAGCCCTCAGGAACTTGGAATCAAAGCTATGCATCATAGAACCTCATCTGCAGGTAACGGACGCTGAGTTCTGGTCGCAAGACCCGCATACGGAGACAGGCACAGCAGCTGCTGGGTTGGTGCTCAGTGCTGTGTTGCAGGCCAGTTTGGGATGGGGCAGTCACTGCGGCCGAGTCATAGGGGAGGGCCTCATGCATGAGCTGGCCGGGATTATGAGGGGTAGAGAGCTGAAAAGGCATTCCAAGGAAGGGATCACAGTGAGCAAACACTGCAGAGGTCGGGAGGCTGGTTGGCTCAGGAAGCAGAGAGGACAGGACCCAGCCTATGGCCAGGTGTGTGTGTGTGTGTGTTGAGCAGGAGTGAAAATATGGCTGGGGTAGGGTGGAGCCAAATCGCCCAGGCCATTCCATGCCAGGGAAATGAATTCAGATTTGGTCAAGAGGAAATGGGGGAGGCACTGAAGGTTCCTTAGCCGGGGAGTGGCAGAGGCAAGGCGCGATGTGCAGCAAGTAGGGAACCTGAAGACAGGGTCACGGTCACGCACCAGGAAGCTGCAGGGGCAGCCCTGGTGTGGCGGCGCTGGGCTGGACAGCAGGAGGCAGTTCCTGGGGGAACCTTGACAGGAGTTCTGTGAGGCCAGAGAGAGAGATGAGGGCGAGGAAAGGCTCAGAGATAACTCCTGGATGTCTCTGATGAGTCACAGGTGAGGGAGGCAGGGCCCGGGGAAGCTCACGGTTGGGAAGAACTGTATCTGGAGTTGTGGCACAGAGCGTGAGAGAGCAGCGCCGAGGCGTGCTCTGGAACGACGAGCGGAGTGCTTGGGGCCTGGAAGGTGCCCTCCAGCCCGCGGCCAGCGCGCCACACACCCCTGTTGTTCCTCACCTTTGCGCACACCGTCCCCCCCAGCCTGGAACGCCCTGCTCCCTGTGTCTGGGAGCTCCTACTCATCATTGTCTGGAAAACTACTCATCCTGCTTGGGCACTTCCTCCTCAAGGCTCCTCACCCCACCCCCACCTCGGGCAGCCTGGGGTGCCCTTTCTCGCCATACTCCCCTAAAAAGCCTGGCTTTGGCTCCCATCATAACGCTTTATCCCACTGGTGGCATTTGCTTACTGTCCTGTCTACCGCGAACTAGACTGAGTGCCATAAAGGGGTCTCACATCACATGTGGAAACATACTTTGTGATTTAACACTCCGTGATCTGTGCTCTCCCTTCTTGGACATAATGGTGCTTAATTCATGTTTGTTGACTGACTGACTGAGAAAGATGAGCGGCAGCAGAAGGAAAGGGCAGAACGAGGAAGAATGAGCAGTCCATGGCTGGGCTGGGCAGGGAGGGCGTTGACATGGCAACCTTGGGGTGGAGGAAGGATAGGCTGGCTGGCTGAGTTCACTGCCAAAGCAAGCAGCTCCGGAAGACAGATGGAGAAAGAAGGAGGGAGGGAGGAATCGAAGCCCCACCAGAGCATCCCAGGAGGGTCCAGTGAGGCCAAGGAAGGGATCCTGGGGCATTGTTGGCAGGAATAGAGGGAGGGAAGGGGAGAGGATGCTGCTGGAAGCTGGGAGAGCCTGAACCTGACGGGACAGACCTGCAGGGCCAGATACCAGGGCCCTGACCTGCCTGAGCTAATGTTGGTCCCACCCTGCCCAAGCCTGGGAGTCCAGCTAACCACCTTCCCCCTCCCAGGCCCCTCCTCCCAGCAGGGAGCAGGGCTGCAAAGAAAGGCTGGAGCCCTGCTTCGCACAGCTCCCCACATCCTCTGCTTCGAGCACTGGTGTCTCTGCAGGTGACGGGGACCCCAAGGCGTGCTCCAGTGAGACACTCAAACCCTTCTAAAGACTATCTCTGGGACAACATCAGATGACATGTTTCCCATCCCCATTCCTATCCGTGTCAACCACCTGCCTCCTCACCACCACAGATCACTCATATTTCTCTCTCTCTCTCTCTCTCTCTCTCTCTCTCACACACACACACACACACACACACACACACACAGTCTTGTGCTGCGTGCAGTGGTGCAGCCACTAAGACTCCGATATCAGAGTGCCTGGGATTGAGTCTTGGCTCCTCTGCCTCACATACAGCCTCTTGCGAATGCACGGGGGAGACAAGAGATGATGGCCCAAGTATGTGAGTTCCTGTTACTGCCATGGGAGTTCCAGGCTCCTGGTGTCTGATTGGTCCAACACTAGCCCTTGCCGGTATTTGGGGAGTGAACCAGTGGATAGAAGGACTCTGTGTGGCTCTGCCTTTCAAATAAATAAATCTTTCGAAAAACAAACAAAACACCTTCATAGGGCACAGCAGGAATGTGAGGTACCCAGCACACACCTGAGACCCCATTTACCATGTCCCCCTGCGTGGGAGTCCAAGAACCCAACTCTCAAGGGTCAAGGTCAAGCTTTGCAGAATGAAGAACCCAGTAAAACTGGATCTTTCCCCCAGCCCCCCCCACCCCCGCACCAAATCCACGGTGCAGTAGGAGCATCTCAGCCTGGGCAACACCTCCTCCACACACACACACACACACACACACACACACACACATACACACCCTGTCCCTGAGCTGCAAGAGAAGAGAAAAGAGAGCTTGGGCCTGGAACCCCTGTCCTGGGCTAGATGGACCCAGAAGCCCAGGCTCCCAAGCCAGGGCAGGCCAGGACTGCCTCCTCCTCCTCTCCCCCACCCAGTGCCTGCCTGGCGTCAGCATGGTGATGTCACCAGCCTGAAGGAGACACAGCATCTGCCTGCTGAGGTCACCCCGCGGGCATGTGGTGGCCAGGCCGGGCCAAGCCCATAGACCCTTCTGCTGCAAATTGCTGGCTGAGGCTGGTGGACTCTGGCTAGCCTTGCACTCCTCCCTCTGACCTACCCCACCCCTCCTCCCAGGAGCACCAGGACGGACGCTGGTCAGGAGCCTTGGTGACTCAGAGGCTGCCACACAGCAGCGGGCCTAGCCACAGCCGCCACCACCTTGCGCAAGGGAAAGAACAGGCCCAACTGGCCAGACGGGATCCCTGCCTTTGGCCTCCCCCACCCCTGGCCAGGCCCCCACGGGCCTCTTGGGGCCCTGCCCTTTGTGTACCCCGCCCGCTCCCAGACAGGCCCTCCGTTCCGGGCTTGGGCTGGTTGGCTACTCCTCTACCCTGTTCCTGGGTCTCAACTTCCCTTTCTGCATAAGGCCTGGCCTCTGGTCTCGGAAAGGGAACTGAGGCTGGCACCTGCAGAGAGCCGATCTTTTCTTTACGAGGGACCTTCCTCGTCTGCCAGCACCCAGAGGGAAGGGTATGCATAGGGGTCCCAGAAGAGGACCCGGAGATGAAGCCCATCAGGATGGGATGGTCTACATTATGGGTCCCTTTGGGCAAGGGTGTGGCCAGTCTTTCTAGTTCCTGTGCATATGAGGTTAACTTCATATATATATATTCATGACATACCTTCAGGGAAGTGCGTGGTGTGTGTCTACGTGCGAACATTCTTGCACGCATCATTACATGGGTGTCTCACACCCTCAGTGAGCACGGTGTGCGTTCCGGTGCTGTGGAACTCTGCACACATAGTAAATATTTTCAAGTCGGTTTATCTTGGCTTCTGCTTGTCTGCCTATCACAGCTGCCCTTGGTCCCTGGTGTGCACAGCTGTCTTTGCCCTTGCACCCTGTCTGGAGATTCATCCAGCATCCCTCCTTGGCTCACCCGAGACTTGAGGGCACATTGTCTCAGGCTCAAGGCAGAGGTACCAGGAGGTGAGGTCACCGTACCTCCGGGTGATGGGAAATTACCATCAAGCCTCCCCAGCAGCACAGAACCAGAGCT
The DNA here is from genome assembly GCA_949820135.1 of Sylvilagus floridanus. Lineage (NCBI taxonomy): Eukaryota > Metazoa > Chordata > Mammalia > Lagomorpha > Leporidae > Sylvilagus > Sylvilagus floridanus. The sequence continues at coordinate 122,479,427 of OX463225.1, forward strand.
TCCTCTGCCTTGGCTCCTCAGAGACTCCCACCCGCGCACCCTCCTCTAGCCACTCCCCTAGGCCCCCCAGCTCCTCTGGCCCCCCAAGGAGGCCTCTCCCTGGGAATCTGTCAGGGCTCTGTTGCTGCCACCACCAGAAAAACCAGCTCCAGCTCCAGGCCCGGGGTAAGGGTTGTCTGGTTCGGGTTTGGTGGGAAGGGGGGGGGGGCCTGCCTGCGGCTAGGGGGAGGGGGCCAAGCTGTCTAGGGTCTCATTCTCCTTTGTTAACTCTTACCTCCCCAGACCCCACAGCAGCAGCCTCCACTCAGGAGAGCTGTGGGGAGGCCCTGGGAAGGCAGCACCGAAGTCTGCCTGCCAGCCAGGGCAGGAGACATGGACAGCTCAGAAAGCCCTCCTGGTCCACCCTTCCCCCATAACCTTGGCCTTGGAGTGCTAAAGAACTTTGAAAACCAGAAGATTCTCCCTCCCCCTCTGTCTGCCTCCCTCACTTACCCCCCATTGTCCTAAGCCCCCCAGATTAGCGAGAGCTTCCCAGCCCGGGCAAAGCGCCCACCTGCAGATTAATGTCTGGGGAGGGGGGCCATGCCACGGATCACAAAGAGAGACAGGAACAATGGGGGAGGACGGGCCTTGAGGCAGCCCCAGCTCTGGCCCAGACACAGCTCCCAGCACAGATAAGTCCCTAAACCCCCCGGAGCCAGAGTCTGAGCCTGGCTGAGTCACCACAACAGCCACACTGTGGGTGGGAGACCCAGAATTCAGCTTCTCTCAAACTCCTGAGCTCCTCTCCCCACCAACGAGGTCCCCTCCCCTACTGTGGCCAGCTCTGCCCCGCCCCAGATCACAGCTTCAACCCTAGCTCCCAGGACACATCAGCCTTGGAGGCGGGAGATGGCCTGAAACCTATGGGAAAATCTGAGGCCAGCAGCGCCCTGTTCCAGTGAAAGCTCCATCCCACCTGCCCTCGCCACAGCCTCCCTCCAGGAGACACAGGGGACGCGTCCCTGCTTCTGACCGTCACCCCTCATCTTAGATTCCGTTCCTGGATCCAGACCCTAGGCCCCTCTACTCCCCTCCCTCCTGACTCAGTTTCCCGTATCATCTTGGCTGGTTTTCCCCACCTAGGCTTTGGTCAACGCAAGGGCAAGTTTTGGAGGCCAGAAAGCGTAGGTCTTCTCCTTCTCCCCTTACTGGGCTTGCGCCTCTAGAAGTGTGCACCCACTCCCTTTGCCTGGGGGATGCAGGCTCCTGAGGCTGTGGTCCCAAAGCGGGCACATGCACTGGAAGCTCCTCCCCACCAGCTCTGTGACCAGGGGCTCTGGGACCAAGGTCACTAAGGCCATGGGGCTTCCCTGGGATTCTCCTGGTCCTTGCCACCTTGGGCGGGAAGGTAGCCTCCCCTTCTGGCTTCCCTGGGTTTGGGTACTCCTGCAGGAAAGGGCCTGCCTCTCTCTGTCAATAGGAGTAGAAAAGCAGAGATGGGGCCCCTCCCTTTCTAGGAAACCAACCCCAGGCAGAAAGCTGATCCAAGCCCTCTGAAGACAGACCCCAGACTTTAGGAGAAGCACTCACAGTTCTGCAGTGCCCAGGATTGCACTGGGGTTGGGGTTGGGGTTGGGGTGTGGGGGGGGCGGGTATCTCATAGATTTGGGTCCAAAAGCCCCAGGGCAGCAGATGGGGGAGGGAGGAGGGTGAGACCTCACCCGGAAACTCATCCCATTAAGGAGAGACAAAGAGCTGTGGTGTCGCAGGCGCCTCCCAAGCTGGGCTCCTCTCCCTGTCAAGGGTGGGGCAGGGCCCTGGGGCTCACAGCTCTAATGGGCTCAGGAGCTGGGAATGGGGGGGGGGGTACAAGTCTGGAGAAGGGCCAGGAAGGCCGGATCCTGCAGAAAGGTCCCCTTTGCTCTCGCAGTCAGAGTGACCAGCTCCTCCTACACCTCAGCACCCTACTTCAGCGGGGGGCTGCACACACGGTCAGGACTGCAGAGCTGGAAGGCTCCTGGAGCCCCTCCCATCCTAGCTCTTGGTCTACCGAAGACCTTGGTCTTGCCCAAGATCGTCACCTAGCAAATAAATAGCAGAAATGAGGTCAGAGCTCAAGACTCCTGACTTCCAAGTCCAAGGATTTTTCAAACATGAAACACAGCAGGTTCCTGGGGGGGGGGGGGGCATTAAGGAGACGCCTACACAAAATAGAATAGCGGGTGCAGTGGAGTTGGGACCATGTCATTCATCCTCAGGCTAGGAACTGGGGTCTGCCTCCAGCCCTTAGAGCAGCCTTGAGTGGATGGTAGCAGCAGCAACAGCAGAGCGGCTCTCAGGAGGTAGCAGCTTCCTGGGGAACTCCTGGGACCAGTCTTCCTTCTCCATGTACCCCACAGCACCCCCCAGTCAGGCACTGAGTGAGCTCAACGGTCCCTTCCCATCCAGAAGGGGGTCTCCTTAGAACAGTTCTCTTGGAAGAGTTTTGTGGCATGAAAAAGGAAGGTGGGCACCCTGTCTGATTCACCACCACCTCTCCTGAATCTGGCAGACTGGCTCTACCCAGTATGCCCTCAGCTGTAGTATTCTTTAATGACGCAGGAGCCACGAGGCCAAGACACTAACCCCGGTTATGCTTCTAACACGGAGTAATCTTGCAGATCTCACTGCCTATCTATTTCTCTCCATTTTCCCATCCATAAAATAAGGGAGCTGGAGCAGTGATCTCTTTGATCCCTGCCAGCTTCTGAGAGAGCATGGCTCTTTTCCTTAGGTGTAGGCAGATCCTACAGCAAAGCAACTGCTGGGGTCCCTGGTCCCAGCCACCAGGCCTCACACTCTTGATCTAAGCAAGTTAAGAAAAGCTGTCTGGAACATGGGATTGGGTGGATTGGGGGAGGTGGTGGAAGGGGTTGGAGCTCAATATCCTATGATTAGCGGCTGGGCCAGTGACTCTTCCATGAGAGGATCAGTATGAGAGCACCCCCTACCCCAGCAACGTGCATGTCTAGGCCTTGCTCTCTTCCTGTGAACCCCAGCTGGGGCGGGGTGAGGGGCTTCACAGCGGGAGGCCTGCTGGACAGCTGAGCCTCTCTCTTGCTGCTGCTCCTGGTGCTGGGAGTCAGCTGTCCTATCCATTCAGGGCCTCATCCGTCCCAGGAGAAAGAGCTCTCGCTTACACCTCACCCTGGTATCGGTCTATAGACAGCCCACTGGGGTCTCCGGGTACAGACACACACACACACACACACACACACACACACACACACACTTCCTCACTCTGAAGGTTATAAATTCCTACAATTTGTTTCTGCTATATATGCATTAGACCGGCAGGAGGTGGGGAGCAACATAGGCCTCTAGTTGAGAAAATGAGGGACAGCAGTTGAACAATAGAGGACCACACCCTACCTAAAAAGTCCCCTACCCTAGACCCCCAGCTATGTAAATGACCCCCATATTAGCACCCTGGCACCTAACAGGGTTCCCAGGGAAAGGGAGGGGCCAGAGTAAGAGGAATCCTAGCCTCCCTATAGTCCCCAAACAGGTGCCCCCCGAACCTGGTGTACCGCAGCATCAGGGAGAGAAAAGAAGGGGAGAGAAATACCCCCAGCCACTCCCTGAGCTCCAGGCTTCCTGCACCCTGATGACTGCTGAGTCCAGCTCAGCCCTGAGTCAGCCCCAAGTCCACACAGCAGCTCTGGCCCAGGCGGTAGGGCAAGGGGCCTCCTGGAAACCCTGCACTGAGCAGGGGCCTCACTGGTTCCACCTCCCTGCCCACCTGCACCAGGGTCACCGTATTCATTCCCCAAGAGGCAGCCTGGGCCTAGGCAAGGCCTTGGCAGAAGGAGTCAGGGACTACCTGACAGAGTGACCTGGCCTGGGGCTAAGAGAGGGTTTGAAGGGGAAGAGCTACACTGGTTTTTCCGGGTGCAGAGCTGGTAGCTGCTGGGGTGGGAGAAGGATTAGTTCTTCTGTCCAGAGTATAAGAAAAAGAGAATGTGTGTGTGTGCGTGCGTGTGTTTGTGTGTGCGTGTCTGTCCCAGGTTGGGCTCAGAAGCAAGGGTCCTGATGACTCAGGCAAGTCCTACCTGTAAATGATGCCAGGAGCAGCAGCAGCAGCCAGGGCTCAGGCCCCCACATCTCGGCTCCCAGGGACAGGGGCATTGGTTGAAGGGCAGACCTGCCCAGCGTTTCTGAAGCTCCGCCGAGTTCTCCCTGGGAGCCGGCTCTAGCGCTGGATAAGGCACTGACCCAGAAGGCAGGAAGCTGCAGAGTCCCGAGGCACTGAGGCACCTGCCTCTCCCACCTGGGTCTCCACTAGGGGACCCAGCCCCGTTCTACCCACCCAGCTGTAGCTGCCCCCCGAAAAAGCCGTAATCGGGGAGCTCCGAGCTCCCCCAGAGCTGCTTCCCACGCCGTGGCCAACAACGACGGCAGAAACCTGGGAACCTGCTCAGCAGGTCAGAACAGGTGCGTCTCCGGGGGCCGGGCCTGGCACGGAGACTCAGCAGCCACCGCCCCCACGGCCTGGGCTGGCTAATGGGCGCCAAGGAGGGAGGGAGGAGGGAAGGACCTAATGTGGGTTGTGGGATCCCATCCTCGGCTTCAGGCTTCACCCATGCATGTGTGGAAGGGGCTCTGAAGGGGGAGGCGAGGGCATAGAGGTGGGGGGAGATGTTGGGTGTCTCAGAGAGGGAGGCATTGGGCCAGGCCAGGATAAACAGGGCAAGGCCCTTGTGGGTGGGAAGGAACCCAAGCATCCCGCACCCCAGCCAGGCTCGCTGCCTCCTGGGGGTCTTGACAAACTCCCCAGTCTCCTGGAGGGGCTCAGATTTGGAGCTCTAGGATCAGAGATGGCCAGAACTGAGATCCCAGCAGTACTAACCCATATACTTCCTCCTTTAGATGAGAGAACTGAGGCTGAGAAAGGGAAAGGGACGCACAGCTTAGAGCCACAGCTGGCTCAGACGGCGCTGTCCCTGAGGGAGGCAGCTGGGTCAGAGACCTCTGAGAAAGAGTTTAAGTGACACCCCCCACCCCAATCCGGCCCCAGTCCTGTAAGAGAGGCCAACTGACTGACGAATGCCCACCACTCCATCAGCTGCACCTGCCCTGCCGGAATCCTGCACCCCTTTTCTAGCTGACCTCAAATGCCACGGCTCCCAGGAAGCCTTCTCCACGCCTCCCACCCAGAATTAATCTTCCTTTCTCTTCCATTCTTCCTCAGTCCTTGCAAGTCCCTTTATTATAGCATATGCACTCGTAATTTGTGCACATCTTATCTCCTTAATTAAATTGTAAGCTTCAATTCGAGAAACATTGATTGAGACCTGCTGTGTGCCAGGGATTCAGTAAATCTGTTCAAGCGAGGGGCAAGATGAGATTCATGGTCTGTGAACTCTCTCCGAGTTGCTTTATAATCCTCTCAGCCACACATGGTGGGACAGTCCAGAGCATCCCACTGGAACGTGACACATTTTCGTCAAAGTCAAGAATTTCTGAATAAACCAGTATTGGCCTGGCAAGGTGGTGAGGTAGGGTCCGTGGAGCAGAGGTCTCAACCTGGGTTGCAACCTGGACTTTAACTCTGCCTCCGGACCGTGACCCCAGATCCGGCTCTGGGTCCCAACTCCCAAGAGCGACATGGTAGAGGCTCTTTTTTTGTGGGGGTGCTATTTTCAGTAGGTCAGGGATAGTCTCAAGAGCCAAGCAGGACACCACGAGTCCCCCATTTCTCTCCACCTCCACCTTGGCAAACCCCTTCCCGTCTTCAAGGCTCAGGTCCCCACCTCTGCCAGGGGAACTGCCCCACCCCGATGCTGCTTTGAGATCCACTCTGGTGGGGCGGGGTAGGGCCGGGGGAATGGGAGGGAGAAGCATCCTGTGTTATAATTATAATTATCGCACCTTGGATCCTATCGCCTGCTTTCAGAGGAGTTCCTCTCCTTCCCACGGATTCACCCCTCCGGGTACAGGAAACCACAGGAGAAACTGAGGCACGGGGGTGGGAAAGCAGTTCAGTCGGTCTTCTTCTGCCTTTCCATTCACGACAGACCCCTCCCAGCAAAGCGCTGGAGGAGACCCTCAGCCCTGCCAATTGGAGGCCTGGCAAGCCCGGCGCAGAGGCAGACACTCCCACAGGCGGTGTTGCAGCAATGGCCATGCCCGTTTTCAAGGGTGTGTTTAGGTCCTGGTAGGCACCAGAGGTGGCTCTGAAGTGGGGGCCTGAGAGGAGCTGCCAGGTTAGGTAGCCACCCCATACTGAGGTGGAGAGCTCTCTCTCCTCTCACAAACACCTACGTCCAAATCCTGTCCCCTCGTTCCCTCCATCCTGTTTATCTCCCAAGCGCCCTGCTTTTGGGGCAATACGCTCCCATCTTTATGCTTTTCCTACCCTCTTCTGGGTTGAAGCCTGGAGAAGGCACATTCTGTGGCTGAGGCGGCAAGAAAATGTTGGTTGGGCCAGATTTTCAAGACCACTGCCTGTGTCTCGGGTTCAGCTCTTTCTTCCACAGTCAATGCCAATCCCCCTCATGCCTCACTACCTTCCCTCCTCCCACCTACATTCTGGGCCCTAAGAATAGGAACCATTCAAGCCACGGTGGCATCTGTGGCATGTGTGTTTGTCTGAGTGGCATCACCGGGTGCACGCCTGCTTGCAGGCGTTCATTCAACATTTAGCGAGTACCTCCATCATGTGCCCCACCCGTGTCTCTACAGGTGCACATGCCCTGCACACACACAGGGCTGCCTGCGTGCATAACTGTGGATGTTCATTATTGCAAGTGCCCAAGCATCCGCTTATACCTATCTGTCCCCATGACAGGCTGCACACCTCAGCCAAACCGGTCGGAGTGGGTTGTGCTGAAATTTTTGTTTGTGTCAATGGGGCTTGGCGATGAGTCAGGGAGGGGTAAGGATGGGCGGAGTGGTGTGGGGGAGCAGAAGAGTGAGAGTGAGGGTCAGACTGAGTGAGCGGGGGAGGGAGTGGGTACAGTGGGAAGGGCTGGGGGTGGGGCGTTAGGAAGGTGAGTTAGGGGCAGGAGGCCGTGAGAGCTCCTTGGTGAGTGACATTCTGTTCCCCTGACCCGTAGTAAGATTCCCAGGTCACAAAAGAGCCAGAGGTTTGGGGGAGACCCTTGGGCTTTGGGAGAAAGGAGAAAGAATGATAAATCAGAACTATGCCCCATTTTCGTACAGCTCTGTCTGCATGGTAGGTTCATTGCCTTGGTTTCTGTAGTTTGTGCAGATGGGTTTCAGGGATCTGAGATGGGACTGGATCCAATCACCTAGGACGAGGTAGTAGTGCTTCCAAGTCACTGCTCCTGCTCCTCCCTAGACTGCTCCCCACCCATGGCAGAGTGGAGAGACCCCCATCTGCAACACAGAGGCTCAGCTGCTTTCCTCCAAGCTGCTGCTTCACTGTGCCCAGTAGCAGATCGGTGGCATCTTGTTTGCCAGGAGATTCCATCTAGACATAGCCGTGTGCCGTGTCGCTCTTGTCTGCCTATCCTGCCAGCCCATTGGTTCCCCACTACCTATCCCTATCCTTTTAGGGCGACTCCTTTTCCTGGTTGCCTAACAGCGCTAGGAGCTCAGAGGAGGGATCTGCGTGTTCCTCTAGGGCCTTAAACTAGGGACAGAGGGAGCCACCCAGGGAAGGAGGTGGCTGCGCACACGGCACGGTTGGGTCCTACTTCTCGGTAGGCTGAGTCGTGTGCTCTCACCCCACGAACTGCTCCACCACAAAATCGAGGAGCAGAGCGTGGAATAAGAGACAAAGGCCTTCATTTTGGGCCCTGTGTCTCTGGGTGGGCTGGCACTTTTAGAAGGCTCTTGGAATAGGTCCTAACTGGTACAGGATGTGTCCTAGCTGGTCCAGAAGCCCTCGTGGAAATCAGAGTCCTCCAAGTGGTGACCATAGCAGCAGAGGACGCAGCAGCAGGAGGTAAGAGACAAACCTAGGGGGGCAACCTGGTGAGAGAACAGATTCTACCGAGGACCCCAGGTGTACTCCTCTCCATTTTCTTCATCCCCATGCTCAGCCACAAGAAAAGAGCGAGGCTCCTCCCAGACAGCCTACTTGTTGGGCAACATGGAAGCAGCCCCCAGGGGCCAGCCCAGCCTGCAGAGTCTGCACCACCAGAGGCACCTTCAAGTGACATCAGTCCTCAGGAACTTTTCACACTGCGGTCTCCACGCACCTGGCTTGGATGCTGAGGGTGTGGTTCTCCTGCAAACCAAAAACTGCCACTTAACTGACCTGAGCTCCTGCCACCACACGACTCAGCTCCTGCAGGGGAAAGCCTTCTTCGGCCCCACCATCAAACCCTAGCCTTGGACCTGGCAGTGGGGTACTAGGATGGTTTCAGAGCTCACAATACGGGGCTGTGGGGGGAGAAAGAGACCATGAGACAAAGGGGCTCTGGGAAGCCTGGAAGAGATGGGAGCTTAGGAGGTGGGGCAAGTGCTAAAAGGATGCTGAGGGAAGAGAGGAAGGAACTGGAAGACAGCAGAGAGGGGCAGAAGCTGAGGGGACACAAGTGGGCAGTGAGAACTGGAGGGAATGAAGTAGGAAATTGGGGTTCTTCTACTTTGAGAGCAAATGTTCTTTAGAGGTTTACTAGCATAATCTTCCTTCTCTGTGTCCCAGGAGTATCCATCTCTCCATCTTGTAAGCACTACGTTCCTCTTTTCTCTCCCAACTAAGATCCCAAAGTCACTCCAGTCCTGCATCATCATCCGCTGCCATCATTAGTGCTCAGGGCTCGGCAGGCAGACGTGCAGCTGCCTTGGCTGGAGGTCAGGATGTGGTGCGGTTCTAGAGGCGCTCTAGTCCCTGTGCCCCAGGCTCTCACTGCCTGGCCATGGAAAGCCAAGGCCTGATCTCCCACTTCATGGGGCCCCCAGGGCCCTGCTGCAGCTCCCACGGCACCTGGAGATTTGGACCCTGTCCCTGTCAGTTAGTTTTTGGTTCCGGAGACAGTGAGGTTGGCTGTCTGTGATCTGAGGATGGGAGCAGCAAGCCCCAGTCTCTGGGAGAAGCAGGAGGTGGAAGCCAAGTAGAGCATGCCCATAACTCCCTTCTGAGCAGCTGGGACCACACCTCCCAAGATACGGAAGTGGCGTAAGAGAAAGCTATGGACCTGAATGCATGGCAAGAGTGCCTTGCCAGTGATAATTAGCAAGGTTGGAAGCACTCGTCCATGAGTTGTAAGGGGAGAGGAATGAGACTGGACTCTAACCTCCCCTTACTTCTGCTTCTCTCCCCAGGTCCAGGTCTCCATACAGTAAGAGCTTCCGTGGGGAAACCCTACTCCCCAAGGAGCTCTCATATATTGAAGCTCACTCAGATCCTCATCAATATTCTAGATCATATGACTATGCCAAGGGACCCCAAACTGATGCTACAGTTCTAGAATGTGGCCAAAAGGAAGCAGATCAGCCACAAAGCTCCTTGCACTCATTCTGTTCAGCAGAGAAACAAGGGCAACAACCCAGTGAGAGCAACCTAAAAGTCAAGAGGGTGAGAGACAGGTCTGCAGACACAGAGAGCAGATGGAAATGTGGAGACAGAAAGATACATTAAGAGAAAAAGAAGCTGTGTAGACACACACACACACACACACACACACACACAGTCACCAAAAGGGGAAAAATTCGGAGACGAAGTGGCTGAGACGATCTGAAACAAGACAGACAGACCAAGAGAGAAATTTCTGGATGTCTGCTTGCCAACTGCCAGGATCGCTTAGACACTTTTCTCTTCTGCCCTCAGTTCTCACTGCTCAACAGTGACCCAGTGACACTTTCTCACTGGACACTGCCAAGTCTCAACAATGCAAGTTCCTCCCCACTCTTACTCCACCCCTGCCACTGTCTACCTTGCCTGACCCCACTCCCCTCCCCTAAGGCTGCTTACAACTCCACTTTTCTCTCAGCCTTCAAGCTCACAGTCAATCAAGGGAGCTCTCAAGAGCTGGGCTCTTGCTTTTTTTTCCCCCCTGGTTTTTCCTCTGTCCTGTTCGGCCATGTCCATGTTCTGGCTGAGATAAAGCAGAGTCAAAATTGGGGCCAGGATGGCAGGGGGCCAGGAAGTCAAGAGGCCAGAACGAGCTGTGGGAGAAATGCAGAATGGTCAGAGGACCATAGAGGAAGAGCCAGAAAGAGGGCCTGGAAGATGGGACAGCCTGGGAGACAAAGCCAGGAGGAACTGTGGGAGTTCTAAAAATGTGACCAAGACCCCTGTATATGCTGAACAGTGCTGTGCGCCAGGAGAAAACAAAGGTAAGGGAGGGAGAACACAGAGTTAAGGGTCTTATGGGGGCCGGCGCTGTGGCATAGCGGGTAAAGCCTATAGTGTCAGCATCCCATATAGGCACTGGTTCAAGTCCCAGCTGCTCCACTTCTGATCCAGCTCTCTGCTATGGCTTGGGAAATCAGTGGAAGATGGCTCTACACCTGTGTGGGAGACCCAGAAGAAGCTCCTGGCTTTGGATAGTCTCAGCTCCAGTTGTTGCGGCCAATTGGGGAGTGACCCAGCGGATGGAAGACTGCTCTCTCTCTCTCTGTAACTCTGCCTCTCCTTCTCTCTTTGTGTAACTCTTGACTTTCAAATAAATAAATCTTTGTATTTATTTATTTAATTTTTTTATAGAGAGTCTCGTGAAGATCCGAGGCACAGAGAAGGATTTCAGGCTGAGACAGCCATCAAAGGTGGGGAAGCTGGGCTCCAGAGCTCCTTGCTTGCTACCAGTGGCCAGCTGAGATGCACTCACAGGGTCATGTCAGGATTATGAGACTTTTCGCTGCCCCCACTCCTGGGCACAGGCCCTTCCTGGATATTATTAGCAAGTGCTAGTTGGTGCAGTGGACCAGAAGCTCTGCCTGCCCTTCTCCACGTCTCACACCTTTCTCTCAGATCTACCCTTTGCTTTATCTCAATAACCCTTCAGTGTGTGTTCCATCAATAGGGTCATTCGAGAGGACTTCAGATGCCACCTGAAGTCTCACACATGGGGCATAAAGGATGTGTCTGTCACACAAGTGCAGATTGGCTGGTTTTCTTTCTTCCTCTCAATCTCGCTTTTCTGCTTCTAAAATATGGGCTTGGTTCAAACTAACCAAGGGAGGTCAGAGGCCTGGCAGTTCCTCTCCCTGGTCTAGGGTTGACATGGCAATGGACAGATGCCTGTAGGTGCTGAGCAGGATTGGAGGAGGTACAGCCAAGGAGTATGAGGCTCAGGCTTCATGACCAAATGACATGGCTACCACTAAGGACTCAGAGTCAGAGCAGAAGCTGGGAGAGGCCGGAGAGGCCCTTGGGCTGGGAGTTCCCATTTCTATCCAGGAGAGGCAGAAAATAAGAATCTGGCAGAACAGCCAAAGATGGGTATATAGGCCAATAAAGGTTAGGCAAAATGACCCTACTGTGCATGCGCGCACACACACCCACACCCTGGACAGTTTGTTGCCTAATCCTAGGAGTGTGAAAGATCTGAATCCAGCTGCTAGATTAGCCAGGGAGAAGCCTTGTGGAGAAAACTGGCTTTCAGATTTCATCCCAGGACATTGGAAAGTGGTGATATTTTAGATTTTTACCATCATCTTGGAAAACTGGGGATCCTCCTGCCTGTCAGACGCAGGGGAAGCTACATAGAGACTTTCAAAACGATTGTATGTTGCTTTTCATGCACAGATGTACAACAGCTTCTGGGAATTGTACCTTCCGGCCTGTCCCCTCCCCACACTGTTTTCTTTGAAGCCCAAGAGCTGGATCAGACGGGGAACACCCTATCAGATCCCTGAATTACATGCCCAGTCCCACTACACACCTGGCCACTTTCTATGGCCTCAATTCTTGCATAATGCAGAATAAGTTAATGGGTAGAAACCAAAAGCCAAAGCAGCAGTCCTCATTCCCACTTACAGCCCAGCCCTAGGAAGATGCAGATCTAATTTCTACTGTTAGGAGTAGAAATCTGCGCAGTTACTTCTGCAGCTGAAACCCCTCAGCTAGGATCTGGGCCTCTTCACTCTTCACTGGCCCTGGAAGGGCAGAGTTAAGTTCAAGGACCTGGCTTGAAGAAAAGGAAGATACGAGGGAGGGGCAGAGTCTGTTTTTCTCACTCCTCCCCCATTTTACCCCCACCCAGCGTCTAAGGCTGGGCAGTTTCTGCCCTGGATCTTATCAGGATCTCCCTGCCCTCAATCCTCAGTTCGACGCCCCAGTGCCTCAGTGTCCTTGTGTTGTGTGAACCTGAAGAGGCAAGACAAAATGAAGAATTACTCCTGGGATTCAGCGGGAAAGTCCTCCCGGGCTCAAGCATGCCCCCCACGGGGACACTCGACAGAGTACCCCGACAGGCTGGGTCCTACCACCCTCTAGTGGCCAGAGCTGACAGGATGCTCCCAACCCATCAAACAGGAGGGGGAAGGTTGGTCAAGATACCTAAGGGATTTTACCAACAGTGTATTTTACAAACGAGAAAGCTGAGGAGGCTTAGAGAGAAACAAACAGTAACCTGAGAGTTCGCGCACAGTTCAGACTAGAACTTCAGTTTCCAGTGCTCTGTCCACGTTCACTTCCTCACCCTCTGTCTTGTTTCCTTTTCCCAGTTCATCCCTGGGAAGGTTAGAAATCCCAAAGCCAAAAGACCACCACCCCGCCCGTGGAGCCACGTCCGCATCCTCAGGGTCATAATCTCATGTCTGGACAGGTGGATAAAGGGCTCTTCCCAGGAACTGGCAGCTCCTTGACTTTCTGGGGTAAACGGTATTTCAGTCCTGTCGCCTCGGTGACGCCACTGTAAGATTCCGGGTAGCTACCCAGGTTCCCTGTCTCCATGGTAACCTGTGCTTTGCGACCTGCAGTTTCCAGCCGTCGCGCAGCAGCCTGCAGTGGTTGCTGGGCAACGGCGGAGCGACGGAGGCTGCAGGTTGGGAGTGGGTAAACGGCTGGTGTCTGGCGGGGAGGGGAGCCCTGGGAAGGCGAGGGGCCTGCCCCACCCTTGGAGAGACACACTCTGAGCTGCAGACCCTGCTGCCGTCCCCAGGCCCATGGCAGTGGCGGGGCCCCCACCCCAGGAGGGGGGCTCAGGTTGGGCCTGGCGGCCGGTGGCGCGGGATCCACTTCTAGCTCGAGGTTTCCATTCATGCACAGAACTGAGGGGACGGTTCTATCTGGTGGGGGGTCTCCTATCAGGAGAAGCCAGACAGCCCAGCAGCGATACGGTAGTCTTCGACCCAGCTGGGGGCCAGGTCATGCGACTGGGAGCCCGGGGCAGCCCCCCACGCAGTCACCATGACGCAGCACCTGTGGGCGGGCGCTGGCTCTGTGTGGTGGGCGGCTGGGATGGGTCGCGCCGCCTGTCCACAGTGGCCGCCCTGGACACAGAGCGCGGAGTGTGGGAGTCGTGGACACCGACCCCTGGCAACTGTCCCCCTGCGGGCCTCAGTAGTCACACCTGCACTCGCGTATCTGACCGAGAGCTGCGCGTGGCTGGCCGAGAGGGCGGTATCCGCACTCAGCGACGCTATGGAAGCATCTACACGTTAAAGCTGGACCCGGGGACCCACACCTATTGGTATGGCATCCTGAGCCCCAAAATCTTCCACCCCCCCCCTTTAGCTACACTCTGGGAAAACAAAAGATGAATAAATCTCTCAGGGATCAGCACTCCCCCCACCCCGCCCCCCGGAATCTACCAGGTCAATGCTGAAGTTTCTTTTTTTTTTTTGACAGGCAGAGCTAGACAGTGAGAGAGAAAAGAGAGAAAGGTCTTCCTTTTCCGTTGGTTCACCCCCCAATGGCCGCCACGGCCGGCGTGCTGCAGCCAATGTGCTGGGCCGATCTGAAGGCAGGATCCAGGTGCCTCCCCCTGGTCTCCCATGCAGACGCAGGGCCCAAGCACTTGGGCCATCCTCCATTGCCTTCCCGGGCCACAGCAGAGAGCTGAACTGGAAAAGGAGCAACCGGGAGAGAATCCAGCGCTCCCAACCTAGACTAGACCCGGATTAGCCTAGTGAGCTGCGGTGCCGGCCTATGCTGAAGTTTATTTGCTTATTTATTTATTTTGACAGGCAGAGTTAGACAGTGAGAGAGAGAGACAGAGAGAAAGGTCTTCCTTCCATTGGTTCACCCCCCAAATGGCCACTGTGGCTGGCGTACTGGGCCAATCCGAAGCCAGGAGCCAGGTGCTTCCTCCTGGTCTCCCATGCAGGTACAGGGCCCAAGCACTTGGGCCATCCTCCACTGCCCTCCAGGGCCACAGCAGAGAGCTGGACTGGAAGAGGAGCAACCGGGACAGCATCCGGCGCCCCGACCGGGACTAGAACCAGGTGTGTCGGCGCCATAGGCGGAGGATTAGCCAAGTGAGCCGCGGCGCTGGCGCTGAAGTTTCTTTACAACAGGCGTCACCCTTCCTCTCATCAGGCTGACCCCACTACCCTGCACCTTTCAGTACTTCCAAGAAGTACAGCACTTGCATTTTCCAGAGATCTCCACTTAGGCCTGGATCTCTGCATATCCACAGCTACAAGGAAGAAGACTGCCGTACGGTCTCCCGCTCCGGCCACTGTGCTGCCCTGCTCCAAACCCCCGGGCCCCACCCACGCCATCAGCTACTGCTCTTTGGGGGCTGCAATTCAGCTGAACCAGAAGTGGCTGGGCACTGGAGTCACGGGAAGATTAAGGTATCACGGACTCACATCTTGCCTAGGGTGGAAGGGGGCTAAAGCTGGGACACCCGGACCGCTTCAGACAGTCCCTTCTCTCTCCCCCAAGGAGGAAGCGCCAGCCGCCCCGCATCTGACAGAACAGCTTGCAAGACTCGTGAGCAGTGCGCAGGGGTCCCGGCGAGGGCCGCAGGGGCTGCGGCATCACTCGTGTTCTGTGGTGGGGCCCTTTGCTGTGCTGTTTGGTGGAGAAACTCTGACCAGAGCTAGAGACACCATCTGCAATGACCTCTACATCTATGATTCCCGTGAGACCTCAACTAACCATTGAAGGAGGGAAAAGGTGGAAAGATAGGAGAACCTAAGACTACAAGAAAGAGGATGGGGCGGTGGGGGTAGGGAGGAGGAGAATTAGTTGACAGGTGTTAAAGGAGTGCTCAGAACATTAACCCTTTGAAGACACCAACAAATTAAGTGAGGAGAAAATTAAGCTCTGGTTGAGCTAAGAGCTCTGTGGGCAATAAAGTGCTGCTGTCGTAATAACCACCCTCTGCCCCTACCCAACAGGCCAGTCTCCTTCTCTGTGGTTCCACTTCTCCTGTGCAGACCGTGGGCTGAAACGCATGGGCCATCGCACTTGCCTCTGGAACGATCAGCTTTACCTGGTTGGGGGTTTCGGTGAGGATGGCAGGACAGCTAGTGGACAGATTTGCATCCTGGATCTCTTTATCTAAATGGTGCCAAGACACACCACAAAGCCTGTTTTACTGCAAACCAATAAAGTATTATCACCTCATCTCAAATGCTTATTAAATTTCAATCTGGGGGCAACACTTGCCTCTAAATATTTTTTGGGGGGGAAGGGTATAAATAGATACATCTTTATTTCCGAGGGAAAGGATAAAATATGGGATCTACTCTAATATTAAGGGCCATTAAAATTAAAATTAACCCAATGGAAATAAAAACCCACAAATCATGCTGTCCCAGACCTTATACAATTTACACCCTTAACTGGGAGAAAGTTGCAGGCTACAGCTAAGCATTATGACCAAACCATTTAATTAACAAAAAATATTACAATAGCAGAGAAAATAATAATAATAACAACAATAAAGAGAATTAGAAGAAGCAGGAGTCAGGGTAGAAAAAAAATGCAAAGGCCTTGGTCCCTAGGAGACCAACACTCCAGCTGAGCTGGCCTTAGCCCCAGCACCTTCTGAGTTTTCCTTGGCTGCTGGCTTCTCATCTTCCCCCATTAGACGAATGTTGTGTTTTTCCCGGAACTCATTTAGTTCTTTTCCCTTTGCCTGAAGCTGCTGTGTCAGTGTCTCAATGATCTTCTGTATCTAGAGGGCGAAGCAACAGGAATTATGCAAGGATTTCAGGATTCCCTTAGCCCACCTGGAATAGACGACGGTTGAGGGGAGTGAAGGAGATGACATGTCTAACCTTACCTTAAACAAGTCTTAGTAGTGCAGCCCAGACTACTAGAAGTTATCCTTTCTCAAATACAGTGGCTTAGAAACTTTAATGTATAGACGACTCACCTGAGGGCATTCCCAGAGTTCTGATTCAGAGGGTCCAGAACAAGATCCCAGAAGCTGTACTTTAAACTAATCCTTCAGGGGAGTTGGCATCCGGCCCAGTGTCCGACACTGGCGCGCCTAGGGCCCATTTAGCTCCTGACCCCCCTTCCTATGAATGCAGACCTGGGAGGCAGCAGTGATGGTTTAAGCGGCAGGTTCCTGCCACCCACGTGGGAAACCTGCATTGAATTCCTGGCTCTTGGCTTCAGTTCAACACCTCAGCTGTTGTGGCATTTAGGGAATGGACCAGTGGAAGGGAGTTCTGTCTCGTGAACAAATACGAATTCATGAATAAATTAGTCCTTTACGTGATTTTGATTCAGGTATCCAGGGACTACGTGAGAACTGCTCACCCAACTCAGCCAAGTAATAAACAGCCCGTGAAAGGAACACAAAGCCAGCAACTCCTCTAAGAGTTTACCTAGCATAGCATAAAGAACATAGGCTTAAAAGCTATTTATGCTGTGTTTTTTTAAGATTTATTTATTTGAAAGGCAGAGTGACAGAGAGTGAGCAAGCCAGAGAGAAAGAGATTGAGATTCTCCAGGCATTGGTTCACTCCCCAAATGGCCACAATGATCAGGGCTAATCTGGGCCAAAGCCGGGAGCCTGCAACTTTACTCAGGTCTCCCACATGGGTAGCAGGAGTCCAAGTACTTAGGCCACCTTGTGCTGCTTTCCTGGCGCATTAGCAGGGAGCTGGATGGGAAACAGAGCTTCAGGGACTCAAACCAGTGCTCTAGTAGAGGATGCCAGCATTGCGGGTAGCAGTTTAGCTCACTGCGCCAAAGCTCTGGTCTAAATTTATGCTGTTTTCAACAGAAATTTTACACAGTCTTTCCTCTACTATATTTCCTAACTCACTGGCCTCTCCATCTTCCTTACCCCTTTACTGCCCAAAGCTTCTCCTCCCAGGTTCTTGTTTACCTGCTCCTTATTGTTTTCCAAGGCAGGCAGCACCTCTTTGACAGTCCGCTCCACCAGCACTCCTCCAACCATGCGGTAGCACTTGCGAGTTTCATCTACTTCCTTCAGTGTATCGATCACTAGGCTGCGGTAGGACAAAAGGAGACCAAAACGCTCAGTCCCACCCTACTGCAGCCCTCCCTTCACAAAAGGGCCCAACCAACGGCTTCTCCCTGCCTTTCTCACCTGTGCTCATTCAACTCCATCTCCAGCTCAGCTGCTTTGGATGCCAGGCCCCTCTGTTCCTGCCGAAGGCGGTTAAAGCCGGCAATTACCTAAGGTGAGAGAGAGAGAGGAGATAAAAGAGAGGATAGTGGAAATGCTGGAGGATCAGGACAGAACATAGGATGGCAAATTTTACAAAGGTGTGATAGTGGACACATACTTTGGATAAAGAGTAGAACTCAAAGCTTGCAGGCCCGGCGCTGTGGTGCAGCGGGTTAACGCCCTGGCCTGAAGCGCCGGCATCCTATACGGGTGCCGGTTCTAGTCCCGGCTGCTCCACTTCCAATCCAGCTCTCTGCTATGGCCTGGGAAAGCAGTAGCAGATGGCCCAAGTCCTTGGGCCCCTGCACCCGCGTGGGAGACCTGGAAGAAGCTCCTGGCTCCTGGCTTCGGATCGGCACAGCTCTGACCGTTGCAGCCATCTGGGGAGTGAACCAGTGGATGGAAGACCTCTCTCTATGCCTCTCCTCTCTCCGAAATAGAACTCAAGCTTGCAATTTCTAACTTAAGTCCATCTGGAATTCCATTCACCAAACACTGACTGAGTGCCCACTATGTGTGAGATATTTGCTAGGCACTGGGGCATTTAACAGAGTAGATTTGGCCTCTGACTTCTTGTGGCTTATAGTTTTAAAAAGAGTAGCATAGGGACAGGAGCAGCGAACTACTGGAGTACCTCCAGGGGAGCCTAGACTTGCACAGGTAACAGGACTCGCAGGCAGGGCACTGCAGTTAGTGACTACTGCTTGAGCCTGTCTAGTGTCCCTACCCCATTCACTGGGGAACTGCCCCTTCTTAACTCCGTGGGGCAACTAATCACAGGACCCTTGTTCTTAGGGCATGACTTATTTTATGCTAGATCTCTCTATAAGAATTCAAATGTTGAGTAAGGACACATGGGTACAGAAGGCAGTTGGAGCTAAGATATGTGTTGGTTCTTTTCTTTTTTTAAAGATTTATTTATTTATTTATTTATTTGAAAGTCAGAGTTACACAGAGAGAGGAGTAGAGGCAGAGAGAGAGAGAGAGGTCTTCTGACCACTGGTTCACCCCCCCAGTTGGCCGCAATGGCTGGAGCTGCACCAATCGGAAGCCAGGAGCCAGGAGCTTCTTCTGGGTCTCCCACATGGATGCTGGGGCCCATGGACTTGGGCCATCTTCCACTACTTTCCCAGGCCATAGAAGAGAGCTGGATTGGAAGTGGAGCACCCGGGATTTGAGCTGACACCCATAGGGGATGCTGGCACTGCAGGCTGACGCCTTTACACACTATGCCATAGCACCAGCCCCTGTACTGGTTCTTTTTTTTTTTTTTTTTTAAGGATTTATTTATTCATTTGAAACTCAGAGTTACACAGAGAGAGAAGGAGAGGCAGAGAGAGAGAGAGAAATCTTCTATTTGCTGGTTCACTCAATAAACGGCTGCAAAGGCTGGAGCTGGGCTGATCCAAAGCCAAGAGCTAGGAGCTTCTTCTGGATCTCCCAAGCAGGTGCAGGGGCCCAAGGACTTGGGCCATCTTCTTCTGCTTTCCCAGGCCACAGCAGAGAGCTGGATTGGAAGTGGAGCAGCTGGGACTCAAACCAGTGCCCATATGGGATGCCAGCACTGCAGGCAGCGGCTTTACCCACTACACCACGGTGTCAGCCCCTGTATTGGTTCTTTACAGATGTCTTTCCATTCCTATTCCTAGGCTCCCAAAGCTACCCCAGTTCTTGAACTTCAATCTAGTTATTTAGGCTTTCTTTTCATTATGTCCAATTCTGTGAACTACCTGCTTCAAAACAAATTGTATTACAAGTCTGTTTCTGAGGCCTATAACCACTAACACATGTCTTCACTTATGCCTGAAGGACAAAGAACTGGTGGCAGGGACTGGTGCTGTGGTGCGGCAGGTTCAAGACCCGGCTGCTCCACTCTGATCCAGCTCCCTACTAAGGTGCCTCAGAAAGCAGCGGAAGATGGCCCAAGTACATGGGTCTCTGCACCCACGTGGAAACCTGGAAAAAGCTCCTGGCTCCTGGCTTTGGACTAGCCCAGCCCTGGCCGTTGTAGCTGTTTGGGGAGTGAACCAGCTGATGGAAGATCTCTCTCTCTCTCCCTGTCTCTGTAACTCTGCCTTTCAAGCCTTTCAAATAAATAAATCTGAAAACAAAACAAAACTGGTGGCAGAAGGAAGAGAGAAGGGCTAAACAGGCACAAGAAATAACATGTAAAGTCCCAGAGAAGTCATTACTACCTGTACATGCGCCTACTTCCCCAGAAGCTGAGCTGAGAACAAAGGCTGAGTGTGAAAACCTGTCTAGGTCCTAATAACACCACCACCATCACTTCCCACATGGGGTTCTGATGAGTTCTGAAATAAAAATATCAGAGGAAAGTAGCAGATGTCATGAGGAAACAAAATTTGGTGGGGGACGTCATTGTGGCACAGCAGGTTAAGTTGCTGCTGACAATACCAACATCCCATATAGGAGTGTCCATTTGAATCCCGGCTTCTCCATTTCTGATCCAGCTCCCTAGCCTGTGAAAGCAGTGCAAAATGAACTAAGTACTTGGGCCCCTGTCATCCATAGGAGACCCGGACAGAGTTCCTGGCTCCTGGATTCAGCCTAGCCCAGCCTGTGGCCAGGGTGACCACTTGAGGAGTAAAGCCAAAAATGGAAGATCTCTTCCTTTCCCTCCATCACTCTGCCTTTCAAATAAATCTTAAAAATCAAAAAAAAACATGAAGCTCAGAGACAACAGGCCAGATTTCAAGTTCTGCACCGACTCTTACTGGCCCCTTGGCTTTAGACAGGCATTTAACCCTACAGCTCTTAACCTTGGTTACATGTGAGACTCTGGGGAGCATTCAGAAAACTTGAATAGTGGAGCCTTAGAAAAACTACACAATCAGTGGGAATAGGGTACAGGCCTTGGTATCTCCAACATACTTCGTACACTCAGAATTGACAACCACTGGGTTATCCTCTTTGAGTGTTAGTTTTCTCACCTGTAAAATGTGGATAATGATCCCACCTTCAAACAGTTTTTATATCATGTGAATCCAAAGTATGAAATGGTTATGTGACCAATAATGTACACTAATTTCTCTCATGGCCTTCTCTCCAAATCTGGAAGTGTCCACAAGGGTTGCTTTGGTCATCTGAGCCATAGACCTGTTCATTCAAACCACTGCCAAATCTCACTCTCATGCACATCATCTCCAGTCTCATTGCCAGAAACTTTGCCGTGGTATTGATGAACCACATCAGCTTTACTAGGGGCCCTTATCTCTAGCTTTCTCTCTGCAAGGGTAAATATTCAGTTAATTTAATCCAAGTGGCTGACCTGGATGTACCACCCCCTACACATCCCTTCTACTGGCCAATAAACCAAGAACTGTTCATCCTGGCAATTTGATTCCTTCTCCCATGCATCGTCCCTTCATCAGAATGCACTGATCCATTCCTTTCATCAGGTTTGGACAGTGCAAGTTCATCTTGCACTGCTTTGGAAATATGATTCATCCACAAGGAATTTTTTCTTCACCTTCATTGTCTACAGCAAAACCACTAAATTCATAGTTAGCTTTTTCCTCCACTATCAATATTCCAGGTAAAAATAATTTCATCTAAGAAATCCACCTTTTGGTTCTATGTTGTTAAACACATTAGTGAAATCAGCCTAAGTTATTGCCTTAAGCCTAAACTTATTGTTCTTAGTAAGAATGTACTTTTTGAGAATGGCACTGAGGTGTAGCAGGTAAAGCTGCCGCCTGCAGTGCCAGCATCCCATGTGGGTGCCAGTTTGAGTCCCGGTTGCTCCACTTCAGATCCAGCTCTCTGCTATGGCCAGGGAAAGCGGTAGCAGATAGCCCAAGTCCTTGGTCCCCTGCACCTGCATGGGAGACCGGGAAGAAGTTCCTGGTTCCTGGCTTCATATCAGCTCAGCTCTGGCTGTTGCAGCCATTTGGGGAGTGAACCAGTAGATGAAGATCTCTTTCTGCCTCTGCCTCAACATCTCTGTAACTGCCTCTCAAATAAATCCATAAATCTTAAAAAGAGAATCTACTTTTCAACTATCATTTTTTTTTAAAGATTTTTATTTATTTATTTGACAGATAGAGTTACAGTGAGAGGGAGAGAGAGAGAGAAAGGTCTTCCTTCCATTGGTTCACTCCCCAAATGGCTGCCATGGCCGGCACTACGCTGATCCAAAGCCAGGAGCCAGGTGCTTCTTCCTGGTCTTCCATGCGGGTACAGGGGCCCAAGCACTTGCGCCATCCTCCACTGCCCTCCCGGGCCACAGCAGAGAGCTGGACTGGAAGAGGGGCAACTGGGACTAGAACCCAGGCACCCATATGGGATGCCGGTGCCACAGGTGGAGGATTAACCAAGAAAGCCATGGTGCCAGTGCCTCAACTACCAATTTAAGATAACTTTTAGGTTTTTTTTTTAAAGATATGTTTATTTTTAATTGAAAGGCAGAATTATAGAGAGAAGAGAGATCCTCTATCCTCTGGTTCACTACCCAAATGGCTGCAATGGCTGGAACTGGGCAGATCCAAAGCCAGGAACCAGGAACTACTTTTTTTTTTAAGATTTATTTTATTTATTTGAAAGACAGAGTTACAGAGAGAGGTTCACTGGGTCACTTTCCAGATGGCTACAACAGCCAGAACTGAGCCAATCTGAAGCCAGGAGCTTCTTTCGGGTCTCCCACACATGTGCAGGGGCCCAAGGACTTGGGCCACCTTCTACTGCTTTCCCAGGCCATAGCAGAGAGCTGGATCGGAAGAGGAGCAGCCAGAACTAGAACCGGTGCCCATATGGGACAGCACTTCAGGCCAAGACTTTAACCTGCTGCTGCCACAGCACTGGCCCCATGAACCAGGAACTTCTTATGGGTCTCCCACATGGGTGCAGGGGTCCAAGTACTTGTGCCATCTTCCACTGCTTTCCTTGTCATAAGCAGAGAGCTGAAT
Source organism: Sylvilagus floridanus (assembly GCA_949820135.1). Classification (NCBI taxonomy): domain Eukaryota; kingdom Metazoa; phylum Chordata; class Mammalia; order Lagomorpha; family Leporidae; genus Sylvilagus; species Sylvilagus floridanus. The sequence goes on from OX463225.1 coordinate 122,501,835, forward strand.
CGGAAGAGGAACAGCCAGGACACAAACTGGCGCCCTTATGGGATGCTGGAGCTGTAGGCAGAGGATTAACCTACAAGGCCACAGTGATGGTCCACATTTTTTTTTTTTTTTTTTTTTGACAGGCAGAGTTAGACAGTGAGAGAGAGAGAGAAAGTCTTCCTTCCATTGGTTCACCCCCTCAAATGGCCGCTATGGCCGGCGTGCGCCGATCTGAAGCCAGGAGCCAGGTGCTTCTCCCTGGTCTCCCATGTGCAGGGCCCAAGCACCTGGGCCATCCTCCACGGTACTCCCAGGCCACAGCACAGAACTGCACTGGAAGAGGAGCAACCGGGACAAAACCGGCACCCCAACCAGGACTAGAATCCTGTGTCCCGGCGTCGCAGGCGGATTAGCCTATTGAGCCACGGCGCAGGTCTACATTTGTTCTTTCAACTCACTCCCCACACCATGAACAAGTGACCTAAAATGTCGATCTAACAATATTACTCCTATGCCCCAAACCTTCAACAGTTCCTGATGCTCATAGGATAAAACCCAAACTCCTCAATATGGTGTATATATATATATATATATATATACCTCTATTATAGAGACCTGATCTCCAAGCAGTCCTTCCCTCCATATCTTAATTCCACACACTCACTATTTTAAGTCACTAGTAGTTTCCCTGTTTGCCTAATAACTTGCTGTGAGTAAAGCATTTACTTAGAAGCTTCACCTTACTTGGTACACTTTCCCAAGCTTCTTTCATTCCATTTTTCTGCCTAACTCTGCTTCTTTCTTTTCCTTTATATTTCTTTTATTTACTTGAAATGCAGAGAGAAAGAGAGCTTCCATCCACTGGTTTAACTATCCAAGTGCCTGAAACAGCCAGGGCTGGGCTAGGCTAAATCTAAGAACTAGAAACTCCATCCAAGTCTCCTGAATGGGTGGCAAGAGCTAGGAAGTCCATCCAGGTCTCCTGATGGGAGTGGGTGGCAGGGACTCAGGTACTGGAACCATCGCCTGTTGCCTCTCAGGCAAAAAGCTGGAATGCAAAGCATAGCTGGGACTCAAACTCAGGCAGTATAATGGAGTCCCAACTGCTATGGCAAACACCTAGCCCCTCCAGTTCTTCCTTAAGATTTCAACTTAGAGTCTCCTAAGAAGCAGTTTTGGCCATCCTCCCACTTCTGCATGTTAACGCCTTCTATGTGGTCACATATACATACATATCATTTAAATTTTGTTGAAAAAGTTTCCATTTAATATTGTTATTTTCCACTCTCCAGCCTTTCTATTCTTGTAATCTTCTTTGAAAATGCTAAATTTGCAAATGTAAATTTATTTTATAAAATTGTAATTTAGTTTTATTTATTTAATTTACTTGAAAGGCAGAGAGACGGGAGAGGTATTCAATCTGCGGGTTCACTCCTCAAATGCCTGCAACAACCAGGGATGAACCAGGCCTAAGCCAGGAGCCTGTGTCTCCCACTTGGGTAGCCATTACCTGTTGCCTCCCAGGGCACAGCTGGAATTGGGAGTGAAGTAGAGACCTGAACCCAAGAACTCTGATATGGGTTATGGAACCCGATGTGGCACCATAACCACTGCATCAAATGCCCACTCATAACCTACTTTTAAAGATTTAGCTATCCATTTGAAAGGTAGAGCTAGAGACAGAGTTATCATCCATCTGCTGATTCACTCTCCAAATGGCCACAATGGCCCCGCTGGGCCAGAGGATGCCTGGAACCAGGAATTCCATCCAGGTCTCCCAAATGGTGCAAGGGTCCAAGTACTTGGATCGTCCTTGGCTGCCCTCCTGGGTGCATTAGCAGGAAGCTGGATGGGTAGCAGAGTAGCCAGAATTTGAATCCATACTCCAATATAGCTTAACATGCTGCACCACAACACTGGCCCCTCAACTTATGTTTAAATACTTTTCTTTTATAATCCTACAGTAATCTGCTTTCCATAGTTTGATGCAGTACTAAGATCAAAGAAGTTGATAATTTTTAAAAGAAATTTTAGGGCGGCGCTGTGGCATAGCGGGTAAAGTTGCCGCCTGCAGTGCTGGCATCTCATAAGGGCAACGGTTCTAGTCCTGGCTGCTCCACTTCCGATCCAGCTCTCTGCTATGGCCTGGGAAAGCAGAAGATGGCCCAAGTCCTGCACCTGCATGGGAGACCGGGAAGAAGCTCCTGGCTTTGGATCGGCCCAGCTCCAGTTGTTTCAGCCAGTTGGGGAGTGAAGGAGCGGATGGAAGACTTCTCTCTCTGCTTCCTCATCTCTCTGTATGCAACTCTTTCAAATAAATAATATTAAAAAAAATTTTTAAAAGACTGTAGAGTTAATAAACCATAGGGCAGAGTTTCTCAACATCGGCACTATAGACATTTTAGTTTTTAAAAAATTGTTTAAAGATTCATTTCTTTATTTGAAGGGCACAGTTACAGAGAGAGGAGGGACAGGAAGAGACAGATGTCTTCCATCTGCTGGTTCACTCCCCAAACGGCCACAATGGCTGGAGCTAAACTGATCTGAAGTCAGGAGCCAGGAGCTTCTTCAGGATCTTCTATGTGGTTGTGGGGTTCTAAGAACATGGGCCGTCTTCTGCTGCTTTCCCAGGCACACTAGCAGGGAGCTGGATCCAAAGTGGAACAGCTGGGACTCAACACAGCATTCATATGAGATGCTAGCATCCCAGGTGATAGCTTTACCTGCTATGCCACAGTGCCAACCCCACTACTGACATTTTAAATCAGAAAATTCTTTGTTTGGGGGGCTATTTTGCAACCTGTAGGCTGTTTAGCAATATCCCTGGACTCTACTCTCTAAAAGCCAGTAAAAATACCTCCTTTGGACAATATAAAATGTTTCCAGGCATCATCAATGTATTCTCAAGAAAAATTAATTATACTAGAGTGAGAACCACTGCATTGGCTAACAATGAGAACTAAACCTAGGTAACTTGTCAACTGCCTGATACAAAGTAGGCCTTCTACTCCCCTTTGGTTTCTTCTCTGGTTCTCCCTCCTCTCTCAAACTTTCTTCTTTCTCCTTTATGAAAGTTCTTCTTTTCCACTCACTCCTACAACTGAGACAGGAAGAAGCTCCTGGCTTTGGATCAGCGCAGCTCTGGCCGTTGCGGCCATCTGGGGAGTGAACCAGTGGATGGAAGACCTCTCTCTCTGCCTCTCCTCTCTCCGTAACTCTTTCAAATAAAAAAAAAAATCTCTTTAAAAAAAAAAAAAAAGAAAGAAAAAAGGAATGGTTTCAAAACTTGACCATGACCAAGCTACCTCTCTGAATCCGTTTCTTTACCAACAAAATAGAGATAACACTTGCCTCAAACAATGTGAGGATTAATTAAATAATTGTATCATGGGCTGGTGGTGTGGCAGAGTGCATTAAACGAGCATTTGTGATGCCAGTATCCCTTATCAAAATGCTGCTAACGTGCCTGGACAGCCAACAGAAGATGGCCCAAATACCTGCTCTCCTGCCACTCACATTGGAGACACAGATGGAGTTCCTGGTTTCAGCCTGGCCCAGACTATCAAAAAATAGTAGCTGTTATAACAGATTATCTCCACCTGAATGTTCATTCAAAGCTGAACTGATCATATTTTGATAGATTTATTTATTTATTTGAAATTCAGAGTTACAGAGAGACAGATCTTCCATCTGCTGGTCTACTCCCAAATGGCTGCAACGGCCAGGGGTGGGTCAGGCTGAAGCCAGAGGCCAAGAGCTTCATCTGGGTCTACCACATACATAAATGTCAGGGGCCCTAGCATTAGGCCATCCTTGGCTGCTTTCCCAGGCACATTAGCAGGAAGCTGGATCAGAAGTGGAACAGCCAAGACTCAAACCAGTAGCCACATGAGATGCCAGTGTCACAGGCAGCAGCTTAACCCACCATGCCACAACGTTGGCTCCTAATCTAATTGTAAATTATTTATCTCGCCTCCCCTACTTCTGTTAATGATATGATTTCAGCCTTCTAGTTAGGAAACCCTGGCTTCATCTCTGAATACACCTTTATCCCATCAACTGCCAAGGTTATATTACCTACCTCAGCAATTCTCTTAAGTCTTGCTGACATCACCTTAGTTCAGGCCTTCACTATCCTCTTCTTCTTGTTTGAATTACTCCAATTTTTTTTTTCTTTGCAAGTTTTCTGATGATCTCATTTCTGGACTCTCTCCAAATCCATACCACACTTTGATTTCTTTTTTTAAAAAAAATTAATTAATTTATTTGAAAGGCAGAGTTACAGAGAGCAGAGGGAGAGAGAGAGAAAGAAAGGTCTTCCATCACTGGTTCACTCCCCAGATGGCCGCAATGGCTGGAGCTGCACCAGTCTGAAGCCAGGAGCCAGTAGCATCTTCCGGGTCTCCCACATGGGTGCAGGGGCTCAAGGACTTGGGCCATCTTCTACTGCTTTCCCAGGCCACAGCAAAGAGTTGGGTAGGAAGTGGAGCAGACAGGTCTCAAACCAGTACCCATATGGGATGTTAGCACTACAGGAGGCAGCTTTAATCCACTATGCCACAGTGCCAGGCCCCATGTTTTGATTGCATCTAATACTTGAATGGCTTAAAAAATGTTCAAGGGCCAGCGCTGCGGCTCACTTGGCTAATCCTCCGCCTGCGGCGCCAGCACCCAGGGTTCTGGTCCCGGTTGGGGCGCCGGATGCTGTCCCGGTTGCTCTTCTAGTCCAGCTCTCTGTTGCGGCCCGGGAAGGCAGTGGAGGATGGCCCAAGTGCTTGGGCCCTGTACCTGCATGGGAGACCAGGAGGAAGCACCTGGCTTCTGGCTTCAGATCAGCGCAGTGTGCCAGCTGCAGCAGCCATTTGCGGGGTGAACCAATGGAAAGAAGACCTTTCTCTCTGTCTCTCTCTCTCTCTCTCTCACTGTCTAACTCTGCCTGTCAAATAAAAAAAGAAAGAAAGAAAGAAAGAAACATAGTATTCGAGACTAGGTAATTCAAATAGAGGTTTATGTGGCTCACAGTTTCAGAGACTGGGAAGTGCAAGCCCATGACACTAGCACATGCGCAGTTTCTGGTAAGAGCTTCATGGTAGAATGACTGCTCTGTGCACGGGGAAGAGGTAAACGGGCAGGGTGGGCGCAGGCATCCAGACTAGCAATTGTGACACTGGTTAGGATGCCACATTCCATACTGGAATGTCCGGTTTCAATACCCACCTCTGGCTCCTGACTCCAGCTTTCTGGGACCCTGACAGTGATGGCTTGAGTAGTTAGGTTTCTGCCACCCACGAGGGAAACCTGGATGGAGTTCCTGGCTCCTGGCTTTGATCAGCCCAGTCCTCGTCATTGAGGGCATCTGGGGAGGGAACCAGGGGACAGGAGTTCTCTCTGTGTCTACCTGTGTCTCTCAAATAAAAATAAATAAAAACAACAAGAACACAGGTGGCCTAGCTATATAATTCACTCTCAAAGTAACTAACCCAGACCTACAAGACCAAGAACTCACTCCAAGAAGAAAGACATTCATTCATCTTAATGATCTACTCATCTCTTAAAGGTTCCACCATCTTTGAAAGTGTTGAACACTGTTAAAAACTGCTAATCAAATTTCAACATGTTTTGGTGGAGAAGGAACCACAGCCAAACCATAGCACCTCTCTTTCTGTCCATATACATACACACTAAAACATAATAGAGGAGGTTAAAAAAAAATCTCTCAAAGGATAGATTAAAAAACACTAAGAACAGTTACCTCTATATAGTAAGATTATGGAGAATTTATTTGCTAGTTTGTATTTTTTCTTGTGTTTTCTACATTTATTACAATTAAATGTATTATTATAAAGTTATTTAATATAATTATCACTAACAGTTTAGCAAATACTGTTCTGTGATTCTTTCACTGTTTACATTAAAAGCCTCAGGGCAGGTGTTTAGCCTAGTGGTTAAGACATGGGCCGGGGGCCACAGTTGTGGCACAGTGGGTTAACGCCCTGGCCTAAAGCACCAGCATCCCATATGGGTGCTGGTTTGAGACCCAGCTGCTCCACTGCCGATCCAGCTCTCTGCTATGGCCTGGAAAACAGCAGAAGATGGCCCAAGTCCTTGGGCCCCTGCACCCACATGGGAGAACCTGGAAGAAGCTCCTGGCTTCAGATCAGCGCAGCTCCGGCCTTTATGGCCATATGGGGAGTGAACCAATGGATGGAAGACCTCTCTCTCTCTCTCTGTAACTCTTTCAAATAAAAAAAAAAAAAATGCCGGGGGATGGGGGGTGGGGTGCAGCACTGTGGTATAGCAGGTTAAGCCGCTGCCTGCAATGCTGGCATCCCATATGGGCACAGGTTTGAGTTCTAGCTGCTCCACTTCTAATCCAGCTCCCTGCTAATATGCCTGAGAAAGCAGAAGATGGCCCAAGTGCTTTGGCCCCAGCACTTACATGGGAGACCTGAGTGAAGTTCCTGGCTCCTGACTTCAGCCTGGCCCAGCCCCCAGCGACTTGGGGAGTAAACCAACAGATGGAAGACATTTCTCTTCCTATGTGTATGTGTCTCCAACTCTTTGTAACTGTGCCTTTCAAATAAATAAATAAATCTTTTTTTCTTTTTAAAGATTTATTTATTTGAAAGCAGACAGAGAGGTCTTCTATCCACTGGTTAATTCTCCAGATGGCCGCAACAGCAGGAGCTGGGCAGATCTGAAGCCAGGAGCCAAGAGCTTCTTCCAGGTCACCCACGCAGGTTCAGCCTGGGCCATCTTCTTCTACTTTCCCAGGCCACAGCAGAGAACTGAATTGCAAGTGGAGCAGCCGGGACTCAAATCGGCACCCACGTGGATGCTGTAGGCGGTGGCTTTACCCACTGGCACTGTCTGCCTTCTTACACCCTCTGTGGTATCATTATCCAACACAGCAGAAACCTGAGAAACAGCTTATATGCTTCTTTTGTGCCTTTTTCTTCACATTCAAAGTCTTGGAAATCACCTCAAACTTTAAGTCCCACTGCATCCCAAACATACAAGCCAGTTTCATGCCTTAGTGCTTTTGAACACATTATTCTCCACACCCTTGCACTTCCATATTTGCTTGACTAACTTCGCTCATTCTTTGGAGCTGAGCTAAAGTATTTTCTCCTAAGAGAACAAAAAACAAAAGCTGTGAGGCAAGTGTTTGGCATAGAGGTTAAGACGCTGCTTAAGTACTGGCTCCTAACACGCACTGTGGGAGGCAGCAGGTAATGGTTCAAGCACGTGGGTCCCTGCCACTCATGTGGGAGACCCAAGTTCAGGGCTCCTGCTTCAGCCTGGCCCAGACCCAGCTGTTATGACATATGGAGAGTGAACCAGTGGACGGGAGATTCTTCCTTCAAATTAAAAAGTAAAAAAATAATAACCACAACAAACCAAAAAAAGCTGGGCTAGGCATTCAGCCTAGCAGTTAATATGCCACTTGGAATGCCTGCATCTCCTATCAGAGTGCCTGAGTTCAAGCCCAGGCTCAGCTCCCGTGTCCAGCTTCCTGCTAAAGAGCATCCTGGGAAGGGTCAGCGCCGTGGCCCACTTGGTTAATCCTTCACCTGCAGCGCTAGCATCCCATATGGGTACTGGGTTCTAGTCCCAGCTGTTCCTCTTCCAGTCCAGCTCTCTGCAGTGGCCCGGGAAGGCAGTGGAGGATGGCCCAAGTGCTTGGGCTCCTGCACCCATGTGGGAGACCAGGAGGAAGTGCCTGGCTCCTGGCTTTGGATCAGCGTAGCTCCTGCCGTACCTGCCATTTGAGGGGTGAACCAACAGAAAGACCTTTCTCTCTCTCTTTCTCTCTCACTCTCTAACTCTATCTGTCAAATTAAAAAAAAAAAAAAAAAAAAGAGCATCCTGGGATCCTGGGAAGCAGTAGGTGAGGGCTCAAGTGGCTGAGTCCCTGCCACCCACATGGCAGCCCTGTACTGAGTTCCTGATTCCTACCTTCAGCCCCAGTGCCAGCCAGGCCTGCTGTGAGCATTTTGGTAGTGAAACAGCAAATGGGAGCTCTGTCTCTGTGCCTCAGAGTAAACACAAAATCCAAAGAGCTAACCATAAATTATTAAACATACTGCATTCTAGTCACTGTGCAAAAATACTTGATATGCACTGCCTTACCTAATACTCTCAATACAGTGATCAGCTAGTTACTACTATGTTTTTTACAGACCGAGAAGGTTGAGTAACTCAAAGGAGGTCATACATAAATAGTAAACCCAGATCTGTCTGACTCCAGTGTATAAGAATGCTCTTAGCCACCACCCCACCCCCTAAATTCCCTACCCTCTGGATTCGTTTAGGGGTCTCTTCCCTGGGCCACCAAAAAAAAAAAAAAAAAAAAAAAAGAGTACATTATAAGCCTTTGCTTTGTCTTTTCTCAAATGAGTCTGTCAATCATTGAAAGCAAGCTCTATTTATCTGTTTCCCTGTACCCAGAAAATGCCTAGCACAGGGCAGATCCTGAAAACATATCAGGTTTCTTCTCCCTTCCCCTCTTCTCCTCTTAAGTCAGAAACCATTTTTTCCTCCTGCCTGCAAACCCCATGCCACTGTACATCTCTTAGGATACATCTTCTGCTTCACAGTAGCATTTTGCATGTCTTATTTACCTCACCAAACCCCGCTCTTTGATGGCAAAGGACAATTTTTAAATCCTTGTGTAGAAACTGCTGCGGGCATTAACTGTGGAAGACTGATAAACAAACCTAGAATGAAAATAGCTTTTAACTGCTGTAATTTCTGTGTAGCTTTCTTCCCACTCTGATTAAACACTAGCCCCATTATTAGCAAGCCACTGTTCCCTAGTTTCAAAAGGCTTTCTGATCAATTTATCAAACGCTTCCGATGCTAGGCACGGGGCGGGGAGCAAACTCAGATCAGAGAAGGGTTTCTGTTCGCCAGAGAAATTCAATCTGGTAATGACTCCCGAATCAAAACAGTGTCGAACACTGGACGGTTCGAGTCTGTGAGTCACGTGGCTCTGCAGGGTGACGGAGATCATCTCATCAACGCAGTGTCAGGGTCACGTAACGGTCTACACGAGCAGCACGCTTACTCACTCCGTGGGATCTAGACCAGCTGCCATGCCCAGCCCTATCCCGCTCGGGGCTCCCGAGGAGGGGTGCGCAAAGCGACGTCTCATCTCCCCTCAGACCTGCGTGCATCTTCCCACACCCTGCCTCTCTGGGCTTTCCCTCCCCCCACCCCACCCTCAGGCTCACCCAACACCCCGAGGGGCGTGGCCCTCACCTACCCACCCGCCTACAGTCTAGCCCGGGGGCTCCGCCAGATTCTCCAAGGACCCTCCCCTCTCTAGGTGGCCTCCCAAATGTGGGGTTGCAGTACAGGCCTGCACAGCCACCGCCACCCCTTTTTGAGACGTATCGGCTTCAGACACAGCCGGGGACCCCGCTTCGCGCTCTTAGCTCCTCACCTGCTCCGCCGACACCGCCCCCTTCCCGGGGCCGCTCCCGCTGCTCTTGCCGGCGCGACCGCTGTTCTCCGCCATCTTCGCCGCCTGCTGGGGTTCCGGCCAGAGCGGCTCAGCCCCGCCCCGCTCTGCGTCACATCCGGGCTGGGAGTTACCGCCCCCTCGCCGCGGCGCCTGCTGGCTCCAGGCCGCTCTACGGATCCGAGCCTGCGAATGGTTGTGGCTGTATCTTCATGTAGGACCTACTCCCTAAGTCGCCGGCCGCGGTGAATCCCACCTGCGGTGCTTTTAACTATGCAACAGAGATGCTGCCCCGGGAGAGGCGGGAAGGATGGGCTAACAGCGGGGTGGGGGCGCGGGTTGAGATCTGGGTTCCTTGTGCCCTCTCCCCACCTCGGGGTGGTGGGCTACGAGGGAGGGTATGCTTCTCCTAAGAGATGCCGCTGTGGGGAGGGAAATAGCTTTGAATTACTAAAGCTGTGCAAGTGCGCAGCCAAGAAGAGAGGCGTAGAAAAACCAAGGAAGTTTCCCCGAGATGACTTCTGAACTGAGGAAACGCTTGGCAGACCAAAGGGCTTCAGCTTAAAGTGAGATCTCTGGGAGCTGAGCCAGTCAGGCACGGAGCCAGCCCCTTCCCCCACCCTCCACCTTTCAGAGCTTTCCCCGTCGCCCATAGAACTTGCAGTGGAGAGTGTTTTAAGGACTGGGGTGTTAGTTTTTAATGGAAGGGCCCTGTTTGAGCTTCACAGTGTGAGGGTGAAAACAGGATCCTAGAAATGTCTTCTCTGAGGGCAGGGTTGGGTGTCCTGATTTCTCATCTTCCTCAGGCTGGGCTTCATCAGCAGGCCTGCTCACCAGCTCCTGTCCTTTCTGTGCCCTGGACTCCGGACACCTCGACCCTCAGTACTTTGTGCTCTGCCCAGGTAACATTTTGTTGTGTCCTTGGTGCCTGCCATATAGTAGATGCTCAGTGTTTGTTAAATGGATGGTGGGACTCAGGTATCAACCATCCAAAGAACACTGGATCTGTGAACCCTGGATCACTGTGGACTGTAAGAACAGAATCAAAACGAAGTCCAGCCTTCCCTGCCTGCTCATTCGAGCCGCTTATTAAACTTGGGTTTCCCCATGCTAGGAAATCTGACAATCCTGCCTGTGGCATTCACAGGCCCAGAGCCATGGCTAACTCCTCTTCCTCCTGGGAACTGCCCCTGGTGGCTGTGTGCCAGGTAACATCAACACCAGACAAGCAACAGAACTTTAAAACGTGTGCTGAGCTGGTTCGAGAGGCCGCCAGACTGGGTGCTTGCCTCGCTTTCCTGCCTGAGGCATTTGACTTCGTTGCACGGGACCCTGCAGAGACGCTACGCCTATCTGAGCCACTGGGTGGGGACCTTTTGGGAGCATATACCCAGCTTGCCAGGTATCAGGGAAAGGGGGAGGAGGGAAGAGGTAGAATCTTTTTTGGGCCAGTGTCTCTGGATTGGCAGCTGTGACAGTAGAGCCTTGAAAAGAGTTCAGTGTCCCCTCCTCCCAGGGAATGTGGACTCTGGCTGTCCTTGGGTGGTTTCCATGAGCGTGGCCAAGACTGGGAGCAGACTCAGAAAATCTACAATTGTCATGTGCTTCTCAACAGCAAGGGTGAGACTTCGTAATCCTTTAGCCTGCCTCTTCCCAGGTTCTTCTTCCTCAACTTAGACTCTTCACAATTCTGTTTTCTCAACTGTCTCTCTTTGGTACATTTTAGGGGCATTTGTCCTTCTCTTCCTAGCCTATACACTCTCTCCTCCTTGAGAGGAGCAAAGCTGAGCACCAGAGTATTCCTTTTCCCTCTCACTCTAGGATCAGTAGTGGCCACCTACAGGAAGACGCATCTGTGTGATGTAGAGATTCCAGGGCAGGGACCTATGCGTGAAAGCAACTCTACCTTGCCTGGGCCCAGTCTTGAGTCACCTGTCAGCACACCAGCAGGCAAGGTAGGAGCGGTGAGGGTGAGGGAGGAACAAGAGGGAGGGGAACCAGGAGTACAGAAAGCTCTAAGGAGTGTGATAACGGGTAAAACTGGATGCTGTGATAAATGGGAAAGGGGGCTTAGGCAAACTGTTTTTCATTCCAGATTGGTCTGGCTATCTGCTATGATATGAGATTCCCTGAACTCTCTCTGGCATTGGCTCAAGCCGGAGCAGAAATACTTACCTACCCTTCAGCTTTTGGATCTGTTACAGGTCCAGCCCACTGGGAGGTAAGAGAACACCTCTTCCAAACATAAAGGCTTTCTCTTAACCTCATTCTACCCTCTCAGCCCCACCAGTTCAGATTTTCTTCCCCTTCCCGCCTAATGGGAAAATTCATTCTCCCAAACTGACATCTCTCCTATGTTGTGGATAACAAAGTAACTTATTCCTAGGAAATACCAGCATGGTCACAATAGGTAGATTAGCCTGAAATGTCCATCTGCTATTATTTCTCCATCCACTATTGTATATACTTAAGTGAAAACACATTTTCTCATCCCCAGGTGTTGCTGCGGGCCCGTGCCATTGAAACCCAGTGCTATGTGGTGGCAGCAGCACAGTGTGGACGCCACCATGAGAAGAGAGCAAGTTATGGCCACAGCATGGTTGTAGATCCCTGGGGAACAGTGGTGGCCCGCTGCTCAGAGGGGCCAGGCCTCTGCCTTGCCAGAATCGACCTCAACTATCTGCGACAGTTACGCCAACACCTGCCTGTATTCCAGCACCGCAGGCCTGACCTCTATGGCAATCTGGGTCACCCACTGGCTTAAGACTTTTGATTTCTGTGAGTTGAGACCCCCTCCCCCATTGTGAGCTGGTGCAGCTGTGACTTGCAGGCAGGACCCAGGCGCAGCTCTCCTCACTTGGAGAAACTCGACTCTCTATGGAACATAGGCTCGGCTTTTTGGGAAAGAAAACTTTCTTCTGAGCTCAGATTCCAGTTTCAGAAAGATGGAATTTTATATATATTCACTGTTTATTTCATGAAAACTGAAGTTATGCTGAGGGCTGAGCAGCACTGGCATTGAAAAAAAATATATAATCATCACAAAGTCTGTGTCTGGACATCTCCTTTGGGAGCTGGAAAGGGAGGTGGTATAGTACCAGCTGGACTAGTCTCCAACTCTAGGCCTCCTGGCTCATTCAACGTGCCTCCCTACCTAAATAAAAGTGCAACACTCAGTGCATGTCCCGGCCCTATTCTCCCAAGTATGGGAGTGGGAGTAGGGGTACAGGAAGGAAAAGGAAAAAGAAGTTGATAACTGAATTTTTTCACTTTCACCTATGATGCCCTTTGTCCAAGCCAGAAGAAAGCAAAGGGGGAAAGGGCTATAGGGTACATTATTTATTTTCACTTGAACATGGAAGGGAAGTGTCACACTCCCCCTTCCCCTTTTTAGGGGGAGTGTGTTTTAATCAATAACCTCTTCTCCATCTATTCTGTGGGTGTGTGTGTGTGTGGGGGGTGCTTACACCCCCCCACACACATACACACACGACAGTGGGAGGGGTGACTAGTTTTATCTATTACCGCCTTGAAGAAGGTTTGACAAAGGGGGAAAAAGGAAGAAGCCACACCAGGCAGAAGTTTCAAGCCATGGAATGGAGGAAAGAAGGCAGAGAGGAGCAGCACCAGAGGCCAGGAGACAGTGGAAAGGGCCACAGCTTGTTTTTTTAAAAATTCTGTAATTTGGAAGAGGGAGGTGATTATTTTCCAAAATACACTTCAGAGTCCCACCTTCCACATAGCTCCCTTACAGCCCTTTGGTTTTTCAGACAAAATTTAAGAGCCCTCATAAAGCCAGAAGTATTGATAACCCCTCAGTGCACCCAAAAGCAGTGTTCACTTCAATCCCTCACAAAGACTATGTTCTATAGACTTTGCTTCTCCTTATACATTTGTCATTCGGCTCAGTGGTAAGGTGGCTGTAGACACATGTTAGAGGGTAAGTGGAAATGGGAAACAAAGGGGAAGCCCAGGCACATGGGTGCAGGGAGGGTGGGGAACACCACTTCCACTTTCCTTTGTCTTTTCCTTTAAAAAAAAAAAAAAGGCAGGGGTGCGATTGGTTGGAAGGGTAGAGAACAAACCCCAGAACAGTATGTAAGCTGCAGAGGTGGGTGGCGGGAGCAGCGCCCACCAGGGGGAGGGGGGAGACTGTCAGGGCAGTGCCTGCAGCATCAAGTTCCTCAGGAGTTTCTGTCGGCCCAGCTCGTAGTCCTCCTCATCCACATTCACCAGCAGCTTGATGGCTTCGTGGCCCACAGCTTGCTTGAGGGAGTCTGTGATAAAGACACCTTTAAGTGCCTCTAGTAACGAGCCATTGATATAGTCGCGCCAGAATGCGTCGAGGTAGGTGAGCTCAGAGAACTTGATGTCACAGATGATGGAGCCCAGGTCCCGAGACTTGAGGATGGTGTTCGCCTGGTTAAAGCGCTCAAACTGGCGCTCAAGTGGGTCCTGCTTGTTAGAGAAGACGTTGCCCTGCAGAGCAGTCTCGTGCTGGCAGTATTCAGCCCGAACCCGCAGTCTGATATCTAGGAGACAAGATACAGAGCAGAGGAGGGGTTACAATCGAAGTTTGAAAAGCAAAAAAGAGTAGCAAAGTTGGAAACCACCTGATAGTCTCTCTTACACTGGACTAGTTCTTTAATTTATCTATTTGAAAGGCAGAGTGACAAAGAGTGAAGGAGAGAGGAGATCTTCCATCCACTGGTTCATTCTCCAAATGCCGGCAACAGCTGGACTGGACCAGGCTGGAGCCAGGAACTACAGCTGGTAGTCATCTACTACTTCTCAGGCACATTATAGCAGGAAGCTGGATCAGAAGCAGAGCAGCTGGGACTCAAAATGTGCTCCAAGATGAAGCAGGTGTCCCAAACAGCAGCTTAAACCACTGTGCCACCCCAGGACTAATTTTTTCCAGAGGACTATCTGCCTCTGAAATTGTTGCTTGATTGCAGGAGGTTCCCTGCAGTGGAATATGCTCAAGTCAGCACTATTCCTATCACAAGCAGCACCTTGCTCATAGGAGATAATTTTCCTAATTAACAGGCGTAGAAGTTAATTCTAAATCTCTATCTAGACTTGGTTTGCCTTACAATAAGGATGGCATAATGGCACCCTTTTGATCAAGTGTTCAACTAAAAAGAGTTTAAATGTATCCTTCCCTAAGATAAAGAGTTCTTCCATGAGAGAATTAACCATTCAACTTCACTGTGCTATAGTAGTCAAAGAGGTTTGCACTGAATATTATAAATTGCCCAGTATCCAAGTACTTCTTTATATTTCCCCACAAGTCTTATTCCACCTCTGGAACCTTTAAAATTTTCTTACCACATGTCTGCTTTTCCTTGGGATCTGGTGTCACTGACTTCCGGCGTTTCCGCTGGCTCCCAAGTGTGGCTCTCCCTCGGGCTGGCCGCTTGCTACACATCTGAGAACCGGAAGTGGGGCAGCACACCACAGGATAGTGGGGAGGCACTGGCCAGAAGGTAAAAGGGAAGAAAACACAGTCGGGCAAATGCAGAAATCCAAAACACTTCTCTTGGATTGAGGAAGGAGACATTTAGACTTAGCACTAAAAACAGTGTCAATAACGTGACCTGAGAGGAGGACACAAAGTTAGAGCAAACACAGAGCCTATGTGAAGTATTAACTCCTCACCTCGTGCGTCACGGGACAGGTGGAGGATAGCATCCCTCCATTAAGCCGGCAAAGCCAGCGATGTGACAGTAGAGTCCTCCTATTTGATTAGGGAAGTTGGAGTTTCTATCTTCTCACCTGTTTTAGGGGGCTGGGGAGGCCTCGGTTCTGGGTCACTGAGGGCTCTGGGGGTCACGTAGCGAATTGATGTCTCTTCCAGATACTTGTCTACAAGATCAGGGCACACTGTAAAGGAAGGAGGAGTCATTCAGAAAAGAGACACCCTTCTCTTCTCCCAGTCCAAACCTCACTCTTGTGAGTGAGGACCGGATCGGAAGAGGAGCAGCCAGGACTAGAACCAGTGCCCATATGGGATGCCAGTGCTTCAGGCCAGGGCGTTAACCCGCTGTGCCACAGTGCCGGCCCCGTGAGTGAGGACCCTGTTAACTTCACTCTTCCAGGCACTTGCCAGGCTCAATGCCTCTTCCCCTTCAGATTACTACAATGCTCACTCCTGGTCTCCCATGCTGCTTCCCTGATTCCAGTGGTCCCACCCCCCAGGCACCCTCACCAGCCCGTCTCCTCTTGAGGGTGACGTAGGGCAGCAGGTCATGGCGAGTGATGATGCGCAGCAGCTGCAGCACCTGACGAAAGTTACTCTCATCACAGCGGCCCTGGCGTTCCAGTGCC
Source organism: Sylvilagus floridanus (assembly GCA_949820135.1). Taxonomy (NCBI): domain Eukaryota; kingdom Metazoa; phylum Chordata; class Mammalia; order Lagomorpha; family Leporidae; genus Sylvilagus; species Sylvilagus floridanus. Next base: position 122,517,610 of record OX463225.1, read on the forward strand.
AATAAGAAATCACGTCCATTTCGGATGAGTCCACGCTCGTGGTCGTCAATGACATCCACAAAGAGGAAGGAAAGCACACGCACGTCTCTGTGTGTCAGGTGGGTACCCACGATGTCAAACATGCGGTGCAGGCTATACAGCCCGTGCTCCTGCTCGCCATGCTCTTCTGGCCACACCTGGCTTGCTCTCCGCTTTAGGCCCGCCATGCTGGGGGCTCAGGTACGCAATGCTTTCCAGAATCCCTGCGCAGCAGCTGTAATCCCCACTGAACTGTAAGGACAAGGAAACAATCTGTGAGCCACATAGCAGAAACGAGTCTCACCCATTCCTATATTCCCAGTGCCTAGCACAATGCCTGACACAGTACAGTAACGATACACATGTCTTTTCATTATTATTATCATTATTGTTATTTGGAGAGGCAGAGAGAGCATCCCCATTTGCTAGTTCAATCCTCAAATGCTTGCAACAGCTGGGACTGGACTAAGCCAAAGCCAGGGCTAGGAACTCAGCAAGGTCTCTCATAGGGGTGGCAGGAACCCAGGTCTCCCACATGGATGCAGGTGCCCAAGCACCTGGGCCATCTTCTGCCGCTTTCTGAGGCTCATGAGCAGGCAGATGGATTGGAAGTAGAGCAGGGGCCAGTGCAGTGGGTTAACGCCCTGGCCTGAAGCGCCGGCATCCCATGTGGGCGCCAGTTCTAGTCCTGGCTGCTCCTCTTCCGATCCAGCTCTCTGCTATGGCCTGGGAAAGCAGTACAACATGGCCCAAGTCCTTGAATCTCTGCACCCGCATGGCAGACTGGAAGAAGCTCCTAGCTCCTGGCTTCAGATCAGCCTAGCTCCAGCTGTTGCGGGAGTTGAACCAGCAGAAGGAAGACCTCTAACTCTGCCTTTCAAATAATAATAATAAATAAGTCTTTAAAAAAATTCACTCTCAATTCTAATATGGAAGCTGCTTCAGATGAACCTCGGGACTGACAATAGGGAAACTAAGTATCTTTAGAGTTAGAACTAGTTTAAATTCTGAGTGTATCATTAACAAGCTGTGTATCAATGACCTTAAGCAAGGCACTTAACTTCAAAGTCTCAGTGCCCTCATCTATAAAACAGAGATGAAAGAAGTCACTTCTCAGAGTTAAGACTCTAGTGAGAAATAACATGCCAAATCATTTTGTAAACGTTGAGATTTCAAAGATAGAAGCATCCTTGACCTCTGTGACCCAGACTCATCCCTCCACAAACCGAGGCTCGTTTTTCTTACAATCCAAACAAGCCCAACAGCCTAACTGCTAGAATTAACCAACAGTATGCACCAAAACTGATGAATTAAAAATCAACATTACGTTCCTACATTGAACATTCTTATAATTCTATTGCATTTGCATGCCCTTGATCTTCACACCAACTTCTAACCTTTCCTCAGGGATATCATTTACTAATCCCTTGTCAATGTCCAATCACAGTCCTACATTCTTTTATATAATTCAGCATAAATTCACAAAGTTCTTCCACCATTCAACAACTTTTACCTCCATGTAGGCACTCATAATTCCTGCCCTGTAACATAACACTATTTTACCCTCTGACCACAACCTCCAATCACTTACCAATTATAAATTCCTGTTGATGCTATTTTAAAATATTTACTAAGGGGCCAGCGCCATGGAGCAGTAGGCTAAGCCTCCACCTGCAGCACCGGCATCCCATAAGGGCACTGGTTTGTGCCCCAGCTACTCCTCTTCCAATCCAGCTCCTTGCTAATGGTCTGGGAAAGCTGTGAAAGATGACCCAAGTACATGGGACCCTGCACCCACATGAGAGACCCAGAAAGAAGCTCCTGGCTTCAGATCAGCCCAGCTCTGGCCATTGCAGTCATTTGGGGAGTGAATCAGTGAACAGAAGACCTTTCTCACTGTCTCTCCCTTTGTCTGTAACTCTGCCTCTCAAATAAATAAATAAAATCCTATTTACGTATTTATTTTTTTGCAAGGCAGAGAGATCTCCTATGTTTACAACAGCTGGAGATGGGTCAGGCCTAAGCCAGAAGCCTGGAACTCAATCCAGGTTTCCCATTTGAGTGGTAGGAATCCAAGTACTTGAGCCATCACTCCCTGCCTCCCAGAGTGCATATTAGCGAAGCAGGAATCAGGAGCAGAGCCAGGATTCAAATCCTATCATTCTAATGAGATGCAGGTATCTCATGCAGTGTCTATATTATAAACACTAGGCCAAATGGCTGCCCCTAACACCAATCTTGACTCACCTAAATCTAGTACCTATGTCTAGTTGAGTTAGAGGTTTAAAATGCACAGCTGGGGGCTGGGGGTGTAGCGCAGCAGGTTAAGCTGCTGCCCATGATGCTGGCATCCCAACAGAGGTGGTTCAAATCTTGGCTGCTCTGCTTCTGATGCAACCCTCTACTAATGCGCCTGGGAAAGCAGTGGAGGATGGCTCCAGTCCTTAGATCCCTGCCACCCATATGGGAGACCTGAATGGAGTTCCAAGCTCCTGGCTTTGGTCTAGCTCAGCCTTGGTTGTTGTGGCCATTTGGGGAGGGAGCCAGTGAATGCAGCACCCTTTCCTCTCTCCGATTCTGTCATTCTGCCTTTCAAATACAATTTAAAAAAATCTTTTTTGGGGCTGGTGCTGTGGTGTAGCGGGTGAAGCCACCACCTGCAGTACCAGCATCCCATATGGGCACTGGTTCGAGTCCCGGCTGCTCCACTTCCCATCCAGCTCCCTGCTATGGCCTGGGAAAGCAGTGGAAGATGGCCCAATTCCTTGGGCCACTGCATCCACCTGGGAGACCTGGAAGAAGCTCTTGGCTTTGGATCAACACAGCTCTGGCCATTGCAGCCAACTGGGGAGTGAACCAATGGATGGAAGACCCTCATCCTCTCCCTCTCCCCTCTCTCCTCTGTGTGCAATTCTTTTAAATAAATAAATCTTAAAAAAAAAAAAAAAAAACCTTTTTCATTTTAAATAAAAAAGCACAACTCATCACTTTCCTATTTAAAACCTGTCTAAAGGGACCAGTGTGTGGCACAGCATGTTAAGCCTCTGCCTTTAATGCTGGTATCCCATATGGGCCCCAGTTTGAGAGCCTAGCGCTTTATTTCCAATCCATCTCCCTACTAATGTGCCTGGGAAAGCAGCAGGAAATAGCCCAAGTACTCGGGCTCCTGCAACCACATGGGAGATCCAGGGGAAACTCCAGACTCCTGGCTTTGTTCTGGCCCAGCTCTGGCTGCTGTGGCCATTTGGGAAGATATCCCTCTGTAACTCTGCCTTTAAAACATAAGCCTTTTTTTCCCTAAGGACTTGGGCCATCCTCCACTGCTTTCTCAGGCACATTAGCAGCAGCCAGGACTCAAACCAGCCCCCATATGGAATGCCATGTAACTTACTATGCCACTGTACCAGCCCCTAAAAAATAAATCTTAAAAAAAAAAAAAAAAGACCTATACCCTAACCTATAAGAGCATCCAAAGTCTTCCAAGATCAGGCCTATCTTTCTAACCTCCTCTCCCACCACATCCTGCTTTTTATTCTCTAACATTATACATTTTATCATCTACATGATCATTTTATTTATAATTCACATACATCATGCAATTCATTCTACACCCTTCTTCTGGCTAGTCCCTCTGCCTGAGTTCCCCTCTCCCCTTTCTATTCCATACCCCCATCACCACCCCTCTTCAGATGGCTAACTCCTACTCACCCTTTAAGAGTCAGCTCAGATGCCATCTTCAAAATGCACTCTCTACACCCCCATGCTAGGATAGGTTGTGCTCTTCTGGAACACTGTGCATATCTCCTTCATACCACTTACCCCCGTGTACTAAAATTATTTGTGTATTTATTATCCCATTAGCTCCCACACAATGCATGAGGACGAAATCACATTCATATTTATATCCCTAGTGTCTAGAAATGGACACAGCCTGGCATACTATAGGATCAGCTTGTTGTTTAACTGAACCTAATCTCCAAAAGATCACCACAAGCAATCCCAAATAAGAAAAAAAAAAAAAACATGAAATCTATGAAAGGATTCCATTAAAAAACACCTAACTCGGTAACCACACATATATTCTGGCTAGCCATAGTGTCCTCTGCACTCTGCATAAGTTCTCACACCCCATTACCCTATTCACAATAAGGGTACTCTACCCATTTTATATACTAAGAAACTGAGGCTAAGCTAAGAGAGAGAATAAAATAACTATTTCAGAAGAGCTAAGCTGATGGAGACTTAGAAAAGCTGAAGAACAGTAGGACCTGGTCCTTTGTTCCTCAACAAACCCAATGTACAGAGACTTACCCTCTCAAGAAAAGGGGAGGAATCACTTAACCCCAATCACAAGTTCTAATAGGTGGCAAGGAAATATAATCCATAAGGTTTTGAGAGCCTATGCCCTAAAGCATGGCAAACAGCTGGGAAAACAGCTATTCACTATAGCCTGGCTTTGTCATTTCCTCTCCTGTTTCACCTGCTGCTGTCACTAGGTACACATGAAGGTGCTGAAGGAAATTAGCTGCTTGCTCACAGCAGACAACATGAGAATGCTGAGCCCCTTAGGGCCCCTACAACTGCTTCCCTATCCCACCTGTTCCCTTAGCCAGCTGTTGACTATGAGGATCCCAGAGAAAACAGATGGGCAGGCTTTACATCGAACCAATCAGAAAAACACGCTGCTCAAGAGCTCCCTAATTCAGAGTCCTTAAACGTCAGGAAATGAAAAAATATTGTCCCCATACACCTTGCCACTGGAAAATGAGGCAAATATGGAGAAGGCCCTAATTATGCACCAATAAATGCAATTCTATCACAGGCCTCAGTCCCCTGGGGGTTAATTCCCTACATTTGAGAGAGAGGGACAAAAACGATAGCTACCTTTAAGTGCTAGATCCTCGGCTGGATCATCCTAGGGACTAGGAATTATTAGAGCTGCTAGGTCAGTTGTTCTCAATCAAGAACCAATTTGTCCCCCAGGGAGCACGTGGCAATGTTTGAAGACATTTTTCATATCATGCTTGGGGGAGGGGGTTTGCTACCAGCATGTAATAAGGTCATAGATGGGATGCTGCTAAGTATTATATAATGCACAGGACAGTTCCCCCATAACACAGAATTATCTGAACCAAAATGATAATAATGCAAGGGACAGGAAACTATTCTAAGCAGAGTGTGATGAAGGGTCAAAAGAATGCACATCATTTTCCACTAGATCTGAGAAGGAAGCTATCTGGTCCCTCCAACCCCAACCCATTAACTAATACTCCAGATGAATAGAAAGACCAGCCAGACACAGGCTCACTCATTTAACTCTTAAGTCCAGCCAGCACTAAAGAGTTTCACCCCACTCCAACCCTGACTCCACTACCACCTGCTGTTGCCATTCAGGTAAACAGTGGATGAGAAGGCTGCATTCTCCTCTACCCCAACCCAGGTCTCCTTTGACCTAGCATGCAATCTGGAGTCCTGGGAGGATAAGAGAAACACCACCCTCTACAAGACACAAAGGATCCTGCTCTTAAACCCCAAGGCCATCTTTAAAGTCCTGAAACTATACCAGCAGCAAACCCTTCCTTGCTAGGTGGCTGAGCAGGCTGACACCACTTATTCATTGAAGCAAAACACTGAAGTCTAGGTTTCCAAGGTTATGTCCTTGGGAGAAATGTCAGAAGGCAGGCATGCAGCCTTATAGGCAGCCCTCCCACTTAATTACCATCTAGGATGGTGAGTTCACTCATTCAGCAACCCAAATGGGGGTTCCAGGAGTCTATCTAACTTTAGCATGAAAATAAGGTAACCAACTTCCTCTTAAACCGAAATATATATTCAGCATTCTACAGCAATGAGGCAAAGGAGCTTAACTTAAAACATACAGACCTTGGGGCAGGCACTGTGGCGCAGCAAATTAAGCCAATGCTTGGAATGCCCACACCCCATATTGGAGTCCCTGGTTTGAGTTCCAGCTACTCTGTTTCCCATGCAGCTTCATGCTAACATGCTTAGGAGGCAGATGAGGGCTCAAGTACATCCACATGGGAGATTTTGATGGCCCTCCTGGTTTCAGCCCCCAACTGTTACAGGCATTTGGAGAGTGAACCAGCAGAAATGCAAGATCTCCTCCCTCCACAACACACACACATCACTCTTTCAAATAAATAAATCTTTGAAAATGTATATGTACACAGATCCTGTAAGAGCCTATAAGAAAGTATCCAAGAGGTGAGGAGAATATACCCTTCTAAACACAAGATTAGAAAGAACTCAAGTCTCAGTGTTTGAAACACTGCCAGATACGAAGAGACAAACATTCCAGCAAACAAGGCTGATCTGGCTCTACATCAGTCCCCCAAGTTTCCCAAGAATAATTCTTGATTCTGATGAACTGCTGTACTTTCTGGAGTTCCAGCTTTTTGATTTTCCCCTTCCTTTGGGAGGTCAAAGTCATTCAAGCGCCAAATAACAGTACACATGAATCTACAGGATTCCCTCCCGATTGGTCATTCTCCACTGGGTTTCCACTTACAAGCAGTCTAGTCTCATCTCAACCTCGGATAACATCTGTACTTTCTGGGCTACGTGGCTCTCCCCAAAACCCTTAGAGGAAAGCCATGTGGAAGAAACAATGATGACTTCTTGAAATGAAACTAGATTTTTCTTAACATGAGTGATACCTGTATATCCATGGGAGACCACAGATCTCTCTCAGAAGTCCTTAAAGGAAAGTCACACAGAAAAACTTAATGACAACAAAGAAAGTGAAGTCTTGGGGTACACACTGTGGCACAGCAGATTAAGTTACCACTTGGGATGGCTGCATCCCATATCAGAGCGCTAGTTCCAATCCAGTTTCCTGCTAATGCATCTGGTGCACTTGGGAGGCAACAGATGATGGCCCAGTGTTTGGGTCCCTGTCACCCATATAGGAGACTCGGATTGAGGTCCTGCCTTCTTGGCTTTGGCCGGGCCTAGCCCTTGCTGTTGCAGGCACTTGGGGAGTGACCCAGTGAACGAAAGATCTCGGCCTCCCTCCCTCTCCCACTCCCCTTTCAAATAAAAATCTGTAAAGAGTTATGTCTTACAGTGAAAACTACATGGAAAGTCTTAAGGATAGCTAAGCATACATGAGAAACTTCCTTTCTCATTAATAAAAACAATTTTCTTGCTGGTGGGACAAGAGAAATGTAACTAGATATCTGAAGTCAGAATTACACAGTATGTTTTCAACAAGAAGATTGCAGGACTCAAAACAAGTGGAAAAGAGTAAGGTAGAAGAAAAGCCTTCCCAAGGAAGAAAGGCACCTTAGCAACCCTCCAAGGGCAACATTTAGCCGACAACGTTAGAATCCACAGTTGATAGTAACAAACCAAAGCTGATGTTTTGTTCCAAAGCACCTAGTTTCCCCTTTTTTTCCCTCCTATCATCTCCAGTTACCTAAAGAGGTAGTGATTGCAACAGACCTTACTCAGTTGCATGAGTAAAAAACTCATTTTCCCTGGCATCTACCCCATTACTGGGCTCAACCCCCAATATATTCCTCATGTCATTTCCATTCGCTTCCATTGTTTGAAAACAATAAAAAGTTCCAGACTTACCTCTTCAAGAAACTTAATTTCCCAGGTCTCTTCCTAGCACAAGTTTCAAAGCCAGCAGCAAAACAAAAACAAAAGCAAGTAAGGGGGAGAAGAGAGTCAATTTTCAAGCTTTATTTTGAAACCTCAAAGGCCCAAAGAGTTGGTCAATCTCAGTTGCAAAAATACAGTCAAGCATAAAGCTATTTTGGTTGAAATGATCCATTCCAAGCTAGAGAACTCATCTATAACAAAATTCCCACACTTCCCTAACTCTCTACTAATCAACTCACAGAATAATACCATCTTCACAAACTTCCAGTCTTACTGGCTCATGGCAAGAAGCGTCCCAAGTCCAAAATTACCGAGAAAACCATTCTGATACTTTCTCATGTCCCTCAATTCCTATTCCACCTGTTCTGTTACAATATTAATGTTTACTTTCATCTTTAGAGAAAACTGGAAGGAATGTGGTTACAGCCAAAGAAGGCATTTTCTTCCCATCACTTATCAGACCAGAACTATCTTCCAAATTGTATCTTCAACCTTTCCTTAACTAGCACGCAATGAAGACAAAATATCCGCTAAGGAAGCATCCACTCACACGGCCACATTGCACCAGAGAATCTTTTTTGAAATTTATTTTTCTGTACATGCATTTTGCCCCCTCATCCTAGCACTGAAACCGCAAAAGAAGGGTCTGGAAACTAAAGTACTCATTTAATTAGCCTGGCCTGCCTAAATGTCTTTTCTGTTGCCCTCTCGGGATTTTCAGAGCCTCCACCTTGGCAGACAGGGCTTGGTCCTAGCCACGTCTGTTGCCCCATTCTTGGACTGCTAATTGCTGAAAACTAGCAAAGTCCTTTACTCCTCCACACTCTGACACAAGCTTCCCCATTTTCCCTTCTTTTCCTAACTAGGAAAAACAAGACAGCAGTTAGCTGGGGAGCCTTTTGGTAAGCAAACCTAGTTGAAGCCTCATTCAACCCCAATTCTCCAAACCCACATGACCAGTCCCTTCTGCCCTTCCCACCCTATGGAAGCTAAGGGCCTGGCCATCACAATTAGCTCCAACTGATGCTGCTTAACTCTGCTCTCCCTTTCCACAGGGGAAGGGGAAGGGGAAACCCCGAACCTCTATCACCGTGCAGCTCCACGGTCCTCTCTCCCATCCCATTCCCCTTCCTCCCAAACTTTCCTCCCAGTCTCTCACTTTCTCCATTACCTCGTCACACCGACACTCTCCATTCCCCCAAACCTCCCTCTTCTTTTCCACCCAAATTCTCCCCCTAGGCCCTTCCCCCTCCCACCTCCAATTTAACACTTTCAAAACCTATCCCCACTAAACGTCTGAAGTCCAAGTCTCACCTTCCCCGCCTCCCCACAACAGCCTTCCCAAGGGTCCAGCCCTGCCTGCAGCCTCACGCCACAAGCCCCCTGTCCCTTGCCCCCCTCAGCCTCTCCCCCCACCCGGCTCCTACCCCGTCGATCCGGCCGGATGGCAGCCCCACTCCCCTCCTCGGCCTCCCTAATCCCCCCAGCCGGGCCCAGTCTCGGCCCTTGTTTACGCCCCTCCCCGTGCCCCTACTCCGCCGCCTCGACCCCTGCCCTCTCCCACAGTTGCCATCTCCCCTGCACGCCCCCCTCGGCTGCTCCCCTCCCCCACCTCGCAGCGTCCCGTCACCTCCCTCTCCGGAGGTTCTCAGGCTGGACGTCGCCACCGCCTCCCCCTCCACTTTCCTTCCCCAAGCCCTTTGCGGCCCCGCCCGGCCCCGCCCCGTCCCGCTCGACTCCCCCTCCCCACTCCGGCCGCCCCGCCGCCTCACTCTGGGCTCAGGCTCGGCGCCGCCATGTTGGATCCATCCGCGCCGCTCTCCCGGGCCCGTCTCCCGGCGCCGCATCCGGGCTCCAGCCGCCGCCGCTGCCGCCGCCGCCGCCGCCACCGCCGCGGGCGTGGGGGAGGGGACAGCGGGCGGGGGTGGCCGCATCCTGAACAGCGCCTCCCGGAACCTGGCCGGTTAGCGGCGGCTTCGCGACCATAGTGAGGCATGAGCCGGGGCAGCCATACTAGGTGAGGGCAGCCTGGCAGCGGCATTAAGCGAGGAGCGGATAGCTTCACTTTGCGAGAAGAGCATAGGGACTGGCAGCCATCTTGCTTTGGGGCAAACTGGCAACGCAGGGTTTTTTCCTGACGGCGGCCTCGGGGCGGTAGTAGGGGCTGGGAGAGGGTAGCATTCTTGGCACGTGGAAACACTGGTGGCGCCAGAGTTGGCTGGTGGCAACTTAGAGACCGTTTGAAAGACTGGGCCGAGCAGCCATGACGCGTGAGGGCGGAATAGCACGGGGGTCGGATTGCCTCGCAAACGTGGGTGAAGGATCAAGAGCTGCATTTGACCTTTGCTCCGAGCTTCCAGGTCACCCGGACGTCCCGTAAACCCGGATCCGGAGCTCGGATCCCGCCGTGGACTTCATGCTGTCGGCATTTACCTTTTGAGCTCCGCTTCCTGTAGGAAGTGTCGCCGGAGCGGAGTCGTGGAGGACTGTTGGGAATTGGGGCGGGCGGAAGCGGGTGGTGGCGCAGGTACGTTCCGGAGCTGCCAACAGCCTGGTGTGGCCAAAGAAAGGTAATAGATGAGGCCTGTGAGAGAGGGAGGGACCGTGTTACGAAAGGCGCTGTAAATTAATTGGTTTTACCCTTCAGGGCAATGGAGAGGCTTTGAAGGGTTTTCGCACAGGTGTGAACAATTACATTTACATTTTTAGGAAGATTACTGGTTGTAAAATGAGGGATGTGTTGCAAGGAACAAAGAGGCAAGATAAAACAACTGCGAAAGTCATCTGGGCTAGCGATGGTGCTCTGTCGTGCAGAGGGGGAGTGACAATGGGGACAGTCGGTTGCATTAGGGAGTAGGAGTGTCCTGACTTGGGCCACTGAGGAGTAATGATGCCGATTTCTTTTTTTTTTGAGGGGGGTGGGAATGACTTTTAAGCACCTGTAGAATATGCATTAGACACTTGGGTATTAGTCAATCTGAATTGAGAACCCAAACGGTTTCAGGTGTTCATATAGATCGGTGTTGAAGCCATGGAAATGGGTATAATGGTGGACAGAGAATACTTGCATTTGAGTGATTGGATGAGGGAAAGAAGGAAGGAAACTGAAAAAAAGAACCCAGAGAAGGAACAAACAGAAAGACAAGAAGAAAACCCGGAAGAAGTTATCAAAGAAACTGGCCAAAGTGTTAGATGTAACGAAAGATCAGGTAAGATGTAGACTCATATGTGTCCATTGGGTTTTGCAACAAAAAGATCACTTAGTGAATTTGGAGAAAACTGTTTCATAGATATGGTGGGGTAGAAACTCGATTGAACTGGAAAGGTGTAAGTAAATGTTTTTTCATGATGTTGACTCTGGAAAAGAAAGTTAAATAATAAGATTCTAAGAAAAGTAAAGTTTTAGGTATGTGAGACAGCTAGATAGAGAGGTCCTAATGATGACAGTTAAATATACAGATCTAGATTTTAGGAGAGATACACAGTAAGTGAGAGAAAGCAAGTGCAAGCTTAGCAGGTTAAGCTGTTACCTGTGACGCTGGCATGTTCATGTCTGGCTTCTCCAGTTCTGATCCAGCTCTCTGCTGATGGACTGGGAAAAGTGGCAGAAAGTGGACCAAGTGTTTGGACCTCTGTCACCTATGTGGGAGTCAGGGAAGAAGCTCCTGCCTTCAGCCTGGCCCAGCCCTGGCCATTATGGCCATCAGGGAGTGAACCAGCAGATGGAAGATCTCTCTCTCTGTCTCTCCCTCCCTCTGTATAACTCTTTCAAATAACTAAGTATTTTTTTAAAAAGTAAAAATTACTATGAACAGTGGGCCTGGGATTGATTAGACTTTAACTTTTCATTTTAGATCCATCTTTACTGCTTGATTTGTCTTTACTGTGCTACATAAATTAGTCTTATAGAAAACTACTCTTTAAAAAAAATCCAGTGATAAATATTCCAGGCACTCTGATATATCAATATTTCAGTGCTTGAAGCCACAGATCTGGATAAGCTCCCCAGAGAACAGCAAAGGGCTAAGAAGAGTACTCTGGGGAATCCCAGTGGTTAAGGCACAAGTGCAAGAGCCCTTGGAAGATCTTTGAAAAGTAAGAGTGAGGAAGAACAGAAACTGGGAGATAATTATCACAGTATCAGAGGGAAGAAAATGTTTTAAGAGAGTTGAAGCTGTCAAAAGTGTCAATTTCCCCAGAGGCAAGTGACAAGAAAGGGGCCGGCCTTGGCTCTGCATCCAGCTTTCTTGGAAGTGAGCTACAAGGGTCTTCCCCAAGTATCTAGGCAATTCAACCCTCTGCTTTTTTTTTTTTTCCTTCTCTCTTTGGAGCCATGTTTTTTCTTTTTACAAATGAGAGGCGGAGGGACAGAGCTCCTACCCATTGCTCCACTTTCCAAATGCCAGCAACTGGATCAAGCCAAAGCCACTGGAACTCAACCCAGGTCTCACATGTGTGTGGCTAGAAGCAGCTGCTGCCTCCCAGGGTGGGCAATAGCAGGAAGCTGGAGTTAGGACTTGAGCTCTGAAACTCTGATACAGGGTGCGGACATTGCAACCAATGTCTTAACTGCTAGACCAAACACACACACCCAGGCTGTTTTGCCCTTAAACATCATGGCTGCCAGTACCAGCCTAACAGTGGGTCTTTTGTTTGTTTTTTAGATTTATTTATTTGAAAGGCAGAGTTAGAGGAAGAGACAGAGCAAGAGAGGTGTAAAATCGGCTGGTTTACTCCCCAAGTGACCTCAATGGCCTGGGCTTTGCCAGGTTGAAGCCATGAGCCTGGAGCATCTCCAGGTCTCCCATGTGGATACAGGGGTCCAAGCACTAGGGCCATCTGCCTCTGCTTTTCCAGGTGCATTTGCAAGGAGCTGGAGCAGAAGTGGAGCAGGCAGGTATCAAACCAGCATTCATATGGGATGTGGACACTGCAGGCAGCAGCTTAACCCACTATGCCACGATGCTGACCCCTCATGGATCCTAAAATCATCACCAGGAGCCGGTTTGTCACGGCAAGTTAAGCTGCCATTTGTGGTGCCGGCAACCCATATTGGAGTGCTGGTTCATGTCCCACCTGTTCTGTGTCCAATCCAGCTCCTTGCTAATGAGCCTGGGAAGGCAACATATAACCTAAGTACCTGGGCCCCTCCCACCTGTGTGGGAAACTGGAATGGAGTTCCTGGCTCCTGGCTTCAGCCTGACATAGTCCTAGCTGTTGACAACCATTTGAGGAGTGAAACAGCAGGTGGAAGATCTGTTTCTCTCTCTGTCACTCTGCCATTTCAGATAAATAAAATACAAGTATTTGAAAGAAATTTGTAAAAAATCAACACCAGCCAGTTCCAGTACCACCAATCTTAACATACTCAAGAATGTTGCCCTCCTGGGTTCCGTGTTACTGTTATATAAAAAGAACAATTCTGCTGTTCCATTGCACCACAGGATGACTGTAGTTAACAGTAATGTATATTTCAAAACAGCTAGAAGAGGATTTTTAATGTTCTCACCATAGAGAATGATAAATGTTTGATGGGTATGCTAATTAATTTGATAGTAACACAGTGTGTATAAGTATCAAAACATCACACTCTATCCCATGAATATGTGTGTAAAATTATGTGTCACTCAAAAATATAAACTGCGAAGGGCCAGCATTGTGGCACAGCAGATTAAACCACTGCTTGTGAAACTAGCATCCAAAGTAGAGTGCTAGTTCAAGTCCCAGCTACTCCACTTCCTATCCAGCTGCCTATTACTGTGCCTGGGAAAGCAGCAGATGATGGTACAAGTGCTTGGGTCCCTAACACCCACATGGGGAACCTAGATGGAGTACCTGGCTCCTGGCTTTAGCTGGACCCAGCCTGGGCCATTACAGCCATCTGGAGAGTGACCCAATGGATGGCAGATTCTTTCTGTCTCTTTCTTTCTCTCCCCCATTCCTTCTTTTGCTGTCACTCTACCTTTCAAATAAATAAATCTTGGGGCCAGCACTGTGGCATAATGGGTAAAGCCACCACCTGAAGTGCCAGCATCCTATATAGGTGCCGGTTCAAGTCCCAGCTGCTCCACTTCTGATCCAGCTCTCCGCTGTGGCCTGGGAAAGCAGTAAAAGATGGCCTTAGTCGTTGGGCCCTTGCACCTGCATTGGAGACCCGGAGGAAGCTCCTGGCTCCTGGCCTCAGATCAGCGCAACTCTGGCTGTTGCAGCCAATTGGGGAGTGAACCAGCGGATGGAAGACCTCTCTCTCTCTCTCTGCCTCTTCTCTTTCTGTGTAACTTGGACTTTCAAATAAATAAAACAAAAATCTGCTTTGTAAATAAAGTGCTTTGCAAAAAAATAAATATGCCACCTACTCCCCATCCTTACTCTGGCCCTGAATCAGCCACCAAAAAAAATCTGTTTTTATTGGAAATGATAAAAATAATGAATTGAAAGTATAAGAATTCTTCAAAAAATTTGGAACTTGGCATCAGATGAGTTTATTTTGTAGCCAGAAATGTTTAAATTCATGAATAATTTTTTCATAATAATTTTCCATGAAAAAATTTAAGATTTATTTTATTCATTTATTTAAAAGGTACAGTGACAGGGAGATATCTTCCATCTCCTAATTCACTCCCTAATTACCTGCAAAAGCCAGAACAGGGACAGTCCAAAGCTAGGGATTCAGGATTCCATTTGGGCCTGCCAAACAGGTGGCAGGAACGCAAGTACTTGAACCATCATCCACTGCTTTCCCAGGCACATTAGTAGGAAGCTGGATCAGAAGCAGAGGAGCGAGGACATCAGTTGGCACTTGGATATGAGATGCAGGCGTCCCAAGCAGCACCTTAGCCCACTCCACCACAACACCTGCCCTCCATGAACTTCTGGAAAGAGTGGAAGTTGGAGTGGAGAAGGTACAAAGTGTGTATTTTATGGGTTTTCCTAAAACCACCCAGGATGATGGAGTTGGCATAGAGACTATATAATGGATGCTGAAGTCCTCATTAAGTATGGGTGCTAAAGGGTGGTAGAGCCAGATGGCATAACTTCAAAGGGGGAAGAGTTTTTGCAAGAATGGAAACAGTGGTCTGAAAGTGGCGGTGGGTGGTAGCAGGAAGGGTAATGCCCTGCCACCCCTTCCTACAGGAGTGGAAGGGTAGCAGCATCTACTTTACAAGGTTGAAGGAAATAGGCCTCCATTAAAAATAACAAATTCTGCTCTATTCCCAGCAAGTTTTTCCTCCATACCCACTGGAACTCTAGTTGCTTTTGTTTGTTTGTTAAAATTGACTTATTTGAAAAGCAGAGTTAGAGATCTTCCATCCAATGGTTTACTCCCTACATAGCTTCGAGGGCCTGGGCTCAGCCAAGCTGAAGCCAGGAGCCAAGAGCTTTGTCAGGTCTCCCACTGCTTTTTCCAGGCCATTGGCAGGGAGCTGGATCGGAAGTGGGGCAGAGTGGGGCAGCCAGGACACACAAACTGGCACCGATATGGAATCCTGGTGTTGTGGGTGATGGCTTTACTCTTCTGTTCCTTTTTTTTTTTTTTTTTTTTTGGACAGGCAGAATGGACAGTGAGAGAGAGAGAGAGAGAGAAAGGTCTTCCTTTGCCGTTGGTTCACCCTCCAATGGCCGCCGCAGCCAGTGTGCTGCGGCTGGTGCACTGCACTGATCCGAAGGCAGGAGCCAGGTGCTTATCCTGGTCGTTTATCCTGATCTCCTATGGGGTGCAGTGCCCAAGCACTTGGGCCATCTTCCACTGCACTCCCGGGCCACAGCAGAGAGCTGGCCTGGAAGAGGGGCAACCGGGACAGAATCCGGCGCCCCGACCCGGACTAGAACCCGGTGTGCCAGCGCCACAAGGTGGAGGATTAGCCTATTGAGCCATGGCGCTGGCCCTTCTGTTCCTTTTTAAACAACCTCTTTTACATCCTCATTTTCTTCACAGAAAGAAAAAGCTTAGATTTTCCTAGAGGAGTAGTCATCAGGACAGAGGTACCTATGATAAACAGCGTGGGGATGTGGCCCACTTAAGGCCATAAAAGGTACACAGGTGCTACTATCTTGATTTATTATTTTTGAAAGGCAGAGTTAGTGAGAAGGGGGGAGAGACAGAGAGATCTTCCATTGGCTGGTTCACTCTCCAAATGGCCGCAGTGGCCAGGGCTGGGCCAGACCAAAACCATAAACCATGGTGCTTCTTCCAGTCTCCCACATGGGTGCAGGAGCCCAAGCGCTTAGGCCATTTTTCCACTGCTTTCCCAGGCACATTAGCAGGGAGCTGGATCACAAGTGGAGCTGCCAGGAATTGAACTGGCACCTGTATTGGGTTCTGGCACTGCAGGCAGCAGCTTAACCCTCTGTGCCACAGCGCTGGGGGCCCCCCACTCACTCTATCTTTTTTTTTTTTTTTTTTGACAGTGACAGAGAAAGGGCAGGTGGTCAGGGAGAGATGCACAGATCTTCCATCTGCTAGTTCAGTCCCCAAATGGCCATGATGGCTGGGACTAGTCCTGGATGAAGCCAAGAGCCAAGAACTCCATTCTGGTCTCCCACATGGGTGGGAGGAACCCAAGCCCTTGGGCCATTCTGAGCCTGGTTTCAGAGCCTGATCACCAAGAAACTGGATTATAAATTGCTGGGACTTAAACTGGTGCTTTGATATGGGATGCTAGGGTTGCAAGTGGTTGTTTAGGGCTGGTGCTTTGGCACAACAGGTTAACGCCCTGGCCTGAAGCGCTGGATTCCCATGTGGGTGCTGGTTCGAGACCCAGCTGCTCCACTTCCGATCCAGCTCTCTGCTGTGGCCTGGGAAAGCAGTGGAGGATGGCCCAAGTCCTTGGGAGACCAGGAAGAAGCACCTGGCTCCTGGCTTTGGATCGGCACAGCTCAGGTCATTGCGGCCATTTGGGGAATGAGCCAGTGGAAGGAAGACCTTTTTCTCTGTCTCTCTGTCTCTCTCATTGTCTGTAACTCTACCTGTCAAATAAATAAAATCTTTAAAAAAAAAAAATAATTTTCTGCCTCTATATCCATGCCCTGAAGTGATCTGACACCTAGCAGTCTTGACACGGTAGTGGTAATTCCTTTTGATGAGCCCATCTCTCCTCGCCAAACTTAACCCAACCACATTTAAGTACTGCCTCCTCTTGTCATAGCATGGTGTCCAGTCCACTCACTGCAGCCTAGGAGAAAATCGCTGAGTGTCCTCTCAGAATGGAAAGCCAAGGGGGAGAGCTGGAATTTAACTTCGTTAGGGCTTCCAAAGGAATTCCGCCTCCTCCATCATAGGGCCAGACCTTAGCAGCTAAATTTTCCAAATTCCAAACATGAGGACAGTTGCCTGGCCAAGCTAGCTGTTCCTAAGCTAGCCAATCCATTTGGAGGAATGTTTTCTTTTTGAGGGGCCCTGGGAGTTCACTTTCAACAGGAAGCCTTGAGATCCTCCCGCACTCTCTTAAAGTGCTAAAGTGTTTTAAATATTTTTTCTCCATCAATGAGAAAAAAAAATTAAAGCACTTTAGCATTTTTTTGTTAGCCATAGTTAGGCAGTTATTCCTCCTTGCCTTAAACTATACATCATCTTGTAGCCAGTGTTCAGGTGCCTGCCTCCCCTTGGCCCAGCTCCTAACTCTGTCTTCCTGCTAATGCAAACTCTAGATGTCTTGTGATGGTTCAAGTAATTGGGTTCCTGCTACTCCTGAGGGAGACCTGGATTATGTTTATAATTTCCAGCTCTGCCCTAGCCCAATCCACCTGCCCAGTGTGTCATTGCAGAAAGTGAACCACCAGGGGCAGCGTTTTGGCATAGTGAGTAAAGCCTCTGCCTGTAACACTGGCATTCCATATGTTCACTGGTTTGAGACCCCACTGCTCCACTTTCCAGCTCCCTGCTGATGTGCCTGGGAAAACAGTGGAGGATAGTTAAAGTGCTTGGGCCCCTGCACCCCTGTGGGAGACCCAGAGGAGGCTCCTGGCTCCTGGCTTCAGGCTTGCCCAGCTGGCCATTTGGGGACTGAGCTGATGGATGAAGGATCTCTTTCTCTCTGTGTAACTCTTTCAAATAAATAAGCAAGTCTTAAAAAAAAAAAAGTGAATCAACAGATTTCTCCCCCACACAACACACTCTCAAGTAAATAAATTTTTCGACTCTCACCTGATGTCTACCCTTTTCTGCTCAATACACTCTGTTCCCATGATTCATCTCTTCCAGGACTGGAATCCAAGTTAGCACCCTTTGGCTACCTTTCCACCTGCTCCTATTTCCACTATATCCCATATTATAATTCTCCATTATTAGAAAGGCCTCTTTTCCTATCCTTAGCAAAGTCTGTTTTAACTTAATTGTACTTTATTTTTTCTCTCTGGATCAATACATCTTAGCCACATGGCAATTCTTCAGATGTCACTACTAAATTTTTTTTTGATAATTCAATAGTAGTACCCATTTAGATTACAATCTCTTACCTTTGTTGATCCAAATCGTCTATTAAGACTGCTTATTCCAGTCCATGGTGCTTGATAGCTCTGCCAGAATTAATATATTTGAAACCAATGTTTTCTTAAAGAAGTCTGTATCCAATTTGTGGCCTATTATAATATTTTTTTTTTTGATTCTTCCCCCTGGGTGATACTCAGTGTTCTTGACTTGGCTTTACTCTTGAACTTTATCCTCCTGCAAGGTCTTACTAACCTGACAATCTACTCTAGTTCTTGGTTCCACATTAACTCTAAGCTGCTTCAGTTACTTATTTTAACGTAGGCATTATGCTGGCTCCTCCTGATTTCGGTTGAACTTCAAACCTAGCTGTAAGACCTTAGTTAGAATTCTGGTATCTCCTAGTCCTGAACAGAAAAATAAGACCTAGGGTTGGGCATTTGGCACCATGGTTAAGCTGACACTTGGGATGCTTATATTCCATATCGGAGTGCCTGGGTTTGAGTCCTTCCTCCACTCTTCATTCTGGCCTTCCCGCTAATGCCCACCATGGGAGGCAGCAGGTGTTGGCTCAATTAATTGGGTTTCTTCCACCCACCACGTGAGAGACCCAGATTGAGATCCTGGTTCAGTCTGGTCCATCCCTGGCTATAGCAGGCATTTGAAAAGTGAGCCAGCAGATGAAGATAGATTTCTCTGTCTCTCTGTCTCTCGCTCTCCTCCCTCTTTCCCCTTTCAATTAAATATTTTATTTTTTAAAGATTTTAATTTATGGGCCGGCGCCGTGGCTCAACAGGCTAATCCTCCGCCTTGCGGCGCCGGCACACCGGGTTCTAGTCCCGGTCGGGGCACCGGATTCTGTCCCGGTTGCCCCTCTTCCAGGCCAGCCCTCTGCTGTGGCCCAGGAGTGCAGTGGAGGATGGCCCAGGTGCTTGGGCCCTGCACCCCATGGGGAGACCAGGAAAAGCACCTGGCACCTGGCTCCTGCCATCGGACGAGCGTGGTGCGCCGGCCGCAGCGCGCTGGCCGCGGCGGCCATTGGAGGGTGAACGAACGGCAAAGGAAGACCTTTCTCTCTGTCTCTCTCTCTCACTGTCCACTCTGCCTGTAAAAAAAAAAAAAAAAAAAAAAAAAAAAAAAAAAAAAAAAGATTTTAATTTATTTGAGAGGTGGAGTTACAGACAGAAGGAGAGACAGAAAAGTCTTCCATTTGCTGGTTCACTCCCCAAATGGCCATAATGGGCAGAGCTGGGCTGATCCAAAGCCAGGAGCCAAGAGCTTCTTTCAGGTCTCCCATGATGGTGTAGGGGCCCAAGCACTTGGGCCATCTTTCACTGATTTCTCAGGCAATAGCAGAGAGCTGGGTCAGAAGTGGAGCAGCTGGGACTAGAACCAGCGCCCGTATGGGATGCTGGCACCACAGGCAGAGGCTCAGCCTACTGCACCACAGCAGTGGCCCCTAAATAAATAAATAAATATATATATATATATATATATTTTTTTTTTTTGACAGAGTGGACAGTGAGAGAGAGAGAGACAGAGAGAAAGGTCTTCCTTTGCCGTTGGTTCACCCTCCAATGGCCGCCGCGGCCGGCGCACTACAGCCGGCGCACCGTGCTCATCCGATGGCAGGAGCCAGGTGCCAGGTGCTTTTCCTGGTCTCCCATGGGGTGCAGGGCCCAAGCACTTGGGCCATCCTCCACTGCACTCCCGGGCCACAGCAGAGAGCTGGCCTGGAAGAGGGGCAACCGGGACAGAATCCGGCGCCCCGACCCGGACTAGAACCCGGTGTGCCGGTGCCGCAAGGCGGAGGATTAGCCTGTTGAGTCACGGCGCTGGCCTAAATATTTATCTTTTAAAAATATTTTAGTAAATAACATATATGAAGTGTTACCTCTGGGCCTAGCCCTTGATAATGTTAACCAAATATAATTGCATTGTATATTTACAGAGTTTGACCAAGTTTGACTGCCGGCACCGTGGCTCAATAGGCTAATCCTCCGTCTAGCAGCGCCGGCACACCAGGTTCTAGTCCCAGTCGGGGCACCAGATTCTCTCCCGGTTGCCCCTCTTCCAGGCCAGCTCTCTGCTGTGGCCAGGGAGTGCAGTGGAGAATGGCCCAAGTCCTTGTGTCCTGCACCCCAAGGGAGACCAGGATAAGCACCTGGCTCCTGCCATCGGATCAGCGCAGTGAGCCGGCCGCGGCGGCCATTGGAGGGTGAACCAATGGAAAAGGAAGACCTTTCTGTCTGTCTCTCACTGTCCACTCTGCCTGTCAAAAAAAAAAGAGAGAGAGAAATTAAGTACTCTTTATCAGCAACTCTCTGCTGCCCCCGTGAGGATGTCCATGACGAAAACTTGCCCTGTCTTTAATACAAGCATCTAATTAGAAATTTAGTCAATTTCTATTTGATAGTTTCAATTAAATGAAAATGCTCAATTATTCCATCCCATTCTTCTTTTTCTCAAATAACATATCAGAAAACTTTAATTCTTCTGAAAATGATATTCTCCTAATTTAGTAATCTAGTAACACTGGGGCGAAAGGAAAGTGATTCGTTTATGTTATCAATTTGTGTTAAGCATTTGTTGATATCAGGTACTGCGATAGGCATATGGGATAAGATATACAGTGGTTAACAAAAATAGATATGGTCCATGTCATCTTCATGGAGCTCACTGTTTATAGGGGTAGACAGCAAGGAAGTAAACTAATCAGTAAACAATTATAGATTGAGTTGTATACTATGAGGAAAAGAATGGAACACTATGACAGAGAGATGAATGACAGGAGGATTCTTTTTGAGGAGGTGTGGTGGGAGCTTCAACCCACAAGACCGGAAGAAGCCAGCCGACTCATGGAGAGTGGGGAGCAATGCACTAGGCCGAGCAAAGGACACCTGCAAAAGGCAGGGAAGAGCTGACAACCTGAGGGAATCACTTCTCCATGAACCAGTTTAGCTTCTGGAAGTCTTTTTAATGTTGCTACTCATAAATCTCTATTTAATACTGTTCTTTTACTAAAAATCAATAATGTTACCTTTTGATCACTAGAATTCATCATCTATAATTTTCCTATTTGAAAACGTGGCCCATTAAAATACTAAGAATCCTGTTATTTTTGTAATTATTCATTCATGAACTTATACAAAAAGGGTTTTCCCAATTCTTTATATTATGTTATTTCTTAATGTTTTATTCCAGGCTTTAGATTCTTACCTGCATTTTTATATAATGAAAATAATGTAATTATCATTGCAAGTGGTAACCTGTTTACCTAGATAATTCGTGAGAGTCAACAAAGTTATTATAGATAATAATAGACTTTAGTAGAGTAGAAAATAACATGTGAAAAGAAATATTCATTATGTGTACAAATTAAAGTTATAATAGAAAAAAGACCTAATAGCAACAAACAGATAAAATGCCTAGGAATAACCTTAACAAGAAATGTGTAAGATCTCTCTGAACAAAAAAAATTTTTTTTTTAATTTTTTTTGGGCTGGTGTTGTGCACAACAAATTAAGCTGCCTCTTGTATGCCAGGATTCCATATGGGCACCAGTTTGTGTCCTGACTGCTCCACATCTGATCCAGGTCCCTGCTAATGGCCTGGGAAAAGCAGTGAAAAATGACCCAAGTGTTTGGGCCCTTGCACCTAAATGGGTGAAGCTCCTGGCTTTGGCTTAGCCTGGTGCTGGCCATTGCAGCCATCTGGGGAGTGAGCCAGCAGATGAAAGATTTCTCTCCCCGCCCCCGCCTCTGTAACTCTAACTTTCAAAATAAATAAGTCTTAAAAAACACCACAGCATCATGAAATTTTTTTTAAAAAAAAGTCATGGATTTTGAGAGGTAGAGAGACAGAGCTCTCCCATCTGCTGGTTCACTCTTTTAGTGCTTGCAATGGCCAGAGTTGGACTGGGAATTCACTCCAAGTCTCTTCTGTGGGTAGCAGGGACCCAACTACTTGAGCCATCATCTGCTGCCTCCAAAGGCCTACCTTAGCAGGAGTCAAGTACTGGAGCTGGGTATCAAACCCAAGCACTTTACTGGGACACCAGCATCTTAACTTCTAGAATAAATGCCCACTCAAAGAAAACTTGAACTCATGCAGAGGAGTATTGTGTTCTCAGAATGTCAATTTCCCAAAGTTGTCTGTAGCATTAATAATAACAACTAGATAGAATATCAGCAGTATTTTTGAAAACAAAACAGCTTATTTTAAAGTTAACATGGAAAAATAAACAAAAATAAAAATTCTGGGATAGGTGTTTGGTGTAGCTGTTAATATGCTTCTTAGGATGCTCATGTCACATATCAGAGAGCCTGGATTGAAGTCTTCCAATTCCAGCTTCCTGATAATGCACACCCTGGGAGGCAGCAGAGTGCCAGTTCCAGTCCTGGCTATTCTGCTTCCAACCCAGCTCTCTGTTAATGTGCCTAGGGAATTAGCTGAAGTTGGCCTAAGCATTTGCAGTCCACGTGGGAGACCTTGATGAAGCTCCAGACTCCTAGCTTCAGCCTTGTCCAGCCCTGGCCATTGTGGCCATTCAGGATATGAATCAGCAGATGGAAGATACTCTCTTTGTCTGTATGTCACTCTCCCCTTCAAATAAATAAACGAGTCTTTAAAAAAAAAAAAAGCCTGTTTACTAAAAATGCATTATAAAGCTATAATAACAAATAGTTGCATATTGTCCTATGAATGAACAAATTGAGAACATAATAATAGAAGGTTAAGGTGCCACTATAGCTCAGCCCAAAAAGGTGGGCTTTAATTGCATCAAGACAAGGCACTTCCGTAAAGAAGTCTTGAAAATCTTTTTTCTAGTATTCATAGAGGTACTCCCACCACAGTTCAAAAATGCCCCTGGCTTGTATACTCGCTGGAATAAGAGCAATCATTGGGCTACTGAGAAATGCAGATCCAAATTTCATAAAAGCGGAAAAGCTGCCCCGAAGCAGGGAAATGAGCGGAACGGCGTCCCGTCAACAACAGGGGGCACAAGTCCCGCCGCTTTCAGCCTTCAGGATCGTAGGCTTATGCAGCGGCGGAAGCAAATCCACAGTGGATTCACTTTTCCGAGCAACAGAGAGGAGTGCCGGACTCGATCTGAGTAGTACTGTGGGCACCAGCATCTTAACTTCATCCCCGGGGTGAAACGACAAGCCGTTCCAGCGGGGGTTAATGGACCTTTATCCGCGGGTGCAGTTGGACTGGTCCTCAGGCCAAAGCAGCTGTGACTCACCTGGGGTTACTGACACAGATTATACCGGGGAAATCAAAGTTACGGCAGAATTAAGTTTATCAGAGCTTCCCTGGGGGTTGTATAGCTCAAATTATAATCCTGCCTCTTTGGAAAATAAGAAAATTAATGTGAGAATCTCGTGGAGACAAGGGGTTTGGCAGTTCTGATGCTTACTGGGCACAGCAGATTACCATGATCTCTCTGCCTACACGTGCAAGACCGAGCACTTGAGGGTCTCCTAGACACCTGGCCGATGTTTGTATCATTGCTTGGCACAGCTGGCCCGGTGGCTGGCCAGTAAGAGAAGCAAATGGGAGGTTGAGAGGACTGGGACCTCCAGGCAAGACCTTTAGAAGCAGTGCTACCCACGTTGGCAATACCCAGATGCTAATCAGGGCCATTTTGAAGCATCCATAGTATTGCAGTGAATTTTTGGGAAGAGATCTTGTCTGCTCTTAATGTGCATATGGTTAGTGAAAAGGGACAAAAAATGTTGACTAAAAAAAAAAAAACTAAATTAGGTCAGGGTCTCAAAAATAATACAGCCTATTCAAACAAAAACAAGCCCCCAAAAGTAGGCTTAAGATACCAACCTTTCGGGGCTGGCTCTGTGGCGCAGTGGGTTAAAGCTCTGGCCTGAAGCACCGGCATCCCATATGGGCGCCTGTTCTAGTCCTGGCTGCTCCTCTTCCGATCCAGCTCTCTGCTGTGGCCTGGGATAGCAGCAGGGGATAGCCCAAGTCTTTGGTCCCCTGCACCCACGTGGGAGACGGAGGAAGCTCCTGGCTCCTGGCTCCTGGCTTCAGATCGGTGCAGCTCCAGCCATTGCAGCCATTTGGGGAGTGAACCAGCAGAAAGAAGACCTCTCTCTCTGTGTCTCTACCTCTTGGTCTAACTCTGTCTTTCAAATAAATAAATCATTAAAAAAAAAAAAGATACCAACCTTTCTAACAGCAGTCACTGATTGTTCTCCGCACCCATGTGTGCAGCCAATAATTTGGAAATCTGATGAGCCCATAAGGGTGGATCAGTGGCCTTTGTCCAAGGAGAAACTTGCTCACATTCAAC
Source organism: Sylvilagus floridanus (assembly GCA_949820135.1). Classification (NCBI taxonomy): domain Eukaryota; kingdom Metazoa; phylum Chordata; class Mammalia; order Lagomorpha; family Leporidae; genus Sylvilagus; species Sylvilagus floridanus. The sequence goes on from OX463225.1 coordinate 122,541,999, forward strand.
AGTTAAGGAACGACTTGATGCAGGTCATATAGAACCCTCCAACAGCCCTTGGAACACTCCAATTTTTACTATTCCCAAAAAGGAAATAGAGATTATTACTTGACCTAAGAGTGATCAATGCAACTTTACAGCCTGGTTTGCCTTCACCTGCCCAAATACCACTTTAATGGTGATTGATTTAAAAGATTGTTTCTTTACCATCCCCTTGGTGGCCCAGGACGAAGAGCATTTTGCCTTTTCTGTGTAGACTATTGATAATATAGCTCTAATGCAGACATCAGTGGAGAGTTTTGTCTTAAGGCATGGCCAGTAGTCAGTCCTACTCTATGTCAAAAATGCGTTGACTAAGTCCTTCAGTCTGTATGCCAATGGTTTCAGAGGTTTACCTCATCTATTCTATCGATAATATCCTGATAGCATTTCCTGCTCTAAACTGAGGTTTATCTATACTTAACACAGGCCGTGTAGATGTGGGAACCTAAAATTCCCAAAATGCAATAGTACCCAACTTTCTGATATTTGGGAACTTTAAACAAGGAATGTTCTATTAAGCTACAAAAAGATACAGATTGGACATGATAACTTGAAGACATTAAATGATTGGCAAAAGTTATCAGGAGACATCAACTGGATATGTCCATTTGCTAAGTTAACTACAGAAGACCTCTCTGGGTTTTTTACAACCTTTCAAGGAGACTCAAATTTAAACTCTTCCCAAAAATGCACCTCTGAGGCCCTCAAAGGGATCCAAAAGGTAAAAGGGGCATTACAGTCTGTTCAAGTATCCCAAGTCGATGAACAATTACTGTTCCTTATACAGATTAATCCCACCTCAGTTTCCCCTACAGGTGTTATCTGCCAAGATCCTAATCAGGTACAGATCATAGAATGGGTACACTTAGGGCCAGTGCTGTGGCCTAGTGGGCTAAGCCCACCAGCATCCCATATGGGCACCAGTTCAAGTTCCAGCTGCTCCTCTTCTGATCCAGCTCTCTGCTATGGCCTGGGAAAGCAGTAGAAGATGACCCTAGTGCTTGGGCCTCTGCACCTATGTGGGAGACCCAGAAGAATTTCTACCCTGGACAGTGAAACCTGGAATAAGCTACTGGCTTCTGATTCCTGGCTTTATTTCGGCCCAGCTCCAGCCATTGCATCCACTTGGGAAGTGAGTCAATGGATAGAAGACCTCTCTCTATCTCTCCCTCTCTCCATCTGTAACTCTGCCTCTCAAATAAATAAATATTTTTTAAAAATCAAAAATATCAGGGGCTAATATTGTGGTACAGTGGTTTATGAGAGTATCTATTTCAGGGTTGGTTCCAGAATTAAAGGAGCTAATTTTTAAAAAATGTTTGGGATAGTGCATAGAACATAATCTGCAGTCTGTGCATGTTAAAATTTTCTTTACCTGTTTATTCTAAATGTGAACCTAATTTCCCATAACATTAACAGAGAATGAGTTATAATTTACAATAATTATTTGAAGCTGCCTGAGTAATCATAGGCAATAGAAAAAGCAAAGATTTCCAAAACTGGCTACTCATCTCTAGTGACTCTCTAGGAAGATGTCTCTCTGTAACAGAGCCCACATTGCATTCACCACTCTGAGGTATCTTCCAACATACTGGAGCCCAGACCAATGCCTTAAAGACCAGAGAGAGCACATGTTTTGAGCTTTTGCTCTGATGGTTAAGATGCTGATTAGGATGCCTGCATCCTAAATTAAGAGTGCCTGGGTTCAATCCCCAGCTCCAGATTCTATCTTCCTGCTAATGTGGACCCTAGAAGGCCATGGTAATAGCTTAAATAATTGAGTTCATCCTAACCATGTGTGGATTTGGAGCATGTGGTGAGTAAACCAGTGAATGAGAGCTGTATTTCTGTCTTGTTCTCTTTGTCTTTCAAATAAATAAATAGTTAAAAGAAAAATCTCTCTGTTTATATAATCCTAAATTTCTTCCCCTAATGCAATCTTTTTATCTCTTTCTGTCCCAGGAAGCTACCTTTTCTCATGTTGACTTACAAAGAAACTATCACTACATTTAGGGCCTCCTCATGCACACAACTGTCCTGTACCACCAGAGCAATGGTTCGCCATTAGTGCCTTTCCTGGAACTGAGTTATTTAATAAACCCTGTCTAAGTCCTTTTTTATAGCTGTTTTAGGATAATTTCCATGAAGACAGGGACTCTGCCTGCCTTGTGCATTACTATATCCCAATGCTTAGAACATAGTAGGAACTCTTTAAACAGTTGCTCATGAATGAATTATTCCTCTAAAAAATGGTGAATCTCTGAGAACTGCGCAGGTCCTTTGTGCAGCTCAGGAGGCAGCACAGGTAAGTGCTGCACCAACTGTGGGCTAACCTGAGGCATTGATCACCTTGGAAGAGAAGAGGTGAGGGTGAGATTATGCCAATAAAGTTGATCATACCCTCCCCACTGCTGAAGTCAGAGGAGATCTACCTTGCCCAACTTGACTGTCACCCTGGATACTCACCCCACCCTGGAGCACTAACCAGCACTCTCTGGCTACACCCAGCACATACCTCTGAGTGTTACCTGGAACAGCAGACACTCCACTAAGCCACAGAGGAATAGTTCAAAGATAAAATCCATTCAGGGGGCCAGCACTGTGGCACAGCAGGTTAAAGCTTCAGCCTGCAGCACTGGCATCCCATATGGGCACTGGTTCGAATCCTGGCTGCTCCTCTTCTGATCCAGCTCCCTGCTATGGCATGGGAAAGCAGTGGAAGATGGCTCAAGTCCTTGGGCTCCTACACCCGCATGGGCAACCTGGAAGAGTCGAGACTTGAAGAGTCTCCTGGCTCCTGGCTTCAGATCAGCTCGGCTGTGGCCATTGTGGCTGATTCTGGAATGAACTAGCGGAATGGAAGACCTCTCTCCCTGGATCTACCTCTCTCTGTAACTCTGTCAACAAATAAATAAAATCCTTAAAAAGTAATCCATTCAGAAAAAAACAAGTATTTCCACAAATGCCTAAAAAATAAATCTAGAAATTCAATAAACAAGAATAAGGAAGACACAATATTTAAACATTAGAATATGAATATGAAGATATTGGTGATATGCCTGAAAAGGAATTCAAAAGATTGATCATCAGATTGCTCATAAGCAATGAGAGGGGGTGGCGCTGTGGCACAATGGGTTAACGCCCTGGCCTGAAGCACTGGCATCCCCTAGGGGTGCCGGTTTGAGACCCGGCTGCTCCACTTCTGGTCCAGCTCTCTGCTATGGCCTGGGAAAGCAGTAGAAGATGGCCTAAGTGCTTGGGCCCCTGCATTTTCATGGGAGACCCAGAAGAAGCTCCTGGCTCCTGGCTTCGGATTGGCATAGCTCCAGCTGTTGCAGCCAATTGGAGAGTGAACCAGAGGATGGAAGACCTCTCTCTCTCTCTCTCTCTCTCTCTCTCTCTCTCTCTCTGCCTTTTCTCTCTCCGTAATTCTGAATTTCAAATAAGAATAAAACAAATATTTTTTTAAAAAAAGAAGCAATGAGAAAGAAATTCACAAGTTAAATCAATACATGACGAGAAGGAAAAATTCCCATAATACTGAGATTTTGAAGAGAAATAAAACAAATATTAGAAATCAAGAATTTATTGGCCAGTGGTGCGGCTCACTTGGCTAATCCTCTGCCTGTGGCGCCGGCACCCCAGATTCTAGTCCTAGTTGGGGTGCCAGATTCTGTTCTGGTTGCTCCTCTTCCAGTCCAGCTCTCTGCTGTGGCCCAGGAAGGCAGTGAGGATGGCCCAAGTCTTGGGCTCTGCTCCTGCATGGGAGACCAGGAGGAAGCACCTGGCTCCTGGCTTCAAATCAGTGCAGCAGCCATTTGGGGGGTGAAGCAACAGAAGGAAGACCTCTTACTCTGTCACTCTCACTGTCTAACTCTGCCTATCAAAAAATAAAAAAAAAAAAAAGAAATCAAGAATTCATTAGGTTAAGTAAAATATACAGTGAAAAACTTTTTTTTTAAATTTTTTTTTGACAGGCAGAGTGGACAGTGAGAGAGAGACAGAGAGAAAGGTCTTCCTTTGCCATTGGTTCACCCTCCAATGGCAGCCGCACCACGCTGATCCTAAGGCAGGAGCCAGGTACTTCTCCTGGTCTCCCATGGGGTGCAGGGCCCAAGAACTTGGGCCATCCTCCACTGCCTTCCCGGGCCACAGCAGAGAGCTGGCCTGGAAGAGGGGCAACTGGGACAGAATCCAGTGCCCTGACCGGGACTAGAACCCGGTGTGCCAGCACCGCAAGGTGGAGGATTAGCCTATTGAGCCGCAGCGCCGGCCAGTGAAAAACTTTAACAAGACTTAGTGAGGCAGAAGAAAAATAGCCAATGTCCAAAGACCAATCTTTGGACATATCACAGGCCAAAACCAAAAACAAAAAAACAAAAAAAACAAACAAACCTGTCCCAAGTATGAGTCTTAGTTTCTGAAGGTGTGGAAAAGATAGAATGGATTAGAAGGTTTATTCAATGAAATAATTACAGAAAATTTCCCCAATTTGAAGATAGAAAGGGACACCAAAGTACACGAGTCACCTAGAAATCCTAATAGATATGACCAGAAAAGATCTTCATAATACATTGTAGTCAAAGTCTCCACAATAAAACAAAAGATTCTAAAATGTGCACAAGAGAAATGGCAGATTACTTTCAGAGAATCTCCAATTAGCTGATTTCTCATGAGAAACACTACAGGCTAGAGGAGAATGGAGAGACATAGTCCAAGTCTTAAGAGGAAAACAAACTATCAACCCAGAACGCTGTACCCTACCAAGCTGTTATTTATGAATTAAGATGAAATAAAGACCATCCATAACAAACAGAAATGGAAAGAATTTGTCACCACTGGCCCAGCCTTACAAATGATGTTTAAGGATGTGCTACACACAGAAACACAGAAAGATAGTCATCATTATGAAGGTATAAAAATCTCACAGTAAAAATACAAAGGAAATCCAAAGCAAACAATAGGAATATTTATAGGAAAATGGCAGGGCCAAATCATTACATGTCAATAGTAATCTTGAATCTAAATGTCCTAAATTCTCCAATTAAAAGATACAAACTGGCTGAATGAATTAAAACACAACACATTATTTACTGTCCACAAGAAACACACCTTGGGGCCAGCGCTTTGGTGTAGTGAGTAAAGCTGCTGTCTGCAGCGCTGGCATCCTATATAGACACTGGTTCAAATCCTGGCTGCTCCACTTCTGATCTAGCTCTCTGCTATGGCCTGGGAAAGCAGTAGAAGATGACCCAAGTCCTTAGGCTCCTGCACCTATGTGGGATACCTGGGAGAAGCTCCTAGCTCCTGGCTTCAGATAGGTCAGATCTGCCCAGATCTGGCAGTCATTTGGAGAGTGAACCCTTGGATGGAAGGCCTTTTTCTCTCTCTCTCTACCACTCTGCAACTCTACCTCTCAAATAAATAAATATTTTTTTAAAAAATAGAAAGAAGCACACCTCATCAACAAAGATACACTCAGACTGAAAGTGAAAGGATGAAAAAGATATCTGGACCAGCACTGTGGCGTAGCGGTAAAGCTGCTGCCTGCAGTGCCAGTATCCTATATGGGCACCAGTTCAAGTCCTGGCTGCTCCACTTCTGATCCAACTCTCTGCTATGGCCTAGAAAAGCAGTAGAAATGGCCCAAGTCCTTGGGCCCCTGCACCTATGTAGGAGTCCCAGAAGAAACTCCTTGCTCCTGGCTTCAGATCGGCTCATCTCCGGCCATGGCAGCCAATTGGGGAGTGAACCAGTGGATGGAAGACCTCTCTCTCTGTCTCTCTCCCTCCCTCTCCTTCTCTCTCTATGTAACTCTGACTTTCAAATAAAATAAATAAATCTTTAAAAAGAAAAATAGAAAAGATATCCCATACTAATGGAAAGCAGAAATGAACAGGTATAGCAATTCTAGTATCAGACAAAATAGACTTTAATGCAAAACTGTTAGAAGTGACAAAGAAGGCCGGCGCTGTGGCTCAACAGGCTAATCCTCCGCCTTGCGGCGCCGGCACACCGGGTTCTAGTCCCGGTCGGGGCGCCGGATTCTGTCCCGGTTGCCCCTCTTCCAGGCCAGCCCTCTGCTGTGGCCCGGGAGTGCAGTGGAGGATGGCCCAGGTGCTTGGGCCCTGCACCCCATGGGGAGACCAGGAAAAGCACCTGGCACCTGGCTCCTGGCTCCTGCCATCGGACGAGCGCGGTGCGCCAGCGCACCGACCGCGGCAGCCATTGGAGGGTGAACCAATGGCAACGGAAGACCTTTCTCTCTGTCTCTCTCTCTCACTGTCCACTCTGCCTGTAAAAAAAAAAAAAAAAAAAAGGAGTGACAAAGAAGGGCATTATGTAATGATTAAGGGATCAACAAGAAGGTGTGATTATAAAGAAATGTATATGCATCCAATGCATCCAATATCAGGGCACCTGACTGTTTAAAACAAATGTTAATGGATCTAAAGGGAGACATAGACTCCAATACAATAGTAATGGGGGACTTCAACACCCAACTTTCATGAATGAACAGATCAACTAGACAGAAAATCAACAAAGAAACAACAGGGTTAATCAACACTGTGGACCAAATGGATCTAACTGATATCTGCAGAACCTTTCATCCTATAGTTACAGAACACATATTCTTCTCATCAGTGCATGGAACTAACTTTCTCTAGGATAGACCATATGCTAGTCCTTAAAGCAAGTCTCAAGAAATTCAAAAGAATTGAAATCATAAAATGCATCTTTTCTGACTACAATGGAATGAAGCTGGAAATTAACAACTCAAAAATCTCTAGAAAATATGAAAGCACATGGAGACTGAATAGCATGTTCCTGAATGAACAGGGGTCATAGGAGAAATCAAAAGAGAAATTGAAAAAATTATGGAAACCAATGAAGACAATAATAAAATATATCAAAATATATGGGATACAGACAGGAATGACAGGTTAACAACTAAGTACAAAACCTCCTGCAGTGCTGTGCCTTCTCCTTCAAGAACACACAAACCCAAAGCAGGTAGCTACATATGTCAGAAGGTGGGATTGTGAGAGGTGATTAGGTAGTGTCTCTGGAACACTCTGGGGGAAGAGAGACTCTTTATCTGAGCAGCAGTAGAGACTGATGCATAAATCTAGTGTAGCACTAGATATCCAATCAACGCTACTTGTCAAATAACCTTCTTTTACAATCTGGTTTCTGTGGGGGCATTTTATTCTGTGAGAGAGACTGTATTCTTTTTTTATATAAACATTTATTTATTTTATTTGAAAGTCAGAGTTACAGAGAGAGGAGAGGCAGAGAGAGGTCTTCCATCTGATGGTTCACTCCCCAAATGGCCGCAATAGCCAGAGCTGTACCGATCCAAAGCCAGGAGCCAGAAGCTTCTTCCGGGTCCCACACATGGGTGCTGGGGCCCAAGGACTTGGGCCATCTTCCACTGCTTTCCTGTGCCATAACAGAGAGCTGGACAGGAAATGGAGCAGCCGGGTCTCGAACTGATGCCCATATGGGATGCTGGCGCTTCAGGCCAGGGCGTTAACCCACTGCGCCACAGCGCCAGCCCCAAGAGAGACTGTATTCTTAATGATTTATTAATAAATTCCCATTCCACTTTTAAAAAGAAACAAAATGTATGGCATACAGCAAAAGCAATGGTAAGAGGGAAGTTTATAGCAATTGGTGCCTACATTAAGAAATTGGAGATGCATCAAATAAATGAGCTACCAGTGCTAGCAAAACAACAACAAACCAAACCCAAAAATAGTAGAAGGAAAGAAATAATTAAAATTACAGAAGAAATAAACAAAATTGAAACAAAAAAGACAAAAATCAGTGAAATGAAGAGCTTTTTAAAATTTTTATTCAAGGTAAGCAAACTTCATGTATTTCATAGATACAGATCTAAGAACATAGTGATAAGATCCCATCCTACCCTCCCTCCAACTCAGGCTTTACCCTTTTCTCCTCCTTCCTGTCTTATCCCCTCTCCTATTTTATAGTGATCTACTTTCAGTTTACTTTATACTCAGATTAGCCCTACACTAAGTAAAGAGTTCAACAAATTGAAGAAAAAAAACACTGTTCCTCAACAGTCGAGACAAGGGCTGTAAAGCAATCATCGAAACTCAAAATGTCAATTTCAATCCTATACATTACCTATTAGGTACTCTATTAGTTACCACAGATCAGGGAAAATACATATCTTTTTGAGACTGGATCATTTCACTAAGTATAATGGTTTCCAATTGCATGCATTTTGTTGCAAAAGACAGGATTTCATTCTTTTTTATGAGAAGAGCTGGAATTTTGAAAAAATAAACAAAATTGATACACCATTGGCCCAACTAACCAAAAAAAGAGGAAGAAGACTCAGATTAATAAAATCAGAGATGAAAAAGGAGATGTAACAATGGATACCACAGAAATAAAAATAATAACCAGGGATTACTACAAACAGCTAATGCCAACAAATTGAAAAATATTGAAGAAATGGATAGATTCCTGAACACATACAATTTACCAAAATTGAGTCATGAAGACATAGAAAATCTAAACAAACCAATACTTTCTGATTGAATCAGTAATTAAGACCCTTCCAACAAAAAGAAGCCCAGGAATGAATGGTTTCACTGCTGAATTCTACCAGACTTTTAAAGAAGAACTAATTCCAATTCTTCTAAAGCTATTCAAAACAATTGAAAGGAGGGAATCCTCCCAAATTCTTTCTATGAAGCCAGCATCACCTTAATTTCTAAACATGAAAAAGATGCAACAAGAAAAAGATTTACAGACCAATTTCCCCTATGAACATAGATGCAAAAATCTTCAACAAAATACTTGCTAATTGAATCCAACACTATATCAGAAAGATCACTCATCAGACCAAGTGGGATTTATCTCTGGAATGCAGGGATGGTTGAACATACACAAATCAATAAATGTGATGCATCAAATTAACAAACTGAAGAATAAAACCATTTGATTATCTCAATAGATGCAGGAAAAGCATGGGATAAAATACAACATCCTTTCATGATAAAAACCTCAAGCAAATTGAGTGCAGAAGGAACATTCCTTAACACAATCAAGATAACTTAAGACAAACTTACAGCCATCGTCTCATTGTATCGGAAACAGTTGGAAGAATTTCCACTAAGATCCAGAACCAGACAAGGATACCTGCTTTCATCACTGCTATTCAATATTGTCCTGGATGTTTTAGCCAGAGCCATTAGGCAAGAAAAAGAAATCAAAGGTGTACAAATTGGAGAGGAGGAAGTTAAACTATTTTTATTCGCAGATGACATGATTCTATATAGAGAGAAACCAAAAATCTCCACTAAGAAACTATTGGAATTCATAAAAAAAGTCTGATAAAGTGGCAGGATATAAAATCAACACACAAATTCAATAGCCTTTGTATACACAGAAAATGCCATGGCTAAAAAAGAACTTCTAAGATCAATCCCTTTCACAATAGCTATTTAAAAAAAAAGTACCTTGGAATAAATTTAATCAAGGAGGTAAAAGATATCTACAATGAAAATTACAAAACATTAATGAAATAAATATAGAAGACACACAAAAAGAATGGAAAAATCTTCCATATTTATAGATTAGAAGAACTAATATCATCAAAATATCCATACTACTGAAAGTTTCAGATTCAATAAAATCCCAATCAAAATACCAATGACATTCTTCTCAGATCTAGAAAAAATGGTGCTAAAATTCATATGGAAACACAAGAGGCTCCAAATAGCTAAAGCAATCTTTTTTTTTTTTTTTTTTGACAGGCAGAGTGGACAGTGAGAGAGAGACAGAGAGAAAAGTCTTTCTTTTGCCCTTGGTTCACCCTCCAATGGCAGCCACGGCCAGCGCGCTGAGGCCGGCGCACCACGCTGATCCTAAGGCAGGAGCCAGGTGCTTCTCCTGGTCTCCCATGGGGTGCAGGGCCCAAGCCCTTGTGCCATCCTCCACTGCACTCCCGGGCCACAGCAGAGAGCTGGCCTGGAAGAGGGGCAACTGGGACAGAATCCAGTGCCCTGACCAGGACTAGAACCTGGTGTGCCGGTGCCGCAAGGTGGAGAATTAGCCTATTAAGCCGCGGCCCTGGCCTTAAAGCAATCTTAAAGAACAAAAGCAAAGCTGGAGGCATCATAACACCAGATTTTAAGACATACTACGGGACTGGTGCTGTGGCATAGCAGGTAAAGCCACCACCTGCAGTGCAGACATCCCATCTGGGCACTGGTTTGAGTCCAAGCTATTCCACTTCTGATCCAGCTCTCTGCTATGGCCTGGGAAAGCAGTAGAAGATGGCCCAAGTTCTTGGGCCCCTGTGCCCACATCGGAGACCTTGAAGAAGCTCCTGGCTCCTGGCTTTGGATTGGCACAGCTCTGCCGTTACGGCCAACTGGGGAGGAGTAAACCAACAGATGGAAGACCTCTCTCTCTCTCTCTCTCTCTCTCTCTCTCTCACTTGCTCACTTTCTCTCTCTCTGTCTCCCTCTCCCTCTCCTCTCTCTGTGTAACTCTGACTTTCAAGTAAATAAATAAAACTGAAAAAAGGGGCATACTACAAGGCAATTATATTCAAATCAGCCTGATACTGGCACAAATAAATAGGCATGTAGACCAGTGGAACAGAATAGGAACTCCAGAAATCAATTCACACATCAAGTAATCTTTGACAAATGAGCTAAAATGAATCTCTGGAGAAAGGACAGTCTCTTCATTTGTTGACAAATGGTGCTGGAAAAATTGGATCTCCACATGCAGAAGTATGAAATAAGACTCCTACCTTGCACCTTATATAAAAATCCACTCAAAATTATCAAGGATCTAAGCCTATACCCCAGTACCATCAAATTACTAGAAGAGAACATTAGGAAAACTCTGGGACTCCTGACCCGCATGGGAGACCTGGAAGAAGCTCCTGGCTTTGGATCAGCACAACTCTGGCCATTGTAGCCATCTGGGGAGTGAACCAGTGGATGGAAGACCTCTCTCTGTGTGTCTCTGTCTGCCTCTCCTCTCTCTGTGTAGCTCTGACTTTCAAATAAATAAGTAAATCTTTTAAAAAAAGAAATGGTCAAAGGACTTGAAGAGGCATTTTTCAAAAGAGGAAATTCAAGTGACCAACAGACACATAAAGAAATGTTCAAGATCACTAGGCATCAAGGAACTGCAAATCAAAACCACAATGAGGTTTCACCTCACCCCAGTTAGGTTTGCAATCATCCCAAAATCAACAAACAATAAATGCTGGCAAGGTACCTCAATCCACTGTTGATGGGAGTGTAAACTAGTACAGCCATTGTGGAAGACAATATGAAGATACCTCAGAAAGCTGAAAATAGATATTCCATATGACCCAGGCATCTCACTTCTAGGAATTTACCCAAAGGAAATGAAATCAGTATATGAAAGAGTTATCTATACCTCCATGCATACTGCAGATCAGTTCACAGCGGCTAAGATACGGAATCAACTCAGATGTCCATCCACTGATGACTGAATAAAGAAATGTGCACACACACACACACACACATAGTATACTACCTGCCATAAAAAAAGAAGGAAGCCTTTCTTTTGCAACAAAATTGATGCAACTGGAAATCATTATACTTAGTGAAATAAGCCAGTCCCAAAAAGACAAATACCATGTTTTCCCTGATCTGTGGTTACTAACAAAGTACCAAAAATGTAATGTATAAGAGTGCAGTTGGCATTTTGAGATTCAATGATCATTTATAGCCTTTTGTCTACTGTTGAGGAACAGTGGGTTTTTTTTCTATTTGTTGAAATCTTTATTTAGTGTAGGGCTAATCTGAATTTAAACTGAAAGTAAATCATTGTAAAAATTAAGAGTGGGGATAAGAGAAGAAGGAGGAGGAGTGTGGGGTGAAAGTATCACTATGTTTCTAAATCTGCATGTTTGAATTTCAAGAAATTTGTTTAGCTTAGATTAAGAAATTAAAATAAAAATGGTGAATCTGAGACCTGCACAATCTTTCAATCTTTTCCTGACTCTCCTTGTCATGCAATAAGCCTGTCCACTTGCACACACACATACAAAACACACACAACTTACTACAAAAACACTGAAATCATCTTCTGATAAAGAGAATGTGTATTATTTATTATTGCAGGCCTGAAAAAAAACAGTAAAAATAACACCCAAACCCGCCCATACAGAAAAGGATTTTGGAATTTATAGAGTTAGAGCAAATGAGGTGACACTGGTAGAAACCAACAAAACATGATAGGCACAGAGGAAAGATGTGGGGCAAGTCCATGTGCCTCCACATGCATCACATGTTCAAAGACGGCTGTGTGATGAACCATAAGGAAATTCTCTGGTCAGTCTTGAGTTGATTCGTGTAGGCTCCAGTTACAGTGTTGGCTGCAGCTACCTCTGTCCAATTTTATCAGGAATCCTAAAAAGCCCAGTAGAGTTTCAGTAAAGACAACTATTATGGGAAAGGAAGTTATTAGGCAACTGGCAGACAAATGACTATTATAAGCTGTTCATTTGTTATGTGGTTGCTGTTATTTTTTATTTATTTGAGAAAAAGACAGACACAGCTGGCATCTGCTGATTCACTCCCCAAATGCCTACAATGGCAGGACAGGCTGGGCTGATGCAGAAGCTGGAAGCCAGAGCAGAACACGATCCAGGTCTCCTACATGGGTGGCAGAAACCCAGTAACTTGAGCCATCTCTGATGCCTCTCAGGGTCTGCTTTGGTGGGAAGCGAGAATCAGGAGCCAGAGCTGGGTATCAAACCCAGCACTGCAATATGGGACATGGGTGTCTCAACTGGTAGGCTAAATGCCCACTCCCTTGCTTCTAATCTCTTCTGAGAATTACTTAAAACATGAACAAGCTAAACCCGGGGCCTGTGTTGTGGTGCTGCAGGTGAAACCACTGCTTGTGATGTTGGCATCATCCCATATCAGAGTGCCAGTTTCAAGTCCTGACTGCTCTGCTTCTGATTGGTCTGGCTCAGCTCCATGCTCTTGCAGTCATTTCCATTATTTAGGGAGTGAACCAATGGGTTAAGGACTCTTTCTGTCACTCTACATTTCCAAATAAATTTTTTAAATCTCATTTTAAAAAGGAAGAGGCTAAATCCACAATTTAAGAACAAACTTTACTCCAAAAGAAATTTACAGGGGGTGGCTGTTGTGGTTCAGCAGGTTAATCAGCCTCTTGGGACACCTACATTCCATACTTGAGTGTCTGGGATTGAGTCTTATCACCTCTGCTTCCAATTCCAGCTTCATGTTAATGCACACTCTCTGCTATTTGGCTCTCTACTACCCCTATGGGAGGCCTGAATAGAGTTCTAGGCTCTTTGACCTGGCCCAGCCTTGGCTGTTGCAGGCATTTGGGGAATGAACCAGTGGATGAAAGATTTCTCTGTCTCTTATTCTGCTTTTCTTTTCTTTGTTTAAAAAGATTTATTTTATTTATTTGAAAGAGTTACAGAGAGAGAGAAAGAGAAAGAGAGAGGTCTTCCATCCATTGTTTCACTCCCCAGATGGCCACAACAGCCAGAGCTGTGCTGATCTGAAGCCAGGAGCCAGGAGCTTCTTCCAGGTCTCCCACGTGGGTGCAGGGGCCCAAGGACTTGGGTCATCTTGTACTGCTTTCCCAGGCCATAGCAGAGAGCTGGATTGGAAGAGGAGCAGCAGGGACTAAAACCGGCATCCATATGGGATGCTGGCACTTCAGGCCAGGGTTTTAACCCATTGTGCCACAGCGCCGGCCTCTCTGTTTTTCAAATAAATGAAAAACGCACTTTAAAAAAAAAAAAAGCTCACTTTACAGAGCTACAACTATGCCTTTAATAGAGACAGGAATTTTCCTTGCCTTGGGTCTCCTACGTGAATACTGGGGCCCAAGTACTTGGGCCATCCTATATTGCTTTACCAGGCACACCAACAGGAAGCTGGATTGATTGGGATTCTGGCATTGCAGGCTGTGGCTCAACCCACTACAAGACAACACCTACCTGAGACAGCATTTTGTATTATCATACAAATAAGCTCTACTTCCTTTTTTTTTCCCCAAAGATTTTATTTATTTATTTGAGAGAGTTACAGACAGTGAGAGAGAGAGACAGAGAGAAAGGTCTTCCTTCTGTTGGATCACTCTCCAAATGGCCACAATGGCCAGAGCTGCACTGATCCGAAGCCAGGAGCCAGGTACTTCTTCCTGGTCTTCCATTCTTGGGCCATATTCTAATGCTTTCCCAGGCCATAGCAGAGAGCTGAATTGGAAGAGGAGTAACCATTACTAGAACCGACGTCCATATGGGATGCCAGTGTCACAGGTGGAGGATTAACCTAATGTGCCATGGCGCCGGCCCCAGCTCTACTTCCTTAAGTGATCTAATGTAATTTTTCAAACCAATGAAACAAAAACAACATGCAACTTCAAAAAGACAGCATTTCTGATGCTTATCTGGTGTCAAGATATTCACTAATACTTAAAGTATTGATTGACTACTTAATCTGTGCCAGGCACCGTATTAGGTTTTAGAAATATAGCATCTGGGGCCAGTGCTGTGGCGCAGTAGGTTAAAGCCCTGACCTGAAGTGCCAGCATCCCATATGGGTGCCAGTTCTAGTCTCAGCTGCTCCTCTTCCAATCCAGCACTCTGCTATGGTCTAAGAAAGTGGTAGAAGATGGCCCAGGTTCTTGGGCCCCTGAACCCATGTGGGAGACCCGGAAGAGGCTCCTGACTCCTGGCTTCGGATTGGTGCAGCTCTGGCCATTGTGGCCAATTGGAGAGTGATCCAATGGATGGAAGACCTCTCTCTCTCTCTCTCTCTCTCCCTCTCCCCTCCTTCTCTGTGTAACTCTTTCAAATAAATAAAATAAACCTTTTAAAAAAAGAAATATAACATCCAACAATATCGAAGAATAATCCCCACCTTGATTGAGCTTCCAGGATATCAAGATAATTAAAAACATTATAAAATATGTTGCATGGTCGTTATAGAGGAAGTAGTCTCAGGGCTAGCCATCTCCTGCCTGCCTTTGAGCAACACCAGCTAGCACTGATCACTTTAATGCTTTGATAGTACAAGTAAGATTTTGTAATTCTGGCTTCACTATTACATAAAAGCCATTTATCTGAATTTTATACTGAAAGTCTGTTAAGTGAATGAATGAGGGGTCATGGTATATGTAGTTACATCAGCCCTATAAGCATCATTAATCTCATTTTAAGGGCAAGAAAATGCATTTTACAGAGTTAAACTAAACTAACTCTACAAAGTCTTATGGCAATTAAATTGCAAAGCTTCATTCCAAATATTTTCTCTCTGCACCACACCACGTGTGTATTCCTGAAATGGAATGACTTTGTTTACCCTGGGAGATCTTTAATGAAATATTACAAAGCTTTGCCTTAGCCTTATCCAAGTTTTTATGAAAGAAATATATAGCATGCTAACAAAAGACAAAAGATGGAAACCACAGTATCACCTCAATTCATACAGAAAATGCATTTTTAAAAAAGCCCTAGCATCATTTATAATAAAAACTGGCAACACACCAGGAGCAGAAGGGGATTTCCTGAATCTGGTATTCTATGAAAAACCTACACCTAACATCAAGCTTCGGGGAGAAATACTGTCTCATTTTCCCTCTAAAATCAGGACAAGACAAGAATATTTGCTCTAACACTCGTTTTGAAGAAATAATTTTATTTATTTATTTATTTATTTATTTGAAAGGCAGAATTACAGAGATGGAGAGGGAGAGAGCTCCTGCATCAACTGATTCACTTCCCTAAACAGCCACAATGGCCAGAAGTGGGCCTGTCTGAACCTGGAATTCTGGAGCTTCCTCTGGGTCTCCTACACGGGTGCAAGGGCCCAAACACCTGAGCCATCCTCCACTGCCTTCCCAGATGTATGAGCAGGGAGCTGGATGGGAAGTGGAGCAGTTGGGACCTGAACCAGCACCCACATGGGATGCTGACATCACAAGTGGCAGCCTCACCCATTACACCACAACGCAAGCCCCAGCACTTTTTTTCAACAGAGCTTTCAGCTAGGGTTATTAGACAAGATGTAGCAAGCTTATCAAATTTGTTGATTGCTAGAACAGCATCCAAAATTAGTGCCACAGGCTTGGAATGACTCACTGAATAAACAAGATACTTAAAGTCAGAATCTTTGTATTTATACTTTCAGAATACTTTTTAAAAAGATTTATTAAGATTTATTTGAAATGCAGAGCTACAGCAGGAGAGGTGGTGGACAGAGTAAGATCTATTTGCTGGTTCACTCCCCAAATGGCAATAATGGCCCTGGCTCGTCCCGGTGGAAGCAAGGAGTCCAGAACTCCATCTGGGTCTCCCACGGGGATTACAGGAGCCCAAGCACTTGAGACATCCTCTGGCACATTAGCAGGGAGCTGGATCAGAAAAGGAGCACAGGACTCCAACTGGTGTTCCCATATGAGATGTAGCAATGCAAGCAGTTGGCCTATGTTTAGGTTTTAAAACCAACTTGCAAAGGATTGTAGAATACTCATTGTGCACAGTTTTTGGATGAGTTTTGGATGAGTTAATTCTACACTAAAAATGTCTAGAGCTGTCTATGAATGTCTATTCTAGGCTAGCTAAAGCCAAGTTTTCCAGTGACTTTTATTCTTAAGATTTTATTTATTTAAGAGGCAGAGACAGAGAGAGAGGTCTTCCAACTGCTGGTTCGCTCCCCAAATGGCAGCAACGGCTGGAGCTGGGCGGATCCAGAGCCAGGAGCCTGACCCGGTTCTCCCACGCAGGTGCAGGGACCCAAGTACTTGGGTCACCTTGTACTGCTTTTCCAGGCCATAGCAGAGATGCTGGATGGAAAGTGGAGCTGCCAGGACTCGAACCTGCGCCCATATGGGAGGCTGGCGCCCGCAGGCAGAGGCTTAGCCTACTAGGCCACAGCGTCAGCCCCTCCAGTGACTTCTACACTCCTGTAGCATTGATTAAGGACTCTCCAATTCCATTGTGCTAATTCTTCAGGACAGAGACGGCAGGAGTGTAACTGTACTTTGATTCCGTTTCTAATAATTATCCAGGAGTTTATCACCTTTCTGATGGATAATTGCTTCGGCTTCTCCCACCACACCGGAGTTCATGTAAAACTAAGGAAGTTTCTTCAAAGTGGAAACGCGAAAATCGTGCGTTTCAGGAAGGCTGAAGAGTGCCTTAGAAGAGCCAGAAACAACTCTCGGGGTTTGGGGAGGTGCCCGGAAGAGTTTTCTGAGGTCGCTATTCTGAGCATGAACGGAAGTCACCCTTGAGCTGCCCGCCAGTGATTTTAATAACAGGTACCGTATTCAAGAAGTGGTAATCCGTTTCCACTCAGTTCTTCCTGATGCACCCACAAGCAGATGATTAGGTGACAAATTTCTTTATTATGAGGAACTAGAATGCATTTAGAGACATCTAAAAGAGACCTAACGCCTCACCTTCCCATAGTAAAGATGGTGGTACTCTGAGCCTAAATACCGGTAACACCACTTCCGTGATTCCCTTGTGCCCTGGACCAAGATGGCGGACGAGGCCACACGGCGTGTTGTTTCTGAGATCCCAGTGCTGAAGACTAATGCCGGACCCCGAGATCGAGAGTTGTGGGTGCAGCGACTGAAGGAGGAATATCAATCTCTTATCCGGGTCAGTTGTATTTCTTGTGGCCAGCCGCGTCTCGGACGGGTTGCGGGTAATTGGGTGTCCTCAGAAATAGGCTCCGTGTGGAAGCCGTTTCCGGTTTTGAAGTTTAACGCCAAAGTTCATAGAAACGGGATGATTTGGGGGCTGGGGGATTCTGGAGGATGGTGGGGAGGAGGCTGAAGAGTTTAGGGTAGGAGCACCGCGAGGCCAGACTTAGAGACTAAACACAGCAGTTACGTGACGGACACGCCTCCTCGGAAGGTGACGTGTCTCTCTCTCTGACCCCGGTGTTTGCTCTCCTAGATGTAGAAGAGAGGGTAAAAAGTACTACTTGGGGCCCCAGGTTTAAGTCTGCCTCTTCTTGCTCCCTCCACTGAATGAGGGAGGGACGCTCATGAGGGCTGAAAACTCAAGCAGGTATTCCTTGCAGAGAATTGCAGATCGCAGCTCCTAGTTAGAAAGGAGACTTCTCAGCTAATTTTCCTGCTATGGAAAGAGAAGAAGATTCGTTTCCCATATAGTGGTCTCTATGTTTTGTTGGCCAGCAGCTCTTCCATGTATTCATTCTTGGGGGAAAATTTTTATTATGCACCTCTTACCAGCTATGGAGGGGATGCAAAACTGAATAATATGGATTCTACTGAAGTAGAGGAAACATTATCCTACAGTGGTTAAGTGGAGAGTCAGGGACAGACACAGAAACAGCTAGTATGTTTTGACAGCTTGAGAAGAGATACCCAATTCAGTATGGGCGTAGTCAGAGAAGACTTCTTGAAAGAAGTAATACTTGAACTAAGATTTAAAGGGTAAACATAAGTTAGCTTCTAAAACATAGGGGTAGGAGGATACTCAAGGCATAAGGTCAGTGTAAATAAAGGCATGGAAGCTAGAAATGGCTTGATGTATATGAAGAAATGCGAGTGCTTCAGAGCGGCTAGGACACCAAGTGTGAAGCAGGGAGTAGTAAACAAGGCTAAAGAGATAGGCTTCAGAACTTGGATTTTATTCTGGAGGCTTTGGTAAGCCATTAAGCTAAGGAATAACACGGTCAGGTTTGGTGTTTTTGTTTTGTTTTGTTTTTTACTTGAAAGGCAGAGTTGCAGAGAGAAAAGGCAAGAGAGAGCCTCCGTCTGCTGGCTCACTCCCCAGATGGCACTAACAGCCCAAGCGGGGCCTGGTCAAAGCCAGGAGCCTGGAGCTTCTGACTTGAGCCATCCTCTGCTGCTTTCCCAGGCTCATTAGCAAGGAGCTGGATTGGAAGTGGTCTCGAACTGGTGACCATATGGGATGCCCACCTTGCAGGCAGCTGCTTTACCTGCTATACCACAAAGCTGGCCCCCGTATTTGATTTAATGTCAATCAAAATAACCTTACGGAGGGAAAAAAATGTTCTTGGCAGGGGTAAGATTGAAGGGAGAAGATAAGAAAGGATGCATCATTAATCCAAGGGAAAGAAAGACAATGATCTAAGCTAGGCAGTTGTGGTGAGGATCTGAAGACCATTCCAAAGGGAAAATCAGAAGGACTGGTGGAATGGAGGAGAGAGGGTCAAGGCTGATTCCCAGGATTTTGGCCTGGGTAACAGTGACTACTAACACTGCTATCTGAGATTGAGTGTGCAGGAAGAGGGATGGGTCTGAAGGAACGTTATCAATTCCAGATGGAAGTGCTGAGTTTGAGGTGCCTGTGAAATGAAGGTAGAAATGTCAGTATACAGTTAGATACTGTAGTCTGAAGTTCTAAGGCGGGGTGGAACATCCAACCGCATTGGCTTGTGAGGCCTGTGAAATTGTTTGAACTCATCGGTGCTAGCAGAAACCAAGACTAATGTTGTCTCTAAGGGGAAGGTGTACCATGAAATGAGATGTGGGTTGAGCACAGAACTGTCAGAAGTAAAATAGGCTGGCGTTGTGGTGTGGTAGGTTAAGCCACAGACAGAAATGCCAGCACCCCATATGGACACCAGTTTGAGTCCTGGCTGCTCCACTTCCAATCCAGCTCCCTGATAATGTGTCTGAGAAAGCAGCTGAGGATGGCCCTAGTGCTAGGGCCCTTGCACCCATGTGGGAGACCCTGAAGAAGTTCCTGGCTCTTGATTTTGGGCTGATCCAGCCTTGGTCATTGCCACCATTTGGGGAGTGAACCAGCAGATGAAAGATCTCTCTTTGTGTCTCTCTATCTCTGTCTTTCAAATAAATAAATAAATCTTTAAAAAAAAAAAGTTGGCCGGCGCCGTGGCTCAACAGGCTAATCCTCCGCCTTGCGGCGCCGGCACACCGGGTTCTAGTCCCGGTCGGGGCGCCGGATTCTGTCCCGGTTGCCCCTCTTCCAGGCCAGCCCTCTGCTGTGGCCAGGGAGTGCAGTGGAGGATGGCCCAAGTGCTTGGGCCCTGCACCCCATGGGAGACCAGGAAAAAGCACCTAGCACCTGGCTCCTGCCATCGGATGAGCGCGGTGCGCCGGCCGCAGTGCGCCAACCGCGGCAGCCATTGGAGGGTGAACCAACGGCAACGGAAGACCTTTCTCTCTGTCTCTCTCTCTCACTGTCCACTCTGCCTGTCAAAAAAAAAAAAAAAAAAAGTTAAGAGGCCAGCACTGTGGCATAGTGGGCTAAGTTTTCACCTGCAGTGCTGGCATCCCATATGGGTACCGGTTCATGTCCTGGCTGCTCTTCTTTCAATCCAACTCTGCTGTGGCCTGGGAAGGCAGTAGAAGATGGCTCAAGTGCTTGGGCCCCTGTACCTGCGTGGGAAACCCAGAAGAAACTCCTGCTCCTGCCTTTCAAGTAAATAAGTAAAGCTTTAAAAAAAAAAAAAAAGACTGGCCATTGTGGCGCCAGTTGGGGAGTGAACCAGTGGATGGAAGACCTCTCTCTCTGCCTCACCTTCTCTCTAGGTATCTCTGCTGGGACTTGAACTAGCACCCATATAGGATGCCGACACTGCAGGTGGCGGCTTTACCTGCTAAGCCACAATGCTGGCCCCATCCTATTAAAAAAGAAAAAGCAAAAGAAAGAAAAGCTGGGAAAACATACTGAAAGAGAAAATGATCACATTTTGTTTTATTATTTTTTTTTGGTGGGGGGAGACTGCCCTCGCCTCCACCTCTCCCTCAAAGGCTTCATTCTCTGCTTTTAGTATGTGGAGAACAACAAGAATGCGGACAATGATTGGTTCCGACTGGAGTCCAACAAGGAAGGGACTCGGTAGGCAGACCCTCTTGGGAGGTTTGGGTTGGGAGTCTTACCTATCTTAAGCATTTTAGTGTCCCAAAGCCATGGCCAGAGCTTCCCTGTCTCATGTTAGCTGTCCCCACTCTCACAACTTCACAACTCCCCAGTTCCCATCCCATGAAATCCTCCAGGCTGGTGGCCTAAGCCAAGATGTTATTGAGTGGGGAAAGAAAGGGAACACTGAACTGAGGTTTGGTCTTTGTTACAGGTGGTTCGGGAAATGCTGGTACATCCATGATCTCCTCAAATACGAGTTTGACATTGAGTTTGACGTGAGTGTGTTGGAGTGGGAGATAGGAAGGTTAGTAGAAGGGGCGGTAGGTGGTTGTTCACAAGGTCATCTTTCTTGATGGGACCAAAGGTTCTTCAAATGGGAGGGGAAAGCCAAGGTTTGAAGCAACTGTAAGTTACAGTTACTGACCTGCTGGTGTGTACAGGCTGCTTGCGGAGTTTGTGGAACATTTCAATCCGACCAAGGAACACATGTGCTTGATTAGATTAGTTCCTTGCTCTCCTGGTCTCTGTCTTACGAAGGCTTTGTGATTCCTCCAGATTCCTATCACATATCCCACCACTGCTCCAGAAATTGCAGTCCCTGAGCTGGATGGAAAGACAGCAAAGATGTACAGGTAGGACCGCACAGAAGACGAAGAAAGGTCAAACAAAGCTTTAGGGAAGAACTCAGTAGGCTGGAGATTTTCCGAGTCTGCCAATCAGAAAGGCTGCAGCCTCCCTCTGATAAGCCTGGGCAGAGTACTCAGTTACTTGGCTTTTAATTCTGACCACTGGTAGTCTTCCTATTTCACGTAGCAGCAGAAGCTGCTGCTGTGTTGAACTTTGCATGTCAACACCTTCCTCTTGTGCCTCTCACAGGGGTGGCAAAATATGCCTGACTGACCACTTCAAACCTCTGTGGGCCAGGAATGTGCCCAAGTTTGGACTAGCTCATCTCATGGCTCTTGGGGTAAGTCTATATTTTAGTGTATGAAGGGGAGGCCCTGAGTGGTACAAGACAAGTAGCCGAGGGTAAAACAAGGAATACCCACGTTGCCCCCTGGGCATGTTCGCTCAGCATCTCTCTCCAGGAGGGAGACGCTGATGGAACAAGAGGCATTGACTGGGTGGTGGTAATCTCACAGGGTCTCCCTTGTATTGCAGCTGGGTCCATGGCTGGCCGTGGAAATCCCTGATCTGATCCAGAAAGGCGTGATTCAGCACAAAGAGAAATGCAGCCAATGAAACATCAAGCCACTGAGGCGCCACAGACTACGTTTCCGTTTTCCTGTGCATCGTTCTTACTCATCTGACTGCTCCCTCCCATACTCCCCCTCCTCTAGATGTTACTAAGTAGCTGCAGCAGGCATTGCTGGGAAAAGGGGGAAAAAATACACAGTATCACAATTGAGTTTCTAAATTAGGCTGCACAGGGAAGGGAAGGACTTGGGCCTTGGGAAACCCGGAGGCGATTTCTATGCCCTCCCCAGGTGGAGATCCTGGAGGCATAGAGGGTATACATAGCCTTTTTCGTTTTGGAAACAACCCATCAATAAAATAAACAGCTGCTTCCTCGGTTAGCCTGTGGTCCTCACTGGTAGCTGTTAGTAGAGGCCCGTGAACAGCTACACCAGGTTGGAAGGGAGGGGGAAATGGAACGTGCTGTGGTCCGGAGCCGGGCAGTGTAAGGGAATTCCACGCTGTCCCTGCTGCTGCTATCTGCCGTTGACTTTTAGCGGTGAGCCGTGCTTCCCCCTACTGCTTTGGCCTGCGAGGAGCTTGAGGAATGGTTTTGCAGAGCCAGCATTCCTTGCCCTCCGGGAATCTTCCCGTCCCTATGTGGAGTGCTAGATGCTTCTCCGCTGGTCTGCAGGCTAGACCCAGGCTTGCAGCCGGCCACACCGACACCGCCGTTGTCTGGGAAGGATCCTATGCTGCGAGCCTGCGACTGTCGGGGTCGCGCCCTTCTGGGCCACGGGATAGGGCGAAGGGACCCAATCCCTCAGAAACTGGCTTTGCAGCAGTGTTAAAGACCACTCTGGGCTGGGCTGGGAACTAGCGGTCCTAAAGTTGGCTGCGTTTCCATGGTGTCGGCCGCGGAGCCAGCGGGGCGGGCCCACGCAAGCGCCTAGGAGGTGGGTGGGAGGACGCCGAGCGTGGGTGCGCAGGCGCTCTGAGAGACGGTGAAGCTGGTGGCCGGTGGCCGGGCGGGACCAACAAAGATGGCGGCGGCCCCTGCGGCGGGAGAGATCTGGGCAACAGCTGCGGCTAAAGCTGCAGCCAGGCCCGCGGGTGGGCTGCTCGGGGGCAATAGGGGGTGGCCCTGAGCTGGGGCCTGGCCCCCAGCTGGCCTCCCCCGCCGCCTCACCGGGGGACAGGTACGGGTCCGGGGCGTTATGGCGTGGGGAGGGGGGCGGCCGAGGGAAGACCGCTCCAAGACCCAAGAGGACTATCGCCACAAAGGCAGAGGTGCCGGCGAGCCAGCGGGGCCTGGGAGAACTGGGCTGGAGGGACAGCATTCCCCGACCGCGGAGAATACGCGCCGGACCCCGTAGCCAATCAGCGGCCTCGGCCTTTCTGCCCTCGAGGGGGGCGGATCCGGGTAAAGCCTTGGTGTGGTGGGAGAGGTGCAGAGATTCGGGGTCAAGGAGTTGTGCCTTCTTCCAGGACCACTCCCTCCCGCTGAGCCCTGACACCATGTCAGTGGTTGGAAATGGTTGGGGGGGGGGGGGGATGGATCGTTAGTCGCCCGTTTAGTCTGCCTCATTTGCAACGAGGAGGGGCAGGGGCTGAGGCTGGAATATGCTGCCCTTTGAGCTACCCTTGCATCCACACTCCCGTCTGGCCAGAGGTCCTAAGTGACCCAGGGCACTTTGCACTTGGCTAACCAGGTATGAAGGCCCTTGTTAGGAGCTTATAGAAGATTTAAAGACCACCCCTATAGAGACTCCCGCTGGCTTCTCAGCAAGGGAGGGGGTGCAGGATACAGAAAGAATCAAAGGCATGGGCTGCTATCATTCATTCATTTGCTTAGTCGACGGATACTAAGTATTTCCTTTGTGCCAAGCACCATGCTGGGTACTGGGGAAACAGTAACTGATTTGTTAGACACGGTTCCTCCTCAGTGCATGTAGAAGCTAGGACTGTAGCTTAGGCTCCCATCGCTGCCCATCCCCAAATGCTCACCCTCTCTTCTCCTCCCAGGTCCAGCCTGTGGTATCCACAATGCCCCAGGCCTCTGAGCACCGCCTGGGCCGGACCCGAGAGCCACCTCTTAATGTCCAGCCCCGAGTGGGATCCAAGCTACCATTCGCCCCTCGGGCCCGCAGCAAGGAGCGCCGCAACCCAGTCCCTGGGCCAAACCCCATGTTACGACCTCTGCCTCCCCGGCCAGGTCCCCCAGATGAACGGCTCAAGAAACTGGAGCTGGGACGGGGACGGACCTCGGGCCCTCGTCCCAGGGGACCCCTTCGGGCAGATCATGGGGTTCCCCTGCCTGGCTCACCACCCCCAACTGTGGCTCTCCCTCTGCCATCCCGGACCAACTTAACGCGTTCCAAGTCTGTGAGCAGTGGGGACTTGCGTCCAATGGGGATTGCCTTAGGAGGGCACCGTGGCGCTGGAGAGCTGGGGGCTGCACTGAGCCGCCTGGCGCTCCGGCCTGAGCCACCCACCTTGAGACGCAGCACCTCTCTCCGCCGCCTTGGGGGCTTTCCTGGACCCCCCACCCTGTTCAGCATACGGACAGAGCCCCCTCCTTCCCACGGCTCCTTCCACATGGTATCTGCCCGGCCCTCTGAACCCTTCTACTCTGATGACAAGATGGTGAGACTTGTGTGCCCATGCTCTCGTGTGCCTCCAGTTTGCCTTTCCAGATCCCCTTCTCCCTAAGTTCCTTTCTCAGCCCCTCATTCCACCAGTGGACTCTCGCCTTCCCTATTCCTAGGGTCTCATAGACCCTTTTCAGGTTTTCCAGCATCGCGTGCCATTTTGGTTCCCAAGGAATTAACCCAAGTGTTCAGAATTCTTCTTTGAGTCCCCAGATGCTTCCTGTCCCTTGCTGCTGCTCCTCCCTAGGACTCTGCCTAGGCCTAATGAGTCTCTGGAGCTGAAGAGGGGCGGGCTTAGAACATCTGAGCTAATGTGGTGGCCCATTTTCCTGAGCTAAGTGAGCTGGACTGACTGCAGCTGGAGCCAGCAGGAAGGGGCCACGGGGGCAGGAGGGGGTTTTGGGGGTAGCAGGGTGGGGGTGGGGAGCAGCTGGGCCACAATGCCAGTGCTGGGAGAGTTGCCCCAGGAGCTGCAACGCAGACTAGCTGGGCAGAGGAGGAAATGGGGCCCAGGGGGGACAGCCATGGCTGAGTCTGTGGTCCATTCAGCCGTGATGGGCCTACTGCTCATGACCAGTGAGGTAGGGAGACTGGAATACCCAGTGAGGGAAGCACAAGTTGGGTGGGGGAGGCAGTGGGCAGCAGGTGCCGGGTAGAGCCTGTGGGAACTTGCTGATTGTACCCTTGCCTCCTAGGCTCATCACACGCTGCTTCTGGGCTCTGGTCACGTTGGCCTCCGAAATCTGGGAAACACGGTGAGAGCCCTCTGTCCTCTAGAAGGAACGTGGAGGTGTACTGGGCAGCGGGCAGGAGGGGCACCTGCAGGCTGCAGCGGGGGCGGGGCGGGGCGGGGCGGGGGGTGTTTGGAAGTGGAGTCTGGAGAGATGATGGCAGTGTCGCTCCCGCTCCCCAGTGCTTCCTGAATGCCGTGCTGCAGTGTCTGAGCAGCACTCGGCCTCTTCGGGACTTCTGTCTGCGAAGGGACTTCCGGCAAGAGGTGCCTGGAGGGGGCCGGGCCCAAGAGCTCACCGAAGGTGGGGCAACAACTCCTGCTTCCTCCATTTAGCTCCCTCTCCCCTGGCTGCCAGTGCTGGTGGCCCCCAACCCTTTAGTCGGGCACTTCTGTATCCATTTTTCCCAGTGCCTGCTTTGCTAGAGGCTTTTTTTCCTGCCATCTGAGCCTTCCGGTGCTGGCCTCTTCCAGACATTTACCTTTGCTCCCCTCCCCACTCCCTCCCCAACAGCCTTTGCAGATGTGATCGGCGCCCTCTGGCACCCTGACTCCTGCGAAGCTGTGAACCCTACTCGATTCCGAGCCGTCTTCCAGAAATACGTTCCCTCCTTCTCTGGATACAGGTGGGAGAGCCTGGCCGTGTCTGAGGGTAAGGCCAGGCAGGGGCCTGGGCAGTATTGTTCTGGGCCTGGAGATGTTTTTATCCTGCAAGTGGGGACCCCATCTGGGCAGGGCTAGTGTCTGGAGGAGGGCGGATCGTGGCCCTCACTCTCTCGTCTGGCTGTAGCCAGCAGGATGCCCAAGAGTTCCTGAAGCTCCTCATGGAGCGACTACACCTTGAAATCAACCGACGAGGCCGCCGGGCTCCCCCAATCCTGGCCAACGGCGCAGCTCCCTCTCCACCCCGCCGAGGAGGGCTGCTGGAGGAGCCTGAGTTAAGGTAAGGGCCCGTCCCTGCCCTCGTGTCCCCGGGAGTTCCGCAGCGACAGGCAGCCTCCACAGAACCCTGCTAGTCCAGACAGAAGTGGCAGGGGCTGGGAAACCCTTTAGCGTACAAAGTGGTTTAAGAAGCAGTGCAGAAGTGAAAGGAAGGAAGTGGGGGAGGAAGACTGAGGGGTGCAGATGGAGGCAGAAGATATGCTGGGGACGTCACTCAGGAGGGAGGGGACAGTTTATACCAGAGCTCATTAGAAGGGTTTGAAGCTAGGTGCAGGGAGACAGCCTGTTCCCTTGTGTACCATCCACCTTGGATTTCCCCCAAAAGTCCCTCGAAGCTTTACTCCTTTGACTTTTCCCGGAAGTCCAGGGGAGGAGCTGGGGTGTGCGTGGCGTGCAGGGCTCTGTGGTGCTGGGGGTTCCCAGTGCTCCTGCTGCCTCACGGGTGCGCCCTACTTCCCTTGATCTGTGGTAGTGACGATGACCGAGCCAACCTAATGTGGAAACGTTACCTGGAGCGAGAGGACAGCAAGATTGTGGGTATGGAATGGAGAGAAAATGTGGGAACACGAGTGGGGATGGGGGAGGGGTGCACAGGCTCCAGAGGAAAGAAAAGCTGGCACTGTCAGGGGGGTGAGGGCAGGACCGGGTGATGGAAACTGGAAACGGCGTGGGGAGTTTGCTTGGAGTGTTGGTGGTGGGAACGGACCCGGCCAGGTACAGGGGCGGGAAGAGACGGGTATCAGAGAAAGCATGTCAGACCCCAACAGTGACTCGTTCTTCTGTCCCTTTGCTTCTGTCCAGACCTGTTTGTGGGCCAGTTGAAAAGTTGTCTCAAGTGCCAGGCCTGTGGGTATCGCTCCACCACCTTCGAGGTTTTTTGTGACCTGTCCCTGCCCATCCCCAAGGTGGGATTCCAGAGGATTCCAGGGGTGGATGGGACGGGGGTTCTGTGACCCGACCCTAGCCACCTCCAGAGTGTGGGGGGGACTCCTGTGGGTCTCTGGAGTGGAACTGAAGCCGGACTGATTGAGAAGAATCCGAAAAGGAAATGGAGACCACACTGACCCTCCCTTCCCTGTCCCCCCTGCTCTGCAGAAAGGATTTGCTGGGGGCAAGGTGTCTCTGCGGGATTGTTTCAGCCTTTTCACCAAGGAAGAAGAGCTAGAATTGGAGAACGCCCCAGTATGTGGGGGTTCCCAAGGGATGTAACAAGGGTGGGACAGGAGGGGCCTCCCGGGGAAAAGGGACCGCGAGATGCCTTAGTGTGGGAAGAACTCGCATGCCTGGGCTTGTGTTGGAGCCTCTGGCACATGACCTGGTGCTCCTAGGGCGAGGGGGTGTGGCCGGGGTTAGGGAAGCAACGGGGAGCACCCCACATCTGAGGGTGGACTGCACTGGAGCCGCCCTGGGGGAGGAGCGCGTCAACCTAACACCATTTGGCATTCGTTCAGGTGTGCGACCGGTGTCGGCAGAAAACACGGAGTACCAAAAAGCTGACAGTGCAGAGGTTCCCCCGAATCCTCGTGCTCCGTATCCTAATGCTCAGTTTCTTATTTCTCTTAGGCTATCTCCCCTGCGTTCTCTTGCAGAGGCTGACCACGGGGAGCTGAGGTCTCCTTAGGAAAAGCCTAACCCCAGCCTTCCTCCCAGGGCGCCCAGTATGTGCTGGGGGAGGGGAGAGGACACTATTCAGGCCCAGTCCCCTCTAGAGATCCCCCGCCTCCCAAATGCTCCTTAACCAGGGCTTAGATCTGAATCGATTTTCCACCTCCCGAGGCTCCATCAAGAAAAGTTCAGTAGGTGTAGACTTCCCGCTGCAGCGACTGAGCCTAGGGGACTTTGCCAGTGACAAAGCTGGTGAGTCTGCCGGGGAAGGCCCCGTGGAACCCTGGGAAGGGGGCACTGCGCTGTTCTAAGGACTTCTCCACCCCCTCAGGAAGCCCTGTATACCAGCTGTATGCCCTTTGCAACCACTCGGGCAGCGTCCACTATGGCCACTACACAGCCCTGTGCCGGTGCCAGACTGGTTGGCATGTCTACAATGACTCTCGGTGAGAACAGCCTCCTCTTAACTCCCGCCCGTTCCCATTGCAGCCCTGACACCCTGCCATGAGGCCCATGGGAGCAGAGTGCCTGGGGACAGGCGAGCTGGGGTCTCTCCTGAGCGCTCCCTGGATGCCCTGGGGTTGTCTAGTGGGGAGGAGGGACTCCACAAGGCGGTGACAAGCCTCTCTCCCCATCTCCCGTCCTAGTGTCTCCCCTGTCAGTGAAAACCAGGTGGCGTCCAGTGAGGGCTACGTGCTGTTCTACCAGCTGATGCAGGAGCCGCCCCGGTGCCTGTGATGGTCCCTTTAAGCCCTGGCACCTGTGAAACCCTAACACCCTTCAGCCCCAGGCTCCCCATTTACCTCAGAGACGTCTATTTTTGTGTCTTTTTAATCAGGGAGGGGGGGAGGGGGTGGCTGTAGCTCCCGTTATTTTTTTTATTAAAAAGTACCCTTCCAACCTGGAGGCTCCCTTGTCTCCCAGCCCCCTGTACAGAGCTCACCAGGCCCCGGCCCATGTACAGCCCCCAGACCCTCTGCAATCTCACTTTTTTGTGAATAAATTTATTAAGAAAAAGTCATGTCCATTGCATTTGTGCCTAGTGGGTGGAGGTAAATGAATTGGGCCCAGGGGTCTTGTTGGGACCCAGTATCTCTCTGAACAGGTGTGTGGGGGGGTTCAAAGTCCAAGGGGAAGGGTCGCGGGGTGGGGGTGGGGGTGGGGGGCGTGGACCCGGACATGTGTGCCTGAGCAGTGAAGGTTTTGTATTGGAAGAAGGAAAGCTCCGAGGAGGCCTGAAAAGGGAATGCAGGCACTGGGGCCACGGCCGTGGGCCTGCCCCTCGAGGGAGGGACACCCAAGAACCCCTGTTGACAAACAGTACGTTGCCGGGCGGCCCTAGCTCCCGTAGGCCGATCTGTTGCTAACATCAAGAAGCTGTTTGTGGAGCCGCCTCCCCGCGGACTGGCCTCCAGTGTCTCCATCTATTTTCCCTACAACCAAACCTCACGAGGCCCTGCCTCCAGGGCTCTCGCCCTTATCTGGGCCTGGGACGCCTGAACTGGAGAATGCTGGCTGCAGGATTCTGCGCGGGCCCTGGGACGGGCAGGGCCGGTCACGGCTGCTCGCTCCCATTTGGCACTGAAGCGGTTAACCTGTTCCACTGGGCGGCCTCTTAGGCTGCCGTCGCTCCGCTGGGCGGAGTCACCACCCGTTCAGTGTTTTCATTGGTGAATGTGATCCGGGGCCTTCAGGACCCACCAATCCAGAGGCAGGAAGAATAGAGTCAGACGCGTGCCGCGAGAATAGAGTGGACGGAGAGTCGGAGGGGCCGAAGGTCTTGGGGGCGGGGGAGTGGCGGTCTGGAAGCACTTGTTGGCCGGGTGAGGGGTGGAGAGGCAGAGCGCCCCCACGCTCGGGCCGGCAGACCGCCGTTCGACCCCTGCGAAGGCAGATAGCGTGGGTGTGGCCCTTATCAGCCACTCAGCGGAACGCCCGGCCGGGTGAGGTCTCACGATCTCCACCGCCTCATTTTCTCTCGTTCCCCTACCTCTCGTCGACGAGTCCTGGCCCCTGAGCGGGGATCTCACCGTTCCACTAACCCATCCGCGCGAGCTGCCTCGGCCTCTCCCGAAGCAGTGAGTGGCCGGGGTGGAACGCGGAGCCGGCGGGGCCTCTGGGACCAGGGCGCCCTCCGATCTGCCTGTCCATTTCGCCCCCTTGCTCCCAGGCTTCCCAATGGGTCGGACCGTGGTCGTGCTGGGCGGAGGCATCAGCGGCTTGGCCGCCAGCTACCACCTGAGCCGGGCCCCGCGTCCCCCTAAGGTGAGTGCCCCACCCGTTCCCGAGGGAACCTCACTTGCTAACTCTTCTTCACTTCCAACCAGAGCTGGGTGGACCCTGGCCCGCCTCTATCCGCACGACTGCAGGGATGCCGCAGTGGCTCCTTCTCTTTGCCAGGTGGTCCTGGTGGAGGGCAGCGAGCGTCTGGGAGGATGGATCCGCTCAGTCCGAGGGCCGGGCGGTGCAGTCTTTGAACTTGGACCTCGGGGGATTCGGCCGGCGGGAGCGCTGGGAGCCCGGACCCTGCTCATGGTGAGAGGCCTGGTGTGGAGGGGGCTCTCACCAGGGGATCGCGTTGAGGGGACGGCGACTGTATCGTTGGGTGAGACCTTTGCTTAGTTTCTCCTCTTCCTGAGGGCGTGTGGGGAGTAGGTTTCCGAGCTTGGCTTGGACTCAGAAGTGTTGCCTGTCCGGGGAGACCATCCAGCTGCCCAGAACAGGTTCCTGTATGTAGGCGGCGCTCTGCACGCCCTGCCCACTGGCTTCAGGTAACAGTGTCGCCGCCTCATCCTGCTTTGCACCTATCCTCGATTCCTTCATGTCTTCATCTTCCTGTCGACCCTCCGGAGCTGGGCTTTGGGGGGGATGTAACTCAGGAGCCCCCTCCTCACTGTGCCTTCCTCCATGCAGGGGGCTCCTGCGCCCTTCACCCCCTTTCTCCAAACCTCTGTTTTGGGCTGGGCTAAGGGAGCTGACCAAGCCCCGGGGCAAAGAGCCTGATGAGACCGTGCACAGTTTTGTCCAGCGCCGTCTTGGACCTGAGGTGACACTGCGCGAAGCCCCAACCTACTGCAGAGCCCCACCCCTACTGAAACTTGGCCTGTAGGGGCTCCTTTGTACCATTTGGGGACGCCCACTTTTCTTCTGCCCACTCCCAGTAGATCCCAAAGCAGTGTAGGGAGTGGATGCTTCCCCTTTCTTCCCACCCTTCAGTTGTGGGGGGCGGGGTGCCCTCCAACTCAAACCCCACCCACCCCGGGCCCCACCGAGCAGGGGCAGTGGAAATCAGTCAGCGCAGCTTATTCCTTGGCCTCTCAGTTCCAGTCTCACCCTTAAGGTGGCGTCTCTAGCCATGGACAGTCTCTGCCGCGGAGTGTTTGCGGGCAACAGCCGTGAGCTCAGCATCAGGTCCTGCTTTCCCAGCCTCTTCCAAGCTGAGCAGACCCATCGTTCCATATTACTGGGGCTGCTGCTGGGGGCAGGTGAGGGGCGCATTGCTGTAAAGGGTGACGCCATTAAGGACTGCCACGGTGAGGGACTGGGATGGCCGTGGGTGCTACTCTCTTCATGGTTGTTTTTTTTTTCCCCCTCTGTAGGGCAAAGTCCTCCGCCAGACTCAGCACTCATTCGCCAAGCCCGGGCTGAACGCTGGAGCCAGTGGTCACTCCGCGGTGGACTGGAGATGTTGCCCCAGGCCCTCGACACCCACCTGACTAGTAGAGGAGTCCAGGTTCTCAGAGGCCGGCCAGTCTGTGGGCTCAGCCTCCAGGCAGGAGGGCGCTGGAAGGTAGGAGAGCTCGCTGATAAAGCTGTCTCAGCCTGTGTCTGAGCGGTTTCACTGGGCCAGGGTTGATGGGACTGGGGTCACTCATTGTCTTCCTGCCTCCGGAGCTGCTTAGACATACGTTGTGGATCCCCTTGATGCAAGTCTGCGGTTAGAAGCAGAGCTTGTAAGCGGCTCAGGGCTGGGGAAGACACCACACAGCTTGGCTGACGAGTTCACGGCAGCTGCTGGCGCTCTCTGGCCCACCCCCACGGTGTACAGAGGTGTGGTTCTGTGCAGACTACACAGTCATTCCATCTCTTCATCCTGCGTCAGCACCCAGTCTCTCCTGCCACTTCACTGCACTGGAAATTGAGTGAGGCAGCTACAATCTGTTTACCCATAAAGTTCTCATTATCTCCTCTGGTCTCTCACATGGTTTGTCGCCTCAGGTGTCTCTCGGGGACAGCAGTCTGGAGGCTGACCACATTATTAGTGCCATCCCCGCTCCAGGTAACCAGGTTGCCATCTTCCCCTTCTCCAACCGGCACGGGCAATAGCTGTACTTTCCTGGGACAGGGCCACCCCTACCCCGAACTGGCCATCCCTATGGGAGTCTAATCCCAAGGAGGGTTGAAGAAATTGCAGTAGGGACTCCTCCTGAAACCAGGCCTCTCCCTGGTCTCGTCCAGCGCTGAGCAAGCTGCTGCCCACCGAGGCTGCGCCTCTGGCCCGTGTCCTGAGCACCATCTCTGCCGTGTCAGTAGCAGTGGTGAACCTGCAGTATCGCGGAGCACAGCTGCCTGTGCAGGTACGACGGGGAGGAGCGGGGCGGCCCCGGGCTCCCGGAGCCCTTCCTTCCTGACCCATGCGTTTCCTCCCCTGCAGGGATTTGGACATTTGGTGCCATCCTCAGAAGACCCAGGGGTCCTGGGAATCGTATATGACTCAGTTGCTTTCCCTGAGCAGGATGGGTCTCCCCCTGGCCTCCGAGTGACTGTAAGAAAAGAAAACTTTGTCCAGTGGGATTTCCAAATGGCTCCCCTGTGCCCAAGTGCAGGCCAGGCGGGGCTGGTCAGCGCTGGGTTCCCTCTCTAGGTGATGCTGGGAGGTTCCTGGTTACAGACGTTAGAGGCCAGTGGCCGTGTCTTACCTCAGGAGCTGTTCCAACAGCAGGCACAGGAAGCAGCTGCCACACAGCTAGGGCTGAAGGAGCCACCGAGTCACTGCTTGGTTCATCTGCTCAAGGTGGGTCGGCGTAAATTCCCCTCAGCTCCCCATCGAAGGCAGGGCCTGCTGTGTTTGCTCCTGTATGCCAACCAAGGCCTGGGACCTCGATAATAAACTTTCCCCTGCATCCTCTCCTCTCTCCCCAGAACTGCATCCCGCAGTATACAGTAGGCCACTGGCAAAAACTGGGTGAGTTGGGACAGCAGCCGGGCTGAGGAGGGCCACGGAAAGCAGACCCCTCCCAGCCATAACATTCCTTGCCTCCTTTCCTTCCAGAGTCAGCCATGCAATTCCTGGCTGCTCAGAGGCTGCCCCTGACGCTGGCTGGAGCCTCCTACGAGGGGGTTGCCGTCAATGACTGCATAGAGAGTGGGCGCCAGGCGGCAGCCAGTGTCCTGGGCACAGAACCTGACTCCCACTCATGAAAATAAAAGTTCCTGCAACTTAGCTTGGTCTGGCTGTTCTGTCCCCAAAGGGCATAAGGACAGAGAGGGACAGAGAGAGGCAGAGTATGCCTGGGAGGCAGAAAGCGGGAGCAGAGGCGAGACAAAGTCCTTTATTAGAAAATATATCAAAATCCCAGCCCCCTGAGCCAGGACCAGAAGAGGGAGCTGCTCCAGCACGGGCAGAAAGTGCCGAGGGAGGGGCCTCCTTCACCAACCAACTTCCCAGGAACCATAAATAGAATAAATATTCACAGAGGTCCCAGGAGAAGCCAGATCACTCATGGAGGAGAGTGTTCTCCACGGAAGAAGAAGGGGCTTGGGGTCCAGCCCTGCTCCTACCCCAGGGGCAGGGGACCCCCGGGAGTTGTCACTTAAAATCATGACAGCAATGATTCACAGTCATAAGTCCTGGCAGGTCATCCTAGAAAGAGGGACCCCCAGGTCTAGAGGAGCCCAGCTCCAGCCCAGCAGTGAGGAGAGGCTCCCGGCCCCCAGGGTAGCACTAGCGTGCAGGGTCCTCACATCCCTCCAGGAGCAGTGAGGACCTGAGGGCAAGGAGAACAGCCCCTCTCTGATTCAGTTTCATGATTCAGGTGGGCACGAGGGAGGGGTCAGTGTGAGCCACGGGGGGCTGTGTGGTTGGCAGTAGGTAGAGGGCCAGGCCTTACTGGGGGCCGGCGCTGCAGCATCTCTTGACGGAAGGCCTGGGAGGAACCAGGCGGGTAACGGGGACCAGCGGGGGCCTGGGGACCCCGAGGGTCAGTCCCAATGTCTGCGGTGACGTTGGTGTAGAGAGGACCCAACTCTCGAGCCAGCAATCGGTATGTCAGTGAGTTCATCCCATCTTGTGTCCAGGAATTCTGGGTACGGACCAGGAGGTCAAATCTGAGGGTCAGAGGTTGGAGACTAAGTCCCAGAAAGGAAGAGCCTTTAGGAATCTCCTGGCCAGGGCCGCAGAGCCCCGACGTCCCGTCCGCCCTCCCTACCTGTGGGGGTTTTCCTCGTTGCCCTTGTCTCCTCGGTGCTTCACCATCTTATAGTGTCCTACGGAAGTCGGGGGCCGAGAGATCTTCATGCCAGCCAGGCGCACCCTGTGGGGAAGGCGAGCGGCTCTTGGAGGAAAGTTGCCGACAGGTAAACGACAGGTGCTAAGCCAGCAAGGAAGGGATTGCACGTTTCTGTCCAGAAAGAACAGCTGTTTCTAGGTAGGTGAAAAAGCTATCAGGAACTGGGAAGAGGGAGGAGGGAGGAGGTCACATGGAAGGAAATGCCAAAGAAAATAGAAAGGCTGATGTCTCCGAGTCCTCCGGACCCAGTGCCAGGCTCCTGGGGCCTTGTAAACAGCTGGCAGAGCTAGGTCTGCACCTCCTAACTTTGCTTCCCGAGCGGCTCCCAGGAGAGGCCATTTTGGGAAAAGGATCGGACAAGACTGGGAGTTGCTGACCCATGCCTGGCAGTTCTTATTTGGAGTAGTGACTGAGCAACCCCAACTCGTGCCCCCTAGGCCCTGTGTTAAAAAAAAAAAAATGAGGGGTGGGTGGCATTGTGATGCAGTGGGTTAAGCAGCTGCTTGGATGCCTGCATCCCCTATCCCTCATCTCATATTGGAGTTCAAGTTCCAGGTACTCTGCTTCCAATCCAGCTTCCTGCTAATGCAAGTCAGCAAGAGATGGCTGAAGTGCTGGGGTCCCTGCCACCCATGTGGGAGACCCAGATGGCATTGTGGGCTTCTGCTTTTGACCTGGCCCAGGGGGGTGAACCAGTGAACTGAAGATTCTGTGTGTGTGTGTGTGTGTGTGTGTGTGCACTCTGCCTTTCAAGTACATAAAAATAAATACACTTTAAAAAGAAAATTTTTTAAAAAAGGGAAGAACCAGATAATCAAGACTTAAATGAAATAAGCCCCAATTCTTGAAGCACAGAAGCAAGGAATGAAGGCAGCCTGGCTGGGAACCAAGAGAATGCATCCATTTAGCATTTGCTGGGTGCTTTACATACAAACAGAGGATGGGAATCCACATCTTCACGTCGGGTGTCCTCCCAGAGGACACAGGCAGGGCAGGCAGTGGCTCCAGCATACCAAACCCCAGTATTCACACCACAGACATGAATCTAGGTCAGCTGAGGCTGAAGGTTAGAATGTTTCACATGCTAAAAAAGAAGAGTTGGCATCCTGCCAATGGCAAGGCCTTTTGTTTTTGAAGTGATTCTGGGCTACATGGAGCACAGCCATTCCCCCCATCCCTCAGGAAGTGGTCTGGAAGCAATGCTAGCAGAAGGCAAGACTAAACTGTCCCAAGCTCCTTTCTGGCTCAGAAACCCACGATGCTATTCCCTGTCGATCTCACTGCCTCTCCCAGCAGTAGGACTAACCAGATCTGGGAGACTGAGGGATGACAGAGTGGGCAGCAGTGTGCGAAGCCTGAGCTGGGTAGACTAAGGGGAAGGAATGGGTTTGGTGCAGGACCAGGGAGCTAACAGTTAGTGGCTGAAGGGCGATGGCCAAGGGCAGGTCTCAAAGGGCAGGGACCCGGCTGGAATAGGAAAGGAGGCGGTGGAGGAAGTCTGACCTGGTAGCGATGTCGTCATCCTCACCGCCCCAGCCCCAGTACTCGTTGGGGAAGCCGTTCATCTTCAGGTACTGGTCAGGAGTGAGCGCCGAGACCCCTCCGAAGTACTGCGGGTATGGGAGGCTAGGCAAAGAAAGATGCTTGTACTCCAAAGGCTTCTGGGAAGACGTCCCTGCCCACAATCCTCTTGGTCCCCCTCCTTCCACTGAGGTGTTGCCCTGCTGCCCCAGCCACACCCTCTACCTGTATCCAAACTTGTTCATGGCAACAGCAACATGGCGGGGTCCACGGGGGTCACACACGTACAGGTTGTGGTCATTTTCAGGCAGGAGGTCCACGTCATGTAAGAATAGGCAGTCCCACTCTTCATCCCGCAGGGCCTCCCGCACCCCAACATTCAGCAGCTTTGCCCTGTTAAATGTTCCATTTCCAGCCTGAAAGATGACAAGGGAGAGAGATCAGGCTGTGTCTTTGGTAGCCTGGAGAAGAGAAGCCTGATGTATGAAAGTGGAAAGAGGGATAGCAAAGTGGAATGTAGGGCAAGGAGGAGTCACTGGACAAATGCTTGCGTCTCAGTGTGTGCCTGACCACCAACAACCATGTAGAACTGCTAGTGTGAAAGTTACGGCCAGCGCCGTGGCTCACTAGGCTAATCCTCCGCCTACGGCGCTGGCACCCCAGGTTCTAGTTCCAGTTGGGGCGCCGGTTCTGTCCTGGTTGCTTCTCTTCCAGTCCAGCTCTCTGCTGTGGCCTGGGAGTGCAGTGGATGGCCCAAGTGCTTGGGCCCTGTACCCGCATGGGAGATCAGAAGGAAGCACCTGGCTCCTGGCTTTGGATAGGCACAGCGCGCCGGCCGTGGCAGCCATTTAGGGGGTGAACCAATGGAAGGAAGATGTTTCTCTCTCTGTCTCTCTCTCTCTCACTGTCTAGCTCTGCCTGTCAAAAAAAAAAAAAAAAAGTTACTGCTCTTTGCCTCTTCTTAGAGGGTTCAGTATCTTGCTCAAGGTCACAAATGGCAGAACTAGAATTTTAGACCAAATCTGCCAATTCCAAATTTGCACAGGTTAGTCTAAAAATCATAGAAAGGTACGGGACAGTGGGGATGCCCTAAGCAGGGTTAAGGGTGAGACTAACAAGTTTGGAGGAGCAGTGCCAGGTGCTTCTCCACATTCGACAGTCTGCCTTCTTAAAATGATCCCAGCGATCCCTGAGAGTGAAGTGGCATTTGCCTGAGATGTCCTTACAGAACAGCCGGGGTGGGGGTGGCGCTCAGAGGTACCTGGTGAATGACATAGATGCCATAAGCAAGCTGCTGGCGCTGTAGGAAAGGGTGCAGGTGGTAGAGCAGCAGGCGCAGGTGATGCTCCCGGGCACGATGGGGCACAATAATGGCTGTCCGGGACCGAGGCTCACACCCTGCAGGGCGGTACCGGCCCCCTGGTTCCACGCGGGGATTCCGCGCCACAATCTCAGCCAGCGATGGCACCGGGCTAAAGGACACGGACACAGGACCCACTGTTGGGAAGAAATGGCAAGTTCAGGGGTTAGAGGGGCAAGCGGAACAGAACAAGCATTGGGACCTCTAACCCTGGCAGCTTGGTTCTGGGGTTCACTGGGAAATCTCATAAGCCTTGGGCTCCCCATCACTGGGACAACTGAGGCCCCTTACCTACTCTGTCCCCTTAGGTTAGTGTTATTTCCTCCTGCCTCACAAGGTTGCAAACTACAAATGGGGGAGGGATAGAACAGGGCTTCCAACTAAATCATTAAACCAGGGCTCATCTACAAGGGAAATAATTCCTAGCCTGGAGCAGAAAGTCCATAAATGGGCAGGCTGTGGAAAGCTGTGACCCAGAGCAAGAGCACGGGCTGTATTCCGCGTGTCCTCTACCTCATTCCCAGCCACCAGAGTACCTCACTCACATTTAGTCCTGCCACTCCACGCCTGCCCCAGGCCGCCTGTCCCCACAGCCTATGCTGTGCATCACCTCCTCCTCCCTTTGGCACTCACCTAGGAGAGGAGATCGTTCTGGACAGTAGGGCAGACCTTGAGGAGCTGGAGGTCCCCCTGCCGCCCCAGGGGCCCCAGGCAGGTGACTGAGGTTGCTGTAGACATCTCGGGGGTGAGAATAGTCAAACGTCGGCCCCTGATCTCGGCCAAACAGGGCGCCGAGGCTCCGGAAGCCTCCCAGGGACAGGTACATCATGACGGCCAGCTGGGAGCCCACAAGCAGGGCCAGCGTGCAGGGCCGCTCCAGCAGCCTCCGCAACATCCTGGCTCAGGTCTGGGGAGGCAGAGAGGAGAGTTCTAGGGACTGGCAGGGAGATCAGAGCGTGGGGACGAGGGTGGTGTCCGGGCAGGGTAAAGAGTAAAGTCGCTGACAAGGAGCACACAGGTGTACAGTCATGCAAGGAAAACAGCCCAACCACCACCTGGCACTCCCCCCAGTTCTGCTCCCCTCCACCTCTCCCAAGCCCCTCCCACCATCTACACTCAGTCCCCGCCCCCAAGAATGCTTACATCATTCCAGTCCCAAATCCAATTCCAAGAGTGCCAGGAGAACCCCTCTTGCGACTGTAGAGGGGGCAAAGATAGACTTACCTATGTTCAGGCTGTCGTCTTCGGGGTCATGGGGACTCCAGGAGGGCCCCGGGGGGCGGAGATGTGAGGCATTATCTAAAATTGGAAACGTCACAGAGGACAGAGGAAGGCTCCATCCAGCGCTTCACCAGCAAACCCTGGACCCGCTGGAAGAGAAGTGGTTAAGATAACCAACCACCTGCATGGGCAGAGATCAGGAAGAAGGGGCAGGCGGTCTCCAGCAGGGAAAGCGAGGGAAAGTGGGAAGAAAGCAAGAGAGCAGATGATGAACTCGCCTTCTCCCCGACCCGTCCCGGGCTATCCTGCAGCCATAGTGCCACACTGTCCGGTCCATATTTAACCGTCCCTACCCCCACTCCAACAAGACGGACTTGTCTGGGGGCTGCGGAGGAGGCAGCTCCTGGAGACACTGCTGCCCACCTTCCCCTCTGCTCCGGATCGAAAAACCATCCGAGGGGCGAGACGGTCACGAGGGGGCTGTGGAGCAGCCTCAGGAGAAGCCAGGGTGAAGAGGAAAACAGGCTCCTTCCGTTCTCCACACGCCGGGGGACCCGCTCCGCAGGTGCAGCGTGCGTGACCACCTGGGACCTGCACGCAATCAGCCCCAGAGTGCGGCGGGGAGCAGGATGGGGGTGGCGTCCTCTACCTTTCCTACCTTTCCCCAGTCCCGGCCGGGCGGAGACAGCGGGACTGCTCAAGGAGAAGCGGAGAGAGGGAGGGCCGAGGCAGCGGCGGCCGGGGGTACCTGGGCGGGCTCACCTGGAGGGGCGTGGTCAGCGCTCTGCAGGGGGTTCGAACCCAGTCGGACCGAAGCACATCTCTCCCCCACCCGTCTCCTCTTTGCATTTGCCCTACCTTGCAGTGCGAGCCCACCCGGCCCCCGTGCAGACTTCCATCTGGGATCCCGTCCCTGCTCAAGCTTGGCTCCAGTCCTTAGCTGAAACTTCTCACCCTCCTGACCTCCCAGACGTTTCTCCGGGGCCTCTCCCTCCACCGTCCCCAGCCCACGCACCTCGGTTTCTGCTTCCCAGTCGTCACCGCCACCCCGACAGCCGGGCAGGCTTCGCTACCGCCATCTTGGAAGCGGGCGCTGTGGGCGGGGCCTCGCGTCACGGGGCGGGACTGCGGGCGGAGCCGCCTGGGCCGGCCCAGCTCGGGGTCCCAGCACTTGATAGTGTGGTGCTTGGGACCCTTGAGCCTCGTCCGCCGGCTCTAGTCAGTTGTGGTGAAACTGGAGGCCGGAAGGGGCCTGACCCTTCGGGGAATCTGCGCAGGGGCTCTTGCGCACCTTGCAGACTCCTAGCGGAATCCCATTTCCCACCCCCTCAGAATTGTGCAAGCAGTAGCTCAAGGCCTTCATTTTCCTCTGGCCGGAAACGGACCGAGAGACCGGTGGGTGGGACGGTTCCCGGGCCCTGGAAGACCTCACTGCCAGCCTGGAGCAGGCCGAGCCCCTCTCCCTGTGTGTCAGTAGCGCCCGCTGCGGCTTGGTGCCACTTAGTATCACAATGTTTCGTGATCAGGTTCAA
The DNA here is from genome assembly GCA_949820135.1 of Sylvilagus floridanus. Taxonomy (NCBI): domain Eukaryota; kingdom Metazoa; phylum Chordata; class Mammalia; order Lagomorpha; family Leporidae; genus Sylvilagus; species Sylvilagus floridanus. The sequence goes on from OX463225.1 coordinate 122,582,196, forward strand.
AGTTGTGCGCTGTTGGTAGTATCCTGCAGGCCTTGAAATAGAAACTGTCAGTTAATAAAACAATGAAACACTGAGAGAAGGAAAGGGCAGCGCCTGCTTTGATGTAAAAATGTATTTCCCCAGATGGTAGAGTAAAATGGACACGTTGATATGCAACATGTTTTATCTTGTGGCTTCCACTACCTCTTACCATTTTGTGTTCCTTAGCAAACGTTCACGCTAGGGACACACTAGAAGGCTTGAACAACTCAAAGTCGGCCTCAGAAAGATATGTGCATGCGTTGGGGGAGGGAAGCATGTAAACAATATAGTGTTGGGGCTGGCACTGTGGCTTAGTAGGCTAAGCATCCCATGTGGACGCTGGTTTATGTCCTGGCTGCTCCTCTTCCCATCCAGCTCTCTGCTTATGGCCTGGGAAGGCAGTGGAGGATGGCCCAAGCGCTTGGGCCCCTGCACCCACGTTGGCTCCTGCCCTCAGATTGGCCTGGCTTGGGCCATTGCAGTCACTTGGGGACTGAACCAGCGGATGGAAGACCTTTCTCTCCATCTCTCCCTCTCTCTGTCTGTAACTCTGACTCCCAAATAAATAAATAAATAAATCTTTTTTATAAAATACAGTGTGCTAACTATGATAACCCAGAAATGACACCCAATGTACACTTGGAGATTCCTGGAAGGCTGCCCAGAAGTGATGGATAGTGGGAACTCCTAGGGACTTGTCTATAAGCATATCCTTCCCCTGGATAAGATTCCGTTTTCATGAGAGTTATTCTACAACACTTGGAGTTAACTGATCTGCATGCAAATTCTGCCCTGACTGGTGAGTTCAATTAACCTACTCCCCACATCGTGGAGGGGAAAAAGGTTCTTGCCTTCATTTTCCTATTCATTTTTTTCGAAGATTTATTTATTTATTTATTTGAGAGGCAGCAACAGAGAGAAGGAGCAACAGAGAAATCTTCCATCCACGGGTGTGCTCCCCAAATAGCTGAAACAACCATGGCTGGGCCAGTCTGAAGCTGGGAGCCGGGAGCTTCTTCTGGTTCTCTAACATGGGTGCAGGGGCCCAAGGCCTTGGGCTATCCTCCATTGCTTTCCTAGGCACATTAGCAGGGAGCTGGATCCGAAGTGGAACAGCTGCGATTTGAACCAGTGTCCATATGGGATGCTGATGCTGCAGGCTGCGGCTTTAATCTGCTTTGCCACAGCACCAGGCCCTCCTATTCATTTTTGTATTCATAATCTGAAAATGTGTCTGTTCTCTACATTTTCTCTTGTACCAGTTATAACATCTGCCACTTCCTTCTTGAGTTAAATGAAATCATTTTTATAGGTGTTGGTGAAGACTGTCTCCTAAACTGAACTTTTAACAGGCTGCTCTGAACCCTCTGTTTTGATTAGGTCTTGGTCCTGGGCCCTATCTTGAGCCTGCCTAGCCAGTTTTAGAAGAATTCTGCTAAGTCAGTGAATAAGAATCTGCCCTCCCCCGCCCCTCCCTTGATAGCGAATCACTGTCATGTGACTTCAGCGAGAATCCTGTTAAGTGGGTTCAGCAAGAATCCTTCTACTCGTGAGGCAATTTTCCTACTATACATTTACTTCCTCTGCCCAGGGACTGTAACTTCTTACTTGGAGCCAGTGTTATGGCACAGCCAACGATGCCAGCATCCCATATCAGATCGCTGTTTTGAGTCCTGGCTGCTTTGCTGCTGGTCCATCTCCCTTCTAATGCACCTGGGGAAAGTAGGGAAAGATGACCCAAGTCATTGGGCCTGCCACCCTTGGGGGGACCAAGCTGGAGTTCCAAGCTCTTGGCTTTGACCTGGCCCAGCCATTTGGGGAGTGACCCATTAGATGAAAGATCTCTCTCTCTCTCTCTCTCTCTCTCTCTCTCTCTCTCTCTCTCCCTTTCTGTCATTCTGCTTTTCAAATAGATAAAAAATAAATCATTAAAAATAATCCCCACCTCTTGCTGTATTAGGATTTGAGCCACACACACACACACACACACACACACCCCTTATTAAGGAAGGCAGGCACCTCCTTCAGGAAGACATGATTCCGTATTCCATGCTCGGTGCCCCTCCTGTCTTGTGGCACATATTACATAGGTCCAAAAGTTTTGCCCTACCTGACTTTCTCAGCCGCAGATTGTGAACTCTCTGAGGATAGGAACCACATGGGACCATGTCTTCCCTTTTATCCTCCCCTGAACGCAGCTCAAAACTTTTGACAGAAATTCTACAAAAAGCCCATCTTAGATATAGACATTCCCTTGGTATCATGCTAATGTAGGAGTTGATGTGTGGGGAATTGGACGTAGGGAGCAAGCAAAGCAAAAAATCTAAGGAAAAGAGAATCAAAACACATTGGCCACTAACTAGAGGCCAAAGAAGGGCCAAGCATTTACATGGTTGTATGAAGTTCTGAGAGTCTCTCCATCAGCCAGGTCAAGGTATATCCATCATACAGAAAAAGAAACCAGATCTAAGGTTACATTATTATATGCGCATAAGCAGCAATGTTCACATCCAGTTTCATTCACATTCAGTTTTCCTTTCCAGATGCGGGGAAAGCACAATTACAATAGTTTACAACCATTACGCAATCAATATTAGTCTGTTTGCCTATGTAGGTTGGAGAGCCAAACACCAGAGCTAGTCTTTTGTGGAGAGAAAATGTATTGTGGGGCCAGCACTGTAGTGTAGCAGGTAAAGCTGCTGCCTGCAGTGCTGGCATCCCATGTGGGCACTGGTTCAAGTCTGGGCTGTTCTCTTCTGATCCAGCTCTCTGCTATGACCTGGGAAAGCAGTAGAAGATGGCTCAAGTCCTTGAGCCCCTGCACCCATGTGGGAGACCCAGGAGAAGCTCCTGGCTCCTGGCTTCGGATTGGTGCAGCTCTGGCTGTTGTGGCCAATTGGGGAGTGAACCAGTGGATGGAAGACCTCTCTCTGCCTCTCCTTCTCTGTGTAACTCTGAGTTTCAAATAAATAAATAAATCTTACAAAAAAAAAAGTGTATTGTGAAATGCCCAAGAAAGAAGCCAGGAGCAATTCTCAAATCTGATTCCCTGGACAGTTTTACAGAAGATATTTATTGGAAGCAAGGAGGGGGGGGGGGGGCATGGCAGTTAATTGGTTAACTAAGAAAGAGAACTTCCTGGTTCTCTTGTGCAGGTGCATGTTGGCTGCTACAAGGCTTTTTGTACAACACAAGATAAAAAAAATGGAGGCCTTGAGCTTGGCATTTGGCCTACTTACTTATCAATTAAAATGTGTGTAGCCTCTATCAGAGTGCCTTGGTTCAATACCCAGCTCCAGCTCCTGCTTCTGGCTTCCTGCTAATGCAGACCCTTGGAGGCAGTGGTGGTGGTTCAAATGACTGGGTTCCTGACACCCATGTGGGAGACCTGGATTGAATTCCCAGCTCCTGGCACCAGGCTGTTACAGGCACTTGAGGAACCAGTGGATAAGAGTACTTTTTCTCTCTGCAAATAAATAATTTTTTTTTTTTTTGGACAGGCAGATTTAGACAGTGAGAGAGAGACAGAGAGAAAGGTCTTCCTTTTTTCCGTTGGTTCACCCCCTAAGTGGCCACTACAGCTGGCGCATTGTGGCCCGCGGACTGCCCTGATCTGAAGCCAGGAGCCAGGTGCTTCCTCCTGGTCTCCCATGTGGGTGCAGGGCACAAGGACTTGGGCCATCCTCCACTGAACTCCTGGGCCACAGCAGAGAGCTGGCCTGGAAGAGGAGCAACCGGGACAGAATCCGGCACCCCAACCAGGACTAGAACCCGGGGTGCTGGCGCCACAGGTGGAGGATTAGCCTAGTGAGCCGCACTGCCAGCCAATACTTTTTTTTTAATACAGGTTCTTGATTTTTTTAAAGATTTTTATTTATTTATTTGAGAGGTAGAGTTATAGACAGAGGGAGAGACAGAGAGAAAGATCTTCCTTCTGTTGGTTCACTCCCCAGGTGGCTGCAATGGCCAGAGCTGCGCCAATCTGAAGCCAGAGGCCAGATGCTTCCTCCCAGTCTCCCACGCAGGTGCAGGGGCCCAAGCACTTGGATCATCTTCCACTGCTCTCCCAGGCCACAGCAGAGATGGATTGGAAGAGGAGCAGGCCAGCGCTGTGGTGCAGTGGGTTAAAGCCCTGGCCTGTGGTGCCAGCATCCCATATGGGCACTGGTTTTGGTCCCGGCTGCTCCTCTTTCGATCCAGTTCTCTGTAACTCTGTCTTTCAAATAAATAAAATAAATCTTAAAAAAAAAAAAAAAAAAAGAAGAAGAAGAAGAAGAGGAGCAGCTGGGACTAGAACCAGCACCCATATGGGATGCTGGCACCACAGGCAGAGGATTAACCTGCACCATGGCATGGGCTTCTCCCATATAGGCACAGGGCCCAAGGACTTGGGCCATCTTCTACTGCTTTCCCAAGCCATTAGCAGAGAGCTAGATCAGAAATGGAGCAGCTATGCCAGCACTTGCAGACAGCAGCCACAACACCGGCCCCCAAGATGATGATGATGATGATTCTTCTTCTTCTTCTTCTTCTTCTTCTTCTTCTTCTTCTTCTTCTTCTTCTTCTTCTTCTTCTTCTTTTTTAAAGATTTACCTTATTGGCCGGCGCCGTGGCTCAACAGGCTAATCCTCCGCCTTGTGGCGCCGGCACACCGGGTTCTAGTCCCGGTCGGGGCGCCAGATTCTGTCCCAGTTGCCCTCTTCCAGGCCAGCCCTCTGCTGTGGCCCAGGAGTGCAGTGGAGGATGGCCCAAGTGCTTGGGCCCTGCACCCCATGGGAGACCAGGGAAAAGCACCTAGCACCTGGCTCATGCCATCGGATGAGCGTGGTGCGCCGGCCGCAGCGCACCAACCGCGGCAGCCATTGGAGGGTGAACCAACGGCAACGGAAGACCTTTCTCTCTGTCTCTCTCTCTCACTGTCCACTCTGCCTGTCAAAAAAAAAAAAAAAAGATTTACCTTATTTATTTGAAAGACAGAGTTACAAAGAGAGGTCGAGACAGAAAGAGAGAGGTCTTCCACCCACTGGTTCACTCCCCAGATGGCAGCAACGGCTGGAACTGTGCTGATCCGAAGCCAGGAGCCTCCTCTGGGTCACCCATGTTGGGTCAGGGGCCCAAGGACTTGAGCCATCTTCCACTGCTATCCCAGGCAATAGCAGAGAGCTGGATCAGAAGAGGAACAGCCGGGACTCGAACCAGTGCCCATATAGGATGCCAGCACCTCAGGTCAGGGCTTTAACTCACTGTGCCACAGCGCCGGCACCTGCCCCCTATATTCTTAACTGTTCAGTTTCCCAATGTGTATTTGCATCTATATTACCTAGCCTGTCTCTGTGAAGTTGCACGTGTGTGTCCTGTGTGGGTTTGTGGAGCCTCATGCTGATCGATCAAAGGCTGTGAGAGATGCAGAAGTCTATTTCTTCCTCTCCCTTTCCTTCCTAGGCTACTAAAGTACCCTGGCCTGTCCCCATATAAGGTCCTGTTTGGGGAAGTGTTCAGTGTTATTCCCTGCACCCGCCTCCCAGATCCCCCTGTCTGAGCATTTTTAGAACTGGTGGTTTCCTCCAGCTGCCAGCTGGTTGCTCTTGCTGCCAATGATTTTGGCTCCCCCCCAGCAACAGTCAATGGGGAAGGTATTTAATTGGCTCAGAAGCATCCTCTTAGCCAATAAAATGTTAATACATGGAAATCCACTTCCTTCCCTTTTCCTCCCCCTTAAGCCTCCAACCAATGAGATGCTGATTTTGTCGCTTAGTGTCGATCTGGTATTTTAGAATACAAAATACTGTAATACTGTATGGAGATTAAAAGAGTGGGGCCAGAGAGGGAGCGGGAGTGCAAATGCCCATTCCGCAGCACCCTGCCTCTCCCAGCTCCGCCACAAAAATAGTGGTTGGACCAATGCCCAGATTTCTTCTACTCTAACCGCAGAAGCAGAGAATCTCAGTGGAAGGAGAAGCTTAAAGAAATTGGCCCAACTGATTTATTGTCTCAATCCCCTTCCCTTGCACACCACTTGTGCAACCATAACGTGGTTGTGCAAACCCAGCTTGAACTTCTCTAGGCTAGGGAATACAGTGCTTCTTCTCTTGTCGCCCACCAGCTCTTCTTTGTCCCTGTTCGCCTCTCAGACCAAACGGAACCATCTCAGTGTCTCCCTTTCCTCCTGTTGGTCCTCTGTCTACTCCTGCTGGAACATTCGTGTACATTCCAGCTCAGGCCTGGAAGTCAATAAGTAGTCAGACTGTGTAGACAGAGGTCACCTTGGCCGTCCCAGGGAGGTAAGTGTTCCCTACATTCCTAGCAAGGACTTGTTGGTCTCCTGATTTCAGGACATTTTGTGGAGGCTTTAACCTATGTCTGGGAGCAGTGATCCTTCCACAGAAGGGCCAGACTGGCCTGGGACTCAGGGCTGGAATGCCATGACTTCTCTCTGCAGACCTAACTCTTGCTGTCCCCCTTGCACCCTATACTCTCACCCATCTGCCCAATCACAGATGTGGTGTGCGAGATCAGTCCCTCTCTGGAAAAAAAATCTCTTTATGCTAGTAAGAACCCTACTCAGTGAGCAAAGGGCTTGCTTCTTCTAAAAATAACACATGTGAGGGGCTGGCATTGTGGCATTAGTGGGTAAAGCTGCTGTCTGCAATGCCAGCATCCCCTATGGGTATTGGTTTGTGTCCTGGCTGCTCCATTTCCAATCCAGCTCCCTGCTGATGACCTGAGAAAAGAAATGTAAGATGGCCCAATGTCTGGACCCCTGACACCCATTGTGGGAGATCCAGTTGAAGCTCTTGGCTCCTGGCTTTGGCCTGGCCCAGCGCCGGCTATTGCAACCCGCAGATAAAATATTTCTCTTTGCCTCTCTCTATATATATAATTCAGACTTTCAAAACAAATAAATCTTTTTTAAAGAAACAAACACACATGAAAAGTGGTTTACAAGGGGTGACTCACCACCAGTTGTATAGGTTGGTGAGATGGTATGATGGTGAGCTCCCATGGGCCCTGTCCAAGGCTCAACTTCCTTATACCTTCATAGCCCATCAAGTGTGGGACATGGTCCCTGAGGCGTTCATTTGGCCCTTTAAATCTTAGAGTTCCTTGTACTGCCCCACAGTGGCTCTTTGTGCAGATGTGGTACTCGGGATTCCATCCCGTGCTTCTAGTGGTGGTGTTATGCCATAGAACTCTGCTCACTGCACCAGAAGCTCAGAGCTTCAGGGCCCATAAGCACATCCACGGTGGTCCAGTTTGGCTAACTAGGTGAAACACTGGGAGCTCCTTGCTCCCCCATTGGTGAGAAGGCCAGGGGTCCACACCCAGCGGTGGGAGCCACGTTCTCTGGGGAGAGGAGTGTGGGTGGCCATGTTCTCTTGCTGCAGAGGGAGGAGGCGCTGTGCCAGGTCTGGGAGAATACAACACATCACAGAAGGCTCTGCGTGGTACAGAACCGGGCTTACAAATCCTAGCCCCGGGGGGCACAGCACATACAACCACCACAGCCTCTGTGGCCAGCCCCAGCAGTGTCTGGCAGCCCAGCTGGAGGGTGCCATGCAGTGTTAAGTGCTCTGGGTTTCCTCATTCCCCACCCCACATCCTCTGTCCATCACCTCAAGGTTTTTTTTCACCTGTAGTTCATCACTCATCTCCACATTCAATCTTATCCCTGACCCCTAGCAGTCCTGCTTCTGCCACTCAGAACTCCAAGTTCTAGCAGGGTGCACCTGCCACCCTTGGCCATCCCTGTTCTGACCGTGGCACACACACCCAGGACTGCCCAAGTTTCTTCTCAAGAAAAGTTGCCTGCTCAGACGGAAGAGCAGAGCTGCCCTGTGCCCGACTGCCCCTCGGGTGCTGTGCGCCACCTGACTCCCTCCCCTGAGTCTTCTTCACTCTGTTCTTTCTGCCTCCCTCCCTGTCCTCTACCACGCCTTGTTTGTTACTCTTACGAACTTCCACTCTAATCTCACAACAAAGAAATCTGTTGGGTTTACATGGTTGATTCTGGGGATGCTGTCCCAGTCACTCAGCCCTCATAAGGCTAACTTGTCACATGGCTATAGCCTTTACTATTTGGGAAAAATCTCTCATTTTTTTTGTACCCAGACCAGCCTTGTGGAACAGATATTATTGGTCCCATTCAATGTATGGGTAACTCAAGGCCAAGGCTGTGCATCAGACTCGCCCACCAGCACCCAGTGAAGGAGAGGCTGAACTGCAGCTCAGAGTCAGGCCCATGGGCCCCTGTCTTCCACCGTGGTTCCCCCCAACCCCTCACCACTGCTGTCGCTACCAAGTGCCTGTTGATGTTGATGCATTTGTCCTGTTCTGGTCCATTTTACGTGCAGCCAAGGGCTTGTTGTCTTCATGTGACCGAGAACTTCCGGGGTGAGGCCCAGCAGTGTCCTTTCTCTGACCAAGTCCTGCATCCAAAGGCACTGAGCCTGGTGGCCAGGGCAGGCACCACCTGCACGTGTGCCGCAGCCCCTGTGCCGAGTGCTAATAACCAACAGCAGCCGCCAGTCGTTGAGCATGTGCCAAGTGTTGGGCATTATGCTAGCTCTTTATTTACATTGTTTAATCCTCGCGCCACATTTCTAAGGGAGGTATTATTATTATTGGCAAATGAAAAAACTAATGCTCAGAGATGTGGGGCCAAGGTGCGACCCACATCTGTCCGACTCCAAAAGGAACACATAAATAGCAGGATTCCATTTACATATTAAAAATATGGTCACTTCTCACTTGCTGGAGGCTCAGCCTGCCCTTGCCTCATCCTCCCCCAGACATGAAATTCAGGAAGAGGGAAGGAGGGCAGGTTGCACCTCACCCCCACACACACTCACACACACACACACACACACACACACTCACACATTTTCTCACCCACAAACACACTCAGATCACTTCTGACCAGCACCACCAGCCTGGATTTCCTAGCCAGGGTGTGGGCTGTGAGGGGAGGAGGTTAATTTCCCCAGGACCCTAGTCCTCGTCCCCTTCCCTGGTGCTAACTAAAAGTGAATAAATACTCAATAAATACAGCAAGGCCCGGGCCTACCTTGCCTTCCCCCTCCCTCCTGTGACCTGCAGGGCAGAGGGGGCAGTTAAGATAGGGGACTGTCCCCCAGCCCCTTCCATCCGCCAGCCTGTCACTGCCTCCCAGGGCAGGAAACCAGGGCAGGGCCAGCCTGCGTGTAGGGCTGAGAGGAGGGGCAGGTCTCACCCCGGGGTGGGGCGGAGAGCCCTTCCCCACTGTGTCCCGGCAGGAGGCAGCCGCAGAAGCCCCCTCCTTTCTCCCAGCTAGTCCAAGGCCCCGGTGCCCAGAAAGGGCAGCCGGGACGGTGAGGTTATTTCCTGCCCGCCCAGGGGCGCCGTCGAAGAATCTCCAGGATCTGTGCCCTGCGGTGCAGCCAGTCCTGGGGAGTGGGGCGGGGCGCTGAGGGCTTCGGCCGGGGCACGAAGAAACTGTAGCGGAGGCGCGCGTTCTGCGGGTTGCCAGCCACCAGGACTTGCAGCGTCAAGGGCTGGGCCAGTGGCCCGTGGCCTGACAGGGTCTCGGAGGCTGCAGTGGCCCCGCTGTAGTGCAAGCTGACTGCCCCAGGCAGGACCACGTCCGTAGGGGAGGGCATCAGTGTGTATTCCCCGTTGAGGGCATAGGAGCCGTCTGGGAGCTTCAGAGCCAGGTAGATGCTGCGGAGGCTGGGGGCCCCCTGCTGCCGGACAAGTATATGGGTGGCCCCGGCAGGGATGGTGACCACGTTGTTGTATCCGTACCTGCGTGGAAGGAGTAGACAGGCAACTTAGCATCTCCCAAATCCCTCAGGCTCCAAGCTGTGTCTGTTAGGGTGTGTGCATGTGTGTGTTCGTGTGTGTGTGTAGTCTAGATCGGAACTGCCTGCAGATGTGGACATTCACAACTTCTGCCCAGTTCACTGAGGGACCCTTCTAGACCCCGCCTCCTTGGTGCCTGTCCAATTCCAATTCTCTCTCTCTCTCTCTCTGACTCAGCTCAGAGGTCACCTCCAAGGAAGTCTTCCCTGATGCCCACGGGGGTATGCAGCTTCCTGTGCCAATAGCCACCACTGGCCCCCCGAGGTGGGGGTGGGGGACCCTGTGCTGTAGCCACCTACTCTGTCTCCTGGCTAGATGGTCAGCTCTTTGAGGGCAGAAACAGGGTTGGGTTCACCTCTGCAGACCCAGGCCCCAGCACTGTGTCCAGGCAGGTGGAGAGAAGGAAATGGTGTAAGAACCTGAATTTTCTGAAGGAGCCGGACTGCTTGCTGCAGCCAGAACCATCGCCGCCGCACACCATGCACTTGTCGAACTTCTTTTTGGAGCCAATGACTCGGTCACAGCCAGCATGAATGCAGCGGCCCTGCACGCAGACTGAGGAGCTGTCCGGGGAACATGGGGTGCCATCTATCACCTGGGGAGAAGAAAGGGAACAAGACAAAGGGTTTTTTCCTGAGTCGAGAGGGGTCAGCGCAAGGTCAGTGCTATGACACAGTAGGCTAATCCTCTGCCTGCGGTGACGGCATCCCATATGGGTGCCCATTCTAGACCCAGCTGCTCCTCTTCTGATCAGCTCTCTGCTAATGGCCTAGGAAAGCAGTAGAAGGTGGCCTAAGTCCTTGGGCCCCTGCACCCACATGAGAGACCGGAAGAAGCTCCTGGCTCTTGGCTTTGGATCAGCTCAGCTCCAGCTGTTGTGGCCATTTGGGGAGTGAGCCAGCAGATGGAAGACCTTTCTCTGTCTCTCCCCTCTCACACTGTCTCACCCTCTCACTGTCTGTGACTCTACCTTTCAAATAAATAAATAAAATCTAAAAAAAGAAAGAGGGGTCAGCGCACCAGCAGAGAAGCTGGATGAGGTAGGGGGTGTGCACGGGGTGCAGCTAATGGATGCCAATCCCCATGTTAACAGTCACTGTAAATGCTGCCGTTTTCAGAGCACTAATTACGAGTCAGGCAGTATGCTAAAAACTGTGATTTACGTTCAGTAAGTCACTCAACCACTGTTTGAGGCTTCCAGAAATGAAACACTAAGGTTCAGAAAGATCAAGGAACTTGTGCAAAGTTTTCACAGATGGCAAGCGGAGGAGCCAAGAAGGGACTTGCAGACCTAAGACTCAACACCAAGCCTTAATCTTGATGGCATTGCTCCTAGATAGACACTAGAGGGCGCCCAAGCTGTAGGAGTTCACCCTGGACTTGCTTCCATCTTCTCCAGCCTTCACCACATCCCCCCTCTCACAGGGAGGGAGGGCAGGGCCAATGGTGGTGTCCTGGAGGCTGGACCTTTGAGGGGCTTGGCTGACTGTGAGCCAATCATGCCTCCGCTGTAATTTGACAGGGGTAGAATGGACCAGTGGGTGGGAGGCGGGCTTGCCCAGAGCCACACGCTGTCACCAAATGCTGTACTAAAAGATGGAAGAGAGAGGGTAAGAAACAGAGGCAAATGGAAGAGGCTGGCACAGCCTCATTGGCCAGTCGTCCAGAGTCTGCAGCTTGCTTTGCCAATGCCCCCACACACAAGTCCAAGCCAACCCCTGGGCCGGCCTGGAGTGGCTGAGGGAATGCCAGCCCTGGTGCTGTTTCGGTCGCCATCAGAAAGCAGAGGGACCCCATAGGGCGTGTGTGGGCATAGAAGGGCCTTGGGGCATCCTGGTCCTCACCCGTGGTTCCAGCACGTAGTAGTAGCCCAGTGCTCGGGCCTGGCAGGTGAGTTTGCACTGGTCCTGGGGTGCCACACCTGTGTAGCGAGGGACCCAGTCCATGGGCCCTGGGAAGTTCTTGAAGAGGTCAGTGCGGTGGTTGAAGGCAGCACACTGCTCCTCGCGGAAGGTCAATGCTACCAGGGCAGAAAGCACGATCAGGACCCCTCCCTCCTCCTCGTGCCGCCCGCGAACCGCTCGCTCCGCCCCCTCAGAATTCTAGACGTCTCCCCACCCAGTGCCAGGGTAAAGTCGCTGCCCCCAACAAGAGGAGCAATCGACACCTCCTAGGCCCCACACCCAAGGGGCTGTCCTCCGAGGGCGGGCTCGTAGCCCTGCCAGGCTCACCTGAGCCAGTTGGGCAGTTCTCCGTGTTGCACGAGCGGAAACGGGTCCGGCGGCCCTCACAGTACTTGCCCCCATTCCGGGGGACGGGCCGGGTGCAGTCCCGGGAGGATAACTGGACGCCGCCCCCGCAGCTCCGAGAGCAGTCGCCCCAAGGTCCCCAGGGACCCCAGCCGCCGGCCTGTGGAACCTGCAGTGGCACAGAACGGGAGAGGGTAATTAAGCACTGGCTCCTGGGATCAGGGCCAGCGCGCCCGCCCCGCACTCCCGTTACCCCACTGACTGCTGCCCTGGGATCTCACATTGAAGTCTTGGAGCTGGTCCACGTGGAGGCAGCGGCCGCCCATGCAGGCCTGCGCGGGTCCACACGGCGTGCCGTCGGCCCAGGGCGAGTGCTTGGTCTGGCACATGGCATGGCCGTTGAGGTGGCCAGAGCACCAGAGGGCAGCACAGGGCGGCGGCAGCTGCGGACAGTGGTGCGAGTCGGGCCCGAAGGTCAGCTGGCACTGGCGATCAGCGTCATAGTCCTTGCCAGGGAAGGTCGCGGGCAGATGCAGGGGAGCCTCTGGCTTGTCCAGGAGACAGTGTCCTAGGAAGGGGGTTGGGCACCAAGTGGGCAAGGGCTTGAGGACAGCATTTAGGATCAGCAGCTGAACACTGAGGTTCCCTGGGCCTGGTGACAATCCCTGAGAGCTCTCAGAGGCTTTCGATAGCAGCCACAACTTATGGGATGCTTTGTGTGTGATGAGCATGGGCTAAAGGCTTGGCCAGCACGGTCTCATTTACTTAATCATAGCAAACACCTATCGGGCAGTGCCCATCATTGTACCTACTTTACATACAAGCTACAGTCACAGAGACGTGGAGCAACATCTTGTGTCACACCTCTGACAGCTCCAAGACACAATCAGGACCAAACCCAAAGCATCGTCCTCCCTGTTCTTAGCAAGCACAGGAATTCTCGAGGCTGCTTCTGCCCAGCGGGAGTCGTCCTGCTGTTCCTGCACACCTCATTGGGTGACAAAGGTGCGCTCGCCCCCCTCACAGCCAGCCCGTGCTAGCATTGGACGGTTCTGGCCCTGAGAAGCTCCGATCTCATTCTACGGAGCCAAAATTTGCCTCCCCTCACTGTGCTATTTATTCCTGAAGGAAGTGGGAACCGTTCAAAGCCAGCAGCATCCCACACCGCAGAAGAAGCATGGTGGAGGGACTCAGAGCGGCCCACGTGGAAGGTGTCACAGCGAGAGGATGGGGTGGGGGCGTGGGCAGGAACCCAGTCCTCCATGGGCCAAGGTGAGAGCCATCTGCCTACCATAGCCATTGTCCAGGAAGTTGGTGATGAAGTGGGCGCTGCAGGGGGACCAGGGCTCCTCGGGATCCACGTGCGCCATCACAGGAGCCATGACGTGGCGAGAGGTGCTCCCGTGCCCGTTCAGACTGGCACACTGCTTGGAGTTGTCGTGCAGCATGTTGAAGACGTGGCCTGTGAGGACAGAGGCTCCGCTAGCACCCAGCACCCCTGCGCGTGCAGGGGCTCCAGCCCGAATCTGCTTGCAGTTGTGGAGAGTCATTCCTCACCCGACCCTGCCCCCACCCCCCTGCTGGGGTGCGGGGGGGGTATTCCTCAACATGTAACCCCACTGCCTTGTCCTCCCTCTCCCAAAGGGAAAACCCCTGCCTACACCTTGTAGGTGACATTTCCAACCTCGAAAGCACTCATTCTGCCACTGACTCCCCCCCAAACACACACACACACACAGAGTCCACAGGAGGTTTAACAAACTATATCATTTAATAGGAATATCTAAGTATCTAAAAGTTTGCCTGCATCCAGAGCAGAGAAAGATAATGGCCCTGAACCTAGGCCTGGAGAGAGGAAGAAATACCTTAGACCCCACCATGTGAATCCTGGGAGCCCACGGCCCATTCACCCCATCCCTGGTTCCTCTCTCAACCAAGCCCCAGGTCCCCCATGGCCCACTCCTGCCTTACCCAGCTCATGAGCAGCAGTGAAAGCCGACTGGAGTCCATCATCTTCCACGATAGCGCAGCTGCGGGCAGGGTCACACACAGTGCCCACATCAGCCATACCCAGAGTGTCACACGTGGAGACCCCACACAAGTCCTACGGACAGAGAAGGACACAGAAGGTGCATGTGAAGCCAAGATGCTGGGGGCCACTGGGCTGAGATCCAGACGAGCGGGGATGTGGGTACCGGGTCCCCGACCCTGTCAGGACCCAGACGGCTCCACGCGGCTGCATGGCTGGGACCGGATGCTGAGCTGTGCAGCTCTGCTGGGCCACGTCCATCCCGCTGCATGCAGTGGTGCTTCTCGGGGCTGCGCAGGGCCCTTACCTGACGGGTAAACAGGATGGCTGTGTCGAAGTGGTCAGGGTCCGAGTCGTTCGGGGTGTTGAGGCCCCGCTGCCAGGCACAGAAGCTGCGTAGGGTCTGTGCAGCACTGGGCCCCACCTGGGGGCCCTCCTTGCCTGACCCCAGAATCACGAGCCGGGTCACCACCAGGCTGACGGGGTTACGGATGCTTGGGTGCTTGAAGGCCTTGGCCGCTGCCGCCATGACCGTCAGCAGGTAGCGCTTCAGCCCCGCACCATGAAACGCTGCCATCTTGTCATCAGCCACCACCAGGGTCTCCACGAATCGGCTCAGAGAAGCAAAGCGCTAGAGAGGGAAAAAAAAATGGCAGAGGAAGATCCTGAAATAGCCCTCCAGACTCGTGCATTCTCGCTTCTCCCCTCCCTCGCTTCCTGGGTCTGGAACTCAGCAGAGCCAGCCAGGCCCCACATACCCCCACGAGATTCCTCACGGGTCTGGCTTGGGTCCTCCCCCGCCAACCCCAAATCCCAGGGCTTTTGCGGTAACTCTGAGGAATCAGCTGTCGGCTCTGAGAAGGGGAGGAGTGGGGGATGCCACGTCCCAGGGCTCTGCGTGGGCCCCAGAAGCGAAGAGCAGCTGGGGCTGCCTCCTCCTCCGGGGTCTCCCAGGCCTGAGTGTGGCTGGGGCCTGCAGGCCTGGGAGCGTGAGGGCTGGGCTGCAACGTGTCTGCCCTGTGTGGTTGGAGGAACAATTCAGTCAGCAGCTAGGGCCAGGGCCAGAGCATAGCGTGGCGGGTGTGGGGGGAACGTCTGGTCTGGATTAAAACTAGAGAGGGAGGAGGGAGGAAGAGAGTGGGAGGCAGGAAAGGATGGAGCCTCAGGCAGTCTCTCAGTTGGTCCGGTCTGCAGAGTGGGAAGGGGGCTGACCAGAAGGAGCTGCGGGGTGCCTTTCCTCCCCCTGCCCACTCCCGTCCTAGGTTGCCAGAACAATTTTAAAGACAGCAGCAGCGGCCAGAGGCCCAGCGGCCAATCCCTCCCTCAGACCTCAACCCTCACTCCTTTGAACTGGGGGTGGGGCTGAAAGTCACCAGGCAGAGAATGGAGCCATGGCCAAGGTGAAGGCCAATGGGGCAGTTAGGAGAGCTTGATTGCCGAGGACTGTGCCAGCAAGGGGATGCCATGGCCAGGCAGGGGTGGGGTGGGGCAATGGTTAGTCCCAGCCTAGAGACTCTGACCCACCTCTGGGAACCCTCAGAGCAGATCAGCGGTCCTGCTGGCAGAGGACCGGAGCAGGGAGAGTCCAGAGCCGGCCCCAAGGAAGGAGGCGAGAGGAGAGAGGGGAGGCAAGGCAGAAGAGCGGGCAGACGTGGTGGCGGGTGGAGAGGGTTAATAGGGGTCAGTGGGGCAGACATGGCGGGAGGGCGCTGCCTACCTTGGCTCTTCGGGGGCTGGGGCTGGGGTTTCCAGGAGGAGCCTTGACGTTGCACATGGGACCCTGGCCGCTGGCAGGACTCTTCCGGCGGAGGATGTGAGCTCCAGGCCCCCCAGCAGAGTTAAGGGTGCCCCCCTCCAGGGGCTGCAGGTGGAGTTCAGCCCCCCGGTACTGCAACACGCCTAACAGGGCTCCCCCATCCCAGTGAAGAGATGCCACCGACTCCGGATCGCCGTTGATGGTGCCGCTCAGGTAGGTGCCTGGCTCTGCCCCGCCCAGCATCTCAGGCGCCTGGCCCAAGTACTGCACTGTCAGCCCCTCGACCCGCACGCCGGGGTCCTGCTCCAGCTCTAGTAGCAGCGTCTCCCCGAAGGCCGGCAAGCGGTACAAGAGCCTGGCAGAGGCGCCCGAGCCAGGCAGGATGCTGCCGTTGAGCTTCTCTAGAAACACGATCTCCTCCTCCCGGGGGAGGGGGCTGGCGGGCCAGGCTGAGGGCAGGAGGCAGGCCAGCAGCAGCAGCAGCAGCAGCGGCGGCGGCGGCAGCGGCAGCGGCGGCGGTAGAAGCGGCCGCCGTGGCCGCACCAGCCTGGAGAGGGGCACGGCGGGGAGCAGCAGGCGGGGTTGGACTCGGCACAGCCGGTGCCCCGCCAAGCCCCTCCCGGGATGCGAGCCCGTTTGGGACATGGCACTGGTGCTGCAGCTGGGAGGGACTGAGGCCGTCTGGGGCACCAGGTCCTCCACACCCTCGCTTTGCAAAGTTCCTCTCTGCAGCCTGGGGGCTCGGACTAGTGCCAAGGTCAGGAGCAGAGTTTGCAGAGGGGCTGGGGACCTTCAGAGGAGACGGAGAAAACTTAGCCCTTAGGCTTAGGGGAGGTGCCCAGGGGTCTGGCTCCGCTGGTCTCTCCTCCTGTGCTCCCTCTCCTGGATCTTTGTCTCCCTTGCCCGTGCCTTCCGCAGCTTCTCTGTGCGACTCTGTCTGGTTTTCGCCTCTGTGCCTGCCCTGCCTCTGCCTCCTTCCGCTGTGCCTTTGTCTCTGTCTCTCTCCTCCTCTGTCTCTCCCGTGTCTATGTGTCTGCGGGTGTCCCTGTGGGCTCTCCCCAGCCTCTCTCCGCGCCAGCTCTTTTAAGCATCGAGAGCTCCTGCGATTGGCTGATCTGTAAGCCACTCAGCCAGTAGCTCTGTCGGTGGGACTCAGACGCATGTATCACTGCTTCCCAAAATCCTAGTTTTTGTTTTCCTTTAAAAAAAAAAAAAAGTGGGACTTACCCAGAGGAGGGGAATCTCTAACAGCCGGATGGATTATAGGCACCAGGCCAGCTGATGACCTAGCCTTTTCCCAAACCCCACAATCAGCTCTCAGCTGTTTCTTTCCCTTTTTGGTGGGACAGAGCCCCAGGGGAGTTTGAGAGTCAGGGAAGGGTCTGGCCAACACGCACAGATAGAATCATGGTCCTGGGAGAATTCCTGCCCCTACCGTCTAACCTGCGTGACCTCCCCTTTCTCAGGGCTCCTTCCCGCCGCTCTCTGACCCTGGAGATGACGGGGTTTCCAGAGTTGAAGGGACTGAGTGGATGGCCTAGGGAAGAGGGTGGGACACAGGTAAGGAAGTTTGGAAAGGAGGGAACAAAGGAAGGTGGGAGCTTGACTTGGCTCTGAACTGGAGAGAGTAGAGGAGGCAGTGACATGGGGGGGGGGGGGGCGGTGAGGAGCCAGTGATCTGGGCCCTTACTGCCCAAAGGTAGGATGAGTCTTAGATGGACCTAGGGAGGAGGGGCTAACGACTTTTCTATTTGATGGGAGGAGGGTCCCCTTTCCTGAGTGGCCACCACCCCACTCCTCCAAAGGCCTGGACAGCCATTCAGCCTCCATTTCTCCTCAGGGCTACCCCCCCCCCCACTTCCTGACTCCCTGGCCCAGCTCCCAGTAGCTTCCCCAGGCTCTTGGCCCTGCTCCTACCCACTCCCAACTGCCCTAAACCCTCCCCTTAGCCCCAGCCCAGGCAAGACTTGCTGGCTCTGGAAGCCAGGTTTGCCCAGTGTGTCTGCAGCAGGGAATCCCCACCTGGCTCCCTCCTCTAGCCCCATCTTGCCCCAGAACCCACTCGTTCCAGGAATATCTAGTGATCTTTTGTGTCTCATTCTCCACGGGGCAGGGAGAAAGTGGAGGCAGCATTGTGCCTAGCAGGAAATCAGGGCACTAAGAACAACCGGAATCTAGCACCTGGGGTGGAACCTAGCGCCTGGGGTCAGGGAGCGTGGCCAGGGCCAGAGAGGCAGGGCTAGAGGAAGGAAGCAAATGGTTTTTTTGGTTTTTGGATTAGAGGGGACTCAGAAAAGAGATCTTGGGGAGGAACTCTCAAGGCAAGGAAGTAAAGGTTTCAGAACTGGGGCGCTATCTGCTCCCCTTACCCCAGGGCCACTCCTTTCCCCAGGAAATCCCCAGGAAGGAGGGTGCAGTTAGCTGTCCCTTCCCCTTTCCAGAGAAGGACCCCCCACCCCATGTTCCCATTCTCTATTCACTCTATGCCTCGTCACCTCCTGGCCCCCACATCATATCCGCCAGGATACTTCCTCTCCCACTCCCTTCCTGCCCAGGTTACTAACACCTGCCCTGGTGTCCACCGCTTCCTGTGGCACCCACTCCCTTGGGACTGCCAGAGCCACCACTTGACCCCCCACATGCTCGGACTCTGGGGCCGGAGGAGTCGGACAAGGGATAGGAGAGCAGAAGCAGCAGGGGCAAGAGGCGCTATCGCCAGAGGACTCTTACTGCCCCTTCCCACCGCCCCATCGAGCCAGGGACAAAGGGGGTGACTAAGCAGTGAAAGACAAAGGGCCTTAGAGTCACAGCAGCAGTGTGTGTGGGGGGGGTGCTGGCAGCAGGCAGGAGGCACAAAAGAGCCAGTGTCCCAGGCAGCCCCCAGGAACCCTCACCCCAGTCCTGGCTCAAGCTGCCCCCAGGGCCAACCAGCCTAGAGTCTGTCCTGACTTCTCCCAGGCTGGATTAAGGCAAAGAAGTGCAGTCTGCCCCAGCCCCCCATCACCACATTTACCGTTTCAAGGGCAGAGGGAAAAGAAGCTCTGAGAAAGGGTGGAGAATGAGGGGCCTAGGAGGACCAAGCTCTGCCCTGGCTCCATGGGGGCTGCCTCATCCACCCCAGGCCCTGGTCAGTTCCCACAGCCAGGGATCTGGCCCCACCCTTTGGTCCGGTTCCCATTAGGTCAATTCCCAGGCTAGAAGTCTGGCTTTCCTCTTTTTCCGCCGCGAAGAATTCCCTGTGTCTGCTGCTGCCCTGGTTTGTCTGCCCCACCCTGCCGCCGCTGCTGGTGGGCTGCGTCCCAGGGACCCAGTCTAGGCAAGGCCTCTTTCCAGACTCAGGGTGGGAGAGTTGTACACGGGTGGGTGGCCCAGCTGGAGCTGGGCTTGGAGGCAGAGGGGGAGAACAGCAACTGGCCTTGGAGGCTGGGAAACCCTTTGTCTGCACAGAATTGGGATAAACCTCTTGGTGCTACTACATCTCTGTGCTGCTGTCCACTTCCCAGAAGGGCTGTGGTGAGGTCAGAAAGACAAGGGGTAGAGACTGAACCAGGGCGGAAGTGGGGTGTGAGACATCTCCGAGGGTGCCTCATAGGTCCCTGATTCCGTAGGCTTAGGGGGCAGGAGGATGTCCCTGTCAGTGGGGGCGAACTCCCCTCCCCCATCTGGGATGAGGTGGCTCTGACACACCCAGGCACCCTCCCCCTCCCCGAACGCTGGTGGCCTTGGCATCCTACTCTTTTTTTGTTTGGGCTTGGCTGGAGCTCTCAGACCCGCCCAGCCCCACTTGGGCCCCATTTCCCTATCCCGACTCAGGACATCTGGAAATTAGCTGGCTTTCCGGCTCCAAGTCTTTGGGATTCTGTGATGGGGAGGTAATTGGCAAAGTCTGGGGCTACCCCAGAAGGGCAGGGCACAGACACAATTTGGAAAGCAGGACGACCGCAGGAAGGTGGCCAAGGCGGAAGAGAGCATGGAAGGAACCCCCAGGCGAGCGTGCGCGGGGACGGGCTGGGAGGGCAGTTTCCAAGACGCAAGAAGGCGACTAGGCGGGAGAGCGCCAGTGGTAAGTTTCGCTTGCTCGGGTTTAGAGAAACCGCCAGACAGCGGTAGCAGGAACCTGCCCTCAGTAAAGATGACGGCAGTCACTGTTATTTAAGCACAAGTGAAGCCGAGGCGCGGAACCCGGATGTTGCCAGATTCGCTGGCAACGACCCTGCCAGTTTCCAAGAGGGCGGCTCCATTCTGCCAATAGGCAAGAAGCCCACAAGGAGGCGCGCAGGAGTCACTTCCGCCCGGTTCTCCTTCCCGCAGGCTGCAGCCAGGGTAAGATGGCGGCGCTGAGGGCTCTGTGCAGCCTCCGGGGTGCCGCGGCCCAGGCGCTGCGGCCCGGGGCTGGTGTCCGACTACAGATCCAGCCCAGCAGGTGAGACCGAGCGCAGCCCTCTGCGCGCTTTCCCCAAGGCTAAGGTTTCTCCCGTCTGGGGACACCCCGCGGGCCCCGTGACCTCCTAGGTAAGAATGACCGAGGCCTGTGACTCCCTCGCCCATGCTGGAGTTTTCGGCCTCAGTATGCATTTCGCGCCCAGTCCGGCCATCGGGGGAAGGGGGTTTTGGTGTCTTTGTGCCAGGGGAGCCGGTGGAAGGCTGGAGTCTGCCCCTCGGCTCGAGTCATCGGAGTGCCCTCTCCTGTTACACCTGAGCAGGGCTCTGCAGAGGAGTCAGAATGCCCTTCCCTTCTTTTCTTAGCGTTGACCTTGCATGAACGCCGTCCTCACATTCGTATTCACCTGGAGGACATGAATGTGACGGCAGTGTGCGCGGGGTGATGGGTGAATAGAAATGAAACCGCAAGAGTTCCCGCTTATCTTTGCAAAGCGTCTCCAGCTCGTGTCAATGACTTGCGTTGAAGCCCCCAGGGCACTTTTCCCTGGGCCCCCTGAGAATGAATGGGAACAGAGAAACAAAGTGCTGCCTCCTCCCTTACCCAGCATCGCCCTTTGACTCCCCAGAGGTGCCCGGCAATGGCAACCGGACGTGGAATGGGCCGAGCAGTATGGGGGTGCTGTTATGTTCCCCACCAAGGAAACAGCCCACTGGACGCCTCCCCCTTGGAATGGTGAGTGCCCAGAACCACAGTACCAAACCACACCAATCCCTGCTCCAAACCGAATGCTTTTGAGCTGTCTTAGGTAGGTTAAACCTTAGCGCCTACTTTGCCTCACTTTTTCTTTTTAAGATTTATTTTTATTTATTTGAAACTCGGGGGGGGGGAAGATAGACATTTTTCTAATCATTGGTTCGCTCTCTACTGGCTATGCTGACCAAGGCTGGACCAGGCCGAAGCCAGGAGCGTCTGGGTCTCCCACATGGGTGCAGGGGCCCAAGGACGTTGCCCATCTTCCGCCACTTTCCCAGGCATTAGCAGGGAGCTGGATCCGAAGTGAAGCAGCCAGAACTTGAATCAGCGCCCAAATGGGATGGTGTTGGGGGCGGCAGCTTAATTCCTTAGGCCACAGTGCCTGCCCCTTTGTCTCTTTCATCATACAGTGCAACAAAAATGACAGCAGTGGTAATGTCAGGTAGAGAAGGAAAGCAAGGGCATTCCTGAAGAAAAGAAAATGTAGATCCCAACCAGTACCCAAAAGTCCCCATCAAATTAAAAAAAATTTTTTTAATGTATTTGAAAGGCAGAATGACAGGAGGAGAGAACCTGCTGGTTCACATTCCCAGTGTCTGCAACAGCTGGGCCTAGCCAGGAACTCCATCTGAGCCTCCCATGTGGGTGCTCCTTTCTCAGGCACATTAGCAGGAAGCTGGATCAGAAGCAGAGGAGCCAGAACTTGAATTACTACAATATGGGGTATTTAACTCATGCCACAACACCTGCCCCAAATTATTTATTTATTTATTTTTAAAGATTTATTTGTTTATTTGGAAGACAGAGTTATAGAGAGGCTGAGGTGGAGAGAGAGAGAGAGAGAGGTCTTCTATCTGCTGTTTCACTCCCCAAATGGCTCCAATGGCCAGAGCTAGGCCGATCCGAAGCCAGGAGCCAGGAGCTTCTTCTGGGTCTCCCACACAGATGCAGGAGCCAAGGACTTGGGCCATCTTATGTTACCTTCCCAGGCCACAGCAGAGAGCTAGATCAGCTGGAACTTGGACCAGCGTCCATATGGGATGCCGGCACTGCAGGCGGTGGCTTTATCCGCTACACCACAGCGCCGGTCTCATCTGCCCCAAATTTAAATCTTTTTTTTTTTTTTTTTGACAGGCAGAGTGGACAGTGAGAGAGACAGAGAGAAAGGTCTTCCTTTGCTGTTGGTTCACCCTCCAATGGCCACTGCGGCTGGCGCACCGCGCTGATCTGAAGCCAGGAGCCAGGTGCTTCTCCTGGTCTCCCATGGGGTGCAGGGCCCAAGCACTTGGGCCATCCTCCACTGCACTCCCTGGCCACAGCAGAGAGCTGGCCTGGAAGAGGGGCAACGGGGACAGAATCCGGCGCCCCGACCGGAACTAGAACACGCTGTGCCGTCACCGCAAGGCAGAGGATTAGCCTAGTGAGCCGCGGCGCCGGCCCCAAATTTAAATCTTCACCCTTAACTTTTTCCAGTTCCATCCATTTCTCTCTTCCTTTCTGGACGATGGAGTTTTCCCACTGGCAAATGAAAATTGAATTCAGACCATTTTTTTCCCCAAAACTAGCTCTTCCATTTGGCTTTTTGATTTTTATTAGCACCCTTATTCTCTTAATCCTTCAGGATTGAAAGTATTTATCTTTGGCTCTTGTTTCTCTCCCTCTCTTAAAGATGTATTTATTTGAAAGCCATAGTTACAGAGAGGAGGGAGAAAAAGAGAAAGAGATCTTCCTATCCACTGGTTTACTCCCCAAATGGCTGCAACAGCCAGGGCTGGGCCAGGCCAAAGCCAGAAGTTTGAAACTTCCTCCTGGTCTCCCACGTGGGTGCAGGGGTCCAAGCATTTGGGCCATCTTCCACTGCTATCCAGGTGATTTAGCAGGGAGCTGTATCTGAAGTGGAGCAGCCAGCACTTGAACTGGTGCCCATATGCAATGCTGGCACCACAGTACTGGTCCCCCCACCCCCTCGCGCCCACCTTTTTCTTCAAAATTTATTTTATTTGAAAGGCAGAATTAAATAGAGAGGGACACAGAGAACTTCAGTCCGCTGGATCACACCCCAAAATGGCCACAGTGTCCAGAGCTGGGCTGGTCCAAAGCCAGGAGCCAGGAACTTGGCCCATCCTCTGCTCCTTTCCCAGGTGCATTAGCAAGGAGCTGGATTGGAAGTGGAGCAGCTGGGACTTGAACCGGCACTCTCATGGGATGCTGGCGTTGCAGACAGAGGCCTTACCCGCTGTGCCACAGCACTGGCCCCCTGTCATCAGATTTATCTTGCAGTAGAGCTTGATTATTTCAGTAGTCCATTTACTGGGTTTCTGCCGCCCTCTCTGGTGATCTTACACGGTGTTATCACCTTCATCCTTCCCAAACATTACTTTATCATGTCAGTTGTTCTCTTGCTTAAAAACCTTCAAAGGCGATTCCAGTTACCTGTCAAAATCAGTAACAGTGGCTGAGTGCTTACCACGTGCTCAGCAGTTTTTAGTGCATTATTTCCCTTAATGCCCACAGCAGCCCTGTGAGAATATGTGTTGTCCCCGGTATGTGGAATTTATGGTGCTGGGAGGTGAAAATCTGATTAAGGACACACAGGCAGTCTTGTACTCAAATCTGTCTGGCTTCAAAGCCCATGGTAAAGAACTTTAATTGAGGGGCTGGCATCTCCTGTATGGGTGCTGGTTCAAGCCCCAGCTGCTCCACTTCCCATCCAGCTCTTTGCTAATGTGCCTGGGAAAAGCAGTGGAAGATGGCTCAAGTCTCTGGGCCCCTGCACCCGCATGGAAGACCTGGATGAAGCTCATGGCTCACGGCTTTGGCCTGGTCTAGCCCTCCCCATTCTGGCTATTTGGGGAGTGAACCATAGGTGGAAGATCTCTCTGTAACTTTTTTTTTTTTTTAAAGAACTTTGGTTGAAATGTAAGCTCTGGGCCGGCGCCGTGGCTCAACAGGCTAATCCTCCGCCTTGCGGCGCCGGCACACCGGGTTCTAGTCCCGGTCGGGGCGCCGGATTCTGTCCCGGTTGCCCCTCTTCCAGGCCAGCCCTCTGCTGTGGCCCGGGAGTGCAGTGGAGGATGGCCCAGGTGCTTGGGCCCTGCACCCCAGGGGGAGACCAGGAAAAGCACCTGGCTCCTGGCTCCTGCCATCAGACAAGCGCGGTGCACCGGCCGCAGCGCGCTGTCTGCGGCGGCCATTGGAGGGTGAACCAACGGCAACGGAAGACCTTTCTCTCTGTCTCTCTCTCTCACTGTCCACTCTGCCTGTCAAAAAAAAAAAAAAAAAAAAAAAAAAGAAATGTAAGCTCTGGTTTTAAATGTCAAGTGCATTTACCTGTGAATAAAGTACCTACAGTATTTCACATTATTGTAAGGATTCGATGAAGTGATAACGCGCAATGCCCGGCACATGTAAATCTTCCTTAAACATTAATTGTTACTAATGTTACTGATGATTGAACCACTACCCTCTACTGCCTCTCCACCTTATCTACTTTTTGGGAAGTCTTTATACAAGTTTCACAGGTACTTCCTTGCTTCTAAGATTTGGCCTGTGTTGATTTCATAGCCTGGAATGCCTCTTCTCTCTACTTTTCCGAATCATTTCCTGTATTTAAGGAGCCGTTCATAGCCTACTTGGGACACCTGCCTCCCCTATCAGTGCCTGAGTTTGAGTCCCACCTCCACTCAGAATTCTAGCTTCTTGCTAATGCAGCAGGTACTTGGGTCCTTCATCCATGTAGGAGACCCGGATTGCAGGCGTTTGGGGAGTGAACAGGAAATTTTTCTCTCTGCCTTTCTAATGGGTGAATAAACTTGAAGAAAAAGAACCAGCTCCTATCCTGTCCACATGAAGTTGTCAGAGTGCTCTCTCCTTTAAAAAACTTAATGATGGGGGTGGGCATTCGCCTAGCAGTTAGGACATTTGCCTCCCATATCAGAGTGCCTGGGTTTGAGTCACGGCTCTGTTCCGAGTCCATCTTCCTGCTACTTTGCAGCAGGTGATGACTCAAGTGATTGGGAGACCTAGATTGAGTGCCTGGCCAGCCAAGCCCTAGCTTTTGTGGGCATTTGGGAAGTGAACCAGCAGATAAGGGTCCTTTCTCATGTTTGTGTGTATCTCTGCCTCCCAAATAAATATTTTTTAAAAAAGATTTACTTAGGCCAGCGCCGCAGCTCACTAGGCTAATCCTCCACCTGCAGCACTGGCACACCGGGTTCTAGTCCCAGTCTGGGCGCCGGATTCTGTCCCGGTTGCTCCTCTGGCAGTCCAGCTCCCTGCTGTGGCCCGGGAAGGCAGTGGAGGATGGCCCAAGTCCTTGGGCCCTGCACCCCATGGGAGACCAGAAGCACCTGGCTCCTGGCTTCAGATCAGCGTAGTGCACTGGCTGCAGTGCACCACCAGAGTGGCCATTGAGGGGTGAACCAATGGAAAAGGAAGACCTTTCTCTCTGTCTCTCTCACTGTCCACTCTACCTGTCAAAAAAAAAAAAAAAAAAAAAGATTTACTAGTTACTTGAAAGGCAGTTACAGAGATAGATACAGATCTTTCATCTGCTGGTTTGCTCCTCAAACGCAGACCGAAGCCAGGAGCCAGGAACTTTGTCCTGGTTTCCCATGTGGGTGCAGGGGCCCAAGCACTTCAGCCATTCTCTACTGCTTTCCCAGGCACATTACCTGGGAGCTGGATTGGAAGTGGAGTGGCTGGGGCTCGAACCAGTGCCCATTTGGGATGCTGGCGCTGCAAGTGGCCACTTCACCCACTCTGTACCACAGCACTGGCCCCCTCTCCCAAAGAAATTAAAAGCAAACAAAGAGAGGCCGACACTGGCACAGTGCGTTAAAGCCCTGGCCTGAGCAGCGGCATCCCATATGGGCGCTGGTTCATGTCCCAGCTGCTCCACTTCCGATCCAGCTCTCTGCTATGGCCTGGGAAAGCAGTAGAAGATGGCCCGGGTCCTTGGGCTCCTGCACCCATTTGGGAGACCTGGAAGAAGCTCCGGGCTCCTGGCTTCAGATTGGCACAGCTCTGGCCGTTGCAGCCATCTGGGGAGTGAACCAGCGGATGGAAGACCTCTCTCTTTGTCTCTACCTCTCTCTGTAACTGTCTTTCAAATAAATAAAAATAAATCTAAAAAAAAAGACTCAATGGCTAAACCACTTACTTGGTAACCTGTAAGTTTGACCTTTGTTATTAGTTTTTCACATGTACTTATTTCCCAAATTAAAGTGTGAACTTCTTGAGGATAAAAACTGCCCTTTAGTGATAGGAAGCAGTAAGTGTAGTTCCCTGGTGGCCACTCTTCAGCTACATTGGAAGGATAACATACCATAATAGTTAAAGTGGGTCCTGGAGCTGAATGGGCTACATTCAAATTCCTGATTCTGCTACTTAACTAGCTCTGTAATCCTGGAGAAATTGTTAAAGCTGTCTGGCCTCCATTAATAAAGTGCTACTGATGGTTGTTCTGAGAATTAGATTAGGTAAATAATAGAGTTCTTACAGTGGTAAACAATAAACTGGCACCTAGTGAGGGCTGTGCATAACTATTACCATGAGTAAAAAGGTATTTTGAGAGACGATGGAAGAGTGAGATCTGTGGTCCTTCTCCCCAGAAAGCTTAGATCTCCCTTCCCTTTTCCCCCTGTAGTGATCCTCTTCCTGCTTATGTTGGAAATTGGGAAATGTACAAGGTATGGAAGCTGTATAGGGAGAGGCTAACTCCTTCCTGGAACTTGGGGTTCCCAAGGGAATGACTGTTTCAACTATTTCCTGCTTCTCAGATGTGGACCCTCCAAAGGATACAATGGTGTCGAACCTGACCCTGAACTTTGGGCCCCAGCACCCAGCAGCCCATGGAGTCTTGCGGCTAGTGATGGAATTGAGTGGGGAGATGGTGCGGAAGTGTGACCCTCACATTGGGCTCCTGCACCGGGGCACGGAGAAGCTCATTGAGTACAAGACCTACCTGCAGGTGGGTGGGTGAGCTGGGGCTGCAACCTGAGACCTTGCCAGTTTGCTGCCTCCAGACCTCAGAGGAGGAGGAGGCTGTTGGCCCAGGGAGCCCCCTGAGGGTATCCGGGCAGTCTGGGTTGGGAGGCAGGAGGGAGCTGGCTGGGGATGCTTGAGCCAGCTGGGCTTGGTTTATCCAGCAGCCATGCTTTGGAGCCAGAGCAATGATATTCCGGCTTTTCCCAGGCTGACTTTTGGCTGGCCCCTTTACACTTAACTCTAGTGCCTCAGTTTCCCTGTTCCTATATCACACGAGTGCGTCAGAGCTAGCGTCCTTAGGGGCAGAGAACGAGGAGAGAGACGTCAGCTCTCTAGGGTTCACAGCTGATTCTCGTATCCTCCAGCTGTCTGAGTTTGTTTTTGAAACATTCAGTGAGTCAGAACGGCCGGGCGCGGGTTTGTGACAGAGTTCGCCGTCTTGAGGAGAGCCGTGTGACTCAAGGGTTCAAGGTCACCTTCGAAGGCACTGGGTCTGGCATCAGAGCCTGAGGTTTTGTTTAACAACCGTGAAGAAAACAGATAATAGAGGGTGGCGGGGTTAGGATCGAGAGCTAGCCCACTGTTGGGGCGAGCAGTACCCGAAGGATTCTTGCAAAGTTGGTGCCGTAATGATTTCTAGGACCAGCATTCACGGGTTAACGCACGTCACAACGACATTAGGGTGAGAACAGGCTGTCCCAGAGAGGGAAGTCTTAGCTCCACCTCTTTCCTGGAAGCCAAAGTTGCTGCAGCAGGCGGCCAGGACCTAACTCCTTGACATTCTGGGAAGGCCCATCTTCTGCCTGGGACTCCGTCTTCCTTAACCCCTCACTCCCAGGTAGTCCGAAGACTAATTACCTCCCTCCTTCAGTATTGTCGTTTTAAGAGACTTGAAAGAGGGAAACAGAGAAGTCCAAGGCACTCATCTTTCCCAGAGGCGCCGCTCAGACCCCTGGCCTGTGGACAGTGGTGTGTGGAGGCAGATCCTAAATCTTCGAGGATTTTAGGAGTTGGTTGTTGAACGCAGCCACTATTAGCAATTGAAGGATATAAGCTCAGGATTCAGTACGTTATCATAAAAGCCAAAGCAGGAAATACAAAAAACTCACCATCTCAGCACTTCAGTGTTTTCCTATGCTGTGCCCTTGTATCTGTAGAGTGGGAATGCTATGTACTGCGCCTCCTTCTCAACCTGGTGCTGTGTTCTTACGTGTAAGCGGAGAGAGCTCTTTGGTCTCTCTCTTTTAAAGATTTATTTGTTTATTTTGAACTTAAAACTGGCCACGGTGGGAGGATTTTCACGTGGACACTGGCACACATGATAAATCAGGGTCCTCCCCCACTTCGGAGAGCAAGCGTAGCACTGGTCGTTGAGGTGTCTTGTTCCACCTTGCCGGGGCCGCTGAGTGGTTGAGAGGGCTCGTGCAGCATCAGCTTACGATGCCCCCTGGGAGCTTGTGGGTTCCTGGGCCTGCTTGACCTGACCCGGGCTCCTCCCTCTTTGCAGGCCCTTCCCTACTTTGACCGGCTGGACTATGTGTCCATGATGTGTAACGAGCAGGCCTATTCGCTGGCGGTGGAGAAGTTGCTAAACATCCAGCCTCCTCCCCGGGCACAGTGGATCCGAGGTACAGCCTGCTCTGGCTTGCTTCACAGCGCCTTCCCCAGCCCTTCGTCTTAGGACCATGGAACCCACGCTTGGTAGTGAGATGCCGGGCTTTGCTCTGTCACCCTGGGTCTTGGGCTCCCAAGTCCTACTCTCCTCGTCTTCACCTTCCCACAGTGCTGTTTGGAGAAATCACACGGCTTCTGAACCACATCATGGCTGTGACTACACATGCCCTGGACATAGGGGCCATGACCCCTTTCTTCTGGATGTTTGAAGAAAGGGAGAAGGTATGAGGGGCGGGGGGGAGATAGGACTAGGGAAGGAAGTACAGAAAGGTACAGAAAAGTCGAGAGTAGAAGGAGAGGGCGAGCAGAGAGGAGAAGGTGTATTGAACTTGGGTTGTATTCCTGGGGACTCTGTCATGGTTGGGCACAGGAAGGCATGGGGCAGGGGAGAGAGCCACGCGTTGTTGGCCTTAGGGGCCCAGGACCTTGTCACTAATTCCCAGTGTGTCCTATCAAGATGTTTGAGTTCTACGAACGAGTGTCCGGAGCACGAATGCACGCTGCTTACGTCCGGCCAGGTGGAGTGCATCAGGTGAGTGGGCTCCCTGGCCTGGCTGACTTCCATCCCAGGCCTGTTTCCTCTGTGGCCACTGGGGGGCAGTGCTGGCTGGGGGAAAGGCTAACCCTGCACACCTACCCCTGCCAACCTCCACCGAGGGGGTCCAGGCTGGCTTACCTTACTGGAGGCTGTGCTGTGTTCTTTGGCTTCTAGGACCTACCCCTTGGGCTAATGGATGACATTTATGAGTTTTCTAAGAACTTCTCTCTTCGGATTGATGAGGTGGAGGAGGTAAGATATAAATGAATGGGGGTGGGGGGGTCTCTTTTTCCCCAAATAGGGCTTGTAGGCTTTTAGTTCCAGTTGTAAAGAAACACAGCGGTATTTGAAGAGTATTTGTGAGGGGTTTTAACATGTCCGTTTTGTTGATCAATAGATGCTGACCAACAATAGGATCTGGCGGAATCGGACAATTGACATCGGGGTCATAACAGCAGAAGACGCACTTAACTATGGTTTTAGGTGGGAGGAGCGCAGCTTCTCTCCTGGGGGTGGGGGAGTTCTCCTGGGCTTTCGGGGATGTGTGGTACCCTTCTTGCCGGGCTCTCAGTGGGTACCCCGTGGCTGGAGTGTGGGGAGGGAGAGAGGAGCTAAGGAAGTTACTGGAGAGCGGCCCTTACTCCTGCCACCCCCTCCACAGTGGAGTGATGCTGCGGGGCTCAGGCATCCAGTGGGACCTGCGGAAGACCCAGCCCTATGATGCTTACGACCAGGTCGAGTTTGATGTTCCTATCGGGTCTCGAGGGGACTGCTATGACAGGTAAGGCCCTGATCCTTTCCCAGCTACTGGCCAGCTACTTCTTCCCCCGCCACCTTCTTCATTCGCCAGTGTGCCCTGGGGCACGGATGTGTGTTGAGCAAGGTTGCTTGTCAAAGCACTTTCCACACTTGTGGCGTCATCTTATTTGACTCCTACATTTTCCCTGTCTTAGAACTAGTCTGGATTGCTTGTTATGGCTGAGAAGGCTGAGGCATATAACTTGGGGATTAGTCTGGAATTATTCTGTTTGAGTGGTTGAGACTAGAATCTTCTGGATTCAGTGTTCTTTCCACGAGATTCTAAGCTTCAAATCCCTCTCCTGTTTACTGACACTTAAGTAAGATTTGCTGTTTTTCTGGTTTTGAGTCCCTTTGCCTCTTACCCATTCTGTAGTATAAAAAGTGTATAAGGGGATAATTAAACGGGGGAAAATACTACCGTTGATGGTTTGAGAAAATAAGGAGAGGATTTGGGGAAAGCCTCAGTAGAGTTAAAACACTGCACGTTCCGTATGGGCAGCCAAGCCGCAGAGATCCCAGTTTACCCAACTCCAGTGAGGCTGGCCAGAGGGCACCCTTCGTAGCCCCAAAGCCACTCCCCTGACTGCCCTTCTCTCATCCTGGGCCTGTGTCCCTCACTTCAGGTACCTGTGTCGGGTGGAGGAGATGCGCCAGTCCCTACGGATCATCTCTCAGTGTCTGAACAAAATGCCTCCTGGCGAGATCAAGGTTGATGACGCTAAGGTGTCTCCGCCCAAGCGAGCAGAGATGAAGGTTGGCTGCAGGGAGAGGGAAGTCTGGGGTATGGGGACGAGACCAGGGCTGGGGAAGAGCGTCCTGACAGCTCTCCTCTCTGACAACTTACGTGTGGGTGTGTAGCCTCCCTGAGGGCAGAGCTTGTTCTCTCAGACAGAACTTGGCTCCCATTTGCTGACGCTCCCTTTCTCCTCTTCAGACTTCCATGGAGTCACTGATTCATCACTTTAAGTTGTATACTGAGGGCTACCAAGTTCCTCCGGGAGCCACATACACTGCCATTGAGGCCCCTAAGGTGAGGCGACGAGGGGAAGGAGAGGCCTGTGCGAGGAGTGAGTGACAGGTGCCACAAATCACCTGTTCAGCAGTGAGGGATGAGTAGGAGGTTTTGTTGGCAAAGAAAGACGCTCTGCTTATGGAAGCGCCCAATGTCCTTCCTTGCACAGGGAGAGTTTGGGGTTTACCTGGTGTCTGATGGCAGCAGCCGTCCTTACCGATGCAAGATCAAGGCTCCTGGTTTTGCCCACCTGGTAAGAACCAATCTCCATGACTGACACGTTTTTAAATTTATTTTTATTTGAAAGGCAGAGAGATGGGTGGAGACAGACAGACAGACATAGAGAGATCTTCCATTCCCTGCTTTGCTTCCCAAATGCCCGCAACAGCTGGGGCTGCACTGGGCCAGAGTCAGGAGCGGAAACTCTGCAGGTCTCCCATGTAGGTAGCAGGCCTGAAGCGCTGGGACTAGAGCCAGGCACTTTGATCCGGGATGCCGGCCTCCCAAGTGGCGTCTTAACTGCTGCACTAAACGCCCACCCCCTAATGATTTTAACTACAATAACTGAATGACTTGGGTTGAGATTTTTGTGAATTCTTCGTCTTTGTCCTCCCACCCTTGCCTAACACTATTGCTGTCTGAAATCTTCCCAGGCTGGCTTGGACAAGATGTCTAAGGGACACATGCTGGCGGATGTCGTTGCCATCATAGGTAGGAGGCCTGTTGTGTCGTAAAGGTGCCCTGGACAAGGGCATTTGAGTCTCCCCTGGGGAACAGAAATTGGATGTGTCCTGTTTGTCGTAGACTGGCAGGGACTCAGGTCCTCAGTTTCCTGGGATCTTTACTAACGCCCCTTTTCCCCTCCGTCCTCTGACCTAGGTACCCAGGATATTGTGTTTGGAGAAGTAGACCGGTGAGCAGGGGACAGCGTTTGTTGTCCCTTGTCCCATCAGCTTCTTCTGTGGCGCCTGTCCTTCACTGGAAGTGGGGCTGTGTGTGTGTGTGTGTGTGTGTGTGTGTGTGCGCGCGCGCGCACGGACATGTACACCCAGCTGCTGGGCTTTCTGTGCGTGTACCACAAAGGAGAAATTACAATAAATTAGCCGCTTTGCGGCCCCAGTGCCCAAACTTCTGATGTGTGGGGTGTTTTCGGTGTTTTCGTTTTTGTTTTTTTGTTTTCTATCTTCCTATGCTTCCCTTTGACATAGAGCCTGAGTGTCCATTAGCATTCGGTTTCTCTTCGAGGCGCAGCTCTTGAGTTTTTCCTGTTCCTCTCCACCCCCTTCTCGGACTCCGTTCCGCTTCTCCATTTCCCCATTTTCTTTTTTCCCCTCTGTTCGCTCCTGCCCAGACCTTCTCAGTGCTCACACAGTTGGTGAGCTCAAATCAGGACGGGGGATAGAGTTCCGGATTGGAGGAAAGAGGGCTGTGGCGACACCTGAGGGGTCTCCAGGGGGCAGCGAACCTATTCTCCTCTGAACAGGGGCGCAGTGACCGACGGTGGAGGCCGACCGCTTCTGTGCAGCACCATAGTCTCTCCAGCGCATGCTTGGGAGGGTTGGTCTGTGAAGGGCTGGGGCTTAAGGGCCCAGATCTCCCTGCTCCCCGAGTTGGCCCTTCCGGGAGCCGCCCGGTCTCTAGTGCAGGAAGGGGAAGGGGCCGAAGCGCAGGGGAAGGCGTGGCAGGAAGGGGGGAACTCTGTGGTCAGGGAGCCGCTGGCAGAGCACAGCTGCACAGCGTGTCAGAGCGCCTGTCGGGTCAGGCTTGCGGACCCCCAGCCCTGCCTGTCGGGTCAGCCTTGCGGACCCCCAGCCCTGCCTGTCGGGTCAGCCTTGCGGACCCCCAGCCCTGCCAGGATGATTCCTGCAGTGCTCCTGCTCCTGCTCCTTCTGGTTCAACAAGCAGGTGAGAGGGTTTGGTGGGGGACAGCGAGCCGGGCTCCAGGGGCAGAGCCGGAGGGCTGAATCCAGCACGGGCGGAGGAGAGCCGGCAGTGGGCAGGTGGACACAGAGATGAACATGGAGACTGGGCGGGTTCTATCAGGCCCTCACCCAAGGCGCTCGGGTCGTCGTTCCCTCCTTTCTTGTCCTTTACAATCAGCCTTTCCCAGTGGGGTGGTTATGGTCTTGCCCACTGGGAGCTGGCCTCTAGCTGGTTAAATGTACAGAGCCCCATTTAGGAGAGCAAGGGTAGTCAGACCGCTGTCCTGGCTGTTTTCTATGGGTCCTCACGAATGCACCAGGCCTGTAACAGCTTGGGGTGGGTGGGCAGCAGGGAATGCCCAGTTCTAGAGATCAGAGCATTAGCTGAGCAGTAGAGGCAGACACGGGAGGGGTCCAGTTCTAAGCAGCTCCCGTCACGGTCACCACCACTGTTTAGGAGCACTCCCTTCTTGATCACTTAGAGTTGTCTGTGCCAGGGTCTGTATGATCGGCAGCTGGGCGTCGTATGAGCAAACTTCAAGGAAACTGGGCAAGTTGAAAGAAGCCCAAGGAGCTCCACCAGTCCAGCTGAGAAGGTGGAGGAAGGGCGCAGGGAGCCCCCGGGTGCTGCTGTGGTTGGGGCAGGGGGTGGGGGAGCAGAGGCCCTGAGGTGGAAAGGAAAGCACGGGCTTCGGAGACCGGGAGCCTACACTGGAGCTGCGGCTCTGTCGCTGAACTCTGGCCCTGAACAAGTGCCTTAGCTTTTCTGTACATAAAATGGCGATGACGTTGCCCTTCCTGGGTAGTTTTGAGTCTTGTGCAATACGCGTGTGTGTCAAAGTGTTACAGAATAAAAAGTCCTTGGCCAGTGTCAGGACTTGACCTGTGTTGGTCACAGTCCTTCTGATGGGGCCGGGCGCAATCCCTGGAGCCCGGCCCCCGTGTGAATATTTTAATTGCACAGAACTTCCCTTCGGAGGCCCAGGATGAGTAACAGGGCAGGGTAGCGGGAGGTGGAATGGTAGCTAGTGGTCATTCCCTCAAGCGTGGGGCCAGCCTCCCAGCTTCGTGTGCAGAGGCAATGGTGTCCACAGGGCTGGGAAAGCAGGCTCTTGGGTTTTGACATTTGAGTATCTTTGTGGGACTGGAAGCCATGAGGCCGAGGCTGAGAGATGACCAATAATAGAGTAATTGCCTTCCCTCCCTTCCCCAGCGCACATCCTTCCTGTCCAGCCCTCAGCCACAGGTCACAGGACTTCGCAGAGACGCTGCTGTGGTTTCTTGGCTGAAACTTGCAACTGCCTCTCCCTCCCCCTACCACTCTGGGCTGAGGTTTTGGTCTCAGCCTAGTGAACTCCGATGGGTCCCTTGAGGTAGATGAAGTGCTCAATGGTGCCTACAGAACCCACAGTGCTGAAAAAAGAGAGAGAGAGAGGCTGAGGTGGAAGTCCCCAACTCTTCTTGAAAACTTGTGTTTATTTGAAAGGCAGAGTGACAGAGGGAAAGACGAAGAGTTGTTCCAGCTGCTGGTTTACTACCCAAATGGACTGGGCCAGGCTGAAGCCAGGAGCTGGGAACTCCAGGTCTCCCATCATGGGTGGTGGCAGGGGCCCAAGTACCAGGGCCTTCATCCACTGCCTTGCCAGGTGCATTAGCAAGGAGCTGGGTTGGAAGTGGAGCAGCCTGGACTTGAACCGGCGCTCTGATATGGGCTGCTGATGTCACAAGCGGGGGCTTAACCCACTGTGCCACAACACCGGCTCCAAATCCCCGGCTCTTAGTTCATGTAAGTTGCATCAGGCTTCCTACCTTGCCCCTACCCATGGGTGGGAGAGAAAAGGGAAAAGCAAGAGAAACAGGAGTCTGGGGGAAGAGAAGCTTCTTCCCTTCGGAGGGCTCCTTTCTAGGCCCTACCCTACCTCCCAGAGCCCTGGCCCTTCTCCTCTCCGAGCACCAGGTGGCCCCTGGCGCGCTGACCCCATGGGCACCCTCTGTCCCCCCAGCGGCCCTGGGAGAGCCTCAGCTCTGCTACATCCTGGACGCCATCCTGTTCCTGTATGGTATCATCCTCACCCTGCTCTACTGTCGGCTCAAGGTAAGGCAGGACGGGCTGAGGGCTAGATGGAGAAGTGGGTGGTGGCAGCAGCATGGATTTGAGGAAGGGGAACAAGAGGGGCTCCCCCTACAAAGTTTGAAAGGAAGAGTGATGGGGCCATTAACTCCCTGTTACTGATGACCTTTTTTCCACTTCAGATCCAGGTGCGCAAGGCAGCCATAGGCTATGAGGTATGGATCTTCCCACACCGGGTGTCTACACTGTTGCAGACTTTCAGCCCTCCTGGGCAAGCACGTGTCTTCAGGTCCTGACGTGCATACAGCTCAGCCCCACAGCCAAAGATCTAGCAGATGACGGGGAAGAACCAAGCATAGGGTGACCAGGAGCACATGCGGGGTTGTGTGTGTGTAGCCATGTGGGCCGATGTGTCTTCATGGCCCAGAGCCATCGCGTGAGTGCCCTCTGGTGCATGCCGGCTCCCTTTCCTTGGCCATAAACCACCCTGGGTGGGCAGGGGGAGGCTGGGGGGCCCTGGAGGAGGTGTGGGTCTCTAAGGCTGCCTTGGGCTTTTTGTCTCTGCAGAAATCAGAAGCCATTTACACGGTGAGTGAACCTGCCCCCACCGCTCGGGAAGTCTGCAGAAGGATGGGACTTTGAGTGACGTTTGGCAGGGGTAGGGACCTGGGGGGGGGGGGTGTAGGGCCTGTGATGGGCTCAAGCTCCTGATCGCCCTTCACCTCCCACCCCCAGGGCCTGAGCACCCGGACCCAGGAGACGTATGAGACTCTGAAGCATGAGAAACCAGCACAGTAGCTGCCCTTGGCCATGGCCTTCAGCTTCTAGTTCTCACAGCCCCTTGTGGCTGGCACTGCATATGCCTCCATGCGATTAACACCTGCTGTGCCCCAGATTAATGTATATCAGTGGTTCCCCCTCCCTGTCAAAAACTCAGACGCTACTCATTGATGTTTATATTCTAGTCTCACTTCCTTGCCCCACCCTCCTCTTCCCAATCCCCAACTCCCTCCTAACCATGGGAAGGGAGTGTGTCCAATAAAGCTGCCACCGAATGGGCTGTATCCATTCATTTATCACTATCACGTGTTTATGCAGCCGCAACTGAGCGCTAGGCTTGAGGCGGAATGCAGGTGCCGTTTTTGAGTACAGCAAGCTCGGTTGCTGACCTCACGGATCTCACAGTCTAAGGGGCTTCACGGCTGTTTTGGTCAATTGCGGGATGAATGCTGGGGGAGGGATGAGACCTTTGCCCACCCCCCCAAGCTCTTCTGGAGCAGAGCTGGAGCAGGGAGTAATGTGTTGGAAGTCTAGAAACACGCACAAATGTTAGAATCTAAGAAATGCCTCCCGCACCCAGCGTGGCATTCTGTACCTAGAATCTAGAATGGATTGTGGGCAGTCTGGCTATTCAACCCCAAATAGTCACCAGATGCAGACAGAACCAACCTGGTACATGCAGAAAGTGTAGAAGAAACGGTGTGACCAGGGGCTCTGCGGGGATCCTTTGTAGGATTTTATGAGAACAGTGAGTTTTCGGTGGGTTCTGAGGCAAGAGGGCGCTTGGAGGGCCAGCTAGAGTTTGGAGCTGAATAAGGCAAAGGGAGTAAGGTTGGGCAGGTCAGGGAATCTGCCTGTCAGTGCCTGTCCTGTTTCCGGAGCTGCTGGAGTCCTCAGCCTCACCTGTGACACAGCAGTCCTTTCCGAATGAGTCTGGAATCCCCAGGCTTGGCCCTGGCAGCACCCATGCCCACCGCATGCTGGGCAATCGTTTGCACCCTCTGGTGACTTGACAGTTTCCACAATGCTTTCTACTAGCTTATTGTGCCATCTGATCTGCTCATCAAGCCCAGCTTTTCTGAAATTAATTTGCCTTGCAAGTGACCAGCTGAGATCTCTTAGTCCCTGCCTGTTTTGAGAAGGAAAGTGGGTGTTGGGAAGGAGAAGGTGAGGGGATTGATCATAAACGGTGAGGGTCTTGAGGGTCAGACCATGAAGGCTGATTGATAGAGAAGCCACTAGAGGCGTCTCCAATGTCAGAGAAGTGATATCAGATGATACGAGACATAAGGCAGGGTAGAGAAGTCACTGTGTGAAAGGCGTAAGAAACTTGTAGTGGGAAATGCCCCATTTTCCCTTGGCCTGCATTTTGGGATTGTAAATCTGCCCTCCGTTCACCCAGCTTGATTTCCACTGCATTTTCTTATTTAATCCAGGTATCTTGGATTCTAAAGTGTCTCTAGTCTCTCATGTCCACCAAGCTGGATACCTGTTAGACCTTTAAATGGCTGCCATGGCTACCAGCCCCAGGCTCCAAGGCAGGGACAGGCCAGTTCTATGAACAGCACCTGGGTTGGGGAGGGCTGGGGGCAGGGGAAACTTGGAGCGGGTCATCCCCCCAGACAGGGTCCAGAGGAAAGGTTTTGAACGGAGGAGCTGGAGCACCGTGGGGGAGGGGAGTGAGCCAGGTCCTCTCCTTCACTGTGGGATGGGGGAAACATAGAGTTTCTGGTTCCGAAGGGAAGGGAGGGTCTTGGGTGATAGCTCTGGGTTCCCTTTTTGGAAACTTTCTCCTTTTCACAGAATGATGGAGAGGACATTCTGCAGTGCCCTCATTTCCTGTGACCTCTAGAACTTTAGGGATTCAGCTTACGAAGTAGTTCCATGACCAGGGCAAAGGTTCTGTAGCGCTCCACTGCAGAGCCATTCCCAGGCCTGGAGGAGACTCTTTGGGTCCCAAGAAGAATCACAGGCCCCCTCACCCTGTTTGTCTCCCCAGTGCTTTCTCCACACCTCTGCACCAGTCCTCCGTCCTTTCAAGACTTCTTCTTCCTTTCTCTTACTCCTCCCCCACACCCGCCTTCTCGCAGTGCCCTAAACACACCATGCTCACAGGCTGACTCCTCCACCATTTATTGTAGAAAACAGGGATAGGCAAGGAGGGGCTGCAGGCCTGGCCCGGGGGTGCTCAAGAGGCCAGCTGGAGTTGGAAGACAATGGTGTAGACCCCCTCACGGGGCAGCGGGCTGTGTTTTGAGATCCATGACATTGCTCAAGAAGTTAAATAGATCAGTTCCAGCCTTCTTGACCAAGGGCGTCAGCTGCTCCTGTGTCTTTTCAAAGTAGGCCCTGGGTAGGGAAGGGATCTTGTTGGTGGGAAGTCAGAGCAGATGAACCCCTAACCCCAAACCCTAGTGCTTGGTCCATCCTGGACGGCAAAGCCCCTCCCCTGGGCAGAGGAACAGACCCTAGGGATGAAACTTCCAGGCCCTGTTCCCACTGCCCCTATCTGTCCAGGAGCCATATGGCATCTTTGAGTGATGCAGAAATTCGACTCTGCAATTTAAGCTTCATTCTCCCTAACCTTCGTCCCTCAGCTCAGTCTCCTGTGGGACCCTCCCATCTTCCCTTTTTTCCATCCTCCGGTGCACAGACCCACAACCCCTTTCCCAGAGACTTACTTGGCCTGGGCCTGAAGCTCAGGGGCCTTGGCCTTTTCCATCAGGTCCTTGCTGTAGTTGGTTACGGTCTGCAAGTACTGAGACACCAGGCTCTGCAGGCTCTGCTCCTCTGCCTGCCTTCGAACCAAAGCCCCTGTGCAAGCGCGCGCACACACACACACACACACACACACACTCTTAGCTGGGTCCATGGCAGTGAATCGTGGCCTCCTGCTACCAACCCCAGCTCTCAGCAAGTAGGCTCCCCAAGTAGGCTTCCAGCCAGCGCCTTGGAGGGGTTTTGTGGGCTTCAGAGAGGGAATACTCTTCCTTCTGAGCCTTCAGGTTACCAGACCTGGGCAGATTGGCAGCTAGGACTCCCGGTACCATCTCCCTGTCGGCGCCCCCTCCCCGCATCACACCCACCTTCAAGGCTGCAGATCGTGAGGAGCAGCACCGTTATTGCGAGCGACTTCATGGTGGTGACAGTGCCAAGATGGCCTGGGGACAGTGCTGAGGAGGGAAGGAACACTGAAGCCACACGCTCTCAGCCCCTTCCCCAGGATCTCCCTACCTAAGGGCCTCCCCCTGCCCCGCCCTGGTTCCCTCCCTTCCCACAATTAACGCCCAGTGCTCCATGGATGCTGCCTGCACCTCTAGTTCCCTTACCTTAGCCAACGTCTCCGTCCTTGGCGTCAGTGCCTGGCCTGGCTGGAGGGGCAAGGGCTATATACCTGGCTGTGTCCCCACCCTGTCAGGTGACAGAGACTGCGCAGGGGCCCAGCGGGGTAGGGCCCATGTTGGAGTAAACAAGTTGGAGAAATGGGGGAGGAAAGGAGACTGGAACGGGGGCTGCATGGCAATGGGCTGAGAGGCAGGAAGTGCAGGCCTCACTGTCTGAGATTCAGTCTTTTGGAGACTGGTGCTAGCTGGGCAGTCTTTGGATCTGCTAATAGCAGCAGGCGGGATTCCTCATTCTTTGGACTCTGAGCCTTCAGCCCTGGGCAACTTTAGTCCACGCTGGGCTGATTTCCTTTGCCAAGCCCCACTCCCCTTTACCTCCACTTGGCAGAGGGGAACTGGGGACTGAAGAAAGGAGTTACAATTGGGGTCAGGGGAGTGGGGAATGGGGGTTGAGGGAAAGGGGGCTGAGGCAGAGGGCAGCTGTGACTGTGTCCCTTTCCGAGTTAATGTAAAAAGCAGACAGGGTAGGGATGGGGGTGTAACAAGAGCCCTGACCAATATGTATACCCTACCCCCAACAAAGCAAATTCAGAAAATAGCCTGTGCTGCGTACCCCCCCTCCCCGGCGGGCTCTGGCAGGAAGAGAGGTGAGTAAAAAGTTTCCACCTGGGTAAAGGTTGAAGGTGCCTGGTCATTTGACCAGTGCTAGGCTGTGGTCAGTCAATATTGAGTAAGCAGGGGCAACAGCACCTCCCCCACCCCCTTCCCAAGACCCTGGCCCTTAGCCCAGCCCTCCTGATTTGAGGGAGGGCAGAGGCTCATCCAGGCTCGAAGCATTTGGGTGAAATCAGCTGAATCGGTACGGGCAGCATTTGTCTTCACCTTTTTGCCCTCGACATGTATTTCCTTTGCGCCCGGCACATTCCTGAGGGGGGGAGGGTGGTGGCGGTGTGGGAGCTGGGGGGGGGGAGGCAGCAACCAGAGACCTTACTCCATCTCCTGTCATTGCTCTGTGG
Source organism: Sylvilagus floridanus (assembly GCA_949820135.1). Taxonomy (NCBI): domain Eukaryota; kingdom Metazoa; phylum Chordata; class Mammalia; order Lagomorpha; family Leporidae; genus Sylvilagus; species Sylvilagus floridanus. Next base: position 122,622,371 of record OX463225.1, read on the forward strand.
AGTGCATGGTGCTTGCAAGTCACTTCACTGGCTTGCCTAACCCTGGGGTAGGGCGCACTTGGGGGCTGGAGGCCCCTTCCTGCAGACTCAATGCGGGAAGGGTTAAAATTACAGAGGGCAGCTGTTGCCGGAATAGCTCTGCCAGAACCGTGTGGAGGAATAGGTTTGCCACCACTCTGCTTCTCTACCGCAAACTCACACTCCACCAAGAGGGCCAACTTTGGAGGGGCGGTGTGGATCCACGTCCGAGGGACAGCCGTGCTGCAGTAGCGCTCATCTTGTGCGGAGAGTTTCTAGGGGCCCCTGCCGGGAACTGGGGAAGCGATACCACCCAGGATTCACAGGGCTCCCAGCCTGTAGTTTCAGGGTGGAAGTTAGCTTCAGCGGTCCAAACTCCAAGATGCTCCCCCTAGCGTCCCAAACACGCAAACGCTTTTGGCGACCTTGGAGAGAGAGGCCTGGCGGGCTAAGGCCTTCTATTTAAGTCTAAGGAGCCACCAATCAAATTCCACCCGCCTCTGCAGCACGGAGGTTGAAGCTCTCGGGCCATCAGACCTGCCACTCCTTCGCTTCCTCCTCTCCCATTGGTTCCTGGGAGTCCGAAGCGCCTTTTTTTTCCCTTGATAGGGCGGGACCCAATCAGGGGAGGGTTGGGTCTTTGCTATCTTTGCCAGGTCCCAAGATGGCGCTCGTGGCTATGCTGAGAGTGCAGCGTGAAGCTGCAGTTCTGCCATCACTCAAGATGGCGGCCCCCATCAAGATGACCGGGGTGTGCCGGGGGGAAAGGGGCAGCTTGATGGTCTGAGATGGTAAGGGTTACTGCTCCATTGCGGGCCTGGTCTTGGGGTCTGGGAATGAAAAGCAAAGGGACTAGGCGGCTAGGTGCGGTCTGTCATGGAGACTAGAATTAGAGGGAGAAGGGACAGAGGGGGTGACAGGTGGGACTGAAGGATCCAAGAGCGGGTGGGGGTGTGCCTGGGGTTCATTCTCCCCATCTTTGCTTTCACCCCACTCTTCCTTTTCCAGGTCTAGCGTCGGACCATGTGGAAGTTCCTGGGACTGGGGAACCAGATGATGGGGGGTGGGGCCCGGGGTGGCTAGAAGGAGCAGTAGCTTCTTTCCCCAGGCTAACCCTCCCTCCCTGCCCTCTGGACTAACATGGGGAACACACTGGGCCTGGCACCGCTGGGGACTTTGCCCCGCCGGAGCCCGCGCCGAGAGGAACCTCTACCCAACCCTGGGAGCTTCGATGAGCTGCACCGGCTCTGCAAAGGTGAGACCTAGGCATCTGGGTGTGTCAAGTTGATGGGGCAGGGGACGGGAGAGTTCTTGAATGCGGGTATCCGGTAATGAGAGCAGGCAAGGGAAGCTCACAGCTGGGGTACCCAGCATCAGGGAGGATCAGGTGCCCAAATGAAGTGGAGCGTTTGGTTGCTGGACTTGAAAGGAGGTCAGTTCCTCCAGAGTGCCTCCTGGGGGATTGAGAGGGAAGAAGACCTCTTGGGATAGGGGTTCTTCTCTGTGCTCACTCCCTGCCTTCCCCCCACCCCCTTCAGATGTCTTCCCATCACAGATGGAGGGAGTGAAGCTCATTGTCAACAAGGTGCTGAGCAGCCATTTCCAGGCAGGTGCTCCCACTTCTTTGGCCTCCCCTTACTATTCCTCCCTACCCACCCCTGTGTCCTTTTCTCCTTTCTTTTGTAGTCCAGGCTTAGCCAGGCTGTGTGGGACAAATGAGGACATGAGGTTCTCTCTCTCTGTACTCTCCCTTGCCTGTGGGACTTGTTGCTTTTTGTCTGGGGACCCTCTGCTACGTATTGGAATATTTGGGATTCTCCTCTGAATGGGGAGGAGATGCAGGGTGGCTGAGGGATGGAAATGGAGCTGGGAGGGTCTCTCCTCATCGCCTCTTCTTTCCTCAGGTGGCTCACACCGTGCACATGAGTGCCCTGGGTCTGCCTGGCTATCACCTCCATGCGGCCTATGCAGGGGACTGGCAGCTTAGCCCTACGGAGGTGAGGGCTCTACACACATGGCAAAGCTCCCTAAACATCCACTTGGGACCCAGGCCTTGAAGAAGAGGATATGTGTGTGTGTGATGGGGAAGAATGGGCAATATAACTGATTTCTCTGTCTCTTCTGAATGGGAGAGTACAGAAACAGTGTGAAGAACCCAGAGTTTGTACTTGTGCTTCCACCAGGGGGCGCTGGATACTATTAATGAAATCCTATAGTATTTGGATGTCTGCTGAATGGTACCACCCAGCTCAGCCGTGTTGTCGACACTCTTCAACAGGTGTTCCCCACCGTGGTAGGGGATATGGACAGCAGCGGCAGCCTCAACGCCCAGGTCCTGCTCCTCTTGGCAGAGCGGCTCCGAGCTAAGGCTGTCTTCCAGGTTCCCTCCTCCTCCTCCTCCTCCTCCTCCTCCTCCTCCTCCTCCTCCTCCTCCCCCCACCCCAGTGCCCTGCCCTGGGGGGCCCAGGGGAGGAGCTGAAGCCCTGATGATCATAAAGAGGGAGGGAGACTTGACTTCTTGCTCTCCCACCCAGACTCAGCAGGCCAAGTTCCTGACGTGGCAATTTGATGGCGAGTACCGGGGAGATGACTACACAGCCACTCTGACCCTAGGGAATCCCGACCTGATTGGGGAATCAGGTAAGCAATGGCGACAGGGCTCTCTCTCTCTCTCTCTCTCTTTTTTTTTTAATCAACCCTGCTCACTTGGTAATGTGGCAGTACCTCACTGTCTTCTGTGTAGCTTAGGGGACTAGAAAAGGAACTCCGTGGGCAGACTGGGGTAGGGGTCGCTGGCCGGAGTGTTGGCTTGAATGTTCTCTCTGTGACTGACTCTCCGTGTCTCCCCGCTCCCCCACAGTGATCATGGTCGCTCACTTCCTGCAGAGCCTCACCCATCGGCTGGTGCTGGGAGGAGAGCTAGTGTACCATCGGCGGCCGGGCGAAGAGGGGGCCATCTTGACACTGGCTGGGAAGTACTCGGGTATGGGGCAGAGTGCGATGGTAATGGGAGGGGGAGGGGCGTTTGTGGACTGTGCTGGGGTTCTTTGGGTCCTACTACAGTAGCACTCATTTCCCCCTGTACTTTGGTTTTTACAGCTGTACACTGGGTAGCTACGTTGAATGTGGGCTCAGGTGGGGCCCATGCAAGTTACTACCACAGAGCAAATGAACAGGTGAGACCACTGAGCTCACCTGTCATGAACCTTTGTCCCTCTGGACAGCTCCAGGTCCTGCTGACCTTGTGTTCTTCCTACCTACACTGCGTATATATTTTTGTGCATGCCTTCATTCTGTGCTCCTCAGTTAGGACCCTGCTCACCTCGTTGAGGCTGCTCCCTCTGTGATTCGCAGGTTCAGGTTGGAGTGGAGTTTGAGGCAAACACACGGCTCCAAGACACAACCTTCTCCTTTGGTTACCACCTGACCCTGCCCCAGGCCAACATGGTGTTTCGAGGTGAGGGTGGCTGCGATGGCCTTCGGATCTGCTGTGAGGGGTCGGGGGTTACGGGGGCGGGCATCTGCGTCCGCGGACTCCTGTAAGCCCTGTGGTGCTCCGTCACCTGGTGGTGGTCTCTTCCCCGCCAGGCTTGGTGGACAGTAACTGGTGTGTGGGCGCTGTGCTGGAGAAGAAGCTGCCCCCGCTGCCGGTCACCCTGGCCCTCGGAGCCTTCCTCAGTCACCGGCGCAACAGGTTCCACTGTGGCTTCAGCATCACCGTGGGCTGAGCTTGTCCCTGAGCCGGCCCCACGGAGCTGGAACCTCTGAGTTGGGTGCCCCGCGGCCCGGGCTCATCCTGCTGGGTTGCCTCTTGATCCCAGGAGCGGAGTGGGGCTCAGGACCACGCCCTCCTCAGAACTGGGGCTGCCACAGGGGCAGCTGAGGAGGTGGTGGCCTGAGGCTTTCCCCTCGGCCACCAGCCCCACTCTCATCTTCCCCGTGCTCTTGTGGCTCTGGACTAAGGGAGAGGGATTAAGAGGAGTGTCGGACTGAATCCCAGCCCCGCTTCCTTCCTCGTTTCCCTGAGCATTCAAGCTCTGAACCTCTTGCTCTTCAGAGCAGGAAAGTCTGCCTGGGGCTAGCTCCCCAATGCTGGGAAAAGCGGGGCTGAAGGGCTAAATCTTTGGCCTCAGAAAGTAGGGCCCACCCTTCCCCAGAAGGAGCTTTCTTCTTAGGGAAGGAGGAAATCTTGGAACTATCTTCTGTGCTTCCAGAGAACAACATTGTCTCCATGGCCCCCTGACACCCCACCCCCCCGACCGCATGAAGAGGCAGATACTGCTTTAGTCTTTCATTGCAACCATGGGCTCCCTTTGCACCGGCCCCAGCCTTGTCCCCTCTGCAGTCCAGCAAGTCCAGGTGGGCTGGGGGAGGAGATGAGCCCGGCTTCAGCTGCAGATCTCCTGGAGCAGTGGCATCATGGCCAGCAGTCCCTGGATGCGCTGTATTTGATACCAGTATGCGTCGTTGATGCTCCGAAGCTCGGCCAACAGCCCCAGCAGCTTTGCGTACAGAAACCTTGGGAAGAAGTAGTGGGGTCACCAGGGAAAGAGGAGGAAAATAAGGCAACTGGGAGTCTTATCCTAAGACCCTGCCCCTCAGTGAAGCTGGGGCTGAGCCTGAGAGAAAATCATGCTCTGGTATGACAAATTCATCAGAAATTAATTACACAGGTCCCCAACGGGCCCCTGTCTGGTGGCGTCTTCTCTCACTATGGCTGGCTCTTCCTGGCCTCAGAGCTCGGAGGGCCAGGCGTGAAGAGAGTCCAGAACTTTCTGTGCTGTGGAATCTGAGGGTCTGGCCTTCTAGAGCACATTCTAGAAGGTGGATGTGTTCCATGGTGTAGAGCATCCCTTTCTGGCCAAATTGGCTCATTGAGGAATGCGCAAGAACAGAAGTGGCATGTACCTCAGAGCCTGGGTTGATCATGGACTGCTGAGCGAGGGAATGGCTTTGGCTGTGAAACGATGACCACAACTTCAAGGGCAATGAGAAAAAAAAGGAGTTGGCCCAAATGAAGAGGAGAGGCAGGGCCAAGGGAAAGAGTAGCCAGGACTCTTAGAAGTGTCTGGAGCAGTTGGAGTGGGGGAGGGGAGGGGTGTCATCAGTCTCAGGAATGCTGTCATATGGAGCCTGTGAGCTACTACTTTGCATCTCTACTGAATAAAAACATCTGGAAAAAGTGAAATCAATCAGCTGTAAGAACCATTTGGATGCTGGAACTATGTGAGATGGGGTTGGCCAGAGGGAAGGACAAGGACCCAAGGGACTTGGTTTCCCAAAGGGAAAGGCAGTTAACAACATTCATCCTGACCTGAGCATTTCCCTAACCCTTCTAGCCTCAGTGTGGCCTCCAAGTCCCCAGTCTCCCACTGTACCGGTCCCGAGGCCCTGGCTGCTGGCCTCTGATGTGGCTGTCCAGAGTCAGTGCCATCTCCTCCTGCAGTTGATCAATCTCCTCTCTCTGGGTAACTCCAGGCCGGTCTGCAAGACAGGGAGCTGGGAAGGACAAGGCGGGGGGCAGGGCTGGGCCTGCACAGCCCACCAGAGGCCAAGGCTGGTGTAGACCCGCTGTGAGGTTTGAATGCTAGAAGGCTTGGGGTGGTTGCATTCAAGGAGCTGAGCGTGGGCCGTGGGGGTGGGGCTTTAGGAAATGCTCACCAGGAGAGAAGAGAGCCAGGGCGGCCATGAGAACATACTCGGGTTCCTGGAGCTGTAGTCGTCGCAGCGTGCCATGGAAGCGGAAGAGCAACTCCAGAAATTCTTCCTGGAACCCCACTGTGGGAGACATCCGGCTTAGGAGCCTCCAGGTCACCTCGCCACATCCCATGCCCTCTGCTGCTCCAGCCTGTCTCACCATGGACTCCGTCTTCCTTCGTGTAGTGAAGGGGCCCACAGTGGAAGTTTTGTGTTTGGACACAGAAAGTGGTATTGAGCAATATTTGGCAGATTTCCACAGCTGCCCCCTTGAGGAGGGAGATTTGGTCCTCTATGGGCAGGGACCTGTTGGGGGTGGGAAACAGAGGGCCCCTTAGGCTCAAACCTGAACTTCGCGGAGGGAGAGCAGTTCCCACTCCCAGCTGTCACACTTACAAAGCTGGGGATTTGAGGCCTGGTGTTGGGGGTGTGAGTGTGGACAGCGACCTGGGGTGGGGGCTGTGTAATTTACTGAAGTTGTGCTCCCTGAACGAATGAGGGGTGGTGGTTACTCACCGGAAGAGGGGCAGATCCTTGGTGAACTTGATGATTTGCTGCACCATGTAAGTGTTGATGTCTGCAAAGTGTGTGAGCAAAGGCAGCACAGGGACCAGGGCGGGCAAAGACTGGTGATGGACGAACAGATAAGCTGGAGGCTGTGGAGATCTGAACGTGAGCGAGAGCCCCCTGCTGTGGGGCTCTCCTGCAGGCCTTGCCGGACTTCTCTTGGAAGGGTTCTTTGCTGAGAAGCCTGCCCAGGTTGGGGATCTATAGAAGTCTCATTCCCTGGATGGGTGCAAGGCACACATCCCTCTCCCTCGGGCCAACCACCTTGGACACCGTTTTGGTCATTCCAGCCCAAGTCCTGTACATGCTCACCTTGAAGCGCACAAACTGTTCAAACACGGTGCCCATGTGGCGAGTGTGGGCCCCCAGGAGTGTCTGGATCAGTTCTTTCTGCTCCTTGCTCAGCTGCACTGGTGTTTGCTGTGCCCGCCGCTGGGCCTGCTTTGCTCTCCGCAGTGCCAGGGCTTCTGCTGACATTATCACTGTGCCGGGGGAGAGAGGACAGAGCTGTTGAAACAGCAGGGAGCACCCCTCTCTCTGCTGCTCCCCAGTGTGAGATCCCTCAACTGCTTTGCACAGTGGAGGATGTGGGGAGGAAGGAGAGTTCCTGGGGCTTCCTTGGGCATTAGTCCTAGAGGCTCCAGGTAGCAGAGGATTCACTCACCTGTGAGGCATTGCAGAGGAAACAGTGCACCATGGGAGAGAAGGGAAGGGTGGCCAGGAAAGTAGGAAAGAGATGAAGAGATGTTTAGCTTCTAGGGGGACATTGAAGAGGGTCTTGATAACCAAAGCATCATTAGTGCTTGCATAGCATAATTTCAAAGATTCTGAGGCTCAATCTCACTGGGAGACTCTGTGGTAGACAAGGCAGATATTAATCATATTTTTCCAGAAATGTAAACAGGCTTAGATTACAGTGCCAGGTCCACAGTCTCTAAGTTGGTGCAGACTGAACTCAAACCAAGATCTTTGATGTCTACAGTTTCCACTGCTCCGTGGTAAAAAGTAGAGTGATAGACATCATGTAAAAAAACAAGAGTTTGGGAGTCAGACAGACTTAAGTTTGAGTACTGCAACTTTTTAGCTGAATGAAGTTGAGCAGGTTCTGTGAGTCCAGTTACGCCCTCTATTGAGAGCATCCAGAAAGCACGGGTCATTCAATAACTGCGAAGTACCTGCTAGATGATTGGCGCCTCAAGAGACAGAAGAAACAAAGCAGGCCACGTGAGTATCTAGAGGAAGAATGGGACTGACAAGTGCCAAGATTTCTGGGGAAGAGCTATTGATTGGTTCAAGGATGGCATTGAAGTCAATGTGGCTCAAGTGGATTGAACAAGGGGAAAAGTGAGAAATAGTCTGAGACGTGGGGTGTGGGAGTTAGATCACGAGATTGCACACTTTGAGAGACCCTGAGAGCCATTGGAGGTTTTGAGCAGAATAATGACATGAACCACTGCGTTTCTAAATGTTTACTCTGCCTGCTGTGTGGGAAACACACTATTGGGAACAAGGACAAAACAGAGTGGCACAGTCTATGGATTGTTGGGATGGGAGGGAACCAACTCACTGTCTTTCCTCATGCCAGCAGCTAGGCACTTCTGCAACCTGCAGGCTGGGCAGTGGCGCCTCTGGGCCCTGCTGACCTCACAGCTTCCAGCAAAGGGGCAGGTGAGACCAGGGTATTTATTGACCGTTCGTCTGTGGGAGACAGAGACATTGTTAGGTCTGGGATGGCAGTGATCAGGCGGGTGGCTATGTGGGAAGCTGAGATGATGTGGTCTGAAAGGCCTGGGAATCTGCTGAGTGGACTCATCTGGGCTGCGCTCAGAGTCCCTGGGGCTCAGGATCACTCAGGAAAGCCGAGTGAGGTAGTACTAGCTAAACATTGGAACAAATAATCTGTTATTGTGTCACTGGTTTGTACAGTGTCTGGTTGGCAAGAGGTAAGGTGCTGGCCACAGAACAGATACACTGTGAGACGCAAGACCAATATAGCTGTGCAAGCTTGGGCGAGTGCCAGGGTCTGAAGTCTAACCGACAGGCAGCTTCACGTGGTTTCCAATGAGACCAGGCTCTCACCTGAAGAAACCCTTGCAGCCTTCACAAGTCAAGGCGTGGAAGTGGTAGCCTGTGGCTCGGTCCCCACACACCGCGCAGTTCCTTGGCTCATCTTCCTCTCTGACCATGGCTTCAGGTTTGGGGATGACCGTCACAGGTTCCTGAGTGTGAGAAGGCTTAGCGGTCAGTTCTGGGTCACCCTTGACCCTGTTCCCTCCCTTCTGCAGAGTGTCTTCTGGAAACTTCCCAGGACCAAATCGCCACCAGCACCCAAACTGCTTTGAGGCTGTGGGCCCTGAGAGGTTTCTTACCTGCTTCTCTTAGGCAGCTTCCACCTGCAGGCCACAGATATGATGCGAAATACCTCTCCCCGGACTCCCATGCTTACCCTGCCTTCGCTCTGATCTCAGGAGCTGCCAGTGATTAGAGTCAGGGACTGTGGCTCCCGGGATGTGGACAAAACAGGCTTCTGTTGTATCTGACTGCCAGTTGTTCTCAGTGACTGTAGGTAGGGCACAGACTCTGGACCCAGGGCAAAAGCCTGGGTGGGAGGTTTTTCCCAGCATGCCCGCAGTGCTGGTTGGTGGCACATGGGGGAAGGACTTAGTGGGTGGGGACGTCATGACTTGTTAGAAGCCGCTCTTTTTTTTTTTTTTTTTTAGATCTATTTATTTATTTGAGAAAGAGAGTTACAGACAGTGAGAGGGTGAGACAGAAAGGTTTTCCATCTGTTGGTTCATTCCCCAAATGGCTGCAATGGCCAGAGCTGGGCCAGGAGCTTCTTCCAGTCTCCCACAAGGGTGCAGGGGCCCAAGTACTCAGGCCATCTTCTACTGCTTTCCCAGGCCATAGCAGAGAGCTGGATCAGAAGAGGAGCAGCCGGGACTAGAACAGTGCCCATATGGGATGCAGGCGGAGGGTTAACCTGTGCCATGGTGCTGGCCCTAAAAGCTGCTCTTTATCAGACTCAAGGGCTATTTGAATATTTTGGGGATGGGCAATATACTACCAGACTCCTGAAGATCTTCCCTACTGCTGACCTTTAGGCTAGATCTGCATCCTCCTCTTTATGTGGATTCTAGACCAGCAGAGAACAAGGTTTTTTTCACATGCAATATGCCAGAAGTTAGAGGATAGGTGTAACAATCACATTAGGCTCCCAAAAGCAAATTTCTTAAACAAGAGACGGGGGCCCAATTAAGAGCTTATTCAGGGCTGAGCATTTGGCCCATGGGTTAAGATGCCTACATCCATGGGGCTGGTGCTGTGGCATAGTGGGTAAAGCTGCCACCTGCAGTGCTGGCATCCCATATGGGCACCGGTTAGACTCAGCTGCTTCTCTTCTGATCCAGCTCCCTGCTATGGCCTGAGAAAGCAGTAGAAGATGTCCCAAGTCCTTGGGCCCCTGCACCTGCGTGGGAGACCTGGCTTCGGACTGGCTCAGCTCCAGCCGTTGCGACCATCTGAGTGAACAAGTGGATGGACGACATCTCTCTGCCACTCTGTAACTCTGCTTTTCAAATAAATAAATCTTTTTTTAAAAATTCCGTATTGGAATGCCTGAGCTTGAGTCCTGGCTCGATTACAATGTCCCACGACTGTGCACCCTGAGAGGGGACAGGTATTGGCTCAAGTAGTTTGGTACTTGCCACCCATGTGGGAGACTCAGACTGAGTTCCCAGCTCCTGGCTTTAGCCTGGCTCAGTGCCAGCTGTTGTGGACATTTGGGAAGTGAACCAGTGGATGGCAGCTCTCTGGATGTCTGTCTGTCTCTGCCTCTCAAACTATATTACTTAATAATAAAGAGCCTATGCAAAGAGCCAGAAGGAATCGTACCTCCTTGCTAGGGAGGGCTAAGAATTAAATCAGAGTGACCTCTAATAAATTCCCTAAATAACCACCACGGTGAGGGCTACGCCAGGCCAAAACTCAGTCCAGATCTCCCACGTGGGTGGGAGGGCCCATCACTTGAGCCATCACTTATTGCCTCCCAGGGAGAGCATCAGCAAGAAGATGCATGACCAGCGTAGCTGGGACTCAAACCCGGTCACTCTGATGTGGGATGTGGGAGTCATCACCAGCATCTTATCTGCTGGACCAATGTTCCCCGCCCCCAGACACCCAAAGACTTTCGAACAAGGCCCCCAAATTTTGTATGTAGTCCTGTCTGGAGTCAAGATAAGGACTTCTGATTAATAAGTTTAAGAAGCAGAAGTAGAAGTCTTCACTATGGTTGTCTAGTAGTCCATTTTCATTGAAGAATATTTTGGTAAGTGTGTGTATGTGTGTATGTGTTCTCCCAGCATCTACAATCAGAAAAGTCATTTCACAAGCTATTTGGATGTTCTCATGATGAGCAATTTGTTGGATAAATCTGATCCCACACACGTTAGAATAAGCTCTCTGTCTTCCACTTTGAAGGTTCTTCTTATTGAAGATTTCCGAGGGCACTTGCTATATCTGCACTATGCAATATTTTCCTACTTGATATAACCCCCATGTTTACTTTTCTTTTCTCTCCTTCTCTCTCTGCTGTCTTTCACTTCTTTAGTTGAGTTAAATTATAATCAGTTTTCCCTAAAGGTGAGTTAAAACCCCCAAGTTCAGATCAGAGAAATAAACACACACGAGGTGGGGTGGGGAGAGAAAGAGAGACAGACAGACAGAGAGAGGGGGAGATTGAGTTTAAAAGAGCCTCGTTTAGGTTCCTAGAGTGAGCTGGTGCAACATCCAACTTTGCATAACTGCATTTTGAAGTGGGCTGAGTTTGAGAGAGCAGACGTGCTTGGATCTGGTCCTTGGGAAGTGGTGAGTATATTTATGCATGTTTTGTGTATTTATCTACTGGTGTCTTTGCTCAAGACTAAGAATTCCTATAATTCATTCAATCAACAAACACTGACTGAGAACTTATGATGTAAGCTTCTCCTGACCTCAGGGAGTTTAAACACTAGTGATTAAGTAGAGCTTTAAGCAGATAAGAAGAAATGCAATCAGGTCACAGATGGTACTAGGTGTCGATCATTATGGGGTGACAGAAGAAGGCCTTAATCCTGATTTGCCAAAGAAATGTTGAGAAGGAAGCAGGAGATGCTTCCAGGAGTAGCAGCAGAGTGCTTTTTAAAGGATAATAAGGAGTGAACCAGGAGAAAATGGAAGTCGCTCTGGGTAGAAGGTACAGGTGCGAGAAGTTCAAGAGACCGGATGCTGAGGTAGATATGGTAGAGTCACATGGAAGCCTCTCTCCCTGGACCATAACATTTCTTTTTCTTTCTTTTTTTTTTTTTTTAAAGAGATTTATTTATATTTGAAAGTCAGAGTTACACAGAGAGAGGAGAGGCACAGAGAGAGAGGTCTTTCATCTACTGGTTCACTCCCCAAATGGCTGCAATGACCAGAACTGTGCTGATCCGAGCCCAGGAGCCAGGAGCTTCTTCCAGGTCTCCCACATGGGTGCAGGGGCCCAAGGACTTGGGCCATCCTCTATTGCTTTCCCAGGCCATAGCAGAGAGCTGGATCAGAAGTGGAACAGCCGGGACTTGAAACGGCGCCCATGTGGGATGCTGGCACTGCAGGCGGTGGCTTTTCCTGCTACAGCACAGCCCACAGCGCCTGGCCCCTGGACCATAACATTTCAAGCTAGGTATGAGAAGAAATAAGACTAGAGAGATGGGATGAGAGATTGAGGGACAAACGGCCTGATCACAGGACACCTCAAGTGTTAGCCTAAGCAATTTTAATTTAAAGATTGATTTGTTTATTTGAAAGGCACAGTTTCAGAGAGGCAGAAGCAGGGGCAGGGGGCTGTCTACCATCCACTGGTTCACTCCCCAAATGGCCACAATGGTCGGAGTTGGGCCAATTCAAGGTCAGGAGCCAGGAGCTTCCTCCAGGTCTCCTACAAGGGTGCAGGAGCCCAAGGACTTGGGCCATCTTCTACTGCTTTCCCAGGCCATAGCAGAGAGCTGGATTGGAAGTGGAACAGCCAAGACTTGAAATAGCACCTGTGTGGGATGCTGGCACTGCAGGCGGTGGCTTTTCCTGCTATAAAGTTTGGTGACTACCAGTATGTCTGGGTGGAGGAAGAGAAAGAGGACTTAGAAATGACTCCATGGGGTAGGTGTTTGGTGCAGCAGTTAAGTCATTGTTTGGGATGTCCACGTCTCAGAGGAGTGCCAAGTTTCAGTCCGGGCTCCTCCATTTCCCATCCAGATTCCTGCTGATGCTCACCCTGGGAGGCAGCAGGTGACGGCTCAAGTAATTAGGTTCTTGTCACCCATGTGGGAGTCAGTTCTGGGCTTCTGACCTGGCCCAGCACCTGATTGTTGTAGGCATTTGGGGAGTGAACCAGTGAATGGAAGATCTCTGTCTTTCTCTCTGTGTTTCTGTGTCTTTCAAATAAAATGAAAGGGCCAGAGCTGTAGCATAGCAGGTAAAGCCACCACCTGCAGTGCCGGCATCCCACATGGGCGCTGGTTTGAGTCCTGGCTGCTCCACTTCTGATCCAGCTCTCTGCTATGGCCTGGGAGAGCAGTAGAAGATGGCCCAAGTCCTTGGGCCCCTGCACCCATGTGGGAGACCTGGAAGAAGCTCCTGGCTTCAGATCAGCGCAGCTCTGGCCATTGTGGCCATTTGGGGAGTGAACCAGTAGATGCAAGACCTCTCTCTCTCTCTCTGTGCCTCTCCTTCTCTCTCTGTGTAACTCTGACTTTTAAATAAATAAAAAATAAATCTTTTAAAATCAAATAAAATCAAAATAATTTTTAAAAAAATTTACAAAGATAACTCCAGATTTATAGCAAGAATGATTGAGTAGATGGTGGTACCACCAACTGGGCAAGAGGCTGCAGGAGGAGAACAGAGGTTCTCTACACTTGGCCCTGATCCACTCCCACGGCTTACAGATTACTCTAGCATTAAGCTATCAAGTGCTCACTCTGCAATTAGGCACTATGAAGAAGGAAAAAAGAGAAGGCCCTTCTTACAGACAAATTTGTAGCCTAATTATGGAGACTGAATTGATAAGTTGAACCTCTAGACATCAAAAGGAATTAATCAAACTAAATTTTTCAGGAGATTGTGTACATTATTAATTATGTACATTATAGGTATTAACTGCTTCATCTGTTTTTTTTTTAAACATTTATTTATTACTTATTTGAAAGAGCTGAAGAGAGAGAGAGAGAAAGAGAGGGAGAGAGAGAGATCTTTCATCCACTGATTCATTACTCCAATTCTCTCAACAGTCAGGGCTGCCCCAGAGGAAGATGGGAACCAGGAACTCCATCCAAGTCTCCCATGTGAGTGGCAGGAGCCCAGATACTTGGGCCATCAATCAGCTGCCTCCCAGGTACATCAACAGGAAGCTGGATCAGAAGTGTAGTTTAGTTGGGACTTGAACCAGACACTTCAGTAAGGGTTGTAGGTGCCCTGAGCAGGGGCTTAACCCGAGTATGACACTCGGCGCCCTTCATCTTTTCTCACAGTGTGCAATATGAACAAAATGTTGTGTCTCAAATCTGCATCTATGAAATTTGTTCACTTTATATAAATAAAATTTTTTAAAAATCCTTACCTGTTGTATCTATGGGTAATATAATTTTACAATTGAGAAAACTGAGGCTCATAGAGTTTTTTTTTTTTTTTTTCACAGGCAGAGTGGACAGTGAGAGAGAGAGACAGAGAAAGGTCTTCCTTTGCCGTTGGTTCACCCTCCAATGGCCACCACGGCCTGAGCACCTCACTGATCCGAAGGCAGGAGCCAGGTGCTTCTCCTGGTCTCCCATGGGGTGCAGGGCCCAAGCACCTGGGCCATCCTCCACTGCACTCCCTGGCCACAGCAGAGGGCTGGCCTGGAAGAGGGGCAACCGGGGCAGAATCCGGCGCCCCGACCGGGACTAGAACCTGGTGTGGTGGCGCCGCAAGGTGGAGGATTAGCCTATTGAGCCGTGGCGCCGGCTATAGAGTTTAACTTGTACAAGAACCAAAATACTCAAGTTCAACATGTCCAAAATAGAGCTCTTTGTCAATTCCCCACAAGCTAACTTCTCCTGTATTACCTACCTTGATGACTATCCCAACACAAGAAAACAGCAAGAGCGTGGGTTTTGAAGTCATGCAGACTTAGGTTCAAATTCTGACTCTGGTTCTTGCTGACTTAGTTACTTGATTTGCTCCTTCCCTAACTGACAGGACTGAGACCCAGTTTCCCGGGGCTGTGGGAACCAGATAGCATCAGGCTGAGCGGACCCCAGACCAGAGAAGGCAGGCACACTTCCTCCTCCTGCAACAGCACGGAATGCTGAGGGCTGCCCCTCAGCGAGGTGGCCGAACATGTTTCGGCCCTCGATGTCCCCCTCACCTAGGGTCTGGGGATGACCCTGAGCCTTGTTCTGTTTGAAGAAGGCCACCTCACCATTCTTAGAGATGGGGTTGCCTTTGAGACACACCTCTTGGAGCTCTCTTCTACCTACAGAAATCCTCCCCCAACCCCAGACTCTGTCTTGTGGGGCAGAGGGAGACCCACAGCTGCTGCAGGATGCCCTGGCACCCATGGTGAGCAGGCTTTCAGGGTTAACTGATGTCTTCACTGTCTTCCAACGTGTCTAACCCAGGCCAGGATCTGGAAAACACACATGTTAGTTGTGGCCTGGTCGGTTAAGCTTTCTGAATTAACTGTTTTCTTCTCTAGAAAAAAGAATTAGTTATACTCATTATCCAGGTTGGTTGAGAAGATTAAACAAAGTAATATGTGTAAAAATACGTACATGTGCCGGTGCTGCAGCTCAACAGGCTAATCCTCCACCTTGCGGCGCCACCACACCGGGTTCTAGTTCCAGTCAGGATGCCGGATTCTGTCCCGGTTGCTCCTCTTCCAGGCCAGCCCTCTGCTGTGGCCAGGGAGTGCAGTGGAGGATGGCCCAGGTGCTTGGGCCCTGCACCCCATGGGAGACCAGGAGAAGCACCTGGCTCCTGCCATCGGATCAGTGAGGTGCTCAGGCCGTGGTGGCCATTGGAGGGTGAACCAATGGCAAAGGAAGACCTTTCTCTGTCTCTCTCTCTCACTGTCCACTCTGCCTGTCAAAAAAAAAAAAAAAATACATACACATTACCTGGAACATGAAAAAAAGATGCTGTTTTTTTATTCTTTTTTTTTTTAGGATTTATTTATTCACTTGAAAGACAGAGTTACAGACAGAGGGGAAGAGACACACAGAGAGAGGTCTTTCATCCGCTGGTTCACTCTCAAAAGCTGCATCTGCCAGAGCTGGGCTGATCTGAAGCCAGGAGCCAGGAGCTTCTTCTGGGTCTCCCAAGTAGGTGCAGGGGGCCAAGGGCTTGGGCCATCTTCTACTGATTTCCCAGGTCATAGCAGAGAGCTGCATTGGAAGTGGAGCAGCCTGGACTCGAACTGGCACCCATTTGGGATGCCGGCACTGCAGATGGTGGCTTTATCTGCTATGCCACAGCACCAGCTTCCACCAGTTCACTCTTGAAATAACTTCAATGAGCAGGGCTAGGCCAGATTGAAGCCAGGAGCTGCTTCTGGGTCTCCCTTGTGGGTGCAGGGGCCCAGCACTTGGACCAGCTTCCTCTGCTTTCCCAGGACAAATAACATTAAAATAAATTTTAAAAATTTACAAAGATGATTCCAGAGTAGCAGGGAGCTGGATTGGAAGTGGAGCAGCCAGGACTTGAACCAGTGCCCATATGGGATGCTGGTGCTGCAGGCAGAGGCTTAACCTACCATGCCACAGTGCTGGCCCCTGCATTTATTCTTCTGCCCTCTTTATTTCCTTCTCCTGTACTGCCACCCTCTCCTGGGTGCCAAGCCAGAAGCTAGGGGAGTCACCTGGCCTCTTTGCTTTTCTTCCCACTTTTTTAAACATGAACAGATGCTATGACCCGTTATTTCTGTCTTCTGACCTCTAAATGCCCACTACCTCTTAGCTAAGTTCTAGCCCTCATTTTTTGCACATTACTGTAGTCACTTATTAAATTGTTCTCCCTGATCCCTGCTTTGTCTCCTTCCAACCCATCCTCCACGCTGTTGCTATTTCTAAAATGCAAATGTGATCGTGTCTTTCCCCTGCTTAAAATTCTTCATTTGCTTGCCGTCACCTTCAGGAGAAAATCCAATCTCTTTAGTGTGTCACACAAAGTTCTTTGTGTCTGGCCGTTTTTTGGTTTTCTCTCTCTGGCCTCCTCTGTTCCCTCTTTACTTCCTTCCCCTGACCTAGCACATCACACGTTGGCTCTAGATGTGCTTGCGTATCCGGAGTTCCCTGAACAAGCTGTGCTCAGTCACCTCTGAACATCTGTCCTTCTTGTTCCTCTGGTTCCTTCTGGGAATTGCCTGACACACCCTATTTCCAGACCGTCCTCTGTGGTCCTCTGGTCCTCTGCGCCCTACAGACCTGAGTGCAAGAGATGACCCCCGGGGCCTGTGGGTTACGGCTACACCTCTGGGCACAAATCCGTTACAGAACTTATCACAGTGAAGAACAGTTTTTTTCTGACTCTGTCAATCAACTGTGAATTGTAGAATTGGCTGCATCCGTTATTTTTAGATCTTCAGGGTCTTACATGCTCCAGGCACATGTTATAAATGTTTATGGAGTGAATAAATGGGCTAGGATGTAAATTAAAATCTGATTTCAAACACATACTCTTTCTATGAGGCATCTAGTGCAATTATTTGTAGTGTTCATTCATTCAAGAAGTATTGAAAGACACAGTCATCCATTCGGTACCTATATAATGGGTATTTGCTTTGTGCCATGCAATTTGCTAGCACCATGTCATTGGGATACATTCCTGTTTCCCTCTTTGCTGCTGTCTTTCATAGCTGATTACCCTTCGTTGTCCCATCTTTCTGGCAGGATCCCATTCGTGTTCTAGTCTCATCCCTGTCTCCTTCCTGAGCTCTGAACTGTTGGTTTCTTCCTGCCATCTTTGCACTTGACATCTAGCTGACCTCACTCAGATGTCCATGAGCCAAATTTCCAGTCTAGGCTTGACCCACCCTGTGGGCCCCACAGATACTGGTACAAACACTTCTTTGAACAGGGAGGGTTTCCTTCCTTTGAGCCTCGTAATCTGCTTTTAGTCTTGTGTCTTTAAACTCACCGATGGTCTGCTGTGGTCTGCTGAATTCAATAGGCTTTCTCTCATGTTCTCTCCTACAGCTTTTGACCCTGCCTGGATACCGCATTCTTGTCTTTGAAACTCTTTCTCCATCACCTCTGTGATGTTATGTGTTCTTGGTTCTTCAACTCTGTTTCTAAAAGCTCTTTTTTCCTTTCTTCTCTAATGATCATTTCTTAAGCCTAGAGATTGGGAAAAGCCATGTGTTTTCCTCCAGGGCTTAAGCGGAACCTTCCCATGCTTCTTCTATGTTCTTCCCTAATGATTCATCTATTTACAGAACTCTGGTAAAAGGTAAAAATAGCTAACGTTTTAACATCACAGTTTACAGAGTACCTTTATGTGCTTTATTTCATTTTTCCTCATCTCAGTCTGTGAATGCCTCCAAAATCTACAACTCTAGTACCATGAAATATTATTGCTATTGATGGTCACTTCTGATGCCTCTGCAGGTCAAATCTCACTCTTCCTTTCTCTGGCCTCCCACTACTCTTGCCCAGATTTTTTTTAAGTTTGTAAGGCAGAGTGTGGAGGATAAAGGGGGAAAACAGAGACAGGTAGAGAGCAACAGTGAGAGAGAGAGAGAGAGAGAGAGAGAGAGAAACTCCCATCTGCAGGTATGTTAATCAAATGCCCACAACAGATGCAGCTGAAACTGGGAGCCAGGAACTCAATTCAGATCTCCCAAGTTAGTGGCAGGATCCAATTTCCTGAGCCATTATTGTTGCGTCCCAGCATCTGTCCTAGCAGGAAGCTGGAGTCAGGAATCCACGATGGGATGTAGGGGTTTTAGTTTTTAGGCTAAATACTGGCTTCTCTTGCCCAGATTTCTATCATGGTACCACTAACAATATCTTGCCTTGGCAGTCAGATGATAGTCTCTCTCCTACTAGACTGTAAGTTCCATGTTACATGGGATTTTCAAAAATACCAATACCTGGCTCAATAGGCTAATCCTCCGCCTGCGGTGCCGGCACTCCGGGTTCTTGTCCCGGTCGCCCCTCTTCCAGGCCAGCTCTCTGCTGTGGCCCGGGAGTGCAGTGGAGGATGGCCCAAGTGCTTGGGCCCTGCACCCAATGGGAGACCAGGAGAAGCACCTGGCTCCTGCCTTCGGATCAGCACGCTGGCCGCGGCGGCCATTGGAGGGTAAACCAATGGCAAAAGGAAGACCTTTCTCTCTGTCTCTCTCTCACTGTACACTCTTCTTGTAAAAAAAATAAATAAATAAAATACCAACACCTAGCTTAGATCCTAGCCATAATGTGGGCTTGATCATCAATGAGTGATTGAATAACTTTCCCAGTTTCTGGGTCATGAATTCCAAAAGGCACATTGAATCCTTCCATAAATCTTCTTAGCAAATCTTTTTGATTCGATATGCCATGTTTTTTTAAAAAAAGATTTATTTATTTATTTGAAAGAGTTAAACAGAGGAGAGGCAGAGAGAGAGAGCGCGCGAGCGAGCGAGCTCTTCCATCCGCTGGTTCACTCCCCAACTGGCCGCAATTGGGCGGAGTTGCTCCAATCGGAAGCCAGGAGCCAGGAGCTTCTTCCAGGTCTCCCATGTGGATGCAAGGGCCCAAGGACCCGGACCATCTTCTACTGCTTTCCCAGGCCATAGCAGAGAGCTGGATCGGAAGGTTTTTTTTTTTTTTTTTTTTTTTGACAGGCAGAGTGGACAGTGAGAGAGAGAGACAGAGAGAAAGGTCTTCCTTTGCCGTTGGTTCACCCTCCAATGGCCGCCGCGGTCAGCGCGCTGCGGCCGGCGCACCGCGCTCATCCGATGGCAGGAGCCAGGAGCCAGGTGCTTTTCCTGGTCTCCCCATGGGGTGCAGGGCCCAAGCACCTGGGCCATCCTCCACTGCACTCCGGGCCACAGCAGAGGGCTGGCCTGGAAGAGGGGCAACCGGGACAGAATCCGGTGCCCCGACCGGGACTAGAACCCGGTGTGCTGGCGCCGCAAGGCGGAGGATTAGCCTGTTGAGCCACGGCGCCGGCCAGCCAGGTTTTGAACCAGCACCCACATGGGATGCTGGCACTTCAGGCCAGGGCGTTAACTTGCTGCACCACAGCACTGGCCCCGCCATATGTTTCTTGATGCTGTGCCTTCTCTTCTGCTGTTGTCATCATACTCTCTGACACCTTCATACTTTCTTTGTACAACTGCAATATCACCATGTGGGCCTTCCTACTCCTGATCTTTGCCTTGTCAAATCAATCCTATATATTCCCCATTAGAATAATCTAGAAATGCTGTATGTGTGAAAATGAGGCTTAAATTTCTTATTCTAGGGCCAGGGTTGTGGGACAGTGAGTTAAGCCACCGCTTGGGTTGCCTACATCTCATATTAGAGTGTTGGTTGGAGACTTAGCTGCTCTGCACTTGTCATTAGCATTCTGCTAATGTGCTTTGGGAGGGGCAGATCATGGCCTAAACACTTGCATTCCTACCACTCATATGGAAGACCTGATGGAGTTTCTGGCTTCAGCCTGGCCCAGCCCTGGCCATCGAAGTCAAGTGGGTAGTGAACCCGCAGATGGAAGATCATCTTTTTCTGTGTCTCTGTATCACTCTGCCTTTCAAATAAATAATTAACTAACTAAATAAAGCAGGGGTGGGGGAGAGAAAGCTATCTTCCATCTGCGGGTTCACTTCCTAAATAGTTGCAATGGCTAGGGCTGGGCCAGGCCAAAGCCAGGAGCCAGGAGCCAGGAATTCCATCTAGGTCTCTCCCATGGATGGCAGGGGCTCCAGCACTTGGGCCATCTTCCACTGCTTTCACAGGATCTTTAGCAGGGAGCTAGATTGGAAGCGGAAGAGCCAGGACTCTACTCAGCACTCTGATATCAGATCCTGCATAGCAAGTGGGGAACAACAGCAGACCCGAATAATTAAATCTTAAACTTGAAGTTCTTAGTCTGATATTCAGGGCACTGTGATGGCTCCTAAAACCTCATTATAAATTTGAGTTTTCTTTCATTATTTTTCTCTTGTTATCACCCAGCTACCACATCTCCCTCTCCTCCCTTTCTTTCTTCCTCTACTTTTCCTAGAAGACCTACCCGAAATCCCACTTCCCCCAGGAAGCTTTTGACTCTTTTGGTCCTGGTTGATGTCTTGCTTCTTTGACCTATTGCTATTTATTATTATACAGCCTATTGTGTTAGCACACTTGAACATTTAATTGTCTATGACAGGGATCGGCAATTTATGACCTATGATCCGAATCTGGCCTGCTGCTTGTGAGCTAAGAATGGTTCCACATTAAAATTTAAAAAACAAGAATAATTCATAAAACATAAAAATTATGTGACATTTAAACTTTAGCGTTCAAAATCAAGTTTTATGAGAATACAACCCTGTTTGTTTACATGCCATCTATGGCCGCTTTCAAGCTATCACGGGAGTCTTGTGTCATCTGGAAAGACCATCCATATATGACCTTCAAAGCCTAAAACATTTATCACCTGGTTATTAAGGAAAAAGCTTGCTGATCCCTGATCCAGGGTCTTGACTTCTCTCTGTCATCTTTTCACAGTTGTTTAAGAACTTTGGAGAGCTCTGCTTCACTGCAGACAATGCTTTCAAGCGAATTAATTGTTCATTAGAAATGGGGGGTGGGGAGGGAGGCAGGGAAGCTGGAAGGGTTGGCGGCATGGAGTGAGCAGGAGCTCGGCTGGTTAGAATGCAGAGTCAGAGGGTCTCAGGGGCATGAGGGAGAACAGGTGACCCGACATGGAAAATATAAAAGCACAGGGGTTCCAGAGTAGAACGGGTGTTCTAGGTCTTTCTGAGCTCTGGCTTTTGAGAAGAGATCCTTGGTTTCTGGCTGAGAGAAGCTCAGCAGTTAATGTCTTAGTTCTAGCAGGACATGAAAGAAACTAACAAAGTGTGTAACTGCCAAAGCTGAATGTGTTTGGCCTTGGCCGACTGAAGCTGTAAATGAACCAAGGTTTTACAACGCCTGGGAGAATCACAGACGAGAATTTAAAGGGATTAAAGAAGAAATGAAAGCTGGGTAGGCAAGAGTAGCAGCTGAAATTACCCGAGTGTTCATTTTCATAAAAATTATAAACATAGTAATTACTTAGTAAAGTCCCATCTAATTGGAAAATGATATATACAGATTGGATTGTGGGCCTTCTCTTTCTCATCTGCTCCCTACACCCTGGCAGCCTGGGCACTCAGATAGGGACTAAGAAATCAACAAATGGGGAATTGTTACAGAACTGCAGGAAGAAACAAGTTAGATCCTAGCAACTAGGGCTTGGGGATTTTAGTGGCAACAGTGAGGCAGAGGTCATACGTGTGTGTGTGTGTGTGTGTGTGTGTGTGTGTTTAGAACTTCACAGTCATGGCACAGTGCCAGACTGAGACTGAACGTAGAAGATGAAAGCTAATTTATTTTTAAATTTGTAAAGGTTTATTTATTTCTGAATGTCAGATTTACAGAAAGAGAGAGAGGGAGGGAGAAAGACAGAGAAAGAGAGAGAGAGAGAGAGAGAGAGAGAGAGAGAGAGGTCTTCCATCTGCAGGTTCACTCCCCAAATGGCCATAATGGCCGGAGCTGAGCCAAGTCAAAGCCAGGAGCCAGAAGCTTCCTCTGGGTTTCCCACATGGGTGCAGGGGCCCAAGCACTTAGGCCATCTTCCACTGCTTTCCCAGGCCATTAGCAGAGAGCTGAATTGGAAGTGGAGCATCTGGGACTCGAACTGGGGCCCATATGGAATGCCCAGCCTACCACACCACAACACCAGTCCCTCTTTTAAACTTTTAAAAATTCTTCTTATTTATTTGAAAGGCAGACGGGGCCAGTGTTGTGGATTAAGGCACTGTTTGTGACACCAGCATCCCATATCAGAATGTCGGTTCCAGTCCTGGCTGCTGTGCTTCTGATCCAGTTCTCTTATAATATGTCTGGGAAAGCAGCAGGAGATGGCCCAAGTGCTTGGGCCCTGCCACCCATGTGAGAGACCAGGAGGGAGTTCCTGACTGCTGGCTTCAGCCTGGCTCAGCCTGACTGTTGTGGCCATTTGGGGAGCGAACCAGCAGATGGAAGACCTCTCTCTCTCTCTCTCTCTCTCTCTCTCTCTCCCCTTCTCTCTCGTAACTCTGCTTTTAAAATAAATAAATAAATCTTTAAAAAAAAAAAAAAGGGAGGGGGAGACAGAGAGACAGATCAATCTTCCATCCACTGGTTCACTCCCCAAATGGTCACAACAGCTGGGGCTGGATCAGGCAAAAGCCAGGAGCTGGGAATTCAATCTGGGTCTTTGTCACGGGGAGCAGAGACCCAAGTACTTGAGCCATCACCTGCTGCCTCCAAGGGTGCACATTAGCAGGAAAGTGGGATAGGAAGTGGAGCTGGGATGCCATGGGATGTGGACACCTCCATAGCATTTTGACTGTGGTACCAAGCCGCCACTCCTGAAAGAGAGCATCGTTTTGATTTTTTGCATTTCGTGGGAGATGGATTTTGACGAATCCTAAAGTGTCTTCGAACGCCTCAGATGTATGATCTGCATCGAACAGGCACTTCGCAATTTTCCTGTTCTTTGCCACAGAGCACTGGCCATTTGTTCCAGCCTCCACGCCCGCGCGACTCTTATACAGACGACCTCCCCACTGCTAAATCTTAATCTGCCATGTCTCTGCCCCCCCCCCCTTTGATTCACAGTTTCCTCCTTCCCGCATACCCTCTTGATTTCTTCCCAGCTCTTTTTTCTTGAACTCGTCACACTCCTTCCTTCCCCCTTCCTCCTTCCTTCCTTCGTGTGCTACTCCTTCTTCCCTCGCTTTCACTGTTCCCCCTACTTGATTTCTGTCTCCCCCTCCGTCCCGCTCTCTGCCAGTCTTATCCTAGTTTGGAAATGCAGCAGACCTCCGGGCCTGCCACTATTGGCTGCAAAGGGCTGTCACTCTGCAGTGGAAGGAGCTCCTATTGGCCTGGCTGGAGGCGGGTACCGGAGCTGATTATAAAAGGTGGGGCCCGGCGGAGGTTCGCGGAGGCTCTGACAGGACCGGGTCCTGAGGGCACGCTTGGCGGGGAACTGAGAGCTGAGAACGTGCCGGGGCAGGCACCGGAGCAGCGGCTCTCTGCCCTCTCTTCTGCCAGTCAGCCGGGCCGGTGTCTCAGAGCCCACCAACTCCCGGCCGCCGTCCGTGCAGCTCCGAGGACCCCTCGCCTCACCTGCGCGTGCCGCGCCCCGCGCGCTCTGCCCGGCCGCCGCGATGAGCGAGGTGAGCGGCGCCCCGGGGCTCTGGGTGGGGGCTGTAGGGGGGTGGAGGCTGCGGTTCGAGGTCCCAGGGAGGCGAGGGAGAGCGCGCCAGACCCTCTGAGGGCGCTCCGCTTCTCCTCTGGGCAAGCTCTCACCTCGGGGCTCTGGGGGGCGATGGGAACAGGGGCGCTTTAAGTCCCCCAACTGTGGATGGCGCTTTTGGAGTGACTGGAACCAGCTGTAGAGTGAGGGGGCTGAGCTTTCGGGTGACGAGCCCTCTCCGCGGGATGCTGCTCTCTGCGTCTTGTCCTAGAGCCCTGGGGCTCTTCTCATCCCCTTGCTCCCCTCACTTCTCTCTATCCTCCCTCTCAGGGCTGTGTGCAGCATCCAACAAGAACTCCATCCCTGGCCGGCTTGGGATGGCCGCTTCCCCCCTCCCTGCCCTCTGTGCATTGAGTCAGGAATGGTGGCGGGACCCTTTCTGGTCTGTAGAAGCCCCCGCAGTGGAGGCGTGTCCAGCTGTGTATCCTGCCAGAGTAGAATCCCTCTGCAGAGCCTGTTCCACCCTAGGTCTTCGAGCCGGCTCCGTGGTGTTCACTGGAGCTGGACCCGGTCCATTAACGAATGTCCTCGTTTCAAAGCATACTGTCCAGGGTGGCTGGCAGGCTCCAAGCAGAGGCGCTGGACAGACCTCACCCATCTGTATTTGTGGGCGCTGGCCCGGATCCAGAAACAAGGAGGGTCCTTCGGAAGTGCAGTCGGTCTGGACCGTGGCGCCACAAGTTTAGCCAGGTCCTCGTGTAAATCCAGCTACTCAGTTGTGTGCCAGATCCCAGCTCTACTACCTACTAGCTGGGTGGCTTTAGGCAAATTACACAACCATTCTGTGCTTCAGCTTATCAGTAATAACGGGAGGATGGTGCTTGTTCTATTTAAGGAGGTAGTATAAGCACCAAGTAGGCACTTAGTCTGTGTTAGCTGTTAGCTCCCTGATTCTTTTTTCCTTGTTAGAGTGTAATGGAAAACAACCAACAGAAATCCCAAGGACAGCTGGTTAGTGAAGGAATAGGCCCTGGAGCCTCATCCCAGCTTAGATAGAAAGATGAAGGCTTTTAGTAAGAACTGTGCCAGCTCCTACCAAAATTGTCATCTGGGGAGCCAATTAGCACCGACTGTTATGTCATCTTGGTTGCCATGTCCACTAAGTGTATCCCGAACAATTCAGCTTTTCCAGGGGGCTGAGGAAGACCCAGCTGGTCTCGGCCCCTCAGCTGGTTATGGCTGTGCCCATGACAGTCTTCCAAAAAGAAGAAGGGGAGGGGACCTCCTTTTGGATCTTCCAGCTCTAGCATGAGAAAAGGGATTCTCTTTGCCCACTTTTCACTGAAGTCTAGGATTCAAACCACCCCTCCCCTCCCAGGCCTTTCTAAATCTGATAGTTGTAATCCAAGCCATCCCCTGGGAGTTTATCTTAAGGCTATGCCAACAGGAAGATTTGTACTTGGCCTGTACTTTTGGGGGAAGTGCATGGCCCCTCTGTAGGACACACCACGGGGGTTGGCGTTTAGCTTGGGGTTTGGCGGAGTGCCAAGTCTGTTTTGTGACAAGGAAAGCAATTTGATGTTGGGGGGAGTCAAGTCTTGGGGTCCCTCCTGATTCAGCGGCTTAACTGCGTTAGCCTCAATGAGGCAGCTCAGTGGAACTCAGAGTCAAATGCTCGCCTGGGACTCTCTATATGCAAGGCTGCCAGGCTCCTAGACTGTTTGGAGAAACTGGTTTTAACTAGTAATTTAGCCGTCGAAGCTACCTCCTAATGCGGAGCCAAGCCTGGCTTCAGGGATGAGTATATATAAAATCCAGAAGCGGCCACCTGGGTGTACACAGAGATCAACCGTCTCTGAATCAGATCCCTAGGGGAGTCTCTCTGCTTCCCTAAAGGGCAAGACCCAGCCTGTCTTCTTCCTCTTGTGAACCGTATGATGAAAAGCGGAAGTGTTGCCCAGAACACTGGAGTCTAGGGAGACTCCAAACCGCTTCAGTTCTCCCAGGCCAGCCCAGGGTCTCCTCCTCCAGGTTGAAGCACCGGCCAGGGGAAGCCCTGTGTATCCTGACTCTTATGTAAGTTTCACCTCCCTCCCACCCCCAACCTGCTTATATTCTTGCTTCAGAGACACAGCGTGAAATGAGAGGATTTGGGATGTCTTTAGGAGATTCTCATTTTACCTGAGGAACAAAATCTGGGGAGGAATCTGCAGATTCCAGGAAAACGAACAACGGAGGGGTTCTGGTGGAATCCCTGGGGGAGATCGGTGGCTCTTTGCTGTCACTTAGTACTGCTGCAGAGCATTTCCCGGTGAGTGTGTGTGCGCGCGCATGCGTGTGCGTGCGTGCGCGTGCGTGCGCAGAGGAGCTGCAGGGGCTCATCTCCAGCTTGTCTACATTCACAGCTGCAGGCAGGACTGGATTGCCGTGGATCGCAGCCTATCTCCTCCAGTTTAATAACTTTTCCCTAGTTTCAGTGAAGGATGGGAACGGGAGATGCATTCAGTCCCTAAGGGCTCTCGCCTTTATAATCTCTTTCCACACCATGTAGCTGGCTGTTGGAGGCAGAGATGCCCGTTCTTGTGATCCTTGTTGCATTTCTCATCTGTGAGGAGCCTAGTGGGAGGAATCCTGGGTGCAGCAGTCATTCGGCTCTGATGGGAGCCGTGGATTATTGGTGACCACCCTCCCGGTGTCTGTCCTGTGTTTTGGCTGCCAAGGCGCAGATCAACTAGAAATCTCATTAGAGGAGAGCTTAGAGCCAGTGCTTCCTTCATGATTCTGCTTGCTGTCTTCTTGCCTAATGGGCGTGGGATATCACACTTTGGGGACCACATTTTTTCCTTTGCACATCTGTGTCCATCTGCAAACTTCACAATGGAAGTTCAGTCAGAGTGAATGTCAGTGGTATCTTTTGTGAGACCATTGTTAGAGAACTTGGTAGGGACTCAGAGGAGGAAATCCAAGTTTCTCTTTCTTAATGGGATTTTATTATTATTATGGTTAGATTGGACACAGGAAATAGAAGGGTTAGCTACTTGTTATTGAAATGCCTTGTGCCTCCAGAATCGCCAAAGTAAGGGAAAACAGAATGTGCTTCCCTCTCCTAGTCACCCACTTAGCTTGTTGGCTTTAGCTGCTCGTACAGGGCAGTCTGTGACTTAGAAGTGGACAACATGTCATCCTGTGACCTGAGAATGTGGATGATTTTCTCCAAGCAGCAGCTGCAGCCAGTACCTCTTACAATGTCAAGACTCTATGGGGGCAGGCGATCCTAGGTAACATGGCTGGAGTCCCAGTGCACAACAAACCTGATGCATCTTTCATGTCTGCTTGTGGAGAAATTTAACTGATGAAAAGGATGGAGATAGCATTGCTGGTGGAGAGAAAGAAAATAGATCGATAATTATCTCTGCAAGGCGGTGCTTCTGCGAATGCCTCCCTCTGGGTTTTCCTCCTTTATTTTTATTTCCAAATGAGCTTTCATAATTCTGCTTCATTATAGAAAAAAAAACCTTACTTTTGAGAAAATGTTTTAAGATAGAGAGGCAGGTATATTGGGACTGGCACTGTGACACAGCTGGTTAAGCCACTACCTGTGATGCTAGCATCCCAGGTGGGCACCGGTTCAAGTCCTGGCTGTTCCTCTTCCGATACAGCTCCCTGCTAATGTGCCTGGGAAAGCAGTGGAGGATGGCCCAAGTGCTTTGGCCCCCACACCCCTGTGGGAGACCCAGATGAAGCCCCTGGCTCCCGGCTTTGTCCTGGCCCAGCCCTGGACACTCCTCTCTAACTCTGCCTTTGAAATAAATAAATAGATCTTACAAAACAAAACACAGGTATGACTTCTACTAAGAAAATCTCAAAGTATCAAAATATTTCAGTGATGATTTGAGATTTGTTAAGGAGTCCTAAAAATCACCATATCCAATCTTCTTACTTTGCGAATGAGGAAATTGAGGCCCAAAACTAATCTGAGTTTTCATAATACTAGAACCAAGACTAGGGTAGAGTATTGCTGACTCCTTATACAAGTTCTCATCAGAACTTCCCACAGGACTCCTTTAACTTGTTACCCCAGTGAATGTAGAATGATTTATGTGCAGCTTTTAATGAATGTTATGTATGCTTTATACAAGAAATATAAGGAATGTGATTTAATAAATACTGAGCAAGGGGCCTGCACTGGGGCATAGCGGATAAAGCCGCCGCCAGCGGTGCTGGCATCCTTTATGGGCGCTGGTTTGCACCCCGGCTCTTCCACTTCTGATCCAGATCTCTGCTATGGCCTGGGATAGCAGTGGAAGAGGGCCCAAGTCCTTGGGCTGCTACACTCATGTAGGAGACCCAGAAGAAGCTTCTGGCTCCTGGCTTCAGTTCTGGCTGTTGCGGTCATTTGGGGAGTGAACCAGAAGATGGAAGACTTCTCTCTCTCTGCCTCTGCCTCTCTGTAACTCTTTCAAATAAATAAAATAAATCTTAAAAAAATACTGAGCAAGAGAATAGAGAGAGGAGAAATCAACTTGGGACACCAATATAACACCTCTATAAGGATCTTTTTATCAACAAGGTACATGTTGGCAGAATACTAGGCAAGGCAGTTCATGCCCATTCTTATTTTTGTTTGTTTTTAAAGATTTATTTATTTATTTGAAAATCAGAATCACACAGAGAGAGGGAGAGACAGAGACAGAGGTAGAGATCGTCCCTCCACTGGCTCACTGCCCAGATGGCCACAGTGGGCAGCGCTGAGCCAGGCTGAAGTCAGGAGCCAGGAGCTTCTTCCAGGTTTTCTATGTGGGTACAGGGACTTAGGCACTTGAGCTATCTTCTGCTGCATTTCACAGGCCATTAGCAGGGAACTGGATCAGAAATGGAGCAGCCAGGACGTGAACCAACTTCCATATAGGATGCTGGCATCATAGGAGGAGGCTTTACCCACTGCACCACATTGTCAGCCCCTTACACTTCATTCACTTCTTTTTTTTTTTTAATTTATGTATTTATTTGAAAGGCAGAGTTACAGAAAGGCAGAGGTGGAGACAGTGAAAGGTCTTCCATCTGCTGCTTCACTCCCTAAATGGCCACAATGGCTGGAGCTGCACTGATCTGAACCCAGGAGCCAGGAGCTTCTTCCAGGTCTCCCACGCAGCTGCAGAAGCCCAAGGACTTGGGCCACCTTCTATTGCTGGATCAGAAGAAGAGCAGCTGAGACTCAAACTGGCACCCATATAGGATGCCGGCACTGCAGCCTGCAGCTTTACCCACTAAGCCAGAGCAATGGCCCCTATTTATTCTTATGCAGGATGCCAAGTCACCTTAAGAGCTGGTGTGATGACTACTGGAGTGGAGTAGGTGAGCTTGTAGGAATGAGGGAATAGAGAAGCCTGGAGACCTTCGATGTGTAGATTCTTAGTTTCCAAAATAGCAGAACATCAGGAACCAAAAAGGTTTCATTTCTGAACCATGACAGAATTTTCTTAACTCTGACTTAGAGGACCCAGTGTAGGAAAATGAGTATCGAAGCACAACTGGTGCACCAGATAATCAAACAGATTGTGGATATTTAGTCCTCCATCTGGCTACTTGACTTCCAAGAGAAGAATAGAAAAAGTCTGGGAGGAGAAAGGTACAAAGAAAGGAAAGAAGGATGTATTAGACTGGTAAGCTATGTGATGAAAGCCTCCAGAATCCTATGTGCGTGGTTTCCAGATCTGCTGCTCAAACTAGCTTGACTTGCCCCAGAATTACTGTTGTTGCATGAGTAAGCTAAGGCAGAAGCAGATCCAAAATCACTTTTCCCAAGAAATTTGCATCCCTGCAAGGTACCTATAAACCACAGCCTAAAAGCCTAGACTTTGTCACACTCTCCTCACTGAAGCCCAGTTTCTGCTTCCCTCCAGCCTGTTGTTTGCTGCAGGCATGCCCACCTAGGTTTCCCAGTCCTCACCCAGGGAAAGAGAGGTGCCATTTACCAGTCTGCCATCCTTGGTGATGCTTCTCTCCCACACAAAGCCCTCCAGCTGAGTGTTTGCTTTGTAGGCTGTGGGGGGATTAATACGTTTATTTTGGGACATTAACACCATGGTGGAATGCACATTGAAGATTATAGTAATAAATGATGCTTTGGCACTAGTCTCTCTCCCACACCCCCTAACCCCCAGTATGGGGTAAGGCACAGCTCCAAGCCATGTGCAGAGTACCATGAATAACCACTCATTAAACCGTGGCAGCCCATGCTGGGGGGGAATGGGCTGGGTCTGTTGACTCACTGCATACCATGAGCTGGCATGGCCAAGGAATTCTGCCTCTGACTCCAGGGGGGTACTGCTATTCCAGGAAACAGGGGTGGGGTAGCTGAGGGAAGAAGGACACACTGGGGGCTTGGTTGCTAGGGTAGTTTAGATTCTATTCTTAATCTTAGCAGGCCTCTGAGATATAGGGCATTCAGGTTATAGGCCATATATTAGGAGAAGAATGTATGTATGTAGAACCTGGAGTAAGGATTCCCAGTTCTTTTTCTGTTATCTTGACTGTGACCTTGAACAAATCTTTCTGAAGCTGTTTGAGGACTGCAGCTGGTTGCTGCACAGAAGGAATTGAAACCGTTCCAACAGTGCTCCAAAAACAGCAGGCTGGGGTCATGAAGGGTCACCAGGAGATCCCAGAGGCCTCTCTGAAGTCCTTTAGCAATGACCTTCGTTTAACATTGGGGGAGAATATGTCAGTAGGGATATAAGGGTCCCTGGGGTCTCGGGGTGGGAGTAAAAGCCTTTTTGTTGCCACTTGGAAGCAGATCCACTAACTCCAGGCCCGCTTCACTTCCTGTACCTCTAGAGCAAGCAGCGAGTTTATGAAGCCTAGGATTTATGTCAATACAAAGGCAAGAATAGAGCCCTGTTTGGGTTCATATTTAGACTTTTTAGAGTTAAAGCTCTTTTTGGGTTTCTCTGTCCTGCACTGTAGGACAGGATTCTAAGTGCCTTTGTGGAGTCATCTAAACTAAGCCATTCCAGCAGTACTATGCTGTTTTCAATCGCACTGCATCCAAGCTGCGTCATAAATGCAGAGTGTAAGTGGTCCAGGTAGGATGAAGTGAGCCTTGTTCCTGTTTATTGCTTCTGTTAACAACCTGTGATCTGTCTTTAAAAAGCCGTGTGAGATGAAGGGTATGGGGAAATCTGGAAATTTATGCTTCCCAAGGATAGTTCTAACTTGCTGCTGGAGCAGAGAGGGTGGCAGTATCTTCCTTTTTCTGGTGACAATGGTTGCTGTGGCAACACCATTAAAGATGAAAGCAACAAAGGAAGGAAGAAATACAGCTGGAGAAGCGGGCGGGGTGAGTTGGGCTGCAGTCACGGGATACCTATTCCCCAATAGCTGCAGTAGGAACGCTGCCCCGAAGTTGCTAACGCTTTGACTGTCTTTAGTTGCTTTGCCAAGACAATAATACCTTGTGAGGCAAAGAATAGACAATCTTCTTTGTGGTACAAAGGTGGATAAAAGGCCTTGGTAAAGGGGATAAGGTTTATTTGCTCTTGATCACTGGTCTCCTTCCTGTCTTCTAGAACTTAGAGAAGAAAAAGGAAAGGTTAGGAGCCATTCTCAGTGTTTCTGGAGACAGACATTGGGAAGATCCTTCCTGAAGCCTTGTGGTAGCGTAGGATGCATGCCTCACTACAGGGGCTCTTTTCTTTTCTTTTCTTTTTTAAAGATTTATTTATTTGAAAGTCAGAGTTATATAGAGAGAGGAGAAGTGGAGAGAGAGAGAGAGAGGTCCTCCATCCGCTGGTTCACTCCCCAGTTGGCCACAATAGCCAGAGCTGCACCGATCTGAAGCCAGAAGCCAGAAGCTTCTTCCAGGTCTCCCACATGGGTACAAGGGCCCAAGGACTTGGGCCATCTTCCACTGCTTTCCCAGGCCATAGCAGAGAGCTGGATCAGAAGTGGAGCCCCAGGGTCTCAAACTAATGCCCATATGGGATGCCGGCGCTTCAGACCAGGGTGTTAACCCACTGTGCCACAGCGCCAGCCCCTGCAGGGGATCTTAGAGCAACCCCAGGTATCCTTTTCCTCCTTCAGTTCCACTTGGTGAAAATCTACTCCATGGCAACTCCACTCTTTGTTTCCGTACTTTAATCATGCAATACCCCAATAACTTAACTTGGACATACTCATTTGCTTTTCTTTTTAATTATTTGAGAGGCAGACACACACACACACATGGGGGGGGGTGGAGGGAGAGACAGATAAGATGGTAGCACCTATCTGCTAGCTCCCCAAAATGCTCATGATATAGACCCCAGCTGGGGCCAAGCTGAAAGCTAAGAGCTCAGTCCAAGTCTCCCATGTATCAGAAAACCAGCTGCTTGGGGCTGGCAGCTGGCACTGTGGCATAGCAGGTAAAACCACCACCTGCAGTACCGGCATTTCATATGGGCACTGATTCACGTCCCAGCTGCTTTACTTCCAATCCAGCTCTCTGCTATGGCCCGGGAAAGCAGTAGAAGATGGCCCATGTGGGAGACCTGGAAGAAGCTCCTGGCTCCTGGCTCTGGATCGGCCCAGCTCCAGCCTTTGTGACCATTTCAGGAGTGAACCAGTGAATAGAAGATCTCTCTCTCTATCTCTGCCTCTGCCTTTCTGTAACTCCACCTTTCAAATAAGTAAATAAATTTTTCAAAAAAAAAAAAAAAAGAAAAGAAAAGAAAAAAGAAACCCAACTACTTGAGCCATCATCACTGCCTTTAAGGTTCTGCACTAGTCAGAATCCAGAGTCAAGGATCAAAACCAGGCACCCCGGTGGGGGATGGGAGTGCTTAATGTAGGCCAAATGCCCACCCCTAGATCTATTCTTATATTCAACCTAGGGATGTAATACTGCAGACTAATATCTATCTATATTAACGTGCACTAGGCATTTTATATATGCAAAGGTTTCACAAAGTTCATGAAAATTTCATATCATCCTTTAATTCTTTTTCATAAACTTTTTGAAGCCCCTGCTTATGTTTTCTCTAATTCTTTTCACCTTTCAAGATAGATATTATCTCTCCTCTACAGAGGAGGGTTCTGAGTACAGCAAGGCCAGATAATTTACTCAGCGTCATACAGCTAGAAATGGCAGAGCCGGGATTTGAACAGATATGGATGCAGATCCAGGGTATTACCCAGATTTTTTTTTTTTAAGATTTATTTAGTTAGTTATTTGAAAGTCAGAGTTACACAGAGAGAGAAGGAAAGGCAGAGAGAGAGAGGTCTTCCATCCACTGGTTCACTCCCCAGTTGGTTGTAATGGCCAGAGCTGTGCCAATCTGAAGCCAGGAACCAGGAGCCAGAAGCATCTTCTGGGTCTCCCACATGGGTGCAGGAGCCCAAGGACTTGGGCCATCTTCTTCTGCTTTCCCGGGCCACAGCAGAGAGCTGGATTGAAAGTGGAGCAGCTGGGACTCGAACCAGTGCCCATATGGGATGCCGGCACTGCAGGCGGCAGCTTTACCCAGTACGCCACAGTGCCTGCTCCTTACCCAGATCTTACCCCTCCAAATTGCCTCATTGCTCCTTCGGGGGTTGAAGCCTGAAAAAATTTAATTCACATGAACAAACATCTATTTAGTACTTACTATGTACAAGACATGGTTGTAGTTACTTTAGAAACTACACAATTTATAAATGGAAAATATGGACTGTCCTTTCAAAGAAATACAATCTAGTGGGTTGCTGAGGGTAAGGGAAGGGAACTAAGACAGGTGCAACAGTAACTGCAGCACAGCTCCCTGGGAATATCCTTCCTGAGAAGGCATTCCCTTTACATCAACTCTTTCTCAGTCACATATGCTGCAGTGAGAAAGAAAGCAGGGACCGGACATCTGGTACCGTCTCCCACAACCTCGGGTCCAGCTACTGGATGGAAGTCCTCAACTGTGTGAAAATATGACTTCAGAAATTTGGATTAGGTAGCAAATAAAGCAGAGTGGTAACTCTATTCATTCAATAAATATTTAGTATAAATCATACGCAAAGAATAATTAGGAATTGACTATACAAAAGGGTGACAGGACTAAGATAACCATATGCCAGGGTCCTGAGGAAGGAACGTCATGTATTTCAGAGCTGAGGTTACTGAGGCCACCAATGGTTGCATGATGTAGGGCCTTTTAGGCAGTGTTAACAGTTGTTCATCCTAAAAGCACTGGTAACCACTTGGGCTGTTATTGTGGTCCATATATAAGAAACAACTTGTGTTAGGATATACAATGGTCCAAATATTCGCATCACCTCCTGAAATTCATATATTAAAATCCTAAATGCTATGGAGTGCTTTTGGGAGGTGATAGATGATGAAGTCAGAGCCCTTATGAATGGGAATTAATACCCTTCTACAGGAGACCCTAGAGAGATCCTTCTGTCCTCCCACTGTGTGAGAAGACAGCTCTCTAGAAACAGCTCCTCCATGTTGGGCTTCCCAGCCTAGAAACTGTGAAGAATAAATTTCTGTTGTTCATAAGCCACACAGTTTATGATATTTTTGTTATTACAGCCTGATCTGACTAACTCAGGGTTGTAACAATGGAGATAAGTGAATGGATTACAAGATAATTAGTAGATAAAATTAACAGGACTTAATAGTGAATTGGATATACAATGAGAAGCAAAGAAAGGTGTAAAGAACAACTTCGAGGTTTCTGGATTGTACAACAGGATGAGACAGAGTAATACTCGCAGAGGCCTGGCTTGGATGTATAGGGTTATGAATTCAGTTTTGTTTTGTTTTGTTTTGTTTTGTTTTGTTTTTTACAGGCAGAGTGGACAGTGAGAGAGAGAGAGAGAGAGAGAGAGAGAGAGAGAGAGAGAGAAAGGTCTTCCTTTTGCCATTTGCCAATGGCCGCCGTGGCTGGCACACTGCGGCCAGCGTACTGCGCTGATCCAAAGGCAGGAGCCAGGTGCTTATCCTGGTCTCCCATGGGGTGCAGGGCCCAAGCACTTGGGCCATCCTCCACTGCACTCCCGGGCCACAGCAGAGAGCTGGCCTGGAAGAGGGGCAACCGGGACAGAATCTGGCGTCCCGATCAGGACTAGAACCCTGTGTGCCGGCGCTGCTAGGCGGAGGATTAGCCTATTGAGCCAGCATGAATTCAGTTTTTAAAAGATTATTTGAAAGGTAGAGTCACAAAGAGAGAGAGGGATGGGAGGAGAGAGAGAGAGAGAGAGAGAGAGAGAGAATCTTTCATCAGTTAGTTCACTCCCCCAATGCCTGCAACAGCCAGAGCCAATAACTCCATCTGGGTTTTCCATGTTGGTGGCAGGAATCTGAGCACTTGGGCCATCATCTGCTGCCTACTAGGCACATTAGCAGGAAGCTATATTGGAAGCAGAGGTGGGGACTGCATCACAGTCACTCTGATATGGGATGCAGGCATCCCAAGTGATGCTTTAACTGGCTGTACCACACCATCTATGCTGTGAGTTTGGCTTGAGGCTCATGGAGTTCCCTTAAAGCATCCAAGTGGATATTTTCAAAAGTTCAGAGGGGAGAGCTGAGCTAGAAGCGTTCATCTGAGTCCTCAGCTTTCTGTGCTGTCTAATATGGCAGTCAGTAATCACATGTAGCCATTTAGTTTTAATTTTAATTCGTTAAAACTAAATAAAATTGTAATCCTCAATTGCATGAGGCACATCTCAAAGTACTTGATAGCAGGGTGAGCCTAGCAGACACTATACCAGACAGCAGATATTAAGCATTTCTATCACTGTAATGGGCCAGATATAAATACTTTTGATTTTGTGGACCCTGTGGTCTGTGTTGCAGCTACTTAGCTTTGCTGTGGTACTGCCAAAGCAGCCACAGAAAACATGTAAACCAGTGGGCATGGCTGTGTCCCAGTAAAACTTTATTTACAAAAACAGGCTGCAGACTAGATTTGGCTCACATGCTGTAGTTTGCCCATCCTTGTTCAGTTGAACAGTGTTGGTACAAATGGTAACCAAGGTAGTAGGTCCAAGATCATCTAGGAAGAGGGAACAAAAGAGGGCCCAGCCGCAAACCTTGAGACACCTCCACATATTTTAAAAAGATGTATTTATTTTATTTGAAAGTCAGAGTTACACGCAGAGAGAAGGAGAGGCAGAGAGAGAGAGAGAGAGAGAGAGAGAGAGAGAGAGAGAGGTTTTCCATCTGCTGGTTCACTCCCCAATTGGCCACAATGGTTGGAGCTGGGCTGATCTGAAGCCAGGAGCCAGGAGCTTCCTCCAGGTCTCCCATGTGGGTATAGGAGCCCAAGGACTTGGGCCATCTTCTACTGCTTTCCTAGGCCAAGGCAGAGAGCTAGATTGGAAGTGGAACAGCCAGGACTGGAACCGGTGCCCATATGGGATGCCAGCACTGCAGGCAGTGGCTTTACCTGCTATGCCACAGCGTGGGCCCTGAAACTTTCATGTTGAGCAGAAGTATCCAGAAAGGAAGCAGAAGAACCAGGAGAAAATGTGATGTCCTAGAAACTAAGAAAGAATATGTATCATGAAAAGAGAAATGACCAAGAGTGCTGAATACTTCAAGAGGTCAAGACAAGTGGAGTGGAAAATTTGGCATTTGATTTATTTATTTTTATTTTATTTGGAAAGTAGAGAGAATCTCTTCCATTCACTGGTTCACTCCGCAAACACCTACAACACCAGGACTGAGCCAGGCTGAAACCAGGATCCTGGAACTCAATTCTAGTCTCCTACATGGGTGGCAGGGACCCAAATCCTGTGTATTAGTAAGAAGTTGGATCAGAGTAGCCAGGACTCAGGGCACTCTGATATGGGATGTGGGTGTCCCAAGTAGAAACTTGATCACTGTGCCCAATGGCAGTGCCTGCATTTGATTTAGCCACTGAGAGCACTGGCTATCTAAAGCCATTTTAATAGAGAAGAAGAGGCTGGATTGAAGGGTCTCTTCTGAGAAGTCAGGCTCCGAAGAGAGGAGAGGCCCCTGAATCCTCCCCCCATGCACCATTATTTCTACCCTGCTTTCTAACTTCTCTTTCTCCTTCTTCTTTGACCTCTCCATATTTTTCCCCATTAAGATTAAGATATAATTTACACACAATAAAATGTATCTTTGTCAGTGTATAGTTCTGTAAGTTTTGACAAAGTTTATAATCATGTAACCACAATCAAGGGCCGTTCCATCTTTCATGAATCTCCTACTTTTCAATGTAGTCCCCCTTCTCATGACCACAGCCTTTAGCCATCACTGATCTGTCTACTGTAGTTTTTATTCCTTAAGATTTATGTTATTATGTATTTGAAACATGTAGTTATGGAGAAAGGGGGAAAGACACACACAGAGAGATCCATCTACTGGTTCATTCCCCAAATGGCCACAGTGGCCAGGACTGGGCCAGGCTGAAGCAGGAGCCAGGAGCTTCTTCCAGGTCTTCCATGTGGGTACAGGGGCCCAAGCACTTGGGCCCTCTTCCACTGTTTTCCCAAGCGCATTAGCTGGTTAGGAAGTGCTGCAGCCTGGTCTCAAACCAGTGCCTGGTGCCCATACTGGGGGCCAGCCTTGCAAGTGGTACCTGCTACACCACAATGCCGATCCCTTTCTTCTGTAGTTTTGCTCCTTCAAGGAATGTGAAGGGTGGGTGTATGGTGTAGCAGGTTAAATGCTGCGTGGGACACCAACATCTCATATTAGAGTGCCTGAATGGTCTTGGCTTTATTTCTTTTCTTTTTTTAATTTCTTTTTTTATTTTTATTTTTTTGATAGGCAGAGAGAGAGAGAGAGACAGACAGAGAGAAAGGTCTTCCTTTTCCGTTGGTTCACCCCACAACGGCTGCTGTAGCTGGCACGCCGCGCTGATGTGAAGCCAGGAGCCGGGTGCTTCTCCTGGTCTCCCATGTGGGTGCAGGGCCCAAGCACTTGGGCCATCCTCCACTGCACTCCCGGGCCATAGCAGAGAGCTGGCCTGGAAGAGGGGCAACCGGGACAGAACCGGCGCCGCAACTGGGACTAGAACCCGGGGTGCTGGCGCCGCAAGCGGAGGATTAGCCTATTGAGCCGCGGTGCCGGTTTGGCTTTATTCCTGACCTGGCTTCCTGCTAATGCACCTGGAGGCAGCAGATGATGGCCCGGATATTAGGTTCCTACTGCATACTTGGGAGACCTGGGTGGAATTCCTGGCCCCTGGCTTCAGTCTGGCCCAGCCCCAGATATTGCAGGCATTTGGAGAGTAAACTGGCCGAAGGAAGATCTCTCTCCCACTCTCCTCCTCTCTCTCTTTTTCAAATAAATAAATACAACTTTTTTTTTTTTAAAAGAAGTTATGTAATTGGAATCACCCAAGGACAATCTGTGCACAGATTTTTGAATCTGGCTTCTTTTCACTTATCGAAATACATTTGAGGTTCATCATACATCAGTAATTCACTCCTTCTTTTAATTGCTGAGTAGTTTTACATTGTATGGATGTCTCATAATCTGTCTATTCCTCCCTTAGTTGAGGGACATGTAAGTTGTTTCCAATTACAGGTAAAGCTGTTATAAATAGTTACAGGTTTGTGTATGGATGTAAGTTTTAATTTCAATTGAGTAAGTAGGAAGAAATAGGATTGCTGGGTTGTATGGGAAATGCATGCTTAAGAAACTGCTAAGTGGGGTCAGTGTTGTGGCCCAGAGGTTAAGTTTCTGCTTGTGACTAGCATTCAATATTGGAGCACTAGTTCAAA
Organism: Sylvilagus floridanus; assembly: GCA_949820135.1. Taxonomy (NCBI): domain Eukaryota; kingdom Metazoa; phylum Chordata; class Mammalia; order Lagomorpha; family Leporidae; genus Sylvilagus; species Sylvilagus floridanus. The sequence continues at coordinate 122,660,831 of OX463225.1, forward strand.
TTCTGGCTGCTCTGCTCAAATCCAGCTCCCTGTTAATGTGCCTGGGAAGTGGGAGATGACCCATGTACTTGGGCTCCTGCCACTCATGTGGGTGACCTGGGTGGAGTTCCTGTCTCCTGGCTTCATCCTAGCCTGGCCCTGGCTTTTGAGTCCATCTAGGGAGTGAACCAGCAGATGGAAGATCCCACTTTCTCTGTCATTCTGTTTTTCAAATAAATCTTTTTTTTATGATTTATTTATTTGAAAGGCAGAGCTACAGAAAGGCAGAGGCAGAGAGAGAGAGAGAGGTCGTCCATCTGTTGGTTCCAGATGTTGCAACATCTGGAGCTGAGCCATTTCAAAGCCAGGAGCCAGGAGCTTCTTCTGGGTCTCCCATGTGGGTGCAAAGCCCAAGGATGTGGGCCATCTTACACTGCTTTCCCAGGCCATATCTGAGAGCTGGATCAGAAGTGGAGCAGCCAGGACTCAAACTGGCACCCATATGGAATGCTGGCACTGCAGGCAGTGGCTTTACCTGCTACACCAGTGCTGGCCCCAAAACAATAAATCTTAAAAAAGAAAAGAAAACCACCAAGGTAGCTGTACCATTCTGCATTCCTACCATTATGTATGAGAGTTCCAGTTGCTCTCTTTCTTTCACAGCACATGGTATTGTCATTTTAAAAAACAGGTGTATAATAGCATCTCCTTGTGATTTTGATTTGCATTTCCCAGATGACTAATGACGTTATTCAACTTTTCATGTGATGATTGCCATCCAAGTACCTTCTTTGGTTAAGTGTCTGTTCAAGTATTTTGTAAATTAGAACACTGTACTCTGTGGCACAGTGGGTTAAGACACTGTTTGCGACGCCAGCATCCCTTAGCAGAGTGCCAGTTGCTCTGCTTCTGATCCTAATGCATCTGGGAAGGCAGTGCATCTGGGAAGGCAGTGCTTGGACTCCTGCCACCCATGTGGGAGACTTGAATGGAGTTCCTGGCTCCTGGCTTCAGCCTGCCACAGACCTGGCTGTTGTGGCCATTTGGGGAGTGAACCAGTGGATGGAAGAGTGCTCTCTTTCTCTCTCTGATAGTCTGCCTTTCAAATAATTAAATATGAAAAAAACTCTATATTTTTATTGATATTTAAAAATGCTTTAAAAACTTGTTCTGGATACAAGTCCTTTATCAGATATACAATTTGCAATTATTTTTTCCAGTCTGTAACTTGTTTTTTCATTCTCTAAGAAGTATCTTTCAAAAATGAGTTATTAACTTTTTAATTTATAATTTTTTCATAGTTCTTTTTCAAGATTTATTTATTTGAAAGGCAGAGTTACAGGGAGAGGGAGAGAGAGAGACATTATTGGTTCATTCTCAAAATGGCCACAATTGTCAGGGCAGGGCCAGGCTGAATTCAGGAACCAGGAACTCCATCTGGGTCTCCCACATTGATAACAGAGGCCCAAGCACTTGAGCCATCTTCTGCTGCTTTCCCAGGCACATTAGCAGGGAGCTGGATCTGAAGTGGAGCAGCCAGGACTTGAACCAGCACTCATATGGGATGCCAGCAATGCACGCAGCATCTTAACATGTTGAACCAAAATGCTGGCCCCTATAAATTTTTTCTGTTAGGGATTGTGCTTTTGGTGTATCTAAGAATTCTTTGCTTACCCCAAGGTTGCAAAGTTTTTCATATATTTTCTTCTAAAATTTTCATAATTTTATATCCATTTTCAGTTAATTTTTGTACAGAGTGCAAGGTATAAATTGAGGTGTTTTATTGACCTTTTTTTTTTTTGTATATAGCTGTCCGTTTGCTCCAGCCCTATTTGTTGAAATGATCTTCCTAGCTTTTTAATATTTATATTCCTCAAGGCTTGGTCCTATACCTGCTTCTTTTCACTCTATTATTTAAAATTTTTACTTATTTATTTATTTATTTATTTTATTTGACAGGTAGAATTATAGAAAGTGAGAGAGAGAGACAGGGAAAAAGGTCTTCCTTCCATTGGTTCACTCCCTAAATGGCCACTACGGCCAGCGCTGTACTGATCCAAAGCCAGGAGCCAGGTGCTTCTTCCTGGTCTCCCTTGCGGCTGCAGGGCCCAAGCACTTGGGCCATCCTCCACTACCTTCCCGGGGCCACAGCAGAGAGCTGGGTTGGAAGAGGAGCAACCAGGACTAGAACCTGGCGCCCATATGGGATGCTAGCACCGCAGGCGGAGGATTAACCAAGTGAGCCACGACGCCGGCCCCTACTTATTTATTTTTTTAAAGATTTATTTATTTACTTGAGAGGCAGTGTTACAGACAGAGGGAGAGACACAGAGACAGATCTTCTATCCACTGGTTCACTCCCCAAATGATAGCAAACACCAGAGCTGGGCCAATCTGAAACCAGGAGGCAGGAGCTTCTTTCAAGTCCCCAACGTGGGTGCAGAGGCCCAAGCACTTGGGCCATCTTCCACTGCCTTCCCAGGCCATAGCAGAGAGCTGGGTCAGAAGAGGAGCAGCCGGGACACGAACTGGTGCCCGTATGGGATGCTGGTACCACAGGTGGAGGGAGGTCTAACTTACTGCACCACAGCTCCAGCCCTCTCTTCACTCTAACGATAACTGAAAAAGGAGTTCAGATTGAAGGAGGCTATTTTTTTTTTAAGAGAGAAGTGCTTTTAAAATTTTATTTACTTATTTATTTAAGAGGCAGAGAGACAGAGGAAGGGAGCTTCCATCTACAAGGTCACTCCCTAAATGCACACCTCCACTAAGGCTCTGCCAGGGCTGAAGCCAGGAGCTGATAACTAATCCTGATCTCCTGCCTGGGTGACAGGAACCCAATTACTTTTGAGCTATCTCCACTGCTTCCCAAGGTACCTATTAGCAGGAAGTCAGAGTTCAGAGCCAAAGCCAGCCATCACACCAGGGCACTTCAGTGTGGGATGTAGATGTTCTAACAGGTGTCTTAACTGCTACACCAAATACTCTTCTCAAGAGAAGAGCTTTGTGTATAAGACAGTGAAGGGAATTGATTACCAGGATCCTGAGAAGGAGAAAGGGGGTGGGATCTAGGGCTCAGATGAGAGGAGGTAGACAAGATGAGTACATAATGCTTTCCTTTGTTGTAAGTCCATTTAGTGCTGCTGTAGCAGAATACGAAAGACTGGGTAATTTATAAAGAACAGAAATTAATTTCTTGACTGTTTTGGAGGCTGGGAAGTCCAAGATCAAGACCTTGGCATCTGGTGAGGGCCTTCTTGCTGTGTTATCCCTTGGAGAAGGGAGAAGGGCAAGAGGATATGTGTGCATGGGAGAGGGAGCAAGGGAAGAGTTGAATTTGCTTTCATAATATACCCATTCTCCCAATAGTGGCATTAATACAATCATGAAGGCAGAGCTCTCATAACCTCTTAAAGGTTGCATTGGAGATGCCATTTCCAATGCATGAACTTGGGAGGACACATTCAAATCATTATCAGGGAGGAAACAAACAGGCCATCCTCTTGGGGAAAGTATTAGGGAAGGAGAGGACATGCAGTGTCCTATCTCCCTCTGCAGTCTCAAAGACTAAAGACAAAAGGCCCCTAAACCAGTAAGCCTCTCTCCTTTTCCTCCTTCCCCCTGGGAAGGAAGAATCTGCAACTTGAAACTGCAGAGGAAACAAAAGAAGACTCATGGGGAATTAGCAATTACTGCCAAGATGATGGAATGGAATATTGTTGTACATGAGGCCCAGAGGTGAGGAGGAACGGAACATAGGAAGGCAGGCGAGGAAAGAAACTAGGGCCCTCTAGGGAAAGGCAAGAGCTGATGCACCTCACAGTTGCTAATTAGTGTTTTGTATGTATTGAAAAATGAGAAACATTTAGTCCTGTGTGGGCAGTGAGGCTGAACTGAATCAAGCTCGGTGCTCACCAGACGCTTCGAATAACAGGCTTGAATGGAAGCAAGGGAGTCATGTGAACTGGAAGGCAGTGGGGTGATCCTGCAAGATCCTAGGGGATGCTGGCGTTGCAAGTGGCAGCTTATCCCGCTGCACCATGACATCAGCCCCAGAATGTTATTTTATTAATAATCACATGTATGTACTTACTAGTTGATCTAACCACCCTGCCAATCACTTTTCTATGCACTTTTAAAAATTAACACATGGAATCATTCTAATAGCCATATAGAATAGGTATTGTTATTATTCTCATTTTACAAATAAGCAAAATGAGGTCAAGAGAGGTTAATTTTCAGGGCCTGTGTTGTGGTGCAGTGAGTCAAGCTGCCACCTGTGCTACTGGCATTCCGTATGAGCACTAGTCCAAGTCCCGGCTGCTCCACTTCCAATCCAGCTCCCTGCTGATGTGCCTGGGAAAGCAGCAGAAGATGACACAAGTCTTTGGGCCCTTGTACCCATGTGGGAGGCCCAGCAGAAGCTCCTGGCTCCTGGCTTCAGATCAGCTCAGCAACGGCCATTGCAGTCATTTGAGGAGTGAACCAGTGGATGGAGACCTTTCTCTCTGTCTCTCCCTCTCTGTAGCTCTACCTCTCAAATAAATAAATGAGATCTTAAATTAAAAAAAAAAAAAGTATGGATTCAAATCAGGCTGCCTGGGTTCAAATCTTAGCTTTGTGACCTGGTTCTATGACCTTAGGCAAGAAAATTAACCTCTCTTTTTAAAAGATTTATTTATTTATTTGAAAGGCAGAGTTACACACACACACACACACACACACACACACACACACAGAAAGAGAGAGAGAGAGAGAGAGAGAGAGAGAGAGAGAGAGAGAAAGAGAGAGAATGACCATCATCTGGTTCACCCCCTCAAGCAGCCACAACAGTCAGGACTGGTCCAGCCCAAAGTCAGGAGCTAAGAACTCCATCTGGGTCTCCCATGTGGGTGGCAGGGGCCTAAACACTTGGGACATCATTTGCTGCTTTCCCAGGTGCATTCACAGGGACCTGGATTAGAGGTGGAGCAGCCCTTAAGGGATGCTGGCGCCACAGGCTGAGGCTTAGCCTACTACACCACAGCACTGGCCTGGAGTCCATATCTCTTAAACATTATGCTATGATATCCCTGAATCACCAGCCAACCTAAAGCATGGACATGTGTGTGTGAACACTGCAGGAAGATGTCCAGTGGGAGAATGACTACACCAGACGAGTTCTGCCACACAGAGAGCATTCCCCAGGTTGAAAGGAAAGCCCTAAGGATCATGAATTTCTTTCATTCTCACAGTTAGAAATATAAGGCCTAGCATCTCTACCCACAGTCCCCAATCTTTCCTTCCTCTCTTCCTTCCTCCCTCCCTTTCAAAGTCAGAGTTACATAGAGAGAGAAGGAGAGGCACACACACACACACACACACACACAGGTCTTCCATCCACTGGGTCACTCCCCAATTGGCCTCAATGGCTAGAGCTGCGCCAATCTGAAGCCAAGAGCCAGGAGCTTCTTCTGAGTCTCCTACTGGGTGCAGGGGCCCAAGGACTTGGGCCATCTTTTACTGTTTTCCCAGGCCATAGCAGATGGTTGGATCAGAAACAGAGCAGCCAGGACTTGAACCAGCACCCAAATGGGATGCCGGCATTGCAGGCAGTGGCTTTATCAGCTATGCCACAGCGCCGCCCCCCCCCCCCCATATTTTCTTCAGGTATACTCCACAAGGAACATGGGCAATAGGGCCCCACCTATCCTGTCATGATAGGGTAATCGTACATGTTCTTTGAGGACCTCATCCCAGACCAGAGTCGACTGACTCAGAATCCTGCTGTTAGTTATTCTAACCACCTGCATCTTGCTTTCATCTTGATGTTTGCCCAGGGGGGCTCCTGACACTTAACAGGCTGACCCTTGGGGGAAGGTCATCATCGCTGTCTGTGTTCTTCTCTCACGTAGAGTTCCTAGCCCCTAGATTATTTTACCGTGAACCTTGTCTCAAGTATGGCTACTTCACATTATCTCCAGTCATGACCATCCTAGTCCGAGCAGTCTTGCTTATACTAGTGCACGATCCTCCTGACTGTTTCTCCTGGTTCCTCTCTTGCTCCTCTGCAGTCTGTTTTCTCATCAGTCAGAGCAATCCTTGACAAGCATGCCAGAACAACGTTTTCCTCTGCCCCAAAACCTGTGATGCCTTTACATCAACTCAGAAAAAAAGAAAAAAATCCAGTCTTTTCCCTGTTCCAAAGACATGCATTCTGGCTACTACTCAACCTTATTTCTTGTGCTCTCTCCCTTACTCAGCTCCAGTCATGATGATTTTTATTCTTCCTTGAACACACTAGGCACAAACCCGCCTGAAGACTTTCTACTCCATCTGCCCAGGAGGCTCTTCTAGACATTCACCTGGCACCGTCTTATACATCATTCAAACCTCCGTTAGAATGTCAGTCTTCAGAGACCTTCTGTTTTATTTTCTTTAATGGTATTTGTCACTAACTGACATATTTGTTTAATGAATGCAGGGACACCTCCCTTGCTTACTTCTGCATCCCCAATGCCTAGAATAATCCTTGGTATTAGGCGCTGACATATCTGTAAAATGAACCTTTGATTTCTTGAATCTACACTCTTCGAATGCAAAGAATAGTACTGAACACAAGTAAGTGCTCAATAAATATTTATCAAAATAAGATGGAGGGGGCTGGTGCTGTGGCACAGTAGATTGATCCTCTGTCTGCAGCTCCGGTATCCCATATGGGCACTGATTCTAGTCCCGGCAGCTCCACTTCCAATCCAGCTCTCTGCTATGGCCTGGGAAAGCAGTGGAATATGGTCCAAGTGCTTGGGCCCCTGCACCCACGTAGGAGACCCAGAAGAAACTCCTGGCTCCTGGCTTTGCATCAGCGCAGCTCCAGCCTTTGTGACCATTTGGGGAATGAACCAGCAAGTGGAAGACCTTTCTCTCTGTCTCTCCCTCTCGCTGTCTGTAACTCTACCTCTCAAATAAATAAATAAAATCTTAAAAAAAAATAGGATGGAGGAGCTGGTGTTTGGCATAGCACTTGAGACCTCACGTGGTACACCTGCATCCCATATTGGAGTTCCTGAATTCAAGTCTTGGCTCTGCTCTGGATTCCAGTCTCCTGTCAATGTGTACCCTGGCAGGCAGCTGGTGATGGTGCAAGTATTTAGGTCCCTAGCACCAAGGTGGGAAACATGACTCCCAGCTTTCATTTGGCCCAACCCTGGAGCCTCAGTTGTTATAGGCATTTGGGGATTAAACCAGTGAATGGAGAACTCTTTCTCTCTGCCTTTCAAATAAATAAAATAATTAAATAAAAATTTCTCTAAGAAGTTCTACGTAGGAATGCCTTGTGAAAAAAAAAAGTTGGATGAAAATAGCATAATCTAAAAAACATAAACCAAGGGCTGGCATTGTGGCATAGCAGGTAAAGTCACCGCCTGTGGTGCCAAGAACCCATATAGGTGCCAGTTAGAATCCTGATTGTTCCACTTCCAGTCTAGCTCTCTGCTAATGTGCCTGGGAAAGCAGAAGAGGATGGCTCAAGTACTTGGGCCCCTGCATCCACATAGGAAACCCAGAAGAAGCTCCTGGCTTCTGGCTGTTGCAGCCTTTTGGTGAGAGAACCAGCAGATGGAAGATCTCCCCCCACCTTTTTAAAGATTTATTTTGTTTATTTGAAAGATAAAATGACAGAGAGAGGTAGAGACAGAGACACACACAGAGAGATCTTCCATTCACCGATTCACTCTCCAAATGGCTGCAATGGCCAGAGCCAGACCAGTTTGAAGCCAGGAGCCAGGAGCTTCCAACAGGTCTCCTATGTGGGTGGCAGAGGCCCAAGCAGTGGGGCCATCCTCTGCTGCTTTTCCAAGCACATTAACAGGGAGCTGGAATGGAAGTGGAGCTGCTGGGACTTGAACCGGTTCCCATATGTAGGCCAGGGCTTTAACCAACTATGCCACAGTGCTGGCCCCTCCCTCTCTCTTTTTGTAACTCTGCCTTTCAAATAAATAAATATTAAAAAAAAAAGAACATAAACTGAATTCCACCAGCTTCTTAAAGCAGAACCTGCACATCTGGCAGTCATCCAACAAAGATTTGCATTTGTAAAATGGAGGTTAATACTGTATACTCCATTGAGCTGTTCCAAAGATTAAATGAGAAAACATTATGAAAGCACTCAGTTCCTATATTTTGCCAAGTATTAAGTGCTCAGAAGATTGTGGAGTCTGAATAAATAGACTCCAAGGGCACCAAGCAGCCTGTAGGAGTGACCGGGTCTCGAGATGAATTGTGCCTTGAGACTGATGAATGTTCTGTGAAGCAGTTCTATTAATAGAATCCTAAGGAAAGGGAATTACTACTGTGTTTAACTTTCCATCTGAGCAGGGAAGCTGGAAATAAAAAGCATTTATATCAGCTCATGAGTCTCATTTCAAATTCATGACCTGCTGCCTTGTGAGAGGCATTACGGGACTGTTCCCTGGTCCGTCCATCAGACGCCCCTAGGAGAACGTTTCATCCCTCCTTCCCCCTTCTCTCCCTTAGCACCTCGCCACTCATCCTCTTGCATGATGACCTTGACCTTGTTACTTATTTTACTTCAAACACAGAGGCAGCTCTGGTGGGCCTGCCACATGTTCCCAGCTGCCCCCATCTGGAGCCATACGCTCTGCCTTCCCTATGTAACCGGATGACCTGCTCTACACAGCGTCTGTTCAAGGCCGCTCCTCTGCTTGTATATTCAATCTCCTCCTTCCTTTTCATCCCAGCAGTGATTCTCTTTCTCCAGAAGTTTTCTTTCTCTGCTGGATCATTTCCATGAGAATATAAATACTGTGCAATTTCTACCATCTTCAGTAAAATCTTGTGACCTCATAATACCCTAAAGCTACTCCATTCTCCTTGCTATGGTTTTGGTGTGTCCCCTGTAAGTCACATGTGGGAAACCTGATCCCCAAAGTCATGTGTCAATAGTTTATGGAGGCGAGGCCTTTGGGAGGTAATTAGGATTAGATGAGGTCATGAGGGCAAGGACCTCATGGTGGCATTAATGGCTGTACACCAGGAAGCAGAGGCTGGCCCTGGCCCTGGCATTGTAGCATAACTGATTAAGCTGCTGCCTGAGACGCCAGCATCCCATGTAAACACATGGTTGAGTCCTGGATGCTCTACTTCAAACCCAGCTTCTTTCTAATGTGGCTGGGAAAATAGCAGAAGATGGCCCAAGTACTTGGGCACCTGCCACCCATAGAGGAGAGCCAGGTAGAGTTCCTGATTCCTGGCTTCGGCTTGGCTCAGTCCTTGCTGTTGCAGCCACGTGGGGAATGAATCAGGGATGGAAGGTCTGTCTTTCCCTGTGTCTGTGTACCTCTGCCTTTCAAGTAAAATAAATACATCTTAAAAAAAAGCTCTTGATCCTCTTCCTATCACCTGTTCCTACTGCTATATTTTCCACTGGCAATTCCATTTATTCAGTTTCTCAGGCCAATGCTTGGAAGTTATCCATGACTCCTCACCTCACAATATCACTTATCCAAACAAATCATGTTGGCCATAGCTTGAAAATGTACCTAGAATCTGGGGCTGGCGTTGTGGTATAGAGAATTAAGGAGCCACCTGCAGCACCAGCATCCCATAAGGGTGCTGATTCACTCCACTTCTGATCCAGCTCCCTGCTAATGCACCTGGGAAAGTAGTGGAGAATGGCTCAAGAGTTTGAGCCCTTGCACCCACATGGGAGACCTGGAAGAAGCTACTAGCACTTGGCTCCTGGCTTCAGTCTGGCCCAAGTCCAGCCATTGTAGCCATCTGGGGAGTGAACCAGCAGATGGAAATTCTCTCTCTCTCTCTCTCTCTCTCTCTCTCTCTCTCTCTCTCTCCTCTCTGTAACTCTGCCTTTCAAATAAAAAATAAATCAAACTTATGTATCCAGAATCTGACCACTTACCACCTCCTGTGCCACCATGCTGATTTAAGATATGATTATCTCTTGCTTGGATTTCTACAACAACCTCCTGATGCCTCTTTTGTGCACATCAAAGGTCTCCAGTGGCTTTCCAACTCACTGCTAGTAGAAGTCAAATTCCTTGAAAAGACTCCAGAGGCCCTACACAATATGCCTCACCCCTCGTTAACTCTGATCTCATCTCTGTCCATCTTTCCTCCTTTTCTCTTCACTCAAGCTATATTGGTCTTTTGCTATTCCCCAAACAGGCTAGTCACACTTCTACTCTGGGACCCTTGAAGCTCTTACTCCAGGAATCCACAACCCTTACTTGCTCATCTCTGTCAGCTCTTTGTTCATATGTCATCTTTCATTCCTCCTTTTCTTTTTTCTTAAGATTTATTTAATTACTTGAGAGGCAGAGTTACAGACAGAAAGAGGGAGAGACAGAGGTCTTTCACACATTTTTCACTCCCCAAATGGCCGACACAGCTGGAGCTGGGCCAATCCAAAGCCAGGAGCCAGGAGCTTCTTCTGGGTTTCCCACATGGGTTTAGGGGTCCAAGCACTTGGGTCATCTTCTATTGCTTTCCCAGGCCATTAGAGGGAGCTGGATCAGAAGTGGAGCACCTAGAACTCAAACCAGTACCCACATGGGATGTTGGCACCACAGGCAGTTGCTTAACCTACAGCGCTGGCCCCTGTGTTCCTCCATTTCTACTCCAGCACTCACTCTTCCTTTCTATGCCTTTTCTCCATAGCACTTATCACCATCTATCAGGGTAGACATTTCATTTGTTTCTTTATTTATTTCTTTTTCTTTTTCTTTCTTTTTTTTTTTTTTTTTGACAGGCAGAGTGGACAGTGAGAGAGAGAGACAGAGAGAAAGGTCTTCCTTTGCCGTTGGTTCACCCTCCAATGGCCGCCACGGCCGGCGCACTGTGGCCGGCACATTGCGCTGATCCGAAGCCAGGAGCCAGGTGCTTTTCCTGGGGTGCAGGGCCCAAGCACCTGGGCCATCCTCCACTGCATTCCCGGGCCACAGCAGAGAGCTGGCCTGGAAGAGGGGCACCCGGGACAGAATCCGGCGCCCCAACCGGGACTAGAACCTGGTGTGCCGGTGCCGCAAGGCAGAGGATTAGCCTGTTGAGCCACGGCACCGGCCTCTTTATTTATTTCTTTATTTATGTAATCTAACAGGCGGAGTTAGAGAGAAAGAGAGAGAATCTATCTGCAGATTCACACCCAAACGGCCACAACAGCCAGGGCTCAGCCAGGCCAAAGTCAGAAGCCCGAAACTCCATCCTGGTCTCCCATGTGTGTGCAGGGGTCCAAGTACTTGGGTCATCAGCTGCTGCATTCCCTGGCACATTAGCAGGGAGCTGGATTGGAGGTAAAACGGGCAGGACTTGAACAGGCACCCTATGGGATGCTGGCATACTTGGTGGCTTAATCCACGGCATCACAATGCTGGCCCCTTGTTTCTTTGTCTGTGTATGTACTAGAATTTAAGTTCAGTGGGGACAGGGTTTGTTTGCTTTGTCCTCAACACTTTCCCTAGCATAATTAAATATTTATTGAATGCTTTTAGATGACTTTTCTTCTGCTATCTGATCTCAAGATCCACTTCTTCAAATGACAAGTGAATGTACCAGGTCACAGGAGAGCTTGAGAACGACTAAGAGGACTAAGGGCGTGGTGTCTTAGTACTTCCATGGATATCTAATATTCTGATTTTTTTTTTCTAGCTTAACACTAAAACATCCCCAACAACCAACCAGGCATCTGGCCCAGAGGAAAAAGGTGAGTGGGGTTGGGTGAGGCAGTTTGCAAACTGGGGAAATGTAGGGATGTGAAGACAAGTCTAGAAGCTCCTCAAGTTAAACATGAAAAGAATAAGAACGTGGGTAAGTGAAACAGAGAACTAGGTTAGAATTACTTTATGTACTTCTTTTCCCTTTTAAAAAAAAGGAAAGTTTAAAAAAGGGGGAAGGGGGGAAGTAAACATATCAGTACTTTTTTTTAAAAAAAGATTTGTTTATTTATTTAAAAGGCAGAATTATAGATGGAGAGGGAGAGACAGAGAGGGAGAATCTTCCCATCTGTTGGTTCACCACCCTAATGGCGAAGCTGGACCAGGCTGAAGCCTGGAGTCAGGAACTTCACCCAGGTCTCCCACAGGGGTGGCAGGAGTCCAGATACTTGAGCCATCTGCTGCTGCTTTGCCCAGCCCATTAGCAGGGAGCTGGATGGGAAGTGGAGCAGCTGGGACGCCCATATGGGATACCGGCATGCAGGCGGTGGCTTAACCTGCTACGCCACAACACCGGCCCCAACCTGTCAGTATCCGCGGCAGCCATTGGAGGGTGAACCAACGGCAAAGGAAGACCTTTCTCTCTGTCTCTCTGTCTCTCTGTCTCTCTCTCTCTCTCTCTCTCACTGTCCACTCTGCCTGTCAAAAAAAAAAAAAAAAAGAAACTGGGTCTGGAATGATTGGGGACGCAGGTACAATGATAAGAAGAATCCCATTCCATAATCCCAACTGTCTCCATCTGAGATAGAAGGAAACTAGGGAAGGTGAGTGTACTTTAGGGCCTGAACTGTAGGATTTAGTAGCAAAGCTTCCCTGAGTAACAAGATAGCTCCCGGCCTAGCTGCCCTGACTTGAACTTCCAGGAGTGTTATTAGGCGTTCGTAGTCCTAGCGAGGATTAGAAGTTCAGGCTCAGATGGGCCTTCACCGCTGTATTTGGGGCCTGGAGAAAGGGGCTGCCGCAAGTCAGGCCAACTTGCTAATGAGTCTTCCAACGATCTACAGGGAAAGCTGGCCATGCCAAGAAAGCTGAAGAAGAAGAAGAGATTGACATTGATCTGACAGCACCAGAGACAGAGAAGGCTGCCCTTGCTATTCAGGGCAAGTTCCGGCGATTCCAGAAAAGGAAAAAGGACCCCAGTTCCTGAGTGGCCAGCCTTGCCCTTCATCCTGTTCCCTTCGCTCCTCTTCTCCACAGCCCTAGATCCAATGTATTTTTGTCTCCTTCTCCCCGTAGCCCCTCGGTGAGGCAAGTTCAGCTCTTATATGTTATTTTCTCTGGCACCCTTAGCCCATAACAGCAGCAGAGGCACAAAGAATGTATGGAACATGAGGACTTCAGCTGACACCCACTTGCCGAATGGCAGTTTCTTCTCGGGATAAGGCTCCTTGATCAGTATCTATCCCTGCCCTGTGGGTTTGAAGAACAATGAACAGGCTTTGAGGCTGAGATGGGGGCTCCCCCAACAAGGTGGGGAGGAGGGAGTCTTCAGAGTAGGGGTGCCTGGGTGGCGCATGCACTGTTCTGCCAGTTACAACAGTCACACTTCAGGTAACACGTTCCTTCTCCTTCAACTCTTTCTGCACCACTACCTCCCACTTCCTTCCCGTGAGCAAAGCCACAGTGGGGACTGGAACCTCCCTTTCCCCCTAAGCAGACCCAAACCAAGCAGCTTGACCACAGTAATGCATGCTGGGTAGAGCAGTCCCTAGGAAAGGAGACTGGGGCTGGTTAAGGCAAGGAAGGGTTTTAGCCTAGGACTCTAAGAGGCAGAGACAGACAAGTTCCAGAGCCCACAGGCAGGGAGATGAGAGGTAAGAGAGCTCTAGGGAGGAAAGAAAGATGAAGGGGACATCTCGGAAGCCACCAGAGTTCCTGCTGGTAAATGCACGACCTGAAGGGTTCTTGGGGCTTTGCTAACCTGCCTACCTCCAGCGCCCGCCCCAAGTCTACCATCCCCAGCGGCCACACAAACCAGGTGACTCCTGTAGTTCCCACCTGCCCACGGTGAAGTCAGGGCAGAAGTGGAATAACCACTCTGTGATTTGAGCATGTTTAATAAGTGTAACAATAAAAAAAAAAAAAAAACCTCAAATAAGATCATTTAGCCTCTGCGAATGTTTTTTTCTTGGGAAGAGTACACGTGTAAGGCCGAGCTGAGGGTGGCAGAGCGACTGTGTGGATTCTGTGGTGGCCCAGGGAATTAACCATGCCTGAGTGACTGCAGGCAGAAGCCAACCCTGTCTTCCTCCCTCTGCCCTTGCTCTCACCTTGACCTGCCACCCACATGGTCTGTCTCTGCGGCTGTCACCACCCAGAGTGTGCACCTGCAAGTGTGCTTATCTTCTCTTTCTCCTTCCAGCTGACAGAGTGCTTGGTACATTGCCCTCTGGATGCAAACCTATTCCAAATGCCCTATCTTAGAGTTCCCTCCTGTTTGGCTTCTTCCTGTAGTCTCCTCTCCCCTTGCACCGTGTATCAAACTGAAGGGAAGGAGAAGATAATTCTGGTCTCTAAATAGTACACTGTGAACGCTGAAGAGTTTAAAAACATTAAAAATTATGTATTTATATTTATTTATTTATTTGAGAGAGAGCAAGCGAGCTCCTACCCTCTGCTTCACTCCCCAGATGCCTGCAACAACTGGGGTTGAGCTGGGCTGAAGCTGGGAGCTGGGAGCGCATTCCAAATCTCTCAGGTGGGTGACAGGAACCCAATTACTTGAACTGTCACCTGCTGCCTGCTGAAATTTAACAGGAAGTTGGAGTCAGGAGTGGAGCTGGGCCTTAAACTTAGGTACTTAGGGCCAGCGCTGTGGCACAGCAGGTTAAAGCCCCAGCCTACAGTGCTGGCATCCCATATGGACGCTGGTTTGAGTCCCGACTGCTCTACTTCTGATCCAGCTCTCTGCTATGGTCTGATAAAGCAGTAGAAGATGGCCCAAGTGCTTGGGCCCCTGCACCTGTGTGGTGACCCGAAGATGCTCCTGGCTCTAGGCTTTGGATTGGCGTAGCTCCAGCTGTTGTAGTCATTTGGGGAGTTAACCAATGGAATGGAAGACCTCTGTCTCTATGGCTCTACCTCTCTCTGTAACTCTGTCTTTCAAATAAATAAAATAAATCTTTAAAAAATAAATAAATAAACTTGGGTACTCTACTATGGGAATGGAGTCCCAACTGCTGGCTTTAACTGCTATACCAAATGTTCACTCCACATTAAAGATTTTAAAGTATGAATTAAATAAAGCAATGGCTTTCAAATGAGCTTACATTGCTGAGAAAATATCTCTTTATGTTGAAACTAGAAGCCAGAAAAACTTCACTATTTGCCTCACTTTTTTTCCAGTTTTTAAAAAAGATTTTGCTGTGGCCCAGGAGTGCAGTGGAGGATGGCCCAAGTGCTTGGGCCCTGCACCCCATGGGAGACCAGGAAAAAGCACCTGGCTCCTGGCTCCTGCCATCGGATGAGCGCGGTGCGCCGGCTGCAGCGCGCCATCTGCGGCAGCCATTGGAGGGTGAACCAACGGCAAAGGAAGACCTTTCTCTCTGTCTCTCTCTCTCTCACTGTCCACTCTGCCTGTCAAAAAAAAAAAAAAAAAAAGATTTTTAGGGCTGGTGCCGTGGCTCACTTGGTTAATCCTCCGCCTGTGGCGCCGGCATCCCATATGCGCGCTGGTTCCAGTCCTCTTCCTGTCCAGCTCTCTGCTGTGGCCCTGGAAGGCAGTGGAGGGTGGCCCAAGTGTTTGGGCCCTGTACCTGCATGGGAAACCAGGAACTAGCACCTGGCTCCTGGCTTCAGATCGGTGCGGCGCCAGCCATAGCAGCCATTTGGGGGGTGAACCAACGGAAGGAAGACCTTTCTCTCTGTCTCTCTCTCCCTCACTAACTCTACCTGTCAAATAAAAAAAATTTTTTAAAAGATTTTTAAATTTATTTGAAAGGCAGAGTTACAGAGAGAGAAGGAGAGAGAAGGAGAGACAGAGATCCATCCCTTGGTTCATGCCCCAAATGGCCTCAACAGCTGAGGCTCGGTCAGCCTAAAGTCAGGAGCTAGAAGCTTCTCGGCCTCCTAAGTGGGTGGCAGGGGCCCAAGGGCTTGGGCCATCTTCTGCTGCTTTCTCAGGAACATTAGTAGGAAGCTGGATAGGAAGTGGAGCAATTGGGACTCAAACCAGCACCCATATTGGATGCTGGCGATGCAGGCAGCAACTTAACCCACAGCGCCACAGTCCTGACCTCTCCAATTTTTAAAAAATGATTTTATTTATTTGAGAGGTAGGGTTACAGAGAGAGGGAGAGAGAAATGTCTTCCATCCACTAGTTCACTCCCTAGATGGCTCCAATGGTTGGTGCTGAGCTGATCCAAAGCCAGGGGCCAGGAGCTTTTTCTGGATCTCCTATGTGGGTGCACTTGGGCCATCCTCTCCTGCTTTCCCTGGTCATAGCAGAGAGCTGGAATGGAATAGGAATAGCTGGGACACAAAGTAGCCCCCGTATGGGATGCCGGCGCCGCAGGTGGAGGCTTAACCTACTGCGCCACAGCGCCGGCCCCTCCAATTTTTTATTGTGGTAAAATATATCTAACAAAATTTACCATCTTAACTATTTTCAAGGTTATGGTTCAATAGTATTAAATACATTCATGTTTGCAAGCACCACTATTCGCCCCTGTAGCTCTATTCCTCTTATAGAAGTGGGACTTTGGATCCTTTCTAGTCTCCCATCCCCACTTTTCCACCATTCTACCCTCTACCTCTATGATTTTCCCTCATTTCTTTTTTTTATTTTATTTTTTTTGATTTTTATTTAGAATATAAATTTCCAAGGTACAACTTGTGGATTGCAATGGCTTCCCCACCCATACCTCCCCTCCCCCCTGCTACCCTCCCCCCTTACCCACTCCCTCTCCCCTTTCATTCACATCCAGATTCATTTTCAATTCTCTTTGTATACAGGAGCTCAGTTTAGTATGTGTTAAGAAATTCCCTCATTTCTTAATACTTGCCCTTCCCTTTTTTTTAAAAGGGATTTATTAATACATTAGATTCTCAGGGTCACAGCAAATGCATGATAATTACTACAACACAATTCTCATGTTAATGTGCTAATGCAAAGAACAGATTCATTGTAGTTCATAAATACAACTCTAAGAATCTAATGATACTTTCCTTCCTCCCTCCCAACCTCCTTTGCTCTTGGCTTCTTGGTTCCAGAACACAGAAGTGCAAACCATGTAGCAGCTCTGGCTAGAAACAAGAGACATGATCCCTGCAAGGCAATCTATATCCCAAAGTTGATCTGTGCAGAGCAATCCCATGGCTATAGGATATAAGGAGAATTGAATAATAAGTAATTCACAGGCAAGGCTTGTGTTAAAGGAAATACTTCCTCCTCCTGATGCCAGACAAGAGGAGGAAGCTTTACTCTTATATTTGGAATCTATTCTGAGTACAGCATAGTTCTGATGGAGGCCTCTAGTCCCAGCCTCATATAGAAATAAAGAGAATCTCATTGCCACGCCTGGCATGTGTCCAACATATAAATCAAGAGTATTCCCTATGGGAATAGGAGAGGAGGAGGAAGAAGGGTGGGAGCATAGGGACGAAGGAGGGTAGGGTGGGAAGTGTTACTCTGTTCCTAGATCTGCATATGTGAAATACATGAAATTTGTATACCTTAAATAAAATTAAACACACACACACACACACACACACACACACACACACACACCCTACACCACACGAGCAAGGGTATTTCCTATTCCCTCCATCCATGGACTCCAGGTGAGAACTGACTGGTGTTGCACCTTGGT
This sequence comes from Sylvilagus floridanus, assembly GCA_949820135.1. Lineage (NCBI taxonomy): Eukaryota > Metazoa > Chordata > Mammalia > Lagomorpha > Leporidae > Sylvilagus > Sylvilagus floridanus. Next base: position 122,678,347 of record OX463225.1, read on the forward strand.
CCTCCCCATGGACACTTAGGTACTGTAGGCTCCTTGTTCCTGGTGTGTGGGCTTGTGAGAGGTGGCTGATGCTACGGCAATGGCTGAGTTCTCTGTCACCGGCCCCTCTCCTGGAGACGCTGCTGCATGGAAGATGTCCGCCGATTTGGATTTTGCCACACTGATCTGAGGTGTGCATTGCTTTGCACTGAGCATAGTGCCAAAATGATTTTTCCCTCAAGAACAGTGTTATGCTTGTCCTCATAGATACTTTATTTTTGACAGGCAGAGTTAGACAGTGAGAGAGAGACAGAGAGAAAGGTCTTCCTTCAGTTGGTTCACTCCCCAAATGGCTGCTACGGCCGGCACACTGTGCCGATCCGAAGCCAGGAGCCAGGTGCTTCTCCTGGTCTCCCATGTGGGTGCAGGGCCCAAGCACTTGGGCCATCCTCCACTGCACTCCCGGGCCACAGCAGAGAGCTGGACTGGAAGAGGAGCAACTGGGACAGAATCCGGTGCCCCATCTGGGACTAGAACTCGGAGTGCTGGCGCCACAGGTGGAGGATTAGTCTAGTGAGCCACGGCGCCGGCCAGCATAGTTACTTTTAGTAAGGCACATGGTAGCAGAAGCATAATCCTTGTTTAGGACACGTAGTTCTGACCAGGCAGACTGAGGCATTGTATGATGAGCCAGTGGTAGTCCTCAGTAAAGGTTTTCTCTGGTAGGCTGCTTAATCCTACCAGGGGCACTCAAATCCAGTCTCTGGCATTCCCGTAACTCCTCCTTGAGGCCCTGGACTTGAGTTGGAATCTTTTCCTTGTGGTTGTAAAACCCTGCTTTTCTTCCCTATCCCTTCAGGATCTTCTAGTAATAATCACAGGGGAATTATTCCTTTTTTTAAAAAAATGTTTATTTATTTATTTGACAGGCAGAGTTATAAAGAGGCAGAAGCAGAGAGAGAGAGAGAGAGAGAGAGAGAGAGAGAGAGGTCTTTCATCTGCTGGTTCACTCCCCAGATGGCTGCAACAGCCAGTGCTGGGCCAATCCAAAGCCAGGAGCCAGGAGCTTCTTCCAGGTGCAGGGGCCCAAGGACTTGGGCCATGTTCCATTGCTTAGGCCATTGCAAAGAGCTGGATTGGAAGTGCAGCAGTTGGGACTCAAACTGGTGCCCAGGAATTATTCTTGAATGCTTTTTTTTGCAACTGAATTCTGCTGTAATTTGCTTTGCAGAGGGACAAGCATAAGAAACAAAGAAAAGGGGGGGGGGGCTAGCGCTGTGGTGTAGCAGGTAAAGCTGGTACCTGCAGTGCTGGCATCCCATATGGGTGCCGGTTCAAGTCCTAGCTGCTCCAATCCCCATCCAGCTCTCTGCTATGGAGTGGGAAAGCAGTGGAAGATGGCCCAAGTCCTTGGACCCCTGTGCCTACATGGGAGGCCCTGTGGAAGCTCCTGGCTCCTGGCTTCAAATTGGCACAGCTCTAGCTGTTGTGGCCATTTGGGGAGTAAACCAATGGATGGAAGACCTCTCTCTCTCACTTTCTCTCTGCCTCTCTGTAACTCTGCCTTTCAAATAAATAAATGAATCTTTTTAAAAAAGAAAAACAGGAAAGCTAAAAAGAAAAAAAAAAACTCTGTTATTCTTATAGTTAACATTTTTAACACCAAATGTGTGGCTTTCTCCTTGACATTAAGCAGTTTTCCATCTTTCCAGACACTGACTGGGTGTCCCACAATACAATTATGATACTATCCGGTGTTAATGTCAACTGCAAGTCCATGGCTGTGACCTGCACTTCTGGCCAACCAGCTGCACTTCAAGGTTCCTGCAGGAGCACCAGTTTGATTCCCAGCTGCCTCACTTCTGATCCAGCTCCCTACTAATGTGCTAGGGAAGCAGCCAAGGATGGTTCAAGTACTTGCACCCTGTCACTCATACGGGAAACCGGAGTGGGGGTCCAGGCTCCTGGCTTCAGCTTGGCCCAGCCCCGGCTATTGTGGCCATTTGAGGAGTAAACCAGCAGATGGAAGATTTCTTTCTCTCTCCTTGTTTCTCCCCCACTTTCTCTGTAGCTCTGCTTTTTCAGATAGATAGATGATAGATAGATAGATAGATAGATAGATGATATGTAGTAGATAGATAGATAGATGATAGATAGATGATATGTAGTAGATAGATAGATGATAGATGATAGATAGATAGATGATAGATAATAGATAGATAGATGATATGTAGTAGATAGATAGATAGATGATAGATAGATAGATAGATAGATAGATAGATAGATGAGACTTGAGAAGTGACATTTGGAGGATGTTGTCCAACTTAGCCTAGAGGGCGGAGCAGGCAGAACTTCCCTCAGCTGAGCTCAAACAGGGTCTACTTGGTCCCTCACAATCCAGAGCTGGACCCTCTCTGGTCCCGCACTCTTGCAGGTGAGCACTGGACCCTGGCTTTACCTGGATACTGCAGTATTGCATATCAGTGCCTTGTTCTCTGGAATTAAATGTGGTCTGAAGTGAGATAGATAGAGAAATGTGTCTCCGAACTTTGGGTGTAAGGGCTGATAAGTGGCCCTTGAAAGAAAGAAAGATCTAAAGACCCACATTAGGATAGAATAGTGAACAGATGTGGGTATCCCGAAGTAAAGCTAAATTCTTCCCTTCCTCACAGTCTCATGGCCCTGAATCAATTCTCAGCAGGAGGATGTGCTGCCCTCTAGGGGCTATTTTGGGAATCTCTGGGGGATATTGTTATCCCAATTGCTGTTTGTATGGAGGCGTTTGTGGTGCAGGTTCTGGTAGGATAGTAGTGCAGTGAGCAGGACAGTGCGTCACAAAAAAGAATTGTCCCACATGTTGCATGACTTTTAAAAGTCCTGCTGCATATTAATGTAGGTGAAAGCCCTCCTATTAACTGAGGGAACTGAACAACTCACTCCATTTTAGATATAAATGCAAAGTACTTTTTTAATTTATTTTTTATTTATTTATCTGACAGATAGAGTTAGTGAGGGAGAGAGACAGAGAGAAAGGTCTTCCTTCCGTTGGTTCACCCCTCAGCTGGCCGCTACGCCAATCCGAAGCCAGGAGCCAGGTGCTTCCTCCTGGTCTCCCATGTGGCTGCAGGGCCCAAACACTTGAGCCATCCTCCACTGTCTTCCCGGGCCACAGCAGAGAGCTGGACTGGAAGAGGAGCAACTGGGACTAGAACAAGTGCTCATATGGGATGCCGGCACCGCAGGCGGATTAGCCAAGTGAGCCAAGCGTCAGCCCCGTAAAGTACTTTTTATCACATCTTAGACGTTAAATTTCCCAGCAATGCAACTCATGTAAAGATTGAAAAAGTATTATGGTTTGTTCAGAACTTTACAAAGAATTGTTTACTATTTCAGAAATGCGTGTCATTAATGACAATGCAACTTGTGATATTTCAGGGGCTGGTAACCCTGCCGCTGTCAGCTTGCACGTGTTGTCACTGCATTCAAGTGATTTGATGTATAGATAGGAGCCTCTGGCTTCTTCATTATATACTTCCAGTGTGGTCATGCCTGAACATTACATTTTAAAATATTTATAATTTTATTATAATTTCATCTTTATTTTACCTTTATACTATCATTGGAATATTATTTTTAGGGGCCAGTGTTGTGGCATAGCAGGTAAAGCTGCTACCTGCAGTGCCAGCATCCCATAAGGGCGTCAATTCGAGTCCCAGCTGCTCCACTTCTGATCTAGCTCTCTGCTATGGCCTGGAAAGCAGTAGAAGATGGCCCAAGTCCTTGGGTCCCTGCACCTGCCTGGGAAACACAAAAAAAGCTCCTGGCTCCTGGATCAGCCCAACTCCAGCCATTATGGCCAGTTGAGGTGCAAACCAGTGGATGGCAGACCTTTCTCTCTCTCTGCCTCTCTGTAACTCTGCCTTTCAAATAAATAAATAAATAAATCCTTAAAAAAGAATATTATATTTACTTTTTAAAAAATTCTATGGGTCGGTGCTATGGCTCACTAGGCTAATCCTCCACCTGCGGCTCCAGCACTCCGAGTTCTAGTCCCAGATGGGGCACCGGATTCTGTCCCAGTTGCTCCTCTTCTAGTCCAGCTCTCTGCTGTGGCCTGGGAAGGCAGTGGAGGATGGCTCAAGTGTTTGGGCCCTGCAGCCACATGGGAGACCAGGAGGAAGCACCTGGCTCCTGGCTTCGGATTGGCACAGTGCGCCGGCCGTAGCAGCCATTTGGCGGGTGAACCAATGGAAGGAAGACCTTTCTCTCTGTCTAACTCTGCCTGTAAAAAAAATTATGTATTTATTTGCAAGGCAGAGTTACAGCAAGGGAGAGAAAGAAAGAGAGATCTTCCATCCACTGGTTCAATCTCCAAATAGCTGCAAAGGTCAGGGCTGGGCCAGGCTGAAGCCAGGAGTGTCATCTGGGTCTCCCACATGCGTGGCAAGGCCTCAAGGACTTGGACCATCTTTTGCTGCTTTGCCAGGTGCATTAGCAGGGAGCTGGATGGGAAGTGGAGTAGCCAGGACTTGAACTAGCACCCACATGGGATCCTTGTGTAACAGGGGGTGACTTTATCTACTGTGTCATAACACGTACCCCCCATACTTACTTTTTGAAATTAAGTGTAAAGGTTGTATTACACACTTTAGGATAGTAAAAAAGGGCACTGGATTTGAGGGGACTGGGAGTATTACCCTTGGCTTTTAGGAAGCCATGGCTAGCACCAGCCTGAAGATTCAGGAATTCTGTATTTCTCCTGCCTCCACTTCTATTCTTTCTTTTTTTTTCTTATTTTTGACAGGCAGAATGGACAGAGTGGACAGTGAGAGAGAGAGACAGAGAGAAAGGTCTTCCTTTGCCGTTGGTTCACCCTCCAATGGCCGCCGCAGTCGGCGCGCTGCGGCCGGCGCACTGCGCTGATCTGATGGCAGGAGCCAGGTGCTTCTCCTGGTCTCCCATGGGGTGCAGGGCCCAAGCACTTGGGCCATCCTCCACTGCACTCCTGGGCCACAGCAGAGAGCTGGACTAGAAGAGGAGCAACCAGGACAGAATCCGGTTCCTCGACCCGGACTAGAACCCGGTGTGCTGGTGCCGCAAGGCGGAGGATTAGCCTGTTGAGTCGCAGCGCTGGCCTTCACTTCTATTCTTTCTAAATAAAAGTCCTCCAAATCTCATTGCCAAGCTGTAGGTCATTACCACGTACAGGACACTCAGGAAGGGACTGAAAGATAGATACTGGAGGTGCTGGGAGAATCACACTTAATGCCTAGAAAGGAAAGCCCTAAAACACACACACACACACACACACACACACTGTTGATTGATTGATTGATTGATCTGAAAGGTAGAAAGACTGAGATAGAGCTGTTTCATCTGCTTTATTTCTCAAGTGTCCACCACAGTCAAGGCTGAACCATGAGCCTGGAATCCAATGCAGATCCGGAAGCTGGAGTCAGAAGTGGAGGCAGGATTCAAACCCAGACTCCCCAAAATGTGATGTGGGTATTCCAAATGGGGTCTTTCTTAAAATTTTTTAAATTAATTAATTTATTTGAAAGGCGGAGCAGAGAGAGAGGTCTTCCATCTGTTGGTTCACTCCCCAGATGGCCACAACAGCCAGAGCTGTGCTGATCTGAAGCCAGGAGCCAGGAGCCTCTTCCAGGTCTCCTATGCAGCTGCAGGGGTCGAAGGACTTGGGCCATCATCTACTGCTTTCCCAGGCCATAGCAGAGAGCTGGATTGGAAGTGGAGCAGCCAGGACTTGAACCGGAACACACAGTGCTGGCCCCCCCAAGGTGGTGGGGGCTCTTAACCACTGTGCCAAATCCCATTCCCAAAGGAAAGACTTTGCAGTACGAAATGGTGGCAGCTGAGTGGTGACGGGGTCTGAATCATGAAGCAGTGAAGTGCTGGACCACCGGACAGTGAGCGAGGCCCTGATTCCTGGGGGGGGGGGGGGGGGGGTTCACCCTTTCCTTGAATTGAACTGAAAGAGGAAGTAGAAGATGACCAGGAATTAGCGTGGGTGGTGCTCTAAGCCGAGTACTATCCTCAGTGACATGGTTTACATCTTGTATTTTAGTGTATCCTCCTGTTTCTTCTTTCAAACACACCTTACAGAAAGATATCAGCTTAATAAAATACAAGGCTCTGGAGAAAAGTCATTTGTCCCAGGGCATCCAGAGGAAGCTACAGCAAGAATTGAGATGTTGAAATGGGTCTGGTTTGGTCCTAGTTTTAGATCTTGCCAAAAACAGGGTGCGTTTCTAAACCATGCCTAATTTTGTCTCTTTTTAAATAAGCAGCAGGAAGATTCGAGTGAATCAGAGTCTGCTGAACTTTAACTCTACACCTCAAGCAAGCAGTATTAAACATTTGTATATTATGGACACTAGAATCAACCTCTCCACTGCTTCCCACCTCCCTCTGTGTGTGTATGTGTATGTGTATATATGTGCGCATGCATGTATATGCATGGGTGCATGTGTATATGTATGCATGTGCATATATGTGCATGTGTATACATGTGTATGTGTTGTGTATGTGTGCGTGTGTGCACACGTGTGTGTGTATGCATGTGCACGTGTGTGTATATGTGTATGTGTATATGTGTGTGTGTTGAACACCTGCTCAGTCCCAGACTCCCTGCTTTCGTGAGGGAAGATCACGCACTTGACTTTGCCCACGACCAAGTGACTACTTCCTCAGGAAAAGGTGTTTGAATCCCCTTTGTCTCCTGAGCGGGGATAACTGGGTAGGAGGAAATTTAGTGAAAACTCCACTGTCTCAGCGGAGCCTCGCCCAGTGGGTAAGGTCCTCTCTCTCTTTACCAGCAATTTCTCACCGTCACTTTGCAAGCAGTGCATGTTCTGTTGATTTCAATACACAAAACTCTGTCCTGGGGAGGACTGTGTAACACAGGATTGGTATAGCTTCTTTCAGTCATTTTTTTTTAGCAGAGTGAGGAGGCTTTGTTAGGGACAGGGCATCCGTCAGATCGGAAGGGACAGAGAGAGAGCGCCCAGTCACTCGGACTGGGAAGAGCGAGGTTACCCAGTTGAATGGAGAGAATACACCTGAGCAGGCCAGGCGGGTGGCTCAGCAGAGAGGCAGAGGGCTGAGCGTGCCTCAGTCATGTTTTAAATTTTGTTTTTCCAGGAGAAAAAATCTGCCAACCACACAGTAAGTTGCAGAAGGATTTCAGGTCTAGAAATTTAAGTATGACTGAAAATATTCTAGATGACTCCAAAGCACGTTCCGAACAAGGAAACTTTTTTTTTTTTTAAGATTTATTTATTTATTTGGAAGGCAGAGTTGCAGAGTTAGAGACAGAGACAGAGAGATCTTCCATCCGCTGGTTCATTCCCCAAATGGTCACAACAACTGGGGCTGGGCCAATCCAAATCCAGGAAGCAGGAGCTTTCTCAGGGTCTCCCACATAGGCGCAGGGACCCAAGAACTTGGTCCATCTTCCACTGTTTTCCCAGGCACATCAGCAGAGAGCTGGATCAGAAGTGGAACAGCCAGGACTCAAACTAGCACTCTGTTACAGGATACCAGCGTCAGCAGTGGGGGTTTAACCTGCTGTAATACAACTCCAGCTCCACCAATCTGATAATATGACATTCCTTGATTCTCACGAACAATTATATGGGATCACCCTGAGTTTACGGATTCCAAGAGCTTAAATAATACCCTTAAAAGTTCAGGGATTTTGATTTCATAATTTGTGTTTTATTCTGTCTCCTATCCCCCCTCCCCCCCCATTGGACTCCTGAATTCAGACATTAACTGGTGGGAATGTGAGTCTTTCTGGAGACCAGTGTGGCACACCCAGTGCCTAGAGTGAGCCCCACAGGGAAAGATCCAATGACATTGGGTCACTCAGGACCTGGGTGTTGTTTAACCACAGCAGCAATTTATCCTGAAGTGGAAAACGTATTACGTCATGGTTAACTTTAAGGGTCAAGGGACTGGAGCACCAGGGGCTTCACATTATCCTGCGAGTGTTGGTGAGGGTGTTCCTGGGTGAGATTAACGTCTAAACCAGTAGAGGTGGGTGGACCTCACCTTGTCTGTTCAAGGTCTGATGCTTTGTTTTATTCCCACAAGCAACAACCTCAGGCAACTAACTAGAAAGAGAAAAGGCTTGTTTAGCTCACGGTTGTGGAGGTGCAAGTTTAAGGCTGGTGGCCCTGTTGCTTTGTCCTCTAAGGAGGGCAGTGGATGGCAATGGGAGAAGACATGTGGATGAAAGATCACATGGAAAGTCAGGAAGCAGAGGGAGAGGCTGGACCCAAATGCAGGCTTTTATAACAACCCCTGGTGAGACCCACCTTCTGCGGTCATCCTCCCAATGACCTCAGGACCTCCCACTAGACCTGCCTCGAACCACCGTACCTGCATTAAGTACCATTAGCTTCACAAATTTGGGGTTTAAAGTCCGGCATTAGGTAGCCATTAGGATACCACTTGGAGTGCCACATCCCTTGTCAGAGTGCCCCAGCTCTGCTCCTGATTCTAGCTTCTCCCTAATGCACACTTTGGGAGGCAGCAATGATGTTTTGAGTAGTTGGGTCATTGTCACCAATGTGGGGGACCCAGATTGATTTTTCTGGCTTCTGGCTTCAGCCTGGCCCAGTCCTAGCTGTTGTGGGCCTTTGGGGAGTAAAGCAGTAGATAGGAGATCTCTCTTCTCTCTGTCTCTCTGTTTCTTTCTCAACTGAATAAGTTAAAACAACAACAACTGAAGTCCTGCATTGGTTTGCAGGGGTCAGATAATCGGAATACCTGGCTTCAGGAATCAGGGGGTGGCAGTGGAAGAGACTCATCACTACATCTAACAACACACTGACAGAATTTTTGCTTCCCAGCAACATCTAGTTCTGCTGGCCTGGGGGACTTAGTCCCAGTAGGAGACTGCTTCCACCAGTGATCTCAACAATGGTCCTGTTACTTGGAAGCTGAGTCTGCCACCTGCCCACTTGGAGTTCTGTACACCCCTGAACCAAGACCTAAATCCATAACTAAGTTTGCCAACTGGTTTGACCAATCCTCGAAACCAGGGGATTCTCTGGAGGTGAAACCAAGCCACTCTTACCGAGCCTTGAACACGCTTGCTAGAGCCCATCCGATCCTAGTCTCTCACGGCCTCCCAGTCTCCCCGAGTTACCTTGAAGTGTCCTTGCCCTGCCTTTGATGGCCAATCAAGCCCTTACTAAAATTAACTCACTGTATTGAGGGAGCGGTGCAGCTGGCCTTACAAGGTTCTAATCACGGAACTCATGAGGTCACTTGTTTCTGCAACAGATAACATCTCCATGTTCAGTCTGTCTCCAGGGGTTTCTTTTCCAGGAACTCCAGCCCTGGAACAAAAAGCACCTGCATGCAGCCACCAAATGACTGAAGCCCTCTTTGCTATTATCAAAATTTCCTAAAGGACACGATTCAGCCACCCAGTTGAAGGAGGGTCACCAACACTGCAGATCACCCAGTATTCTGGACACAAACTGAATGTGTACCTCTCAGTCCCAACCTCAATCTATAAGAACCTTCATCCCTAATCCCTTGGGGTATATTTTAAAGATATTTAATGATGGAAGACAGTTTTGTTCTACTACATCCTCTTGAGTAGAATGAAACATGTATTTAAAATTTATTCTCAGATTAGAGCCAGCATTGTGGTGCGGGTTAAAACACTGCCTGGGATACCAGCATCCCATACTGGTGCACTGGTTCAAGTCCTGGCTGCTCAATTTGCTATCCAGTTTCCTGATAATATGCCTGGGACGGCAGTGGATGATGGATCCTGCTACCCACAGGGGAAACTTGCATGGAGTTCTTGGCTCCTGGCTCCAGCCTGGTCCAGCCCCGACCATTGCAGCCTACCAGTGGACAGAAGTTCTTTTTGTGTTTCTTCCTGTCTATATTTGCCATTTTATATTTTTCAGGGCCGGTCTTGTGGTGTGGTGGGTAAAGCCTTCAATGCTGGCATCCCATATGGGTGCTGGTTCATGTCCATATCATGTATGGGATGCTGGCTTCACAGGTCGCAGTTTAACCTGCTGGGCCACAACACTGGCCTCTCAAGCACTGTCTTATCCACTGAGCCAAACTCCTGCCCCACTTAAAAAGGAATGCAGCCTTCTTTGATGTAATCATTTTCTTTCCCCTAAGTTAATAAAATAAATTTTGTTAGATTTCCTAATACTGACACATTCTTTCATTCCCAGTTAATTCTTCATGTTCATAATTCACTATTTTATCAGCTCACCTTAAGGTTCTATCTGTGGCCGGTGCTGTGGCTCAATAGGCTAATCCTCTGCCTGTGGCGCCGGCACACCGGGTTCTAGTCCTGGTCAGGGCACCGGATTCTGTCCCGGTTGCCCCTCTTCCAGGCCAGCTCTCTGCTGTGGCCCGGGAGGGCAGTGGAGGATGGCCCAAGTGCTTGGGCCCTGCACCCCATGGGAGACCAGGAGAAGCACCTGGCTCCACCATCGGATCAGTGCGGCCACTGGAGGGTGTACCAATGGCAAAAGGAAGACCTTTTTGTCTGTCTGTCTCTCTCTCACTGTCTACTCTGCCTGTCAAAAAAACAAAACAAAAGGTTCTATCTGCTAATATTTTATTTGCATTTTTGTACATATATTCATAAATTGAGTTATCAGTTTTATTTTGAGGTTTTCATTAAGACACTTTAAATTATTCTCAAAGTATTCACATATCTGGAGAAAATTAATATTATTAATAATGCACTGAATATCATAAATGACTTATTTAAGAGTATCAGTTAGATGACATCCAAAGTATCTCATATGATAATGCCATTTCCCTATATGTGAGTCATTATTCTAGGCCTTATGTAATGCATTAGCATATAGGAGAGAAAATATTTGCTTTTCATTTATGGAAATTGTGAGAAATGGGCACGGTCTTGGGTAAACTCATGAAAGTGTGCAATACTTGTGAAAATGCACAGTGAACAGGTCATACAGTGCAGTTCCAGGGAACCAGGAATCTCAGTGGAATCAGGGTGGGCGTTTGGCATAGGGGGTAAACACCGCCTGGGATGCCTACATCCCACATCGGAGTACCCAGTTTTGAGTGCCAGTTCTGTTCACACTTCCAGCTTCCTGCTAATGCGCACCGTGGGTGCAGCAGGTGATGGCTCAAGTGTTTGTGTCCCTGCTTCCCATATGAGAGACCCAGACTGGATTCCCATCTCTCGGCTTTGGCCTGGCTGGCTCTGATTGTTGCAGGCATTTGGGGAGTGAACCAGCAGATGGGAGCTCGTTCTCTGTCCCCCACCCTCCTCTGCCTTTCAAATAAATGAAATAAAAAAAAAAATAGGGAAACTGAGCTGATAAAATGCAGGAAGCTGATGATTTTTAGAGCAAAAGTGTAATGCAATGAGAAGCTGTGAGCTGTGCTAAATCTCAGAAGTGACACGCGTCTCATCTGAGTCTCAAACAGGGATGTTTAAGCGCAGTACCCAGCTGCAGCAATCTAACCAACACTGGTCCTTTAATTAGTATCTTAACTACTGAGACATCTTTAGCTTAAATGTTCCCAGCTTGACTGAGTTGCCGCTAAGCTTCCTCTACTACTCCCTGAAAAGCTATCTACCACCTATTAGCTTTTATCTTAATATGAATTTGGGTGACTTTTTCTTCTAAAAGAAGAAAACATCCCTCAGATAAATGGAAGTGCTTTGTGATTTGGCAAAGTTGGTGTGAACCACATCTTTAGCTTCTTAAAAAGAAATGATCTGAGGGAGTCTTGGGACTATTTTGCCAACAGCGCCCCCCAGGGGACAACAATACTTATACTTGTCTGTTTTTATATACTATAATTTAAGGGTTCCAGGGTATTAAGGTTGTTCCTAAATTGGCATATCAACAAATCAGCTAATGAGTTATGCTAATAGTACACCTAAAACAGTATATCAACAAAACCAAGTTGTGTGTGTATTTCTGGAGAGATGAATGAGATCCGTGTTTAGAAAGTTTACTCCTTTAGGCAAGAGCTAGAAACATCTTTAAGGAACTGACCCTAATAGGTTAGCTGTAAATCAATTTGTAGTTTACACTGTTTCCATACACAGTATCTCAGTGGATTTCTGCAAAACCCTTGGAATGAGGCAGAGTAGGAATCATTAGCTCTGTTGTTTACAAATGCATAAACAAGCTTACTGAAGTCGAGTAACCATCCTGGTCACACAGCTGGTGAGTGCTGGGATACTTTGAAAATTCTGATGTTCATGAAGAGAGATGGAGCTTCCTAACTCATGAACAAGTAGAGGCTGACACCATGCACACACGGTGTGAGCTCATTTGTTGAATGTATGTTGTGCCTGGTGAGCCCATTCCTGAGTTCCTTCTACTATATATTATACAAGCCCAGACCAGCAGAGGAATTGTGGGAGCTTGGGATGGGATAAGAGGCAGGGATTATTCCCATGAGAAACAGGAAATGCAAGATGGAGGCAGCGGCTTCTGGAAATGTCAGTGTTTATTAAACATTTAAGGACATTTGGAGGTTTTGAGAAGAAATATACAGAATGTAGAAAAATTCTAAGAATCTCCCATGGTGAGGAGTGCAGCCTCTTCCTCCACTCCCTCCCCCGCCCCCATCTCCTATTTGTTTCTCCTGCCTTCTGCTGGATTGTTTAAACGCCATTTCTTCATGGTCATTTTCCCTTCCTCCACCCTCTGACCTAGGAGGATGCATTCCCTCTCTGTGTCTCTGTCTCTCTCTTTCTTCATGACCTGGAGTCCCAGAACGGTGCTCCCAAGTGGCCAGGGGGTGCCAATCCCTTAGCTGAGGTTTGAGAATGAGGGGCCCCTCTGGTTGGTTTGGCTCTTGGTGAAGGACTTAATGGGGGTGGGGGAATTGCAAAAGCCACATGACGTCATTGGTCCTCAGTCATGGGGGTGAGGGCTGATTGGGCATAGATAAACAAACAAACAAAGAATGGATTAAAAATAAAAAAAAAAAAACATTATCAACAATCTAAATAACCCCTGAAGGAGAGTCTGGTCTGGGTGATGTGGGTGTTAGCAGGAAGAAGAGAGGGTGGAGCTGGACCACCTGATGGAGGGGAGGGGACTGGAGAGGAAGGAGTTGGGGGGGATGCAGCGGATTGGGAGGTCTGGTGGCTTAGACTTGAGGCAGGGTGATCAGGGTCCCTTTCTTCTCGGTGCCGAGGGACCGACACCAAACACACAGCCCTTGGGGCAGGTGAGGGGTAGGATCAGCCCCTAGGCTCCCAGAAAGCCCAGGGCGGAGAGGAGGGCGTGACGTGGGGGAGGAAGGAATTCTGGAATGAAACTTACATCTCCAAGGTAGGCGAGGACAGGCCAGGGCTGGGGAGCAAGGGAGGAAAGCACCTAGACGGGTGAGGGGAGGAGCCTAGGTCCCCCTGCTCTGGCAGGGCCTGGGGGTGGAGGTCACTTGTCCGAGTCCAGGCCCATCATGTTCTTGAGGGCGTTCTTGAGGCTGGTTCTGCTGGGGGACTTGACAGCGGGCCGGAGCTCCGAGCCCGGCTCGTCCTTCCGTAGCTCCATCTCGATGACCACCACCTGAGCGCCTTTGGAGGCCTCCGGCCCTGGCCCCCGCCCCCCCGCCCGGCCCGCTAACCGCTATTTCTTATCCTTGCGAGACTCCCCCAGCCCCTTGGACTTCTTCTCACTGGCAGCTTTGGTGCTTCTGCTGTGGTCCAGCATGGCATACAGCACGGGCGTCTGCCGGGGAAGGGCGCGCGCGTCAACTCGCGCACCGCTGGGCTACACCCACCCCTCCCCGCTCACCGGCGCCTCCCGGCTCCCGCCGTGCTCTCCTCCCCGGCTGGTCCTGGCCCCAGGTCCCGCTCACCTGACGCCCGCGTTTCGAAGAGTCCTTCGCAGCCTTGTGCAATTTCCCCTTCTCCATGGCACTGCAGGAGGACGGGGTGCTGTGGGTTGGGCCTCGCCAGAGCCCCTAGCACAACGGTCCCTGCTTGCTCTTTGCCCCCCACCCCCCAGGAGTTTCTGCTCGGGTGGGAGAAAATGCGTTAGGTGGAGGACGTCAGACTCCGCCCCTTACCTGAGCCTCCTCTGCAAGGCCGCCTGCCTGCGCAGCCAGCAGTACCGAACCAGGTAGAACAGCAGCAGCACCAAGAGCACCACTCCGAGGACGCCCCCGATCACAGCTCCCAGCACCACCCCGTACCTAGTCGGCACTAGCAGGGGGGAGGGCACAGAAGCAGGGCAGTGAGTGGAGACCTGTCTCTGTGGTTGCCAGCCCCACACCTATTCCCTGGGGGTGGGCTACCTTCTGCCCTCCTCCCGGAGCCTGGAGGTCATTGCACCATGCGTATTGCCTCTTCCCACAGTCTACCCATCCTCCCTGGTCCCCTCCCAGGATGGCCTCCCAGACACCCTGCCCCCCGTGCCCCCTCACACCTTTTTCAAAGACATAGAGCGTGACCTGGGAGGTCTTGCCCACTATGTCGGGTGGGTTTTTGACATCACAAGTGAAAGTGCCGTTGTCACTGTAATCTAGATTGTGAATGACAATGGAGCCATCCTTCCAGCGCGGGTCCCCTACCCACTGGATGCGCTCTTTGAAGGTCCCCACCTCGTCGATGTAGGGCTGTCCCTTGGCATAGTGGAAGATCTGTGGGAGAGGACCCAAGTGAGAACAGAGCAGTCAAAGCTTAGCTCCAGCCTCAGGGTGGGGAGCCCCAGGTGGAAGAGGGGGGTACTTGAGGAGGAACGACAGTGCACACAGGCCGCCATCAGGGTGACAAAGATTGCCGCCTACCTCACCAAAGTTAGGGTTATGGCTCATAGAGGATGTGTTCCTTCTTAGCCCAATTTCTCGTTTCTGTTTTTGAAGCACGCTTCCAGTTAGCCGACCCCAGGATTGCCCCCAGGCACTCACCGAAATGGCATCTCGGCCCCCTTCGGGCTGGTAGCGCCAGGTGAAGGAGATGTCATCTGAGACCCACTCACTGGACCAGAAGGAGCAGTGCAGGGTCACCCGGGAGCCCACAGCACCATGGACCTCCCTGTCCGTGTAAACCACAATGGCCTGCGCTGGGGATAGCACTGCAAGCACAGAGGGGGAACCAGATACAGATGCGGCTCTCCTCCCCGCCATGAGGCATCTAGAGAAGGGGAGAGTGCTAGGCAGCCAATGCTCAGCAGCCACGGCAAAGACTGAGGACAACACGTGCTGGGCCCCAGTCCCACTGGCCTAACTGAGTCCAAGCCTGCACATGCTACGTCGGTTCAAGCTCTTCATCGTGTCTGCAGCAGAGACAGAAAGTTCTGGAGAACTTCCGGAAGTTGGGTTGTGTCCAAGTCTCACTTTCGCTTTGGGTTAGAATGTAGGAATTTAAATGTTTTAAACTTTTTGTAAATTATACAGGTTGTGGATATCATATTCTTCCTATCAACTATTGTAATGCTGGAGATAAAACTAACATCTCCCTTGATACCCTCCCTAGCCAGGTCCTTTTCTGTAGTCCCCACCCAGATATAACCACTGTTACCACTCTAATGAGTGTGCTTTTCCTTCTATCAACTCAATAAACTCAAAATACATGTGTATTTATAACAAATAAACAATTATTTATAACAAATAATTTTGTTTTGCTTTCCTTTTTATACATATTATATATATATTCATGTATACAAATATATGTTTATATTTTACACATATTATATATACACATATATTTTTTAAGTTAAGAATATATGTATATATATGTCTGTATGCATATAGCTGGAGGAGTTTTCTATGGTGATTCATAAGCATCAGTCTTATTTTTAACAGCTGCATAGTATTTCACAGTATACTAAATTCAAATTCTTGCAGAAAAAAACCATGAAAATAACTAGACAATGGCAAACTGCTTCCCTAGTGTAACCATTCTCCCAGCTTGCTCTTGACTAAGGAAGCCCCACATCCCTCTCAGGGGAAGCTGAATAAAGAGCAAGACCTTAAGGCCAATTCTCACATGACTGCATGTGAGCCTCTGTGGATTGACTGTCCTCATCCTCCTCTTGGCCATTCTGGCCCAGTGCCACCCCCAAGACTCACCCACGCAAGCCAGGCCATTCCTGGGAGACTATGTATGTGGGCTGGCCCTTGGTGGGGCAACTGTAGACCCTTTTGTTCTACAGGAGGGGGAGGAGGCAACCAAGCAAACAAAGTCTCATTGTCCGGCCAATGTTGGGGACTCATACCACCCCTACCCTCGCCCCCATAGTCCTATCTTCCATCTCAGCATGCAGTGTCATCACTCACCTCCTGGGACTTCCACCTTGGAAGCTTCTTGGGAATCCCCAGTGTAACAAGGGAAGTTGCTCATTGTTTCTAACATCTACTCCTCCTGTTCTATGAGTCATTCCCCTTTCAGTTCATCGCAGTGGCTTGGGACAGAACTCTCGCTCTCCATACTTCAAGATTCCTTCCTGCTCCCGTTTTCCTCATATGCCCTTTTCCAACTTTCTATCCTTAACATTTTCTCAGGGTACTTCAGAACAGTCCAGTACAGCCCAGAAGAGTCTAGGTTTGGGGCTTAGGATGCAAGGTGCTGACAGCGGAGAATCCTGGACAGTCTGACCTCCCCACCCCATTGCAGCTTGCCTGATATTCACCCATGGCACTAAGATTCAGGCCAGTTCAGAAAAGGGAAGGAGCCACTGAAGGATCCAAGCCTCATTTGACCTTGTCTGGATCACCCAACATCTGTCAGGGGGCAAGGAAGGGGCTGATCAACTTATGAAGGGTGTTAGCTTTAATGCTGTGAGATCCTTGAGTCTCATAAACCTCCCTTTCCATTCCATTCACCCACAAGATAGACAAGGAGCCACAGAGAGAAACTGAGGCACAAAAAACAAAGGGTCAGAGCAGCTGAGACCACAGACTTTGGGCTCCCCCCTCGGCTCATTGCTTTTTCTCTTTTGGGAAACAGCCTGAACCCCCTAGGGGCCAAATGGAGACCAGACCTGATGTTCAATCCTGCTCTGTCCCACACTCTAACACTGCTTCCTACCAGGCTCTTGGCATGGCTTTGGGGACACGATTCTAAGCTGGGTGGATCCATCCATGTCCATTCAAGGAAGTTGTCTACACCCTCTTTTATCATTTGCCTTCATAGAATAACTTTACTGCCTTCCTCCAAATAACATCCCTCCCCCATCCCCCCCGCCTGAGTATAACATCACCTTCCTGCTCCTGCTCACTCTTTTTCAATTGCAGTGCGGAATGCCACAAAGTGGGAGGCTGTTGAGAAACAACCTGAATCCCAGGGTTCCCAGACTGGGGCGGCTCCACTTACCCACAGAAGAGAAGAGCAGGACAGCCAGGACAGGGCTGGGGCTGGATGAGGGAGCCCCAGCAGCCATAGCTGGGGCAGGGGCTAGGGCCCAGCACAGCTGCGGGGTGGGGAGAGTGGGGGACCAGGAACTGAGCGGGGGTTTCTGGAACCCGCTTAAAATCCCCCGGGGCCCCAGTATGAGGGGGCTGTCCTGAGCCAGTAACCAATGGCAGCCTGGCATGTGCAGTTGAGAGGTGGTGGGGAGGGGGGAAGAGTGCAGGAAGCAGAAGGGGCATTGTATACTCTTGGTGGAGGGGTGGGGGACACATACCACCCCATACACAGAGGGCTTTGTGTCTACTGGCCTCCCCCTACCCCAGGCTGGAATGTTGGGGGGGTGGTGAGGGAGAAGGACAGAAAAAGGGACACAGACACACTTCTCTGAGAGATAGATGGGCAGGGAACCTGAAACCAAAAGCCATGTAAACGGATTCCTTCTTGGTCTCCTTGCCTAAGAGTGGCTTCCCCAGAGACCTAGGAGCCTGAAGTGGGTTTCCCCCAGAGAACTCTGGTGATAGGATCTCCCTTGTTAACTTGGCTACCATGGACTACATTACAGATTCTTTTTTTAAAAAATATTTATTTGAAAGGTAAAGAGACAATGACCTTCCAACTGCTGGTTCACTCCCCCAAATGCCTACAATGGTTGGGTTGGGCCAGGCTGAAGGTGGGAGAGGAGAACTCAACACAAGTCTCACACATGGGTGTCAGGGACCCAACTACTTGGGCCGTCACCCACTGCCTTCCAGGTGATTCTTTCAGCTCAAAGTTCTTCTCCACTGGAACACCCCGGGCAGAAAGCCCTTGACTTTCTCCCATTGAGAAGTCCTTCAGTGTCTCATGCTGCAGTTTAAGGCCATTTCAATTCAGAGCAAGGCAACAGCTAAAGGGAGAGAATGAGAACGCAGGTAACAGAAAGAAGAATCAAGTGCCCCTTCCAAGTTCAAAATCTCATTTGGGGAATTAGAGGAGGATCAGAAGACAACCCCGTCAGGAATCAACCATAACAAACCATGACATGTGCTTTAGTAATAAGTGAAATGTACAGGCTACAAAGAAAGGAACAGACTGTTCAGTATCAGGAAGATTGAGTAAAAGTATGTGAGAGATAAAAGTAAAAATAGGGGCTGCTGTGGGATGCCAGATACCATATTGGGGTGCTGGGTTTGAGACAGGGCTATCTGCATTTCCTTCCCAGCTTCCTGTGAATGCATCTGACAGATAGCAGATGATGACCAAAGTACACAGGGTCCTGCCATCCACATGGGAGACCCAGATGGAGTTCCTGGCTCCTGGCTTTGGCCTGGCCCAGTATTTGGGGAGGGAACCAGAGAATGGAAGATATCTCTCTCTCTCTCTCAAATAAACAAACAAAACTTAAAAATAAATCTTATTTAATAAAAGAGGTTCAGAGGAAGAGGTCGTCTTGTCTAGGGGGCAATGTTAGAAACCGACCAACATGGAAGGATGAGTGCCATTGTGAAAAGGAGAGATGGGTAGGGAGGGTAACCAGACACAATGGCAAAAGCAAGAACAAAGGGATGAGGTATAAACATGTGCCATTCACTGTGATTTGGTGATCTGGGGGAATCCTGTGGACAGGAAAGTTGAGGCCAGTTTGTGAAAGTCCTTAAATGATACACTGGGAGGGGGAACTTAATTTGATACATCATCTAAGTTTCTTGAAGTTTTTAGGGTGAATTTATGGATGTGAATGTTTCCATGACCAGAGTCAAGCTTTAAGACACATCTGGCCAGAAAAGCCCTTTAGACAGAGCCCTCCAGGCTGTGAGTCTCCTTCGTCTCCACCTTTGCAGATTTGCTGTTTCACCGAACCTCCTATCCCTCTCAATTGGAATTCCTTTCAATTCATCCTTCTCCATCCTTTCTCTCACCACAAGCCTTGGCTAGAGACTGCTCTTCCTCCTGCTTTCTTTTAAGATAAGTTCTGATGATATGGATTTTGACTTAATGGATTTTGGGTCTGAATTTCAACGTGATCTGTTTCCTGTGCAGGTTAATCTGAGTGGAGAGGTCACTGCTCCACCTGTGAGACTACGGCTGGCTCATCCACGGAAAGCCACAGTCACCTGGCACCTTCTTGGCATCCCAGACCAGATCTGATAGGTCCAGTGATTAGTATCAGATTTAGGTTATAGAGCTCTAAATATTAGGTTTGATCATAAATTCCACAGGCAAAGTCAACATCCCAGCTCCTCAGTTGTAACTAACCATTTTCTCCTTTTTTGGCTACTCTTTTTATGAAGTTGCTATTTTCTTTGGTTCTTTTTTAAAAATATATTTTACTTATTTATTTGAGTGGTAGGATTAGAGAGAGAGAGAGAGAGATCGAGAGAGAGAGAGAGAGATCGTCCATCCTCTGGTTCATTCCCCAAACGGCCCCAACTGCTGGAGCTGAGCCATTCAGAAGCCAGGAGTCAGTAGCTTCTTCTGAGTCTCTCACATGGGTTCAAGGCCCCAAGCACTTGGGCCATCTTCTACTGCTTTCCCAGGCAATAAGCAGAGAGCTGGATTGGAAGAGGAGCAGCTGGGACACCAACCTGTGCCCATATGGGGTGCTGGGACCATAGGCAGAGGCTTAGCCTACTTCGTCACAGTGACCACCCCTGTTGTGGTTCTGTTGATTGATCCCTCTAGGGCTGCAGCCTTCTAGAAGACAATATACATGGCTGCATCTCTGAAGCCCTTACAGCACCTTTCACAGACTCTGGCAAAAAGCTAGTGGTACATATACGTCAGGTGAAATTATTTAATGAACTAAGTGAAAGAGGCATTCATTGGATATTAATGTAAAGGTCCAAAGGAGGATCCGTGTCTGGAAGTCCAATATCAGAAAACTGTTTTTTAAGATAACAGCTTTCTAGCGATTAAGCTGTTCAGTAAATGAAACTTGTTTTTGGGGTACAGATCACAGAATGTGTTGAAGCAGAGTCTCAAAGATCAGCAGGCGTTCATACCACAGAGAAAATCCCTGCACTGGGGAAAAACTTATCCTTGAGAGCCTCAAAGGTCTCTTCCAATTTCAGAATCTACGAAAGTGCTTTCTTTGTCAAGCATTACAGAAATGCAAAATAGCATTCATTCGATGCAGAAATAAGTGAGCTTGTGCTATTTAAACCCGACAGCAAAAATGCAAGAGTACTAAATATAAATAGACTCTGAATGTTAATACAGCTGAATATGTTTTATTATAGACTAGGAATTGCTAGTCTATTGGGGGCTAGCCCCTTCCCCCTTCCCCACCCTACGCCCCTCAAAGGGCTAAGAACTTTTGCACTCTGTTCTGCTAACTAGCTCTCAACTGATTCTTGCGCCTGTGTGGCTCAGAACTGTTTATATACAATGTATAAATCAAAGTGGGTTCTCCCCCTCACCCCGGGATCTTTGGGCTGTGGGTGTCGCCTACACACAGCCCCGAACCAAGAAACAAGGGAGCGGCTGTCTTTGGCTAGTGGGCGTGAACTCACGCGGCAGCTCTAGCCCAGGAATTCTGCGGCCCCATCGCAATGGTCAGAGGCGGCTCTAGTCCCTGGGGAAGAGGGGTGCTCTGTAGGGTCCTCTCGCGGCCCCTCCTCACACTCCTCAACTTGGGTCTCCACTTGTGTACCACTGCGATTTGGTCGGGGAGCCTTCACACTAGACCCGAACGAAGTCCAAAGTCTCCTTTTCCCCGCGTGTCTCCGCCGCCAGCCACGACGCTCTCAGGCGGCCGTGGGAGGGAGGGGAATGACGCCAACACTGCCAAGTCCTCAGGGAAGAATCTGGGCAAATCCGCTGCGCTGCTGTGCGGCGCAAAATGAATACACACACACAGGTGCAACGGACACGGTCAGGTTAAGAACCAGGGGCGTGCCTGCCAAAAGCCGGGATTTTTCCGGTAGAAGTCAGCAGAGGGAGGCGGGGAAAGAGCCAAAGGCATCACAGAGAAACAGAAAAAAAAAAAAAAAAAAAAAATCAGCCCGGTGCCGAGCCCTTTTAACCGGCTCCGCGAGGTCACGTGACACGCCTCCTCCCGCTCCGCCGCTGCCCTTAGCAGGCTGGGACGCGCCTGCGTCACTTCCGTCCACGCCGGAACCCAAGATGGCTGCGCTCTTGCTGAGGTGACTTTAGTGTGGGGCTGGGAGTCCGTGCCCGCGGCTCTCGGGAGACCTGAACTGGCCCCTCACGTCTTACCGACTGCTGTTTACCCAGTGCTTGGGCGGGGAAAGGACCTGTGGTTGTGGGGGACACGCGCTCTGGAGTCCCAGGGACCCCCCACTTCCCATCCCCCGCGTCTGATCCGGAGGGCTTTGGGGTCATTCGGTACCGTGGAGTTGCGCGGGTTCTCGCTCCCTTTCCGTCTCCCACCTCGAATACGTCTTCCCAGAATTGCACTGGGGGCCGCACCCTGAATTGAGCCCGGAGGCCATCGGTAGCTCTAACTTAACGTCAGCGGATGAGGGGCCGACAGTTTCGAGATCTCGTTGAGGGGTTGCGTCTCGAAGAGAGAGTTCCTGGAGTCTGCTGCCTTTGCCTCTAACTCCTGTGAGCACCCGCGGCTGCTGTCCGGGTTCCTAACGGGCCCCAGCCAGAGGGTGCAGAAGGCCGGGATTCTTGCTGGCCTGGCGGTTAGCAAGTGCACCCAGAATACTGCTGGGCTTGCCAGAGTAGCCCAGGGAGCTCATTTTTAGCTCATCTTTTTCACTTGGGGTTGGGGGTGTGTGTGAGGGCCTCCGTGTTTCTCTGAAAGACTTCCTTCCCTTTTGAACTCTTCGCTGCCTTGGCTCAGTTTCTACTCAGAGCCTTTCTAGTACCTACCAGCGCCTTATAAGACACTTCTGGTACAAGTCCCAGCCAAGTTCTGTGCCAGCTCTATTTTTGGAGGCTATTTGTTATGGAAAGTTAGCTTCGCTAATGTTTGCATTTCAGTTTTTGATTTCCCCAAATATCTTTTCATTGCTCTTTCCACTTCAATCACTCAACATAAGAAGAGAGGGAGTTTAATTTTTCTCTGTGACAAAATAATTATTGGAGTTGAATCTTTTTTTTTCTTTTTAAGATTTCTGTATTTATTTGAAAGGCAGAGTTACAGAGAGGCAGAGAGAGAGAGTCTTCCATCCATCTGGTTCACTCCCCAAATGACCCCAATGGCCAGAGCTGGGCCAGATGGAAGGCAGGAGCCAGGAGCTTCTTCCAGGTCTCCCACGTGGGTGCAGGGGCCCAAGGACTTGGGCCATCTTCTACTGCTTTCCCAGGCCACAGCAGAGAGCTGGATCGGAAGTGGAGCAGCCAGGACTTGAACTGGTGCCTATATGGGATGCCTGCATTACAGTCAGTGGCTTCACCTGCTATTCCATAGTGCTGGCCCAAATCAGTTATTTTAATCCTTAATTTTCTCCCTGTCTTCTCCTCTCTCTCTCTCTCTCTCTTTTTTTTTTTTTTTTTTTTTGACAGGCAGAGTGGACAGTGAGAGACAGACAGACAAAGAGAAAGGTCTTCCTTTTCCGTTGGTTCCCCCTCCAATGGCTGCTGCGGCCGGTGCATCGTGCTGATCAGAAGCCAGGAGCCAGGTGCTTCTCCTGGTCTCCCATGCAGGTGCAGGGCCCAAGGACTTGGGCCCTCCTCCACTGCACTCCTGGGTCACAGCAGAGAGCTGGACTGGAAGAGGGGCAACCAGGACTAGAACCCTTTGTGCCGGCGCCGCAGGCGGAGGATTAGCCTATTGAGCCGGGGCGTCGGCCTCTGTCTCTTTTTCTAACTAACATGCTAAGGCCAGTCTTGCTAGAGCTGTACTCTGTTTCAGATGATTTGACAGTAGTTGAGTGCTTTTGGATTCTTTGGTATATCGTATTTTGTTAGCTTTTCGGGGCTTTTGATGGGATTATTATTTACCTTGAAATGATCATACTAGTTACAAACAGTTCATTTTAACAGTTTCAGGCTGAATATTTAGAAGTAGAGGATCCTCACACAGTCAGCTCACTCTATCCACAGCTTCTGCATCCTCATAGTCAACCAACTGTGTATTAATAAGAGAAAAAAAGAAAAGGAAAAATACCAGAAAGTTCCAAAAAAGCAAAACTTAAATTTTCCAAGAGTGCTATGCTGAATGCATGTGAATGAAGTTGAGTGTAGGCACAGTGCTCTAGCTTCTCACCGTTTCACAGGTCCTCCGTCTCTCTTTGGCACTCATTTGAACGTTGCCTACTGTCTTTGTGCACCATGTAGTTAAGCCTGTTGTGTTGATGGTTGTGTTTGTATTGCACATGTGCACACTTGTCATTCTCTAAACAATAAAGTGTTCCAACTATTAACAGGTACATTGTATTGGGTATATAAGTAATCTAGGCATGAGTTAAAGCATATGGGAGGATATGTGTAGGTTGTATGCAAACAGTGCCATTTTATATAAAGGATTTGAGCATCTTCAGATTTTGCTATCTGCTGGGAGTCCTCAAACCAATCTCCCTTGGATACCAAAGAAAGACTGTACTAATTAAGTGTATCCAAACAATGTCATTTGGAATTGTGTAGAGTGGACTAGGATTCAGTGCCAAGAAATAGACTTTTTTGTTAGTTGTAATTTGAAGCTCTCATGGGAAGGGTGCCTCTACCTCCAGTTCTCAGAAGTGCTTTTTTTTTTATGAGAAATAGGGGATTAAGAACATTATGCCCCAGAAATTCCTAATCTAATTCCCTTTCACTAAAGGGATTTGGAACTGTGTAAAATGTGCTGACTTAACCTCAAAGGAAAATACCCTCTGAGACATTTGAGGAGCTGGTTTCTAGTTCTGGAAGTATCACTAATTCCATTTATTTTGGTTGAGTTGAGGTCATTGATTCCATGATTATGATTTCAACTCATTTGTGAGTTGAAAATAGTAATATCTTGGGCCCGCTTAAGAGAAACATGGGTTAAACTTTTCAAAATTTTACCTAATTTTAAGTGACAATTCTCTATCTTTATGGTCTACCATATTAAATGTATCTACACTGTGGGCTAGATGGAGCTTATTAGCATATGTGTTACCTCACACACTTAGTTTTTTTGATGGTGAGAACACTTGAAGCTACCCAGTGAATTTCAAGTATACAATAAATTGTTATTAACTGTAAATTTGTTGTACAGTAGGTCTCTTGAATTTATTTTTCCTGAGATTTTATGTCCTTTGACTAGCATCTCTCCAACCTTTCCCACCCTTGGTTAAACGTTAGTAATGCTTGGTTAATTAAAATTTATTAGTTACCAGCCAGGTAACAGAAACTCCCCTGGCACTCAGTCCAGGACTTGCCAAAGCCAAGAAGAAGACAGAGCTAAGCTAAAGGCAGCTTACCGGCACTTACCTGATTCTTACCTCATGTTCAGCTGTGTAGAAAGTCACCAGGAGTCATTCACTGGCCAGTGTTATCATATTAAGTGTAATGTGTGAAGCTGCTCTTAATAATATGGCTTAACTCACAATTCAGGAGATTGCTTTTAAAAATAAGCATACTCATTCACAAACCTTTTTTTTTTTTTTTTTGAGCCTCTCCCATGTGTCAGACATTATAGATGCAATAGATACAAAGTATTCCAGTCTTATGCTTGAAGAGTTCAAAGTCTGCATGGGAGGTACATAAGTAGATTAATTATTAAATAACATAAAGGTTAACAAAGAGATGAACAAGTAGTGTGGTTGCATAGCAGATGTAACAAGTAAGGCTAAAGAAGTGATTTTTGCCACCTGGAGCTGGGTTTGAAGGATTGCTTTATGGGGTGTGAGGACGGTTCCAGTTAGAGAATAGCATGAGCATTGTTGGCATGTGATCATAGGAGGGCTTGCTTTATCTCAGCATAATGTAGTGTTCAGTTTGGCGGAAGGATAGAGGACTGAAAGGGAATTAGTGAAGGTTAGGTTTGGGGAGTTGGATTGGGCCCTGTGCAGAAGTGCCTTGTTTGCCCACTGTTGGATCTTACTCCATAGCAATGGCGAACTATTAAAGACTTTTAGGCGGAAGAGTGATGAGATCATCTTCATTTTTCAGGACGTTACCATTGACGATACTGATTGGCAGGGAGCAGCTTGTTGCTAGGAATGTCAGTTTAGGACTTTTTGTTACAGTCTTCGGAGAAATAAAGAGGATGTGGACTAAAGCAGCGGACTGAGGTTTCCTAGATGTCAGTGGTATCTGCATATATATGAAGGTGCTTCAAAAAGTTTATGGAAAATCAAAAGATACGCTTATTTGGTGCAAAAAATTTGAAATTCATCTTTGAGAAAGTTCATGGAAATGTATAATATGAAAAAACTCTACATGGATCAAAAAATTTTTGCACTGAAATAAGCTTACCTTTTAATTCCATTTTCCATGAACTTTAAAAAGTATCCTTATTTATGGGAATGAGAAAAAAAGGAGAAATCAGGAATGACTTAGGTTATAACTTGGATGGTAATAATCATTAAACGGAACTTATTTGTGCAAATGATTGCTTTTTATTGTGTCATTCAGGTTAGATATCTGTTTTGTTGATGTTACCTAGACATTTTATGAAACTTTGTGAGATTCCACTAGATTGAATTTAGAAGTCATGTAACAGAAACTCGTATTATGGTCACATCTTGTTTTGGACTAAAAATAGTATTCAATTTCACATAGACTTGGCTTTGGATAACTTTCTTTTTCCCCCATTTTCAGCAGATGAATATTTTTGTCACCACTAAGGGTTTCTTTTTTGAAAAAAATCTGATGAGAATTCTAATGACCTCAGGGAGACAAATGAAATAATAATATTTTATCTGTACAAGTGATATATTGTAGTTTAGAGAATGCTTTCCTGTACGTTTCTCATGATATTCTCCCACCAAGCAATTAGGCAGGTATTATCAATCTCATTTATAAGTCAAAAGCCTGAAGCTTGGTGACTCCCTCAAATTGTACACTTCTTGCAGGCCTAAGACTCTAACCTGGCTTTTTTTAGTTTCCAGTGTTCTTATTGTAATACTGTTGGTGCTCCTATCTGGAGAAAAGGGTTTTTTTTTTTTTTTTTTTTTTTTTTAGATTTATTTTATTAATTTGAAAGGCAGAGTTACAGAGAGGCAGAGAGAGAAGGGGGGGGGTCTTCCATCCTTAGTGCACTCTCCAGATGACTACAACGACTGATCTGAAACTAGGAGCTTCTTCCGGGTCTCCCATGCAGGTGCAGGGGTCCAAGGACTTGGGCCATCTTCTACTGCTTTCCCAGGCCATAGCAGAGAGCTGGATTGGAAGTGGAGCACTGGGACACAAACCAGCACCCATGTGGGATGCCAGCACTGCAGGTCGTGGCTTTACCTGCTACACCACAAAGCTGCCCCCCCCCCCAAAGATTTATGTATTTATTTGACAGGCATAGTTACAGAAAAACAAGGAGAGACAAAGAAGTGTTCCATCTGCTGGTTCACCCCCCAGATGACTGCAACGGCTGGGGCTGGGCTGGGCTGGGCTGGCTGAAGCCAGGAACCTAGAACTCCATCTGGGTCTCCCACATGGGTGTAGGAGCCCAAGTTTGGGCCATCCGCTGCTGCTTTCCCAGGTATATTAGCAGGGAGCTGGATCAGAAGCAAAGCAGCTAGGATACAGACTCATGCTCTTATGGGATGTTGGCATTACAGATGGTGGCTTCACCTGCTGTGCCACGACACTGGCCCCAAAGAAGAGTTTTTAAAATGATAGAATGATGATTATATTTTTGGAGATATATATATATATATGTTATATATATATATATAATATATTTGGAAGAGGACAGTACTAACTAGATATTATAAGTTCTGGCTTATTAATTAAAAATAAAATACTGTCACTTTCTAGTTATAATCAACTTCATTCTTAGGTTGAAAAAAACTTTTTATTTTCTTTTTTTAAAAGTGTTTTATGGAAATCCAGTACACATACCAAGAAATACACCTAAATGTAAAGATAAATGAGTTTGGAGAAGAAATTTTTTCAGAGATCCTGATTTCACATGAAAAGCAAGGCTAGTTACCTACTTTTGACATATTTCACATAAGGTTATGGAGTTGGTGCAAGTAATTTCTGTAGGGGCCTTGTTGAACGTTTACATTGGTATTTGAGAAACAATAGCTCTAGACAGAGAGCACGCCATAGATTCCAACCCACATCTGCAAACTCTTGCTGGACAGCCGACAGGCTGGGCCCAGCCTGCTGTGAGGAATGCGTGCCCTGCAACTGGAGAGTGACAATTCAATTGATTTTTGAGAGATTTGTTCCCACTTCTTTCTTTCTGGGGGAGCCCTGGGTGCACAATGTCTGTATTCACCTCTTGCCTCCAAAGCTGCAAAGAGGGAAGGGCTGAAAAAGGAATTGTTGGTTGGATTTTTCCCTTCCAGTAGCGGGCCCTTCTAGTGTGCTAGTATAAAACTTAAGGCTCTTGAAGTGTTTCTGCATCTAATATCAACGCTGTGGGGCATCATGAGCTCTTTTAGAAGATCATTGGGTCACATAGCTTTCACACAGTGGGGACCTAATAAGCTTTCATAGGATCAATATGCCTTTAATTTTTAATCCCAGCATTTCACTGTCATTACCTTCATCAGTGCTTTCAGAAAGGTTTGATACAGTGATGTGACCAAAGAGTATAGTGGTTGTATGTTTTCATAATACTGTGTACACTTGTTCCTTAGGTAAAATGCTTGGTGACATCTTAGTTTTTGATTTGGAAAGCAATTAAAGGGGCCAGTGTCGTCGTGTAATGGAAACTCCCTGCTTCGCCGGCATCCATCATGGGTATTGATTTGGGACCAGGCTGCTGCACTTATGATCCAGCTCCCTGCTAATGTGCCTGGAAAAGCAGTGGAAGATGGCTCGAGTGCTTGGGTCCCTGTACACACGTGGGAGACCTGGAAGAAACTCCTGGTTCGGTCTGGCCCAGCCCTGGCCATCATGGCCATTTGGGGAGTGAACCAGCAGATGGAAAATCTCTGTCTCTCTCTATATGTATAAATGTGCCTTTCAAATAAATAAAAACAAATATTAAAGCAATTATAACACTGATGTATACATTTCAAAATTAGCAGCTTTTCAGTGGTAAACTTGTGTATCCTCTTTAAGTGCATTTCCGTGGGTTGGGAGAACAAAATCTTTGCCTTCTCATACTTTCTGCACTGGTGTATGAGGGGCTTTGACTTGAAGTTTATTCAGGTTGTCTGGAACTTACTGGTTCCTGATACGACCTCACTTAATATTTAGGACCCTTGTTCCACAAATTCCTTGTTCTGCAACTTTTTAAATTCATTCATTTGCAACATGTGCCCATTATAGCTCAACCGCTGCTGTCGCCAGTGGCTTACTCTGTATTTTCTTGGTTGTTGCTTGCTTATCTTAACCTGTCTTTTAATCATTACCTCCTGGAAGAGCCAATTTAAAAAGAAACCACTATATTTCTCTGTTGAATATTGCCAACTCTGATATTCTTTCCCATGTATTGTTTATGTCCAGTTAAAATGGTATTCTGATTTATAGGTAATATTTCTGGTTATTCACAAGGTAGAGTTGCAGCTTTTCAATTAGAAAACAGTCTCAAGGACACTGATACTATTATTGTTTACATCTTATTTTAAATCTGTCCCTCCACCCGTATTATTCTCTAATTCAGTACAAAAACAGGGAAGTGGGGCGGGCATTGCAGTGAAGCAGGTTAAGCAGCCTCTTAGGATCAATATACTTCTTATATTTTTAAAGATTTATTTAAAAGGCAGAGTTAGGCCGGCGCCGTGGCTCAACAGGCTAATCTTCCGCCTTGCGGCGCTGGCACACCGGGTTCTAGTCCCGGTCGGGGCGCCGGATTCTGTCCCGGTTGCCCCTCTTCCAGGCCAGCCCTCTGCTGTGGCCCAGGAGTGCAGTGGAGGATGGCCCAAGTGCTTGGGCCCTGCACCCCATGGGAGACCAGGAAAAAGCACCTAGCACCTAGCACCTGGCTCCTGCCATCAGATGAGCGCGGTGCGTCGTCCGCAGCGCGCCATCCGCGGCAGCCATTGGAGTGTGAACCAACAGCAAAGGAAGACCTTTCTCTCTGTCTCTCTCTCTGTGTCCACTCTGCCTGTCCAAAAAAAAAGGGGGGGGGGGCAGAGTTAGATTTTCTACCTGCTGGTTCACTCCCGAAATGGCCACAATGGCCAGGAATGGGCCAGGCTGGAGCCAGGAGCTTCTTCCAGGTCTGCCATGTGGGTGCAGAGGCCCAAGCACTTGGGCCATCTTGCACTGCTTTCCCAGAAGCATTAACAGAAAGCTGGATCAGAAGCGGAGCAGCAGGGTCTCGAACCAGCACACATCGCTGGTGATGGTTTAACCTGCTACGCTACAACCTCGACCCCACTGGATAGGCTTTTTAAAAATAGATGTTAAAGTACTGAAGTTGATTTCTCAATGTGTGTTAATTCTTGATTCTCTTACCTTGCAGACACGTTGGCCGTCATTGCCTCCGAGCTCACCTTAGTCCACAGCTCTGTATCAGAAAGTAAGTTTCTAAGTCTGTGGAGGTGATTATTTAACTTTTTTTCCCTCAGAGAAAAGCAGTCATTTTTGAGTTAGAGTTGGGGGGTATGTGTGGAAACAGGCAGATGTAGACAGTTGACTGGAGTCGTAGTAATCATGGTCACTGTTTTCCTCAGCTCACAGCAGAACGAAGGCTATTTCTTCTAGATTTTCCTCACTTGCAGATTTCCTACTATCTTTAACTTTATGGATTTGCTCTGACTTCTTTATTCTGTCCTTGGTATTGAATTTTCTGTTTGGGTTTTCTTCCTTTGATCCTTTTTTTCTCTTGTAAACTTTGAGCAGTTTCAGAACGTGGTCTTTAAATATATTTTTTCCTGTTAAACATTCATTCCTAGTCTGTTGACCTCAACAATTGTCACTGTAGTTTTTTCCATAACTTTTTATTTTAGAAATGTTTTATACTTTCAGAAAAGTTGCCAGAAAAGTACAGTGGAGTTCTATGTAGCTTTCACCTAGATTTATCAATTGCTAACATTTTGCTATGTTTGCTTATCTCTCTAGATGTGAAAATGTTATTTTGTAGATCAAAACTGGTCAAACATTGACAATTTAATGTGGATCAGAATAATATATTTAATTATTGTTGTTTGCATTAAGTCTTTTAAGAGTAAGTTGTGAATATCATGACCCTTTACCTCTAAATACTTATCCTAAGAACAAGGAACTATGTAATGTAATTATATAAGCCTGATTAATAAATTTTGAAAATTTAAGGTTGATGAACTCTTATTTAATAGATAGGGTTTTTTAGATTTATTTATTTATTTGAAAGTCAGAGTTACAGAGAAAGAAGGAGAGGCAGAGAGAGAGAGAGGTCGTCCATCCGCTGGTTCACTCCCCAGTCAGCCGCACTGGTTGGAGCTGTGCTGATCCAAAGCAAGAAGCCAAGAGCCAGGAGCTTCTTCCTGGTATCCCACGCAGGTGCAGGGGCCCAAGGACTTGGGCCATCTTCTTTTTCCCAGGATATAGCAGAGAGCTGCATTGGAAGTGGAGCAGCAGGGACTCAAACTGGCACCCATATGGATTGCTGGCACTGCACGTGGTGGCTTTACTCAGTAACCACAGCGCTGGCCCCTGTAGTTGGTTTTTCTGTTTTCCATTTGTCCCAAATAATGTAATTTATAGAAATACAAATCCTCTTCACCCATCCAGAATCTAACTAGATGTGCATATTGTACTTGGTTTGTTTTTCTTTAATATTTTAAATATGGACTTGTTTTTTAGCATTTATCTTTTATGACATTGACATTTTTGAAGAATTCAGGCCAGTTTTGTAGTGTTCAAGTTGGGTTTGTCTGATTGTTTCCTAATGATTAGATATACGGT
The DNA here is from genome assembly GCA_949820135.1 of Sylvilagus floridanus. NCBI lineage: Eukaryota > Metazoa > Chordata > Mammalia > Lagomorpha > Leporidae > Sylvilagus > Sylvilagus floridanus. The sequence continues at coordinate 122,709,560 of OX463225.1, forward strand.
GAATGGACGAACATGTTCTTCTAATACTGTGGATTTGTCTAGCTCACTTTACCTTTTTAAAAAATTTCTTGTTGTGCAGAATATTAAACCAATGCTTTCAAAACTTTCTTGTTTTGTTTTAGTGCTGTTCCTTTGGGAACCACAGCCAAAGAGGAGATGGAGCGTTTCTGGAATAAGAACACGAGTTCAAACCGTCCTTTATCACCCCATATCACTATCTACAGGTAAGGGCTTTGGAACGGAGACTGCAGAGGTAGCGAGTGAGGGTTCTCGAGATGGGTTCTCGGTCTCCTTGTTATTGCCCTCACTTTCACTTGGCATCACTGTTGTAGGTGAGGTGAACTCCTCAGGATAGAGGGAAATAACTTAAGGGTTATCTCAGGCCTTTTTCATGTGGAAATGACTACATTTTATCTTCAAAAGGATAATCTATCCTGTAAAATTACCATTCAGAAAATTCTGGTAAGTCAAAAGGCAATTCCTATTAATTAAAAAAATGTTTTTTTGAAACTATTTCAAATTCACATAAGAATTACAGAAATAATCGAGAGTTTCCATAAAAACTTTCTCACAGATTCCCAGCTTGTTAACATGTCTGAATGATTTAAGAATAAGTTATAGGCCGGCGCCGCAGCTCAACAGGCTAATCCTCTGCCTGCAGCGCCGGCACCCTGGTTTCTAGTCCCGGTCGGGGTGCTGGATTCTGTCCCAGTTGCTCCTCTTCCAGTCCAGCTCTCTGCTGTGGCCCAGGAGTGCAGTGGAGGATGGCCCAAGTGTTTGGGCCCTGCACCCCATGGGAGACCAGGAGAAGTACCTGGCTTCTGGCTTTGGATTGGCGCAGTGCACCAGTCGCAGTGGCCATTGTGGGGTGAACCAACAGAAAAGGAAGACCTTTCTCTCTGTCTCCTTCTCTTGCTGTCTGCTCTGCCTGTCCAAAAAAAAAAAAAAAAAAGAGTAAGTTACACAGATGATGCCCCATTACTCCCATATTAGTTTCCAATTACTGCTATACCAAAGAACCTTTGTGGTTTAAAATAGTGCACTTACTGTCTTCCAGTTCCATAGTTTGAAAGTGTGACATGGATCTCATCAAGGTAGAATTAAGATGTTGGCAGGAGCTGCATTCTCTTCTGGAGGCTCTTGGGAAAACTTGATTTCTTTGTCTTTTCCAGTTTCTAGAGGCCACCACATTCCTCAGCTTACAGTCTTCCTACATCTTCAAAGCAGGCAGTGGGAGAGGCTTTCTCATTTTGTATCACTCTGACCTCTTCTGCCTTCCTCTTCCACTTTCGAGAACCCTGTGGTTACATTTGGACCTACCCAAACAATCTAGGACAATGCACCTATCTCAAGGTCCTTAATTTACTCATACCTACAAAGTTCCTTGTGTGATATACAAGGTAAAATATTCAGATTCTGGGGATTAAGACACTGAGGCCTTTGGAGAGGGGCAGTAACATCACTGTGCCTACCACAGTCCACCTCATGGCCCCTCACAGGTTATGTATACACCATGTGCAAAATTAATGCTCCCCATCCCATTGGCCTTTAACCCACTACAGTCTTCAACCCATTTCAGCGTCAACTAAGAATCTTAAAATTTCATCTAAACCTTACCATCTAAATTAAATTAGATATAATCCCTTCTGGGGCACAATTCCTGTTCATTTGTGAAACTCAAGGAACAAGTTACCTGCTCCCTGGATGCAGTGGTGGGATAGACATAGGATACTGATTATAATGTTCCCATTCAAAGGGTGAGAAAATGGAAGGAGACAAGGAGTCTGTGGTTCAGGCAACTTGGAGATTCGGCCAGGCAAGCTCCATTTGGTTTCAGGGCCTGAGAGTGATCCTTTGAGACTCCTGGCTCTGCTCTCTGGGCTTTAGCTCCACCTTCCGTTCTTCGTTTTTCATGAAAGGTGGTACATGTTTTTATGGTTGAGTAGTTTTATTCTTTTTATTCTTTGTAGCTGAGTAGTTTTGTCACCTGGTTCTTGTCTGTGGAATTTTAAAAGTATAACAGCACTCTTTCATTTCATCTTCAGTCACTTTTAGTTGGTGTTGGCAGTATTTCTATTGGTGTAACATTCTGAAGAACCTTGGGGGTTTCCTGTGTGTGTTGTGGGAATTCACTCCATTAGACAAGACTCCCTTGCGGGTCTTTTCTGACGAATCCCATCTGTGTTTTTGTCATCTGCTGAGAAGACCTGGACAATATTTTAGTAATGTGTTCCATCATGCTATGCAGCCTTTTATGTGACTGAATATCTGACCTTGTGGTCTTTGTGAGGTATTAACAAAAAAGTATGTGGCCATGTTCTTGACTTTCTCAACAATGAATGCTTTTTTTTTTTTAATTCTATCTGTGAAGGCTGAGAATTCCCTAAATCCTTATTTATTTATTTATTTATTATTTTTATCTGGAAGGCAGAGTGACAGAGGGAGAGAAACAGAGCCATAGAGAGAGATTGTCCATCTGCTGGTTCAGTCTTCAAATGCCTGCAACTGTTGGGGCTGGACCAGGACAAAGCCAGAAGTCTAGAACTCCATCCAGGTCTCTCTCATGGGTGCACCTGCTGCATCCCAGGGTGCGCATTAGCAGGAAGCTGGATTGGAAGTGAGGGAGGACTTGGGTCCAGGCACTCCAGTACAGCTTCAGGAGTCCCAAGCAGCAGCTCAAGTGCTATGCTGCAACACCTGTCCACCTACTCCCCCTTTTTTTTGAAAAGCAGAGAGAGACACAGAATATACTTTCAGTTCCTTCCTCAAATACTCCCAACAACTGCGACTGGGCTGAACTGAAGCCAGGAACCAAGAACTCAGTCCAAATCTCCCATGTAGGTGGTAGGGACCCAACTACTTGAACCATCATCTTCTATCTCCAAGGATCCGCATTAACAGGAAGCTGGAATCAGGAGCCAGAGCTGGGACTCAAGCCCAGATCAAGAAAGACTCTGATGTGGGCCGCAGGCATCTTAACTGCTAGGCCAAATGCCTGCCCTCTGGTTCCTTTTTGTTTATCAGTTCTCCCATCGGTCTGTGTTTTTCCTTTCACGTTTTACTTTATGCAGCAGAAACAGTCAAGCTGCAGCTTCAGGGAGTTCTGCTTCCCACCTCACTGCAGGACGTAATTCTGCTAAGCTTTCTGCCCTGTTCAAGTGTAACAAGGATGCCTTTTCCACAGTTTTAATAACATGTTCTTCATTTTGAACGCTCACCAGTAGTATTTTTAACACACACAGACATATATATATATATATATATATATTTTTTTTTTTTTTTTTTTAAGATGAAGTGACTTTTTAAAAAAAGGTGTATTTATTTATTTACTTTTATTTTGAAAGAGTTACAGAGAGAGGGAGAGACAGAGAGAAAGATCTTTCATCTACTGGTTCACTCCCCAAGTGGCTGCAACAGTTGGGACTGGGCTAGGCTGAAGCCAGGAGCCCAGAGCTCCATCTGGGTCTCCCACGTGGGTCACAGGGGCCCAAGCACATGGGCCATCTTCTGCTCTTTTCCCAGGCATGTTAGCAGGGAATTGGATTGGAAGTAGAGCAGCTGGGACTTGAACCTGTGCTTTTATGGGATGCCAGGTTGTGGGCAGTAGCTTAACCCACCACGTCACAATGCCGACCCCCACAACATCCATATTTCTACCCACACTTTGTTCTTGACAATGTAGGTATTTTCCAAGACAATATGTGCTTTCTCTACCATACTACTCATTTCATTCTGAGTCTTCACTAGCTGAATTGTTAGCATCCACATTTATTTTTTTGAACAGCTTTTTTTTTGTGGTATAACTTGTATAATTCACATACTTGAAAGTGTAAAATTCAGTGACTTTTGATACTTGCAGAGTTGTATAACCGTTACCACAATCAACTTTAGAGTATTTTCATCACCACCAGAAGGAACCCACACCTTTTAGCTGTCACCAGCAATCCCTCATCTTCCTTCTAGATAACCCCACAGTATGTGCTCCTTTGTCACTGCCTTGTTTTACTTAGCATGACATTTTCACAGCTCAGCTGTGTTGTAGCATGTATCAGTGCTCTATTCCTTTATGTAGGCCAAAGAATATTCCAATTTATGGACATAATCCGTTTTATTTACCCATTCAGTTATTGGTGCACATTTGAGTTGTTTGTGCTTTTTAGCTACAATGAATAATGCTCCTATGACCATTCATAATTAATGTTTCATTTCTTTTGATCACATATGTAAGGGTAGAATTGCTGCATCAAGTGATAATTCTCTTTGGCATTTTGAGAACATTTGCCAGACTGTGTTCCCTTTTGGCTGCATCCTTTTACATTCCCACCAGCAGAGCATGAGGGTTCCAGTTTTTCCACATCTTTAACAACACAATGTAACATCCATTTTTTAAAAAAGATTTATTTTTATTTATTTGAAAGAGTTACAAAGAGAGGTAGAGACAGAGAGAGAAGTCTTCCATCCGCTGGTTCACTCCCCAGGTGGCTGCAACCGAGCTGTGCTGATCCGAAGCCAGGAGCCAGGAGCTTCTTCTGGGTCTCCCATGTGGGTGCAGGGACCCAAGTCTTGGGCCATCTTCCTCTGCTTTCCCAGGCCACAGCAGAGCTGGATAGGAGAGGAGCAGCTGTGACTAGAACTAGCGCCCATATGGAATGCCGGAGCTTCAGGCCAGGGCTTTAACCCACTGTGCCACAGTGCCAGCCCCAACATCCATTTTTCTATCAGCAGTCTTTTTAGGGCAACTTAGGCCTTTTTTTTTTTATTAATATTATTATTGTGGCCCTAAATATTCTCCCAGCACCTTGACTGCCCAATTTTAAATTCATTCCCACATTTTTGGGTACATATTACAACAGCACTTCTAGGCACCACAATCTGTTATTTTCTGTTTGCTGCCTGAAACAAGTTACAACAAGCAACCACCTTCATAGGTTCTGTATCCATGGATTCTGTGAACAGAACTGAGGAGTAAAAATATTTGGGGGAAAAAAATTGTGTCTCTACTGAACGTGTACACTCTTTCTTTTTCTTGCTCTCTCTTTTTTTTTTTATCCCTCGCTCCTTCCCTCCTTTCATTCCTTCCTTGCTTCAGATTTATTTATTCGAAAGGCACCATGACAGAGAGAGAATGAGATTTTCCATCTGTTCCCATCATCCCCAAATGGCCACAACAGCAGGGCTGGGCCAAGCCAAAGCCAGGAGCCAAGAACTCCATCCTGATCTCCCACATGGGTGGCAGGAGCCCAAGTACTTGGGCCATCTTACGCTGCCTGCCAAGGTGCACTTAGCTGTAAACTAGATTAGAAGCAGAGTAGTTGGGACTTAAATCAGCCTCTAATTTGGGATGCTGGCTCTGCAAGCAGCGACTAACCTGCTGGACCTGTTTATCTTTATTCCCAAAACAATACAATGTAACACCTATTTACATAGTATTTGTACTGTATTAGATATTCTGTTTTTTAAAAAGAAAATACTTATTTATTTGAAAGGCAGAGTGACAGAGAGAGAGAGAGAAATATCATTCATCCCCTAGTTCACTTCCCAAAGACAAAACAGCCAGAGCTGGGCCAGGTCCAAGTCAGGAGCCCAGAACTCAATCTGGATCTCTCCTGTGGGTGGCAGGGGCCCAAGCACTTGAGCTATTTTGTGCTGCATCCCAGAATGCGTTAGCAGGAAGCTGGAGACTTGACCCCACATCCTGATATGGGATGTGGGCATCACAGGCTGGCCTTAACCCACTGTGCCATAGCATCTTCTCCTGTATTAGGTATTCTTGATGCTGTCAAGTATGTGGGAGGATGTGTGTAGGTTGTGTATATGCCGTTTTAGATCAGGGATTTGAGCGCCTGTGGATTTTGGTAGCCATGGTGTTCTTGGAGCCAGTGCTGTGAGAATACCAGGAAAACCTATGCTGCAAACTTGGTGGCTTAACGCAGCATAAATTTATTATCTAAAAGTTCTGTAGGTCAGAAGTTTGATACAAGCCTCCCTGAGCTAAAATTAAGGTATCGGCAGAGCTGCATTTCCGTCTGGAAGCTCTGGGAAGAATCCATTTCCTGTCATTTTCCAGCTTCTGCAGGCTGCCTGAATTCCTCGGCTCAGCGCCTCCTCCTTCCACTTGCAGAACCAGCAATGGCGGGTTGAGATTTCTGGTTACTTCCTGTTGACTCAGTTCCTGTCATTACATGTCTTTTCGGGATCTCCTTTTCTGTCAGCTTCTTCCACTTTTGAAGACCTGTGTCATTTTGATGGGCCCATCTGGATAATCTAGGAGCCAGGAGCTTCTTCCAGGTCTCCCACGGGGGCTCAGGGGCCCAAGCATTTGGGCCATCTTCTACTGTTTTTCCAGGCCTAGCAGAGAGCTGGATCAGAAGTGGAGCAGCTGGGACTTGAACCGGTGCCCATATGGGGTGCCAGCACTGCAGACAGCGGCTTTACCCACTACACCACAGCACAGGCCCCTATAACTGTCATTATTTTGATATTCAAATTATTTGCTATTTGGCCAGTGGCATTCTTCAAGAAGGGTCCTGTGAAATAAGTATCTGAGAAATATTTATTCCTATGAAAAAAATCACTATCTATGTATATGGTTTCAAACACTCCCCCAACATCCGTGATGTATGTAAGTACATACATAAATGTGTACCTCTCTGTTTGTCTTTTGTCCTCAGAAGTGGTGTGAATAACTGGTTTTGCTCGTGTCTTCTAAGGAAAATCTCCATAGTGTTGTTTTTTTTTAAAGCTAATCCAGCAGAGTGCCTGGAGCTCTCCTACCCTGTCTTCTTGGATTCCTTCCAGGGAGGCTGGCCATTTTTTAACCACCTCCACAAATACCACAACCCTTCGGTTTTTTCCAACCCAGATTCCTGGGATAATTCTGATTGCAAAAACTGAATACTCTGCTAACACAGAAGAAAGCTGCTAGGTGATTTCAGTTGTTGCTTCTTCATGATGAACATCTTTTTTTTCCCAGAGAGTAAAGATTTGGGGGAGGGTTGTAATGATGAAGGATGTCCCAAATTATTCTGAATCTGTACTTAAGGCCCTGACCTTTTTTCACAGGTCTCTCTCTCTCTCTTTTTTTTTTTTTTTTTAAGATTTATTTATTTATTTGAAAAGCAGAGTTACAGAGAGGGAGAGGGATAGAATGAGAGAGAGGAAGGGACAGAGACAGATCTTCCATCCACTGGTTCACTCCCCAAATGGCTGCAATGGCTGGAGCTGGGCCGGTCTGAAGCCAGGAGCCAGGAGCCTTTTCTGTGTCTCCCACACGGGTACAGGGGCCCAGGCACTTCGAGCCACCTTCCACTGCTTTCCCAGGTGCATTAACAAGGAATTGGATAAGAAGTGGAGCAGCCAGACCCAAATGGGATGCCGGTGCTGCAGGCGGAGGCTTTACCTATTACGCCACAGCGCCAGCCCTTCACAAGTCTTCTAAAGAACACTAGTAGATGGATAAATTGAATCTTTTTGCTACCTTGTTTTCTCTTCCATTTTTGAAACCCCAGACACATTTGTGGAAAAAAGAAACAGCAGGGGACATAGGGCTATTTCCAGTGATATGTCAGGGAAGATGTTTGAGATTTCTGTAATCACATTTTCTATTATTAACTTTTAGAGTTTTTTGCAAGAGGCATGGAAATAAATGATTAGTGATGTTGAGCATCTTTCATTTATTTATTGGCCATTTGTATATCTTCTTTGGAGAAATGCTTTTACTTTCTTGACAGTATTATTTGCTGTTAGATCACTTGCTGAAATTCATATATCCTGTGCCTCTGGCCTTCCTTTGATTAATAGTCTGTTGAAGTCAAAGGAGGGGCTGGCATTGTGGCATAGCGGGTAAAGCCTCCACCTGCGAGGCCAGGATCCCATATGGGTGCCGGTTCAAGTCCTGGTTGCTCCTCTTGTTTTTTTTTTTTTGTCTTTTAAAATTATTATTATTTTGCAAGAGTGATTTTATTTACTTGAAAGACAGTTAAAGCGAGAGGTAGAGACAGAGTGAGGTCTTCCATCCTCTGTTTCACTCCCCAAATGGCTTGCAAATGGCAGGAAATGAGTGTAGGGGCCCAAGGACCTGGACCATCCTCCACTGCTTTCTCAGGCACATTAGCAGGGAGCTGGACTGAAGGTGGGGCAGCTGGGACTTGAACCGGCACCTGTACAGGATGCTGGTGCTGCAGGCCATCCGCCAGTTGCTCCTTTTCTGATCTACCTCCCGGCTAATGGCCTGGAAAGCAGTGAAAGCTGGCCCAAATGCTTGGCCCCTGCACCAACGTGGAAGACTCAGAAAAAGTCCCTAACTCTTCGGCTTCGGCCGCCCCAATGCTGGCCATTATGGTCATCTAGGGAGTGAATCCGTGGATGGAAAATTTCTCTTATTTGTGTCTCCCTCTCTGTAACTCTGATTTTCAAATGAATAAATAAAAAGTTAACTTAAAAAAAGGAAAGAAAGGAACTAAAATTAATACAAGTTCATGTGAATAGAATTCTTTGCTCAGAGTGTGCTTGGTACTCTTTTAGGAGTTGGCAGTGTAGAGATAATTAAGAGAATCTTTGTCAAAGGATCTCAGCATTACCTGTAAAAACTGTTTTTCTTAAGGGAAAATCCTACTGACCCCCTAGTGATCACCTTTCTTTAAGTGAGTTAACCCAGTCTTGATTTTTAGATTCTTACCTGTTGTTTGCACGGGGAGCGGGTAGGATGACTTGGCTCTGTTCTAAGATATTTGGGCCCTTACCTGGAAAACAAAGACTGGAGTTGAATTAATACAGAGATCTAGGGGCAGGTGTTTTGGCACATTGGGGTTAAGCTCTGCTTGAGATGCCCACATCCCATATTGGAGTTCCCCGTTTGAGTCTGGTGACTCTGTTTCTGATCTAACTTCCTGCTAACATGCCTGGGAGGCAGTGGATGGTGGCCCAAGTACTTAGGTCCCTGCTACCACATGAGAGACCCTGATGGAGTTCCTGGCTCTTGTCTTTGCCTGGCCCAGCCCCAGCTGTTGGGATCATTTGGGGAGTGAACCAGTGGATGGAAGACCTCTCTCTCTCTCTCTCTCTCTCTTCACTCCTATTTCCTTCCTCCCTCCCTTCTCCCCTCTCCCCATCCTTCTATCACTCTTAGTACCTGCTCATTACTAAACAAACCAAATATGGTATAAGCCATTTTTAAAAATTGTGGTAGCATTTGAATTCAGCCAGCTCTTTTATTCACAGGATTTAGTTCATCTGTGCCAGTAGCTGTACACGCATTTGGAATGCTAAGTGATGTCTTAAAGTTTCCTTACTTTTTAGGGTTTCGTTTGTTTCAAGTCAATATTTGTTTTTTCTCATTCTGATAATCATTCTCCTTGACAAAACAGTTGAGCAATATGTTCTGCACTCTGTCATCAATTAACATAAATTGTTTCTCTGGGTTAGGAGGCTTGCTTTTTCTGAATACAATCTTAAAAGCCCCTTTTTGTTCAGGATATTTTTACAAACCTCAGCTGGGTATTAGTTTCCTGATTCTTCTCACCAAGTTATGCCTGTGTTTTCTGTTTGTCTTTGGTTGCATGGCTCTTCTCCTGCCTTTTGAATTTATCCTGTTAAATCTGAGTTAATCGGAGTGGTATCTTTTTCTTTTTGAGATCTTTTTCAATCTCATTAAATTTTTCCTCCTTAAGAGTGTTGAGTATATTATCGGATTATGCTCAGTATTCCGTGTTTAAACTGACGTTTCAGGATGAAAGTTAACTTTCTCCAAAGACTCCTGTTCTTTCCATTTTACCACAAGCTCTCTCTTCAGCAGAACTAACAATGTTGCTTGTCCTTCTATGGAGATACTTTGGCAAATTGATGATTCCTGGTTTAAAGAGGGGCTTGATGACAAAGTAGTTCAGAACTGCTCTGGATTAAGAAATATATACTACTTCTAAAATTGGGTGTAAAAATATGGAATAGGTAATTTATATGGGAGTAAGTGGGATGTTCAGATAGTTGGGGGTATATAATAAGGGAGAAATCAAGAATGACTACATATTGTATGAAACTGTGGATAAACAAAATTCACTTAGGTTTTCTTCTACTGTGGTGTTATGACTAGAGAAACACAGGGACCCAGAGGTTGTGTTCCAGTGATTACTTTCCAATTGTACCAACTTTAATTGATGTCTTTGACTAATATTGCTTCTCCTTGTACGAGTTTGTAGAATCGTTACCTCTTCTTAGCTCTATCTGATGCAGTCTGGTAAAACACATTGCATATTCCTTTAAGTAAAAAAATCAGTTTTCTTATTTTCATATTGGAAAGTGGAGTCCTTGGGGCGGGTGTTTTGGCACAATGGGTTACGCCACTGTGTGACATACCTGCATCCCATATGGGACTGGTGGATGGAGTCCTAGCTACTCTGTTTGCAATTCAGCTTCCTGCTAATACAGTGGATAATGGCCTGGTACTTGTGCTACCCACATGGAAGATCCCAGTGGAGTTCCTGGCTCCTGGCTTTGGCCTGACCCAGCCCTGGCTGTTGTGGGCATTTGGGGAGTGAACCAGCAGATGGAAGATCTTGCTCTCTTTCTGTCTTCCTCTCTTTCTGTCAGTTTGCCTTTGAAATAAATAAAATCTTAAAAAGTGGAAACCCAGGAATATGAACGCAGTTTTGTTTTTCTGAAAATAGTGCTTATTTCAGATTTAGTTTATGTTCTTTTTGCCCAGATGGACTCTACGGTGGTGTTATCTTCTCCTTTCTAAAATTGTCTTCATGTGTTTCTTTGCAGTTGGTCTCTTCCCATGGCAATGTCCATTTGCCATCGTGGAACTGGTGTTGCCTTGAGTGCAGGTACGTATGTGTCCTTTTTTTTCATTATTATTTATTTATTTATTTGAAAGGCAGAGTTTCAGAGAGACAGAGAGAGGTCTTCATTTGCTGATTCACTCCCCAGATGGCCATAATGGCTGGAGCTGTGCCTATCCAAAGCCAGGAGCCAGGAGCCTCTTCCATGTTTCCCACATGGGTGCAGGGGCCCAAGAACCTGGGCCATCTTCCACTGCTTTCCCAGGCCATGGCAGAGAGCTGGATCGGAAGTGGAGCAGCTGGGACTCAAACCGGTGCTTATATGGGATGCAGGCACTGCAGGCGGTGGCTTTACCTGCTCGCTCCAGCACCAGCCCCTTACATGTGTACTTTTTTTTTATTATTATTTTTTTTTAATTTTTTTTAAGATTTATTCATTTACTTGAAAGAGTTACACACAGAGAGGAGAGGCAGAGAGAGAGGTCTTCCATCCGCTGGTTCACTCCCCAGTTGGCTGCAACGGCTGGAGTTGTGCTGTTCCAAAGCCAGGAGCCAGGAGCTTCCTCCAGGTCCCCTGCTTGGGTGCAGGGGCCCAAGGGTTGTGCCATTTTCTACTGCTTTCCCAGGCCATTGCAGAGAGCTGGATTGGAAGTAGAGCAGCCGGGACACGAACCGATGTCCATATGTGATGCTGGCACTGCAGGTGGCATCTTAACCTGCTACGCCACAGCGCCAGCCCCTGTATGTGTACTTCTATACACACTCTCACACTCATGTTTCTTTGAAGAATTTTGCTGTTTCTGTGACTCTTATCACTGCCCCCCTTTGCAACTCAGCAGCTTAAATTAGAGTGAATGATGGTCCTTTTATTCATTTATTCATTCACTTCCTTAATAATTAATTGAGTTCCCACTATGTTCAGCTTCTCTTAGCAGATTTTTATTTTAAAAAATGTATTTGAGGGGCCAGCGCTGTGGTGCGGTGGGTTAACGCCATGGCCTGAAGCGCTGGCATCCCATATGGGTGCCGGTTCGAGACCTGGCTGCTCCACTTCCAATCCAGCTCTCTGATGTGGCCAGGGAAAGCAGTAGAGGATGGCCCAAGTCCTTGGGCCCCTGCACCCATGTGGGAGACCTGGAAGAAGCTCCTGGCTCCTGGCTTCGGATCGGCGCAGCGGCCAATTGGGGAGTGAACCAGCAGATGGAGGACCTCTCTCTGCCTCTCCTCTCTCTGTGTAACGCTGACTTTCAAATAAATAAATCTTTTTTTTTTTTTAAAGTATTTGAAAGGCAGAGAGACAGATATGGGTTTCCCATCTACCGAGTCACTCCCCAAATGCCCTTAACCTTAACAGCCAGGGCTGGGCCAAGAACCAAGAACTCAACTTGTGTCTTCCACGTGGGTGGCAGGCACCCAAGTGCTTGAACTATCGCCCGTTGCCTGATGCAGCATGCATTTGCAGGAAGTTGAAATCGGAGACCAAAGCTGGGACTTGAACATTCTGAGCAGCATCCCAGTTGCTACGCCAAGCACCTACCCTGTCTTAGCAGATTTTTAACTCACTTCCTAGTACTTCCTGACATTATATTTTTTGAAAGTGTAGAGAACAGAGAGAGATATATAATAAAGATGGATTGGCTGGCTGCTCACTGATGAAATGCAGTCCTAGGTCAGTCATCACCCAAATTCTTCCAGAAAGTCAGTTTCAGCACCATTCTGTCACCTAGAATTGATCACACTCCAGTAGACTTACTAACCAGTTTCTTGAAATCTTGATTTACACAAAAGAATTCGTATTTATTCTTTTGGATAATATGAAATAGAACTGCAGAGTGAATTGGTCTTAACATAATTAGTACGTCCTTTTCAGGTGGGAGCATTTATTCCATGAAATGTGGGTTATAAGCAGGTTTCTGGGATTTGATGTATCTTCACAGCATATACTTTAGAAGACGATAGGCTAGATTCCTTAGTTTTCTCTGGCCAGTGCTAGAGACAGCCACATTTTTGCTTTTTTAGCTTTGCTCTAGCCTTTATAGCATGTATTATTCCCTCACCCCACCAAAAAGGGGGGAAAAAACAACTAGATCAGGTTCCTTAGATACATGCTCTCAAAGCATTCTGGTTGTAATTTATTCATTGTCATTCTACTGGATTGTGTGTTCTGTGAGGGCTTAGATTGCATCTATCAGTATTTTTATCAAATAACTCTTTTTTTCTTCAAAAGATCATGGGAAATATGTATTATGAAAAAACTGAGTGGCCAGTGCCGCAGCTCACTAGGCTAATCCTCCGCCTGCGGTGCCAGCACACGGGGTTCTAGTCCCGGTCGGGGCACCGGATTCTGTCCCCGTTGCTCCTCTTCCAGGCCATCTCTCTGCTAGGGCCCAGCAGTGTGCCGGCCGCAGTGTGCCAGCCGCTGCGGCCATTGGAGGGTGAACCAATGGAAAAGGAAGACCTTTCTCTCTGTCTCTCTCTCTCACTGTCTACTCTGCCTGTCCAAAAAAAAAAAAAAGAAAAGAAAGAAAAACTGAGCATGGGTTTCAAAAATTTGTGCACCAAAATAAATATCTTTTAATTCTATTTTCCATGAACTTTTGATGTCCTTTTATGTTTCTTTTCTAACTGGCTCTGGCCATATTAGTTTGCTCCCCTGCAACTGACTGTAACAGCTATCTAACTAGTATTCCAGTACTGCTATTTCTCTATGTATGATTACTAGTTTAGCTGAAATCTGCTCTTTTTAGTGGGAGAGGAGATTATCAGGCATTATTAGAGAGCTGCATAGGTAAATCCGAGTTTGTTCTCTGTAAGTCTCCTTGAAATGCCTGGTGAGCTTGTGTTCTCTCTTCTAGCAAATGTAATTCAGCACATGTGTGGTGCTCTCACACAGAACAGATGCAAACCAAGAGTGGTGAAATGCTTGAGAAGCCAGCATTGTGGCACGGTCGCTAAAGCCACTGCCTGGAATGCTGGCTTCCATATGCATGCCTGTTCGCTCTACTTCCCATCCAGCTCCCTGCTAATGGCCTGGGAAAGCAGTGGAAGATGGCCCAAGTGTGTAGGCCTTTGCCACCCATATGGGAGACCTAGAAGAAGCTTCTGGCTTCTGGCTTCACCCTGACCCAGCCCTGGCCATTATGGCCATCTGGGGAGTGAACCAGTCGATAGAAGATTTTTCTGTCTCTGTCTCTCTCTCTCTTTCTCTAACTCTTTCAAATAAATCTTTAAGAAAAAAAAAAAAAAAGATTTTTATATAGAGAGAAGGAGAGGTAGAGAGAGAGAGAGATCTTCCATTTGCTGGGTCACCCCCCAATTTGCTGCAACGGTTGGAGCTGCGCCGATCCGAAGCCAGGAGTTTCTTCTGGTTTTCCCATGTGGGTGCAGGGGCCCAAGGACTTGGGCCATCAAGTACTGCTTTCCCAGGCCATAGCAGAGAGCTAGATCGGAAATGGAGCAGTTGAGACTCAAACTTGCAGCCATATGGGATGCTGGCAATGCAGACGGTGGCTTTACCCACTGTGCTACAGCACTGGCCCCTAAATTAAAAAAATAAATAAATAAAAATAAAAATGCTTGAGCCGCTAGTACACATTCTGTTCCAAGTTGATAGTACTGGATCCTTTGCTGGCAAAGAAGAATAAGCTCATGACTTTGAACACCATATAAATCCCTGCTATCCATACAGGCTTTTCTCCTATGAATAGTCCCCTGGTTGTCTTTGACTTTGGCCTAGGGAATAATAGAAAATATCTTGCCTGTAATCGGTATGGAATCATATACTGAGAGACACAAGCCCCACTGTTTACCTGGTGTAAAACTTCGAGTCCCTCTACTTCTTTCCTTTCGATACTTCAGCCTGGGAGCAAAGCCTTTTTCACATCAGGTATCATGACCAACTTGTCAGGAGGTGGCCCCTTGAACAGAGTAGAGCAGATGACAGCCCTCGGGTCCCAGCATGTGGTGTGCTCGCACTTCAGAAGCTTGGTGCCAGCTAGAGTTGTCGGGTAGGAGAGGGATTTCTCTTCTGACTTTTGCTCTGGTGAAATAGTGGTGGTATTGGACATGGACTTTGTTTCTTTTTTAATGATCTGATTGATTTATTTGAAACCAGTTACAGCAATAGAGAGGGAGAGACAGAGATCTTTTATTTGCTGATTCACTTCCCAAATGGCTGCAGTGGCCACAACTAGGCCAAGCTGGAACCAGGAGCCAGGAGCTTTTTCCAGGTCTCCCACATGGGTGTAAAGGCCCAAGGACTTGGGCCATCTTTTGCTGCTGTCCCAGGTGCATTAATGGGGATCTGCATAGAAGATGGAGTTGGGGGCTGACATTGTGGTATAATGGGTTGAGTCACCATCTGCAATGCCGGATTCCCGTGTGGGTGCTTGTTTGAGTCCTGGATGTTCCACTTCTGATCCAGCTCCCTGCTAATGTGCTTGGAAAGGTCGTGGAGGATGGCCAAGTGCTTGGGCACCTGCACACAAATGGGAGACGCGAATAAAGCTCCTGGCTCTGGTCTTTGGCCTGGCCTGGCCCTGGCCATTGCAGCCATTTGGGGAGTGAACCAATGGATAGAAGATCTCTCTTTCTGTCTCTCTCTGTTACTCTGCCTTTCAAATAAATAAAATAAATCTTTGAAAAAAAAAAAAAATGGAGCAGGGGCAGGCGTTATGGAGCAGTAGATTAAGCCACCGCCAGTGATCGCAGAATTCCACTTGGCTCCAGTTTCTCCTTTTTTTCTTTTGTTATTATTTGAGAGACAGACAAAAAAGAGAGAGCTCCTATTACAAATTAAACTAGATTTGCTTCCTTAAACTCATGTGGACATTTGAACCCCAAAGTCTTAATGTTAAGCAGTTCTAATAGCTGATGGGTTTGGTGGAGACTTGATTCAGTTATGGTATCTGAAGATGGGGCCTTTGAGAAGTGATTGGGTTAGGCTGCTAGGATGGAGCCCGAGACTGAATCAAGATGGCATGGTAACATGATAAAGAGACGCCACACTGAGGGGTAGAGGAAGAGTGTGTTTCCTTTGTCTCTGCTACCTGGCTTATCATGCCATCATTCTTCTGCACCTGTTTCACCATTGCCCGCCTCTACCAGATGCCAGACTACTGGGGCCACCTGGTCTTGTACTCTGATCCTCCAACTGTTAGCCAAATTAAACCTTCCTTCTAAGTTGCTGCTCTCAGATATTTTTGTTAAAGGAACAAAAAATAAATACAACTCCCATCTGCTGGTTCACTACCCATATGCCTGCTGTGGCTGGACTGGGTTGGGGCTGGAGCCAGGAGCCAGGAGCCAAGGGCATAAGCCAGGTCTCCCCCATTGGAGGCAGGAGCCCAATTACTTGAGCCATCACCACTGCTTCCTAGGGTCTGCACTGGTGGGAAGCTGAAGTCAGGAGCTGAAGCCGGAGTGACACCCAGGCACTGATGTAGGATGTGGGTATCTTAACCCCTAGGCTAAATGTTTTTCATGTCTTTCAGGGCCTCTCCTAGGCTTCCGGAGACTGTTTGTTTAAGGGTTACTTATTTGAAAGTCAGAATTACAGAGAGAGAGATCTTCCATCCACTCATTCACTCCCTAGATGTCCACAATGGCCAGGTCTGCGCCAGGCTGAAGCCAGGAGCAAGGAACTTCATCTGAGTCTCCCACGTGGGTGGCAGGTGCCCAAGCATGTGAAGCAGCTGGGACATGAATTGTCACCCATACGGGATACTGGTATCACAAGTGGTGGCCTTACCCCTTACCCACAGCGCCAGCCTCAAGACAGTGTTTTTACTGAAGTGATCATCAGTTTAGCTAGTGGCTCTTGTGTAGGGATCCTACATTTAGGGAGTTGCAGCTGATACTCTGGCAGGAATTACATGAAATTAAACCTGTGCTTTAGATGGAGATCTAAAGGACAGGAAGGAACAATCACAACAGCACAGTAGAGGGTCGGGAAGAGCATTTCAGACTGACAGGACAAAACCTGCCATGGCTCTGGGGTGGAAGTTTTTGCTCGTTCCCAGGAAGGCAGCTGGAGCAGAGTGAGCAAGTGGAGGAATGGCACAAGTGAGTCAGGCAAGGGCCAGACATATCTGCAAGCAGATACATGCACGCACATACACACACAGAGTTGAAAATCATGTAAGGATAGGAATTCCTATCTAAGATCTGTTGCCACTATTCCTCTGCTATCATGGGATGATGGAATCCAGGTGTAAAGATGATTGGTGTTGCCTAGGAATCCATGTGTAGTTCCTGGTTTTTAACTTACTTGCTCTGAACTGATAGAGTAAATTTCAAGATTAGGCCATTCTAGGTGTAAATTCATAATTACTTTCATTTTTGCTTGCTTAAAAAGTTTTAGGTTGATGAAGAGATTTTTAGATTGATGTTTTCTGCTTGGTTTAGTGGTTTTGATAAACAGATTTGAGCCTCAATTACTGGAACAAGAGCAGTTTATCAGACTACAGTTTTCCTTATTATGTCCGTGTATTTGTCACTGCTGAATAGAAAAAGGATGTCAATTCTTTCATAGACTATAAAAATATTCATTTGCTAAATATGACTAAAGTTGAATATTTCACAGCTGTGTTTGATAGTTACTTGCTTTTTTCTATCTGACACCCTTTGAATGGCCTTGGCATTCATCAGCATGTATCCTGATTTTCCCAATCCTTCTTCAGTAAGTCTGTGCTAGAACATAGCTGCTTTCTAGAGGATGGTGGTGATCCTTTTTCCTTCAGATGCCAAAGGTCTCCTCATCAAAACTAGCAAAAAGCCATGTGGGTGACTTGCACAAATAATAACTCTTTGAGATTCAGTTTATTCCTTATAAAGCAGGCATATTAATAATGCCTATGTCAGAATTGAATTTATACCCTGAATATTGGCTTATAGAAATAGGATGGAAAAGTATGATAAATTTCATGGCAATGGACTCTTAGAAGATGTTTTCTGAACCAAATGGTGAGAGAAACTGGATTATTTTGCCTGAAATGAAGTCCGTTTCAGCTGCTGTGATCTTGGCATTCTTGTGGCCTTCTTACCTTTTCTTTTCCACATAGCAGGAAGCAGTCTCTTGAAAAATAAATGGAAGTCCTGTCACTTCCTTGTGCGGAATCTTCAGTGGCTAAATTCAAGTTCAGATCTCCACCACAGCCTCTGCCTTGCCAGGTCTGGCCCTTGCCTGACTCACTTGTGCCATTCCTCCACTTGCTCACTCTGTTCCAGCTGCCTTCCTGGGAGCGAGCAAAAACTTCCACCCCAGAGCCATGGCAGGTTTTGTCCTGTCAGTCTGAAATGCTCTTCCCGACCCTCTACTGTACTGTTGTGATTGGTTCCTTCCTGTCCTTTAGATCTCCATCCGACTGTCAACTCAGACTACTTTGCTTTTCACCATATCTAAAGTAGTAGCTTCTTTGTTAATTTTTTATTTCACGGAGCTATTCCATCATAAGTATTATCACACTGGTTCTTTCTTGCATAGCTTTTATTAAACTGTTTGTAATTATTTTGCATGGTAACCTTTTATAGATCTGTCTCATTACACTGTAACCTCCTCCAGGAATGGGCACTGCATCTTTTTATTTACCATTCATACCCTCGGGTACTCAGGAACATGTTAGTAAATCTTTACGTACTAAATGAATACACTGTGTAAATCATGTTGCTCATAGTGGTCACTTCAGGAATGTTCACTCTTTTACCTTTTAATTAATCTCTTCTTATGCATTATAAATTAAGAATAATACATACATAGCCTCTACCCTCAAGGGTAGAGAAATAAGACATATTTATAATGCACTGGGATATCTTTTTAATAAGAGATATGGAATCCCAGAGGAGAGACCAGTAAATACCCTGGAGGAGTTGGAGAGCTTGGAAGAAGGAGAATTAGGAGAATGGGTAAAGAGGAGGTGGGGAAGGAGTCCAGCAGGGAAGTTCTCTTGTACAGCGTCATAGGGATTAGAAAACGCCCAGAGACGCTGGATAATGATCACGAGGTTTGGTTGCATTAGAATTGTATATGGAGTGGGTGCTGTGACATTGCAATGGGCTAAGCTGCTGCTTTGGACACCTGTATGCCATATCAGAGGGCCTGGATTGAAATCCTGGTTCTGCCCCCATTCCAGCTTCCTGCTAATCCTTTGGGAGCCAGTGATGATGGCTCAAGGACTTGGGTCCCTGCCCCCGACATGGGAGACCAGTTGGAGTTCCTGGCTACTGGCTTTGGCCTGGCCCCACCACAGCCATTGTGGGCATTTGGGGAGTGAACCAGAAGATGGCAGCTCTCTGTCTCTCTCTCTCTTTCAAAGAAAGAAAGAAATGAATGACTAATTTCTTTTTTTAAAAAAGGGCTTTACAAACAGTCCTATAAAAGATGGAGAGAGGAGGCTAATAATTCTTTCGATTGCTTAGGGTCTGCAGAAATTAAAAATAGTCATGATTTTTCATAGTGACAGATAGTATAAAAGTCTAGATGAAATTCAGTAAATTCCTTGGGAATTTCAGCTAGCTGAAGCTGCAATAGTGAGACTGGGAAAGGATAAATGCCAAGATAAAATAGATGACAAAAGCATGCAATTAGGAAGAAAAAGTGAGGATGCTAAATAACAGATATTTGGTGTAAATTATACACTTGGATAAGTATAAAAATGCTTCTGAATGTTTTGGATAGTCTTTCAAGACAGGTAAGAGTGGAGAATAGCTCAGATCAGAACCCAGTGAGAGATTTTGCCTGAATCTAGCCTGCTGTTCTTATGGTCAGCTCTTTTCTAGAAAAGCCAAGAGTTCTATAAGGCAACCAGTTACCGCTGAAGCGGCTCTTTTTTTCCTCTGCATTTTCATGAGATAGATGGGACATTAGTTACTGCTTTTTTTTTTTTTTTTTTTTTTTTGACAGGCAGAGTTAGACAGTGAGAGAGAGAGTCAGAGAGAAAGGTCTCCTTCCATTGGTTCACCCCCCAAATGGCTGCCACGGCCGGCGCACTGCGCCAATCAGGAGCCAGGTGCTTTCTCTTGGTCTCCCATGCGGGTGCAGGGCCCAAGTGCTTGGGCCATTCTCCACTGCACTCCCGGGCTACAGCAGAGAGCTGGCCTGGAAGAGGAGCAACCGGAACTAGAACCTGGGATGCGGACACCACAGGCGGAGGATAAGCCTAGTGAGCTGCAGCACCAGCCCGTTACTGCTTCTTAAATAGGATTTTTTATTTCAGAAATCCTGGTCATTCCAGACTGAGGCGGTAGAGAGAAAGTGAGAAAAGCACAAACTTTGGAATGAGACAGAACTAAACTCATTCCTAACTGTGTCACTAACTAGCCATAAGATCCTGGACAAGTTACTTGTCCATCCCTCACACGCAACCCCCCCCCCCCGCCCCCAGCCACCAGCATCAGCTTTTTGTCCACAAGTGTGGGTAATAATTTTTTGCCATATGTGGGGGCAACAATGAAAATTTCTAGGTAAATCCTAATATAAATTCTTTCACAAAGTGTATGATTTGCTGTCTATTGGAATAAACCAAAAAATTTATAGATGTGTCACTGAATAATGTACAGACAAAACATCAGTAAGAGTTCGTCAAAGCGTATATATTAGGTATGTACAGTTTTTCTGTGTTTTAGTGACATAGGAACAGATTGTAATTGAAATTAAGGCAAAAATCCAGTCAGCAGAATTATATTCTATTTCAGGGCACAGACTGGCAGCCTATGGACCATATTTGGTTAACAGATGTATTTTGTTTAGTTGTACTGTGATTAAAAGAAATATTCGGGGTCCTTTGCCCATTTTTAAATTGAATTATTTGTTTTCTTGCTGTTGAGTTGAGTTCCTTGTGTGTTCTGGATATGAACCCTTGTCAGATACATAGTTTGCAGATACTGTCTCTCGTTCTGTAGGTTGTCTCTTCATTCTACTGATTGTTTCCTGAAGCTTTTTAATGTAATCCCAATGGCTTTTGCTTTTATTGTCTGTACTTTTGAGGCCTTACCTTGAAGATCCCTGCCCAGACCAGTGTCATGAAGTGTTCTCAGAAGCTTCATAGTTTAGGGTCACCCTGACTATAGTTAATAGTAACGTATTGTAAATTTCCAGAAAGAATACAACTTTTTAAAAAATGAAACATGTATGCCCACCCACGCATCCTCAACAATTCTTTACGAACTCCATCAGTCTGTATTGCCTTAACTTCCTTGTGCCATGCTTGATTCAAACAAAAGCTGAGTGGCTTCTGCATTTTGGGTTTGGCCTGCCCATTGGGAGGTGCAAAGGTTGGGGAGGGAAGTGGTGACAGTGGTGGAAAAGGGGAAAAACGAAGGCCAAGGAATGAGACGTTGAGTATTTTATTCTTTAAAGAGTCTGGGGCAGAGAAACACTGAACCTGGAAGACACAAATTACTCAGTCAGTGAAGAAGTATAGTCTTGTACACACGGGTGACTCTGATTTCTCAGGCCTTATCTTGGCACAGGTGACATTTGGTTTAAAATTGGGTTCTAGTCCCAGTCGGGGGCGCCACATTCTGTCCCAGTTGCCCCTCTTCCAGGCCAGCTCTCTGCTATAGCCCAGGAGTGCAGTGGAGGATGGCCCAAGTGCTTGGGCCCTGCACCCACATGGGAGACCACGAGAAGCACTTGGCTCCTGGCTTCAGATCAATGCAGTGCGCCGGCCGCGGCGGCCATTGGAGGGTGAACCAATGGAAAAGGAAGACCTTTCTCTCTGTCTCTCTCTCTCTCACTGTCCACTCTGCCTGTTAAAAAAAAAAAAAAAAAGACCACCGTTTCCTTTTCTACTTAAAATAATGCCTAGTTGGGATTATAAGAATTAAATACGCTGTAGGAAGTTCCTAGCACAGGCCGGGTGCTGACATTAACCGCATTAACAATTGGAACAGTTAATACTGTACCTCTCAGAACATGGCTGATCATTTGTAGTTAACATTCTTATTCTCAGCCCTTCCTATTTGTGACTGTCATGTCTTTGTCGATACATTACCAAGATTGGATGACTTGGGAACACTGTGTCCAGAAGAGGAAGTTCTCAGAAACGCTTTACTTTATCGCGGTACATGGATATTCCTGACCCCACAGGAGGTTCCCCACGGGAGGTTGCAGGGAAGCAAACGGCAGCGTACTTCTTGGTGAGAGCCAAGCGTGCCACTTGAGGTGCAGGGGCGATCAGAGGCTGTCAACGAGCCTTAATCATCACCGGGGCTCTTTTAGATGTTTTCACTGTCATTTCCGTAACTTCTGCAGGGACTTACTAAGAAGTGTCTGAAAGGGCTTTTGATGGCTTCTGGAAGTGGCAATAGAACTTACTGAGAGTCTGCACAGTCTGGGATATAGCATTTACTTGTGGTTGGGCCAGCAGGAGCTATTCTTGGCAACCAAGCACAAGTACCATTTACTTTTTTCTTAGTGATTAGATGGGACAGCTTCAATGGCTCTGTCTTCCCAGTTTAAATTGTTTCACTTTTAGAGTAATGGCCACTCGTAGCAGTACTAACCATTAGAAGACCAGACTCTGATATGGCTGCCTCATCCTAGGATAGCACCATCTACTCTCCATATAACCTACCAAAGTAAAGAAGTTTTGAAATACCTCCGTTTCCTGTGAACTAAGGGAAGATCCTTCTATGCATGAGTGTATGCATGAGAGATGCCTATTTTGATCCTTTACCCTTTTAATGTTTGTTTTTATTTATTTTGAGAGATAGAAAATTCATCCTCTTGGGGCCGGCACTGTGGTGCAGCGGGTTAATGCCCTGGCCTGAAGTGCCAGCATCCTGTATGGGTGCTGGTTCTAGTCCCGGCTGCCCGTCTTCCAATCCAGCTCTCTGCTATGCTCTGGGAAAGCAGTAGAGGATGGCTCAAGTATTTTGGCCCCTGCACCCAAGTGGGAGACCTGGAAGAAGCTCCTGGCTCCTGGCTTCGGATCGCTGTAGTTCTGGCTGTTGCGAGTGAACCATTGGATAGAAGACCTCTCTCTCTCTCTCTCTCTCTCTCTCTCTCTGCCTCTCCTCTCTGTAACTCTTTCAAGTAAATAAATAAATCTTAAAAAAAAAAAAAAAAGAAAGAAAGAAAATTCATCCTCTTTTACTTTCCAAATGCTGCAATGTTCAGGACTGGGCTGGGGCTGGAACCAGAAACTGGGAATGAAATCCAGGTCTCTCACAGGGATGCAGGAATCCAGTTACTTGAGTTGTCACTGTTGCATGCAGGGTCTGCATTGGTGGTAAACAGGAGTTAGGAATAGGGCATTGGACCCAGTCACCATGACGTGGGAGATATGTGTCTTAACCATTAGGCTAAATGCCTGCTCCCATTTTAAAATTGGGTTATTTATCCTTTTAAAGAATTTGTTTCATTTTATTTGAAAGTCAGAATTCTTCCGTCTATTCCCCAAATGCACCAGGCCAAAGCCAGGAACCTAGAACTCCATCTGGATCTCTGCCGTCGTTTATTGCTTCCCAGGATTCGCATTAGCAGCCAACTGGCTCAGAGCAGAGCAGTCAAGACTCCAACCAGGAACTCTGCAATGTGCCCCTGGACAAACACCTGCCCCCTAGTAATCTTTTTGTTGTTGAGTTGTAAGAGTTCTTCATATATTCCCTTACCGGACATATGACTTGCAAATATTTTCTCTTGTTCTTATGGATTGTCTTTTAACCTGTTTGCAGCGCAAAGGTTTTATTTATCTCTTCTTTTGTCACATTTAAGAAAGCACTGCCTAATCCAGGATTGTGAAGATATTTGTTCCTGTTTTTCCATCTAAGAGTTTTATCCTTTTAGCTCTAACACTTAGGTGTCTGATCCATTTCGATTCAGATTTTTGTGTGGTAGACAGTATTTATGATTTGAAATTTTTTTTCACTCTCTACACTGGACTTTTTTTTTCCCTTCCATTGGTTCATCCCCCAAATGGCTGCTACAGCCGGTGCGCTACGCCAATCTGAAGCCAGGAGCCAGGTGCTTCCTCCTGGTCTCCCATGCAGGTGCAGGGCCCAAGTGCTTGGGCCATTCTCCACTGCCTTCCCGGGGCCACAGCAGAGAGCTGGACTGGAAGAGGAGCAACCGGGACTAGAACCCAGGGTGCCGGCCTGGTTTTACTTTTTCTTACTGAGATGAGGATGTCGGTGCAGCAAGTTCGTTCCATACTGGCCAGTGAGGTTTTCATAAGGAGGGTTGCTGAAAGCAGCAGTATGTATTGAAACATGGCAAGTTTACATTACTCTCAGATCCCAAGTACACTCTCACCGTAAACTTGAACACGAGTTTAAATTTTCTCTGTTTTGAAAATATGGTTTTGGCAGGGGGAGGGGTAAAACTGCATCCAGCATTGTGCTGGTTGTGCCTGGGGTGGGGGCAGCTTTGATGGGCTGCTTGGTTCTCTCCACAGGTGTCTCTCTTTTTGGCTTGTCGGCCCTGTTGCTCCCGGGAAACTTTGAGTCCTATTTGGAGCTTGTGAAGTGTCTGAGTCTGGGGCCTGCACTGGTCCACACGGCTAAGTTTGCCCTCGTCTTCCCTCTCATGTATCACACCTGGAATGGCGTCCGGCACTTGGTGAGTCAATTGTGGATTTTCTATTTTCTAGGAGAGGGGAGGTGGGAGGCTGAGAGGATTCTTTGCTGGATCGCTGGGCTGAGTGGTGTTTTTAAAGTGAGTTGTACTGGACCTTTTTACCAGATCCTCCTGGGGAAAGCTAAGCAAGACTTCCTGGGCATTGGGTGTACAGCTGAGCGGTGGGTGTGGGCCGGACAGGTACCTGCAGGCTCTCCGTGGGAGCTGCAGTGTCAAGGGGGTGTTATTCAAACAGACCTCTGAAACCGGGTCCCAGGTCTGGCCTGGACTGCCTGCTTGTTGGAGAAATAGTGTTACCTGCTAGGCGTCAAGTATTGCTCTGGCCTGGAGGAGACAGTCTAACATTCCTGTCAAAGAAAAACTAAAGGACAGTAGCAACAACAAAAATAAGTAAATAACATTCCTGTCGACTCAGTGAAAAGTTTGGCCAGGCTCCCTTTATTACCTTTTGTTATCTTGACATCAGATTGCAATTTAGCTGTTTTTGTTTGGTTTGAGTGTTTGGTTAGAACTTCAATAGAAATTGAGTGCCAAGGATCCCCGGTTTTAATCTTGTATTTAGGGGTCTTTGGGTGGATTGAAAACGGTCCACACTGCCTCCTGCCTGACCTTGCCGTCAGCTCAGCTCTAAACTGATGTCTCTCTTCCCTTTCTGAAGGAAGTAAAGCTGAACCGAGCCTGCCCCAGGCCATCAGTCCCTCTTCCAGCGTTTGAGGATCTTCTGTTTTGTGATCTCCCTACCCCTAGTCTTGCATCCTTCCTCAGGAAGACAATTAAAATTCCACTCTGTACATTACTTCTGAACCTTAGCCACCTGGCTGCCGGGTGCTTTTCCCGAAATTGGATCTTTTATAACTTCCACACAGAGCCTTGACACAAGCACTTTCTGAGTTTCAGTCTGCTCCAATAGACTGTTTAATGGAATACTAGACGTGAGACTCAGTGGTCTATTAAATTAAGTTGATCTGTCAGCTGTTCCCTGGGACAGTGTTCAGTGTCTTTTAAAATGACTTCACTTCGCGGAAGGGCAGGGGGTGGGGAGGGAGGGTATTTGCAGAACAAAGCTCTCTAAAGAAAATCAGCTGAGCAGCTAGCTCCGGTGTCCAGAGCCCGCTGAGGGTGGCGGTGGGGAGGGACTTGCCAGATATTTGCTTTTGTCTCAAAGTGGGGGGAGGGAAGGGGAAGAGGTTTTTAAACTCCCGGCACTGGGTCAGGGCCTTGCTGCCCTGCTTCCTGCCGGTGTAGGTGATCTCTACAGTGACGAGCCTCAAGGCTTTCCCTAATGACTTTTCTCTAAGCCCTTAAATCAGCTTATTTTTTTCTTCTAACAAGGACTGGCTCTGAGTGTGGGTCGAGGTTTCACCCGTTTCCTGTGACAGCCCGTGGTTTTTGGCCTCGATGTAAAAGCAGAAAGTTCCAGCGTTTCTAGCGTTCTAGAGAACGTCCTCCTGACACCATCGCCTCGTGATGGGACACCCCCCCCCACACACACACCCTGTGCCTGTCCTCACATTAGCAGAGCAGCTCTTGGGGGCGTCTGCTTGACTCCTGATCTGAGCTCCGCTGAAGCTGTCGGGTGTGAGGCAGGGGCATCTTCTCATCTTGATTTTTTTCCCTCTCCAGCTCTTCTCTAGCCTCTAGTTAGTTTTATTTAGATTGTGGGTGTGGGGCGGTGGTGTGTGGCAGGTGGAACCTAAAGGTTCTTCTGTGGCCCTATAGACTCTGACTTAAAATATGTACTGTGTCAGTGTTCCAAGGGCACAAGCCAGTCTAGTGTTTTTAAAAGGTGGATTTTGACCCACTGGGTAGAAAACCAATTTAGTGGGTTGCTCCCAACAATAAAATAAATTGAAATAGAATAGGAAATATAGAGTGTAACACATATTAGAAGCAGTAAATTTGTCTATTTCATAAATGTTTGCTGTGTTATACTTGCATATCTACTATATTCCAACTTAAAAGATGTTTCCTTTTTAAAAAATAATTTTTTTGAGAGGCAGTGAGTTATATAGAAAGCTCTCATCTGCTGATTTGCTCCGCAAATGCCCACGATGGCTGGGGCTAAGTGGGGCTGAAGCCCTGAGCCTGGAACTCAGTCTAAGTCTTGCACATGGGTGACAGGAACCCAATTACTTGAACCATCACCACTACCACCATGGGTCTACATGCAGGAAGCGAGAGTCAGGAGCCAGACCTGGGCACGCGACCCAGGCCCTTTGGTATGGGACATAGATGTCTTAGCCGGCATCTTGACTGCTAGGAAAATGCCTGCCCCTAAAAGATATTGCTTAGAGGGGTCATAATCAAAACAAAGTTGAGAAGTATCATTCTGGATCCCAAAGAATACTCTATAGAATACTAGTCCTGAGATATACATGATCCATCTATAAATAAGGATTGGCTTTATTTAAGAAATTATCACATAGTATCTCATAACTATGTACAATTTTTATGTCAAAAAATGTTAAATGAAAAAGCTATGCATATAATATCCCTTATTTATAGATGTGCAGTGTACTTTAATAAGTTATGTAAGTGGTCTTGCAGTTAAGTGTTTACCAAATTTATTCTCCCATCACATAATGCCTTTCAGCACTGTGCAGAACCAGTTTTCCGAAGAACACACTTTGGGTCACGTTGGTCTGGATGTGTTGTCATACAGTTGGTATCTATTCGGCGCATAGTGTCTGTGGCACTCTGAAGAATAGTCCCGGTACCACCCACTGCCACACAGAGGGGCTTGATCTTCTGTCTTTGGGAGAAGTGGGTGGGAGGGACACACCGTAGGTTCTGAGGAGAGTCAAGGTGGAGCCTAAGGCTAGACGTGCTTTTCCCTAGAGTCTTGCTGAGAGGAGGTGCCCGTTCTAGTCGGCAGGTTTACTTCTGACAGAGGAGCTGTGGGACCTGAGCCCTGACTACCGACTTCTTCTTTCTTTTTCTGCAGATGTGGGACCTGGGAAAAGGCCTGAAGATTCCCCAGCTATACCAATCCGGAGTGGCCGTCTTGGTTCTTACTGTGTTGTCCTCTGTCGGGCTGGCCGCTATGTGAAGAGCTGAAGTTTCTAGCATGATCTTCCTGCAAATTACACTGATTTATATTCATGTTTGCATTCTCCTCTCCAGCCAGGGCAGATCTCTCCTGACTTGCCAGATCCCCCTGTGCTTGCAGATCCCCTGGGAACCCTGTAGCGGTAGAGTAGCTTATGGAACCATAGCAGTGGAAAAGGATCCAGTTTCCCCATTTCTAAAGATGGAGTAGCTGCAAAACCTTGCTTTTCCTGCCCACAGCTTGCAGCCTACTCTGAGCCTAAGAGCCCTTATTCTCTCTCCGTGTTGGGCTTCGATATGTGCTGAGGGTCAGCTTTTGGCTCCTTCTTCCTGAGACAGTGGAAACAATGCCAGCTCTGTGGCCTCTGCTCTGCGGACTGGGGTTGAGGTTTTGGGTGCCACTGCCTGTGGGTTGCTGGCTTAAAGGACAATTCTGTTCATTAGTCAGAGCCCAGGGCCTTTTGCACCCACACAGCGTGACTGAAAGAAGAGATGGGAGGTGGAGGGGAATTAGCCCGTCCCAGCCAGAGGGCGATAAGATGGGTGAGTTGGTTCTTGGGAAGAAGATATATATCTTGATGCAAGAAGAAGACCCAGAAAACTACCGTTGAATATATTAAAGATTATTTCTTTTTCTTGTATTTCCAGAAAACCAAAACTCTTAATACCATGTTTTCAAACCCAAGTTCATGTACCATCTGTTTCTCTAGCTGAATTAAAACACTCATTTTATTTTGGACTCTCCTTGAAATCTAGAGAAACCAAGTGAATGGCTGTTGAGGAGCCAGTTTCCTCCCCTTCCCTCGGGTCTCAGGCATTTACACCCCCCAGTCTGACCTTTCCCAGGAGGGAAGCCGTTTGTCCTACAGCTGACCACTGCAATAGTTTTCAGGGGCTGAATTGCTTGTCCAAGTAGCCAGAGACTTAAATATCACAGGAAAGCCTCAGAAAAAGAAGGAGAAAGGAAAGGAGTTCAGCATGGAGAGCTCGTGGGCTATTACAGGCTCCAGAGTCCTACTGAGGACTGCTGATAAGCTTCATGGGACAGTGCCAAAAATTACCCAGTGAGGGACACCCCGACCAGTGGCAGTAACAGCTAAGGCAATGTCGTGTGGGGAGAAAGGAAAGTAGAGATTAAAGGGTGTGGTGAGGGAGAGCATTATTGAAAACCCAGCGAAAATTTTAAATCTAATGGGAAAACCTGCTGCTTTTACAGTCCATCCAGGCCAGGCCTTTGGGTCTCTGAATCCCTTGGCAGGAGTGCCGGTTTGATAGTCTTTGGAAACTTGAGTAAGAAGAGATCCACTTTGTCACTCTGAGTTGTTGGCCAACTAGTTAAAGCCATGGGTTGAAATGAAAAGGAGTTAACAGTGATTCTAGCTGATTCCACTTGACTAGGAAGACCTTACTAAGCTGAGACAGGAGACCTGCTGCCTGGACAGTCTTCCTCCAGCCCTCAAATAGTCTGGCCTTGGGTACGATCCCTTCTCCCTTCTGGCTACACTGGCCCTGAGAGGTCCTGGTAGCCTTCCTCTAGTTTACACCAGCTGCCCTTGTCCTTGAGTGAGGGGCAAGGGTTCCTGAGGGTGCACTTCGACATTGGGAGTGGGAAAGGTCTGGCAAGGGCAGTGCCAGGAAGATGTAGAATGCGGTCAACGATGGACAGATGTTGAGGGCTGAGCAAGGGAGAGAGAACTTCTTGACTTTTCTGGTGACTGACAGATGAAGAAGTGTGGTGCAGCATCGTGTGTGTTACTCTCTTACCATCCTCTCTTTCTTCTTTGTCTTCCCCCCTTTTTTTTCCCCCAAAAAGCTTTATTTATTTGAAAGGCAGAGTAATAGGGAGGGAGGAAAAGAGAGAGAGAGAGAGAAACGTCTTCCATCCCTTGGTTCACTCCTCAAATGGCTTCCAATAGCCAAGGCTGGTCCAGTTAAAGCCAGGAGCCCAAAGCGCCATCTGGGTCTCCCATGTGGGCGGCAGAGGCCCAAGTACTTAAGCCATCTTCCTCTGCCTTCCAGGCACATTAGCAGGGAGCTGGATCAGAAGCAGAGTGGAGGGGACTCCAAATGGCACTCTGAAATGGGATACTGGCACTTAGGTGGCAGCTTAGCTCACTGCCACAGCACTGGCCCCTTAGTCACTTCTTGATTATCAGTTTTCAAACTTTATAGGGGTACTTCAAAAGCTTGTTGAAAAATAGAATAGGCCGGCGCCGTGGCTCAACAGGCTAATCCTCCGCCTTGCGGCGCCGGCACACCGGGTTCTAGTCCCGGTCGGGGCACCGGATTCTGTCCCGGTTGCCCCTCTTCCAGGCCAGCCCTCTGCTGTGGCCCGGGAGTGCAGTGGAGGATGGCCCAGGTGCTTGGGCCCTGCACCCCATGGGGAGACCAGGAAAAGCACCTGGCTCCTGGCTCCTGCCATCGGAGGAGCGCGGTGCGCCGGCCGCAGCGCGCCGTCCGCGGCGGCCATTGGAGGGTGAACGAACGGCAAAAGGAAGACCTTTCTGTCTGTCTCTCTCTCTCTCTCACTGTCCACTCTGCCTGTCAAAAAAAAAAAAAAGAAAAATAGAATAAAAGATGTTTATTTTTGGTATAAAACTTGTTTGAAATCTATATAAGAAGTCTTGTTAGTGAAAAACACATGAAGAAAAAAACTATGCATAAGGGCAGGCATTCAGTACAGCAGTTAAGATGCTGCTGGGGGGTGGTGGTGGGGTGGCAGTGGTGCTATGGTGCAGTGGGTAAAGTGACAGCCTGCACTGCCAGCATCCCATAATGGCACCGGTTCGAATCCCAGCTGCTCCACTTCTAATCCAGCTCCCTACTAATGTGCCTGGGAAAGCAGTAGAAGATGGCCCAAGTCCTTGGGCCCCTGCACCCACGTGGGAAGACCTGGAGCAAACCCCTGGCTCCTGGCTTCGGATCGGTGCAGCTCCGTCTGTTGTGGCCAATTGGGGAGTGAACCATCGGATGTAAGATCTCTTTCTCTCTCTGCCTCTCCTTCCCTCTCTGTGTAACTCTGACTTTCAAATGAATAAATCTTAAAAAAAAAAACTGTCACATGTGCATGTTCCAAATGAAAACTGCAGGGGTAGAGGCGAGGGCCTGGCTCTGTGACGGTCTGCCTTTTTGCTCAATCAGATTTGTTTTCGTCATTTTTGAGGTATAACTGGAATGTCTACGCCACCCCCCTGCAGTGTTCTTTTCCCTACTCTGTTCCCATCCTTTCCTCCTTAGGGGTTACGAGGCAGACACAACTGTCACAGAAAGCACAGATCAGTAAAGGATTCAGCAAACGTTTATTTTCCAAATTTGCCTCTCCTCTTGCCCCATGATTTCTCTGTTCCACATTCGTGCCTGGGAGTCTGACTTCCCTCAGTCTCCAGACAGCTTGTCAGTGTGGCCCCTTGGTCTCTGGAAGCTCCAAGCTTGCATTTCCGGATCTCGGCGAGATCAGTGTTCTAGCAGGCATGGGCTTCCAGGTGGGCTCTTGGGCGAGCTGGCCTGGCTCTGGGGCCCTGGCGTGTGACCTGCGGAGGGGTGTGAGCTTTGGGGTTGATCCGGGGACCTGAGGTTGCCGGCTGGAGAGCTGGGAATCACGGTTGCACTTGGCGCTTGCTGTACAGTCTTTGGGACACACTTCTTCCGGCGTTTCTTCTCACTGTCTGGATCGTGGGGCTGGCAGGGGTAGAGTGAAAGAGAATCAGGTTCCTGGCCAGCCCCATGTTATTTCCAGTCTACCCCAGAATTCTCCGACTCCCTTTCTCTCCCATACATGGGCAGAAAATCAGGTTTCCAGTGAGAGTAGTTAAATCTGATTCCCCTAAACTCCTCTTGGGATTAGGTTATTTTCTACTAGAAGGGGAAGACGTCCTTAGTTCACTGGTTCAGGCCTCAGAGGGCGGAGACTCGGCTGGGTAAGAACTGGCTAGAGGTTCCCTCTGCTGGGGTAGTGGTGGCGTAGCAGTAGACAGTTTTTTGAGGTTGTAATGAAATGCAGCCAACGGGGCTTGGGGCTAAATGGGAAGAGATACCTTGCCAAAGATTTCAGGACGCAGCCCATTAGATGCCTTGAGTAAATCGGGGTTTTTCTGTATCCACGTGGTGAGCGAGGCGGCGGCGGCCGCTGTCCGGGAGGTCAGGGTCACCCGAGCAGGGGGTATCTTCAGAGGCATTTGCCAGGTGCCCAGGAAGGAACCCCAGGGATTTGCCTAAAAGGAAAAGGGAGTCTCAAACAGGGATTCCCACTCCCAACAGCTGACCTGTTGGCAGAACCAGTGTTTGCCCTACTTCCATTGTTTACCTTTGGGAATGTGTGATAATGACAGTGGACTGAAAGCGCAGTCTCCCCGTTCATCCTCCCCTCCCCTGTGTAGGTGACCTCTCGTTCTGCTCCTCCCCTCTGTCAAATCCCGCATTGTAGGACCCCAGGTAAAGCCGTTGCCTGCAGCGCCAGCATCCCACATTGGAGCACTGCTTCCAGTCCTGGACACTCTGCTTCTGACCCCCCTCCCTGCTGACAGCCTGGGGAAGCAGCAGATGAGGGCCTAAGTGTTTGGGCCCTTGGCACCCATATGGGAGACCCAAATGGAGTTCGGGGCTCCTGGCTTTGGCCTAGCCTCGTCCATTGCAGCCATTTGGGGGAGTGAACCAGCAGATGGAAGGTCTCTTTTTCTCTCTAAGATTTCTTTATTTCAAAGGCAGAGCTACAGAGTGGCAGTGGTGGAGAGAGGTCTCCCATCTGCTGGTTCATTTCCTAGATGGCAGTACTGGCCAGAGCTATGCCAATACGAAACCAGGAACCAGGAGCTTCTTCCAGTCTCCCATGTGGGTGCAAGAGCCCAAGGACTTGGGCCATCTTCTACTGCTTTCCCAGGCCACAGCAGAGAGCTGGATCGGAAGTGGAGCAGCCAGGACTCGAACTGGTGCTCATATAGGATGCCAGGACTGCAGCTTTACTCGCTATGCCACAGTGCTGGCCCTGGAAGTTCTTTTTTTCTCTCTTTCTTTCTTTCTCTCTTTCTCTCTTCTTTCTTTCTCTCTCTCTCTCTCTCTCTCTCTCTCTCTTTCTGTCTCTCTTTCTCTCTTTCTTCAGGCAGAGTGGACAGTGAGAGAGAGAGACAGAGAGAAAGGTCTTCCTTTTCCATTGGTTCACCCTCCAATGGCCACTGCGGCCGGTGCACTGTGCTAATCCGATGGCAGGAGCCAGGTGCTTCTCCCATGCGGGTGCAGGGCCCAAGCACTTGGGCCATCCTCTACTGCACTCCCAGGCCACAGCAGAGAGCTGGCCTGGAAGAGGGGCAACCGGGACAGAATCCGGCGCCCCAACCAGGACTAGAACCCAGGGTGCTGGCGCTGCAAGGCGGAGGATTAGCCTAGTGAGCCGCGGCACCAGCCAGAAGTTCTCTTTTTCTCTGTGTTCACTCTCTATGTTGCTCTTTCAAATAAATTTTAAAAACTAATTCTGCATTCTTAGGTGAAACGAGGCAAGAGCGCACCCACAGCATAAGCACCAGTACCCGAGGACTTAGATACGGGTCATTCGTCAGTGTAAGGGTTTCTGAGTGCTGAACACAACTCCATCTGTTCTGGGAGCTGGCTAGACGTTTGGGGGCATTCACAGTAAAACAAGGAGACGGAACTTCCGGTTTCCAGAGAGTGGCGCAGTCTCCCAGTCCCATGCCTCAGTTTACCTCTCTTGGTAGGGATGGCAACAGGTATCTCACCTTGGAACGGGGCACTGAGGGCAACAGATGACCACGATCGTTGGCGATGATCTGGGTGTAGCCTTCATGGGAAGAGATTCTCTGAGGTGGAGGTGGGAGGGAGAAGTGCTCATGAGTGAGAGGACGTCTAAGGGCTTTGAGTTAAGGGCGTGGGGAAAGGAGGGTGTAGAAGTTTAGAGAAAGCTAACAGGAGTTGGGTGATGAACAGAACTAGGAGCCACACATGGAGATACCTCTTTTGTTGGCTTGGCAGGAGACCAGTTCTGCAGATACTTCGGTGAGAAAGCTTTTTCGTACTGTGGAGAGAAAGGTGAGGATCCCTGTGAGGCTCGAGGCCCTGCACCCCGGAAATGACGACTGGCATAATTCTTTAGATTTGAAAACCCAAGACCTGAACGATCACATAGGTCCGAACTCACTTTAACGAGGGTGGCACTTAATGGACTGCGTGTGTGTGGTCCGACGGGAGCCAGTCACCATACAGAGCTCTTGAGCTCCTGGAGTGTAACCGGTCCACACCAAGGAGCTTGGCACTGGACTGGGTGGACGTTTGGCACAGCAGTTAGGACCCCATTGCAACTTCTGCATCCCACATCAGAGTGCCTGGTTCAAGTCCCAGCTTCTCCACTTCCCGTCCAGCTTTCTGCTACATGCACCCTGTGAGGCAGTGGATGATGGTTCAAGTATATGAAAGACCCACTTTGAGTTCCGGGCTCTTGGCTTTGGCCTGGACCAACCCTGGCTGTTGTGAGTGTTTGGAGAATGAACCAGAGGTGGAAGATCTCTCTCTGCCTTTCAAATAAGATGAAAATAAATAATTTTAAATGCACTGGATTTTGAAGATAGCACAAAAAAAGAATGTAAAACATCTGATTATAATTTAAAATGCTAAGACCCTTCTCTCTGTCAAATAAAAAAAATTAAAAAAAATTTTAAATGCTGATTAAATGTTGAAATTATAATTTGAGTTTCTTGGGTTAACATTAAAATTAATTTTTTAATAACAACTAGAAAATTTTAAATTACAGTTGTAACTCATACTGTTTGTATTGGGACTGGTAAGTTGTGACTCGGGGATAAATTCATATTGATGCCCATTTTTAAATGGCCTGAGAGCTTAGGATGGTTTTTATAGCTGAGCACCTGCAATTGATTTGACAAAAGCGAACACGAACTTGGAATTCCAATTAAGCAAAATGTTTTACCCCCAAAAAGAATTCAGTTGTTTTCTTTGTGTCACAATTATCATCCTCAATAATGCATTATTTTGAATGTGGTCAAAAATTTTACGAAAAATGTTTTCTCTCTTGCCGGCGCCGTGGCTCAACAGGCTAATCCTCCGCCTTGCGGCGCCGGCACACCGGGTTCTAGTCCCGGTCGGGGCGCCGGATTCTGTCCCGGTTGCCCCTCTTCCAGGCCAGCTCTCTGCTGTGGCCCGGGAGTGCAGTGGAGGAAGGCCCAAGTGCTTGGGCCCTGCACCCCATGGGAGACCAGGAAAAGCACCTGGCTCCTGGCTCCTGCCATCGGACGAACGCGGTGCGCCGGCCGCAGCGCGCCATCGCGGCGGCCATTGGAGGGTGAACCAACGGCAAAGGAAGACCTTTCTCTCTGTATCTCTCTCTCACTGTCCACTCTGCCTGTCAAAAATAAAAAAAAATGTTTTCTCTCACTATTTAAGTACCTATGTGGTATCTGTGACTTCCCCACTCGGCCCACAACGCCTAAAACAGGAAGGTACTTCAAAAAGTTTTGTGGACTAAAGGAATTAAAAGAGAAGTTTATTTTGGAACAAAACATTTTAAAATCCATACATAGGTTGTTCATCACACACAGTTGCCATGAACTTTTTGAAGACCCCACATATTTACTCTGGCCGGTTACAGAGAAATATTGCTGACTTTTGGTTTACACCCCGTTCCTTTAATCCACAGACACCCATTGCTAGCTCTACATCCTCCTGACTCTCAGGAGGGGAAACATTATCTCAGCTCCTCAAAGATCAGAACGCTATGGTAGTGGTCGACTCACAGGTAGAGACTGAAAGACAAAAATTACAAGTTAAAGAAGTAGAAACAAAGAATTTACCTGGTTAGCACTGTAGTTAGTGGCCATGATCCTGCTGTGTTTACACTGGTTGCCTGGCAACTGCAGAAGCCAGGCTTTCCCGGTGGACCTCCCAGGCAGCAGGGGTCGGCTGCCCATTGTTCACTGCCTGGCCCACGAGAGAGACAGACACACACACACACACACACACACACACCCCGCTTTTTGGTCCATTTTCATTTTAGAGGTGTGAAAGCCCTAGTAAATATGAAAAAAGCAGAGTAGCAGCTCTTTTTTTCTAGCATAATTACTCCTGCTCAAGAACTTTCAGGTTGTCCCTAACTGGCATTATTAACCAATTATTCAAAAGGCAACACTTAGAGGGGAGA
The DNA here is from genome assembly GCA_949820135.1 of Sylvilagus floridanus. Taxonomy (NCBI): domain Eukaryota; kingdom Metazoa; phylum Chordata; class Mammalia; order Lagomorpha; family Leporidae; genus Sylvilagus; species Sylvilagus floridanus. The sequence continues at coordinate 122,745,120 of OX463225.1, forward strand.
AGAGGCAGAGCGAGAGAGAGATCCCTGATGGATGCGCCAGTCAGAAGCCAGGAGCCGAAGTTTCTTCTTTGTCTCCCACGTGGGTGCAGGGGCCCAAGCACTTGGGCCATCTTCCACTGCTTTCTCTGGTGATAAGCAGGGAGCTGGATCAGAAGAGGAACAGATAGGACTAAACCAGCGTCTACGTGGGCTGTGGGCAGAGCAGGCAGCAGCTTGACTTGCTACCTCTTTTCCTTTCCTTTTCAATTTTTACTTATTTGACAGGCAGAGTTACAGGCAAAGAGGGAGTGACTGAGAGAGAGATCCAAATTTGCATCTTTTTTTAAAAAGTTTTATTTATTTATTTTATTTGAAAGAGTTATACAGAGAGGAGAGGCAGAGAGAGAGAGAGGTCCTCCATCCGCTGGTTCGCTCCCCAAATGACCACAACAGCCAGAGCTGAGCTGATCCAAAGCCAGGAGCCAGGAGCTTCTTCTGGGTCTCCCACGTAGGTGCAGGGTGGGCCATCTTATACTGCTTTCCCAGGCTACAGCAGAGAGCTGGATCAGAAATGGAGCAGCCGGGTCTCGAACTAGTGCCCATATGGGATGCCAGCACTGCAGATGGCGGCTTTACCTGTTACGCCACAGCGCCAGCCCCATATGAGCCTTTTTTATTACTTTCATTTCTTACCCTTAAAAATGACCTTTTGTGCCTTTACCATTCACTGTTGGACTATTGGTCACTTTTATTAATCTGTTTCAACCCTTTATATGTGAAGAAAATTAGCCTTTTTCCAAATATGTTGCACACATTGTCATAGTTTTTTATTTTGTTTGTGGCTTTTTTTTTTGCCATTGTCAAGTTTCTAGCATTTTTGAGTCAAATTTGTTATTTTTTTCTTTCTGCTTCTGTGTGCTTTGAGTGGCTTTTTGTAAATTTTAATATTTAAAAAAATAATTCACCCACTGAGTTTTTGTTTCGGCTGACAATTAGGGAACAGACTGAGGTCAGGTTGCAGATGCCTAACTAGTTGCCTTGGCATTATTTATTAAATGAGCCGGTTTCCCCCTACTGGCTTCAAATGCCACATTGATTGTATTCCCTAATATATCTGGCTCTATTTCCGGATCCCATTGTTGTGGGAAGAATGGTAACCATTTTAGGTTATTTGTCTCTCTTCAGTCCAAAACCCCAGGTGTAATCCTGGCTTGGCTTGTGTGACTTCTTCTAGTTAAAATTCCACAGACCCTAGGAAATGATCATAGAAACAGGAGCAGTAGTGTGCAGTTTCAAGCTTCTAACGTTGTGCTGAATTTTAACTTTTCTGTAGGTGAACTGGTTGACTTCAGGTATAGCTGGTAGTCTTTTACTAGGTCCCAATTTAACTCTTGCAAAGTTGGAAGGACTCAGAAAGCCTGCAGAATATGCCTTGAAGATATTTTTATTTTTATCATTCACTTAAATTAGGCCATTAGGACATTGTTTGGATTGAAATTACCTGCTATTGGGATGAAGGGTTTGTTTTGTTTTGTTTTGTTTTTTCATTGTTTTAGAGAGAGAGAGAGAGAGAGAGAGAGAGAGAGAGGATTTCTCCATCTACAGTTTCGCTCTTCAAATGCCCACCAGCCAGGGCTGGGCCAGGCCAGAGCCAGGATCAGAGCTCAAGTCAGGTCTTCCACGTGCACAGAGACCCAAATACTAGAGCAATCATCCCCTGCCTCCCAGGGTGCAGAGGAGCAGAGAGCTGGCTTGGAAACAGGGGACCTGGACTGAAGCCCAGGACTCTGATAGCCAGGCAGCGACTTAACCCCCGAGCCAGACGCTTGCCCCCAGTGCATGTTTCCTTAGTCTATACGTAATGCACACAGTTGTTCAAGCTGGACCTCAGTGAGGGAAACTGCCCGCATGGGGGCTGCAGCCAAATTGCCTGGATTAAATTCTGACTCTGCTAAATGTGAGGCCTTAGAAATTGCATCTCTCTGAGTTTCACTGAGGATAACCTTTGTTGTGAGCATTAAGTAAACGTAACATGCCTACGTTGAGTGGCTGATGCACAGTGAGTGCTCAATAAGTTTTTAGAAATATTTAGTTATTTGCTTGTTGAATTATTTGTTTGAAAGGCAAAGTTACAGAGAGACAAAGGAGCTCTTCCATCTGCTGGTCCCCTTCCCGAATGGCCTCCATGGCCAGGGCTGGGCCAGACTGAAGCCAGGAGCTAGATCTGTGGCTCCCACATGAGTGGCGGGGCCCAAGTGCTTGGACCATCTTCCGCTGCTTTGCCAGGCTCATTAGCTGAGCTGGATCAGAAATGGAGCAGCTGGGACTCAAACAGATGCCCATATGGGCACCCAGATGGGGCAGGTGGTGGCTTAACCCCCTTGCACCACAACATCAGCCCTAGTGCTCAATAATTTTAGCATTATCACTGGTTTAAGACGGCCCCGTAGAGGGGAAGGAGGGAGGAAGGGATTATCATCATGTTCTTAGAACTGAATCTACAAATCACGTTGAATGTTAAAAACTAATTAAAAATTAAAAGTTAAAAAGGACAAAAATATATTAATTAATTTTAAAACAGAATACTGCCCAGTAGGAAGTTCCTATTCAGAGTACCTTACAGAGAAAAGGGACGAATTTATTATAAAGCCACAAGAGAATTGAATAGATTCTAAAGGTAGAAGTATCCTTTGGGCCTTGAGGGCCAGGCCGCTGGAAGGCACAATGTGTTCAGAGTGACATTTTCCCTCTCCCATTGTTTATGTTTCTCCTTGCAGTGTTTTATTTTGATTTCTCTTCAAGGCGGCCACCAGGATTTGCTCCCTAGCTGAGAACCACTGTTTTAAGACCATCTGGGTTTGTAGCTTTCCTACATCTAGGAGAGTCTTACGTAACAGGAGAGAATGAAAAGAACACAGAGAATTCTGGTCAGTGTAAGTGGGGAGACCACAGAAGATGAGGTTCTCCTACTTCTGCTTTCACCCACGGGCTCTTAAAAAAAAAAGGTAACAACTCTCTCAGCTGTCCATTTTTGTGTAGTTTTCAAAGATTTTGTGTATTACAAAAGATAAAAATAGAAATACATTACCTATTACGCAACCATACTATTTACTTTTAAAATAATTATTTTATTTATTTGAAAGATAAGAGTTAAAGACAGAGGTAAAGCCAGAGAGAGAGAGAGAGAGATCCTCCATCTGCTGCTTCACTCCCCAAATGACCGCAATGGCCAGAGCTTGGCTGATCCGAAGCCAGGATCCAGGTGCTTCTTCTGGGTCTCCCACACGAGTGCAGGGGCCCAAGCACTTGGGCCATCTTCTACTGCTTTCCCAGGCCACAGCAGAGAGCTGGATCGGAAGAGCAGCAGCCAGGACTCGAACTGGCACCCATACGGGATGCCGGTGCCGCAGGCTAGGGCTTTAACCCACTGCGCCACAGCACTGGCCCAATATTTACTTTTTTAAAATTAAAATTTATATTCTAGGTATCACTATATCTTAATGCATATAGAGCTACCTTATTTTCTATAGCTACACAGTACTACATTGATATTATATTATGATTATTCAGTTTCTCCTTGTTGAACTGTTAGGCTGTTTGAAGTATTTGCTATTACAACAATGTGGCAATGAGTAACTATTCATGTGTCATTTTGCAAATGTTTGAGTATATTTGTAGCATAAATTTATAGAAATTAAATTATGAAGTCCAAGGGTATCTGTATTCTGATAGATACTGCCCCATTGCCTTCCACAGAGGTTATACCTCACCCTTTTTTTTAATTAAAGGTTTATTTTATTTATTTGAAAGAGTTACAAAGAGACGGGGGGAGAGACAGAGGTCTTCCATCTGCTGGTTCATTCCCCAAATAGCCTCAACAGCCAGCGCTAGGCCAATCTGAAGCCAAGAGCTTCTTTCTGGGTCTCCCATGTGGATGCAGGGACCCAAGCAGGTGCAGGGCCATCTTCCACTGCTTTCCCTGGCCATAGCAGAGAGCTGGATGGTAAGTGAAGAAGCTGGGACTTGAACCAGAGCCCATAAAGGATGTTGGTGTCACAGGTGACGGCTCAACCTCCTATGCCACAATGCCAGCCCCAGGTTTTTTGCTTTCATCCCATATCACTTCCTAGATATTAATAGGATTCACAGCACTTCTCCATCAAAAATTTGCATTGTTAGATAAACTATCTCATTTAATGCTTTTTAATTTATCACTGCTAAATGTTAGCAACTTGATGTATCTTCTTCCCATGGCAGCTTTAAAAACCATAAAAATGATTAGCACCCAATATTTAGTAAACACTTGGGCATCTCTCTCATCTGTTACACAGTGTCACCAGCCGTATGATCAGCTCTCCAAAGTTGCAAATCCGAGGGGCCCCCACAGGACCTCACGCAGGCAGATGATGAGGGATCTTGGATTGGTAATATGGCTTTTGCCTGTTTTTCTAGGTTGACAGGATTTTACCCCACCAAGCTACTGGGCCAGTTTTGAACTATTCAAACCCCTTGCTTGTGTGTACTTTCTGTATTTTCTCTATGGGAACTGAAAACAGTTCTGTAATACAGTGTGCTCTGAAGAGCTGCATGCCCAGCAACTTCTCTAGAGCGCAAATTAGCTGATTCAATGTTCTTTCCTGGAACTCTGGCTCCCTCTATTGGAGACTGCTGTTATATCTCCCCGCAAATCCCATAAAATATCCCCAAAGAATACTAAGAATCCTTCCCGATATGGCTTTAATAACCAAAATGATCTGAGACATCTATTACTATGGTGAGAATTACATTTATGCTTCCTTGAATAACCAAGAATAAACAAAGGCTATCATGGAAGCAGTGTAGTATGTGATAGCTATGTGGTTTTTTTTTTTTTTTTAAGATTTATTTGAAAGAGTTACACAGAGGAAAGAGAGGCAGAGAGAGAGAGAGAGAGAGAGAGAGAGAGAGAGAGAGAGGGAGAGGGAGAGGGAGAGAGGTCTTCCATCCAATGGTTCACTCCCCAATTGGCCGCAACAGCCAGAGCCAGGAGCTTGGAGCTTCTTCCATGTCTCCCACGTGGGTGAAGGGGCCCAAGGACTTGGGCCATCTTCTACTGCTTTCCCAGGCCATAGCAGAGAGCTGGATGGAAAGTGGAGCAGCCGGGACTTGAACCAGTGTCTATATGGGATGCCGGCGCGTTAACCCGCTGCGCCACAGCCCTGGCCCCAAGCTATGTGTTTTTGGTAACATGAGAGTGTCCATACAGGCTAGAAATAGATAGTATTATTTCATCATGTATTGAAATATAATATCAACAAACCATTGTTAGATACTCATTTATGTCTTTATATTCCCTGGCAGCCCTACAGACTTAGTACAACTGTCAATGAGGACAGTTCATGCAGAGTATGTGAGAATACAGTGAGTTCTCTTGTCATCAAATACAGATATTAACTAGGAATAAAGGAATTTTTCCTCAAAGAGATGCTAGAGACAATAATATTGCTAGACAGGTCACATAAATAGTATCCAAGAGAACTTATGTGTTGTGTAAAAATGTTAGCATAAAGGTACACATTAGTACAAAATACAAACTCTTCCTAAATACTGAAGATGTGTTTAAAAGGGGAGGGAAGGGGCCAGCGCTGTGGTGTAGCGGGTAAAGCTGCCACCTGAAGTGCCGGCATCCAATATGGGCGCCAGTTTGAGTCCCAGCTGCTCCACTTCTGAGCCAGCTCCCTGCTATGGTCCAAGTCCTTGGGCCCCTGCACTGGCCTGGGAGAACTGGAAGACACTCCTAGCTCCTGGCTTTGGACTGGTGCAGCTCTGGCCATTGGGGCCACCTGGGGAGTGAATCAGCAGATGGAAGACTTCTCTCTTTCTGCCTCTGCTTCTCTGTAATTCTGCCTTTCAAATATTTATTGTAACAGGTATGTAGAAATGTAGAAAATAACAGAAAATCTAATGAGCAAAACTGGCTCATATGGAAACAAGTCTAAACAGACCAATCAACATAAAATTCCAGAAATCAGAATTTTCCTATAAAACAAAACAGGCCTAGTTAATTTCTTTAAAAAAAAAAAAAAGATTTATTTATTTGAAAGAGTTATACATAGAGAGAGAAAGTCTTCCATCCACTGGTTCACTCCGTGCTGAACTGAAGCCAGGAGCTTCTTCAGGGTCTCCCACGTGGGTGCAGGGGCCCAAGGCCTTGTTCCATCTTCTTACTGCTTTCCCAGGCCATACCAGAGAGCTGGATCGGAAGAGGCACAGCCGGGACTAGAACCGGCGCCCAGGCGCTTCAGGCCAGGGCGTTAACCTGCTGCGCCACAGCGTCGGCCCCAGGCCTAGTCAATTTCATAGAGAATGCTACCAAACCTTAAAAGCTAAATCCTTTACCTCTTAAACTATTCTGGAGCATGGCAAAAGAAGGAAAACTCCTTTAATGATTTTATAAATGGAAGGTGACACTGATTCTCAAACTTGAATTTTGGAGACATGACACAGATCTCAACAGCAAAGAGTACTATGGATTGATTTCGCTTATTAATACTGATGCAAAAATCTTATATACAACATCAGCAAGCAGTGTGTTAAAAGAATATTAAGACAAAATGGATGATATACCTTAAGTGCAAGCATAAATAGTCCATCAGTCAGAAGCCCATGAATACAATCATTATAAGTGATCTAAGTGAAAAAATGTACACTCATCTCCATAGATGCAGATTGCTAAGTTTTATTACGTAATAATAATAAAATCTAAGTAAAAAGCTTGGAAAGATCACTTATATATAAATTACATTATATAAAGATTAATGTCTTTTACTTAAAACTAGAGAAGACAAATTCTAATAGCCCTATTGAAAACTGGGCTGCAGAACTACACAGACATTCCACAAGAGAAAAAAGTATATTTGCTATTAACCATATGAAAAAGTATTCAACATTGCTCCAGATTTTAAAAAATCATGAGATTGACATAAATCCAAAACTTTGAGAACACTGTCAGTTGGGTGGTAAGGAAGAAGTACCCTAATATGGACAAACTCTGTGATGGGGAATTTGACAATATCTAGCTAGCACAATTAGTGATACTTGTTGATTAAGTGATTTTACGTCTATGAATCTGTTAAAGATACTCTCACGAAAATATGAAATAAAGTTTGCACAAGGCTCTTTGGCTGCTCTGCTTGTGGTCCAGCACCCTGCTAACGTGCCTGGGGGCAGTGGAGGATGGCCCAAGTGCTTGGGACCCACCACCCACGTGGGAGACCCAGCTAGTTGCGGACATCTGGGGAGTAAATCAGTGGATGGAAGATTCTTTCTCTCCCTTTCTCTCTGTCACTCTTCCTTTCAAATAAATCAATCAATCTTGGGAAAAAAATAAGGAAAATCTTATATGCTGCTAGGGAATGATGAACAAAAAATGCTTTTAAGTGATAAAGTATAGAACATCTGACTAGTGTACTGTTTATCCTTAAAAAGGAGATATGGGCTGGCACCGCGGCTCACTTTGCTAATCCTCCGCCTGTGGCGCTGGCACCCCAGGTTCTGGTCCCGGTCAGGGCTCCGGATTCTGTCCTGCTTGCCCCTCTTCCAGTCCAGCTCTCTTCTGTGCCCTGGGAAGGCAGTGGAGGATGGCCCAAGTGCTTGGGCCCTGCACCCCATGGGAGACCAGGAGGAAACACCTGGCTCCTGGCTTCGGATCAGTGCAGCACAGCGGCTGTAGTGGCCATTTGGGGGGTGAACCAAAGGTAAAGGAAGACCTTTCTCTCTGTCTCTCTCTCTCACTAACTCTGCCTGTCAAAAAAAAAAAAAAGGAGATATGGATATATAAGCTTCCTATGTAAAAATGAAAAAATATACACTGTATGATTAAAATGTGAATGACTTTAGAGAGAGAAGAAATGAGGCAGAAGGGCCAGAGGTAGAAGATAAACTTCTTTCAACATGTTTTGCTCTTCCGAGTTGATTGTGCGATTATGTAGATATCTTACACAATTATAAAACAAAGTGAAGTCAAAAAAGCAACTCCTAAAATTCAAAAGATATTTTTTATATTTCTATATTTCCACAACAAAAACAATTTTTAAGAGATAGTCGGCTTCAATACAAAAGCTCTATAAACAAGTTAGCACCTCTACTTTCAACATGACAAATTTCACAGCCCGTTGTTTTGTGGGTTTTTCCTTGAGGTTCAGCGGAGACTGGTTTTCCTATCCCACAAAGGCAGAACCCCTTTGCCATGTCCCCTAAATGACACAGAGAGTAGTCGGAGGAGGATGTGGTGGGAGACCCCAGCACTGGGAGAGCCCAGTGAGGCAGTTACGTTTTAGAAAGAAGTGGGGGGGGGGGCTCTAAGAGCCAAGAGGATTTGAGTCATTCCACTCAGAATGGAGAAAGAACTTCAGCTTCATGTTGATTAAAAAAAAGAAATCCCCAGCTCTTCTGCCCAGAAGGAGGTGACTAACGTGCTGACGTCACGGTGCACTGGGCGGGGCTCGCTGCCCCTGCGGCTCCAGCTTAGGGAGAAAGCGGGCGAGGGGCGGGTCGGCGGGGGTCCAGAGGGCTGTCCCGTGCCGGCCCGCCTCCGCCTTCTGTGAGGGCAGAGGCGGGAAAGCTCAGCCTTCTCCGGCGGCTGGCGGCGGGGAAGGACGGAGGGACGCCACAGCCACGCCACTTCCCAGTAGGGACGGGCACGGCCCAGCCCACAAAGTGGTTTATGAGGCAGAAGGGGAGGCTCCTGGAGTCCCGGGCTACCCCAAGTCTCTCATGACCTCAGTGGAAAACCCCTGAGCAGGCGGTGTCCAGACCCTACATCGGTCTGGTTTCTAAAGGTACACCCAGTTCTTCCCCATTCCCTGGCTCACTGTGTTGGTTGTTGTCACCTAAGCGTGACCTCCCATCACAACTGCATTGTTTTGCCCTCACTTCCTCCCTTTAAGATGTGGATTTCTGGGGCTGAGGCTGAGGCTGCCTGCAAGCCATCCCATAGAGACGTCGGTTCAAGTCCCAGCTGCTCCACCTTTGATCCAGCTCTCTGCTTAAGGCCTGGGAAAACAGCAGAAGATGGCCCAAGGTGGGAGACCCGGAATAACATCCTGGTTTCTGGCTCCTGGGGAGTGAACCAGCAGATGGAGGGACAGAAGAAAATTCCAAGGAGTGAACCTGGAAAAGCTCTCTCCCTGTCTCTGTAACTCTATCTTTCAAATAAAATTTTTAAAAAATATGAACTTCTAGACAGATTGAAAAACTGCAAGAAAAAATATAGGGCTGATAAAGTACAGGAAAATCTTTCCCCAGACATGGTGGCTGCAAGAATTCCAAAAGTAACAAGTAATGCGTGGGGCGAGCGTTTAGTGCAGGTGAGACTCTGCTTGGGCCGGCCACATCCCCTATCTGAGTGCCTGGTTCAAGCCCTGGCTCCTCCACTTTGATTCAGCTTTCTTCTTGTGTAAACCCTGACAGGCAGGGCACCATGGCTCCAAGCACTTGGGTCCCTGCCACCCCTGTGGGAGGCCCCGATAGAGATCCAGTTTCAGCTTTGTCCAGACCTGCCTGTTGTGGCCATTTGGAGAGTGAACCAGCAGACGGGAGTTCTGTCTGTCTGTCCTTCAAACAAATAATACATACGATTTTGTCACTGCCATCTCTACAAACTGGCTGAAGCCTCGCCTGTTGCTGTACCCCTCACCAGAGTGGATTCAGTGCCTTCGCTGCTTACTCCCCTCACCTGCTGCAGGTTCCAGCTACAAGAGCTGGAGAGAGAATCTGGGAGTTTATAGGGGGAAGCTCTATCTTACATGACAGAGGGAGACCCTCCAAACACTGGCAGTAGGTTCAGAGTAGGAATAAGGAATATTCAAATAGAACCACACAAGTGTACGTGTCTCTCATTCTTTTTAATAGCTGCCTAGGATTCCAGAGTACAGCTGGACTACAATTCTGGACACTCACATTCCCCTTTTGCCAGCAGTGTTCTAATAAACATCTGTGCACACTTGTTTTATTTCTCTAGGCTAGATTCATAAAGTGCAGTTATTTGGCAAAAGAGAATGGGTATTTCTATTTGCAGAATATAGTGCCAGATTACTTGAAAAAATTACAGTAATTTATGTTCCAACCAGAAAAATACAAATGTACCTTTTTCTTTCATCTTTTCAGTCCCTGAATATTGTAACTTTTACCAATCTTATGTGTGGAAAAAAATGATGTATCATTATGAATTTCTAGTTTCTTGACTACTAGCACCTTTTTGCATTTTATTGAATACATGGTATTTCTCTTTTATGAAGTTTGCCTATTTCCTATTGGTCTGCTTCTTTTTCTTGGAGATGTTCTTTATTGGTTATATGTGTTGGAATCACGTCTCTGTGTATTCATTTAGTTTTTAAACTTCCCTTATGGTATCTTAACTTTTTAAAAAAATATTGCTTTATCTGAAAGATGCCAGTACTGTCGGCAACGGCTTTACCTGCTATACCACAGTGCTGGCCCGGTATCTGAACTTAATTTAAGTAGTTAATTATCTCTTTTCCCTTATAGTGCCTCCATTTCCCATTGTCTTTCTTGTTTAATAAGGTGTTGGCCCCTCCAGAACCTGCTGTGGTCCTACAAGGCCTGGGAAGCGTTTTTGATGTCTCCTGTGTGGCTGGAGTGTCCTCCAATGCTCATCTTTTTTTAAGTAGCAACCAGGGAACCAGCAGGCTCTGTGGTTCAGGACTCCAGACTGGACAAGGTATTTCTTTGCCCTGCAGAAAATAATGTTTTCCTCTACTCAAGCCATTACAAGTGCATTATTGACCTGTACCCATCAGGATGGCCATTGGAGAAAGACATTTTCAGAGTTTAAAGAAACTTCACAGCTTTTCTTTTTATATAGTTATTTATTTGAGAGGCAGAAACAGAGAGCAAGTGAGCATCTATCTGCTGATTCACTCCGCAGATGCCTGTAATGGATGGGCCTGGGCTTTGGAGCCAGAAACTCAATCTAGTTCTCCTATGCGGGTGGCAGGAAACCAATTACTTGAACTATGACCACTGCCTCCAATGTGTCTGCATTGTCAGGGAGCTGGAGTCAGAAACCAGATGTAGGCCACAGGTGTCTTAGCCAGCAACTTAACCTGGAGGCTAAGTGCTCAATACTCCCTTGTTTTAAAGTAATTTTTTTAAAAAATTTATTTTATTTATTTGAGAGGCAGAGTTCTAGGAACAGACAGGGAGAGAGTGAGAATAAGAGATCTTCCATTCATTGGTTTAGTCTCCAAATAGCTGCAACGGCCAGGGCTGGGCTGGGCCGAAGCCAGGAGCCAGGAGTTTCATCGAGGTCTCCCATGTGGGTGCAGGGGTCCAAAGACTTGGGCTTTCTTCCACTCCTTTCCCACACACATTAGCAAGGAGCTGGATCAGAAGAGGAGCAGCTGGGACTGGAACCAACACCATATGGTATGCTGATGTTGCAAGTGGAGGCTTAACCCATTATATCACAATGCTGGCCCCTAAAATAATTTTTAAAAATTTGTTTAAGGGAGACAGAGAAAGAAAGTTTTTTTTTTTTTTTTTAACAGGCAGAGTGGACAGTGAGAGAGAGAGACAGAGAGAAAGGTCTTCCTTTTGCCGTTGGTTCACCCTCCAATAGCCGCCGCGGTCGGCGCGCTGCGGCCGGCGCACCGTGCTCGTCCGATGGCAGGAGCCAGGAGCCAGGTGCTTTTCCTGGTCTCCCCATGGGGTGCAGGGCCCAAGCACCTGGGCCATCCTCCACTGCACTCCTGGGCCACAGCAGAGGGCTGGCCTGGAAGAGGGGCAACCGGGACAGAATCCGGCGCCCCGACCGGGACTAGAACCCGGTGTGCCGGCGCCGCAAGAGAAAGAAAGTTTTATTATATACTAGCTGTATGACAATGACATTGGGCAAATAAGAGCATAAAAAACAAAAAAAAATGCCAAGGCAGCTCAGGAAACCAGCAGTCAGAGGATGTGTTGGGGTGTGTACACACTTCTGCTTCCACACTTAGTTTCTTGGGAACCCTTCGATATAAAGAGCTTTGAGGAACATCTTAATCAGCCACTGCACATCTGGTAACAGTGTCAGTCCACCTTGTCTTTACTGCATCGATTCCTAAGCCTTTCCCCCACTCATATCCTGTGCATGTAGTACGTGTTAAATAAAAGTGATACTGAGAAAAAAAGTCTTTGTTTTATATTTCTTTGGTAAGAGAAAAAAAATTTACAGTAAAACAAACAAACAAAAAGGCCCTGAAGGGGAAGCCTGAAGACCATTTTTCTTAGGTCCAGTCATACTACTAACCACTTACAGCCTTGGACAAGTGACCAAGCCTCTCGGTCTCACAGGATAACCATCTCCCCCTGCCTACTTTACAGGGTTGTAGTATGGATAAAATCAGGTTTTAAATAAGCTAAGCTTTTTGAAAAATATAAATACAGGTTACAAAATTATAAGCTATTATTATTATAATGTTTTCCCTAGTGAATGGTAATGTGACGAGTAAAAAGATCACCAGGTTTAGTCTGTCTTATGCTGCTTACTGATCTGAATGCCCTTAAGCAACTTAGTTAGCTTCCAAGAGGTTTTTTCCCCTCACACTTGAAATCAAAGAGTTGGTTTCTAAGTCTTCTTTCAGCTTTAGGGATCTTAATATGTTATACTGAAGTCACTAATAAGAAAGTTACATACTGTTTTATATTAAAGGTCTATTTTTAGGATTCAGTGTTTAAATTACATATGATAAAAAGACACATAGGTGGAGAATGGATTGAAACATGGATTCACAGAAACTGATGACAGGGCAGCTGTGGCACGAGGAGCGTGGCTGCTGCTGGGATTTCCACATCCATATCTGATGTGCTAGCTTGAGTCCTGCTAGTCTGAGTCTTGGTTCCTCCACTTCCAATCTGGCTTCCTGCTAATGTGCCTGGGAAAGCAGTGGAAGATGCCTCAAGAACTTTGGTCTCTGCCACCCATGTGGGAGACCTAGACTGAGTTCCAGGATCTTGGCTTCAGCTTGGCCCACCCCTGGCTGTTGAGGGTATTTGGGGAGTGAACCAACAGATCTGCCACTCTTTCAAATAAATAAAAATAAATAAGCATTCAAAAAAAGAGAAAAACTGGAGCCCGCATTGTGGCATAGCAGATTAAGCTACTGCCTTCAATACCAGCATCCCATATGAACATCCTGTTCTCAGAAGTGCCGGGCTAGCCTTGTCTCTCGGTACCTCGTGCTGAACAAAGCACAGATTTTTCTGTTTGGACTTCTGCAGTATCATTCTGACATTCCTTGATCAAGTCCATAAACCCACCCCATTCATTTATCTTGTGAAAGTTGTTAATCAAAATGGAGCTGCTATGTCAAGTCCAGGCCAAACATTAAGTAAGTTAGGAGATTATGAAAAAGGGGATCTCCTGAGTATAATGGTACTTCAATAGATTTGTGGAAAATGGAATTAAAAGTTGATTTTGGCACCAAAAATGTTTGAAATCCATGTTTATGAAGATTCTTCAAGCAGTTCATGCGAGATGCATAGTATGAAAAAACTATGCATGGATTTCAAGGTTTTGAAACCAACATAAACTTATTCCATTTTTTTCCACGGACATTTTGAAATACTCTCAAATGCCTAGTAACAAGACCTATCAACCAAAATTTCTCCCAGGACCACAACCTTGCACAAAAAGTGCTGCAACCACACTTCCACAGGGTTTCTGCTGAACAACTGCCCAAGCAACCTCAGGCTGACAGTACCTTGTTGTTAATCCTTCTGGTCAAGGATCACTGTTTCCAAATCACTTATGCAACCCTTATTTTGTCTTTAAGCTTCCCTGTACCCTGTTCCCGTTGAATATAACGCCATCTATTCCCACTGTCATGTCCATCCCCAAATAAGCATCACTGGAGAGTGTTGCTTAAACACTGACAGACTGCAGCCATGAGGTTTCCCCCAATGGACTTCTCTCACTCCCAGACTTCTACAAAGACATTGCTTTTATTTTTTTTTTTAATGTTTTATTTATTTGAAAGGTGGAGTTAGAGAGGCAGAAACAGAGAGAGAGGTCTTCCATCTACTGGTTCACTCTCCAAACGGGCCCCACAGCCAGAACTGGGCCAATCTGAAGCCAGGAGCCTGGAGTTTCTTCCAGGTCTCCCACTTGGGTGCAGGGGCCGAGGGACTTGGGCCATCTTCTACCACTTTCCCAGGACATTAGCAGAGAGTGGAAGTAGAGCAGCCAGGACTCAAACCAGCACCCATATGAGATGCTGGCACTGCCGACAGTGGCTCTACCTGCTACCACACAGCGCCAGCCCCATTTATTCTTGTCTAGGCGCCTTCCCTTGGAATTAGACAAGAATTGACTAGGTTCAGAATCCATTCCTCTCCCTGCCTCCCAGCTTCCAATGGGACTGGGTGAGGTTCTCACCCCCTACTTCTGAGGGGATTTTTATTCACTTCTCAGAAGCAGGAGGGTGAAATTCTTCCCATTATTGGTTGCACTGGAGTATCTGGAAGCCTCCTGCAAGGGGTGTAGAAGTGAGCAGCTGTGTCTGCTGAGGAGCAAGAATGACTGCTTGCACCCCCACCTCAAACCTCCTGCAGCTTTCTCACTGCCTCACTTCGTGGTCAGAAGCCAGGCAATTCACTCCCTCCAGGGCAGGGTGGGGCTCATGTTCCTAACTTGGCCAGGGCCTCAAAAGTGCATTCTTTGTAGGATGGGTTTCAAGTGCTGCTCCGATTCTAAACGGATTTCAGCGTCGACGACCAGAGTTTGGATCTAGCTCCATCATGGAACAGGACCTCAAGCAGATCTGTTTATAATCTTATTCCTTCATTTTGAACATTCAGAAGATAATGGTTATTTCACAAGATTACAAGGATTAAATGGCAGTAAATTACTGTCCTACACAAAGTAACATAAACCAACCTCAGTTATGATCAGAAAGCTCCTACTAGCAAATTAAAGGCTCTGAACGCTGTTTTTAATTAAGGAGAACTCCTTCACTCTGTGGAACTCAGAATCTCCCTTGTTGATAAGTTCACAGAACCCTTTTAAATAGCACACCTATAATCGGGCTAAAGGAAGATTAGGGTGGAGATGAAGGAGCTGGAGGGAACCGGACTGGAACACGCCCACGCACCAGCAGGAGCCGTGCGGGGAAAAACGCGGCGGGTTCTTCCCGCCCTCCTGGGGCAAAGCCGCGAGGGCTACGCGAGGCTGCCGGGCCAGCACGCCGGGAATCTACCTCCTCCCGGCCCCTCGCCAACCCGGGGCTCGGCTGGCTCCCTCCGGCGGGCGCGCGGCCAGCACCTTCAGTCCTGTCCCCGCTGTCGGGAACTGGGGTTCAGCCCTTCCAGGACTTCGGCCCTGACGCCAGCGGCACTTACCGGAAGGCTCCCGACTTCCGCAGGGCGGGGCGGTCCGCGAGCGACAGGTCGGGGGTACCGGAGAGGGCGAGAGAGGGGGCTGGGCTGGGCGGGGCCGGGTGGGCGGGGCGCGGGGGAGGCGGGGGGCTGGAGGGGCGGGAGCGTCAGCGAGTCCGAGAGGGAGGGCGGGACCCCGGGAGAGGAGGGGCGGGGCGGGGCGGGGCGGTCCGCA
Organism: Sylvilagus floridanus; assembly: GCA_949820135.1. Taxonomy (NCBI): domain Eukaryota; kingdom Metazoa; phylum Chordata; class Mammalia; order Lagomorpha; family Leporidae; genus Sylvilagus; species Sylvilagus floridanus. The sequence continues at coordinate 122,760,688 of OX463225.1, forward strand.
GGAGGGAAGCTGGGCCTGGCGGTGCGGGCGGGGCGCGGTGGGGCTCCCTCAGGGCTCCGGGAAACCCCGGATCTGGTGTCTCCAGGCGTCAGACGTCTCGTAGCGGATTTGGCGCCCCCTAGCGCCGTCAGGAGCAGGAAGGCGAATTTACCGCCTGACAAATCAATTTGGGGAAAATGCACGTTTTTGTCATTTTAAAAAATGTACCCATGTTTTATCTTTGTAATACGGAGTTTGAAAAATACAGCCTCGAGATGTCTCTTCTTTTTTTAAAAAACCTTACACGAAGTCGCCTGCCCACTCCAGTTTGCGTTGCGCTGGCATTTTTCACTTAAAGGTAGATCGCAAACACTTCCCGTGTTTCTATTTAACCTTAATGATGTTTTTTTTAAACATAAATATCCTTAACAGGTAATATATAGACGTAAGAAAAACAAATTCACATTAGAAAGTTTACGTTGGTCCCCCTTATCTTGGAGTGGGGGTGGGATGGGGAGCTCAATTCCAAAACCCTCTGTAGATGCTTGACAGGCTGGATCGTACTGGATCTTATATTTTATATATATGTGTGTGTGTGTGTGTGTGTGTGTGTATATATATATATAGTTTTCTCCTATACATACCTATGATAAAGCTTAACTGATGAATTAGGCGCTGTGAGAGATTAATGCCAATAACGAATAATAAAATAGAACAATGTACAATATACTCTGTTATTTAAAGCTTGGGAATTGTTTATTTCTGGAAGTTTCTGTGTAACATTTTCAGACCTCTGTTGACAAAGCTGCAGAAAGCAAAACTGTGGAGCAGGAAGGACTACCGTGCACCTGCGAAAGTCTCTTCACCCGACCCTGAGCTCCCCATTTCCTTACCGGAAGTAACCACTGTTGGGAGTTTCTTGTATGACTTTCATAAATCAGATCACCTGTACATACATGTATAGATGTGCCTTAATGTTTCTCCTCCACTTTTCCTTGCCCAAATAACACATACTGTGCACACTGTTCTGCACCCGAGTCTTTTCAGTTAACAGTATATCTTGTTGAATCAGTTCCAGACCTGGACGAGGGGCTGGCACTTAGCCCCTAAGGTAACAGGCTGACTAAGATCCCTGCATCCCACATGCGAGTACCTGAATTGGATTCCTGGCTCTGCCTACTGACTCAGCTTCCTGCTAACCCAGACTCTGGTAGGCAGCAGGTGATGGTTGGGTCTCTGCCAGCGTTATGGAAAATGTGGCTTGAGTTCCTGGTACCCCTTGCAGGCATCAGGGAGTGAAACCGTGAATGGGAGCTCACCCTGTCTCTCGACAGCAAAAAGACCAGAATGAGATGCAAATGCAGAGTGATTTAAAACGGGGCTTTAAATCACTTGAGTTTTGTCAGTGTAGGCAGAGGATCTAACTACGGGAATTAAAGATACAGTTCTGGCTTTCACCATGCATTGATTGTTTCCAAAAAGGGGAAGTGTTTCTGGTAGTCTTACTGCAGTTGGGCAGGACTGTGATGCCTGAGTTTCCTGACAGCCAGATGGAGTGGTATCCCCAACAGCCATACTCCTGCCTGAAGGACCCAAGCCCCAGTCAGGTAACTGACTTGGGCACTGGCTTCCCTAAAAGCCCAGGCTGCTTTGCTAACAGTAAGAGATCCTGAGGTCTCCTTCAGTAGGAAGCAGCTGTGTGGACCAGTCTTTTCAGGACCATAGTGTGTATACCCAATCTGTTAACTGAAAGAGCAGAGGCTGGTTGGAAAGAGAAGCGAAGTTGAAGTTTACTCAGCAAATCTAACTAAGGATTTCAACCTGGAAATGGAAACAACAGGCAGTTACCCGAGTTGGCTGTTCCACGAGCCCCAGCTCCAGATTTCATATTTTTTCTTACAGGGTGAGTACATGCACCGAATCAGGGGTAAACAAATGGATTTATCATGCACGGCTAGCGACCACATTGAAAGTCAAAGAATACTTTATTAAAAATGGAAGTACATCAGGTAATAGTCAATAGGTTTGATTATGGACTCCCAGAAGGAGTACATTCCATTCCCATATGTGATGCTATCTACATTCAGGAAGAGGCAACCAATGGGGTCATTAGTCATTTTTCCTGTACTGGCCCTAAGATGTAAGGCTCACCGTCTTCTGTGCAGATTTTCCTATGCTCATGGCTGAGGTTTCCTTGTTCCCACGTGGTTGTGGGGCAGTGACAAGGTCATGTTGCCTGGGAACCAACTGCACGGAATCTTCACAGCGCACACAGCATCCTGGCTGACTTAGGCATCCGCAGGGTTTAGGTCCACAGATCCAGATATTTTCCTATTTCTTCCCTCCCCTCCTCTCTCTTCCTCCAACCCCACCCCCCCACCCCCCGTCCCCTTCTTCTTTCTTTCATTCTTTCTTTGAAAGGCTGAGATACAGAGAGCTTTGTCTGCTGGTCTATTCCCCAAATGACCACAATAGCCCAGACTGGGCCAGGGCAAAGCCATGAGCCTGGAACTCCATCTGGATCTCCTACTTGGGTGGCAGAGGCCCAAGGACTTGTTTCCCTGCTTTCCCAGGTACATTGGCAGGGAGCTGGCTCGGAAGTGGAGCAGCCAGGACTCGAACCAGCACTCATACGGGCTGCCATTTTCCTTTTTCTTAGGAACGCCTTGTTGATTCTACCGTGACCACTTCAAAGGTTCATTATATGAGGGTACTTCATAAATTTTACCAAAAAAATGGAATTAAAATACAAGTTTGGGGTGGGTGCTGCGACACAGAGGATTAAGCTGCTGCTTTGGGGTGCCGGCATCCCATATTGGAGTGCCTGGGATCCAATTCAGCCACTTCACTTCCAATCCAACTTCCTGCTGACGCACCTGGGAGGCAGCAGACAACGGCCCAAGTACTTGGGTTCCTGGCACCCACATGGAGGGCCCAGATGGAGTTCCTGTCTCCTGCCCTTGGCCGGGGCCCAACCCCAGCTGTTGTGTGCATTTTGGAGAGTGAACTAATAAATTCTCTCTCTCTACTGATTTATCAGAAGGCCAGATAAAGAACTTTGGTGACACTGAAGTTTAGCATGAATGACTCTGGTTTGCTGAGGTCTAGTTATAGGATGCCAGTCTAAAACAATGGCTCCTGATAAATTTTAGTGAACACAGTACTAACTGATATTTGTTTTACAGCTTTCATGGGAAGCCGTAGTCTCATTTCCTCTCACGAACAAGGCCTGTCCCCTTGCCCCTGGCTTTCCCTCTTGTGTCCTACCAAAGATCAGACTTTGGGAAGTTCTGGCCTGCCTGGGTGGTACAATTCCATCTCCCTGCTATTTCTTTGTACTCACCACGAGCTCCTGACACATTCTGACCAACAAGGATGGACAACTCTTCAGGGTTGTTCAGGAGCTCAAAGAAGTTGCCCCCTGCTTTCCCTCTCATGTTACTGGTGTCTGCTTAGAAAAGAGCTAGTGGCGTAGATAACCCAGGGGTGTGTGAGTGGTTGCTGTGAGTCAAGGGGGAGGGACAGGAATCAGCCACTTTGGGCTCAGGACGGAGCAGGAAGCAGGACTACTGCGGAAGCACGGATTCATTTTTCTCTCGTTCTATGTCCTTCCCGAATCCTCAGAGGTTAGAACAATGCTTGGCACCCAGTACACACTCAATCTATGATTAATAAAGAATGCTTGATGGCATTGTCAGAGCAGGGAGGAGGAGAAAGAAAAGTAAAATGATTAAGTACCCACGATGGAGTCATTTACAGCAGTTTTAAACAAAGGACCAAGTGTGCACACAGCAGCATGGTTGGACCTTTTGTGAGGACAAAGCAAGTGAAAAAAATTACATGCAACATTAAGGAACCACTTCACAGAAAAAAAAAAAAACAACTATGCATTTTACAAGGTACACATAAATTCAGGATAAATATGGAACACATTGGGCAGCAGGCCGCCAAAATAGGGGTAAAAGGAAACAATTAAGACCAAAACAAAGCAAGGGAGAGCAGCTTGTATCCACTCAAATTGACAGAGGGCTATGACTTGAGATTAACACCTAAAGATTATTTAACATAGAGAATATGATTTAGTTTCATGCAAAATGTTTTGAGGGGCCAGTGTTATGGCACAGTGGGTTAAGCGGCAGCCTGCAACACCAATATCTATATGCGCGCAGGTTCACGTCCCAGCTGTTCCACTTCTGATCCAGCTCCCTGCTAATGCACCTGGGAAAGCCACAGAAGATGGTTCAAATCCTTAGGCCCCTGGAAGAAGCTCCTGGCTCCTGGCTTTGGCCTGGCCCAGCCCAGGATGTTGCAGCCATCTGGGGAGTGAATGAGTAGATGGAAGATGTCTTTCTGTCTCTCCCTCTCGCTCTCTGTAACTCTTTCAAATAAAATTAAAATAAATCTTAAAAAAATTGTTTTTGATTAGAAGAAACTGAAAATACATATTTTATATGAGTACCCAGAACAGGTTTCAAATATGTATTTATTTTTTTCCGAAAAGCAGAAAATGTTTCAACAATTATTTTAAGGAGGAAGTGACATAGGATAAACTGGATATCTTTAAAATGTACTCGTTTTAAAACTGAACTCCCATCCCTAAAGCCTTGGAGGTAGATTTTATCAGGTCACAGTCTCTCTTCTTTAATATGCGGTTCCCCTGTCTGCTACAGTGGTTATAATTCAACTCATTACTAAGGATTAACTCACTACAATAAGGGGCAGGACAAGGGGCCTGCTGGCCCCACAAGACTCCAAATTGCAACTCAGAATCCCTGTATCGCCTCTATGGCTAACATCCTATTTTGAGATGTTCTGCAGGAACCTCAGGCCCTGATCCAACTAAGTAGTAACCAATCCACCTGTTGGACTCACACAGGTGGGTGCCCCCTTTACCATCACAGTAATTTCAGAACACACTGGCCTGCTGTTACTGACTGATCCAAGGCATTGGGAACCAACAAGAGACCTGCACACCAGCTGCTCATGTATGTTCAACCCCAGCTCTAATCTGTAAGAGTCGCCACCTTTAACTCTTTGGAGAATCTGGGAATTAGTCCATCACGGGCTGACAACTCCCTGCTCCACATTTTGCAAAATACACACTGCTTCCTCAGAGCAAGCGACTGGCTTGCTGCACATCCAGTGGACAGACCCAGTTTGGGCGGTTTTGTAATGATTCCTCCACAGGTTTGAGGGGTGTTCTGTAATAGTTGTGGGGGGATGTTCGGCTAGTGGTTAAGATGCTTATGTCCCTCATCAGTGGGCCTGGGTTCAATTTCCAGCTCCAGTTCCTGACCTTGGAAGGCACCAGTGATGGCTCAAGTGATTGAGTCCCCACCTGCTGTGGGAACCCTAGGTTGAGTTCTTGGTTCCACTTGCTCCAGCCCTGGCTGTTGTGAGCATTTAGAGAGTGAATCAGTGGGCGGGAGTTTGGAGTTCTCCTTCTCTGTCTCTCAAGTGAGTGAAAAAAATTCTTTTAAATAAATGTATAGGTTTTGGCACCTGTGAAACTGTCCCCATAGTCCAGTGCTGTCTGACTCAATAGGCATAGTAGGCATGGTTCATAGGGTTCCTAAGAATGTTTTATTTCAGGGGCTGGTGCTGTGGCATGGTGGGTTAAGCCTCTGCCTGCAGTTCTGGCATCCCATATAGGCATCGCTTTGAGTCCCGGCTGCTCCATTTCCGATCCAACTCTCTGTTACGACCTGGGAAAGCAGCAGACAACAGTCCAAGTGCTTGGGCCCCTGCATCCACGTGGGAGACCTGGAAGAAGCTCCTGGCTCCTGGCTTTGGACAGGCCCAGCTCCAGTCATTGAGAGCATTTGGGGAGTGAACGAGTGGATGGAAGACCTCTCTCTTCTTTCTCTCTGTAACTTTGTCCCTCAAATAAATAAATCTTTACACTATGCAGCTATAAAATACTTTTTATATTAATATGTTAAATATTTTAATATTAACATTTTTACAAAGGCAGCGGTCCACAAAAGTAAAAGTATTCAGGGCCAGTGAAAGTCATCACACAGCCCTGCCATAGTTAAGATAATGAACATATCCATTGCCATTTTCCTCATTTCTTTGTGTGTCTATCTAACCACTATCCCTTGCCCAGGCTCCTCCCCCATTCTCAGGCAACCATCCATCTTTCTTCTGTCACTGTAAACTGGTGATCATTTTCTAGCATTTATACTAAGGCACTCCAAAAAGTTCATGGAAAATGAAATTAAGAGATGTTTACTTTGGTGCAAAAAGTTTTCAAATTGGGAGATTTTCAAAAAGCTCATGGAACATGGATATTATGAAAAAAAATGCATTGTTTTCAAAAGTTTTTGCACCAGAATAAGCTTATCAGAGCAGGTGTGGCACAGTGGGTTGCGATGCCCCCAGCCCAGTTTGGAGCGCCTGGAGTTGAGTCCCACCTCAGCTTCCAATCCAGCTTCCTGTTCATGTGCATCTGGTGAGGTAAGCGGATAGTGACTCAAGCAGCTGGGCCCCTACCATCCACACGGGCAGCTCCGATGGAGTCCTGGCTCCTGGCTTTGGCCTGGACCCACCCTGGCTATTGCTGGCCTTTGGAGAGTGAACTAGTAGTTGGAATATCTCTCTCATAATTCCGTCTTCCACAAAGCCTTTGAAGTATATTGATAGAAATGGAGTCATCCAGCACTATCCTAATTGAGCTTCTTTCACTTGGCATAATTACTTTGAGATTTGTAATTCTCTATCAGTGTATCCTTCCTTTCATTCTTGTATTTGCTGAGTAACAGTGCATTGTTTGACTTTATCTTGCACCTGTTTGTTGACATTTGCGTAGTTTCCAGTTCTTGGCTATTACAGATAGCGCTGCTATGAGTATCTCGCGAACCGCCTTTGTGTGGGCACACACTCTGCTTTCTCTGGTTCATACACAGGAATGGAATGACCGGGTCGTATTGCAGCAGTTTAGCTTTTTAAACAGACTGCTGAACTGTGTTCCAAAGTGGATGTACCATTTTCCGTTCCTACCAGCAGAAGTACTTGACTGTTCTAGTCCCTCCACATCCTTGCCAGTTTGGAATGGTCAGTCTTGAAATTTTAGACTTTCTAATATGGGTATAGTACTCTCATTGCATTGGTAATTCGTATTTCCCATCGCAGTCCCAGAAGAGACCAGAGCCTGGGCAGCATCTGAAAAAGGGGCTGGTCGTTCAGGACTCGGCTCTGAACCGGAACTTGGTCCTCAGAGCCCTTTGGCCAGGACCGCCCAGTCAGCTCCAGGTTCGCCTATCCCCTTCCACGACTCCTCGGACCCGGATGCTCGGGACCTCATTGCAATGTAAATGAATTCTAAAGGGATTATTCTTGTGGAACCAGAAGGAAACGAGAAAAAACGAAAAAAAGTACAACCTCAGCTGTTTCCGCCCGGTTTCGAACCGGGGACCTTTCGCGTGTGAGGCGAACGTGATAACCACTACACTACGGAAACCCGCTGGAGAAAGGCCCTTCGCGGGCAACCCTTGAAGCATAGCGGTTCCTCACCGTGTTCCCGATCTCGAAGAAAGTCCGGCTGGGCTTGCCACAGCTCTAGTCTCACCCTCGCCCCGGGAAGCAGCCCGCAAGCCCAGGGCAAGCCGGGGTCGCTGCGCGCGCACACCTGCTGATTCCGCTGGTGCCCCTTCAGGAACCTTCCCGAACATGTACGGCTCTAGCGCGACCCCGAGGCCGTGGGCCGGGGCTCCGGGCTTCCGTGGAGCCCGTGGTGACGTTTTGGGGACCCTCTGGTTCCCGAAGGAACGCTCGGCCGGCCGGGCTTGAGCGCCTGCGCCCCGCCGCGGGGACTGCGGTGGGAAGGGACCTCGGAGCCCGCCGTGGGCGGAAGGGGAGCCGGCTCGTATTTAAACACAATAAAAGCATTCTAGTTGTCCAGCCCTTCACTTAGCAGGCACGCACACTCTCGCGGTTCGCTTTTGTAACTCTGCTGTGAGGCAAGCATTCAAGCCTGTTGTAAAGAGGCCGAAACGGAAGTGACTCGCCTAGGACGCAACAGCCGCGTTTACCCTGGAAGCGGCTGCGCGCTCAGCTCGGGTCTCTGGAGTGCACCTTACCGTCCCAGGAGGCCAGTGAAGAGCAGAGGACGGAGGGTTGGACTGGAGCGGTTGGGGCCCTCTCTGTGGATGGGAGGCAGAACCCCCAGATGTTGTGTCATATTTCAGGTCAAACGGTCTCATCTTCTCCACCTGTTGGGGATGCAATGTGAGGCGGTAGGGGGTGCAGGCAGTCTGGTGGGGGGCGTGTGAGAAAGGCATTAGGAAGTCAAGAAGAGAGGGGTGCGGGACTCGCGGGCTGTTCTGTGAACGGATGTCGGGGTGGGGAGATGGCGACTGCTCTAGGCGCGCTCAGCTGGCGGGGGCCGAGAGAGGAAGCTGGGTGTGGGATGTACAAGCAAAGGCCCGTGGGTGTGGTAGTGTAAGGAATTTCAGGGAGTAGCTGACTGTGGGCTGATCCTGTGTAGAACGTGAAGAGACGCAGGCAGGTCTAACGGACTGAACGCCAGGCAATAGCAGAGATGTCATAGGTTTGAGGAGACAAGGATCAGAAAAAGAGATGGAGGAACTATGTTACCAGTCCCTCTCCTAGGGTTGCCTCTACGACGCCTCCCATGCCCACACCTGAACTCAATATTTTGGCAAAGCCAGCCGGAAGATATGCAACAAGGCTGGTGCCCACTGTGTCCCCAGGACGACCTGTAGCGTATTATAATAAGATCACCATGGCTGACGTGCCTACTTCCATCATGTACCTGATGCCATGACACTGCAATGACTTTTGCCTTAAAAGGGCAGTCATCAAATTCCTGGAAACTCTGCTCTTATTTGGAAAACTAAACCCAAAGCACCAGTTCACATTTAAAACGATGACCCTGAACTCCACGGGTTGCGGTTCCTTCTAGAGTGTGCCAGCATGCCCTCTGAGTGACTTTCACTTTGCTGATAAATCTTAACTCCTCTTGCTAACCCTTATCTGTGTCTCGTTCTCTGCTTCTTTCATGCATCAGAGCCAGGGACCTGGACCCCTTGACCCCCACAACAGAGAGCTTATCTCTTTAAGGCACTATAAGAGGAAATTCATTTTAATTGGCTAAATAATAAAGAGAAAAGGTTACCTCACAGTCCTGGGTAGATCTGGCCTTCAAGCAAGTTGTTACACAGGCTCAGCACCTTTTTGGTCCTTCCTTGATGTGGATGCCATTCTCAAGCAGACTATGCACTCGTGTTCTCAAAATGCCTGCCTTGAGTCACTTGGGCTACAAGTGCTCTGTTCCCCCCCTGCAGGAAAAGTGTTCATCTCTTGCAGAACTCATTATTGGCCAGCGATTGTGCTATGTATGAAAAAGGATGAAATAGGCTTTGTTTAAGCCAGTTACTCCTGAAGTTTGGGATAAGATTAACCCAACTTGAACTCTTTGGCTAATAAATTCCCTAAGAAGGGAAAAGGAATTGGGAACGCTTTGTGACAGCCAGCCAACATTCTTTCCAGAGGTGAGACCACAGTGAAACAGAGAATGAGGAAGAATTGCATGCACTTTTAAAAACTGGGATAAATTTCTTTCTTTTTTTTTTTTTTTAAAGATTTTTTTATTTACTTATTTGAGAGGAAGAGTTACAGACAGTGAGAGGTAGAGACAGAGAGAGATCTTCCATCCGTTGGTTTACTCCCCAGATGGCCACAATGGCCGGAGCTGTGCTTATCCGAGGCCAGGAGCCAGGTGCTTCTTCCTGGTCTCCCACGTGGGTGTAGGGGCCCCAGGAGTTGGGTCATCCTCTACTGCCATAGCAGAGAGCTGGATTGCAGAGAGCTGGATTGGAAATGGAGCAGCCGGGACTTGAACTGGCATCCATATGGCCCCTATCTTCCTTTAAAAAAAAAAAAAGATTTATTTATTTACTTATTTGAAAGTCAGAGTTACACAGAGAGAGAAGGAGAGGCAGAGAGAGAGAGAGAGAGAGAGAGAGAGAGAGAGAGAGATCTTCCATCTGCTGGTTCACTCCCCAATTGGCCACAACAGCTGGAACTGCGCCAATCCGAAGCCAGGAGCCAGGAGCTTCTTCCAGGTCTCCCATCTTCTACTGCTTTCCCAGGCCATAGCAGAGAGCTGGATAGGAAGTGGAGCAGCCGGGACTTGAACCGGTGTCCATATGGGATGTCGGCGCTTCCAGCGGAAGATAGGGGGCTGGCACTGTGGCACAGCAGGTTAATGCCAACCCCTCTACCTTCCGTTTTGAAATTAACTTTTATTCTAGATTTCACTCCCTTAATTTGGTACCATCCAGCCTTTCAAAGCAACACGTTGTTTTGGTTAGCTGCATAGAATATGAAGCAGAATCAATAAGTTATTAGCACCAATAAGAGAGTTCAACAAAGTTATTGGCTACAAAATCAACATATAAAAATTAATGGTTTTCTATCTCATCACCAGTAATCACCTAGAAAATATAAAAGGAAACATCATTCACAAAATCATTAAGTACCATAGAGCAAACCACACAACAAATGCACCTTATTTTTGTATAGAGCGCAATTTTAGATTATCGAAAAATAAAAAGAACTAGCTCAGTGAAGAGATTTACCTTATTCATAACTGAGGTGACAGTATTGTGAAGATGCTAATTTATTCCAAATTATCTACAAAATCCATGAAATATCAGTGCTCCAACAGGGCGGCTGTGTCCCTGAACTGTAAGCTTTACGTGAATGCATCAGTCCATGGAAAATCAAAGAAATGTTGCCACAGGAAAATAAGAGATATTAAAATATATTAAAATATAACAGAGGGTGGGCATTGTGGCACAGTGGGTTAAGCAGCCGGGATGTTTTTGGGATCACTTTGCTTCCTTAAATCTTCAGTTTGATTATACAGGAGTTAGCATGATTCACTCTATTTTGATTTGGTTTGGTCTCTCGGGGCCTAGTGCAGCAGCTCAGTCCCAAACAATGGTCTCCCATGATTTTTGGTTAACAAATCCTTATCAACAAAGGGCAAGGGACAGGTGAACTCTTCAGAAGCTAAGTGCTAAAAGAGGTAGTGGTGGCTGTGAACCAGGATACTGTACACCTTACTGAAAAACGACTAGGAAAATGTAATTGGAAACTCCCAAATTCATTAAAATTAAGGGACTTTTAGGCTTTTCTGTCCTATCGGCCCTCTCCACTACTGTGGTCTCTGACCCCTGTTTTGTGAAGCTATAAACTTTGCTGTGTGTCCATGACCCTTTGAGCCATTGTCTGGGGTCAGTCTTGCTATGTAACAGGCACTCTCCAAGACCAGGATGCATCAGATACAGCTGTTTGGACAACTGCTAAAAGATCTATCAACTTCATTTCCTACTAATAGGGGGATTGTATTCAAGCCACTTGAAAGATTTGTTTCAGGGGCAAGTGTTTGGCCTGGCAGTTAAGATGCCTGCATCCCGTGTCTGAGTGCCTGCTTCATCACCTACCTCTGACTCCTAACTGTAGCTTCCTGTTAATGCAGACCCTGGGAAGCACTCGTGAGGGCCCAAATAACTAGGCTTCTGCCACCTATGTTAGAGACCTGGATTGAACTCTGAAGGCTGAAAATGTCCAGAGTAATTCTGAAGCACCCCTCAAGGTGGGCTCACCTCCATTGAGAATCCCCGATTGACCCTTTTGTTTAAATTTCCCCCTGATTCATGCAAGTGTGAAGCCATATGTCAGGGATCTTCTAAATCTAGAAAGGGTAGAATAGTGGAGGTGCAGTAATAGTGATGAAACTTGCCCACTTTGATATCAGTAAACTGGTTGAAATTATGGAGTTGTAGGCAGCTTGTAGGAGCTTTACCTTTCCACTTGTGACCGTCACCACGTCTTTAAGACGCCTCATTAGGGAAGTCTGGGGCCCTTGAATATCCTTCCTGGCTCACAAAATCAGGGATGTCATACTTACTCCCTTTGGATTTTTTCTAAAGTAGTGATAAGAACACTTATCTAGATGGTAACAGATTGGTTAACTTTATTTGTAGTCTAGGAAATAAAATGAATAAGCAAGAGTGATGTGGATAGGGAATGAAATCCAATCTCTCCGGACAGATGGGAACATTTACCACCATGCTAAAAAGAAAGGAGATGGGGCTTTTCATCCCAAATAGGCATCTCCTTCAATGGCCTACTTCTACCCTGGGCCCAGCTAGGCACAAGGCATTGACTGCTTTTATCCCATTTGCTCCCAGGCTGCACCACCTGCTCCTGGCCTCCTGCAGCAGTGTGAGAGTGGAAAACCAGCCTAGGAGTGGCAGGTAGGCAGCAGAAATGTCAGACACATTGTTGACTGTCTACTCCCACCTTCTGCCCTGCAAAACTCACCTGTGCCCCACACCAAGGTTCTGGCTTGTGGGATTCTAGCCACAGTGGCCCCTTCCTCCCACCAGTGGGAGGAGGTTGGATGGCAGCAGCTGAGACGTGTTAGGCTGTGGCCCCCAGGAGTGGGGGCAGCCAGAGCCCAGGAGGATTAGCCTTTCATGTTCTAGCCAGATGCCTTCTCTGCTCTGACGTCAGTGTGGGGAAGCAGGAATAAGATGCAAAGAATTGACAGGCAAAAATAAAACCTCAGCCAGTGGGATACAGGGCCCAGCTTAACTCCAGGCTGCAAGGTGGGGCCTGCTGCTGCTTGAGCCCCAGCACCATGGACAGTATTGAGGACCACAGCATCAAGAGCTTAGTGCTGGGAAGGAAGAAGAATATACAGTAAAAGCAAGACTTGAGCTTTGGCTGGGAAGTTTGAGAAAGAAACCTTAACCTCATGGTTCTCATGTATACCAGCTAATTCATCTTCTGGCACCGAGATCACCTGTATCATTGTGGGACCCAATGGAAAATGAAGATGTAGTCACTTTGATACAAACAAGAAAGACTTGTTAAAGCAGAGAAGGTTTTTCCTTCCTTCCTTCCAAGTTTTCTCTCAATTTGCTGTTTAATGTCATTCAATGAAAAGAAAAATTAAGAATCTAAATATTAGCATAGTTTTTGCCCATTGTTTCTATTGTATGCATTATTCAGCTTTTTACTACTATAAAGAAATACCCAAGGCAGCCTAACTTCATAAAGAAAAGACATTTATTAGTTTCATGGTTCTCAAGGTGCAGAGGCTAGGCGCCTCATCTGACAGTGGCCTGCTTGCTGTAGTGCGTAGCGCCACAAGGCAAGAGAAACGGAGTGTGCGTATCTCTCTATGGTGTCTCTCCTTGTAAAGGTACCAGGACCCAAGGCCCTAATCCAACCTCAATCACTTCCCCAAGACCCGGTCTCTAAACGCCATGGGCAAGTTAATTTCCTCTTACTACAAATTACATAAGCTTTGGGGAATAAACTCCCCATGAGCTTGGGGATGGGGTGTGGATGGGTGAGGGGTGCAAATCCTATTCAAACTATAGCATCGTGCAATTCCTGTTTCGGATGCTGATCTAGTGCTCACTATTGCCCATTTCTTCTCCTGTGCCTTGTCTTGGTCTAACTTGGGCTTCTCTTGCCCAGGCCTTTGAACTTGGACCTGCCTCTGTGCCTGCACCAAGAGCTAACACTCAGAACATGCACCCCTTACCTGTGTATCATGAGAACCTGCTGAGCAGATGGAACACATTTCCTGGGAAACTGCCCCAACCATGCTGTCTGCTCCTTCCAAGTGGCTTGCCCGACTTCTCCTTAAAAGTGTTTGCTAAGCCCTGCTTATCCCCCCCCCCCATCAAAGAAATGTTCTTTTCTATTTGATGCTGAGACTCTTGGTGGATTTCTGAGATCAGAGCATTCCACCGACTCGAAACAGTCCTTTTGAAAAGTCCCTGCTGACTCAAGTCCGGATTTGCTTAAGTGCGTCTCAGCTGTAACTCATGTGCAGAATCATCAAAATTGTGCCATTCCTGTTTCGTGGCACTCTCTGCCCTTGGCAGAACAGTGGAAACACTGCACAAGGTGAGCTCAGCTGTTTGTAATTCTCTTCTCGATACACACATTCTGTCGTGCCCTTCTACCTTGACCTGCTGATGCGTGGGGAAGGAGGACAAGGAACCACGGTTGCTCCGTCTCCCTTCCTTGCCTGGCACCATTCGTATCACAAATAGAGGCTAACAGAGAAAGTACGAAGACAAAGGCCACGATAGGATTCTTTGGTCCCTCGTGTTTCTTAGAACACTTGCCTGCTTCTTGCCTTTGAAGCAAGCTCTGGCTTCTGATCAGCTTATTCAGCCACAGAAGCCCGGTGCTCACCCTCCAGTCACTGTGTCTCTCTCTTAAGTCCCACTGCACGGTGCATCTGCCCTGAGTTCTGGGCTCATCAGGCATCACACACGCACTACATACAGGTGGGTGACAAGGACAGCAGACAAGAATATCGCTTCTCTGATCACGCACAGGCATCAGACTGTGCTGACAAAGCATACACTCAGAGATAAACATTGAAACTGGTAAGGACATTTTTCAGATCCTCTAAAGAGTTTCTAACATATGCTTGGAGTGGTTAAAGCAACTGTTCTAAGATCATTTTCCAGAATATGCTGTCTGTGGCACTCTGGCATGTCTCCCTGGTGGTCTAGTGGCTAGGATTCGGCGCTTTCACCGCTGCGGCCCGGGTTCGATTCCCGGTCAGGGAAGCTGCCTTATTCATTTTCTGCAGTGGCTGCAGCTCTTCAGTTTTGGCCAAGGCTCAGCTGTATGCACTCTACAAGTCACCACTGAGGTCCCCCGCTGAAGTACAGCAGATTCCAGGGAACGGGAAACCTGTATGGAATTAAAGATTTCTCCATGTAGTTTCACACTCTCTTGCCCACTCTGAAGATAATTACTGATTTTTAAAAAATAAATTATTACAAGTCATTATCGCATGAAACGAATGAATTATTGCAAATGGCTTCTACCTGTAGAAAGGTTTGATTGGCATAGGCACACTTTTAACTCATGTCATTTCTGCCCACTCTTTGAAACACTAGGATCATTACAGCAATTGAAGAGATGTTGACTGGTAATTTGACCAGACGCACAGCTGTGTTCACTGGTAGTTGCAGCCAATTGTCCCAAATGTCCTGATTATGGAGTCCAATCCGTCCATTATATTTACTTACACGTTTCAAGCATTCATTAGTATTTCAGCAAAAACATCCATTCAGTCTTTTACTTTTACAAAAGTAAAAATGGGAACTCACTTCAATATGATAATGAACCAGTTCCCTTTATCTGTAAGATGAACTATAAAATAGAGTAAGTGATCCTCTTACAAGGACAAACATTCCATGGCCCCCCATGACCTTTCCCTGGGGTTCCCCAAACCGACCTCAAGATCGCCTGGGTCACATCTGAAACACATGTAGACTTTGCTGCCCTGAACTGAAGCTCAGGGAGCCTTCGCCTAGGCAGCCTCACAGTGAGAAACAGCGAGAAAACTGATTTCTCCGAACTCGTCAGTAGGGGACGTCAGAGGTAGAGTCGAATCTTGGCTAAAACTGAAGTGCCTCAGGCACTACAGAAAAACCTCTAAAAACAACTTCCCTGACCGGGAATCGAACCTGGGCCGCCGCGGTGAAAGCGCCGAATCCTAGCCACTAGACCACCAGGGAATAATAGGTAGTAGGTATAGGCAACATGTTCTGGAAAAGATGATGGGGATGGTTCAAGCCTGTTTTAGAAACTTCCAGCCTGGCCGAGGAGTACTTTGAATCGGTGCAGGTGGTGCTAGGTGTGGTGACTGTGCCATGGTTAGGGGTGGCAGGAAGCCTTAGTGGCAGAAAAGTTGGAGGGAGCCAATGAAGCCAGATATGAAGACAATCTGTCCTGCACCAGTTTTGTTACTGATCTCCTCTGACCCCTGGCATTTCTCAAACTTGCCCGCCCTCCCTCCCTCCCTCCCTCCCTTTTCTCTCTCCTGTTCTTCATTCCTGGGATCTGTGTGCCGCTACCACTTCCACAGTGTCCCTAGAGTTGACTGAAGACAACGGGTCCCTCCTTCGCCCCCTTCCCACCCCCAGCAGTTCTAAGTATGCCCCTCCCTAGTGTAGAGGCATGAGCATCAGGGCCCAGAGGACATGCAACCTGGAGCTGTAGCCCTCTTCCAAGCCATGCTCCGTTCTGGGGGCCCTCTTCCAAGCCATGCTCCGTTCTGGGGGCCCCGAGCAGGACCTGCCAGATGCCTGCAGCCTGCAGCATCACTATGGCTGGAGGTGGAGCCGGCCTGCAGTGTGTGCAGGGGAGCATGGCTCTTGGCAGGGGTTTGGTCAGAGCTTCAACCAAGCGGGTGCCCATCCACCTGCACAAGACCCTTCTCGGTGCGGGACGGAGCCAGAGTGGAGTGTAGAGGCTCTCTCTGTACCACCGTGCAGTCTTATAATTCTATACATACACCTGGCCTCACAAGTCCTTATGAGGGTATTTTCATCAAGGTGTGAGGAAAGATATGATTTTCGTTGACTGTTTTTGCTGAAATACTAAGTTTAAAATATACTCAGACGTCTTGTATGTGGGCCTCCATCTGTGTTCCCACAAAGACCAGTGCACACCTCCTTCTCAGACCTGTGGGCCCAGCCTTGGATCCGACTTCCAGAATCTTCATGACTATTAGATCTGAGGTCACTGTCTCCCACTAGGATCTTCTCTCTCCACCCCTCAGCCAGGAAGCTTCCCAGGAGTTCTAGCCCTGGTGAGTCACAGCACCCTTGGAAGAATAGGCTCATAACCTCTCCCTACCCATGACACCCGTTAAATCTGCAGTCTTTTTGTTGTGCCTGAGTGAGTGCAAACACAGGAGCACCACACACTGGTAAAATCTGACAATCCTCTATGGCTGGAGGGGAGAGCGACCCCAAAGCTCAAAGCAACAGGATTTATAAGGGCAAAAACCACTAAGAGGGGAGGGGATACACGATTGCTAGGGTCAAGCTGACCTAAAGCGTATGCAAAACTACTTCCAATTATAATCTTGAAGTTAGTCCAGGTACTGACCCAAATCATATGTGGGACATAGACAAATTACAATCTTGATATTACTCCAGGTGCAGCCTGTCTGTTTTAAGCTTGAGCAATCATGTTAGGGGATTTTTATGTTTTGGCAAGCAGGATGTAGTGTACTGGTATTGTCCTAGTTTTAGACCATAGTTAATTTCAGACCATAGTCTCACAGTGGGGGCTGTGCTTTCTCAAGTTGGAGTCTTGAGTGCTCTAAAATGGAGTCCCTCTTGTCCATCAGAGTCACTTCACCTTGTGTTTTGACCTTGATGGCTTCCCCTCCGTGAGCCACTGCCAAATCCCGAGAAGAGGATTCTGCAGTTCAAGTACCCCATAAGGTTTGAAGGGGTGTGCATTTTCCCAATTAGAAAATACAATAAAACTACTGTGGTTTCCTTTAATCCCAAGAACCTTCAGATTTCCTGAAAGAAAGAACTTGTAAAGTTTTGCACTGGATGAATGTTCTAATAGAGTTCTCCAGAGAAACAACCAATACATGGATGGAGCTGACAGATAGACATAGATAGGTGAATGGATAGATATACAGATAGATGCATGGATAGATACATAGACAGATAGTTGATATCAGCTCCCATGATTATGGAGACCAACAGTCCCAAGATCACAGGGTGAGTTCACAAACTGCCTCCACCCTGTTAGAGTTTGGACAGGATTTGGTTCCTCACACTCAGGTTTAACCCCCCCCCCCAAGTCTAATGTTAACAGTTAATGGGTCAATGTTAATTGTTGATGGATTAGAGTGGAGGCTTGATCCAGTTATGATGTCTGAAAGGGGGGCCTTTGGGAAGCAGTTGGATTGCATTGGAGTGCTAGGGTGGGCCCTGTGGTCGAATCACGATGGAATATTATGGAGACTACATAGAGTCATAAAGGGACATAAACAGTGTGCTCCCGTGTCTCTCTGCTTCCTGACTCGCCTCTGACCGTTCATCTGCCTCCTCCAGCTTCGCCAGATGTCCACACCGATGGGGATGCCCAATCTTGAACTATGAAAATCCACAGCAGGGTGAGAGTTTGGCACAGTGGTTAAGACACTGCTTGGGACGCCCACATCCCACTTGGAGTGCCTGAATTCGAGTTACAGCTCCATTTCCAATCAAGAATTCCTGCTAGTGTGCACCTTGCGAGGCAGCAGGTGATGGCCTTAGTACTTGGGCCTCTGCCGTTCACACGGGAGACCTGGATTGGGTTCTGGTTTCTTGACTTCAGCCTGGCCCAGCCCTAATTATTGTGGGAGTGAACCAGTGGATGGAAAATCTCCTCTGTCTGTTTGCCTTTCAATAAAAGTGAATAAATAATTACAAGTTTTTAAGAAGGAATAAAACTGTAGGATGAAATAAACATTCTTCCCTCCTAATGTGCTCCTGTGAGATATTTTAAAGTAACAAAAAGCTGACTAATACACACCCCAACAGAGCCCCTTCACTATTCTAAACCCCATATTTTCCCATTATCAGTATCTAAATTGTAAGGGTCTTGGCTATAAACACCACAAGTAAACTCCAGCAAATGAGCAGAAAAGGAACTAGTCAAGAGGTTATTGGGTAAGTCACAGATTACTGAGCACTAGATGCAGATAAAAGGATTATCAAAGGGGAAGTGTTGGGGCTCAGAACATGGTATCCCCAAATACGGTGCTTTGCATAGTGAATATTTTAAGCTGGAGGAATGTGTTGCTGCTTGTGACCCAGCGTCTTGTATTGGAGTGTTGGCTTGAGTCCTGGCTGCTCTGCTTCCAATCCAGCCCCCTGCTAATGCACCTGGGAAAGCAGCAGAGGATGGCCTGAGTACTTGGGCCCCTGCCGCTCATGAGGGAAAACTGGATAGAGTCTCAGGTTCCTGGCTTTGGCCTGGCCTACCAGTTGTTTGGAGAATGAACTATCAGATAGAAGACCTCTCTCTCTCTCTCTCTCTTTCTCTCTCTCTCCACCCTGTCTCCTCTAAATCTCTCCCTTTCAAATAAAGAAATAAATCTTAAAAAAGAAAAAAATAAAGAGGATTTCCCTGATCAACCTTCCTGAAAAGTGGGCCATGTGGGCCTCATTCCACAGTGGCCCAGCCCTAGACTCAGGCCAAGAAGAATCTGAACAAACAGACCTCGCTTTGTCATCATCGACTGAGACCCTCTGTCCCCCAGCCACACTGCTGCATGACAGTCCACACAAACAGAGTTTTCCTGGGGGCTTTGGGTCTTCAATTCTGATGGTAGCAGTGCCATATAAATCTTGGGTTGAACATTTTGTTATGCTTCTCTCCCATTAAATTCTGTTACAGGTGTCTCAGTCATGAGCCTTATCGAAGGAAATACTTCTTGCCCACAGGAGCCAAGAGGCCAGAAATACCGAAGTCAAACGTATGCCAAGGAAGCGTTTGGTTAGGAGCCTACAGAAACTGTCCAAGATGGATACTGGTTTTGGCTTTCTGGATAAATTAAAGCTGAATTGACTGATTCATCAGTTCTTGACTCAGAGCGTAGTTTACAACTGGTTGAGCTAAAAGCACATATTAATGTAGAAAATACGTCTTCTTTAGAGGAACGTGGTTCCTGAGCCTCATCCAAGTTTGTGTTTGTATTCCTCAAGCTTGGAGGACCACAAGAGTGAGAAAAATCTAGTGCCACTGGTTTTGATTTCGGGATCAAAGAATCTTTACTTCCCTTGGTAGGTAACTCAATCCATTTTTAAATGTGTGGTTTTGCGGATATTTTAGCTTACTTTATTTCAGTGTGGGAAGTGGGGGGCACAAATCTGAGCACTGCTGTATTGCTGCAGACACAGGAGCAGTGAGATCGCAAAACAGCACAACTTCAAACAGGAGTCGATTGGCCCAGGCAGTGATTTTTGGGCCCTTACTGCAGCTCTGTGTGCAAGAGCAGTGTCCAGCTACAAGCAAGGAGCTGGATTTAAATTAGGACACTGTAATGCATGGAATACTGGTGTTTGGAGGAGTTAAAAATAAAACACTCTGGCACACTGACTATTTAAGTTGTTTACTTGAAAAACAGCAGGTGCAAAAAAGCTCACTCTGAACTCCCTACTACTTCTTAAAAGCAGGGGTTGAGTTGCCTATGTGAAAGGTCCAACATCCTCAAGGGAGTCAAGAGAATTCTGTGTCAACCTTGTTACAATGACTCTCCTTTTAAATATTTAAATATGTATTTATTTTATTTTGAAAACTAGGTTTGAGGAGAGAAGAGACAGAGCAACAGAGACAGAGCTCTCCCAACTGGTGGTTTACTCCCTAAATGCCGGCAATACCTGAGGCTGGGCCACTTTGAAACCAGGAGGCTGGAACTTAATGCAGGTCTCCCATGGGTGTTGTAGGGCCCCAGCTACTTCAGCCGTCACCTGCTGCCTCCCAGGGTGAGCAGGACCAGGGCTGGAGCTGAGACTTCAACCCAGGCACTCTAATATGGGATGAAGGCATCCCAAGTATCATCTTAACCATTGCACCAAACTCCTGCCTCTTGTGTTGTCTTGGGGCCGGTGCCGTGGCTCGCTTGGTTAATCCTCCACCTGCAGCACCGGCATCCCATATGAGCACTGCTTCTAGTCCAGCCATCTGCTGTGGCCAGGGAGGGCAGTGGAGAATGGCCCAAGTGCTTGGGCCCCTCCACCCGCATGGGGAGACCAGGAAGAAGCACCTGGCTCCTGGCTTCGGATTGGCGCAGCTTCAGCTGTAGCGGCCATTTGGGGAGTGAACCAAAGGAAGGAAGACCTTTCTCTCAGTCTCTCAGTGTCTATAACTCTACCTGTCAACTAAACAAAAAAAATTAATTAAAAAAAGAAATAACTCATCTTTTAAGCAGAATACATTGCTTCTTCACAGCTCTCTGCCCAGTTCAGCACAGAAGTTAGCGGTAGCTGCTTTGTGTCTTCATTTCCCTAGGAAAGCTTCTGTGCCACATACAACTTGCATGAAAAAATTGTGAACGCTTTTTTCCTATTAACTTATTTTACATTAATTTAATTCTCCAGCCCATGCAAGAACCTAAGAGGATAGAGGTGGAGTTTTACTGTCCTTACACCCTTGAAAATCGGGCAGAGGTGCTGGGCTGCTGCAGCTGTTTGGTATCTGTTATGAAAACTGATTGAGGGGGGAAAACACACACAGTTGTTTTCTGCAGTTGCAGCGCCACCTGCTAAGACTCACCAGCCGTGAGCTTCTCAGGGGAAGACGCGGAGGCTTCCTTAGAGGGGAAAAGCGCACGCGCCTCTATACCACCCCTGATAGCTGCTAACCGTCTAGAGATTAGGGGGAGCTGGGGAACACGTTCTAACAGATCACCAATCTGTAGGCTTTGGTTAGAAGTGGAACTTGCATTTGAGAAGAAAATTTGACAAAAGCAAGACTCACAGAGCATCCTCAGCTGAGGATGTGAACCAGGGGTTCCAGCCGTCCCTGGGTGGGCTCGAACCACCAACCTTTCAGTTAACAGCCGAACGCGCTAACCGATTGCGCCACAGAGACCTGCCCTATAGCACCTCCTCTTGCAGATTGTACTTACAGGTCTTTGGTGACACCAACATTCTTGCTGCCTGGATTTGCTCACCCTGTGATTGCAACTTTAGGTGTGAGTTGGGTGATTCTAAACCCCAGAACTTCAAACCACCCTCACTGCATGATCTTGAAGTCCGTGCCTGCTTTCTCTTCCCAGATCCTCAGCGACAGCAGAAAATGGTGCTGCTTTCTCCAAAGCTGAGCTCAGATCCAGAGAAGAACCAAGTTCAGCACCAGCTTGAGGAGCTTGGAAAAGGGAACGAGGGTCGGGTGGCATGGGTGAGTGTGGGGGAAAGAGCTTGCTGCTGATCTGACCAGGGGTTTCTGCTTGCCAAGTCAGCCTGGTGTCTTTAGTCCTGCCCAGTTACATTGTTTATTTCTACAGTCTAAGCCCGGATGTCGATGGTTCAGCATGTCTGCCACCTGCTGATAGCCCTGGACAAGTCTCCAGCATTAGTCCAGACCGTATAGGCTCCTGCCATCATGCAGCTTAGAAGACACTAATTTCCTACTCAAATCACTGCCATCAGGTGTAGTCACAGATGCCAAACTTTCCATTGTAGTCCCAAGAGCAAGATCCTGTCCATCCCTACATCCCATAGTGGGAGCGGCCAAGCTGCCATGGAATCAGAGGCCTTCTGCCAATATTTAGACCCCAGATCTACTCGTCTGCCTGAGTGCACGGGCAGAACACTGAGTGCCTCACTGCCTGCATGAGACCTGTGGCTACCCCTGAGGACCCCTCTGTTGCTGAGTCCCAAGCTTTTGGGTGGTTACTGGACTGGCCGTGAACAGTATCAGAAGATTAGCACTGTGCTCATCATCTCCGGCCATGAGTGTAACTCAGAGGGCGGTGACTTCGGTCTCCAGGCTGTGAATGGTATCTTTCTTTGCCTTCTGATTTCTCTCTCTTCCTCCAGGGTGCACTGTAAGTCCTGTCCTCTGGCCTCTGCAAATAACTTAGTAGTGGTTTCCGTTGCAAGGCAGTGAGAAAGACCCACCTGCCTCTTCCCCGGTGCCCTCCTTCTCTAATCTCTCCCAGCACATGCAATGTTTTTTCTATTCGAATGCGCAAGCCATCCACTTCAGTCCATTCCTGCGAGGGGAAGGGGGCCCCAGGCACACAAGGCTATAACCAGATACTAGGGGCTGGGCACCCCCAGTTCCTGCCTTGAGGTGGGGGTGGGGTTGGGGTAGGGGTTGGGGGGTGAGGGCTCCATCTTGGCCTAAGACAAATTCTGCAGACTACACCAAGTGTAACACAGAAGCTCAGCTCCAGCAAGATGAGGGCCAGATTCAGACAGGCCAAAGAACAACTGAGGCACCGATCACAGATTCATACTTCTTTATTTTCCCGGCTTCGGGAAAGCAAACAAAAGGGATCCTGGCTCAGCTATGCGTACAGCATTTTATATAAACTTACAGGCAACAGTACCAGGTAGACAAGCGGTTACACAATGGATGAGGGCTTATTGTCTAGCTATGATGAAATAATAATAAAAAATTGACCTGCAGGTCAGCTTCTGGGCCTGGCTAGGGACAGCTGGAGAACCTGGCTGACTCTGCTCTGCTAACGGTGAGTTTCTGTGTGTTTACTTGCATGGAATGCCCCTGGGGAGGAGAATGGCTGCCCAGCAGGGCCCATGAGGCAGAGAAACAGCACAGAAGAGAGAGAAGCCGAGTTCTTGAAGGTGGGATGGATGAGACAGGTGGAGGTAGAGGCAGAGGGGCAGGACTTGAGCTGGGTCTAGGGGCCAGTGTGGGTGTCATTGGGTGTGGGAGAAGCTAGTCAGCCATGGTGTTGTGCCAAGGCGGGAGGTGTGGCACGCACCGGCGGGCTGGTGGATAGGCCCAGAGGAAGACGACTTCCCTGACCACACCGGGAGTAGAACCCTGGTCCCAGAGGTGCAGAATCCTAACCACTAGACCACCAGGGGGCGTCGGGCTGCGTCCTGGCTTGTGCCTGCTGCAGCCAGCGCGGGGGTGCCAGAACCTCAGAGCTCGTTTGCTACGGAGCCCCCGACCCTGTTTCTACCACCATGGCTAACCAAGTTCTTGCTCCTTGCTGCGGCCCTGGCTTCCCGCGTGCCCTAGCAGATCTGCTCCCACTGAGGGCCTCCCTTCTCGGCACACACACAGGCCCGCAGCCCACAAAGCCAAGTTTGCTGCAGGGCTCTCCCTCTCTGCGAAAGGTCTGCGGGGTTCGTAGGCCGGAATCGGACGCGGGTCAATGGCTTGGAAGGCAGCTACGCTCACCACCACACGCTCATCCTCTCACAGCCCTGCCCCAACTACGCGTCCCCTCGCAGTTCCGCTCTGCCCCAGCGCCACCACAGGCCGCACGGCGCCTCAATTGCCAACTCCAGCACGGGTGTTGGTTTTGCGCACAACCGTGCGCACTGAGGCTCGCCTCCAAGCCCGACCGATTTGCGCTGTGCCCGCGCGTCCAACTTCGGAGACCCTCTGGCTGTCTTGCTGCTCCTGGGCCGTGCGTGCGCTCCGGACACCGCGTGGCCCCGAGGCACGCGCCCTCCGTCACCTGACTCGTCGAAGCCCCTCTCCATAAGGGGCCCGGCCAGGCGCAGCCGCATCCACAGGGTCCCTCAATCCTACCCGTCTCGGGACCTGCGGGTCGTACAGAGGCCATGCCCACCACCACTCGTGGGCCGGCCGCCTGTCGGACGCCGTTGGTGTCCTGCGTCTGGGGCGGAGATCTAGAGGCAGCAGCTAAAAACAGCTGCCGTCTTCCCGTTGGGGAGCCCACCCACGGTTTCCCGCGTGGGATACTCAGCTGCTGCCCGGGGGCGCCACGCGGCATCCAAACCCGGGCTGTAGGGGTGTCCAAGTCCCAGCTACCTTTTTCTGTTCACTGGGATTGCATGAGACCAGCGCGACCGTGGTTTCTGCGTCGGGACCACAGCCCGCTTGCCGCCCGCCAGGCTTCCTGTGGGCCCGGGGACACCGGCCTCAGCTCGGATCCCCAGCCAGGCAAATGACACCACGCTGTCGCCAGTTGTCAGGATGGCTGAGTGCGTTGCGTTCAGGTCGCAGTCTCCCCTTCTCCTGACAAGTTCACCTTTTGGCCCGCTCCAGCCCGGGCCGAAGCGCGCCCGTCTCCGCCCTCCGCCACCTGCCCGCTCCGAAAACGCCAGGCCCCTCCGCGCGTGCACGCCACGACTTTTCTGGAACATCGTTTTGCTCTTCTTCCTTTTCTCCTCCCGACTCCTTCTCCCTCCCCCCCCCCACGCCCGACATAGCGACGACCTTCCCCATCCCAACATCAGCCTCCGTGGCTACCAACCCCATCACGCAGCAGCGCCAGCCGGTCTGTTGTGTGGGGCGGATGGATCCCACAAGCGTCGACGCAGGTAGCTTGCAGTCGTTGAGAGTTCGGACAGGGGCCAGTTCCCATCCAGCTTACCCCCATCAAAGCGCCAGCCCAAGAGCCCTGTGTACAGCTGTCTACGGCAGGCAGTAGCCAGCAGTCTGGCCCTTTGATGAGCCTGGTAGATACAGTTTCCAGTGCATGGGTGGTTCAGTGGTAGAATTCTCGCCTGCCACGCGGGAGGCCCGGGTTCGATTCCCGGCCCATGCAGCTCGCTGTTTTGGCTACAGCCAATGCCCCTCGCCAAGTTCGGCTCTGCATTTTTATTTCCTCGACTCTTCCTCCCACCTTCCAGCAGGTGGCCCCCGTTGTCCCCTTTTTGGGGGCTCCTGCTCTGGGCCCTAGGTGGCACAGGATCTCTCCCCCCAAAACAGAGGCTTTCCTCCAGCAGTGGCATGCTCACATAACACACTTAGTGGAATCACGGTGTCAGGGCACCTGCCAGCCCCCCCGCATCCCCACCGGGTGTCACTGAGCAGCTGAGTGTCTCCCCACCCTGTTGCTGTGTGCATGAGGAACCTTGGCAGGGGGAGTAGACTGAGCTCTGCGCTTCACTTTGGTGGAGCAGTCAGAGTAGGACACTGACTGGGATGGATCGAGGGACCAACAGTGGCCTAGAGAGGTATGTGTTTAGGTGGGAAATGGAAAAAGCTACAGATTGGATGGAGGCGCTGGCCAGGTACAGTAACCTCATGCATTGGTTGCCTTTTAAGAGCAATGGGAGTGGAATTCGAATCCACCGTCATCTACCTATGAATCGGCTCTGCTCCTTGTGCTGCCTCCCACACTTGCTGTGGTCCTTGGTCATTGGCTATTTCTCCCTTCTCCGGAGATGGGTCCAGGTGGTCCAGCTCACTGGACCTCTCAAGCTTCAAGGCCATACTTCTGCCTCCCCAGTGCCACAAGCTGAGCCCATCCCAGGCTGCTCTCATAGACTCCCGCTCCCTTCTGCCCCTCCCCCCCTGACTGCAGCTGGCCAAAGTCAAGGACACAGATGCAGTTGAATCCCAGACAGGAGCTCTCAGAGACTGGCTTAAGGTGGAAAAGGCCACTTGCCAACTAGAGCTGCAAAGTACGGTCCACAATGCCCCGTCAGGTGGACCGACAGATAAATGCAGGCTTCTAAATGAGGGAGAGAAGTGTGGCCTATCTGTGGCTTGGG
Source organism: Sylvilagus floridanus (assembly GCA_949820135.1). Classification (NCBI taxonomy): domain Eukaryota; kingdom Metazoa; phylum Chordata; class Mammalia; order Lagomorpha; family Leporidae; genus Sylvilagus; species Sylvilagus floridanus. The sequence continues at coordinate 122,786,712 of OX463225.1, forward strand.
ATTTGCACTTATTGCTGCAGCAACAGAATCCCAGCCCATTCGCTGGCCAGAGGAGCGTGTGCTAGGGAAGGGAGCGGGAGGACACGTGTTGGTGGCCTGGGGTGTGGATGGGCAGGGGTGTTTGCGATAGGGAGGGGGTGGTGGCGGCACTTCTTTTGAAAGCCCCGGGTGTGTGTGCGCCTTTAGGTGGTGGTGGTGGTGGTGGTGGTGGTGAACTAGTGTATGAGGACATGTGCCTGAGTGTGTGTGTGTATGTGTGCGTGTGCACTGGTCTGTGTGTATTGGGCATGTGTCAGCAGGCTGTCACAGATGTGTGTAGTAGTGGTGTCCTACGTGTGCTTGCTAGTATGTGTGTGGGCAAGCGCAAAGCCTTTGTGGGTGTGTTTGCTGCCATCTACTGGAAGAGAAAAGATGCTCCTAGCAGTACGGAAGAGGCTGAGGATGAATAGGAGCTGGGGCAGGAGAGGCACTGGAAGAGAGAAGAGATAAAGGACCGAAGGTGGTGAGCCAGGCAAAAAGGACAGGACAGATGGAGGCGGGGATAGATGGGCTGCACTTTGGCTGCGCCAAAGGAAAGTGAATCTGCTGTGAAAAATGGGGAGAAAACGTGGTAGGCACGCAGGAAAAGTCTTCCCTGACCGGGAATCGAACCCAGGCCGCGGCGGTGAGAGCGCCGAATCCTAACCACTAGACCACCAGGGAGAGCCAAGCTACTCCTTTGCATGTGCCTGGATCCAGCTACAAGCCTGCTGCAGCCAGTGCTGAGTGCCAAAAGCTCTACAGTCCTTTGAAGAATGGGGCCTGGCTCCAGCTGCTACTCCCATGGAAAACCAACTCGGGCTTCCTCCAGGACCTGGCTCTGCAAAAATGAAACCCACTGCGTTGGCCGGGAATCGAACCCGGGTCAACTGCTTGGAAGGCAGCTATGCTCACCACTATACCACCAACGCCCTGCACTGTTCCTGGCCTCCCCAAGTGACCTGAGTTTCCAGAAGCGCGATGCCACTGCGGCTTCGTAGAGCCTTGCCCGGACCAGGCAGGCGCCCACCCTCAGTGCCGGGCTTCCGCCGCACCACGTAATACCTTACAGCGTCCCATTGGCTCACGCCAGGATGCAACCACGCCCTCACGCCCGCCCGCCCGCCTGCACGCCCGTCCGATTCTTCGTCAGCCTGCGTCCTCCTCCCGGGGCTGCTCTGCTGCTCGCTGCTCTTGGGCAGTGCGCTATGGATGCGGCATACCCGAGGCAGGCATCCACCCTCACCTGGCTAGCCGAGCCCTTCACAAGGGGTCCGCCCAGGCGACAGTTCGTGCCCACAGAGTCCCCTATTCATCCGACTCTCTCCTGTCTCATAGATGTTAGACCCACATCCCTCTAGCGGCGGACCACCGGCAGGCACCGTTGAGGAAGACCAAGCTCCCAGCAACCGGGAAGATCGGTCGGAGCCTGGCAGGCCCGACGTCCCCTGGCGTTGAGTCTGTGACGGCAAAGAAGGGAAAGGGGGGGGGGGAAAAAAAAAAAAACGAAATAAAAAAAGGTAACTGCCTCCCCGTCGGGGAATCGAACCCCGGTCTCCCGCGTGACAGGCGGGGATACTCACCACTATACTAACGAGGACAGCGATAGGTTGGCTGCCATCGTCTTGACCCCTGTTACCCGCCGAGGTCTGGCTGCGTCCTCTCCCACAACCTGATTGCTCCCTGTTGGAATTTCTAACCACAGCCAGCCGGTTCCACTGACACTCATTCGCCCCACGGAGCGGACCACCATCAATCCTACCCGGACCCCGACCCTGACCGGTGTGCACCACGACCGCTTCCCCGTGGCCTGACACCAACCACCCCAAGCACCCCGAGGAGGAGGAGAGGGAGGAGGAAGGGAGACGGGGAGCAGGGGGAGGAGAAGTGGCGGGAGGTGGGGAGCAGGAGGTGGGAGTGAAGCGGGAGGGGGAGAACCAGGGGTGAATCAGGAAGAGGACGAGGAGCCGGAGGATCTGAGCAAGGACCACGAGGCGGGTAAAATGAGGAGGGGGTAGGGGGCCGCCCCACAACAACAACACGAAGAGGCGCAGCTGGAATCCAGCCACAGGACCTGCCAAACGTCTCTGGCGGCAACCAGACCTGCGATCCGGGGGCCTCCGAACCCTTGCCAGCCAGATCTGTTCGCTGGGATTCCCCGAGAATGGCTTGTCCTGAGGTTTGCGTTCGTGGCTGCGGCTAGCCAGCCAGGCGCCCGGTCCCATAAAGCCCACTGGCTTTCGCTCATGGTCCTAATCAGGCGAGTGACCAGCCACTCAGGCCTGCTGTCAGGATGGCCGAGCGGTCTAAGGCGCTGCGTTCAGGTCGCAGTCTCCCCTGGAGACGTGGGTTCGAATCCCACTCCTGACAAATCTGCCTTTTGGCTCACTCCAACACACCAGCTCCGCTCGCAACCCGACCTTTGCTGTCCACCTGCGGGCCAGCACCAGAGACCCCACTACCACGCGCCAGCAGGGCCTCTCACCCTCTCAGCGCTGCCATGCGCCCACCCGCACCTCTTCCCTGACCTTACCCCATGCCACCACTTTTCTGGACTTGGCTCCTCAGCCCCTGCCCCACCCTGACCTCCCTGTCCCCCTACGTTCAATGCCACCATGACCCTCCGCCTCCCAACCCCCGCCCCCAGAGTTCGCACCCCGCCTGTGCACTTGGGATGTTGCGGTGTCCAGCCAGCTACACCGCGGTGCCGGGGTTTCTTCTGCTTGGAACCCTTTGCTTTAGGTAGCGCGGAGGTCCACAAGGGGCCGGTCAGCAGCGGGAGGTGCCTGTCACCCACTCGCGGACTTCCTTTTCCCTTGGGACCGCCTGTGCAACATACCGCATGCCCACTCGCCAGGGACTATCACGACAAGCAGCATGTCCAGCGAGGCCCGTGTTCGATTCCTGAGCCATGCAGCTCATCACTGGCTTTCGGTCCTTCAGCTCCAGCCCCTAGAGGCTCTCGATCTGCCACCTAACGACCAAGGCACACGCACCACTGGGCCCTGATGCTCACCTTACCCTTGAAACTGGAAACCAGCACCCCTCCAGCGAGGCCTTCTGTGCTACACCTTCCTCATCGCTCCACCTTCCTTGCCCCTTTTCTCTGCCACCCCTACGATCACACGTGCTGCACTTCAAATCTCTCAGCTTCATCACTGGCCGCCTGACCTCGGCATTGCATCAGGTCGCCTGGCCTGCTGGGCTGGCCCTAAGTGGCTCTCAGCTTTGCTGGGGCAAGGAGACTGCGCTCTGCACTTCACCTCCAGGAAGCAGTCATAGAGCAGGACAATGTCAGGGATGGATGGAGGGACCCACAGCCACTCCACAGATGTATATGCTAAGACAGGAAAGAGGAAATCCATACATGTGCATTTCCTGCTGAAATCCGACTGTATCTGGCTCCCCTCATTGCAACATCTGCCCACACATGCTGCTGTCATCTTGGCTGTTGGGTGTCTCCCCAAGCCCACCCCGCCCCCTCCCAGATAAGGCTCTTTTATTTCCTGGGCTCTGCCTGTGCTGCTCAGTGGTCCAGCTCCCCTACCCTCTCAAGCCTCATGGTCACACCTCTGCCTCCCCAGTGCCAGGAGCAGGGCCCCTCCAGGGCAGGTCTCCACTCCCACATGTGCCACCTCCAAGCTGGCCAAAGCCACAGACACGTGTGCAGCCCAGTCTCCAATGGGAGCTCTCTGAACCTGGCTCATGGTGGCAAAACCAGAGTACCTGCCGGTTTGAATGGTGACTTCATGGACCACAGCTCCAGCAGGTGGCCCAACTGGTAGGTGTGGACCCTGCCATAAGGCAGAGAAATAGCCTTTTTGGGCGTTTGGAGGCTTGTCCTGGCACAGCACCACTGCTGGCCCAGTCACTGGCTCCAGCAGTGGAGAGGGAAGGGAGTTTGAGAACAGGTGTTGGTGTTCTGGGGGTCTGTGCACTCTGGTGTGTGTATGTTGGGCGTGGACCGGTGGTAGTCTGCCGACACTCACAGGTGTGTGCCTGGTGGTGGTAGTGGATGTAGTGTTGATCCTGCATGTGAAGACATGTGTCCCAGGGTACGTGTGTGCATCATGTGCCCCCGGGTACGTGTGTGCATCCTGGTCTGTGTGTTGGGCGAATGTCCACTGGGAAGTTATGGGTTTGTGTGATGGTGATGTCCTGCATATGATATGTGTGCTACTGTGTGTGTGTGTGTGTGTGTGAGAAAGAGAGAGAGAGAGAGAGAGACCTACAGTGGGGACAGGCAGTTGGAGAAAGGGAGCTCTGAGCAATGTGGATGGGATGGAGGTAGAGCAGTGGGAAGTGGGTGAGAGTAGGGAGCACTGAACAGTGGAGAAGCCCAAAGGCCTGAAGGCAGCAGGCACAGGGGGCCTCAGCCACTTGTGCAAAAGGATACAGAGGGATACAAAAGGATACAGAGAATCTTCCCTGACCAGGAATTGAACCAGGCCGTGGCGGTGAGAGCGCCGAATCCTAACCACTAGACCACCAGGGAGCATTAAGCTGTAACTGGCATGTGTCTGTTGTAGCCAGGCATAGGTGCCAAGAGCTCGGAGCCCTCTGGATGCTGAGCACTTGCGCAAGTGGTGCCTAGCCACAACCCAGGCCTCCTGCTGGGTGCCCCAGTGACTGTACTCCTCCGCCCACGGTGACCTCAAAACACTGCACTTGACCTTTCTTGCACCATGCAGGCAAACTTGAGCCAAGTTCGTCCCCTGAGACCTAGCCTTCTGTAAAAGGTCGTCCAATGGGGGAATCAAACCTGGTCAATAGCTTGGGAAGCAGCCAGGTTCACCACTATACCACCAACCCCATGCAATGAGTGGGCCCACCAGGCATGGCCAGGGTTACCCAGAGCGCACCGCCACAGCGCCACACAGCTGTGCACCAAAGATGCGCCCACTGGCACTTCCCTGAGGTCACCAAAGTCCTCCTGGTGCCCCACTCACCAAACCCAGCATGACTGCCCGATCCACACATGCCTGCACACACCCACATTCCCGCCGACTCTCCGTCTGCCTCCGGGGACTCTCGCTGTGTTGCTGCTCGAGTTGTGTACTTGGAACATGGAGTGTCCCCGGGGCATGTGTCCTCCCTCACATAGCTCACCAAAGCCCTCCTCCCCAAGAGTCCTGGCCAGGCAGCAGTTCATACCCAAGGGTTTGGTCCCCCACTCATCTGCCTCCCACCTGTGCCAGACCCTGTGGGACTCATGGAAGCCATACCATACACACTTGGGGCAGGCATCCTGGCATTCCCGGGTGAAAACATCTGGATCAGAGACTCAGAGTGCACTGCATCTGGTAGTCTCCATAAAAAAGGGGTGCCGGCCTCCCCGTTGGGGAGTTGAACCCCGGTCTCCCACGTGACAGGCAGGGATACTCACCACTATACTAATGAGGATAACAGAAAAAGCTCTCAGGGACCTAGATTCTGTTCTGCCTGCTCACCCCTGAAATCTGCCATCCAAAGCTATAGATTGGTCTTTGTCTCAACCCCCAACCACTGCCAGCCCTCTCCATCGCCATCCACAGCCACCTGTCAGCTTCAGGCAGCCAAGAACCCCAACCCAACACAGACTCCTGACCCATGGCCACATCAAAGCTCTACCCAGTGACATGGAACCAACCAACCAGTGTACCCTGAGGAAGAGAGGTAGGGGTCTGAAAACGAAGAGAACAAGGAGGATGAAGAGAAGGAGAAGGTATGGAGGAGAAGAGGAGGACCATCAGGAGGAGGGCGACCTGGAGGACGGTGTCAAGGAGGAGGTGGTAGGGGATTGGGGGAGTGGGCTGCCAGGCCACAGCAACCGGAGAGGTGTGGCTGGGAATTGCCGCAGGTGCTGACAAATGCGCCTCAGAGAATCCAGACCTGGGCAGTGGGGGCGTCCAAGCTCCGACCAGCCAGATCCGCTCGCTGGGATGCCTTGAGAACGGCTCGCCCCAGGACTGCTGCCCCAACACCGAGGCACAACACCAGGGGCTGAATGAGTCCAGGTGTGTGGATGGCTGGCCGAGGGCTCTAAGGTGCTACGTTCTGGTCACAGTCTTCCCTGGAGGTGTGGGTTCTGATCCCACTCCAGCGCTCAAGCCCAGTCTCAGAGTCGGCCTGGAACACGCCCATCGCCATGCTGCACTACCTACCTCTCTCCTGCGAATGCTCTCCCCGGCACACTATGCAAACCTCAGGTCCCTGCAACCCGAATGCTCCAATGCAACTGTCTCCACACACAATCCCACCTTTTCTGCCCAATCGCTGCCCATTCGTATCAGGGTCCGATATGTAGGGAAACTGTGCTTATCTTCCCCCACCCCTGAAACCTTTTATTTAAGGAATACAAACCTCATGCATTTCATAAGTACAACTGCCCTCCACCGCCCACACACCAGCTCCAGGGCCAACCGCCGCCTCCCGTCCCCAGTCCCCGTCCCCGCACCCTGGTGCCTTCACCCGCACGTGGACCCCCGGCCCGGGACCACAGAGTGGTAGCTTCCAGGAGCATAGACCCAACCGACCGGAGGACCCAGGTGAAGCCAGGGAGGAGGAGGAAGGTGAGGAAGAGCAGCAGCAGCGGCGGCAGCGGGGGGGGGGGGGAAGAAGAGCCAGCGGAGGGGCACAGGGGGGAAGAGGAGGAAGAGAACCACCAGGACAACCCAGAGGGAGAGAAGGAGGAGGAGGAGGAGGAGGAAGGGGGGGAGGATCACGACGACCCGGTGGGCGGGGCTGTACGGGAAAGGGGGGTGCTGCGGGGCTGGGAGGAGCGCGCGGCCCGGCCCACAGCGCTCGGGAGAGGTGCGGCTGGGATGCGTCCCGGGGCGCTGCCGGGTGCCCCGTGCGGCCTCCAGACCCGGGCAGCGGCGCCCTGCAAGCCACGGCCAGCGGAGCTGCCCCGGGCAGCGCGCGCCCCGCGCCCTGCGCCTTGCGCCCTGGCACCGCAGCCCACCGCCCAGGCTGCGCGACCGACCAAAGCCGCAGGCCTGGGCGCGCTCTCCCAGCCAAGGGAACGGCCCCGCGACCCGGCCCGCCGTCAGGATGGCCGAGCGGTCTAAGGCGCTGCGTTCAGGTCGCAGTCTCCCCTGGAGGCGTGGGTTCGAATCCCACTCCTGACAAGCACGCCTTTTTGGCACGCCCAGTCCAGTCTCGCAGCCGTCGTGCAACTCGCCGCTCAGGCTCTCAGGCTGTCGAGAGCGAGACCCCGCCTTGCCGGCCCCCACGTGGGTACTCGCCACAGGGACCCCGCTCCAACTGGCCATAGCGACTTCTGCCCTTCACCGCTGCCCTGAGCACACACTCACTTCCGCCCACCAGCAAACCCCACCCTCCTCTCCCCACGACTCTCGCAGTGAAATGCCACGTATGCCACTCCCTCGCCTCGACATTGTCCCCACACACTGGCTGGCTGTCATCTCGGCTCTCGGGGGTGTCCCCAAGCCTTCTCCCACCTCATCCCAGATTATGCTCCCTTATCTCCTGGCCGGCTGCCCACGGTGCCCAGTGCTCAGCTTGTGGGCACTTTCCAGCCTAGTGGTCACACATCCATATTCTAGGGGGTGGAGGTCGGGAGGGGTGCCAAGTGCAGGGCCCCTCTGGGGCAGCTCCCACGTGTTCAAGCCCCAAGCCCACCTGGGAGCCTGGATCGGCTCACGGTGGGAAAACCAAAGCAACTGCACCCTGGGCTGGTGACTCTCGGACCCACGGAGGCCATGGCACATGGAGTGCACCTGGCACCTGGCCCAACGGGCAGGGAGAGAAGGTGTGGCCTCTGTTTTTGTGTGTGTGCTGGGGAGAGTGTATCCAGGATTGCCTGGCACTGGCACTACTGCTTCGACGGAAGCCCGGGCCACTCCCAGGCAGGTGGAGAAGGGCGAGGGCAGGGAGCCCCAGAAGGCATCTTGCTGTGCTGGGGTTGTTTGCCTTGGGTGGGGTTGTTTGCCTTGGGTGGGGTTAGGAGTGCTAGGTCTGCTGAGAGCCACCAGGGTGTGTGTGTGTGTGTGTGTGTGTGCGCGTGCGCACGCAGAAGCACACACACTCCTGCGCTTGGTGCAGTTGGCGGTGATCTCGTGAGTGAGGACATGAGCCCGAGTGCATGCAGGCACCGGCTGTTCCGGGACTGCGGCGTCCTGGGTGTGTGCGTGGACGTGTGTTTGTGCGCGCGCGCGCGGCCACTTCTAGGTTGGGGGTGTTCCGGCTGCCCCGGAGTGGCGGAGGAAGGCTGCCAGGGGCACTTTGGACTGGGCAGGGGAGGCGCCGGAGCAGGGGGACAGCGAGAAGCCTGGAGGTGGGGAGCGGCCAAAGGCCCTGAGGTGGCGCAGCTGGCGAAAAGGACGTGAGGGCGGCCGCGGAGGCAGAGGCGCAGGGCTTGGGCTTGGGCTGGGGCTGGCGCGGGCAGGGCACGGGCGCGGTGTTTGTTGCCCCGTTGCACAAGCAGTTGGCTGCTTGCTTGTGCAAAAGTGGGCGGGCTGTGCTTTGGGAAGCAGAGCTCCCGCGCACGCACGCACGCCAGCCCGCCGAGGAAGAAGAAAGGATTCCCTGACCGGGAATCGAACCCGGGCCGCGGCGGTGAGAGCGCCGAATCCTAACCACTAGACCACCAGGGAGCGTCGGGCTGCGCGCCTGGCCTGCGCCTCTGCCTGCTGCAGCCGGCGCCTGGCTGGGTGCCAACGGGCAGCGCCAGCGCCTGGCCTGCCGCGCTGCTTCCACGGCCATGCCCGGCCGCTGCCTCGCCGCCACCCCGGCCTCCCGCCCGCCTTGCGCCCTGTCCTCCAAAACACACGGCGCGCCTCCGTCTCCTGGCCCCCGCGCGCGCACGCCCTGCCACGCAGCGCTCAGCCAAGTCCGCCCCACCTGGGCGGCGGCGGGGCGGGGCGGCCGGGCGCACGAGACCACCGCCTCTGCCAAAAGGTGGGCGCGCTGCGTTGGCCGGGAATCGAACCCGGGTCAACTGCTTGGAAGGCAGCTATGCTCACCACTATACCACCAACGCCTCCCGCCCAGGGCGGCCTGGCCACGCGCTGCCCAGCTTGCCTGGAGCGCGCTCCGCTCCCCCCTCCCCCCAGCTGTGTCTTGATGTGCCCAGCCGCACATTCCCATTGCTCCTCGGAGGATGCCTGACTCCCAGCCTGCCAAGCCCAGCTCTCCTGCCCGATCCTTTCGCGCCCTCACACATCCACATGCCAGCCGACTCACGGTCTGCACACACGCCGGCCTCAGCTGACCCTGTCAGTGTCTCATTGCACCTGGGCCTCACCCTGTTGAAAGAGTGTGGCCCCGATATGCTCATCGAGGACAAAGGCCTTGTGCACAAGGGAACCGGCTGCCTGGCGACAGTCCACACCCACAGGCTTGCTCCCACACTCATCCTACCACCACCCGACCCCGGCCCTAGGCGTCTCACCTAGGCCTTGCCCGCACACACTTGGGGCCGGATGACCATAGAGATGGTAGGAGAGCCCAACTTCCCTGCTGGGCACTCGCAGGCCAGGTGCATCCTGGTGCCTCGCATCTAGGTTGGAGACTGGGGCCATGAGGGTAGCATTCAAAAAGGGAGGGTTGCTTCCCTGACTGGGAAGTAGATGCCAGTCTGCTGGGTAACACGCGGGGATACTCACCACTACAGTAACGAGACAGTGACTTTCAGTCTTCGGCCCTCTCCACCTGCCGCAATACACCAGCCCCTATCCCAACCGCCAACCATCGCCAGCCTCTGCTCGATGCTCACGCAACACATCCAGTCCACACAATGCAGCGCTGTCAACCCCACACGGATCCCCGACCCGTGATCAAAAAATAATCCCCTTCCAGGCACATGGACCCAACTACCCGAAGTACCCCATGAAGACAGGCACCAGGAGGAACAGGAGGAGTAGGGAGGGGGGGAGATGGGGGAAACGGGGAGACGGGGAGGGGAAGCAATGTGAGGAAGCGAACAAGAAGGAAAACTCAGCAAGTGAGGAGGACCGCGACGACTGGGTGGACTGTGGGGAGTACGAAGTGGTGGGGTGTTGGGGGAGTGGATTGCTGGACCACAGCGACCCAGAGAGGTGCGGCTGGGAACCGTCCCCAGGTGCTGCCGGGTGCCCTGCGTGGCCTCCACACCCAGGCAGCAAAACGGTTGCACTGGCTGAGACTCCCCAGGGAACAGCACGCCCCGTGGCATGTGCTCTGTCACCTCAGCGCCCAGACTAGGCAGAGCGTCCGACTTAGGCCTCAGTCCTTGGCGTGTCGTTCCAGCAGGTGACCTGCCACGCACCTAGGCCCGCCGGTCAGTTAGGCCCAGCTGGTTGAGGCGCTGCGTTCAGGTCGCAGTCTCCCCTGGAGGAGTGGGTTCGAATCCTTCTCCTGACAAGCACATCCTTTGGCCTGCTCCAGCATGCACGCCCAGTGTCGCAGCCAGCCTGGACCACGCCTGTCGCGAAGACGCACCTACCCGCTACTCGTCAGTGAAAGTCCAGGCCCCTCCAACATGTGTGCGCTCTAACGCACCAACCTCTCTCCCAACCCATCTCTGCCGCCGACAGCCCGCTAACGCGCGCCAGCACAGCCTCCTACCCTCTCATGATGCCAAGAGCGCACACGCACTCCCGCCCACCGACATACCCCGCCCACCGCTCCCCAAGACACAACCTTTAGGCGTCTGGCTCCGCCTCTTCCAGGCACCTCCGCTCTTCTCCAACCTCTCCGCTACCTTTCGCACCATCGCGACCCTCCGCCTCCCAGCCCCAGTCCCCAGATCTCCTCCATCTCTCCCGGCCACCTGCCAGCCCCAGAGCGCTGAACCGACGAGCGGCCCGCCCGGAGTCCTCTCGAGCGTCCCCTAAACACCTGTCTGCAGCCTGCCCACCGAGAGCAGCAGTGCGCTTGGGCCGCGTCCCACCTCCTCGCCCTCGCCGAGCACCCCCGCCCGCCCGCCCGCCCGCCCTCCTGCCTGCCTGCCTGCCTGCCTGCCTGCCTGCCTGCTGGGGACAGCGCGCTGCCCGGGATCCTGCTCCTCGGAGCCCTTTGCTGACCCCGTGCTCCCGCCTCTCTCGGCCTCAGCACAGCTGCCTCATGAGGCACAGAGGCCACGAGTCGGGAAAACCACCCAGGTGGCCTGCGGTCACCCAGCTGCACACATTGGCTCTCCTCCACGACCGACCACCTGAGCGACCCACCGCCTCCCCACAGGCGGGGGGCTCCATGGGCAGCCCCGCCCCACCCAGCGTGGCGGCGCCTCCCACCCGCCCACCTTCAGCCGGTGCTCCTGTTGCAGCCGTGGCTCACACTCGTGCCCACCAACACAGGGACCGCCCCGGGTCACCTGCTCTGATGGGAACCTGGGCGGAGGGCCGGGTCTGGCTGGCTGCATCCTGGCTCTCTCTGGGCTCCAGCGCCCCTCCTTCCCCATGCCCTGGGATGCGGACAACAACCCAGCAGGGGCTGAAGCTCTGTGCTTCTCTCTCTTTCTCTGTGTGCTTGTCTCTCTCTCACTCCCCCTTCCTCCAAGACCCCACCTCCAGCCATCCAACCCCCACCCCCACCACCACCCCACTCCCGCCAACCATCCCCCAATTCTGTATACTGCTTGCCTTGTATCTGGGCCCTAGAGGCCCATGGAGCCTCTCCTGCCTGCTCCTGGGCACCCTGCTTCACCGAAAGCAGCTATAAATTGCAATGGAGCAGCTTGTCGTGATCAGACTCCAGGCCTGTGGCGGCTCCTGGCGCCATCCATTGGTGGTGCATGGGTGGTTCAGTGGTAGAATTCTCGCCTGCCACGCGGGAGGCCCGGGTTCAATTCCAGGCCCATGCAGCTTCCATGCCTTTTGCTTTTCTGCCACATGCATTATGTGGCGCTTGCCTGTGCCTCTTCACCGTCTAGGCTTGCACCCACCGTTGGCCATGTGCTTCCAAGCCCCCCCTGCCCCGTCCCCCGTCCCCTGAGCCCCGCTCTCCAGAGCAACTCTTCCCTTGGAGCCCCCTGCATCATCCCTCTGACGCCTTCCCTTCTCAGTCTTCCTCCTTCCTATCCTCTGTCTCTCCTGCCACCACTCCAGTCACACGTGCTGCACTTCTGACCTCTCTCCTCTGCTGGCCACCTCACCTCTTCCCACTGCCTCGCAACACCCCGCCAGCTCGCCTTCTCACACCCTGCTCTCACAATGAGTGCCAACACGCAGGTGCCCTGATGTCCTGAAGTATGCACCTGCACCCCCATAGCACAACTGGCCCGTGGAACCCACGGCCTCCAGCACCCTGGTCTCCTCTTCCTGCCTTCCAGCAGGTGGACAAATTCTGTCCCCCTTTTTGCCTTATGGCTTGGGCCTTAGGCTGCTTGGGCCGCCAGCCCCCAGTTCGGACGCTTGACTCCATCTCTGGCACTCATGCACTGCACGTCTTCTCCAAGCGCAGCGACCAGTGATCCAAGCACAACAATGGTCATCTACCCCACTGAGAGCAGGACCCTGAGATGGTGCCTTCAACTCTGCTGTGACGTAGTCGCAGGCCACTGGCTGCTCAGACAAGCGGGGCCTAGGGCAGGGAGCCTGAGAAGGCTTGTGGCTGTGTTGGGGCGTGTGTTCCTTGGGTGGGGTTAGGAGAGCGCTATGTCTGCTGAGAGCCACCTGAGTGTGTGTGTGCACGCGTGTATGTTTGCCGTGTGGCCGGCTGTCACAACTGTGTTATGTTGTGTATACATGGTACTGTGTTTGTGGGAGTGTCTATGTGCACCGGGCCTCATTAGGGTTGGGGGTACATCTACTGCCTTCAGCCATGGATGGGGAAAGGCTGCCTGGAGCACTGTGGGCAAAGGAGCGGGAGTGGGAGCCCAGAAGGAGGGAGAAGCTGAAGGTCCGAGGTGGAAATCAGGGGTTGAGGGTGAAGAATGGGATGGTGGAGGCAGAGACAGGTACGCAAGGCTGGGGTTGGGTGTAGGACTGGCAGCGGCACTGCCGGGGGTTGCACAAGTGAGCCATTTAAGTCAGCTGTGGCTTGCAGGAAGAAGGGCTTCCCTGACTGGATTCAAACCTGGCCACGGCAGCTGAATCCTAACCACTGGACTACCAGGGAGCACTGGGCTGCATGCCTACTACAGCCAGTGCCTCTGTGCCAAGCACTTGGCACTCCCCTGGGCCAAAAGCCTGGCCTGTGGTGCTGCCAGGGCAAACCAAGTGGTACTTTGCCCTGGCCCTGCTTTCCTGGGTGCCCCATGGCTGTGCTCCTGGAGGTGGTGACGTCAGAACACTGCATGTGTGCCTGCCTTGCACACTCACAGGCACGCAGCCGTGAAGTGCCTGGCCTCCAAGCTCTGTTCCTCTACAGAACATTGGCCACTGTGTTGGCTAAGAATTGAACCCGGGTCAACTGCTTGGAAGGAAGCTAGTCTCACCACTGCACCACCAGCACCTTCTGTCAAGAACAGCCTTGCCAGGCGCCACCTGTAAGAAAAGTAAGACACTTGTAACCATCTGTGGGGCTTGGGAAACCCAGCTGAGCTCAGAGCGACCCCTGGCTAGATTTAGTCCAGCTTCTGTCTTCCAAATATAGAAGTGCAACCGGGAGACACAGATGGAAGTGAGCAGAAAAGCAGGATTTATCAAAATGTAAAGGGATAAGAACATGCTCATGTGAGTGTGGGCAACTTCATGAGGCAGAATCCCCCTGCCCCAGGCTGGAAACATTCTTTTTAGGGTAAAGGCTGTTGCTCAGGGCAGAGCCTGATAGAATATTCAAAGGAGGCAGGGTTTGGCATGGGTCTGCAGCACAGAGGGTGGTCTCTGGGAAGGTGTCATGGCATCTGTGGTGCATGATGGGAAGTGAGGCTTAGCTGCTGATGGAGAGTGGGTGTGCCAAGCCTTCAGCCATGTTCAGTCGGCATGGAAGACACATGTGGCTTGGGTGTTGGCAGTCCACTTCTCGCCATCACTAGTTGCCTGTCTACCTATTTATAATCAAACTCAGGCTTATGGGACAGCCAGTTCAGACAACTGACTGATCGTTGGGGGTTTAAATCCTCAGTTTGACTAACTGAATAAACTTCAACTTTGATTTCCCAACCAGACTCTGATTATTTCAGTTGACAATTAAATAAGAGAAAAAGGCATATGCATTGATGAGCATGCAAATGGGGAAATTTGCTGGAGTGTGATTCCTATATGCTTAACATGATTCCAAGACTTACATGGATCTGTTCCTTAGAGGAGGTGGGCATAGGGAATGCAATTCTGAAGGCTTGTAAATCATTAGCAGGGGAAGGAAAGGTCTGGAGACCCCTATTTGGGATATGAATGAACCCAAGAGACCGATATTATCTTGTGATGGACATCCGCCTAGGTGCAGTTACACTCTTCGGTCCTTGTTTCTGAGACAGTGGGGTTTCAGGGCAGTGATGGAAGGTTCCCTTTAGCAGCCTGGTCTTATCACAGATAGGGGGAATTCCAGAGAGACTTCTCCCTGCTCTTGGTGAGAGAAGGGCAAGAAAGGTTAGGACATTAATTCTGAGCCCACTTTACAAAAAATACTTATTTATTTATTGGAAAGGCAGCCACAGTGCCGGCCCCCTGAGCCCGCTTTTAAGGCACTTTCATTTTCTTTAGATCAAATTCCCAGAATGTTCAGGTGACTGATCCTTCCATTGTCCACTAGACTGACCCCTGAACACTAGTGAGTGAAATGTGCTGCATTAAGTCCTCTTTCTCCTCAAATTATCAAAGGTTTAGAGACCAAAGTATTAAAAAATGGGGGTTAAGTCACCAAAAGCAAATATATTTATCTAGCACACACTCAAGAGGATCAGAGATATGGAAATTCACAGTAGCCTATTCATGATGCTAAAACAGCAACATTCCTACATGGTTATCATATCCACAAAAGTCAGGACATATCTGCTGACAGCCACATTATAAAAATTAGGGCGGGGGGCAGTTCAAGTCCTGGCTGCTCCACTTCTGATCCAGCTCTCTGCTGTGGCCTGGGAAAGCAGTAGAAGATGGCACAAGTCCTTGGGCTCCTGTACCCTCATGGGAGACTGGGAAGAAGCTCCTGGCTCCTGGCTTTGGATTGGTGGAACTCTGGCTATTGTGGCCATCTGGGGAGTGAACCAGTAGAAGGAAGACCTCTCTCTGCCTCTGGCTTTGTCTCTCTATAACTCTGCCTTTCAAATAAATAAATGCATCTTTTTACAAAAATTAGAAGTGAAATGTGTTAGTTGTATTAGGGGGTCCCAGTTGACAGATGATGTCCAAGGATTTTTTATTTGGATGATCAGAGCTAGTCAAGGTTACCTGGTTACAACAGGTTCACCCCTGGATACAACTTTTGACTATAGTCTGGGAGGTAACTTTTCTCTTTCTGATTTGGAATCACATATTACTTTGGATGATTAGACTATTTTAATCTCAGAGGTCCCTGGTCCTCATTCATTCACTTACCTGTTTGTCATTACTTTGTGGTTTTTGAAAGTATAGCTACATTTGTCATCACCACTTTCTTTTATTATTTTTTTTATTTAAGGAGAGAGAGAGAGAGAGAGAACATCTGCTGTTTCACTCTTCAAATGCTCACAAGGGTTGGGACTGGGGCTGGGCTGGGACCAAGAGCCAAAGCTGGGAACTCAGTCCAGGTCTCCCATGTGGGCAGCTTTGCCTCAACTATTTGAGCCATCACTGCTGTCACCCGGGTCCGTATTGCCCGGAAGCAGGAATCAGGAGCCAGAGATCAGAACCGAACCCTCTGATAGGATAAAGACATCTTAATCACTAGGCCAAAAGACTACTCCCCTCCCCTATTTTCTCTTTTTAAAGATTTATTTATTTGAAAGTCAGAGTTACACAAAGAGAGAGAAGGAGAGGCAGAGAGAGAGAGAGGTCTTCCACCCGCTGGTTCACTCCCCAGTTGGATGCAACAGCCAAAGCTGTGCTGCTCTGAATCCAGGAGCCAGGAGCTTCCTCCAGGTCTCCCATGCAATTGCAGGGGCCCAAGGACTTGGGCCATCTTCTACTGCTTCCCCAGGCCATAGCAGAGAGCTGGATTGGAAGTGGAGCAGCCAGCCGGGACTTGAACCGGCGCCTATATGGGATGCAGGCAGTGCAGATGGTGGCTTTACATGCTATGCCACCGTGTTGGTCCCTTCTTTTTTTTTTTTTTTTTTTTTAAATATTATGTTCTTATTCATGAGGGAGGGGAGAGAGAGAGAGAGAGAGACTTTCTGACTTCGCCCAGACCCTGCTTTCCCCATCTCTGCCTTCTTTCCTCCACTACCCCTCAGCGTCACTCCCTCTCTCCTCACTGTTCCTACTTTTCCCAGCCACCTATGCCTCAGCTGTGCTTTTCTGACCCAGATTGACTGCTGACTTGCATCTGGGAGTCTTTCACCCAGCTACAAACCCCTCTTTCCCATGCTTGCCCTGGGAACACAACCTACCGTCTCCCCCGGCCAGACACAGGCACCTTAGGTATATGCCCCGACTCCCACCACCACTACCCCATCCCCAGGCACCAATACTTTTGGTAACTAGTCTGAAAAGTAAATAACAATTTTCAACATTTAAATTATGCATCAAAAGACACATCTGCAGCTGAAGCAGGGGGTTAATGGGCACTTCCTGCCCTTTCAGGTCAAGACAAGAAGGTACAAATGTTCTGAGAAAACACTAGGTTTCCAACAGCCACACTACTGTGTGTGTGTGGGGAGGACTATGAAATTGCTCCAAAGAGTCAAGCAGACAAGGAATCTTCTGCCCATTCTGGGCCGCCCAGGGCCAAGAGACTAAGTTCAATGCCAGAGGAAGCCAGGAGCCCAGTCAGACCCAGGCCCAGGAAGGGCAGATGAATGTGGGAGTCTAACGCTGACTGCCACTGCTGTTCCCCTCAGGGCCCCACACCTGGTGGCACAAGCATAAAAGCCTCAGCCATCTTAGTGCCTGGCCTGAAAATAAATTCCCTAATGCACTGCGTCACCCCTGCATTCTTCGAGACCAGAACAGTCTCACACCCTGTTCCTCTCCCACCCACCCTCTGCATGCTTTTCCAGGTTTGTAAGCCCCCAAAAGCTGTATGAAGAAACTCATATCCGACTACTGCCCTCCCCCCTCCGTGCTCCAGCCTCTTAGCCCACCTTAAGATATATAAGGCCCAGGCAGCTGGGGGACTGAGCCCTCTGCCACGTGTTTGGTCTCTGTGCACCTTGGCAGTTGTTATCTCTGGGAATCTATTTTTCTTGAATAAATGCATTTGGGGTGTGAGTTCAGATCCTGTCTCCTATCTGTCCTGCGCCCCCTTCTTTACAATGCCAAAGTGCCCTTACGGGCTGATGAGATTGGTCGCCCGTGTTCCGAGTGGGAGCAGATCCCAGTTGCGGATTAGCAGAAGAGCTCACCTAAGGGGACTCGCTGCAGCCCTCCGACTGGCACCAGGGGTCTCGATGCCTGCTCTGGGCGATCTGGGAGGAGGCGCGGTGGGGAGGTGGGGTTTGGCTAGCTCCCTGGCTGCGCTGCGTTGCTCGGTGGGGACTGCCCAGGCAGCTCTGGCTCGTGCGGATGCGGTGTGTCGCTCGGAGTGAGTGTGTGTGTGTGTGTGTGTGTGTGCGCGCGCGCGCGCGCTAGCCCGCGGAGACCGTGTGTGCGGATGCGGTGTGTACCTGCGGAGAGGAAACCTCGGCCGGTGGGGTGACCGGCACCCAGGGCTACATCGACCACTGCCCAGCGCAGTCGCTGCCTGCTCATGGCATCTCCGTCCCCAGAAGCGTCTGTGCTTGTGGTCGGAGAGGCGGGAGCCTGTGGTCAGCGAAGGGTTCCCAAGGGGAAGAAGCCCGGGCCCCGCGGCGTAGCAGGCTGGAACCGCGACCTCCCAAGACGACAGGACGGGGACGTCGCACGGGGACTCGCGGTTTGCCGGAGCGGCTTGCTGTTCTCCGTGCGGGAGCCGCTGGGGAGGACGTTCGGAGGTCCTGGTGATGGCACAGGGAAAGCTTTTCAGGCGCGAGACAGAGTAGCAGTAAGCATGGCATCAAAAGTCAATGCATGGGCCCTGCACCCCATGGGAGACCAGGAGAAGCACCTGGCTCCTGCCTTCGGATCAGCGCGGTGCACCGGCCGCAGCGCGCCTGCCGCGGCGGCCATTGGAGGGTGAACCAACGGCAAAGGAAGACCTTTCTCTCTGTCTCTCTCTCACTGTCCACTCTGCCACTCTGCCTGTCAAAAAAAAAAAAAAAAAAAAAGTCAATGAAGAGAATACAGCTGACGGGCCAGCCGGGCATCTCCCTGCAGAAACGAGAGCCGAGTCTGATTCACACGAGTGTTTTTCAGCGGTGAGTCCACTGTTTCTCCTCCCGGCTCCCTCTTTTAGGTTATTGCTGGGCGGGCGTGGAATTCCTCCCCAGGCTGCATCAGCGCAGTGTTTCTGCTCCTAACCGTGGTGAAGGGCAGGAAAAGGGGTCCCGTAAGTTGCCCACATCCTCAAAGCTGGGACCCACCTATCAAGGTTGTTTATTGGACTTGGGCTTTTGATGTGCAGCCACCTCCCAGACACGCCTCCAAGCTGCTTCTTCCCTCATCCATGTGCACCAAGTTCCTTTTGTTTTTAATTTTTAATTTTTTTGCATTTGTCCCTTTCACGTACATAAGCCAATGTCTGATTTCATACCTAACAGTCAAGGCTGTTAGGATACAGCTTTAGGGGTGGGGGAGAGATGTGGATGGGAGCTTGGGGGTGGAGGGTCCCACTGCCCTGTGAATGAGGAGGAGAAAATGAGCCTAGGAGGAAGATGCAGAGCGAAGTCCTGAAAAGTGGCAGTGCTACGGGGAAACGGTGGCAGAGAAATTAATATTACCTCTGTTCTTTGTCTGACATGGAAGAATTTCCAAGCGGATGAGCAGAGATTTAAAAAGCAAGATTTATTAGAGTCAAAGACCTCCAGCCAGAGGGGCATGGAGGAGGGCTTCCGAGAGAGGAAAAAACTCAAAGGACCCTGTGGCACTGGGGTTTTTAGTACAATTGCTTCTCACAGCTGTTTGGGGTGAGGTCGGAGGTGCGTGTGTGCATCTGGGGTATCTTTTGTCAAAAAGGGATCAACGTGTCAGGAGTGGGATTCGAACCCACGCCTCCAGGGGAGACTGCGACCTGAACGCAGCGCCTTAGACCGCTCGGCCATCCTGACAACAGGCCTATAGATGTTGTTGTTCGCCCAACTGGGATACCGTGCTGAAGCTGTGTCCTGCAGCGTGCCCGTGTCTCTGGCCTGGATTCAGCCGGTGGGCGCCTGGCAGTTGTGGCTGGTTCCCCTGGGCTTCTTTGGAGCGTAGCCAACGCAGCCTCCTCAATGGCTTGTGATTCCTGCTTGGGAGGAACCAGGCCGGGACTCGGAGTTGTTGCTTCCATTCCCGGGAGGCTGTCGGAGCGCGGTACTGGCCCGGGGTAGGGTCCACGTAGGGTCGGAGGGTGCTCTGTTGGGGGTCGTGGGCAGTGACAGAGGCAACTGACAAGACTGGGAATTCGGTCACCGCCAGCAGGTATTGGTAGAAGGCAGGGCCGGGCAGCAGCAGGCGCAGAGGGGTCAAGGCGTTCCGAGGCTGGCCGCCACCGTCCTGGATAGTACTGTGATAGCTCCTCCTGTCATGTCATGCGGGTTTGACGGGGACGTGCGGAGGCAGAGGTACATTTTGGCTGCCTGCCGCACCGCCTCGGAATCTTGGACCCAGACACAAGCCTGCCGGGCTGCCACCAGTCCTCTTTGCCTCTGGTGGCTTTGTCGCCCCCACGGTGCCTGATTGGCCGCCGTCCCCATGTGGGTGTGGGTATGGCCTCCGTGCGACCGCCAGGGCCCGGGACCGGGGGGAGGCGGGTGAGTGAGGGACCCTGTGGGTGCCAGCTGTCACCTTGCCGGGCAGGTGAGTGAGGATGCATGCCTAGGGGGCGTGCTGTGTCCGGAACGAAAGGCCCAGGAGCAGCAAGACAGCGAGAGGGTCTCCAGAGGCAGGCCCCTGCTGGAGGTGGTGAATGCAGCGCAAAGAAGGTCTTTAGTGTCTCCCCGGGTCGGGGATGCAAGGCTTCGGGTGGCTGAACACTTCTGGAAACTCCAAAATATCTACAGTGTAACAAGGCATCTCCAGCGGGGCGTTGGTGGTATAGTGGTGAGCATAGCTGCCTTCCAAGCAGTTGACCCGGGTTCGATTCCCGGCCAACGCAGCCACTTCAGCTGTTTTGGGTGGCAGGACCAGACCTTTCCATTTTCCTATACGTCTGCCCTGCACGTGGTACCACACTCGCTGGCTGCAGGAGACATATAACAAAGGAGTCTACAGCATCTCCCTGGTGGTCTAGTGGCTAGGATTCGGCGCTTTCACCGCCGCGGCCCGGGTTCGATTCCCGGTCAGGGAAGTAGCTTTTCTTCCTTTGCAAACGTCACACCTCCTCAACCCAACAGGTCCCAGGAGATGGAGCAGTACAAACTATGGACCCTCTGCAAAGGGGGAAGGAAGCAGGTCCCTGTTCAGCCCTCATTTATGATGGCATTGGTAGCATTTTCTCTTTCCTGTCTCTGCTAGCTGCTGGTTCCTGGATCCATTCGGTTCTATTTTATTAACTGCTCGGCCACAGTGAAGTGCAGAGCTCAGTCTCCTTGTGCACACAAATGTCCTTCCAGGGCAAAGCTGATGATCTGCTTAGGGCACAGCTCTAAGGGGCCGGTCTCAGGTGCACAGCTTGTGTGTGCAGTGTTCGCATGCCAGAGACAGAGGAAGGTGTCCCTTTCGTTGAATGGCATTCTGAGCAGCCTAGGGCCCAGGGGGTGAGTCCCAAAAGGGTGGGTGGCAGTTTGCCTGCCATTAGGTGGGAGGAGTTGTTCAAGGCGCTGGTGGTGAGAGCCGGTTTGCTGCAAGGCACGGTGTGAATGGCAGGTTGGGCAGTTGTGCAGATTTTGCGAGAATCAGGGCCCTTACATGTTCTGGATTTCTCGAGTACAAAGTGTGGGGTGACGAAGTAGCAAGGAAATGTGAGTGGCCAAGTGACGTTCTGGCAGTGTGCAGGGCTTGTAACGGCAGTTCGGATTCTAAGCTAAAAAGCAAGGATGAGGACGCTGGTCTCATTCCCTGGCTCTGGCCCCAAAACCTGTACCCAGCTGCATGGGCCGGGAATCGAACCCGGGCCTCCCGCGTGGCAGGCGAGAATTCTACCACTGAACCACCCATGCCCCAGCAGCAGTGCTAGACAAACGCCGCCACAGCTGGTCACCCTCCGCTGGTCCCTGACTTCCAGTTGAGGGTACACTGCCTCTCGATGGTGCAAACAGGATAGCCTCGATTCACTCTGGGATGCAGCAAAGACGTGAGAGAGAGACATAGACAGACTCAGTTCACGCAGCGTCTCGCCTGCCGCCCAGGGCTGGGAGCGCGCCCCCATCCGTGATGGCAATAGGAGCAGGTGACTCGGGGTGGGCCTGACTGTTCCGATTAAGGCCCTGTCCCCTACCCAGGGTGTCCTTCCAGGTGGCTGAATTGGTCTCCTGCGTGTGTATGTTGAAGAGCGCAGCTGTGGCGGCTCTCGCTTCTGAGCTCTGATCGACAGCTGGCACTAGGGGTCTCGCTGCCTGCCCTGCGCGAGGGAGGCTGGAGCTCCGGCGTGGTTGGAAGAGCACTGGGGCAGAGTGGCGGCTGCCTCTCCGGGCGCGCTGCAATGCTCCCTCCTGCGTGGGGCTGCTATGTGAAGCCCACGTGGTCCCCGCGGGGACAAAACATTTGCCAACGGATTCCGGGCACCTAGCACCCGGCCGGCCCTCTATGGGTGTCTGCGTCCCCTGCAGCGTTTGTGCTGCTGCGGCGAGGCGGGAACTTGAGGTCAGCGAAGGGCTCTGGGGGGAAGAAGCCCGGGCACCGCCACCTTCCGAGCGCACGGATCGGGGGCGAGGGGTTCGCCGAGAGGGCTGGGAAGTGGGGCGCTGCAGAAGTGCGCTGCTCTCGATGGGCTGGCCGCGAGCAGGGGGCGGGAGCCGGTGGGTGATGCTTGGAAGGCTCTGGGCAGGACGCACGTCGGGTCAGCGCCCTGAGGCTGGCGCTTTGGCCGGGTAGGGTCGGGGATTTCTGGGCACTGGGGCTGGGAAGCGGAGAGTCGTGGCGGTGTCAAACGCAGGGGGAGAGGGTGGTGGGAGGAGGCCAGGAGGCAAGGAGCCAGCAAGACACAGAGCCAAGTCCCGAGAAGTGGTGTCGTGGGGAGAAGTGGGCGGCACGTGCCGGTGGGTAGGAGTGCGTGTGCGCGCGGGGGAGGCGGTGCTGGAGTTTGGTAGTGGGATATGGGGTGAAGCCAAAAAGTGGGCTGCAGAATGAGTCGGTGCGTTAGAGCGTATACGTGTTGCTTAGGGAGCCGGGGCTTGGAGCGGGGCTATAGGTATGGTCCAGGCCGGCTTCGAGGCTGGCGTGCGCGCCGGGACGGGCCAAAAGATGACCTTGTCAGGAGTGGGATTCGAACCCACGCCTCCAGGGGAGACTGCGACCTGAACGCAGCGCCTTAGACCGCTCGGCCATCCTGACGACAGATCTGTAGGTGTTCTCCTTCACTTGCCTGCAACTGCACGCCATAGCCTGTGTTCTTTGATCGACTAGTACTTTGGCGGGCGGGAGGCGGTCCCTGGGCTGTCTTGGGCGTGCCCCTGCCGCCTCGTCGTCCTCTTCGCAGCCTCGCCTGCCTGCCTGCGCTGCCTTCAGTCGGTGAGACCCCCACGTGGGATGCATCAGGCAGGGCGCTCGGGATGATTGGTTCCACGCGCCCGGGCAGCGTTCGGTGCGTGGTCGGGTCGGGGTCTGCGCGGAGTACGAGGATGTTCTATTGGGTACAGCGGCTGGGTGGCGTGGGACAGCGCAGAGGAAGCTGTGCCGGAGGGCGGAGCGTCGGTGTTGGGACAGTCGATAGCGGTGGAGCGTAGGGCCAGGCTGTCAGGCTCAGACGGGTACTTAGGCGCAAAGCTTACCTGTTGTCGTCCTCGTTAGTATAGTGGTGAGTATCCCCGCCTGTCACGCGGGAGACCGGGGTTCGATTCCCCGACGGGGAGGCACAAGAAGTATTTTTAACTTCCGAAGTCGCAAGGTACTAACTGGTTCTCTGTGTTACAATGATTATTTCCCCACCCTCTTGTTTCCTTACCATCCTCATTATTCTGCTAGAGCCCGATGAGTGCTCCCACCCGGAAATACTCCTCTGGAGTAAAGCAAAATCGTCTTGGATTATTTCTTTTGGAGTTGTTATTTCTCCCTGGTCTCTTTTTCCCCATCTGACAAGCTGGACTCTTAATTCTTTCCCTGGTGCTTATTTTTAACGTTTTAAAACAATGAGCAGCAACTTTGTGTATTTCTAAGTCACATCAAAACGTTGGGTGAAAATTCTCAACAATTCTGTTCTCTGCTGCACAGTCGTATCCGTGTCTGCTTCTTGTCCACCCGTCCAGAAATATTACATACCCCTAATAGCTACATTTCCCTCCAAAGAAACCTTTTATTTAAGGAATACAAAGCTCATGCTTTTCATAAATACAAATTTAGGAATATAGTGATTCTTCCCACCACACACACCCTCACACCCACACTCTCACCCCTCCTCCTCCTCCCTCTCCCTCTCCCATTCGCATTCCCATTCCCCTTCTCCACCAAGATCCATTTTCAATTTCCTTTATACACAGAAGAACAACTCTATACTAAGGAAAGAGTTCGACAGTTTGCACAAAAAAAGGAAAACTGTTACTCAACCGTCGAGACAGGGCTGTTCAGTCATTGCTACAGAATAGTATGAGTCTTGTAGCACATAAACAATAGCACACAAATAAACAGAATGTAAAGATGGGTAGGTGCATGTGTGCTTGTGAATCTGAATATACAGGGAGCGGCCTGGAAGGATTCACAACAAACTAGTTTTTTATCCTGGAAGAAGTGACTGGGGAGCCAGAGCTGTGGCGTAGCAGGTAAAGCCATTGCTACCTGCAGTGCCGGCATCCCATTTGGACACCAGTTCGAGTCCCACTTCTGATCAAGCTCTCTGCTGTGGTCTGGGAAAGCAGTAGAAGATGGCCCAAGTCCTTGGGCCCCTGCACCCATGTGGGAGACCCAGAAGAAGCTCCTGGCTCCTGGCTATGGATCGGCACAGCTCTGGCCATTGTGGCCATCTGGGGAGTGAACCAGCAGATGGAAGACCTTTCTCTCTTTCTCTACCTCTCTCTGTATCTCTGTCTTTAAAATATTTAAAATTTAAATATGCAGATGAATAAAATGTGCTGGAGAATCAAATCATAGAGGAGGGATTGCTGAGTGAAAAGATATGTCTATTTCTAATTATTAAGGATTTTTTTTTTTTACTTTGTTCAGTTTTTCTTTCACTTGAGATTCTAAGTGTGCTCGTACTAACCTCAAGTTTGCTGAATTTGTGTGAATGTGTACACCTGCACAATCACCACTCAAATGAAGACACAACATTCCCAGCATCCTAGATGGCTCTCTGCTGCTTCTTTCCAATTGTAGCCCCTCCAGAAGTAGCCACTATGCTGACATCTATAACAATCAGTCAGTTCTTGGATCTTCATACAAATGAAAGCATACCATTGTTTCTCTCTTATGTCCAGCTCTTTTGCCCAACATAATGTTGGTTAAGCACCTCCATATATTTGCAGATATCAACTGATATTTTTATTTCAATGAAAATCCCATTACATAAATATATCAGTGTTTGGTTATTCATTCTCTTAAAAAGGAACATTTGCATAATTCCCTCGATTTGTAGTTATTATAAATAAGACTGCTAAAACAACATGGTTATATGCTCTTTGGGTGGGCGTGTACACCCATTTTTCTTAGGTATATGAGGGAACTTGAAAGAGATTGTATAAAAATAGTTAAAAGAAAAGTTTATGGAGTGCAGGTGTGGTGCTATAATTAGGATGCCACCAGGGATGACCCCATATATTGGATTACCCAGTTTTAAGTTCTAGCTCCTCCATTTCCAATCAAGTACTTGATGGTTAAGCACGTGGGCCCCTGCTACTTATGTGGGAGACACAGTTTGAGTTCTGGTCTCTGTCTCCTGCAGTGCACTGTCTATTTATAATTACTATGAATAGCCATACTATTAGTTTTAAGTCATATCTGGCTAGTTGTTTTCTATTTGCTCCATATATATTTGCCCCATTTATTTTTTTAAAGATTTATTTATTTGAAAGGCAGAGTTACAGAGAAGGAGAGGAAGAGGCAGAGACAGAGAAGTCTTCCATCTGCTGGTTCACTCCAGAAATGGCTGCAACAGCCAGGGCTGGACCAGGCCAAAGCCAGGAGCCAGGAGCTTCTTCTGGATCTCCCATGTGGGTGCAGGGGCCCAAGCACTTGGGACATCTGCTGCTGCTTTCCCAGGTGCATCATCAGGGAGCTGGATCAGAAGTAGAGCAGACAAGATTCAAATGGGCACCCATATGGGATGTTAGCATTGCAGGCGATGGCTTTACCTGCTATACCACAGCGTCAGGCCCATACTCCATATATTTTTAAATTTTTTTTTAAAAAATTTTATTTGCAAAGAAGAAAGAGAGACACAGATAAGACAGACAGAAAGAGATCATCCATCTGCTGGTTCACTCCCCAAATGCCCTTGAAGCGGGAATGAGGCCAGGCTGAAGCCAGAGGCCTCTTTCAGGTCTCCCAGCTGAGTGGCAATGCCCCAAGTACTGCAGCTATTATCTGTTGCCTCCCAGGGCAGGTTGGCAGGAAACTGAAATGAGGAAGGCAGAGCTAGGAGTAGAACCCAGGCACTCTGATGGGATGTGGGCGCCCCAGGCAGTATCTTAACCACTGCACTAGGTGCCTATCTCCGTATTTGTTTCTACATTACTACTTTCCTGCTTTCTCTTGTGTAAATTATATATTTTTTATTCAGATATTTTCCCAGGCTCCCTAAACATCCCAGAGTATCAGGTTTTATAATGCTTGCTTCCAGAGCAGTTATGCATACTTATTAAGCATCAGGGAAGTTCTAGGAAGAGTTCTGCATATTTTAGGGAGGCCCCCTCAGTTGTGTGTGTGACACAAGCTCGGCATGCAGTTAGGGGTATAGATCTGACATCAGAAGGGTAGCATCGGTGCCGGCATCCCATGTGGGCGCCGGTTCTGGTCTCCGCTGCTCCACTTCCGATCCAGCTCTCTGCTATGACCTGGGAAAGCAGTGGAAGATGGCCCAAGTCCTTGGGCCCCTGCACCCACGTGGAAGACCTGGAAGAAGCTCCTGGCTCCTGGCTTCGAGTCAGTGCAGCTCTGGCCATTGAGGCCATCTGGGGACATCGGCTGAGGGATGGGGGGGGGGGGAGCAGGTCACATGCGGAAAGCGCACTCCAGGAGCCTGAGAGGCCCCGAATCTTGGACCTGGAGGCACCTGGGGCCCCGGGGGAGACCAAGTGTGGAGCCAGGCCCAGGACGGAAGGCTGCTCAGCTGAAGGCTGCTCCTCTGCCCACATGTCCAGGGCAAGGGCCCCAGGGAGCTCAGCGGATCCTCTGGAGGGGAAGGAAGAGGGAGGGGGAGAGGGGGAGGGGACGAGAGGAGCTCCCAGAAATACATGGGCCTCACCGCGAGATGTCCTGCACGGTTGTCTCTCTCTCTCTCTTACACACACACACACACACACACACACACACTCCACATCCTACATCTACATACTTTTGGGGGCTCAGGTGCCACCCCTGCAAACAGAGGCATTTGGAGGCCGAGTACAAGTGTACGAAAGGAGGCAGACACAGAGCCAGGTGGGGCATTTCCAGGGACACTACAGCAAACCAGAGCTAGGAGACTCTCTAATCACAGCTGGGAAAGCACGAAATAGGGGACTTTTTTTTTTTTTTTTGTAAGATTTATTTGAAAGTCAGAGTTAGAGAAAGAGAGAGAGATCGTTCATCTGCTGGTTCAGTCCCCAGATGTCTGCAACAGCCAGGGCTGGGCCGGGCCAAAGCCAGGAGCCAGGAGCTTCCTCCGGGTCTCCCATGTAGGTGCAGGGGCCCAAGCACTTGGGCCACGTTCTGTTGCTTGCCCTGGTGCATTAGCAGGGTGCTGAATCAGATGTGGAGCAAGTGGGATTTGAATAAATACCCATATGGGATCCCAGCATCACAAGCGGCGGCTTAACCTGCTGTGCCACAACACCGGCCTATGTGAGATGTTTCTAAAAGAAAGTAGTTGCAAACATAGGGCATGCTATCAAAAACTCACAATCAGAAAGCAGAATTCTTTGAAAGGAGCACATTGACAGAAGATGTACATTTCTCTCAATAGATAAAGGATGAATAATTCACAAGTGATGAAAAATCCATGATGAAGAATTTGGGCTTTGGAACCAGCCCCAGATAAAAAGCCACATCTGTTAGCAGGTTGCCAGCTAGATCAGCCAGGGTGACCTCGTTTCCCCAATGCCTGGAACAAGTTCTTTTGCTTTCCCGGTTTCTGAGTTTGAGTTGCTCTGCGCATATATGGAAGTGGTGTGGCTGCTGGTTGAGTAGCCTTGTGTAGATGTCTCCAGTGAGAAAAGTCATTGGTGTTCCTCCCTGCTCAGCATCTGATTTTCCCTGTGGCCCCCAGTGTCAGCAGAGGCAGCCCTGGGATGGTGGAGGCAGGAGGGTGGGCCAGAGTGACCTTGTGCCCAGCAGAAATGCAGAAGTCAAGCTAAAATCACAGATGCTTCTAGAATCACTGCAGGGAAATGAAACTGAGGGCGGCAATCGCACCAAAATCTGAGTGAGCGAGAAAGAGCTCACAGGAGCCCACTAGTAACTGAGTCAGCACCCACAGCTCTAACCCAGTGTTGTGTCTACACTGGAAAAAAGAGGAAGGGGATGGCACTCTGGCCTAGCTGGTGAAGCCGCCGCCTGCAGTGCAGGCATCCCATATGGGCACCAGTTCAAGTCCCGGCTGCTCCACTTCTGATCCAGCTCTCTGGTATAGAAGATGGCCCAAGTGCTTTGGTCCCTGCACCCCTCTGGGAGACCTGGAAGAAGCTGCTTGCTCCTGGCTTTGGATCAGCCCACCTCCAGCCATTGCAGCCATTTGGGGAGTGAACCAGCAGATGGAAGACCTCTCTCTCTGTAATGCAACCTCTCAAAATAAATAAATAAAATATTAAAAAAAAAAAAACCCTTCTACTTTAGAAGGTCAGGTCACGTGAGAAACGATACCTTCACCTAATTCCTGTGCCTGAACTCCTTGGGCCCTGCCATTCTGGTGATGATCATATGTGGTTTTTCTTTAAATATTTATTTTGTTTATTTGAAAGGCAGAGTGATAGAGAGGGAAAGACAGAGAGAGAGAGAGAGAGAGAGAGAGAGAGAGATCTTGAATCTACTGGCTCATTCCCCTACTGGGCCAGGCCAAAGCCAGGAGCTTGGAACCACATTTGGGTCTCCCACGTGGGTGCAGAGGCCCAAGGATTTGGGCCGTCTTCCGCTGCTTCCCCAGGCACAATGTTAGCCCCATGTATGTGTTAATGACATCCCAAAGAGAGAAAAAATGGGACAGGAAAACATCTGAAGAGATAATGGTCAAATGTTTCCCAAAAATAATGGAACTTATCAGACAACACATACAAGAAATTCAGAGGTACACACAGAGACTAAACACACACACAGACGCTGCCTCAATGTATCCTGTTCAAACTGCTGCAATGGAAGACAAAGAGAACAAGCATTAAAATACCAACAGATCTTCATGTCAAAAATCTTAGTGAGCTAGGATGTGTCACCAACTCTAGCGAAATCTCCAAGGTCATAAGCAGAGCTGATATTTACTGGAAGAAATGTCTACATATCCAAATCTTCCTCGTGGCCAACTCAATGGCTGGGAGACTTAGGAACCAACTCTTGCAGCAAACAGAGATGAGCAAAGGCAGAGCATGGAGCAGCGGCCTCCCGACAGCGCTCTGCTCCCAGGAGAGCTGCGAGCCCAGACCTGGTTTCTAGTCTTCCCTTCAAAGCCAAACTTCAGGTCCCCTCCCCCCTGCAGCCTCTGCCTGGATAGAGGAAGTCACTTTTCTTTCTGGACCTCAAAGCTTCCTCCTCTGAGCTGGCCTCCATGCTGCACTGGGTCCTGTCACAGATCATGACCTTGCGCTCCACGCCCAGGGAGGGAGCCTGACAATGGTAAGGGCGGTCACTTCTGATGTGTCCTGCGGCTTGCAGGGTGGAGCACCCTGGTGTCACCCACCTCTGTCTCTGCACGACTCAGCCAGACGGCCCTTCTGCTGCCCCTCTCCGACTCTTCTGACTCTCTCTGCGCACGCCTGGCTCTCCCACCACCCCTTACACGGAGTCTTTGCTCTGTTTACACACACTCCTATGGTGATGTTCTAAATGGGGAGACTCCCCCAAAGGGTGTAGCAGCCCAGGAGGGGGCTGCAGAGGGAAAGAGGTAGCTTGAAAGCCTGTTCAGCATTATAAATTTTTTAAAGAAAAGAATCACAAAAATATTTATTAGAGAGACAGAGAGAGGAAGAGAGACAGAAAGACCGAGAAATCTCTCA
Source organism: Sylvilagus floridanus (assembly GCA_949820135.1). Classification (NCBI taxonomy): domain Eukaryota; kingdom Metazoa; phylum Chordata; class Mammalia; order Lagomorpha; family Leporidae; genus Sylvilagus; species Sylvilagus floridanus. The sequence continues at coordinate 122,816,215 of OX463225.1, forward strand.
TCCCTTGAACCACTGCTCAAATGCCTAAAACAGCCAGGGGAGGGCCAGGCCATACCCAGGAGCCCAGAACTCAATCCAGATTGTCTATGCGAGTGGCAGGGACTCAACCAAGCACTTCAGCTGTCACCTGCTGCCTCCCAGGGATGGGGCACAGATCTGGGACTGAACCCAGGAGCTCTGATATGGAATGCAGATGTTCCAAACGGCAACTTCGCCACTACACCAAATACCTGTCCCTATAGTACAGCTTCATACGTGCGAACTTGACAAACCACTTGTGAAATATAAGGTAAAAAAAGATGAAAAGTTGGTGTTTAAAAAAAAGAAGATGCAGAAGAGTTGAGAAACATGACGCTATAGCTTTCTCACTGCTTTGAAACTATGGGCCTGCGGCGCTGGCATCCCATATGGGCGCCGCGTTCTAGTCCCGGTGGCACCTCTTCTCTCTGCTGTGGCCCAGGAGGGCAGTGGAGGATGGCCCATGTGCTTGGGCCCCTGTACCCGCATGGGAGACCGGGAGAAGGCTCCTGGCTTCAGATCGGTGCAGCTGTAGTGGCCATTTTTGGGGTGAACCAACGGAAGGAAGACCTGTCTCTCTCTTTCTGTCTGTAACTCTACCCGTCAAATAATAAAAAAAAAACCTTAAAAAAAAAAAAAGAAACTATTTTGTGCACACCTGTGGCTTCCACAGCAGGGCTGTCAACCAGAGAGGGCTCTGCCCTCGGGGGTGTTGGCCAATGTGTGCTGCGGTTTGGGTTGTTACAACCGGAGAGGGCTGCTCCTGGCACCTCGGAGTAGAGGCCAAGGATGCCACTCCACGCTCTCCAGTAGAGAGCAGCCCTACCCCAAATGGAAACCAGGAGCCTGGAACTCCTTCTGGGTCTCCCACATTGGAGCAAGGGCCTGAGCACTCTGGCCATCTTCCAATGCTTTCCCAAGCCCATGAGCAGGGAGCTGGATTGGAAGTGGAGCAGCAGGGACAAATGGGATACTGGTGTCACAGGCCGTGGAGTATCGTGCTGTACCACCACGCAGGCCTCTTGCTTTCACTTTTACTTTATACATTTGAGTTGTTTCATTTACTGACAGCAGGGATATATTATAAATCATATATGTATTTTTGGATAAAATGTGTTTAAAGCAACAATAGCAACAGCAAAATACTGGTGAGAGGAACAGGGACTGAGTCTCTTGGGATGGCTCTGAGCTTGTTCACACTGTCACTGGTATTTACCACCAGTCTATCTTGTCCAGGGGGAAGGCACTGGTAAACCCAACACAATACACCACAATGGTGTATTCTTTTTGAGAAATAATTTTTTTAGAAGTTCTGGTGTCCTATTTCATAATAGGATGACTGTAGATAGCAATAATGCACTGTTCTTTAAAAAGAGCTGGGAGAAAAGATTTTGAATGTTTTCATCAAAGAAATGATAAGCGTTTGCTAAGACAGATTTACTGTGATCTGAACATTATATAATGCATATGGGTATTGAAACATCATGTGGCATCCCATAAATATGTGTAATTTGTGTGTCAGTTAAAAATAAGTTCTGAATATTGTCTAAGTGAAAGTATGAATTTACTTTCTGTAACTAATGCTTAACCCTCAGAGGTACATTGGCCAGCTCTGCTAGAAAATCCCATTGCTTCCCAAAGCTGCCGATTGGCTTTCCCCGGGATTTTGAGAAGGCAAAGGCTACTTCCGCAGTGTCTGGAACCTAGCGCTGGAACCCGCTTGGGGATCAGAGAACATCTGAGATGGAGCAGACACAACCAGCTTCAGTACGACACTTGCAGAGAGGCAGCGGTCCTAGGAAGGAAGGGCCTTGAAGTCTCAGCCCCGTCAGACTGAAACCGAGACCCGGGCTTCCTTCCTGCAGCACGCCACCCGCGCTCCCCTTCTGAAACTAACCGTGCGGTTGGGGCAGTCTAAGATGCTCTGAGGTGCGGTGACACACAAGATAGGGTTTATAAGCCACTTTCCCGGAAAACATCAAATTTCTGGAAACTTCTTCGTGTCAGGCACTATTTTAGTAAGCAAAGCCAGCATGAGCAGGCTGTGGGTTAAGCTGCACAGCCAGAGCGGCTTGATTCCCGCAGTTCTGCTCCCTTGCGTCTGCCTCTGCCCGTGTCTGGAGGTGCTCTCCCTGGGCTCGGGGCTGCGGGGGATGCGCCTCTGGGACGTCTGTTTCCGGACCTCTCTGTGCGCCTTGTGCTGGTGCGTGTTCCAGCTGTTGCTAGGACCCGGTGCTTGTGAACCTGAGCGCCTTCCTTCCAACTTCCTTTCTTGTTCCGGGGTTTCGCTGCCTCAGTTTCCCCATGCGTTCCCCTCGGCCTCCCACCCCCATGTAAAGTCGTCGTCTCTTTTCCTCCGGCACCACGGCTTTCCTCTCCTATTCTTTCCCTCGCTGTAGAAGACGGGGAACAGTGACCGCTCTCTAGTAAGTGATTTGCTGCCTGTTGCATTTGTAGCTCAGAGCCTACTACATCTCCTGATTGATGCGAAACAGGCGAGTCCTGAGAGGCAACGGGGAGCCCTCTGCCCTCCGTGTGACGCTCGCGAAGACGTGCGCGTTTGGCCACAGGGGATCTTGGCAAACACCCTGTCCACTTTCTCAATGCAGAGACGGAGGGGCTGAGCTCCGGTCAGCTGCCACAGCTGACCCGAGTCCAGTGGCCGGGCCTGGAGCTCCCGGCCTCCGGGTCCGTCTCCCTCTCCACTAAGAGAGCCGCTTCTCTCCTCTGCGCCGTTAGCTCCTCTGGGGAGAGCTTCTGACCCGCGCAGCAGCTGCTCAGACGCCCGTGTACTCAGAGGGACGGCTGCGCTGCGGGTCACAGCGTGACTTACAGCCTTAAACGGTGAGGAAACCTGCTTCCCGGCGTGAGATACCTGGACCGGCTGCTTCTGAGGCCCGGTGATGTGACTGACGCCACTGGGGTCGCCCTTGGACGAGAGCAAGCGCCTCCTCTTCAGGATTCAGCCTCCCAGGAGAGACGCTAATGGGCCAAGCCTGGGTCACCTGCCTGTCCCCCAGCTGCCTGGCCGTCTGTGGGGCTGCCGCCACCAGCACACAGAACGGGTGGCCTCGACAGCAGCTGTGTCTCCTCTCTCGGCTCTGGGAGCTAAGGCGTGAGCCCCAGGTGCAGGCACCCGCTCTCCATTCTGCCCTCCGAGGTGCTGTGGCTTGGCCTTGGTGTGGCCCTTAACAAGGTCTGAGAGAGCGGCCCTTGTCCCTGTCCCTGGGTGAGAGCCCTGTCTCCCGAACAGGGCTTCCCTTCTGCCTGCTCGGACCCACGGAGGACAGGTCCTCCCTTCCTCATGCAAGGCCAGGCAGCTTCCATTTGCTCCGATGGAAGTTTGCTCTTGGAACCCTGAGTTCCCAGGTAAGAGGTCCAGGCGCCCCATGGAGATGCTACGTGTAGGCTTCCCAGTGAGCCAGCCTTTGAGCCGTCCTGGTCCAGAAACCGGACACGTTATGAAGATCTTCAAAAGGACTCCAGCCCCACCTGTGTGAATCTCCCTAGGGGAGGCCTCCGACATTGTGGGTCAGTGAGAGGCCACCCGTACTATGCTCGATCTGAACTGGTAATCCACAGAATCCGAACTACACAAGCAAAGGGTTGTGGTTCTATGTCGCTAGCTTTCGGTTGCTTTGTTATGCGGCGATAGATAACTGGAATCCTGGTCCTGGACTACAGCAAGGACAGTCAGGCCGGTCTGCCTTTCTCTCAGAGCCTCTCCGCTCCCTGTCTTAGATGATCCATGAAAGTGCCACAGCCACCCGCCAAGGCTGTGGGCCCCTTTCTTGGTGAGGTCACTCAAGAAATGCACCACAAGGATTTGTCACGCAAAGTAAATTCCTTGCAGCGAATAAGGAGACCGAGAGGAATCATCTCCAGAGCCCTGACTGCCCGAGTGGAGGAAATGAGTGTATTTAGGGGGAACCACACGTGCAAGAGGGGCAGCTCCTGGCCTTACATGCAGGGTGGGCAAGTTCACGCAGGCGCACAGACCGCATGTGTGGTGATAAGGCTCGATTTGTTACCAGAGGGAAGCCATGGGGTTCCTGTCCTCATGCAAGAAAGAATTCAGGCATGAGAGAGTGGAGTGATAAAGCTTTACTGGGGACAGGGCGTCAAGAAGGGACAGAGACAAATGGCCCAGTCACTCGGACTGGGGGAGAGCGAGGTTACATGATTGAGTGCAGAGAGTACACCTGACCAGGCCAGGCGGGCAGCTCAGCAGAGAGGCAGAGGGCTGAGCACGCAGTCCAGTAGAGGCCGGTGAGGGGGTGGTTAAGGAGATGGGCCTTTTCTTCCCACCTCTGCTCCTCTTGGAACAAAGGACTTTTTGGATGTGAATAGAAAAACTCCTATCTGAGTTTTCCCCCTGAAGTTATCAGACAGGAGGAAGATTGGCTGGCACCAACCCCGTCAAAGGAAGGGCGGGAGGGAGTTTGAAGTACAGATACTGGGCTGCACCTGGAAGGTTATCAGAAAGAAGGGGTGGGACCCCCACCTGGCAGGTTATCGGGTAGGAGGGGGCAGGGCAGGATGCAAACACTGGGCTGCCCCTGAAACATCGGGGTGATTTGAGATGCAGATGCTGGACATAGATGTCTTCTCTTTAGGCCTTTGTCACTCACACATAAGCTCATATCTGACTTCCTACCTAACAGCATGAGCCAGTGCCACCTCAGGCCTTCTTCTGATCCAGCGACACTAACACCACGGGCCTTCGTCGGGCCTTCCTCCGGGAGTTTCCTGGATCCAGGTGAGCTGCTCTGGAGGTGCTGTGGGGTGTGGGTGCACCCCCGCTCCTGCTAGGGGTTGCTCTGGGCAGACCACTCAGAGTGTAGCTGGTGCTGCGTCCTCGGGGACAAACACCGCCAGTGCTGAGGATTCGCCCAGCCACGAATCCAGAGCCTCGGAGCTCAGCGGGGCCCTTGGCGTTGCTTGACAAGCCTTTTCCCGTGGTTGGGGACCTCGGTGACCCCTTCACATAGAAGCAGTCGCCCCTTTCCCGTTCACCATAAGGACCGCCCTGCGTCTTCTCTAGGGCCCAGGTCCCTCCTGACCACATCCTTCACCCGTTCTTTCTCCAGGAGTGCAGACCCCCCACCCCCAACCCCAGGCAGGGAGATCAGGGCTGTCAGATATAAACTGCTCCACCTACTCAGTATCTCAGAATGAACTTGCGTGTGCATCTCACCCTGTCCCCCAAGCCATCAGCTCCGAGGGAGAGGTAACCTGGTTCAGAAGCAGCTCCCCACCCTGTTCTGTTCCAGTCTCTCCAGGAGTCACACTTCGCCAGGGCTCTCTCTCTGGCAGGCATCCAGCTTCTCCCGTTCTGTTGTCTTCTTCCCAGCACTGCGGATGGAAACTTTACCCACTACACCACAGCGCCGGCCCACAAGTGTTGTTTTTAAGACTCATATATTTTCAGTTATCTGAAAGGCAGAGCAACAGAGGGAGAGCCCGATCCATGGATGCACCCCTCGAAATGGCCACAACAGTGAGGTCTGGCCCAGGCCAAGACCAGGAACCAGGAGCTCCATCTGGGTCTCCCACATGGGTGGCAGGGATCCTAGTACCTGGGCCATTTTCCGAGGCCTCCCCAGACTCATTTGCAGGAGAGCTGGTTCGGAAGGGGCGAGGCTAGGACTCAGACCTGCACTCTGATGCCCGGGCGGGAAGTGGCAGCCTAACCAGTGCGGGGCCCCTTCAGAGTTCCAAGCATCTGCCACGTTGGGGTCCCCTACACTGTGTCTTCAGTCCCGCCCTGTCGTCTGAGTTCCCAGGCCGCGTGTCTAGACGCCTGCTTGGCACCTTCCCCTGAGGTCTCCACGACCGCAGAACGCAACCGCGCCCAAGGCTGAGGTCATTACCTCCTCCCCGCGTGTGCCCCCGCCCCGTGAGCGCAGGAGCGGAGGGTGACTCAGAGGCTGTGCTGCTGGTTCTGTCTCCGCCTGGGCCACTTCCCCTTCCAATCTGATGCATCCCGGCACTGCATCGGGGGCCGCAGACAGAGGCTGAGTCCGAGCAGGAAATGAAGCCTCAGAGAAGGAAAACGAAAGGGGACGGCCGCCTCGCACCCCGCCTCAAGGGGCTGAAACCACTTGCGGAACTGGGAAGGACTGAGAGAGCCGAGGGGCGCCCCGCCCGGCTCAGCGACCGCCCGCAGCCCCGGAGGGGCCTCTGCTGTGGCAAGTTCCCGAGGAAGCAGCTGAGGCGCTTGAGCAAGGAGCCCGAGGCTTGTTACCGCCCTGGCCTTGCTCGCTCCGGCCATGTTTGCGGCTGCTCTCGGCCGGGGCCGTCCCGCATCTAAGGCAGGAAGATGGTGGCCACAAAGAAGGCGAACATGTCCCGGGCGTTGATCAACTCCGGGCTCCGGCGTGTTGTGGAAAGGGGAGATCACGTGCGGGGGCTAAGCCGACTCTGAAGTGTCACCGGAGGGAGAGCGAAGCCGGGCATCCTCGCTGCCACCACCGCCCCCGGGAACCGGAACCGGACCACGCCGGGCGGGCCCAAACGGGTGTGAGCGCTGCAGTCCCTGTGATGGGGAGGCGCTGCGGGGTTCACCTGGCTGTCACTGGCCCAGGGATTCTCCCACCCTTAGAAGCCCAACTCAGCGCACCTGAGAAGTACGCCGTGCGCTTTCTCGTAAAACATAAAACTGGTCAGAGCTCGTTGTTAAAGTTTCCACATACTGGCCCTGGTCTGGATTTTGCAAGATGTAAAGGAACCACTTGAGAAGCAATAGGGTGGCCGCTGTCCAAGGCCCAGTGGGGGAGGGGTCGCCGCAAGAACAGGTGGGTGGCGTGGATGGACGGCGATGGGAAGGAGTGTTAACTCCACGCAGGCACGAAACAGCACCAACCAACCCCGAGAGGCAGAGCTTCTGTGATTCTGGGTGGAAGGGCATGAGTAGGAAGCAGCGGGCAGCTGCACCTGTGCCAGTCCCTGCCTCCACTCCACACCCAAACATCAGGCCCACACCTGCCTGCTCCTCTCCTCCTAGACTTTTCCAAGACGGTGACACCTGCCCGACTCCCAGGAATTCCTGGGGGAGCAGCTCCAGCAAGCACAGTCACTGGATTGGGGTCTGGGGCCTGGACTGGGGAGGGTGGGGGAGGGTGGGTGCACCAGGGGATGAGAGAGGTCAACAAGCTTCTCACTGCCTGCACCGTGGCTGGTTGGCAGCCCTGGAGCCCTTGGCAGCCAGGCCCAAAGACCAGTAGACCCCCATGGGCCCTGAGGGGTCTGAGCTAACCTGAGCCGCTGGGGCACAGCACAGCCCTGGGGCCACCGGGGTGAAGGTGAGGAGCTGCTGCCCCCCCACCCTGCCCCCTGGTTGTGCTCCTTTCAGCCTGGCACCAGAGGCTTTCCCCCTTTGGTCCAGCTCGCTCTCTCTCTCTCTCTCTCTCTCTCCCTCAAGGCCCAGCTTTCTTCAGTGTCACACAGAGCAGGTGGAATCCCCTGTGGACTACAGACCCTGGGAAAGGAATCTTTTGCAAGAGACACAGCCATTGGGCTGAAGATTTAAACACCTCCTTCCTGCCTGCAGGCTGGCCCTGGCTGGGGTGGAGATGGTTCTGGGCCAGGCAGGAGGGTGGGAAATTCTGAGAAAGGCGCACTGGGCCCCATCCTGCATCTCAGCTCCAGGCTCTTGCTGCCCGCTTCTTGGCACTGGGTGCCCCAAACCCAGCAGAGGGACACAAGCATCCTGAGTCCAGACGGTCAACCGGACACCTGGCGCAGCTAGGGGATGCACCCACGCCGGCTCCTCCCCCAGGCTCTTTCTTCCTGTTCCTGCCCTGAGAGAGGCTCGCTCCTCAGAATCTGGAGTCCAGAATCAGATGGGCTTTCTGGAAAAGGAACGTGGTGAGTGGCAGACTCGCAGGAGGGAGGGGCTGTTTCCTTCCTCTTTTCTGGTCCGTGAGTCCCTGCTGTCTGTGTGACTGGCTCACTACAGTGCGTCAGCATGGGGCAGCCGCTGCCCCCAGTGGCTCTGCTGCTTCTAGGTAAGTAATGGTTGCCCCAGCTGAGGGAGAAGCTCCAGCTGTCCTGGGTTCAGCATGGACTCCTTTCCATGCCGAGGTGGGACCGCCAGCCAGGGACGGGACCTGTACTGTGTTTACCACTGCATTTAGCTTCCAGGACGAACCTGACCCCTGGGGCACGAGAGAGGAGGAGGCAGCCGGTTCTGACTGGGGCATAATCAGGGGGTGCAGGGTGAGTGTGAGGTCACTCACCTCCCTCCCCCCAGGCCTCAGTTTCCCTCTGCGGGCACTGAAGAGTGTGGCCAAGGGGGGCTGAGGGCTGGCCTTCCAGGGCCCTCCGTGAGTTTTTGTTTCCACCCTTCCCAGGGGCTGGGGTTGAGGTTGTCTCTGTGACTTGATCAGGGATCCATCTGTGTCTTGAACCTGGGGGTCTGCTCAGGGAGCGAGGAGTAGGCAGGGCGCTAGGGTCCTGGTGCAGGTCGGTGCCCAGGGGCAGGCAGCAGCACAAGTGTCCGTGAGCGCTCTCTGGGCTCCCAGGGCAGGCGTGAGCGGGGGGTCCCAGTTCAGTCCCCACCCGCCGCCCCCGATGGCCGCCGCTGCTCAGGGTCGCATGCACTCTTCTCTCTTGCAGTCTCAGCTTCCTCGCGGGCTGGTGAGTTTGCTTCCTGTCTGGGATTGACCAAGGGAGGCACGTGAGAGCTGGTGGCTACAGGTTGTTGGGAAATGACCATTGCATGGGCAATGGCTGAGGTGGGGCTGGCGGGGCAGTTCCCCAACACGGTGGGCCTCATCCCCGGGCTCGTCTGGCCAGTTTTCCTCAAGAGACAGGACAGCCCCCAAGTGGGGCTCCAGGCCAAGACGCTCACAGGCTGAGTCAGTGGCTCTGGCTGAGCCGCCCACAGTGGTTGTGCACAGGCTCCTTGGGCTTCTCCCGGGGCAGGGCCAGCCAGGCCCCGCCAGCCCCGCGACCTCACCCCGTGTTCTCCCGCCTCCGCAGCAGATGTCCCCAAGGCGGTGGTGCTCCTGGACCCTCCGTGGGACAGCGTGCTCCCGGACGACCGTGTGACTCTCAAGTGCCAGGGGCCCCACCCTGCTGGGGACAGCACCACACAGTGGCTGCACAACGGGAGCCTCCTCTCCAGCCAGGCCCCCGCCTACACCATCACAGCTGCCAGGGCTGAAGACGGGGGCAAGTACAGGTGCCAGACGGGCCTGTCCTCGCTCAGTGACCCGGTGCAGCTGCGTGTCCATCTCGGTGAGTCTGGGCAGTGAAGAGGGACTGCACCGCGGACGGGGGAGGCGAGCGGCCCTGAAACGCTGAGGAGTCAGGAGCTGATGGAACCAGAGCAAGACGAGGGCATCGCAGACAGAGCAGCCACTCTAGCCATCCACAGGCTTTCTGCAGACGTCCAGGACCCCGTGTAACAGACATGTCTGGGGCCTTCGCCCCTGCAGGAGTCCCATCCATATAGCATGCACACAGGGCAAGGTGCCACCAGAAGTCAGGGCACGGCATTGAGCCACCTCCCAAACCACCCCAAATCCCAAATCGCCCCTCCATGCACGTCGTGCAACACTCAGACGTGCCTTGCAGATAAAGCTGGCCATGTCTCTCCGCTCTCAGTGCATGGCGACCGTTAAGCATGGAGTGGGAGTCTGTGTGCTCCTAGCAGCGTCCAGGCATCAGGTGCATGGAGGGGAAATATTTGGGGGCAGGGTCTTCCCTGGTGTCAGCTTGCAAGCCTGGCTCCCCTTCCATGGCTGCCTCATTGGTGCACTGCCTGTGAGTGGAGCAAGCCCGCAGGGAAGGCAGGTGCAGTGGACAGAGGTGGATCTGTAGCCAAGGTTCCGTGACCTGGGCCCATGCAGCTGGGGTGTGGCTCCTTTGCCTCTGACCACCCAGCAGACACGGTCCTCACTCCCCAGAGCTCCAGGAAGGAAGTCAGTGGCCACCTAAGTCCAAATAAAATGGGAAATTGTCAAGAGGCAGCCATGGAGAAATCAAGCCTAGGATTCCTTGGCCTTGAACTCGCTCTAGATCCTGGCTATAGACGTCAGCCCACAGGCTGCAACAGCCTTGGCCGTGAGCATGACGGTCACCAGGCGACCTCCTGGTCACCCCGGAGGACTCAGTTCTTGGTGTCTCCCTCTGAGAAGGTTTCTGCGCTGGCTCAGCTGCAGTGGCTTTGCTGCACTCTCGGGGGCTGCGGCCGCTGTCCTCAGCCTGCTGTCACTTACCACAGTGCACTCTGATGACTTCTGAGAGGTGAGCTTCTCCGCAGGACTGTGGATTCCGTGAGGGTGGGGACCGCGTGTCTCAGTCACGTGGGCCGCCAGTGTGCACACTGCCTGCATGTTGGGAGTGCTCAGTAGAAAGTCGCTGGCCGAGTGTACGCGTGGACATTCACTGAGTCCATGATCAGACTGACCAGAACAGGTGTGGCCCCCAAAGACCACCAGACTACCCTTCAGCCATAGCCTAGCCTCTCTCCTCTGGAAATGTCAGAGATATATACAGCCATGGCCTTTTTGGTAATGCTGTATCTTTTTTAATAAAATATTTATTTGAAAGGAAGAGTGACAGAGGAGAGACAGAAGACAGATGCACGCATAGAGAGAGACATAGAGAGTTAGACCCGTTGGTTCATTCCCCAAATGCCTGCAGCAACTTGGGCTAGGCCTGACGCAAGCAAGGATCCAGAGATGGGCCTCCCACCTATTCGGGCCATCATCTTCTGCCTCCCAGGGCAGGCATGAGAGGGACTGCATGTGCAGTAGAATCAGGAATTGATTCTAGGCCCTCTGATACAGGCCGCATGTGTCCCAGATGGCAGCTTAGCCCATTATGCCCCAATGCCTGCCAAACAATGCTGTGTTTAGTAATAAAGATGACCTTCTGTTCAGTAAATCTTCCTGCTAGAGAGTCTTCATCAAAACATTTCTACCAGTTTGGTTTAGCGTGAGGCAGAAGGCTTTCTAAATTATAGTAAATTTTAGTTGGTCCTTATTATAAAAGTCATTTGGGTTCAACATAAAAATATATATGAAAATAGAGCCTGCAGCGGCAGCATCCCATATTGGTGCTGGTTCAAGTCCCAGCTGCTCAGCTTCCAACCCAGCTCTCTGCTAATGTGCCTGAGAAAGCAGCAGACGATGCTCCAAGTACTTGAGCCCTGCCACCCACAGGGGAGGCCTGGATAGAGTTCCAGGCTCCTGGCTTCAACCTGACCCAGCCCTGACTGTAGTGGTCATTTGGGGAGTGAACAAGCAGGTTGCAGATTTCTCTCTCTGTTGCTCTCTGTCTCTATGTAACTCTGCCTTTCAAATAAATAAATATTTATTATATATATAAACAAATCTTTGTATCATATAAATCTTTATTACATATATAATATGTATATATATAAATATATATACACATATATATGAAAACGGATTTGCTCTCATTCCCTAAGATGATATATAAATGCAAAACTTTCCTTTTTGGTTTTGTTTTTTAAAACATTATTTTGGGACCCACAGTGTGGCATAGGTTAAATCTCTGTTTGTGACTCCAGCATCCCATATGGGCTCCGTATCGGTTTTTCTTTTGGGGAGTGATTAAAAATATCTATTTGAAAGGCAGAGGTACAGAGAGGGAGCTCTCCCATCTACCAGGTCGCCCCTCAAATGGCCTCAACAGCTGAAACCAGCAGTCAGGAGCTTCTTCCGGTCTCCCAAGTGAGTGCAGGGGCCCAAGGACTTTCCACTGTTTTCCCAGGTGCCTGAGCAGGGAGCAGGATTGGAGGTGGAGCAGCTGGGACTTGAACTGGCCCCCATATGAGAGACTGTACAGGTGGTGACCTAATCTGTTAGGGCACAGTGCTGGCCTCCTTTATAAATATTCTCCATATTCTACCATTTTCACTGAACATTGTCTCGGGAATGCGTTCTCGTGTCACTGTGTTGAGGTGCCTCATCATCTTACATTTCCGGGCCCCTCTTGACCACGACTTCAGGTTCTGAGTCCGACTACTTGGTGGACGGTGGGGGAACAGGTGTCCTGGGGACGTAAGGATTCTCTCTTCTGAAGGCTGTGCTCAGAGACAAGACGCCCTTGCTGGGGCCTGCACGCTTCACACACCGCGATTATCGCGGGCACCCCAGCCGCGCCCCCCATGGTAATACAGCGCCTCCTCCACGGTCCCGCAGCCGCCACCCAGCCACTTACCCCGGCCTGCTCCGCAGTCTTTCAGTAGCTCTACAATGCCTCTTCCTTCTAAAACCCACCTCTTCTCTGAGGGGCAACTCGGCACTTGCAAGGACAGCGCTCACCGTCTGATCCAGGACCTGCTGCAGTTCCCGGTCCCTGCCACTGGGGGCCCGGGGCCAGCGCGCAGGCAGCCTGCAGAGGGAGACCCCGGCCTCGCTTCCCAGCCCTCAGCGCTAGCCCTCTGCGCTCTCCTCACGTTCTGACCACGTGGCTGTGTGTCCTCTTCCCCGTTAGATGGAGGGCCTTGTGGGACGTGCGCGCTGGGGCCCAGCCAGCTTTTCCCCAAAGGGAGCCAGCGGAGGCTGGCCCTGGGGTCCGGCGGTCGTGTCCCCTTCCCAGGAGCTCGCCACGGAGGGCTGAGGCAAGCGGCTGTCTGTGGTTTCAGGCTGGCTGGTGCTCCAGGCCCCGCGGTGGGTGTTCCAGGAAGGGGAGCCCATTCAGCTGAGGTGCCACGTCTGGAGGAACAATAACCTGCGCAAGGTCACCTACCTCCACAACGGCAGAGGCCTGAGGTATTTTCATCGAAATTCCGACCTCCACATTCCAGAAGCCACGCGCAACCACAGTGGCTCCTACTTCTGCAGGGGCCTCGTCGGGCAGCACAACGTGTCCTCGGAGACTGTGACCATCACTGTTCAAGGTGAGGACCGCTCAGCCCTAGTGAGCCGGGGCCCGAGCGTGTCCACGGAGGCTGTGACCATCACTGTTCAAGGTGAGGACCGCTCAGCCCTAGCGAGCCGGGGCCCGAGCGTGTCCACGGAGACTGTGACCACCACTGTTCAAGGTGAGGACCGCTCAGCCCTAGCGAGCCGGGGCCCGAGCGTGTCCACGGAGACTGTGACCACCACTGTTCAAGGTGAGGACCGCTCAGCCCTAGCGAGCCGGGGCCCGAGTGTGGCGCTGGCATTGCCCCCTGGGAAGGCAGACTTCTCGGTGTGGGTCCCTCCTGATACCGGCAGGGAGGCCAAAGTGCCTGATGGCGGGGAAGCTTGGCCACTGTGCATCAGCCTGTTCCTCTCATGACGCTCAGAGGTGTCATCAACTCTGCAGCGTGACAGAGGAGCAGAAGCCACAGCTCCTCCCCCATAAGCATGCATGTTCCTGCCACAAGCCATGTTGGGTCCCTATCCTGCTGGCCCATCCCTCCCTGCCCTCCTCAAGGCCCAGCCAAGATGCACCCTGGCAGGAGCCCCTCATCCCCTCGCAGACAGGGCTCTGGCCCGGCTCCGCCCTGCTCCTGACTCACCATGGGCCAGAGGGTGGGCCCCCTCGTCTGCCTGATCCTCCTGGGCCTCTTCTGGAGCACGGCGAGTCGGCCTGCGCTGGGCACCTTTCGCTCGGCACAGTGATGCCGGCTGCACCTGGTGACCAGCACGGCGGGCCTGTGCGATGTCGTGGGGTCGCTAATGCTGACTCCACTTACAGGTGACAGAACTGAGGCGCAGTCAATAAACCAATAATAAAGAAAGAATGGTGGCTCTAAGGCCACTCCAAGAGCTCCAGTGCCTGTGTGTCTAGCCATCAGGAAACATGTAGGAATTGGACAGGCTCCAGAACCCTACAACAGAATCTCAGAGTCCCTCGGGAGACACGTCCCATTTTACAGACGACACAATTATTTGACAACTTCCCAATTGTCACACAAAAGCCAGCTCCAGCCTGACCTGCTGAACACTCCTGTCACCTCCCCACCTGCAAGCAGAGCTGTGGCCCAGGGTTTGGTGACTGCGCCCGCTCGGGGAGCATTTAGCAGGAGTCAGTGGGAGGAAGCACAGACTTCCCCCAGACATCCCCCCACTCCCTAGAGCCTGTCTCTTGACAGGTGTAAGGAAGACCCCCCCCCCCACTCCCTAGAGCCTGTCTCTTGGCAGGTGTAAGGAAGACCGCCCCTGGTGACCTCACTGATGACTCCGCATGTCTGCCTGAATGACTGTCACTGTTCTCATCTCTCCACACCTCCTACCAGGTCCAGCAAATCCAGTCGTCTTGTCCTCCATTCTCTCCTGGCACCAGATCGCCTTCTGCCTGGTGATGGGACTCCTGCTTGCAGCAGACACGGGGCTGTACTTCTCCGTGCAGAGAGACCTCCGGAGCTCTCAGAGGGCCAGGAAGGAGCACACCCTGGGGCGGAGCCTGGGCTCTCAGGACAAGTGACCCCTGACCCTGGGGTGAACGGAAGGGCGGCAGCAGCAGAGCCCCGAATGTCCCCCTGAGTTTGCCATGTCCTCATCCCCACCCGGCATCTCTGCCAGCAGCAGGAAGAGACCCACAGGGCCCTCCCCAGTGGAAGGAAGAGGCCTGTGATCTCCAAGTGCCGACAGTGATGCCCGGGGGACCCAACTCTCAGATTCACGAACCCTCTGTCCAGCCCAACCACTCCCTCCCAGCAAATCGGCTCTGGATGGTGACCCTTTAAATGCGCAGAGGTCGGTCCTGGCCCTGTGGCTCAGTAGGTTAAATCACTGCACAACAGCCATCCCATATGGCCGCACGTTCTAGTCCCAGCTGCTCCTCTTCTGACCCAGCTCTCTGCTATGGCCTGGGAATGCAGTGGAAGATGGATGAAATGCTTGGGCCCCTGCACCTGTGTGGGAGTCCCGGCTCCTGGCTCCTGATTCCTGGCTCTGGATCAGCTCAGCTGCGGCCATTGTGGCCATTTGGGGAGTGAATCAGTGGATGGAAGACCTTTTTCTCTCATTGTCTGTAACTTTACCTCTCAAATAAATAATAAATAAAATCTTTTTAAAAATGCATAGACGTTGCTCCTACATACATGTGTAAGTAAATCAGTGAAGGAATGGTTGAGTGGAGCCCGAAGCACAGCTGTTGCTGGTTGCCGGTCAGAGACCCCCGGACGCCCTGCAGACAGAGCGTGGGAGCAGCAGGGGACCTGGGCCAGGCAGCAGAAGGCTGAGAAGGAGCAGGGTGGTCCCAGGCAGGCCGACTGCTCTGAGGAGAAGAGGGGCCTGGGTGGGGGCAGGGGACTGGGGTGGGGTGGGGGATGGAAAAGAGCACAGCGCAGCTCGCCGCCCCGCGTTGACCTAAGTGGACAGAGACGTCTCGGCACTGACGGCACCAAGGTTCAACCACCAACAGCAAAGGTCCTGAGCTCCCCGGAGCTAAGTGGCGGCACCGCGGCCCTCGGCAGCCAGCTGCACGGGGTGGGGGTGGGGGCTGGGTGGAGAGGCCATCGTTGCCCACGGAAGAGAGCTGCAGCTCAGCCCTGCTGTTTTAGAGGTCGCAAACGTGAAGCTCTTCGCAGGGTCTTGCCTGCTGCTCTCACGAGATGGAAAAAGCCGTGGGAACAAAGCACGAGCAATCCGCTCTCGCTTTCATTTCTTGATCAAAATGCCATCAGAGCTTGGCTAGGGTGGATGAGAAGCCCTCTTCCCGCAGCAGCCATTGCCCCACGGCGCGCGTGGATCCGCCAGCGCCCTTTCCCCAGCTGCCCAGCAGGTGCCGCGGGGGGTGTAGCCATCGCGCGGGTGGGCATCGGCTGGGAGCACTGGGGCGGGAGGGGGAAGCCGCGGCCAGGCAGGAGGTGGAGGCCTGGGCCCAGGCAGAGCCACGGCCTGCCTGCCTGCGTGGTGCGCTATAAACCGAAGCGATTCGGGGCGATCTGCCACTATTCGGTGAGATTGAGGGCCAGACAGGGGCGATCGGAAACCACGGCACTCAGCTCACACGTGTTAGTGTAAGGGCTGAAGATACCAGATGGGCGCAGGCGCCATTCCGTGCAGCAGCTTAACTTCTAGCGGGAAAGACAGGGCCACAGAGGGGCTGCAGGGCAGCGGCTGGAGCTTCCGTCTGGTGGCGAAGGCTGCAGAGCAGTTGGTTAGGCCAAGAAGTGGAGAAAGGCCAAGGGTCCCTGGGCCAGGATTTAAAGCCCGAGCCCGGGCAGAAGCCAGCGGTTTGGTCCTGTTGGGATCGCAGGGCCAGGGAGGGACAGGAGACAGTCCCGGGGCCCATCAAGAGGGGCACCGCCTCGGCGCCGAGGAACTCGTGTGGGGCCCCGCGAGCCGCGGAGGGAGCTTGAAGACCTGAGGTTTGTCTCCCAGGCCTCTCTGGCCGCAGCTAGGAGGGCGGACGCGGAGGAGAGCAGGAGCCAGGGAGGCGGGCGCAGGGAGTGCGGCGGCCCCGGGGGAAGCGAGGGTGGGGACGAAGGAGCGCGTTCCCCGACAGGCAGGCGCCGACTCCGGGGGTGCAGGCAGCGGGGCGCCACGGGGCTGGTCCCGGGCTCGCCATCTCGTGCTCAGGTGAGAGCTGCAGGGCAAAGGCCGGCCAGACAGATTTTCATCTTCCTGGTAGCCGCCGCCCTCCCTTCCTGCCTTCATTGTCCCGCAGGCGGCTGGAAGGCGCACTGATGCGAATCAAAACACTAATTGAGAACCTGAGGGCCGGCCCGGGTACCGGAAAGCGCACGGGCAGAGGTCAGAAGTCAGAGAGTGGCCGCGGATCCCCAGCGCAGGGCTCATAAAAGAGGCAGGATACGTCCCTGGGTGGGCTCGAACCACCAACCTTTCGGTTAACAGCCGAACGCGCTAACCGATTGCGCCACAGAGACCGGCGAGGAAGTACCTTACCGCCAAGCCAGTTCACTGAGGACGAAATTTCTAGCGCTTTCTTTGTGTGCCAAACTGGGACCTTGACAGTGACGTGGATTCAGCGCGGCCACCACCTTCTTGCCCCGGGCGCGGCTGCTAACCCCGAGCGACTCAGGGCTTTTGTCGGCGTCGCCGTCCGCTTAGCTCTGCGCCGGGACCCGGCTTCTCCCCAGGAGAGGCCGAGGAATAGGGAGCAGCAGACGACGAACAAACGAAGCAACTCCGGGAATCCGAAACGGACGGCCTCCGGGGTCCAGGCGCTCAGCTGCTTTCGCTGTTTGAAGATGAACGCCACTAAGCCTTTTGGCTGATCTACGATTCATGTGTGCATGTGTTCGTGCGTGTTAATTACCTTATTTGGGGGAAAATTAAAGATGTCATATCGTGGGTCCAATCTTATCTGACAAAAATGTGTCTAGGTAAAGTAACTTCGTGTCGCACAATTAAAGGACAGAGCAGCTGTGGGGTCTTAGCCTCTTGGACAGAACGCAAATGCCTGTAACATATCCAGGTCCCAATGTCTGATGGCAGAGACCCCCTCCCCCTCTTGTTCCTCCCTCCTCAACTAAGGGATCTTCCTCAGAGCTGGGCCGAACAGTCATTCTTCACATTGCCCACGACCCAGGGCCCACGCACAGCCTCCTTCCTCTCTGTGTCTCCACCCCCTGCGCAGTGGGCTCCAGCGCAGGTGCGGGTCAAAGTCTGCAGTGATCCTCAGGGAAGTGAGGATGCATCAGACATGGATATGCAGGGGCAGCGATACACTCCCTATACTTGTGTGTGTATATCCCATGAGGCGACTCAACGTGTTACAGAAAAAAATGGAAATAATAGCCAATTTTCCATGAATTTTTCGATACATCCTTCTATCCTTCTATATATTATGGGGTTTTCTTCCTAATTAAAATTTTGGTTTCTTTTCTAGTATTATAATTGAGATAGATTATAGTTGTGGATGTGGCTTCTTTCTTTCTTTCTTTTTTTAAATTAATTTTGCAGTTTGGCCAAATAACATTGGCAACACTATATTGGTAACGAACATATGGTGAACACTTCGCTCAGTTATGAAGTACAGGTTTAGGAAATACTACTTGATATTCAGCATGTTTGTTGGATTAGCAGCAGAAGTCAAAAGTTAGTACTTACCAGGTAATTCTAAATACACAAACATTTCCCATGTTCCACGTCCCATGTTTACAATAGTGATTTAAAAGATAGCAAAAAACTATATATAGAGAACAGAATAACTTAGAAAGAATTTAAAATTTGAGGCCAATAGAAAGTACAAAATGGGGGGGGGGTGCAGCACTGTGGCATAGTAGGTTAAGCGTCTGCCTGTGACACTGGTGCCCAGGAAAACAGTGGAGGATGGACCCCTGCACCTGCATGAGACCTGGAAGAAGCTCCTGGCTCTTGGCTTCAGATCAGCCCAGCTCTGGCTGTTGTGGCTACTTGGGGAGTGAATCAGCAGATGGAAGACCTCTCTCTCTCTCTTGTTCTCTCTCTCTCTCTCTCTCCTTCTCTCTGTCTATAACTCTGCCTCTCAAGTAAATATATAAACCTTTTAAAAAGTATAAAATTGAGAAGTAAAATAAATCTGTACATATAATCAATAGCAATAACCATAAATGTACAAAACTTGCAAGGTAAAACACACGGTTGTCTTTTAAAATTAATTTTGCTCATTTACAAAAGTGATATGAAGCACGAATAGTGAGTGGGAAGGGGTGAAAGAGGATTCGCCAGGAATACTCTTAACAACAAGAATTGTGACATAGCTATACAACATCAGATAAAATTAACGCTAAGAAACAGTGCTTCCCTAAGGATGAAGACGATCGAAAGAAAATAACTAAACCGCAATAGTTGTAAAAATTTATAGCTATTAAAATAGCAAAAGTATAGCAAGGATAAGGAACGTGACAGAAGCAGTAGCAGGTGAGAAAGAGAAAAGCCATGAGCAAGCCGGCGTCCAGGAGGGCGGTTAGTCAGGAAAGCATCGCACGGAGAGGTGCTGGGCTCCACAGGAAATTGGCCCAGGAAAGGGCCAGGATCAGAGGAGGGTCGGCATTGGGAATTGTGGACAGCCAAGCGCCGGCCACGGGTGTGAGTAGGGACAACAGAGCCGCATCTGGGGCTGCGGGCCCAAAAGACCACTAGGGGAGCTGTGTGGGACTGGAGACCCGGAGCTCAGGTAGGATAGGGCGGGGCAAGGCTGCGCCGGAAGGGGGTGGAGTGCGAGGAGCAGAAGTTTGCTAGTCTCCTAGCCACAGTTTGAGGGGAAGCAAAGCGGCTGGGCACGGAGGCTCAGCGGGAAAGGGTGAGGTGGCCGGCAGAGCGGCAGCGAGTGGGCCCGTAAAGGGTGTTGGAGAGGAAGAGACTAGGAAGCAGGCTGAGCGCTGCGTGGCAGGGCGTGCGCGCGCGGGGGCCAGGAGACGGAGGCGCGCCGTGTGTTTTGGAGGACAGGGCGCAAGGCGGGCGGGAGGCCGGGGTGGCGGCGAGGCAGCGGCCGGGGATGGCCGTGGAAGCAGCGCGGCAGGCCAGGCGCTGGCGCTGCCCGTTGGCACCCAGCCAGGCGCCGGCTGCAGCAGGCAGAGGCGCAGGCCAGGCGCGCAGCCCGACGCTCCCTGGTGGTCTAGTGGTTAGGATTCGGCGCTCTCACCGCCGCGGCCCGGGTTCGATTCCCGGTCAGGGAAGCCTTTCTTCTTCCTCGGCGGGCTGCTGCCCCGGCGCTCCCGCGCACGCACGCACGCCAGCCCGCCGCTCTGCCTCCCAAAGCACAGCCCGCCCACTTTTGCACAAGCAAGCAGCCAACTGCTTGTGCAACGGGGCAACAAACACCGCGCCCGTGCCCTGCCAGCCCAAGCCCAAGCCCAAGCCCAAGCCCCAACCCAAGCCCTGCGCCTCTGCCTCCGCGGCCGCCCTCACGTCCTTTTCGCCAGCTGCGCCACCTCAGGGCCTTTGGCCGCTCCCCACCTCCAGGCTTCTCGCTGTCCCCCTGCTCCGGCGCCTCCCCTGCCCAGTCCAAAGTGCCCCTGGCAGCCTTCCTCCGCCACTCCGGGGCAGCCGGAACACCCCCAACCCAGACGTGGGCACGCGCGCACCAACACACATCCACCCGCACACGCAGGACGCCCCAATTCCGGAACAGCCGCACCCCACTCCACACACAGGGACCGGTGCCTGCACGCTCTCGGGCTCATGTCCTCACTCACGAGATCACCGCCGCCGGCACCGCGCACAGGAACAGGAACGCGTGTGCTTCTGCGTGCACGCACACACACACACAGACACACACAACAGACACACACACACACAGAGGGCACGCCTGCTCTCCCTGCCCGTTGGGCCGGGGCCAGGTGCCACATGCCATGGCCTCCATGGGTCCGAGAGCCACCAGACTAGGGTGTAGTTGCTTTGGTTTTCCCACCGTGAGCCGATCCAGGCTCCCAGGTGGGCTTGGGGCTTGAACACGTGGGAGCTGCCCCAGAGGGGCCCTGCACTTGGCACCCCTCCCCGCCTCCACCCCCAGGATGCAGGCTGCAGGCTGCAGATGCGAGACCAGCAGGCTGGAGAGGGCCGGCAAGCTGGAGCCCTGGGCAGTGCCGGCGGCTGCGGCTGGCCATAGGTGAGGGAGCCGCCTCCTCCGGGAGGAGGTGGGAGAGGGCTTGCGGACACCCCCGAGAGCCGAGATGACAGCCAGCCAGTGTGTGGGGACAAGGTGGAGGAGAGGGGAGCGGCACACGCTGGCGTTTCCCTGTGGGCTCTCTCCACACGGAAGGGAAGCGACCCCGCAGGTCCCCGTCGCGGGCCACGCCGCCACGGATGTGGTAGCACGTTCCAGTCCCCGCCTCATCTCTGAGCTGGCTCTCTCTGCGTCCCGACTGATGCCTCGATGCCTGCATCCGGGTCTCCGCCCCACTCTGTGCCGGCCCGGCCCTCGTCCAGTAGCGGCTCAGGCTCCTTGTGCCCACACAGGACGTCCAGGGCAAGGGCGGAGCTGCCCAGCCGCTTAGGGCAGGTCTCGGGGGCGACAGGTCGACGGGACTCAGAGGGCAGCGTCTCAGGCGTGGAGCCTCCCGCGCGGTGGGTGGGGAGGGGCCCTGCCCCGGGCCCTGGGGGCGGTGTGTGGGGGCGCGTGGCAGGGCTGGAGTCGGGTGTCCGTTCTGGTGGCTGGCATCCCAAGCAGCCTAGGGCCAGGGCGTGAGCCCCCGACGGGGGCCGGCATCTGTCCGGCAGCCGGAAGGCGGGAGGAGTCGTGGAAGGGTGCTAGGGCCAGGCGCGCGTTGGCGCTGGTTGTGAGAGCAGGGTGTGGGGAGGCCAAGCGGCGGGGCTTGGTGGCTCAGTGGCCGCCAAGGCAGAGCGGCGAGGTCGGGAGAGCAGCGCGTGGGTATCAGGAGAGGCAGAGGCAGAGGCAGAGGCTAGGAAGGAGGCAGAGGCGCGAGGGCTGAGGCGCTGGGCTAGGCGGGGTTGGGCGGGCAGGGGGGCTGGGGAGCGCGAGTGCCAAGAGTGCTGGTGCAAGCCTGGCCAGAGAGGCGGCCGAGGGAGCGGAGCGGCGCGCGCACAGGCGCTGCCGGGGCTGCCCAAGCAAAAGGGGAGCAGGAGCTGCATGGGCCGGGAATCGAACCCGGGCCTCCCGCGTGGCAGGCGAGAATTCTACCACTGAACCACCCATGCACCGTCGGTGGGCGATGCCAGGAGCCACCACAGGCCCGGAGCCTGGTCACCACGAGCTGCTCCATGCCCACTTCCAGCCGCTTTCCGTGGAGCAGGGCGACCACACGCAAGCCGAAGGAGCTGCTCCACGTGCCTCTAGGGCCCAGGATGCTTGGCAAGCTGCATAGAGTTGAGGATGGGCGGAATGGTTGCCTGGGGTGGGGTGGGTGGGGGTGTGGTGTGGTGTGGTGGTGGTGGTGGTGGTTAGCCTTGGAAGGATGGGTGGGGTTCTGGAGGGACACACACACACACACACACACACACACAGAGAGAGAGAGAGAGAGAGAGAGAGAGAGAGAGAGAGCGCGCTACAGAGCAAGAAGCAGGCAGACAGAGAAAGAGAGAGAAGCACAGAGCTTCAGCCCCTGCTGGGTTGTTGTCCGCATCCCAGGGCATGGGGAAGGAGGGGCGCTGGAGCCCAGAGAGAGCCAGGATGCAGCCAGCCAGACCCAGCCCTCCGCCCAGGTTCCCATCAGAGCAGGTGACCCGGGGCGGTCCCTGTGTTGGTGGGCACGAGTGTGAGCCACGGCTGCAACAGGAGCACCGGCTGAAGGTGGGCGGGTGGGAGGCGCCGCCACGCTGGGTGGGGCGGGGCTGCCCATGGAGCCCCCCGCCCGTGGGGAGGCGGTGGGTCGCTCAGGTGGTCGGTCGTGGAGGAGAGCCAATGTGTGCAGCTGGGTGACCACAGGGCACCTGGGCCTTAGGCTGGCCACCGCCCACTTCCTAGGGTGGTTTTCCTGACTCGTGGCCTCTGTGCCTCCTGAGGCAGCTGTGCTGAGGCCGAGAGAGGCGGGAGCACGGGGTCAGCAAAGGGCTCCGAGGAGCAGGATCCCGGGCAGCGCGCTGTCCCCAGCAGGCAGGCAGGCGGGAGGGCTGTCGGGCGGGCGGGCGGGGGTGCTCGGCGAGGGCGAGGAGGTGGGACGCGGCCCAAGCGCGCTGCTGCTCTCGGTGGGCAGGCTGCAGACAGGTGTTTAGGGGACGCTGGGGAGGACTCTGGGTGGGCGGGCCGCCCCTCGGTTCAGCGCTCTGGGGCTGGCAGGTGGCCGGGAGAGGTGGAGGAGATCTGGGGACTGGGGCTGGGAGGCGGAGGGCCGTGAAGGTGCGGAAGGTAGCGGCAGAGGAGCCGGAGGAGCCAGGAAGACTCGGAGGCAGGTGGGTCCCGAGAAGTGGTGTCGTGGGGAGAGGGCCTGCGCTCGCGCTCGCGCTCGCGCTCGCGCTGGGGGCTGCGGGCAGAGGGCGGAGGGCACGGCTGGCCAGTTGGAGCGGGGTCCCTGTGGCGAGTACCCACGTGGGGGCCGGCAAGGCGGGGTCTCGCTCTCGACAGCCTGAGAGCCTGAGCGGCGAGTTGCACGACGGCTGCGAGACTGGACTGGGCGTGCCAAAAAGGCGTGCTTGTCAGGAGTGGGATTCGAACCCACGCCTCCAGGGGAGACTGCGACCTGAACGCAGCGCCTTAGACCGCTCGGCCATCCTGACGGCGGGCCGGGTCGCGGGGCCGTTCCCTTGGCTGGGAGAGCGCGCCCAGGCCTGCGGCTTTGGTCCGTCGCGCCGCCTGGGCCGTGGGCTGCGGTGCCAGGGCGCAAGGCGCAGGTCGCGGGGCGCGCGCTGCCCGGGGCAGCTCCGCTGGCCGGGGCTTGCAGGGCGCCGCTGCCCGGGTCTGGAGGCCGCACGGGGCACCCGGCAGCGCCCCGGGACGCGTCCCAGCCGCACCTCTCCCGAGCGCTGTGGGCCGGGCCGCGCGCTCCTCCCAGCCCCGCAGCACCCCTCTTTCCCGTACAGCCCCGCCCACCGGGTCGTCGTGATCCTCCCGCTCCTCCTCCCCCCCCTTCCTCCTCCTCCTCTCCCTCTGGGTTGTCCTGGTGGTTCTCTTCCTCCTCTTCCTCCCTGTGCCCCTCCGCTGCTCTTCTTCCCCCTCCTCTTGCTGCCGCCGCTGCTGCTGCTCTTCCTCACCTTCCTCCTCCTCCCTGGCTTCACCTGGGTCCTCCGGTCGGTTGGGTCTATGCTCCTGGAAGCTACCTACCATTCTGTGGTCCCGGGCCGGGGGGTCCACGTGCGGGTGAAGGCACCAGGGTGCGGGGACTGGGGACTGGGGACTGGGAACGGGGGACGGAGGACGGGAGGCGGCGGTTGGCCCTGGAGCCGGTGTGTGGGCGGTGGAGGGCAGGGGTCGGGTGCGGGAGGGCGCAGAGGGGTGGAGGGGACCCAGGGGTAGCCGCCGCCGTCCTCGTTAGTATAGTGGTGAGTATCCCCGCCTGTCACGCGGGAGACCGGGGTTCGATTCCCCGACGGGGAGGCAAGCTGCCCTTTTTGGCCAGGCCCCGCACGCCGGCCCCCGCACGCGGAGCACCAGGGACCGTGGGGCCTGCGGGCCCCGGACACGCACCCGTGTGGGGCGCACGGGGCGCACAGGGCGCACAGGGTGCGGCGCGCGCGAGGAGTTTTCGCTCGCCCACGGAGGGCTTGGTGCGCTGGGTGAGGGGGCGCGGACGAGCCGGGGAGCGAGTCTGCGGGTGCGGTCCGTCGCCTGGCCGGACCCCTGGTGCACGAGGGCTCGGACGAGCCAGCTGAGGGCGGGCGCGGGCGCGCGCGCCGCCGGGGCTACGCTGGATCCGGAGGCCGGGGCCGCGGAGGAAGGAGACCTGGAGCCGCTGGGCGGAGGCGGGCGCGTGCGCAGACGGAGAAGCGGCTAGCGTGCGTGTGGATGCGCGAGGGCGCGCGCGTGGATCGGGCAGGCGTGCTGGGCTTGGCAGGCGGGGCGCCGGGCGGCCTTGGCGTGGCAGCGGGGAGGTGCGGGCGAGGCGCCCCGTCGGGGCCCGGGGGCGGCGGGCGGCGGGCGGCGGCGCGCTGCGGGCAAGCCGGGCGGCGCGTGGCCAGGCCGCCCTGGGCGGGAGGCGTTGGTGGTATAGTGGTGAGCATAGCTGCCTTCCAAGCAGTTGACCCGGGTTCGATTCCCGGCCAACGCAGCGCGCCCACCTTTTGGCAGAGGCGGTGGTCCTGGCGCGCGCCCGACAGGGTGGGGCGGACTTGGCTGAGCGCTGCGTGGCAGGGCGTGCGTGCGCGGGGGCCAGGAGACGGAGGCGCGCCGTGTGTTTTGGAGGACAGGGCGCATGGCAGGCGGGAGGCCGGGGTGGCGGCGAGGCGGCGGCCGGGGGTTGGCCGTGGAAGCAGCGCGGCAGGCCAGGCGCTGGCGCTGCCCGTTGGCACCCAGCCAGGCGCCGGCTGCAGCAGGCAGAGGCGCAGGCCAGGCGCGCAGCCCGACGCTCCCTGGTGGTCTAGTGGTTAGGATTCGGCGCTCTCACCGCCGCGGCCCGGGTTCGATTCCCGGTCAGGGAAGCCTTTCTTCTTCCTCGGCGGGCTGCTGCCCCGCGCGCTCCCGCGCACGCACGCACGCACGCACGCCAGCCCGCCGCTCTGCCTCCCAAAGCACAGCCCGCCCACTTTTGCACAAGCAAGCAGCCAACTGCTTGTGCAACGGGGCAACAAACACCGCGCCCGTGCCCTGCCAGCCCAAGCCCAAGCCCAAGCCCAAGCCCAAGCCCAAGCCCAAGCCCTGCGCCTCTGCCTCCGCGGCCGCCCTCACGTCCTTTTCGCCAGCTGCGCCACCTCAGGGCCTTTGGCCGCTCCCCACCTCCAGGCTTCTCGCTGTCCCCCTGCTCCGGCGCCTCCCCTGCCCAGTCCAAAGTGCCCCTGGCAGCCTTCCTCCGCCACTCCGGGGCAGCCGGAACACCCCCAACCCAGACGTGGGCACGCGCGCACCAACACACATCCACCCGCACACGCAGGACGCCCCAATTCCGGAACAGCCGCACCCCACTCCACACACAGGGACCGGTGCCTGCACGCTCTCGGGCTCATGTCCTCACTCACGAGATCACCGCCGCCGGCACCGCGCACAGGAACAGGAACGCGTGTGCTTCTGCGTGCACGCACACACACACACAGACACACACAACAGACACACACACACACACAGAGGGCACGCCTGCTCTCCCTGCCCGTTGGGCCGGGGCCAGGTGCCACATGCCATGGCCTCCATGGGTCCGAGAGCCACCAGACTAGGGTGTAGTTGCTTTGGTTTTCCCACCGTGAGCCGATCCAGGCTCCCAGGTGGGCTTGGGGCTTGAACACGTGGGAGCTGCCCCAGAGGGGCCCTGCACTTGGCACCCCTCCCCGCCTCCACCCCCAGGATGCAGGCTGCAGGCTGCAGATGCGAGACCAGCAGGCTGGAGAGGGCCGGCAAGCTGGAGCCCTGGGCAGTGCCGGCGGCTGCGGCTGGCCATAGGTGAGGGAGCCGCCTCCTCCGGGAGGAGGTGGGAGAGGGCTTGCGGACACCCCCGAGAGCCGAGATGACAGCCAGCCAGTGTGTGGGGACAAGGTGGAGGAGAGGGGAGCGGCACACGCTGGCGTTTCCCTGTGGGCTCTCTCCACACGGAAGGGAAGCGACCCCGCAGGTCCCCGTCGCGGGCCACGCCGCCACGGATGTGGTAGCACGTTCCAGTCCCCGCCTCATCTCTGAGCTGGCTCTCTCTGCGTCCCGACTGATGCCTCGATGCCTGCATCCGGGTCTCCGCCCCACTCTGTGCCGGCCCGGCCCTCGTCCAGTAGCGGCTCAGGCTCCTTGTGCCCACACAGGACGTCCAGGGCAAGGGCGGAGCTGCCCAGCCGCTTAGGGCAGGTCTCGGGGGCGACAGGTCGACGGGACTCAGAGGGCAGCGTCTCAGGCGTGGAGCCTCCCGCGCGGTGGGTGGGGAGGGGCCCTGCCCCGGGCCCTGGGGGCGGTGTGTGGGGGCGCGTGGCAGGGCTGGAGTCGGGTGTCCGTTCTGGTGGCTGGCATCCCAAGCAGCCTAGGGCCAGGGCGTGAGCCCCCGACGGGGGCCGGCATCTGTCCGGCAGCCGGAAGGCGGGAGGAGTCGTGGAAGGGTGCTAGGGCCAGGCGCGCGTTGGCGCTGGTTGTGAGAGCAGGGTGTGGGGAGGCCAAGCGGCGGGGCTTGGTGGCTCAGTGGCCGCCAAGGCAGAGCGGCGAGGTCGGGAGAGCAGCGCGTGGGTATCAGGAGAGGCAGAGGCAGAGGCAGAGGCTAGGAAGGAGGCAGAGGCGCGAGGGCTGAGGCGCTGGGCTAGGCGGGGTTGGGCGGGCAGGGGGGCTGGGGAGCGCGAGTGCCAAGAGTGCTGGTGCAAGCCTGGCCAGAGAGGCGGCCGAGGGAGCGGAGCGGCGCGCGCACAGGCGCTGCCGGGGCTGCCCAAGCAAAAGGGGAGCAGGAGCTGCATGGGCCGGGAATCGAACCCGGGCCTCCCGCGTGGCAGGCGAGAATTCTACCACTGAACCACCCATGCACCGTCGGTGGGCGATGCCAGGAGCCACCACAGGCCCGGAGCCTGGTCACCACGAGCTGCTCCATGCCCACTTCCAGCCGCTTTCCGTGGAGCAGGGCGACCACACGCAAGCCGAAGGAGCTGCTCCACGTGCCTCTAGGGCCCAGGATGCTTGGCAAGCTGCATAGAGTTGAGGATGGGCGGAATGGTTGCCTGGGGTGGGGTGGGTGGGGGTGTGGTGTGGTGTGGTGGTGGTGGTGGTGGTTAGCCTTGGAAGGATGGGTGGGGTTCTGGAGGGACACACACACACACACACACACACACAGAGAGAGAGAGAGAGAGAGAGAGAGAGAGAGAGCGCGCTACAGAGCAAGAAGCAGGCAGACAGAGAAAGAGAGAGAAGCACAGAGCTTCAGCCCCTGCTGGGTTGTTGTCCGCATCCCAGGGCATGGGGAAGGAGGGGCGCTGGAGCCCAGAGAGAGCCAGGATGCAGCCAGCCAGACCCAGCCCTCCGCCCAGGTTCCCATCAGAGCAGGTGACCCGGGGCGGTCCCTGTGTTGGTGGGCACGAGTGTGAGCCACGGCTGCAACAGGAGCACCGGCTGAAGGTGGGCGGGTGGGAGGCGCCGCCACGCTGGGTGGGGCGGGGCTGCCCATGGAGCCCCCCGCCCGTGGGGAGGCGGTGGGTCGCTCAGGTGGTCGGTCGTGGAGGAGAGCCAATGTGTGCAGCTGGGTGACCACAGGGCACCTGGGCCTTAGGCTGGCCACCGCCCACTTCCTAGGGTGGTTTTCCTGACTCGTGGCCTCTGTGCCTCCTGAGGCAGCTGTGCTGAGGCCGAGAGAGGCGGGAGCACGGGGTCAGCAAAGGGCTCCGAGGAGCAGGATCCCGGGCAGCGCGCTGTCCCCAGCAGGCAGGCAGGCGGGAGGGCTGTCGGGCGGGCGGGCGGGGGTGCTCGGCGAGGGCGAGGAGGTGGGACGCGGCCCAAGCGCGCTGCTGCTCTCGGTGGGCAGGCTGCAGACAGGTGTTTAGGGGACGCTGGGGAGGACTCTGGGTGGGCGGGCCGCCCCTCGGTTCAGCGCTCTGGGGCTGGCAGGTGGCCGGGAGAGGTGGAGGAGATCTGGGGACTGGGGCTGGGAGGCGGAGGGCCGTGAAGGTGCGGAAGGTAGCGGCAGAGGAGCCGGAGGAGCCAGGAAGACTCGGAGGCAGGTGGGTCCCGAGAAGTGGTGTCGTGGGGAGAGGGCCTGCGCTCGCGCTCGCGCTCGCGCTCGCGCTGGGGGCTGCGGGCAGAGGGCGGAGGGCACAGCTGGCCAGTTGGAGCGGGGTCCCTGTGGCGAGTACCCACGTGGGGGCCGGCAAGGCGGGGTCTCGCTCTCGACAGCCTGAGAGCCTGAGCGGCGAGTTGCACGACGGCTGCGAGACTGGACTGGGCGTGCCAAAAAGGCGTGCTTGTCAGGAGTGGGATTCGAACCCACGCCTCCAGGGGAGACTGCGACCTGAACGCAGCGCCTTAGACCGCTCGGCCATCCTGACGGCGGGCCGGGTCGCGGGGCCGTTCCCTTGGCTGGGAGAGCGCGCCCAGGCCTGCGGCTTTGGTCCGTCGCGCCGCCTGGGCCGTGGGCTGCGGTGCCAGGGCGCAAGGCGCAGGTCGCGGGGCGCGCGCTGCCCGGGGCAGCTCCGCTGGCCGGGGCTTGCAGGGCGCCGCTGCCCGGGTCTGGAGGCCGCACGGGGCACCCGGCAGCGCCCCGGGACGCGTCCCAGCCGCACCTCTCCCGAGCGCTGTGGGCCGGGCCGCGCGCTCCTCCCAGCCCCGCAGCACCCCTCTTTCCCGTACAGCCCCGCCCACCGGGTCGTCGTGATCCTCCCGCTCCTCCTCCCCCCCCTTCCTCCTCCTCCTCTCCCTCTGGGTTGTCCTGGTGGTTCTCTTCCTCCTCTTCCTCCCTGTGCCCCTCCGCTGCTCTTCTTCCCCCTCCTCTTGCTGCCGCCGCTGCTGCTGCTCTTCCTCACCTTCCTCCTCCTCCCTGGCTTCACCTGGGTCCTCCGGTCGGTTGGGTCTATGCTCCTGGAAGCTACCTACCATTCTGTGGTCCCGGGCCGGGGGGTCCACGTGCGGGTGAAGGCACCAGGGTGCGGGGACTGGGGACTGGGGACTGGGAACGGGGGACGGAGGACGGGAGGCGGCGGTTGGCCCTGGAGCCGGTGTGTGGGCGGTGGAGGGCAGGGGTCGGGTGCGGGAGGGCGCAGAGGGGTGGAGGGGACCCAGGGGTAGCCGCCGCCGTCCTCGTTAGTATAGTGGTGAGTATCCCCGCCTGTCACGCGGGAGACCGGGGTTCGATTCCCCGACGGGGAGGCAAGCTGCCCTTTTTGGCCAGGCCCCGCACGCCGGCCCCCGCACGCGGAGCACCAGGGACCGTGGGGCCTGCGGGCCCCGGACACGCACCCGTGTGGGGCGCACGGGGCGCACAGGGCGCACAGGGTGCGGCGCGCGCGAGGAGTTTTCGCTCGCCCACGGAGGGCTTGGTGCGCTGGGTGAGGGGGCGCGGACGAGCCGGGGAGCGAGTCTGCGGGTGCGGTCCGTCGCCTGGCCGGACCCCTGGTGCACGAGGGCTCGGACGAGCCAGCTGAGGGCGGGCGCGGGCGCGCGCGCCGCCGGGGCTACGCTGGATCCGGAGGCCGGGGCCGCGGAGGAAGGAGACCTGGAGCCGCTGGGCGGAGGCGGGCGCGTGCGCAGACGGAGAAGCGGCTAGCGTGCGTGTGGATGCGCGAGGGCGCGCGCGTGGATCGGGCAGGCGTGCTGGGCTTGGCAGGCGGGGCGCCGGGCGGCCTTGGCGTGGCAGCGGGGAGGTGCGGGCGAGGCGCCCCGTCGGGGCCCGGGGGCGGCGGGCGGCGGGCGGCGGCGCGCTGCGGGCAAGCCGGGCGGCGCGTGGCCAGGCCGCCCTGGGCGGGAGGCGTTGGTGGTATAGTGGTGAGCATAGCTGCCTTCCAAGCAGTTGACCCGGGTTCGATTCCCGGCCAACGCAGCGCGCCCACCTTTTGGCAGAGGCGGTGGTCCTGGCGCGCGCCCGACAGGGTGGGGCGGACTTGGCTGAGCGCTGCGTGGCAGGGCGTGCGTGCGCGGGGGCCAGGAGACGGAGGCGCGCCGTGTGTTTTGGAGGACAGGGCGCATGGCAGGCGGGAGGCCGGGGTGGCGGCGAGGCGGCGGCCGGGGGTTGGCCGTGGAAGCAGCGCGGCAGGCCAGGCGCTGGCGCTGCCCGTTGGCACCCAGCCAGGCGCCGGCTGCAGCAGGCAGAGGCGCAGGCCAGGCGCGCAGCCCGACGCTCCCTGGTGGTCTAGTGGTTAGGATTCGGCGCTCTCACCGCCGCGGCCCGGGTTCGATTCCCGGTCAGGGAAGCCTTTCTTCTTCCTCGGCGGGCTGCTGCCCCGCGCGCTCCCGCGCACGCACGCACGCACGCACGCCAGCCCGCCGCTCTGCCTCCCAAAGCACAGCCCGCCCACTTTTGCACAAGCAAGCAGCCAACTGCTTGTGCAACGGGGCAACAAACACCGCGCCCGTGCCCTGCCAGCCCAAGCCCAAGCCCAAGCCCAAGCCCAAGCCCAAGCCCAAGCCCAAGCCCAAGCCCTGCGCCTCTGCCTCCGCGGCCGCCCTCACGTCCTTTTCGCCAGCTGCGCCACCTCAGGGCCTTTGGCCGCTCCCCACCTCCAGGCTTCTCGCTGTCCCCCTGCTCCGGCGCCTCCCCTGCCCAGTCCAAAGTGCCCCTGGCAGCCTTCCTCCGCCACTCCGGGGCAGCCGGAACACCCCCAACCCAGACGTGGGCACGCGCGCACCAACACACATCCACCCGCACACGCAGGACGCCCCAATTCCGGAACAGCCGCACCCCACTCCACACACAGGGATCGGTGCCTGCACGCTCTCGGGCTCATGTCCTCACTCACGAGATCACCGCCGCCGGCACCGCGCACAGGAACAGGAACGCGTGTGCTTCTGCGTGCACGCACACACACACACAGACACACACAACAGACACACACACACACAGAGGGCACGCCTGCTCTCCCTGCCCGTTGGGCCGGGGCCAGGTGCCACATGCCATGGCCTCCATGGGTCCGAGAGCCACCAGACTAGGGTGTAGTTGCTTTGGTTTTCCCACCGTGAGCCGATCCAGGCTCCCAGGTGGGCTTGGGGCTTGAACACGTGGGAGCTGCCCCAGAGGGGCCCTGCACTTGGCACCCCTCCCCGCCTCCACCCCCAGGATGCAGGCTGCAGGCTGCAGATGCGAGACCAGCAGGCTGGAGAGGGCCGGCAAGCTGGAGCCCTGGGCAGTGCCGGCGGCTGCGGCTGGCCATAGGTGAGGGAGCCGCCTCCTCCGGGAGGAGGTGGGAGAGGGCTTGCGGACACCCCCGAGAGCCGAGATGACAGCCAGCCAGTGTGTGGGGACAAGGTGGAGGAGAGGGGAGCGGCACACGCTGGCGTTTCCCTGTGGGCTCTCTCCACACGGAAGGGAAGCGACCCCGCAGGTCCCCGTCGCGGGCCACGCCGCCACGGATGTGGTAGCACGTTCCAGTCCCCGCCTCATCTCTGAGCTGGCTCTCTCTGCGTCCCGACTGATGCCTCGATGCCTGCATCCGGGTCTCCGCCCCACTCTGTGCCGGCCCGGCCCTCGTCCAGTAGCGGCTCAGGCTCCTTGTGCCCACACAGGACGTCCAGGGCAAGGGCGGAGCTGCCCAGCCGCTTAGGGCAGGTCTCGGGGGCGACAGGTCGACGGGACTCAGAGGGCAGCGTCTCAGGCGTGGAGCCTCCCGCGCGGTGGGTGGGGAGGGGCCCTGCCCCGGGCCCTGGGGGCGGTGTGTGGGGGCGCGTGGCAGGGCTGGAGTCGGGTGTCCGTTCTGGTGGCTGGCATCCCAAGCAGCCTAGGGCCAGGGCGTGAGCCCCCGACGGGGGCCGGCATCTGTCCGGCAGCCGGAAGGCGGGAGGAGTCGTGGAAGGGTGCTAGGGCCAGGCGCGCGTTGGCGCTGGTTGTGAGAGCAGGGTGTGGGGAGGCCAAGCGGCGGGGCTTGGTGGCTCAGTGGCCGCCAAGGCAGAGCGGCGAGGTCGGGAGAGCAGCGCGTGGGTATCAGGAGAGGCAGAGGCAGAGGCAGAGGCTAGGAAGGAGGCAGAGGCGCGAGGGCTGAGGCGCTGGGCTAGGCGGGGTTGGGCGGGCAGGGGGGCTGGGGAGCGCGAGTGCCAAGAGTGCTGGTGCAAGCCTGGCCAGAGAGGCGGCCGAGGGAGCGGAGCGGCGCGCGCACAGGCGCTGCCGGGGCTGCCCAAGCAAAAGGGGAGCAGGAGCTGCATGGGCCGGGAATCGAACCCGGGCCTCCCGCGTGGCAGGCGAGAATTCTACCACTGAACCACCCATGCACCGTCGGTGGGCGATGCCAGGAGCCACCACAGGCCCGGAGCCTGGTCACCACGAGCTGCTCCATGCCCACTTCCAGCCGCTTTCCGTGGAGCAGGGCGACCACACGCAAGCCGAAGGAGCTGCTCCACGTGCCTCTAGGGCCCAGGATGCTTGGCAAGCTGCATAGAGTTGAGGATGGGCGGAATGGTTGCCTGGGGTGGGGTGGGTGGGGGTGTGGTGTGGTGTGGTGGTGGTGGTGGTGGTTAGCCTTGGAAGGATGGGTGGGGTTCTGGAGGGACACACACACACACACACACACACACAGAGAGAGAGAGAGAGAGAGAGAGAGAGAGAGCGCGCTACAGAGCAAGAAGCAGGCAGACAGAGAAAGAGAGAGAAGCACAGAGCTTCAGCCCCTGCTGGGTTGTTGTCCGCATCCCAGGGCATGGGGAAGGAGGGGCGCTGGAGCCCAGAGAGAGCCAGGATGCAGCCAGCCAGACCCAGCCCTCCGCCCAGGTTCCCATCAGAGCAGGTGACCCGGGGCGGTCCCTGTGTTGGTGGGCACGAGTGTGAGCCACGGCTGCAACAGGAGCACCGGCTGAAGGTGGGCGGGTGGGAGGCGCCGCCACGCTGGGTGGGGCGGGGCTGCCCATGGAGCCCCCCGCCCGTGGGGAGGCGGTGGGTCGCTCAGGTGGTCGGTCGTGGAGGAGAGCCAATGTGTGCAGCTGGGTGACCACAGGGCACCTGGGCCTTAGGCTGGCCACCGCCCACTTCCTAGGGTGGTTTTCCTGACTCGTGGCCTCTGTGCCTCCTGAGGCAGCTGTGCTGAGGCCGAGAGAGGCGGGAGCACGGGGTCAGCAAAGGGCTCCGAGGAGCAGGATCCCGGGCAGCGCGCTGTCCCCAGCAGGCAGGCAGGCGGGAGGGCTGTCGGGCGGGCGGGCGGGGGTGCTCGGCGAGGGCGAGGAGGTGGGACGCGGCCCAAGCGCGCTGCTGCTCTCGGTGGGCAGGCTGCAGACAGGTGTTTAGGGGACGCTGGGGAGGACTCTGGGTGGGCGGGCCGCCCCTCGGTTCAGCGCTCTGGGGCTGGCAGGTGGCCGGGAGAGGTGGAGGAGATCTGGGGACTGGGGCTGGGAGGCGGAGGGCCGTGAAGGTGCGGAAGGTAGCGGCAGAGGAGCCGGAGGAGCCAGGAAGACTCGGAGGCAGGTGGGTCCCGAGAAGTGGTGTCGTGGGGAGAGGGCCTGCGCTCGCGCTCGCGCTCGCGCTCGCGCTGGGGGCTGCGGGCAGAGGGCGGAGGGCACAGCTGGCCAGTTGGAGCGGGGTCCCTGTGGCGAGTACCCACGTGGGGGCCGGCAAGGCGGGGTCTCGCTCTCGACAGCCTGAGAGCCTGAGCGGCGAGTTGCACGACGGCTGCGAGACTGGACTGGGCGTGCCAAAAAGGCGTGCTTGTCAGGAGTGGGATTCGAACCCACGCCTCCAGGGGAGACTGCGACCTGAACGCAGCGCCTTAGACCGCTCGGCCATCCTGACGGCGGGCCGGGTCGCGGGGCCGTTCCCTTGGCTGGGAGAGCGCGCCCAGGCCTGCGGCTTTGGTCCGTCGCGCCGCCTGGGCCGTGGGCTGCGGTGCCAGGGCGCAAGGCGCAGGTCGCGGGGCGCGCGCTGCCCGGGGCAGCTCCGCTGGCCGGGGCTTGCAGGGCGCCGCTGCCCGGGTCTGGAGGCCGCACGGGGCACCCGGCAGCGCCCCGGGACGCGTCCCAGCCGCACCTCTCCCGAGCGCTGTGGGCCGGGCCGCGCGCTCCTCCCAGCCCCGCAGCACCCCTCTTTCCCGTACAGCCCCGCCCACCGGGTCGTCGTGATCCTCCCGCTCCTCCTCCCCCCCCTTCCTCCTCCTCCTCTCCCTCTGGGTTGTCCTGGTGGTTCTCTTCCTCCTCTTCCTCCCTGTGCCCCTCCGCTGCTCTTCTTCCCCCTCCTCTTGCTGCCGCCGCTGCTGCTGCTCTTCCTCACCTTCCTCCTCCTCCCTGGCTTCACCTGGGTCCTCCGGTCGGTTGGGTCTATGCTCCTGGAAGCTACCTACCATTCTGTGGTCCCGGGCCGGGGGGTCCACGTGCGGGTGAAGGCACCAGGGTGCGGGGACTGGGGACTGGGGACTGGGAACGGGGGACGGAGGACGGGAGGCGGCGGTTGGCCCTGGAGCCGGTGTGTGGGCGGTGGAGGGCAGGGGTCGGGTGCGGGAGGGCGCAGAGGGGTGGAGGGGACCCAGGGGTAGCCGCCGCCGTCCTCGTTAGTATAGTGGTGAGTATCCCCGCCTGTCACGCGGGAGACCGGGGTTCGATTCCCCGACGGGGAGGCAAGCTGCCCTTTTTGGCCAGGCCCCGCACGCCGGCCCCCGCACGCGGAGCACCAGGGACCGTGGGGCCTGCGGGCCCCGGACACGCACCCGTGTGGGGCGCACGGGGCGCACAGGGCGCACAGGGTGCGGCGCGCGCGAGGAGTTTTCGCTCGCCCACGGAGGGCTTGGTGCGCTGGGTGAGGGGGCGCGGACGAGCCGGGGAGCGAGTCTGCGGGTGCGGTCCGTCGCCTGGCCGGACCCCTGGTGCACGAGGGCTCGGACGAGCCAGCTGAGGGCGGGCGCGGGCGCGCGCGCCGCCGGGGCTACGCTGGATCCGGAGGCCGGGGCCGCGGAGGAAGGAGACCTGGAGCCGCTGGGCGGAGGCGGGCGCGTGCGCAGACGGAGAAGCGGCTAGCGTGCGTGTGGATGCGCGAGGGCGCGCGCGTGGATCGGGCAGGCGTGCTGGGCTTGGCAGGCGGGGCGCCGGGCGGCCTTGGCGTGGCAGCGGGGAGGTGCGGGCGAGGCGCCCCGTCGGGGCCCGGGGGCGGCGGGCGGCGGGCGGCGGCGCGCTGCGGGCAAGCCGGGCGGCGCGTGGCCAGGCCGCCCTGGGCGGGAGGCGTTGGTGGTATAGTGGTGAGCATAGCTGCCTTCCAAGCAGTTGACCCGGGTTCGATTCCCGGCCAACGCAGCGCGCCCACCTTTTGGCAGAGGCGGTGGTCCTGGCGCGCGCCCGACAGGGTGGGGCGGACTTGGCTGAGCGCTGCGTGGCAGGGCGTGCGTGCGCGGGGGCCAGGAGACGGAGGCGCGCCGTGTGTTTTGGAGGACAGGGCGCATGGCAGGCGGGAGGCCGGGGTGGCGGCGAGGCGGCGGCCGGGGGTTGGCCGTGGAAGCAGCGCGGCAGGCCAGGCGCTGGCGCTGCCCGTTGGCACCCAGCCAGGCGCCGGCTGCAGCAGGCAGAGGCGCAGGCCAGGCGCGCAGCCCGACGCTCCCTGGTGGTCTAGTGGTTAGGATTCGGCGCTCTCACCGCCGCGGCCCGGGTTCGATTCCCGGTCAGGGAAGCCTTTCTTCTTCCTCGGCGGGCTGCTGCCCCGCGCGCTCCCGCGCACGCACGCACGCACGCACGCCAGCCCGCCGCTCTGCCTCCCAAAGCACAGCCCGCCCACTTTTGCACAAGCAAGCAGCCAACTGCTTGTGCAACGGGGCAACAAACACCGCGCCCGTGCCCTGCCAGCCCAAGCCCAAGCCCAAGCCCAAGCCCAAGCCCAAGCCCAAGCCCAAGCCCAAGCCCAAGCCCAAGCCCTGCGCCTCTGCCTCCGCGGCCGCCCTCACGTCCTTTTCGCCAGCTGCGCCACCTCAGGGCCTTTGGCCGCTCCCCACCTCCAGGCTTCTCGCTGTCCCCCTGCTCCGGCGCCTCCCCTGCCCAGTCCAAAGTGCCCCTGGCAGCCTTCCTCCGCCACTCCGGGGCAGCCGGAACACCCCCAACCCAGACGTGGGCACGCGCGCACCAACACACATCCACCCGCACACGCAGGACGCCCCAATTCCGGAACAGCCGCACCCCACTCCACACACAGGGATCGGTGCCTGCACGCTCTCGGGCTCATGTCCTCACTCACGAGATCACCGCCGCCGGCACCGCGCACAGGAACAGGAACGCGTGTGCTTCTGCGTGCACGCACACACACACACAGACACACACAACAGACACACACACACACAGAGGGCACGCCTGCTCTCCCTGCCCGTTGGGCCGGGGCCAGGTGCCACATGCCATGGCCTCCATGGGTCCGAGAGCCACCAGACTAGGGTGTAGTTGCTTTGGTTTTCCCACCGTGAGCCGATCCAGGCTCCCAGGTGGGCTTGGGGCTTGAACACGTGGGAGCTGCCCCAGAGGGGCCCTGCACTTGGCACCCCTCCCCGCCTCCACCCCCAGGATGCAGGCTGCAGGCTGCAGATGCGAGACCAGCAGGCTGGAGAGGGCCGGCAAGCTGGAGCCCTGGGCAGTGCCGGCGGCTGCGGCTGGCCATAGGTGAGGGAGCCGCCTCCTCCGGGAGGAGGTGGGAGAGGGCTTGCGGACACCCCCGAGAGCCGAGATGACAGCCAGCCAGTGTGTGGGGACAAGGTGGAGGAGAGGGGAGCGGCACACGCTGGCGTTTCCCTGTGGGCTCTCTCCACACGGAAGGGAAGCGACCCCGCAGGTCCCCGTCGCGGGCCACGCCGCCACGGATGTGGTAGCACGTTCCAGTCCCCGCCTCATCTCTGAGCTGGCTCTCTCTGCGTCCCGACTGATGCCTCGATGCCTGCATCCGGGTCTCCGCCCCACTCTGTGCCGGCCCGGCCCTCGTCCAGTAGCGGCTCAGGCTCCTTGTGCCCACACAGGACGTCCAGGGCAAGGGCGGAGCTGCCCAGCCGCTTAGGGCAGGTCTCGGGGGCGACAGGTCGACGGGACTCAGAGGGCAGCGTCTCAGGCGTGGAGCCTCCCGCGCGGTGGGTGGGGAGGGGCCCTGCCCCGGGCCCTGGGGGCGGTGTGTGGGGGCGCGTGGCAGGGCTGGAGTCGGGTGTCCGTTCTGGTGGCTGGCATCCCAAGCAGCCTAGGGCCAGGGCGTGAGCCCCCGACGGGGGCCGGCAT
This sequence comes from Sylvilagus floridanus, assembly GCA_949820135.1. Lineage (NCBI taxonomy): Eukaryota > Metazoa > Chordata > Mammalia > Lagomorpha > Leporidae > Sylvilagus > Sylvilagus floridanus. The sequence continues at coordinate 122,853,433 of OX463225.1, forward strand.
CTGTCCGGCAGCCGGAAGGCGGGAGGAGTCGTGGAAGGGTGCTAGGGCCAGGCGCGCGTTGGCGCTGGTTGTGAGAGCAGGGTGTGGGGAGGCCAAGCGGCGGGGCTTGGTGGCTCAGTGGCCGCCAAGGCAGAGCGGCGAGGTCGGGAGAGCAGCGCGTGGGTATCAGGAGAGGCAGAGGCAGAGGCAGAGGCTAGGAAGGAGGCAGAGGCGCGAGGGCTGAGGCGCTGGGCTAGGCGGGGTTGGGCGGGCAGGGGGGCTGGGGAGCGCGAGTGCCAAGAGTGCTGGTGCAAGCCTGGCCAGAGAGGCGGCCGAGGGAGCGGAGCGGCGCGCGCACAGGCGCTGCCGGGGCTGCCCAAGCAAAAGGGGAGCAGGAGCTGCATGGGCCGGGAATCGAACCCGGGCCTCCCGCGTGGCAGGCGAGAATTCTACCACTGAACCACCCATGCACCGTCGGTGGGCGATGCCAGGAGCCACCACAGGCCCGGAGCCTGGTCACCACGAGCTGCTCCATGCCCACTTCCAGCCGCTTTCCGTGGAGCAGGGCGACCACACGCAAGCCGAAGGAGCTGCTCCACGTGCCTCTAGGGCCCAGGATGCTTGGCAAGCTGCATAGAGTTGAGGATGGGCGGAATGGTTGCCTGGGGTGGGGTGGGTGGGGGTGTGGTGTGGTGTGGTGGTGGTGGTGGTGGTTAGCCTTGGAAGGATGGGTGGGGTTCTGGAGGGACACACACACACACACACACACACACAGAGAGAGAGAGAGAGAGAGAGAGAGAGAGAGCGCGCTACAGAGCAAGAAGCAGGCAGACAGAGAAAGAGAGAGAAGCACAGAGCTTCAGCCCCTGCTGGGTTGTTGTCCGCATCCCAGGGCATGGGGAAGGAGGGGCGCTGGAGCCCAGAGAGAGCCAGGATGCAGCCAGCCAGACCCAGCCCTCCGCCCAGGTTCCCATCAGAGCAGGTGACCCGGGGCGGTCCCTGTGTTGGTGGGCACGAGTGTGAGCCACGGCTGCAACAGGAGCACCGGCTGAAGGTGGGCGGGTGGGAGGCGCCGCCACGCTGGGTGGGGCGGGGCTGCCCATGGAGCCCCCCGCCCGTGGGGAGGCGGTGGGTCGCTCAGGTGGTCGGTCGTGGAGGAGAGCCAATGTGTGCAGCTGGGTGACCACAGGGCACCTGGGCCTTAGGCTGGCCACCGCCCACTTCCTAGGGTGGTTTTCCTGACTCGTGGCCTCTGTGCCTCCTGAGGCAGCTGTGCTGAGGCCGAGAGAGGCGGGAGCACGGGGTCAGCAAAGGGCTCCGAGGAGCAGGATCCCGGGCAGCGCGCTGTCCCCAGCAGGCAGGCAGGCGGGAGGGCTGTCGGGCGGGCGGGCGGGGGTGCTCGGCGAGGGCGAGGAGGTGGGACGCGGCCCAAGCGCGCTGCTGCTCTCGGTGGGCAGGCTGCAGACAGGTGTTTAGGGGACGCTGGGGAGGACTCTGGGTGGGCGGGCCGCCCCTCGGTTCAGCGCTCTGGGGCTGGCAGGTGGCCGGGAGAGGTGGAGGAGATCTGGGGACTGGGGCTGGGAGGCGGAGGGCCGTGAAGGTGCGGAAGGTAGCGGCAGAGGAGCCGGAGGAGCCAGGAAGACTCGGAGGCAGGTGGGTCCCGAGAAGTGGTGTCGTGGGGAGAGGGCCTGCGCTCGCGCTCGCGCTCGCGCTCGCGCTGGGGGCTGCGGGCAGAGGGCGGAGGGCACAGCTGGCCAGTTGGAGCGGGGTCCCTGTGGCGAGTACCCACGTGGGGGCCGGCAAGGCGGGGTCTCGCTCTCGACAGCCTGAGAGCCTGAGCGGCGAGTTGCACGACGGCTGCGAGACTGGACTGGGCGTGCCAAAAAGGCGTGCTTGTCAGGAGTGGGATTCGAACCCACGCCTCCAGGGGAGACTGCGACCTGAACGCAGCGCCTTAGACCGCTCGGCCATCCTGACGGCGGGCCGGGTCGCGGGGCCGTTCCCTTGGCTGGGAGAGCGCGCCCAGGCCTGCGGCTTTGGTCCGTCGCGCCGCCTGGGCCGTGGGCTGCGGTGCCAGGGCGCAAGGCGCAGGTCGCGGGGCGCGCGCTGCCCGGGGCAGCTCCGCTGGCCGGGGCTTGCAGGGCGCCGCTGCCCGGGTCTGGAGGCCGCACGGGGCACCCGGCAGCGCCCCGGGACGCGTCCCAGCCGCACCTCTCCCGAGCGCTGTGGGCCGGGCCGCGCGCTCCTCCCAGCCCCGCAGCACCCCTCTTTCCCGTACAGCCCCGCCCACCGGGTCGTCGTGATCCTCCCGCTCCTCCTCCCCCCCCTTCCTCCTCCTCCTCTCCCTCTGGGTTGTCCTGGTGGTTCTCTTCCTCTTCTTCCTCCCTGTGCCCCTCCGCTGCTCTTCTTCCCCCTCCTCTTGCTGCCGCCGCTGCTGCTGCTCTTCCTCACCTTCCTCCTCCTCCCTGGCTTCACCTGGGTCCTCCGGTCGGTTGGGTCTATGCTCCTGGAAGCTACCTACCATTCTGTGGTCCCGGGCCGGGGGGTCCACGTGCGGGTGAAGGCACCAGGGTGCGGGGACTGGGGACTGGGGACTGGGAACGGGGGACGGAGGACGGGAGGCGGCGGTTGGCCCTGGAGCCGGTGTGTGGGCGGTGGAGGGCAGGGGTCGGGTGCGGGAGGGCGCAGAGGGGTGGAGGGGACCCAGGGGTAGCCGCCGCCGTCCTCGTTAGTATAGTGGTGAGTATCCCCGCCTGTCACGCGGGAGACCGGGGTTCGATTCCCCGACGGGGAGGCAAGCTGCCCTTTTTGGCCAGGCCCCGCACGCCGGCCCCCGCACGCGGAGCACCAGGGACCGTGGGGCCTGCGGGCCCCGGACACGCACCCGTGTGGGGCGCACGGGGCGCACAGGGCGCACAGGGTGCGGCGCGCGCGAGGAGTTTTCGCTCGCCCACGGAGGGCTTGGTGCGCTGGGTGAGGGGGCGCGGACGAGCCGGGGAGCGAGTCTGCGGGTGCGGTCCGTCGCCTGGCCGGACCCCTGGTGCACGAGGGCTCGGACGAGCCAGCTGAGGGCGGGCGCGGGCGCGCGCGCCGCCGGGGCTACGCTGGATCCGGAGGCCGGGGCCGCGGAGGAAGGAGACCTGGAGCCGCTGGGCGGAGGCGGGCGCGTGCGCAGACGGAGAAGCGGCTAGCGTGCGTGTGGATGCGCGAGGGCGCGCGCGTGGATCGGGCAGGCGTGCTGGGCTTGGCAGGCGGGGCGCCGGGCGGCCTTGGCGTGGCAGCGGGGAGGTGCGGGCGAGGCGCCCCGTCGGGGCCCGGGGGCGGCGGGCGGCGGGCGGCGGCGCGCTGCGGGCAAGCCGGGCGGCGCGTGGCCAGGCCGCCCTGGGCGGGAGGCGTTGGTGGTATAGTGGTGAGCATAGCTGCCTTCCAAGCAGTTGACCCGGGTTCGATTCCCGGCCAACGCAGCGCGCCCACCTTTTGGCAGAGGCGGTGGTCCTGGCGCGCGCCCGACAGGGTGGGGCGGACTTGGCTGAGCGCTGCGTGGCAGGGCGTGCGTGCGCGGGGGCCAGGAGACGGAGGCGCGCCGTGTGTTTTGGAGGACAGGGCGCATGGCAGGCGGGAGGCCGGGGTGGCGGCGAGGCGGCGGCCGGGGGTTGGCCGTGGAAGCAGCGCGGCAGGCCAGGCGCTGGCGCTGCCCGTTGGCACCCAGCCAGGCGCCGGCTGCAGCAGGCAGAGGCGCAGGCCAGGCGCGCAGCCCGACGCTCCCTGGTGGTCTAGTGGTTAGGATTCGGCGCTCTCACCGCCGCGGCCCGGGTTCGATTCCCGGTCAGGGAAGCCTTTCTTCTTCCTCGGCGGGCTGCTGCCCCGCGCGCTCCCGCGCACGCACGCACGCACGCACGCCAGCCCGCCGCTCTGCCTCCCAAAGCACAGCCCGCCCACTTTTGCACAAGCAAGCAGCCAACTGCTTGTGCAACGGGGCAACAAACACCGCGCCCGTGCCCTGCCAGCCCAAGCCCAAGCCCAAGCCCAAGCCCAAGCCCAAGCCCAAGCCCAAGCCCAAGCCCAAGCCCTGCGCCTCTGCCTCCGCGGCCGCCCTCACGTCCTTTTCGCCAGCTGCGCCACCTCAGGGCCTTTGGCCGCTCCCCACCTCCAGGCTTCTCGCTGTCCCCCTGCTCCGGCGCCTCCCCTGCCCAGTCCAAAGTGCCCCTGGCAGCCTTCCTCCGCCACTCCGGGGCAGCCGGAACACCCCCAACCCAGACGTGGGCACGCGCGCACCAACACACATCCACCCGCACACGCAGGACGCCCCAATTCCGGAACAGCCGCACCCCACTCCACACACAGGGACCGGTGCCTGCACGCTCTCGGGCTCATGTCCTCACTCACGAGATCACCGCCGCCGGCACCGCGCACAGGAACAGGAACGCGTGTGCTTCTGCGTGCACGCACACACACACACAGACACACACAACAGACACACACACACACACAGAGGGCACGCCTGCTCTCCCTGCCCGTTGGGCCGGGGCCAGGTGCCACATGCCATGGCCTCCATGGGTCCGAGAGCCACCAGACTAGGGTGTAGTTGCTTTGGTTTTCCCACCGTGAGCCGATCCAGGCTCCCAGGTGGGCTTGGGGCTTGAACACGTGGGAGCTGCCCCAGAGGGGCCCTGCACTTGGCACCCCTCCCCGCCTCCACCCCCAGGATGCAGGCTGCAGGCTGCAGATGCGAGACCAGCAGGCTGGAGAGGGCCGGCAAGCTGGAGCCCTGGGCAGTGCCGGCGGCTGCGGCTGGCCATAGGTGAGGGAGCCGCCTCCTCCGGGAGGAGGTGGGAGAGGGCTTGCGGACACCCCCGAGAGCCGAGATGACAGCCAGCCAGTGTGTGGGGACAAGGTGGAGGAGAGGGGAGCGGCACACGCTGGCGTTTCCCTGTGGGCTCTCTCCACACGGAAGGGAAGCGACCCCGCAGGTCCCCGTCGCGGGCCACGCCGCCACGGATGTGGTAGCACGTTCCAGTCCCCGCCTCATCTCTGAGCTGGCTCTCTCTGCGTCCCGACTGATGCCTCGATGCCTGCATCCGGGTCTCCGCCCCACTCTGTGCCGGCCCGGCCCTCGTCCAGTAGCGGCTCAGGCTCCTTGTGCCCACACAGGACGTCCAGGGCAAGGGCGGAGCTGCCCAGCCGCTTAGGGCAGGTCTCGGGGGCGACAGGTCGACGGGACTCAGAGGGCAGCGTCTCAGGCGTGGAGCCTCCCGCGCGGTGGGTGGGGAGGGGCCCTGCCCCGGGCCCTGGGGGCGGTGTGTGGGGGCGCGTGGCAGGGCTGGAGTCGGGTGTCCGTTCTGGTGGCTGGCATCCCAAGCAGCCTAGGGCCAGGGCGTGAGCCCCCGACGGGGGCCGGCATCTGTCCGGCAGCCGGAAGGCGGGAGGAGTCGTGGAAGGGTGCTAGGGCCAGGTGCGCGTTGGCGCTGGTTGTGAGAGCAGGGTGTGGGGAGGCCAAGCGGCGGGGCTTGGTGGCTCAGTGGCCGCCAAGGCAGAGCGGCGAGGTCGGGAGAGCAGCGCGTGGGTATCAGGAGAGGCAGAGGCAGAGGCAGAGGCGCGAGGGCTGAGGCGCTGGGCTAGGCGGGGTTGGGCGGGCAGGGGGGCTGGGGAGCGCGAGTGCCAAGAGTGCTGGTGCAAGCCTGGCCAGAGAGGCGGCCGAGGGAGCGGAGCGGCGCGCGCACAGGCGCTGCCGGGGCTGCCCAAGCAAAAGGGGAGCAGGAGCTGCATGGGCCGGGAATCGAACCCGGGCCTCCCGCGTGGCAGGCGAGAATTCTACCACTGAACCACCCATGCACCGTCGGTGGGCGATGCCAGGAGCCACCACAGGCCCGGAGCCTGGTCACCACGAGCTGCTCCATGCCCACTTCCAGCCGCTTTCCGTGGAGCAGGGCGACCACACGCAAGCCGAAGGAGCTGCTCCACGTGCCTCTAGGGCCCAGGATGCTTGGCAAGCTGCATAGAGTTGAGGATGGGCGGAATGGTTGCCTGGGGTGGGGTGGGTGGGGGTGTGGTGTGGTGTGGTGGTGGTGGTGGTGGTTAGCCTTGGAAGGATGGGTGGGGTTCTGGAGGGACACACACACACACACACACACACACACAGAGAGAGAGAGAGAGAGAGAGAGAGAGAGAGAGCGCTACAGAGCAAGAAGCAGGCAGACAGAGAAAGAGAGAGAAGCACAGAGCTTCAGCCCCTGCTGGGTTGTTGTCCGCATCCCAGGGCATGGGGAAGGAGGGGCGCTGGAGCCCAGAGAGAGCCAGGATGCAGCCAGCCAGACCCAGCCCTCCGCCCAGGTTCCCATCAGAGCAGGTGACCCGGGGCGGTCCCTGTGTTGGTGGGCACGAGTGTGAGCCACGGCTGCAACAGGAGCACCGGCTGAAGGTGGGCGGGTGGGAGGCGCCGCCACGCTGGGTGGGGCGGGGCTGCCCATGGAGCCCCCCGCCCGTGGGGAGGCGGTGGGTCGCTCAGGTGGTCGGTCGTGGAGGAGAGCCAATGTGTGCAGCTGGGTGACCACAGGGCACCTGGGCCTTAGGCTGGCCACCGCCCACTTCCTAGGGTGGTTTTCCTGACTCGTGGCCTCTGTGCCTCCTGAGGCAGCTGTGCTGAGGCCGAGAGAGGCGGGAGCACGGGGTCAGCAAAGGGCTCCGAGGAGCAGGATCCCGGGCAGCGCGCTGTCCCCAGCAGGCAGGCAGGCGGGAGGGCTGTCGGGCGGGCGGGCGGGGGTGCTCGGCGAGGGCGAGGAGGTGGGACGCGGCCCAAGCGCGCTGCTGCTCTCGGTGGGCAGGCTGCAGACAGGTGTTTAGGGGACGCTGGGGAGGACTCTGGGTGGGCGGGCCGCCCCTCGGTTCAGCGCTCTGGGGCTGGCAGGTGGCCGGGAGAGGTGGAGGAGATCTGGGGACTGGGGCTGGGAGGCGGAGGGCCGTGAAGGTGCGGAAGGTAGCGGCAGAGGAGCCGGAGGAGCCAGGAAGACTCGGAGGCAGGTGGGTCCCGAGAAGTGGTGTCGTGGGGAGAGGGCCTGCGCTCGCGCTCGCGCTGGGGGCTGCGGGCAGAGGGCGGAGGGCACGGCTGGCCAGTTGGAGCGGGGTCCCTGTGGCGAGTACCCACGTGGGGGCCGGCAAGGCGGGGTCTCGCTCTCGACAGCCTGAGAGCCTGAGCGGCGAGTTGCACGACGGCTGCGAGACTGGACTGGGCGTGCCAAAAAGGCGTGCTTGTCAGGAGTGGGATCCGAACCCACGCCTCCAGAGGAGACTGCGACCTGAACGCAGCGCCTTAGACCGCTCGGCCATCCTGACGGCGGGCCGGGTCGCGGGGCCGTTCCCTTGGCTGGGAGAGCGCGCCCAGGCCTGCGGCTTTGGTCCGTCGCGCCGCCTGGGCCGTGGGCTGCGGTGCCAGGGCGCAAGGCGCAGGTCGCGGGGCGCGCGCTGCCCGGGGCAGCTCCGCTGGCCGGGGCTTGCAGGGCGCCGCTGCCCGGGTCTGGAGGCCGCACGGGGCACCCGGCAGCGCCCCGGGACGCGTCCCAGCCGCACCTCTCCCGAGCGCTGTGGGCCGGGCCGCGCGCTCCTCCCAGCCCCGCAGCACCCCTCTTTCCCGTACAGCCCCGCCCACCGGGTCGTCGTGATCCTCCCGCTCCTCCTCCCCCCCCTTCCTCCTCCTCCTCTCCCTCTGGGTTGTCCTGGTGGTTCTCTTCCTCCTCTTCCTCCCTGTGCCCCTCCGCTGCTCTTCTTCCCCCTCCTCTTGCTGCCGCCGCTGCTGCTGCTCTTCCTCACCTTCCTCCTCCTCCCTGGCTTCACCTGGGTCCTCCGGTCGGTTGGGTCTATGCTCCTGGAAGCTACCTACCATTCTGTGGTCCCGGGCCGGGGGTCCACGTGCGGGTGAAGGCACCAGGGTGCGGGGACTGGGGACTGGGGACTGGGAACGGGGGACGGAGGACGGGAGGCGGCGGTTGGCCCTGGAGCCGGTGTGTGGGCGGTGGAGGGCAGGGGTCGGGTGCGGGAGGGCGCAGAGGGGTGGAGGGGACCCAGGGGTAGCCGCCGCCGTCCTCGTTAGTATAGTGGTGAGTATCCCCGCCTGTCACGCGGGAGACCGGGGTTCGATTCCCCGACGGGGAGGCAAGCTGCCCTTTTTGGCCAGGCCCCGCACGCCGGCCCCCGCACGCGGAGCACCAGGGACCGTGGGGCCTGCGGGCCCCGGACACGCACCCGTGTGGGGCGCACGGGGCGCACAGGGCGCACAGGGTGCGGCGCGCGCGAGGAGTTTTCGCTCGCCCACGGAGGGCTTGGTGCGCTGGGTGAGGGGGCGCGGACGAGCCGGGGAGCGAGTCTGCGGGTGCGGTCCGTCGCCTGGCCGGACCCCTGGTGCACGAGGGCTCGGACGAGCCAGCTGAGGGCGGGCGCGGGCGCGCGCGCCGCCGGGGCTACGCTGGATCCGGAGGCCGGGGCCGCGGAGGAAGGAGACCTGGAGCCGCTGGGCGGAGGCGGGCGCGTGCGCAGACGGAGAAGCGGCTAGCGTGCGTGTGGATGCGCGAGGGCGCGCGCGTGGATCGGGCAGGCGTGCTGGGCTTGGCAGGCGGGGCGCCGGGCGGCCTTGGCGTGGCAGCGGGGAGGTGCGGGCGAGGCGCCCCGTCGGGGCCCGGGGGCGGCGGGCGGCGGGCGGCGGCGCGCTGCGGGCAAGCCGGGCGGCGCGTGGCCAGGCCGCCCTGGGCGGGAGGCGTTGGTGGTATAGTGGTGAGCATAGCTGCCTTCCAAGCAGTTGACCCGGGTTCGATTCCCGGCCAACGCAGCGCGCCCACCTTTTGGCAGAGGCGGTGGTCCTGGCGCGCGCCCGACAGGGTGGGGCGGACTTGGCTGAGCGCTGCGTGGCAGGGCGTGCGTGCGCGGGGGCCAGGAGACGGAGGCGCGCCGTGTGTTTTGGAGGACAGGGCGCATGGCAGGCGGGAGGCCGGGGTGGCGGCGAGGCGGCGGCCGGGGGTTGGCCGTGGAAGCAGCGCGGCAGGCCAGGCGCTGGCGCTGCCCGTTGGCACCCAGCCAGGCGCCGGCTGCAGCAGGCAGAGGCGCAGGCCAGGCGCGCAGCCCGACGCTCCCTGGTGGTCTAGTGGTTAGGATTCGGCGCTCTCACCGCCGCGGCCCGGGTTCGATTCCCGGTCAGGGAAGCCTTTCTTCTTCCTCGGCGCGCTCCCGCGCACGCACGCACGCACGCACGCCAGCCCGCCGCTCTGCCTCCCAAAGCACAGCCCGCCCACTTTTGCACAAGCAAGCAGCCAACTGCTTGTGCAACGGGGCAACAAACACCGCGCCCGTGCCCTGCCAGCCCAAGCCCAAGCCCAAGCCCAAGCCCAAGCCCAAGCCCAAGCCCTGCGCCTCTGCCTCCGCGGCCGCCCTCACGTCCTTTTCGCCAGCTGCGCCACCTCAGGGCCTTTGGCCGCTCCCCACCTCCAGGCTTCTCGCTGTCCCCCTGCTCCGGCGCCTCCCCTGCCCAGTCCAAAGTGCCCCTGGCAGCCTTCCTCCGCCACTCCGGGGCAGCCGGAACACCCCCAACCCAGACGTGGGCACGCGCGCACCAACACACATCCACCCGCACACGCAGGACGCCCCAATTCCGGAACAGCCGCACCCCACTCCACACACAGGGACCGGTGCCTGCACGCTCTCGGGCTCATGTCCTCACTCACGAGATCACCGCCGCCGGCACCGCGCACAGGAACAGGAACGCGTGTGCTTCTGCGTGCACGCACACACACACACAGACACACACACACACAGAGGGCACGCCTGCTCTCCCTGCCCGTTGGGCCGGGGCCAGGTGCCACATGCCATGGCCTCCATGGGTCCGAGAGCCACCAGACTAGGGTGTAGTTGCTTTGGTTTTCCCACCGTGAGCCGATCCAGGCTCCCAGGTGGGCTTGGGGCTTGAACACGTGGGAGCTGCCCCAGAGGGGCCCTGCACTTGGCACCCCTCCCCGCCTCCACCCCCAGGATGCAGGCTGCAGGCTGCAGATGCGAGACCAGCAGGCTGGAGAGGGCCGGCAAGCTGGAGCCCTGGGCAGTGCCGGCGGCTGCGGCTGGCCATAGGTGAGGGAGCCGCCTCCTCCGGGAGGAGGTGGGAGAGGGCTTGCGGACACCCCCGAGAGCCGAGATGACAGCCAGCCAATGTGTGGGGACAAGGTGGAGGAGAGGGGAGCGGCACACGCTGGCGTTTCCCTGTGGGCTCTCTCCACACGGAAGGGAAGCGACCCCGCAGGTCCCCGTCGCGGGCCACGCCGCCACGGATGTGGTAGCACGTTCCAGTCCCCGCCTCATCTCTGAGCTGGCTCTCTCTGCGCCCCGACTGATGCCCCGATGCCTGCATCCGGGTCTCCGCCCCACTCTGTGCCGGCCCGGCCCTCGTCCAGTAGCGGCTCAGGCTCCTTGTGCCCACACAGGACGTCCAGGGCAAGGGCGGAGCTGCCCAGCCGCTTAGGGCAGGTCTCGGGGGCGACAGGTCGACGGGACTCAGAGGGCAGCGTCTCAGGCGTGGAGCCTCCCGCGCGGTGGGTGGGGAGGGGCCCTGCCCCGGGCCCTGGGGGCGGTGTGTGGGGGCGTGTGGCAGGGCTGGAGTCGGGTGTCCGTTCTGGTGGCTGGCATCCCAAGCAGCCTAGGGCCAGGGCGTGAGCCCCCGACGGGGGCCGGCATCTGTCCGGCAGCCGGAAGGCGGGAGGAGTCGTGGAAGGGTGCTAGGGCCAGGCGCGCGTTGGCGCTGGTTGTGAGAGCAGGGTGTGGGGAGGCCAAGCGGCGGGGCTTGGTGGCTCAGTGGCCGCCAAGGCAGAGCGGCGAGGTCGGGAGAGCAGCGCGTGGGTATCAGGAGAGGCAGAGGCAGAGGCAGAGGCGCGAGGGCTGAGGCGCTGGGCTAGGCGGGGTTGGGCGGGCAGGGGGGCTGGGGAGCGCGAGTGCCAAGAGTGCTGGTGCAAGCCTGGCCAGAGAGGCGGCCGAGGGAGCGGAGCGGCGCGCGCACAGGCGCTGCCGGGGCTGCCCAAGCAAAAGGGGAGCAGGAGCTGCATGGGCCGGGAATCGAACCCGGGCCTCCCGCGTGGCAGGCGAGAATTCTACCACTGAACCACCCATGCACCGTCGGTGGGCGATGCCAGGAGCCACCACAGGCCCGGAGCCTGGTCACCACGAGCTGCTCCATGCCCACTTCCAGCCGCTTTCCGTGGAGCAGGGCGACCACACGCAAGCCGAAGGAGCTGCTCCACGTGCCTCTAGGGCCCAGGATGCTTGGCAAGCTGCATAGAGTTGAGGATGGGCGGAATGGTTGCCTGGGGTGGGGTGGGTGGGGGTGTGGTGTGGTGTGGTGGTGGTGGTGGTGGTTAGCCTTGGAAGGATGGGTGGGGTTCTGGAGGGACACACACACACACACACACACACACAGAGAGAGAGAGAGAGAGAGAGAGAGAGAGAGCGCGCTACAGAGCAAGAAGCAGGCAGACAGAGAAAGAGAGAGAAGCACAGAGCTTCAGCCCCTGCTGGGTTGTTGTCCGCATCCCAGGGCATGGGGAAGGAGGGGCGCTGGAGCCCAGAGAGAGCCAGGATGCAGCCAGCCAGACCCAGCCCTCCGCCCAGGTTCCCATCAGAGCAGGTGACCCGGGGCGGTCCCTGTGTTGGTGGGCACGAGTGTGAGCCACGGCTGCAACAGGAGCACCGGCTGAAGGTGGGCGGGTGGGAGGCGCCGCCACGCTGGGTGGGGCGGGGCTGCCCATGGAGCCCCCCGCCCGTGGGGAGGCGGTGGGTCGCTCAGGTGGTCGGTCGTGGAGGAGAGCCAATGTGTGCAGCTGGGTGACCACAGGGCACCTGGGCCTTAGGCTGGCCACCGCCCACTTCCTAGGGTGGTTTTCCTGACTCGTGGCCTCTGTGCCTCCTGAGGCAGCTGTGCTGAGGCCGAGAGAGGCGGGAGCACGGGGTCAGCAAAGGGCTCCGAGGAGCAGGATCCCGGGCAGCGCGCTGTCCCCAGCAGGCAGGCAGGCGGGAGGGCTGTCGGGCGGGCGGGCGGGGGTGCTCGGCGAGGGCGAGGAGGTGGGACGCGGCCCAAGCGCGCTGCTGCTCTCGGTGGGCAGGCTGCAGACAGGTGTTTAGGGGACGCTGGGGAGGACTCTGGGTGGGCGGGCCGCCCCTCGGTTCAGCGCTCTGGGGCTGGCAGGTGGCCGGGAGAGGTGGAGGAGATCTGGGGACTGGGGCTGGGAGGCGGAGGGCCGTGAAGGTGCGGAAGGTAGCGGCAGAGGAGCCGGAGGAGCCAGGAAGACTCGGAGGCAGGTGGGTCCCGAGAAGTGGTGTCGTGGGGAGAGGGCCTGCGCTCGCGCTCGCGCTGGGGGCTGCGGGCAGAGGGCGGAGGGCACGGCTGGCCAGTTGGAGCGGGGTCCCTGTGGCGAGTACCCACGTGGGGGCCGGCAAGGCGGGGTCTCGCTCTCGACAGCCTGAGAGCCTGAGCGGCGAGTTGCACGACGGCTGCGAGACTGGACTGGGCGTGCCAAAAAGGCGTGCTTGTCAGGAGTGGGATTCGAACCCACGCCTCCAGGGGAGACTGCGACCTGAACGCAGCGCCTTAGACCGCTCGGCCATCCTGACGGCGGGCCGGGTCGCGGGGCCGTTCCCTTGGCTGGGAGAGCGCGCCCAGGCCTGCGGCTTTGGTCCGTCGCGCCGCCTGGGCCGTGGGCTGCGGTGCCAGGGCGCAAGGCGCAGGTCGCGGGGCGCGCGCTGCCCGGGGCAGCTCCGCTGGCCGGGGCTTGCAGGGCGCCGCTGCCCGGGTCTGGAGGCCGCACGGGGCACCCGGCAGCGCCCCGGGACGCGTCCCAGCCGCACCTCTCCCGAGCGCTGTGGGCCGGGCCGCGCGCTCCTCCCAGCCCCGCAGCACCCCTCTTTCCCGTACAGCCCCGCCCACCGGGTCGTCGTGATCCTCCCGCTCCTCCTCCCCCCCCTTCCTCCTCCTCCTCTCCCTCTGGGTTGTCCTGGTGGTTCTCTTCCTCCTCTTCCTCCCTGTGCCCCTCCGCTGCTCTTCTTCCCCCTCCTCTTGCTGCCGCCGCTGCTGCTGCTCTTCCTCACCTTCCTCCTCCTCCCTGGCTTCACCTGGGTCCTCCGGTCGGTTGGGTCTATGCTCCTGGAAGCTACCTACCATTCTGTGGTCCCGGGCCGGGGGTCCACGTGCGGGTGAAGGCACCAGGGTGCGGGGACTGGGGACTGGGGACTGGGAACGGGGGACGGAGGACGGGAGGCGGCGGTTGGCCCTGGAGCCGGTGTGTGGGCGGTGGAGGGCAGGGGTCGGGTGCGGGAGGGCGCAGAGGGGTGGAGGGGACCCAGGGGTAGCCGCCGCCGTCCTCGTTAGTATAGTGGTGAGTATCCCCGCCTGTCACGCGGGAGACCGGGGTTCGATTCCCCGACGGGGAGGCAAGCTGCCCTTTTTGGCCAGGCCCCGCACGCCGGCCCCCGCACGCGGAGCACCAGGGACCGTGGGGCCTGCGGGCCCCGGACACGCACCCGTGTGGGGCGCACGGGGCGCACAGGGCGCACAGGGTGCGGCGCGCGCGAGGAGTTTTCGCTCGCCCACGGAGGGCTTGGTGCGCTGGGTGAGGGGGCGCGGACGAGCCGGGGAGCGAGTCTGCGGGTGCGGTCCGTCGCCTGGCCGGACCCCTGGTGCACGAGGGCTCGGACGAGCCAGCTGAGGGCGGGCGCGGGCGCGCGCGCCGCCGGGGCTACGCTGGATCCGGAGGCCGGGGCCGCGGAGGAAGGAGACCTGGAGCCGCTGGGCGGAGGCGGGCGCGTGCGCAGACGGAGAAGCGGCTAGCGTGCGTGTGGATGCGCGAGGGCGCGCGCGTGGATCGGGCAGGCGTGCTGGGCTTGGCAGGCGGGGCGCCGGGCGGCCTTGGCGTGGCAGCGGGGAGGTGCGGGCGAGGCGCCCCGTCGGGGCCCGGGGGCGGCGGGCGGCGGGCGGCGGCGCGCTGCGGGCAAGCCGGGCGGCGCGTGGCCAGGCCGCCCTGGGCGGGAGGCGTTGGTGGTATAGTGGTGAGCATAGCTGCCTTCCAAGCAGTTGACCCGGGTTCGATTCCCGGCCAACGCAGCGCGCCCACCTTTTGGCAGAGGCGGTGGTCCTGGCGCGCGCCCGACAGGGTGGGGCGGACTTGGCTGAGCGCTGCGTGGCAGGGCGTGCGTGCGCGGGGGCCAGGAGACGGAGGCGCGCCGTGTGTTTTGGAGGACAGGGCGCATGGCAGGCGGGAGGCCGGGGTGGCGGCGAGGCGGCGGCCGGGGGTTGGCCGTGGAAGCAGCGCGGCAGGCCAGGCGCTGGCGCTGCCCGTTGGCACCCAGCCAGGCGCCGGCTGCAGCAGGCAGAGGCGCAGGCCAGGCGCGCAGCCCGACGCTCCCTGGTGGTCTAGTGGTTAGGATTCGGCGCTCTCACCGCCGCGGCCCGGGTTCGATTCCCGGTCAGGGAAGCCTTTCTTCTTCCTCGGCGCGCTCCCGCGCACGCACGCACGCACGCACGCCAGCCCGCCGCTCTGCCTCCCAAAGCACAGCCCGCCCACTTTTGCACAAGCAAGCAGCCAACTGCTTGTGCAACGGGGCAACAAACACCGCGCCCGTGCCCTGCCAGCCCAAGCCCAAGCCCAAGCCCAAGCCCAAGCCCAAGCCCAAGCCCTGCGCCTCTGCCTCCGCGGCCGCCCTCACGTCCTTTTCGCCAGCTGCGCCACCTCAGGGCCTTTGGCCGCTCCCCACCTCCAGGCTTCTCGCTGTCCCCCTGCTCCGGCGCCTCCCCTGCCCAGTCCAAAGTGCCCCTGGCAGCCTTCCTCCGCCACTCCGGGGCAGCCGGAACACCCCCAACCCAGACGTGGGCACGCGCGCACCAACACACATCCACCCGCACACGCAGGACGCCCCAATTCCGGAACAGCCGCACCCCACTCCACACACAGGGACCGGTGCCTGCACGCTCTCGGGCTCATGTCCTCACTCACGAGATCACCGCCGCCGGCACCGCGCACAGGAACAGGAACGCGTGTGCTTCTGCGTGCACGCACACACACACACAGACACACACAACAGACACACACACACACACAGAGGGCACGCCTGCTCTCCCTGCCCGTTGGGCCGGGGCCAGGTGCCACATGCCATGGCCTCCATGGGTCCGAGAGCCACCAGACTAGGGTGTAGTTGCTTTGGTTTTCCCACCGTGAGCCGATCCAGGCTCCCAGGTGGGCTTGGGGCTTGAACACGTGGGAGCTGCCCCAGAGGGGCCCTGCACTTGGCACCCCTCCCCGCCTCCACCCCCAGGATGCAGGCTGCAGGCTGCAGATGCGAGACCAGCAGGCTGGAGAGGGCCGGCAAGCTGGAGCCCTGGGCAGTGCCGGCGGCTGCGGCTGGCCATAGGTGAGGGAGCCGCCTCCTCCGGGAGGAGGTGGGAGAGGGCTTGCGGACACCCCCGAGAGCCGAGATGACAGCCAGCCAGTGTGTGGGGACAAGGTGGAGGAGAGGGGAGCGGCACACGCTGGCGTTTCCCTGTGGGCTCTCTCCACACGGAAGGGAAGCGACCCCGCAGGTCCCCGTCGCGGGCCACGCCGCCACGGATGTGGTAGCACGTTCCAGTCCCCGCCTCATCTCTGAGCTGGCTCTCTCTGCGCCCCGACTGATGCCCCGATGCCTGCATCCGGGTCTCCGCCCCACTCTGTGCCGGCCCGGCCCTCGTCCAGTAGCGGCTCAGGCTCCTTGTGCCCACACAGGACGTCCAGGGCAAGGGCGGAGCTGCCCAGCCGCTTAGGGCAGGTCTCGGGGGCGACAGGTCGACGGGACTCAGAGGGCAGCGTCTCAGGCGTGGAGCCTCCCGCGCGGTGGGTGGGGAGGGGCCCTGCCCCGGGCCCTGGGGGCGGTGTGTGGGGGCGTGTGGCAGGGCTGGAGTCGGGTGTCCGTTCTGGTGGCTGGCATCCCAAGCAGCCTAGGGCCAGGGCGTGAGCCCCCGACGGGGGCCGGCATCTGTCCGGCAGCCGGAAGGCGGGAGGAGTCGTGGAAGGGTGCTAGGGCCAGGCGCGCGTTGGCGCTGGTTGTGAGAGCAGGGTGTGGGGAGGCCAAGCGGCGGGGCTTGGTGGCTCAGTGGCCGCCAAGGCAGAGCGGCGAGGTCGGGAGAGCAGCGCGTGGGTATCAGGAGAGGCAGAGGCAGAGGCAGAGGCGCGAGGGCTGAGGCGCTGGGCTAGGCGGGGTTGGGCGGGCAGGGGGGCTGGGGAGCGCGAGTGCCAAGAGTGCTGGTGCAAGCCTGGCCAGAGAGGCGGCCGAGGGAGCGGAGCGGCGCGCGCACAGGCGCTGCCGGGGCTGCCCAAGCAAAAGGGGAGCAGGAGCTGCATGGGCCGGGAATCGAACCCGGGCCTCCCGCGTGGCAGGCGAGAATTCTACCACTGAACCACCCATGCACCGTCGGTGGGCGATGCCAGGAGCCACCACAGGCCCGGAGCCTGGTCACCACGAGCTGCTCCATGCCCACTTCCAGCCGCTTTCCGTGGAGCAGGGCGACCACACGCAAGCCGAAGGAGCTGCTCCACGTGCCTCTAGGGCCCAGGATGCTTGGCAAGCTGCATAGAGTTGAGGATGGGCGGAATGGTTGCCTGGGGTGGGGTGGGTGGGGGTGTGGTGTGGTGTGGTGGTGGTGGTGGTGGTTAGCCTTGGAAGGATGGGTGGGGTTCTGGAGGGACACACACACACACACACACACACACAGAGAGAGAGAGAGAGAGAGAGAGAGAGAGAGCGCGCTACAGAGCAAGAAGCAGGCAGACAGAGAAAGAGAGAGAAGCACAGAGCTTCAGCCCCTGCTGGGTTGTTGTCCGCATCCCAGGGCATGGGGAAGGAGGGGCGCTGGAGCCCAGAGAGAGCCAGGATGCAGCCAGCCAGACCCAGCCCTCCGCCCAGGTTCCCATCAGAGCAGGTGACCCGGGGCGGTCCCTGTGTTGGTGGGCACGAGTGTGAGCCACGGCTGCAACAGGAGCACCGGCTGAAGGTGGGCGGGTGGGAGGCGCCGCCACGCTGGGTGGGGCGGGGCTGCCCATGGAGCCCCCCGCCCGTGGGGAGGCGGTGGGTCGCTCAGGTGGTCGGTCGTGGAGGAGAGCCAATGTGTGCAGCTGGGTGACCACAGGGCACCTGGGCCTTAGGCTGGCCACCGCCCACTTCCTAGGGTGGTTTTCCTGACTCGTGGCCTCTGTGCCTCCTGAGGCAGCTGTGCTGAGGCCGAGAGAGGCGGGAGCACGGGGTCAGCAAAGGGCTCCGAGGAGCAGGATCCCGGGCAGCGCGCTGTCCCCAGCAGGCAGGCAGGCGGGAGGGCTGTCGGGCGGGCGGGCGGGGGTGCTCGGCGAGGGCGAGGAGGTGGGACGCGGCCCAAGCGCGCTGCTGCTCTCGGTGGGCAGGCTGCAGACAGGTGTTTAGGGGACGCTGGGGAGGACTCTGGGTGGGCGGGCCGCCCCTCGGTTCAGCGCTCTGGGGCTGGCAGGTGGCCGGGAGAGGTGGAGGAGATCTGGGGACTGGGGCTGGGAGGCGGAGGGCCGTGAAGGTGCGGAAGGTAGCGGCAGAGGAGCCGGAGGAGCCAGGAAGACTCGGAGGCAGGTGGGTCCCGAGAAGTGGTGTCGTGGGGAGAGGGCCTGCGCTTGCGCTCGCGCTCGCGCTGGGGGCTGCGGGCAGAGGGCGGAGGGCACAGCTGGCCAGTTGGAGCGGGGTCCCTGTGGCGAGTACCCACGTGGGGGCCGGCAAGGCGGGGTCTCGCTCTCGACAGCCTGAGAGCCTGAGCGGCGAGTTGCACGACGGCTGCGAGACTGGACTGGGCGTGCCAAAAAGGCGTGCTTGTCAGGAGTGGGATTCGAACCCACGCCTCCAGGGGAGACTGCGACCTGAACGCAGCGCCTTAGACCGCTCGGCCATCCTGACGGCGGGCCGGGTCGCGGGGCCGTTCCCTTGGCTGGGAGAGCGCGCCCAGGCCTGCGGCTTTGGTCCGTCGCGCCGCCTGGGCCGTGGGCTGCGGTGCCAGGGCGCAAGGCGCAGGTCGCGGGGCGCGCGCTGCCCGGGGCAGCTCCGCTGGCCGGGGCTTGCAGGGCGCCGCTGCCCGGGTCTGGAGGCCGCACGGGGCACCCGGCAGCGCCCCGGGACGCGTCCCAGCCGCACCTCTCCCGAGCGCTGTGGGCCGGGCCGCGCACTCCTCCCAGCCCCGCAGCACCCCTCTTTCCCGTACAGCCCCGCCCACCGGGTCGTCGTGATCCTCCCGCTCCTCCTCCCCCCCCTTCCTCCTCCTCCTCTCCCTCTGGGTTGTCCTGGTGGTTCTCTTCCTCCTCTTCCTCCCTGTGCCCCTCCGCTGCTCTTCTTCCCCCTCCTCTTGCTGCCGCCGCTGCTGCTGCTCTTCCTCACCTTCCTCCTCCTCCCTGGCTTCACCTGGGTCCTCCGGTCGGTTGGGTCTATGCTCCTGGAAGCTACCTACCATTCTGTGGTCCCGGGCCGGGGGTCCACGTGCGGGTGAAGGCACCAGGGTGCGGGGACTGGGGACTGGGGACTGGGAACGGGGGACGGAGGACGGGAGGCGGCGGTTGGCCCTGGAGCCGGTGTGTGGGCGGTGGAGGGCAGGGGTCGGGTGCGGGAGGGCGCAGAGGGGTGGAGGGGACCCAGGGGTAGCCGCCGCCGTCCTCGTTAGTATAGTGGTGAGTATCCCCGCCTGTCACGCGGGAGACCGGGGTTCGATTCCCCGACGGGGAGGCAAGCTGCCCTTTTTGGCCAGGCCCCGCACGCCGGCCCCCGCACGCGGAGCACCAGGGACCGTGGGGCCTGCGGGCCCCGGACACGCACCCGTGTGGGGCGCACGGGGCGCACAGGGCGCACAGGGTGCGGCGCGCGCGAGGAGTTTTCGCTCGCCCACGGAGGGCTTGGTGCGCTGGGTGAGGGGGCGCGGACGAGCCGGGGAGCGAGTCTGCGGGTGCGGTCCGTCGCCTGGCCGGACCCCTGGTGCACGAGGGCTCGGACGAGCCAGCTGAGGGCGGGCGCGGGCGCGCGCGCCGCCGGGGCTACGCTGGATCCGGAGGCCGGGGCCGCGGAGGAAGGAGACCTGGAGCCGCTGGGCGGAGGCGGGCGCGTGCGCAGACGGAGAAGCGGCTAGCGTGCGTGTGGATGCGCGAGGGCGCGCGCGTGGATCGGGCAGGCGTGCTGGGCTTGGCAGGCGGGGCGCCGGGCGGCCTTGGCGTGGCAGCGGGGAGGTGCGGGCGAGGCGCCCCGTCGGGGCCCGGGGGCGGCGGGCGGCGGGCGGCGGCGCGCTGCGGGCAAGCCGGGCGGCGCGTGGCCAGGCCGCCCTGGGCGGGAGGCGTTGGTGGTATAGTGGTGAGCATAGCTGCCTTCCAAGCAGTTGACCCGGGTTCGATTCCCGGCCAACGCAGCGCGCCCACCTTTTGGCAGAGGCGGTGGTCCTGGCGCGCGCCCGACAGGGTGGGGCGGACTTGGCTGAGCGCTGCGTGGCAGGGCGTGCGTGCGCGGGGGCCAGGAGACGGAGGCGCGCCGTGTGTTTTGGAGGACAGGGCGCATGGCAGGCGGGAGGCCGGGGTGGCGGCGAGGCGGCGGCCGGGGGTTGGCCGTGGAAGCAGCGCGGCAGGCCAGGCGCTGGCGCTGCCCGTTGGCACCCAGCCAGGCGCCGGCTGCAGCAGGCAGAGGCGCAGGCCAGGCGCGCAGCCCGACGCTCCCTGGTGGTCTAGTGGTTAGGATTCGGCGCTCTCACCGCCGCGGCCCGGGTTCGATTCCCGGTCAGGGAAGCCTTTCTTCTTCCTCGGCGCGCTCCCGCGCACACACGCACGCACGCACGCCAGCCCGCCGCTCTGCCTCCCAAAGCACAGCCCGCCCACTTTTGCACAAGCAAGCAGCCAACTGCTTGTGCAACGGGGCAACAAACACCGCGCCCGTGCCCTGCCAGCCCAAGCCCAAGCCCAAGCCCAAGCCCAAGCCCAAGCCCAAGCCCTGCGCCTCTGCCTCCGCGGCCGCCCTCACGTCCTTTTCGCCAGCTGCGCCACCTCAGGGCCTTTGGCCGCTCCCCACCTCCAGGCTTCTCGCTGTCCCCCTGCTCCGGCGCCTCCCCTGCCCAGTCCAAAGTGCCCCTGGCAGCCTTCCTCCGCCACTCCGGGGCAGCCGGAACACCCCCAACCCAGACGTGGGCACGCGCGCACCAACACACATCCACCCGCACACGCAGGACGCCCCAATTCCGGAACAGCCGCACCCCACTCCACACACAGGGACCGGTGCCTGCACGCTCTCGGGCTCATGTCCTCACTCACGAGATCACCGCCGCCGGCACCGCGCACAGGAACAGGAACGCGTGTGCTTCTGCGTGCACGCACACACACACACAGACACACACAACAGACACACACACACACACAGAGGGCACGCCTGCTCTCCCTGCCCGTTGGGCCGGGGCCAGGTGCCACATGCCATGGCCTCCATGGGTCCGAGAGCCACCAGACTAGGGTGTAGTTGCTTTGGTTTTCCCACCGTGAGCCGATCCAGGCTCCCAGGTGGGCTTGGGGCTTGAACACGTGGGAGCTGCCCCAGAGGGGCCCTGCACTTGGCACCCCTCCCCGCCTCCACCCCCAGGATGCAGGCTGCAGGCTGCAGATGCGAGACCAGCAGGCTGGAGAGGGCCGGCAAGCTGGAGCCCTGGGCAGTGCCGGCGGCTGCGGCTGGCCATAGGTGAGGGAGCCGCCTCCTCCGGGAGGAGGTGGGAGAGGGCTTGCGGACACCCCCGAGAGCCGAGATGACAGCCAGCCAGTGTGTGGGGACAAGGTGGAGGAGAGGGGAGCGGCACACGCTGGCGTTTCCCTGTGGGCTCTCTCCACACGGAAGGGAAGCGACCCCGCAGGTCCCCGTCGCGGGCCACGCCGCCACGGATGTGGTAGCACGTTCCAGTCCCCGCCTCATCTCTGAGCTGGCTCTCTCTGCGCCCCGACTGATGCCCCGATGCCTGCATCCGGGTCTCCGCCCCACTCTGTGCCGGCCCGGCCCTCGTCCAGTAGCGGCTCAGGCTCCTTGTGCCCACACAGGACGTCCAGGGCAAGGGCGGAGCTGCCCAGCCGCTTAGGGCAGGTCTCGGGGGCGACAGGTCGACGGGACTCAGAGGGCAGCGTCTCAGGCGTGGAGCCTCCCGCGCGGTGGGTGGGGAGGGGCCCTGCCCCGGGCCCTGGGGGCGGTGTGTGGGGGCGTGTGGCAGGGCTGGAGTCGGGTGTCCGTTCTGGTGGCTGGCATCCCAAGCAGCCTAGGGCCAGGGCGTGAGCCCCCGACGGGGGCCGGCATCTGTCCGGCAGCCGGAAGGCGGGAGGAGTCGTGGAAGGGTGCTAGGGCCAGGCGCGCGTTGGCGCTGGTTGTGAGAGCAGGGTGTGGGGAGGCCAAGCGGCGGGGCTTGGTGGCTCAGTGGCCGCCAAGGCAGAGCGGCGAGGTCGGGAGAGCAGCGCGTGGGTATCAGGAGAGGCAGAGGCAGAGGCAGAGGCGCGAGGGCTGAGGCGCTGGGCTAGGCGGGGTTGGGCGGGCAGGGGGGCTGGGGAGCGCGAGTGCCAAGAGTGCTGGTGCAAGCCTGGCCAGAGAGGCGGCCGAGGGAGCGGAGCGGCGCGCGCACAGGCGCTGCCGGGGCTGCCCAAGCAAAAGGGGAGCAGGAGCTGCATGGGCCGGGAATCGAACCCGGGCCTCCCGCGTGGCAGGCGAGAATTCTACCACTGAACCACCCATGCACCGTCGGTGGGCGATGCCAGGAGCCACCACAGGCCCGGAGCCTGGTCACCACGAGCTGCTCCATGCCCACTTCCAGCCGCTTTCCGTGGAGCAGGGCGACCACACGCAAGCCGAAGGAGCTGCTCCACGTGCCTCTAGGGCCCAGGATGCTTGGCAAGCTGCATAGAGTTGAGGATGGGCGGAATGGTTGCCTGGGGTGGGGTGGGTGGGGGTGTGGTGTGGTGTGGTGGTGGTGGTGGTGGTTAGCCTTGGAAGGATGGGTGGGGTTCTGGAGGGACACACACACACACACACACACACACAGAGAGAGAGAGAGAGAGAGAGAGAGAGAGAGAGAGCGCGCTACAGAGCAAGAAGCAGGCAGACAGAGAAAGAGAGAGAAGCACAGAGCTTCAGCCCCTGCTGGGTTGTTGTCCGCATCCCAGGGCATGGGGAAGGAGGGGCGCTGGAGCCCAGAGAGAGCCAGGATGCAGCCAGCCAGACCCAGCCCTCCGCCCAGGTTCCCATCAGAGCAGGTGACCCGGGGCGGTCCCTGTGTTGGTGGGCACGAGTGTGAGCCACGGCTGCAACAGGAGCACCGGCTGAAGGTGGGCGGGTGGGAGGCGCCGCCACGCTGGGTGGGGCGGGGCTGCCCATGGAGCCCCCCGCCCGTGGGGAGGCGGTGGGTCGCTCAGGTGGTCGGTCGTGGAGGAGAGCCAATGTGTGCAGCTGGGTGACCACAGGGCACCTGGGCCTTAGGCTGGCCACCGCCCACTTCCTAGGGTGGTTTTCCTGACTCGTGGCCTCTGTGCCTCCTGAGGCAGCTGTGCTGAGGCCGAGAGAGGCGGGAGCACGGGGTCAGCAAAGGGCTCCGAGGAGCAGGATCCCGGGCAGCGCGCTGTCCCCAGCAGGCAGGCAGGCGGGAGGGCTGTCGGGCGGGCGGGCGGGGGTGCTCGGCGAGGGCGAGGAGGTGGGACGCGGCCCAAGCGCGCTGCTGCTCTCGGTGGGCAGGCTGCAGACAGGTGTTTAGGGGACGCTGGGGAGGACTCTGGGTGGGCGGGCCGCCCCTCGGTTCAGCGCTCTGGGGCTGGCAGGTGGCCGGGAGAGGTGGAGGAGATCTGGGGACTGGGGCTGGGAGGCGGAGGGCCGTGAAGGTGCGGAAGGTAGCGGCAGAGGAGCCGGAGGAGCCAGGAAGACTCGGAGGCAGGTGGGTCCCGAGAAGTGGTGTCGTGGGGAGAGGGCCTGCGCTCGCGCTCGCGCTCGCGCTCGCGCTGGGGGCTGCGGGCAGAGGGCGGAGGGCACAGCTGGCCAGTTGGAGCGGGGTCCCTGTGGCGAGTACCCACGTGGGGGCCGGCAAGGCGGGGTCTCGCTCTCGACAGCCTGAGAGCCTGAGCGGCGAGTTGCACGACGGCTGCGAGACTGGACTGGGCGTGCCAAAAAGGCGTGCTTGTCAGGAGTGGGATTCGAACCCACGCCTCCAGGGGAGACTGCGACCTGAACGCAGCGCCTTAGACCGCTCGGCCATCCTGACGGCGGGCCGGGTCGCGGGGCCGTTCCCTTGGCTGGGAGAGCGCGCCCAGGCCTGCGGCTTTGGTCCGTCGCGCCGCCTGGGCCGTGGGCTGCGGTGCCAGGGCGCAAGGCGCAGGTCGCGGGGCGCGCGCTGCCCGGGGCAGCTCCGCTGGCCGGGGCTTGCAGGGCGCCGCTGCCCGGGTCTGGAGGCCGCACGGGGCACCCGGCAGCGCCCCGGGACGCGTCCCAGCCGCACCTCTCCCGAGCGCTGTGGGCCGGGCCGCGCGCTCCTCCCAGCCCCGCAGCACCCCTCTTTCCCGTACAGCCCCGCCCACCGGGTCGTCGTGATCCTCCCGCTCCTCCTCCCCCCCTTCCTCCTCCTCCTCTCCCTCTGGGTTGTCCTGGTGGTTCTCTTCCTCCTCTTCCTCCCTGTGCCCCTCCGCTGCTCTTCTTCCCCCTCCTCTTGCTGCCGCCGCTGCTGCTGCTCTTCCTCACCTTCCTCCTCCTCCCTGGCTTCACCTGGGTCCTCCGGTCGGTTGGGTCTATGCTCCTGGAAGCTACCTACCATTCTGTGGTCCCGGGCCGGGGGTCCACGTGCGGGTGAAGGCACCAGGGTGCGGGGACTGGGGACTGGGGACTGGGAACGGGGGACGGAGGACGGGAGGCGGCGGTTGGCCCTGGAGCCGGTGTGTGGGCGGTGGAGGGCAGGGGTCGGGTGCGGGAGGGCGCAGAGGGGTGGAGGGGACCCAGGGGTAGCCGCCGCCGTCCTCGTTAGTATAGTGGTGAGTATCCCCGCCTGTCACGCGGGAGACCGGGGTTCGATTCCCCGACGGGGAGGCAAGCTGCCCTTTTTGGCCAGGCCCCGCACGCCGGCCCCCGCACGCGGAGCACCAGGGACCGTGGGGCCTGCGGGCCCCGGACACGCACCCGTGTGGGGCGCACGGGGCGCACAGGGCGCACAGGGTGCGGCGCGCGCGAGGAGTTTTCGCTCGCCCACGGAGGGCTTGGTGCGCTGGGTGAGGGGGCGCGGACGAGCCGGGGAGCGAGTCTGCGGGTGCGGTCCGTCGCCTGGCCGGACCCCTGGTGCACGAGGGCTCGGACGAGCCAGCTGAGGGCGGGCGCGGGGCGCGCGCGCCGCCGGGGCTACGCTGGATCCGGAGGCCGGGGCCGCGGAGGAAGGAGACCTGGAGCCGCTGGGCGGAGGCGGGCGCGTGCGCAGACGGAGAAGCGGCTAGCGTGCGTGTGGATGCGCGAGGGCGCGCGCGTGGATCGGGCAGGCGTGCTGGGCTTGGCAGGCGGGGCGCCGGGCGGCCTTGGCGTGGCAGCGGGGAGGTGCGGGCGAGGCGCCCCGTCGGGGCCCGGGGGCGGCGGGCGGCGGGCGGCGGCGCGCTGCGGGCAAGCCGGGCGGCGCGTGGCCAGGCCGCCCTGGGCGGGAGGCGTTGGTGGTATAGTGGTGAGCATAGCTGCCTTCCAAGCAGTTGACCCGGGTTCGATTCCCGGCCAACGCAGCGCGCCCACCTTTTGGCAGAGGCGGTGGTCCTGGCGCGCGCCCGACAGGGTGGGGCGGACTTGGCTGAGCGCTGCGTGGCAGGGCGTGCGTGCGCGGGGGCCAGGAGACGGAGGCGCGCCGTGTGTTTTGGAGGACAGGGCGCATGGCAGGCGGGAGGCCGGGGTGGCGGCGAGGCGGCGGCCGGGGGTTGGCCGTGGAAGCAGCGCGGCAGGCCAGGCGCTGGCGCTGCCCGTTGGCACCCAGCCAGGCGCCGGCTGCAGCAGGCAGAGGCGCAGGCCAGGCGCGCAGCCCGACGCTCCCTGGTGGTCTAGTGGTTAGGATTCGGCGCTCTCACCGCCGCGGCCCGGGTTCGATTCCCGGTCAGGGAAGCCTTTCTTCTTCCTCGGCGCGCTCCCGCGCACGCACGCACGCACGCCAGCCCGCCGCTCTGCCTCCCAAAGCACAGCCCGCCCACTTTTGCACAAGCAAGCAGCCAACTGCTTGTGCAACGGGGCAACAAACACCGCGCCCGTGCCCTGCCAGCCCAAGCCCAAGCCCAAGCCCAAGCCCAAGCCCAAGCCCAAGCCCAAGCCCTGCGCCTCTGCCTCCGCGGCCGCCCTCACGTCCTTTTCGCCAGCTGCGCCACCTCAGGGCCTTTGGCCGCTCCCCACCTCCAGGCTTCTCGCTGTCCCCCTGCTCCGGCGCCTCCCCTGCCCAGTCCAAAGTGCCCCTGGCAGCCTTCCTCCGCCACTCCGGGGCAGCCGGAACACCCCCAACCCAGACGTGGGCACGCGCGCACCAACACACATCCACCCGCACACGCAGGACGCCCCAATTCCGGAACAGCCGCACCCCACTCCACACACAGGGACCGGTGCCTGCACGCTCTCGGGCTCATGTCCTCACTCACGAGATCACCGCCGCCGGCACCGCGCACAGGAACAGGAACGCGTGTGCTTCTGCGTGCACGCACACACACACACAGACACACACACACACAGAGGGCACGCCTGCTCTCCCTGCCCGTTGGGCCGGGGCCAGGTGCCACATGCCATGGCCTCCATGGGTCCGAGAGCCACCAGACTAGGGTGTAGTTGCTTTGGTTTTCCCACCGTGAGCCGATCCAGGCTCCCAGGTGGGCTTGGGGCTTGAACACGTGGGAGCTGCCCCAGAGGGGCCCTGCACTTGGCACCCCTCCCCGCCTCCACCCCCAGGATGCAGGCTGCAGGCTGCAGATGCGAGACCAGCAGGCTGGAGAGGGCCGGCAAGCTGGAGCCCTGGGCAGTGCCGGCGGCTGCGGCTGGCCATAGGTGAGGGAGCCGCCTCCTCCGGGAGGAGGTGGGAGAGGGCTTGCGGACACCCCCGAGAGCCGAGATGACAGCCAGCCAGTGTGTGGGGACAAGGTGGAGGAGAGGGGAGCGGCACACGCTGGCGTTTCCCTGTGGGCTCTCTCCACACGGAAGGGAAGCGACCCCGCAGGTCCCCGTCGCGGGCCACGCCGCCACGGATGTGGTAGCACGTTCCAGTCCCCGCCTCATCTCTGAGCTGGCTCTCTCTGCGTCCCGACTGATGCCTCGATGCCTGCATCCGGGTCTCCGCCCCACTCTGTGCCGGCCCGGCCCTCGTCCAGTAGCGGCTCAGGCTCCTTGTGCCCACACAGGACGTCCAGGGCAAGGGCGGAGCTGCCCAGCCGCTTAGGGCAGGTCTCGGGGGCGACAGGTCGACGGGACTCAGAGGGCAGCGTCTCAGGCGTGGAGCCTCCCGCGCGGTGGGTGGGGAGGGGCCCTGCCCCGGGCCCTGGGGGCGGTGTGTGGGGGCGCGTGGCAGGGCTGGAGTCGGGTGTCCGTTCTGGTGGCTGGCATCCCAAGCAGCCTAGGGCCAGGGCGTGAGCCCCCGACGGGGGCCGGCATCTGTCCGGCAGCCGGAAGGCGGGAGGAGTCGTGGAAGGGTGCTAGGGCCAGGCGCGCGTTGGCGCTGGTTGTGAGAGCAGGGTGTGGGGAGGCCAAGCGGCGGGGCTTGGTGGCTCAGTGGCCGCCAAGGCAGAGCGGCGAGGTCGGGAGAGCAGCGCGTGGGTATCAGGAGAGGCAGAGGCAGAGGCAGAGGCTAGGAAGGAGGCAGAGGCGCGAGGGCTGAGGCGCTGGGCTAGGCGGGGTTGGGCGGGCAGGGGGGCTGGGGAGCGCGAGTGCCAAGAGTGCTGGTGCAAGCCTGGCCAGAGAGGCGGCCGAGGGAGCGGAGCGGCAGCGCCTGTTGCCGGGGCTGCCCAAGCAAAAGGGGAGCAGGAGCTGCATGGGCCGGGAATCGAACCCGGGCCTCCCGCGTGGCAGGCGAGAATTCTACCACTGAACCACCCATGCACCGTCGGTGGGCGATGCCAGGAGCCACCACAGGCCCGGAGCCTGGTCACCACGAGCTGCTCCATGCCCACTTCCAGCCGCTTTCCGTGGAGCAGGGCGACCACACGCAAGCCGAAGGAGCTGCTCCACGTGCCTCTAGGGCCCAGGATGCTTGGCAAGCTGCATAGAGTTGAGGATGGGCGGAATGGTTGCCTGGGGTGGGGTGGGTGGGGGTGTGGTGTGGTGTGGTGGTGGTGGTGGTGGTTAGCCTTGGAAGGATGGGTGGGGTTCTGGAGGGACACACACACACACACACACACACACAGAGAGAGAGAGAGAGAGAGAGAGAGAGAGAGAGAGAGAGAGAGAGAGCGCTACAGAGCAAGAAGCAGGCAGACAGAGAAAGAGAGAGAAGCACAGAGCTTCAGCCCCTGCTGGGTTGTTGTCCGCATCCCAGGGCATGGGGAAGGAGGGGCGCTGGAGCCCAGAGAGAGCCAGGATGCAGCCAGCCAGACCCAGCCCTCCGCCCAGGTTCCCATCAGAGCAGGTGACCCGGGGCGGTCCCTGTGTTGGTGGGCACGAGTGTGAGCCACGGCTGCAACAGGAGCACCGGCTGAAGGTGGGCGGGTGGGAGGCGCCGCCACGCTGGGTGGGGCGGGGCTGCCCATGGAGCCCCCCGCCCGTGGGGAGGCGGTGGGTCGCTCAGGTGGTCGGTCGTGGAGGAGAGCCAATGTGTGCAGCTGGGTGACCACAGGGCACCTGGGCCTTAGGCTGGCCACCGCCCACTTCCTAGGGTGGTTTTCCTGACTCGTGGCCTCTGTGCCTCCTGAGGCAGCTGTGCTGAGGCCGAGAGAGGCGGGAGCACGGGGTCAGCAAAGGGCTCCGAGGAGCAGGATCCCGGGCAGCGCGCTGTCCCCAGCAGGCAGGCAGGCGGGAGGGCTGTCGGGCGGGCGGGCGGGGGTGCTCGGCGAGGGCGAGGAGGTGGGACGCGGCCCAAGCGCGCTGCTGCTCTCGGTGGGCAGGCTGCAGACAGGTGTTTAGGGGACGCTGGGGAGGACTCTGGGTGGGCGGGCCGCCCCTCGGTTCAGCGCTCTGGGGCTGGCAGGTGGCCGGGAGAGGTGGAGGAGATCTGGGGACTGGGGCTGGGAGGCGGAGGGCCGTGAAGGTGCGGAAGGTAGCGGCAGAGGAGCCGGAGGAGCCAGGAAGACTCGGAGGCAGGTGGGTCCCGAGAAGTGGTGTCGTGGGGAGAGGGCCTGCGCTCGCGCTCGCGCTGGGGGCTGCGGGCAGAGGGCGGAGGGCACGGCTGGCCAGTTGGAGCGGGGTCCCTGTGGCGAGTACCCACGTGGGGGCCGGCAAGGCGGGGTCTCGCTCTCGACAGCCTGAGAGCCTGAGCGGCGAGTTGCACGACGGCTGCGAGACTGGACTGGGCGTGCCAAAAAGGCGTGCTTGTCAGGAGTGGGATCCGAACCCACGCCTCCAGGGGAGACTGCGACCTGAACGCAGCGCCTTAGACCGCTCGGCCATCCTGACGGCGGGCCGGGTCGCGGGGCCGTTCCCTTGGCTGGGAGAGCGCGCCCAGGCCTGCGGCTTTGGTCCGTCGCGCCGCCTGGGCCGTGGGCTGCGGTGCCAGGGCGCAAGGCGCAGGTCGCGGGGCGCGCGCTGCCCGGGGCAGCTCCGCTGGCCGGGGCTTGCAGGGCGCCGCTGCCCGGGTCTGGAGGCCGCACGGGGCACCCGGCAGCGCCCCGGGACGCGTCCCAGCCGCACCTCTCCCGAGCGCTGTGGGCCGGGCCGCGCGCTCCTCCCAGCCCCGCAGCACCCCTCTTTCCCGTACAGCCCCGCCCACCGGGTCGTCGTGATCCTCCCGCTCCTCCTCCCCCCCCTTCCTCCTCCTCCTCTCCCTCTGGGTTGTCCTGGTGGTTCTCTTCCTCCTCTTCCTCCCTGTGCCCCTCCGCTGCTCTTCTTCCCCCTCCTCTTGCTGCCGCCGCTGCTGCTGCTCTTCCTCACCTTCCTCCTCCTCCCTGGCTTCACCTGGGTCCTCCGGTCGGTTGGGTCTATGCTCCTGGAAGCTACCTACCATTCTGTGGTCCCGGGCCGGGGGTCCACGTGCGGGTGAAGGCACCAGGGTGCGGGGACTGGGGACTGGGGACTGGGAACGGGGGACGGAGGACGGGAGGCGGCGGTTGGCCCTGGAGCCGGTGTGTGGGCGGTGGAGGGCAGGGGTCGGGTGCGGGAGGGCGCAGAGGGGTGGAGGGGACCCAGGGGTAGCCGCCGCCGTCCTCGTTAGTATAGTGGTGAGTATCCCCGCCTGTCACGCGGGAGACCGGGGTTCGATTCCCCGACGGGGAGGCAAGCTGCCCTTTTTGGCCAGGCCCCGCACGCCGGCCCCCGCACGCGGAGCACCAGGGACCGTGGGGCCTGCGGGCCCCGGACACGCACCCGTGTGGGGCGCACGGGGCGCACAGGGCGCACAGGGTGCGGCGCGCGCGAGGAGTTTTCGCTCGCCCACGGAGGGCTTGGTGCGCTGGGTGAGGGGGCGCGGACGAGCCGGGGAGCGAGTCTGCGGGTGCGGTCCGTCGCCTGGCCGGACCCCTGGTGCACGAGGGCTCGGACGAGCCAGCTGAGGGCGGGCGCGGGCGCGCGCGCCGCCGGGGCTACGCTGGATCCGGAGGCCGGGGCCGCGGAGGAAGGAGACCTGGAGCCGCTGGGCGGAGGCGGGCGCGTGCGCAGACGGAGAAGCGGCTAGCGTGCGTGTGGATGCGCGAGGGCGCGCGCGTGGATCGGGCAGGCGTGCTGGGCTTGGCAGGCGGGGCGCCGGGCGGCCTTGGCGTGGCAGCGGGGAGGTGCGGGCGAGGCGCCCCGTCGGGGCCCGGGGGCGGCGGGCGGCGGGCGGCGGCGCGCTGCGGGCAAGCCGGGCGGCGTGTGGCCAGGCCGCCCTGGGCGGGAGGCGTTGGTGGTATAGTGGTGAGCATAGCTGCCTTCCAAGCAGTTGACCCGGGTTCGATTCCCGGCCAACGCAGCGCGCCCACCTTTTGGCAGAGGCGGTGGTCCTGGCGCGCGCCCGACAGGGTGGGGCGGACTTGGCTGAGCGCTGCGTGGCAGGGCGTGCGTGCGCGGGGGCCAGGAGACGGAGGCGCGCCGTGTGTTTTGGAGGACAGGGCGCATGGCAGGCGGGAGGCCGGGGTGGCGGCGAGGCGGCGGCCGGGGGTTGGCCGTGGAAGCAGCGCGGCAGGCCAGGCGCTGGCGCTGCCCGTTGGCACCCAACCAGGCGCCGGCTGCAGCAGGCAGAGGCGCAGGCCAGGCGCGCAGCCCGACGCTCCCTGGTGGTCTAGTGGTTAGGATTCGGCGCTCTCACCGCCGCGGCCCGGGTTCGATTCCCGGTCAGGGAAGCCTTTCTTCTTCCTCGGCGCGCTCCCGCGCACGCACGCACGCACGCCAGCCCGCCGCTCTGCCTCCCAAAGCACAGCCCGCCCACTTTTGCACAAGCAAGCAGCCAACTGCTTGTGCAACGGGGCAACAAACACCGCGCCCGTGCCCTGCCAGCCCAAGCCCAAGCCCAAGCCCAAGCCCAAGCCCAAGCCCAAGCCCAAGCCCTGCGCCTCTGCCTCCGCGGCCGCCCTCACGTCCTTTTCGCCAGCTGCGCCACCTCAGGGCCTTTGGCCGCTCCCCACCTCCAGGCTTCTCGCTGTCCCCCTGCTCCGGCGCCTCCCCTGCCCAGTCCAAAGTGCCCCTGGCAGCCTTCCTCCGCCACTCCGGGGCAGCCGGAACACCCCCAACCCAGACGTGGGCACGCGCGCACCAACACACATCCACCCGCACACGCAGGACGCCCCAATTCCGGAACAGCCGCACCCCACTCCACACACAGGGACCGGTGCCTGCACGCTCTCGGGCTCATGTCCTCACTCACGAGATCACCGCCGCCGGCACCGCGCACAGGAACAGGAACGCGTGTGCTTCTGCGTGCACGCACACACACACACAGACACACACAACAGACACACACACACACAGAGGGCACGCCTGCTCTCCCTGCCCGTTGGGCCGGGGCCAGGTGCCACATGCCATGGCCTCCATGGGTCCGAGAGCCACCAGACTAGGGTGTAGTTGCTTTGGTTTTCCCACCGTGAGCCGATCCAGGCTCCCAGGTGGGCTTGGGGCTTGAACACGTGGGAGCTGCCCCAGAGGGGCCCTGCACTTGGCACCCCTCCCCGCCTCCACCCCCAGGATGCAGGCTGCAGGCTGCAGATGCGAGACCAGCAGGCTGGAGAGGGCCGGCAAGCTGGAGCCCTGGGCAGTGCCGGCGGCTGCGGCTGGCCATAGGTGAGGGAGCCGCCTCCTCCGGGAGGAGGTGGGAGAGGGCTTGCGGACACCCCCGAGAGCCGAGATGACAGCCAGCCAGTGTGTGGGGACAAGGTGGAGGAGAGGGGAGCGGCACACGCTGGCGTTTCCCTGTGGGCTCTCTCCACACGGAAGGGAAGCGACCCCGCAGGTCCCCGTCGCGGGCCACGCCGCCACGGATGTGGTAGCACGTTCCAGTCCCCGCCTCATCTCTGAGCTGGCTCTCTCTGCGCCCCGACTGATGCCCCGATGCCTGCATCCGGGTCTCCGCCCCACTCTGTGCCGGCCCGGCCCTCGTCCAGTAGCGGCTCAGGCTCCTTGTGCCCACACAGGACGTCCAGGGCAAGGGCGGAGCTGCCCAGCCGCTTAGGGCAGGTCTCGGGGGCGACAGGTCGACGGGACTCAGAGGGCAGCGTCTCAGGCGTGGAGCCTCCCGCGCGGTGGGTGGGGAGGGGCCCTGCCCCGGGCCCTGGGGGCGGTGTGTGGGGGCGCGTGGCAGGGCTGGAGTCGGGTGTCCGTTCTGGTGGCTGGCATCCCAAGCAGCCTAGGGCCAGGGCGTGAGCCCCCGACGGGGGCCGGCATCTGTCCGGCAGCCGGAAGGCGGGAGGAGTCGTGGAAGGGTGCTAGGGCCAGGCGCGCGTTGGCGCTGGTTGTGAGAGCAGGGTGTGGGGAGGCCAAGCGGCGGGGCTTGGTGGCTCAGTGGCCGCCAAGGCAGAGCGGCGAGGTCGGGAGAGCAGCGCGTGGGTATCAGGAGAGGCAGAGGCAGAGGCAGAGGCG
This sequence comes from Sylvilagus floridanus, assembly GCA_949820135.1. NCBI lineage: Eukaryota > Metazoa > Chordata > Mammalia > Lagomorpha > Leporidae > Sylvilagus > Sylvilagus floridanus. The sequence continues at coordinate 122,885,611 of OX463225.1, forward strand.
CGAGGGCTGAGGCGCTGGGCTAGGCGGGGTTGGGCGGGCAGGGGGGCTGGGGAGCGCGAGTGCCAAGAGTGCTGGTGCAAGCCTGGCCAGAGAGGCGGCCGAGGGAGCGGAGCGGCGCGCGCACAGGCGCTGCCGGGGCTGCCCAAGCAAAAGGGGAGCAGGAGCTGCATGGGCCGGGAATCGAACCCGGGCCTCCCGCGTGGCAGGCGAGAATTCTACCACTGAACCACCCATGCACCGTCGGTGGGCGATGCCAGGAGCCACCACAGGCCCGGAGCCTGGTCACCACGAGCTGCTCCATGCCCACTTCCAGCCGCTTTCCGTGGAGCAGGGCGACCACACGCAAGCCGAAGGAGCTGCTCCACGTGCCTCTAGGGCCCAGGATGCTTGGCAAGCTGCATAGAGTTGAGGATGGGCGGAATGGTTGCCTGGGGTGGGGTGGGTGGGGGTGTGGTGTGGTGTGGTGGTGGTGGTGGTGGTTAGCCTTGGAAGGATGGGTGGGGTTCTGGAGGGACACACACACACACACACACACACACACAGAGAGAGAGAGAGAGAGAGAGAGAGAGAGAGAGAGAGCGCTACAGAGCAAGAAGCAGGCAGACAGAGAAAGAGAGAGAAGCACAGAGCTTCAGCCCCTGCTGGGTTGTTGTCCGCATCCCAGGGCATGGGGAAGGAGGGGCGCTGGAGCCCAGAGAGAGCCAGGATGCAGCCAGCCAGACCCAGCCCTCCGCCCAGGTTCCCATCAGAGCAGGTGACCCGGGGCGGTCCCTGTGTTGGTGGGCACGAGTGTGAGCCACGGCTGCAACAGGAGCACCGGCTGAAGGTGGGCGGGTGGGAGGCGCCGCCACGCTGGGTGGGGCGGGGCTGCCCATGGAGCCCCCCGCCCGTGGGGAGGCGGTGGGTCGCTCAGGTGGTCGGTCGTGGAGGAGAGCCAATGTGTGCAGCTGGGTGACCACAGGGCACCTGGGCCTTAGGCTGGCCACCGCCCACTTCCTAGGGTGGTTTTCCTGACTCGTGGCCTCTGTGCCTCCTGAGGCAGCTGTGCTGAGGCCGAGAGAGGCGGGAGCACGGGGTCAGCAAAGGGCTCCGAGGAGCAGGATCCCGGGCAGCGCGCTGTCCCCAGCAGGCAGGCAGGCGGGAGGGCTGTCGGGCGGGCGGGCGGGGGTGCTCGGCGAGGGCGAGGAGGTGGGACGCGGCCCAAGCGCGCTGCTGCTCTCGGTGGGCAGGCTGCAGACAGGTGTTTAGGGGACGCTGGGGAGGACTCTGGGTGGGCGGGCCGCCCCTCGGTTCAGCGCTCTGGGGCTGGCAGGTGGCCGGGAGAGGTGGAGGAGATCTGGGGACTGGGGCTGGGAGGCGGAGGGCCGTGAAGGTGCGGAAGGTAGCGGCAGAGGAGCCGGAGGAGCCAGGAAGACTCGGAGGCAGGTGGGTCCCGAGAAGTGGTGTCGTGGGGAGAGGGCCTGCGCTCGCGCTCGCGCTCGCGCTCGCGCTGGGGGCTGCGGGCAGAGGGCGGAGGGCACGGCTGGCCAGTTGGAGCGGGGTCCCTGTGGCGAGTACCCACGTGGGGGCCGGCAAGGCGGGGTCTCGCTCTCGACAGCCTGAGAGCCTGAGCGGCGAGTTGCACGACGGCTGCGAGACTGGACTGGGCGTGCCAAAAAGGCGTGCTTGTCAGGAGTGGGATTCGAACCCACGCCTCCAGGGGAGACTGCGACCTGAACGCAGCGCCTTAGACCGCTCGGCCATCCTGACGGCGGGCCGGGTCGCGGGGCCGTTCCCTTGGCTGGGAGAGCGCGCCCAGGCCTGCGGCTTTGGTCCGTCGCGCCGCCTGGGCCGTGGGCTGCGGTGCCAGGGCGCAAGGCGCAGGTCGCGGGGCGCGCGCTGCCCGGGGCAGCTCCGCTGGCCGGGGCTTGCAGGGCGCCGCTGCCCGGGTCTGGAGGCCGCACGGGGCACCCGGCAGCGCCCCGGGACGCGTCCCAGCCGCACCTCTCCCGAGCGCTGTGGGCCGGGCCGCGCGCTCCTCCCAGCCCCGCAGCACCCCTCTTTCCCGTACAGCCCCGCCCACCGGGTCGTCGTGATCCTCCCGCTCCTCCTCCCCCCCCTTCCTCCTCCTCCTCTCCCTCTGGGTTGTCCTGGTGGTTCTCTTCCTCCTCTTCCTCCCTGTGCCCCTCCGCTGCTCTTCTTCCCCCTCCTCTTGCTGCCGCCGCTGCTGCTGCTCTTCCTCACCTTCCTCCTCCTCCCTGGCTTCACCTGGGTCCTCCGGTCGGTTGGGTCTATGCTCCTGGAAGCTACCTACCATTCTGTGGTCCCGGGCCGGGGGTCCACGTGCGGGTGAAGGCACCAGGGTGCGGGGACTGGGGACTGGGGACTGGGAACGGGGGACGGAGGACGGGAGGCGGCGGTTGGCCCTGGAGCCGGTGTGTGGGCGGTGGAGGGCAGGGGTCGGGTGCGGGAGGGCGCAGAGGGGTGGAGGGGACCCAGGGGTAGCCGCCGCCGTCCTCGTTAGTATAGTGGTGAGTATCCCCGCCTGTCACGCGGGAGACCGGGGTTCGATTCCCCGACGGGGAGGCAAGCTGCCCTTTTTGGCCAGGCCCCGCACGCCGGCCCCCGCACGCGGAGCACCAGGGACCGTGGGGCCTGCGGGCCCCGGACACGCACCCGTGTGGGGCGCACGGGGCGCACAGGGCGCACAGGGTGCGGCGCGCGCGAGGAGTTTTCGCTCGCCCACGGAGGGCTTGGTGCGCTGGGTGAGGGGGCGCGGACGAGCCGGGGAGCGAGTCTGCGGGTGCGGTCCGTCGCCTGGCCGGACCCCTGGTGCACGAGGGCTCGGACGAGCCAGCTGAGGGCGGGCGCGGGCGCGCGCGCCGCCGGGGCTACGCTGGATCCGGAGGCCGGGGCCGCGGAGGAAGGAGACCTGGAGCCGCTGGGCGGAGGCGGGCGCGTGCGCAGACGGAGAAGCGGCTAGCGTGCGTGTGGATGCGCGAGGGCGCGCGCGTGGATCGGGCAGGCGTGCTGGGCTTGGCAGGCGGGGCGCCGGGCGGCCTTGGCGTGGCAGCGGGGAGGTGCGGGCGAGGCGCCCCGTCGGGGCCCGGGGGCGGCGGGCGGCGGGCGGCGGCGCGCTGCGGGCAAGCCGGGCGGCGTGTGGCCAGGCCGCCCTGGGCGGGAGGCGTTGGTGGTATAGTGGTGAGCATAGCTGCCTTCCAAGCAGTTGACCCGGGTTCGATTCCCGGCCAACGCAGCGCGCCCACCTTTTGGCAGAGGCGGTGGTCCTGGCGCGCGCCCGACAGGGTGGGGCGGACTTGGCTGAGCGCTGCGTGGCAGGGCGTGCGTGCGCGGGGGCCAGGAGACGGAGGCGCGCCGTGTGTTTTGGAGGACAGGGCGCATGGCAGGCGGGAGGCCGGGGTGGCGGCGAGGCGGCGGCCGGGGGTTGGCCGTGGAAGCAGCGCGGCAGGCCAGGCGCTGGCGCTGCCCGTTGGCACCCAACCAGGCGCCGGCTGCAGCAGGCAGAGGCGCAGGCCAGGCGCGCAGCCCGACGCTCCCTGGTGGTCTAGTGGTTAGGATTCGGCGCTCTCACCGCCGCGGCCCGGGTTCGATTCCCGGTCAGGGAAGCCTTTCTTCTTCCTCGGCGCGCTCCCGCGCACGCACGCACGCACGCCAGCCCGCCGCTCTGCCTCCCAAAGCACAGCCCGCCCACTTTTGCACAAGCAAGCAGCCAACTGCTTGTGCAACGGGGCAACAAACACCGCGCCCGTGCCCTGCCAGCCCAAGCCCAAGCCCAAGCCCAAGCCCAAGCCCAAGCCCAAGCCCAAGCCCTGCGCCTCTGCCTCCGCGGCCGCCCTCACGTCCTTTTCGCCAGCTGCGCCACCTCAGGGCCTTTGGCCGCTCCCCACCTCCAGGCTTCTCGCTGTCCCCCTGCTCCGGCGCCTCCCCTGCCCAGTCCAAAGTGCCCCTGGCAGCCTTCCTCCGCCACTCCGGGGCAGCCGGAACACCCCCAACCCAGACGTGGGCACGCGCGCACCAACACACATCCACCCGCACACGCAGGACGCCCCAATTCCGGAACAGCCGCACCCCACTCCACACACAGGGACCGGTGCCTGCACGCTCTCGGGCTCATGTCCTCACTCACGAGATCACCGCCGCCGGCACCGCGCACAGGAACAGGAACGCGTGTGCTTCTGCGTGCACGCACACACACACACAGACACACACAACAGACACACACACACACAGAGGGCACGCCTGCTCTCCCTGCCCGTTGGGCCGGGGCCAGGTGCCACATGCCATGGCCTCCATGGGTCCGAGAGCCACCAGACTAGGGTGTAGTTGCTTTGGTTTTCCCACCGTGAGCCGATCCAGGCTCCCAGGTGGGCTTGGGGCTTGAACACGTGGGAGCTGCCCCAGAGGGGCCCTGCACTTGGCACCCCTCCCCGCCTCCACCCCCAGGATGCAGGCTGCAGGCTGCAGATGCGAGACCAGCAGGCTGGAGAGGGCCGGCAAGCTGGAGCCCTGGGCAGTGCCGGCGGCTGCGGCTGGCCATAGGTGAGGGAGCCGCCTCCTCCGGGAGGAGGTGGGAGAGGGCTTGCGGACACCCCCGAGAGCCGAGATGACAGCCAGCCAGTGTGTGGGGACAAGGTGGAGGAGAGGGGAGCGGCACACGCTGGCGTTTCCCTGTGGGCTCTCTCCACACGGAAGGGAAGCGACCCCGCAGGTCCCCGTCGCGGGCCACGCCGCCACGGATGTGGTAGCACGTTCCAGTCCCCGCCTCATCTCTGAGCTGGCTCTCTCTGCGCCCCGACTGATGCCCCGATGCCTGCATCCGGGTCTCCGCCCCACTCTGTGCCGGCCCGGCCCTCGTCCAGTAGCGGCTCAGGCTCCTTGTGCCCACACAGGACGTCCAGGGCAAGGGCGGAGCTGCCCAGCCGCTTAGGGCAGGTCTCGGGGGCGACAGGTCGACGGGACTCAGAGGGCAGCGTCTCAGGCGTGGAGCCTCCCGCGCGGTGGGTGGGGAGGGGCCCTGCCCCGGGCCCTGGGGGCGGTGTGTGGGGGCGCGTGGCAGGGCTGGAGTCGGGTGTCCGTTCTGGTGGCTGGCATCCCAAGCAGCCTAGGGCCAGGGCGTGAGCCCCCGACGGGGGCCGGCATCTGTCCGGCAGCCGGAAGGCGGGAGGAGTCGTGGAAGGGTGCTAGGGCCAGGCGCGCGTTGGCGCTGGTTGTGAGAGCAGGGTGTGGGGAGGCCAAGCGGCGGGGCTTGGTGGCTCAGTGGCCGCCAAGGCAGAGCGGCGAGGTCGGGAGAGCAGCGCGTGGGTATCAGGAGAGGCAGAGGCAGAGGCAGAGGCGCGAGGGCTGAGGCGCTGGGCTAGGCGGGGTTGGGCGGGCAGGGGGGCTGGGGAGCGCGAGTGCCAAGAGTGCTGGTGCAAGCCTGGCCAGAGAGGCGGCCGAGGGAGCGGAGCGGCGCGCGCACAGGCGCTGCCGGGGCTGCCCAAGCAAAAGGGGAGCAGGAGCTGCATGGGCCGGGAATCGAACCCGGGCCTCCCGCGTGGCAGGCGAGAATTCTACCACTGAACCACCCATGCACCGTCGGTGGGCGATGCCAGGAGCCACCACAGGCCCGGAGCCTGGTCACCACGAGCTGCTCCATGCCCACTTCCAGCCGCTTTCCGTGGAGCAGGGCGACCACACGCAAGCCGAAGGAGCTGCTCCACGTGCCTCTAGGGCCCAGGATGCTTGGCAAGCTGCATAGAGTTGAGGATGGGCGGAATGGTTGCCTGGGGTGGGGTGGGTGGGGGTGTGGTGTGGTGTGGTGGTGGTGGTGGTGGTTAGCCTTGGAAGGATGGGTGGGGTTCTGGAGGGACACACACACACACACACACACACACACAGAGAGAGAGAGAGAGAGAGAGAGAGAGAGAGAGAGAGCGCTACAGAGCAAGAAGCAGGCAGACAGAGAAAGAGAGAGAAGCACAGAGCTTCAGCCCCTGCTGGGTTGTTGTCCGCATCCCAGGGCATGGGGAAGGAGGGGCGCTGGAGCCCAGAGAGAGCCAGGATGCAGCCAGCCAGACCCAGCCCTCCGCCCAGGTTCCCATCAGAGCAGGTGACCCGGGGCGGTCCCTGTGTTGGTGGGCACGAGTGTGAGCCACGGCTGCAACAGGAGCACCGGCTGAAGGTGGGCGGGTGGGAGGCGCCGCCACGCTGGGTGGGGCGGGGCTGCCCATGGAGCCCCCCGCCCGTGGGGAGGCGGTGGGTCGCTCAGGTGGTCGGTCGTGGAGGAGAGCCAATGTGTGCAGCTGGGTGACCACAGGGCACCTGGGCCTTAGGCTGGCCACCGCCCACTTCCTAGGGTGGTTTTCCTGACTCGTGGCCTCTGTGCCTCCTGAGGCAGCTGTGCTGAGGCCGAGAGAGGCGGGAGCACGGGGTCAGCAAAGGGCTCCGAGGAGCAGGATCCCGGGCAGCGCGCTGTCCCCAGCAGGCAGGCAGGCGGGAGGGCTGTCGGGCGGGCGGGCGGGGGTGCTCGGCGAGGGCGAGGAGGTGGGACGCGGCCCAAGCGCGCTGCTGCTCTCGGTGGGCAGGCTGCAGACAGGTGTTTAGGGGACGCTGGGGAGGACTCTGGGTGGGCGGGCCGCCCCTCGGTTCAGCGCTCTGGGGCTGGCAGGTGGCCGGGAGAGGTGGAGGAGATCTGGGGACTGGGGCTGGGAGGCGGAGGGCCGTGAAGGTGCGGAAGGTAGCGGCAGAGGAGCCGGAGGAGCCAGGAAGACTCGGAGGCAGGTGGGTCCCGAGAAGTGGTGTCGTGGGGAGAGGGCCTGCGCTCGCGCTCGCGCTCGCGCTCGCGCTGGGGGCTGCGGGCAGAGGGCGGAGGGCACGGCTGGCCAGTTGGAGCGGGGTCCCTGTGGCGAGTACCCACGTGGGGGCCGGCAAGGCGGGGTCTCGCTCTCGACAGCCTGAGAGCCTGAGCGGCGAGTTGCACGACGGCTGCGAGACTGGACTGGGCGTGCCAAAAAGGCGTGCTTGTCAGGAGTGGGATTCGAACCCACGCCTCCAGGGGAGACTGCGACCTGAACGCAGCGCCTTAGACCGCTCGGCCATCCTGACGGCGGGCCGGGTCGCGGGGCCGTTCCCTTGGCTGGGAGAGCGCGCCCAGGCCTGCGGCTTTGGTCCGTCGCGCCGCCTGGGCCGTGGGCTGCGGTGCCAGGGCGCAAGGCGCAGGTCGCGGGGCGCGCGCTGCCCGGGGCAGCTCCGCTGGCCGGGGCTTGCAGGGCGCCGCTGCCCGGGTCTGGAGGCCGCACGGGGCACCCGGCAGCGCCCCGGGACGCGTCCCAGCCGCACCTCTCCCGAGCGCTGTGGGCCGGGCCGCGCGCTCCTCCCAGCCCCGCAGCACCCCTCTTTCCCGTACAGCCCCGCCCACCGGGTCGTCGTGATCCTCCCGCTCCTCCTCCCCCCCCTTCCTCCTCCTCCTCTCCCTCTGGGTTGTCCTGGTGGTTCTCTTCCTCCTCTTCCTCCCTGTGCCCCTCCGCTGCTCTTCTTCCCCCTCCTCTTGCTGCCGCCGCTGCTGCTGCTCTTCCTCACCTTCCTCCTCCTCCCTGGCTTCACCTGGGTCCTCCGGTCGGTTGGGTCTATGCTCCTGGAAGCTACCTACCATTCTGTGGTCCCGGGCCGGGGGTCCACGTGCGGGTGAAGGCACCAGGGTGCGGGGACTGGGGACTGGGGACTGGGAACGGGGGACGGAGGACGGGAGGCGGCGGTTGGCCCTGGAGCCGGTGTGTGGGCGGTGGAGGGCAGGGGTCGGGTGCGGGAGGGCGCAGAGGGGTGGAGGGGACCCAGGGGTAGCCGCCGCCGTCCTCGTTAGTATAGTGGTGAGTATCCCCGCCTGTCACGCGGGAGACCGGGGTTCGATTCCCCGACGGGGAGGCAAGCTGCCCTTTTTGGCCAGGCCCCGCACGCCGGCCCCCGCACGCGGAGCACCAGGGACCGTGGGGCCTGCGGGCCCCGGACACGCACCCGTGTGGGGCGCACGGGGCGCACAGGGCGCACAGGGTGCGGCGCGCGCGAGGAGTTTTCGCTCGCCCACGGAGGGCTTGGTGCGCTGGGTGAGGGGGCGCGGACGAGCCGGGGAGCGAGTCTGCGGGTGCGGTCCGTCGCCTGGCCGGACCCCTGGTGCACGAGGGCTCGGACGAGCCAGCTGAGGGCGGGCGCGGGCGCGCGCGCCGCCGGGGCTACGCTGGATCCGGAGGCCGGGGCCGCGGAGGAAGGAGACCTGGAGCCGCTGGGCGGAGGCGGGCGCGTGCGCAGACGGAGAAGCGGCTAGCGTGCGTGTGGATGCGCGAGGGCGCGCGCGTGGATCGGGCAGGCGTGCTGGGCTTGGCAGGCGGGGCGCCGGGCGGCCTTGGCGTGGCAGCGGGGAGGTGCGGGCGAGGCGCCCCGTCGGGGCCCGGGGGCGGCGGGCGGCGGGCGGCGGCGCGCTGCGGGCAAGCCGGGCGGCGTGTGGCCAGGCCGCCCTGGGCGGGAGGCGTTGGTGGTATAGTGGTGAGCATAGCTGCCTTCCAAGCAGTTGACCCGGGTTCGATTCCCGGCCAACGCAGCGCGCCCACCTTTTGGCAGAGGCGGTGGTCCTGGCGCGCGCCCGACAGGGTGGGGCGGACTTGGCTGAGCGCTGCGTGGCAGGGCGTGCGTGCGCGGGGGCCAGGAGACGGAGGCGCGCCGTGTGTTTTGGAGGACAGGGCGCATGGCAGGCGGGAGGCCGGGGTGGCGGCGAGGCGGCGGCCGGGGGTTGGCCGTGGAAGCAGCGCGGCAGGCCAGGCGCTGGCGCTGCCCGTTGGCACCCAACCAGGCGCCGGCTGCAGCAGGCAGAGGCGCAGGCCAGGCGCGCAGCCCGACGCTCCCTGGTGGTCTAGTGGTTAGGATTCGGCGCTCTCACCGCCGCGGCCCGGGTTCGATTCCCGGTCAGGGAAGCCTTTCTTCTTCCTCGGCGCGCTCCCGCGCACGCACGCACGCACGCCAGCCCGCCGCTCTGCCTCCCAAAGCACAGCCCGCCCACTTTTGCACAAGCAAGCAGCCAACTGCTTGTGCAACGGGGCAACAAACACCGCGCCCGTGCCCTGCCAGCCCAAGCCCAAGCCCAAGCCCAAGCCCAAGCCCAAGCCCAAGCCCAAGCCCAAGCCCTGCGCCTCTGCCTCCGCGGCCGCCCTCACGTCCTTTTCGCCAGCTGCGCCACCTCAGGGCCTTTGGCCGCTCCCCACCTCCAGGCTTCTCGCTGTCCCCCTGCTCCGGCGCCTCCCCTGCCCAGTCCAAAGTGCCCCTGGCAGCCTTCCTCCGCCACTCCGGGGCAGCCGGAACACCCCCAACCCAGACGTGGGCACGCGCGCACCAACACACATCCACCCGCACACGCAGGACGCCCCAATTCCGGAACAGCCGCACCCCACTCCACACACAGGGACCGGTGCCTGCACGCTCTCGGGCTCATGTCCTCACTCACGAGATCACCGCCGCCGGCACCGCGCACAGGAACAGGAACGCGTGTGCTTCTGCGTGCACGCACACACACACACAGACACACACAACAGACACACACACACACAGAGGGCACGCCTGCTCTCCCTGCCCGTTGGGCCGGGGCCAGGTGCCACATGCCATGGCCTCCATGGGTCCGAGAGCCACCAGACTAGGGTGTAGTTGCTTTGGTTTTCCCACCGTGAGCCGATCCAGGCTCCCAGGTGGGCTTGGGGCTTGAACACGTGGGAGCTGCCCCAGAGGGGCCCTGCACTTGGCACCCCTCCCCGCCTCCACCCCCAGGATGCAGGCTGCAGGCTGCAGATGCGAGACCAGCAGGCTGGAGAGGGCCGGCAAGCTGGAGCCCTGGGCAGTGCCGGCGGCTGCGGCTGGCCATAGGTGAGGGAGCCGCCTCCTCCGGGAGGAGGTGGGAGAGGGCTTGCGGACACCCCCGAGAGCCGAGATGACAGCCAGCCAGTGTGTGGGGACAAGGTGGAGGAGAGGGGAGCGGCACACGCTGGCGTTTCCCTGTGGGCTCTCTCCACACGGAAGGGAAGCGACCCCGCAGGTCCCCGTCGCGGGCCACGCCGCCACGGATGTGGTAGCACGTTCCAGTCCCCGCCTCATCTCTGAGCTGGCTCTCTCTGCGCCCCGACTGATGCCCCGATGCCTGCATCCGGGTCTCCGCCCCACTCTGTGCCGGCCCGGCCCTCGTCCAGTAGCGGCTCAGGCTCCTTGTGCCCACACAGGACGTCCAGGGCAAGGGCGGAGCTGCCCAGCCGCTTAGGGCAGGTCTCGGGGGCGACAGGTCGACGGGACTCAGAGGGCAGCGTCTCAGGCGTGGAGCCTCCCGCGCGGTGGGTGGGGAGGGGCCCTGCCCCGGGCCCTGGGGGCGGTGTGTGGGGGCGCGTGGCAGGGCTGGAGTCGGGTGTCCGTTCTGGTGGCTGGCATCCCAAGCAGCCTAGGGCCAGGGCGTGAGCCCCCGACGGGGGCCGGCATCTGTCCGGCAGCCGGAAGGCGGGAGGAGTCGTGGAAGGGTGCTAGGGCCAGGCGCGCGTTGGCGCTGGTTGTGAGAGCAGGGTGTGGGGAGGCCAAGCGGCGGGGCTTGGTGGCTCAGTGGCCGCCAAGGCAGAGCGGCGAGGTCGGGAGAGCAGCGCGTGGGTATCAGGAGAGGCAGAGGCAGAGGCAGAGGCTAGGAAGGAGGCAGAGGCGCGAGGGCTGAGGCGCTGGGCTAGGCGGGGTTGGGCGGGCAGGGGGGCTGGGGAGCGCGAGTGCCAAGAGTGCTGGTGCAAGCCTGGCCAGAGAGGCGGCCGAGGGAGCGGAGCGGCGCGCGCACAGGCGCTGCCGGGGCTGCCCAAGCAAAAGGGGAGCAGGAGCTGCATGGGCCGGGAATCGAACCCGGGCCTCCCGCGTGGCAGGCGAGAATTCTACCACTGAACCACCCATGCACCGTCGGTGGGCGATGCCAGGAGCCACCACAGGCCCGGAGCCTGGTCACCACGAGCTGCTCCATGCCCACTTCCAGCCGCTTTCCGTGGAGCAGGGCGACCACACGCAAGCCGAAGGAGCTGCTCCACGTGCCTCTAGGGCCCAGGATGCTTGGCAAGCTGCATAGAGTTGAGGATGGGCGGAATGGTTGCCTGGGGTGGGGTGGGTGGGGGTGTGGTGTGGTGTGGTGGTGGTGGTGGTGGTTAGCCTTGGAAGGATGGGTGGGGTTCTGGAGGGACACACACACACACACACACACACACACAGAGAGAGAGAGAGAGAGAGAGAGAGAGAGAGCGCTACAGAGCAAGAAGCAGGCAGACAGAGAAAGAGAGAGAAGCACAGAGCTTCAGCCCCTGCTGGGTTGTTGTCCGCATCCCAGGGCATGGGGAAGGAGGGGCGCTGGAGCCCAGAGAGAGCCAGGATGCAGCCAGCCAGACCCAGCCCTCCGCCCAGGTTCCCATCAGAGCAGGTGACCCGGGGCGGTCCCTGTGTTGGTGGGCACGAGTGTGAGCCACGGCTGCAACAGGAGCACCGGCTGAAGGTGGGCGGGTGGGAGGCGCCGCCACGCTGGGTGGGGCGGGGCTGCCCATGGAGCCCCCCGCCCGTGGGGAGGCGGTGGGTCGCTCAGGTGGTCGGTCGTGGAGGAGAGCCAATGTGTGCAGCTGGGTGACCACAGGGCACCTGGGCCTTAGGCTGGCCACCGCCCACTTCCTAGGGTGGTTTTCCTGACTCGTGGCCTCTGTGCCTCCTGAGGCAGCTGTGCTGAGGCCGAGAGAGGCGGGAGCACGGGGTCAGCAAAGGGCTCCGAGGAGCAGGATCCCGGGCAGCGCGCTGTCCCCAGCAGGCAGGCAGGCGGGAGGGCTGTCGGGCGGGCGGGCGGGGGTGCTCGGCGAGGGCGAGGGGGTGGGACGCGGCCCAAGCGCGCTGCTGCTCTCGGTGGGCAGGCTGCAGACAGGTGTTTAGGGGACGCTGGGGAGGACTCTGGGTGGGCGGGCCGCCCCTCGGTTCAGCGCTCTGGGGCTGGCAGGTGGCCGGGAGAGGTGGAGGAGATCTGGGGACTGGGGCTGGGAGGCGGAGGGCCGTGAAGGTGCGGAAGGTAGCGGCAGAGGAGCCGGAGGAGCCAGGAAGACTCGGAGGCAGGTGGGTCCCGAGAAGTGGTGTCGTGGGGAGAGGGCCTGCGCTCGCGCTCGCGCTCGCGCTGGGGGCTGCGGGCAGAGGGCGGAGGGCACGGCTGGCCAGTTGGAGCGGGGTCCCTGTGGCGAGTACCCACGTGGGGGCCGGCAAGGCGGGGTCTCGCTCTCGACAGCCTGAGAGCCTGAGCGGCGAGTTGCACGACGGCTGCGAGACTGGACTGGGCGTGCCAAAAAGGCGTGCTTGTCAGGAGTGGGATCCGAACCCACGCCTCCAGGGGAGACTGCGACCTGAACGCAGCGCCTTAGACCGCTCGGCCATCCTGACGGCGGGCCGGGTCGCGGGGCCGTTCCCTTGGCTGGGAGAGCGCGCCCAGGCCTGCGGCTTTGGTCCGTCGCGCCGCCTGGGCCGTGGGCTGCGGTGCCAGGGCGCAAGGCGCAGGTCGCGGGGCGCGCGCTGCCCGGGGCAGCTCCGCTGGCCGGGGCTTGCAGGGCGCCGCTGCCCGGGTCTGGAGGCCGCACGGGGCACCCGGCAGCGCCCCGGGACGCGTCCCAGCCGCACCTCTCCCGAGCGCTGTGGGCCGGGCCGCGCGCTCCTCCCAGCCCCGCAGCACCCCTCTTTCCCGTACAGCCCCGCCCACCGGGTCGTCGTGATCCTCCCGCTCCTCCTCCCCCCCCTTCCTCCTCCTCCTCTCCCTCTGGGTTGTCCTGGTGGTTCTCTTCCTCCTCTTCCTCCCTGTGCCCCTCCGCTGCTCTTCTTCCCCCTCCTCTTGCTGCCGCCGCTGCTGCTGCTCTTCCTCACCTTCCTCCTCCTCCCTGGCTTCACCTGGGTCCTCCGGTCGGTTGGGTCTATGCTCCTGGAAGCTACCTACCATTCTGTGGTCCCGGGCCGGGGGGTCCACGTGCGGGTGAAGGCACCAGGGTGCGGGGACTGGGGACTGGGGACTGGGAACGGGGGACGGAGGACGGGAGGCGGCGGTTGGCCCTGGAGCCGGTGTGTGGGCGGTGGAGGGCAGGGGTCGGGTGCGGGAGGGCGCAGAGGGGTGGAGGGGACCCAGGGGTAGCCGCCGCCGTCCTCGTTAGTATAGTGGTGAGTATCCCCGCCTGTCACGCGGGAGACCGGGATTCGATTCCCCGACGGGGAGGCAAGCTGCCCTTTTTGGCCAGGCCCCGCACGCCGGCCCCCGCACGCGGAGCACCAGGGACCGTGGGGCCTGCGGGCCCCGGACACGCACCCGTGTGGGGCGCACGGGGCGCACAGGGCGCACAGGGTGCGGCGCGCGCGAGGAGTTTTCGCTCGCCCACGGAGGGCTTGGTGCGCTGGGTGAGGGGGCGCGGACGAGCCGGGGAGCGAGTCTGCGGGTGCGGTCCGTCGCCTGGCCGGACCCCTGGTGCACGAGGGCTCGGACGAGCCAGCTGAGGGCGGGCGCGGGCGCGCGCGCCGCCGGGGCTACGCTGGATCCGGAGGCCGGGGCCGCGGAGGAAGGAGACCTGGAGCCGCTGGGCGGAGGCGGGCGCGTGCGCAGACGGAGAAGCGGCTAGCGTGCGTGTGGATGCGCGAGGGCGCGCGCGTGGATCGGGCAGGCGTGCTGGGCTTGGCAGGCGGGGCGCCGGGCGGCCTTGGCGTGGCAGCGGGGAGGTGCGGGCGAGGCGCCCCGTCGGGGCCCGGGGGCGGCGGGCGGCGGGCGGCGGCGCGCTGCGGGCAAGCCGGGCGGCGCGTGGCCAGGCCGCCCTGGGCGGGAGGCGTTGGTGGTATAGTGGTGAGCATAGCTGCCTTCCAAGCAGTTGACCCGGGTTCGATTCCCGGCCAACGCAGCGCGCCCACCTTTTGGCAGAGGCGGTGGTCCTGGCGCGCGCCCGACAGGGTGGGGCGGACTTGGCTGAGCGCTGCGTGGCAGGGCGTGCGTGCGCGGGGGCCAGGAGACGGAGGCGCGCCGTGTGTTTTGGAGGACAGGGCGCATGGCAGGCGGGAGGCCGGGGTGGCGGCGAGGCGGCGGCCGGGGGTTGGCCGTGGAAGCAGCGCGGCAGGCCAGGCGCTGGCGCTGCCCGTTGGCACCCAGCCAGGCGCCGGCTGCAGCAGGCAGAGGCGCAGGCCAGGTGCGCAGCCCGACGCTCCCTGGTGGTCTAGTGGTTAGGATTCGGCGCTCTCACCGCCGCGGCCCGGGTTCGATTCCCGGTCAGGGAAGCCTTTCTTCTTCCTCGGCGCGCTCCCGCGCACGCACGCACGCACGCCAGCCCGCCGCTCTGCCTCCCAAAGCACAGCCCGCCCACTTTTGCACAAGCAAGCAGCCAACTGCTTGTGCAACGGGGCAACAAACACCGCGCCCGTGCCCTGCCAGCCCAAGCCCAAGCCCAAGCCCAAGCCCAAGCCCAAGCCCAAGCCCAAGCCCAAGCCCTGCGCCTCTGCCTCCGCGGCCGCCCTCACGTCCTTTTCGCCAGCTGCGCCACCTCAGGGCCTTTGGCCGCTCCCCACCTCCAGGCTTCTCGCTGTCCCCCTGCTCCGGCGCCTCCCCTGCCCAGTCCAAAGTGCCCCTGGCAGCCTTCCTCCGCCACTCCGGGGCAGCCGGAACACCCCCAACCCAGACGTGGGCACGCGCGCACCAACACACATCCACCCGCACACGCAGGACGCCCCAATTCCGGAACAGCCGCACCCCACTCCACACACAGGGACCGGTGCCTGCACGCTCTCGGGCTCATGTCCTCACTCACGAGATCACCGCCGCCGGCACCGCGCACAGGAACAGGAACGCGTGTGCTTCTGCGTGCACGCACACACACACACAGACACACACAACAGACACACACACACACAGAGGGCACGCCTGCTCTCCCTGCCCGTTGGGCCGGGGCCAGGTGCCACATGCCATGGCCTCCATGGGTCCGAGAGCCACCAGACTAGGGTGTAGTTGCTTTGGTTTTCCCACCGTGAGCCGATCCAGGCTCCCAGGTGGGCTTGGGGCTTGAACACGTGGGAGCTGCCCCAGAGGGGCCCTGCACTTGGCACCCCTCCCCGCCTCCACCCCCAGGATGCAGGCTGCAGGCTGCAGATGCGAGACCAGCAGGCTGGAGAGGGCCGGCAAGCTGGAGCCCTGGGCAGTGCCGGCGGCTGCGGCTGGCCATAGGTGAGGGAGCCGCCTCCTCCGGGAGGAGGTGGGAGAGGGCTTGCGGACACCCCCGAGAGCCGAGATGACAGCCAGCCAGTGTGTGGGGACAAGGTGGAGGAGAGGGGAGCGGCACACGCTGGCGTTTCCCTGTGGGCTCTCTCCACACGGAAGGGAAGCGACCCCGCAGGTCCCCGTCGCGGGCCACGCCGCCACGGATGTGGTAGCACGTTCCAGTCCCCGCCTCATCTCTGAGCTGGCTCTCTCTGCGTCCCGACTGATGCCCCGATGCCTGCATCCGGGTCTCCGCCCCACTCTGTGCCGGCCCGGCCCTCGTCCAGTAGCGGCTCAGGCTCCTTGTGCCCACACAGGACGTCCAGGGCAAGGGCGGAGCTGCCCAGCCGCTTAGGGCAGGTCTCGGGGGCGACAGGTCGACGGGACTCAGAGGGCAGCGTCTCAGGCGTGGAGCCTCCCGCGCGGTGGGTGGGGAGGGGCCCTGCCCCGGGCCCTGGGGGCGGTGTGTGGGGGCGCGTGGCAGGGCTGGAGTCGGGTGTCCGTTCTGGTGGCTGGCATCCCAAGCAGCCTAGGGCCAGGGCGTGAGCCCCCGACGGGGGCCGGCATCTGTCCGGCAGCCGGAAGGCGGGAGGAGTCGTGGAAGGGTGCTAGGGCCAGGCGCGCGTTGGCGCTGGTTGTGAGAGCAGGGTGTGGGGAGGCCAAGCGGCGGGGCTTGGTGGCTCAGTGGCCGCCAAGGCAGAGCGGCGAGGTCGGGAGAGCAGCGCGTGGGTATCAGGAGAGGCAGAGGCAGAGGCAGAGGCTAGGAAGGAGGCAGAGGCGCGAGGGCTGAGGCGCTGGGCTAGGCGGGGTTGGGCGGGCAGGGGGGCTGGGGAGCGCGAGTGCCAAGAGTGCTGGTGCAAGCCTGGCCAGAGAGGCGGCCGAGGGAGCGGAGCGGCGCGCGCACAGGCGCTGCCGGGGCTGCCCAAGCAAAAGGGGAGCAGGAGCTGCATGGGCCGGGAATCGAACCCGGGCCTCCCGCGTGGCAGGCGAGAATTCTACCACTGAACCACCCATGCACCGTCGGTGGGCGATGCCAGGAGCCACCACAGGCCCGGAGCCTGGTCACCACGAGCTGCTCCATGCCCACTTCCAGCCGCTTTCCGTGGAGCAGGGCGACCACACGCAAGCCGAAGGAGCTGCTCCACGTGCCTCTAGGGCCCAGGATGCTTGCCAAGCTGCATAGAGTTGAGGATGGGCGGAATGGTTGCCTGGGGTGGGGTGGGTGGGGGTGTGGTGTGGTGTGGTGGTGGTGGTGGTGGTTAGCCTTGGAAGGATGGGTGGGGTTCTGGAGGGACACACACACACACACACACACACACACACACACACACAGAGACAGAGAGAGAGAGAGAGAGAGAGCGCGCTACAGAGCAAGAAGCAGGCAGACAGAGAAAGAGAGAGAAGCACAGAGCTTCAGCCCCTGCTGGGTTGTTGTCCGCATCCCAGGGCATGGGGAAGGAGGGGCGCTGGAGCCCAGAGAGAGCCAGGATGCAGCCAGCCAGACCCAGCCCTCCGCCCAGGTTCCCATCAGAGCAGGTGACCCGGGGCGGTCCCTGTGTTGGTGGGCACGAGTGTGAGCCACGGCTGCAACAGGAGCACCGGCTGAAGGTGGGCGGGTGGGAGGCGCCGCCACGCTGGGTGGGGCGGGGCTGCCCATGGAGCCCCCCGCCCGTGGGGAGGCGGTGGGTCGCTCAGGTGGTCGGTCGTGGAGGAGAGCCAATGTGTGCAGCTGGGTGACCACAGGGCACCTGGGCCTTAGGCTGGCCACCGCCCACTTCCTAGGGTGGTTTTCCTGACTCGTGGCCTCTGTGCCTCCTGAGGCAGCTGTGCTGAGGCCGAGAGAGGCGGGAGCACGGGGTCAGCAAAGGGCTCCGAGGAGCAGGATCCCGGGCAGCGCGCTGTCCCCAGCAGGCAGGCAGGCGGGAGGGCTGTCGGGCGGGCGGGCGGGGGTGCTCGGCGAGGGCGAGGGGGTGGGACGCGGCCCAAGCGCGCTGCTGCTCTCGGTGGGCAGGCTGCAGACAGGTGTTTAGGGGACGCTGGGGAGGACTCTGGGTGGGCGGGCCGCCCCTCGGTTCAGCGCTCTGGGGCTGGCAGGTGGCCGGGAGAGGTGGAGGAGATCTGGGGACTGGGGCTGGGAGGCGGAGGGCCGTGAAGGTGCGGAAGATAGCGGCAGAGGAGCCGGAGGAGCCAGGAAGACTCGGAGGCAGGTGGGTCCCGAGAAGTGGTGTCGTGGGGAGAGGGCCTGCGCTTGCGCTCGCGCTCGCGCTCGCGCTGGGGGCTGCGGGCAGAGGGCGGAGGGCACGGCTGGCCAGTTGGAGCGGGGTCCCTGTGGCGAGTACCCACGTGGGGGCCGGCAAGGCGGGGTCTCGCTCTCGACAGCCTGAGAGCCTGAGCGGCGAGTTGCACGACGGCTGCGAGACTGGACTGGGCGTGCCAAAAAGGCGTGCTTGTCAGGAGTGGGATCCGAACCCACGCCTCCAGGGGAGACTGCGACCTGAACGCAGCGCCTTAGACCGCTCGGCCATCCTGACGGCGGGCCGGGTCGCGGGGCCGTTCCCTTGGCTGGGAGAGCGCGCCCAGGCCTGCGGCTTTGGTCCGTCGCGCCGCCTGGGCCGTGGGCTGCGGTGCCAGGGCGCAAGGCGCAGGTCGCGGGGCGCGCGCTGCCCGGGGCAGCTCCGCTGGCCGGGGCTTGCAGGGCGCCGCTGCCCGGGTCTGGAGGCCGCACGGGGCACCCGGCAGCGCCCCGGGACGCGTCCCAGCCGCACCTCTCCCGAGCGCTGTGGGCCGGGCCGCGCGCTCCTCCCAGCCCCGCAGCACCCCTCTTTCCCGTACAGCCCCGCCCACCGGGTCGTCGTGATCCTCCCGCTCCTCCTCCCCCCCCCTTCCTCCTCCTCCTCTCCCTCTGGGTTGTCCTGGTGGTTCTCTTCCTCCTCTTCCTCCCTGTGCCCCTCCGCTGCTCTTCTTCCCCCTCCTCTTGCTGCCGCCGCTGCTGCTGCTCTTCCTCACCTTCCTCCTCCTCCCTGGCTTCACCTGGGTCCTCCGGTCGGTTGGGTCTATGCTCCTGGAAGCTACCTACCATTCTGTGGTCCCGGGCCGGGGGTCCACGTGCGGGTGAAGGCACCAGGGTGCGGGGACTGGGGACTGGGGACTGGGAACGGGGGACGGAGGACGGGAGGCGGCGGTTGGCCCTGGAGCCGGTGTGTGGGCGGTGGAGGGCAGGGGTCGGGTGCGGGAGGGCGCAGAGGGGTGGAGGGGACCCAGGGGTAGCCGCCGCCGTCCTCGTTAGTATAGTGGTGAGTATCCCCGCCTGTCACGCGGGAGACCGGGGTTCGATTCCCCGACGGGGAGGCAAGCTGCCCTTTTTGGCCAGGCCCCGCACGCCGGCCCCCGCACGCGGAGCACCAGGGACCGTGGGGCCTGCGGGCCCCGGACACGCACCCGTGTGGGGCGCACGGGGCGCACAGGGCGCACAGGGTGCGGCGCGCGCGAGGAGTTTTCGCTCGCCCACGGAGGGCTTGGTGCGCTGGGTGAGGGGGCGCGGACGAGCCGGGGAGCGAGTCTGCGGGTGCGGTCCGTCGCCTGGCCGGACCCCTGGTGCACGAGGGCTCGGACGAGCCAGCTGAGGGCGGGCGCGGGCGCGCGCGCCGCCGGGGCTACGCTGGATCCGGAGGCCGGGGCCGCGGAGGAAGGAGACCTGGAGCCGCTGGGCGGAGGCGGGCGCGTGCGCAGACGGAGAAGCGGCTAGCGTGCGTGTGGATGCGCGAGGGCGCGCGCGTGGATCGGGCAGGCGTGCTGGGCTTGGCAGGCGGGGCGCCGGGCGGCCTTGGCGTGGCAGCGGGGAGGTGCGGGCGAGGCGCCCCGTCGGGGCCCGGGGGCGGCGGGCGGCGGGCGGCGGCGCGCTGCGGGCAAGCCGGGCGGCGCGTGGCCAGGCCGCCCTGGGCGGGAGGCGTTGGTGGTATAGTGGTGAGCATAGCTGCCTTCCAAGCAGTTGACCCGGGTTCGATTCCCGGCCAACGCAGCGCGCCCACCTTTTGGCAGAGGCGGTGGTCCTGGCGCGCGCCCGACAGGGTGGGGCGGACTTGGCTGAGCGCTGCGTGGCAGGGCGTGCGTGCGCGGGGGCCAGGAGACGGAGGCGCGCCGTGTGTTTTGGAGGACAGGGCGCATGGCAGGCGGGAGGCCGGGGTGGCGGCGAGGCGGCGGCCGGGGGTTGGCCGTGGAAGCAGCGCGGCAGGCCAGGCGCTGGCGCTGCCCGTTGGCACCCAGCCAGGCGCCGGCTGCAGCAGGCAGAGGCGCAGGCCAGGTGCGCAGCCCGACGCTCCCTGGTGGTCTAGTGGTTAGGATTCGGCGCTCTCACCGCCGCGGCCCGGGTTCGATTCCCGGTCAGGGAAGCCTTTCTTCTTCCTCGGCGCGCTCCCGCGCACGCACGCACGCACGCCAGCCCGCCGCTCTGCCTCCCAAAGCACAGCCCGCCCACTTTTGCACAAGCAAGCAGCCAACTGCTTGTGCAACGGGGCAACAAACACCGCGCCCGTGCCCTGCCAGCCCAAGCCCAAGCCCAAGCCCAAGCCCAAGCCCAAGCCCAAGCCCAAGCCCTGCGCCTCTGCCTCCGCGGCCGCCCTCACGTCCTTTTCGCCAGCTGCGCCACCTCAGGGCCTTTGGCCGCTCCCCACCTCCAGGCTTCTCGCTGTCCCCCTGCTCCGGCGCCTCCCCTGCCCAGTCCAAAGTGCCCCTGGCAGCCTTCCTCCGCCACTCCGGGGCAGCCGGAACACCCCCAACCCAGACGTGGGCACGCGCGCACCAACACACATCCACCCGCACACGCAGGACGCCCCAATTCCGGAACAGCCGCACCCCACTCCACACACAGGGACCGGTGCCTGCACGCTCTCGGGCTCATGTCCTCACTCACGAGATCACCGCCGCCGGCACCGCGCACAGGAACAGGAACGCGTGTGCTTCTGCGTGCACGCACACACACACACAGACACACACAACAGACACACACACACACAGAGGGCACGCCTGCTCTCCCTGCCCGTTGGGCCGGGGCCAGGTGCCACATGCCATGGCCTCCATGGGTCCGAGAGCCACCAGACTAGGGTGTAGTTGCTTTGGTTTTCCCACCGTGAGCCGATCCAGGCTCCCAGGTGGGCTTGGGGCTTGAACACGTGGGAGCTGCCCCAGAGGGGCCCTGCACTTGGCACCCCTCCCCGCCTCCACCCCCAGGATGCAGGCTGCAGGCTGCAGATGCGAGACCAGCAGGCTGGAGAGGGCCGGCAAGCTGGAGCCCTGGGCAGTGCCGGCGGCTGCGGCTGGCCATAGGTGAGGGAGCCGCCTCCTCCGGGAGGAGGTGGGAGAGGGCTTGCGGACACCCCCGAGAGCCGAGATGACAGCCAGCCAGTGTGTGGGGACAAGGTGGAGGAGAGGGGAGCGGCACACGCTGGCGTTTCCCTGTGGGCTCTCTCCACACGGAAGGGAAGCGACCCCGCAGGTCCCCGTCGCGGGCCACGCCGCCACGGATGTGGTAGCACGTTCCAGTCCCCGCCTCATCTCTGAGCTGGCTCTCTCTGCGTCCCGACTGATGCCCCGATGCCTGCATCCGGGTCTCCGCCCCACTCTGTGCCGGCCCGGCCCTCGTCCAGTAGCGGCTCAGGCTCCTTGTGCCCACACAGGACGTCCAGGGCAAGGGCGGAGCTGCCCAGCCGCTTAGGGCAGGTCTCGGGGGCGACAGGTCGACGGGACTCAGAGGGCAGCGTCTCAGGCGTGGAGCCTCCCGCGCGGTGGGTGGGGAGGGGCCCTGCCCCGGGCCCTGGGGGCGGTGTGTGGGGGCGCGTGGCAGGGCTGGAGTCGGGTGTCCGTTCTGGTGGCTGGCATCCCAAGCAGCCTAGGGCCAGGGCGTGAGCCCCCGACGGGGGCCGGCATCTGTCCGGCAGCCGGAAGGCGGGAGGAGTCGTGGAAGGGTGCTAGGGCCAGGCGCGCGTTGGCGCTGGTTGTGAGAGCAGGGTGTGGGGAGGCCAAGCGGCGGGGCTTGGTGGCTCAGTGGCCGCCAAGGCAGAGCGGCGAGGTCGGGAGAGCAGCGCGTGGGTATCAGGAGAGGCAGAGGCAGAGGCAGAGGCTAGGAAGGAGGGAGAGGCGCGAGGGCTGAGGCGCTGGGCTAGGCGGGGTTGGGCGGGCAGGGGGGCTGGGGAGCGCGAGTGCCAAGAGTGCTGGTGCAAGCCTGGCCAGAGAGGCGGCCGAGGGAGCGGAGCGGCGCGCGCACAGGCGCTGCCGGGGCTGCCCAAGCAAAAGGGGAGCAGGAGCTGCATGGGCCGGGAATCGAACCCGGGCCTCCCGCGTGGCAGGCGAGAATTCTACCACTGAACCACCCATGCACCGTCGGTGGGCGATGCCAGGAGCCACCACAGGCCCGGAGCCTGGTCACCACGAGCTGCTCCATGCCCACTTCCAGCCACTTTCCGTGGAGCAGGGCGACCACACGCAAGCCGAAGGAGCTGCTCCACGTGCCTCTAGGGCCCAGGATGCTTGGCAAGCTGCATAGAGTTGAGGATGGGCGGAATGGTTGCCTGGGGTGGGGTGGGTGGGGGTGTGGTGTGGTGTGGTGGTGGTGGTGGTGGTTAGCCTTGGAAGGATGGGTGGGGTTCTGGAGGGACACACACACACACACACACACACACACACACAGAGACAGAGAGAGAGAGAGAGAGAGAGCGCGCTACAGAGCAAGAAGCAGGCAGACAGAGAAAGAGAGAGAAGCACAGAGCTTCAGCCCCTGCTGGGTTGTTGTCCGCATCCCAGGGCATGGGGAAGGAGGGGCGCTGGAGCCCAGAGAGAGCCAGGATGCAGCCAGCCAGACCCAGCCCTCCGCCCAGGTTCCCATCAGAGCAGGTGACCCGGGGCGGTCCCTGTGTTGGTGGGCACGAGTGTGAGCCACGGCTGCAACAGGAGCACCGGCTGAAGGTGGGCGGGTGGGAGGCGCCGCCACGCTGGGTGGGGCGGGGCTGCCCATGGAGCCCCCCGCCCGTGGGGAGGCGGTGGGTCGCTCAGGTGGTCGGTCGTGGAGGAGAGCCAATGTGTGCAGCTGGGTGACCACAGGGCACCTGGGCCTTAGGCTGGCCACCGCCCACTTCCTAGGGTGGTTTTCCTGACTCGTGGCCTCTGTGCCTCCTGAGGCAGCTGTGCTGAGGCCGAGAGAGGCGGGAGCACGGGGTCAGCAAAGGGCTCCGAGGAGCAGGATCCCGGGCAGCGCGCTGTCCCCAGCAGGCAGGCAGGCGGGAGGGCTGTCGGGCGGGCGGGCGGGGGTGCTCGGCGAGGGCGAGGGGGTGGGACGCGGCCCAAGCGCGCTGCTGCTCTCGGTGGGCAGGCTGCAGACAGGTGTTTAGGGGACGCTGGGGAGGACTCTGGGTGGGCGGGCCGCCCCTCGGTTCAGCGCTCTGGGGCTGGCAGGTGGCCGGGAGAGGTGGAGGAGATCTGGGGACTGGGGCTGGGAGGCGGAGGGCCGTGAAGGTGCGGAAGATAGCGGCAGAGGAGCCGGAGGAGCCAGGAAGACTCGGAGGCAGGTGGGTCCCGAGAAGTGGTGTCGTGGGGAGAGGGCCTGCGCTTGCGCTCGCGCTCGCGCTCGCGCTGGGGGCTGCGGGCAGAGGGCGGAGGGCACGGCTGGCCAGTTGGAGCGGGGTCCCTGTGGCGAGTACCCACGTGGGGGCCGGCAAGGCGGGGTCTCGCTCTCGACAGCCTGAGAGCCTGAGCGGCGAGTTGCACGACGGCTGCGAGACTGGACTGGGCGTGCCAAAAAGGCGTGCTTGTCAGGAGTGGGATCCGAACCCACGCCTCCAGGGGAGACTGCGACCTGAACGCAGCGCCTTAGACCGCTCGGCCATCCTGACGGCGGGCCGGGTCGCGGGGCCGTTCCCTTGGCTGGGAGAGCGCGCCCAGGCCTGCGGCTTTGGTCCGTCGCGCCGCCTGGGCCGTGGGCTGCGGTGCCAGGGCGCAAGGCGCAGGTCGCGGGGCGCGCGCTGCCCGGGGCAGCTCCGCTGGCCGGGGCTTGCAGGGCGCCGCTGCCCGGGTCTGGAGGCCGCACGGGGCACCCGGCAGCGCCCCGGGACGCGTCCCAGCCGCACCTCTCCCGAGCGCTGTGGGCCGGGCCGCGCGCTCCTCCCAGCCCCGCAGCACCCCTCTTTCCCGTACAGCCCCGCCCACCGGGTCGTCGTGATCCTCCCGCTCCTCCTCCCCCCCCTTCCTCCTCCTCCTCTCCCTCTGGGTTGTCCTGGTGGTTCTCTTCCTCCTCTTCCTCCCTGTGCCCCTCCGCTGCTCTTCTTCCCCCTCCTCTTGCTGCCGCCGCTGCTGCTGCTCTTCCTCACCTTCCTCCTCCTCCCTGGCTTCACCTGGGTCCTCCGGTCGGTTGGGTCTATGCTCCTGGAAGCTACCTACCATTCTGTGGTCCCGGGCCGGGGGTCCACGTGCGGGTGAAGGCACCAGGGTGCGGGGACTGGGGACTGGGGACTGGGAACGGGGGACGGAGGACGGGAGGCGGCGGTTGGCCCTGGAGCCGGTGTGTGGGCGGTGGAGGGCAGGGGTCGGGTGCGGGAGGGCGCAGAGGGGTGGAGGGGACCCAGGGGTAGCCGCCGCCGTCCTCGTTAGTATAGTGGTGAGTATCCCCGCCTGTCACGCGGGAGACCGGGGTTCGATTCCCCGACGGGGAGGCAAGCTGCCCTTTTTGGCCAGGCCCCGCACGCCGGCCCCCGCACGCGGAGCACCAGGGACCGTGGGGCCTGCGGGCCCCGGACACGCACCCGTGTGGGGCGCACGGGGCGCACAGGGCGCACAGGGTGCGGCGCGCGCGAGGAGTTTTCGCTCGCCCACGGAGGGCTTGGTGCGCTGGGTGAGGGGGCGCGGACGAGCCGGGGAGCGAGTCTGCGGGTGCGGTCCGTCGCCTGGCCGGACCCCTGGTGCACGAGGGCTCGGACGAGCCAGCTGAGGGCGGGCGCGGGCGCGCGCGCCGCCGGGGCTACGCTGGATCCGGAGGCCGGGGCCGCGGAGGAAGGAGACCTGGAGCCGCTGGGCGGAGGCGGGCGCGTGCGCAGACGGAGAAGCGGCTAGCGTGCGTGTGGATGCGCGAGGGCGCGCGCGTGGATCGGGCAGGCGTGCTGGGCTTGGCAGGCGGGGCGCCGGGCGGCCTTGGCGTGGCAGCGGGGAGGTGCGGGCGAGGCGCCCCGTCGGGGCCCGGGGGCGGCGGGCGGCGGGCGGCGGCGCGCTGCGGGCAAGCCGGGCGGCGCGTGGCCAGGCCGCCCTGGGCGGGAGGCGTTGGTGGTATAGTGGTGAGCATAGCTGCCTTCCAAGCAGTTGACCCGGGTTCGATTCCCGGCCAACGCAGCGCGCCCACCTTTTGGCAGAGGCGGTGGTCCTGGCGCGCGCCCGACAGGGTGGGGCGGACTTGGCTGAGCGCTGCGTGGCAGGGCGTGCGTGCGCGGGGGCCAGGAGACGGAGGCGCGCCGTGTGTTTTGGAGGACAGGGCGCATGGCAGGCGGGAGGCCGGGGTGGCGGCGAGGCGGCGGCCGGGGGTTGGCCGTGGAAGCAGCGCGGCAGGCCAGGCGCTGGCGCTGCCCGTTGGCACCCAGCCAGGCGCCGGCTGCAGCAGGCAGAGGCGCAGGCCAGGTGCGCAGCCCGACGCTCCCTGGTGGTCTAGTGGTTAGGATTCGGCGCTCTCACCGCCGCGGCCCGGGTTCGATTCCCGGTCAGGGAAGCCTTTCTTCTTCCTCGGCGCGCTCCCGCGCACGCACGCACGCACGCCAGCCCGCCGCTCTGCCTCCCAAAGCACAGCCCGCCCACTTTTGCACAAGCAAGCAGCCAACTGCTTGTGCAACGGGGCAACAAACACCGCGCCCGTGCCCTGCCAGCCCAAGCCCAAGCCCAAGCCCAAGCCCAAGCCCAAGCCCAAGCCCAAGCCCTGCGCCTCTGCCTCCGCGGCCGCCCTCACGTCCTTTTCGCCAGCTGCGCCACCTCAGGGCCTTTGGCCGCTCCCCACCTCCAGGCTTCTCGCTGTCCCCCTGCTCCGGCGCCTCCCCTGCCCAGTCCAAAGTGCCCCTGGCAGCCTTCCTCCGCCACTCCGGGGCAGCCGGAACACCCCCAACCCAGACGTGGGCACGCGCGCACCAACACACATCCACCCGCACACGCAGGACGCCCCAATTCCGGAACAGCCGCACCCCACTCCACACACAGGGACCGGTGCCTGCACGCTCTCGGGCTCATGTCCTCACTCACGAGATCACCGCCGCCGGCACCGCGCACAGGAACAGGAACGCGTGTGCTTCTGCGTGCACGCACACACACACACAGACACACACAACAGACACACACACACACAGAGGGCACGCCTGCTCTCCCTGCCCGTTGGGCCGGGGCCAGGTGCCACATGCCATGGCCTCCATGGGTCCGAGAGCCACCAGACTAGGGTGTAGTTGCTTTGGTTTTCCCACCGTGAGCCGATCCAGGCTCCCAGGTGGGCTTGGGGCTTGAACACGTGGGAGCTGCCCCAGAGGGGCCCTGCACTTGGCACCCCTCCCCGCCTCCACCCCCAGGATGCAGGCTGCAGGCTGCAGATGCGAGACCAGCAGGCTGGAGAGGGCCGGCAAGCTGGAGCCCTGGGCAGTGCCGGCGGCTGCGGCTGGCCATAGGTGAGGGAGCCGCCTCCTCCGGGAGGAGGTGGGAGAGGGCTTGCGGACACCCCCGAGAGCCGAGATGACAGCCAGCCAGTGTGTGGGGACAAGGTGGAGGAGAGGGGAGCGGCACACGCTGGCGTTTCCCTGTGGGCTCTCTCCACACGGAAGGGAAGCGACCCCGCAGGTCCCCGTCGCGGGCCACGCCGCCACGGATGTGGTAGCACGTTCCAGTCCCCGCCTCATCTCTGAGCTGGCTCTCTCTGCGTCCCGACTGATGCCCCGATGCCTGCATCCGGGTCTCCGCCCCACTCTGTGCCGGCCCGGCCCTCGTCCAGTAGCGGCTCAGGCTCCTTGTGCCCACACAGGACGTCCAGGGCAAGGGCGGAGCTGCCCAGCCGCTTAGGGCAGGTCTCGGGGGCGACAGGTCGACGGGACTCAGAGGGCAGCGTCTCAGGCGTGGAGCCTCCCGCGCGGTGGGTGGGGAGGGGCCCTGCCCCGGGCCCTGGGGGCGGTGTGTGGGGGCGCGTGGCAGGGCTGGAGTCGGGTGTCCGTTCTGGTGGCTGGCATCCCAAGCAGCCTAGGGCCAGGGCGTGAGCCCCCGACGGGGGCCGGCATCTGTCCGGCAGCCGGAAGGCGGGAGGAGTCGTGGAAGGGTGCTAGGGCCAGGCGCGCGTTGGCGCTGGTTGTGAGAGCAGGGTGTGGGGAGGCCAAGCGGCGGGGCTTGGTGGCTCAGTGGCCGCCAAGGCAGAGCGGCGAGGTCGGGAGAGCAGCGCGTGGGTATCAGGAGAGGCAGAGGCAGAGGCAGAGGCTAGGAAGGAGGGAGAGGCGCGAGGGCTGAGGCGCTGGGCTAGGCGGGGTTGGGCGGGCAGGGGGGCTGGGGAGCGCGAGTGCCAAGAGTGCTGGTGCAAGCCTGGCCAGAGAGGCGGCCGAGGGAGCGGAGCGGCGCGCGCACAGGCGCTGCCGGGGCTGCCCAAGCAAAAGGGGAGCAGGAGCTGCATGGGCCGGGAATCGAACCCGGGCCTCCCGCGTGGCAGGCGAGAATTCTACCACTGAACCACCCATGCACCGTCGGTGGGCGATGCCAGGAGCCACCACAGGCCCGGAGCCTGGTCACCACGAGCTGCTCCATGCCCACTTCCAGCCACTTTCCGTGGAGCAGGGCGACCACACGCAAGCCGAAGGAGCTGCTCCACGTGCCTCTAGGGCCCAGGATGCTTGGCAAGCTGCATAGAGTTGAGGATGGGCGGAATGGTTGCCTGGGGTGGGGTGGGTGGGGGTGTGGTGTGGTGTGGTGGTGGTGGTGGTGGTTAGCCTTGGAAGGATGGGTGGGGTTCTGGAGGGACACACACACACACACACACACACACACACACACAGAGACAGAGAGAGAGAGAGAGAGAGAGCGCGCTACAGAGCAAGAAGCAGGCAGACAGAGAAAGAGAGAGAAGCACAGAGCTTCAGCCCCTGCTGGGTTGTTGTCCGCATCCCAGGGCATGGGGAAGGAGGGGCGCTGGAGCCCAGAGAGAGCCAGGATGCAGCCAGCCAGACCCAGCCCTCCGCCCAGGTTCCCATCAGAGCAGGTGACCCGGGGCGGTCCCTGTGTTGGTGGGCACGAGTGTGAGCCACGGCTGCAACAGGAGCACCGGCTGAAGGTGGGCGGGTGGGAGGCGCCGCCACGCTGGGTGGGGCGGGGCTGCCCATGGAGCCCCCCGCCCGTGGGGAGGCGGTGGGTCGCTCAGGTGGTCGGTCGTGGAGGAGAGCCAATGTGTGCAGCTGGGTGACCACAGGGCACCTGGGCCTTAGGCTGGCCACCGCCCACTTCCTAGGGTGGTTTTCCTGACTCGTGGCCTCTGTGCCTCCTGAGGCAGCTGTGCTGAGGCCGAGAGAGGCGGGAGCACGGGGTCAGCAAAGGGCTCCGAGGAGCAGGATCCCGGGCAGCGCGCTGTCCCCAGCAGGCAGGCAGGCGGGAGGGCTGTCGGGCGGGCGGGCGGGGGTGCTCGGCGAGGGCGAGGGGGTGGGACGCGGCCCAAGCGCGCTGCTGCTCTCGGTGGGCAGGCTGCAGACAGGTGTTTAGGGGACGCTGGGGAGGACTCTGGGTGGGCGGGCCGCCCCTCGGTTCAGCGCTCTGGGGCTGGCAGGTGGCCGGGAGAGGTGGAGGAGATCTGGGGACTGGGGCTGGGAGGCGGAGGGCCGTGAAGGTGCGGAAGGTAGCGGCAGAGGAGCCGGAGGAGCCAGGAAGACTCGGAGGCAGGTGGGTCCCGAGAAGTGGTGTCGTGGGGAGAGGGCCTGCGCTCGCGCTCGCGCTCGCGCTGGGGGCTGCGGGCAGAGGGCGGAGGGCGGAGGGCACGGCTGGCCAGTTGGAGCGGGGTCCCTGTGGCGAGTACCCACGTGGGGGCCGGCAAGGCGGGGTCTCGCTCTCGACAGCCTGAGAGCCTGAGCGGCGAGTTGCACGACGGCTGCGAGACTGGACTGGGCGTGCCAAAAAGGCGTGCTTGTCAGGAGTGGGATCCGAACCCACGCCTCCAGGGGAGACTGCGACCTGAACGCAGCGCCTTAGACCGCTCGGCCATCCTGACGGCGGGCCGGGTCGCGGGGCCGTTCCCTTGGCTGGGAGAGCGCGCCCAGGCCTGCGGCTTTGGTCCGTCGCGCCGCCTGGGCCGTGGGCTGCGGTGCCAGGGCGCAAGGCGCAGGTCGCGGGGCGCGCGCTGCCCGGGGCAGCTCCGCTGGCCGGGGCTTGCAGGGCGCCGCTGCCCGGGTCTGGAGGCCGCACGGGGCACCCGGCAGCGCCCCGGGACGCGTCCCAGCCGCACCTCTCCCGAGCGCTGTGGGCCGGGCCGCGCGCTCCTCCCAGCCCCGCAGCACCCCTCTTTCCCGTACAGCCCCGCCCACCGGGTCGTCGTGATCCTCCCGCTCCTCCTCCCCCCCCCTTCCTCCTCCTCCTCTCCCTCTGGGTTGTCCTGGTGGTTCTCTTCCTCCTCTTCCTCCCTGTGCCCCTCCGCTGCTCTTCTTCCCCCTCCTCTTGCTGCCGCCGCTGCTGCTGCTCTTCCTCACCTTCCTCCTCCTCCCTGGCTTCACCTGGGTCCTCCGGTCGGTTGGGTCTATGCTCCTGGAAGCTACCTACCATTCTGTGGTCCCGGGCCGGGGGGTCCACGTGCGGGTGAAGGCACCAGGGTGCGGGGACTGGGGACTGGGGACTGGGAACGGGGGACGGAGGACGGGAGGCGGCGGTTGGCCCTGGAGCCGGTGTGTGGGCGGTGGAGGGCAGGGGTCGGGTGCGGGAGGGCGCAGAGGGGTGGAGGGGACCCAGGGGTAGCCGCCGCCGTCCTCGTTAGTATAGTGGTGAGTATCCCCGCCTGTCACGCGGGAGACCGGGGTTCGATTCCCCGACGGGGAGGCAAGCTGCCCTTTTTGGCCAGGCCCCGCACGCCGGCCCCCGCACGCGGAGCACCAGGGACCGTGGGGCCTGCGGGCCCCGGACACGCACCCGTGTGGGGCGCACGGGGCGCACAGGGCGCACAGGGTGCGGCGCGCGCGAGGAGTTTTCGCTCGCCCACGGAGGGCTTGGTGCGCTGGGTGAGGGGGCGCGGACGAGCCGGGGAGCGAGTCTGCGGGTGCGGTCCGTCGCCTGGCCGGACCCCTGGTGCACGAGGGCTCGGACGAGCCAGCTGAGGGCGGGCGCGGGCGCGCGCGCCGCCGGGGCTACGCTGGATCCGGAGGCCGGGGCCGCGGAGGAAGGAGACCTGGAGCCGCTGGGCGGAGGCGGGCGCGTGCGCAGACGGAGAAGCGGCTAGCGTGCGTGTGGATGCGCGAGGGCGCGCGCGTGGATCGGGCAGGCGTGCTGGGCTTGGCAGGCGGGGCGCCGGGCGGCCTTGGCGTGGCAGCGGGGAGGTGCGGGCGAGGCGCCCCGTCGGGGCCCGGGGGCGGCGGGCGGCGGGCGGCGGCGCGCTGCGGGCAAGCCGGGCGGCGCGTGGCCAGGCCGCCCTGGGCGGGAGGCGTTGGTGGTATAGTGGTGAGCATAGCTGCCTTCCAAGCAGTTGACCCGGGTTCGATTCCCGGCCAACGCAGCGCGCCCACCTTTTGGCAGAGGCGGTGGTCCTGGCGCGCGCCCGACAGGGTGGGGCGGACTTGGCTGAGCGCTGCGTGGCAGGGCGTGCGTGCGCGGGGGCCAGGAGACGGAGGCGCGCCGTGTGTTTTGGAGGACAGGGCGCATGGCAGGCGGGAGGCCGGGGTGGCGGCGAGGCGGCGGCCGGGGGTTGGCCGTGGAAGCAGCGCGGCAGGCCAGGCGCTGGCGCTGCCCGTTGGCACCCAGCCAGGCGCCGGCTGCAGCAGGCAGAGGCGCAGGCCAGGCGCGCAGCCCGACGCTCCCTGGTGGTCTAGTGGTTAGGATTCGGCGCTCTCACCGCCGCGGCCCGGGTTCGATTCCCGGTCAGGGAAGCCTTTCTTCTTCCTCGGCGCGCTCCCGCGCACGCACGCACGCACGCACGCCAGCCCGCCGCTCTGCCTCCCAAAGCACAGCCCGCCCACTTTTGCACAAGCAAGCAGCCAACTGCTTGTGCAACGGGGCAACAAACACCGCGCCCGTGCCCTGCCAGCCCAAGCCCAAGCCCAAGCCCAAGCCCAAGCCCAAGCCCAAGCCCTGCGCCTCTGCCTCCGCGGCCGCCCTCACGTCCTTTTCGCCAGCTGCGCCACCTCAGGGCCTTTGGCCGCTCCCCACCTCCAGGCTTCTCGCTGTCCCCCTGCTCCGGCGCCTCCCCTGCCCAGTCCAAAGTGCCCCTGGCAGCCTTCCTCCGCCACTCCGGGGCAGCCGGAACACCCCCAACCCAGACGTGGGCACGCGCGCACCAACACACATCCACCCGCACACGCAGGACGCCCCAATTCCGGAACAGCCGCACCCCACTCCACACACAGGGACCGGTGCCTGCACGCTCTCGGGCTCATGTCCTCACTCACGAGATCACCGCCGCCGGCACCGCGCACAGGAACAGGAACGCGTGTGCTTCTGCGTGCACGCACACACACACACAGACACACACAACAGACACACACACACACAGAGGGCACGCCTGCTCTCCCTGCCCGTTGGGCCGGGGCCAGGTGCCACATGCCATGGCCTCCATGGGTCCGAGAGCCACCAGACTAGGGTGTAGTTGCTTTGGTTTTCCCACCGTGAGCCGATCCAGGCTCCCAGGTGGGCTTGGGGCTTGAACACGTGGGAGCTGCCCCAGAGGGGCCCTGCACTTGGCACCCCTCCCCGCCTCCACCCCCAGGATGCAGGCTGCAGGCTGCAGATGCGAGACCAGCAGGCTGGAGAGGGCCGGCAAGCTGGAGCCCTGGGCAGTGCCGGCGGCTGCGGCTGGCCATAGGTGAGGGAGCCGCCTCCTCCGGGAGGAGGTGGGAGAGGGCTTGCGGACACCCCCGAGAGCCGAGATGACAGCCAGCCAGTGTGTGGGGACAAGGTGGAGGAGAGGGGAGCGGCACACGCTGGCGTTTCCCTGTGGGCTCTCTCCACACGGAAGGGAAGCGACCCCGCAGGTCCCCGTCGCGGGCCACGCCGCCACGGATGTGGTAGCACGTTCCAGTCCCCGCCTCATCTCTGAGCTGGCTCTCTCTGCGTCCCGACTGATGCCTCGATGCCTGCATCCGGGTCTCCGCCCCACTCTGTGCCGGCCCGGCCCTCGTCCAGTAGCGGCTCAGGCTCCTTGTGCCCACACAGGACGTCCAGGGCAAGGGCGGAGCTGCCCAGCCGCTTAGGGCAGGTCTCGGGGGCGACAGGTCGACGGGACTCAGAGGGCAGCGTCTCAGGCGTGGAGCCTCCCGCGCGGTGGGTGGGGAGGGGCCCTGCCCCGGGCCCTGGGGGCGGTGTGTGGGGGCGCGTGGCAGGGCTGGAGTCGGGTGTCCGTTCTGGTGGCTGGCATCCCAAGCAGCCTAGGGCCAGGGCGTGAGCCCCCGACGGGGGCCGGCATCTGTCCGGCAGCCGGAAGGCGGGAGGAGTCGTGGAAGGGTGCTAGGGCCAGGCGCGCGTTGGCGCTGGTTGTGAGAGCAGGGTGTGGGGAGGCCAAGCGGCGGGGCTTGGTGGCTCAGTGGCCGCCAAGGCAGAGCGGCGAGGTCGGGAGAGCAGCGCGTGGGTATCAGGAGAGGCAGAGGCAGAGGCAGAGGCTAGGAAGGAGGCAGAGGCGCGAGGGCTGAGGCGCTGGGCTAGGCGGGGTTGGGCGGGCAGGGGGGCTGGGGAGCGCGAGTGCCAAGAGTGCTGGTGCAAGCCTGGCCAGAGAGGCGGCCGAGGGAGCGGAGCGGCGCGCGCACAGGCGCTGCCGGGGCTGCCCAAGCAAAAGGGGAGCAGGAGCTGCATGGGCCGGGAATCGAACCCGGGCCCTCCCGCGTGGCAGGCGAGAATTCTACCACTGAACCACCCATGCACCGTCGGTGGGCGATGCCAGGAGCCACCACAGGCCCGGAGCCTGGTCACCACGAGCTGCTCCATGCCCACTTCCAGCCGCTTTCCGTGGAGCAGGGCGACCACACGCAAGCCGAAGGAGCTGCTCCACGTGCCTCTAGGGCCCAGGATGCTTGGCAAGCTGCATAGAGTTGAGGATGGGCGGAATGGTTGCCTGGGGTGGGGTGGGTGGGGGTGTGGTGTGGTGTGGTGGTGGTGGTGGTGGTTAGCCTTGGAAGGATGGGTGGGGTTCTGGAGGGACACACACACACACACACACACACACACACACACACACAGAGAGAGAGAGAGAGAGAGAGAGAGAGCGCGCTACAGAGCAAGAAGCAGGCAGACAGAGAAAGAGAGAGAAGCACAGAGCTTCAGCCCCTGCTGGGTTGTTGTCCGCATCCCAGGGCATGGGGAAGGAGGGGCGCTGGAGCCCAGAGAGAGCCAGGATGCAGGCCAGCCAGACCCAGCCCTCCGCCCAGGTTCCCATCAGAGCAGGTGACCCGGGGCGGTCCCTGTGTTGGTGGGCACGAGTGTGAGCCACGGCTGCAACAGGAGCACCGGCTGAAGGTGGGCGGGTGGGGAGGCGCCGCCACGCTGGGTGGGGCGGGGCTGCCCATGGAGCCCCCCGCCCGTGGGGAGGCGGTGGGTCGCTCAGGTGGTCGGTCGTGGAGGAGAGCCAATGTGTGCAGCTGGGTGACCACAGGGCACCTGGGCCTTAGGCTGGCCACCGCCCACTTCCTAGGGTGGTTTTCCTGACTCGTGGCCTCTGTGCCTCCTGAGGCAGCTGTGCTGAGGCCGAGAGAGGCGGGAGCACGGGGTCAGCAAAGGGCTCCGAGGAGCAGGATCCCGGGCAGCGCGCTGTCCCCAGCAGGCAGGCAGGCGGGAGGGCTGTCGGGCGGGCGGGCGGGGGTGCTCGGCGAGGGCGAGGGGGTGGACGCGGCCCAAGCGCGCTGCTGCTCTCGGTGGGCAGGCTGCAGACAGGTGTTTAGGGGACGCTGGGGAGGACTCTGGGTGGGCGGGCCGCCCCTCGGTTCAGCGCTCTGGGGCTGGCAGGTGGCCGGGAGAGGTGGAGGAGATCTGGGGACTGGGGCTGGGAGGCGGAGGGCCGTGAAGGTGCGGAAGGTAGCGGCAGAGGAGCCGGAGGAGCCAGGAAGACTCGGAGGCAGGTGGGTCCCGAGAAGTGGTGTCGTGGGGAGAGGGCCTGCGCTCGCGCTCGCGCTCGCGCTGGGGGCTGCGGGCAGAGGGCGGAGGGCACGGCTGGCCAGTTGGAGCGGGGGTCCCTGTGGCGAGTACCCACGTGGGGGCCGGCAAGGCGGCGGTCTCGCTCTCGACAGCCTGAGAGCCTGAGCGGCGAGTTGCACGACGGCTGCGAGACTGGACTGGGCGTGCCAAAAAGGCGTGCTTGTCAGGAGTGGGATCCGAACCCACGCCTCCAGGGGAGACTGCGACCTACGCAGCGCCTTAGACCGCTCGGCCATCCTGACGGCGGGCCGGGTCGCGGGGCCGTTCCCTTGGCTGGGAGAGCGCGCCCAGGCCTGCGGCTTTGGTCCGTCGCGCCGCCTGGGCCGTGGGCTGCGGTGCCAGGGCGCAAGGCGCAGGTCGCGGGGGCGCGCGCTGCCCGGGGCAGCTCCGCTGGCCGGGGCTTGCAGGGCGCCGCTGCCCGGGTCTGGAGGCCGCACGGGGCACCCGGCAGCGCCCCGGGACGCGTCCCAGCCGCACCTCTCCCGAGCGCTGTGGGCCGGGCCGCGCGCTCCTCCCAGCCCCGCAGCACCCCTCTTTCCCGTACAGCCCCGCCCACCGGGTCGTCGTGATCCTCCCGCTCCTCCTCCCCCCCCTTCCTCCTCCTCCTCTCCCTCTGGGTTGTCCTGGTGGTTCTCTTCCTCCTCTTCCTCCCTGTGCCCCTCCGCTGCTCTTCTTCCCCCTCCTCTTGCTGCCGCCGCTGCTGCTGCTCTTCCTCACCTTCCTCCTCCTCCCTGGCTTCACCTGGGTCCTCCGGTCGGTTGGGTCTATGCTCCTGGAAGCTACCTACCATTCTGTGGTCCCGGGCCGGGGGTCCACGTGCGGGTGAAGGCACCAGGGTGCGGGGACTGGGGACTGGGGACTGGGAACGGGGGACGGAGGACGGGAGGCGGCGGTTGGCCCTGGAGCCGGTGTGTGGGCGGTGGAGGGCAGGGGTCGGGTGCGGGAGGGGCGCAGAGGGGTGGAGGGGACCCAGGGGTAGCCGCCGCCGTCCTCGTTAGTATAGTGGTGAGTATCCCCGCCTGTCACGCGGGAGACCGGGGTTCGATTCCCCGACGGGGAGGCAAGCTGCCCTTTTTGGCCAGGCCCCGCACGCCGGCCCCCGCACGCGGAGCACCAGGGACCGTGGGGCCTGCGGGCCCCGGACACGCACCCGTGTGGGGCGCACGGGGCGCACAGGGCGCACAGGGTGCGGCGCGCGCGAGGAGTTTTCGCTCGCCCACGGAGGGCTTGGTGCGCTGGGTGAGGGGGGCGCGGACGAGCCGGGGAGCGAGTCTGCGGGTGCGGTCCGTCGCCTGGCCGGACCCCTGGTGCACGAGGGCTCGGACGAGCCAGCTGAGGGCGGGCGCGGGGCGCGCGCGCCGCCGGGGCTACGCTGGATCCGGAGGCCGGGGCCGCGGAGGAAGGAGACCTGGAGCCGCTGGGCGGAGGCGGGCGCGTGCGCAGACGGAGAAGCGGCTAGCGTGCGTGTGGATGCGCGAGGGCGCGCGCGTGGATCGGGCAGGCGTGCTGGGCTTGGCAGGCGGGGCGCCGGGCGGCCTTGGCGTGGCAGCGGGGAGGTGCGGGCGAGGCGCCCCGTCGGGGCCCGGGGGCGGCGGGCGGCGGGCGGCGGCGCGCTGCGGGCAAGCCGGGCGGCGCGTGGCCAGGCCGCCCTGGGCGGGAGGCGTTGGTGGTATAGTGGTGAGCATAGCTGCCTTCCAAGCAGTTGACCCGGGTTCGATTCCCGGCCAACGCAGCGCGCCCACCTTTTGGCAGAGGCGGTGGTCCTGGCGCGCGCCCGACAGGGTGGGGCGGACTTGGCTGAGCGCTGCGTGGCAGGGCGTGCGTGCGCGGGGGGCCAGGAGACGGAGGCGCGCCGTGTGTTTTGGAGGACAGGGCGCATGGCAGGCGGGAGGCCGGGGTGGCGGCGAGGCGGCGGCCGGGGGTTGGCCGTGGAAGCAGCGCGGCAGGCCAGGCGCTGGCGCTGCCCGTTGGCACCCAGCCAGGCGCCGGCTGCAGCAGGCAGAGGCGCAGGCCAGGTGCGCAGCCCGACGCTCCCTGGTGGTCTAGTGGTTAGGATTCGGCGCTCTCACCGCCGCGGCCCGGGTTCGATTCCCGGTCAGGGAAGCCTTTCTTCTTCCTCGGCGCGCTCCCGCGCACGCACGCACGCACGCCAGCCCGCCGCTCTGCCTCCCAAAGCACAGCCCGCCCACTTTTGCACAAGCAAGCAGCCAACTGCTTGTGCAACGGGGCAACAAACACCGCGCCCGTGCCCTGCCAGCCCAAGCCCAAGCCCAAGCCCAAGCCCAAGCCCAAGCCCAAGCCCAAGCCCAAGCCCAAGCCCAAGCCCTGCGCCTCTGCCTCCGCGGCCGCCCTCACGTCCTTTTCGCCAGCTGCGCCACCTCAGGGCCTTTGGCCGCTCCCCACCTCCAGGCTTCTCGCTGTCCCCCTGCTCCGGCGCCTCCCCTGCCCAGTCCAAAGTGCCCCTGGCAGCCTTCCTCCGCCACTCCGGGGCAGCCGGAACACCCCCAACCCAGACGTGGGCACGCGCGCACCAACACACATCCACCCGCACACGCAGGACGCCCCAATTCCGGAACAGCCGCACCCCACTCCACACACAGGGACCGGTGCCTGCACGCTCTCGGGCTCATGTCCTCACTCACGAGATCACCGCCGCCGGCACCGCGCACAGGAACAGGAACGCGTGTGCTTCTGCGTGCACGCACACACACACACAGACACACACAACAGACACACACACACACAGAGGGCACGCCTGCTCTCCCTGCCCGTTGGGCCGGGGCCAGGTGCCACATGCCATGGCCTCCATGGGTCCGAGAGCCACCAGACTAGGGTGTAGTTGCTTTGGTTTTCCCACCGTGAGCCGATCCAGGCTCCCAGGTGGGCTTGGGGCTTGAACACGTGGGAGCTGCCCCAGAGGGGCCCTGCACTTGGCACCCCTCCCCGCCTCCACCCCCAGGATGCAGGCTGCAGGCTGCAGATGCGAGACCAGCAGGCTGGAGAGGGCCGGCAAGCTGGAGCCCTGGGCAGTGCCGGCGGCTGCGGCTGGCCATAGGTGAGGGAGCCGCCTCCTCCGGGAGGAGGTGGGAGAGGGCTTGCGGACACCCCCGAGAGCCGAGATGACAGCCAGCCAGTGTGTGGGGACAAGGTGGAGGAGAGGGGAGCGGCACACGCTGGCGTTTCCCTGTGGGCTCTCTCCACACGGAAGGGAAGCGACCCCGCAGGTCCCCGTCGCGGGCCACGCCGCCACGGATGTGGTAGCACGTTCCAGTCCCCGCCTCATCTCTGAGCTGGCTCTCTCTGCGTCCCGACTGATGCCCCGATGCCTGCATCCGGGTCTCCGCCCCACTCTGTGCCGGCCCGGCCCTCGTCCAGTAGCGGCTCAGGCTCCTTGTGCCCACACAGGACGTCCAGGGCAAGGGCGGAGCTGCCCAGCCGCTTAGGGCAGGTCTCGGGGGCGACAGGTCGACGGGACTCAGAGGGCAGCGTCTCAGGCGTGGAGCCTCCCGCGCGGTGGGTGGGGAGGGGCCCTGCCCCGGGCCCTGGGGGCGGTGTGTGGGGGCGCGTGGCAGGGCTGGAGTCGGGTGTCCGTTCTGGTGGCTGGCATCCCAAGCAGCCTAGGGCCAGGGCGTGAGCCCCCGACGGGGGCCGGCATCTGTCCGGCAGCCGGAAGGCGGGAGGAGTCGTGGAAGGGTGCTAGGGCCAGGCGCGCGTTGGCGCTGGTTGTGAGAGCAGGGTGTGGGGAGGCCAAGCGGCGGGGCTTGGTGGCTCAGTGGCCGCCAAGGCAGAGCGGCGAGGTCGGGAGAGCAGCGCGTGGGTATCAGGAGAGGCAGAGGCAGAGGCAGAGGCTAGGAAGGAGGGAGAGGCGCGAGGGCTGAGGCGCTGGGCTAGGCGGGGTTGGGCGGGCAGGGGGGCTGGGGAGCGCGAGTGCCAAGAGTGCTGGTGCAAGCCTGGCCAGAGAGGCGGCCGAGGGAGCGGAGCGGCGCGCGCACAGGCGCTGCCGGGGCTGCCCAAGCAAAAGGGGAGCAGGAGCTGCATGGGCCGGGAATCGAACCCGGGCCTCCCGCGTGGCAGGCGAGAATTCTACCACTGAACCACCCATGCACCGTCGGTGGGCGATGCCAGGAGCCACCACAGGCCCGGAGCCTGGTCACCACGAGCTGCTCCATGCCCACTTCCAGCCGCTTTCCGTGGAGCAGGGCGACCACACGCAAGCCGAAGGAGCTGCTCCACGTGCCTCTAGGGCCCAGGATGCTTGGCAAGCTGCATAGAGTTGAGGATGGGCGGAATGGTTGCCTGGGGTGGGGTGGGTGGGGGTGTGGTGTGGTGTGGTGGTGGTGGTGGTGGTTAGCCTTGGAAGGATGGGTGGGGTTCTGGAGGGACACACACACACACACACACACACACACACACACAGAGAGAGAGAGAGAGAGAGAGAGAGAGCGCGCTACAGAGCAAGAAGCAGGCAGACAGAGAAAGAGAGAGAAGCACAGAGCTTCAGCCCCTGCTGGGTTGTTGTCCGCATCCCAGGGCATGGGGAAGGAGGGGCGCTGGAGCCCAGAGAGAGCCAGGATGCAGCCAGCCAGACCCAGCCCTCCGCCCAGGTTCCCATCAGAGCAGGTGACCCGGGGCGGTCCCTGTGTTGGTGGGCACGAGTGTGAGCCACGGCTGCAACAGGAGCACCGGCTGAAGGTGGGCGGGTGGGAGGCGCCGCCACGCTGGGTGGGGCGGGGCTGCCCATGGAGCCCCCCGCCCGTGGGGAGGCGGTGGGTCGCTCAGGTGGTCGGTCGTGGAGGAGAGCCAATGTGTGCAGCTGGGTGACCACAGGGCACCTGGGCCTTAGGCTGGCCACCGCCCACTTCCTAGGGTGGTTTTCCTGACTCGTGGCCTCTGTGCCTCCTGAGGCAGCTGTGCTGAGGCCGAGAGAGGCGGGAGCACGGGGTCAGCAAAGGGCTCCGAGGAGCAGGATCCCGGGCAGCGCGCTGTCCCCAGCAGGCAGGCAGGCGGGAGGGCTGTCGGGCGGGCGGGCGGGGGTGCTCGGCGAGGGCGAGGGGGTGGGACGCGGCCCAAGCGCGCTGCTGCTCTCGGTGGGCAGGCTGCAGACAGGTGTTTAGGGGACGCTGGGGAGGACTCTGGGTGGGCGGGCCGCCCCTCGGTTCAGCGCTCTGGGGCTGGCAGGTGGCCGGGAGAGGTGGAGGAGATCTGGGGACTGGGGCTGGGAGGCGGAGGGCCGTGAAGGTGCGGAAGGTAGCGGCAGAGGAGCCGGAGGAGCCAGGAAGACTCGGAGGCAGGTGGGTCCCGAGAAGTGGTGTCGTGGGGAGAGGGCCTGCGCTCGCGCTCGCGCTCGCGCTGGGGGCTGCGGGCAGAGGGCGGAGGGCGGAGGGCACGGCTGGCCAGTTGGAGCGGGGTCCCTGTGGCGAGTACCCACGTGGGGGCCGGCAAGGCGGGGTCTCGCTCTCGACAGCCTGAGAGCCTGAGCGGCGAGTTGCACGACGGCTGCGAGACTGGACTGGGCGTGCCAAAAAGGCGTGCTTGTCAGGAGTGGGATCCGAACCCACGCCTCCAGGGGAGACTGCGACCTGAACGCAGCGCCTTAGACCGCTCGGCCATCCTGACGGCGGGCCGGGTCGCGGGGCCGTTCCCTTGGCTGGGAGAGCGCGCCCAGGCCTGCGGCTTTGGTCCGTCGCGCCGCCTGGGCCGTGGGCTGCGGTGCCAGGGCGCAAGGCGCAGGTCGCGGGGCGCGCGCTGCCCGGGGCAGCTCCGCTGGCCGGGGCTTGCAGGGCGCCGCTGCCCGGGTCTGGAGGCCGCACGGGGCACCCGGCAGCGCCCCGGGACGCGTCCCAGCCGCACCTCTCCCGAGCGCTGTGGGCCGGGCCGCGCGCTCCTCCCAGCCCCGCAGCACCCCTCTTTCCCGTACAGCCCCGCCCACCGGGTCGTCGTGATCCTCCCGCTCCTCCTCCCCCCCCTTCCTCCTCCTCCTCTCCCTCTGGGTTGTCCTGGTGGTTCTCTTCCTCCTCTTCCTCCCTGTGCCCCTCCGCTGCTCTTCTTCCCCCTCCTCTTGCTGCCGCCGCTGCTGCTGCTCTTCCTCACCTTCCTCCTCCTCCCTGGCTTCACCTGGGTCCTCCGGTCGGTTGGGTCTATGCTCCTGGAAGCTACCTACCATTCTGTGGTCCCGGGCCGGGGGGTCCACGTGCGGGTGAAGGCACCAGGGTGCGGGGACTGGGGACTGGGGACTGGGAACGGGGGACGGAGGACGGGAGGCGGCGGTTGGCCCTGGAGCCGGTGTGTGGGCGGTGGAGGGCAGGGGTCGGGTGCGGGAGGGCGCAGAGGGGTGGAGGGGACCCAGGGGTAGCCGCCGCCGTCCTCGTTAGTATAGTGGTGAGTATCCCCGCCTGTCACGCGGGAGACCGGGGTTCGATTCCCCGACGGGGAGGCAAGCTGCCCTTTTTGGCCAGGCCCCGCACGCCGGCCCCCGCACGCGGAGCACCAGGGACCGTGGGGCCTGCGGGCCCCGGACACGCACCCGTGTGGGGCGCACGGGGCGCACAGGGCGCACAGGGTGCGGCGCGCGCGAGGAGTTTTCGCTCGCCCACGGAGGGCTTGGTGCGCTGGGTGAGGGGGCGCGGACGAGCCGGGGAGCGAGTCTGCGGGTGCGGTCCGTCGCCTGGCCGGACCCCTGGTGCACGAGGGCTCGGACGAGCCAGCTGAGGGCGGGCGCGGGCGCGCGCGCCGCCGGGGCTACGCTGGATCCGGAGGCCGGGGCCGCGGAGGAAGGAGACCTGGAGCCGCTGGGCGGAGGCGGGCGCGTGCGCAGACGGAGAAGCGGCTAGCGTGCGTGTGGATGCGCGAGGGCGCGCGCGTGGATCGGGCAGGCGTGCTGGGCTTGGCAGGCGGGGCGCCGGGCGGCCTTGGCGTGGCAGCGGGGAGGTGCGGGCGAGGCGCCCCGTCGGGGCCCGGGGGCGGCGGGCGGCGGGCGGCGGCGCGCTGCGGGCAAGCCGGGCGGCGCGTGGCCAGGCCGCCCTGGGCGGGAGGCGTTGGTGGTATAGTGGTGAGCATAGCTGCCTTCCAAGCAGTTGACCCGGGTTCGATTCCCGGCCAACGCAGCGCGCCCACCTTTTGGCAGAGGCGGTGGTCCTGGCGCGCGCCCGACAGGGTGGGGCGGACTTGGCTGAGCGCTGCGTGGCAGGGCGTGCGTGCGCGGGGGCCAGGAGACGGAGGCGCGCCGTGTGTTTTGGAGGACAGGGCGCATGGCAGGCGGGAGGCCGGGGTGGCGGCGAGGCGGCGGCCGGGGGTTGGCCGTGGAAGCAGCGCGGCAGGCCAGGCGCTGGCGCTGCCCGTTGGCACCCAGCCAGGCGCCGGCTGCAGCAGGCAGAGGCGCAGGCCAGGCGCGCAGCCCGACGCTCCCTGGTGGTCTAGTGGTTAGGATTCGGCGCTCTCACCGCCGCGGCCCGGGTTCGATTCCCGGTCAGGGAAGCCTTTCTTCTTCCTCGGCGCGCTCCCGCGCACGCACGCACGCACGCACGCCAGCCCGCCGCTCTGCCTCCCAAAGCACAGCCCGCCCACTTTTGCACAAGCAAGCAGCCAACTGCTTGTGCAACGGGGCAACAAACACCGCGCCCGTGCCCTGCCAGCCCAAGCCCAAGCCCAAGCCCAAGCCCAAGCCCAAGCCCAAGCCCTGCGCCTCTGCCTCCGCGGCCGCCCTCACGTCCTTTTCGCCAGCTGCGCCACCTCAGGGCCTTTGGCCGCTCCCCACCTCCAGGCTTCTCGCTGTCCCCCTGCTCCGGCGCCTCCCCTGCCCAGTCCAAAGTGCCCCTGGCAGCCTTCCTCCGCCACTCCGGGGCAGCCGGAACACCCCCAACCCAGACGTGGGCACGCGCGCACCAACACACATCCACCCGCACACGCAGGACGCCCCAATTCCGGAACAGCCGCACCCCACTCCACACACAGGGACCGGTGCCTGCACGCTCTCGGGCTCATGTCCTCACTCACGAGATCACCGCCGCCGGCACCGCGCACAGGAACAGGAACGCGTGTGCTTCTGCGTGCACGCACACACACACACAGACACACACAACAGACACACACACACACAGAGGGCACGCCTGCTCTCCCTGCCCGTTGGGCCGGGGCCAGGTGCCACATGCCATGGCCTCCATGGGTCCGAGAGCCACCAGACTAGGGTGTAGTTGCTTTGGTTTTCCCACCGTGAGCCGATCCAGGCTCCCAGGTGGGCTTGGGGCTTGAACACGTGGGAGCTGCCCCAGAGGGGCCCTGCACTTGGCACCCCTCCCCGCCTCCACCCCCAGGATGCAGGCTGCAGGCTGCAGATGCGAGACCAGCAGGCTGGAGAGGGCCGGCAAGCTGGAGCCCTGGGCAGTGCCGGCGGCTGCGGCTGGCCATAGGTGAGGGAGCCGCCTCCTCCGGGAGGAGGTGGGAGAGGGCTTGCGGACACCCCCGAGAGCCGAGATGACAGCCAGCCAGTGTGTGGGGACAAGGTGGAGGAGAGGGGAGCGGCACACGCTGGCGTTTCCCTGTGGGCTCTCTCCACACGGAAGGGAAGCGACCCCGCAGGTCCCCGTCGCGGGCCACGCCGCCACGGATGTGGTAGCACGTTCCAGTCCCCGCCTCATCTCTGAGCTGGCTCTCTCTGCGTCCCGACTGATGCCTCGATGCCTGCATCCGGGTCTCCGCCCCACTCTGTGCCGGCCCGGCCCTCGTCCAGTAGCGGCTCAGGCTCCTTGTGCCCACACAGGACGTCCAGGGCAAGGGCGGAGCTGCCCAGCCGCTTAGGGCAGGTCTCGGGGGCGACAGGTCGACGGGACTCAGAGGGCAGCGTCTCAGGCGTGGAGCCTCCCGCGCGGTGGGTGGGGAGGGGCCCTGCCCCGGGCCCTGGGGGCGGTGTGTGGGGGCGCGTGGCAGGGCTGGAGTCGGGTGTCCGTTCTGGTGGCTGGCATCCCAAGCAGCCTAGGGCCAGGGCGTGAGCCCCCGACGGGGGCCGGCATCTGTCCGGCAGCCGGAAGGCGGGAGGAGTCGTGGAAGGGTGCTAGGGCCAGGCGCGCGTTGGCGCTGGTTGTGAGAGCAGGGGTGTGGGGAGGCCAAGCGGCGGGGCTTGGTGGCTCAGTGGCCGCCAAGGCAGAGCGGCGAGGTCGGGAGAGCAGCGCGTGGGTATCAGGAGAGGCAGAGGCAGAGGCAGAGGCTAGGAAGGAGGCAGAGGCGCGAGGGCTGAGGCGCTGGGCTAGGCGGGGTTGGGCGGGCAGGGGGGCTGGGGAGCGCGAGTGCCAAGAGTGCTGGTGCAAGCCTGGCCAGAGAGGCGGCCGAGGGAGCGGAGCGGCGCGCGCACAGGCGCTGCCGG
The DNA here is from genome assembly GCA_949820135.1 of Sylvilagus floridanus. Lineage (NCBI taxonomy): Eukaryota > Metazoa > Chordata > Mammalia > Lagomorpha > Leporidae > Sylvilagus > Sylvilagus floridanus. Next base: position 122,928,564 of record OX463225.1, read on the forward strand.
GGCTGCCCAAGCAAAAGGGGAGCAGGAGCTGCATGGGCCGGGAATCGAACCCGGGCCTCCCGCGTGGCAGGCGAGAATTCTACCACTGAACCACCCATGCACCGTCGGTGGGCGATGCCAGGAGCCACCACAGGCCCGGAGCCTGGTCACCACGAGCTGCTCCATGCCCACTTCCAGCCGCTTTCCGTGGAGCAGGGCGACCACACGCAAGCCGAAGGAGCTGCTCCACGTGCCTCTAGGGCCCAGGATGCTTGGCAAGCTGCATAGAGTTGAGGATGGGCGGAATGGTTGCCTGGGGTGGGGTGGGTGGGGGGTGTGGTGTGGTGTGGTGGTGGTGGTGGTGGTTAGCCTTGGAAGGATGGGTGGGGTTCTGGAGGGACACACACACACACACACACACACACACACACACACACACAGAGAGAGAGAGAGAGAGAGAGAGAGAGAGAGAGAGAGCGCTACAGAGCAAGAAGCAGGCAGACAGAGAAAGAGAGAGAAGCACAGAGCTTCAGCCCCTGCTGGGTTGTTGTCCGCATCCCAGGGCATGGGGAAGGAGGGGCGCTGGAGCCCAGAGAGAGCCAGGATGCAGCCAGCCAGACCCAGCCCTCCGCCCAGGTTCCCATCAGAGCAGGTGACCCGGGGCGGTCCCTGTGTTGGTGGGCACGAGTGTGAGCCACGGCTGCAACAGGAGCACCGGCTGAAGGTGGGCGGGTGGGAGGCGCCGCCACGCTGGGTGGGGCGGGGCTGCCCATGGAGCCCCCCGCCCGTGGGGAGGCGGTGGGTCGCTCAGGTGGTCGGTCGTGGAGGAGAGCCAATGTGTGCAGCTGGGTGACCACAGGGCACCTGGGCCTTAGGCTGGCCACCGCCCACTTCCTAGGGTGGTTTTCCTGACTCGTGGCCTCTGTGCCTCCTGAGGCAGCTGTGCTGAGGCCGAGAGAGGCGGGAGCACGGGGTCAGCAAAGGGCTCCGAGGAGCAGGATCCCGGGCAGCGCGCTGTCCCCAGCAGGCAGGCAGGCGGGAGGGCTGTCGGGCGGGCGGGCGGGGGTGCTCGGCGAGGGCGAGGAGGTGGGACGCGGCCCAAGCGCGCTGCTGCTCTCGGTGGGCAGGCTGCAGACAGGTGTTTAGGGGACGCTGGGGAGGACTCTGGGTGGGCGGGCCGCCCCTCGGTTCAGCGCTCTGGGGCTGGCAGGTGGCCGGAGAGGTGGAGGAGATCTGGGGACTGGGGCTGGGAGGCGGAGGGCCGTGAAGGTGCGGAAGGTAGCGGCAGAGGAGCCGGAGGAGCCAGGAAGACTCGGAGGCAGGTGGGTCCCGAGAAGTGGTGTCGTGGGGAGAGGGCCTGCGCTCGCGCTCGCGCTCGCGCTCGCGCTGGGGGCTGCGGGCAGAGGGCGGAGGGCGGAGGGCACGGCTGGCCAGTTGGAGCGGGGTCCCTGTGGCGAGTACCCACGTGGGGGCCGGCAAGGCGGGGTCTCGCTCTCGACAGCCTGAGAGCCTGAGCGGCGAGTTGCACGACGGCTGCGAGACTGGACTGGGCGTGCCAAAAAGGCGTGCTTGTCAGGAGTGGGATCCGAACCCACGCCTCCAGGGGAGACTGCGACCTGAACGCAGCGCCTTAGACCGCTCGGCCATCCTGACGGCGGGCCGGGTCGCGGGGCCGTTCCCTTGGCTGGGAGAGCGCGCCCAGGCCTGCGGCTTTGGTCCGTCGCGCCGCCTGGGCCGTGGGCTGCGGTGCCAGGGCGCAAGGCGCAGGTCGCGGGGCGCGCGCTGCCCGGGGCAGCTCCGCTGGCCGGGGCTTGCAGGGCGCCGCTGCCCGGGTCTGGAGGCCGCACGGGGCACCCGGCAGCGCCCCGGGACGCGTCCCAGCCGCACCTCTCCCGAGCGCTGTGGGCCGGGCCGCGCGCTCCTCCCAGCCCCGCAGCACCCCTCTTTCCCGTACAGCCCCGCCCACCGGGTCGTCGTGATCCTCCCGCTCCTCCTCCCCCCCCTTCCTCCTCCTCCTCTCCCTCTGGGTTGTCCTGGTGGTTCTCTTCCTCCTCTTCCTCCCTGTGCCCCTCCGCTGCTCTTCTTCCCCCTCCTCTTGCTGCCGCCGCTGCTGCTGCTCTTCCTCACCTTCCTCCTCCTCCCTGGCTTCACCTGGGTCCTCCGGTCGGTTGGGTCTATGCTCCTGGAAGCTACCTACCATTCTGTGGTCCCGGGCCGGGGGTCCACGTGCGGGTGAAGGCACCAGGGTGCGGGGACTGGGGACTGGGGACTGGGAACGGGGGACGGAGGACGGGAGGCGGCGGTTGGCCCTGGAGCCGGTGTGTGGGCGGTGGAGGGCAGGGGTCGGGTGCGGGAGGGCGCAGAGGGGTGGAGGGGACCCAGGGGTAGCCGCCGCCGTCCTCGTTAGTATAGTGGTGAGTATCCCCGCCTGTCACGCGGGAGACCGGGGTTCGATTCCCCGACGGGGAGGCAAGCTGCCCTTTTTGGCCAGGCCCCGCACGCCGGCCCCCGCACGCGGAGCACCAGGGACCGTGGGGCCTGCGGGCCCCGGACACGCACCCGTGTGGGGCGCACGGGGCGCACAGGGCGCACAGGGTGCGGCGCGCGCGAGGAGTTTTCGCTCGCCCACGGAGGGCTTGGTGCGCTGGGTGAGGGGGCGCGGACGAGCCGGGGAGCGAGTCTGCGGGTGCGGTCCGTCGCCTGGCCGGACCCCTGGTGCACGAGGGCTCGGACGAGCCAGCTGAGGGCGGGCGCGGGCGCGCGCGCCGCCGGGCTACGCTGGATCCGGAGGCCGGGGCCGCGGAGGAAGGAGACCTGGAGCCGCTGGGCGGAGGCGGGCGCGTGCGCAGACGGAGAAGCGGCTAGCGTGCGTGTGGATGCGCGAGGGCGCGCGCGTGGATCGGGCAGGCGTGCTGGGCTTGGCAGGCGGGGCGCCGGGCGGCCTTGGCGTGGCAGCGGGGAGGTGCGGGCGAGGCGCCCCGTCGGGGCCCGGGGGCGGCGGGCGGCGGGCGGCGGCGCGCTGCGGGCAAGCCGGGCGGCGCGTGGCCAGGCCGCCCTGGGCGGGAGGCGTTGGTGGTATAGTGGTGAGCATAGCTGCCTTCCAAGCAGTTGACCCGGGTTCGATTCCCGGCCAACGCAGCGCGCCCACCTTTTGGCAGAGGCGGTGGTCCTGGCGCGCGCCCGACAGGGTGGGGCGGACTTGGCTGAGCGCTGCGTGGCAGGGCGTGCGTGCGCGGGGGCCAGGAGACGGAGGCGCGCCGTGTGTTTTGGAGGACAGGGCGCATGGCAGGCGGGAGGCCGGGGTGGCGGCGAGGCGGCGGCCGGGGGTTGGCCGTGGAAGCAGCGCGGCAGGCCAGGCGCTGGCGCTGCCCGTTGGCACCCAGCCAGGCGCCGGCTGCAGCAGGCAGAGGCGCAGGCCAGGCGCGCAGCCCGACGCTCCCTGGTGGTCTAGTGGTTAGGATTCGGCGCTCTCACCGCCGCGGCCCGGGTTCGATTCCCGGTCAGGGAAGCCTTTCTTCTTCCTCGGCGCGCTCCCGCGCACGCACGCACGCACGCACGCCAGCCCGCCGCTCTGCCTCCCAAAGCACAGCCCGCCCACTTTTGCACAAGCAAGCAGCCAACTGCTTGTGCAACGGGGCAACAAACACCGCGCCCGTGCCCTGCCAGCCCAAGCCCAAGCCCAAGCCCAAGCCCAAGCCCAAGCCCAAGCCCAAGCCCTGCGCCTCTGCCTCCGCGGCCGCCCTCACGTCCTTTTCGCCAGCTGCGCCACCTCAGGCTGCGCCACCTCAGGGCCTTTGGCCGCTCCCCACCTCCAGGCTTCTCGCTGTCCCCCTGCTCCGGCGCCTCCCCTGCCCAGTCCAAAGTGCCCCTGGCAGCCTTCCTCCGCCACTCCGGGGCAGCCGGAACACCCCCAACCCAGACGTGGGCATGCGCGCACCAACACACATCCACCCGCACACGCAGGACGCCCCAATTCCGGAACAGCCGCACCCCACTCCACACACAGGGACCGGTGCCTGCACGCTCTCGGGCTCATGTCCTCACTCACGAGATCACCGCCGCCGGCACCGCGCACAGGAACAGGAACGCGTGTGCTTCTGCGTGCACGCACACACACACACAGACACACACAACAGACACACACACACACAGAGGGCACGCCTGCTCTCCCTGCCCGTTGGGCCGGGGCCAGGTGCCACATGCCATGGCCTCCATGGGTCCGAGAGCCACCAGACTAGGGTGTAGTTGCTTTGGTTTTCCCACCGTGAGCCGATCCAGGCTCCCAGGTGGGCTTGGGGCTTGAACACGTGGGAGCTGCCCCAGAGGGGCCCTGCACTTGGCACCCCTCCCCGCCTCCACCCCCAGGATGCAGGCTGCAGATGCGAGACCAGCAGGCTGGAGAGGGCCGGCAAGCTGGAGCCCTGGGCAGTGCCGGCGGCTGCGGCTGGCCATAGGTGAGGGAGCCGCCTCCTCCGGGAGGAGGTGGGAGAGGGCTTGCGGACACCCCCGAGAGCCGAGATGACAGCCAGCCAGTGTGTGGGGACAAGGTGGAGGAGAGGGGAGCGGCACACGCTGGCGTTTCCCTGTGGGCTCTCTCCACACGGAAGGGAAGCGACCCCGCAGGTCCCCGTCGCGGGCCACGCCGCCACGGATGTGGTAGCACGTTCCAGTCCCCGCCTCATCTCTGAGCTGGCTCTCTCTGCGTCCCGACTGATGCCTCGATGCCTGCATCCGGGTCTCCGCCCCACTCTGTGCCGGCCCGGCCCTCGTCCAGTAGCGGCTCAGGCTCCTTGTGCCCACACAGGACGTCCAGGGCAAGGGCGGAGCTGCCCAGCCGCTTAGGGCAGGTCTCGGGGGCGACAGGTCGACGGGACTCAGAGGGCAGCGTCTCAGGCGTGGAGCCTCCCGCGCGGTGGGTGGGGAGGGGCCCTGCCCCGGGCCCTGGGGGCGGTGTGTGGGGGCGCGTGGCAGGGCTGGAGTCGGGTGTCCGTTCTGGTGGCTGGCATCCCAAGCAGCCTAGGGCCAGGGCGTGAGCCCCCGACGGGGGCCGGCATCTGTCCGGCAGCCGGAAGGCGGGAGGAGTCGTGGAAGGGTGCTAGGGCCAGGCGCGCGTTGGCGCTGGTTGTGAGAGCAGGGTGTGGGGAGGCCAAGCGGCGGGGCTTGGTGGCTCAGTGGCCGCCAAGGCAGAGCGGCGAGGTCGGGAGAGCAGCGCGTGGGTATCAGGAGAGGCAGAGGCAGAGGCAGAGGCTAGGAAGGAGGCAGAGGCGCGAGGGCTGAGGCGCTGGGCTAGGCGGGGTTGGGCGGGCAGGGGGGCTGGGGAGCGCGAGTGCCAAGAGTGCTGGTGCAAGCCTGGCCAGAGAGGCGGCCGAGGGAGCGGAGCGGCGCGCGCACAGGCGCTGCCGGGGCTGCCCAAGCAAAAGGGGAGCAGGAGCTGCATGGGCCGGGAATCGAACCCGGGCCTCCCGCGTGGCAGGCGAGAATTCTACCACTGAACCACCCATGCACCGTCGGTGGGCGATGCCAGGAGCCACCACAGGCCCGGAGCCTGGTCACCACGAGCTGCTCCATGCCCACTTCCAGCCGCTTTCCGTGGAGCAGGGCGACCACACGCAAGCCGAAGGAGCTGCTCCACGTGCCTCTAGGGCCCAGGATGCTTGGCAAGCTGCATAGAGTTGAGGATGGGCGGAATGGTTGCCTGGGGTGGGGTGGGTGGGGGTGTGGTGTGGTGTGGTGGTGGTGGTGGTGGTTAGCCTTGGAAGGATGGGTGGGGTTCTGGAGGGACACACACACACACACACACACACACACACACACACACACAGAGAGAGAGAGAGAGAGAGAGAGAGCGCGCTACAGAGCAAGAAGCAGGCAGACAGAGAAAGAGAGAGAAGCACAGAGCTTCAGCCCCTGCTGGGTTGTTGTCCGCATCCCAGGGCATGGGGAAGGAGGGGCGCTGGAGCCCAGAGAGAGCCAGGATGCAGCCAGCCAGACCCAGCCCTCCGCCCAGGTTCCCATCAGAGCAGGTGACCCGGGGCGGTCCCTGTGTTGGTGGGCACGAGTGTGAGCCACGGCTGCAACAGGAGCACCGGCTGAAGGTGGGCGGGTGGGAGGCGCCGCCACGCTGGGTGGGGCGGGGCTGCCCATGGAGCCCCCCGCCCGTGGGGAGGCGGTGGGTCGCTCAGGTGGTCGGTCGTGGAGGAGAGCCAATGTGTGCAGCTGGGTGACCACAGGGCACCTGGGCCTTAGGCTGGCCACCGCCCACTTCCTAGGGTGGTTTTCCTGACTCGTGGCCTCTGTGCCTCCTGAGGCAGCTGTGCTGAGGCCGAGAGAGGCGGGAGCACGGGGTCAGCAAAGGGCTCCGAGGAGCAGGATCCCGGGCAGCGCGCTGTCCCCAGCAGGCAGGCAGGCGGGAGGGCTGTCGGGCGGGGGTGCTCGGCGAGGGCGAGGAGGTGGGACGCGGCCCAAGCGCGCTGCTGCTCTCGGTGGGCAGGCTGCAGACAGGTGTTTAGGGGACGCTGGGGAGGACTCTGGGTGGGCGGGCCGCCCCTCGGTTCAGCGCTCTGGGGCTGGCAGGTGGCCGGGAGAGGTGGAGGAGATCTGGGGACTGGGGCTGGGAGGCGGAGGGCCGTGAAGGTGCGGAAGGTAGCGGCAGAGGAGCCGGAGGAGCCAGGAAGACTCGGAGGCAGGTGGGTCCCGAGAAGTGGTGTCGTGGGGAGAGGGCCTGCGCTTGCGCTCGCGCTCGCGCTCGCGCTCGCGCTGGGGGCTGCGGGCAGAGGGCGGAGGGCACGGCTGGCCAGTTGGAGCGGGGTCCCTGTGGCGAGTACCCACGTGGGGGCCGGCAAGGCGGGGTCTCGCTCTCGACAGCCTGAGAGCCTGAGCGGCGAGTTGCACGACGGCTGCGAGACTGGACTGGGCGTGCCAAAAAGGCGTGCTTGTCAGGAGTGGGATCCGAACCCACGCCTCCAGGGGAGACTGCGACCTGAACGCAGCGCCTTAGACCGCTCGGCCATCCTGACGGCGGGCCGGGTCGCGGGGCCGTTCCCTTGGCTGGGAGAGCGCGCCCAGGCCTGCGGCTTTGGTCCGTCGCGCCGCCTGGGCCGTGGGCTGCGGTGCCAGGGCGCAAGGCGCAGGTCGCGGGGCGCGCGCTGCCCGGGGCAGCTCCGCTGGCCGGGGCTTGCAGGGCGCCGCTGCCCGGGTCTGGAGGCCGCACGGGGCACCCGGCAGCGCCCCGGGACGCGTCCCAGCCGCACCTCTCCCGAGCGCTGTGGGCCGGGCCGCGCGCTCCTCCCAGCCCCGCAGCACCCCTCTTTCCCGTACAGCCCCGCCCACCGGGTCGTCGTGATCCTCCCGCTCCTCCTCCCCCCCCTTCCTCCTCCTCCTCTCCCTCTGGGTTGTCCTGGTGGTTCTCTTCCTCCTCTTCCTCCCTGTGCCCCTCCGCTGCTCTTCTTCCCCCTCCTCTTGCTGCCGCCGCTGCTGCTGCTCTTCCTCACCTTCCTCCTCCTCCCTGGCTTCACCTGGGTCCTCCGGTCGGTTGGGTCTATGCTCCTGGAAGCTACCTACCATTCTGTGGTCCCGGGCCGGGGGTCCACGTGCGGGTGAAGGCACCAGGGTGCGGGGACTGGGGACTGGGGACTGGGAACGGGGGACGGAGGACGGGAGGCGGCGGTTGGCCCTGGAGCCGGTGTGTGGGCGGTGGAGGGCAGGGGTCGGGTGCGGGAGGGCGCAGAGGGGTGGAGGGGACCCAGGGGTAGCCGCCGCCGTCCTCGTTAGTATAGTGGTGAGTATCCCCGCCTGTCACGCGGGAGACCGGGGTTCGATTCCCCGACGGGGAGGCAAGCTGCCCTTTTTGGCCAGGCCCCGCACGCCGGCCCCCGCACGCGGAGCACCAGGGACCGTGGGGCCTGCGGGCCCCGGACACGCACCCGTGTGGGGCGCACGGGGCGCACAGGGCGCACAGGGTGCGGCGCGCGCGAGGAGTTTTCGCTCGCCCACGGAGGGCTTGGTGCGCTGGGTGAGGGGGCGCGGACGAGCCGGGGAGCGAGTCTGCGGGTGCGGTCCGTCGCCTGGCCGGACCCCTGGTGCACGAGGGCTCGGACGAGCCAGCTGAGGGCGGGCGCGGGCGCGCGCGCCGCCGGGGCTACGCTGGATCCGGAGGCCGGGGCCGCGGAGGAAGGAGACCTGGAGCCGCTGGGCGGAGGCGGGCGCGTGCGCAGACGGAGAAGCGGCTAGCGTGCGTGTGGATGCGCGAGGGCGCGCGCGTGGATCGGGCAGGCGTGCTGGGCTTGGCAGGCGGGGCGCCGGGCGGCCTTGGCGTGGCAGCGGGGAGGTGCGGGCGAGGCGCCCCGTCGGGGCCCGGGGGCGGCGGGCGGCGGGCGGCGGCGCGCTGCGGGCAAGCCGGGCGGCGCGTGGCCAGGCCGCCCTGGGCGGGAGGCGTTGGTGGTATAGTGGTGAGCATAGCTGCCTTCCAAGCAGTTGACCCGGGTTCGATTCCCGGCCAACGCAGCGCGCCCACCTTTTGGCAGAGGCGGTGGTCCTGGCGCGCGCCCGACAGGGTGGGGCGGACTTGGCTGAGCGCTGCGTGGCAGGGCGTGCGTGCGCGGGGGCCAGGAGACGGAGGCGCGCCGTGTGTTTTGGAGGACAGGGCGCATGGCAGGCGGGAGGCCGGGGTGGCGGCGAGGCGGCGGCCGGGGGTTGGCCGTGGAAGCAGCGCGGCAGGCCAGGCGCTGGCGCTGCCCGTTGGCACCCAGCCAGGCGCCGGCTGCAGCAGGCAGAGGCGCAGGCCAGGCGCGCAGCCCGACGCTCCCTGGTGGTCTAGTGGTTAGGATTCGGCGCTCTCACCGCCGCGGCCCGGGTTCGATTCCCGGTCAGGGAAGCCTTTCTTCTTCCTCGGCGCGCTCCCGCGCACGCACGCACGCACGCACGCACGCCAGCCCGCCGCTCTGCCTCCCAAAGCACAGCCCGCCCACTTTTGCACAAGCAAGCAGCCAACTGCTTGTGCAACGGGGCAACAAACACCGCGCCCGTGCCCTGCCAGCCCAAGCCCAAGCCCAAGCCCAAGCCCAAGCCCAAGCCCAAGCCCAAGCCCTGCGCCTCTGCCTCCGCGGCCGCCCTCACGTCCTTTTCGCCAGCTGCGCCACCTCAGGGCCTTTGGCCGCTCCCCACCTCCAGGCTTCTCGCTGTCCCCCTGCTCCGGCGCCTCCCCTGCCCAGTCCAAAGTGCCCCTGGCAGCCTTCCTCCGCCACTCCGGGGCAGCCGGAACACCCCCAACCCAGACGTGGGCACGCGCGCACCAACACACATCCACCCGCACACGCAGGACGCCCCAATTCCGGAACAGCCGCACCCCACTCCACACACAGGGACCGGTGCCTGCACGCTCTCGGGCTCATGTCCTCACTCACGAGATCACCGCCGCCGGCACCGCGCACAGGAACAGGAACGCGTGTGCTTCTGCGTGCACGCACACACACACACAGACACACACAACAGACACACACACACACAGAGGGCACGCCTGCTCTCCCTGCCCGTTGGGCCGGGGCCAGGTGCCACATGCCATGGCCTCCATGGGTCCGAGAGCCACCAGACTAGGGTGTAGTTGCTTTGGTTTTCCCACCGTGAGCCGATCCAGGCTCCCAGGTGGGCTTGGGGCTTGAACACGTGGGAGCTGCCCCAGAGGGGCCCTGCACTTGGCACCCCTCCCCGCCTCCACCCCCAGGATGCAGGCTGCAGGCTGCAGATGCGAGACCAGCAGGCTGGAGAGGGCCGGCAAGCTGGAGCCCTGGGCAGTGCCGGCGGCTGCGGCTGGCCATAGGTGAGGGAGCCGCCTCCTCCGGGAGGAGGTGGGAGAGGGCTTGCGGACACCCCCGAGAGCCGAGATGACAGCCAGCCAGTGTGTGGGGACAAGGTGGAGGAGAGGGGAGCGGCACACGCTGGCGTTTCCCTGTGGGCTCTCTCCACACGGAAGGGAAGCGACCCCGCAGGTCCCCGTCGCGGGCCACGCCGCCACGGATGTGGTAGCACGTTCCAGTCCCCGCCTCATCTCTGAGCTGGCTCTCTCTGCGTCCCGACTGATGCCCCGATGCCTGCATCCGGGTCTCCGCCCCACTCTGTGCCGGCCCGGCCCTCGTCCAGTAGCGGCTCAGGCTCCTTGTGCCCACACAGGACGTCCAGGGCAAGGGCGGAGCTGCCCAGCCGCTTAGGGCAGGTCTCGGGGGCGACAGGTCGACGGGACTCAGAGGGCAGCGTCTCAGGCGTGGAGCCTCCCGCGCGGTGGGTGGGGAGGGGCCCTGCCCCGGGCCCTGGGGGCGGTGTGTGGGGGCGCGTGGCAGGGCTGGAGTCGGGTGTCCGTTCTGGTGGCTGGCATCCCAAGCAGCCTAGGGCCAGGGCGTGAGCCCCCGACGGGGGCCGGCATCTGTCCGGCAGCCGGAAGGCGGGAGGAGTCGTGGAAGGGTGCTAGGGCCAGGCGCGCGTTGGCGCTGGTTGTGAGAGCAGGGTGTGGGGAGGCCAAGCGGCGGGGCTTGGTGGCTCAGTGGCCGCCAAGGCAGAGCGGCGAGGTCGGGAGAGCAGCGCGTGGGTATCAGGAGAGGCAGAGGCAGAGGCAGAGGCTAGGAAGGAGGCAGAGGCGCGAGGGCTGAGGCGCTGGGCTAGGCGGGGTTGGGCGGGCAGGGGGGCTGGGGAGCGCGAGTGCCAAGAGTGCTGGTGCAAGCCTGGCCAGAGAGGCGGCCGAGGGAGCGGAGCGGCGCGCGCACAGGCGCTGCCGGGGCTGCCCAAGCAAAAGGGGAGCAGGAGCTGCATGGGCCGGGAATCGAACCCGGGCCTCCCGCGTGGCAGGCGAGAATTCTACCACTGAACCACCCATGCACCGTCGGTGGGCGATGCCAGGAGCCACCACAGGCCCGGAGCCTGGTCACCACGAGCTGCTCCATGCCCACTTCCAGCCGCTTTCCGTGGAGCAGGGCGACCACACGCAAGCCGAAGGAGCTGCTCCACGTGCCTCTAGGGCCCAGGATGCTTGGCAAGCTGCATAGAGTTGAGGATGGGCGGAATGGTTGCCTGGGGTGGGGTGGGTGGGGGTGTGGTGTGGTGTGGTGGTGGTGGTGGTGGTTAGCCTTGGAAGGATGGGTGGGGTTCTGGAGGGACACACACACACACACACACACACACACACACACACACACAGAGAGAGAGAGAGAGAGAGAGAGAGAGCGCGCTACAGAGCAAGAAGCAGGCAGACAGAGAAAGAGAGAGAAGCACAGAGCTTCAGCCCCTGCTGGGTTGTTGTCCGCATCCCAGGGCATGGGGAAGGAGGGGCGCTGGAGCCCAGAGAGAGCCAGGATGCAGCCAGCCAGACCCAGCCCTCCGCCCAGGTTCCCATCAGAGCAGGTGACCCGGGGCGGTCCCTGTGTTGGTGGGCACGAGTGTGAGCCACGGCTGCAACAGGAGCACCGGCTGAAGGTGGGCGGGTGGGAGGCGCCGCCACGCTGGGTGGGGCGGGGCTGCCCATGGAGCCCCCCGCCCGTGGGGAGGCGGTGGGTCGCTCAGGTGGTCGGTCGTGGAGGAGAGCCAATGTGTGCAGCTGGGTGACCACAGGGCACCTGGGCCTTAGGCTGGCCACCGCCCACTTCCTAGGGTGGTTTTCCTGACTCGTGGCCTCTGTGCCTCCTGAGGCAGCTGTGCTGAGGCCGAGAGAGGCGGGAGCACGGGGTCAGCAAAGGGCTCCGAGGAGCAGGATCCCGGGCAGCGCGCTGTCCCCAGCAGGCAGGCAGGCGGGAGGGCTGTCGGGCGGGCGGGCGGGGGTGCTCGGCGAGGGCGAGGAGGTGGGACGCGGCCCAAGCGCGCTGCTGCTCTCGGTGGGCAGGCTGCAGACAGGTGTTTAGGGGACGCTGGGGAGGACTCTGGGTGGGCGGGCCGCCCCTCGGTTCAGCGCTCTGGGGCTGGCAGGTGGCCGGGAGAGGTGGAGGAGATCTGGGGACTGGGGCTGGGAGGCGGAGGGCCGTGAAGGTGCGGAAGGTAGCGGCAGAGGAGCCGGAGGAGCCAGGAAGACTCGGAGGCAGGTGGGTCCCGAGAAGTGGTGTCGTGGGGAGAGGGCCTGCGCTTGCGCTCGCGCTCGCGCTCGCGCTGGGGGCTGCGGGCAGAGGGCGGAGGGCACGGCTGGCCAGTTGGAGCGGGGTCCCTGTGGCGAGTACCCACGTGGGGGCCGGCAAGGCGGGGTCTCGCTCTCGACAGCCTGAGAGCCTGAGCGGCGAGTTGCACGACGGCTGCGAGACTGGACTGGGCGTGCCAAAAAGGCGTGCTTGTCAGGAGTGGGATCCGAACCCACGCCTCCAGGGGAGACTGCGACCTGAACGCAGCGCCTTAGACCGCTCGGCCATCCTGACGGCGGGCCGGGTCGCGGGGCCGTTCCCTTGGCTGGGAGAGCGCGCCCAGGCCTGCGGCTTTGGTCCGTCGCGCCGCCTGGGCCGTGGGCTGCGGTGCCAGGGCGCAAGGCGCAGGTCGCGGGGCGCGCGCTGCCCGGGGCAGCTCCGCTGGCCGGGGCTTGCAGGGCGCCGCTGCCCGGGTCTGGAGGCCGCACGGGGCACCCGGCAGCGCCCCGGGACGCGTCCCAGCCGCACCTCTCCCGAGCGCTGTGGGCCGGGCCGCGCGCTCCTCCCAGCCCCGCAGCACCCCTCTTTCCCGTACAGCCCCGCCCACCGGGTCGTCGTGATCCTCCCGCTCCTCCTCCCCCCCCTTCCTCCTCCTCCTCTCCCTCTGGGTTGTCCTGGTGGTTCTCTTCCTCCTCTTCCTCCCTGTGCCCCTCCGCTGCTCTTCTTCCCCCTCCTCTTGCTGCCGCCGCTGCTGCTGCTCTTCCTCACCTTCCTCCTCCTCCCTGGCTTCACCTGGGTCCTCCGGTCGGTTGGGTCTATGCTCCTGGAAGCTACCTACCATTCTGTGGTCCCGGGCCGGGGGTCCACGTGCGGGTGAAGGCACCAGGGTGCGGGGACTGGGGACTGGGGACTGGGAACGGGGGACGGAGGACGGGAGGCGGCGGTTGGCCCTGGAGCCGGTGTGTGGGCGGTGGAGGGCAGGGGTCGGGTGCGGGAGGGCGCAGAGGGGTGGAGGGGACCCAGGGGTAGCCGCCGCCGTCCTCGTTAGTATAGTGGTGAGTATCCCCGCCTGTCACGCGGGAGACCGGGGTTCGATTCCCCGACGGGGAGGCAAGCTGCCCTTTTTGGCCAGGCCCCGCACGCCGGCCCCCGCACGCGGAGCACCAGGGACCGTGGGGCCTGCGGGCCCCGGACACGCACCCGTGTGGGGCGCACGGGGCGCACAGGGCGCACAGGGTGCGGCGCGCGCGAGGAGTTTTCGCTCGCCCACGGAGGGCTTGGTGCGCTGGGTGAGGGGGCGCGGACGAGCCGGGGAGCGAGTCTGCGGGTGCGGTCCGTCGCCTGGCCGGACCCCTGGTGCACGAGGGCTCGGACGAGCCAGCTGAGGGCGGGCGCGGGCGCGCGCGCCGCCGGGGCTACGCTGGATCCGGAGGCCGGGGCCGCGGAGGAAGGAGACCTGGAGCCGCTGGGCGGAGGCGGGCGCGTGCGCAGACGGAGAAGCGGCTAGCGTGCGTGTGGATGCGCGAGGGCGCGCGCGTGGATCGGGCAGGCGTGCTGGGCTTGGCAGGCGGGGCGCCGGGCGGCCTTGGCGTGGCAGCGGGGAGGTGCGGGCGAGGCGCCCCGTCGGGGCCCGGGGGCGGCGGGCGGCGGGCGGCGGCGCGCTGCGGGCAAGCCGGGCGGCGCGTGGCCAGGCCGCCCTGGGCGGGAGGCGTTGGTGGTATAGTGGTGAGCATAGCTGCCTTCCAAGCAGTTGACCCGGGTTCGATTCCCGGCCAACGCAGCGCGCCCACCTTTTGGCAGAGGCGGTGGTCCTGGCGCGCGCCCGACAGGGTGGGGCGGACTTGGCTGAGCGCTGCGTGGCAGGGCGTGCGTGCGCGGGGGCCAGGAGACGGAGGCGCGCCGTGTGTTTTGGAGGACAGGGCGCATGGCAGGCGGGAGGCCGGGGTGGCGGCGAGGCGGCGGCCGGGGGTTGGCCGTGGAAGCAGCGCGGCAGGCCAGGCGCTGGCGCTGCCCGTTGGCACCCAGCCAGGCGCCGGCTGCAGCAGGCAGAGGCGCAGGCCAGGCGCGCAGCCCGACGCTCCCTGGTGGTCTAGTGGTTAGGATTCGGCGCTCTCACCGCCGCGGCCCGGGTTCGATTCCCGGTCAGGGAAGCCTTTCTTCTTCCTCGGCGCGCTCCCGCGCACGCACGCACGCACGCACGCACGCCAGCCCGCCGCTCTGCCTCCCAAAGCACAGCCCGCCCACTTTTGCACAAGCAAGCAGCCAACTGCTTGTGCAACGGGGCAACAAACACCGCGCCCGTGCCCTGCCAGCCCAAGCCCAAGCCCAAGCCCAAGCCCAAGCCCAAGCCCAAGCCCAAGCCCTGCGCCTCTGCCTCCGCGGCCGCCCTCACGTCCTTTTCGCCAGCTGCGCCACCTCAGGGCCTTTGGCCGCTCCCCACCTCCAGGCTTCTCGCTGTCCCCCTGCTCCGGCGCCTCCCCTGCCCAGTCCAAAGTGCCCCTGGCAGCCTTCCTCCGCCACTCCGGGGCAGCCGGAACACCCCCAACCCAGACGTGGGCACGCGCGCACCAACACACATCCACCCGCACACGCAGGACGCCCCAATTCCGGAACAGCCGCACCCCACTCCACACACAGGGACCGGTGCCTGCACGCTCTCGGGCTCATGTCCTCACTCACGAGATCACCGCCGCCGGCACCGCGCACAGGAACAGGAACGCGTGTGCTTCTGCGTGCACGCACACACACACACAGACACACACAACAGACACACACACACACAGAGGGCACGCCTGCTCTCCCTGCCCGTTGGGCCGGGGCCAGGTGCCACATGCCATGGCCTCCATGGGTCCGAGAGCCACCAGACTAGGGTGTAGTTGCTTTGGTTTTCCCACCGTGAGCCGATCCAGGCTCCCAGGTGGGCTTGGGGCTTGAACACGTGGGAGCTGCCCCAGAGGGGCCCTGCACTTGGCACCCCTCCCCGCCTCCACCCCCAGGATGCAGGCTGCAGGCTGCAGATGCGAGACCAGCAGGCTGGAGAGGGCCGGCAAGCTGGAGCCCTGGGCAGTGCCGGCGGCTGCGGCTGGCCATAGGTGAGGGAGCCGCCTCCTCCGGGAGGAGGTGGGAGAGGGCTTGCGGACACCCCCGAGAGCCGAGATGACAGCCAGCCAGTGTGTGGGGACAAGGTGGAGGAGAGGGGAGCGGCACACGCTGGCGTTTCCCTGTGGGCTCTCTCCACACGGAAGGGAAGCGACCCCGCAGGTCCCCGTCGCGGGCCACGCCGCCACGGATGTGGTAGCACGTTCCAGTCCCCGCCTCATCTCTGAGCTGGCTCTCTCTGCGTCCCGACTGATGCCCCGATGCCTGCATCCGGGTCTCCGCCCCACTCTGTGCCGGCCCGGCCCTCGTCCAGTAGCGGCTCAGGCTCCTTGTGCCCACACAGGACGTCCAGGGCAAGGGCGGAGCTGCCCAGCCGCTTAGGGCAGGTCTCGGGGGCGACAGGTCGACGGGACTCAGAGGGCAGCGTCTCAGGCGTGGAGCCTCCCGCGCGGTGGGTGGGGAGGGGCCCTGCCCCGGGCCCTGGGGGCGGTGTGTGGGGGCGCGTGGCAGGGCTGGAGTCGGGTGTCCGTTCTGGTGGCTGGCATCCCAAGCAGCCTAGGGCCAGGGCGTGAGCCCCCGACGGGGGCCGGCATCTGTCCGGCAGCCGGAAGGCGGGAGGAGTCGTGGAAGGGTGCTAGGGCCAGGCGCGCGTTGGCGCTGGTTGTGAGAGCAGGGTGTGGGGAGGCCAAGCGGCGGGGCTTGGTGGCTCAGTGGCCGCCAAGGCAGAGCGGCGAGGTCGGGAGAGCAGCGCGTGGGTATCAGGAGAGGCAGAGGCAGAGGCAGAGGCTAGGAAGGAGGCAGAGGCGCGAGGGCTGAGGCGCTGGGCTAGGCGGGGTTGGGCGGGCAGGGGGGCTGGGGAGCGCGAGTGCCAAGAGTGCTGGTGCAAGCCTGGCCAGAGAGGCGGCCGAGGGAGCGGAGCGGCGCGCGCACAGGCGCTGCCGGGGCTGCCCAAGCAAAAGGGGAGCAGGAGCTGCATGGGCCGGGAATCGAACCCGGGCCTCCCGCGTGGCAGGCGAGAATTCTACCACTGAACCACCCATGCACCGTCGGTGGGCGATGCCAGGAGCCACCACAGGCCCGGAGCCTGGTCACCACGAGCTGCTCCATGCCCACTTCCAGCCGCTTTCCGTGGAGCAGGGCGACCACACGCAAGCCGAAGGAGCTGCTCCACGTGCCTCTAGGGCCCAGGATGCTTGGCAAGCTGCATAGAGTTGAGGATGGGCGGAATGGTTGCCTGGGGTGGGGTGGGTGGGGGTGTGGTGTGGTGTGGTGGTGGTGGTGGTGGTTAGCCTTGGAAGGATGGGTGGGGTTCTGGAGGGACACACACACACACACACACACACACACACACACACACACAGAGAGAGAGAGAGAGAGAGAGAGAGAGCGCGCTACAGAGCAAGAAGCAGGCAGACAGAGAAAGAGAGAGAAGCACAGAGCTTCAGCCCCTGCTGGGTTGTTGTCCGCATCCCAGGGCATGGGGAAGGAGGGGCGCTGGAGCCCAGAGAGAGCCAGGATGCAGCCAGCCAGACCCAGCCCTCCGCCCAGGTTCCCATCAGAGCAGGTGACCCGGGGCGGTCCCTGTGTTGGTGGGCACGAGTGTGAGCCACGGCTGCAACAGGAGCACCGGCTGAAGGTGGGCGGGTGGGAGGCGCCGCCACGCTGGGTGGGGCGGGGCTGCCCATGGAGCCCCCCGCCCGTGGGGAGGCGGTGGGTCGCTCAGGTGGTCGGTCGTGGAGGAGAGCCAATGTGTGCAGCTGGGTGACCACAGGGCACCTGGGCCTTAGGCTGGCCACCGCCCACTTCCTAGGGTGGTTTTCCTGACTCGTGGCCTCTGTGCCTCCTGAGGCAGCTGTGCTGAGGCCGAGAGAGGCGGGAGCACGGGGTCAGCAAAGGGCTCCGAGGAGCAGGATCCCGGGCAGCGCGCTGTCCCCAGCAGGCAGGCAGGCGGGAGGGCTGTCGGGCGGGCGGGCGGGGGTGCTCGGCGAGGGCGAGGAGGTGGGACGCGGCCCAAGCGCGCTGCTGCTCTCGGTGGGCAGGCTGCAGACAGGTGTTTAGGGGACGCTGGGGAGGACTCTGGGTGGGCGGGCCGCCCCTCGGTTCAGCGCTCTGGGGCTGGCAGGTGGCCGGGAGAGGTGGAGGAGATCTGGGGACTGGGGCTGGGAGGCGGAGGGCCGTGAAGGTGCGGAAGGTAGCGGCAGAGGAGCCGGAGGAGCCAGGAAGACTCGGAGGCAGGTGGGTCCCGAGAAGTGGTGTCGTGGGGAGAGGGCCTGCGCTCGCGCTCGCGCTCGCGCTCGCGCTGGGGGCTGCGGGCAGAGGGCGGAGGGCACGGCTGGCCAGTTGGAGCGGGGTCCCTGTGGCGAGTACCCACGTGGGGGCCGGCAAGGCGGGGTCTCGCTCTCGACAGCCTGAGAGCCTGAGCGGCGAGTTGCACGACGGCTGCGAGACTGGACTGGGCGTGCCAAAAAGGCGTGCTTGTCAGGAGTGGGATCCGAACCCACGCCTCCAGGGGAGACTGCGACCTGAACGCAGCGCCTTAGACCGCTCGGCCATCCTGACGGCGGGCCGGGTCGCGGGGCCGTTCCCTTGGCTGGGAGAGCGCGCCCAGGCCTGCGGCTTTGGTCCGTCGCGCCGCCTGGGCCGTGGGCTGCGGTGCCAGGGCGCAAGGCGCAGGTCGCGGGGCGCGCGCTGCCCGGGGCAGCTCCGCTGGCCGGGGCTTGCAGGGCGCCGCTGCCCGGGTCTGGAGGCCGCACGGGGCACCCGGCAGCGCCCCGGGACGCGTCCCAGCCGCACCTCTCCCGAGCGCTGTGGGCCGGGCCGCGCGCTCCTCCCAGCCCCGCAGCACCCCTCTTTCCCGTACAGCCCCGCCCACCGGGTCGTCGTGATCCTCCCGCTCCTCCTCCCCCCCCTTCCTCCTCCTCCTCTCCCTCTGGGTTGTCCTGGTGGTTCTCTTCCTCCTCTTCCTCCCTGTGCCCCTCCGCTGCTCTTCTTCCCCCTCCTCTTGCTGCCGCCGCTGCTGCTGCTCTTCCTCACCTTCCTCCTCCTCCCTGGCTTCACCTGGGTCCTCCGGTCGGTTGGGTCTATGCTCCTGGAAGCTACCTACCATTCTGTGGTCCCGGGCCGGGGGTCCACGTGCGGGTGAAGGCACCAGGGTGCGGGGACTGGGGACTGGGGACTGGGAACGGGGGACGGAGGACGGGAGGCGGCGGTTGGCCCTGGAGCCGGTGTGTGGGCGGTGGAGGGCAGGGGTCGGGTGCGGGAGGGCGCAGAGGGGTGGAGGGGACCCAGGGGTAGCCGCCGCCGTCCTCGTTAGTATAGTGGTGAGTATCCCCGCCTGTCACGCGGGAGACCGGGGTTCGATTCCCCGACGGGGAGGCAAGCTGCCCTTTTTGGCCAGGCCCCGCACGCCGGCCCCCGCACGCGGAGCACCAGGGACCGTGGGGCCTGCGGGCCCCGGACACGCACCCGTGTGGGGCGCACGGGGCGCACAGGGCGCACAGGGTGCGGCGCGCGCGAGGAGTTTTCGCTCGCCCACGGAGGGCTTGGTGCGCTGGGTGAGGGGGCGCGGACGAGCCGGGGAGCGAGTCTGCGGGTGCGGTCCGTCGCCTGGCCGGACCCCTGGTGCACGAGGGCTCGGACGAGCCAGCTGAGGGCGGGCGCGGGCGCGCGCGCCGCCGGGGCTACGCTGGATCCGGAGGCCGGGGCCGCGGAGGAAGGAGACCTGGAGCCGCTGGGCGGAGGCGGGCGCGTGCGCAGACGGAGAAGCGGCTAGCGTGCGTGTGGATGCGCGAGGGCGCGCGCGTGGATCGGGCAGGCGTGCTGGGCTTGGCAGGCGGGGCGCCGGGCGGCCTTGGCGTGGCAGCGGGGAGGTGCGGGCGAGGCGCCCCGTCGGGGCCCGGGGGCGGCGGGCGGCGGGCGGCGGCGCGCTGCGGGCAAGCCGGGCGGCGCGTGGCCAGGCCGCCCTGGGCGGGAGGCGTTGGTGGTATAGTGGTGAGCATAGCTGCCTTCCAAGCAGTTGACCCGGGTTCGATTCCCGGCCAACGCAGCGCGCCCACCTTTTGGCAGAGGCGGTGGTCCTGGCGCGCGCCCGACAGGGTGGGGCGGACTTGGCTGAGCGCTGCGTGGCAGGGCGTGCGTGCGCGGGGGCCAGGAGACGGAGGCGCGCCGTGTGTTTTGGAGGACAGGGCGCATGGCAGGCGGGAGGCCGGGGTGGCGGCGAGGCGGCGGCCGGGGGTTGGCCGTGGAAGCAGCGCGGCAGGCCAGGCGCTGGCGCTGCCCGTTGGCACCCAGCCAGGCGCCGGCTGCAGCAGGCAGAGGCGCAGGCCAGGCGCGCAGCCCGACGCTCCCTGGTGGTCTAGTGGTTAGGATTCGGCGCTCTCACCGCCGCGGCCCGGGTTCGATTCCCGGTCAGGGAAGCCTTTCTTCTTCCTCGGCGCGCTCCCGCGCACGCACGCACGCACGCACGCACGCCAGCCCGCCGCTCTGCCTCCCAAAGCACAGCCCGCCCACTTTTGCACAAGCAAGCAGCCAACTGCTTGTGCAACGGGGCAACAAACACCGCGCCCGTGCCCTGCCAGCCCAAGCCCAAGCCCAAGCCCAAGCCCAAGCCCAAGCCCAAGCCCTGCGCCTCTGCCTCCGCGGCCGCCCTCACGTCCTTTTCGCCAGCTGCGCCACCTCAGGGCCTTTGGCCGCTCCCCACCTCCAGGCTTCTCGCTGTCCCCCTGCTCCGGCGCCTCCCCTGCCCAGTCCAAAGTGCCCCTGGCAGCCTTCCTCCGCCACTCCGGGGCAGCCGGAACACCCCCAACCCAGACGTGGGCACGCGCGCACCAACACACATCCACCCGCACACGCAGGACGCCCCAATTCCGGAACAGCCGCACCCCACTCCACACACAGGGACCGGTGCCTGCACGCTCTCGGGCTCATGTCCTCACTCACGAGATCACCGCCGCCGGCACCGCGCACAGGAACAGGAACGCGTGTGCTTCTGCGTGCACGCACACACACACACAGACACACACAACAGACACACACACACACAGAGGGCACGCCTGCTCTCCCTGCCCGTTGGGCCGGGGCCAGGTGCCACATGCCATGGCCTCCATGGGTCCGAGAGCCACCAGACTAGGGTGTAGTTGCTTTGGTTTTCCCACCGTGAGCCGATCCAGGCTCCCAGGTGGGCTTGGGGCTTGAACACGTGGGAGCTGCCCCAGAGGGGCCCTGCACTTGGCACCCCTCCCCGCCTCCACTCCCAGGATGCAGGCTGCAGGCTGCAGATGCGAGACCAGCAGGCTGGAGAGGGCCGGCAAGCTGGAGCCCTGGGCAGTGCCGGCGGCTGCGGCTGGCCATAGGTGAGGGAGCCGCCTCCTCCGGGAGGAGGTGGGAGAGGGCTTGCGGACACCCCCGAGAGCCGAGATGACAGCCAGCCAGTGTGTGGGGACAAGGTGGAGGAGAGGGGAGCGGCACACGCTGGCGTTTCCCTGTGGGCTCTCTCCACACGGAAGGGAAGCGACCCCGCAGGTCCCCGTCGCGGGCCACGCCGCCACGGATGTGGTAGCACGTTCCAGTCCCCGCCTCATCTCTGAGCTGGCTCTCTCTGCGTCCCGACTGATGCCTCGATGCCTGCATCCGGGTCTCCGCCCCACTCTGTGCCGGCCCGGCCCTCGTCCAGTAGCGGCTCAGGCTCCTTGTGCCCACACAGGACGTCCAGGGCAAGGGCGGAGCTGCCCAGCCGCTTAGGGCAGGTCTCGGGGGCGACAGGTCGACGGGACTCAGAGGGCAGCGTCTCAGGCGTGGAGCCTCCCGCGCGGTGGGTGGGGAGGGGCCCTGCCCCGGGCCCTGGGGGCGGTGTGTGGGGGCGCGTGGCAGGGCTGGAGTCGGGTGTCCGTTCTGGTGGCTGGCATCCCAAGCAGCCTAGGGCCAGGGCGTGAGCCCCCGACGGGGGCCGGCATCTGTCCGGCAGCCGGAAGGCGGGAGGAGTCGTGGAAGGGTGCTAGGGCCAGGCGCGCGTTGGCGCTGGTTGTGAGAGCAGGGTGTGGGGAGGCCAGGCGGCGGGGCTTGGTGGCTCAGTGGCCGCCAAGGCAGAGCGGCGAGGTCGGGAGAGCAGCGCGTGGGTATCAGGAGAGGCAGAGGCAGAGGCAGAGGCTAGGAAGGAGGGAGAGGCGCGAGGGCTGAGGCGCTGGGCTAGGCGGGGTTGGGCGGGCAGGGGGGCTGGGGAGCGCGAGTGCCAAGAGTGCTGGTGCAAGCCTGGCCAGAGAGGCGGCCGAGGGAGCGGAGCGGCGCGCGCACAGGCGCTGCCGGGGCTGCCCAAGCAAAAGGGGAGCAGGAGCTGCATGGGCCGGGAATCGAACCCGGGCCTCCCGCGTGGCAGGCGAGAATTCTACCACTGAACCACCCATGCACCGTCGGTGGGCGATGCCAGGAGCCACCCCAGGCCCGGAGCCTGGTCACCACGAGCTGCTCCATGCCCACTTCCAGCCGCTTTCCGTGGAGCAGGGCGACCACACGCAAGCCGAAGGAGCTGCTCCACGTGCCTCTAGGGCCCAGGATGCTTGGCAAGCTGCATAGAGTTGAGGATGGGCGGAATGGTTGCCTGGGGTGGGGTGGGTGGGGGTGTGGTGTGGTGTGGTGGTGGTGGTGGTGGTTAGCCTTGGAAGGATGGGTGGGGTTCTGGAGGGACACACACACACACACACACACACACACACACACACAGAGAGAGAGAGAGAGAGAGAGAGAGAGAGAGAGAGAGCGCTACAGAGCAAGAAGCAGGCAGACAGAGAAAGAGAGAGAAGCACAGAGCTTCAGCCCCTGCTGGGTTGTTGTCCGCATCCCAGGGCATGGGGAAGGAGGGGCGCTGGAGCCCAGAGAGAGCCAGGATGCAGCCAGCCAGACCCAGCCCTCCGCCCAGGTTCCCATCAGAGCAGGTGACCCGGGGCGGTCCCTGTGTTGGTGGGCACAAGTGTGAGCCACGGCTGCAACAGGAGCACCGGCTGAAGGTGGGCGGGTGGGAGGCGCCGCCACGCTGGGTGGGGCGGGGCTGCCCATGGAGCCCCCCGCCCGTGGGGAGGCGGTGGGTCGCTCAGGTGGTCGGTCGTGGAGGAGAGCCAATGTGTGCAGCTGGGTGACCACAGGGCACCTGGGCCTTAGGCTGGCCACCGCCCACTTCCTAGGGTGGTTTTCCTGACTCGTGGCCTCTGTGCCTCCTGAGGCAGCTGTGCTGAGGCCGAGAGAGGCGGGAGCACGGGGTCAGCAAAGGGCTCCGAGGAGCAGGATCCCGGGCAGCGCGCTGTCCCCAGCAGGCAGGCAGGCGGGAGGGCTGTCGGGCGGGCGGGCGGGGGTGCTCGGCGAGGGCGAGGAGGTGGGACGCGGCCCAAGCGCGCTGCTGCTCTCGGTGGGCAGGCTGCAGACAGGTGTTTAGGGGACGCTGGGGAGGACTCTGGGTGGGCGGGCCGCCCCTCGGTTCAGCGCTCTGGGGCTGGCAGGTGGCCGGGAGAGGTGGAGGAGATCTGGGGACTGGGGCTGGGAGGCGGAGGGCCGTGAAGGTGCGGAAGGTAGCGGCAGAGGAGCCGGAGGAGCCAGGAAGACTCGGAGGCAGGTGGGTCCCGAGAAGTGGTGTCGTGGGGAGAGGGCCTGCGCTCGCGCTCGCGCTCGCGCTCGCGCTGGGGGCTGCGGGCAGAGGGCGGAGGGCGGAGGGCACGGCTGGCCAGTTGGAGCGGGGTCCCTGTGGCGAGTACCCACGTGGGGGCCGGCAAGGCGGGGTCTCGCTCTCGACAGCCTGAGAGCCTGAGCGGCGAGTTGCACGACGGCTGCGAGACTGGACTGGGCGTGCCAAAAAGGCGTGCTTGTCAGGAGTGGGATCCGAACCCACGCCTCCAGGGGAGACTGCGACCTGAACGCAGCGCCTTAGACCGCTCGGCCATCCTGACGGCGGGCCGGTTCGCGGGGCCGTTCCCTTGGCTGGGAGAGCGCGCCCAGGCCTGCGGCTTTGGTCCGTCGCGCCGCCTGGGCCGTGGGCTGCGGTGCCAGGGCGCAAGGCGCAGGTCGCGGGGCGCGCGCTGCCCGGGGCAGCTCCGCTGGCCGGGGCTTGCAGGGCGCCGCTGCCCGGGTCTGGAGGCCGCACGGGGCACCCGGCAGCGCCCCGGGACGCGTCCCAGCCGCACCTCTCCCGAGCGCTGTGGGCCGGGCCGCGCGCTCCTCCCAGCCCCGCAGCACCCCTCTTTCCCGTACAGCCCCGCCCACCGGGTCGTCGTGATCCTCCCGCTCCTCCTCCCCCCCCCTTCCTCCTCCTCCTCTCCCTCTGGGTTGTCCTGGTGGTTCTCTTCCTCCTCTTCCTCCCTGTGCCCCTCCGCTGCTCTTCTTCCCCCTCCTCTTGCTGCCGCCGCTGCTGCTGCTCTTCCTCACCTTCCTCCTCCTCCCTGGCTTCACCTGGGTCCTCCGGTCGGTTGGGTCTATGCTCCTGGAAGCTACCTACCATTCTGTGGTCCCGGGCCGGGGGGTCCACGTGCGGGTGAAGGCACCAGGGTGCGGGGACTGGGGACTGGGGACTGGGAACGGGGGACGGAGGACGGGAGGCGGCGGTTGGCCCTGGAGCCGGTGTGTGGGCGGTGGAGGGCAGGGGTCGGGTGCGGGAGGGCGCAGAGGGGTGGAGGGGACCCAGGGGTAGCCGCCGCCGTCCTCGTTAGTATAGTGGTGAGTATCCCCGCCTGTCACGCGGGAGACCGGGATTCGATTCCCCGACGGGGAGGCAAGCTGCCCTTTTTGGCCAGGCCCCGCACGCCGGCCCCCGCACGCGGAGCACCAGGGACCGTGGGGCCTGCGGGCCCCGGACACGCACCCGTGTGGGGCGCACGGGGCGCACAGGGCGCACAGGGTGCGGCGCGCGCGAGGAGTTTTCGCTCGCCCACGGAGGGCTTGGTGCGCTGGGTGAGGGGGCGCGGACGAGCCGGGGAGCGAGTCTGCGGGTGCGGTCCGTCGCCTGGCCGGACCCCTGGTGCACGAGGGCTCGGACGAGCCAGCTGAGGGCGGGCGCGGGCGCGCGCGCCGCCGGGGCTACGCTGGATCCGGAGGCCGGGGCCGCGGAGGAAGGAGACCTGGAGCCGCTGGGCGGAGGCGGGCGCGTGCGCAGACGGAGAAGCGGCTAGCGTGCGTGTGGATGCGCGAGGGCGCGCGCGTGGATCGGGCAGGCGTGCTGGGCTTGGCAGGCGGGGCGCCGGGCGGCCTTGGCGTGGCAGCGGGGAGGTGCGGGCGAGGCGCCCCGTCGGGGCCCGGGGGCGGCGGGCGGCGGGCGGCGGCGCGCTGCGGGCAAGCCGGGCGGCGCGTGGCCAGGCCGCCCTGGGCGGGAGGCGTTGGTGGTATAGTGGTGAGCATAGCTGCCTTCCAAGCAGTTGACCCGGGTTCGATTCCCGGCCAACGCAGCGCGCCCACCTTTTGGCAGAGGCGGTGGTCCTGGCGCGCGCCCGACAGGGTGGGGCGGACTTGGCTGAGCGCTGCGTGGCAGGGCGTGCGTGCGCGGGGGCCAGGAGACGGAGGCGCGCCGTGTGTTTTGGAGGACAGGGCGCATGGCAGGCGGGAGGCTGGGGTGGCGGCGAGGCGGCGGCCGGGGGTTGGCCGTGGAAGCAGCGCGGCAGGCCAGGCGCTGGCGCTGCCCGTTGGCACCCAGCCAGGCGCCGGCTGCAGCAGGCAGAGGCGCAGGCCAGGCGCGCAGCCCGACGCTCCCTGGTGGTCTAGTGGTTAGGATTCGGCGCTCTCACCGCCGCGGCCCGGGTTCGATTCCCGGTCAGGGAAGCCTTTGTTCTTCCTCGGCGCGCTCCCGCGCACGCACGCACGCACGCACGCACGCCAGCCCGCCGCTCTGCCTCCCAAAGCACAGCCCGCCCACTTTTGCACAAGCAAGCAGCCAACTGCTTGTGCAACGGGGCAACAAACACCGCGCCCGTGCCCTGCCAGCCCAAGCCCAAGCCCAAGCCCAAGCCCAAGCCCAAGCCCAAGCCCTGCGCCTCTGCCTCCGCGGCCGCCCTCACGTCCTTTTCGCCAGCTGCGCCACCTCAGGGCCTTTGGCCGCTCCCCACCTCCAGGCTTCTCGCTGTCCCCCTGCTCCGGCGCCTCCCCTGCCCAGTCCAAAGTGCCCCTGGCAGCCTTCCTCCGCCACTCCGGGGCAGCCGGAACACCCCCAACCCAGACGTGGGCACGCGCGCACCAACACACATCCACCCGCACACGCAGGACGCCCCAATTCCGGAACAGCCGCACCCCACTCCACACACAGGGACCGGTGCCTGCACGCTCTCGGGCTCATGTCCTCACTCACGAGATCACCGCCGCCGGCACCGCGCACAGGAACAGGAACGCGTGTGCTTCTGCGTGCACGCACACACACACACAGACACACACAACAGACACACACACACACAGAGGGCACGCCTGCTCTCCCTGCCCGTTGGGCCGGGGCCAGGTGCCACATGCCATGGCCTCCATGGGTCCGAGAGCCACCAGACTAGGGTGTAGTTGCTTTGGTTTTCCCACCGTGAGCCGATCCAGGCTCCCAGGTGGGCTTGGGGCTTGAACACGTGGGAGCTGCCCCAGAGGGGCCCTGCACTTGGCACCCCTCCCCGCCTCCACCCCCAGGATGCAGGCTGCAGGCTGCAGATGCGAGACCAGCAGGCTGGAGAGGGCCGGCAAGCTGGAGCCCTGGGCAGTGCCGGCGGCTGCGGCTGGCCATAGGTGAGGGAGCCGCCTCCTCCGGGAGGAGGTGGGAGAGGGCTTGCGGACACCCCCGAGAGCCGAGATGACAGCCAGCCAGTGTGTGGGGACAAGGTGGAGGAGAGGGGAGCGGCACACGCTGGCGTTTCCCTGTGGGCTCTCTCCACACGGAAGGGAAGCGACCCCGCAGGTCCCCGTCGCGGGCCACGCCGCCACGGATGTGGTAGCACGTTCCAGTCCCCGCCTCATCTCTGAGCTGGCTCTCTCTGCGTCCCGACTGATGCCTCGATGCCTGCATCCGGGTCTCCGCCCCACTCTGTGCCGGCCCGGCCCTCGTCCAGTAGCGGCTCAGGCTCCTTGTGCCCACACAGGACGTCCAGGGCAAGGGCGGAGCTGCCCAGCCGCTTAGGGCAGGTCTCGGGGGCGACAGGTCGACGGGACTCAGAGGGCAGCGTCTCAGGCGTGGAGCCTCCCGCGCGGTGGGTGGGGAGGGGCCCTGCCCCGGGCCCTGGGGGCGGTGTGTGGGGGCGCGTGGCAGGGCTGGAGTCGGGTGTCCGTTCTGGTGGCTGGCATCCCAAGCAGCCTAGGGCCAGGGCGTGAGCCCCCGACGGGGGCCGGCATCTGTCCGGCAGCCGGAAGGCGGGAGGAGTCGTGGAAGGGTGCTAGGGCCAGGCGCGCGTTGGCGCTGGTTGTGAGAGCAGGGTGTGGGGAGGCCAGGCGGCGGGGCTTGGTGGCTCAGTGGCCGCCAAGGCAGAGCGGCGAGGTCGGGAGAGCAGCGCGTGGGTATCAGGAGAGGCAGAGGCAGAGGCAGAGGCGCGAGGGCTGAGGCGCTGGGCTAGGCGGGGTTGGGCGGGCAGGGGGGCTGGGGAGCGCGGTGCCAAGAGTGCTGGTGCAAGCCTGGTCAGAGAGGCGGCCGAGGGAGCGGAGCGGCGCGCGCACAGGCGCTGCCGGGGCTGCCCAAGCAAAAGGGGAGCAGGAGCTGCATGGGCCGGGAATCGAACCCGGGCCTCCCGCGTGGCAGGCGAGAATTCTACCACTGAACCACCCATGCACCGTCGGTGGGCGATGCCAGGAGCCACCACAGGCCCGGAGCCTGGTCACCACGAGCTGCTCCATGCCCACTTCCAGCCGCTTTCCGTGGAGCAGGGCGACCACACGCAAGCCGAAGGAGCTGCTCCACGTGCCTCTAGGGCCCAGGATGCTTGGCAAGCTGCATAGAGTTGAGGATGGGCGGAATGGTTGCCTGGGGTGGGGTGGGTGGGGGTGTGGTGTGGTGTGGTGGTGGTGGTGGTGGTTAGCCTTGGAAGGATGGGTGGGGTTCTGGAGGGACACACACACACACACACACACACACAGAGAGAGAGAGAGAGAGAGAGAGAGAGAGAGAGAGAGAGAGAGAGAGAGAGCGCGAGCTACAGAGCAAGAAGCAGGCAGACAGAGAAAGAGAGAGAAGCACAGAGCTTCAGCCCCTGCTGGGTTGTTGTCCGCATCCCAGGGCATGGGGAAGGAGGGGCGCTGGAGCCCAGAGAGAGCCAGGATGCAGCCAGCCAGACCCAGCCCTCCGCCCAGGTTCCCATCAGAGCAGGTGACCCGGGGCGGTCCCTGTGTTGGTGGGCACGAGTGTGAGCCACGGCTGCAACAGGAGCACCGGCTGAAGGTGGGCGGGTGGGAGGCGCCGCCACGCTGGGTGGGGCGGGGCTGCCCATGGAGCCCCCCGCCCGTGGGGAGGCGGTGGGTCGCTCAGGTGGTCGGTCGTGGAGGAGAGCCAATGTGTGCAGCTGGGTGACCACAGGGCACCTGGGCCTTAGGCTGGCCACCGCCCACTTCCTAGGGTGGTTTTCCTGACTCGTGGCCTCTGTGCCTCCTGAGGCAGCTGTGCTGAGGCCGAGAGAGGCGGGAGCACGGGGTCAGCAAAGGGCTCCGAGGAGCAGGATCCCGGGCAGCGCGCTGTCCCCAGCAGGCAGGCAGGCGGGAGGGCTGTCGGGCGGGCGGGCGGGGGTGCTCGGCGAGGGCGAGGAGGTGGGACGCGGCCCAAGCGCGCTGCTGCTCTCGGTGGGCAGGCTGCAGACAGGTGTTTAGGGGACGCTGGGGAGGACTCTGGGTGGGCGGGCCGCCCCTCGGTTCAGCGCTCTGGGGCTGGCAGGTGGCCGGGAGAGGTGGAGGAGATCTGGGGACTGGGGCTGGGAGGCGGAGGGCCGTGAAGGTGCGGAAGGTAGCGGCAGAGGAGCCGGAGGAGCCAGGAAGACTCGGAGGCAGGTGGGTCCCGAGAAGTGGTGTCGTGGGGAGAGGGCCTGCGCTCGCGCTCGCGCTCGCGCTCGCGCTGGGGGCTGCGGGCAGAGGGCGGAGGGCGGAGGGCACGGCTGGCCAGTTGGAGCGGGGTCCCTGTGGCGAGTACCCACGTGGGGGCCGGCAAGGCGGGGTCTCGCTCTCGACAGCCTGAGAGCCTGAGCGGCGAGTTGCACGACGGCTGCGAGACTGGACTGGGCGTGCCAAAAAGGCGTGCTTGTCAGGAGTGGGATCCGAACCCACGCCTCCAGGGGAGACTGCGACCTGAACGCAGCGCCTTAGACCGCTCGGCCATCCTGACGGCGGGCCGGGTCGCGGGGCCGTTCCCTTGGCTGGGAGAGCGCGCCCAGGCCTGCGGCTTTGGTCCGTCGCGCCGCCTGGGCCGTGGGCTGCGGTGCCAGGGCGCAAGGCGCAGGTCGCGGGGCGCGCGCTGCCCGGGGCAGCTCCGCTGGCCGGGGCTTGCAGGGCGCCGCTGCCCGGGTCTGGAGGCCGCACGGGGCACCCGGCAGCGCCCCGGGACGCGTCCCAGCCGCACCTCTCCCGAGCGCTGTGGGCCGGGCCGCGCGCTCCTCCCAGCCCCGCAGCACCCCTCTTTCCCGTACAGCCCCGCCCACCGGGTCGTCGTGATCCTCCCGCTCCTCCTCCCCCCCCTTCCTCCTCCTCCTCTCCCTCTGGGTTGTCCTGGTGGTTCTCTTCCTCCTCTTCCTCCCTGTGCCCCTCCGCTGGCTCTTCTTCCCCCTCCTCTTGCTGCCGCCGCTGCTGCTGCTCTTCCTCACCTTCCTCCTCCTCCCTGGCTTCACCTGGGTCCTCCGGTCGGTTGGGTCTATGCTCCTGGAAGCTACCTACCATTCTGTGGTCCCGGGCCGGGGGGTCCACGTGCGGGTGAAGGCACCAGGGTGCGGGGACTGGGGACTGGGGACTGGGAACGGGGGACGGGGGACGGGAGGCGGCGGTTGGCCCTGGAGCCGGTGTGTGGGCGGTGGAGGGCAGGGGTCGGGTGCGGGAGGGCGCAGAGGGGTGGAGGGGACCCAGGGGTAGCCGCCGCCGTCCTCGTTAGTATAGTGGTGAGTATCCCCGCCTGTCACGCGGGAGACCGGGGTTCGATTCCCCGACGGGGAGGCAAGCTGCCCTTTTTGGCCAGGCCCCGCACGCCGGCCCCCGCACGCGGAGCACCAGGGACCGTGGGGCCTGCGGGCCCCGGACACGCACCCGTGTGGGGCGCACGGGGCGCACAGGGCGCACAGGGTGCGGCGCGCGCGAGGAGTTTTCGCTCGCCCACGGAGGGCTTGGTGCGCTGGGTGAGGGGGCGCGGACGAGCCGGGGAGCGAGTCTGCGGGTGCGGTCCGTCGCCTGGCCGGACCCCTGGTGCACGAGGGCTCGGACGAGCCAGCTGAGGGCGGGCGCGGGCGCGCGCGCCGCCGGGGCTACGCTGGATCCGGAGGCCGGGGCCGCGGAGGAAGGAGACCTGGAGCCGCTGGGCGGAGGCGGGCGCGTGCGCAGACGGAGAAGCGGCTAGCGTGCGTGTGGATGCGCGAGGGCGCGCGCGTGGATCGGGCAGGCGTGCTGGGCTTGGCAGGCGGGGCGCCGGGCGGCCTTGGCGTGGCAGCGGGGAGGTGCGGGCGAGGCGCCCCGTCGGGGCCCGGGGGCGGCGGGCGGCGGGCGGCGGCGCGCTGCGGGCAAGCCGGGCGGCGCGTGGCCAGGCCGCCCTGGGCGGGAGGCGTTGGTGGTATAGTGGTGAGCATAGCTGCCTTCCAAGCAGTTGACCCGGGTTCGATTCCCGGCCAACGCAGCGCGCCCACCTTTTGGCAGAGGCGGTGGTCCTGGCGCGCGCCCGACAGGGTGGGGCGGACTTGGCTGAGCGCTGCGTGGCAGGGCGTGCGTGCGCGGGGGCCAGGAGACGGAGGCGCGCCGTGTGTTTTGGAGGACAGGGCGCATGGCAGGCGGGAGGCCGGGGTGGCGGCGAGGCGGCGGCCGGGGGTTGGCCGTGGAAGCAGCGCGGCAGGCCAGGCGCTGGCGCTGCCCGTTGGCACCCAGCCAGGCGCCGGCTGCAGCAGGCAGAGGCGCAGGCCAGGCGCGCAGCCCGACGCTCCCTGGTGGTCTAGTGGTTAGGATTCGGCGCTCTCACCGCCGCGGCCCGGGTTCGATTCCCGGTCAGGGAAGCCTTTGTTCTTCCTCGGCGCGCTCCCGCGCACGCACGCACGCCAGCCCGCCGCTCTGCCTCCCAAAGCACAGCCCGCCCACTTTTGCACAAGCAAGCAGCCAACTGCTTGTGCAACGGGGCAACAAACACCGCGCCCGTGCCCTGCCAGCCCAAGCCCAAGCCCAAGCCCAAGCCCAAGCCCAAGCCCTGCGCCTCTGCCTCCGCGGCCGCCCTCACGTCCTTTTCGCCAGCTGCGCCACCTCAGGGCCTTTGGCCGCTCCCCACCTCCAGGCTTCTCGCTGTCCCCCTGCTCCGGCGCCTCCCCTGCCCAGTCCAAAGTGCCCCTGGCAGCCTTCCTCCGCCACTCCGGGGCAGCCGGAACACCCCCAACCCAGACGTGGGCATGCGCGCACCAACACACATCCACCCGCACACGCAGGACGCCCCAATTCCGGAACAGCCGCACCCCACTCCACACACAGGGACCGGTGCCTGCACGCTCTCGGGCTCATGTCCTCACTCACGAGATCACCGCCGCCGGCACCGCGCACAGGAACAGGAACGCGTGTGCTTCTGCGTGCACGCACACACACACACAGACACACACAACAGACACACACACACACAGAGGGCACGCCTGCTCTCCCTGCCCGTTGGGCCGGGGCCAGGTGCCACATGCCATGGCCTCCATGGGTCCGAGAGCCACCAGACTAGGGTGTAGTTGCTTTGGTTTTCCCACCGTGAGCCGATCCAGGCTCCCAGGTGGGCTTGGGGCTTGAACACGTGGGAGCTGCCCCAGAGGGGCCCTGCACTTGGCACCCCTCCCCGCCTCCACCCCCAGGATGCAGGCTGCAGGCTGCAGATGCGAGACCAGCAGGCTGGAGAGGGCCGGCAAGCTGGAGCCCTGGGCAGTGCCGGCGGCTGCGGCTGGCCATAGGTGAGGGAGCCGCCTCCTCCGGGAGGAGGTGGGAGAGGGCTTGCGGACACCCCCGAGAGCCGAGATGACAGCCAGCCAGTGTGTGGGGACAAGGTGGAGGAGAGGGGGAGCGGCACACGCTGGCGTTTCCCTGTGGGCTCTCTCCACACGGAAGGGAAGCGACCCCGCAGGTCCCCGTCGCGGGCCACGCCGCCACGGATGTGGTAGCACGTTCCAGTCCCCGCCTCATCTCTGAGCTGGCTCTCTCTGCGTCCCGACTGATGCCTCGATGCCTGCATCCGGGTCTCCGCCCCACTCTGTGCCGGCCCGGCCCTCGTCCAGTAGCGGCTCAGGCTCCTTGTGCCCACACAGGACGTCCAGGGCAAGGGCGGAGCTGCCCAGCCGCTTAGGGCAGGTCTCGGGGGCGACAGGTCGACGGGACTCAGAGGGCAGCGTCTCAGGCGTGGAGCCTCCCGCGCGGTGGGTGGGGAGGGGCCCTGCCCCGGGCCCTGGGGGCGGTGTGTGGGGGCGCGTGGCAGGGCTGGAGTCGGGTGTCCGTTCTGGTGGCTGGCATCCCAAGCAGCCTAGGGCCAGGGCGTGAGCCCCCGACGGGGGCCGGCATCTGTCCGGCAGCCGGAAGGCGGGAGGAGTCGTGGAAGGGTGCTAGGGCCAGGCGCGCGTTGGCGCTGGTTGTGAGAGCAGGGTGTGGGGAGGCCAGGCGGCGGGGCTTGGTGGCTCAGTGGCCGCCAAGGCAGAGCGGCGAGGTCGGGAGAGCAGCGCGTGGGTATCAGGAGAGGCAGAGGCAGAGGCAGAGGCGCGAGGGCTGAGGCGCTGGGCTAGGCGGGGTTGGGCGGGCAGGGGGGCTGGGGAGCGCGGTGCCAAGAGTGCTGGTGCAAGCCTGGTCAGAGAGGCGGCCGAGGGAGCGGAGCGGCGCGCGCACAGGCGCTGCCGGGGCTGCCCAAGCAAAAGGGGAGCAGGAGCTGCATGGGCCGGGAATCGAACCCGGGCCTCCCGCGTGGCAGGCGAGAATTCTACCACTGAACCACCCATGCACCGTCGGTGGGCGATGCCAGGAGCCACCACAGGCCCGGAGCCTGGTCACCACGAGCTGCTCCATGCCCACTTCCAGCCGCTTTCCGTGGAGCAGGGCGACCACACGCAAGCCGAAGGAGCTGCTCCACGTGCCTCTAGGGCCCAGGATGCTTGGCAAGCTGCATAGAGTTGAGGATGGGCGGAATGGTTGCCTGGGGTGGGGTGGGTGGGGGTGTGGTGTGGTGTGGTGGTGGTGGTGGTGGTTAGCCTTGGAAGGATGGGTGGGGTTCTGGAGGGACACACACACACACACACACACACACACACAGAGAGAGAGAGAGAGAGAGAGAGAGAGAGAGAGAGAGAGAGCGAGCTACAGAGCAAGAAGCAGGCAGACAGAGAAAGAGAGAGAAGCACAGAGCTTCAGCCCCTGCTGGGTTGTTGTCCGCATCCCAGGGCATGGGGAAGGAGGGGCGCTGGAGCCCAGAGAGAGCCAGGATGCAGCCAGCCAGACCCAGCCCTCCGCCCAGGTTCCCATCAGAGCAGGTGACCCGGGGCGGTCCCTGTGTTGGTGGGCACGAGTGTGAGCCACGGCTGCAACAGGAGCACCGGCTGAAGGTGGGCGGGTGGGAGGCGCCGCCACGCTGGGTGGGGCGGGGCTGCCCATGGAGCCCCCCGCCCGTGGGGAGGCGGTGGGTCGCTCAGGTGGTCGGTCGTGGAGGAGAGCCAATGTGTGCAGCTGGGTGACCACAGGGCACCTGGGCCTTAGGCTGGCCACCGCCCACTTCCTAGGGTGGTTTTCCTGACTCGTGGCCTCTGTGCCTCCTGAGGCAGCTGTGCTGAGGCCGAGAGAGGCGGGAGCACGGGGTCAGCAAAGGGCTCCGAGGAGCAGGATCCCGGGCAGCGCGCTGTCCCCAGCAGGCAGGCAGGCGGGAGGGCTGTCGGGCGGGCGGGCGGGGGTGCTCGGCGAGGGCGAGGAGGTGGGACGCGGCCCAAGCGCGCTGCTGCTCTCGGTGGGCAGGCTGCAGACAGGTGTTTAGGGGACGCTGGGGAGGACTCTGGGTGGGCGGGCCGCCCCTCGGTTCAGCGCTCTGGGGCTGGCAGGTGGCCGGGAGAGGTGGAGGAGATCTGGGGACTGGGGCTGGGAGGCGGAGGGCCGTGAAGGTGCGGAAGGTAGCGGCAGAGGAGCCGGAGGAGCCAGGAAGACTCGGAGGCAGGTGGGTCCCGAGAAGTGGTGTCGTGGGGAGAGGGCCTGCGCTCGCGCTCGCGCTCGCGCTCGCGCTGGGGGCTGCGGGCAGAGGGCGGAGGGCGGAGGGCACGGCTGGCCAGTTGGAGCGGGGTCCCTGTGGCGAGTACCCACGTGGGGGCCGGCAAGGCGGGGTCTCGCTCTCGACAGCCTGAGAGCCTGAGCGGCGAGTTGCACGACGGCTGCGAGACTGGACTGGGCGTGCCAAAAAGGCGTGCTTGTCAGGAGTGGGATTCGAACCCACGCCTCCAGGGGAGACTGCGACCTGAACGCAGCGCCTTAGACCGCTCGGCCATCCTGACGGCGGGCCGGGTCGCGGGGCCGTTCCCTTGGCTGGGAGAGCGCGCCCAGGCCTGCGGCTTTGGTCCGTCGCGCCGCCTGGGCCGTGGGCTGCGGTGCCAGGGCGCAAGGCGCAGGTCGCGGGGCGCGCGCTGCCCGGGGCAGCTCCGCTGGCCGGGGCTTGCAGGGCGCCGCTGCCCGGGTCTGGAGGCCGCACGGGGCACCCGGCAGCGCCCCGGGACGCGTCCCAGCCGCACCTCTCCCGAGCGCTGTGGGCCGGGCCGCGCGCTCCTCCCAGCCCCGCAGCACCCCTCTTTCCCGTACAGCCCCGCCCACCGGGTCGTCGTGATCCTCCCGCTCCTCCTCCCCCCCCTTCCTCCTCCTCCTCTCCCTCTGGGTTGTCCTGGTGGTTCTCTTCCTCCTCTTCCTCCCTGTGCCCCTCCGCTGGCTCTTCTTCCCCCTCCTCTTGCTGCCGCCGCTGCTGCTGCTCTTCCTCACCTTCCTCCTCCTCCCTGGCTTCACCTGGGTCCTCCGGTCGGTTGGGTCTATGCTCCTGGAAGCTACCTACCATTCTGTGGTCCCGGGCCGGGGGGTCCACGTGCGGGTGAAGGCACCAGGGTGCGGGGACTGGGGACTGGGGACTGGGAACGGGGGACGGGGGACGGGAGGCGGCGGTTGGCCCTGGAGCCGGTGTGTGGGCGGTGGAGGGCAGGGGTCGGGTGCGGGAGGGCGCAGAGGGGTGGAGGGGACCCAGGGGTAGCCGCCGCCGTCCTCGTTAGTATAGTGGTGAGTATCCCCGCCTGTCACGCGGGAGACCGGGGTTCGATTCCCCGACGGTGAGGCAAGCTGCCCTTTTTGGCCAGGCCCCGCACGCCGGCCCCCGCACGCGGAGCACCAGGGACCGTGGGGCCTGCGGGCCCCGGACACGCACCCGTGTGGGGCGCACGGGGCGCACAGGGCGCACAGGGTGCGGCGCGCGCGAGGAGTTTTCGCTCGCCCACGGAGGGCTTGGTGCGCTGGGTGAGGGGGGCGCGGACGAGCCGGGGAGCGAGTCTGCGGGTGCGGTCCGTCGCCTGGCCGGACCCCTGGTGCACGAGGGCTCGGACGAGCCAGCTGAGGGCGGGCGCGGGCGCGCGCGCCGCCGGGGCTACGCTGGATCCGGAGGCCGGGGCCGCGGAGGAAGGAGACCTGGAGCCGCTGGGCGGAGGCGGGCGCGTGCGCAGACGGAGAAGCGGCTAGCGTGCGTGTGGATGCGCGAGGGCGCGCGCGTGGATCGGGCAGGCGTGCTGGGCTTGGCAGGCGGGGGCGCCGGGCGGCCTTGGCGTGGCAGCGGGGAGGTGCGGGCGAGGCGCCCCGTCGGGGCCCGGGGGCGGCGGGCGGCGGGCGGCGGCGCGCTGCGGGCAAGCCGGGCGGCGCGTGGCCAGGCCGCCCTGGGCGGGAGGCGTTGGTGGTATAGTGGTGAGCATAGCTGCCTTCCAAGCAGTTGACCCGGGTTCGATTCCCGGCCAACGCAGCGCGCCCACCTTTTGGCAGAGGCGGTGGTCCTGGCGCGCGCCCGACAGGGTGGGGCGGACTTGGCTGAGCGCTGCGTGGCAGGGCGTGCGTGCGCGGGGGCCAGGAGACGGAGGCGCGCCGTGTGTTTTGGAGGACAGGGCGCATGGCAGGCGGGAGGCCGGGGTGGCGGCGAGGCGGCGGCCGGGGGTTGGCCGTGGAAGCAGCGCGGCAGGCCAGGCGCTGGCGCTGCCCGTTGGCACCCAGCCAGGCGCCGGCTGCAGCAGGCAGAGGCGCAGGCCAGACGCGCAGCCCGACGCTCCCTGGTGGTCTAGTGGTTAGGATTCGGCGCTCTCACCGCCGCGGCCCGGGTTCGATTCCCGGTCAGGGAAGCCTTTCTTCTTCCTCGGCGGGCTGCTGCCCCGCGCGCTCCCGCGCACCGCGCGCACGCACGCACGCACGCACGCACGCCAGCCCGCTGCTCTGCCTCCCAAAGCACAGCCCGCCCACTTTTGCACAAGCAAGCAGCCAACTGCTTGTGCAACGGGGCAACAAACACCGCGCCCGTGCCCTGCCAGTCCAAGCCCAAGCCCAAGCCCAAGCCCAAGCCCAAGCCCAAGCCCTGCGCCTCTGCCTCCGCGGCCGCCCTCACGTCCTTTTCGCCAGCTGCGCCACCTCAGGGCCTTTGGCCGCTCCCCACCTCCAGGCTTCTCGCTGTCCCCCTGCTCCGGCGCCTCCCCTGCCCAGTCCAAAGTGCCCCTGGCAGCCTTCCTCCGCCACTCCGGGGCAGCCGGAACACCCCCAACCCAGACGTGGGCACGCGCGCACCAACACACATCCACCCGCACACGCAGGACGCCCCAATTCCGGAACAGCCGCACCCCACTCCACACACAGGGACCGGTGCCTGCACGCTCTCGGGCTCATGTCCTCACTCACGAGATCACCGCCGCCGGCACCGCGCACAGGAACAGGAACGCGTGTGCTTCTGCGTGCACGCACACACACACACAGACACACACAACAGACACACACACACACAGAGGGCACGCCTGCTCTCCCTGCCCGTTGGGCCGGGGCCAGGTGCCACATGCCATGGCCTCCATGGGTCCGAGAGCCACCAGACTAGGGTGTAGTTGCTTTGGTTTTCCCACCGTGAGCCGATCCAGGCTCCCAGGTGGGCTTGGGGCTTGAACACGTGGGAGCTGCCCCAGAGGGGCCCTGCACTTGGCACCCCTCCCCGCCTCCACCCCCAGGATGCAGGCTGCAGGCTGCAGATGCGAGACCAGCAGGCTGGAGAGGGCCGGCAAGCTGGAGCCCTGGGCAGTGCCGGCGGCTGCGGCTGGCCATAGGTGAGGGAGCCGCCTCCTCCGGGAGGAGGTGGGAGAGGGCTTGCGGACACCCCCGAGAGCCGAGATGACAGCCAGCCAGTGTGTGGGGACAAGGTGGAGGAGAGGGGAGCGGCACACGCTGGCGTTTCCCTGTGGGCTCTCTCCACACGGAAGGGAAGCGACCCCGCAGGTCCCCGTCGCGGGCCACGCCGCCACGGATGTGGTAGCACGTTCCAGTCCCCGCCTCATCTCTGAGCTGGCTCTCTCTGCGTCCCGACTGATGCCTCGATGCCTGCATCCGGGTCTCCGCCCCACTCTGTGCCGGCCCGGCCCTCGTCCAGTAGCGGCTCAGGCTCCTTGTGCCCACACAGGACGTCCAGGGCAAGGGCGGAGCTGCCCAGCCGCTTAGGGCAGGTCTCGGGGGCGACAGGTCGACGGGACTCAGAGGGCAGCGTCTCAGGCGTGGAGCCTCCCGCGCGGTGGGTGGGGAGGGGCCCTGCCCCGGGCCCTGGGGGCGGTGTGTGGGGGCGCGTGGCAGGGCTGGAGTCGGGTGTCCGTTCTGGTGGCTGGCATCCCAAGCAGCCTAGGGCCAGGGCGTGAGCCCCCGACGGGGGCCGGCATCTGTCCGGCAGCCGGAAGGCGGGAGGAGTCGTGGAAGGGTGCTAGGGCCAGGCGCGCGTTGGCGCTGGTTGTGAGAGCAGGGTGTGGGGAGGCCAAGCGGCGGGGCTTGGTGGCTCAGTGGCCGCCAAGGCAGAGCGGCGAGGTCGGGAGAGCAGCGCGTGGGTATCAGGAGAGGCAGAGGCAGAGGCAGAGGCTAGGAAGGAGGCAGAGGCGCGAGGGCTGAGGCGCTGGGCTAGGCGGGGCTGCCCAAGCAAAAGGGGAGCAGGAGCTGCATGGGCCGGGAATCGAACCCGGGCCTCCCGCGTGGCAGGCGAGAATTCTACCACTGAACCACCCATGCACCGTCGGTGGGCGATGCCAGGAGCCACCACAGGCCCGGAGCCTGGTCACCACGAGCTGCTCCATGCCCACTTCCAGCCGCTTTCCGTGGAGCAGGGCGACCACACGCAAGCCGAAGGAGCTGCTCCACGTGCCTCTAGGGCCCAGGATGCTTGGCAAGCTGCATAGAGTTGAGGATGGGCGGAATGGTTGCCTGGGGTGGGGTGGGTGGGGGTGTGGTGTGGTGTGGTGGTGGTGGTGGTGGTTAGCCTTGGAAGGATGGGTGGGGTTCTGGAGGGACACACACACACACACACACACACACAGAGAGAGAGAGAGAGAGAGAGAGAGAGAGAGAGAGAGAGCGAGCTACAGAGCAAGAAGCAGTCAGACAGAGAAAGAGAGAGAAGCACAGAGCTTCAGCCCCTGCTGGGTTGTTGTCCGCATCCCAGGGCATGGGGAAGGAGGGGCGCTGGAGCCCAGAGAGAGCCAGGATGCAGCCAGCCAGACCCAGCCCTCCGCCCAGGTTCCCATCAGAGCAGGTGACCCGGGGCGGTCCCTGTGTTGGTGGGCACGAGTGTGAGCCACGGCTGCAACAGGAGCACCGGCTGAAGGTGGGCGGGTGGGAGGCGCCGCCACGCTGGGTGGGGCGGGGCTGCCCATGGAGCCCCCCGCCCGTGGGGAGGCGGTGGGTCGCTCAGGTGGTCGGTCGTGGAGGAGAGCCAATGTGTGCAGCTGGGTGACCACAGGGCACCTGGGCCTTAGGCTGGCCACCGCCCACTTCCTAGGGTGGTTTTCCTGACTCGTGGCCTCTGTGCCTCCTGAGGCAGCTGTGCTGAGGCCGAGAGAGGCGGGAGCACGGGGTCAGCAAAGGGCTCCGAGGAGCAGGATCCCGGGCAGCGCGCTGTCCCCAGCAGGCAGGCAGGCGGGAGGGCTGTCGGGCGGGCGGGCGGGGGTGCTCGGCGAGGGCGAGGAGGTGGGACGCGGCCCAAGCGCGCTGCTGCTCTCGGTGGGCAGGCTGCAGACAGGTGTTTAGGGGACGCTGGGGAGGACTCTGGGTGGGCGGGCCGCCCCTCGGTTCAGCGCTCTGGGGCTGGCAGGTGGCCGGGAGAGGTGGAGGAGATCTGGGGACTGGGGCTGGGAGGCGGAGGGCCGTGAAGGTGCGGAAGGTAGCGGCAGAGGAGCCGGAGGAGCCAGGAAGACTCGGAGGCAGGTGGGTCCCGAGAAGTGGTGTCGTGGGGAGAGGGCCTGCGCTCGCGCTCGCGCTCGCGCTCGCGCTGGGGGCTGCGGGCAGAGGGCGGAGGGCGGAGGGCACGGCTGGCCAGTTGGAGCGGGGTCCCTGTGGCGAGTACCCACGTGGGGGCCGGCAAGGCGGGGTCTCGCTCTCGACAGCCTGAGAGCCTGAGCGGCGAGTTGCACGACGGCTGCGAGACTGGACTGGGCGTGCCAAAAAGGCGTGCTTGTCAGGAGTGGGATTCGAACCCACGCCTCCAGGGGAGACTGCGACCTGAACGCAGCGCCTTAGACCGCTCGGCCATCCTGACGGCGGGCCGGGTCGCGGGGCCGTTCCCTTGGCTGGGAGAGCGCGCCCAGGCCTGCGGCTTTGGTCCGTCGCGCCGCCTGGGCCGTGGGCTGCGGTGCCAGGGCGCAAGGCGCAGGTCGCGGGGCGCGCGCTGCCCGGGGCAGCTCCGCTGGCCGGGGCTTGCAGGGCGCCGCTGCCCGGGTCTGGAGGCCGCACGGGGCACCCGGCAGCGCCCCGGGACGCGTCCCAGCCGCACCTCTCCCGAGCGCTGTGGGCCGGGCCGCGCGCTCCTCCCAGCCCCGCAGCACCCCTCTTTCCCGTACAGCCCCGCCCACCGGGTCGTCGTGATCCTCCCGCTCCTCCTCCCCCCCCTTCCTCCTCCTCCTCTCCCTCTGGGTT
This sequence comes from Sylvilagus floridanus, assembly GCA_949820135.1. Taxonomy (NCBI): domain Eukaryota; kingdom Metazoa; phylum Chordata; class Mammalia; order Lagomorpha; family Leporidae; genus Sylvilagus; species Sylvilagus floridanus. The sequence goes on from OX463225.1 coordinate 122,968,010, forward strand.
GTCCTGGTGGTTCTCTTCCTCCTCTTCCTCCCTGTGCCCCTCCGCTGGCTCTTCTTCCCCCTCCTCTTGCTGCCGCCGCTGCTGCTGCTCTTCCTCACCTTCCTCCTCCTCCCTGGCTTCACCTGGGTCCTCCGGTCGGTTGGGTCTATGCTCCTGGAAGCTACCTACCATTCTGTGGTCCCGGGCCGGGGGGTCCACGTGCGGGTGAAGGCACCAGGGTGCGGGGACTGGGGACTGGGGACTGGGAACGGGGGACGGGGGACGGGAGGCGGCGGTTGGCCCTGGAGCCGGTGTGTGGGCGGTGGAGGGCAGGGGTCGGGTGCGGGAGGGCGCAGAGGGGTGGAGGGGACCCAGGGGTAGCCGCCGCCGTCCTCGTTAGTATAGTGGTGAGTATCCCCGCCTGTCACGCGGGAGACCGGGGTTCGATTCCCCGACGGGGAGGCAAGCTGCCCTTTTTGGCCAGGCCCCGCACGCCGGCCCCCGCACGCGGAGCACCAGGGACCGTGGGGCCTGCGGGCCCCGGACACGCACCCGTGTGGGGCGCACGGGGCGCACAGGGCGCACAGGGTGCGGCGCGCGCGAGGAGTTTTCGCTCGCCCACGGAGGGCTTGGTGCGCTGGGTGAGGGGGCGCGGACGAGCCGGGGAGCGAGTCTGCGGGTGCGGTCCGTCGCCTGGCCGGACCCCTGGTGCACGAGGGCTCGGACGAGCCAGCTGAGGGCGGGCGCGGGCGCGCGCGCCGCCGGGGCTACGCTGGATCCGGAGGCCGGGGCCGCGGAGGAAGGAGACCTGGAGCCGCTGGGCGGAGGCGGGCGCGTGCGCAGACGGAGAAGCGGCTAGCGTGCGTGTGGATGCGCGAGGGCGCGCGCGTGGATCGGGCAGGCGTGCTGGGCTTGGCAGGCGGGGCGCCGGGCGGCCTTGGCGTGGCAGCGGGGAGGTGCGGGCGAGGCGCCCCGTCGGGGCCCGGGGGCGGCGGGCGGCGGGCGGCGGCGCGCTGCGGGCAAGCCGGGCGGCGCGTGGCCAGGCCGCCCTGGGCGGGAGGCGTTGGTGGTATAGTGGTGAGCATAGCTGCCTTCCAAGCAGTTGACCCGGGTTCGATTCCCGGCCAACGCAGCGCGCCCACCTTTTGGCAGAGGCGGTGGTCCTGGCGCGCGCCCGACAGGGTGGGGCGGACTTGGCTGAGCGCTGCGTGGCAGGGCGTGCGTGCGCGGGGGCCAGGAGACGGAGGCGCGCCGTGTGTTTTGGAGGACAGGGCGCATGGCAGGCGGGAGGCCGGGGTGGCGGCGAGGCGGCGGCCGGGGGTTGGCCGTGGAAGCAGCGCGGCAGGCCAGGCGCTGGCGCTGCCCGTTGGCACCCAGCCAGGCGCCGGCTGCAGCAGGCAGAGGCGCAGGCCAGACGCGCAGCCCGACGCTCCCTGGTGGTCTAGTGGTTAGGATTCGGCGCTCTCACCGCCGCGGCCCGGGTTCGATTCCCGGTCAGGGAAGCCTTTCTTCTTCCTCGGCGGGCTGCTGCCCCGCGCGCTCCCGCGCACGCGCGCACGCACGCACGCACGCCAGCCCGCCGCTCTGCCTCCCAAAGCACAGCCCGCCCACTTTTGCACAAGCAAGCAGCCAACTGCTTGTGCAACGGGGCAACAAACACCGCGCCCGTGCCCTGCCAGTCCAAGCCCAAGCCCAAGCCCAAGCCCAAGCCCAAGCCCAAGCCCAAGCCCAAGCCCAAGCCCAAGCCCTGCGCCTCTGCCTCCGCGGCCGCCCTCACGTCCTTTTCGCCAGCTGCGCCACCTCAGGGCCTTTGGCCGCTCCCCACCTCCAGGCTTCTCGCTGTCCCCCTGCTCCGGCGCCTCCCCTGCCCAGTCCAAAGTGCCCCTGGCAGCCTTCCTCCGCCACTCCGGGGCAGCCGGAACACCCCCAACCCAGACGTGGGCACGCGCGCACCAACACACATCCACCCGCACACGCAGGACGCCCCAATTCCGGAACAGCCGCACCCCACTCCACACACAGGGACCGGTGCCTGCACGCTCTCGGGCTCATGTCCTCACTCACGAGATCACCGCCGCCGGCACCGCGCACAGGAACAGGAACGCGTGTGCTTCTGCGTGCACGCACACACACACACAGACACACACAACAGACACACACACACACAGAGGGCACGCCTGCTCTCCCTGCCCGTTGGGCCGGGGCCAGGTGCCACATGCCATGGCCTCCATGGGTCCGAGAGCCACCAGACTAGGGTGTAGTTGCTTTGGTTTTCCCACCGTGAGCCGATCCAGGCTCCCAGGTGGGCTTGGGGCTTGAACACGTGGGAGCTGCCCCAGAGGGGCCCTGCACTTGGCACCCCTCCCCGCCTCCACCCCCAGGATGCAGGCTGCAGGCTGCAGATGCGAGACCAGCAGGCTGGAGAGGGCCGGCAAGCTGGAGCCCTGGGCAGTGCCGGCGGCTGCGGCTGGCCATAGGTGAGGGAGCCGCCTCCTCCGGGAGGAGGTGGGAGAGGGCTTGCGGACACCCCCGAGAGCCGAGATGACAGCCAGCCAGTGTGTGGGGACAAGGTGGAGGAGAGGGGAGCGGCACACGCTGGCGTTTCCCTGTGGGCTCTCTCCACACGGAAGGGAAGCGACCCCGCAGGTCCCCGTCGCGGGCCACGCCGCCACGGATGTGGTAGCACGTTCCAGTCCCCGCCTCATCTCTGAGCTGGCTCTCTCTGCGTCCCGACTGATGCCTCGATGCCTGCATCCGGGTCTCCGCCCCACTCTGTGCCGGCCCGGCCCTCGTCCAGTAGCGGCTCAGGCTCCTTGTGCCCACACAGGACGTCCAGGGCAAGGGCGGAGCTGCCCAGCCGCTTAGGGCAGGTCTCGGGGGCGACAGGTCGACGGGACTCAGAGGGCAGCGTCTCAGGCGTGGAGCCTCCCGCGCGGTGGGTGGGGAGGGGCCCTGCCCCGGGCCCTGGGGGCGGTGTGTGGGGGCGCGTGGCAGGGCTGGAGTCGGGTGTCCGTTCTGGTGGCTGGCATCCCAAGCAGCCTAGGGCCAGGGCGTGAGCCCCCGACGGGGGCCGGCATCTGTCCGGCAGCCGGAAGGCGGGAGGAGTCGTGGAAGGGTGCTAGGGCCAGGCGCGCGTTGGCGCTGGTTGTGAGAGCAGGGTGTGGGGAGGCCAAGCGGCGGGGCTTGGTGGCTCAGTGGCCGCCAAGGCAGAGCGGCGAGGTCGGGAGAGCAGCGCGTGGGTATCAGGAGAGGCAGAGGCAGAGGCAGAGGCTAGGAAGGAGGCAGAGGCGCTGGGCTAGGCGGGGCTGCCCAAGCAAAAGGGGAGCAGGAGCTGCATGGGCCGGGAATCGAACCCGGGCCTCCCGCGTGGCAGGCGAGAATTCTACCACTGAACCACCCATGCACCGTCGGTGGGCGATGCCAGGAGCCACCACAGGCCCGGAGCCTGGTCACCACGAGCTGCTCCATGCCCACTTCCAGCCGCTTTCCGTGGAGCAGGGCGACCACACGCAAGCCGAAGGAGCTGCTCCACGTGCCTCTAGGGCCCAGGATGCTTGGCAAGCTGCATAGAGTTGAGGATGGGCGGAATGGTTGCCTGGGGTGGGGTGGGTGGGGGTGTGGTGTGGTGTGGTGGTGGTGGTGGTGGTTAGCCTTGGAAGGATGGGTGGGGTTCTGGAGGGACACACACACACACACACACACACACAGAGAGAGAGAGAGAGAGAGAGAGAGAGAGAGAGAGAGAGAGAGCGAGCTACAGAGCAAGAAGCAGTCAGACAGAGAAAGAGAGAGAAGCACAGAGCTTCAGCCCCTGCTGGGTTGTTGTCCGCATCCCAGGGCATGGGGAAGGAGGGGCGCTGGAGCCCAGAGAGAGCCAGGATGCAGCCAGCCAGACCCAGCCCTCCGCCCAGGTTCCCATCAGAGCAGGTGACCCGGGGCGGTCCCTGTGTTGGTGGGCACGAGTGTGAGCCACGGCTGCAACAGGAGCACCGGCTGAAGGTGGGCGGGTGGGAGGCGCCGCCACGCTGGGTGGGGCGGGGCTGCCCATGGAGCCCCCCGCCCGTGGGGAGGCGGTGGGTCGCTCAGGTGGTCGGTCGTGGAGGAGAGCCAATGTGTGCAGCTGGGTGACCACAGGGCACCTGGGCCTTAGGCTGGCCACCGCCCACTTCCTAGGGTGGTTTTCCTGACTCGTGGCCTCTGTGCCTCCTGAGGCAGCTGTGCTGAGGCCGAGAGAGGCGGGAGCACGGGGTCAGCAAAGGGCTCCGAGGAGCAGGATCCCGGGCAGCGCGCTGTCCCCAGCAGGCAGGCAGGCGGGAGGGCTGTCGGGCGGGCGGGCGGGGGTGCTCGGCGAGGGCGAGGAGGTGGGACGCGGCCCAAGCGCGCTGCTGCTCTCGGTGGGCAGGCTGCAGACAGGTGTTTAGGGGACGCTGGGGAGGACTCTGGGTGGGCGGGCCGCCCCTCGGTTCAGCGCTCTGGGGCTGGCAGGTGGCCGGGAGAGGTGGAGGAGATCTGGGGACTGGGGCTGGGAGGCGGAGGGCCGTGAAGGTGCGGAAGGTAGCGGCAGAGGAGCCGGAGGAGCCAGGAAGACTCGGAGGCAGGTGGGTCCCGAGAAGTGGTGTCGTGGGGAGAGGGCCTGCGCTTGCGCTCGCGCTCGCGCTGGGGGCTGCGGGCAGAGGGCGGAGGGCGGAGGGCACGGCTGGCCAGTTGGAGCGGGGTCCCTGTGGCGAGTACCCACGTGGGGGCCGGCAAGGCGGGGTCTCGCTCTCGACAGCCTGAGAGCCTGAGCGGCGAGTTGCACGACGGCTGCGAGACTGGACTGGGCGTGCCAAAAAGGCGTGCTTGTCAGGAGTGGGATCCGAACCCACGCCTCCAGGGGAGACTGCGACCTGAACGCAGCGCCTTAGACCGCTCGGCCATCCTGACGGCGGGCCGGGTCGCGGGGCCGTTCCCTTGGCTGGGAGAGCGCGCCCAGGCCTGCGGCTTTGGTCCGTCGCGCCGCCTGGGCCGTGGGCTGCGGTGCCAGGGCGCAAGGCGCAGGTCGCGGGGCGCGCGCTGCCCGGGGCAGCTCCGCTGGCCGGGGCTTGCAGGGCGCCGCTGCCCGGGTCTGGAGGCCGCACGGGGCACCCGGCAGCGCCCCGGGACGCGTCCCAGCCGCACCTCTCCCGAGCGCTGTGGGCCGGGCCGCGCGCTCCTCCCAGCCCCGCAGCACCCCCCTTTCCCGTACAGCCCCGCCCACCGGGTCGTCGTGATCCTCCCGCTCCTCCTCCCCCCCCCCCTTCCTCCTCCTCCTCTCCCTCTGGGTTGTCCTGGTGGTTCTCTTCCTCCTCTTCCTCCCTGTGCCCCTCCGCTGGCTCTTCTTCCCCCTCCTCTTGCTGCCGCCGCTGCTGCTGCTCTTCCTCACCTTCCTCCTCCTCCCTGGCTTCACCTGGGTCCTCCGGTCGGTTGGGTCTATGCTCCTGGAAGCTACCTACCATTCTGTGGTCCCGGGCCAGGGGTCCACGTGCGGGTGAAGGCACCAGGGTGCGGGGACTGGGGACGGGGGACGGGGGACGGGGGACGGGGGACGGGAGGCGGCGGTTGGCCCTGGAGCCGGTGTGTGGGCGGTGGAGGGCAGGGGTCGGGTGCGGGAGGGCGCAGAGGGGTGGAGGGGACCCAAGGGTAGCCGCCGCCGTCCTCGTTAGTATAGTGGTGAGTATCCCCGCCTGTCACGCGGGAGACCGGGGTTCGATTCCCCGACGGGGAGGCAAGCTGCCCTTTTTGGCCAGGCCCCGCACGCCGGCCCCCGCACGCGGAGCACCAGGGACCGTGGGGCCTGCGGGCCCCGGACACGCACCCGTGTGGGGCGCACGGGGCGCACAGGGCGCACAGGGTGCGGCGCGCGCGAGGAGTTTTCGCTCGCCCACGGAAGGCTTGGTGCGCTGGGTGAGGGGGCGCGGACGAGCCGGGGAGCGAGTCTGCGGGTGCGGTCCGTCGCCTGGCCGGACCCCTGGTGCACGAGGGCTCGGACGAGCCAGCTGAGGGCGGGCGCGGGCGCGCGCGCCGCCGGGGCTACGCTGGATCCGGAGGCCGGGGCCGCGGAGGAAGGAGACCTGGAGCCGCTGGGCGGAGGCGGGCGCGTGCGCAGACGGAGAAGCGGCTGGCGTGCGTGTGGATGCGCGAGGGCGCGCGCGTGGATCGGGCAGGCGTGCTGGGCTTGGCAGGCGGGGCGCCGGGCGGCCTTGGCGTGGCAGCGGGGAGGTGCGGGCGAGGCGCCCCGTCGGGGCCCGGGGGCGGCGGGCGGCGGGCGGCGGCGCGCTGCGGGCAAGCCGGGCGGCGCGTGGCCAGGCCGCCCTGGGCGGGAGGCGTTGGTGGTATAGTGGTGAGCATAGCTGCCTTCCAAGCAGTTGACCCGGGTTCGATTCCCGGCCAACGCAGCGCGCCCACCTTTTGGCAGAGGCGGTGGTCTCGTGCGCCCGGCCGCCCCGCCCCGCCGCCGCCCAGGTGGGGCGGACTTGGCTGAGCGCTGCGTGGCAGGGCGTGCGCGCGCGGGGGCCAGGAGACGGAGGCGCGCCGTGTGTTTTGGAGGACAGGGCGCAAGGCGGGCGGGAGGCCGGGGTGGCGGCGAGGCAGCGGCCGGGGATGGCCGTGGAAGCAGCGCGGCAGGCCAGGCGCTGGCGCTGCCCGTTGGCACCCAGCCAGGCGCCGGCTGCAGCAGGCAGAGGCGCAGGCCAGGCGCGCAGCCCGACGCTCCCTGGTGGTCTAGTGGTTAGGATTCGGCGCTCTCACCGCCGCGGCCCGGGTTCGATTCCCGGTCAGGGAAGTCTTTCTTCTTCCTCGGCGGGCTGCTGCCCCGCGCGCTCCCGCGCACGCACGCACGCACGCCAGCCCGCCGCTCTGCCTCCCAAAGCACAGCCCGCCCACTTTTGCACAAGCAAGCAGCCAACTGCTTGTGCAACGGGGCAACAAACACCGCGCCCGTGCCCTGCCCAAGCCCCAGCCCCAGCCCCAGCCCCAGCCCTGCGCCTCTGCCTCCGCGGCCGCCCTCACGTCCTTTTCGCCAGCTGCGCCACCTCAGGGCCTTTGGCCGCTCCCCACCTCCAGGCTTCTCGCTGTCCCCCTGCTCCGGCGCCTCCCCTGCCCAGTCCAAAGTGCCCCTGGCAGCCTTCCTCCGCCACTCCGGGGCAGCCGGAACACCCCCAACCCAGACGTGGGCACGCGCGCACCAACACACATCCACCCGCACACGCAGGACGCCCCAATTCCGGAACAGCCGCACCCCACTCCACACACAGGGACCGGTGCCTGCACGCTCTCGGGCTCATGTCCTCACTCACGAGATTACCGCCGCCGGCACCGCACACAGGAACAGGAACGCGTGTGCTTCTGCGTGCACGCACACACACACACACACACACACAACAGACACACACACACACACACAGAGGGCACGCCTGCTCTCCCTGCCCGTTGGGCCGGGGCCAGGTGCCACATGCCATGGCCTCCATGGGTCCGAGAGCCACCAGACTAGGGTGTAGTTGCTTTGGTTTTCCCACCGTGAGCCGATTCAGGCTCCCAGGTGGGCTTGGGGCTTGAACACGTGGGAGCTGCCCCAGAGGGGCCCTGCACTTGGCACCCCTCCCCGCCTCCACCCCCAGGATGCAGGATGCAGGCTGCAGGCTGCAGGCTGCAGATGCGAGACCAGCAGGCTGGAGAGGGCCGGCAAGCTGGAGCCCTGGGCAGTGCCGGCGGCTGCGGCTGGCCATAGGTGAGGGAGCCGCCTCCTCCGGGAGGAGGTGGGAGAGGGCTTGTGGACACCCCCGAGAGCCGAGATGACAGCCAGCCAGTGTGTGGGGACAAGGTGGAGGAGAGGGGAGCGGCACACGCTGGCGTTTCCCTGTGGGCTCTCTCCGCACGGGAGGGAAGCGACCCCGCAGGTCCCCGTCGCGGGCCACGCCGCCACGGATGTGGTAGCACGTTCCAGTCCCCGCCTCATCTCTGAGCTGGCTCTCTCTGCGTCCCGACTGATGCCTCGATGCCTGCATCCGGGTCTCCGCCCCACTCTGTGCCGGCCCGGCCCTCGTCCAGTAGCGGCTCAGGCTCCTTGTGCCCACACAGGACGCCCAGGGCAAGGGCGGAGCTGCCCAGCCGCTTAGGGCAGGTCTCGGGGGCGACAGGTCGACGGGACTCAGAGGGCAGCGTCTCAGGCGTGGAGCCTCCCGCGCGGTGGGTGGGGAGGGGCCCTGCCCCGGGCCCTGGGGGCGGTGTGTGGGGGCGCGTGGCAGGGCTGGAGTCGGGTGTCCGTTCTGGTGGCTGGCATCCCAAGCAGCCTAGGGCCAGGGCGTGAGCCCCCGACGGGGGCCGGCATCTGTCCGGCAGCCGGAAGGCGGGAGGAGTCGTGGAAGGGTGCTAGGGCCAGGCGCGCGTTGGCGCTGGTTGTGAGAGCAGGGTGTGGGGAGGCCAAGCGGCGGGGCTTGGTGGCTCAGTGGCCGCCAAGGCAGAGCGGCGAGGTCGGGAGAGCAGCGCGTGGGTATCAGGAGAGGCAGAGGCGCGAGGGCTGAGGCGCTGGGCGGGCAGGGGGGCTGGGGAGCGCGAGTGCCAAGAGTGCTGGTGCAAGCCTGGCCAGAGAGGCGGCCGAGGGAGCGGAGCGGCGCGCGCACAGGCGCTGCCGGGGCTGCCGGGGCTGCCCAAGCAAAAGGGGAGCAGGAGCTGCATGGGCCGGGAATCGAACCCGGGCCTCCCGCGTGGCAGGCGAGAATTCTACCACTGAACCACCCATGCACCGTCGGTGGGCGATGCCAGGAGCCACCCCAGGCCCGGAGCCTGGTCACCACGAGCTGCTCCATGCCCACTTCCAGCCGCTTTCCGTGGAGCAGGGCGACCACACGCAAGCCGAAGGAGCTGCTCCACGTGCCTCTAGGGCCCAGGATGCTTGCCAAGCTGCATAGAGTTGAGGATGGGCGGAATGGTTGCCTGGGGTGGGGTGGGTGGGGGTGTGGTGTGGTGTGGTGGTGGTGGTGGTGGTTAGCCTTGGAAGGATGGGTGGGGTTCTGGAGGGACACACACACACACACACACACACACACACACAGAGAGACAGAGAGAGAGAGAGAGAGAGAGAGAGAGAGAGAGCGAGCGAGCGAGCTACAGAGCAAGAAGCAGGCAGACAGAGAAAGAGAGAGAAGCACAGATCTTCAGCCCCTGCTGGGTTGTTGTCCGCATCCCAGGGCATGGGGAAGGAGGGGCGCTGGAGCCCAGAGAGAGCCAGGATGCAGCCAGCCAGACCCGGCCCTCCGCCCAGGTTCCCATCAGAGCAGGTGACCCGGGGCGGTCCCTGTGTTGGTGGGCACGAGTGTGAGCCACGGCTGCAACAGGAGCACCGGCTGAAGGTGGGCGGGTGGGAGGCGCCGCCACGCTGGGTGGGGCGGGGCTGCCCATGGAGCCCCCCGCCCGTGGGGAGGCGGTGGGTCGCTAGGGTGGTCGGTCGTGGAGGAGAGCCAATGTGTGCAGCTGGGTGACCACAGGGCACCTGGGCCTTAGGCTGGCCACCGCCCACTTCCTAGGGTGGTTTTCCTGACTCGTGGCCTCTGTGCCTCCTGAGGCAGCTGTGCTGAGGCCGAGAGAGGCGGGAGCACGGGGTCAGCAAAGGGCTCCGAGGAGCAGGATCCCGGGCAGCGCGCTGTCCCCAGCAGGCAGGCAGGCGGGAGGGCTGTCGGGCGGGCGGGCGGGGGTGCTCGGCGAGGGCGAGGGGGTGGGACGCGGCCCAAGCGCGCTGCTGCTCTCGGTGGGCAGGCTGCAGACAGGTGTTTAGGGGACGCTGGGGAGGACTCTGGGTGGGCGGGCCGCCCGTCGGTTCGGCGCTCTGGGGCTGGCAGGTGGCCGGGAGAGGTGGAGGAGATCTGGGGACTGGGGCTGGGAGGCGGAGGGCCGTGAAGGTGCGGAAGGTAGCGGCAGAGGAGCCGGAGGAGCCAGGAAGACTCGGAGGCAGGTGGGTCCCGAGAAGTGGTGTCGTGGGGAGAGGGCCTGCGCTTGCGCTCGCGCTCGCGCTGGGGGCTGCGGGCAGAGGGCGGAGGGCGGAGGGCACGGCTGGCCAGTTGGAGCGGGGTCCCTGTGGCGAGTACCCACGTGGGGGCCGGCAAGGCGGGGTCTCGCTCTCGACAGCCTGAGAGCCTGAGCGGCGAGTTGCACGACGGCTGCGAGACTGGACTGGGCGTGCCAAAAAGGCGTGCTTGTCAGGAGTGGGATTCGAACCCACGCCTCCAGGGGAGACTGCGACCTGAACGCAGCGCCTTAGACCGCTCGGCCATCCTGACGGCGGGCCGGGTCGCGGGGCCGTTCCCTTGGCTGGGAGAGCGCGCCCAGGCCTGCGGCTTTGGTCCGTCGCGCCGCCTGGGCCGTGGGCTGCGGTGCCAGGGCGCAAGGCGCAGGTCGCGGGGCGCGCGCTGCCCGGGGCAGCTCCGCTGGCCGGGGCTTGCAGGGCGCCGCTGCCCGGGTCTGGAGGCCGCACGGGGCACCCGGCAGCGCCCCGGGACGCGTCCCAGCCGCACCTCTCCCGAGCGCTGTGGGCCGGGCCGCGCGCTCCTCCCAGCCCCGCAGCACCCCCCTTTCCCGTACAGCCCCGCCCACCGGGTCGTCGTGATCCTCCCGCTCCTCCTCCCCCCCCCCTTCCTCCTCCTCCTCTCCCTCTGGGTTGTCCTGGTGGTTCTCTTCCTCCTCTTCCTCCCTGTGCCCCTCCGCTGGCTCTTCTTCCCCCTCCTCTTGCTGCCGCCGCTGCTGCTGCTCTTCCTCACCTTCCTCCTCCTCCCTGGCTTCACCTGGGTCCTCCGGTCGGTTGGGTCTATGCTCCTGGAAGCTACCTACCATTCTGTGGTCCCGGGCCAGGGGTCCACGTGCGGGTGAAGGCACCAGGGTGCGGGGACTGGGGACGGGGGACGGGGGACGGGGGACGGGGGACGGGAGGCGGCGGTTGGCCCTGGAGCCGGTGTGTGGGCGGTGGAGGGCAGGGGTCGGGTGCGGGAGGGCGCAGAGGGGTGGAGGGGACCCAAGGGTAGCCGCCGCCGTCCTCGTTAGTATAGTGGTGAGTATCCCCGCCTGTCACGCGGGAGACCGGGGTTCGATTCCCCGACGGGGAGGCAAGCTGCCCTTTTTGGCCAGGCCCCGCACGCCGGCCCCCGCACGCGGAGCACCAGGGACCGTGGGGCCTGCGGGCCCCGGACACGCACCCGTGTGGGGCGCACGGGGCGCACAGGGCGCACAGGGTGCGGCGCGCGCGAGGAGTTTTCGCTCGCCCACGGAAGGCTTGGTGCGCTGGGTGAGGGGGCGCGGACGAGCCGGGGAGCGAGTCTGCGGGTGCGGTCCGTCGCCTGGCCGGACCCCTGGTGCACGAGGGCTCGGACGAGCCAGCTGAGGGCGGGCGCGGGCGCGCGCGCCGCCGGGGCTACGCTGGATCCGGAGGCCGGGGCCGCGGAGGAAGGAGACCTGGAGCCGCTGGGCGGAGGCGGGCGCGTGCGCAGACGGAGAAGCGGCTGGCGTGCGTGTGGATGCGCGAGGGCGCGCGCGTGGATCGGGCAGGCGTGCTGGGCTTGGCAGGCGGGGCGCCGGGCGGCCTTGGCGTGGCAGCGGGGAGGTGCGGGCGAGGCGCCCCGTCGGGGCCCGGGGGCGGCGGGCGGCGGGCGGCGGCGCGCTGCGGGCAAGCCGGGCGGCGCGTGGCCAGGCCGCCCTGGGCGGGAGGCGTTGGTGGTATAGTGGTGAGCATAGCTGCCTTCCAAGCAGTTGACCCGGGTTCGATTCCCGGCCAACGCAGCGCGCCCACCTTTTGGCAGAGGCGGTGGTCTCGTGCGCCCGGCCGCCCCGCCCCGCCGCCGCCCAGGTGGGGCGGACTTGGCTGAGCGCTGCGTGGCAGGGCGTGCGCGCGCGGGGGCCAGGAGACGGAGGCGCGCCGTGTGTTTTGGAGGACAGGGCGCAAGGCGGGCGGGAGGCCGGGGTGGCGGCGAGGCAGCGGCCGGGGATGGCCGTGGAAGCAGCGCGGCAGGCCAGGCGCTGGCGCTGCCCGTTGGCACCCAGCCAGGCGCCGGCTGCAGCAGGCAGAGGCGCAGGCCAGGCGCGCAGCCCGACGCTCCCTGGTGGTCTAGTGGTTAGGATTCGGCGCTCTCACCGCCGCGGCCCGGGTTCGATTCCCGGTCAGGGAAGTCTTTCTTCTTCCTCGGCGGGCTGCTGCCCCGCGCGCTCCCGCGCACGCACGCACGCACGCCAGCCCGCCGCTCTGCCTCCCAAAGCACAGCCCGCCCACTTTTGCACAAGCAAGCAGCCAACTGCTTGTGCAACGGGGCAACAAACACCGCGCCCGTGCCCTGCCCAAGCCCCAGCCCCAGCCCCAGCCCCAGCCCTGCGCCTCTGCCTCCGCGGCCGCCCTCACGTCCTTTTCGCCAGCTGCGCCACCTCAGGGCCTTTGGCCGCTCCCCACCTCCAGGCTTCTCGCTGTCCCCCTGCTCCGGCGCCTCCCCTGCCCAGTCCAAAGTGCCCCTGGCAGCCTTCCTCCGCCACTCCGGGGCAGCCGGAACACCCCCAACCCAGACGTGGGCACGCGCGCACCAACACACATCCACCCGCACACGCAGGACGCCCCAATTCCGGAACAGCCGCACCCCACTCCACACACAGGGACCGGTGCCTGCACGCTCTCGGGCTCATGTCCTCACTCACGAGATTACCGCCGCCGGCACCGCACACAGGAACAGGAACGCGTGTGCTTCTGCGTGCACGCACACACACACACACACACACACAACAGACACACACACACACACACAGAGGGCACGCCTGCTCTCCCTGCCCGTTGGGCCGGGGCCAGGTGCCACATGCCATGGCCTCCATGGGTCCGAGAGCCACCAGACTAGGGTGTAGTTGCTTTGGTTTTCCCACCGTGAGCCGATTCAGGCTCCCAGGTGGGCTTGGGGCTTGAACACGTGGGAGCTGCCCCAGAGGGGCCCTGCACTTGGCACCCCTCCCCGCCTCCACCCCCAGGATGCAGGATGCAGGCTGCAGGCTGCAGGCTGCAGATGCGAGACCAGCAGGCTGGAGAGGGCCGGCAAGCTGGAGCCCTGGGCAGTGCCGGCGGCTGCGGCTGGCCATAGGTGAGGGAGCCGCCTCCTCCGGGAGGAGGTGGGAGAGGGCTTGTGGACACCCCCGAGAGCCGAGATGACAGCCAGCCAGTGTGTGGGGACAAGGTGGAGGAGAGGGGAGCGGCACACGCTGGCGTTTCCCTGTGGGCTCTCTCCGCACGGGAGGGAAGCGACCCCGCAGGTCCCCGTCGCGGGCCACGCCGCCACGGATGTGGTAGCACGTTCCAGTCCCCGCCTCATCTCTGAGCTGGCTCTCTCTGCGTCCCGACTGATGCCTCGATGCCTGCATCCGGGTCTCCGCCCCACTCTGTGCCGGCCCGGCCCTCGTCCAGTAGCGGCTCAGGCTCCTTGTGCCCACACAGGACGCCCAGGGCAAGGGCGGAGCTGCCCAGCCGCTTAGGGCAGGTCTCGGGGGCGACAGGTCGACGGGACTCAGAGGGCAGCGTCTCAGGCGTGGAGCCTCCCGCGCGGTGGGTGGGGAGGGGCCCTGCCCCGGGCCCTGGGGGCGGTGTGTGGGGGCGCGTGGCAGGGCTGGAGTCGGGTGTCCGTTCTGGTGGCTGGCATCCCAAGCAGCCTAGGGCCAGGGCGTGAGCCCCCGACGGGGGCCGGCATCTGTCCGGCAGCCGGAAGGCGGGAGGAGTCGTGGAAGGGTGCTAGGGCCAGGCGCGCGTTGGCGCTGGTTGTGAGAGCAGGGTGTGGGGAGGCCAAGCGGCGGGGCTTGGTGGCTCAGTGGCCGCCAAGGCAGAGCGGCGAGGTCGGGAGAGCAGCGCGTGGGTATCAGGAGAGGCAGAGGCGCGAGGGCTGAGGCGCTGGGCGGGCAGGGGGGCTGGGGAGCGCGAGTGCCAAGAGTGCTGGTGCAAGCCTGGCCAGAGAGGCGGCCGAGGGAGCGGAGCGGCGCGCGCACAGGCGCTGCCGGGGCTGCCGGGGCTGCCCAAGCAAAAGGGGAGCAGGAGCTGCATGGGCCGGGAATCGAACCCGGGCCTCCCGCGTGGCAGGCGAGAATTCTACCACTGAACCACCCATGCACCGTCGGTGGGCGATGCCAGGAGCCACCCCAGGCCCGGAGCCTGGTCACCACGAGCTGCTCCATGCCCACTTCCAGCCGCTTTCCGTGGAGCAGGGCGACCACACGCAAGCCGAAGGAGCTGCTCCACGTGCCTCTAGGGCCCAGGATGCTTGCCAAGCTGCATAGAGTTGAGGATGGGCGGAATGGTTGCCTGGGGTGGGGTGGGTGGGGGTGTGGTGTGGTGTGGTGGTGGTGGTGGTGGTTAGCCTTGGAAGGATGGGTGGGGTTCTGGAGGGACACACACACACACACACACACACACACACAGAGAGAGACAGAGAGAGAGAGAGAGAGAGAGAGAGAGAGAGAGAGCGAGCGAGCGAGCTACAGAGCAAGAAGCAGGCAGACAGAGAAAGAGAGAGAAGCACAGATCTTCAGCCCCTGCTGGGTTGTTGTCCGCATCCCAGGGCATGGGGAAGGAGGGGCGCTGGAGCCCAGAGAGAGCCAGGATGCAGCCAGCCAGACCCGGCCCTCCGCCCAGGTTCCCATCAGAGCAGGTGACCCGGGGCGGTCCCTGTGTTGGTGGGCACGAGTGTGAGCCACGGCTGCAACAGGAGCACCGGCTGAAGGTGGGCGGGTGGGAGGCGCCGCCACGCTGGGTGGGGCGGGGCTGCCCATGGAGCCCCCCGCCCGTGGGGAGGCGGTGGGTCGCTAGGGTGGTCGGTCGTGGAGGAGAGCCAATGTGTGCAGCTGGGTGACCACAGGGCACCTGGGCCTTAGGCTGGCCACCGCCCACTTCCTAGGGTGGTTTTCCTGACTCGTGGCCTCTGTGCCTCCTGAGGCAGCTGTGCTGAGGCCGAGAGAGGCGGGAGCACGGGGTCAGCAAAGGGCTCCGAGGAGCAGGATCCCGGGCAGCGCGCTGTCCCCAGCAGGCAGGCAGGCGGGAGGGCGGGCGGGAGGGCGGGCGGGGGTGCTCGGCGAGGGCGAGGAGGTGGGACGCGGCCCAAGCGCGCTGCTGCTCTCGGTGGGCAGGCTGCAGACAGGTGTTTAGGGGACGCTGGGGAGGACTCTGGGTGGGCGGGCCGCCCGTCGGTTCGGCGCTCTGGGGCTGGCAGGTGGCCGGGAGAGGTGGAGGAGATCTGGGGACTGGGGCTGGGAGGCGGAGGGCCGTGAAGGTGCGGAAGGTAGCGGCAGAGGAGCCGGAGGAGCCAGGAAGACTCGGAGGCAGGTGGGTCCCGAGAAGTGGTGTCGTGGGGAGAGGGCCTGCGCTCGCGCTCGCGCTCGCGCTGGGGGCTGCGGGCAGAGGGCGGAGGGCGGAGGGCACGGCTGGCCAGTTGGAGCGGGGTCCCTGTGGCGAGTACCCACGTGGGGGCCGGCAAGGCGGGGTCTCGCTCTCGACAGCCTGAGAGCCTGAGCGGCGAGTTGCACGACGGCTGCGAGACTGGACTGGGCGTGCCAAAAAGGCGTGCTTGTCAGGAGTGGGATTCGAACCCACGCCTCCAGGGGAGACTGCGACCTGAACGCAGCGCCTTAGACCGCTCGGCCATCCTGACGGCGGGCCGGGTCGCGGGGCCGTTCCCTTGGCTGGGAGAGCGCGCCCAGGCCTGCGGCTTTGGTCCGTCGCGCCGCCTGGGCCGTGGGCTGCGGTGCCAGGGCGCAAGGCGCAGGTCGCGGGGCGCGCGCTGCCCGGGGCAGCTCCGCTGGCCGGGGCTTGCAGGGCGCCGCTGCCCGGGTCTGGAGGCCGCACGGGGCACCCGGCAGCGCCCCGGGACGCGTCCCAGCCGCACCTCTCCCGAGCGCTGTGGGCCGGGCCGCGCGCTCCTCCCAGCCCCGCAGCACCCCCCTTTCCCGTACAGCCCCGCCCACCGGGTCGTCGTGATCCTCCCGCTCCTCCTCCCCCCCCCCTTCCTCCTCCTCCTCTCCCTCTGGGTTGTCCTGGTGGTTCTCTTCCTCCTCTTCCTCCCTGTGCCCCTCCGCTGGCTCTTCTTCCCCCTCCTCTTGCTGCCGCCGCTGCTGCTGCTCTTCCTCACCTTCCTCCTCCTCCCTGGCTTCACCTGGGTCCTCCGGTCGGTTGGGTCTATGCTCCTGGAAGCTACCTACCATTCTGTGGTCCCGGGCCAGGGGTCCACGTGCGGGTGAAGGCACCAGGGTGCGGGGACTGGGGACGGGGGACGGGGGACGGGGGACGGGGGACGGGAGGCGGCGGTTGGCCCTGGAGCCGGTGTGTGGGCGGTGGAGGGCAGGGGTCGGGTGCGGGAGGGCGCAGAGGGGTGGAGGGGACCCAAGGGTAGCCGCCGCCGTCCTCGTTAGTATAGTGGTGAGTATCCCCGCCTGTCACGCGGGAGACCGGGGTTCGATTCCCCGACGGGGAGGCAAGCTGCCCTTTTTGGCCAGGCCCCGCACGCCGGCCCCCGCACGCGGAGCACCAGGGACCGTGGGGCCTGCGGGCCCCGGACACGCACCCGTGTGGGGCGCACGGGGCGCACAGGGCGCACAGGGTGCGGCGCGCGCGAGGAGTTTTCGCTCGCCCACGGAAGGCTTGGTGCGCTGGGTGAGGGGGCGCGGACGAGCCGGGGAGCGAGTCTGCGGGTGCGGTCCGTCGCCTGGCCGGACCCCTGGTGCACGAGGGCTCGGACGAGCCAGCTGAGGGCGGGCGCGGGCGCGCGCGCCGCCGGGGCTACGCTGGATCCGGAGGCCGGGGCCGCGGAGGAAGGAGACCTGGAGCCGCTGGGCGGAGGCGGGCGCGTGCGCAGACGGAGAAGCGGCTGGCGTGCGTGTGGATGCGCGAGGGCGCGCGCGTGGATCGGGCAGGCGTGCTGGGCTTGGCAGGCGGGGCGCCGGGCGGCCTTGGCGTGGCAGCGGGGAGGTGCGGGCGAGGCGCCCCGTCGGGGCCCGGGGGCGGCGGGCGGCGGGCGGCGGCGCGCTGCGGGCAAGCCGGGCGGCGCGTGGCCAGGCCGCCCTGGGCGGGAGGCGTTGGTGGTATAGTGGTGAGCATAGCTGCCTTCCAAGCAGTTGACCCGGGTTCGATTCCCGGCCAACGCAGCGCGCCCACCTTTTGGCAGAGGCGGTGGTCTCGTGCGCCCGGCCGCCCCGCCCCGCCGCCGCCCAGGTGGGGCGGACTTGGCTGAGCGCTGCGTGGCAGGGCGTGCGCGCGCGGGGGCCAGGAGACGGAGGCGCGCCGTGTGTTTTGGAGGACAGGGCGCAAGGCGGGCGGGAGGCCGGGGTGGCGGCGAGGCAGCGGCCGGGGATGGCCGTGGAAGCAGCGCGGCAGGCCAGGCGCTGGCGCTGCCCGTTGGCACCCAGCCAGGCGCCGGCTGCAGCAGGCAGAGGCGCAGGCCAGGCGCGCAGCCCGACGCTCCCTGGTGGTCTAGTGGTTAGGATTCGGCGCTCTCACCGCCGCGGCCCGGGTTCGATTCCCGGTCAGGGAAGTCTTTCTTCTTCCTCGGCGGGCTGCTGCCCCGCGCGCTCCCGCGCACGCACGCACGCACGCCAGCCCGCCGCTCTGCCTCCCAAAGCACAGCCCGCCCACTTTTGCACAAGCAAGCAGCCAACTGCTTGTGCAACGGGGCAACAAACACCGCGCCCGTGCCCTGCCCAAGCCCCAGCCCCAGCCCCAGCCCTGCGCCTCTGCCTCCGCGGCCGCCCTCACGTCCTTTTCGCCAGCTGCGCCACCTCAGGGCCTTTGGCCGCTCCCCACCTCCAGGCTTCTCGCTGTCCCCCTGCTCCGGCGCCTCCCCTGCCCAGTCCAAAGTGCCCCTGGCAGCCTTCCTCCGCCACTCCGGGGCAGCCGGAACACCCCCAACCCAGACGTGGGCACGCGCGCACCAACACACATCCACCCGCACACGCAGGACGCCCCAATTCCGGAACAGCCGCACCCCACTCCACACACAGGGACCGGTGCCTGCACGCTCTCGGGCTCATGTCCTCACTCACGAGATTACCGCCGCCGGCACCGCACACAGGAACAGGAACGCGTGTGCTTCTGCGTGCACGCACACACACACACACACACACACAACAGACACACACACACACACACAGAGGGCACGCCTGCTCTCCCTGCCCGTTGGGCCGGGGCCAGGTGCCACATGCCATGGCCTCCATGGGTCCGAGAGCCACCAGACTAGGGTGTAGTTGCTTTGGTTTTCCCACCGTGAGCCGATTCAGGCTCCCAGGTGGGCTTGGGGCTTGAACACGTGGGAGCTGCCCCAGAGGGGCCCTGCACTTGGCACCCCTCCCCGCCTCCACCCCCAGGATGCAGGATGCAGGCTGCAGGCTGCAGGCTGCAGATGCGAGACCAGCAGGCTGGAGAGGGCCGGCAAGCTGGAGCCCTGGGCAGTGCCGGCGGCTGCGGCTGGCCATAGGTGAGGGAGCCGCCTCCTCCGGGAGGAGGTGGGAGAGGGCTTGTGGACACCCCCGAGAGCCGAGATGACAGCCAGCCAGTGTGTGGGGACAAGGTGGAGGAGAGGGGAGCGGCACACGCTGGCGTTTCCCTGTGGGCTCTCTCCGCACGGGAGGGAAGCGACCCCGCAGGTCCCCGTCGCGGGCCACGCCGCCACGGATGTGGTAGCACGTTCCAGTCCCCGCCTCATCTCTGAGCTGGCTCTCTCTGCGTCCCGACTGATGCCTCGATGCCTGCATCCGGGTCTCCGCCCCACTCTGTGCCGGCCCGGCCCTCGTCCAGTAGCGGCTCAGGCTCCTTGTGCCCACACAGGACGCCCAGGGCAAGGGCGGAGCTGCCCAGCCGCTTAGGGCAGGTCTCGGGGGCGACAGGTCGACGGGACTCAGAGGGCAGCGTCTCAGGCGTGGAGCCTCCCGCGCGGTGGGTGGGGAGGGGCCCTGCCCCGGGCCCTGGGGGCGGTGTGTGGGGGCGCGTGGCAGGGCTGGAGTGGGGTGTCCGTTCTGGTGGCTGGCATCCCAAGCAGCCTAGGGCCAGGGCGTGAGCCCCCGACGGGGGCCGGCATCTGTCCGGCAGCCGGAAGGCGGGAGGAGTCGTGGAAGGGTGCTAGGGCCAGGCGCGCGTTGGCGCTGGTTGTGAGAGCAGGGTGTGGGGAGGCCAAGCGGCGGGGCTTGGTGGCTCAGTGGCCGCCAAGGCAGAGCGGCGAGGTCGGGAGAGCAGCGCGTGGGTATCAGGAGAGGCAGAGGCGCGAGGGCTGAGGCGCTGGGCGGGCAGGGGGGCTGGGGAGCGCGAGTGCCAAGAGTGCTGGTGCAAGCCTGGCCAGAGAGGCGGCCGAGGGAGCGGAGCGGCGCGCGCACAGGCGCTGCCGGGGCTGCCGGGGCTGCCCAAGCAAAAGGGGAGCAGGAGCTGCATGGGCCGGGAATCGAACCCGGGCCTCCCGCGTGGCAGGCGAGAATTCTACCACTGAACCACCCATGCACCGTCGGTGGGCGATGCCAGGAGCCACCCCAGGCCCGGAGCCTGGTCACCACGAGCTGCTCCATGCCCACTTCCAGCCGCTTTCCGTGGAGCAGGGCGACCACACGCAAGCCGAAGGAGCTGCTCCACGTGCCTCTAGGGCCCAGGATGCTTGCCAAGCTGCATAGAGTTGAGGATGGGCGGAATGGTTGCCTGGGGTGGGGTGGGTGGGGGTGTGGTGTGGTGTGGTGGTGGTGGTGGTGGTTAGCCTTGGAAGGATGGGTGGGGTTCTGGAGGGACACACACACACACACACACACACACACAGAGAGAGACAGAGAGAGAGAGAGAGAGAGAGAGAGAGAGAGCGAGCGAGCGAGCTACAGAGCAAGAAGCAGGCAGACAGAGAAAGAGAGAGAAGCACAGATCTTCAGCCCCTGCTGGGTTGTTGTCCGCATCCCAGGGCATGGGGAAGGAGGGGCGCTGGAGCCCAGAGAGAGCCAGGATGCAGCCAGCCAGACCCGGCCCTCCGCCCAGGTTCCCATCAGAGCAGGTGACCCGGGGCGGTCCCTGTGTTGGTGGGCACGAGTGTGAGCCACGGCTGCAACAGGAGCACCGGCTGAAGGTGGGCGGGTGGGAGGCGCCGCCACGCTGGGTGGGGCGGGGCTGCCCATGGAGCCCCCCGCCCGTGGGGAGGCGGTGGGTCGCTAGGGTGGTCGGTCGTGGAGGAGAGCCAATGTGTGCAGCTGGGTGACCACAGGGCACCTGGGCCTTAGGCTGGCCACCGCCCACTTCCTAGGGTGGTTTTCCTGACTCGTGGCCTCTGTGCCTCCTGAGGCAGCTGTGCTGAGGCCGAGAGAGGCGGGAGCACGGGGTCAGCAAAGGGCTCCGAGGAGCAGGATCCCGGGCAGCGCGCTGTCCCCAGCAGGCAGGCAGGCGGGAGGGCGGGCGGGAGGGCGGGCGGGGGTGCTCGGCGAGGGCGAGGAGGTGGGACGCGGCCCAAGCGCGCTGCTGCTCTCGGTGGGCAGGCTGCAGACAGGTGTTTAGGGGACGCTGGGGAGGACTCTGGGTGGGCGGGCCGCCCGTCGGTTCGGCGCTCTGGGGCTGGCAGGTGGCCGGGAGAGGTGGAGGAGATCTGGGGACTGGGGCTGGGAGGCGGAGGGCCGTGAAGGTGCGGAAGGTAGCGGCAGAGGAGCCGGAGGAGCCAGGAAGACTCGGAGGCAGGTGGGTCCCGAGAAGTGGTGTCGTGGGGAGAGGGCCTGCGCTCGCGCTCGCGCTCGCGCTGGGGGCTGCGGGCAGAGGGCGGAGGGCGGAGGGCACGGCTGGCCAGTTGGAGCGGGGTCCCTGTGGCGAGTACCCACGTGGGGGCCGGCAAGGCGGGGTCTCGCTCTCGACAGCCTGAGAGCCTGAGCGGCGAGTTGCACGACGGCTGCGAGACTGGACTGGGCGTGCCAAAAAGGCGTGCTTGTCAGGAGTGGGATTCGAACCCACGCCTCCAGGGGAGACTGCGACCTGAACGCAGCGCCTTAGACCGCTCGGCCATCCTGACGGCGGGCCGGGTCGCGGGGCCGTTCCCTTGGCTGGGAGAGCGCGCCCAGGCCTGCGGCTTTGGTCCGTCGCGCCGCCTGGGCCGTGGGCTGCGGTGCCAGGGCGCAAGGCGCAGGTCGCGGGGCGCGCGCTGCCCGGGGCAGCTCCGCTGGCCGGGGCTTGCAGGGCGCCGCTGCCCGGGTCTGGAGGCCGCACGGGGCACCCGGCAGCGCCCCGGGACGCGTCCCAGCCGCACCTCTCCCGAGCGCTGTGGGCCGGGCCGCGCGCTCCTCCCAGCCCCGCAGCACCCCCCTTTCCCGTACAGCCCCGCCCACCGGGTCGTCGTGATCCTCCCGCTCCTCCTCCCCCCCCCCCCTTCCTCCTCCTCCTCTCCCTCTGGGTTGTCCTGGTGGTTCTCTTCCTCCTCTTCCTCCCTGTGCCCCTCCGCTGGCTCTTCTTCCCCCTCCTCTTGCTGCCGCCGCTGCTGCTGCTCTTCCTCACCTTCCTCCTCCTCCCTGGCTTCACCTGGGTCCTCCGGTCGGTTGGGTCTATGCTCCTGGAAGCTACCTACCATTCTGTGGTCCCGGGCCAGGGGTCCACGTGCGGGTGAAGGCACCAGGGTGCGGGGACTGGGGACGGGGGACGGGGGACGGGGGACGGGGGACGGGAGGCGGCGGTTGGCCCTGGAGCCGGTGTGTGGGCGGTGGAGGGCAGGGGTCGGGTGCGGGAGGGCGCAGAGGGGTGGAGGGGACCCAAGGGTAGCCGCCGCCGTCCTCGTTAGTATAGTGGTGAGTATCCCCGCCTGTCACGCGGGAGACCGGGGTTCGATTCCCCGACGGGGAGGCAAGCTGCCCTTTTTGGCCAGGCCCCGCACGCCGGCCCCCGCACGCGGAGCACCAGGGACCGTGGGGCCTGCGGGCCCCGGACACGCACCCGTGTGGGGCGCACGGGGCGCACAGGGCGCACAGGGTGCGGCGCGCGCGAGGAGTTTTCGCTCGCCCACGGAAGGCTTGGTGCGCTGGGTGAGGGGGCGCGGACGAGCCGGGGAGCGAGTCTGCGGGTGCGGTCCGTCGCCTGGCCGGACCCCTGGTGCACGAGGGCTCGGACGAGCCAGCTGAGGGCGGGCGCGGGCGCGCGCGCCGCCGGGGCTACGCTGGATCCGGAGGCCGGGGCCGCGGAGGAAGGAGACCTGGAGCCGCTGGGCGGAGGCGGGCGCGTGCGCAGACGGAGAAGCGGCTGGCGTGCGTGTGGATGCGCGAGGGCGCGCGCGTGGATCGGGCAGGCGTGCTGGGCTTGGCAGGCGGGGCGCCGGGCGGCCTTGGCGTGGCAGCGGGGAGGTGCGGGCGAGGCGCCCCGTCGGGGCCCGGGGGCGGCGGGCGGCGGGCGGCGGCGCGCTGCGGGCAAGCCGGGCGGCGCGTGGCCAGGCCGCCCTGGGCGGGAGGCGTTGGTGGTATAGTGGTGAGCATAGCTGCCTTCCAAGCAGTTGACCCGGGTTCGATTCCCGGCCAACGCAGCGCGCCCACCTTTTGGCAGAGGCGGTGGTCTCGTGCGCCCGGCCGCCCCGCCCCGCCGCCGCCCAGGTGGGGCGGACTTGGCTGAGCGCTGCGTGGCAGGGCGTGCGCGCGCGGGGGCCAGGAGACGGAGGCGCGCCGTGTGTTTTGGAGGACAGGGCGCAAGGCGGGCGGGAGGCCGGGGTGGCGGCGAGGCAGCGGCCGGGGATGGCCGTGGAAGCAGCGCGGCAGGCCAGGCGCTGGCGCTGCCCGTTGGCACCCAGCCAGGCGCCGGCTGCAGCAGGCAGAGGCGCAGGCCAGGCGCGCAGCCCGACGCTCCCTGGTGGTCTAGTGGTTAGGATTCGGCGCTCTCACCGCCGCGGCCCGGGTTCGATTCCCGGTCAGGGAAGTCTTTCTTCTTCCTCGGCGGGCTGCTGCCCCGCGCGCTCCCGCGCACGCACGCACGCACGCCAGCCCGCCGCTCTGCCTCCCAAAGCACAGCCCGCCCACTTTTGCACAAGCAAGCAGCCAACTGCTTGTGCAACGGGGCAACAAACACCGCGCCCGTGCCCTGCCCAAGCCCCAGCCCCAGCCCCAGCCCCAGCCCTGCGCCTCTGCCTCCGCGGCCGCCCTCACGTCCTTTTCGCCAGCTGCGCCACCTCAGGGCCTTTGGCCGCTCCCCACCTCCAGGCTTCTCGCTGTCCCCCTGCTCCGGCGCCTCCCCTGCCCAGTCCAAAGTGCCCCTGGCAGCCTTCCTCCGCCACTCCGGGGCAGCCGGAACACCCCCAACCCAGACGTGGGCACGCGCGCACCAACACACATCCACCCGCACACGCAGGACGCCCCAATTCCGGAACAGCCGCACCCCACTCCACACACAGGGACCGGTGCCTGCACGCTCTCGGGCTCATGTCCTCACTCACGAGATTACCGCCGCCGGCACCGCACACAGGAACAGGAACGCGTGTGCTTCTGCGTGCACGCACACACACACACACACACACACAACAGACACACACACACACACACAGAGGGCACGCCTGCTCTCCCTGCCCGTTGGGCCGGGGCCAGGTGCCACATGCCATGGCCTCCATGGGTCCGAGAGCCACCAGACTAGGGTGTAGTTGCTTTGGTTTTCCCACCGTGAGCCGATTCAGGCTCCCAGGTGGGCTTGGGGCTTGAACACGTGGGAGCTGCCCCAGAGGGGCCCTGCACTTGGCACCCCTCCCCGCCTCCACCCCCAGGATGCAGGATGCAGGCTGCAGGCTGCAGGCTGCAGATGCGAGACCAGCAGGCTGGAGAGGGCCGGCAAGCTGGAGCCCTGGGCAGTGCCGGCGGCTGCGGCTGGCCATAGGTGAGGGAGCCGCCTCCTCCGGGAGGAGGTGGGAGAGGGCTTGTGGACACCCCCGAGAGCCGAGATGACAGCCAGCCAGTGTGTGGGGACAAGGTGGAGGAGAGGGGAGCGGCACACGCTGGCGTTTCCCTGTGGGCTCTCTCCGCACGGGAGGGAAGCGACCCCGCAGGTCCCCGTCGCGGGCCACGCCGCCACGGATGTGGTAGCACGTTCCAGTCCCCGCCTCATCTCTGAGCTGGCTCTCTCTGCGTCCCGACTGATGCCTCGATGCCTGCATCCGGGTCTCCGCCCCACTCTGTGCCGGCCCGGCCCTCGTCCAGTAGCGGCTCAGGCTCCTTGTGCCCACACAGGACGCCCAGGGCAAGGGCGGAGCTGCCCAGCCGCTTAGGGCAGGTCTCGGGGGCGACAGGTCGACGGGACTCAGAGGGCAGCGTCTCAGGCGTGGAGCCTCCCGCGCGGTGGGTGGGGAGGGGCCCTGCCCCGGGCCCTGGGGGCGGTGTGTGGGGGCGCGTGGCAGGGCTGGAGTCGGGTGTCCGTTCTGGTGGCTGGCATCCCAAGCAGCCTAGGGCCAGGGCGTGAGCCCCCGACGGGGGCCGGCATCTGTCCGGCAGCCGGAAGGCGGGAGGAGTCGTGGAAGGGTGCTAGGGCCAGGCGCGCGTTGGCGCTGGTTGTGAGAGCAGGGTGTGGGGAGGCCAAGCGGCGGGGCTTGGTGGCTCAGTGGCCGCCAAGGCAGAGCGGCGAGGTCGGGAGAGCAGCGCGTGGGTATCAGGAGAGGCAGAGGCGCGAGGGCTGAGGCGCTGGGCGGGCAGGGGGGCTGGGGAGCGCGAGTGCCAAGAGTGCTGGTGCAAGCCTGGCCAGAGAGGCGGCCGAGGGAGCGGAGCGGCGCGCGCACAGGCGCTGCCGGGGCTGCCGGGGCTGCCCAAGCAAAAGGGGAGCAGGAGCTGCATGGGCCGGGAATCGAACCCGGGCCTCCCGCGTGGCAGGCGAGAATTCTACCACTGAACCACCCATGCACCGTCGGTGGGCGATGCCAGGAGCCACCCCAGGCCCGGAGCCTGGTCACCACGAGCTGCTCCATGCCCACTTCCAGCCGCTTTCCGTGGAGCAGGGCGACCACACGCAAGCCGAAGGAGCTGCTCCACGTGCCTCTAGGGCCCAGGATGCTTGCCAAGCTGCATAGAGTTGAGGATGGGCGGAATGGTTGCCTGGGGTGGGGTGGGTGGGGGTGTGGTGTGGTGTGGTGGTGGTGGTGGTGGTTAGCCTTGGAAGGATGGGTGGGGTTCTGGAGGGACACACACACACACACACACACACACACACAGAGAGAGAGACAGAGAGAGAGAGAGAGAGAGAGAGAGAGAGAGAGAGAGCGAGCGAGCTACAGAGCAAGAAGCAGGCAGACAGAGAAAGAGAGAGAAGCACAGATCTTCAGCCCCTGCTGGGTTGTTGTCCGCATCCCAGGGCATGGGGAAGGAGGGGCGCTGGAGCCCAGAGAGAGCCAGGATGCAGCCAGCCAGACCCGGCCCTCCGCCCAGGTTCCCATCAGAGCAGGTGACCCGGGGCGGTCCCTGTGTTGGTGGGCACGAGTGTGAGCCACGGCTGCAACAGGAGCACCGGCTGAAGGTGGGCGGGTGGGAGGCGCCGCCACGCTGGGTGGGGCGGGGCTGCCCATGGAGCCCCCCGCCCGTGGGGAGGCGGTGGGTCGCTAGGGTGGTCGGTCGTGGAGGAGAGCCAATGTGTGCAGCTGGGTGACCACAGGGCACCTGGGCCTTAGGCTGGCCACCGCCCACTTCCTAGGGTGGTTTTCCTGACTCGTGGCCTCTGTGCCTCCTGAGGCAGCTGTGCTGAGGCCGAGAGAGGCGGGAGCACGGGGTCAGCAAAGGGCTCCGAGGAGCAGGATCCCGGGCAGCGCGCTGTCCCCAGCAGGCAGGCAGGCGGGAGGGCGGGCGGGAGGGCGGGCGGGGGTGCTCGGCGAGGGCGAGGAGGTGGGACGCGGCCCAAGCGCGCTGCTGCTCTCGGTGGGCAGGCTGCAGACAGGTGTTTAGGGGACGCTGGGGAGGACTCTGGGTGGGCGGGCCGCCCGTCGGTTCGGCGCTCTGGGGCTGGCAGGTGGCCGGGAGAGGTGGAGGAGATCTGGGGACTGGGGCTGGGAGGCGGAGGGCCGTGAAGGTGCGGAAGGTAGCGGCAGAGGAGCCGGAGGAGCCAGGAAGACTCGGAGGCAGGTGGGTCCCGAGAAGTGGTGTCGTGGGGAGAGGGCCTGCGCTCGCGCTCGCGCTCGCGCTGGGGGCTGCGGGCAGAGGGCGGAGGGCGGAGGGCACGGCTGGCCAGTTGGAGCGGGGTCCCTGTGGCGAGTACCCACGTGGGGGCCGGCAAGGCGGGGTCTCGCTCTCGACAGCCTGAGAGCCTGAGCGGCGAGTTGCACGACGGCTGCGAGACTGGACTGGGCGTGCCAAAAAGGCGTGCTTGTCAGGAGTGGGATTCGAACCCACGCCTCCAGGGGAGACTGCGACCTGAACGCAGCGCCTTAGACCGCTCGGCCATCCTGACGGCGGGCCGGGTCGCGGGGCCGTTCCCTTGGCTGGGAGAGCGCGCCCAGGCCTGCGGCTTTGGTCCGTCGCGCCGCCTGGGCCGTGGGCTGCGGTGCCAGGGCGCAAGGCGCAGGTCGCGGGGCGCGCGCTGCCCGGGGCAGCTCCGCTGGCCGGGGCTTGCAGGGCGCCGCTGCCCGGGTCTGGAGGCCGCACGGGGCACCCGGCAGCGCCCCGGGACGCGTCCCAGCCGCACCTCTCCCGAGCGCTGTGGGCCGGGCCGCGCGCTCCTCCCAGCCCCGCAGCACCCCCCTTTCCCGTACAGCCCCGCCCACCGGGTCGTCGTGATCCTCCCGCTCCTCCTCCCCCCCCCCCTTCCTCCTCCTCCTCTCCCTCTGGGTTGTCCTGGTGGTTCTCTTCCTCCTCTTCCTCCCTGTGCCCCTCCGCTGGCTCTTCTTCCCCCTCCTCTTGCTGCCGCCGCTGCTGCTGCTCTTCCTCACCTTCCTCCTCCTCCCTGGCTTCACCTGGGTCCTCCGGTCGGTTGGGTCTATGCTCCTGGAAGCTACCTACCATTCTGTGGTCCCGGGCCAGGGGTCCACGTGCGGGTGAAGGCACCAGGGTGCGGGGACTGGGGACGGGGGACGGGGGACGGGGGACGGGGGACGGGAGGCGGCGGTTGGCCCTGGAGCCGGTGTGTGGGCGGTGGAGGGCAGGGGTCGGGTGCGGGAGGGCGCAGAGGGGTGGAGGGGACCCAAGGGTAGCCGCCGCCGTCCTCGTTAGTATAGTGGTGAGTATCCCCGCCTGTCACGCGGGAGACCGGGGTTCGATTCCCCGACGGGGAGGCAAGCTGCCCTTTTTGGCCAGGCCCCGCACGCCGGCCCCCGCACGCGGAGCACCAGGGACCGTGGGGCCTGCGGGCCCCGGACACGCACCCGTGTGGGGCGCACGGGGCGCACAGGGCGCACAGGGTGCGGCGCGCGCGAGGAGTTTTCGCTCGCCCACGGAAGGCTTGGTGCGCTGGGTGAGGGGGCGCGGACGAGCCGGGGAGCGAGTCTGCGGGTGCGGTCCGTCGCCTGGCCGGACCCCTGGTGCACGAGGGCTCGGACGAGCCAGCTGAGGGCGGGCGCGGGCGCGCGCGCCGCCGCGGGGCTACGCTGGATCCGGAGGCCGGGGCCGCGGAGGAAGGAGACCTGGAGCCGCTGGGCGGAGGCGGGCGCGTGCGCAGACGGAGAAGCGGCTGGCGTGCGTGTGGATGCGCGAGGGCGCGCGCGTGGATCGGGCAGGCGTGCTGGGCTTGGCAGGCGGGTGCGCCGGGCGGCCTTGGCGTGGCAGCGGGGAGGTGCGGGCGAGGCGCCCCGTCGGGGCCCGGGGGCGGCGGGCGGCGGGCGGCGGCGCGCTGCGGGCAAGCCGGGCGGCGCGTGGCCAGGCCGCCCTGGGCGGGAGGCGTTGGTGGTATAGTGGTGAGCATAGCTGCCTTCCAAGCAGTTGACCCGGGTTCGATTCCCGGCCAACGCAGCGCGCCCACCTTTTGGCAGAGGCGGTGGTCTCGTGCGCCCGGCCGCCCCGCCCCGCCGCCGCCCAGGTGGGGCGGACTTGGCTGAGCGCTGCGTGGCAGGGCGTGCGCGCGCGGGGGCCAGGAGACGGAGGCGCGCCGTGTGTTTTGGAGGACAGGGCGCAAGGCGGGCGGGAGGCCGGGGTGGCGGCGAGGCAGCGGCCGGGGATGGCCGTGGAAGCAGCGCGGCAGGCCAGGCGCTGGCGCTGCCCGTTGGCACCCAGCCAGGCGCCGGCTGCAGCAGGCAGAGGCGCAGGCCAGGCGCGCAGCCCGACGCTCCCTGGTGGTCTAGTGGTTAGGATTCGGCGCTCTCACCGCCGCGGCCCGGGTTCGATTCCCGGTCAGGGAAGTCTTTCTTCTTCCTCGGCGGGCTGCTGCCCCGCGCGCTCCCGCGCACGCACGCACGCACGCCAGCCCGCCGCTCTGCCTCCCAAAGCACAGCCCGCCCACTTTTGCACAAGCAAGCAGCCAACTGCTTGTGCAACGGGGCAACAAACACCGCGCCCGTGCCCTGCCCAAGCCCCAGCCCCAGCCCCAGCCCCAGCCCTGCGCCTCTGCCTCCGCGGCCGCCCTCACGTCCTTTTCGCCAGCTGCGCCACCTCAGGGCCTTTGGCCGCTCCCCACCTCCAGGCTTCTCGCTGTCCCCCTGCTCCGGCGCCTCCCCTGCCCAGTCCAAAGTGCCCCTGGCAGCCTTCCTCCGCCACTCCGGGGCAGCCGGAACACCCCCAACCCAGACGTGGGCACGCGCGCACCAACACACATCCACCCGCACACGCAGGACGCCCCAATTCCGGAACAGCCGCACCCCACTCCACACACAGGGACCGGTGCCTGCACGCTCTCGGGCTCATGTCCTCACTCACGAGATTACCGCCGCCGGCACCGCACACAGGAACAGGAACGCGTGTGCTTCTGCGTGCACGCACACACACACACACACACACACAACAGACACACACACACACACACAGAGGGCACGCCTGCTCTCCCTGCCCGTTGGGCCGGGGCCAGGTGCCACATGCCATGGCCTCCATGGGTCCGAGAGCCACCAGACTAGGGTGTAGTTGCTTTGGTTTTCCCACCGTGAGCCGATTCAGGCTCCCAGGTGGGCTTGGGGCTTGAACACGTGGGAGCTGCCCCAGAGGGGCCCTGCACTTGGCACCCCTCCCCGCCTCCACCCCCAGGATGCAGGATGCAGGCTGCAGGCTGCAGGCTGCAGATGCGAGACCAGCAGGCTGGAGAGGGCCGGCAAGCTGGAGCCCTGGGCAGTGCCGGCGGCTGCGGCTGGCCATAGGTGAGGGAGCCGCCTCCTCCGGGAGGAGGTGGGAGAGGGCTTGTGGACACCCCCGAGAGCCGAGATGACAGCCAGCCAGTGTGTGGGGACAAGGTGGAGGAGAGGGGAGCGGCACACGCTGGCGTTTCCCTGTGGGCTCTCTCCGCACGGGAGGGAAGCGACCCCGCAGGTCCCCGTCGCGGGCCACGCCGCCACGGATGTGGTAGCACGTTCCAGTCCCCGCCTCATCTCTGAGCTGGCTCTCTCTGCGTCCCGACTGATGCCTCGATGCCTGCATCCGGGTCTCCGCCCCACTCTGTGCCGGCCCGGCCCTCGTCCAGTAGCGGCTCAGGCTCCTTGTGCCCACACAGGACGCCCAGGGCAAGGGCGGAGCTGCCCAGCCGCTTAGGGCAGGTCTCGGGGGCGACAGGTCGACGGGACTCAGAGGGCAGCGTCTCAGGCGTGGAGCCTCCCGCGCGGTGGGTGGGGAGGGGCCCTGCCCCGGGCCCTGGGGGCGGTGTGTGGGGGCGCGTGGCAGGGCTGGAGTCGGGTGTCCGTTCTGGTGGCTGGCATCCCAAGCAGCCTAGGGCCAGGGCGTGAGCCCCCGACGGGGGCCGGCATCTGTCCGGCAGCCGGAAGGCGGGAGGAGTCGTGGAAGGGTGCTAGGGCCAGGCGCGCGTTGGCGCTGGTTGTGAGAGCAGGGTGTGGGGAGGCCAAGCGGCGGGGCTTGGTGGCTCAGTGGCCGCCAAGGCAGAGCGGCGAGGTCGGGAGAGCAGCGCGTGGGTATCAGGAGAGGCAGAGGCGCGAGGGCTGAGGCGCTGGGCGGGCAGGGGGGCTGGGGAGCGCGAGTGCCAAGAGTGCTGGTGCAAGCCTGGCCAGAGAGGCGGCCGAGGGAGCGGAGCGGCGCGCGCACAGGCGCTGCCGGGGCTGCCGGGGCTGCCCAAGCAAAAGGGGAGCAGGAGCTGCATGGGCCGGGAATCGAACCCGGGCCTCCCGCGTGGCAGGCGAGAATTCTACCACTGAACCACCCATGCACCGTCGGTGGGCGATGCCAGGAGCCACCCCAGGCCCGGAGCCTGGTCACCACGAGCTGCTCCATGCCCACTTCCAGCCGCTTTCCGTGGAGCAGGGCGACCACACGCAAGCCGAAGGAGCTGCTCCACGTGCCTCTAGGGCCCAGGATGCTTGCCAAGCTGCATAGAGTTGAGGATGGGCGGAATGGTTGCCTGGGGTGGGGGTGGGTGGGGGTGTGGTGTGGTGTGGTGGTGGTGGTGGTGGTTAGCCTTGGAAGGATGGGTGGGGTTCTGGAGGGACACACACACACACACACACACACACACACACACACACAGAGACAGAGAGAGAGAGAGAGAGAGAGAGAGAGAGAGAGAGAGAGAGAGAGAGCTACAGAGCAAGAAGCAGGCAGACAGGAGAGAAGCACAGATCTTCAGCCCCTGCTGGGTTGTTGTCCGCATCCCAGGGCATGGGGAAGGAGGGGCGCTGGAGCCCAGAGAGAGCCAGGATGCAGCCAGCCAGACCCGGCCCTCCGCCCAGGTTCCCATCAGAGCAGGTGACCCGGGGCGGTCCCTGTGTTGGTGGGCACGAGTGTGAGCCACGGCTGCAACAGGAGCACCGGCTGAAGGTGGGCGGGTGGGAGGCGCCGCCACGCTGGGTGGGGCGGGGCTGCCCATGGAGCCCCCCGCCCGTGGGGAGGCGGTGGGTCGCTCAGGTGGTCGGTCGTGGAGGAGAGCCAATGTGTGCAGCTGGGTGACCACAGGGCACCTGGGCCTTAGGCTGGCCACCGCCCACTTCCTAGGGTGGTTTTCCTGACTCGTGGCCTCTGTGCCTCCTGAGGCAGCTGTGCTGAGGCCGAGAGAGGCGGGAGCACGGGGTCAGCAAAGGGCTCCGAGGAGCAGGATCCCGGGCAGCGCGCTGTCCCCAGCAGGCAGGCAGGCGGGAGGGCGGGCGGGAGGGCGGGCGGGGGTGCTCGGCGAGGGCGAGGAGGTGGGACGCGGCCCAAGCGCGCTGCTGCTCTCGGTGGGCAGGCTGCAGACAGGTGTTTAGGGGACGCTGGGGAGGACTCTGGGTGGGCGGGCCGCCCGTCGGTTCGGCGCTCTGGGGCTGGCAGGTGGCCGGGAGAGGTGGAGGAGATCTGGGGACTGGGCTGGGAGGCGGAGGGCCGTGAAGGTGCGGAAGGTAGCGGCAGAGGAGCCGGAGGAGCCAGGAAGACTCGGAGGCAGGTGGGTCCCGAGAAGTGGTGTCGTGGGGAGAGGGCCTGCGCTCGCGCTCGCGCTCGCGCTCGCGCTGGGGGCTGCGGGCAGAGGGCGGAGGGCGGAGGGCACGGCTGGCCAGTTGGAGCGGGGTCCCTGTGGCGAGTACCCACGTGGGGGCCGGCAAGGCGGGGTCTCGCTCTCGACAGCCTGAGAGCCTGAGCGGCGAGTTGCACGACGGCTGCGAGACTGGACTGGGCGTGCCAAAAAGGCGTGCTTGTCAGGAGTGGGATTCGAACCCACGCCTCCAGGGGAGACTGCGACCTGAACGCAGCGCCTTAGACCGCTCGGCCATCCTGACGGCGGGCCGGGTCGCGGGGCCGTTCCCTTGGCTGGGAGAGCGCGCCCAGGCCTGCGGCTTTGGTCCGTCGCGCCGCCTGGGCCGTGGGCTGCGGTGCCAGGGCGCAAGGCGCAGGTCGCGGGGCGCGCGCTGCCCGGGGCAGCTCCGCTGGCCGGGGCTTGCAGGGCGCCGCTGCCCGGGTCTGGAGGCCGCACGGGGCACCCGGCAGCGCCCCGGGACGCGTCCCAGCCGCACCTCTCCCGAGCGCTGTGGGCCGGGCCGCGCGCTCCTCCCAGCCCCGCAGCACCCCCCTTTCCCGTACAGCCCCGCCCACCGGGTCGTCGTGATCCTCCCGCTCCTCCTCCCCCCCCCCTTCCTCCTCCTCCTCTCCCTCTGGGTTGTCCTGGTGGTTCTCTTCCTCCTCTTCCTCCCTGTGCCCCTCCGCTGGCTCTTCTTCCCCCTCCTCTTGCTGCCGCCGCTGCTGCTGCTCTTCCTCACCTTCCTCCTCCTCCCTGGCTTCACCTGGGTCCTCCGGTCGGTTGGGTCTATGCTCCTGGAAGCTACCTACCATTCTGTGGTCCCGGGCCAGGGGTCCACGTGCGGGTGAAGGCACCAGGGTGCGGGGACTGGGGACGGGGGACGGGGGACGGGGGACGGGAGGCGGCGGTTGGCCCTGGAGCCGGTGTGTGGGCGGTGGAGGGCAGGGGTCGGGTGCGGGAGGGCGCAGAGGGGTGGAGGGGACCCAAGGGTAGCCGCCGCCGTCCTCGTTAGTATAGTGGTGAGTATCCCCGCCTGTCACGCGGGAGACCGGGGTTCGATTCCCCGACGGGGAGGCAAGCTGCCCTTTTTGGCCAGGCCCCGCACGCCGGCCCCCGCACGCGGAGCACCAGGGACCGTGGGGCCTGCGGGCCCCGGACACGCACCCGTGTGGGGCGCACGGGGCGCACAGGGCGCACAGGGTGCGGCGCGCGCGAGGAGTTTTCGCTCGCCCACGGAAGGCTTGGTGCGCTGGGTGAGGGGGCGCGGACGAGCCGGGGAGCGAGTCTGCGGGTGCGGTCCGTCGCCTGGCCGGACCCCTGGTGCACGAGGGCTCGGACGAGCCAGCTGAGGGCGGGCGCGGGCGCGCGCGCCGCCGGGGCTACGCTGGATCCGGAGGCCGGGGCCGCGGAGGAAGGAGACCTGGAGCCGCTGGGCGGAGGCGGGCGCGTGCGCAGACGGAGAAGCGGCTGGCGTGCGTGTGGATGCGCGAGGGCGCGCGCGTGGATCGGGCAGGCGTGCTGGGCTTGGCAGGCGGGGCGCCGGGCGGCCTTGGCGTGGCAGCGGGGAGGTGCGGGCGAGGCGCCCCGTCGGGGCCCGGGGGCGGCGGGCGGCGGGCGGCGGCGCGCTGCGGGCAAGCCGGGCGGCGCGTGGCCAGGCCGCCCTGGGCGGGAGGCGTTGGTGGTATAGTGGTGAGCATAGCTGCCTTCCAAGCAGTTGACCCGGGTTCGATTCCCGGCCAACGCAGCGCGCCCACCTTTTGGCAGAGGCGGTGGTCTCGTGCGCCCGGCCGCCCCGCCCCGCCGCCGCCCAGGTGGGGCGGACTTGGCTGAGCGCTGCGTGGCAGGGCGTGCGCGCGCGGGGGCCAGGAGACGGAGGCGCGCCGTGTGTTTTGGAGGACAGGGCGCAAGGCGGGCGGGAGGCCGGGGTGGCGGCGAGGCAGCGGCCGGGGATGGCCGTGGAAGCAGCGCGGCAGGCCAGGCGCTGGCGCTGCCCGTTGGCACCCAGCCAGGCGCCGGCTGCAGCAGGCAGAGGCGCAGGCCAGGCGCGCAGCCCGACGCTCCCTGGTGGTCTAGTGGTTAGGATTCGGCGCTCTCACCGCCGCGGCCCGGGTTCGATTCCCGGTCAGGGAAGTCTTTCTTCTTCCTCGGCGGGCTGCTGCCCCGCGCGCTCCCGCGCACGCACGCACGCCAGCCCGCCGCTCTGCCTCCCAAAGCACAGCCCGCCCACTTTTGCACAAGCAAGCAGCCAACTGCTTGTGCAACGGGGCAACAAACACCGCGCCCGTGCCCTGCCCAAGCCCCAGCCCCAGCCCCAGCCCTGCGCCTCTGCCTCCGCGGCCGCCCTCACGTCCTTTTCGCCAGCTGCGCCACCTCAGGGCCTTTGGCCGCTCCCCACCTCCAGGCTTCTCGCTGTCCCCCTGCTCCGGCGCCTCCCCTGCCCAGTCCAAAGTGCCCCTGGCAGCCTTCCTCCGCCACTCCGGGGCAGCCGGAACACCCCCAACCCAGACGTGGGCACGCGCGCACCAACACACATCCACCCGCACACGCAGGACGCCCCAATTCCGGAACAGCCGCACCCCACTCCACACACAGGGACCGGTGCCTGCACGCTCTCGGGCTCATGTCCTCACTCACGAGATTACCGCCGCCGGCACCGCACACAGGAACAGGAACGCGTGTGCTTCTGCGTGCACGCACACACACACACACACACACACAACAGACACACACACACACACACAGAGGGCACGCCTGCTCTCCCTGCCCGTTGGGCCGGGGCCAGGTGCCACATGCCATGGCCTCCATGGGTCCGAGAGCCACCAGACTAGGGTGTAGTTGCTTTGGTTTTCCCACCGTGAGCCGATTCAGGCTCCCAGGTGGGCTTGGGGCTTGAACACGTGGGAGCTGCCCCAGAGGGGCCCTGCACTTGGCACCCCTCCCCGCCTCCACCCCCAGGATGCAGGATGCAGGCTGCAGGCTGCAGGCTGCAGATGCGAGACCAGCAGGCTGGAGAGGGCCGGCAAGCTGGAGCCCTGGGCAGTGCCGGCGGCTGCGGCTGGCCATAGGTGAGGGAGCCGCCTCCTCCGGGAGGAGGTGGGAGAGGGCTTGTGGACACCCCCGAGAGCCGAGATGACAGCCAGCCAGTGTGTGGGGACAAGGTGGAGGAGAGGGGAGCGGCACACGCTGGCGTTTCCCTGTGGGCTCTCTCCGCACGGGAGGGAAGCGACCCCGCAGGTCCCCGTCGCGGGCCACGCCGCCACGGATGTGGTAGCACGTTCCAGTCCCCGCCTCATCTCTGAGCTGGCTCTCTCTGCGTCCCGACTGATGC
The DNA here is from genome assembly GCA_949820135.1 of Sylvilagus floridanus. NCBI lineage: Eukaryota > Metazoa > Chordata > Mammalia > Lagomorpha > Leporidae > Sylvilagus > Sylvilagus floridanus. Next base: position 123,002,809 of record OX463225.1, read on the forward strand.
CTCGATGCCTGCATCCGGGTCTCCGCCCCACTCTGTGCCGGCCCGGCCCTCGTCCAGTAGCGGCTCAGGCTCCTTGTGCCCACACAGGACGCCCAGGGCAAGGGCGGAGCTGCCCAGCCGCTTAGGGCAGGTCTCGGGGGCGACAGGTCGACGGGACTCAGAGGGCAGCGTCTCAGGCGTGGAGCCTCCCGCGCGGTGGGTGGGGAGGGGCCCTGCCCCGGGCCCTGGGGGCGGTGTGTGGGGGCGCGTGGCAGGGCTGGAGTCGGGTGTCCGTTCTGGTGGCTGGCATCCCAAGCAGCCTAGGGCCAGGGCGTGAGCCCCCGACGGGGGCCGGCATCTGTCCGGCAGCCGGAAGGCGGGAGGAGTCGTGGAAGGGTGCTAGGGCCAGGCGCGCGTTGGCGCTGGTTGTGAGAGCAGGGTGTGGGGAGGCCAAGCGGCGGGGCTTGGTGGCTCAGTGGCCGCCAAGGCAGAGCGGCGAGGTCGGGAGAGCAGCGCGTGGGTATCAGGAGAGGCAGAGGCGCGAGGGCTGAGGCGCTGGGCGGGCAGGGGGGCTGGGGAGCGCGAGTGCCAAGAGTGCTGGTGCAAGCCTGGCCAGAGAGGCGGCCGAGGGAGCGGAGCGGCGCGCGCACAGGCGCTGCCGGGGCTGCCGGGGCTGCCCAAGCAAAAGGGGAGCAGGAGCTGCATGGGCCGGGAATCGAACCCGGGCCTCCCGCGTGGCAGGCGAGAATTCTACCACTGAACCACCCATGCACCGTCGGTGGGCGATGCCAGGAGCCACCCCAGGCCCGGAGCCTGGTCACCACGAGCTGCTCCATGCCCACTTCCAGCCGCTTTCCGTGGAGCAGGGCGACCACACGCAAGCCGAAGGAGCTGCTCCACGTGCCTCTAGGGCCCAGGATGCTTGCCAAGCTGCATAGAGTTGAGGATGGGCGGAATGGTTGCCTGGGGTGGGGTGGGTGGGGGTGTGGTGTGGTGTGGTGGTGGTGGTGGTGGTTAGCCTTGGAAGGATGGGTGGGGTTCTGGAGGGACACACACACACACACACACAGAGACAGAGAGAGAGAGAGAGAGAGAGAGAGAGAGCGAGCGAGCGAGCTACAGAGCAAGAAGCAGGCAGACAGAGAAAGAGAGAGAAGCACAGATCTTCAGCCCCTGCTGGGTTGTTGTCCGCATCCCAGGGCATGGGGAAGGAGGGGCGCTGGAGCCCAGAGAGAGCCAGGATGCAGCCAGCCAGACCCGGCCCTCCGCCCAGGTTCCCATCAGAGCAGGTGACCCGGGGCGGTCCCTGTGTTGGTGGGCACGAGTGTGAGCCACGGCTGCAACAGGAGCACCGGCTGAAGGTGGGCGGGTGGGAGGCGCCGCCACGCTGGGTGGGGCGGGGCTGCCCATGGAGCCCCCCGCCCGTGGGGAGGCGGTGGGTCGCTCAGGTGGTCGGTCGTGGAGGAGAGCCAATGTGTGCAGCTGGGTGACCACAGGGCACCTGGGCCTTAGGCTGGCCACCGCCCACTTCCTAGGGTGGTTTTCCTGACTCGTGGCCTCTGTGCCTCCTGAGGCAGCTGTGCTGAGGCCGAGAGAGGCGGGAGCACGGGGTCAGCAAAGGGCTCCGAGGAGCAGGATCCCGGGCAGCGCGCTGTCCCCAGCAGGCAGGCAGGCGGGAGGGCGGGCGGGAGGGCGGGCGGGGGTGCTCGGCGAGGGCGAGGAGGTGGGACGCGGCCCAAGCGCGCTGCTGCTCTCGGTGGGCAGGCTGCAGACAGGTGTTTAGGGGACGCTGGGGAGGACTCTGGGTGGGCGGGCCGCCCGTCGGTTCGGCGCTCTGGGGCTGGCAGGTGGCCGGGAGAGGTGGAGGAGATCTGGGGACTGGGGCTGGGAGGCGGAGGGCCGTGAAGGTGCGGAAGGTAGCGGCAGAGGAGCCGGAGGAGCCAGGAAGACTCGGAGGCAGGTGGGTCCCGAGAAGTGGTGTCGTGGGGAGAGGGCCTGCGCTCGCGCTCGCGCTCGCGCTGGGGGCTGCGGGCAGAGGGCGGAGGGCGGAGGGCACGGCTGGCCAGTTGGAGCGGGGTCCCTGTGGCGAGTACCCACGTGGGGGCCGGCAAGGCGGGGTCTCGCTCTCGACAGCCTGAGAGCCTGAGCGGCGAGTTGCACGACGGCTGCGAGACTGGACTGGGCGTGCCAAAAAGGCGTGCTTGTCAGGAGTGGGATTCGAACCCACGCCTCCAGGGGAGACTGCGACCTGAACGCAGCGCCTTAGACCGCTCGGCCATCCTGACGGCGGGCCGGGTCGCGGGGCCGTTCCCTTGGCTGGGAGAGCGCGCCCAGGCCTGCGGCTTTGGTCCGTCGCGCCGCCTGGGCCGTGGGCTGCGGTGCCAGGGCGCAAGGCGCAGGTCGCGGGGCGCGCGCTGCCCGGGGCAGCTCCGCTGGCCGGGGCTTGCAGGGCGCCGCTGCCCGGGTCTGGAGGCCGCACGGGGCACCCGGCAGCGCCCCGGGACGCGTCCCAGCCGCACCTCTCCCGAGCGCTGTGGGCCGGGCCGCGCGCTCCTCCCAGCCCCGCAGCACCCCCCTTTCCCGTACAGCCCCGCCCACCGGGTCGTCGTGATCCTCCCGCTCCTCCTCCCCCCCCCCTTCCTCCTCCTCCTCTCCCTCTGGGTTGTCCTGGTGGTTCTCTTCCTCCTCTTCCTCCCTGTGCCCCTCCGCTGGCTCTTCTTCCCCCTCCTCTTGCTGCCGCCGCTGCTGCTGCTCTTCCTCACCTTCCTCCTCCTCCCTGGCTTCACCTGGGTCCTCCGGTCGGTTGGGTCTATGCTCCTGGAAGCTACCTACCATTCTGTGGTCCCGGGCCAGGGGTCCACGTGCGGGTGAAGGCACCAGGGTGCGGGGACTGGGGACGGGGGACGGGGGACGGGGGACGGGAGGCGGCGGTTGGCCCTGGAGCCGGTGTGTGGGCGGTGGAGGGCAGGGGTCGGGTGCGGGAGGGCGCAGAGGGGTGGAGGGGACCCAAGGGTAGCCGCCGCCGTCCTCGTTAGTATAGTGGTGAGTATCCCCGCCTGTCACGCGGGAGACCGGGGTTCGATTCCCCGACGGGGAGGCAAGCTGCCCTTTTTGGCCAGGCCCCGCACGCCGGCCCCCGCACGCGGAGCACCAGGGACCGTGGGGCCTGCGGGCCCCGGACACGCACCCGTGTGGGGCGCACGGGGCGCACAGGGCGCACAGGGTGCGGCGCGCGCGAGGAGTTTTCGCTCGCCCACGGAAGGCTTGGTGCGCTGGGTGAGGGGGCGCGGACGAGCCGGGGAGCGAGTCTGCGGGTGCGGTCCGTCGCCTGGCCGGACCCCTGGTGCACGAGGGCTCGGACGAGCCAGCTGAGGGCGGGCGCGGGCGCGCGCGCCGCCGGGGCTACGCTGGATCCGGAGGCCGGGGCCGCGGAGGAAGGAGACCTGGAGCCGCTGGGCGGAGGCGGGCGCGTGCGCAGACGGAGAAGCGGCTGGCGTGCGTGTGGATGCGCGAGGGCGCGCGCGTGGATCGGGCAGGCGTGCTGGGCTTGGCAGGCGGGGCGCCGGGCGGCCTTGGCGTGGCAGCGGGGAGGTGCGGGCGAGGCGCCCCGTCGGGGCCCGGGGGCGGCGGGCGGCGGGCGGCGGCGCGCTGCGGGCAAGCCGGGCGGCGCGTGGCCAGGCCGCCCTGGGCGGGAGGCGTTGGTGGTATAGTGGTGAGCATAGCTGCCTTCCAAGCAGTTGACCCGGGTTCGATTCCCGGCCAACGCAGCGCGCCCACCTTTTGGCAGAGGCGGTGGTCTCGTGCGCCCGGCCGCCCCGCCCCGCCGCCGCCCAGGTGGGGCGGACTTGGCTGAGCGCTGCGTGGCAGGGCGTGCGCGCGCGGGGGCCAGGAGACGGAGGCGCGCCGTGTGTTTTGGAGGACAGGGCGCAAGGCGGGCGGGAGGCCGGGGTGGCGGCGAGGCAGCGGCCGGGGATGGCCGTGGAAGCAGCGCGGCAGGCCAGGCGCTGGCGCTGCCCGTTGGCACCCAGCCAGGCGCCGGCTGCAGCAGGCAGAGGCGCAGGCCAGGCGCGCAGCCCGACGCTCCCTGGTGGTCTAGTGGTTAGGATTCGGCGCTCTCACCGCCGCGGCCCGGGTTCGATTCCCGGTCAGGGAAGTCTTTCTTCTTCCTCGGCGGGCTGCTGCCCCGCGCGCTCCCGCGCACGCACGCACGCACGCCAGCCCGCCGCTCTGCCTCCCAAAGCACAGCCCGCCCACTTTTGCACAAGCAAGCAGCCAACTGCTTGTGCAACGGGGCAACAAACACCGCGCCCGTGCCCTGCCCAAGCCCCAGCCCCAGCCCCAGCCCCAGCCCTGCGCCTCTGCCTCCGCGGCCGCCCTCACGTCCTTTTCGCCAGCTGCGCCACCTCAGGGCCTTTGGCCGCTCCCCACCTCCAGGCTTCTCGCTGTCCCCCTGCTCCGGCGCCTCCCCTGCCCAGTCCAAAGTGCCCCTGGCAGCCTTCCTCCGCCACTCCGGGGCAGCCGGAACACCCCCAACCCAGACGTGGGCACGCGCGCACCAACACACATCCACCCGCACACGCAGGACGCCCCAATTCCGGAACAGCCGCACCCCACTCCACACACAGGGACCGGTGCCTGCACGCTCTCGGGCTCATGTCCTCACTCACGAGATTACCGCCGCCGGCACCGCACACAGGAACAGGAACGCGTGTGCTTCTGCGTGCACGCACACACACACACACACACACACAACAGACACACACACACACACACAGAGGGCACGCCTGCTCTCCCTGCCCGTTGGGCCGGGGCCAGGTGCCACATGCCATGGCCTCCATGGGTCCGAGAGCCACCAGACTAGGGTGTAGTTGCTTTGGTTTTCCCACCGTGAGCCGATTCAGGCTCCCAGGTGGGCTTGGGGCTTGAACACGTGGGAGCTGCCCCAGAGGGGCCCTGCACTTGGCACCCCTCCCCGCCTCCACCCCCAGGATGCAGGATGCAGGCTGCAGATGCGAGACCAGCAGGCTGGAGAGGGCCGGCAAGCTGGAGCCCTGGGCAGTGCCGGCGGCTGCGGCTGGCCATAGGTGAGGGAGCCGCCTCCTCCGGGAGGAGGTGGGAGAGGGCTTGTGGACACCCCCGAGAGCCGAGATGACAGCCAGCCAGTGTGTGGGGACAAGGTGGAGGAGAGGGGAGCGGCACACGCTGGCGTTTCCCTGTGGGCTCTCTCCGCACGGGAGGGAAGCGACCCCGCAGGTCCCCGTCGCGGGCCACGCCGCCACGGATGTGGTAGCACGTTCCAGTCCCCGCCTCATCTCTGAGCTGGCTCTCTCTGCGTCCCGACTGATGCCTCGATGCCTGCATCCGGGTCTCCGCCCCACTCTGTGCCGGCCCGGCCCTCGTCCAGTAGCGGCTCAGGCTCCTTGTGCCCACACAGGACGCCCAGGGCAAGGGCGGAGCTGCCCAGCCGCTTAGGGCAGGTCTCGGGGGCGACAGGTCGACGGGACTCAGAGGGCAGCGTCTCAGGCGTGGAGCCTCCCGCGCGGTGGGTGGGGAGGGGCCCTGCCCCGGGCCCTGGGGGCGGTGTGTGGGGGCGCGTGGCAGGGCTGGAGTCGGGTGTCCGTTCTGGTGGCTGGCATCCCAAGCAGCCTAGGGCCAGGGCGTGAGCCCCCGACGGGGGCCGGCATCTGTCCGGCAGCCGGAAGGCGGGAGGAGTCGTGGAAGGGTGCTAGGGCCAGGCGCGCGTTGGCGCTGGTTGTGAGAGCAGGGTGTGGGGAGGCCAAGCGGCGGGGCTTGGTGGCTCAGTGGCCGCCAAGGCAGAGCGGCGAGGTCGGGAGAGCAGCGCGTGGGTATCAGGAGAGGCAGAGGCGCGAGGGCTGAGGCGCTGGGCGGGCAGGGGGGCTGGGGAGCGCGAGTGCCAAGAGTGCTGGTGCAAGCCTGGCCAGAGAGGCGGCCGAGGGAGCGGAGCGGCGCGCGCACAGGCGCTGCCGGGGCTGCCGGGGCTGCCCAAGCAAAAGGGGAGCAGGAGCTGCATGGGCCGGGAATCGAACCCGGGCCTCCCGCGTGGCAGGCGAGAATTCTACCACTGAACCACCCATGCACCGTCGGTGGGCGATGCCAGGAGCCACCCCAGGCCCGGAGCCTGGTCACCACGAGCTGCTCCATGCCCACTTCCAGCCGCTTTCCGTGGAGCAGGGCGACCACACGCAAGCCGAAGGAGCTGCTCCACGTGCCTCTAGGGCCCAGGATGCTTGCCAAGCTGCATAGAGTTGAGGATGGGCGGAATGGTTGCCTGGGGTGGGGTGGGTGGGGGTGTGGTGTGGTGTGGTGGTGGTGGTGGTGGTTAGCCTTGGAAGGATGGGTGGGGTTCTGGAGGGACACACACACACACACACACACACACACACAGAGAGAGAGACAGAGAGAGAGAGAGAGAGAGAGAGAGAGAGAGAGAGCGAGCGAGCTACAGAGCAAGAAGCAGGCAGACAGAGAAAGAGAGAGAAGCACAGATCTTCAGCCCCTGCTGGGTTGTTGTCCGCATCCCAGGGCATGGGGAAGGAGGGGCGCTGGAGCCCAGAGAGAGCCAGGATGCAGCCAGCCAGACCCGGCCCTCCGCCCAGGTTCCCATCAGAGCAGGTGACCCGGGGCGGTCCCTGTGTTGGTGGGCACGAGTGTGAGCCACGGCTGCAACAGGAGCACCGGCTGAAGGTGGGCGGGTGGGAGGCGCCGCCACGCTGGGTGGGGCGGGGCTGCCCATGGAGCCCCCCGCCCGTGGGGAGGCGGTGGGTCGCTAGGGTGGTCGGTCGTGGAGGAGAGCCAATGTGTGCAGCTGGGTGACCACAGGGCACCTGGGCCTTAGGCTGGCCACCGCCCACTTCCTAGGGTGGTTTTCCTGACTCGTGGCCTCTGTGCCTCCTGAGGCAGCTGTGCTGAGGCCGAGAGAGGCGGGAGCACGGGGTCAGCAAAGGGCTCCGAGGAGCAGGATCCCGGGCAGCGCGCTGTCCCCAGCAGGCAGGCAGGCGGGAGGGCGGGCGGGAGGGCGGGCGGGGGTGCTCGGCGAGGGCGAGGAGGTGGGACGCGGCCCAAGCGCGCTGCTGCTCTCGGTGGGCAGGCTGCAGACAGGTGTTTAGGGGACGCTGGGGAGGACTCTGGGTGGGCGGGCCGCCCGTCGGTTCGGCGCTCTGGGGCTGGCAGGTGGCCGGGAGAGGTGGAGGAGATCTGGGGACTGGGGCTGGGAGGCGGAGGGCCGTGAAGGTGCGGAAGGTAGCGGCAGAGGAGCCGGAGGAGCCAGGAAGACTCGGAGGCAGGTGGGTCCCGAGAAGTGGTGTCGTGGGGAGAGGGCCTGCGCTCGCGCTCGCGCTCGCGCTGGGGGCTGCGGGCAGAGGGCGGAGGGCGGAGGGCACGGCTGGCCAGTTGGAGCGGGGTCCCTGTGGCGAGTACCCACGTGGGGGCCGGCAAGGCGGGGTCTCGCTCTCGACAGCCTGAGAGCCTGAGCGGCGAGTTGCACGACGGCTGCGAGACTGGACTGGGCGTGCCAAAAAGGCGTGCTTGTCAGGAGTGGGATTCGAACCCACGCCTCCAGGGGAGACTGCGACCTGAACGCAGCGCCTTAGACCGCTCGGCCATCCTGACGGCGGGCCGGGTCGCGGGGCCGTTCCCTTGGCTGGGAGAGCGCGCCCAGGCCTGCGGCTTTGGTCCGTCGCGCCGCCTGGGCCGTGGGCTGCGGTGCCAGGGCGCAAGGCGCAGGTCGCGGGGCGCGCGCTGCCCGGGGCAGCTCCGCTGGCCGGGGCTTGCAGGGCGCCGCTGCCCGGGTCTGGAGGCCGCACGGGGCACCCGGCAGCGCCCCGGGACGCGTCCCAGCCGCACCTCTCCCGAGCGCTGTGGGCCGGGCCGCGCGCTCCTCCCAGCCCCGCAGCACCCCCCTTTCCCGTACAGCCCCGCCCACCGGGTCGTCGTGATCCTCCCGCTCCTCCTCCCCCCCCCCCTTCCTCCTCCTCCTCTCCCTCTGGGTTGTCCTGGTGGTTCTCTTCCTCCTCTTCCTCCCTGTGCCCCTCCGCTGGCTCTTCTTCCCCCTCCTCTTGCTGCCGCCGCTGCTGCTGCTCTTCCTCACCTTCCTCCTCCTCCCTGGCTTCACCTGGGTCCTCCGGTCGGTTGGGTCTATGCTCCTGGAAGCTACCTACCATTCTGTGGTCCCGGGCCAGGGGTCCACGTGCGGGTGAAGGCACCAGGGTGCGGGGACTGGGGACGGGGGACGGGGGACGGGGGACGGGGGACGGGAGGCGGCGGTTGGCCCTGGAGCCGGTGTGTGGGCGGTGGAGGGCAGGGGTCGGGTGCGGGAGGGCGCAGAGGGGTGGAGGGGACCCAAGGGTAGCCGCCGCCGTCCTCGTTAGTATAGTGGTGAGTATCCCCGCCTGTCACGCGGGAGACCGGGGTTCGATTCCCCGACGGGGAGGCAAGCTGCCCTTTTTGGCCAGGCCCCGCACGCCGGCCCCCGCACGCGGAGCACCAGGGACCGTGGGGCCTGCGGGCCCCGGACACGCACCCGTGTGGGGCGCACGGGGCGCACAGGGCGCACAGGGTGCGGCGCGCGCGAGGAGTTTTCGCTCGCCCACGGAAGGCTTGGTGCGCTGGGTGAGGGGGCGCGGACGAGCCGGGGAGCGAGTCTGCGGGTGCGGTCCGTCGCCTGGCCGGACCCCTGGTGCACGAGGGCTCGGACGAGCCAGCTGAGGGCGGGCGCGGGCGCGCGCGCCGCCGGGGCTACGCTGGATCCGGAGGCCGGGGCCGCGGAGGAAGGAGACCTGGAGCCGCTGGGCGGAGGCGGGCGCGTGCGCAGACGGAGAAGCGGCTGGCGTGCGTGTGGATGCGCGAGGGCGCGCGCGTGGATCGGGCAGGCGTGCTGGGCTTGGCAGGCGGGGCGCCGGGCGGCCTTGGCGTGGCAGCGGGGAGGTGCGGGCGAGGCGCCCCGTCGGGGCCCGGGGGCGGCGGGCGGCGGGCGGCGGCGCGCTGCGGGCAAGCCGGGCGGCGCGTGGCCAGGCCGCCCTGGGCGGGAGGCGTTGGTGGTATAGTGGTGAGCATAGCTGCCTTCCAAGCAGTTGACCCGGGTTCGATTCCCGGCCAACGCAGCGCGCCCACCTTTTGGCAGAGGCGGTGGTCTCGTGCGCCCGGCCGCCCCGCCCCGCCGCCGCCCAGGTGGGGCGGACTTGGCTGAGCGCTGCGTGGCAGGGCGTGCGCGCGCGGGGGCCAGGAGACGGAGGCGCGCCGTGTGTTTTGGAGGACAGGGCGCAAGGCGGGCGGGAGGCCGGGGTGGCGGCGAGGCAGCGGCCGGGGATGGCCGTGGAAGCAGCGCGGCAGGCCAGGCGCTGGCGCTGCCCGTTGGCACCCAGCCAGGCGCCGGCTGCAGCAGGCAGAGGCGCAGGCCAGGCGCGCAGCCCGACGCTCCCTGGTGGTCTAGTGGTTAGGATTCGGCGCTCTCACCGCCGCGGCCCGGGTTCGATTCCCGGTCAGGGAAGTCTTTCTTCTTCCTCGGCGGGCTGCTGCCCCGCGCGCTCCCGCGCACGCACGCACGCACGCCAGCCCGCCGCTCTGCCTCCCAAAGCACAGCCCGCCCACTTTTGCACAAGCAAGCAGCCAACTGCTTGTGCAACGGGGCAACAAACACCGCGCCCGTGCCCTGCCCAAGCCCCAGCCCCAGCCCCAGCCCCAGCCCTGCGCCTTGCGCCTCTGCCTCCGCGGCCGCCCTCACGTCCTTTTCGCCAGCTGCGCCACCTCAGGGCCTTTGGCCGCTCCCCACCTCCAGGCTTCTCGCTGTCCCCCTGCTCCGGCGCCTCCCCTGCCCAGTCCAAAGTGCCCCTGGCAGCCTTCCTCCGCCACTCCGGGGCAGCCGGAACACCCCCAACCCAGACGTGGGCACGCGCGCACCAACACACATCCACCCGCACACGCAGGACGCCCCAATTCCGGAACAGCCGCACCCCACTCCACACACAGGGACCGGTGCCTGCACGCTCTCGGGCTCATGTCCTCACTCACGAGATTACCGCCGCCGGCACCGCACACAGGAACAGGAACGCGTGTGCTTCTGCGTGCACGCACACACACACACACACACACAACAGACACACACACACACACACAGAGGGCACGCCTGCTCTCCCTGCCCGTTGGGCCGGGGCCAGGTGCCACATGCCATGGCCTCCATGGGTCCGAGAGCCACCAGACTAGGGTGTAGTTGCTTTGGTTTTCCCACCGTGAGCCGATTCAGGCTCCCAGGTGGGCTTGGGGCTTGAACACGTGGGAGCTGCCCCAGAGGGGCCCTGCACTTGGCACCCCTCCCCGCCTCCACCCCCAGGATGCAGGATGCAGGCTGCAGGCTGCAGGCTGCAGATGCGAGACCAGCAGGCTGGAGAGGGCCGGCAAGCTGGAGCCCTGGGCAGTGCCGGCGGCTGCGGCTGGCCATAGGTGAGGGAGCCGCCTCCTCCGGGAGGAGGTGGGAGAGGGCTTGTGGACACCCCCGAGAGCCGAGATGACAGCCAGCCAGTGTGTGGGGACAAGGTGGAGGAGAGGGGAGCGGCACACGCTGGCGTTTCCCTGTGGGCTCTCTCCGCACGGGAGGGAAGCGACCCCGCAGGTCCCCGTCGCGGGCCACGCCGCCACGGATGTGGTAGCACGTTCCAGTCCCCGCCTCATCTCTGAGCTGGCTCTCTCTGCGTCCCGACTGATGCCTCGATGCCTGCATCCGGGTCTCCGCCCCACTCTGTGCCGGCCCGGCCCTCGTCCAGTAGCGGCTCAGGCTCCTTGTGCCCACACAGGACGCCCAGGGCAAGGGCGGAGCTGCCCAGCCGCTTAGGGCAGGTCTCGGGGGCGACAGGTCGACGGGACTCAGAGGGCAGCGTCTCAGGCGTGGAGCCTCCCGCGCGGTGGGTGGGGAGGGGCCCTGCCCCGGGCCCTGGGGGCGGTGTGTGGGGGCGCGTGGCAGGGCTGGAGTCGGGTGTCCGTTCTGGTGGCTGGCATCCCAAGCAGCCTAGGGCCAGGGCGTGAGCCCCCGACGGGGGCCGGCATCTGTCCGGCAGCCGGAAGGCGGGAGGAGTCGTGGAAGGGTGCTAGGGCCAGGCGCGCGTTGGCGCTGGTTGTGAGAGCAGGGTGTGGGGAGGCCAAGCGGCGGGGCTTGGTGGCTCAGTGGCCGCCAAGGCAGAGCGGCGAGGTCGGGAGAGCAGCGCGTGGGTATCAGGAGAGGCAGAGGCGCGAGGGCTGAGGCGCTGGGCGGGCAGGGGGGCTGGGGAGCGCGAGTGCCAAGAGTGCTGGTGCAAGCCTGGCCAGAGAGGCGGCCGAGGGAGCGGAGCGGCGCGCGCACAGGCGCTGCCGGGGCTGCCGGGGCTGCCCAAGCAAAAGCAGGAGCTGCATGGGCCGGGAATCGAACCCGGGCCTCCCGCGTGGCAGGCGAGAATTCTACCACTGAACCACCCATGCACCGTCGGTGGGCGATGCCAGGAGCCACCCCAGGCCCGGAGCCTGGTCACCACGAGCTGCTCCATGCCCACTTCCAGCCGCTTTCCGTGGAGCAGGGCGACCACACGCAAGCCGAAGGAGCTGCTCCACGTGCCTCTAGGGCCCAGGATGCTTGCCAAGCTGCATAGAGTTGAGGATGGGCGGAATGGTTGCCTGGGGTGGGGTGGGTGGGGGTGTGGTGTGGTGTGGTGGTGGTGGTGGTGGTTAGCCTTGGAAGGATGGGTGGGGTTCTGGAGGGACACACACACACACACACACACACACAGAGACAGAGAGAGAGAGAGAGAGAGAGAGAGAGAGAGAGAGAGCGAGCTACAGAGCAAGAAGCAGGCAGACAGAGAAAGAGAGAGAAGCACAGATCTTCAGCCCCTGCTGGGTTGTTGTCCGCATCCCAGGGCATGGGGAAGGAGGGGCGCTGGAGCCCAGAGAGAGCCAGGATGCAGCCAGCCAGACCCGGCCCTCCGCCCAGGTTCCCATCAGAGCAGGTGACCCGGGGCGGTCCCTGTGTTGGTGGGCACGAGTGTGAGCCACGGCTGCAACAGGAGCACCGGCTGAAGGTGGGCGGGTGGGAGGCGCCGCCACGCTGGGTGGGGCGGGGCTGCCCATGGAGCCCCCCGCCCGTGGGGAGGCGGTGGGTCGCTCAGGTGGTCGGTCGTGGAGGAGAGCCAATGTGTGCAGCTGGGTGACCACAGGGCACCTGGGCCTTAGGCTGGCCACCGCCCACTTCCTAGGGTGGTTTTCCTGACTCGTGGCCTCTGTGCCTCCTGAGGCAGCTGTGCTGAGGCCGAGAGAGGCGGGAGCACGGGGTCAGCAAAGGGCTCCGAGGAGCAGGATCCCGGGCAGCGCGCTGTCCCCAGCAGGCAGGCAGGCGGGAGGGCGGGCGGGAGGGCGGGCGGGGGTGCTCGGCGAGGGCGAGGAGGTGGGACGCGGCCCAAGCGCGCTGCTGCTCTCGGTGGGCAGGCTGCAGACAGGTGTTTAGGGGACGCTGGGGAGGACTCTGGGTGGGCGGGCCGCCCGTCGGTTCGGCGCTCTGGGGCTGGCAGGTGGCCGGGAGAGGTGGAGGAGATCTGGGGACTGGGGCTGGGAGGCGGAGGGCCGTGAAGGTGCGGAAGGTAGCGGCAGAGGAGCCGGAGGAGCCAGGAAGACTCGGAGGCAGGTGGGTCCCGAGAAGTGGTGTCGTGGGGAGAGGGCCTGCGCTCGCGCTCGCGCTCGCGCTGGGGGCTGCGGGCAGAGGGCGGAGGGCGGAGGGCACGGCTGGCCAGTTGGAGCGGGGTCCCTGTGGCGAGTACCCACGTGGGGGCCGGCAAGGCGGGGTCTCGCTCTCGACAGCCTGAGAGCCTGAGCGGCGAGTTGCACGACGGCTGCGAGACTGGACTGGGCGTGCCAAAAAGGCGTGCTTGTCAGGAGTGGGATTCGAACCCACGCCTCCAGGGGAGACTGCGACCTGAACGCAGCGCCTTAGACCGCTCGGCCATCCTGACGGCGGGCCGGGTCGCGGGGCCGTTCCCTTGGCTGGGAGAGCGCGCCCAGGCCTGCGGCTTTGGTCCGTCGCGCCGCCTGGGCCGTGGGCTGCGGTGCCAGGGCGCAAGGCGCAGGTCGCGGGGCGCGCGCTGCCCGGGGCAGCTCCGCTGGCCGGGGCTTGCAGGGCGCCGCTGCCCGGGTCTGGAGGCCGCACGGGGCACCCGGCAGCGCCCCGGGACGCGTCCCAGCCGCACCTCTCCCGAGCGCTGTGGGCCGGGCCGCGCGCTCCTCCCAGCCCCGCAGCACCCCCCTTTCCCGTACAGCCCCGCCCACCGGGTCGTCGTGATCCTCCCGCTCCTCCTCCCCCCCCCCTTCCTCCTCCTCCTCTCCCTCTGGGTTGTCCTGGTGGTTCTCTTCCTCCTCTTCCTCCCTGTGCCCCTCCGCTGGCTCTTCTTCCCCCTCCTCTTGCTGCCGCCGCTGCTGCTGCTCTTCCTCACCTTCCTCCTCCTCCCTGGCTTCACCTGGGTCCTCCGGTCGGTTGGGTCTATGCTCCTGGAAGCTACCTACCATTCTGTGGTCCCGGGCCAGGGGTCCACGTGCGGGTGAAGGCACCAGGGTGCGGGGACTGGGGACTGGGGACGGGGGACGGGGGACGAGAGGCGGCGGTTGGCCCTGGAGCCGGTGTGTGGGCGGTGGAGGGCAGGGGTCGGGTGCGGGAGGGCGCAGAGGGGTGGAGGGGACCCAAGGGTAGCCGCCGCCGTCCTCGTTAGTATAGTGGTGAGTATCCCCGCCTGTCACGCGGGAGACCGGGGTTCGATTCCCCGACGGGGAGGCAAGCTGCCCTTTTTGGCCAGGCCCCGCACGCGGAGCACCAGGGACCGTGGGGCCTGCGGGCCCCGGACACGCACTCGTGTGGGGCGCACAGGGCGCACAGGGTGCGGCGCGCGCGAGGAGTTTTCGCTCGCCCACGGAAGGCTTGGTGCGCTGGGTGAGGGGGCGCGGACGAGCCGGGGAGCGAGTCTGCGGGTGCGGTCCGTCGCCTGGCCGGACCCCTGGTGCACGAGGGCTCGGACGAGCCAGCTGAGGGCGGGCGCGGGCGCGCGCGCCGCCGGGGCTACGCTGGATCCGGAGGCCGGGGCCGCGGAGGAAGGAGACCTGGAGCCGCTGGGCGGAGGCGGGCGCGTGCGCAGACGGAGAAGCGGCTGGCGTGCGTGTGGATGCGCGAGGGCGCGCGCGTGGATCGGGCAGGCGTGCTGGGCTTGGCAGGCGGGGCGCCGGGCGGCCTTGGCGTGGCAGCGGGGAGGTGCGGGCGAGGCGCCCCGTCGGGGCCCGGGGGCGGCGGGCGGCGGGCGGCGGCGCGCTGCGGGCAAGCCGGGCGGCGCGTGGCCAGGCCGCCCTGGGCGGGAGGCGTTGGTGGTATAGTGGTGAGCATAGCTGCCTTCCAAGCAGTTGACCCGGGTTCGATTCCCGGCCAACGCAGCGCGCCCACCTTTTGGCAGAGGCGGTGGTCTCGTGCGCCCGGCCGCCCCGCCCCGCCGCCGCCCAGGTGGGGCGGACTTGGCTGAGCGCTGCGTGGCAGGGCGTGCGCGCGCGGGGGCCAGGAGACGGAGGCGCGCCGTGTGTTTTGGAGGACAGGGCGCAAGGCGGGCGGGAGGCCGGGGTGGCGGCGAGGCAGCGGCCGGGGATGGCCGTGGAAGCAGCGCGGCAGGCCAGGCGCTGGCGCTGCCCGTTGGCACCCAGCCAGGCGCCGGCTGCAGCAGGCAGAGGCGCAGGCCAGGCGCGCAGCCCGACGCTCCCTGGTGGTCTAGTGGTTAGGATTCGGCGCTCTCACCGCCGCGGCCCGGGTTCGATTCCCGGTCAGGGAAGCCTTTCTTCTTCCTCGGCGGGCTGCTGCCCCGCGCGCTCCCGCGCACGCACGCACGCCAGCCCGCCGCTCTGTCTCCCAAAGCACAGCCCGCCCACTTTTGCACAAGCAAGCAGCCAACTGCTTGTGCAACGGGGCAACAAACACCGCGCCCGTGCCCTGCCCGCGCCAGCCCAAGTCCAAGCCCAAGCCCAAACCCTAAGCCCCAGCCCCAGCCCAAGCCCTGTGCCTCTGCCTGTGCAACCGCCCTCACGTCCTTTTGGCCAGCTGCGCCACTTCAGGACCTTTGTTTGCTCCCCACCTCCTGGCTTCTTCTCGCTGTCCCCCTGCTCCGGCGCCTCCCCTGCCCATTCCAATGTGCCCCTGGCAGCCTTCCTCCGCCATTGCGGTGCAGCCGGAACATCCGCAACCCAGACGTGGCCGTGCGCGCGCGTTCAAATGCGCATCCATGGGTACACCGAGGATAGCAATTCCGTAACAACTGCACCCCACCCCACACACAGGGACCGGTCTGCACGCACTCGGGCTCATGTCTGCACTTGTGAAATCACCGCTGGCTCCCAGCGCAGGTTTGCACATCCACGCACACTTGTTCCCGTGCGCAGACCCACTCATACACACTTGCTACACTTCTCTGTCTGAGGATTTGATTATGTGCCAGTTGGAAGGGCCTCCTTGCATCTGAGAGTCGCTACTCTAGGTGCAGGTGCTCTGGTTTTCCTACCATGAGCTGATCTACGGCCCCTAATCTACTGCTGGTCTGTGTGATTTCATTTGGGATTAGAAACTTTAGAAAAATTGGCTTTTTAAAAGTATACCTAATTGCAAACTCGTATTCATAATTCATATCCATTTTATTTGAAAGGCAGAGAGCTATCTTCCATTTGCTCATTCACTCACCAAATGGCCACAGGATCAAGGACTGGGCCTGCCCAAAGCCAGAAGCCCAGAGCTCAAATTGGGTCTTCCACACCAGTGGCAGGGACAAGTGCTTCCGCTGTCACCTCCTGTCTTCCAGTGTCATCATAAGCATAGGACTGGACTGCAAGTGGAGCCGGGACTGTGGGAAATGGCCTAAACACTCACCGCGAGGAGCTGGCTTTTAACCTTCTGAAGTGGACTCCTGCCGGACAGCCAGGATTCACGTTTCAGAAGGCATCGGTTCTTAGGTGAACTCAGGCCCCCTCGGCTCTCGATGCTCAGTGCATCTTGGAGTCACCGGTTTGTGACTCCAAGCACAGCCACCCCCAGCTGTGGGATACCACTGCAAACTCGCTCTTCCACATCCCTAGCTCTGAATCTGCAATTCCTGCACGGTACTTTTCCTCTCAAGGTCCTACTTGTCCCCTGAGCATCTCAGAGTGTGACTGTCCCTGGAGATGGTGACGCTAAGGTTAAGTGAGGTCCTTAGGGTGGGCCTCAATGCGATGGCTGTTGTCTCTGTGAGGTTAGGACATAGACACGCACAGAGGGAGTTCTGCCTTCAGACTCTTCAGTTCTTCCCTGGATCTCCAACCTGCGGGCTTTTGTTTTGAAGCTTTATTTATTTATTTGAAAGGCAGACTGATGCAGGGAGAGGAGGAGGAGGAGGAGGAGGAGGAGGAGGAGGAGGAGGAGGAGGAGAAGGAGGAGGAGAGAGAGATCTTTCATGTGCTGGTTCACTCCCCAAATGGCTGCAGCTGACAGCACTGGTCCCCATGTTGGTGGCAGGGAGCCAAGCACTTGGGCCATCTCCTGCAGCTGTTCTGGACACATTATCAGGGGGTTGAATCAGAAGTGGAGCAGAGGGGGCTTAAACAGGAGCTCCAGTGTGGGGTCCCAGCCCCTCCCCTGCTGATTTTGGACTTTCCAACCTCTACAGTCATTGGTGCCAGACACCGAGAGCTGCCAGCTACCCTATTTGACTTTACGTCAAGAAAGAATCCAGGGAGCCGGTGTTGTGGTGTGGTGCCCATATAGGCGCCCATATGGGATGCTGGTGCTGCAGATGGAGACTTAACCTTCTACACCAGTGTCAACAGTGTCAGTTGTCTACACCAGCAACAGCCCCAGTGTCCCATTTTTGAAATACATAAATGTGTGTGCAGATCAACTGCTCAGCATCTGTGATGCTGGCATTCCATGTGGGCTTTGATCCGAGTCCTAAATGCTCCACTGCCGATCCAGCTCCCTACTAATGCACCTGGGGAAACAGTGGAACGTGGCCCAAATGCTTGGGCCCCTGTACCCATGTGGGATACCTGGAAGAAGCTCCTGACTCTTGGCTTCAGATCATCCAATCAGAGGAAGGTTTTGAGCACCACTCGCCAACCAGGAACTTGGACACAAGTGGCTCACATGCCTCTCAGTCCTAATTTCAGTCTGTAAGAACCCTCACCCCCAACTCCTGGGGGAGCCTGGGAATTAAGCAATAGCTTCCCACGCCTTGCTTTCTTTCTCTACCTGTCCGTCAGTATTTGGCTTTCTGTGAGTCAAGTGAGCAGATCCAGGTTGGGGATTCTATAGCAACATGTCCAACTAGTTTGGGGTGTTGCTTGGCAACTAAACTAGCTTAGGAAAAACACAATACAAAAATTCAAGGCCGGTGCCTGGAAGATTTCACAACACTTCACGTGAGAAGCGGGCTGAGTCTCAGTAGCAACTAGGATCTTCTGCCTTTAAGTTTTTCCCTTTATACTACAATCTACAATGAATAATCTTGTTGATATTGTTTCACATTTAAGTGCTTCTTCAGACATATATCTGAGATGGAATTATGAGATGATAAGGATTACAAATTTAAAAAAAATAATGCTAAGATGTCCTCCAAAAATGTTCATCAATTTATAATTCCATGATTTGTGTCTCATTTTTAAAAAATTATTTATTTGAAAGGCAGAGATACAGAGAGAGAGGGGGAGAGAGAGAGAGAGAGAGAGAGACAGCAAGTAAGCTTCCCTCTGCTGGTTTACTCCCCGAATGGTTGAAACAGCTGGAGCTGGACCAGACTAAAGGCAGGAGCTTCTCCTAAGTCTCCAATATGGATGCGGGGCCCAAGCACTTGGGCCATCTTCTGCTGCTTTCCCAGGCGCATTAGCAGGAAGCTGGATTGGAAGTGGAGCAGCCTGGACTCAAACTGGCGCCCATATGGGATGCTGGTGCTGCAGATGGAGACTTAACCTTCTACACCAGTGTCAACAGTGTCAGTTGTCTACACCAGCAACAGCCCCAGTGTCCCATTTTTGAAATACATAAATGTGTGTGCAGATCAACTGCTCAGCATCAGTGGTCCTTTACAATTCCTATAATGAAAAAACCCAGAGTTGGAGAACCACTTACAATTCCCATGGGGAAAATATTGTGAGAAACAAAACAATCCTCTACTTCGAATTTTTGCCCTTCGGGGATGGAAAACACCCGAGCACCATCTTCCCAGGCTGTGGCCCCCATGCCCCCAGGGCTGCTGCATTGCTGGCTGTAGGTGGACCCTTTCTCTTTGGCTCCCACAGAGAATAAACAACTCCAGTGCCTTGTACTGAGGTTTTGACCAGGAATTATCATAAAGAATCAATTCTTCCAGAAAAATCTAAGGTTAGTTATGCTTGGTAACACTCACATAAATAAAAAGCACTCTCTATTGAAGCTTTGAAAGGTTATGGGTGGATCTAAAATCTCATTTTTCTCTGAAAAATATTTGTACTTGTGGGAGAAAATGCGTAATGTATAATTTTTTAAAGATTTATTTTATTTATTTGAAAGACAGAGTTACAGAGAGAGGTAGATACAGAGAGAAAGGTCTTCCATCCGCTGGTTCACTCCCCAGATGGCCCCAATAGCGGGAGCTGTGCCGACCCAAAGCCAGGAGCCAGAAGTTTCTTTCGTGTCTCCCATGTGGGTGCAGGGGCCCAAGCACTTGGGCCATCTTCTACTGCTTTCCCAGGCCATAGCAGAGAGCTGGACTGGAAGAGGAGCAGCTGGGACTAGAACTGGCACCCACATGGGATACCAGCACTTCAGGCCAGTGCGTTAACCCGCTATGCCACAGCACTGGCCCCTAATGTATAATTTATCATCTTAACTGTTTTTAAGTGTACAGTTCAGTAGTGTTAAGCATATTCACATTATTGTGCAACAGATCTATCCCTTCTTCATTGCCAAAACAGAAACTCTATAACCACTGAAGAACCCCTACTTCCCTCTCCCTCTCGTGACAATCACCATTTTATTTTCTGTTTCTATGAGTTTGACTCTTGAAATCATACAGCAAATATCTGCCTATGGCTGGCTTAGTTTACTTAGCACAATGTCTGTGAGGATCATCCATGTTGTAGCATATGGCAGGATTTCCTTCTTTTTCAATTTATTAACTTGATAGGCAGAGAGACACAGAGAGAAAGGCAGAGAGAGAGAGAGAGAGAGAGCGCGAGTGAGCAAGCGAGCTCCCATTCACTTGTTCACTCCCTAAATGCCTGTGATGGTCCCCAACTGTGGCTGAAGCCAGGGGCCAGGAAGTCAGTCCAGATCTTCCACACAGGTGGCAGGAACCCAACCCCTTACACCCTCACTGCTGCCTCCCAGGTCTGTATTAGCAGGAAGCTGGAGTCAGGAGTGGAGCCAGGTATTGAATCCAGCATTCCAAGACTTCTTAACTGTAGACCAAATGCCTGCCCTCCTTATTTAAGGCTGACTAGTATCCGATTGCATGTATATGCCACATTTTCTTCATTGCTCCACTTGTTGATGGACATTTGGGTTTGTACTATCTCTTGGCTGGTGTAATAATTGTTAATACACGTGGTATGCAAATATGTCTTTGAGATTCTTTCTTTGGGATATATATATACCCAGAAATGAGATTGCAGGATCATTTGGTGTATTGGCCAGCTTTTTGGTTATTACAATGAAATACCTCCAACAAGCCAGTTGTGAAGGGATGAGGTTTGTTTTGGCTCACAGTTTTGGAGGTTCACAGCTTGGTTTGGTTGTCTGGTGGGGTTGGAGGATGGCAATGGAGGAGTGTGTGTGCAGAGGAATGATCATATGGCAAGCCAGGAAACAGAGAGAGAGAATGGCTGGGCCTGACCCAAGCTCCTATAACCAATTCCCTCTCAACATCCACCTTCCAAGAGCACGCCCCCAGTGACCTGAACACTAGTAATTGACTGAGGTTCTCATCTGCTCAGTACCGTTAGCTTCTGGCTTTGGTGATTAAATGTCTGCATGAGTTCAGGAGCCAAAGCTTGCTGTAACCATAGCCCAGGATCATTCTATTTGGATTATTTGAGGACCCTTCATGCTGTTTTCCATAACAATGGCTTCATTTTACATTTCTACCACAGGTGCCCAGGGGTTCCAATGTTTCCCCATCCTTGCCAGCACTTGCTATTTTCTGTATTGTTGCTGCTTTTTTTTTTTTAATAGCAGCCCTCCTAATGGGTGTGAGCTGATAGCTCATTGTGGTTTTGATTTCCATTTCTCTAATGATTATGTTAGGTAGCTAAGTAAACATGAGCCCCCATGTGTGGAAGAAGGACCTAAGAAAATGGAGGATTCTTGGGGAAGAAAATAGGAATTTCTGTGTAGTGGAGTGAATGAGGAAAAATGTAGAAGCAAGCCTTGAAAGCAGGCCAGTTATACATCTGATGTCTTGCCCTCGCTCCATAAGGTTGGTAGGTGGGTCCCAAGCCCTCCCCAGGGACAGCTTTGGGAACTCTTCCCTTCCTGGCACCAGGGGGCGCTCTTAGGTCCACTAACTTGGTGCTGATGAAGTCCCTAAAGGGATGTCAGGAATTCCATGCCCAGAAAGCCCTCCGCCCAGCAATAACCCAGAAGAGGGAGGGGGAGGAGAAATGGGAGCCCCATAATTGTATCCATAAAAGTCCAGTCTGAATACAGAGCTCAGCTCTTTCGAGACACCCACTTGGCCTATCAGATGTATTTCCCTTCATTAAACTTTGCTGCTCTCTTTCTCACATCTGAATTTATTTATTTGAAATGTAGAGCCACAGAGTGGCAGAAAAGAGAGAGAGAGAGAGAGAGAGAGAGAGAGAGAGAGAGAGAGAGGTCTTCCATCTGCTGGATCACTCCCCAAATGGCCGCAACAGCTGGAGCTGGGCCGATCCAAAGCCAGGAGCCAGGAACTTCCTCCGGGTCTCCCACACGGGTGCAGGGGTTCAAGCACCTGGGCCACCTTCTGCTGCTTTCCCAGGCCACAGCAGAGAGCTGGACTGGAAGCGGAACAGCCGGGACACAAACCAGCATCCCACTATGCCACAGCGCCAGCCCCTCTTTGCCCTTTTAAAATCAGGTTATAAGTTGTCGGGTATTGTAACTACCTTTTTGTAGTTCTTTATATATATTCTGGATATATTTTTTCTCATATATGATTTTCAAACACTTTCTTCCATCTATAGGTTGCCCTGATGATTTTTGTCCTTTGAGTCACAGCAAGTTTTAAGGTTAATATCATTCCACTTGTCTATTTTTTAAAATAAATATTTGTTTAGTTAAAATCAAGTTACAGAGAGAGAGAAAGAGAGGGAGAGATCTTCCATACATTCCATCACTCCCCAAATGACTGCAACAACCAGGGCTGAGCCGGGCCATAACGAGGAGTCAGGAACTCCAGCCAGGCCTCTCACATACGTGGGCCCTATTCTGCTACTTTTCACATTAGCAAGGAGCTGGACCGGAAGTTGAACAGCCAGGACATGAACCATGCCCATATGGGATGCTGGCATTGCAGGCAGTGGCTTTACCAGCTATGCCATGATGCCAGGCTCTACTTGTTTATTTTTCTTCTTATGGTATCCATAGTCTGCCTTTTAACCATGGAGCCCCTTCTACCATGTTGTCCAACCCAACTATCCCACCCATTCATCTGTACAAAATATAGCTGTGAAGTAATGTGAAATCTACAGTGTATTTGTCTTTGCCCTCAGCTCTTGGTACAGAGCTCTGAAAACTCTTGTGATTTTCTGATGGATAGGAGGGCCTTTGTTCTAATTTAGGTGGGCTCTTGGCTAGCTTCCAAATAGGGGCTAGTTGCCAGACAAATTAAGCCATATTAGAGAAGTAGAACTTTCAGTCCTACCTCCATCCCCCAGGGAGGAGTTAATAAAACTGCTTATACACATGTTGAAGTCTCCATAAAAATCTCTAAAAGGGGCCAGCGCTGTAGCATAGCAGGTAAAGCCGCTGCCTGCATCCCATATGGGTGCCACTTTGAGTCTTGGCTACTCTACTTCCTATCCAGCTCCCTGCTAATGCACCTGGGAAAGCAGCAGAGGATGATACAAGTCTTCGGGCCCCTGTGGAGAGACCTGGAGGAAACTCCTGGCTCCTGGCTTTGGATCGGCCTAGCTCCAGCTGTTGTGGCCATCTGAGGAGTGAATCAGCAGATGGGAGAGCTCTCTCTACCTCTCTGTAACTCTGCCCTTCAAATAAATTAATCTTTTTTAAAAAAAATCCCTAAAAAACAGGTTCCAGAGAGCTTCCAGTTTATGAACGCATCTATATGCCCGGTGGTGGGCACACCCCGACTTCCCAGCGACAGAAACTCTTGCATGTGGGATCCTTCTGGACCTCATTGTCTGTGTCCTTTATTCTAAAATAACTGGGTAAGCCTAAGTGTTTCCTGTGGGTCTGAGCCCTTCACCCGTGCCATCTGACACTGCCTCCAGGCAGATAGCGTTAGAATGGACTTGAACTGCACGGCATCTGGCTGGTGTTGGAGGATTGTTGGGCTTGGAAAAAGCCTTGCATTTGGTGTAGGAAGTTTGAGAGCGTAAGTATATAGAGAAGCAATGTTTTCCTTTGTATAATAGCATTTGAAATTGCTCTATGGTTTTCTTGACAAAATTCTTTCTTATGCTTGAAAACCTTGTCTGTGCAGGGTAGGGGTTAAAGGCGCAGAGGCCTGTGGTATATTTAGAGATCCTCTGGGATCAAATGTCTTCTGCAGATAACTACCCCATTTTGTTGTTTAGTGTTGGTGCCTATCGGTTGCAGACTTAAGGGCTCTGTGTCTTGCCTGGGTTGAAAGTCATTTGGAATTTTCTGTATCAGGCCAGCAAGACAGGTCAGGGAGTGTGGTGCGAAGAGCGTTGACCTGAGACGTCCATCTGTTCCTGGGTGTTCCTCTAGCAGGATCTTCACCGGCACAGCCACGACCTCTCCCCAGGGCTTTCACAGGGCGTAACAAGGGGCTACAGGACAGACAGCTTTATCTGACAACAGACTCACCTTCTTTGGTTTGTTACTGAGTGTTTAGCAGAAATACAGTCTGGTGATAAGTGATGGCTACACAAGATGAGATCATTTCCTTCCTCTTTTCTAAGTTTTTCTCCTGAACCCGACTGGAGGCTGATTCAGTTCTGCGATGACTCTGAAAACCCACATGTTTCAGAATGTGGATCACGGCCGCCCGTGGCTTCTTCAGCCACTGACAATTCTGCTGCTGTTGGGTGAGTGGGAGGTCATTCTGGGTCCTGGAAGCTGGGAACAGACTGGAAGGAGAGAGGGGGACCCTGTGTTCTGTTTCAGGGGTTGCTAAGGTCAGGGCTGCTGTCACACCCCTTGGGAAGTCCATTCTGTCCCAAACATTTATAGCCATGCAAAGGGATGATATGGAAGAGTTAAAAAAGACCTTAAAAGAGACCAACTAGGGGCAAGTTGTTGAGACGGCTCCTGGGGAAAGAAGTCCAAGATATCACATAGACACACACACACACCACCGCCGCCGCCACCACCACCGCCACGTGCAGAACTCCACTTGCTCTTCTCTGCTCTTCATTCATTCACTCTCTTCTTTTACAGCTTCTGCGGACAGGACAGCTGGTGAGTCTGCGCCTGGCTTTCTTGCCTCCCCCACCATGCGATGCCGCAAGTCTGTTCCACCAAGAATCAAGCTTGGGTCGCACATACGCCTGGGATTTGATTCTTAAAGACCTAAGGGAATGAGACTGCTTGCAAGCACACAGATCTTTGAAGGAGTCTGTGCTAGGGCTCTCAGGTCCCTGCCTTCCCCTGGGGGCTCCTCTGAAGTCCAGGGTTCCTCATATCTCTTCCTGCTCCCCCGCCCGCAGCAGCTGAGGTCCCGCAGGCCGTGCTGAAGCTCCAGCCGCCGTGGATCCGGGTGCTCCAGGAGGACTCCGTGACCCTGACGTGTCAGGGGGCCCATGGCCCCGGGAACCACTCCACCCAGTGGCTCCACAACGGCAACGCCATCCCCAGCCAGGTGCAGCCCAGCTACACGTTTAAGGCCAAGAAGAACGACAGCGGGGAGTACAGGTGCCAGACGGGCCCTAGCAGCCTCAGCAACCCCGTGCAGCTGCACGTGTTTTCGGGTCAGTGGAGGAAGGCTGGGGGAGGGGCGGGGCAGCAGGTGGAGGTGGGGGTGCCTGCTTCCCGGAAAGCCACGCTTGTGAGCCACTTGGAGCCGTTTTGGCCGCTCATCTCCCTCTCCACCCGGCCCTGTGCTCGGTATACGGGTGGAGGATGGGAACTAGCAACCTTATCAGCATGTGTTAGGTTGCTTTTGCTCCAGTCTTGATTGAGCAAGAAGCCAGCGGCGGGGTATAAGAGAAGCAGAAGGAAATATTGACTCGGCAAATCTGCTGTACTCTGATGGCGGTGGGTAAAAGCAGGGCAGTTGGAGGTACACACAGGCCAGGGTCCTGAGGCAGGAACTTGTTGGCAAAGATGAGGAGGTCCTTCTGCCTGGAGAACAGCAGGCAGGAGACAGTCAGTGTGGAAGGTGAGGGCAGAGGTGAGGGGCACGGCTAGGACAGCTCCTGTAGAGCTCCTGCAGACTGTTACAATGGCCTTGACCCAGAAGAGAATTCATGAGATAGTTTGAATTAAGGGAGGCTTGCGCTCTGCTTGTAACCTTGTAACCATCTGACGGTACTCAGCTCAGTAGCTTCTGTAGAGAAAATGCCCTTAGATACACTGTTTCAGCCTCTGAGTGTCTAAAATTGTAAGTACCTTTATATTGTAGGGTGCTTCAGTTACACTGTGTGCATAGACCCTGAAGATTACATAAGCATCCAGTGTTTTAGAGTCTCCTGTTTAACACCAAGAGTGAACTTTTTCTGCCATCCCCCATGGTTGCTCTATTGTAGAGTTTCTGACGACAGGGTCACCTTCTGTTGATGGTGCTCTAAGGAGATGGGATTAATTCTGGGTCATGAATTACCCCCCCCCATGACAACATCACGGTGACACCCCCCCATGACAACGTCACGGTGACACTTCCTCTCTCTAGTGCCTCTCTAGAAACAGTCAATGGCACCTCTGATTTTTCCTGTGAAAATCTAAAAACATAGGTAATGAAAAACCTCATCCAAAGGTCTCATCTAGTCTCATCAATTAAGATGGTGAAACTCAAGAGCTCAGTGGTGAATAACGGAGTCAGAATCAGAACCCTAACTTTAGAGTTCTGTTTCGTGCTGTCTCAGAGACATTATTCCTATACAGAATACCGCCTCATGTGAATTTTCATTTAAATATGACATCGTCAATTACGGCACTGATTTCCATCACAGATCAGTTACATTTCCTTCTGGAGTGCGTTGATTTTCAGGGCAGCTGGATCGTGGAATCTGAGTGCTCCGCCGTCAGGGAGGGGGCCAGGTGGTGGGGAGTGACTGTGTTTGTAGGTCATGAAGGAAATGTGATTCTAAGTTTAAAAGCTTTCTTTACAGCCTGTCAGGCACAATGGAATACTGAATTCAGTCATACATTTCATGTCTTTCGTAGATGAAAGATTGCACGCAAGGTATGCTGAGGTGGGAATGTTTATGTACTCCCAGAGTTCATATGTTGAAATCCTAACCCCCAAGGTAATGGTGTGTGGAGGTGGAGTTTTAGGGGTGTTTGAGTCATGAGGGCGGAGTCCCCATGAATGGGATGAATGCCCTTATAGGAGAGGCCAAGGGTGGGCCAACATTGTGGCACAGTGGGTAAAAACCACCACCATATGGGCACCAGTTTGTGTCTTAAATGCTCCACTTCCAATTCAGCTCCCTGCTAATGGCCTGGGAAAAGCTACAGAAGATATCCCAAGAGTTTGGACCCTTACTGCCCATGTGGGGGACCTGGATGAAGCTTCTGGCTCCTGGCTTCAGCCTGGCCCAGCCCTGGAGACTGCAGCCATCTGGGGAGTGAACCAGCAGATGGATGATCTCTCTGTCTGTCTGTCTGTCTCTCTCTGATTTTCAAAATGAATAAACAAATCTAAGAGAGACACACAGAGAGAGAAACCCAGGGGAGCTTGTTGTCCTCTTCCACCTTGTGAGGGCACAGCAAGAACCAGGGTGTGGGCCCTCACCAGATGCAGAAGCTGCTGGTGACTTGATCTTAGAATGCACCGTTCTGTAGTGACATTTCATCATGGCTTGCTATAGCAGCCCAAAAGGACACAGTGGCTGGCAGCATTAAGGTTCTACTTCATTGCTAATACACTTACTGGCAACCTACCTTGGCTTCCCGAAACTTGTTCATAAGTTACTGTTTTTTATTTTTTTAAAAGATTTATTCATTTATTTGTCAGTCAGAGTTACACAGAGAGAGGAGAGGCAGAAAGAGGTCTTCCCTCTGCTGGTTCACTCCCCAGATGGCTGCAGTGGCCCGAGCTGAGCCAATCCGAAACCAGGAGCCAGGAGCTTCTTCTGGGTCTCCCATCTGGGTGCAGGGGCCCTAGGACTTGGGCTATCTTCCACTGCTTTCCCAGGCCATAGCAGAGAGCTGGACTGGAAGCAGAGCAGCCGAGTCTTGGACCGGTGCCCATATGGGATGCTGGTGCTTCAGGCCAGGGCATTAACCTGCTTGTGCCACAGCGCCAGCCCCCATAAGTTACTCTTATTAGAAATCCCCAGGCCACAAATACTGTATCCCCAGTTACTGAAATGCACTGATTCCCCTAATCAAGTATTGTGCTGTAAATTCTTCAACATTGTTAATATTTCCTCTGCATTTTTAGAACTTCTGGAACCTTCTATCTAGGGGTCCCATAGATGTAACAGCATGTCGGGGATCACGCAGCATGTGGCCTGTTAGTGGAAAACTACTGAGGCAGGGCTAAAACAGCCCAGACCAGAGAGTACTGATAACGCAACCTTGTGTGACCTTGTGCCTTAAGACCTTGTAACCTTTCCCCTACTTACACTTGTAACCTTTCCCCTACTTGCACAAGCATTGCAGCTACAAGATAAGCTCCCCCTCCTTCTCCCGCCCAAGTCCTGCCCTCCTAAACGCCCCTCCTTCCCCCGCCCGACACCCTGCCTTTATGATATATAAGTGTGTGGTTGAAAAATAAAAATCGCAGCTTGATCAGGACATGTCTTGCTGCCATCTTTGTGTCTCCTGTCCCTTTCATTCCCCATTCTAGGTACTTGGCCCCAGTTGACGTCCCACGGGTCGGGACAACAGCATACTTTGCCTGTAAGAGAATGGGCACGTCTGCATGACGCGTCTTCCATTCTCCCTGCCCAACAGCCCAACAAGTTCTGTGAGTCATGCAGCCTGGAGCATGAGGCTACAAAGTCTGAGCTGTCCTGGCATTTTTTCTTTGCCTGTTTGTGTCTTTCAGAGTGGCTGGTGCTCCAGACACCCCAGCTGGTGTTCCAGGAGGGGGAACCCATCGTGCTGAGGTGCCACGGCTGGAGGAACAAGACTGTGTACAAGGTCACCTTCTACCAGAATGGAATATCCAAGAAGTTTTTCAATTACAACACCGACTTCTCCATCGCTCAAGCAAACCACAGCCATAGTGGTGATTACTACTGCAAAGGAAACATAGGAAAGAACACCTACTCATCAGAGCCTGTGACCATCACTGTCCAAGGTGAGGATCAAGGCTGCCCAGGAGCTTCGGGCCTTGGAAAGCTGTGGGGAAGGGAGGAGGTTACCCATTTGGGCTTTAGCCCCTCCACCCCGCTGAGTGGGCCTCTTTGACCTTTATGGGATCCCCGAATGTTCTGGCTGAGCTGATCCCAGTGTGGACGTGCAGCTCTGTTCCAGCTTAGCATCTGGGTTATAGAAGTGGGTGTCATTCACTTGGGGCTTCAACTCTCGTGGACAGAAGCCGTGTTTGCCTCCCCACGGAAAAGTCTAGCAGAGACATCCATCATCCCCCTCCCCCCTTTCTACCACTCCACTTGGTTGCATGTCCCGCTGTCTCTCAGGTGTTGAGGCCTGTGCCTGCTTCCTGGCCATCTCAGTCCAGGCTGAGGGCAAACAGGTCGGCTTGGGCATCTCTTTCCCGCTCCCGGCCACTGTGCGTTCTTGAGAAATTGTGTATTGTGGGGTCCTCTTCACGCCTTTTCAGAAGGCATCACAAGCTAGCTCTGGTGGACACATTCAGTGAATACAATGCAGCCTGGGCTCAGAGGAGACGAGTGAAGATGTGCTGCCCTGGTGTGGATTCCTGGTTCCAGGTGGCCTGACCACGGCTCCCCAGTCACCCAACCCCGTGAGGGGCTTTTCCCAATGAAGGGTTCTCTTTTCAGACAAATACAGAATGGGCTGTGTGCTCCTCTCCTTTAGTGCTCAGATTACAGAGTAAAGGCTTGGAGAAGCACTGCAAAAAAAAAAAAAAAATCAAAAAACAGAAACACGTGTATACACTGTGTCCTATAGCATTTGCCAAACCTAGATGCCCACACAAACATTAACTTCAGAACAGATGAGCGCAAGGTCACCATTTAGGAATCACTTTGTCTTGCGCTTGGTCTGGGAAGTCCGAGAGATCTTTGAAGACTTCCTGATCTACCTGTCTGCCTTGCCCCAGCCCCTGGCTCGAGTGGCTTTTACAGAGTCGGCTCCCCACTCGGGAGCTCACGGTTATTGCAACTTTCTGCATTCCCCCTTCCCTCTGCCTCTCCCACTAGGTCCGGCAGTTCTACCCATCTCTCCACCTTGGCACCAAATCACTTTCTGCTTGGTGATGGGACTCCTGCTTGCAGTCAACACGGGGCTGTATTTCTCTGTGCGGAGAGATCTTCAGAGCTCAGTGAGGGACAGGAGGAATCGCAAAGTCTGATGGAGACAGGGCCTTCAGGACACACGAGTCCTTGCTCCACGGGACGACAGCAGAGGCAGCATCTCCCAGGCCACACCTTTCCTTCCCCCAATACCATTCCTTCAGAGTCGCCTGGTTCCCAGGAGACTTCATCCACCTTTTGGGCTCCAGCCCCTGGACTGAAGTTCCTCAGTAGATCTTGCTTCTCCATCAACATACACCCAGCAATCTGACTGCTTCTTGGGACTCTACTCCTACAACACTGGGCCGAGGCATGTTAGCTGTCACTCAGACCACTGCAGTGGCTTCCCGACTGGGCTCAGCCCCTGCTGCTCCCCCACGGTTAGTCTTGCTCATTTTGGCTCCTCCTTGAATATGCCAATTATGCTTCTGCCTAGAGCCTATGTTACTTTGTGTGTCTGAATTTTTTTTTTCTTAAGAATACCCACATCATGCTTTATCAGGTTTGAATGTTGTGGTTTAAATGTGGGGTTTGTTGCCACCAAAACTCATGTGAAGACCTAGTCGGCAGTGCAGTGATAATGTTGGGAGGTGGGGCCTGGTGGGAGCTGTTGGGTCATGGGGACAGAGCCCTTGTGAGTGGATTCGGGCTTTTCTTGTGGGAGTGGGTTGGTTGCTGCATGAGCACGGTCCCCTTTCTGTGTTGCTTTCCTGCCACGCGTGGAGCAGCAGGAGGCTCTCACCGGAAGCTGAGCAGATGCAGCTGCCGGCTCCTGGGTCCCCAGCCTCCAGAACTGTGATGTAAATAAAGCTCTTTCCTTAACAAACTGCCCCCTTGCAGGTGTTCTGTTATAGCAATAGCCAGTGGACTAAGACAATGCTCTTTAGGACTTTACTCCTAATGTCACATTATAGGTGAGGTTGTCTTGATGATTTAATCCAATCTTTTTCTACCATATTCCTTTCTAAAAAAATTTTATTAATATAAAGAGAACAGATTTCATGTATTTCACAGATACACTTGTAAGATGATAACCATATTTCCCTCCCTCCCCCAGTCCCTCCCTTCCTTCCATTCTTTTTCCTTTAATTTTTGCAATAACCTAACTTCAAATTGCTTTATAACCACAAGCTTGATGCACCACCAGCCATAATATTCAACAAATAAAAAAGCAGAAGGATGACTGTTCCACAGGGGTATAGACAATGGCTGAAAACAATAATCAAATCGGAAGATGTCAATTGCATTCTTATACATTGTTTTTGTATTCTATGTAAAGTACTACCTATCAGAGAAAACATGTGATATTTGTCTTTTTGGGACTTCTCCGTACTCCTAGTTCCCTCTCTGGCTTTATTTCTCACCATTGTTTTTATCATGATGTGACGTACTCTGTGCTTATTTGTCTGTTGACTGAATTCTTCTCTGACTCCCTAACAGAACTTGAGCTCCAGGGGAGCTTAGCAACAATGGAATCCAATCTCCTCATTTTAAATTCGAGGCAGCTGAGGCCCAGATAGGTGAAATGACCTACTCAAGAACATACAGGAGGGTGTCACAGATCTTTACGTGAGGGGTCTTTCAACAAAGTTCATGAATATGCGTATTATGAAAAAACAGTGCATGGATGTCAAAATTTGTTTGTATCAAAATAAATTTTGCCCTTTAATTCTATTTGTCCGTGAATGTTTTGAAGTATCCTCACTATACAGTTTGGATTACCCTGTAAATTTTGTTCTACAGCTTGGTTTTCCTGTACTTGTCATTAGCACTTCATCCCTCCACTTCACAATATGTATTGAAGTCATGACTTCAACAGTTATTCCACTGCTTTTTTTTTTTTTTAAAGATTGTTATTTATTTATTTGAGAGGTAGAGTTACAATGAGAGGGAGAGACAGAGATAAAGATCTTTCAAATCCACTGGTTCATTCCCCAATGGCTGCATCAGCCAGAGCTGGGCCAATCCAAAGCCAGGAGCCAGGAGCTTCTTCCACGTGGGTGCATGGGCCCACGGACTTGGGCCATCTTCTACTGCTTTCCCAGGCCACAGCAGAGAGCTGGATCAGAAGTGGAGCAGCCAGGACTAGAACTGGTGCTCATATGGGATGCCGGCACTGCAGGCCCCGTTATTTCACTTCTGAAGATAGCAAACTAAGCTACTAAGCATAGATGGGTATGATTAAGTATGTGTATAAAAGTCGTACCTCATAAACTCTGCTATGCTTGAACGTCTGTATGATGCCACGCAAGCAGTCGCATATGCAGCCTGATTTGGGGCTGTGCACCGATGGGTAGGAGTTTTGAGGCTTGGAGAGGGCTGGAGGAGCACAGAGAAGGCAGTCCCTGAATAGGCAGGCACAGACCCCAACGCACAGCCATCTTTTCCCTTCCCAGGTGAAGATTCTTCCAGGCCCCTGGCTAAAATACTTCGACTCTGGCACCCACCCCTGGCAGGCCAAGATTTTTGTAAGAGTGCCTGGATCGAAAATCGACAGCTTCTCTCCCACCAGTTAGGAAACAGATTCTCGTTGCGGGCAGTCTGATTTTTCCGCTGTGGAAGTAATTCATTGCACTCATCTTCAAACATTCCCTTCCTCCCTGGGCCGCCCACCTATACAGTTGACCTCTGAAGCAGCGAACTGCTGGCTCTTCCTCGCCAGCTCACCGGGAGAGGGCAGACCAAGGGATCCGGTCCAGGGACGCCTCCCTCTTTCAAAGTGCCCGAAAGCCTCCCAGTGGGTTCCAACTCGTCCAGGAGAAAACAGCCGTTTACTGAGCAGAAGGTTTTAGTAATCTCTTTTGAAAAATTAGAAGATTCTTCTGAGTCAAGCAAATAACAATATAGTAAGTGAAAATCAGCTTCAAAATCTTTGAATACTCTGGTGGGGAGAGGGAGTGAAGCATGGCAATAACACAATATCCTACATACTCTTTGGCTGAGACACAGTGCCACCACCGTCCTCGTTAGTATAGTGGTGAGTATCCCCGCCTGTCACGCGGGAGACCGGGGTTCGATTCCCCGACGGGGAGGTTGTGAACATTTTACTCCTTAAAATCTTTCCACTCAGGTCCGTAAAATGTCTGTTTTGACTTTTAGTACAGATTCAAACGCTAGGAAAACTCTAATAAAATGTTCTGTATTAAAGAAGTCAGTTCAGTTCGCAAAGCTGCCCACTGAATATACTTTGTTCTCTGCTCTTCAGGTCATAGCATGGACTGGGGACTACAGCAGTTCACTCTCCAATGTCTTCGGCTGACTTTGCTTGTACATATTAAAATTCAAAACTTAGGGAACCCCAAGAAAAGTAAAATGGAAAGAAAAGGCTATCGTGCATTGGCCGGGAATCGAACCCGGGCCTCCCGCGTGGCAGGCGAGAATTCTACCACTGAACCACCAATGCCCCAGGCGGAAGCTGCCCTATAAAGTCCCTTCTTAACTTAAGTTCTGTCTCTGGTTCCATTCCACGAAGAGTTAGTTTTGGAAACACTACCTTCATGTAATAAGATAAAAATTTTAAGACTTGAGCAACCAACCAACTGTTTAACGCCTGGCTCTGAGGCTGTGTCGCCATTTGCAGGGTAACACGCGTTGGGCTTATCCCGAGCCGCTGGACTCGGCCTCCGACCGCCCAGGAGGAACGCGTGGTCGGGAATCCAGCTCGAACCTTCTCCGCGGTTATTAGCCGCACCTCCGAGGCAGAGGTGGCCAGGCCGGCCCTGCCGCCCGGCGCCCCGCCTCCATGGGCCTCAGTCAGGCCCGAGGGCGCCCGGCCGCCGAGAGAGCGCGGGAAGGTTCGCGGCGGCAGGTGCCCGCGGCCCCGGTGGGGGCGGCGCGTGAGAGGAGCGCAGGAGCCCAGCCCCGCCGAGCGCGCCCGTGGAGCAACCCCGACTCCCGTGCCTGCAGTCCCGCTCGCCCTCTGGAGCGCGGGAAGCCAGAACCATGTCCGCCCGCGGGCAAGCGGCGGTGGCCTTGGACCTGGGCGCCACGACCTGGGCGCGGGCGGGGGGAGAACCTCTCCAACGACCCTCGCAACCGCACCACGCCCAGCTGCGGGGCCCCCACCGGGTCCAGGCGGCCCTGAACGCACAGCACAACACGGCGCTCAACGCCGAGGGACTCCGATCGGCCGCAGGTGCACGGACGTGACCGGGCGGCCGGACCAGAATCACTGGCCCTTTCAGGGGGTGAGCAAGGGCGGCCAGCCCAAAGTGCGAGTTTCCCACCGCCGGGAGGACAAGACCGTGCACCCCGAGGAGATCTTGGCCATGGTGCTCAGCAGGATGAGGGAGACGGCCGAGCAGTACCTGGGCCAGCCCGAGAGGCACGCTGCGATATCGGGGCCCGCATACCTCGACGCCGCGCAGCGCCAGGCCACCGAGGACGCGGGTGCCATCGCGGGCCTCAACCTGCTGAGGATCATCCACGGGCCCACGGCGGCAGCCATCGCCTAGGGGCTGCACCGGCGAAGCGCTGCGGAGCGCAACCTTTTTGCTTTTGACCTGGCTGAGGACACTTTCGACGTGCCGGTCCTCACTACCCACTCCGGTATCTTTAAGCGGAAGGCCAGGGTCGGAGACACGCACCTGGGTGGTGACCCACTTAGAGGCGGAGTTTCCGGAGAAAGCACTGGAGGACGTGAGCGCCAGCAAGCGTACCAAGCGCGCCCTGCCCTCCACCGCCCAGGCCGCCCAGGAGAGCTACTCACTGTTGGAGGGCGTGGGCTTGCACGCGTCCATCAGTCGGCCCGCTTAGAGGAACTGTCGCAGCACCCTGGAGCCCTTGGAGCAGGCCCTGTGGGAAGCCAGGCCGGACAAGGCCCAGATCCAATACCCCATCCTGGTGGGTGGTTCCACCCGCATCCCCAAGGTGCAGAAGCTGCTTCGGGAATTCTTCAGCTGTCAGGGGCTGAACAGGAGCACCAACCCCAGCGAGGCTCTGGCCTACAGGGCTGCTGCTGAATGTGGCCCCCCTGCCCTTGGGGTTGGAGACAGCAGGTGGGGTGATGACCACGCTGATCCACCATCCCCACCAAGCAAACCCAGACCTTCACCAGCTACCCTGACAACCAGCCTTGGGGTCCTGATCCGGGTGTGTGAAGGTGAGAGGGCCATGACCAGCGACAGCAACCTGCTGGGGGGGCCCTGAGCTCCCGGCATCTCTCCTGCCGCACGTGGAGCCCCCCCCATTGAGGTGACCTTTGACCTTGATGCCAAGGGCACCCTGAGTGTCCCGGCCACTGCCAGGAGCACAGGCAAGGTGAGCAAGAGTACCATCACCAATGATGGGGCCGGCTGAGCCAAGAGGAGGTGGAGGGGATGGTGGGTCAGGCCGAGCAGTACAAAGCAGAGGATGAGGCCCCAGGCATGACGGCCAAAAACTCCCAGGAGGCCTAGTCTTCCAGTACAGGGCTCCTTTCCAGATGAAAGCCCTAGGTGCAAGATTCCCCAAGAGGGCAGGCCACACGTGCAAAGACAAGTGTCAGGAAGTCCTGCCTGGCTGAGCCCAGCCAGCCGGCAGAGAGGGAGGTGTGTGAGCATCAGAAGAGGGAGCTGGGGCCAGTGTCTCCCCACCTTCTCTAGGCTCGGGGTGGGGGGAGCTGGCATCCCTGGGGGCAGCAGTTGTGGGACTCCAGTCTGCCAGGGGCGGCCCAGTCCTGGCCCTGTTATGGAGGAGGTAGACCGAATGCCCCCCCAGGATAAGTCAGCTCTGGCTACAGCCTTCATCTTCCGCTCCCTGTAACTGCGGGAGGTGGTGGAGTCTTCCCCCCTAAAGCCGGACGGTGCCTTCTCAGCGTGTTTTATAGCTGAAGGCTTTGTCATCTGACTTTTTTCTCTTTAATTCTCTTTTCCCACTTAGTATCCCCAGCCAGCAGAGCCAATAACGAATTTGTGATTAATTTTATTAACATTTTGGTAGCACTTTAACATCATTTTCTCTTTTTTTGCATAGTCTCTGACTTGCGTGTATGGATTTTGTTATGCGAAATATAGTTACAGATCTAAATAAACGGAATACTCCCTGGTTTTCCTTCCAGCTGATTAAGCACATGACGGGGCCTCGGCTTTCAGAAGCAGAAAACGGTGAGGAAAGAGGAATGTGAAGGAAATTCACAAGGCTGTGTGATTTCTCTCCGGGAAAACAGGAAAAAGGGAAGGGGTTGAGGCAGACACATCGAGACCGTGCTGAAGCGTGAGGGCTGATAGGGAGGAGAGAGTGGCAACAGTGCAAGAGAAGAGAAAGGGGAGAAGCTTAAGTACTGGGAAAATTCCCATGTGTGACCCTAAGATAAAACTCCTGGGGGCCAGCACTGCGGCGGGCTGGGTTACAGCCCCGGCCTGCAGCGGCGGCATCCCATTAGAGCAGTGGTTCGAGTCCCAGCTGCTCCATTTCTGGTCTAGCTCACCGCTAATGTGCTTGGGAAGGCCGTAAAAGATGGCCCAAGCCCTTTGGCCCTCTGCATCCATGTGGGAGATCCGGAAGAAGCTCCTGGCTCCTGGCTTCGGATCAGCTCAGCTCTGGCCATTGCAGCCATTTGGGGAGCAGATGCAAGACCTCTCTCTGTGTCTCTACTTTTCTCTGTAACTCTTTCAAATAAATAAAATAAATCCTTAAAGAAATCATTTTTGGCATATACACTACATCTATCCTATGAGAAATGAGAAAATTCATTTTTATCTTAGAAATGAAGTGGGCTTGGCTAGAGCAAGGCTATATTATGTTTAGCTTAGAGTGCTCTCTTGCAGGTAGTGGGAAGGCTGCACTGACAGCTCACGTCCTCAGTTGTCATTTCCTAGTTTTAATGGTTCTTTCTTCTCTGCACCTGGCCCAAGTCCTGTGCCAGCCGGCTCCATCCTGAAAGAAGCTGCAGAAAAGGAAGGCGTTCCACACACACCCTGTGTTACATTCTCCATTTCCTGGATTTTCCCACAATTTCCACCACTGACTGCCTCAACCTGCTTGTATTCCCCAAGGGGGAACAATGACACCCACAGCATTTATATAGCTTCTCTTGAAATTATAGAGGGCCACTGTTGTGGTCTGAGATCCTGCAATGGGCCCCCACAGACCAGACCAATCCGAAAGGGAGTCACTCATGCTAAATGTTCGATAACTGAACTGAAACTTAAAGGGGACAGACAGATTCCAGAACAACAGTGTTTTCCTGAAACAGGAGGTTACAGTCTGCCTGAGTCAGCATAACAAGAAGTCTATCTGCTTTAGTCCTTACCAAAACGAAAGTAACCTAAAGTAACCTGATGTGGGCCCACCACTCCCTCCCACCCCACCCCGCCGTGGTTCTGTTTCCTCGTTCTCACTCGACAAAACCTATCAATCCTAAGAAGCGGACAGTGGTACAAAACTATTAACCCTGGACTTTATTCAGATTTTGGTTTTTTCCCATCAATGTCCTTTTTCTGTTGCAAAGTATCACGTTGCATTCACTTATTGTATGCCTTCATTTCCTGCTGTTGAAGGCAGCTTTTCTGTCTTCTCTCATTTTTCCTGACTCTGGAAGAGAACTGGTCAGGTGTTTTGTTGATTGTTGATTGATTTGGGTCTGTCTGATCTTTTTTCATGATTAGACAGAGGTGTGGCAAAGAAAACCAAGGCGGTGAAGGGCTCGTGTTGCTCAAGTTACACCAGGGGATACAGAATACTGGTGTGATAATCACCGACAATGTCAACCTTGAACAGTTGGTTGAGGTCCAGCTAATTTTTTTACATATCCATCTTACCGATGCATTACCGTCCTCTGTAATTTAGACATAATGTTTAACTTAACTTTGTGAACACTGTCCTAAGCACAGCGCCTGACATTACGCAAAACCCTTGAATGACAGTGAGTGAAAGGTCACGGCGAGATGAACGGGGAGGGAGAGTCTCCAGGTGAAAGGTCCTCCTGGCCCCCGGCACCTGAACTGGATAATCCAGCGCTTCCGGAACAGTCCGGTGCACGCGGATCTTGTGGAAATGCAGATTCAGGAGGCCTGAGATGTGCATTTCTAACGAGTTCCTGGGATATCCCAATCCATTCTACATCCATTCTGCATCTAAGGGCAGCAGAGTAAGGCTCAGAGGGATCAAATGACTTTCCGAAGGTCACAGAGAATGTAGCTGTGGTTGGCAAACTGCAACCTAAAGTTGCAGTCAACCCAAAGATGTTTCCATCTTCACCCTCACCTCTCTTGCTAAGAGGTCAACGAGGCTTTTTTCACATCCGCCTCCTCCCAAATCAGGATGTGGCACTTTTGCCATCAACTCCGAAAATTGTTGTTCTTTGGAGACAACCAGCTCCACGAGTTTATTTTTCCCCATTAATACCCTCCCCTACCGTTGGCATTCCATCTGTTAATTTCTCTTTTTTGGTTTTTCAAGGCATCGAATCGCGAAAGGAAGCCAAAAGAAACCAGTATGTCAGGAGTGGGATTCGAACCCACGCCTCCAGGGGAGACTGCGACCTGAACGCAGCGCCTTAGACCGCTCGGCCATCCTGACAGATGGCTGTTCGCTTGCCCTTATTTCCTTTTATCATCGACTGCCAGAGCAAGCTGTCAGAGTTGCGTCGTATTTGTTCACTGTTCGCGCTCCTGGACTCCTTCGAAAAGCAGGAAAAATAAAGCTGTTTCGGACAGTTTTGCTTATTTCCTACTTCCTCATCACTTTAAGTCGTAAGGCTCCGTTCTCCCTGGCGCCCCTTCGAGCGTTGCTCTTCTCTAAGAGGGGTCCAGTCACGCCGGGCTGGACCCCGTGCCGGTGGGTCTCGCTCAAGCCCTCCGCCACCAATCACCGTCGCCGAAATTCACGCAGGGGATGCGGCGCTGAGGCGTGCGGAGCCCCGGAGCCCCGGAGCCGGCCCCCGCGAGCGCCGCGCTCTGAGGGGCTGAGGAAGCTAAGTTCGCCTTTCTCTCCCGGCTCCGCGCTGAGCCCAGCCTGCGGCCCCGCGCCTCGTGCCGGCGGGGCTGACCAGAGAAGTCCATAGGTTCTCACAGGGCGAAGGGTCCGTGGGTTCCACCTCGGCGTTTTAGACACAGAACTGACCGTAGAGGCGCAGCTGTCACTTCTCTTATATATAGAATTGTAAGAAACCGAAACCAACGGCGTTGGTGGTATAGTGGTGAGCATAGCTGCCTTCCAAGCAGTTGACCCGGGTTCGATTCCCGGCCAACGCAAGCGTGTTTCTTTATTCTTTCTTTTCGCTAATTGGTTTCTGATGAGAGCGCAACAGATACAAACATACATGCTCCAAGTATTTTGTGCGTGACGGAAACTGAACTGCAGGGCTACCTCTCTCCTCACATCCAGATATGCTTCAGGACCCGTGTCTCTGCCCTGCTGTTTTTACACGGTGCGATTAGGTTCTAAAGACTTTCTTGTTTCCTCCCCTCCTCCCTTTCTTTTGAAACTGCCAGCTCTGGGGGAACCTGCAATTTTCCGGATTCCGGGAATCTCTTGTCTAAATCCCAGCCTCAGAAACGGGCTCCTTTTTTCTGAGAGGTTCCTAGGGTGGCCATGAACTAGTAAGCCCTTGAAGTTGGAGAGTGAGTCTAAGACACTTCATTGTTTCATTATAAATTTGGAAATCTAAAGTTTTTCTGACGAAAATTTAACGTGTCAAGTGAAGTGTGTTGCCGGCATGTGTAAAATACATACCAGAGTCTGAAGACCAGGGTTAAAATACATCTTATCAGTAATACTGGAATTGCTTACGGTTGGAATACGACTTCTATTTTGAGAAAGTGCGTTAAATAGATGTATTGTTAAAATCATTCTTGGCTGTTTCTTTTTATCATGCAATGTCGTTATTAAAGTTTGCGTGTGACCTCGTGTTATATTTCTACTATAACGTACGGTCTTGGACAGCAGAGGTGCAGCGCACCAAGTTGAGCTGGTAATTTGGAATACCTTTTCCTAAGCATACATTAGGAACCCCGGTCAGCGGTTGTCCTCGTTAGTATAGTGGTGAGTATCCCCGCCTGTCACGCGGGAGACCGGGGTTCGATTCCCCGACGGGGAGACACTGGACTTTTTTACTGCATGTTACTCCGTGTCGTTTTTAAACGCGAAACAGGAACCACACTGCGTGGTTTCCAAAAAGTGGTACTTGAAAGCAGTTTTAGTTCATAGCAATAATGTGAGGGCTGTTCAGTGATTTCCTCTAAGCTCCTACTCCTTCGTGTAGCCTCTCGCACTCTCACTGTTCCCGCCACCGCGGGACATTTCTTAGAACTGAGGGGTCCACTCGGACGTGTCATCGCCCCCAGTCCACGGTTTACACGTGGGCTCACTCTTGGCGGCGTGCATTGTGTGGCTTTAGGCACCTGTGCAATAACGTGGTTTCCAGCCTGCTTAATTAGAAATGTGTTTCCACGGACGTCAAATGTTGGTCTGAAACTTCCATGATTTCATTGAGCTATCCTAAGTAGCTGCATCGTAATTGTTTTAACAAACCTCCTGGTTTTCGAACAGTTGTGTTGTTTCCAGGGTTTTACTCTCCTCTGGTGCGGCGATTTCTGAAACTCTCCGCCGAGCAGCTTTTAGCCTGTGAATTTCACTTCATTCTCTCTGGAATCTCTGCTCAGCCTCTGCCAATTTAGGGAGGAGGCAAGGATTTTTGGGAGAGACTTGTTTGCAGGGTAGTTTTCCCTCTGCGTGGCTCTCTCCTTTCTGAGGTTTCCTCCTTCAATTTTCAGCCTACCCGGCAGCTCTCAACACTCCCCTGGCACTCATGACCCGTAAGATGGTATTTTTGTGTAAGCTTGAACCTGGCTGACCTACAGCCTGAGTGCCCGCAGAAACGACACCTTAAAGGCTTGGATCCTCTTTATTTTCCGTCTCATTTGATTGTACACGAGTTTTTTGCGGCTCTCTCGTGTGCGTGTACGCATGTGTATGAATCGCTGCACCTGCATATCCATGTCTGATGCATCCTCACTTCCCTGAGGATCACTGCAGACTTTGACCCGCACCTGCGCTGGAGCGCACGGCGCAGGGGGTGGAGACACACAGAGAGGAAGGAGGCTGTGCGTGGGCCCTGGGTCGTGGGCAATGTGAAGAATGGCTGTTGGGCCCAGCTCTGGGAAAGATCCCTTAGTTGAGCAGGGAGGAACAAGAATGGGGAGGGGTCTCTGCCGTCAGACACTGGGACCTGGATATGTGACTACGAGGGTCCTTAAGTTACAGGCATTTGTGTTCTGTCCGGGAGGGTAAGACCCCACGGCTGCGCTGTCCTTGACTTAGATACGTTTGCCAGACAATACTGGACCCACGATAGTACATTTTTTATTTTCCCTCAAATAAGCTAATTAACACGCACGAACGCATGCGCACATGAATCATGTAGATCAGCCAAAAGGCTTAGTGGCGTTCATCTTCAAACAGCGAAAGCAGCTGAGCGCCTGGACCCCGGAGGCCGTCCGTTTCGGATTCCCGGAGTTGCTTCTGGGTAGAAGCCAGGTCCCGGCGCAGCTAAGCGGACGGCGCGCCGACAAAAGCCCTGAGTCGCTCGGGGTTAGCAGCCGCACCCCCGCGGGCTCCGCGGCGCTTGCAGAGCCCAGGACTCGCAGACGAAAGCAGAACCGTCAATTGCATTTTCGGTGAACTGACTTGGTGGCAGCACTGGCCCCCGCCTGTCTCTGTGGCGCAATCGGTTAGCGCGTTCGGCTGTTAACCGAAAGGTTGGTGGTTCGAGCCCACCCAGGGACGTAGCCCGCCTCTTTTATGAGCCCTGCGCTGGGGAGCCCCGGCCACTCTCTTGACTTCTGACCTCTGCACTTGCGCTTTCCGGGACCTCGGCCGGCCCTCAGGTTCTCAATTAGTGTTTTGATTCGCATCAGTGCGCCTTCCAGCCGCCTGCGGGACCTTGAAGGCAGGAAGGGAGGGCGGCGGCTACCAGGAAGATGAAAATCTGTCTGGCCCGCCTTTGTCCTGCAGCTCTCACCTGAGCACGAGATGGCGAGCCCGGGACCAGCCCCGTGGCGCCCCACTGCCTGCACCCCCGGAGTCGGCGCCTGCACGTCGGGGAACGCGCTCCTTCGTCCCCACCCTCGCTTCCCCCGGGGCCGCCGCACTCCCTGCGCCCGCCTCCCTGGCTCCTCCTCTCCTCCGCGTCCGCCCTCCTAGCTGCGGCCAGAGAGGCCTGGGAGACAAACCTCAGGTCTTCAAGCTCCCTCCGCGGCTCGCGGGGCCCCACACGAGTTCCTCGGCGCCGAGGCGGTGCCCCTCTTGATGGGCCCCGGGACTGTCTCCTGTCCCTCCCTGGCCCTGCGATCCCAACAGGACCAAACCGCTGGCTTCTGCCCGGGCTCGGGCTTTAAATCCTGGCCCAGGGACCCTTGGCCTTTCTCCACTTCTTGGCCTAACCAACTGCTCTGCATCCTTCGCCACCAGACGGAAGCTCCAGCCGCTGCCCTGCAGCCCCTCTGTGGCCCTGTCTTTCCCGCTAGAAGTTAAGCTGCTGCACGGAATGGCGCCTGCGCCCATCTGGTATCTTCAGCCCTTACACTAACACGTGTGAGCTGAGTGCCGTGGTTTCCGATCGCCCCTGTCTGGCCCTCAATCTCACCGAATAGTGGCAGATCGCCCCGAATCGCTTTGGTTTATAGCGCACCGCGCAGGCAGGCAGGCCGTGGCTCTGCCTGGGCCCAGGCCTCCACCTCCTGCCTGGCCGCGGCTTCCCCCTCCCGCCCCAGTGCTCCGAGCCCCTCCGATGCCCACCCGCGCTGCCGGCTACTCCCCCCCGCGGCACCTGCTGGGCAGCTGTGGAAAGGGCGCTGGCGGATCCACGCGCGCCGTGGGGCAATGGCTGCTGCGGGAAGAGGGCTTCTCATCCACCCTAGGCAAGCTCTGATGGCATTTTGATCAAGAAATGAAAGCGAGAGCGGATTGCTCGTGCTTTGTTCCCACGGCTTTTTGCATCTCGTGAGAGCAGCAGGCAAGACCCTGCGAAGAGCTTCACGTTTGCGACCTCTAAAACAGCAGGGCTGAGCTGCAGCTCTCTTCCGTGGGCAACGATGGCCTCTCCACCCAGCCCCCACCCCCACCCCGTGCAGCTGGCTGCCGAGGGCCGCGGTGCCGCCACTTAGCTCCGGGGAGCTCAGGACCTTTGCTGTTGGTGGTTGAACCTTGGTGCCGTCAGTGCCGAGACGTCTCTGTCCACTTAGGTCAACGCGGGGCGGCGAGCTGCGCTGTGCTCTTTTCCATCCCCCACCCCACCCCAGTCCCCTGCCCCCACCCAGGCCCCTCTTCTCCTCAGAGCAGTCGGCCTGCCTGGGACCACCCTGCTCCTTCTCAGCCTTCTGCTGCCTGGCCCAGGTCCCCTGCTGCTCCCACGCTCTGTCTGCAGGGCGTCCGGGGGTCTCTGACCGGCAACCAGCAACAGCTGTGCTTCGGGCTCCACTCAACCATTCCTTCACTGATTTACTTACACATGTATGTAGGAGCAACGTCTATGCATTTTTAAAAAGATTTTATTTATTATTTATTTGAGAGGTAAAGTTACAGACAATGAGAGAAAAAGGTCTTCCATCCACTGATTCACTCCCCAAATGGCCACAATGGCCGGAGCTGAGCTGATCCAGAGCCAGGAATCAGGAGCCAGGAGCCGGGACTCCCACACAGGTGCAGGGGCCCAAGCATTTCATCCATCTTCCACTGCATTCCCAGGCCATAGCAGAGAGCTGGGTCAGAAGAGGAGCAGCTGGGACTAGAACGTGCGGCCATATGGGATGGCTGTTGTGCAGTGATTTAACCTACTGAGCCACAGGGCCAGGACCGACCTCTGCGCATTTAAAGGGTCACCATCCAGAGCCGATTTGCTGGGAGGGAGTGGTTGGGCTGGACAGAGGGTTCGTGAATCTGAGAGTTGGGTCCCCCGGGCATCACTGTCGGCACTTGAGATCACAGGCCTCTTCCTTCCACTGGGGAGGGCCCTGTGGGTCTCTTCCTGCTGCTGGCAGAGATGCCGGGTGGGGATGAGGACATGGCAAACTCAGGGGGACATTCGGGGCTCTGCTGCTGCCGCCCTTCCGTTTACCCCAGGGTCAGGGGTCACTTGTCCTGAGAGCCCAGGCTCCGCCCCAGGGTGTGCTCCTTCCTGGCCCTCTGAGAGCTCCGGAGGTCTCTCTGCACGG
This sequence comes from Sylvilagus floridanus, assembly GCA_949820135.1. Taxonomy (NCBI): domain Eukaryota; kingdom Metazoa; phylum Chordata; class Mammalia; order Lagomorpha; family Leporidae; genus Sylvilagus; species Sylvilagus floridanus. The sequence continues at coordinate 123,045,711 of OX463225.1, forward strand.
AGAAGAACAGCCCCGTGTCTGCTGCAAGCAGGAGTCCCATCACCAGGCAGAAGGCGATCTGGTGCCAGGAGAGAATGGAGGACGAGACGATTGGATTTTCTGGACCTGGTAGGAGGTGTGGAGAGATGAGAACAGTGACAGTCATTCAGGCAGACATGCGGAGTCATCAGTGAGGTCACCAGGGGCGGTCTTCCTTACACCTGCCAAGAGACAGGCTCTAGGGAGTGGGGGGGGGTCTTCCTTACACCTGTCAAGAGACAGGCTCTAGGGAGTGGGGGGATGTCTGGGGGAAGTCTGTGCTTCCTCCCACTGACTCCTGCTTAGTGCTCCCCGAGCGGGCGCAGTCACCAAACCCTGGGCCACAGCTCTGCTTGCAGGTGGGGAGGTGACAGGAGTGTTCAGCAGGTCAGGCTGGAGCTGGCTTTTGTGTGACAATTGGGAAGTTGTCAAATAATTGTGTCGTCTGTAAAATGGGACGTGTCTCCCGAGGGACTCTGAGATTCTGTTGTAGGGTTCTGGAGCCTGTCCAATTCCTACATGTTTCCTGATGGCTAGACACACAGGCACTGGAGCTCTTGGAGTGGCCTTAGAGCCACCATTCTTTCTTTATTATTGGTTTATTGACTGCGCCTCAGTTCTGTCACCTGTAAGTGGAGTCAGCATTAGCAACCCCACGACATCGCACAGGCCCGCCGTGCTGGTCACCAGGTGCAGCCGGCATCACTGTGCTGAGCGAAAGGTGCCCAGCACAGGCCGACTCGCCCTGCTCCAGAAGAGGCCCAGGAGACTCAGGCAGATGAGGGGGCCCACCCTCAGGCCCATGGTGAGTCAGGAGCAGGGCGGAGCCAGGCCTGGGCCCTGTCTGCGAGGGGATGGGGGGCTCCTGCCAGGGTGCATCTTGGCTGGGCCTTGAGGAGGGCAGGGAGGGATGGGCCAGCAGGATAGGGACCCAACATGGCTTGTGGCAAGAACATGCATGCTTATGGGGGAGGAGCTGTGGCTTCTGCTCCTCTGTCATGCTGCAGAGTTGATGACACCTCTGAGTGTCAAGAGAGGAACAGGCTAACGCACGGTGGCCAAGCCTCCCCGCCATCAGGCACTTTGGCCTCCCTGCCGGTATCAGGAGGGACCCACACCGAGAAGTCTGCCTTCCCAGGGGGCAATGCCAGCACCACACTCGGGCCCCGGCTCGCTAGGGCTGAGCGGTCCTCACCTTGAACAGTGATGGTCACAGCCTCCGTGGACACGCTCGGGCCCCGGCTCACTAGGGCTGAGCGGTCCTCACCTTGAACAGTGATGGTCACAGCCTCCGTGGACACGCTCGGGCCCTGGCTCACTAGGGCTGAGCGGTCCTCACCTTGAACAGTGGTGGTCACAGTCTCCGTGGACACGCTCGGGCCCCGGCTCACTAGGGCTGAGCGGTCCTCACCTTGAACAGTGATGGTCACAGCCTCCGAGGACACGTTGTGCTGCCCGACGAGGCCCCTGCAGAAGTAGGAGCCACTGTGGTTGCGCGTGGCTTCTGGAATGTGGAGGTCGGAATTTCGATGAAAATACCTCAGGCCTCTGCCGTTGTGGAGGTAGGTGACCTTGTGCAGGTTATTGTTCCTCCAGACGTGGCACCTCAGCTGAATGGGCTCCCCTTCCTGGAACACCCACCGCGGGGCCTGGAGCACCAGCCAGCCTGAAACCACAGACAGCCGCTTGCCTCAGCCCTCCGTGGCGAGCTCCTGGGAAGGGGACACGACCGCCGGACCCCAGGGCCAGCCTCCGCTGGCTCCCTTTGGGGAAAAGCTGGCTGGGCCCCAGCGCGCACGTCCCACAAGGCCCTCCATCTAACGGGGAAGAGGACACACAGCCACGTGGTCAGAACGTGAGGAGAGCGCAGAGGGCTAGCGCTGAGGGCTGGGAAGCTAGGCCGGGGTCTCCCTCTGCAGGCTGCCTGCGCGCTGGCCCCGGGCCCCCAGTGGCAGGGACCGGGAACTGCAGCAGGTCCTGGATCAGAAGGTGAGCGCTGTCCTTGCAAGTGCCCCTCAGAAAAGAGGTGGGTTTTAGAAGGAAGAGGCATTGTAGAGCTACTGAAAGACTGCGGAGCAGGCCGGGGTAAGTGGCTGGGTGGCGGCTGCGGGACCGTGGAGGAGGCGCTGTATTACCATGGGGGGCGCGGCTGGGGTGCCCGCGATAATCGCGGTGTGTGAAGCGTCCAGGCCCCAGCAAGGGCGTCTTATCTCTGAGCACAGCCTTCAGAAGAGAGAATCCTTACGTCCCCAGGACACCTGTTCCCCCACCGTCCACCAAGTAGTCGGACTCAGAACCTGAAGTCGTGGTCAAGAGGGGCCCGGAAATGTAAGATGATGAGGCACCTCAACACAGTGACACGAGAACGCATTCCCGAGACAATGTTCAGTGAAAATGGTAGAATATGGAGAATATTTATAAAGGAGGCCAGCACTGTGCCCTAACAGATTAGGTCACCACCTGTACAGTCTCTCATATGGGGGCCAGTTCAAGTCCCAGCTGCTCCACCTCCAATCCTGCTCCCTGCTCAGGCACCTGGGAAAGCAGCGGAAGTCCTTGGGCCCCTGCACTCACTTGGGAGACCGGAAGAAGCTCCTGACTGCTGGTTTCAGCTGTTGAGGCCATTTGAGGGGCGACCTGGTAGATGGGAGAGCTCCCTCTCTGTACCTCTGCCTTTCAAATAAAAATCTTTTTAATCAAGTCCATTTCCTTCCATATATATATATATGTACATACATATATATATATACACACACATATATATATGTGTACATACATATATATATATATGATTTTATTTATTTGAAAGGCAGAGTTACATAGAGACAGGGAGCAACAGAGAGAGAAATCTGCAACCTGCTTGTTCACTCCCCAAATGACCACTACAGTCAGGGCTGGGTCAGGTTGAAGCCAGGAGCCTGGAACTCTATCCAGGCCTCCCTTGTGGGTGGCAGGGCCTCAAGTACTTGGACCATCGTCTGCTGCTTTCTCAGGCACATTAGCAGAGAGCTGGGTTGGAAGCTGAGCAGCTGGGACTTGAACCAGCACCAATATGGGATGCTGCCGCTGCAGGCTCTATTTTCATATATATTTTTATGTTGAACCCAAATGACTTTTATAATAAGGACCAACTAAAATTTACTATAATTTAGAAAGCCTTCTGCCTCACGCTAAACCAAACTGGTAGAAATGTTTTGATGAAGACTCTCTAGCAGGAAAATTTACTGAACAGAAGGTCATCTTTATTACTTACTAAACACAGCATTGTTTGGCAGGCATTGGGGCGTAATGGGCTAAGCTGCCATCTGGGACACGTGCGGCCTGTATCAGAGGGCCTAGAATCGACTCCTGATTCTACTGCACATGCAGTCCCTCTCATGCCTGCCGTGGGAAGCAGAAGATGATGGCCCAAATAGGTGGGAGGCCCATCTCTGGATCTTTGCTTGCGTCAGGCCTAGCCCAAGTTGCTGCAGGCATTTGGGGAATGAACCAACGGGTCTAACTCTCTATGTCTCTCTCTATGCGTGCATCTGTCTTCTGTCTCTCCTCTGTCACTCTTCCTTTCAAATAAATATTTTATTAAAAAAGATGCAGCATTACCAAAAAGGCCATGGCTGTATATATCTCTGACATTTCCAGAGGAGAGAGGCTAGGCTATGGCTGAAGGGTAGTCTGGTGGTCTTTGGGGGCCACACCTGTTCCGGTCAGTCTGATCATGGACTCAGTGAATGTCCACGCGTACACTCGGCCAGCGACTTTCTACTGAGCACTCCCAACATGCAGGCAGTGTGCACACTGGCGGCCCACGTGACTGAGACACGCGGTCCCCACCCTCACGGAATCCACAGTCCTGCGGAGAAGCTCACCTCTCAGAAGTCATCAGAGTGCACTGTGGTAAGTGACAGCAGGCTGAGGACAGCGGCCGCAGCCCCCGAGAGTGCAGCAAAGCCACTGCAGCTGAGCCAGCGCAGAAACCTTCTCAGAGGGAGACACCAAGAACTGAGTCCTCTGGGGTGACCAGGAGGTCGCCTGGTGACCGTCATGCTCACGGCCAAGGCTGCTGCAGCCTGTGGGCTGACGTCTATAGCCAGGATCTAGAGCGAGTTCAAGGCCAAGGAATCCTAGGCTTGATTTCTCCATGGCTGCCTCTTGACAATTTCCCATTTTATTTGGACTTAGGTGGCCACTGACTTCCTTCCTGGAGCTCTGGGGAGTGAGCGCCGTGTCTGCTGGGTGGTCGGAGGCAAAGGAGCCACACCCCAGCTGCATGGGCCCAGGTCACGGAACCTCGGCTACAGATCCGCCTCTGTCCACTGCACCTGCCTTCCCTGCGGGCTTGCTCCACTCACAGGCAGTGCACCAATGAGGCAGCCATGGAAGGGGAGCCAGGCTTGCAAGCTGACACCAGGGAAGACCCTGCCCCCAAATATTTCCCCTCCACGCACCTGATGCCTGGACGCTGCTAGGAGCACACAGACTCCCACTCCATGCTTAACTGTCACCGTACACTGAGAGCGGGGAGACATGGCCAGCTTTATCTGCAGGGCAGTCTGAGTGTGGCATGGCAGGCAGGGAGGGGCGAGACGTCACCAGGGGATTCGGGGATTTGGGAGGTGGCTTAGGGATCTGTGTGTCAGAGCCGGCATCAGTGCTGTTCCCTGACTTCTGGTGGCACCTTGCCCTGTGTGCATGCTATGTGGATGGGACTCCTGCAGGGGCGAAGGCCCCAGACCTGTCTGTTACATGGGGTCCTGGACGTCTGCAGAAGGCCTGTGGATGGCTAGAGCGGCTGCTCTGTCTGCGATGCCCTCGTCTTGCTCTGGTTCCATCAGCTCCTGACTCCTCAGCGTTTCAGGGCCGCTCGCCTCCCCCATCCGCGGTGCAGTCCCTCTTCCATGCGCAGACTCACCGAGATGGACACGCAGCTGCACTGGGTCGCTGAGCGAGGACAGGCCCGTCTGGCACCTGTACTCGCCCCCATCTTCAGCCCTGGCAGCTGTGATGGTGTAGGCGGGGGCCTGGCTGGAGAGGAGGCTCCCGTTGTGCAGCCACTGTGTGGTGCTGTCCCCAGCAGGGTGGGGCCCCTGGCACTTGAGAGTCACACGGTCGTCCGGGAGCACGCTGTCCCACGGAGGGTCCAGGAGCACCACCGCCTTGGGGACATCTGCTGCGGAGGCGGGAGAACACGGGGTGAGAACGCGGGGCTGGCAGGGCCCGGCTGGCCCTGTCCCGGGAGAAGCCCAAGGAACCTGTGCACAACCACTGTGGGCGGCTCAGCAAGAACCACTGACTCAGCCTGTGAGCGTCTTGGCCTGGAGCCCCACTTGGGGGCTGTCCTGTCTCTTGAGGAAAACTGGCCAGACGAGCCCGGGGACGAGGCCCACCGTGTTGGGGGAACTGCCCCGCCAGCCCCACCTCAGCCATTGCCCATGCGATGGTCATTTCCCAACAACCTGTGGCCACCAGCTCTCACGTGCCTCCCTTGGTCAATCCCAGACAGGAAGCAAACTCACCAGCCCGCGAGGAAGCTGAGACTGCAAGAGAGAAGAGTGCATGCGACCCTGAGCAGCGGCGGCCATCGGGGGCGGCGGGTGGGGACTGAACTGGGACCCCCGCTCACGCCTGCCCTGGGAGCCCAGAGAGCACTCATGGACACTTGTGCTGCTGCCTGCCCCTGGGCACCGACCTGCACCAGGACCCTAGCGCCCTGCCTACTCCTCGCTCCCTGAGCAGACCCCCAGGTTCAGGACACAGATGGATCCCTGATCAAATCACAGAGACAACCTCAACCCCAGCCCCTGGGAAGGGTGGAAACGAAAACTCACGGAGGGCCCTGGAAGGCCAGCCCTCAGCCCCCCTTGGCCACACTCTTCAGTGCCCGCAGAGGGAAACTGAGACCTGGGGGGAGGGAGGTGAGTGACCTCACACTCACCCTGCACCCCCTGATTATGCCCAGTCAGAACCGGCTGCCTCCTCCTCTCTCGTCCCCCAGGGGTCAGGTTCGTCCTGGAAGCTAAATGCAGTGGTAGACACGGTACAGGTCCCGTCCCTGGCTGGCGGTCCCACCTCGGCATGGAAAGGAGTCCATGCTGAACCCAGGACAGCTGGAGCTTCTCCCTCAGCCGGGGCAACCAAGACTTACCTAGAAGCAGCAGAGCCACTGGGGGCAGCGGCTGCCCCATGCTGACGCACTGTAGTGAGCCAGTCACACAGACAGCAGGGACTCACGGACCAGAAAAGAGGAAGGAAACAGCCCCTCCCTCCTGCCAATCCGCCACTCAGCATGTTCCTTTTCCAGAAAGCCCATCTGATTCTGGACTCCAGATTCTGAGGAGCGAGCCTCTCTCAGGGCAGGAACAGGAAGAAAGAGCCTGGGGGAGGAGCCGGCGTGGGTGCATCCCCTAGCTGCGCCAGGTGTCCGGTTGACCATCTGGACTCAGGATGCTTGTGTCCCTCTGCTGGGTTTGGGGCACCCAGTGCCAAGAAGCGGGCAGCAAGAGCCTGGAGCTGAGATGCAGGATGGGGCCCAGTGCGCCTTTCTCAGAATTTCCCACCCTCCTGCCTGGCCCAGAACCATCTCCACCCCAGCCAGGGCCGGCCTGCAGGCAGGAAGGAGGTGTTTAAATCTTCAGCCCACTGGCTGTGTCTCTTGCAAAAGATTCCTTTCCCAGGGTCTGTAGTCCACAGGGGATTCCACCTGCTCTGTGTGACACTGAAGAAAGCTGGGCCTTGAGAGAGAGAGAGAGAGAGAGAGAGAGAGAGAGAGCGCGCTGGACCAAAGGGGGAAAGCCTCTGGTGCCAGGCTGAAAGGAGCACAACGAGGGGGCAGGGTGGGGGGGCGCAGGCAGCAGCTCCTCACCTTCACCCCGGTGGCCCCAGGGCTGTGCTGTGCCCCAGCGGCTCAGGTTAGCTCAGACCCCTCAGGGCCCATGGGGGTCTACTGGTCTTTGGGCCTGGCTGCCAAGGGCTCCAGGGCTGCCAACCAGCCACGGTGCAGGCAGTGGGAAGCTTGTTGACCTCTCTCATCCCCTGGTACTCCCACCCTCCCCAGTCCAGGCCCCAGACCCCAATCCAGTGATTGTGCTTGCTGGAGCTGCTCCCCCAGGAATTCCTGGGAGTCGGGCAGGTGTCACCGTCTTGGAAAAGTCTAGGAGGAGAGGAGCAGGCAGGTGTGGGCCTGATGCTTGGGCGTGGAGTGGAGGCAGGGACTGGCACAGGCGCAGCTGCCCGCTGCTTCCGACTCACGCCCTTCCACCCGGAATCACAGAAGCTCTGCCTCTCGGGGTTGGTTGGTGCTGTTTCGTGCCTGCGTGGAGTTAAAGCTCCTTCCCATCGCCGTCCATCCACGCCACCCACCTGTTCTTGCGGCGACCCCTCCCCCACTGGGCCTTGGACAGCGGCCACCCTATTGCTTCTCAAGTGGTTCCTTTACATCTTGCAAAATCCAGACCAGGGCCAGTATGTGGAAACTTTAACAACGAGCTCTGACCAGTTTTATGTTTTACGAGAAAGCGCACGGCGTACTTCTCAGGTGCGCTGAGTTGGGCCTCTAAGGGTGGGAGAATCCCTGGGCCAGTGACAGCCAGGTGAACCCCGCAGCGCCTCCTCATCACAGGGACTGCAGCGCTCACACCCGTTTGGGCCCGCCCGGCGTGGTCCGGTTCCGGTTCCGGGGGGCGGTGGTGGCAGCGAGGATGCCCGGCTTCGCTCTCCCTCCGGTGACACTTCAGAGTCGGCTTAGCCCCAGCACGTGATCTCCCCTTTCCACAACACGCCGGAGCCCGGAGTTGATCAACGCCCGGGACATGTTCGCCTTCTTTGTGGCCACCATCTTCCTGCCTTAGATGCGGGACGGCCCCGGCCGAGAGCAGCCGCAAACATGGCCGGAGCGAGCAAGGCCAGGGCAGTAACAAGCCTCGGGCTCCTTGCTCAAGCGCCTCAGCTGCTTCCTCGGGAACTTGCCACAGCAGAGGCCCCTCCGGGGCTGCGGGCGGTCGCTGAGCCGGGCGGGGGCGCCCCTCGGCTCTCTCAGTCCTTCCCAGTTCCGCAAGTGGTTTCAGCCCCTTGAGGCGGGGTGCGAGGCGGCCGTCCCCTTTCGTTTTCCTTCTCTGAGGCTTCATTTCCTGCTCGGACTCAGCCTCTGTCTGTGGTCCCCGATTCAGTGCCGGGATGCATCAGATTGGAAGGGGAAGTGGCCCAGGCGGAGACAGAACCAGCAGCACAGCCTCTGAGTCACCCTCCGCTCCTGCGCTCTCGGGGCGGGGGCACACGCGGGGAGGAGGTAATGACCTCAGCCTTGGGCGCGGTTGGTCCTTGGTCGTGGAGACCTCAGGGGAAGGTGCCAAGCAGGCGTCTAGACACGCGGCCCGGGAACTCAGACGACAGGGCGGGACTGAAGACACAGTGTAGGGGACCCCAACGTGGCAGATGCTTGGAACTCTGAAGGGGCCCGGCACTGGTTAGGCTGCCACTTCCCGCACGGGCATCAGAGTGCAGGTCTGAGTCCTAGCCCCGCCCCTTCCGAACCAGCTCTCCTGCAAATGAGTCTGGGGAGGCCTCGGAAAATTGTCCAGGTACCCCTGCCACCCATGTGGGAGACCCAGATGGAGCTCCTGGTTCCTGGTCTTGGCCTGGGCCAGACCTCACTGTTGTGGCCATTTCGAGGGGTGCATCCATGGATCGGGCTCTCCCTCTGTTGCTCTGCCTTTCAGATAACTGAAAATATATGAGTCTTAAAAACAACACTTGTGGGCCGGCGCTGTGGTGTAGTGGGTAAAGCTGCCGCCTGCAGTGCCGGCATCCCATATGGGCGCCGGTTCTATTTCTGGTTGCTCAACTTCCGATCCAGCTCTCTGCTATGGCCTGGGAAAGCAGCAGAAGATGGCCCAAGTCCCTGGGCCCCTGCACCCATGTAGGAGACCCAGAAAAGGCTCCTGGCTCCTGGCTTCGGATCGGTCCAGCTCTGGCTGTTGCGGCCATTTGGGGAGTGAATCAGCAGATGGGAGACTCTTCTCTCTTTTTGCCTCTCCTTATCTCTCTGTGTAACTCTATCAAATAAGTAAATAAATCTTAAAAAAAAAAAAAACACAACACTTGTGTTGAAAGCTTTAGTTCCTCTTTTAAGAAAAGTTGCAAATACACACAGTAGGTGCCCACTCATTGAGAAAGCTCCACTTGCATGTACCCAGGGGTCCTCGGTTGAGACAAGCCATAGATGCAGTTTCTCCAACTCTGAGAGTGTGGAGCGGGAACGGCAGGAAGGCCTGAGCGGAGGAGAAGCAGAGGTGAGCACAGACTGCTTCACAGAGCGTGCAAAGGAGGAACAACTGGCCAGGGGGTTTGGGCAGGAGGAGCCAGGGAAAGAACAAGGAAGCTCGCAGAGGGCCCATCCTCAAGGAGGGCTTCGCCAGCAGCGCCAGCGTTTGTAGAAACCTGCTCAGGAAAGTGCCTTCCATGTGGCCACGGGCACTGTATGGACCTCTGCCTGGCCTGCCTCAGCTGCCATCCAATTACAGGACTCGGGTTTGGGTGACAGAAGCGCTATTGCTTGGAGTTGAAGGCCGAGAAGAAATGAAAAGTGTTTTGGTGAGTTGCACTTCTGTGCAGAACCTCCATTGTGGGGGAGGAGGGGACATTTCTCCCAGCTGTCCAGTCCCCTCTCCTTGCTAGTGTTACCGAAGAAAGTGAGGGTTCTTGTTTTTGCACAAGAAAGACTTCAGGCATGAGACACAGAGTAAGTGGAAAGCAATATAGCAAGGTTTATTAGGGTAGGGACATCCCTAAGAACGGATGGGCTCCTCTCCAGACAGAGCCTGAGAGAGAGTGCCCAGTAGCTCAGACTGAGGGAGAGCGAGGTTACATGGTTGAGTGGAGAGAATACACCTGGGCAGGCCAGGCGGGTGGCTCAGCAGAGAGGCAGAGGGCTGAGCGCACAGTCTGGTTGAGGCCGGGGGTTAAGGGGATGGGTCTTGCCTTCCCGCCTCTTCTCCTCCTGGAACAAAGGACTTTATGGATGTAAATATGAAAAATTCCTCTTTGAGTTTTCCCCCTGAAGTTATCAGACAGGGGAAGCCTGGCTGGTGTCACCCCATCTTAGAGAAAGGATGGTTATGGGGTGGAAGAGACAGGATGTTTGAAGTGCAGATACTGGGCTGCACCTGGAAGGTTATTGGGATGACTTTGAGATGCGGATGCTGGACCTAGATGTCAACTCCTTAGGCCTTTGTCACACACACATAAGCTCATTTCTGATTTCCTACATAACACCTATGGACAGGGCACTTTAGGATACAGATAAGCACAGAAAGAGGATGAGCATCTGCAAGCCAGGGAGAGAGGCCTCAGAGAAGCAGCCCTGCCAGCAGCTTGATCCTCAGACTTAGGCTTCCAGAACCGTGAGCACAGAAATGTCTCTTGTTAAAGCCACTCATTCTGTGCCATTTATTGTGGCCACCCCAGAAGATCGACAGGCAGCTGGAAGGCAGCCCTGGGACTAGGCCTGGCCCACCAGTGTCTCTTCTCAATCCTCAGGAAGCGACACCTGCTGCTTGGAAAGAAGATTCTTGTGGGACGGCGGGAGGTGCTTGAGTCCCCAGTCGGCACCACAGCTGCAGGGGCTGACCTGTCTCGTCTCCAGCCAAGAAACCCCCTTGCTCCAGACATCTGGATGGTAATGCAGTTCCTTCCAACTGACGGTCACAAGCCACATGGTAAGAATGGCGAAGCAAGGGTGGTAAGTAAAGGGGACCAAGGAAATAGAGCTCATTGTAATGGAGGTGAAGCTTGAATGTGTTTCTACATCCTCGGGAAGAAGACAAAGGAACGGGAGAAGCTCGATGCCTGCCAGGGAGTGAGTGTGACTCCCGGAGAGACTGGAACAGAACAGATTGGGGAGTCTGGATCAAGGTGCAACTATTTTAAAAGAGGCCTCCATCTTGTAACTCAGGCCTGAGCAGGCCCTGAACCCTGAGCCAGAAGCTCCTAAAAATAAATAAATGAACTCCCCTTCCAATAAAATCTCCTAGCAACAGCCAATTAGCAGATAACAGAGAAATACCTAGAGTTCCTGGTGTCTTCTCAAGGCAATTAAGGTGACTGATAACTTCCCGAGACCCTGCGGTTTGGCACTACACCTCAGCAGCTCAGACCCTGTACTTTAGCCAATCCTTTTAAAAGACATCAACCCCAAAGCCATCCAGCCACCTTTACTAGGCCCATTCCCGCCACTGGATGCACTAATCAGTTCCAAGAGGTGTTCTTTGAATTTCCCGCGGAATGAGATGATTTGCTAAATGGTACTGTAATGTGTAGAATGTCTCTGAAAACCCTATAAAACCCCTGTTAACTGAAGAGTTGGGGCTCTCAATTCAAATCCGCTGCATCAGTGATAGTTTAGAGACCAGACTCAGACCTGTAATAAAGCTCTCATGTGTTTTACAGCGGTATCGGCTCCTTGGTGGTCTCTGGGGACAATCGAACTGGGCATAACAAGAGCTCTTCTGAACCAGTTACGTCTCCCTCGGAGCTGATGGCTTGGGGGACAGGGTGAGATGCACACGCAAGTTCATTCTGAGATACTGAGTAGGTGGAGCAGTTTATATCTGACAGCCCTGATCTCCCTGCCTGGGGTTGGGGGTGGGGGGTCTGCACTCCTGGAGAAAGAACGGGTGAAGGATGTGGTCAGGAGGGACCTGGGCCCTAGAGAAGACACAGGGCGGTCCTTATGGTGAACGGGAAAGGGGCGACTGCTTCTATGTGAAGGGGTCACCGAGGTCCCCAACCACGGGAAAAGGCTTGTCAAGCAACGCCAAGGGCCCCGCTGAGCTCCGAGGCTCTGGATTCGTGGCTGGGCGAATCCTCAGCACTGGCGGTGTTTGTCCCCAAGGACTCAGCACCAGCTGTGCTCTGAGTGGCCTGCCCAGAGCAGCCCCGAGCAGGAGCGGGGGTGCACCCACACCCCGCAGCGCCTCCAGAGCAGCTCATCTGGATCCAGGAAACACCCGGAGGAAGGCCCATGGTGTCACTGGCTTGGAGAAAGGCCTGAGGTGGCGCTGGCTCGTGCCCCGAGCACTTCACTGTGACTCATTTCTATTTCTTTCTTTTTTTGAGAGGCAGAGTTAGACAGTGAGAGAGAGAGACAGAGAGAGACAGAGAGAAAGATTTTCCTTCCGTTGGTTCACCCCCCAAATGGCCGCTACGGCCGGTGCGCTGCACGGATCCAAAGCCGGGAGCCAGGTGCTTCCTCCTGGTCTCCCATGCTGGTGCAGGGCCCAAAGACTTAGGCCATCCTCCACTGCCTTCCCTGGCCACAGCAGAGAGCTGGACTGGAAGAGGAGCAGCCGGGACAGAATCCGGCGCCCCAACCAGGACTAGAACCTGGGGTGTCAGCGCCGCAGGCTGAGGATTAGCCAAGTGAGCCGTGGCGCTCGCCTCATTTCTATTTCAAGACCCTAAAAGCCCCCAGAGGTGCTCCCAAGTTATCTGTGACGTCACATTCCAGGGAGGGAGGGAACCACCAGGCAGCCTAGACTGACCCAGATCCTACTGCAAGAACGACCCAGGCACAGACGATCGGAAAGTATCCAAAAGTCCTGCTTGCTTCATTTTCATAATAAGGATCGAGCCTTATCACCACACATGCCGTCTGTGCGCCTGCGTGAACTTGCCCACCCTGCATGTAAGGCCAGGAGCTGCCCCTCTCGCACGTGTGGTTCCCCCTAAATACACTCATTTCCTCCACTCGGGCAGTCAGGGCTCTGGAGATGATTCCTCACGGTCTCCTCATTCGCTGCAAGGAATTTACTTTGCATGACAAATCCTTGTGGTGCATTTCTTGAGTGACCTCACCAAGAAAGGGGCCCACAGCCTTGGCGGGTGGCTGTGGCACTTTCATGGATCATCTAAGACAGGGAGCGGAGAGGCTCTGTGAGAAAGGCAGACCGGCTGACTGTCCTTGCTGTAGTCCAGGACCAGGATTCCAGTTATCTATCGCCGCATAACAAAGCAACCGAAAGCTAGCGACATAGAACCACAACCCTTTGCTTGTGTAGTTCGGATTCTGTGGATTACCAGTTCAGATCGAGCATAGTAGGGGTGGCCTCTCACTGACCCACAATGTCGGAGGCCTCCCCTAGGGAGATTCACACAGGTGGGGCTGGAGTCCTTTTGAAGATCTTCATAACGTGTCCGGTTTCTGGACCAGGACGGCTCAAAGGCTGGCTCACTGGGAAGCCTACACGTAGCATCTCCATGGGGCACCTGGACCTCTTACCTGGGAACTCAGGGTTCCAAGAGCAAACTTCCATCGGAGCAAATGGAAGCTGGCTGGCCTTGCATGAGGAAGGGAGGACCTGTCCTCCGTGGGTCCGAGCAGGCAGAAGGGAAGCCCTGTTCGGGAGACAGGGCTCTCACCCAGGGACAGGGACAAGGGCCGCTCTCTCAGACCTTGTTAAGGGCCACACCAAGGCCAAGCCACAGCACCTTGGAGGGCAGAATGGAGAGCGGGTGCCTGCACCTGGGGCTCACGCCTTAGCTCCCAGAGCCGAGAGAGGAGACACAGCTGCTGTCGAGGCCACTCGTTCTGTGTGCTGGTGGCGGCAGCCCCACAGACGGCCAGGCAGCTGGGGGACAGGCAGGTGACCCAGGCTTGGCCCATTAGCGTCTCTCCCGGGAGGCTGAATCCTGAAGAGGAGGCGCTTGCTCACGTCCAAGGGCGACCCCAGTGGCGTCAGTCACATCACCGGGCCTCGGAAGCAGCCGGTCCAGGTATCTCACGCCGGGAAGCAGGTTTCCTCATCGTTTAAGGCTGTAAGTCATGCTGTGACCCGCAGCGCAGCCGTCCCTCTGAGTACACGGGCGTCTGAGCAGCTGCTGCGCGGGTCAGAAGCTCTCCCCAGAGGAGCTAACGGCGCAGAGGAGAGAAGCGGCTCTCTTAGTGGGGAGGGAGACGGACCCGGAGGCCGGGAGCTCCAGGCCCGGCCACTGGACTCGGGTCAGCTGTGGCAGCTGACCGGAGCTCAGCCCCTCCGTCTCCGCATTGAGAAAGTGGACAGGGTGTTTGCCAAGATCCCCTGTGGCCAAACGCGCACCTCTTCGCGAGCGTCACACGGAGGGCAGAGGGCTCCCCGACCTTGCTGCACCATGGGAACACTGAGAGGCACAGAGACGTTTCGTTGCCTCTCAGGACTCGCCTGTTTCGCATCAATCAGGAGACACAGTAAGCTCTGAGCTACAAATGCAACAGGCAGAAATCACTTACTAGAGAGCGGTCACTGTTCCCCGTCTTCTACAGCCAGGGAAAGAATAGGAGAGGAAAGCCGTGGTGCCGGAGGAAAAGAGACGACGACTTTACATGGGGGTGGGAGGCCGAGGGGAACCCATGGGGAGACTGAGGCAGCGAAACCCCGGAACAAGAAAGGAAGTTGGAAGGAAGGTGCTCAGGTTCACAAGCACCGGGTCCTAGCAACAGCTGGAACACACACCAGCACAAGGCGCACAGAGAGGTCCGGAAACAGACGTCCCAGAGGCGCATCCCCCGCAGCCCCGAGCCCACGGAGAGAGCACCTCCAGACACGGGCAGAGGCAGACGCAAGGGAGCAGAACTGCGGGAATCAAGCCGCTCTGGCTGTGCAGCTTAACCCACAGCCTGCTCATGCTGGCTTTGCTTACTAAAATAGTGCCTGACACGAAGAAGTTTCCAGAAATTTGATGTTTTCCGGGAAAGTGGCTTATAAACCCTATCTTGTGTGTCACCGCACCTCAGAGCATCTTAGACTGCCCCAACCGCACGGTTAGTTTCAGAAGGGGAGCGCGGGTGGCGTGCTGCAGGAAGGAAGCCCGGGTCTCGGTTTCAGTCTGACGGGGCTGAGACCTCAAGGCCCTTCCTTCCTAGGACCGCTGCCTCTCTGCAAGTGACTGAAGCTGGTTGTGTCTGCTCCATCTCAAATGCTCTCTGATCCCCAAGCTGGTTCCAGCGCTAGGGTCCAGACACTGCGGAAGTAGCCTTTGCCTTCTCAAAATCCCGGGGAAAGCCAATCGGCAGCTTTGGGAAGCAATGGGATTTTCTAGCTGTGGGGAACCACAGGCCGGCCACCTGTGGGGACCTCCTCATTGCACTGCCTCATCCTGCTGAGCAGAACAAGGTCAAGGAAGTGCTGAACAAAAGACTTGCAAACAACCTGATGGGATGAGATACACCTTGATCTGAGGCTATGCGAGCCTTTTGATCTGATTGATGGACTGCTCGCCCTAGCCCTAGTGGACCGGGGATGGATAAAAGACTGGGATGGGGCGGGAAGTTGAGCAGCCTCTTCAGTCTTTCTCTCCTTCTTTCTCTCGGCTGCTTCTCTTCTCTTTCTTCTCTTTCTTTCTCTCCTTTCCTTCTGCTATCACTAAAAATAAAAGTTCCTTGAGAACCGATCAACAGCGGTCGTGTCGTGCGTGAATCTGTGGGTTGGACCCTTGCTGGCGAGGGCTTGACACTAGCAGAGCTGGCCAATGTACCTTTGAGGGATAAGCATTAGTTATAAGCATGAAACTCATGCTTTAATAACAAATTATCAGCTGGCTCTGCGGCTCACTAGGCTAATCCTCCACCTGCGGCGCCGGCACACCAGGTTTTAGTCCTGGTCGGGGCGCCGGATTCTGTCCCAGTTGCCCCTCTTCCAGGCCAGCTCTCTGCTGTGGCCAGGGAGTGCAGTGGAGGATGGCCCAAGTGCTTGGGCCCTGCACCCCATGGGAGACCAGGAGAAACACCTGGCTCCTGCCATCGGATGAGCGCGGTGCGCCAGCTGCAGTGTGCTGGCTGCGGCGGCCATTGGAGAGTGAACCAACGGCAAAGGAAGACCTTTCTCTCTGTCTCTCTCTCTCACTGTCCACTCTGCCTGTCCAAAAAAAAAAAAAAAAAAAATTTGGAGGAAAACAAAGGGTAACATCAAAAAGAAAATCTTTTAAATTTAATTTTAAAAATTTAACTGACACAATGCAAATATGGGATATCATGGGATATCATGTTTTGGTGCATATCACATCATAATATTCAAATCAGGGTAGATATATTTGCCTCCTCATGTGCTTATCAATTCTTTATGATGAAAACATTTGAAATCCTTATAGCTGTAATTTTTTAAAAAAGATTTACTTATGTCAGCTCCTTCAGCCGCAAAAGGAACGACGCTGCTCGCAGTTAATCGGTCTTCAAAAGACTTTTACTTAGAAGGAGTAGGAAAAAGAGAGGGGGACCGGGAAAAGGGGAGAGATGGCGCGCACATTCCTTAAGGGGGAAAGCTGGCGTGCCCGCTCCTTCTCCCGCGGTCTGCTTATATACAGAATTCAACCAATCACAGTCAATCAATCACAGTCCATGCACAGAGCTCTCCAATCCGGCACTTGATCATGCTCAGCTGTGGAGTCACGCAGCAGGCAGGGCATCAGCGCCATCTTGTTGTTTACCAAGATCCTCAGCTAGATGGAAAGTTCAATCAGCTGCTACATCCTCATTACTGCTATAAGCCAAGCCCAGCATGGGGGGGTCCCATGGCAAGCCTATCCATGGGTCCCCACAACTTATTTATTTGAAAATCAGAGTTATATATATTGAGAGGGAGAGGCACAGAGAGAGAGAGAGAGAGAGAGAGAGAGGTCACTCCCCAAATGGCTGCAATGGCCAGAGCTGTGTCTATTTGAAGCCAGGAGCCAGAAGCTTCTTCTGGGTCTCCCACGTAGGTGCAGGGCCCCAATGACATTAACCATATTCCTCTGCTTTCCCAGGCCACACCAGAGAGCTGGATCAGAAGTGGAGCAGCTGGGACTTGAAGTGGCGCCCATATGGGATGATGGCACTGCAGGCGGCAGCTTTACCTGCTATGTCACAGTGCCTGCCCCTTATAGCCGTAATTTTTTAAAGAAACATATATAGGATCTTATTGTTATCTATGGTCATCCTGCTGTGCAATAGGTTGTTGTAGCCATTTGGGGGAATGGTTCTCCTTGTCTTCTCTCTCTCTCAGTTGCTCTGCCTTTTAAACAAATAGATACATAAATAAATTATTTTAAAGGAAAATACCATGTTGTTTTGTTTTCAGTTTATCAGCGCCTTCCCCTTGGAGGAGAGGCAAACGTGGGAAAAGGCAGTGGCGGTGTGAGCAAGCCCAGAATCTTCCCTAGAGACTCAGTCCTTGTTCTGCTCATCAGTATTTTGTTGTTGCTTTATATAAATTTTGCTTAAATATGTCCATATGACCTAGAACATATTCTTGTGAATAAATGGAACAATTCAAAAGTAAAAGTGAAAGTGACATTCATTATCTCCTTCCTAAATTCCATTCACTTTTTTTTTAAAGATTTATTTATTTATTTGAAAGTCAGAGTTACACAGAGAGAAGGAGCAGCAGAGAGAGAGAGAGAGAGAGAGAGAGAGAGAGAGTCTTCCATCCTCTGGTTCACTCCCAGTTGGCTGCACTGTCCAGAGCTGCGTCCATCGGAAGCCAGGAGCCAGAAGCTTCTGCCATGTCTCCCACACAGGTGCAGCCATCTTCTACTGCTTTCCCAGGCTACAGCAGAGAGCTTGATCGGAAGTGGAACAGCTGGGACTCAAACCAGTGTCCATATGGGATGCCGGCACTGCAGGTAGCAACAGCTTTACCCGCTGCGCCACAGCTCTGGCTCCCCAGTCACTTCTTCCAGGATAAAAAACTAGTTTGTTGTGAATCCTTCCAGGCCGCTCCCTGTATATTCAGATTCACAAGCACACAAGCACCTACACATCTTTACATTCTGTTTATTTGTGTGTTATTGTTTATGTACTACATGACACATATTATTCTGTAGCTTCCTTTGTAAAAAAAATAATAATCCTACATACATATACATGTACACAACATTTTTCACATTTTTTTTAACTGGGGAAAAATGCAAAAGTAGTGTTTTTGAGGACATGTGAATAGGAAAGCACACGTAACTCCTTTGACTTTCATTCATTCTGGAAAGACACAGGTCGTTTGGGGCCCAGAACAGGAGCTTGCTCCTACACACAGGTTGCCTGCTCCCTGGCCAGCCATTGCTCCCTTTCTTCCTTGCCACAGAACATGATTTTGTTAAGGTACAAGGTATCTGTGATCTCTAGGGAAGGCTGGACCGTTCCCTGGCCCGTGGGAGGTCGCCTTTAGCATATCTAAGCTGGTGGTTCTCAAATGTGTGCTGGAGCCACGGGAGAGCCTGTTTAAATGCAGATTGGCCTCTTTTCCAAGAGATGCTTCAAAAGGCAAGGAAAGGGGCCGGTGCCATGGCACAGCAGGGTAATCCTCTGTCTGTGGCACCGGCATCCCATATGGGCGCCAGTTCTAGTCCTGGCCGCCCCTCTTCTGATCCAGCTCTCTGCTGTGGCCTGGGATAGAAGTAGAAGATGGCCCAAGTGCTTGGGCCCCTGTACCCACATGGGAGACCAGGAAGAAGCTCCTGGCTTTGGATGGGCACAGCTCCTGCGGAGCCCACACTGGCATTGTCATCAGGGATCATCAGAGGATCCATGGTGGAGCCCGAAGATGCAAAAGGTGAGGCAGCTCCTTTGCCTTTGTCACATCTGCACCACTGTTGAGCTCAGTAAGGCTCCAGTGATGGCAGGCACTGAGCGTTGTGGAGTCCTGTATGGCATGAGGGGCCTGGTCAGTAAATGGGCTAATTCACAAGTGAGGTTACAGCAGAATCACATAGTCCTCCGACTGTTCCATCTCTTGGGACGTATGAGGTCACCTGCCTGAGGGATCCAGTTCCTGAGTTCTGCACTGTTGGAAAATGAATCAAAGAAGCAAATCGCTCCCTGTCGCCCTTCAAATGATCTTCTCCATGAGGTGGGATGAAGAGAAAGACAATTTTGTGAAAGGAGGAGATACAGGCAACAGGGCTGACCAGAGCAACAGGCTCATTGGAAGGATGATCTAAGACATCTACCATGATATTTTTGTAATCTGGCCAGGCAATAAACACTGACTGCTCTCAAAAGGGAAAAATAAAGTACAGATTGGAGTTTGTTATTTTCATGGGGCCCAGGAACTTGCAGTTCTAATAAGTTTCCAGGTAACACTGAACTTGTCAGTCCAAGGGCACACAGTCATAATTCCTGCTTGAAGCCACTCGTGTTATTCCATTCCTTTGCCAGTCATTTGCTTAGGGCCGACATGTGCTATAGTTCTGGACAGTGAATCCCCAGAAGCAGTCCACCGTTGGGGATTCCAGGGTACAAGACACAGTGGGTGTCCACCAGTGTTTGGATGCAGTGATGTGATGTTGGGAGTGGCGTTTGGTGCTTTGGGACTCCTACTTTCCATATGAGAATGTATGCACTTAGATCTTGGCTCTGCTTCCTGCTAATGTACACCCTGGAAGATAGCATGTGACTGCACAAGTGGTTGGTTCCTTGTCACCTGTATAGGACTCACCCTGATTGAGTTCCAGGTCCCTGGCTTCAGCCTGGCCCACCCCAACTACCGTAGGCATTTGGGGAGTGAAGTAGTCGATGGACAATCTCTCTGTGTCTCTCTGCTTTCTGAATAAATAAAATGAATATAAAAATTAAAAAAAAAAAAGATGTGATGTTGGGCGGGTTGCAGCCTTCCTGTCTCCATAAGATTCGTGATGACATTATTGTAGATTGACCAACCACCCTCAGACTGCTCCATCTTTGTGAAATTCAGTGAGACAGTAAGAGATGTCTTGCTATGTAAGGCAGCTGAGTGGCATTTTCTGGCACTCTGCCTCCAAGTCTCCGTGCTTAGGCCAGAACATTTTTTTTTTTTTTTGAGATTTATTTACCTGAAAGGCAGAGTTACAGAGAAGCAGAGGGAAAGAGAGAGAGACAGAGAGACAGAGAGAGAGACAGAGAGACAGAGAGAGAGAGGTTTATCATCTGCCGATTTACTCCCTAGATGGCTGCAATGGCTGGAGCTGTGCCAATCTGAAGCCAGGAGCCAGGAGTTTCCTCTGGGTCTCCCAGGTGCATGTAGGGGCCCAAGCACTTGGGTCATCTTTTACTGCTTTCCCAGGCCAGAGTTGGATTGGAAGTGGAGCAGCCGGGACTCGAACTGGCGCCCATAAGGGATGCTGGCACTGCAGGCAGTGGCTTTATCTACTATGTGTACCAGTCCTGCCCATAATATTTTGACTCTCTTTAGAAATCAATGCAAAGAAATGTAAAGGAGATAACCTAGAAACGTGAAGTGTTTATCTCATTTTCTTCCTGTAACTCACCCCCCCCTTTTTTTTTTTTCTGATTAGTACTTACAATTGAGGCAGAAGCACTTTGTTAGAAATGGTTAAACTTTGGAGGGCATTTAGGCGCAGCGGTTAAGATGTGACTTGGGACACTGTGTCCCATACCAGAGTGCCTGGGTTTGAGGACAACTCTGGTTCCTGATTCCAGCTTCTTGCTGATGCTTGCCCTGAGAGGCAGTGGTAATATCTCTGGGGTTTGGGTTCCTGCCTCCCATATGGGATTGAGTTCTTGGCTCATGCTTTTGGCCCCTAGCCATGTGGGCATTTGAGGAGTGAACCAGTGGAGGGGAGCTCTGTCTCTGTGTGAATGTGTGTGTGTGTGTGTGGAAAAGAAGTTTAGCTGGGGTGGAGTTTGGCTATTCTGGCTTTGAGCTGCCCTGTGGGCTAAGATCAGGAAAATATCTGGGAGGAGAGGTCTAGGCTGGAACTACAGACACAGCCTGGGAGCGGATCGTGCATTTAGGAAATCAGCTGGCAGCCACAGAGTGACTGCTTTATTTTGCTGATGGCTTGGAGTAAGTCTGTTTCCATGACAAGCAGACAATTCTGAGCCGTTTAGAACCTCATGTATAGCTCCTAAAATGTTCTTGTTGAATATTTGCTTGGTTTTGAGCAGGGAAGCCTGAGCCTTCCCCAGAAGCAGTTTCCAGCCCTGTGCCGTGTGTTTGGCTCAGGATAGAGTTCCTGCCTTCTGGAATCTCTCCCTTGCTGGAGACACGCACACTTCCTACAGGGAAGGGACAAAGTGCATCTGGAAGCTAGGGGCAGGTCCCATGCTGTCTGAGTTGCAGGCCCCGGATGCTGGAATCAAACTCTTGGTTTTCCCCTACAAAGTCATATTCCACCCTCGCCATTAAGGACCCCAAGCCAGCATGTGGGTGGATGAGGAAGTTTCTCTCTCAATGTCACTGTCTGAGGTCAAGTGTCACCCAAACAGGAGAGCAGACTGGGTGGCTGCAGGCAAGGCAGCCTCAAGTTCCCCTTATCCTTCTCCTGACTCTCCATCCCCTAAACCGTTAGCTGGCTGCTCCTCGTGTTAAAACACTCAGACCCTTCTACAATCCGTCCTAAACACCGGCTGGGTCCTCGCGCGGAAGGAACTCATGGTGCCGCCCATTTGGCTCCACTAGAGGGCAGTAGAAAGCAGCAAACAGCTCAGAAAGAAGCAAAGAATTCATGCCAACGTTACGCCCATGCCAGGCACTCAGAACATGGCACATCCTACTTCACATGTTCGTGGGCGGGAGAGAGCTTTGTGGGGCCAGAACAGACCCTTGAGGCTCAGGAACTCTGACATTACCCTTTCTTGCCCCAACAGCTGCCAGGGAAGGTTTTATGGAGAAGGAGTTTGATCTTGAAGATGGACTATGAGTTTGCAAGGCCACTTTGTTTTCAGGAAACTGCATGGGGAAACACATGGCTATGGGGTGGCAAGTTTGGGGATCAGTAAGAAGCTTGGTATAGGCAGGGATGGGGGCAGCGGGCATGCCAGCACCCTCAGAGCCCATGTGAAGGATTTGAAGGTTACCTTGAAGGGCGGGACACCAGCCTGCAGGCAGTGGGAAGTCACAGCAGGATTGTGAGCAGGCAGTGATCTGATCTGGCAGGGAATTCTGATTTTGTCTTTAATTGAGATACAGCTTGGTGTTGTCAATCTTGCAATCTTCCATCAATCAGGTGGGTATATGGGGTTTTCCTGTGCACTTCTCTGAGAGGCTGAGTGGCTGAGTCTCTTTTCAGGTGCTTCTTTGACCATCTGGATATCCTCTTTTGTGAAGTAGCTGTTTAAGTCTTCTTAATTCAAATAAACAAGTCTTTTAAAAAATTTTTTAAAAAATATTTTTTTTAAAAAAAGACTTGTTTATTTGAAAGGCAGAGTTATAGAGAGGCAGAGGCAGAGAGAAAGAGAGGGATCTTCCTTCGGCTGGTTCACTCCCCAAATGGCCACAACAGTGGGAGATGATGGGCCGTTCTGAAGCCAGAATCCAGGATCTTCCTCCAGGTCTCCCACATGCATGCAGGGGTCCAAAGACTTGGGCCATCTTCCGCTGCTTTCCCAGACCACAGCAGAGAATTGGATCAAAGGTGGAGCAGCCGGGACTCAAACCAGTACCCACATGGGATGCAGGCACTGCAAGCGGTGGCTTTACCCGCTAAGCCACAGTGCTGGCCCCCTGCCCACTTTTGAATTGGGCTGTCTTCTTGCCGTTGATTTTTATACATTCTTTATGTGCTTTAGTTATGAGTCTTTTGTACAATATGCCTGTTACCAATCTCTTCTGCTATTTGGTGGACTGCCTACTCACCTTTAAAGTGATATCTTTTTCTGAATAAAAGCTTGATAAAGCTTCTTGAAAATAGTATGGGGAGGGGCTGGCGCCATGGCTCAGTTGGCTAATCCTCCACCTGTGGAGCCGGCATCCCATATGGGCACCGGGTTCTAGTCCTGGTTGCTCCTTTCCACTCCAGCTCTCTGCTGTGGCCCGGGAAGGCAGTGGAGGATGGCCCAAGTGCTTGAGCCCCTGCACCCGCATGGGAGACCAGGAGGAAGCACCTGGCTCCTGGCTTCGGATCAGCGTAGTTCCAGCTGAAGCAGCCATTTGGGGGATGAACCAAAGGAAGGAAGACCTTTCTCTCTGTCTCTCTCTCACTAACTTTATCTATGGGGAATGGATGAAAATGGAGAGATAGAGAGGAGAGAGAATGTGTGAGTGCATTTGAGAGTTTATTTCAATAATTTAGGCAAAGAATGATTAGGACATGAAATAATAATAATTGCAGCACTTAAATAGAACCTACTACCACAGGTAATGTTCTAAGCCCTTTAATTCGTTTAATGAACCCTTACATCAACCCCGGGGAGTAATTGTGCTCTAAGTATATTATCTTACAAGAGACGATCCAGGCACAGAGAGATTTAGTGACTTGGTCAAAGTTTTATACCAACAGTAACCAGCATGAGGGAAACTACTTAGAGAGAATTTAATTAGTGATTGGCTAGGAATGATGAAGGAGACCAGGCAACCTAGAGGAACTTGAAGGATTTTTTTTTTATTTCATTCATAGACAAAGAAGTGCAAGTTTGTTTGAAATTAGTGAATTGTAGTTTAGACAGTTTTTTATTTTATTTATTTATTTTTAATTATTTATTGTATTTATTTGAAAGACAGAGTTACAGAGAGAGGTAGAGACAAAGAGAAAGAGGTCTTCCATCTGGTGTTTCACTCCCCAGATGGCCACAACAGCCGGAGCTGTGCTGATCCGAAGCCAGGAGCCAGGAGCTTCTTCCAGGTCTCTCACATGGGTGCAGGGGCCCAAGGGTTTGGGCCATCTTCTACTGCTTTCCCAGGCCGTAGCAGAGAGCTGGATTGGAAGAGGACCAGGACTAGAACCGGCGCCCACATGGGATGCTGGAACTTCAGGCCAGGATTTTAACCCGCTACGCCACAGTGCCGGCCCCAGATTAGTGGAAATGCTTAATAGGTAGCTAAATAAACTTTTCTAGGATGCAATAGAAAAGTGTTGGCTGGAGATAAAGATCTGGGAGTCATCATCAAACAGGCGCAGTGTCTCATCCTCAGAATTTGTGACATTTGGGGCGGGAGGAGTCTCTGGCGTGAGGCTACTCTGTCCTTTGGAGGGCACTGAGTGGCAATCGCAGCTTCTGCTCTGAGGTGCCAGGAGCATTCCTCTCCAGTTATAACAACCCTAAGTGGCTGCAGACACTGGCCAGCATCCTCTGGGGCAGCATCCTCCCTAGCTGAGAGGTGCTACTGGAGAAAAGCCATGAGTGTTCATGAAATCGTTTAGGATCAGTGAGGAAAGAAAAGCATTATGCCTCTCAACTTCTGGTGTCTCAACTCTTTTTTTTCAACTCTTTTAAACATAATTTTTCCCTCTGCCTTTGATTTTATCTTAAATTTCATGAGCGGTTGGTCAAATTGACAAGTATAAGATTGCACTATAGGGACGGGCATTTGGTGTAGTGGTTAAGCGGCCACTTGGGACGCCTGCATCTCACATCAGAGCACCTGGGCTCAGTCAGATCTCCAGCAAGGAGGCAGCTGGTGATGGCTGAAATGGAGGGGTCGCCACCACCCATGAGGGCAACCTGGATTGAGTTCCGGACTCCTGGCTTTGGCCAGGCCCTCCCCTGACTGTGTTAGGCATTTGAGGAGTGACTCGAGGGATGGAAGAGTTCTCTATCTCCAGGTCTCTTCTGATTCTCCCTCTCTCTGCCTCTTAAATAAATAGAAAATATTTTTGTGTGTGATTTTCTGTAAAAGATTGTATTATAGGGCCAGAGCAGTGGCACAGCAGATTAATGCCCTGGCCTGAAGAGTCGGCATCCCATGTGGGCGCCGGTCCACTTCCGATCAAGCTTTCTGCTATGGCTTGGGAAAGCAGCAGAAGATGGTCCGAGCCCCTGGGCCCTGCACCCACGTGAGACCCAGAAGACGCTCCTGGCTCCTGGCTTCAGATCGGCACAGCCCCGGCCATTGAGGCTAATGGGGGAGTGAACCATTGGATGGAAGACCTCTCTCTCTCTCTCTCTCTCCGCCTCTCCTCTCTCTGTGTAACTCTGACTTTCAAATAAATAAATAAATCTTTTACAAAAAATATTGTATTATAATGCTGAACAGGCTTTCAAGCTACCTCTTTCCCTCTGCAGCCCCCTCCTGGGCTGCTACACCCTCTGGGGGAGTCTCCTCATTTAGAACATCTCCATAGGAGTGTGTGGAAACAGAGCAAAGACTCCGTGTAAGGGGTGGTGGGAGAGCCAGGCGTGCGCAGAGAGAGTCAGAAGAGTCGGAGAGGGGCAGCAGGAGGGCCGTCTGGCTGAGTCGTGCAGAGACAGAGGTGGGTGACACCAGGGTGCTCCACCCTGCAAGCCGCAGGACACATCAGAAGTGACCGCCCTTACCACTGCTGGTGTTGGTGAGCGCCTTGCTGAGAAGTCAGAGGACTCTGGGCTCCCTCCCTGGGCGTGAAGCGCAAGGTCATGATCTGTGACAGGACCCAGTGCACCATGGAGGCTGGCTTGGAGGAGGAAGCTTTGAGGTCCAGAAAGAAAAGTGACTTCCTCTATCCAGGCAGAGGCTGCAGCAGGGAGGGGACCTGAAGTTTGGCCTTGAAGGGAAGACTGGAAACCAGGTCTGGGCTCACAGCTCTCCTGGGAGCAGAGCGCTGTCGGGAGGCCGCTGCTCCATGCTCTGCCTTTGCTCATCTCTGTTTGCTACAAGAGTTGGTTCCTAAGTCTCCCAGCCAATTGAGTTGGCCACGAGGAAGCTTTAGGGGGCCAGTGTTGTGTCATAGCAGGTTAAGCCTCTGCCTGCTGCTCCACTTCTGCTCCATCTCCCTGCTAAGGCGCCTGGGAGAGCAGCAACAGCAGATGAGCCAAGTGCTTGGGCCCCTGCACCCACATGGAAGAAGCTTCTGGCTCCTGGCTTCAGCCTGGCCCAGCACCTGCTGATGTGGCCATTTGGGAAGTGAACATTGAATGGAAGATTCTCGTTCTCTCTCTCTCTCTCTCTCTGTCTCTCTTCCTCTTTCTTTAATGCTGCCTTTCAAGTAAATAAAAAATAAATGATTTTTTTTTAATAAAAGAAAGCTTTCGATACTTTGACATTTCTGCCAACACAGTCTCTGGTTATGACCTTGGTGGCTGGCAGAGTGAAGGCACTTACGTTCTAGTTCTCTCTCTTAGATTTGAAAAATAAAGATCTATCGGTATTGTCATGACTTTATCTTTGATGTTCAGCAGCTGAACACAATGTGCTTAGATGCTGTGTGTGTAGTCAGTCTGCTGTGGTTCTCCAAGCTTCCTAAATCTGTGGTTGGTGACTTGCATTATTTTTGGGAAATGGCTGGTCAGTATGTCTTCAGACGTTTCTTCTGCCCCATTCTTTCCCTCTTTGGGATTTCAATTACACATGTTAGTTTATTTCATATGGTCTCGCAGTTCTTGGATGTTGTGTGTTTTTTTTTTTTTTTCATTTTTTCCCCATTGAATTTCAGTTTGGGTAACTTGTCTGACTCCAGCTCCAAAGGCCTATTTCACAGCAGTGTATTGTCTATGGATGAGCCTATTACACCTTCATATGCTTCTCCAATACCATGTTTAAATTTTCCTAGTGTCTGTTGGCTTATCATCATTGCGTTTATCTCTGCTAAAACCTCCTATCTGTTTATGCATAGGGACTACCTGTTCCACTCAAACCTTTCACATGTTACTTATAGTTTTTAAAGATCCTTTATTTAGGCCAGTGCCTTGGCTCAACAGACTAATCCTCTGCCTTGCGGCACCGGCACACCGGGTTCTAGTCCTGCTCGGGGCGCCAGATTCTGTCCCAGTTGCCCCTCTTCCAGGCCAGCTCTCTGCTGTGGCCTGGGAGTGCAGTGGAGGATGGCCCAAGTGCTTGGGCCCTGCATCCCATGGGAGACCAGGAGAAGCACCTGGCTCCTGCCATCGTATCAGCGTGGTGAACCAATGGCAAAAGGAAGACCTTTCTCTGTGTCTCTCTCTCTCTCACTATCCACTCTGCCTGTCCAAAAAAAAAAATAAAAAAAAAAGATCCTTTATTTAGTAGTAGCAACATGAGAATCATATCTGGGGCAGTTTCTATAGCTTGTAGTGTCTCTCAACAGGGTTGTTTTATCTTGCTTGTTGTGTAGGTTTGTAGTTTTTACAGAATGCCGAATATCATGTGTTTCTTAGAGACTGGGGTAGATGGTATTTATGCTTGGAAACGGGCGCTGGTCTTCCGCTAAGTTGTTAGTGTGGAATGGTTGCGGCAATCTAGTCAAGAGCTGAGTTGCACTTGGCTTCTGTTGTTTCCATGGTTACCCTCACATCCCTCTAGTGTTCCGTTGTGCTTGGGTGGGGGCTGCTTTTCCTGGAAGTCTGCTCAGTGTTCCTGCTGCACCCCCAGCTGTTCGCCGTCTCTGTGCCTGCCGCTCGGGGAGTCTGTCTTTGACTTCTTGCTCCACTTGCTGCCCTAGGAGCTGTAGCCAGAGTTGCTCTGTTGTCCAGTGCTGCCTAAAGTCTTGGGCAGGCGCCTGGCCCAGGGTCTTGAGGAAGGGGCTTTCAGTGATCCTGGAGCACCTGCATGGTAGAAGACCTCCAGTGGTCCAGGCCTGGGATGGCTTCCAGCCCCTCCCCACAGCAGAACTTCTTTTCCTCCCCTCATCTGTTTCTTTCCCCAGGTGTAATGAATGGGTTTTTGCCTGTGCCCTGGGACCTTTGAGTGAGTGGGTTAAAGCTTTTGTTCTCTAGGGAAAAGGGCCCGGTGGGCCTCATGCCTTTCCCACACGTGGCTGCTCCCATTGTCCAGGCCTGCGCCGCCAGGGAGGCCTCCTCTGGTCTCCACCCTGCTTGCAGTCTTTAATGGGCACTGCTGGAGGTGTGTGACGACCTGCGAGCTCCCCTGGTCTCTTCAGCCTCAGGAGGCACCAACAAAACCCAAGTGCAGCTCAACTCTTCAGGTGGTCTTAGTTCTTTGTTAAAAACTGTAGCTGAATTCTCAAACCCATTTGTATGGCCGCACCATCTTCCTCCCATGCTCTATCACAGGCGAGCCTGGGCACAGGTGCTAGCCCTCCTTGGTAGCACATGTCTTTCCTTAGATGTCAGGCTAGCTGATTGTTCACGCTCTTCAAACTCTGTTGGGTAAAAGAAAGGCTATCATTTGGGCTATTATTGGCTCTTTCCTTTGTAGCTGTAATTGAGATATTTTAAGGTGGCTGGTTTTCCCAGCTGTTTTTACACCTTCAATCAAAATGATCAGACCCCCAAATGGAAAATCACCAGGACGGCAGGGCCCATGGAGTTAGCTGAAGGTATCTGTTCCTCACGTGACTTGACTTTCTGAAATAGAAGGGGGTGTTTAAAAAGTTCTCATGCAAAGCCTGCTGGAGTTAAGCCCCAGCTAGGAGCAGGGCCACACCGTGTGAGCAGGCTGTTCTTCTTTTTTTCTTCTTTTTAAAGATTTTATTTATTTATTTGAGAGGTAGAGTTACCGACAGAGGGAGGTCTTCCTTCTGTTGGTTTGTTAGGATCGAGGGATGTCTACCACCAAGGAACGACTCCAAGAGACACTCTAATGCAATCAGCAAAGGGTTTATTTTCTCCAGCATGCTGGGGCTGTCTGAATGTGCAAGAACAGAGCAGCCCCAAGAGAAAGAAGACTAAGGTTTTTATACAGTGCAACAAACGGGCTTATTGCAGCTCTTTCTGGGCACCTGCAAGCGTTATCGCGTGAGACACAAAGCAGTTTCTCAAGGCTGTTTCTCAGACAGACGGGGACAGTTTCACAGACAAGCGGGAACACATGTTTTAACAGAGATAGTTTGGTTCCTTATCACCAGGGCTACACTGGAATGGCTTTACTTTTAAGCTTTTAACCCTTCAGGTTCACTCCTCAAATGGCCGCAATGGCTGGAGCTGTGCCGATCCGAAGCCAGGAACCAGGAGCTTCTTCAGGGTTTCCCAGCAGGTGCAGGGGCCCAAGGACTTGGGCCATCTTCCATTGCTTTCCCAGGCCACAGCAGAGAGCTGGATTGGAAGAGGGGCAGCCGGGACTAGAACCGGTGCCCATATGGGATGCTGGCGCTGCGGGCGGAGGATTAACCTACTGCGCTACATCACCGGCCTCAAGCAGGCTGTTCTGGGTTCCATTTGTGGTCCTTCCTCCTTATGAGCTGTCACTGCAGCTTGACACCCACGCTGCTCTCCCTGAAGCTGTGTTGTTCATCCTGTGGATGTGATTCAGTCCCTGGGTGTGTAGGCCTCTCTCTCGCAGCCAGCCTGCTCTTCAGCGACTCCCTACAGTTTTTTTTTTAAATTACTATTTGACATTCAGACCTAATTGCAGCTAACATGCAGATGTGTTTGAAATAATAAACCTCGGGGCCGGTGCCGTGGCTCACTTGGTTAATCCTCCGCCTGCAGCACTGGCATCCCATATGGGCGCCGGGATCTAGTGCCGGTTGCCCCTCTTCCAGTCCAGCTCTCTGCTGTGGCCCAGGAGGGTAGTGTAGGGTGGCCCAGGTGCTTGGGCCCTGCACCTGCATGGGGGACTAGGAGGAAGCACCTGGCTCCTGGCTCCAGATCGGAGCAGCTCTGGCCGTAGTAGCCATTTAGGAGATGAACCAACAGAAGGAAGACCTTTCTCTCACTGTCTAACTCTACCTGTCAAAATAAATCATAAAAATAAAAAAAGAGAAATAGTAAACCTCCTGATCAGATACTTCAGTGCTATAATCAAGAATCCTTTGACATTCATGATTTCCCTCAATTCTTAATTCCAGGCACACACTCAGAGCTCCCTTCTGCTCTGCTAACACAGGTGGAGCGCTGGGTGTTTGTGTTACGTTTGTCTCTGTCTCCTGCAAGTGTCCTGTCTTCCCCTCGTCATTGAGAGTTCCTCCAGGTCAGAGACCTCCGTCTCTTCTGAGTTCCTCATCTTTTTTTTTTTTTTTAATTTATTTTTTTAAACGCAGTTCTGAAATGCCTTGTGGCTTTCTGTTCATTTTTAAAAAAACATTTATTAATTTATTTGAAAGTAAGAGTTACACACACACACACACACACACACATACAGAGAGAGAGAGAGAGAGAGAGAGAGAGAGAGAGAGGTCTCCCACCCGCTGGTTCACTCCCTAGATGGCTGCAATGGCCGGAGCTGTGCCGATCTGAAACCAGGAGCTTCTTCCGGGTCTCGCACATGGGTGCAGGGGCCCAAGGACTTGGGCCATCTTCTACTGCTTTCCCAGGCCATAGCAGAGAGCTGGATTCAGAATGGAGCAGCTGGGACTTGAACTGGTGCCCATATGGGATGCTGGCACTGCAGATGGCAGCTTCACCTTCTAGGCCACAGTACCGGCCCCTCCCTCTTTTTTCCAGTGTAGACGCAACACTGGGTTAGAGCTGTGGGTGCTGACTGACTCAGTTACTAGTGGGCTCCTGTGAGCTCTTTCTCGCTCACTCAGATTTTGGTGCGATTGCCGCCCTCAGTTTCATTTCCCTGCAGTGATTCTAGAAGCATCTGTGATTTTAGCTTGACTTCTGCATTTCTGCTGGGCACAAGGTCGCTCCGGCCCACCCTACTGCCTCCACCATCCCAGGGCTGCCTCTGCCAACACTGGGGGCCACAGGGAAAGTCAGATGCTGAGCAGGGAGGGATGCCCACCATCCTCTTGTGCAAAATGACTTTTCTCACTGGAGACATCTACACAAGACTACTCAGCCAGCAGCCACACCACTTTCTTTTCTTTTCTTTTCTTTTCTTTTCTTTTCTTTTCTTTTCTTTTCTTTTCTTTTTATTTATTTATTTATTTGAAAGACAGAATTACAAAGAGAGGGAGAGATGAAGAGAGAGAGAGAGAGAGAGAGAGAGACAGAGAGAGAGGTCTTCCATCTACTGGTTCACTCCCCAGTTGGCTGCAATGGCTGGAGCTGTGCTGATCCAAAGCACCATGTGGGTGCAGGGGCCCAAGGACTTGGGCCATCTTCTACAGCTTTCCCAGGCCACAGCAGAGAGCTGGATGGGAAGTAGAGCATCTGGGACTTCAACCAGTGCCCATATGGGATGCTGGGACTGCAGGCGGTGGCTTTACCCCCTATGCCACAGCGCTGGTCCCTACACCACTTTCATATCTGTGCTGAGCAACTCAAACTCAGAAACCAGGAAAGCAAAAGAACTTTCTTTGTGGCCTAAGGATGAGAATTGGGGATGACACAGATTCAGACAGCTCTGACACAATCCCCCAAAGAAACTCAGATGGTCCAGGTCTTTCAAAGGGACGGGGAAGTTGAGGACAAAGGAAATCCCTGAGTCCTATGTAAAGAAAGGGGGCCGGCGCAGGGCGGGGGTGGCCCTAACTCTCAGCCACACATGATGGACTTGCTGTAGCTATGAAGTTCCTTGGTCGTTCATGACAGTCGCTCAGCTGCACCCCCAGTAGAAGATGCCAATGGCTTTGCAGGCTTGGCCCACTTCAAACGCTAGCATCCCTGTGTCCTTCTCTCCTGTGTTCAGTTCAAGAGTTTACTTCCCCAGTCACCACTTCATCCATGCATAGACCTTGGTCCCCTAATGGCCTCCAACTCCATTTTGAAATATTCTTTTTTTTTTTCTAAATATTTTATTTATTTATTTAAGAGGTAGAGTTACAGACAGTGAGAGGGAGAGACAGAGAGAAAGGTCTTCCATGCAATGGTTCACTCCCCAAATGGCCACAACGGCTGGCGCTGCGCCAATCCAAAGCCAGGAGCCAGGTGCTTCTTCCCAGTCTCTGGCATGGATGCAGGGCCCAAGAACTTGGGCCATCTTCCACTGCTTTCCCAGGCCACAGCAGAGAGCTGGATTGGAAGAGGAGCAGCCAGGACTAGAACTGGCGTCCATATGGGATGCTGGCGCTGCAGGCAGAGGATTAACCTATTGCACCATGGTGCCGGCCCCGAAATATTCTTTCAAAGCTGGTTTTTATTGAAGTTTTCTTCTGGATTCTACATTTCTCCTCTTTTGATCATGACCAAGAAATACCAATGATCATTCTTTGAACAGTGTGTCAATTGCCTATAGGTGTGGTCCCTCGGAGCCGGAAAGGACCATTCCCAGAATGTCATGTCCCGCAGAGGAGGTAATGAGATGACTACAGATGTTGCTACCTTAAGCAACATTCGAGTGACAAGGAGGGCAGTGAGGGGCAGGGGTTAGGCAATAGCTCAGTATTTCCCGCTGGAAACTGCCCAGGGAAGATGACTGGTTTCCTCTAGTTGCGGCATGTTCCTTACTTTGGCAGAAGTGGTTAGGATCTGGTAGAAAATACAGACAATAAGAAGAACAGAAAGTGACAAGAATAGTGTCCTTAGCAAGGATGATTTTAACCAGCTGGAACCTGATCCAAATCAAATCTGAAATAAGTCTCTAGTCTCTTTAATCTAGGTGAAGGCTCACTGAAGTGATTAGTTTGTCTTTTCGTAAGACTCACTGTGTGGGTGCTATGAGACAGTTCACCAGGCATAGGGACGCCACATTCTGTTCAAAGAACAACACAAATCCCCATCTGGGATGCAGTCATGACACCAAGCGCCATGTGGTATTTTAGGACCGCTCTTCTCATTAAAGGCATTTCAGTATTTACCAAGCCTAATGCTTGTCGGCTGTCATTTAAGGTTTGTTGGGTAAATTTAGTTAATGCTTCTGTGGGAGAAATCACATCTTCAGGGCCTAAAAAAGAGAGGAGCACAGCAATGGCCATTGAAACACCACTTGAACCCACCTAGTTTTTAAAAGTGAGAAGTTACAGGGTGGACATTTGACCTAGTTTTTTTTTTTTTTTTAAAGACTTACTTATTTGTTTGAAAGTCAGAGTTAGAGAGAGGGGAGAGAGAGAGAGAGAGAGAGAGGTCTTCCATCCACTTGTTTTCTCCCCAGTTGGCTGCAACAGCTAGAACTGTGCTGATCCGAAGCCAGGAGCCAGGAGCTTCTTCCAGGTCTCCCATGTGGGTGCAGGGACCCCAAGGACTTGGGCCTCTTCTACTGCTTTCCCATGGCCTAGTTGTTCAGATGACCCCATCCCACATTGGAGTGCTTGAGTTTGAGTCCTGGCTCCAGCTCCTGATTCCAGCGTCCTGCTAATGTGCACCCGGGGAGGCAGCAGGAGACAACTCAAGTGCTTGGATCCCTGCCACCCAGGTGGGTTCCTGGCTCCCATTTTCAGCCTGGGCCACCTAAGTAATTTGGGGGAGTGGGCCAGTAGGTGGGAGTTCTCTCCCTCTTTCTCTCTCTGTCTACTTCTGTGTGTCTCTCTCTGCTTCTCTCCCTCTCAAATAAATAAAAAGAAAAAAAAAGCAAATTAGAAAATAAGCACGGACCATATTCAGTGGTACTGAGTGAGATTGAGGAGGCTCTCACATCCAGGGAAAACCCAAGCACAGTGTCCTGTCCAACCAGGGGAGGGTCGGCTCCACATAGCCACTGAGTCCCAGCAGGACCACCTAGTAAATGCCAAGTCCTCATTCCCAGTCAGAGCTGAACCCATCAGAGAGGATTAGGTATTAGAATGGTATAGAACTCAAGTTGGCACCATCCAAGGTTGTGAATGTTATTTGGCTGATTCATTGTAATATGATTATGTTGCTGCTAATATAAGGAGACTTTAGAACATAAGTGTCTACAATCAGGTGCAATTCAATCAAAAAATCTGTCCCGTATTTTGTGACTAGTTCCTCCTAAGAGGCAGTACAAATCACCTTTGGGCCTTTGCTCTTCTCCTTTTCATGGTGATTATTTTTTAAAGATTTATTTATTTATTTGAAAATCAGAGGTGCACAGAGAGAGAGAGAGAGAGAGGTCCTCCATCCAATGGTTCACTCCCCATTTGGCCATAACAGCTGGAGCTGCACCGATCTGAAGCCAGGAGCCGGGAGCCTCCTCTGGGTCTCCCACGTGGACGCAGGGGCCCAGGGACCTGGACTATCCTCCACTGCTTTCCTGGGCCATAGCAGAGAGTTGGACTGGAAGTAAAGCAGCTGGGTCTCGAACCAGCGCCCACATGGCCAGGGCGTTAACCCACTGTGCCACAGTGCCTGCCCCTTTCATGGTGATTTTACAGCAGCAGCATATGAAAACAGAAAATCATATCCAGGGTGCTCAAGAGCTTGATTCATAGACCAATCAAAGAAATTCTAAGTAATAATGTTAGGAGACTGCAAACAGAGGAATGGTCTCTTTCACACAGAATATAGTTTCTTAGTGCTCCCCAATCCCTTTCTTGCAATAGGAATACTCACCAACAAGAGCCCAGAAGTGATAGATGTGGGCAGTGGGCTATAAACTCAACAACTAGATTTGCTTTTAAAACTAGCATATAATTGAACCCATTGAAGAAAAACATAGGAATGGAAGGTCTCAGTACTGGCTGATGTGTAGTAGAAGAAAGATGACTGAGGCCAGGTCTTGATTCTTAGGACAGCTGTTCACATCTGATGCCACCTGTTTCACATTTCCATGTCTGGTGAGTTATTTGCTAGACATCAAGAGAATTTTAATTTGAGGTCTCTGGTGTCTTCATTAGGTGGGGGTAGCCTTTTTAAAATGAGAAACATGAATCCATGACTCCATGCCTTTTAGTTTAGCAGCAGAGGGGTTGTTAATAAAGCCTGATATGCCCTTTCCAATGAGGTTGGGAAGGGCTTTTATGGAGGTGGCATTTCCAATACCCATAGTCCCCAGGCTCAGATTTTGCCGTGCTATTTCTCCATCCCTTTGGAGTGGCTGTGGAATGGTTGCTCTACAAATTGTGAATTAGCTTGGAGGACCTTGGTGAGTTCCTTAGAGAGCCTAAGAAGATTTTCCTTCATCAAAGCAAGTTCATAAAGTCCTCCATCTAGTTTCATAAATCTATCAGGAGCTATTTCGAAAGATGACAGCTTGCTTTTACCTGAGGGAATGAATTTTAGGTTAAGTAAGATGAAAGACAGAGCCTGAGATTTCCATTAATTTGGCCATTTGAGTTTTTATGGTTCCATTAGTGCATTCCAGTAATCTTGAGGATTGTGGGTAATAAGCACGATGGAAATAGTGCAATGGGGGCCAAATATTGCAAACAGATTGAATTACTTGCCCAGTAAACTGAGATCCTCTGCTGCTATGTAGTTCATTTTTTAAAATTTTATTTATTTATTTTTATTTATTTTATTTTTTTGACAGGCAGAGTGGACAGTGAGAGAGAGAGAGAGACAGACAGAAAGGTCTTCCTTTGCCGTTGGTTCACCCTCCAATGGCCGCCGCGCGCTGATCTGATGGCAGGAGCCAGGTGCTAGGTGCTTTTTCCTGGTCTCCCATGGGATGCAGGGCCCAAGCACTTGGGCCATCCTCCACTGCACTCCCTGGCCACAGCAGAGAGCTGGCCTGGAAGAGGGGCAACCGGGACAGAATCCGGCCCCGACCGGGACTAGAACCCGGTGTGCCGGCGCTGCAAGGTGGAGGATTAGCCTATTGAGCCGCAGCACAGGCTGCTATGTAGTTCAGAGAGCACTCTCCAAGGAGGAATAATCTCTTCTAATAATATTTTACTGACTGCCATGCTGTGATTCTGTGACATGGGGAATCTTTCTACTCAATCAAAAAACAGGCAAATCATTACCAACGTGAATCTGTACCGTGTGGAGGTAGCAGCTGGATAAGGTCCATCTACCAGACTTCAAAAGGCCCAGTTGGTACAGGACAGGCCCACTGAAGGAGGAATTGCCCCTCCAGGTCTGTGTTTTGGGCAGCCCTGACCGTGCAGGTGTACTTTCTCAGCTACTTTCAAGATGCGGTCTAACAATATCGCTTACCCTACTGAGCCTTCCTCTTAGTGTTCCAGGGAGTCAGTCTGCTGTCGATCTTCCAACAGAACCTGGGCTCACACACCTGATTTTAGCAAGCCAGTCACTGCCACCAGTGCATGGAAGAAAGGAGGTCTTCAGTCTGCAAAGCACAGGGCGAGGAGTCGGCAGCTGTTGCTAAACTCCCTGACTCTTCAAGGATTGGGTGGTGAATCTCCCGGAGTAAAGCTGGCACTGAGCATCACGTGACCAGCTCGTCTGTGGGCCTCTGGTTGCTCCATAGTGCTCGTGGACTTCCCCTGAGGGGTCAGGGTCCAGCCAGTGTGTTCTGAGAATGCGGGGATGGGCTTTCTCATGCTACAGTGCAGTGCTTGTCTGTTTTATCAGGCCGCAGGGTTTTTGTAGAGATTCTCAGAGAGAGTCTAGCATTGCGGGGTTCGTGATAGGGGTGACAAGTGAATTTTGAATCTTGTGATCTTGGGCCAGGTGGG
Source organism: Sylvilagus floridanus (assembly GCA_949820135.1). Lineage (NCBI taxonomy): Eukaryota > Metazoa > Chordata > Mammalia > Lagomorpha > Leporidae > Sylvilagus > Sylvilagus floridanus. Next base: position 123,081,822 of record OX463225.1, read on the forward strand.
GGCTGGGCTGGCACATGCACCATGCCCTTAATTTATTGAGTTAATTCTTAGTAAGAAGTTGATCTGCGGCCATCAAAGTGAAGGATGCAGAAATGCAAACTAAGGGAGAGAGATGGTACCTGATAATGTCTATATTAAAGATATTAGGTCTCAGTTTCAAATCTAGGTGTGTGTTTAAGAATAAATGGTGGATGTGAGGGCGATCTGGCTGCGACATCTGTCACCCCATTGATTGCCAGGGTTGATTCGGCTGATCTGGCTGGCTAGGCAGGTATCCCCTTCCTCCCTCACTGCTCCATGTGCATCCCTCCTGAAGCTGTGCGCTCGGTCGAAGAGGACGACCTTCCCCGCTAGAGGCAGACCGGTCTTCGGTCAAGGGTATACCAGTAGCTGCGCTCCCCTGCTAGAACCTCCAAACAAGCTTTCTAGAATAGATGGCTATAACCAGTTATGGAGGACAGGTCAACCATATGGCCCAGACCCAAGGTCCCGTGTAGAATCACAGATACAATTTTATTTAATCTATTTGCCTTAATATTGCTCAACTGGCTTTATTAAGAATGAAAAGATTTATATTAAGTTTTGATTTTTGAGACTGAGTAGTATGAGGGGTAGAGGCTGATGTGTACATAATCCACTGCCAGATTTATACAGTCTTCCTGTGGAAGTTTAGTAGATGTCTTTTTTCCCCCCTTTCTTTTAGCAGTACGTTTCCTGGAGTGTTGGTACTTCAGTTATGGAGTAGGCTTTTGATGGGAGGGGTGATTGAGATTATGGCTTCTGTTTAAAACATTGTTTTAGAGTTGGCTAAGATTACCCAATAAATATTCATTGTAAGATGATCTCAAAAAAAAATATTGCTCAACTGATGACTGTTAAGGCTCAATCATTGTATTCTTTAAATCTAATGAAAACCTGGTTTTGTTAAAAGAAGCCTCAACCAAAGGAGTCTCTGAATGCAGGCCACAGTTTTAGCTGTTGCATTGGCCAAATGATTTCCTTTGCTTTACTTTGCATGTGTTAAAGAATGCCCAGTAATATTAGTGATAATTACTGCCTTAGACATTTGAACAGCATCTGAAAGATTTACTACATAAACACTATTTTTTAAAAATCTTTTGCCTTGCATGGAAAATCACGTGTTACTCCAAAAGCATATTTACTATCAGCATTGACATTTGCGGTTTTCTGTCTCGCCACTTAGCATGTTTGAGTTAAGACATAAAGCTCAGCTTGTGGACTGAAAGAAGCGACTTAGCTTCTGCAGCAGCGGCCAGTGACACTACGGCACACCCAGCTGTATAATGTCCATTTTTACATCTTTATTATAAAGTCAGAAAGAGGTCATTCATCTACTGATTCACTCTCCAAGTACTCAGAACAGCCAGGTGTGGGCCGAGCCAAAGCATAGAGTTCTCAGCTCTATCTGGGTCTCCCATAAGCAATCGCCTGCTTTGAAAGTCAGAGTTACACACAGAAAGGAGAGGCAGAAAGAGAGAGAGAGAGAGAGAGAGAGAGAGAGAGAGAGAGGTCTTCCATGTGCTGCTTCACTCCCTGGTTGGGCGCAATGGCCAGAGCTGCGCCAATCCATAGCCAGGAGCCAGGAGCTCCAGCCAGGTCTCCCACGGGGGTGCAGAGACCCAAGGATTCGGGCCATCTTCCACTGTTTTCCCATTTCCCAGGCCACAGCAGAGAGCTGGATGGGAAGTGGAACAGCCAGGACTCGAAGCCGCGCCCATATGGAATGCAGGCAGCGGCTTTACCTACCGCCACAGGGCCGCCCTCCCTCCCTACCAGCAGTGTCTTAACTGCTCTGCTGAACACCAGCCCATTCATTTCATTTCTTAGCAAAGATCCACCAGTGAATCAGGTGACGTCTGATCATCCAGAAGTGTTTCCTGTACGTCTGAACAAGGAGTTTGAAAGTTCTCTATTAGAGTCACGCAGTGGTGAGGGTTTTTGTCAGGCAGAAGGGGAAGAAGAACAGCAGGGTTGAGGATGTCACATTGTGCAAGACACATTAGAAGGAGGTGGCACAAGCCTTTCGTAGGAAGTCAGCCTGTTTGCAGATAGATGCTGAGTGTGATGGGGACGGATTCAGACTTCTACAGAATGAGAAGCACTTGTGTTAATGCGGAACCTGTGGCAATTTCTTGCAAAGCCTGTAACATTTCAATGAGAGCTGCAATTGCTTTCTGAAGGAAATGACTCCCTCGGGACAGCCTTTGACTGTTGGCTGTAACCTCAGGTAGGTCTGTGTTGTTCTCCACGTTGTTAGGATGATACCCCCGGTGTACTCCCTTTTTTTTTACTGAACACAGAGAAAAACTGGTTCAATTACAATCAGGAAGCCCAGAGCAGGGGATCATGGACCTTATCCTTTAACTCCTTAAAGACAGTTTCAGAGTTTTCTGCCCAGTTTAAAAGTTTCGTTTAGATTTTTTTAAAATGATTTTCTTTATTTTACTTGATAGTTAGAGTTACAGTCAGTGAGAGGGAGAGACAAAGAGAGAGGTCTTCCATCTGCTGGTTCACTCCCAAAATGGCTGCAACGGCTGGATCTGCACCGATCCGAAGCCAGGGGCCAGGAGCTTCTTCTGGGTCTCCCACCCGGGCACAGGGGCCCAAGGACTTGGGTTATCTTCTACTGCCCTCCCGGGTCACAGCAGAAAGCTGGATTGGAAGAGGAGCAGCCAGGACTAGAACTAGCACCCATATGGAATGCTGGCGCTGCAGGTGGAGGATTAACCTACTACGCCACGGTGCCAGCCCCTCGTTTTGATTTTTGTCTTAAGTAATTGACATGGACGTTGAATTATAATGGAGAAATTTGGAGATCCAGTTTCTCCAATATCCTGCCAGCCCTAGAAGTCACCTTAATGGCCTTTTAGCTTTAGGGAGAGGGAAGAATGACGCAAGCACACTTCACAGACGCTCACGGAAAAGCGAAATTGAACAGCAGCTTGTTCATTTGCAATTCATGCTTTGATTTTTCCTAATACTCATTTTCCACAAACTTTTTGAAGAACCTTCATACGCCCTGAGCTGACTGGGATCTAGGGGCAGTTCTTGCTTAGATAGCAGGTATCCTGGATACTTAGGGCTTACAAACTTATGGTCTTTCCTTGAGACCATCTGTTCTTTGTATGCCCATTCTGGCATCGAGTTGAGGCTGTCCTTTCCAGGGGTCTCTTCAGCCGGTGACCATGAGAGTAAGTGCTCCACAAACTGTGTCAGGGTGAATCTCTCTGACAAACCGATGTCAGCTGTTAGAACAGAGAAACATACTTGAGATGGCCAGTGTAGCCTTGTGGCGAAGCAGTCCAAGTATCCTGCTGGCCTTGGCACAAGGCAAGCAATAGCTGGTTTTCAAGACCAAGAGAAGTACCGGAACAAGCAGCACAGAGATCCCTAACAGTGAAACAGAGGTACAATCAGGATGGGATGCAGATGTCCCAAGTAGCGTTTTAACTGCTTTGCCAAACACCTGCCCCTCTAATGAAGTGCTAGGGCTAATTTTTATTAAAGGTTTATTTATTTGAAAATCAGAGTTAAAGAGAGAGAGAGAGAGAGAGAGAGATCTTCCATCTGCTGGTTCACTCCCCAATTGGCCACAATGGCCAGAGCTGTGCCAGTCTGAAACCAGGAGTCAGGAGCTTCTTCCGGGTCTCCCACATGAGTACAGGGGTGCCAGGACTTGAGCCATCTTCTACTGCTTTCCCAGGCCATAGCAGAGAGCTGGATCGGAAGAACAGCCAGGACTCGAACCGGCTCCATATGGAATACCAGCACTGCATGGGGCAGCTTTACCCACTACACCACAGTGCCAGCCCCTAGGGCTAATTTTAAAGCATCAGGTTGGCCTTTAGCATTTACTCTTGAAAAATCTTCAGTAGGATCACTCCAACTGATTGCTGCAATCCATGCTTTAGCTATAATATCTCTTACAAGTGGACTAGTTGATGTGAATCTGAAAGTCAGGCTTAAAGTTTCTAATTAAAGGCCAAAATTGTTAGGTACATTCAACTGAGGCCTCCCTAACATTTAGAAAGTCTTTAGTGACAGCATGCAATTCAGGCTCTGTCCAATGGGTGTATGTAATTGCCTTAATTTTGTACTCATTGCTATAGTTTGAACATGATTTGGCTTTCAAACTCATGGAGAGCTTTAAACTCCCCAAATATAAGTTAGTGGTACCATGAGGGTAGAAACTTACTCCAGCTATGGTACTTAGGAGGGGGCTTAGTGAGAGATTATTAGGTCTCTGGGGATGTGCCTTCTGCAGGTAATACTTTCAAGAGTGTTGGTTATATAGCGTGATTGGGCCTAGCCATGCTGGTTTACCACATGACCATTCCTACAAATGCTCTACCATTGCCATCCTCTCGCCGTATCTCATGGCCAGACCAGTGGGACTGTCCTATCTTGGATTTGAATCCCAAACCCTGAGTTGAAATAAAACTTATTTCTCTGTAAGTGGCTTGTCTTTTATTTTATTTTATTTTATTTTATTTTATTTTATTTTATTTTATTTTATTTATTTGAGAGGCAGAGTTACAGACACAGAGAGGGAGAGACAGAGAGAAAGGTCTTCCATCCATTGGTTCACTCCCCAAATGGCCACAACAGCCATAGCTAGGCCAATCCAAATCCAGGAGCCAGGAGCTTCTTCCAGGTCTCCCATGTGGGTATAGGGGCCCAAGCACTTGGACCATCTTCCACTGCTTTGCCAGGCCATAGCAGGGAGCTGGATCAGAAGTGGAGCAGCCAGGTCTTGAACTGGCGCCCATATGGGATGCTGGCACTGTAGGTGGTGGCTTTACCCACTGTTCCATAGCACCGCCCCCCCGCCCCCACTTAGTCTTCACAGCAACATCGTGAGGTGGGTGATAACCCATTCTCTATTGTATTGTTGAGGCAATAGAGGTTAGGAGAGAAAGATGAATTATACTTGTATAACCAAGATTGCACGGCTGTGTTGTGATGTTTGTTTTTCTGTTATCATTTTTGTGAATCTAAGTAAATTGACATTTTGATTATGATTAATATAACTATGCTTTCATGGCATTGACTGCACTTTGGGCTTTCTCTTATAACACAAGCTGTAATTGAGCCTGTTACTTCACACTGACTGACTGATAAGCCACTTTGACAGCTGTGTACTACATGCAAATGCGATTGCTTGAGTCTGCAACTTTTCCTTCCATGTTGGTCATCTGGAAGGTAAATACCACGGACTGGGTGTCCCCAAAAGGCCTATGTGTTACACGTTTGGTTCTTAAAAATCTTATGATAATGGTCCTCAGAGAGTGGAAATTTAATCCAATTATGGTATTCAGGAGGTGAAGCCTAGTGGGAGATCCTTAGGTCATTGAGGGCATGCCCTCAAAAAGGTAGCTTTGGTGACAGTGTTGGTTATTAAGGCTGAGTTGGGTCTAGCCATTCTCTCTGCTTCTTTGCTTGCCGTGTGGTCATTTTCCCATACACAGTGGGCTATTACCATTCTACAGCCTGACCAGATAGCTGAACCAATGGAGTTTGCTGATCTTGTACTGTGAACCTCCAAAGCCATGAGCCAGAAAAAACCTCTGACCATAAGTAGCTTCTCTCAGCTATTTTGATATCACGATGAAAAGCTGACACTAAGAAAAAAAAAATGCCTTCCGGGACAATAGATATTAATATCTTCAAGTTGCTGTTTGAGATACATTTTGCGGTGATTCCCTCTGTGAGAACTCACTGTGAAAGGCCTCAGCCACTGGAGGTTTTGCTGGAGTGGAAAGCCCTTGACTTCGTAGTGGAAGGCTTGATGACAGTCCAGAACCATGGAGAGTCATTCTGAAGGGGTGGGGTTCCCTGGACCATTTGGAAAATTTCCTCCATGATGTTACTAGTATTCCATGCTTGAGTAATTTTCTTTTACACATTTCACCCTATCTTTTCTTATACCCTTTTGCTTACTCTGCTTTTTTTTGTGCATTGCAATAAATTGATTAATTCATGAACTGTCTTTGCCTCATGTGGCTTGTCGTTTGACTAATGGGTACAAGGACCTACCCCTCTTGGAAAAATGATAATCCTCGAGGTTGAAATTGTCACCAGGCCAGCCTGGCTAGTCCAGCTAACAATCTGATAAAGTATCAGGCTTTTGAGCTGGGTTTGTCTCCAAAGACCATGTTCTTTATTATTTTATTTATTTATATGGAATGGGAGAGACAGAGAGAAAGATATTCTATCCACTGCTTCACTCCCTAAGTGTCTGTAATGGCCAGAGCTGGACTGATCCAAAGCCAGGAGCGTCTTCCGGGTCTCCCATATGGACGTAGGGGCCTAAGCACTTCAGCCATCTTCTATTGTTTTCCCAGGCCATAGCAGAGAGCTGGATCAGAAGTAGAGGAGAGGCTGGCACTGTGGCACAGTGGGTTAACACCCTGGCCTGCAGACCCAGCTTCCCATATGGGCGCCAGTTCAAGACCTGGCTGCTGCACTTCCGATCCAGCTCTCTGCTGTGGCCTGGGAAAGCAGTGGAAGATGTTCCAAGTCTTTGGGCCCCTGCACCCGCGTGGGAGACCCAGAAGAAGCTCCTGGCTCCTGGCTTAGGATCAGCACAGCTCTGGCCGTTGTGGCCAATTGGGGAGTGAACCAGCAAATGGAAGACCTCTCTCTCTCTCTGCCTTTCCTATATCTGTGTAACTCTTTCAAATAAATAAATTAATTAAAAAAAAAAAAAGAAGTGAAGCAGCCATGACTTGAACAAGCATTCATACGTCACTGCAGGTGGTGGCTTTACCTGCTACGCCAGAGCCAGCCTCATGTCTCCCTTTCTAACTTAGATCCTCAGAAATAAGCAGCCCCTTGTCATCCAAACCCTTCACCTTGCCAAGGGTCTTGCAAGTGGAGGCTTAGCCAGCTATGCTACAGCACTGGCCCCAAGACTATGTTCTTAATCATGGCTTTCATGATTTTTGAGTTATTACCTCTCACATTACCAGGAATACATACATTATATAAATCTGTCCATTTCAAAGAATTCTCCTTTCTGATTGGCACATTTCAGTTTTCAACAGTGTACCCGTACATTTGCAAGAATTTTCTTCCAAAATTTTCTTCCAAAAACATCTTGCATTTTGTGCTTTCTTAGTTGCATTGGGAAGTGGACTCCTATGTCTATTTCCATTTACTGTCCTTGGAAGTGCCCTACCTCTGTCACTGTCTCTTTTTAGAAGGTGCTCAGAAGAAGTTGCCTGGTTCTTTCACCTCAGTAGAAAACCTAGAACAGACACCTGGGGACTGAGACAACTCAGGAAAGTAACATTTTCACATTGTGGCACTTGGAGAAAACCACACAAATCGTATTTTAAACAAATGAGGCTGCTCAGAGCCAGGGGCAACTGGTTGTACCCTGTCATTCCTCCATCTGAGGGCCAGCCCAGTGGTTCAGCTCGCTTGTAACTCCTACAGGGTACTCCCTGTACACCCTTGGGAAGCTCCCTCAATGTTGCAAGAAACACGAAGTTTTTAACAGCAGGCAGACCTGGTTTCCTATGGACTTTTTTTTTTTTTTTTTTTTTGACAGGCAGAGTGGACAGTGAGAGAGAGAGAAAGACAGAGAGAAAGGTCTTCCTTTGCCATTGGTTCACCCTCCAATGGCCGCTGCGGCCAGCGCATCACGCTGATCCAAAGGCAGGAGCCAGGTGCTTCTCCTGGTCTCCCACGGGAAGACCCACTCCCATGGGGTGGGAGACCACTGTACTCCCCGGCCAGAGCAGAGAGCTGGCCTGGAAGAGGGGCAACTGGGACAGAATCCGGCGCCCCGACTGGGACTAGAACCCCGGTGTGCCAGCGCTGCAAGGCAGAGGATTAGCCTATTGAGCCACGGCGCCAGCCTCCTATGGACTCTTGCTTACTAACCATGTTGCCTTGGGCAGATCATTTTAACTTCTCTGAAGCTCAACTTCTCCATGTGCAAGTGAGGATGATGCTATTTATCATTTGGGATTGTTGTAAAACTTAGAAATAATTAAATCAAGTGACCCCTCTCCACAGTTAACACTGCTAGATGTACCCAGTAACAATTCATTTTTATTTCTTAGTGTGTTAACTATTTTTTGTCCTGTGAGTTTGTTTTTAAATATTATTTTAAAAATTTCCCGTGTAGAGCTCACTGGCATCTCATCACTGGTTAAAAAAAATTTTTTTTTTCACCTAAAACTCCGAGAAAGGCTTAAGCTATATTGGGAGGGGTAGGATGGGACAGGGAGTGACAGATTGTGGTGGGCAGGGTGGGGCTGTTGAAGGTTTCTGAAGACCACAGAGCAAGTGAAGATGTTACAATGTCATTTCCTTGACTATTACAGCTTGCTTCCTGAGAGGGAACCCTGAGTGTCTCATGTCGGGGCGGGGGCGGGAGGAGATGGTGGTGTTGAAGGTGAACCAGTGCTGTCAAGGATGGTGACAGAAGCAAGAAAAAGAAAGTAGCATTCATTGGACACTCACGATGGACCCGCCACTTTGCTAGCACCCATATCCTCTTCTACGCCCCCAAATCTCCGAGGATGATGGGTCTCAGCCAGGGAGCTTTTGCTCTCTAGGGCACACTTAGCAACCTGGAGGCATTTCTGTTTTGACAAGCAGGTAGTGCAGCTGGCACCTGGTGGGAAGAAGCAGGAGTGCTGCTGACGCGCTACGACACACGGGATAGGTCTGCACCACCACAAGTGCTCGGCCCCAAACGGCAACAGCACTGAGGTGGAGGAACTCCGCTTGAAGGTGGGCAGGATCGTACTCATTTTTGTGCCTTTGGAGATCCGTACCCCAGCTGTGAGAAGTCGCTTGGCCTTCCAACCCGTCAGAAACCAACGACGCAAAGCCTGTGCTGCACCACCCCCGAGCAGGGAGAACTGTGATGGCAATGGGGGTGGCAAAATCACCAGGACCAATTAGCGCTCACTGGATGGTGACTGAGATGGACATTACGTGAATGAATGCGTGAAAGAACCAGCGAGGCAGGAGAGCCGGGAGGATCTCCTTTCACAGAAAGAGAAAATCCAGTGATGGTGGGTGACCTCCAGGTGGTTCTCCCGACCCACGTCGCACGTGGAAGTATCAAAAGACTGCTCGCCTTCCTGTCCTCCACACCTCCTTGCAGGAGGCTAGGGATGGGGACGGGAGGCTCTGAGCTGAGTTTGGGGGGCCAATTCCCTCTTTGCTCTAGAGGGCAGGACTAGCCAGGGCCTTGAGGAAGAAGAGGGAAATTGTTCCCTGTTTCCAAACTTCGGCGAATTTGGACTTAGGCTGAACAAGGCTTGATTCTGGGAAGCTCTGAATCTTTTAGGAGGGAACAGTTGAGAGGAAAGGGGGGGGGGGGTGGAGCTTATGATTAAACAGACCATTTCTTTTCACTTCCTCTTTCTGACTCCAGAACTTGTCGTCTGGGGTGGAATCCACTAAGGCTCGAGAGAAGTCTGTGCCTACCGTGCTGTTAGATCCAGCTCGCTCCAGAGCGTGATGGGGATCCCCTCGTTCCTGCCCCTCTTCGACACTGACAGTGACTGGGCAGACTGCAAACACTCCCAGCCCCTGGGCCACATGTTGCTGTGGACAGCTGTGCTATTCCTGGGTGAGTCAGGGCCCCAGGAGGGCGAGGAGCAGGAATTCCTTGGTTGGGGCTGAGGTTGGGCAAGGATGAGGGGTGGCTTGGGCAGCATGTCAGGGAAGTTAGGAGGCTTGAAGGCAGGCTGATGGAGATCAGACTGAGACACGTCTGCTGGCCGTGGAAAAATCAGAACACCCACAGAGTTTGGGTTTTTTAGGGTCTTTGACCCCAAGTCACTGGGCATCTGAGCCCTTGATGCTTGGCCACCCCCACGGCAGAACCTACTCTGTGGGGGTGTCTGCGGATCTACACTTGAGTGCTTCTCTTCCTGCAAGTTTTGTTTCACATGGCACCGAATCTTAGGCAGCAGGGCTAGTGTTGCCTTAGACTAAGAAAGGTGGGGTAAGGGAAGATGCAATAAGGTGCGTTGTGGGGGTGTTGGTAGGGCCCCCAAAGCCACTTTGTGTAGAAGAGGCTCTGGGTTAACCAGGAAACTGAATCTCAGAGAATCCACAAACCTAAGCAATTCTGGGTTTGTCAGTTGTGGGACTAGAAAAATCATGCATGCCTCCTTGTACTGTGTTGACTTTGGGAGTTGGTCCTAGCTCTGATCAGCTAGAAAGCTTGTATCTTAGACCAAGATGGGGGGGAGTGTGTTTTCTGACCAGTTCTTGGGGGACAGGAACAGATGGTGTCGGGTGGTCACAAGCGTCTAGGGGAAAGCATGGTGGGGAGCCCTACTGCTGGGACTGTATCTCCAAGATCAACTTGCTAAGTCATCAATATCTCCTCCCTCTGTTCCATCCTCCGTGTTTAGAACTTTTATCGCTTGATGACTCAGCTATGCACACCATTGGCTCCCTTCCCTGAGCATTTGCGCTGCTCACTGAGGTTGTGACATCTTCCAGTACAGCTGTGGATGAGTCACTGCACTTCATAAAAACCTTCAGTGCTGCCCCATTGCTTACTGAAAAGGCTCCACTTCCACCCCTCCCCCACTTCAAAAAATTATTTATTGGTTCCTCAAATGACTGCAACAGCCGATCTAAAGCCAGGAGAGCTTTTTCAGGGTCTCCCACACGGGTACAGGGGCCCAAGCACTTGGGCCATCTTCTACCGCTTTCCCAGGTCATAGTAGAGCTCTGGATCGGAAGAGGATCAACCGGGACACAAACCGGCTTCCATGTGGGATGCCAGCATCACAGATGGAGACTTAGCCCACTATGCCATAGCACCCACCCCTACTTCCACCCTTTTAACGACGCTTCTCCCATAGCCTCCCAAATGGCTCCTACCTTATAGCCAGGCAATACGTACATCACACTTCGGTTTTCCCTACCTTTACCTACTGCTGAGTCCCCAAATTGCTTTAGGTAAACCTGTGTAGAGTCTAAGTGCTCCAGGTGCTGTGCTAGGATTTGGGGAACAATCAGTAAAGGTGAGAGACGGGTTCCCTGACCTAAAGCACAAGGTCTCTGTCTCCCTGACGGCGAGGACACGTGTGTGGACATGTTCAGGATTCACTGCTACTTGTTGACTGTGGGACGATGAAGTGATCGGTGACTTCTTTCTGCTTTCCCCATCTCTTTCTTGTTTTTTCTTTTTTTTTTTTTTCATCCCATTCCTCTGTTTGATCCACTCTTCCACTGCACTTCCGCTTGCCAATCCTACATGCTCAGGTTTTTAGCTATCCCTTCTTTGCTAGTAACTCCCAACTCGCTTGCTCTTGCTCTCGCTCTCGTCTGTGGAGTATAATTTCATATTTCTGCAACACACCTGCTGACCTTAGGACACTTTGTAACTGTGTCAGCTCAGACACAAAATATATTCAAAACTCAACTTATTTTCTTTCCTTCCAAAAGTTCTTATTCTCCCGACATTTCTATTTGCATGAGCATAGCTACTTTTTTTTTCTCTGCTACCCCCCAACATCTTGGTAAGTGCCAAGTTCTCTCAGCCCTGCCACTTGAATTACTCTCATGCCTGTGTCTTCTTCTCACTTTCTATTATCAGTAAAACAACGCAGAGCAAGGCATGAAGAATACAGGTGCATTTGACGGAGACAGAGAAAGGCAAGGGAGTTAAAGGGCTTTGCAAGGAGGTGCTTAGAATGCTGTATCATCAAATCCAAGCTAGCTGGGAGTGGGGTGGGGTGGGGTGGGGAGGAGAAGGCAAATGTAGGAAAGACAGTGATGGGGGAAATGCTTTGTGATTCTTGATAAGGTCCAAGATAATTATGGAGGCTGCACTTGAGCAGAAAAAAAAAAAAAAGGAGGGCGATGTGATTGGAGCATGGGATGTTTTGTTTTGTGATTGGGAAGTAGATATGATTTCTGAGGCGTTCTCGGGTAACACATGGGCCTATGTGGCTAAGAGGAAGGAAAGAAAGCTCACTGGAGGTGGGCAGGTCAAGGAAAGCCGCGGCTGAGTGTTGCACAGGTCACTCACAGGTGTCCTGGGTCCCGACAGTCGCCTCTTCACTGATCACTTTTTCTGCTGCTCTTCTAGTCCCACTTACTTGGCCGTGAGCTTTCAGCTCCAGTTTGAAAATTCTAAGTGATGTTCCGCTGCTCATTGGAGTAGAAACTTTTAAAAAGTATGTCAGCACGTTAAATACCTTCCCTGGATTATTTTACTTAATCCTTAAGACAACCAATCATCATCTCCACTGATAAGGAAAGTGAAGCAGAGAGGAGTTAAAGGTCTCTCAGCAGTAGTGCAGCCAACACAGAATCTCAGCCTGTGCTCCTACCCACTGTCGTGTCACCTGGGCTTAGAAGCCTCCAGAGGGCGACTCCCCCCTCCTTTCTTAGCTTTGTCTCTCGTTATTGGAGATGCTTTGAACAGAGACCAGATGTCAAGTGGAAGTGGGGCTGCAACTTGTAAAGAATGCTGGCCAGTACTTTACTATTCTTCCCATGGAATACTCTCTCTCTCTCTCTCTCTCTGTCTCAAGATCCCATCGGTCCATGTAGGTCCATAATGAATACCATATTTTCCTTGCCAAATCCTACTAAACACAGGGATACTGTCCTGCTCTGAACCTCCACCATATTTTATCCATATTCTTCCAATGGCACTAAGTGTGTCTTTTGCGGTAGGTTGCACGTGTGCTTAGACGGTCAGCCTCAGTGACGGCAGGAAGGCAGGAATGTATTTCCTTTTCCCTTAGATGGGCACAGCATGCATTGCAGGGCAGTGGGAAGTCAGTGCAGGTTTGCCAATTAATGTTGGGTTGCAAAGGAATGGAGTGACTGGCCCAGGTGCACTTGTCAGGACACGGCAGCATCAGGACCAGATCCGGTTCTCTGGACTCACAACCGACATTCTCCACGCAGTCCCTCCTTCTCATCCCTTGATCCTTCTTCAATTTCCTTCCATACTTTGCCCCTGAAAACTATGCATGTACTGGCAAGCTTCTTGACTTTCTTTTAGTCCAAGTACAAGAGAACACCCTCACCAACGCACATACACACACACACACACACACAGGACTCTAATTCATCTAAGTACCCAGTTTTACTTCTTCACCCAATAACTCACCACCTCAATTCGGCTTTCCTGGCCCGCATTTTCTTCCATCTGAGAAGCACTTTCCCTGGCAGTGGCATCCCCTGCAGCCACACAAAGCCGCAGATCTGGTATCCTTTTGTAGTCTCCTCCTCCTTTCAGATATGCCTAATAATAATAAACTGCAAGGCCTAAATGTCAAGCCATGTGGTTGTGAAATAAACCGTGGGAGGGTCCGGTGCTGTGGTGTAGAGGGTAAAGCCGCTTGCTGTGCCAGCATCCCATATGGGAGCTTGTTTGGGACCTGGCTGCTCCACTTCCGATCCAACTCTCTAGTATGGCCTGGGAAGGCAATAGAAGATGGCCCAAGTCCTTGGGCCTCTGCTCCCGTGTGTGAGACCTGGAAGAAACTGCTGACTCCTGGCTTTGGATCGGTCCAGCTCCAGCCGTTGAGGCCATTTGGAGAGTGAACCAGTGGATGGAAGACCTCTCTCTCTCTCTCTCTCTGCCTCTCCTTCTCTCTGCGTAACTCTGACTTTCAAATAAACAAATAATTCCTTATAAAAAAGGAATAAACCATGAGAGAGCCCAATGGGCTATAGTGTGGTCATTAACAATGACAACATAGAAACTGAGTAATCTTTTTTCTTTTTTTGAAGATTTATTTATTTATATGAAAGTGAGAGTCACACAGAGAGAGGAGAGGCAGAGAGAGAGAGAGATCAAGAGGTCCTCCATCCGATGGTTCATGCCCCAGCTGGCCACAATAGATGGAGCTGCACTGAGCCAGGAGCCTCCTCCAGGTTTCCCACGTGGGTGCAGGGGCCCAAGGACTTGGGCCATCCTCTGTCGGAAGTGGAGCAGCCGGGACTTGAACCGGCGCTCATATGGGATGCTGGCACTGCAGGCAGTAGCCTCAGAAACTGAGTAATCTACTAGACCTCACATTGCTCAGTGAGAAATCAGTTTAGACAACAGTTTCTTGCCATTTGTGTATCTCTGTAAGTTAACATTAGGTGTTTATGTTTTCATGGGAACTATCCAACTGCATGGAGACCAAGGGGAAATATCTTTCTCATGTGTATTTTCTAGTTTGCTATGTGACCATGGATTACCTGTGTAATCTCTACCCCCTCCCTGACAAAAGACCAAGCCTCATGCTTAGGATAGATTCTGGAAAAATCATTTGCACTGTAGCATGGATCGTATGTAAGACCCGAGAGGATCCTCTTTCCAGGGGCACTTTTATTTTATTCAGTCAAAACCATTAAGGCAAATGGGAGAGACACTGAGCAGGTGTCTTTCATTTCCCTTCATCGTTGGGGAAGGAGCTCCCAGTCCCTTTGAAAGTGCACATCATCCAGGCAGTCCCAGGGGTTTCAGGTCAGGGCTGAGCCGTGGGAAAAGAGGGCTCAGCGCCCAGGTAGGTGAGCCTCCGTGTAGAGGTGCAGGCTCTGAGCTGATGCTTTCTGTCTTGCAGCTCCCGTTGCTGGGACACCTGGTGAGTACCCCACCCACACCCTCTCCCTCCCCCAGCCACCCTCTTCTCCCTGTACCCTGTCTGGAGGAACTCTCAGTGTACCAGGTCAGGACTAGGAAGGGTCTTTGCTCCCTGTGCCTGGCCCCTTCTCCCTCTCTCCTCCTCTTTATCCTCCTCCCAGGGAGACAGGTGGGAGATGGCCAAGGCCAAGGCTGTGATTCCGGGAGAGAGGTCCCAGGCTTTGTCCTGAGAAAGGAGAGCTCTGCCCTCTCTTAATCACCGTCCCCTCTCCAAATCAAATCAGGAGCTTCCTCTCTCCAGATAAAACCCAGGCACATGAAAAGTGCCGTGATCTGCATCTATCGTCCCCACTGTTAATACATCCTCCATGTTGCATCTCTGAGAGCCTCAGGCTCCATTGCCCTGACCAGGAGAGGAATCTCCTGCCTTGCGGTTGCAATTCTGCACCGCTCAGCCTCCCCATCCCCGGAAACCTGGCCCTCCAGCGTCTTCATCCTGCTGAGGCCACAGCGGCTCTCCTGCACGTGGGCGTGGGCGGGAAGACAGGCCGACCTGCAAGGAACGACCTCAGTCGGAGCAGCAGCCTGACTTCCATGCTGACGTCACCAGAGGCCTTCCCTGGTGTTCAGCCAGCGCTGGAGGGAGCTTATCCACCCGTGTCCAAATGCCGCAGTTTATAAGGGCGGAATGTGAGCCCCCGAAAATATGTAGATGTCGGGTGTGGAGTGTGTGTGTGTGTGTGAGAGAGAGAGAGAACCAGGACACCTGGGGTGAGGCCCATGTATTTCTGGGAGCTCCTCTCGTCCCCTCCCCCTCTCCCTCCCTCTTCCTTCCCCTCCCGAGATCCGCGGGGCCCTTGCCCTGGGACTTGTGGGCAGAGAAGCGGCAGTCAGCTGAGCAGCCTTCCATGCTGGGCCTGGCTCCACTCTTGGTCTCCCCGGGGGGCCCAGGTGCCTCCAGGTCTGAGATGCGGGGCCTCTCAGGCTCCTGGAGTGCGCTTTCCTCATAAGGCCTGCCCCCCCCCCCCCCCCCCGCCTTCCCCTGGGGGCTCCTCTGAAGTCCATCTCTTCCTGCTCCCCCGCCCCGCAGCAGCTGAGGTCCCGAAGGCAGTGCTGAAGCTCCAGCCGCCGTGGATCCGGGTGCTCCAGGAGGACTCTGTGACCCTGACGTGTCAGGGGGCCCACGGCCCCGGGAACCACTCCACCCAGTGGCTCCACAACGGCAGCGCCATCCCCAGCCAGGTGCAGCCCAGCTACACGTTTAAGGCCAAGAAGAACGACAGCGGGGAGTACAGGTGCCAGACGGGCCCCAGCAGCCTCAGCAACCCCGTGCAGCTGCAGGTGTTTTCTGGTCAGTGGAGGAAGGCTGGGGGGCGGGGCAGCAGGTGGAGGTGGGGGTGGGGTGGGGGTGCCCGCTTCCCGGGAAGCCGCGCTGTGAGCTGCTTGGAGCCGGTTTTGCTCCTCATTTCCCTCTCCACCCGGCCCTGTGCTTAGCCTGTGGTGGGGGTGGGAAGAGGCAAGGTGGGTTGTAGAAATTTCTAGGACACTCCTTAGCGGTTGTTAATGGCCGTTTCTGCCTCACTCCTGATGGAGCAAGAAGTTTCCAGGAACACGGACAGGCAGTTGAGAGTGAGAAGTAAAAGGGATCCCTGCTCCATAAAACCCGTCTGTGTTTTCCCGCGGTCAGAAAGCGCAGCCCGACCACACCAGGCTCCTAGCCCTGGACGCTGGGAGCCCCACAGGCTTCCAAGTCTCAGCTAGCTCATCTGCTCAATGCAGAGACCACTGCCTCTCTCTGAGGGTTCCGGTCTGAGCGGTGTCTCCCCCTGCCCCCTCTCCTTCTCTCACAGTGCTGGGTGCCCTTCTCTCTCTCTTCTGCCAGACTGTGGGCGACCTGAGCAAACCCTGAGTGAACCTTGAGTCTTCGCCATCTTTGGGTTCCTAGCACCTGAGGCAGGGCAGGGTTGCTCAACAGAA
Organism: Sylvilagus floridanus; assembly: GCA_949820135.1. Lineage (NCBI taxonomy): Eukaryota > Metazoa > Chordata > Mammalia > Lagomorpha > Leporidae > Sylvilagus > Sylvilagus floridanus. The sequence continues at coordinate 123,098,404 of OX463225.1, forward strand.
TGCGGGTTTTACAAAGCCCCTAACAACGTGTGGGTTCTCCATAAAGAACAGCTACAGTGTAGTGATGATGGATCTTAGTGTTCTTGTCCCCTCCCCCCCGAATCCCCAATGCTCCTCTAAGGTACGTGGCACACTAATGTCCACCTGGGCCACTGTGGTCCTCAGACTGCTGGAGCGCCACGCTTACTAGCATGCATCAAGCAATCCAACGATGGGGAAAGGTTTGTAACGTTATACCATCCCCGCAGGCTCTGTCTCTGCCTCCTCACACATCAGTCCTCACCCCAAACCGGGCCAGTCTGGATGCCTCCTTCCCTACTCCCAGAGATGGGACTGCATCTTGAGGTCCCTTGGATTCTTCCTACAGCAGCCTGGTAGGCAGGCCAGGGATGCAGTTCCCTTCTCTCAGGAAAGGAAAGTGAAGACAGGCATATCCTGAATACTCCCTGTGTGCCAGCAGCTCTTGGAGATGCATAGCTTTGTTGTGCCCATTTTCACAGATGAGGAGACTGAGGCCTAGAAGAGTCAACTGACTTGCCCAAGTCTACAGAGCTTATAGTTGAAGAGGCCAGAATTAGAGATCCACTGTGCGCTTCCAAACTTAAGTTCTTTTTATTTTTAAAAAAGATTTATTTATTTATTTGAAAGTCAGAGCTACACAGAGAAGGAGAGGCAGGGAGAGAGAGAGAGGTCTTCCATTCTACTGGTTCACTCTCCAATTGGCCGCAATGGCTGGAGCTGCGCTGATCCGAAGTCAGGAGCCAGGAGCTTCTTCCAGGTCTCCCATGCGGGTGGAGGGGCCCAAGGGCTTGGGCCATCCTCTACTGCTTTCCCAGGCCATAACAGGGAGCTGGATTGGGAGTGGAGCAGCTGGGACTTGAACTGGTGCCCATATGGGACACCAGTGCTGCAGGCAGTAGCCTTACCCGCTGCGCCACAGTGTTGGCCCCCAAACTTAAGCTCTTGCTTCTGTGCATCATGTCCCAGCAGCAGAGGTGGCCTGGGACTCAGAGTTGAACAAAGGCCTCCTAGGTCCTGTGTTCCTTTTGTGTCTTCCAGAGTGGCTGGTGCTCCAGACGCCTCAGCTGGTGTTCCAGGAGGGGGAACCCATCGTGCTGAGGTGCCACGGCTGGAGGAACAAGACTGTGTACAAGGTCACATTCTACCAGAATGGAATATCCAAGAAGTTTTTCAGTTACAACACCGACTTCTCCATCGCTCAAGCAAACCACAGCCATAGCGGTGATTACTACTGCAAAGGAAACATAGGAAAGACGACCTACTCATCAGAGCCTGTGACCATCACTGTCCAAGGTTTGCGAACTCTGTTGAGCCACAGCGAGGGGAGAAAAGGGGCTGGAACAAGGGCTCAGGTCACATGGGCCCACATGGAGATCTGAAAAATGCCACAGCAACAAGCTGGACCCTGCAGCAAGGAGGAGAGGTGCGGAGAGAGGCTTTGCTAAGGGTTGGCCCATGGGCAGGAGTCAGGACCAGAACCTGCAGCCCTCAGCTTCCAGGTGACAGGCGACAAGGCCGTTGTCCCACTCTGAAATGTGGTCTCCCTTCCCTAAGCTCCTGGATGTTCCTAGGAGCTGAGGTCAGTCTTGTTTCTTCTTATGTCTCGTGTTGTTGTGGCCATGCACTCCAGAAAGCCTGGCATGTCCCAGAGAATGCAAGGCTGTGGCTGATCAAGTAGGGATGGTTCCAGCTGTGGGGGTGGGGGCTGTCTCTGAGCGCAGAGAGGAGCCCTTCCCTCTGCTCCTACACACTTGCCAATGTGTCTGTATTGGTGTGGTGGAGAAATGTGGTTATGGTGGAGGCACCAGGCTAGCCACAGCAACCCTGTGCCCATGAGGCTGGGGATGAAGTAAATAGTGCACAGACACAGACTGGCTCCAAGTGAAGAGCACTGAGGACCAGCATCGGAGGAGGGCGGGGCCAGCGGAGGTGGGACAGAACTGTTGCTTAGCCTGATGTCTGTCTTCCCCAGAGCCTTTGTCCAACCCAGACGATGACTCACTGGTGGTGAGGATCGTGGCGGTGGTCACTGGGATTGTGGTCATGGCTACTGTTGCCATGGTAGCAGCCTTCGTCTACCTCAAACGCAGGCGGAGCTCAGGTCTGTGGCTCCTCTTGTTAACCCTTCCCAACTCCTAACTCCTGATCCTAACTCCAGACATCATATAGTCCCAACTTGTAATCATTCACTCATTGAGTAATTCATTCATTCAACAACAGTTGAACGAATTTGCTTCTATGTCAAGGACTGTGGTGATACCAGTCCCTGCCCTCATTGTTGTCGGGGAGCACAAATGTATGATTAGGTGGTTATAGGAAGAGCAAAGTTAGGAAAATGAAAAGGCTATGACAGAGGCGTAGAGGAGGCTCCGTAACCCAGCGTGGGCTGGAGCAGTTGGAGGACTTTCCACGGGGAGGCAGGTTACTGTAGTGAGTGAAGCTGACATGGTAGGGCCAGACTGCCAGGGATCAAATCTCAGCTCCACAGCTACCAGCTACATGACCTTGGGCAAGATACTCAACCTTTCTGTGCCTCAGTTTCCCCACCTAGGAACTGGGGACACTAATAAGACCTACTTTGCAGGACTGTTACATTGAATGAGACTGAAGCTCTTGTGATGGGGCCTAGGGTGTGGTAAACAGCACCTAAGTGTCATCTGTCGCCATGGTGCAGGAGGTGCTGTTTGGTGGTGGCATTAGCTAGGCACAGAGGGCTGGAGAGCATGCTGGGCCCAGAGGCCAGGGCATGGAAATGTTGTGCCTGGGACAGGCTTGGGGGAGTAGTAGAACGCGTGCTGGAAACCATTAGGGAAGAGAAAATAATGCTACTAATATCTCACAAAACACTTTACAATTGGTTCCTAGTGAGGAATAGTTGCTGAAGATAAGGAGAGAGAGAGAGAGTCTTAGAGAGAGAAGGATGTTTTCAGAAGGCAGAGCGAGCCTATGAGGCACTCAGTGGAGTGGCTTTTGTGACATTCCTCGAAGTCCCCACAGCTTAGGTGACTTAGGTCTCTCTGGACCGGCCCCTTTACAAGGTGGGAGCAGACCCTGGGCAAGGCAGCCGGGAGCTGGGCGGACAGGAGACATCTGTGCGAGGGCAGGGTCTACGTGGGTTCTAACCCAGTCCTGCCCCCAGCCCTTGGTCCTGAGAACTCAGACCCCCACCCCCATAATCCTACTAACCTCCTATGTGCCCCCTCCTAGCTCTCCCAGGATACCCCATGCCGGGGGGAATGGGAGAGACCCTCCCAGAGGAACCGGGTGAGTACAGCGTTCTCTATGGGGACTCAGCCACGTCCCACCCCAGGCTGCCGAGTGAGTTGGAGCCAGTGGGAAGTGACTTGTGTAAGTTCAGCAGGAAGCACTGGAGAGGGTGGGGCAGTGGGAGGAGTGGAGGGGCTCTGGTTGCTTGGTCAGTTCTGAGTCTAACTCTGAGCCCTAAAGAGGACTTGGCGGGAGAAACCAAGGGGGACACAGATCCCAGAGAGGATGAGGAGAGGGCTGTGTCCTGAGGCATGGGCCAGGAACTGGGGGTGTCTCCAGAGCAGGACATCGGAGACTTCTGGGTCTTTCTGTGGCGTTTGGGCAGTGCTGGCAGACAACAGGGGCTACAAGTTACAAGACTCAGGGAAGTAGGATCAGAGAGGCAGGAGTCTTCGAGATAAAAGAAGGAGGCCGGGGGGAACCCACTGAATTCCTGGAGGAATCTGTCTCTTTGGCATGACAGGGGTAAGGCTCAACTCTTCGTGGGACAACAAGAGGAGAACCAGACTGGGGAAGATTCTGGGGGTCTAGGGGCAAGGGTGGGCTTGACTTGGTTGTTCATGCTTGCTTCTGTTGCCTGCTGATGAAGGCTTGTTCAATGTGGCCTGGTTCTGCCAACCCCCTGCAACATCTCTCTCTCTCTCTCTCTCTCTCTCTCTCTCTCTAAGATTTATTTTATTTATTTGAAAGAGTTACAGAGAGAAGTAGAGCCAGAGAGAGAGAGAGAGGTCTTCTATCCACTGGTTTACTCCCCAGATGGCCACAACAGCCAGAGCTGTGCTGTTCTGAAGCCAGGAGCCAGGATCCTCCTCCAGGTCTGCCATGCGGTTGCAGGGGCCCAAGGACTTGGGCCATCTTCCACTGCTTTCCCAGGCCATAGCAGAGAGCTGGATCAGAAGTGGAGCAGCTGGGACATGAACTGGCAGCCAATTGGGATGCCAGCATTTCGGGCCAGGGCTCTAACCTGCTGCGCCACAGCGCCGGCCCTATCCTACAGCATCTTGAGCAAGTCACTTCCCCTCATGCAGTCTGGTCACCTCCCTGAGGAAATGAGTGTGGTGGCCTGGGTGATTTCTAAGCCTTTGTGAGCCTGACATTCTGACAGCCAGTGTCCTTCCACTCCTGAGCTCAGGTAGGAGAGTGTGGAAGGGCAGCAGTTCTCCAGGCACCTTCTTGATGGTAAAGTCAGATCAGAGAGGACACTGGAGCTCTCTCCCTGGGCTTTCCTGGCAGCCGAAACAAGCAGGAAAAAGAAGCCCTCAAATGACTCTTATCTCTGGAGGCTGAAGCATGACTCAGAGCACAACCAACAGATCGGAGAGCCTGAGCAAAATATCACGCATGGAGTTGCACTTCCCTGAGGGTCTCTGTGTCCCTGGGCTAGGCCACGTGGGCCTGTGAGCCTGCGTCCACACCAGGGCCAAATCAGACCTAGGAAAAAGTTCAAGTACATCTAGGCTAGCCAGCCTGAGGTTTGGTCCTGAATATGCTGCAGAAGCTGGTTCCCGAAGCTTTTGTGCAGCCAGGCGCCGGGGCTACTGGTCTCCCAAAGGCACAGCTGGGTGGCTGGGATAGCTGAGGACCGTATCAGAAGGGGAATTTGGAATGTCCTTTGTTGTGACATGGGGAGCATGGCAGATAGGGGATCCTTTGTGTCCAGGCGACAACGAGCGAAGAGCCTGGATGTGTTGTCTGTGACTCCTCCCCAGCTTTCTGGGAAATGTTGACTCGCAACACTGAGGCTGCTTTTCACACTGGCAAAGTGAATTTATGGCAAAAACAAGAGGGAATTTGGAGTGAATTGGACATGTACCAGAGAAAGACAGGCTTGTTTCTTTCTCTCTCTCTTTCTCCCCGCTCTCATCTCACTCTCACGCTCACCCTCAGTCTGTCCTCTCCTTGCCGTGGAGCACCCAGTTCATCAGTATCCTAACAAAGGTGCACCACGTTCGGCCGCTGTGGAAATGGCCCGCGGACATGACTTCTCTCTGACACTGAACGCCCCCCAGCTCGTCCCCAGGATCTCAGCTTTCCAAAGCCTGATTTGCTTCTAGGGATGTCTAGCAATTCTCTGAATATAATGTGGCACCAACAGCTGCTTGCCCTCGCCAGTGTAGACAGCGGGCAGGGCTGGGTCTGGGACACGCCAGAGTGGGGCGGGGGAGCTGTGTCATGTCTGGGCCTGCAGGCTTTGCTTTGCCTTGGGGCCGAGCAGCAGCCCCATTCTTCAGCCACGCCCTAGCTGATTTATCTTCTTTTTGCACACAGCCAGTCCCATGGGTACCGAGGAAGCTGCCAAAGCGGAGGTGAGTGAGCTCAGCCATGTCCTCTCTCTGCTCCCGGGTCCCCGGCTGCCCCTTCCGTTGCTTTCTTTCCATGGCTCCCCATGGCTGCCCTCTGCTCTCTCTAGGCTGAGAACACAATTACTTACTCACTTCTTATGCACCCGGAGGCTGCCGAGGAAGAAGCAGATTACCAGAACCGCATCTAGTCTCCATTGCCTTGCCCTGAGGTTTGGGGCGGAGGATGAGAGAGGCAAGGGCTGATGTCACCTGGCCTGCGTTGTCCTTGGGGACGATGGGCGGATGCCATGGCTCCAGGGGAGAAGGACTCTTCCAGAGTTATCTACGTGAGCCCTGAAGCTCCCAAGGCTCCAGCCCCAGCTGGCTGCCCGCGCTGCCCCAATGCCTCAGAGCCGTCCATGTCCAGACTCTTTGCTATGCATCCACACAGCCAGTACAATCAAGCACATCACAACCAGTACAATCAAGCTCATCGCTGTCAGTGACACTTTGCAGCAACATGGGACGTGGCTGATGGTATAGGCTACGTGAGAACAATTGTACAAGCGTATCCGATTTCAGAAATGTTACAATAGACTAACACATAGCAGCATATGGAAAGTGATTATTTCAGGGCAATGGAATGTTCGGTGATTTTTGTTTTAATTCTTTATTTTTCTATAAAGGTCATGTATTACTTTTATAATAAAATAGTATTAAAAAGCCTTTCTGTTTATACTTTCAAGGCTGTATTGGCTGGAGTGTAGATTGAACTACTTGGGGTCTGTTTTTCTTCAATGGTAAGAACCTTTGGAAGGTAGAAATGGATAGGATGTGGGGCAGAGGACAGATGGGGGATTTGGAGTGCAGGATAAGTGCCCTTCTTCTTCAAACTCAACGTTCTTCTTCCAGGGAACATGGATTCTTGTCTCCACATCTTCCTCCCTTTTCTCCCGTGGCCAATAAAACAGTCACATTGTTTGGCAATGTAAATTCTCAGGAAGTCAACCATCAGATGAGTCCTGGGTGGTGATTGCTGGGTTCTGGCTCTTCTGTTCTCCCAGTGGGATTACAAGAAAGATGTGATCTTTTTCGGGAAACCAGTCCCAGCAGATGAGAAACATGACTGCCAGCTTCTGGCTGGTGCTTGGTGAGGGCCCTTGGAGAAGGTTCATCTTCTTGGGACTCTTGCAGCATCCTTATGTAACGTTCTTTTTGCACTCAAGATTGAACAGCTTCCTTTTGGAGGGGTAGTTTCCATAGATTTCTATGACACTGACTTTTATAAAATTTTATTTAGCTACTTATTTATGGGGGTTGGGGCTGGAAGGGAGGGCTTCTATCTGCTGGATCACTCTCCAAATGTCAACAGTCAGAGCTGGGCCAGGCTGAAGCCAGAGCCTGGAACTCCACGCAAGTGTCCCATGTGAGTAACAGGTACACAAGTGCTGGAGGCACTTGTTGTCTCCCAGCGTGAATATTAGCAGGAAGCTGGAATTAGAAACAGAGCCAGGACTTGAACTCAGGCACTCTGGTACGGGTTGTAGGTATCCCAAGCAGTGTCTTAACTACTGTGTCAAATGCCAACCTCCTTGGCTGATCTTTTTGATTGCATGGGTAAGTAGGTCTTCAGAGTAAGCTCCTATGTCCAAGAATATGCTCATGTTGCTTTTACATGTCCTCCCAAAGTATATTAGTGTTCTCATTTCCTTCGACCATTTTCAGTGTTAGGCATTCTAAACTCTTGGCAAACTGATACTAATGGACTCTGCTGTGGCTTGAATATAGTTCGTCTTCTCAAACTCATACAGGAGTTTAAGCCCCAGAATCCTATGTTAACGATGTTAACAGGGTGGAAACGTCACCCATGGTGTCGAGAGACAGGACCTTTGGAAAGTGGCTGGGTTTAGATCAGGTTGTTAGGGTGGGCACCTGTGGTGGAATCCTGGTGGCTTCCTGAGACAAGGGACAGAGACGAGATACATAGCCACAGACACAATGCTCCCTGTCTTATCCCATGATTTTCTGTGCTGCCTTGGGACTCTACCAGCAAGCAGGCCCATGGACTTGCACCACCAGGACCATGAACCAAAATAGGCCTCTTTTCTTCAAAAGTTAGCCTGCCTCAGGAAATCTTTTTTTTTTTTTTTTTTTAATATAGTGATATAAACTGACTAATAGAGATGGTGTTCCTACTCCCTGGCCAGCACTAATTTCTCCTTGTTTGGCAGCAGACCCTGATTTTGCCTCAGCAAAACAGTACTTTTTTTTTTTTTTGACAGGCAGAGTGGACAGTGAGAGAGAGAGAGACAGAGACAGAGAGAAAGGTCTTCCTTTGCCGTTGGTTCACCCTCCAATGGCCGCCATGGCCAGCGCATTGCGCTGATCTGATGGCAGGAGCCAGGTGCTTCTGGTCTCCCATGGGGTGCAGGGCCCAAGCACTTGGGCCATCCTCCACTGCACTCCCTGGCCACAGCAGAGGGCTGGCCTGGAAGAGGGGCAACCAGGACAGAATCCAGCGCCCTGACCAGGACTAGAACCCTGTGTGCTGGCGCCGCAGGTGGAGGATTAGCCTGTTGAGCCAAGGTGCCAGCCAAGCAAAACAGTTCTACCTGCACTCTCAGGCCGTGTGAGTAGGTGGGTTGACTTCACCCCAATTCCAGCAGGGAGCACACACTGCAAGCTGGGCCAGTCAGGTATTGTATGCCGGGATTTGAATCTGGAGCAGAGTGAAGGCAAGTGAAACTCATTTATCCCAGTGGCACTACCCAGATGGGACTGATTTCCTTTATTCCTGAATCTGTCCTGTTTGTAGATGGTTTCTGAGGTCCTTCGACTTCCCCTTCTTGTATTATCTTATGTCCTCAACTTCAAATATGAGCTGACTTACAGTTTGCCTGCAATAGCTCTATCTCTATCTCCATACCCATCTCTGGGGGACTCCTAGTTGGCTGGGTTTTACTCTCAGTCATGACAAACTCAACTAATCCCATTGTTAGCAGTGAGGTTTGTGATGTGCTATTTAATACCTTAAACTTGCCTGATGTTCCCCCAGGGTCAGTTTCTTTACTATGTTTTTTTTTTTTTTTAAGATTTATTTTTGGTGGCTGTCACTGTGGCACATTGGGTTAAAGCCCCAGCCTGCAGTACCAGCATCCTATATGGGTGCCAGTTCGAGTCCTAGCAGCTCGACTTCCAATCTAGCTCCTTGTTAATGTACCTGGGAAAGCAACAGATGATGGGCCAACTGCTTGGGCCTCTGTACCCATTTGGGGGACCAGGAAGAAACACCTGGCTCCTGGCTTCAGCCTAACCCAGCCCCGGATGTTGCAACCATTTGGGGAGTGAACCAGTCAATGAAAGACCTCTCTCTCCCTCTCCCTCTCTCTATAAGTCCACCTTTCAAATAAATAAATAAATAAAAAATAAATCTTTAAGAAAAAGACAGAGTGACACACAGAGAAGAATAGATACAGAAAGAGATCTTTTTAAAAAATCTTTATTTGAAAAGCAGAATTACAGAGAAGCAGAGGCAGAGAGAGAGAGAGAGAGAGAGAGGTATTCCATCTGCTAGTTCACTCTCCAGATGGTAGCAACAGCTGGAGCTGTGCCAATCCGAAGCCAGGAGCCAGGAGCCTCCTCTGGGTCTCCCACATGAGTGCAGAGACCCAAGGACCCAGGCTGTCTTCCACTGCTTTCCCAGGCCACAGCAGAGAGCTGGATCAGAAGTGGAGCAGCCAGGACTCAATCCTGCGCCCATATGGGATGCCACTATGCCACTGCACTGGCCCCCAAAGAAATCTTTCCTCTCCAAGTGGCCCCAACAGCCAAGTCTGGACCAGATAAATCCAGGAACCCAGAAATCCCATCTGCATCTCCCACGTGGGTGGTAGGGGCCGAAGCACTTGGGCCATCTTCTGTCTTCTCAGGCAAATTGGCAAGACACTGGATGAGAAGCAGAGTAGTCAGGACTTGAACTAGGATGCTGGCATTGCAAGTAGTTTAACCTGCTGCACCACAACGTTGGCTTCTACTAATAGTTTTTCAATGAGCTTAACCAGATAGATAACCCAACTTTATCATGTGGCCAGAGGGGCATAGAAACCCCTCTTGGGGGCGGAGGGGGTGTATGCAGCGGGTGTTGTGGCACAGTGGGTTAAACCACCACTTGTGATGCCTACATCTCATATCTGAGTACTGATTTGAGGTCCAGCTGCTCTGCTTCCAAACCAGCTCCCTGCTAATGCACCTATGAAGACAGTGGATGATGGCCCAAGTGTTTGGGCCTCTGCCACCTGTGTGAGAGACCTGGCTGGAGTTCAAGGCTCCTGGCTTCAGCCTGGCCTAGGCCCTGCTGTTGTGACCATTTGGGGAGAGAACCAGAGGTTGGAAGATGTGCATTCTCTCTCTCTCTGTAACTACTTTTCAAAGAAATAAGTAAATCTTTAACAAGAAAACCCTCTGGAAGCTTCTGCTTTGAGGTATCCTCCAGCCTGGATTCCTTGCAGGAATCTTGGTGGTTTAATCCAGACACAAAGTGTACAGTGCAGACACAAAGCATAAATGAAGTTCAAGGACACTGAGGACCATGGAGAGCTTGTGCGTGGACTCTCTTGGACTCCCAGGGATTTCCTGAACTCTCTTTCTCTTGCTGCGTCACTGATTAAAAGCTGTACGTGAGTATGCTCTGTGGAACCAGTGAGCTCTTTCAGACACCCTCTTGCAACAAGGCCTCTCTGACCCCCATTTCCCCATTGTTATTACTCTGCTTCCATTTCCTTCACAGTGTTTGCCATATATGTAATTCTCTTATCTTTTCCTTTTCTGAAATAGTGAAATATACTCTAAAAGGTAAGCTCAAATGCAGGCAGGGTTTCTGAATAATTTGTTAGTATATTCCGGGGGCTAGAATGATGCAATAAATAGTTGCTGAATGAATTAGTGAATGAGACTTTTCTTTTATAGTTTCTGAGTTTTGTAATACGCTTGGCACTATGGTTTGAATGTTTGTCCCCAAATGCAAGTGTTGGCAACTTAATCACCAGTGCAATTGTGTTTGGAGTTGGGGCCTAATGAGAAGCAATGAGGCCATAGGGCTCTGCCCTCCTGGATGGACTAAGGCTGTTATCATGGACACAGGTTGTTATTTCAGGATTGGGTTTCTTGTAAAAGGATGAATTTGGCCTCTGTTTGGTGTTTGGGCTCCCCTAACTATTATATATGTATGTATGTATGTATGTATGTATGTATCTATCTATCTATCTATCTATCTATCTATCTTCTTCTTCTTCATTATCATCATCATCTATCTCTTCCATTCCTCCATGGGATGACACAGTAAAAAGGCTCTGGCCAGTTGCCGGCCCTTTGATCTTGGACTTCCCAGCCTCCCAAACTGTGAGCAAATGAATTTCATTTCATTATAAATTACTCAGTCTGTGATGTTGTGTAATAGCAACACAAAGAAGTCCTTCTTCATCTTAATAAGAGTTCAAGGGGCTACAGCGCTGGCATCACATACGGGTGCCGGTTCAAGTCCCAGTTGCTCCACTTCCAATCAAGCTCTATGCTATGGCCTGGGAAAGCAGTAGAAGATGGTCCAAGTCCTTGAGCCCCTGCAACCACATGGGAGACCCAAAGAAGCTCCTGGCTCCTGGCTTTGGATCGGTGCAGCTGCAGCTGTTGCAGCCAATTAGGGAGTGAACCAGCGGATGGAAGACCCCCCTGCCTCTCTCTGCCTCTGCCTCTCTGTAACAACTATGCCTTTCAAATAAATAAATAGATCTTTAAAATATTTCAAAGATTTATCATGTATTTATTACCTTTCCTTGAAATTTTACCTTTTTTTTTTAAAAAAAGATTCATTTATTTATTTGAAAGGCAGAGTAACAGAGAGAGGGAGAAACAGAGAGAGAGGTCTTCCATCCACTGGTTCACTCCCCAATGACTGCAACAGTCAGGGCAGAGCCAGGAGCTTCTTCTGGGTCTCCCACATGGGTTCAGGGGCCCAAGCACTTGGACCATCTTCCACTGCTCTTCTCAGAGGAGAGAGCCAGGGAACTGGATAGAAACTGGAGCCGCTGGGATAGGAACCTGTGCACGTAAGGATGCCGACATTGCAGGCAGTGGCTTAATCTGCCACACCACAACGCTGGCCCCAATTTTATCATTTTTATATAGAATTCTTAAATGTTTTTAAAAATTAGAACTTGGAGCCAGCGTTGTGGTGTAGCAGATTAAGCTGCCATTTGGGACACCAGCCTCCCATGTTGCAGTCTTGACTGTTCAGCTTCTGATCCAGCTTCCTGCTCATTTGCCTGGGAAAGTATCAGAAGAAGGCCCAAGTGCTTGTGCCCTTGCCACCCACATGGGAGTCCTGGATGGAGTTCTAGGCTCCTGGCTTCAGCCTGGCCAAGATCAGGCTATTGTAGTCATTTGGAGAAGTGAACCAGCTGATGGAACATTCTCTCTCTCTCTCTTTCTCTCCCCCCCCCTTTGCTGTCTGTCACTTTTAAATGAATTAATAAATAAATCTTTAAAAACGTTACATTTTTAACACATTTAGAATGTTTTTGGATTTTCTGTAAGAACCTAACACTGTTTTTCAATGTGAGAGTCAGTTATCCCAAGATCATTGATTGAATAGCTCAATTATTTGAAATCCTACCTTTACCACTCCAAAACTCCCATTTGCAAATCTCCTGTTGGCCCCTCTTCTGTTTCCATTGCTCTGTTTTTCTATTTCCGTCTCAATACCATGTGTTTATGCTGCAACTTCATAATGTACTTTGCTATTAGAAGATCACGTTTCCTCTCATTCTTTTGTTTCAAGACGTTCTGATACTGTGCTGCTCTTCCAGTTGTACTTTGGAATCCGCAGTGTCGCTAAGATATTGGTAGACTTGCATTGCCTTGCTAGAGTATTTGGGTAAGTTTCGAAGTCTGTGTCAGGTTGAGGCCATCCAAGTTACAGTTCTTGATTCATTTAAACTTGATAGGATTCTCCCACAATATCATGTGCTCTCTATTTTTTCCCTACACTTTTATTTGTTCCTGCTGGTAGTGATCTATTTAGGATTCTCTATCTCTTTTGGAGTCTGAAGCTTTTGCTTTCCTAGGGAAAGTCTGTTAGTATGCAGCAGTACCCTGCAGCTGCTTCTATTGTTTGGTATTAATTTATCTGTTTATATTTATATCTCATCCCTGGCTTCTGGGTTTTCTTTCTTTTATCAGTTATGAGGACTTTAGTTGAAAATAACAGGAAATCGTGATCCAATTGGCAAAAACATTAGGGAAAGGTATTATCTCACATAACAAAATGTCCAGATACAGAGTGTCTCTCACACATCAGGACTCTGGGTTCACACTTCTGCAGATCTCCGGGGACTGCCCTTGGGCCATCAGCAGGATGGTTAGAGCAGGGCAAAGCATCGCACCCAGACATCTAGAGACAGAAAGGGACTAACTTTCTCTTTTATGTGTCTCTTTATTGAGAGTGAGGAAAACTTTCCCAGAAGACTGTCAGCAATCTCCCCATCTAATCCTAGCCAACGGGACCAGGTCACATGACCACTCTAAATCAGGTACTAGAAAAGTACACGAGATTACCTTTATTTATTTATCCTGGTCACTTCAAGGTGGGATGATTGTTGGAAAATCAGCCACCTTGACCCCTGCTTCTCTGTTCAACTTCATCAGATTTGCCAAAGGTTTGTCTGCTCTGAGATGGACAGTGAGCCTGGTGGTTAAGATGCCAGTTAGGATGCCCACGTCCCAAACTGGAGGACCTCAGTTGGAGTCCCAGCTCCAGTTCCTGACTTAGCTTCCTGCCAAGGCAGATCCTGGGAAGCAGCAGTGATGGCTCCATCCACATGGTTCTGCCATCCACATGGGACACCTGGACTGCATTCCAGGCTCCTGGCTTCCACCTGGCTGACCCCACCCATCTTGGGCATTTGGGAGTGAATCAGTGGATGGGAGTTTCTCTCTCTCTCTCTCTGCTTCTCAAACACATCTTTTAAGTGTTAAAAAAAAATTTGGTCGGGGAACATGGCACTGGTTCAAGACCCAGCTGCTCCACTTCCAATCTAGCTCTCTGCTATGGCCTGGGAAAGCAGTGGAAGATGGCCCAAGTGCTTGGGCCCCTGTACCCACATGGGAGACCTGGGGGAGGCTCCTGGCTCCTGGCTTCAGAACAGCCCAGCTCCATCCATTGCGCCAATTGGGGAGGGAACCAGCAGATGGAAGACCTCTCTCTCTCTTTCTCTCTCCCTCTCTGCCTCTCCCTTCTCTGTGTAACTCTGACTTTCAAATAAATACATCTTTTTTTAAAAAAAAGTTGGTCTATTTTTTGGTTTTGTCACATCTTGTGACTTACTGAGTACTCTAGCCTATTTTTTTCTAACGTGTAATTTTTCTCCTACTTTACTTACATGTACTGTATTTTTTTTTTTTTTTTGGACAGGCAGAGTGGACAGTGAGAGAGAGAATAAGGGAGAAAGGTCTTTCTTTGCCATTGGTTCACCCTCCAATGGCCGCCATGGCTGGCACACTGCGCTGATCCGATGGCAGGAGCCAGGTGCTTCTCCTGGTCTCCCATGGGGTGCAGGGCCTAAGCACTTGGGCCATCCTCCACTGCACTCCCTGGCCACAGCAGAGAGCTGGCCTGGAAGAGGGGCAACTGGGACAATATCTGGTGCCCGACTGGGACTAGAACCTGGTGTGCCTGTGCTGCAAGGCGGAGGATTAGTCTAGTGAGCCATGGCGCTGGCCAATATCTTTTAATAGATTGTATTTCTGCTGGGAAGTCTACAAACTCTTACCTAACCTTAGACCCCAAACTATGTTCTCCTATGTTTTTCTGAAAGCTTTATAGCTTTACATTTACATGCAAGTTCAAGATCTCTTTTGAGTACATTTTTTGAGGTGGGAGACTTAGGTTGAGGTTAATTTCTTTTTTTTTTTTAACACCAAGTTTTTTTTTAATCATTTGCTATTATCTTTATACACAGAAGATCGATTTAATATATACTATGTAAAGATTTCATCAGTTTGCACCCACACAGAAACACAAAGTGAAAAAATACTGTTTCATTACTGTAATAGCATTATTTCACATTGGATAACACATTAAGGACAGATCCCACATGAGACGTAAGTACACAGTGACTCCTGAAGTTGATTTAACAATTTGACACTCTTGTTTATGGCGTCAGTAATCTCCCTAGGCTCTAGTCATGAGTTGCCGAGGCTATGGAAGCCTTTAGGGTTCGCCGACTTCGATCTTAATCCGACAGGGTCATAGTCAAAGTGGAAGTTCTCTCCTCCCTTCAGAGAAAGGTACCTCCTTCTTTGATGGCCCCGTTCTTTCCACTGGGATCTCACTCGCAGAGATCTTTCATTTAGGTCTTCTTTTTTTTTTGTTTGTTTGTTTGTTTTTCAGAGTGTCTTAGCTTTCCATGCCTAAAATATTCTCATGGGCTCTTGAGCCAGATCCGAATGCCTTAAGGGCTGATTCTGAGGCCAGAGTGCTATTTAGGACATCTGCCATTCTATGAGTCTGCTGTGTATCTCGCTTCCCATGTTGGATCATTCTCTCCCTTTTTCATTCTATCAGTTAGTATTAGCAGACACTAGTCTTGTTTGTGTGAACCCTTTGACTCTTAGACCTATCAGTGTGATCAATTGTGAGCTGAAATTGATCACCTGGACTAATGAGATGGCCTTGGTACATGCCACCTTGATGGGAATGTATTGGAATCCCCTGGCACACTTCTAACTCCATCATTTGGGGCAGTTCCGATTGAGCATGTCCCAAATTGTACACCTCCTCCCTCTCTTATTCCCACTCTTATATTTCACAGGGATCACTTTTCAGTTAAAATTTAAACACCTACGGCTAATTGTGTGTTAGTTGCCAAATTCAACCCATAGTACTAGAACAAATACAAACAACAAAGGGAGATACTAAAATGGGTAAAGATTTACATTGTACATCAACAGTTCAGACAGGAGCTGATCATGTCTTATTTTCTCATAGTGTTCATTTCGTTTCAACAGGTTTCCTCTTTGGTGCGGTTGAGGTTAATTTCATTTATTTCTGCATTCATCGATTTGCCTGTGAATGACTCACCATTCCCACAACAGGTTGTTGAAAAGTTTATCTTTTCTCCTGGAACTGCTTTTGCACCTGTGTCAAAAATCAGTTTTGAGACTGGTTTTGCTGCCCCTGCTCTCTTTATTGTTGCATTCCTTTTGCTTGCTTTGAGTTCCTTTTGCTTTTCTTCTGGACTCTGAGCAGGAGCTTAGATGATCTGCTTGAGATTTTTTATTTTTTCTCTGGATGCAGTTAGAGGTATAAATTTTCTCTCAGTACTGTTTCACCCATGTCCAGCAAGTTTTGCTACATTATAATTTTCACTTAGATGCATTTATTTAAAAAAAAAATACTCCCTTGAGACCCATGTGTCATTTAGAAGTACCGTTGCCCCTTGGTATCTGCAGAGGATTGGCTTCAGGACTTCCCCACGGTTACCAAAATCTGCAGACGCTGAAGTCCCTGATGTCAAATTGCATCTGTACATAACCTATATGCAACCTCCTGTACCCTCAAATTGCCTCTGAAGTGCTTCTGGCACTTGACCAATGTGAATGCTACAGAAGTCATTGTTCTGCGTATAGTTTAAGGAATGACAATTCTAAGAATCTATACATGTTTGGGACAGATACTGCTCTTTTCTGAATATTTTCAATCTTTGGTTGGCTGAGGCCACTGGTAAGGAACCTATGGATGCAGAGGGTCAACTGTGTGTTTGGTTTCCAGGTGTTCAGAGATGTTTGTTATTGGTTTCTAGGTGGATTCCATTGTAACTGTAGAACATACTCTGTATAATTTCAATTCTTTTATATTTGCTATGGGTTTATTTTCACCCATGATATTATCTATCTATCTCTCTGTTTGAAAAGAATGTGTATTTGGCTGCTGGTGGGGGGATGTTCTATAAATATTGATTAGATCCTGTTGGTTTATGGTGTTGTTGAGGTCTTCCACACTCTTGCTGATTTTCTGTCCAGTTGTTCTGTCAGTTATCGAGAGAGGGGTGTTGATGCTCCCAACTACAGTTATGGATTTGCCAACTTCTTTCAGTTCTACTGCTTTTGATTCATGTAATTTGCAATTTGGTTATTTTGTGTCTACATGTTTAGATTGTCTTTTTGGTAAATTGATCTTCTTATCATTGTATAAAGTTCTCTGGTAACTTTCTCTGTTCTGAAGTCTACTTTAATGGATGTTTTTGTGGGTGCTGGGGGTCACAGTTTTCTGCTGTGTCACTGCTGGAGACATTTATTTTATTTATTTATTTATTTATTTATTTATTTTTATTTTTTGACAGGCAGAGTGGACAGTGAGAGAGAGAGACAGAGAGAAAGGTCTTTCTTTGCCGTTGATTCACCCTCCAATGGCCGCCACAGCCGGCGCACTGTGCTGATCCGATGGCAGGAGCCAGGTGCTTATCCTGGTCTCCCATGGGGTGCAGGGCCCAAGCACTTGGGCCATCCTCCACTGCATTCCCTGGCCACAGCAGAGGGCTGGCCTGGAAGAGGAGCAACTGGGACAGAATCCGGTGCCCCAACCGGGACTAGAACCCGGTGTGCCCGCGCCACAGGTGGAGGATTAGCCTAGTGAGCCGCAGCACCAGCCAGAGACATTTATTTTCTAAGTGTTTTCAGTTAGGCTAGGCCGAACCCTTCCTGGTCAGAGTGTGCCGGACCTTCCTGGGGCTTTTTCTCTTTCGTCTGTACCATTGGTATTTCTAGGTTGCTGAGTATTCCAGTTTCACTCAGAAAGGAAACTCACTATCATATCGTCATTCAGGCTCCGAAAGTCCTTAGCTGGTCTATTTTCTTCTCTCTTTTTAGAATCTTTATATTTTTGTTGTATACGCTGTCCAGGGTTTTTAGTTGTACTTGATAGAAAAAATAGAGAAAAGCATGTCTAACACACATTTGCAGAAGAAGTCTGGAAACCTTATATATATTTTTTTTTTAAAAAAAAGACTTTTATTTATTTATTTGAGAGGTAGAGTTACAGACAGTGAGAGGTAGAGACAGAGAGAGAGGTCTTCCATCCGCTGGTTCACTCCCCAAATGGCCGCAACAGCCAGACGTGCACCCATCTGAAGCTAGGAGCCAGGTGCCTCTTCCGGTTCTCCCACATGGGTGCAGGGGCCCAAGCACTTGGGCCATCCTCCACTGCTTTCCCAGGCCACAGCAGAGAGCTGGATTGGAAGAGGAGCAGCTGGGACTAGAACCGACGCCCACAAGGGATGCTGGCGCCGCAGGCAGAGGATTAATCTACTGCGCCATGGCGCCAGCCCTAAAGCCTTATATTTTTAATAAAAATACTTAAAATTCTGTTTTCTATCCATACATGGAGGTAATCATAGCCTGTATTTTACTTTCCATCCTCCTCTCCCCGACCGCCCCCCCCAAACTTGTTGGGGCAAGCATCCAGATAGAAAGAAATCAAACTACCAAGAGATATCTATAGATGGAAGACTTAGAGATTACTTCAGTTATTTGCTTTTCTTTTGTTTATTTATGTATTTACTTTCATCTGCTTGAAAGGCAAAGTGGAGGTGGGGAGAGGGGAGGGGGGAGTAGAGAGGTCCCCTGTTTTATTCCTTAAATGGCCACAACAGCTAGGGCTGGGCCGGGCTGAAGCCAGGAGCCTGGAACTATTCATGTCTCCCACGTGGGTGGCAGGAGGCCCAAGCCCTTCAGCCATCATCTGTGGTCTCCTAGATGCAGAGGTGAGCAACTGGGTCAGGAGCAGAGTAGTGGGAACTGGAACCTGTGCTCCCACAGGGCATATGGGGCGGGGTGGGGGGCAGCCAGGGCTGATCTGCCCCACCACAAGGCCTGCCTCACGTATTTTTCTACATTTACCACAGTTAGTATGTGTCATTGTAAACAGTAGTTGGAAGCTCAATGCTTTATGGCTTGTTATTCTTAGGTAAAATATCTATTTCTGTGTCATTTCTACCAGTAAAATTCAGTTTTACAGGCCTTCTTTTGCTTATCATGCTAATGAATAAAACTGCAGGCTCTAATCTTAAACCTGCAATTCTTCACACGTGATAAAAGGCGAAACAGAAAGAGATGTGCCCTCTCCTTCTGATCAACAGAGGGAGCATGATCCTGTGCATCAGAAAGCTGGTTCAAGAATCCAATTCAGCAAGATGCTAAACTGAAGACTTTTGTAAGTTCCAGCTGCCCCAGTTCCAACCCAGCTCCCTGCTAATGGCCTGGGAAAACAGTGGAAGATGACCCAAGTCCTTGGGCCCCTGCATGCATGTGGGAGACCCAGAAGAAGCTCCTGGCTCCTCGTTTCAGATTGACCCAGATTGGCCATCTGGGGAGTGAACCAGTGGATGGAAGATCTCTCTCTCCCTCTCTTTCTGTCTGTAACTCTATCTTTCAAATAAATAAATAAATCTTTTAAAAAAAGAAAGAATATCAGACTTATTTTCTTGAGTGACAGTTTAGGTGTATGAATATCAGTAATTTTTTAAAAAATAAAATATTTAATTATTTATTTGAAAAGCAGAGAGACATACAGAGAGATCTTCCATCACTGTTTCACTCCCTAAATTCCTACAATAGCCAGGCCTGGGCCAGGCCAGAGCCAGGAGCTGGGAAATCCTTCCTGGTCTCCCTCATGGGTGGCAGGAGCTCAAGTTTTTGGGCCATCATCTGCTGTCTTTCATGTACATGAGCAGAAAGCTGGATTGGAAGTGGAGTAGCTGGGACTGGAACCAGCACTCCAATATGGGTTGCAGGTTCACCAGTAGCAACCTAACCTGCCTCACCACAACACCTGCCCTTCCATAACTGTCTACTAACTTGTTATATTAATATCAATCTGTTGTTGGAAGTCAAATTTGCCTAAAGAGGCCTTGTAGAACTCCTTTTAAAATTGTCATGCCCTGAGGGCCTGGTGCCGTGGCTCACTTGGTTAATTCTTTGCCTGCGGTGCCAGCATCCCACATGGATGCCAGGTTCTAGTCCTGGTTGCACCTCTTTCAGTCCAGCTCTCTGCTGTGGCTCAGAAGGGCTGTGGAGGATGGCCCGAGTGCTTGGGCCCCTGCACCCGCATGGGAAACCAGGAGGAAGCACCTGGCTCCTGGCTTCGGATTGACACAGTGCCGGACGTTGCAGCCATCTAGGGAGTGAACCAACAGAAGGAAGACCTTCCTGTCTCTCTCTCTCTCTCTGTAACTCTACCTATCAAATAAATTTTAAAAAATTGTCATGCCCTGGAGCTGGCACTGTGGCTCATTGGGTAAAGCTGCTACCTGTAGTCCTAGCATCCTATATGGGCACGATTTGGAGTCCCCTGCTGCTCCAGTTCCTATATAGCTCCCTGCTAATGTGCCTGGGAAAGCAGCAGAGGCTGGTCCAAGTGCTTGGGCCCCTACACCCACGTGAGAGACCCGATGGAGCTCTTAGCTTTGGCTTTGTTTTGGCCGTTTGGGGAAGATGGATGATATAAGACTTCTCTTCCTCTATCTCTCTGCCTTTGCCTCTCCCTCTGTGTAGCTCTGAGTTTCAAATAAATAAATCTTTTTTTTTTTTTAAAAGGCATTGCCATGCTCTACAAAATTCACTTTCAAAAAGAAATCCACAATTCTATTTGCCTATCTGTTTTTGCCCAGACAACAAGGCTGTAGTTGACATCTTTGTATTCCAACACAAAGTACATACTTTTAAAATTCTATCAAATTAGAAGTGGACCCCCTGCTGCGGGTCCCCGGGTGGTCGCGCCTTCTGGAGGTGGGGGCCCAATGAACAGTGGAGGATGCTGAGCAGTCCCGGAGTAACCGGTTCCTGGTTTGCTCTCCATGACGTCTGTCTCGTGCTGTTTCTGACGGACGCGCGGCTCTCAAGTCAAAGTACTGTGATCTGGCAGCAGTTTCTGGGCTGGCTTTAGCTCAGCGGTTCCTTCAGCTACTGAATCACACCTAGTCACCAACTTGTTGGTGGTTCGGGCCCCGCAGGTGCTTTCCCAGTCCTTTTCGCCTCTACACGCTCTTTAAAAAGAACCAGGGGTTCCTGGAGAGGTGGCAGATTTTAGCGCCGGGACTTAGATAAACAATTACATTTTAAATCACTTTATGTGCTTAGTAATCTGTTTTTGTTCCAATCATTACTTTTATTATTATATTTTATGATGTCCTCTTTTGCTTGAGGCCCTGAGGATGTTTTTCTCTCAAATCTGATTGAACTTGTAACATTCCTTAGACCTTCCAAATCAGTTTTCTTAGATTCACTCAAGAGCCTTTCGATGTATAGACTCAGGTTTTAATCCCAGAAACTTCTGCTAGTGTAATTTGGAATATCAAGCCTGTTCCATTATTTTAGTCGTCCTCAGGGACTGCACTAAGTGTTGAATCTTTTTGCTGTTGTATCTACCACTTGTTTTTCCTGATTCTTTTTACTACATTCTTGATTTTATTTTCATTTCCTTGACTATTTTTTAGTCCCTTTCCTCAATACCAGTTACTGTATTTTACATACAATCTCATTTCCTTTAGACCATTGTATAATTTAATCTGTTTTACCTATGATTTTTAAAGCTTGATATTTCCTGATATTGACTTCCTCTCTCTCTCTCTTTTCCAGTTTTGTGCCCTTTCTTCCTTCTTTCTTTCCATTTTTCATTTGAGAGAGTTATAGAAGAAGAGGGAGGGGGAGGAGAGGGAGAGGGAGAGGGCGAGAATCCATCTTTCATCTGGGTCATTCCCCAAATGGCCACACTGGATAGGGCTGAGCCAGGAGCTTCATTTGGGTCTTCCACGTGGGTGCAGGGGCCATCTTCCACTGCTTTCCTAGGCACGTTAGCAGGGAGCTGGATCAAAAGCAGAGCAGTGGGGACTCTAAGAGGCACCCGTATGGGATAAGAGTGCTTATATTACGGCAGCAGCTTTACCCACTACACTACTGTGCTGGCCCCAATCTTTTTGTTCTTTGTTAATTTATGATCTGAATTGTTTTTCTGAATCTCTATTATTTCATGTCATTAAATGTTAAATGTATTTGATTTACATTGGAAAAAAAAAAGTGGATCAAATTTTCATTTTCTCGGTTGTGTATGTCGGAGGAAAAAGAGGGTGGTTCTGCTGCCAGGCATTCGACTTCAGCAAAGAGTTGGAAAGACTTATGTCAATGAATGAACCATTATAATAGCAAATCCGAGGGAGGGGTGAGAAATGATGGCAGTGGTCCATGCCGGTAGTCTCAAATAAAGCAGCACAGAGAGGAGAGGTGAGCCTTCCTCTTGGATCCAATGCCACAGGCAGGAGAAAAAGGGTTTTATTATACAAAGATGGCTCACGGCTGATCACCATGCATGTGGACCTTCTCAAGAAATATTAGCATTGCAAGCACCAGTGCCCAGCATGAAACACTTGGCAGATCATCTTAACGATTTTGTTAATCCAGCAGGAGCCTGCCCGCCTCTGCGGTGGGCCAATTCACAGTGACTGTTGAGATGCTATTTTGCTTGAATGCAAAGAAGAGAGTAAGAAAAAAATTATATATATATGCAAATTTAATTTTTTTTTTCTGTGGCTCAAGAACTTCAAGCAGTTTCAATGTCCAATGGAAAGAGCTCAGGGCACTATCGTTTCTGAAATATTCTTAGTTCTCTTATTTGCTGCCAGTGGTCAGATTGAAGGTATAGCCCAGGGCACTGGTTTGCAGAACATGTATCTTCTTTATGAAAATTAGTGACCTAGGGGTAGCGGGTTGTCTTTCTCTGGGCACCAAGAGCCACCCTATGGCAGATAAACAATAAGGTGAGAAGTCTGCGGTATGGGAGCACCAGTGCATCCTTGTGCATGCTTTCTGAGTGTGTATTCTGAAACCTGAGCAGGGGGCTGGGGGCGGGGGACAAGCAGCCAGACAGGGGCCGACAGCTCATATCTTGCCTGTCTACCTGAGCTACCCCAAAGTGGTTCTGCTTGTATTCTTTGTTTTCCTTTCGCTCCCCCCTTCCTTTTGCTGCAGCATAGGTTTGCAAATATTTTTTTTTTTTGAAAGGCCGAGAGTTACAGAGAGGCAGAGGCAGAGAGCAAGAAAGTGAGAGAATGAGAGAGAGAGAGGGAGAGAGAGAGAGAGAGAGAGGTCTCCCACCTGCTGGTTCACTCCCCCAATGGCCAGCCGCTCGAAATCTCAAGAAGGAGGGCAGTGACATTACTACAGATCCTATAGCTCTGCAGCAAGTCCTGTAACTATTCAGCAGACACAGTGCCACCAGGC
This sequence comes from Sylvilagus floridanus, assembly GCA_949820135.1. NCBI lineage: Eukaryota > Metazoa > Chordata > Mammalia > Lagomorpha > Leporidae > Sylvilagus > Sylvilagus floridanus. The sequence goes on from OX463225.1 coordinate 123,121,296, forward strand.
ACACTAAAAGGATAATAAAGGAATGTTATCCAAAAACTTCACACCGATGAATTTTATGAGTAACTTAGACAAAATGGACAAATGTCTTGATAGCTGGACACAAATTATCCAAGCTAGTTTAAGAAGAAATAGCTTCAATGGTGCTATAGCTATTTAAAAAAAATTGAATTTATCATCAAAATTTTCCCACAATGAAAACTCAAGGTCCAGATGGCTTACTTGGTGAATTCTAACAAAATATTAAGGAATAAATAATACAAATACTACCCAAAACCTTCCTGAAAATCAGAGAGGAAAGAACGTTTCCCAGTTCAGATATCCTGGCAAAGACATTACAGGGAATGAAACCCAATGACTGGCCGGCGCCGCGCCTCAATAGGCTAATCATCCGCCTGTGGCACTGGCACACCAGGTTCTAGTCCTGGTTGGGGCGCCGGATTCTGTCCTGGTTGCCCCTCTTCCAGGTCAGCTCTCTGCTGTAGCCAGGGAGTGCAGTGGAGGATGGCCCAAGTGCTTGGGCCCTGCACCCCATGGGAGACCAGGAGAAGCACCTGGCTCCTGCCTTTGGATCAGCATGGTGCGGTTCACCCATTGGAGGGTGAACCAATGGCAAAGGAAGATGCAAAAAATTTTAACAAAGTTTTAACAAATAAATTCAACAATATATAAAACCATAAAACTTCTTGACCAATGCAAGGTTGGACAACTTGAAAACTAATGAATATTATTTACTATATTAATAGATTTAAAAAAAATCATTTCATCCATCGGAGCAAGCATTTGATGAATTCAACATCTATTAATGGTAAAAACAAAACATACAAATGAACAACAGCAACAACAAAATCCTTTCAGTTAACTAGCCATAGAAAGAAACTTCTTTAACCTGATTGTTTTGGGGAAGCCCAGGATATGGCCATCAAAGTCAGAGGTGCCGTGAGATGGAAGAAAGAGGCAGACAAATCCAGTATCTCTCACTGTGTAATTTGTTAGAGAAGTATGACCTCTGTGGCCACAGACAGAGGATACTGTGCTAGGAGGCAGGATAAAAGGGGTTCTATTATGCAAATGTGGCTCATGGCTAACCAGAATGCATGGGAGTTTCTTAAGAAGTATTCCATACCAAGCATCAGTGCCCAGCATGAAACACTTGGCAGATTCTCTTAGTGACTTCGTTAATCTCATATGGCTTGAGATGACCTCCAAGGTCACCTAAAGGCCAAGATGGCAGTTACAACCACGATGTCTGTAGTCATATAAAATTGAATCTCTGTACTGGTAGATGGTGTACACAAACAAATCTGTATCTAATATCAGTTTAGGTGAAAGATTGCGTGCTTTCTAAGATTGGAAGGAAGGTAAAAAAAGTCAGCTCTTACACCATTCTTGCTCAGCATAAGGTTGAAAGTTCTAGCCAATACAGTAAGGCAATAAAAGAAAATGGAAAGCAGACAAATCAGAAGTAAAGAAGCAAAACTCGGATGGGCATTTGGCAGAGCAATTAAGATGCTGCTGGGGATGCCTGCATCCCAAGGTGGAGTGCCTGGTTCCACTTCAAATTCCAGCTTCCTGCAAGTGTGCATCCTGGGAGGCAGCCATGACGGCTCCAGGACTTGGGAGCCAGCCGCTCGCACCGGAGGCCCAGAGTGAGTTCCAGGCTTCCGGCTTCAGCCTGACCTACTCCTTCCTGGTTATTGTGAGCATTTGAGGAATGGGCCAGTGGGTGAAAGATCTCTCACTGTCTGTCTCTGTCTCTGTCTACCTCTCTTTCTTTCAAATAAAGTCAAAATTTAAAATATTAAAAAGAAAAAAAATTATATATTTTGAAGTAACATAGTAATCTATTTAGAAAATCCTAAGGAAATAAAAAAAATTTACATACTTGCTAATAAATGAGTTTGCAAGATTACCAAATCAATATACAAAACTCAATTGTATTTATTTATACTAGAAATGAACAATCAGAAGTTTACCTGGCTGCTTCACTTCCTATCCAGCTCTCTGCTATGGCCTGGGAAAGCAGTAGACGATGGCCCAAGTCTTGGGCTTTTGTACCCACGTGGGAGACCTGGAAGAAGCTCCTGGCTCCTGGCTTTGGGTCAGCACAACTCTGGCCATTGAGGTCATTTGGGGAGTGAACCAACAGATGGAAGACCTCTCTCTCTGGCTCTACCTCTCTCTGTAACTCTTACAAATAAATTAAATAAATCTTTTAAAAATGTATTTTAAGTACCACTTATAATAACAGCACAAATATGAAATACTCAGGCATAGATTTGACAAAAGACGTGCAAGACCTGTGTACAGAAAACCACTGAGAGAAGTTAAGGAAGACTTAAATATGTATAAATGGAGAGGCACATTGTTTTCATGAATCAGAAGACCTGGTATTGTTAAGATATCGATTGTCTCCAAATTGATCTAGAGAATAAATGTAGTCCTAATCAAAATCCCAGCAGGCTTTAAAAAAATTAAGAATTTTTAGTTGACGTGCTGATTCTAAATTTACATGAAAGTGCAAAAATATGTGCATAAGAATGCTAACTTTATTTTGTGATTTGTTTAGAAGCCCCTTAGGCCCTGTCTAACCTGAGGGTCTAGGCTCTATGGAGTTTAAAGGTGCACGGCTAACTACACACATCCCTTGTATTTCATTTTTACTCGGGCTGGTTAGAACTTTCTTCCTCTTCTGGGGTTACTGGGTCTTTTATAACAAGTCAGCTGCAAGACTTAGTGCCTCACTGCCTGCCCCACGCCCATCTTCAACCACCCCTGGATTCCCTAGGGCCACCAGCACAAAAGCACGCCTCTCAGATAATGGAAAATTTATTCTAAATGCTTATTTTAGCTTGAGAAAGAGCCACTGTCTCGTGCCTCTGTTGCTCATATGTCTGCCGTGTTCTGTGGCGTTTGCACAGCTGAGTGGTCCTGCTGTCCCTCCACCTGCTCCCCCCATTTCTGATGGCTGTCTCACCTCCAGATAACCCACTAGGGACCTGGTGGGTGCTGTGATGGGAGAGAGGGGAGGAGGGCAGCCACTGAGAAAAGACGTGGGCCCTGCCATGGAGGCCTCAATGAAAGCTTCAGAGGCTGGGACGATGGTTCCCATAGAGCCACCCGGAGCTGAAGAGACACTGTAGCCTCCATATTGCCCCATTCCTGGCTGCTCAGGTTTCTCAAGCTATCGGATGCCTCCTGTCTCAGATTCCTTCAGGATCAGTGGCTTGAGCTTTGGCCATGGGCCTGAGCCCTGGGTTTCCTGCTGGGTCCCCTGAAGATAGATTTTCTTTTTCCCTTCGCTCGTCCTCGGACAACTTTTCCTGCTTCATACTCAGATTTCCACCGAGACCAAGCAGCCTTAGCTGTGCAAACGCAGGGAGCTGAGAGATGAGTCTAGAGAAATTTTTGTACAAATTTTCAGGATTGGGATGATCAGAACCTACAAGGACTAAACTGATATCTACCCTAATCTGATATCTCAGTCCCCAGATATTGAAGCACCAGGATTGCTGCACGATGTATTTGCACCCGTGCTTTTCCATGACTTTCCATACAGCCTTCAAGAAATTCCCCACCCCTCCTCAAGGGCTTCACCAATGAACTTGAAGGTCATTGCACTGATCTTTTTTTTTTTTTAATATTTATTCATTTATTTGAAAGGTGGAGTTACAGAGGCAGAGGCAGAGAGAGGCCCTCCATTCACTGGTTCTTTCCCAAAATGGCTGCAAGAGCCAGAGCTGGGCTGATCTGAAGCCAGGAGTTAGGAGCTTCCCCCAGGTCTCTCATGAGAAAGCACGGGCCCGGGACTTGAGCCATCTTCTACTGCTTGCCCAGGCCATAGCAGAGAGCTGGACTGGAAGTGGAGCAGCCCAGACTCCAACTGGTGCCCATATGGGATGCTGGTACCACAGTCGGTGGCTTCACCCACTCTGGCAGAGCGGCCCCCAATGCATTGCTCTTTCGCAGGGTGTATATGAAGGCCCGTTGGCTACCAGATAGTTGCATGCTTTAAAAGGTTTCTGGGCAATGTGAGGGAATTCTTGAATGGTTGGAAATGCCTTTGTTTCATTTGTAGCCCCAGGGTTGACCCTGGAGCCAACCTGGCCAAATCTGAATGATGAAAGCCAATCGCAAACCCAAAAATAGGCCCCAGATGCAAGGAGATGAGACAGTTAGGTTTACTTCCCGTTTTCTAATTTGAGTGGTTTCACGCTGAAGAAAATCAGTGTGCTGGGTTGCAGGAGACCTAAACACACTCACGATGAAGCTAGGCTCTGTCTTCATGAGCTGGACACTCTTCTACCTTTCCCCTGTGATGCTCTGGGCAGCTCTGATGTTACTGGGTAAGTAGAAAGCTTGAATGTTGGCGTGGGACGGGAGATACACCTGCTTCGGGGGAAAGACTCCAAGGTGAGAGGAAGCAGTATTCAGAGGCAAGGCGTAAGAAGAGATTTCGGTTGTGTGGGATTGAAGACTGAATGTAAAATTCTTCAAGGCTTTTCCATCCTAATAGTTCCCTATGACTAGGATAACTTCTCTAGCTACAATCGCGACTCTTTCCACCCTTTTTTGAGACGAGGTTCTTGCAAAGGTAGACTGCACTTACTCTCTCTGCTGCCCCACTCACTGCTCGCACTTGTGGGCTGGCTGTCACTGAAGTCAGTACTGACAGAGCACAGTGACCGGCACGCTAACCAGGCCTTGGCACACCTTTTCCATTGTATCCTGCTGTCTTCTCTGCCCACTGGGCACGGGTGATCACTTACTCCTTCTTGGCCTTCTCTGCTCCCCTGGCTCCCATGAAACTATTTTCTCCCAGTACTGCAGGTGTTTCTCTGGGTTCTTCGGTAACTTCTCTTCTCTTCTTAAATAGTAAAGTTGTCTGTAGTTACATCTTTGCCTCTCTATTCTGCTTTCTTTATACAATCTCCTTCATGAACTTATTTGTCTGCATATTTTTTCCCACTACAATTCAATTTTTAAGAGTCCCAAATCATATCCTTAGCAATGCTTTGGAACTTCACATTTAATTATCAAGCTTTGCTTTGTCTCACAAGTATCTCAGCACAATGTGACCTGGACTGAATTAATCTGTCCTTGGGGCCCTCACCTCTTCTAATTCATCTTCCACTATTTCTGACCTCTGATGGCATCTTCATCCATCCCGCCACCTAGCCCAGAAACCTGAGAAGTGACCTGGACTCTGCCCTGTCACTCTCTGTATCTGGCCAATCACTGAGTTTGGCAAATTTTATCTCCAGAGTTGTTCTTAGAGCCAACCCCTTCTCTGAAACATCACTAGTGTCCTAGGATGAGCCCTCATCATTGACGATTTGGACTCACCCCATAACATTGTTTCTTTTAAGATTTATTTATTTAGAAGGCAGATTGACAGACATAGAAGGAGAGACACAGAGAGAGAAGTCTTCTTTTCTTCTTTAAAGATTTATTTATTTGAAAGTCAGAGTTACACAGAGAGGCAGAGAGAAAGATCTTCCATCTGCTGGTTCACTCCCCAACTGGCCGAAATGGCCAGAGCTGTACCGATCTGAAGCCAGGAGCCAGGAGCCTCCCCCGGGTCTCCCACACTGGTGCAGGGGTCCAAGAACTTGGGCCATCTTCCACTGCTTTCCCAGGCCACAGCAGAGAACTGGATCAGAAGTGGAGCAGCTGGGAGTCAAACTGGCACCCATATGGGATGCTGGCACTGAAGGCAGCGGCTCCACCTGCTATGCCACAGTGCCAGCCCTGAGAGAAGTCTTCTAACTGTTGGTTCACTCCCTAAATGCCAGGGTTGGGCTAGGTTGAAACCAACCTCCATGAACTTCATCCAGGTCTCTCACGTGAGTGGCAGGACCTCAAGCGCTGAAGCCACTATCCTCTGCCTCCCAGGCAAATTCAGCAGGACGCTGGATTGGAAGTGGAGCAGCCAGGACTCTTATTGACACTCTGAAACAGACAGAGTATTTCTTTTTTTAAAATTTATTTTATTTATAAGTCAGAATTACAGAGAGCAAAGGAGAGAGGTAGAGAGGTAGAGAGAGAGAGAGAGAGAGAGAGAGATCATCCATCCACTTGTCCACTTCCCAAGTAGCCACAATAGCCAGGGCTGGGCCAGGCCTAAGCCAGCAGTCAGGAGCTTCTTCCAGATCTCCCATGTGGGTTCATGGGCCCAAGTGCTTGGGACATCTTCTGTTGCTCAGAAGTGGAGCAGCCAGGACTTGAACCAGCACCCACATGGACTTGAACCAGTACCTGCTAGACCACAAATAAATAATAAATCCAATAAATCCCAATCTACTTATATTTACATATTCACACAGTAGACTCTTACCTGCCTGCAGCTTGCACAGCTGCTCCTGCCTGAAACGAGCTCGCTCCATGGGTTCCTGTTCCCCTGCCCGTTACAAACTTTAGGTTTCTTTTAGGGGGCATTTTCTCCAGGAAGCCTTCCCAGCACCCTTGTTTCTGCTCAGGTGGATGCTTGTGATAGCTCTTTCTGATTGCTTTTGCCCCCTTTTGCTGCAAACAGTATATTTATATGCATGTGTCTTCCACTACACTTAAAGCTAACTGCGGGCCGGGACATGCTTCTTTGTTTTTGCTTTGTGCTAAAAACTGCAGCCTTGGAATTAGTCTGATTTCAAGCCCCTCCTTGATTTACCAGCTCTGTATCACCTTGGAAAGGGGACATTTTTCTCACTCTGATTCGACTTTCTCACTTGTCAAGTGAGAATAATTATACTGGCCACATGAGATATATTGAGTGAAAGTGCCAGATAGCCCAACAAGGTTTTGTTTTTAAAAAAGAAAAGAGCAGAGGCAGCTGAGTGACCGTGGAGGAACCGAAAGGAGGTAGAAAGCCTGCGAGAAGCTGTAAAGCGAGCACCTGGGCCTCCTACGATGCGAATCAGGAAGTAGGAACGGGCCCTGATAAGGGAAGCTTCAAGGTCAAAGCAGACCACGGGGCCACTGGGATGGAAGGGGCCAAAGGCAAGCGGGACAGAGAAGGTGAGCACTGTGAGTGGCTGTGGCTGGAAGAGGGCACGAGGGGAAGAAGGAGATGGTATACGTGGCACCGCCCCTGCCTGGATCAATCACCGAGGTAAGGCGTAGGTTGAGGAGATACAGTCAGAAATCCACACCTCTACGTTTCAACCCAGAAGCAAAGAATGATGCTACAGTTCCCAATGTACAGACGGGGAGTAGTGGGTCTGGGGTGCAGAGGACCCACTGTTGACAGGGAAAGCTCAAGGGACAGAGGACATTAAGATAGAGATGGGTCAAAGACCAAGACTTGAAAGGGGGAGTGAGCAAGGAGAGACCCAGCTAGCCACGGGAAGCTCTTTGGCGTCCTCAAGGCCTAAGAGCCAAGTGAATTTTGGGAAAATGAGAATTCAGAAGAAAGCCCCTAAGGAGGGTCTGAGGACTGCCGTAGACCATGTCAACGTGGTGAAGACAAAGAACACTGATTTGGGACTCACACGCACCTTTCCTACTCCATTGGTCATTTACTTTTCTACACCTGTGTGTTCACGATTTATAATATGGGAATGAAGTCACCTACATGATGAAAGCAGGTGAAGACTGAGTAGGATAACACATCAAAGTGCTAGCGGACGGTAATGACCATTAGAATCTGATGTCTTCCTTTCCCTCCTGTCCTGTGCCTGCTGCCCTGGGTGCACCGTTGTCTTTGGCATCTGGTTGCCTGCGCCAACAGCTGGATGTCATTCTGGTGAGTTCACTGTCTTCAATTCTCTCCCGTCTCTCTTCCTTAAACCATGTTCTGTTCCTTGAGATCACACCAGCTTAAAATTACTCACTTGAGACTCTTTGGGGCCTCTTGGAAAAAAGGTGTTGGTGTCTCCCTAGTCTGAGGAGAAGGAGAAACTTCTTGGGGGGGGGCGATTTCCTGTCCTATTTCTCTAAATTGCAGCATCATTATCTGGATCTCCCTGGACCGTGCCATCTTCTGCTGCCAATCTTGAGACTCTGCAGTGTGATGGACCCATCAGCGCCAGGAAGAGCAGCTGCCACACTGATGCTGACCCAAGGGATGATGACTATGAAATCAAAGCCTACACTTTCAGCGAACCCTTCCATCTGATTGTGTCCTATGGTGAGGCCCTGGGAAGTCCCTGTCGAGTGCCCTAAGCCCCTCCTTTCCATCCTATAGCCCACTCAGGAAGGTTCTCCCAGAACTCTGGCCATATGATGAGGTACTTTCTTCCCCCATAGGGGGAAGATGAGGTACTTTCTTCAGCCCATAGCAACTGGGATTCCCTCAGTCCTAGGCCCTAGAGAACTTGTTCCACATTCTCGAGCAGTGGTGAGAGTTACCTGGACCCTACTGTGGGCATCACTGGGAGACCTCTCAAGGGAAGCAGTGGGTAACACTCAGCTCTTACTCTTCTGGACCACAGACTGGCTGATCCTCCAAAGTCCATCCAACCACCTATTTGAAGGGGACCCACTGATTCTGCGCTGCCGAGCATGGCAAGACTGGCCATTGACTCAGGTCACCTTCTACCGAGATGGCTCAGCCCTGGGTCCCCCCGGGCCCAACAAGGACTTCTCCATCGCCGCGGTACAAAAGGCAGACAGTGGGCGCTACCACTGCAGCGCTGTCTTCAGGAGCCCTGGCCCTGGAAGTCCAGAGACAGCAGCTGCCGTGGCGATCACAGTCCAAGGTGAGAGCTAAAAGCAGCACTGCCAGGGTGGAGGCAGATGAGGTGGGATGGGGGTCTTTGGGCCAGAAGAGGAAAAGGCCATGAAAGGCTTGGGATGCAGGTTGCTGGAAAATGCCCAAGTTGGATTTCCTGGAGGGGCAAGAGCTAGGCATTGTTTTGTCAGGTCATTCAGCACCACCCATCTGGGCATGCTTCATACCCAACTGGGTACGCTACCCAGCATTTACTGATGGGTTGTGAGGACTCTTGTAGGATTTGTCTACCTCTGGATCTTATCTAGTCCTATCTCCTGGAAGACAGTCAGAGCTTGATAGATTCAAATGCAACCTTTCTTGTTTTTCTTTTTTTTTAAAATATTTATTTTATTTATTTGAAAGGCAGAGTTACAGAGAGACATAGATCCAGAGAGAGAGAGAGGTCTTTCATCCATTGGTTCACTCCCCAAATCACTGCAATGGACAGAGCTGAACTGATCTGAAGCCAGGAGCTTCTTAAGTCTCCCACATGGGTACGGGGGCCCAAGGACTTGGGCCATCTTCTACTGTTTTCCCAGGCCACAACAGAGAGCTGGATCAGAAGAGGAGCAGCTGGGACTAAAACCAGCACCCATATGGGATGCTGGTGCTTCAGGCCAGGACTTTAACCCGCTACGCCACAGCGCTGACCTCCCAAATGCTCTCTTCTAAGACAGACCAATCATGGTGAAAATAAGGAAAAGGAAGTAGGACTGGGGTTCTTTGCCTGTCCCAGGTCTACCTGAGTATAGGACCGCTCAGCTCTTCTTTCTCACCTCTCTTTCCCCCAGAACTGTTTCCTGCCCCGGTTCTCCAAGCTTTACCTTCTGGGTCCCAAGATGGAAGCCTGATGACCTTGTACTGTCAGACAAAGCTGCCCCCGCAGAAGTCAGCCACCCGCCTCCTCTTCTCCTTCTACAAGGATGGAAAGCCAATGCGCAGCAGGGGCCGCTCCTCGGAATTCCAGATCCCCATAGCTGCAGAAGAGCACTCTGGGACCTACTGGTGTGAGGCAGCCACTGAGGACAACCAAGTTCAGAAACAGAGCCCCCAGCTGGAGATGAAGGTGCATGGTGAGTTAGTGTGTGTGTGTGTGTGTGTGTGTGTGTGTGTGTGTGTGTGTGAAGTTGGGGAGGGGAGGGTGGCTGGGCCTATGACTGGGATTCAGTGTGGCGAAATTAGGAGGGAACACAGAGGAGGCAGGAGAAATAAGCCAGAGCCCCCGAGGATGGAAGGCAGCACAGACAGCAAAGCCCTCCCTCAGATTGGGCTGTTTCACCACTGCACCAAACTAAGACCCGAGCCAGCTCCATTCCTGCTTCTCATAGGCCTTAAGGGCCTGACGTCATCTCTGGGCATTTGCAGAGCATAACAGATACAATATGGTATCTTCATCTGATATGAGGATGAGGTAGTCCGGAGTTAATAATCAATGCTTGGAGCTACCATTAAGAAGGCTGCACTTGACCTGAACTACACCCAGGGGAGATGTTAAGGGTGATGAGGGGTCTTGGAGCCTTGTCATATGAGAAATATTGGAAGGGACGGGGGCGGGGGGTGTGCTCTTTCTGAAAAGGAGATGACTCAGGGGCCCGCAGAATGGTCCTCAAAATGAGGAATTAGCCTAATGTCATCTACAGTACAGAGCTTGACCTAGCTCTATGCTTCAGGGAATGAGATTCTGCTTTGCTAGAAGAGGAATTGGCTAATAGTCACGACAAGGCCTCATCACTGAAGACTTTTAAGCAGAGGTAACCAAGCTTTAGATCAAAATTTGGATCGGGAGGGACACCAGCGTCCTAAAGTCTCTACTGCCATGGGGCCCCACAGCCGCCTTCAGAGAACAAGAGAGATTGCGCAGGCTCGTGAGGGGAGAGAAGGGCCAGACTTCACTCTTGTCCGTGCCTCCTGTCCCACCATCCAGCTCCCTCCGGCACCGCTGCACCCCCCACCTTGAATCCAGCTCCTCAGAAATCAGCCGCTCCAGAAACTACTCCCACCGAGCCCCCTGGGCCTCCGCCTCCACAGCCAGCCCCTGCTTCTGAGGATTCGGGCTTCTCTTGTCCTCTGAGGGCTCCAGACCCCCATCTGTATCACCGGATGGGCCTTCTTCTCCAGCACATTCAGGACGTGAGAGCTCTCCTCGGTCATCTGGTCATAGAGCTGAGGGACTTGTCTGGCCACCTGAAGCCCGGGACCACAAAAGCTCCTGAACAATAAAAGCAAGCGATTCGCCCGCCATATTGCTCGACCAGCTCTAATAAATCCAGCTCTATCTATGTTTCTCTTCCTGTCTTGCCCGTGTGCACAAATAGTTGTCCTGGTGTTTGGTAAGAACAATGGAGACAGGTGAGCGTAAATAAATGCGTGCAAAACGATCCCTGGAGTTTGGTTCTGCTTGTGTAGTCTCTGTCCACATAACAACAGAATTCTGCTTTCTCTGGACTGGCAATTTCCTTCTGTTGCGCCAACCAGAACCTGGTGACTTAAAGAGGAGCAATGAGGTAGATTTAATGTGGGTGAGCCTCTCCGATCCCAGGGCATTTGGCAACAATTGGCTGTTGCTCTTGGGGGTAGGGATGTGTGTGCTACTGGATTCTAGTAAGCAGAAGCCACAGGTGCTGCTGACATGCCATAATGTACAGGACAACCCCTTCAACAAAAGATTGTCTGAGAAACCCCAGCCTAAAGAAAGCTAGGGTAAGCTCTGGGGTGAAACTTTACCTCAACCGACTGCTCTCTCCTCTCAGCCTCCATCATACAAGTGTTATACACAAGTGTTGAGTTGGTGCCACGGCCTGAATGTTGTGTGCCACTGCCCCTTCCATGCCCCAATCTGTATGTTGAAATCCTAACCTGGAAGAAAATAATATAAGGCAGTGTGACCTTTAGGGGTGATTAGATCTTCAAGGCAGAGCAATTATGATTGGGATTAGTGCCACTGATAAAAAGACCCTAGGTGGGGGGACAGTGCTATGACATAGTGGTTAAAGCTGCCACCTACAGTGTCAGCATCCCATATGGGCATCAGTTCAAGTCCCGGCTGCTCCACTTCCGATCCAGCTCTCTGCTATGGTGTGGGAAAGCAGTAAGAATATGGCCCAAGTGCTTGGGCCCCCGCACCTGCATGAGTGACCTGGAAGAAGTTCCTGGCTCCTGGCTTTGGATCAGCTCAGCTCTGGCCATTGCGGCCATTTGGGAACTGAACCAGCGGATGGAAGACCCTTCTTCTCTTTCTCTCCCTCTGCCTCTCTGTAACTCTTTCAAATAAATAAATACATCTTAAAAAAAAAAAAAAAAAGAGGCCCCAGATGGCTCACGCCCCCTCCAGCCATGTGAGGACATAATGAGAAGCTGCCTTCTATGAACTAGAAAGCAAGCCCTTACTGGAGACCAAATCTGTTGGTGCCTTGATACTGGACTTCCTGGCCTGCAGAACCGTGAAAAGTAAGTTCTGTTGTATATAAACTACTCCGTTTATGGTATTTTTGTGGTAACAACCCCAGTGAACTAAAGCACCTGGTCTTCGCTAAATGTCCAAGTTTATGCCATGTTAAGAATATTCATAAACTTCCATCTGGAGAGGGCTCAACCTTTAGGATAGAGAGGCCGTAATACTCGCACTCATAATACAATTGAAGTAGGGTATACAGAAATCTACAGGATCCTATTGGATTCAGAAACATGTGATCAAGTCATTGGCAGGGTGGCAAATATTTGATTTAATCCACTTGTCTGAAATATTTTCCTTTTAAAAATATACATGGATCTATCTTAGTACCATATTAACACTTCTGTCTATGCCCGAACTGCAATGCTCAGCCAATGAGAGCCGGCCTGGCAGACTCTGTGGTAACCGTTGGTGGGTGAGTCAGCACCTCATTTTCTAGTGACCGTAACCAAGAGGAGTTTTGTCATGTTACCCTGAATTACATGGCCTTCCTTTGTGGTCTTTATTCTGTGCAGTTTTGATTCATGAAGATTTACAAAAGGTTGTGTGCATTATCATTCCAGACCTGTCACGAATAAAAGATTATACACTCACGCTAGATGGTAAAAAATGAGCATTAAGGCAGTTTCTAGAACCTTCAGGGGGAAAGAGCTACCAATTGGGAACTGGTAGAAGTCTGTAAATATCACTCCAGTCTGAGAGAAATGGTTAATGATTACCTTGAATGGGAGCTGATCAGCAGTAACCAGAGGAATGGCATGATTTAGGTGGATTTGAAAAAAAACGGAACTCGACTGTCAACATACCATGTTGGATGTGTCTCAGAAGATTCCATGTTATAACCACTCTACATGGAGTTCCCTTCAGTTAATACTACCATTTTCTTTCTCTCTTTTTAAATTACTAAACATTTACTACCACTTAAATGAAAGATCAGTTGACACAGAGGTTTCTGTTTGTTTTTGATTCTTAGGCTAAGACGGCTGAAGAGGTGATTATTGCACATGCGTTACACTCAGCCACAGCTGAGAACATTAACTGGTCCAGAATGTCACAGTTCCGGGGCAAAGGGCCACCAGGGACTGTTTTGCTGTCCGCATAGCGAGTCGCATAGGCGGTTTTGGCGATCTATCAGTAAGGGAAGTTTCAGATCCTCCCAGAGACAAGATGCAGATAGTAGCAGACAGTCCAACAACTTGTCCCAGCGCCCCGGGGTCCAGCTTCTTCTTACTTCTGCTTCTTTGGCCATCATGGGTACACACGTTAGCTCTTAACTTGGATCTCTGCCTCATCTTCCTTCTTGTGTGCGTCAGCTTGAACATTTGCTTCTTCCTCCACTTGGCTCTCATGGCACCAAGGGTTCCAAGAAGGTAGTGCTAAAGCTGAGAGATGCCCAGAATCTTAAGACAGCTCTGGGGGTCTGCGCTGTGGCGTAGCAGGTTAAACCCTGGCCTGCAGTGCCAGCATCCCATATGGGCGCCGGTTCTAGTCCCAGCTGTTCCTCTTCCGATCCAGCTCTCTGCTATGGCCTGGGAAAGCAGTAGAGGATGGCCCAAGTCCTTGGGCCCCTGTACCCACATGGGAGACCCGGAAGAAGCTCCTGGCTCCTGGCTTTGGATCAGCGCAGCTCCCGCCGTTGTGGCTATCTGGGGAGTGAACCAGCGAATGGAGACCCCCTCCCCCCCCGCCTCTCCTCTCTCTATGTAACTCTGACTTTCAAATAAATAAGTAAATCTTTAAAAAAAAAAAAAGACAGCTCTGGTGCTGGACCAGTTACTAGTGTGTCTTCTTGCACAGGTGGCAACACCTCTGATGCTTGCTTCTCTTATGGCCTTCAGTGTCGCTTTTCTCTGAGATAAGAATCATCAAAATCATAGCAAACATTTATTGAACACTTACTTTGTGCTAGGCACCATACTAAATCCTTTAAATTTGATTTCTAATTTATATGTTTTTGGTTTAAAATTTTTTTATCCAACATGAAATACACATTTTTATGGGGTGCAATGCAATATTTTAACATGTGTATGTAGTGGAAATTGACCAACTCAAGCAGTAAACATTTTCATTTTTTTTTTTAAGATTTATTTATTTATTTGAAGTCAGAGTTACACACAGAGAGAAGGAGAGGCAGAGAGAGGGAGAAAAGGGTCTTCCATCTGCTGGGTCACTCCTCAATTGGTCACAATGGCCAGAGCTGTGCCGATCAGAAACCAGGAGCCAGGAGCTTCCTCTGAGTCTCCCTTGCATGTGCAGGGGCCCAAGGACTTGGACCATCTTCTACTGCTTTCCCAGGCAATAACAGAGAGCTGGATTGGAAGTGGAGCAGCTGGGACTTGAACTGGCGCCATATGGGATGCCGGCACTGTAGGTGGTAGCTTTACCAGCTATGCCACAGCACCAGCCCAAGCATTTTCATTTTCTTTTCTTTATGTTTGGAGCCTACCAGTCCCTCTCTTTCAGTTCTTTATATTGCATATAATTGTTATTGTGAACTACAGTCATCTCACTGTGCTGTGGAACACTAGAATCTATTCCATCTGATTGCTTGGATAGCCATTACCCAATCCCTCTGTCCTTTATTCTTCCACCCTTCCCAAACACTATAATCAGTAATCTAAGTTCAAACTGACATTTCCCCCCACATATGTGAAAGAATATGAGATAGTTGTCTTTCTATCCTGGCTGATTTCACTTAACTATCTCTAGTTCCATTCATTTTGCTACAAATGTTAAGCTTTCATTTTTTTTTTTAAATAAAGATCTATTTATTTATTTGAAAGGCAGAGTTACAGAGAGGCAGAGGCAGAGAGAGAGAGAGAGAGAGAGAGAGAGAGAGAGAGAGAGAAAGTCTTCCATCCACTGGTTCACTCTCCAGATGACCACAATAGCTGGAGCTGCACTGATCTAAAGCCGGGAGCCAGGAGCTTCTTCCAGGTCTTCCATGCAGGTTCAGGGGTCCAGGGACTTGGGTCATCTTCCACTGCTTTCCTAGGCCATAGCAGAGAGCTGGATAGGAAGTAGAGCATCCAGGACTCAAACCAGCACCGGTATGGGATGCTGGCACTGCAGGCAGCAGCTTTACCAGCTACACCACAGTGTCGGCCCCAGGATTTTATTCTTTTTGTGACTAAATAATATTCCATTGTGTACATATGCCACATTGTCTTCATCCATTCACCCATCAGTGAGTACCTAACTTGATTTCATATCTTGGTGATTGTGAAGAGTGCTACAATGGACACAGGAGTGCAGGTAAAAAATGTCTGACATACTGATCTCTTTTGGATATATATACCCAGAAATGGGATAGCTGGATCATTTGGTAGATCTACTTTTTTAGTTGTTGTTTTTGGGTTTTTGTGTGTGTGCTTTGTTTGCTTTCATGGGCAACTCCATACTAGTCTCCGTAATGGCTGTGTTACCGGTGAATCGCAGGTTTCTTGTCTTCGCAAAAGAAAGAATTCAGACAGAGAATAGTGGAAAGTGAAATAGCAAGGTTTATTAGGGAAAGGACATCCATAAGGACGGATGGGCACCTCTCCAGACAAAGCCTGAGAGAGAGTGCCCAGTTGCTCAGACTGGGGGAGAGTGAGGTTACATGGTTGAGTGGAGAGAATACACCTGGGCAGGCCAGGTGGGTGGCTCAGCAGAGAGGCAGAGGGCTGAGCGCACAGTCAGGTTGAGGCCGGGGGTTTTTAAGGGGATGGGTCTTGCTTCCTCACCTCTGCTCCTCTTGGAACAAAGGACTTTTTGGATGTAAATAGAAAAACTCCTACCTGAGTTTTCCCCCTGAAGTTATCAGACAGGGGGAAGCCTGACTGGCATCACCCGGCCTTAGAGGAGCCTTAGAGGAAGGATGGTTATCAGGTAGAAGGGCAGGGCAGGATGCATATTTGAAATGCAGATACTGGGCTGCACCTGGAAGGTTATCAGGCAGAAGGGGCGGGGACCCCCACCTGGCAGGTCATCCGGTGGAAGGGGCAGGGCAGGATGCAGACACTGGACTGCCCCTGAAACGTTATAGGGATGACTTTGAGATGCATTTGCTGGACCCAAATGTCTCCTTAGGCCTTTGTCACACACACATGAGCTCTTATTTGACTTCCTACCTAACAGCTGTACTAATTTGTATGCCCACCAACAGTATATAATAGTTCTCTTTTTTCTGCATCCTCACCAGTATTTTTTTGTGTGTTTTTGATCATTGCTATTCTAACTGGAATGAAATGATATCTCATTATGGTTTTGCTTTGCATTTCTCTGATAACTAGTGTACTGAGCATTTTTTTCATATATTTTATGATTGTATTTCTTCTTTTGTCAAATATCTACTCAGATCATTTATCCGTTTCTTAACTAGATTGTTTGATTTTTGATGTTGAGCTTTTTTAGTTTTCTGCAAACAGGAATAATTTGACTTCCTCCCTATAATAATATTCCTTGTATATTCTGGATATTAATCCTTTCTAGTTATAAAATACTTTCTACCATTTTGTTTGCTGTCTTTTCACTCTATGAGTTGCTTCCTTTGCTGTGCAGAAGTGTCTCAGTTTGATACAATCCCATTTGTCTAAGTTTGCCTTTGTTGTCTATGCTTTTGTGGTCTCATCCCTTACCCAAAAAGCTCCTATCTGTATAGATGTCTTGGAATATTTCCTCTATGTTTTCTTCTAGTAGTTTCATAGTTCCAGGTCTTACATTTATATCTTTGATCTAATTTGAGTTAATTTTGTATCCTATGTGTGTTGGGAGGAGGTCTTGTTTTAGTCTTCTACATGTAAATATCCAGTTTTCCCAGAATCATTTGTTGAAGAGACTCCTCTTTCTCTGGTGTTTTTGTTGACTTGGTTGAGAATGGATTGGCTAGATGTGTCCATTTCTGGGATCTCTATTCTGTTCCATTGGTCTATGTGTCTGTATTTATGATAGTAACATGCTGTTTTGGTTACAAAAGTGCTATAGTATGTTTTGAAATCAGGTTATGTGATGCCACCAGCTTTGTTCTTTTTTCTTCAAAATTGCTTTGCCTATTGTGGTCTTTCATGTTTTCCAATGGATTTTAAGATTTCTTACTAGTTCTATGAAGAATGTCATAGATGTTTTGATGGGGATTGCATTGAATCTGTAAATTGCTTTGGGTATACATTATACTGTTGCACAAAAATATTTTCTTTCTTTCTATTCCTGTGCCTATAAGCTTCTTTCTATTTTTAAAATTTTAATTTGGGCTGGCATCACAGTATAGCAGATTAAGCCACCACATGTTATGCTGGCATCCCATATGGGTGCCAGTTCAAAGTCCTGGCTGCTCCACTTCAAATCCAGCTCCCTGCTAATGCTCCTGGGAAAACAGTGGGATATGGCCCAAGTGCTTGGGCCCCTGGAGGTAGATGACAGTGATGGGAGGACCTGTCCCTGTGTAGGCAGAAAAGTATCTGTGTTTGTGTCATAGTTTTTTGTTTTGTTTTGTTTATTTTTATAAAAGATTTATTTATTTATTTGAAAGTCAGAGTTACAGAGAGAGAGGAAGAGACAGAGATATAGAGAGATCTTCCATCCACTGGTTCACTCCCCAAATGGCTGCAATGGCCAGTGCCGGGCCAGTCTGAAGCCAGAAGCCAGGAGCTTCTTACAGGTCTCTCATGTGGGTGAAGGGCCCCAAAGCACTTGGGCCTTGCAGATGAGTCCACCAAGTAGGTAATAGGGATTTTTCATCTGCTGGGTAGTCTCATGGGACCTTCATCTTAAAGGTGATCCATTGCTGACTGAGATGTCGTTATGTGGCACCTGATGGGATACGCACCCCAGTTTCTGCGCCTACTCATCCATTGATGGACACTTGGGCTGTTTCTATAATGCGGCAGTTATGAACGATGTTGTAACAAATGGGAGTACGGCCATCTTTACAGGGTGGTTTCATTCCTCCTGGGTATGTGTGTCCAGAAGGGAGTCGGAGAGAGGATGGAGATGAGGAATTATTATTTGGGGTATGGTTTACGGCCTGTGCAATTTAGTATCCTGTAATCCACAGAAGACCTGGTGAGGCAATACCAGGTGTTAGCTCTGAGATAAGCATCAGATAATAAGCATATTAAAGGAAAACTGTTTTCTAGTCACAACACTTTTTGAGAGAGGTCTTCAATCTGTTGGCTTCAATAGCTGGGGCTGGGCCAGTCTGAAGTCCGGAGCTTCTTCTAGGTCTCCCACATGGGTACAGGGGCCCAGCACTTGGGCCGTCTTCCACTGCTTTCCCAGACATATTAGCAGGAAGCTGGATCAGAAGAGGAGCAGCTGGGACTCCTACTGGCACCCCGAAGGGATGATGGCACCACAAGTGGTGGTCTTACCCACTACACCACAGGGCCAGTCCCCTAGTCTCAACACTTCTGACACCAAGTATGTGGGCCCTCCACACCAAGACACTCTGCAGATTTTAACTGAGTGTCCTACAATTTATCCAAGTCCATCACTAACAACTGCCAGTTAGCACAGCCCTACAAGTTAAGGATGCAAACCCAATGGACAGCCCCAACTTTAGAGTCATTTTTAAGTGTCAGTCCCCCGATACTACTCATTGATCAGCTATAAATCAAGACTTTCTACAGCTCCCTCCTTCTGTCTGATAATTTGCCAAAATGGCTCACAGAACACAGGAAAACAGCTGGTTTCCTTTAGCCGGTGGAAACAGGTATAGGACTGCCCATGCAGGGAGATGCACGGAGCTTCCACCCTGTCTCTGGGCATGCCACCCTCCCAGTGTCTCCACATTCTCACTCACCTGCAAGTGCTCCAGTCCACTACATCTGTACAGATTGATGAAATCGTTGGCCATTGGTGATTAATTCAATCTTCAGCCCCTTTCTCTTCCCAAAAATGAGGGGGTGGAGTTGACCCAGCCCCCAGCCTCCCAGGAGTCATGGCATTAGTATAAACTCAGTGAAAATATTTTTTAAATTATTTAAAAAATTTTTTTAAAAATTTATTTATTTATTTGAGAGGCAGAACTACAGAGAAGCAGGAGCAGAGACAGAGAGAGCTTCCACCCACTGGTCACTCTCCAGATGACCACAACGTCAGGAGCTGCACCAGGAGCTTCCTGGTCTCCCATGTGGGTGCAGGGGCCCGAGCACTTGGGCCATCCTCCACTGCTTTCCAGGCCATAGCAGAGAGCTGGACTGGAAGTGGAGCAGTCGGGAGTTGAGCTGGCGTCCATAGGGGATGCCAAAACTGCAGGCAGCGGCTTTACCCACTATGCCACAGCGCCGGCCTGAAGAGACATTTTATAAACAAGAAAATATATTCCTCTTACCCCAATCTGTCAGGAAGGAGGTTTTAAGTTCTAAGGCTTTAGGAACTCTGTGCCAGGAACTAAGAAGAGAGAAAATTTATATTTCTTTTTATATCACATGTATCCTTTATTTTGAAAGGATATGCTCATACACCCCATAACCCAGAATTCCATGCTTAGGTGTACATAACCAAGAGAAGCTTGACCATATATGTACCAGAAGACAGGTATAATAATGTTCATAGTAGCATTGTTTGTAAAAGCAGAGATTTAGAGTCAATTCAGATGTCCATCAACAAAATCCCAGCTACTCCACTTCTTCTTTTTTTTTTTTTTTTTTACAGGCAGAGAGAAAGGTCTTCCTTTTGCCATTGGTTCACCCTCCAATGGCCGCCGCCCGGCGCACCGCGCTCGTCCGATGGCAGGAGCCAGGAGACGGGTGCTTTTCCTGGTCTCCCCATGGGGTGCAGGGCCCAAGCACCTGGGTCATCCTCCACTGCACTCCTGGGCCACAGCAGAGGGCTGGCCTGGAAGAGGGGCAACCGGGACAGAATCCGGCGCCCCAACCGGGACTAGAACCCGGTGTGCCGACGCCGCAAGGCGGAGGATTAGCCTGTTGAGCCACGGCGCCGGCCGCCAGCTGCTCCACTTCTGAGCCAGCTCCCTGCTAATGAGCCTTGGAGAGCAGCAGAAGATGGCCCAAATGTTTGGGCCCCTGTATCTACGTGAGAGACCTGGAAGAAGCAGCTGGGTCCTGGCTTCAGACCAGTCCATCCATCTCCGGCTGTTGCAACCGTTTGGGGGAATGAAACAACAGATGGAAGACCAGTTCCTCTCTCTCTCTCTGTAACTCTTTTAAATAAATAAATAAATATATCTTAAAACATTACTAATGGGCCGGCATTGTGGGGCAGTGGGTAAAGCCACCACCTGCAGTGCTGGAATCCCATATGGGCACCAGTTCAAGTCTCTGCTATGGCCTGGGCAAACAGTGGAAGATGATCTAAGTGCTTGGGTCCCTGCACCTGTGTGGGAGACCCAGAGGAAGTTCCTGTTTCCTGGCTTCAGATCAGCCCAGCTCTGGCTATTGCAGCCATCTAGGGAGTGAACCAGCGGATGGAAGACCTCTCTCTCTGTCTCTGCCTCTCTCTGTAACTCTGCCTTTCAAATAGATAAAATAATAATAATAAAGTAAAAGAGAAAATACTCTCTCAGAATGCCATTTGCGTAAATTAACAACACTAATTTTTTCTCAAGGATAAAGATATGCATGATAGATAGATAGGTAGGAACACACAGTAAACATTTTAGAGTGGGTGCTTATGGGGAGGGGAGCAGAATGGCAGTGTGACTGAAGGCTAAAAAAGCATTTATGAAAAGACTGGGGGGGCGCGGCGGTGTGGCGCAGTGGGTTAATGCCCTGGCCTGAAGTGCCGGCATCCTATATGGGTGCCAATTCGAGACCCAGCTGCTCCACTTCCGATCCAGCTCTCTGCTATGGCCTGGGAAAGGAGTAGAAGATGACCCAAGTCCTTGGGCCCCTGCACCTGCATGGGAGACCTGGAAGAAGCTCCTGATTCCTGGCTTCGGATTGGCACAGCTCCGGCCGTTGCCACCAACTGGGGAGTGAACCATCGGATGGCAGACCTCTCTCTCTCTCTCTCTCTTTCTCTCTCTGCCTCTCTTCTCTCTGTGTAACTCTGACATTCAAATAAATAAATAAATCTTAAAAAAAAAAAAAAGGACTGGGAAAGACTCACAAGGACGGTCTTCCATGAGCAGCATCTTGAACCCCTGATAGGCAGAGTGAGACAGCAGTGAGACTGACTTCTGTTCCACTTGCAGTTCTATCACTTTGCTCTCCTCGTATGTGAAGTGGAGATGATAATAATCCTTCCTCTAACGAAGCGATATCTGAGAAGTACGTGGCACGGGGTCTACCACACCCGGTCTGAGAGGACGGTGGTGTCGTGGGCAGCAGCAGCAGCATTCTCTCCATATCACCACCATCACCGCGGCCACTGTATCTCCGGAATTCTTACCAAATGCTGACATATCTTGTCCAGAAGTTATGCTGTGATAGGCTTCAAAGCATTGCTCAAGTAACAAGCAGTAATTGCTACAGGTCTATGAATAGTAAAAGAATTAGAAATTTGGTGGTGGGGGTGGGGGAAGGCTGGAATGTCCTAGGGAAGAGAGGATTCCATCTGGGGAGAGCAGAGGAGAGCCTAGAATAAAGAAGTGTTGGGGGGTCGGCACCATGGCACAGTAGGTTAATCCTCCGCCTGCGGCACTGGCATCCCATATGGGCACAGCTTCTAGTCCTGGCTGCCCCTCTTCCAATCAGTTCTCTGCTGTGGCCTGGGAAAGCAGCAGAGGATGGCCCAAGTGCTTGGGCCCCTGCACCCATGTGGGAGATTGGGAAGAAGCATCTGGCTCCTGGCTTCGGATTGGCGCAGCTCCGGCCATTGCGGCCATTTGGGGAGTGAACCAGTGGATGCAAGACCTTTCTCTCTGTCTCTCCCTCTCACTGTCTGTAACTCTACCTCTTAAATAAATAAATAAAAATTCCCCCCCCCAAAAAAAAAGAAGTGTTGGGTGGGAGATCTTTGCCGTCAGATTCTGAGCACAGTCTGATAGGAACCTAACCTACTAATGGCTCTGGAGATTTCCAGGGAAGACTGCACAGCTCATGAATTGTAGATAGAGTCAGATTCCCCCCCCCCCCCCCCCAGAATCCAGCAAAGGAGCTAAGATCTATGTTCTAGGTGATGAGGGGCTAAAATAGCTTGTGTAGACTAAGAGGCTAGCTGACAACTGTGTTGCATTCAGGTTTCAGTCAGGTACAGTTGTGAGACATCCGGGATGCTGTGGACCATGTGGGGAGCCGGACACTGGCGTTGAGACGAAGCACAATGTCACACAGCTCTGGCACCCCTAAAGCTGGTGGATGATCATCTCTGCTCTTCTCCCCCACCCCACCCCCCACTCCAGGGCACAGGAGCAAATATCTCCCTACTTCTCAGACCTATATGACTCTACCTCTTATAAAAACCTGCTCTCAAAGCATTGTTAAACGTGGCCAGCTTCATGTAAATGACAAAGCCCACTTCCCTAAGAGACATTTGCCTTTTTAGCAGAGACTAAAAACATGAGGGGCTTCTCTCAGTGGAACACTGGGCATCAGCAACAGGGGAAGATACCATCTTGATGAGAGCAGACAGTCTGACAATTGATCGCTTTCCTGCCCTAGCTCCAAGGGAAGGAGCTGCCCTGGTTCTAGTTGGCCACGGGTGAGGCAAGGATAGAGTCCAAGGAGACATACTAGCAGGTTGGAAAATGCATTAAGTATTTACATGAAAAGTCAGGTTCCCCATTGCTCAGGTATGATCACATGACTCAGAGCACAAGAAGTAGAGCAGGAAGGTCAGATCTGAGAAGCATCCGTGGGGTTGATGCAGCGACTTCTCTGCAGCAGGTCGGGGGTTCTGGAATGGGGGTGTGGTGGGGAGGGTTTGCAGGGACAAGAGGAAGGAACCAGTGAGTGGCGGTACTGCAAAGTGACATCATCAGGGAGGGTAGGAAAGAAGAATTTTCTAATTTCTGAGAGTTTAAGGTTTCAGGAAGAGAGCAAGAAGGGAACACATTACAACTGTACCCTTTACTGGGGAACCGAACGGCAGAGTGGTTGGTGAGTCAGGCCTTTCTGTCTATTCACCTGGAGGGATGCAGGGAACCTAAGATCACTGGCCACCACAGATGTCTGTTGCCAAGGAGTGAGCAGTAAGAAAAGGTCTTGGGTGGACCTGGAGGACACGAGGATGTGTCTTCTTTGGTTGAGGCTTATAGGGTTGGCTGGAAGGTGGGCAAGGAATGGAATGGGCAGGGTCAGCCACTGGAGCCTGGGGTTCTAGGTGGCATTTTTTTTTTAAACATTTACCTTTTTTAAAATATTTCATTTCAAAGTCAGAGTTAGACAGAGAGAGAAGAGAGAGAGAGAGAGAGAGAGAGAGCGAGAGAGAGAGAGGTCTTCCATCCAATGGTTCAATTGGCCGCAGTGGCTGGAGCTGCACCAAGAACCAGAAGCTTCTTCTGGGTCTCCCATGCAGGTGCTGGATGGGAAGTGGAGCAGCTGGGACTAGAACCGGTGCCCATATGGGATGCTGGCGCTTCAGGCCAGGGCATTAACCCACTGCGCCACCCCTCTAGTTGGCTCTTTTGTGCTTCCACAGGCACAAGCTCCGTAGGTCCTCTCTACAGGAGTCTATAGGGCTGGCCGGAGCTGTGGTGTGGCTTTTGAGGTAGCAGATGGTGAACATGGGATGTCTAGGGGTTGCCACATACCCCGCCCAAATCCCATTCTCTCCAGCCCACTGTCTTCAGGAACTAGAAATGGGTGGAGAGGCAGCAAAGTCTCCTAGTCCCCAGTGGTCAGCCCCTGGCCACTTCTTTCTCTCTCTCCCCAACCCATGGCAGTGCATCGCCTCCCTTCTGCAGCTGCTGCAGGCAGATCCACCATGTGGGCGCTGACAGCCCTCCTGCTCCTGGGTGAGTCCTCATTGAGGGTGCAGTGACAGAGGGCTCTGGCAGTAAGAGCATAGGGTAGGGCAGAGTATGGGGTGGCCCTGCAATCTTCAGATACCAAATGGCTCACTATCTACTGGTATGGGGGGGAGGAGAGGGTGTGGGAAGAGGGACCGAAAGCAGGCTTTGAGTTATTCAGTGTTTGCCATGCCCAAGAGTCCCCTTCTTTGCTCTCATCTCCAACATCCTTCTTCCTCCCTTCTTTCTTCCTTGTTTCCCAGTTCCAAGCAGTGGGCAAGCTGGTGAGTCTTATACCTCCCGCATCTCAATTTCCTACAACTTCTCCAGCCCCTCTAAGTGACCTAATTAGATAGACCCTCCCTTCCCCAATCTTGACTGTTCTGGGATAGTCTCTTCCCACCTGCCCTCAGTCCCTGTGACTAAGAGTGCTTAGTCACTTAGAAACAGGTGCTGGCTGATGCACTTGTGCTGAACAGTGCAATGGTCTCTCGTGCTGCAGGAATGAGTTGGTACACAGGCTGGGTCCTAGAAGCCAGGGTTTTCCAAGATCTCCCAACCTCAGGCAGCATCTTTGGGCACCTCACCTTGATTCTCTTTTCCATACTGCCCCCCTCTCCCACATACCCCAGCCACTCTGGAGAAGCCCATATTGTCTCTACACCCACCTTGGACTACAATCTTCAAGGGGGAGCGGGTAACCTTGCGGTGTGATGGCTACCACCCCCTGGTCCTGGAGCTCCGGCCTATCAGCACTCTCTGGTACCTGGGTCACCTGCTCCTGCCCTCCCACAAGAAGAGCATTGAGGTCCAGACACCAGGCGTGTATCGATGCCAAACACGGGGAGCACCTGTCAGTGACCCCATCCATCTCTCTGTATCCAATGGTGAGTGATCTGGGCAGGGGAGGGGGACTTCTGTCCCACCCATAGCAGTGGATGCTGGGTCACCCCCAGCAGGAAATGAGGGTCATGGTGGGCCTCTGTTGACTCTCTGGAGTAGGCCACCTGCATGGCACTTGTGAGAGATGCAGTAAAGCTTCCCTGGCCCTGAAAGTCCCTCTTTAAGCTCCAACCACAGGGTGGGGACAACAAACATTTCTGGTTGTTTCTGAGACCAGCTCAGAAGAGCAGAGGCTCTGCGGGCTGAGAATACCAGATAGCGAACGCTGGGGATAGCAGTGGAAAGGAGAGGGCTGGGCGAAGCAGGAATAGTGAGTGTCCCTGGGCAGGCTGAGCACAGCTGCAGGAGTTACTCCTGATGGACAGCGTGACATTGCCAGCGTGACACACACCTTGATGTGTCTCAGTGTCCCCTGCAGTAAAGCGGGGCCAATCATAGTAACTCTGTCTTTGTCATATGAAAACTGAATTATGACATGCTGCAAAAGGAAAATAGCAGCAACTGGACAGAGCACTTCATCAAAGATTGTATTGCCAGCACACACATGTGGACAGAGAAACTGACTCTGGAGATGCTTGAAGGGTTTAAAAGCAGGATAGAGAAATAACAACAGTTCGCGCATGAGGGTGCAGGATCAGCTACTCTTAGGGAACAACAAATGAATATTAGGCTGGTAGGCCACAATTTGGAAGTAGACTTGCAAGGCTACCACTCAGTGTTCAGGTGAGTAGTGCCCACTCCACCCTCTGAGATTTCTTGCTTGAGCAATAGTGTGCTCAATAAGCAAGACAGAGGTTACTGCCTGCAGGCTGCTGGTAGCACGCAGGCTGTGCCATTGTGGAATTTTTCCACAAGGTTCAACACCTAATATGGCATCCAGCATGTGCCAGGGCTAGGTAGGTGGTGATCTGGTGATTTCTGGGTGCTGTGGGAGATGCCTACGCCTATGCTGGGTGTCTGGGAGGTTTTCTGCAAGGGAAACGTCTAAGCCTTCACCCGCAGGACAAGTAGACCTCAACCTAAACAGGTAAGGGAGTGTTTTCTTGGCTGAGAAAACAGCTACTAAGGCCCTGGGGTCAGACCACGGCCTCCTCAGCAGTTCACTGTGGCTGGAACTTGGTCTGCATGCGGAGTAGAAGGTGGGGAATAAGTTTTTAAACTTGACTGACAGGTAGGAGTCTTGAGCATCTTTGCCTCCCAAAGGAGCTTCCTCCTTTCCCCACACTCACTTCCTAATGCATCCTGCACCATGGGTGCCAACCACCAGGGAAGGTGTGCCCCGTTCTGGCTAGGGGGAAAGAGGAGGAAGGGAGTGGTGAGGGGAGGAGGAGCTGCTCCAGGATGAGGCGTGAGGGAGGGGAGGGAGGCTGAGAATGCGAGGGCTCCAGGGCTGACCCTTGGGGGCTAGCGCGCCTGCGCTGCCTGTTGCAGACTGGCTCATCCTGCAAGTGCCCTACACCGCGGTCTTCGAGGGCGAGCCGCTGGTGATACGTTGCCGTGGCTGGTACGACAAGGTCATCTACAAGCTCCACTACTACCACGACGGCCAGGCCGTGCGCTACTTCCACTCCAGCACCAACTACACAGTGTTGCAGGCGCGCGCCAGCGACAGCGGCCGCTACCAGTGCTCCGGCACCATGCGCATCCCGGTGGAGAGCGCGCCCATGTTCTCCGCCAAGGTGGCTGTGACCGTGCAAGGTGGGGCACACCGGGGGTCCGGGGGGTGAAGTGGGAAATTCCGGGCCAGGAACCAGGCGAGGAAACGAGAGGTGGGGTTCAAGCAGCTGCCTCTTTGGCTCTCTCCGTCGAACCTCAGAAGTTTTCGCTTCCGCTGGACCTGCGACCTGATTGGCGTCTGGGGTCCCTGCCTATACTAGAGAGCGCTACTCTGGCCTGGTCCTAGCCAGAAGGGCGGTTGCGGGGGGTTGGGAAGTGGGTGGTTTGCAGCGAGTAGGGACGAAAAACCGGCTCCCGAGCGTTGGTCCACAGAGGCAGGTGCAGCGACCCCCTCTTCTAGGCTGGAGACCTCAAGCTGCGGGAGTGGGGGGAGGGGATTGGTCGGGATGTGGTCCCTCCTCCCTGCTCCCTTTCCAGGTTCCCCGCAGACTCGGGACTCGCGGCCCACGTTTCAGAAAGTATGCCTCCTTTCCTCCACGGGCACACACTCTCCTCCCGCCCCGTCTCGAGCTCCTGGTCGGTGGGGAGCCCTTGTGGGAAAGGGGTTAGGAGCGAGGGCTCGCGCGGCGGCCGACAGGTCCCGCTTCTTCCTCCGCCCCACCCGGGTCCCCGAGGAGATCCCTCAAGCATCCTCCGCCCCTGCGCCGCCCTCTCCGCAGAGCTGTTCCAGGCGCCGGTGCTGAGCATGGCCAGCCCGCAGGAGGCGCGCGGCGCGGGCCGCGGCACCGTGGTGCTGCGCTGCGAGACGCGCCTGCACCCGCAGAAGCGCGACACGCCGCTGCAGTTCGCCTTCTACAAGTACAGCCGCGCCGTGCGCCGCTTCGACTGGGCCGCCGAGTACACCGTCCCGGAGCCCGAGGTCGACGAGCTGGAGTCGTACTGGTGCGAGGTGGCCACCGCCTCCCGCAGCGTCCGCAAGCGTAGCCCCTGGCTGCAGCTCCCGGGGCGGGGTGAGCGAGCCCCACCGGCAGCCCCGCACCGGCTCCCCCTACCCCGCGGGGCCTCGCCCTCCCCTCCGCTCGGCTCCCGCCCTCCTCGCTCTCCTCCACCCCTCTCCGCCCCTCCCCGCCCCGCGCCTCTCCCCGATCCCCGCGCCCAGGGACCGCAGCGACGTCAGGCGCGCGTCAGCGTCTGTGCCGCGTTCCTTCGTAGGTTCGCCCCTGGATCTGGCGCCCAGCACCGCCCCGGCCCCGCAGGCCGCAGCCTTGGCTCCGGCTAACAAGCCGCTGTCCTTTAGAAAGCCCCCGGTGTCCAGGTCGGTCCCGTCGGCGTCCTCCGCGGCGAACACCACCTCGGCGGAGCTGCAGTTCCCCGCCGGCAGCGTCTCCACTGCAGCCGGGCCGCCTGCCTGCGCTCCGCCCACGCCCGTGGACCTGGCCGGGGCCCTGAAACCCGACGTGGACCTTCTGCTCCGAGAAATGCGGCTGCTCAAGGGCCTTCTGAGCAGGGTGGTCCTGGAATTAAAGGAACCACAGGCCCTCCCGGGGCTCAGGGGAACCCGCGAGACGCCCACTTCCGCCTTGGCTGTGAGCCCCGAAACCCCAGAGACCACTCCTGTGGAGGTCTGAGATGACGGCCACCGTCCCCTCGCAAGCCGAGCCCTTTCAAAGCCCTCTCTTGTTGCGTCCCTTTTTTTTGCTGTGGTTTTTAAAGAAGGGCCCATGAAGTGTGGCGGGCGAGTCCGACCTCACTTAGAGGTCTGTAACCACAAACCTAGGCGATCTCTTTCCTCTCCTGGCGAGGTTCAGTAAGGAACTGGAAACCTAGGGTTGACTGGCGGTTTAGGACTTGCGGTCAATTTAGTCACCGTTAGCTCTCCATACGACACCTAGCCAGTGCCTCCTTCAGCACAGGCCAACTCGTGCTAGGTAAGGTCGTTGAGACAGCCGAAGGTCAAGCTGTAATTCATCATGCGTTTATTTACCAGCTGTTAATATTAAAAAGACTTTCAGTCCCGTTAGTGATGAGTTCATAGCCTCAAAGTCCTCGGTTCTGTTTAGTTTTAGGAAGGGAAAGGTATTTGTGTGGACTTCCCACTCCCGGGTCAGAGTTCCGGTGGACTCCAGATGCACCTCCTGAAGACCGATGGGTTTTTGGTAGGTAGCAGGCAGGCTGTGCCAACCTTAGCAAGAAATTCAACCAGAGATCACTTTGGGGAAAGTGATTGAGACAAATCATCAACATTTCTGAATTCTCATGCTTTGTAGTTTTTTTTGTTTTTTCCTTCCTTAAGAGCCATTCCAACTTTAACACACCTAGATACACCCATGCACACAATCCCCTGCCCTACCCTCGTGGCACCCTCTCTGGTACCTGAAAAAAAGTGAGAGCCTCTTTTATTGCGATTTCAGACTGTGCTCCCCTAAAATCTCCTTTTCATGGATCCCCCTCCCCGCATCACCCTGCTGGAGCCACTGGTTCTCAGCAGGGGTGGGGTGACTTGTCCTCAGAGGGTCTCATCTCCTGCCCTTCTTCACTGGGAGCAAATAACAACTACACCCCTCCGCCCTTTAATTCTGCCTGATGGAAATTCAGTCACATCCCCTTTGTCTGAGTGATTGATTAACCAGAAAAAGACTGCACCATATTCTGCTTAGTATTATTCTTCACCATGTTGTTCTTACAAAGTCACTGAAATTATACGGTGCACACATACAAGGCAGTGTGATAAGTGCTCTGTGAAACACTGTAGAAATTCAGAGGAGGAAACTGAATTGTTGAAAGAAGAGCAAGAATTCCCCAAATAGAGATGGGAGAAAGATTGTTAGGGCAAATAAACCCAGGGTACAAAGGCATGGAGACACGAAAGACTCCGATGTGTTTTTAGAACTACAAATAACTGAGTTTTGGAGAATTCTATGTGTTTCTGTGTGTATGTGTGTGTGTGTGGGGGGGTGTTTTTGGGAAACGGTGGTAAAGATGAAAGTAGGGGGGGCTGATGCCATGTCGCAGAAGGTTAATCCTCCGCCTGCGGCGCCGGCATCCCAGATGAGTGCCAGTTCTAGTCCCAGCTGTTCCTCTTCCAATCCAGCTCTCTGCTATGGCCTGGGAAAGCAGTGGAAGATGGTCCAAGTCTTTGGGCCCCTGCACCCACATGGGAGACCAGGAAGAAGCACCTGGCTCCTGGCTTCGGATGGGTGCAGCTCCAGCCATTGCAGACATCTGGGAAGTGAACCAATGGACAGAGACTTTTCTCTCTGTCTCTCCCTCTAACTGTCTGTAACTCTACCTCTCAAATAAATAAATAAAATATTTTTTAAAAAAGTAGGAAGAACCAGGACATGAAACTCTTACGAAGAAGAACTTTCACCTATTGGCTATTTGGGATGGATATTTGGAAGCATTCCAAAGGTATTTGGACATGAGAGCACCAATAAGTCTTACTGGAGGAGTTGATAATTGAAAATTAGAAAATAAGAGTCAAATAAGTTGATCTCAGTTCACCCTTGCTTAGCCCTGAGAAGATATGCCCAGGTCCCTGTAACCCAGTACCGGGGTCCTTGTTCACAGGGGTCGGTCTTTGAGGCTCTGATTTCCAGCTTTCTACCTCCGGCTCGTCTAACTTCTCAGAACTCTGTTCCCAGGCACCCCTCCCTGACCAAATGCACTCTGTCCAGTGCCCGGGCTCTTTCCTGTTCTGACTTTGTTCTCCTTGACGTTTCTGCTGTTCCTTATCTAGATAGAAAATGATTAGTATTTGTGCCAAGAGACCTAGTAATCAAAAAGTCTTAAGTCATTAAAAAAATCAGCTGATCACTTTAAGAGAGCAAAAAAAAGTGAAACAGCCACTCAAAAGAGATGAATGTGGCAGAACCCCTTTCATCCACACCTTGCGAACCACCACAACATCTTTGTTCCTGTATTGCTACCTAGGGTTGTGGGGGGTGAGAATGAGAATCATTCATGACCCAGCTTTCCTTTGTAGAGAGAAGGGAACTGACCAGCATGTCCTGTAGGCTCCACTATTTTTGAGTCCTTCAATGTTCATCTGAGGGGACAGGACCAAGATCATCCATTATAATTCTAGTAATGACCTCCCAGAGAAGCCTGCAGTAGGGCGATATCATCCCACTTGTGTGTGATGTTCTAGGCTGCATTTAGGGAAACAGAAGACCAGCTAACCCAGCCTGCCTAAGAAGTGGCCCAGCCTGCCTTAGAGGAACCTCAGAGAGCTCATTCTCCAGCAGCAGGGATGGCAACCGAATGCTGAGTGCACGTGGGGAGGAAGCTGCTTCTCTCTGCTCCTCTGACCAATTCTGTATCTCAGATTCGTGTCTCAAACCCTAAACCTACTGTTGTCTATATGAGGTATCATGTGTGAAACCCAGTGCCCTCCATCAGAGAAGATTGCTTCTCAGCTTCTTGTCTTGACTTCACTCTGCAGAAAAGGAGAACTCTTTGGGTTGTACGCTTAGATTTTTCCCTGAGAGAATGGATCAAAGCTTTAGGGTAAAACCCACACTGCCCATCATAGCATGTATGGTCCACCCATCACACACCACAGCCACACGGATTACTTGCTCTTTTCCATCACACCACCATCTCTCCTTACTCATGCTTTTGCATATACTTTTTATTTCAACCTCTGTAAGAGGGCTGAGGCTAAGGATCTACATTGGCAAAATGAGAGAAACAAGGTAACCTCACAACACTAGATGGACAAACACATCCTTTCATGATCAGAGGTTTAAGATAGGGCATGCTGAGGTACTTAGAAGGCAGAGTGCTAGGAAGCTAAGGGGTCCAAGTTGTCGCTGGTGCATGAAATAATTTGGGGATGAGATGTGGTTAACGCTTAGCAGAGGAATAAGATTTTTTTTAAAGATTTACTTTATTTATTTGAAAGACATAGTTAGAGAGAGGTAGCGACAGAGAGAGCAGTCTTCCATCTGCTGGTTCACACCCCAGATGGCTGCAACTGCCAGAGCTGCAATCCAAAGCCAGGAGCCAGGAGCTTCCCCCGGGTCTCCCACGAGGGTGCAGGAGCCCAAGGACTTGGGCCATCTTCTACTGCTTTCCCAGGCCATAGCAGAGAGCCGGATCAGAAGAGGAGCAGCTCAAAGGAAGTAGGTATTTATTGCAAAACACGGAGCAAGGAGCAGGGCAGCTATTGCTTCATTCCTGGGCTTCCTGAGGAGTTAGGCGTGAAGGTTCTTATAGATGGAAATTGGGACTGAGAGGTGTGTAATCAGCTCATGTCCAAGTTCCTGGTTGGTCAGTGGTGCTCATGACCTTCCTTTGATTGGCCAGTGATACTGTGCTCTTTAGGGAATTTACGATGTCCAGTTGGTTTGGAGGTTACGTGAAGTTGGCAGCTACATTCTGCTGGGACCTGGAATTCCCCTACACAAATCACCCATGAAAACAGTGGCCATCAAGGTTCTTATCTATTGGAGAAGCAAATGACTCCTTGAGTCCAGTGATTAGAACCTTGTAAGGCCAGCTGGATCACTCTCTTAAGTCAGCGAATTCTTTTTGATAAAGAGCAAGTAAGGACACCTTGGGCTATGGGAGACAAATGAGAGGCTGTGTCCTGCTTTTACATTATAGGGGTTCAGTTTCAGAACTGTGACTAATAACTCAGGCATGTTTGACTGTGTCTTGATGGCTCTGGTTCAAGGATTGGCCCTATAGAAAGTTGAAGCAAGGAGAACCTTCATTAAAAATACTTTTTTTCTCATCTGTTCTTAGTCTGCAATGGAGTTTCTCAGTCATGATTAAAACAGACACAGTTTTCTTAAAATTTTTATTGACAATAATTATTTTTATAATGCTTTTATTTAAAGAATATAAATTTCCAAAATACAGCTTATAGATTACAATGGCTTCCCCCCACATAATGTCCCTCCCACCCGCAACCCTTCCCTTTCCCACTCCCTCTCCCCTTGCATTCACATCAAGGTTCATTTTCAATTCTCTTTATATACAGAAGATCAGTTTAGTATATATTAAGTAAAGATTTCAACAGTTTGCCCACACATAGCAACACAAAGTGAAAAATACTGTTGGAGTACTAGTTATAGTATTAATTCACAATGTATAGCACATTAAGGACAGAGATCCTACATGATATATTTTTTTTAAATTGATTAATTTTCTATGCAATTTCCAATTTAACACCAAGATTTTTTTTTGACAATAATTGTATGTGTTTATGGACTACAGGGCATTTTAGTACATGAGTACTGATCAAATCAGATTAATCAACATTTGATTCTTCAACTTGACTATGATTGGAGGCTTGGAGCTTCTACTTGTTCATAAACTATGTACTGCATTGTTCTGAAGCACAGTCACCCCACTATGCTGTGTAACATCAGGAACTTATTCCTTTGATCTGACTCACTTTGGTG
Organism: Sylvilagus floridanus; assembly: GCA_949820135.1. Lineage (NCBI taxonomy): Eukaryota > Metazoa > Chordata > Mammalia > Lagomorpha > Leporidae > Sylvilagus > Sylvilagus floridanus. The sequence continues at coordinate 123,154,220 of OX463225.1, forward strand.
CCCATTATCAAAAATCCTTCTAACTCCCCTACCCATCCTAGCCCCTAATATTCATCATTCTGTGTTCAGATTGAGTTTTTTTTATTTCTACATATCAGGGAGAACATGCAGTATTTGTCCTTCTGTGTCTGGCTTATTTCTTTAATGTGATGTCTTCTGGTTCTATCCATTTTGCTGCAAATGCTGGGATTTCATTTTTTGTGGCTGAATAGTATTCCATTGTGTGTGTGTATATATATATGTGTGTGTGTGTGTATCTCACATTTTCCTTATCCATTAACCCATTAATGGACATCTTGCTTGATTCTATATATATATATATATATATATATATATATATATATTTTTGTGACACATTGCAACAAACATGGTGGAGCAAGTGTCTCTCTGATTCATGTCTACTGGGATTGCTGGATCATATGCAAGTTCTAGTTTTAGTTTTCTAAGGAATCTCCATACCATTTACTGTAGTTGCTCTAATTTATATTTCCACCAGTTTTTTAAAAATTTTATCTAATAAATATAAATTTCTAAAGTATAACTTTTGAATTATAGTGGTTTTTCCCTGTTATAACCTCCCTCCCACCCACAACCATCCCATCTCCCACTCCCTCTCCCATTGCATTCTTCATCAAGATTCATTTTCGGGACCAGCACCGTGGCACACTAGGCTAATCTGCCTGTGGTGTCAACATCCCATATGGGCACTGGTTCTGGTCCCAGTTGCTCCTCTTCCAGTCCAGCTCACTGCTGTGGCCCAGGAGGGCAGTGGAGGGTGGCCCAGAAAAGGGCAGTGGAGGTTGGCCTTAGTACTTGGGCCCCTCACCTGCATGGGAGACCAGGAGGAAGCACCTGGCTCCTGGCTTCGGATTGGTGCAGCTCCATCCATTGCGGCCATTTGGGGAGTGAACCAACGGAGGGAAAACCTCTTTCTCTCTCTCTCTCTCTCTCTCTCTCTCTCTCTCTCTCTCTCTCTCTCTCTTTCTGTAATTCTACCTGTCAAATAAAAAAGATGTGAATATCATCAATAAATAATTTAAAAAGATTCATTTCCAATTATCCTTATATACAGAAGATTAACTTAGTATATACTAAGTAAAGATTTCAACAGTTTACAGATACAAAAAGTATAAAGCACTGTTTGAGTACTAGTTTTACCATTAATTCCCATAGTACAACACATTAAAGTCAGAGATGCTACATGGGGAGCAAGTGCACAGTGACTCCCGGTGTTGATTTAACAATTGACACTCTTATTTATGATGTCAGTAATCACCTGAGGCTCTTGTCATGAGCTGCCAAGGCTATGGAAGCCTCTTGAGTTCACAAACTCCGGCCTTATTTAGACAAGGCCATAGTCAAAGTGCAAGTTCTCTCCTCCTTTCAGAGAAAGGCACCTCTTTCTTTGATGGCCCATTCTTTCTGCTCCACCAGTAGTTTTTAAGAGTTCCCTTTTCTCTATTGCAACTCACAAGATGAGGGGTCATCCCTTTTGTGTGGTGTGGGGGCATAAGGGGGGAGTACTTTCCAAGAAACCATGTAGATTTCTGGAAGTTTGGTGACTGCCCATTTTCTGGCCTTTTTAGGAAGTATTTTAAGTGTCCTGGCAGGAAGTGCATGATGGGAGTAAGAGTGTTTGCCATGGCATCCTATAATGCTATTACAATGTGCTATAGGCATTGTGGGCACACAATCAGCATATTGGATGTTTCCAGCTGGCACCAGTTCTGGGCAGCAGCTTTGCTACAGTAGTAATTTCGGATTGGCCAGCTGTGGGAGGAGTTTCAGAGGCAACCCTAGGATGGAAGGGTGTGGTGTCATAGTTCCTCTGGTTCGTTCTGTTGTCCCTGTCTTCTGACCAGATAGCAAGAGAGGCACTAAGCCCAGTGTGAAGGTTTGGAAATCATTTCCTGGAGAGATGACCTCTCCAGAGCCATTGATGGATTGTTAGATTATTTGTAAATTGTTACTGTTTTAAATTATGTGCCATGAATATCTTCATACCTATATCTTTATGGAATATCTTTATGGAATAAAAGGAGATGTTTATTGTGAAGCACAGAGCAGGGAGCCAACCAGCTGCTACAAAATTCTCAGGCTCCTAGTGAGTAGATGCAGTGAATCTTAGAGTCTGAAGTGGGAATTGAGCGATGTGATCAGCTCATTTGTGAGGCTCTGGTTGGCCCACAATGCATGTGGTCTTCTTTTGATGGGTCAGTGTTGGGAGGGCCAACGCATTTCTTTTGGAATGACAAAGGTGGGTTCCAGTCTATCTATGGGTAAATTGTGTATTACTTTGATCATCATCTGTGAGATCCTGCAAAGCTCTCTGAACTGAAGCTAGCGTTGAAATGTTTCTTTTTTTTTTTTTTTTAAAGATTTTATTTATTTATTTGAGAGGTAGAGTTACAGACAGACAGTGAGAGGGAGAGACAGAGAGAAAAGTCTTCAGTCCTGTAGTTCACTCCCCAAATGGCCGCAACGGCTGGAGCTAGGCCGATCCGAAGCCAGGAGCCAGGAGCTTCTTCCAGGTCTCCCATGTGGGTGCAGGGGCCCAAGGACTTGGGCCATCTTCTACTGCTTTCTCAGGCCATAGCAGAGAGCTGGATCAGAAGAGGAGCAGCCGGGACTAGAACCAGTGCCCATATGGGATGCTGGTGCTTCAGGCCAGGACGTTAACCCACTGCACCACAGCACCAGCCTCGGAGTGAATCTATTCTTTATGACCCAGGGTTTCAACTCTAGCTTTACCCTTGTGTCACTCTTTTAGCTTAATCAGTTAATCTTTACAGAGGAAATCCAAGCTAAGGATGTGGTACTAGGCCTGATAAAGTCTACATCAAAAGCATATTAGAGGTAGCAGCTTGAATTCATTCCAAGCCAAATCATCCTAGCTTTTCATCAAATTTCTAACATGTACTACAGTTAGCCCACATTGGTTTAATGTGTTCCCAGTCACTACACCTGCAAAGATAATTGGTTCCGATGCATGATATCCTGCTCATAATAAGAAGCTTCATAAAAATGTTCATCCCTGTTATAACTAATATCTGAAGCAGGAGCAGGTGTTGTGGTGTAGCAGGTTAGATCACTGCTTGTAACACGGGCATCCCATACAGGTGCCAGTTTTTGTCCAGGCTGCTCTGTTAGTGGAGATGAGTGGAATAGGTTCCTGTCTTTGCACAAGAAAGATTTCAGACATGAGACAGAGACAAATGGTAAGCAAGGTAGCAAGTTGTTTTTTTAAATAAATATTTATTTATTTGAAAGTCAGAGTTTTACAGAGAGAGAAGAAGGAAAAGCAGAGAGAGAGAGAGAGAGAGAGAGGTCCTCCATCCACTGGTTCGCTCCCCAGTTGGCTGCAATAGCTGGAACTGCACCAATCCAAAGCCAGGAGCCAGGAGCTTCTTCTGGGTCTCCCACACGGGTGCAGGGGCCCCAGGACTTGGGCCATCTTCTACTGCTTTCCCAGGCCATAGCAGAGAGCTGGATCAGAAGCAGAGCAGAGGTGATTCTAACCGGTGCCCATATGAGATGCCGGCACTGCAGGCGGTGGCTTTACCTGCTATGCCACAGCGCTGGCCCGAGTTAGCAAGGTTTAATGGGGTACCCATCAGAATAGATGGGTACCTCTCCAGACAGAATCTGAGAGACTGCCCAGGCATTCAGGCTGAGGAAGGCAAGGTTACAAGGTTTCACGGAGAGAATACACCTGACAGGCCAGGTAGGTGGCTCAGGAAAGAGCTGAGAACTGAGTGCGCAGTCCGTATTCAGACTGGTGCTGATAGGGGAATGGGGTCCAGTTTTTCCTACCTTTTCTCCTTCCCCTCCCCTTTCTTCTCCAGTACAAAGAGTTTGCTGAGCATGAATGAGGTGAAATTCCTCCCGAGGTTTCACTACTCCAGACTGGGTAGTCCACTTGGCACAGAGGAGCTTCCCTTAGGGTGCCTTCCTTGGGGGAAGCTGCGAAGGTTTTATTGCCCCAGGTTTTATTGTCACCAGGCCAGGAAACCCATTTGGTGCTGAGGCCGAGTAGATTCCCCTGGGGATCTTTCCTTGGGGGGAATGCTGAAACCATATATAAAATTATCAGGGTATGGGAGGACTTTGTAGTGTAAAATACAGGGCTGCTTCCAAGCTTCTGCTGATGCTTTGTTTCCCTTAGGCCCCTCTTACACACACAGGGCATTTTCCAACTGCCTAACAGTTCCACTTCCAATCCAGCTCCCTCCTAATGGCCTGGGCAAAGCAGCAGAGGATGGCCCAAGTACTTGGGCTCCTGTCATCCATGTGGGAGGACCCAATGAAGCTCCTGGCTCCTGGCTTCAGCCTGGTTCAGCCCTGGCCATTGAGACCACTTAGAAAATGAACCAGTGGATGGAAGACTGAAGCCAGGAGCCAGGAACTTTTTCCAGGTCTCCCTCATGAGTGCAATGGCCCAATTACTTGGACCATCTTCCACTTCATTTTCAGGGACATTAGCAGGGAGATGGATTGGAAGTGGAGCAGCCGGGGCTTGAACAGGCCCTCTTGACATATTTCTAAAGTTCTCCTGGCTGTTTGACCATGTGGCCATGCTTGGTGTTTTGTGAAGATGTGACCCTCATTCCTCCCCATGAACAGTCGGCTCTATCTTTGGGCAGTACTGCAAATTGGAAAGGTTTTCCATATACATAATGAACAAATGACTTTGCTACAACTTCTACTCACTAACTCATCTTGGGTTATATAGAACAAGTCTAATTCCTGGTTCTTCTGACAGTGCTTTAGATATTTAAAGACACTGCTGCAGAACAATCCCCTAAACCAGTTGGAGAAGTTGCTACGGAACCCCCAAGCCTGGGTCTGCTTGCTTGTTTGCAGAAAGCCAACTAGTGACATCAGGATGGTGGAAGAAAGTAGGTCTCCATTTGCAAAATGCAGAGCAAGGAGCCTGCAGCTACTGCTTAATTCCCAGGTTTCCCAAAGGGTTAGGGATGAAGATTCATAGAGACTGAAGTTGGGGCTGAGTTGTGTATATTCAGTTGGCGCCCCAGCTCTTGGTTGGCCAGTGATACGCGTGGCCTTCTTTTGATTAGTCAGCAATTCTGAACTCTTCAGGGAATTTTTATGATGGCCTAGTGGGCTTCAGTCAGTCTGTGGGCTATACACAAGTGGTAGTTACTGTCTTCTCTGGACCTGGAGTTCCTCTAAACAAAATCCTTAATGCCAATACCAGCCATTATTGGAGAGACAAATGACTTCATGAGCCTAGTGACTGGGATCCCGCAGAATTTGTTGTACCACTCCCTCAATCCAGTGAATCAATTTTAGTGTTATTAAAAGGGAGAGCTAGGGAGGGAGGCTAGGAGACTGGCGCCTGATGGTATCTAGATCTGCCTTCGAGACAGTATTTAGGGGTTGCTTAGCTCTTGCTTAGGTTTTCTTAAAGATACAATTTCCTTTTTAACAGTTTCTGTTTTCAGGTTTTTCAAATCTTCCTCATTTGGGATTCCTTCTTTATCCTGGCTTCCTGAACACATCTCCAGTTGCTGTAAAATCTGTTTAAAGTGTGGGACCCACAGCTGAGTGCAAAAGTTCCTCAGATGGGTGGATCTGGAAAAGAATAAGGCAGGAAGGCAGGATTTTATTTTTATTTTTTACAATTAAGCAATTGCACTTGTGACAGGATGTCAAAAGTGCTATCTCAAGATACAATAGATGTGAAATTCTGAAGCGGACCATCATAAACAGATTTACAAAGGAAATGGTTGAAGCTCCTTGACTTTTGGACTCTGAAATCACATTAAGAGATAAAAGGGGGACAGGGTAGGGAGAAGAGTGATGGTCTGGGAAGAGGTTTCTCCCTCATAGTGGGGGTGAGGTGGGCGGTTGGGACGCTCACTGCTTCCTTCTCAAGTCTATTGAGGACATGCCAGTGGAGTCACTCAGAGAGAGCAGAAATGTGTCCTCTGCAGTTGGGAGACAGAAAACTGGGCCTGCTTTAGGCCTGAGGAAGAACTATGATGGAAGGATAGAAGGGCCTTTTTGGGATTAGCTTGTACTATAAATATCCTGAAATGCTGTCTGTTTGTATCTCCATGGTACAAGAACGATAGAGAGGTGGCATGAGATTGTCTTGGTTTCTGCACAAGACCACCAAGAGGGGTAGACAAAGACACCAGAAGGCTGGCTGTGAAACTGGATGCCTAGAGGGTGAGGGAAAAGGGCAGGTGAATGTCTGTCTTGAGCCACAAGATCGTAGGAGAGCAGTTCCCAGCAGTGCACATCTCCAGAAAGCCCACAAAAGTGCCCCTGTGAGCCACTAGCCAAGTTCAAAGAGTAGGAATCTGGCTACCAGTTATGAACTTCATTTTCTTATCTGCCTTCCCTCTCTTCTCTCTTCTTTCCTCCTCTGGCCTAGACGAGAAGCAAAGGGAGCAGGTGCTAACGAGGGGAGGAGGAGAGGCCCGGAGGTAGGTGGTGGGAGGAAGGATGAGGCAGAGGCAGAGCGACTCCTTTCCCAAGTCAGAACTTCAGCTGTGTAAGCAAGAGGACAAAGATCTCTCTTTGGATAAACATCGGAGGCCTGATCACCATCTAGGGCTGGCTGTATTCTGATGTATACAGTGAAATCACGCTAGTGGCTAAGTCATTGCAGGACTTGTTCCCTTAGCAAGAGAAGCAGAAAAACCACGGCTCTTCACAGCCTTTAGTATACACGCGAATCCCCCGGGGCCTTTTTGCAAATGGATTCTGCGATGCAGCGGGTCCAGGGTGGGGCCTGAGAGTCTGCATTTCCAACAAACTCCTAATTGATGCCAGTGTTGTTGGTTCTCAGGACACACTTCAAGTTGCAAGGTGCTGGGAACAGGAAAGAATGTATTTTAAGTGGATTATGACAAAACAGAAGCTGCATTGTGATGAGCCGTGAATTATGCTTTCAATGTTCGAACTCGCAAGTTCACTCATTTTGTTTCTTTTTTAAACATAGCATTATTGATGAAGAGTTTATTTGAAAAAAAAAAAAAACATACTATTTAGGAAAATACTAAAGTCTGCTATCAGTTGCCAGTTGCCACCCTCCCACCCAGCCCCTCAGTAGGTTGTAGAGACAACTAGTGCTTAACCATTTGATATGTGCTTCATCAGGCCTTAAAAAAAAAAGAGTTTTCTAAGTATATTATCATATTGATGAAGGTTCAATTTCAGACAACAGAGGCCACTCTGGCTGGGTTAAGTAGGAAAGAATTTATTACACAGCATTTCACAGCTTACGGAATGGTTGAGAGATGAAGGAACAGACCCTGGTTTCAATTTTCAGCAAAACCTCCCAACATCAGTTCACCAAGGGAGTTGTTGCCTCTTCCGTGATCAGAAAATGGCCAGTCTGGGATCACATGACCCCTGCTGTGATCAGGAAAGAGTCACAATAAGACGGATGCTGCCACTGCTGAGGCGCCAGGACCTTGCCCTATCCGCTATGGTCTAAGAAATGCATGTTCAAGACTCTGCCACTTGCACCACAAAACTGGGGCCTGGACATGGAGGTAGAGTGACAGTTGCTACAGAAAACCCCGCAAGTTTCCTCAACCAGGTTTCCGGAAGCAGCAGCAGCTGGGGAAGACAACCTCTGCTTCACTTTCACCTTCCCTACGTTGCACAAGGGCTCTCACTGGCCAGCACGAACATACACCCAGCACCCAGGATCTGCGGATGTGACACAGATGGTCATGTATGGGCATTGACACCCCGGCCACAGACAATAAAGGGCTGAGTCCCGGATTTTATTGATAAGAGACCTGGATATACAGTCCAAGTTGTTAGTTTTAGAGAGAAGGTTGAGACCCAAGAAATTAAGCGATTTGTTAGTGCTGGGATTGGACTAGAACTCAGGTCTTTTATGTGGAGTTCAGCATAGCCCACGGAGATAGCTGCTTTCGGGAGTCAGAAGCCATTATCCAACTCCACTGAGCTGATTTTGCTTATAAACTCCACTCAAGGGATAGGTTTTTTATCTAAGGCACACCTCTTTGTTCCCTAATTTATATTTATGTAGTCCATTCTGAGGGTCAAAATTCCGAGCGTTGGGGCTGGCACTGTTGCACAGTGAGTAAAGCCACCACCTGCAGTACTAGCATCCCATATGAGTGCTGGTTTGTGTCCCAGTGCTCCTCTCTCTCTGAAACTTTTTTTTTTTTAATTAATTAATTAATTTGAAAGGCAGAGTTAGAGAGAGAGGCCTTCCATCTGCTGGCTTACTCCCCAGATGGCCACAATGGCTGGAGCTGGACCAATCCAGAGCCAGGAGACAGGGGCTTCTTTTAGATCTCCCACGTGGGTGCAGGGGCCCAAGGACTTGAGACATCTACTGCTTTCCCAGACCATAGCAGCAAGCTGGATCAGAAGTGGGCAGCTGGGACTTGCACCGGTGCCCATACTGGATTCAGCTCTGCAGGTGGGGGCTTTGCCTGTTATGCCACAATGCTGGCCCCTGTAACTCTTTCAAAATAAATAAGTAAATAAAAAATCAGAGCCTTACAGTTATCTCTTTTGAATGATTACTTTGTTAACTCAATTAAATAATTTTGGATGTTAATGCAATCTCTCCTGGTTTCTAGCACAAATTGGGTAAGCATGTCTTTGTGTCCTAATCCAAATCTCTCTCTCAAAACAAATGTAGAATAAAGCAGGTAAAAGAAATTTGAGTGGGACTCTCTTTCACTAGAAATCTTTTTTTTTTTTTTTTTGCCAAGAATCCCTTTGGGTATAATTGTTTAACTCATCATCCAAATATCTACCCCATAATTCTCTCCCTGTTCACAAGGAGTTGTCTCTAAAAAGCCCAGGGAAGTATACAATGTGTGTGAATAGTCTCCTAACCTGCCTACCTCATCACTCTGTCAAAAAAGAACAGGTGGGGCTGGCATCCCATATGAGTGCCAGTTCATGTCCTGGATGCTCCTCTTCTGATCCAGCTCTCTGCCAATAGTCCAGGACAGCAGTGGAAGATGGCCCAAGTGCTTGGGCCCCTGCACCTGTGTGGGAGACCTGGAGGAAGCTCCTGGCTCCTGGCTTCAGATCGGCCCAGCTCCGGCCATTGTGGCCATTTGGGGGAATGAACCAGCAGACTGAAGAGTCTCTGTCTCTCCCTCTCTCTGTATATAACTCTGCCTCTCAAATAAATAAATACATTAAAAACAAACAACAACAACAATAAAAAACAGACCACCAGGGCAAGACTTCTTGGTTTCATGCACATTTTCAAGTCTCTCCTGCAGTCAGCTGCTCTAGAATATTCTGGTTTGGAAGCCACCTTACTGACTTGATGGTCTGAAGGTACAGATGCAGGGGGGCTTACCCATTTAGGGCAACTGAGGTCCCTGTAAGAGATTTTGAAATCCTCTATGAAAGGGCTGGGGAGACCGGGAGTCTGGGAGGAACACGCGGGACCTGGACAACTCTGTGGGGTCACAGTGCAGGCTGATGTGGCTAGTGTGACAACTCATGTTCCAGATAGGCCTGGGAAATCTCAAAACAAACCCTCCTTTAGGCATTAACAGACCAGGCACGTTCAGTAAAACAATGCCAAGGGTCTCAGACCTCAGGTCTCCAACCTCTTGCCTCATGACTCTCTTTCTGTTCCTACCACTCTTTGCAGGCCCTAACCCCTCATCTTCTTCACCAGTGGGAAAGACCCAACTCAAATGCCACCCTCTTTGAGAATTTTCTCCTGCTTCTTCCAGCCAGAATATATGACTTCTTTGAGCCCTCCAAGTTTCTGCTGTCAACTGAACACAAGATTTAGGGATGGGTGGCCCTGCCTACATGATACAAACCTGAGACTGAGGTCCTTGTGTTATTCCATGAGCAAGAAATAAGAAACAGAGACAAAAGCCAGAGGATTTCTTTAAGATATTAAAAAAGTGCATCACTTTGGTACCACAGAAAACTGCTTCTATTGAACATCTCGATTAATTTTTTTTTTCTCTTGTTTAGACAGGTTATGAAATCTGCCATTCTGAATGTTTGGAGATGGCCCATCTCTATTTTCAACCCTCATGGTAGATATCAGAGCAACTAAATTACTGAAAGAAAGTGTGCCAAGATGCAGCAGGCAAAGAAGTGCTTCTTAGAAGTGATGAGGTGGGGCCAACACCATGGCAAAGTAGGTTAATCCTCTGCCTGTGGCACCAGCATCCAATCTAGCTCTCTACTGTGGCTTGGGAAAGCAGTAGAAGATGGCCCAAGTGCTTGGGGCCCTGCATCCACATGGGAGACCAGGAAGAAGCACCTGGCTCCTGGCTTCGGATCGGCCTAGCTCCAGCCATTGTGGCCATTTGGGGAGTGAACCAACTGTAGGAAGACCTTTCTCTCTGTCTCTCTCTCACTGTCTGCTGTAACTCTACCTCTCAAATAAATAAACAAAATCTTAAAAAAAAAAAAAAAAGAAGCGATGAGGTAGTTGAGTATGAGACACTCTCAGAGGAAGGGGGGGATAGATTTGGTGTTAAGGAGGCACTACTAATCTTGTGTCTTTTGGAAGGGAACACTAAAATTCAGAGGGCTTAACTGGTTTGAGTGAAGTTATTTAACTAATACATGACAGAACCCAAACTAAAGTCTAGGACATGCGTGCACAGGTCCAGAGCACTATCCAACACACTAAGCGAAGTAGTTCAGGGAGCAAAAGAGCTCCCTCCGGGGGTTGTGACACCGGAAAAGGGAGGGCTCATGGCCATTCCCCCCATCTTGTTTGTTCAGGGTGGAGGGAGGGAGCTTAAAACAAATGTAACCCAGCAAATTTGGATATGGACCAGGGAACATCTGCGGTCTCCCTTTCCCTACTCATCTGACTCTCTGTTTACCAGTTTCTCCTTGAGCCCAAAAAGGAACTGAGAACATGACCAAACATCACCAACCAGTTCCTGTCACAGTACATTTCAGGGCATTGGCACGACGTGATGGGCTTGCAAATACCGAGGGCTGGGGTGGGAGTAAGTCGGGCAGAGCTGTTTCATCAGCTGACCAACTCCAGCCATCACCTCTTGTCCCAAGGTCCCATGGAACAGAAGTTACTTCCTCTTGATAAGAGTCACCCTTCTAAGGAAGGAGGAGGACACATCTTCACAAAGACACCGGCCTCTTAACTGATAAGAGGCTTAGGGATGTGGTTGTGGCAGGGCAGCTGGTAAGATCCACTTCCCCGTCATGCTCATGGCCATTCAGCCCCTGAAGTGAACGCACACAGTGGTTCACCTCTGGTGCACAGCTCGCTTGCTGCCATCATTCACAGCCTTGTCTTCCAGTCAGGCCATCGCAGCTCCAAGGCCCCCTGCTCTGCATCCCCTCCAAACTGCCTCTGGGACACTGGGTTAGCTTGAAATTTCTTTCTCCCACTAATAAGACTTGATGCTAAGTTAACTCTTACTACAATTCTGCAACATGGAATACTTACTCTTATTTAGAAGAGGTTTAGACAAATAACTCTCCAGGAGCACAGGATCACACTGGTAAGAAGCAGGGCCAGATGCAACTTAGGATTCAGACCTAGGTTCTCTGGCTTCAGATTTGTGCCTTTCAAAGACAGGACCAAATCTGTACTCAGCACTTTCTCAGTAACTATCTTCTACTCGCAAACTCAGAAAGCTTAATAGAATTATGTTATTATCACCCATCTATACTTTTGTTTAATGTTGTTAACTGAGTGGGTCCTCCTCTGCACATTTGCACAGGTCAAAGCACATTTCAGACATACCTTGTAATTATTCTATATCTTAAGCCCCCAAATAGATGATCATTTACAGATAATCTTTTGGGTGCAGAAGGAAACTGTCACCATGCTGGAAACAGAAAGAGGAACTTGTCTTAGCACATCTGGGAGGTGATGGGACAACAAGGGGGACTTCCCTGCCCATTGCTCAGCAGAGCTACGTACCTACAGGGAGTATTTTTAAAGATGATGATTCTACATCGCACATGTGACTACGCTCTACTCTAGCAGCCAAAGATTCTGAGAAACCCGGAGAGTGAGAAGGCTGGGTGATGCATGTCCTCATGTGATGGGCCATGTTACATGTTTGTTACATGTTATGAGGCCATCATCACACGGCTAAAGGGCTCTTAGTAATTATGAGCGATGTTTGTTTTGCCAGTGCTCATAGAGACTGCAGGACCACTGGTGATAACATAAACAGGCAAATTGTGTCTGTGTGTGAGAGAGAGGGAGGAGAGTTGGAGAGAGTGCGCGCTACCAATCCCAAGACAAGGAGCTGCTGCTTCTTTCCTTGACCAGAAGCAACCCAGCTCCCTCTCTAGACACTATTTCCTTCCAGGAGCCTCATTTTTCCCTCTTTCAAGGAGGTGTGGGGAAAATATCATGTATCTTGCAAAAGAGCAAATGCGCCACCTAGTGACTAAGAGTACAACACAGACATTAAAACAACTGAGGCATTCACCCAGTTAAAGAAATGTGCACAGCTAGGCTCTGTGGGCTTTCAGTACAGATCCAGGTGTGTCTTCCACTTCCATCCTTGAAGGAGCTCACAGAAAGCTTTGGGATTAGAGGGAGGAGAACGCTATTCCAACATAAAACTAATAAAGCTAAGGGGTGATTAGGATATTATAATAAAATGTCAGTAGGTGGATCCTTAAATTTTAGTTCTTTTCCATTGTTAAATATCTGCCATTATTAACAGTCAATAACTTTAACAATATTAGTTTCAATAAATATAAACTAAGTATAAAAAAGTGTATGATGCCTATCATGTAGGTCTCCCTCACAATGCTGGCTCCCAGAAGTAATCAGTTAACACTGGATGTATGTCTTTCAATATTTTCCAGACATATACATGTTTTAAATAAGTGGGCTTAGGTATATTTTCAATTTGGAAACCATCTTTTCCTTTTTAAACCAACTTTATATGGTTATCACAGACCATTTTCTCCATTGTCTTTCTTAGTAGTTGCCTAGTATTTCATTGAGTAGCTCAGATCACCCATTTAACCAATCTATTACTTGTGGTCGTTGAGATCATCCTGGTTTGCCACTGTAATAAATAACCTGCACTCTATGTGCTGTCTCCAAGGCTGACTGAGGCATTGGAGGGATTCACAGTATTCAGGAGAGTTGTAATACAAAGTAATTCCCTCAACAATGATGTGGGACAACTTGTGTAAAGAATTGCCAAAAAGGAAGCCCACCCATGCCTGGGTGTTTTTCGGTTGACCAGTTACATGGGTATACATGGCTTGTGTGACAAACCTCCAGCCTCCCAGGGGCCCAGGGTATCAGGCATATAAAACTAGGTCTTTCCCAGAAGCCACACTGGTAGCATAAATCATCTAGTCAACTTGATATGATGTGGGCCAAGGAGCCGGTCAAGGGCCAGATCTCCTGAAGACAGGCCTTTCTTTAGATTGTGCAGGGCCTGAACAAGCTGAGGCTGCATGGTTAACCCTTTACTCCCCAGACAACTTCTATATTTGCCATGTGAACACTGAGTGGGTCCTCCTCTGCCCATTCACATAGGTCAGCTACATTCCTGAGGAATCTATGAACAAACAGAAAAGTATGATATATACTGTTGAAAACTGAGTTGAAATCACATATCATTACTTTATTGGGACTTACAGTTTCTTTCATCTCTATTATTTAAGAATTAGTAAAATGTACCATGGGACTACTTAAAAATAAAATTTATCAATTCTACTAATTATCTTCACACAATTTATATTAAAAAATTGTTTCTCCATGATCACCTAATAAAGACACCTATAATCTCTTTATAATTAGCTTATAAACTTTCACATAATACCAATTAATTTTAATAGCCTGAAGAAACCAAGTAAAATCTAGGAAAAAAATAAATCATGCATTTAGAAGGCAATTAGCATATTATTTGTAACTCAAGGACAATATTTATTGAATACCTCCTATTTTCAAGGACCAAAAGATACTTGTTATCTTATTAAATACTCAAAATTATCCTTTAAGACAGATGACAATATGTCTTAGCTAACAGATGAGAAAACTAAGAATCCGACTGAAAGGAATTTATTCAACACCATAAGTAGTAACATAACTAATTGTATCTATTTCCAATTTTCAGGGAATGTATGATCTGTCAAATTCATATTGTCACAACAAAGTTTGCTATTATATTTCTTTTTCTTAAATTGTGTGCATGTAAGTAGTATTTTTAGTTATATCAACATCTTTTCTCTTTTGTAAGAGAAAAGCTGAATCTATAATTATCATTTATGTATAATTTCTTGCTTATGAATTTTAATGTGGAGAGGTACAGAAACATAAGTGGGGAGGTATAGTATTAAGTATTACTCTGTTATTCTGGAATTTAAAATGACATAGCAGACACCTTAAAAGCTAAACCTATCAAGAAATAGGTACAAACTATGATTTCTAAAATATATATATATATATTTTGACAGGCAGAGTGGACAGTGAGAAAGAGAGACAGAGAGAAAGGTCTTCCTTTGCCATTGGTTCACCCTCCAATGGCCGCCGCAGCCAGCGCACTGCGGCTGGTGCACCGCGCTGATCTGAAGCCAGGAGCCAGGTGCTTATCCTGGTCTCCCATGGGGTGCAGGGCCCAGGCACTTGGGCCATCCTCCACTGCACTCCCGGGCCATAGCAGAAAGCTAGCCTGGAAGGGGGGCTACCGGGACAGAACCCGGTGCCCTGATTTTTTAAACAACTTCATTAAAATTTTTGGCTTACAAATATAGCTCATTACTATAATTTTAAATGATTATATATTACAATGGTCAGTCACTTGTAATGTCCTGAAATACAATATTATTTCAAGTTAAAAATACTTCTCCTAAGAACTGAGCTAATATGTGGCTCCTTAGTTTAGTTCAACTGAAATAAAACTACAAAAGCAGTATTTTCCATTATATTACAGATACAGGACTACAGCCAAAAGTCAAACAAAACAGAGTTCAATAAATATTAAGGAGAATCCAATACTTCATTAAACTCCAATATCTACTATTATATTATCTTATATAAAATCTGTTCTGCTGCATGTATTGTAATAGTAAGATAAGGCACTATAAAGATATCTAATAAGTGCCTTTATTACAGTTTAGAGACTGAGGCTAGGGCTTGATAAGTAATGTACCCAAGTCATATACTAGTGTAGAATCAGAATCAATTCCTGAACCTGACTTCTGCTCTGGGCTCTATCTTTGTTCTTTCATTTTATGACTAAATATTACATTTATTCACTGTATTGTAACTTTAGTTTGGAAAATCATCAAGTAATAAAAACTTTTTTTGGTCCAGCTCAGCAACTCTCTTTTTCTCCAAGATTAGCATTACAATAATAGGATGACATTTATAATATTAGAGGGCTTTCGTAGCTTCATTAATATGATAATTTCTACAGGAAAAAGTGCATTTTACATATAACTTCTGGTTTGGCTGGAAAAACGTACATTTAAGTCATAGCTTTAAGCCTCTTCATATCATAGTAACTTCATATGTTGTGAGATGGTTTTCCATAATCTTGACATTTTCTTCAGATAGCCAGTTTTCCTGTTTTAGCTGCCTTATAAGACCTTCTAAAGACTCCAATCTTCCTAACGTTTGTTGTTCTTGTAGCTCAAGAAGAGCCCTCTGTGAATGTAGTTTACAGACTTTCTGCCAAAGATGTTCCTTATCTATGTCCTGTCTGCAGTAAGGATGCTCACTTTGTAAAACTGCTGTCCCATAATCTACATATACTTTCCTGGGCTGATTTAATTTCTATGGAGTTATTTGTAAGGGTTGGATTAGCAAGATGATTGGTAGTTATTTCAAGTACCTCTTGGGTTTCCAAAGACTGCTGAGCACTTTCTGAATTTGAAGTTGTCAAAGTAATAGTTGTTCTCAAAAGATGTGTGAAAACTACCTTTATCTGTGTCTAGCTTAAACTGATCTTCCCAAGATGGATTTTGGTTTTTCAGTGTCTGGTTTAACCAGGTTAATAGTTAATAAATTATTTTGTATGCTTCCTGTTTTTGGAGATGGTGGCATAACCAAGGCAAATGAATCAAGCATGTTCAGGGTGCCTACCTGTGTCCATATTTATGATCGTTCTGGCTTAGCTCCCATGCATACTTCCTTCTCATCCTCTACTTTTTTCTTCTGAGATTTTTGTTGTTGTTGTTGTTTGAAAGAATCTTTCCCTCATTGTCTTCCAGCAAAGAAAATATTGTGGAATTGCATTCTATTTCAGATATCTAATACCCCAACTAGATACCAAGAGTCTGGTGTAAAATGGTCACTACACAGGAACTTGTACTAGGAACCCATGAATCTTGATTCATATTCTTCAACCACTTTTCAAGTCTGTCTTTGTCATGTAAAGGAAATGGGTAAAAACTCATCTTCTGGTCTGTATTGTTTCATACCTGGAGATTCTTGCCAATGTCTATGACTCAATGGCTGGGCATGCCTGGGCTGAGAGCCTACTTGGGCAAGGGGCACAAGCTGGTGCTCCTGGATTGAAGCAGGACCCCCCGACCCTCCTCTATTCCCTGCCTTGGTGAATGAAGCCATCATCTACTTAATCACCCAAACCAGAAACAAAGTAATTTTTAATTCCTCCCTCTTCAAATCTCCCATTGTGGGGACCCATGGATACACCTGCCATGGGACCCCCCATGCTGGGCTTGGCTTATAGCAGTAATGCGGATGTAGCAGCTGATTGAACTTTCCATCTAGCTGAGGATCTTGGTAAACAACAAGATGGCGCTGATGCCCTGCCTGCTGCATGACTCCACAGCTGATCGTGATCAAGTGCCGGATTGGAGAGCTCTGTGCGTGGACTGTGATTGATTGACTGTGATTGGTTGAATTCTGTATATAAGCGGACCGCGGGAGAAGGAACGCGCACGCCATCTCCCCCCCTTAAGGAACGTGCGCGCCATCTCTCCCCCTTCTCCCGGTCCCACTCTCTTTCCCACTCTTTCTAAGTAAAAGTCTACTGAAGACCGATTATCTGCGAGCAGCGTTGTTCCTTTTGTGGCTGAAGGAGCGACATCCCATAGAAATTTGGTCTCAACTTTCTTCTACCTTAATAGCTATAAACACATTTGCTTTTTCTCTGTTCCTTCTGTCAGTACCCTAATCCCTTGTCACCCCTTAAAACACTTAACTGGACTCTGCCTCTAGAATTGTCCTCTGCAACCCATTCCTCCTTCCTGAACTCAGGCTTCTTTCCTTAAATGCAAGCCATGTTGTATTATTCTTCTGCCTACACTTCTTCAATAGGTTGCATGGTCTTTAAGAAAAAGTTAAAACTTCTTAACAAGGCATATGTTGCCCTCATCATCTGAACATGCCTATCTTTCCAGTGTCCTGTAGACTATGAAAATCACCTTGATCCTCCTTCCTTCTCTCTTCAACAACAGAGACAGACTTTGGTGGTGTTTTCTAGCTTCTGTGGGTTGGTAGATGTTGGTCCATCTGCTTAGAAATTCTTCCCTTCCTACCTCTTTTTTGCCTGACAAATTCCCACTCATCCTTCAAGAAGCAGATCCAATGGGTTATTTTTTTATTAGGGTTGGTTCTCCCTATGTGCTCCTCTAGTACCTTGCCCTCACTTCTATTATAACACTACATAGACTACATACTTATTGTTCACTCCAGGGTTTCTCCAAGAACTCTAAAGGGCAAAGATCTGCTTATTTATTCTCACAGCATCAGCATCTACTGTTGTCCTGAAAGCACCTGTTTCCAGGATTCTGAAGTGAGGAAAGGTGTATTGATTCAAAGTGGGGGTTCAGAAGACTGCTAATGGGACTTGTCAGACTAAATCACTGGTGAACCTCTTAGATAAAGCTTTTGGGCTTGGGAAAAAACGGGTTGAGAAAAGAAAATGCAGATGTCCCTTCTGGCATTCTTTACCCTTTTGTTTCTAACTTTCACAAAGATTGATGAATCACCAGCCTTAGCTTAGACTCTGTGGCAGACACAACGAGGAAAAAGCCAAGTCCTTAACTAAGGAAGTTCACAGCCTGCGGTGGAAATAGGGAGAGAGACCACTCTGGAAACCTACAAACTGCCCACTACCTGGGTCTCAGATCCCAAAGAGAAGCAGTCCTTCCTCCATGTGACTTGGGGAAACTCAAGTGTCTTTGCCTTGGGTCTCCAAGGACACTTTACAAATTATAGTTTTGCATGAGAAAGAGAAAAGCCAGAGCTGGCATGCAGGGGCTGGCCTGGTACTAGAACCAGGTCTTCCTTAATGTTGCTACTATTGGCCAGGCATTCACAGCTGGGCGTTTGTTCTGTTGAGCATAAGTACACAAAACATCAACAGAAGACAAGGCTTCTGTGAGGCCATAATGGAGCCAGACAAGAATAAGACCTCTCTGTAATCATGTCTGAACACCGATAAAAGACTAACACTGTCTAAATCACAAAATAATAAACATATAGCCTGGCTAAAATGACTGCTACTTTAAAAAATTGTAGCAAAAAGCCCTCATAACATAAAATTGACCCTCCTAACCATTTTTATGGGTACAGTTCAGTGGCATTAATGATACCTACACCACTGTGTTTCAGATCTCTAGAACTTTTTTATCTCACTGAAATTCTATACCTACTGAATAACAACACTCAATTTCTCTCTTCCTCTATCCCCTGGAAACTACCATTCTGTTTTTTGTTTCCATCATTTTTTTTGGCTATACTATATATCTTGTGTAAGTGGAATCGTGTATTTGTCCTTTTGTGATTGACTTAATATCCCTAAGCAGAATGTCCTTAAAGTTTGTCCATACTGTAACATGTGACAGCTTCCTTGTAACACTAATATTCTATTACACACACACGCACACACACACACACACACCACATATAGACACACATGTCTCACACTTTATCCATGTGGCCGGTGCACTGCGCTCATCCGATGACAGGAGCCAGGTGCCAGGTGCTTTTTCCTGGTCTCCCATGGGGTGCAGGGCCCAAGCACTTAGGCCATCCTCCACTGCACTCCCGGGCCACAGCAGAGAGCTGGCCTGGAAGAGGGGCAACTGGGACAGAATCCGGCACCCCAACCAGGACTAGAACCCGGTGTGCCAGCACTGCAAGGCGGAGGATTAGCCTGTTGAGCCACGGCGCCAGTGGTCTTGCTTTTCTTAAAGATTTATTTACTTAAAAGAGTTACAGAGAGGGAGAGACAGAGATCTTCCATTCACTGGTTCACTCTCTGGATGATTGCAACAGCCAGGGCTGGGCTAGTTCCAGGTCTCCCACATGGGTGGCAGAGGTCCAAACACTTGGGCCATCTTCTACTGCTTCTCCCAGGCCATTATGGGGGAGCTGGATGGGAATTGGAGCAGCCAGTACATGAACCAGTGCCCATATGGGATACCACATGGCTGTGTTTTTCTCTGCTACACCAGAATGGCTGCTTCAGGGTTTTCTTGATAGTAGCCATTTTAATGGGTATGAATGATATTTCATTGTAGTTTTGATTTGCATTTCTCTAATGATTAATGATGTTGAGTATCTTTTCATATTTAGCTATTTCTATATCTTCTTTGGAGAAATGTTTATTAACGTTGCTAGCCCACTTAAAAAAATGGGTTACTTATTTTTCTGTTGAGTTATGGTTCTCTGTTTATTCTGGATATTAACTCCTTTTCAGATATATGCTTTGCAATTATTTTCTTCCATTCTATAGATTGCCTTTTCACTCTGTGGACAGCATAGAAGTTTTTTTTTTTTTTAATTATTTTTATTTGACAAATAGAGTTAGACAGTGAGAGAGAGAGAGAGAGAGAGAGGTCTTCCTTCCATTGGTTCACCCCCCAAATGGCCCTTCGGCTGGAGCTACGCCGATCCAAACCCAGGAGCCATGCTTCCTCCTGGTCTTCCATGTGGGTGCAGGGGCCCAAGCATTTGGGCCTCCACTGCCCTCCTGGGCCACAGCAGAGAGCTAGTCTGGAAGGAGAGCATCTCAGACTAGAACCCGGCACCCATATGCGATGCTGGCGCCACAGGCAGAGGATTAACCTACTTGGCCCCAGCACAGAAGTTTTCAAGTTTGATGTAGCCCTATTTATTCATTTTGATTCTTACCTGTGCTTTTGGTACCACAGCCAAGAAACCTTTGCCAAATCCAATGCATGAAACTTTCCCCTTGTGCTTTTTCTAGAAACTCTGCTAGTGTTTTGCATTTTGAGCAATGTTTTGTATACGGTGTAAAGCAAGAGTACAGTCTCATTCCTTTGCATGTGAATATTCCGTTTCCAAATGCTATTTGCTGAGCAGACTGTCTTTCTCCTTTCTGCAGTCTTGGTACTCTTGTTAAAGATTATTTGATCATATGTGTGAGGGTTTATTTTTTGGGCCCCATTATGTTCTGTTGATATGTACCAGCCTTTACGCCAGAACCATATAACTGACCAATTACAACTCTAGTGTCTGTCTAGCCCGCTCTCCCCGTAAATAAGCAAGAAATCGCTCCTGCTTCCTGACACTATCCCATCTAGAGCAAAGCCTAGCTTACTCAAACTCTCTCCAAAATCACCTAATAAAAGCCGCATCCTCTAATGGAATGTCCCTAACACCGACTTGCTGAGATGATGTGGAAATGTCCATAGTTCATGGCTGAATAAGAAAACCAAATTGCTTAACTACAGGTGGGTCCCTGATGGTCTTTGGCTGAGGGAACTGATACCCAAACACACGAAAGCGATTCACCTCAACTAAAAAATAAGCAAAAAAAAAAAAAAAAAGCAAAAATACAAAAGGAAGAAATGCAAACAGCTTTATACACACGGTTACCAGGTTTTACTTCAAATACCTGAAATGGTGGGACTCTCATTTCAAATTTACTTTACTGTCGCCCCTTTCCTGAAAATCTCCCCAGAAAAAACCAGAGAGACACTTGCCTTTGAGGACGTTGGAGGCGACGAGGAAAACATGGGTCGCAAGGCCACTCTGAATAGTGTTTAACTGCTCCTGAGCCCGGGTACGGTCTCCCCTTCCCCAAGCTCCCGTTCCGGCAGTCGACGTGGTCCTCCGAGGGAGCAGTTGAGTCGCGGAGGCCGACGGGTCCCGGGGAGGGATGTTCTAGCCCGCGGCCACTCGATGGTAGAGACCACAGCGGCCTGGCTTCTGGGGGCCGCCATGTTGGAATCGCAGAGTCCCAGCCATGGCTTCCCGGATCGGAATCCGAGCGAGAGCCCGACCGCCTCCGCCGTGCCCATGTTGGAAGTGCGGCCGGGGCTGTACCTGGGTGGAGCCGCGGCCGTGGCGGAGCCGGACCACCTCAGGGAGGCGGGGATCACGGCCGTGCTGACGGTGGACTCGGAGGAGCCCGGGTTCAAGGCGGGGGCTGGGGTCGAGGGTCTGCGGAGCCTCTTCGTGCCGGCGCTAGATAAACCCGAGACGGACTTGCTCAGCCACCTGGACCGGTGCGTGGCCTTCATCGGCCAGGCCCGCTCTGAGGGCCGTGCAGTGTTGGTGCACTGGTGAGTGGACGGGTGGGGGGTGGAGAGGAGCCTGACTTTGCTGCCAGCCTGCTCCTGGTCACTCGTTGCTCCGAGGCCCCTAGGGGAGGGGACCCCCTCCCACTCCCTCTCCCTCCCGCAGGGGTGTGTGTTCCAGGGAGAGGAAGGGGCAGGAGCAGGAGGCGGGCCACTGCTGGCGCGCGCGTGCTTTCCTTCTTTCAGCTTTGGTTCATTCAGTTGCAACTGAGTTGTTTTGGGGTGGTTGGATGGGAGGAGTCATCAGATGAATGACAAAGTCCCTACAGCCTCAAGCTTTTACAGCTCCTTAGGAGGCAAAACACCCACCCCAATGATTGTAACGGAACCTAGGATAGAGTATGTACTCAGGTTAAGTATTCAGACTTCGGAGGAAGAACAGATCATTTCTAATGTTTTTGTTTGAGGTGTGTGTGTGTGGGCAGGGTGCTCATGAAGGGGAGAATTGGTTAGGATCTGAAGGATCCCCTGGGCCTTGCCTAGGGGAGAGTTGGGGTGGGTAAGTTGCTGCAAAAGCAAAAAGATAAATTCTTGATGGATATTTGGGTATCCCTAGGTAGCGCTGTTTGGACTGGGTTGGAATATAATAGCAGTAGTTTTAAATTTATTGCATAACTATTGTGTGTCAACCACTTGTTCTCAATATTTACACAAAGAAAGGAAGGTAGTTAAAAAACTGGGTCCTGGGGTCGGCGTTGTAGCATAGTGGGTTAGGCTTCCACCTGCTGCGTGGGCATCCCATGTGGACGCCGGTTCCAATCCCGGCGGCTCCTCTCCAATCCAGCTTTCTGCTATGGCCTGGGAAAGCAGTAGAAGGTGGCCCAAATGCTTGGGCCCTTACATCCCTATGGGAGACCCAGAAGAGGCTCCTAGCTTCGGATCGGCCCAGCTCCAGCTTTTGCGGCCATTTGGGGAGTGAACCAGTGGATGGAAGACCACATTGTGTCTGTGCCCCCCCCCCCCCTTTAACTCTACTTCTCAAATAAATAAATAAATAAATAAACTCTTTTTAAAAAAAAAAAATGGATCCTGTTTGGTACCAGATCTCCAGGCCTTTAATGCTAAGAGCAAAAGAATTTTCATTTGTTACAAAGGCTTCACAACATTAAAAAAAAAAAAAAGAGTGATTAAGTTTGAACAGGTGAGATACATTCTCGTAGTTCAGAATTTAAAATGAAAAAGGAAATAGGAGCGGAAACCCCAACATCCCACATGGAGTATCTGGGTTTGATTTCTTTCTCTTAACTCCAATTTCCTGCTAACACAGACTCTGGGAGGCTGCAGTGATGAACCAAGAAATTGGGTTCCTGCCACCCATGGGTTGTCCCAAATGGTGGAGGATAGAAGCTCTCTCTCTGCCTTTCAAAAATGATGATAACTTGTTCATACCTTGGTAATATTTCAGATGTAATGGGTTTATTTGAATAGAAGTAGAAATGAAGTGGACTGGAACTTTACCATTAATAGAGGGGCTGGATTTTTTTTTTTAATTGTTGCTATTTGCTATTTTATTTTGAAGGTTTCTTTTTCAGTCATGCAGGAGTCAGTCGAAGTGTGGCGATAGTGACAGCTTTTGTGATGAAGACTGACAAGCTTAGCTTTGAGGAAGCCTACGAGAACCTCCAGACCATCAAACCAGAGGCTAAGTGAGTTCTTCATTGTAATATTTCTGCTTTGGGGATGTAGCTTTATTTAAAGACTTGTGGCTTTTATATTTCTTTGTCATTTCAGGATGAACGAAGGGTTTGAGTGGCAACTGAAATTATACCAGGCAATGGGATATGAAGTGGATACCTCTAGTGCAATTTATAAGCAATATCGTTTACAGAAGGTTACAGAGAAGTATCCAGGTAAGTAACATAATTGCCAGTGTATGCAGAGTGCTTTCCTGATGTCCTTTACCCTGACACTTACCAGAGACCTGTGGATCAGAGACCCTTGCTTCTAGCAAGAAGAGAATTTCAGACACGCTGCAGAGAGTGGTAATAAGCAAGGGAGCAAAGTTTAGTGATGAGAGTATACCTGACAGGCCAGGCAGGCATCGCAGCAAAGAACTGAGAGCCAGAATGCCTTAGGTGGGAGTTCTTCTGGGTATGGAGCAATCATTTCTTCTCCCTCCTTCCTCTTCTGGAACACTGGTGGGTAGAGGGCTTTCTGTGACATTCCTTCCAGGACTTTTTCAGCACCATGTATTTTGATCTAAAATTTCCCTGGGGCAGAGTGGAGAAGATTCTCCTAAGTAGTGACCATCCTGGGAGGGCTGGAACCCACCTAACAAGGTTATCGTGCTAGTCTGCTTCTGAGGCATGTTTCTACATTTCTCCCCTCATTCAACAACAGGAAATTCACATTTTTGTTCTTCAGCCCCTCTCTCATCTTTAGGCTAATATCTGACTTCTTGCCCAACAACACTAAATACATTGTCCCATTTTTCTAGCAATCAGATGAGACAGGAATTGTTTTCTTTTGAAATTGCAGTCTAGCTAGAAATCTTATCCAGGGTCAGGTGGTTTGTAAATGGCAGGGTTGGGTTTGAACTCCAGCCAAGAGCTTAATCACTGTGCTCTGTAACTTCATCCTGATTTTCCGACACTATAATTTGTTTTTGTTTTGATTTCTGAGGTTAGCACTTGATTGTTCAGTTGACATTATATCAGTCCATTTTCTGTTGCTGTAAGAAAGTACCTGAGGTTGAGTAGTTGTAAACAAAAGAAGTTTATTTAGCTCACAGTTTTGAAGGTCCAAGAGCATGGTGCCAGCTTCTGCTTGGCTCTGCTGAGGGCCTCTGACTGCACTGCAGCCCAGAATTCACGTGGTGGGAGTGTATGCGAGAAAGAAGGAACAGTCACAGGTGAGATCAGCAGAAGGGCAATCGACTAGGAGCTCAGCCTGCTCCTTTTATAATGATTTGTTCTTGTGGGAGTGAACCAGGGTCTTGCAATAATTACATTGATCCTTTCCAAGAGCAGCGGCCACAATGACCTAACAACCTCCTACTAGGTCTTACTTCTTAAAGGTTCCACCACCTCTCAGCTGCGTCACTCTGGGAGCCAAGCTTCCAGCACGTGAACCATTGTGCAGAGTGGCCCAGGATGGCGGAATCAGAGGTCCTTGTCTTTGCTCGGGAAAGACATGGACAGAGAGTAGCAGTAAGCATGCTAGTGAGGTTTAATGGAGGGAATACAATTGACAGTCCAGGTGGGGAACTCAGCAAAGAACTGAGAGCCCAGTCTGCATGGAGACTGGGGTGGGGTCCAAGGGAATCTGTGAAATTCCTCCAGGGACTTCATTAGCACCCTGTTACTGGACCTGATAGCCCTGGTATAGGGTGGGGAAGTGTTCTTTAGGATGCCCCTTTGGGGGAGGGCTGGGAGCCACCTAATAAGGTTATTGGACTTGGGCAAGACTTTCGTTGCACAAATGCTGGTCTGCTTCGAAGGCACGCTTCTGTCTTCCCTCATTCAACCACATGAAATTCTCATTTTTGTTCTTCAGCCCCTCAATGCACATAGACTAATGTCTAACTTCCTACCTAACGGAACACAAGCTATATCCCAAACACAGTAAACACAAACAGAATTTTATCTGAAAATGCCAAGCTGATATTAACAAATGGATGCATTTTAATTGTGTCATAGAATTGCAGAGTTTACCTCAAGAACTCTTTGCTGTTGACCCAACCACCGTTTCACAAGGACTGAAAGATGAAGTTCTCTACAAGTGTAGAAAGTGCAGGTAAAATATTTTGTATTCTCAGTAGCTGAAAAGGACTTAGCGTATCATTTTCTTATATCTCTGTAGGAAGCCTTTGTTGAATTGAATAATACAGAAATTTCTAGTTCAAATTTGTTTTTAAGAATATAAGTTTTTTTTTTTTAATTTTATTTTTGACAGGCAGAGTGGACAGTGAGAAAGAGAGACAGAGAGAAAGGTCTTCCTTTGCCGTTGGTTCACCCTCCAATGGCTGCCGTGGCTGGCACGCTGTTGCCGGTGCACCATGTTGATCCAAAGGCAGGAGCCAGGTGCTTCTCCTGGTCTCCCATGGGGTGCAGGGCCCAAGCACTTGGGCCATCCTCCACTGCCTTTCCGGGCCACAGTAGAAAACTAGCCTGGAAGAAGGGTAACCAGGACAGAATCCAGTGCCCTGACCAGGACTAGAACTTGGTGTGCTGGCGCCGCTAGGCGGAGGATTAGCCTGTTGAGCCACGGCGCCGGCAAGAATGTAAGTTTTAAAACCACCAAATTGTAGAGGTTATTGAAAATTTAAGTATAATCGATGTTGTGTTATTTTGGCCTTGAAGAAATACTACACATTTTCTGTTGAAGTGAAATGGACACTATGAGAAACGGTGACTTAATCAGCTCTGTGCTGACTGTTGATGTACAATGTAATACTTTATCCATTTTAGTGTTTTTTCTTTGTTTTGTTCTAGTACTATTGGTTGAACTTTGTAATTAACACACAATTATTCTTAGGTGTTTAAATTTTAACTGAAAAGTGATCTCTGTTAAATGTAACAATGGGAATAAGAGAGAGAGGAGATGTACAATTTGGGACATGCTCAATCGGACTTGCCCCAAATGGTGGAGTTAGAATTGTACCAGGGGATTCCAATACAATCCCATCAAGGTGGCATGTACCAATGCCATCTCACTAGTCCAAGTGATCAATTTCAGTACACAATTGATCACACTGATAGGTCTAAGAGTCAAAGGGATCACACAAACAAGACTAGTGTCTGCTAATACTAACTGATAGAATCAAAAAGGGAGAGAACAATCCATCATGGGAAGCGGGATACACAGCAGACTCATAGAATGGCAGATGTCCTAAATAGCACTCTGGCCTCAGAATCAGCCCTTAAGGCATTCGGATCTGGCTCAAGAGCCCGTGAGAGTATTTTAGGCATGGAAAGCCAAGACACTCTGGGGGAAAAAAAAAAAAAAGAAGACCTAAATGAAAGATCTCTGCAAGTGAGACCCCAGTGGAAAGAATGGGGCCATCAAAGAAGGAGGTACCTTTCTCTGAAGGGAGGAGAGAACTTCTACTTTGACTATGACCCTGTCAGAATAAGATTGAAGTCGGCGAACTCAAAAGGCTTCCATAGCCTTGGCAACTCATGACTAGAGCCTAGGGAGGTTACTGACGCCATAAACAAGAGTGTCAAATTGTTACGTCAACAGTAGGAGTCACTGTGTACTTACTTCTCATGTGGGATCTGTCCTTAATGTGTTGTCCAATGTGAAGTAATGAATCTTGATGTAAATGGAATGGGAGAGGGAGGGGTGCAAGTGGGAGGGAAATTATGGGGGGGGGGAGCCATTGTAATCCATAAACTGTACTTTGGAAATTTATATTTACTAAATAAATAAATTTTAAAAAAGAAATACTACACATTTTATCTATTTTAAAATTCTTTTTGATTAATATGTTTGGGAATTGCAGACGATCCTTATTTCGAAGTTCAAGTATCTTGGATCACAGTGAAGGAAGTGGACCTATAGCTTTTGCCCACAAGAGAATGGCACCATCATTCATGCTTGCCACAGGGACTCAATGTACATCTTACTTCATTGAACCTGTACAGTGGATGGAATCTGCTTTGTTGGGAGTGATGGATGGGCAGGTCAGAATACATTTCTTATTTTCTACAATTTCATTCTATAACCTGTATTTTCTTCCTTTTTGTATTTTAACTAGTGTTTTAATCCATCTTAATCCCTTTTTTTTATGAAGATTATATTTTTCTAGTGTGGATCAGACTGTCAAAAATAAATATTTTTAAAGATCAGCTGATTTAAAATGGTAGTTGAGAGTTGCTACTGTAAGTTAATAAGTTTCCTTTTTTAAAATTTTGTGTTTTTTTGACAGGCAGAGTGGACAGTGAGAGAGAGAGAGACAGAGAGAAAGGTCTTCCTTTTTCCGTTGGTTCACCCCCCAGGAGCCAGGTGCTTCTCCTGGTCTCCCATTCTTTTAAGTCTATTTATATTTTTCAGATATAAAACAAATATTACTTTAAAACAAATTAACATCTTATACAATTTGAACTTTGTAACAAGTAGGTTACCACAGGCATTTTTAAATTTGGTTTAAAATGTCTTCCATTTCTTTTTCTTTCTTAACTCTATGCATTTCTCTCTTTTTCTGATCTTTCAATTTAGAATGTTTGTTATGAGATTCTTTTTAATTTCCTGTGCAAGAATACAACTCATAACATCCTGTGACAGCCACTTTTTTCTTTAGGTTTGTTTTTGATGTTAATATTGCAGGCATTCTATAGAAATAATTTTAATAATGATTTTGAAAGTTTGTAGAAAAGTTTTTATAATGGATATTTATTGAAACTCTTATTCCATGTCATTTGAATAAAATGGCTTTATAAAGGTGGTAGAACAGATACAGTCATACTTTATATGTGGGGAAACTTAATTTATTTACTGAGTATTTTACTTAAAAGCAGTACCCTATATTCAAATGCACATTTTCAGATTTTGTTACTTTTTAAAAAAGCTGCTTTGTTAGAGTATAATTCACACACCATACAGTTCACCAATTTAGAGTAATGAATTCAACAGCTTTTAGTGTATTCACAGTTTTTTGCAACTGTTGCTATTATCACCCTTAAAATAATATATCCATTAGCATTCATTTCCCATTCTTGATGATCATATTTACAGTGATAATTTCTGATTTTGGTGAACTATAACATTTCTCTTTGGTGGCTTATGCTTTTGGCTTGCTGCTTTCATTTAACCTGGAAAATATACAAACACAAGATATTTTTGTGAAAGATTCTAAACCCTATTTGTGCGTATTTCTTTGTTTACATATTTGAGTTTTCCTATATGGTATACACTTAGAAGTAAATTGTTGGCTTTATGACTGTGTACATTTTAAATATTAATAGTATTCCAGGCTGACATTCAAAATGCTCAAATTTAGTTTTCACCAACAGTGCATATCTACCCATTTCCCCATACCCTGGGCAAGGTAGATATAAAACTGGGAAAGTTTTTTCAGTCTGTATCATGAAAATATTAATCTTAAAATGCTTTGTTTTTCATGACTACAGCCGAGGATGACATCTTTATGTATTTACCAGCCATCTATAGTTACTTTTATTTATTTATTTATTTATTTATTTATTTATTTGAAAGAGTTACACAGAGAGAGGAGAGGCAGAGAGAGAGAGTGGTCTTCCATCTGGTGGTTCACTCCCTAATTGGCTGCAACGGCCAGATCTGTGCTGATCTGAAGCCAGGAGCCAGGAGCTTCTTCCTGGTCTCCCACGTGGGTGCAGGAGCCCAAGGACTTGGATCATCTTCCACTGCTTTCCCAGGCCATAGCAGAGAGCTGCATCGGAAGAGGAGCAGCCGGGACTAGAACTGGCACCCATATGGGATGCCGGCGCTCCAGGCCAGGGCGTTAACCCGCTGAGCCACAGCACCCCCCCCCCATCTATAGTTTCTTGTTCTGTAAACAACTTTACCATCCCTGGCCTATTTTCTATGAATTTATCTTACTCTTACTGATTTGTAGGAGCTCTGTATATATTCTAGATGTAGATGCTTCATTTAATAAATAGAATTATTTTCCCTAGTCTATTACTTCTCTCAAGTTTTTGGTATATTTTGTAATAAAATTTAAGATACTGTGTAATCTGTTTTTTCATTTGTGGTTTCTGGGCTTTAAATCTGGACTTCCTATAGTTTAATATTAAAAGTAAAAATTCCTACTTCCAACCATGTACAAATTATAGAACTAAACCTAAAAAATGTGATAACTGCACTGAAGGCAAATACAGTGTACTAAAGCTTTGATTTATCTGATTCACTGGAATATCAGTTGATTGTTTTTGAGTCACTAGGAATCTGACTTACATGCTGTCGTTATCAGTAATAAAACATGAGAATCCTAAGAATCTTTCATTCTTTATTCAGGATGTAGTTTTTTTTTTTTTTTTGAGATTTTTTTTTTTTTTTTTTTTGAGATTTTATTTATTTATTTGAGATGTAGAGTTACTGACAGAGAGGGAGAGATGGAAAGGTCTTCCACCTGCTGGTTCATTTCCCAAATGGCCACAACGGTCAGAGCTGGGCTGATCAAAAGCCAGGAACTTCTTCCAGATCTCCCATGCAGGTGCAGGGTCCCAAGTATTTGGGCCATCTTCTACTGCTTTCCCAGACCATAGCAGAAAGCTGGGTTGGAAGAGGAGCAGCTGGGACTAGAACCAAGAGAGACAGATCTTTCATCCGTTTGTCTACTCCCCAATTACCTGCAACAGCTAGGGCTGGGTCAAGACCCTAGAATCCAATTTGGATCTCCCACATGAGTGGCAGGGACCCGATTACTTGAGTCATCACCTGCCTTCTGGGGTACCCATAAAAGGAAGCTGGAATTGGAAGCAGAGCTGGCACTCAAACCAGGCCCTCTAATGAGCTGTGGCTGTTCTAAGTGATGTCTTAACCACTGTGTCAGGCGCCTGCCCCTGCACGTTGATTTAAAAACCTAGTATGTATGCCACATTCTTGAAGCCATCCTTGAGTTTCAAATGTCACCTTTCTCCCTGAAAGCTGGGATCCATCTGTTCTTCCTCTAAGCTGCCCGAATACAACGTACCTCTTAGGCAGTAATTGCAGTCCACCATCTCTGATACAGCAAATCCCTCACGTACTTAATGTCAGCAATTAGAGTACAAACTCCTTGAAGTTGGGGGGCGTGTTTGTCTGTGCTTATATCCTATATTGCCAAAGAAAATCACTTGTTTTGTATAAAAGTGAATAAATGAAGTAATATGTTGGCTTTTTATTTCAGCTGCTTTGTCCAAAATGCAGTGCCAAATTGGGTTCCTTCAACTGGTATGGTGAACAGTGCTCATGTGGAAGATGGATAACACCTGCTTTCCAAATACACAAGAACAGAGTGGATGAAAAGAAAATGCTGCCAGTTTTGGGATCACAAACAAGAAAAATATGAACTTGTGACATCTGCTGTCTTGGAATGAACCTTGCTGAAGATACATGCTGCCCTGGCTTTCAGTTACTCCCTGCAGGTTGTCTAGTTTGTAGGCCATCAACATTTCAAATGCAGTGTGAGAGGGAAAAATCCCATGAAGTAACCTGGAAACTGCCCTGTTATTAGGTTATTACATGATGTAAGTAGAATACATAGCAATCAAAGTTTTTTAGTTGTATAAATTTTATATGATAGTAAAATCTTTTATGATACACTTCATTTGTTTCATGTTTTTAAAAGTCATGATTTATTTATTTAATGTGAAAGGCAGACAGAGACAAAGATCTCCCATCTGTTGGTTTATTCTCCAGACGCTTGCAGTATCTGGAACTGGGCCAGGCTGAATCCAAGAGCCAGAAACTCAATCCATGTCTCCCACATTAGTGGCAGAATCGTCATCTGCTGCTTTAGCCTACATTTGCTGGAAGATGGAATAGGAACTGGATCTAGAACTCAAACTGAGGCGCTCTGATACGGGATGGGGGAGGTCTCCTGTGGCATCTTAACCACTATGCCAAATGCTGCCCCGAAACTTAATTCCAGTTTTCCATGAGTTTTTTTGAAGTACCCTCGTATTTTGAAATTTTGCTTTCTCTCTTTTAAGGGAAATTAGTAAGCCTATTTATGTCTAGATTTTTCTTGGAAATGTAAAAGAAAGGCTATTAGTAAAACAGAATATGTTTTTCCTGTTCAGAAATTCCAATTATCTACAGGTTTTTTTTTTTTTTTTCTTAAGTTTATTTATTTGAAAGGCAGAGTGAAACAGTGAAAGATAGAGATCTTCCACCTGCTGGTTCATGCTTCAAATGCCTATAGCAGCTGAGGCTGGGCCAGGATGAAGCAAGGTGCCTGAAACTCCATCTGGGTCTCCAGCATGGGTAGCAGGGACCAAGGACTTGAACCAGCATGTGCTGTGCATGAGCAGGAAGCTGGAAGTGGAAGTGCAGCCAGGACTCATCCAGGCATTGATGCGGGATGGGTGGCTTAACCTACTGTGCCACCGTGCCCACTCCAATAAACATGTTAGCTACATGTTTAGAAAAGTGTGTTTGAGATACCTCTTAAAGCAATCTACATAAAGAAATACGTTAATGTTATGTGTGTCTAAATAATCAAGATTAATCTGGAATTACATGTCAGTTACTCTTTTAGTCTAATACATTTGAGTATTGGAAAAAGTAATAAATCTAGATCAACTTTGTAACCTGATTTCTGGAAACTAGAATTATACTCACTATTAACAGGGCAAATTGGACCTAATTTGGTATTTTGAACATATACATGAAATCAGAATTAGCTAATAAAGAGGAATATTTGTATCATAAATACCAAAATGGGAGTAATTTTTAAATGTAGAATAAGGTGTAAATAATGAACTTCTTAGTATCTAGAATAGGGGCTGGCCCTGTAGCATGGTGGGTAAAGCTGCCACCTGCAGGGCTGGCATCCTGGCTGCTCTACTTCTGATCCAACTCCCTAATGCGCCTGGCAAAGCAGCAGAAGATGGCCCCGGTTCTTGGGCTCTTGCACCCACATGGGAGACCCAGATAAAGCTCTTGGCTCTTGGCTTTGGCCTGGCTCAGACCTGGCCGTTGTGGTCATTTGGGGAGTGAATCAGTGAATGTAAGACCCCTCTCTCTGCCTCTGTTTCTCCCTCTCCTTCTCTGTAACTCTTTCAAATGAATAAATCTTTAAAAAAAAAAATCTAGCTTAATTTTTGACATGCGTTATAATGTTATGGATGATTCTTGAGAAAAATTTTAACATAAGACCTGAAGCCTTCATCAACTTTCATGGAATAATTTTTCTTGTGAGAAAAAAATTCCCTCCATTTCTGTTTTAGCTTTTACACACTTTGTCTAGTTTTTTGCTTTATAC
This sequence comes from Sylvilagus floridanus, assembly GCA_949820135.1. NCBI lineage: Eukaryota > Metazoa > Chordata > Mammalia > Lagomorpha > Leporidae > Sylvilagus > Sylvilagus floridanus. The sequence continues at coordinate 123,186,609 of OX463225.1, forward strand.
TATCCTCTGGAAAGCTTTTTACTAAACAGGTTATACCATATGAAACTGTCCCTTTTGTAGTAAAAAGTAGTGGAACAGCAGTTTCATGTGGCTCAACTTAATGTCTGTCTATCATATATTGTAGCATATAGTACTGAGAGAAATAGATTTGAATGTATAGTTGTCAACAAATGTTTCCTGAGGATGTATTATGTGCACAGTTCTAGATGATACAATAAACAAACTGATTTTCTAGCTGGGAGACAGACAAAATACCTTTTTTAAAAGATAAGTGGTATTTATCAGTGCAGATCAATTTTGGGAAACTTAACTTCTCTATTTAAATTATGCAGTTTTTTTTTTTTTTTAGACTTATTTGACAGGTAGTGTTAGACAGTGAGAGAGAGAGACAGAGAGAAAGGTCTTCCTTCTGTTGGTTCACCTCCCAAATGGCCGCTACGGTCCCCGCTGTGCTGATCCAAAGCCAGGAGCCAGGTGCTTCCTCCTGGTCCCCAATGTGGGTGCAGGCGCAGGCACCCAAGCACTTGGGCCATCCTCCACTGCCTTCCCGGGCCACAGCAGAGAGCTGGACTGGAAGAGGAGCAACCGGGACTAGAACCCGGTGCCCATATGGGATTCCGGTGCCGCAGATAGAGGATTGACTAAGTGAGCGACGGCACTGGCCCTAAATTATGCGGTTTTATGAAACATTCACTGATCAGAAATTGCAGATTTGAAGTCTTTTTTTTTTTTTTTTTCATTTAGGAGCAGTGATTTAGGGCAGTTGATATCATACATTTGTTGAAAGTGCCAATATTAGCCTTATTTCAGAGGCAATGTGGCGGTGAGAATGGTAGAAGTCAGAGCCTGCGGGAATCACTGTGGCTCTGCTGATCACTGTGTTCCAGAAAGTGAGCGAGGGTTTGGAAATTGTGGGCCACTTTTCTCCTCCACACATGGGATTAATAATGCTCTACCCTCCTGACAGGGTTGTTTTAAAGATCATTTGCACTGGCTTTGATTCCTTCTTCTATAAAAAGGAGATAACATCTACATCTGGGTTATGGTATTTTTATGATATAGTGCAGGCAAAGAACTTGGATGGTACCTAGCTAGTAGTGGTCAACATTTTCCCTTAAAATAGTTGGAATTTATTGAGCACATGCCTTGTGTCAGTCACCATGCCAAGCACTTAATGTCTGTTATCTAATTTAAACCTCATACCAGTCCAATGAGATAGACCCTATTTTCATTTGCAAGTGAAATTGAGGCGAGTGAACAGTTGAACCTAAATAAGAATCGAGACTGGACTGACTCCAAACATCTTAGCTAATTTTAACCTCTATAGTCTGATGTCTGGGTTCACTGTTTGTTCAGTGATATATGGCCTTAAAGATATCATACTGAAAATGATCAGACTGTAAAATCTAATAGAACTAATGAAAATGCAGTTTTAACTACATCGTGAGCTCATTAGTCAGGCTCCGTACCAGCATTTGCAGGGTTCTGGCTAAAAAACAAATTGAGGCCCACAATACTCTTTGCTTTTAATTTTTAAAAGTATGAAGCTGGGGCCAGCACTGTGGCGTAGTAGGCTAAGCCTCTGCCTGGGGCACCAACATCCCATACGGGTGCTGGTTCATATTCCTGCTGTTCCACTTCCAATCCAGCTCTCTGCTAATGGCTTGGGAAAGCAGTAGAGGGTGGCCCAAGTGCTTGGGGCCCTGCACCTGCGTGGGAGACCTGGAAGAAGCTCCTGGCTCTGGATTGGCCCACTTCTAGCCGTTGCAGCCATTTGGGGAGTGAACCAGTGGATGGAAGATCTTTCTCTCTTGTCTCTCCCTTTCTCTGTAACTCTACTTCACAAATAAATAAAATATATTTTTTAAAACTACTTGTTTAAAAAATTGCTTTGCTTTTTTATCTTGACAAGTATACCTTCACAACAACCTGGAATGTGGCCAAATTTCAATTTAAAATTTTCTGATTTTATGCAATTGCATGACAGAATATGGCAATGCAAGGAGAGTTGGCCCTGAACCCACAGACTGCTTCCTTACTCTGTCCACTTCTTGATATTTCTACATGTTGAGGAGCCTGGAATATGTGTGTGGGTGTGGGTGTGTATATTTGTATATGGAAAGTTTTGAAACCCATGGGTACTGTAAAAAGTCCATGGAAATGCATATGAGAAAACTCTATGGATTCTATTTTTTTTTTTTGCACCAAAATAAGCTTTTAGAATTCTGTTTTTCCATGCAACTGTTTGGGCGGTTCGAGAGACGGAAGTGTGTCTAGAATGGGGTATGTGTTCTAGTTGTGCACATCACACTGGCATCATTCACTCTTACCCTGTGGGAAGAGAGCCAGAAGACAGAGTAAAGTTAGGTTCTGGGCAAAGTTTACTCCTGAGAAGATCAAAGAGTGGTGTTTTCTTTAGACAAAGTTCTCTTTCAAACTTTAATCCAATTCCAGTGGAATTGAAAGTGAGTCAGGAGGGGCTGGCCCTGCCCAGCAGGAGCATCTCATATAGGTGCCATTTTAAGATCCAGCTGCTCCACTTTGATCCAGCTCCCTGCTAATGCACTTGGGAAAGCAGCAGAAGATGGCCTAAGTCCTCCAGGCCCCTACAACCATGTGGGAGACTGTGATGAAGCTCCTAGCTCTGGGCTTTAGCCTGGCCCAGTCCTGGCCTTTCCAGCCATTTGGGAAGTAAATCAGCCTCCCTCTGTGTAACTGCCTTTCAAATTAAAAAAAAATTTTTTTAAATAAATTTTAAGAAAGTGAATAGATTCAAGAAGAAGGATTCAAAAACATTCAACACTTAATTTTTTTTTTTTAAGTTACTAGAGTGGAAGGAAGCTTCCTTAATCAGAATATATATATATATATATATATATATATATATATATATATATATATACAGAAAAAAATCTGAATGGTAAAACTTTTAAAACATTCACATTAAAGTTAAACACAAAAGATCGCTGTGCTCACCCCTACCATCAATATTGTAATAGAAGTTCTAACTAATGGAGTAAAGGGCAGAGGAGGGGATGAGTTTAGGATTTAAAAAGGAAAAACATCTCCAAAAGTGGGGCAATAGTATATGTCTCCGGAGAATGATGCAAGCAAGGATCTATGAAGTGTTCTTACAAAGCAAACAAAAAGGTAACCATGCAATTAAATCTCCAGATGTTAACTGGTAGTTTAAGGAACAAATTAAGCATCACCATGAAGATGTCAGTGGAATTATGAAATGGGAAATTCTACAGGACAATAAGATTCTTCAAATGGTAGGTGGGGCCTGGTGGGTAAAGCCACGCCTGCAGTGCCAGCATCTCATATGGGTGCTGGTATGGGTCCTGGATGTCCACTTCTGATTCAGCTCTCTGTTGTGGCCTGGGAAAGCAGTAAAAGATGGCCCAAGTCCTTGGGTCCCTGCACCCACGTGAGACCCGGAAGAAGCTCCTGGCTTTTGGCTTCGGATTGGCACAGCTCCAGCCATAGCTGCCAATTGGGGAGTAAACCAGCGGATAGAAGACCTCTCTTTCTGTCTCTGCCTCTGCTTCTCTGTAACTCTACCTTTCAAATAAGTAATTAAATCTTTTTTTTAAAAAAAAGGGTAGGTCGGGGGGAACACTGTCATGAACCGAATGCAATGTGACAATCTTGTTCATATCCTGATTTTACCAAGAGAGGCAGTTTTGAGACAGATAATTGAACATGGAACAAGTAGTAGATAATACAAAGGAATATTAATTTTATTGGGCATGACAATGATATTATGTTTTTAGAAGATAAAAAAAGGCCTAATAGAGATATACATTAAAGTATGCATGCGTAACATGAATGGGATTTTTGTTTAAAATATTCCGGGAAAAAAAAAATCAGAGAAGACAAATGAATGGCAGATGGTAAGGCTGTTTGTGGGGACTGACTGGTGTTGTGGCACAATGGGTTAAGCTGCTGCTTACGATGCCAGCTTCCAATATGGGAGTGCTGTTCAAGTCCCAGCTGCTCTGCTTCTGTTCTTGCTCCCTAATAATGCTGCTGGGAAATCTGGAAGATGACCAAAGTACCTGGGCCCCTGCCACCCCACTGGGAGACTCAGAATTCTGGCTCCTGTCTTCAGCCTGGCCCATCTCTGGCCATAGCAACCATTTGGGGAGTGAACCAGTGGATGGAAGTTCTCTTTCTTGTTACATCTCTCACTGTCTCTGTCACCCTGTCTTTCAAATAAATAAACCTTAAAAAAAAAAAAAAAAGCAAAGCTGGCTCCTAAGAACAAGGGGATTCATTATATTGTTTCTTGTGTTTGAACATTTCCATATTATAGGTTTATTCTTTAAAAGAAAATGTTAAATATTAAGATATTAAGATATTTGCTAACTGAACTTTTTTTAAAAAAATGGATAAAAGTTTGGGTGGTAGATATGCTAATTACCCCAAGTTGATCATTAGCCAATATATACATGAATCAAAACATCACATTCACCTAAATAAAAATTATGATGTTAGTGTTTGCATAATATAAATTTCTCTGTGAAAGATCTTAACTTTCAGTCAAAATATTAGGATAGCAGAATTCAGCAAAGTTTTTAGGAAATGTGAATTATAGTCACACCCTTCACAGAGGCAAAAATTGTAAAACTCTGACCACATCTAATGTCGGCTGAGAGTTTGGAGCAAAGAGGACTTACCACTTTTAGCAAATGTGTGAACTGGTCTCATCTGGCAAGTGGTAATACTCCTACTCTCTGACCCAGCATACATTTTAAAGACATTCTTGGGGCCGGCACTGTGGTGTAGTTGGTAAAACTGCAGCCTGCAGTGCCGGCATCCCATATGGGCGCTGGTTCAAGTCCTGGCTGCTCCACTTCCGATCCAGCTCTCTGCTATGGCCTGGGAAAGCAGTAGAGGATGGCCCAAGTGCTTGGGCCCCTGCACCTGCGTGGAAAGACCTGGAGGAAGCTCCTGGCTCCTGGTCTCAGATCAGCGGAGCTCTGGCCTTTGCGGCCAATTGGAGAGTGAACCAGCAGATGGAAGATCTCTGTCTGCCTCTCCTCTCTCTAACTCTGACTTTCAAATAAATAAACAAATCTAAAAAAAAAAAAAAAAGACATTCTTGCCTATATGCACAAGCAGATCCCATACAAAGATGTATTCTGTGTAAAAACAAACCATTGAGACAATCCAACTATCCAACATTGGGGAAATAGAAAAACAAATGGTGATATATGTATTCAAGGATACAATTAAGACATGGATAAATTGTCAAAAAGTAATGTTGAGTGAGAAAAGTGATCTGGAGAACATTCACATATGACCATGCAGATTTTATAAGGCCATAGTGACACTAAATGTATGTATCCATAAACATTTAAATATAGTAAAAGTAAAACATGGACTAGAATGAGTTCTAATTCGTGATAGAAGTTGCCTATGACGAGAGAGGGAAATGATGCAGAGGACAAAAAAGAGTTAAACTTTATCTGTAATATTTATTTCATTATAAAAAATCTGAGATGGAATGAGCAGATGTTAATATTTGTTAATTCTTGATGATAAGTACACAAATAATTGTCTCATTATTACCTGAACTTTCTAAATAAAAAAAATCTTGAAAATAAGAACAATGAAAATATGTTTAGTCATGGCATTTTTCTTAAATGACTAAGGTGTCATGGATACAGAATAGAAGACTCACTAGTTTTATTTTAGTTTTCATGTCAACTTTAAATTTGCAGTTGGCTGAGAATAAAAGTGTTCTAAACTTCACCATAAATGAAAAGCTTACTAAACAACTGAAAATGTTATCTGATGAAAGGAGTCACATTTAAGGTACGGTGATTTAATGAGGTTTTTCCTTGGCTTCTTGGGTCCCAGGGTTAATCTGTATTATGTAATCCGTAGTAATATCCAGCCACGAGGTGTTTGGAGAATTCTGGGAAGCATTTCTGTTTTGTTTGTAGCTACGGGAAAAGATTCCACTTGGTCCTAGAAGGATGCGTGTTCTTAAGATAGAGTATTTTAAATTTTCACTGGCCACTGAATTTTAAAAAGGATTTTAAAAAATTCTATTAAGTAGTATTCTTCGGACTCTCTCATCAAACTCAGTTCACATTTTCAGTTGGATTCCACGATGTGTGTGAATTTCTTTGAAATAAAATCCGAACCTTGTTTTAATAATAAAAGGTTGGTGATTTAGATTATTGTAGCTCTTGGGGTAGGCTCCTTCGGATTTTTACTAAGAAATTCGTCTATAGGAGGTAAGTATGGGCAGGCGAGTTTAATTTTCTATTTTTGCGTTGTTTAAAGTTAGCTTTGCCGTCCCGCCGGAGGAGCAGTTCTAACGAATGTGGAACAGTTGTGTGTGTGTGTTTTCAGACACTTGTGTATTGTGTATCGATGATCTGTCGTAAGAATTAAACCACATGTACTGTGTTAGTGTCTAAATTTGTTCTGAGAGCCCCACGTTGCGGTATTCATAATCGAGGGAGAAGCCATTGCTTTAAGAGCGGGGCTTTGCTTTCTCGTGTCTAATAATATCGGTAAACTTTGTCTATGCGGGTTTATCCTCCCCTGCTCCCCTGCTTAAAACGGAGGGAAGAAAGTGCTGAAAACACCCGAACGGAAACGGTTACTCAGCGATCTGTGGAAATCGGCTTCGTCGCTGACGTTCTCCAAGCGTGTCCAACTCCCTAGGGCGGCAGAAGTAGTTTGTCTTCATTCGGCCACCGTCGCGTCCGCGCTGCGAAGTATTTTGTCCGCCTGCCGCCGCCGTCCCGGCTTACTAGTCACCGAGTTCCAGGGCACAGGAACTTGTGTTTTGGGTGAGCCGGCTAGTGTTACCGGCATCATGGAGTCACCCTTTAGCCCGGGACTCCCTCACAGACCAGATGAAGACTGGGGTAAGTGCGATCCGAGAAAGTACCGGGGCTTAAGGGGTCGGGTCCACGTCTACGGGTTCCTTCCGCACACTCGTAGTGACAGGTGTGGACGCCCCGTGCCCGGGGACTGAGACCACTCGTCGCTCCCGTCGGTGGTCCTGTAACAGAGTCGCAGAAACATCAGTGCCTGTCCTGGCCACAGCGGGAGTACAGTGCTAATTGGGGTAGCTGTCGCCCGCACTGTTCCCCCCGGGGAAGTACCAGGTGATCCTTCTTTGGGGCGAAGATTTGCCCTCGGGGCGGCCGCGATCCCAGAAAGGTTGCAGACTATTTTCTCAGAATGTGGGATGTTGGCGGTGGTCGTAGCGGGCTGGGTTCGAGTGTGTGTGTGTGTCTGAGAGAATGTGGATGTGTACCGAAAATCCCCATCTCACAGCTTTCTCCCGTAGCTCAAGGGTGTTGTCCGTCTTGGCAGAGAAGCCAAGTACCCAACCACCTGACCTCTGGTCCTTGATCACCGAGACCTGTCAATTATAAACTGATACGATCCTGGCTGCTCCTAAGATGCAGCTCCGAATTTTCTTGCTAGACGTATTTTGTGTGGTTCCAGTGGTCAGGAAAAGATGGAATGGAAAGTAGTGGGAATGAAAGTGGAGGAAGTTTGTCATCGTAAGTGTTTAGAGGAAATTTTATTCCCTTTTTGACCCCAAGCCGTAAAATACTAAGTGCTGTTTTGGGGGTTCCGGTGTGGATTTGGGATTGTGTAGGTCCAGAATATCTTTCCCCCTAGAGCCAGCATTTTCGATAGCGTGAGTGGAATCTCAACTCTATTTATTGAGCCAAAATCCTCATTGAATTTCAAGAGCAGATGTTTTCTAAAATTATAGTCTATTAGAGATTTTCTTCAATCCTTGGTAGATTTTCTAAGAATTTTTGGGTGTTCTTTAGACTATTATCAGTGCATAGTCCCAAGCCAAATAATTGTAATTATAAGTTACTATTTACTTAGCAGTTTATTTGTGTCGGGCACCCTATTTAGCTCTAATCTGCTCCACAGTCCAGCAAGATTCTATTATTTTGCAGATGAGGAATCAGGCTAAGAGAGAATCTGTGCTCTGAGCCTTAGAGGTAGGGAGTGGCAGAAGCAGGATCAGAACCAGGTTTGTCCACCTCCCAGACCTGTGCCCCAGGCTCTAGTAGTGCTCTCTTAAGGTATTTCTGCAGGTTTCACTCCAAGATCCCTCAGTTGTTAACAAGTCCGCTTCAGTGTGTCAGGTAGTTATGATTTGTTTTCTCAGCTAGTCAGTTACTATATTTTCCTGATGTTTCTTTATAACTGTAGGGTAATTCTGATAGCATTATTGTATTTTGTCTCCTGATACCCAGGCTGCATTTTCCTGATACCTGGACATAATGGCTTTTATTTTTTAATTTATTTTAAATCACTAGCATTCTTGTTTTTTAAAGGATTATTTTTTATTTATTTGAAAGAGTAGAGCCAGAGAGAGGGAGAGGTCTTCTATTCTGCTGGTTCATTTCCCAAATGACTGCAATGGCCAGAACTGAGCTGATATGAAGCCAGGAGCTGGGTTTCCCACAGGAGTGCAGGGGCCCAAGGAGTTGGGCCATCTTTCTGTGCTTTCCCAGGCCATAGCAGAGAGCTGGATGGGAAAAGGAGCATCCGGTACTCAAACCGGAACTCACATAGGATGCCAGCACTGCAGGCTGGGGCTTTAACCTGCTGCGCCACAGCGCCTGCCCCATGATGGTTTTTCACAGAGCATTAAGTTCTTGTAATTGGTTCAGTGACCACACTTCCAGTATCCTGCCCTGCCCTTCCCTGAATGTGTGTTTCCCGTTGTTTTCCAGGCTTCCCTTTTGGAACTGCTAGCAATCTTCTGGTAGTTGAACACTTTAATTCAGATTCCTTAGGTGTTCAGTAAGTAGGATAGATGTTGCAAGCAGGCACTAGAGAAAAGCATTGTTGTCTGCTACTGTTTCTCAGTGAAATATGAATTCTTTCTCTAAGAGTTGCTGTTTTGAGTGTTCAGGTACTTCAGTGATTTACTTTATTTGTTAAAATATTAGAAGTTATTCAGTTATGTTTAAAATCTAATTATGTAATTAGTACTTAATTATAACATGTTTTAAATAATTTAATTAAATTGATTAGCTTAGAACAGCCTGTAACAGGATGTGCTTTTTTTCTCTTTTTTTTTTTTTTTAGGTAATGATAATTTAGGGGGTCTGCAAACATTTTCAGGAAAGTTCAGATTGTAAATATTTTAGGCTTTTAATCATATGGTTTCTTTATTTTTTATATTTTTGTTTTTAAGAGTTATTTATTTGAAAGAGTTACAGAGAGAGGTAGAGCTAGAGAGAGAGGTCTTCCATCTGCTGGTTCACTCCCCAGATGGCCACAATGGACATAGCTGAGCTGACTGAAGCCTGAAGCCAGGAGCTTCCTCTGAGTCCCCCAAGCAGGTATAGGGACCCAAGCACCCGGACCATCCTTCACTGCCTTCCCAGGCACATCAGCAGGGAGCTGGGTTGGAAGTGGAGCAGCCAGGACTTGAACTGGCGCTCATATGGGAAACTGGTGCTACAGCGTCGGCCCTGATAATATGGTTTCTTTTCTTTTCTTTTCCTTTTTATGGTCAAATATTACTTTTAATGTATTTTTTAAAAATTTTTATTTAATGAATGCATTTTTTCATAGATACAACTGTAAGAATATAGTGGTTCTTTCCCTCATTCCCACTCTCCCACCTCGACTCCCATCCTACCTCCCTCTCCATCTCCTTCTTCATTATGGTTCATTTTTAGTTTGATTTTATATACAGAGGACTAACTCCATGTTAAGCATAGATTTCAACAGTTTGCACCTATGCACACACACAACATATAGAGTACAGTTTGAGAACAGGTTTTGCAGTCGATTCTCATAGTACAACTCATTAAGGATGGAGTTCCTACATGTGGAGTAAGTGCACAGTGATTTCTGTTATTGCTTTAGCAATTAACAATCTTATTTATGACATCAGTGATCACCCGAGGCTTTTGCCATGGGCTGCCAAGGCTATGGAAGCCTTTTGTGACCATAGGTTCCGTCGTAAGCAAAGTGATGTTCTGTCCTCCCTTCAGAGAAGAGTACATCCTTCTTTGAGGACTCTCTTTTTCCACTGAGGTCTCACAGAGATCCTTCATGTAGGGTATTTTTTACCACAAAGTCTTGGGTTTCGATAAGATGGTTTCTGATGCAACTACTTGACTTCGCTATTGTACCACAAAAGCAGCCATAGACAATGTAAACAAGTGAGCATGGCTGTGTTCCAATAAAACTTCATTTATGGACACACTGAAATTGAATACATTTGCATAATTATTTTTAAATAATAGTTTTACTTTTTAAGGTACAATTTTAGGTTTACAGAATAAATGGATAGTACATAGAGTTCAATGTATAACCACATCGCCTACAGTTTCTCCTATTGGTGACATCTTACATTAGAGTAAGTTACATCAGTTACAGCTGATGAGCTAGTGGTGATATATTATTCTTACCTAAAGTCCATAATTTCTATTAAAGTTCACTCTGTTGGACGTTATATGGATTTTGAGAAATGTGTAATGACTTGTGTCTCCTGTACGCCATGTGTTCACCTGTCCCTCCCCCACTTCCACTCCGCTCCCCACCCCCTGCCACTGATCTTTTCACTATCTCCATCGTTCTGCCTTTTGCACAGTGTCATATAGTTGGAATTATATACTATGTGATCTTTTAGAATTGACTTCATTCACTTATCAATACATATTTAACAATGTTCTGCCATGGATTTTTGTGGCTGATAGCTCATTTCCTATTAGCACTGAAGAGTAAGCACTACATTCTGTGGGTATTCTGCAGTGTTATTAGTCTGCTCATCCTGCCTTAAGAAAATGCCATAGACTGGATGGTTTAAACAACAGAGATTAACTTTCTCACAGTTCTGGAAGCTGGAAGTTCAAGGTTAGGATGCTAGCATGCTCAAGTTTTAGAGATCTCTCTTGTAGATGACTGCCTTCTTGCTGTGGCCTCACATGGCATTGAGAGTCTTTCTTTTTTTATAAGGCCACAGTCCTGTCAAATTAAGGCCTCACCCTTGTGGCAACATTTAACTTTAAATACCTCCTAGAGAGCCTAACTCCTGATACAGTCATCTTGGGAGTAAAAGCTTCAACTTAGGGATTTGCGGGGAGGGGCACAATTCAGCGTATAGCACAAGTTTATCCATTTACTTAATTGAAGATATCCTGGTTGCTTTGCAATTATATATAAGGCTGCTGGAAACATTTGTGTATGAGTTTTTTTGTGTGGATGTAAGTTTTCTAGTCATTTGGGTAAATACCAAGGCGCACAATTGCTGGATAGTGTGGGAAGAATGTTTTGTTTTGTAAGATGCTGCCATACTGTCTTCCAAAGTGCCGGCACCATTTTGCATTCACACCAGCAAAGACTGCGTACTCCTGTTGCTCCACATCCTCCCCAGCATTTGGTGCTGCCAGCGCTTTGGATTTTAGCCATTCTAGTAGATGTGTAGTGGTATCTCAGCATTTTAATTCCCTGATGAATATGATGTTTAGCATCTTTTCATGTGCTTATTTGCCATGTATGTATTTTCTCACTCCTCTTTTCCTTTCTCCCTCTTGCTTGCTTTCTTTTGCTTTTGTCTTTTGCCATACGTAGGAAACATGTATTCAGATCCCAGAAGAGGTGAATGATCAAGCTCAGAAGCTTCCGTCTGCCACTGTGGTTTCTTTGTTATCTTGAGTTTCTTCTGTGAAGGTTCTCTTTGCCTGCTCACACTCACCAAAACCTGGCATTCTCTTGATGACACAGCTTTCCTTAAAGTCTTGGTGTGTGGTGGCTGTTTTCATTCTCAAAGCCGTTTTACTACCGGGCCCCTGAAGATGGGGTAGGCATTTTCCTTGTCTTTCACTGCTACTTCCAGATCACTTTCCTTTCTTTCTTCCTACAAACATCTAGGCCTAAATCTCATTTTGCCATAATATACCATCCTTTCCCTCTTCTCCTTGTTGTCTTCTACTGATTCCTGCGTTCCTCTCCCTCACTTTTTGAGAATTTTAACCAATAGCTTCCTGTCGCTCTCTCCAGCATGACTTACATCGTGATTCTTGTATGATTTATGCATCTCCAGAGAAGCCCTTCTAATATTCTGACCTCTCATTCCCTGGGCCTCCTTCCTGCCCGGGATCTTGCCTTTCACCTGTGTTGACCAGTTGCTCCCCTGATCATAAGCATAGGTCTGGAATTACCACTGGCACAACCTCGCTTTCAAACGTTGCACTTTGGCCACTGCCTTCTGTCTCACCAGCTCATTCTCCTTAGTATTCCTGTTCCACCTGTGGCTCAGCGAGCTGCGATTTTGTCATCTTTTCACTGTCCCTCATCCCCTTCCTGTTATCGCTCACTCTTTACTAGTTTAAAACAACCACATTCATTGTAACCTTTCTTTGCTATGCCTTTAATATCCTTGTCTTTCTCTTGTTTTGTACTTCTGTCTTGGATATACCACAACTTTAATTAAGTTAAATCCAACTCTGCTCGCTCCACGCCTACAACAGCTGAATGTGGCTTAAACAAAATTAATCCTGCTGACTGTGCTGACTGATCTCACCTTGCGATGGTATTTCCTTGGTCCTTTTACTCTCCCACTCTGAGGAGTTGTTTTTTTTTTTTTTTAAGATTATTTATTTAGTTATTTATTTGAGAGGTAGAGCATAGACAAAGAGAGAGAGGGAGAGACAAACAGAGAAAGAGAGAGAGAGATTGATTGATCTTACATCCGCTGGTTAACTCTCCAAATGGTTGCAACAGCCAGAGATGGACCAATCTGAAGTCAGGAGCCAGGAGCTTCTTCCAGGTCTCCCATGCGGGTGCAGGGGCTCACACACATGGGCCACCTTCCTCTGCTTTCCCAGGCCATAGCAGAATGGGATCTGAAGAGGAGCAGCAGGAACACAAACCCGCGCTGCAGGTGGAGGCTCAACTACGCCACAGTGCCGGCCCAAGGATTGTTTCAGAAAGTTTCTTTTACCTTCAAACAACCAACACCTCCTCCTCACCCCCCAATCCTTCCATGTGTGCCTTAGATCCTTCCTCTTTTAAGAATGCTGCTCGAGCTATTATTCCTTCTGTTTCCTTTTCCCTTTCTGCTAGATCATATCTGTCAGTAATTACACGTGTACTTACTTCTCTATTCAGAGAAACAACAAAAAGGAAAAAGCCCTCAGAACCCACTTAACTTGTTACTTCCCCTCTCCCTGCCACATATTTCTCTTCTTCATTTTACAGCAGAATTCTTGGCAAAGTCCCCACTCACTGACTAGTCTGTCTGCTCTCCAGTGTGTCTATCTCTTGGACCCACTCCAGACTCTGCCACTCCACTGAAAAAGCTGTTTGAAGAGTCACCACTGAACTCTCTGTTGTTAAACCCAGTGACCATTTCTCATTTTATCAAACTTAAGAAATAAACAAAGAAAGAAATGGCCAAGGTGGATATCAGGCAGGAAAGCTGCTTGAGAGAGTGAAAAGTCATAGCCTCTTTAGTTTTCTACCCTTGAGGACAATTTAAATGTTAGTAGTGTGGGGTTGGTGAAGATAATATAGGGATAGGCAATAGGTTTAGAGATACTTAAGAGGTAACATGTGCCACCAGTTTCTTATGGGTGCTTCTAGAATATTCTATAAATATACAAGGGTGTTTTTTCAACCCACATTGTTTTAACCACAGAAAAGTTGAAAGATCAGTACACCAGTATCCTGTGTTTCCCTTATTTAGATTTATCAGCTGTTAACATCCTGCCACGCCCACTTTGTCTCTCAATATTACCCACAATTGCCTCCTCTTTCACCATTTGAAAGTGGGCTGAAGGTACGGGTACTGTGGCGTAGTGGGTAAAGCCACTACCTGCAGTGCAGGCATCCCTTATGGGTGCCAGTTTGAGTCCAGGCTGCTCCACTTCAATCCAGCTCCCTGCTATGTCCTGGGAAATTAATGAAAGGTGGCCTATGTCCTTGGGTGCCTGCACCCATGTGGGAAACCAGGAGGAGGCTCCTTGCTCCTGGCTTCAGATAGGCACAGCTCTGGCTGTTGCAGCCAATTAGGGGGTGAACTAGCAGATGGAAGACCTCTCTCTCTGTCTCTCTCTCTGCCTCTTCTTCTTTCTCTGTATAACTCTTGACTTTCAAATAAATACATCTTAAAAAAAAAAAAAAGAAAGCGGACTGAAGATTATGTGAAACTCCTGAACCCTTCATCACATATTTCCTAAGAATAAGGAAGTGTTTATTTTTAAAAAATGTGAATTCGCAGTAATACTGCAGTTCAGAGCATTGTATACTCAGGCATTGCTTGACAACTGGGGCATGTTCTGAGAAGTTCATCATTGTGTGATCATTGTAGAATGGACGTATACAAACCTCAATGACAAATAGCCTGCTACACACCGAGACAATATGGTGTATACATACACATGGTGTTGCTTATTATTGCTCCTGGGGCTGTGATGAGCACAACAACGTGCAGTTAAACCAAGCATGAGATGTGACCAAGAGACATGGTGACCCCAAGATGTCTGAGGCAGCTGCCCGAGTAACACAGCATATTGTTTTACAGTAAACTTTTTCAGTAGGGATACACTGTAAAAGAATTCTAAATAGTACAGTAAATACATAAAACAGTAACGTGGTCATTTATTGTCAAATATTAGATACATGCAGTTCATAATTGCATATGCTACACTTTTTGTAGAACCGGTAGTACAGTAGGTTTGTTTACATGGGCGTTACAAATCACAGGTACGTGAGTAATGTGTTGTACTATGATGGCTGTGACTTCACTAGGTCTTAGGAATCTCTCAGCTCCATTACGATTTAGTCCACGCAGCTAATTGTCCAAAATGTCGTTAATGTGGTGCATGACTGTATTTGTAGTTCTCTTCTCTTACTTTAAGAATCCTCATTCCCAGTAGAATTCTTTGTTTTTTAGACTCAGTTTAGCTGCTCCATTGAAAATAGAATGAAAGAAGGGCAAAGGTAGAAGCAGAAAGCTACTGTAGCAGTCTCCTTGAGTTAAGATGGTAGCAGTGGAAGTAGTGACGGGTGCTTGCATTGCAGATACAGAATTACACACACACACACACACACACACACATGTATGGATATACATACTACTTTTTCTTTTGAAATAGTTTGAAACCATCAGAAAAAAATTGTAAGAACATTACAAAGAACTCTTGAATACCTTTTATACAGATTCCTCAATTTGTTTTACTGTTTCTACTCCATTTCTCTTTTATTTCTTGAGAGAGAGAGAGAGAGAGATGTAGTGACATATCACCTTTAAATACTGGCCCCCCAGAAGTCCCACAAGAGTACTTTCTTATATTACTACCTTACACTCCTTCCAGTCTGGAAATAAACAATAATACAGTACTCTCATCCAGTTCACTTCTGCTATCTGAGTTCATAATGACTTTTTTTTTCTCTTCTAGGATCCTAGAATCCTACCTCCATGTGTGTGCAAATACACATGGCTTTTACCTATCAGATCTTTTTAGTGTCTTTCAGTCTAGCACAGTTCCTTAGCCTTTTCTCATCTCATGTCCAGTCTGTCAGATGATCCGAAACCTGGGTCAATCCACTGTTCGTTCATGACCAGACTCAAGCCATGCATCCATGGCAGGAATGCCAGGGAAATGATGTTATATATGTTATACATATATGCTCTTCTCCATGCATCACGTGTGGAGGCACAGTATATTGACTGCTCTCAAGGTAATGTTCACCTTGGTTACGTGGTGAAGTTACTGTCAGCCACATTTCTGTCCTGCGAAGTCACTGGTTCCTCTTCTGTGTCTTACTAGTATTAAGGAGAGAGAATCTGACATGATACCACCCATTAGCCCTAGTCTCATTGATAACTCCAGCCTAATCAATTGCCACTCTGATGGTTGCCAAATTGTGATTCTGTCTACATTTATTAATTGATATAGTGCTGTATTAAAGAGCTTACAGTACACTGGACTCATCGATTCCTTTTGGATTCAGTGGGTTGTAGCCTGATACTCTTGTTTTCTTCTCATGCTCAGATGTTCCTGGATTTGATCACTAGAAACCATTCATGTTGCTACTTTTGTTCTTTTGACATGTCCCTGTCATTTGCTAAGAATTTCCTTATTTTCTGACACAAAAACTTTTGCAGGCTTATTTTTCACTTTTTCTGTCTCTGCTCTGGAATCAGCCATTTCCCCAAGGAGCCCTTTACCGGAATTCTGTTTAGTGAAGGATGGTGTTTAATATCCAAGATCTGGGCACATAGTATCTTCATTGCTGCTAGTCTGTCATTTCCGCTAGCACCTTTCAGCAGACAGAACTAGAAAATGTGTGTGTGTCTAGATGTACACACACATACAAGCAGCTGTCACTATCTGTGTATGTATTGTGTATTTTAAAAATTAGGTCATTTACTAATGCTTTCAATTCCAATTTAACATCTGAATGCTTCTTTTAGTCCCGCCCCCACCCTTTCCTTGTTTTTTTTTTTTTTTTTAAAGATTTGTTTATTTATTTATTTGAAATGCAGAGTTACAGAGAGGCAGAGGCAGAGAGAGAGAGAGAGAGAGAGAGAGAGGGAAATATCTTCCATTGGCTGGTTCACTCCCCAAATGATCAGAAGCCAGGAACCTGGAGCTTCCTCTGGGTTTCCCACATAGGTGCAGCTACCCAAGGACTTGGGCCATCCTCCGCTACTTTCCCAGGCACATTAGCAGGGAGCTGGATTGGAAGTGGAGCAGCTGGGACTTGAAATGGTGTCCATTTGGGATGCCGACACTGCAGTCGGTGGTTTTACAGGCTATATCACAGTGCTGGCCTTTTTTCCACCCCGTCCCCCTTGTTTTTAAATCCTTTTTCAGTGAGAAATCTGACTCCAGTTAGTTTAAATATGTTTAATCATTTGTTCAATGAATTAACATATTTGTTGCCAGTAATCAGCCTCCTAACCACTCTGGCTGCTCCTATCTGTTCTGTTCCCCCTCCCACTGCCCTGTCTTATCAGGGTCTGAAGCTGTCACCTCTGAGAACCCCATGGTCCACAATAGCCCATTTCCTTGGATAACAGGCACATTGCTGCAGATGACTATGCGTACAACTCGCATCACCCTCACTGCTGCTTCCTTGGAAGCTGACATCTCCATGTTGGAAGGGATGGGAGAGGAAAGGAAAGGAAGGACAGGAAGGGAAGGAAGAATGGAAAGAGAGGTAGGAAGCCGGATGATGCTTATGTATTTTGAAGACAGAGCTGATAGGATTTGCTGGTGGATTGAAAACAGTGAGTGAGGAAGAGACATAAACAATGATTTCCAAGGTTTTTGGCCTGACCAACTGAGAAAACTGAATGGTCATTAATTGAGATGAGGACATAACAATAGGGGGTTTGGTGTGGGGTGATCATGAGCTCAGTTTGGGATATGTCCTGTTTAAGATGTCTTTTCAACATCCAAGAGGAGATGTCAGTGCTCAGCATGTATCCGTGTATCTTGACGTGCGGGCTAGAGATGTATATTTGGGAAGCCTTGGCATTTAGATTCTATTTAAATCTATGAGCTCAGCTGAGATTGCAAAGGAAATAGAACTGATAGAAAAGTTTGTGCTGAGCTCAGGGAGAATGTCATCATCCTAGGGAGATGAAGAGGAGAGAGGAGGAGGAACTAGCAAAATAGAGTCAACCAGTGAGGCAGGAAGAAAACCAGGTGAGCATCATATTTTGGAAGCTAAGTGGAGAAACTGCTGTAGTTAATGTGAAAGGATCAGCTGTATCAATGCTGTTGATAGAGCAAGTACGATGAGCACTCTGAGTTTATCACTGCATTTAGCAGTCTGGGGTCACTGGTGACATTAATAATAATTGGTATGTGTATGAGGAGGGGGAACTTGATTGGAGCAGGATCAAGAAAGTATGGGAAGAAAGAAATGAGAGCTAGCAGTTATAGAGAACTCTCAAGGAGTCCCAGCCTGTAGATAGGTCCGTAGTTGCAGTCCCCTGCTTACCTGTTTTTCAGATCCGCAGCTGAGTTTAAGATGGCCTTTTCTGAGGCTATTCAGTGCATGAATAACCTCTCATGAGTATACATACGAAGGCTTTCACTGTGTTCTGGCAGCATAGTTCCTGAACCTGTGCACGAGGAAATCGCCAGAGGAGTTTCAGTGTCATAATGAAAGAGCATACAAAGAAGGAACTAGACTTGGAAAACTTCAAAATGCTTGAAGTCCTGAGAAGTGTGAGAGAAACTTTATAGGCAGTGCGGCAGTCAGCCTTCGTGGACCTCATCAGCACCTTGCCCTTTTTCTACAAGAAGTTTTCAGTTTAGTTTCATAAAGAATGTTTTCTGTGTCCATACTTTTTTGTATATAATGCCACTTTATTAGGACATTAGAATAGTTAGATTTGCTGAAACGAATGGAATGGTTTAGGGGAATGATAAAGATTGGTTGTACCCTTAACTTAAGGCATGGTTGGCCAATACATGGGGTTTGTTACACTCTGTGGTCTTCCCCCGTTGCCGTTGCTGGTCAGCCACACACTTTTTCATGCTGAGTCCAGATGTATCATCACAATTCTTGTTAGTAATGTTCCAGAAAGTCACTGTCAATTATTCTAGCATGCCATGTGATGTAAAGCCTTTTTAAATCCCCGGTGGAAGGATTTTGTTCACAACACAAAATTTATGTGGAAAACAATACATACATAAATTAGAAACGAGCTTTGAATTGCTTGGCATTCACACTGCTCCAGTTCTTCAATAATATTCACAGCTAATGAGAAGTCATAATAAAGCCAGCATAGGGATAGAGTGCTTGTTCTTTTTGTCCAGTCGTTGAATTGACCATCTCTGTTCTTTCCTTTTGTCCAAAGATTCTGCCCTGTTTTCTGAACTTGGTTATCTCACAGACACGGATGAGCTGCAATTGGATGCAGCCAATGAGATTTATGTAAGTATCTACTGGAGGAGAAATACTGAGTAATATAATATTTAATTTTTACCATAGTAATTGCAAGAAGATTTTAAGGTAACAAGTTTAGACTAGTCGTGTAAATTCAAATAACTTTACACTATTAAGTTTGAAAGTGAGTAGCCATTCTGTAGTCAGAAAATTTAGGATAGTAGACATTGCTTTGGTCTTGTGGAAAGATTTGAGATTTGAATTTCTTTTTAAGATTTACTTTATTTATTTGAAAGGCACAGTGAAAGAGAGAGAGACAGACAGACAGACAAAGAGAGAGAAAGAGATCTTCTATCCATTGGTTCACTCCCCAAATGGCTGCAATGGTTGGGGCTGGGCCAGTCTAAAGTCAGGAGCCAGAAAGTGTGGGTGCAGGGCCCCAATATACTTGGGCCATCTTTTGCTGCTTTCTCAGATG
This sequence comes from Sylvilagus floridanus, assembly GCA_949820135.1. Lineage (NCBI taxonomy): Eukaryota > Metazoa > Chordata > Mammalia > Lagomorpha > Leporidae > Sylvilagus > Sylvilagus floridanus. The sequence continues at coordinate 123,205,966 of OX463225.1, forward strand.
CATTAGCAGGAAGTTGGAACAGAAATGGAGCAACTGGGACTTGTACTGGCCATCTGACATGGAATGCTGGTGTTGCTCTTGGTGGCTTAACCTGCTGTGCCACAATGCCAGCTGGAAAACTTGAATTCTAAGCTCACCTTTGGTTTTAGGGAGCGCATGACATTGGAAAAGTCACTTGCCTGCCTACTTACTGGATTTTATTTTATTTTTTAAAGATTTATTTATTTTTAAATTTGTTTTAAGGCAGAATTACAGAGAGGAAGAGAGAGAGAGGTCTTCATCCACTGGTTCACTCCCTAGATGGCTACAACAGCTAGAGCTGCGCTGATCTGAAGCCAGGAGCCAGGAGCTTCTTCTGGGTCTCCCACATAGGTTCATGGGCCCAAGGACTTGGGCCATCTTCCACTGCTTTCCCGGACCATAGCAGAAAGCTGGATTGGAAGTGAAGCAGCCAGGACACGAACCAGCACCCATCTGGGATGCTGGCACTGCAGGCAGTGGCTTTACCTGCTATGCCACAGTGCTGTCCTCAGTTTACTGGATTTTATAGCTACTTTGCTGCCTAAGAGAACCAGTGTGATGTTAAAGAACATATACAGGGACCTAGTTGAGTAGAATTTATCAACTTCTTTTTGGAAAGTTCTGTATCATTACTGCAAAGAGCTCTGAAAATTAGGTAACCCTTGCTTTTTGCCTTTACTTGGTTGGAGGTCTGTGTAGAAGCTATGATTGTCACATCTTGAGTCCTTAAAAACATTTTGGATTTTTTCCTTGATTGGTACATATGAGGCTATTTGGCATATAGAATTCTTATTTTATTTTATAGTGATTGAGGTTCTGTTTCAATAGGGAAGTAATTCAAGTAATTCAATTATTTAGTATAAAAATACTAAAATCTGCTAGGGGCAGATTTGTGGTACAGGGGGTTAAGCCACTGCTTGAGACATGCAGATCTCATATTGAAGTACCTGGGTTCAAGTCCCACCTCCACTTGCCATCCATCATCTTGCTAATATGCCTGGGAGGCAGCACTTGGTGGCCTAAGTATTTGGCTTTCTGCCTCTCATGTGGGATTTACAGATAGAGTTCCTGGCTCCTGGCTTTGGCCTGGCCCAGTCCTAGTTGCTGCACGTGAAGAGAAAATCTCTGTCTTTCTCCCTCACTGTTACTCTGCCTTTCAAGTAAATAAATAAGTTAAATTAAAAACAAAACAAAACCCAAAACCCTACACCATAAGAAATGTGTAATGCTTGCTTATTGAGTTTCAGACATTTCTCAAAGAATGCTTTAACAGTTGGACTGTGAATCAGTAGAAGAGAGTGAAGCACATGATATATACACATACACACACACACACACACATATGTGTATATATATATATATATATATTTAAGATTTATTTATTTTCTTGAAAGTCAGAGTTACACAGAGAGAGAAGGAGAGGCAGAGAGAGAGAGAGGTCTTCCATCGACTGGTTCACTCCCCAGTTGGCCACAAAGGCCAGAGTTGTGCCTATCCAGAGCCAGGAGCTGTCTGAAAGGCAGAGTTACAGAGAGGCAAGTGGCCACAATGGCTGGAGCTTTTCCTATCTGAAGCCAGGAGCCAGGGGCTTCCTCCAGTCTACCACTTGGGTGCAGGGACCCAAGGCCTTGGGCCATCTTCTACTGCTTTCCCAGGCCACAGCAGAGAGCTGGATTGGAAGTAGAGCAGCTGGGATTCGAACCAGTACCCATACGGATTGCCAGCACTGCAGGGGTGGCTTTACCTGCTACACCAAAGCGCCAGCCCCTGTTATTTCTTTTAAAGTATGTCAAGAAACACTGTGTGAAATTTAAAGATTCAGGGAAATATGGTTCAGATTTTATAACTAATATTCTATTACATTATGAAAGTCACTCAACCTTTTTTTTTTCCAAAGATTTATTTTTATTTATTTGAAAGTCAGAGTTACACAGAGAGAGAAGGAGAGACAGAGAGAGGGAGATCTTCCATCCACTGGTTCACTCTCCTGATGGCCGCAATTGCCGGAGCTGAGCCGATCCGAAGCCAGGAGCCAGGAGCTTCTTTCGGGTCTCCCATGTAGGTGCAGGGGCCCAAGAACTTTGGCCATCTTCCACTGCTTTCCCAGGCCATAGCAGAGAGCTGGATTGGAAATGGAGCTGCTGGGACTTGAACCAGCACCCATATGGAATGCCGGCACTGCTGGCGGTGGCTTTGTCCGCTACGTCACAGTGCCAGCCCCATCGACCTCTCAATTTCGTAAATTTTTTCGGTATGATATGCAGGAATCAGATGAGATGATCTCTACTTGTCTTTCAAACAATTGAAAACAAATAATAAAAGTTAAAAACAAAAATATTTTATATTATAAATTCTATATAAGGTTTTAAACATTTATTTATTTTGATTTTATTTGAGAGACAGAGAAAGAAACAGACTAATGGAGAAAGATCTTCCATCTGCTGCTCTACTCCCTAAATGCCTGCAGTAGCCACAACTGGGTCAGGCTGAAGCCAGGAGTTCAATCCAGGTCCTCCACACGAGTGGCAGGGACCCAAGTACCTACCCCATCATCTGTTGCCTCCCAGGGTGCACATTAGCAGGAAGCTGGATCAGAAGCAGAGGAGCTGGGACTCGAATCAAGCACTCGACATGGGATGTGGGTGGCCCACGCAACATCAAAAAGCCTGTTTATGTATAAGTTATTTAACTTTTTTTGGCTGAAGATGGTATCAGAAGCATCCCTAAAGTGGATTATGTCCAATATTGTACATGTTTAAAGTATTGCCAGCCCTCAGGCAAGCTAAATTTACTTTGACTAAGAAAATTAAAGGATTTTTTTGTTGCTTAAAGTACAAAGCTGCTTAACCTTTTAATTAATTTATTTTTTAACAATTTGTATACTTATTTAGCAAGTCAAGTTACAGGGAGAGAGGGAGAGTCAGAGAGAGATCTTTCACCCGCTGGCTCACTTTCTAGATGGCTGCCAAAACCAGTGCTGGGCCAGGCTGAAGCCAGGAGCTTCATCTGGGTCTCCCATGTAGGTGCAGGGGCCCAGACACTAAGCCATCTTCCGTTGCTTTCCCCAGGCCATTAGCGATGAGCTAGATCAGAAGTGGAGCATCTGGAAAATGAAGCAGCACCCATGTGGGATGCCAGCATCTCAGGTGGTGGCTTTGCTTGCTATGCCGCAACACCCGGCCTCCCTAACTTTTTTGATGTGCAGATTCAAATAAGAGAAAAAAGTGGAGGATCATAAAAACTGTTTCTTTTGTGATTTGTTTTGATCCATGTGAACTTCCACACATTCTCTTTACATACCTTATATCAATATTTACTCAGTTAATAGGCAGTATAATAAGAAAATAGTTTCCTTTATTTCCTTCTGTTACATTCCCAATAAAAATAAAATATATTTTGAAAGGATGATAGTGTCCTTAAATTATTAACAAATGATTGTTAACAATTACTAGGTAAATTTTTACTTTTTGATTCAGGCTTAATTTCTCCTTTGTTGCTGTTTTATCATCTGCCACGGTGAATTAATATGAGTTAGGGGCAGCATTTGAGAGTGGTGAAGTCACCGAGTGGGACACTTGCATCCATTTAGGAGTGACCTGTTCTAGTTCTAGCTCCTCCACTTCTGATCTAGCTTCTTGCTAATGTGCACCTGTGGAAGCGGCAGATGATGGCTCAAATTTTTGGGTCCGTGCCACCCTCATGGGAGACCTGGAAGGACTTCTGGGCTCCTGGCTTTGACCTGGCTCAGCCCTGGTTGTTGTGGAATTAACTAGTGAGTAGAAGTTCTCTCTCCATTTGATTGTCTCTCTGCCTTTCAAATCAAATGTAAATAAATAAAAATTTAGAAGACTTGCTTTTATTACATCATTTATATATTGACTTCTGATATATCTCTGTAACTATAGTGTTATTTAATACTGTCTTGATCTCAAGCTCACACGAGAGTCCTGAAATCATGTGGTAGTTCGTTTTTTAAATAAATATATAGTATATTATAAGGTGGTCATCTGATGATCCAGAAGCTGCGTGTATTTAAGCAAACAGTTCAACTGTGTTATTCTAACAGGCTTATTGACTCCTGTTTGAGAAACTTTAGTTTTATTTTCTAGGATTAGAAAATGTTTTATTTACAGTCATGAGAATTTCAGAAATTTGAAAAATGGAAAAAAGAAAATTAACCTTCATCCAGTTCTCCCATGCAGGCGCAGGGGCCCAAGAACTTAGGCCATTTTCTACTGCTTTCCCAGGCCATATTCCAGAGAGATGGATCAGAAGTGGAGCAGCCAAGACTCTTAACTGGTGCCCATGGCCCCTCTTGTTTTTTTGTTTGTTTGTTTGTTTGGTTTTTGTTTTTAGAGAAAGAGGGCTTTTTTTTTTTTTTAAGATTTATTTATTTGAAAGTCAGAGTTACACAGGGAGAGGAGAGGCAGAGAGAGAGGGGTTTTCCATCCGCTGGTTCACTTCCCAATTGGCTGCAATGGCCAGAGCTATGCCAATCTAAAGCCAGGAGCCACGAGCTTCTTCCAGGTCTCCACGTGGGTGCAGGGGCCCAAGGACTTGGACCATCTTCTATTGCTTTTCCAGGCCGTAGAAGAGAGCTGGATTGGAAGTAGAGCAGCCAGGACTCGAACTGGCTCCCATATGTGATGCTGGCACTGCAGGTGATGGCTTTACCCACTACACTACAGCACCAGCCCCTCTTGTGTTCTTTAGATAAACCAATTGACTTAGAAAATTCTTTTAACTAGATTGGGTAATAACAATTATATTACTGGCTGGCGCCACAGCTCAATAGGCTAATCCTCTGCCTTGCAGCGCTGGCACACCGGGTTCTAGTCCCGGTTGGGGCACCGGATTCTGTCCCGGTTGCCCCTCTTCCAGGCCAGCCCTCTGCTGTGGCCCAGGAGTGCAGTGGAGGAAGGCCCAGGTGCTTGGGCCCTGCACTCCATGGGAGACCAGGAGAAGCACCTGGCTCCTGCCATCGGATCAGCGCGGTGCGCCGACCGCGGCGGCCATTGGAGGGTGAACCACCGCCAAAAGGAATACCTTTCTCTCTGTCTCTCTCTCTCTCACTTTCCACTCTGGCTGTCAAAAATAAAGTAAAATGAAAAAATAAAAACAATTATATTACTTATGGCAAATTGTACCTGATTATTTAATTTCAAAATTTATGTACCCTGTTCTTTTAATATTCTTTTCTTGATTTGAAACCTACAGGAAAACAATTTTGATCATCTTGATTTTGATTTGGATTTAATGCCTTGGGAGTCAGATATTTGGAATGTCAACAGCCAATTTTGTACAGGTACTTCTGTGTCTTTTTGGAAAAATCTTTAAATAAATCCACTGTGTTTTGTAGTTTGGTAATAATCAAAATTAGGTGGGATTATTGGGCTATGTAGGTGGATTTAAAGTGGTACAGATATAGCAATGCATAAATAAATTTGTGGCCAAAATGGTTATAAAGAATTTAATAGTTTTAGTAGTATAATAAATAAATAGTTAATGTCAATATTTTGATTTTGAATTATGAATAATGCCTCTGTAAGAGAGTAACCTATCTGAAAACCAGAGAAGGCTTAGGGAATTAAAGGGAAGAGGCTGGGTCCCAGACCCTGACAACGGGGGTCCCATGCACTTGATGCACATACTTCTGAGGAAGGGGTACTGCCTGGCTGATGCTAGATCTTCAAGGGGCCTGATGAGGTGGGAGTTGGGTGTGCTGAAAGAAGCTGGAACCTGGAGCTCATTGCCACTGTTGGGGTAAAGCTGACAGGAGAAGGAAGACATCTTTTCTCTTACCCTTGGGCATCCTTCAGGTATCTCCCATTGGCAGAACCTACAAGGAAGCCAGCTGGGAAATATACTAATAATTTGCATCAAGGACTGTAGGAGGTGGACTTGGAACCGAGACACAGTGGATAAATAACCAGCACATTCCACTGTCTAAATGCCTGCCTATCCCTGTACTTCTTATTCCCCTTCATTTTATGTGTTTATTTAGTTTGCTCTATGCCTGTCTTCCCTAATAGAATATGGGATACCTAAGGTCAGTGTTCTTGTCACTATTAATGTCAGCAACTACTCTATATCTTAGTGATTTAAGACAACAACCATTTTATTAGGTCCCAGAATCTATGGATCAGGAATTTGGACTGGGTGTCCAGTGGTTTCTCTCTGCTCCACCCTGCCGTCACCCAACTGGGGGAATTTGAAGGCTAGGGTAATATGACATTTGGATGCTAGAGTCAGCCTGTGATTTCTGCACTCACGTGTCTGGTGCCTGGGCTGGGGTGAGTTGAAGGCTAGGACTGCTGACTGGGGTGCCTGCACAGGGCCTCTCCCTGCCGCGTGGCTTCCTCACAGCGTGGTGGTCCGAGGGTAGTCAGACTTCAGAGGCTGCAGGTGGAGTGTTCCAGCACAGAAGATGGAGGCTCTTTCCAGCTTTAGAATTCACAGCGTTACCCCCATATCGTGTTGATCAAAGGAGACAGAAGCTCACCTCAATTCAAGGAGGAGAAATAAACTGCTGCTTGGTGGGAAAGTGGCAAGATCTCATTATTGGAGATCATGAGGGATGGTAGCTATTTTGTAGCTAACTTTGGAAAATACAGTCTGCCACCCCTGTTCTGTTCTATTTAGGACTCCAAGGAACATTGCCTGGCCCATAGTTGCTCTGTGATTTTTATAGAACAAATTAATAGTTCAAAAGCTGTGAACATTTCTGTGAGTTTTCATTTTATTGTTAGAAGTGCTTTTCCAAATAATTCTTTCCTGTTGCTTATATATTTTTGGGAGTCTGTAATATTTTGCCCATGATATAATTTTCAAAATGTACAAGGGTCTATATGGTAGAAAAGTGCCTTCCTGCTCTTACTCTTCAGCCAGCCATTTCTGCTCCTCACAGACAGCAGTGTTAGCAATTTCTTTTGCTTAGCTTTCTAGAGAATTAGTGCAGATTCGACAGATAAGTATATGTGTATGTATATACACAGTTCACAACCATGTGGTTTGTTACACAAATGGAAGCATACTAGATACACTGTTTTCTTGCATTTTCACTTGAGGATACATGTTGGTGACTTTAGCATCCATATTTGTTTGAATTGTAAGAGGGGATCTTATCTTCTTTCTTATGCATTGTTTTCTGGGTCTGTGTTGTCCATGGGAAAAATCTCTATTCCCTATTTTTCAGTTAAGGATATTAAGACAGAAGTTCAGCCACTTTCTCCAGCCCCCTCAAGTTCTTCAGTTTCATCTCCTCGCTCAGTGGACTCTTATTCTTCAACCCAGCATGTTCCTGTAAGTAGCCAGTCTTTCACGGTGATTTTGATTCAAATGCTGTGTATCAAATATGAACATAGGTCAGGCATTAATGTTGAGTAAGTGCTACTTTGAGCATTTTTATCTCATTTAACCCTAAGGTAGCAGATTCAAGGAAGGACCTTTTGAGAACTAGAACTTTCAAGTATTTTTGGCTTTGCCCTCTGTTTTTGCCATCATAATTTCATTGTTTCATTTTATGAATATCTAGGATTTTTTGGAAGATTTATTGATGTATTTGAAAGACAGATTTACAGAGAGGCAGAGGTAGACAGACAGAGAGAGAGGTCTTTGATCTGCTGGTTCACTCCCCAAATGGCCACAATGGTCGGAGCTAGGCTAATCCAAAGCCAAGAGTCAGGATCTTCCTCGTGGTCTCTCATGTGGGTGCAGGGGCCCAAGCACTTGGGCCATCTTGTATTGCTTTCCCAGGCCATAGCAGAGAGCTGGATCAGAAGCAGAGCATGCAAACCTGCACCCATATGGGATGCTGGCACTGCAGGCAGTGGCTTTACCAGCTATGCCACAGGACTGGCTTTGGGTTTTGTTCTTGTTGTTGTCTTTTTCTCCAGCCTTCCTGTCTCCTTATTAGAATATACATTCTTCAAGGACATGGGAAATTGTAAGATGGTCAGTTTTTATAATCCCTTACCCATAGAACACAGCATCATATCCTTAGTTAAGGAATGCTGGGCACTAAGTTTTTTTTTTAATTTTTTTTTTTAATTTTTGACAAGCAGAGTGGACAGTGAGAGAGAGAGAGAGAGAGACAGAGAGAAAGGTCTTCCTTTGCCATTGGTTCACCCTCCAATGGCCGCCATGGCCGGCGCGCTGCGGCCAGCGCACCGTGCTGATCTGATGGCAGGAGCCAGGTGCTTTTCCTGGTCTCCCATGTGGGTGCGGGGCCCAAGCACTTGGGCCATCCTCCACTGCACTCCCTGGCCACAGCAGAGAGCTGGCCTGGAAGAAGGGCAACCGGGACAGAATCCGGTGTGCCAGCGCCGCAAGGTGGAGGATTAGCCTATTGAGCCACGGTGCCGGCCTGGGCACTAAGTTTTTTACAAAGGTCTGGTAGCTCCTTTAAGAATAATTATGCTCTCCATCCAAATTCTCCAAGGTCAGAGTTACATAGAGAGAGGAGAGGCAGAGAGAAAGAGAGGTCTTCCATCCTCTGGTTCACTCCCCAATTGGCTGTAACGGCTGGAGCTGCACCTATCTGGAGCCAGGAGCCAGAAGCTTCTTCTGGGTCTCCCACACAGATGCAGGGGCACTTGGGCCATCTTGTGCTGCTTTCCCATGTGCATTAGCAGGGAGCTGGATCAGAAGTGGAGCAGCTGGGACTGGAATTGGTACCCATGTGGGATGCTGGTGCCACGAGTGGTGGCTTTACTTGCTAACGCTGCAGCGCCAGTTCCATCGATAGGATTTTAGTCTTTTCTACCTCCAAACCATTTTACCATGTTTTTTCTAGATTTATTTGAAAGGTAGAGTGACACAGAGACAGAGATAGAAATCTGGCATCCTCTGTTGCATTCCCCAAATGACCTCAATAGCCAGGGCTAGGCTAGGCCTAAGGCAGGTGTCAGTAACTGCATCCTGGCCTTCCACATGGTTGGGAGGGTCCCAAGCACCTGGGCTATCTTCTGCTGCCTTCCCAAGAATATTAGCAGGAAACTGGATCTGAAGCGGAGTAGCTGGGACTCGAACTGGCTCTCTGATATGGGATTCCTGCTGGTGTCTCAAGCAGCAGTTTAACTCCCTGAGCCACAGTGGAGGCCCCTCCCAATCTTTCTTAGAATAATCTTCAAAGAGAAGTATTTTTCAGAATCACAAAATTGACTGTGTTAGTCCTTTACTTAAAGCCTTTTAGTAACTTGCCAACTCATGCAACGATGAAACTCAGATTGTCAGTGAACTTGGTCCTCCGTGATCTGACCCTGCTTCCTTTACAGTCTCAGTTTTCACTCTCCTGCCTTCAACTCCCTTTAGCTTGAACCCTACACGAAAGCTCTTGTCTATTTTACTCGGTCAGTACCTGTGCCAGCACTGTTCTAAACAGCAATGAACAGGAGCAGTGAGATCTCTGTTCTTAGAGTTTGGGGGTTTTGCACACATCCTCTTCTACTTGGAATACCTCATTTTTTTCCTTCTCTTGGAAAAATCCTTCTAGTCCTAGTTCAAAAATTACTTCTTTTGTGAAATTTTTCCGTGATTGACACTATTAGAAATTTCTGTAGTTCCACAATTTCTCCAAATTATTTGTTTATGTATTTCATTGTGAGGTAGAGAGACAGAAAGAAGGGGAGAGAGGAAGGGAAGGAAAGAGAGCAAAAAGTGAGTGAGTGAGCTCCCATCTGCGGGTTCACTCCCCAAATGTCCAAAATGGCCTGGGTTGGGCTGGGGCCAGAGCCCAGTATCTGTGGCAGGAACCCAACTAAGCCAACACCATTGCTTCCCAAGATCTGCATTGGTAGGAAGCTGGAGTTAGGAGCTGGAGATGGGAATTCAACCAGATATTCCAATGTGGAATGTGGGCATCTTTTTTTTTTTTTTAATATTTATTTATTTGAAAGAGTTACACAGAGAGAGAAGGAGAGGCAGAAGAGAGAGGTCTTCCATCCGCTGGCTCACTCCCCATTTTGGTGCTGGAATCGGAAGCCTGGAGCCAGGAGCTTCCTCTGGGTCTCCCACGCAGGTGCAGGGCCCCAAAGACTTGGGCCATCTTCTACTGCTTTCCCAGGCCGCAGCAGAGAGCTGTATTGGAAGTGGAGCAGCCGGGACTCAAACCTGTGCCTGTATGGGATGCTGGCACTGCAGATAGTGGCTTTACCCGGTACGCCACAGTGCTGGTGAATGTGGGCATCTTAACAACTAGGCTAGACACCCATGCCCTGATTTAACTTTTAAAAAATTCAATTTACTTTTGAAGATAAGAGTAAATAATAAGGTATTCAGAAAAGCCATTTTTTTTTTTTTTGACAGACAGAGTGGACAGTGAGAGAGAGAGACAGAGAAAAAGGTCTTCCTTTGCCGTTGGTTCACCCTCAAATGGCCGCCGCGGTCGGCACGGTGCGGCCGGCGCACCGCACTCATCCGATGGCAGGAGCCAGGTGCCAGGTGCTTTTCCTGGTCTCCCATGGGGTGCAGGGCCCAAGCACTTGGGCCATCCTCCACTGCACTCCCTGGCCACAGCAGAGAGCTGGCCTGGAAGAGGGGCAACTGGGACAGAATCCGGCGCCCCAACTGGGACTAGAACCCGGTGTGCCGGCGCTGCAAGGCGGAGGATTAGCCTGTTGAGCCACGGTGCCGGCAAGAAAAGCCAATTTCTATCCTTGTCCTTTCTATCCTTAATTACACATAAGGTAGCATACTATATGCCCTGCTCTGCACTTTGTTTTTTTAACTTGGTGAGATAACTCTAATTTCAGGGTACAAAATCTTCTTCATTCCTTTTTATGTTGATATAGTGTCTAGTCATATGATATAACGTACTTTATATGATTATTTTCTTACTGATAAACATTTGTGTTGTTTTCAGTCTCAAATAATGCTGTGGCAAATAACCTGGTTTGTAAATGTACTTCATATTGTTTTCAGGGTATCTTGCGATGTATTCCAAGAAGTGGGATGGCAGGGACCAGGGTAAGTATGTGGGTGCTCCAAAAAGTTTGTGGAAAAAATGGAATTAAAAGATACATTCATTTTGGTGCACAACCTTTTGAAATCTGTGCATAACTTTTTCATAAAACACATCGTCCATGAACTTTTTGAAGACCCCTTGTATGCATGTATTTCAAAGTGTTTTGTACCAAATTAAACTTATGTTGTAATTCCATTTTCTACAAATTTTTGGAAGTACCTACATACATTTGTGATTTTGCAGGGTATTACCAAATTTCCCTCTGTAACAGTTATGTAATTCGACATTCTCACTGGCACTATGTAAGAAAGCCTGTTTTCCAGTCATCTTGCCACAGTGTATTTGATTTGGCATTTCTTTCACTGTAAGTGCAGTTGGATATCTGTTTGTATGCTTTATATATTTAAGGGCTATTTGCACTTCTTTTTAAAAAGTGAACTATCCATTTTTGTTCACTTTTCTATTGGACTATGTAAGTCTGTTTTTCCTTAAATTTTTTATGTGTTGGGATTCCTAGTACTTTGTGACATAAACTGCATTTCCGTCTCTTCTCAGTTTGTCACTTGTCTTCTAGCTTTATTTCAGATGTTTATTTCCCCTAAGAGTTAACTTTTTATCAGTCTTTCATTGCTTGATTTTTCTTTGTCACTCAAATGAAGATTTTGACCACTTGATATTAAAAGAATTCACTCATATTTTTATTCTTATTTTCTTCTTATTTTTTGTTTAGAAAAATATCAAATTTATGAAAATGTTGCAAGTAGATTACAAAGAACTTTTTTACCCTGATCCAGCTAAGAGTTAATTGATGCCCTCTCACTCCCAAATACTTTAGTGTCTTCTTACAAACAAGGACATTTCTCTCTTCTTTTTTTAAAATATTTTTTTATTTATTTGAAAGTCAGAGTTACACAGAGAGAAGGAGAGGCAAGGTCTTCCATCTGTTGGTTTACTCCCCAATTGGCCATAATGGCTGGAGCTGTGCCGATCCAAAGCCAGGAGCCAGGAGCTTCTTCTGGGTCTCCCATGTGGGTTCAGGGGCCCAATGACATGGGCCATCTTCCACTGCCTTACCAGGCCATAGCAGAGATCTGGATTGGAAGTGGAGCAGCCAGGACTTGAACAGGCACCTATATACTAAGCCATAGCACTGGCCCCAGGACATTTCTTTATATATCACAAAACAAGCATCAAAATAGGGTTGTAAATTTGGTATATTCTTGTTATCTAAACTTCAACTCCCGTATGGATTGCTCCAGATGTGCCTGAGATGTTCTTTAGACCAGGCAAAGATTCTGGTGAGAATCAGTCATTGTATTTGATTGTCTTGTCTCTTTAATCTCCTTAGTTCTCCATTATTCATAGACTTTTCCAACCTCGCCACTCTTGGTATTAGAAGCAGGTTCTTTTGTAGACTGTCTCTTGGTTGGATTTCTCTGATGTTTCTTCAGATTTAGATTTAGGTTTTGTCTGTGGTAGGACTGTCATAGGAATGAAGTTGTATCCATGTACTTTCTTGTGATGATGTGATTTCACTTAGTCCTGTTACTGACGTTTTTCACTTTACCACTAGATGGATGGAGTCTGCCAGGCTATTCTACAGCAAAGTTGCTCTTTCTCCCTTTGCCATCGATACGTGTTTTGTGAGGAGATACTTTAAAACTATGTAAAAAAAACAAAACAAAACAAAAAACTATGTAAAGATAAGCTATTCCTCCTCAAACTTTATGTTTATTCATGTATTTGTTAATATCAGTATAGCCTCATTGTTTCCTATTTTATTCGCTAGGTTATAATTTATTACTATCATTATTCATTTTGATTCTTTTATGTCCTGGATTTGGACAGTGGGAGTCCCTTCACACTGGTTCCTGTGTCTTTTAACGTGTCTCCACTGGGCCCTGATGTCCTGCATCAGGCTATCCCCTTGTGGGTGCTCTCATCACCCTGCTCTAACCCCTCAGGCCAGGCTGCACCCCATGTGAAAACCACTCCTCAGCCACCCCTTTGTACTCCACGCCAGGCTCCCTGTCTGCACTGAGGGTGGTGTTACTCTGTCCCGTCTAGTGCTGTACATTTTTGTTCATTTTTTAATGAGCTGTGTTAGTCTTTATTCTCCTCAACTTTTTAAAGCTATTTTATTATATATGTTGAGGTTATCAGTCCTTAGTGATGTCATGGTCTTTTATTTAGGTGGGAAAAAATTATTCAGGAAGGAATATTTTTTAAGTGACTTAATACACTTTTCATGAGGTTTTAATATTAAGATCTTCAATCCATTTAACATAATCCTGGTGTATCATTTGAGAGTCAGATCCAAATTTATATTTTTCTTTTTGTTAAAAAAATGTATTTGTTTATTTGAAAGTTGGAGCTGCAGAGAGAGAGGGAGAGATAGAGAGACAGAGATCTTCCATCCACTGGTTTACTCCCCAGGTGGCCACAATGGCCAATACTGGGCTAAGCCAAAGCCAGGAGCCAGGAGCTTCATCTGGGTCTCCCACGTGGGCATAGGGGCACAAACACTTAAACCATCTTCAGCTGCTTTTCCCAGGCCATTATCAGGGAGCTGGATTCCAAGTGGAGCAGCTCAGACATGAACCAGCACCCATATGGGATGCTGGCATTGCATTTGGTGGCTTTACCCACTATGCCACAGTTTTGGTCCCGAATAATCATTTTCCAAATGATTATTAAAAGAATTATTCTAGTATCACTTATTAAAAAGTCACCTCATTGATTTCAATTGTGTATATATTTGAGGGGCTTCAACAAATTTCTGGAGAATTCAGTGTCTTTTAATTTCATTTTTCCACAAACTTTTTGAAGCCCTCTCATATTTTGTTTATTATTATATTATATATATTATTATGGTATTATATTAGCTCTCTTTCTATTATTTCAAAACTTGGCACAATATTTTAAAGATCAATTTATATTACTTTGCATGTATCAAATCCAGTTGCACTATTTGACCCTGAATAACATTTCAAGTATACATTCACTACAACAGTGAGCATTGTTGAAAATGTTCCCTGGTGAGCCTTTATAGAATCCTTTGGGAATTCTAGTCCCTGGAATAGATTTGCCGAAGGTGGCGGGGTGGGGGTGGGAGTACAGGTGTTTGATTCGACGAGTATGTCCATGTTGCTCTCCAGGATCCCTGTAGCAATCCAGAAGCCCATCAGCCGTGAGGATCCCTGTAACTTTTCTTCTTTGCCAGTGCTTGCCATTATCTGGCTTGCTAATTTTTTTGCCAGATGACTTGATTTTTGTTTTTGTTTTTTCTAGTTTGCATTTCTTTGATCACTGATTGTGTTCAACATTTCTTTACATTCTTTTTGAACTTCTATAAATTGTTCTATAAACTGTCCATTGCCAGTTTTTCTACTGAGTTGTTGTCTTTTTTTTGTTTATTTGCAAGAATTCTTCCCGTACTTGAGACAGTAAACTCTCATTGGGTTTAGTCCTTGCCTATGTTTTTCCCTTTCTGTTATCTGTTTACTCATATTAACTTTGTAATCTTTATTAAATAGACATTTTAAATTTTGAATTACTCAAGCTCGATTTTCTTTTCCTTATCTTTGTTAACTATATGGTCTACTGTTCACATTTACATTCTTGACTTTTCTTTAGAGATTTATTTATTTATTTGAAAGTCAAGAGAGGGGAGAGTCAGACAGAGAGATCTTCCATCTACTAGTTCACTCCCCAAATGGCCACAACAGGCAGGGCTGGGCCAGGTCGAAGCCAGGAGCCAGGAACTTTTTCTGAGTCTTTTACATGGGTGCAGGGGCCCAAGGGGTTGTGCCATCTTCCACTGCTTTCCAAGGCAAATTAGCAGGGAGCTAAATCGGAAGTAGAGTATCCAGGACTTAAACCAGCACCCATGTGGGATGTCGGCACTGCAGACAGCATCTTAACCTGCTGTGCCATAGTGCTAGCCCCCACATTTAGATTCTTAATATCTTTAAAGTCTACCTTAATGTGTAGTGTTGGATAGGGATCTTGTTCTAATTATCTGTATATAAGTAAATTAATTTTCCAATTGTATCATTTTTATAATCATTCTATTCAATAATATTTTATGTTTGCTTACTCAAATGTTCTTTTCTGTCTCTCTCTTGTTTGTAATTTTTTCATATATATTCTATACATTTTTTAAAAAAGATTTATTTATTTATTTGAAAGCCAGAGTAACAGAGAGAAAGGGAGACACACACACACACAGATCTTCCATCCACTAGTTCAGTCCTCAAATGACTGCAAACTGCCAGGGCTGGGGCATGCAGAAACCAGGAGCCAGGAGCTTTATCTAGGTCTCCCATGTAGGTACAGGGCCCAAGCTTTTGGGGCACCTTCTGCCTACATTTAGGTTACTTCTTTGGTATTGATGGATAATGCTAATCAATAGTCATTTAGTACTTAGTATCTGTAGTTTCTCGTGCTGGTATATCACACCGTTGCCTTCAAGTATTTTTCTGTTTGTATGTATGGATCCTGCCTCCATTTCTAAGCAGTTTCTGCTCAAGGAGTGTGCTCTTCTGCAGTAATTTGTTTGTGTTATGTCTTGCTACAGGAGGAGCTGGATTTGTCTTCTAGTTCCCAGATGTCTCCACTTTCCTTGTATGGTGAGAGCTGCAATAGTCCCTCCTCAGGAGAGCCACTGAAGGAAGACAAGCCCATCATAGGTCCTAGTAACAAAACTGGTACTACTCCATCTTCTAACTTACATTGTTTTTACTTGACACTGCTCTTTGATTTCCATTTCTTAAAAAAAATTGTTCAATTAAGCTTATGTTTACTAAGCTGGTTTGCTGTTTTTTAATTAGTGGACTTATATTGTTTGCTATGGATGATTATTATGAAGAAGAAAGGGGAGAAATAATCTTCTTTGGTTGTCTGTGTTTTTATAGGTTAAAGTTCTCCTTTTTTTTTTTTAGGAAAAGCTCTACCTTGTCTACACTGTTGAGGAACAGTTTTCTAGTTTTTTATTCCACTCTTTTTTTTCCTTTCTTTTTCTTTCTCAGACTAAACGGAAAGGGAGGAGGAAGAGGGGTGGGAGAGTGGATGGGAGGTCAGTTACAGGGGGAAGAATCACTATATTCCTAATGTTGTATGTATGAGATATGTACAAATAAAAAAATAAAATGGCTAAACAAACAAAAAGCTTTGTTTGAAAGACATAGTGACAGAGAAAAAGAGGGAGAGAAGGAGATCTCCATCGCTGGTTCACGCTCAAGATGACTGCAGTGGCCCAATGGATTGGGCCAGGCTATGGCCAAGAGTCTGGAACCCCATCCAGGTGCCCCACATGAATGTGAGGGGCTCAAGTATGGGGCTTTCTTCTGCTGCTTTCCCAGGTGCATTAGCAGGGAGCTGGATTGGAAATGGAGTAGCTGGGACTTTAACCAGTGCTCCACTATAGGATGCTGGTGTTGGAGTAGCTGGGACTTTAACCAGTGCTCCACTATAGGATGCTGGTGTTGGAGTAGCTGGGACTTTAACCAGTGCTCCACTATAGGATGCTGGTGTTGCCTGCTGTGGCTTAGCCTGCTGCTTCACCATGCCAGTCCCTTAAAAGATAATTTGAACTACATTTAGACTGTATCATTTTGAGGAGAGATTTCAAAGTGTAAGTTAATAATACTGAATGTGAAGGCCATTTAACTGTGATGCTTGTTACCTCATTAATCTCCAGGCTTTATTGAATGGCTGTAGCTGTTATTTATCAGTTTATGTGTCCCCCTCCTAAAACTGCAGCTTGGCCAGAAAGGAAGGTCTCAGATTAAAGACTTTCCTTCGGTTCGTTCAGGTTTTAGAGTAGGTATTCCTTAACCATAAATAAAGCTGGTTACTCAGAAGTCGAGATAGCACATAGGTAACTTATCTGTTTTCATAGCTTGCTTACCTGACTTTAGATTGATTTGTGATTTTTTTTCCTCTAGAAAATGGACTGACTCCAAAGAAAAAAATTCAGATGAATTCAAAACCTTCAATTCAGCCCAAGCCTTTATTGCTCCCAGCAGCACCCAAGACTCAAACTAGCCCCAGTGTTCCAGCAAAAACCATCATTATTCAGACACTACCGACACTTATGCCATTGGCAAAGCAGCAACCAATTATCAGTATACAACCTGCTCCCGCTAAAGGTACTTGGGTGGACTATAAACTGGTGTATGTTTATTTGCAGGACAGTAAGGCTTGTGTCATGTGATTGTTTTAATTTGGATCATATTCTGAGCGTGTGGTATGTGTTGAGAATTTCCTTTGGTTCTGAGACTATCAGGGATGACTAATAAATATGTGGTTCCTGTCCTAACAGAGGGAGAGCTCTCCAGAACAGGTACAACCAACACTTCTTTTTTTCTTACAATTATAATTATGAAAACACCTGTTTGGAAGGCTTTTGTTTATATATAACCATTTGTAATGAAGAGGAAAATCTTGGAAACATTGATTCCATTTTATTCAGCTATTTTTTTGTGACTTTGAACTTGCTTTTTGTTTTTAAAGAGTGGTCAGTATTTTAAATAACATGATTTACTTCAGGTCTAAATAGGTATGTTTTATTTTGCAATAGAGTCAGGCTTCTAATCTCTGAGGAGGCCACATGGTTTAATAACTACGGTATTGACTGGGGCATTAGGAAGCTTGACTCCATCTCCAGCTAGGTAAGAATTTGGGTGTTTCTGTGTTTTATCCACCAGAGGGCCTCATGTTACTTCTTATTCTACAAGAAGTTTAGGTCAGTATTAGAAAGAATTCAAGTTTGGAGATTTGGCCCTGTTCAAACATGGGAATCATTTGCACATGGAGATCTCCTAGGCAGATTAGTCATCATTATATTCATACTGATATGTGTCATGTGGGTATAAGGAAACTTGTGCAGCATTCTCTTCTCTGGATTTAGCTTGTTGGCGCCATGTAGGACTGGTGCTAATAGGGTCTGAGTTGTAAATAAACACCAATGATACACTTGCTTTTATGGGTGTGTTTCCAGTAATGGGTAGTTAGCTCATTCCCTTGGAATACAGTTTTAATGAGGGCAAGGTCATAAATTTCCCGGTGCTTTGTTAGCTTTTTTTCTATTATGTGGCCATTAGTGGTATAACATTGATGAAAAGAAGAACTAGAAGAAAGAATGGATAAAATCAGTGAAAATCGATCCTCCATCCATCAGTCTCAATCAACAAAGCAAAAACAATTTGAAATGCCTTCCCTGTCTGTATAAAAGTCAAAACTACTGCATTTTTAATATAAAAAATACAAATGGTGTGGAATAGGTTTTATTGTATTCTGTAAATGGGTGGTCAGGGTTCCTGAACTCCTGGAAGTGAAGTGAAAGATTAATGGATATTGATATGTGGACTTTTCTAGGCACAGCCTCCATAGCTTTCATCAGGATTGCAAAAGTCTTGTGTCTCCCTGAGGGCTAACATTCAAACTCAGAAAGAACCTCATTATAGTTCCCACAAGCAATTAAAAACACATTGATAAAAAGTAGAAGTCTGACATTAGTATGACTGGAGTGTAAAGTGGGCTGTGTTCCTGAGTATTTGTTCTCTTCAAACCACTGGCTTTGTTTGATAGAAGATCTTACCTGTAACAAGAGGACAAACTGTTCTTTGCTGAGCAGTTTATCAGTTCCAGAAACATGAATCACACATTATTTAGAACTTCTATGCTTTTGTATGATCTGAAGACTCTACCTATTTTTTGTGAGCATGTGCTAATATGATTTTTAAAGTGAAACCTGGAGAGGTGATATTATTAAAACATACAGACTTGAGTGTATAGCTTCCATTGATTTGAGAATGTGGAGGGAGGAAGAAGGGAAATAAAGATAAGGCATTTTACAATTAATTTTTGTCAGTACAAGTACTATTTGACCATTGGAAAAGAAGTCATTTCTACAGGATGAAGTTCAGATTCTCTAGGTCAGAATTTATACCCTTCAGAAAGTGCTTTAACTTGAAATTATGATATCACTTTTAAAACAACCTTTTCTAGCCAACTGATTTTTTTAAAAATTTATTTGAGAGGTGGAGAGACAGAGAGAATGTGTGTGTGTGTATGTTGTGTGTGTGTGTGTGTCAGAGAGAGAGAGTGCTCCTGTCTGCTGGTTCTTTCTCCAGATTCCTACAGTAGCTGGCACTGTACTGGGGCTGGACTGGAACTGGAGCTGGGAGCTGAGAACTCAATCCAGGTCTCCTTTATGGAGTGGCAGGAACCCCGTTACTTGAGCTATTACTCCTGCCTCCCAGAGTCTACAGCAGGCAGAAGCTGAAGTCTGTAGCTGCAGGAGGGCATTGAAGTCAGGCACTCTGATGTGGAATGCAGGTGTTTTAACTGGTGTGTTAACCACTAAGCCAAACGCCCACCCAATTTGGTATGGACCCTTAGATTTTCTGTTTTTTCCTAGTTTCTTGGCTCACACAATTCTGACCTGGGATGACTTCTGGCTCCTTCTGTATTTAAATTCTGTCCTTGAAGTGGAAAGTTATGGGTAGTGTAGATGTGAGGTGATGAATGCCTAGAATACTGGTAAAAATGGAGAACCAGTCTGTAGAACAAAGATGTTGAAAAAACATAGAATCATAGGGCTTAATAATTGGATGGTATGGAAAGGGAATGAAAGAGAGGAAGGTTTAAAAAAAAAAAGCGAGGAAGGAAGGTATCTAGGATGACTTCTGTATTTCTGTCTTGAATGTTTTTGGTCGATGGTGATGTAAGTCATTGAAATGGGATATAGATTGTCCCAGATCATTCTGTTATTAAGAAGTGGAGCCAGAACTTCAGCCCATGTGGTCTGGCTCAGAGTCTGTATAATCACTCTGCTTACTATGCTGCCTCTGAAAGAATGATGAGATGTGGTCTTTGTTCTCAAAAATCCTACATTTTAATTGGGGAGTTACATTTATATAACCAGTTGCATAACAGTCACTGTGAGAACTAGTGAATTAATAATACATGTAGTGCCCTTATGGAAGTAATTATTATTATATGGAAATGGAGTCCAATAATAATAAATGGCATTTAAGCTTTTACTATGTGCCAGACACTCTTCTAAGTGGTTAGGTACATTATCTTTTTTTAATCCTCCTTTAAACTCTATGAGGATAGTGCTAATACCTCCATGTTTAAACATATGTATTTATTTATTTGAAATGCAGAGTTATGGAGAGAGAGGGAGTGAGAGAGAAAGACACAGAGGGGAGAGATCTTTTCTCTGGTTCAGCCTGGGCCAGGCTGAAGCAGAAGCCTGGAACTCTACCTGGGTCTCCCACATAGGTGGCAGAGGCCCAAGCACCTGGGCCATCTTTCGCTGCTTTCCCAAGCACATTAGCAGGAGCTGGATCAGAAGATGAGGAGCAGGGACTCCAAGCTGTGCTCATATGGAATGCCGGAGTCACCTGCTGCACCACAACACTGGCCCCAGTCTCCATTTCACAGATGAGAAAAGTAAGCACAGAGAAATTGTCTGTCCAGTGCCATACAGCTATACTATTTTAAACAAAGTAGGCCTTCAACAGATGTTTGATACATAGCTTGAAATCTTGAAGAAAGTTGAAAAGAAAGGACTGTCAAAACCAGTGAGTCATACGTAGTCAACAGTATTAGCATTGAATCCAGCTGTGTTCCATTAAGGGGGATTTGCTTGTGATGCCAAAGAGGATTCTGAGCATGCTGAAGTGGAGAAACAGCCTCCTGGTATGTCCTTTTTATCTGTTTCCACACGAGGAACAGTAGTAAGTGTGTTCAGCTGCTAACTATTTAAAGCCCCAAACAGTCCTTTGCATTGTAGTTTGTGGTCTGGTCTGCATCTAGCAGGTAACCATGGGAGGTTTTTGTTCTTTTTCTTGAATGTATTGTAATAGAAGTTTAGTTCCCTGAGTTCTTTCTTGAACCTGAGTATGCCTGAAATATTTAGAGAATTCTTGATGTAGATGCTGGCTAATTTGAGGATGGTTATGTACTCTGAAATGAAAGGGCTTTATGGGCAGGATGGGAGACAAAAGGAGGCAGCAGTGGCCTAGCAGGACTCAAACCACATTTGGTACCCAGACCTTGTCTTGGCATTTCCCCATTTCCTTCTCTCTGTATTGTAGTTCTCTCAGCAAGGAGATGGCGATAGCTAGGAAGTGGACACTGTGGGTTATTTTTCTTAGTGTTAAGAAATATTACATAGCCATCTACGTGTGTTATATGCCAATGCATGAAGTCTGTACCTGGAGCTCGAAGTATCCTTTCTTTGAAGACTGTGTTCTTTATGTTTGCCACCTCCTGTGTTCTTGGACTAGTTCCAAGTTCACTAAGCAGTGCTTCATTTTGGTGGATCTTTTTACCATGGTTTTTAAACTCAGAGGATGTAGAACATTGCTTCTTGCAATACTCCTCTAAAAGTCTTAGTTTAAGTCAGTGTTTCTCAATCTGTAGACCAGAGGTGGGGAACGTTCAGCCTGCAGGCTGTGTAAAGCCCACAAAATCATTTGATCTGGCCTTGTGAGGCAACTGCAAGCAGGACTTGAAATTCAATAAATCTGCAGCAGGCTAATTTTTAAGTTAATAATTGTGTATGACGTACAGAATGTTGTAATAAATATCCAAATAGCCCCTGGCAGAATAAAATGATTCCCCACCCCTCTGTAGGCTACGGACCCTGGGATGTAGTGATGGGAGTAGTAGCCTTATGGCATTTTACAACTGCAAATCCATGTTTTTACATTTTCTGTAGACCAAATAAATCATTTGTTTTCTTTTAAAGGATTTATTTATTTGAAGGGGAGAGTGAAACAAAAAGAGAGAGAGAATGAATTAGTTATCTTCCATCTGCTGTTTCTCTCCCCAAGTGGCCACAAAGGCAGGGGCTGGTCCAGGACAAAACTAGGAGCCTGCAGCTGTGTCAAGGTCTCCCACATGGGTGTCAGGGACCCACGCACTTGGACCATCTTACACAGGTACATTAGCAGGGAGCTGCTGGATTGGAAGTGGAACAACTGGGACTCAGTGGCGTTTGGATTTGGGATGATGGCATTCCAGGCATCAGTTAAGCTCATTGTACCATACTGCTGGCCCCCAAAATTTGTTTTATATATCTATGTAAAGCTCTTTTTGAAATTTTTATAGCTGTGCTTTTGATTAATATGCTATAAATTCAATTTAAATCATTAATTTTTAAAAAATATACATTATTTTGAAATGCAGAGTGACAGGGGGAGAGTGAGATCTTCCATTTGGTGCTTCACTCAGCAAATGACTGAAACAGCCAGGTCTGTGGTAGGCTGAATCTAGGGGCTAGAAACTTCCTCCTGCTCTCCTATATGAGGGGCAGGTGCCCAAATACTTGAGTTGGCATCCTCTGCTGCCTTCCCAGGCATGTTAACAGGAAGCTGGGTAGGAAGAGGAGCAGCCAGGACCCAAATTGGCAGTTTGTTAGATACTAGTGTCACAAAAAACAGCTTGACCCACTGTATTACAATGCTGGCCCCACATGATTAATACGTTCTTCATTGCCTTTTATAATCGTGTAATTTCTCAATCCACAAAAACTGAAAGTACAGCCACAATCATTTTGGGTGACCATTGATATTAAACAAGAGTAATTTGGGGTTGGGACCTCTTGATTAAAGTTTTATATTATGATGAGTATGTCTTGTCTTTTTTCTTTCTTTAAAGATTTATTTATGTATTTGAGAGGCAGTGCACAGAGGGAGAGATAGAGAGGCCTTTCATCCACCAATGTACTCCCTAAATGGCTGCAACGGTCAAAGCTTTGCCATTCCGAAGTCAGGAGCTTCTTCTGGATCTCCTGGGTGGATGCAGGCACCCAAGGACTTGGGCCACCTTCCATTGCTTTCCCAGGCCAGTAGCAGGGAGCTGGATCACAAGTGGAACAGCCAGGACTCGAACTGGCACCCATATGGGATGCTGGTGCTGCAGGCAGAGGCTTAACCTACTATGCCATAGTGCCAGCCCCTGAGTATGTCTTTTTGTAGTGCCTCATTGATTATTGTTTCTTATTAAGTGTTATTTAAAAACCTAACCCTTGGTCATATGCTATTTACTTTGTGTATTAATTATTTTTATCTGCTTATTTGGCCTAAGCCACATTTATATCTATTTATTTCCCCATTTTGTATGCTTTTATTTTATAAAAGAAGTTAGTCCAAGGGAAAATAGCAATGTTTAGTGTTGATGTATCCTGAGTAAATTATACAATTTGTGATTATACTAAATCTATGACTTTATCTTTAGATCTTTATTCCTACTAATTTACTAGTTTATCAGATAAAAATGCTATTAGTTGAATTCTTCTACTTTTGCATGCTTTCTGAGGCCATCTGAAACAAAGACTTTGATTGTATAAAATGTGATCTTTGTTTTAGCTCAGACAGATGTTCTTGAAAAACAGGTGTTCTAAAGTATTATTTTGGGCCGGCGCCGTGGCTCAACAGGCTAATCCTCCGCCTTGCGGCGCCGGCACACCGGGTTCTAGTCCCGGTCGGGGCGCCGGATTCTGTCCCGGTTGCCCCTCTTCCAGGCCAGCCCTCTGCTGTGGCCCAGGAGTGCAGTGGAGGATGGCCCAGGTGCTTGGGCCCTGCACCCCATGGGGAGACCAGGAAAAGCACCTGGCTCCTGGCTCCTGCCATCGGACAAGTGCGGTGTGCTGGCCGCAGCGCGCCATCCGCGGCAGCCATTGGAGGGTGAACCAACGGCAAAAGGAAGACCTTTCTCTCTGTCTCTCTCTCTCACTGTCCACTCTGCCTGTCAAAAAAAAAAAATAAAGTATTATTTTGATTTTTAGTTTTCCCTGATCCTTTGAAATACTGAGCTGAGTTTTAATGGGTCATATTAAATTGGAAGTATAATGCTTTTTTTCTTAAAGAAGAATTACAAGTTTATGTGGAATTTTAGTTACTGGTTACTGTAGTGTCTTTATTTTGCTAGATAACCTTAAACAGCTGTGGATGTTAGGCAAGGCTTTCAACACTTTGTAAAATTGACCAGATCTGAAAGGAAACACTTAGCAAGCAAGTAAAATTATTCGTTCATTGGTATGATGAGTTGTAGAAGTCTTTAGATTAATGATACTGATTCTCCATTAGCTTCAGTTTAAAATTATGATGTGTATAAATTGAGAAGTGATTTGAAGACCATTTTTTTTGGGTAGGAGAGGATTGGTATTATTTAAATAACACTTTAAATTAGAAATTAGATTTATGGTTACTGTGCTTGTTAGCCAAGAATTCATTTCAAGTTGTTTTAAGTTTTTTTTTTTTTTTTTGGTATTCATGGTCCCTTGTTCTTCCAGTGTTGAGTTACTGAATCTCTGATCATATAGTTTTAGCATTGTATGTTTTTATAGATCCTATTAATTTGAAATATGTGGTTCTCTGTGTTGAGTAGGAAAGATTTTTTTTAGAATATGCAAAATCCCTTCAGCACTAATAAATTAATCCATATGTACCAGTAGCTTTGATATGATAAAGATGGGAATATATTGTTAATGATAACTTGAAGGGAATGAATTTAATAGGTCCCATTAATAATACAACAGTTACCATCAGTTTTTGCTGCTTTATTTTTATTTATTTATTTAATTTATTTGTGAGGGAGAGAGAGAGAGAGAGAGATCTTCCATCCATTGGTTCACTCCCCAAATGGCCACGACAGCTGGGGCTGGGCCAGACTGAAGCCAAGAGCTTCACCTGGGTCTCCCACAGGAGTGCAGGGACTCAAGCACTTGGGCCATCCTCCACTCCTTTCCCAGGTGCATTAGCAGGGAACTGGATCAGAAGTGGAGCAGTTGGGACTCCTACCAGTGCCCATATGGGATACTTGTGCTGCTGGCCCCTGTTTGTTTTAAAGATTTATTTGAAAGGCAGTTACAGAGAGAGGTGGAGACACACAGACACACAATTGCGTGCAGAGGGACAGGTTGCTATATCATCCTTCTGCCTCCCAAGTAGCTGCAATGGCTGGGTTTGGGCCTATCTGAAAGTAGGAGCTTGGAACTCCAACTAGGTCTCAAACATTGGTGGCAGGAGCTCAAGTACTTGGGCCGTCTTTCATTGGCCTCCCAATGCTGGATGAGAAGTGCAGCAGCTGGGACTGGAACTGGTGCTTGTATGGGATGCTGGTAGCATCATAGGCAGCTGCTTAACCCACTGTGCCACAATGCTGGACCCTGTGCTGCTGTTTTAATTGATGGTGTCAAATCCTGCAGTGTTGCTCTTACCTATTAAATCCGCAAAAGAGAACTAAATGTTAAAGTGCTTTGCCTGCCACAAGTCACACATCCTCTGACTCTTTTTCTTTTTTCTGATGCAGGTCAGACCGTTTTGCTCTCTCAGCCTACTGTGGTACAACTTCAGGCACCTGCAGTTCTGCCCTCTGCCCAGCCAGTGCTTGCCGTCACTGGGGGAGCTGCACAGCTACCCAATCACGTGGTGAATGTGGTCCCAGCCCCTGTGGTGAATAGCTCTGTGAATGGAAAACTTTCTGTGACTAAACCTGTCCTACAAAGTACTGCAAGAAGTGTGGGTTCAGATGTAAGTTTTGAAAGTTACTGCTTTTTTAATGCTTGATTAAAAAAAAAACAAAACAGAAGGAAACACCTTTTGTTTTTTTATTGCTTTGTTTTTTAAAGTTTGTTAAAATGGCATTATAAATAAAAGAGTGTGTTAAAATTACACATTCAATTTTTGGTGGAAAGTTAGGGTAAGACTTACTAAATGTTAGAATCTAAGTGGAAAGAGCTTTAAGTCTGAAGTGGTTTGACAAAAGTGTGCATGCCTTCCTCTACTGCTTCTTTAGAAACCTGTCATCACATTCCTCAAGTCCCCTCCCCCCATCATCCACTAATGTTTTACAGATTCTTTCATGTTTTCTGATTGAAATGTTTTCAGCAACCCCCCAGATAAAGGTCTGTAAGACTACTTTTTAGGCAGGTTTTATGTTTAACTTCTCCCATGACTTTTTGGAAGATTTTCACCGGTGTGTAATGATAAATGGTTGCTCTTAGGATTTCTGTCTCCTGGTGATTATTTGGTACCTTCTCAACTTTGCAAACCTTCCAATTTTCTAGCGTGTTGTAGGGATTTCTTATAACTTATAAATCACGTAGAGTTTTCTGAGATCTATCACTCCCTAAAGCCAGTTTTAGCACTTCCTAGGTAACTCTTGCTTTCTTCCAAAGTGATTCAAAATTTCTTGTGTGTTAAATGGTAATTAAACATTGTTGTCCTAAAATTAAAATTAAAATTAAAGTTAAATGATCACTCTAACAGTGGGTTCTTTAAAAGTATGATTTGGAATAGTTGGTGTTGTGGCATAACAGGTTAAGTCGTTGCTTATGACATCAGCATGCTGTATCAGAGTGTGGGGTGGAATCCTGGCTATTCTGCTCCCAATCTAGCCTCCTGCTAATGTGCCTAGGAAGGAGTGGATGATGACTCAGGTGCTTGGGCCTCTGTTATCCATGTGAGAGACCTGGGTGGAGTTCTTGACTTGGCCAGCCCTGGCTGTTGAAGCTGTTTGGGAGTAAACCAGTGGGTGCAAGATCTCTCTGTCTCTCTGTCTCTCTCTCTCTCTCTGCCTTTTAACTAACTCTTTTAAAAAATAAAATTATGATTGAGAAAACAAAGCCTATGTGTTTTCTTTGAATTGTATTTATTATTATTATTGTTTTTTTTATGTGAAAGGCAGAAAGCACATATAGGCCAGAGAGATCTATTGATCTTCCATACACTGGTTCACTCTCCAAATTCCCGTAACGGCTGGGGCTGGGCCAGGCCAAAGCCAGGATCCCAGAATTCAATCTGTATGTCCCATGTGGATGGTAGACACTCATGTACTTGGGCCATCACCTGCTATCTTCTAGGGAGTGCATAGGAAGTCGAGCTGGGACTCCAACCCAAGCACTCAGATCTGGGGTGCAATGTCCAAAGTGACGTTAACTCCCTGTGCCAAATGTTCACGCCTTCTTTAAAGTAAAAATGGATATTACTAGTTATTACAATTGCTGTTCCACCCTTTCTTTAGGTAGAGTACTTTTGCAAAATATTTTTAAAATCCCTTGACTTATGCAAGATTGTGTATCAGAATGCTATCTGATCGCCTACCAGAATTTATTAGCCAACATGTCAGTGACTCATTTAGTTGTGAATTTGCTCCACTATTACATAAATTCAATTTAGTAATCTAAGCCAGCAATATTCTAAAAATTCATAACAAAGGAATTTTATACAATGTAAATAGAACATCCAAATTCTAGACTGAGTCCTATAGTTTATATAGGTGTTGAAAACAGTACATGCCAAGACATATAGTAGGAAAATGTGTGTGTATGGATAGTACATGACTAGTACAAATTAGACTTGACTTTTAGGTTAGTTTGTTTTGGGGACTAGAAGAGATAAGGCATTGTGTTAATGGCAGAATAGGTACTGTTACTTAAGAGGGGTCTTCAAAGAAAGTTCATGAAAAATGCACATTATGAAAAAAAGTATTTATGGAATTGAAAAAAAGTTGATTGAAGTAAATTTTTCTTTAATTCCATTTTCCATGAGCTTTTTGAAGGACCCTTATACATGTTTCAGTTGAAGATGAAATGATATATGCTGGCATTTGCTTAAAAATATTCTATGGGGAGATGGTAGGCACAGGATAGGGGAAAAAGATTGTCAAAATGTTGATAATCATAGAAGCTAGATGTCTTTGTCTCCTTTTACTGGATGGGAAAATTTCTATAATAAGTAAAAGAATGGCAATAACAAATATTGAAAAATATTCTGTGATTTTTTTCAATTAAAAATTTGTGTAACCTGTGGTGAGCATTTGGCTTAGTGGCTGAAGTAATTGGGTTCAAGGAAACTTGAACTGAGTTCTTAGCTACTAGCTTTGGCATGGCCCAGTCCTGGCTGTTGTAGGCATTTGGGGGAGTAAACTGGTAGATGGGAGCTCTCTGTTCTTTTTCTCTCTCTTTGCCCCTCATAAAAAGAAAAAGTTGTACAACCAGTAAGACGAGAGTATGCTTTTCACAGGGGACTGAGAAAGTTGAGAATGATGAAAGAGGATTTTTAAAAACGATCCCTTAAAATGTTCTTTTAGTACTCTTTTAATTAAGAATGTAAATGTTTCTTGGGCAATGCTCCCAAATGAAGCTAGCAATAGAAAGTGTAGAAGTTGCCCTTGTTTGATGTTAGGACAATTGATGAAATATTTTAGATGTGAAAAAAGATAAAAGACTAATTAGAGCTTTAAATATATAGAGATTAACAGAATGTCATAGTTGTTAAAAATATTAACATATTAACATATCTAAGTCCAGGAACTGGCTTTTCTTCTTCTTTTAGACTTAATATCTGAAAAGGTCATCTTAATATTGACAGTCATCATTGTGTGTATCTAATCCATTTTATAATCTCTGAACATATTTCAGTTGATTACATGTTGGTCTGTTATGCAGGCATCTTTTATTAATCTTTGGTGTGAAAGGTGATGTTTGTTCTGCTGTTGTACTCTTAAGGGGCTCTGGAAATTTGATGAGTAATTTGTGGATAAAATCTCAATTTATATTGAGGACTTAGGGGAATGTTTGAAATAAGCAAGTCTATAACCAGCAAGTGTTAGCTTTTGTTTGTAGTGCTATATATTAGCTAGCTTTATTACTTGTCAAAATTTAGAGTTGACAAAGTTAGAAATATTCTACTTTAATGTTTTTAGTGCAAGAGACCTAAAGATCGTTAGAATAATTTTCTAGTCAGCCCGCTTTGAGGTTTTTGTGTTTATTTTTTTTCTTGGCCAGCACATCAGAAAGTGAGCCAAGTATGAGTTTTCAACATGAATTTTTTGGTAGAAGTTTTGACTGAATATTTCAAGTAAAGAAGCATCAGTCTGTCCTATCAGCTGGCCAACCCACTCAGGAACCCAACATAATCTGTTCCAGAAGGAGCTGCAGAAGAGAACTTTCTTTGATCTGCTCAGATAGTCTGCGTTAGTAACTT
Source organism: Sylvilagus floridanus (assembly GCA_949820135.1). NCBI lineage: Eukaryota > Metazoa > Chordata > Mammalia > Lagomorpha > Leporidae > Sylvilagus > Sylvilagus floridanus. The sequence continues at coordinate 123,234,961 of OX463225.1, forward strand.
GGTTGACCTCAGCAGTACATGAGTTTGTTAGACTCAAGTCCTGTTAAACTAGGATAAATTTCAACGAGTATAAATTCCTAATCCAAAATTGGGCCAGAAAGGGTTTCTTCGTCATGTAGTCTTTCTGCATTTAAATCAAGTGAAGTGAAAAAGTTGTAATACAGCAAAAAGAAAAAAAAATTTGTATCAATCTTTTGTGGTTTTGTAATGCTGACATGGCTTCTTCTTTTTTTTTTTTTTTCTACCTTTTGTTTGGCTAGTTTTATTCTCTGGAGGCCTGCTACTGCCATAAGTTGCATTTTTAGCATACCATATTCTGCAAACTGCATTAAGTGCCACATTTTGTGTTATGAAACAGTTTGTCTGGTTCAAATTATAATCTCTTCTTCCTGCCTTTTGCTGGTAAATCTGTTTTGTTTAACTCCTGGAAACCTCACCTAAATTTTCAAGAAATATGGTTTGTTTTTGGCTCTGATCCTGATGGAAAAAATGAACATGGTCTCTCATTTCAGTGTAGAAATTCTCCATGTAGTTTTTAAATAAATGGTGATGTTGGAACTACAAGGTTGACTTTATAGGAGAACATACTTATCTTTCTTTAAAGGGCAATTGAATGTTACCAGATGTCAAACCAAGGACTTGAGAACAAGCAGTCTGTTTAAGCCTGCATGGCACTCTCTACTTTCACCTACCTATCATAATTCCAGAAAGTTCATGAAAGAAACATTACTGCGCTGGCTTTAAGTTTATGGAATTACATTGTTATGGTTGTTCAGACAACAGGTTGGGGGGAGAGTGGTGAAATTATATTCTGCATCTTCAACAGTGTGGCAGAGTAAAGACTCTTAATGGAAATCAGTAGATGGGAAAAATGGAAAGAAAATGATAAGGAACTCGTATAGAAGGAGAAATGTCCTCCAGGTGGGAGGTTGATGGAGGAGTACAGAATCTTACTTCCAAAGGGCCCGGGTCTTCTTCCAGCTTGTTCACCCACTGAACATCCTCCAGGTCCTTTTTTTTTTTTTTTTAAAGATTTATTTTGTTTATTTGAAAAGCAGAGTGAGAGAGAGAGAGAGAGAGGTTACAAGTGGAGCAGCTGGGACTTGAATTGGCATCCATATGGGATGCAGGTGCTGGAGACAGAGGATTAACCTTCTATGCCACAGTGCCAGCCCCCTCTAAGTCTTCTTTCATCTTGTACCCTTTTTTGAATCCTCTGGTTAGAGACCTTGATCTTCTCTATTCGTAAAGAGTGCTTTTCGGGAGTCCCGTCCTGGGTCCCTAGAGTCATTATGAGAAGCTGTATGCTGGGAGAAATCCCTTTCCACTGGCCTGCAGGTGTTAGAAATGATATGAATAGGATTCCTCTGGCATACCAAGTTGCAACTTTATATTTCATTTCTCTAGAAATGGTGATCAGCTGTTCAATTAGAGATTTCAGGTATTAGTGTCAAGAATGTAGCAGTGATGTGATACATCTCAGATGGATGCTGTGCACACAGTGTCTCCTGCAGTGGAGGAACTTGAACTTGAGAAATCTGTTTTCACAGCAAGCAGGAAGCAAGCCTCATCAATATTCAAAGGGAGACTTTATCTCATCCTTCAGAGTTGCTTACTGGTAGCTCAACCTTTGGAAGTAGCCTAGAAAAAGAATGATCAAGGACACATACCCAATAACATGTGAGAAATATAAATATGACTCTATAATAATGTATTTGCAATGCAGAGCGACTCAGACAAATGGAGCGTGCCTGTGGTCTATTATTGAAAAAAAAGGGAAAACTTCTCAGGACACTTAAGCTGCTTGTTTAATGTGTAGCATCCAAGAATAGGTCTTCTTAAGGTCAAAGTGTGAGCTGAATCTCCTTGAAGTATGTTACTAGTGCAGATCTAACAAGATGATGAATGACACTTTTTAGTGACTGAATTCTTTAGCGACAAAGACACTGAGCTCCTGTTTTGGCTGCAAAGCAAAGAAAGCCTCAGAACAAATGCAGTAAGAAGGATCTGAAGATCTGAAAAGTTATCCAGATCTTAGTGAAAAATCATTTCTGTGCTGACTCCTTTTCGGCTTTGCTGCTACCAGGGACTCTTAGCAAATAAAATAAAAACATGGTTTGTTACAATATTTGCAGCATCTCTTTTGATGAGGCTTGGGGCTTTTAAAATTTATCTTGAATAGAAGTTTTGGCAGTTAAATTTCATGTGTGGTTACAGAGCTTTGGAAAGGAAAACGAACAGCTTTTCCTCCTCTTGATGTATCACATTAGGGTAGATTTATGTTATAGGAACTTTAGCATTACTCTGTAGTTTCTAGTTTGGCATCTCGATGAGGCTGATAAAGACTTATTTTCAAAGGATGCTAATTAATAGCTTAACTGACAATTAAACACTTCTCTACTTTTTTTTTTTTCTCATTTCCCTCCATGCAGCCTTACTTCTAGAGACTTGTTAGGCAGATAGTCCTTCCATGTCTCAGAAGCTTTCTAGCCAGTTGGTTCCCTGCTCAGAAGTATTATGAGAATTAACTGGAAAACTTGTTCTCAGACAGTGTGTGTGTGTGTGTGTGTGCGCGCGCGCGCGCACATTGTGTGCTTGCGCATGCGCACATTGTTGAAGTCTTTACTTAGTATAGAGTTGGTCTTCTGTGCATTGTTAATTAAGAACGAATCTCAACATCAGTACATGAGAAGTCTTCTTATTCTTTTAATAGCTGCATGGTAATTGTATTTATAGATATACAACCTTTTTCTTTATAAACATTCTTTCCTTAAATAAATTGGTACTTAACTAAGTTTTGTTCATGTGCAAGTAAATCTGAGAAATTCCTAGAACTGACATTGAATGGTTAGAAAGTGGGTACTTTTTCAGTGTCGACAGATTTTACCAAATGTCCATCCGTTGGGATAGTTCTAATTTATTCTTACTTCGATTGCATCAGAGTGTCAGTCACAGGGTGTTTTTTTTTTTTTTTTAATTTACTTGAGAGAGTGACAAGGAGAGACAGAATTTTACGTCCACTGGCCCACTCTCCAAATGGCCACAACAGCCAGTGCTGGACCAGGCTGAAGCCAGGAGCCAGGAGCCAGGAACTCCATCCAGGTGTTCCGCATGGGCAGCAGGGGCCCAAGCACTCGGGCCAACTTGATGCATTGACTTCCCAGGCGCATTGTCAGGGAGCTGCATCACTAACATGCCAGCCCCAAGGCCTTTTTTAATGGAGTTCACAGATAGGATTCAGTGTTTCCGTAGACAACTCATCATCTCTTCATTCCCCCCTTTTCTTACATAATCGTTTGCAATACTTTGTGCCACGTACATTTGTAACTTCCTGTGTTGTGTCCCTTTTTTTGTTTCATAGCTTCTCTTTGAGATAAGATTCACATGCCGTAAGGCTCACCCTTTTTAAGTGCACTGTGTGGCTTCTAGTATGTTCATAGAGTTGTGAAATTGTCTCTGTTATTTAATTCCCAAATATTTTCACCACCCTAAAAAATACCTGGCTAGCAGCCATTCCTCCTTCCTCCTTCCTCATGGATCCTGGCAACCACGAATTTACTTTCTGTGCATGTGGTATTCCGTCTCCTGGACATTTCATGTCAGTAGAATTGTATACTGTATGACCCTTTTTGTATAGTTTCTTTCACTTAACATGATGATTTTCAAAGTTCAACCATATTGAGGCCTATACCAGCACTTACTCCTTTCTTTGGCTAAATAATTGTAGTTATATCACATTTTGGATAACCTGTTCATCAGCTGATACACATTTGGTTTGCTTCCACTTTTTGATTATTGTGAGTAATGCTGTTTTGAACATTCATATACATATTTTCATAGTCTTTCTAAAACCATATTTAACATTTAAAGAGTATTTAAGATCAATGAGAAAATGCAAAGAAATAGTTTTTTTTTTTTTTTAGGTTTGTTTATTTATTTGAAAATCAGAGTTAGAGAGAAGGAGAGAGAGAGAGAGAGAGATCTTCACTCTACTGATGCACTTTCCAGTTGTCCAGCTTGGCCAGGGATGGGCCAGGTAGAAGCCAGGAGCCAGGAGCTAGAAGTTAGAGGCCAGGAGCTTCTTCCAGGTCTGTCATGTGGGTGCAGGGGCCCAAACACTTGGGCCATTTTCTGCTATTTTTCCCAGGTACATTAATAGGGAGCTGGATCAGAAGTGGAGTTGCCAGATGCGAACCTGTGCACCTATGGAATGCGAACGCCACAAGTGGGCGGCGTTACCCACTAAGCTACAGTGCTGGCCCAAATAATGAGTATTTCTAGGGGCGCAGAGCTGTGACATAGCAGGTAAAGCCTCTGCCTGCGGAGCCAGCAACCCATATTGGTGCCTGTTTGAGTCCCAGCTACTTCATTTATGATCCAGCTCCCTGCTGATGTGCCTGGGAAAGCAGTGGAGGATGTCACAAGAGCTTGGGCCACTGTACCCCCATGGAAGACCCAGATGTAGCTCCTGAATTCTAGCTGTGACCTGGCCCAGCCTCAACCATTGTGACCCTTTGGGGAGTAAATCAGAGGATGGAAGATCTCTCTGTAACTCTGCCTTTCAAATAAATAAAATAGTTCTTTTTTTAAAAAATAAAAAGTATTTCTAAACCAGTGATTAAAAATGTCCAACACTTGGTCGGCGTTGCGGCTCACTAGGCTAATCCTCTGCCTGCGGCGCCAGCACCCCGGGTTCTAGTCCTGGTTGGGGCACTGGTTCTGTCTCGGTTGCTCCTCTTTCTGTCCAGCTCTCTGCTGTGGCCTGGGAGTGCAGTGGAGGATGGCCCAAGTGCTTGGGCCCTGCACCCACATGGGAGACCAGGAGAAGCACCTGGCTCCTGGCTTCGGATCAGCGCAGCGCGCTGGCCGTGGCAGCCATTTGGGGGGTGAACCAACGGCAAAGGAAGACCTTTCTCTCTGTCTCTGTCTCTCTCTCATTGTCTAACTCTGCCTGTCAAAAAAAAAAAAAAAAAGTAAAAAAAAAAGTCCAATACTCAATGAACAAAATACACAAATAGATAATTCTTTAAGTAGAATTGTAAGCTTAACTGAAAATATCAATGGCAGCATATTCTTGAAGAGCTAAGCCCCTCAAAGAGTATTGTTTTACAACAGTTGTTAACAGCAGAGAACTTGTGACTGGTTGTGGTGGTTGAAGAACAACATTCAAGGCCTAAAAGTGTTATGTTTGAAATTTTCTGTGTCTCTTAACTTTCTTTGACTATGATATCTAAAGGAAACTTTCTTATGTCTTTCTTATGTTTCCCAACTGTCTGTCACATACTGCAGCTGTGGCATTGAACTTTGTATTTGGGTATGATTTCAAATTTTAAAGAAGTCGAAGAAACAAGCATAGTACAGCGACCACCCATGTAGTCTTCAGGCAGATTTACCTGTTCACATTTCATCCCATTTGTCTGCTTGCTATCTGTCTGTCCACCCACACGCATAATGTTTTTTAAACTATTTTAGGATGGGTTACATAGCTCACAGTTCTTCACCCTAAATATTTCAGTGCGTTTTTCCTAAGAATACGATCATCTCTTACATAGCCACAATACAGTTGTCTACTTCAGATCATATTGATAAAATACTTCAATCAGCTGTGAGTATTACAATGCTGTTAGTTGATATAGTGATTTTCTTTATTGGATTTTCCTTCTGTGATGTGCAGATATTACATTTAGTAATTGTGTCTCTTTAGGGTTCCTTAGTGTGAAACGTTTTCAGAGCCTTTTGTCTTTTTGATGTTGACCTTCTTGAAGAATTTAGCTCTTCTAAATTTAGCTTCCGTAAAGGACATGTCAGAACTATTTGTATTGAGCTGTAAGTCATTTGTTTTTACGTAGTCCTGTTTGATTATTACAGAATCCTCATGAAATGGGATACTTATTCATGCTTTACCATTGAAAGAGTTCACTGGGTAAGGGATTCAGCTAAGGCCTTATTGTGAAGAAGGCGACTGTTGATTAAGTGCTACATGCCAGGCAGTTTTCCAAGTGTGTAACTCTCAAATACTTTAAACTTCCTAACAACACTTTGAGGTGAACTAGGGCCCTGAAATGAATACAGAGTAAGCAGCAGACTGTGGGGTTTCAGAGGAGCATGAGTTAAATTTTTATTCTTGGGCTCTGTTTTTCTGCTTCTGCAGTGACTAAATAAGATTTCATGATTTTTTTTTGGGGGGTTACTGTTATTTTACTCTTTTTTTAAAATTTGAAATCTGTAAGTAGAGCTGAAATGGGGCAGGCATTTTTAATTTTGCTTTGATTGCATAGTTTATCATAGTGGCTATGAGATGCATTGTTGATGGGATTGAGACTTAACCTCATCCCTCTGTTTATTCATAGCTGCAGGTTTTTTTTTTTTTTTTTGCTGAAACTTACATTTATGTGGTGAATTATAGCTTCATGTCTGTTACCCATTTGACTATCAGAATCATTTGACCTCTTATAATTGATTTAAGATTCAAGACTAGGTCTTGGTCCAATGCAGTTATCACTATTCTGTGCTTCATTCATTAAGGAGTTTTACTATTTTTTTCTAAAGCAGCCCTGATGCATTGCAGACTTCACATTACCAGAGTCTTGGAACTTGCTATTCCCTTTACAAGTATTCTCTTTATAAAATTAGGTTAGTCTTGGAGTTGGGGTTGTGTCTTAGCAGGTTAGGCCACTGCCTGCAACGCTGGCATGCCATATAGGTGCCAGCTGCAGACCTGGCTGCTCCACTTCCAATCCAACTACCTGCTAATGCACCTGGAAAAGCAGCAAAAGATGGCCCAAGTATTTGGGCCCCTCCATCCACATGGGAACCCAGATGAAGCTCCTGGCTCCTGGCTTTGGTTTGACCCAACCAGGCCATTGCAGCCATTTGGGGAGTAAACCAGTAGATGAAAGATTTCTGTCTCTGTCTCTGTTCCTGTCTCTCTCTCTCTCTCTCTCTCTGTCTCTCTCTCTCTGTAACTCTGCCTTTCAAAGAAACAAAATAAATCTTTAAAAGAATAGGATAGTCTTAAGACTTGTTTTTAAAATTAAGGTGGTTCGTTCTTTCTCTGTAACTCCTTGTTTCCTCCCTCCCACCTTCCCTCCCTTCCTTCCTTCCTAGCAAGAAAGAGAAGCAGAGACAGAGAGAGAGGTCTTCCATCCACTGAGTCTCCCCCAGATGGCCCAAACGGCTGGAGCTGTGCCGATCCGGAGCCGGGAGCTTCTTCCAGGTCTCCCACATGGGTGCAGGGACCCAAGGACTTGGGCCATATTCTACTGCTTTCCCAGGCCATAGCAGAGAGCTGGATCGGAAGTGGAGCAGCTGGGATGCCCATATGGGATGCTGGCACTGCAGGTGGCGGCTTTACCTGTTACGCCACAGCGCCAGCCCCATCTCTGCCTTTCAATTAAATTAAGGTAGTGGGCAGTTTTAAGTCATGAGGGACAGTTTTATAAAGACTGACCTTATTTGAATAATTTGTGCAGAATCAAACTTAATCTACCCCAGAGTTTATGATGCAATAGTCACTACTGGGCACATAGTAATTAAGAACATCTGCTTAGCATCAGTCCTAGAACCATTTTGCTTTTGGAGTGGACAAGCTCTTTAGATGACTGCTGGGGTGGCTTTAAATGTTTTTGTGCACAGTCTACAGACAGAAATGTATTTCACATCTGTCTCATATATGCAGTATCATGAAATAATAAATCCTTACTACTTGAAAAACATCCTGTTTCTTTTTTTTCTGTCCTATGCTTTTCTGTAAAATTTTTTAGACTGTAGTGGTCCACTGAATTGATCACAGAAGCTGGTACTGGGTGATATTAATTTCAGATTGTTCTGATTTAACTTCCTCTGCTTACAAATGTGTAAATAGATCCCAGGAGAAGTGATTTCTCTAAGATCAACAACTTATTATAATGCTGAGAAAAAAATTAAGGACACGTGGCATCCAGTGTTGTATTGTCATTTAAAATCTAAATTACTGTTAGATTCCAAGACCCCCCCACAGTGGATGCTTGAAACTGCAGAGAGTACCAAATCATGGTATGCTGTGTTTTCTCATATACATGCATACCTCTGGTAAGGTTTAATTTAGAAGTTAGGCACAGTAAAAATTTTTTTTGTACTTTCTTTTTTTAATTCTTTTTAAACTTTTATTTAGTAAATACAAATTTCCAAAGTACAGCTTATGGATTCAATGGCTTTTTCCCCCCCATAACTTCCCTCTCACCCACAACCCTCCTATCTCCCGCTCCCTCTCCCATTCCATTCACATCAAGATTCATTTTCAATTATCTTTATATAGAGAAGATCAATTTAGTATATATTAAGTAAAGATTTCATCCGTTTGCACCCACACAGAAACACAAAGTGTAAAATACTGTTTCAGTACTAGTTACAGCATTAATTCACAGTGAACAACACATTGAGGACAGAGATCCTACATGGGGAGTAAGTGCACAGTGACTCCTGTTGTTGACTTAACAAATTGACAGTCTTGTTTCTGGCATCAGTAATCTTCCTAGGCTCTAGTCATGAGTTGCCAAGGCTATAGAAGCCTTTTGAGTTCACCGACTTCGATCTTATTTAGACAAGGTCATAGTCAAAGTGGAAGAAGTTCTCTCCTCACTTCAGAGAAAGGTACCTCCTTCTTTGATGGCCCATTCTTTCTACTGGGATCTCACTCACAGAGATCAGAGATCTTTCATTTAGGTGTTTTTTTTTTTTTTTTTTTGCCAGAGTGTCTTGGCTTTCCATGCCTAAAATACTCTCATGGGCTCTTCAGCCAGATCCAAATGCCTTAAGGGCTGATTCTGTGGCCAGAGTGCAGTTTAGGACATCTGCCATTCTATGAGTCTGCTGTGTATCCTGCTTCCCATGTTGGATCATTCTCTCCCTTTTTTATTTTATCAGTTAGTATTAGCAGACACTAGTCTTGTTTGTGTGATCCCTTTGACTCTTAGACCTATCAATGTGAAGGCACAGTAAGAAATTAATGACAATAAATAATAAGTTGAAGAATTATAACAATATACTATAATAAAATCACCAGCACCACTACTTGTACACTTTGGGTCCATTATTAAGTAAGTAAGGGATCCTTGAACACAAGTGATACTAGAACAGTTGCTCTGATAATCAGGGTGGTTACTAAGTGACTAACAGATGGGTAGCATATGTAGCAAGGGTATACTGGACAAAGGGATGCAACCAAAACTGCGGAAAATGAAACTGTGGATAAGGGAGGCCTGCTGTACTTTTATAGAGCTGTACCAGCTGTTTCTAGGAACACAGGAAGCAGCACAGTCATTTGTAAGGTGTAGGAAACTGCTTAGAGTGCTCTTGGAAGCTACCTTTGTCCAGGACTCAGGCCCCTCCATTCTTCAAGAGACTGTGCCCTCAGGGGGGCTTTTCTAGGAGCATCTGATGGGTACACCTGCCCTTCCTTCTCCCTTGCTTTTCTGTCCCTTTGTTCAGATGAGATCGGCTAGGACAGCCAAGACCCACAATGCAGCAGGGACTCTTTCTATTATCCTTTCTTATATTGTGAATTCTGCTACATATCAGAAGATGTTCTTTACTTGAAAAGAAAAACGAAGGAAACAGTTTGCAGGATGAAGATTGTTATCAAGGAAGTGGTTCAGGTTGCCAGAAATGAAACTGCCATGTTTAATTTTTGGTTAAAGATTTATTACAGTAATGAGATTGAGAAGAGTAGAAGTAGTCTAAATCTAAATTTTGCCTTTTCTGCTTTATGCAGTCTTTTGAGAAAAAAAGAATGAGAAATCTAATTAAAATATTTAATTTATTTGAATATTTAAAATAGAGTTACCACAAATTACATTTGACAATTAGCTATACCCATTTTAACATGTATTTATTTACTTATTTTGAAAGAGACAGAGAAAAAGAGATTTTTCTTCTGCTGGAACTGATGAATCAGAAAGACATGCTGAAAATCAGTGATTATTGTATGATTCACTCATAGATTATCAATACTTAATCTGACTTGAGTTTACAAGAGATGTTAGAATTTTTTTTTAAAAAGATTTATTTATTTGGAAGGCACAGAGAGAGAGAGAGAGAGAGAGATCTTTCTTCCACTGGTTCATTTCCCAAATTGCTGCAATAGCTGAGGGTTGGGCCAGGCTGAAGCCAGGAGCCTGGGACTCCATGGGGTCTCCCACATGGGTGCAGGGGCCCAAGCACTTGACACATCTTATGCTGCTTTCCCAAGTGCATTAGCAGGGAGCTGGATTGGAAGTGGAACAGCTGGGACTTGAACCAGCACTAATATGGGATGCTGGTTTGCAGTTGGTGGCTTAATCTACCTTGCCACAAAGTCAGCCTCATGGAATGTGTTTTGTAGCATGAAAATACCCTATTTTAAAATTAATTTATAGCCATTCTGTACTTTGATGCTCATTTCTTAGAATTACAGAATCAGGACCCTAAATCATCTTCTGTTTGTAAAAATGAGATTATAATATCTTAATAATGATTTTTTTTTATTTTTTTTATTTTTTTAATTTTTATTTTTTTTATTTTTTACAGGCAGAGTGGACAGTGAGAGAGAGAGACAGAGAGAAAGGTCTTCCTTTGCTGTTGGTTCACCCTCCAATGGCCGCCGCGGTCGGCGTGCTGCGGCCGGTGCACCGCGCTCGTCCGATGGCAGGAGCCAGGAGCCAGGTGCTTTTCCTGGTCTCCCCATGGGGTGCAGGGCCCAAGCACCTGGGCCATCCTCCACTGCACTCCTGGGCCACAGCAGAGGGCTGGCCTGGAAGAGGGGCAACCGGGACAGAATCCGGCGCCCCGACCGGGACTAGAACCCGGTGTGCAGGCGCCGCAAGGCGGAGGATTAGCCTGTTGAGCCACGGCACCGGCCAATAATGATTTTTTTTTTAAAAATTATTTACTCAAATGGCAGAGTGATAGAGAAGGAGAGAGCAATCTTTCATTCGCCAGTTCAATCTCAAGTGGCCACAATGGCTAGGGCTGGGCCAGATCTCCTACATGGGTGGCAGGGCGTAAGTACTTGGGCCATCCTCTGCTGTGTTCCCAGGTACATCAGCAGGGAGCTGAATCGGAAGTGGAGCAGCCAGGACTTGAACTGGCACCCTGATATGGGTTGCCAGCATTTCAGGTGGTAACACCGCTGTTGCCCCTACCCCTCCATAATGCTTTCAAAATAAGAAAGAAAAATGTGAACAGACTTGAAACTTTGATTTTTTTAAATTTATTTTTTATTTAGTAAATATAAATTTCCAAAGTACAGTTTATGGATTACAATGGCTCCCCCCCCCATAATTTCCCTCCCACTCACACCCCTCTCATCTCCCACTCCCTCTCCCATTCCATTTGCATCAAGATTCATTTTCAATTATCTTTATATAGAGAAGATCAATTTAGTGTATATTAAGTAAAGATTTCATCCGTTTGCACCCACACAGAAACACAAAGTGTAAAATACTGTTTCAGTACTAGTTATAGCATTACTTCACATTGGACAACACATTAAGGACAGATCCCACATGAGAAGTAAGTACACAGTGACTCCTGTTGTTGACTTAACAATTTGACACTCTTGTTTATGGCATCAGTAATCACCCTAGGCTCTTATCATGAGTTGCCAAGGCTATGGAAGCCTTTTGAGTTCGCTGACTTCAATCTTATTTTGACAGGGTCATAGTCAAAGTGGAAGTTCTCTCCTCCCTTCAGAGAAAGGTACCTCCTTCTTTGATGGCCCCGTTCTTTCTACTGGCATCTCACTCGCAGAGTCCAGCCCTCAAAGGAACTTGTCCATTTGTTAAAAATTTCCTTTTCCATAAGTCTTTCTTATAGTCAAATAAATGTTTATCTAATAACCAAAACACCACATTTTATAATGCAGTGGCAGTGAAGGGAGAATATTTTGCAGCTGTGGAGGTTTTTTTCCTTTTGTTCTTTTTTTCTTTTTCCAAGGTACAAGGCTTGGTGGGAGACTTGTCTCAAGGCAGCACGGTCAGAGGCAGGGACTAGCCTGCTGTTTGCCTATTTCAGTCCCTGTTAGATCATCGGCTGTGCCCATAGGAAAGACGTGTCAGTTGATCAATGGGCCAGAAAATCAATTTTAGGTTTTCAGATTGCTTACAGAGAGGTTAAGCTTCTAGATAGAAGTGGTTCCACAAGTCTGTTTTCAGTCAGGCACATAATTAAAGTAACCAAAGAGTTCACTGAAGTTAGAATTCCATGCTAAGAGTCACAATTATTTGGTCTTTAAAAGCAGTTGGAGCCGCTGTATAAGCACCGCTGAGCTTGGAGTTGTGTCAGCTGACCTAAGTTCTAGTCTTGGCTGTTCTGCTCTTTTAACAGTGAACCGAGTGTTTTGTTTGTGTGTTCACTTATTTCACAGACGCTCATTTCTTAGCAAGGGAGAGAGAGAGGGAGAGAGCAAAATCTTTCATCTGCTGGTTCACTCTGCAGATGCCCACAGCTATGAGGCTGAGCCTGGGGGTAGCAGGAACCCGAGTGCTTGGGGCACCATCTGCTGCTGCAGATGGTGGAAGTGGAGGCAAGTCTTGATCCTCGGCACTCCCGTGTGGGGTGCAGGCATCCCAAGTGGCAGCTTAATGTCTTACACTATAACACCTGAAGAATCTTGAAAACTATAGTGGTTTCAGCAAGAGAAGATTAATTATGAAACACTGAGATAACAGATATTATGCTGTCATTGTCATTGCATATGAAAGATGATTATGATATGTTATATATGTAAAAATCAGCTTGCAAAACAAAATTATAGTTGTAATCCTTTTTCTCTTAGAAAGGAAAATACCTACTAAAAACACCACACAGAGTATGTGTGTGTAGTCTGAATATCACAAGGGTACATCCAAAAGTTCGTGAAAAAATGGAATTAAAATGTGTTTATTTTGGTGCAAAAATATTTTATATCATATATAGTTTTTCATAACTTTTTGAAGATTCCTCATTTATAAACACAGACACATACATACATACACATGTACCTATATTGTACCTGGGAAATATAGAGAAATTTAAATATTATATGTTCAGATGGTTGAAGATATTGTTGATATTTTAAGGTAGAGCTCTGTTTGGTGATTCATATGGGTTTCATTTTTTTTTTTACTGTGTTTACCCTATGTATTTATTTTTAGTGTTGAGTATTTTCAGAACTATTATATCTTTTTCTATGGGAGGAAATAAGTATTTGACCACAGGTGGTTTTCATATTTTCGGTTCGAGGCATGTGGATTGACAGCCTATGAAACTTTAATACTGTATAATATGCAGGTGCTTTTATTGTTTATAAAAATGCCTAATCCTTGTTTGAAACTTATTAAACAGTGTGCCATCTGTAAGCCTTCCCAAATTTCATAGATTAATTAGCTTTAAAGTAAGGTTGCCTTTTATCTAACTTGTTGTATAAACTCTTCCATCTGGGAACCTTCTCTTTTATGTGCTTGGTCAATGTTCTGTGTTCTTCAGCGCTCTAGTATTTTTTTTCTTTTTTTGACAGGCAGAGTGGACAGTGAGAGAGAGAGAGAGAGACAGAGAGAAAGATCTTCCTTTTCCGTTGGTTCACCCCCCAATGGCCTCTGTGGCCAGTGTTCTGCGGCCAGGGCACCGTGCTGATCCGAAGCCAGGAGCCAGGTGCTTCCTCCTGGTCTCCCATGCAGGTGCAGGGCCCAAGTACTTGGGCCATCCTCCACTGCCTTCCCAGGCCACAGCAGAGAGCTGGACAGGAAGAGGAGCAACCAGGACAGAATCCAGTGCCCTGAACGGGACTAGAACTCAGTGTGCCTTGTGCCGCAGGCGGAGGATTAGCCTAGTGAGCCGTGGTGCTGGCCAAGCACTCTAGTATTAATTAAGAATTCTGGCATTCTCAGTTACAATGAAGAGCACAAAAAGTGACAGTAGACTGGACAAAGTGACATTGTCCAAAGAGTAGTTTAAAACTGATGAGTAATCTAATCACCATGGCTTTGCTCTGTGTGTGTATGTATGTGTATTTGTGTTTGACGTCACTGAAAAGTCAAATAGTTGCTGTGTAGAAAAAGTTTTATAGATGATGGTCATGTGAGGGAACTTGAAAACTTTTGTAGAAGTCTCAAGTTGTTTGTTTTGGTACGAAAAATTTGAAATTCATACTTAGTTTTTCTTTCGCTTTTTTTTTTTTTTAAGAATTATTTATTTATTTGAAAGTCAGAGTTACAGAGAGGGAAGGATAGATCTTCCATTTGCTGGTTCACTCCCCAAATAGCCACAACATCTGCAGCCAGGCCAGGCAGAAGCCAGGAGCAAGGAGCTTCATCATGGTCTCTCACATGGGTGGTAGGGACCCATGTATTTGGGCCATCTTCTGCTGCTTTTCCCAGGAGCATTAGCAGGGAGCTGGATTGGAAGTGGAGCAGCCAGGACATGAACCCATATGGGATGCTGACGTTGTCAGTGACAGCTTTACTTGCTATGACACAACACCGGCTCCAATGCATAGTTTTTCATAATTCACATTTTCCATGAACTTCTTGAAGATCCCTTAAATAGCATTCTTGTAAAGTTTCATTTGAAAAACCCACACAACCTTTTTTTGGACATTTCATGTAGTGTTTCTTTTCCTTGTGATTGTGACTGAAAGGTTGTTGACAGTAAGAGTATTCGGTGCTAGGAGATCACATGGTTGGCTTTGTCATAACCTTTCTTTCTAGCAGTTGTAGTATCAGGGTGACAGTTTTCCTATCTTAAAACAGATCTACATGAAATCATTTTACATTAATTATTGGTCAAGTTATTGAATGCGCACAGTAAAATAGCTATTTTTAGAAGTCTATCACAAAATATATAGAAGTTACTAATTCAGCTATCTGTGTACTTAACACTAATCATTTTTTTATTATTATTTGGTGCTTTTTGTGGTTTTAATCTTGCTATTTCTGTCTCCAAAGAAATTAGACTAATGCTGTAAAAATGGTCTCTATAACTTAGCTTAGAAAATATAACAAAAGTTATTTTGCTCAGTGTTTTGAATATGGTACATATTGTGAGCAATAAGCAAAAAAGTTGTATCAGATAAGATCTAAAATATAGGTGGAAAGGGGGAACTAACATTCTTGAAGTAGATGATCATTAGAGATTTCTATTATTTTGTCTAAATTATAAGGACATAGAATGTTCAGAGAAGATTAAAAAAACAAAGTGGGTAAGAATAGTTGGAGTTTGGAGGGACTTTAGAATTAGGTTACTGGAGGAGCTAACATTCAGAATAGGAATAAAGAAATAAGATAGACATGCTTAGGAATTATGGAGTGGCCTTAAATGTTTGGAAGGCATGGCTTGAGTAGTTGCAAAGTTAGGGCAAAAGATATGGTTAAGTTGGATGTGGTCAAATTAAGGAAGGCCATCAAAGTATGTTGGGTAACCAGGATGAATGGATATATGGTTCTACTCATATTAAGTTAATTCAGGACTAGAGCTATAGATTAAAGGTACATGTGAATCTATATCTACTTAAGGTATTTTCTAAGGGATTTCTAAAGGAACAGTGGATAATCAACAAATAAGCATCAGAATATACCAGGAGAAATTATTTAGCATACAGGTTTTAGAAAGCCTTAATCATGTGATTTTAATATAGTTATATTGAGTAGTATTTTTTTAAACTTATTTTAAAAGAATAAGTAACCTATGTTTTGAACACTAGTTATTTTTAAAAATTGAAAAAAAATCAATACTTTTTTTTTTTTTGGAAAAAGAAAACCAATTTATTTTATTTATTTGAAAGGCAGAGTGACACAGAGAGGGGGAGAGACAGAGTGAAAGAGATTTTCTCTCTGCTGTTTCACTCCCTAATGGCCACAAGAGCCACATCTGGGCCAGGCTAAAGCCAGGAGCCAGGATCTCCAGGTCTCCCACATGGATGGCTGGGGCCCGAGTACTTGGTCCATCTTCCACTGCTATCCCAGACATATTAGCAGTAAGTTGGGATGGCAGTGGAGCAGCCATGACTTGAACTGGCACTCTGATATGGAAGGCCAAGCACCAGCCCCAAAAGCATTAAATTCTAATCTATTTTCATCTGATTCTCAAATCAGAATGTTCTGTAACTTTCCCTAGATTGCTGTGCTAAGGAGACAGCAGCGTATGATAAAAAATCGAGAGTCTGCTTGTCAATCTCGCAAGAAGAAAAAAGAATATATGCTTGGGCTAGAGGCAAGATTAAAGGCAGCACTTTCAGAGAATGAGCAACTGAAGAAAGAGAATGGAACGCTGAAGAGGCAGCTGGACGAAGTTGTATCAGAGGTGAGTGCTGGTGAGAGAGCCAGGGTGAGATGGGAAGGTGTTTATTTTTTCTGAGAGATAATCTGAGAAATATCTACATTTTACATTGTGAAAAACAGTAGTGCTAGGAAAATGAGGGTACAGTAAGTCCTAGAAGTTGCAGTAAGGATAAAGCATTTCAAAGAGGTCCTTTTGAATTACACCTCCCAATCTACACAGAAATATCTTCTTCTGGGTTTCTCCCCACTCCTTACCATGGTACCCTCTTTTCTGATTAAACAAATCGTATTGAGTCTCCTAAATAGTCCTGTCAGATGTTTCCTTTTTGAAAAAGAAAGCAATCAAAAATGAAAGATGGGTTTTGTCTTTACCTGCCCCTCTGCCATTTTTTGCATTCTGTAGCCGTGCTGGTCCCAGGAAGGTTAATCTCCTCAGTTCTGTTCATGAAATCGTCTGCTTTCAGGACTTCTCTCCCCAGTGCTGTCCTGAACCAACTGGATGCCCAGTGAGGGGAGTTTCTTACTCTGTTCTTTCTGTCTTGCCCCTGTGCACACGGGAATACTCCAGTGTGTTCCTGTAAACAGTGACTTAAAGACAGGGAGAGAAACGATACACATGGCTCACAGTTCCTTGGGGACATATTAAATAGAGTCATGGAGATCTTGGCCTTTGGGTCAAGAGGCAACTGCAACAGAGTGACTGCTGTGTTGTTTTCCCTCTTCTGCTTTTCTCCTTTTCTTTCTCTGCTAGAAAAGGGAATGTGAAAGGCTCTACCTGGTCTTTTCAAATGTGCTATTGCCTCACCTTTGAATTTTTTTTTTCTTAAATAAAAAAGGTATTCATGTAACTGGTGCAGAGAATTCTTATCCTGGGTGTTGTTTGTAATGACATTGAAGTATAGTTTGTTTTTAATGTGGTCATTTTCTTTAGAATCAAAGGCTTAAAGTCCCCAGCCCGAAGCGAAGAGCCATCTGTGTGATGATAGTGTTGGCGTTTGTAATACTGAACTATGGACCCATGAGGTGAGTGTGTTGCCATTTATAATACTGAGCAGTGGACTCATGGAGGTAAGTGTGTACATAACTGTTTTGGATACTGATGCCAAAAATTCCAATTCTCCTCTTTTGTTATTCTTAGCTCTAGTAATAAGCTAGAGAAAAATAGATTTGTTTTGAACCAAGTCAGTGTCCTAGATGTGCCAAGAGTCATTAGACAGGAGCCATGCCTTCAAAGACTTAGTGCTCCATCTGGGAGGACAGACCTGTACAGTGGTGACTACAGTGTAAAGTGATGATGTAATGAAGGCAGTCTGAACAAAGTGTTAAACGAATATGTGAATTCCTTGGGGTGAAGCTTCAGGTGCTCAATGTGTTTCATGTTGAGTGAGTGATAAGGACAATCCTCACAGAAGAATGTGAAGATTGACATGTGACACCAGATTGCCAGGTGGAAAGGATGGGAAAGGCATGTTAGGCAGAGGAGGCAGTCTGCATAAAGGCACAGTTATGAAGCGCCATGACATTTTCAGAAATCAGTGGGATGGTTGAACTCAGTAATCAAAGCACAATCATTCTTAGGCATTTAAAAATTAACAGAAAAATGATCTCTGTTTAACATAGGAGTGGGAATAAGAGAGGGAGGAGATATATAGCTCGGCACAGGCTCACTCGGACTTACCTCCAATGGTGGAGCTAGAAATGTGCCAGGGGATTTCAACTCAGTCTTATCAAGGAGGCAGGTACCAATGCTAGTACACTTGGTAAAGTGATAAGTATAAATACATA
This sequence comes from Sylvilagus floridanus, assembly GCA_949820135.1. Taxonomy (NCBI): domain Eukaryota; kingdom Metazoa; phylum Chordata; class Mammalia; order Lagomorpha; family Leporidae; genus Sylvilagus; species Sylvilagus floridanus. Next base: position 123,253,017 of record OX463225.1, read on the forward strand.
ACCAATCAAAAAGATAGGGTAAGTGTCGAAGAGATTTTACAAACAAGACCAGTGTAAACAAATAATGAAGGACAGAATTAAAAGGGAGAGAATGATCCTGCAGGGGAAGCAGGACACACAGCAGACTCATAGAATGGCAAACGCCCAAAACAGCACTCCGGCCTGAGAATCAACCCTTGGGACATATGGATCTGGCTAAAGGGCCCATACAAGTCTCACAGGCATGGAAAAGCCATGACGTGGTGGCAAAAACAACCTAAATGAAAGATCCTGGTGAACAAGACCCCAGCAGAAGGAACAGGCCATCAAGGAGGGAGGTGCCTTTCTCCGAAGGGAGGAAGGAACCTCCACTGTGATACGGCCTTGACTAAACAAGTTCAGAGTTGGTGAACTCAGGGAGCTTCCATAGCCTAGACAGCTCATGGCAAGAGCCTCGGGTGATTGCTGATGCCATAAATAAGAGTGCCAATGGTTAAATCAACAATGGGAGTCACTGGGTACATGCTCCCCACGTAGGATCTCTGTCCTTAATGTGTTTTACTATGAAACTTAAAAACAACACTACTAGTCGAACAATATCCTATACCTTGTGCAGTTGTGTGAGGGCAGCCTGTTGAAATCCTTGCTTAGTATATACTAAGTTGATCTTCAGTATATGAAGGTAATTGAAAATGAAACTCGATGAAGGGCGGGATGGGAGAGGGAGTGGGAGAGGGGAGGGCCACGGGAGGGAGGGAGGTTGGGGGGTGGGAAGCCACAACAATACAAAAGTTGCACTTTGTAAATTCACATTTATTAAATAATAAAAAAAATTTACAAAAAAGAAATCGGTGGGAAGTTCAAGTACCTTGTACATAGGGCGAGTGGGGTGTGCATGAGGCTAGAAGGATGGCTAAAGGTAAAGGTTTTTAGGTAGAGGGTAAGATAATTAGCTTTACATATCAGGAAGATGACTCTGAGAATTGTATTGAAAACAGAGTAGACTGAGGAGAGACTGTTGGCAGAGACACCATTGGTAGAATGTTGATGGATTTCAAACTCTTTTGAATTTAAACTATGGTTATGGAAAGGATGGTCCATCTCAAGTACATTTTTTATGTAGACCCTCACATTTGATATGCGACCTGAAGAAAAAAAGAAGGAAATTAAAGATAATTCTAGAATGTTTTAAGAGATTTATTTATTTATTTTTTGACAGGCAGAGTGGAGAGTGAGAGAGAGAGACAGAGAGAAAGGTGTTCCTTTTTCTGTTGGTTCACCTCCTCCAGTGGCTGCTGTGGCCAGTGCACCGCGCTGATCCGAAGCCAGGAACCAGGTGCTTCTCCTCCTGGTCTCCCATGCGGGTGCAGGGCCCAAGCACTTGGGCCATCCTCCACTGTACTCCTGGGCCACAGCAGAGAGCTGGACAGGAAGAGGAGCAACCGGGACAGAATCTGGTGCCCCGACCAGGACTAAAACCCGGGGTGCCGGTCCCGCAGGTGGAGGATTAGCCTATTGAGCCACAATGCCGGCCAGGATTTATTTTTTAGTTACAAAGAGAAACTGAGGAGCAAGCAAAAGAGAGAGAGACTGAGAGATAAATCTGCTGCAATGGCCAGGTCTTTGCCAGGCTGAATCCAGGAGCCCATAGCTTCTTTCAGGTCTCCCTTGTAGGTGCAGAGACCTAAGCATTTGGACCATCTTCTGTTGCTTTTCTTAGAGCATTAGCGGGGAGCTGGATTGGAAGTAGAACAGCTGCGTCTCCCAACTGGTGCCCCTATGGGATCTGGTGTCATAGGTGGCAGCTTTACCCCCTAAGCCACAATTCCGTTCCATAGTTCTAAAATGTCTGCCTGAGGGCCTGAACGGTTCTAATGTTATCTCACATAACAAACATAGAAAGGTGGATAGTCTTTTTTTTTTTTTTTTTTTTTGCTCAAACCATAGCCTTTATTCTTCATCTCACTTGTTTTTAAAAAATCAATTTATGTTATCCTATTCTTGTTTTATATGTGTGTTTATATTATAATCTTTTAAATAATTTTTTGAAACAGACAAGTTGTTAAGTAAAAATACATGAGGGGGCTTTTAAAAGTTCATAGATTATGGAACAGCTATGTGTGGATTTCAATTTTGTGGCACCAAAATAAACTTCTCTTTTAATTCCATTTTCCTTGGACTTTTTCAGGTACCCTCATAGAGACTTTTCATGGGTACTTAACATTCATGGAACTCAGTGACTGTACTTCTTAAGTCACATGTTTAAAACTTTCATGCTAAGTTGATGTGTGCATAAATACATTGTTTTTCAGAATCTGAGTGTTCTTTGATAACATTTTTTATAAGTGCTCCTTGTGAAATTTTTTTTGTTCTTCTTAATACTATTAGTTTAACTCTGTAATTAACACACAATTATTCTTAGGTGGTTACATTTAACTGAAAAGTGATCTCTGTTAAATATAAGAGTGGGAATAAGAAAGATGGATAGTTTTATTATGGAAGACAATGATTTTTATGTTTAATATGGGAAGTCTGTGATACTGAGTAGATGTTAAGAATTACTGTTATAGACAGACAGACAAGGGAATAAGTAGGGGAAGGAGAGTAATGAGAATCTTTTTAAAAAAAATATTTATTTATTTATTTGAAAGAGTTAGAGAGAGAGAGAGAGAGAGAGAAGGAGAGATGGAAGGAGGGAGGGAGTCTTCCATCCTCTGGTTCATTTCCCAATTGGCCATAATGGCCCGAGCTGTGCCGATCTGAAACCAAGAGCCAGGAGCTTCCTCTGGGTCTTCCCACGCAGGTGCATGGGTCCAAGGACTTGGGCCATCTTCTACTGCTTCCCCAGGCCATAGCAGAGAGTGGGATCGGAAGTGGAGCAGCTGGGACTTGAATCGGCGCCCTTATGGGATACCAGCACTGCAGGCGGTGGCTTTAGCTGCTACACCACAGTACTGGCCCCAGTAATGAGAATCTTAGGAAACTCCCCAGTGGGTGTCAGAAAGCTAATTACTTGAACCATCACTGCTGCCTCCCAGGGTCTGCATCAAAAGGAAGCTGGACTCAGGAGCCAGAGCCAAGCATGAAACCCTGGTACTCTGATAAGGGATATGAGTATCTTAACTGTTAGGCCATTGCCATCGTTTGGGTTTCTTTATGGAGGCTTCGTTATGAAGACATGGCTGATTAAACCGTTGGCATTGGTGTTTGAACTCAGTCTCTAGTCTCTTTCCCTCCCCTGGAGTTTGGAGGATGAGGCTGGAATTTCCTAGTCACGAGTAACATGGCTTGTTCTTCTGGCAGTCACACTGCAAGAGTTATTATTTGAATTGGCATCAACTCAGATGTGGTTGGCAGGGCTTAGGAATAATAAAAGATGCTCCTTTTAACCTTTATCGCTCAGGAAATGACAAGGGTTTTAGGAACTCTGTGTCATGTACCTGGGGACAGACACCAACTATGTATTATTATATCACAGTATCACAGCCATGTTCTTGAGCCAACATAGAAGGAACTAACTTTGTTAGTAAAATAATGGGAGGCTTCATGCAGCATCTTTTTTGGTTTTTGACACAGGAAGTGGAGATGGGTTAGGGGAGACATCTTGTGGAAGCCCTAATAAGTCAAAAGAAATTTGGAGGAAAAAACTGGAACAGAACAATTTTAAGTGAATGAATGATCTTTATACCTGCTGAGATGGAGGAGGGTGTGTGCTGATGGATCTCATTTCTGTGGTAGATTGGTCCATTATGAAAGGAAGAAATAATGCTTCCCATTTTATGAAGAAACACTTGTGTTCATTAAATACTTAAACCAACAGTACAAAAAGGATAATTAAGAATCAGAGGAAGTCTAAATACTTGAACATCTTGAGGATCAGCCAACTAAGATGGATCTTTCTCTGTGTGAGGCTTCAGGAACAGAAAACCAAGAAGTAGTGAAAATATTAGGAACTATTGAAATTAAAATTAAAAACACATTAAAAGACTTAAACTGAGAGAAGCAACAAAGAGAAGAACTGGCAGGAATACAGAAGTATCTTAACATCTTGGACTGTCTCCAAACACCAAGAACGAAATAGGGAAGAACTGGCTATGAAATCCATTTTTTTTAGATTTATTTATTTATTTATTTGAAGGACAAAGTGATAGAAAGGAAGAAACATACACACACACAGAAAGAGAGAGAGAGAGAGGGAGGGAGGGAGGGAGGGAGAGAGAGACAGAGGGAGAGAGAGAGAGATCTTCCATTTGCTGCTTTACTCTCCAGATGGCTGGGCCAGGCTGAAGTCAAGAGACAAGAACTCCATCTAGATTTCCCATGTGAGTTGCAAGTGTACTTGAGCAATCACCTGCTGCCTTCTCAGGCTCATCAACAGGGGGCTGGATTGGAAACCATATGGAATGCTGGCGACAAGTGGTGGCTTACCCTGCTGTGCCACAGTGCTGGCCCCTTTCATTTTTTATTTTTTAATATTTATTTGAAAGGCAGAGTGACACAGAGAGTGTGAAACTCCTTAAATAAAATAAAATAATGTAAAAAATTCATTTCCAAAACTAGTGTCAAAAAAAAAATCCAATAACTATTTCTTCTAGACAAAATTTGATATCAACAGTGAAATATCAAAGCCTAGTGAACCACAATGATTTGAGAGACTGAAACTTGTTTGAAATGTAGGGAATCTAGATGTTCTATCATGTTCCATCATCCAGAAATGTTTCTTGCTTGGCCCCATCCTTTGCAGTCTCTTTACTATAAGACTGAGATCTTCTGTGGTCTGAGAGTCTTCAAGAGAAACAGGAACTTCTCAATTGAATTTTCTTAGAACCCCCAGGAGCTATTTAGTGAATAACTTCCACATCTATGATTTTGTTGTCTAGAAACCCTAAGCAAGCTTTATTAAAATGTTTTAATTGTGCAGAAATTGTACAGATTTTAAAAAACAGTTAATTCTATATGACCTTTTATCAATTACCATAAAATTGTTTAGCCAGATAATTAAAAATTTTAATTAGAGATTTCTAAAGCATTTTTAGATTTAGGAACCTAAGTTCTATTCCCTCCCTCTCTCCTCTTTCCCTCCCTCCTTTTCTTTCTCTCTCTCTCTCTCTCCATTTATTTGAAAGTCTGAGTTACAAAGAGAGAGAGAGGAGAGGGGAGGGAGAGGTTTTCCATCCACTGGTTCACTCCCCAAATGGTTGCAACAGTTGGAGCTGTGCTGATCTGAAGCCAGGAGCCAGGAGCTTCTTCTGTGCCTCCCTGAGTGGGTACAGGGGCCCAAGCACTTGGGCCATCCTCTTCTGCCTTCCCAGGTGCACCAGCAGGGAGCTGGATTGAAGTGGAGCAGCCTGGACCTGAACCAGCACCCATATGGAATGCTGGCACTGCAGACCAGGGCTTTAACTTGCTGCACCACAATGCTACCCCCAAGAACCTAAGTTCTTATAGGGTAGATCACATTACCTTAATGAAGTTATTAATGTTTCATTAATTTTTAGTTGTTACTGAATAAAGTAGATCTGATAATTGTGGCGCACGAAAGCAATGTATGAGGCCTGTCTTCTGAGGAGAAAGTAGGAGACAGAAGAATATGACTCATCCGCCTCCCCAGTTGGAGGTCTGGGAAAGTTTTATGGATTAGGTAGGAGAAGGCTGGTATGTGGAAATGCTAGCAAGGCAAGTTGATTAGAGGAGCTTGGAATCAGGGTCAGCATGGTGAAGATGGGCTTTTAATTCCAGATTTCCTTGTTTAACCAACCTCTCACTTCTGCAAGGACAGTGATATGTTTAAGTTCCAGCTGTGCTCTGGTTTCTTTCTCTCAATCAGTTAGATTTTCCTTCTTCTGCGCATGCCTAGTGTATTAATCACTTTTTTCATCACTACAATTAAAATACATGAGAGGAACTTCTCAGAAAGGAAGAAGGATCATTTGGACTTATAGTTTTAGGAGTTCACAGTCCAAGATTACGCAGCCTTTCTTGTCTCTGCTTTGCAAACAAAATATTAAAGAAAATAAAACTTTAATCTCATGACTCAATTGGAGAAAAAGTAAGGATTTCTCAGAGGCCAGAAACTTAAGATAACATGAATTTGTTAAATCAAAACTCTTGAGATTGAGGGCTTTCTGAAACAAGAGTTCACTGAACTGTCACAGATGCTACCTGGAAAAGGACCAGGTCCTGGGACAGACCCTCACAGCTACCAGTAACATGGCTAAACAGCAGTTGGAAAATTGTTTGCTACACCTAGAGGTCAGAATGTTTTTGTAATGAAAATTTGGAGAAGGAAAGCATAGCTAATTTACATTAGTCCTGGATTGGCTATAGCTAAGACAGGTGGGCTGCCGTGGAAGGGGGAAAGTTTTGGCATAGGAGTGCATTCCATAAGGAGAAGTAATTGTTCTAGATTGGTTAGGGTTGTAAACAGGATGCAGTGGTGTCTGATGGCTCATGGTGAGATCCGAGTTAAAGTTTGAACATACATTCAGGAATGTGAACAGTCTTGTTGTTTTCAGCCTGTGGCTGTTAACTGGTTATCCTCTCCCATCCCTCTTCCGCCTCATCCTCTGGCCCTTGTAATTAAATTAGGACCTCTCAGAATTGTTTTTCTATCAAGTCTGTAATGGTAGACTGGCATTGGAAGTGGTGCTTGTTCTGGGTTTATTTTCTGATTTTTGTGGCCCAGAGTCTGGGAATGGAAGGAAGGCTCTAGACAAAAACGGTGCAAAGTCACAGCTGAGGCCCCTCTTCTCCCACCCCTCAAAAGCTGGAATTTCCTGAGAATGACATTCTTGGTTGCTAAAAGAGGAAAAAATAAGTAGTTTGCCATACCACACAAGAAGATTGTGGTTATGTATCTGTCTTGATTTTGGCCGTTGGGTAGAAGTAGAAAAAGGAAAAAAAAATCTTTCCTGATAATTCTTGACCACAAGCTCCTAGCTCGTGCAGATTTGAGCCTGAATTGATAGTACTGTTGTAACTGCCTCCCCACTACACACACACACACACCAAAACAAGACAGAAATGTAGTACAAGCGGCTCCGTGTATCTCTAGACTCTTGCCGAAGTAAATTCATATCTTTCTCAGAGGAAGCCTTTTTAAACGTTATTCCTAAAAAAAATTGCCACAGATAGAGATCCAATTAAACATGAATACGCATCTCCAGCCCTTCAGAAATCATTAAACATACTGGGAAACAAGCCACTATTAACATTAGCAGGAGGAAATAAACTGAAGAATCAGACAGAGAGACTATAGATATTTGAATTGCCAGATATAAAATATAAAATAAATTTGTATTAAAGATAATTAAGATATAGCAAAGGAACAAAAGACTTACTGGAAGTGACCAAGACATAATCCCTAGGAATATTCTAACTAGTAATTTATGATTAGGAAAGCAATGATCAGGTTAAAACAAAAAATAGGCACATTTGAAGGAAGAAATAGTGAACGAGAAGATGGATCTGAAGTAATTACACAGAATATAACAGACCAAGAGGTGAAAAACATGAGAGATGTTAAGAGACATGAGTTATACTTCCATAACCACCAAAGTAGCATCGCCACTAATGAGACTTATCAACAACTTATATTTCCTGATGTGATGTGTTTCTATCAGTTCTGTGCTATTCTTGTCAAAAAATGCATAGTCTGAATTTTATCATGAAGAAACATCAGTGGAGGACGTTCTACAAAGTAAATAACCTGTGATCTTCAAAACATCAAGAACTAAGCCTAGAAGTCTATACCTAGTAAGATCATCATCATGAAAACCAAGGACAGGCTGTGGAACTCCCTGTGATTTGAGAAGGCTAAGGAGACATGGATAAGTACATATAATGTCTGCTTTTGGGCCTGTTGTTGTGGCTAGCAGGTAAAGCTGCTGCCAGCAGTGGTGGCATCTCATATGGGCACTGGTTCGATTCCTGGCTGCTCCACTTCTGATCTATCTCTCTGCTGTGGCCTGGGAAAGCAGTAGAAGATGGCCCAAGTCTTTGGGTCCCTGCACCCATGTGGGAGACCTGAAAGAAGCTCCTGGCTCTTGGCTTTGGATTGGGTCAGCTTCAACCATTGTGGCCAATTGGGGAGTGAACCAGCAGATGGAAGACTTCTCTCTCTGCCTCTGCCTCTCTGTAACTCTGCCTTTCAAATAAATAAATAAATAAATAAATCTTAAAAAAAGATTATGTCTGCTTTTCTGGTCTATTTTCCTGTACCACCAAAATGAATTAGTAAGGACAGTTGGTGAAATATGAGGGACTATAGAGTAGTTAATAAGATATATAGCTCAATGTTAATTTCCTGCTTTTGCTTATTGTACAACTATTATTTGAAATGAGCAGATTTGGGGGAGCTGGAGAGAGGGCACATAAAACCTCCGTGCTATTCGTGTCACTCTTTTGTATGTTTGAAAGTATTTCATAAAAAGAAATTTAAACTTTTCAAACCAAAACAAATATATTGAAAGAGAGTGATACAAGTGGGTAGACTAGACAAGGTCTAGCATATATCAAAATAAAATTCCAGAAGGAGCTAGAACAGACAATGAGAATAAAGGTTCTATTGAAGAGATAGTAAGCTGAGAATTCACTAAAATTGATGAAAGACAATAATCCTCTGATCTGGCAGTCTTGAGATAAAGAAAGAAGTTCAAAGGAAAAAAACATAAGAAAAATTAGATAAGCAAACAGACATCCACAAAAGCAACAAAGAAGTCTTAAAAACAACTGACAAGAAGGCAGATTACCTATCCAAGAATTCCTGTTAAACTGTTAACAGTTTATTGTAGATCAGCAATTGGCAGAAAGATATCCTCAAAGTTTTGAGGGAAAGAACTCAACCTGAGTCCATACCTAATAAAACTATCTTTCACATGTAAGAGTCTCATGAGGCTATCCGAAGACAAGTTAAAATTGGAGAGTTTACCATTAACAGGCCCTCATTAATAAGATTTCTGAAGAATGAAGCTCAGAATAAAGGAAAATGACTTCAAAAGGTTTGAGATGTAAAAATGAATAGCCAACGCTAACCAAAATAATGAATGTGGGTGAAGCTTTTAAAAAGGTTGATCTAAAACATTACAATGCCTAGTTTGTAAGGTTAAAACAAATTACAATGGAAGAAATCTCTGGACAGTAATTTGGGGATGATACTGAAATTAAAAATCTCTAAGTTTCTATTCTTTTTTCGGGAGATAGATAAAAATATTGTGTTTAGATTCGTTGAATGAAATTTAACATTTTACAGTTTTGGGATCACCTCTAGCAATATAATTAAAATGGATTATTTTAAAATCTAGTAGAGGAAAAAAGCAGGAATGGCATGGGAGACTTAGTCCCAAGGAAGCCATGAAAAGAGGCAAAACTAGATTAGGAAAACACATGCTATTGTAGAAATGAAACTACAGTATTTTCAGTAATCAGAATCAGTGGAAATGGACTGAACTCTGCAGTTAAAGGGAAACATTGTCAGCCTGAAGAAGGAAAAGAAGCAAAATACAATTCTGTGATATTTACAAGAGAAACACCTAAAAACACAAGGCTGTAGAAAAGTCGAAAGTCAAAGGGTGAAGAAAGCAAACAGTAGCAAAAAAAAAAAAAAAAAAGCTGGAGTTGCTCTGCTAATATCAAACAAATATAGTTAAGAAGAAATATAGTTTATTAGGCATGGCTACTACATATTAAAACATTTACCAGGCCAGCTCTCTGCTGTGGCCCAGGAAGGCAGTGGAGGATGGCCCGAGTGCTTGGGCCTCTGCACCCGCATGGGAGACTAGGAGGAGGCACCTGGCTCCTGGCTTCGGATCAGCGCACCGGCCTCAGCGCGCTGGCCGTAGTGGCCATATAGGCGGTGAACCAACGGAAAAGGAAGACCTTTCTCTCTGTCTCTCTCTCTCTTACTTTCTAACTCTGCCTGTAAAAAAAAAAAATTTAAAAAAACAAAAATAAAAACATTTAGTTCACCAGAAAGATACATTCTAAGTAAGTGTATTCCTAAAAATATAGCTGAAAAAACAATGAAATTTGGGGGAAGAATGATATTCCACTGCTACGATGGAAAATTTTAGCATATTTCTCAGTGATTGATAGGCTACATAGATAAGAAATTCTGCAAAGATACAGAAAAGTTAAATATTCTCATGATAAAGTTCTGTGTAATGGCCGTGTATAAACACTGCATCTAGCAATACAAAGTTTTTCAACCATATATGGATATGTTAAAAAATTAATCTTGTATGAGTCATAAAGTCTCCACAAATTTCAAAGACTAACATGCATATTATATTCATTAACAGTCCAATTAAGATAGAAATCAATAATAAATGACAAGAACTCCTGTACTAATGAAGTACAATGCTAAATAATCCATCTATCAAAGAAGTCTAAATGAAATAATTACTGAATAGTAATGAAAGTGTTATTTATTAGATCTTATAGGATGAACCCTATCAGTGTTTCAATAAACCAAATTACAAAAGAATATAGTACAAAGGTCAAACTAGACAAATGATACAAAATAAATATTTTTGTGGCAGAGCTATTTTTTTTTAATTTGACAGATAGAGTTGGAGAGAGAGAGATAGAAAGGTCTTCCTTCTGTTGGTTCACCCCTGAAATGGTTGCTACGGCCGGCGCGCTGCACCAATCCAAAGCCAGGAGCCAGGTGCTTCTTCCTGGTCTCCCACGCAGGTGCAGGTGCCCAAGCACTTGGGCCATCCTCCACTGCCCTCCCGGGCCTCAGCAGAGAGGTGGACTGGAAGAGGAGCAGTTGAGACTAGAACCCGGCACACATATGGGATGCTGGCGCCGCATGTGGAGGATTAGCCAAGTGAGCCACGGCGCCAGCCCCTGTGGCAGAGCTATTTTTTAAAACAGGAGATTATTATCAAATTCAAAAGTGGCATGAGCAAGTTTAACTCTTTCCTAGGCTGGGCTATGTGTTTCTTCTCAGTGCTTCCAAATGATCTTGTTTACATATCATAGCACTTATTTTACTAGTTATCTGCTAGTATATCCATCTTTGCTAGTAGAGACTTTAGGTATTAATTTATTATTATTGTTTTTGAGGATAGAAGCTCTGCATTGTTCTTTTTCTTCTGTCCTCAACATCTAGCATAATGTATATAGTATGTGGTAAGCACTCAAAAATTGTTGTAGTGAATTAAGCTGGGTTTAGTAGTCTGACATGTAGAGAAGGGCATCCAGGTAGAGGAAAAAACATTTTTTTTAAAAAATACTTATTTATGGGGCCAACATGGTGGCGTAATAGGTTAGGCCTATGCCTGTTACCTAGAGTTTTTTCACAGACTACCTAGAGTGGACTAGTTCCTTGAACCCTGTGCTAACAGCTAGATGCTTTCTTTACCATCCATAAAACATGAATTAAGTCAGAAAAATCAAGTCTGGTCAGCCTGATGACTACTTAGTCATTAGTCACATTACCTTTGACAAAACACTCTTACTTTAGATGTCTCTTACATTTAAGTGGTTTCAGGAAATGTTTCTTAAGATTTAATTATGTATGGCAAGTGTGTGCATTATTTATTTTTAAACTTGGGTTCATGCCGATAAGGCACAAAAGTTCAGTTCTACAGTCTGATATCAGACTGCCCTATATACCCAGCTTCCCCCTGATGCCTCAAACTCTAAAACCTCTTGTTATGCTTCTCTATTTTTTTTGCTGAAAGGTCCCTCATCTCTTTTAAGAGTTATTTATTTCTTTAAAAGGCAGAGCAGCAGAGAGAGAGAGAGAGGGAGAAAAAAAAGGGATTGATCTCCCATCATTGGTTCATTACCCAAATGGCCACAACAGTCAAGTCTGGGCCAAGCTGAACCCAGGAGTCAGAAACTCCAACCCCATCTACCACATGGTAGCAAGTGGCTAAGTACTTAGACCATCTTCCAGTACCTTCCCAGGCACATTTTTAGAAGGTTAGATCAGGAACAGAACAGCTTGGACTCAAACTGGCACTCTGGAATGGGATGCCGGTGTCCTAGGGAGCAGCTTGACACATTGAGTCGCAACACTGGCCCTGAGTGCCATCATTTTATACTCATAATGGGTCTAATATTGTTATAGTCTCTGTTTTCTTAGGAGAGCTGTTTAGAACATGATTGTACATACACAAAAGGAACTCAAAGCTGGAACTAGATCATACAACCTGGGGCTTAATGGTTTTGATAACAGTTTGGGTATCCCTCAAAAGGCCTGTGTGTTGAGGGTTTGATAGCCAGTCCTATGTTAAATAAGTAATAAATTAATTTAAATTATTATTAAAATAGTAAATAAATTATTATTTATTTGAGAGTCAGAGCTAAAGACAGAAAGAGGAACAGACATAGAGAGAGGTCTTCCACCCACTGGTTCACTCTCCAAATGGCTGTAACAGCTAGGGCTGGGCCAGGGCCCAAGCACATAGGCCATCTTCTACTGCTCTCCTGGGTACATTAGCAGGGAGCTGATCAGAAGTGGAGCAGAACGGACTCTAACTGGCACCCATGTGGGATGTTGGCACTACATGCGGTTTTACCCACTGCACCACAGCGCCAGACCTATGAGTAGAGGGAATAATCTGAGTAAATACATTCAGGAATGAAAAGGAATGGCTTTTATCTGCCGTAGGAGCCAGTTAGGGATGGCTAGAACTCATTGACTTTTAGAATGTGTTTGACTCTTTGTAGATATTTACAAATACTTGATGGATGCTGGTTGGGTGACTACTGAAGGAATGAATGCTTGAATGTGAATAAGCCTAGAATGAATGGTGGGCAATGTAAGTGTTAGCTCTGAAAATGTAGGCTGTGGCCAGGTCATATTCATATGGGGCATTTTGTTCCCTACATCAGGCAGAAGGCATAGAGCAATAGCTAAAGTGAGGTAGTCTTATATAAGTACTAAATAATTGAGTGTATGCTGTGAGAGTTGTACTCAGTAGGGGAAGATAAATAGAGACAGTTTTTATAAGGAAGTGCTTCACAGAGGAGAGTAAAATTAAAGCTATATGAGGAATAATGAAAGAGAATGTTCTAAAGGAAATGACATAAATACAGAGTTGACAAACTTTATTTCCTGACCCACAACCTTTTTTTTTTTTTTTTGCCTAAAAAGAAAAAATTGAAAAGACAAAAGAAATCTTTTCATATCATGGGGGTCTTAGATAATTGATTAGATTTTCTTTTTCTGGCTATGCATTTTGTAAGATACCTTAGCTTTCATAGCTATTCTCTCTATCTCATTACTACTAGTTTCTGCATTACAGACATAGTTTCTTCTAATCATTATTTTTTCACTAAACTTTCAAATACATGTTGAAGTTGGAAAGGGCATGGTACAAATGGTTAACAAATTTAATGTTTATGAAGTTGAGATAGAGATGTTTTTTAGCAGGGAAGTGACTTAATTTTTAGAATCTTAGAACACTTAAAGAAGTGTTCAAATATCATCAGACTTGATATTGTTCATGGTTTTCATCACTGCTCTATGCTGATGTTTGCTGTTTGATATATATATATATATATATATATATATATATATATATTTGTTTTTGTTTTTGCTTTCAGTTTAAACTTCAAGACCATTTTAGCATCAGGCAAGTTTATCTCCCCCCACCTATCAATCTTTGATGTGAATCTCAGACTTGTGGAGATATCACTGTGATGCTAACACAAAGAAAAGCGGATGGTGTATTAGTCAGCTTTTTGTTACTATAGCAAATCCCTGAGAGAAGCTACTTAAGAAGAAAAGAGGTTTGTCTTGGCTCACAGTCTTGGAGATTCACAGCCCAAGACGGGACTGGCCCCAGTGGTTTAACAGTCTGGTGAGGCTGAGGAATGGCAATGGAGGCAAATGTGTGAAGGAATGGTGCATGGTGAGCCAGGAAGCCAAAAGAGCAACTGGATCTGACTCAGGCTTTTATAACTGCTTGCGAGAACTTCCTCCCAGGAAGGTTGGTTCTGTCAATCCATGACATTTGTGCTTAACCATGTATGTGAGTTCAGTAGCCATATCCTATTGAAACCATAGCTGATGGAGGAGGAGAAATGAGCAGTGTTCCTTTTAGACAGTTGTAAAAATATTTCCTGATGAAGGAAAATGGAATTAATTTAACAAAAGAGGGGAAAATTAGGGAAGAGAAATAGGAAAATAGATTAATTTTAATAGAAAGAATTTCCAACAGGTTCTGTTAACAGCAAAGTTTAAACAGCAACAAGTTGTGCTAAAAATACATCCTTTTTAGAACTGTAATTAAGTGATTAAGAACTAGTTGGAGAAACATTCTTAAACATTGCTTGCAGTCCATTGAGTATTTCTGCTTTGTTGTGTTCTGAGCTTTGTTGGCTAATACGTCAAGGTATGGGCTGCAGTTTTTTATCAGAAAAGTATGATGTTTTGCAAATTTTCTTTGCCTCTCTACAGTTTTGGGTGATTTTTTTTGCTAAGTCTCTCAACTTAACCAAATTAGTAGTTCTCTCAATGAGTGATGTTCAGCCTTAACTGTATATCATAATCACTATGGAATCTTAAGAAGATTGCTAACTGAGTCCTACGTAAGACCTATGGAATCTGGTAGGATGAGTCTGTGGCATTTGTTTTTTAAATAAAGCATTTTAACCAGGTAATTTTGAAATATGTCCAGGGTTGAAAATGATAGTAGGTGGTTTTATATTTCTCTCTTTCTATACATTAGTTCCTGTGGAAATTGTAGCACTAAAAGCACCTATTTATTAAATTAGATGATTATGTATATTAGAGAAGTTTTCTTTTTTTTTTTTTTTTTTTATAAAGCTTTTATTTAAAGAATATAAATTTCCAAAGAACAGCTCATGGACCACAATGGCTCCCCCCCCACACAACTTCCCTCCCTCCCCCCACCCTCCCCTTTCCCGCTCCCTCTCCCCTTCTGTTCACATCAAGATTCATTTTCAATTCTCTTTATACACAGAAGATCAATTTAGTACATATTACGTAAAGATTTCAACGGTTTGCCCTCGCATAGAGACACAAAATGATAATACTGTTGGAGTACTAGTTATAGTATTAATTCACAATGTACAGCACATTAAGAACAGAGATCCTACATGATTTTTTTTTTTAAAAAATTGATTAATTGTCTATGCGATTTCCAATTTAACACCAAGATTTTTTAATCATTTGCAATTATCTTTATATAAAGAAGATCGATTCAATATATACTATGTAAGGATTTCATCAGTTTGCACCCACTCAGAAACACAAAGTGTAAAAATACTGTTTCAGTACTAGTAATAGCATCACTTCACATTGGATAACACATTAAGGACAGATCCCTCATGAGACGTAAGTACACAGTGACTCCTGATGTTGATTTAACAATTTGACACTCTTGTTTATGGCGTCAGTAATCTCCCTAGGCTCTGGTCATGAGTTGCCGAGGCTTTGGAAGCCTTTAGGGTTCGCCGACTTCGATCTTATTCCCACAGGGCCATAGTCAAAGTGGAAGTTCCCTCCTCCCTTCAGAGAAAGGTACCTCCTTCTTTGATGGCCCCGTTCTTTCCACTGGGATCTCACTCGCAGAGATCTTTCATTTAGGTCTTCTGTTTTTTCCAGAGTGTCTTAGCTTTCCATGCCTGAAATATTCTCATGGGCTCTTCAGCCAGATCCAAATGCCTTAAGGGCTGATTCTGAGGCCAGAGTGCTATTTAGGACATCTGCCATTCTATGAGTCTGCTGTGTATCCTGCTTCCCATGTTGGATCATTCTCTCCCTTTTTCATTCTATCAGTTAGTATTAGCAGACACTAGTCTTGCTTGTGTGATCCCTTTGACTCTTAGACCTATCAGTGTGATCAATTGTGAGCTGAAATTGATCACTTGGGCTAATGAGATGGCCTTGGTACATGCCACCTTGATAGGATTGTATTGGAAACCCCTGGCACAATTCTAACTCCATCATTTGGGGCCGTTCCGATTGAGCATGTCCCAAATTTTACATCTCCTCCCTCTCTTATTCCCACTCTTATATTTCACAGAGATCACTTTTCAGTTAAAATTTAAACACCTAAGTATAATTGTGTGTTAATTACAGAGTTCAACCACTAGTACTAGGATAAAGAGAAAAAAAAAAAATACTACCATGGATAAAGTATTACATTGTACAACAACAGTCAGCACAAGAGCTGATCGAGTCACTGTTTCTCATAGTGTCCATTTCACTTCTACAGGTTTCCCCTTTGGTGCTCAGTTAGTCATCGCCAATCAAGGGAAACAAATGATACTTGTCTCTTTGGGACTGACTTAATTCACTCAGCATGATGTTTTCTAGATTCCTCCATTTTGTTGCAAGTGACCGGATTTCATTGTTTTTGACTGCTGTATAGTATTCTGTAGAGTACATGTCCCATAATTTCCTAATCCAGTCTACTGTTGAAGGGCATTTGGGTTGGTTCCAAGTCTTAGCTATTGTGAATTGAGCCGCAATAAACATTGCTGTGCAGACGGCTTTTTTGTTTGCCAATTTAATTTCCTTTGGGTAAATTCCAAGGAGTGGGATGGCTGGGTTGAATGGTAGGGTTATATTCAGGTTTCTGAGGAATCTCCAGACTGACTTCCATAGTGGCTTCACCAGTTTGCATTCCCACCAACAGTGGATTAGTGTCCCTTTTTCCCCACATCCTCTCCAGCATCTATTGTTGGTGGATTTCTGAATGTGAGCCATTCTCACCGGGGTGAGGTGAAACCTCATTGTGGTTTTGATTTGCATTTCCCTGATTGCTAGGGATCTTGAACATTTTTTCATGTGTCTGTTGGCCATTTGGATTTCCTCTTTGGAAAAATGTCTGTTGAGGTCCTTGGCCCATCTCTTAAGTGGGTTGTTTGTTTTGATGTTGTGGAGTTTCTTAATTTCTTTGTAGATTCTGGTTATCAACCCTTTATCTGTTGCATAGTTTGCAAATATATTTTCCCATTCTGTCGGTTTCCTATTCACTTTCCTGACTGTTTCTTTTGCAGTACAGAAACTTTTCAATTTGATGCAATCCCAGTAGTTAATTTTGGTTTTCAGTGCCTGTGCTTCTGGGGTCTTTTCCAAGAAGTCTTTGCCAGTACCTATGTCTTGCAGGGTGTCTCCTATGCTCTCCAGTAATTTGATGGTGTCGGGTCGTAGGTTTAAATTTTTAATCCATGTTGAATGAATTTTTGTGTAAGGTGAAAGGTAGGGGTCTTGCTTCATGGTTCTGCACGTGGAAATCCAGTTTTCCCAGCACCATTTATTAAACAGACTGACCTTACTCCAGGGATTGGTTTTGGATCGTTGATCAAATATAAGTTGGCTGTAGGTGTTTGGATTGATTTCTGGAGTTTCTATTCTGTTCCATTGGTCTATCCATCTGTTTCTGTACCAGTACCATGCTGTTTTGATAACAACTGCCCTGTAGTATGTCCTGAAATCTGGTATTGTTATGCCTCCGGCTTTGTTTTTGTTGTACAAGATTGCTTTAGCTATTCGAGGTCTCCTGTGTCTCCATATGAATTTCACCATCATTTTTTCCAGATCTGAGAAGAATGTCCTCGGTATCTTGATTGGTATTGCGTTGAATCTGTAAATTGCTTTTGGGAGAATGGACATTTTGATGATATTGATTCTTCCAATCCATGAGCATGGGAGATTTCTCCATTTTTTGGTATCCTCTTCTATTTCTTTCTTTAAGGTTTTGTAATTTTCATTGTAGAGATCTTTAATGTCCTTAGTTAAATTTATTCCAAGGTATTTGATTGTTTTTGTAGCTATTGTGAATGGGATTGATCTTAGCAGTTCTTCCTCAGCCGTGGCATTGTCTGTGTATACAAAGGCTGTTGATTTTTGTGCATTGATTTTATATCCTGCTACTTTGCCAAACTCTTCTATGAGTTCCAATAGTCTCTTAGTAGAGTTCTTTGGGTCCCCTAAATAAAGAATCATGTCGTCTGCAAAGAGGGATAGTTTGAGTTCTTCCTTCCCAACTTGTATCCCTTTAATTTCTTTTTCTTGCCTAATAGCTCTGGCTAAGACTTCCAGCACTATATTGAATAGCAGTGGTGAGAGTGGGCATCCCTGTCTGGTACCAGATCTCAGTGGAAATGCTTCCAACTTTTCCCCATTCAATAGGATATTGGCCGTGGGTTTTTCATAAATTGCTTTGATTGTATTGAGGAATGTGCCTTCTATACCCAGTTTGCTTAGGGTTTTCATCATGAAAGGGTGTTGAATTTTATCGAATGCTTTCTCTGCGTCTAGTGAGATAATCATATGGTTTTTCTTCTGCAGCCTGTTAATGTGGTGTATCACGTTGATTGTTTTGCGAATATTGAACCATCCCTGCATACCAGGGATGAATCCCACTTGGTCTGGGTGGATGATCTTTCTGATGTGTTGTTGCAGTCTATTGGCCAGAATTTTGTTGAGGATTTTTGCATCTATGTTCATGAGGGATATTGGTCTGTAATTCTCTTTCAATGCTGCATCTTTTTCTGGCTTAGGAATTAAGGTGATGCTGGCTTCATAGAAGGAATTTGGGAGAATTCCCTCTTTTTCGATTGTTCTGAATAGTTTGAGAAGAATTGGGGTTAGTTCTTCTTTAAATGTCTGGTAGAATTCAGCAGTGAATCCATCTGGTCCTGGGCTTTTCTTTGTTGGGAGGGCCTTTATTACTGATTCAATTTCTGACTCACTTATGGGTCTGTTTAGGTTTTCTATGTCTTCCTGGTTCAATTTAGGTAGGTTGCATGTGTCCAGGAATCTATCCATTTCTGATAGGTTTCCCTGTTTGCTGGCATACAAGTCCTTGTAGTAATTTCTGATGATTCTTTTGATTTCTGTGGTGTCTGTTGTTATATTTCCTTTTTCATCTCTGATTTTACTGATTTGGGTCTTTTCTCTTCTTTTTTTAGTTAGTTGGGCCAATGGGGTGTCAATCTTGTTTATTTTTTCAAAAAACCAGCTCCTCGTTTGGCTGATTTTTTGTAATGTTTTTTTTGGATTCAATCCTGTTGATTTCTTCTCTGATTTTGATTATTTCTCTTTTTCTACTAGATTTGGGTCTAGTTTGCTGCAAATTTTCTAGATCCTTGAGATGCATTGAAAGCTCATCTATTTGGTGCCTTTCCAGTTTCTTGATGTAGGCACCTATTGATATAAACTTTCCTCTTAACACTGCTTTTGCTGTATCCCATAAGTTTTGGTATGTTGTGCTGTTATCCTCATTTACTTCCAGAAAATTTTTGATTTCTCTTTTGATTTCTTCAGTGACCCATTGTTCATTCAGGAGCATGTTGTTCAATCTCCATGTGTTTGCATATGCTCTAGAGATTCCTGAGTTGCTAATTTCCAACTTCACTCCCTCATGGTCTGAGAAGTTGCATGGTATGATTCTAATTCTTTTGAATTTGCTGAGACTTGCTTTATGGCCTAATATGTGGTCAATCCTAGAGTAGGTTCCATGTACTGCTGAGAAGAATGTGAATGCATTACTTGTAGGATGAAAAGTTCTGTAGATATCTGTTAGATCCATTTGGGCTATAGTGTTGTTTAAATCTACTGTCTCCTTGTTGATCTTCTGTCCTGTCGATCTGTCAATATCTGTGAGTGAAGTATTGAAGTCCCCCAGTACTATTGTGTTGGGGTCTAAGTCTCCCTTTAAGTTTCTTAACAAATTTTTTAAATAAACCTGTGGCCTGTAATTAGGTGCATATACATTGAGAATTGTTATATCTTCCTGTAGTATTGATCCCTTAATCATTATATAGTGCCCCTCTTTGTCTCTCTTAACAGTTTTTGTGTTAAAGTTTATGTAGTCCGATATTAAGATGGTTACACCCGCTCTTTTTTCATTTCTGTTGGCATGGTATATCTTGTTCCATCCTTTTATTTTCAGTCTGTATGGATCTTCGTTGGAAAGATGTGTTTCTTGTAGGCAGCAAATAGATGGTTTTTGTTCCTTAACCCAATCAGCCAATCTCTGTCTTTTAACAGGACAGTTTAGACCTTTAACGTTCAATGTGACTATTGATAAGTGGTAAGTTTGCCCTGCCATTTGCCAGATATTTTCTAATGTATGCTTTGAATTCCCTGTGATCTTTTGCCGTGAGGTTCCCTTCGTTTACCTTCTTTCATGTTGATGGTCATGTTTCTGTGTTTCTGTGTGTAACACGTCTTTAAGTATCTTTTGCAGGGCTGGACGAGTGGCAACAAATTCTTTCAATTTTTGTTTGTTATGAAAGGTCTTTATTTCACCTTCATTCACAAATGAGAGCTTTGCAGGGTATAATATTCTGGGCTGGCAGTTTTTCTCTCTAAGTACCTGGGCTATGTCTCGCCATTCCCTTCTAGCTTGTAGGGTTTCTGTTGAGAAGTCAGCTGTAAGTCTAATTGGAGATCCTCTGAGAGTAATCTGACGTTTCTCTCTTGCACATTTTAGGATCTTTTCTTTTTGCTTCACTGTGGTGAGTTTAATTACAATATGTCGTGCAGAGGATCTCTTTTGGTCATGTTTATTAGGGGTTCTATGAGCTTCCTGGATTAGGATTTCTCTGTCTTTCTCCAAGCCTGGAAAGTTTTCTGCTAGTATCTCCCTAAAAAGGCCTTCTAATCCTTTCTCCCTCTCCATACCTTCAGGAACACCTAGAACCCGAATGTTGGGTTTTTTAATAGTATCCTGTAAATTCCCGACAATATCTTTTAGTTTTCTAATTTCCTCTTCTTGTCTTTGGTTTGACTGTTTCCTCTCCTGTTCTCTGTCTTCTAGGTCCGATATTCTCTCCTCTGCTTCACCCATTCTGGTTTTAAGGCCCTCAAGATTGCTTGTCACTTGATCTGTTGAATTCTTCAATTCATTAAGATTTTTTGTCACTCTCGTAGCTTCTTGTTCTACTAGTTGTTTCATTTCGTTTTGATTTCTCCGTAGTGCTTCATTCTCGCGAGAGAGATTTTCTATCTTATCCATTAAAGATTTCTGTAGTTCAAGAATTTGTTTTTGAGAACTTCTTAATGTTCTTATCAATTCTTTGAGATCTGCTTCTTGCATTTCTTCTATCTCATTATCTTCACAATCCTGACTTGGGTTGTCTTTTCCGTTTGGGGTCATCATAGCGTCTTCCTTGATCTTGCTCCCTCGGAATCTGTTTTTATTTGGCATTTTTTTTTTTTCCCCACACTCTTTCTCTGGGTTGTCAAGGTAATGGAGTTTGTGTGCGCGGTGTGTTCCCAGTTTTTGGATCCCCTACAGGTTTCTACAGCCTCGGGTTTTTGGTTCCGTCTGCCTCAGTGATGGGCAGGGCGGGCGGGCGGGCGGGCGCGCCTTGTCCCACTGCGTTTAATCTAGCTCGAATTAGCAGGGTGGGTGACGAGAGAGACTAGTGTCCGTGCAGGCTCGCCTCAATTGTGCTGTTTCCCCCGTGGGGGGTCTGCTTCCCCCTGCCAGTGTCTCGGGATCCCTGTATCGGCCCCCGTTCAAGCGCTCAGTTCCAATGGCGACTGTGTTCCGCCCGGCTTCCGGTTCAGCCGGCGGGCGCGCCGTCCCACTGCATTCAGTCCAGCTAGAATTAGCAGGGTGGGCAACGAAAGAGGCTAGTGTCCGTGTGGGCTCGCCTCAATTGTGCTGTTTCCCCCGTGGCGTCTGCTTCCCCCCGCCAGTGTCTCGGGATCCCTGTATCGGCTCCCGTTTAAGCGCTCGAATCCAATGGCGACTGTGTTCCGTCCGGTTCCCGTCCCTCCCAGCAGCTCCCGTGCCACTAAGGCACGATTTGCCGTTCGCAAACTTACTTTCCCCTAGGTCCTCTGCGTCTCATTCACTGGGTCCGGAAGAATTTCCACTGCATTTTTTTCCGTGAGATTTTTCCTGAGGCTACAGTAACTCTGTTTTTATTAAACTATCTTTTTGCAGACTGCTAGTGCGCGTCCTCACTATTCCGCCATCTTGGCTCCGCCCCCGAGAAGTTTTCTTAAATCTCTAGAAAGACACCTCGCATTTTTGGGTTTGTGTTAGATACTTGAGGGAATTTGTGGATGTCTGTTTTGAACAGAGTAACAGCCACCGCACAACCCTATGACAGGAACTTTTCCTGCCAGAGACTGTAGTCAATTAAGTGCTTTGCAGTCTTTTCCTCTCTCTAGTTTATAGGTCACCATAGTCATCCTCCTTTTCTGCGCATAATAAATCAGCATCCCAGTGAGGTTTTAAATATGTTTGGTCTTAAGAGGATTAACAGCTGTTTGAAATTGACAGTTTGAATTGACAGTTATTTTTCTTTGTTTCTTCTGGGTTGGGGGCTATGCTTTCACTGGATCTAGAATCTTTTTTAGTTTGAGACATCAAACTAGAATGAGAGAGTAAATCATAGTACTAAAGGGACAGCTACTCTGTGGTTTTCTTATGAGACTATGCTTTAAGGAAAAGGTGACCACAGGGCATATGGCATTGAAGTTGAGTTGTCTGGAACTGGTTAGAAATAAAATGTCTCTATTCCAGCATTCTCTAAGTTTGTGAGCTTTTCATTATTTTTACAGGAAGAATTCTAGCTTCTTATCCTGAGATGAGCTTGTCCCCAAATCTGGTTCCAATTTTTTTTTTCTTATTCATTGTTGAGCACATTTTGCTGTATGATATCACTTTTGGCTGTAGGTTAAAAGTTATTGTATAACTTAAATGTCAGAACTCAAATCACCAAGTGTACATGATTTTGTTCAGCCCGATTTTTAAATGAAATCTAATTCCAGTTCTTGGCTAAAAGTATTTTCCACATTTATCAAAGTGACAATAAACTGAAGAAATGGACTACATCTAAGTACCAGGTGTTACTGAATCTGGGATTGCAAAAGGGTAGCAGAGCCAAGGACAGTCCTTTCCCCAGATAATCTAATTTATTCATGTTTGTAAAAAAAAAATTGTCTGTGCAAAACAGTTGTTTCACTTTTCTTGTAGCTTCAGTTTTCATTTGTTTAAAAAGTGGGTTAGAGACTGTCAAGTGCAGAATTGTGTTTTGTAGGAGTGGAAAATGCCATTGATGCTCTTTAGTTTTGGCTTTCAAGTGAATTGTATGTAAGAGAGGTTTATAAGGAGTTGCCCGGTGGTTTTATCATGTATCACTTGGCTGCCTTTTCCCCCAGACTTCAGTTGAAATCAGAAACCTGCCTCCCTTCCTGACTTCCTTCTTTACCTTGAGTGGATTGCTGTATGTTGCTTTCAAAGATGAAGGGAGATATTGTGGTAACTTCTGCTGCTTTCAGCCCTGTGAGAGGGGGTCACTGAGAAATTAGGTCAGATTAGAACACTACTGTCAGAGTTTTCTTTGAGTGCTTGGATGTTTTCTTCAGACCACATGTTTTAGTTAATATAAAACAAGGCCCAGTAGGTGATTTGTCTGTAATAGCTTTTCTCAATCACCATTTTCAGTACTTAGTATATTCAAGTGGGAATGTGAGCTCTGCAAAACATACCTAAGAAAGGAGTAGACAGCTTAACTTTGTAGAAAGTGAAGGTCTGGTCAATTGTTAAATCAACAATAGGAATCACTATGCACTTGCTCCCCATGTAGGACCTCTGTCCTTAATGTGTTGTGCTATGAGAATTAACAGTAAAACTAGTCTTCAAACAGTACTTTATACTTTGTGTGTGTGTGGGTGCAAACTGTTGAAATCTTTACTTACATAGAGTTGATCTTCTGTATATAAAGATAATTAAAAATGAATCTTACTGAAGAATAGGATGAGAGAGGGAGTAGGAGGTGGGATGTTTTGGGGGTGGGAGGGTGGGTATGGGGGGAAGAACTGCTATAAATCAAAATTTGTACTTATGAATTTTATATTTAGTAAATAAAAGCTTTCTATAAAAAAAGAAAGTGAAGGTCTGGCCTAATATTAAGGTAGAGTAAGATAACTTTGAAACTTCTGAGTATTTGAAAGTGTATAAGTAATTATCATATATTGCTTAGGCTTTGAAGCAGTTTGTCAGTAATGTCCCCTTTCCCTCCAGATTTGAATTGCTTTGTCATTTCACTAAATACTTAAAACTATGTTCACAGCCAATGTAACACAACCTGTGACCTCTGAGGAGTTAGAATTAGGGAATGCACAGATAATCTATGTATTTCTCTTAGCTTTCTTTTTTGGTCCTTTAACCAGAATTCTCAGTAAAGCAGCATTATTCGTTTTCATTTTTCCTTTGGCTTAGAAAATGAGACATAAATGGAAATGAGGCAGTTGGAAGAAGATAATTAGTTCTAGAATAAACCAATTGGCTATATGTTGATACCATCTGTGCTTTGCTAGTAAAGCTACCTACATTTTCTCTGTTCACTGTATTAACCATTATTCATCAAACTTTTTTTTTAATTATTTATTTGAAAATCAGAGTTACACAGAGAGAGGAGAGGCAAAGAGAGAGAGGTCTTCCATCCAATGGTTCACTCCCCAATTGGCCGCAACAGCCAGAGCTGTGCCAATCCGAAGCCAGGAGCCAGGAGCTTCTTCTAGGTCTCCCATGAGGGTGCAGCGGCCCAAGGACTTAGGCCATCCTTCACTGCTTTTCCAGGCCATAGCAGAGAGCTGGATAGGAAGTGGAGCAGTCGGGTCTCGAATGGGATGCCGGTGCTTCAGGCCAGAGTGTTAACCCATCATCAAACTTTTTTTTAGAAAAGAAAATTTTATTTGGCTTAATCTTTTTTTTCCCAAAGAAACCTTGTATTTAATGAGTACAAATTTCATAAGTACAACTTTAAGAATATAGTGATTCTTCCCACCATACATTTCCATTCCACTCCCAACCCCCCTCCTCCTCCCTCTCCCATTCCCAGTCCAATTCTCCATTAAGATTTATTTTCAATTAACTTTATACACAGAAGACCAACTCTATACTAAGTAAAGATTTCAACAATTTGCATACACATACACACACACACAGAGAACAAGTTTTACAGTTAATTCTCATAATACAACTCATTGAGGACAGAAGTCCTGCATGGGAAGTAAGTGCACAGTGACTCCTGTTGTTAATTTAACAATTAACACTCTTATGTATGATGTCAGTGATCACCCGGGGCTCTTGACATGAGCTCCCAAGGCCATGGAAGCCTATTGAGTCCACAATCTCCGGCAGTATTTAAACAAGGCCATAAGCAAAGTGGAAGTTCTCTCCTCCCTTCAGAGAAAAGTACATCCTTCTTTGATGGCTACTTCTTTCCACTGTCAAACAAGTTCCAGACTAAGCAGACTGTATGAATTAATTCGTTTATTCCTCCTAGCACCATAAAGTATTCCCCTTTTTACAGGTGAGGAAACTGAAGACACAGCTGATAGGTAGCAGAGCTCCTCTGGAGCTTTGACTTCATCTCTGATAGAGCAACAGCCACTCAGGCAGAGAAAAAGAAGTTGGCATGTGCAGGCAGAGGAGTTAGGACTGTGTGCAGTAACATGCTTCTAGAGTTAAGGATGGGCTATGAAAGGGTAAAGTACGTGTTTGATGAATCGACCGGACTGATCTGAGCGTGAAGAAGAGAGAGAGTACGCTCAGATTTACAGCCATGGTTTTTGACAGCTGGAATGATCAGAGGGTGCCTTTCTCAGGTGAGAGATATCCAAAGTGTTGTTTGCGCACAAACGTCTTATATTAAACCTTGATTCTCTGGCATCTGAAATCTACCAACTGTAGTGTTCACTTACTGATGCTGTACAGCATACCACTCTAAAACCTGAAGGCTTCAATCAACAGCAATCATTACATTGCTAAAAATCCTCTTTTTTGCCTCTCTGGAGTGTAGGGCAGGGGTGGCTTAGCTTGGAGGACTCACTTTCAGAAGAGATCACTCACATGGCTAGCAGGTTGGTGCTGGCTTTCAGCAGGGAACTGGATCAGGGCTACAGGCCAGGGTTCTGGGTATTTCTTCATTTGGGCCTCTCCAAGCTACTTGGGCTTCCTCGCTGATTAGTGACTGGGTTCTAAGTGCTGGCATTACCTATTGGAATAGTGCTTGCATTCTAATTGTTGCTTGAATGAGTGAAAGCATCTCAGATTGTTTTCTTGCTCGTTTTGGGAAATATTCACCGTGGAGTGCATGTAACTCTTGGCTCTAAGAATTTCTATTTAGAGGTTTTTTTTTTATTTTTATTTATTCATCTATTTATTTTTTTTTGATCTTTGCTTGAAGATCTAGTTCTTTTTCCTTCATTTTTGTTCCTAGTAAACTACTGCTCATTACTACTGTGAAAATCATCTGTGAACCATTCAGCAAACAGAAGAAAACTTTTATAAAATGTCGAGAGCTCCCTTGAGAACTCCTTGTCTTTTCCTACTCCAGTCTCATTTGCAATAAAAATTAACATAATATCCTGTTCCTGGTTCTGGGAATGGTGTAGTAGTGAGCTCATGACCTGCCACTTTTGAGTTATAGCATAATTTCCCTAAAATAAAGATATACCTTTTTCTCTTGACAAGAGACATAATGGTACAGAAAGTTCATTCATTTATTTTCTTAAAAGACTGACTCTTATTAACAAGGCACTGTGTTAGAACAAAATAGAGACTTCTGTACCCCTTAGATTACGTTCTAATGAGAAGAGACAATAGACAATGCATAAAATGATAGTCGCAAATTCTTTACACAAAGGGATAAACTGTAGGAGGGTGAATGGTTTTACAACTTGCAGACGGAGGTTGGGGCTGTAGTTCAAACAGTGATTATTGTGAAGCAGATGTTTGAGCCAATGCTGAAAGGCGATGAGAGGGTTGGCCGGATGGGCAGAGAGTTCTTGGCAGAGGGAGCAGCCATGGCAATGGTCCTCAGGTGGAAGTGTGCCTTGCGTGTTCAAGGAAAAGCAAGGAGTCTGTATGGCTGGGGCTAAAATAAGTAAGGAGAAGAGTAGTAGAAAATGATTCCAAAGGGACAAGATGGAGGGAGGGACTGAATGAAGTAAGGCTTTGTCACCTACCATGATAGAAATGGAGAACCATCTGAAGGTTTGAGTAGAGGAGTAATGTAATTTGACTCAATTTTTTAAAAAAATATTAATTTATTTATTCAAAAGGCAGAGATAGAGATCTTCCATCTGCTGGTTCACTCCCCAAATGATCCTAATGGCCAGGGCGGGGCCAGGCTGAAGACAGGAGCCAGGAGCCAGGAGCTTCTTTTGGGTCTCCCACATAGGTGCAGGGGCCCAAGAACTTGGGCCATCATCCCGGGTGCGTCATCAGAGAGCTGAATCAGAAGTGGAGCAGCCAGGACTTCAACTGGCATCCATATAGGATGCTGGCACTGCAGATCGAGACTTAACCTTTTATGCCACATTGCCGGCCACAAACCCAGATTTTTAAAGGGTCACTCTAGTTGTTGTGCTGTGAATACTTTGAGTCTGGCAGACAGAAAGACAAGCTGTGTTATTAATTGCTCTGGGTCATCTTTGGCTTTTATGAAACCTATTTCCCATCCATCATCTCATATGTTTCTCAGAGAATTATTGTGAAATATTTGTGGGTTTTTTTTTTTTCCATTTTTACATGTGAAGAATTGGAAGGTTTGGCTATTCTGGTGGGGCATCTCAAAGCACATCTTGACTCCAGTTCTCTTGTCTCCCAATTTTGTGCTGTTTCTGGGATTCCACATTAGAAAATGAAGATCTTGGGGCCAGCACAGTGGTTAAGCCAAGGCTTGCTGTGCTGGCATCCCATATGGGCCACAGAGTCCTGGTTGTTCCGCTTCCAATCCAGCTCCCTGCTAATGTGCCTGGGAAAGCTGTGGATGATAGCCCAAGTCCTTGGGTTCTGCACCTACATGGGAGACCTGGAAAAAGCTCCTGGTTGCTGAGTTCAGCCTGGCTCAGTGCTGGTTGTTGTGGTCCTTTGGGTAGTGAATCAGTAGGTTGAAGGTTTCTCTCTCTCTCTCTCTCTGCCTCTGTCTCTCCTTCTCTTTCTAACTATGCCTTTCAAATAAATAAATCTTAAAAAAATACTGGTGGTCTGCATGTTCCTTGCAGTGTCTAGACTTTAGGTTTTCATGTGCAGTTCCCAGAGTCACAGGGCAGTAGCAGCACATGGTTGCTTTTGTGGCTGAGAAACCCCACAGTTGTTATCTGCTGAGATGGCTTGAATTTAAAATTGACCTACTTGTACCAGAAGAAAATAGGTTTGCAAGGGAGCAAAAGAGATTTGCAGATGTGTCATTTTTTGTTCAACTACTTGGTATGAGATTGGGTATCTAAAATCCTATCTTAAGGATTATGTGGCTTCATAAATAATCTAAAACAGTTGCTGGTTTTTAGGATTTCATAAGTGAAAAAGTAACAGTTCTTAAAATACTTCTAGAGTTTTGCAGAAATTCAAATCATTTGTGTTTTATTAATCCATGCTTTTCAGGCAAACATAAGCAAGGTTTATTGGTATAATGATTATCTTGTGGCTTAAAACTATTGTGACTGTTGGAATAGCATGTCTCTGATCATGGAGACATAGATCTGAGGAACTTCTTATTTTCTTAGTATTTATTTAAATTTGACTAGGTTGCTTTATTATGAACTCAAAACAGTCACAGAATGCACATTACTCTTATTGTGACTGAATCATATTGTTACATTCTTGGAATTTAATTTTTTCAAAACTAACAGAAAGGAAACTTGGATATCTCAAAAACACTCATGCCAAGACTCTTAAAGTTCATATCAACAATAATTTTCTCATATCCTTTTGTACATTTGGCCATTAAAATGACTGTGAAATTCCTTTCTTATTTGTAGTGTCACAGTGGAACTAAGAAAGTCATAAATTCTGGCAGTAAAATATTATTCTTACACATTTTTCAGATATTAATACAGATAAGGAAAATATAAATCTGCAGTCATTCAGATGATTACAATTTGACTGTAATTTAACTTAAGAGAATTGTTTTTCATGTGTTGGACATCTGAATTTTCTCTTTTGAAAAATACCTGTTCAAGTCCTTTACCTATTTCATAACTGGATTGTCTGTTTTGTTGTTATTGAGTTTCTTGAGCTCTCTTTAGATTCTGATATCAGTCCTTTATCAGTTTCATAGTTTGCAAATATTTTCTCCCACTCTTATCAGTTGCCTCTTCATTTTGCTAAGTGTTTCCTTTCCAGTGCAGAAGCTTCTCAGTTTGATATAATCCCATTTGTCTATTTTGACTTTGCCTATGCTTCTGGGGTCTTTTCCAAGCAGTCTTTGCCTATGCCAATGCCTTGCAGATTTCCTCAATGTTCTCCTCTAGTAATTTGATGGTATCAGGTCTTAGATATAGATTCTTGATCCATTTTGAGTTGATTTCTATATAAGGTGTAAAGTTAGGGTTCTTTTTTCATACTTCTGCATGTGGAGATCCAATTTTCCTAGCACCATTTGTTGAAGAGACTATCCTTTCTCCAGAGATTGATTTTAGTTCCTTTGTCAAAGATTAATTGGTTGCAGATGCATGGATTGATTTCTAAAGTTTCTATTCAGCTCAATTATTCTACATGTCTATTTTTTTTTTTTTTGGCCAGTACCAGGCTGTTTTGATTTTTTTTGAAGATTTATTTATTTATTTGAAAGAGTTACACAGAGAGAGAAAGAGAGGAAGAGAGGGAGAGAAAGAGGTCTTCCATCACCTGATTCACTCCCCAATTGGCTGCAATGGCCAGTGCTGTGCTGATCTGAAGCTAGGAGCCAGGAGCTTCCTCTGGGTCTTCCCATGTGGATGCAGGGACCGAAGGACTTGGGCCATTTTCTTCGGCTTTCCCAGGCAATGGCAGATAGCTGGATTGGAAGTGGAACAGCTGGGACTTGAACCAGCACCCATATGGGATGCTGGCACTGCAGGCAGTGGCTTTACCTGCTACACCACAGTGCCGGCCCCACCGTTTTAATTGTTAAGTGCCCTGTAGTATGTCTTGAAATCTAGTATTATGATGCCTCTAGCTTTGTTTTGTTGTATAAATTGTTTTAGCTATTTGGGGTCTCTTGTGTTTCCATGTGAATTTTAGCAAGTTTTTTCTAGATCAGAGAAGAATATCATTGATATTTTGATAGGGGTCACATTGAATCTGTAAATTGCTTTCTGTATTATGGATGTTTTAATAATATAATTCTTGCAATCCATGAAGATAGAAATTTTTTTCCATTTTCAGGTATCTTTTTTCTTTTTTTTAAAAAAAGATTTATTTATTTGAAAGAGTTACACAGAGAGAGGAGAGGCAGAGAGAGAGAGAGAGAGAGAGAGAGAGAGAGAGGTCTTCCATCCAATGGTTCATTCCCCAATTGGCCACAACAACTGGTATTGCACCAATCCGAAGCCAGGAGCCCAGAGCTTCTTTCGGGTCTCCCATGTGGGTGCGGGGGCCCAAGCACGTGGGCCACCTTCTACTGCTTTCCCAGGCCATAGCAGAGAGCTGGATCAGAAGTGGAGCAGCTGGAACTAGAACCGGCATCTCATATGGGTGCCAGGGCGTTAACCCACTGTGCCACAACACCGGCCCCATTGGGTATCTTTTTCTATTTCTTTCTTTAATGTTTTGTAATTTTCATCATAGAGATCTTTAAATTCCTTTGTTAAATGTATTCCAGGGCATTTAATTTTTTCTGTAGCTATTATGAATTGGATTGATCTTAGAAGTTCCCTCTCAGCAATGGCATTATCTGTGTATACAAAGGATGCTGGCTTTTATGTGTTCATTTTATATGCTGCTACTCTAGCAAACACTTTGATGAATACCAGTAGTCGGTTAGTGGAGTCTTTGGTTCCCCCATATATAGAATCATGTCATCTGCAAATTGGAATAGTTTGACTTCCTCCTCTCCAATTTGTATCCCTTTCATTTCCTTTTCCTGCTTAGTGGCTCTGGCTAAAACTTCCAGGACTTTATTGAATAGCAATGCTGAAAGTAGGCATCCTTGTCTGGTTCTTGATCTTAGTAGAAATGCTTCCCAACTTCTTCCCATTTAGTAGGATGCTGGCCATAGGTTTGTCCCTGTCAGTTGTTGGGCACATGCATAAGAGCTGACACAGCTACTACTGAAGTCAAAATGGTGCCCTCTCCCAGCTGGTTGCTGGGTGCCGTTGTGGGGTAGAGAGGAGAGAGAAATTTCCCTTTTTTCCCCACTGTGTTAGGCTGTATTCTGTCCCCCTTAGGGCTCCAGGCCAAACTCAAAAGGCAATGTTCTCTGCCAGGCTTTCCCTCCAGCTATACCGCCAGTGGCAGGGGCCGGTGCAGTCTGGTGTCACCTTCCTCTCCTAAGCAGCGTCCTCTAGCTCATGGCTGCGAGGGTCGTGTGTTGCATCTGCACCTTTCACGCCGAGCCACCGCTTCCTTCTTCCTTTCATAGAATTTCTACTGCAGATTTCTCCTCAGCTCTCCCCTGGGAATGCACTCCCTCTACTTTATGCTGCTATTTTCCCCTAGTCCGAAGCAGTACATCCTTTCCCTGTAGTGCCATCTTGGAGAGTATTCCAGAATTATCTTAGACATGTACATGGTGCCAGGCTAGGTATTTGAATATATCAATACTCTGTTTTTACTTCTTTGCCTGGCCTTTTTGCTGTTATGCATGGTCCTACAAAGGAATTAAGATTTGCTTCAGGGTAACATGTAGCATGCATGTGTGCAACATCTTTTAACTTGCTTCATGATTTTTATTTTCAGCATTCTGGAACAGGATTCCAAGAGAATGAAACCTGGTGTGAACCCTGCAAACCAGAGGAGGCATCTTCTAGAATTTTCAGCTAAAGAAGTACAAGACACATCAGATGGTATCATCCAGAAAAACAGCTACAGGTTAGATGGCGTGTATCTGTTGGTGTTTTCATTTTAATGAAAGCAGAACAGAGAATTTGCTAGTATAACTTTATATCTCACTGTTCATATATAGTTTTGACTAGTAGCGCAAATCCTGAGGTCATTAATAAATTACACTTCTATGATCAATTTTAAGAATAAATGTACTTTGAAACTTTTCCCAGTTTTAGGATTCTTACAGTGAGGTTATTTTGAAATCTCAGTCTGTGTGTATTAGTCTTATATTTACCTATCAAATTAATAATTGATTGCATGTTTTTTCCATCTTGGAAATGTGTGGCATATAAATACTATGACTATATACTATCAGCCAAAGTGCAACACTTCTAAAAAGGAAAGCTAATGGTAGTAGTAGTCACATCAGGACATTAGACATTAGTTGGGACTGTCTCGGATAAATGAGAAAGGAACTCTCTATTCCAGTAATTTACAACACTAGCTTGCTGGCAATGTCCTTTACTTTAGTGCTTTATTTGCTGTCATTTTTTTCTATCAGTATAGAATGACCTGCAAGCAGCCTAGAACTCTGCCCGTCTTTGAGTTAGTGTGGGTCTGTCTCCAGACTGCATGTTGGCTTAGATTTTTCTCTTTCCTTTCTCCTTTATCTCCATGCAGCCCCTATCCTGTATTTCTCCTAACATTTTTTTCTTTTCTTTGTGGCTGATAGAACAAAGCCAGTCAGCAGAGATGCACAAAAATCATTATTAGAGTGTGTCACATGGAAAGAAAATTAGAACTCAGAAATAACATTTAGGAAAGCAGTTTTGGGTGTGTGTGTTGTGGCACAGTGGGTTAAGCTGCTGCCTAGGACATCCACATCCCAAATCAGAGTGCTGATTTAAGCCCTGACTATTCCACTTCCCATGTAGCTTCCTGCTAATGTGCCTGGGAAGGCAGCAAATGAGTCCTTGCCACCCATGTGGGAGACCTCGGTAGGGTTCCAGGCTTCCTGTCTTCAGCCTGGCCTGTCCCTGGCTGTTGTGGGCCACTGGGTAGTGAACCAGTAAATCTCTCTCTCTCTCTATGCCTTTCAAATAAATAAAGAAGTGTTAGACTTTTCTGACAACAGAGCAAGCTCCCACATGTTGGTTCACTCCCCAGATGTGTTGTGACAGTAGGTCTCCCACAGGGTGCCAGGAACACAGTTCCCTGAGCTATCATTGCTGACTCCCAAGGTCTACGTTAGTAGGAAGCTGGAGTCAAGGGCCAGAGATGAGATTCAGTCCCAGGCACTCCCATGTGGGACACAGGCATTTTACCTGGGATCTTTACTGCTAGGCGAAATGCCTGCTCCTCAGATTCTAATCCTCGACTCAGATTTTACTTCCTGCGTCACACTGGATGTGCATTCACATGACCTAGATCAGTGTGATAATTAGGAATGTATACTTTTTTACACCAATGGAGTAACTAATTAATTTCATCCTGTGTTTTATTAATGATTCAGATTCCACCAGCTTTTTAACTTAAATTTTTTTCCTGACAAGTACTTTATGTCTAACCCTACCCCTGTCTTTTCCCTTTGCCCCTGCCTGCCACACACACACCTGTTTTGGGGAAACTATTCAGTTTTGTTATCACAGAATTATGAATGACCACACAGCTTTACTTCTGGTCACATAATACAGGCTTTACTGTCAAACAGCTGGTCTGCCCCCTGTTTCTCCCATTACCATCACCTGCTTTTTGCTAGGAAGAGTGTCTGCATGCCGTGAGCTCACACTGAAGATACATACCATGTGTTGTCATTTTTATTTCTGATTTTTGGTTTTGATTTCTCAAAAAATGGTGTCCGGATAAACATGAATTACCATGCTATCACTTTAGAAAATCAGAAAATGACATTGTTGTTATGGTTTTTACTTTCTCTACTATTACATTATTCTATCTTGGAGTATGTTCTATTTAGTATATTTTTATTTCCATGAAAAGTGAGTATAGTGAGGATTCCCATATTGCAAGCTTTTTGGGAATTTAAGATGCAAAGAAACAAATGTTTCCCTGTATGTTTCAGTTATGATCATTCTGTTTCGAATGACAAAGCCCTGATGGTGCTCTCTGAAGAACCACTGCTTTATATTCCCCCACCTCCTTGTCAGCCTCTGATCAACACAACCGAGTCGCTCAGGTGAGTGCCTCTAGACTGCTGCAGAAATAGCTAAGTGGGTTCTCGTATTTAGTTTTGGAACCTAGAAAAATATTGTGGAGATTAACTAAGTGGCTGAGATCATCTCTGACTTACTTAGCAATCATTGTCCAGTTTCCTGACCAACCTGATAGAGGTGCTGATGAATCTATTTATGTGTTAGTTGCATTCTTAAGTGTGTCTTATTTGAAAGCTACAAAATGAAATTAACATAAAAATTCAGGGTAGATGCCAGGCTTGCAGTTGGTGACATTTCATAGCAGAAATCCCTTTCTCTTCAAATTAAGAAGAGAATGTGAGAGTGTGATTCTGGAGACACGTTCCCATTAGTACCCCATTTGTGCACCACCTTTCTTTATCCACTTTTCCCTTTAAAATTTGCTGTGATTTTAAATCCCATCCTTGAGCCTCAGTCACTGCTTCTGTTTTCTTTGTGACATGTAATAACCAACTAGAGCTAAATAAGCGCAGTCTGACATCTCTCTCCACAGTCTCTAAGGTGTAAGGGAAATAAAGGAAAGAGATATTTGAAGTATCCATTTTTAACTTTGCACTGCTGAAGATTTTGAATTGTTTTTTTCCTCTGGGCAGTTGAGTTTACTGTTTTCTTTCTCTCTAAAGAGCATGGTTTCAAAGGCTTTAATGCATTCATTTTTTTTTTTTTTTTGTTACAAGTGCTATGACTTGTTAAGTTCCCTCCAGTGTCTCAGATGTTCATGTGTACATAGTCCAAGAACAGAAACAGGAAATAAGTTTTTTGTGTGGGGGGGAAAAAAACCCTTGCTTTCAATATTTATGTTTGGCAGATATTTAGCTGTAGATTTCTTTGAATTTTAAATTCATGATTTAGGAGGTTACCCAATAAAAAATGAAAGTCTCATTAAAATCAGCTGAACATTGTCTTAGCATTTTCAAATAAAAAAGCAATATTGAGTGGCCAGTGCTGTGGCTCAGTGGATTAAGCCACAGCCTGCAGTGCCGGCATCCTATATGGGTGCCAGTTCAAGTCCTGGATGCTCCACTTCCAATCCAGCTCCCTGCTAATGTGTCTGGGAAAGCAGTGGAAGATGGCCCAAGTCCCTGGGCCCCTGCACCCATGTGGGAGACCCAGAGGAATTTTCTGGCTCCTGGCTTTGGCCTGGCCCTATCCCAGCTATTACAGACATTTCAGGAATTAACCAATGGATGGAAATCTGGAATCTCTCTCTCTCTCTCCCTGTCTTTTCTGTAACTCTGCCTTTCAAATAAATAAAAAAAAATATATTTTTAAAGATCTATTCATTTATTTGAAAGGCAGAGTTAGAAAGAGGCAGAGACAGAAAGAGAGAGAGAGAGACAGAGAGAGAGAGAAGTCTTCCATCTGCTGGTTCACCCCCCAGATGGCCACAAAGGCCAAAGCTACGCCAATTCAAAGCCAGGAGCCAGGAGTTTTTCTGGGTTTCCCACATGGATGCAGAGGCCCAAGGACTTGGACCATCTTCTGCTGCTTTCCCAAGCCATAGTAGAAAACTGGATAGGAAGTGTAGCATCAAGGACTCGAACCAGCACCCATATGGGATGCTGGCACTGCAGTTGGCGGCTTTACCTGCTACGCCACAGCACCAGCCCCTAAAATATATATGTATTTTAAAAATCGGTATTGAATCATCAGGCACATAGAATGCTCTTTGAAGGAATGATTTAATTCGCTTCTAAGAAGTGAGACACTTATTCCCATGAAATATGTTTAACTAATTAGCCTATATTATAGGTTAAATCATGAACTTCGAGGCTGGGTTCATAGACATGAAGTGGAAAGGACCAAGTCAAGAAGAATGACAAATCACCAACAGAAAACCCGTATTCTTCAGGTTTGTTTCTTTCAACAATGTTTAGCATATTCATTGGAAGGCTTCCCCCGAGAAGAGTTATATTGAGAGCTTTATGATGGCTTATCCATATTTAGGCATGAAGATCTTTGTGTCTAATTCAGTGATTAGAATCTGGTTTTATTATGGACCTTTCATAATTCTTAGAAACTTGTCCTTGGTAATGTAATTATTTTAGACAAACATAAGTTGTTGTATGTTTAGTAATAACTTGTTTGGCTTGGCCATTAAACTTGTGATGCTTAGACTCAGATATTGGGCTGTTTCTTTAAACTTTTTGTGAAATGCCCTAAATGTGTTAATCTCCATAAGATACATCTCTTGGCCTAGAATGTGACCTAAAAAGTGATAATTTCTATATATTCTATTTATTTAATTACTTGAACTTAATATGTCAGAATTTTCATGAAAAACCTGTGTGAATAC
The DNA here is from genome assembly GCA_949820135.1 of Sylvilagus floridanus. Classification (NCBI taxonomy): domain Eukaryota; kingdom Metazoa; phylum Chordata; class Mammalia; order Lagomorpha; family Leporidae; genus Sylvilagus; species Sylvilagus floridanus. Next base: position 123,289,220 of record OX463225.1, read on the forward strand.
TTCAGTGAAAGCTTAGTAAGTGTGGAATGAGTCAGTTGGAAAGATCTTCATACACTGCCATTGTATTGCATTAAATCTGTTTTTCCCTTCCAGGGTGCTCTGGAACAGGGCTCCAATTCTCAGCTGATGGCTGTCCAATACACAGAAACCACTAGTATCAGGTAAGAAATTGTGGAATTGAAGATAGAGTATTTACATTAGTCCACACACCATATACTATTTCTGAGCAGCCAGAGTAAAGTTAGATAATTTCAGGTCAACTCTCCCATGACTCTTAATTATAGATTTAGTCAGAATGCTTTTAGTTTTTGTTTTTTTTTGTTTTTTTTGTTTTTTTTTACAGGCAGAGTGGACAGTGAGAGAGAGAGACAGAGAGAAAGGTCTTCCTTTTTGCCGTTGGTTCACCCTCCAATGGCTGCCGCGGTCGGCGCGCTGCGGCCGGCGCACCGCGCTCATCCGATGACAGGAGCCAGGAGCCAGGTGCTTTTCCTGGTCTCCCCATGGGGTGCAGGGCCCAAGCACCTGGGCCATCCTCCACTGCACTCCTGGGCCACAGCAGAGGGCTGGCCTGGAAGAGGGGCAGCCGGGACAGAATCCGGCGCCCCGACCGGGACTAGAACCCGGTGTGCCGGCGCCGCAAGGCGGAGGATTAGCCTGTTGAGCTACGGCGCCGGCCTGCTTTTAGTTTAACATTTTGCTAAGAAAATCTTACATAGCTGTTTTCCTTGATTTGTATAATATTTGATAAAGCTAGGGGAAGGGAATATTATTATTATTATTTTAAGATTTTATCTTATTTATTTGAAAGAGTTACAGTGAGAGGTAGAGACAGAGAGAGAGGTCTTCCATGTGCTGGTTCACTCCCCAGATGGCCCCATCGGCAGGACTGCGCCGATCTGAAGCCAGGAGCCAGGGGCTTCTTCCAGGTCTCCCACGTGAGTGCAGGGGCCCAAGGACTTGGGCCAAATTTTACTGCTATCCCAGGCCGTAACAGAGAGCTGGGTTGGAAGAGGAGCAGCAGGGACTAGAACCGGCGCCCATATGGGATGCTGGCACTGTAGGCCAGAGCCACAGTGCCAGCCCCGAGAATATTATATTTAGCTATTCTATTCCAGGTGTCTTGCTGAGTGCTTTACATGAATTTTATCTTTAAATGGATATCATAAGTTGAAGTGTATTTTAAAAAAATATTTACTTATTTATTGGAAAGAATTACACAGAGAGAGAAAGAGAAGCAGAGAGAGAGCGAGAGCGAGAGAGAGAGAGAGAGAGAGAGAGAAAGGTCTTCATCAGCTGGTTCACTCCCTAATTGGCTGCAATGGCTGGAGCTGTGCCCATCTGAAGCCAGGAGCCAAGAGCTTCTTCTGTGTCTCCCATGTGAGTGCAGGAGCCCAAGCACTTGGACCATCTTCTACTGCTTTCCCAGGCCATAACAGAGAGCTAGATCAGAAGTGGAACAGCCGGGTCTCGAACCAGTGCCCATATGGGATGCCAGCACTGCAGGCGGTGGCTTTACCTGCTACACCACAGTGCCGGCCCCAGAAGTGTATTTTTTTTTAAGATTTTTTTTTTTAATTTATTTGAAAACACACACACACACACACACACACACAGAGAGAGAGAGAGAGAGAGAGAGAGAAAGAGAGAAAGCAAGAAATCTTCCGTCTGCTGGTTCACTTCTCAGTTGGCTACAATGGCCAAGACTGGGCAGGCTGAAGCCAGGAGCCAGGAGCTTCATCCAGGTCTCCTACATGGGTATAGGGGCCCAAGCACTTAGACTATCTTCTGCTGCTTTCTCAGGTGTATTAGCAGGGAGCTGGATTGGAAGTTGAGCAGATGGGACTCAAACCAGCACCCTTATCAGATGCCAGCATTGAAGGTGATTACTTAACCTGCTGTGCTCAGTGCTGTGCTGGCCTTTAAAGTGTGTTTTATATATGGAAGAACTGATGAAGCCATTCTTTTTTTTTTTTTTTTTTGTAATTTTCAGAGTCACAGAACAAAGGCAGAATCACAATTCAGATCCTACCTATTTGACTTAAAATGCATTTTTTACTATATATTACAGATTTTGAAAAATTTCAAAGATAGTTCTATACCTAGAGCATTAAATGTCTTCAAGACGTGTCTGATTGAAAGGAAAGATATTGTGGGAGGCAGTATAGTTTTAGAGGTAAGATACTAGCTTTAGAAGGAGGCAGAGTTCAAATCACAACTCTGCTATTTGCTGTGTGGGCTCAAGTAGGTTAATCCTGTAATTCATGTTTCCTCATCCACAAAATTTGACTGCACAGAGCTGATACAATGGTTAAATTAGATAATATATTTGAAGCACTTAGCATGGTGGTGGACATATGTAAGTGTCCCCAGAATGGTAAATGGCGATGTTATGATAAGAGTGACAACAGTGCCACCAAAGTGAAAGTTAAGTCTTCAATTCTATCTGTGTCTCTGACACAGATTTACAGTTCATTAGTTAATACTGACAACATTTACTCAGAGTCTACTATGTGCCAGTGTTTCTGGCACTGAGGAAAAAAGTATGTATATAAGAAAAATGTAAGTTTAAATTGCTTTATTCTTGATCATATCAGTTGATAAATTTTATTAAATGACAATGAGTAACATATCAGTAGTTGTGAATGTTTAAAATCCTAAGATTATTTTAATCCTGTTGAAATGGATAATTCAAATATATTTATATTGGAACTAATAATTTTCTGTTAACCAGAGTATTTCAATTACTGTTGATTTATTTTTAAAATATATATATCAACTTTTTGCTGCATGACTATGATGATATATATAGTTCTATAGTAGTTACAATTTTTTTAAAAAATTTATTTATTTGAGAGAGAGAAGTACATGTGAGTTCCTCTCTGCTGTTTTGCTCCCCATGTGCCTACAATGACTGGGCAGGGTCAAGGTTGAAGCCCGGAGCTGGAAATTCAATCCAGCCCTCCCACTGGTGGCAGGAACACTGTTACTTGCAGCATCACCCCTGCTTCCCAGGGTCTGCTTTAACAGGAAGCTGGAGTCAGGAGCTAGAGGCAGGCAGCACACCAAGGCACTCCAACCGGGGATCCTAACCAGCTTCTTAACTGCTGGGCCAAGATTCGCCTCCAAAATGTTCTTAACCCGTTATGTCCAGTTGTCCTATATATAATCTATCCGTAAAAAACATAAATTGAGCAATAAATATATTGCTTATGGTAACTTTGAAATAAATATTATGTTTTAGAGTTCTATTCTTTTGAGGAAAGTAATAGGTGAATGGTTAGAACATTAAAAATATTTTTAAATTCATTGTGAAAATGGCATAAACTTTACTGAAGGAGTTACTTTGCTAAATGTTCAACTGAGTACAAGATTATGTATGTAGGGGCTGGCACCATGGCGCAGTAGGTTAATCCTCCGCCTGCAGTGCCGGCATCCCATATGAACGCCATTTCTAGTCCCAGCTGCTCCTCTTCCAGTCCAGCTCTCTGCTGTAGCCTGGGAGAGCAGTAGAAGATGGTTCAAGTCTTTGGGCCTCTGCACCCACATGGGAGACCGGGAAGAATCATCTGGCTCCTGGCTTTGGATTGGCACAGCTTCAGCTGTTGCAGCCATTTGGGGAGTGAACCAACAGATGGAAGACCTGTCTCTCTGTCTGTCCCTCTCACTGTTGTAACTCTACCTCTCGAATAAATAAATAAAATCTTAAAAAAAAAGATTATGTATAATGTAACTGATATGTACTATAGAAAATGCATTCATGAAAGTATTTCTAGAACTAGGTTGTCATTTGATTTCAAGGAGTGTACTGTATTTCAAATTACCAATGTTCAGAAATGGCTGTTGTATAAATAAGACACTGGGACAATATATACTGCATAGGAATGTGTAGGGTACTGCACTACTGCCTGACAGATTCTAACACGTTGCTACTTGTGGTTATTTTGTGACTTCTGTGCTTAGGAGTGAGGTAGTTCTACAAATGCTAGAAATGATAGCGAATCCACAGTCACACTCTGTTTTTCTCAGCAATCTATGCACTTGTTGTGACTTTGTTGGTACACCTTCAAAACTGGATTCTGGAGCTGCAGGCCCCATGAAGGAAAACAGATCAAACAAGTGTCCTGTGAAACTGACGAAAAAACAAGCAAGAGGGCTGTGTGATTACAAATTCAATACAAATTATGAAATTCTTATTGTAAAATGGTTAGATAACAAGCGTGTCATTGTTGAACAAACTACAATGCAGTGAACCACTTGGCAAAGTGGTGGTGTGGATAAACACTGTTGGCATCATGGTGCAGTCAATTAAGCAGCCACTAGTAACCTTGGCATCCCAAATCAGAGTGCTGGTTGGAGTCTTGGCTGCTCTGCTTCCTATCCAAGTTTTAATGCTAATGAGCTTAGGAAGGCAGTGGAAGATAGCCCATGTGGCTGATCAGGTGGAGTGCCTGGTTCCTGGCCTAACCCTGGCTGTTGTGGCCATGTGGGGAATAAACAGTGGATGGAAGACCTGTTTCTATCTCTGCTTCTCCCTCCTCGTCTCTCTGTTACTCTGCCTTTCAAAGAAAGAAATCTTTTAAAACTTTCCACTCCTATTAGAGGTAAAAAATGGTTTTGTCTTCTGGTCACTCAAATAATTGAAATGTGTATTGTAAATGCATGGATTATTCACAATTTGTGAATAAAGACAAGAAAGACCTTACAAATTTTTTGAATTTCAAAAGAGACATCTGCTTAGCATACCTAAAATTATGCAAATGAGAAACTATGAGGAAGAAAGTGTAACACTCCCAGACTTAATACTGTCCAGATGGTATCAGATTTAACATGAGAAGCCATATTATTTTCAAACCAAAAATGATGAAGTCAAAACAAACCATATTATATAAAGCTGACAACATATTGTCAAAAATGTAACGTAACCCTTTGTTTAAAGTGTTTTGCTCCTTTCCACCAAAAATAATTGAATAGATCATGAAAATATATTGTGGAGTGTATGAAAGGGTATATCATAGTTGCCCAATTTATTTATAGGAAACGTTATATATATGTAAAAGATACTGTATTATCCCTATGTTTCATTTATAAGACAACCTTTATTTTCATTCTCAATGATAACAAAGGATATAAAAGCTCCAGGTTGCAATCTCTAACCTATTTTAATATACCTGTATCAATTTCATTTAAATATTTGCAGAATTAAAAACTTGGGACTTAATGGGGTAATGAATTGGTCAATCCTTAATCATGGATCTACATCTTACTCATAGATTCTGTATTTGCTAATCTACTTACTTGCTGAAATTTATTTATAAGCACAACATCAATTCTCATGGCACTTTTGTGGTCATTTGCAGACATATTCAGATGCTCCTAGGTGATGCTAAACAAGGGGATATTCCTGCTTTGTTGTTTTTCGTGTTATTGACAAGGTCACCACATTTGTTCACGTTTGTGCTTTTTGTTGGTAATTTTGCTGTTTAAAATGGCACCCAGGCATGTGGCTGCAGTGCTGTCCAGCAGTCCCAAATGCTTAAAGGCTACAGATACATCATGGAGAAAATACGTGGGTTAGCTGAATTTCAGTCAGGCATGAGTTACGGTGGTATTGTTTGTGTGCTCAGTGTTAATGAATAAATTAAATATATATTAAAGGTATCTTTTGGGAGAAACACACTTTTAAAAGGGCTACATATTAACTGGTCAACAACAATATTGTAACCAGAAGACCAAACCTGTATTTCCCATAGGAAAATGATCAGGACTCACTAATTCAGTGTTGGCAGTCTTGAAAACATAACTACCATAAATAACAAGAATTGACTATCCAAAATATTATAATCAGAAATAGTTTAGTGAGCAAATGGAAGTATTTCAAAGGAAATCTTATGACTCATTTCTATTTGGATCACTTTTGTTCACCTCTTATGTTTTATTGATATATAAAAGTTTTCCCTCTGGAGAAAAGTAAAGTATTGTAGGATCCTCTTAACTTTCTTGATGTTGGCTTATTGTACTCGACACTAAATGATCATGAAAATATAGTTTTAGGGGCTGGCGCTGTGGCACAGCAGGTTAAAGCCCTGGCCTGAAGCGCTGGCATCCCATATGGGCACTGGTTCTAGTCCCGGCTGCTCTTCTTCCAATCCAGCTCTCTGCTATGGCCTGGGATAACTGTAGAAGATGGCCCAAGTCCTTGGGCTCCTACACTCATGTGGGAGACCCGGAAGAAGCTCCTGGCTCCTGGCTTTGGGTCGGCACAGCTCCGGCCGTTGTGGTTGAATGAACCATTCTCTCATATTATGGAGAATGAACCAGCGGATAGAAGAGCTCTCTCTCTGTCTCTACCTCTCTCTGTAACTCTGTCTTTCAAATAAAAAAATAAAATAGATCTTTAAAAAAAATAGTTTTAATTTTATCAAGTCACCTCCATGGTACTTTTTTTTTTTTTTTTTTTTGAGAGACAGAATTAGAAGGAGAAACAGAGAAAGGTCTTCCATCTGTTGGTTCACTTCCCAAATGGCTGCAATGGCCAGAACTGAGCCACTCTGAAGTCAGGAGCTAGGAGCTCTTCCACGTAGGTGCAGGGGCCCACACACTTGGGCCATCTTCAGCTGCTTTCCCAGGCCATAGCAGAAAGCTGGACTGGAAGTGGAGCAGCCCGGAATAGGCCATATGGAATGCTAGTGCTGCAGGTGGAGGCTTAGCCTACTAGCCACAGCACCTGCCCCTCCATGGTGCTTTTAATGTCAATGGCCAACTATTGTTGAGTGACTCCTTCAGAACAGGACTCATGCTTGTCACATGATGTATAAAACATATTCAGTGCCAATAACAATCCTGGAAGGTTTATATGGTTTGCCTCATTTTAATGATGAGAAAACTGAGATTGCTCAGAAAGTTTGATTTCCCCAAAAATATGCACTTGAGGAGTGGAGCGGGAATTCAAAAACAAGTCTATTTCTAAATCCTCAGCTCAGTTTTACCTTCACACAGCCTCATAGCCAAGGGCACTTTTTTTTTTTTTTTAAAGATTTTTATTGTATTTATTTGAAAGGGTTACAGAAAGAGGTAGAGACATAGAGAAAGAAGTCTTCATCAGCTAGAACTGAGCCAGTCCAAAGCAAGGAGCTAGGAGCTTATTCCATGTCTCACACATAGGTACAGGGGCCCAAGGACTTGGGCCATCCTCCACTCTTTTCCCAGGCACATTAGTAGGGAGCTGGACTGGAACCGGCGACCACATGGGATGCTGGCGCTGCGGGCTGGGGCTTTAAGCCAAGGGCACTTTAACATACAAGGAGTCTAAGCATTTGAGAGATCTTTTAAAAAGCCCATGAGAAATCTATCTATTTACCTATCTATCTATTTCATTATACAGATGTATGTGTGTGTATATATATATATATATATATATATATATATATATATAATGAAAAAATCATGCATGGATTGCAAAAATTTTCACTTTAATACTTAATACTTTAATACTCACTTTAATACTTTAATAACACTTTAATACTCACTTTTTCTTACTTCAGTGGTAACTCTGGAAGTGAGCTACAAGTGTATTATGCTTCACCAAGAAGTTATCAAGACTTTTTTGAAGCCATCCGCAGAAGGGGAGACACATTTTATGTTGTGTCATTTCGACGGGTAAGTTCATTTTGAAAGAATAGAGCAAATATTTTTGATTGACTGCTGTGTACTAGATATTGGGCTGAATATTGTAGAAGATACAAAGATGGGTGAGATAGGAAACAAAATAAATTGTGTGGGTGGAACCATTTGAGTGTTATAATATATGCTTGAATTGAGCTGTTCAGCATCATGAAGATGAACATGGAACTGATGTCAAGCATCAGTTTATTCCTAGAAGATACAATTTCTTTTTAATCTTTGTCATCCCTGTGGCCAACCTGTTTATTTGTAATCAAAGGAAAAGTAAAAATTTAAAACATAAAAATTTCCTATTAGGATTTATACAGTCAATTCCTATTTGGTTATTGAGAAACAGACTTCTAAAGCATAAGGCTGAACACCGTTTGGGCAGGTGAACCACGAGCTGATTAACATATTAGTTGTAGGATGTTTGGATCTGCATTCCTGAGACTCTCTGCTCTGCTCTTCTCTCTTTCTTTCATTCTTGGTAGTGAAGTGTCTTAGGTAATTAGCCAGCTTAGGCAAAAGTAAATGTTTACACTGGAACTTTTGAATGTTACTAATGTTGGACTAAAGGGGGAAAATGCATAGCTATTTACATTCCATCTACTTTCCCTATAATATGAAAATACATTCTTTTAGGAGTTGCTATGTGAATAGCTCTGTTAGAATGCTGTATGGCAGCACATGAATGAATTTAAAACCCCAATGGTTTATATGCTAAGCCTTTTTAACTTTTTTTTAAGAACCTAGACGGTGGTTAAGTATATGCCAACAATAGAATAAATAGTTCATTCTCTGACCATTGCTATCACTTGCTGTCACTGAAATCTCAGCTAACTAGTTAATTATTTTCCTAAGGTGTAAATGAATAGTAAGAGTTCAGGCTTTCAGGACAAGAGAAGTTTGGTCCCTTGAAGACTACAGAGAAAAAATGTTTTAGGTATTTTTTGTTAGTAATAGAATATGCTAAGAGATTTGGAGTACATTAGCCACAGCATCTAACGATGCATGGCTTTTCATAGAGTTCCCTGTTCTTATTTTCTCAGACAGAATTAGTCTCATTCTGCACTGCAGCTGCCTCTACGTTCCTTTTCAGCAGCAAGGGGGCAGCTGAGAACAGGGTTTCAATAAGGCTCCAAATGTATTGGCTGATGAGAACTAAGTGTTTGCTCTACTAGTGATGCTGATGGAAGTTTCTAAAAATGGGATCCAGAATTACTAAGAAAAGATCTGATGGGTATTAAAATGAATGTGGTGAAGTATATGTAGTAGAAGTTACTCAGAAAAATGTACTTAATGCTCAAATAACCAAGTAGTTTCTTAAGCTCATAATAATTAATATTCAATCAAAATAGTATAATGTATACTAAAAATAGCATTTGTCAAACCATAGATTGAAGTCATGGTTGGTAATGTTTCTTTTGGTGAGAAAACAAGTATTTTTAATAGAGAAAATAAGGTTTGCTTTAAAGGGACTGTATTTTTATAAAAGATGAATAGAACTCTTTTTTAAAGAAATGTATGCATTGCTTTTCTTGCATTTGTAGAAAGTGATTTTTCTTAAGTTTACTGTGAAAATGCTGGTAGGAAATTATTGATTTCCTTTCTGCACTCCTTTGATGTTCAAGGAGACTATGAGGACTGTTTCTCACATTGTTTGGATCTTTCTTTTCCTAAATAATGTTTTATCACATTTTGGTGTTTTCTATAAAGGGGAAGGAAAGATAAACCTGAACTTAATTAAATAACAGTAGTTAGACAAGTCTTTTCCATTTTTTCTTGTTTTGGCAGTAGGGAACAGATAGCTAATTTTATCTCAATGAATATAATCTATGTCATGGGAAAGCAATTTAGTTCTTAAATACTTAGATTGTTCCTTTTGCTTTTACTAAAATGAAAATGAAGGAGGTCATCACCTCCTGTTTGGTATTCCATCTTTCAATACAAAATATTCTCCTAGTAGTTCCATCAAAAAGGTGAGTGGGATTGTTTCTTATGTGGGAAAATGTAGATTTTTACTCCCACTTAGGGTTTTTTTTGTTTTTTTTTGACAGGTAGTTTTAGACAGTGAGAGAGAGAGAAAGAGAAAGAGAGAAAGGTCCTCCCTTCTTTGGCTCACTCCCCAAATGGCTGCCACGGCCAGTGCTGCGCTGGCCGGAAGCCAGGAGCCAGGTGCCTCTTCCCCCCAGTCTCCCATGTGGGTGCAGGGCCCAAGCACCTGGGCCATCCTCCACTGCGCTCCCGGGCCACAGTAGAGAGCTAGACTGGAAGAGGAGCAACCAAGACTAGAACCTGGTGCCCACATGGGATGCCAGTGCCGTAGGCAGAGGATTAGCCAAGTCAGCCACGGCGCCGGCCCCTCCCACTTAGGTTCTTAATTTCATTGACACAAATTATTGTAATTGATACTGTATGACTACATTGGAAATTCAGAAATGTACAGATTCTGAAGCCTCAAGTTTCTGCCTAACATAAGCCAGACATTTACAATAGCACCAATAAGCAAGTCAATGTTTTATAATTGAACATGTTTTTAACAAAAAGTAGTAGACATTAAATGTGTAGTATACCATTATTTAAAGGACAAACCCACCCAAACTCACACCCTTTCACACCCTACATTCCTGCACCCTTTAATCCACAGTTGAGCTGCTGAAATTATTTTCTCTAGAGCAGACATACTCTTGCATAACTACTGAGTTCCTGTTATAGGTCAGCAAGAAAGAATGCTTATGATCCCAGTAGCCCTGACAAAGGCTCAAAAGGTTTTCTGTTCTTTTAGTTTTCCTTTAAGAGTTCTGCCTCCAACACAGTCATCTTTTCTGTTCTCCTGGTTTAATTCCACATATTCATAACTTGTTTTCCTTAAAGTCCTTACCTTTCCCTCCTCTCTCTGACTTGTGTTAGTATGATCTGAATGGTGCAGGATAGGGAATAACTTCCTCAGAGTTCCACATGGCTTTGAGTATGTTACAACTGATATATGAATAAGAAAAAAATCCAATTAAAATCACTGTTTTTTCGTAATGCTTTTTTGTGATAGTCTATGTAGGGAGGTAGGCTGAAGAATAGGATGCATTTAAGAAAATAAACAGAAATAAAGACAGGAAAGCTCGACTAAAGGTAGACAAAAAAGAGATTCCAAAGGAGGAGAAAAGATAGCCTGGAGAAGAAAGGTGGGGAAATAATATGAATTCATCCATAACGCGAAGAAACATGGGAAATATCATCTTTAGATGCTTCTTTCCCAAGCACTAGTATCTATAGGAAGGATTTTGTTTTCTTTCTGGAACAGTTTCCTATTAAGAGCAGGTTTTCTTTGACTGGGTTCACTGTGAATGTCAGTTTGCCATGTTATATCCATTCATTTGTAATTTCTGTGCCAAATGAGATGCATGCCTACTTTTGGAACACTTCTTACTTCTTTGTATTTTCTGTTTTTTTTTTTTTTTTTTTTTGACAGGCAGAGTGGACAGTGAGAGAGAGAGAGAGAGAGAGAGAGAGAGAGAGAGAAAGGTCTTCCTTTTGCCGTTGGTTCACCCTCCAATGGCCGCCACGGCCAGCGCGCTGCGGCCGGCGCACCGTGCTCATCTGATGGATGGCAGGAGCCAGGAGCCAGGTGCTTTTCCTGGTCTCCCATGGGGTGCAGGGCCCAAGCACCTGGGCCATCCTCCACTGCACTCGCGGGCCACAGCAGAGGGCTGGCCTGGAAGAGGGGCAACTGGGACAGAATCCGGTGCCCCGACCGGGACTAGAACCCGGTGTGCCGGCGCCGCAAGGCGGAGGATTAGCCCGTTGAGCCACGGCGCAGGCCATTTTCTGTTATTTTTAAAAAAAATTTTTTAAAGGTTTATTTTATTTATTTGAAAGACAGAGTTACAGAGAGAGTTAGAGACAGAGAGAGAGGTCTTCCATCTGCTGGTTCACTCCCCAGATGGCTGCAACGGCCAGAGCTGTACCGATCCGAAGCCAGGAGCCAGCTTCTTCCAGGTCTCCTCCATGGGTGCAGGGGCCCAAGCACTTGGGCCATCTTCTACTGCCTTCCCAGGCCATGGCAGAGAGCTGGATTGGAAGTGGAGCAGCCGGGACTCAAACTGGCGGCCATGTGGGATGCCTGCACTGCAGGTGGCGGCTTTACCCGCTGTGCCACAGTGCTGGCCCCATGTATTTTCTGTTTTAAGTACCTTTTCCTCAAGTCAAAAGTAAACACTTAAAAGTGTCTTTTCATCAGTAGAACCTGAGCTATACTTGGTCTGCCTGCTCAGAGATGTTCCTCTCTATAGTACCATATTTGGCTATTTCACCTTTCCTTGATCTCTTACAAATATGTATATGTGGGCAAGCATGGCTTGTAAGGATAACCTTAAGTAATAGAAACTTTTAGTATAAGATGCATGGGAACTGAAGTCGTGTAAGAAACTGGCCCAGCAGCCAGGCCGTCTCTTTGTGCTTATATTTCACAGGCTATACACTAGTTCTCATGAAGAACTAGAAGAGTAACTTCTTATCATTCCTGGTTCAGCAGCAGCTCCAGTGATTACACTTTAGTATTTTTCTCACATTGCTGATTTGGGAACTCAGAGTAAGAGGATCTGAATGGATAGTTGCTCACTATCTCTTGTGAAGAAATTTCTAAGGCAGCCTTGGCACTTGATCCATGATTCACTCATTTGTGGCCCCGGGCTATAGGAATGGATTTGGTAAATGTATTCTCCAGCTTTGTGAGCCAACAACTTTATGCAAAAAGAGGAGCCTTATGATAGGCCCTTGAAGCTTCATAAATTATTTATTATACTTTTTAACCTGTTCTTAATTCTTTCTTGTATTGGTCCCTAATTGATCTAAAAGGCTTATTTTATCTGTGTTATAAGCCTCTAAAAGGCAATAAATGGCATATGCTTTTTTATTGCCACCCCTGACACTTAGCCACCTTTCAGTGAGTGCTTATTAACCCGAATGGATTTAGGTATGTTCCACCGAGACACTCAGTGATGGAAGCGCATTGCTTTTCATAACTTTTCAAGGGTATTTTTATACTATTTTGCTTAAAGAAGTTCAAATGTATTTTACTGATCCAAGAAGTGACATAAGCAGTGCAGAATTCCAGCAGAAAGTTTAGTTAAAGATGATTCTCTTTTGCCCATTTATGGTTGCACTAGCCAGAGGTGAATCAGCTTCATTTCTTCTCTCTCTAAATCTGTAAAGAAATCATCTAGGTGAAATGGTTAACTGCTTGCTATGTTAACAGGCAGAACTTTAAGGTATTTGCATCCTTGTTTTTTTAATATGTGGTGGAAGCATTTTGGACTGTAGCTAGACCTTACTGCTGTCTTTTTCAGGAGAGAGGATAGTGTCTAGTTTCTATATAGTTTCAAGCAACATGAGCCAGAAGCTTGAATCTTTGACAAACTATAGGAAATGTTCTGTCATTGCAAAGGTGATGACATTATTTGTTCAGAATAGTTGCCAAAGGTTTATTTCCCCTGGATAGCCATTAAAAAAGAATTTCACAAAATAGTAATGTTTCTCAAATTAATACCTAAATTAATATCTAACCCAATGAAGAATGATACATTTTAATACTTGTTATTAGAAATTTGTTTAGTTTACACATATGTAAACAATATATATATATGTTTATGTAAAATCTTCAGAAGCAGAAGTTTCCTTAGTAATCAAAAGAAATTAGTTTATGAAATCTGCTTCAAAAGGTTGTAGCTCCTTCATTTGTTTCTGAGACTTCACCACTCGAACATCCACATGGCACTTGGAATGTGGCCATTTTTCTTATCTTCACTTTCATGCATGGCCTTTCAGCCCAATTCTACCTGGAATAAAAAATGCGTAAGTGAGTGTGGAGAGATACTTAAATTAAAAAAAGAATCTTATCTCAGAAGAAGGACTTTTTAAACAAACCCTCTTTTAGATGACTTGTCTTTAATTTGTAACTTACTTTAAAACAGTCTTTCATTCGGGTAATGAAAGCACATTATAAAATAGAGCACAGTTGTCTGAGTATCTATTTAACCTAGGTTTACGTAAAGATTGCATCAGTAACATTATATACCCATTTTCCATTTTATTTCATCGTGTACAAATACTGACACCTTTAATATATACAAACTTTATCAATACAAACTTCTTCCACATACATAAGCTCATTAGTTCTTCAGATATGATAATGAAAGTATTCCTAGCTATATTTTATAGATGAAAAAACTGAGACAAAGAAAGGTTAATTAATTGAAAGATACAGAAATGGTAAGTAATAGAACTGGGGCAGTGATTTAGGTATTCTAATATAATGCAATGATTTTTTAAATTTGAGTTTTGGTGCCTTTTTCTTTATATTCAATGACTTTAATAAGTAAATTGCAAATTACTGTATTCCTCTAAAACCAGCCATTGTTTCATTGCTCTATGTGGTGAACAGTTTTTGTCGGGTTGTTACATAATCTCCAGAAATCTTGTTTATTAGCTACCTGATTGTAGTTTAAGCACTTCATTTGGTTATACTTTAAAAATAATAATTGAATGACTGAAATATTTATAATATAGTTTCTATTTTCAAACCAGGGGAATAGAATAAGTAGGCCTTGAATGTTTCTGGTTCCTTTGTGTGAAACAATATCTGAAATTTGCAACATATTGGAAAAGAAGTATCTTTTCTGTTTTGAAAGGTAGTTTAACCAAAATAGACACTATTTTCATTATTTGTACTCTAGAGCATCCCATTGAGAAGAGTGGCTTTTTGTGTGCAAGTTCGTTTTATTATGGATTCTGTATATGGCATGCTAGATCCTTGAGACCAGAAGTGTTTGATCTCAAATTCCTTATTAAATATAATTTATTGTTGTATGGCTTAAAGGGATTTATTCATATATTCTTTGACTCTATAACAGATTGTTAGCTAAAAGCATTTTTATCATTTGAACTTTTCAGTTGCAAACTCTAAAAGAACCTCCTTTATGTTTGAAAAAATAATTGTTAAATAGTCTGTATAGCTAAACTTATGTATTAAATAGCCATTGACACACAATTTATAACTCATGAATCATTCTTAAGAATATTTTAAAAATTTTGACAGTTATACATATTCATAGGTACTATGTGATATTTCAATACATATATACAGTGTGTAATGCTCACAGGGTTATTGACATATTTGTCACCTCAAACATTTATCATTTCTTTGTGTTAGGAACATTCAAAATCCTTTCAACGAGCTATTCTGAGAGATACGTTTAATTGTTGTAGTCACCTGACTGTGCTATAGAACATTAGAAGTTATTCCTGGACTTGTGTTTAGCCTAATTAATGACTTAAAAAACACAGAAATTATTCTTTTCCAACTACACCCTTGTACCCATAGCCATCCTCTTTCCATCTCCCTCTCTCTCTTCCTGACCACCCCACCCTCCACCCCAAGTCTCAACACCAACACATCAAAGTCTGGAATGATTTGAAGTGTACAAAATTCTCAGAAAGGTGGGCAGATCTATCTGAACCAGGGTAATTTTCCAGTGGTTCATTCTTTGTGTGCTCTATTTAATATAGTCTTGTCAGCTTCATGCTTTCTCTGGCATGGATAAAGTCTTTTCATTCTGTTTTGTCTTTTACAAGTTCTACTGTAATGCTCTGAAGATCCTGCAGAGCAAGTCCTAAATAAGTCTGGATTGCTCAGGCCTTTTAACTTTTATTTTTATGTCCTGCTGTCCAAAAGATTACTGAAGGTGGGGCTCACAGAAATAAAGGAGGACATTTTTCTCACTGAAATGTTTAAAATTTTTAGAGGTGGGCATTTGACACAATGTTTAAGATGCTGCTTGAGACAGCCACATTTCTGTATCAAAGCTGCCCGGATTTGAGTTCCATTTTTCCAGTCCAGCTTCCTGCTAATGTGAACCTTGGAGAGGCTTCAGGTGATGGCTTCAGTGAGTTCCTGTCACCCACATGGGAAACCAGGACTGAGTTCTCAGGCTGGCCCAGTCCTGGCAGTTGTAGGCATGTGGGGAGTGAACCAGTGGATGAAAGATCTGTCAGTCTGTCTGCCTTTCAAATAAATATTTTTTTTTTTGACAGGCAGAGTGGACAGTGAGAGAGAGAGACAGAGAGAAAGGTCTTCCTTTTGCCGTTGGTTCACCCTCCAATGGCCACCGCGGCCGGCGCACGGCGCTCATCCGATGGCAGGAGCCAGGTGCTTCTCCTGGTCTCCCATGGGGTGCAGGGCCCAAGCACCTGGGCCATCCTCCACTGCACTCCCGGGCCACAGCAGAGAGCTGGCCTGGAAGAGGGGCAACCGGACAGAATCTGGCACCCCGACCGGGACTAGAACCCGGTGTGCTGGAGCCGCAAGGCGGAGGATTAGCCTGCTGAGTCACGGCGCCGGACTAAATAAATAATTTTTAAAAATTTACTTATAGAAACTACTTTTTAAATTCAGATGATAATGATATTTTTAAAACACATGGTCTACTTTGATGTGGGTGGACCTTTAGCTATGGAATCGAATTGTTCCTGAAAGACTTCAAAAGTTACACTGAAAAAAAATGTTGGATTTAATAATTGACACCTTAAAATTCTGAGAGTTTGTCATCAAATTTTAGATTTTTTTAAAAAAAGATTTATTTATTTATTTGAAAGTGTACAGAGAGGGAGAGACACAGAGAGAAAGAGATTTTTCATCTGTTGGTTCACTCCCTCAATGACCACAACAGCCAGAGCTGGGCTGATCTGACACCAGGAGCCAGGAGCTTCTTCCAGGTCTCTCACATGGGTGCAGGGGTCCAAGTACATGGACCATTTTCCACTGCTTTCCCAGGCACATTAGCAGAGAGCTGGATCAGAAGCAGAGCAGCCAGTATTGAACTAGCCCCCATATGGGATGCCAGTGTCACAGGCAGTAGGTTAACCCACTACACCACAACACGGGTCCTGAAATTTTAGACTTGTTCTGATGATGGAAGAAAATATTTCTTCAAAGCAGAACTGCACTCTTAGAATTTATCTTCACACCATGAATATGTAAGGAAAAGACATTTCTTAAACAACCCTTATATGCAGACCTTAAGCACCTGCATTCTAGCTCCAGTGTTATCATTTACTGGCATTTGTTATGTCAGTTTGGACAAATCACTTAGTCCCTCTTATCTTCAGTTTCCAAACCTGTAAAATGATAAGGTTCGGGCAGACTCTGTGGTGCAGTGGGTTAAGCCGCTGCTTGAGATGGCTTCATACTCTATCAGGGTGCAGGTTTGAGTCCCAGCTGTTCTACTTCCAATCCAGTTCCCTGCTAACGCTCCTGGGAAGCTGTGACTAATGGCTCAAGTGCTCGAGTCCTTGCTGCCCATGTGGGAGACCTGAATGCAAGTCCTGTGTCCTGGTACCACCGTGACCCAGCCCTTGCTGTTGCAGACATTCGGGGAGGGAACGAGCACATGGGAGATCTCTCTCTCTCTCTCTCTCTCTCTCTCTCTCTCCTTTTCCTTCTAGTTCCAGAAATCCACAGTCTTGCATGTGTGTATGTGCAGGTGAACACTGCCCTCTTAGAAAGCTGCAGTATCACTTTAAACTTTTTGATGTTACTAGACTGAGTCTAACAGAGTTAATACATTTTAAGGGCACTGAGAAAACAATCATAACAAAAACAACAAAATGTCAAGTTACAAGGTAGGCCTATTATTTCATGAGCTTTCCTTTTTTTTTTTTTTAAGATAATGAATATGTTTATTAGCTTGAGTCCATCATTCCACACTGTATTCATGTATCACACCATCATTGCATATACCACAATTATAATTTGTCCAAAACATTTTAAAAATATACCGGGCTTTCTCCTTGCTAATACCTCAAGGCAGAAAACACTAGAGCAGCAGACACAGAGTTTTCAGGGGCGGCGACATGTCCTACCCAGGTGGTCTAGCTCGGCTCACGGCTGGTCATGAGGAATTTCAGTAATTTCTGGACTGGACTAAAATACCTGTGGAAGTTAGGCAGGTTCTGGTGCCTTAATTAAGAGCCAGGGCACGGGGGCCAGCGTTGTGGTGCAGTGGGTTAAGCTGACACAATGCACGCATCCTATCCGAGAGCGCTGGTTAGAGTCCCAGATGCTCCACTTCTGATACAGTTCCCTGCTCTTGTGCCTTGGAAAGCAGAAGATGGCCCAAGGACTTGGGCCCCTGCCACTCACGTAGGAGACCAGGAGGGAGTTCCTTGTTCCTGGCTTAGTTAACGGTTCTTTGGGGAGTGAACTGATGAATGGAAGATCTCTCTCTCTCTTTCTCTGTCTTTCAAATAAAGCAAATAAATCTTAAAAAAAAAAAAAAAAAAAAAGAGGACATGGCAGGGCTAAACACCTGCTACAAAGTAACTCCAGAAGCTTCTTAAAAACACAGGCACTGAAGACACTGCAGGCGGCTCCTGCTGCCCGAGGCTTTGCTGGTGAGCACTGAACTGCGGGAGCAGGAGCACCAGGGAAAGCTCTGGGCTGAGCAGAGCTTTTCCTCCTAGTGTAGCTGAAACCTGCTTGAAGTCCTGGCAAGGGTTAGCCAGGGGAGACCTCAGTCCTTTTTGTAAAGCTCTCCAGGCTCATAGCGCAGCCAGAACAAAGAACCGCCTGCTGTGGAATTACAGTCTCAGCAGGGAAGGTTCTGGGGCTCAAAACTAATCCAGACAGCTCTGACCACTGACGTGGGCAGACACACCGGACCCTACCCAAGGCAAAAAAAAAAAAAAAAAAATGTCTGGAGCAGGTAACTGATTCGCAGGATTCCAAAGAAGTAAGAGAAAAGCTGTCATCCAGGAAAACATTTTTAGTTAAATGAATATCAATTTTGGTAAAAGAACAGTTCTGGAAAAAGAAGCTCTATTTCTTTTGAATTTGCACATCATGATTGCATAGATGAGGGTGTTTCAATGGTAGTTTACTTGGGTGCAAAAATTTTTTTAAATTCATGCATAATTTTTTATAACATGCATTTCGCACAAACTTCTTGAAACACCCTGGAGTACAGTGTGATATTTCAACACATGGATACAGGGGTGTGGGTTTGGGCTAGAAGTTAAGATGCAGATTAAGACACCTGTACTCCAGCCCATATGAAGTATTAGGGCTTGATATCTGCCTCTGGCTCCTGACCCTCGCTTTCTCTAATGCATTCACTGGGAAGCAGCAGGTAATGACTCAAGCAGTTGGGTCCCTGCCATCCACATGGGAGACCTGGGTGGAGTTCCTGCTTTCAGCTGCAGCCTGGCTCAGTCCAGGTTTTGCAGATACTTAGGGAGTGAACCAGCTGATACGAGTGTACTCTCTCTCTCTCTCTCCCTATCGCTGTAACTCTCAAACAAATAAACAAAAACTGATAAACAAAAAAATACTTGGATACAAAATATACTGATCAGGTCAGAGTAATCAGCATCTCCTTATCATTTCCTTTGTGCCTTCAATCTCCTGTCTTCTAGTCCTTCCTAAAAGAGGAGGGATCTGGAAAACGTTGAAGGTGAGTGCATATAATGAAAAAAAAAATGCATGGATTTTGAAAAATCTTTGGGATCAGAATAAGCCTATCTTTTCTTTTTTTTTTAACTCACCTATATAGAATTTTATTTTTTCCCCAGAAACCTTTTATTTAAGGTATATAAATTTCATGCATTTCATAAATACAACTTTAGGAACAGAGTGGTAGTGATTCTTCCCACTGTACCCACCCTCCCACCCCATCTCCTACCCCACTTCCTCCTCCCGATTCTATTCCAATTCTTATTTTTTACTAGGATCTATTTTCAATTAACTTTATACACAGAAGATAAACTCTACTAAGTAAAGGGCTCAATAAATAGTATATAAAAAAACTGTTCCTTAACAGTTTTTTGATTTCTCTTTTGATTTCTTCTATGACCCACTGTTCATTCAGGAGCATGTTTTCAGTCTCCTTGATTTGCATATGTTCTAGAGACTCTTGATTTGTAGGTTTTCATCTTCATTCCCTGTGGTCACAGAAGATGCATGGTATGATTTCAATTTTTTTTTTTAATTTGCTGAGACTTACTTGATGGCCTGGGCCATGGAATATCCTAGAGAAAGTTCCATGCTCTGATGAGAAGAATGTGTATTCCGCAACTGTAGGATGAAAAGTTCTGTAGATATCCATTAGGTCCATTTAGACTATAGTGTCGATTAACTCTGTTGTTTCTTTGCTGATTTTCTGTCTGGTTTATCTGTCCATTGCTGAAAGTGGGGTATTGAAGTCCCCCATTACTATTGTATGAGAGTCTATGTCTCCCTTTAGATTCATTAACATTTCTTTTAAGTAGCTGGTGCCCTGTAATTAGGTGCATATCCATTTATTATAGTCACATCTTCCTGTTGATCCCTTATTGTTGCATAGTGCCCTTGTCTCTTTTAACAGTTTTTGTGTTAAAGTCTATTTTTTCTGATATTAGGATGATCCAAAAAAACAGCTCTTTTTTGGTTTCTGTTAGCATTAGCATGAAATATCTCTTTCCATCCTTTCACTTTCAGTCTGCATGTAACTTTTTTAGTGAGGTATGTTTCTTGTAGCCAGCAAATAGATGGGTTTTATTTTATTTTCCATTCAGCCAGTCTGATCTTTTAACTGGAGAGCTGAGGCCATTTATATTCAAGATGACTATTAATAAGTAATGGGTTGGCTCTGCCATTTTTCCATTAATATTCCTATTGTTTACTTTGTATTTCTTTTATACTTTTACTGGGAGATTTTCTGCCTTCACCTTCTTTCATAGTGATGAGCATGTTTCTGTGTGTAGCACATCCTTAAGCATCTTTTGTAAGGCTGGACAAGTGGTAACAAATTATTTCAATTTCTGTTTGTTATGGGAGATTTTTATTTCACCTTCATTCATAAATGGGAGATACTTGTTGTTTCTCTTTTTCCCCTGTGATGGCTTTTATCTTTGGACTATGCCTCTGTGGGTTAGTGGAGTGTCTGCTGAATATCCTGAGGCATATTCTGAGTGTGGCCAGGGAGTTCTGTTCAGTGCTCCAGGGTGAGGGCAGTGTCCAAGATGACTCCCAAATTGGGCATGGCAACTCTCTCTCTCTCTCTCTCTCTTTTTATTTAGTAAATATAAATTTCCAAAGTACAGTTTATGGATTACATTGCCCCCCCCCCATAATTTCCCTCCCACCCGCACCCCTCCCATCTCGGGCTCCCTCTCCCATTCCATTTGCATCAAGGTTCATTTTCAGTTATCTTTATATACAGATCGATTCAGTATATATTAAAATTTCATCAGTTTGCACCCACATAGAAACACAAAGTGTAAAAATACTGTTTCAGTATTAGTTATAGCATTACTTCACATTGGACAACACATTAAGGACAGATCCCACATGAGAAGTAAATACACAGTGACTCCTGTTGTTGACTTAACAATTTGACACTCTTGTGTATGGTGTCAGTAATCTCCCTAGGCTCTAGTCATGAGTTGCCTCCCTCCTCTCCTCCAAGGAGACCAATGTCTGGGCACTAGCCCCAGTGCATACAGTTCATCTGTGCAGCCACAAGAACCACACAAAGGAGCACAGATCCCGCAGCAGTGACCCTCACCAGGGGATCAGGGAGCTCTGAGCATGTGGAGCTGCCCACAGTGACTGCTCAGAGACCCGGCTACACCTTGCACCCTCCCGCGCAGCCCCAGTGTTTTCACAGTCCCAGTACACAAGGTTCCCACAGTCATGAGCACCCAGCCCCCTGTCAATTCTCCCAGCCAGACTCGGGCGTCCACTCTCAGCTGGTTGCCGAGTGCGCTGACGCAAGCTGGCACAGCTGTTACTTATGTCCAAAATGACACCCACCTGCTCATAGCTAGTCACAGGATTCTGGTGCTGGGTGGTCAGAGAGAGAAACGTGCCTCCCTTTTTTTCCTTAAGGTTGGCAGGTATATGGAGTCCCCCATAGGACTCCAAGCCAGACTCACCCCAGGCTCTTCCCGCAGCTTTATTGCCAGTGGCTTGGGCTGTTGCAGTCTGATCTCACCTCCCTCTCCAGAGCTGGTGCTGAGGCTCTCTGCTGCTGGGGTCCTGAGTTATGCGCATCCACACCCTCCATATAGATGCTCTGTGTCCCCCTAATTTACGTGGAGTTTCCTCTGCCATTTTCTCCCTAACTTTTCCCTGAGATTGCACTCTCCACGTTTTTTTTTTTTAGCTCTCTTCCCTAGACCACAGTAGTAAGTTCCCTCCCTATTCTGCTATCTGGGTGCCTTTTTAATACTTGGCAGTTTTGTGATTTATTTAATAATAAATAATAAATAAATATTATAAATAATAAATAATATAAATAAATATTATAAATAATAAATAATAAATTATTTAATGATAAATATACAGTATACGATGTGATAATATTTAATTCTTACAATATTTCTATGAGGTAGGTACAACTACTATCTTAACCTTGCAGATGAGGAAGCTGAGGCACAGAGAAGTTAATCTGTCTATTACAGCACAGTCTGGAATTAACAGAGCAGACTTTAACCTAGAAGTCTAACTCCAGAGTCCACGTCCCTGACTCTTCCCTATATTGCTCTTCTAAAACTTTTATATCCAAATGTAACTTTCAAAGTAGTCAGCTTAGAGTTTCATTCCATTGACCTCTCTGTTCAGCATATTTTGAGTTGCTTCAGCTTCATTTTCCAGAGAGAACAAGACAAAGAAAAAGCCCCGTGGGAAGCCAAGCCAGTTAACAGTGGGAGGACCCAGAGCCATCAGAAAGCTCGAAGGACAGGGATACAAAAGTGGAAGAGTATAGTGCAGATGAAGAGGGAAACTGATTTAAGACACGGAGGTCAAGGAGGAGGGCTTCCAAAAGGAAGTGGCTAGCAGTATCAGTTGCTGCAGAGCTCCTTGAGAATGGAAAATGGAAACAAATCCATTTGGCTTGTATAGGAATCACTGGTGACTTGAGATTACATTTATAGTTGAGTAATCAACCAGAATCCAGACTAGAGACAGGAGAGAATGTGAAAGGAATTAAATGGTGAGTTTGGTTATTTGACATTGAAGAGAAGTGGAGATAGCCTGGATATAGTTAAAGGGAAGAGAATTAAGTGTGTGTGTGTGTATGTGTTCTAAGGATATGAGAGAAATAAAGGAAGAGTTTAAGGTAAAGAGAGACTATTTTGGTTAGTTAACATATATATATAAATATAAGACGAGCTTATATTTTCTACTTGACAGATGTTCTGAAGGAAAATAAACAAATCAGTGTTTGTTCCTCATCTGTACTAATGCTTTTCTGTTTAAACCAAAGCAAGAAGAAAGTTGAAGTATAATTTTTATTTATTTGAAGTAGGATTACAAAGAAAAATAAAAGAATATGAAACTAAAACCATATTTTTAAAAATAAAATCATATTTAAAGTATTCCTTGACATATCAAGTCTTCCATATGTTAAATAAGGAGATGGTTTTTAATAATGGTAAAGATTTTGAAAAATATAAAATTTGACAGAACTGTTTCTGGCTTATAGATGATCTTAGAATTTTTTCACATATAAAAAAGTTAGAAAATTAGCAGAGTGCCCATGAAATCATTTTAGGTCTAAAGAGAACTTGGTGCAAGCTTTTTTGATTATGTCACAGAACTTAATTATGAAGGAAGCAATTATTATAGTTAGGAACAGTTGATGATTTATGATCTGACTCAAGATTAAGGTCTGAAACACTCATGTCATTTCCTCCCATCCCCCATATAAAATGACTTGTTCATTTTGGACTCTGATTTGTTTAACTTTTGACACCATCAGCAAATCTGAATACTGACACTTAGTTGGTTTTTCCTGAAATATCTTAAGGCTAATAATTATGAGATTTTTTTTTCGCAACGCATTGCTGCCCATCTACTAGGAAGACCCTGTGATGGGTGGGCTTTGAGGAGTTGTTCAGTTCATAATATGAGCATCACACTGGCTGGATGATTAGCTGAGAACAGAAGTATACTACCTAATTAAATGTATGATTATTTTTGAACTCTGTTTCTCCTCTAAGGCTCTAAGCACCCGGAGATAATAGCCCACTTTTTCTTAGTTATGATTCTATTCTCAGTACATAATGTAGTGCTAGGTGTGTAGCAAGTATTCAGTAGATATTTAATGAACAAATGAATACACTGTATATACTAAAACCATTGATCTGGCAGTATATTCCAAATTAGTTTATACCATCACCATAAGGTGACAGAAAATTTGTGCTAGGCAAGCCTCTTGGTTATTTTTATCAAGGCCATCTGTGTCTCTTGGTAAAATAGAAATAAATCTTTGGTGAGGATGTGGAGAAAAGGGAACTATTATACACTGTTGGTGGGAATGTAAATTAGTACAGCCATTATGAAGAACAGTATGAAAGTTCTTCAAAAAACTAGAAATAGAACTACCATATGAACCAGGATCCCACTACTGAGTATATATGCAAAACAAATGAAATCAGCATAAAATTACATGAGTGTATTGTAGCAATGTTCACAACAACCAAACAAGGTATCCACTGATAGATGAATGGATAAAGAAAACATGATATGCATGTACACAATGGAATTATCCAGCCATAAGAAAAAAAAGAAATCCTGTCATTTGTGGCAACATAAATGGAACTAGAAGACATTGTGTTTAGTGAAATAAACTAGGTACAGAAAGACATGCATATTCTAATTTGTGGAAGCCAAAAAAACGTTTATTTCAGAAGAGAGTAAAACAGTAGTCAGTAGAGAAGGATAGGGTACAGGGAAGTACAGAGTGAGGTTTAATAATGACTACCAAAATACAGTTAGATGAGAGGAATTTAGTCTACAACAATTTATAATGTATTTCAGAATAGCTGGAGAAGAGTCTGAAGTTTCCCAACACATAAAAATGATAAATAATTGAGCTGGAAATGTTAATTATCCTGATTTGATCATTCTACATTATATACACATATCAAATTATTGTACCCCATAAATATAATATTAGGTGTCAATTAAAAATTTAAAAATCAAATGCATTTTTAAAAGGGTAAGTACCATTTTACATAAATGAAACTACAGAACCAGTTTAAGAGCTCTGTATTTTTGAGTTGGAACAGAAATGTTGGTAATACACAGACTGAAATTGTTTTTGAATTAGGATGCTATATAGAGTGTGTGAATGAATAAGCCCCAGATCTAGAGAGGCCATCTATCAGATGTGTCTGTGATGACCTAGAAGAATGGGAATATGCTAGCATTTTCTCCTCTGCATAATACTTGCTTTGTAAATGGAAGGTATTTAAGAAAGTTTGTCAACTTAAATTGTTGAATCTTTCCTAGACTTTCTTTGTTGTAATTTATTAGAGCCATCTATGATTAAAGAACATGTGGAAGTAAATCTTGAACAACTAGGGTATGTCATACAGAATAAACAGGTCTTTCTTTTACAGTTTACATTTCACAACTTTTTTTCCTTTTTTTTTTTTTTTTTTTTTTTTTTGTGACAGGCAGAGTGGACAGTGAGAGAGAGACAGAGAGAAAGGTCTTCCTTTGCCGTTGGTTCACCCTCCAATGGCTGCCACGGCCGGCGCGCTGCGGCCGGCGCACCGCGCTCATCCGATGGCAGGAGCCAGGTGCTAGGTGCTTTTTCCTGGTCTCCCATGGAGTGCAGGGCCCAAGCACTTGGGCCATCCTCCACTGCACTCCCGGGCCATAGCAGAGGGCTGGCCTGGAAGAGAGGCAACCGGGACAGAATCCGGCGCCCCGACCGGGACTAGAACCCAGTGTGCCGGCGCCGCAAGGCGGAGGATTAGCCTGTTGAGCCACGGCGCCGGCCTTTTTCCTTTTTTTTTAATTGAACAGAAACTCAGCATCTTTTTTTCTGTTAAGAATGAGTGTGCCTTTGAAATTCCTTAAAATGTGTTTTGAATTAGCAGCTTTTGAGTATCTATTCTGGTAGAGGTACAAGCAGTGTGAACTAAAGAGAATACATGACACATAGTAAAAAAATAATCTGACTACCTACCTGGGCTGTAGAAATATTAGCTGCTGACTGAGCCTGCTGCTTTTTGGCTAGGGATTCAGCTTCCACTGATCTTTCTGTTACCATTCCTTTTATATAAGGAATCATGCATACTATTTTCTTGCAGCATAATTATTTTGAGATTCATTCTCATTATTGTTTGCACTACTACTTAATTCCTCTATTGATAAGCATTTTGATAAGTAATTAGCACAATTTTCTTTTCACCTTCCACTGTTGTCTACTACAAATAAGGATACTATGAATATCTATATATAAGCCTTTATAGAGAAATTTACGTTCATTTCTCTTGTGTAAATATAAGAGTGGAACAGCTGGATCATATATTATGTGTATGTGTAGCTTAAGAAGCTGCCAACTGTTTTCTGAAGTGTTTAGCTTTGTACATTCCTATGAGCAGTATATGAGAATTCTAGTGCCCGACATCCTTAGTAACACTTAGTATAGACAGTCTTTCAAATTACAACCATTCCAGTAGGTGTATAGTAATATCTCATTGTAGCTTTAATTTACATTTCCCTAATGATTAATAATTTTGACCATGACTTTTTGTGCTTATTTGCCATCTATAAATATATTTTGGTGTTGTCCATTTTTATTGGATTTTTAATAATTTGAGAGGTTTTTTTTTGTGTGTACATGCTCTGTTTAGCAGCTTAGAACAACACACACATGTATTATCTCAGTTTTAGCAAGTAACTGTTTATTTTCATTAGTTAATTATAATTACAAAGGATACAGATAACTAGCCAAAGGGAAGAGATGCACAGGGCAAAATATATGGGAAGGGGCACAGAGCTGCCCTATCTGGGTTCACCACACTCCAGGCACCTGCATGTGTTCACCAATCCAGAGGCTTAGAGAATTCTTTATATTGTTTAGATACAAGTCTTCTGTGAAATGCATGATTTGGAAATATCTGTCTTTAAGATTACTGCTTGTCTTTTAATAATTTCCTTATAAGCATCTTTCAAGAATAAGAAATTCTTAATTTCGATGAAATTAATTTGTTAGTTTTTTCCTTTTTTTTTGTCTCAAGGAATATTTATTTGCCTAACTTAAGGTTGCAAAAATTTTCTCATGTTTAGTTCTAAAAGTATCATATTTTAGGTTTTACATTTAGGTCTGGGATTCATCTTGAGTTAATTTTTGTATATAGTGCAAGGTATAGATCAAAGTTAAATTTTTTGATATGCATATCCTGTATTATGTGATATTCAATGCAGTGTTTTAATCCAATTTCTTTTAAAGGAAGAATTAAAGCAAAGCCTTGTTAAAAACTTTATACAAGACTGTCAGTTTTTCTTTGTTATTTTCCGTGATTTTGTTAGACTGTACTTTCTTGCTAGAACTTCTTAAAACAGTATCCTGTGACTGAACTTCTTCAACCTCAAATTTCTAGTCTGTGTACTTAACCAATAAAATGTTATTTATATGTTCCTTGGAAACGTAACATATACTGTAGATAATTATAGCAAAAATGTAATGGGTAGCAGAAGATATTGCCAAACCAAAATTCTAGAGACTAGACGAGACAAACATGTATGTGCCAGTGTAGATCACAGTGCTAGAAAATAACACAGGAAAATAAGTGAAAGAGGAAAAATAAGGTTCTTATAAAAGCTGTCTGCTACTTTTTGTCCATTAGTGGTCTGTCTTCCTTAGTTTAAAAAGAACTACAAAATCAAGCCTTAAGATTAACCTTTTAGATATATATTTATGCACCAATATATTTATACATATGTATACACATATGTATTATGTATGTATATACATACACATATTCTCTGTATTGGCTTAAGGAGCAGAAAAATAGCAGAGGGTATAGTTTATCCTGTAGTTTTGTACAGTCTTATTCAGAAAAATGAAAAAAAGTTATTTCACTTAGTTTTGAGTTATTACTTTCTAGTTTAATGGAAAAAATAAAGGAGCTGATGCAGCATTTTCTTTTGTTGGCAATCAGGGAGAATGGGATTTAGAGTCAAATAAGCTTATTTAAAAAAATTTTTTTTTAATTTATTTGAGAGTCAGAGAGAAAGAGCTTTCATCTGCTGGTTCAACTCTCCCTTAGCCCACAACAGCCTGGGCTAGGCCAGACTGAAGCCAGGAGTCAAGAATTCAAGCCAGGTGACCCATATGGGTAGCAAGAGCCCATCACTGCTATCTCTGAGGATGCATATTAGCAGGAATCTGTATCCAGAAGTCAGAACCAGGCACCCTGATATGGGATGCAGGTGTCTTAACTGCTAGGCCAAATGCCACCCCTAAATCTGGGTTTTAACCAAGCATTGTGCTACTGCTTACAAGTGCAAACACTGTAGGGCTTTTCAGAGGCCCAGTGTCCTTATCTCTAATAGAATAATATAAAGTTACGTCTTGGGGTGTTGAGACATTTAAGTGAAGTAATAAATCAAGTGCTGGCACTGTACTCAGCACACAGTAGGTGTTCAATATGTTTATTTCCCTATCATCAGGAGATTGACCTTTGAAGTATAGGGCTACTGTATGAAGAACTCTTGAATCGATAGGACAAGGAGGGAAGAGTTTGTTTAAATTTAGCAAAAATCATGCATGATTCAACCCTTCTCCTTCCAACTCACCAGAAAAATTCAATTTAATTTTATTTTCTCTGTTATCCATCAGCAGGCAGAAAGTTTGCATATTTGGAAAAGCATTAAAATGACAAGATTTTACAATAGTGGCATCACATTACATTCATTGTATCACTAGATTTATGAGGGTGTGATTTACCTTTTTCCTTTTGGGAGGCAGGGAAATAAAAAATTTTTTAAAAGATTTATTTATTTGAAAGGCGGAGTTAAAGAGAGTGAGAGTAAGAGACACACACACAGAGACAGATATCTTCCACCTGCTGGCCACAATGACCAGGACTAGGCCAGGCCAAAGCCAGGAGCCTAGAACTCCATCTTGGTTTCCCATATGGGTGGCAGGGGCCATCTTCCACTGCTTTCCTGGGCACATCAGCAGGGAGCTGAATTGGAAGTGAAGTAGCTGGGACTTGAACCTGAGCTCATATAAGATGCCGGCATCACAGGTGGTGACTGAACCTACTGCGCCACACACTGGCCCTGAGAGATCAGAAATTTGGAAGGGCTCTTCCAAACAGTTGATTAGGATCTCCCTCAACAGTCTGAAATCTCTTCTAATAGCCTTTAGAAAAAGTGATTTGGGGGATCTTTTAAGTATGTCCTATAATGTTTCTAGTTCAATGTTCATTTCACAGGCCTACAGAAACTGGAGCCTTTGATTATTACAGAACATGGAGTAACAGCAGACACCAGGTCTTCAGCTGTTTTTAGGGCTTGTTCAAATTGACCACATCACAATCATTTGGGTGGATTTAGGGCAGCAGTTAACTGGAAAGAAATACCTTAGTTTTCAGTGAAAATTTTCCAAATTGATACCACATAGGAACCACAGGATTGATACGAGTTCATCCAGAAGATGTAACAAGCATTGTTTTCATTTGTAGCACTAAGCCAGTCTGTATTTAAATGAAGTATTAGTAGCATACACACATAATCATGTGGGGTCATCAAAAAGTTTATGGAAAATGTGTGTTATGAAAAAACTGTATAGGAATTTCAAATTTTTTGCATCAACAATTCATCTTTTAATTCCACTTTTCCATACTTTTTGAAGTATGCTAGTAAACAGATTTTTAAAAAATCACATCAGCATAGGTTTAGTAATTGTTAATAGATAAAACTGCACAAGGTTGAGATTCATTTCTTATTATCAGATGAAGCCTGCTACATTTTTCTTTTTGACAGGCAGAGTTAGACAGAGAGAGAGAGAGACAGAGAGAAAGGTCTTCCTTCCATTGGTTCACCCCCTCAATTGGCCGCTACGGCTGGTGCGCTGCGCCCATCCAAAGCCAAGAGCCAGGTGCTTTCTCCTGGTCTCCCATGTGGGTGCAGGGCCCAAGCACTTGGGCCATTCTCCACTGCCTTCCCGGGCCACAGCAGAGAGCTGGACTGGAAGAGGAGCAACCAGGACAGAATCCGGCAGCCAAACCAGGGCTAGAACCCGGGGTGCTGGCCCCGCAGGCGGAGGATTAGCCTAGTAAGCCGCGGCACCGCCCAGCCTGCTGCATTTGCATACATAATAACAGTATAGAAGTTACTAAGAGAAAAAATTAAGATAATCTGAATTCAGTTTGTAATAGCTCTGATTTATTTTTATGAAGCACTTCACTTAGATCTAAAACTTCTGAGTCAGCTTTTTAGTTATGTTTGTTTTCTTATTTTTTAGTAAAGATTAGAAGCATATATAGTTCCTTTATAAAATAAACCCTATTTTAAAAAGGTGAATGAAATTGGTAAATAGTGAAAGTCCCCATTTTTTAAACTAGTAAGCCTTTTTTGTTGTTGTTTAAGAGAAAATACAAATGTGAGATATCTTCAGAATACAGATTTATTTCCTTAACCCTTTTAAGAATTGATTTTATTATCCAAAAACCTTTATTCATACTAGGGTGTGACTGTCTACTTGTATTATATATATTTTTATGAAGCTCTTCCATAGGCGCTGAGTCTCCAAACATAAAGCAACAATAAAGAAAAGGAAAGGCTAGTTACCCAATTTGAACAGTACATATTTATTGACATATCACACAGTATAATTATTAAGTGTTAAAAGTTTTCAAAATGTTTAAGACAGAATGGTAACTAACCTAATTTGATGATTACACATTGAACACATGTATCGAATTATAATTCTGTACTCCCCTGATCTGTACAATTAAAATAATAATTTAAAAAACCCTAAAAACCATATTTCAGAATTAATGAGTGTAAACGAATCATATTTTCCCCTTTGCTATACTGGATATTCATGGTTTTGATAGATAGCATGACGCTGAGCAAAAATAAAGTAAAAAAGCTCTTACAACTGAAGCTATCCTCAAGGAATCGTTATTTAATCAAAAGATCTAATCGATTTTACTGTCATTCACCCAATGACATATTTCAATAGCAATAATGTTTCTGGCTGTTCTCACTACAAAAAAATCAGCAGTCAAGCAAACAAATCCTTATTCTTTCAGAGCTTACATTCTAGAGGCAGACATAGATAAACAAACATGTAAATAAACCTGTAACTGAATAGTTTGTGGTTAAGTGTCAAGAAGGAAACTCAGGGTAAGAGAGCAGAGAGTAATCTTAAATAAACATTGGGAAGCTACATTTTTTCAGCTTGAAGATTCTATAGTTATTTGGCTTGTGTTTTTAAATTAGCTGTTGACTATGATTTTGGTTGAAAATTATTAAAATAAATTAGGAACTCATTGTAAATAGTTTTATACACTGATCTAAAAGTCTAGCCCTAGCAAGTGAATTTATAACTGGAGGCGCCTGTAAAGGAATAAGATCTCTGGATAACCACTACTGCACTTTTAGCAGTAAAGTTTGTAGCTTATGACATCGGTAATTCTGGAGTGGTTTCAGCTTGCACCAGCCGCTGGGGAGCCTGTTGATACAGCACTAAGTTACAGATTATTATTCAGTTGCAGAAGTTTTATGCTTAGGCATTTTCTTACATCTTCCTCTCTCAGTCAGTAGAAATCTTGTATTTTTGCCAATTAAAACTAAACTCATACTAATAAGAAGCTATAAATAAACAGTAGGAGCATGAGTCAGAGCCAACATCACCCTTTCTGCTTGTGTGTACCTCTCTGGTACTCCCCAGTAAGTTCATTTTATACAAACATGTAATACTGCATAACTACTGTTCTACAGACGAACTCCAATTATTTAAGTGAGGGCTATTTTTTTTTTTTAGAACTGAGCAATATTATAACTAGTAGAAATCTGGTGTACAACCAAATTCAAAAGCAGAATGTAAAACTCCATTTGCTGTTGATGAGAGAAAAAGGTATATATTTACTATTCTTCCAGTATAAAACCTTTTCAAGTCAGCCCAAAAGACTGCTGATAGATCTCCAAAACTGATTGTTATATGATGTAGCAGAATTTAGTAGCATCTCCTGAGAAAAATGAAAAGATAAGTTGCTTGAAAGTCCCATCTCTTCTACTAGTTAGGTCCTGTCTGATAAAATTTTACCCTGTTTTTCATCATTAATTTTTTTACCCATTTGTTAATGTTCACTAAACACTTACTGTTACAAGACACAGTGCTACTGTAGAATACATAAAAACAAGCTAAAATCCTTGTTCTCAAGGAATTTATAATAGTGGAGAAAAGTGACTTGTAAATCCAAAATTACTACACAGTAATAGGAACTATAAAAAAGATATAATGCAGAATTCTCTGAGATTACAAATAAAACTACTGCTATTTATGAAGCCTTTACTGTCCTAGCTGTTTCATACAAGTTATTTCATTTAATCCTTTCAACAGCTTTATGAGGCCGATATTGTTGCACTATTTAACTTGGGCCAAGAGCACTAACTTCATTGAGAAAGAAGGAGGTACTATCAGGGAAAGCTCTTTAGGAAACAGTTTCTGAATTGATCATAGAAGGATGGAAATGGTACAGAGTGGGAGGAAGATGAGGTGGTATGTCATTTCACACACAGAGAGGTCAATGTGTAAATGCCTAGGTCTCATGAGAACTGTTGTTGGAATGTAGAATAGGCTGTGGAAATAAAACATGGCAGGCTCCAGCTCCTAATGGAACTGATGGGCCGTGCCTAAGGAGTTGGATTCTTACTCTGTGTTCGACAGAAATATGCTCAGACTTGCATTTCAGGAAGAGAGTGCTGCGACTGTTTGCGTGAGGCACTGAGAAGAGGGTTTTGTACTCTTAAAGGAAGTTAACTCCCTTTAAAGAAATTCCCTTCTAGCATTGACTTATGTTTATTAAATGTCTATATAGTACACATAAAACAATTCTAGAAACATTATATTTCGCTTTACAACTACAAAACTGTCATAAATTGACTGTATTAATATTTGCACATTAAATATTTGTTGAGCAATTATGCTCAAGACAGTATGCTAACTTTTATATGTAATAACTATTAATCCTCAAAATACCTTTTATGAAATAGCTGTTTTTATTTTTATTTATTTTTATTTTTGACAGGCAGAGTGGACAGTGAGAGAGAGAGACAGAGAGAAAGGTCTTCCTTTTGCCGGTGGTTCACCCTCCAATGGCCGCTGCGGCTGGCGCACCACGCTGATCCGATGGCAGGAGCCAGGTGCTTCTCCTGGTCTCCCATGGGGTACAGGGCCCAAGCACTTGGGCCATCCTCCACTGCACTCCCTGGCCACAGCAGAGAGCTGGCCTGGCAGAGGGGCAACCGGGACAGAATCTGGTGCCCCGACTGGGACTAGAACACTGTGTGCTGGCGCCCCAAGGTGGAGGATTAGCCTAGTGAGCCGCGGCGCTGGCCTGAAATAGCTGTTTTTATAATGCTCATTTTTATAGATGAGGAAAATGAAATGCAGGGTGATTACATAACTTAGCTAGGGTCACACAGCTAGTAAGTAAAAAAGCCAGGATTTGAACCTAGCAGGCTAACTTCATAGCTTTACCACTGTGCTGTATTGCCACTTCTCTCCATGTAAGGCATGTATATGCATGTTAGATTTGGAGATTGAATTATGGACATACTGAATTGGCAGTTACAGTTTAGAAGAGACACTACAGAAAAGTACCTCTATGTTTGTTGTACACCCTTACTTTCAGCAGTCTAAGAAAAAGAATAAAGGAAGGGGAAGTGACATATTGTCACCCCTAGGTATTGGCTCTGGCAGTGTTCTAACTGTATTGTAAACCTAAGCATTCTAATGTGGGTATTGTGCTTAAGTGGTAGTTGGCTTCCCTGGGCTAGGCAATTTAAGATCTACTGCCATTCAAAGATGAAGAATTTCATAAATATTAGGAGATAAGTATTACTACCCACTGAAGACTTATGATTATCTAGATTTAGTATTATTTATTATATTTCTCCTAACTTTTATACACAAAGAAAGCAGTGAGGGGCTGGCCTTGAGGCACAGTGGGTTAAGCCACTGCCTACAATGATGTCAGTTCAATGATGTCTGTTTTGGCCATTTGGGGAGTGAACTGGCATACAAAAATCTCTTTCTCTCTCTCCTTCTTTCTTTGTAACTCTGCCTTTCAGTTAAATAAATAAATAAATAAATCTTAAAAAAAGAGGAGAGGTGATTTGAAGTGGGAGGGAAGGAGGGAGGAAGAAATAAGTAAATAACTGAAAAAATGTATTTAAGAATTAAATCCAATCATATCTCAAGTTTACATTTATATCCAATAATTGACAAAATTGCTTAGAATGCTCTAAAAATGTAATTTACACATAGGACCACAGAATCCCTTATTCAGGGGCCATAGTTTCAGAGAATATATTAAAGATAAATCAATCCATAAGTCTGTGGTGTTCCCAGAGGAAGACTGGTGTGTCAGTTATTGGCACCACTGTGTAATGAAGCCTGCTGAGATGTGGACATAAGAGAAACTGACCTGAACAAGAGCACACTTCTGTACAGTGGTCCCTGGCATTCCTCCATTTGTTAGCACTCAGTATTAATTTCATGAGTTAAGTCAAGGAATTCAAGTGCATTAAATAATTTAAAAAATTGTTGATTGCTGATGACTGATGGAAGAAAAACTAGGAGCTGTTATTTTGCTATCAACTGTTATTCTAATTAACAAGGACAGGAACTAATATGAGGAAACAAAACTCTTACCTCATACCACACAAAGAACAGCTAAACCCCCTAAAGGATTTTATATTCTTTCATCAGACAGCTAAAGAAAATAATTAAAATCCTCACAAATAGATGCATTAATTAGTGTCATAACGTAAGTAGAAAGAAACTTCCCCACTTCTTTATTTCCTTAAATATTCATTTTTGTCTACTTGAAAGGCAGATCAAAAGAGAGAGAGAGAACCTTCCATCCACTGGTTCACTCCACAAATGTCCACAATAATCAGAACTGGAATAGTTCTGGAGCCCAGAACTCCCATCTGGGCATCCTCCATGGGTGGCAGGGGCTCACACACTGGAGCCATCTTCTGACATTTCCAGGATGCCATAGCAGGAAGCTGGATCAGAAACAGAATATCTGGGACTCAAACCAGCATCTAATATGGGAATGCAGACATCCCAAGATTCAGCTAAGTCTGTCGCACCACTATACCCCCTTGCCTTCACCCCTATTCCTTTCTTTAAAAAAGTAACTGGAAATACTTTTTGAAAACAGAGTGACTGTTTGTTAAACTATATATACTATTGAGGTTGTTCTGGATATACTGGATATAAAAAGGAATTTCCTTAACAGTTCCATTGTAATATTTTATAGTCAAATTATGAAGAAAATCAAGATGAAGAAGAATTGT
Source organism: Sylvilagus floridanus (assembly GCA_949820135.1). Lineage (NCBI taxonomy): Eukaryota > Metazoa > Chordata > Mammalia > Lagomorpha > Leporidae > Sylvilagus > Sylvilagus floridanus. Next base: position 123,324,261 of record OX463225.1, read on the forward strand.
GGTAATGTTTCAAGATTTTCCTTTTCTGACAGTCCTATCTAAATTTCTGTAGCTTGAGCTTAAACATGTGTGTAAAATACATTTAATGCTCCACTTTGGAGGAGGTTTCATGTAAGTATAAATGGGAACACATTTTTTTCCCTAAGCAAAAACAAAATTGTTACTTAGTGTTGAATCCTACATTTTCTCATTTCTCCATATTGAAAACTATCACCAGCCACTGTTCATTTTACTTTCAAAAGCTGACTTGTACTCCACCATCACTATTGTTTTTTAAAGATTTTATTTATTTATTTGAGAGGTAGAATTACACAGAGAGAGGGAGAGACAAAGTTCTTCCATTTGCTGATTCATTCCCCAAATAGTTGCAATGACTGGAGCTGTGTCGATCCGAAGCCAGGAGCTTCCGGATCTCCCGACAGGTGCAGGGGCCCAAGCACTTGTTCCATCTTTCACCACATACCCAGGCCATTAACGGAGAGCTGGATCAGAAGAGAAGCAGCCAGGACACGAACCAGCACCCATATGAGATTACAGCCTGCAGATGGAAGCTTAGCCCCCTATGCTATAGCACTGGCCCACCAGAATAATCTTTTTGACATAAACTTATGTCATTATTAACATGTCATTATTAATATGTCACATATTAACGAAGGCATATTTTAAAAGATTTACTTATTTATCTATTTGAAAGGCAGAATGATGCGCACATGGTGGGGGTTGACGGGTGAGGAGAGGCAGAGAGAAACAAAGAGAGATATCTTCCATGCACTGATTCATTCCCCCAAATGGCTATAATAGCCAGGTCCAGGCCAGACTGAAGCCAGGAGCCAGAACTTCCATCTGGGTCTCCAGTGTGGGTCCCAGGGTCCCAAGTACTTGGAACATCATCAGCTGCTTTTTCAGGTGCATTAGCAGGAAGCTGGATTGGAACTGGGACAGACAGAATCCGAACCAGCACTCTGACATGTGATGCCAGTGTTTTAAGTAGCAGCTTAAGCCACTGCACCACCACATCTGCTTCAGTATGGTGTTGTATAGAACTAAAGGAAAATATTTCAGTGGAAGGAAATGAATATAAATATAAATAAATAGGATGAGGGTGCAGAATGTTTTAAAATTTATATAACTCTGGAAGCCTTTAGGGAAAAGATAGTGTTGTCATATTTTATTTTGGAATAATTTCACTTACAGATAAGTTGCAAGAGTAATACCAGCTCCCATATAGCATTTATACAGGTTCATCAGTTTTCAGCATTTTCTCTCAGTCTCTTTCTCTAAACACACACACACACACACACACACACACACACACACACACACACATATTGACTTTTCTGAACTGGTAAATTAAATACATCTGTCATTTTGTTCCTTAGCACTGTAGTATATATTTCCTAAAAACAAGAATATACTCTCCATGACCACAGTTATCTAGTTCAGGAAATTTGACCATGATACTTTAATGTGGCATCCAGATTCAAATTTTGTTAACTGTCCCAAAAAGATAAGTTTTAAGAAGAGTCATACAACTTAACATTCATAATTTAAACAAAAAACTGTAGGAAGTAGGCCATAGAGCTCAGGAGTTTGCTAACTTGATTAAAGTACCACAGTGAAGCGAACCACTTACTTTCTGCGGGGAGAGCATGGATAGGCGCAGGTTACCTGGGAAGGTGCGGTTTACCACTGCCTGGGACTGAGCCTTGCTTGGAGATTGTATTTAAGTCTGGATCCAGGGGGTGTAGCTTTCTTCAGTCTCTCACATAAAGTATACCGACTTGTCGCCATAAGTCCTCACAACCCTGAAGCGACATTTTTTGGAACTGTCTTCATCTTCAGGCTTCCTGCCGTAACTACCTAATAGCTAGTAAGTACTGTGCGGCGGGTCAGGACACCAGGTCTGCCAGTGTCTCCCAGACGTGTTCCTTGATGCTTTGGCACCAGCCTTGGTGGCACCCGAAGCTGAAGCCAGACATATTCCTACAGAAGGCATCTGGAATGGCAGTGTGCGGTCAGGCGCGTGGCTTCCTGTCCTGCCGCGAGGGCTGCTGGGAGCCCTCAGACGTCATTTCCGGCGTGGTCTGTTGGGAGTTGGTGGTGGTGGCAGTGGCGGAGGCCCACACCCAACCTGTCGAAAACGGAGAAGTCCAGGTTGTGTGAACTCCAACTCTTGAAGCCTCTAGAGGCCATGGCTTTGCCCCTGAAGCTAGAGCATGATGTTCAGGGGAAAGTAGATTCGTTTCGGGCCCGTATCGCCCAGGAGGCCGAGGATCTGGTGTCCACCTTCTTCCCTCAGAAGCTGTCAGAGCTGGATAGTCGGGTCCAGGAGCTGCGCCTGCAGGACCTGTCCAGAATCCGTTCGGTGCCAGCCCCGGAACCCCCCACTGCCCCCGACACCGTGGGGGATGGGCCCAACCGGGACCCGTCACCTCTGCAGACCCAGTCCCCAGTGAAGGTACCTGCACTCCCCAGTGGGGAGGGACAGCTTCTGCGGAGCAACCAGCATCTGGTGGAGCTGATTGAGCGGGTGAAACCGGAGATCGAGCTGCTGAGAGAGAAATGCAACACGGTGCGGATGTGGGTGCAGCTGCTCATCCCGAAGGTGGAGGACGGCAACAACTTTGGAGTGTCCATCCAGGAAGACACAGTGGACCAGCTGTGGACCGTGGAAAGCACAGCGGCCTCCTATCTGCGCCGCTTCTCCACCTACTACAACACCCGGGCCAAGTTGGTATCCAAGATCGTGAAGTACCCACAAGTGGAAGATTATCGCCGCACGGTGGCAGAAGTCGATGAAAACGAGTACCTGAGCGTGCGCCAGATCCTGCTGCACGTGCGGAACCAGTATGCCACCTTGCATGACGTAATCCTGAAAAACATCGAGAAGATCAAGACCCCTCGGAGCGCCAACACCGACAACTTGTACTGAGGACCTTTCTCCACCCCCACTTTCCTTCAGCAGTTGGCTGAGCGGCGTAGGCAACTACGAAGCTGGTCATTAATGACTGCACAGGCGATGAAGCGGCTGGAAATGGGCATTACCATTTAGTTACATTTTCACACAGCTGACTCTCACACCAAATCCTCTTTGGGTGTGATTTTTATTTGACTTTCCTCTCGGGAGGAGAATGGGGACAAACCATCTGGTAGGATATGGTAAGGTAGGCCAAGGAGAAAGGACTGTCATTTCTAAAAGCAGCTTTGAGGATTCATGTTGGCCAAGGTTTCTTTATTATGGCATAAATGACACTGAATGGTTTGGGTTAACTTACAAACTAAAGTTTAAAAGAAAATTAAATGTAGCTTTCCCTACGACTCTGCTACGTGTTGCTTTGTTTGACCTCAGAAATGCTCCTTTTGCACCATCATTTATGATTTTTTTTTTTTTTTCAAGGAAAAGGAGTTGAAAGTGATGTGTGTTTAGGTCATTGTATGCCTCCAGTTTAGCAGATTTCTGAAATAAAACTTGGTTATAACATTTTATAATGGCCTAAGTGTGCTTATCTGAACCTTAATTTTGGGGTGTATAAAGTTTCCTGTTCAGTTTGACCACACTCTTGATTTATTTCAACTCCTGATATGTAAGAAATGTGAGCCTATGAAGAGTAATAATAGATTTTAATTCTTCTAAAGATATGAATATCTACCTTTCTTAGAATGTAATCTATGAAACTGGCTTTTTTGCACAACTTCCACCATCTCAGCATCTTCCAATTCTTTTACACACCGTTTAGAAGTTCTGTGTATCCATATAGTTCATAAATCCATGAGAAATACGTCGATTTATGTCACATTTATGTCTTTTCCCTCTTGGTTGGTTGATTTTTTTTCATTCCTCATTCCCTTTTGTCTCATAAGATATTTCTTACCAGTCCTCAGAGTTTACCTCTCCTACATGAGTCATTCTTTAAAGATCCTAAAATGTGATTTTGGATTCTCTTTCCCCTTCCCTGCTTTTACTTTCTGGTTGAAAGGAACTTATTTATCAGTGAACTCTACTGTTGGTATTTTTGAAGTTCAGCCTTTCCAGGTTGCATTGCAGGTAAGGCAAATTACTGTAGCATGCATTGCCTCATGCCTCAGGAAGGATTTCTTGCTTGTGATGTGTCATCATGAATCCTTTATCAATCATTTTTGCTTAGAATTTCATCTTTTCTGATTATAAAAATACTCTAACCAGAGAAAGTATATTTATGCAAAACACCTTTGTTTCAGTATGAGTACTGTTGGAGTATATTCATCAGTCAGCACTGTCTGTGGAAGTTACATGGTATAAATTTAGTAAAGGTGTGAGTGGTAGTTATTTCTTGATGTGCTTTTATATGTAAGAGTAAGATTATTTCTGTGCATAATTGACCGCTTCTTTTCTTTTTTTCTGATTCAGTTAACCAGTGTGTGTCTTGAATTCTTACACTTTCATGACTATGCATATATAAAAATATAGCTCTAATATTTTAGAATACTTTATTTTAGTACCTGCATGCAGTGAATTTATTTCTCACATGAATTTTTTGGGAAAGCTATGAGGATTTTAACTTCTTATAAGACATGAGAAATTGAAATTTCTTCTGCACGTTATATAAGACTGGTGAAACTAGGTGACCATATTGGTTGGAGTCTAGTATCATTTTTTTTTTTAAGATTTATTTATTTATTAGAAAGAATTACAGAGAGGGGACATACAGAGACATCTTCCATCTACAGTTTGACTACCCAGATGGCCACAACAGCCAGTGCTGGGCCGGCCGAAACCAGAAGCCTGAAACTGCTTGGGGTCTCCCATGTGGGTACAGGGGCCCAAAGACTTGGGTCATCTTCAGCTGCTTCCCCGGTTTCATTAGCAGGAAGCAGCATTGGAAGTGGAGCAGCCAGGACTTGAATGGGCGCCTAGATGAAATGCGGGCATTGCAAATGGCAGTTTAAGCCACTATGCCACAGTGCCAACCCATGGTGTCTATTATTAAATCTTACTTATAATTCCACCTTTTTTTCCTTTTGGTATTATCTCTGTGAGGATACAAGATAATTCCTTGCTCCAAATGAAGTTATCTTCAGATCTTCCTTTAAATAGAGGCATAACATTTTGTCTGGTTACTTTTTTTTTTTTTTAAGATTTTTATTTATTTATTTGAGAGTTACAGACAGTGACAGGGAGAGACAGAGAAAAAGGTCTTCCTTCTGCTGGTTCACTCCCCAAATGGCTGCAATGGCTGGAGCTGCACCAATCCGAAGCCAGGAGCCAGGGGCTACCTCCAGTTTCCCACACAGGTGCAGGGGCCCAAGCACTTGGACCATCTTCTACTGCTTTCCCAGGCCACAGCAGAGAGCTGGATTGGAAGAGGAGTAGCCAGAATTAGGATTGGCGCCCATATGGATTGCCGGCGCTGTGGCGCAGTAGGTTAATCCTCTGCCCTTGTCTGGTTACTTTTAATTGATCCCGATCATCATCCGCACATCCCCTCCCCATTCCACATTAACAGGTGAAATTGTTTTTGAATGAGAGTTTTTCTTTGGAAGTTTAATCAACAGTGTGTTTTGGTTGCCATGGGTGCAAAAACAGTGTGGACCTTTATTGTACAGACTTGATTCTAAAAGCTGCTGTAAAAATATTTCCCAGTAGCAAGGATGATCTAACATGTAAAGCAGAGATATTTTCTGTTGATGGGGAGTTTTTTGTTTTACTCAGATAGAAAATGATGTTCATTAAGTTTGTGTCAGTGTTTTTCCAGGGAGTAGCTGATTCCTGGTGTTTCTTCTTTTACTTAACTTCTTTCACTTGAAATAGTAAAAAGAATACATTTGGTAAATTGAGACACAGCATTTTATTTTAATCACCATTTTAAAACTTGTATCTATAATTATATCTAGAAAATAAACTATATCTGGGTGGGTCTTTACTAAAGTTATATGGCTGTCTATGCTAACCTTTATATATTAGAAATGTTTTTAAATGAGTTTGGTGGAAACTTTATTTAACAAAAAAAAAACTCCTGAAATATAACAAGGTAAAATGAGTTTGTTCTTTTTTGTACTCAGGTACACATCTTTCATTTAAAAGCTTCCACAAAAGATACTGCTGCAAAGCTACCTGTTCACATTTCACAACCCTTCCTAAAGAGTTCTCTTTGTTTCCCTTGTAAGGTTAGTTATATCTGAATCAGAGAAGTGCCAGGAACTTGACATCAGTTCATAGCATGTGACAGGCATTTAATAGCACACAAGTGTGTAATGGACAGTGTAAGGGAAGTCCAAATTTGCTTAATTTTCCAACCAACATTAATCATCTAAGGTTTAAAATATCTTCTTGCTACATAATAAAACCATGATCTTTTGCATGTCCCTTTTACTCTTAAACTGTCAAACCCTTGCCAGATTGAAATAAATTGTCTCCAATCCCAGACATACCTTTTACTAAGAAAATATGCAAGTCCTTTGTAGTTAAAGATATCTGTTATTTGCATTTTGCTCCTTGTTCTAACACTATATCAAACTAAAGTGGCATAGGAATGCTCTTATAAGTTCCCTACTTCTGCAAAAATTAATCTCTGTGATTTTTCCCTTTCTTGCAAATGTTTGGAAAAGGTTTTATAATGACAAACTTACTTTAGAAACTGGTGTTAATGCATGATATCCAGAATGAATCTAGTATTAGTACTGGAGACTTGAAATCCTAATTTTGTCCCTTTTAGTATTTTTTAATGTTATTTATGTACTTGAGAGAGAAAAGCATGAGCTCCCATTCACTCGTTAATTCCCCAGATATCCACAGCAGTAGTGGCTGGGTCAGGGCCAAAGCTGGGAACCAGGATCACTGTTGCCTTCCATAGTCTGCCTTAAAAGGAAGCCGAAGTCAGGAGCTAGGACTAGGAACAAAATCCAGGTACTCCGATATGGGATGCAGGTGTCAACCACTAGTCTAAACTCCCAGGGTTGTTCCTTTTGTTGAAAAGAAAGCTTAATTGTATGTGGATATGTTGCCGTTTTAGGAAATGGAAAAAAACACCTTATTTTGGAATTTTAAATATATTTGGAATATTAAAAATAATTTTAATTTGTAAGTATTGAAAGCAACTAACAAAAATTTGATTGGACATTCCAAAATTAGTGGATCTGAATGAAGTATATTTCCTTTTTCTTTATAAAGCTTTTATTTAAAGTATATAAATTTCCTAAGTACAGCTTATGGATTACAATGCCCCCCCCCATAACTTCCCTTCCACCTGCAACCCTCCCCTTTCCCGCTCCCTCTCTCCTTCCATTCACATCAAGATTTTGCCTCCTTTTTTTTTTTTTTAAGATTTCTTTCTTTTTTTTTTTTTTTTTGACAGGCAGAGTGGACAGTGAGAGAGAGAGACAGAGAGAAAGGTCTTCCTTTGCCGTTGGTTCACCCTCCAATGGCCGCCACGGCCGGCGCGCTGCGGCCGGCGCACCGTGCTCATCCGATGGCAGGAGCCAGGAGCCAGGTGCTTTTCCTGGTCTCCCATGGGGTGCAGGGCCCAAGCACCTGGGCCATCCTCCACTGCACTCCCGGGCCACAGCAGAGGGCTGGCCTGGAAGAGGGGCAACCGGGACAGAATCCAGCGCCCAGACCAGGACTAGAACCCGGTGTGCCGGCGCCGCAAGGCGGAGGATTAGCCCGTTGAGCCACGGCGCCGGCCTAAGATTTATTTCTTATTTGGTGCAATTAGAGAGAGAGAGGGAGAGACAGAGAGATCTTCTGTCTACTGGTTCACCTCCCAAGTGGCCGCAATGGCCAGGGCCAGGCCAAGCCGAAGCCAGGAGCCTGGAACTCCAGCCAGGTCTCCCACAAGGGTGGCAGGAACTCAGGTAGTTGGGCCATCATCTACTGCTTTCTCAGGCCGTTAGCAGGGAGATAGATTGGAAGTGGAAAAGCCACTTAAGAAGCTAAACCAGCTCTTATGTATGGGATGCCAGCTTTGTGGACAACCCGCTGCACCGTAACACTGGCCCCTTTACTCTGCTTTCAAATTTTGGTCCCATAGTGACTTTAGCAATATATCTGTTTTTGTTTTTTTTTTTTGTGATTATCCCCCTCAGCAATGCATTTAATCACCTCCATAAAATATACATGAGAAAGCAGTCACATTGTCTTATAGTGACTAGATTATCTAATTCAGTATGAGTATGAAAGAATCCTCCCTCTCTCAACTTTTAAACATTTCTGAAAAATGTTATTGTGCATTGACATCAAGGCATTTTAAAAATTTACTGATATTTTTGAAAAAGCAAAGAATCTAGTCACCTTACAGAAATGTGCAGGACATGTTCTCTACATTAGAAACCTGTACTGCTAATACATTAAATATCTGTCTACCTTCAACTAAGATTATCCAAGGGACACTGTACACATATAGAAGTTTCATTATTTGTCTTTTCATCAACCAAAAGTGCTCTATATTAAATAATTACGCGTTTGTTTTTGCTCGGTTTCTTTTTGAGTCTTCAATTCCCTGAGTCAGTAGCAGACTTTTATTAGTGAAGCATAGTGATCCCAGTCATTTAAATTTAAAATGTTTCACTAATAAGCTAAATTTAATGAATTCTCTCACATAGCGAATGTCAATGTTATTTTTATTTATTAATTAAAAGTTGTAAGAGCTGATGAGCAAGAATTGAAACTATAATTAGGAGTAGGTTCCTTTCATTATCTTAACCACTTATTTTAGCTTTATTTAATATTTTACACAGTTTTTGAACAAGAGTACATTTAAAATAATGTTTGTTTCAGGTAGCATTGCTTCTGAGTATAAAGAATTTTGAGATAATTCTTAAATAAATTTATAGTTTCCATTGTAGACTTTTGAGATTCAGAGATATACTTTAATCCCTTTATTTTCTTTTAAAGATTTATTTATTTATTTGAGAGAGTGGCAGAGAGAGAGAGAGAGAATGAATCTATTATCCACTGGTGCACTCTCCAAATGGTTGCAATAGCTTGTGGTCCCCATTGCTCCTCTTCCAGTCCAGTTCTGCTGTGGCCCGGGAGTGCAGTGGAGGATGGCCCAAGTCCTTGGGCCCTGCACCGCATGAGAGACCAGGAGGAAGCACCTGGCTCCTGGCTTTGGATCTGCGCAGTACGCCAGCCGCAACACACTGGCCATAGCGGCCACTTAGGGGGTGAACCACCGGCAAAAGGAAGACCTTTCTCTCTGTCTCTCTCTCTCACTGTCCACTCTGCCTGTCAGAAAGAAAGAAAGAAAGAAAGAAAGAGAGAGAGAGAGAGAGAGAGAGAGGGAGGGAGGGAGGGAGGGAGGGAGGGAGGGAAAGAGAGAAAGAGAGAAAGAGAGAGAGAAAAAGAGAGAGAGAGAAAGAAAGAAAGAAAAGAAAAGAAAGAGAGAGAGAAAAGAAAGAGAGAAAGAAAGAAAAGAAAGGAAAGAGAGAGAGAGAGAGAAAGAAAGAAAGAGAAGGAAGGAAGGAAGGAAGGAAGGAAGGAAGGAAGGAAGGAAGGAAAGAAAGAAGGAAGGAAAGAAAGAAGGAAAGAAGGAAGGAAGGAAAAGAAAGAAAGAAAGAAAAGAAAGAAAGAAAGAAAAGAAAGAGAGAAAGAAAAGAAAGAGAGAGAGAAAGAAAGAAAAGAAAGGAAAGAGAGAGAGAGAGAAAGAAAGAAAGAAAGAAAGAAAGAAAGAAAGAAAGAAAGAAAGAAAGAAAGAAAGAAAGAAAGAAAGAAAGATAGATCTTCCTTCCATTGGTTCACCCCCCAAATGGCCTCCACGGCCGGCATGCTGCACCAATCCGGAGCCAGGAACCAGGTGCTTCCTCCTGGTCTCCTATGCAGGTGCAGGGCCCAAGCACTTGGGCCATCCTCCACTGCCTTCCTGGGCCACAGCAGAGAGCTGGACCGGAAGAGGAGCAACCGGGACAGAACTGGCGCCCCAACTGGGACTAGAACCCAGAGTGCCAGCGCCGCCGGCGGAGAATTAGCCTAGTGAGCCATGGCGCCGGCAAGGAAAATTATATTCCATTAAGTGTAGTTTTTGGTTTTATGATTGTTTTTTACTGTAAGTAAATTGTTTTATTTTTTGTCTTTTCATCTGGTTGGTAGTACACAATTCTGTAAAAGTCATTCAGAGGGAGGCTGAGCTTTCTTAGAGTCCGACTTGGACTTGGAACTTTGAATGCCTAAAGAAGTGGATAGCCACCTGGCCCTTAAACATTCCTTCTAAATGTCCTATCTCATCCAAGGTTTGGGTGAGAGCCTAGAGTACTAGTGTTCTATATTGCTAATTCAGGGCTGCTCTGTTTGCTTTAGGAACCAAACAGATAGTAGTTTTGACATTGTGTTGTAGAAACTGAGGCAATTGCCTAAGGATTTTATCTGGATGAAAGAATAATATGCGTCTAGTGCCTGTGAACCTCCAGCTAGTAAGGCTCTTCCTCAAGTGACAATATATGATGCTCAATTTAATTCCTGCGAGTCCATTGAATTCCCATAGTGCTGTTGTGTAATACTTACTGCATTTTTCTTTGTATTATTATTTTTTTTAAGTTTTATTTATTTGAAAGTCAGAGTTACGCACAGAGAGAGGAGAGGCAGAGAGAGGTCTTCCGTCCGATGGTTCACTCCCCAAATGGCCGCAATGGCCAGAGCTGCACCAATCCGAAACCAGGAGCCAGGAGCTTCTTGCAGGTCTCCCATGTAGGTGCAGGGGCCCAAGGACTTGGGCCATCTTCCACTGCTTTCCCAGGCCATAGCAGAGAGCTGGACTGGAAGTGGAGCATCCGGGTCTCAAACCGGCACCCATATGGGATGCCGGCGCTTCAGGCCAGGGCGTTAACCCGCTGAGCCACAAAGCTGGCCCCTCTTTGTATTATTTTATGTATGGCCTCACTAGATAAGTTTCTTGAAAATAATGAGGGCTTTTTAATTTACCCTTTATCCATTTTGGTGTTTTACATGTAGTAAATTTACAAAGTATTTTGAATTAAATTGAACTAAACCCAAACTGGATCAAACTAAGGAAAATCATTTTTTCCTTTTTCTTACGAGACATATGGTAATCTAGACACTTCATTATAGCTGTGCAGAGTCCTCTTTGTTGGTAAGTGTACTCAGGAATATGTTATAATGTTCAGAGAATCTAAAAATCTGACTCAGAATTAAAGACCAATTGCATTTTCACACTATTTTCTCACTTCTAATTAAACATTTTTTCATACCATAATTAATATAAGTATTTAAAAATACTCCAGGCAGTTCTGCTTCAATATTCCCAATGATTTCATTAAGCCTATTTACCCTCTAACAGCTGCAAATTATTGCAAACAGCAGTTCTGTCTTTATGCTGTACAAGCCCATTGGAAAATAATTCTCTCAGTTTAATAGCATGAGTAGTTCTGTTACTTACCTAACCTAAAAAGTTAAGGAGAAATGAGTCAAGTTTATCAGAGTGAAGAATCCTGAAACTTGCTTTTTAAAACTGATTCTCTGTGGTCATGTGCATAATGCTTTTTTTTTCCTTCTTAGATTTCTGTGCTTTATTTGTTTATTTATTTTTAAAGATTTATTTATTTATTTGAGAGGCAGAGTTAGAGTCAGGGAAAGGGAGAGATAGGTCAAAAGATCTTCCATCCACTGATTCTTTCCCTAAACGGCTGCAATGGCCAGAGCTGGGCTGATCCAAAGCCAGGAGCCAGGAGCTTCCTCCGGGTCTCCCATGTGGGTGCAGGGGCCCAAGCACTTGGGCCATCTTCCACTGCTTTCCCAGGCCATGACAGCTGGGTTGGAAGAAGAGGAACCAGGACACCAACCGGTGCCCATATGAGATGCCAGTGCCACAGGCAGAGGCTTTGTACTATCACAGCGTCAGCTCCTAGATTTCTGTATTTAAAAAGTTAAATCATTTCTTAAATACTTAAAATGTCATTTGTTAAATATGTAAAAAGAAAAGTCCCTTTGTATTATTAAGCCTTATTTGGTAATTAAGGCAAAATATCCTAGGTAGAAATTATTTCATAAACTGTAAGCAGTTTATTTGGGTAGGTATAGGGAATAATTCAACAGTCCACTATCATATTCCTCTGCTTCTTGGATATTGGTGAAAAATTGTCTTTGCCACTTTTCTGGGCACCCAGCTATTTGTGTTGTGGGACAAGTATTTAATTATTGAACCCAGTATCTATATAATTCTTAGCTTAGTCCAGTAACTCCTGTTAGGTAACTATCCAGGACCAAAGAAACTTGGGAGGTGATATAGTTGCCCTCTGTGTGGAGTTGATATCCATTCTCATCTCTAATCTTATTTATTTGGTTTTTTTCTCCCCTCCCCACTTTGTTAGTCTGACTAAGGGTTTGTCTGTTTTATCATCTCAAAAAACCTGTTTTTTTAATTGACTTTTGTATTTCTTTTCCATTTCCATTTCATTTATTTATACTTTGATCCTTATTATTCCTCACCTCCTGTTAATTTAGAGTTTGGTTTTTTCTTGTTCTTCTAAGTCCTCAAGATGCAACATTAGATCATTTATTTGGGACTTTTCTATTGTTTTTAATGTAAGCATTTGACACCATACTTCCATCTTAATACTGCATTTGCTGTATCCCACAGGTTTTGATATGATGTATTTTCATTTAATTCAAAGAAGCTTTTGATTTCCTTTTTAATCTCTTCAATGACCTATTGGTCATTCAATAGCATTGTTTAATTGCCATGTATTTGTAAATGTTCTGTTCTACTTGTTGATTTCCATTTGTATTCATTTGTGATCTAAGAAGATACGTGATATAATTTTAGCCTTTTTAAATTTACTGAGACTTGATTTGTGATTTGTGACCTAATATGTGGTCTAGCCTAGAAACTGTTCTATGTGTTGATGAGAACAATGTGTATTATGTAGATGTTGGGTGAAATGTTCTGTAAATGTCTGTTAGGTCCGTTTGTTCAACTCTATTTTATCTTTGTTGATTTTCTGACTGGATGGTCTGTCCATTGATGACAGAGGGGTGTTGAAGTCCCCACTATTACTGTTTTTGAGTCTGTCTCTCCCTTTCATTCTAAAATGTTTGCTGTATACATCTGGGTAATCTGGTGCATATGATTTGTAATCTGGTGCATATGTATTTTGTTGCTGAATCAATCTTCTTATATATAATGTCCCTTTTTGTCTCTTTTTGCAATTTTTGATTTAAAGTCTATTTTATCTGATATGAATATAGCTACTCCTATTCATTCTTGGTTTCCATTTGCATGTTATATCTTTTTCTAGCTCTCCTTTGTTTTCTGTTATCTTTCTGCAGCTGAGGTCAGTGTAGCTTCTCACTATTCAGCCATAATGGATCCTCACATCTTGCTTTCTTATAATTACCTAATTATTGTTCATATATGAGAGTGATTAAAAATGGGCAGTGTAAGTCCAGCATTGGGGCACAGCAGGTTAAGCCACTCTGTGCGACACTGGCATCTTTCAGAGGCACTGATTTGAGTCTTAGCTGCTCCACTTCTGATTCAGCTCTCTGCTGATGCACCCATGAAAAGCAGTGAAAGATGGCCGAAGTGCTTTGACCCCTGCTTCCCACATGGGAGACCTGGATTGATTTTCAGACTTCTGACTTTGGCCTGGACCAGCATGCATAGTTTTTTTATGTTTTTTATATTTGATATTTATTTTCCATAAATTTTTGGAACCTTTTGTACAATTTAAATTTTTTCCCAGTAGCTGTAGCATCCTGATCTCAAGTGTTTTAGAGTGATACATGTGTTTCCTGATCAAACAAGACAGAACAGAAGTACATAGAAAAAGAGTGGAAATTTTATGTTATCACAAGTGTGACTTCATAGATAATTATGTTTGCTAAGTTGTTCTGGAATGTTAATTTCTTTTTAGTTAGGGATAGCCTAGAAACCTATGCAAGTAGTGGGCAGAACCCAGTACCCTTATGAACAGTTGCCTTCAAGAGTGATTTTTTTTCTCTTCACTCCTGTGGTCTCAGTGTTGATTTGGAGGTTGTTGATGTCTTGGAATAAAATTATTGTTGACAGAGCTGGATCTAAATTCCAACAAGGCATTTTAAAAGAAATATTTATTTACTTAATTATTTGAAAGGCGGAGTTACAGAGAAGCAAAGGCAGAGAGAGAAAGTCTTCCATCTGCTGGTTTACTCCCCAGATGGCTGCAGCAGCCGGAGCTGGACCAATCTGAAGCTAGGAGACAAGAGCTTCTTCCAGGTCTCCCATGTAGGTGCAGGGGCCCAAGGACTTGGGACATCTTCCACTGCTTTCCCAGGCCATAGCAGAGAGCTGGATTGGAAGTGGAGCAGACAGGTCTCCAACTGGTGCCCATATAGGATGCCGGCATTGCTGGCTGTGGCAGTGGCCACAGCACCAGCCCTCCCCCCCCACCCTCAGCTTTTTTATTTTGAAATGAGGACAGGTGGTACATGATCTCTGAGATGTCTTCATAGTCTACAATTCTTTTTTTTTTTTTTTAGATTTATTTATTTATTGGAAAGGCAAATTTAGAGGCAGAGGCAGAGAGAGAGAGACAGAGACAGAGACAGACAGACACACAGAGGTCTTCTATCTACTGGTTCACTCCCCAGATGGCTACAATGGTTGGAGGTGGGCCTGTCTGAAGCCAGGAGCCTGGACTTCTTCTGGGTCTCCCATGTGGGTGCAGGGTCCCAAGGACTTGGGCCATCTTCTACTGCTTTCCCAGGCCATAGCAGAGTGTTGGATAGGAAGTGGAGCAGCCAGGACTCAAACCGGCACCCATATAGGATGCAGTCACTGCAGGCAGCATCTTTATCCACTAAGCCACAGCACCAGCCCCCATATTCTATAATTCTTTGCTTTTGCCTAATATAATTTCTGTCATTTTTTGGTTGACTTTTTGAATATGATATGACCTTTAAGAAAATTCTCTACATGACATTGAGACCCAAGATTTTGGGTGAGGAAAGAGATGATCATAAAGCCTTCAAAAATGAAAAATGCATGTAAGGTGAAAGGCTACTTCCAGCACAGAAAAATAAAATAGAGGAAAAGGTCATTCCATTTAGGGAACTTCACTTCACAGTTGAACATACATGAAAGAATGCGGTATGAAAGAAAGGAAATAATTTAAGTTTATTAGAATTCAGCAAGTATTATAGAGGGTAAGGTTGGAGAACTTGGGATTAGATTTCTCAATTTATTGAGTATTACTTTAGCTAAATATATGTTCTATATTTATATGATTTTTAATGTCACAGGTATAGCAAGAATTGAGAAATAGAAAATCTCAAGGAAATTTTACACTATTTTAAATAATTTTTTGACATTTTAAAAGGCAACAGTTTGGTATTTTTGCTTAATAATCATGAGTATATTGAAACAAAGAGAGTATTAGGATTAATCAACTATGTTCCCTTCCCTTTATAGTACCAATTTGTTTTCCTACTTTATAGACTTTTGTTCCCTTTAAATGTATGACCCATATTTGTCATCTGCCTCTTTGTCCATTCAGTCATTTTACATTGCTGTCTATTTCTGATAGACAAGAACAAACTGTTCTCTCTACTCTCAAAGTCAGCAGGGCATTTCACCTATGGGCCAGCACCTGCTGCCAGCCATGGGTGTACATTATCAGGGAGCTGGAATGAGGAGTGCACCTGGGGCTTGGACCCAGTTACTTTGATATGGGATGAGGATATCTGAAACAGCATCTTTGTTTTTTGAGTTATTTGCTGATACGTGATTTTCTCATAATCTCCCAATAAATCAGTTATTCTTAAATCTTACACTGAAGAGTAAGCTCCAGCTTAGCTTCCTCTGACATTGTTTGAGAGTTTCCATAGGTTGTGCAGTATGTTGAAAGGATGGCTTCTCTTCTTTCGGGACATCTGTTTGACAGCTGGATTGTGATAAGGAGAGTACATCATTTCCAGTTACCAGAGTTCCATCAATTGGTCTTCTATTACTATTTCTAATGAAGAATGTATTTCTCAATTTGGTACTCTAGCTTTTCCTCTTATCCTATCAGATGCATATATGTTTTAGTTTGTTTTGTTTTTGTCATCTTTTCAACTAAGCAAGTTTATAAGAAGTGAAATTTTCTAGACATAATAATTTAGGCTTCCTGAAATGACTCTACTTCATGTTTTTATTGAATTAAGACCTCCTTTCCCTATAAGGAAAAAGAATCACTTTTCATATGTTCATTTTAAAAAGTTTAAATGAGCTTCTCTTATTTGCTCAATATATTCTAGGGCTATGGGTACAAAAATTCTTTAAATTTCTTATCTCTTGGAAATCTTTTTAGAGCAGCCCTAACCTTTGATTCCTAATATGTCATCTTACTGTGAATACAATTTGTAATACAAGAGACATTAACAAATCCATGGAAAATAGAATTAGAAGATAAAAATAAGAAATAAAAACTTTATTTCTCAATATCAGCTCTATCATGTTCCATGTACTTTTGTAAGTGATGACAGCTTTTTAATCCATTCTTATAGAATGGCAAGTTCTGGAAATGTAACTATTGTTAATATAATATTTTTTACATTATTAACTAAAGGAAAATGAATGCCCTTCAAAGATTGTTTGGAGGCTGGGGAACAAGAAGTAAGAAGGAGCTAAATCAGGACTGTACGGTGAATGCTAATGGTTTCCTATCAGAATTCTTGCAGAATTACCTTTGTTTGATTGATGAGACGAATGACCATGAGCATTGTTCTCGGGGAGAAAGACTCTCTGGTGAAGCTTTCCTAGATACTTTTCTGCTAAAAGTTAGGATAACTTTCTTAAGATCTCCTCAGAATAAGCAGATCTTACTGTTCTTTGCCACTCCAGAAAGTCAACAAGAAAATTCCTTGAGCTTCTCAAAAAAACCCTTGCCATGAACTTCGCTCTTGTCTAGCCAACTTTTGCTTTGACTGGACCAGTTCCACGTCCTGGAAACCATTGCTCTGATTGTACTTCATCTTCGGGATCATACCTATAAAGCTGTGTTTTGTCTCCTCAGGATCTTATTACACTTGTTTAAAATGTCCATTAGAAGCTCAGCTCTTATCTGCCGCTGATCTGAGTACAAGAGTTTGGGTACCCATCAAGCAGAAAGTTTTCTCTACTTTAATTTTTCAATCAGAATTGTGTAAGCTGAACCAGTTGAGAGGTCTGTGGTATTGGCTGTTGTTTCTGGTTTTAAACATCAGTCTTCTTCATTTAACAGGGGTGGGGACCTTTTTTCTGTCAAAGGGCATTTGGATATTTATAACATCATTCACAGGCCATACAAAATTATCAACTTAAACATTAGCCTGTGATAGATTCATTGAATTTTGAGTCCTGCCTGTGGTTGCAGTGGCAGAGCCAGACCAAATAATTTTGTAGGCCTTATTTGGGTTGTAGGTTATATTAACAAGATGAATTTTTTCCTTCTAAATTCATGTCAATGGTTTGCCACTATGACCTTAATTTTCAGCATCATCTTGCCTGTTTTTCACAAGAGTTATCCATTAGAAAGCCGATTTCTTTGGGGCATTGTCCCCATACACTCTCCATACATCATCAGTGATTTCACCCAAGCTTCATCATCACTTTGATAATTGTTCTTGCTTCAGTTGTAGCAGAATTCATGTTGCTGTGAGACAGGTTCTTTTCCAGTTCATGACTTACCCTTCTTACTATCTCAAACTGGATCCCGTGCAGACATGTTAATAGCAAGGTAGCATATTATTTGGCTCACAAAAATTTTGAAATCCATGCATGATTTTTTAATAATGCAAATATTCCATGAGCTTATGAAAAATTTGTTTTACTGGAATTTGTGACTTCTTAGGAAAGGAGTCCCTTCAATTGTGGATAAGAGTATAAAAGCTAAAAAAAAAAAAAAGAACTTTTCTAAGATTCTAAGTGAAAAATAACCATGATAGAGTAGCCACATACTGGCCAGAGCAGTTATATTAACCATTTCTATTAATGGTTAATTAATGGTTTCTAACATGCCTGGGATGTTAGAAAACAACAAGCTGAAATGAAATGGCCTCTAATTGGGAGAATTGACTGTTCCTTATAACCACACCAGTACATTATGACAGTAAGTGAATTTTTCTGCTTGAAAGTAAAGTCGCTTTCATAGTATGAAAGTCATTTGTCTGTAAGATGTGAAACAATTTTGAGATATTTTTTCACTTATAAAAGCTATTGATGTTAAAATATTAAGTACCTTTAAATCTGATGATGCTAGGAATTGAAAGACTAATTGAATAAATAACATGTTTAATGAAAAATAATTATATCCTCCAAAGCACAGAAAAGAATTTTAGTGAGAACAGTGACCAGTCCTCCCACATAGGTTGCAGGGGCCCAACCTCCCAGACTGATTAGTAGGAAGCTGGAAACGAAGCAGAGTAGCTGGGACTTGCACCAACACTCTGTTATAGGATGCCAGGGGTGACTTAATCTGCTGTGCTACAACACTGGTCTCTGTTTTTATTATATAAGATACCTACTGTATGACAGTAGATCTTGAAGACTCAGCAATGAGCAAAGCAGTTAAAAAATACCGCTATTCCAGAGCTTATTTATAAAGGATAAGATAATAAGCATAGGGAGAAAATTAAAGCAGAGAAAGGAAGAGAAGTGGGTGTATTTGGTAGGGCTGTCAGTGTGTGCAGTTCAAGTAGGTAGGACACGCAAGGCCTCACTGAGACACTGACATTTGAGTGAAGACTTGCAGGAGGTAAAGGCACATGCCATACCTGAATTTGAAGAAAGAATATTCCAGGGGGAACAGCAAGCACAGGAGCCCTGCAGAACTTGCTTAGAGGAGGTAAAGAACAGATTAGATGATGTCAGAGGTAAGCAAATGGGTCATATCATATACGGCCTTGGTGTCCTTTGAGGTGACTTTAATCTTACTTTGAGAATGGAAGACATTGAAGCATTTGGATTTACATTCTAACAGGATCACTCTGGTGACTGTAATGAGAATAGACTGCAGGAGGAAAGAATGGAAAGAGCAAACCATGTAGGAGAGTATTAGAATTATAAAGGGAGAAGATAACGATGACTTGGACTGGTGGTTAGATTCCTAATATATATGAGTATTTGGAAAGTAGAATCAGGAGATTTTGCTGAAGAATTGAATGTGGATTATGAGAACAGTACTACAAAATATTTGGCCTTAGAACCTGAGGAAAATGACATTGCCACAGAGAGGGGAAACACCATGGGAAGAGCACAACCAAGGGGGTGAATCAGGAGCATAATTTTAGGGACCTTAACTTTGAGGTGTCCAAACATGTGTTTGATTGGGCAGTTAGATGTAGGAGTCATGTTCAAGAGAGTGAGTTGGATTAGAAATATAAATTTTAGTGTCATCAGCATGTATAAAACATTGAAAACTAAGACTTAGAGACTATTTCGGAATGAAAAAGATATACAAGAATTGCTAATGTAGCCCTAATCTTGGAATAAGGGACATATTTAGTGTTGAAGCTTAAAAATAGAAGAATCCAGGATCACTGATGGTCTATTTGGATAATTAAATAAAATTGATGAAGTTTAAGGAAATCTGGGGAGGGAGTAAATTGGAGTTTAAGGATCTAGAGAATATTCTAGTAGAGTTGTAAATATGAGACTTGAGTTGAGGTTTGAGAGGTTTTAACCATTTAAGTCATGGGACGAGGTGAGAATGCCAAAAGAGAATAGAGTTTTAAAAAATATTGACCCCTAAGAAACACTAGTATTTAGTGTAGGATGTGGATGGCTGAGATGGCAGGGGAAAAAAAAAACCATTTCCCTGAGGGTAATGAGAAATAAGAGTCTGGAGAGAGAAAGTTGCAAGTGTGAAATGCTGCAGAGAGAAAGTAGGGTGAGGGCTGGAAGAAAGCAAGTGGGTTTGACAATTAGAATATAATATTTATGAAGACAGTTTCAGATTGGTGGTGACAGAGCCAACTTTTAATATTTTGGGGATCAAATGGAATATAAAAGGGTTGTTGATTTATGGCTCAATCTGTTATATTTTACTTACCTAAAATGATACCATGATTAAGCTAATTGAAATTAATGTTTTTAGAAGTTCCCTAGTCAGATCTTTACCAGCAATATCAAATATGTGAGAAATGAAATTCCATTTTTGTATCAGCTATAACTCTTGGCTGTAAACAGAAGAAACCTACCACAACTTTAGTTAAAGCAGAAAATTAACCTCTTATGTTAAGCAGAAAAGGATTTTATTGGAAGGCTATTTGTTGTTGTCTTCTGTAAAGATTTATTTATTAATTTGAAAGAGTTACAGAGAGAGAAAGAGGAAGAGCGAAAGAGATCTTCCCATCGTCACTCGCCAGATGACTGCAACAGCTAGGGCTGGGCCAGCCTGAAGCCAGGAGCCAGGACCTTCTTCCAGCTCGCCCATGTGAGTGGCAGGGACCTAAATGTTTGGGCCATTTTCTGCTGCTTTTCCCAGGCCGTTAGCAGGGAGCTGGATTAGAAGTGGAGCAGCTGGGACATGAACCAGTGCCCATATGGGGTGTGGGTGTTGCAGGTGGAAGCTTTAGCTGCTAAGCCACACCCTGACCCCAAATCTTTGTTCTAGCTTCATAGAAGGCTGGAGAATTAGGCTCACAACATTGACAGGAATCTACACAACAAAGAAGAGCTTCTGTCTTGTGCAGAACATTGAATCATGACAACATACCACTGGACACGCACACAACTGCTAGCATGGCTACCAGTGGCTGCCTCTCCATCACTACTAAAAATTACCTAGCTCCTTCTGAGTCTTTATTTGTTCATTTCCAAATGAACAAATCTGATTGGGCAAATTCAGGTCATGTGCCCTACTTGCCAGAAAGGAGAGAAATTATGTACCCACCCTTTCAGGTTACTATAGTTGGAGATAGTTCCTTTCTCTGTCTCCACATCTTCTCTCGGCCTTTGTGACCCACAGTAGGATTCGTGATAGCATCTGGTCAAACCATGAGAAGCAAATGGAGATGGCACTACTGAAGTCAGGAGTTAAGAGCACATTTCTAGGAATGAGATTGGTTCTCAGCTGGACCTGGATGGATGTTAGAAGTAGCCATGAACATTTGAAGAAGAAAAAAATACCACAGATAGGAAGACAGACTGGGCTGTGGCTTGGGGGAAAGAAGTAATGCAGGCCACAGCAGACTTGACTAAGTCACTAGATCAGGTCAGAGACTGGGAAGTCGGGGCCAGTGTTGTGGTGTAGTGGGTTAAGCCGCCCTCTGCAGTGCTAGCATCCCATATGGGCGCTGGTTCAAGTCCCAGCTACTCCACTTCCATTCCAGCTCCACGCTAATGTGCCTGGGAAAGCAGTGGAGGATGGCTCAAATCCTTAGGCCCTGTACCCATGTGGGAGTCCTTGGAAGAAGCTCCTGGCTCCTGGCTTCCATCTGGCCCAGCCCTGGCTGTTGTGGCCATTTGGGGAGTGAACTAGCACATGGAAGATCAGTCCGTCTCTCTCTCCCTCCCCTGCCCCCTTCCTCCCCTTCTCTCTCCATCTCTATCTCTCTGTCTCTCTGTTACTCTGCTTTTCATAAATAAAATAAATCTTTAAAGAAAAAAGGGACTTGGAGTTCTAGATTGGGTAACAGGACATTGTAGGGGAGGGCAGAAGAAGGGGTATGTTGTACAGACAATGGTTGCCCAGATTCTAGGCCTGTGGAAATGCTGGGTGGGGGGGTCCTACAATTTAATTTTATTTTTAAAGATGCATCCTTGCCAAAGGACTGTCATGAAGTCTCAACAGAGGAAAAGACCCCTTATCTGTGTAATTCAAATAAGAAGGACTTTTTGCCTGCTTTTTGTAAGACTGATTTTGGCATGGTAACATATCCAAAACAAATAAAATCCAGTGCCTCAAAAAACTTGATAAGTACTGTAGGCCTTTAATGAATTCTCTTGACGATACTCAAAAAGGGAATATTAGATCAAGCCGGGGGCAGCAAGTAAGACTTTTGCTTCCCTCAACCCTCCTTCAGCCCCACCCTCCTACACACTGCAGAGACGAACTCCCAAAGCTCAGGCTGGTCCTCTTCGCCCATCCCTTTCTCTTTCCCTTTCTTTGAATTTCCAGACCTTTTTCCTCTGGTAGCGTGTACCTTTTAAATGGGAGGGCAGGTATGGTGGGAAGACTTACTATGTTCCTAATGCTGTACTTATGATATACATACAAATAAAAAAAGAACTAAAAGGCAGTTTAGTTTCCTCTCACTCTCCCCTCCACCAGTTACCTTGCCTCTAGAGCACACCACAGGCCTTCAGCCCTTTAGAAAATAAACCTCCCTGGTATAGGTAGGGATGGGGAGAGACTTTGAATATCTGTGCTTTGGTGATTTCTTCCCCCAGTATTTCAGATGCAAAGAGGTAGAATATGGGAGTTTCTTCTTTCTTGGCTGAATTCTTGGGGAGACCTGTGACAATTGACACAAGTATGTTTAAGAAGTCATAGTGGAAGATCATGATGAAAAAAGTATAAAGTTTAGAGACCAAATTATAAAGAGCTTTCACTTATTTTTCCCCTCTTTTTTTTTTTTTTTTTTTGAGTGGACAGTGTGAGAGAGAGACAGAGAGAAAGGTCTTCCTTTGCCATTGGTTTCACCCTCCAATGGCCACCACGGCTGGTGCGCTGCAGCTGGTGCACCACGCTGATCCGAAGGCAGGAGCCAGGTGCTTCTCCTGGTCTCCCATGGGGTGCAGGGCCCAAGCACTTGGGCCATCCTCCACTGCACTCCTGGGCCACAGCAGAGAGCTGGCCTGGAAGAGGGGCAACCGGGACAGAATCCGGTCCCCCGACTGGGACTAGAACCTGGTGTGCCGGCGCCACAAGGTGGAGGATTAGCCTATTGAGCTGCGGCGCTGGCCATTCCCCTCTTTTTAAAAATTTGTATTTATTTTCATTTAAAATGCATTTATTTATATAAAGGAAACAGATTTCATATATTTCATTATACAATTTTAAGAACATAATGATACTACCCTCCCTCCTTCCTTTCTTATTTTCTTATTTTTCTTTTAATTTTTGATGTGGCATACTTTCAATTTACTTTATACTCACAAACTTAATCCTCCACTAACTAAAGAATGCAACAAGTGGGACGTGGAAAGAGCACTGTTCCTCAGGAATACAGACAAGGGCTGTGAACAATAATCAAGGATCGGTCATGAGTACCTGTCTCCCTCTGTTTTCTTGGTGGTGGAACCGTGAGTCTCCACTCTGGGGTTGAGGGATATAAACTTAGATGAATCTGTCTGCCCTGCATCAGTACCCATGTTGATGCTACTCATTGCATTTCCTCAAGGCCTTCCCTGACCTCAAACTTCTTGGTCTTTTTTTAAAGAAATTATTAAACACTTAGAGGGTTTTCTACATGCCAATCAATGTTCTAAGCAGTTTCAAAAATAACTTGTTTAATCTTTATAAACAATCTGTGCAGTAGATGCTGTTACTGTCCCTGTTTTACTGATGAGTGAATGAGGGCACGGAGAGGTTAAGGGACTTGGTCTCGGCCCTACAGCTATAAAGAGGGTGGTGGAGGCCGAATTCAGGCCCAGGCAGTCTAACTCCAGAGTCCATACTCCAGTTTTTGTCTATGCCATGCTGGCCTGTATGTGGGAATGTGAGTCCTGGAACTATCTGCATCAGAACCACTAAGGATATATTTTTAATTTTTTAAAGATTTATTTTATTTATTTGAAAGACAGAGCTACAGAGAGAGGTAGAGAAAAAGAGACAAAGAGAAACAGAGAGGTCTTCCATCTACTGGTTCACTCCCTAAATGGCCGCAGCAGCCAGGAGTGGGCGAAGGGGAAACCAGGAGCCTCCTCCAGGTCTCCCACATGGGTGCAGGGGCCCAAGGCTTGGGCTGGTTTCTACCGCTTTTCCAGGCCATAGCAGAGAGCTGGATCAGAAGTGGAGAAGCCAAGACTTAAACTGGTACCCATATGGGACGCTGGTACTGCAGGCCAGGGCTTATGCCACAGCACCGGCCCCAGGGATATGTATAGATATGTATTTAAGATTTATTTATTTATTTGAAAGTCAGAGTTACAGAGAGAGAGAAAGAGAGGCAGAGAGAGAGGGCTTCCATCCACTGGTTCATTCCCCAAATGGCTGCAATGGTTGGAGCTGCGCCGATCTGAAGCCAGGAGCCAGGAGCCTCCTCTGGGTCTCCCTCACAGATGCAGGGGGCCAAGGACTTGGGCCATTTTCTACTGCTTTCCCAGGCCATAGCAGAGAGCTGGATCAGAAGTAGAAAAGCCGGGACTTGAACTGGCGCTCTTATGGGATGCTGGCACTGCTGGCGGTGGCTTTACCTGTTACACCACAGCACCAGCCCTGGGATAATTTCTAAAATATAATATTTGGCCCACCTCAGATTAACCATATCAGCATCCCCCCCCAGGAGAATGGGGAATCTGTTTATTTATATTATAAAATCCTGCAGTTGATTTGGATATGTATCTTTTACTAAGAACAATTTAGAAGAACCTTTTACTACTGACCTGTATTCACTTCTGATCCCTTCTTCCTTTGACTCTCAGATTAGTTTTTTTTTTTTAAGATTTATTTATTTATTTGAAAATCAGAGTTACAGATAAAGAGAGAGAAACAGATCTTCTATCTGCTGTTTCACTTCCCAAACAGCTGCAACAGTGAGGGCTGGGCCAGGCTGAAGCCAGGAGCCAGAAGATTCTTCCAGGTCTCCCCCGTGGGTTGGAAGTGGAGCAACTGGGATTCGAACCGGTGCCCATATGGGATGCCAGCACTGCAGACAGCAACTAAACCTACTGTGCCACAGTGCCAGCCCCTAACATATTATTTTCTGAAGGATACCGGATCAGTACAGAACTTAATACTGTTACACTTTAGTTTGCCTTTAAAGTCATTACTACCTGAAATTTAAATGAAATGATTTCTAGAAGAATACTTGACCAAATAATAAGAACAAAGTTTCCATTTACTTCCTTTAATGTATTATATCTCACTAATGCACTTTACATGAGAACTTGTGGTTCCCTTTTTGTTGAAAATGAAGAAAACTGTACCAAGTTCTGGAAAGTATACCTTGTATGATAGGAAAAGAGAACTCGCTGGTCGATTATGGAGCAGATCTATGTGATATCACACCGCAGCCCTTCACTGGAATTGAAATCAGCAATAAAAGTCAGTTTCCAATGGGAGCAAGTGTTCAGTTTGACCATTTTGCTAACCCAAGATCCTCAAGGGGAAATGTATCCGCTAAGGTAGTTAAGTCAGATTACTGCAGGTTGTGCTTCACATTTTAAGAGCAATAAAATTAAGGTGCATTTTTTTCTTTCACTTTATAGTTTGCCTTGTCAACAACAACCCTTCCGAACATGTGCTTCAGGGGCATTTTACAGTCCTCTCTATTTTTTTGTATGAAACTCAGATTAAAGTTATCTAGGAAAGAAGACTCGATCTGTATGAAGGCTAAGGGAGTATCCAGACACTAAGAATGATGCAGGGAGAGAGAGCTTTTGAAATATAAGTAAGTGGGATCCCTCTTATCCCCCCTTCCAGAAAGTAGAATATCAGTGTGTGAGACTTAACTGGAATATCTCCCTGTGTTTCCTTCTCCTCCCCCGTGCTACCTACATACACACATGACTTTCATCCCAACCCAACATTTCCCATCTTTTTCCAACAAAAAACAAAGCAATTCCTTTAGATGTCTATGTTTGATGTTTTCCTCGAGATGTTTCTTAAGATTCTTTTCTCAGGAAACCTATTAACTTAACTTACTGTAGCCACAGACCCTTCTCCCTCCCTCCTTAGTAGCACAGATGAAATTTAATTTTCAGGACATTCACTTCCTACTAATTGTCCTGAGTAAAATGAATTTTCTAAAATGAAACATCTTATAAATAGTAAATGGTTAAAGCTCATTATGCATTTAGTTTGATCTTCTTACTTAACAAGCATTTTTTTTAATTATCGCGCTGTGGGCACTCAGCAAACAATGGCTAATAACAAGTTTCAGGGGTCCTAACTTATTTTCCTAAATCACACACTGTCCACAATTTGAAACATCCCTCTATTACAGCTGACAAAGTGTTGGTCTTTGATTAACTCAAGTAATTGAATGGAGTAATGCGAAGTGCTGGGTCAAAGATTTCCGGGTCCCGTTCCCGTCCCCAGAATGTAACCAGCAATGCTTTTGTCTGAGGCCCTTTTCTAGGGAAGACAATCCTGACTTGGCTTAGAAACCTTTGCCCTGAAATTCAACAAGAGAGTGAAACTACGATTCTGTCCTTGGGAAAATACTTGCAAGAAGTCATGTCAACCACAAAACTAAAAATTCTATTTTTTCTTACTTGTTTTCAAAAGAGAAGCATATGTAACTATTAGGTTCAGCCAGATGAAATTACTGATGAAACATAGCCCACAAAGACAATTTTTTAATGATTCAACCTTATAGTTTCTTTATGTGACTAAAAGTGGAGGCCAAGGTCAGCTAGGCTAGATAGGGGACTTCCACTGGGTTTGATATGAGAACCGTTTCGTAAGCAAAACATGAGTTTGTACTTAATAGGATTTCAAACCGAGTTTTCCTTTGGTGATGCTGCCAGTATTATCGGGTTTATTTTAAGTGCCAAAAGCAAACATTGACTTACTTAACTTGGGCCATCTATTGTATACTAATAGTGTTGATTTATTCTTCCTCTGGCTTAACATGCACACTGATGGGAGAGAAGCAAGCTTAATCTTTCCTTTTACTGGTCTATAGTTTTATTGCATACATTAGTGGCATAAATATTGCTTTCATATAACCTTTATATTAACTATTTCTATTTTTACTATGTTGAGAAGCCCTAAATATAGACATTTTAATAGTCTTTTAAATGATTATAGCCCACCTAATTTTACTATATCTAATTTTTTTGCAATTTTTGTTTTCAGAATGTATCAATAATGTGTCTACAATGTAAAGATTTAAAAGTTTCAAATAGCCATTGCTTTGGTGACTGACACATTTAGGTTCTGATCAACACTTACTATAACTTCTGGAAGACAATATTAGTTCCAAATGTTGTGATTATAGGAAAATACTGAAAGGCCTACTTACTGCTTTGGCCCTCTTTCTTTAGAGATTTGACATGATTTCCAATGTGGCAGTATTTTTTTATAGTTATATCTTTTTTCTTTTAAAGAGTTATTTGTTTATTTGAAAGTCAGAGTTACACACAGAGAGGAGAGGCAGAGAGAGAGAGAGAGGTCTTCCATCCGCTGGTTCACTCCTCAGGTGGCCACAATGGTCAGAGCTGTGCCCTTCTGAAGCTAGGAGCCAGGAGCTTCTCATACAGGTACATAGATTAAAGAAAATTTAGGGGCTGGTGCTGTGGCGTAGAAAGTTAAGCCTCCCCCTGCAGTCCCAGCATCCAATATGGCCACTGGTTCCAGTCCTCACTGCTCCACTTTTTTTTTTTCTTTTTTAAAGATTTATTTTATTTATTTGAAAGACAGAGTTACAGAGAAAGGTGGAGACAGAGGGAGAAGTCTTCCATCTGCTGGTTCACTCCCCAGTTGGCCGCAGTGACCTGAGCTGGGCTCATCCAAAGCCAGGAGCCAGAAGCTTCTTTCGGGCCTCCTATGTGGGTGCAGGGGCCCAAGGACCTGGACCATCTTCTACTGCTTTCCCAGGCTATAGCAGAGATGGGTGGGAAGAGGAGCAGCCAGGAGTAGAACCGGTGCCCATATGGGATGCTGGTGCTTCAGGCCAGGGTTTTAACCTGCCGGACCCTGCTCCACTTCTGATCCAGCTCTCTGCTAATGTACCAGGGAAAAGCACTGGAAAATGGCTCAAGTGCTTAGGCACCTGCACCCATGTGGGAGACCTAGAAGATGCTTCTGGCACCTGGCTTCAGCCTGGCCCAGCCCTGGCCATTTGAGGAGTGAATCAGTGGATGGAAAATAGCTCACTCTGTGTGTGTGTGTGTGTGTGTGTGTGTGTGTGTATGTAATTTTCTCCTCTCTCTGTATCTCTGCCTTTCAAATAAATAAATAAATAAATATTAAATAAAAGGAAATTTAAAAATATTTAATATAAAACTATCCTTGAAATAGGTTAGATACATTTTAATTTGGTCCAGTTTTAGCGGTTTTCTGATTTGGAAAACCAACCCCATCTCTGGAATCCAGTGGATATGAGCCAAATAGAAAATGTTAAAAGGCCATTGTTGTTACTATTGGCTTGATATGCAACATTTTTTGACTAATAGGGGTCTGTGTCCATCCAAGTGAAAATTGTTCAGTGTCACAAGTGCTGCCTGTAGCAGACCAAGTTTCCTTCATTGCTAGGAGACATCATTAGATAGTCAATGAATTCATTTCTATCGAAGATAAAGGACTGCAACCCTGAGCCAGTTTCCTTAATACAGGAGAAGCTGTCTTTTCCAGTAAAATAGGGACTTGTGGATGGTCTGTTAATTAGTAAGACTGATTAAAGCAGGTAATCGTTTCTTTTTTTAAGATTTATTTATTTGAAAGGCAGAGTTAGAGAAAGAGAGAGAGAGCGAGCGAGCCAGCCAGCCCCGATGGCTGCAGCAGCCACTGCTGGGCCAGGTCAAAACCCGGAGTCAGGAGCTTTTTCTGGGTCTGCCACATGGGTGGCAGGGACCCAAACACTTGGGGCATCTTCCTCTGCTTTTCCCAATCCATTAGTAGGGAGCTGGATCAAAAACAGAGTAGCAGGGATTCAAACCAGTGCCCGTGTGTGATGTTGGCGTGTCAGTTGGCACCTTTTCCCATAACACTGGTCCTACAGAGTATAATTTTTAAAAAGATGTTTATGTATCTTTACCTCATTTAATTGCATAAACGTGCAGTTGCCAATTTTTGATATAGGATATGTGCCTTTTCTTTGAGTCCAAATCCACTATGTAGAACTTCATGTGATTGTTTTTTTCCTACAATTCATCACCGTAATTTCCAATGTCAGTTACTGTAACTTTAAATTAGAATAAGAATTGATTTATTTTTTAGAATAAGAATTTAAAGATACTTATTATGCAATCTGAGTACAGACTATTATGATTTCACCCCCAATCTTTTATGGTTGTTTTGCAATGAAAAAAAAATTTTAACCTATTCACTTTTATTCAGTCTTACTCTCTTTTGGTCACACTGTATTTTATCAGTTATATAATTTTTTTCATTCACATTAACAAATGCAGTTAGCAAAAAGTTTTTTAAAACCACAACTCAATTAGTCATGAATATTTAGTGTTCTATGGGCACCAGTTTACAGATGGAATGAGAAATGTCATTTAATCTAGTAACTTAGTTTCTTTTCTATATGGATATGTAGAATCTCTTTTAATAACTCTAAGATCTTACTTTTATTGTGACATGCCATCACAATTTTACTGAGCAAAATGTGGTCTTGGTTATTCTTTTGATAAGTCAATCTACAAGGCTTTTGCTTTCTTGAAAATGGAACAGATAGATAACTTTAGATGTTGTGTTACACACTGATCTTTTCTCTGTTTCTAACACAATGCTTGAAAAAGGGAATTGGGAAAAATAGATGAAAATAGCACATTTCGTCATGTACAATGTTGCATAACATTGGAAAACTGATGGTTTATTCCCACAGTGAAATGTTCTGGTGTCACCTTCCTCCCTGTTTATTTAGCTTCTGGGAATAAGAATATGGAAGCATGACTGTGATATCTGTTCACATGATTTCACCCTGAAGACACCCTCTGGTATCAAAGCTCCATAAATGTCATGAGTCCACTTGGAAATGTCTTAAAATTAGCAACACAGTTTTGAATGACAGAGCTGAAATATGTATCATTTATCTCTATAGCGACATTCTTTTTCCACTTTAAAAAAAAAGTTTCAGGGCCTGCACTGTGGTGTACCAGGTAAACTTGCCACCTGCAGGGCCAGCATCCCATATGGGTGCTGGTTTACATCTCTACTGCCCGACTTCCTATCCAGCTCTCTGCTAAAGTGCTAGCAGTAGAAGATGGCCCAAGTCCTTGGGCCCCTGCACCCATGTGGGAGACCCAGAAGAAGCTTCAGACTCCTGGCTTCAGATCGGCCCAGCTGTGGCCATTGTAGCCATTTGGGGAGTGGCCCGACAGATGGAAGATCTCTCCCTCCCTCCTTCTCTCTCTCTGCCTCTATCTCTCTATAATGCTGCCTTTCAAATAAATAAGTAAATCTTTTTTTAAAAAAAGTAGTTTTATTTTTATTGCAGTTGGATTGTTCTAGCTGACTTAATAGGAAAGGAAGAATTTAATTCAGATTTGTCAAACTGTATCTCTACTTTTCCAGGATTCAGTTTCCTCCATTAGTTAATTAATAAGCATTTAAATGAAATTGTAGTGGTAGGAGGTGTATCAAGAAGGCTAAATAATAAATATAGATTTTCTGTACTGTAAAAAAAAAACATATCTGGGGCCTCCACTATGGCATAGCAGCTGCATCCAGTGTCGACATCCTGTGTGGGTGCCGGTTCAAGTCCTGGCTGCTCCACTTTGATCCAGCTCTCTGCTGTGCCCTGGGAAAACAGTAGGAGATGGCCCAAGTCCTTGGGCCCCTGCACCCGTGTGAGAGACCTGGAAGAAGCTCCTGGCTCCTGGCTTCAGACTGACGCAACTCTGGCCATTGCAGCCATCTAGAGAGTAAATCAGTGGATGGAAGACTCTCTCTCTCTCTGCCTCTGCCTCTCTGTAACTCTTTCCTTTAAATAAATACATAACTATTTACTAAAAAGCAGCATAGTTGTCCCTGATTAATTTTTGCTTAGATTCCTTTTGACCAAATAAATACTTTTATACTTCACAGATTTATAACTAGTAATTAGGATTAGCTATAGGCTTTGAGTTACAGAAAATTAAATTAGTGGTCTTAAAAAATTTAAATTTGTGAACTCCTTAATCATCAGGATCCCTTCCTCTTTCTGTCTTTTGTTCCAAAATTCTCAACTTGCAGCTTAAATCTCATGGGCCAAAATGGCTACTCCAGTTCTGGCCATCACATCTGCTTTCTAACTGTCTGGATGGAGAAAAGGGAAGGAAGAGGGTGCCCTTCTACCATCACCACCTTGAAGAAGTTGCATGCACTTCTTCTTACAGCCCATTGACCAGAGTATGTGGCTTCACCTGGTCACACGGGAAGCTGGGGAATACAGCCTTTATTCTTGTGACTTCATGCCCAACTGAGTGTTGTAGATTCTGTTTCTATTCAAATATTATGGAAGAAGGAAAGCATTTACTGGATGTAAATGCTTTTTTTTATTTGCCAAAATTTACATTGCTTACCCCAACAAAATGAAAACCTGGATTTATTTTTTAAGATTTATTTATTTATTTATTTGAAAGGCAGAGGCAGAGAGAGAGGGAAGGAGGGAGGGAGAGGTCTTTTTCCCGCCAGTTCACTTCCCAGATGGCTGCAATGGCCAGAGCTGTGCTGATCTGAAGGCAGGAACCAGGAGCTTCTTCTGGGTCTCACATGAGACCCAAGGACTTGGGCCATCTTCTGTTGCTTTCTCAGGCCACAGCAAAGAGCTGGATCAGAAGTGGAACAACCGGGACTCGAACCAGTCGGTGCCCATATTGGATGCCGGTGTAGGTGGAGGTTTTACCAGCTACACCACAGCACCAGTCCCAATTTGGTTTTTGTTTGTTGTTGTTGGTTTTAAAGAAAATGTCCTCTGTAGTGTAGTTGACTTATTGGCAGAACACTACACCTGGGTGGTCTTTTTTTTTAATATGACTGGTAAGAAGTAAGTCAATATATTTGTGGTTTAAGAAAAGCACCTTTGTTTCTGGATATGTGACTAACAGGATTAGTTATCTGAAAAAGATTAAGATGAGCATGGATAAAAATTGCTTCAAAATCATTGTTGTGAGTTTCAAGGCACATTTATTTTGAGAAAGTGCAGGTAAAAATTAAATGAAGCAACTACAATGATCTAGTTACATGTAAATAATTAGTTTTTTTTAAAAAAGATTATTTATTTTACTTGAAAGAGTTACAGAGAGGTGGAGGCGGGGCGGGGGGGAGAGGGAGAGAGAGGTCTTCTGTTTGCTGGTTCACTCCCCAAATAGTTGCCATGGCTGGAACTGTGCCGATCCGAAGCCAGGAGCCAGGAGCTTCTTCCAGGTCTCCCACAGGGGTACAGGGGCCCAAGCACTTGGGTCATCTTCCACTGCTTTCCCAGGCCATAGTAGAGAGCTGGATCGGAAGTGGAGCAACTAGGACTTGAACCAGTGCCCATATGGGATGCCAGCACTGCAGGTGGCGGCTTTACCCGCTACTGGCCCCCTTAATTTATTTTCATGTTAAGATAAACACTGTTAGGTTTGTAGTGTTGGTTCCTTCCAGTTCTGTTCTTTGGGCTTCTTGGCAAACAAGCTCTTTAAATTAGATGCTGTTTCCCATTTAAAAATCTTTAACTACAGACAAGACACATTAACTGTAATATTCTTTTTTCATTAATCATAGCATTTGGCCTTTTGTTACAAAATTAACTCTTTTAATCAAAAATTAAAGGAAGAGAGAAAATAGGAGACAGTATGTTCAGAAAATCATGTTTAAAACATTTGGTATGTCATTGAGATCTTAACAGACAATTCAGAATTAAGTCTGAGCCTGACCTTAACCCGTGACAAATGGAATCTGTGTTTGTTTTTACTACAGCCTTAATTTGGGGCTTGTAAGTGTTTTGGTTTGTTTTCTCATTCAATTTAGAGACCCTGGAGCAGCATTTTAATTACAGGAATTAAGCTATTTATAATTTTTGTAGCATGAAGATCAACAAGTTATGTTTTTTGTTGGTTATAATATATTATTCTCAGAAATCTGTGATCCTTGTATCTAACAATGCATGTAAAACAAAACACAAACTCCCATGCTGCAGTGTTGGCACTGGATCAGGACTTCACTCATCTTCCCAGTCCCCTCTTTTAAAAATCATGTTCTCATGGAAATGTTGCCTTGAATTATGCAAAGTACAAACAGTTACTGGAATGTTTTCTACCCAGTTCTGTTCATGTACATCAGTTTCAATTTGTTTTCCACATTCTAGATTTTCTCTTAGGTTTGTTAATAGTCAAATTTCATAGTAACACTGACTTTGAACTGAAGTGCCGTGAACTTTTATCATTCCAGCTATTTCAAATCCTTCTTTTTGATAAGTCTATCCATGTAGTAAGTTTGTTGAATGAATGAGGGAACAATGAACATAGAAACAAGAAAAGAAAGTAGAATGTGTTATACTTAGGCTCAGTTTTAAGAAATGGTGTCTTTTTTTTCTCTAACAATTCTTAGATTTTTCCTAGGAAGAAGAGGAGCTATTGAAAGCAGATAAGGTTGAAATCATTAGTCATTTATGATCAGCTTTAAAATACCTACATGTACGCAGTTCAGGGCTCTTGTATGCCCCCTTTGTCTGCAACCAAAATCTCTTTGGCTTGTTTTTACTTTTAGTAATTGTGTGGCTATTGTGTAGCTGAAAACCAGCAACTTCAGATGAGTTACATATAGATCATTAAAAGTTGGCCGTATCATATTCAGTACTATATCCTTTTGCTAAATATGCATTTATAATTTTTAAACTCTATGCTTTTTAAAGGTGAGAACTCTACATTCTTTGAAATGTTCATTTTGATTACAAATAAATGTCTAATGCTATGACCCCTTCAAAGGGATAAGAAGAGCTCAAGCAAGCAAGACTCTAGGCCCTGGCTTTGCTTCAGACAAGACCTCTTTAATATATTGATAATCTGAGATAGGAATCTTGTTGGAGGGGAAAAAATCTTCCTCCCCTTAAAAAACAAAAAAGTTTGAAAATGACTTTTAGTGGATAGGTAACCACAGAATCTTGTGATATTATCTTATGTAGCCTCTATCATTTTACAGGACTGGACACTGAGGCCCAGAAAGGATGTGTAGTCTTGTCCAGATCATACAGCTATTTAGTGGAAGAAACTAGGATTAAAACCCTTGTCCTAACTGCTTGACCAGTACTCTTAAAAATTGTAGCATATATGTTATCAGAACCTAGGAGTAGTTCAAGAAGACTGCATAGAATCTGGTAATGACGGACACTCTGTTAATGTGTAGTGCATTAATGAATGAATGATCCTAAGGTAATTTGTAGTTGATTAACTCTTAAGTTTAAATAAAACTTGTCATTTTTCATGATTCCAGTGGAAATACTGAATTTGGCCTGTTTTAGGACTAAGCTAGTTGTTACACATAACAAATTGTTCTTTGTTGATTTTAGGATCACCTACTGTTACCAGCTACCACCCACAACAAGACCACAAGACCCAAAATGTCAATTGTATTACCAGCAATAAACATAAATGGTAAGTTGAAATTTTGATTTGTGAACAATGTGAGATTCTTTATTTGGCCAAGATTCTCTGGATTAATTAAAAACATGAAAATTTTCAGTTGGGAGGGTAACAGTATACATCAATGCAGTATTTGGGGGACATTTTCACCAAAATGTCATTTTTAAATTTTAGTATTTTTTTTTTTTGAAAATTACTTTACAAAAAAGTGGTTCTCACTTATTTACATAAGTAGTGCAGCTGGCCTCCTGATTGTTCTGCATACTTCCTGTCTGGATTCTTTCTGGTCTTATGTGCAATATAAGAAGTTCCTGCTGTGTTCTAACAGCAGATTTATGAGTTATATTTTTGGAGTTCAGTGTAGTTTCCTGTGTTACCTGAACATTGGTATGATTCTGGAACAAGCCACAGATGCCTATTTTAATCCATGATACTGATGAGTTTGAAATTGACAGTATTACTATTACATTTCATTCTACTACTAGTAATGGGTGTTAAAGGAAATACAAATAAATTATGACACTTTGAGGCTGTCCAGAGATGTTAAGGTATGGAATACCTGTGTATAGTCTAGAAGGGAAAATAAAACAAGTACAGAAATCACTGTCCTCTAGAGAGAAAGTCCCATAGGTAATGTACTAAGTGCTCAAGAAATTCAGTGCAGGCGAGATTACTTCCAGCTGGGTTCTACATGAAGACAAGAAATAACTTACTCCCAATACCAGCTGTGTGTTAGAAATGAGCACAATGTACACTATTGACTAACTGCCTTCTCTGATATTTCAGATTAGGCTTATTGAAACAAGGAAGTCAGCCTTCTTTCTCAGGCCTATTCACCTGGTGTAATAGAACCATTGGTAAATTCCCCATCATGTAATAAGACCTTTATAGTATATGAGGAAGATGAAAATGAACCAACCCGCAGTTGATCCAGTCCACATTCTGACTGATAATCTGAAATCCTTAAATAGAATTATAAAACAAAATACTACATTTTAGGGGAGATTCTAAATGAATTCTAATAACATTAAGCCTTTCAGGTACAGGCATTATTCATTGTATGTTTTAAGACCTTGGATGACTGTAGAATTTCATGAGCTACATACAGACAGCTCATCAAAAATGCTTTGGAAGCAACTTTATAGACATAAAACATAAATGATTTTTTTTGTTGTTGAAGTATAAAAAATTTATACTATTTGCTTAGTGTCACAAAGACATGCAGAACAAATTTAAGGGAAAAAATAATAACATTGAGAGGAACGTCTTCAATAAAGGCATACTTATAAGGTTATTCACTGAATAATCGGATTACTTTCTGAAGGACAGTAGATTCAAAAGTGAAGTATGTTGTACTCCAAAGAGAGAACAGAATCTGGGAAATCTCAGGTTTTCCCCATGAATGCCTGGGTTTCTTTGCTTGCATTGTAATAGTTTCATTTTTGCTCAACTCATCCTCAGAAAGTTTATTTCTAAGCTTCATCAAGGCATAATTCACTGAAGCTTTTTCTTCTAATATCGAGTTCTTATGCAAAAAAGTGCCTGGTTTTATTTTATAACAGTGAGCTCCATTTATATTAAGCCAAAAATAATAAGATGCTGTTTGATTTTGTTTATCTTGGTCAGAGGACTGATTTTTGAAGATGAGCCTTTCATGGATTTGGAAAATACAATCATTAGGGGATCATTTCCTTTTCAATCTGTTCCAGATTCTTTGTAAATAAGTTTCTTTCTGATTTTTTTCTTGTTTTAAACATAGTAAGCTATTAGAAAAATTAAGATTTAAATTTGGGAAATACTGGTTGAGTGTATAACATGTGTTAAGTGCTGTGCTGATCCTCAGCCTCTTCTCTCAGCGGTCCCTCTTGCTCTACTGAGACTTCTCAAATTAGATCCTGATATTTCTTCCCCACTAACGGACCTCAGAACCTGCAGATGGTTTATGTGGTTGGTTTATGTGGTATTGCTGCCCACAACCTCCAGTGTATCTGTCCTTTCTCCTTCAGTCCCCCTGCCAGTGTATACTGTCAGACAGATTCATTCCTCTTACCTTGCTTTGTTCCTGTCACCTCCCGTACCTTCACTCCACTACTGCTTCCTCTCCGTGTGTAATGTCGACACCCACACAGACAAGTCATCCCGCATTCTAGTCTTTTTAGATCCAGTCATGTTTTAGTGTGCACCACCTCAGTCGCTCTCCACATGGTCACAGTCTAGACCTTATCATCTGTAGTGGTGCTGCCTTTCGAATCTTGAACTCCTGCTTTCTCTTACTCACTCTCTTACTTTAACATCCACACGAAGGCACTCTCTTTCCTCACAAATCTCCAGTCCTTTTCTGTATACCCATCACAGAGTTAATGGCCAATACATTCCTCTTACCTAGCCTAAATTCCATAGTCTGGTTCTATCACCACTCTCTCACAGACACCCCTTACTCCCTGGATCCTTTCTTTCTAGGCTTCACTTGCCTGGAAAAAAACCCACCCTAGTTAAACCCAACCATCCTCTTTATGCCTGCTCTCGAGTAGCTAAAAATTGCTAGAAAATACCGTCTAGTAAGGACAAGTAACTTCATTTCAAATTCATGACTGTTAACTTCAAAAAGGCATTCGGTGCTCTCAGGCGCTGCTAGTGAATTCACTTTCCTTCTCTCTGAAACAAGAATTTCTCACCTTCTCTTCTCAAATCCCCCACATCCCCTCTCCCTACCCCCTCAGCTAATGAACTCACCAAATGCAACATTGAGAAAATAGATGTGCTCATGCTAGAGCTACCTCATGTTTCCACTACTGCCAGCCCAGCTGCTTCTGCACCCATAAAGGTTGCCCTCTCTCTTGCTACGCTACAAGCAAAGTCTCTTGCACAGGGTTCTAAATCCCAACTCGGCTACTTACTAGATGTATATTGTTGGGCAATCAGTTCACTGTTTGATGCCTCAGCTTCCCCATATGTAAAAGGAGCTAAGAGTAATTACCTTCCTTCTAGGGTTGAAGGGAGAAATTAAATGAGTAAAAATGCTTTAATTAGTGCCTGTTTATTTCCAGCTGTGTGTTACCACTGTTGTCACCATTGTCATCATCACTGTCATCTAACGTGACTCCTCCCTTTTTGGGCTAAATCCTAGCACCTCTCTCAGTTTTGAAGACATTGCTCCTGCATTGACACCATCTTTCTTTCATATGATTAATGTCTGCTCTACTGGATCACTGCTGTCAGCATACAAAATGTCTTTGGTGTAGGAAGACTTTGGCTCCAGGTCCAATTTCTCTGCTATTATACCTAGAAAATGCTCAAAAGAGTTATTTGCACTCACTGCCTCTACTTCCTTATCTCCGGTTTTCTCTGTCTGCTCCCACCAAGTTTTGCCCCTTGTCTCGCCTTTGAAGTCGCTTGAAACTACCTTCTCTCCATTACTTCCTTGGTTATTTGAATATCTCACAAGACAGGCATCAGTGCACAATCTCTGGCTCCCTTCTCATCCCACCTGACTTCTCAACAGTATTTGGCACAGCTGACTCCTCCTGTTTTATTTAGTTTCCCAATTCTTTATTTTTAGAAATTTCAAATCTATAGACAGATTGAAAGATAAGTACAGTATCTACCCCTTACCTAGATTCTACCAATTGTTAAGCATTTTTCTATATTTGCTTTATTTTTGTCTGCACTCACTTTAAAAAAAATAAAAGTTTCAGACACCCAAAATATTACACCTTAGCCTTTGAAAATGCATCTCCTACAGAAAAAAAAAAACAATTTGTTACATAGCCACAATAAAATGACTACACTAAACGGAAAAAAAAAAAAGTTTAACATTGATACAGTAGAGTTTAAAGTGGGTCTGCATTCAGATTTCCTCCCCATTGACTCCAAAGCATTTTTAATGATTTTATTAAATTCAGGATGTAAACATCATAGAGTATGTCCATTTGTCATATGTCATTAGTTTCCTTTAATCTGGAATAGCTTCTCTGCCCATTTCATTGTCTTCATGACATTTACATTTGTAAAAAGTAGACTTATTAATCCTCCGCCTGCGGTGCTGGCATCCCTGGTTCTAGTCCCGGTTGGGGTGCTGGTTTCTGCCCTTGTTGCCCCTCTTCCAGGCCAGCTCTCTGCTGTGGCCCGGGAGTGCAGTGGAGGATGGCCCAAGTGCTTGGGCCCTGCACCCCATGGGAGACCAGGAGAAGCACCTGGCTCCTGGCTTCAGAATGGTGCAGCGCGCCAGCCATAGCAGCCATTTGGGGAGTGAACCAATGGAAAGAAGACTTTTCTCTCTCTCTGTCACTAACTCTGTCAAAAAAAAATTAAAAAATAAAATAAAATTAGACTTATTGAAGTATCATGTGCATATGAGAAAACTCAAATTTTGTGTGTATAGTTGAGTAAGTTTTGGCAAATGTAAACCACCAGTGCAATCATACTATCAGTGTCTTCTTTGAGAAGTTCCCAGTCAGTCCCTTCCTATACATTTTTGACCATCCTTCTTTCTTGAAACACTGTTTTCTAAGCGTCTGAGGTGTTGTAGCTGGTCTGGTGTTCCTCCTAGATCTCTTCAGTCAGCTTAGCCAGCTTCTCCTCCTCTGTGAGGACAGGGATCTTTTGGTTACTCTTACCACTTAGCACCTCAGCCCCAGTGCCGAGAATAGTACCTGGTTAGGACACTTTGCAGGATGAGGCACACTCGCCTATGTTAACTCAAATAGTGCTCAGCTGCTAGCTAAGTATTAGCTTCATCTTATAACTGAAGATTCATCTAGGTACCATTACATACAGTGCAATGTACCAATTTATGCAGCCACTACACAGCAGAGCCGTAAGTATCTTCTGATTAGTCATGATACTGTTATTTCAGTATTAAAGATGCACAACTATTGAAAATACTTGGGACTCCAAACTTTAATGTAGATCTTTTTAAAGATTTATTTATTTATTTGAAAGAGTTACACAGAGAAAAAGAGAGGTGGGGTGGGGGGGTCTTCCATCCACTGGTTCACTCCCGAATTGGCCACAACAGCCAGGGCTGCGCTGATCCAAAGCCAGGAGCTTCCTTTGGTTCTTTCCAGGTGGGTGCAGGGGCCCAGGGACTCAGGCCAGCTTTCATTGCTTTCCCAGGCCACAGCAGAGAGCTGAGTCAAAAGTGGAGCAGCCAGGACTCAAACCTGCACCCATATGGGATGCTGGCACTGCGGGCAGCAGCTTTACCTACTATACCACAGCACCAGCCCCTAATTTGGATTTTTATAGTGCTTTATCCTTATGGTATTATGTTATACACAGTCCTAATGTTAATGATGTTATGTACAGTAATAACTTTGAGATCCCTTGAAAAAATTTCACTTTTTAAATACTTCCTATGATTAGTAATAGCTGACAGGTATGGTTTAGAATGATTTTTGAAAATGTGAGATAATTAAAATGTTGGCTACCTTTCTATCACATTAGTTGGAGATTTGGAGTTCACAGTGAGGAACGAATTGCAATTACTAACCTTCTTTTCAAAATTGTTCTTCAGGAAAAAACAAGCAAAATGTTGACCTAGAAAACTATAATCTTATAGGACTCACCAGTTCTCAGATGTAGACTGCTTTGGCATTTAGGCATGTGCATTTGACAAGCTGTACTGTAACTGTGTAGTTGATACTCTGAAGAGTATAATTTATATAGATGTCTAGATTTTGGGCATCTGTTTATTAAAAGAGCAGAGACAGTGCAGGATATCCCTAATATTGGGGTTTTTCATTCTGAGCAATACAAAGGTTTGATAAAGTTGAATAAAATATATTTCCTGTATTTTTGAGTTTAAAAGTTGCCTATAACTAAAAAATGGATTTTTGGTGATCTTTCTTTATTACTTAAATGGAGGCTGTAGAATTTTTGCAGAGTATGATAAAGACAGAAAGTAAAGACAAAAATCAGATTTTATTGAGCAACTGGTTCATGTAGTACACTGGATAAGGATATTTGGATAGAGGAATTTTTATTTCCCAGTGTGAGCAAACTAAATTACATTTCCAGGTTAGTGTCTGGTCTTAAACTATAATGTATGATGATTATACTTTGTGGTTTTGAGCTGTGGAAAAAGAGCTTAAGAAATGGTGAAAGAGAGTAAGATGTGAGGGTGAAATTTATGCCATTTAGAAATTACCCATCATGCATTCTGTGTTCTATGGGCCAGTTTTATTTTTGTAAAATTATTTTTGGCATTTTGCATTTGTTTATTATTTAAATTTCTTTCTCTCATAAGAGATTTGAAAACAGATTAGTGAAACTGCAAGAAAATCTTTGTGGAAATCCTCACACTGAAAGTCATTGAAGATAAAATGCTAAGTATGCTTTAAAGAGACTTGTAAAAAAAAGATTGCATGGTTGGCAGAGTAGTGGATGATGAATTAAAAACTATTGCTGTTTTTTAAAAGAATTCTGAAAGTTCTAATTACAGTCCTGTAAGTCAACATTTCCTGCTTTTAAATTCTTAAATTCTTATTTAATTATTTCCACCAAATGTTCTGATAAAATTGCTCATTCCCTTGCTTTCACTCTTGATAAGTAAAATTCAACAAGATAGACCATAGGATAATGTTTGGGGTATTTTTAAAATGATAGCTACTCTGTCAATATCTTTCACCAGGGAGTAGACCCTATGAACACCACCATCAGCAGATCTGTCCTACACTTTCACCAATGATTTCATTAATTTGTTGTTACCCTTCTCCATCCCTTCTGTAAGCCAGGGACCCTGTAGTGTGGTATACAATAAAAATGATCAATACTGTTATCCAATGCAGTTGTACCATCATTCAGGGCCCAGGTTGATGAACAAATGACTACAAGCTACACTGTAATTATAGTTCATTTTAAAGTTATTGCCATGTAAAGGAAATCTGGAAGAATTTACGTGCAGTGGTATGCAAATGCCAGTGCCAGCTCATGAAACATGTTTTCAGTTGGAGAGGGCATAGCAAAAGGTCAGGAAGCAAGCCAACCAAATAAATGTTTTGGTTTTAATAATAAGGGAAAGCTAATACCTCTGCTTTTGACGATCCCAGTGTTGTGGAAGTGGCTATCACAAAGCCAGTTTATTTGGAAACTGTCGTGTTTGCTCTGCTTAGGCAGTCTGGTGCCTTTTACTCTCACAGATTCCTTTCGCCTTGAAGGGCTGTGGATAATCTCTTTAAAAATAGTGTATTTACAACCTTGCATTTTCTTTGCAGTCCATTCAATTTCAGTGTTAAATAGTTGCAATCAAAAAGTTGAGTGAATAGTCTTAAAAATATATTTTAATTTTTTAAATGCATAATCATAGCTTTCTTTTGACTCATTCCTAAAACCAGTAGTAAAAATCCTATACTAAGATCTTCTATCGATTAAAAAGTCATACTATTCACCTAAAAAAATGTAATTTTTTTCTCTGAAAATACACACATAGATCCATCAATTATGTATGACTGGCAAATAAGATGATAGGAGTAAACATTTGCTATATAAAAGATAATGGGAAATGGCTTTGTAAAGATGTAAGTTTACATGGTGAGCTCTGGGACTGATTGGCAATTTTCTGCTGAGAAGACAGTCACCTAAATAAGGCAGAGGGTAACTCAAATTGTCTTTAAAATGTGAGCAAATCTTGGCTCAATTCCTTTTTAGCTCACTACCTTCCTTCCTGCCCCCAGTGATGCTAAGATAACAGTTAAGCTGAGACCAACAGTTCTGGTTTACACTATGCTGGTTATTTATTTATTTTGACAGTCAGAGTTAGACAGTGAGAGAGAGAGACAGAGAAAAAGGTCTTCCTTCCATTGGTTCACCCCGCCCCTCCCCCCCCCAAATGGCTGCCACGGCCGGCGCATTGCTCTGATCCGAAGCCAGGAGCCAGGTGCTTCTTCTGGTCTCCTATGCAGGTGCAGGGACCCAAGCACTTGGGCCATCCTCCACTGCCTTCCCAGGCCAAAGCAGAGAGCTGGACTGGAAGAGGGGCAGCCGGGACAGAATCTGGCATCCCGACCCGGTCAAGAACCCGGAGGCAGAGGATTAGCCTAGTGAGCCACAGTGCCGGCCTATGCTGGTTAATTTTTTAAAAGAGAAGTCAGTTAGATACCAGGTAGTATAAACTCTAAATGCCTGTGTTATAGACTCAAGCTAAAGGAATATGATAGATAATAGATTCTGGATGACTAACATCATTCATACCTGGGGAGATAAAATTTGAAGTGGACCATCAAGTACACTTGGAATGGGAGTATATAAGTAAAGTATCTACTTAGTAAGGATTGCACTCAGCTAAATTGACAAAAAACTAACTAAGCTTTGACCTAATTAAATTGTATTTTATTTTGTTTTGTTTCTGTGTTTGCTTTTAATATAGCGAGATGTCTGCATCTAAGGATAGAAACAAAGCTGTCCAGTTGTTGGTGCTGATTCAACAACCTAAAGGTTATACGGCCAAGACGGCTGAAATTCTCTTGGCCTCTCCCCAGTGATCACAAAGTGACTGCTGCAGCTCAAACTATCACACTTATAACCCAGGCAAGAAAAAGAAGGGAGACATGGTATCTTAGGAAAGCAAGCCTTTTCCAGAAATTTCTAGCAGACTTTTTCTTGTGCCTCATTGATGGTGTCAAATGTTTAGGCTTAACTTCAAAGGAAGCTCAGAAACATAACATTTTTTTTTTCCTTATAAAATTTTAAATTTTATTTATTTGCACTTTCATTTGTTTTTTTTTTTAGGTTTTTTTTTTTTTCACAATGGCTCCCCCCCACAACTTCCCTCCCTCCCCCCACCCTCCCCTTTCCCGCTCCCTCTCCCCTTCTGTTCACATCAAGATTCATTTTCAATTCTCTTTATACACAGAAGATCAATTTAGTACATATTACGTAAAGATTTCAACGGTTTGCCCTCGCATAGAGACACAAAATGATAATACTGTTGGAGTACTAGTTATAGTATTAATTCACAATGTACAGCACATTAAGGACAGAGATCCTACATGATTTTTTTTAAAAAAATTGATTAATTGTCTATGCAATTTCCAGTTTAACACCAAGATTTTTTAATCATTTGCAATTATCTTTATATAAAGAAGATCGATTCAATATATACTATGTAAGGATTTCATCAGTTTGCACCCACTCAGAAACACAAAGTGTAAAAATACTGTTTCAGTACTAGTAATAGCATCACTTCACATTGGATAACACATTAAGGACAGATCCCTCATGAGACGTAAGTACACAGTGACTCCTGATATTGATTTAACAATTTGACACTCTTGTTTATGGCGTCAGTAATCTCCCTAGGCTCTGGTCATGAGTTGCCGAGGCTATGGAAGCCTTTAGGGTTAGCCGACTTCGATCTTATTCCCACAGGGCCATAGTCAAAGTGGAAGTTCTCTCCTCCCTTCAGAGAAAGGTACCTCCTTCTTTGATGGCCCCGTTCTTTCCACTGGGATCTCACTCGCAGAGATCTTTCATTTAGGTCTTCTGTTTTTTCCAGAGTGTCTTAGCTTTCCATGCCTAAAATATTCTCATGGGCTCTTGAGCCAGATCCTAATGCCTTAAGGGCTGATTCTGAGGCCAGAGTGCTATTTAGGACATCTGCCATTCTATGAGTCTGCTGTGTATCCTGCTTCCCAGAAACATAACATTTTAAGCAGATGTTGTGATTTGAAAAAA
The DNA here is from genome assembly GCA_949820135.1 of Sylvilagus floridanus. Lineage (NCBI taxonomy): Eukaryota > Metazoa > Chordata > Mammalia > Lagomorpha > Leporidae > Sylvilagus > Sylvilagus floridanus. Next base: position 123,368,243 of record OX463225.1, read on the forward strand.
GAAATTGGAGTTCTTTCAATAAAGAAATAATGGATATGGTGTAGAGAAATTAGCAGCTGCCTCGTGCTGCAGCACTCTACCGCGTGCTGAGTTGGGAATGAGCCTGGTGCGTGTGTCTGGATGGAATCAGTAAAGAGAGAATTCATTTAAAGAGAGATGAGAAATAAGTGTTTATTCAGGTCATTGATGAGTTAAGGAAGGGACTTCACGTTATCAAACATAAGAATAACACAGTGAAGACTCTGTTAAGAAACTGTTAACCTGGCCAAAGTCTGTTAAAAAAAAAAAAAAAGCGGGGTGGGGGGGGGGCAAGAGAAGATGAGCTAAGAGGAAGGGTAGGGTAAGCGGAATCTGCAGAGAAGATCAACTGTTGGGGACGTTGCAGCCATCCTGGGGTGAGGTAATTAACGGCCCAGCATGCAGAGAAGAGGGACATTTCAAAGGGAATTGCAAAGGAAAGATCTGTAGCTTTTGGCAGCTGATGGTTTACAAAGGAGAGAGAAGTACAAGCTGATTCCTTTATTTTGACACCAGTACACTGAAAGCCCGGTACTACCACTCGAAGAAGTAATAAAATGGAAAGGCCCGGTGTCAGATGGAGGCATCTGAGTCTGAGCTGGCATCTGTGTGCAGCTCTTGCAGAGAATACCCCTGAGAAGCTGCTGACTGACAGATTCAGCTCTCTTTGGGCTTTGCTTTCCTTCATCATCGCCACCAGCCCTTCTAAACTAGCAACCTTTCTCTCTCTTGTACTGTTGTTTTGGACTGCTGCTCACTTACCAGCCAGATGCTCTTACAGGAGATGGGAGTGGGGACGAGGAGAAATGCAGGGTCTGAGAGAAGAGGACGTCCCTGAGCTCCTGCTTTGGCTTCTTTTCCTTGTTTGTTTTTTCTGTGCTTTGCCCTGGGCATGTTCGGGGTTACTGAGCTTGACCTTCTCTCTGGAGTATTATAATCAGGACCTCACTGATCTCCCTAATTGATTATTTTTCCGTCTTAATCCCTACAGTCCAGCTTGCATACTGCCCTCTCGATGAGTCATCTTTACCTGCAATTGTTGTTCTGTCATTTTCCTTCTCAAGAACTGAGAGTGGATTTTCAGTGTCTGTGGGGTGAAATCCAAATTCCTTGGCCTGTCGTGAAAGGCCCAAGCAGGCTGTGCCCACCCACCTTCTCAACTCAGTTCTAACCAGACTGTCCTACTATCAGCCCCTTGAACCCGCATTTGTTAGTTCATTCACAGATCTTACTCAGCTGGGCAGTTTGGCTGCCACTTGGGACACCCACGTGTCATTTCAGAGTGCCTGGGTTCAAGTTCCGGCACCACTCCTGATGGAAGGTCTCTGACAATCTGTCTCTCGGTTTTGTTTTTTTTTAATTTTGTTTAAGGAATACAACTTTAATACATACAGATTTGGGAACATGATGATTCTTCCCTCCTACCTCTTTCCCACACATACTCCCACCTTTCTTCCTCCTCTCTCTTCCTTTCTAATTCTTAATTTTTACAGAGATCAATTTTTAGTTAATTGTTATACTTATAAGATTATCCCTACACTAAGTAGAGAGTCCAGTGGTTAGTATGAATAAAAAAAAAAAAAATATTGTTCCTCAACAGTCAAGGCAAGGACTGTTTAAAATCATCACATCTCAAAGTGTCAGTTTCACTCCAAAGATTACATTTTCGGTACTCTATTAGTTATCACAGATCAGAGAGACCATATGATATTTGTCCTTTTTTTTTTTTGATTTTTTTTTTTTTTTTTTTGGCAGGCAGAGTGCACAGTGAGAGAGACAGAGAGAAAGGTCTTCCTTTGCCGTTGGTTCACCCTCCAATGGCCGCTGCGGCCGGCGCGCTGCGGCCGGCGCACCGCGCTCATCCGATGGCAGGAGCCATGTGCCAGGTGCTTTTTCCTGGTCTCCCATGGGGTGCAGGGCCCAAGCACTTGGGCCATCCTCCACTGCACTCCAGGGCCACAGCAGAGAGCTGGCCTGGAAAAGGAGCAACCAGGACAGAATCCGGCGCCCTGACTGGGACTAAAACCTGGTGTGGGCCGGCGCCGTGGCTCAACAGGCTAATCCTCCGCCTTGCGGCGCCGGCACACCGGGTTCTAGTCCCGGTCGGGGCGCCGGATTCTGTCCCGGTTGCCCCTCTTCCAGGCCAGCCCTCTGCTGTGGCCCGGGAGTGCAGTGGAGGATGGCCCAGGTGCTTGGGCCCTGCACCCCATGGGAGACCAGGAAAAGCACCTGGCTCCTGGCTCCTGCCTCCTGCCATCGGATGAGCGCGTTGCGCCGGCCGCAGCGCGCCGACCGCGGCGGCCATTGGAGGGTGAACCAACGGCAAAAAGGAAGACCTTTCTCTCTGTCTCTCTCTCTCACTGTCCACTCTGCCTGTAAAAAAAAAAAAAAAAAAAAAAAAAAGTGTAAAAAAAAAAAAAAAAACCTGGTGTGCTGGCACCGCAAGGCGGAGGATTAGCCTATTGAGCTGTGGCGCTGGCAGATATTTGTCTTTTTGTGACTGGCTTATTTCACTGAGTATAATGGTTTCTAACTGCATCCATTTTCTTGCAAATGACAAGATGTCATTTTTTTTTACCACTATGTAGTATTCCGTAGTACATATATAGCATAATTTCTTTATCCAGTCTTCAGTTGATGGATATCTGGTTGATTCCATATCTTGCCTATTGTAAGTTGAGCTGAGATGAACATGCGGGTGCAGATCACTGTTTCATATGCTGATTTCATTCCCTTTGGATAAATGAAGTGGGGTGGTGAGGTCATATGGTAGGTCTGTATTCAGCTTTCTGAGGTATCGCCATACTGTCTTCCACAGTGGCTGTACCAGTTTACATTCCCACGAAGAGTGCATTAAAATACCCTTCTTGGCCAGTGCCATGGCTCACTTGGCTAATCCTCCACCTGCGGTGCTGGCATCCCGGGTTCTAGTCCTGGTTGGGGCGCCGGACTCTGTCCCGGCTGCTCCTCTGACAGTCCAGCTCTCGGCTGTGGCCTGGGAAGGAAGTGGAGGATGGCCCAAGTGCTTGGGCCCTGTACCTGCATGGGAGACCAGGAGGAAGCACCTGGCTCCTAGCTTCAGATTGGTGCAGTGCGCCAGCCATAGCAGCCATTTGGGGGGTGAACCAGTGGAGAAGGAAGACCTTTCTCTCTGTCTCTCTCTCTCTCTCTCTCTCTCTAATTCTGCCTGTCAAAAAAAAAGAAAAATACCCTTCTCCCCACATTCTCACCAGCATTTGGTGTTTGTTGATTTCTGTGTGTGGGCCATTCTAACCAGGATGAGGTGAAACCTCATTGTGGTTTTGATTTGCATTTCCTTGATGGCTAGGGATCCTGAACATTTTTTCATGTGTCTACTGACCATTTGAATTTCCTCTCTTGAAAAATGTCTGTTCAGGGGCCCAGTGTCATGGCACACTAGGTTAATCCTCCACCTGTGGCGCTGGCATCTGATATGGGTACCAGTTCTAGTCCCAGTTGCTCCTCTTCCAGTCCAGCTCTCTGCTGTGGCCTGAGAAAGCAGTAGAAGACGGCCCAAGTGCTTGGGCCCCTGCACCTGCATAGGAGACCAGGAGAAGCATCTGGCTTCTGGCTTCAGATCGGCATAGCTCTGGCTGTAGCAGCCATTTGGGGAGTGAACCAATGGAAGAAAGACCTTTCTCTCTGTCTCTCTCACTGTCTGTAGTTCTACCTGTCAAATAAGTACATAAAATCTTTTAAAAAGAAAAATGTTCAAGTCCTTTGCCCATTTTTTGACTAGGCTCTTTGTTTTATGATTGTTTAGTTTCTTGAGCTTTTTATAGATTCTGGAAGTTAATCCTTTGCTAGTTGCATAGTTTGCACATATTTTCTGTCAGTTGCCTCTTCCCTTTGCTGAGTGGTTTTTTTTTTTTTTTTTCAGTACAGAAACTTCTTAGTTTGATGCAATCCCACTTGTTAATTTTGGCCTTGATTGCCTGTACTTCTGGGGTCTTTTCCAATAAGTCTTTCCCTATGCCACTGTCTTGTAGGTGTCCCCAATGTTCTCTAGTAATTTGATGGCATCACTTTGTAGATATAGGTCTCTGATCCAGTTTGAGTGGGTTTTTATGTGAGGTGTAAGGTAGGGGGCTTGTTTCATCCTTCTGCATGCAGAGATCCAGTTTTCCAGCAGCATTTGTTGAAGAGACTGTCTTGGCTCCAGGGGTTGATTTTTACTCCTTTATCAAAGATAAGTTCATTGTTGATGTGGATTAATTTCTGGAGTTTCTATTCTGTTCTATTGTTCCATTTGAAAAATACTTGTTTACTGAGAACCTAGTTTATGACAAATACTGGGGATATGAGCATTGGATAAGGTAGATATACGTGATTCCCGTATTCCTGGAGCTCTTAAGTAGAAGAGACAAAAGAAAATAAATAACAACACAAATAATTGCAGCGTGTGACAATTTGAGGCAATGAAATAAATGCTGTGCCTTTATATAAAATAATGGCAGGAGTAAGTGGTAGAGAAGGCACTTTTTGACTAGATGGTAAGAGATAAGTGTTAAACCAGGACCCGAAGAACCAACTGCAAGGAGCGGAGGCACAGAAGACTCCAAGCAGAGGAGCAGCGAGGGAGCACAGGCCCCACGGAGGAACTATTGGGCTGGCTTTAAGAACTGTCAGCACCAGTGAAGCCACAGTAGGAGTGCGGTAGTGAAAGGTGGCAATGACCTACGCAAGGCTGGGACCAGCTCAGACAGGAAGTTGTAGGTCATGGTGAGGAGTTTAGAGTTTTCAGTAGGAAGATGAGAAGCAATTTGAGGAGAAGTGACTTGATTTATTTATATTTGAAGAGGTCACTCTGGCTGCCTTTGCACAGGTGGTGTCCACATCCTGGACCGCCTGCTCTCCTACCCTCTCCTACCATCATCCAAGGTCAGGCTGAAGAGGAGAGCATTTGGAACAGTAGTTAAGGTGCCCCTTGGGGTACGTGGGTTGGAGTCCCGGCTCCACTCCTGATTTTCTGCTGTTACGGACCCTGGGAGGCAGCAGTGATGGCTCAAGAATTTGGGTTCCTGCCACCCACAAGAGAGACCTGGATTGAGTTCTCAGTTTTAGCTTTCAGACTGGCCCAGCCCAGGCTGCTGCAGGCGTTTGGGAGTTAAACAGTGGATGGGAGATCTTTCTCTGTCTCTTTCTGTCTCTCTCTGTCTGTCTTTCAGATAATAATAATAATAATAATAATAATAATAATAAAGATAAGGTTAAAATCACACCACCTCTATAAAATGTGTACTTACTTCTATGGGCCACTAAACCATTTCTGTAGGCCCTAGAGTAATCTTTCCTGCATTAAAAACATTTACTATAATCACTTCCCATTTAAGACTATCTTATTGAAAGATGCTCACCATGTGGGTAATGATTCTCTGTTGTATTTTTTGTAATTATCTCTTTTTCCTTTTCCTCCCCATCTCACATCTTGAGGAAATGCTTTTTATTTATCAGTATATGCTTATTTTCATTTAGAACATTTTTGCCTATTTATGAGCCACAAGAAAGAGCTGTTGTACCACTAAATTTTGTTTCCTCCATTTCCTCTGGTTGTCCTCTTTTCCTTTTTTATTTCTTAAAGCCATCAGTGTATCCATTTTTTAAAAAAAGATTTGTTTATTTGAAATGCAGAGTGACACATAGAGAAAGACAGACACACATACACACACACACACACACACACACACACACAGAGAGAGAGAGAGAGAGAGAGAGAGAGAGAGAGAATCTTCCATCTACTGGTTCACTCTGCAAATAGCTACAACAGCCTAGACTGGGTCAGGCTGAAGCCAGGAGCCAGGAACTCCATCTGGGTCTCCCACATGGGTGGCAGGAACTCTAGTACTTATCACTTGCTGTTTCCCAGACACATTAGCAGGGAGCTGGATTAGAAGTGGACTAGCCAGGACTAGAACTGGCTTTCCAATATGAGATATGGGCATCCCAAGCAGTCTTAACCTGCTGAGCCACAATGCCTGCTCCAAATATTAGGGTTTCTGCAATTAGGCTAGTCTCTTTTGAGCCCTCTTCTATAAAGTGGCTCTGAAAAACATAATATTTTTAAATGGAAAAAGCCGTGATAATGGTTGAGCTGCCTATATGTACTCAAATTTCTATCACTTTGCTGAGAATGATTATTGCCTTGATAATGCATTGACAGTTGCATGGGTAATTTTTCCATAAAGAGCTTCTGTCTCTTTTTTTTAAGGTTTATTTTATTTATTTGAAAGGCAGAGTTAGAGAGAGAGACAGAGACAGAGACAGAGAGAGACAGAGAGAGAGATACCTTCCATCCACTGGTTCACTCTCCAAATGACTGCAATGGCCAGGGCTGGGTCAGGTGGAGGCCAGGAGCCAGGAGCTTCATCTGGGTCTCTCAAGTGGGTGCAGGGGCCCAAGCACTTGGGGCATCCTCCACTGCTTTCCCAGGCATATTAGCAGAGAGCTGGATTGGAAAGGGAGCAGCCAGAACTCAAATGATACCCATATAGGATGCCAGAGTTACAGGTGGCAACTCAACCCATAATGTCACAATGCCAGCCCCAGGCTTGTCTTTTTTTAATGTTGGGTTTACTAATTAATTACTTAATCTGTGGGAGCCTTCACAAGACCTCAGAGGTTTATATTACATCTGCTTGCGTTGTACCTCTAGAGAATCAGTATTTTTTAGCCCAAAGGAGCCTCAGCCGCTGAGCCCACCGTACTTAATTGACCTTCAGAGTCCCATTAGCTTTCTGCAAGATCACTTTCGCTCTCTCTCCCTTGTGACAAAAATCTATTTCTACTGAAACAGATGGTTTAGCTTTCAGCAAATAAAAACTGGAGGTCAGCATCTATTTAAGCCAACAAAGTTGGTTTGAGCCTCCCACTAACTCTTCAAAATCTTAATTTTTAAAAAATCTTACATATATTAAGCTTCTCAGAATGAATTAATCTTTGCACTGGAAAGTCAAGAGCCTTGCAGTTGTCAGGAGGTTGAGCTGCTTCGCATAATCTCAAATTCCTGTAATGTGGAAGAACTGCTTAGCAAGCGCAGGTTCGGCTCCTCTGTGTATTCTCTTTTGCTGTGACGCCAACTGGAAACACCAGAGACCATAATTTTCTGTGAAGTTCTCATAGGTCTTTCAGCACTTGCATGCTAATTTCTTTGTTACTTAAGACATCCGCAAACTGGGACAGGGTGATAAGCCAGTCTCCTCTCCCACATGTACGTGTCAAAGACATTGCAATTTCTGTTCACTTTGGGGAAAAAAATCTTTCTTCTTGGGTGTTTTGCAGCTAACGGCTAGAGAGTCCTAAGACATCTATATTCCATATTTTAAAATGTAGATTCTTGAAACTGAACATGTAGATACAGATTAGATGTTCACATATTAGAGAAAACTTTAATTTGGAGTGGTTGAATGTGCCAGGCAGGAATTGCCTTTGGATTCAACCAAATACCCATAGAGACAATCTCCTCTGTGTGTGCTGCAGATTTTACAGAATAAATGCATGCCTGAAATGCAGTGTGCAGACTAAATAATGAGACCAATGTGAACTCTAAACTGCTTTGTTGCTAGGAAAGTTGTTAGGAAGGTCACGTAAGGAACCCCTTTGAAAGCTACCTAAAACCCATCTTGTTTTCACTCTAACTACTGTATGGGACAGAACTCTGTAGGAAATGAGATCTGTGTCTCATCATTAGAGCCTCAGTTTGGACAAAGAAATATTCAATACTATTTATGAATTTAAACTAAGATATATCAGAGTTAAAAGGCTGCAGTACAGAGTCATCTGTGCTAACTTCCTTCTAAGGTTTTGATTCCCTTTTGCAACATTTTGCTCAGTGGCTGACCAGTTTAGACATGATCACTTCCCCGGGGTAGACTGCCTGCTTGGGGCAGGCATTGACTCACTGCCTGTGGCACCGGCATCCTATATGGGTGCTGGTTCAAGTCCTGGCTGCTTCACTTCCAATCCAGCTCCCTTCTAATGTGCCAGTGAAGGCAGCAGAAGATGGCCCAAGTATCTGGGCCCCTGCCACCCATGTGGGAGTCTGTGATGGAGTTCCAGGCTCCTGGCTTTGATCTGACCCCATTCCACCATTGCGGCCATTTGGGAAGTGATCCAGCAAATGGAAGATCTTTTATTTCTCTCTTTTTCCCTCTCTCTGTAATTCTGCCCTTCAAATAAATAATAAATATTTAAAAGAAAAGATTGTCTACTTTAATTAGCACCGGTAATTAAAACATTGTTCATTTTCTGTCTTTTCCTTACTCTGCCCATAAATCCAAAAAAAATCATGTTTTTTTCACATCTGTTACCAGAGTTCATGAATGCTGAACCCAATGGGATATCTCCAAATTCCATATAGTTATTCCTATTGATGAAACAAAATGGGTTTCCCAGTTGTATCAGACACTGTGCCTTATGTCAAATTTAGTCAATAACTTTTTCACATATATTACTCCCAGGCAATGTCTCCCTTATTTTGTTTGCCGATTTGGTTATTTGGACTGACATTTGGGGTTGTATTTTTATCCTGAACAATTTGTTAATTAAATCACTTACTCAGCAAACATTCAGTAAATGCTTCCCTAGATCCACAGGTTAGAAGCTCCTTCCCTGCCCCTACTTTATGTACTGAGAGTACTCTGATATCTCATATTTTTGTAAAATTTATTTCACTTGCAATTAGTACTCTATTGGTCAGAAGACTAACCCTCATACACTGTGGAAGGGGACTAGACAGAGTGATTATCCTCTGAAGGTACCTTAGAGCTGCCCATCCTGCTCACTTGTCACAGTATTTAGAAAGTTTGCAATTTCAGAATTTTTGGGGTAGTTTATGGAAACAAGAGTACAGAATATTTCCCATAGACACTGTAGTAATCCTCTCCAGCTTCCTGTTACAAAGCATTTGTTTAACTTAAAGGTAAAATGGCTTTAAGTATAAGTCATGGTTACTTTCCAACCATTGCTATAAAATAGGAACAGTTAGTCCCATATTTGTTTTTATAGTATAACATAATTGGAGTTCAGTTTTAGAAACATCCATTGCATAGCCCTATACTAAGTAACATACAGATTCAAAGGACCACGTAAGATGTGAATCCTGTTTTCAGAGAGTTAATAATCTTGCTGGGAGGCAGTGTTTTTATAATGAAAAAAGTATCTAATGAAGAAACAAAACAATTTTCATCAAAATAAACTCATACTTTTAATTCCATCCTTGCAGGAACTTTTTAAAGTAAGTGTGTAGTTTCAGGTTGTGAGTTCAGAGTCAGTTCTCCTTGTTGTGAGCATCCACCGTGTATATTAAGCATATTATCAAGTTGCCCGACAGATATAAGTCATTTGGTCCCCACAGAGCCTCTATGACACATGCCCATTTTGTAGCTCACAGGGCTGAGAAGTTAAGAAAAGCATCGCTGAAGTTTCTGTACAGTCCTTGGCAGTCAGTTTTCTGTAGACCAAGTGCCAGCTTTAAATCCCGTCGTCAGCCTTTCCCCGAGCGCAGTGTGCCACTAAGTGAAGGCAGCAGAACGCAATACCGGTTCATGTTACATAACTTCACAGCAGCAGCTACCGTATTTATGTTCTGGTCATCTATAAATATTTACTACTTAGCACATAATTTGCCATGACGGCCAACGAAACGATGAAGTATTTATGTACATAATAAGATAGACTTGCTCACAAGCTAACTTCCTGTGGTTTCCATGATAAACTAGAAAGGCATTTTTCACTACTAGATTAAAATATGAAGAAACAAATTAGTTGACTGGAAGCTACAGCTTTCTTGGCATCTTAAATTTACTTAGTGAAACTTCTTTTTTTTTTTTTTTAACAAATTCATTCCATTTAAATTTAGCAGACATCAGTTTCAAGGTTTGCTTGCTTTTTCCATGGCATTTAAATCTACAAAAGCCTTTTTTCTTTAAAGCATTTTTTAGTAGGTAAATGTTAGTTACTTTCTTAAACTAACCTATGCCCAGACCAATAGACTAGTTCTACTTTCAAAATAAAACATACCACTTAATAGTAAAATTTTATTACCTTTTCAGTAATGAATTTACTGTCTGCATTTCTGTAGTTGTGGCCATGTGTTTTACCAGGAAAACTGGCTTACACTAAGACTAAGCTAGCTAGTAGGATCCATTCAAAGAATCAGGCATGAACATGAACAATCTCCTGCCCCTATGCTGGGTTTGGTTACTTTTGCTGTTCTTACAACATAGCAGATGCACTGCCCTGTTGTCACTGCCTCCTCCCTCTACCCCAGGAGTACTTATTCGGCACATGGTTAATCACTGTGTACCTATGTAAGCAGCCAACTCAATTCCTCATTTTATTAAGGCAATGCTAAGTGGTAGACATTGACTTACATGCTAATACAGATTTGAACACTATTTCCTTCCTGTCCCCAGATAAACCCACAAGATTATAGAGCATTTTAAAGCTACTTTTTAGATGCTAGTATCAATCAGTTTTCTTAGTTTCAAGTGACAGACGCTAACCCTGGGAACTTAAGTAGAAATCTCTAGGAAGACCAAACAATCCAGTGTGGAGGTCACCTAAACATAAACAGAGCCCCAAGGTACACTGACAGAGGGGTCTGTGCTTCCACCATGGACTCACGAGTCCTGAGCTCTGCTTTCCAGCTGCAGTCACAATGGGCTCTTGCAACGGGGTACCACTGCTTCAGGGGCCACAGCCTCTCCTTTGGAGCTGGGTCTTCTGCCCACCAGAGTGTAGGCCACACGGCGACCTCCTGGTTACAAAGAAATCTGGGGAATAAAGTATCAGCTACTTTATACTATATAGTAGGAGGCAAGCTCTGCCTCACAAGATAGATCTCCTAAGCCTAGGAAGGTAGTCAGATGCCAAATGGCCATGTTGAATAATCAGAGGAGGTTAAACAGAGGAGGTGAAAAGCAGAAAGCCACCACCAATGGAAAAAATACATAGAGTTTGGTTTTAATATCACCACAAGAAGAAGAAACTATCTTTTTTCCTTATCATTGGACAAAAACACAGTGAAAGACTAGGTGATGGCCTTTATTCTTAGAAGTTTCTAAGGTCCTAAATAATAAAACCTCAATTTGAGGTCCATTTGCTCTGAGCTACAGGATCTCTTTCTTTCACTTTCTTTCTCTTTCTCTCTCTCTCTGTCTCTCTGGAAAGGACTGTTTCCAGCATGCCTAGGAAAACAACCCACTCTTTTTTTTTTTTTTTTTAAACAGGCAGAGTTAGACAGTGAGAGAGAGAGAAAGGTCTTCCTTCCGTTGATTCACCCCCAAAATGGCCACCATGGCTGGCGCGCTGCACCAATCCAAAGCCAGGTGCTTCCTCCTGGTCTCCTATGCGGGTGCAGGGCCCAAGCATTTGAGCCATCCTCCACTGCCTTCCTGGGCCACAGCAGAGAGCTGGACTGGAAGAGGAGTAACCGGGACAGAACCAGAGCCCCAACTGGGACTAGAACCTGGGGTGCCGGCACCGCAGGCAGAGGATTAGCCTAGTGAGCCACAGCGCTGGCGAAAACAACCCACTCTTGAAGTCAAATTCCTTATCACCATGCTCAGCCATTAACCAGATATGTGACCTGTAAACAAGTAGTTCAGTTGGCATCTTCATGTATGAAATGAGAAGGTTGGGGTAGGTAATCTTTTGTTTCCTCTTGGCTCTAAAGTTCTGTATCTTACACATAATAGGCTACTGAAAATTCTTTTTTAAGGCAGAGATAGAGAGCGCGAGCGAGAGAGCTCTTCCATCTCCTAATTCACACCCCAAATGGCCACAATGGCCAAAGCTGGGCTGACCTGAAGCCAGGAGCCAGGAGCTTCTTCCAGGTCTCCACATGGGCACAGGAGCCCGAGGATTTTAGCCATCTTCCACTGCTTTCCCAGGCCATAGCAGAGAGCTGGATTGGAAGAGGAACAGCTGAGATTCCAACCAGCACCCACATGGGATGCCGGCACTGCAGGCAGCAGCTATACCTGCTACACCACAGCACTGCCCCCCCCCCTTTTAAGATTTATTTTTTCTATTTGGAAGAGTTACAGAGAGAGAGAGAGAGAGAGAGAGAGAGAGAGAGAGTCTTCCATCTGCTAATTCACTCCCCAGATGGCCACAACTGCCAGGGCTGTGCCAGGCCAGAGCCCAGGGTCTCCCATGTGGGTGCAAGAACCCAAACACATAGGCCATCTTCCACTGCCTTCCCAGGCACATTAACAGGGATCTGGATTGCAAGTGGAACAGCTGGGACACAAACCAGTGCTCATATGGGTGGCTTTACCTGCAATACCACAATGCTGGCCCCAACAATTCGTATTTTCACTTAAATTGATGGTATGTTTTAGGAGGCAAATAAATAATGAGCTTTTTTTTATGACAATAAATTCCCATAAACTTGAAGAATTAAACATTCACCTCCCACTTGGTTTAGTTGTTTTGTTTTACAGTGTATTTTCCCACACAGTTTGGTTTAGGCATTTGAAATGCAGCAGGGGAAATACTTATTGAATTTGTCATCATTGTTTTTGGCTTCCATCTTTATGAGAGCCTTTTTATTTTCCTAGTGTCAATAATCTATTTCTCAGATTTTAAGTCAGTGTTGCGGGGGAGGCCTCTGGCTGGGCTTCGTGTGGGTTCTTATCTGCATGTGAGAAAGAATTCCAGAAGGAGACATAGGTGGAGGTGAATGGAGAAGTAAGGTTTATTTAAAGAGAAAAGGAAAGTGTATACTCTAGAGGGAGTGCAGACAACCCAGGAAGAGGAAGGGGAGTGCAGGCAGCCCACTGGGGAGCTGGAATTAACAAAGGTCCTGTTGTAGGATCCGGAGGCCTAGGGAGTGGTGCCTGTAGCAGGGCTTCATTGAATATTCAAAGGAAGCACAGTTTGGGGTGGGACCTATTTCTTGCTTCTTCTGGAAACCTCAGAAGTACCACTGTGTCAGGGGCACCTGGGGCTGCAGAGCAGAGAACTCTCAGAAGTGTCATGGCGTCAGGTGCATGATGAGAGCGGATGTGCCAATCCAGGTAATTTCATCACTGCAGGCACTCAGCTTGCAGCCATGTTGGATATCTCTTTATGTTTTTTTAAGATTTATTTATTTGAAAGGCATATATATATATATATATATACACACACATACATACAGAGAGAGAGAAAGAGATTCCATTCACTGGTTCACTCCCCAGATGGCCACAACAGCCAGGCTGAAGCCAGGAGCCAGAAGCTTCATCCAGGTCATTTACATGGGTACAGGGGCCCAAGGACTTGGGCCATCTTCCGCTGCTTTCCTAGGTACTTTAGCGGGAAGCTGCATCCAAAATGGAGCAGCCAGAACTCTAAGCAGTGCTCATATAGGATGCCAACGTTGCAGGTGATGGCTTAACCCGCTGCTAGCTGATTTAACCCTGGCGGCTGTGTCTGCTTAGAAGGGGGTGGGTTTGGGTCGTGGTAGCAGTTCTTAGTTCCACTTCCCTTACTACCCACCTCCCTACATCAACAGCATGCCTTATTTAACATTTGAGGATGTTATTTAACATTTAGGATGATGAATTACAGTGTTATGTTTCTTTTAAAAATAGTTTTATCTCAAAAAGAAATGCAAGATTCTTCACATCTGTTACAAAAGTGAAGGATTTTTGAAACATTCTGTATCCACTAGACAGCTGTTTTCTTGCTTTGATTTAATTGAATCAGTGATAGAAAATGGTAGCAAATTGTTCGTTTAAAATAAGGTAAAAAAATTTTTGTACAGAACAAAAGATTAAAGGAGCCATTTGGAGACAAGAATATTATTCTCTTTGCCTTCAAGGATGACTGTACTTAAACCAGGCCAGAAATATTAAAATTACACCATGTTTATTTTAATAGAACCATCCGCAGCGCAAAATTCTAGACCTAACACATGAGAATTTATTTCTAGAGTTACCTGAAGGACTTTATTGTAAAAGCTGTCTGATCTAAAATTTGTTCCGGGGCCAGCATTGTGGCATTACAGGTTAAGCCACTGCCTGCACTGCCTGTATCCCATATGGACTCTGGTTCAAGACCCACATGCTCCACTTCCAATCCAGCTCCCTGCTAATGCATTTGGGAAAGCAGTGGAAGATGGCCCGAGTCTTTGGGCCCCTGCACACATGTGGGAGACCCAAAGGAAGCGCCTGGTTCCTGGCTTCAGCCTGGCCTAGCCCTGGCCATTGCGGCCATTTGGGGAGTAAGCCAGCAGATGGATGGAAGATTCTCTCTCTCTCTCTTTTTTCCTCTATCTCTCTTTCTCTCTCTCTAATTCTGCCTTTCAAATAAGTAAATAAATCTTTTAAAAAAAAAAAAAACTCTCTCCCCCTAAAATATGTTCCTGTAAAATAGGTTACAATAAATACTGTTTGTTTATTTTTATGGAAAAAATTATTGAACAACGTACTGCTAAACTATAGCTCTTTACTAATGAACATTACTGTTTAAAAACATCATCAGCATAATCTGGTATTGAGAAATAGAGAAAAACTGGCTACTGTTCCCCATGACTGAATGCCTTTTCGTATTAAATACCAGTATTGAGTTGTCTCCCACTGTCTTTTTCAGTCTAAATAATTTATATTGAATCTTTATAAATCTTACTCATTTTTAAAAAGTATTTATTTATTTATTCATTCATTCCTTTATTCATTTGTTTATTTGAAAGGCAGGGTTTTCAGAGAGGGAGAGGAAGAGGCACAAGGAGATTTTCCATCTGCTGGTCACTCCCCAGATGGCTGCAACAGCCAGGGCTGGGCCAGGCTGGAGTCAGGGGCCAGGAGCTCCATCCAGGTCAGGGCTCCCACATAGGTCCAGGGGCCTAAGCCTTTGGGCCATCCTGGGCTGCTTTCCCAGCATTAGCGGGAGCTAGATCAGGAGTGGAGCAGCTGGGACTTGGACTGGAGCCCGTATGAGATGCTGGTGCTGCAGCTTAATAGCACCGTAGTTACAGCCCCCTTTTTCTCATTTTTATGCTTCTTTTCTATGTAACAGCTTTATTAACATATAATTCATGCGTCATATATTTCACCCATTTAACATATGCAATTCAGGTGTTTTTAGTAAGTTCACAGGGTTCTGTAATCATCACTGCAGTCAATTTTAGAACACTTCAGCATCCTGAGAGAAAGCCATTCCCATTAGCAGTCACTTCCCATTGCTCCTTCCCTAGCCCCTGTGAACCACAAATCTACTTCCTGTTTCTGTGAATTTGCCTATTCTGAACATCTCCTGGAAATGTACTCTGTTCACCTGATGTGTCTGGCTTTGTTCACTTAGCATAATATTTTCACGACTCACTTAATATTGAAACCTGTATCAGCATTTTATTCTGTTCTTCACTGAACAATGGTCTACAGTAGTCATGGGGCTGGGTCCCCTGATAATTTTATGTCGAACTTTCTGATGAGCTACCAAACTGTTTTCCTCAGCAGTTGTGCCATTTTACATTCCTGCCAGTGGTGATGAGAGCTCCAGTTTCTCTGCCTTCACCCCAGTTACCTGTTGTTTCTTTAACCTGTAGTCAACCTTGCGGTTGTTAAGTGGTATTTCATTATGGTTTTGATTTGCATTTTCCCAGTGCCTAATAACGTTGAGCATCTTTTCATGCATTTTTTGGCCATTGGTATATCTTCTTTAGAGTACTGTCTGTTCAGGACATTGCCCGTTTCCTAATTGGATAATTTGTCTTTTTATTACTGAGTTGTCATAGTTCTTTACATAGTATTTCTAGATACGGGTTCTTTATCAGCTATATGATTACAAATATTTTCATTCATTCCATGGGTTTGTCTTCATTTTCTAGAGCAAACCTTATCCTTAATTCTTTGGGTAAATTTTGATTTCCTAAATCTTCTGCTAAATTTTGAAAATGTCTCCAGCTATGAAGTGACCCCAAATGAATATTTTTTTGAAACTGGAAGACTCTAAGTTAAGATTATAATATAAAATAGTAATTATTTTAGAAACCAATATTGTTTGGTTGCTTACCATGTGCCAAACATTGTGATAGTATGTTATAACCCTAAAATACAAATATTCTTAATTATCGTGTTGTATAGCAGGAAAAACTGGGGCTTCAGGAAGTGAAGTGAGTTGCAAAAAATGAAAAGGCACTTTATTAATAAATGGGAGAATTGGAATGCACTGCAGATTATGTTCTTGACAGTGCTCATACTTTATTTGGATCTTTGTGTTTTACTTTTTGTGTTTTTTATTTTAAAATTATTGTTTTGGCCGGCACCGCAGCTTACTAGGCTAATCTTCCACCTGCAGCGCCAGCACTTCGGGTTCTAGTCCCAGTTGGGGCTCTGGTTCTGTCCCGGTTGCTCCTCTTCCAGTCCAGCTCTCTGCTATGGCCCTGGAGTGTAGTGGAGGAAGGCCCCAGTGCTTGGGCCCTGCACCTGCATTGGAGACCAGGAGGAAGCACCTGGCTTTGGATCGGCACAGCGCGCCAGCCATGGTGACCATTTTGGGGGTGAACCAACGGAAGGAAAACCTTTCTCTCTGCCTCTCTCTTTCTCACTGTCTAACTCTGCCTATCAAATAAAAAATCATTGTTTTATCTATTTGAGAGCCAGAGAAAGGCAGACAGAACAAATGGATAGAGCTGCTGGTTCACTCCCCAGATACATTCCATGGCTAGTATTGGGTCCAGCTGAAGCCAGGAGCCAGGAACTCAGTCTGGTCTTCCAAATGGGTGGCAGGAGCTCCATTACTTGAGCCATCCCCACTGCATCCCAGGGTCTGCACTAGCAGGAAATCAGAGTCAGCAGCTGGAACTGGGAATTGAACTCAGGTAGTCTGTTGTGGAATGCAGGCATCTTAATCGCTAAGCTACACACTCACTCGCACTCCTGTGCTTTTAAGAGCAACATTATTTTACAGCCTCATTATTCCTTCATATAATCCCTAGACTTTCCTCATTCACTTCTGCTTTTACTGTTTGCCTTTGTAGTCTCCAGCCAAATCTTTTCATTACGTAACCTTTTGATTTCATGTCTCCCTCCTCCAAATTGGTCCTTTCAAGTTAATTATAATATTAGCCAAAGGTTAGGAAAAACGTTATAAAGGTGAACTTGCTATTGCAAAGTGATCGGATGAATATTTCAGACCACTTTAAATGACTTTTAGATGGGCCCCTAGTAAAACTTCAGCTGATCTATTCCATTAGAATATACTAGTATTCCAGTGTATTTATTATATATTGCTGTATAACAGATTACCACAAAATTGAGTGGCATCGAAGAACATTTTATTGCTTTACTACTTCTTTGGTTGAGGAATCCAGGTATAGATAGCTTCAAGGGTGGTTCTGGCTGTAGGTCTCCTGAGGTTGCAGTCAAGCTGTCTGCCGGTGCTGACGTCTCATTGTGAGAGATCAGCTTGGGAAGTTCACCCGGGAGTTGTTGGAAGGATTCGCTTCCTTGTGAGCTCTTGAACTGACAGCTACATTTTCACAGGGTATTGGCCAGAGGCCTCCCTCAGTTCCTTGCCACTGGAGCCTCTCACTGGTACAGCTTACAACATGGCATCTGGCTTCTCGCAGACCAGCAAATAAGAGAATGCCTGGGTCATAGTCTCTTCATGACCTATTCTCAGTTGATATTCTGTCACTTTTACTGTATTCTACCCATCAGAAGCAACCATTAGTCCAGCCCACACTCGATAGAAGGAAATACCAAAAACATAAATACCAGGATATGGGAATTATTGGAGCCATCTTGGAAGCTGCCTGTCACACTCAGCAAATCTTATTGTTTAACTATGAAAAACCCAAAAGCCAGTTGTTTTTTTTTTTTTTTTTAATTTCACAGGTAGAGTTACAGACAGTGAGAGAGAGACACAGAGAGAAAAGTCTTCCTTCCATTGGTTCAGTCCCCAAATGGCCGCTACTGCCAGAGCTATGCTGATCCGAAGCCAGGAGCCAGGTGCTTCATCCTGGTCTCCCATGCTGCTGCAGGAGCCCAAGCACTTGGGCCATCCTCCACTGCACTCCCGGGCCACAGCAGAGCTGGACTGAAGAGGAGCAACCGGGACTAGAACCCGGGGTGCCGGTGCCGAAGGCGGAGGATTAGCCAAATGAGCCACAGCACTGGCCCCATCAGGGTTTCTTAAACTATCAATATGCGTAATCCCATCATACAAACTAGTAATAATATTATCATCTGAAAATATGTATTATATTTAGGTCTCTCTGTCCTAAGATAGATATATATATATATATATATATATATATATATATATATATATATATAATTTTAAAGCATTTTAATTGGAGCCAACATTGGACATAGCAGGTTAAGCCTCTGCCTGTGACTCTGGCATCCCATATGGGTGCCAGTTTGAGACCTGGCTGCTCTATTTCAGATTCAGCTCCCTGCTAAATGCACCTGGGAAAACAGCAGAGAATGGCCGAAGTCCTTAGGACTTGAATCCACATGAGAGACCTGGAAGAAGCTCCAGGCCGCTGGCTTCAGATTGGTCCAGCTCCAATCATCATGACCATTTGGGGAGTAAACCAGTGGGTGGAAGATATCTCTCTCCCCCTCCCCTCACCTCTCTCTTCTCTGCCTCTGCCTCCTTTCTCTGTAACTCTGCCTTTCAAGTAAATAAAAGATTTAAAGAATTTTAAATCTGAGTATTCATTTACTACTTATTATCCATTTTATTAAGAGACAGTATTCAAGTTATAAGACACAAAGAGATGAAAATATTTTATGTGTGACTTCATTTCTTCTCCATGAATTAGAAAGATCACTTTGAATGGATACGTTGGGCCATATAAAGATTTAATTTAAACATATAGTTATGCAAAAGAATATTTTTTTTCTCTTAAGTCAGTCTGTAAACTTCAGATCTAATTTGATCGACTGAGTGATCCTGAATGAACTTTAGTAATTCATTTGTTTAGTGGGGCTTGTTGAGTTACTCGCAGCGCATCACAAGTGACATCACGATAAAGTCCGCACTCCTAACTTTGGCCTTGTGCAGCTTAACTCATCTGTGTCTCTCCCGTTTCATCCTCTTTCACCTGGTCCTTAGCATTGTCTCTCTAGCACATGCCCCTCTTGCTTTTCCTCATCTTGACCACCCATTCATGCCTGAGGACTTTTCCATCTTGGAAACCTCTTACCCCAGATCATTGGATAGCTCACCCCTTCATTTATATCCCTGCTCCAGCGCCCCTACTATCCAGCATTCCTTCACGGTACAGCAGGAACAGAACCATCAAAAACACAAAAATTGATGTTCAAAAAGATGGATTGATCTGCTAAGAGTGTATAAGATGACTGGTGTGTAGACGGAGGCTCGGTCACGCATGGGTGAGCAGGGGCCTCAGTTCGGAACCATGGCATTCATTCGGGTGTAAATAGACACCGATTTTACCTGGGAAACGGAACACAAGACTCTACAAAAGATGACAGGTTGTCTGCCAAAGCCATGTTACTCTCCGACTTTGAATTGACCCCAGTTTTCATGGACCATGTTCACCTCTGTGTGTACCATTTTCTCCATTTGATTGCATTTCCCTTGATACTTGTTCTTGAGAAATGCTTCCATCATGAATGCATATTTCATGTTGATGAAGGGTAGTGGGGTCTCCATGGATACTGTGATCATCCCTGTTTAGCACAGGGGAAAGATCTCTGTGATTCTGAATGGAAAACATCTGCTGTTAGCCGTTCTGTTTACCTAACTGTTAACAAGGAATGCACTTGTACTTCCCTGAACTGGTGATGCAAGTGTCTTTGTGTTTTTAGTCAGATTACAAACCAGTTTTCCTGCTTCTACCTTTGGGTAACGAAGTCCCGTGAATTTCTCAGACTTTATGTCTGCATTCATTGCTAATTATGGGTGATTTGGGCTAGCTTCCCTGACTGTGTATAGCTTACCTAAAGCCTAGGCATTGTTTCAGAGCCATTTTTATGACAGTCATTCTAGTTTTTTTCTGAAATGTATATGTGGTTTTATTCATAAATATTTTTTCTTTACCCATCTGTGCTAAGGACATAGAGACCATAGAGATGTTATTCTGGGTAAGTCAGCCTGGTACAGAAAATTGCTATTCTCTAGCTAATGAATTTATTAGTCCCAGGCTTAATTCAGTCAGTCCTATTATTCAGATTCTGTTCTGTTAGAGAATAGAAAGTCAGTGGGGTGGGCATTTAGACTAACAGTTTAAGCAGTGTATTCCATGTTGGAGAGCCTGGGTTCAATTCCCAGCTCTAGCTCCTGACTCCAGCTTCCTCCCAGTGCCTTGTCCTAAGGAGGCAATGGTGATGACTCAAGCAGCTGGTTCCTGACATGGGACCTGGATTAAGTTCTTGGGCTTCTGGCTTCTGCCCCTGCCCAGCCCTGGCCATTGCAGGCATTTGGGAAATACAAGTTAGTGCAAAGTTGGTTGAGGGCAGCTTTTGTGCTAAGACTTCACTGACAGATGCACAGTGATCTGTGTGATACCTATGAGACTATGATGTCAACTTATCATCACATGAAGAAGTAAACGTTTCCCTTTGTTAATACAGTCTACTAACCTCCCTGGGTAGTTTTGTTGCTTTGGTTTTTCATAGAACTGTTACTATCTGAAAACGCTATCTTTGCTTTTGCTCTGATTTCTCCACTAGTAAGTGTGTCAGTGCCATCAAGGCAGGAACTTAGAGATTTGTTTGTCGATCTCTTTTTAGCTTCTATATATATATTTTTTTTATTTGACAGGTAGAGTTATAGACAGTGAGAGAGACAGAGAGAAAGGTCTTCCTTCCGTTGGTTCACTCCCCAAATGGCTACCAAGGCCAGCGCTGCACCGATCCAAAGCCAGGAGCCAGGTGCTTCTTCCTGGTCTCCCATGTGGGTGCAGGGGCCCAAGGACTTGGGCCATCCTCCACTGCACTCCTAGGCCACAGCAGAGAGCTGGACTGGAAGAGGAGCAGCCAGGACTAGAACCTGGTGCCCATATGGGATGCCAGCGCCACAGGCAGAAGATTAACCAAGTGAGCCACAGTGCCGGCCCCATCTTTTTAGCTCCTAAAATGGTGCCTAACACATAGTTAGGGCTCAATATTTACTGGACGTTCAAATTCTTTATATTTCACCACGGTTTATAAATGTAGCTTAAGCTGCTCTAGCAAAGAGAGCCACTACTGTGGGATAGATGAGATGGGAATTCATGTTTGTGGAATGACTAGGTATGCAGAATACTGATAAGCAGAATTTCTTTTGTGTTCAAAAGCACTTAAAACTTTGGACCTTGTTGATCTTGGGTTTGAAATCAAATCTCTAAGAATCCAAGAGATTCTGTTTTTATACTATTTGTCTCTTCTGTGGTAAGATTTGACATCAGTCTACCATCCCTTTCCTTTCTTTAGAAAGAAAGGGATAGAGGAGGTGGGAGAAGAGTGAAGAGAAAAGAAAAGGCAAACAAAGGATGGAGACTTTCTGAAATATGAGACATTTTAATCAACCTGCAAGGTCTTTCTGAGCCTAAATAAAGGGCATGGTGATTGGTGCTGATAATGTTTGCATATCTACCTCTTCTTCAGAGGTCACATAGCTTGCTATTACAGTAAAATACTTGGGCTTTGGAATCAAACCCGAGTTCAGATCTGATTCTGCCATTTCATTAGCTGTGTGCTTAAGGACAATTTATATAAATCTCAGAGCTTCTGATTTCTCATGTGTTAATATAATTAATACAATAGGAACCTCATATGGCCATCTTCAAGATTAAATGAAGTAATATAGGTCAGTCCCCCCACCCGGTTCCCATCACCGTTCCAATTTCCATTGCTCTAAATCACTTTGCTCTTCCTAATATAAATATTTTGCTGCTGTTGTATTAATTTGTGTTAATTTCAGAGCAACTCTGGCCACAAAAGTGGCCTGATATGTTTGTCTGTTCTTTTATAGTGTAACCAAAATTAGTTAAATACGAAGCAATATAAGAATTGAAAGCAATGCAGGAAACTGAGTAAATTCTCTAATAATCCTTTACTAATCCTTTGTTTCTCCAGATTCTTTTATAGCAGCCTGTTCCAAAAAGTTCTGTTTAAGGAGATACAGCAGTAGATTGTGCTACCTTGTTACCAGAAAAGTAGTAGGAGCCAGAGGGCAACCATGGGCTCTTGAGATCCACTTCTTCACTGGGCTTGTGTACCGGGAACAGACCAGACTGGGCAGACAGAAGTGACTCATGCATCAAGTGGGGTTGGCTTTTGAATGCCAGGCATACATTACAAGTCTTTCTGCTATACTTTTATCAGAGCTAGTGGATCTAAGGCAACGCTAACAGAACTCAGCCCCTGAAAGAAATAGTTGGAATGTACAGAACTGAGGATGACTCATTCATTTGTTGCTGTCCCCCCTTCCACTGACTGAGCTCTGCATGACCACCAGGGGTGACCTGTTTCAGCAGGATATCTATCCACTCCTGTTTCTCACTTCCTTCAAACCTTTCAGAGGCTCCCCATTGCTCATGGGAGGAAGTCTAAGCTCCTCACCTCTCTGGCCTCATGGCCGCGCCGCCTACGCCCTCACATTCTGTATCAGCAGTGCCTCCCACAGCCCGCAGCTTCCTGGCTGCATGTGTGTACTCCTGCTTATCCGCTCTGGGACTTTCCCACCTCCAGCCTGGCTGCAGCACCCTTCAGAGTTCTGCGCAGGTGTCACCTCTTTCAGGAAGTCCTTGTCGCCGCGGCACCCCTAGGCTGCGGCAGGCACCGCTCCTCTTTGTTCTTGCCCATATCACAGTCTGCCCTGTTCCGTGGGTTTACATAGCTGCCTCTTTCACTTGATGGCCAGTGCCTTGATCAGCAGCCAGGTCTTACTCATCTCTGTTGCTTCAGCACCCAGCACAGTGCTCCGCACATAACAGCTGTGCGGTAAATACTTGTGTGATTGAATCATTGATCACAGGAACAGACTCCCTGTGGGAGAACGCAGCCCTGCCTCTATATCTGAGAAAAGTCCTTGTTCAGTTTTCTCTATAAATTGAATCTGCCGTGCTATATATTAACTGGGGTGTTTTCATCCCTGCTTAAAAAGTGAAGGTTGAATCGAGCACGTTCCCAACTCTGTTGAGATTACGTAATGCTGGTAGTGCAAGACCAAAGGTGGTGGCTGCGCTCTACAGCCTCCTGGGGTTTGTGCTGCCCAGCTGCTGTCTGAGGGAGCCGTGTGCAGCAAGGCTGTTGGTCCACCGGAGGACTGCGACCTGCCTTCTCGGCTTTAAAAGTCTTCCTTTTTACACATCCCCAGGAAGACAAGGTTCTCTTTGGAAAGCCCATGACCTACTCTACTTCATCAGCCCACCTCATTTTTAGCCTTCCACCCGGCTCCTGTGGAGACTGACACTAACCATGGAGACTGTGGGGGCTGCTTTGTTGTTTTCACTCAAGGAGGGACCCAGGGTTTTCACTGAAGGAGCCCAGAAAGAAGAGCTGTCAAGGACTCGAGTGAAGTCCTAAGTTACAGAAGCAAATTGGGGTAACTTGTCTTAAAAATGAGAGAGGGGGCTGGCGCCATGGTGCAGTAGGTTAATCCTCTGCTTAAGGCATGGGCATCCCATATGGGCGCCAGTTCAAGACCTGATGCTCCACTTCCCATCCAGCTCTCTGCTGTGGCCTGGGAAAGCAGTGGAGGATGGCCCAAGTGCTTGGGCCCCTGCACCCGCGTGGGAGACCCAGAGGAGGCTCCTGGCTCCTGGCTTCAGATCAGCCCAGCTCCGCCCATTGCGGCCATCTGGGGAGTGAACCAGTGGATGGAAAATCAATCAATCAATCAATCTCTCTCTCTCTCTCTCTGCCTCTCCTCTCTCTGTGTAACTCTGACTTTCAAGCAAAACAAATAAATCTTTTTTAAAAAAATGAGAGAGAGAGAGGAAACTTGGCCGAATTTTCCAGTGCTTTCTTAGAACCAAGTGAGACTCAAAGAAAACTGTGGTCCTTGCTGAGTTCTCCACTTTGGAACTGTTCCTGCTGTGTGACAGAAATCTGCTGTGGTGAGGCTGTCTCTGCCCCTTCTTCGCCCTTCCCTTCATCCCCCCACCCCTGCCCCCTTGTCTTCCTCCTATCACGTGTGAGGGATTTCCAAGAAATTCACAGGAAGTGTGCATCTGCTAGGCATGGATTCAACAGTTCTTTTGCATCAGAATAAATGCGGAAAAGTTCCATTTTCCATGAACTTTTTGAAGTCCTCCGTACTAAATCATAGCACTCAGAAGGCTCTGGATAATGTTTCCAGATAGCAGATAAAGCCCACGTTGTTTTCAGTGCCGCAGCTCTCTCTGGAATCCTTCACCGTCTCCTCACTGTAAGTTTCGTCACCCTTGTGTTATCAGTAGAACTGTTCTTTGTGCGATGGTATTGCGAGCACTGATGTCTTGACCCTCTCCCACCGCCGCAGTCATTGTAACCCCCGTCCTTCGGAGAGCTGGGGAGAATGAACACACTGCAGCAAATGTGATGTCCTCTGCACGAGCCCAGCAGGCAGCGGGAGGTCAGGGAGAGGCCCAGAGTTCTGGTGGCTTCCCAGTGCTCTTCCCTTGCTCCGGAGTGCACTGGCACCTCCCCATCCTTGTTGTATTGAAAAGGGTGCGTTGCATGCCTTGATAGGTGCTTGAACCACATACATGTGACTCTCGTAACCACCCTGCAGGAATTAATATCCCTGTGTTACAGATGTTGGTACACACACTTGCTGGCCAGCCGTCAGATCCGTGTTTGTCATTCCAAAGTCTGACATTTCCCTACTGTGCCACACCGACTCCACAGTCAGTACATCACCTGGCATCCTGAAAGCCCCCTAAGACATCATCACATTAACCCTTAAGCACTTTGGAAACATGAGTGGTTATCTTACTCTTCAGAATAGATAAGCAAGCACTAGTCAGAGAGATGGTGTTCAGCTAGAAGGTAGTCCACATGGCGCCTGCTCACACCTCCAGCTGCTTCCCATCTGACTAAGGCTGTGTGACCTGAGTGGAGCCTGGCCCTGCCTTCCTCCCTGGCCTCATCTCCTCCCGCTGGTCCCCTTGCTCTCTCTGCCACAGTCACACCGGCCTCCTGGCTGTCCCCTGGGTTCTTGGGGAATGCTTCTGCCTCAGGGTCTTTATATTGGCTGTACCCTGCACAAGCAGCTCCTGCAGCTCTATAGGTCCTGACCAAATAATCACTTTTTCACGTGACAAAAAAAATCACCTTGCTGGCCCGGCCTTCCCAGACCACTCTTCGTAAATTTTAGTCTAGCCCCTAGCTTTTCATATCCATCTTCTATGCCCTAGTTTTATCTTTGGCCTTTACCATTTCAAACATACAGTATATAAGTAATTCCTTTACTGTTCCCCACTTAAATGGAAAGGCTGCGAGAGTGGGGCATGTCTCTGTTTTGGTGTCTTCCCAACCCCAGTCCAGAACAGGCTGGTACATAGTAGGCACTCTGTAAGTGTTTACCAGTGAGATAAATTAGAAAACAGAAGATCAAATAGGCCAGGTGATTTTCCCCAGAACAACGTGGCCTAGATATGTCAGAGATAACACTGAGACTGCTGCTCCTTTCTTTTTAAGATTTGTTTATTTAGTTGAAAGGCAGAGTTACAGATAGAAGAGAGAGAGAGAGAGAGAGAGATCTGCCATCTACCGTTTTACTCCCCAAATAACTGCACTTGCCAGGGCTTGGCCAGGCCAAAACCAGGAGTCTGGAACTGCATCCAGGTCTCCCATGTGGGTAGCAGGGGCCCAAGTAGTTGGGCCATTTCCATTGCTTTCCCAGGTACATTAGCAGGGAGCTGGATCTGGAGTGCAACAGCCAGGATTTGAACTGGCATTATGGGAAACCAGCATCACAGGTGGTGGCTTCACCTGCTGTGCCATGATGCCAGCCCCTGACACTTCTTTTATGATCCACTTTCCACGTTTCTTCAGCTAGGCCAAAATCCAGAAACAGTGACAACTGGTGTAATGAAATATAATCTGTTTAATTATTAGTAATTTTTATGTAACTGGCATTTTTAAAACAGTTGTTTCATCAATTGCTATATCATAGGCAGTGTAAACCAGCCCTTCCTTTGGACTCTCTCCAAGCAACAAGAACATTGAGAGTGAGTTACATGATTTAAAATAAACTCAGTGATTTCTCATATTCAGATTCTTAACATCTGAAATGAGAGACCATGCCATTTCTTTATTTTTTTATGTTTTTTTAAAGATTTATTTTAATTTTTGAAAGACAGTTACAGAGAGAGGCAGAGAAAGGCCCTCCAACTGCTGGTTTACTCCCCAGATGGCTGCAGCCACTGGAGCTGCACCAATCTGAAGCCAGGAGCCAGGAGCCTCCTCCAGGTCTCCCAAGTGGGTGCAGGGGCCCAAGGACCTGGGCCATCCCCCACTGCTCTCCCAGGCCACAGCAGAGAGCTGGATCAGAAGAAGAGCAGCTGGGACCAGAACCGGAGCCCATATAGGACGCCAGCACCTCAGGCCAGGGCTTCAATCCACTGTGCCACAGTGCCAGCCCCAGACCATGGCATTTCAAAGCCTGCACAGCTCTAACTTATCTGAAATCCATTGCAAAAATGGAGGAGGAGCCAGTGCTGTGGTGTAGTGGGTAAAGCCACCGCCTGCAGTACTGCCATCCCATATGGACATCCCATATGGAGTCCCAGCTGCTCCACTTCTGACCCAGCTCTCTGCTATGGCCTGGGAAAGCAGTAGAATATGGCCAAAGTGCTTGGGGCCCTGCACCCATGTGGGAGACCCAGAAGAAGCCCCTGGCTCCTGGCTTCGGATCGACCAAGCTCCAGCTGTTGCAGCCATTTGGGGAGTGAACCAGCAGATGGAAGACCTCTCTATCTCTCTGTCTCTGCCTCTCTCTAACTCTGCCTTTCAAATTAATAATAACTTCAAAAATGGAGGAATTGTTCAGTTTTCCTTTTAATTTGTTCTGTTTGTTCTGCAGATGAACTAGCCATGGGTATTTCTGTAACCTCGCTTTTCTTGCAGGTTACCATATGTTTGATTCTGCCCCCTCCATTCATGCACAGTGTAGGTATCTCATCTCACTGTATTACACGTAGGGTCAGCGAGCATGCCAGTGGTCCTGTGCAGCCCCTGCTGTGAGGCGGCTCTGACCATGGCTTCCTCAGAGCTATCCAAGGTGCAGACAAGCCAGAAGGCAGGCCAATTAAGGCCAGGACACCAAATCACTAGAACAGTGACATCCGAGTTAGGGAGAGAAATATGTGTCTAATGTGGCCTTGTACTCTTTGCCACTCTGAATTAAGGACATGCAGGTGCTTGTCAGCTCTAAAAAGTGCATCAATAAGTCAGGCCATTGGTTGTCCAACTACAAGTTTTAGCAACGAAGGTAAAATGCATCTATCCCAGGCTGGTTGCTCGCTAGAGACTAAAGTGAAGTTATAGGGAGGTGGTGCACATATCTTTATGTGCAAGAGGCAGCTTCCACCTCCTTTACAAATATTAGTTGTTAAACTTACTTGAGTAAGCTGTGACATTCTCACTCCTATGATACTGCTGTGAACCTGAAACCATAGCAAGATAGAATAAGAATGGCGAGTTAATTACGGATGTTGGGATTTGATCAGTACTTTCAGCCAGAACTTTTATTTGAATACAGGGCAATACACTAGCACCCTCAGTCATCCTTCTTGTCCCATTCCCACTAGCTCCTGAAGGAGTTGATCTCCTCTTCCTCCTTATCATGGAGCACTTTTATATATCTGTACTTGGGTTGAAGGCAGATCTGTGAATTTCTTTGTTTAGACAGAAGTTGCCTCAATTTATTATAACCATTATTATGTATCTATTATTTATAATAGATATATTATAACTCTTGCCATGTACCAGATAACATGTTTGGACTTAGCAGGTAAATCTCTCAGTTTCCAAAGTGCCATCCCATTCTTAACTGCATTTATTACTGAATGATTTTTCACTGGGAGATATTATAATTACCTTTAACCACAGAGCTACAAATACAACCCTAATAACAAATATATTATTTTCTAACTTCTATTAGATATAAGTATATTGTTATATTTTTCTATAATTTTTCATATCCCTGTGCTCTTGTGCCACCCTGGGGTACGGGGCTCTCAGCCACCTGATTTTACGCACATATTTTCTTTGTCACCCACCTAAATTCTTACTTAAGATGTTATAGAGTGGCTGATTTTCAGACCTGCATAGTATTTTAAAAAATGAGAGTGAACAGTAATTATGAGAAGCGTGGGGCAAAACTCAGTCACTTTTTTTAAATATTACTTATTTATTTATTTGAAAGACAGAGTTACAGAGAATCAGAGGCAGAGAGAGAGAAGTCTTCCATCCTCTGGTTGACTCCCCAAATGGTGCAACAGCCAGAGCTGGGCTGATCCAAAGCCAGGAGTCAGGAGCTTCTTTCAGGTTTCCCATGCCGGTGCAGAGACCCAAGCACTTGGGCCATCTTCTGCTGCTTTCCCAGGCCATAGCAGAGAGCTGGATTGGAGTGGAGCAGCTGGGTCTTGAAGGGTGCCCATATGAGATGCCGGCACTGCAGGAGGTGGCTTTTCCTGCTACACCACAGCACTGGCCCATCTCATTCACATTTTAACCCTGTTGATAATGCTGCAGGGAGTTGACTACAGATCCTCTCAAAAAATCATACTTTTGCTCTATCAGTGACACCTATTAAGAATTGTTCCATGAGAGAGCATGAGAAACTCTTTGGAGTTCAAAAAATCAAAATGACATAATTGATTAAAAATCTCTTGATGGTTGAGTTCTGTAGTTACAACAGGGATCTCTGGGAATTCCGTCTCCAGGCTCTTCTCAGGGCATGTGCTGCACACATTCCATGAGGGCCTTGGGGGACAGGGCAGACCTCGTTTTGGGTTCCTGGCAGTGTTTCACAGCTGAATAGAATGCTGGAATGTGACATTTGCTCAATTATGCCCGTTCCTCATTCACTACAGTTTCAATGTAGCAGTTCTTATATTAAAAAAAAAAAAACTTTTGAAATTGTGAATTTGATTTATAAAACAAATGAGATCAGAGGCGTCTCTCTGCTAGACAGCACCTTGAGGGATTTTCCTTCGCTCTCTGTTCTTCTTCTTCCTCAGACACTTAGTGATGAGAGCATTTTATAGTTAACTAACATTCTAATTTTCTGAATACCATCTGGCTTCTTGCACACAGAGCTACAGTACCAAGATTTACTCAGTAGCTTTGTAGAACAACTGTTTCCATGTTCTGAAACAAATAGAAACAGGACTGAGAGCCGCGACTTCCCTGTGATAAAAAAAAGA
This sequence comes from Sylvilagus floridanus, assembly GCA_949820135.1. Lineage (NCBI taxonomy): Eukaryota > Metazoa > Chordata > Mammalia > Lagomorpha > Leporidae > Sylvilagus > Sylvilagus floridanus. Next base: position 123,397,587 of record OX463225.1, read on the forward strand.
AAAAAACCTGCTCCTGAGAATTGTTGCAGACGGTGAGGAAGCCTATGCGAGGGGCGCCATGGCAGTGGGTATAGAGAACGCTGCAGAGAGCAGAGGAGCGAGGTGAGACTTAACTCAGACCCCAGCAAGAACAGGTGGAGGTCGACAGCCATGAACGAGGCAGGGGTCAGGAGAAGGAAGATTAGGAGGGAAAACACTGGGGTCGCAGGGTGGGGGCAGGGCTGTACTTGATCTCACCAGCCTGGGTATTCAGAGACCAAGGGTGCTGGAATTTTGTGAAACTCAAGGCAGGATTCTTGCTCAGTCCCTAAAAACTAATTAAAAATAAAATAGAAACAAAGCACAAATTAATTAAGTAAAATATACCTGGGCACATAAAAGGTTTCAACGTTATGAAACCATGTAAAACAATTTAGGAGGAGGACGTTCAGCAGGCTGTAGGGGAAAAAAGAAAAAGAAAAATTCATCTCAGATCACTTTGTTGGATGCACAAAATAATTGCTGTTTTAAAACAGCCAAACATACTAATTTAGTATCATTCTCTTAACTTGAGATTAGCCTCTTGGCATTAGTCTAGAATGTAAGAATGCTAGAATTCAGGGCAAAAGAATTTGTTTTTATTCCTGCCCATTTGGATTTGGAAAAACCTCTTTCTATCAACAATTATTAAGATGTACTAGAATGACTCAAATTCGTATAAATATTTTATAGATATTATTACTTGGTAAAACCCTTTAAAGAAAGACATACATAGTATGGTACATTATTTCCAGTTGTTATTATAGGAAATATTTTATTCTGAGTTCCTTTCTGATTGCAGTATTCACTTAGTACATACTTTGTTGATGAAGGATTTTTTTTTTAAGATTTATTTTTTATTTATTTGAAACTAGAGTCACAGAGAGGGAGGGAGGGAGGGAGAGAGAGGGAGAGAGAGGGAGAGAGAGGGAGAGAGAGAGAGAGATTGATCTTCCATCTCCTGGTTCACTCCTCTAATGGCCTCAGCAGTCAGGACTGGGCCAGGGGAAGCCAGAAGCCAGGAGCTTCCTCAGGGTCTCCCACATGGGTAAAGGGACACAAGCACTTGGGCCATCTTCTGCTGCCCTCCCAGGCACATTAGCAGGGAGCTGGATGAGGGTCAGAATTGGAGCAGACCCCAGTGCCCATGTGGGATGCCAGCATCACCAGTGGCAGCTTAACCCCCTGTGCCACAGCGGCAGCCCCTAAGGATTTTTTTTTAAACCAGGTATCTCTTGTCTCAACCAGACACTTGACATAAATCTTTACTACTTTCTATTGATTTGTATGCACTACTTGGTTCTAAATGACGTCAAATTGTCTATGTTGAATATTGAAAAGGATATTCCCTGAAATTTCCCTTTTTACAGTAATCCTCTGCTTAAAAATATATGATGAATACTTTAGTGTAATGGTTATTAAAATTTCATAAATATGTTATTTTAATAAATACACTAAATAAAAAATTGGAATAAAAAATCTGGTTTCTCTAAGGACAGAGAGGGAAGTCCAAGGCTGGGCCCAGTTGAACAGGGGTCAGAGAAGCCTGATTCATTAGGCTAATGAAACAGGCATTGTTACTTTCCAAAAAGAGAAGTTGTCTTTTATGACTCAGAGAATGAAAATATAACCATAGCACTAGATGATTTTTCTGTGTCCCATTTTATAATAAGTCAAAAATCATGATAATTTCCTTTTTAAAAAAATTTATTTGTAAGGTAGAATTACAGGTAGAGAGAGGGAAAGACAGAGGGAAAGGTCTTCCATCCACTGGTTCACTTCCCAAATGGCCGCAATGGCTGGAGCTGGGCTGATCCAAAGCCAGGAGCCAGGAAATTCTCCTGGGTCTCCTACGTAGCTGCAGGGTCCTAAGCACTTGGGCCATCTTCCACTGCTTTCCCCAGGCCATAAGCAGAGAGCTGGATGGGAAGAGGAGGAGCCAGATCTGAACCAGAGCCCTTATGGGATGCCAGTGCCGCAGGCAGAGGCTTAATTTACTACGCCACAGTGCTGGCCCTGATGATTTCTTTAAAAAGAAACAGTTGATGTAAGAGTTGTACGTGGTGCCATCTGTGAACTTATATTCTAGTGTATCAGAATTCGTAGAATAGAGAAATTATCCAATGCATAGAGTAGTATATTCCAAATCTTTTGTATTCTGGAAATCAAAATATTCCACAGTCCTTAAGCTATTTCTTTTGAGAATCTGAGAGAAGGGTAATAGCCAATGTATTTCTAATGTTTTGGTTTTGGATACCAGAGAAAGCAGAGCTGGTGCCCTGCTTGTACTTGATAGTAAGCCCTACTGTCTGTCACTCACATATCCTCCAGCACTTCTCCTCTGAATGATGGGAGGGCTCTTCCTTAGTTCTTCGTTGTACTCATTTTCTAGAAGGATTTCAGTAGTAACAAAAGGGGAAATCCTTTCTTCCATCTGTTCTAGAATAATTACCTTCTGATTTCTTCATCTGCAAGAAGTGCCAAAGTGAGCTTCAGTGATTTCTATCAATGTATAAGTAAGGCAGTCATCAGCTGCTTATTCTTCGTGATTATTGCCTTAGGAGAATATCTGCATCATACTCTTAAGTAAAATTAAACACCACACACACACACAGACACACGCACACGCACACACACACACACACACACACACTTGTTATTGAAGGTCAGGTAACCTTGAAATTCTTTAATAAAAAAACATTTTTTAATTTTAAAAAGTAAAATTTTGGGGCCGGTGCCATGGCTCACTTGGTTAATCCTCTGTCTGCGGCACCAGCATCCCATATGGGCTCTGGGTTCTAGTCCCAGTTGCTCCTCTTCCAGGCCAGCTCTCTTCTGTGGCTCAGGAGTGCAGTGGAGGATGGCCCAAGTGCTTGGGCCCTGCACCCCACGGGAGACCAGGAGAAGCACCTGGCTCCTGGCTTCAGATTGGCATAGTTTCGGCTGTAGCAGCCATTTGGGAGGTGAACCAACAGAAGGAAGACCTTTCTCTCTGTCTCTCTCTCTCTCTCACTGTCTATAACTCTACCTGTCAAATTAAAAAATAAAAAGTAAAATTTTAAGTGACTCAGTACTTTTCAGCTAGGATGGGATTGAAATAGCAGTCTCAGATTCTTACCCTATGTTTGGCCTTATCTGTTGTTAATGAAGCTTGCCTACAACAAAGGCTACATGTTGCAAAACTTAAACGGAGCAGTAAAGCCACTTGTAAACCCAGACACTTTTATGAAGACGTATCCTTGGTTTCACTTAGATAAGCCTGCAAGTGTCTGCTGTAAGGAACCGGGGAAAGTAAACGCGTGAATGCACTCAGACACCCAGGCTTTCCTGAGCATGGTGTATGTGACTGAAAAACAGCAAAGCTTCATGCAGACTGCGGACCGCTGCCGTGCCAGTGGAGAAAATGCGATCCAGAATGGGACCTAATATTCCAGGTGTGGCCCTGTGAGCTTGCTCGCTGCTTCGCCCCCAACCCTTCCCCTCCCTGTTTGGGAGAACTGCCTGAAACAGCTTCCCCTGCGAGGCAGCTGCCATACTCGAGTCCTGCCTGGAGCGCTCTGAGTAAGGCAGAGGACGCTTCCAGCTCGCACCGCTGTAAGGCGGCATTCCGCGGCGCCATGTCTGCGCTGCCCAGGCCTCAGTCACTTGTTTGTTTAATTTTTTTTAACAGAGAAAATCCAGTTTACTGAGTTTTGATCTAAAACTGTCATGCCGTGTCCAAGCTGATTCATTGGAGGCTGTTGGCAGTTGCTTCTAACCTTTGCACACATTTTTTAAAATGCACTTGGTGTTGTATAATTCCCTGAAGAATTATTTGAAGATTTCATTTTGTAAGTTAAGGGCTGAGAACCATTTGGTGATATCAGAGCTGATTACCCTTGGGTTCCGGCATAACTGTAGAATTCTGACTCAGTGATTCCCTTTGTGGAAGTGGAGCCTGCCCGAGGCAGACGGCAGGAACATTGCAGAGAAGCCCTGCTGATGCTCTGAGCAGAGTGTGCGATACCCACGCATTGCCTTGAAATACAGTTAGAGGGCCACAGCTCTCCAGAGGAAAGAGTGCTCTTGGACCCAAAAGAAGTACTTGCAGAGGTGTGGGCCTCTGTCGGCCTGCAAGCCGCAGCCTTGCCCTGGCTGCTGGGCGTTGTAGGGAGGTGCTTCCGAGTACCTTTTGTGGGTCTTGAATTTTGCATCCTGACATGAAGCCGTTTTCTAGTCCTTGGGGCCAGTGACTTAGTTATCAAGAAGCAGGAAAGTTATCGGACATTCCTGCCTTGAACCCATGACCCCCGGCTAAAACCCCAACCTGTGTTTTAGACAAGGAATCAGGTTCCAAGTTCGTTCACTCAGCTTGCTTGCTTGCTTGCTTTTTTTTCTTTCTTTTCTTTTCTTTTCTTTTCTTTTCTTTTCTTTTCTTTTCTTTTCTTTTCTTTTCTTTTTTTTGACAGGCAAAGTGGACAGTGAGAGAGAGAAAGAAAGGTCTTCCTTTTGCCATTGGTTCACCCTCCAATGGCCACTGCGGCCAGCGCGCTGCAGCCAGCGCACCACGCTGATCTGATGGCAGGAGCCAAGTGCTGATCCTGGTCTCCCATGGGGTGCAGGGCCCAAGCACTTGGGCCATCCTCCACTGCACTCCCTGGCCACAGCAGAGGGCTGGCCTGGAAGAGAGGCAACTGGGACAGAATCCGGCGCCCTGACCGGGACTATAGAACCCGGTGTGCCAGCGCTGCAAGGCGGAGGATTAGCCTATTGAGCCGGCCCACTCAGCTTTCAAAATGAAAGTTAACCCCAACTCAGTCTTATGCGACCCTTTGTTGATGGGCAAACCTGAAGTTCACTTTTTTTTTTTCTTGAGACACTAATTGTGATTACATAAGCAGATGTCATTTTGATAGCCTAGAAAGTCCATTGGAACAAAGTGAGTAATGAATTTTGTTAGCTGTCTTTTTCATGATGTTTCAGAAACTGTGTGAGGTCAGTGTAATGGTACTTTCTTCTTTGATCTAATGAACAAACCTCCCACACGGTGGGTAGCATTCTCAGGAGAGAGTAGCCAGGCCCAGAGGAAAGCAAAACTAACACCATTCGTCTTTGAGCAGTTATGAAATTAGCCAGATTCCCTGGCAGGCCTAGGAGACTATCAAAGACCCTAGGAGAGAGCGAACATAGGGACTTGACCATGTACAGCTTACACTTCTGTAGCATAAGCCCCTAAAATGTCCCAGGGGGTAAATTTCATCTGGTCACTTTAAAAGAACCATTGTTGATGGTTACAAATTCCAAAGACAAACCGGCTTTGCCTGCATTCCACAAGTAAAGGCTGGCCAAGGAATTGTCTGAATTTCTACCTAAGGATGTTAGAGACCCTTTACTGCTACCACAATGGCTGGAACTAAGATGGGGCCAGGAGTGGTGGAAATTCCGGAAGGCACAGTGTTACCTGATGAGATGACTAGCGAGTATGAGAAGACAGGTGTTTTAGCTCTGCTGAACGTCGCGTTCCGTGTTCCTCACGGTCTGCTGGGTGCCAGACATTGTGCAAGCTCCGAGGAAGCAGTTGGGAATAAAACAACTTCACAGAGTCCATGAGTCTAGCTGGGGAGACACGTGGTACCAAACACGCACACGAGCCCGTGTTTAATTACACAGTGTGACAGATGCTGTGAAGGAAAAGAACGGCCAGGATTTGAGGGTGCTGTTGAGTTTCGGCAGTGAGACAGGGGCTCTCTAAGGCAATGCGTGTGTTTAATTTTTACCAATATTTTAAATATAAGTCTGCTGCTTTCCCAGTGCTTGGGTAAGCTGCAGAAGAGGGGAGCCCTCATTTTCTTCATTAATTCCACATAGTCTCGTAAGATACTCAGTAACTATTGACTGACAGTCTATGGTGTGGTGTCCATGTTCCTAAGACAACCCTCCTTGTCTCTAATTTGGACACAGGAAATGGGATCTAAATGCTTTCAGGAGTGTCTAACAGTGCCTGGCCCATGATCAGTAGTGACCTAAGTGTTGAATGAATGAAGGTTACAAACTGAATCTCCGTCTGTTACCGTTGCTCTCAATGCTCTGATGGAGCCACAAGCCTTCCTTGTTCCCTTAACACAGGCATTCCCAGGACTCACTCCCCAGGAGTGATAACGTGTGATCCCAGGGCTCTGCCTGTCTCTTGTCTGCAGATAACTCCCGAGTTACTTGGGGGTGACCTCAGAGAGGCCTCCCGGGACCCCCACACACTGCCTCTGAAGCTCCCGGCTTGCTTTTTCTCCAGTGCACTTACTCAGCATTCCCTGTACTTATTTGGAAATCTCGGTTATTTGGCCTTTCCACTCCCTCACTCCCTGCTTTCATAAGAACCAAGCTCTATGAGGACAGGGGTTTTTCTTTTATCTTTCTTTCTTTCTGTGTCTCCCATGCCCAGCAGGCACATGGTAGGAATTTGCTGACTTAATGAGCATCCAGTGTTCACACATTATATATTGTGGCCTTCAAAATATTCATGGAAAATTCGCATCTTTGGATTCCATTTGCCAAGGATTTCTTGACGCCCCTTGTATGTGACATACCATAGCACTTCTGTTACATGAAAAGACACAGAGAACAAGTCAGCTGCCTGCACCAGCCAGCACCGTCGCTGTGAGTGCAGCAGCTAATCCCAGCATGGCCTGTCTCTGAAATGATAACCAGTTCTTAGTCAAGTGCAGAATTAAAGCAATTTTCCCAGCATTGCAGGGTGGTTCTAGGAATTAATTCTGAAGCCACACTGCCTGCATTTAAAGAAATTTTATTTTCACATTTCAATAAAACTTTATGGGCACTGAAATTTGAATTTCTTTTTTTAAAAGGAAAAATTTTATTACACAATTGGTTATGTAATTTAATATATTTTTGCAAGATCTGAAAAACACAAAAATTACTATATAACTAAGAATTTTTTGAATGTATAGCAATTTTTTCATAAATATAACTTTAGAAATATAGTGATTCTTTCCACCATACCTGCCCTCCCACCTACACTCCAACCCTCTTCCTCCTCCTTCTCCTATTCCCATTCTTATTTTTTACTGAGATCTATTTTCAATTAACTTTATACACATATGATTAATTCTATACTAAGTAAAGAGTTCCACAAATTATAATGGGGAAAAGAAAGTTCCTCAACAGTCTAGATAAGAGCTGTTCAAAGCTGTTGCATTTTGAAGTGTTAATTTCACTTCTTTGGATTACCTTTTAGATGCTTTATTAGTTATCACAGGTCAGGGAGAACATATGGTATTTGTCCTTTTGAGACTGGCTTATTTCACTAAGTATGTTGTTGTCCAGTTTCATCCATTTTGTTGCAAACTACAGGATTTAATTTTTAACTTCTGTGTAGTATTCCATGGTATACATATCCCATAATTTCTTTATCCAATCTTCAGTTAATGGGCATTTGGGTTGATTCCATATCTTAGCTATTATGAATTGAGCTGCAATGAGCATGGCAGTACAGATAACTCTCATATGCTGATTTCATTTCCCTTGGGTAAATTCCCAGTCGTGGGATGGCTGGGTCATATGGTAGGCTTATATTCAGATTTCTGAGGTATCTCCATACTGTTTTCCATAGTGGCTGTGCCAGTTTACATTCTCACTAACAGTGGATTAGGGTACCTTTTTCCCAACATCTTCACCAGCATTTGTTATTTTTTAATTTCTGTATGAAAGCCATTCTAATTAGGGTGAAGTGAAACCTCATTCTGGTTTTGATTCGCATTTCCTTGACAGCTAGTGATCCTGAACTTTTTTTTATGTGTCTGTTAGCCATTTGGAGTTCCTCTTTTTAAAAATACCTATTTAAGTCCTTTGCCCATTTCTTAACTGGGTTGTTTGTTTTGTTGTTGTTGAGTTTCTTGATCTCTTTGTATATTCTGGTTACTAATCCTTTATCAGTTGTGTAGTTTGCAAATATTTTCTCCCATTCTGTCAGTTGCCTCTTCACTTTGCTGAGTGTTTCTTTTGCAGTGCAGAAGCTTCTCAATTTGATATAATCCCATTTGTCAGTTTTATTGCCTGAGTTTGGATCTCCTGCTCTGCCATTTGCCAGCTGAGTGGCTGGTCACATTATATCTCTATGCCTCAGCTTCCTCATCTATAAATGGGAATGATAATGACGTTATAACAATACCCGACTTTGGAGGTTGTCACAGATATTGGATGAATAGTGTTTAACACATAGAAGCACTAAGCCTTTACTAAATGATTATTCAGTACTTTCATTCCTGGAAATTTAGTGTATATGAAACCCAGGTAAAAGCATTTTATATTTAAATGTAAAATAGTGAAGCTTAAGACTTATATTGTGTTAATCAGGTGTCTTAACCTGAGTGGATGGTAGATGAGATACAGGAGAGCTGTCAGGGTCTGCGCACTGTAGAATGTGCAGCTCTAGGGTCCCTGCCCTCTCAGTTCTAGTAACGCCCTCCGGTCATCATGAGCACAGTCCCTTTGAGGGGCCCTGCTTTCACACGCACTGCCCGGCCCCCAGGTTTTACATGTTTTGTGGCATCATTATGGGTCTTCTAACCAGACACAGCCTCTTTCTCATCTGTTTTCCCATTGCTCAGCATCCACAGGAGCTCAGAATGTTTAACAGACTCGGGTTTGTGTCACAGTTAGATGTGTGATATCCCCCTCACCCCTCTTTCCCCACCTTTGGTCACTCGCCTTCCTAAACCCCTCTCCTGTCAGGGAAGCTGTTTTTAATTTCTTTCAGCAAAGGACCTACATGGCACTTGCTAGGAGCATTTAGTCCCCGGCGTGTGCTTTACTTCATGTCCCCAGAAAGATTCTTCAAGCTGGAAGCACTTACTGTGTTTCCACCTGCAGTGTGACCGTCACTTATTCACTCAGTGTTCTTCCCAGGTGATGTGCGAGAGATTCTAGCCTCACCACCCTCACCTCTTCTTATTTATTTATTTATTTATTTTTGACTGGCAGAGTGGACAGTGAGAGAGAGAGACAGAGACAAAGGTCTTCCTTTGTCGTTGGTTCACCCTCCAATGGCCGCCGCGGCCAGTGCGCTGCAGCTGGCGCACTGTGCTGATCCGATGGCAAGAGCCAGGTGCTTCTCCTGGTCTCCCATGGGGTGCAGGGCCCAAGCACTTGGGCCATCCTCCACTGCACCCCCTGGCCACAGCAGAGAGCCGGCCTGGAAGAGGGGCAACCGGGACAGAATCCAGCACCCCGACCAGGACTAGAACCCAGTGTGCTAGCGCCATGAGGCAGAGGATTAGCCTAGTGAGCTGCGGCACCGGCCTACCCTCCCCTATTCAATCCCATACATCCCAGTTTTTGCCAGACATTTCTTGAGGGAACCAACTATACCTGTTTTCTTATAAATATTTTAACAAGACTCAATGAAATGGAATATTTTACACATTGGTTATAGGGGAAATATCAATATTGGAGTTCTCATAGAAGATTTCTTAGAAGGACTTGAAGGATTAATAGAAGTGGCCTTGGTAGGAAAGAGCAAAAAAGATTTTTTTTCTCCAAAATGCCACTAGGGATGCAATGCAAAGTGTGTTGCAATGGCCAAAACCTGGAGTTGGATTATAAAGTGGAGATAAGACATCAGGGCCAGCACTGGTCCTAGTGGGTTAAGCTGCTGCCTGCAGTGTCAGCATCCTATAGGGGCACCAGTTTGAGATCCAACTGCTGTACTTCCAATCCAGCTCTCTGCTATGGCCTGGGAAAACAGTGGAAATGGCCCAAGTCCTTGGGTCCCTGCACTGGCGTGGGAGACCTGGAAGAAGCCCCTGGCTCCTGGCTTTGGAGCCATGCAGCTCTGGCTCTTGGCAGTCATTAGGGAGTGAACCAGTTGATGGAAGACCTCTCTCTCTTTCTCTCTCTTTCTCTCTGTGCCTCTCCTTCTCTCTGTGTATAACTCTTGACTTTCAAATAAATAAATAAATAACTCTTAAAAAAAAAAAAAAAAGCACTGGCATAGTGGTTCTTGGAAGACACAGTGAATTTGTCATTGTACCACTTCAGGTCGAGGTCATTGTATCCCCACCTGCCTTTCCCTTCTACTATTTTGTTTCTCCTTCCTCACTCACCTACATTTGTTTTGTTTTTGCTAGTTTGTTTGATTGCTTACTCTGGCTGAAGGTATCTCTTGTGGCCCATGAATGGGTGGATATTTATCTACCTCGTATGCCCCCACACATGCATTCTGCACAGCCCGCTGGATTGAGGCACAGATTCCAGCAACACTTCCTCCACCAGCCTCGCTGGCACAGAGCAGACCACCCCTGTCTGGTTCTGAAGACAAGTCCGTTTTGGCTTATATGCTTCTTTGCAAAGCTTTGTCACTTTTTAAGATTAAATTTTATATAAAAATCTTTGAATATTTAATTCTGCTTATGGTCAAGGTTCTGGTTTTTGTGTTAGTCTTCCAGCCTCTTGGCAGGCCACACTTAATTCAGTTATTGTGTGTTTACAGGCTGTTCAAAATTCCACACTGCCTAGAGTTTTTCCACCTCCAGTGTCCAGGCACTTTTTCTGGCTTCCCCAACGCTTGTGAACACTCAGAATCGGGCTTGAAGTTATTCATCTCTCCTTTTTGTCTGCTAATTCTTCATTTGAAATACTCGTATTTGACACCTTTTTCCTGACTAGATCAGTGTTTCATCTGTTCCGTTTACTTCAGAATATCTGACCCTACGATATAGACCCCTGTGCACTTCCCAAGCTCATATTTATAGAATAGTGAACCTTTAACCTTTTCACTCCAGACCATTCTTTTTGGTTCTATTTTCCCTTTGTAGTCATGGTCTCTCTCTTTTTTTTCCCATTAATATGCATTTGCAAAAGTGATTTAGCAGGATCTCTATATAACTCAGCTCTCACACCTCCCTAATCTGATGCTTACCATGTTCTGTTGTCAGAAACCCCATGACTGCTGTTTTTTCCTAGAATCCTGCACATGAGTAATGAAGATCTGATCCCTAATCCAAGGGTGCGGTCCATCCTCAGCCTCTCTCATCCAGGCCTGTGCTTTCCTCTCCTACCCATCTGAGCCACCGGTCTTTAGATTCTATCTCCCCAGTCGGAACCTACTCAGACATTTTTTATCCACAGTGCACTGGGGAGAGGGCAGGTGATTGTAGGCAGCCATCGAAGGTGGTGTCCTTTCCAGGGGTCTTCACCAGTTACCAGAATTTAACGCCTGACAGTAAAGAATAAGAGGAGCCTTATCTGCCCCTGAGAGGAGCTTTGGCACCTCTCTGCTGCTCCCGGACGTGGACTGTGTAAACAGCCAGCCAGCAGCCCAGGGCAGGGACTTCCAGAGACCATGCGTTATCATGAGATGTCTGCCAGCTGCCCTCCTCTGATTAGAATGATTCAGACTTAAGCAGTCATGGTGAGACTGCCTCACTCTCCATCCATGGGCTTAGTACTGAAACACCTTTCAGAAGGTCTCACTGAGTAGACCAAAGGATATGACTGCAGCCTCTTTAGCTATTCTGTAGTGGCATTGGATACTTTGGGACACCTAATGGCAGGTCACTCCAAATACTACAGTATCTAGCTTGTCATTCAGAAGGGGCTTCCTGAATTCAAGCTCAGGCATTCACATTCTATATGGCAGAATCATCTTCTGGCAACGCTGCTAGTCTCCTTGGCCCAGAGTTTGTTACCTTCAGAAGGATGTGAGGAATGGAACCCATTTTAAATCCATTGAAACCAAACCTAGCCTGAGTCTTCTTCTGTTTGGGCTTAAGATGACAATGCCCTTCAGGCATGGCTAGGAACTCCCAGGTTTTAGAATCAGATTACATCTTGTAGTTTTCCCTCAGTGTATCTGGGCCTATATTTCCAGGTTTTATATTCTTTTGATACTTAAAGTATTAAAGAACTTCAGCTATCAGCTTAACCGATAGCAGGCATATGACTTTAATGGCTTCTGCAGGTGGCTTGGGCCATATTAGAGAACCTAGTCTTGATCTTAAACTGTCATCTGGATTCTGAATTAATCCAAGAAAGCAGTAAAAAATTAGTAATGTGTATTGCATGTCTCTGATACATGTGTTTTCCATTATTGGTCTTTGAACCACAGCACACATACTCTCATACTCGTTCCCTTTTTCTAAAATGGGAAGAGAGGGACTATGGCTCCAAAAGGAAATGACTGCTGTGGTGCCTTGAAATCTGAACTTGGTCACATGTTCTGAATGAAATGACTCCAGACGCATTCACAGGATGTCTTTCTTCCATCTCCTACTTTTTTGGAAAATACTTTGACTAAAACAAAAAAGCAGTGGCTAACTTGTTGGGCATTCAAATTTAATTCTCTGAAGATAAGCAAATGATTGATAGTCATTACAGAGTGGCAGGACTTATAAAATTGGAGTGAAGCTTCCGTAACAATGGTCTCAAAGAGTAGGTAGCGTTAGTTCATCTACATCAGCAACCAGCTGTTCTTCGTCTCTGGGAAAGTTGGGAAGGGAGGAAATTAACTTCAGTGTAGTAGAAGAGATTTACAAGACTTGTGATGGGAAATTTGTCATTAAAGGAGACTGTTTAAACAATAGAACAGATAACCAGTAAAAGTGGAAGAATGATGTCTTCCATTGGATGTAAAGTAGAATTTATCATCTGCACGAGGCACTTACACTTGATTGATTATTAGATCTATCTAATAATCTTTAACTTCTTGGGAGTCGCAGACCCATTGAGAACCTGAAAGACCTTTTCTCCTAAACAAATTCACATGCAAATAGAACTTTGCATATAGTTTCAGGAATATATAGACTTGCCGAAGTCTACAAACTGGACCCCGGGCTAGATGGTCCCCAGGGTCTTTCCTAGCATCATAAGTAACAAGCCCCGTGGCTTGGTTTTCCCAAACCTAACAGTGGAATCTGAAGACAAACGCCAGAGGACTTTCTTCCTCCAGATTTATAATGCTTGGTTTGCACAGTGTCAGAGTAAAACGAAAGGATAATAGAGTAGGAAGAATTCTACTTTTAAATTCAATCCTTTGTCCTCAAGTAGCCAGCTGTTTAATTTTAAGCATTGCTGGTTGGCTATGCATCATCTTCATGGAAAGGCTAGGTCATCACCAGCATCACTTCTCCCCAGCCTCTAACCCAGCCCCACATTCACAGATGAAACTGCACACTCAGATGCCACGTCGAGCAGCCAGCATTCTTCCAAGTCCACACATCCTCTAGCTATATTGCTAGGATTTTGAGTTGGCCTTGAAAAATATTATTTCTCTATAATTTTTCTCATCTGCTTTTTCCCCCAAGTTTTGTTGACTACCAATTGGAAAATGACCACCCAGGATTACAAATCAGGGAATAATTTGCCCCCCTTCCTAAAATAAAGAGTGTCCATCCTCTTTGGAAGTGAGAGTGAATTGTAGCACGTGTCTGTGTGTTTTAAGTTAAGATACTGAGTTCCACTAGATACAGTAAGCATGCCCCTACATGACTTTGCCTTTCCCCCCTGTGAACTCCCTCCGTGGTTTACCTGCAGGTCCTGTGGCACTCCTGTTAGTCCCATGTTGGAAATGCACTTATCTCTTTACACCTGGAGTCAGGGGCTCTGGAAATAGAGTTCGCCTCAGTGTGGAAGGGAACTGAGTGAGCTCTGGGGAAGAGCGTAATTGTCAGACGTCTCTAACTGGTCATTCTTCACTGCGCTTGCTGCTCCTAGAATAAGGCCTTTGATTCCTACTTGGGAAGTATCTCCATGAAACTGGAGTCCTGTGCAGCAGTGGTCTTTCCACTTTGTACTTGTTGAACATTATGGTTAGTGGGCATTAAGCCTGTGGTTACAAAGTAAATTGAAATTATGTTATAGTAAAAATTAAAGCGGAAAAAAAAAAGAAAGGTAGAACGGGGGATTGAGGAAGGGAGAGAGGGAGGGAAGGGAAGTATGGTTATCTTCCTAGAAGTGTATGTATGAAATACACAAAATCTGTTCTCTTTGTATTAGTAAAAAATATATTTAAAAAGACTGAAGGTCCTGGGAATTTAACCGTAAAAATGAATTACTGAGGACTAGGAGTTAGGCAGCCTTGGTCAGGGTCGCCTCCCGGTTCGCATGGTGAGTTGGTCCTTCCCATTGTGAGGAGAGGAAAGGAGCTGACAGCTCCCTTCCACTTCCCACTGAGTCTCCTGTGTTGCAGTCGCTGAGTCCTGATAGTATCCTGCATGGAAAGCAAATAGGACATGGGGGGTGGGGGGCAGGTGTCTTTGAAAGTTCATGGGAAATACGTACTATGAAAAAACTGTACGTGGAATTCAAAAAAATTTTGTGGCAAAATAAACATCCTTTAGTTCCATTTTTCACAGGCTTTTTTTTTTTTAATGTCTCTTGTACAATATCTGTGAACAGATGCTCTGTGGTATGAACTTTGGCAGTGTCTCTAGCCCTTAGTGTTTTAATTTGTTTTCAAAGATTTATTTATTTATTTGGAAAGAGTTACGGAGAGAGGAAGAGACAGAGAGAGAGGGAGAGATATCCTCCATCCTCTGATTCACTCCCCAGATGGCTACAGTGCCAGGGCTGGGCCAGGCCAAAGCCAGGAGTCAGGAGCCTTCTCCAGGTCTCCCACGTGGGTGGCAGGGGCCCAGACACTTGGGCCATCCTCCACTGCTTTTCCCAGGCCATTAGCAAGGAGCTGGATCAGAAGCAGAGCAGCCTGGGCTTGAAGAAACCAGAGCCCCTATCAGGTGCTGGCATCGTAGGCGGCAACTTTACCCACTACCACGCAATGCTGGCCCCTCTAGTCCTTACCGAACCAATGAAAGTTGTTTGGGAACTAAGAGGAAGAAGAGGCCAGGCCAGCTGGGCATGCAGCCCGGCTTGAGCCCTGCTCAGTGACTGATGAAGTCCCTCTGCACCCTTAAAGTGCAGTCCTGTCTCCTTCGGGTTGATGTTTATGGCAGAAGTGTGCCTTCTGTTGAATATTCAAGCCTGTGTCTTTTCCTCTCTACAGAGAATGTCATCAACGGGCAGGATTACGAAGTGATGATGCAGATTGACTGTCAGGTGATGGACACCAGGATCCTGCACATCAAAAGCTCCTCCGTCCCCCCTTACCTCCGAGATCAGCAGAGGAATCAGACCAACACCTTCTTCGGCTCCCCTCCAGCAGCCACAGAGGCAACCCACGTTGTCAGCACCATCCCCGAGTCACTACAGTAGTGCCCAGTGGCTGCGACAGAAAACTAGGAGCGGGACCCTGGCATAGTGAAGAGCCGCCGGAGAAATGCTGTTGTCTACCTTCGTGGCAGGAATTCAAGGGGGAAAGAGAAGAAAAGAGAAGCTGCTGTGTTACTGACCATCCGCCCATCTACTGGGAAGGCACTGGAATCTCGATGCAAGCAAATGGTCTTTCTGCAATGGTGAATGCAGCCTGAATCCAGTGTTACCTGGGGTAGTTCCCCCCTCCCGTTCCTTTCCAAGCGGTGTCCATCCTTTTGTGTTTAAATACGTGTCTTCTTTCAAATGAGATTCTGTCTCCCTTTTTGCCGTTTCACCTATTGATACACAGCAAAGTGATTTTTACTTAAGGCTACATAGCACGAAGATATTCAGACGGTTTCCACTGATTGAGTTTTTCATTCATTTAATGAAAATCCATTCTGCGCCTTGTCCGTATTTGGAGGGGAAAAAGAAAACCTCAAAACCAAGACAGCCAAAAACACCCCCAAAAGAGTCAGAACAATATGGAGCTTTAGGTGAAAGGGAAATTTCTCAGTTGGTAAAATTTTCTTGGGATTTGTGGTCCACAGCTGTACAAATACTGTTTGGGGGGCTCGGGGATTTGGGTATGAAATTTGAGAGAATGATACAGGACAGAAGGGTCAGCAGCAGGCCTTTGAGAAAGAGGACTCCATTGGTCAGTGTGTCTAAAACAGGAAAGGCCGCTACAGTTGCAATGAAAGCCACAGCTCCCACGCGTTTGAGGTCACCACAGGTCCCGTGTCTTCTCTCCACTCATCTGAGGCAGAGCCTCCAGCAGCACAGGGCAGCCCCTTCACTTTCTTTGTGCGCCCTCACCCTCTGTGATACCACATTCAGCCGAGGACCGTGGACGTGACTTTAGACTTCAGCAAGGCGAGAGCTGCTCTCCTGAGAATCCACAAGTACTTGCTGCTTACGGCGAGGCAGGCAAGGCAAGCCCGGATCCTGCTGAGGGCTGCAGCCCACAATATGGCAGTAATTTTCAGTTGGTCCAAGTGAAAAGTTAGTGCATTAACCGTTTTGCCACCTTCTAGTAAAAGAAAAGAGAAAACAGCTCTGTTCACCTAAATTTTACTGTGCTTTGCCTACTTTCTTCCCTTTAGTAGCGAGTTAGAAATTCTATTACTTTGGTAAATTCATAGAAATGGATCCACTGATGCTCTTCCTTCAGTCTCTCTCTCTCTCTCTCTCTCTCTCTCTCTCTCTCTCTCTCTCTCAGATTTATTTATTTATTTGAAAGGCAGAGTTAGAGAGAGGGGGGAGAGACAGAGGGAGAGAGATCTTCCATGCGCTCATTCACTCCCCAAATGGCCACAATGGCCAGGTGTCTCCCACATGGGAGGGACTTGAACCAGGACCCATATGGGATACCGGCGACCAGGCGGCAGCTTAACCTGTTGAGTCACAACGCAGGGTCCCCTCCCACCCCAGTTTCCTTCAACTTCTAATGTGCGTCTTCCTCTTCTTCCGTGAAGCTTCCCAGTTTCTTAGTAGAACCACGGCCTCTTACCCCAAGCGACTTGCCTTTGTCAGATTTCTTTCCGTTCCACACTGTATCGGTCAGTCCCTCTCCCTCCTTGCCAAAAAAAAGGGGGGGAGGGGGGATCACATCAACTCCTTAAGGATTCTATGTACCCAGTTAGTGTCCGGGGCCTATGAATTTAGGACTAGCTTCCAAATAATTTTGCTAAATTATTCGTGAAGAACCTAAATAATTTTGAAGAATCCCCAACACGTCCGCCTCTCGGGCTCATTTGCTGCTTCCCCCGGGGAAATCGGGCGCACGCTGCAAGGGGAGGAAGACGGCTCTGCTGCCCCAACGCCTGGAGTGAGCGGTTTCCTTTCTTCACATCACAAACCAGGCTGGGCCCGGGAAGCACGCCCCGCCGATTGAACTGTCAGACAAGAGGTTTTTTCCCAGGGGAACCATGCTTTCATGGGTGCCAAGGAATAGAAACCAAAGGCCTGGAAGCCCGCTAGGTTACTGGACGTCTCCCGGGCCCCTCCTGCCCCTGCCCCTTCTGAATGTGAATTTGTGGAACAGGAGGCCATGACCGCCGGCAGCCTCCTGGCCACTCCCAGGCTGCTCATCTTCTGTTGCAACTGCTGTCTGTTGTCACCACCGAGGCAGGCGGTGGAAGTAAGCGAGGCCTCCCTCCCTCCTCTCTCCTCTGCGCCGAATCGCGTGCGAAGAAACCGTCGCGTGGTCTCCTCATTGTAGCACTTCACCTGGATTTCTCCTCTATGCTCAGCTTTTCCCGTGCTCCTCAGCCTGGAGACTTCGGTTCACCAACGTTACTGCTCCTCTCACACAGGAGAGTGTGGGTGACAGGAGGGAGCCTCACCACAGAGCAGGCAGGCACTGGAGGAGCCAGCGGCCTGGTCACAGGGCCAGGCCCGCAGAGCAGTCTGGGAAACTCGTCATCTCGGCCCTTTCGGCTCCTTGTCATCCATGACCTATTCCTGAACGGGTTTTTTTGAGACAAGGGAACTGGATTATCCTCAGGGTAGACTTTGAAGAGACAAGCGAAAGGCATCTGACAAGTGCAAGTTTAAATTGCTGGCAAAACTATTATTAATCCCTAGGCACAACAGTTTTTACTGTAATGTTTAGCCCTTTAGGAAATGGGACGTGCTATGCCAGGTTAATAAATTAAGCAGGTGTTTCGGTTTAATTTTTTTGGTGGGGTTGCCCTTTGGAGGTTATAGCCAGGTATTCTGGGAATTACAAGTCTTATACACACACACACACACATGCTTTTATAGTTAATAAATTTTGAATGGGATTATGCAATTTGTGAGAAAATTAGATATACTCATGGAGGACACAAACCTGCCTGTTATTAGGTGACTCTGTGTACTTCAGGCCAGCAATACAACAACCTAAGAAGTGATAAAAGAGACCAATGCAAGCAGTCTTTCTTTTTTAAAAAAGTTGTATTTATTTAATTTATTTGAAAGGCAGAGAGAAAGCATCCATCCACTCAGATGTCCACAACAGATAGGGTTGGGCAAGTCCAAAGCCAGGAGACTGGAAGTCAAGCCCGCTCTCCCGTGTGGGCGTCAGGGACCCTTGCACTTGAGCCATCACCTGCTGCCTCTCAGGGTGCACGTTAGCAGGGAGCTGGAAAAGGAGCGGAGCCAGGACTTGAACCCAGGCACTGGGATGTGGGATGCCAGAGTCGCAGGCAGCAGCTTTGCCGCACTAAATTCACGCCCTGGGAGCAGCAGTGTCTGCTTATTTACAAGTCCCAGATGTTTTAGACTTCATGGTGTAAGTGGGTATTTTCTGGGGCTAACTATGGAGTCAGATGTAGGCACTTCTTCCTGGCATTAAGCACAGGGCCGCCGATTCATTAGGGTGTTCATGTAAACTCACTCCAAAGTTAGGAGTTAACGCAAAAGGTTCAGTCTCGAGGCAAGTATATTGTTTACCGTGCTTGTAGTGTACAAACTTTACATTAGATTAATGACTACAAGTTCCAGCACAAAGCTGGCATTTCTTTGCCTTGTCTTGTTTGCAAAAAGTAGACGTGGAGGTATTTGGAAGCAACAATGTTAAGTGAGTCATTCTTAAATGTTCCTAATAAACATTACATAGAGAAGGGACTTAGGATTCAAAGTGATTCTTCTCTCTCTCTCCTGTTTAAAGAGACACTGCCCTGCTGAAATCTTGGCCTGGCTCTTCCTCCTGGGCATGCATTTCCTGGTTATCACAGCAGTGGGACACTGGTTAGATACTGCCACGGTGGCATGTGAGTGACTACCGCTGGAGAAAGCTCCGGGCAGCTTTCACACTATTTGGTTTTTATTCTTGATGTTTTACTAAGCCAGGCTCTTGAAACTTAGTGGAGATGTATCACAGAAAGGAAAAAAAAAAAAAACACAAAAACTTGTAATTGCATTTGACTTTCTGACACATTGAAAAGTTTCCAGGCACTTTCACTTTCAGCAACATGTTAGAAATAACCAGTTTCACTCTTCTACCTGAAGAGTAGGGGCCGAGGGGGGCTGATCCGATGCTCCCTTGCAGTCTGACCTAATGGAAACTTTTCTGCCCATGAAAGCCCTCTCTTTCCACTGCATTCTGCCTGCCTGACTCGCTTCCTTTAGCAGACCCGTAGGAGCTGCATTGCAAGGGAGTCCTTTTCCTGCTGTGGGCTGTTTCCCGTGCGTGTCCCTCTCAAACAAGCTTGCTGACTGTCAAAACTGATGGCAGCTGATGACCCTCCACTGGCCCCACATTCTGTACCAGAATGTCATCAATGTCAGTCTTGAGTCATTTTAATTTATGGAAATTAGGATTTGTTGCTAATCTGAGCACGACTTTTCTGCCTTAAAAACAAGAATAGAACCTAAAAGAGAATAAAATGTAAGAAACTTCCATTCCTACTCCTAATAACATCTAGAGGGGAAATTCCTGTCTCCTCCCCACACCCACACCCACACATCTGCAAGATTGTAGTTGATTTTTAATTTTCTAAGAAACGGAATACTGGACTACACAAAATGATATTGCCAGAGCCCAAGAGGAACTATGCACATAAAAGAAATGCAATTTTCTCCTACTTGAAAAAAAGAAATCTTAGTTTGTTCTGTAACTTGTATTTGTAATGGCCTAAGCTTAAAGCAAAGTGTGTTTTGGATAAGTCTAGAGCTGTCAGCGGTTTGTTCTCATATATGTGTAAAACTGTCAGGTGCAATGGAATTTAAGAAAAAGGAATGCCAGAGGTATCCGATGAGGAAAATTTAGTCTTGTGTACAAATCGTGTCGTGGCTAAGCACGGTCACACAGTGGGCAGCATTTTAACATACTGATTTGCTAACTCTAAGTATTAGGGAACCAGCACATTAAAAGACTTTTATTTATATTAGACTTGAGAACCAAGGAACAAATAAATCATAGTTTGTCATTTGTCAAGGTCAACAAACACCACACTGTTACGTTGCTTGCCCCAGTGTATTGGTGACCACTAGTTAAATAAACAACCGAGGAGGCTCGTCACTTCCCCGGGCACACTAATCCCAGATAGAGATTAGCAGGCTGACTTTCACAACAGATGTGGATTGAGCCATTTTGACTCCTAGTCAGTCCTCGTTTCCGGGTCAGGCACCAGTAGAGAGGGCACGATGGGGAAGCAGCACTGTAGGTGAAAACCTGTATGCACTACTAGCCTTAGAGATACTAGCTTCTAGTTCCCATCATGGTGGCAGTGTGCGTGGGCTGAGACCAGTGGAGCTGCACCCACACAGCCTGCAGACCCCCAGGAGAGCGTGGCAGAGATGCCACCTCACTAGAATTTTCTTTCTAGGTTGTCTCCACGCTAACTTACAAATGTGTTAAAGATGAGGAGCAAAGATGTTCTTTCCCTGTGGTTTCCAATGCATAAAGAAATAATGACTGTAGACAATTTCGTACTTTGAAGCAAGTCTTTATGATGCAATACCTGTTCTTTCTCTAAAATTCAAATAAAGACTTTTTAAACTTGTCTTGGTTTCTTCTGTGTACAGAAAGAGGGGAAAAAAAAAAGCTCCCAGACGAATCTTCAACGTTAAGTGGTTAGTAATGGAAAAGGAAGCCCGAAAAGGATCTGTGGCTGGTGTTACTGTTTAGCTGAAACAGTTGAACTCTTTCCACTCTTCTCCCAAGCCTGGCTAAGTAAAAATTTCCTGTATTGTGTCCAGATATTTGAACTACAATCTTATCAAGGGGGGAAAAAAAAACCTCTAAAACCCCCATACTTATCCTTCTGTATCACTGGGAAGCTGGCTGACCTGGTCACACACGCAGTCTTTACTGAAGGCCTCTGTCCAGCTTGGAGTGGCGAAGACCACCCTGCGTGAAGCTCGTCACTGCAGACTGACAGCGAAGGGTCCACCCAGGACCACCGGCTGCAGGCGTTCACTGAGCACCCACAGAAAGCCCAGACACGGTCCTCTCTTTAAGATGTCTTGTAACTAGTAAACAGTAGAGGCAGCATTTGGACCCAGGCAAGTTAGCCCCAGACGTGGAGCATTAACCCCTGTACTGCTGTACCGCCCAAGCCGTAGATCTGGCGTTAAGTTCCTGCCCTAAAATAGCTCACACTCGGCCTATGGCGCTAGCTTCATAAAGATGAGGCTACTTCAGGAAGTTGGGGGTGGGGGGCTGTGCTGTGACATAGCAGGTAAAGTCGCTACCTGCAGTGCCGGCATCCCATATGGGCACCAGTTCGAGTCCCGGCTGCTCCACTTCTGATCCAGCTCTCTGCTATGTCCTGGGAAAGCAGTAGAGGAGGCCCAAGTGCCTGGGCCCCTGCACCTGTGTGGGAGACTGGGAAGACGTTCCTGGCTCCTGGCTTCGGATCAGCTCAGCCCTGGCTGTTGCGACCAACTGGGGAGTGAACCAGCGGATGGAAGACCTCTCTCTCTGCCTCTCCTTCTCTCTGTATAACTCTAACTTTCAAATAAATAAATAAATCTTTAAAACAAAAAAAGTCCTTTTAAAATGTATTTATTTGAAAGGCAGGTGGTGAGAAATCTCGTGTCCACTGGTTCACTCCCCAAACACCCACAACAGCCAAGCTGGACCAAGCTGAAGGCAGGAAGCAGGAACTCAGTCTGGGGCTATCTCCCACATGGACGGCAGGGACCAAGTCTGTGAGCCGCCTCCTGCCTCCTAGAGTGCACGTTAGCAAGAAGCTGGAATGCAAAGTGGAGCCAGGACTTGAAAGCAGGCACTCCGGTATGGGGCGTGGAGTAACCGCTGTGCCAGATGCCCACCCCTGTGACACACACTTTATATGAAATTTTTGAAGACACCTTCTGTGCATAAATTCCTGAACTATCTTACACCAAAATAGACTTCACCACTTAGGCTGGCGCTGCAGCTCAATAGGCTAATCCTTGCGGCGCTGCACACCAGGTTCTAGTCCCGGTCGGGGCACCGGATTCTGTCCCGGTTGCCCCTCTTCCAGGCCAGCTCTCTGCTGTGGCCCGGGAGTGCAGTGGAGGATGGCCCAAGTGCTTGGGCCCTGCACCCCATGGGAGACCAGGAGAAGCACCTGGCTCCTGCCATCGGATAGGCACGGTGCGCCGGCCACAGCACGCCGGCCATTGGAGGGTGAACCAATGGCAAAGGAAGACCTTTCTCTCTGTCTCTCTCTCTCTCACTGTCCACTCTGCCTGTCAAAAAAAAAAAAAAAACACTTTACCACTTAATTCCATTTCCCACAAAGTGTCCTCATAAACAAAATTACAGTAACATTAGGGTTCTTTTAAAAAAAAAAGATTTTATTTATTTATTTGAGAGAATACAGACTGAGAGGGAGAGACAGAAAGTTCTTCTATCCGCTGGTTTATTCCCCAAATGGCTGCAATGGCTAGAGCTGTGCTGATCCAAAGCCAGGAGCCAAGAGCTTCCGGGTCTCCCATACGGGTTCAGGGGCCCAGGGCCTTCGACCATCTTCTACTGCTTTCCCAGGCCACAGCAGAGAGCTGGATTGGAAGAGGAGCAGCCAGGACTAGAACCAGTGCCCATATGGGATGCTGAGCACTGCAAGTGGAGGCTTTACCCACTATGCCACAGTGCCGGCCCGCCATTAGGGTTGTTTTAGAGACAAAACTGCATTTGTTTCTGAAAATGCCTTAATAGACTTATTTAGAAGGCCCTGTTCCATCTAGAAGAGACTGACCTCAGATCACCTGTTCTGCAGAGAAAGCAGATTGAAGGGGAGGAAATGGACCAGTGAAAAGAGAAGTTGGGGACTGGGGACCAGAAGCTCCAGAGAGGAGTGCCATGAGAAGACCCTCTGGTGGCAAGAGGGCAGAAGGACTTCTGCAAACAGGCTAACGTGTAAATCCTGCTTGACCCGGATCTGCCGTAGAAGCTGACACGCACCTTCATACCCATGTTGGCTTGGGCAGTCCGTGAATGGCAGCAGGGTTGAGTGTGGTTAAAGAGTGAAGAAGAAAGCCTGCAGACAGCACAGCAAGATAATTCATACTTTGAAGAGTTGGTGGAAAATAAAAGAAATAGAACTCCCTCTACCCACCCCACCCTCACCACCAAATCCTTGTGGGATTGTGCTCTGGGACTTCTCTCTGTATGCTGCGTATGGGCCAAGCCAGTCTGTGAACCTGGAAAGATAACCACCAATGACGTTTGGGTTACCCAATACACGGTGTCATAAGTAGAGGGCCCTTTTAGCATCTACCCTGCAATTCATCTAATTGTTCCTCCTTGGGTAGAGATCTGGATCACTTCCAACGTTTGGCCCACCGTAAGAACTCCACAGCGTGGTTCACTCCATCCCATTCATTTGGTGTGGTCTGCACAAGCGCCGGAGGAGAATCTCCCTTAGTGCAGTTAATGACAGTTGCAGGCTTAGCCTCTGCCAGACATCATGCTAAGCCTTTGCAAGCCTAAGCTCATTTAAGCTCTACAGCTGCCTTCACCAGACGTTGATATCATTACCCAGATGTTGCAGATGAAAAATTAGGCAC
Organism: Sylvilagus floridanus; assembly: GCA_949820135.1. Taxonomy (NCBI): domain Eukaryota; kingdom Metazoa; phylum Chordata; class Mammalia; order Lagomorpha; family Leporidae; genus Sylvilagus; species Sylvilagus floridanus. Next base: position 123,421,332 of record OX463225.1, read on the forward strand.
GAGCGATTCAGTAACACTCTAAGATCTCACAGCTAATATACAGCAAAGCTGGAGTTTGAAATTCAATCTATCATGATTTTGAAGCCACATCCTGCCTACTGTCCTACCTTGCTGTTGATCCTTTGATGCCGTAAAGGGGGACAATGGGGGACAAAGGAGGGAGAAAGAACAAGCTACATAGCATGAGCCACCAGGGTGCTGAGCCATGTTCAGAAGAGGGGCAGTATCCCAGAGGCCAGGTCCAACAGCACCGGAGAGCTCTCTGTGGGTGACCTGCTCCTTCGGTAGACACAGAGCCCGCGCTGGGATGCTCCTCCACCCCTGTAGTCCCCATCTCGGATAAGTCATCCATGGGAGAAAGAGAACCTGGGTCCTCCCATAATTGAAGACCCCAAGCTCTGCCAACTCTCCACTTTGCTTATAATGTGTGACCTCCATCCCCAGGACATGACCCCTACCTGCTCTTTTTTTTTTTTTTTTTTTTTGACAGGCAGAGTGGACAGTGAGAGAGAGACAGAGAGAAAGGTCTTCCTTTGCCATTGGTTCACCCTCCAATGGCCGCCGCGGCCAGCGCGCTGCGGGTAGTGCACCGTGCTGATCCGAAGCCAGGAGCCAGGTACTTCTCCTGGTCTCCCATGGGGTACAGGGCCCAAGGACCTGGGCCATCCTCCACTGCACTCCCAGGCCACAGCAGAGAGCTGGCCTGGAAGAGGGGCAACCGGGACAGAATCTGGCGCCCCGATTGGGACTAGAACCAGGTGTGCCAGCACTGCAAGGCAGAGGATTAGCCTATTGAGCCGTGGCGCTGGCCCCTACCTGCTCTTGTGACCACTAGTTCTGCTGCCTTTAGGGAGTTTTCACTGAAGAATTAACTCGCAGGGTGGATGCTGGATTTTGAGATGGCCAGAGGTGTTTACGTAAACAACCACTCATCCCCGGACCCAAAGTGGGAATGGTCAGAGGTGAAGGATTTATCTTTAAAACAAATGCAACATAACATAATAATAAATGGATCATCTTGTAAGATTGACTTTATTGTATCATCACTCCTCAAAACTGCTCATTTACATGGAGGAACCTTGTAGGGGCCAACACAAAAATGCCACCTCCAATTGTTTAAGGGCGTAAGTCCCTAGTTCTGTGAGCATCAGCTGGTACAAGGAAAGGCCTGGTGCCTCAAAGCCATCCTTGCGTGTCATTTCCTAGGTGTGAGTTTGCCGGCTGGAGCCCCTGGGGTTGCCCCCTGCTGCCTGCGTGCCTGGTGGAGCTTGGCTTCTTGGGCTACATTTCGTCATAGACAGTGGCCTGGAAGCAACGCCTCTAGAATTGGAAACTTTGCCACAGAATCTGTGTTGTATAAACCTCATGCACGTGTGAGGCAGTCGTCAAAACATTCATGGAGGGGCCCGTGTTATGGTGTAGTGGACTAAGCCTCTGCCTGCAGCGCCAGTATCCCATATGGATGCCAGTTCAAGTCCCGGCTGGTCCACTTCCAATCCAGCTCTCTGCTAATGTCCCTGGGAAAGCAGTGGAAGATGGCCCAAGTGCTTGGGCCCCTGTGGGAGACCTGGAAGAATTTCTTGGTTTCTGATTTCAGATTGGCTCAGCTCCAGCCATTTGGGGAGTGAAACAGTGGATGGAAGACCTCTCTCTCTGTCTCTGCCTCTCAAGTAAATTAAAAAAAAAAAATCTCAAAACATTCATGGAAAATGTGTATTTAAACAAAACTATGCAAGGGATGCAAATCTTTTTTTTCCAATCAAGGTAAACGTATATTTTCCTTGCATTTCTCCATGAACATTTTGAAGGGTCTTTGTTCTGTTGGGCCATGGGGATGCTGTGTAGACAAAACAGTGGGCTTGTGCTCAAAGACATATGAATGCCCTCTCTTCCCTGGCTCTGTGTGGTCACCCTCTGTCCCACAGAAGACTCAGGACGACTTCCGGAAGAGGGGGCAGACTTCTGGTCAGCCTGAAAAAAAAAAATAATAGAGTTAGACACAAGCCGCTCTCAGGAGAGCTCTGGGAAGGGAAACGCGGTGGCCAGTGTCTCTGCCGTGGCCACAGAGCTCACCCACTCGCTTGGCCTCTGCTCCCAGGACATGGGGTGATGCACTGCCCCACATTACTGCTGGCTTTCTGGAGTTGCTGGAATTCTCTGCTGAGCGACTTGTTCCTATCAGCCAGAGACATCACCCCCTCCAGCCTGGCAGTGACAGGAAAGCCGGTGACAACCCCTGCACAACCAGCCAGCCGGGGCACCCTGGACCTGCCCTGGACAGCATGAACAGGAAAGATACTGACACATTCAGCCTCTTGTTTGATTTTAATGGTGCCAAGGGTCACCAGCCAGGTGAACACCACTTGCAGCATTTTGCTACTGGCAGTACCGCTGGGGCTAACTCCTCCCCCTGTCCCCACGGCCCCAGATGTAGAATCTGGTACAGATCAGTCAGGCAAGAGCCGTCCAAGAAGGGAAAGCCTACTCGGAAGAAAGTGAGATTTTATTTATTTTATTTTTTTGCTCCTGTAGCATCTTGTGCCTTTCCTTACCCCGCATCACCTCTGCGTGTAGTTGTTAAATATCTGTTGTCCCTGTAAGACAAGAATCTGCAGAAGGGCAGGACCCCTCGCAATGTCTCACGGGCTACTTCATCCCCAGCAGTGCTGTGGCTGGAGCGTGCTTGGAGCATGGGAGGCTAAATCAGTATTTTTATTGAGTTGAATTACTGAGCATTTAAAAAGCCACAACTATGAGTACACATTGTCCCTCCAGGAGTGTGCGTGACAGACTGGCATCTGTTGCGTGCCTTGGCAGGTCCTAGCTCCGTCTCCCTATGCAGATATTCAGAGCGCCCAACCCGCCGCTGAGGGCGCGTGCGCGGTGGTGAGGCGGGACTCGCAGGGAAAGGTGGATGATGGGCAGATGTGGCGTCCTGAGCTCCCCCACCCCTTTTCATGCCTCCCTGTGGCTGCCTCCTGCAGGCGTCTGAGGCAGATTGGAAGTGGAGCAAGACAGCGGGCTAGGCCCGCCCGTGTGCAAGGGGGGCCCGCAGGCCGCAGGGGCGGCTCCTTGACGCTTACTCGAAATGCAGTTTCCCCGGCCCGGCCGGCCCTCCTGAGTCAGATGCACAGGCCAAACCCGGCAACCTGGGCTCCCTGAGGACACTGATAAGGGGCCTGAGAACCGCCCACGTGGGTGATGGGGACGTCCAGCTTCCATCGGAGATGAACCTTCCCATGGCTGCTAGCTCGGGGGATTTTAGGGAAATACCAGGAAAGAATGTTCTTGTAATTGCCTGTTTGAAAGATTACGGGACTTGGGGCTGGCATCGCAGCCCAGTGGGTTACACTGCCCTTGGTGACACCAGTATTGCATATGAATGCCAGCCCTGGCTGTTGCAGACAATTGAGGAGTGAACCAGCAGATGGAAGATCTCTCTCTCTCTCTCTCTCTCTCTCTCTCTCTCTCTAACTTTGCTTTTCAAATAAATAAATTAAAAAAAAAATAAAAGAACATGCACAGAGCTTGCACCTTGAGCATCCATCCATGCCTCCCTTGCCGTCGCGTCGCCTGGCCTCCTGCTGCCCTGGGTGGCCACCAACCCAAGGGACAGGGGCAGTGCACACTCTGCTGTGTAGGTGAGGGTCCAGGGCCCCAGGGCCCCCTGGGAAGGCGGCATGGCACTGGCTACCTGCCTCCCCCCCAACACATCTGGGACTCCCCTGGGCTCTGGGCCCCTAAGAGGCTCTGCTTTGACCAGCACCCTCTACTATGGCAAGAGGAGGCCTCCCTGGTACACCTGGCAGAGGGACTCAAGGCTCGTCCACTGTCTCCTGTCTCCTATGTCCCAGGCCCCATGGCAGGTTCAAAGCGGTTGGCTGCAGGCCCCACCCCTCCCCCCTCAACACAGCTCTCTATTGGTGGTTCCCCAACTTTGCTGCCCACTGCTGTCCCCTGGGGATCTCTAAAAACCGCTGGTGCCTGGCCCCCACCCCCAGACATTCTGACTTAATTGGTAGAGGGAGCGAGCTGGGCAGAGGAGAATAACAATTTCCCCAGGTGATTTTATTGCACAGGAAAGTTTAGCGACCTCTGTCTTCTGAGGCTCTCCCTGAGCCTGTGTTATTCATGGAGCAACCCGGTGCTGGAGCTAGAGGGTGGGGCAGGGTTCCAGGGACAAGAAAAAACAAAACCAAACAAAAGGTGTTTCAGTAATCAGACGGAGTGCAGACTTAGCCAAGAGCTGGAAAAGAAGGGAGAGGAGAAAGCAGGCCGGGGCTTGGGGGCGGAGCCCTGGGTTCACAGGTGATGACGTCGACATTCCTCTGCGATGTTAGAATTGGAGACTGGAGAGCATGGAAATCGCCATGGCGGAGCAAGGGAAACTGTGAAATGGCAGATTCTTGGAGGGAGAGGGGCAGGGAGGGTGTGGAGAGGAGGGACGGGGAAGGAGGCGGCCCTGAGCGGGGGCCAGCAGACCCGCGGAGAGTCTGCTCCCAGGCCCCGGGGCCTCTGGGGAAGCTGGGAAAAAGCCATCAAGACGTGAGAAGAGGAGGTTGGGGTTGGCAAGAGGAGCGGGTGAAAGAGGGCGACTGCCGACCGGGAGGCGGCTGAGCACCGGAAGAGGGGAGGAGGAGAGAATCCGCTGCTGAGAAAAGAGGAACACACCCAGGCGGTGGGCGACCCAAACCCACCCAGCGCCGGGCCCTCTGGCCGGCGGCAGGGCTCCCAGGGGAAGGCCCCTCCGGGGAGAGGAGCAGGCAGACGCTGCTCACGGGCTGCGGGTGCCTTCCTGGCTCCTGCTCCGGAACTCTCGCTCCCACCTCCAGGCTTTGCAGAGCCCAGGGAGAGGAAGAAGCTCCGGGCCTGAGGCTGGAGGTCTCCCTGGGAGAGGGGCAGGCAGGGGCTCCAGGACTGCAGTCCCTGGCTCCCTGAGGCAGTCGCCCTGCCCTAAGCCTGGCCCGGGCTCCCAGTTCTTAGAGCTCACCCTCATGGCTTCTCTCAGGGACGGCCATCCAAACACTGAGTCACAGGGAAGGGCGGGGAGGGGAAGCCTGAAGGCAAAACCCAAGAAAAATGACACAAGCTCTTAAATTCCTGGAGGGAAGATCGCACACCTACTTTGTGCAAAATCGATGTGGAGGTGGTGGCTTCTTGGTGTGACTGCAATGTTTCTGCAGTGATGAGCCATGTGCAGAGGGGACATACTACCTACACAACGTTTAATGGTGTGGCCCCCTCTCCCCTCAGAATCCTGGCCCTGGAGGTGGGCAGGCGGGGGGCACCTGCACCAGAGTCACGGCTCAGGGTGGAGCAGGTGTGGAGCCCTCCCACTCCCAACACACACACCTGCTGCACCTCCCACCAGCCAGGGCTGGGTGCTCTCCGCCACTGGAGCTGCTTCCCAGAGAGAGTGAGGACAGAGAGAGTGAAGACAGAGAGAGTGAGGACAGATGCTAGCCAAGCTCAGGGAACCCGGGTGTGTCTCACCATCACAGGCTTCCAGATGCTGAATGTCTCCACCAGCCAGTACCGGTCCTCCCAGGTCACAGCAGCCCCCAGGGCCTTTGCACACGCTGTGCTCGCCCGCCCAGGATGTGAGGTGCTCTAGGGACTCGCACAGGAAGGCTCTGAGCCCTGCATTTCCTGTCTGCGGTTTCCCCGGGAGACAGTATCCCACGGCCCCAGCACTCCACTCCTTTCTCTCTGCTCTGCCTCTTCCTCTCCTGACCTCTGGCCTGGCTTTGCGGAGGGCCGAGGAGAGGATGGTTTCCTTAGAGTTCGGGAGGCTGCAAAGCCTGGGGGCCATGGTCAGTGGGGGGTGGGGCACCCTGGTGCCCAAGGTCAAGGGTGGTCTCCACAGGGGCGTTCCTGTGACAGCCCTCGCTGTTGAGAAAGCACACCACCACGGAGGGAAATGGCCCGTCCAGAACAGAAGTGGCCATTGTGAGGCACAGCGTGGGGCTAGGTCTCCCGGAGCAGAGGGAATTCCATTGCTAGCAAAGAGGGTAGAGGGGCAGGGTGACCTGGGGACTCCAGGGGCTGTTGGGATGCCCCGAAGGCCTTCTGGGAGACCAGATCCAGAGCTCATTGGTGGCAGCACCCAGGCTGGCCGTGATGGGACACACAGCCACCCTCTTACAGAAGGCAGAAGGAAGGGGAAACACACAGAGGTGCCAGGCACTGGGGTAGCCGCCCCCGCCAGGTGGAGGGTGCTGAGACACAGGGGAAAAAGCCCAGGCAAGAAACAGGAGGGCAGATGGGGCTGGGGGTTCCTGGGGGAGGAGAGCTTTGAGTAAGGTCCTCAGGGAAATATTCCCTCAGGTGGTGACTGGGGAGGGCTTCCCAGGGGGTGGACACGGTGCCCACGAGGGCAGCCCAGCCTCCTGCAGCGGAGGAGGGCTGACACGGCTGGAGAGAGGTCACTGCCTCTCCAAGGCTGCTTTCAGCCAGAAATTGGTTGCAAATCTCCCCAAAGGGTCCAAAGGGCTCCTTGAACATGCGTAGTTCTGTGTCCGTAGAGTCACGCTCGGAGAAGTCCCCCAGGAAGGACAAATGCGTCCACCTGCGGAGGTGAGGCGGTTCCTCTGGGCGCCATAGGGAGTCGCTGGTCTCCAGGGGCCAGAACACAGCTCCTGGCCACAGCATCTCTGAGCCCAATGGCCCTGGGTACAGGAATGAGTACCTAAAGTACTACTTGGCCATGGCTGCCTGGACCAGAGGTGGATGCGGGCAGCCCACAAGCCCCGCGTGAACAGACGTGCTGAGTGCGTCTGGGAGCCTGAGTAGGAGACCCGGGGGCAGTGACCTCTGCTTGAGCAGGAGACACAGGGGGCAAGGAACTTCAGCAGCCTTCCCCTGTGCTCTAGCTTAGAGGGTGCCTGTGCCACTGCCACGGTGGGCTACCTGCTCAACGGGTGGGCAGAGAGAAGCGGAAGTGAGAGGACTCGGAGGGGGGGCTCCCTAGGGAACGAGGGGAGTGACACAACTCCTGAGTTTTCAGTCTCAGTCCCTGACAAGACAGTGGTCCTAGGGCCGACAGCATGGCTTAGCGGACTAAGCCTCCACCTGCCGAACAGGTATCATGTATGGGCTCCGGTTTGAGCCCTGGCTGCTCCACTCCTGATCCAGCTCTCTGCTATGGCCGGGGAAAGCAGTGGAAGATGGTCCAAGTGCTTGGGCCCCTGCACCCACATGGGAGACCCTGAAGAAGCTCCTGGTTCCTGGCTTTGGATCCGCCCAGTTCCGGCCATTTCAGCCATTTGGGGAGTGAATCAGCAGACGGAAGACCTTTCTCTCTGTCTCTCCCACCCTCTGTAACTCTGCCTCTCAAATAAATTAATTAATTAATCTTAAAAAAAAAAAAAAGGTAGGGATCCCTCACTGAGTCCCTGTGGGACTGCCTGATGTATCCTTGATCAGGATTTCTGCTGTCTACACCCCAGACATCCTTGAGAAGCACCTGCCCCCACTGGTCCTCTCTTGGCCTCCGGGCTTAGGTGGGAAAAGTCAACTTCTGACCAGGGTTGGAGGATTCTGGGTGCAGGCAGATCCCCCCCCTTCTTCTCTCCTACCCCACTCTTGCTTCTCTGAACCAGAGCTGAGGCTGTTATGTGGCTCTGGGAAGTTCACCAGAGTCTTCCATCCCATTCCTGGCACCTCCTGCTCTTGGCTGCACTTTAACTCCCCCAGGCACTGCCAAATTGTCCTTGATGCTCCCAGGCCAGGCAATCTCCTCCAGAAAGAGAGCTCAGCTGAGGTCACTTGGAACAAGAGGCCCGGAGCAGGGCCCTGCCCCAAGCTGCTTCAGCCAACTCTCCTTTGTTCTCCATCCTTGTTCTCCCCTGCCCCTTGGTTATATTTCCATGGGTGAGACAGCACGCCCCTCAACACAGGAGTTCTGTGCAGCAAAGGGTGGGGCCAGTGAATTTGCCTCCAATGGCTCTGGAAATCTTTCCAAATCGAGCACTCCAGGGATGTCATGCCACGATGCATTTCTAACTGTTGGCTTCCAGATGATAAGACTTTTCAGTGGGAAAACTCACAGTACAGACAAACGTTGCTCTACATCACAGCACATTCCTGAAGAGTCACTGATGATCTGCTCATTTCTATTCTGCCTTGCTCTGGTGTTGGAGGGTGGGGAAGCATACCCCAAGATAGAAACTGAGAGAGAGAGAGAGAGAGAGAGAGAGAGAGAGAGAGGGAGGGAGGGAGAGAGAGAGAGAGAGAGGGAGAGAGAGAGAAACCGTAACACAGAGCCCACAGAGAGGCAAACACCCCATGGATACCATATGGACTCTGCACACTTGTTATGGGCTTTGAGGTTTGCAGCAGCTATCTGGAAAGGAAAACGGGGCTAAACAAAGAGTTGTGTACAGGGGCTGGTGCTGTGGCTCAGTGGGTTAAAGACCCAGCCTGCAGTGCAGGCATCCCACATAGGCACTGGTTCAAGTCCCGGCTGCTCCACTGATAATGCACCTGGGAAAGCAGTGGAAAATGGCCCAAGTCCTTGAGCCCCCGCACTTGTGTGTGAGACCCAGAAGAAGTTCCTGGCTCCTGGCTTCAGACCTGCCCAACTCTGGTTGTTACAGCCGTTTGGGGAGTGAACCAATGGATGGAAAATCTCTGTCTTTCTCTGTCTCTCTCCCTCTCTCTGTAACTCTGCCTTTCAGATAAATAAATAAATCTTTTTTTAAAAAATAAGAAAAAGCATTGTGTATAAGCAGAATTTTGGAAAAGTGTATCCTACAGGTCAATCTGAAATATACTCGTGGAGGTTGCTCTTAAAGACAGTGCTAGACAGGGGCCAGCGCTGTGGCATAGCAGGTAAAGCCACCACCTGTAGTGCCGGCATCTCATATGGGCTCCAGTTTGAGTCCCAGCTGCTCCACTTCCAATCCAACTCTGATGTGGCCTGGGAAAGCAGTAGAAGATGGCCCAAGTCCTTGGGCCCCTGCACCCACCTGGGAGATCTGGAAGAAACCCTTGACTCCTGGCTTCGGACTGGCGCAGCTCCAGCAGTTGCGGCCATCTGGGGAGTGAACCAGCGATGGAAGACCTCTCTCTCTCTCTCTGCCTCTCCTCTCTGTGTAACTCTGACTTTCAAGTAAATAAATAAACCTTTTTTTTTTTTTTAAAGATAGTGCTAGACAAGAGAAAGAAAGGAAGAAAGGGAGACGGAGGGAGAGAGGGAAGTGTGGTTAGTTGAGACTTGTATCTATGAAACACATAAAATCTGTCTCTGTGTATTCATAAAGAAAAAAAAAAGAAAGAAAATGTTGGTAGTGGAGGTCTCGTTTCCTCTCTGTTTTGGTCTGCTCAGCAGCCTTGCATGGGGTAGCCGGGCCGCCCCGATCCGTGTGGTTAGGACAGAGCTGCTAATCCCAGGACGGCAGTCCACTTATGAGGGAGGTTTTGGACCCCAGCTCTCCTCTTCTGGAAATGTGTATGTTTTTATAATGTATCTTTTATTTATTTTTTACTTTTTATTTATTTGAAAGGCAAAGAGAGAGAGAGAGAAAGAGAGAAGGGGAGGGAGAGAGAGAGAGAGAGATCTCCCATCCAGTGGTTCATTCCCCAAATGCCTACAACAGCTGGAGCTAGGCCAAGCTGATAGCAGGGGGCTGGAATTCCATCTGCGTCTCCCATGTGGGCGGCAGGGACCCAAGTACTTGAGCCATGACCTGATGCCTCCCACAGTGGGCATTAGCGGGACGCTGAAACCAGGAGCAGAGCCAGGACTTGAACCCAGGCACTCTGACGAGATGCTAGCATTCCAGGCAATGTCTTAAGCACTGTGCCAAATGCCCACGTCAGAAATCTGTCTGCGTTTGGAATGGAGACACCTGGCTGGGTGGCTACAACAGAGGCTCCCAGGAGGACACGTTCACAGCACAGCTCGCAGTGTTCTGCCACCAGAGCTGCTTGCTGCCTCCTTCCGTTGGCCCAGTTTCCCGTTGAATCTGTGAACTTCCCAGTAGCCTTCCAATAAATTTTTTTGTTTGTTTGTTTAAGCCAGTAAGTTTATGTCTCTGCTTGCAAGCAAGGACTTTGCTATGGTTTGGATAGGATATGGCTCCTGAACTCATGCTGGACAAGACTCAACTTGCAAGTTAACTCTATTAACCCACTCTGGTGTTTGAAGCTAGGACCTTTGGGAGGTGATTGGATTGGGTTGGGTCGCTAGGGCAGAGCCCCCATGATGGACTCCTGATGGCTTTACAAGCAGAGACCACACAGACATAGCCAGCCACACCCTCTCTGCTGCCACGAGACCCTCTGTTCCTCCTCAGGACTCTTCCAGCCACACACCATCACCGGAGGCCGAACGAGTGGGGCCACCCAACCTTGGACTTGAACTTCACAGACCGAGAACTACATAAACCTTTCTCTCTATAAAGAAGTTATCGCTCAGATATTTTGTAGTAACAGAAAGCTGATTAACGCAGACTTCTAGACATGCTGCCAGTAAATTCAGGTGGAATATGAGAATGCTCTCAAAAAAGCAAATATTCACTCTGGTTGCCTCCCTGGAAGAGTACAGTTTACCACTTCTATCGGTATTTTATCAGTAGCCTACCAATTCTTCTCTCGGTGCCCTTCTGAGGTTTCCTGGAAGTGGGGGGTAGATTGAAAAAGTCAAGCAGTTGAAGGAGGAGGTGGGGAGGACCTCCCAGATGGTCGGGGTGTGCTCGGGCCACGAGGGAAGCCACTCACCCACGTAGGATCAGGGCTTCAGAGACTGACTACTGTTTGTCTGCACCCCAAGTGGCTGTATTTCCTGTTACAGGTTTAACGGGTTGAGAAACTGGGCATAATTCTGAGGCCCGTTCACAAACAAACCCAACTGGGGCTGGCGCTGCGGCACAGAGGGTAAAGCCGCCTCCTGCAACTCTGGCATCCCATATGGGTGCCGATTCATGTCCCGACTGCTCTACTTCTGATACAGCTTCCTGCTAATGCCCTGGGAAAAGCAGCAGAAGATGGCTCAAGTGCTTGGGCATCTGCCACCCACGTGGGAGAGCCGGATGAAGCTCTTGGCTCCTGGCTCCCCTGTGGCCATTGTGGCCATCTGGGGAATGAACCAGCGCATAGAGGGGGCTCTCTCTTTCTCTATCCCTCTCCCTCTTTCTGTAGCTCTGACTTTCAAAAAAATAAGTAAACCTGAAAAAGCAGAAACAAAATAAAGGCAGGTACACTTGGTATTAAGGACAGCCATGTTTCTGGCTGGGGTATTGGCTAAGACCTCATTGGAGATGGATCTTGCAAACAGTCAAGATATCAAAAAGAGCTGGGAGGGCACCCCAGGAGGATGGGACTGGGGAAGTGGAAAGGATGTGAAAGGGGGAGTGTCAGCCCAGGTCCCAGGAGACACCACTTCTCACAGTCCCGGGTATAGAACAGACCACAAGTACCGTTCCCCAGGGAGGCGCCTGAACCTGCTTAGAGACTTGTAAACTCTCACCCACATCCGCCCCCAGGAGGCAGAGGAACGGATATGGGGTGCTTGCAATACGCCCTCCTGGAGCGACGAGGCTGATGAAGGGCAGTGGAAATGGTAGGGGGCGAGTATGGAGAAAACAGAGCAACACCAGTTCACAGCGCCGCTCTGAAGTCTTTGGCCAAAAATGTCTAACCTGAATCCAAGCAGACCTTTTGCTCTAACTTTCATTTTAAAGGAAAAATAGGGGCGGGGTGGTGTTTGTACCGGTGGTTAAGATGCCCGCATCCCATATCAGACCGGGAGTGCCTGGGTTTCAGTCTCTGCTCCACTCCCAATTCCAGCTTCCTGCTAATGCGGACTCTGGAGGCAGCAGCTAATGGCTCGAGCAGTTGGGTCCCTTCCCCTCATGTGGGAGGCCCAGACTGAGTTCCTGGCTCCTGGCTTTGCCCTGGCCCAGCACTGTCTGCTGCGGGCATTTGAGACAGTTAAAGTCCAAAAGAGCTATCCCAGACAAAAGCACCATGGCACCATTATCTGGACCATATTAACAGTAATGTACCCAGATCGGTGTCTTATTAGCCTTGACAAATGCCATGGTTATGTGAGAAGTTCATACCAGGGGAATCAACGGGGAGAAGGGTTTGTAGGAATTCTCCGATCTAACTTTGCAAGTTTTCTGTAAATCTGAAAATATTCCAAAATTAAAAATTTAGGAGAGAGAAAGGAATAGAAGAAAAAGCTTAGGTATAAAACCCATGAGCTCAATGCATGGATGTTGATTAACTCTGGTTCAAAGACCCAACTCCACAAGACATTTTTGAAACCACTGGGGAAATTAAATGTGGGTTGGGTGTTACAGATTTTAAGGAATCATTGTTAATCTTGTCAGCTTGAGGTTATGTCCGAAGATATCTTTCTAAGAGATGATTACTGAAGTCTTTGGATAAAATGTCATGCTGTCTCTAATTTTAAATTCATCAGCAAAAATTTTAAGGAGATAAAGCAAATACAACACAATAGGGGTGGTTGTTCTATCTTAGGGACAACAATACCCGGCTCATTACACTTCCCTCCCTACTCTTTTATATGGGGTTAAAGTTTTCATAATAAAAACTAAAACTAATAAATAAATATATAAAATAATGACTGCCTATCTTTTGCCTTATGCATTACATATTGTTTTGTTGGGTCTACATAACTCATATTTTAAAGAGGCAGAAAATTAGGCTCAGAGAAATTGGGTGTCTTTGAGATCACATAGGCAGAACAAGGCAGAGCTGGGATTGTCTGTGAGAATCCTCTGCCTCCCACGGTGCCTGGGCAGGAAATGAGTGACTGAGGTCAGGGCTGGCACTGTAGTGTAGCCGATAAAGCTGCCGCCTGCGGTGCCGGCATCTCTTATGGGCACCAGTTCGAGTCCTGACTGTTCTACTTCTGATCCAGCTCCCTGCTGATGTGCTTGGGAAAGCAGCGGAGTATGGCCTAGGTACTTGGGCTCCTCTGCCCATGTGGGAGACCTGGAAGAAGCCCCTGGCTCCTGGCTTTGCAATTGGCCCAGATCTGGCTATTGCAGCCATTTGAGGAGTAAACCGGTAGATGGAAGATTTCTACCTCCCGCTTTGTGAGACATGGAGGGGCGGCCCCTCGGTGGACTCTGCCCTGCGCCAGGAGGGCCGCCAGTCCTCCCTGTCCCTAGGGGCCTTCGTCTCAAAACCAGGCCATTTCCTAGAAGAGAAGGGAAGCGGGAGGGGAAGCTGGGTTGAGCGGGGATTTGCAGGATGAGGCAGAGGAGAGAGGCTGGCTGAAACCCCGCAGAGGCAGTGCGGGGACAGGCCACACTCACTGAGAACTGTGCATTCTTTCCTTTGAAAGGCAGAGTTACAGAGTGGGGGAGAGAGAGAGATGGAGAGAGAGAGAGAGAGCGAGCCCCAAATGGCCAAAATGACCAGGGGTGGGCCAGGCTGAAGCCAGGAGCCAGGAGCCAGGAGCTTCTTCTGGGTCTCCCACATGGGTGCAGGGGCCCAAGCACTTGGGCCATCTTCTGCTGCTTTCCCAGGTGCATTAACAGGGAGCTGGATTGGAAGTGGAGCAGCTGGGACTCGAACCAGTGACCATATGGGATGCCCGCGCCTCAAGCCGGGGCTTTAACCTGCTGAGCGATGTGTTTTCAACAGTGCCTCCCACCAGGCTATGTGAAGCAGGACCAAGGAACGCTCAGTTCCTCCCTCTGGGATTAAACAACCAAAGCACAGGCAGCACAGGCAAAGATCCTGCTGGGATGGTGAGAGAAAAGAAGGCCAAGTGCATGGAAGAGGAGCGCGGCTCAGCGCCTCCCGAATCCCCTCCGGGGGAGGCTCCTTCCTTCATCAGCGGGGGACTACGCTGCGACACGCCCAGAGAGTGAACACCTCCACGGGGCACCAGACCGCGTCTCCTCCCAGGAGAGGGACCCTGTGCCGCGCCAGGCACACCGCACTCCACAAAAATGCACGGAGGGTGGAGTTTAAATTTCTTCTTTATTAAAAAAAAAAAAAAAAAGAGGCATTTTTTTCTGGGTTTTTTAAACTTCTCCAATAGATAAAATCTTTTCCCCGCCACTTGGCACTTCTTTCTGGCCCCCTCCACTGCCGCTCCTGACGCGGTGCAGCTGCAGAGAGCTGTTCAATGGTGGGCTTCCCGGAGCTGCAGGGGTAGGGGGCCTGAAGGAAGGCGGTCACTGGTCAGAAGGAGAAGTTCACTTGCACAAAAATAGAACCTGTGGAGGATGAGACCAGCACATACACGTATGGGTTGATCTACAACCCATATAAAAAAAATAGACCCCAATTGTCATTTTACATTTGTAATATTATACAAAATAATATATTTTTAAACAGTACAGACCCATCACACACACACACGCGCATACACACCCACACACATGCACACGCACGCACACACAAGGTGCAATCAGTCGGCCCCTCTGCACTTCGGTTTGCAGGGACAAGGGGGGTCAGTAGGCGAAGATGACGTGATAGGTGACCTGGTGGCCGTTGTCCCAGGCATACAGCAGGCGGTCCTTGGGGTTGTAGTCCACCTGGGTGGTGTAGGAATACTCATTCTCAAACAGCAGCCTGGGGACGATCTGTGTGTTGGTGTGGGTGTCGAAGGCGTAGGAGATGTTGGCGTTGCGCTGGTTGTAGCTGTCCACGGCATACAGCACCCCGCAGATGACAAAGCAGTTGCCATAGAAGTTCCGCCGCAGTCCTGTGCGCCACGTGGTCTCCTTCTGCATGCTCAGGTCCACGGCATTGAGTTTGCTTAGGACGATGACCTCCTGGCTGAAGCCCTCATCATCCAGGGCCGGGTAGATGAGCCACAGGCCATTCTCATCCACAGCAAAGTCCACATCCGAGTGGCCCTGCCACCGCCACGGCGTGGCCTCCTCGTAGGCCACGTCGTGCAGCATGGCCCAGGCAGCCACGTAGCGCTGCTTCAGGTCGTACTTGATGATGTTGCGGGTGAAGGCCCGGTTGTAGTAGAAGGCGCCGTTGTACACGACATGGCCAGTGCCGATCCAGCTATACGGGAGCTTGTAGGAGTTGCTCCAGCGACCTGTGGGTCGTGAGAAGAGGGGAGGACTTCAGGGCAGGGAGATGACAGCAATCAACTTGGGGTCTGGAGACCAGGGTTTGTTGTACAGGAAATCGCCTAAACTTTCTGCACCCCAGCACCGTCATCTGTCACCAAAAAATAACAACTTCCAGGTGGCCGTGCAGCACAGTGGTTAAACGGCTGCTTGGGACACACGCGTCCCGTATCAGAGTTGCTGATGTGAGTCCTGGCTGCTCTGCTTCCAATCTGGCTTCCTGCTAATGCACATCCAAGGAGGCAGCAGGTGGTGGCCCAAGTGCTTCAGTCCCTGCCACCATGCAGAAGACCTGCACGGAGTTCCAGGCTTCTGGCCTCAGCCCAGCCCAGCCCTGGCTAGTGGGAGCATTGCGGGAGTGAACCAGCAGATGGGAGATCTCTGTCTGTCTCTCTGCCTCTCAAATCAAAAATGAAAATAAGTAAATAAAAAAATAAGAAAAAGTAAATAACAAAACCCTGCTTGCCTCACTGAGCTGTTTCAAGCAGCCAGGGTGCCAATACATGAGTGTGATCTGTGAGCCGTCCAGGGCTGGGCATGATTAAAACAGAGGAGACTGGGGAAGGGAGGAGGCTGCCCGAGTTGGACCCGGGCCACTTACCTTGTTTGAAGTTCTCCAGGTTCCGGAACTCTACCAGGGTGTTGCCGTAGTAATAGTTGGTCACATAGATCCGCTCGTCCTTGGCCAGCGGGTCCTTCATCCAGGCCCCTTCGTTCCGCCCGTACGTGTTCTGGGTTGTTGGCCCCGTGATGGTGGAGAGGGTGTCCTTGCACCTTCCTGGTGGAGATGAGGTGCAGGAGGAGTGGGGAGGTCTCCATCACCTGGCCCACACGGTGATACAGCCGCTGTCCCCGTTCTTTCACGCCACCCCCCCCCCGTGCTCTGCTCTGTTGTTCTCTGACTTCTCAATCCAACTCCTCAAGACCCTGAGATCCATAGTCCTGTTGACACCAGACCCTCCTCTGCAAAGCTCCCTTGGCCTCCCGTTCTGTTCCATCCTGCTCCCCAGTGCCCTGGATGCACTGTCTTCCAGGAGCCACCACCACCCTGTATTGCCACGGTGTGTGTGCATCTCTGCCCTCCCTCCATGCCCATCCCTAAGCACAGCATAGGCAGCAAGGGGGCAGGGGCCGTGGCTTCTCCTCTGCTCCCTTGGCGCTCAGAATGCAGTATCCGGAAGGTCATGGGCACCCACAGGTGGCCTGAAGTTGGGCTGGATGCACAGCAGCCTGAGCAGCATGAGCGGAGTGGGGCCAGGAACTCTGCTGTCCCAGGCGTCACGACCGAGCAACGGACGCTCATCTTCCTGGAGCCCACTTGCCAGTCCCATAGACAGTTCCTGTTGATCCCCTGCCTCTGTCACTACCAGCAGCAGGATGCCAGGGACCCCTGCTGGGGAGTAGAAGGAGCAGAGCACCAAGTTCCCACATGAGGACCTCACTCTGGGTTGCAGGAGCCTCCTTAGAAATTCAAGTCTTACTGGGGCAAAGACACAGCACTATATCCTTCCGAGTGGCTCTTTGGAGTGGCCTCATACCCAAGACAGGTCCTAAAGGGCCACTTAGCCATACCAGGTTCTAGACTAAGTTGCAAGCCCACAGGGCTGATATGCGATATTATCGCTGAGAATGGCCCTGGGCTGTTCTGAAGTCACCCGAGACTACTAAGGGCATGTGCCTGTCTGGTCCCCTCACTAGTGGGTTATGGAGGAGACATGGAGAGGTCAGCAGAGAGAGTAGGATAAAGCGACCTGGGCTTGGCCCGCTCAGCTTCCCCATCCGCACCTGCCGTCCAGGCTGGCAGCACCAAGGGGCAATGGAGATGAGAATGATGGGTCCTTGACAAGGGCCTACAGTTCAGATTCAGGGTTCTCTAAGGTCTAGTTCACCCTCATTTCCAGATGGATCCAATCTGTTGTATGCATTCGGCTTCCCTTGAGGAGCGAGCCCAGGCCCACAGCTGGCAGGACAAGGGCAGGCAGCTGGGCCCGTGGCTTGGGTTTGGCAGAGCTGGGGGTGGCCGTGGGATGAGCATTGTTTCCCAGGCAGGCTCCATGCTTGGGAGCAGTTGTCAGTGTTTAGACGGCTCAGTGTGGGGTTTCTAACTCCCCATCCGGCAGCGTCGGGGAGCGATTCAGTCTCCAGGAGACAAACAACAGAACCTCCCCGCCAATGCCTCATTCCCCCACAACTGAGCTCATCTGTTCAGGGCAATAAAATAGAAGTTTCTGAGCCCTGGCAGCAGAGGTCTGATGGGAAATATCTCATTTCCTGGCACAACGCGGGGGCCATGGCTGCCAGGGGAGAAGCCACACCCACACCCCCTGCACCGAGTGGGGGCTCTCGCATGCCACTCCTGGGAAGGGGCACTTACGTACCCCCTTCCCCTGGCAAGGCCCAGCAGCATACCAGCTCTGTGTCTCAGAGGCAGCCAAGGCTTGCACCCCGGGGCCCCACAAATGGCTGCATGAGGCCATGGTTGCCGGGGTTGCCAACAGCCTTGCCACCTCTCCTACCAAACATGGAAACTGCAGGCATGCTCCATAAACCAGGGCTCCTCTGAGCTTGGATGCCTCGGGCTGCCCCAGGAACTGGCCTCCCTCTCCCCCACCAAGTCCCTTCAGGGGCCTGTCTCAGCACTGAGGCTGTGCAGGGCTGCAGATGGGCCCCAGCTTAAAGTCACAGGCTTGGCCTTGGTCTTGGCCCTGCCACTGACTCCAAAGTCTGGGTGGTCTCCATGATGTCACAGAGCTTTCATGTCTTCAGCGAATATGTAGAAAACATGCCCTGCCTACTTCACAAGGGGCCTGGAGAATTATCCTCTGGCGATGGCATGGCAGGCTGAGGAAGGGCCCCCGAAGACACCCAGGTCCCAATCCCTGGTACCTGGGAGGGACCTGGGAGGGACCTGGGAGTGTGACCTCCTATGGCCAAGGGCAGACTGCGGATGGGATTAAGTCAACACTCTTGAAGTGGGGAGATGGTTAGAGATGATCCGAGCGAGCCCTGACTGTAATCACAAGAATCCTTGTAACGGAGAGGCCAGGGAAGAGCTAACAGCAGACAAAGAGGAGGCCAGATGATGGTGGAAGCAAAGACTGGCAGGAGGTGGTCACCTGCCAAGGGACGCTGGCCACCACCAGCGCTGGAGAAGAAAGGATTCTCCCCTGGAGCCTCTGCAAGGAGCCAGCCCCCCGACACTTGAGTGTCGGCCCTGCAAGACTTACCAGTTCCCTATTCTGTTATAGAATACCTTTCTGTTGTTTCCAGCCACTAAGCAGGTGCTGATTTGGAGGCACAGGAAATGGATACAGAAGGAGTCAGCTTCTTACTTCTGCAGGAAGAGCGAGCCCCCCTTGGGCCAAACCGCGGCAGGCTAGGCGCCCAGGCACGCGGGGCAGGGCAGACGCCTGTGATCTCAAAGCGCTCGAGGACAGGGTCAAGGCAAAGGTCAGGGAGGCCAGCAAGGTCACCGCACTCTGAGAACATGGGGCCATTCAGGAGCTCCCACTCTTGCAGCCAATGGAGGCCACGCAGAAAGGCCAACGGATACTGACCGCCTACTTGGTGGACCGACGGAAAGATGGTGTGGGAGAGGGGACAGTTCAGAGAGAAGCTTGTGTTGCCTGCGACTCAGGCCTCCCCTGAGCAGACTGCCCAGGGTCACGATGATGGTGACAGCTAACGTCTATCCAGCACTTTCTGGGTACTAACCCATCTAAGCAGCGGTGGTCCCAGCAGCCAGTTGGCCTTGCTTTCAAAGGTTACCAGAAGGGAAAACAGAAGCTTGCTTGAATCTCAGCACCCAGGAGAGAGAAACCCACAAACCAGAGCCTCTCCTGTCCTGTGCACCCTCCGAGGAGGGTGCTCCGGAAACGGCTGGCACTGCCATCAGGGGTGCTCTTGGCTTGCTTTCGCTGGTTGAGGAAGCTTCTCCTTTGGTGAGAATCTGTGGGCCAGCCTGGCACCCACCTCCGCCTTCCCTTGGCTCTGCACCTCTCTCTCTGCCAGTCCCCACCTCCCTCCCCAGCCATGCCTTCCCCAGCTCTGCTCTTGGGATGGATTCCCCTCTTGTCCACGCCTTTCCCTTGTTACCCTTTTGAGTGAGCTCCGCTCTCAGCCTCCTTCCTCCTCCTGCACTCATTGGGCAGACAGCTCTCACTGATGAGAGAAGCCCAGGTCTTGGTTCCAGGCATCGTGTCTCTGGCTCTCCAGCAGATGTGTCTCCCCTGGGTGTCTCCTGGTTCCTCTAACTTAATGGATTGACAGGGGAATTCATTTGCTCAGTTCACAGCCTGCTCCTCTTGCACTTCCTGTCTAGAGAAGGGTACGGCACACCACCCCCCTGCTGAACCAGAACCTAGATCATCCCTATGAGCTTCTCCTCCCCCCTACAGGCCAACTGGCCCCTGGGTCAGTTCCATTCTGCTTCTACTGCTTCACCCTCTAGTGCTTCTCTCTACCTCGGTGCCCCTTGCCTGGATCACTCCAGTTACACCTGTTGGTCTCTCCTCTGGCCCCCTCCAACCTGTCCTGCTGTCCAGTTGTCCCTGAGCTGTTTTTCCAACATGCACATCTGCATAAACCCTTACTAACTCACCAGCTCCAACCGCCAGGGAAGCCCCACATCCCTGTCCCGGCATAGCAGCCCCTCCTGTAGGGCCAACCACACTTGCCATCTGCCTGGATTCAGAAGTTTCAAACCGAGAGGCCTCCAGAGGCCAGGCAGGCGCTGGGATGAGTGGTGGAGGCTGAGTGTGGGACAGTGGGCAGCAATGGGAGTGGTGGTGAACTGGAAGAAGAGCTGACCAGAAGGCATTTAAACTCAGGAATGGCAAAACACATCTTGGGATGAATTTGGCCTCAGGTTTGCTAGCTGGAGATCCCTCTCACACACCCAGCAGCCTGTGTTCCCTGGGTGCCACGGCCAGCACTGGCTCTGTGGGTGTCTGATCTGTGCAGTCACATGTCACTCTTGGGTTAGTGCTCCCCTGTTACCACCCTGAAAGTCTTAGTAATTTTACCCTTGCACTCGAGCTTTATAGGTGAAGGTCATGGGTTCTATATTTGTGGATTCAACCAACCATGGATTGAAAATATTTGAAAAAACTTGCATTGAGGCTGAACATGTACAGACTTTTTTCATGTGATTATTCCCCAAACAATACAGTATAACCACTGCCTTGATGGCATTCTGTTGTATCAGCTATTACAAGTAACCTAGAGATGATTTACAGTACGTGGAGGGATGTGTAGGGGTTCTATGCAAGTACTATGCCATTCATATAAGGGATCCAAGTACCTGCAGATTTTGGTGCCCAAGGGGAGTCTTGGAACCAATCCCAGTGGATACTGAGGGACAGCTACATTTGCACTTAAAACTGACACTGCAAAACATAAAGATGGATGTAAAATCCATTTCAGAACTTAAATTTTTAATATCTTTGCCTATAGATGCATGAAATACCAAATAAAAACACTACAAGGAGAGAAACACACACACACACACACACACACACACACACACAGCTCTATAGTCACTACCTTCATTAACTCTATTTCCTTGCTGTTTCAACATTCGGGGCTCCCATGTTTTCATTCTGCACTGGGCCCTACACATTACCCAGCCTTGATCATGCCAGGGTACTTCCGGTGACTTGCTGGCTCCCGTCCTTCTCACTGCAATGCCACCTTCCTTCGTCACCTGGCCGACTTGCCCTCCCCCTTCAAGAGAGTTGCCCCGCTGGTCTTTTCTGGAAGAGAGTCCTGGGGGCCCTGGGCTCCCGTTGTGAGCCACCGCACTTCCTTCAGCTCAAGTCCGAGTACCACCTCCTGTTTCCATGTCAGTCTCACTACAAGCCCTGGCATACCTGTCTTTGCGTTCCCGACACCCACTGTGCTCACATGTTGTCCACCACTGCTCTTGAACCCTCTCCATCACTTTAGGATTAAGTCTCAACTTCTCATTGCCTTCGCCACTCACTTCTTATCCTGGGGTTCCCAGCTCTCCCTTCCGTATCGCAGTCTGGGCCAGGACCTCTGCCTTCCATTCCCCACCCACCCTGGCTCTCATTGGCAGCTCTGCCTGGAGAGCCCATGACCACCTTTGAGAACGAAACCTCCGACAGGTCTGGTGATGCTGCGGCTGGATCATGCACACCTGTTCCCTTCCTTGCCTCCCATACCCCCTGCCTCTTTAGCCACCTGCTGCCTCCCTGTGAGATTAGTCCCTCCGGGACTGTGACTCCCTCTCATTCACATTGGTTTTCTGCAGCCCAGACTTACTCTTCAGCTTCTACCCACTGACAAGGAGCAGCTTTGTATTCTTATTTCTAGGGAGAGCAGCCCCTGTGTTCTCAGTGACATCCCCAGTGGCTTAAGGGGGTGGCTTAGATGGGTCAGCAAGGAGACTGGGACCAGGGTAGAGCTGGGGACACAGGGCACCCCTGTCAAGTGACTCAGGGAACAGCCTGGGCACTGTGGGAGCTGTGGAAGGTGCCATCCCAACCCCCATCAGCAGCGCCCTCCTTGGGGTTGCCCCACAGCAACCTCCCTGACCCGGGGCAGGCCAGCCAGGCCATCTCACACCACAGTGCGGTGGCTAGCTATGACCCTGGCCTTGGTTAAGGTCGTGTGCTTTGTGGGGGCGACATTCTTCACAGATCATGGTATTTCCTGAACTCAGTCACGAATCCGGCATTGTCATAAGCTGACTGTCCTTTTTGTTTGCCCCTGCCCACCCCTGACCCACCCCTGACTCACCCCCCCACCCAGCAGTAGCCCCTTCTAACAAACACATCAGGAACTGTAGACGTTAAAGTCTGGGGATCTTGGCCTTGACCGGGCAGCACTTCTCCCAAGCCCCGGCTTCCACCCCTGACAGCATCTTTCCTCTCCTTGTCTTCCAGCTCTGCAACAGCCAAATGCATGTGTGCACCACCAACAATGGAGTGAAATTCACTTGCTTTGGGATTTTTTTTTTTTTTTGAGACTTCTATGACTCCTCCGAGTAGCAGACATCTTAGGACATCACGAAGTTGGGGTTGGAAATAAGATGGGGCTAGGATGGTCCTTCTAAACACAGCCTCATGTAAAACTGCATCTTAAGTAGCTCAAAATCAAAATGGCCAGACTCCTCCAATGGTAAACAGCTTTTCCCTGGCACCAGGTCAGTGGCCTGTGTGTGCTTTAGCCAAATGCTTTTTACTCTGCCGACGACTGGGAGATGTCAGCACATCGCGTGAGACATGACTGCCAAGTGCAGAAGTTGGGGGGTCTGCAGAGAGAGTTCCAGGAAGGGAGTCCCACCCACACCGACAGCAGCCAGGGGCAGGCCTGACCCTGTGCTAGGTGACTGGAAATGATTCCCACATTCACGTCCCCTCATCAAATCTTTCTTCTCCGGGCCGCCTCCTGCGTCACCCCTTGGTATCGGAAGGAAACACAACATTTGGGTCCACATCCAAGTTTCTTCTGCAGAAGACACAAGAGGCAAGAGCTCCAGAGTTTCCGGAAAACCCTACAGGCTGGTCTTCAAGCGAACCTTACGACCTCTGCATACCAATGTCCTTTCACTTTACTAGAGCACTGAACAGCAGCAGAAAATGTGTCTCTGGCCCTCAGCGCCTGCCACCAGGTGAACAGCTGCCGGGACACAGGCTGCTAGAGCAGGTGAGCATCCTAAGAACCCCAGAAAGGTACATGCTACCCCAAAAAAGATGGCGGTGGTAAAGCCCAGAGCAGACAGGTGCAAAGAGTCTGTGGGATGGGACCTTGGCTGGAGGTGGGTTAAGGAGGTGGCGGACGACTCGACTGCTGGCTACAAGTCACCAAGCAAGTCACCCAGGCTGGCCAACCCCATGCCCTGAGAATACCATGGGTGTTTGGGTCCTACCTGCAGATACCCCAAAATGCATCACAAAGCCTTGAACTTAGATAGCACTCGACAAATGTTTACAAAACTCATGAAGATGAGAACTTGGCTCCAAAATACAAATAATTCAAATATTTATCTTAGTAGGGAGATTCTGGAGCAGGTGTTTGGCCTAGTGGTGAAACCGCTGGTTAAGACACCTGCCTCCCACATCCGGTTTGGTAGCCAGCTCCCCTCCTGACCCTGCTGATGCAGATTCTGGGGGGCAGCAGTGATGGTGCAAGATGCAGACCTGGACGGCGCTCTGGGTTTCCAGCTTTGGCCCTAGCCAGGGCTCATTCCAGGCATTTGGGCAGTGAACCAGCAGATGGGAGTTCTCTCTCTCACTCACTTGCTCTCTCATTATTTAATTAGTAAAATAAAGGAAGTCACCACTCCTGTCACTGGCACACTTTGGACACATAAACCCTGGATGTCAAAGCCAACCATCAGTCACAGTGGAGCAAGCACCCTGACCATCTGGCTCCCCCCTCGCCTTTCAACCTTTTGCTGGCTCCAGCCTGGTTGACCAGGAGGCCCAGCTGGGTCGAATGAACTCACCTATGACGTTCCGGATGTCGTCTTCTTCCTCGGGGCTCAGGGTGGCGCTGGCAGCAGGGTCTGTCCCGATGGTGGCAGGAGGTGCTGGGGCCATGTGTGTGGCTTCCTCGAATGCATCCCCAGGAACTGCTGCTGGGGAAGCTGAGGCAGGAGGTGGCAGGGCAGCTGTGTGGGCCACGGTGGTGGCCGGTCCCTGAGTGGAAGGTTGAAGGACCGTCTCCTTGATGGGATCTGGGAGGTCCACTGAGGAGGTGTGGAGTGTTGCCGAGAGCTGTTGTTCAGCTGAGGCATGGAGAGCCGGGGCAGGGAGGCCGGCGGCTGAGGGGGAGGCCGGCGGCTGGGCGGAGGACGAGGGTGTGGTTGGGGGGCTGTGGCCAGCCATGCCCGCGGTGCCGGGCTGGGCGGCTGTGGACCTCTGCGTGGTGCTGGCCAGCACCTCGCTGTGTCTCAGGAGCTGGTCTTCGATCAGCAAATCCACTCCACTGTCGCCGCTGAACAGCTCATCTTCTGTGAAACGAACACGAGGCAGGGGAGCGCTCTTGAGCCCAGAGCAAGCGGCAGCCGGCAAATCAAGCAGAGGGCTCCCCTCCTCAACACGATAGCCTCACTCCGAGCTGGAGCCCAGCTGGGAGTGCAGAAGAGGAAGGCGACAAGGGGCACCCACGGAGGGACGCTCTCCTTCCTACAGGGTCTCTCTGAATAGGCTGCAGCCCTGCTCCCTCCAGGTCTCGGGGGTGCGGTGCACAGCTGGGCTGTGGACCCTCATGGCTGGGAGGAAGTGAGTAATCCAATCATCCCTTCCGCAAATATACAGCCAGGAGACAAATCAAGCTCCTGGAGCTCACAGGGCATCTACCTACTGGTGGAGACCTGAACACTCGACATAGACGGTTCCTCCGAGGATACTCTGGAGGCCGGGCGGAGGACGGAGAGGAGGGTCCAGAGAGCCGGGGGAGAAGTGGTCAGGATGGGACTTAGTGAGTCGCAAGGATGAGCTGAAGGAGATGAGGGAGTTACTTGAGCAGCTGTGGGTGTAGTGGGAGGGCTCCAGGGGAAATAACAGCTGTGCAAAGGCTCTGAGGCAGGAACATAACCGCTGAGCCCCAGGGGCACAGAGGTGGCCAGTGAGGAAGAAGCAGAGAGCGTGAGTGTAACAGGTGGCGCAGTCCCAGAGAACGGCGGCCAGGTTGTTTGGCCGGGGCTGGACATGGAGTTCGGTTTTTATCCTGAGCGAAACGGGGGAGGCTGCAGGGGTCTGAGTGGGGCAAGGATTTCTCAGGGAGGACACAGAGAGTTGTTTGTTTTTTGACAGGCAGAGTTAGACAGTGAGAGAGAGAGACAGAGAGAAAGGTCTTCCTTCCTTTGGTTCACCGCCCAAATGGCCACTACAGCCGGTGCGCTGCACCAATCCGAAGTCAGGAGCCAGGTGCTTCCTCCTGGTCTCCCATGGGGTGCAGGGCCTAAGCACTTGGGCCATCCTCCACTGCACTCCCGGGCCACAGCAGAAAGCTGGCCTGGAAGAGGAGCAACCCGGACAGAATCCGGTGCCCCGACTGGGACTAGAACCCGGGGTGCTGGCGCTGCAAGCAGAGGATTAGCCTAGTGAGCCGCAGCGCCGGCTGGACACAGAGAGTTCTAACAACAACAAAAAAAATCGTTAGTAAACTGATTTCACATGCTCTGCTCCTTAGAAAAATACTGTTATAGAGCTGAAATGCAAGCATGGGGATGGAGAGACATTTGCAGTACCTATGAGGTCAAAAGACGAGGATCCCAAATATGTAAAGAATGCACACAAATCAATAACAAGAAGGCACAGCTGAAAATGGGCAAAGTGGTTATAGCAGCTGCTGGGTGGATACAAACCAGACAGACGGAAAGGCAGAGAAACTGGGCAATGGGCCCAGAGGCGCTGTGTTAGAGGGAATGTGAGAAGGAAGGCGCTCCAGCACAGTGGGGGCGGGGGGAGTGGGGACCTCCTGGGGTTTCCTGAAGGCACATGAAGAAGACGTGAGGCAGACGGCTGGCAGAAGGACACAGGAGAAGGAGGTATTAAGGAGACTGGGTAGAGACGTTGAGGACCAGGCTCAGTTCTCTGTGAAAGAGGAAGAAGGATGGAGAGCAAAAGAGTGCTGGAAGCTCAGCCAGGAAGCTCAGGGTCCCTGGAGGACAGGAGAGGCCGCGTGTGGCTCCGAGTGCATCAGTCCCCTGGAGCCTGGGTTTCCCCATCGGCCAATGCAGAGAACGGCAGGCCCTTGCAGCTCGGTCTTGCTCTGCCACCTGGTCTTCTGCAAGCCCAGAGATGCTAACCGACTTGCCCAAGGCGGCTCAGAGAGTTGTGGGGCAGAAACAGGGCGTGGCTCCCCAAGGCCCCGCCCTCCCTCACCGCCCAGCCTCTGGGCCAGCCCTGCCCGCCCCAACTCACGGTGCTCTTCGATGTCATTCTCTTCGTCAGGGACCTTGGCTTTGTAGTAGGTGATGCCCCGGATGACGGTGGGCTTGGAGGCTGCGTGGCCCCTCAGGTGGACCTGCCTGTGCAGGGTCCGCTGTGACTTCGCCACGTCGGGCGGGGCCAGGGGGTGCGTCCGCAGGAGCTCGATGGCGTTGATCTGCTGGGACACGGTTTCCTCCCGCAGAAAGCGCTCTTCGTACTGCTCGGTGGAGGAGGCACAGGAGGGAAGGGCAGGGAGCAGGTGGGGCGATGCTGGAGCCACGGCCACGCCAGCAGCAACAGCACCCGCTCTGAGCCTGGCCCTGCTCAGAGTGCAGAGTACGCCTGCATTTGTAACTAACACACTGTTTGCGCCAGTCCTGTGACCCATTTTTAGGAAACTGAGGCACAGAGAGAAGTTAAACACGTTGCCCAAGGTCCCACCACAAGCAGGGAGGGCAGGAGAACCCAGGGAGTCTGGCTCCAGAATCAATGTGTGTACCTCAACGCTACGCTGCCCAGAGAACGTGGCTCTGCTCTCCACTCTGGCCTGGTGACGCTGGCTGACTTAGATTGGCGCAAGCTGTTTCTGGAGAGACCCCCGTGACAGGAAGGGTGCCCACCCAGCTGCCTCAGACAGAGGTCACTGCCCAGCCCCCACACTCTCCCTACTGCGTGCAGAATAAAGCTGACGTCCTCTGCCTGGCGCTTAAGAGCTCTCACCAATAGACCTCGCCCCAGCTCAGCGTCCTGCTCTCCTGTTCCCCAACCCCCAGCCCCGGCCCCCAGGGACTCCTGCCCCTTGGCCGATGCCCGGGCCTCTTGGCTCTCCTGAGCTGCCAGGTCTTTGTCAGACCGTGTTTTCTGTCTGAACAGCCATTCCACCCCTCTTACCCTTTTATAGAGCTACTTGTATGGAGATCTGCCCAGTTCTCAGGGCCCAGCTAAAAATTCAGGTCCCCAAGGAAAGAGTCCCAGACCCTCTCATTCAGAATCCTTTCCTCCCCAATCTCCTTTTCCTTGGTGGCAAAGACTTCTAATTGACGACCCAAGTCCCTTTCCCCCTTGTCCCTTCCTAATGGAGAGCTGCTTTTGTTACACTGGCGTTGGGACTGAAGTCTGGCCAGTGAGGTATTGGTAGAAGTTGGCGGGAGGAGCTTCTAGGATAGTTTCTTAGCAGAGGGGCTGACTTAGCCGGGAGGCATCTTTTGTTTACTTCCTTGTTTCTCTGTGAAGAGGATGACTGGAGCTGAGCAGCCACCTTGTGACCATGAGGCCGGAAGTGACTGATTACTTTTTAGAGCTAACCACACCAGCCCTGAACTGCCTGCCTCCAAAGCTCCTCTATGTGAAAGAACAATGAAGCACTCTACTGCTTAGGGCACTGTAACCGGGTCTCTTACTCAATGCTGAACACAATTCCAAAACAAATACAAGTCTGTGCTTCTGTCACAGCACTTTTCCAAACTGCTTTCCATGGGCATCATTTAAGGATGCCACAGTATCTGTAGACTGCGGAAACCTGAAAGAGCAGCGAGTCCCTCTTGATCATCTGATTCTCCTGGGTGGGTGCTCCTTAACTGTGGAGCTGGGGTTTTGAATCCTAACGAATCCCAAGGAGCTGTCTATACGAGTGACCAGCATTTGGTTTCAAGTCTGGTGTCTGGGCATCTGGACGGTGCCGTGAGAATGTCACAGTGACAGCTCTGATGGTGCAGAAGGGTCCTGCAGTGCCCGACCGTGCCCTGGGCAGCCCCCTCCTGCCACCTGCCCCGTCTCTATTCCCTGTTCTTGCTGGGGAGGTGACCTTGCTTAGAGGAATGCCTGCTTGTTGGTGATGATGGTTTAGTGAGCACCTATTGTGGCCATGCTCCTTTCTACTATTTTAGCCCTTACAACCATGAGACAACCATGTCAACAGACTCTGGATCGCCCAGGAGCAGCTTGAAGACCAACCATCAGTGGCTGGGAGAGCGCTTGCTAAGTCTCACTACCAGCATTGGGTCCAGGACTGCCTGTTCAGAGCCAGTGCTCTTCCTCCTATTTGCCACCCTGCCCACAGCTATGACCACGAGACCAGCTCACTCGCCGGCTAAAACCTCACCCTGGTACCCACGTCCGCAGGGCCCCGGACTGGCTGCTGCCCAGCAGACTGGGGAGCACCACCATTTCCCAGTGGGGAGAGCTGCCTGGAAGTTGACAAGAGGCCCCGGCCACAGCCTGGACTCAGACGCTGAGGGACAGCCAATGGTTGGGCCTTGGTCTCCCTCTGCATTGCAAAACCAGGGCGTCATTTCTTCATGGCAAACCCCAGGAACTGTCTTTAATTCCAGGCTCTCAGGGAAGGGCAGGAGCTACAGTTCTCTCCCCCTAGCCAAGGAGATGGAGCAAGACCATGGATGGCCTTTGCCAGGGAACATATAATTTTCTTGGATTCACTGGCGACAGGCTGCACTGGGCAGCAGCTGCCCTAACTAAGCTTTGATTTCCTCTCTCTGTCAATCCAAGAGTCTGTTGTATGACTTCAACCTCTGGCATCAGATGTGCCCACTCCCAACCAGCCCCTGGAGCCCCCTGCCAACCCTCCAGGCCGGGATCATCTTCGAGACCGGCTTCTAACAAATTACCATTCACCCTTCCAAAAAACCCCGACATGATCTACAAGAACCCTGCAAATAAACAACCAAACCCATTACCCTACGGTCCCCCCCCTTTCCACATGGGGTTCACCAAAGAGACAAGGGATGGAAAGGGAGAGGCACAACCCACTTGTGGGCCTCCCTCACCACTTCCCCTTCCACCCCTCCCAACCCTGGTCCCTGTGGATTGTGCTAACTTCAGCAGTGTGTTGAATGGGGAGCCGAGGCCGAGGAAGGCACGCTGCTGAGCAAGGAGAAAAAGGGTCTGGTGTGTTTGATTTGGTTTGCTGTTTGCCCTCGGGAAATCTGAGCTGGGTTCCTGAGCATACCACACTATGTGTCATAGAGACAACAGATAAACCAGAGGGCCTGGCCGGCTGGGAAACTGGAAGCCAGCAGGCAAGGAGTGCCTGGCTCCTCTGGGCAGCTGGGCCTGCTGAGGGATGCCTCTGGGGCTGGAGATAAGAGACACTGGACCCCAGGTGTGATGAGCAGGTGCCTACAGATCCCCATCCAGCCCAAATGTCCCCTGGCTCTTTGGGTTGTGAGCTCAGACGTAGTCGCTCAGGGGTGACCCACCACGTAGACTAAACACATGGTTGGTAGCCAGCATGGCTGGGACACCCCAAAATGAGAATAAAAATAATTTTTGAAGGGAAATGATGATTCCCAGAAAAGCATCTGAGTAGTCATCGTGGGAAAAGCTAGGAAATTACTGGCCTTCCTTCTATTTATTTTGTGGTTTGGGATTTGTTCTGAGTTACATATTGGGGAGGGTACAGGGATTAATGCCCTAAAAGTCCTCAGTGGGTCTGCCACCCTGCCCTCAGAACATGTGCGCCCCAGACTGCCTGAGCCCACAGCCTTCCTCCAGCCAGGAGTTCAGAGCCCACTCGCCGCCCAGTCTTCCTTCCTCCGCTACCTGACCCTCAAGGACCCAGGCAAGAGCCCTGCATGGCAATGCCCCCCACATTTTCCACGCACAGCATGCAGAGAAACCAGTGCAGAGGCTCTGGCTATCCCAGGTCCTGCTCAGCCCACACCTGAGGCTGAGGGCACTCTCTCCATGGCACACCTGCGTCCCACCCGGGGTACCAATGTCCCGGGCCCCACCATCCACCACCAACCGCAGTGACCCTCAGCAACCCAGTCAAGGAAGCCAGGCCCCTGTTTATATGCCGCTGTCCCCTCGCTGCCCAGGGAGCCCTCCCTTTTATAATATTCACACAAATCTGCCTTGCTAATAGGACTCTAATAGCCCGGCCACCAACATTTCCCAGTTTCCTCTTCTACTCTTGTGGGTTATCTTCCCCCAGAATGCCTGTTTCCTGGGCAGTGATTTAGGAGATAACCCCGTACATTCCATGGCAACACATAAACATAACTTGGTGATTGGAACCAGAAGAATAGGCACCAGCTGGGGAGGCACCTTCAAGCAAGGAGGTTTTGCACATCACTGAAGTCCCTCAGGCTGCTCCATCTCACACATGGGTGACTTTGCACTGGGGACACAGCTGGGTGGGAAGAGACCGAGGTTTGCCACGCTTGTCACCTTCTCCCAGCTGAGCAGGGAGACCATGGGCATTGCTGGAGCTGTTTCCTCATCTTTAAAATGAGGGTTTTGGTCTCCAACCCAGCCTGCTTTCCAGCACTCTGGTGAAACTTGCACGTTATGGTGATGAAATATGTAGAAATTACAAAGTCCCTTATAAAGAGGGGGCATATAATGTATCATTTCCAAGCTGGCACATTTCTGCGAGTGAAATAGGATGCTACTGATACCCATGCCAGGACAGCAGCCGTGAAGCCAAGATGGTCCCGGACAAGCCAGCCCTTGTGTCCTCCTCATAAAGGCAAGGGCTGCTCCCAGGGGTGGCTTGGGATGTCATGAAAAGAATGGGACAGGGACTCGGGAGACCCCGATCTGGGTCCTCATTGAAACTTTCCGGGCATCAGTGTTAGGTAAAATGGGCTCCACCCCTGACCATCCAACATACAGAACAATTGCACAGATGCAACGAAACCAGGACTGGGCAAGGAGTGAACCCTGCAGCGCTCTTTGCAAAGGAGAGAGGTGCTGCTCTGATGCTTTGGGGGGCTAAGACCCGAGGCCCCTGGCACTGGGCTGTACCTCTGGGTGGGCATAGGCTGCGGCCGCATCCCTCTGCAGGGCTGAGCCGATGTCCGGCATGCTCTCTGCGATGGTATTGGAGCAATTCCCTTTGCCTCGCTTGTTCATCTCTGTTCGAATTTCTTCCACGTCCTCTTTGATTTGTTCATTTTCCCTGGTGAGGTTTTTAGAAACTTCCTGAGGGGGGAAAACATTTAAAAACGGGATCCAGTTAGTACTTTGAGGACAAATGGGGTCAGCTGGCAGTCAGAGCACGGGGACACAGCAAACAGGCTGAGAATCAGCCAGCAAGTGACTGGGGCCCACGAGCATGTCCAGCTTTGTGCTGGGAAGAGATTCCAGGCCCCAGGGCAGCATTTCCAGGGTCATCGAGCCCTGGTATGTCCACCTGCTGGAAATACTGCCCAAACGACCATGGGCTTCCTGATAATAGCACTCTCAGGTCCCTGGGCCTCCAGGACACCATGCCTTTTTCTGTCATTTATATACAATGCTCCCTACCCAGTGGTGGGAAGCATTACAAAATGTTCTACCTGCCTCCATGGGACTCAGCCACTGGTTTTGCAAAACAAGAGAGGCAGGGCTGGTGGCATCAGAAGCAGCTCCTGGACAATGAGGATGCTGCACGGGATTTGCACCTCAGGAGAGCTGTCGACAGCCCCGGAGATGCTCTTTCTCCTCCAGGGGTTTACAGGGAAGTTTGCCGTACTGAGACCCAACGTGTCGGCCTCCCTACTAAGGTGTCCACAGACATCTACCGTGTCCAGTGTGATGGTCTCCTTTGGGTCCTGTTTAGGAGGTCAGTGGAGAAAGCAACCATGTAAAATCCAGGATGCGTTTGCTTTTCCTTTCTTTCACACACACACGGTAGTGTAAAAGCCCAGACACTGCCAGGCACAGGGCTGCAGCTGCTGTGTCGCCACAGTCCCCCAGGACAGCACGGCGGCCCGGAGCTAGGGGGATGAGTGCATATGGAGGCAGATCACGAGGCCCAGACGCTGTGGCTCCAGTGGCTCCCACAGGGGGCTGCCCAGAGGAGCCCAATAGGTGCGTGTTAAACTAACCAGGCTCCCGAAGCATCGGCCGGGCCCTTTTTCTGGCATTTCATTGCATGCCTGATAGTGAGCCCTGGAAAGGCTCAATGTGTTCCACAGGACTTGGGCCAAGCCAGCCTCCCTCAATCGCACAAAAGGAACCGTGCTGAAGCCCACGAGAGAGGTGTCTCGTCTCCAGAACGTGCAGAATGAATGGTCTTAGAGGTTGTGCAGTCGCTTCTGACAGGGAGCATCCAGGGCAATGGTTAAGAGCGTGGGTTCTGGAGGGAGTTGTCTGTTCACACCCCCATGTGTCATTGTGAGTCTGTGACATATCTGATGTCTGTAAGCTGGGGACAGCATAGCACTTACCCCATGGGTTGCAGGACTGAATGAGTGACTTTGCATGGACCCTGCTGAAGGGTTGTTTATTACAGACTGTGACAGCTAGAATGGAGGCCAGAACTCACGCCTAAGCTTTCCGTTCACAAAGAGGAAACTGAGGCCCAGAGTAAAGAGGTGATTGTCCAAGTTCAGAAGAACACACACACACACACACACACACAACTGGAGCAACACGCAGCCTGCTGGTCCCGCGTCTTCAGTTCACTTGGGGATACAAGAGCGCGGGAGAGGGTTCTGGCACCCAGCCAGCCCGCAGCAGCACCAAGCACACCGAAGAAGCCAGGGGATGCCTGCAGCTCGGTTTCAGGAGACACGAGAGGAGGTGCACATGTGTGGAGCATCATGGGATGCCGCAGAGCCTCTGCGCTCAGGTGGGTGCGGCCCGGAGTCCAGCAGCATTGGCATCCTGCAGGGACTTGTCAGAACTGCAGAGCCCTGGGCCCCACCCGGCCCTGCTGGAGCCCGGTCTGCACCTTAGCAAGATTCTCAGGTCCTCTACACACATTAAGGGTTGAGGACCATTGCCTGAAATTGGGGGACAGCTGTGGGATAAGGGGACAGAAATGTGTGTGGGAGATGCTGTGTGACAGGGGCCAAGTTCTTTCTGGAATGGACAGGAAAAGCTCCTGGTCTCTAAGTGGCCCAAGTGTTTCTGTAATTCCCAAAGTGGATGCCCTTCTGTGGCTCTCCCCTCCTAAGACAGGACACACGGCCCAGCAGGCGCAGGAGTCCAGTGTTAGGTCTTCATTAATGCATTCAGGTGCTCAGCCCTGGCACTGAGGGACCAAAGCGTAAGCAAGACGGATGAGGACCCCGCCCTGGTAAAGACCTCCCTCTGTGGGCAGGGGAGGTGAGCATGAGACGAAGCAGCAAACAAGAGAACACCTGCCAGGGTGCAGTCCCTGGAGAAACAAAGTCAGGATGATGGGAAGACACAGGTACTCACTCGTCAGTGGGATGGGCGAGGCCTCGCTAGGGAAAGGGCTGAGGGGGCGTGCACCTGTTGCCCAGCGATGGCCCCAGGATGCCATACAAAGTGCCGCACCTCAGGGTAGACGGGAAGGCTTGGCCCTACTGTCCTCACTGTTTGGAAGAAGATCTTGCCTGAGCTGTGAACACCTTGGAGCAGTCGCCATCAGCCCGTGTGAGACGCTAGCTGTGGGGCAAAGGAGCAGCCCCCAAGATGTAGCCCCAGCCCCTGCCTCCCCGAGCCTTGGGCTTCTGGGCCCTAGAGGGCTTTCCTCTCCTGGATTCCTAACCTGAAGTCCTCCTCCTGCCCTGGATGCAGAGCCATTATTCGGAGTTTCCACAGAGGAGCGCGGGAGGCAGGCCCAGCCCTGAGAGCCAGGAGGAGCAATACAGCTTATTCACCCCCAGGGACCGGGAAAGCCCACCAGCCGCCTGAATAAACAGCAGGCCGGCGGTGGCATCACCCCCTGGGCCCCCGAGCCAGCTGGTGTCCCCCCAGGCGGCGGCAGCTGCCCCTCCCCGACATCCCCACTCAGCTGCCTCTAGCTTGGGGGGTGCTGGCCTCGCCGAGCTCCGGATCACTCCCTGGGCTGTGCAGCCCTCACACCAAGGGCTGTTTGTGGGCACCTCTCTGGCAGCCCAGGGGATGCTGCCCACACAGGGGCTCCCAATCCTGCCCTGCAAGACAGGCAAAACCCATGATCTCATGTCTCAGGCTCTTCCCCTCGGGGACAGCTGCAACCCTGACATTTATGGTGTGTGCGTGTTGCTCCCAGGCGGTGCTGGCAGCGAGGCGGGCCGAGGTGGGAAGGGTGCCTATCTGGCAGCAACAAGTGCACCATACAGCCCCTGCCAAGGATCCTGGCACCGTGAAGAGGAGGGAAGGGTGGAGGGAGAAGGCAGGCAGATAGGGGGCTGGGCAGAAGGCCAGACACAGTGAACCTTGTCAGGAGTCCTTGGGCCAAGTGGAGCCAAGGGGTTGAGAGGCGTTCCCAAACAAGGACCGCATGCTGGACGCAGTGCATGGGAGGGTGTCTGCTGGGAACAAGGCCTCGTCGCCAGTTGGGGACAGGTGTCTGGTGCTGGTGACAGACAGATGTACAGAAACCAGATTGTAGGAGGCACACAAACCAGGCTGGGCCCCCTGAGCCAGGGAGAATCAGAATGTGAGTGGGCCTGGGGGTGTAGCTAGCTGGGCACGACTTGTCAGAGCCCATCTTTGATGAGCCATGGGTAACAACACAGGCAGATATGTAGACTGGCAGGGCAGGTGTGGGGGAAAAGCCACGGCTGAGGTCTCCATGCTGACCTCGCCAGCTCTTGGACAAGAATGGGTATGCATGAGCAAGACTGGGTATCGGCTTAAGGCAAAACTGTAGGGACCAGGAGAAAAGACCACAGAGAGGAAGAGAGGAGACCCTGGCAATTCTCTAGGGTCTTTCTTTTCTGATAGGCCAGTTGTGGGGTGGGTGCATGGGGGGCTGGGTGTAGCTCTGGAGATCAAGCATAAAACCCACACCACCATCACAGCCTCTTAAGGAACCATGTAAGGTATGTGATGGAACTTCTCTTGGCCCTAGCTGGAGAAAGAAGGAATGATGACACGTGCCTGTGCAGACTTGATGTGAAGAGTGAGTGCGAGGTACATGGGGCACAGTGCCTGGCCCTGAGCAGGGCTGGAGGTGTGCAGGGGAGGCTGGTGTGGGCACACCCTTAGGATCTCAGTTGCAGATGCGCAAGTGCAAGAGGAAAGAAGAGCTAAGGTTTCGTGAAGGCATGAGGCTAAGGCTGGCTGCTGTATGGGGGTGACTGCAGGTGGGCAAACCCTTGGCTCCAAGTCATGCAGCAGACACCTGAGGGGGCTTCCCTGGGAGGCCCTGTGAGTGTCAGGCTGCATGGCCAGATGTGCACAGGACTCTGGAGCACGCGGTTCCTGGTGGAGTGAAGTGAGCAGGTGTGGGGTAACCGGGCTCAAGGAGGCGGGCTCACGGCTTGTCCTGCCATTCTCTCTCTGAGCCCTCCAGGTGGTAGCTGGGGCCTGATGGTCAGGGACAGTCATCGAGACGACAGCTGTCCTCCAGTCTCTGGAAAACAGCTGCTGCTCCTGATGGCAGGAGAGGCAGGCTGCTGCCCAATCCCTCTGACCACAGGTGATGGGCACAGATAGACAGGCCGAGGTTCAGGGAGACACCAGCTGCCACGTTACATCCCTCACCCAACCAAACAACTGTTGAGCAGCGACTCCACACTGGGGGCTGGGCGAGGACCTGGGAAACAGAGACGACTTATGCCTGGGTTGCCATCAAAGGGCCCAGAGCCTGGAAGGAGCCACACGAGTGACTGGGCAAGAAGCCCAGGTCTCTGATGACTGTGTGCAGCAGAGGTGACCCACCCCTGAGAACAGAGCCACATGTCCTGGGTGCTAGGTGCTGTTCCCAGCCCAGCAGATAGGGGGCTCACTCTTGCATCTTAAGCTCCCTTAGCCAAGGAGAAAATGGCAAATGAGACTTGTGGCCCCAGGAGAGGCAATTCATTCGCTGGAGCTCAGACGAAGACGGAAATTGAAT
Organism: Sylvilagus floridanus; assembly: GCA_949820135.1. Lineage (NCBI taxonomy): Eukaryota > Metazoa > Chordata > Mammalia > Lagomorpha > Leporidae > Sylvilagus > Sylvilagus floridanus. The sequence goes on from OX463225.1 coordinate 123,457,058, forward strand.
TAAATGGGATTAGAGCTGAAATGGATAGCCGTATCTCTGACTCTCTGTCTCTCCCCAAAGGAAGGCACTGCTCTCAGGCAGGGTGAGCGACGCTCCCCTCCAAGCCTGCCCTCAAAGAAGAGTGACTTCCAGCAAACGCTCCCACACAAGCAGACTTGACCAGCCCTTGGGGTGTCCTGAAGGCAGGGGAGGGTGGGAAGGAGGTGGGGGGGCTTGGAAGGAGCTCCCCCAATTCATAGCCAGGCCTGCACAGATGAAAATCACATTTTCCCATTAACCGGTGAAGATACATCCCCCAGAGTCAGGGAAGCTCCTTTGATGTCGCCTCCCAGCCCAGAAACACAAAAGCCTCCTCATCTTAAGGTTTAGGGGAGACGCCCTCAGCAATGGCTGTGCCAGCACATTCTAGGACTGGGCCAGTCTGGGGTCTGATAAATCCATCACAGGCTTTAAATCTCACATGAAAGCAAAATCACAAGGGGAAAATAAAGTTCAGGTTCCACCAACACCCAACGTCCCCAGGCGCCCATCAGTGCTCATGGACAGGGTTTGTGAACCCCAGCAGGTGGATGCAAAAGACAGGGTCACACACACGAGAAGGGGCAGGCTTCAGCCACAGAAGTCACTGAATGGAAAGCTTACAGGCATGCATCTATTTGAACAGCACGGGATACACGCCCACATACCTACAGGGGCCTGTGTGCACCCAGTCCTAAGCAGAGCCAGTACTTACAAACAGGTGTCCTGCAGCTAAGTGGGGGTGCAGCGTTTCCTCCCAAAGATCTGCAGCTTTTACGAGAATGAGTTAATCCAGCTAAAGCCTTGATGTTAGAGGAGATTATCTTAATGATCTGTCCTTCTGTCTTTTTCTCGACTCTGGTAGTAAAACGGCTCCTGGAAGAGCTGCATGGTTCCAGATGTACTCCACGCCTCTAGTCCTGTTGCCTCCGTGCTCCACGTTTAGGCCTGAGCAGCCTGCCAGTCTCTGTGTCTCTGCGTGCACGTGGAGTTCAAGCACAAAGTCTGTTCTGGAGCCAAATCAGTGCCACACCCAGCTTTATATGCAGTGAATGGAGTTCGCCTTTGCCATGGGGAAGCTGTAGGTTTTCACTCTAGATTTTTCAATTCCCATCTCTGTGGCACCTTTGCTTTGTGCCTACCCACCTCCCCAACTCCTACACACACCCCCATACTTCCTGAACCTGCTTCCCCTCCCCACCACCTGCAGGTGAGGGCCAGCCTGGCTTTGCCACGAGGAAGGCCCTGGGAATGCTGACCACCCTGGGATTTCTACTCCCTGGACCAGTTCTAAAACAGGTGCCTGCGGTTTTGGGCCTCACCCAAGTTTGGAGAAGTAAGAATCTGGAACCTGGTGAAATGGTTCTGCTAAGACACACTTTCCAAATGGAAAGAAATCAGCAAATCTGACAATATCAAGTGTTGGCGAGCATGCGTGTGGAGTGAGTGTAAACGTGTACTTGTTGGGAAACACCACCTGGCATTGTCTTGTAACATGGAAGACAAGAACAACTAACGAGTAGGCACAGTGCGTGCACAGGGATGTTGGTTTACAGGGACCTTCACGGGACTATTAGAATGAAACTGGAAACAAGCCATGTGTCCATCATCAGAAGGCTAGATAAACACTTGTCAGTTGTGGTGTGTTCATATACTAGGGTACTGCCTAGCAGTAGAAACACATAAATTGCAAGACATGAAGACAACATAGGTAATTATGAAAACCACAAAACCTTGTGAAAGAAGACCCCCACAGACACACACCTGCATACACACACAAAGATTCTGTAGGATTATACCAGATTCAGAAACAGGCAAAAGTATTATAGCTAGAGACAAACACCCTTCAATGATGGAATTAGAACAAAAAGCAAGGGAGATGGTTAACATCCAAGTCAGGATGAGGTTCCCATCAGCGAGGGGGTGTGAGCAGGAGGGGCGTGTAGGTGACTTTTGGAGTGGCAGCATATCCCACTTCTCAAGCTGGCTGGCGGACACAGGTGTCTGTTAGCCTGTGCATTCATTGCTTGTGAACTTATTTGTGCCTCAATCATGTTTCACAATTGAAAACAAAAATAATTTAACCGAAGTCACTGCACTAGGCAAAGCTCCCTGAGCTGACTTATCCCTTCTTTTTTCTTCCATCCTGATGCATCTGCAAATGAAGTTTCCATTCCTACATGCTCCCATACACCCGCAGTGAATGCATATGTGTGCCCTTGCTAACACTGCCAAGCACTGATCTACTCTGGGCAAAATGCCCCTCCAATCTGACCCCTCTTGTCCTGTCTGACCTGCAGAGAACTCCCCTCGGGACTCAAGAATATCCAAAGACCAGAGGCAGAGTTGCACTTCCATGGCTCTTGCAGAGGCAGACTGGAGAGGGAGTGTTTTTCCCATTCACCCAACATTCTGCCTTTTCAATTACTGCACACTCCAGACAGTGAGCAGGCACGGGCCAGGAGACGACCTCAAGTAGATTCAGAGCTCCACTCTCCGGGCCCAGGGGCCCAAGTCCATCCCAAGACTCTGCTGCCACGGCTCAGCACCCCATCGCCTTGGAATGCCTGCTTTCTGGGAAGCCTCCCTCTGGGTGGGACCGTCCCTAACTCAAATTTAATCTCATCTAATGGGTCATATGGGATACAGCCACACTGCTGCCTAGAAATCCCCTTGGAAGAACTATTGTTTTTAAGTTCTGGTTAGGAAAAACTGACACTCACTGGGCAGATGACGATGATTCGAATAAACTTATGGGTTTCATTAGAAAGAGCCCTGGACCAGCGATCAGAAGGTTGACTTCCAGTCCCACACTCTTAGCACTGCAATCTCAGACTGGTTATGGAATCGCTTTAGGTCTCCTGTGCCACTTCATTCACAAGAAGAAGTGGGTTAAAATGTATACGGGATGCTTTAAAAAATGTGAAATGTTATACAAATGTAAGAGGTTGTTATTATTATTCTTGTTATGGCCCAGTTTTTGCTATTAAACATACCAGTTTTGAAAGAGGGTTTCTCTTAATGATGTCACTAAGATCATTTTTGAGCAAAACCCCGTTCTTGTGCTATTCCACAGAAGATACGATGCTGCCAGGTGGTGGTGCTGTCCTAAAGTCACCTACCCTCCCGCCCCTGGCCAGCAGGGAGGGCTCAGCTGCTAGACAAAGCTGGACACAGGCTGTGGCCCTTAAGCACAGCCTTGTGTACTGGCCTTCTCAGAGGCTGGGTGCCTGACCTTGGCCTCCCAAGCACTGTGCTCTCCCTCCACAGCTATCTTTCCAAGGCTGTGCCCTCCAGATAGACAGAAAACCAGAGGCTGCCAAGGTCAGATGAAGGTGAAGGCAAAGTGGCCATCACCCTTGTTTCTGCAGAAATGCAATCTTTTTCTTTAAAGGACATTGCATACGTAGACCATTCTGGAGCCTCCAGAAACAGGCACTTGCCAGTACTGGACCTTAATTACTTTTCAACTCATTGAGGAGAACCAGAAAGTGGTTTCAAGAAGACTCCTGAGACTGCATGAAGTCCACTGACTGCAGGATGGTGTGGCCCATTCCCACTCTCATCACCCACATCAAGGTTGGGGAGGAAGGACCCAAGATGCTCAGGGCCTGATTCTCTTAGGGAACCCATCTTGGGAGAGCAGAGAAACATTGAGGGGGGCTGGTGTGGTCCTGTTGGCCACCCCTACCTGTCTGTAAAGCTCAGCATGCAGAGTCTGGACCCCTATCATCAGACCCCATAACTGAAGAGACTGTGGACCCACCAGCCCTCCCAGAGCTAAGTAAGATTCATAATCAGAAATCCCTCATCACTAAAGGGTCTGAGGTGGATGGAGAAGAGACTCATGCTCACTTTCTGGGAACATTTTCAGGAGGGAAATGAAAGTGCTAAAACCAGTCCTGGTAACTGCAGTGTGTTGCCATCTTCATCCCACCCTCTCTTGGCTCAGCAATGTGGGAAAGTTTGCCCTATCTCTCCTTGGTGATAACCCTAGTGCCTTGTTTAATTGAACTGTTTCAAAGTATTTTCAAAATGGCTAGTGTATCTTATATCCCCTCAGAATTCAAACAAAGTGGATGGAGGAAGTAAGATGTGGCTGCTTGGCAGAGGAGAGTACCTCACCCTGCCCTGACTCCTGATCTGGTGCACTCTCTGCCACAGACAAGAGAGGGGCACTGTGTTCAGATCTTGCATTCACTAACCACTCATCAGGGAGCCTGAGCTCCTCCATGACAGACCCCAAAAGCCCACCTGTTCCCAAGGAATATTAACATTTATAGCCATTCTGTTATTAAATTTGCCAATTACACCAACTTTCTAAAAATTAAAGCACTAGATTTCAATGTGAAGCAGCAGCCCTGTTTCAACTACTGCTCCAAGAACTGGAAGCAAGTCAATGAAACACACCCATTAAGCTTCTTACCAATAAGGCTAGATGATGGTCCCTCTTTTCTGGTGACTAAATACGTTTTTATTTATATGTCAAAGTATATGTCAACATTATTACTTGTTTATAACAGTTCTTAACTCTCACCATCTCATCACATTTCACTAGTTGAAAACCATATGTCTGTGCTGTCTTTGCCCATTAAAATCACACTACTTCCAAGCCCAAATAGTAAATCTATTTACTAGGAATCATTCTTGCTTTTTTTCCTGTAAAATGGGTGAGGCAGATACACACAAGTGTGCACCGAAACAATTAAAGAAGAACAAAATCGGAATAAATTAGCACTCATATACCCAGAAGGAAGATGGCTCCACCTTAAAACGAGGGGTAAGATGTATATTTCACTTCTGTATTTCATTTAGCTCTAAGTTCCCCAGAAGTCAAGATGATAATAGAGATACATTGGTCTTGTGCTCTTAGAGACGAAAAAAAAGGTACTTACATTCCTGTATCACTGATTCTCTTTGCCATCAACAATTTGGCATGATTTTGGATGAATTTTTATGCATATTTTTCCTTTCCAAAGAATAGAATAGATTAAGTCTCCTGAGGGCATATACTCTGTGCAGGAAGTCTGATTCGCTTTGGGACTTCACAAGAAAAGAATATGGAAACCAGACTCTTCCTTACCTCCTCCAGTTTATCCACTCGCCCCACCAGTTTGGTGGTGACCGAATGCAGTTTCAGCAGATCCAGGCCATAGAAAGCTCCTTCCAGCATGTCTACGATTGTGGAGAGCTATGAAGCAAGGGCAAGGGGTTAGTCCAGGGCTGGGGCAGGAGCTTCCTTTCAGGTCTCCATGTTGGAGACTCAACAGAGAAACCACTAGCCAAAAACTGAGAGATGGCCTATGAAATGTATAGGCAAGCACAATAGCATAAGTGCATTATGCTTTCTGGAATATTTGGGTAAATAAATGGGATAATCCTACAAGAGCAGGTAGGCCTGTGCTTCTTTCAAGATTTATGTCAATTGCACACACATCTGCTTTTCTACTACACTCTATGCTGCTTCAAAGTAGTGTCCATGTGGTTTCTCTCTGATTCATAGCAACTGGCCCATAGCAGGTAATCTAGAAATACCCAACTAAGCGGCTAGAAATAGCATCACCTTGGCGACAGGCTTCTGAAACACATGGCTTCTTTGTCTACGAGAGGCCCTGGAAAGCACCAACAGGGTTTTCCTCAGCACAACAAGCTCACTTGAGCGTGGGTAAAACAAACCCAATGCCCATCTCTGAGATGACAAACGCCACCATACAGCTGGCCTTCTCAATTTTTTCCCAAGACCACCCCTCCTGCCAATACAGGACCATTGGGAAAAAGGTGGCCAATATTCTGGTGGCCACCTGGGCATGCGGAGTACAGGCAAAGGGCACATGGAGGCTCCTAGCCAAGGGCCAGTTCCTGGAAGACTTTGCTGAGCCACCCTTTTGCAATCTCTTTCCCACTCATCCTCTAGCCTTGTTTCTTCTCCTTCTTAATATTTGATTGATTGATTTGAGAGGAAGAGCTACAGACAGAGAGAGACAGAGAGAGAGAGAGAGAAGTCTTCCATCCACTGGTTCACTTCCCAAATGGCCACAATGGCAGGAGCTGGGCTGATCTGAAGCCAGGAGCCAGGAGCTGCTTCCGAGTTTCCCACATGGGTGAAGGAGCCCAAGCACTTGGGCTATCCTCTGCTGCTCTCCCAGGCCATAGCAGAGAGCTGGATCAAAACAGGAGCAGCAAGAACTCGAACTGTTGTTCATAAGGGATGCTGGTACTGCATGCAGATGCTTAGACCACTATGCCCCAGCACTGACCTCTAGCCCCTAGCCAATGAAGAATTGCACGTGGGAAACACTAAACGTCTAAACATGTTTAGAAGAAGAGCTCCAGGGCTGGTGTTGCAGCATAATGGGTTAAACCTCCACCTGCAATGCCAACATCCCATAGGGGTGCTGATTCGAGCCCTGGCTACTCTACTTCCAATCCAGCTCATTGCTAATGTGTCTGAGGAAGCAGCCAAAGATGAACTGAGTGCTTAGGCCCCTGCCTCCCATGTAGGAGACCTGGATGGAGTTCCTGGTTCCTGGCTTCAGCTAGCCCTAGCCCCAGCCATTGCAGAGTTTTGGGGAGCAAATCCAGTGGGTGAAAGATCTCTCTCTCTCTCTCTCTCTCTCTCTCTCTGTAACTTTGCCTTTCAAATAAATAAAATAAATCTTAGAAGAAGAAGAAGGAGGAGGAGGAGGAGCAGGAGGAGGAGGAGGAGCAGGAAGAGGAGAAGGAGGGGAGCTTCTTCCTCTCCACCTGCTAGCTGAGGCCTGGGTAAAAGCCAGGGGTGGGCTGCAGGTCACACACTCTGTGATGATTAACAGAAACTGCCTGGCACTGTTCCAGAAGCCCCCAGAATCCAGTCTAGAACTGAGTGACATTGGCACTTGGTTTTAAAATTAGTTTCACGGCACAGCTGCAGCTCTGAACAATGTGGCCAAATCCCCAGACACTCCTTGCATGGGTAAACACTACTCTGCATAAAGGTATCTCAGAGACCACCAGCCACGAGTGGGTGCAGGGGCCAGGCACAACCGTAGCACTTTGCACGGCCACACACTCGTGCGTTTACATTGTCAAGCCCAAGTGAATGCCAGCCATCATGCACGGTGGTCAGCTCACTGATTCTCGTGGTCCTATGAAGTGGATAGTATTCCTCCATTTTATTCAAGGAGATGGAGGTCAGATGAGTTAAATAACCGGAGCAGGATTACACAGCTGTGGTGATGCAGCTGACTCCAAAACCAAGCTCATTCCACCCCCACCCCCACCAGAGAAGGGCTAAGTGAAGCAGCAGACAAAGCCCTCAGCCCACCAGGGCAGCTGCCAGGTGGAGACAGAGCCTAGAGCAGCGGCGGCCCGGGGGGCTGAGGACACGAGGCCCACTCCTCTATGTCTCTCGCCTCTTCCCCGTGCACACTGGGCTGACAGTAACTCGTGGCAGCAATTTTCCTGGAGAACACTGAGTTCTTTTGGCCAGCTGGGCCCGGCCGCTGCTCCCAGGCCAGCCTCCCTGGCTCCACAAGGAAAGACAAGCGCACTTTGCTGTCAGCATCTCCCTCCAGGCCCGGGGCTGAAAATGACCAGTTTGTCAGAGCACCCGCCTTGGATCCACATACAAGATTGCAGGGGCCAGGGCCTCCCCTCCCCCAAAAGCCTGACAGTTCCCAGCAGGGGCTCCACCCAGGTCACCTCCCATCCGTGGCACTGCCCCACATCGCTCGCTCCTACCTTCAAGTCGCGGCCGTCAGCCTCCCGCAGCTTCTGGAGCCTGAAGTCTCCCTCGCAGGGATTGAGGGCGGACGGGGGCGCCACACAGGCACACTTGCAGGACGAGCCCGAGGTGATGGTTTCCACGGTGTAGAAGTCTTCCCTCCTGGAGGTCCCCGCGTTGATCCTCTGGCAGGCATCTCGGCCCAGGGGTCTCACCACGCACTTGCACTGACAGTCTGAACCCTCAGACACGGCCTTGACCTTGTCATAGTCTCCCAGCAACTAGACACAGAGAGAATGGGAGGAGACATGAGGACAGCGGCACGGGGCAGACTCCTCAGGGAGGTGCTCCTTTGGCTTTGTCACATGTCCTGCACCATCAGAGATCTCGGACAAGCCCGAAGCATGGAGTGACTAGGTCATCGCGGCGCAATCTGCTGACTGTGCTTTTCCTTCAAGGCACTGAGTTCAGCTCTCTTGGTTTGTCTTGGAAAGCCATGTCTCCCTCAGGGGGCCTTAACCTTTCATCATGGAAAGGAAAAAAAACAAACGAGCCCCATCGTTCTTCCACTAGCCCTTTCCTTCGGCTAGAATCCAGGCTTAGATTCAGAAAAGAAAAAGACGAGGGGTTGAAGGAGGGATGTGAAAGTTATAACCCATCTGTCATTCGTTCATTCAACACCTGAGTGCCACCCAGGGGCTGTGAGAGGTGCAGAGATGGGCCAGACAGAGAGCTTACCCCCCAGGAGTCTGTAGTGTGGGAGGCATACAAAGAACTGTCAACCAGCGTGGAGAGTGACAAGTGCCCTGGCCGAGCAAAGGAAGAGCAGTGGGAACCAGGGAAGACTTCTTGGAGGAAGTGGTATTTGATCTGGGACTTGACTGATGGTAGATTTGGAGAAAGGGAGTTGGGGGAGACAGGTCCCGGAAGTCTACAAGGTTTACTCAGTCTAGGGGTTCATTTGGCTCCTGGAACAGCTTCTGAATTCAAACTCTGGGCAAAACCCCAGGAGAGTCAACGGGGCAGTGCTTGCTGCTTCTACAAGGCTAAACATTTCCTTCTGGGTAGCTTGGCCCTGCCAGGCTCCCCAGTCAGGAAACATCACACAGCAGGCTTTTTGGAGGCTGCACTCTGGGCACTTGGTAGGAAAAAGGGCCTCTCTCACTCTGCTCATCTCTGTCCAACAAGTCGTGTATCCCCAAGCCAGGGCTCTTTCCCTAGGCCGGCAGAAGCGTTCCCTTCCTTTGACTAATGATCCTGGCAGGCAGGCACGGAGCTTGTTTGAGTGGAAATGTTCCTTGGGATGCTGGGGACTGGCGCGCGCGCTCGGGTGGGGGGGGGGGCGGGTAATGTTTTCCTTGCAAAGGTTGGGTTTCTTCTAACACTAATATTTGTCTTAGAGCTGTTGTCCAACACAGAATGGATCCGTGGCAGAAGGAGGTGCAGCTCAGGGTGACTTCAGAGCTGAGAGTAAATCGTGGCTAATCCACTCTCCGAAGCTCTGCCGCGTTTCACCCTGCTCCCAGCTCCCTGCCTGGACTCCCTCCCTCTGGGAGGCTCCGGCTGCAGGAAGGCTTTGGTTGATAGCACTCCATTGTGAGGGATTTTTTATGCCTTTTTTATGTAGGGATCAGTGTGAGGTTATGGGTGGCCACAGGGCACCGAGGAACACAATCATTGGAAGGAGAGTGAGGGGACGGGGCTTTGATAAATCCTAATGCGGACCTGAAGAAGGAGCCAGGCTCAGGCGGCACAGGCAGCTCCGATCCCTTCCCAGACACTCCGAGGATTACGGCGACACCCACTACACACCATGCCATGTATGTGAGTATAAGCACTGTGGACACGAGCTCCCCGCTGAAGGCCAGCAGGAGGCCTGGCTTTCCAGTCCCATGGTGCTCCCCAGCCCTGCGCTCCTCCTTTGCAGAAAACGGTACTGGGGTGTTTGGAGGACTGAGTCGGATGGAACAAGCACTTGGTAAATGGCCACGTCCATCACTACCACCTGTCACTGAGCCTGCACCCAGATCTCCAGTTCCACTGTCCCCCGCCACCCAATACACCAGGTCCAGGACAAATCGCTCTGTCCTGGGGCCACCTCCTCTGCAGTCATCACACAGGTTGCTGCTCTGTCTTCAGCCCACGCCCAGCCCCAGGCCATACACCTCTTGCCACGGGTGATGCTGTGTGCCCCCTGTTGGATAAGCCCACTAGTTTCCACATCCCAGTTCTGACAGCCAGCCACACAGACAAGACAGAAGAATAAGGTGGAGTCTCCCTTCCTCATCTTCTCTTTTCTCCTGATTTGGTAACCTTGAAAGGCTCCCTAAATTTTTTTGAGGATCCATGTCCTTCACATTAAGAAAATACTCTGATAAATGAAAAGCAAATGCCTTTGCCCTTGGTAATGGAGGGGAAGCAGCCGCCCCCAGACACTTGAGGGAAGACAATCCCTGGGCCCCTGCCACCACCTAGACAAGAGGGGCGGGCAGGGGGCTCTGCATCCTACCTGGGACAAAACGTTCTCCTGGTTGTCGGCCTCGTTCTGCAGAATGTCGTCCTCCGTGGGTGCCGCCGTCGGCACATCTAGGGGCTCGCTTGTCCCTGTGGGGCGAGTGCTGGACCCCCAGCCCGGAGCCACAACCAGAGCGAAGCAGAGAACAAGGAGCCGCGGCTTGGCCATGACCCTCGCCACCAGAGGAGCCTTGGCCCCTTCAGAGAACGCTTGGGTCGAGGGTCTCCGCAAGGACCGAGGCGACGGGGTCTCCTGGCTGGAGCCCGAGTGGCTGTTCAGGGCGCCTTTTAAAGCTGGGCGCAGCTGAGCAGGGCGAAGGAGTGCGCCCCCGCGACCCAGGGCATCTCCTGCCCCACGCGAGCAGCCCTCGACTGTGCGACCCCAAGACCGAGCTGGGCGCAAGGAAGAGGAGGTGACGGGTGGAGGCGGGCACCGGAGGAAGGGCTCAGGTGGAAGGCAGACGTCCAGGCAGACGCGGTGGGTGCGCACCCGGGCGGGCGGCGGCGAGCCTCGGGGCGCACAGGGACCAGGCACACGGACCCGGAGCGCGGCCAGGGGGACACAGAGGCGGCGGCGGCGGCGGCGGCTGGACGGCAGGCGAGGGCTGCTGGGCGTTCGCGCGGAGGGAGGGCGGAGCCTCTATTGTGCCGGGGCCGCGGCGGTGCAGCCAGTGACGGCGCGGAGGAGGAGGACCACGAGGCGCCCAGGGCTCGGGCGGAGGGGCGCCCGGGCGACCCCGCCCCCACTCGGCTTCCGCGGCGACTGCGCCGGGGCTCTGCTGAGCTTTCACCTGACCCCAGAGGACCAAGGGTCCGTGAGAGGGTTGTCTTGCGCCCATTCTCACCGAGAGGAGCGAGTGTCCTCCGGATTGGGGGCGGGCACCGGGCGCCGGCTCCAGCTCCTCGGCTGTCGCCCTGGGTCGCCCCCGGCGCGGGAGGAGAGGCGCGATGGCTCTCTTGGGCGCTGCTTTTCCCAGCCCTGACTCTGGGCGCGATCTCCGGCAGCTTTGAACTTAGCGCGGTTGGTAGTTGGTTGGCCTGCTGCAGCTTTAGGATCTCGTAATACCTCCACCCAGAGGCTAACTTCTGAACTCCCTGCTGGAGTGTGTGGACGTGGGTGAATGTTAACAATAAGGGGAGTAGCTGAAAAGCTCTGACATTTTTTTTGCGTGTCCCAAGGGAAAGAGCTACTGCCCGGGAATCAGACGGTTCCGAAGGGAACTCCTCTTAACTGTCTCCGTGGTTTGCGACGAGTCTCCGGGTCTCTGTCGCCAGGGGATCTCTAAGTCAGTGTGCCATTATGTTACGGTGATCTTTCTTAGTGCTCCTTTTATAAACCCAATATGAAGATGAACAGTGTGTGGATTTAAGAGACTCTGTGCTTTCCAAGACAGCTGTCACCCTGAATATGTTGAACAGGGCCAAACTCCTTCGAAGATGTAGAAAGTATTGAGAAACTCTAGCACCTGCCCCTTATGCTAAGGAATAAGGGTTGCAATAATCTAAGCAATGGGGTCGATGCTCTGTCTAGGAGGTTAAGCCTCCACCTGCAGCGCCAGCATCCTATATGGCCCTCCTGTTCAAGTCCCGGCTGTTCCACTTCCTATCCAGCTCCCTGCTAATGGCCTGAGAAAGCAGTGGAAGATGGCTCAAGTCTTTGGTCCCCTGCTACCCACGTGGGGATCCTGGAAGAAGCTCCTGGCCCCAGGCTTTGTATCTGCCCAGCTCCTGGTTCCGGATCAGCTGTTGTGTCCATTTGGGGAGTGACCCAGCAGATGGAAGATCTCTCTGGTCCTCAAATAAATAAACCTTAAAAAAATAACCTAGGGGGCCAACACTGTGGCATGGTAGGCTAAGCCTCTGCCTGCAGTGCTGGCATCCCATATGTGCACCGGTTCAAGGCCTGGCTACTCCTCTTTTGATCCAGCTCCCTGCTAATGCACCTGAGAATGCAGTGGAGGATGGCCCAAACACTTGCATGGGACACCTGGAAGAAGCTCCTGGCTCCTGGTTTCAGCTCAGCTCAGCTCCTGCTGTTGCAGCCATTTGGTTAGTGAATCAGCAGATGGATGACCATTCTCTGTCTCTCCCTCTCTCTGTCTGTAATTGTACCGCTCAAATAAATTTTAAAAAATAATCTAAGTAATAAACTAAGGAGGCTTCTGCTCATATCCATGATGACAGTTGACAGAATTATAATAATAACTGCTATTAATATTTTAATAGTTTTTTTTTTAAATCCAAAGTTCTGGGTGTCTGGGTTTGTGGGGATGTTAACACATTCATCTACCAAATATTTTCTGAACCTATATGGCAGTAACCATCTGTAAAATATAGTTTTACAATGCAATTAAAATAAATGTTGTATGGTGGCTCAGTGCAAGGCAACCAAGCTAGGTTGCTGGACACTTGCTGAGAGGATGTGTCAATTATGGACAGTCTGTGTCCTACAGGAGTGCGGCAGGTGTGTAGAGTATGCCGAACAAACCCTCGAACTGGAAGGCAGAGTAAGAGCATATCCCATGCGGCTCGAGGAGGGCATAGGTCACTTCCAGGTGGAAAGTCAGTAAGGATTTTTGGAAGAGTGATCCTGAAGATGACTGGGATGATGACGGTGGGTTTCAAAAAGGCAGCAGGTAAATCAACAAGGTGTAGGCAAGACAGAGAGAGGGACAGAGAGAGAGGGAGGGAGAGAGCCTCCACGCATGTGGAGAGCTCAGACTGCTGCTCACCTCTCAGGAAAGTCCCCAACTCCATTACCCTGGTGGCTCCTGCACTGCGTGCTCCCGTCATACCACACGCCTCTTCTTCACAGAAATGGGGAGTTAGACACTGACACTCCTTTGTGGGTTGTTGCAGGAGTGCCTGTCTTCTCTCCCAGACTGTAAACTCCATGAGGGCAGGGACTTTGTTTAGTTTTGTTCACCATTACGTTCTGAGTTTTACCCATGTCTGGAATAAAATGGACACTAAATCAATATTGGTTGAATGAATGAGAACTGCAAATAGTATTATTGGATGTCATCCCAGATGCCCTCATGAATATCCTATTTGTGTCCATTAGGGCTTATTTGATTGCAAATAACAGCAAATCTTACTAGCAATGGCCTAATCAAATATGCATTTATTTTTCTTCCCTAAGAAGACTGGAAATTGGTTGTTTGAAATGTGGTTCAGCAGCTCAGTGACCCATGTGCTTTCCATTTTTCGCTTCATTATTCTTAGGGTATTGACTTTTTAATCTAAAGCGATTTAAGCCAGTCATGGCTACTCTATTGTCACACATTCAGTTTCCCAGCATGCCTTACAGCTAGGCGCGATCATGGGATTCCATTCTGGCCAACAGAATAAAATACAGTCTGGCCCTCATATCTGTAGGTTTCACATCCATGATTTCTGCATCTATGGATTCAACCAACCTTAGATCAAAAATATTTGAAAAAAAAATTGCATCTGTTTGAACAAGAGTATAACCACTGTTTACATGGTATTTTTATTGTACTAGGCATTATAAGTAATTTAGAGTTGATTTAAAATTTATGGAAAGATGTGTGTAGGCTATGTACAAGTATTACACCATTTTACATAAAGGACTTGAGCAGTGACAAACTTTGGTTTCCAAGGCAATGTCCTGAAAGTAATCCCTCATCAATACCAAGGGAGTTTCTGGAAAAGACACTTTGCTTCCTGCTAAAAGAAACACACAAGAGAGGAGCTTCCTGGTGCTACACTCCCCTACTCCTTTGATTGTGGTTATTGGCCCCAGAGCTGTAGCAGTCACCTGGAACACAAGTCCTTTCTCCCATTGAACTGAAAGACAGTCCTTCGCAGGTCCACTTCTAGTCTCCTTTTAAGGTTCAATCTGATGAGCCCACCTAGTGTGTTGAAGACCCTTCCCACAAGACAGCTCTGTTTACTTCCAGGGAGAAAGCAAGGACCACCTAAATCCCTCAGTCTGTGTCCACTCGCCTCGTCTTTTATTTCCATTTGCTCACCTGTTTCTCAGACTACATGGTAATCCAGATCCTCCCTTTTTCTGGTTATTTTCTTTCTAGAAAAACTCCAGTTTGAGTAGATATTAGGGCATATTGAAACCATTCTTCCCGTTTTCTGGACACTGCTATTTTATTATTGTAGTCCAACGTTGCCTCAGCTCTTTTGGCAGCCACAGCTCACCAATGATTCACTTTGATTTATTTCTTCTGTGTAGATTTCCTTTTTCCTTTATCCCATGCTTTCCAACTATGTTCTTCTTCTTTTTTTTTTTTTTTTTTTTTTTTTTAAGCACAAGTACAGCTTTTACATTTTTACTCACCGAAGACTATAATGATTTTGGCTCCTTTGTTCATCATGTTCAATTCTTATTATTTTTGCTCTTGTCCCAGTTCTGTTTAATTGACAGAGTGTCTGTTTAATTTACATCATTAATTTTTTAATGCTACATTTATTTAGATAGGGCCTGATTCTAGAGCCCTAGACCATTAATAGGAAAAGCGGCTCCTTATTGATGTCAACCCTTTGGCTGGAGGACCGCTCAGCCAGTCAGAGGTGTTGGTGCCTAGACCACGTGTCTTTGTATGTTTACAAGCATTTCTTGAGGGATTTTTGTCACCAGAGAGTAAGATACAGTGCCCGTAGCATTTCTTTCATGGGTTTCTGTATCAGAAGATCTGAGAATGAATTTGGTTTGGCTTAGAACATCTAAGTTGATCCACTCAGAACTCCCAGCACTCCTAGCTAAGAGCTGCCAATTCACGTCACTGAATTCGGAGCGTAATAGTGGGAAACAAGCGTTGCTGTCCCCAGTGGACTGATGAAGTCACTGAGATGCCAGGACAGTGGCACATACAATGGCTGCTCTGAGCTGAGCACCAGTTACCTGGCAGGCATCATTTAGTGTTCTCAAAATCTCTGAGTTGGGGATAGCCTTCCAAGGGCTTGGAGAGGGACGCACTGTGGAAATGTTCAAATAAATAACAGGGTGTCAGAAGGAGCCAAGTGTGCCGCTTCAACTAGCAGAGACCCAAGACTGTCACCCGTTTCGGCCAATCAGCAGGTTGCTGGATTCTGGGGACTCTGCAGCGCCCACGTCCACCATGCCCCACCCCCAGACAAGTTTGCTTCTGGCAAGATCATCTGTTTTCCAGTTTGCCTAAGGCGCCTCTCGGCTCTGCTCTGAAAGGTCTGTTACAGACTAACGCTTCCTTTGCCAGGTGGGGCTGGGGTGGCTGGAAATGACCTGCCACCTCCGTCTGTAACTTAGAAAGTGCACCTGCCCTGTTAGCGGCCAAATCAAAGAGCAGGGCAGAGTCCCACGAGCAACATCATTCTGCCACCTCCCTTCGCCGGCTGGCTGGCAGGCAGGAGCCGTGCCAGGGAACTGTCATAGAGTGCTGCGGAGGGTGATGGAAAGCACAGCCCGAGTGAGGCCTTTCCCTCGTTCACGCTGCTCCGCCGCTTTCTCAGCTGCTTTTTATGCCTTTGATCTTCTCGCTCGCTCTCTCCTTTAATTCGGTTTGACTCATTGATTGAACGTATATTCGGAGCCAGGGACTCTGTGACCTGCTGAAGGCAAGAAGGCAAAGACGCCGGGACTTCTGCCTTGAAGAGCTCGTGTTATTGAAGATTATAAATCCATGGCCCTGGGAAGGGGCGCAAAAGAGGATTATTTTTTCCCTCCCTCCAGGTGTTTTAGTAAAGAAACAAGATTTTTCTTACCTGATTCTTCTCAGCGTGAAGGGCACTTATATCTATACGCCAACTGTGGTCATACCTTTTTATCCAACCCAGCTCTACATATTAAATTCAAGTTTTAAGCTAATTACAGCAAAATCAATGCGTGTTTATCAAGCACACAATGTTTGTTCAATGCAGACGTGCTGTTTAGGTCTCTGGACCTAACTCTGAGTCAAAATATGTTGCTCCTATTTCTATTTTCTCACATCTTCCGTTTTTAAAAAGATTTGCTTTTATTTGTTTATTTGAAAGGCAGAGTGACGGAGAAGGAGAGAGAGAGAGAGAGAGAGAGGTCTTCCATCCACTATATCACTCCCCAAATAGCCAGGGCTGGGCCAGGCCAAAGCCAGGAGCCATGAACTCCATCCAGGTCTCCACTGGGGGTGGCAGGATGATGCTGGCATCACAGATGGCAGTCCAACTTGCTGCACCACAACCACCCCCTCAAATTTTCTCTGTAGTTCATGAAAGATCATTATCCTCTAAGATGGTTTCAACATGCATTATCTTGGTGTTTTTTTTTTTTTTAAATGATAGGCAGAGAGACTTAGACAGAAAGAGAGATTTCCCATCTGCTGGCTTACTACCCAAATGCTTTAGCAGCCAGGGCTGGTCTACAGCAAAGCCAAGAGCCTGGAACCTCATCTGGGTCTCTCAGGTGGGTGACAGGGACCCAAGTACTTGAGTCAACACCTGCTGCCTCTAGGGTGCCCATTAGTTAGAAGTAGAGCCAGGACACAAAGCCAAGCACTCTGATATGGGATGTGGGCATCTTAACTTCTGTACCAAAGGCCCACTCCAATACGGGTTACCATTATCATCCTCCCACCCTTTCACTCCTCAGTGGATCTGGAGCTTTGTCCTGATGTTTCCCCACTCCTCTGTGTGCCTCTGACTTCAGGAGGGAGACACGGAAGCAGCATCTGCTTTATTTCTTCTCTCGGGGGGCTCATTCCAGAGCTTTATCCCTGAAGTAGCTCTGCTCCAATGACCTACAGTGGGTCTGGAACCAGGTGGTATAAGAGGATGCACTATGGATGTTACACCCCCACCTCCACACACACTGCTCTGGTCCTCTGTAGCTTGACTTCTGCACCAGCACCTGAGAAAAGTGTGCTTCAACAGGTGCATATTGAGGAAGCAATTGCTCCCATGGGGATGAGTCTTCTAGGTTTGAGCAGGACGCAAGCCAACTTGCTGTCATGGGAGAGAGGAAAAAAGGAGTAAAGTGGGAGAGGCAATCAAGGTCTAGTCAATTTAATGCTTTCTGAAACAAGAAGAATATTGCTTCATGGTTACGAGCCTGGACTCTAGTGTCAGATTGCTGGTGTTCAGATCTTGCCTCTGCCAAGAAGAACGCACCCACCGAACTGGATTAATTTGAGAAAGTGGCACAATTTCTGAGTCTTGATTTCCTTATCTATAAATTGGGAGTATTGATGGTAGATGCCTCAAAAGTGGTTGTGCTGATTAAATAAGATATTTAAAGACTCCCACATATTCCCTGACACATTGTAGGTGTCCTATATGGGTTGGCTGTTGATATTATTATTAGGTAACATGTAATTAACTAGAACTTGAAAATACTGTTTGCATTGAGATGGGCCATAAGAAACATTTGTGATTATGGCTTGTTCACATCCATTAGCCATTCATTCATCCAATCATTTAGCAGGTCCTGAGGTAGATACTGAAGAAATATGAAGGAATAAGATACTCATGCATAGTATTTGAGTGAAAGATCCTACAGTCTCCTGAGAAAGACTTGTAAACAGACAAGCAGCAAAGAGCTTGGGGGGCACAGACGATGCCTAAGGGAATGACTGCCAGACTCAGCTTCTATGGGAAGAGGGTGGGATCAGAGTGCTCTGGGAGACCTACAGGAGGAAGGAACCCCTAAGCAGAGCCATCCCTGAGGCTGAGGGACAGGAGAAGCTGTGAGGAGGGACTGGGGAAGCCGGGTGGAGGAGGAGACAAGGGCAATCCAGGACAAGAGATCTCCAGGGCCAGGGGCTGCGAGATAGGAACATGGTGATGTGGGCGAGGCTGCAGTGTTAGACACCCTGGGGGACAATAGGAAATGAAATCAGCAAGCAAAGCCCAGTTACTGAAGATCTGGGACTATGTCTTATATGCAGCTAGGAACCACTGAAGGATTTGAGGCAGAAGAATGCCGTGGTCTGATTTGCAGATTAAATGGATTTCTCAAATGGTGAGGAATAGACAGCACAGGGGAAGGCAGAACCATGCCATGACTCTCAGCAGACTAGTGACCTCCTGGGATCATTAGGGGTGAGGAGAAGCTGGGTGAGAAAGACACTGGGAGAGGAGTGGATCAGGCAGCAGCCTAGAGACTAGACGATTGCGGTGAGTTATTGGGAGATGCAAGCAGTGGTGGGGCACAGGGGTTACAAAGGAGGGAAGAGGAGGGGAAATAATGAGAAGCTAGAAGGCAGGGCCACATCACACAAGGCCTGTGTACCTATGCTGTGAAGTTTGGCCTACAAGGTGAAGGCTTTGGGCAGGGAGACATCGAGGATACGCTAAACAAGGGAGTGAGACAATGAACTTGAGTTCCAGTAGATGGCCCTGGCAGTAGTATAGAGAATGGATTGGAAGGTCCGGCGGAATTAGGGACATCTGCTGGAGGCTGTTGTAGAAATCCAAGGCATGAGGTGGGAAGGCTTTGATAAAGGTAGTGGCACAGAGGGCAGGAGAGAGGGGAAGGGATGAGACACATCACAGGGGGTAGAATCAACAGGACGCGGATCCAGTGGTGTGAGAAGGGGAGGACATTATTTTGGATTCTTACTTGGAAGTAACAAAGCAACTTCATCCAGATCAAGAAAAAAAGGAGACGAGGGAGAAGAAACTGTAATAAGGCCATAGGGATATCTCAGAGAACCCAAGGACCCAGCTATCATGGGTTATTAGGGACTGACTTGAACCAGAGGTTTCCCTGGTCCATCCAGTAGACCACATTGAAGAAACAGTTCCTTTAATAGTATGAGGCTTTTTCTTTCTCTGGTCCGATTCCATATGCCCAGGGAAGGGGCTCTGGTCCAATGTGAGTAAGATGTTTATTGTTCAAAGTTTAGTTTAAAGACTGAAGTCTTCATTTAAAGTGCAGGGTGTTCGGTCATTTTATAGAAACAAAATGAGAAGGGGAGCAGCTCTCAGGGAGGGGCTGCTAGCCCAGACAAATTAATGAGGGTGCATTCTACTCTACCCCATGGCCTTCTGGCTCTTTTTCTATCTCCTATTGCTTCCGAAGGTGTATCATGTGGCATTAGTTAGTTGTGACATTGAAAAGCCAAAGTGTCTCCCTGTAAGAGGCAACCCAGGTTAGCCTCTAGAGATGTTGGAAGAAACTCTTCTCTGTGCTGTTCTCTCAGACCAGACTTTTTTTTCTCCTCCAGCTTGGCTTGAATCTAGTGCAGACGTGATGTCCCAGTG
Organism: Sylvilagus floridanus; assembly: GCA_949820135.1. Lineage (NCBI taxonomy): Eukaryota > Metazoa > Chordata > Mammalia > Lagomorpha > Leporidae > Sylvilagus > Sylvilagus floridanus. Next base: position 123,476,484 of record OX463225.1, read on the forward strand.
ACTGCATGGCCACTTTGACGTGATGTGTACACAGGCAGCTCTCCACTAATGTCGGGATTTCCTTTGGTAGATTAGCTACTGAAAATGTTTAATCCATACATTTTACTCATTCATATATTTGAGTATCAAATTTGAATATAAAAGATTTGCTTATTTCAAAGAGTGACACGGAGAGCAATGGAAAGAAGGAGACAGAGAGAGAGGGAGAGAGAGAGAATCTTCCAACCTCTGGATCACTCACCAACACCTGCAGTAGTCAGTGCTGGGCTGGGCCAGGCCAAAGCCAAGAGCCTGGAACTCTATTTGAGTGTCCCATGTGGGTGACAGGGACCCCAGTACTTGAGCCATAATCCACAGCCTTCCTAGGTGCAGTAGCAGGAAGTAGAGTAACTGGGACTCGAACCAGTGCTCCAATATGGAGTGCCAGCGTCATGAGTGGCAGCTTACACCATTCATCACAATGCCAGTTCACATAAATGTAGTGTGGTTTTAGCCTTGGTAGGCAGCCTGGAGCTAAGGGGGAGCCTGGGCTTCAGGGTCAGACTGGTTGTGGAATTCTGGCTTTGCCATATTTGCTGTTGACCTTGGACAAGTCCCTTCACTTCTGTGAGCCTTGGTTTCTTCGTGCTAACACGGTGATCATGGAAATATCCTCCTCTGCTCCCTGTGTGTTCTCCACATGTTCTTTGCTTTAGCCTTTCAGGAATGAGCTCCCTCTCCCCAAAATAGTGAGGAGTGTAAAGATCACAGAAGGCTTAATAAAAGGTCGACTTAGATTTAGCATTGAGAGGAAACCCAGACATTGATACAAAGGGGAAGATTTACTGGGCACAGGAGAGAGACAATTCTAGCCTGGCCTGTGTGGAAGTTTCAGAACCACAGACTTGAGTGAAAGTCTTAATTCTGTGACACATACGGGATCAGGGCGGGGGATGGGGTGCGGCTTGAGCAAGTTGTTCTTTTCTAAGCCTTGGTTTTCTAGTGTCACTGGGCTGTTGTGGAGATTAGAGACCTACCGAAAAATGCTCCACCCATTGCCTACCGCATCCAATAATGTTATCAGGTGTTGAAAGAGCAGCACTCGTTTATCCAACGGGGGCTGGGTTACTAGGTAGATGAGTCCTCCACAGCCCCCCCCCCCCTTTTTTGGTTTGTTTTGTTCCAGGCACTAAGCTTTAAACAGGTAACTTTCTGAAGCTCGGGCGATTCCCAAGATGTTCTCAGAGGTCGGGCTGTGGAAGCGGCTGCCAGCGCCTCGCTTTTGTTGGCACGGCACCTGGCCACACCCACTGGCTGCAGCTGCTCCGGAAGGTGCTGCCATGAGCCCAGGGAGTGGAGGCACTTCTCCGAGAGGAACACAGCGCTGCCCAAAGCAAGGCAGCGAGCTGATCGCGCCTGGCACGGGCATCCCTGCTTTGACACCAAATGAATGAAAACCCAAGGGGTACCTCCCTCCAGACAGGAGGAAACCCAAGTATGTGCTCTGAGAGCCAACGCTCCCATCCAAGGAGAAACCTGAAATAGCAGCGGTGCGATTGAGACAGGGCGGCACCGTCCCACAGTTACAGCTCCTGCTGACACTCCTTCCCCTTCCTCTAAAGAATTACTTTCTTCCTTTGGAAAACTCAACTCAAGCTTATTCCAGTTAAGTGTGGAGCCCCCTCATCCCTGGCCTCTGTTGTCTCATTGGTTTTGCCCTGCTTTCTTCTTCTCTCTTCCTTCCTTCCTTCCTTTTTTTTTAAAGCTTTATTTATTTGAAAGAGTTACACACAGAGAGAGGAGAGGCAGAGAGAGAAAGAGAGAGAGGGAGAGGTCTTCCATCAGCTGGTTCATTCCCCAATTGGCCACCACTGTGCTGCTCCAAAGCCAGGAGCCAGGAGCCAGGAGCTTCTTCCTGGTCTCCCACTTGGGTGCAGTAGCCCAAAGACTTGGGCCATCTTCTACTGCTTTCCTAGGCCATAGCAGAGAGCTGAACTGGATGTGGAGCAGCCGGGACTTGAACCAGAGCTCATATGGGATTCTGGCACTGCAGGCTGTGGCTTTACCCACTACACCACGGTGCTGGCCCCGCCTCCCTTACTTCTTACAAGGAAAAAATAAAGCCCTTCAGAGCTCTGTCACCTGGAAGTGGTAGGTGTGGTTCAACTGTGTGCATTCACTCCTTCACGGGAGCTTTTCAGGGTCTCAGCTTCACTGCTCGTTTGCCCAGAGCTGTATGCCCTGAACCACGCTGCCTTTACATAGCTCCAGGGGGACCCTACAATGATGCTCCTGGGGTTAAAGAGGCTTTGAGCAGTTCACATAGGCCTGTGAAATAATAAATAGGCATCTCATTTCATCCTCACAGCTATCCTGCAGTGGTGGCAATATTATCTCTAGGCTGAAGATGAGGCGATTGAAACAGAATTTGGCTAACTCACTGCAGGTGAGACTACATTATTAGTAAGTTAGAAGCTAGCTTTGATCCCAGCTATCTCTGATCCCAAGCTCACGCTATTCATCACATCCTATCCTGGAATATTAGCATTAAAAACCCGACTACGGCATCTTAACCATATGCCCTCTTTCTTTCTTTTTTTTAAAGACTTATTTATTTTGCTCAAAGTCAGAGTTATGCAGAGAGAGGAGAGACAGAGAGAGAGAAAGAGGTCTTCCATCCACTGGTTCACTCCTAGAGCTGCACCGATCCGAAGCCAGGAGCCAGAGCTTCTTCCGGATCTCCCACACGGGTGCTGGGGTCCAAGGGCTTGGGCCATCTTCTACTGCTTTCCTAGGCCATAGAGAGAGCTGGATAGGAAGTGGAGCAGCTGGGTCTTGAACCAGTGCCCATATGGGATGCCAGCAGGGCAGGTGCCAGCCCCAATGCCCTCTCTCTTTCTGAAGTTCCTTACTTAAGGTTCTCTAACCACTCAGGCCAAGTGGTACCCCCGCAGAAATATAACAGGCTGCAGAGGCAGTGGGCAGAGAGATGTCCCAGTCTAGGAGCCCTGGAGTCTGCTCCCAGAGCTGCCACTCCAGCTATATGAATTTGGGAAGTCGCTGGCTTCCGTTTTGCCCATTTACCAAGAGAATTTAGTTGGGCCAAGGAGTTTCCAGGGTGGTACCACTCAGCCCTAACATTCTGGTTGCTTGGGCAGAGCCAAGCAGCTTGATTTACTAGCCCTTCTGAAGTGTGTTCAGGAACACAGTTGGCTAGAATGTAGCTATCCACAGAAAACAAACGGGCAAGGCCATCAGTGGCTGTGGGCCACAGTGAGTATTTGAGAAAAGGCGATCTGTGCTTTCCCAGACACATTCCTCAATACCTGTGCTTCCAGTGTTTCCTTAAACCATAACGTGGTGCCTGTGTAGCTAACCTGTGCCACCTATAGCAGCCTAAATGCAGGTGGGAAAGGAGGTAGGAGCAGGGCTCATGCCCCAGGGCTCATGCCAGGAGAGCTCAGCTGGGCTACTGTGAAGGGTGCATCCCTCCCCCATGGAGCACACATCTTGGCTCAAGTGGCAGGAGAAATGGTCCTGGTTCCAGACCTGCCACTGGCTTGCTCTGGGCTGGGGACAAAAGCAGCATTTACAATGACACCGTTTCCTGAGTGCTTTACGTGGACTCTCACACATTCTCCAGGCATTGCTGGGAGGCAGGCAGGTGTGGTTTCCTGTTTTATAGATGAGAAGACAGAAATTTCTTGCATTATACAGTATGTTTTATTTTGCATTTTAAAGTGTGTTAGAAAATGCACAACACACATTCAACTTGATATTTCATAGACATTGTTTAGGATGAGTCTAAATCAAATAGGGAATTGATTTAAGGTTTATTTAAAGAAAAGTTAGTCCAGGTGACATATCAAAAAACACAAAAGTGAGGACCGGTGCTGTGATGTAGCAGGTAAAGCTGCAGCCTGCAGTGCCAGAATCCCATATCGGTGCTGGTTCAAGTCCCGGCTGCCCCACTTCCTATCCAGCTCTCTGCTATGGCCTGAGAAAGCAGTAGAAGATGGCCCAAGTCCTTGAGCCCCTGCAATCGCATGGGAGACCTGGAAAAAGCTCCTGGCTCCTGGCTTTGGATCAGTGCAGCTCTGCCCATTGGGGCCAACTAAGGCTTTGCTTTCTGGTACCTGCCAGCATATTATTTGAATGAGAAGCTTGGCTTACGATGTACAAAGGCTCACTGCAGATATGTGCTGAGGGCATTTCAGAAGGTTCACGGAAAACAGAATTAAATGATGAGTCTATTTTGGTGCAAAAAATTTTGAAATCCATGCATAAATTTTTCCATAATACGCATTTTCCATAAGCTTTTTGAAGACCCTTTATGTTCAGTTAGGCCAGGACAGTCATTTGGGAATCTTTCTGTTGCTTTTATTTTATTATTTTTTTTTATTTTTGACAGACAGAGTGGACAGTGAGAGAGAGAGAGACAGAGAGAAAGGTCTTCCTTTGCCGTTGGTTCACCCTCCAATGGCCGCCGCGGCCGGCGCACTGTGGCCAGCGCACCGCGCTCATCCGATAGCAGGTGCCAGGTGCTTTTCCTGGTCTCCCATGGGGTGCAGGGCCCAAGCACTTGGGCCATCCTCCACTGCACTCCCGGGCCACAGCAGAGAGCTGGCCTGGAAGAGGGGCAACGGGGACAGAATCCGGCGCCCCAACCAGGACTAGAACCCGGTGTGCCGGTGCCGCAAGGCGGAGGATTAGCCTGTTGAGCCACAGCACCGGCCTGTTGCTTTTTTTTAAAGATTTATTTATTTATTTGAAAGGCAGAGGTACAGAGAGACAGAGGTAGAGGTAGAACCATCTGTTTGGTTCATTCCCTTGGATGGCTGCAATGGCCAGAGCTAGGCTGATCCGAAGCCAGGAGCCAGGAACCAGGAGTTTCTTCCAGGTCTCCCATGTGGGTGGAGGGGTCCAAGGACTTGAGCTATCTTCTACTGCTTTCCCAGGCTATAACAGAGAGCTGGATCAAAAGTGGAGGAGACAGGACTTGAACCGGAGCCCATATGATGCTGGTGGCTTTACCGGCCACGCCACAACACTGGCCCCCCTTACTGTTTTTAACTTGTGAATTTTCAACATCTTTAGATAGGGCATGCACTACAAGTTTGCACAGACCTCCCCTTTCCCCATATTATCCTTGGTAACACCTGAAGCGATATGAGTTTGTGACCCCCCTTGTTTAAGGTCTTATTTTCCCCAAGATCAAAATCCTTAAAGGCTGAAAGGGCTGGTTCTTCGCTGGTGGAATTTCAGAGCCAGAGCACAGGAGTGCAGAATGGCTAACACACCTTGACTGCAATGCATGCGGAGCCCCTGCCAGCCCCTGCAGGGGAGGGAAAGTTAAGCTGGGGGCCAGCCAAGGAGATGGCAGTTGACATAGCTTTTTATGATCCTTTGGTAGCTTAATGGCTGCTTTGTAATTTTCAGTCTGGGAGTATAGTGACATCTGGTGTCTGGTGTCATCCTTCAAACCCAGTCAGTTCCAATCTGACCTCAACATCTTCTTTCCCAGACCAGTTTCACCTCCTTTCCCTTAATCCAGTCTCCATAGTGGAAACCTTACAGTCATCTCGAATATTTCTTCTGTCTCTTGCCAAGCCCTATCAGTTTTACTTATGTTGATTTTATAGATTTTTTTTTGACAGGCAGAGTTAGACAGTGAGAGAGAGAGACAGAGAGAAAGGTCTTCCTTTTTCTGTTGGTTCACCCCCTAAGTGGCACTATGGCTGGCGCGTTGTGGCCGGTGCTCTGCACTGATCCAAAGCCAGGAGCCAGGTGTGTCCTCCTGGTCTCCCATGCAGGTTTAGGGCCCAAGGACCTGGGACATTCTCCACTGCACTCCCGGGCCACAGCAGAGAGCTGGACTGGAAGAGGAGCAACTGGAACAGAATCCGGTGCCCTGACTGGGACTAGAACCCCGGGGTGCTGGCGCCACAGGTGGAGGATTAGCCTAGTGAGCCACAGCGCCTGCCTTATAGATTTTTTTTCTTAAAGACTTTATCTATTTGGAAGGCAGAGTGACAGAGAAAGAGATCTTTTGCCTTCTGCTTTGCTCCTCAAGTGGCTGCGATGGCCAGGGCTCGGGCAGGCCAAAACCAGGAACCCGAAACTCCATCAGGGTCTCACATGTGGGTGAAAGAGACCCAAGTGTCAGGGCCATCTTGTGCTGTTTCCCAGATGTGTTAGGAGTCAACTGAGTCAGAAGCAGAGTAGCCAGGACTCGAACCAGTGCTCCGATATGAGTTGCTGGAGTTGCAAGTGACAGCTTGACCCCCTGACTCAATGCCAGCCCTTTATTGCATATTTCTTGCCCCTTTTGCTTTTACCTAGTTTTGACCTATAAGCTCATCTTCTTCAGCACAACATGTTTCTGAAGAGTGCCTGCTGTGGTTTGTATGTACCTACCAGAACTCATATTGAAATTTAATCCCTAGTGTGAGGTGGGGCCAAGTGGGACCTTGATGGACTGATTAAGTTATAAGGGCTGTGCAATCATGAATGGTTTAATTTGCTCACAGATTAATGGGTCATTGCAAAATTGGGCCTGATAACAAAGCCAGTTTGGCTCTGTCTCTGGTATGCACCCCTCTTGCCATGTGATGCCCTTTGCAGCTCAGTACTGTACAGTGTCCCTGCCAGTAAGAAAGCCCTTGACAATGGACCTTCCGGCCTCCAGAACTGTGTGCTGAATAAATATTTATTCTCTATAAATTATGCAGTGTTTAGTATTCATTTATGAAATATGACAGTTCTCATCTACACATCACTGTCTGATTAATTTTCTTTTTTTTTTTTTTTGACAGGCAGAGTGGACAGTGAGAGAGAGAGACAGAGAGAAAGGTCTTCCTTTGCCGTTGGTTCACCCTCCAATGGCTGCCTCAGACGGCGCGCTGCGGCCGGCACATCGCGCTCATCCGATGGCAGGAGCCAGGTGCTAGGTGCTTTTTCCTGGTCTCCCATGGGGTGCAGGGCCCAAGCACTTGGGCCATCCTCCACTGCACTCCCGGGCCACGGCAGAGGGCTGGCCTGGAAGAGGGGCAACCGGGACTAGAACCCGGTGTGCTGGCGCCACAAGGTGGAGGATTAGCCTGTTGAGCCACGGCGCCGGCCCTGATTAATTTTCTTAAAGTTCCAGTGTATCACTTCTCTGGCAGAACTCAATAGCTCCTGTGGTCTTCAGGTTAAGGTTCAACACCTCAGCTTACCATGACCTAGCCCCAGGCTACCCTTCTGCACTTTTCCATGTTTTACAGCTGTACTCAAAGCTTTCTTGAAACCCAGAAAGGAGGGAGTGAATTGGTGTCACTTTGAACCCAGGCTATTCCCCTTCCAGCCTGCTCTCATAGAACAGAGAGGCAGTAGTGAGAAGAACAGAGTCCCCTATGGGGTGGAGGGAGGAGGAATTCCCAGCCTTTTGTTCACTGGTCTACGTTCCACAGGGAGGGGAAGAAGTGCCTTTTCCCCGAGCTGGAAGAAAGGGTTGGGTGAGGCTGCGGTGGTATGACTCATGGTTGGAGGGAAGAAGTTGGAGATGTTCTTGCTAATGGTTCTTCATGAACATTAGGGGATGGGAGGAGTGATGAGTGTGAGGAGGGTCTATAATAGTTGCAGTGGGGAAATGAAAGAGGACTTGGAAAGACCTGGAGTCTGTCTACGCTGTACTGGTAGCTTGCTCAGCTGAGCTTTCAGTCCAGCCACATAGTAGGGTGGATTCCATTGTCTCTTCCCTACCAAGTCAAGGAGTCACTCACACTCTGGGTGCTTTATGAAACTTTCCCTGATCCATTTAGCTAGATGTGGACTTTCCTTTAAATTCCAGTGTCATTTTGACCCTTTCACACGGCCTTTATATTAGCAAACCTTACATGATAGTAAGATTTGTACGTTTCTGTCTTCCTACATGGGAGGGTCTCTGGTGGTAAGGATGACGCCATGCTTTGCCTCACCAGGACTTGGGGCATTCTATTGTACTATGGTTGCTGTTCATTTATTACTTAACCACTATCCAGGTGGAGCTATTTCTTTCCACTTCTCCCTCTTTTATTAGTCTGCCATCTCTTAGTGTCTGTGCCCCGGAATCTTTCCCTTAGCCTTATCTACTTCTTCTTCTTGCTTAACTTCTCAGGTGACTAGCGGTGGCCATGGCCTTGGGCAATGGCTTGTGATCCAGGGGTGCTCTTATGGCTGAGAGATCGTGAAAAGCAGTTCTAGAATCCACGAGGATCATGTGACCACTGGAGGGAGTGATGTCATCTGAACATTCTCTATGGCATGTCATTGTTGTTCTGATAGACACTGCGGCATCTTGACCAGAGTGTGCCTGAAATGGATGAAGAGGAAAAGTTTCTGTACTGCAGACAGCAAGCGTATTTGGTCTTAATGTTGTACATTGGGGCCCAATGCATTCATATTGCTACTCAGTTAATTTTTTTCTGAATTTTTCTTCCCTTAGGTGAAAAAAAAAACAAAGATAAACCATCCCAATCCCTAGAAATTCAACATTGTCTCATTTGGAAAAAAAGGTTCTTTGACAATGTGATGACAGAACTTGAGATAGGGTTAGGGGAAGGCAACACAAAGAAGGAGCTGAGGAACTGGTGCTGTGGTGTAATGGGTAAAGCTGCTGCCTTCAGTGCTGGCATCCTATATGGGCGCCGGTTCAAGTCCCGGCTACTCCACTTCTGAGCCAGCTCTCTGCTGTGGCCTGGGAAAGCAGTAGAAGATGGGCCAAGCCCTTGTGCCCCTGCACCTGCACGGGAGACCTGAAGGAAGCTCCTGGCTCCTGGCTTCAAATGGCACAGCTCCAGCCGTTGTGGCCAATTTGGGAATGAACTAGCAGATGGAAGACCTCTCTCTGTCTCTCCTTCTCTCTGTGTAACTCTGACTTTCAAGTAAATAAATAAATCTTAAAAAAGAGAAGAAGAAGAAAGAGCCGAGTGAGTTGAAGAAGTTGGCCTTGAATGTTGGAGCCATGTGGCCCCAAGACAAGGATTACCAGCATCCATAGAAAGCGAGAGAAGGTAAGGCACAGATTTTCCCCAAGAATCTCTGGGGAGAGTACAGTTCTGTCAACACCTTGATTTTGGCCCAGTGAAACTGGTTTTGTACTTCTGGTCTCCAGAACTGTGAGAGAATAAATTTCTGCTGTGTTAAGCCACCAAGTGTGTGGTAATTCATTATTTTAGCCACAGGAAATGAATATACCCCATCCCCCCAAAAGACAGGCTGTTCCCTGATGACACGTAACCAACAGGGTGGGGCATTTTACAGAGCATAGTGGAAGAAAGAAAAACCTCATTATTGTTTTGGCTGCTAAAGACCCTGTATGAGTCAGGGTTCCCCAGAGGAACAGAACCTCTGGGATACTCAGTCATGCGACACTCAACAACAAGCTGCATTCTGGGAAATGCATTGTTGGACAGTTTTGTTGTTGAGAAGTATCACAGAGTGGAGTGACACAACCTCGATGGCAAAGATTAATCACTCGATGTGGCCTCTTGGTGCAATCAAGATCCTCGGTGAACATGAGATTGCGAGGCTGCAGTTGCCTGACAGGGTGCGGTGCTTTACAGTAACATTTTTATGAGTAGGAGTGTAAAGTCTAAAGTAATAATAAGAATATAGTATAATAAACACAGAAGCCAGTAGCACCATTTATTACTTCAAGTGGTACATACTGTATAGAATTGTGTGTACTCTACTTTTTTTTTTTTTAAAGATTTATTTATTTATTTGAAAGTCAGAGTTACAGAGAGAGAAGGAGAGGCAGAGAATAAGAGAGGTCTTCCATCCGCTGGTTCACTCCCCAATTGGCTGCAACGGCCAGAGCTTTGGTGATCTGTAGCCAGGAGCCAGGAGCTTCTTCTGGGTCTCCCATGGGATCCAATGACTTGGGCCATCTTCTACTGCTTTCCCAGGCCATAGCAGAGAGCTGGATCAGAAGCAGAGCAGCCGGGACTCAAACCAGTGCCCATATGGGATGTGGGCACTGCAGGCGGTAGCTTTACCTGCTTTGCCACAGCGCTGGCCCTACGTGCTCTACTTTTACACGGCTAACAGCACAGAAGGTTTGTTTCCACCAGCATCACCACAAACACATAAGTAATGCATTGCATTATGATGTGACAGCTGTGTTGTTGCTAGGTGGTAGGAATTGTTCACCTCTAATGGAACCACCATTGTACATTTAGTCCACCATGGACTGAACCATCATTATGTGGCTCCTGACTTTTGGAGTGAAATATGAAAGGAGATTTATAAGGGGAATTGGCTCACATGATTTGGGAGGCTGAGAAGTCCCGTGATGTCATAACTACAAGCTCCAAACCAGGGAAACAGGTTGCACAGCTCAGTCCAAGGCCAAAAACCCAAGACTCCGGGGCCCTGAGGTCCAAAGGTAGAGTAAGATGGATGTCCCAGCTCCAAGGAGTGACATTTTCTCTGACTTTGTGCTTTATCTGAGCCCTCGGATTGCTGAGGCTTCAGTTCTGGGCCCCAGTCAAAAGCAGTGGCTTTTTGGGTCACCCTGGTACCATGGTTGGAGTTAACACTCCCAAATGAGGAAAGTACAGCCTCTAAAATCCAAATAGGCCCCCTAGGCATTGTGCCTCTACCACCCTACAAGAGCTAGCTCAACATTATCCACACTACGGACACCTAGAAGATTCCCTGAGGTAGAAGACCCTGTGTCTCAGTTGATTTATTTCCCATTCTCTGTCAGGCAATTATCTCACTAACAAGTCCAGCCTAGTTGCTGCTTCTCAACTCTCCAGGTCCAATCTACATAATGCCATCAATGTAATGGATGAGTGTGAAAGCTTGTGGAAAGAAAAGTGATCAAGGTCCCCACAAACTACATTATGCCAGAGGGCTGGAGAGTGAGACTGGAAAGGTATGTCACTGGTCTTGCCAGCTGAAAACAAACCCTTTGAGTCTTACAGAAAAGTATGGAGGAAAAGATATTTGCTAGAGCAATAGTTTCATGCCAGCTACCAAGAGCTGTGACAATTTACTAAAGTAATGGAACCACATCTGGTATGGCAGCAGTGATGGGAGCCACCTCTTGATTAAGCTTATCATAACGCACTGTCATTCTCCAAGATCCATCTGTCTTCTGCGGAGGCCAGATGGGAAAACTGAATGGTGATGGGATAGAAATCGCCACACCTGCATCTTTTAAGTCCTTGATTCTGGCACTAATCTTTGCTGTCCCTGCAGGAATGGGATTTTGCCATTGATTGACTATTTTCCTGGGTAGAGGCAGCTCTAAGGGCTTCTACTTAGCTTTTCCCACCATAATAACCCCTACTCCACAGGTTAGGAAACCAATGTAAGGATTCTGCAAGCTGCTAAGTATATCTGTGCCGATTATACATTCTGGAACTGGGGAAATGACCACAGAATGGGTTTGGATTCCCACTGGACACAATGCAAGTCAGACCTGGGATAAAAGTGGGGCCATATCAATAATTTCATCCAGACCCAAGTTTACATTATCCCATGCACTCAATATCCATTCTCACATCTCCCCCAAGATTTCTGCTTATGTAAATTAGAGAACTCAGTTTCTTTTGAAGTGTAATAATCCCCACATAATCACACTTTCTACCTCACCTTTAGGCATCTAGTAGGACTTGAGTCTAGTTGTGTATCTGGCAGCTTTCACTATGGACTATCAGTACTCTCTGTGTTACTAGAAATACAGTCATTAGCATTTTTAAGTTTAATCAGATTAGGAAGCCAGCTCCATAAACCCCAAAACCAATTCAGGCAACTCATCCTCAAAATTCCTGTTCTTTTAGTAACTGGTACTAAAAGCCATGTTAGTGGGGTTTCTTCAGAGAAACAGAAATGCTAAGATAGATAGATATATAGATGATAGATAGATAGATAAGAGGGCATTTGTTAGGAGAATTGGCTCACGTGATTGCAGAGGCTGAGAAGTCCCACGAGATGTTGTCTACAAACTGGAGAATCAGGGAAGTCGGTGGCCTGACTAAGCCAATGGGCTGAAAAGCAAGAGAGTGGATGGTGTAGCTTTCCTTCTGAGGCCAAAGGCCTGTGAACCTGGTGTTCTGATGTTCAAAAGGAGGTGGGTGTCCTGGCTCTAGGAGGAAGGGGGTGAGGGAGACAGAGACAGAGGTGGGGGAGGGAGGGAGGGAGGGAGAGAGAGAGAGAAAGAGAGAGAGAATTTCCCTTTCCTCTGCCTTTTTTTTTTTTTAATCTAGATCTTCAGATGATTGCATGATGCCTGCCCACATTGAGTGAGGGTGGGTCTTCCTTGCTCAGTCCACTGAGTCAAATGCCAATCTCTTCTGGAAACACCATGACAGACATACCCAGAAATCATGCTTTATCAGCTATCTCAGCCTCCCTTAATCCAGCCAAGCTGACACCCAAACTTGTCCACCATAGACACTGGCATTCAGAGTACAAAAGCAATTTCCGGCAGAGGCTGACAAGCAGTTGTGCACTGTGTATGAACAGCACTGATACGTAGACAGTTCCCTCCTGGCACAGACCCTTAGGGAGCCAGCATTGCACACAAAATCCAAAAGAGGATCAGCTAAGCCTGACACAGCAAGAAAGGGAAAACCCAGATTGTCCCAGAAAATCTAGGCTAAAGATTTTAACCACTTTTCTCTTAAGGAAGAATTTGAAATTCATATTGAAAAAAAAATCTACTGTCAAGCCATTCTTGTTTTATACATAACTAACTGTAAAAAATTTGAGTTTATTCTCAGTTGTTTATATCAGCTCAGTTGCTTTCAATTAGTCTGTATTGTTTTCATGATCTCCTGAGGTAAAGAATTCATATACTGTGATGGTTAATTACGGATCAAGTGGGTCCCATTGAATATAGCAGTCAAGGTTCTGTTGCTCTGAGAGAGGGAGCCTAATGGGTGGCGCCCCTTTCCAAATGCTGCTTTCACAGGATTATTCCAGGGTCAGTGGGCAATCCACTGCTTACAGCAAGGTAGGATACAGGAGGAGCAAGCTGAAGGTTTCCAGACATGTGGAAAGTAGAGAGGTCTTTCTTTGTAAAAGGAAAATATGACATCAGGGAGGGATGTCTCTGTCTAAGGACAAAATTAAAATAATTTGGTTCAGAACTCTAAGCTTTATTTTTAATTCCAGAAGCAGACAACACTTCATTCCAAACAACAGAAAAGACCGTTCAGATGAACTGAGCAAAAGAAGTTATATAGAGATAGAGAAGTTCCAGGAAGAGGAGAAAGGAAGAATAAAAAGTGGATTGGTCATTTTAAAGTTACATTCCTTGCAACAAGGGGAAAGGCAGACAGAACAACGGAAAGATGACTGATTGTCTGTCAGGCTACTTGAGGTCACTTAAAGCAGAGGGAACTTTGCTCTGTTTGGGAAATCTGGCTGTTACAGCTCGTTTATCATGATTTCTTGGAAGGTCAGATAAATTGCTTAGTCTTAGTTTGGTGATGAATAACTTTAGCATGACTGATTTTAGTTTGATTTTTAGTCTGGTGTGCTGGGGCCTAGTGCAGGAGCCTGGTCTAAAACAATGGCTGCCTGTAGTTTTTATGTAACACTCTATGAAAACAGAACCAAGAGCAGACATTTGGCTTAGTGGGTAAGATGCCAGCATCCTACGCTGGCGTGCCTGCCTTCAATACCCACCTCTGGGTCCTGACTCCAGCTTCCTGCTAATGAAGACTCTGGGAGACAGGGGTTATGGCTCAAGTAGTTGGGCTCAAGAAGTATGGCTTCAGGTAGGAGTCTTGGATTGAGTTCCTTGCTCCTGGGTTGTTCTCAGCTCACCCTTGGCCTTTGCAGGTTTTAAGGGAGTGAACCCGCAGATGAATGCATGCTCTCTCTCTCTCTCTGTCTCTCTCTGTCTCACTCTGTGTGTGTATGTGTGTGTGTGTGGGTGGGTGGGGTATGTGCGTGTGTGTCTCTCCATCTGTCAAATAACTTTTTAGAAAAGAAAAAGAATGGCCGGCGCCGTGGCTCAACAAGCTAATCCTCCGCCTTGTGGCGCCGGCACACCGGGTTCTAGTCCCGGTCGGGGCACCGGATTCTGTCCCGGTTGCCCCTCTTCCAGGCCAGCCCTCTGCTGTGGCCTGAGAGTGCAGTGGAGGATGGCCCAAGTGCTTGGGCCCTGCACCCCATGGGAGACCAGGAAAAAGCACCCAGCACCTGGCTCCTGCCATCAGATGAGCGCGGTGCGCCGGCCGCAGCGCGCTGACCGCGGCAGCCATTGGAGGGTGAACCAACGGCAAAAGGAAGACCTTTCTCTCTGTCTCTCTCTCTCACTGTCCACTCTGCCTGTCAAAAAAAAAAAAAAAAAAAAAAAGAAAAGAAAACGAAATCAGCTTTACTTAAATGGAAAATAAAAACTCAGGATGACTCCCTCTTCTGGCTGCAATGCAGTAACTGCTATAAACACACAGGAAAGGGGCCCAAACAAGAAAGAGCACAGAACCATGATGACCTGAGATTAGTGCAGTTTTCTGGCGAGGGGCACTTCCTAGAATGTGAGACAGGGGTGGAGACCTGGGGAGATCTTAGCAATCGCACTGAGTCGGGGAGGCAGAGGAGGCAGAAACCCGAGTTCAGGGAGGCTAAGGTAGTCTGATTGTACAAAGCTGAGTATCAGAAAGAAGAGAGTTATAGAGAGAAGCAGATTGAGAAATCTGCCTAGGGTTTCCCCTGGAGCTCTTGACTGCGCACCAAGCAGTCAAGAATGTATGTAGCAGTGAATTCTGTGCGGATAGTGCAAATGAAACTGAGGGAATGACAGTGGGATGAACAACTTCCAGAGCTCATACAGGATGGATAAATGCTCAAGCATTGACCATTCAGAATTGAGAGATCTCTTTCAACAGGGACCCCTAGGTAGTTGTGCTTTGGTATGAGGGCTAAACTGGACCAGAGTGAAGACAGCTGGGTGTCGGAGCTGGCTTATTCTGCTTTGTGACAGCCCGCTGTGCAGGTCTTTCCATCTCCACTGTCAGTAACATCATATTAGTAACTGAGAATCAGCTACTACAGAATATTTACACCAAAAAAAAAAATCAGCATTCACTACATATCCCATTTTCTCCCTGAGAGCTGGTTGTTAACCACCTACCAGTATACCTGTGATATCACAGAGAGATATTTAGTCTTAGTTTGTGGCTACTGGTTCAAAACATCTCAAACCCTGGAAGTTTTCTGAATGACAAGTGTGATAGGAGTGTCTCCTGTTAATATGAGCCAATTCTTGGCAGGCTACTAGATAGCTTTAGGACAGGGGTTGGTTGCCAGAAAGACCAAGGCTTTTCTTAGAAGCTTGGAACTTCCAGCCCCATTTCCACTGACAATGACTTAATCAGCCATAGCTAAGTAATGGGTATTTCATTAAAAACCCCTGAAAGACACTGTTAGAGAGTTTCCAGGTTGCTGAACTTGCAAGGATGGTGACGTGCAGGGTAAGGGCATGGACACTCCATGGACCTCACCCACTCCCCATTTCTTTCTTCCTTCCTTCCTTCCTTCCTTCCTTCCTTCCTTCCTTCCTTCCTTCCTTCTTTCTTTCTTTCTTTCTTTCTTTCTTTCTTTCTTTCTTTCTTTCTTTCTTTCACAGGCGGAGTTAGACAGTCTTTCACAGGCGGAGTTAGACAGTGAGAGAGAGAGAAAGGTCTTCCTTCCATTGATTCACTCCCAAAATGGCTGCTACGGCCAGTGCGCTGTGCCAATCCAAAGCCAGGAGCCAGGTGCTTCCTCCTGGTCTCCCATGCAGGTGCAGGGCCCAAGCATGTGGGCCATCCTCCACTGCCCTCCCGGGCCACAGCAGAGAGCTGGACTGGAAGAGGAGCAACCGGGACTAGAACCCAGCACCCATATGGGATGCTGGTACCCCAGGTAGAGGATTAACCAAGTGAGCCATGGCATTGGCCTCCCCGTATCTTGCCCTGTCCATCTCTTTCATAGAGTTGTGCCTGTGTTGTGCCCTTTATTAGAAGCTGGTAATAGTGGCCGGCGCTGTGGTGCAACAGGATAAAGCCCTCGCCTGCAGCACCGGCATCCCATATGAGCACCCGTTCTAGTCCTGGCTGCTCCTCTTCTGATCCAGCTCTCTGCTGTGGCCTGGGATAGCAGTAGAAGATGACCCAAGTCCTTGGGCCCCTGAACCCATGTGGGAGACCCAGAAGAAGTTCCTGGCTCCTGCCTTTGGATCCGCACAGCTCCGGCCAATTGTGGAGTGAGCCAGCGGATGGAAGACCTCTCTCTCTGTCTCTACCTCTCTCTGTAACTCTGTTTTTCAAATAAATGAAATAAATCTTTAAAAAAAAAAGCAGCAGCTGCTAATAGATGTAAGGCACTTTCCTGAGTTCTGGGAGTTATTCTAGAGAATTTGGCTCATGAAAAGGATTGTGAGATCCCTCAACTTTGTGGCCCACTTAGACAGAGGTCTGGGCACCTGACTGTTGAGACTGGCATCTGAAGTGAGGGAAATCTGGTGCAACTGAGTCATTAAGCACGTGGCATCTGATGGTAGTTAACCTCAGAGCTGATTGAAGTATAAGACACACAGATGATGTCAAAATTGGGTGATGTCAGGAAAAAAAAATCCCTGGCAATACCAGTGGAGTAAAAACTACTCAAGATCCCCTTAAAAAACCTTCGAGTGTGGAAAGGATCAAGCTGGAGCCTGGATTGTGGAACAACGGGTTAAGCATCAGTTCCAGTGCTGGTTGCTCCACTTCCAAACCAACTTCCTGATAATGCGCTTGGGAAATCAGCAAAGGATGCCCCAAGTGCTAGGACCCCTAGTGCCTTGAATGGAGGCTTGAATGGAGTTCCAGGCGCCTAGCTTTGTCCTGGCCCAGCTCTGACTATTACAGCCATCTGGGGAGTGAACGAGCAGATGGAAGATATCTTTGTCTCTCTCTCTTTCTCTGTAACTTTGCTTTTTCAAAAACAGGCATAAATATTTTTACTTTTAATTTCAGTTTCTTCATGCCTTACTTTTTAAAGATTTTTTTAAAAATTTTATTTGAAATCTTAAAAACAAAAAGGATCAAGCTCATCTGTGAGTAACTAAACCGCCTCTCAATATAAAATTAAACTTTCTTTTTTTTTTTTTGACAGGCAGAGTGGACAGTGAGAGAGAGAGAGACAGAGAGAAAGGTCTTCCTTTGCCATTGGTTCACCCTCCAATGGCCGCCGTGGCCGGTGCCCTGCGGCCGGCGCACCACGCTGATCCGAAGCCAGGAGGCAGGTGCTTCTCCTGGTCTCCCATGGGGTGCAGGGCCCAAGCACTTGGGCCATCCTCCACTGCACTCCCGGGCCACAGCAGAGAGCTGGCCTGGAAGAGGGGCAACCGGGACAGAATCCATCTCCCCGACCAGGACTAGAACCTGGTGTGCCAGTGCCACAGGCGGAGGATTAGCCTAGTGAGCCGTGGCACTGGCCTTAAACTTTCTTTAAAGAAAAACATTAGGGGTCAGGGCGGTGCCATGGCTCACTTGGTTAATCCTCTGCCTGCGGCGCTGGCATCCCATATGGGTGCTGATTCTAGTCCTGGTTGCTCTTCTTCCAGTCCAGCTCTCTGCTGTGGCCCAGGAGTGCAGTGGAGGATGGCCCAAGTGCTTGGACCCCTGCACTCACGTGGGAGACCAGGAGGAAGCACCTGGCTCCTGGCTTCGGATCGGTGCAGCTCTTGCCATGGCGGCCATTTGAGGAGTGGACCAATGGAGGGAAGACCTTTCTCTCTCTCTCTCTCTGTCAAAATAAAATTAAAAAATAATAAAAGAAAAAATAATAATAAAAGAAAAACATTAGGGGTCTGCACTGTGGCAATGCGGGTTAACCCAGTGTCTGTGGTGCTAGCAGCCCAAAAGGGTGCTGGTTCGATTCCCAGGTGCTCCACTTCTTATCCAGCTCCCTGGTAATACTCCTGGGATGCGTGAATGCAGTGGAGGATGGCCCAAGTGCTTGGGCCCCTGCGCACGTGTGGGACACCCAGATGACCTTTCTAGCTCCTGGCTTGGCCTTGCCTGGTCTTGGTCATTGAGGCCTTCTGGGGAATGAACCAGTGGATGGAAGACCTCTCTCTATATATCTGCCCCCCCCATAACCCTGCCTTTCAAATAAATAAAATGAATCTTTTTTTAAAAAAGGAATAAAAAAATTAGAGACAATCATAAAAGGAACCAGGAGTAAAAATGGGGACACAGCACATACAGTGATAAAAAGATAAGAGTTCCCTAACTTCTTATCAGAAATAATGCAAACCAGGAAACAATTTAAAGTGTTGAAAGAAAAATATTATCTATGAAACTCGAATTCTATATTTGGCAAAGACATTCTTCAAAGATGAAGGCAAAATCAAGATATTTTCGATAATCACAAGCTGAGAAAAATTTCTGATGAGAAGACCTGTATTAAAATAAATGTCAAAGAAGTTATTCAAACCAAAGAAAAATAATAACAGATGGAAATCCAGATAGAAATGAATTAAGTGATTGAGGAATAGCAAATATGTAGAACTAATAAGACTTTTTCTCTCTTTAAAATCTCTTTAAATATAATTGTTTAAAGCAAATACTTGGTAAAAGACCAATGTATTCTGGGGTTTATAATGAAAGTAGAAATTAAATACTTGAGTACCACAAAGGATACCTGGGCAGGAGGCTTTGGGTGGATTTTAAGTATATATTGTTATAAGATTCTTATTATACCTGGTATAGTATAGTATTTTCAAAGCAGAGTATGATGAATTAAAATATGTAAATTCTAAAGCAATCCCCTAAAAAATAAGACCAAGAGGTATAACTAATGTATATGCTAGGGTTGCCATAACCAATGACCACAAAGTGGGTGGGTTAAAATAATAGAAATTTAGGGCTGACACTGTGGCATAGTGGGTAAAGCCGCCACCTGCAGTGCCAGCATCCCACATGGGCACCTGTTCAAGTCCTGGCTGCTCCACTTCTGATCCAGCTCTCTGCTATGGCCTGAGAAAATTGCAGAGGACAGCCCAAGTGCTTGTGGCCATCTAGGGAGTGAACTAGCAGATGGAAGACCTCTCTCTCTCTCTCTCTCTCTCTCTCTCTGCCTTTCAAATAAATAAAATAAATCTTAAAAAAATAATAGAAATTTATTCTGTCAGAGTTCTAAATAAATCAAGGTGTCAGTAGATCCAGGTGACTCAAGGTTCTAGGTTTTTAGCTTCTGGTGGTTTCCATTGAAATTTGACACTCCATGGTTTGTAGCTGCATCACTCTAATCTCTTGATCATGTGGTTTTTTCCCCGTGTGTATCTCTTTTCTTTCTTTTACTTAAGTTTCATTTTTGATGGATCAAATTCATTGTTTTGAAAACCCAATACTTTTTTTTAAATAAGCTTTATATTTTGTTTATTTTGGAAGGTAAGGGAATATACCAGACTTGTCTTTTTTTTTAAAGATTTATTTTATTTATTTGAAAGATAGAGTTACAGAGAGAAGTAGAGACAGAGAAAGAGAGGTCTTCCATCAGCTGGTTCACTCCCCAAATGGCCACAACAAGCTGGAACTGAGCCAATCTGAAGTCAGGAGCTAGGAGCTTCTTCCAGGTCTCCCATGTGGGTTCAACGATCCAAGACTTGGGCATCTTCTACTGCTTTTCCAGGTGCATTAGCAGGAAGCTGGATGGGAAGTGGAGCAGTCAGGACTCAAACCAGTGCCCATATGGGATGCTGGCACTGCAGGCTGTGGTTTTAACCTCCTGTTCCACAGCAATGACCCTGAAAAACCTAGTACTTTTTTTTTAAAAAAAAGATTTATTTATTTATTTTGAAAGTCAGAGTTATAGAGAAAGAGGGACAGACAGAAAGAGATCTTTCATTGGCTGGTTCTCTCCCCAAATGGCTGCATCATTTGGGCCAGGTTGAAGCCAGAAATCAAAAGCTTCACCTGGGTCTCTCACGTGGGTGGTAGGGGCCCAAACACTTGGGGCATCTTCCATTGCTGTCCCCAGGCCATTAACAGGAGCTGGATTGGAAATGGAGCAGACGGGACTTGAAATGGCATCCATATGGGATTTCAGTGTCACAGGCGGTGCCTTTACCAGTTATGCCACAATTCTTGCCCTGTCTTTTCTTATAAGGTCAGCACTCATTGGATTACGGCTCATCCTAATCCAGTATGACCTCCTCTTAACTAACTACATGGCTGACCTGTTTTCAAGTAAGGACACTTTTTATTTTTTTAAGACAAATTATGTTTATTTGAAAGAGAGTGAGTGATAGCAACACAGAGAGAAATATATCTTCCATTTGCTGGTTTACTCCCCAAATGGCCAGAACAGCTGAGACTGGGCCAGACCAAAGCCAGGGTACTGGAATTCCATCTGGGGCTCCCAGTTGGGTAACAGAGGCCCAACTACTTGGGCCATGTTCCACTGCTTTCCCTGAGGCATTAGAGGAACCTGTGTTCTGATATAGAATGCAGGATCACAGGTGGTGGCTTAACCTTCTGTGACACAGTATTTTTTGTTTCAGCTGGACATGAATTTTAGAGAACTCTGCCTAGGAGCTAATAAATCAAAATTGGAGCTAAAAAGAATTTATAAAAATATTCAATAAATTAGTTGATTATTAAAAGTAGGCAACCTCCTCAGGTGTGAAATGCTGTATAGTTAAATCCCTGTATAGCTAAACCAGGCAGCTACTCTTTTCATGCCCAGGGCAGGCCTTTTGTGGAAGACATGGTTTGTTCATGGATTTTGGACTGTATAGTACCCATTCCCTTGTTTCTTGCTCCCAGTAACCCATCTTTTACTGAAGTGACTCATCAAGTAGTAACTCTATCTCTTGCTTAGGATTAAGTCCTAGTCTTCCTTATTTTTTTAAATTTAAAGATTTATTTATTTATTTGAAAGTCAGAGTTACATAGAGAGAGGGAGAGGGAGAGGGAGAGGGAGAGGGAGATTGGGGGGGGGGAGAGAAAGAGAGAGAGAAAGTCTTCCATCCACTGTTTCATTCCATTCCGCAGTGGCCAGAGCTGTGCCGATCCAAAGCCAGGAGCCAGGAGCTTATTCCGGGTCTCCTACGTGGGTGCAGGGGCCCAAGAACTTGGGCCATCTTCTACTGCTTTTCCAGGCCATAGCAGAGAGCTGGATCGGAAGTGGAGCAGCTGGGTCTCGAACTGGCGCCCACATGGGATGCTGGCGCTTCAGGACAGAGCATTAACCCACTGAGTCACAGTGCCAGCCCCCTTAATCTTCTTAAACCAATGTGTTGATGCCATTTCCTTGCGAATCACTTATTTAGGGGTGATGATGTGATGCAGTTCCAGCCATAAAAGATTTTTCTGGAAAAAGTTGTTCTCACTCCTAAGGAACACACACTAAGAGAAACAATCTCTTTACTTTCCCAGAACTCTGTTGTATCTAAATTCTTGTTTAGAACTTGCTTCCAGGAGAATCACAGAAAATTGGACCCAGGGCATCATACATGAGTTCTCAATCTCTGGACATCTCACTATTGGCAAAAATACAAGTCCTTTCTATTATGCCAAAATGAAAGAGGATTTTCTGATGCCTGCTACTAAAAGTATCTGAACCACAAGGTCCAGGGGAAATAGCCCAGGTTTTCATTTATTACAGTTTGTGAATGGGACATGCTTCCCATTCTAGGGCACTGATCGTGTAACTTTTGAGGGCCAAAAATGAACCAGCCAACTCCTACCCACATAAAGATGCAGATTGTCTACCTTTGCCACTGTCTTAAAGATCTGATATAGAGTTGTGATATTCTATATTAATTTTCTTTTTCTTGGTCACATACATGCTTGATATACTCCTTATCTATGCTAGTAACTCTGTGAAATGCACATATCCATATAAAAATGTCTTACCAAAACACTCTGTTTGGATGATCATATATGTGTAAGGGTAAGATGAGGGTACCTCTGAGATTATGGTAACACTGGTGTCATTTTTAGGTAAGATCTGATGGCATTTACATATTCACAGGAGAATTATAAAAATCTTCTATTTTAATTTTCTTTTATTAGACAGGCAGAGTTAGACAGTGAGAAAGAGAGAGACAGAGAGAAAGGTCTTCCTTCCATTGGTTCACCCCCCAAATGGCTGCTAAGGCTGGAGCTGCGTCGATCTGAAAACAGGAGCCAGGTGCTTCTCCTGCTCTTCCATGCGGGTGCAGGGCCCAAGCACTTGGGCCATCCTCCACTGCCCTCCTTGGCCATGGCAGAGAGCTGGACTGGAAGAGGAGCAACCGAGACTAGAACCCGGTGCCCATATGAGATGCTGGCGCTGCAGGCAGAGGATTAAACAAGTGAGCAACAGCGCTGGCCCCCTAATTTTGAGAATAGTCTAAAAGTCAAATAGAAAATATTCTAGAACATACAGACTACTGCTCTGAGATTTCAGGGATCATGTTTACATTTGTGTTACGATTGTGTTGTCACTCGGTGACCCCTCACATAACAGTATTGATCATGAATGTGTTGGTAATAAAGTCAGGTGTGTCTTGATGTCACAATGACAACTGACCCATGGCTGTCATGGTGATCATGTTGACCTCTTTCAATAGTTTAAGGACAAGTTTTTTTCTTCTGCGATGGTAATGCAGGCTGTAACATCACTTAGTTTTCATTTGGCACGAATGTGTTAATCATATTTGAAAGCAATGAAACTCCTGACTATGGCATTGATGCTGAAGCTGCAGATTATTTTGAGTCCAGCATGTCTGTGCTATTGTGTGCCCTGAGATAACTCAGTTCTCCCTGCCCCATTTTGCTCTATCTGAACTCTCAAGAAGGTTTTATTCAGCGTGACTGCATCGAATTCCACTTAGCTTATCTGCAGGTGCAAAAGCAGACTCAGACCTTGAAATATGTCACAGTATCTGGTTATGTGTTGTGTTCCAGATGATCTCCAAATACGCTTTCTTATTGCAGATCTTCTTTTAAAAAAAGAAACGGAATCTCAGAAATGGTAAATAACTTTCAAAGTCACATGCAGCAGAACCACAATTTGAATTTAGGTCCTTTGGCTCTTATTGCAGCGCTTTTTCCATCAAACCTGTGTTCCCCAAAGTGATATGTATATCTCCAGTGGTTTATCTGATGATATTAATTTGTGTTAGAAAATATGATTAATTATTCATCAAAACTTTGGTTTCTCAGATTCTTGCACAAGACAGCATTAAAGCAGATCATGCCATAAAAATCCATCTTAGGACACATAAAACACAGGATATTTTCAGGTAAGTATATGAATGTCTAAATATTCCAGTAACTCAACCTTCTGCTATATAAAATTATTTATGTTAGAGATGATGCCGATAAGCTGTATTGTTTCTTATGAGTGTTTGCATCCTTTTCAGCAAAATACTGAAGTCTTTTATAAGCTTGCAGCTATCTGCAAGATCAACAAGAAGACTCATTTCTCATATAAACTCACTGCAGCAATAGGAACATTTATTTACTGATATAAATATAGGAAAGTCTTTTCCACTGGTGAATGTTGTGAATAGTCAACAAATCTGTAAAAAATGCCAACAACTTTCAAAGCAGGCGAATACATTCTTGACTGTTTTTCCGCAGAGAGTTGGTAACCACACACTTTGCAAGGAAAGGCCCTCTCTTATCCATTCCAGTTGTGAGAACTACAGGACTTGCAGAAGAAGCTATCACTCTGTGGGACGGAGTCCATGATGGGGACTGATTTTGCAAACTACCTTATCTCAGATACTTTACTCATCCAAAAATTTTTAAATTTTTTTCTTTTCAAGGTAAGCTTACAAAGATAGACCATGTGTAGAAATCAAGGGATGGACCCAGAGTCCAGATGGCAAAATAGGGAGGGAGCTTACTTCTCTGGTCTAGGGAAAGATAGTTTTAAAAAAATGGAGAGAGTGCAGTCTCAGGGAAGAGTTAGGGAGAAAACAGCATAGGAAACTCCACACAAATTAGAGGGATACTGTAGACCTACATGGAGGGTGTGGACGCACACAGCTCAGGACCCCAGCAGCCGAGAGCCACAGCACCTGCTTCAGAGTGAGGTGAGATCAGACTGCAGCAGCCCAAGCCACTGGCACTAAAACTGTGGGGAGAGCCTGGAGGGAGTCCAG
This sequence comes from Sylvilagus floridanus, assembly GCA_949820135.1. Classification (NCBI taxonomy): domain Eukaryota; kingdom Metazoa; phylum Chordata; class Mammalia; order Lagomorpha; family Leporidae; genus Sylvilagus; species Sylvilagus floridanus. The sequence goes on from OX463225.1 coordinate 123,500,575, forward strand.
CTTAGAGCCCTGTGGAGGACAGTGTACCTGCCAATCTAGAGGGAAAAAAGGGGGGATTCACTTCTCTCTCTCTCTCTCTCTCTCTCTCTCTCTCTCTCTCTCTGACACCAGCATCCTGTAACTAGCCAAGAGAGGATGGGTGTCATTTTGGACATATGCAACAGCTGCACCAACTTGAGTCCAACTGCAAGCAAATTGGGTATAGAAGGAACATTCCTCAGCACAATCAAGGCAATTTATGACAAACCCATGTCCAGTGTCCTATTGAATGGGGAACATTGGAAACATTCTCACTGAGATCTGGAGCCAGACAAGGATGCCCACTCTCACCATTGCTATTCAGTACAGTTCTGGAAATTTTTGCCAGCGCCGTTAGGGAAGAAAAAGAAATTGGGAAGGAGGAAGTCAAATTGTGAAGGAGGAAGTCAAATTACCCTATTTGTAGATGACACGATTTCATATGTATAGGTGATCTAAAAGACTCCACCAAGAGATTAATGGAACTCATAGAAGAGTTTGGTAAAGTGTCAGGATATATAAAACACACACGCGCGCACACACACACACACACACACACACAAACAGCCTTTATATACACAGACAATGCCTGAAAGAACTTCTAAGATCAATCCCATTCACAATAGCTACAAAAAATAAATTTAACCAAGGATCCCAAAGATCTCTACAATGAGGATTATAAAACATTAAAAAAGAAATAGAAGAAAACATAAAAAATGGAAAAATCTTCCATGTTCATGGATTGGAAGAATCAATATCATCAAAATGTCCATACTACCAAAAGCAATTTACAGATTCAATGCAATACCAATCAAAATGCCAAGGATATTCTTCTCAGATCTAGAAAAAATGATGCTGAAATTCATATGGAACCACAAGAGACCATGAATAGCTAAATCAATATTATACAACAAAAACAAAGCTGGAGGCATCACAATACATGATTTCAAAACATACTACAGGCCAGTTATAATCAAAACAGCCTGGTACTGGTACAAAAACAGATGGATAGGCCAATAGAGTAGAACAGCATATAAATGCTAGAAATTAACCCACACATCTACAACCAACATATCTTTGACAAAGGAGCTAAAATTAATTCCTGGAACAAGAACAGTCTCTTCAACAAATGGTGCTGGGAAAACTGGATCTCCACATGCAGAAGTATGAAGCAGGACCCCTACCAAACATCTGATAGAAAAATCTACTCAAAATGAATTGAAGAGATTGGCGCTGTGGGGTAATGGGTAAAGCCTCCACCTGCAGTGCTGGCATCCCATTTGGATGCCGGTTCGAGTCCTGACTGCTCCACTTCCAATCCAGCTCTCTGCTATGGCCTGGGAAAGCAATAAAAGATGGCCCAAGTCCTTGGGCCCCTGCACCCATGTGGAAGATGCAGAAGAAACTCCTGGTTCCTGGCTCCTGGCTTCAGATCAGCTCAACTCTGGCCATTGGGGCCAACTGGGGAGTGAACAATCAGATGGAAGACCTCTCTCTCTCTCTCTCTCTCTCTGTCTGTCCTTCTCTCTCTGTGTAACTCTTTCAAATAAATAAATAAATCTAAAAAAAAGGATTAAAGACCTAAGTCTATGACTCGGTACCATCAAATTATTAGAGAACATTGGGGAAATCCTGTAAAACATTAGAGGAAGTTACTTTGCTGATGGAAGTAATATACAATCAGAATGGCATATCTTGTTTAGCCTCAAAGAGATGTCAAGCTTTGGTTCTGAGAGCATGGGTCTGTGTCGCTAGAGATATTTTGTGACAATAACTGTGTATTGTATTACTATTTCTTCATACAGAAGAATAAATTACTTCCACTTTGCATAGGCAAAGTATTCTTAAAAAAGATCCCAGAGGCACAGGCAATCAAAGTCAAAATTGACAAATGGGATTAAAATAAATTGAGAAGCTTCTGCATTGCAAAAGAAACACTCAGCAAATTGAAGAGGCAACCAACAGAATGGGAGAAATTATTTGCAACTATGCAACTGGTAAAGGATTAATAACCAGAATATATAAAAGGATCAAGAAACTCATCAACAACAAGACAAATAACCCAGTTAAGAAATGGACAAAGGACTTAAACAGGCATTTTTCAAGAGAGGAAATCCAAATGGCCAACCGACACATGAAAAAACGTTTGGGATTACTAGCCATCAGGAAAACGCAAATCAAAACCACAGTGAGGTTTCACCTCACCCTAGTTAGAACAGCATTCATACAGAAATCAACAAGCAACAAATGCTGGTGAGGATGTTGGGAAAAAGGTGGGAATGAAAACTGGTAAAACCACTGTGGAAGAAAGTATAGAGCTACCTCAGAAATCTGAATATAGACCTACCCTATGACCCAGCCATCCGACTCCTGGGAATTTACTAAAGGGAAATGAAATCAACTTATGAGAGAGTTATCTGTACCCCATACAATAGCTAAGATATGGATGAGTAGCTAAGAATGGATGAAGAAATTATGGGATATATGCACTATGGAATACTACACAGCACTAAAAAAGTGAAATCATGTCATTTGCAATAACATTAATGAAATGACTACATCATACTTAGTGAAATAAGCCAGTCCCAAAAGACAAATACCATTTGTTCTCCCTGATCTTTGTTGACTAATAGAGTGCTTAAAAGGTAATCTATAGAAGTGAAATTAACAGTTCAAGATGCAATCACTTTGAACCACTCTTGTCTCTACTATTGAGGAGCAGTTTTTTTTTTTCCTTACAGTTTGTTGAACTCTTTATTTAGTATAGTTAATTGTATGTGGATAAAGTTAATTAAAAATAGATTGTAGTGGCTGATGCTGTGGCTCAAAAGGCTAATCCTCTGCCTGTGGTGCCGGCACCGGATTCTGTCTCAGTTGCCCCTCTTCCAGGCCAGCTCTCTGCTGTGGCCCGGGAGGGCAGTAGAGGATGGCCCAAGTGTTTGGGCCCTGCACCCACATGGGAGACCAGGAGAAGCATCTGGCTCCTGGCTCCTGATCAGTGCGGTGCACCGGCTACAGCATGCCGGTCGCAGCGGCCATTGGGGGGTGAACCAACAGCAAATGGAAGACCTTTCTCTCTGTCTCTCTCTCTCTCACTGGCCACTCTGCTTGTCAAAAAAAATTTTTTTTTTTAAAATAGATTGTAGTAAAAAAGAATAAAAAGAATAAGAATAAAAATAAGTAAAGTTAATTAAAAATAGATTGTAGTAAAAAATAAGAATGGGAATAGGAGATAGAGGAGGAAGAAAGGTGGGAGTGTGGGTGGGAGGGCAGATACAGTGGGAAGAATCACTATGTTCCTAAAGTTGCATTTATGAAAATCATGAAGTTTGTATTCCTTAATTAAATTTTTTTTTGGGAAAAAAAACCTAAGAGATGAAAATGGTGTATAGAATAATCTTTGGTTCTTTTTGTTACCTCAGTTACCAGGTTATGATTTGGATCTGAGGTTTGCAATAACATCACGTCCTTCTGGGTGTCCTGCATACATATTTTCTTGTATTCTTTGACTTGCTCTGCCAACTTATTTGTTTTAATTTATCTAGAACTCAAGTTTTGTGAGGATTAAGACAGATTTATTTTTTCCTTTCTATCATTTCTTTTTCTCACCTTATTGTACTTCTAGAACACTATAGCGTTGAATAGAAATAACAATGAACTTATGTCCAGTCTTAGGAGAGAAAGCATTCATAATGCCACAAGAATAATGTGAACTAGGTTTCATAAATTTCATTTTTTGCACCAATTCTGCATTAAGCCCTGCGTTTAAGTAGAATTATTCCCATGTACTCATGAGAACACTGAGACTCAAAAGACGTAGACATGGCCCACAATCCTGCAGCCAGAGGCGTTCACAGCTCTGATGCCAGTGCTGTTTCAGCTGTACCAGAAATCCAGTTTGTCAAGTGCCTGGTGCTTTATTCAATTTAAATCATTTATTTACTAGACAATTATTGAGCTCATACCATGTGCTGTGCTTTGAAAAGGCAAAGCACTGAACAAAGGTTATTTGTATTAATCATAATTTTAAAATTGAGATGATATCAATGTAATCTTTTGCAAGAGGTTTTATAAAGATTACAGAAAGAAAAGGGGAAGTTACTTTGCTGATGAAAGTAATGTACAATCAGAATGGCACATCCCATTTAGCCTAAAAGAGATGCCAAGGTTTGGTTCTGAGAGCGTGGGTCTGTGTCGCTAGAGATAATTTGTGACAATAACTGTGTATTATATAACTATTTCTTCATACTGAAGAATACATTTTTTCCATTTTAAATACAGATTGTTCTTATGGAACATAAAGAGTTGGTTTGGTCACTGCTGTTGTCTTCTTTGAACATTATATCAGAGAATATTCTTTCTTCTGATTTTATGGGAGGTTATTTGTTCATATTTTAATCATCTCAGATAAGGACGTTTTAATTTTAGGTTTAGTTTCTTTTTATCTTTGTACAAATGTATGTTCTAATTCATTCCGTCTAAATTGAGGGGTAATTTTCAATGCAAAAATCAGCTCATCTTTCTTCTTTCTATTATGCTAAATAGGAAGAGGACGATGAAGACTGTAGAAGGAAATTCTAAAAGTTAGGACTGAAAGGAACCATGCTTGTCAAGCTATCAGCTTGCAGATGAGGAAACTGAGGCCCAGAAAACTTAAGCCTCCTGTCTCAGATCATGCAGCTGCCATCCGACCAGCAAAGCAGAGGCTCAAGCCGTGGTGTGATGTTTCCACGGTTGGGAGTTTCAATTCCCACAGACTGACAAACACCAGAGAGGGGCTGCAGTAGTCTACTTTTGGGGTTCCTTTCAACTCAGAGAGTCTTTTGTTATTTTATCCTATTATAAGTAGGTAACATTTGAAGTATTTCCCTAATGAAACATTTCAAATTAAAAACAGTAGTTTAGAAAATCAAGTATAGATTATCTAGAATCACCACTATCTTTGGGAGGGGGCATTTGGTGCAGTGGTTAAGATTGCTTGAGAAGCTGGCACTGTGGTATAGTGGGTAAAGCCTCCGCCTGCGGTGTCAGCATCCCATATGGGTGCCGGTTCGAATCCCAGGTGCTCCTCTTCTGATCCAGCTCTCTGCTATGGCCTGGGAAAGCAAAGGAAGATGGCCCAAGTCCTTGGGCTCCTGCACCCATGTGGGAAACCCAGAAGAAGCTCCTGGCTCCTGGCTACGGATCAGCCCAGCTCAGGCCATTGTGGCCATCTGGGGAGTGAACCAGCCAATGGAAGACCTCTCTCTCTGCTTCAGCCTCTCTGTAACTCTGCCTTTCAAATAGAATAAATAAATATTTTTTAAAAAAAAGACACTGCTTTGGATGCCCACATCCCATATCTGAGTGCTTATGTTTGAGTCTCAGCTACTCCACTCCTTCTTTGTTCAGATTTATTTATTTGAAAGCTAGAGCAACAGAGAAGGAGTGGCAGAGAAAGAGATCTTCCATGTCCTGGGTTACTTCACAAACGGTTGCCACAAAGCCGGGAGCCTGGAATCCTATCTGGGTCTCCCACACGGGCAGCAGGGGCCCAGATTCTTGGGCCATCTTCTGCAACTTTCTCAGGCACATTAGCAGGGAGCTGTATTGGAAGCAGAGCAGCCAGGACTTGAAGAGGTGCTCAGCTATGGAATGCCGGCATCGCAAACAGCAGGTTAACCTATTACTGCATCAAAATGCCAGCCCCACTGGCTACTCCACTTCTGATTCAAGTTTCCTGCTATTATACACCTTGGGAGACAGTGGGTGATGGCTCAAGTTGTTAAGTCTCTGACACCCACGTGGGCGACCAAGACTGAGTTCCCAGCTCTTGGCTTCAGCCTGGACCTGCCCAGACTGTGATAGCCATTTGGGGAAGTGAACCAGTGAATGGAAGATCTTTCTCTTTATCTCTCTGCCTTTCAGATAAAAGTAAAGAATCACCACTACCACCTTTGAAGAAAACTACTCAGAATCCATACACTTGCTGTAGTTAAACAGAACAATTTGGTGTAACTGTTTGTTTTGTAGGATCCATGGTTGTCCTTCTACCATCTGTCTCAGAAAGGACTCACAATTCTCCTTCCATGTTGGAGCTATTCACCTGCGGTGACTCCATATATCTGTGCCTAAATTAACAACTTAACATTCAGCTTTCTCAAGTCACAAAATTAGCCTGACAAATATAAAAGATAGATCACTGCTTTAAAATGTAAAGTATGCACTGCCAAAAACATATTCTGTTTTTGAGAGCGCCATAAGATTCTATCAAGAAACAAGCATGTTTTCCTTTTAGGGAAAAAGAAGATTTTTATTTTTCCTGTATGATGATAGAAATCATTTTTATTTCTGGCAAATCCACTAGACTGGAGCCCCTTAGCCCAGAGACATTTGCGATTACGTCCCCAGCACCTTTTTGAGAAATACAAATGCAGATTTCTGGTCTTGGCCCAGATGACTTCTCCAGTTGGGATCCTGAGAATTGGCATTTTAGGGAATGTCTCCTATGTGTAATAAGTTTGAATCACTGATGAAGGCAGGAACTATATTTTTGGTCTATTCTGTTCATGGCAGCTTTCTTTGTAAGCAGCAAAACCTGGAAACAATGACAGTGTTCCTTAGCAGGAGAACACCCAAACAAACTGTGGTATATCCATATCCATAGCATGGAATACCATGGAGTCCAATGCAGCAATACAAATGAGGGAACTGTGTGTGTGTGTGTATATATATATATATATATATATATAAACTATTGATCTATATAAACTATTCATATATAAAAACTATTGATAAATACATTTATATATATATATATTTGTAAACAGCTTGGATAGATCTCAAGGTTGTTGAGTGAAAAAAAGCCAACTGCAAAAGGTCACACATTAAATGACTCCACTTATATAATATTCTTGATAAAATTATACAGCTGGAGGACAAATTAGTGGTTGCCAGGGTTAGAGATGTGGGGGCAGAAGTGAGGATGGCTATAAGAGGTAAGGACAGTTATAAACGAATAGCACCATACAACCCTGTGGTGAGGGAACAGCTCTGTATCTTGCTAATGTTGGTGGGTTCATCAATCTATATAGGTGATAAAATTGAGCAGCACTGCACACACATACACACACACACACACAGTCTTGCATGCAAGACTGGTGAAATCTGAATAACTTCTCTGGATTCCAGGGTCAATTCCTTAGTTATGGATCAAGGACCACGTCCTTCTAAATCTTAGTTTGAACACCACTAACCACATAGGGTGCTTCATACTGCATTCCCTGATGATGATAATGCAATGCCTGCCCAGTGCCTGCTTCCAAACCCTTTACAGCTAGAGCTACTCAGTCCCTGCTTTCAGGCCAGTCCCCTGCCTTGGTTCTTGGATCTGACTTGTGCTTGTTCAGGAAGAATTTTAGTAGCCACAAGTCAGTGGTCAGGGGTTAGCATCAACTCAAGGGTGACGATGCTACAACGTCAATATGTGTTCTGGTCTCTCCTTCTTTTTCTATCTTTGGTAGCTCCAGGAGAGGGAGAGGGTGCAGTCAACAGGAGTCTCCTCTTTTTTGTGGGGGGGCCCTTCTCCCATGGTTAGCTGGTTCACCCAGGAAAGATTCTCACGTGGCCTTCAAACTGACCTTCCACTCCGTCTCTCTGTGCATCTTTACACAGAAGGGCTAGCTGGGCAGGATTCCAGGGTTGGGCTGTATTTATACCTCTGTTTTGGTGAAAGAGTGAAACAGTGTTCATTTCAGCCTGAACAGATGGTTTCAGATCTTGCGACAGGTCTCAGAGCTGTTTAAATTTTACTTACATTCTTTCCTGTAGCCACTCAACTTAAAAGGTATCATTGACAAGTCGTCATCTCTAGGTTGTGGCACATTCACATCTCAGATCAGAGAATCCTTTGATGTCAAGGTCTTGTGTTTTAAAGGAAGTGATGGAGACACCAGAGGTTTCAAGCCCAGTTTTCTCTTGGCTAGCAAAGGCTCCCAGAAGAGGTTAGGGCTTCATTTTCCTCTCCACTTGATTCCTTTAACTGTTTCTTCCCTTAGTGCCAAACATCTCACTCAATTTTTTTTTTTCACCTCAGCAATTCTGGCCCAGGGAGCATTCTGGACTCTCTGACCTGTCATTATACCTTGCTGTGGCTGGAAGGCTTTCTTTCCAGAAAGAAGGCAACCACCTTCTTGGAGGGCTTGCATTCGATACCTGGCGCCTGCTCGCGATTTCAGCTCCCAGCTAATGAGCACCTTAGGAGGCAACAGGTGTGGAGTCCAGTGGTTCAGTTCCTGTCCGCCATCCCCCCATGAGAGATCTAGATTGGGATCCTGTCTGCTGGCTTTGGCCTTGGCCCTGACCCTGGCCCAGCAGTTGTGGGCATTTGGAAAGTGGATAGGCGCTCTCTGTCTCTCTCAAATAAATAATCATTTTTCTAAAACATTTCTTTAAAAGATGCAGATAGCCCTAGGTCCCTTGGAGCTCCTGGACAGAAATGACGACCATGGCCTGGGCCTTGGTTGTTCCTGGTCAGCATTTCTCTGGGGACTCCCAGGCCTTCCTGATGGTTCCTGATGCTCTCTCCTTCCCACTCTCACACCTGCAGCATCCTCATACTTCCCTTTCCGGCATGTCTGTTCTAGGGAGGCCAGGATTTCTGGCCACCAGCAGGTAGATGTTCTCACCTACGTCCCTGTTTACTCATAAGCCCCTACTGTTTACCAGGACGCTGTGACCTGAACACTGGAGTCTTCTCCAGTCGTTTGACTAGAGGGCAGCACCATAGCTCTGATGAGCAAGAGAGAGGAGACCAGCTCCATGCCGACGTCCAGCTGGGAGTCACCTCACCCCAGGGAAAGTTTGAGTTGCAAACATATTTTGACATGCTTAAACCTGTCTTACTATATTTAAAATTAAAAGATGAATCCGAAATATGATGTCATGTTGGGATGAGAGTGGACCACAGGGCTGCTTTGCAGTTTGCCACTACTCCATTTCGCCCCTTGAGGGCACCAGAGACCGCTTTGCCTTATGGAGACCAGGGCGGAGGAAATCTCGCCACAGTCAGCTGTGACTGATGGACAGAATCAGCTCTTGGCCAAGCCGGGAGAGGCTCCGCCGTGGGCACAGCCCCGTGGCATCCTAAGGCAGGTGGCAGTAGCCAGGCTAGTGGGAAGGAGACAGGACCAAGAAGCCGGTGTTCTCACATCAGCTCTGCTCATCAGCTTGCTGTGCAGCCTTTCCGAAAGTACTTAGCTTCTCTGCACCTCAGCTTCCTTCCTCCTTCGTAAGAGGATGGAGGTAGAGGGAGCTGATCCAAAAGATTTCTTCCAGATTTTGTGCTTTCACTTGCTCCAAGTAATAATGCAAAACCAGAAATGATGAGAGCAGCCTAATTCCTGGAGCATTGGAAAATGTTCCTGTTCTAGTCCCTGAACTTCACATGATCAGATAGAAACTCTGACAAGAGCTGGGATGGGGGTGGTGACACAGCTGTGAATGACAAGGAGGGAGAATGAGCCTCCCAAGTGCTTCCTAATACATGAGCCTAGTCAGTGCCAGGAAAAGGATCTGAAGGAGGATTGCATAATCTTTTTTGTAACTTTCCCAAGCTCTGTCTAGCTGTGAATGCAATGTGAAACACAACATAAGCCACACCTACTCTCAGGCTCCAGCATCGCTCCCCAGCCCTGGTAGAATGTGGGCTAATGTCTCAATAGTATTCTGAGACAGGGATGGGCTTTTCTTAACAATTCATTTCCCTACTTGAGTTGTGCATGACTCATTGGGGTAAGAAGACACAAATGCATAGGTGACATCATTCCTGAATGAATGAATTGGTCAATGAATGAAAGAGCAGGTACTGACTGGGAGAGTCAGCAAAGACAATCCTGATTAAGATCCATCTCTTAGGAGAGGAAGTCTCTAGCTCCCGGGCAAAGTGACCATGGTGGTGGGTCAGTGGGCTCTAATCCACTGTCTCAAAGGACTCCAAAGTAGATGCCAGTGGATAGATAGTGTGTATGTGGGAGGCAGCATCAAGATCCCACTCCTTGCTCTGTAGGGTTGTCGTGTAAGACATGAAAGAGTCAATACAGCCAAGACAGAAGTCTGGGAAAGAAGTATGCACCGGCAGGAAACAAGGCAATATATCCCGATATGGGTGCTGGCTCAGACCCAGCTGCCTCCCTTCCTATCCAGCTCCCTTCCTACGAATGCACCCAGGAAAGCAGCAGAGGATGGCCCAATTGCTTGGCTCCTGTTACCTACATGGGAGACCTGGAAGAAGCCCCTGGTCCCTGGCCCAGCTCCGGCCATTGCAGCCACTTGGGGAATGAACCAGCAGATGGAAGTTCTCTCTCTTTTTTTCTGTTTCTCCCTCTCTCTCTCTGTATAACTCTGCTTTTCAAATACATAAATCTTAAAAAATAAAAAGTAAAGAGCTATCACTTTCCCCAAAGAGTCATGAAAAAGCCAATGACTCTTTCTTTGGTTTTAGCTCCATAGACATGCTTTTTCTGGACAGCCCCTGACATCAAAGAAGAGAGAGGCGGTGGATTGACAGTGCAGTGGCTCATGGAAGCCCAGGGCTTGCAGGGCAGGAATGTGCAGAAAGTCTGGGGTGGGCTTGGAGGGCTTGCTTTCCAGACGAGGCTCTTCTGCTGTCTGTGTGACCCTAACCTCTCTGAGCCTCAGTTTCCTTGTCTGCACTCTGGGAACTCTATGTGCACCTCCCTCCAAAGCTTCTCATGAAGGGAAGGGTGTTTGGGGCAGTGGTTTAAGTCGAGGCCTGCATCCTGTAATGCTGTGCCTGAGTTTGAGTCCAGCTTCCAGGTGATGGACACCCTGAGAAGCTGCAGATAATGGCTCCCTACCACCCAAGTGGGAGACCCAGTGGAGCTTCACACTCCTGGCTTTGGCCTGGCCCAGCCCTGGCTGTTGTGGGGATTTAGGGAGTGAACCAGTATATGGAGGGAAGATATCTCTCTTTCTTTCTCTTCCTCTCTCCCTTTCTTGTTTTTTTTTTTTTTAATTTTTATTTATTTGAAAGTCAGAGTTACACACAGAGAGAAGGAGAGGCAGAGAAAGAGAGGAGAGAGAGAGAGGTCTTCCATCCATTGGTTCACCCCCCCAGTTGGCCACAATGACTGGAGCTGTGCCAATCCGAAGCCAGGGACCAAGAGCTTCTTCTGGGTCTCCCACGTGGGTGCAGGGGCCTAAGGACTTGGGCCATCTTCTACTGCCTTCTCAGGCCATAGCCAAGAGCTGGATCAGAAATGAAGCAGCTGGGACTCAAACCAACACCCATATGGGATGCCAGCACTGCAGGTGGTGGTTTAACCCGCTATGTCAAGTGTCCACCCTTCTACCTTTCAAATAAAATGACAATAAATAAATAAAAATTGTTTAAAAAAAGGTTCTCATGAAGATTCATTGAGATAATATAAACAAAAGGGCTTTGTACATGATGTGAAAACAAGCTATTGTTATTGTTTTTTTTTTTTTTTTTTTTTTTTTTTTTTACAGGCAGAGTGGACAGTGAGAGAGAGAGAGACAGAGAGAAAGGTCTTCCTTTTGCCGTTGGTTCACCCTCCAATGGCCGCCACGGCCGGCGGGCTGCGGCCGGCGCACCGCGCTCGTCCGATGGCAGGAGCCAGGAGCCAGGAGCCAGGTGCTTTTCCTGGTCTCCCCATGGGGTGCAGGGCCCAAGCACCTGGGCCATCCTCCACTGCACTCCTGGGCCACAGCAGAGGGCTGGCCTGGAAGAGGGGCAACCGGGACAGAATCCGGCGCCCCGACCGGGACTAGAACCTGGTGTGCCGGCGCCGCAAGGCGGAGGATTAGCCTGTTGAGCCACGGCGCCGGCCAATTGTTATTGTTTTTTAAAATATTTATTCATTTATTTTGAAAGTCAGAGTTATAGAGAGAGAGAGAGAGAGAAAGAGAGAGGAATCTTCCATCTGCTGGCTCACTCCTCAGGTAAACACAAGGGCCAGGGCTGAGCCAGGCCAGAGCTGGGAGCCAGGAGCCAGGAGCCAGGAATCTGGAACTTCATGAGTCTCCCACGTGGGTGGCAGGGGCTCAAGTACTTGAGCCTCCTCACTGCTTCCCAGCTGCGTTAGCAGACAGTTGGATTAGAACCGGCACCACGGCTCAATAGGCTAATCCTCTGCCTTTCGGCACTGGCACACCAGGTTCTAGTCCCAGTTGGGACGCCGCCGGATTCTGTCCCGGTTGCTCCTCTTCCAGGCCAGCTCTCTGCTGTGGCCAGGGAGTGCAGTGGAGGATGGCCCAAGTGCTTGGGCCCTGCACCCCATGGGAGACCAGGAGAAGCACCTGGCTCCTGCCTTCGGATCAGCGCGGTGCGCCTGCCGCAGCGGCCATTGGAGGGTGAACCAACGGGAAAAGGAAGACCTTTCTCTCTGTCTCTCTCTCTCACTGTCCACTCTGCCTGTCAAAAAAAAAAAAAAAGTGGAGCCACAATGCCTGCCTCTCCCCCCTACACATTTCTGAAAGGCTGTGTGGACCCTCTTGTCTCGTGCCACTGTGATGTGAACCTAATAAAACTAATGGAGACCATACAATGTGTTTTACATGCATGATCTCAGTGTTATAGACCATCATTTGTATTGTAGTGGAAAATGACTAACCTGGTTACTTTAACCATTTATAAGAGTATAATTCAATGGCATTAAGTATATTTGTAATGTCACATAATCGTACATGATCGTTACCACTGCTTATTTCTAGAACTTTTTCATCATCCCAAATAGAAATGTTATACCCATAAAATTATCACTCCCCATCCACTTTCTCATCAGCTTTGGCAACCACTATTTTACTTTCTTTCTCTATTAAGTTACCTGTTCTAGGTACCACATATAAGTGGAATCATATAGTATTGGTTCTTTGTGACTGGATTTTTTCATTTGGCATAATTTCTCAATGTTTATTCATGTTGTAGCATGTGTCAGAAGTTCCTCCATTTGAAAGGCTGAGTGATACTGCATTTTATGTATATATCACATTTTGTTTATGCATTCATCTGTTAATGGATATCTGAGTTGCTTCCACCTTTTGCTTTGTGAATGATGCTTAAAATTGCTTTTAAAATGAAAAAGTGCATTTTGTTCCAAAAACTGACCCAAAAATGTGTTGAACCCCTCTGTGCAATAATTATCAACTCATTAACAATAATCAACTCATGGTCAATACTATTTAAAGATTTATTTTATTTATTTGAAAGGAAAAGTGACATAGAGAGAGGGAGAGACACACAAAGTAAGATCTTCCATCTGCTGATTCACTCCCCAAATGGTCACAGCAATTGCAGCTGTGCCAGGCTGAAGCCAGGAGCTTGGAACTTCATCCGGGTCTCCTACATGGGCAGCAGGGACCCAGGTACTTGGGCCATCTACTGCTGCTTTCCCAGGAACAGACTAGGGAGCTGGAATGGAAGTAGATGCCAGCATTGCAGGTGGCAGCTTAATCTGCTGCATCACAATGCTGGCCCCTCATGGCCAATATTATTTCTTCTATGTCCCCACCTTTTTTCCCTCATCCTAGACTAATATGAGGCATATTTCAAACACCATGGATATCATTATTGCTTCCAATTTGTAGGTGGGGACAAGGAGGCACAGGAAGGCTAGTTGTCTTTTCAAGCTGCCAAGGCGCATGAATGATGGGTAAGTACTGAAAGTCAGGCAGTATGAGGACTAAAGTCTTTGTCACAGTGTGTGTGTGTGTGTGTGTGTGTGCGCGCGCGTGCGTGCACGCGTGCATTCAACTTGGACAACTTGTATATTTCAAAGAGTTTGACTCTGGTGTCTTTTCCTACATGTTTTCCAACACTTGGATGCCATGTGGACTTTGGAAGAGAGGGCCATGAATTTGAAACCATGGTTCTCAGTCACAAGTAGAGTAATTCCTGGCCTCTACACTCTCTGTAAGGATTAAGTGAAACAAGGCCAGTGAAACTGCTGGGCACCTTCTAGCATGTGGCGGGTGGGTATCTGTGGTTTCCTTTTCCCTCCTCGGGGGGCAAGGCAACCCTCCCCTCATTAAAGCAGAGCTCTGAACACAAGCACCAGCAGTGTGTGACTCTCAGAGGCCAAGGGGCAATGGTTGCTGGAGGAAGTGTGTTGCGAAACGAAGGGTCTTATCTTTTTGCCTTGGGTACAGGTCCCTACGAATGCAGAACAGAGGTGCTACCATTCCTTGCTGCCCCTGAAATCATGCATGTAAATGTGCGTGTACGTGTGCATGTGCTTGTGCAAAAGTGAAACAGTGGCCTATGGTCAAGTTCAGACTTTATTAAGGCCCAGAGCACTATATTGTCTTTTTATTTTTTCTGCAAGAAATGGTGACTCTGAAACAAGCAACCAGCCTATCTTTTTCTCCCTGCAGGTTTTTGTTGGGACTCCTATCATTTTCTCTACCAAGGGTACAAAACTACAGGACGGAGGTCTAAATTCAGACAGGCCTAGGCAAGCCTGGCTCAGCCTCCTTCTAAACCCCTGTGGCTGGGCCCCTAGGGTTAACTAGGGAAGGGCCACAGAGCTCCCTGAACAATCGTGTAGGACTCCCTGGCTGACCTCAGGAAGTCTCAGGCAACCCCCAAATGCATCTACAGAGGAGGTGGGAAGGGGCATTACAGTGTCAGGGACATTGTGTGATGGTCAGCAAGAGTCGGATTAGCTGCTAACTCTACCTGGTCTTTTCTGATCTTGCACTTGGAAATAGTATAATCCTCGAATGCAAGCTCAAATACTGCCTCCTCCCCAAACCTTTCCCTGGGTCTTCCCCCACCCTGGGCCTCCATACAAAGTGACCTCTCCTGCTCCAAACACTATAGCATTGCTTTTGACCCTTTAAGACTTATTTTTGTACTACCTTATTTTTGTACTGAGTTCTAGTCTTTCTTTTTTTTACAGGTCAAAATGGGTTCCTGGAGAATAGCAATCATTGCATTTAGTTTTTTCTAATGATTAAAGCTGTTCATAGGGCACGTAGTCAGTAACCTGTTGAATAAATGGTCCGATATCTCCCACAACAATGGTACACAGTAGGTGCTTGCTAAATGCACACTGAGTGAAATAACAGCCATCTCCAACACCTGGGAAATATAAGACTCTTTACCACACATACCTCTGCTGTTCAGACAGAAACCAGCTCACATAACCGGTTGAGTCATAAAATCTGGTCAGACTTCCATGTGGATCACAATGAGACCTGTTTTGAGCATCACCTGAAATCGTCTCAAATGGTGTTCCAGGTATTCTGATATCTCAAAGTTTGGCATTTTGATTTGTCTGTTTGCTTAATGTTCCAACTAGAAATATTTGCTCACTTAACACTCCAACCAGGCTTTGGAGGAATTTGAATGTCACGAAGTGGTGCATGCTTGTTGATGTAAGAGTATTTCAGTTAGAACATCTGATGAGCCAGAACTTTCTGCTCATCAGCGGAATGATTATTGACATAGTTAGTGGTAATCTTGTAGTTCCATAAGAAACTCAAATATCCTATTTAAGGAGGTATAATAATATCTTCAGAAACAGGGTTTTAAAAAAAATCATTGTAAGCGTATGGTTCAGGGGCAACAGGGACATGCACACTGCTGTACAATCATTGCCATCATCTGTCTCTAGAACATTTTCAGCATTCTGAACAGAAACTGCACCCCCTAAACCGTAACTGCCCAATACTCTTTTTCTCGGTTCCTGGTAACCTCTATTCCACTTTCTAACTCCACGAATTTGCCTATTCCAGGTGCCCCATATAAATAGAACCATACGGTAGCTGTCTTTTTATGGCTGCTTATGTAATGTACCACAATGCCCTCAACTTTCCTCTGTTCTGTGGCATCTGTCAGAATTTCCTTTTTTTTTTTTTTAAAGCTATGCAACAATGCTATTGTATGTATATACTACACTTCGTTTACCCATGTTTGGGTTGATTTCTTTTTTTTTGAAAAATTGTGAATAATACTGCCATTTGTACAAAACATTGTACCTGTTCAGAAATGTGCTTTGTAGGGTAGCCTTATACTTACTGCTAGACACCACCTGCATAGTAACTTCCCACTAACCAGAATATTTGGCTAACTAGAATACTCCATTCCCTCATGAGACTTGGTAAGAACTTTTCCTGGTGGGCAGTCACAGGGCCACAGGGAGGCAGGTGAGTGGATCACAGTAGCCCCACATATTACAATGGACAATCATTGAGATTGTAGATTGCAGGTGGAGATCCCGCTGTCATCCCAAACCTGTCACTGTCCTAGCTGTTAGACTGGGCTGCTTTTCCAAAAAGGTATGAACATGAGGAACATTTGTTCTGCATTAAACTTGCAGTCGTAGTGTTATCATGTACGTGGAGCTCAAATCACAAAGGCCACCCTTGGCCAGTGAATGGCACAGCACAGCTGCTCAGAGAGGTGGAAAATTCTGAGGCCCCTCCAGCACTGTTTCAAGAAAAATGCTCTGAGTGGTGTGGAGAGGGGCCAGCTGGATTGTCAAGGGATTTATAAACCAGATTACAAGACCTTTTAAGGGAAGGAGGCAGTTGCTAATGATGGAAAACTGCTAAAGCTGGATCTGGATAAGGTCTGAACACTTCATTTTGCTAGTTATCATGAGATGCCTGTAAACTCTGAAGAATCATATTGTGCCATTCTCTTTGTGCAGATCATAAGACACCATACTAATCAAAGCCTAGGGTAACTGACAGTGAGCTCTTAGGACACACAGAGCCCCAAGTGGGAGGCCCTGCCTCTGGGAGGGAAGATTAAGACCCAAACACACCTGGCTGCACTGTGAATCATCTGTATTTTTCTTTCCTGCTTTTTTATTTTAAGATTTATTTATTTATTTGAGAGAGAGTTACAAAGAGAGAAGGAGAGATGGAGAGATCTTCCATTCACTGGTTTACTCCCCAAATGGCCACAATGGCTGGGGCTGGGCCAGGTGGAAGCCAGAGCTTCATCTGGGTCTGTCTCGTGGGTGTAGAGGGCTAAGCACTCGGGCCATCTTCCATTGCTCTTCCCAGGCACATTAGCAAGGAGCTGAATTGGAAGTAGAGCAGCCAAGTCTCAAACGGGCGTGCACTTGGGATGCTGGTGACATCTTAAGCAGATACACCACAAGACAGCCTTGCTTTTTTTTTTTTCCTTTAAGCATACTAGGCAGGCGATCTGGAGGAGGTTTTATTTTTTAAGGCAGCCACAAAGCTGCCTAGAAGCTTTGCACCTCCAGAGAGAGATATGAAAATATAATATTACATGCAAAATGTATATTGCATTTCCAATGGTTTCCATAGGTATTTTTTTTTTAAACAATGCTTGCGTCATCTTAAGAATGAGGTGATGGTTTTGGGGCTGGTGCATTAGCGTAACAGGTAAAGCTGCTGCCTGTGGCACCGGCATCCCATATGGGTGCCAGGTTGAGTCTCAGCTGCTTCATTTCTGATCCAGCTCCTGCTGATGACCTGGGAAAGCAGTAGAGGATGGCCCAGGTGCTTGGCCCCCTGCATCCACGTGGGAGACCTGGAAGAAGCTCCTGGCTCCTGGCTTTGGATCAGTGCAGCTCCGGCCATTGCAGCTGTTTGGGGGAGTGAACCAGCCTCTCCTTCTCTGTAACTCTTTTTTTTTAAAAAAAGATTTATTTAGTTATTTATTTGAAAGAATTACACAGAAAAAGAATGAGAGGCAGAGAGAGAGAGAGGTCTTCCATTTGCTGGTTCACTCCCCAGTTGGCTGCAATGGCCAGAGCTGTGCTGATCTGAACCAGGAGCCAGGAGCTTCTTCCAGGTCTCCCTCATGGGTGCAGGGGCCCAAGGAGTTAGGCCATCTTCCATTGCTTTCCCAGGCCATAGCAGAGAGCTGGATCGGAAGTGGAGCAGCCGGGACTCGAACCGGTGTCCAAATGGGATGCCAGCACTGCAGGACGCAGCTTGACTTCCTACACCGCAGCGCTGGCCCCAACTCTTTCAAATAAATAAGTAAATCTTAAAAAAAAAAAAAAGGAAGAAATAAAAAATAGGCTGAGTGTTGCCATTTTAGGAAAAAAAAAAGGATGAGAGTTTTACAAGGAAGAAAGGAAGAAACAAGATCAATTACAATGGAACAGGGTAGATTTAGTTGAGCAGACAGGCCTCAGCTTTCTAAATTAAACAGCTGGACTTACTTTGTGTTTTAAATAGATAACTAATGAAAATAGTCCCAGATTTAGGAGCAGAGATCCAAGTCTGGAGGGGGAAAGGGAAGGCCCTTGAAACCAATTGTCAGCGGGGGAACTAAACAAGGAAGACTTCTAGCACCATGTCTTTGCCATTATGGAGCACAAAAACAAATAGACAAAAAACCAAATTGTTATCCAATGAGGAGGCCAAAGGGAAAGTGGAATAGAAACAAGAATTAAAGAGCAGCTGGGAGTGAGCTCTGTGGAGGTACTTTGGGACCCGTGATACTCAGGAATAATCCATTCCAGCTCTGTATCATTGTTCATCTGTGGGCACCAGAGACCAGCATAGGACCAGCTGGTCAGCTCTCTGTAACCTTCTCATATAGAAAATCCAATCATTCTCTTTAGCGCCAGATTTTTTTTTTTGAATTGTTTAGTTAAAAATTAAATAGGTCAGGGAACAGACATATATTATTTTCCCGTTCTTTTTGGTGGAGGTGGTTGGGGGATGATCTTCCCGAGTTAGCATCCTGGGTCACTTGCCCCTGTGCAGAGATGTCCCAGAGAGTGCAGTATGTCAGCGCTGGAGCCAGCACTGTTGGTGTCGGGGGTGTGCAAGGCCTCCTCTGTCTGTCTCCAGACTCTGTTGCCAGCCTTATCACCCACGGCTCTCCAGTGGGAACTCTTCATCCTGTGGGCTTATCTCCTCACTGGCCCCTGAGGACATTCTGCAGATTAAAACTGTCTTTAGAGACCCTGTCTCCCTGTCTGCCCTCCCCATGCTGTGTTCTTTATCAAAATCCTTTCCCTTCAATAAAGCCCAACTCAAGCCTGGCCTTCTCCCCGAGGCCTTTCTGAGCAGGCTGCCCTGTGACTTTCTCTTTCCCGATCTGCCATGACACTTAGAAAGGGCGCCTCTCATTTTTATGCTTAGATCCCACCTTACCTCTGTACTTAAAAGTCTTTGCTTCCTTAAGGGTACATACCTCTGTGACGTCCCCGCTTCCTTTGGGAAACTGTAACAGCAGGAAAAAAATCTGTTATATAAGATTTTATTGCCTTTGACCAAAGGGTTTTTTGACTCAAAACTGTTGAATCAATAAATATTTCTTGCCTGAAACATTAAGTGGGGCCAAGAAACACAACTATTACGTTTAACTTGAAAAAGAAATCTTCTGAGTTCGAGAAGCAAGGAATGGCTACACTACCCAAGAGACATCACCGGACAAATCCACACAAGACAGGAAACAAACCCTGCCAGAAAAGCAACTTCTCTCTTCCACTCAAAACACTTCAGATCTTACCCCTTTTTCCAGATCTTCTAATTCCCCACAAGTGTTCCAAGAGAAAGTTAGGCAGCCTGAAGACCCTCAGAAAACAGCCAGAAGCTTTGCCACCATTTGTTTCTTTCCTTTGTAGCCCAGGGATGCATGGGGAAAACGGTTCAGGAGGATGCAGCTCCCACCATCCATCGCTTCCCACTCTTCCTCTAATTTTGTCTGCATCAGCAGCCGTGAGGAAAGCTTGGAACCCAAAAGGCATTCTTGTCTGGAATGCGATCTGAAAGAATTTTTGATCTACAAAAACATGATGTGAATATTTTTGTAGGAAGAGAAACTTACCTTTAAAACAGAAAGAAGGGGCAGGTATTTGGCTTCATGGCTAAGATGCTAGTTAAGATATCTGTGTTTGGGAGCCAGTGCTGTGCATAGCTGTTACAGCTGCCGCCTGTGGTCACAGCATTCCATATGGGCATCCATTCGAGTCCTGGCTGCTCCACTTCTGATCCAGCTCTCCGCTATGGCCTGGGAAAGCAGCAGAAGATAGTCAAGTCCTTGGGTCTCTGCATCCATATGGAGGACCTGAAAGAGGCTCCTGGCTCCTGGCTTCCAGCTCCAGTGGCCATTTGGGGAGTGAACCGGCAGATCTCTCTCTACCTTTCTGTAACTCTGCCTGTATTTGAGTCCCTGTTACATTGAAGACCCAGAGTTCCTGGTTCCTGGCTTCACCCTGGCCCATCTCTGGCTGTTACAAGCATTTGGGAGGAGTGAACCAGTAAATTGAAGAGCTCCCTCTGTCTGCCTCTCTCCCTTGAGGTACGGGGGTAGGGGTGGGCGGGAGAAAATGAAAGAAGGAAAGGTAAGCATACCCCATCTCGTACAGGAGAACCTGGTTTCAATACCAGCCTTCAGCCAACTTCTGGCTGATATAGCCCCTGGGAAACAGTGGCGGTGACTCAAGTGGTGATGGCCCAATGGTGGTGATGGGTCCCTGACACCCATGTGGGAGACCTGGATTGAGTTCCTGGCTTTGGCCCCAGGCTGAACAGCACTTGGAGAGTGAATGTGTGGATGGGACCATGTATGCTCTCTCTCTTTCTGACTTCTGAAATAAGAAATGAACAGGCCGGCACCGTGGTTCACTAAGCTAATCCTCTGCCTGCGGCACCGGTACTCCGGGTTCTAGTCCTGGTTGGGGTGCCAGTTCTGTCCCGGTTGCTCCTCTTCCAGTCCAGCTCTCAGCTGTGGCCTGGGAGGGCAGTGGAGGATGGCCTAAGTGCTTGGGTCCTGCACCTACATAGGAGTCTGGTCAGTCTCTCTCATAGGAGACCAGGAGGAAGCACCTGGCTCCTGGCTTCGGATCGGCGCAGTGCGCCGGCCGTAGTGGCTATTTTGGGGGTGAACCTACGGAAGGAAGACCCTTCTCTGTCTCCTCACTGTCTAACTCTGCCTGTCAAAAAAAAAAAAAGAAATGAATAAAAATAAAAATTTTAAAAACCCAGAAGTAAATACTCAATAGCAAATATGGCTTGCTCTTGGTATAGTGAATGAGTCAGTTTTAATTAAGGGGAAAAATAGGTAGGCCAGCCTCAAAATATGTGCTACATTCTAGCATAATCTTCCATACAGGGAAAACTTCTCAAATTATTGCTTTATTGCTCACAAAAGAAAAAGCTCATAATAAAGTAAACTTGGACCATTAGTAATAGAGAATGCTATTGTTTTCTGCAAAGAGAAATCACTTAATGTGTTTATTGCCACTTTTAAAGTAGGTTAATGATTTCCAACTCTGTATGCCCCAGAGGAACACTGTCAGCTACAAATGTGCCATGAAAACACAATTTGAGCTTTTGAAGCTGTTATCTGATGGTAGTATTATCCAATCTTGTTTATATTTAATATTTTATGGCTGCAAAGATTTTGTGAGCTCTGTCTACCTGTATACCTGAGCTATACTGAACAAACTGACATATGAGGGTACTACCAAAAGTCTGTGGAAAATTAGAATTAAAAGATTATTTAGGGGACTGGGGCTGTGGCATAGTAGGCTACGCCTCCACTTGAGGTGCCGGCATCCCATATGGGTGCTGGTTAGAGTCCCAGTTGCTCCTCTTCTGATCCAGCTCCCTGCTTATGGCCTGAGAAAGCAGTGGGAGATGGTCCAACTACTTGGACCACTGAGAATCAGAAGAAGTTTCTGGCTTCAGATTAGCCCAAGTCTAGCAATTGTGGACATTTGGGGAGTGAACCAGTGGATGGAAGACCTCTTTGTATTTCCCTCTGTCTGTAACTTTAGCTCTCAAATAAATAAATAAAAATAAAAGTAAATTTAGGTGAAAAATTTTTTTGTGAAATACATGCAGTTATTTCAAAATGTGTATTTTCCATGTATTATGAAAAAAATAGTTGGTACCAAAATAAATTCATTCTTACTACTATTAAATATTTATTTATTTGAAAGAAGAGTTACAGAGAGACAGAGAAAGAGAGAAAGAGAGAAAGAGAGAGAAAGTTATTTTCCATCTGCAGGTTCATTCCCCAAATGGTCACATCAGCCAGGGCTGGGCCAGCCAAAGTCAGAAGCCAGAAACTCGGGGCTGGCAATGTGGAGTAGTGGGTAAAGCCAACGCCTGCAGTGCTGGCATCCCATATGGACACTGGTTCAAGTCCCAGCTGCTCCACTTCCAATCCAGCTCTCTGCTATGGTCTGGGAAAAGCAGTGGAAGATGGCCCAAGTCTTTGGGCCCCTGCATCCACCTGGGAGACCTGGAAGAAGCTCCAGGTGGCTTCGGATGCGCTCAGTTCTAGCTGTTATGGCCATTTGGAGAGTGAATCAGCAAATGGAAGACCTTTCACTCGCTTGCTCTCTCTGCCTCTGCCTCTCTGTAATGCTGCCTTTCAAATAAACAAATCAATCTTTAAAAAAAAAAAAAAGCAAGGAACTCTATCCGGGTCTCCCACGTGGGCTGCAGGGGCCCAAGCACTTGGGCCATCCCCTGCTGCTTCCCCAGGCACACCAGCCAGGAGCTGGGTCAGAAGTGAAGCAGCTGGAACTTGAGTCAGCCCACATGGGATACTGGTGTCATAGGCAGCAGCCAAACCTGCCATACCACAACACCAGCCCCAAACTCATACTTTTAATTCCAGTTTTCTGGAAACTTTCTTAAGTCCCCTTATATTCTTTGTTCTTTTTTGGCTATATTCCTGCAAGGACCCCTAAGGATTACTGCTTTATGACTCATATAGATTACTTCCTTTTCTGAGCCTCAGTTACCTTACCTGATAATAGGGCTACTGCTGGCCCCTGCTGCTTCGTACAATGAGGCAAGACAGTGCACCCATAGTGCTTAGCATGGCAAAGGAGGGATTCATGATCAAAAGCAAATTTATCTTCTCAATTTCAAATAAAGGTAAAGTTTGCTGTTGACTTATTTACAGCCTACTTTGTGCCATGGAAATATTACTGAGTTAGGAGCTCTGGTTCATGGTCATGACTAGGCAAATGATGTCATATCTCTTGGTTTCTTTTTTTAAGATTTATTTATTTGGGAAGCAGAATTATAGACAGAGAAAGAGAGAAAGGTCTTACATCTGTCGGTTCACTCCCCAGATGCTCACAATGGCCAAGGCTGGGCCTACCCAAAGCCAGGAGCCAGGAGCTTCTTCTGGGTCTCCTACATGGGTGCAGGGGCCCAAGGACTTGGGCCATCTTCCACTGCTTTCCCAGGCCATAGCAGAGAGCTGGATGGGAAGAGGGGCAGCTAGGACTTGAACTGGCACTCATAAGGATTGCCGGCACTGCTGGAGGAGGCTTAGCCTACTAAGCCACAGCATCAGCCCCTATCTCTCTAGGTTTCTAATAACGGAGATTTATAACAAAGGATTCTAATGATGGAGACTCATAATGAAGGAGCTTAATGAGGTGATCTCTGAAGTAACTTCCAGTTCTAATGCTCAATGATTTGGGATTTTTAATAATGATTTTTTAAAAAAAGTTAACACAGCTCTCTGGACTTGGACCTAGGTGGCAGTGATATGGTGAAACGCACCAAGAAGGGTAAATACAGGACCTGCTATGGCTCCTACCTCCCGAAAATGGTGAAGAAGATTGAAATCAGCCAGCATGCCAATTACATTGCTCCTTCCGCGGCAAAACAAAGATGAAGAGACGAGCTGTGGGGATCTGGCACTGTGGCTCCTGCATGAAAACTGGCTGGTGGGCCTGGACATACAATACTACTTCTGCCGTCACAGTAAAGTCTGCGATCAGAAGACTGAAAGAACTAAAAGTCCAGTAGAGGCGCCATCTTTGAGACATCAGCAGCCTATAATAAATGGGTTAATTTATATAAAAAAGTAACATATTTTATACTATTGAGTACTTTATATCTTAAGCAAATGTACTTCAGATTAAAATTTGTTTAAAAAAAGATTTATTTGAAAGGTAGAAATACAGACAGAGAAGGAGTGAGAGAGATATAGATAGATATCTCCCATCCACTGGTTAACTTCCCAGATGGCCGCAATGGCTGAAATGGCCAGACCTAAGCCAGGAGCCAGGAGCTTCTTCTAGGTCTCCCACATGGGTGCAGGGGCCCAAGGACTTGGGCCGTCTTCTGCTGCCTTCCCAGGCCATAGTAGGGTGCTGGATCAGAAATGGAGAAGCTGGGACTAGAACCAGCGCCCATATGGGATGCTGGTGCCGTGGGTGGAGGCATAGCCTACCACAACACAGCGCTGGTCCCAAAACTCAGTTATTTATTTATTTTTTTAAGATTTATTTTATTTACTTTGAAAGGAAAAGTTATAGAGAGAAAAGACACAAACACACACACACTCAGATATTCCATTCTCTGGGTCGATCTCCAGATGGCCACAATGGCTGGGTGTGGGCCAAGCCAAAGCTAGGAGCAGGAACTCCATCGGGGTCTCCCACATGAGTGCAGGGGCCCAAGAACTTGGGCCATCTTTTTCTGCTCTCCCAGGCACATTAGCAGGAGCTGGATTGGAAGCGGAGCAGCCAGACTCCAGTTGCAGTCCATACAGGATGCTGTCATTTCAGGCGGTGGCTTAACCACCCCTGGAATTCAGTTATCTTAAAAGGTGTAGGCTGGTGCCACAGCTCATTAGGCTAATCTTCCACCTGCAGTGCCGGCACACCAGGTTCTAGTACCGGTGGGGGCGCCGGATTCTGTCCTGGGTGCCCCTCTTCCAGGCCAGCTCTCTGCTGTGTCCCAGGAAAGCAGTGGAGGATGGCCCAAGTGCGGATCAGCACGGTGCACTGGCTGTGGTGGCCATTGAGGGGTGAACCAACGGAAAAAGAAAGACCTTTCTCTCTGTCTCTCTCTCTCACTGTCCACTCTGCCTGTCAAAAAAAAAGTGTAAAAACAAGATTGAAATCATGGCTTGAAAAAAAGAAAGGAAGTTCCTTGGGATACCCATTGTTTCTGAAAGGATGTTTTCATGCCTGCATGGCACTGACATTGTATTAGGTGGAGGCCAACGCAGAGAATGGGCTTCTCCTTGGAACAGTTCATCTAACTGAATGGATTGAATATACCTTAGTAACAACACATATCTAAGTAAAACACAAGCCTTGAATTTGACATGCATCTCATTTGCAATAAGCTTTCCATGCAAACCACCTCCTCCTTCTTCTCCTCTTTCTTTTTTTTAAAAAGATTTACTTATTTATTTGAAATTCAGAGTTACATAGAGGAAAAGACACACACACACACACACACACAGAGAGAGAGAGAGAGAAAGAGAGAGAGAGAGAGAGAACAAACTATCAAACTATCTGCTGGTTTATTCCCCAAATGACTGCAATCGCCAGGGCTGAGCCAGGCCGAAGCCAGGAGTCAGGAGCTTCTTCCAGATCTCCCACATGGGTACAGGAGCCCAAGCACTTGGGCCATCTTCCTCTGCTTCCCCAGGTGCGTTAGCAGGGAGCTGGATCAGAAATGGAACAGCTGGGTCTCCAACTGGCGTCCATATGGGGTGCCGAATCTGCAGGTGGCAGCTTTGCCTGCTAGGCCACAACACTGGCCCCATCCACCTCTTCTTGATATAGAACTGATATGGATTTAAATTCTGGGTCCTTGGTCTGGTGTTGTGGCGCAGTGGGTAAAGCTGCCATCTGAGGCTCCGGCATCCCAAACGGGTCCTAGTTCCAGTCCCAGCTGTTCCACTTCTGATCCAACTCCCTGCTAATGTGCCTAGGAAAAGCAGTGGAAGATGGCCCAAGTGCTTGGGCCCCTGACACCCATGTGGGAGACCTGGAATAAGCTCCTGGCTCCTGGCTTCAGCCTAGCCCAGCCCTGTGGAGAGTAAACCAGTGGATGGAAGACCTCTCTGTCTCTCCCTCTCTCTGACTTTCAAATAGATAAATAAGTAAATCTTAAAAAAACAAAATTCTGGCTCCTTTCCTTGCTAAGTGTGGGACCTTGGGTAAGTTATTCAAACCCTTCTGTGTCTCAGGCTCTTAAAAATGGGATGCTCTTAGGGTTTTCATGAAAATTAAGTACTACATGTAAGACTCTTTTTTAAAAAACTTTTATTTAGTAAATATAAATTTCCAAAGTACAGTTTATGGATTACAATGGCTTCCCCTACCCCATAACTTCCCTCCCACTCGCACCCCTCCCATCTCCCTCTCCCTCTCGCATTCCATTCATATCAAGATTCATTTTCAATTATCTTTATATTACATGTAAGACTCTTAAAAACAGTGCCTGGCATATAGAGAATACTAGTGAGTACTGACAATTATTTTTTGTTTTCCTAAGTCTGGAATGGATTTTTTTTTTATATAGTAGTGTCTGCACCTGTACCTGGAATACCTTTGGGGCTTCAGGTTTTTTGTTTGTGTTTTTTCTACAAACAATGTGTTACAGATTTAGATATGAAACTCTGATAAATTCAGCAGCCCAATGAGACCCAAGTTAATCCAGAAAACAGGAGGATAGGATTCGGAGTTGATTTTAAATTTGGCAGAGAATAGGAAGTATCAATGAAGTAATTACTTAAAGTCTTGCTTGTAAGTTGCTGAGTTGCTGTGCCAGCTTTTCAAGAGCGCATTTCTGATGCACATGAGAGCCATTGTGAGCGTGACATTCAAAGAGTCAAATACACCTTATCAGACTTTCATTCCCGGATTTATAAAAAGGCTAGTGGCACATTTCCTCATGCAAATGATCTTGGTTCTTACTAACACTTATGGACAATGTCTCTACAGCATAGTGTCCATGATTAGTTTGTCCTACTCATCAGCTTGTTTTTATTTAAGGAGCTGTCCCAGAAGATGCTACATCTTGACGAGTCATTTCGGCAGGCAGGGAGTACCTTGCTCAGCAAAGGCAATGTGAAGTACACCAGTGCTTTGGGACAAACTGAGAAATATAATCACCCCAATCATATATCCTCTTGTATGAGTTTATCATGGAAACTGTTGAAGGAAGACACGTGCTTTGCAAGCAGTTTCATTGATGCTTCGTGGTGATGCCAGTTCTTGTGATCAGTGACAGCTGGCCCTGTGTGTCGCCTTGGGTGGATGTGTCCACAGGGACAAATTCCACAGTGGCTGACCACTTGGTCTAAGTAATGTCAAGTTCAACTAGCTTTGGCACTGGCCTGTTTAACTTAGGGGAATTCTGGAGTAATATTAAGCCAGGTAAATTGTAGATATCATGTATTTGTACCCAGGGATTTTTAAAAAAATATTCTTTTTTGGCACATAGTAATAGCACATATTGATGGTCTGCAATTACATAATGATCAGATCAGTGTAGCAGGTGTATGTGTCACCTCCAACACATACCATTGATTGATGATGGGAACACTGAAAATCCTCTCTACTAGCCTTTCTGTGGTGTTTTGATACTGAGTACCCGGTCATTAACTCCTGCTATGGCCCCTTCATTTGCACATTGTGCACTGATAGGAAATACAACATGTTTACAATCTTTTCATTATCCAATCTCTTCCATCATGGGAATAATTATGCAACTTTTCTCAACTTCTGGTGTAAGGGAGACAACGAAGTCTCCTTTACAATAGGCAACTTGGACTCAAATATTTATTTACTAAGACAGGAACAACAATGCACCGGTCAGAAATAACTTGGGGAAGCCCGCTTGTCCATCCCCACTTATAGAAGTTTTTTGAAATCAGAATGTCCCCCAGATTCTCTGGTCCTTAGTACTCCTTTTCTGCTTACCACATTTCCTCAAGGGGACACCTGTCCCCTCCCCCACCGCCAGCACAAGTCACCTATCACCGCTGAATGGAACAGCAGCTCAAGCAACACTTGAGCAGGTGCCCCACTCGGGCGCAGCCCGGCAAAGCGGACTCTCAGAACTGACGAAGCAGCTCAGGTCCGGGGAATCTGCGACCGGACCCGGGGCCTTCCCGGTAAAACAGGAAAACAAAATAAACACCCTTCCCCGCAATCAAAACCTGACGGCGCCGCAGCCGCGGGTGCTAACTGCGCCCGGCTCGGAACCCGACTTCCAAAAAGGAAAACTGGACTGAGCTCGGGTTCTCGAGCGCCCGCAGCCCGCGGCCGGGGCGAAGTCGCCGGGGTGTGGCGGCCTGGCGGCCTGGCGGCGCGGGCAGCGCGGGCAGCGCCGCGCGCCGGGGACTTTCACCTGCTCGGCGGGCAGCGCGGGGCGCGCGGGGGCGGGCCGCGGCGGGCGGGGCCTCGGCGGCCGGCGGGAGGAGCCGGCCCGGGCCCGCCCCCGCGGGAGGAGTAGCCGGCTGGCGGCTGATCCGGCGTCTCCGTGACAGGCACCTCGCTCCGCCGCCGCCGCCGCCGCCACCGCCGCCGCCTTTTCTTCCTCGTCCCGGGCCGTCCGTGGTGTCGCTCTGGGGCCGGCGCCGCGCCCAGTCCCGCTGCGGGCCGCGCGCCCACTGCTCCGATCTCCGGGCCAGGGCGCCGCGCCGCGCCCGCTCGTGCTGCCGCTTCCCAAGCCGCCGTCCTCGGCGGCGGCAGGAATTGCGCGGCCACAGCGCCGCTCGCGTCGCCCTTATCCGCGCCGCCGGCTGCCTGTCGGCCCTCGGCGCCGCTCCGGGTCGCGGCCCCTCATCCCCGCCAGCACCGCCTCCTCGGGCTTCAGTCTGCCTTTCCCGGGGTCTCGCTGGCCCCTTCCCGCTGTCGCCGCCGCCAACTCCTCTTGGAGGAGCGGGTCCACCGTAGGTCACCATGCCCAGCAAAACCAAGTACAACCTTGTGGACGATGGGCACGACCTGCGGATCCCGCTGCACAACGAGGACGCCTTCCAGCACGGCATCTGCTTTGAGGCCAAGGTGAGGGGGCTGCGGGCAGGGGGACCGCCCGGGAGGGGGCTTATCCGGGATGCACGGCCACGCTGGCCCCGGAGCTGAGGGGGCTAGGCCGAGTTGGGGGCCTTTCTGGTACGGAGGGCGACTCTTGTTTACTCGGGTGTGTAATTCCGCGGGCTCCTGCCCAGAGCTGCAACTGCAAAGTTTGAGCGGCGTTGCTTGCCCCCCTTCCTCCCACCTGCGGACTCCGCCATCCCTCCCCGCCGTGGACTGGGATTGAGTTACTTCCCGGACCCCTCTTTCCGAAGGAGGAGCTGGTGACTGAGTGCAGACTGCACACCTGGTTTCCGAGACTCGTTTAAGGAAGCTCTGGTGTTATTTACCTGCTGGGCTCCCGTGGGAGAGGTGCTTTCGGGAAGGTCTTTTAAAAGAGAAATGCCTGCTTCCTCATTGGGGAAAAGAATACAGGTGGTTTTTTTTTTTTTCTTCAAGTGTTCAGGTAGTAACCAAGTCCTGGTGTGTCTTTCTGGATGTCTGATTTGGTATGTTTTTCTTTTTTTTTTGCATGTCCCGACCGTTGAAGATAAGCATGTGTGTGTGTGTGAAATCTACCCATTTGCTAGTTTTTGTGGTGCAATGCTAAGTTTCAGGATCTGGTAGGGATCTGCTGCTGTTGAAGAATTTGGCTGAAATTTTCAGCGCCGAGGCCAAAGCCCCAGGGCTGTCCTGGGGGAGGAGCTGGTTGTTAGCCTAGGTTCACCGACCAGCCCCATGCATGAGGCTGGCTCCCTGTGATGCACTTCCCTGGGTGAGGAGTTCTGGCTTCTGAAACTGCATAGAGGTTCCAGTGGCCATCACTGGGAAGAATGCTCTTCTGTGGAGTTCTCTGCCCTTTCTTCATGCCCCCTGCCCTCCCCAGTCGCATCAACACCCAAGATGCCCTGCACTGTTGCCAAGTGAAACAAAGCATTGCCCCTCCAAGTAGTCTGGGTCTTGAAAACGTGGAGACAGTTTTACTCTTACCTTTTTCGTCACTGCAGGCTGTGAGCATCGCAGGCAAGGGTCATTCCATTAGGTGCTCATGGCCTTCAAGTGGTGAAGGCTCTGACATGTGCCCAGTGAGGTCAGTTGTCCTTACAATGTTTTCCTTTTCACCCTCTACCATTTTGCTAGAGCTGGGAGGTGCCACCCCTCCCTGCAACTTGTGCAGTGGAATGCAGAGCTGAATTACTGGGCACGGTTGGGACCAGAATGGGGCTGCAGCCAAGATCTTATCTCACATCTCTCATCTCGCTGGGTAGATCTGGTTGGTCTGAGAGTGGATGATTGGGTTAATTTTTGCCCAGGCCTGTTGATTTGGTGAACAGGATTTTTATTTGCAAGTGTAAGTTTTCATCATGGTCTCATGATTTTCATTTTCTTGAATGTACATACACTGGGAAATTGGCTTTTGTTTTGTTTGCAAAACCAGTGCTCTGTCTTGCACGACTGAAGGTAAGAAGGGAGATCATATTCAAAGTGTTTATAAGCCTTTTTAATCTTGTTTCATGGTCCTCTATATTGAAGCCCAAATAGGTGCCCCAAATCTGATATGCCTAAGAATCACCAGGTGAGGGCATTAAAAGTCCATTCTTGCCCCACCCCAGTTCTAACTTGAGACATCTGGGGGTACATGCTTTAAGGAGCATTCCAGGTGACTTAATGCAGGTGATCTGGGGAAATCCTGGGCTTGCAGCTTGCTTCCAACCTGCTGGATCTCCTCGCTCTCCAGTACCAAGTGTACAGTTTCCTCTTCTAAGCAAATGTCTGGGGGCTGTGTGATGTAGTTCCTATAGTAGCTTTCCTAGCTTCACAGATGCTGTTGGTCAGGAGGAGGAGCCACAGTGGGTCTGAGCTGTGCTCCTATTGTAGATCTGCGACACAGGGGAGCAAGGGTTCTGTTTTGAGAATGGCGAGTTAGAGAACAAAGGACAAGGGCACATAGGAAGGGAAGTGATGCAGCTTCCTGAGGCCAAGGCTGACTTGGAGGACCGTGTCCTAAGCTCCCACTTCTTAGTAATT
Source organism: Sylvilagus floridanus (assembly GCA_949820135.1). NCBI lineage: Eukaryota > Metazoa > Chordata > Mammalia > Lagomorpha > Leporidae > Sylvilagus > Sylvilagus floridanus. The sequence goes on from OX463225.1 coordinate 123,531,384, forward strand.
CATGCTGGGCACTGGCACATTCCAACCCCATAGCTGTCATTCAAGACCCAAGCAGAGGTAGAAGCAGAAGCCTTTCTGTCCCATGTGCAGGGAAGGCAAAGTGCCTTTTCTGGCTGGTGTCTGCGTCCCTACAGAGCAGTGTCAGGGGGATTGCACAATCCCTGGGATTTCGGGGTTTGAATCTATTCCACACTTTCCCCTTGTTTTGGAGGAGTACAGGCCTTGTTGTATACCCTTGATGTGTGAGCCTTCTCTTCCTAGGGCTGGAAGTTTTATAGACTCCACGCTGGATGGAGTCGTGTTTTTGTATATATGTATATAGCTTTTTTTCAGGGCTATGCAGAGACTGGAAGGTTTAGGGTTATGATTGAAGGGTGTCTGGGTGGCAGAGCTCCTGTGCACCTTAAAAAATGCATTTAATCTTGAAGCAGAATCCTAGATGTTTAACCCTGGCAATACCTCATTTGATTCTCACTACTTGCTGCAAGATGGGTCTCCTTATGTCTGTTTTATAAACCAAGTTATAGGCTCAGGGAAGTTGTTGCCTGCCTTGGTACTCACAGCTGTATATGATAAAGCTAGGGTATAAACCTAGAGCTTTGTCTTCAGATTCCCAAACCTGGCACTTACATGCTTGATAATTTTTATTGACTGTTCACTCTGTGCTGGGCAGTGGTTTGAATCACAGCTCTCTAGTGGAGGTGTCTTCAGGTTCTAACCTCTAGGATTCTGATATAGAATCTTGTTCACATTTTTAATGCTGGGCTGTGCCCAGATTTCCCTTTAGGAGGGATCCCTGCTGACCATGTTTAGCATGTGTACCTGCCTCACTGACTGGAGCTAGTGGGTAAATGGTCAAATCTCAGACGGCTTGAAAGCTTATGGTCTCTCCTAACCTGTGTGTCTCTTGATCTTCCACCATGCCTTCCTGGTGCCCAGTGCCCTCAACTGACTCTCTCTATCTGCTTGGTCAGAAAGAGACTTCTGTTGACCATGGTGCAGGGATATTAGAGCATTAATGTCATTACATTTTGTTTGCTTGGGACTTTCACATACAAAGACTTTTCTTCTTGTAGAAACAGGAACATGAGGGTTGTCTCCACTTTTCAGAGGCAAAAATTGAATCAGAGATGAACTTGTCCAGAGTCACAGAACTCAGTGCCAGATAATGATGCTTATTGAGTGTTTACTGTGCACCTTGTAGTGTCCTAGCTACTTCCTCATTTAATCTACACCTTCCCGGACTTTTGACTCCTGGTATATGTTCTCTCATCTACTACAGGACTCACTTGATCCTGAAATAATGGCTTCCTCTGTATTCCTAGAGCTGCATACATGTGCCATTTGCTGGTATCCGCATGTCCTATCAGAGCTGGAAAGCACCTTGGCTTGTTCAATACAACCTTCGTTTTACAGATGGGGAAATTGAGGTCTAGAGGGGAAGTCATTGACCTGAGGTCACATAGCTGGATAATAACAGAACTAGAATTGATCCTTGGGTCCCTGTCTTCAGGTTGGTTTCAGTTATCTATTGCTGAGTAACAAACTCCCTCAAGACTCATGCGTGAAACAACTGTTTACTCTGCTCTTGATTTGTAGGTTAGGAGTTCAGGCAGGCCCGGATGTGCTGTTCTTCAGTTGTGTGTGGTGTTGATGGGAACATTCACTTGGCTACATTCATCAGTGGCTGAGCTGGGGGGTTCTAGAAGTCTTCATTCATGGCTGCCTTGGTGGTCCTCCACATGGCTGTTGGCTCCCTCCATCAGCTTGGCTTTTCTCACAGCATGGTGGCCTTGTTGTTAGGCAACTGGCTTTTAAGAGGAAGTGTTCCAAGAAGGAAGGCAGAAGCTCAGAAGACTTGGCTTTCCAAGGGTCACTTCTGCTGCATTCTGTTGACCAAAATGGGCTACAGGGGACAATAAATAGACTGAATTTCTTGATGGGGAGAATGTCAAGGTCACATTGCAAGATTGCACATGGGATGAGAGGTACCATTGAAATGGTCTTTGGATCAGTCTGCTGCAGAGTTTTTGTGTTCTTTCCACTCCACATGTATCTTCTCTGACTATATGGAATATTCTTGGAGTACCATGTCTCATGCTTCTGTTTATCCCCCAATGTCAAGTGCATACATAGTCAGCAATAAAAAAAATCATTTGTCAAGTGGAAGAAATTACCAGTTGTATAAAGCCTGAAAGCACCGAATATATTGTCGTATTGCTGAGTGATTTTGCAGTGTGGGGACATGTAGATGGATTGGAACAGAACTGAATAGCCATATTTCTGTCTTTGCTAAATTGCTTAACCCATTGATGGTTTCTGTGATGGGGTTTTAGAGATCTCAGTAAACCTACACAGCAGGATGCTTGTGGATGCCTCTTGAACACACTATAGAGAGAGCTTTCAGAGGAAGACCACATATATATCTGTTCACCATCAGTAGGATGTCCCTGACCTAGCTGGAGCTATGGGATGTGCATGGGAAGGGGATCCCAGAACCTGCCCCACCATATCCTGGAGGGTTTGTGCTCTTTTCTAGACCCTCCTTTTCCTTCATGCAGACTGAGGGGCCTATCTTCCTGAGTTCTGAGTCAGTAGTGATTCAGATAGAGGGGCAGGTGTATTCTCTGATGCCACCTTCTTATGAATTTGTCCAGAATACTGTTTTTTTTTTTTTAAAAAAGTTTATTTATTTATTTGAGAAGCAGAGTTACAGACAAGAGGATGGGGGAGACAGAAAGGTCTTCCATTCGCTGGTTCACACCATAAATGGCCACAATGGCCAGAGCTGTGCCGATCTGAAGCCAACAGCTAGAAGCTCCTTCCAGGTCTCCCATGTGAGTGCAGGGGCCCAAGGACTTGGGCTATTTTCTACTGCTTTCCCAGGCACATTAGCAGGGAGCTGGATTGGAAGTGGAACAGCCGGGACATGAACTGGCACCCATATGGGATGTTGGAACTGCAGGCAGTGGCTTTCCCCTCTACATCATAGTGCTGGCCCCTGTCCAGAATACTTTCAAACCCATTGCTGTCTTCTGCCCACACCACTTTAGGAGGTCAATGAGTCCTAAAATTTTAGCACTGTTCTGAAATGACACTTTTTTAAAAAAATATTTTATTTATTTGAGAGATAGAGTTATAGACAAAGAGGGAAAAACAGAGAGATGCTCTTATATCCGCTGGTCACTCCCCAAATGGCCACAATGGCTGGAGCTGAACCAATCCAAAGCCAGGAGCCAAGAGCTTCTTCTGGGCCTCCCATGCGGGTGTAGGGACCTTAGGACTTGGGCAATCTTCTACTGCTTTCCCAGGCTATAGCAGAGAGCTGGATCATAAGAGGAGCAGCTGAGATATGAACCAGCACCTGTATGGGATGTGGGTGCCACAAATGGAGGCTTAGGCCACTAGGCCACAGCGCCGGCCCCATGACACCTGTTTTGCTTTATCTTTCTGTTGCTCTCAGGTGTCCCTGGGTTTTCCTTCACAACTGGTGTCTTGGGATATGATGGACAAAGCTATTGCTGCCTTAGCCATATATTTCATGATTCATGATTTTGTGGCTTTCAAGAATGCCTCTTTTGCCCAGCGTCCCAGTCCATTTTGGTCATCAGAATCATGTAGCAACAGGTAATGATGACCTTCACCAAACCGTCTATAACCAGGACCCTAATCAGACTCCACTCACTGCTTATTATTTCTTACTCATAATGCTGTTACTTTCAGGAACTCAAACTTTCAGAATGCTTTCTTTAGCTGTAATTACCCACTGCCTCCTCACTGCTCTATTGCCTTCATGCTACCCTTAGATCTCCAGTGACCTTTTAGCTGTTATCCTGTTCCCTGAGCAGCCTGGAACCTTGCCAAGGTCCCTTCCTCCCCATTTTCTTGCCCTTCACTGCCAAGTTGATCCTTGCTTCCTCCCTTCTTCCTTTCTGTTTTTGGAAAAGGGACTTTCTCCCCCCTTCATTTTTCTTTCTTTCTTTCTTTCTTTCTTTCTTTCTTTCTTTCTTTCTTTCTTTCTTTCTTTCTTTCTTTCTTTCTTTCTATAAAGCTTTTATTTAAAAAATATAAATTTCCAAAGTACAGCTTATGGATTACAATGGCCCCCCCCCATAACTTCCCTCCCACCTGCTACCCTCTCTTTTCCCGCTCCCTCTCCCCTTGCATTCACATCAAGATTCATTTTCAATTCTCTTTATACACAGAAGATCAGTTTAGTACATATTACGTAAAGATTTCAACAGTTTGCCCTCACATAGAGACACAAAGTGAAAATACTGTTGGAGTACTAGTTATAGTATTAATTCACAATGTACAGCACATTAAGGACAGAGATCCTACATGATTTTTTTTTAAAAAAATTGATTAATTATCTATGCAATTTCCAATTTAACACCAAGATTTTTTAATCATTTTCAATTATCTTTATATACAGAAGATCAATTCAGTATATACTATGTAAAGATTTCATCAGTTTGCACCCACACAGAAACACAAAGTGTAAAAATACTGTTTCAGTACTAGTTATAGCATTACTTCACATTGGACAACACATTAAGGACAGATCCCACATGAGACGTAAGTACACAGTGACTCCTGATGTTGATTTAACAATTTGACACTCTTGTTTATGGCGTCAGGAATCTCCCTATGGTCTAGTCATGAGTTGCTGAGGCTATGGAAGCCTTTAGGGTTCGCCGACTTCGATCTTATTCCGACAAGGTCATAGACAAAGTGGAAGTTCTCTCCTCCCTTCAGAGAAAGGTACCTCCTTCTTTGATGGCCCCATTCTTTCCACTGGGATCCCCTTTCTAATAGCATTTTGAGGTACAATTCGCTTCACTAATTTAAAACACAGTATATTCACAGATGTCTACAATCATCACGTGATCCATTTTAGAGCATTTTTGTCACCTCAGAGAAACCCAGTGCCTTTCAACCATCACCCTCCTACACCCCACTGACCCCCATCCTAAGTAGCCATTTGTCTAGTTTCTGTCTCAGATGTGCGTTTCCCGGATGTTTCCTATAAATGGAGTCCTGTAAACATGGGACTTTGATTTCTTTCACGTAGCATTCAGCCTTTCATAATGTTCCTCCATGTTGTAGCACATGTCAGTACTTCATTCCTTTTTATGCCCTCATAATATTCCATTGTAGGAATAGATCACATTTTGTTCATCCACCAGTTGATGGACACTTAGGTTATTCTTAATTTTTTATATACTGATATCAACATGCATGCTTAAGTATTTGTGCATACTTGCATTTTCTCCTGGGGAGATAAGTGGGAGTGGAATTGCTGGGTCCTTTGGGGGCTATGTGTAGCTATTTGTGGAGCTACCAGGTTCTTTTCTAATCGTGGCTGCATCATTTTACCTTTCTGCCAGAAGTGTGTTAAGATTCTGATTCATCCATATCCTCACCAACACTTTTTTTTTTTTTTGACAGGCAGAGTTAGACAGTGAGAGAGAGAGAGACAGAGAGAAAGGTCTTCCTTCCGTTGGTTCACCCCCCAAATGGCTGCCATGGCGGGCGCACTGCGCCGATCCGAAGCCAGGAGCCAGGTGCTTCTCCTGGTCTCCCATGCGGGTGCAGGACCCAAGGACTTGGGCCATCCTCCACTGCTCTCCTGGGCCACAGCAGAGAGCTGGCCTGGAAGAGGAGCAACTGGGACCAGAACCCAGCGCCCATATGGGATGCCAGTGCCGCAGGTGGAGGATTATCCAAGTGAGCCATGGTGCTGGCCCCAGGATGATCTTTTACTATGGAGTTGTAAGAGTCCTCTATATATTTTGGATTCAAATCCCTTATGTAGATTTGAATGTTTATCCTGTGAATGGTCTTTTCATTTTCTTGGAATTTGCTGTCCTTTGAAATACAAAAGTTTTTAATTTTGATGTAGCCCACTGCATTTTTCTTTTCCCCTCCTGTTAAACTCTTCTGCCCTCCCTTCATTCCCCACCTCAGCATGGCCAGTTTTGCTCCACACTGGTCCACTCCTCTCTGCCTAGGAATGTGCCTTGCCTTCATGAAGCCTTCTCTCTGCCTCTTTATTTATTTATTTTTTTAAATATCTATTTATTTGAAAGTTAGAGCTACACAGAGAGAGAAGGAGAGGCAGAGAGAGAGAGTGAATGAGCGAGTGAGGTCTTCCGTCTGCTGGTTCACTCCCCAACTGGCTGCCATGGCCGGAGCTGCACCAATCCAAAGCCAGGAGCCAGGAGCTTCTTCCGGGTTTCCCACGTGGGTGCAGGGGCCCTGGGACTTGAACCATTTTCCACTGCTTTCCCAGCCACAGCAGAGAGTTGGATGGGAAATGGAGCAGCCAGGACTCGAACTGGTGGCCATATGGAATGCCAGCACTGCAGGCAGCAGCTTTACCTGCTACACCATGGCGTTGGCCCCACCTCTCTCTTTATTAACACATGTGGATCTCTCCTTTCACAGCTGATCGTCGTGAACATGTGCCCTACCCTCTGCAGTTTCTCAGTGCTCATTTAGTCCCTGGCCGTGTCCTGATGTATGATCTTGCTGCCACGTGGAAATTGTTCTGTCACCTTCTCTGTCTTCTTCTTGCTGGCTCCTCTTCTGGGATGCTGCTCTTTCTCTGCCTTTAGCCTCCCCTATGAGTACTCCATTCCCTGTCCTGTGGGTTCCACCACTTCCCACCTCCTTTGCTATGCAGTTGGGCGCCTGGATCTCTGACACTGGTCCAGACTCCAGGTCTTCATTTCCAGCTTCCTGCTGGCCTCTCTACTTGGACCAGTTGCTGACCCCATTGCTCAACAAGCTTGAAATCAAATCTCTCTGACTTTATCTTTCCTTCAGTTCAGTGACCCCACCATCCTGTCAAGCACCCAGGCCTGGCACTGTGGAGTGTTATTTGAATTTTTTCATTAAAAGCCAACCCATTGGCTGTTTGCTGGGTACCTACCTATCATGGCTAGGCTCTTTTCTCTCACAACCCTCCCATCCTCCCAAATCAGGTCAGTTGCCAAGTCCTATTTTTTTTTAAAGATTTATTTATTTGAAAGGCAGAGCAACAGAGAGGCAGAGGCAGAGAGAGAGAGAGAGAGAGAAAGTTCTTCCATATGTTGGTTCACTCCCCAATTGGCTGCGATGACTGGAGCTGGGCTTATCTGAAGCAAGGAGCTGGGATTTTCCTCTGGGTCTCCTACATGGGTGCAGGGGCCCAAAGACTTGGGCTACCTTCCACAGCTTTCCCAGTCCATAGAAGAGAGCCGGGTTGGAAGTGGAGCATCCAGGACTTGAACTGGTGCCGATATAGGATGCTGGCATCACAGATGGTAGGCTCACCTGCTATGCCACAGTCCTCTTGAATACTCTGTGCGATATCCATCCTTGCACCTTGGTTGGTCAGTTGTGCCTTGTCTCTTATCAGTTGCCTTCTGAAGGCCTTCAGTGCTCCACTTCTGATTCCCTTTGTCATATAAACTTTTGGTCTGTTAAATTTCCTGAAATATGGTTATCCTCCCACTCAACATGAAAAGTTTATAAATCTACTAGATCCAGAATTTTTTGTATGGTTCAAGGTGCTCTGTTTTTGAATAATTCCCTTTTATCACCCTGTGCTTCAGCCCAGTTGGAGTACTCACCATTCCGCAAACCTCCCTCTGACTTCCTCTCCTGTTCACATGTCACTCTGCGACATGGATGTTACCAGTCCCTCCTCCAAGTTGAAGGGAGTGAACCAGCCTTCTTTATGATCCAGCTGGTTGCCTTGGTTTGATTTTTCATCTCTGATGTCATTGTCATGTCCTCTCACTTGCACTTGTTTTCAGCAGTGTCTATAGAAAGTGTATTTTGAGTAAATGAGTATAATTTCTAAGATGCTCCCTGTAGGGATGTCAAGGCCCTCCTGAGTTTTCCAAGAGTGGGAGATGCCTTAATTGGCTCCAGTCTCCTCTCGAGACTGTTTCTCTGCTTTTGTCTGTAACTCTTGGCCCCTAATGGCTTAAGGGACTCCATGCATGGCCTCTTTCTGAATCGGCCTCCTATGTACCTTCCTGTGGAGGTGCTGAGTAAGCATCTTTTCCTGACATAAATGAGATTCCGGTGATGGAATTCCAGTGGAGTTAGAATCTGAGTTTAGAGCATATGGCCATTTTCAGGAATAGGTAATTTTCATTTTTATAAAAAGACTTACTCGCTCTGCGTCCTTGCATGAGTTCCTGAACATCTCCTGTAGCATTCACGTCAGTCAAAGTGAGGTTACAAATAGCACCTACTGCATAGGATTGATGAGTGGATTAGATGAATGCTCCGTGGAGGTGGTCTGCCACAGTGCCTGCCACACGGTTGGCTTCAGTGGCTGTTGTTGCTATTAAGTCCTTCAGTTTGCAATTGTAAGTTTCATCTGTGCATGGCTTTACTCTATAGAATAATCATATGCTGAGTTATTTTATGAGTCAGAGGCCTCATACTGCATTATCTTCATTATACATGCCTGCTTAAATAATCTAGCTAGCATTACTCTGATGCCTAAAGTTGCAAATCAGACAGCATGATTACTCTGAGGGCTTAAAATAGCTGTCAGCCTCCTTGGGAAGGAATAAAAAGGGGTTAACTAGGTTCTGGTGCATGTGCAGATCACATTTGTTCCAGCCTTTTAATCCCTGTTAGGATTAGAAGTCACAAAATCTTAAGTGTGGTATGTTGTCTCTCTTTACTTGTCTTTCTCTGAATTTCTTGGACAAATATTTCTTTAAGCAGAAGTAAGCTAAGCAGAAGCAATCTTGTATCACGGGATTAATTACTACCTTATGATGCTTACATTTTCCTTTCAGTTTTTCTGTTTCACATCATGTTTGCTTTTAAGTCCTGGTGCAGCTGGCTTTAAAGTTATTTAAAATGGCACTCGTGGAAGTTCAGTGCCTGTAGAGTGTTGGAATGCTTTAGAATCCCCTACTCGCCCACTCCCTGCATGTAGCCCAGTTGGTTGTCTTACACCTTTATGGGCTGTCTGTGAGATTGGAGGTCACTGGCTACTCCCACTTATTTAATTTTCTTAAGATTTATTTATTTATTTGAAAGTCAGTTGCAGAGAGAGGGAGAGAGAGAGAGATAAAGAAAGAGAAAGAGATAGAGAGGGAGAGAGGGAGAGAGAGATCCTTCATCTACTGGCTCACTCCTCATGTGGCTGCAACAGCCAGGGCTGCCCAGGCTGATGCCAGGAGCAAGGAGCTTCACTTGATCTCCCACATAGGTGGCAGGGACCCAAACACTTGGGCTATCTTCTGCTGCTTTCCCAGGCCATTCACCAGCCTTGAGTGTTGAATGAGGCAGGAATTAAGGGAGTAAGGGCAGTTGCTACCCAGTGCACCCTGTGTTTGGAACATCCTGAGATTCATTAGCCTGTGGGGTGTGTGTGTGTGTGTGTGTGTTGCAAAGAGAGAGTGGAGGAGATAAGGAGAATTGCGTATGAGAGAAAGGCTGCTTCTGAATTGCCATATACCCTCTATTCTGTTGGTCATATGTGTGTATTTCTTGTCTGTGTATCTGGGCTACAGGCTCTTCTGGGGTTGAGGGTTCTCCCTACATATCTGCCTCATGCTGGCCACATGAAAGAAAGGTAACACAGTGATCACTCCCATTTAGAAAGCACGCTGTTGCAGGCACTCTGCCCGGCTCCTGTGAAATGATAAGTCCCCCAGACAACCATGTGGGTCAGGAGACTGTGGTTACCAGCCTTTGACAGAGGGGAAGTCAAGGGGTAGAGAGGCAGAGTAACTTGCTTGTAGTCTCCATCTAGTAATGGTTGGATCCAGGGGTTGCAGCTGGGCAGTCTGACTCGCAGTGGCCACTGTTAACTGACATGCTGTATGTCTTTCAAAGGCCCACCAGCTAATGTTGGTCCGGTACTGTGTGTGTTTTGTGTATATACATATGTATTATTTAAAGATTTATTTATTTATTTATTTGAAAGGCAGAGTTACAGAGAGGCAGAGGCAGAGAGAGAGAGAGAGATCTTCCATCCAGTGGTTTACTCCACAAATGGCCTCACTGACCTGAGCTGGACTGATCCAAAGCCAGGAGCCAGGAGCTTCTTCCGGTTCTGCCATGCACAAACAGGGGCCCAAGGACTTGAGCCATCTTCTACTGCTTTCCTAGGCCATAGCAGAGATCTGGATTTGAAGTAGAGCAGCCAGGTCTTGAACTGGTGCTCATATGGGATGCCAGCACTGTAAGCAGCAGCTTTGCCAGCTATGCCACTGCACCAGCCCCATGGTTTGTGTATATTAATAAGCATTTTGTGTATGTTAACTGCTGCAATCATTACAGTGGCTTCCTGGGAGCCTCTCTTCCTAGGTTGGACTGGTGGGCAAATGGTCTGTTAGACATGGTGGTCTTAGCCCTTCCCACTGTGGTCATGTCTGTGACTTATGGACTGGGCTGCTGCTCTGTGCCAATGGATTACAAGCTGTCTGGGAAGACTGTTCCGGTGGACCCTGTCAGTGATATCTGGAGAGAGAAATGAGGCATTAGTGAGTGGGTGGCAGAGCAGACAGGAGGCATGCTTTGGAAGGCCGTTCCTTCTGGGAGAGATTTACTCTGCTGGGCTCTTGCCTATGTGTTTCCTGTCTAATGGGAACCCCACCCCCTGTCAACTTCTCTTCCTTTCCTTTCCCACCTCCATTCCTCTCTCTCGTCCTTTCCCTTCCTTAAATAAGTTAATCTGAGAGAAAGAAAGAGAGGGATGGAGAGAGAGAGAAAGTTCTTCCATCTGCTGGTTCACTCTCTAAAAGGCTGCAATGGCCAGGGCTGGGCCAGGCTGATGCCACGAGCCTGGAACTCCATCCAGGTTTCCCACATGGGTAGCAGCAGCATGAGTACTTGGGTCACCTTCCACTGCTTTCCCAGATGCATTAGCAGGGAGCTGAATTGAAGCAGAGCAGCCAGGACAGGAACCAGTGCACATGTGGGATGCCGGCGTCACAGGTGGCAGCTTAACCCACCATGCCACAGCTCTGGCTCCTTGCATCCCCATTTCTGAGGACAAGTCCTCTCTGCTCACGGGCCCCAAGGCCCCTTCCAAGGGGAGTTAAACGCTGAAATGCTTCCAGCCCAGGAGATGGTACCTTTTGGGTTGGACTCCTTAGCACACAGGGTATGGTGGAAAAACTCCGTGGTTCTGTCCTTTTCCCCTCCTCTTGACTATAAATTCTTACCTTTCTGTTTGGTCTCTTCAGATGGGAAGAGGCACTCATGTGGAAGCATTTTCTTTTTCTGCCAAGGGGAAGATTAATGTCTCCCATGAGCCAAGTGACAGGTAACATATTATCTCGCTCCCATGCTATTCCCGTAAACACACATACCCTGTACTGTAACTACATTTTCAAACTGGCTCTTTGATGTGTGTGGATTTTCTTTTCTTAAAATTGGCAGCCCAAGTTAAACACATCTGGGGCACTCATGACCAAAGTGTGATTAAAACTTTTTCCTGCAAGTCCTTAGAGGTCCCTGACACGCAGCTCTTCTTCCTTCCGGTCAAGGGTTTTGCAGCTTCATCAAATGAAGGCAATTACCTGCAAATTCATTTGGTTGATTAGAGCAGCTGTTCTCAATATTTGATCTATATCAGAATCACCTGGAAACTAGTAAAAAAACAAAAACAAAATTAAGACCCAGTCTGTTGAAGTAGCCTAGGGTCTGGGTCTCTGTAGCTTTATCAGGTGTTCCAGGGGCTTCTGACCCACACCTTAGCTTGAGAATCATGGTGTTAGAGCCCTGCTGCTCAAACTTGGTAGCTCATTGGAGTCTATGAGAAGTTAAACAAACAAACAAACAACAACACAACCCAATGTTGATGTGTGAGTACTCCCAGTGATTTTGATTCAGTTAGTGTGGGGTGTCGCCTGGGCGTTGCAGTTTTTATATCTTCTGTTTTTTGTGCAGACCATCTACTTTTTCATGTTTCAAGCATACTCATAATTACTTGTTGAAGCATTTTTGTGAAGGCTGCTTTAAAATCCTTGCCAGGTAATTCTATTATGTCTGTCATCCTGACATTGGCATCTGTTGATTGTCTTCTCCCATTCTTGTTGAGATTTTTCTGCTTCTTGGAATGATGACTGAGTTTTTTTTTATTGACACTTGGATATTTTGGGTATTATGCTATGCGATTCTGGGTCTTGTTTAAGTCTTTGTCCAACAGGGCTCCTGTGCCCACGGGCTGTTAGGGAAGTGAGAAGAGGCTGCCGCCTTGTTACTGTCAGGTCGGGGTGGACGTCTAGGCCGTCCTGTAGGCCTCAGCCAGGCGGGAAGTGGCAGTGGTGCCTCATGACTGCTGCCCACATGGCTGCCACTTGCCTTGTTTTCCCAGGTGGTGGTGAAAGTTCTGACTCTTCCACCTCCTCTCACACTCCAGGAGGGGGAAGCAGGCGGCCGTGCTACTGCCAGGTGGGGTGAATGCCTGGCTTCCCATCTGCCCTTGGCTGATACTACTGGAGAGAGGGTGCAGTTGAAGCGTCTCGGTGCAGCCGTGTGAGGGCAGACCTTTAAATTTCCGCTTGGTTGGTGGGGCTGGGGTTGCTGCGTTTTCTGTTTTTTGTAGTGGTTAGCTGGAGTAGAGCTGTTATTCTCTGAAAATTCTCCATCATGCTAAGTTGCACTTTTCTTGGTCGTCTGGCTAGAGAGAGCAGGCTTTCTTGGGACTCTGTGTCTTGTCTGTGTGTGTTGGTGCGTCTGGACCTCTGGTTTCTGCAGCAATCAGTTTGGAGTATGTGGTGCAAAAAGGAAAGGCGGAGAACTCACAGCCGTGTGGTCCCTTGGGTGCTGCGGTCCCTAGCTGGCCTGCCTGTTTCTCTCCATCTTTCAGAGTCTCCACATACCTGTTGCATATATAATGTCTGGCGTGTTTTGCTTGTACTTGGCAGGAATAATGGGGAAAATTGTGTCTGTACTATCTTTCTGGAAGTTCCTCCACTTTGGGAGTTTTAAAATTTCCACAGGTGATTCTGACCAAATTAAATCAAGCAGCAAAAATTGGGAAAAGTCTCAGAGTGGAACCATTGGAGCAGGCAGGCAAAGGAAGCATTGGTGGGAAGATCAAGAGGGACCTGGAGTGCTCAGGGTTGTGGTGCAGTGGGTTAAGCCATTGCTTGTGCTGGCTTCCCATGTTGGAGTACTGGTCTGAGTTCTAGCTGCTCTGCTTCTGATCCAGCTTCCTGCTAATACCCATGGGAAGGCAGAAGACAACCCAAGTATTTGTGTTGTGGGCTAGGTTGGGCCTAAATTTCTATTCCAGACTCTTGCCTTTTACTGAGAGAAGAATTCTAAGTACAGGCCCAAGCATGACGTGCAGTGGGAAAAGGTTTGTTTACAAAGTGAGAATACACACGCACTTGCGAACTTTATTTAGGGAGAATGGGCCACGAAAGACAAAGGAGGTATTCATGCCCTGCTTTGCTCATCCTGGGTCCACAAGGAGAGAGAATAACTTCTGCTTTACCCGGCTTTTTATGAGCTTAGAAAACTGGAAGTCTTTACGTGGTACTGCCCCCAGGTCCCAGGTAAGGGGAAGTATTTCCTAGGAAGGCATTGTCTGATTGACAGGTAGATGGATGTGGTAACACGGAGTGAGGGCGGTATGCCTTCCAGCTCATGAACTTAAACTATCTGACTTTTCCCACGTGACCTGGGCCCTGGCCACCCATGTTGAAGACCAGAATGGAGTTCTGGCTCCTGGTTTTGGCCTGACCCAGTCCCAGCTGTTGCAGCTCTTTGGCTAGTGAACCAGCTAATAATGGAAGATCTGTGTCACTCTGCCTTTTAAAGAAATAAATCTTTTTAAAAAAAGAAGACCTGGAATATTTCCCAAGTAGTGATCTTTATGAATCATTGTGTATCCCACTCCCATACAGTCTTATTTCATTTATGTTCACTTTTCTCCTATAGATTTCTTATACTTTCTTCAGATTTTTTTCTCCATATAGCCTTTTCCGAATCTGACTGCTGTTCCCTAAATGTGTGTTCCTAAATGCAGATGTAGAAATGGATCCAACCATAAAGGAGGTGTTTATTGTACATCTTTTGTGTTTAGGACACAATAGCTGTAGAAGGTCACAGAGCGATGAGACAACATGGAGAAAATCTGCCTTGCTGGGAAGACATTGACACATGGAAGACAGGCACATGATATTGTTATTTTTTATATATTGACTGCATACTGTATGTTGGGCATTCTGCTATGTGTGGTGTATTGTATTTTATTTATTTGAATTTCAGAGAGATGGAAATCTTCCACTCACTGTTCACTCACCAAATACTCACAATAGCCAGAGCTTGACTGGGCTGAAGCCAGGAACCCGGAACTCCATTGGGTCTGTCACATGGGTGGCAGGGAGCCACATAGTTGAGCCATTATCTGCTGCCTCCCACAGTGCACATTCGCAGGAAGCTGGATCAGAAGCAAATCTGGGCTTTCTCATATGGCATGTGGTCATCCCAACAGCAGCTTAATCACCACAGCGAATGCCTGTACCGCCTGCCTATATTTTATAAGCTTTCAGCTACACTGCAAGATGGGTGTTGTATTTCCCCTTTTATAACTGTGGCTTCTGAGCTTGGAAGGATGAAGTGACTTGTCCAGGGTCACTCCATATCCAGTGCTTGGACAAAATCAGACTGAGGCTTTGGTGCTGAAATGAAGCCTTGCTTTCCACACAGATTCACAGGGCACTGCTGTGTCAGGGTAGAAGTCACTTGTTTATATTTTCCTTTGACCCAGAGGCAGCTGTTTTTTTTTTTTTTTCATTGCTATGCTTGTTTTTTAATTCAAAGGAATAATGTATACAGTCTCAAAATTCAAATAAAGTTAAAACTTGTCCTAAAAACAGGAAGTTTCCTAGACAATGTCTGCCATTTGCTGGAAGCAACAGCCTTGAACACTTTCAGCTGTTTCTTTGGGTATTGTCTTCTACATGGTAAAATAACATGTTTATTTAATTGTGAATTTTTCATTATTTAAATTTTATTTATTTGAAATAAATTATAATTTTTATTACATAATAAACATTTATAATTTTATTTAATAAAATACATTATTTATTTTATCTTTCATATGTTAGTTCACTCTCTTTTTTTATTTAATAAATTTACAAAGTGCAACTTTTGTATTGTTGTGGCTTCCCCCCCCAACCTCCCTCCCTCCCGCGGCCCTCCCCTCTCCCACTCCCTCTCCCAGCCCACCCTTCATCGAGTTTCATTTTCAATTACCTTCATATACAGAAGATCAACTTAGTATATACTAAGCAAGGATTTCAACAGGCTGCACTCACACAACCGCACAAGGTATAGGGTATTGTTCGACTAGTAGTGTTGTTTTTAAGTTTCATAGTAAAACACATTAAGGACAGAGATCCTACGTGGGGAGCATGTACCCAGTGACTCCTGTTGTTGATTTAACAATTGGCACTCTTATTTATGACGTCAGCCATCACCCGAGGCTCTTGCCATGAGCTGTCAAGGCTATGGAAGCCCCTTGAGTTCACCGACTCTGAACTTGTTTAGTCAAGGCCATAACACAGTGGAGGTTCCTTCCTCCCTTCAGAGAAAGGCGCCTCTCTCCTTGATGGCCTGTTCCTTCAGGCAGCTGTTGTTAATGGCTTAATCTGTAGCAACTCTGTGGAGAGCAGGCTGGAGGGACACTAATAGACATGGAGAGCCTGGGAGGCTAATGCTGCAGTTCAGGTGAGAGGCGGTGGTGGCTGGAACTAGGGCCATGCTCCACATGGCATTACCAAGAGGCATTAGGTGTACTGGTAGTTTGAGGGGGCCACGTATATAAAGAAAGCGATGAATAACATTTTAGATCAGTCAAAAGGAGGGGTCCTGTGGTATCAGTGAGGAGAGGAGAGCTCACATAAAGGGTTTCCTAGCTGTTTGCAACAGCTGGGGCTGGGCTGCGGTTGGAGGTGAGAGCCAGGAACTCAGTTCAGGTCTCCCACATAGGTGGCAGGATCACAGTCACTTGAGCCATCACCGCTGCCTCCCAGGATCTGCATTGGTGGGAAACTAGAGCCTGGGATCCAACCCAGGTCTGATGTGGGATTCAGGCATCTTAACTGGTAGGCTAAACACCTGCTTCCTCATCTCTCTCTCTCTCCCTTTTTTTTAATGGGGAAGCAAATAATAAGAAAGAAAGCTGTAATAATGTAGAGGTAGGAAGAGCCATGCCCCAGGGGGTTTTAAATACTGGCTTGGAAAGGGAGGAGAGAGGATGGAGGGATGGAGGGTGGATAGTGATGTTGAGGTAAATTCTTCTGAGAGGATTCGTTCTGAGAGGAGGAGCATGGTGGGGGCAAGAGGTGCGGAGTCACCACACAGACCCCAGGAGTCGGGTGAAAGCAGGCCTGAGGCGAGCAGCCCACAGACTTGTTTATTTCAGCTGCTTATATAGCCAAGGTAGCCAATCCGGTCAAGGGGTGGTCTATGCCCTAACCAATCACAGCCTGTTGCCAGAAAGACTCCAAAGCCATCCAATCACAGCCTGTTGCCAGTCAGGCTCTGTTGCCAGGCAGTTTCTGAAACCATCCAATCATGGCCTGTTTTCAGTCAGGCTCTGTTGTCATGTAGTTTCCGAAGCCATCCAATCACGGCCTGTTGCCAGGCAGTTTCTGTTGTCAGCGGCCATCTTGGCATGACCTTTTCACCTTCTCATTCCACCACATAGTATGGTTATCTTCTTAACGTTGTATCCATGAAATCTGTTCTTTATACTCATAAAAATTAAAACTGGCTTGAGAGATGGGACAATCTTATCAACAGCAACAGAAGTGTGTGTTTATAGAGCATGATGTACATGCATTGCCAAGTGCTAGGGAGAGGAAATGGATAAGAGCCATGGTAGAATTAGAAAAGAGCACGGTGGGTCAGGTGCTAGTCTAGGTATGAAGACGAAGTAGGACGATGGTGGTGGGGATGGAATGCAGGGGTGGCTGTCAGAGTATTGACAAGGAAAGGCTGGAGATGATGGCATATGCTGTGTTCTTAGGGCCAGACTGTATTTGGGAAGAAGGACCAGGAGTAGCAAAGATAGAAACCTGAATAGTCTTTAATTCCAAGCAACTTAGATCCAGGTGAGTTGTTACAGCTCGCATGGTAATGCTTTAACCACCCTTCATCTGGCGCCTCATTAGGGTGGTGGGAACAGCAGCCATGCAAGTTTGCAGGCTGAGTGCATGTGCAAGGGAGTGTGGGTGTGCATGTGTGCCAGGGGAGGGGGCAAGAACAGAGGGCCACGTAAACATGGCAGGTCTGAGTGGAGCAAAGCTCGTAAATACTCAGGTCGGTCCTCATCTCCTCCAATGCTTTGAGCAGTCTAACAGCTGAACTGCAGGAGTCTGAAAGGTTAGCCTGCTTTATCTCTGTATCCTGTCCTAAGCTGCTCATGGAAGGTTGGATGCTCAGCTGCTTTTAGGTCCTAATGTCCTTTACTTAGTCCTCTATGTTTTTAGCATACTCTTGATGTCTTGTACTGTCTCACAATTCAGCAAGCATAGTATTAACCCGTTAGGATTTAGCAGTTGAAAGTATGTTTAGTTAAGCTGATGAGAATGAAACCGTGTTTATATGAGGCCCTCTGTGAAAGAACAGGACTGAGTGAGATATGGTAAAGGCTGGCATAGACTCTAGATGGTTCCTGAGCTCAGCAAGCCAGCCTTGGAAAGTCCCTCCCTCCCAGTCTCTACTGGGAAGTGGGAGTTGCTAAAGAATGAAAACTTCAGGCAGGGATTCTAGAAGTCACTGGTGACAAATCCATAGTCTGTTTCTGAGGCTCATTAGGCTCATTTGGAATATTAGAGAGCAATTTATTTTGTGTCCTCAGGCTTTTTAATACTTGAAGTACAGCAATTATCTCTGCCTTTTACATCTTCCTCCCACACTCTTTGAGTGGTTCCCTTTGGCCTGTGGTATTCAATTGCTGGAGCATAGAGCAGTGCCTGACACATTATAGGTGTGCCACTGATTTTGAATGAACAAGTGAGTCAATGAGCTAATTTGCTGTCTTTGAGTGTATAGTGCTTTGCTCTTCCCCATATTTACCTGGGTGCCTTTGCCAAGAGTGGGATCCCTAGCATGGATCTTCCTGATGTAGTAGTTCTGCTCCCTCTGACTAACCCAATTAAGTCATGTTGGTTGTCTTTCACAAAGCAATTTCATAGAGAAAATATGCATTGATGACTTCCCCTCCCAGCCATTCCTCTGGTAAGGTGGAAGAGACTTTTGTGATGGTTTCTCATTCTCCTTCCACTCAAGGTGAGCCTGCTAGTGGCCTGCAGCTGGCTTTGTAGTGAAGACACATAGGGGTTGGTGATGTTCAGCAGAGGTTTGGATTGTCAGAGTGAGGCCTGCATCCTGGGAGTCCTGTGGATGCCAAGTGTCTTGTGACAGTGATGCCTCTGAGTGATTCTGTATTTCCTCTGTGCAGCAGGAGCTTGAGGCTGTTTTATTGTTAAAAATATGTCTGAAGCACGTACTTGAGGCTGCTGACTCACCTCTTCTATGGGAGAAGCCTTGATGTATTGGCTGTGCCTTGTGGGAGGGCTGCAGCCACTCCTCTCACCTCCCTGTTCCAATTTACTCTTTTCTCACTCCACATAAAAGTCTGTTTACTCTTTCTTCAGTGGGAGGTCAGGGTCTTAGAGACTGGAATGTGACATGGAAGAAGTCTGGACCAGCTGCAGTGCCAATCCTACCCCTTGTTGCATCAACAGCCTTGAACAGGTCATTTTCCTCTCCCTGTATTACCCTCTCCTTATCCAGAAAATAAGAGTGGACTTAGATCCTAAATCTTAGCGGTGACCTTTGAGGTCATGCCCAACTCCGACACTTTGATTCCTATGTTATTCTTCCCATGTATTCTGCAGACCATCCCTCCTGCCCCAGTGAAATCACTTTCCCATTATTGAGTGCCCACACACTGGCTGACAGATCAATTAGAGCAAAACAGCCAGAACACAGCAAGACTGCACAGCACTCCCCATGTTCCCAGGCTGTGTAAAGTGCCCTCTCTTTGAGGAGTGGGAGGGGGAAACTTGTGATCTCTCTTTCCTTAGTTGTTCATCAGTATGTTGCTCTAATGCAACTACACGTAGGCATAATTTATTCACTACTCATCTTATGTTCTAAAATATTTACACTTTTTGCTGCCCTTTGGAAGAATATCTTTTAAAGTCTTAGTCACCAATTTTGCTCTTTTGCAGCCAAAAGAGGGTTTTGGAAAATAGCAGAACTCTACAAGGTCAAATTCTGCAGAGAGGCAAAGGAGAAGGACTGAGCTGGGATCTTGGATTTTATAGACATGTAAGCAGACAGAGGCTGTGTGTGCTTGACAGCCTCAGAGGTTGTCCCAGGGCTCAGGATGTTGGCCTTGAAGGTGGCATGTATTGCTCACTGTCCAAGGGCCAGCCCTTAACCTTGCTGCCTCAGAAACGCAATTATGTTACTGTGCACCTTAGGCTCACCTGTGGAACTTAGGAAACATGGGAATCCACTGGCCCCAGGAAACCTCCATGTGTTGTGTCTGGGCTGAGGTCTCACCACCATCATAATTTTAAAAGCTTCCAGATGACTGCAGTGTACGTCCAGGAAACTGCTGATGTACGCACAGAAGAGGGACATTTGTGAGCAGACCTAGGTTATCCAGAATGTCATGCCTGATTTATTCAGCCGGAATGCCTTTTGATGGATGCACAATGAGGTATAAAATTGAGTGAGTTCCTGGCTATACTTTTAGATGCAAAGTCAGAACTTCTTTTTGCAGGTAGAAGGTTGATGGTTGGGAGGGGGCAGATATATGTTAGTGGTATAGCAAACTAGGAGAGTTTGAGGTGTCCACCCACACAAGGGTGATGATTTACCCATTGAAATCAGAATACTCAAAGTCTGTAGGTCAAAGGGCTTCTCTCTCTCTTTTTTTTGGCTGGACACTGCCTGCAGGTGCCCTCATGTGTTGTGTGAGTGTGTACATGCCTATGTGTGTCTAGCACCTTTGCCTCCTCATGTGGTAACATCTTTATTTATGAATGCATCCAGTGCTGTAACCCATGCCTTCTGGTCCTGGGAGATTTCTGTGTCCTTCATTCTGTTGACTGTGCTCTCTCTCTCCACTCAACTCCCCCTCCCCTTTTCTTACTCTCCTTTCAGGCTTTCTTCCTGAAACCTGGAATTAGGCATTTCTCCAGGAAGATCTGATATATTTCCGTGCTAGAGGGTATTTCAAAAGCACTATCTGGACACAGACTGTTAAGTTTTATTGAGTTGGCCATTGTTTGTTGGTTTTTTTTCATAGACATAGCTGGGCAACTACGTGAGGAGAAGACAGAATGAATGTGATAGATAAGACTGTACATGTGAGTGTAGGCTGGTATCGCATATCCCATGATCCCTCATTTATTTTACCACACTGTACGTGCTCATCAGCCTCAAATGACAACACCAATACCAGCACAGATTATGATGGCTGAAAACAGTCCAAAAACTTTTGGTTTGCATCTGTTTTCCACTATTAAGAAAAACAACAACAACAACAACTGCGGCTGGCCTTGTAGCATAGTGGGTAAAGCTACCACCTATGATGCCAGCATCCCAGGTAGGTGCCAGTTTGAGTCCTGACTGCTCCACTTCGGATCCAGCTCTCTGCTAGTGGCCTGGGAAAAGCAGCAGAAGGTGGCTAAACTGCTTGAGCTCCTGTACCCATGTTGAAGACCCACATGAAGCTACTGGCTTCAGCTTGGCCCAGCGCTGGCCATTGCAGACATCTGGGCAGTGAACCAGCAGATGAAAGTTCTCTCTCACCCTCTGTAGCTCTGACTTTCAAAATAAATAAATCTTTAAAAAAAAAAAAACACCGAGAAAGCAAAAACAAAAACAAAAAACAAAAAAAACCTGGTTATACTCCATCCTTGTTGGGGGGGCACGTAATGGTCCCTCAAAATGTATCTATGTTTTAATCTCTAGAACCTGTGAATGTTGCTTTGTATGGCAAATACTGTTCAAATGTGATTAAAGTAGGGAGTTTTGAGACGGGGAGATTATCATGGGTTATCAGGGAAGGTCTTAAATGTAATCATAACTGTTCTCACAAGAGGGAGATGGCCCGGGAGAGGGAAGAATGGTGTAACTGTGGAGGTAGAGATTGGAGTGATTCAGCCACAAGTGGAGGAGAGCTGGCAGCTGTTAGCCTATAGGAGAGGGCATCTTGCTCACACCTTGATGTTGGTCAGGTGGAGCTGATTTTGGACTTCCGACCTTGTAATTGTGTGAGAATACATTTCTATTATTTTAAGCCAACAACATTTTTTTTTGTGATTTGCTACAGCAGCCATAGTTGAGTGATAGAACCATATAGCCATTTCATAATGTGTCCCATTTAACCCTCATTTAGTCTTAGTTCTTCAATAACTACGTATGTAATATTCTCAAAACTTATTTTCGGAGCCAGCGTTGTGGCGCAGTAGGCTAAAGCCTCCTCCTGCAGCACCAGCATCCCATATGGATGCTGGTTTATGTCCCAGTTGCTCCTCTTCCAATCCAGCTCTCTGCTTATGGCCTGGGAAAGCAGTAGAAGATGGTCCAAGTGCTTGGGCCCCTGTACTCACATTGGAGACCTGGAGGAAGCTCCTGGTTCCTGGCTTCGGCTCAGTTCTGGCTGTTGCAGCTATTTGGGGGGTGAACCAGTGGGCGGAAGACAACTTTCTCTCTGCTTCTCCCTCTGTATGTAATTCTACCTCTCAAGTAAATAAATAAAATTAAAAAAACCCCTTATTTTCTTGTCTGTAGTCATTTTGGTCATCTGAAGTTTTTCTTTAGACAGTGCTCATGGAAAGAATATTCCCTGATTCTTTTTGTGTATTTGATAACCCTCTGTGTCCTTTGTATGTGAAAGGTCAAAACTGTTGGATGTAAAATCCTTGGTTCACATTTTCTTTATATTTTAGTTATCTCTTTCTGGCACAAAGCTTGGTGTAGATCTAATTATCTACATTTTCTTTTCTTTATAATTGATGTTCAGAAAAAGTTAGATGTCCAAGTGATACTGCTTTTACCTTTACTAGAACAAATCTTAATACTGTTTTTCTGAGACAATATTCTCTGTCACATCACTATATCATGTGTTCATTCTTTTTTTTTTTTTTAAGATTTACTTTATTTGAAAGAGTTACAGAGAGGTAGAGACAGAGAGGTCTTCCATCTGCTGGTTCATTCCCCAATGGCTGCAACAGCCGGAGCTAAGCTGATCCGAAGCCAGGAGCCAGGAGCTTCTTCCATGTCTCCCACCATGGATGCCAGGGCCCAGGGACTTGGGCCATTCTCCGCTGCATTCCCAGGCACATTAGCAGGGGGTTGGATTGGAAGTGGAGCAGCTGGGACTCGAATCAGTACTCATATCGAATGCTGGTGGTGCAGGCTGGGGCTTTACCCCTCTGTGCCATAGCACTAGCTCCCATCAATTTGAGGTTTCAAGTCCGTCCTTCCTTCCTTCCTTCCTTCCTTCCTTCCTTCCTTCCTTCCTTCCATCCTTCTCTCTCTCTCTCTCTCTCTCTCCCCCTTTCTCTCTCTCTCTCTCTCTCTCTCTCTCTTTCTCTTTCTCTTTCTCTCTCTCTCTTTTTTAAATGAATTTACAGCCAGACCGAATTTTCAGAGAAAATAAATTCGTGGAAGGGGCTGACAACTGCTGGCATGCACATGATGAAACACGTGGCAGAAGGCCTCAAAATTGAAAGGAGGCAAAACCAAGCAGGATTCCCCTTTGTAGAAGCAGTAAGATATGCTGCACATCAGAAAACAGGGCTTGGTCACCTCTGGGTGTAGAGGTGGAGAGATCAAGAAGAAACTTGAACTAACTAAGGTCCGTCGATTCACCTGGGAGGTCAGTTCATGGATACTTCCTATTTCAACCTGGGAGAAAGCAAAGCTTTCAAGGATTCTGTTTACGTTTCCAGACATTATCATTGAAACAACTCAGATGTCATCCAAGAAAATGAAACATTTATCATAGAACTAATGAAACTAATTCCTAAATTAAGTTGATAGGCGAAAAGCAATCAAACAGCAGCAAGATTCCATAAAGGTGGCCGGCGCCGCGACTCAATAGACTAATCCTCCGCCTTGCGGTGCCGGCACACCGGGTTCTAGTCCCAGTCTGGGTGCCGGATTCTGTCCCCGTTGCCCCTCTTCCAGGCTAGCTCTCTGCTGTGGCCCGGGAGTGCAGTGGAGGATGGCCCAAGTGCTTGGGCCCTGCACCCCACGGGAGACCAGGAGAAGCACCTGGCTCCTGGCTTCGGATCAGCGCGGTGCGCAGGCCGCAACGCGCCTTCTGTGGCAGCCATTGGAGGGTGAACCAACAGCAAAGGAAGACTTTTCTCTCTGTCTCTCTCTCTCACTGTCCACTCTGCCTGGCAAAAAAAAAAAAAAAAAAAAAGATTCCATAAAGGATATGAAGGGAACCGGCTCAGGGGAGACATCTGCTTTATCTGAACAGAATCCCTTGTGAAAAAATATTCAATCCCCATTATCAGATATTAAAAGGTAGGACAAGGTGGAACCTTTAAAGAACAATTAGGACTCTTTCCTCAAGAATGGATGGGAGCATCAATTAATGGCTTCTCTCCAGGGCATCTGCTGTAAAAGTCAAAACTAGCTTGTCCTAAACTGTCTGTCTGAGGCCGTGTTTGGCCCTGCCCAGCTTCAGGACTGTGTCAGGTAGAACTTACTGCCTTTCAGCTGTGAACCAGTTTATAGTCAAAATGAATCTATTTTCTTTCCAAAACATCCATTGTATTTTGTGGCATTGTATTCAGAAAAAATGGACTTAGCCCTTTAGTCAAATCTTTTTCTTTTTTAGGAATTTCACATATTATTATTTTTTAACTTTTATTTAGTAGATATAAATTTCCAAAGTACAGTTTATGGATTACAGTGGATTTCCCCCCCCCCCCATAACTTCCCTCCCACCCACAACCCTCCCATCTCCTGCTCCCTCTCCCATTCCATTCACATCAAGATTCATTTTCAATTATCTTTATATACAGAAGATCAATTTAGTATATATTAAGTAAAGATTTCATCAGTTTGCCCCCACACAGAACACAAAGTGCAAAATACTGTTTGAGCACTAGTCATAGCATTAATTCATGTTGAACTACACATTGAGGACAGAGATCCTACATGAGGAGTAAGTGCACAGTGACTCTGTTGTTGACTTAACAAATTGACACTCTTGTTTAAGGCATCAGCAATCTCCCCAAGCTCTAGTCATGAGTTGCCAAGGCCATGGAAGCCCCCTGAGCTCGCCGACTTTGATCCTATTTCGACAAGGCCGTAGTCAAAGTGGAAGTTCTCTCCTCCCTTCAGAGAAAGGTACCTCCTTCTTTGATGGCCCATTCTTTCTACTGGGATCTCACTCACAGAAATCTTTCATTTAGGTGTTTTTTTTTTTTTTCCAGAGTGTCTTGGTTTTCCATGCCTAAAATACTCTCATGGGCTCTTCAGCCAGATCTGAATGCCTTAAGGGCTGATTCTGAGGCCAGAGTGCTATTTAAGACATCTGCCATTCTATGAGTCTGCTGTGTCTCCCACTTCCCATGTTGGATCGTTCTCTCCCTTTTTTATTCTATCAGTTAGTATTAGCAGACACTAGTCTTGTTTGTGTGATCCCTTTGACTCTTAGACCTATCATTATGATCAATTGTGACCTGAAATTGATCACTTGGACTAGTGAGATGGCATTGGTACATGCAACCTTAATGGAATTGTATTGCTTTTGGAATTTCACATATTATTATTTTTAAAGTTCTGTTGTTTACATTGATTTGTTCTTTAGGAACCTCTCTTATCCATATGTTGGTTCTTCTTTGCCTGTCTTCATATTTGTTACTTTCCAATCCTTTTCTTCTGTTTCTGTATTTCTTTTCTAAAAATTTTTTGTAAGTTTAAGGTATTTGTTAAGTTTATTTTTTTCTGTATTCTTTCTAGTTTAGTTTTCATTTCTAAAATAATTTTCATGTTTTTACTTCATTCTTTCTTGAGTTCTGTCACGTCATTTCTGAAGTTTCTAAATTCTAATTTATGTTGTTCTTTCATGCCTTGCATAATTTAAAATATTTTTAGCTTATTTTGAAATGTCATATTTTTATCTGTTTTTAAAATATGTCTTTTTGGCAGCTTTCATAAGTCACTTATCTCCAGGGATGTTATTTTGCTCCTTTTTCTCTTTCTTTCCTATAGAAATTTTTATGGATTTGACTTTGTTACTTTTACTTTGTTGATTGTTATGTAAACTTAGTTTTCCTTAAGTGTAAAAAGGCAGCTTTGTTTCCTAACTTCTAGTCACAGAGTTCCTCTTCTGTTGTTTTTATGTGGATTTAAAAAATGGGGTGGTTTTGTTTCTGGATTTCATTTTTATGGAGATCTTCTTTTTCCTTTGTCTTTGTTGCTATCCTGCTCAGATTTATTTATTTATTTGAAAGAGTTACATAAAGATGGGGGGCAGAGAGAGGGAGATATAGAGGGAGAGGGAGAGGGAGGGAGAGAGGGAGAGAGATTGAGATCTTCCATCTGCTGGTTCACTCCCCCAGATGGCCACAACAGCCAGGGCTGGGCCAGGCCAAAGCAGGAGCCTGGAGCATCATATGAGTATCCCACGTGGATAGCAGGTGTCCAGGCACTTGGGCCATCTTCCCCTGGCTTTCCTAGGCCATCAGCGGGGAGCTGGATTGGAAGTGGAGCAGCCAGAACTTGAACCAGCACCCATATGGGATTCTGGCATTTTAGACGATGACGACACCCCTGCATGTACACCCCCCGCCCCCGACCCTGTTCAGTTTTTTTTTTTTTTAATAAATAAAAGTGGGATTTATTTTTCTTGAGTAAGAAGGAAATTAATTTCACCAACTTCTCATGTTTCCAACATGTGCAAGCTTAACTTTTTTTTTATTTGCATAAATTTCATTCTGTTCTGTCTCTGGCCCTTCAAACCTTACTGTGGGTGGTCCCAGTTTCTGCTCTGGTTTTCTGATATCTCTGTTGGCCTCTTTGGGGGATTCTGCTCTTCCAGGTCACATCATTTGCCCCATGGCATCCCCAATAGGCTGGCCGTTGGTGATTTGTCCTGATTTGCTCGGATCTTGGGACTGAGAATACCACCAAATTTTGTTGAATGTTGCCCATGAGTTTTTAAAAATTTTTTTCCTTTTTTTTATGAGTATAAATTTTATGAGTACATCTTTAGGAATACAGTAATGCTTCCCACCATACCTGCCCTCCCACTCCCACTTCCTCCTCCCTTCCTCCCCCCTCTCCCATTCCCAGTCCCAATCTCCATTAAGATTCATTTTTAATTAACTTTATACACAGAAGACCAACTCTGTACTAAGTAAAGATTTCAACTATTTGCATACACACACACTAAATATAAAAAACTGTTTGAGAACAAGTTTTACAATTAAATCACACAGTATTACTCATTGAGGACAGAGGTCCTGCATTGGGAGTAAGTGCACAGTGACTCCTGCTGTTAATTTAACAATTAACATTCTTATGTATGATGTCAGTGATCACCTGAGGCTCTTGCCATGAGTTTCCCTGGCTATGGAAGCCTTTTGAGACCACAGTCTCTGTCATTATTCAAACAAGGTGAAAGGCAAAGTGGAAGTTCTCTCCTCCCTTCAGAGAAAAGTACGTCTTTCTTTGATGGCCCTTTCTTTCCACTGGAGTGTTTGTTCACAGAGATGCTTCATGTAGGGCATTTCTTTTTCTTTTTCTTTCTTTCTTTTTTTTTTTTTTTTTTTTTTTTGCCATAGTGTCCCAGCTTTCCATGCCTGAAATGCTTGCCCATGAGTTTTTAATTTTGCTGCTTTGTTGCTGTTTATTTTTTGTAGGGATTATGGAAGACCCAGTAAATATTCTGCCATCATTTTCCCAGAATTCGGATGTCATTTTTCTTTTTCACCCCAATGTGGCATGTTGTTGGCTGAGATTTTGAAAGCATTTTTTTTTTCTGGAAGCAGCAGAAGGTATAGATATTTGAGGACAGAAGACAAGTAATGAATAAATTCTGCTTACGTGTAGTTCCACTGGAGCCACATTCTGATGAACAGCTAAAGGAAGAGGTTGCAAGTTCCCTCCTCCCATGCCTCATAGAGACAGGGCGCTTTACACAGCCCAGGAACACAGGGAGTGCTGTGCGATCTTGCTGTGTTCTGGCTGGTTTGCTCTAGTGGACCTGTCAATCAATGTGTGGGTATTAAGTAATCAGGAAGTGACATCACTGGGGCTGGGGCTGGGGCTGGGGGATGGTCTGCAGAATATGTGGGAAGAATGAAACAGGGATCAGTGTCAGAGTTGGGCATGCCCTCAGAGGTCACCTCTAAAATTTAGGTTCTCAGTCCTCTGTGTTACTTTCCAGACAATGACAGTGAAATACAGGGAGATGAAAGCGATTTCTTCAAGGCTGTGGATGTCCCAGAGGGATAGAATTGGCACTGCAGCTGGTCTACACCTCTTCCATGCCACATTCTGGTCTCTAGACCCCAACCTTCCTATCTGCATAATAAGTAAATAGACTACAGAAACACAAAGAGGCTTTCTATAGAGTTAGGTTGAAGGGGATTCACTCCTGCTTGAGGAAGTCTAGTGGGTTTTCCTGATGTAGAAGCACTGATAATTTGGCGCCTGTGTGGAGTCATTGAAGAGGGGGAAACAGAGGACTTCATTGGCACAATCCCAACTCTTCTACGGCGGAATCAAGAGCAGAACCTGAAGGCTTGGCTCTGTCATTCCCGCTGCACTTCTCGATCCTCCCAGGTGATAAATCTGGTGTGTGCTGGCATTTCCAAGACATGGAAGCATTCCTCTGAAAGCTCTCTGCTGTTCATGGAATGGTTTATGACATATTCAATGAATAGATGTTTATAGTTCTCAGTGTATATTCCCCTTAATGGTTTTCTTGTTTCTTTGGCCAAGGGGGTGGTAATTCATGTTTGTGTATCCAGTGTCTGGTTTGTGATTTGTGCTTAATATATGCATTGAATGAATACATGGAAGGAAGAAAAAAAATGTTGCCTACCGTGTCTTGTGGAGCACTAAATTAACTGCCACACGTCCTGAGAAGAAGGTGCTAATGGGGAAGGCTTCCCAGATGCAATGACAGGGAGGACTCTGGTACTCATCCTTCTGTGCTCATCAGCACAAGCTCATATTCTCCCTCAGTATGTGCTAGTGGTCTCAAGTGAGGGAGGATCACAGGACAGGTTTATTTTTCCATCAGAGTGTTCAACTGCTGCTTCTCTTCTTTCACTGTCATGACCCCATCCCAGCCTGTTTCCTTCTTGAGTTGCTGCGTTTTTCTTTCAGATCCTTTATTAGAGATGTTATTTCCACTTACAGGTAGGTACATGAAATCCTAGCTTGTCAATGGTATAACATCCCTTAGCTAGGAGATTTGGGACCCCAGAGCCCTTGGTATTTTGCATGCTGTTTCTCAGAGATTTTTTTTTGTTGTTGTTGTTAAGATTTTATGTTAGAGGTAGAGTTACAGGCAGTGAGAGGGAGAGACCGAGAGAAAAGTCTTCCATCTGCTGGTTCACTCCTCAATTGGTTGCAATGGTCAGAGCTACGCTGATCCAAAGCCAGGAGCTTCCAGGTCTCCCGTGTTGGTGCAGGGGCCCAAGGACTTGGGCCATCTTCCACTGCTTTCCCAGGCCTTAGCAGAGAGCTGGATGGGAAGAGCAGCCGGGACTAGAACTGGCACCCATGTGGCATGCTGGTACCACAGGCAGAGGAGCCACAGTGCCAGCCCCTCAGAGCTCATTCTGATGAAGGTTTCTCTCCTGAGTGGAAGACAAATGGGCATGCGTTAAAATAATAAAAGGATCATGGAAAAGAAGGTCATTAGTGTAATCAAGACAAGTGCTGTACTGTGTGCTAGGGATGTAATCTCCAATAAGGCAGTGTTGGCTATGTGGATCACATGGTGTGGATATGATGTCATGCAAGGTTGGCATACCTGTGGAATTTTCAGAATTATCCTGGTAATGATGTGAATAGAGTGCCTTCTCCTGTGCGGGTGATATTTTTGATGGTGAGAGTTCTAGGTAGGTATATGTTCAGCAATTTTCCTCTCAGGCTTTGCACAGAATAGTGGAGGAGATGCTGTGGGCATGCTTGAAAAAATTCAGCAACAGTGAAAAATGGTTATTTCTGATGATTGTGATCCAGAAGCTGGGTTCTGAGGTTCTTTCTGGCAGCCCAGATATTCTGTGACTTATCAAGAACTCAGTAGATGGGGCCTGGCATTGTGGTGCAGCAGATGAAGTTGCTGCTCGCAGTTCTAGCATCCCATATGAGTGATGGTTCAAGTCTTGGCTACTCCACTTCTGATCCAGCTCCCTGCTAATGTGCCTGGGGAAAGCAATGCCCAGGCCTCTACACTCATGGACCAACAGATGGGAGATCAGCATCTGTCTCCACCCTCCCCCAACCCCGTGTAATTCTCCCTTTCAAATAAATAAATAAGGAAGGAAG
Organism: Sylvilagus floridanus; assembly: GCA_949820135.1. NCBI lineage: Eukaryota > Metazoa > Chordata > Mammalia > Lagomorpha > Leporidae > Sylvilagus > Sylvilagus floridanus. The sequence goes on from OX463225.1 coordinate 123,560,934, forward strand.
GAAGACGTCAACTTATGTATTCTCTCTGCTCAATCCTAAGCTAGCTGTGTGATCTTGGGTAAGTCTGAACTTCAACTAGGGTAAAGTTAAAAACAAGAGAGATGGCCTCTAAATGTCCAAGAACCGGCCACACATCCACCTCCTGGTTGAGGACCGGCCCAGGGCATGCCCACAGGCTCAACCCAGATGCTCAGTGGATATTCATTAAAGCATCCATCCGTCAACAAGCTGTGTTTATGGTTAGCCCTAACAAGCACGATTAGGGGCTGATTCTCAAAATCTGTTTTTAAAGCGCTTGTGGGCTCCAGGGGAAGAAGTCAAGCAGGGGTTTACCCAGTCTGACTCAACACACACCACCACCATTTAGATGAGACCAGAGTCTGCAAAATAAGCCAGTACCACTCCCCTTTCCAGTCTGGTTGCTGTCCCGGTGGAAGATTCGAGTCAATGGGATTGTAAGCATGAGGAAGAAGGATCAGAGAACCAACCCATGTTCTCGATGCCAGGAAGGACACTCCAAAAGACAGTCAAGCCCACATTCAAGGTGAGCCAAAGCCTTCGTCCCTCTGGAGCTGAGAGTACAAACACACATCTGCCACTAGTACAGGCCTCTCACGTGATATGCTCACTGACACAGCTGGCTTTAAGAAGGACTAGGAGGGCTACAGACAAGCACTTTACATCTACTTAGTTCTTTTAAACAATAATTATTTAAAAGGCAGAACGAGAGAGAGAGAGAGAGAGAGAGAGAGAGAGAGAGAGAGAGAGAAAGAAAGAGAAATGGTTCACTACTCAAATGGCCACAATGGCCTGGGCTGGGCTAGGCTGAAGCCAGGAGCTTCTTTTGAGTCTCTCACATGGGTGCAGGAACCCGAGTACTTTGGCCATCTTCTGCTGCTTTCCCAGGTGCATTAGCAAGGAGTTGGATGGGAAGTGGAGCAGCCAGCTCTTGAACCTGTGCCCATATGGGATTCTGGTGTTGCAGGCAGGGTTTTACTCACTACACTACAATGCCAACCTCGACTTCTGTCCTTTTAATGGTCTTATCCAAACCATGCTCCTGCTCTGACTCTAGCACCAGGCAGCTGTGTGCCATTTTCTCCTTACAGTGCATCTAGGCTCATGTTCCAGTTGCCAGAGGGTTCTGTGTGTGTGTGTGTGTGTGTGTGTGTGTAGCAGCTTGCCTTCATTCCATCTGTGCTCCACTTTGGAAGGGTTTTGTGTCACACCTGTGCATTGCACCTAATATTTTGATCATAGCTCAGTGTGTAGTTGGTAACAATTCTATGAGCTGGGATGTCCTCATTCAAGGTCCTTAGTAGCGATTGAGTAATGACTTAGAGATGGGTGCTATGGACAGAATGTGTCCCCTCAAAATTCATTCATTGAAGCCCTAATCCCCAATGTGAACAAATTAGGAGGTGGGGGGCCTTTGGGATGTGATTACATCATGAGGAAAGAACCCTCATGAATGGGATCAGTTGTCCTTAGATGACAAAACAGAGCTGGTATGCAAGAAGGCAGGCAGCATTTGCAAACCAGGAAGAGAGCCTTCTCTGCCAACTGGGCCAGTGCTTTGATCTTGGGCTTCCTTTCAGAACTGTGCAGAATGAGTTTCTGTTGTTTAAGCCACAAAGTCTATGGTCTTTTTGGGGGAGGTGGTGTACACCAGCCTAACACACAGGATATGTGATGAGTTTTATATGACGTTGGAAGATAAAGTTGAGAGACAAGGAAAACATACAAAAATTGAGAGTTAATTCAGAATGTTAAGTCATCTTTTGTTCTACCTATGTGTCCAGTCTGTAGGAACCATTTTAACCCACTAATGTATCTGTAAATCTTATCCCTCTGAGTGCACGGTTACTTGTGCCACAGGAGGATAAAGAATTTGGTATCTGGAGTTCTATGTTTTACTACCAGCCTTAACACCAACTGGCCATAAAATTTTGGGAGAAACACTTAACCTTTCTGGGTTCCAGTTTCTTAATTAATAGAAAGGAGTAAAGCTGATCCTTGCAGGATGATTGTGAAGATTAAATAACATGAGTAAATGGAAATCTACTCTCCAAAGGCTAATTATCATGTAGAATTTTTTGGAATAGTCTTAAAGTCCAATGTGGACAGCTTCTATGATTACTGTCACTAAGGTTGCGTTTTCTCTTCTGTCTCTTGTTTTCTTATCCTATTTTATCTTCCTTGGTGAGAATAAGTTAATAGGCTTAATTGCTTCAAGATGTTGAGGGTTATTATTCATTCTTTTCAATTTTCTACTGATGGCATTTAAAAAGACTGTCAGTACATTTAAAAAAAAAGATTTATTTATTTAAATGAAAGAGTTACAGAGAGGCAGAGGCAGAGAGACAGAGAGAGAGAATCTTCCATCCATGGGTTCACTCCCCAAATGGCTGCAGTGGCCAAAGCAGGGCTGATGTGAAGCCAGGAGCCAGGAGCTTTTTCCAGGTCTCCCACATGGGTGCATGGGCCCAAAGATGTGGGCCATCTTCCACTGTTTTCCCAAGCTATAGCAGAGAGCTGGATTGGAAGTGGAGCAGCCGGGGCTCAAACTAGAACCCATATGTGATGCTGGCACCACAAGGTGGCAGCTTTACCTGGTGCACCTCAGCTCAGTACATGTTTTTAAACTTTATTCAAGCGTTGTCTAGCACAGGCTCTGCACTGGAGATACAGTGGTAGTGGACACTGGAAATTAGTGAGTTGCTAGTGTCCTTTCCTCCACAGCTGCTTCTGTAGAATGGTATCCAATTCTCCTCAATAGCTCCAATGATGCTTCAGTCCTTACTTTCCATGCCAGTGTATTTTATAGAGAGATGGTTTTAACTTAGAAGATTCGCCACTCATATTGAACCAGTGTCTTACAGACAGTTGAAACACAGTTGGGCTTTTTGGATGAATTTAATTCTTAAACAATTATGTAGTAATTTATACATATTCAAGTAAAATAATGTAGGTATCTTTTACCCAGTTGAAGGAAAAAACACACATTAAGTCCCCTGGATACTCCTTGTTTTCACTCTCCTTATCTTTTTCCTCAGAAGTAACCACTATCTTGAGTTTGCTTTTTTTCTCCCCATATATTTATCCTTTTAAAAAACATACACAGGGGCCAATGTTGTGGTACAGCAGGTTAAGCTGCTGTCTGTTATGCTGGCATCTCAAATCAGAGTGCCTGGTTCTAGTCCTGGCTTCTCTACTTCTGGTCCAACTCCCTGCTAATGTTTTTGCAAAGGAGCAAAACATGTCTCAACTACCTGGGCCCCTGCCAGCCATACGGGAGACCCAGCTGGAGTTCCAGGCTCTAGCTTTGGCCTGGCCCAGCCCCAGCTGTTGTGGCCATTTGAGTAGTGATCTAGCAAATGGAAGATTGATCTCTCTCTCTCTCTCATTCTCATTTTGTCTTTCAAATAAATAAATCTTAAAAAACCACAAGAAATTCAAAAAGTTGATAGTGTGGTGGGACCACTGTGACAAATGCATTCCCTGTAGTTTCTTAAGTAAATTTTTATGCACCTTTTGTTGGATTGATTGTAGATGCCTTATGGTTTTAGCTGCTGCAATAAATGGTATCTTTAAAAATTTTGTATTATTATTGGAGGCTGGTGTTCCTTGCCTGCATCTCATGGATCTTTATCACCAGGCCACCTGAAATGTTCCTCCCTCAATTCCAGAGGCCTGTGCTCTCTGTTATGTAGATTGTTCAACATTAGACCCTGAACTAAAAACCAGAAACATGAAGAGTTGTTACCACAGATGGCTCATACCCAGATGAAAAAGGGCTCAACTTGTTTCAGAGTGATGGACATTACGCCAAAATAGCATTTTTGACCTATTGGGAAAATTCCAGAAGTTTTACCACAGACTTGATTGGCAAAGCTGGGGGAGGAAGTAGATACATGACATTCCCATTTGCTGGGGAAGTGTAAAATATCATGATGTGCTGGTGTGAGAGGGAATGGGGGATACCTTTTAAAATTATACTTACGCTTGTTCTTTGATCCAGGAATCTTACTTCTTTGACTTCATCCTAAAGATTTGTTGACAAAAAATGTTTTCTAAAAGCATGCATTGGGGGCATGTGTTGTGGCGTGGTAGGTAAAGCTGACCCTGTGACGCTGGCTCCCCTATGGGCATTGGTTCGAGTCCTGGCTGCTGGGCTTCCTGTCTAGCTCCTTCTAATGCATCTGGGAAAGCAGTGGAGGATGGCCCAAGTGCTGGGGCCCCTGCACCCATGTGCGAGACCCAGAAGAAGCTCCTGGCTGCTGGCTTCAGCCCAGCCCAGCTCCAGCTGTTGTAGCCATTTAGGGAATGAACCAGTGGACGGAAGATTCTCTGTCCCTCTCCCCCTCTATCCCTCCCTCCTCTCCTCTCCCTCTCTTTTTCTCCTTCCCTCTCCCCTTCTCTTTTTGTGTAACTCTGCCATATATATATATATATATATATATATATATATATATATATAAAAGCATACATTTTGTTAGTCATTGCAGTGGTATTTGTAGGCTGGAATGGCTCGGGTTTTTCACTACAGGACTAGTTAGGTAAACTGTGGATGGGGAGTTAGGAACCTAGGATGGAGAACTAGGAAGCTGATGATAGGAATGGGGACCATGTCTGGAGTGGAGTGACCACCTGGGAGTATCCGATTAGATGAAATGACCAGATGCCATTTATCTAAGAAAGAAGAGAATGGATCTGTTTATTTCTTACCTTTTTGTTTTTAAAGAAGTCATCAAATAATGATAAAAGGTTACCTTTAGGAGAAGAGGGAATAGGCTGAAGAGAAAAGGAATAAAATTCTCCCACGAATATACCTTGTTTTGATGGTTTGGTCTTGGAAACATGCAACTTTTTAACATAATTTAAAATTAAAATCCCTGAGAAAACCAAATCAATTGAATTATGTGTTGAGCTGGATGGCACAACTAGAGAGGAATGTGTTGCGCTGACTCCTAAACACAGTGATTTGATTCTAATGTCCCAAGTGGCATAAGCCATAAAGATACTCAAAGTGCAGAAAATACTCTAGGTGATTTTCTCCCTAATTTTAACATTTTCATTTTATTTGAAAGGCAGAGAGAGACGAAGAGGGATCTTCCATTCACTGGTTCACTCCTCACTTGCCTGCAACAGCCAGGGCTGGTCCAAACTGAAATCAGGAATTGGGAGGTCCATTTGTGTCTTCCACATGATTGACAGGGATCCATGTATTTGAGCCATCACCTGTGCCTCCAAGGGTGCACGTTAGCAAGAAGTTGGATCCAAAGCAGAGTAGCCAAGACATGAACCAGGGGCTGTGGTATGGGATACAGTGTCCCAAGCAGCTCTTTAACCACTGAATGTCCCAAAACTTTTAAAGTTATCTTGATGGTCGTGCTATTGTTATTCTCAGATTCTTACATGTATTGTGGGATAAAGTAAATAATTATGTTGGAAGGAAGAAGGAAACACTGACATTGGAACAATGAAGTTAAGTCCTGAATTTGATGGAATGTACACTATTAATTCATGATGCATTTTATTAATTTTAAACTAGTTCTAGTTCTGTTCACTAGCAAGGTCCAGAACAATGACTTGGTAACACTGGACATTCCTTGGGTCCAGGCTGTAATTACCAGATACCATTTCCCATGAAAAGGATCCAGGGCTCTTTGGAGAAAGACCTCTTTCAGGTCTGGTGCAGGAGATACCCAGGGTGTGCCTGAAATATCTTGTCACATCCAGAAGCAGGGAAGCCCACAAGTACTTGTCGGGTTGCAGAGGGCTCAGGAACTGTTTGGACGGGCTTCTGTGGGCCAACGTGGCAAGTTGTACATCATAGGAATAAGATGGCAGTGGACTGAAACACATCACACAGGTTCACATATGAGTCTATAATGAAACTCAAGAAAAATAAGTGTCACTTTTGTAGGCTTCTAGGAGACTGAATTATTTACTTTGAAAGCTGGTAAATGGAGGGGAAGGAATAAGCATTTTACATTGGTGGGGGGGAAGTTCCTCTTTATAGAAATAGGACAGCAAGGAGAAGAAGAGGAAGTGATAAAATCGTTAGTGTTTGTAGTTCCTAATAAGTTCTTGAAGCTAGGCAGTGATCAACAATGGATTCTGATAACACAGAAGGGGAGAAAATCAGATATTATGTGCCTCTTGATGTCACACTGCCAAAAAATTGCCTAATCTGATCATGTCTCTAGAGTTAGCAAACATTAAAAAAAAGATATAGATGGGCAGAGGAACATGTTAAACAATGCCATGGGAATACAGTCAGCAAAATTTGATTGCAGGAAATTCCACAGGAAAACAGCTTCCTAGGGTTTCCGATAACTGCCAGTAGTAAATTATATTTAAGAAGTGGGGTAAACATGTAGATTAAAAATAGATGAATTATCTAGTTGCAATATGTAGACTTTATTTGGATCTCAATTATAGAAAATTGTTTAAAAATTTTTTGAGACAACTAGGGAAAATTTGAGCACTGGACTGACTCTGCTAAAAGAAATTCTTTTCAGAACCTCTAACGAAAGGCCCTTATCTTGGAAAGATGCGTATGAGTGTTTCCCTTGATGTTTGACATGCCTGCATCTCGCATCTGAGGGCCTGATTTGAGTCCTGGCTACTGCACTTCCAATCCAGTTTCCTGTTCATGTGTACCCTGAGAGGTGCAAGATGATGACTCAGATACTTGGATCTTTGCCACCAACATGGGAGATCTGGATTGAGCTCTGGGCTCCTGGCTTCAGTCTGCCTCAGCTCTGTGGGCATTTAGGGAGTGAACCCATTGGTAATCATTTTGTTGGGGTTAATTCATTGTACTATTCTCATTGGTATATAGTTAAGGTTTTCAGTGATAAAGTAGTAAATACAAATAACACTCAGAAGATGAGAATTTCTGAAAAGTTTTGTGTGAAATGGGACTCTGCATTGCAGCTCATTTTCTTGTTGTATTTGTACCTGGAGGGAAAGAGAACACATGCTGGGAGCCTGGAGTTAGATCCTGTTTTCAGGACTCAGCTGCCTACCGAGTTCCCTGAGCTCACCGATGCTGAGGGAGGCACCTGGGTCTGCTGTCCCTGGAGACTTCCTCGTGTGCCTTATGACTCTTTCATCTGGTTTTGTCCTCATCCGTAGTCACCTCCAGCCAACTGCAGACTGTCTCTGAGGGGAGGGAAAGGCTCTGTTTGCTGATTCCCCAGTGCTTATTTGTGTATAAAGATAATTGCAAATGATTAAAAAATCTAGGTGTTAAATTGGAAATTGCATAGATAATTAATCAATTCTTTAAAAAAAAATCATGTAGGACCTCTGTCTTTAATGTACTGTACATTGTGAATTAATACTATAACTAGTACTCCAACAATAATTTCAGTTTGTGTCTCTATGTGAGGGCAAACTGTTGAAATCTTTACATAATATGTTCTAAACTGATCTTCTGTGTATAAAGAGAATTGAAAATGAATCTTGATGTGAATGCAAGGGGAGAGGGAGCGGGAGAGGGGAGGGTGGCGGGAGGGAGGGAAGTTGTGAGGGGGGGAGCCATTGGAATCCATAAGCTATACTTTGGAAATTTATATTCTTTAAATAAAATCTAAAAAAAAAAAAAAAAGAATGCAGCCTGGAGAAGCCTTGTGACCTCAGCGTGTCACTTGGCTGCTTTGTGGGTAGCTGGAGTTTGAACCTGAGCTCCTGGACTTCCACTGCCCTTCACCCTGTCGCCTTCCCCTCATTTAGTAAGTTAAACTCCACACGATGTTAACCCACCTGAGGAGGGGCAATCACAGCCTGTTGTGTGCTCATTAGAGGGCTTTGCCCTGAATTATTTGCAGCTCCCAGTGCCTGTCTGGGTGTATGGTCACAGCCGCATGGCTCTTCTCAAACCCAAGGAATTGAGCACAGCCTCCAGGGTCTAAGGAATATTAAACTGTAGGACACTTTTAGTATTGATAATACTCATAAATTTAGTGCTTTTATGTTTCCATAAATACACATCTCGTTTGTTCCTCCTCACCACCTCTGCTCTCATCAATAATGGAATTGTTTGTCAAATCTGAGGTTCCAATCAGGGTCTTTTTTTTTTTTTAAAGATTTATTTATTTATTTTGAATGGTAGAGTTACAGAGAGAGAGGAAGAGGCAGAGAGAAAGGTCTTCCATCCTCTGGCTCACTCCCCAAATGGCCGCAATGGTTGGGGCTAGGCAGATCGGAAGCCAGGAGCCAGGAGCTTCTTCCAGGTCTCCCACGTGGGTGCAGGGGCCCAAGGACTTGGGCCGTCCTCTGCTGCTTTCCCAGTCAACATTAGCCAGAGCTAGATTGGAAGTGGAGCAGCCAGGACTCAAATGGCACCCATATGGGATGCCGACACGGCAGGCGCACTGCCTGCCACTGCCATGGCGCCGACCCCATCCAATCAGGATTTTCTGACTCCAAACTCTTCACTGTCTCTCCTTTATCATGCCTCCTCCTTTTCTGAGCTGAAGTTGAAAATAGTAATATATGATATCTTTAGGTGATGCCGAGGGCCTGCCGTCGGTATGATATATACTGTCACTTCCATCAGCGTTGTCATCATCATCAGTGAGTAACAATCACTGCTCACATCAGTTTAATACTACGGTGCATCAAGCATATTTGGAAATGTGAGTCCTGTCTAATGTTTCAACATAAAATTTAAATTTCATAACCATGCTGTGACATACGTTCTAAAATTGCATGAGTTGTATGATATCGGGTGAGACAAAATACTTTCCTAAGAGTGCAGCACGTGCAGCACTAACAAATGGCAGAGCCAGGGTTGGCGCAAGGAGTGTCTGATGCCAAGGCTGGAGCTCGGTAGCCATGAATTTATGCTCTGGCGTTTGTTCAGTTAGCAGCCATTTGTTGAGTATCTGCTTTGTGCCAGGTACTGTTTCATGTACTGGGGATACAGTTGTGTGAGTTGTCCTTAAGCAACTTACAAGTACTGAGGTGAGACAGACAGTAAACAAGATATTTTAGGTAATGGTGAGTAGCTTGAAGGAAATAATCCTGAGCAGTGTGACACAGTGTCTGGGCTGTGTGACTAGGGTGCTGCATTAGGCTATCTAGAGGCTTCTCTGGGATGGACAGAGAATATTCTTGGCAGAGGGAACAAGTGGATATTTATTCCCATATTAGAAACCAGAGACAGAGAATACAGGTGAGAATGAGAAAGCTATTGGAGAGGCAGGGGTTGCCTGTCCAGAAGTGAGGATGGATTTGCAGAGAGCTTCGCATGTCCTTTGTTCCATTGGGTGGCTGGGTTGTGGGTGCCACCTTTGACCATGGAAAAGACCTCGGATTTGTGATAGGACTAATTTCTGAGAAGAAACTACAACCTAGAGCAACAACATATTTCTTCAAGATTCTTAGCTGTTAAAGTCTCAGAACCAGTATTATAGGAATACACAGGGGAGACCTTGCTAGATGGCATGTGTGAAAAACAATTTTAGGGTCCTTTTTTTAATTAATTAATTTATTTGAAAGGCCAAGTTACAGAGAGGCAGAGGCAGAGAGAGAGAGACAGACAGACAGACAGGCAGACAGACAAGTCTTCCTTCTGCTGATTTACAACCCAGATGGCCACAATGGCTGGAGCTGGGTTGATCCAAAGGAGCCAGGAGCTTCTTCCGGGTCTCCCACATGGGTGCATGGGCCCAAGCACTTGAGCCATCTTCTACTGCTTTCTCAGGCCTTAGCAGAGGAGCTGGATTGGAAGTGGGGCAGCTGGGACTCAAACTGGGACCCATATGGGATGCCAGCACTGCAGGTGGTGGCTTTACCCGCTACACCACAGCGCTGACCCCAGTTTTAGCGTCTTAAATAGCATCAAGTGGAAGTAGTGTCAAGAGTGTGACTTGGTTGACAAAAAAGTTGCTACAGTCAAAGGCTTTCTTGATGGATGATGTACAGGAAGGTCGATGCCTGCCAAACCTAGGGAGGATGTTCCCAGCCAGAACTGGGATGGATGTCTCTGGATGCTGGTGCATTCACAGCTGTCAAGAAGCTGCACTGCCCCTTGTCAGGAGTGTTGCAGAGATGAGTCAAGCCTGGCCTGGCTGAGAAGATGTTGAACTGGCTGATAACTGTGAGCCTTCCCACCCCCAGTCCTGTGAACCTGGTGTAAGACAGCTGTCCATGTGATGGTGGTTAGTCACAGATCTGGGGAGGTGAAGGATCCCAAAGTCAAATCAATTCCCGTCTGCCTCACAGTTCAGGCCAGTACCCCTTCATGCCCTGAATCTTCCCACTTCACTGTAGCATGAAGTCACTGAGTTACTTGGGGACCCCTATTATTTTTAGTGGTGCCGTGCTGAATGCAGCTCCAGATTTTCCAGCTAACTGGTACCATCTGTCTGCAATCACACTTCTTGGAGCTGCCTCCTTGTCATCTGCCTGCCTTCCTCCCTGATGGTTAGGAACTACTTGTGTTCTTTGAAGACTTGCTGTACTTTAAAATTTCTAGTTGGCATGGCCAACAAAGGTACAGTGTCTGTGGAAGCCAGTAGAACCCTTGGAAAAGAAGGCTTGAGTTGTTATTTCATATCCAAGAGCATCTTGGCCTCTAGTCAAAGGCACAAAGAGTCAGCTCTAGGTTTTGATTACTTTGCTCTTGTTTTTTTTTTTTTCCTTAAGTTATTTATTATTAGAAAGAGAGAGAGCATGCATGCTTGAACATACTCACAAAGGAACTCCCACTGGCTGATTCCCTTCCCAAATGCCTGCAATGTCCATGCTGGGCTGAGTTGGAAAGTCAGTCCAGATCTGTGTGAGTGCTAGTAGCCTGATTACTCCAGCCATCACTGCTGCCTCCCAGGGTCTGCATTAACAGAAACCTGGATTCAGGAGCTGGGGCTGGACATCAAACTCAGGTAGTCTGATATAGGATGCAGGAACTTTTTAAGAAAGTTACTAATTTATTTGAAAGAGTTAGAGAGAGAGAGAGATGGAGAGAAAGAGAGAGAGGGAGAGAGAGAGAGAGGGAGCAAGCTTCTAGATGGCCACAATGGCCAGGGCTGGGCCAGGCCAAAGCTAGGAGCTTGGAGCTTCATCCAGGTCTCTCACATTGATGGCAGGGAACCAAACACTTGGGCCATCTTTCACTGCTTTTCCCAGGCAAATTAGCAGGGAGTTGGATTGGAATAAGAGCAGCTGGAACATGAACTGGCACCCATATGGGATGTGTTGCAGGAGGCAGCCCTACCTGTTACACCACAACACCAGCTCCAGAATGCAGGCGTCTTAAATAGCTTGTAACTGCTAGACTAAATGCCTGCCTCTGTCATTGGCTTTTGACTGAATAGCCTTGGCCACTTTGTTCAGTCCATCTGGACTCTGACTGGTTTATTGCTAAACAAGTTAAAGGGATTAGACCAGTGGCTCTTTGGCGGACCCATCCTACTGCAGCGTCATTCAGAAGTATTTTTTGCTTGTGTTTCACAAACCTAAGACATTCTGACATGGGTGCACATTTTAAAAGACAGATATCCTGTGAGTTATTGAACAGTTTTGTCAGTAGTGTGATGATGAAACTGTCACTTTGGAAAACAGGGTTATGTTAGCTTTCTGTTATCATGACTAAAATTCCTGAGAGGAGCTAACTTGCAAAGGAAAAGGTTTATTTTTGCTTATGGTTTTGGAGGGTCACAGTCCACAAGCAGCAGCTGCATGATCTGGGATCTGATAGGGGTGGTAGGTGTTGGAAGTCTGCAAAGGGACCATCACGTGGCAAGCTAAGAGGCCAAGAGAGAACCAGCAGAGGGAACTTGCATGAGAACTACCTCCCAAGGGCAAGCTCCCACTGGCTCTCACTAAGGCCACCTCCCAGCCACCATAATTGGGACACCCATGATGGACATTAATCCATTAACTGTTTACTTCAGACTTTGGAGTGTAAATGTGCATTAGGATTATGAACATGTTGAGAACATAATAATAGCATCTTTTAGCATATTCTAAATAGCAAGTCCATGAGATAAGTGCCTGTAATTTCCAACAGTAAGATGTGGGAATACAGAGAGATGCAATATCCTCCTACAGGTTCTGTGGCTCCTCCATTGACCTCAGTGCCTGTGCTTTGTCTCCAGCTATGGACTGCCTGTCTGAGAGGTTACATTGGGTCACTGTGTGTATCAGGGAGACAATGATGGGGATAGGGGTTACTGAAGGAGACCAATTGATAGGATCTCCTGCTTCCTAAGGATGAAGGCAACGGGGAGTCTACGCCTCTCCTCCTGATGGCTTTGAGGGGAAGTAGAACTTGAAGCTGGCAGCAAGCAGGTGGTGGGTGATCTTGCTTCCTGTCATAAGCACAGTTGGAGTGGAACTGGAGGCAGTCCAGGCATGACTTGGTTGGCAGGACATCCACACATCAAGCCTGTAGAAATATGTCTGGTGGCCCAGTGGAGTCCTGCCAGCACCACAGTGGGACATGGCATGGGGCCCAGGCTCCTAAGGAGGGCACCTCCTCTCACCTGCCTGCTCTTCACTTCTTGGAAGGGGGAAGCCACAGGAGAGCTCCTGCCTCTAGTTATTTTTGAGCATCCTTCGTAGTTGAGAGAATTATAGTTTTTAAAATTATTCATAAGGGAATATCATTACAAAAAGTTTGAAAACCCAGAATTTATGAAGAAAAAATGATCAATGAAGAAATATTTCAAATGGCTTCCTTTATCTATTGTCCTGCTTTAAGGTGGCACAGTTACTTTGCATGTAAATGTGTAATTTGAATGGAAAGAACTGTGTTATCTTTCATCATAAAACCTCAGTGTTGGGGCTGTACTCCCATCCTGTATCAGAGTCCCTTCAAGTCCTAGGTGATCTGCTTTATTCTAGCTCCCCCCTAATGCACCTGGAAAGCAGCTGATGATGGCTCAGTACTTGAGTCCCTGTCACCCATGTGTGAGACCCAGTTTGAGTTCCTGTTTCCTGGCTTTGGGGCCATTTGAGGAGTGAACCAATGAATGGAAGATTAATCTCTTGCTTTCTCTCTGTCACTCTGCCTTTCAAGTAAATACATAAATAAAACTGTAAAAAAATAAAACAACAAAAATCCAAGTTGGAAGAGGCCATGCGATTTTCCAGGGGGACAAGGTCATCCTGCTCAGCTGAGTGATCAGCCGGAGATCAATCAGAAATAGACCAGTTGAGATGTATGTTCTTTAGGGAAGCCTGCTCTGAAGGTCTTTCAGCTGATTGAAGTAGGCCCATCTAGATTGTCTTGGGTAATCTGCCTTAAAGTCAACTGATTATGGGTCTTAATCATATATATACAAAATGCTGTCATTGAATAACTAGGAACTGTAACCTAAGCAAATTGGCCAAAGGTTGTCACCTTTGTGACAATCTGTGCCATTGGGCATGTCATCTGCCTTGGTGGCCAGCCTCTCTTTGAGTAACCCTCTCTGCTAGGACAATCCCAGTGATCTCAACTGAACACCTACCCCCAACCTCCCAAGCATTATGTTCTGTCTTGACTTTGTTTTACTCATTTGTACTGATTTTTTTTTTTTTTTGACAGGCAGAGTGGACAGTGAGAGAGACAGAGAGAGAAAGGTCTTCCTTTACCGTTGGTTCACCCTCCAATGGCTGCCACGGCTGGCGCACTGCGGCAGGCGCACCGCGCAGATCTGCAGCCAGGAGCCAGGTGCTTCTCCTGGTCTCCCATGGGGTGCAGGGCCCAAGTACTTGGGCCATCCTCCACTTCACCCCCTGGCCACAACAGAGAGCTGGCCTGGCAGAGGGGCAACTGGGACAGAATCTGGTACCTCGACCAGGACTAGAACCCAGTGTGCTGGCACCGCAAGGTGGAGGATTAGCCTAGTGAGTCATGGCGCCGGCTGTACTTCTGTTTTGTTTAAGTATGCTTACATTGTCTTTTGTGTGCCCATGACCTCTTCCCCTGAGCATGGTGGAAGTTCTTGGGCCAGAAGGATAGTGTTCTCTGTTGCTTGCTGTTCTGAATCCTTGCTGCTGTGCCCCAAGTGGTTTCCCAGTAAATAAATAGTGACTCAGACCCATGACCTGACACCAGGTCCCAGAATGGCCAGAATCCTTGTTAAATTTCCTTGTGGAAGAAAGAATTTGGCTTCATTTGTTTTGGTTCTTCCATTCAATGTACATCATCACATGCCTACTAGGAGCTCAGCATTGTTCTAGGTATGGAGAATACAGCAGTGAACAAGACAAAGTGATCCCTGCTCTTTTGGAGTCTTGGATGTTAGCGGTATAGTTAGAGGAAGAGGAAGGAGATTAATAATACAGTTAAACAAATAAATGAATGAGCCAGTTTCAGAGAGTGTTAACGTTTGTTGAGGACAATAAAGCAGTATACTTTGACTCCTAATTGTATGTTAACTTTATGATTTCCTAGATGAGCCTGAGTTGCTTTATTAAAACAAAAACAAAAACAAAAAACAAGCAAACAGGGTATTGTGGCCTGGAGGGTAAAGCAACTACCTGCAATGCTGGCATCCCATACGGGTGCTAGTTCATGTCCTGGCTGCTCCACTTCTGATCCAGGTCCTTGCTAGTGTGCCTAGGAAAGCAGCAGAAGACGGTCCAAATGCTTGGGTCCCTGCACCTATGTAGAAGACGTGGATGAAGCGCCTGGCTCCTGGCTTTGTATTGGCTCAGTGCTGGCCATTGCAGCCATTTAGGGAGTGAACCTATCTCTCTCTCTCTAACTCTGCCTTTCAAATAAAGAAAATAAATTTTAAGAAAAAGAAATGATTGAAAAGAATTTTTTTGTCATGGTAATTCATCAAATAGTAATAGAGCATATATTGTTTCTAAATCCTGAGAACTTGTAGGGCTCTTCTCTTTGTGTCCTGAGTCTTCTCTGTGGATGTCCAGCACAGAGATTAGAAGGTTGCTTACGGCGTAGAGAATCAAGAAGTTGGAGCTGGCCTTTATCTAAGAGATATTTAAGGGGCAGGTGTTTAGTGTAGCAGTTAAGGCTCTGTGGGATGCTTGGATTCCAGTCCCAGCTCCGCTCTTGGTTACAGCTTCCTGCTAATGTGTACCTTGGATCTCTGCCACCTGTGTAAGAGACTTGATTGAGTTCCCAATGTCTAGCTTTGGCCTGGCCTAGACCTGACTGTTGAGGGCATTTGAGGAGTGAGCCAGGAGATCTCTGTGTGCCTTTCAAATCAATAAAATAAGTAAAAACTTTACAAAAGGATATTCAAGCTGCTATGGCTAGGTGCATCATCCTCATTGACTTCAGGAGTTTCCTTTGAGGATCTAGGTTCAGTTTTCTGGTAGTTGAGCCCCTGGGGATCAACAGTCACACCCATGGCACCTTCTCCAGAAGCTGGGAGAGGGCTCACCTTTGTGTACAGGCCATGGTACTTTGGAATCCCATGGCCAGTCTTTATTAGCTTTATTTTAGGTTGACTGCTGCTGATGCTAAGAGCCCCACTAGATCAGTTGTGTGTATGGCAGGGAGTGCTCTGTCCTTCTAGCTTGTCAGGGAAGGCCCTGTGCAGGAAAAGCTGCCTGGCCTGGTTCTCTCTCTCTCTCTCTCTCTCTCTCTCTGTGTGTGTGTGTGTGTGTGACACACACACAGTGAGGCTCCCAGTGCCTCCAGAGCAGCTACTTACTTCCCAGTAAACTTGCATGGACAGCTAAGCCCATCCGTGGATGGAGAGTCTTTGTGTTTCACCAGCTAGCAGGTAACCCTTTGCTCTTTAGGCTTCTTTTGTCTTTCTTGGGATCCATCTTTCCCGGGATTTCTGTTTCATTCAACACTTCCTTTGCATTCTGCATCGTTCAGCTCTAGCTCAGAAAGATCTGGGGTGAGCTGGTAGTTTAATATGATAGATTCCCAATATATTACCTTGGAATTAGTCCTCATTAGGGACAACTGTGGATACTATAAGGTTTTTCTTTTAAAAAATATTATGTTCCAGAGCTGACACATATGGAGAGAAGTTGCAGCAGGTAGAGGATTGATACAGTTTCTGAATTAAAAAAAATTAGTGTTCTGGTTTGTTGACTTTGGTGTAGATTTGGGATGAGCGGGTGTCTTAGGTGTTACTGTGTGAGATAGGAGGAGAGCTGCACTTGCCCGGCTCTCTTGCAACAGTGGCATCCTCTTTAATAACAGCACTTTCTTCAGAGTCCTTTGACATTCAACATAGATCTATGCTCTTTCTTTGGGAGGGAAGGTAAGCCTATACTTCATTACTTTGGAACAGGAGGCAGCCTTTGTTCTATTTTCTGAATCAAAGTTAAAGTCATTTCATTTCTCGAGTTACTGAACACTCACGGAGCTTCTGGCAGATGCATATACCACAGCACCAGGGAATGGGAGCGGAGTTAAAAGTGCCCCTGTGGACAGCATTAATCCATTTTCTAGGGCATAATCTAATAATCAGAAAATGTTGGCATTGGTTTCTTGGGGACAGGAGCTCATTTTATGCATTTTGTTCTGTTTGCATTGGCTGTCTCTTCAAATATTGCCAGTTTCCATACTTTGGTCCTGTCTTTATCAGATTAATGCTGGGTGGGAGCGACTAGATTTCTGCGTGGATTTACTTGCTGCTCTGTAATGGATTGCAGCCTGTGTCTGACACTTTAGTGCTGACTGCTTGGTCACTTCTTTTTTTTTGCTGGTGAATTCTTGCCAGGTAATTTGCCATTAGTATTTCTTTCTCTAGACAGGGAGGCATGAACTCAGGTACCTCAGCTCTCATCCTCCTTGTTTGCAAGGGAGAGAGGGGGACAGAGGAGAGTCCAGAAACAAATTATGGGCCCCGGCAGACAGAACCCAAGGCCCCTGGCTGCCCCTCGCTGGGACTGCTGACCTCCCACCTCCTTGCCTTTCAGCTGTGCTGGTGAATGAATGTATCATTGTGCTCCCTGAACTAAACAGGGCGCTAGTGCCCCTGTCAGGCTGCAGTTCGGATGCTCTTTAGTTATCCTTTCTGCTAAGAGCCCCACTGGACCAGTTATGTGTATGGCAGGGAGTGCTCTGTCCTTCTAGCTTGTCAGGGAAGGCTCTGTGCAGGAAAAGCTGCCTGGCCTGGTTCTCTCTCTCTCTCTCTCTCTCTCTCTCTCTCTCTCTGTGTGTGTGTGTGTGTGTGTGTGTCACATACAATGAGGCTTCCACTGTCTCCTGGGAACTTTATTTGAGAGAGAGAGAGAATGAATGAATCAATCTTCCATCTACTGGTTTGCTCCCCAATTGCCTGCAACAATCAGGGCTGGGCCAGGCTGTAGCCAGGAGCATGAGCCCAAATCTGGGTCTCCCATGTGGGTGGCAGGGACCCAAGTACTTGAGAAATCATGTACTGCCTCCCAGATTGTACACTGGCAGGAAGCTGCAGCAGAAATGCAGAGTAGACAGGACTCAGACCAGCATCCTAATAAGGGATGTAGGTGTCTCAAGTGTTGGCTTAACCCACCCTGGCACAACACCTTCCCCGTGCTGCTGGAGCTGTAGAGAAAATTCCTGGCTTTTGGCCCTCTGATGATGGACAAGTCCATGTATCTGTCTTTTGTTTTATCTCCCTCCCTTCCTCCCTCCCTCCCTTCCTTGCTTCCTTTAAGATTTATTTATTTACTTGAAAGAGTTACAGAGAGGGGGGAGAGACAGATCTTTCATTTGCTCGTTTACTCCCTAGATGCCCACTACAGCTGGGATTGGACCAGGCTGAAGCCAGGAGCTTAATTTGGGTCTCCCACATGGGGAGCCTAAAGGCTTGGGCCATCTTCCGCTGCTTTTCCCAGGCTATTAGCTGGGGACTTGATCAGAAGTAGAGCAGCCAGGACAAGAATGTCCAAGGTGGCAGCTTTATTTGCTATGCCACAACACTGGCTCCTGTCTCCACTTTCTTACCACACCTCAGTCATTGAATATTTGCTGTGTCCTTTAGACACTGGGCCTGTCTCATTGTTCTCTTTCACAGTATTATGAGAAAGTACAGATAAAAAGACTGTGAAGTGCTTCATCAATACCATTTGCTTACCAAGTACTTTGTCTTGCTGATGTTACGGTCAACCTTTCATTAAATGCAAAAATACTGTGGCTGCTATAGCTTTGGCTGCATGATTAGTGAGTATTTGTAGATCTCTTACATACCCTGCTGCTTTTTGAATACGTGTGTTAATGAGCTGTTCCATATTTACACAATGTCCACTACGTGGCCAGGGCCATGCAAGCATGTGGGGTAGAGGCGGAAGGAGTCAGATTTTTCCTTTTGGGGGATACAGAGTTCTTCTGAGTCATGGAGCTCCATAAAAATCTAATGAAAGCTTTGGCCTTTTTCTGCAGAAAACTCATAAATAGAGAATTTAGCAGTTCAGGAGCTCTGTAGACCTTAAGAGAATGTTTAGAGGGATCTGTAGGACCCCCGGGATAAAAGCTACTTGTCTTGATGATATAACAGGTCATATAAGTGCAAGATGGGTAATTTGCCATTACCTGCTGCATTTTGGGAGTTAGAAATACTAACTTGTGGGCCCTCATAGCATTTTTTTACAAGATTTATTTATTTGAAAAGCAGAGTAGTTTAGACAGATCTTCCATCTGCTAGTTCACTCCCCAAATAGCCAGAAATGCTGGTCCTGGGCCAGGCTGAAACCAGGAGTCTAGAATTCCATCTGGGCTTCCCACATGGGTGGCAGGGACCCAGGCACTTGAGCTGCCTTCCACTGCCTTCCCAGGTGCATTAGCAGGGGCTGGATCAGAAGCAGAGCAGCCAGGACTTGAACTGGCACTCTGATCTGGAATGTGAGTGTCCTTTGTGAAGGTTTAACCCACTGCACCACAATGCCAGCCCCAACTATTTTCTTTTTAAAAGAAGCGAAAAACACTTTAGTGTCATGAGAACCAGAAGAGGAGCTGCTGGGGAGCATGCATGGGGACTATCCCAGTAACCCAGGAGGCAGAGTGGCTGGAGGTCTGAGGAAGTCTGTCCAGGCATTCCACGGAGGTCTTTGCCTTCCTTGGTGTCTGACAGGGGCTCTGAGAAGCTTGATTTATTGGGAAGGAGTCACCACACAGACTGCATACGCAGGCATCTAGCCTGTGTGTCTGTTTCCCTGAGAACCGTAGAAGGGATTCTCTGCTTCCAGCCTCTGTTTAGATTAAGCTGAAATGTCTCTTAGTTTTATCCTGCATTCTGCAGAAACCAAACAAAACAAAATGAGGAGCAACAAATGGCGTAGCATAAGCAAAGGACTTGTTCTGCTGCTGTTCGTTTTTTGCTTAAACATTGCCAATACTAAGAGGGTTCCGTTCATTTAAGAGAGGTTAGAGGAACTCACTTGCGTGGTTTTTATTCTTCCTTCAGTACAAGTTTTGTGAAAGTCTTCCTGATTCTTTACGTAGCTCTGGTTGTCTGTGGGGTCTGCAAGCACTTAACAGCAGCCAGGGCTGGGGAGTCTCTGTCTTGTCTGCAAGGTATTCAAGGGTAGCAAAAGATACTCTTTCTGATAAGGGGATTTGCAGAGGCCCTTGGGATTGCCTGGAATTGTCTGTTGAAGGCTTGAAGACAGAAGCACATTTGGCATCCTTGCCTTCTGTGAAGGAAGCGGATGGCCTAGGGGAGGCAGTAGTCAGCGTATGGACAGAGAGACAACTGTCAACCTATCCTGTGACTAACAGGACGTCTGCGGTGCTGCTGGTGGGAGTGTGGATTGGTTGGGTCCAACCTTTTAAGAAAGCAGTTTGATTTTATCACATTTATAAACTATACATCACCTTTTAGATATGTAATGTATACACAGTATGTGTTGATATAAATGTATGCCAAGAAACTTCAACATTTCATACTCTTTAACCAAATACTTCTTTCACCTGGGCATCTATCCTAAAGAGATAGCCTAAATATGGCAAAGTGTTTTGCCCAATTTCACATTCATCACAGGTTTATTTATAAGGAAGAGTGGAAGACAGCTTAGATGTTCACAATTGAGGAATTGTCATTCAGGTGACAGTTCATTTAAATTTGTGAAGTCATGGAGTTTTTTTTTTTAAAGAGATTTATTTTTATTTATTTGAAAGGCAGAGTTAGAGAGAGAGGAAGAAATAGAGATATCCTCTGTCTGCTGGTTTACTCCCCAGATGGCTGCAACTGTTGAAGCCGGGCCTCTTGCATTGCATTTCTAGGTACATTAGCAGGGAGCTGGATTGGAAGCAGAGGAGCCAGGACTTGAACCAGTGCTCATATGGAATGCTGGTGTTGCAAGTGGTGGCTTAGCTCATTGTGTGTGCCACAACACTGGCCCCTTGAAACTTGTTTACAAAAGGGAAACAAGAAAGAATTGGGAATATGGTGCAGGCAACTGGGAAAGAGCCTTCCCCATATCTTTTAACATGTGCTTTTCTACCTTTCCTAGGTGTAACTCCTCCGCATTGGTCGTGTGTCTCCCCTGCTCCTGTCCACATTGCTCAGCAATCTGTGGCTACCCAGACACTTGCAGAAGCATGTGTGCTTCTTCTCCCTAATGCTGGTGCTGGCTTGTCTTGGATATAGGTTCAGAGAGGATCCACGGCATTGTAATACCCTGCTTTCCCATATCTGTATAGGAGCAGAAATCCATACTGGCTATGGTGGTAGGTGTAGGAGCATGGCTTTCTGCTCCTAAGTACTGCACATTAGTGTAAATTTTTTTTTTTACTTGAAACCCTGCATTTGAGGAGGTTACACTCACCAGTTCACAGAGTTTGAGAGAATGTTTAGTCCAACCTCCTCATTGTGCCCTTGAAGAAACAGGCCAAGTGGTGTGCACCATCTCACAGCTGGGAGTGACAGATAGGGCACATCCATTTGCAGAGGGCAGTGGAGCACGCTGGCTTTGCCCTTTATTAGCTGTGTGGCTTTGGGTACTTCATCTCTTGAGTCTCAGAAGGTTCACTGTAAACAGAGGAGATTGTGTAAGGTGCTTAGCGCTGTGTCTGCCATATGTTAAATGCTCCATAAATGTTAACTGTTGTAACAATAAAAAATAAAAATAACAGTGAAAGTCAGCAAGCATTGCTTTTGTTGTCATTACCTTACAGAAAGGACTCTTGTATAATTGTACTTCTCAAGATGTAGAGCCCTCACCTCGTTGAGGATGTGGGATAATTGTTCAGATAATGTTCTTATGTGGGAGATATAAAGCAATACTTGCATGTGTGAAGTTAGGGCAGAATAAGCCATTTTAAATTGTTAAGTTCCTCTGAAATAAATGTTGCAGTGCAGGTGAATCTGTATTCTAAGACAACCTAGATTGTGAAAGGGGGAACTTCTTGATAGATCAGTTGTTGTAATTGTAATTCCACTTTTACTTTACAAAAGAATTAATTTCAGGGGGCTGTCATTGCAATATACCAGGTTAAGCCACAGCTTGTGATGCTGGCATCCCGTATGAGTGATGATTAGAGTCCTGGCTGCTCCACTACTGATCCAGATCTCTGCGAATGTGCCTGGGAAAGCAGCAGAAGATGGCTCAAGTTCCTGAGCCCTGTCACCTATGTGAGAGGTACAGATGGAGTCCCTGGCTCTTGGCTTTATCCTGGCCCAGCCCCGGCCATTGGGAGGATTTGGGAAGTGAACCAGTGGATAGAAGATCTGCCTTTCTCTATCTCTTCCTCTCGTTTTGTAACTCTGCTTATCAAATAAATAAACAAATCATTTAAAAAAATTATTTTCAGATTATATTTAAGTAGAGAAGCTCCTCCTGAGTGTTAAAAGATTGTCCACTAGCAATCTACCCTCATATGCTGATGAATGCAATGAAAATGGTATAAAACAGACATATGAGGGTACTTCAAAAAACTCACAAAAATGAAAATAAAAGATAAGTCCATTTTGGTGCAAAAATTTTTGTGATTCATGCATAGTTTTTATAATGTGCATTTTCCATGAACCTTTTGAAGTAGTCTGTTATGGTTACATTATCTTTTTTTAAATTTAAAAAAATTATTTTATTTATTCATTTATTTCAACTTTTATTTAATAAATATAAATTTCCAAAGTACAACTTTTGAATTATAGCAGCTTTTCCCCCATAACCTCCCTCCTACCCGTAACCATCCCATCTCCCATTCCTTCTCCCATCCCTTTCTTCATCACGATTCATTTTCAATTATCTTTATATACAGAAGATCAACTTAGTATATACTAAGTAAAGATTTCAATAGACTGCACCCACAAAGACACACAAAGTATAGAGTACTGTTTGGGTAGTAGTTTTACCGTTAATTCGTATAGTACAACACACTAAGGACAGAGGCCCTACATAGGGAGCAGGTGTACAGTGACTCCTGCTGTTGATTTAACAACAGTAATGGTATAGTAAATGGCTTAAATTAGTGCTTTCAGAAATCTTTTGTGTTTAAAAATTCTAGGACTCAAAAGTGAAACACACTCTTAGGTCAGTGTGTAACAAATTAAGAATGATTAATTGAAAGGCTGAGTTACACACACACACACACACACAGAGAGAGAGAGAGAGAGAGAGAGAGAGATGGACAGATAGACATCTCTTCTATCCCTAAAGGCTACAACAACTGGGGCTGGGACCGGCCAAAGCCAGGAGCCAGAAACTCCATCCAGGTCTTCCACATGAGTGGCGGGAACCCAAGTATTTGAGCCATCATCTGCTGCCTCCCAGAGTGCCCCATAGCAGGAGGCTGGATTGGAAATGGAGTGAGTGAACAAAACACTCTGATCTGTGATGTGGGTGTTCCAAGCAGTGGCTCAACCCATAGCACCACAATAACTGACCCATATTTTTATTTTAAAAATTTATCCTGTTATTTCAAAGACAGAGGGGTGTAGGGGGAATCTTTGATTCATTGGTTTACTCCCGAAAAAGCCTACAGCAGCTGGGGCTGAGCCAGGCTGAAACCAGGAGCCAGAAACTCAGTCCATCTCTTTCGTATGGGTGGCAGGGACCCAACTACTATGAGACACCACCTGCTGCCTCTCAGAGAGTGCTGGAATTGAGAGTGAAGACATGACTTGAACTCAGGCACTCCAGTATAGGCTACTGGTGTTCCAACTGGTGCCAGAGGCATGCCCCAAGAGTTATTTGTTTTTATTCCAGAAGATCTGTTAATATTGAATTACATAGAAGAGCAGAGAACCCTCCAGAAATAAGGGATGCATTGTACAGTACAGGCAGTGGGTCTCTGGGAGATGTGTTTTAAAAACTTTTTACTTTGGAGCTGGTGCTGTGGTGCAGCAAGTAAAGCCTCTCCTGCAGTGCCAGCATCCCAGATGAGTGCCGGTTCGAGTCCTGGCTGCTCCACTTCTGATCCAGCTCTCTGCTATGGCCTGGGAAAGCAGTAGAAGATGGCCCAAGTCCTTCAGCCCCTGCACCCACATGGGAGACCTAGAAGAAGCTCCTGACTCCTGGCTTTGGATCGGTGCAGCTCCGATCGTTGCGGCCAATTGGGGAGTGAACCAGCAGATGGAAGACTTCTCTCTCTGCTTCTCCTTCTCTCTCTATGTAACTCTGACTTTCAAATAAATAAATAAATTTATCTTTTTTAAAAAAATAACTTTTTACTTTGAAAAAAATTATAAAATGCACAAAAATAGAATCATGTAGTGAGCTTCCTAATGCTCATTTCAGATTCAATTGTTTTTAAGATTTTGCCATATTTGCTTTATTTATTCTCCCTTATTTTGTGGAAGCTAATATGTATCACAAGAACATCTCCATAAATAAGACTATTAATAAAAAATCCTTATAGCCAGTGTCTTAGTCTCTTTTATGTTGCTGTGACAAAATACCTGAAGCTGGTAATTTGTAAAGATAAAGTTTGTTTAGCTGTCAGTTCTGGGGTCTAAGACTGTGGACTTCGGGTGAGAGTCTTCTGGCTGTGTCATCACATGGGTGGGATCATAGGGCAGGAATGTGTGTGCGGAATTAGTTGATGAGAGAGGAAGCAAGAGACTGAGAAGGTGCCAGGCTTGCTCCTTTATAACAACTTGCTCTCATGGGAACTAACCCACTGTTCCAGACAATCATTAATCCCTTCCAAGGGCAGTCACTTCCTGTCACCTCCTACTAGGCTCCCCCTTGCAGTGTTATGTTGGGGACCAGACTTCCAGCACATGAACCTTTGGGATAGAAACCATATCCAAACTGTAGCGCCTTGTCATTAGTTGTATTTCCTCAAGTGTCTTTAAATATGCCTTTTTTTTTTACCTGTTAACTGAAAACTAGATAAAGAAATTGTGGGATATGTACTCTATGGAATACTACACAGCAGTAAAAAAGAAAGTGAAATCTGATCATTTGCACCAAAATGGATGAATCTGGAAAACATCATACTCAGTGCAATAAGCCAGTTCCAAAGGGACAAATACCATGTGTTCTCCCTGATCTGTGAGAACTAATAGAGAACCTAAAGCAAAATCTGTAGAAGTGCAATTGATACTTTGAGAAGCTATGGAATAGGGAGTGGGGGTGGGAGGGCGGGTATGGTGGGAAGAATCACTATATTCCTAAAGTTGTACTTATGACATTTGTACTCATTAAATAAAAGGTTTCTTTGGGAATAAATAAATACAGGATCCAAATGCTGTCTGCATGTTTGCATTGGGTTGTTAGGACTCTGAAAAAAATCTTCCTGAAAGACAGGGTGGGGGCAGGTGGAGAGAGAGAGAGAGAGAGAGAGAGAGAGAGAGAGAGAGAGAGGGAGAGAGAGAGAGAGATATTGACTGATTCCAGATGCTTGTTCACTTCCAAATGCCCATTATGGCCAGGGCTGGGTCAGGCTGAAGACAGGAGCTTTCAACTCCATCTAGGCCTCTCCCAGGGGTGGCAGGGACTCAAGTACTTGAGCCATCATCTGCCTCCCGGGATGCAACAGCAGAAAGCTGGATTGGAAGCAGAGTAGCCAGGGCCTGAACCAGCCCTCTGACATGGGCTGTAGACATCATATATGCCCTCCCTTTCAGGACTTATATTAAAACAGTTGACCCCTGTGACCTTTGACTTTGAAGATGCTGGCTCACTTGTGTGCTAGGATGTTCCACATTCAGTCATTTAGAGTTTGTTATTCATTCTGATGCTCATAGTGTCCCATATATTGACAGAGACGATCTCCTCAGCTTATCTCTTGTGCCCTCTTGGCATGACTCCATTTTTTGTTTGACTATTTTTTCCTCCCTTGTTTGTATGGTCTCCTTGCTTCCTGATGTGTTAAGATATCCTGGGCTGTATAGCACATTTCCTAATTCAGATCTGGAGTGAGCCCTGCCTTCAAGGAGCCCTGCGTCTTTTTTCAGAGAAGAAATGTAGAGATCACAGTAGGGGTGTTGGGAGTACCCACTGCTTGCTTCCAGGCCTTTCAGTTAGAATTAGGAAATGTGTATTTTTGAAAAAGGTTTATACTACTGTTTCTACTTAACAGGATTTAAACTTCTTTAACGTTATACTTGTATATATATATATATATATATATTACATATATATATATATATTACAGGCAGTGTGTGTGTGTGTGTGTGTGTGAGAGAGAGAGAGAGAGAGAGAGAGAAAAGGTCTTCCTTCCATTGGTTCACTCCCCTAATGGCCACTATGGCCAGCACTGTGCCGATCTGAAGCCAGGAGCCAGGTGCTTCCTCCTGGTCTCCCATGCGGGTGCAGGGCCCAAGCACTTGGGCCATCCTCCACTGCTTTCCCAGGCCACAACAGAGAGCTAGACTGGAAGAGGAGCAACCAGGACAGAATCCGGCACCCCAACCGGGTCTAGAACCCGGGGTGCCGGCACCACAGGTGGAGGATTAAGCAAGTGAGCCATGGCGCTGGCCAGTATATTTTTCTTTATATTGAAGATCTTTGTTTCTAATAGTATTAATGTAATGAATTTTGTGCTTTTTCTTACATAACATAGAGAATAGTTTTAAAAATTACAATATTGTGGAGGATGGCCCAAGTGCTTGGGCCCTGCACCCCATGGGAGACCAGGAAAAGCTCCTGGCACCTGGCTCCTGCCATCGGATGAGCGCGGTGTGCCGGCTGCAGTGCGCCGGCCGCGGCGGCCATTGGAGGGTGAATCAACGGCAAAGGAAGACCTTTCTCTCTGTCTCTCTCTCTCACTGTCCACTCTGCCTGTCAAAAATAAAAAAAAATTCCGATATTGGTACCACTTATAATACTGAATAAAATTTAATTTATTGCAGTTATTTTTGTCCTTAGATGTATTCCACAGGGCTGATGCTGTGGCCCAGCAGGTTAAGCCATTGCTGTGTCACCAGCATCCCATATTGGAGTGCTTATTTGAGTCTTAGCTGTTTCATTTTATATCCAGCTCCCTGCTAAAGTGCCTGGGAAGGCCAGGAGAGCATGACACAAGTGCTTGGGCTCCTACCTCCTATATGGGAGACCTTGGTGGAGTTCTGGGCTTTTAGCTCTGGACATTGAGACCATTTGGAAACTGAACCAGCAGATGGAAGACCCATCTCTCTCTCTCTCTCTCTCTCTCTCTCTCTCTCTCTCTCTCTCTCTCATCCATCCTCCCTCCCTTCCTCCCTCCCTCCCTCCTTCCCTTCCTCCCTCCCTCCTTCTGGTCCTTCTTCTCTCCCTCTGTCACTTTGCTTCTTCAAATAAATAAATAAATCTTAAAAAAAGAATGTATTCCAGAATGTGTTCTGAATATACTGACTTTTCTCTCTATGCTGTATCACCAATTTGAGATACTAATAGGTTCATTTGTTTTCAATTTGTTTCCACTTTTTAGTGATCTTTAAAAACATTTTAGTTTTCCAACATCTAAAATGTTTCAAGTTCAAATCATGGATGTGATATATTCAGAAATCCATACTCTCTATCCTGTCTTTCTTTACCCTAAATGTAAATATTTTTTATTAGTTTTGGGATAATCTTTTAAATTTTTTTCTCTTTGCAAACTTGTATGTATAGTTCTGTCTCCTCCCTTAAACCTCTGCCTAGAAGGGAACATGTTATATTCGTTATTCTCCATATATGGGATTTTTTTGTTTCTTATCTTGAATTCATTGGAAATATACAGAAAAGTGTGCAAAATTAGGATGAAGATTCTGTTTTACCATTCATCTAACTTTCCTCTTCTTCCTTGTAGCCATCTATCTAAATATACCTGCATACTTTTTTTTTTTTTTTTCCTGGACCAATGAGAGAGACTGAGATTCCTTTACCTGTAGGTACTTCAGTGAAAATATCCTAAGAATATTTTCTTACACAGTCACTGTACAGTTGTCATGTCAGGAAATTAATGCTGATACAGTACCATTGTTGTATCTACAGACATTATTCAAACTTTACCACTAAAATCTTTTATAGTGAAACAAAAATAACTTTTGAGCTGATGCAGGATCCAACCTAGGCTAGTATAGTACATTTTGTTGTTATGCCTCTTTAGTTTTTAACATGCAATAGTTTTCCTTTAGCCTTCCATGACCTTCATGTCTGAAGAATACAGACTCTTACTTTGTAGAACGCCCTTTACTTGGGGTTTGCCTGATATTTCTCATAATTGGACTCAGGATTAGTATGGAGCACAGAAGCCACAGAAATGTTGTCTACTTCCTAATGCATCCCACCAGGGGGCCCAAGACATCAGTTTGTTCCCTGACTTTCACAGATTGGTTAAGGTATGCCTTTTCCTCTTCCCTGCTTTTGTTCACTTAACATTGTAACTGGGAAATCATCCACGCTAGTGTATGGAACTATTTTTCTTTCCTTTTTATAGCTATATAGTATTCCAGACTGATGAACATAGTTTATTCAGCTTGTTGTCTGTTGACTGACATTGAATCATGTCAGCATTTAATGATTACAAACACTGTTGCAGTGTATAACCTTCTGCATGCATGGTTTAATAATTTTGTTTTCAGGGTAGATCTCTGGAGGTGGGATTCCTGGGTCAAAGGATAAATGCAGATACAATTTTGCTAGGTAGTGTTGGACTTCTCTATAGAGATGATTCCATTTCACATTCTCACCAACGATGATTGTTTTCCCATAGACCAACCAACAGAATATATTGTCAAACTTGGATTTTTGCTAAACTGATAGTTGGGAATAGTATCTGTATAATTATAACTTGTGTTTCTTATGAGTGAGAATGAACATTTTCTTTCTCATTTATTTAAGGGCCACTGGCGTTTATTTTTCAGCAAGTTGTTTATAACTTTTGTAATTTTTTCTGAGTTTTGCTCTTTTTTTGTCTCAAAAACTAGGGAGGTTATTGTGTGTTAGGGATATGAGACCTTTGTGATATGTTGCAAGTATTTTTTTCCTACTTTTTCATTTGTCTTTTGACTTTGTTTATGATGTTTTCTTACTCCAGCTACATAGTTTTTTTTTTTTAATGTTTGAAACATTTTTAAAAACTGTTGAAATCTTTACATAATATGTTCTAAACTGATCTTCTGTGTATAAAGAGAATTGAAAATGAATCTTGATGTGAACAGAAGGGGAGAGGGAGCGGGAGAGGGGAGGGTGGCGGGAGGGAGGGAAGTTGTGAGGGGGGGAGCCATTGGAATCCATAAGCTATACTTTGGAAATTTATATTCTTTAAATAAAATCTAAAAAAAAAAAAAAAAAAAAAAAAACTTAAGGAAAGGGGCTGGCACTGTGGTGCAGTGGGTTAAAGCCCTGGCCTGCAGTGCCAGCATCCCACATGGGCACTGGTTGGAGTTCTGGCTGCTCGGCTTCTGATCCAGCTCCCTGCTAATGTGCCTGAGAAAGCAGTAGACATGACCCAAGTCCTTGGGCCCCTGCACCCACTGGGGAGACTTGGAAGAAGCTCCTGGCTTCAGATCGGCTCAGCTCTGCATTTGGGGAGTGAACCAGTGGATGGAAGTCAGTCAGTCTCTCTCTCCCCCCGCCCCAATTCCCTCTCCCTCTCTCTGTAACTCTTTCAAATAAATAAAATTAATCTTTTTTTAAAAATTGAAAAAAGGTGCTGGTGTTGTGGCACAGCAGTGTAAGCCACTGCCTGTGATACCTGCACCCCTTGTGGGTACTAGTGTCGTCCCCGCTGCTCCATTTCTGATCCAGGTCCCTGCTAATGTACCTGGGAAAACAGCACAAGAAGCCTAAGTCTTGGGCCCTTGCCAGAGGAGAGACCCAGTCGGAGTTCCAGGCTCCTGGCTTTGGCCTGGCCCAGTCCAGGTTGTTGTGGCCATTTGGGGATTGAACCAGTGGACAGAAGATTTCTCCCTCTCTGTCTCTCCTTCTGTCTCTCTCACTTTGCCTTTCAAACAAATAAATATATCTTAAAAAATGAAATGAAAACAAAAACTCTCCCAAACAAGAAATGACTTAAAAAAAAAAAAAAGCTGAAAGACTAGTACAAGGAATCTGTGTCTTCCATCTGGTTTCAACAATTTTTAAAAATTTTGCCATAGGGGCTGGTGCTGTGGTGTAATGGATAAAGTTACTTACCACCTGCAGTGCTGACATCCCATGTGGGCACTGGTCCAGGTTCTGGCTACTCCACTTCCAATTCAGAGAACTCCAATTCCAATTCAGGGAAAGCGGTGGAGGATGGACTATGTACATGGGCCCCTGCACCCACATGGGAGACCTGGAAGAAGCTCCTGGCTTCTGGCTTCAGATCTCCAGCTGTTGCAGCCATTTAGAATGTGAATTAGCAGATGGAAGATCTCTCTTTCTCTCTGTCTCTCTCTGTCTCTAACTCTGTCTTTCAAATAAAATAAATAAATCTTTTAAAAAAAGATTTGCCATATGTGTGTTATATCTACACACATACAGTTTTGCTGTGCCATTTTTGAAAGTAAGTTGTGGAAATGATGATACTTTATCATTAAATACTTATGGCACATGTCCTAATAATTAGGATAAGCTGCTATAAAACAACATTAGTATTCTGAAAAAAAATAATTTGTGTATGATATATTTTTTGTTTTTACTATGCTGTGATATAACATGTATCTTGTGTGCTTTTAAGTAATTAAGTTTATCAAGCTTTTATTTTAATGTTTCTGGATTTGAAGTACAGCAAGATTTTCCCCACAAGATGTAAAAGCAATCACCTATGTTTTCTTCAAGTACTTGAATGGTTTTATTTTATTTTTTAAAGTTTAATTCAGGTCTTTCACTCATTTTATATTTATTCTAATATGCAGTATGAAGTATCCCCATCTGATTTTATATTTTTAAAATGGCAATTCAGTTTTCCCAATACTATTTGCTAATAAGGTAGTTTTTTCCTCCAGTGAATAGAAATACCACCTTTATTATATACTACATTTCCATATGCACTTGGGCTTTTTGTTGTCATTGCTTTAATTCCTATTATGTTGTATTTTTTGTCTCTGGGGACATATTCTTTCAGTTGAATTATTACTTCAGTTCACTCAATAATCTCTGTTCTGTGGTTTAATTCTAATTATGAAGTATTCATTCCTTGTACATATTTACAGAAAGTTCATCATGTGATAATGAAATACTCTACATTAAATATTGATGTCTGTATCATTATTCCACACTCCTTAATGAAAAATCTCAAAAATATCTGAATTCATACTTATGTTTATTTGTAATCTTTAGTTTGAAAGGATTGATTTTTCTTTTCCATTATCTTTTTAATTCTTTCCTCTTCTTAGTCACAATATATTCAGATGTCTGCTATTTGCAAGAAAATTTGTTAGCCTATGGCAGCACATGAATTCTAAAAATGGGGGAAGATTTGTAGCACATTTGACCTATGCTTAGACTGCAGTTTTTCTGAACTACTAGGAATCAGCTGCTGGCTTGTGAGGCCAGCTTGGGACTTCCCCATCAGATGATTAATTGTTGGCTGTTGAGTCACTTAAGGGTGGGTCCTGATGAAGTGCTTGATTATTTTTCCTAGTCTTAGGAGATTCTCATTGGACCCTGATAACTCTAGGCATGATTTTACTTTGACCCTGTCAGCAGAAATTTGCAGGATTTGAAGGAATATGTTGTATACTAAACATGCACATTTTTGTGAATATTCTTGTCATCTCATGAAAAGATGTTTTTGGTCCTCAACTAAGCTTCCCCCTTCTCTCATATATTGCCTGCGTATTCTGTGTTCATACTTCCTTTAAGACTCAATCTGAGCTCAGTCTGACCTGTCTAGAGCTCTGTGATCTATCCCTTCTCAGAATTTGGCCTGTAGGCCTACATGCTTTGTGTTATTTATAACTGTTTTCTCTAGGTCTCCTCCCTCTAATTAAATAGGTTGGGCAGGTCTCTGCCATTCAGCCTCATTTTTAAAAACTCCACATTAGCTGCTCATGGTGTACACTCCCTGCTCTGCTCAGACCAGTCCTGCCAGTGCCACAGGTACACAATAAGATTTCCTACATCTTTGCCAACCCCATGTTTTCCCTGAGTATCCTCTCCTTCCACTTCTGAGTATCTATTTATTCTAATTGGGCACAGTTCAGTGCTGCATCCTCTGAGACTCTTGTTGATCTCTGCTTTCTTGGCAAGTTCTACCATCATTTTAGAACCCTCAATACACTGGTCTTCATGAAATTGCTGAAACTGCTCTGTTTCTTGGTAAGCCTGATGTGAAGTCTGTAGATACTTTGTGTGGAAAAAAAAGTCACTCAGGCCGGTGCCATGGCTCAACAGACTAATCCTCCGCCTTGCGGCGCCGGCACACCGGGTTCTAGTCCCAGTTGGGGCGCCGGATTCTGTCCCGGTTGCCCCTCTTCCAGTCCAGCTCTCTGCTGTGGCCCGGGAGTGCAGTGGAGGATGGCCCAAGTGCTTGGGCCCTGCACCCTATGGGAGACCAGAATAAGCACCTGGCTCCTGGCTTTGGATCAGCGCAGCACGCCGGCCGCACAGGCCATTGGAGGGTGAACCAACGGCAAAGGAAGACCTTTCTCTCTGTCTCTCTCTCTCACTGTCCACTCTGCCTGTCAAAAATAAAAAAATTTTAAAAAATTTAAAAAAAGAGTCAATCAAAGGGTTTCCCAGAAGTCACAGTACTACTGAGTCCTTCACCAACCACTTGAGGACTCTTTATCTCTCTCCTTTTGACCTAGGCAATGTTTAGAGAGGTTTTGACAACCAAACACAGTGTGATGTATGTGTTATCTGTGATTTGATTATGCATGTTAACTTTTTGCATCTAAATCATGTTTCTTGAGAACAAAGTCCTTTCTGACTACCATAGTAATGAATATGCTTAATAAGTTGCCTGCATTATGTATACTTGTTTTCTGAGTGGTTATGGTAAACCTTTCTGTAGAGGAGGTGCTGTACTAGACTTTGCATGGCCTTTAGTACCAAATCTTGTGCTGCACTGTAGAAATAACACTTGCTACCATCCATTAAACTTTTGATAATGGCCATCACAACAGTAGCTCTATAAAGAAGGTGGCATTTTCTCCACTTTGTAGATGAGAAGAGTAGAGATATAGAGAGGTTAAGTGGCTAGGCCAAGGTCTCTCTACCTGAGTGTAGTAGAACTGGGATTTAAATCCAGGGCTTTCTGACTTTAGAGACCAAGATGCTCAATAACAGATATGTGAATGATTTGATGCTTTGCACCTAGTAGATGGTTTTTACCCTTCCAGAGCTGTTTATCAGCTTTGGTATCACAGGTGCTGACCTGCTCTGCCTTAATTTTCAGGCAGTATCCATGTGACAGTTTTGGCACTTGCTGAAGCCTTGTCTTGCCACCTTCCAAGAATAGGAGGTACAGACAAGCATCTTAGGCTGTGTCTGCTGTGGTTTGCATCAGAGCAACATACCGTCCAAGGTAGGGAGGGTGTCTTTGCAGAGGCTTCCTTTTTGTAGAGCAGAATGTGACCTTTGAGAAGTCACCTAGTCTAGAACCTTTAAACCTGACTCTGGGATCATCTTCATCAGGCAGATGTCACATTAGTTTTATTGGGCTACAAACATAGCCCAGTGTGTACCATGACATTTGTTGATTGAATGAATTCCTGATTATCAGATTTGCCTAAAGAATTAAAGAAAAAAAAAAACTAATACTCAGGTCTCATTCTAGATCTAAGAGATTAAGATTTTATGGATTGGGGCTGGTGTTGTGGCATAGCAGGTAAAGCCCATATGGTTGTTGCTTCCTGTCTTGGCTGCTCCACTTATGATCCAGCCCCCTGCTAATGGCCTAGGAAAAGCAGTGGGAGATGGCCCAAGTGTTTGGGCCCTTGCTACCCACATAGGAGACCCAGTTGAAGCTCTTGGC
The DNA here is from genome assembly GCA_949820135.1 of Sylvilagus floridanus. Lineage (NCBI taxonomy): Eukaryota > Metazoa > Chordata > Mammalia > Lagomorpha > Leporidae > Sylvilagus > Sylvilagus floridanus. The sequence goes on from OX463225.1 coordinate 123,594,115, forward strand.
TCCTGGCTTCAGCTTGGCCCAGGCCTGGCTGTTGTAGCCACCTAGGAAGTTAACCAGCTGATGGCAGATCTCTCTTTTTGTCTCTCCTTCTCTCTTTCAATATAAATAAATAAATAAATCTTAAAGCAAAAAAGATTTTCTGGATTGGGTTATAGTAGGTCTGAAAGTCCAGATTTAGCATCTCCAAATTTAATTTTCCTCTATCTTTTTGTGGATAAAAGAAAATTGGGACTTATGGAAACAGATTTGGAGAATGACAATAGTGAGTGAAACAGAATGCTTTTCTGTTTTCCTTCCATTTCCTGCGATGGGAGGAGCTACACTTCAATCTCCTGTGGCAGGTGTCAGTGAATATAGTGGGATGCATTTCCTTTCTGTGTATGTCTGTATTTTGTATTTGATCAAGCACTTGAATGTCACCTGTGTCCTTTGCTAGGTGCTGGGTATGGGATTCAAGTGGTCTTCAGTCTTGGGTAGAAAGTGTATATTCTCATATAAGCAAATCACTTCAGAAAAATGCAACTGATTCCGTGCCAAGTGACAGGGCACAATAGGGTATAAAGAGGAGCACAGTAGAGATATCAAAATCTGAAGATGCAAATATCATTATCTTAGCTGTTGAGGTAGGAAGGTCAAAAAGAGTTAAGTCTGTGGTTTCCAATGGAAAGTGGCTTCTTACTTAGATTGGTAAATAGGCGGATCCAAAGTGCAGTGTCCTTGTGGGGACATTTCCCTAGGAGGTTGGAAAGTATTCAGAGGTGATTTGATTTAGCTGCTGTCCAAGCTCAGTAGAGACAGCCCTTTTTATGGGTCTCTTGGGTCATTGTGTAGGCTCCAGTGTTATCTGGTGGCAATATATATATATATATATATACTTTTGGATGCGATTAAGATGAAGAGAGGAAAAATCATCAGATGTGGAGTGAGAATCTCAAGCTTTTAATCCTGGAACTGCTATGAAACTTTGGGCAAGTTTCTACAGTAACACCTAGGCTTTGTGCCCATGGAACAGAGGCAGCAGTGTTGTTTACTGGTATTAGGAGATGTTTTCAGGGTCAAATGAGATAAAGTGTGAAAATATTTAGACTCTGTAAATTTCGCAATGAAGGGTCCTTAAATGATTATCAAGAAATCTAATTTGGTGGTGCTGGAATGTGTGTGTATCCTAGAACAGTGATCCTTAGAACTGCATGGGAAGGTGGGCTTATCATGGTGGAGGATTGTGGGAAATGTCAAGGTACTTGAAGGAAGGGTGAAGATCATAGGACACCTAACTGCCAAATACTGTGTGTACCACACCAAATTCAAATTTCTGCGTAACAGGAAGTGATGGCATCCCCAACTCGGAGAAGATAAAGCATATTAGAGAAAGTACAAGTCTTATGTACCTTCCCAGGCAAGGGGATCCAGAAGAAGTTCTTGAGGGGATATTTACATGGGGAGAGATTGGGGTAGATGGATGCAAAGTGATGCTAGTGTGGAAAGTCATTTTTCTACACATTGATCAGACCATAGGAGAAATAACCTTGGTAAAGAGACAAGTGAAGAAAAAAACAGAGTCCTCTCTGGGCTTCAAGTGTGAAGGAACACAGGACAGTTGACTTTGGACAGAATTAGTTGATGAGGTGAGATCATGAGAAAGGGGTAATGATTTAATAGCAGCACTTAATTTTTAACTTAATCTAAGCTCATTAAAGCAATATGGAAAGTAGTGGTAGACGTGTTCTGAAACTGTCATTGGTATAAAATATTTTGATGATGATGTAATAGCAATTTACAGCTTCCTAATCCACGCATGTTCACATTGATGCCTTCAGCCCTGTCAGGCCATGAGTGGTCTTTCCTGGGCTGCAGTGGCCTCTTCTGGGCTGCAGATTCCATCCATCTGGATACCATGACAGGACTAAGATCTGTTTCTGAAAACAGAGTTATCTTTTCTTTGAGATTCTCTATTCCCTTGTTTGCTCTGGCTTTTCTCTCTGTGCTATATATGTCTGACTTTGTCTTTTTCTTTGCAATCTCTTTGACTTGCATGGGATTGAAACTTTTGTGTCAATATGTCAAGTATGATCGTGACAAGATGTTGTTATATTGTGTGTCAGCCAGGTTCCTTGGTCCATTGATTCAGGTCCTTCTGAGTTCATTCTGTAGCAGCCATTTATTTACCTAAAATACTTTCCAGATGTGGTTATTATTTCTACCCACTTAATTTGTCTATATTCTTGGTATGTAATCTTAGAAATCTTGAATTAAACTGTGAGAACAAAGGCAAGTCATTGTTTTATTTGGTGTCAAGTTGGTTAACTTTCTTAACTTGCCCTAGAAGACCTTACCATTTTACCAAACATTTTGTCCTACTTTATCCTGCAGTTATTCTGTATCTAGTCTTTTAATAATTTTTAAAAAACATGTATTTATTTAGTTGAAAACCAGAGTTACATAGAGAGGGAGAGAGAAAGAGGAAAGAGAGAGCTCTTCCATCTGCTCGTTCACTTCCCAGATGGCTGCAACAGTTGGGTCTGGGCCAGGCTGAAGGCAGGTACCTGGAGCTCTGTCCAGGTCTCCCACATGGGTGGCATGGCCCAAATACTTGATCCCATCTTCACAGCTTTCTCAGGCACGTTAGCGGGAGCTGGACCAGAAGTGAAGAGGCCAGGACTCAAAACGGTGCCCGTATGGAATACCGGTGCTGCAGGTGGCAGCTTAATGCACTGTACACAGTGCCAGCCCCTTCTCTATTCTTGACTAGACCCAGTTTTAGGAGGGTTCTTACCCTTCTTGGTTGCCATTATGCCTAAACCTAGAGACTATTTACAGTTTTCTTAAAGGTTTATAAATGAGGTCCTCCTATCTTGCTGTTTTATTGTTCTAAAAGTATGCTATTTTATATGAACTTGATTCAGAACAATCTTTTATTTTTATAAGCTGGCAGCAGTATAAATTGTTGATGTTTATTATTCTTTTATCTCTTTTATGCGATAGATTGATTTGTTCAATTTTAGCATCCGTGTGACTCATGTTGTTAGTATTCTGTGGCTTTGGGTGGTCTCTAGCATTTTATTGGACTATTTTATAAAACACCATTGAAGAAATATGTTGGAACTGGTATTTATTGCCTTAATCTTATTGTCTGCATTGAGAAGTTGCTAACTAAATGTTTTCTCTAGCTTTTCCTTAATTGCAGTGTGGTTAATTCTTCTCAACTGCAGGAAGCCAAGGTATTTATAGATTGTTGTTATTATTTTTGTAGTTGATGGAAGTCATCAGTATTCACTGAGTGCCAAGAACATGCTTGGGGTGAAGTAGAACATAGAATTCGATCCAGTTCCTGCCCTGTGAACTTGATGAGCTCAGTGGGGAGGAGGGAAGAAAGGGGAGATATCTTCACAAAACTTTCTCTTTTCAAAAGGAGAGAAAATGAATTTCAGTTCAAAAGGACACCTTAGGAATCCAATTAAATGGGATAAAGCACAGGTGACACAGTCACCAAGGCAGCATTTATGCCAAATTACACCAATCCTGGTAGAATGGGTAACTTGAAGCACAACTTTAGTGGTGGGGGAGGAAAGAAAGAACAGTCAGAGTGGGGCATGGGGAATTGGAGACGCATTCCGGGGAAGGTTAAAGACCTCTTGAAAAATCACCCAGGATTCGTCTCCCTCCTTAATGTCACAGCTGATCCGTTTCCAAAGCCTGTCCTTGTTACCTCCCAAATAGCCCCTCTTCCTGACCCCAATTCTGTTGCTCTGATTTGGGGTCTCCTTATCTCTCACTGTTCTCTTGCCCTAGCCCCTCTAATCCGTTGTTCATGGAGTGGCCATCATCAAAGCCTGTTGCCCAGACTCTTTTAATGGCTGCCCATGGCTTCGAGTAGCAATCCAAGGCCCTCATGCCTGTGTCTTCAGCTGCATGTCACCTGTTAGAGGACTTGGCGCATTGAGCACATCAGCAGGCCCTGCTGACTTGACTGCCCCTGCACACAGGTGCTCCTGCCTGCAATGGGCCCTTCCCTCTTTTTCTTCCACTAATAACTCTTCATCCTTCAAGCTTAAAAATCATCTCCTCTGTGAACACGTCTGACCTGATTGTCCTTCTGTGCTCCTGTTGGGCTTTGTGGATATCACCTCGTTACAGCAGTGACCTCAATGCATTGGCACTGTTGAATTGTGTTCATGCTTTTTATGTGTACTCCTAAGACTTAGAAAACAAGTGTCCTGCCTTTCTGTTTTTATAGCCTCATGTGGTAATGGTTGCTGGTTGAGCGAAGGGCTGGCTGGGTCATGTCAGGCTGCAGACCCCTCAAGGACAGTGAATGGACTGATTATCTTCAAAGATTTTCAACTTTCCTACATTGCAAGGGGGAAAGGACAAGCTCTTGGAATCGTGGGAAGATGAATTTATTTCTCATTCTGGAAGGTTTCCAGTACTGGAAGACAGGAACAGTTGGTACGAGTGTCCTGGATTTGTGAACATAATCTTGACGGGAGGACACCTGTTTCTGTCTGCAGAACTGGCATTTGCTTTTGTCTCTGGGAAGTGGAAGCCTTCTGCGTCTCCCAAGGGGATGGCCAGGACTGTGCAGAGAGGTGGCAGGTCCGGGTTTGCTTTGCAATGCAATTACTTTCACCATCTGGGGATCTGCCTTAAAGCATAGAGGTGATTCGGACACTTTGACCTCTGGAGAGTTCTGGAGAGTAACTGAGTTTCAAGATGAATAGTGGCCAACAGGCCAACTTGCATTTGAGAACAGCAAAGGCCTCGGCTTAGCGTGCTACACCACAGTGCTGGTCCCAAAAGCCTCCTCTTAAATAAATGTTGTGTATGTAATGAGTCACATTTCATTTGATTTGCTTGTGCTACTTTAATTTGTATAAAGAAATGAAATGTAGGGGTGTGGCACAGCAGATTAAGCTACTGCCCTTGATGCCAGCATCCCACATGGGAGTGCCGGTTTGAGTAATGGCTGCTGCGCTTTCCTGCTAATGTTCGTGGGAAAGCAATGGGAGATGGCCCAAGTACTTGGGCCCCTGTACCCATGTGGGAGACCTGGATGGAGTCCAGGCTCCTTGCTTTGACTTGGCCCAGCCCTGACCATTGTGGTCATTTGGAGAGTGAACCGATGGATGGAAGATTGATCTCTCTCTCTCTCCTTCAAGTAAATAAATAAATCTTAAAAAAATGTAAATTGACTTGTGTTTGAAGTAGAAAATCAAACATTTTTTACTTAATTAAAAAGTATTTAGAATGCCTCTCCCTTTGCATGTGTGTTGTGGAGGATATAATTTAGGTCTGCACTGCAGTTGAGGATCATGTGATTCTGTGAGTCTAGTGAAAACTGTGCTTGTTATCTGAGCAAGTAAAAGCCTGAAAACAGCCCGAGTTAGTACCATGAAAGTGGTATCCACAGATGCTAGAGGTCTTCCTTCAGAGGAGGAATGCACTGTTATGGGCCGTGGTGGTCATAGGGAATGTTTCAGTCTTTCATAGGGAGGAAAATGAGATTTGAGCTGGATCGGGAAGGTGAGTGGAATTTTAAGAGGTGAAATGAAGATGAGAAGGAGATTCAGGGCAGTAAAAATGGCCAACAAGATGGAATCCTTCACTTAATCGCAAAACAAAAAATGTATGTTGTTGATTTAATCAAGTATTTTATTGTATAAAACTGTGCTATGAACCTCCTGCCTCACTCCTATATCCTTTTTTAGTGTCTTCTGTGTACCCAGATTTAGGCTGGATACAAAACAACATAAGATCTCACCCTTTTCCTTGTGGTGCCTTGGTCTTAGTGATGAGTATCCTGTGGAAAAAGCGGAGAACCAGCAGCAGATTTGGAAATGAAGATGTGGAACTAGAACTTCTGATGCTGCTTCTCTCATACCCTGGGCCTGCCTTTTCTTCTTTCTCTGCTGTCCAGATAGGTTCTTTCTCCTTTCTCCTAGGCTGCAGAGGTGGTTAAAGGGCTGCTGTTTGCCTTTTACAGACAGGAAATTCCGTGCCTGGTGATTTGCCAAAGTTCCAGGAGACAAGTTGGTGGCAGAACCATGACAAGACGGTTTTCTCTTCTTTGTCTGGAATGGTGTCTCAGCTGGCATGATGGGAGTGGCCTTTGAGCAGAAAGAAAGAGAAGTGCTTCTTGGCCTTCCTGGGATGAACGCTGCTCTTTCAAACATGCTCTGGTGTTTTAGAGCGAGGTGGATTATGTCAGTCAACCAGAGTCAAGTCCAATAGCAGCAGCTCTGAGGAATCAGTGATGCAACGGAAATGCACCTTGGACTTGCTCTTGGAGATTCTGAGATTCTGGCTGATTGACACTTGGTCTCTGAATTTCCATCCTGCTCCCAGCCCTCTTGGACCTTCCTTTTAGTGATGGAGGGGTAGAGCCGAGTCTTCCTTTGCTTCTTGGGTTTTGTTGTTGATAGATGTCCCTGCCCCAGTTTAGGAAGCAAAGCACGATTTCCTATTGTGTGCAGCCTCCTGCAGCAATGCCACTTGCCCACATTTCAATCCATTCATCTCCTCTTGGTCAGTTCAGCCTCTCAGCTATATTGATAAACACATTCAAATTCTGGGCTTCTCCTGCCACCCCCAGAGCCGTTTGCCTGTCCCTTTGCACTTCTGCAATGATATTGATTTGCTGTTTGTTTGCAGTTTAGCTGGATTTGAGTTGGCATGTTCCTCTGGGAGCTTTTCTGGCTATTGATCTGAGTTAGTGGCACCCATCACCACGGTTTCTAAGAGTACTGTCTGGGATCAGCACAGTGTGTTGTTGCTAACCAATTTTTGCTTTAAATCTGAGGTGATCCAGGGACTCAGAGGCACTTAAAGGTAAACCTTTGAGCTCTGTTCTCCTCTTAAAAAGTCTGTTATGAAGACTTTTCCCTTCCTTTTCTCTCCGATGGATTTCTAAGTGCATTCTGCCCCTTATGCAGTTCTCGTTACCCTGCCCCTCGATTTGCTGTCCCACTAATGAAGAATCAGACTTTCTCCCCACTGTGGCTGCTCAGTGTACCTCTTGTGCCTGCACACAGGCACACATATTCAGGTCTTGCTGGGTGGTTAGATGCGTAGACTGGGCATTTCTCTTAGAGTTGTTCATATTCACTTCTTTTCCTATGTACCCATTTATGAATTCGCAGATCACTCTTCGTAATTGAATGAAGTATAGCAGGTGTGGTGTATATATAAGCTCATATAGATTAGTGAGAGTGAGAACATGTAGTAGGTGCTCCCCAGCCGGGACTAGAACCTGGGGTGCCGGCGCTGCAGGCGGAGGATTAGCCTAGTGAGCCACAGCGCTAGCCAGCTCCTTTGGTTTTTAAAATATACAGTGTAGGGGCTGATGCTGTGGTGCAGCAGATTAAAGCCCTGGCCTGAAGCACCGGCATCCCATATGGGTGCCCCTTCTAGTTCCGGCTGCTCCTCTTCTGATCCAGCTCTCAGCTATGGCCTGGGATAACAGTAGAAGATGGCCCAAATCCTTGGGCCCCTGCACCCATGTGGGAGACCTGGAAGAAGCTCCTGGCTCCTGGCTTCAGATTGGTGCAGCTCTGGCCATTGCGGCCATCTGGGGAGCAAACCAGCAGATGGAAGACCTCTCTCTCTCTGTTTCTACCTCTCTCTGTAACTCTGTCTTTCAAATAAATAAAATAAATCTTTAAAAAAATAAGTAAAATATACGATGTATTCATTTGGTATGTAACAAATATGCACTGTGTATTAGTAGCCAGTTGCCTCAATACTCAGCAGCTTGAAATAGCCACATTCACTTCTTATCTCATAGTTTCTGTGGGTCTGGTTTTCAGGAGGAATTTGTGTGGTTCTGCTTGAGGTCTCCCCGTAGGGTGTAGTTGGACTGTCCTCTTGTGTTGTGGGACAGCAGTAAAGATGGGATACGTGGTTTTCCTTTGGTTTGGTTTTGTAAATGTGGATAGAGGGGCCCAGGAGATAAGACTTTGTGGAGATGGGTGGGGGTTTTCAGTTCTTAGAATTTGTACAAAAATATATACATTGGTTTTAATATGTGGTTATTAATGCTTGTTATTATACACTTGAGTACTGTTGTACTTTGTTCATTTGGTCCTTCCAGATCCTTCCTCGGCATAGGTGGAGGGAGGGGCTGGCCTGGCTGAGACCCGGTTTTCAGAGGGCCTCTCTGGATCTCTGGCAGGATCCCTGGATCCCTGAGGCCTGGTATCTTAGTCTCTTTTCTGTTGCCATGACAAAACTCCTCAGGCTGTATCATTTATAAAGAAAAGAGGTTTATTTAGCTCAAGATTCTGGAGGCCAGGAAGCCCAAGAGCATGGTGCTGGCATCTTTGGGCTTTCTTGCTGTATCATAGCATGGTGGACACTCTAATAATGAGACAGAGCAACTAAGCCAGAAAGAGCTTACCTTTATAACATAGCTACTCCCTTGGGTGACTTCTTAATCTATGAATAGAGTGATCAGCTCATGAGCACAGAGGTCTCATAACCCAGTCGTATCCCACTCCCCTCCAAGTAACCATTAGCATATGGGTGTGGGACACAAATGTGCAGTTCATGAATCTGAGGGGCCAGATGTTCAGACCATATCACCTGGGATCAGCTGGGATCTCCTGGGATCCTGCCTGCCTGGGGGCCATCCTGAGGGGCTGATCTTGCTCTCTCAGCATCTGTTTCTTCCTTCTAAGAGAGCCGCTTACGTGCTTAACTGGCAGCACTCCTGGCAGCACCTGTGACCCTCAGGCAGCTCAGCAGGATTTTACCATCTTGCTGATGAAACTATTCAGAGTAGATGGAAGGACACCACACCTAGGGCAACCAACCAGGACTGGGGATTCCTGGGATGTGAGACTTGGAGTGCTAAACGCAGGACAGCACCAGGCAACCAGGATGGAGGGTCAACTTAACCATGCTTAAAGATGGCTTCCTGGTTGGCCTCTACTCCTGTTGCCCTTGTTCCTGCTTCTTGCACCTGAGGAGCTTCATAACTCATGATAAGAAAGCCTCTGGTGGAAGGCTGCCTTGCAGTTGAGTGCCCCGGCTCCAGAGGTCTTGCAGAATTTTCTACTGTCCTAGCAGCTCCCTCTCTGTCCATCTTGGGTCTTGGCCTCATCTTCTCCTTGTTTTTTTTTTTTTTTTTCGGAACCTCCCAGAACTCCAGTGATGAATTGGTTGGAGACTACACAGTTCTAATCACCCAGATGCCGTGATTCTGTGCTGTGCTAGGGGTTGCTGTGGTCCCTAGGTGAGAAGCCAACTTGGACTTGTGATGCCTCTGGGTGGAAGCTGGACCATGCTGCCCATCCCAGGGATAAGTTTGGATGGGATCTCTCAGGCATTTACGGATACTCTATGAGTGGAGGGGCTTATTTGATGGCAACAGGTGCCCAGAGGCCTCAGTGCTTGGGGAAAAGTGGGTGGTGACTCTGAGGCCCACTTCCGGGATTTTGTTTTGTTGTGTGTAATCCAGAGGGAGTGTGGAAAGCCTTAGAACGAGAGGAGGAGAAGTGGAGAAGAGGCCCCCAATGGGGTGGAAGAACAGGGAGCTCCAACAGCAATGCTTGCTTAGCTCTGTGGCATTTAATGTGACTCTTTTCCACCTCTCCAAAGAATCATCATTAAAGTATTAATTGCTCCTTAGAAAGATCTTATGCCAGACAAGTCTGAATTTTTGCTGTGGTTTGTAGGCATCTCTGAGAATGGGAGGCAACCTGGGTGGGTTCGAGGTTCCATCTGATGGTTCACTCCCCAGTTGGCCACAATGGCCGGAGCTGTGCCGATCTGAAACCAGGAGCCTGGAGATTCCTCCAGTCTCCCACATGGGTGCAGGGGCCCAAGGATTTGGGCCATTCTCCACTGCTTTCCCAGGCATAGCAGAGAGCTGGATCGGAAATGAAGCAGCTGGTCTTGAACCAGCGGCCATATGGGGTGCCGGCACTTCAGACCAGGATGTTAACCCACTGTGCCACGGTGCCGGCTCCAGGACTTTTTCCTCTTACCTAGCTCCTCTTAGATTTGTTCAAGATATCAACAAACATTTCCAAATTTAGCTCTTTGCCAGGACCCAGCATGGTCATTCCTTATTATATATATGATCTCCCCTTTTCTTCCTCCCTTCTTGTCTCTGACAAGTAGAAAATACTCTGTAGTTTTTTTTTTTTTCTTCAGTAAAGGAATGAAGCTCTGGCAGGAAGCCATTTACTTTTGTGACGTTATCTCATTTAATTCCCATTTTATAGATGAAGAAGCCAAAGTGCAGAGAGGTTGACCAACTGGCTCAAGTTCATAGAGCAGCTAAAAGTGGTGGAGCTGGAATCTGAATCACTGAGTCTTTTCATTTGATCATATCATATAATTTTTAGAGCATTGGCTTTGAAGACAGGAAACCTGGGTCATAGCCTCATTTTGTAACTAACTGGGTGATCTTTAGCAAAATTCTTGATCATTGGATATTAGTATCTCCCAACTCTGATAGGTGGAACCAAGTATAACAGGGAAGGTTAACCTAGACAGAGTACTGAAAGATATAAATGCACTTTACATGTTTTCCTATTTGACCTTTATAGTGGTTCTATAAGGAATATAGTACATTTCATAAAAAAAAGTTTTATTTATTTGAGGCTGGCACTGAGGTGTAGTGGGCTAAGCCTCCACCTGTGGTGCCAGCATCCCATATGGGCACTGACTGCTCTACTTCCAGTCCAGCTCTCTGCTAGTGACCTGGGAAAGCAGTGGAGGATGGTCCAAGTGCTTGGGCCCCTACCACCCACATGGAAGACTCAGAAGAACCCCTGGCTCCTGGTTTGGATCAGCCCAGTTCCAGCTGTTGTGGTCATTTGGATAGTAAACCAGTAGATGGAAGCCCTCTCTCTCTGTTTCTCCCTTTCTTTTTCTGTAACTCTGTCTCCCAAATGAATACATCTTAAAAATTATTTATTTGAAAGATATATATATATATATATTTGTATATATATGTATATGTGTGTATATATGTATGTATATATACACACATATATGTGGGGAGAGAGAGAGAGAGAGAGAGAGAGAGAGAGAGAAAGTGAGAAAGTTGGAGTTACAGTGAGAGGGAGAGACAGTTTTCCATTCGCTGGTTCACTCCCCAAGTGGCTGCAATGGCCAGGGGTGTGTGCCAGGCCGAAGCAAGGAGCGATGAGCTTCTTCCAGATCTCCCACTTGGGTGCAGGGATCCAAGCACTTGGGGCATCTTCTGCAGCTTTTCCAGGTGCATTAGCAGGGAGCTGAATCAGAAGTATAACTGGGACTTGAACCAGTGCCCATATGAGATGTCAGTGCTGCAGATGGCTGCTTAACCCTCTGCACCACAGTGCCGCAGCACCAGCCCGATGATATGTTTTATAGAAGAAAAAAACTGAAGTTCTTATTTCTATCCAGATCTTATTCCAAAGCCCAGGTTTCACTACCTTATTACCACTCTGAAGAGCCTTTAATTCTAGTCCCTGTAAGTGTCTGTTTAGGGCCATCATGTATCCAGAATAAATATAAGCTTCCATATCATGGTTTGAAGGCTGTGGTTAATCTACATCTGTGTCTCTAGATATTCACTCTGCTGATCTTCTGCCTAGTTCTGGGAATTCCAATGACCAAATAGCCTCTGAGGATATTTGGTTTCTGGGAGCTGCTGTAATGTATTACTGTGTCATCTGGTGGGACAAATAAATTAGGCTGTTTGCTCCTTGTGTTGTGCTAACTTGGATTTGTTTCTCTGATTAGTTAGCTTTTGTATGGAATGGAGGGAGGCAGAGGCCTTGGGTGCCAAGATCAGCCATGTTCCAAGTGGTGTGGCCTTAGATAAGGCTGAGGGCTTGGGACACAGAACAAGGAGGTTTGGGTGGGGAAAACGTCTAGAGGATTGGTACTACCTGGTGAGCAGGGCTGCATAAGGGGCACCTAGAAAGATGAGAGGCAGAGAGGTGAAAGATCCCCTTACACAAACTTGCCTGAGCTGGTCTTGTTGACAGCTGCTCTGTCTCTGCATCATTTTCCCCTTTCCATATTACTATCTTCTCAAGTGTGTGTGTGATAAAGGAAACCGGTATCATCTCGTCTATACTGTCTAAAATCAATGCAGGGGGCAGGCCCTAGGCCTAGCAGTTAAGATGCTGTTGAGATGCTCGTCTCCCACGCTGGAGTGCCTGTCTGGATCCCAGTGCCAGTTCTTGACTCCAGCTTCCTGCTGGCACAGATTCTGGCTGGCAACCCATGTAGTTGGGTTCCTACTACCCATATGGGAGACCTAGATTGAGTTCCTGACTTCAGCCCAGACCTGGTCCCAGCTTGTGTCCAGGTTCTCACTCATGCAGATACTAGGAAGGAATGAGGATGACCCAAATAAGTGGCATGGGAGTGCTGGATTGAATTCTTGGTTCCTGGCTGTGTCTTGGCCCAGTTCCAGCCATTGTGGACATTTGTGGCATGAACTAGCAGGTGGGAGCTGTGTCTCTGATTGTCAAATGAAAATATAAAAGAGAAAAATCAATGCAGCATAGTGTGCACCTGGAGTTCTTGAAAACTGCTTCTGTTCAGAGTTTGGTGGCCATCAGTTGGAAGCTCAGTCTGTAAGGACTGCCTCTTGGGAGCTGACCTTAGACATCTCTTTAGTTTTTCTCTCTTGTGCTCTTCCTTCTGCTTGTTTACTTTGTTTTCCTTTAATTTATTGCTTTTAAACTGCTCTCTGCTTTGCCTTAGCCTGCCAGAGGGTACTCATGGTAATACTTGGCAGGGCTGGTGGGCCACGAGATGTGTTTTTGAGAATGATGAAGCTTTATCCATAATGTCCTTTGGACTGTGAGCATGCAAAGAGCTATAATGTACAGAAAAGAGGGTCTAGGGCCACCAGGATGATAAATCTTTTTATATATTTGATGAGAGGACAGACTCGAAATCTGTTTGGAGACCAATTTCAGCTTGCATTAAGAGAGAAATTTCTAATGGTGCTATCTCTTAGACAGTGAGAGAGACAGAGAGATCTCCCATTTTCTGGTTCAGAACCCAAATGCCAATAATGGTCAGTACTGGATCAGGGCCAGGACCAGAGTCAGGATCCAGATATGTGATTCAGGCAGGAACCCAGTTATTTAAGGCATCACCATAGCCTCTGAGGGTCTCCATAGGTAGGAAGCCAGGATGATGGGCAGAAGCTGGGAAGTGAACCCAGGCATTCTGATGTGAGACACAGTGTCTTAATTCTTAGGCTACACGTCAGCTCTGTATTTCTTTCTTTTTTTTAAATTTTAATTTAGAGATTTATTTATTTGACAGGCTGAGTGAGACAGGGATATCTTCCACCTGCTGGTTCACTCCCTAAATGACAACAATGCTGGAGAGAGAGAGAAGAGCAAGAGAGACAGAAATAGAGTTCATTCCCCAAATGGCAGCAATGGCTGGTTTGGGTCAAGCTGAAAACAAGAGTCCAGAACTCCATCCAGGTCTCCCACTTGGGTGGCAAGGCCCAAGTGCTTGGGCCATCTTCTGCTTTCCTAGGTGCATTATCAGGTAGATAGTTTGGAAGTGGAGCAGCCAGGACTAGAACAGGCACTCTGACATGGGATATTGGAAATGGCAGCTTAACTTGGCTATGCTACACCGCTGCCCTAATCTCTTCCTTTGTTTGGAATCACACATGATGTTTTGTCTTTTTTTCCCCATCAATCAGGAACTTTGAATACTTGGAATTTCTAAGTTGGAAAATGTGTGATCTGATTTTTCCTTGATATGTCATTAAAATTTCTGCCTGGAAGATTGGTGGTATTTGTGTTTTGGGACCACCTCAGTGAAACCTGGATTGCCCAGGCGGTCCCAGAAATGGAGTGGAGGTTGGACTGTTCTTAAGATGCCACCTGATGTAGAAATAATCTTATCTGTGACCTTCTGTTCTATTTTGATGCTTTGGGGAATAGGGATATGAAATTAAATAGCTGTAATCTTACAGTACTGAAAAATTAATATTCAGATTCTAAAAAAATTGTCAAAAATTATTCATTTGAAATGCAGACAGACAGAGGTGATGGCTGGGGAGGGCAGAGAGAGATATGTCTGATCTACTGTTTTACTTCCCCAATGCCTGCAACAGCCAGGGCTGGACTAGGCTGAAACCAGGAGCTGGAAAATGGGTCTGGACGTCCTATGTGGACTTCAGGGATCCAAGTACTTGAGTAATCACCCACTGCGTCCTAGGCTAGAGTTAGTAGAAAGGTGAAATCGGAAGCACATCAGGGACTTGACTCATTTGTCCAATTCAGTGGTTTTTAGTGTAGACATAATTGTGCAACCATTGCCACAATGTAATTTTTTAAAAAGATTTATTTATTTATTTGAAAGGCAGAGTTACAGAGAGGCAGAGGCAGAGGTAGTGAGAGAGAGAGGGAGAAGTCTTCTATCCACTGGTTCATTCTCCAAGTGGCTACAATGGCTGGAGCTGCACCAATCCAAAGTCAGGAGTCAGTATTTTCCTCTGGGTCTCCCACATGAGTGCAGGGGCCCAAGGACTTGGGTCATCTTCCACTGCTTTCCTGGGCCATAGTAGAGAGCTGGATTGGAAGTGGAGCATCTAGGACTCGAACCGGCACCCATATAGGATGCAGGCACTGCAGGCAGTGGCTTTATCCATTACAGCACAGCGCCAGCCCCTACGATGTAATTTTAGAACATTTTCATCATCACCAAAAGAAAACCTGAACCATAAGCAGTCACTCCTCATTCTCTAGGCAATTGATAATCTGCTTTCTGTTTCTCTGGATTTGCCTGTTATGAACATTTTCAATAAAGGAACCATAGCCTTTGTGACTAACTTCTTTCTCTTTGCATGTTTTTGGGGTACATCCCTGTTGTGGCACACATTGGTACTTCATCCCTTTTAATTGCTGAATATATTCCATTATAGAGATTTGCCACATTCTCTTTACCCAATTATCAGTTAGTGGATATTTGGACCTTTCCCATTTTTTTTTGACTATTATGAATAATGCTACTGTGAATGTTTGTGGACAAGTCTATGTGTGGTCATATATTTTAATTTTTCCTGGGTATATACTTAGGGTTCGAATTGCTGGTTCCTATACTAGCTTTTTGAGGGGTTGCCAGCTGGTTTCCAAAGTGGTTGCACTATCTCCCACAGCATTCTATCAGGGTTCAGCTTCTTCACATTGTCACCAGCACTTGTTATTCTCTGTTCCATTGTAGCCATCATGGTTGGTATGCAGTGATGCCTCAGTTTGATTTTAATTTGCACTCCTCAAATGACTAGTGATTATCAAGCATCTTTTCATTGTCTTATTGGCCTGGAAAGTGTGAGCATGGTGCTGGCATCTGCTTGGCCTCTGGTGCAGACTGTTGAGGTGCATGATCAGGTGGTGGGGGGTGTCACGTGACATGGAGCAAGCTTGCTTCTCTCTCTTCTTCATTGTGGGAGCCCTGCCCTCAAAACCTCACCCCTACCTAATTATCTCCCGAAGGCCCCACCTCTAGGCACAGGTCACATAGGCATTTGAAGATTAAGTTTTCAATATAGGGGTTTTTGGAGGATACATTCAAACAGTAGCAGGAACCAACCTTTCCTTGTTGGACCAAATCCCACTTAGTCATTGTGTATAATCCTTCTCTATATTGCTGGATTTATTTTGCTAGTACTATCTTGAAGATTTGGGGACAGTTGTTGTTAAAAGAAGAAGCATTTATAGTGTATGATTATCATTCTTTCTGCGAACAGTGTAGGAAACAGTAGAAAAATCTTAAAACCAGCTGTAGGGACTCAAAGGTATAGTAGGAGTTTTGAGCCATTTCTGCTTGTACTGCTGCTGATTTCTAGCATACATTAAATTATGTACATAATAGTTATTCTGAATCCTAAAGAAATACATTGAATTTTGGTTTGTGGAATTTTATTTGTTAAGGAGTGTATGATATATTTTAGGAGAATTTCTTTTTCTTTTTTTTTTTTGACAGGCAGAGTGGACAGTGAGAGAGAGACAGAGAGAAAGGTCTTCCTTTTGCCATTGGTTCACCCTCCAATGGCTGCCGCGGACGGTGCGCTGCAGCCGGCGCACCGCGATCGATCGTCCCATGGCAGGAGCCAGGAGCCAGGAGCCAGGAGCCAGGTGCTTTTCCTGGTCTCCCCATGGGGTGCAGGGCCCAAGCACCTGGGCCATCCTCCACTGCACTCCCGGGCCACAGCAGAGGGCTGGCCTGGAAGAGGGGCAACCGGGACAGAATCCGGCGCCCTGACCGGGACTAGAACTTGGTGTGCCGGCGCCGCAAGGCGGAGGATTAGCCTGTTGAGCCACGGCGCCGGCTAGGAGAATTTCTAACCAAGAATTTATAACATAGAAAACTTTGCTATTTAAATGGGTACGTGCCAGTTATCTGGAAACTTTATTCTTTTGTGAGATTTCATTCAGTGGTAGGACTGATAAATGATTAATGACTGTCATCTGCAACTGCAGGAAGACTCTTCCTGATCACAGCTTGTTTAGTGTGACAAAATGTGTACTTAACACTGAGCCGTTCCTGTGAGGATCTGTGAGCAGATCTGTGAGCCTCTCGTGGTGAGGAATGGGAGGTGGGGCATTTGTCAGTTGTCAGTGGTCGGGTTGCTGGGGATACTCTCTGCCGTTTACCCCTTCTCCCTTCCTTCCTCTTTGACCCTGTAGAGACTCATTGATAGATTTCACCCATTCATTAACTCTGATATTTTGGATCACCTTGCCTTGTGTAAGTCGTTAGTGAGAAATCAAAGGGGGGAGATTATCATAAAGCTATGAATTCTATGTCTTCAAGATCTCATTGTCCCACAAAGCAAGACTTTGGTAATATAGAAAGAATTTTGTTTTCTTGTGATTATATAACATTTTATAAACTGTAAAACATTGATCTGCATTATCTACTTTTCACTCTTATGACACCTCTGACATGTAGGTAGGATAGATACTGGATATATTCCATGACTGAGCAGAAGCTTGAAAAGTTTAAGTGGTTAGCAGGTAAGAATGGCAGTGCTGCCCCAGACTTCTTTTTTTTAATTTTAATTTTAATTTTTTTGACAGGCAGAGTGGACAGTGAGAGAGACAGAGAGAAAGGTCTTCCTTTGCCGTTGGTTCACCCTCCAGTGGCCGCCGCGGCCTGCGTGCTGCAGCCAGTGCACCACGCTGATCCGATGGCAGGAGCCAGGTGCTTCTCCTGGTCTCCCATGGGGTGCAGGGCCCAAGCACTTGGGCCATCCTCCACTGCACTCCCAGGCCACAGCAGAGAGCTGGCCTGGAAGAGGGGCAACCATGACAGAATCCGGTGCCCTGACCGGGACTAGAACTTGGTGTGCCGGCACCGCAAGGCGGAGGATTAGCCTAGTGAGCCGAGACGCTGGCCCCCAGACTTCTTACTTTAATTCCTTTATTTATGTAAAGAATGAGGGATCCCTGTATACATCATCTACATCATCTCTTCTCATCTCTTTCTTCAGTCCCCTGTTGGTCTCCAATAATGGGATTATCTTTCTCCTCTTTCAGTGTCATTGATCCATTTGCACTAATGAATACCTTCAGTTTCATTCCCAGCATAATTTTTAAAAAAATTTTTTTAAAGATTTATTTTTATTAATTTGAAGGGCAGAGTTACAGAGAGGCAGAGGCAGAGAGAGAGAGAAAGTCTTCCAACTGCTGGTTTACTCCCCAAATGGCCGCAATGGCCAGAGCTGAGCCTATCTGTAGCCAGAAGCTGGGAGTTTCCTCCAGGTCTCCTACGTAGGTGCAGGGGCCCAACCACTTGGGCCATCCTCTAGTGCTTTCTCAGGCACATTAGCAGGGAGCTGGATCACAAGTGGAGCAGCCAAGACTCGAACTGATGACCATATGGGATGCTAGCACTGCAGGCAGCGGCTTTACTTGCTGTGCCACAGCACTGATCCCCTGACCCCCTAGTGTCATTTGAATGAACCATGTGGGCTCCCCTGGTCCTTTTCCTGCAAGTCTTAGTGCCCCATAAATTTTTTATTGGTTTGTTTTTAATCTCATCACCATTTAGGTGTCTGCACAGGTTTCCTTATCCAGGTCAATTTGAGTTTAATTCGGTGAACCAGGCCTTAATGGGACTTTAGCTTGTTCATCCTGACTGCTTGTGCGGCAGCACAGGGCAGGCAGAGCCGTGATGGTTGTATTCTGCCACTCACAAGCCTTGTCTGCTTTCTTTCTCTGAGCCCAGCTTGTCTCTTTTATCAAGTGAAGCATCAGATCAAATGGTGGTTAAGGTCACCTAAACTCTGCCATGGCATTTGAATTGATATTGAAGTGTTCAGTTTACCTGGTTGTTTTATGGGTGATTTAATTACAGCCTCTCATTATAGCTTGCAACTTTCTCCCTCTTCTTTTTTATTCCATAGAAGTAGCCTGTTGACCAGCTAAGCACCCCAGGTAGGTGTGGCAGAGGTGCCAGCTGCCTGGCATGTTACCCTTGTCTTTGCCCCATCAGTGCCTCTGTCGCACGAGCCAGAGATTGTCATGGTTCCTCTGAGGCTTCTGTTTCGGAGCTAATAGCTGCAAGGCCAGAACAGTTGCTCTGTCTTACCGATTTTTTCTCTCCTCTTTGCTGCCTCTTTCATCATAATAAAGAAAACTCATCAGGCCAAACCAACTAAGCTCTAGCTGATGGAGACTAAAAGAACTGAAAGGTGGATAATTCCATGTTTCCCTCTGTCCCTTTTAGAGACTCGCGAGGCATTAGCATAAAGACAAGTCACCACGATTATTTTGTGGCCAGCCCCTTCATGTTAAGGAGCAGGAAGGATTCTGCTGTGATCTCCGGCACGTTCAGCAGCGCCCGCTGAGCTAGTGATCAATAGTGACACAGTCACATCAGATGGCCTTCAAATAGTACTTCCTTTTTCAGATGGGCTGGGAGTGAGGGGAGGAAATATAAGTGCTCCATTCCTCTTAGGCTACAAATAAATAAAGACGTGGTGTGCAGCTGCATTTCTAGCATTCTGGAAGCCTGTCTGGTGTGAGGGAGCAAGTGCGTGTGGTGGGGGGAGTGGATCTGCACCGAGGCTTCTGTCTGGGTTGCTGTGGAGAGGGAGGGCGCTGGCCAGTGTCCGCTGCAGCTTCCTGCCCTTCTGTACCTCCACACCCCGAGAGCACAAAGCAGGCCTCCAAGTGGGTTGTGGGACATCCCGAGGAGGCAACAGTACTCTTTCGCCTCCCCTCCCCCAGAGCCTTTAGTAGAAGGTCGTTTGCTGAGTCTGTGCCCTGGAATCTGGGACTGCTCTTGCCACTGCAGTTAATGCTGCTTTGTTCCATGCTAAATGAGGCGAGAACTTTCACCCAGGTCACATTCATAATCCCGCTCAGCAGGACGCTCAGCTGCTCAAGAGCAAGAGGGGTTTCTGCAGGCAGGGAAGGGCCGTCCCTTTGGAGCAGCGGGCGCGACCCTGGAGATGCAGAGAATGGGCCTCTTAGCTCTGGCTCTGCCGTGAAAGGACCAGGTCTCTGGGAAAGGCACGGAACTCCTATGGGCTCCAGTTCCCTTTGAGCAGATATCTGAGTGTACTCTCCCAGGCCCTGTTCCAAGGGAATATAAGAGGGCCAGGTCCCTGCTCTCAAGGAGCTCACACTCTTCAGAGAGGGACTGTAACTGCTGAATGAGACAAACCTCACACTTGCACACCATATTAAGTGCTGGGAAGGCCACAGAGTGGCATGCAAAAGAGCCATTTAGTTTGGCTTGTAATAGTCTGAACATTCATTAGCGCTGGCAGGCTACCCGGTGGTGCTAAATATTTTTCGTCAGTTCTTTGATCTTTCTTTTGTATAGTAATGTTGGACTTCATTTCTAAGGTTGCTTTTGGGTTTGAAGTCCCCTGCTTCTATGGTTGTGCATTTCTGGAGGGTATGAGGGCAGAGGGTGGGTTAAGGACTCATTCAGATGAGCACATCACAGCTGGTGATTTGCAGGCTACCGGATCTCTTCATGCTTGTGTGTGTTTTGGAGCAAGGACAGCATGTGGTCAGGACGCCATAAGGATGCAAGGAGTGACAGGGTGACATAATAGAAGCCGTATCTGGTTTGGGATCCCCGAGAGAGAGAGTTGGGAAGAATGCAGGGGAGGCTCCTGAACTGGAAGCTGGGAGCTTGGGTGAGAACTGGCACCCTTCTCGGCTGTCTGTTAGCTGCTTCGGGTCTCACTGTCCTCCTCTGTGCAGGAGGGGGGTCACTCATGAGTCTCACATGGCTGGTGCTGTGGGCTGAGGCTGTAGAATTGTGCAGCTTTCAGAGAGGAGCTGTGAGCTGGGAATGAGAGACCTGTTCATTATGCCGTTGATGGGGGCCTTGTCCTCCCTGGGGCCCTGCCTGCACTGGCCAGCCAGTGGCTTCTGATAGACTCAGGGCACATGATCCTGCTGTCATAGAGTGTTTTCTTCTGCTTAATGGCATTGAACTTGACTGCTCTTAAATCCCGAGGTAGACAGCAGCTACAGTGCCCACTCAGGTAGTTCCTTGTTTTTCTAGTTACACCTTTCTGTTCGGCTCCTTTGAGTTTTCTGTGTTCTGTGCACCTTGGTGGCTACCCAAGGACCTGGCTGGTGTTTCCACATGAGTTTGGGGGCTCCATCTTGGTAACTCCTTCCCGCCCAGGATTTCTGCCTCCGTTCCCAAGCTCCTCTGCGTATCCAGCTGCCCACACTGCGGCAAACTTTTCCAACTGAGCTCCAGGCAGCTGACTGCCCTGTGGGGTTGTGCTGCCAGGTGAAAACCTGCAAAACCCAAGTCTCACTGGGTGGAGCTCCCTTCTCTTGCAGAGGCAATCACTTGCCGATCTTGACCTGATTTTGATGTCTCCAGGACCTTCAGACTTCTGACTTAGTTTAATTATTAGACTTTTTTCTATGGAGCAGTTTCAGGTTTACAAAAAAATTGTATGGCAAGTTCAGAAGGTTCCCATACCCCATCACAATTTCCCCTAGTAATATCTTTCATTAGTGTGGCTCGTTTGTTGAAACTGGTGAGTACTGATACATTATTAACTAGTGCCTATAGTTCATGACATGGGTCACTTTTTGTGTTTTGCATTCGATGAAAGTTATATTTCTATATCTTCTTAAGAAATTTGAAAGGCAGAGAGAGACAATTGCGTACACAGAGAGAGAGAGAGAGAGACAGAGAAAGAGAGAGAGATATCAATCTTCTATCTTGATTTACTTCCCAAATGAATGCAACAGCTAGGGCTGGGCCAGGCCAAAGCCAAGAGCCAAGAACTCAATCCCCGTGCGGATGGCAGGAACCCTAGTACTTGAGCCATCACCTGTTGCCTCCCGAGGTGCATTAGCAGGAAGGTGGATCAGAGGCAGAGGAGGAGCTGTGACCCCAGTCAAGGCACTCTGACATGGGATGTGGGCATCCCCAGTGGTGACTTAACCGCTGTGCCAAATGCCTTAGTGTACCACCATCTCTGTTTCTCTATGCCTTGGTCAGAGTTCATATTTGCTCTCTGTAGGAGGTTTACTCTGATAACAGCTACTCTAGCCTTAGCAGAAGCAGAATCATCTGATGCACTTACTTGTGATTGTTGTCCACAGTTTCACCTTGTCTCTGGAAACACTTGACAGAAGCATTATGAATAAGGCAAATTTCCAGAGGAAGGTGATGGTGGGAAGTCTAAGTCTATGGGTGGTGATTATATTACATTGGTGAATGTTTCAAGCTCTTTTGCTTTTATTGCTTTTTGTGTTACAATTCATGCACCAGGAGACAC
Source organism: Sylvilagus floridanus (assembly GCA_949820135.1). Classification (NCBI taxonomy): domain Eukaryota; kingdom Metazoa; phylum Chordata; class Mammalia; order Lagomorpha; family Leporidae; genus Sylvilagus; species Sylvilagus floridanus. The sequence continues at coordinate 123,615,869 of OX463225.1, forward strand.
TACAGTTTATCATGGTCTTCAGAAATTAATCTCCACAAAATGGGCTGGAAGCAAGGCAATCCAAACACTACATGGGATATTAGCTGCTACAGTCTGGGTATTGTTTGGGTGTCCCTCAGAGTCCCACGTGTCGAGGGCTTGGTTTCCAAAGCGTTGTCTTAATGATACTAAGGGTGGAAGTTTCATCCAGTGATGGTGTTTGCAGGTGGGCCTTTGGGAACTGATTAGGTTCCATTAGGATGTTAGGGTGGCGTCCCCAGGCTGGAATGATGCATGGTTTGTGAGGAGAGAGATAGACAGGTAAGTCCCCCCTCTTCCCACCTGAGGCTCTGTGTCATCCTGGGACTTTGTGAGCAGGATCACCATCACCAGATGCAGACCTAGTGAAGCTGCCCAGTGTTGGGCTGTGACCACCAGAATAGCTGAAATAAGCCTCCTTCCTTCCTAAGATGCTTGATTAGGTATTTCATTGTAGTGATGAAATTCTGGCAAATACACAAACTAGTGCTGAGACTGAGGATGTCTGGAGACTTGCAATATCTGAAGTCCTTTGGTTAATTTTGTATGCCATTAATGTCTGCTTACCCAGAAGATGAAGCCACAAACAAAACACATAGTCTCATATTTTAATACTTATGCATTTTGCATCTTCCTTATTGTGTTTTTTCTTTCTAGATGTTAATGAAAAAAATGAGCCTTGGTATTTTTTTTAACTCCTTTGCCTTGTTGCCCCCTTCAGCTCTATGAGAGACATTCTGGATACAGGCCCTGAGTTATGTCTTAAAGCAGGAATGCCTCCAAGGTGGCTATGGAAGTCCAACAGAATGCCAGGTGGTTAAAGATTCACCAGCAGGGAGACTTAGTGTGCCGCCATCTCTTGGTAGGCCAGGAATTGCTTGTGCTACTACTGTAGGAGCGTTTGGCTCAGGTTCAGTGCACTTACTTGGATAAAAGGCAGATGTGTTTATACAACCCCAACAGGACTATACAAGTGGAGGAAGCAAGCTAATGCCACCAATGCTGGGGCACGAGGTAGCAATTCAGGACTCAGCTCTGGCCCCTGGTCCCTGTTTCGAGTAGACATTCTCCCATGAGTACTGGAGGTGACTACACACTTGTTCTTGGAGGATTGCAGCTGGTCATAAACCACCCATGAGCCTGGACCTGTGGTAGTTGACCAGTGTTGCATATATTTAGCCATGTGTTGGTGCTGTAAAGCAGAATTTTAGAGAGATGGGACTCCTCTATGTAGGCGTCTCTCATTTCCTGGGGCTGAGCAAGGGGGGAGAGTGAAGATGAAGCAGAGATCTGTAGAGTCATGGATGTTGGAGGCATTGGGAAGGGTGGGTAGAAGAGGAGGGTTCTGTGCACAGGAAGCCATGTGGAGAAGCCCTGGAATGTGAGTTTTGACCCAGAATCCTCACTTCTTGGATCCAACCTAAAGAACAAGCTGGATGAGCTCAGGGGTGAGGTTGTTAACAGTGGCATAACCTTAGGTGGTCATGGGAGGGCCAGTGTTGTGGTGTAGCAGGTTAAGCCTCTGCCTGCAATGCCAGCATCCCATAAGGTGCCGGTTTGAGACTTGGCTGCTCCACTTCTGATCCAGCTCCCTGCTAATGCACCTGGGAAAGCAGCAGAGGATGACCCAAGTGCTTGTACTCCTACACCCATGTGGGAGACCCAGAAGAAGCTTTATCCTTGTCCAGTCCTGGCAATTGCAGCAGCCATTTGGGGAGTGAACCAACAGATAGAAGATTGATCTCTCTCTCCCGGTCTCTCCTCTGTAACTCAGTCTTTCAAGTAAACAAAAAATAAATCTTTTATTTTTTTTATTTTATTTTTTTGACAGGCAGAGTGGACAGTGAGAGAGAGAGACAGAGAGAAAGGTCTTCCTTTGCCATTGGTTCACCCTCCAATGGCTGCTGCGGCCAGCGCGCTGTGGCCGGCGCACTGCGCTCATCCGATGGCAGGAGCCAGGTGCCAGGTGCTTTTCTTATTCTCCCATGGGGTGCAGGGCCCAAGCACTTGGGCCATCCTCCACTGCACTCCGGGGCCACAGCAGAGAGCTGGCCTGGAAGAGGGGCAACCGGGACAGAATCTGGCGCCCCAACCGGGACTAGAACCCAGTGTGTCTGTGCCGCAAGGTGGAGGATTAGCCTGTTGAGCCACGGCGCCAGCCGCAAAAAATAAATCTTAAAAAAAGTGGTCATAGGCAGAAGAACCATTGAATGCTATGTGATAGAGAAATGCATACAATGGCAGGGAAAGGTGCCTAGGTCATACTTAAAGTTTAAAAACCAAATTGCACAGAAGTTTAAGTGATATGAACCTTTTTACATTTGTGTCTGTGAATATATGTTCCTCAGTACGTAGGGAGCTAAGCATCCAGCTGTTGAGAGTGAGGACTTCCTTCTTTTATGCTGCATGTTTCTGCATTGTTTGACTAGCTTACAGCAAGAATATGCATATATTAAACATTAAGACATCTATACTTTGCCTTGGAAAATAACTTGGGGATATAATCAGGTTAGAGTTTTTTTAAAAAATATTAATCCAATTTCTTTACTCCAATCAAGAACTCACTCAAATGTGTATGATTTCCAAAACATCTAAACATCTGGGGCTATCTCGGTGAAGTTCCATTAATTGAAAAAAAAGTATGTATATTTTGCAGTGCAGTAGTGTTTATCAAGCACTTTTGTATAAGAGATTTTATCTTCCCTGAAATTCCACTTTACGGATGCTAAAATTCTAGGGCAATGAAAGGCAGAGCACCTTGCTGTAAAAATATTGGAGGAAAAGTCCTCACTTTGGGGACTTTCAGGTTTGGAACCCTGCTTGGCTAAACACCATGCTCTGCTGCACCTCTGAGTAAGACCAAGGGGAAAAAGGAAGCAATAATTTCTGGATAAGTTGGTTTTTATAAACTTAGGAATAGCCTCCAAACAAAACACCTGCTTCCCCTCCCCCCCACCCAAAGATTTATTTATTTGAAAAGCAGAGATTTAATTCCCAAATGTCTACAAGAGCTGGAGCTGCTCCAGGCGGAAGCCAGGAGCCTGGAACTCCATCTGGGTCTCCCACGTGGGTGACCCACTGGTTTTCCAGGTGCATTAGCAGGGAGCTGGATTGGAAGTAGAGCAGCTGGGTCTTGAACTGGTGCTCATAGGGATGCCGGTGTTGCAGGCAGCAGCTTGACCTGCCGTGCCACAACATCGACCCCACAAAACACCTGCCTGGCTCTTCAGTTCCTCATCTATAAGATGGGCAGAGGGGCTAGGTGATGTCCAAAGGCCCTTCCACTGTTAACATTCTGTGACTTGGGACATTCGCCATCCCTCTTTTCACTAAGTGTTTGCTTCTTCTCCACAGTATGTAGGGAGCCTGGATGTGCCAAGGCCCAACAGCAGGGTGGAGATCGTGGCCGCCATGCGCCGGATACGGGTGAGTGGCCGGAAGTGGGTTGTGTGGAGCTGGCGTTCAGCACCTTAGTGCTGGCCCTTTTACATGATGCTGGAGGTGCCGAATGGGTGGGTGCATTCCTTCTCCCTGTGTCATCTGGGGAGCTTTTCTGAGTGGGGTGGTAGATCTTGATAAAAGGCCAAAGTTAGAATGAACATGATGTCTGAAGGGATAGTATCTCCCTCTCTTGTAGCCTGAAACTCTTCCAATAGAGACACTTGTTATCCTGTAGCTGTGAGATGATTGGCCTGGTAGTGGAAGAGAATGGTGAAGTATCATTTTTATGCAAAGATTTTAGGGCAAAGCCTTGGGAATTATCTGGTGGTTGGCTTAGAAACATTCAAAAAGGGCAACTTGCTATGGTATGGAATGTGAGACTGAGTTGAATTTTTAGGATTAAATGTGGGATTTCTGCCAAATCTCCTTGTCATCTGCTTTAGCTCTGGGAGTGTGTGCATTCCCTTCTGTTATTCTGTGTACTCTAAGAGGGCTTGGTCAACATTCCAGCCTGTTGCTGTCCAACTTGGATGTGCAGAGCAGAGACAGAACAAGAATTAAACTACCTTCTGAGTACTGTGAAGGAATTTGTCCATGTCCTCTTTCCTGGAGCAGAAGAAATTAGCGTAGACTTGTGCATGTCAGGGACATGTTTAGGACTGGCCACATGGATTTTGATGGTGTTTTTAGCGAGAATTGGTGATGGAAGGGGCTGGATCGATCATCCCTGGAAGCAGCCTCGCTTGGGCGATTGTCTTTATGTGTGTTAGGATAGCTACTCATGTAAGTGGAAAATGTGTGACCCAGGCTGGGAGCTTCATTTTGATTTTTTGGTTTTCTTTCAGCCAATTCATCTGATCAACAGAAACCTTAACTCAGGGACAGCAGGGCTGGGGAGAAAATTAGCGTGTTTACTGCCGTTTCTTATAGCAGCTCATCAGCTTGATAAAATCATCTTTTCACTGACTCAATCCTCCTAGTCTTTCAGCATTTTAAAATTAAATTTATTGAGATGACCATTAATTACAGTCATACTATACTTCATGGACATAGTAATAAGTAGCTTCCAAGTATGTTTTAAAAAATAGTTATTTATTTGAAAGGCATATTAACAAGGAAAGGGAGGTAAGGAAGGAGAGAAAGAGAAAGAGAGATCTTCCATCTGCTGGTTCACTCCCCAAATGGTGGCCACAGCCAGGTCTGAGCCAAGCCAAAGCCAGGAGCCAGGAGCCAGGAACTCATCCAGGTCTCCTACATGGGTGGCAGGGGCTCAAGCATTTTGGGTCATCTTCTGCTGCCTTCCCAGGCACATTACCAGAAAGCTGAATCGGAGGCATAGCAGCCAGGACTGGAACCAGCACTCTGATATATGATGGGGCATCGCAGGTGGTGGCTCAATCCACTGTACTTCAATGCCATCCCCCAAAGCACTGCCACATGAGTTATTTTTCTTAGTGTCTCCAGCAATCTGTGAAGTGGGGAATAGTGTTACCCTCCTTTTCTAGATGAAGCTGAGGCTTGGGGAGCTGCAGTGAGGTATCACATGAGTCTAGGAAGGGGCAGACATGTGGCCCCAGTGTGTTTTCTGCTTGGTCTCATGAGAACATGGAAATTGCATCACCTCCTTGGCTGCAGGTTCAGCATTCAGCATTTCCAGTCCTCTTCTGCTCCTTTGCCTTCTAGCTCAGGGAGAAAGCCCAGAGGCCATGGCTGGGGAGTACTTTGGGGTGTTACCATTGTTGGGATGGGCTTCAGCTCTTACTGTGGTTGTCATTGTTGCTGCCATGAAAGAAGGGCTGGACCTGGAGCTGACCTGTCCTTGGGGTTTTCATTGAGAAAGACCTGCACTTTTGTTGTTCATGTTTGACCAAGGGACAGGCTATATATTGTTGCTAATATCACTATCATTGGCCGGCACCATAGCTCACTTGGTTAATCCTCCGCCTGTGGTGCCAGCACCCTGGGGTTCTAGTCCTGGTTGGGGCGCTGGATTCTGTCCCGGTTGCTCGTCTTTCAGTCCAGCTCTCTGCTGTGGCCCGGGAAGGCAGTGGAGGATGGCCCAAGTCCTTGGGCCCTGCACCTGCATGGAAGACCAGGAGGAAGCACCCGGCTCCTGGCTTCAGATCAGCGTACTGCCAGCCATAGTAGCCATTAGGGGAGTGAACCAAAGGAAGGAAGACCTTTCTCTCTGTCTCTCTCTCACTATCTATAACTCTACCTGTCAAATAAAAAAAAAATCACTATCATTATGAAAGTGATGTCTCTGTAACAGAAGCTAGCACTAGTAATGTTTGTTTATATCTCAGGTGCTTTGCTAGGCTTTTTAATATTGATGTGATATTTTATGATTTATTATTAGCAAATACACCAGATGAGGTAAGGATATTATTATATTTTATAGACAAGGATATAGAACCATGGACAAGTTAACTGGTAGAGTTGCGATTCTCACTGAAGACTGTGTAGCCCTGTTCATCACCCTGCAGAAGGCTCTTTGTGATGCTCATGAGTCGTGGCCCCAGTTTGAGAACAAAAAAATAGGACATGAACCCTTCCCAGGAAGGGAGCCAGTGGCAGAAACACAACCCTTGCAATGAACAGAGGTGCAGGGAAATGTCCCTGGAAGTGGGGAAGGCTGAGCGTAGCGCTGGGCTGGCTGGTCATGGGATCTGGAGGGATTTGGGGCTGCCAGCCCTTGGGCCCCATGTGCCTCTTCCTGCAGTCCTCTGTGAGCTGCTTAATGAGCAGCTCATTAAATTGGAGAGAGAAATTACTTGGCCAGCAAGTTGTTTGGTCTGGTTGTCCAGTCACTTGTTTAGACTGGGCACCATTAATAGCGAGGGCTCTGATTGTGTGTTTTACCCCAAGCCGCACAATTCACTGCTAGGTCCAGACGGCTATTTTCTTTTCTTCTTTCCCTTGCAGAAGCTGTTTTGGCTGTAATTACAGCTGTCAAGAACTAGGGCATGGGATCTCTGTGTAAAGAAGTATTCTTGACTTTGTCCTTTTGTGTTGAACAGTGCCAGGCTAACATGGGGCCGGACATGGCAAGCTGTGGTTGCTGGGTGCTCTCCTGGCTTCAGAAGACACAGGCTTCACAGCTGGGCCAGTGCAGTGGGCAGGCCTCAGAGAGCAGCAGTTGCGATCTGGATCTCAGGGCCTTACCTGTGTGAGAGGTGTCGTGCCTTCCCAAGCATCTTGGATGTGAATCTCTCCCTGCCCATCTCTGGAGCAGTGCACAAGACAGTTGATGGGCAGTGAGAACTGCTCCATTTCCCAGGGAGGAAGCTCTAGCTCCGTTAGCTTCCTCCACCTCCCTAATGCTGAACATAGTTGTCTATGCACCTGTCTTGTCTATTGTACACTATTAGCACCCTACAGAGGGCTTTTAAGATATTAACACAGTAGAGAATAAGCACTCAACAAGTATCTGATGAGTGAATAAATAAGTACACACACTGATGGCAGACATGGGTGGTGACCAGTCTTCTCCATTTTTCATGGAGTGAAGGGATCTGCCTGGGGGCGTGCACAGTTGTCCTTAAAGCTGAGGCTGAAGCAGGTGTATGCATTCCTCCTTCTGCCCGGTCTCTCCATCCCACTATGTGGACTCTGAGCCACGTGTTTTGGACTTTGTTGATTTCCCTCCTTCTTGGTATTCTTTCTGAATTTATAATATCTCTGTTAGGCATCTGTTTTTTTTTATTTGACAGGTAGAGTTATAGACAGTGAGAGAGACAGACAGAGAGAAAGGTCTTCCTTCTGTTGGTTCACTCTCCAAATGGCTGCCACGGCAGGCCCTGAGCCGATCCGAAGCCAGGGGCCAGGTGCTTCCTCCTGGGCTCCTATGCGGGTGCAGGAGCCCAAGCACCTGGGCCATCCTCCACTGCCTTCCCGGGCCACAGCAGAGAGCTGGACTGGAAGAGGAGCAACTGGGACTGGAACTTGGCACCCATATGGGATGACGGTGCCACAGCCCGGCATCTTTTTCTTTTTAAATATGCTTTCAAGGTATTTTTATGGAGGTTAAAAACACATATCATGAAGTTTAACTGTTTGAAATGTACAGTCCAGTAGTAGTAAGCATATTCTCACAGTTGTCCTTAGATCTCTAGAACTGAAACTGTACCCACTGAATACCGTTCCTTCTCTTGCCCCCAGCTCCTGGTACTTAACTTTCTGTGTTAAGTCCAGGGTGGCCTGACTCCGCTGCTTGCTGGGGGCTCCTGGTTGAAGGTGAAGGGGGGCAATGGTGCTTACATTAGGCGCTGGCATTGCACTATAAGGTCTGCTGTGTGAATTAGTGAGTCCAGCAGCCACATACTTGGTATGATTTGTGTTTCCTTTGTTCCCAAATATTAGCACTTCTTAGCTTCCATGGGAAGGGAGCACTATGTAATCAAAAGAGCTCGCAGTGAGGGATGAGTGAGATAGGGCTGGAGTCTTCTCCTTTACTTAATGTGTAACCTTGGCGAGACATCCAGCTGCCATTAAATCTGACTTTCCTCATTTTTAAAAAGGAGGGCATGACGCTTCTTGTTCTGTCTCTCTGGTGCTATTGTTGAATCTGGGATAATGCATGAACAAATGCTTTACAAACCATAAAGGGCTATTTATATTCATTGGTATCATTCTTATACCTTCCTTTGGGTTTCAAAGCATTTCATAAATGTAGATAAATACCCAGAGAGATATTGAGCTGCTCATCTAGCTCCTTTTAATAGCCAGTGTCTTTTTCCAGGTTTCAGTGCAAACATCTTTTCTTTGGAGAGGTCTTTCCTTGACTAGGTCACCTTGTCCTCTTGTGTTCCTGCAGTGCCACAGCACCCTCTTTGTAGCACTGGTGGCACAAGGCCCATCTGTGCTCAGTAATTTGTTGAGTAACTGAGAAAATTAATCTTAGTTGATAGCCATGCGAGCATAGAGCAGGGGAGCCAGAGAGGCTGCATTTACAGGGTTCTGGAAGGAGGATTGCTGCAATAACATCTGACCTGCCCACTTCTGTAATTTCGATGACGATTCTCGTGCGGAGAGAGCCAAGCTGTCAGTTGGAGCTACCTTTCTCTCTCACATTTGCAACCTGTTGGAGTTGCTAGTAGAAAGCTCAGTTAGGAGAGCAGAGCCATCTTGGTTGGCATTTGGTACTGGAAAGGGGACAGCAGTCCTTGTGGCTGAGGACCAGATTCCTGGCCATTGCAAGAACCAAGAGACGGATCCTTGCAGTAGAATGGTGCAGAGCCTGCTGGAGACTGTGTGGCCTGGACACCAGAGGTCACATAGCCAGAGAGGTTTTGTCTCCCATGTGACTCCTCTGGCTCTGGGATGGGCACACTCTTGGCCATCCTGCAAGTGTTTTTCAAACTGGTTCAGTAGGGCATCAGAGTTTCCTATTTAATCATGACTTGATTTCTCCAGGAGTAGTGTTGAGCCATGGCCTTAAACATACTGGGCTGGTGACACAGGAACTGGCCAGTCTCTCTCTGCTGCTTCTTACCAGTATTGCCAACTTTCTGAGAATCCCCCCCCCAAAAAAAAAAAAAAAACAAAAAAGATAACTCAGAAAACATAATATGATCCCTGAATACTCTCTTGGGAGAATGTGAACCAAATGCTCTGAGAGCACATCCAGGGACGGGTGGGCCAGTGGCTTCATGGTCCTTCTTCACTGGCCGTGAGCTTCTGCACATGACCTCCTCATGTGTTCAACCAAGGAACCCGTTTTTATTGCCCTGAGCAGGCTTTGTCTGAGAGTCACTCCCTCACCTTTTATAACTTTCTCTCCAAGTGGAACTAATGATTCTCTCATCCTAAGTTCGCAGTTGGCAAGCCTGCTTCTGAACAGCTGAGGTGTAGCACAAACCTCTCTCTCTATCTCATTGTATTAGCATGATTCTATTATTTCACTATGCTGTTAGTGGCTTGAAACAACACATAACAGGATAGGTGTTTGGCCCAGGAATTAAAATGCTTGGGATGCCCATGTGCCTATTGAAGTGACTGAGTTCAAATCCTGACTCTGCTCCCGATGCCATCCCCACGCTAGCGTGCTCCCTGGGAGACAGCAGGTGACGGCTCAAGTACATGGATCCTGCCACCCACAGGGGAGACCTGGATTCAGTTCCTGCCTTTGGCAAGGCCCAACCCCAGACACTGTGGGCATTTTGGGAGTGAATCAGCAGATGGGAGCTCTTGGTCTGTTTTGTCTCTCCAGCTGTCTGCCTCTCAGATAAAGTAATTTTTACAAAAAGCCCAGACTTCTTTGTTTGACTGTTGTGGAGGTCAGAAGCCTGAAATGGGGCTAAAATCAAGGAGTTGGCAGGGCTGCTCTCCTGCTGGAGGACAGTCTGCTCGTTTGCTTGTCCAGCTTCTGGAGGTTGCCTGGATTCTTGGTCTCCTGGCCTCTTTCCACCTTCCAAGCCAGCAATTATGCTGCTCTGACCTTGCTTCTAGTCATCACATCTCGGAGCGAGTCTCCTGCCTCCTCCTCTCACTTACATGGGCCTTTGTGATTAGATTGCTCCCCTGCTCCCGCTTTTCTTTTATTTATTTATTTTTTATTTATTTATTTTTTTGACAGGCAGAGTTAGACAGTGAGAGAGAGACAGAGAGAAAGGTCTTCCTTTCCATTGGTTCACCACTGCCCCAAATGTCTGCTGTGGCTGGCATGCTGCAGCTGGTGCACTGTGCTGATCTGAAGCCAGGAGCCAGGTGCTTCCTCCTGGTCTCCCATGCGGGTGTAGGGCCCAAGCACTTGGGCCATCCTCCACTGCACTCCCGGGGCATAGCTGAAAGCTGGACTGGAAGAGGGGCAACCGGGACAGAATCCGGCGCCCCAACCGGGACTGGAATCTGGGGTGCCAACGCCACAGGTGGAGGATTAGCCAAGTGAGCTGCGGCCCCGGCCCTGCTCCCCCTTTTCTAACAATCCTGCGTAACCCCTCACCCCCGACACACACACTTCTTGAGCCCCTCAAAGGCCTGTTTGCCATGGAAGGTACCATGTTCATGGGCTTGGAGATTAGGTCATGGATCTCTATGGGCAGGGCTTTATTTAGCTTACCACAAATGAGATTAGAGAATGTGGCTTCTATCAGGGGGATTGGAAAAATCCTATCCCCTTACTGAAGTGATGCAGTATGGGGATCAGGAAGAACTAAATTCAAGTCCTGTTCCTTCTGCTTGCTAGCCGATTGGACACATGTCTTAACCCATTGATCGTTATTTAATCATCAGTAGAAATGGGATAATGTCTTCTCAGCAGATCTGTTTGACAGTTATAGGTGAACATGTGCAAAACACTGAGTGAAGAAGTGCCTGATGCATCATGGGTTATGGTTCCTTTGCCAACTTTCTAATTACTCTGTATTGGGTGGGGACATGGGGTCAAAAAAATGATACATGTTGCCTACCAGACATATAAGCACCTGATAGGTGTTAGCTATTATGAGTAAAGACATTAACTCATCAGGTTTGAGGCCAGCCAGTCTGTAATGAGTGCTACTCCAAGTGGGTTCTGTGGCTTTCTTGGAGTTTAAGGATTCATCATCAGGAGTCTCAGACCTCTCTGTAAAAATGAACAATTTTCTGTTTTCATTTGATCCCAATGACGACAAAGTAAAATAAGCCTTTTCTGGACTGTTGGAAAGGTCAAATTATGCCTGAACATTTGTTTTTATTGTCAACAATTCTGTTTGCTTACTTGTGTCTACCTCTGATGGCAGCAAATACAAATTGGATATCTCCCCTCCCCAAATCTGAAATGCTTCAAAGTCTGAAACTTTTTGAGCACTAACATGATGCCACAAGTGGAAAACTCTATACCTGACCCAATTTGATGAATGGTGTCAGTCAGAACCTAGCTGCACTAAATGATTGTGCAAAGCTAACTTTAGACTGTGTGTATAAGTTATATGTAACGCATAAATAAATTTTGTGTTTAGGCTTAGGTCTAATTCTAAAGATTTTGTGTATATATTAAATTCATAATATGCAAATATTTCAAACTTTCAACAATAATTCAAAATTGGAAGCATTTCTCATCCTAGGCATTTCAGGTAAGGGATATTCAACTTCTCGTTCTTTTAAAATTTTTATGCCCTGTAAGAAAAAAAAAACTAGAAAACTTCTTAATATGTAAATGGATTCTTATAGGGTTGAGGGCACATGACTGTTCTTTGCACAATCATGAATTATGAATGAATATTTTGCAGTAGTTGGAATCAAGGAAAGTGGCCGAAAAATGGAGTCAACACCTGGTGCACAGTGCTGTTGGCAGGGCTGATATGTAGCCATACTCCCTAGGGCAGCCGTGTGAATTGCTTGTGGCTGGTGTTTGTTCCGATTATTTGCTGTATCTTTTTGCCTTGTTGGCACCTGTGCCTTCCTGGTTGTCAAAATTCCGTGTCACCCCTGAGTGTGCATACATTAGACTTAAAAGAGCTTGGCTAAGGTAGTGACTGCATAGTATGTTGTGAACAGAGATATATTTTAGTTAAAAGGACAAAGTCAAGGTGAGTGTCTGTCCTAGTGGCTAAGATGCTAGTTAATATGCCCACGTCTCATGTTGGAGTGCTGGGGTTTGAGTCCTGCTTCAGCTTCTAATTCTAACTTCTTGCTAATGTGGATTCTAGAAGGCAGCAGTGATAGTTCAAGTAGTAGGGTTCCTGCTACCTGTGTGGGAGACCTGGACTGAGTTCCTGTGCCTCAGCCCTGGCTGATGTGGGTATTTGATGAGTGAACTAATGGATAGGATTTTGCTCTGATTCCCTCCCTCTGTGTTTGTGTGTGTATCTTTGCTTCTCAAATAATAAGAGGGCTGGTATTGTGGTGTAGCAGGTAAAGCTGCTGCTTATACACTGGCATCCCATATGAGTGCCAGTTTGAATTCCAGCTGCTCCACTTCTGATCCAGCTCCCGGCTAATGGTCTGGGAAAAGCAGTGGAAGATGGCCCAAGTTTTTGGGTCCCTGATATCCACATGGGATACCTGGTAGAAGCTTCTAGCTACTGGCTTCAGCTTGGCCCAGCCCTGGCTGTTGTAGCCATCTGGGGACTGAACCAATAAAATCTCTGTCTCTGGCTCTCCCTTTCTTTCTCTATAACTCTTTCTTTCAAATAAATAAATAAATCTTTTTTTGTTTTTTATTTTTTTTAGAGATTTATTTATTTATTTGAAAGTCAGAGTTACACAGAGAGAGAAGGAGAGGCAGAGAGAGAGAGAGAAAGAGGTCTTTCATCTGCTGTTTCACTCTCCGATTGGCCACCACGGCCAGAGCTGTGCCGATCTAAGCCAGGAGCCAGGAGCTTCTTCCAGGTCTCCCACATGGATATCAGTGGCCCAAGGGCTTGGGTCATCTTCCACTGCTTTCCCAGGCCACAGCAGAGAGCTGGATTGGAAGTGGAGCAGCCAGGACTTGAACTGGTGCCCATATGGGATGCCGGCAGTGCAGGCGGCGGCTTTTTCTGCTACACCATAGCACCAGCCCCAATAAATAAATCTTTGAAAAGGAAATTCTTCTCTAACATCTGTACTTTTTAAAAACACTTTTAATTTGAATTTATTGGTTACATAATTTGTATTAATTTGTGTAAGATCTCTCTATATATAGTTTAATATTTCACATAATTAAATGATGTTATAACAAGCATCTTTCCAACACTTTTTAGGATAATAGTTTTTTTTATTTTGAGATTTTTTTTATTCATTTGAAAGGCCAAGTGACAGACATACACACACACACACACTCACACACGAAAGAGAGAGAGAGAGAGAGAGAGGCAGAGACAGAGACAAAAAGACAAAGACAAAGAGAGAAAGACATTTTCCATTCACTGGTTCACTCCCCAAATGGCCACAACAGCCAGGGCTGGGCCAGGCTAAAGCCAGGAGCCAGAAGTCTATCCTGATCTCCCACATGAGTGGCAGGGGCCGTCCTTCATGGCTTCTCCAGGCACATCAGCAGGAATGGCCCACGTCCTTGTATCCAGAGGAGTTCCTGGGTCCTGGCTTCAGCCTGGGCTAGGCCTGGCTATTGCAGGCATTCTGTCTCTCTGTCCATTCCTCTTTCTCTCTTTCACTCTGCCTTTCAAATAAATAAATAGATCAAAAAAAAAAAAAAAAAAAAGACTGACTGTGCTTGGCTCTGCTTCTATTTCCAGCTGCCTGCTAAAGCAATCCCTGGGAGGCAGCAGGTGATGACTCAAGTATTTGGGTTCCTGCCACTCACATGGGAGACCTGAATCCAGTTTCTAGCTGCTGGCTTTGGCCTGGCCCAGCCCTGCTCTTCTGGGCAGTTGGGGAGTGAACTAGCAGATGGACGATCTCTGTCTATATGTCTCTGTCTCTGTGTTCCAGATAAAAATAAATAAATGAGCTGAGACTTTATGACATTTTAGAAGACACTTGATGTGAATCAGGACACTTGATGGGTGTGTGATGGGTAGTTACAGCTGTCTTCCTGTCAGCCAAAGAAAACATTCAGTGTTTATTAGGGATGCTGGGGTAAGGCATTCTTATCAATATAAATATCAGTGCACTGATATAGAACCTCCAGCCCCACACTCATTTAAAAAGAAATTGATTTCATTTTTTGGGCCAGTGTGCTTCAGGCATGAGAATCTAGCAGTGTAAAAATCAAAGTGCTTGTCTGTAGGGAACTTATATTCTGGGTTGGGAATAGATGAGGAGAAAATACACATATTTTCACGTGTAAGTTCTCTGCAGAACAGTAAAACCGGGCATGGATAGAGATACAGGTGGTGGGCTGGAAGCATTATTACGTGTGGACTTCTGGCTTATGCTGACACTTGAGTCCTTAGAAATGTGAGTGAAAAGCGGGAGTGAGCCATGTGGGTGTCCAGAGGAAGTGTTCTGGACAGGGGGACCAGCTGGTACCAAGGCCCTGGTGGTAGGAATGGGCTTTGCAGGTTCAGGGAACAGCTAGAAGGCAGTGGGGCTGGTGCCTGGGGAACCTGGGTGAGAACAGTTGATTATTCCTGGGAATTCCCAGGAATCACACCCCAGGAAAACCCATCTGCTAAGTACTTCCTGAAGGTCTGACTCCACCTGAGAAACCACATTTAACTGCCCTGGCTCTGTACCCAGCTGAGAGGTCTGCTTCTGCTCCTGGGCTGCGTGATTCAGGGGTGATTTTTAAATGGGGGCAGAGCTGCAGAATACACTGGCTATCAGCAGAGAAGAATTTGTAAGAACCAGGAGTTGTCATCAAAGCCAAACCCGTGCTTGCTTTTAAATACAGCACTTGCTTTGTGACAGCCACTTAGTCTCACAAATGCGACACGTGTTGTTGCATTTTCTGTGGGAGCACTTTCATATTGCCCAGCTCAGACCACAGCCTCTTCCACTGGCCCACTTCATGCTTGGGGCCCCTTTGGAGTCAGTGCTGTTTAGAGCAGGATATGTGGCTACACTAAGCAGCTTTGGGGGATCATTTTGCTCGTGGTTCTTGCACTGGCAACAGGTTGTAATGGCCTTTATTCCTTATTTCGGCTACTTCTGTGGCTTTGTTTAAAAGATCTATGTGTATATATGTATTACATATAATATTATTTTTAAATTAAGCTCCTGTAAGCATACAACTCAGTAATATTAAATACCCCACAGTTCTTTCTATCCATCTCTACTATCTATACCCAAAACATTTTTGTCACCCCCAACATAAACTCAGTACCCAGTAAGCATGATAATCCAGCCCATGGTAATCTCTGTTCTGCCATGGATACCTTACATGTGTGCTAGCTCATATAGTACCTGGCTTCCCATGTCTGATTATTTAACTAAGCATAATGTTTGCAAGCTCCATCCTTGTCACAGCATGAGTCAGACGCTCTCTCTCTCTCTCTCTCTCTCTCTTTTTTTTTTTTAATCACTGGAAAGTGTTTTCTTTGACTTTTTGCACAGGCTGTGATATGTGGCTGGTTTCTCCTTAGCACCGAGAGCAGCATCCTCACGGTGTGAGGCCGTCATGCTCAGCTCTGCACACTGAGGATTTCACCTTCTAAAAGGGCAAGATCAGGCCAACGCCACGGCTTACTAGGTTAATCCTTTGCCTTGCGGTGCCGGCACACCGGGTTCTAGTCCCGGTCCGGGCACCGGATTCTGTCATGGTTGCCCCTCTTCCAGGCCAGCTCTCTGCTGTGGCCTGGGAGTGCAGTGGAGGATGGCCCAAGTGCTTGGGCCCTGCACCCCATGGGAGACCAGGAGAAGCACCTGGTTCCTGCCATCAGATCAGCGTGGTGTGCCGGCCATAGCGCGCTGGCCGCGGCGGCCATTGGAGGGTGAACCAACGGCAAAGGAAGACCTTTCTCTCTGTCTCTCTCTCACTGTCCACTCTGCCTGTCAAAAAAAAAAAAAAACTGAAAAAAAAATTTAGAGAAAAGGGCAAGATCAAGATCTCATGATCCCTGCTCAAAGGCCCTGATTTGTTGATTACTCGTATCTATTTTCATTTTATTGTGGTCTCCTGTAATCCCATCCAGCCAGAGAAAATATTTCTCCTGTTTTATAGTGAAGGGTCATAGAAGTGAAATGATTCACTCAAACTACTTATATTATGTACTAATCAATACTACTGACTATAGATTGAACATAGACTGTGTTATGTGATGTGTTACTTTGCCAGGCTGCTGAAGGTGCTTCACAAGTACTACGTTACTTGATCCCCACCACAACTTTGTATGGTAGAGATATGATCATCATTCCATTTTACAGATGAGGAAACTGAGGCACAGCATGGTTAGACAGCTTGTGGTAACTCACAGAGCTGCTAAGTGGGGGATGTAGGATGTACTCCAGAGCTCGAACATGGCATCAGAACCAAGACAAGAGTCCAGGCTGCGTGCCTCTGACTCAGAGATCCTAAAAGAACATGCTGACTGTCCCTGCTTTACCAAATGTCAGTCTAGGCAGCATCATCTGTGTCTCTGATTGTGCCTTTCCCGTCTGGGAACAATGCCAGGCAGTGTACCGTGCTAGATGTAAATAAGGCCATTATTTCATTTTTATAAAGTTCCTCTTAGAGCTTAAAATGCACATATCCTGTGTGACACTGCCATTTGGATGTCTCAGAGCACCTTAAATTCAATATGTCAAAAACAGAATTCATTTTTGCCATCTTTTCTCTGTGCTTTGAACTGTGTCCTATGTGGTTTTTCCCGTGTTTCCTCATCTCATCAGAAGCCCTTGTATCATCCACCCAAGAACGGAGGCTAGAAACCTCATAGTCCCCTAAGATTCCCCTCTGTTCTCACTCTTCCTTCTGCCTGGGGAGCTCCCTGTTCCTCACTTGCCCAAGTCCTGTCCCCTCAGTACTCCACCCAACCTGTGCGTATCGTGCCTCCAAGCCAAGCCAGCTCCCCTGGACAGCTCCCTGTCTTTCGTGTTACTGTTGTGCTCTATAGAGACTCTTGACTGCATTTTCTGCGATGCGTTTTTGGCCTGGAGGTCAGGGACTGTGATGGTTATCTTGAGCACCAAAGGGTGAATTACTCACTGCTGACTCTAATTTTGTGAAACAGGGAAGGTGTCAACCCTGCTAGAAGTAAATGCAATAGTGGATGTCAGGTCTTTAGCACTGTATCTGGCCCATAATAAATAACCCAGTAGATACAGGCACTTCCTCTTGGCCCTATTCATGGTGACCAGAGTGCAACCTTCTTGGTTGTTCCCCTAAGATTTATTTATTTATTTGGAAAGCAAAATGACAGAGAAGAAGAGGGAGAGAGAGTGGGAGTGTGAGAGAGGGAGAGGGAGGTGGAGAAAGAGAGGGAAGGAGGGAGAGAGGGAGGGAGGGGGAGAGAGAGAGGGAGAGAGGGAGAGAGGGAGAGAGAGAGAGAGAGAGAGAGAGAGAGAGATTGAGAGCTTTCATCTGCTGGTTTACTCCTCAGATGGCCACAATAGCCAGGTCAGGGCCAGGCTGAAGCCAGGGGCCAGGAACTCCATCTGGGTCTCCAACATGGGTGGCAGGGACTCAAGTACTTGGGCCATCACCTGCTGCCTCCCCAGGTGCATCAGCAGGAAGCTGCATCAGAAGCCCAGTAACCAGGACTCCAACCAGCACTGAGATACAGGGTGTCAGTGTCCCAAGTGACAGCTTAACCTACTGGGCCACAGCTGGGGCCCCCTGAACAGTTCTTGACCTGGAGGCAGGAGTCCTTGTTTTATTTCCCTGCTTCGCCACTCTGACTTTGAACACGCTTCAAACCCGTTACCCTCATGGCTGTTTTGTGAGATACTTCGTGAAGACTGGAAATGGTCAAGTGCATGTGCAGATAGATGGTGATCTGATCTAGGAGGCAGTAGGAATTAGCAGTACAGTTCTTTTGCTCCAGGCCCCTGGCTGGGTGGACACTCCCTGACTTAGTGATTGGCTGTATTGCACCTGTCAGGTGTAGATTGGAAATCTGCTGAGCAGAGACCCACCTTCCCTGTGCCTTGTGTTCTGCATGGCACCCAGCACCCTGCATTCAGTCAGTGTACAGGATAAGAGCAGCTGCTGCTCCCTGCACTCCCTCGGGTTGCACTAAGTCTTCTGTCTCCCTGGAGAGGCGTTACCCACCCTGTGTGATGTTGTGGGGAGTGACTTCACAAGGAGCTCACCCCTGCTGTCTAACCAGTTGGAATTGCTCTGGTTAGTATGATATTACTAGGTGCCCCTGGCTCCTTAACCACCAACCATCCTGAGCAGATCTGGTACTCTCTTTTCTGCTGTTAATTGCCTCCTCACCCCAGGGCTTGGTAAATAGGTGGTGCTCACACCTTGCCTTTCTGGTCCTGACAACCGCCATTCCAAGATCATTTCCTCCTTATTCAACCTCTGTCCTCAAGCTGCCTGGCCCTGGGCTTCTGCTCCTCCCCTTTGAGAGGCCACACTGAGGAGAGCTGGGCTCCAGGCCAGGGAGTTCCGGGTTTGACTCCTTGCTTGGCTGAGCTGGGTGTTCTGGGTGACTTAATCACATACCCTTGCTCCCAGGTGGCTGTGGGCTGAGGAAGGTGCCTGTGTGACCCATTTTCTTTCTTTCTTTCTTTCTTTCTTTCTTTCTTTCTTTCTTTCTTTCTTTCTTTCTTTCTTTCTTTCTTTCTTCCTTCCTTCCTTCCTTCCTTCCTTCCTTCCTTCCTTCCTTCCTTTTGACAGGCAGAGTGGACAGTGAGAGAGAGAGACAAAGGTCTTCCTTTGCCGCTGGTTCACCCTCCAATGGCCGCTGCGGCCGGCATACCACGCTGATCTGATGGCAGGAGCCAGGTACTTATCCTGGTCTCCCATGGGGTGCAGGGCCCAAGCATTTGGGCCATCCTCCACTGCACTCCCTGGCCACAGCAGAGAGCTGGCTTGGCAGAGGGGCAACCGGGACAGAATCTGGCGCCCCGACTGGGACTAGAACCTGGTGTGCCGGCGCCGCAAGGTGGAGGATTAGCCTATTGAGCCGCGGTGCCGGCAACCCATTTTCCTACAAGAGGTCGGTCCCTCCTTCCTTCCGCAAGATCTCCCAGGCTTCTCTCCCTCCAGCCCCTACCTTAGTCCCATGCTTGAGCTTCTGTCCCAGGACTGACACCCCCACCCCCTGCCCTGCCCAGGCAGCCTGGCTGCTCCAGGGTGCCTCTGGGGAGGGGGCATCACACAGCTCAGATTGTGTCTCACATTGTGTCCTCATTTGCAGCTGTCTCATCCCTTGCTGCTTTGTGTGTCACTTGTTGACCCAAGTTGGACTTTGTTTTCCTGATCCAGGAGGAGCTGGAAGAGAAGGCAGTCTGAATGTTTATTAGGTAACATTTTACACTTTGACTCAGTTCCTTAGAGGTACAAACCTAAAAGCCTTTTCATGGAGAAACCAGGAAAGAAAAGGAGGCAGCGTTTTCAGTTCTCTTTAGGTGAGACTGAAAGTCAAACATGAGACACATCAGAATTCAGTGGCATTCAGGAATACAGTCTGTTGAAATCTTTACTTAGTATATACTAAGTTGATTTTCTGTATATAAAGATAATTAAAAATGAATCTTAATGAAAAATGGGATGGGAGAGGGAGTAGGAGATGGGATAGTTTGTGGGTGGGAGGTTGGTTATGGGGAAAAAACCACTATAATCAAAAAGTTGGACTTTGGAAATTTCTATTTATTAAATAAAAATTTTCTAAAAATAAAAAAGAATACTACTGTAACAGCAAGTCTGCGATACAGTTAGGAGTTGTGAACCAATTGCTGTTGTCAAACTCACTGAAGCCTTCTAATTACTTTGTGAAGAGGAGGTTCAATAACTTGCCTAAAATCACACAGTCAGTAAACGGCCAGGATTCTTGCTCCAGAACCTGGGCTCATGACCACGGCACTGCCTCTTTAAGGTGGACATCAGACACCGCTAAAACAAAACAAAACAAAACAACACAACACAACTCAACAGAAAAACAGGGGCCATGTTGTGGAGCGGGTTAAGGTGCTGAGCTGCCTGCAACATCCGCATCCCTTTACAGAGCGCTAGTTCAAGTCCGGGCTGCTCTGCTTCTGATCCATCTTTCTGCTGATGCACCTGGGAAAGCAGAACCAACGTGAGAGACCCAGTTGGCGCTGCAGGCTCTTAGCTTTGGCCTGGCCATTGTACCATTTGGGGAGTGAACCAGTGGATGGAAGCTCTCTCTTTTCCTCATCTTTCCCTCTTTCTCTGTCATTCTGCCTTTCAAATACATAAAATAAATCTTTAAAAATATAATCACCACTAAGTCATCCCATTTGGGATTCTCTGTTAGTTGGACATTGAGTGCAGCCTTAACCCATGCCTGGCCCAGCCTGAACAGAGGCAGTAGTGGTTTGTATGTGCTCCATCCTGTTTAAACTAGTCCCACCCTTTCTGCACTTCTCTGGGATGCTGGGTGAGCCAGTCTGCTCAGGTATCCACTTGCCAACCAACCTGTTCCTCTCCCGTCCTCAGCCAAGCTTTGTGACATCAGCTGGTACAGCCATGGAGGAACTAAATCTGCAAGGGCAGGCTGCTCAGAGGGGGAGCACGGCAGTGGGGTCCCAGGCAGAGATGGCCTGTCCCCTTGGAGGAGCAGAGGCCTAAATCCCTGAGCAGTCGACGTGGGAGCTGTCATGACGCTGAGGCTCATGGGCATGAATTCTCTCTCCCTTTCCATCTTTCATCCTCCTTCCTTCTTTTCTTCCTTCATGGAAAAAATAAAGTGAGTTCGTGGTGAAGGTGATGTAAGGAGAGAGGCTCTGAGCCTGCAAAAACTCATCTCTTCCTTTTTGGGGATGGAGTAAGTTGCTGTTCCCTATTGAGTGAGAGGCTGAAGGGTCCGAGGCAGTGAGGGGCAGAAGTGAAGTCTGACTTGGTTCAGGCTTGAGTGCCCAAACCAGGCCTGCTCTGGGTTCTGTTGGTGGTGCTGGAGGGAGGCTTCCAAAGATTCTCTCCACCCGGGGAGCTGGGATTTCTGCAAAGTGCTGAGATGCTTTCTAGCTTCCTAGTGGTTTCCAGATGCTACTTCCAGATGTGAGCCCCCCATGGATGGGCTTTGGGGCAGCTCTATGGCCCTATTTGGTCTGGAGCCCTGGTTGACTTTTCCCCTCAGCACCTGCTGTCTTCTGACCAACCCCACCCCCATCAAGTTTTCTCTTTTACAGAAATCTTTTCTTCCAGGCTGATCCAATTTCTCTATTGGCCTACACATCTGGTCTTCATTTAGCAAGGAAGGCACTTAATTTAAGTAAGAGTTTGGCTGTCTTTAAACTGCACCCTGCCGAGGGGCCAGTGGTGAGTCGGTAGCTGGATTGTTTACTGAAAGAGATCATATTGATTTATGGTTTTCACTTAGGAAATCCATTCCTGGACATGCCTGCATTTAATTGCATGGCTGGACGCTCAGCTCCTTCAAGAATCCAGGGCCCTTGTCTTGAGGGGAGAGGTGAGAGGTTTCCTTGTACACACAGGACAACCGCACGTGTGTGACATGCGTTCATCTGTCCTCACAGTGGAGGCTGTGCATTTGGCGTGGTGTGGGGCTCCTCCTGTCTCCCCAGCACACCACTTTGGACCAGCTGAGGTCTGTCATGTCTCAGCTGACCCTCCTTCAGGGGCTCCCCTTTGCCTGGGAGTGAAATATGGAGTCTTCAGCCGGTGGTCAGGGGCCTCTACAGTCCTGCTTCACTCTGCCTGTCAAAACTTATTTTCCATTACCACCATATGGCCAGATTGAATTTCTTACCCGTCTGCAAGCCCATGGTGTCCTGTGTGCCCCACTATTCTGCCCTTATGTTCTTCTCTTTCCCTAGAATTTCTTCCCTCCCTTTCCCTTTCCTGCCTGCCCGGTCTTTATTCTTCAAAGTGTATTTTCTTTCTTTCTTTCTTTCTTTCTTTCTTTCTTTCTTTCTTTCTTTCTTTCTTTCTTTCTTTCTTTCTTTCTTTCTTTCTTTCTTCCTTTCTTCCTTTCTTCCTTCCTTCCTTCCTTCCTTTCTTTCTTCCTTTCTTCCTTTCTTCCTTCCTTTCTTCCTTCCTTCCTTTCTTCCTTCCTTCCTTCCTTCCTTCCTTCCTTCCTTCCTTCCTTCCTTCCTTCCTTCCTTCCTTTCTTTCTTTCTTGACAGGCAGAGTGGACAGTGAGAGAGAGAGACAGAGAGAAAGGTCTTCCTTTTCCATTGGTTCACCCCCCAATGGCTGCTGCAGCTGGCATGCTGCATTCGGCACACTGCGTTGATCCAAAGCCAGGAGCCAGGTGCTTCTCCTGGTCTCCCATGCGGGTACAGGGCCAAGGACATGGGCCATCCTCCACTGCCTTCCTGGGACACAGCAGAGAGCTGGCCTGGAAGAGGAGCAACTGAGACAGAATCCGGTGCCCCGACTGGGACTAGAACCCGGGGTGCCGGCATTGAAGGCAGAGGATTAGCCTATTGAGCTGTGGCACCCTCAAAGTGCATTTTCAAACAAAAACCTATGCTACAAAGTCTTTCCTGATTCTTCTCAGCCATGGGGTACCTCCTCTGAATCCAGAAACCCTCACTGCCTTTTTCTGATACCTATTTTAATATTTTTCACTAAATGCTGGGTTAGCCCACCTCATAATGTATAACTGTTCTTTATTCTTATTAATTGGGACAAATTGAGAGCAGTGACTCTGTGTGGCTCACATGTCCCCAGATGGATTGAGCTCAGTGC
Organism: Sylvilagus floridanus; assembly: GCA_949820135.1. NCBI lineage: Eukaryota > Metazoa > Chordata > Mammalia > Lagomorpha > Leporidae > Sylvilagus > Sylvilagus floridanus. The sequence continues at coordinate 123,638,481 of OX463225.1, forward strand.
CTGGTACAGTAATAATTGACATTTCCCAAGTGCTTACCATGGATCATTTTTTTTTATTTGACAGATAGAGTTACACAGTGATAGAGAGAGACATCAGAGAGAAAAGTCTTCCTTCTGTTGATTCACCCCCCAAATGCTGCCATGGCTGGAGCTATGTTGATCTGAAGCCAGGAGCCAGGTGCTTCCTCCTGGTCTCCCATGCAGGTGCCGGAGCCCAAGCACTTGGGCCATCTCCCACTGCCCTCCCGGGCCACAACAGAGAGCTGGACTGAAAGAGGAGCAACCGACACCAGAACCCGGTGCCCATAAGAGATGCCGGTGCTGCAGGAGGAGGATTAGCCAAGTGAGCCACAGCGCCGGCCCCACCATGGATCAATTGTATCCTAAAGCACTACACACATATTCATCTTGATCAGTCCTCACAGAAACCCATTTAGGGAGTCACTGTTATAAGTCTCATTTCAAAGATAAGGCAATTGGGGCATAGATTGAGTATCTTGTCTAAGCCCTTCCAGGTAGCAAGTGCCAAAGCCAGGAGTCTCACTGGACCACCTTGCTTCTGAATAGGTACTTGTTTGATACCAAGAAAAGTTGTATTGAAGTCTCAAGATGTAGATGAGCAGGAAGGGATTCATTTAAAAACAAGGAAAGTAAGGAAAAGAAGTAATATTAGGATGGGCAGGAAGGAAGAAGACAGGAGGGGAGCTACAAAACAAGTATCAGAAGAGGCAGGCAGCAAAGAGGGTGGAACTAACAGAGCAGGAAAGCTTGGGTTCATGCTTTTAGAATTGGGTCTGGGGGTGCTGGATGTTGGCTCCTTGGGGAAGATGCAGGTGCGCTCAGGTGTGCTCAGGTGCTACCTGTATCCTGGTACTCTCAGCTCTGTCACTGCAAGACTCCAAGTGTGACCTCCAGCTTTGACCAAAAGGGGATGGAAGGGGAGGATGAAAAGAACTCAGGCTCGTGGAGCCCCACCTTTTCTGGTGAGAAAAATTTTCTACTTGTGGCTTGCCTGGGATCCCACTGCAGGGCAGCTGATCTGTCTGGGATTCAGACCCCATGATTATTCTTTGCTTTTCTGTTGAATGGGGAATGAAACATGCCTCTCTCTCCCTTTGCTATCATTCAGAAAGATCCCATGACTGTGATGTGGTGGGGCTTCTCATCTCCCTCTCTCTACCGCATGGGAACTTTTGTCTGCTGAGGATCATTTGCATATTTGTAACATCATTTGCAGGACAAAGTTATTAACTTTGTATGTAGCCTGTTAGACATTTATTGAATTTTGAGCACCAGCTGTGGTTGCCTTGGCAAGGGCCAGAGCAAATGATTTTGCATGCCTTATGCGGCTCGTGGGTCAGACGTTCCCACCCCTGTTTTACAGCCTCCTCTTTGGTCCTACTCTTGGACTTCTGACTTCTTCCTCCACGGGGCTTCTATGCTTGGGCTTAGCTGGGGCCAAAGCTGTCTCTGCTACTGCTTGGTTTGGCAATCTGCACCCCTCATCTCAGACCCTTCTGGTTCTAAGGGTCCTTAAGTAAGCTCTTAGACCCTCTCCCTTTTGTATGGTCTTTGATCAGTGTTCTCTCTGTGAACCTCATCTCCTCCCACCCACTCCAGAATTTGGGTCCCCACTCTTCTCCTGAGCGCTCTTTCAAGATGGTGGCCTCCCTTCTCTCTTCTCCTGCTGTGCTGTTCCTGGTTGCCATATGTCACCCAGCAATGCCGTTCTCTTTCCCTTCATCAGTCCTCCCAATTCATTGAAGGAAAGCTCATGATGTTATACTCCATCACCCTTTTTGAGCCTGCTTTTGAATCCTTAAACGGGAAGATGTCATTCCTAAGGACGGCAGTTGGCAACTTCCAGCCTGGGGCTTCAGCTGGTGGGATACTTGACTTCCTCAGTGCGACGAACTTTTTCAGGCTTTACTTAGCCTACTCAGTCTATTTGCTCATCACAAACAGGAGCTTCTGCAAAGCAAACCTGGAGTCCAACTTCAGGCGAACTCATTATGGGTTGGGGAGAGCATGAGAAGAAACCCAAGCACCCACCAATAAGTGGCAGCTAGTGGGAGATACTATTGAACTCATATTGGGGAGGAATAAATTTTGAGTTTCATGGATGGTAGGATAACTGAAACAATAGCAAAACGCATCATGAAATCTTGACATTGAGAAAAAGCAGTCAAAGAGACTGAGAACTCCTCTGCAGTGTGTATCCATCTCTGGTAGAAGAGAATACAGTCTGGAGTGGGGTATGTGGGCCTGTGAGGGCATGGACCCCAAGTCTACATGATGGTTTTTCTGTTATAATCTTCTGGATGTCCATGACTGTGCCTAAACCAGTTAATATTGAAAGCCAGCAACCTTCAGGAATAAGCTTTGTGAGGTGTCTAGTGTAATGGAACATCACAGATGGGCCTTTTGAGGTTATTGGCACATGTCATTGTTATCTGTGACACAGCCAACTCTTTGGTATATGTCTTTTCCCTTCTGTCAGATCGAGGATGTTATTTTTCTTTCATCTCGAGATTTTGCACAGATTGACCATCAGAGGGTTGTGAGTCATTTGAGTAACTTTGGATCTTTATACAGTCTTGAGATGATACTAAGCAGCAAATTTCCCCACCTGCTGGTTGAGTGTTACTCTTATTTAAACACAAGCTGACCTTGCTCAGTGAGGGTCTGCCTCTTGTTTCTTTAAATGAACTATTTTTTGAAAATATTTTTAGATTTGCAAACTTATTACAAAGATAGTATGGAGAGTTCTTATGTACTTCACATCCAGTTTCCCCTATTATTAATATCTGATAGTAATATGGTATACATGCTACAATTAATGTGATAATATTGGTACAATGTTATTAATTAAAATTCATACCTTTTCCATATTTCATTTGTCTGAATGTTATTTTCTTTTTATTATTTATTTGAAAGAGTTACACAGAGGGAGAAGGAGATGCAGAGAGAGAGAGAGAGAGAGAGAGAGAGAGAGAGAGAGGTCTTCTGTCTGCTGGTTCACTCCCCAGTTGACCACAATGGCTGGAGCTGCTCCTTTCTGAAGCCAGGAGCCAGGAGCTTCTTCCTGGTCTCCCACGTGGGTGCAGGGGCCCAAGCACTTGGGCCATCATCTGCTGCTTTCTCAGACCACAGCAGAGAGCTGGATCAGAAGTGGAGCAGCAGGATTTGAACAGGCGCCCATATGGTATGCTGGCACTGCAAGTGGCGGCTTTACCTGCTATGCCACAGCGCCGGCCCCTGAATGTTATTTTCTATTCTAGGACTTCATCCAGGACACCCCATTGCATATAGTCATCATGTCTCCTTAGACTCCTCGCCTGTGACAGTGTCTCAGATTTTCCTGGTGTTGATGACCTTGACACTTTTGAGGATAACTCCTCAGGCTCTTTATAGACTGTCTCTCAGTTGGGGCTTGTGTGGTGTTTCTTCACGAGTAGAGTGGAGTAATCAGTTTTTGGGTGGAAGAACAGAGACAAAGTGCCATTCTCATTGTAAATCAAGTGTACATATAATCAATGTGACTTAACGCTCATGGTAATAACCTTGATCTCCTGGCTTGAAGTAGTATTATAAGGTTACTCTTTCTCTTTCTCCATTTTTGTACTGCATTCTTCGGAGGAAAGTCATTAGAGGTAGCCCTCACTTACAAAATAGGGAGCTTAGTTCTACCTCCTTAAGGGAGAACTAGCTACAAACATTATTTAGAATTCTTCTGCATGAGAGAAGTGCCTATTCTCTCCCATTTATTGCTTTATTCAGTCACTTATCTACATCAGCATGGACTCATGGATATTTCATACCTAGTATTATGAATACTTCTTTATTTTCTTGTCCAGATTATTTCTGTGTTGATCATTGAGGACCTTTTGAATTGGCTTTTCTATCCCTTTCTGTTGTTGGTTGTTTAGAGCGCTTCTTAGTTTTCTGACATGAGATGATATTTGAGGCTCATCCTATATAGTTCCTGAATCACCCATTTTTGCAGGGAACCCAGCCCCCTTTTAAAGTTAATTAATGGCTGGCGCCGTGGCTCAACAGGCTAATCCTCCGCCTTGCGGCGCCGGCACACCAGGTTCTAGTCCCGGTCGGGGCGCCGGATTCTGTCCCGGTTGCCCCTCTTCCAGGCCAGCCCTCTGCTGTGGCCCGGGAATGCAGTGGAGGATGGCCCAGGTGCTTGGGCCCTGCACCCCATGGGGAGACCAGGAAAAGCACCTGGCTCCTGGCTCCTGCCATCGGACGAGAGCGGTGCGCCAGCCGCGGCGCGCCGTCTGCGGCGGCCATTGGAGGGTGAAAGGAAGACCTTTCTCTCTGTCTCTCTCTCTCACTGTCCACTCTGCCTGTCAAAAAAAAAAAAAGTTAATTACTGAATTAATTTGAAAGGCAAGTAAGAGAAGGATGAGGGGAAGAGACACGGGGAAAGAGAGAGAGAGAATCTCCCATCTACTCATGCCCTGAATTCCTGCAACACCATAGGCCGGCCAGGCCGAAACCTGGAATTCCATCCTGGTCTCCCATCGGAGTGTCAGGGACTCAAGTACTTGAGCCAACATGTGCTGCTTCTCAGGGATGTGAGCAGGGAGCTGGATGAGAAGCTGAGTAGCCAGGACTCAAACCTGCACTCTGGTGTGGGATGAGGACATCCCAAGTGGTGTCCTAACCTTCAGTGCCATGTCTCTCCCTCCTCCCCAGCTACTTTTATTGGAGAGTGATGTTAGATGTGGAGATCTGGATGTTAGGTGTACAGAGGGAATCTATGCTTCTGAGCTCTTTCAGCTGATTGAGCAAGGAAATGCCAGTGTGTGTATTGCCTGTTGAATATACTGAGATTTATAAATATTACTACATGTAACCATCAGCATCCATACCAAGCCGAATATGAATTCCTACTGATCTTTCTAGTTCTAATCCATTCCCACATAAATCATTCTAGCTTCTTATCCTTACTTATCTGTACCTTCCCACTCCAACAGGGAGAAACCTGGTTCCCAGTACCCATTTTCTTTCTTTCTTTCTTTCTTTCTTTCTTTCTTTCTTTCTTTCTTTCTTTCTTTCTTTCTTTCTTTCTTTCTTTCTTTCTTTCTTTCTTTCTTTCTTTTTTGACAGGCAGAGTTAGACAGTGAGAGAGAGAGAGAAAGAGAAAGGTCTTCCTTTTTCCGTTGGTTCACTCCCCCCAAGTAGCTGCTGCGGCTGGTGCGCTGCCCTGATCTGAAGCCAGGAGCCAGGTGCCTCCTCCTGGTCTCCATTGTGGGTACAGGGCCCAAGGACTTGGGCTATCCTCCACTGCACTCCTGGGCCACAGCAGAGAGCTGGACCGGAAGAGGAGCAACCAGGACAGAACCAGCACCTCGACCGGGACTAAAACCCAGGGTGCTGGCACCATGGGTGGAGGATTAGCCCATTGAGCCATGGCGCTGGCCCCCAGTACCCATTTTGTTAATTGTTCACATCTGTGCATATGAGGGTACTTCGAAAAAGTTGAGAATAGAATTAAAAGAAATGTCTTTTGGTGCAGAAGTTTTTTGAAAGCTGTGCATATGAAGGGTTTTCACAAAGTCCTTGCAAAGTGAATTATGAAAACCTATGCATAGGGTTAAATATTTTTTGCACCAAATAGTTATCTATCCTTATTTTGTTGTTAAGATTTATTTTTATTTGGAAGGCAAAGTGACAAAGCCGGGAAGGGGGTGCGGGGTGGAGGGGGGAGAGAGAGAATCTTTTATCTGCTTGTTACTCCCCAAAGGTCTGCAACAGGCATGCCTGGGTGTCAGGCTGAAGCCAGGAGCCTGGAACTCCATCTGGATCTCCTACTTGGGTGGCAGGCGCCCAAGTATCCTGGCCATCTTCTGCTTTTCCAGACATATTATCAGAAGTTGGATTGGAACCTGAGCAACCAGCACTTGAACTGTCACCCTGATGTGGGATGCTGACATTGCAAGGGGTGTCTTAACTTGGTGCAGTACAACACCAGCACCAAAGTTATCTATTAATCCCATTTTCTATGAACTTTTGGAAGTACCTTGCACATGCATACCAGTATCAAAATTATCAACCGCTACCCCATTGGAAACAAGTATCAACTTGAACATGATGTTGTTAATATACAGTTTCTTTTGCTGGTAGTTGTACAAAGGACATTCATATTTTTTTAAAGATTTATTTGAAAGGAGAGGCAGAGAGAGAGAGAGAGAGAGAGGAAGTTTTCTACCTGCTGGTTCACTCCCCAAATGGCCACAAGGGCTGGAGCTGGGCTTGATTTGAAGCCAGGAGCCAGGAGCGTCTTCCTAGTATCTCACATGGGTGCAGGGGCCCAAGGACTTGCCTCATCTCCCACTGGTTTCCCAGGCCATAACAAAAAGCTGGGTCAGAAGTGGAGCAGCCAGGACTTGAACTGGCACCCATATGGAATGCCAGCACTGCAGGTGGTAGCTTCACCCACTAAGCCACAGTGCTGGCCCCAGGACATTCATTTCTAGAGTTGCTTCTGTCAGCCCTCAAGGCATTTGGATCTGGCTGAAGAGCCCATGAGAGTATTTTAGGCATGGAAAGCCAAGACACTCTGGGGGAAAAAAAAAAAACCTAAATGAAAGATCTCTTGTGAGTGAGATCCCAGTGGAAAGAATGGGGCCATCAAAGAAGGAGGTACCTTTCTCTGAAGGGAGGAGAGAACTTCCACTTTGACTATGATCCTGTTGGAATAAGATCGAAGTCGTTGAACTCAAAAGGCTTCCATAGCCTCGGCAACTCATGATTAGAGCCTAGGGAGATTACTGACACCATACACAAGAGTCAAATTGTTAAATCAACAACAGGAGTCACTGTGTACTTACGTCTCATGAGGGATCTGTCCTTAATGTGTTGTCCAATGTGAAGTAATGCTGTAACTAGTACTGAAACAGTATTTTTACACTTTGTGTTTCTGTGTGGGTGCAAACTGAGGAAATCTTTACATAGTATATACTGAATCGATCTTCTGTATATAAAGATAATTGAAAATGAAAAAAAAAACCTTGGCGTTAAATTGGAAATTGCATAGAAAATTAATCAATTTTTTAAAAAATATCATGTAGGATCTCTGTCCTTAATGTGCTGTACATTGTGAATTAATGCTATAACTAGTACTCCAACACTATTTTTCACTTTGTGTTGCTATGTGAGGGCAAACTGTTGAAATCTTTACTTAATATATACTAAACTGATCTTCTGTATATAAACAGAATTGAAAATGAATCTTGATGTGAATGGAAGGGGAGAGGGAGCGGGAAAGGGGAGGGTTGCAGGTGGGAGGGAAGTTATGGGTGGGGGAAGCCATTGTAATCCATAAGCTGTACTTTGGAAATTTATATTCATTAAATAAAACCTTAAAAAAATAAAGTCGCTTCTGTTGTGTTTTGTATATTTGTAATACCTTTTAGGTTACATTTTGCATTCTATCGTGGACTTCTTCCCTCTTCTCTCCTATTATTATTTTTTTAATTTGTTTGCACTTAGCTTTACTCTTGTACTGTGAAGTTTTATGGGTTTTTGACAAATGCTTAATGTCTTATATTTACCACGATTATAATACCAGACAGAATAATTTCCCTGCCCTGAACAACACACTGTGCTTTACCTATCCCCCCCTCCTGATCTCCTAGCAACCACTGCTGTATTTACTGCCTGTATAGTTTTGTCTTTTCCAGAATGTCATTTAATTGGAATGCTAGAATATGTAGTGTTTTTGGACAGGTTTCTTTGAATTAGCAGTAGGTATTTAAGCTTCATCTGCATCTTTTCCTGGCACGGTAGCTCATTTTCTTACTGCTGAATAGCAGTCCACTGCATAGATGTACCATAGTTACCCTTCCCCTATTGAAGGACATCAGGGGTTGCTCCTCGATTTCGTTGACTACGAATAAAGCTAAAGCAAACATTCCCATGCAGGTTTTTATGTGGATGTAAGTTTTCAAGTCAGTTGGGTAAATACTTCGGAGCATCTGCTTCATTCAAATACCACCTTCTCAGCATTGGCCACTCCCTAATTCCAGCAGGATAATGTCAGCACACTCTGATAACTGGTAGTTTTGCTGCTAAGCTGCTTGCCATATACTGGCCTGTTTTCCCTCTCCTCTAAGAGATAAGTCTTGCCACCTCTCTTGCTGGGGACTATTTTTTCCCCAAGTTGGGAGTTGATATGGGGAGTAAGGCAGATTTTGTGATTTGGAGCAGCACAGGAGTCAGGGTGGAATGTTGCCTTCAGAATTACTGCCTTGTGTGGAATAGAAGTTTGACCCTGATCCCCAAAAGCTTTACTTTGGTGTGGTAGTGAACAGGCCAATAACCCTGGGGAGTTCACCCCTGAGCCTGGTTTACTCTGTATGACTCAGGAGAGAGACTGGCTGACCCACACATATCAGTGTGGTAAGTCTGTTAAACCAGGGAGCTTGGCTCTGGAGACTGGTATTTGAGCAGCTGGAGTGAAGAAATCAGCAGTGGGGCTGAGGTCAGTGTGCACCTCCATCTGTGGGTAGATTGCCAGCCTGTAGTTTTAGATTTAGGCATACGAGCTGGCCCACTGTTTTATTTATTTAATTTGAAGCTTTCATTAGTTTTTTTTTTTTTAAAGATTTATCTTTTTAAAAAAGTTTAGTTGACAGAGTTATAGAGAGAAGATGAGAGAGAGAGAGAGAGAGAGAGGAGAGAGAGATCTTCCATCCACTGACTTACTCCCCAAATGGCCGCAATGTCTGGAGCTGGGCCAGGCTGAAGCCAAGAGCTAGCACCAAAATTATCTTTTAATAAGCTTCCTCCAGGTCTCCCATGTGGGTGCAAGGACTCAAGCACTTGGGCCATCTTTGCTTTCCCAGGTGCATCTGCAGGGAGCTGGATCAGAGGTGGAGCTTCCAGGTCTTGAACTGGTGCCCACATGGGATGCCGGCTTTGCAACCAGAAGCTTAACCTGCTATGCCACAATGCCAGGCCCCAGTTAATTTTAATTAAATACATTTTAATGGAATTTTTTTCTATTTTAACATGCTAATACATTTTATTGTTAGAGCAGTTTTAGGAAAATTTAGTGGAAAGTGTAGAGATGCCATAGACCCCCTGTGCCCACACATGCACAGCCTCTGCTACTTTCAAGTCCCCCTCCCCAGTGGCACGTGTTATGGTTATTGAACCTATATTAGCACGTACTCAGCCAGAGTCCACTGTTTACATTAGGGTTCACTCTGAGGGTTTGGACAAATGCACGACATGTATCCACCCTTATAGTGTCACACAGAGTAGATTCACTGCCCTAAAAATATTCTCTGCTCTGCCTGTTCTCCCATTGCTTCCCTCTACCCCCTGGTCCTTACTTTTGTCTTTCCCAAAATGTCACATAGTTGAAAGCATACAGTATGCAGCCTTTTCTGATTGGCTTCTCTGATTTAGTAACATGCATTTAGCTTCCTCCATGTCTTTTCATGGTTTGGTAGTCATTTTGTTTTCATGCTGAATACCACTCCATTGTCTGGATGTAGCAGGGTCTGTCCGTTCACCTACTGAAGGGTGTCTTGGTTGCTTTCAAGGTTTGCCGATTATGACTAAAGCTTCTATAAACATCTGTGTGCAGGTTTTTTGTGGACTCAAGTTTTCATTTCGTTTGAGTAAATAACAAGGGATGTGATTGTTGGATTATACAGCAAGAGTGTGTTTAACTTTGTATTATTTTAAAAATGGGTTTACTGAATATGTGCCATATACCAAACATGGTATTATTTTTTCATATGTTATTATTTAATCCTTTCAGCAATCCTCTGGGGTAGGATTTTCCATTCTGTAGTTAAGGAAATCCAGGCTCAGGATTATTAGTTAGCTGGTAAGTGACAGAGCTGGCACTTAACACTGGCCTTTCACCACATCACACTGCCTCTGGAGACGAGAGTGCAATGGGAGAGAGCATCCACACAGTTGGAGAGGGCTGGCTGTGAGAGTTTCCTTGGGCTCACCAGGGATGCTTCTCTGCGTGTGAACAACAGGAGACGGTGAGAGTCGTAGCCTTGCCGAGATGCTGTTACACTTCCTGGATGCTCGCCTTGTGCTGGCCTATTTGGGCTTACATTGGTTCCGTTTTGAAGACTGTCAGATCTGCAGAAATAGACAAGTAGACCCAGTCTTACTCCTATCACTCAGATCCTAGAATTATCAGCATTTTATGATGCTTCCTTATTCCTTTGTATTTTGTTTGCTTTTTTGGCAGCTGTATTTCAGCTGCAACTGGGCTGATCTGAAGCCAGGAGCTTCCTTTGGGTCTCCCATGCAGGTGTAGGAGCCATCACTTAAGCCATCTCCTGCTGCTTTCCCAGGCACATTAGCAGAAATGGAGCGGCCGGGACATGAAACAGCGCCCATATGGGACACCAGCACTGTGGATAGAGCCGGAGCCTTAGCCTCCTATGCCACAGCGCCAACCCAATATAATCCTTATTTTAGAGATGATGAAATGAAGGCATGGAGAAATTGAGTGACCTTCCTTGTACCACAACGATTGCTATCTTTCACACACAGACTTTGTGGTTTTATAATATGCATTTTATAAAATGTCCAGTTTATTTCATGTTGTACTGGAAATATTATCTTGAGCAACATTGCTGTTGTCTGTTCCTCGACACTGTAAAAATAAGGAAGAAAAAAAAAAACTAGCTTTTACCTTCCAGATTCTCCAGTCCAATGGGGAGAGGGACCTGGAAACCAGTAGCTGCAGCCCCAAAGGGTGAATATTATATCAGTTAAGCATGGGATTCAATGGGAATGTGGAAGAAAGATTGCATGGGACCTGCTGGGGAGTCAAGTGTATTTGTGTTTCCATAAAGGCAACTAATTTAAAAGGTTTATTTAGCTCATGTTTTTTGGAGGTTCAAGTCCAAGATGGGCAGCCTGATAGGTTTGCAACTCATCAGATCATTGAGTGGCAGTAGTTAAAGTTCATTTCAGACAGTGAGGTCACATCTTGAGCGAGAACATAGAAAGCGGGTGGGGCCCAACTTAGGCTCTTGAGAACCCTAAGGAGTCCCGTGAGAACCACCTTCTTGAGGGTGTGTCCCTAGTGACCTAAGGACTTCCCACTAGGCCCCTACCTCCTGAAAGTCCTGTCACTTCCCAATAGCATCACCCTGGGGACAAATCTTTAACACACAGACCTTTGAGGGACACCCAAACTCTTACCTAAACCTTAGCATGAAGGCAGGCTTTGTGGAAGCTATGATCCTTCAACTCAGACCAGAAGGGTGGGCAGTGGGGGAGAAGACTCGTGGTAGAGGGGACATCCTGGCCTTTAGGTTACAGTACATGGAGGGCTGGGGAGGGACGGACTTGGCACTGGATTTCTCAGGCAACATGATCGTGAGGCTCCTGATCTGACTGCTAAAAAGCAGTGATCTCTTTGCTGGCTCTTACGAGATACTGATAAGTTTGTAGTAGATCAGAACCATGGTGCGGTTTGCAGGTTACTAAGCACTTGTGAGAGTGTTAAGACTCTGCTTTAGCAGATGGGATTGAGACTGCACCTACCCACTTTGAAGAAGGCTGCCATGCTGTGGAAGGGATGTATGGAAAGGGAGTGCAGGGCCCCCCAGCAGCTGAGAGCAATCCCCAGCTGAGGGCCAGGAAAAACACAGGGCCTCAGTTTGCAGGGAATTGAATTCTGCCAGCAATCACATGGTCCTGGAGGAGGGTCTGGGGCTCCTGAAGGGATCACAGCTTGAGGGGCACTGTGAGACCCTGAGCAGAGGACCCAGGTAGTCTGGGCCCAGGGAAACTCAGAGAGATGGTGGATGTGTCTTATGCTCGAACTGCTGTAGAAATCTGTCATGCAGCAATAGCAAACTAAAGCCATCCTTCCCTTCATACCAGCGTCATTCTTGTCATCCTCAAGGCCCATCAGCCTGGCAGTGCGGTGCCAATTCCACGCAAACATATTTCAAACTGAAATTGCAAATCTTTCAAAAGATGTGGGATTATAGGCAGTTAATAAAAGGGATGCTGGAGAACCACTTGAGCCTCTCTACAGACAAATGAGAACCGGGCAGGGTGAGATCCGCTCATAATTGGGAGAAGCACAACCAGCATGCTGACAAGAAACTGGCTTCAAAGGCAGAGGATTCTGATATCTTCGAATATTAAGACACGCATTCGAGAAAGTGGAGGTCTTTACATAATTTGTGTAAGGATTATCTTCTGTGAAGTAGGGCTGTGAAAGTCAGAGATGAGGTGAAGGATGCCGTGTTATTGTGTACTTAGCTTGGAGAAATTACGACAGTAAATCAGTAGTTAATTAACTCAGTCCAGCCTAAGAATTAATGCAAAATTCAATATAATCTAAATGTAAAACATTTTAAATAATGGTTTGCATTCTCAGTGAGCTTATTTGCATGATTTTAACTTCGTTTAAAAAGATGAAGTTTCTGTCAGCTCTCCTGGTTTTTGCTATTTGCTAGGAAGTTTTGGTTTCCATTTGCAGGAGCTTTTCCTAGCACCAGGCACCCCTGGATGCCAGTTACCAAGGACCAGAGGGTGGCTTTGACATTAACAATGCACTGGAATGGGTGCTTCCTAATAGCAGGGAGGATTTAGGCTCCTCCTTCCTGGGAGGGAGCCCAGAATGTCCCATTTGTTTCATTCATGGCTTCACATGCTTGCTTTAGCTCCAGTGCTCTAAGATCTCTGTTCAGTGCTGTCTTCCTATCAGACGAGAAAAGTTCTGAACCACCTACTATGATATCAGTTGAATTCAAGTATATGCAAAATCGGCTGGCGCCGTGGCTCAATAGGCTAATTCTCCACCTTGTGGCGCCAGCACACCGGGTTCTAGTCCCAGTCAGGGCGCTGGATTCTGTCCTGCTTGTCCCTCTTCCAGGCCAGCTCTCTGCTGTGGCCCAGGAGTGCAGTGGAGGATGGCCCAAGTGCTTGGGCCCTGCACCCCATGGGAGACCAGGAGAAGCACCTGGCTCCTGCCTTTGGATCAGCACGATGCGCCGGCCGCAGCGTGCCGGCCGCGGCGGCCATCGGAGGGTGAACCAACGGCAAAAAGGAAGACCTTTCTCTCTCTCTCTCTCTCTCACTGTCCACTCTGCCTGTCAAAAAAAAAAAAAAAAAAAAAAGAAAAAAAAAGTACATGCAAAATCTTTTTTGTTGATGACCCGAGAAAGCCAGCTCAGTTAAAGGACTTTGTAAAATTCATAATGTTTTCCATAACTACTATTTTTTAAAAACTACTTATTTATTTGTTTGATAGGTAGACAGAGAAATTTCTCTTGGTTCACTCCTCAGATATCTGCAACAGCCAGGGCTGGGCCAGGCCAAAGCTAGGAACTCAATTAGGGTCCCCGTGTGGGTGATAGAGACCCAATTACATGAGCCATCATCTGCTGCCTCCCAGGATGTGCACTACAGGGAGCTGGAATCAGGAGGGGATCTGGGTCTTGTGCTGGGCCAGGCCTTCTGATTTGGGATGCGGGTGCCCACATGGTGATTTAACTGCTGCACCAAATGCTTGCTCCTGTGGCCATTATTTTAATCCTCAGAGTTGTAGGGCAGGATACTTATATGCCTTCCTCGTTTAGGAAAGAAGGAAGCCAGTGCCCTGAGAGATTTGAACACAAGGTTATGGCTCATTATTCAGAGGCCCAGAGGTAAATTATTACGTAGTCCTTGAGTATGGTGTCTGTCCCCCTGACAGGCACTGTGCAAGATGCTGTCATACCATGGCATTCAATTTTTATAGCTGTGTACAGTATTGTTGGGTTGCTATTTTTGTGTTGTTACTGGCGAGAAAACAGACTTGGATAAATGGCTTGCTTCTGGCGAGTGGAGAAGCTGGGATGTGAACTCCAGTTTATAGGACTGCAGTACCTAACTCTTCCCATTGCAACAAAGGATGTTCTAACTGATGTCCTTTCTACTCTACCCTGTGTCCGCACAATTGGGAAAGTCTGCATGGGATAATGGAGGACCCTGCAAGAGTGTTGGCATAAAACAAGGTGGATGTCTAGTTTATCATGCTGCAGGGGTTCTATCTGTTTTATAATGAAGGTCATTTCTATATTATTTTCTATTGCTACTGTAAACTACTGCAAACTTAGTGACTTAAACAGCATAAGCTTATTTTATAGGTCTCTGTGTCAGAAGTCAAGGTGACATCAGGACGGCATTCCTTTCTGGAGCCCCTAGAAGATAATCCATCTGTTTCCTTCTTCCTGGGCTCCTGGCCCCTTCCTGCATCATCAGAGCCAGCATTGTTGAATCGCCCTGATGCATCTCCCATGCCTCTCCTCTTCTGCCTTGCTCTTTCTATGTTTAAGGACCCCTGTGATTTTATGGGGGACATGATGGTGTAATCCCAGATAACCCCCTTTCTCCCATATACAGGTCTGTAACTTTACCACATCTACTCTGTATCCTTGGCCGTGTAAAGCAACATGTTCACTGTTCTTGGTATTAGGTATTGGCATCTTTGTAGTAGGGGAGGGTATTATCCTAATTGTCCCAGTGCTATGGTTTGTATAGAATAGGGCTTCCAAACTCATGTAGATGGCTAATACTTGAAATCACAAATTAATGGCAATAAGAGAAGGGAAACTGAGGGCAGTTTTGGTGGTCTGCAAGTGGGCCTGTTGGGAGACCATGAGGCAGTTGGGGCATGCCTTGGGAAGGTAGCTCTTGTGAGAGGGTTGGTATCTAAACCAACCTAACCAAGTTAGGCCCAGTGGTTCTCTCTGCTTCCTGGCTCACCGTGGGACACTCCCTATGTACTTGCTTCACCACTGCCAACCTCCGACCTCACCAGATGGCTAAACCAGGGCACCTGCCTGAGCTTGGATTGCAAACTTCCAAAATTGTGAGCCAGAATAAACTTCTTTCCTTCCCATAGCTTGTCTTAGGTATTTTGTTATAGCAATGAAAAGCTGATTTATGCACCTAGTTTCTATTTGGTGATACTAGTTGGCAGCCTATGTTTATTTTATAGTAAATGAATTCCATCCTACCTCCCAGAACCTGTTGGTGTTGCAGACTACTTATGCTTTTTGGTGCCTTGAAGAACTCAAGCTTGATCAGAGTTATCTAAGCTGCCAGCCAGGCAAAGGGCCCAAGAGTAAGGAGGCTGCTGAGTCAGCAGCTGCATCCTCCAACCTGAGCTGTCATGTTGACTGGCCGTATGCACCGGGACAGGTCACATAGACTCTCTCTTTGATTTGCAATAGGAGTGAGCATTCCCATCTACCGCCTAGGGCTGTTAGAGCAAGAATAGGAATAGAATAAGATACTAGTGCAGGGTTTTTTTTTTTTTTTATAAAGATTTACTTACCCTTTTAATTTATTTATTTGAAAGACAGAGTTAGAGAGAGAGGAGGAAGAGACAAAGAGAGGAAGAGAGATCTTTCATCTGTTGGTTCACTTCCCAAATGACTGCAATGGCCAGGACTGTGGCAGACCGAAGGCAGAAGCCTGGAGCTTCTTCTGGGCCTCCATGTGGATGCAGGGGCCCAACCACTTGGCCCACCCTCCCCTGCTTTCCCAGGCTCGTTAGCAGGGAGCTGGATGGGAAGTAGGGGAGCCAGGTCTTGAACTGGTATCCATATGGGATGTCAGCATCAAAGACAATGGCCTAACTCTATGCCACAACACTGGCTCCTATAAGGTGGTTTATAAAGTAGCATTTTTGCATATGTATATACAATGTAAAAACTAAATAGGAAAATGAGAAATGTCATAGAGTTTGTGGCAGAGGAAATACAAAACCTTGTGCCTGCAAATTCTAGAAGCAATGCATGGGTAAGCCCTCCCTCCTTTGGAAGATTTGAATTCTGAGCTCTTGGCTGACACCTCCTATCCCCTCTTTAGGACACTGAGGTGCTGAGCACAGCCTAGAGGGAGCTCAGCATAGTGATAAGCTGTGGACTGGGAGCCACAAAGGCAAATTCTTTCCTCCTCCTTCCCCTTTCATCGTTGCTTTTCTTAACTTTTTGTTTATTTATATATTCTTTGTAAATGTTAAAACAGCACTGGTAATTATGGCATCAGGAGCGGGTGTTCCTGGTGTGATGGGTCTGTATCCAGCGCCGCTTACATGCAGCAAGGCAGCAGTCTGGTTGGCACCGTGTTATAATGCATGTCACTGGGCAGAAATCCTAATGTCACTGCACTTGGTTCTGAGATGTTGTGATCGTCTCCCATAGCTGTGTGTATAAAGCTTGTGGATGTTTCCACTGTGCGCTGAGCTATTTTTAAGCAGTACTTTCTGCTTTCTTTGATGTAGAGCCTGATTCACATTTACTGTATAAAAATTTTTTAAAAGATGAAAAGAAAAAAAAAAAAAACAGAAAAGAAAACCAACCTCCCAGTCATCTCACTGGCCAGAAATAGCCCTTCTAAAGTGTTTTGATGTATACCTGTATGGACTGTGTGTGTCCCACAGAAATCCCTATGTTGAAACCCTCTGCCCCAAAGGGATGGAATCAGGAGGTGGTATTAGGTTTAGAGCAGGGCCCTTATGATGCCCCTAGTGCCTTGTGATAAGAGAAAGGCACCGGATCTCACTATAAGCCATGTGAGGACACAGTGAGAAATCAGCTGTGTGCAAACCTAGAAGCAGGCCCTGGCCAGAGTCTGGATCTCATGCTGTCTTGACCCTGGACTTAGCGGCCTGCGGAACTTGAGAAAAAAAAGCATGTCGTTTAGCCACCAGGGCATGGTATTTTTGGTATAGCAACTGAGTAGACTGATACTGTCATTTTTTTTAAGCAAAAATGAAGGGGTTACCATGCAGAAATCACTTTCTACCATCTTCTTCATTTACTTACTGTTTAAGAGATTACTTCCTATTTTTAGGTAGTCCTTTATAGCAATAGCATCGGTTTCTACATTTCTTAAAATTTATTTTCATTTTCTTTGAAAGGCAGAGAGTCACAGAGAGAGACAGAAAGAAATCTTCCGTATGCTGGTTCATATTCCAAATGCCTACAAACAGCCCAGAACTGGGCCAGGTCAAAGCCAGAAGCCCAGAAGTTCATCAGGGTCTCCTACATGGGTGGCAGGGACCCAAGTACTTGAGCTAATCATCAGCTGCCTCCCATGGTACACTTTAGCAGGAAGCTGGATCAGAAGCAGAGGAGCTGGAACTCAAACCAGGCACTCCAATACAGGATGTGGGTGTCCCAGGCTGCAGCCTAACTGCTGTATCTCACAGCTGCCTACATAGCATAAGGGTTTTTTGTTGTTGTTAAGATTTATTTATTTATTTAAAAGGAAGAGTTAGAAACAGAGAGGTCTTCCATCCACTGGTTCACTCCCCAAATGGCTTCAGCAACCAAGGCTGGACCAGGCAAAAGCCAGGAGCCTGTAACTCTAGGTTTCCCATGTGAGTGGCAAGGGCCAAGCACCTGAACAGTCTTGCTGCCTTCCCAGGTACAATAACTGGACCTGGAAGTGGAGCAGTTGGGACTCAGAGAGGCACCGCTATGGAATGCTGTTGTTGTAGGTGGTAGCTTAACCCAGTAGGCCTGTATAGCATTAGTTTTAAAGGCTGAATGTAGTAGTTATATTCTGTTAAATGGATATAGCATAATTTATTTATCCAGGCTTTATTATTTGACATTTAGCTTGTTTCTAGTTTCTCACAGCTCTGTCAACATATTTGCAGTGATAGCACTGAATACATTCATAATTATTCCTTTAGAATCACTTTCTAGATGGAATTGCTATATTCCAGGATAAGCAGAATTCTAAAGTTTCTGATACCTACGTTGACCAGTTGCCTTTCCCAGCCCCTCAGGGTCCTATCCTCTGAATGTGTGCATTTGCTGGGCTCTGCCCAGCCCCTCCAATATGCAGAGGTACATTGTAGACCTGCAAAGCTCATTGCATGGAGGATGTCGGGGGATAGTGCATGGAAATACAGGTCACTGATGGTGAAGGACTTAGCATATTCTTGGTGAGTAGTTGCAGCCACGTCCAGAGCTCTGACCACTTGCTGCCTGCTTTGATTAAAAATGTAATAGTATCCGAGAGGCCATGTGAGGAGCTGGACAGAAGCCAAGGTGTCCCTAACCTACTGTTCTTGTGCAGCCACGCAGAGATCAGAAATATGAAAGCATGTTGAAGAGATCTCAGGCTGCATAAATATGGTGGTATAGCATCTTCTTATCATTGCCCCTGGCTTGCCATTCTTACTGTGAGGACGCCTCTTTCTGGCACAGAGACGCAGCAACAGCTGAAAGTCACAACTGATTTCATCACCCATTGCCTGTGGCAGAGCAAGGGGCTGGCCTCTTGGAAATAGGGACCGGTTCTCACTCGTGTTTAGGAGCTCAACAGGAACAGACTTTGGTCAGTGATATGCTGGGGTTTCCCCATCACCAATGCTGTTTTCTAACCAAATGGGGCCCTTTGCAATCATGTTGAAAGTCATCAGTGGGCTGCTGAGAAACTGCTCAGCTTTCTGTTCCGCAAGCTTGTGCTCAATGAGGTGCTTCTTTGTATTTCTGTTGCCGGACTTGGGCTCACGTGCCATCTCTTTATAGGCCATTTTCATAATGCCTGATTAATGCTCCATTGTTAATGTTCCTTGTAAGACTTGAAGCCCCTGTTTTATTGCAACGAGAGTTTTAGAGTGCAGGAGCTGCACCCATGTTGATGGGCTCTGATACGTGTCACACAGTCCAAGACCCAAGTCCAGGTGTCACTGAGGGTGCCTACATCTTTTCAACATCAGTTTCATTTTCAAATATTGAACAATTGGCTGATGTTAAGATTATCTTTGATTTTTCCACACATAGATACTTTTGGGTTTGTATCACAGTATGTATATTACAATATTCACATCATGTCATTTTTCCTTAATACAGAAGGTTGTATCAATCAACTTTTCATAACTTTAAGTAGAACACCTGAGAGGAGCTTCCTGGGAAGGAGGAGGGAAGTTTGGAGGCTCACAGGTCAGAATTGGGCAGTCTTGTTGGTTTGGCTTCTGGTGGATGCTAGCAGTGGTGCAGCGGGTGCAGCGGGTGCACATGTGAGCCAGAAGGTAGAGAGAGACATGGGAAGTGCACTCAGCTTACATAACTGTCTTTCTTATGAGAACTACCTTGTGAAGGCAAGCTTCCAATGAGCTAAAAATCGCCCACCAGGGCAATGTACCAGAGGCCATGATTAGATCAAGCACCCCCCCTTAATCCATCAATCATTCAGAAAAAACTTTTTAAAAAAATTTTTTTTATTTGAAAGAGTTACAGAGAGAGGTAGCTACAGAGAGAAAGGTCTTCCATCCACTGGTTCACTCCCCAGCTGGCTGCAACGGCCGGAGATGCACTGATCCAAAGCCAGGAACCAGGAGTTTCTTCTGGGTCTCCCACATGGGTGCAGGGGCCCAAGGACTTGGGCCATCTTCGGCTGCTTTCCCAGGCTATAGCAGAGAGCTGAATCAGAAGAGGAGCAGCCGGGACTAGAACCAGTGCCCGTATGAGATGCCGGCGCTTCAGGCCAGGATTTTAACCCTCTGCGCCATAGTGCTGCCCCCAGATAAAACTTTGAGTTGAGTTTAGGGAGCAAACTTTTTTTTTTTACATACTGAACATTTCAGTTGTCAACTACTCAGAAATTATCACTTGGAACTAATGTTATAATAAACCAAAACAACATCCTCATGTAGGCGGACTTCATCTATTTGTAACATGGAAAATGTTTAAGGTGTTCATTTAGTTCTACTAGTGATTTATTTTTGAAAAAACTGACGTATTTTTGTAGCTGGCTTGTTAAGTCTTATCTTAAGCAAACTAGTTTTCATAATTTAGATGCAAAAGAACATGACTATGCATACAGAGCCAGATTTCTCATACTTAAGGAATTGGACTGTGCCCGGTGTTTCAACAAATGTTCATTTAGTCGACAAATATTTGAGTATCCCTATCTACTTCCTAGGCACTGGGAAGTAGAAGTAAATAAGATGGATGGGATTTTTCTTCTCATGGAACTTAGGTCCAAGTGGGGACAACAAATACCTAACAGACCAGGTAATATCAGACAGTGTGCGACTTGACTGTGACCTAGAGGGATGCTGAAGCAGGGCTACTTTGCAAGTGGTGGGGAAGATCTCCCTGAGGAGCTGTAACTAGAGCTTGGATCTGAGGATTGTCAGTGAACTTGGCTTGCACAGCCTTGCTCATGGCTGAGGGGTTCAGCAGGTATCTTCTTGAGAGGCAGCAGGGAGGTTGGCTCGTCCCAGCCACAGAAGGACAACTGATGCCGTGTGAAGTGGGTGAGACACCTCATTTGAGGTTGCAGAGTTGGGCAGGTCTAGGTCCTAGAAGGCCATCTGTGCCATGGCTAGTAGGGGGTTTCTCAGCCTTTTGTAATCCAGGCTTGTGAGCTGACACAAAATGAGATCTTTGGAGTGTTGCTTTTGTAGCTGATGTTGCAAGGAAAATGTCACTTTTATCTATCTCAGGCTCCCTACTTTCTTTGGCTGGTTTCTCATAGGACACGTTTCATCTCTCATCCTCACATATATTTGGCTTCCCCATCTGTCCAGGCTAAACATCTCTAGTTTTATCAGTCATCCATACCTGTTTGATGGGTTCTTCAACCCCCAGGTTTCTGTCTTTCACTGAGCAAATTCTAACATATCTGAGATCCTCAGTAATTGGCAAAGTGCAGGTGGTCTTTGGAGGGCAATGGAAGAGGGATGAGATCCCGGGGTGAGCATAGTCACAGTTTTTGAAAGCACAGTGTCTATTTCCAGAAACAAAGGATCTCTGTTGGGTCATGTTTCTAGAGTCATGAGTGGGGAGGGGCCCTGTCCTGGGACTCTTTATGAGCAGAATCTGATAGAGTTGTTTCTCCTGCCAAGAGTGTCTTGCACCCTCCAGCTGAACTTGCCCATATCAGTGTTATTTGAAGGAGTTCTTCTCTTGGCCTGAATTTGATTTTTCTTTTAGCATTTCATACCATTGGCACTATGCAAACAGCAGAGGTCGGGAAATATGCCTGGATTTCTTCAGAGACAGACCCTGCACTGAGGACCTTTCTCACCTCACCTCTGGCCTTCAGCAGGCTAACTTCTTTCCTGGGTAGGCTTTCTTTTCCACTCTCCCCTGAGCATTCTTTTCATGGGGGGGTGGGAGTGGGGGTCCTCTCCTGATTGAAAGTGCTGTCTGTATAACAGACCCTACTGCAGAAGTTGGTGGGAGCAACCGCCCAGCTGGTTTCTGTTTCCTTCCCACAACCACAGATATGAGATTGCAAGGATTTACCCACTGGCTGCCTGCTCCAGGCACTAGCTTGGAGGTCTAGTGGGAGAAGCTCCCCACACTCCTCCAGGTCTCTGTAGGCGCCCTTTGATTTACTGAGTCTCCCAAGGAGTCTGTGTTTTTCTAGCAGAGAAGATAAGGGATTCCAGAAATTCTTGCTGCTTTCTCCCAGATAACTGGCTAAATTCCCCTCTTCTTCTTTTGAAGGGGTCTGGGGGCAAGAAAGAGTTGAGCTCAGGATGATCCTGATATTGACCTCTTTGTGTTTGCCACTTGTTGCTTGATCCTTCTGATCAAGAAGATTGATTGGCTCATTTTAATAATGATAATAATAACATCATTCATAACCTAGACCTTGCCCTATTCCTTAAGTCCTTGCGTAGATCCTAGCCTGTGGTTGGTGCACAACCAATGGGTTTCATTTTAGTGCTGCTCAGATAGGGGGTGATTGTCCCCTTGAAGTTAAGGGAATTGTCTGCAGTTTTTAGTCAATGACATTGTCTTGGATTATGTGAATGGCCTAGGCCAGTGGATCTCAAAGTGCGATGCTCAGAGGAGTAGCATCAGGCCCACCCGGGGAACTTGTTAGTAAGGCAGAATCTCAGACCCCACAGCAATCTGTGTGTGACAAACTTGCCGGTGATTCTGATGTCTATTAAGGCTTCAACAGTGCTGGTCTAAGCGTCAGCCTGATTTCTTTCCAGGATATGTCTCAGACTGTCTAGTGTAAAAGTTGCTACTCAGAAGGTGATCGCGATGGTATGGGAAATGTTCAGGAGAATTCTCACGGTGGTGTGTGTGATTTTGATTTGGGGATTAGCTGGTAGTAGGATAGCTTGTGGAGTTGGGGTAGAATGATAAGCAAGGGCCATTGGGGATCACAGGCTCAGAACGAAGAGTACAGGTGACACTTGTGTTGTGGGAACTGGAGGAAGAAAGAGGCTGGAAGCCTGGCTTTACCTCCCCTGAGGAGTTCTCTGCTGTGTGACCTTGGACCAAGGCTGCCCTCCCTGCTCTCTGCCTCCATGGACAATGCTTAGAAGTCTCAACTTTTCTGTCCTACTGGCCAGTACCACTTCTGCTGTGACTTCTAGACCACACAGTCTAGCTACAGTCAGGTCTACAAGCCTGGACTCCTTTCTGTTTTTCCTCACCTGGTTTTGCATCTTTCTGTATGGCTCTTTTGTGTGTTTGATTTTGAGATTTAAGGCTCAGCTGAAGATATAATGTATTTATCTCTACCTGCTTGCAGGGCCGGGCACATCTACCCTCCTTTATATACACCATGGGAGAGATAAGAGACATGGTCTAGATGTCTCTCTTGATAGCAGCTGGGTCCTTTGACCTCACACTTTGACCCCTGGTGAATGTCAAGCGGGTGTCCCTGTGCGAGGAGCTGACAGCTTCTGGGAAGAAACAAGAAGAGCTCTCTGCCACCTTTTGAGGACACTCAGGGTGTTGTAGGATAGTTTGAACAGTTATGTTTTTTTTTCTTAAGTGCTACTGAAAAGATGATCCTCTGCTTGTTAAGGAAATTAAAGAGTGAGAGTGGGGTAGCCCGAAAGGAATTGCAGTGGGAAGCCTGGATTGTAGTGTGATAATAAAGAATTCTAGATCCATGTTTTGAATTCATCTTAGCATTAGGGCTATCCCAGGCTGAAGTGGAGGTAAGCTGAGGTGAAGGGAAATTAGTCTGGGTCCCTGTGTGCTGGAGCCCTTCCCAATGCCCTGGCTTAAAGAGAGAACCAGGGCACTCACAGCTGTTGGCGATGTGGGCTGTTGAAAGGAAAGAGATAAAGCAGGAATGGCCTGAGGGTTCAAAAGGGACCAGACAAGCAAGGAGGCCTGAGTGGAGGAGGAGAGAGTGTTGAAGAATTTGTGCTGAGGGATAATTAGTTATGCTCCCCTTCTCTATCATTTACTAAATATTTGTCCTTGCTGAATAGCAGCCAAAACCCTGCAAATTCTCTTGGCTTCCATGTGAGTTTGGTTGAGTTGTCTGTTCTACTCCCTGACAATTCCCTGAAGGATTTCCTGATTCAGAGGGGGCCAGGGCAGAGAGCATCCCTGAAAAATCCTTCCTATTCCCGTTCCCCAAATCTGGGGCCAAACTTTCCTCACCTGTGTCCTCCACCAACCCCAGGTTTCAGTTTGCTTCTGCCGTTCTGTTTTCCATTTTTTTCTAAATGGCTGTTGCTCTCCTTTCATTTTAATTAAGAGGTTCCTTTTCCATCTGAGCTATTGGCAAGGGTTTGCCAGGAGCTCCAAGGCTGAGCTGCCAGCTTACTGGAGTGTGACGCAGCTGCTGAGGCCGCTCGTCTCACAGGCTCTGCCGGAATCCAGGGCTGTCACGTCAACAAGTGTCACATAGGCACCCTCTGCTTGCAGAGCTCCCCATGCATAGCCTTAAATAAATATCCCAGCTATATCTGCCCTGCTCCCCATCTCTGACACCTCTTTCCATCTCTATCTGCTTTGCACTCATGATTTCCAGCTTCTCAGTTACCACCCACTTGGACCCCCATATATCCCCTCTCTTCCATCCCCCTCCATAACATAAAGGACCCAAACAGCCTGGATAGTTGTAACAGAATGGTGAGTCTGCAAGATTGCTGTTTCCAGCCTGCTTGCAGGGTGCCTGGTTAGTCCTTGTCTGCAGGTTGAGTTGCTGGTTTGGTTTGGAAGTCAGAGTCCTGCCTGGATATAACTAACCTTGAGTACTGGCTGTGCCCTTTTTTGTTTTGAGAAGTGTTTCTCAAAAGGCACTGTGGTTTCTGCTTCCCTGTTGGAAGTTGTGTGTTGGTGGAAAAGTTTCTGTAACCTTTCAAGGTTTGTACTCTCTTCCAAGGGGCTCTCGGAAATGAAAATGGCCTTTTTTTCTTAAATGATCTCATAGATGATCAAAAGGAGCACATAAAAAGCCTGCTGGGAGTTTGGCAAAGTTGTCAGTGTTCTCTTTACCTTTGGTCTGGGACTATGGGTCTGAGACAGTGTCTCGCCAGCAGCCCTTGGCTGTCCTTGGGCCCTGGGGCTGGAGAGACACAGAAGGGGAGGCAGGAGGGGGATATTAATGCTTTGAGGAGGCATAACTTGTTTTCTTTCCTAGGAGAGGCATTTGAAATTGGGTTGGCACATCCAGTCCTGAGAAAGCCAGCTTGCAGGAGCTAGAACTTGATGTCGAGCATTATCTTGGAGGATTTGGCCAGCAGCACTTGGCTTGGGTGTGTTGCGTCTGCCCTGCCCAGTCACTCTTCAGAGGCTTATCTGCATCGCAATTGCTGTGCTAGTGGTGGAGAATATGCTGGAGATGGTGTTCTCTGAACACATGGACTGCCACTTAGAAGTTCCATGATCTTCGTAAAGTTTGTGACCTCTGTAGTGAAATAAGGTGAGGGTAGTAACTGGAATGTAATATATATATAAAGTACTTAGTATAGCACTTGGCATGTGGTAGGTACTGAGTAAAAGGAAGCTGTTGTTGTGGATGATGGTATTGATGGTGGTCAATATTGATACCAGTGTTACCAATTTCCTTAGGACCATGAAGTTGATGTCTTGTGTTTAATGTCTCTTAAGTATCTTGTGTGCCTAGCACTTATCACTGGGTCCCTTAATCACCACCTTGCTGTCTATGAAGCTGTACTCCTAACCCCTTGGAAACACTGGTGATGTTGTGTTTACTAACATACCCCAGCATCTCCAGCACCTGGACAGTGCCAGGGACATAGGGTAGGCTCATGCATAAATGTTAAATAAATGGACAAATTCATCCAGTTGAATTATCTTTTTAAGATTTGTCCCTAGGCTACATGTTCTATTCTATATCACATATCCTGTACTTTATATGAAGTTGGGTAACTATTTGGACTCTGCTTCTCAACTTAGCATGTTATTTGACATTTGCTTTCCCTTATTCCAGCCTGCCCTCTTGTCTTGAAATGAATTTCAACTTTTCTGTTGCATTCCACCTAATTTTCTCCCTTCCTGTGTCCCTTCTCTTGCCCAATGCATTCCTCAACTATTCCAGCCTACGTGAATCACATTCATGAAGTAAGGTTCTCATTGTTCTTGGATTGAGTGTTTGTCTGAAAGTTTTATCTTTCCAAGCAGATTGTCAACTTCTTGAGAAAAGAAAAGCAGGAGAACTTCAAAAAGCTCATGGAAAAATGGAATCGGAAGTTTGATTTTGGTGCAAAAAAAATTGAAATCCTTGCATGGTGTTTTTTTTTTTTTTCTAAAATGCATTTTTCATGAACCTTTTGAAGATCCATTGTATGCATGGATTGTCTATTCACTGAGGGTCATAGTAGGGCCAGACGCAAAATTCATTCTAAACAAAAAGTAAGCCATTGTTAGGATAATTACATAAATTGGACTGTTGGACAAAATGAGTAAATAAGAATGCCTTTGATGATGGAACAGTCATTAGAGGACATTGTGTGAATGTGGGTGTGGAAGAAGTTTCAGCACCTAAATGTCTTATTAAAATTTGTGTTTTCTATTTCCCATTAGGTGTCTGCTCTGAGAGGTCTAGTGCATTGATTGGGCTGTTAAGGCTGGTTCTCACTCTGCAGCATTCTTGTTCAAGGAATCAGAACTAGAGTGTGGAAAGGATCTTAGTCATCTTTAGGCTTATGCTCCTGTTGTCTTTCTTGGGTGTTAGATCCTCACTTTCTTTTCTTTCTATTTGAAGAATTCATATTTAAATGAAGGAAAATGTGGTAAGGTAAGAATCTGTCAACTGCCTTTGGGGAGGAAGGCATCATATTAGTTGGTGATCAAGCAAATAGGAATGACTAATGGTCATTTATTTGGTGGGTATTATTTACACATGCTGTCTTTGTTTCTACACTAAGTTGATTGATAGTCAACTATTTCTGATTTAAACTATAATTGATTGGTTGATTAATCCATCAATTAAGAAATTTATTTATTTATTTGAAAGCAGAGTTAGAGAGGGAGAGGGAGAGAGAGAAATCTTCCATCTCCTAGTTCACTCCCCAAATGGCTGCAGCAGCTGGGGCTGGGCCAAGACAAATGCAGGAACAAGAAACTCCATCTGGGTCTCCCATAGAGGTGAGGGACCCAAGGACTTGGGCCATCTGCTGCTGCTTTCTTAGGTGCATTAGCAGAGAGCTAGATCTGAAGTGGAGCAGCTGGGTCTCCAGCTGATGCCCAGATGGGTTGCTGGCATTGTAGGCAGTGAATTAACCTGCTTTGCCATTCATCATTTTTTGAGGCCCTATGTATAGCAGGGGAAATCTCAGAAGGTGCAGTGTGCAGCACATAGTAGCTGCTTTGTTAACATTTGGGAGTGATGAATGCTCATGGAGAATAGGCCTGCAAGAATGTGTGGTCTGCTCTGGGTAGCAGTGAAGTGGCTGTATGAGCTCTGAGATGAGTAAGGGCTGGAGGGCATTGGTTCTCAGGAGAGAGTTGGAGGGAAACAGGAACAAGGAAGAGATACTGGATGGGTGTCACTTTAGCACAGGGATGGTAGAAGGCAAGGTATAACAGAAAGAATGGTGCTGTGAAGAAATGAAACATGGTATTCTGTGATAATAAGTCTTTTAACTACTCATACATCTCATAGACTGACAAGGGAGCTGTGTTGGGTAACAGGCTGCCTGGTACTTAGCAGATAGCCAGTATGCATTTACTGTGTGACCAGATGCAGGGCAGGAGACCCCACTTATTTTAAAATTCATTTGAAAGGGAGAGAGAGGGAGAGAAAAACAGATATTTCATTAGTTGGTTTATTCCCCAAATGTCCATAACAACTTGGGTTGGGTCAGGCTGAACCAGGATCCAGGAACTTAATCTGGGTCTTCCATGTGGGTGTCAGGGACCTAAGTACTTGAGCCATTATCAGCTGCCTCCCAAGGGGCTTATTACTAGGAAGCTAGAATCTGGTGTGAATCCAGGCACTCTGATAGAATTTGTGAGCATCCCAAAACCCAAAGCCTTTCCCCATCTTCCCCTTATGGTTTCTGTTCCTCTTTTTTTCTTTTTCACACTCAATTCTGCTGGTTCAGGCAACAGCTTTTCATTTTCCACCTGTAACTACCTGAGAAACTGGGTGGAATGGTTAGAATAGAGTTTAGTGGTGGTTCTCCTTTCCTTCTCCCATTCCATTGTGAGGAACGGCCAGCAAGGCGTTAAAGCCTTGGTTGTTTACTGCTAAGTGCAGAAAATGCGTGTTTGCAAGGGCAGAGTCTATGCCATTGAGTAATAATTAACTGCTAAAGGCATTGTCTTGGGAACTGTATAGCAAATGATCCGGAAATTTTCAAGTTCACTTCAATGAGAGTTTTCCCGCCAATGCAAAGACCACACACAGACCAATCTGGAAAGGAAAACAGGGAAAAACATTCCTGCTGGCTTTGTGCTGCCTGGTTTAATTGCATGATGATGACTGTTTCCCTTGCATTTCCTCATGCCCAGTGGAGGGCTCATGCATGCTGTTGCCCACCCAGCTCTATCTGGCGAGGGTTCTAGAATGGAGGCTCTGGCACATGGGATGTGGTGGTTGCTGTTTCTAGCAGCTAGATCTTACCTGGGAGGGTTCAGGTCTTAGTGTGAAGCATAACAAGTGAATTGAACCTAGTCTGTTCCTAAACCTCTGGTTCTTATGAACCAGATGAGGTTTTTTTCAATGGAAGTCTGTGGAGGAAGAGCCTGGGACAAAGTCTAGAGGCCAGCAATTTAGGGCTCCTTGCACCCAGGCCCCTTCAGACTAAGAGAGAGGGGACACTTTGTTAAGGGTCACTCAGGCTAGATAGAGAGCCTGGGTCTGCTGTTTCTTCTTTGCTGGGCTCTTTTCTATCATATGGCACCAATAGTCATGGTCACTTTTATGAGTGAGGAAGTGGAGATGCCAGTCCTGGGAGTGCGTCTCCAGTCTGAGATCACTCAACCTCCTAGACTTGCCCTACCCAAGGCCATTGGATTCTTCCTTTGGGTAACTTATGCTCCCAGTCATGCTGCTGTTTAGGGCTGTGCCTGCAGAGAGCTTTGCAGGGGGTGGGTTGGTCCTCCAGAGTGGGTGGGGACCGATGTCCCCAGGGTACTGCCTCCCTCAGATTTGACTGACCTGGGAGCTGTTATCTGAGCAGATTGCAGGAGGGATGAGCAGCGAAAGGTGTGGGAGAAAGTGATGCTCTTTCAGAGTCTTTGGAGGGAGCTGGGAGAGAATGACATTTTAATTACACAGTGAGTTGTCAGCCCTATAATCTTCCCTGATGGTCCTTCTTATTTTTCTGGCATCAGAGGCATCTGCATATGAATCACAGATGCTGAGCCTTATGCTTTCTGATCCTGGTGATGCTGCTGTCAGTCTAACCTTTTGTGATCTTGTCCTGGGTGAAGAGGGTGGGAGCCAGCCTTTATGGGAACTGACAGGAGAGCCCCATTCTGGCAGTTCCAGGACTGCTTTAAAGAAACCCAAAGCAAAAGTCAATGCCAAGAGGCATCTGAAGACGATGCATAGTCCTGGATTATTCTTGCTCACCTGCCTCCTGAGAGGGTGGCCTCCCTCTGAAGGACCTGGGAACCACTCAGATTTCTTCCCCTCAACTTTGGAAATAAGTGCATCAGCGTGGTGTTTGTCAAGAGAAAATCTCCAAGTGATTGTGTTCGTCTGACATTTAATTCACTCATTCTTTCAGGGGTTCATTTATTGTAATAATA
Organism: Sylvilagus floridanus; assembly: GCA_949820135.1. NCBI lineage: Eukaryota > Metazoa > Chordata > Mammalia > Lagomorpha > Leporidae > Sylvilagus > Sylvilagus floridanus. The sequence continues at coordinate 123,667,451 of OX463225.1, forward strand.
TATAATATAATATAGTAAACCTTGTATTATTGGCAGCCTTCTCTGTGTCTTTCTTCACTGGCTCTGGGAATAATGATAGCAGATGAGACACCCTCAGTGCCATCCTTCAGAGTTCAGGTGTGGACACTGGAGAAGACGGTTTGGCCAACACCCTCCTAATTAGATGAGGCCCTGGAAGCCAGAGTAGGGGAGATGTCTGATCCAAGATCTCAGAGTTTTGGGGCCTTGCTTTCCCAGCTGGATGATAAGCAGATGGTGGGCAGGATCAGGTTTTGCTTATGTGCAAAATGCTCTGCAAGAAGCATCCACTCAACTGATGTGGATTGATTGAGTAAATATGGTGAAGATGTTCCTTCCAACTTCTAGTGGCTCTGCATCCCCATCACCAAAAGATTCCAGCCTCCTTCCTCTAGGAGGTTAAGCCTTGCAATATCCCCTGTATCTCATCACATATGGAGTTGTAGATTGCATCTGACCATCAGATTTTCTGCTTCTAGAAAAACGAGGACTGGATGGAGGGGTTTTGCTGTCTGAACAGAACTTTGCAGTAAAGTCCCTTAAGGGTAGGAGAAGAGGACAACACCATTTATATTGTCACGTGCTGGTTACTTCCTTACACTTGTTTTATTTGATCCTTTAAACCCTGACAAGCTTCCAGAGGTGGTATGATCCCTGTTTTGCTGAGCATAAATAGCAGGTAAGTGACAGAGCAGACTGAAGCCTTGTTCCTGTCCTTTGCAGCACATTTTCAGACTTTGTGAGAGGTATGCAGGTGTAAGGTAGGTGAAATCCTGAGCTTTGAGTGGTTCTGGAACTTCTGGAAATTTCCCTGATGATCTAGGACTAGGGCACATAAATTGCATGTGCATCTCTGTGTATGTGTATGTAAATTCTTGCCATTTCTCCTGCCCCTTAGAGTGAGCACTGATAAACCAACAGCCTTATCAGCCAGCCTCCAGGTACTCCTATGCTGAGATGTAATTGAATGAACCAATTTTGACATTTAGCATTTTGTGGCTAAGACACATAATTCTGGGTTTGAGGACAACTGCTGTAGACTGGTCTAATTGTTTGATTTACTGACTTGAAATTAGGAATTCTGAACTGTGTATGCAACTGCATATTAAGCAGAATTGCAAACTAGCACTTTGGTCCTTAAGTCCAGAGGGCAGTTGGTGCACAGTGGCTTGCTGGCAGCAGCTATGGGTCCTGGAAGAAGCCAGGTGCCTGGCTGTTTTGCACTGGGAATGGAGGACCTTAGGGAGCCCCTTTCATTTCCTCAGCTTCCCTTCTTCCATCTGGGCAGGGAGAGAAATAATTATTGGCTATTTGCCACCCCTTCTCCAGGACTGCCTTATCCAGAGGTTTCTGTGGTTCTGGGGAAAGGAGCCACTCACTGTCTAGGAAGGGGACAGCCCATGTGTGAGAACACGCGTGTACACAGATACTTGCATATGCGTATTTGGTGGTTTTCACCCTGTGGCCTTTTGATGATTCATTCCTTCAGGCGCAGAACCAGAACCTCATTCAGGACCTGCATGATGACATGGAAAGAATCCTTCACTTCCCAAGAGGCTGGGATGTGGTGAGCACCTCTGGAAAGGTGCTCTCTGGGACTCCTCTTGGGGCAGGCTACCCATCCTTTTTGGGCCCACAATACCGATGGAACAGAAATCTGGCCTAAGTGCCTGTGTGTCCTGTGAGAGCCTGGGGCCTGGCACAGGGGAGTAGAGAGGATTATCTCTAGAGGGCTTTGGAGCTCAGGACTTCTGCTGCAGCCTAGGGTTGTGACAGTGCTGGACTTGGCTCAGCATGACATCACTCATGAGGAATTCTTTGGGGTGAGATGTAGGAAAGTAACTTTTGGAGGATCAGAGAGTCTCCAAAGAGAAGGGACATACATACTGCTGTGGTGAGCTCCATCTTTGTCTCAGGAACCTGAGTGGAAAGCTAGACTGCATTAATAGAAATGCAAATCTAGAATAAGGGAGCTGAAAATCCCACTCCCTGGACATGAGTTAGTGCATCTCTTCTGAAGCCAACTGATGAATTCAGAACAGCATCCTTGGAACATGTTCAGAGGAGAGTTAAAGAGCCCATCCTGGTCCATAAGGATGGTGGCAGGTGAAACAGATTTTAACCTGGCAAAGACAAAATTCAGGCTTTGATAGGGTTTTAAATATCCTAATGATTTGGGGGCAGGTGTTATGGTGCAATGAGTTAAGCTGCCTACTCCCCATATAGGAGTGACTGGGGATCAAGTCCTGACTCAGATTCCCATGTGCCTGCATAGTCCAAGTAGTTGGGTCCCGACCCATCCATGTGAAAGACCCAGATAAATTTCCTGGCTACCCCCTGTCCTGGCTGTTGGGCAGTGAACCAGCGGATGGAAGATCCCTCTCTCTTTTTCTCCTTTTGTCCACTCCCCAACCTTTAAAATAAGCAAATAAAAATAAAATCTTAAAATCCAAAATACTGTATGGGGATCCATGTGTAATCACAGAGATCCTTACATTGAACTTACAAAACTCATGGTGGAAGCTTCAGGGAGAGAGATGCTGTTTAATATGAGAAAGAATGGATTTCATTTGGAGGCAGGTAGTTTTACTTATCTTTTTTATTTTTTAAAAAAGATTTTTTTTTTATTTATCAGAGAGAGAGAGATTTTTTATCTCTTGGTTCACTCTCCAAATGGCTGCAACGATCTGGGCTGGGCCAGACTGAAGCCAGGAACCAGGAGCTTCTTCCAGATCTTCCATGTGGGTGAAGGGCCCCAAAGCACTTGGGCCATTCTCTGCTGTTTTCCCAGGTGCATTCGCAGGGAGCTGGATCTGAAGTGGAGCAGCAGAAACTTGAATGGTGCCCATATGGGATGCTGGCATTTCAGGTAGCAACTTAACCCATTACACCTCAGTGCCAGCTCATTAGCTTTTTCCTTGATAATCAAAGTGATATACACTCATTGTAGAGTACGTGAAGAGTAAAGAATAAGAAAATTAGTGGAACACCTGTAATCCAAATTCAGGAGCAACCAATATTAGCATTTATTTTCTTTGAAAAATTGAAATCATAGTACATAAACAACTTGGAATTCTACTTTTTATGTAAGAATACAGGCAAAATATTTTTTACATTTAATAACTTGTGATAAACATACTTTTAGTGATTTCATAGCATTCTACCCTAAGGATGTAATGTGATTTTATCTAATCATTTCCTATGATGTGGACCATTAACTTTATGTCCTAGTTTGTGCTTTTATGGTAAGCATTATTAGGCATACATTTTTGTGTATGGTTTTGTTTTATTTCCTTGGGTTAGTTTCCTAGAAATGAATTTGTCAGGTCAGAGTGTGTGACTTATTTTTAAGCTGTTGACATATATTGCTATATGGTTTTACCGACATACCAGCTTGCATTCCGCATTGATTAAGATGCTTTTGCTCCAATGTTCAGAACACTTAACCTCAGCTGGCTTGAATATAAAGGGAATGTATTGGCTTTATACCACTGAGAAGGAGTAGGGCTAGAGTTAAGCTCTAAATATGCCCGTTTACAAGGTGTCTACCAATGGCTGTAGGACCCAGCAGTAGGAGTTTGTTGACTACTAAGGGCCACACTGGTGGCCCTTTTGGGGGTGGGATGTGTGTGAGTGGCTGTGCTTGAGCCTTGAGTCAAGTTGTGTCTTTGTGACCAGACAGGCAGCCTAAATCGCACAGACAGGCTGCCAGAGAAACCTGCTCATATTTGCTACGTTAGATCTGTTTTGGCTGACTTGAGAAAGACTGTGTTTTTCATTGTGTTATCAGTCAAAAGAGGTGGATCAGAGAGTCTTCAGAGGGCTGTTCTTTGATCCCTCTTTCCATCCTCACATTTGTCTGTTTTTTCAATCATCCAGGTAATGTACAGTGGTGAGCTCTGGACTAGGAGTGAAGAGAGAGTGTGTTTTTCTTCTTCTTTAAAGACTTGTTTACTTATTGGAAAGGCAAATGACAGAGGGAGAGATCTTCTGTCTGCTGATTCACTTCCCAAATGGCCATAATGGTCAGGGCTGGTCTAGGCTGAAGCCAAGGAGCTTGGAACTCCATCTGCCTCTGTATGTGGGTTTCAGAGACCCAAGTATTTGGGCCATCATCTACTACTGCCTTCTCATGCACATTAACAAAGCAGCCAGGACTTGAATGAGAACTCCAATTTGGGATGCTAGCATTGCAAGCAGTAGTGTAACTTATGCTATAAACTGGTTTGAGAATGTGGATTCTCATCCAGGCTCTGTCACTGACAGTAGTATTCTAATTGCATTGCCCAAAGCGTAACTGGGATCAGAAGGTGGGGAACATTTTCCAGAGTGTCTGCTTTTAGTGATTGTTAAATGTTGAAATGTCCACATTATGATGAAAAGGCATTACAAGAAGGAGTATGGGAGCCACTCAGGGAAGATAACTTAGGATGTAGAGCCTATTTTACAAATTTATTCATAGGGGCTGGTGCTATAGTGTAGTGGGTAAGGCTGCCGTCTGCAGTGCCAGCATCCCATATAGGTGCCGGTTCAAGTCCTGGCTGCTCCACTTCTGATCCAGCTCTCTACTATGGCCTGGGAAAGCCATATAAAACAGCCCAAGTCCTTGAGCCCTTGCACCCATGTGGGAGATCCGGAAGAAGCTCCTGGTTTCAGATCAGTGCAGCTCCAGCTGTTGCAGCCATCTGAGAAGTGAACCAGCAAATGGGAGACCTCTTTCTCCCTCTCTGACTCTCCTCTTTATGTGTAACTCTGACTTTCAAATAAATAAATAAATCTTAAAAAAAAATTATTTGTAGATCCCTACCCCAGGATCACTCCCCATGATATTAGAACTTGACTTTGCCCATGATTTCTAGATATTTACTTACTATTTAAAAGAGGCTCATATCAGTTCTGCCACTTTTAGGGGATCAAATGAAATGATGATGCATGACATAAGATGATGTTTTGTTTGATCTACCAGGCATCCAGGGCATAAAAGTAAGCTCCACCTTGCTTCTAATGGAGTTATCACAACTCATTCAACAGAGCCCCAGATGAATTGATTTTTTTTTCCTCTTCAATCAAAAAGTCCAGAAAGAAGTTTGGGAGAATATCCAGGAAGCACAGAGGGTCAGCACATAAAGACCTGAAGTTCAGGAAACATATGCCATAAATGCAGATTTATTTCTTTCGTTGCCTCCACAGGTCTCCTTGAGCCTTAGAATCCTGCAGCAGCATGGTCTTGCTGCACTCATGTCTATTCTCCACCTAAAAATGCAAGCTTTGTCCATGCCACTTGTCCTGCTTCAACCCTGCAGTAGCTAGTCCTTAGAACTGTGCAAACTCCCTCACATAGTCCAGAAGGCCACATGCAAATGACCAGGCCTGGCTGACTTCTCTGCCTTGTTTATCTCCTACTTCTCTGCTGCTTGATACTATGGGTGGGAGACCAAATAGCCAGTCCCTGATGATAAAGCAAGTAAAGGTGGATCATGTTGTTGTTGCTTTCAGCTGGGCAGATGGGAACTGGTCATGGAACTCAAGTGGTGTGTCACTCTGAGCAAAGTTCACAGTCAGAGCAGGGAGGAAGGAGACAGGGTCATCCTGCCCTCTTTAGTAGTCTGTGCATATCTGTCTTGGGCACAGTCTGTGGCAGGGCCTCTTGTTCTATAGAGATACAACTTTTGATCAGTGCAGCTGCTCCCAGCTGTTCAAGTGGCTTTCAAAAGGAGGTGGGACAGAGGAATGTACATGTCAACCTCAGACTTTCTGAATTCCTAGAAACTGTTATGGATCTGAGTCACTGGGGTTGTGTTGCTCTAGTTATCTGAACATTGTATATGCACGTGTGTGGCTGTGGGAGCTTGCGTGGGATGTGAGTGGATGGTGGTTTGTTTACAGGATAGGACTGGGGGCTGTGAGCAGAAGCTACTAAAAGTTAGCCTAGATTTTTGTTGAATTGGATAAGAAGATATCTGGGTTCTTTGTAACCAAACATTCTTGAGGCCAAATGACACTGGCAAATGGTTTTGTAATACTTTATCTAATGCAAGTATTACCAGAAATCCCATTGCTAATCAGTTGGTCTGGAGCTGACCAGAGCTGATACTTTGCTTCTTAACGAATGAGAATGTGAAAAGCCCTCTAGGGCCCTCTGAGCCCCAGACAGTTGTTGACCAAAACTTTATTTTTTATTGTATGTCAGGCATGCTCGAGCCTGAATACACACATCAACTCATTTCTTCTCCCAGATACCGGATCAGTGTGAACTTTCTTTTAGGAGTGTTTAAGGAGCAACCCTGGATTTGTTTTAGGTGGTCTGAATGTTTAGCTAATGGAGAGAAGAGCTTACTTGTGCTTGTGCCATTTGATTGCAGGAGGAAGCATTAAAAATCAGCTGAAGCATGGCATACTTCTCCAGGGAGTGTTCTGGTGTCATCACCATTGAATCCTCTTATTAAGGGGGACTTTGGAGGTATGTGGATAGGGTGATTGACCCAGAATTGGCAGTTTGGGAATTGTGGCTGTCTTGCTACAGATCAGCCCTGTTATAATTGCTAGCTTATGTGTGAGCCAGCCTGCCAAATTCTGAACTCTGTAGACCTTGCTCCATGAGCAGGCTGGGGTTTGGGGACTCTTAGTGATTCTTTGGTGGTAACTTCGGTGATGTCAGGAGACATGCGGTCTTCATTTGGCCATGTTATCACTGCAGAGCAATTGTTCATATTTTTCAAGGGAAGACTTCTTTATGAGGGACCTGGGAGGCATCTAATTACATTTTGAAAGGTAAATCAGCAGCATGAAGTCTTCTAGGGAATGTTACAGCAGTAATCAGAAAACTCAACAAGATAGGAATAAAAGGAAAACAGAAGCGGAAAAAGTGTAATGTTCACTCATTGGCTGGAATAGGACAAAAGAACCTTTAGTTCAGGGAGCCCTGGGTAAAGAAATGGATTAAATGGATTTGGGCAATTTAATCCTGTGTCCATTAAAAAAAAAAAAAGAAATCCTCTTGATTTCTAGTTTGTAGACTTGACTCTTTTGGGTTAGTCAGATTTGTAAGAAGATGAGAAGACCCGATCATCATCTTCTATTTTTTTTTAAGATACATTTATTTATTTATTTTGAAAGAGAGAAGGGAGGGGGAGGGAGAGAGAGAGAGAGAAGAGGGAGATCTATTTTCCATCTGCTGATTCACTCTCCAGGTGGCCACAACGACCAGCGCTGGGCCAAGCTGAAATCAGGAGCTAGGAGCTTCATCCAGGTCTCCCATGTGGGTGACAGGACCCCAAATTCTTGTGCCATCTTCCAGGCTATTAGCAGGTAACCAGATTGTACCTGGAGTAGCCGGGACATGAACCAGTGCCCATATGGGATGCCAGTGTCACAGTGGCTTACCCACTATGCTACAGCGCCAGCTCCAAGACATTGTTATCCATTCCAGAAGTTGGAGGCATGATCTGTCTCCCCCTGTATAAAACTGTATTTGAAACAAGCCACATTCATTTGTCTGTGGCTGCTTTTGCATTACAGGGAAAAGCTGAGTAGTTGTGAGAGAGACACAATCTGTCCTGCAAAGCCTCAGGATTTTATCTCTGGCCTTGTGCAGACAAAGTCTGCCAACCTCTGAACTTGGCCAAGCCTTGTCAGGGGATTGTTGGGTATCATATCACAGTGACCTTTTTATTGGTATACAATTAGGCATTATTTGTTATTGTTTGCCAGTCAAGTAGGAAAGAGAAGGAGATTGAAGATGACACATTGCAAAAGTGCCATGCTGAAAGGCTGGTCCATAGCCTCGCTCCCAGACAAGGAAGCTGAGGTCAGAAGACCCTGCTATGTGACTATAGGTGATTCACACTACCTCTTTGAGCCTCGATTTCTTTGTTGATCCAGTGGAGATGAAGTGATCTGCCTTGTAACATAATTGCTTGGATCCAATGAAATAAGGCCACAAGGGCATCCTATAAATGGCAATAAGGCTGTATAAATAGAAGGGATTATCCAGCACCCATTCGTGCTGTTGCAGCTGCTGCAGATATGTGCCTTGTAAAACTACCCTATTATTTAGAGACTGAGAAATATTTAGAGGGTGGTAATGTGCTGTTCAGGGAACAGCAGTCGCCAGTGGGATTTTTATCACATAATTAGCAGGCATGTTAAATGTGCTAGTGAAAAAAGGCTGCATGTGCTGCTGCCTTGTTCTATCAGGGACCAGCAATCTCCAGTCTCTTCCCTGAGCAGGTCCAAGAGCAATGGCCTTGCTCTGGTCCCTTTTGTGGTGCTGGCTTTCAGCCAGCAGAAATCCTGGGAAGTTCTAGACATAGTGCCAGTGCCACCGTGATCTTAGGGACCCTTTCAAAATCACACTGAACTACATCTCTGCATTGGACAGCCAACTGTTATTCCCACTACCTGCGTGGATGCAGGGTGGGGCAGACTGCAGTTGAGGGATCCTGGGTTAGTCTGAGAGACAGCTGATCCACCTGGCAGTGGGTTGATTCATCAGGCCATTAAGTCACTTTCCTCATTTTAAAAGTGGGAGTACCAGGTTCTTTGCAGGGTTGTGGTCCAGGGTAGAATGAGATACGACACATAAAGTGTTAAGCAACTCTCTGGCATGGAGCAATTGCTCATTCAATGGCAGCTCTTATTTTTATTGTGCTTTGCTAATTAGTTCATGTTCATTAAATCTATCCTGTTCCAGCTACTGGGGAACAGAGGTGGGAGATAAAGATGTGTAGATTCTGGCTAGCCCCAACTTCTTCAGCTGTCTGCACTGTGGGAGGACCTCAGGGAAGTGGGCTTTGGGAGTGTCCACCAGGCATGCATTTCTCCCCAGGAAGCCAGAGCTGCTACCACCTACCACCTACTTGTCCTTTAGCTCAGCCTGTTTGCCTGCCTGTCCAGATCTCACCTGTCCTCCAGGACCAAGCTCAGGACCCCTCTTCTTCCTGATCAATGTTGGCCTATAGTTGTCACTTTTCTTAAAACCTGAAGCGCTTACCCAGTTTAACTTTTGACTCACATTCCACCTTGTATTTTGATCGTTTCATGTACCTGAGAGAGATGAGTCATGTCTTATCTTTAAATCCAAAGTGCTTATAACAATTCCTGGCACATCCCTATGCTCAATAAGTATGTGCCCTGTGACTATTGAATTGGATGAATTCTAATTCAACTGAATCATCATTCATTGAGCATCTGCTTTGGAGTTTCTGGACTCATCACCACTGACATTTTGGACCCAGTTTAATTCTTTGTGGGACCTGTCCTGTGTACTGCAGGATGTTGAGTAGCAGTTCTGACCTCTCCCCCTAACCTCTGGCTCAGATTTGTCTCCAGACTTTTTCAGGTATTTCCTGAAGGGCAGAAACACCTCCTGTTGAGAACCGTGGGTTTTCTCTGTTCTAGAGACTACATGTGTCTTCTCTTCTCAGACAGGTTATAACGCTCCAGGGGAGAGTTTTTGTTTTCCCCACAATGCCTCTCCACTGACCATAGAGTAGATGGCTAATTAGTGTTTGTTTATTCAATCTGCTCAGCTCTTTTTCCTCCTTGTACCACCTTCCACTGAGGCTGGGCAGAACAGAAAATTTGAGACCATAGTCATGTTTAATTAGTGTATATAAAATGAATACTTAAAATTTCCTGGTATACATTTTGACTTTTTTTTTTGCTTGCTATATTCATCAATGTTTTGTTACTATAACTAAAATATCTGAGAGGAGCCATTTGGGAGGGAAGAAGGTTTATTTTTGCCTTACAGTTTGGATATTCAAATTCCAAGATCCCCATTCATCTGGGTGTCTGGTGGAGGCTGACGGTGATGGGACAGGTATGGAGGAATGATCACATGGTGAGCCAGGGGCAGAGACACAGGGAGCACACTGTTCATCCACCCTGTGTAATAATGTTCATGATTCCATCATGGGGTTTCCCCTTAGCAGCCTAATCTGGTCCATTCACTTTCCAGTGTCCCCACCCTCATGATTGGGTGAAGCCTCCACTCTAGTCCATTAACTGTTTATCTGTTAACCATTAACTTTGGAGTTAATGCATCAATTTGGGAAACCAAATCCTATTCCATCGACAACCCTGGTTCTTAGGCCTGGAGTCTCTTACTTTCAGGATGCCAACACTACAAGGGAATGAGTCAGTCCCACGTCCTTTGTTCAGATTTTCTTTGAGAGCACTGAATCCTAACACTAGACTGTTAGGGAGCGTACAGATTCTATTTGAGGAAGTTGACTAATAGAATAAACTTATGGATAAGATTTTTTTTTCCTCTTCTGGAATCCCATCTATGGTCTTAAAATTTTATGGGGCTTCTGTGTTTGCAATCTTTGCATAGGATGGTCCTCTGTTGGGTTAGGAGTGGTATCTAGAAGTATTTGCTGTACCCCTCAAGGATGAACACCAATGTGGGGCCCACTTGTCCTCAGGACTCGATTTTATTTGTAAGGTTGTACAGATTGAGCATCTCTAATCCCTAAACCTGCAATTTGGAATGCTCCAAACACTGAAAATGTGAGCACTGATAGAGTGCCACAGATGGAAAATTTTACTCCTGACCTCATATGATGAGTTGCAGCCAAAACACAGGTTCACTAAAAATATCGTATAGGGAACCTTTGGTGCAGTGGTTAGGTTAGTGCTTGGGTTGCCCACATCCCATATTGGAGTGCCTGGGTTCAAGTCCTACCTCTGTTCTCTATTCCAGCTTTGTATTAATGTGCTTCTAGGAGATAGCAGATGATGGCTCATGCCCTTGGGTCTCTGCCACCCATGGGGGAGACCTGGATTGAGTTCCAGGATTATGACTTGGGCCTGGTCCAATCCTGGCTGTTGTGAACTGCAGAGTGTCTTTAAAATAAATAAAAATTTAAAATATTGCATAGAATTACCACTGGGCTATGTGTATAGGTGTATATGAAACATAAAAAATTTTGTGTTTAGACTTGGGTATAATTTGGGATATGCTCAATCAGACTTGCCCCAAATGGTGGAGTTAGAAAAGTGCCAGGGGATTCCAATACAATCCCATCAAGGTTGCATGTACCAATGCCATCTCACTAGTCCAAGTGATCAGTATCAGTTCATAATTGATCACACTGATAGGTCTAAGAGTCAAAGGGATCACACAAACAAGACTAGTGTCTGCTAATACTAACTGATAGAATAAAAAAGGGAGAGAATGATCCAACATGGGAAGTGGGAGACACAGCAGACTCATAGAATGGCAGATGTCCTACATAGCACTGTGGCCTCAGAATCAGCCCCCTTAGGGCATTCGGATCTGGCTGAAGAGCCCATGAGAGTATTTTAGGCATGGAAAGCCAAGACACTCTGGGGGAAAAAAAAAAAAACCTAAATAAAGATCTCTGCGAGTGAGATCCCAGTGGAAAGAACGTGGCCATCAAAGAAGGAGGTACCTTTCTCCGAAGGGAGGAGAGAACTTCCACTTTTTCTATGACCTTGTCTGAATAAGGTCGAAGTCGGCAAACTCAAAAGGCTTCCATAGCCTTGGCAGCTCATGAGTAGAGCCTAGGGAGATTACTAACACCATAAACAAGAGTGTCAAATTGTTAAATCAACAACAGGAGTCACTGTGTACTTACTCCTCATGTGGGATCTGTCCTTAATGTGTTGTCCAATGTGAATTAATGCTGTAACTAGTACTGAAATAGTATTTTACACCTTGTGTTTCTGTGTAGGTGCAAACTGATGAAATCTTTACTTAATGTATACTAAATCGATCTTCTGTGTATAAAGATAATTGAAAATTAATCTTGATGTGAATGGAATGGGAGAGAAAGCGGGAGATGGGAGGGGTGCAAGTGGGAGGGAAGCTATGTGTCGGGGGGAGCCATTGTAATCCATAAACTGTACTTTGGAAATTTATATTTACTAAATAAAAGTAAAAAAAAAAATAAAGCAAGAGCTACCAAGAAAATAAAAATATTTACTACTGGGCTATGTGTATAGGTGTATATGAAACATAAACAATTTTATGTTTAGACTTGGGCCCCATCCCAAAGATATCTTATTATGTAAATACAGATATTCCAAAATACATAAAAGGCCAAAATTCCAAGTGCTTCTGGTTCCAATTGCTTTGGATAAGGGACATTCAACCAGTGTAACTAAGGCCTAAAGTTTAAAAGCAAAAATTGGGAGCAGTCCTGAATTGAAGCATGTATGTTAAATGTGTGGATGAGGTAGGGTGGTAATGAGGGTAGAGCACAGTGCTGTTTTGGGAAAATAAGGAGACATGATGTTGTAGGGGAACCTAGTACAGAAAACCGAATATGAGGAGAGCTCAAGTCTAACCTTGGGTGCATCCCAGAGTGTTGATGACTTGAGCCAATCAGCTTTTCCTCTTTGGGGCTGGGTTTCCCCTGTGAAGGAGGAGGCATAAATTAAGTGATCTTTACAATTCCTTCTACTGCCAAACAGAACACTTCTTTAATACGTGGAAGAGAAATTGACTGGAGTCAGGCCATGGTCCCTGTGACAGTCACCTGCTGGCCATCTTCCAATTTAGGAAGAGCTCTCTTGATGCCGAGAGCTGGTATAGTTCTCACCCACAGAGCAGAACCAGGTGATAGGAAGGCAGATTGTGGCTCAGTATAGCAAGAATTTTGTAGCCATCAGAATTGTTGGTAAAAGTAGTAAGCTTGGGAGGATGGTAGTTCTCTGACACAAGGGATGTTTTAGCTGAAGTTCGTAGAGACCAGTAGAGATTGAAGTGGCAGATCAGTGAACAGATTAAGTGACATGAAGTTGTTCCAAATCCTGTGCGTTTTTTTTTTTTTTTTTTAAGATTTATTTTGTTTATTTGCAAGGTAGAGTTACAGAGAGAGACAGAGAGAGAGAGAGGTCTCCATCTGCTGGTTCACTCCCCAAACTGCCACAACAACCTAGGCTGGGCCAGGCCAAAACCATGAGCCAGGAGCTTCTTCTGGGTCTCCCACATGAGTGCAGGGGCCCAAAGACTTGGGCCATCCTCCACTGCCTTCCCAGGCCATAGCAGAGAGCTGGATCGGAAGTGGAGCAGCCGGGGCTTAAATCAGCGCCAGTATGGGATGTTGGCATTGCAGGCGGTGGCTTTACCCACTATGCCACAGTGCTGGCCCCTGGGCATTTTTTGAAATTATGCATTTTGTTAATTTTCCTTGTATCTTGATCCCTGAGGTGGGAGAGGGAAGGGAGATAAGCACACTGCTGTCTGAAGACTCATTCTGTGGTGGAGAGGATATCACCATAGCTGTATTTCTTCTAGAACAGCCTTGGAGTGGGGAGTGGGCTCAGAGATGCGTGAATTACAACCTTCAGATCTCCTGGCTGGAGGACCCCGTTTGACCCTCATGGGCACAGTGCCTGGCCCCCACGCTCAGCCTGGCTCTCACCGTGAGCTGCCTCACTGAACGGCAAGCAGAAGCAACGTGGTTTCCCGGCCACCTGCACAGCCCTGAATCAGCTGACACGGGAGTTGCCATGACTGAGAACCAAATGAATCTACTTCTTCTGGGAATGACGCCTTTCAGATTCACGTTGAGCACGCTGCTGAGTTCTCCCAGGGCTCCATCTTTCTGTGAAGTCCTTGCTTTCCATGAGTGTGTTTCTGTAGGGCTCTGTGCTCTGCTCTGTAATTGACTGGGCGTGTTGATGCCACTTGTAATTACTTCCAGGTAATCACCTGCATCAGGTGCCAGGGTCAGACATGCATAACCACGCTTGCCTGGCCCATGGATTGGGAGGTCAGTTTTATCTGGCTGGGAGGGGGAGGCCGACGTGTCCAGATGGTTGCAGGACACTGGCCACTTCCTTTCTGCTGACAACCTTTGTCCTGTCATGTCTGCTGTTGCTCACAATCGGTGCATGAACTGGCTGGGTCACAGGCCTGCTGAGTTGGCCGGGTCCTGAGCGACTGTGACGCCAGGGGATCTGCAGTGTTGTTCAGAAACCTGGGCAGCTCCGAATGTTCCACTGTTTGAAGGAAGATGGTCTCTCTACCAGCTATTTTGAAATACTCAGTTAATGCGCCCCTGTGCACAGAACAGAAGTGGTTCCTCCTCGGTAAGCCCAGGGTAGCCGTTTCGCACTCTCCTGAGGGACATGGGGTGGAGTGGGGAGTTGTGCCCAGGTGAGGCAGGTGGAGGGTGTCTCTGGGGGATCAGGACAGGGCTGACTGCCCTTCCCGAGACCTGGAGGAATCTAGGTACAGTTAAGGGGCTGCCAGTAACCTGAAAACCCTGGCACGCTTCCCTAGAAAGGAAATGAACTAAGGACCGCGACCTCTCTGGTTTGTTCTGTACATATTTGAATGCCCTGGTAACTCTCACTCACAGCAGTAGACGTAATAACCAACTGCATTTCCTGTCCCAGAGCCTTTCTCCAATAATTAGCTCCTTTGTCTTGCCCCTTTAATCCAGCTGTAGTTATCCGGGGAGCTGCCTGTTCTGGAATTTTTGCATTAAGGGAGGAGGCCCTCCTGTTGATCCTGTGTGGGCATTCTCGCTGACGTGTGCTGTGGCTGGAGTTGCCACATCTGAGAAGCACGGCCCTCTCTCCTTGGCCAGGGCCGTGTGCTTTGGGCAGAGTGGGGATATGCCCACTGTCTCCTTCTCATCTTCTGCTTCCTGGCCTCCCTACCCTCACCGTTGCATTCAGGTTGACATTTCAGTTGCCCAATCTGTCGTGACTTCCAACAGACTGAATCGTTTCTAAGTTCACCTCTGGATGAATTATGAGCTTTCTTGACTTTGGTCAGCCTGCCTGGAGTCAGTCCCAGCTCGGGCAGGTGCTGTGCCAACTTCCCTGGCATGTGCCTGTGCCAGTGGATTTTACTATTGACCCCTAGCTCTCCCTTGGAAATACCAAGCCTGGAGCTCTGGAGAAAGGCACTGCCACTCCTGTACTCTTGAAAGGCTGCCTTTGTCCCCAGGAATGCCTGTCTCAATGAAGCCTGATAAATAGCCAGCTCATTTCTCCTGTAAATTAAACTGCAAGAGCCTCGCCTACTTGAAGTAACTTCGCTTGTCTCTTCTCATCTTCTGCATTCAAGCCCACTTAATGAATATTTATTTAAGAACTAAAGTCTAGCACCGTGCCAGGGGTGGTGATGGGGGATCTAGAAGCTCGTAGTCCCTACACCCAAGGACCTAAGGCTTCTTGGTGGAGAATAAGATATTTTTCCCTGAAACTATCAAGAAATGTGTAAAATGAAATTAAATGTCAAGTGAAAGAGTCATCTTCTTTGGTGTCA
Organism: Sylvilagus floridanus; assembly: GCA_949820135.1. Classification (NCBI taxonomy): domain Eukaryota; kingdom Metazoa; phylum Chordata; class Mammalia; order Lagomorpha; family Leporidae; genus Sylvilagus; species Sylvilagus floridanus. The sequence goes on from OX463225.1 coordinate 123,682,725, forward strand.
TGTATGAGGCCAGAGTCACCTTTTCCCATGTCTTTCAGAGATACCTTTTTATTTCAGTTCCTTGATCATTTGTTAGTTTTTTTTTTTTCCATTGATTTGCTCATTCGCGCTCTCATTCGGTAAGCACCAATTTAGCATTTACTCTTTGCCAGGCCCTGTCCTAGGCACTAGAGACACAGGTGATGTAGAGCCTGGCTCTCAGCAAGCTCACAGGCTGGTTGATGAGAGGCAGGGAAAGAGAGCAGATATATTGCACCACAGAAATGCTACGCCCGAGGCTGGAATCAGACACCGAAGAGCCGTGTGGCCTTTAGGTTGGGATTTTAACTTGATGATTTTGTCTTCTGCTCAAAAGTAATTCTCATTGTTTCTCTTATCTGTGCACCATCCGAATGTCTGACTAACCCTCCTTGTCTGCCCAACTGCTTATCTTTTCAATTTTGTGAAATACCCATTTCTTCACTAGTCACAGTACATTCCTTTGCCTTTCCTCTGTTGGACATTTCTGATGTTTTTATTGTGTTTTTAAAGTACCTCACAGAGCTATTATTTGCCTAATTTCCTGTCTGGAATTATCCACTAATTTCTTCCATAAAGACTGACTGGCAGCATGTGGGAGTTCTGTTATAGGCTTTAATTTGTTGTTAGTCCTGTTTCTCTTGCCTCTTATAGTTGCTTTGAGTTAATAATTCCCTATTGTTATTGATGAATTCTTAAAATTTTTTGGAAAATGTCACCTTTCCCCTTGTGCAGACCAATGGAACACACAAAATAGCATGACTTTAATAATGGGACTTTAATAACTTTAATAACCAGAGTATTCCTCTGGTTTTGCCCTGCCCACCATGATAGGGCTTATGAGTTGCATTCTCCTTAAAGCTTCTCTGGGTACTCCTGAGCACCTGGGAAGTACCTCCTGGGACCTCACAGACACTTTCCTCCAGGGATTGGGAGAGGCCAAGGATTTCCTCATGCCTGTTCTAGCACTCACCCCAGCCTTGGGGCCTTCCACGCTCAGGCTAATGCCACGGCACTTTGTAGGTGCCAACATTGTGTGGTAGCCTCTGCTGAAGTAGTGAGACCTAAACTCATAGCATCGGGCTGCATTTGTTTCCTGACCCCTGCACTGGTGTTGTCTGCTGCTCTCTGATGTCCTGCTGTTTGGTCTGTTCCTAAGATGCAAACATGAATGTGTGGGAGTTGGCAAGAGGACAGCCTAAGTGACAGGCACCGACTGTGTTATGCTCAGAACTGTCCTCATCCCTGCCCTTACCCTTGTTCCTGGCCCAGCTTTGAGGATCCAGCTCTTTCCCCTTAATGCACTCTTACAGCTGCCTCTTGAGTTCGTCATGCAGATGGCCTTTCAGAGCAATAACCCTTGGGTTCGTCCCTCAAGCCCAGGTGCACCTGATTCCTCAAGTGGCTGCACCTTAGGCTCAAGGAGGGACCATTGAAGTAATCATAAAATCCTGTAACCTCCTGACAGGCCATCTGGAACACAGAAGAAAGGAGAAATGGTAACCCAGGATTGATTTAAAAAATATTTATTTGAAAGGCAGAGTTAGAGAGAGAGAGAGAACACATACAGGAGTGATCGTCCATTTGCTGGTTAACTCCCCAAATGGCCACAACAGCTGGGGCTGGGCCAAGCCAAAGCCTGGAGCCAGAGACTCCATCCAGTTCTCCCATGTGGGTAGCAGGGGTCCAAATACTTGGACCATCTTCCACTGCTTTCCCAGACACATTAACAGGGAGCCGGATTGGAAGTGGAGCAGCGGGGACTAGAACCAATGCCCCTATGGGAAGCCGGCACCCCACAGGCACTGGCTTAATCTGCTGTGCCACAACATCGGTCCCCAACTCATGATCTTACTGTCCTCATTATGTTAGAATTTTGGAGAATTATCATCAAATCTTTCTCACGCCACATATTCTTTACCTAATTATAATGCACTGTTCTCTGCCCATCCTCTAGTCTGTGTGTCAGCTTCTGTGTGTGTTGGCCTCTTCGCGGGTCAGTAAGTGGAGCCATTGCAGAGCCCAGCCTGTAGGCTTCTGTTTCCTGCCCAACTGCAGGCTGCTTCCTTGCCCCTTCTTCCCATCATCACTCTTAAGTCCACTGACATCTGTTTACATTCCTTTCCCTTCCCTCCTGCCCTGGTGCTCATCCCCAAACTGTCTCAGGTTTCTCATTAGCCACTCCCTATCCCAAGCCAACAGTGTCCCAGTGCTACTCTCATCTGTGTACCACGCCTTAGAAAAACCCTCCTTCACACAAAAGTGCCAGCCAGGGAAGCGATCTGGGATGGGACTGGAAATTGTATCAAGATCCGTGCACACTGTGCTCCACCCTGGCCAAAGCAAATCAGGGAATTACTGCTGCTGCTGGGGGACGCCAGGGACACTTGGAAGTGGACGGCATTGCATCTAGATAGTCACTGACCCCTTTCCTTCTCCATTGGGCTTTATGTCCTATGGTGACTCTTGGTGGCATGCAGTTTACTTAGGCTCAGTCCTGCCACTCAATCCCTCCGTGTGCGTTAGGCAACTCACTCTGTGCTTGCATTTGTTGAGTTGCCAAATGGGAGTATTCAGATTTGTCCTGCCACCCTCACATGTGTCTGCAGGTAGAATGAAAAACTGGTGGTTCTGGGAGTAGCATGGAATGTAAAAGGAAATACGTATAATAATAATAATAATAATAATAATAAAAACTCTGTAAGTGTTATGATACTATGAAGAACACTGACCATGGGACCAGGCAGCCTGGGTTCAAATCTTGACACTGCTGTTGCTAGCTGTGTGACTTTGGGTCAATTTCTTAACTTCTCTGTGTCTAGGTTTCCTGTGTGTCAAATGGGTAAGGTGGGGTGATAAGCTTGTGGTTGTGGTAGGACTGGGTTGATATATTTAAAGGGGGACTTGACACATTTGCAAATATTATTACCATGACTGCTATTATTACTAAAAAGTCTTTAATCCTGTCTCTGCTGTTCAGGGAAGGAGCTGCAAGGGGCTGCCTTGGAGGAGGAGTGTGTGTTTGGTGCCTTTTGTATGGCGGCCACAGCCAGGTCCTTCTGTGTCTCAACTCCTTGAGATGCAAAAGCGGAGGCTCAGAGGGACAAGGCTGGCTAGACTCAGACTTCTCTGACTCCAGGCTGCTCCTGTTCCTACTGCACCACAGTACTTCTCACTGCGTCCTGAGACACCTGCCGCTGGCTTCCGGCTCAGCGGCTGGTGAGATCTAATGGGTGTGGATGTCCCAATTGCTGTTGGTGTCAGTGAGGTGGAGAGAGCATGTGTGGCTGACTCATTGATGCCGAGGGAAGGGCACAGATTCCTTGTTAGCCCTGTGAATGCAGTTGAACTATGGATACCCCTTTTTCTTGCTCCTGTCCCCTTTCCTGTGCATTTCTCCCTGGTGCAGTCAGCAGTAGTTTCTCTCTCTCTCTCTCTCTCTATCTCTTCTCTCTCCTCTCTCTCTTTTTTAAAGATTTATTTATTTATTTGAAAATCAGAGTTACAGAGAGGCAGTAGAACCAACCCGAGACCAAGTTTCCTTGCTGAGTGGTATCCTGAGTCTTGTAGTGAGTGGAGTTGGTTGGCTGGAGTGTCCCTCTCCCTTCCAGCCCCTTCCATATGAGAGAGGCTACCAGCTCTTCCACTGCCTGAGGAGATGCAGCCATGGGTAGCATGGCCTCCACTCTGATTTTGCAGCTGCTTTCAACTAGCAGGATTGAGTTCACCTGAGCTTTTGTTGATGGCTTGACCTAAAATGGTTTTGTACTTCTGGATGTGAAACTGTCTTAGGACATTCACTCCTGGCCTGAAGGTCTCACATTGAGTAGCAGTGTCATATGCAAGTGAAGTATTATCTTGTTGTGGTTAGTAGCTTGGCCATTACATTACATCTGGGTTTGAATCTTGACTCCATTATTTATCTGCTCTGTCACCTTGAGCAAGTTCCTTAACCCTTCCAGCCCTACTTTTGACCTGTAGAATGTGGGTCAGAACACCCACCTCACAGAGTTCAACTGATTGATGACAGGAAGTATGCCAAGAGCTTTGAGCAGTGCCTGACCTGGCAATGCTAGCTGATGGTATGGGGAGGAGGCTGACTTAAAGTCCAGAATTCTCTCTTTAGGTCTTGGATAGCTCCTGTCTCCATCTTCCTTTCATCCTGTTGGCCCTAGGAACCTGGCCATTCTGCCTCTTTTGCTTTTTTTATTTACAATTTTTTATATTATTAAGTAAATGTTTATGTATTATATATTGTGCATTATATCATTACATAGTGTATAAATAATACACACACATATTTGAAAGACAGAGAGGTGGCAAGAGACAGAGAAGAATATTCTATTTCCTAGTTCACTTCCCCAATGTGCACAACAGCCAGGGCTGAGCCAGGAGTCAGGAACTCAATCTGGGTCTCTCTCACGGGTGGCAGGGACCCAAGTACTTGAGCCATCGCCACGGTCTCCCAGAGTGCACATCATCAGGTAGTTGGAATCAGATGCCTAGCTGGGATTAGGATTAGCATCAGGCACTTTGATGGAGATGTGGGATTCCAAGTGCTGGCTTAACTGGCTGTGTCACAGCATCCTCTGCTCTTCCTCCTCCTCTTCCTCTTCCCCTCCCCCTCCTCCTCCTCCTTCTCCTTTGCTGCTGCTTCTTCTTTTTTTTAACTGCTGTCATCCATTGCTTTTTTCTGGACCCAGGTGCTGTGGGTCAGGCCCTGGCATTTCATTTATCCTTTAGTCTTTGTCTGCTTTTCCTTTCCTGACCTCCCAAACTCTGTGCCCTCCAAAAATCCTTTTTTTTTTTTTTAAGCATTACTGTTGCTGATTTCATCAAGGGAACAATTGGGGAATAATAATTATTCTTTCAGATAACTGTTGGAGACAGTGTTAATCTTCAAAGTGGCTTGCTGTCCTTGGTGAAAAGGACTGAGAAAGCAGCCCAGAAAACCTTCAGCCCATGGGAAAATTTCCTCTTACTCAAGTTAAGATTAGGCTTTAAGTTTAGGCTTTATTCTGTGATTCTGCCCACTTAGTCTGAGCTCATTGCTCGTTGAGGGAAAGATGGATGGCTTGGGAAGACGTTGCCTGAAACTTTACTTTCCCGAGGCAGCTTTAATATGCTGTGCCCCTGGGAAAGAGTAAACATTGACACATTGAGTGGAATATTTTCTGGTTTTTAAGTAAGTGCAGAGGCGACAGAGGGGTATTGTGAGAGCTGGGAAGCTTCCTCCTTGCGTCTTACTGCCCCTCACTTGTACGCAGGGGGACTCCACATTCTCTGCTGTGTGTGCAGACAGGTGTACACAGGTGTAGGTTTCTACTGCTGGGAGCAAGCATTGTGTGGGAGTTGGGGCATAGAAAACAAAGTCTGGAAACAGCAGAGTCCAGAGTGGGTGCTGGGGCCTGGCCTCCTCGTGGTCCATCAGACAGGTGCTTCCCAGGCCCTCCTGGATTGCTCCGGCTGTCCCTGTCCTTTCTGGCTGCCAGTGTGCAGCTTGCCACCTCATCAGGCAACCCTGTACTTTCCCCTTGGCCTCATTCCAAGGGCTCCCTGTTATTCTGCACACAAATATTTTTCTTTCTTCTTTCATTCATTCAGTTTTTTGCATATGCTTTTGGCCTATTTGGGCCAAAAGGAGAGGAAGAAAGTTGATATGATCCACCACTTAAATGTTCATCAGAAAAGGAGTCTTATTATCTAGAATTTGTTGACTAATGATTAGGACTCTATTCTGGGGAAAAAAAAAACAAACAAGCAAATAACTTCTTTATGCACTATTGTTAATGAATTTTGGAGGCAGTGATTAAGTTGATTGCATGGTTTTAAGCTATTCAAAGTCTGCAGATTTTATTTCTATTTTTCTGTCTTCTTTCTGCCCATTTTACTGTTTTCTCCTTTTTCAGTTACAACTAGAATCTCCTGCTTGGGGAAAAAATCCAAATTGTTCAGAGGAGGGGAATGTCCACCTTTCTCTCTAGAGTTTATCACCTTAACACTTTGGGTTATAATATATCAAGGTTTTTTTATGCATTACATGCAAGTGTATACACAAACACAAACACAAACACACATATACACACACACACACAGGTTAAGACAGGGGCCTTTGGGTTCAAAGCCTGGCCCCCCAACTCACTAACCTTTTGACCCTGGGCAAATGACTAAACCTTTCTAAACTTCGCTTTCCCTAATTTTCAAATGGAGAATATTAAATAACCCATAGGTCTATTAGCAAATATTAGATTTTTTGAAATGTCAGTATTTAACATAATAGCTGGAAGGTAAATGTTCAATAAATGTCAGATACTAATTTTAAAACAAAAATGGGTTGATGCTATATATACTTCTATAGCTTGCTTTTACTCAATACTAAATCACAGACATCCTTTTATGTCAATATATACAGATATTCTATTCCTTTTTTTATGGTCTCATGGTGTTCTTTAGTATAGATTAAATTATTTGACTCATTCTCCCACTGAGTATTTGTATTCTTTCTTTTAGTTCTGTGCCATGGTACAAATGTGTTGCAATGAATACATTCTTTTCTCTTTGCACTCTGTGTGCTTATAAGCCTCGTTCTTAGATGTAGAATGGCAGATTTCTAGGATGTGCTAATATTGTTACATACTATCAAATTGCTCTTCAAAAAGTTACACCAAGTTTTAGTTCCTCCAGCACTATGTGACAGTTGGGGCGCATGCTGTTACTGTTCAACTTAAGTTGCAAGGCAGGATCCTTTATGTGGCAGCATACAAAACCTGGTGGTGGCCGGTGTCCTAAGGATCTTTGAGCACAGCACAGAGACCTGTTAATTGAATGATGCTAAACAAAGAGCTTGTCATGGACTTGGTGCCCCTGTCTTGTCAGGATCCTCTGCAGTGAGAAGATTGACACCTCTGAGCGTCTGTCTCACCCTTTCATGTACCCAAGATACATATTCATGTATCCTTTATCAAGCAGAAGGTTTTTTTTTAATTTGGTAATTTTATTACAAATCACTTGCTATGAAATCTGCAACTGTGATTTTTTTTATTTCTCAACCTAGTTCATAGGCCAGAAAGGTACATGTCCCCACACACACAGTCCATTGCATTTGCTATTACTGGTTGCTTATGAAAGTCACACTGTATTTTACCCCTTTGAGGTCTTTCTGTTTTACGTTGGTCCTTGTCACAGTACATCTTACATCATGCTGAAAAGACACAAAACCGTTTAAAGAAAAATGGAAAAATCACATCAGTTTTAAGCACAGATATTTGCATTTCCTTGTGGAACAAGGTTAAGCCATGTGTGCAGATTCAGTTGAGAGAGAACTGAAGAAAAGGATGCGGCGTTAGGAGACTCTGCACAGGGCTCATACTGTTCTTTCTCGTGTTGTCATTGAAGAACCCTGAGGAAGCTCACCTGTTGCCACTGCTGCTTATTTGTACTTTGTCACAGCACTTTAGCTTTCAGTCCAAAGATTCTTGAACACTTTATTCAGGGTGTCGAGTGTAAGGTGCATGGAATCTTTAGGAAAATGGTTCTGAAATTATATCCAAGACGCCTGCGATTATTCCTATTGCATGTTAGGGTGAAATGGAAAAAAACACTTCCTTGAGAACGGAGGGTGTCCAGTTACGGAATCTTACTCAGAGGCTGCAGTTTGTAGACCACTCCCCTAACTCCATGCCCCTCCCCTCCTGGCCTTTTCTTTATTTTGGTCTTGCATTGAGCAGCCAGAGAAACTCGGTTGAAGACAGGAAAATGACTAAAAATCTTTATGTGACTATTTGAAAATAGTGACAGAGTAGATTCTACATTGCCAAAAAACACGGGTGGGAGTGGGCGTTGTGGCCGTGGGGCTGTGGTGCTGAAGGGAAAGACAGCAGAAGAGCTTGTGGGCTCAAACTGAGCTTCATGTTGGGACGACGTCACCAAGGCACTAGAACCCCAAAGACAACAGGAAGAAATTTTAATGAAGTCTGAGGTTAAGATCAGGACTCAACTAAACTGTGATTGAGAGGTTTGTAAGAAAAATTCCCAGTCGTGCTTGTAATTATTTACATAAAATAATTTCTGTCTGAATCATTTGTTAAGTTCATCTGTTTCTAAAATTTTTAAATTTTCAGCTTTATTTGAAAGGCAGAGAGAAAAAGGGGTTTTCCATCTGCTAATTCACTCCTCAAATGTCCATAACAGCCAGGACAGGGTTAAGTTGAGGCTAGGAGCTTGGAACTCCATCCAGGTCTCCCATATGGGTGTCAGGGACCTAACTACTTGAGCCATTACCACTGCTCCCAGGGTGTTCATTAACAGAAAGCTGGATTAGAAGTGGAGTAGCTGGGACTGGAACTAGGTGCTCTGATAATGATGCTATACTGTGCCAAATGCCCACCCCAGTTCACCAGTTTTAATAGTTACAGTTAACATAAAAAATTTATTTACTTGTTTATTTAAAAGCCATAGTGGCGGGGGAGGGGGAGAAATTGTCTATCCGCTGGTCCACTCCCCCTGTGCCGACTGCTGTAGCCAGGATTGGACCAGGCTGAAGTCAGGAGCCCAGAATTCTGTACACATGGGTGGCAGGAACCTAAGTACTTGGACTACCATTCTCTTCTTCTCAGGTGCATCGTCAGGAACCTGGACTGGAAGCATGGAGTAACTGGTATTGAACCAGACACTTAACTGGCTGTGCCACAATACCGACCCCAATTGTAGTATTTTTGTAGATATAGTATAGGATAGTATTAAAATTTCAGAGCACCTGCTCCTTCCTGTAGCAGTATAGTCCATTTGAAGGAAAAATTATAAAGGATACCTTTGAGGACAAAGATAAATGCTTCAGTCTATATAAGATAACATAATGCATATAAAATTAATTTCTGAATGAAAAAAACACTGCTTTTTTCTGGGCACCGTGGGTAATATATTCTCCATTGGAGTCATTCTGTTAAGGACAATCTCCAGCTCACTTTTAGAAAGTTTATATAAATACTGACTTTAATGTGTACTAGGTGGCACTTTGCATTCACAGATTTAAATACAGTCAAGTCATTAACTTGCAATTACCAAACTTTGCACTATAGCACTTCATTCAAGACCTCAGAGTGTTTTGTGGAAAGAAAAAGGGCAGAACTTTTTCAATTTACTAGATACTGTTGAGAACATTTGAGATGTGTGCAGGTCAAGGATCTATCTGGGAGATAATGTGAGATTGATTTCTTGAAACCACTTACTCATTCAACACATTCATTGCCTGCTTCTACATTCAAGGCACTGATTTATTTTTCAAGATTGAAATGTACCCAGTTTCTTCTTGCATCTGACATTCATAACTTCTTCATTACTTTGGTAAGAACAATAACTTTTCTGATAGAGGAGATCAAAAGTTGCTGGTAGAAGTTTAAGATATTATTTGGTTTTCAAAGTGATTGAGCTCTATAGGAATAAAATGTTAAAACCGGGACCCTGGATACCAAGAAAAAGATCAATTAGAAAAGTAAGTGCCATGGCAGATGCCGATAACTGAGATACCAAGAGGTAACTTCTTCTGGTATAAAGCTTTGCTTTAACAAATAAAAATTAAATATTTTATAAGCAAGATAGAGGAGATCTGTGGACCCATCCCTTGAACCTGTTTTTATTCAGGTGACCTTATTTTAAAAAATATTTATTTATTTGAAAGAGAGAGAATATGCTTCTTTCATGTCAGGCTGAAGGAGGACCCTGGAACTCAATCTGTGTCTCCGAAGAGTGTGGCAAAGACTCAAGCACTTGAGCCATCATTTGCTGTCCCAGGTACATTATCAGGAAACTAAATCCAAGCAGGGAGCCAGTACTTACACCAGCATTCTGATATGGGATGCTGGCCTCCCAAGTGGCGGCTTAACTGCTGTGTCACAATGCCCAACCCTTCAGTTAACATTTCATTCGGTAATTTTGACATAAGGATGAGAGGGAGAAGTCAGGGTGGACAACTGCAGGTTGACTATCTCTTATCTGAAATGTTTGGGACCAAAGTATTTCAGACTTTGGAGGTTTTTGGATTTGGAGATATTTGGATATATTTTACTGGCTGAGCATCCCTAATTCAGAAATCCCAAATGCTCTGGAATCTAAACCTTCTTAAACGTTGTGTTGGTACTTAAAAAGTGCCAGATTCTGGAGCATTTTGATTTTGGATTTGGGGATCAGGGATGTTTAACTTGTACTGTGTGTCAGTTGCCAGGGGAATTGACTAGAATCTTTCCTATTTCTGGGCACCGTGGGTAATATATTTTCCATTGGAGTCATTCTGTTAAGGACAATCTCCGGCTAGGATGTTGCTTCCTAGATGGGAGCACCAGTAGTGACAAGGCCTTATCAGAGAGGGGTGAAAGGCTCCTGGGTAAGAGCAGCAAATGAGGGGGCTCTGAGACTCTTTCTTTTTTTTTTTTAATTTTATTTATTTGAAAGACAGAGTTAGAGAGAGAGAGAGAGAGATCTTCACTCCCCAAGTGGCCACAATGGCCAAATCTGAGCTGATCCAAAGCTGGGAATTTCTTCTCGGTCTCCCACGTGGGTGCAGGGGTCCACCTACTTGGGCCATCCTCTGCTGTTTCCCAGGCACATTAGCAGGGAGCTGGATCAGAAGTGGAGTAGCAGGGACTCGAATGGGTGCCCATATGGGTTGCTGGTGATGCAGCCTGGGGCTTCAACCCACTGCCACACTGCTGGCCCCAGCCTCTGAGAATCTTAACAGAGAAGTGAACATAAAAAAAAAAAAAGTAAAAAATAAGGTTCTAATTAGTTTTCCCCTTGAGAATTATTCTCCTCATGATGATGTGCCTATGACTCAGGAGCCTGGAAAGTAAGGCTTTCTACCTTCCACCACCTCACGTGCTTATCTGAAGTCAAACCATTTAGTTTAGGGCCAGTCCTGAGCCTACAGCGATAAATGTTAGCAGAAACATTGGTCCTATTTGATCAGGGCCCTCGTAGGCCGGGGTTACAAGCTCACTCTCATTTTTCATCTGTGAATTTTCAGCAGCTCTCCCATCTCCGGAAGGCCTGGACTGTTGTTGCAGCAAAAGCCGTGAAGCCACGGGCAAGTGTGCCTTCTGAGTCCTGCGCAGTCCCTGCCTCTTCCCACACTCTCTGCAGTGCTCGGGGCTAGCGTACCTTCCTGAGCCTCAGTTTCCTGCCTGGAACCTGGGTTCAGTGGTTCCCACCATGCCTCTCTCTTAAAGTGGGTTATATAAGGATAGTCAGTGTTCTTGGAATTGTGTTTAATATATTATGCATTAATGAATTTAGCTCTTCCTTTTCCAAAGGGCACTAAAATATGTGCAGGTGCCTCATAAATCATCAAAATTGTCCCAAGCTTTGTTTCCTTAAAGTTCTCTCTCTGTCCCAGATCCAGTTAATACAATTTATGACAGTCAGTTTGCTAATCTGATATTTTATACCCTTGAAAGGATTTGTGGAGCCCTCCCATGTTCCCTGCCTCCACTGCGGGCACTGTCCTTAAATAACTGGTAGTACCCCTTAGGATAGAACAGGCCCAGTAGTCCTCTCTGCTTGAGCTGCAGAAATGCTAACAGAGCAAACTGTATTGTTAATAAAATGAAGCTAAACACATTGGTTGATTTTTTTTCTTCTTTTCTTTTGGGGGGGGGGAGCGGTTAAAGGAAATAGAGAAGCCAAAGCTAAGTAAAACTATTTTTGCTTATATTTAATGTTCATTTAAAGAGATGTTTACTGAGTACCTGTTCTCTGGTGCCAGGCCCTGGGGCTCTGAACACTAAACAACTCTGCAGCAAGAAGTGTGAACTGGAACACTATGATGAGAGCAGTGAACAGTTAAAGAGAGTAATGGGCCCAAATGGCTGTCGGCTGTCCTTTGGGGGCAAGACCATCCCGGACTTTAGATGATTAGTTTTTCTAAGTTGAGCATTCCTATTCTGAATTCAAAAATTCAAACTGTTTTGAAATCTGAAAACTCTCTGAGCATGAATGTGATGCTTAAAAGGTTTCAAGATTTGGACTTTTTAGATGACTGAAGCTCAAATCGTAAAGTTTCTGCAAATATTCCAAAATCTGGAAAAAAAAAAAAAAAGCCCTCTGCAATGGGAAACACTTCTGGTCCCAAGCATTTCTGATAAGGGCTATTCAACCAGTATTTACTTCCACCTGTGGGCTGACTCTCTCACTTTCCCTTCTTTGGGCTGTATTTCTTGCTAAGCTCTGCTGCTAGTTAGAGAACAAGTGATAAATACCCCCATTAGCACTTTGTGTCTTTCTAAGCTAGTGTTACCCTCAGGGAGCTCTTAAATTCTCCTCTCTTTAATAGCCCTTTGATGGCAGGCCTTGGACTGTGCTCTTAACTCTTCTGTCTCCAGTAAGGCCTTAGCTTTTGTTGTCCCCAAAGGGGCCCATTTGTCTGAGGAGGGCAGAGAAGAGCGCACCATTCAACCCCGGAGTTGTGAGCCTAAAGGAAAGCATCCCTGGCAGTAATAATACAAGGTTTTGAAAAATGTGCTTAAAGTATTTAAACGCGTGCTGGCATTGTGGCCTAGTGGGTAAAACTGCCGCCTGCGACGCTGGCATCCCATAAGGGCACCAGTTCAAAGTTCTGGCTGCTCCACTTCCAATCCAGCTCCCTGCTAATGGCCTGGGAAAAACAACAGAAGATGATCCAAGTGCTTGGGCCTCTGCTACCCATGTGGGAGACCCAGATGAAGCTCCTGGCTCCTGGCTTCAGCCTGGCTCAGCTCCATAGATGAAAGGTTCATTCATTCATTCATTCATTCTCTCTCTCTCTCTCAACTCTGACTTTCAAAAAAAATCTTTAAAAGAAAAATAAATGATCATCCTTACTTGCGGCATTTCAGTTCTCACTACTCCCATTCATGGAGTATATCCTTTAGGCCTGTATTCCCCCTGTGCATTTATGTTGTAATCTCCTCCCTATAAAATATAATCATATCTTTGATAAAGCAGGCAAGCATTTTTACTATTTAAGGGGCCCTGTTAACATTTCCTGGCAGAATTCTTAGATATAGTGGAGTAAACATGTTCAAAATATTCTTTCTTCTGTTCCAAACATAGGAAGAGCTTTTTAAAGAAATCCTAACCGAATTTAAAATCAAGAGGGGGATTTTCTAGACTAGGAATGAAGAGGAGTTGGGGAGGTGGGGTTAGTGGCCCAGACTTTAAAATCTGCCCTAGAAAAAAAGATCTCAATGCACCTCATACATGGCAGGAACCAGAACTGGACTCCTCCTGCTTTTAGAAAATCCTACTTCAGGGGCTTGTTCACTTGCATCTCCTATACAAGTTCCAACCATGATATTAGCTGCTAGGAAAGGAAATATAAGAAGAAAAACACTCCTGTGCAGGGAAAGTTTGCAAACGAAATTTCCAGAGCACTCAAGGAAAACCACCACCATGGAAGACCCCTCGAATGAGAGAACCCAAAACCAAAAAAGACAATGATGCAATCCGGAAGTTCTGGAAACATACAGATGCAGAGTTTCAGTAAAAACAGGATCTGTAGGCCGGCGCCGTGGCTCACTAGACTAATCCTCTGCCTGTGGTGCCAGCACACCAGGTTCTAGTCCCGGTCGGGGCGCTGGATTCTGTCCTGGTTACTCCTCTTCCAGTCCAGCTCTCTGCTATGGCCCAGGAGTGCAGTGGAGGATGGCCCAGGTCCTTGGGCCCTACACCTGCATGAGAGACCAGGAGAAGCACCTGGCTTCTGGCTTTGGATCAGTGCGGTGTGCCAGCCACAGCGCACTGGCCACAGCAGCCATTGTGGGGTGAACCAACAGAAAAGGAAGACCTTTCTCTCTGTCTCTCTCACTGCCCACTCTGCCTGTCAAAAAATAAAAAATAAATAAATAAATAAAAAACAGGACCTGTAGTATTTTTTCCAGTGAGAACAGGAGATCATTAAACAAGAATAGGTCATATGAAAAAAATGCAAATGGAAACCTCTGAAATGATAAAAATCTGCAGTTGGTGGTGGGTTAGGAAAGGAGATATAGCTGGGAAGAGCATTAATTGGAAAACATCAGTGAGACAAAACAGGAAGAAGGAGTTGGGAAGTTTGTTTAAAGGAGACAGCCATGGAGAGCTCTCATCCGCTGGTTTAGTCTTTAGATGTCGGCAACTGCTAGGGATAGGTCCAGTCTAAAACCAGGAACTGGGAACTCAATTCAGGTCTCCATGTGGGTGGCAGGGAACTAATATTACTTGAACCATTGCCTCTCCCCCTCGCCAGGGTGCACAGCAGCAGGGAGCCAGAATCTGGAGCAGAGCACAGGCCCAAACCCATGCAAGGCTGGAAAGTTTGAAAGAGAAAACGCTAGGTTGAGGCTAGATTGAGAAGCTCTGACATGCAGTCAGTGACTTTTCCTTTAGGTTTCTTCTGATTTGTGTCAGACTAGTTTGTATTTTGGTAACATTTCCTCTACAGACCCTAGCAAAGAACATGCATGCATGCCATGTATACATAACAGAGATGTATGGAAATAGCTGATAAGATGGAGAATTTTGGAAGAGAATTGGACTCTTAAAATCAAATGGAAATTATAGATGGATCGGAAGTGGAGCAGCTGGGACTAGAACCAGTGCCCATATGGGATGCCAGCACTTCAGGCCAGGGCTTTAACCCGCTGCAGCACAGTGCCAGCCCTAAAAATTCTGTTTTGTTCACATACTTTCCTGTCACCAATTAGGATAGCCAGAAGGATGTATCTACCTCTTTTATTTTAAAATTATCTCTTTAATTTTTGTTTTAATTTATGTTGTGGTGATTTCATTTTTATTCTTTAGTGCTGAAGCCAGTTTCTGTTTGACCTGGTCCTGTCTCTTACACATGTAACTTTTCTTTCCATTCTCTCAGCCACCCTCTGTCTCACCACTAGGGCATTGCCCTCACATGGTAGGAGCTAGAGTCAATATTTGTTGAATGAACGGTGAAAAACATAGCTCAGATTGACTTATTGATGTGAGATCTTTTTTTTTTTTTTTTGGTAAGGATTTATTTGTTCAGGTCTGTGCTGTGGTACAGCAGGTTAACACCCTAGCCTGAAGCACCAGCATCCCATATGGGAGCCAGTTCAAGACCCAACTGCTCCACTTCCGATTCAGCTCTCTGCTATGGCCTGGGAAGGCAGTGGAGAATGGTCCAAGTCCTTGGGTCCCTGGGAGACCTGGAAGAAGTTCATGGCTCCTAGCTTTGGACTGGCGCAGCTCCAGCCATTGTGGCCAACTGTGGAGTGAACTATTGAATGGAAGACCTCTCTCTCTCCTCTCTCTGTGTAACTCTGACTTTCAAATAAATAAATCTTTAAAAAACAGATTTATTTGTTTATTTTAAAAGAGAGACCCACAGAGCTTCCATCTACCGGTCCACTCCCTAAATGGCTGCAATGGCCAGCACTGTGCCAGTCCAAAGCCAGGAGCCAAGAGTTTCATCTGAGTCTCCCACATGGGTGGCAGGGGCCCAAACATCTTCTGCTGCTTCTGCCAGGTGCATTAGCAGAGAGCTGGATAGGAAGTGAAGCCTGTATAGGATGCTGGCATCACCTTACCTGCAGCACCTTGACTGACAGTGGGGAAGAAGGGAGATGGTACCTGTGAAGAACACTAGGAAGTGGAAGATGCTTTGCAACTGCTCAGAGCCTCACTGATACTCCAACAACTTTTTTTAAAATCCACTACTTATTGTACCTAGTGTGGTTTAGTCAGAAGATGGAAACAATATCCATAATTTGCATAGAAAATTCAATATAAAGAATTACTAACTAGTAAATGAGAATGGACTAATAGAGGAGAAGAGGGGCAAAGAGAACTTTGAAGAGCACAAGAGGGGCAGCCTCTATTGCTCATACCAAGGGAGAAGCCAGGGTTTATCCCCCAAAGGTGAGATTGCTACCTTCTTGCAGAGTGAATGTCTGGAACCCCCAGAATGGAGAAGTCACTGCAGTGCCACAGGACAGGGCTGGTGAGCAGGAAGCTACCCACTAGGTGCCAGCAAAACTGGATGGAAGACTGTGTGTCACTGGGTCTCCCCAGTGCCTGGCCAGGAAGTTGCCTGTTGTGCCAAAGAAGCAGGAACAAAAGCTCTGGAACCAGAAAGAGGCACCCTTCCTCCCGCAGTATCCTCTCAGCACCCTCTGCTGACGCTGGGCCAGCTGGCAGCAGAGCAGCGTCAAGAGCAGCTTGGCCCAGTGGAAATCCATGTAGTATAAGCAAGATATCATTTCATGATTTCTAGTAGCTGCATTTAAACATTAAAGATGACCAGGTGATACCTGGTGTTCAAATTGTGGTAACATAGAGACGACATAGAATTTATTATTTTAACCGTTTTGAATATACACTTTAGAAGTTACTATTCTACCAACCTCCAGAACTTTTTCATTTTGCAGATCTGAAATTGTACACCCATTAAATAACTCCCCATTCTCCTGTCTTCCCAGTCCCAGACAGCCACTGTCCTGTTGTTTCTATGAACTTGACTATTTTAGGTACTTCAAATGAGGATGCTACAAAAAGTTTTTGCAAGCATGGAATTAAAATGTTTATTCTGTTTCAAAAGTCTTTTAAGATCCATACTTTGCTTTTCACAGTGCACATTTTCCAAGCTCTTTCTGAAGCTCCCTCCTATAAGTGGGGTCACACAGTGTTTGTCTTTTGTGACTGGCTTATTTCACTTAGCACAGTGTCCTCAAGGTTCATCCTTGTAGTGTGTATCAGAATTTCCTCTTTAAGGACTGCATGGTGTATCGTTGTATGCCTGTAACACATTTCTGTAGCCATTCATTGGTCAGTGGATAGCGGAGTTCCTTCACCTCTTAGTGACTGTGAAGAGCGTTCCTATGACCCGGTAGTGCAATGTCTCTTTAGGGCCCCACTTTCAGATCTTCTGGATGTATACCCAGAAATGGAAATGCTGGGTCACACAATAATTGTGTCTTAAATTTTGTATGAAACCACCAGACTTTTCCATAGCAGAGGCACCATTTTTACCTTTCCATGAACAGTGCACATGGGCTCCAATTTCTCTACATCCTCACTAACACTTATTATTTTCTGTTTGTAGGGTGGTGGCCATCTTATTTTATGTGAGGTGCTATCTCATAGTTATGATTTGTATTTCCCTGAGAATTATGGATGTTGAACATCTTTTCATGTGTTTGTTGGCCATTTATATATCTTCTTTGGAGAAAAGCATATTCAAGTCCTTTGCAGTTCTTTAATTTGTTTATTTTGTTGTTGAGTTGTAATTTTTTATTCTGGATGTTAAACCTTTGTTTTAGGCCGGCGCTGTGGCTCAACAGGCTAATCCTCCGCCTTGCGGCACCGGCACACCGGGTTCTAGTCCCGGTCGGGGTGCCGGATTCTGTCCCGGTTGCCCCTCTTCCAGGCCAGCCCTCTGCTGTGGCCCGGGAGTGCAGTGGAGGATGGCCCAGGTGCTTGGGCCCTGCACCCCATGGGAGACCAGGTAAAAGCACCTAGCACCTGGCTCCTGCCATCGGATGAGCGCGGTGCGCCGGCCGCAGCGCGCCATCCACGGCAGCCATTGGAGGGTGAACCAACGGCAAAGGAAGACCTTTCTCTCTGTCTCTCTCTCTCTCTCACTGTCCACTCTGCCTGTCAAAAAAAAAAAAAAAAAAAACAAAAAACAAAAAAACCTTTGTTTTGTGAACATTTTCTTTTTGTATGAAGCTTTTCACTCTGTTGTATCCCTTAATGCACAAAAATTTTAAGTTTTGATGTCCAGTTTATCTTTTTATCTTTGTGGCTTAATTTTAGTAATAATTATTTAACCCAATGTATTAAAATATTATTTCATTGTGTAATCAACATAAAATATTAATAAGATATTTTATATTTTGCACTGTCTTCAAAATGTGTACATATGTTACTAACAGCATATTATCAGTTCATACTAGTTATCCTTCAACTGCACACTAACTATGTATAGCCCATGGCTATTGTATGGGATAGTGTAGTTTATAGAGCCAAGCTAGTGTAGTTTATAGGGCCAAGCTCTGATGTCAGAAAGCAAGACAAAACATATATTTGGCATGAGAGACATTAAATCAATAACTGCCACTCGATTCTAATTACGTGTCTACATAATGGAGTGTTGTATGTGATTAACAGTGATGTACTAAAGCAGTTGCAGAAATTTAGGGAAAAGGTTTATGTTAAGTCAAATAGCACCATACAGATTGTGTATACATATCAATTTTGTAGCAACAGCAAAGCTTCAAATAGAAACCTAGGCATTGAAAAAGATGGGCATGAAATACTCAAAAACATTACCAAGGATTACCTTTGGAAAGTGGCAGTGGGCTGTTTTGGTTTCTTCTTCCTACATCTATGTATTTCCAAATTCTCTTTAATGAGCACAGTTAATACATATAGAGTCCATGCTCTCTTAGCACACAGTTATCCTGTGGACTCCAGGCAGTTGAGCTTGTTGGAGATACAGTACCCTGGAGCTCAAATGGTTCACATGTTGAGAGGGAAAAACGTGATTAGAAATGGGATTGACACCAGTAAGTGTGTGGGCCTAGGTTTGTAAGGTGTTTGAAATATCTTGCTGTTCTACGTTTGCAGAGTCATGATTAGAAATCCTCAAAGTAGCAGCAAACCTAAGCTTTCTGACTATGGGACAGGAGATGGTGATTTCTTAGTTTCTGTTGAAAGCTGCTTGGTAATAGCTGTGACTGGAATGCCTGGCATTGTACTTTTCCTTTTGTCCTCTAGGGGATTGAGGATTAAAAGCCTGTTATTGGAATTGATTTATTTTGTCTTTTCTATCTGGAGCATTTTATCCCTCTGCTGCTCTTTCATAAAAAGTAGAGGTGTTTTTTTTTTCCCCATAAGAAAGTTAAAGAAGGGAATGTTGTGATCTTCTTTGGTCCTGTGTGTATGTGTGTGTGCACACATGTGCTTATGTGCATGCATGCCAGGGGCGGGTCTGTCAACACAGCTGCAAGATAACTTGCCCATTTTGTGAGATTCTCTCTTGTGCTTTAATCCTGTTGGTTTGCCTCAATTCTATGCAAGTTTGGTCTCAAAAGGCCAAAAGTCCATGAGACCAACTCCAAATCTGACTATAAAAATTTTTAGAAAGCAAACATTTGTTGACTTAATTAAGTACAGATACATATTAGTACCTATGTTCTCAGTGTTTGTCATGAGTTAGTTCATATCACAGGTAAAAAATGAACGCACAGAGATTTGCTAATGTGCTGGAGGTGACATAACCAGTTAGAGATTGAGGCAGAATTCAAACTTATAGAATCTGGCTCCATAGTCTGTGCCCTCAAGGATTAAGCTGTTAGTCAGAATCTAATGTACAACATGGTCTGCATGGTACAATAGAGTTTCTTATTTAGTAGGTCTAAGGTAAGTTGCAAGTTTAAGAAGTTCCCGGATCTTGCTGGTGCTGTAGGATCAGGGTTATACTCTGAGAACCACTGAGCCCTGGCGGGACTCATCTTCATGGCCCAAATACACAGTCCTTGCTGGGAACTCTTCGCTACCCTGGTGTCTGCTGGTCTTACATGGCAGTGGGTGAGGGGCAGTTGGGCAGCTGTGACCCTCACAGCTATGATGCTCATAGCAGGGTCATTGTATGTCAGACTCTAACTTGGCCATTTTCCAGAGTAAAGTGACATCTTCATTGAGATATGATTCACATACTATATGATTTACCCATCTGAAGAATGTAATTCAATGGTTTTTAGTGCAAATTTGTTCTACCAATACCACAATCACTACCAACTCCTGTTTCACCCAACAATTCAAGGCCTAGATGTACTTTAAAAAATGTGTTTATTTATTTGGAAGGCAGAGTTACACAGAGTGGATTGGGGTGGGGGGAGAAGGAGAGAAAGAGAAAGATCTTCCATCTGTTCATTTTCTCTCAAGATGGCAGCAACAGCCTGAGCCGGGCCATGTTGAATACAGGAGCCAGGAACTTCATCTGGGTCTCTTATGTGGGTGCAAGGGCCCATGCATTTGGGCCATCCTCTGCTGCCATCCCAGGTGCATTAACAGGGAGCTGGATTGGAAGTGGAGCATCTGGGATTTGAATCAGTGCTCATATGGGATGCTAGTGTCATAGGCAGTGGCTGAACACACTATCCCAAAACTCCAGCCTTTATAGAGGCATTTAATATACTTTTTGATATTCATTTTCAGTTCATTGTCATTCACTAGCAAAGAATAATATCAATTTTGGGACTTTTACTTGCAAGATAGAACTTTAAACTTGTGGACTTCAAAAGCTTTGCCTTGTGGCCAGGACTTGGGAGAACTGACTTGGCCTAGGAGGTGGTTCCTCTTCTTCCAAGAACTTATGTGAGATATTTATCCAACTCCCCAGACTCCTGTGTGTTCTGGAATTTGGCATTTGAGCCTGGCTCCTCAGGACACTTTGTAAAGGGATATGATTGTCTTCTTTCCCCTTAAACTCAGCAGTTAGGGAAGGATTCCACATGTAGTAATCTCCTACTTTGTAGAAGGTACTATGTGTGTTATTGGAAATATATGAACAAGAGGTGATCTCTACCCCCAAGGAATTTCAAGTGGAGGGAATTTCAAGTGGAAAGACCAACATGCATAGAAAGGGCTGTTGACATAAAGCAGAATGTGATCAGGGTTCCAGCCAGGAAATTGACAAAGTGCTAAGAGAGCACATTTTGTTTGTGCAGAAGGAGCCATGAGATCTAGACATTGAAAAAATGGATATAATTTTAGATGAAGGAAGAGAATCCAGAAGTGGGAAATTGTAGAACATTGTATCCTAGTGATGAGTGAGTATGGTTTACCTGGGAACAAGATGGGCTTAAAGGAGTGAGAGTAGGAAGTCATGTTAAGCTTATGTTGTAGAAAACATTGAGTGCCTTATTAAGGAGAGTGTTTACAATTCCTTAGATGCAGGGGAAGTCAGTAGTTCGGGTTCAGGGACTCCTGTGTGAGAGCTGTGCTCCAGGATGTCTCTTCCAATGGAAATTTTTGTCTGTGCAGTTGGCAAGACCGCTTTTGCATCTTTTTTCCCCAAGTTGCCCAAGGCCTCCAATATCTAAGCCCTCCTGGTGGAGCCTGCCTGCCTGTTTCTCTCTTGGTATCCCTTATCATTTTACATCTCCATGCTTCCCAGATCACTTCCTCCTACAGAAGGCTGCTGTTCTGCTCTCCAGGAGATTTCTAGTCTAACCGAAAAGACTCAACATGCTGGGAGGAACAGGTGCTGCAACAACTCAGGAGTGCGTTGCAGAAACCACAGGTGTGTTTCCCTGTGCTCAGCTGAACAACAGCCATTCCGCCCCAACGTGGGATGTGATAAACTCAATCCAGGGGTGAATTTGTGACCATGTAGAAGAAACTATCACTTACAGGCTCCCATAGACTCCGCAAGCCACTGCTGAGGCAGAACCCCACTCTGAGGACAGCGCCTCTGCCTCTTCCACACAGGGGCCAGCCTGCCTCTGCTCATGACACATACAGCCTATTATTCATGTAGATTCTGGCTGCCATTTGTTATTGTTTTAAGCCCAGGAATTCCTTTAGTGAATCCTTCATACAAGAGGAAGAGATGTAGTACATGAAAAAGGAAATCTATTCTATTACACATTTTACAACTTTTGTTTAAAAAAAAAAAGAAAAAAGACTTGTCAATTGTTGTGCTTTTTAGACTCCAGGGACCTCAGTCTGAGCACTCTCCCCTCCTGGAAAGGTTCTCATAGGTAACCTGAGTTTGAACTTGAACTTAGTCATCTCCTCACCACAGAACATTTTTCTCTGTCAGGATTTCATTGCACTGTGTAATAAGCTGCATGACTCGTAAGGGGTGTTTGTTTAAGGGTGCCCCTAAACCGAAGAAGCCTTCTCTGGCACTGGGGTTTCACAGCACAAGCCTTCCCTGCCTTTCCTCACCACTGTCCCCTTGGGCTGTGCACCGTGGGGACCCCCACTGTCGCACATACCTGTAAAAGAGTCATGGAGAGCTTCGTCAAGGCTGAACCGTCAAAGGCTGTCTGGTTTGTGTTTCAGACTCTTGGAGTATGGTCAGCAGTGCAGAAATATGTCCCACGGGGAGATCAAAGCTGCGGTGGCTAGACCGATGCAGTCACTGCTCTGCTTAATTAAAACCAGGCCTCTGTGTGTGTGTGTGTGTGTGTGTGTGTGTGTCAGTGTGATTGCAAGGGAGCAGTTACAAAAGAGGTGGTGGTGGTGAATTCCTGACATCTGTCTCTTGGTCCACATGGTACTGGTGTGCAGGGAGCTGCAGGTGTCACCTGCTCGTGACACAACAGTGTTTCCATGCACACCTGCCCTGTGCACACACATACTAATCCATGAGTCAGATTCTGTCTCATCAGTTGACTCAATCATAGAAATACAGAATCTGAGAGCTGGAAGGGACACTTTTTTATCCCATTCCATTAGAGACCAGAAACTGAGGCCAGAGGGATCTTCTGAGAGTCGGTTAGGAACAGAGCCTACATTTCATGTCACTTCTCCAGTCCCAGCCGGAGTCAAGTTATAAATGACAAACAGTTTCTCACTCCTTCATTGCACATATGTTTATTGATGCTGCACCATGTGTCAAGGTCTTTGATTTCATTACTGATTTCTCATTCATCTGGCTCCTTCCCACCCTCAACTCTTTTGGACAATTCAGCTGCACGTTTCCTGTGCTAGTTGCGATCCAGCTTTCTAATACCAACCAGCAGTTTTGCATACCTACCATGTCCCAAGCTCTGGGGCTAACATTTTCCTCGGTTATTAATAACAAAAACTTCCATGATATTGAGCCCTTCTAAATGCCTCATTTAATCCTCAGGGAAATATTTTTAGCTGATGTATCCGTCACAGCATGCCATTCATGTTTGCACAGCTGAAGGGCCCCCAGCTTAAGCAGTGTGTCCAAGGATGACCAGGGAGTAACTAATGGGCCTGGCTTTCCAGTCCTGCCTGTCCATCTCTCTGCCATGAAAGCACACACTTGTCTGGACTTTTGCCCTGATAAGCTATAAGAAGGCAGGGCATGCCATTCTTCCCTTCCTCTGTCTCCCCTCTCTCCTGTTTGTTTTCCTGAAAAGAACATGCCAGCCTTTCTTGGAGGTGGGGAGAGTCTGTTGTTCCTCCATTCTATTTCCTGTCTGTGTGCACTGTTCCTAGAGATACGGGCTCTATCAATCTGAGCCCACAGTTTCCTGGCTGGCCCACTGGTTGCAACAGAGGCTGGCTGGTTTCTTGCTTCTTTTTACCAGCCTGCTTTGCTGCCTGGTGTGCTGCTTCTCCTGCCTGTCTTAACCTCTTCCTCCTCCTGGGCATTTGAGGAGTCTCAGCTAGCTGACTTGCTCATTATTTGGGAGGGAAGACTGTGTCATTTGATGGTAGCCTGGTCGTCAGAGCCTTGGGTAGCCCCTAGCTCTCTCGGACATGCAATATGTTTATCTGTCTTGATGTCTGGTGCCACAGTGGTGATTTAAACCAGTTCATTTTCCATGTACTGCTGAGGGCAGCTCACCTGTGCTGCAGAGGAGTCTTGGATCTTTGTGGCATGAACTCCTGACTTTTCAAGAGCTTCTAGCTGAAAGCTAAGATCCTTCAGGTTAGATGTGATATTGAAACTTTAATTGGACAAATTCTCATTAGAGCCCATGAGTCCCAGATCATGCTGCTGGAGTCTAATGTCTTTTAACATAAAGCCCTCGTTAAGTCATTTCACTGTAAGTCTTGAACTTGGGAACGTGGAACGGCCTCGGAGATGGGAGGTCAGGAGATTTGGATTTGATTCTCAGCCCTCTGCCAGTCACTCACTCACTCTCAGGCCTTAGGGCAGTCACTTTCTGTCTCTGTTTCCCCATGTTGTACAGGGATTTTTGAAAAAGATTTATTTATTTGAGAGGTGGAGTTAAAGATATTGGAAAGGAGAGACAGAGAGAGAGATCTGCCATCCACTGGTTCACTCTCCAGATAACTGCAATGGCCAGAGCTGGGCAGATCAAAAGTTAGGAGCCAGGAGCTTCTTCCTGGTCTTCCTCATGGGTGTAAGGATCCAAACACTTGGGCCATCCTCCACTGCTTTTCCAGGCCATTAGCAGAGAGCTGGATCAGAAGAGGAGCAGCTGGAACATGAACTGGCACCGTTACATGGGTGCTGACACCCCAGGCAGAAGCTTAACCCACTATGCCACAGTGCTGGCCCGTGTACAGGATTTATGTGAGAATTAAGACCCGCTGAGAAACAATCCCATTTTTATCTCAATGTCTGGTTTGTTGAGGATGCTGGTCAATCTATATTTTAACACACAGACAATTTTGGATTAACTCTGTTACTTCTGCCAGAAATTAACACAGACAGTTGGCAGTTGATCAACAAGAATGAGATTGAGATCTAAAGAATGACAATGGAGTTCTTTGTTACTGAAAGAATGCTCAACTCAAGGGGACCCACACCACCCATTCTAACACTTCATCCACAGCTCTTAAAGGGAGACTTTGCAGGGAACATTGTAGTTGTGGATTTTGAAAAAGCGGACTCTACAAATAAAAACTATTTGTGTTGCTGTTATTTTTCATCTTCAATAGAAATGTGAGTCCTTTTCAGAGAGGCTGAGAGACATGTAGTGCTTTTCAGTCTCCTTGGCTGCCTCGAGGGTGAAATGAGAGGCACAGAGAGCACTCAGCACATGTGGCCAGGCACATAGCTAGGCTGAGTGCGTTGCAGCCAGGCTCAGTGGGTGCTCAGTCAGGCTCAGTAAGTGCATCATCATCCACACAGCTAGACTCCATACACGTGCATGGCCAGGTACACAGCTAGGCTGAGTAAGTGCATGGCTAGACACATAGCTGGGCTTAGTACATGCATGGCCAGGCATGCACAGCTAGGCTCAGTAAGCACATGGCCAGGCATACAGCTAGGCTGAGTAAGTGCATGAGTAGGCACACGGCTAGGCTCAGTACATGTGTGACCAGACACATGGCTAGGCACAGTACAGTGTTTCGGTCTTTGCAGACAGGTGTAATTAATTAACTGTGGGGCTGGGCCAGGAAGAATTACTCACATGTCACATGCAGGTAGTCTCCTTATTTCACTATGTTGTTTTTAGTGAAGGTGTCAAGTATTGTATTCTGTAATGTGTTAACCTTGTAGTACTGCTTAATTGTGTTCTTTGTACTGTGTGGGTTTGCATGAAGAAAGCACAAGACAAGAGTGGGAGGTAGGAAAAGTACCTCTTCATTGGATTGATGCAGTCTGTACCAGGATGTGTGACTTAGAGAAGTGAGCCTGGATGGGTGTCAGCCCCCACTTTACTCTCTTCATTATCTCTCAGCAAAACATAATTAATACTTAGCACAGCTACATGCCACCACAATTCTGCTGCCTTCGTTTGATCTGAATGCATACCGAGTCAATTGTGTGAATTCCTAAAGCTGATTGCACCAGTTAAATTTGTTACTGTGATTCAACGATTTAATGATTACATAAATAAAATATAGGTGATAGCTATTGTTTACTGAGTACTTGTTGTGTCTAACTCACTCTTCTGGGTGCTTAGCATTTAGTCTCCTCTAATTACTGTGTTTATAAAACTAAGTTGTTTTGACCCAAACTGACAAAAGTGAGCTGCTACCAAGGAAGTTGCCAATGAATTAAATGTGAAGAATTTGGGAGAAAAATAAAAATTTTTGAAGAATTCTGCCTCTAGATTACTTAGCAAGTGTCTAAGTTCTTAATTTTCTTGGAATAAAGCAAAACGAGGAATGAGAGTCAAAATTATTTATGCAAAGATGATTTTGGGAAACTAAATTGTAGATGTATTTCTGGAGGAACGGCCTCCGATTTACTTCAAATTATCAGATATTAGTGAACAAATGTGCATTTCTAGGCTTTATATTAAAATCAAATGTTTAAGATACTCACATGTCATTTTCTATGATTCTTTGCTTTAACATCCACCTTCATTAATGGGCCAACATTTACTGGCTGTGATGGTGTTGGTGTTGATAAGAAGGTTTACTGTAAGAAATGTACTGAAGGCTGGCGCTACGGCTCATTTGGCTAATCCTCTGCCTGCGGCACTGGCACCTGGGTTCTAGTCCCAGTTGGGGTGCTGGATTCTGTCCCGGTTGCTCCTCTTCCAGTCCAGCTCTCTGCTGTGGTCCGAAAAGGCAGTGGAGGATGGCCCAAGTGCTTGGGCCCTGCACCTGCAAGGGAGACCGGTGGGGGGAAGCACCTGGCTCCTGTCTAACTCTGCCTGTCAAAAAAAAAAAAAAAAAAGTAATTCCAGGAAGTAGAAAGGCCTCCATATTGCCCACTGACCCTTGAGGCTAAAGATCTAGAGAGGAAGTGACTTGTAGGGCCAGGGCTCTAACCAGGCTTCCTGATGTCTAGGTTGGTGCTGCTCCTGCCACCAGAAAGATTTACATCTTCCCTGCACGTTTACTCACCCAGCTACCAACCTGGAGACGTGAATTGAAACCCATACTTCACTACTCAGTGAGATTGCCTTCTCCTTTTTAATAAGCCACACTACTGCCAGCTTACTAAATGTAGGGCCCACATAATGTCCACAATCGGCCCAAGTCTCATCCCTGTAGTACCCCATGGCCACTGAGTGTGTGTTAAGGCACTCCTGTTCACTTGGCATATGGTTTGAAATTCCTACCTTCTGTCCGTTACAGGGAGTGCCTAGAAGTTAAGCCCCTCACCTGATGCATTCATATATCTCCAGGGAAGTACTTTAGGCTTACACATTCTGCCCAAGGCTAGGCAAGCTCTACTGTGGCCAAGGGAGGATTGCATTTGCAGAGATACCACTGGCACCAGGCTGAGGGCCCTTACAGCAGAGCTGTCTTTCCAGCTAGAACCAGAATTACATTGTCTGGGTGAATGAAGGGTTCTGGAAGTCTCTCTGTGCGCTCCCTCCACTCAAAATGGAATAAACCCCACAAATGTGTGGGTGATGGTAAAATATCAATAAGTGTTATTCCCAGTGGCTTTGCATTTATACTGGGACACTTTAGAGGAAATGGACAGCCCCAAGAAGAGGATTCAAGACACATGGTCCTTCCCTCATAGTCTGTTTATGGATCTGGCAAATATTTACCAACTACCCATGGAGGGCTGGGTACTGTACGAAGTATTGGAAGTTTTGTTGGAAGAAACTGTGGCCTTGCCCTTGCCTAGCTCACAGGAAGTTGGAGGGGGCCACACAAGTCAAGGAATGATTGAAGTGGAGCGTGGTCTGTGTGATACATGCATTTTGGAAGCAGAACAGTAGCTCATGGTTATGCAGGTTGCGACAGCTCAAGGGCTCTTGGTAAAAGGAATTAGCAGAGGCTTCAATGCAGCCCACACACAACTCCTCAAGACTGTGCTACCTGGAGCCTCATTATAACCCTCAGAAAGGTGCTTGAGGAAAGCAGTGTCCCTGATTGCAGACACCAGATGTAGATTAAGGTAGAGGAGAAAAGGGTGCTTGGAAGCAAACATCTGAATTGAGAATTGGAAGATGACCCAGAGTTAACCAGACAAGGGGAGCAGAGGGGAGGTGGGAAAGAGTGTTGTAGGTAGAAGCGATTGTCAATGCTGTTGATAGTGCTTTGCATGTACCAAGACCCAAGCTGCATGCTTTAAAAGATTGATCTCAGAAGGGTTTGCTTATAGAAGAGGATGGAAGTGCAAAAGGACCTGGCACTCTTTGGGTGTTCATTAAGTATAGAGTGTGGAGTTCTGGGAAAAGAGAGATCTGCAATTACCCTTACTTTGAGCACCAGTACCTATTGACTTGTCTAATCCCCATGACTGTGAGGTCAGCAGTGTCATTATCCATGTTTTGCAGCTGAGACTGGGTCAGAAGTAAGTAACTCATACAAGGCTGCAGAAGAGGAGACAGAATTAATTTGTATTCCCACTGGCTGCAGAGATTAGTTTTTTTTTCTTTTTTTAACAGGCAGAGTTAGACAGTGAGAGAGACAGAGAGAAAGGTCTTCCTTTTCTGTTGATTCACCCCCTAAATGGCTGCTATAGACGGCTTGCTGTGCTGATCCCAAGCCAGGAGCCAGGTGCAGGGCCCAAGCACTTGGGCCATCCTCCACTGCCTTTTCGGACCACAGCAGAGAGCTGGACTGGAAGAGGAGCAACCGGGACAGAATCCAGCACCCCAACTGGGACTAGAACCCAGGGTGCCAGCACCGCAGGTGGAAGATTAGCCAAGTGAGCCATGGTGCCAAGCCCAGAGATTAGGTTTTTAATCCCTATTCTGCCTTTGTGGAAAGAGCTCAAGATGGAGGTTAGTCTCCCAGGTTTGATTTGGCAGAGGAGACCAAGGATGCGTCCACTGAGGTGAGGGACATCAGCATCAACAAAGGGATGACCTGTACAATTCTGTGAGTAGGGAGGGACTGGTCATACAGTGCTCTTTCCACAACTCCAGGAAAACAAAAATCCTTTCCCTTAAATTATCTCATTCATTGCTAACCACATTCGATAAAAGTTGAATGTAATATCCCCACTGCAGCAATGAAAGAAATAGGCTCAGGGAGAATAAATAACCTTTCTCCTCAAAAATTAGATGGAGGAATTTCCTGACTCTAGGAGCTCATTTGTTTTTTCATCCCTCTCTCCCTTCTCCCCTCCCTCTCTTCCAATCAACTTATTGAGAATTTACTGTATACCAGACACTTGGCTAGGCTTGGGAGATGGAGTAGTGAATAAGACGGGTTCCCTAACCTCAACTGAACATGGATTTTAACACATTTGCAAATGACATTCGTCAGGACATGGAGCCTGTGACTTCCCTCTGAATCTGAATTGCCCTTGGTGACATGCTTATAGCCAACAAGAAGCAAGAGAAATATGTGACTTCTGAGGCTAGGGCCCCAAAATGTGCAGGCAACTGTCACTCACTCTGAGGAATGCTGGCCAAGTAAGAAGTCCAGCTAGCCCAATAATGTAGCCACGTGTGGGCAGTATGGTGACAGCCAGCATCATCTTCCAGCAGTGTGGGTGAGCTACCTTGGAAATCCAGCCTGGGCAAACCTTCCAGTGCCTGCAGCCTTAGCCAAATCACACTGTAACTGTGTGAGAACCCTACACAACTGCCCCAGCCAAGCCTCTGCACATTCTCCACCCACAAAGCTGTGAACAAAATGAAATGGTAGTTAGGTTACAGATACAATATGTTGCATGGAAATGGTAACCGGGATCATGAGCCTCCAACAATTGAGAGGAGCACAGGCTCAGGGCACCCAATGGAGATAGGGCTTGTATTTTGTCTTGTTTGTGTAAGCTAATGCATATAGAGTATAAAAGTCCTATGGATGTCATATCATTCGGTATATAGTTATAAATATTGCTTCACTGAATTATACCATGTACATGACAGTGTACATGTTATTGTACACTTTTGTACCCTTTTCCCCATGTTATTGTCATGAATCCCCTTACTTTGTGATATTAATATCCCTGTTTTCAAGAAAAAATAGTATATGTGTGTATATAATAGCTACATGTGAAGTGAATGTGGCAAAATGATTAAAAGTTGTTAAATTTGGGGCTGACCCTGTGGCGCAGCAGGTTAATGCCCTGGCCTGAAGTGCCAGCATCCCATATGGGTGCCAGTTCTAGTCCCAGCTGCTCCTCTTCTGATCCAGCTCTCTGCTATGGCCTGGGAAAGCAGTAGAAGATGGCCAAGTCCTTGGGCCCCTGCACCCATGTGGGAGACCTGAAAGAAGCTCGTGGCTTCGGATCAGTGTAGCTCTGGCCGTTGGGGTCATCTGGGGAGTGAACCAGTAGATGGAAGACCTCTCTTTCTTTCTTTCTCTCTCTCTCTGTAACTCTTTCAAATAAATAAAATAAATCTTTTAAAAAATTGTTAAATTTTAAAGCTAAAAGAAATAAAAGTATTTAAGTATTAAAAAAGGGCTCAAGTCACAAGAGAAGAAATTACTTTAAATCTTCTACTTTAACAGTGAAACCTCCAGCTATCTCCCAGCTTTGATTGCTAATTGATCTTTGGGAAGGAGAGATGAGGGCAGGCAAACGAAGGATAATAAAAGTGGAATGAGCGTTCTTTAATGAAGAAGAATTTATGGGGCCGGTGCTGTGGCACAGCAGGTTAATGCTCTGGTCCGAAGTGCTGGCATCCCATATGGGCACCGGTTTGAGACCCAGCTGCTCCACTTCCAATTCAGCTCTCTGCTATGGCCTGGGAAAGTAGTAGAAGATGGCTCAAGTCCTTGGGCCCCTGTACCCAGGTGGGAGACCTGGAAGAATCTCCTGGCTCCTAGCTTCAGATTGGTGCAGCTTCGGCCGTTGTGGCCAATTGGGGAGTGAACCAGCAGATGGAAGTCTCTCTCTCTCTCTCCCCCCGCCCCCCCCCCCCCGTGTAACTGTGACTTTCAAATAAATAAATAAATCTTTAAAAAAAGAAGATGAATTTATTTCACACATTGCTTTGGGTTTGATCTGGCATGCTTCTCCATATACATACCCATATAGCCCCACACAGCAGGCAATGCTGGGGTGTGATTGAACAAGTGGCCACCACTAGTGGAGCCTCACTGTTCTGTCTTTAAGTTGGTAATGGAGCGTGATCTCCACTTTAGGCCTATTACCCTGATTAGTTAACACTGTTTGAAAAAGCCTGTGTGGCTCTGCTTCACACATGTCCACTGAAGGTGGTCGTGATGGACAGAGCACTAAGGGAGTAGGGGAGAAAAGGCTGCAACTGGAATGGAAAGCATGCTGCTCAGGGTGCCATGAAGCATCGGTCCACTGAGGGGAGAGGCAGATGGTGTAGGTCATGGGGAGGGTCGATGGCATGAGCATCTCCTCCCAGAGGCCAGGGTATTTGCAGCTTCATTCTGGTCCCACTTTTGCTTTCCCCTTTTGCCTGTGCTTGTGCTTGTAGGATGTCTTCCTTTCCCTTAGCAAAAGAAGAACAGGGAAGAGAGATGATGGTGATTGATGGTGTGTCCCAACTATTGCTCTCAGCCTGTTAAGAAAGAGATGGGAGGAGTGCAAAATCTCCTTGCCAATTAGCCCATCACGGCTCCCTTTTTGTGGTATACTATTTATTTGTTTATTGATTTGAGAGGCAGAGCTCCCGTCTGCTGGTTTACTCCCCTAACACCTGCAATGGCAGGGCGAGGGTGAGGACCAGGCTGCAGCAAGAAGTTGGGAACTCAATCCAGGTCTCCCTCCGTGGGTGTCAGGGACCCAATTAACTTGGGCCTTTTCCTGCTGCCTCCCCAGTGTACATTAGCAGAAGGCTGGAGTCAGGACTGGCTCTGGGACATGGACCCAGGTACTCTGATGTGGAATGTGGACATGCCGGGAGGCATCTTAACTTCTAGGCAAAGTGCCCATCCCTCTGCTCCTCTTCTCAGTCTGTCAACTATGGAAGGAATTGTGAACTCGACCTGCACACTGTCGGGATGGTGGGGTAATGGCTTTCTTTGGCAAGAAGCACTGGAGACAAGTTTCAGTGAACATGTATGCTTTAGTAACAACCAAGCACCCCTTTTAAAGGGCAGGCAGAGTGGGTGTAACTAATTCAGGGCAACACTGAGTCTATAGGATAGAACTGATATTGGTGCTGCTATGCTTCTCCAATCAGCTAGAAGGTCACGTAGCTAGGTTAGCTTTCCTGGTGGTCCTAATAGGCCTGGGCCACACCCAGGAGCTTTCTGCCTGATTGGCAGTTACAGGGCCCTTTAACAGAGAGTGGGGGTAGGGGAAATCCGCCTGGGGCTCCTGCAACCTACCAGTAGTCAGGTTGTGGGGTCCTTCCCAGGAGGCATGGTGTGCCATGCCCTCTCAACCTTCTGCATGGGCAGGGCAGGGCAGGCAGACTCCCCACCAGGCACAGTATCGCCCACAAGAAGTCATAATGCTTTCACCAGAAATATCTATG
Organism: Sylvilagus floridanus; assembly: GCA_949820135.1. Classification (NCBI taxonomy): domain Eukaryota; kingdom Metazoa; phylum Chordata; class Mammalia; order Lagomorpha; family Leporidae; genus Sylvilagus; species Sylvilagus floridanus. The sequence goes on from OX463225.1 coordinate 123,714,680, forward strand.
GACAGGTCTTGGAATTATTTATTTTTCTTCTTTTTTTAAAGGTTTGTTTGTTTGAAAGGCAGAATTACAGAGGAGGGGGGACTAGATCTTCCATCCATTGGTTACTCCCCAAATGAACAGAGCTGAGTGGGTCTGAAACCAGGAGCCAGGAGCTTCTTCCAGATCCCCCAAATGGATGCAGGGGCCCAAGAATTTGAACCATCTTCCACTGCTTTCCCAAGTGCATTAGCAGGGAGCTAGATTGGAAGTGAAGTAGCCAGGACTTGAATCAGCACCTACATGGGATGCCAGCATTGCAGACAGCAGCTCTACCCATTATGTTACAACACCAGCCCTTGGGATTGCTTCTAAGAAGCAGAGTGTCCTGGTACATATTCTTCCTTAATTAATGTTTCTAATTTTTATTCAGTTTTAAACGAAAGGCTTTTACCCATGGGCTACCTGAGATGTTACTTGTCTGTTCATTTTTGGAGGGACCCATAGGAGCAATTTTCAACCTCATTTAACCTGAAAAACAGCTGTTGTAAGAATTGTTGAAGGATTCTCTTCCTGCTGAAGGGGGAATGAATGGCAGAAACTTGATTAGGAGTCAGTGCTGGAGTTGCCTGGGCCACAATGAGATGAGTCTCAGGGTCCCACCATGAGTTGACTTTCCTCCCATCAGAGCTCTGTCTGGATTTTCAAAGACACCGTGCCATGGGTCTAGTCTCACTGGTAAGATGGAGATAGACTCTACGGGCAAATCAGGCCTTCAAAGGGTTTCACCTGCTCTGCTGTAAAAGGCAAGTTTACTCTTGAGTTCATATTTTTATCACTGAAGATGAACAAGTAGGGGTGGAATGGAAGACAGAGAAGGATCCAAATTGATGAGGCAGGATCTATGGAGGGAGCACCTGGGTCCTGGGACTCTGATGGGAAGGTGCTGGGCAGGTGCTGGGTGCCCACCTTCCCTCTCTGTTGCTGTAGATCCCTGCTGAGGTGAGTAGCTGATTTCTACCTTCTGTGAGACACACTCAGGGACTGCTCCCTTGAACTAACCTTTGTCACCATCTTGTTAACCTCCTTAAGAATGGAACATAAGGACATTTTCATGACTGAAAATTCTCTGAGGTTTTGAATAATCAGTCATAGGATTGTGTTTCTTTGATACTGGAGAAGAACATATAGATAATTGAGGGTAACCCCTGCCTTTTACAGAGAAGAAATCTGGTTCTTTGAGAAATTAAGTGATTTTCCTGTGCTGGGTTATATACCTATTTAGTGCTAAAGCTAGGACAAGAACTCACGTTTCTTGGCTTTTAAATCATTAGTATTTCTACTGTACTGTATTGTTTTATCCAAAAGACTACCTGTAAGTTGATTGAAAGTGGGGTTTCCAGGTAATTCTTTGTATGGGGGTGGGGGAGTGAGGCTGGTCTGTGCATTGTGTGATATTTGGCAGCATCTCTGGCTTCTCCCCAATAGTCACCAGGAGCAACTGTTTCCTCACCCAACTGTGACAAACAAAAATGTCTGCGGACATGGCCACATCTTACCTGGGGCATAAAATTGCTCCAAATTGTGAGCTGTTGACTTACAGTTCGTGCATCTTTGAAGAAAATAAGATCTATGTCAACTCCTTCACATGCATTTGAGTAGCAGTTAGGGATGGGGAGGCTATCCCACTTCCTGACCAACTGTGACCACAGAAGGCAATGGAGGATTGTGGGAATACCATCATGCCTGTCCTTTTATTAAAGTACCTAGATTAGATTGTAATGCTCCATGTCAGAGGAGCAGGAGAGCAAGGTAGAGTAAGGGAAGAGTTAGAGGAAACCTGTAGGATGTAGAAAACCTGTAGATGCTCTGTATCACTAGTCATAAGGGAAATGTAGATTAAAACCACAATGAGATGCTCCTACCTAGCTTTAGCAATGACTAATAAAACATTCAGAGACTGGCCATATCAAGTATTGATGAGGATGTCAGTGAGTTGGAGTTCTCATACATTGCCAGTGGAAAGGCAAAATGGAACAGCCACTTTCAAAAACAGTTTGACAGTCTCTTTAAAATGTTAAACACACACTTACCATCTGATCCAACCATTCCACTTCTAGGTATTTAGCAGAGAGAATTGAAAGCATATGTCTGTGCAAAGACTTGAACGTGAATGCTCACAGCAGTTTTAACTGTAGTAGACCAGGCTGGAAACGACCCACTGCCCATCAGTAATTACCTTTTAGACATTGCTTTGTGAATTAGACATTTTTTAATACTGTCAACTGATCAGGTTTGGTAAAGAAATGTGTCAGGCTGAAAACATGTACTTAAGCCAAAATACTGGCTTGATTTCTGGGTGTGTCAGAACATCATTACAGTAAGTAGAGTATTCTTTTTGGTAATGAAATTGGTAATCTTTTTCTTTAAGGCCCAGGAGGGATGTTTTAATGATGATATGTGATGATAGATTAAAGTTTATGTTTTTCTTCAAACTGAAATGTTTAAAATCCATCCACTGGCTCCTTTTAAGTACTACATTTATACCAGCAAACATTTGGTGGGGGTAAGGATATCATTGGTCACTTTTGACCTTTCCTAAAGATGGCAGGCAGATGACATCATGCCTGGAATTTTTCCCAAAGAGTGAAGAATGAGAACCAAGAAAAAGTGTTTCACAGGAGAGCATAGTGGAACCCTATCTCTACATATAGCTGTGATTTCTGTAATGGTAGGGGCCAGTTGAAATTCCCTTTAAATCTGTTTTTTCTTTAATGGTTAGCATTGGGCATTGAGTTACAGGAAAGAAGACTTGATCCAGTCTTTTTTTAAAATTTATTTATTTGAGAGGCAAAGTTACAGATAGAGGGAGATTCAGAGAAAGGTCTTCCATTCACTGGTTCACTCCCCAAATGGCTGTAACGGGTGGACCTGGACTGATCTGGGTCTCCCATGTGGGTGCAAAAGCCCAAGCACTTGGGCCATCTCCCACTGCTTTCCCAGGCCATTAGCAGAGAGCTGGATCAGAAGAGGAACAGCTGGGACATGATCCCGTGCCCATATGGGATGCTGGCACTGCAAGCAGAGGCTTAACCTAGTATGCCACAGCACCAGCCCCAACTTGGTCCAGTCTTGCCTTTAAAGATCTTATGGTCCAGTGAAGAGAAAGACAACATAGCCAGTAAAGAATGACGAACAGTGGTGGAGGTGGCCATTGGATGCTGGTTGCACAGCATACAGACCAGATCCCTCATATAAGAAGTGAGAGCAGAGTATCAGAAAGCACTGTCATGTTCCTTTTAGATGTCTTAGCTTGGTGCTGGATGTTATGGCTTGAGTTAATAAAAAAAATAGAATTACTAAGAAAAATAATTTTTGGTGTCCACAGGCTTAAATGTAGTAAAGATGAGATGGATACATGTTAAGATGACCATGGGTTGATAAGTATAATGTGGGAGAAATAATGCTGCAAAGGGGGTAAGGAGACATTCAGTTTGGCCCAGGAACTGCTCTTGGTTGGCTCTGTTACTGTGGGTAGGTCATTTGCTGAGTCCCTTGGCCTCATAATTCTACCATAAAAAGTCTGGATGATAGAGTTGGAGGTGTCAGGTTCATTCTAGCTCTCCCTTTCTGTTCTGTGAGTGTATCAAGGGGGAGACTGGACAGGGATCATATAGCCTGTTGGTCCTCATTAAAAAGATTTGCCTTGGGTCTAGTGTTGTGGCACAATGAGTTAAGCCACCTCCAGTGATGTCAGCATCCCAAATGGGCACAAATTCAAGTCCTAGCTGCTCCCCTTCTGATCCAGCTCTCTGCTAATATGCGTTGGAAAGCAGTGAAAGATGGTCCAAGTACTTGAGCCCCTGAACCCATGTGGGAGACACAGATGGAGTTCCAGGCTCCTGGCTTAGCCCGACCCAGCCCAGGCCATTGAGGCATTTTGGAATCAGTAGATGGAAGATTTCTCTCTGTCTCTTTGTTTCTCTATTTCTCTTGGTGAGTCTGCCTTTCAAAAAAATTAAACTTAATTTTTTTAAAAAGATTTACCTACTTGAAAGTCAGAGTTAGAGAGGGAGAGACAGAAAGAGACCGTCCATCCTCTGGTTCACTCCACAGATGGCTGCAATGGCCAGGACTGGGCCAAGCTGAAGCCAGGAGCCTCTTCCTCATCTCCCACATGGGTAGCAGAGGCCCAAGCACTTGGGCCATCTTCTGCTGCTTTTCTCAGACTGATACCAGGGAGCTGGAACAGAAGTGGAGCAGCTGGGACTTGAACCGGCAACCATATGGGATAGGTGTAGGCAGCGGCTTTACCCACCATGTCACAGTGTCAACCCCATAAATCATAATTTAAAAAAAATATTTGCCTCAATGAAAAAAAGACTTTTGAAGAGAGGATACAGTATCCCCTGTAAGGTTGGGCAAAACTTGTGGGAGGGATTTCTAAAACTCTGGAAGTCATTTTGTGGGGGTTATATTTAAAACTAAAGCACAGTGTGGATCGCATCTCCCTGGGAGTGAGGGCATCAACCCCCTTACCTATTGTATTTCAATAACCCCTCTTTGACTGGTTTTGTGTTGGCGCTGGTTTCTTAATATTGTGAAGAATGATCTATACATAAGGACTGGCACTCCTGCTTCTTTTGTATTATCCTGGTTCCTTCCCTTCTGGGGTGTAGGATTAGCTAGTGCCACCAACCTCATGATTGGAAAGATATTTTCCCTCCTTGCCTCTTTCTTCCATAATCCTCCTATCTGATCTCTCAAGATAGATGCTCCTGATCGAAGAGTACCCCAGCAGTGCACAGCAGTGTTATCTGAAAGAAAAACATAAATAAGGAACTTTGCAGAACAAGAGGAACTGAACACATTTTCTTTTCTTTGCCTTGTCATTGCACTGAATGCCTCTTTTGTCTGATTCCTGGAGCGCCCAGGATTGAGTAACCTTTTTTTGGAGCAGACGTGGAGTGCCATAGGTCCTGCTTGGCAGCTTTGTGAGTGCTGATTTCATAAAATGGATTTTCAAGTTTATGTGGTCTTTGAAATGGGCATGAAAGATATAGAAGAGAGACCTCCTAGACTGAGGTAGCAGCAGGAACATTTGTATTCCTGCTTCTGTTCCCGGGCTCCAGACCTCTCACAGCTCCCCTTCTCTTCATGTACCAGGTTTGACCATGTACCTGCCAGGTCTATTTTTTATTGCCACTTTCCCTGCCCTGCCACCAAGTGTCCTGTTTCCATCCCTACTATTCCAGAGAACCTTCCATCCAATGTCCACATCTTGTTTCCTGTTGCAATTTAACTATTTTGGGGGAAAATATGGGTCTGGTTATCTGCTTGATGCCTGTACATGATCTGATAGCCTGGAAAAGAAGGAAGGCAGTGAGGACTTATTCTACCTGGTCATCCATAATTCCAATGTCCTAGTAACTGGTTGGCTACCAGCTACTTTTTAAACAAAAATTTCAGTGATACAAAAGGATTTACAGTAGTTGTGCCTGGGATAATCAAAAGCTTTTTGTTGTGGCCAGTGCTATCGTGCAGTGGGTTAAAGCCCGGATCTGCAGTGCTGGCATCCCATATGGGTGCTGGTTTGATTCCTGGCTGCTCCACTTTCGATCCACCTCTCTGCTAATGTGCCTGAAAAATCAATGGAGCATGGCCTGAGCCTTTGGGCCCCTGCACCCACATGGGAGATCCGAAAGAAGCTCCTAGCTCCTGGCTTCAGATTGGCTCAGCTCTGGCTGTTACAGCCATTTGGGGGAATGAACCGATGGATGGAAGACCCCCCCCCACCACCACACACACATACACTCTGTCTCTACTTCTCCCTGTAACTCTGTCTTCCATATAAATAAAATAAATTAAAAAAAAAACTTTTTGTTGATCTGGGTGTGGTATTTGACAAGTGATCACCTAATTCTTTGATAAAGCTAATACAATACAAAGTAGACTGGCAGTTACTGTCTCCATGGAATAAAACAGATAACTGAAGCGTAAGCAGGTGAAGTACCCAAAAGGTTATGGAAATGATAAGAGATAATACAGACCTTCACATTCTGATATTCTGACTTCATGCTAGGTTTTCTGTTACCCATATGCTTGTCCATGTATTTGTTACTTATAGAACTTCTCTAATTTACTCACAATCTCCTGCCCTCAGTAGATTAAAAAAGTCAACACTTAAATGGTGGATATTAGTAGATAGAAAAATCAAGAGGACTTCTAATATACCCCTCTTTTACCTGAAAAAAAAAGTTTGCATCAGGGAAGAAGGGAGGAGTCAACCAGTTTACCTGAACTGCCTTCTGGCCTCACAGCTTCAGGAAGTATGGTTGCACCATATGTTCTCCCTGATCGGTGACAACTAATTGAGCACCAAAGGGGAAACCTATTGAAGTGAAATGGACACTATGAGAAACAGTAACTTGATCAGCTCTTGTGCTGACTGTTGTTGTACAATGTAATACTTTATCCATTTTAGTAATTTTTTTATTCTAGTACTATTGGTTGAACTCTATAATTAACAAACAATTATTCTTAGGTGTTTAAATTTTAACTGAAAAGTGATCCCTGTGAAATATAAGAGTGGAAATAAGAGAGGGAGGAGATGTACAATTTGGGACATGCTCAATCGGAACTGCCCCAAATGATGGAGTTAGAAACAGGCCAGGGAATTCCAATACAATCCCATCAAGGTGGCATGTACCAAGGCCATCTCACTAGTCCAAGTGATCAATTTCAGTTCACAATTGATCACACTGATAGGTCTAAGAGTCAAAGGGATCACACAAACAAGACTAGTGTCTGCTAATACTAACTGATAGAATCAAAAAGGGAGAGAATGATCCAACATGGGAAGCGAGATACACAGCAGACTCATAGAATGGCAGATGTCCTAAATAGCACTCTGGCCTCAGAATCAGCCCTTAAGGCATTCAGATCTGGCTCAAGAGCCCATGAGAATATTCTAGGCATGGAAAGCCAAGACACTCTGGAAAAAAAAGAAGACCTAAATGAAAGATCTCTGTGAGTGAGATCCCAGTGGAACGAATGGGGCCATTAAAGAAGGAGGTACCTTTCTCTGAAGGGAGGAGAGAACCTCCACTTTGACTATGACCCTGTCGGAATAAGATTGAAGTCAGCGAACCCTAAAGGCTTCCATAGCCTCGGCAACTCATGACTAGAGCCTAGGGAGATTACTGATGCCATAAACAAGAGTGTCAAATTGTTAAATCAACTTCAGGAGTCACTGTGTACTTACGTCTCATGTGGGATCTGTCCTTAATGTGTTGTCCAATGTGAAGTAATGCTATAACTAGCACTGAAACAGTATTTTACACTTTGTGTTTCTGTGTGGGTGCAAACTGATGAAATCTTTACTTAGTATATACTGAATCAATCTTCTGTATATAGATAATTAAAAATGAAAAAAAAATCTTGGTGTTAAATTGGAAATTGCATAGAAAATTAATCAATTTTTTAAAAATATATCATGTAGCATCTCTGTCCTTAATGTGCTATACATTGTGAATTAATACTATAACTAGTACTCCAACAGTATTTTTCACTTTGTGTTGCTATGTGAGGGCAAACTGTTGAAATCTTTACTTAATATATAGTAAACTGATCTTCTGTATATAAAGAGAATTGAAAAATGAATCTTGATGTGAAGCAAGGGGAGAGGGAGTGGGAAAGGGGAGGGTTGCGGGTGGGAGGGAAGTTATGGGGGGAGGAAGCCATTGTAATCTATAAGCTGTATTTTGGAAATTTATATTCTTTAAATAAAAGTGTTATAAAAAATACAAAAAAAAAAAGAAAGAAAAATCAAGAGGACTTCTAATATACCCCTCTTTTACCTGAAAAAAAAAGTTTGCATCAGGGAAGAAGGGAGGAGTCAACCAGTTTACCTGAACTGCCTTCTGGCCTCACAGCTTCAGGAAGTATGGTTGCACCATGCTTACCAGCCTCACATCACACCTGAGAGTTTTCTCCAGAGATCCTGGCTGACGGGGCCCAACAGATGGCTGTTGGTCATTCTCTATGCCACTTTATTCACTACAACTCTACCTACAAATAGCAAACTCTAAACACTCATGTGCCTCATTCATTTCCTTTGGAGATTGGAGTTTTTGTTATGGTATACCATTGAAGTCTTCAGGAATCCACCTCAATATGTTTTTAAAACCCCATCTTGACTTAAATCCAACACTTCTTGTTTCCTTCTCCATCAAACCACAGCCCCTACCCCTTTCTTTTCTGTCAAGGGGTGATGGACAATAGATGGTAGCAACAGTTTCTATGGTAACAGCATCTGAGTCATCTCCTTGGAAACCTGCATAAAGGCCTTCCATCTCCAGACCAGCTCAGTGCAACTTTGAAGGCCTTTGTTCCTGTGAATGGATCAGCATGGGGGAGCAAGCTCTCCCTGTCTTTGGCCACTGCAGTTTCCTCTGGCTTCTGATGCCCAAGGCACTTTGGATATAGAGTGGGATTCAACCAAAGATGGGGGTTGGTGCAACCTAGAGTGTTTTTCTCTCTGCCTAGCCCATGGCTAGAATGCATTGTCCATGGTCCAGTACCAGATACCCTGTGGATTTATCCAATAAGCATCTTGCTTTTTAAAAAATGCCCATATGACTAAACCAGGCTCCCACAGTGATCATCTATGAATCAGGATAAAGCAATACTCTATCTGAACACAGTTGAGCTGGGTATTTTGGCACAGTCATGAAGAGAATCCTGAAATAGGGCACCGTGGGACAGCTTGTAAGAGTTCCTTTCCTTATGGTGTCCTTTAACTGCAGCAGTTTTGTTACTTGAGTGAAATCAGAATAGTTTCCAGCAGCTAAGAGGATTAATTCTCTTGTCATCATCCACACCAAGTAAGAGACACACCATTTTCATGGTGCCTCATATTTTACAGATCATTTTCACATTCATGAGTCCAATTAATCATGTATTTGTTCAGAACATGTTAATTTGAAGCCTATGTACTGAAGAGCATGATGGAATTTCATATACAATAGAGAGGGAAAAACAGATATGATCTCTGCCCTAGTGAAGTTTACAGAGAAGAAAAATGAATGCTGATTGGGTCCTTACACCTGAGTGTAAACATTCAACCAAGATCTATCTGCTCTAAAGGGCAGGGTCCCTGGTAATAGAGAATACAAAGGTTTCAACCCTCTGGGGACGTTCTTCCTGAAGGAGTGATGGAGGAGTATCATCAACAGGGACTTTTACAGAGGAGGGTGTGAAGACTTTGGAGGGTAAGGAGATTTCCCAGTGATGATACAGACTGCCCAGTGACAGCTGTGGGATACGAACCCAAGACTTGTGCAGTCAGAGCCCATGCCCTGTCTCTTCCCTTGTGCTTGACTCTCAGAGCACGGCCTAGAGACTGTCTTGGGCCAGGTGACCTGGGAGATGTTCTATTTCCCCTTTCAATGCTGATGTTGCTCCTTAGGGGTTCTGCTCAGCTTCCAGGACCAGATCCCAGACCCTTTGCCCAGAGAGACAGTTCTAGAAATGTTCTGTTTATATGGACATTCTGCTCCACAGTGTTGACTGATTGTTAAATTTTCCTTCCTATGAATGTTCATCTTTTAATAGAGGCTAGAGTTTTTGAGGCTCCTTGGGGTTGGTGTTGTGGCAAAGCAGGTTAAGCTGCTGCATGCAGCACCAGAGTTGACTCTACGTTGGTGCCGATTCTAGTCTGGCTGCTCAACTTCCAATCCATATCCTTGCTGATGCACCTGGGAAAGGAGGGGAGCACGGCCCAAGTCCTTGGGCCTCTGCACCCATGTAGGAGACCTCAAAGAAGCTCCTGGCTCCTGGCTTTGAATTGGCCCAGCTCCAGCCATTGTGGCCATTTGGGGAGTAAACCAGCAGATGGAAGATCTCTTTCTCTCTGTTTCTGTCTCTGTCTCTCCCTCTTTCTGTAACTCTGCCTTTCAAATAAAATAATTTTTTTAAAAAAAAAAGAATGGCTTCCTGTGGAAATAGGCCTATGACAGAGATGGTTTTAAGCATTGTTTAGGAGCAAAGCAGGAGCAGCAGCTTATGCCAGGCAGATCCATTTCATTCGTACTCTGGACCCTTCTGACTTCCTCTGTCACCATCCACTGTGAAAGTCAAAGAAACGTTGAGGAAGTTCTCTGAAGTCTAGGAGTGAGAGTGTTAGGCAGGGTGAGGTAGCTGCTGTGTGCACAGCCCTGAGGGTGCTGCAGAGGAGGTCTGTATGTAGGCTTCTGCCTCCTTGCTGTCTTTTTATTAAAAATCAGGAGTTTAAAGCAGTTAATTCCCCCTAGCAGGTGAAGAGTATGCAAGACCAGTCTCACATCACTCTGCCCCAAATCAGGATTACCCTTCTACCTATAGCTGGAGTCCTTCCTCCTTTGTGTACCTCTGCAGGCACCAATATCAGATAAAGATGTTTGTCTTGAGTTTTTTAATCTGGAAGGTGACTCTTCTGCTTTCTTGCCTCAGCTTCCCAAGCACCTTGGAGCCTTGCCTATCTCCTTCATCTCGGCATCACTTACTATTTCAGGCAGGTCCTGTGATAGCCCCATTGGGACTGCCCTGCCTGTCATACTGCCCAGGGGAAGAAGAGACTTCAGATGTCACTTGCAATGTTCTGTTTTGTTGACTTTTTGGGGATAGTGTTTCATTTCCCACAAAAAATACCCTGTTAATTTGTAAGTTCATTAGCATTAACTCAGGTAATTCCTGGGGCTGAGAAGCAGGTATTCTGAACTATGTAATATGGTGCCATGCCATCTTTGGCCTAGACAGTTTGGGTCCTCTCAGGGAGTTTGTGTCCCTGTGCCTATAACAGTGTCCCTGGACATTTCAAGTTCACACAACCCCGGCTCTCCACGCCATTTACTTGACAGCTTTCCCTGCTGCCTTATACTTGTGAGTTAGCTTTCCATGTGTCCTGGTCTTGATTCTTGATCTTCCAGATACAGCATGAAGAGTATGTGTGCAGGGCTGTGTTTTCTTGTATCTTAGTGTCCCCTGTAGCTTTTTTTTTTTTAAACCTAAAGTACAGATGTTTTGGTAAGATTTATTTGTGTATTTGAGAGGCAGAGTTACAGAGAAGAAGAGGCAGAGGCAGAGAGAGGACAAAGAGAGAGAGAGAGAGAGAGAGAGAGAGAGAGAGAGAGAGAGGTCTTCTATCTGCTGGTTCACCCCCCAAATGGCCGCAATGGCTGGAGCTGGACTGATCTGAAGCCAGGAGTCAGGAGCCTTCTCTGGGTCTCCCACATGGGTGCAGGGGCCCAAGGACTTGGACCATCCTCCACTGTCTTCCCAAGCTGTAACAGAGAGCTGGATCAGAAGCAGAGCAGCCAGGACTCGAACTGGGCCCAAAAGAGATACTGGCATTGCAGGCAGCAACTTTACTTGCTGTGCCACAGTGCTACTCCCACCCGTAGTCCTCCATAGCTTTGTATTCAATATAAGAGCTATCAGCTACACATAGTAATATAAGTTAATTGATATAAAACATAGTTTCTTGGTCACACCATTTGCATTTCAAGTGCTTGTTTCAAGTAGCCAATGTGTCCAGTAGCAAATGTATTGGACAGCACAGATACAGACCATTATCCTCAAAGTTCTATTGGACAGCACTTTACACACAGGGCACCTAATTGGTCCCTAACAAAATTCTCCTATTAACCAAGCCTGTTTCTCCTGGGTGAAGCTGAGAACACTTCAAGATGCGAAAGAAAACTGGTGTTTGCCCCATCATCATTGCAACCTGCCAGAAATATTTTAAAGAGGGGAAAACTAGTTGACGTACTTAGAAAGCCAGGATCAACAAGATTGCCCTCTCTAGCTCTGGTCTGCCATGCGTGAGCATTTCCCACGATCCTAGGTTCCCTGACTACAGCAGTTCTCTCCTTGACTTCTGTGCTGTGGCCATCACCTTTGTGGGTTAATGGCCTTGTGGAGCAGCTGTGGTTTTCCCATCAAGAGAAGATTCATCTTGTCTGTTTTATTTGCCTTTTGAGTATCTGTTGAGTTTTTTTTCTTTTCAGAGCCACTTTTTTTTTCTTTTGTGAAGATTTTTGCTGACACAGATAAGCAATTTAACTAAAGATTTCTCTGCCTTAATGCATGAATCCAGAAAATAAGCAGCAGGCATAGCCCGTTGCAAGGAAGTAGTAATTACTGTCTTGAGGAGATAATGTCAACTCCAACAGAGGCTACTTAGTGATTGAAGAGGAAGAAGGAAGATGGGATTCTTGGATTCCAGAGCTATGTGATTTTGAGCAGCTTGGCTTTAACATCTGTAAAATGTACATTAGGAGCCATTTTCTTATTTTTCTGTCATAGGAGCTTCTGATAATAAGTGTCATTGTGTCATTTGTGTCATTGGCTCTGTATTTTTCTTTTAAGCCAGCACCTCATTCGCATCTCACATTAGGTTTTGCCCACAATTTCCGTCCATGTCTTTGGATTTAGTCCCCATAGGATGTGCATTTAGTAATGTGGAGGCTTTGTTCTTGTTTTGAGGGCTGCGGTTGTTTCTAGAACACAGGCCATAGGGCAAGGAATTGTGGTGACCAAGAGCAGCTTAGGAGGATGCACCCAGCTGGGAGTGACGTAAATCGTCTTGTGTGTGAATGACGAATGCCACTGCTACCCCTGCCCTGTGTGTCCGACTCCTCCCTTAACACAGGCTGATGGGTTCAAAGTGGGCTCCAGGGAGGTGAGCATATACAAGCAGGGGACAGTGGTGTGGAGATGCCTGCTGGACAGAGGTGAGAATGCCTGAAGGGTAAAGCAGTGGGCCTGTTGGATGAGAGGGGGCACCAGAAACTTGGACTTGAGAGGCAGAGCTGGCAAACTGGCTCCACCACCATCTTGCTGGCTAGTGATAGGGAACCATGTTGGTCATTTCACAGCGAGAAATGAGAGGCCTTAAGAATCTACACTGATGGGTTTTCTGCAGTGGCTAAAGTGTCATGAAAGCATGGGACTGGGGGGGGGGGTCGGTGTAGAGGAGAAGGGATATGAGAATAATATGCTGTAAATTATAAACTACACGAGTATATTATAGCGTACCATGGCTTAGTGTATATTGTAGACTATTCTGTAAGTAAAGATCATTGTGGACAGGGCAGGGCATTTGACCAATACAGTCTGGGGTAGGTGGTGGTATCCTCCTTTGGCAAATAGAGAGACTGAAAATTAGATGATTTAAGTACTCCCTGGAGCTCACTCAGCTAGTAGATGCCTGATCTGGGGTTTTGGACCCAGATCTTTCTCCAAATTCATATTCTGTCATTGTTCCTTCTTATGCTCTAAAGAGGCTCTTTGTGGTCCATTGTGGTCGTACATCCTATGATGCTGTCAAATGCTTTTCTTCAAGTGGCCCTTTAAAAAGCCGTTAGAGCTCCAGGAATAGCACAGATTGAACGTGCTCATCAGTTAGACACATTTCCGTCTCCCGTGGGGCTGTGGAACCAGGAGGGCTAATTATCATGTATCAGGCTGTTCTAAGATATTGCAAGGGCTCAAGGATGACCTTGAGGAACATTTTATTTTGATGTGGCTCCCAGAGTTTGTATTATAAATTGATCACTCCCACTTCACTACCTCCCCCGGGAGCTTTTAATTGCAACGACTCTTTCTCAGGAAGCTGGGATCTGCATCTTTTCTGCACTTCCCTGTTCCAGCTGGCCCTGGCCAAATTGAAGTCAGCATCCTAGACCCTTCCCCAACAGCTTTCCCTTCTTCTGTGGCTTATTTTACTCTTTCGTGCCAAGAGACCTGGGTGGCTTGCCCAGGGGAGAAATTTTAGGTGTGAGTTATTTGCTGATGGAATTCTTTTGTAGGATAGGTAATGAATTGCTCTGAACTGTCCACCGTCTCTGATTTCCTTACTCCTGACCTGCTGCTGCTGCTGTGTGTAAGGTGTTGATTAGGGCAGGAGGCCCAGCCAAGGTGAGAGTTATTATCAGTGGCCCTGGAATGAGCAAAGTCAAATGGGTGCTTTGGAGAATGGCCTCTGTAGCATCATGAACTCACCCCATGAATCTAGTCTCACACACAAGAGAAATGTTGAAAGAATAAAAACAATGCAGTGGTTATTTCTGCATGAGCAAGCCAGTCCAGACTTTATGGTAGGAGTAAAGTAAATAAGAATTGAGATGGCCAGCGCTGCAGCTCACTAGGCTAATCCTCCTCCTGCAGCGCCGGCACCCCAGGTTCTAGTCCCGGTTGGGGCGCCGGATTCTGTCCTGGTTGCTCCTCTTCCAGTCCAGCTCTCTGCTGTGGCCCGGGAGTGCAGTGGAGGATGTCCCAAGTGCTTGGGCCCTGCACCCCATGGGAGACAGGAGGAAGCACCTGGCTCCTGGCTTCAGATCGGCACAGCGCACCTGCTGTAGTGGCCATTTGGGAGGTGAATCAACGGAAAAGGAAGACCTTTCTCTCTGTCTCTCTCACTGTCTAACTCTGATTGTCAAAAAAATAAAATAAGAATTGAGAAATTAGAATAGTGATGAGGAGACAAGGACAAAACACCAAATACATACACACAGCCCAGCCCATGAGGATGCTCCAGAGCAATGGCAGAGCCTCTGAGTGACGATTCTGCTTTTCTCTCCTCTGATGTATTGGTAAATACTCCTGCAGCCGTTTTCCTTAGTTTGACTTCGGGCTAAACTTAATCTAATGGATTTTACTCCTTTTCCAAAATAGCATTCTGACTCCTTGAGAGTCCTTGGGATTTTTTATTGTTGGCCAGAGCCTTCACTGGTTGTGAGCCCTGTTTAATTTATTGCTTCCTTTCTGACCTGCCTGTGTAAATTAACTGTCCTTGAAAGCCAACATCACTCATCTTCTTTGGCCACATTTGCTCTCCCTTCCTCAACTTCTTTTGCATCCCTTCCTCCTCTCCTGGATACATACACATACAAACATATGTGATTTGTTATTCTTCCTCCTATACACACATGAACAGGTATTCACCTGTACCCACAAGTGTACACACCCACAAATATGTGGTTTCTTTTGTAGAGTAATTGGATCTCTTGTCTCAGGAACAGAGTGGTGCTGCAAAATTCATTTTCTCATGAAGACTTAGAGTCTGAGTCTTATTTTTTTTTACCTTGTTATCTCAAACCAGATACCTAGAACTGCTTGTGAATGTATTCCTCAAGAAATCATTTCTTTGGGATGATCTCTTAGTGATGCCAGACTCTTCAGTCATTTAAACAACTGTCACTTAAAGGACATCCTCTCTCCAAGTTACTCCTTAGTAAAACTGAGTTTTGTTCAGCCCAAGAATAGACAATAGTAACAGGCTGGAAGTAACAGGGTCACATTGGAGGAGAGGTGAAAGCCATGGAAGGACAAGTGGGCACAGTCCAGCCATGAGACTACACCTGGCATGATGGCAGAGTGTCTGAATGATGGGTATTTTGCTCTTCATTCGTGTGATGCCTTGGTGGACATTCCTGCAGCTGTTTGCCTTACTCTGGCCTCTGGGCTGACCTTAATCTTCTGGTGGATTTTTCTTCCCTTCTAAAAGGTCTTTATAACATTCTAACTCTAAGAACTTAACTTACTATGAAGTCAACCTTGTTCAGGCCTTATACCCCTGACAAGCACAGCAGAATTCTCTGGAGCTTGCCAAACGCCAGGGAGTTGGCACACTGGGTGGACAGTGAAAGCCAGTGGACTTCTTGGTTCACATCTGTGTGTGGCTTTTCTGAGAAGTGCTGGTAGTTACTCATGAGGAGTAACAAAGCCAGGTTCAAGTCTGGCACCTCTATAAACTCTGTCAAAGACAGTGCCATCTGTAGTGGTAGTGGGGGTGAGGGGATGTGGCTACCCGTGTGTATGTAATATCTTGAGGCCATAGATATGTAGTGTCTTAGTACCATAGATCTCCCTGAGTGCAAGTCAGCTTTGCAGAACCTGACTTAACCATTCATCTCCTCAAATTTTCTCTATCAGTTATAACCATTTCTCCTTGTATCCAAACTTCAGAGAGGACAGTTCCTTCTTTAAGCAGCTCCACTAGTCAAGCATACCAGATTTATTACCTTGATTTGCTTATTTTAAAAATTGGCTATGAACTGTCCCCTGGTTGAATTTTAAGCCTTATTTCTAACCACTTTCCTATACTCATTTCCTCCAAAGGCGTAGGACTAGTTGCACTTCCTCAACATTGTGTGGCTATCTAAAGAAAACCTTTTGCGTGTGTTCTCAGTACCAAGTCTCCCCAGCCCTCATATTCCCCTCCTACCTTCTCTGCTTGGAAAAGCCTGGTCACCCTTCTGCTTTATCACCAAGTGTTTGTAACAGAGATCCATAATTACATGATGTCTTTACCATTTGCCCAAGAACCCTATGAGAGCAGAATCATATGTTAATGACTTTTGTGTGTGCTCTGTTTATAAACAGTGATGTCTTACCCTTGTATGTCCCATCCGGAATGTGAGTGGGATGGATGGAGGTAGTGGTGATGGTGTTTGGGGGAGAATTGGTACAAGAACAGTCTGATGGGTGGAAGGCGTAGGTGCATCTCCCACCACCCACCTTTATCTATCATATTTTGCTTCCTCAGAATCTACCACTACTTCTCAGTTCTCATCTGCTTTGGTTTGTTTCCTATGTTAACACCTAAATGGTCTTTTGTGATCTGATTGTCTTATCTCTCTTGGCTTAACTCCCAGCTCTGGGTGTTTGTGTCTTCCCTTGGGCCAAGTGGAAATCACCTGACTATAGTGCCTGTCTGACTTCTTCTGACAGCTGTTGGTGTTCATTCCATGCCATCCTGATTTCTCTGTGTTACATGCTATATGTGAGTTCTCACCGGGGGTGGGAGTGCCTATAACCCAGGTTATACTGAAATACATCAATGGGTGTTTTTAGGATTTGTCAACATAAAATACTGGGATTTCAGTGCTCTAGAAGCTTGGTGGATTTGATAGAAGGTCAATAATAAAGGAATAGTCATGGGGTTGACATAGTGTGTTGTAGGGGTCAACAGTGGAGTATGAGATGATGTCTAGTTGGTTCCATTAGGGCCTGAAATGGTAAATTTTATGTGCAAACTTGAGACCTCCACTTGTAAATTTCATGGTCTGGTTTGGAGTCGCCAACCTCACCATCCGTGATGATGACAAGAGAAGAAGATCTTGGGTAAGGCTGTTTAGTGGTGGTTCTCATCATCTAGTGCAGAGAGCTCTCATACTTATGCTCATGCAGCCTCAGCACCCACACTCCTATTGTACTCTTATCTTTGCTGAGTTAAATTGCTCTTGGATGACTGCTTTGAGCAGTGTTTTAAGTCTTTTGACAGAGGATCCCACATCCAGAAAGGCATTCCTAAGATGCTTCTGAAGCTGTAAATCAGACTAATAATTATAAACGTGTGAAAGAATGTGCTGGTTCCTTTCTGTAAGCACAGCAGCCTATTTCTAACAATTTAGACACAGTCTTTTATGTTTATGCAGACAATGGTAGGATGCTGCTAATGTCTGGTTTTCTTTTTCGTGGGCTTTTATTTTTGTGATTACTTTTGAGAATGTGTTTTTCAAGTTTGACCCAATAGCTTGGCTTTGCCATTCTGAGTTTGGAATTTTGTAAGTCTAGTTCTGTCCCTCAGTATTTATATCATTGTGATTTGGCTCTTTTATTTTCTTATGATACGTAACTGCATATAAAGATTGTTTTTCTTAGTTCAACTACTAAAAAGTCATTAATATATACTTTAAATGATGTTAAGTTCGTAGCATGAAAACACATGGAGTCAAAAAGTGTTAGAAGAGCTTTAAACAACATGAAAACATTGCCATGAGCATTATGCAGTTACAGTTCTTATTAAGAAATATTAAATCTCATAACTTAAATCTGGTTTATACAAGGTAGAATGGATTACATTACCTAAACAAGGTTGGTGGTTATATTTTCTGATTGCATTTATTCTCCATTTATTTATAATTTTAAAAATGTACACTTTGTAAATTTTTCTCCCAAGAAACTAAGATACCCTAAAAACAAACAAACAAACAAAAAAAACCTACATTGGCTAACAACTCACTTCTGGTTTCATTGTTTGGATTTTGTTTTCTTTGAGAATCTCTTCTAGTTTCTCCCCCTTTGAAAAATGTAGTGGTGTTGTTTCTATGGGAACAATGATGTCATGGATATGAATGGGCTTCAGTGGCCACCAAGAGAGCCATATATCAAGGCCAGTGATAGAGCCCAGCTTTACCTATGAAGTTGCTAATGGGGATCGTTGTCAGAAACTTGAAATATATGTGGCTGGGAGGGAAATAGATCTGTAGAGCGATTCTGGGCAGCCCATGTGGAGTGACTGTGTGTTTGTGAAGCCATGTGTATGATTGCAAAATATGTCCCTCTTCACAGCTTGGCTTTAGATCATCCAAGTTCCCAGCTCTGTAGGGTGGCAACCTGATACCTCTGAAGTCAAGTCCCTCACATCTATGGGAGAATGAGGGAGAAATGTATGTCTCCAGAATTTGTAAACATTAGGTTTGTCATGTCAGCATCAATACAAGTAGGAGCTTTATAATGCATGTAATCTGTAGGCATTAATGTAGTATAGACATGTAGTCTAATTTAGCTTCCATGCATTTAAATGTTCTCTGAATATAAATGGTATTTGATGAATAATACATAAGAATAATAATCCGTCGCTAACAGATCAAGGCCAGAGTTATATTAAGCAGTCACTATACCATAACTTCTGAAGAATATGGTACTGATTAAAGGGGAAAAAGGTTATTTGGAAAAGCTAGATTCTTATTGTTTATTTACTTCAGAAGCAGAGAGAGTGCTCCCATCCCCTGGTTCATGCCCCAAATGCACACAATCACCAGGGCTTGACTGAAGCTTAGATCCAGGAGCCAGGGACACAATCGAGGTTTCCCATGTAGGTGGGAAGAACTGAACTACTTGAGCCACCACTGCTGCCACTCAATTTCTGCATTAGCAGGAAGCAGGGGTCAGGAACCAGAACTAGAGATTGAACCCAGGCACTTGGTGTGCAATGCAAGTGTCCCAACCAGCATTTTTTTATATAACGCTTTTATTTAAAGAATATAAATTTCCAAAATACAGCTTATAGATTACAATGGCTTCCCCCCCCATAACTTCCCTCCCACCCGCAACCCTCCCCTTTCCCACTCCCTCTCCCCTTGCTTCACATCAAGATTCATTTTCAATTCTCTTTATATACAGAAGATCAGTTTAGTACATATTAAGTAAAGATTTCAACAGTTTGCCCTCACATAGCAACACAAAATGAAAAATACTGTTGGAGTACTAGTTATAGTATTAATTCACAATGTTTAGCACATTAAGGACAGAGATCCTATATGATATATTTTTTTAAAAAATTGATTAATTTTCTAGGCAATTTCCAATTTAACACCAAGATTTTTTTTCATTTTTAATTATCTATATACAGAAGATTGATTCAGTATATACTAAGTAAAGATTTCATCAGTTTGCACCCACACAGAAACACAAAGTGTAAAATACTGTTTCAGTGCTAGTTATAGCATTACTTCACATTGGACAACACATTAAGGACAGATCCCACATGAGACGTAAGTACACAGTGACTCCTGAAGTTGATTTAACAATTTGACACTCTTGTTTATGGCGTCAGCAATCTCCTTAGGCTCTAGTCATGAGTTGCCGAGGCTATGGAAGCCTTTAGGGTTCGCCGACTTCAATCTTATTCTGACAGGGTCATAGTCAAAGTGGAGGTTCTCTCCTCCCTTCAGAGAAAGGTACCTCCTTCTTTGATGGCCCCATTCGTTCCACTGGGATCTCACTCACAGAGATCTTTCATTTAGGTCTTCTTTTTTTTCCAGAGTGTCTTGGCTTTCCATGCCTAGAATATTCTCATGGACTCTTGAGCCAGATCTGAATGCCTTAAGGGCTGATTCTGAGGCCAGAGTGCTATTTAGGACATCTGCCATTCTATGAGTCTGCTGTGTATCTCGCTTCCCTTGTTGGATCATTCTCTCCCTTTTCCAACCAGCATTTTAACTAAGCTTTATTTCAGTAATTACTGCCACTTTTTTTGGGTGATTCTCTTAGAACTGCATCTAGCCTTGTAGCTTACTCTTTTGACTGTTAAGAGAGCGTGTGTTATTAATGACTAAAGTCATTTGGAACCAAGTCTAATGATTTCCTATCTTGACAAATTTACATTATTGCCATTCTAGCTTAAAAAAAATGTGGTGTACTTACAAAATAATCAGACTTATAATGATGTAGTTGATATAGTGGCTTTAAAATATCTTCTTAAATGGAGATATCCTCAAAGTTGTTGGCAATAATTATTTCACTGGAATTTATTATATTCCCATGGTGACTGCTTTGAGAGTTAACATTTATTTGGACATATGAGTTCAAGTATACTTGGCAGAAATAAATCTTTCTGATAGGCAGAGTAAATCTCATTTGTCTTGCATCAGATAATGAGGTTTTCCATATAAGCAAAATTTCCAGTTAACTCAACCATCTCCCCTAAGCATTAGTCCTGTCTTTCAAAATGCAAGTAACTTCATGAGCTACCATGCCTTCTTAAACAACATATCCTGATGCTACCTGATGTGGCAACAGGGAATTTTCAGATATGATTATGTAAAGATTCTCTTTTAATTAAAAAGATGTATTTATATCTTTATTTGCAAGGCAGAATGAGAGAGCAAGAGAGATGGGGGGAAGGAGAAATATGTTCCATCTGCTGGTTCACTCCCCAGATGATTGCAACAAAGTCAGGAACCAGGAACCCCATTCCATTCTCCTACATGAGTGGAAGGGGTCCAAGTTCTTGGGCCATCTTTCATTGTTTTCTCAGACACATTAACAGGGAACTAGATTGGAAGTGGAGCAACTGGGACTCCAATATGAGATACTGGTTTTGCAAGTGGCAGTTTAGCCTGCTGTACCACAATGCCATCCCATCATTATATTCCTAAATCTGTATGTATGAAATACATGAAATTTGTATAACTTAAGTAAAATTTTTTAAAAAGGCTGGATTATCTTGGTGGGCCCAATCTAATCACAGGAGAAAAAGATTTGAAGATGCCGTGTTGCTGACTTTGATGATAAGGGATGAGGCCAGAAGCCAAGGAATGCAGGCAGCCTCTAGAGGCTGGAAGAGTCAAGGAAATGGATCATCCAGTAGGCCTTCCTGAAGGAACACCCCTGTAGACTCAGTTAGGAAAACAAATTTGTCTTATTTTAAGCTACTTAGTTTGTGGTGACAACCACAACAATAGCCCTTTTCCTAATTTGCTGCGCTAAATCAGATGATTAAATTTGTTAGAAATATAATACAGCTGTCCACCAAAAACTTGTCAGTGATGTTTTTAATTATATACATGAAATAAGATACAGTGTGTGCCCAGATCTGACATTGCTGTGAGCATGGTCCAGCTGGAAGACTCAGCTGGGAAAATACAGGACAATAGATCATTGCAATCTAATGCATTTTAAAAAGTTTATTTATTGGGAATGCAGGGTGACAGAGAAGTAGAGAGAAATAAAGAGGTATCTTCCATCTATCTGCTGGTTCATTCCTGTAACAACTAAGGCTGGGCCAGGCTGAAGCCAGGAACTCAGAACTCCATCCAGGTTTTCTACATGGGTATTGGAGGTCCAAACACTTGAGCCATCATTTACTGCTTCCCAGGATGCATTAGCAGGAAGCTGGATTGAAAAGACAGGAGCTAGGACTCAAACAGGCACTCTGATACTGGCTGCTATGTCTCAAGTGTAGTCTTACCCACCCTGTGCCACAATACCCACTCCAAATCTAGTATGTTAATTGCTGAAGTAGGAACTCAAAGGAGGGGTGGCAATCTTATTTTGGGAGCTCCAGAATGAAATTCATGTTGACATGGGCATTACAAAATGAATATATGTTTGGGGTGACAGGGGTGAGGTGGTGAGAGGGCAGAGTCCAAGGGAGGCTGGCCCAATACAGAAAGTGGTGCACAGACAGTATTCTACATAGAGCAAAAAGTGTAGTTTGCCCTACATTGAATTTGTTTGACAGAGTAGCTGCAGGCCCCTGAAGGGACTGTAATACCTATTTTGCTTTCCTAAGGCCCTCTTTTCTTTCTGTCCTGCTTATTACCTGGTTATTTGGTCCTACAAGCTAAAATTTCACCCATGTGTAAGAGGAACATCACTTAGTGCATATATAAGCAAGGGGAGCACCAGACCTGTGGCTGGTGTGTTTTCCATGTGACTTCAGAAGCCCTGATTCTTCCATTGACCACAGCAAGAGGAGATGCTGAAGTCAACTTTAGGTTCTGGAAGTTCTCAAAGTTTTTACTCATTAGATCTCACAACAGTGAATTGTATCACAAAAGAGCCAGTTTCCCTTTCAGTCCAAATTTCTTTCTTTCTTTCTTTTTTTTTTTTTTTGAGTGGTTAACTTTGTCATTGTAGTAATATAATGACAATCTAATAACAAAATTTTATTCATTCAAATCATGAGAGAATGAAAAACATAGAATTATATTTAGATTAACTTACATTTTATGAGGGAAAAATTGGACATCTGGTTCACCAAGAGTTTATAGCTGCTTTTAGTTGCAGATTATGTACAATGACTTAATATGTCTTCGTTCTTACTTAACAGTTGTCATTGCATCCAAAATATTTATTGAGTTACAGCTAAGTGTAAAACATTATGAATGTAATCTTAATAACAACATAAAACTCTATTTAACCCATTGTTTGGACTCATTAAATGAGCTAGCAACTATTCTAATCTCTTTATTATTTTGTTTATCTTCATAATAATTGTTTATTTGCTGCCCATATTCTACTTTCTTACCTTTTTTAATCTTAAACTAATTTCTAGTCCCATCTTTGTGCCAAAATAACTCTTAATAAAAAATGGTGACCATACTCCCAACTGATGTTTTCCAGTCATCCTACTTGGCTTCTCAGGAACATGTGTCAAAATTCATTGTCATTGCCTCTTTATATTTTTTGACTATCACTGTATAGCACACTTGATTTTATCCCCTCTGGTCATCCCTTCTATTGGTTTCAAATGAATAGAAATTTCCGGTTGTCCTATTCATTTTGTGCTACAATAATAGAATATTACAGGCTAGCTAATTTGCAAAGCATAGAAATTTTTATCTCATAGTTCTGGAGACTGGGAAATCTATGATCCAGCATTGGCATTGGACCAGGACCTTCTTACTATGTCCTATGTGGTGGGGAAGGGAAGGGCAAGAGAATAAGAGAGAGCCCTTTGTATAAAGCCATTAATCCACCAATTGATGGGACCTAAATATCTCCCATTAGGCCCTACCCACCAACACTGTTGGACTAGGGATTGTGTTTTCAACACATGAATTTCTGGAGGTTACATTCAAACCACAGCACAGGTAGTCAGATGTTTGGTCTACAAAATGATGACATGTTTTCTGTGGTTTCCTAGAGAGATGGATCCTCTTATTACATTCTATAAACTTTAATGTTCTGTCTTCTTTTCTTTCTATATTTTCCCCTAAACCAATCTCATGTACATTCATGACTATACACAGGCAATCTATAATTTCTATTTCTGGCTTGGAGTTCTTCTCTGACTTCAAATTCTAATTATATACCCACTGCCTACTTGATGTTTCCTCCTGGGTTTCTTAAAGACACTTCAAAATCATGTTTAAAGCCAGTCCCTTGATCTTCCTCTGTAAATCTGATTCTTTTCCAGTTTTCCTGATCTGGTGACTGATGCCACCTTATATATGATTGTGTGCACCTTGGCAACCTCTCTTCTGGTTCCTTGCTCTTCTGCCTGTCCCATAACCAATTTAACATCAGATCCCATTATTTTTCTAAACCAGGTCTTGACTCCACCACCTGTCTCTACTACTGATCCAACTGAGCTAGAAAGGATCTGATGGTTTCCCTATATCTACAGCAGCCTTGTCCCCATCTTCAACCTGTTCTTCATACTATGACTGGAGTGAGCTTTTGATGACACAATCTTTAGCCACATTTCACTTCATCCTCCCACCCTAAACATGTCCATTGCTCCCTTTTCCTCTCAGGCTACAGACCATGTTTCTGAACGTGGGCTATAGGACCAGCAAGGTGGTCCCCATCTACCTCTTCAGCCTCCTCTCTCCTCACTACGCTCCTGGTCATCTTCCCTGGGTTAACTCCTTTCAGTTCCCCTCCAGCCCCTCGTCACACAGTGACCTTTACCTTTCACTCCCTTCTTTTCCTACTTAACTTCCATTTGTGTTTTAAATTATTTTCTATGTCACTTCCTCTGTTTCTTTCAGATCTCTCTAGTAAGAGGTCATTTTCTATATGAGAATCCTCAGTTGCAATTTTAAGTGGATTTGTGAGCTCCTTACTGTGCATATCCTCAGAATTCTAACTTAGGTGACATTTATCCCATTTTATAGATGAGAAAAACAGGGCAGGTAATCAGCTAGAAGGTGACTGAGCTGTGAGTTGAACTTAAATCTGTGTGACTCTATATTGGTGTTAGATTCAGCCCTGAGGAACAAAGAAACCTAAAATAACTTATGCTTCACAGGACAGAAGCTTTTCTTTTCTCGCAGAAATTCTGTCCTGGGGGAATAGGTATCAGAGGCCTTGGCTCCTTCTGTAGTGTTGCTCCACATTATATGGCCTTAACCTTGTGGTCCAACATGGCTTTGTGTGAAGCCAGGCAGCTGGATGGATGAAGAGAGGAGGAGGCAGAGGGTTCACACTTAATAGTCTCTTAAGGAAGGTCTTGAGAAGCTTCCCTAGAGTGCTTTTGTTACGTCCACCTGGCTGGAGTTCAGCCTCATAGCTGAATATTCTGCAGTCAGGATTGGACAATGGAATTACTGGTGGGGTTGGTTTGTGCTAGCTAGAGCTTGGGGTTTCTTTTAGTGTAGGAAAAGAAGCAGTGTGTCCTAGGAAAATACAGTAGTCTCTGTAGACTCTGAAACTCATATTCTTGACCTCTGGGTTGTAAGTTTCTGATCTCAAGTATTTCCACCTTACTGGAGAGACAAAATATAAACAAGTGAAATTATCAGCAGTGATGTACAGAGTGTGTACGGGAATGCCAGATGGATCTTGGTGGTCTCCAGGAAGGTTTGCTTGTTTCACATACATGGCAAGCCATACGGTTCATTGCCTGATAAGAGTATCATTCACCTTTTATGGACCTTTCAGTCTTTCTGATGACATTGACACTTAACATTAGCTATTCTTCGCTGCTGATCTGATAGGAGTTATAGGAAGATCACTGTTGATGTCATCATTGCCAGTGAAGCCTTGCCTTCTCATTCTTGGCTTTTTATTCCCTTTCAAGTCTTAAATAAGATTCCTTTTTGTGGTGGTGTTGAAGGCCTTCACCAGAGGGCAAGGTGTCTTCATATTCTGGAGTGGTTCTACATTGTCTTCAGCTAAAACCTGAGAGAAGATATGGTCAGCTATAAAATACTGCACCAAGGTGCTTACAATTCTGAGGAAATAAGAGATTTCAACAACTCGTTAAAAGATAGAATGAATAGGTTAATGATATTAATGAGGCAGAGGTAACTTCAGTTCAGGGGCTGTGGAAGTGGGTATTGGTGTCAAGTCAGTTGATTGCAGACATGGAGGTCCCTGTTGTTGCTGGAGGCAGGGTTGAGGTTCTTAAGAGCCTTTATGCCAAGCTGGTGGGACTTTTCAGCTTCCTGTCCTGTTTCTAGGATATTGACTATGAGATTTTTTAAAAAGATTTACGTATTTATTTGAGAGGCAGAGTTATTAACAGAGAGAAGGAGAGACAGAGAGAGAGAGAGATCTTCCATCTGCTAGTTCAACCCCCAAATGGCTGAAACGGCAAAGGTGGGCCAATCTGAAGACAGGAGCCAGGAGCCAGGAGCCAGGAGCTTCTTCTGGGTCTCCCACACGGGTGCATGGGCCAAAGCACTTGAGCCATCTTCCGATGTTGCTGTAGATTCATTCTGAGAAGAGGAGCATGGTGGGGGCAAGAGGCACAGAGTAACCACACAGACCCCGGGAGTCAGGTGAAAACAGGTCAGAGGCGAGCAGCCCGCAGACTCATTTATTTCAGTTGGTACAGCAGCTTAAATAGCCACGGCAGCCAATCTGGTCAAGGGGCGGTCTATGCCTTAACCAATCACAGCCTGTTGCCAGGCAGTTTCCGAAGCCATCCAATCACAGCCTGTTGCCAGGCACTTTCCGTTGCCAGTGGCCATCTTGGCATGGCCTTCTCATTCCACCACATTCCACTGCTCTCCCAAGCCATTAGCAGGGAGCTGGATTAGAAGCGGATCTGCCAGGACTTGAACCAGTGCCCATATGGGATACTGGCACCACAGACAGAGGCTTAACTTACTATGCCACAGCATCAGCCTTGAGATTTGTTTTTTCCCTGGAAAACCTGAGTGGTTCCAGAGAATAGGTCTCCAGGCTTCTCTGTGTGAAGATTCCTGTGCCAAGAGTGCCAGTCGGCTTCCTGGTCCCTTTGCCATGAAGCTCACTGTCAGGGAAACCTTCCAGGCAACAGGCCCCGCCCCAACATGGAGGATTTTCAATCAGCTTTTGACTTCCTGCTTCTTAAATATGACCAAGTGGCCCCAGGTGACAAGATAGTTGAAGAAATTGTCCAGCACAGAAAGAGAAATCCAAATAAGTAAATGGGGAGAGGAAAGTGAAGAAAATAGATAGTTAGGAACCAGAAAAAAGCCAAAACCAACACTAGGCTTAAAAAGACATTGCATGCTAAGATGAGAACAAAATGCTGTGAGAAAGAAATCATCAGAGAAGCCCAGGAAATTAAAACCTTGAGAGTCAAAATTTATAAAAAGAAAGAAATTGATAGAAGGGTTGAAAAGGTTTTTTTTTTTTTAGCAAACTTTTATTTAATAAATATAAATTTCAAAATTACAACTTTTGGATTATAGTGGTTTTTCCCCCCATAACCACCCTCCCACCTGCAAACCATCTGATCTTATACTCAAAGGGTTGAAAAGTTTAACAAAGAAGAAGAAGTCAGCCAAAAATTAGAAATATACTTTGGGAGAAAAGATATGATAAAATTAGAGAATCTATCTAGGAAGTCCAACAGCTGATGAATATGAGCTCCAAAACAGAGAGAAAAGAATGAGAGAAAAATTTCCGCAGAAGCAATACAAGACAAACTGCCAAGTTGATTTCAGTTTCCAGATTGAGCACCCCAGGCACATGCCAGGAAAGCCAGGCACATCAGGAACCAACCCCTCTTCTCCCGTAGCTGTTACATAGCATTTCCTGTCAGTTACCCCTTTCCATCTTCAAAGGGGCTACAATATATTTTCCAAGGAAGATTATTGCTCTTGTATTTTAAGCTCGTTGGATTTGGGAACTGCAGCCACCTTGGAGTCAGTTCCTCAAGGTAAAAGACCTCTTACAATTGCATGGTAATCTTAATTATTCACTATCAAATCTCATGTCCCCATTTTTAAATTGGATTTCCTTTTATTCTGTCTAGCGGCTGGAGGCAGGGTGAAGAGATACAGTGATATGAAATGAGGGACCCTTTTTCTACCTTTTTTGGGCAGTAATTTTAACCTTTTTAAGAAAGAGATAATGGCTGATATTTGGGGAATTGGAATGGATAGACACATTCTGGTTTTCAAAGTCAGTGCTCATTTTGGAGCCGTGACCTCAATGTAATTGGATGCCACTGAGTACCTTTCTGATCAAAAAAGGGCTGGGAAAAACAAATAGAAGGAACTCAGCTCATTTTCACCTGGAGATAGTTTTCTTTTTTGGTACAATTATTCCACACCAATAAATTGCTAAAATGACATTTCATTATGAACTTAGTCATAGCAGTTCCTTTGAATTGGGCTCAGAATTTGACGATTGCTACAAAACAAGGTGACCATCCAAGATAAATTTTGAAGGGCTGTAGCTACTGTTCCTTTTTCTTACTAGGTTTTCCTTTGGAAAAGCAGAAAAGAGAACAGTTTATCTGTGGTGTGTTCGGTAGCTTGATTTCCTAAAACATGCTAAGCTCTTAGGAAAAGAGAAACAGGCCAAACAGGCTGAGTCTGAGGTCTCTGGACTGAAATGACCTGTCAAAGCATGGCTCTAGGAGGCCGAGGGGTGTTTAACACCCTACAAATGCTAGCATTGCATGGACCCAAGTCTGAGGTTTTGGGACCCCATGGCTATTCTTTATAAGAGCCGCTGGAATAAACAAATATACTAACATGCAGTTGAAGGCCACACAGGCTATATTTACAGGGCTGTCCTCCTCTGAAACCAAATGGTATTTAATTTCAAGAAGAATTTATGGGAATGTTTTGGATAGATTAGGGGACTGAGTGAGGAATTTGAAGTGGTGATTGCCTAAGTCAATGTGAAGACATACGAAAATCCAGATAGCCACAGGACAGATAGTGAATGAACCACAGAGCAACTGAACTATTGTAACATAGGATTTTATATAGGCCAATGGTTTTCAAGCTGAGCTTTGAAGCTGAGCCCCTTTTTTCCAAACAAAATATTAAATGGAATCCTGACATACTAAGGGGAGAACTGTAGCTTCCATAGTTGGAGCAGGATAGATGTAAGGGGTGGTTGCATGTCACTGCCTGTGTGGTCTTTGAGGCCTTTTCACAGAACATGGAGCTGTGAAGGTTATGATTTAGAGAGCATGTGTTCCAGGGAGCAGCTTAGTGGGATAGTTGGTAGGTAGAAAGCATTGATGATCAGCTTTAATCTCAGGCAGGTAGTGGATCATTGTTGAGAGGTTTGATCAGAGCCTGTTTGTTACACAGTGTTTCAGGAAGATTGGGATATGCCTCTTCCTTCTCCCAACCCCTCAGCATGATCCTTAGACTACCTGCTCAGGGTCCAGTGAGGGTAGAGTGCTCACTTTGGAAAGACAAAAGTATAAGTTGCAGAATAACTTATGGGGAGAAAGGTATGATGGTCAAGTTGGAACCACTGGCCAAGGTTAAGTAGGACAATAGATACAAAAGTGCTCTCATATTTATCAAAGGTTGTTTTGTAAAATGCTAAAATTTGTGCATTGTAATTAATATCATAGCAGTGATAATAGTGTGGTGGAGATTGGGAAGGTAGGCAGTCTTTGAATGGAAGAGTCGGTGACCATGGCCCGCCAGCTTGCTCTTTGTCTCATCCTGCTGACTTTCTTGATTTCCTATAGCAACTCTTAGTCAGCAAGGGCTCCTACAAAAGAATAGTGCTGGCTGAATGGGCACTTATTTCCCACAGTGCTGCATGGAGGCTTGAGATCTGAGGTCTGGAAGCCAGCATAGTTGGCTCCTGCTTGGGCCCCCTTCCTGCCTTGCATGCCTTCTCACTGTGTGCTCCCATGGCTTTTGCCCGGTCCTGTTCTTACAAGGGCACTAACCCCATTACGAGGGACCCATCCTCATGACCTGCCCTAAACTCAGTTACCTCACAAACACAGCCCTTAACAAGCTCCTTTCCTGTCCCCACCACATCTGGAGGACAGGAAGGGAACTCTGCAGTGTGTGATCCAGAACTGACGGCTGAAGCTGGGGATGCTGCTGGCCGCATACATTGCCTGTGTCCACAGAGGAAGCACAGACATCTCATACTTCAAGGGGGAGGAACAAATGCAGGGATGCAGCAACAGGCATAGAGGCGTGTGATAGAGATGGTACAAGGGAGAACTGAGCACACTGGATTTTCCTCTTCCTCTCAAACTGGGGAATCGCCAAGACGATTTCATCAGCTGCTACCCTGAGGGCCTTCCCTCTACTGGCTACTCAGGAGTGCATTCAATTTTAACTGGTCCTTTTGTCTGAGTTGCACATAAGTGAGCCTTTGTGTGGCGTGGATTCAGCAAGGAGGCAGAGATGTTCAGAAACCAATAGGGTTGTTGGTCCAGTGTTGCTATGAATAGGAGACTGGGGTAAGATGCCTGCCCTGAGCTGAAAAATTACTTCTGCCCATTGGGATGTTACAGTTCTGTGTCTTGAGCCCCATGGCCTACAGATATGTCCATGCCTGATTCTAGCTTCCTGAGATAATGGGATATTCTCCCGGTAGTGGAATAATGACCAGGGAGAGTTGACCACAGCTTGGTAGCTAGCACTTGGATGTCCTGCAGGGGGCCATTACCCTGGCCCAGTGATCTCACAGTGTCTGGAGTGGCTGGGTAGCCTGGAAGGTACCCTGTGTCTGGGAAGACTTTCTCCATCTTCTTAAGCCAGTGTAAGGCTCCTGGCTTGTATGGTAGGAAGACTCTGAGAGCTCCTGCCTTTGACCTGGGAGGCAGCAAGTCGAGAATTGTCACCCTAGTGGTGGGGGTGGTGCTCCTCACATTCAGTCTGTGCTTACTTGGAGGTCGGGGTGTCCTGAGGAAGAGGAAAAGCACCCCATCCTGATGTTTCATCAGCCCAAAGAATTTCATTTTTAAAATTAACATACAGTAAAATTGGTTCTGTAGAGTATAGTCTTATGAATTTTAATCTCTGTGCAGATTCGTATAACCAGCACTATAATTAGGATACAGAACTTTCCTGTCATCCCTAAAGTCTCCTTGGTGCTTTCCCCCTTCCCACCCCAATCCTTGGTAACTACTCCTCTGTTCTGTCCCTACAGTTTTGGCTTTTGGAGAATGTCATTTAGCTGTCATCTTACAATTTGTAACCTCTTGAGACTGGATCCTTTCATTCAGCATAATGCCTATGAGATGCAAGCTTTGTAGCTATAGTTCATTTCTTATTTATTAAAACATTTGTAATTGTTTTTATATTTATTTTATGCATTTGAAAAGCAAGTGACACACACATGGAGATAGACAGACAGACAGACATAGAGATCTTCCATCTGCTGGTTCACTCCCCCAAATGGCCATAGCAGTCAGGACTGAGCCAGACTGAAGCCAAGAGCTTAGACTCCATTGGGGTCTCCCACATGGGTGACACATGCCCAGGTACTTGGTTCATCATCTTATGCTTTCCTAGGCATATTAGCAGGGAGCTGGATGGGAAATGGAGCAGCCAGGACTTGAACTGGTGCTCTAATGTGGGATGCCAGCATTGCAAGCAGTCACATAACCTACTGCTACTCAATACCAGCCCCTCTTTTTACATTTCAATGAATTCATTTTATGTAGCAACACTGTGTGTTACACACAAGCTATATATTTTCCTTTTTTTTTTTTTTGAGTACTATTCTCCTGCATGGCATATTGCATTTTGTTTATCCATTCACTATGTGGAAGGATATTTGCTTCTGATTTGTGCTGATTGCAAATATAGTTGCTAAACATTCATGTTGTTAGAAGATAGATTTTCATTCCTGTGTGGTAAACACCTTGCTGAGTTATTGCTGAGTCATACATAAGTGGGTGTTTAACTGTGTAAGAAACTGCTGGACAGTTCTCCAGAGTGTCTGCTATTTCACATCCCTTCAGTAATGTCTGAGAGATCTAATCACTCTTAGTCCTTACCCGTGCTTGGTGGTATTCTTCTCTTTGCTATTGTAATGTTTGTAGTGGGATGTCATTGTGCTTTTTAGCTTGCATTTGCCTAGAAGCTGATGACACTGATCATCCGTTTGTGGGTGATGGTTATTCCAGACTTGGGGACCGAGCATTTTGTCTTGGGGAACTGGACGCAGGTGTGAGCATGCCCCATTGGGCCCTGAGACTCAAGAGGCAGAGAAGTTTCAATGGGCACGGGCAGTTTTTCAGCCTAATTTCCAAAGCAGGAATCTTACCCACTTCCTTCTGTCCAACAGCAACACTGAACCAGCCACCATATCCTGTAGGTTTCTTTTCTTCTGCTTATTCGCTTTCCAGACTTGATCAATTGTGTTTGAATCTTGCCCATTTTTTTACTTGGGCTGTTTTGATACTGCTGAGTTTTGAGAGTTCTTTCTATATTTTGACTGCAAACCTTTTGTCAGATGTACCCTCTGCAAATATTTTCTCCCAAAATAGCTTGTATTTTCATTTACTTGACACTGGCTTCCACAGAGCAAGTTTTTAATTTCAATGAAGTCCAATTTATTTGGTTTTTCCTTTGATGGATCATGTTTTTGGTGCCATGCATAAGGGTTCTATATAACTCCAGGCAGTAAAAATGTTCTCTTTGTTTTCTTTGAAAAATTTTATACTTTTACATCTAATCCTGCGGTGAATTTTGAATTTTTTTAGGTACAGCGTCAATGTCAGTGTTCGGTGGTTTATTTAGTCTGCTCACGTCTCAGGCTCAGTAATTCATTCTCTTTCCCTAACAAGGTTGACTTTAGATTTCCATAGAGTTGTAGCAAACTTGCGTTAGATCACAGATTGTTGCTTCATAGGAAGGGCACCCCAGGGTTAGGCCCCACTCCAAAAATGTCTGGTGATTGTGCTGTTCTTAGTTTGGCTTCCTTCCTATTTTCATCATGGTTTCTACTCTGCTTCAGGCCTATGCTCAAATCTCATCTGCTTGCTGAGGCCCCACCCCTGCGTTCGAGGCTCTGTGCAGTGGTCTGACCTCTGCACTCTAGCGGTTACAGTGACTGTTTGGTAACTGCATGTGATGTTATAAGGAGGAGATGGAAAATTCAGACTGAAGAAACTCAGCTGAGGTCAACCAGGGCTTGGTAAATATAGCTGGTGGGTCAGATCTGCCCACTGTTTTTATAAATAAAGCTTTATTAGAACAGTGCCACACTCAATTCTCTGTTGTCCACAGCTACTTTTGTGCTCTGGTGGCAGAGCTGCATAATCAGAATAGAGACCACATGGCCCTCAGAAAAGAAAGTATTTACCGTCTTTCCTTTTCCAGACAAAATGTTGCTGGTCCCTGAAGTCCAAGCTGATGCTGGGGATGAGTTAGGTAGGGAGCTTTGCTGTGGTCTAAACTGAGTCCTGTAGAAAACAGAGGGCACCAGTGCTTTTTCTACCCAGGGTCATTTGTTCTCATAGGAATTTGGAGAATGCCAAATCTGGTGCAGCCTTGGAGTAACTTCCTGAGGATGGGCTGATAGGGAAGATGAGGAGGATTAGAAATTATGTGCTGTCAGCATTGGTGGCAGATGGAAGTGTGCAGCGAATTAGGACAGAGATGATGCCCAACACTGACTTATCTTTTGGTTTCTGAGGTCTTCTGCACCTTAAGTTACTGTAGTGGTCCTCAGTCTGGCTATACATTAGAATCACTTAGGGAATTAAAAAAAAAAATCTCATCATCCAGTCTTCACTCAAGACTAATTCAACCAAAATTCTGGGATTGGAATCCAGATAGATAAGTGGTTTTTTTTTTTTTTTTTTTTTTTTTTTTAATTTTCCATGTGGTTCCAGTGGACAGCCAGGTTGAGAACCATTGTTTCACATGGACCCCGGGGAAATATTGCCACCTACTGACAGTTGGCCATTGTCATGTCTTGAAAGAAGTCAATAATAAGTCTTCAGATTCCCTCTATTCTGGGATCTTGTATCCTGGAGACTGTGTTTTTATCATTTATGTATTAGAGTCGTGTGTTGGAGTTTTATCATTTTTACTTAGAGTTTGACTTTTGGCCCTCTTAAAGTGAAAAATACCTTGTATCTCAATTGTTATGTAACTCAGAATCTGAACACACACACACACACACAATTGGTGGGAATAACTCAGTGTTAGCACAGAACACAGCTTTAGAGATCATTGATTTACCCAGCTAATATCTCTAAATGTCTGTTGCAGTTATGCCTGCTAGCTCTTCTACCTTGCTACTCAAAATGTGGTCCATGGACCAGTAGCATCAGCTTCATTTTACAACCTTGTTAACAATGAAGAACCCTTGACCTACAGAATGTGAAACTTAACAAGGCCCCCAGGTGATTCACACGGACCCTGACATTTGAGAAGCACTGCTTCAGAGAACCTTAACCATATGAGTAGAGGTACTGGCGGTAGATTTCAGTTTCATCATAAAGAACTACTTTCCAGACACAGCTGCTAGTATTCTGTTGAGGCTGAATGATTGCTTTGAAGAGACAACTCCATGACTTGTAGAACTCTCCCATATGGTTTTATTACTTTCTTCCTTCTCCTCAAAGAGTTCCAGTGTTTCCTAAGAATTACCTTCTTAGCCATCCCTTCTGTTATATTCCATGAACATTCATGGGAACCATCATTCTACCTGCTGTGGCTTTCCACTCCATGCCCCCAAATCTGGAACTCTTGTGACCCGAAGGGATGAAATCAAGCGAAGGTTTTCCAAAGCCTATTTATTTTATTTTATTTTATTTATTTTTTTGACAGGCAGAGTGGACAGTGAGAGAGAGAAAGGTCTTCCTTTTGCCGTTGGTTCACCCTCCAATGGCCGCCGCAGCTGCCATGCTGTGGCCGGCGCACCATGCTGATCCGAAGCCAGGAGGCAGGTGCTTTTCCTGGTCTCCCATGGGGTGCAGGGCCCAAGCACTTGGGCCATCCTCCACTGCACTCCCGGGCCACAGCAGAGAGCTGGCCTGGAAGAGGGGCAACCGGGACAGAATCCAGCGCCCAGACTGGGACTAGAACCTGGTGTGCCGGCACCACAAGGCGGAGGATTAGCCTATTGAGCCGCAGCGCCGGCCCCAAAAGCCTATTTTTGATCTCCTTCTTGTGTGCCAGGTCTAAGCTTACCCTGAGCTTAGCAGAAAAGAGTTGGTAGTTCAAGAACTTGAGAGATACTCAGAAAAAGAGTCCTCCGTGAACAGCTATGTGACCTCTAGATGATCTTCTGACTCTTATTCCCTGATTCTTGGTACAAAGTAAACATAGTCAACATATTACACACATCCTTTGTGCTCACCTGTGCTGTTGGTGTTGAAAGCATTGCTATCAGGCCATCTCTGTATGCTGCTTCTTCATTTATCCAGTGATTTCGTATTTCATTGAACATTTTCTTTATTCCTATAACCAAATGCTTAATATATGTTCCTGGTTTGTCTTAGATTTCTCATTTCCAGTATCTTTTGTTTCTGAATATTCAGTGCTGGTGCCAAGATTGTTTAACATTTGCCCCCTCCTTTCATTCTTTTTAAAAACCCTTAAGCATGAAACTCCTTCCTACTTAAAATTTTTTTAAAAATTTAAACATTTGCTTATTTATTTGAAAGGCAGAGTGAAAGTAAGAGCAAGCTCCCATCTGCTTGTTCACTCTCCACATGGCCCATGCAGCTGGGACTGGGCTGAAGCCAGAAGCTGGGAACCCAATCCAGGTCTCCCAGTGGTTGGCCAAGAACCAAGTACTTGAGCCATCACCTACTACCTCCCAGAATACATATTACCAGGAAGCCAAAATTGGAAGCAGAGCCAGGACTTGAGCCCAAGTGCTGTGATATGGGATGCAGGCATCCCAAGCAGCATCGTGATTTTTTTTAAGACATTTATTTATTTGAAAGGTGGAATTACAGAGGCAGAGGCAGAGAGAGAGAGGTCTTCTATCTGCTGGATCACTCCCCAAATGGCTGTAATGGCTGGATCTGGACCTGTCTGAAGCCAGGAGCCTGGAGCTTCTTCCATTTCTCCCATGTGGGTGCAGAGGCCCAAGGACTTGGGTTACCATCTAATAGTAGAGAGCTGGATCAGAAGTGGAGCATCCAGGACTTGAACTGGCACCCATGTGGGATGCCAGCCATGCAGGCGGGGTTTACCTGCTATGCTACAGCGCTGGTGCCCCCCCCCCCTTACAAGCAGCATCTTAGCCAATAGGCCAAACAGTTGCCTCTCCCACCTACTTAGTATGTAAAATTCTAGTAATTTCTTTTCTACTTCAGAACCCTTCCTAATCTCTTTGAATCCTTTCCCCCTTCCATCTCCTTCCCTTGCTCAGGATTGACCTGGTCTCAGCAAACCCCTTCAGCTCTTTGTTGTTCTGTTTTCTCCCCTACCTACCTTAAGTGCATGTGCCCATTTAGCACTTCCTATAAGGGATCAGAGTATTTGTGTTGCATTGGGTCAGGTTTAGAGCTGAGAAGGTTCTCAGATGTCATCTGACTCAGATCTGACTCAGTGTCCTCACTTCACAAAAGTATAAGTTGATACCCAGAGCAGTGAAGTGACTTGCTCAAGGTCATGTAGCTAAGAATGTGAATGTGTGTTGTGAAATAGCATTGCTATTCAGTGCAGCTGCTTCAGAAGAATGCACAACTCTTCATGTGAATTGCTTCTTCTAGCCTCATATGATGAGTACAGAATGTGTGTGTGTTCCAGAGCCTTGGCAGCTCATGACAAGAGCCTCGGGTGGTTACTGATGTCATAAATAAGAGTGTCAGTTGTTAAATCAACAACGGGAGTCACTGCGCACTTACTCCCCATGTAGGTCCTGTCCTTAATGTGTTGTACTATGTGAATTAATGCTAAAATGAGTATTTAAACAGTACTTTATAGTTTGTGTCTGTATGGGTGCAATCTGTTGAAATCTTTACTTAGTATATACTAAGTTGATCTTCTGTATATAAAAATTAAAAATGAATCTTAAGAACGGGATGGAAGGAGAGTAGGAGATGGGATGGTTTGCGAGTGGAGGGGTAGTTATGGGGAGAAAAACCACTATAATCCAAAAATTGTACTTTTGAAATTTATATTTATTAAATAAAAGTTAAAAAAAGAATATGTGTGTGGATAGAGGTGTGGGGAGGTTGTGAATCATGATTGACTGCCTTCTTTGAAAGAGAGGTAAATCGTGCCTTAGAAAGACAGAAAGATTCATCCATTGCCTCCAAACCATTTTTGGTCTGAAGAAGAAAACCCTAAGTCCTTGATTCATGCCTCTTAAATACTGGAAAACTTTTATTCCTTCTACTTACATATATGTGTTTGTTGATATGAATCATACAATGTGAATAGTGTCTTCTACCCCACAGTCTGGGTAGATGATTTCCGTGCCCTTGTCTTCTTATATGCATCATGTATTAACCATTTGGAGACAAGTTTGTGCTAGATATTAGAGGAGAATAATGGAATTGGCTGGAGTTGGGTTTATTTTGCTATGTTTTTAGCTTGTCATCCACTCTGCCTCTGTTTTTACTTGAAGAAAAGGAAAAGGTTCTAGTGTCATTGGCCATCTGTGTCTGAGGGTCTGCATCCACAGAATAAACCAGCTGTGCATCAAAAATACAAAAAAGACATCTGTACTGAGCATGTATGATTTTATTTATCATCATCCCCTACACAGTCCAGTACACATATCACCATTTACATAGTGTTTACATTGGATTAGGTAATGTAAGTAACCTAGAGATGATTTACAGTCTACAGGAGGATTTGTGTGGGTTAAATTCAAATACTGCACCATGTTACATAAAGGACTTGAGCATTCATAGATTTTGGTATCCAAGAGAGGTCCCAAAACCGATTCCCCTTGGAAACGGAGAAACAACTGTTCTTGCTTTTAATGTGCTGTGAGAGACAGAAGAGGGAAAAGCCACCTGAAAGCAGTGGATTATGATTAGTGGTGGTGCTTATCTTCATAAATCACCCCATCCAGGCCCCTTAATCATCTGAGTTGTTGTTCAGCTCCCCGGGACCTGTCAACATGCTCCCAGGCAGGAAAAAGTGATGACTGTATTCCAGGGCCTGTCTTGTCTTCTCTCTACAGGGAGCAGCCGCCACTCAGGGGCTCCCCTGAGTACACAGCTGAGGTTGCCTGAACTTGCTGCTGCAGCCTTCCATCCCAGGGCCTGTGTAATTTGCTCTCTACCATTGTGCCCATCTCTCGACACGAGGAAAATGCCTCCCTCCCACAGAAAATCTATGCTTGGAGAAATCTCTCTCTCACCTTCTCAGTGTTTCAAACAGTAATGAACTTGAATTATCCTTCCCTGAAACTCTCCTTACAGTCAGACTGTCCCTTTGCTATGTTTTTCTGACCTCGTTGGCATTGTGTAGTCTTCCCATGCTATTGATGGTTGTCCCTGGGTGTGGAGTAGGGTAGGGAGCAATGAAGTAAATGAGAGCATGCAATGTGATTAGTGTGGGAAAGAATTTGAGTGGCGGGGCTGGGGGGCCAGTGCGGATTATAGATGTTTCCATTGAGAAGGCTGGAAATTTTCCTGATCCTGTGAACTTAATTTCCATACACTCTTCCTCCCCTTTGGGCTTCCTCTTATAAGATGGGGGATGAATGCCTGTCAAAGATCTCTTTAAATATGTCTAGAATGGATTAATAATTTTCCCCCTACAGCCGGAATTTGGGGCCAGTGAGAAAGACAGAGATGTTGAGCGACATAAACAATGGTCAGGAGATGGGGGTTCCAGGCTTAGATCTCCTGCTAAAGTCTTCTGCAATCCCTTGGCACTGGCTTCTCCATATGTAAGATGATAAGCTTGGCCAACATCTGTAATCCTACATGTTTCAAACACGAGAATTCTACAGTTTTTTGATGAAATATTTCAGACGCAGAAAATGTATGCAAC
Organism: Sylvilagus floridanus; assembly: GCA_949820135.1. Classification (NCBI taxonomy): domain Eukaryota; kingdom Metazoa; phylum Chordata; class Mammalia; order Lagomorpha; family Leporidae; genus Sylvilagus; species Sylvilagus floridanus. Next base: position 123,753,079 of record OX463225.1, read on the forward strand.
ACAATGCATGGATACCTGCTACCAACCGCCAAACAGAATTCTTCTAACAAAATAGAGGTGATTTAACAGCCTTTGACTTAGAAAGTAAATGACAACAAATAGCAGTGGTACTTTCATAAGAATCTATTTTAATTGTTCCAATGCCTATACTTAAAAATAGTACATATATGATCAGGATGCAATGATTTAGGCTAAGTCATTTCTTGATTAATTGAAAACATGTAATACGCATTCATGGCCCACATTAGTGTTTCTGAATAGTATGAGCTATATTATTACTTGTGGGGCCAGTGCTGTGGCATAGTAGGCTGAGTTTGGGCCCCTGCTGCTGAACGGGAGACTGAAAGAAACTCCTGGCTGCGGATTGGCTCAGCTCCGGCCCTTGCAGCCATTTGAGGAGTGAACCAGCAGATGGAAGACCTTTCTCTGTCACTCTGTCGCTCTGTCTGTAACTGTACCTCTCAAATAAATAAAATCCTTAAATATATATATGTATATATATATATGTGTGTGTGTGTGTGTGTGTGTGTGTGTGTGTGTATGTGTGTGTGTGTGTGTGTGTGTATTACTGCTTGCATTAAAAACAAAGCAAAACAATTTTTGGTTCTACCCTAGATTTGCTGAATGAACATCTCTGAGAACTGGGTCTGGGATTCTGCCTTTTTAAAATAAAGTATCCCAAGGGGCTGATGCTGTGGTGTAGCAGGTAAAGCTGCTGCCTGCAGTGCCGACATCCCATATGGGTGCCAGTTTGAGTCCTGGCTGCTCCACTTCTAATCCACTCTCTTCTATGGCCTGGGAAAGCAGTAGAAGATGGCCCAAGGATTTGCACCCATGTGGGAGACCTGGAAGAAGCTCCCAGCTCCTGGCTTCAGATTGGCGCAGCTCTGGCTGTTGTAGCCAATTAGGGAGCAAACCAGCAGATGGAAAACCTTTCTCTCTCTGTCTCTCTGTCTCTCTCTCTCTTTCTCACTCTCTCTCTCTGCCTCGCCTTCTCTCTCTTTATAACTCTGACTTTCAAGTAAATAAATAAATCTTAAAAAAGAATCAAGTATCCCAAATGGGATTTAGAGCTTGAGTTTTAGATCTCCTTGGTTGAAAGAATTGGGCAATACTTCAGTTCTCTATTATGAGGCAATGATAATGAATATTTCTTTAAAAAAAACCCTCTGGTTCTTTAAAATGCTGTATACATTACAGTGAGTTTGTTATACTCAATTTTCAGTAATAAGTCTTCTGCTGAATTAGTTATGCTGGGATTCAGGGAGATTGAGGGGGATACGTTGCTCTGCTCAGAATCTCCAAAGGCCCTCACAGATAGTCTAGAATTTGGATTTAGTGCCAACTTTGGTCTTGGTCTTGCTGGCATTTCTGAGATTTCATGTAAATGAAGAGCAGCAGGTCCCTGAGCCACACGTTACTGGAAGAGCTGCCATGGCTCTTGGGCCCTGTCCTCCAGGTTCCAGTTCCACAGGCATGGGAGCTGGAATTTAGGGAAACTGGGTAGCCCAGGGAAAAGACCATCCTCCTCTTCATTATTGCTGATTGTGAGAGGCCAGATAATGGCAGCTCCACATTATCTCATTTCTATTAAAAATGTGTGTATCAAGCAGAAATATGGACCACTTAAAGATCAGATCTTCTAGTAGCACTTTTAGCATGGACTAGAATCCAGGTTTGAGTAACTTCAGTTGTGAATTGACTTCTTTTTTTGTTTTTTTTAATAAGGTCATTTTTCTCCTGGTTTTATTTTTTTAAGATTTATTTATTTATTTATTTGAAAGTCTGAGTTATACAGAGAGAGGAGAGGCAGAGAGAGAGAGAGAGAGATCTTCCATCTGCTGGTTCACTCCCCAATTGGCCACAATGGCCAGAGCTGTACCAGTTGGAAGCCAGGAGCCAAGAGTTTCCTCCAGGTCTCCCATGCAGGTACAGGGGCACAAGGACTTGGGCCATCTTCTACTGCTTTCCCAGGCCATAGCGAAGAGCTGGATCGGAAGTGGAGCAACCAGAACTTGAACTAGCACCCACATGGAATGTCAGCACTGCAGGTGGTGGCTTTACCCTCTATGCCACAGCGCCGGCCCTCAGATTAATTGACTTCTAGAAGTCTTCCTTTACTCTTTTCTTGGGCTTGATGAATAACCAATACCAACTGTGGCCATTAATTTTCCTGACATTCAATATCAATTGCTAAATCCTAGTGCTATTTTATTGAGTATATGTGTAAGTCATATTTCTTGCTCTCAAGGAGGGCATGGCATATTGGGTAAATAAATAAGCAACCAGTCCACAGTGAGTGATAATAGAGGCTTGCATATTGCTGTAGTAACCAAGTTGATGGAACAGCTCTGTGGGAGGATATGGGAAGGGGTGGTTGACCTGGAAGGTTTCACTGTGGAGAAGTTGAGTAGATATTTCAAGAATAAACATGCACCAGGCAGATGGTGTGGGGAGAGCCTTCTAGACATAGGGAATAGCAAATTCAATTACATGGACGTATGGAAAAGGGAGGTGTGTTTGGCTTGCATATGTGGGAGTTACAGAAATACCCTTTGTAAGCTGAATTGAAGTAGACATGCCATGCCTAAGAAAAATGTATTTGTTATGCAGTGTTTTCAGATTTTAAATCTTTTATTGTGATAGATATACATAATATACAATTTACCATTTAAAATCATTTCTAAATGTGCAGGTCAGTGGCATTACGTACATTCACACTGTTGTACAATAGTCACTACCATCTATCTCCAGCACTTCACCTAGAAAAACTGAGGCACTGAGGCTCTTTACTATTGAACAACTTGCCTTTCTCTCACTCCTGTCCTCTATCAATGTCCTCAATCAAAATACCTATTTAACCTTCTTTTCTGTAAGTTTGATTATTTTTAGATAGGCTCACACCGTGTTTGTCTTTCCATGATTAATTTAGCTCACTTAGTGTAGTGTCTTCAAAGTTTATCCATGTTGTAGCATGTGAGAGGATTTCTTTCTTTTTTTTTTTTTTTTTTTTTGTCAGGCAGAGTGGACAGTGAGAGAGAGACAGAGAGAAAGGTCTTCCTTTGCTGTTGGTTCACCCTCCAATGGCCGCTGCGGCCAGTGCACCGCGCTGATCCGATGGCAGGAGCCAGGTGCTTCTCCTCTTCTCCCATGGGGTACAGGGCCCAAGCACTTGGGCCATTCTCCACTGCACTCCTGGGCCACAGCAGAGAGCTGGCCTGGAAGAGGGGCAACTGGGACAGAACCCAGTGCCCCGACTAGGACTAGAACCTGGTGTGCCGGTGGTGCAAGGCGGAGGATTAGCCTAGTAAGCCTCAGCGCCGGCTTTGAGAGGATTTCTTTCATTTTCAGGGCTGGGTAATATTCCATTATGTGAATATACTTTATTTTCTGTATCTGTTTATCCATTGATGGGCACTGGAGTTGCTAATACTTTTGGGTTATTGTGAATAATGCTGCTATGAACATGTGTGTGCTCAGATTTTGTATTTTACTACTTAATTTACTAAATTGTCAAAATGTAAATGCAAAAAGACTTTCCACAAACCTTTTATAAGACAGCCCTTTGGGTTGAGATGCACATAGTTTTGTTGTGGAAATGAGCTCTCATGAAACCAAGACTACAAGCAGCATTGTTAAAATGCCCAGACACTTTTAAGAGTTCATGTGATCATTTGAAAGAAGCAAAGACCAAGCTCCTCTAAAAAGATAGTGAGCACCGGCAAATGTAAGCCAGGCATTTGTAGAGCAAGAGTTGTCACTGTTTGCCTTTGCAAACTGATTCCTCTCCTCTTGATGAACTTGCCTCTGAGTACCTTGACTCATAAGCAAGTCTTGGCTCACATCTGTGGGCAGTGTAGGGACAATGGGAAGGAGCTGGGTAGATGAATTTGATGGGATGGTCCACCTGTAAAGGAGGTGAGAGAATGCATCACTGACCAAATTATTTATAGCCAAGGTGACTGAGGAAGCAAGCTTCCTGTTTGTTTGTATTTTTTTAAAGCTATATAATTTTGGTTAAAAATCAGCTATTGTCACACATCCAGGGATTCTTCCGGAGGCTACATGTTATTATAAAAATAGATTAAGTGTGTGGCAAGCATCTGATAGCCACAGTCTTTCGCCTGAAACTGAGGAAGTAATTGTTACTTCTGTTTTGGCAGTGCAGCCTCAAGCCCAGGGCTGGGCTAGGCCCTTCTTTCCATGTCTGTCTTTGCTGCATCAACCAGGTCACTGCTGCAGACCTCCTGTTTCCCTGCTTGGATTTCCAGGGACTTGACTGAGACACATAGGGCTAAGAGGCAGGTGTGGGAGTCAGGAGATGTTCATAAACCAGGCTGCTGCTCTAGAAGCAGCTCTCTGTCCTGCAGCCAATGTTCTTACTCATGTCACTTGTTGAGATTTTACTCCTGGCTCCTGCTGGCTTCTCTTCCCTGTCCTGGACCTTGGTGATTGGTACAGCATGCTAAGATCCAGGGCTGCTGTTCCAACACAAGATCCCAAAGATCTGGTGACGAACCCCAAACACTCCTTCTCAGTCTATTCAGGACTTGTATTGTTTTGTTCTCTGAAAGGTCGGGTCCTGTAGGGCTTCATGTGGCCTTGCTGGGGAGGAGGGGAGGAGGTGCTCTGACTTACAAAACAAATGTCTCAGATCAGACTGGCCATACTGGTGTAGGGTCAGGGTCAGGGTCAGGTCTGGTGGCCTGATGCACTCCTAGTTTGCACCGCAGATGGTGGCATCAGCAGTCCTGTGTGTTCTTCAGCCCCTGGCAGAGCCTGAGAAGACTGGATTTCTGTCCTGTGGCACACACAGTGTCTTCTGAGTACTCCTGTCCAGGCAGTGTTCCTCCTCAGAGAAGCAGTCTGAGTGCAAGGAAGATTCGCCCCCGAGAACTCCTTTCTCTTCTCTGTTCTGGTTACTCTGCTACCTCCCTGTCTTTGAATCCATTCTGTCTCCCTGCAGGAGTACAATAACACGGTTGTCCAAGTGAAGCGTAGCTGTCATATAAACAGATGGCTTAGTGATAATAAATATTGAATCATTTTCAGACACTTGACTTCATTTCCATAGTTTCCAGCAGAACTGCAATTTAATTCTAATTCTGTGGTTGGAAAGGATCTGGGACGTCTGACCAGTGGGCAGGTGGAGTAGATGCAGACTGTGTCCAACCTAAGAGCCCTCTATAAACAGCACTTAGAACTGGTGGCTGTGACAGGAACTGAAGGCCTATTTCCTACTTTGGTTGCTCCTCTGCATTCTAAGGCACTCTGGAACATTCCAGCAGCTGTTGTAAGGAGTACTGGTGTTGTCCTATCATTGAGATTCCAGGAGAAAATTTGATCAGGTTTTCCCTTGCAGTCACTGTGTCCACTGACCCTGGAAGAGCCACCTGGGTGTGCACAGAAATCAAATTAGAGGCTTGTTTCCAGTTCCAAAAAGAACCTTTCATTGCATTTTGAGTTCTTCGGATGAAGGTATTAAAAGGCATGGCGGCCAGCGCCGTAGCTCACTAGGCTAATCCTCCACCTTGCGGCGCCAGCACACAGGGTTCTAGTCCCCGTCGGGGCGCCAGATTCTGTCCTAGTTGCCCCTCTTCCAGGCCAGCTCTCTGCTGTGGCCAGGGAGTGCAGTGGAGGATGGCCCAAGTGCTTGGGCCCTGTACCCCATGGGAGAAGAGGAGAAGCACCTGGCTCCTGCAGCGCACTGGCCGCGGCGGCCACTGGAGGGTGAACCAATGGCAAAGGAAGACCTTTCTCTCTGTCTCTCTCTCACACTGTCCACTCTGCCTGTCAAAAAAAAAAAAAAAGGCATGGCCAAGGTTGTCAAAATACTAACTGTAGAAATAGTTAAGGTTTCACATACACAAGCAAAGAGGTGACTGTGCACCTCTTTCCAGATTGGGAGAGGGAAGGATCATGATTGAATAAAGGCCTCAGAGAGAATGAAACCAACAGGGAGGTGGGCCAAAGAAGAAAGAGAGATATGATCAACTCCAAGAATCTTCTGGAAATTTAAGGGCTTGGCTTAGCAGGCATGGTATTTGCTGCAAACAGAGCTATGGAGAATGACATGGGGCAATCAGAGGGAGGTACTTGATAGTTTTGTTCAATTTTGTTGCTAGAGGAGAGAAAAGAGGAAGTATGTGGAGCATGTGAAAGCGACATACTGGAAATGACCAAAGACAAGACAGCAGTTAAGAGTTGACCTGTTTAGGGCGGGCCTTGTCTTTTGGTGATTTCCAGGGCTCTTAAGTTCATCAAAATGCACCTTCTGCACTGCTTTGGCTGGAAGGGGCAGCCCTGGTTTCAGTGACTTGCTCAGAAGGGAGGTGGAGCTGGATGGTTGTAATTATTAAAGCCCAAATGAGAAGAGGTAAATGCAGGTGTGGTCAAAAAGTGTAGCTGGTTCACCTCCCCAGTAGCCACAAGGCCAAAGTCAGTTGACTAGCAAATGATCTTGTCAGTTCTTCTACCTGAAGTTCTTTTCAGTTCATCTAGTTCTGTAGCTCAGCAGAATGCTGCCATCAGGGGGACACACTGCAAATTGAAATCATGTCCCCAGGCAAGTGTCAATCAGACCTATATCCAACCCATAAGAATTTGCTCTGTGGCTCAGGTCCCAACCTAAGCCAGACTACAGTACAGAGAGCCCTACTGCCTCTTCCTTGTCAGATAGAGCTCTCTTTCTCACTCTTGATTCTTGGGTTCCTGGGTTTTCTTGGTTTTCCTTCTTGCCTCCTATGTGTTTGCTTCTCTGGTTTGCTCTTCTTCCAGCGTCTCTTGGTAAAAAGGACAGTTTACAGGGCTGTGTGATTGGAAGTGGGGAGTGACCACCAGTCTAGGGCATGATTGAGATTACAGTATCCAGACACTCTAATCAGCTGTGATCCAGCATTGGCCCTGATGACATAGAGAAAGTTATTTCACCCCAGTTAGTAAGGCTGTATCTTTGTAAGAGTCAGACAATCAGGGGCATCACCACTAACTCTGTAAACAAGATCAGTGAGATTTTAGTGGAAGGGATAGACTTTAGACAGTAGGAATCTCTGAGTTCTTATGTTAAAAGGCATGGTGAAGGGAAGGTTCTGAATTTCTGTTGAGATTTTCAAAGTTTACGCTTCTCATCTTGTTAGTATGTACTGCATCCTTTCTTATCAACACACTAACTACAGAAATTATGAGGTTTCAGATGCATAGACGAGGACCTGGGCACCTTTTGCCGGGCACAGTTGGCGGAGTGGTGGAAGGTGGTCCTGAGTTTAAAAGTTCCCAGAGAGGAGGGTCTCTGGGTTGGCTCTTGGTTCTTGTGCTACTTGTTTGTTAATCTGTAGCCCAGATGTCAGATTAAAGAGCTCACTAGGTCAGTTTTCTAGGTGGTGGGAGCTACATAGAAATGGTTTTAATAAACTGAAGGAGTACTCAGAATGAATTGACTAGTGGAGACCATAAAATTATAGCATCTGTTATGTAGTGTAAGAAATGGCTATGAGTAAGCAAATGTAACAGACAGATCTGGGGTTGAGGACGAGGCAAACATGCTTTAGCAGTGGAGGGCTGTGGCTGGAGCAGCCGTGTCCCGGACTGCAAATATGAGTCTAAAATTTAGGATTTGGGAGGCAGTGCCCTCTGTTACAACTGTCACTGGTCAGATCTTTTCTAGAATACCTTCTGTCACCCAAATCTTGGGGTGATAGAGTAGCTTTGGAGATTGACCCACAGATAAAGGATTTGGGAACTAGTAGAAAATAATTTAGAATTCATAATTATCTTTTAGTATGTAGAAATCCCTCACATGAGGATAGGAGCCAGCTCTTCTTAACCTTCACTGGCTGTGGACTGGAGTTGTAGCAGCACCTGCTTATACACAGGAGAGTTGCCTGGCAATGAAAGTCATTGAGTAGTACAATGAGGTGTTGAAGGAAGATTCTGATATATTGATGAGATTACCAAAGTAGGCTCTGTTTTTGCCTACTTAGTGTAAATCAGGTCCATTTCTCCGGTCCTGCTTGATGGCTGAATGGAGAAATTGATGACCATTCCAAGACCCTGTTCTAACCCAGAGGTAGCCTGAGCCCATGCCTGCTGACACCCATCTGCTTTTACATTCCCCTAAGTCTCCCATCGCCAGCATCTTGACCTTCAAGGGCCCTCTCTTCCAGGTCACAGGCTAGCATGGTGCTGTGCAGGTGCACTGATCGAATCCTTTTGTGCTTCTCTGTTTTCTCTACCCCTCTGCAGTATGAGTTTAAAGCCAAGAACATCAAGAAGAAGAAAGTGAGCATTATGGTTTCAGTAGATGGCGTCAAGGTGATTCTGAAGAAGAAGAAAAAGGTAAGTGGCTTTGAACCAATAACTATGGTGGAGAGGGAAGCAGGGAAGGTAGGCAAGGGATACCTTTTCCTTCCAGTCCATTCTCTGGACAGAGTCACCTGCTTCCCTGGTGAGGTCTTCTGTTTGACCAACAACTGTGCTGAGAGGCTGCAGTAGAGCAAAGGGTAAGCCAGGTTCCAGGGACCTGGTGATTGCTTTCAGTTCCGGTATCCACACTGCAGGTGATGGATGGGTCATCTCCTGATACCCTTGCATCCCAATCACCCCCCACACCCCATTTTAATACCATTACCTTTACATCATGATCTTGGGAAATACTTCCAATTTAAGCAATAATAGTAACATGACTCAGTGAGAGAGTGGCCACAAGGAGGCTCCCTCAGCAGCTGCCTCCACTGGTACAACCCTTAGTCCTGCCACAGGTGCCCTGCAGCCCCCATAGTGTGTCCTATACCCTCCTGTTAAACTTGCTGCTGCCTTAGCCTGGATTTAAATAAACCCTCAAGACCCAGCCCATGCAGTTTTTCAGTGTAAGGAAGGGTGGGACACAGAAAGGATGGGAGGCAGGGGAGGGAGGTACGAGCCAGTGGGGAGTCCCCTGAGTGGGGTGAGAACAGCAAGAGAATGTATGTAATTTAAACACTTGTTGGTTTTACGTTAGTTGTATGTGTTCTTGGAGTATAAGGTTAACCCCTTGGTTAACGTTACCTGGGCTAGATTTGTATAAAGGGGGTGTGTGTTTTCCAAAAGAAAGGCAAAAGAGGCTGATTGACCCAGAATGTGTGAGAGGAAGCTTTTTTGTTTTGTTCTGTTTCTTGACTCTGCTGATACCTTTGTTTTGTAAATTTACAGTGGCTTGGTTTTATTTATTAATGACAGCACCACAGCATGGCACTATGTAGGCCTCTTGAGCTTCCTGTGGCTCCAAACCTAAGCTGCTCTTAATTCAGATGGGACTCAAGGCAGACGATGGGTCTGGGGTCGGAAGAGTGTGGAGGTATGGGAGATAAAGCCAGATACAAAGTAACAGGCAGCTTAAACTTGGAAACTCATGCGGTTGAGAGGGATCTTAAAGGGTAGTTGTATTGCCAGCCCAAGGACTTAGATCTTCTTTACAATATCCTCATTAAAGTGACGGTCTAGTGTATGATTGGACATCTCTAGAGACAGGGAATATACTGCTGCCTGAGTCAGCACATTCCAGCTCTGGACACTTACAAAGAGCTCCTATTTATTAAACCAAAACTTGTCCTCCTCTGCTCCCTAAATATCTTTAGTGGTCATTCCAGAAAGCATTTTATGACTATGAGGTTGGAAGTATGTAGGAAAACGTAGAGTATGATATGCTGTTTATAAAGACCTGACTTCTTCAACATTCAGAAGTGCAGGGCATTTGCAGCCTGTACTGTGAGACCTTGGTCCCCATCTCATTCTTGTCCTGTGACATCATCCCCACCCCCTTACACATGTGCACACAGTGCATAGCCATGGGCCAGTCTTAAGGGTGTGGTCCTCCCTGGAGGACTGGACAAGAGAGTTGCTGAAGCAAGCTAAGGCTTGTCAAGTTCCCAGAGCCCCAGTTAAAGGAATCATGGATAATAACACTGTGAATGTGAGTGAGAGATAGCCTCAGAGAAAATAATAGGCCAAAGCAGTCCAAGCTCACGATTCAAGGGAATTGGCTTCCTTGTCTGCCATGTGTCAGACTTGTGTCTGACGTGACTTAGCGCTTCATGTAATGGAACTGGAGGCTCTGTGTTCTCATATGCCAGCATATCTAATAATTGCCAATTGTAGGCCCTCTGCTGTCAACAAGGAGATTTCACACCTATTAACAAGCCATTCCGCTGTCCTTTCCTCAGTCTGTGTGGATGCCCCTCTCGGTCAGCGTGTGTGGCACCCGTCACCTGGAGAAACTGGCCGCACAGTCTCCTCGCTGCCCTGCCCCTCCCTCACCAGGGGCTGAGCTGTCAGTCTCGCAGAACCAGAAACTCAGGCTGATGGATTTTGAGATTATGAACCTTAGGATGCTAACTCACACTGACAAAGGCCGAAAGAGATGATGGGTAAAGCAGACCAGCAGTCTCCGAATCCACTCCAGGACATCAAAGGGTGTCCTGGACCAGGTACTCCTGTTAACCCAACAAGCACATTTTTATTCTGTTGGAGATAAGCAACCTGGGAAGGCAGATTGCTGGCAGGGTGCTGGATGACCACAGAAATGGAGTGAGTCATCAAACTGTATGGCAGGGCTGTTTCTTGACCTCAGACTCCACAGCAAACGGGTCCGCTGATGTTCACACTGGCCTTCTCAGGAAGATGCTATTTCTGGGTCTCTTGAACAGGCCCTGCTGTGTCTCCTCCGTGACTTCTACACTTCCATGGCTGGCACTCCCAGAATCTCCCCACCACCCAATGCTCATCTACTTCAGACTGATGTAATCCCGGTTTACTTCCAATTGGGTGATATTGCAAGGCCTGCTGTCCAGGGGCTGTTCTGTCACCTGCTTTGCTTGGGTTACTCTTAGTATACTCTGATGACATCCACTATGGGCAACTTCGTAGTGGGACAGTCTTATTTCCCATCTCATTGTCTGCCCCATGTATTGTGCACCACATGTGGTGTTACTCGCATTCTGCATCTGAGAAAACTGAGGTTGGATCACCAACAGGTAGGGTAGCAGTATGCTGAGGCATCACCTGGGGGAACAACTGCCCACCTTCCACTAAGTCCATGAGGGCTAAGCTGGAGTAGCACCTCCCGGAAGCCGTCTGGCCACTCTCATGACTCAACTTTGAAACTCCAACCTGGTAATCGTCAATGTGGGCTCGCCCTCCTGGTGGCCCAGAAAAGAGGTGATCTGGCAGGTCTTTCCGAGGTCTGATTCTTCTGATGCCAGGCTTGGGAAAGGGGAGCCTCCCATCTTGTTTCCCTCCACCCATGCCTGGTGTCCACTTCAGAGCCGTGGCTGTGATTCTATGGTGCCTTCAATCAAGGCATTCATTCTACACTGCCTCTGACAGATGAATGCACGTTAGTGGCAATCAGCTGTTTTTTGTCATCTTATTCCCATGTGGCAGTCCTCTGGCATCTGAATGTGCTACCACCACACACACACACACACACACACACACACTCACACACACATACACACACACACACACACACACACACACACATGCTTCCTCTCTGTTTATAGAAGTGGGAGGTGGCAACAGTAGACTCGAGAGCCTAAGTGTACAATTTCCTCTCCCAAGAACTGGAAGAGTCAGCAAATCTCACTGACGGCCGTCATGATCTGCGTAAAACTGGAGCTCTTGTCAGCTCTGACTGTGGGCACAGAAGCGCCATGGCTTACCTTCAGCCATAAAGCAGCGATACCATGTTCCCTGCTGATTAGTCAGTGCCTCTGCCTGGCTAGTTGGCAGAAATGTTGAATAGTCTTTTTTCCCTGCAAATACTGTGCTACTTCTCACAGGATCCGTGTGACATGCTGGAAGAGCCCTCTGCTGACATGAGGAGACCTGGGTTCTAGTCCTGGCTCTACTCTTCCTGACTGTGGCTCTGAACAAGTTACTTTGCCTCTCTGGGCTTCAATTTTAAAGTCAAGTATTGGGTTAGGTGATTAATTTAACTCTCCCAGCTCTGGGACCATTTTTTTTAGTGCTTCTGTACACATTACAAGGTCACCTGGGCAGATAGGGGTCTTTGAGAACTTACTGGTCTATAAATACAATGGATCCAGAGGGATATAAGCAGGTCACAGTGTTGTCTCCTTATCCTCTGGGGCAGAGGGAACCCCCTGGGGTCAAACGCCCTACAGGGAAGCCACTGAACCTCCTTTCTGTCTTCTGCCTGTCCACAGCTGGCAAGTGGGGGGTGCGTTCTAGCTGGAGAGCCAAGTGTGTTTACAGGGAGGCCCTGCCCTCCAGGGAACTTTCTAAAGGCAGAGACCATCTTTGTAGGTCTAGCACTAACCTGGACACCTGGCACACACAGTATATTTTCAGTAATTGTAGCTAAAGTCTGAGTGAACAGTATTTGTGTGTGATAATTAAATCACAAAGAAATAAGTCCTTAGCAATTGGATATAACGAAGTCTAGTTTGTTCTTTTGACTATCATATTCTCCTTCGTCTTTCATCTTCTGTCAATCTGCCAATTAAAAAAAAATAGATGAGAGCCTTTCCCAAACATAGAAAGGGTTCGACAGAGACTGCTAATTTTGATAGAACATATTATTAGTAGGACTTGTTCAGGTTCCTCCAATTTTCAGGTGCATTCTATTAGTGTAGGCAGTAACCAAATATATTATAATCATCTCTCATTGAGATGTAAAAACATCTTTTTGGTTGTATTATTAAGTATCTAAAAATGCTGTGTTTTTGAACTGATGCCAGCAGATAATACATCTCAAATTCCTTATGAATCTAGGTTGAATTTGTGGTATGAAACCAGTTACTGAGATAATTAGCTTTACTTTGATGTCTCTTAATCAGTACATTTTATTCAACTCTCAACTAAGCCCAAGTAATTACCTTCCCTGTGTATATGATGGTTATTTATTACAGTACTGGAATCATACAAATGGAAGCACCATTTGCCAGGGAGTAGAATCCTGAATAAGAAAGATGAATCTTGAACATCTTCCAAGTATTTTTTCCTACTAAAGGAACTAAAAGACCTCATTTTTATATGGCTTCTCTCACAAACCAGTAACTTAGTTGGGATCCCCTAAGGCAACAGTCTAGAAAATGCTCTGTCATTCTCATTAACAAATATCTACTGTGCGTCCACCATCTTCAAAGAACTGTAGGATACGTAGAGGTGGTAGACAGAGACCTTCTCCAGTAAAATTAACTATTTTCAATGGTGGTTATATGCACACATAGATCTAGTGCATCCCATTAGAAATTAGATGTTCCTTTGGGGGACAGGGACCTTGTCTTCTTTCAAGGAAGACATGTTTGGGAAGGTGATGGTCATAGGAGAAGTTGATGGAATGACATAGTAAGACAATGTTGCTATTGATAGCAAGCACTGACTCTGAGCATCTAGTGTTTTCCAGGTCTTGTTTGAGGTACTGTGTACATACTGAATCCTCATAACATCCCATGAGGTAGATTCCATTCTGACTCTCACTTTGCAAAAGACTCAGCAACTTGCCCCAAATCTCGTGTCATCACTGGTATAGTCAGTTTCAAACCAGGTCTGTCGTGCTTGGATTGCAAGCAGATTCTTTTTGCTAGTATATTGCTCTGTGTATGTACTATCATGTTTGGACCCCTTTAGATGAAAGCGGCTCTACAGGAGATACCTAATTCATTAAGCCAGGATCCTTAACTTCCAGCCTATACTGTGTGTCAGGAACATCATATTCCAAGGAAATTATCTTCCTCCCAAGCTGTAGCCTTGGTTACTAGGATATAATTGTGTAAGAAAAGGAGGCACTCAGAATCATAGAAGTAGAATTTAAAATAAAACTTGTAAGAAAATGTATTAAGCTATGGCAAAAGAGGATAGGAGAGATCCCATGACTGTCTGTGGGTCACTCAGATAGACACTGGGCCAGAGTGTGAATCCCAGCCCTGAACTTAGTCCAGGCTTCTTTCTGCTATGTTGTGTGTCTTGGCCTTTTTAATTTTCTCTTCATTTTAAACTAGGTATGTAAAGGGTTAGGCAGTTGGCACAGTGGAGACACTGCTTGGGACACCTGCTCCCCATATCAGAGTACCTAGCTCAAGCACTGGCTCCTCTGTTTCTGGTCAAGCTTCCTATTAATGTGCACCCTGGGAGGCAGGAGGTGACAGCTCAAGTACTTGGACAATTGCTACCCATGTAGGGGACCTGGATGGAATTCCTGGATCCTGGCCTCAGCCTAGTCCAGCCATGACTGTTGCAGGCATTTGGGGGAGTGAAACAGCAGGTGGCAGACCTTTCTCTGTGTCATTGTCTTTCTGCCTTTCAAGTGAAATGAGAATAAATAAATTCAAAATTTGAAACATGCATATCAGGAATCTCATACTCATATAGGATTTATTAGCACTTCGGTTTTGAATGCATCTTCCGCTGTCTGTAAATTATACCTGGAAGTAGGAGACAGTTTTGTTTTTAGTCTCATCCCATTCTGTGTAGCAGCAAGAACTCGTTAAGCTGAGTTTATATAACCTTCTGCAAGGATTTTTACCTTTAAATAATAAAAAAGAATGAAGTCACCACTGCTGTCAGGTGCATCAAAAATGCAAGAATAATGGTAAAACTTGCAGACCTTGTGACGTGCATCTACTGGTAATTTCCAGGAAGGACAGGAAATAAATGTCAGTACTCACCCCTCCTCCACTTTTGGGTCCCTAGACAAGGACTTCAAACTTACCATATCCATTTCTAGCTTCGAAAAGGAGGCTATGCTAATTATGCCTGAGTCTGTTTTCTCTTGTTGATACTGTCCCAGGCAATTGTGCCTCTGAACCAGCTCCCACATAATATTCTCTGCCAGAAGCTTTTGGACAAAATGGCTGTGAATTTGCATACAGGACTTGACATTTACACTCCATGGGAAAAGGAAGACGAAGATCCTACATCAAGGCTATACTTAACTCACTCGGGTCTTACCAAAGCATGCACAGCCAGCCCTTTATCTCATTCCTTTGTTGAAAGCAAAGCTGCCTGGCAGTGAGGAGTGAAAGATTTGATTTCTGCACCAGATACAGCAAAGAGAACATGGAGTCTGGAAGTAGAAGAGCTGGATGTTATTCACCACCGACCAGGTGACCAGTGTCCTGTTACCTCAGTGTCCGTCTTTAGGTGCAGATTAATTTTAATACGGTAAAAGAAAGCATTATGTGGAAGTTCTTTCTTCAAAGGCAGGGAAGGACTTTCCCTCCCTTATCGGCTAGACAACTTCTCCTGACAGCCAGAAGGGAATCAGATGATGACAGCTCCCCTACACAGTTCCTCTCTCACCTTCTCTCATCCTGCGTTAGTCTGGGTCTTTGGACTGAGACAGTATGAAATGAGAATGGGTAAGCAAGAGGAAAAGCCAAGTAGGGCTGTCAGAGTGCCGGGCAGGCCTGCCCCTGAGTACAGGGGAGAGGATGAGGAATGTAGGAGGGTAGGGTAAAAGGTTCTTAGACTGCAGAGTTGTCTGAGCAGGTGTCTGAGTTGTCTGCAGAGTTGGCAAAGCCACCGAGGTGTTCAGTAGTCCATGTTGCCTGTTTGAATCCCTGCGGCTCCCACGATGAAGCCTGCCTTAGTTTCCCCCCTACTCAGTTGTTGGCCAGAGCAGACCATGGAAAACCTGACAGCCCTATCTATGCACATGGATTTCAGAATGCGACAGCAAGCCCCTTGCTGAAATTCCCTGTGATCTGTGGTCCACAGAGCATATTCTTGTGATCATACCTTCGTTCCTTTAGAAAACTTGACTGTGAAAGAGGAGCCTTCATTCAAGCTAAGTTACTTTTTCACTGTCTCATGGACATTTTTTAAAAAAAGATTTATTTATTTATTTGAAAGTCAGAGTTACACAGAGATAGGAAAAGACAGAGAGAGAGAAAGAGATCTTTCACTTGCTGGTTTACTCCACAAATGGCCACAATGGCCAGGGCTTGGCCAGGCTGACTCCAGGAGTCAGGAACTTCAGCTGGGTCTCCCACGTGGGTGCAGGGGTCCAAGTACTTGGGCCATCCTTTGCTGCTTTCCCAGGCAAATTAGGAGGGAGCTGGGTAGGAAGTGGAGCATCTGGGTCACAAACCAGCACCCATATGGGATGCCAGCATCATAGGCAGTAGCTTTACTCGCTGTGCCACAATGCTGGCCCTGCTCACTGACTTAAAGTTTCCTTGGAGTAAGGAATTCATATAGAGAGAAGAGAAAGGGTAGGGAGAGGCACAGGGAGAGAGGGTTAGTAAACTCTAGATCAAAGCCTCCTAAGAAGCTCAGGAGGAAGGGGAAAGGAGAAAAAGAGGGGATCTGTAGGAGGATACTTCAAGAAGGTCATGGAAATTGGAATTTAAAGATCAGTTTATTTTGGGGCAAAGAAATTCTGAAATCCAATCATGAGGGATCTTCAAAGAGTTCATGAAAGATGCTAATTATGAAAAAACTTAAGCTCCAATTTCAAAATTTTTACACCAAAGTAAACTGTAATTCCACTTTTCTATAAATTCTGACACACCATTGTATATGTGCAGATATGGAGTTGGCAGGTGGCAAAATGCGATGTTTGTCCCTAGGGTGTCAGTGTGTCCTACCAGGCACTCCCTCCCCATTTACATCTCCCCTCCATTCTCTTTTCATAATTCTTTATTTTTTAGAAAGATTTATTTTACTTATTTGAAAGAGTTAGAGAGAGGGAGAGAGAGAGATCTTTCCTCTGCTGGTTCAATCCCCAAATGGCCGCAATGGTTAGGGCTGGACCAGGCTAAAGCCAGGAGCTTCATCTCAGTCTCCCACGTAGGTGGCAGGAGCTCAAGTACTTGGGCCATCTTCTGCTGCTTTTCCCAGGCACATTAGCAGAGAGCTGGATTGGAAATGGAACAGCGGGAACTCGAACTGGTGCCCATATGGGATGCTGGCATTGCAGGCAGTAGCATTACCCACTATACCACAATGCCAACCTTCCCTCCCCCTTCCATAATTCTGAGCCTAGTGAGAGCTGGATGTTTGTCTCCCTGGGTACTTAGCTTATTGGCCTCGCTGCTGCTCTTGTTGGTGTTTGTGCTCCCCATGGGACCATGTGAGGCCTTGTCCAAGCTTGGGTTGGAGGTGACGAAGGCTAAAGACCAGCCCTGCTTCTGCTCAGAGATGCTGGGCTTCTGGAGCTGTTTGCAAAAATACGACCATGAGAGGCATGCATTCCCCAGCAGACTGTGGAGGCACATGCTGTCTCCTCTCCTCCTCTCTTCCCCCACCTCCTCCCTTCCACTCCCATCTGGACTGGAAGTGTCTTCATTTCCTGGCGCATCATGGAGACCACAGCCAATGCAGGACAGTGCGTAATAAAACTGCTATCAAGATTCCAAGTCCATGTTTTCAAGCATTTTAACAAAAAGGAAAAGAAGATGGCTGCAGATAGAGCTTGGAGTTAATGAGTTTTCTAAAACTGGTAGACTGAGTTTGGCTGTAGTTACTGTTCCATAATATGTCTCTATGTTATGGTTGAAGCCAACTTTGATTTATAATCTCAAAAAGCTGGACCATTTTTTTGTTTGTATCCTGTTTGCTTTCTCTTGTTAACTTTTTTCCTAAAATTTTTTTCTATGCAAGAGTATTTCCATACAGGAAATGAGGAAGGAATGGCTTGTTTGTATTGCTTTCTTTTTTTCTTTCTCTCTAAAGTTTGCAAAAGCCAAGAGATAAGAGGAAACCATTGCAGCCCAAGAGAGAATCACACTGTTCCTGAGTTAAGACTATGAGAATCAGAGCCTCCCTCTCCGATAAGCCTTTCACCATATTTCACTGACTTTGAATTGTACCAGAGTGGTGGAGTCAGCATTGGTCTACAAACCAGGAGAACTTGTTTTTTTTTTTTTTTTTTTTTTTTTTTTTTTTTGACAGGCAGAGTGGATAGTGAGAGAGAGAGACAGAAAAAGGTCTTCCTTTTCTTCCTTTTCCGTTGGTTCACCCACCCCTCCACCGCCGCCCCAATGGCCACTGCGGCCAGCGCACCACGCTGATCCAATGGCAGGAGCCAGGTGCTTCTCCTGGTCTCCCATGCGGGTACAGGGCCCAAGCACTTGGGCCATCCTCCACTGCACTCCCGGACCACAGCAGAGAGCCAGACTGGGAGAGGAGGAACTGGGACAGAATCCGGTACTCCAACCGGGACCACAACCCAGTGACACCACAGGCAGAGGATGAGCCTATTGAGCCGCGGTACCGGCCGAGAACTTGGTTCTTGTCTCGACTGGGCACTAACTAGGGATACCACTTTGCCTGAGTATAATACACTGCAGTGTGTTTTGGAAAGAGGTAGAGTGGGAAGGATATGAAGAGGAAGGGTAAGAGGCGTGGAGACCATTAGTTCTACATTCTTGGGCTATATTCAGGCATTGAGAGATTGATTTAAAAAGCCCAGCCTTACTTGCCTTAGGTTCCTGAATAACCAAGACACTGATGAGTTCCTTCTATCCCTCAAACCCTTTGAGTTACCATGATACTTTCTTGGTCTCTTCATAGATTTAATAGACTCACCCCAGATCTTTAAAGGGAGAGGACTAGATTTTAATGAGGTTTTCAGAACAGGGAAATAAGTAGATGTAAAGATTTTTATGCCTTTTGCCCCTCAGGATATTTTAGATGGAAGTGGGATCTCTTTTAAAAGTAAAGTATTTTCTGGCTTTAGTTGATCCTGCCAGTGTTCATTCTTATTAAATTAACATAAGGTGACCTGGGAACCTCCTCTCCCCACCCTCTTATTCAGCTCCTCCAGAGGGGGAAAAAGAGTTGTTCTGTATTATTTTGCCTTGTTGTTCTTTCCTTTTAATATACGTGTGATTATATTCCTTAGAATTGCAAAGAAAAGTTTCACCCTGGTTACCTTTGATGTTGGAGATGTATTGCTGGGCCACAAGGAAACAGAGCTGACACTCCAAGTGTACCCTCTTTCTTAGTGTTGCAGCCGGTTTGAGTGGAGATAAATGTAGCAGCTCACAAAAACCATCTGCCATTATTGAGAGCTCAGTGTAGACTCAGTGTAGGATTTTATATTCTCCAAAGACAGTGTTGGATTGGCAGAATTGGCTCTTTTTTACCCTACAGCTCAATGGTGGGGCAGTTTTATGCCAGCCCTTGGTGGCACCTGCCCTCCCTCATGGTCAGTCATGTGCTAGCCCTGAGCCCAGTTGATCATGGCCAAGTTCACAAGACTGGTTTCATCAGATTCACATAGCATACACCCTCCTCAGCAAGGGGCAGTAGATGTGGCAATGCCTTGGAGTTTCGTGGCCTCTTTGGTGCATGGAGTCACTTACTCCTCTGCTAACTTTGAAAATCACAGCAGAACAGCGAGGACTCTTAGGAACAGACTCACCTGCTAGTAAGAACGTCAGAGAAGTGAGGGTCTATTTCCCCAGGGACATAGCAGCCTCTGCTGTTACCCCATCAAGCGTTTATTTCACAGCTGCCGTTTATTGAGTAGCACTGAGGGTGGGCACTGTCCGGGGAGAGCGGCTTAGAGGGTCCTGGCAAGCTGACCATCTTTGGAGTGTAAGGGAACTTTTCCTGTGCCAGGTCTGACTTAGACTTCAAAGCAATGTGCAACATGTGAAAGAGATCCTCGTGCTGGGGATTTCAATTTAACCTTTCTTTGGTAGACAACAGTGGCTTTCAACCTGAGGGTCACTTCAGAATCAATGTTTGTTAAAGCCACAGATTTTGGGGCCTCACTATAGACCTGGTGTATCTTGTCTCTGAAAAAGAGAAGGCCAGCTAGTTTCTGGAAAAGTGTGTGTTTGTGTGCACACACCAGCCTTTTGCTTCTTGATAGATGCAGCAGGTACACTGCTCCTGCTGCATTCAAATGAAAACTCCGGGCACTGTATCTAAAACAAACATAAAATTCTGAAAGGTGGAGACAAGGCAGCCTGGCAAGAGATCTTGAGTCCCAAGGAACTGCATAGTTTGAGTTGCCTGGGTTTTCCTTTCACTGCATGTATCCCCACATGGAGCTAAAGAAGCTTGCTGTCCAGCTGTGCCAGTGGAAACAGACATGTAAGCCCCAACAAGAGCCTGCACTGTCCAGCTAAAGGAGGAAGAAAGGGGCTGCTTAGCAAGGTGGAAAAGTTTAAGACAGTCACCAATCTTTTCCAGCAACATCATTTGGCAAAAACTGGATCTGCCACCACCCAGGCCAGCAATGACTGTGTGGATGTCTGGATTTTACCTTGTTGGCCTGTAATGACGTGCCCCAGCCACCCTGTAGGTGCTTCTAGCAAAAGCTGACAAGGATTCTAGGGCTTTGATTCCTGCCAGCTGGTAGCAGGTATTCTGGCCCTGTTCCTCATGTGGTGGCTGTGGAGACCAGGTAGAAGACCGAGACTCCCACCCCTGCTCAACAGGAATGAGGCCACAGGGCACTCTTACCCTTCTGAGCCAGGCTGGTATCAATGGAAACCCATTGGGGAGCTAGAACCCCAGGAACATACCCCAGGAACAAGGAGCTCCCTTCCCCTTTGGGAAACCTGGACCTCACTCCCACTTGAGCAATGTCACAGGATAAAGATTAACACAGAAAACTCAACTAATACCTAGAATCCTGTAATACTCAAAATGTCCAGGTTCCAATTGAACGTCACTCACCATGCCAGTATTGAGGAAATACTCCGTATGTAAAGAAATCTGTAGATACCAACACCATGATGACAGAGATGCTGGAGTTATCCAACACAAATTTTAAGGCACCTGTCATAAAAACTGCTTCAGTGAGCAATTACAAACACTGTTGAAACAAGTGACAAAGTGGAACATCTCAGCAGAAAAGCAGAGCACAGGAGAGCCAAATGGAAATATTAGAATTAAAAAATGTAATAGCTGGAATAAACCCATTCCATGGATTCATCTGCCGAGGGTAGGTGCTCATGAACTGCTCCCAAGCTGACTTAATAAGTACAGGTAGAACATGTGGCCATGACTATTGGTAGGATTTAATTTAATATGTTATGAAAAACCTGCACCCAAGGTCATATCCTATTTTAAACATACTTTTTATATCTTGCTGTGAAAGGATTCCCATGGTGAGCAGTTACCTTGTGTGTGGAAAACAGGTACCCAAGAATTTCAAATTTAACTCTGAAAATTTTCTGTGTATCTGTTGGAAATCAGTCTCACAGGTGCCTATACAGTTATATAACAGCTAAACATGCCCTAAAACAGTCCTTGCTGGATGAAGAGTAGCATTAGGCCTGGAACATTCAAAGGAATATGTGTCTGAACCATGTTGATCAGACTGTGTGCAAATCAGAGCCAGAGATCCAGTGCAGAGTGCCTGGTTTGGAGGGGGCCTCTGGCTCTTGTACTGTGTACCAAGGAAGTGAACTGTAGTAGCAAAAAATCTGGAAGAACTTTTAGGTGACAAATGTTTGCAAAACCTGGGAAGAGAGAGGGGCCTGGACTTTCCATATTTATGTATTTGAAGGGTTTTCTTCTTAGAAAAGGGTTCACTCTCCTTATTCATTGTTGTCTCAAATATATCATTTATATATAAAAATTTTATAGGGTACTAAGTAGCAGTTTGAAAAATAGTTTTTAATTGTGGTTGAAATTTTGTTGTCTGTGAAACAATGCTTGATACTGAGTGCTGAGGAGCCAGTCTGAAGCCTGCTGTATGTGTTGGATTGGTGTTGAATCAAATTTCAGACTGTCTATGCATGTGCCAGGTGTGTATAATGTTGTGTTTGGGTAAAGAGGCTGACAGAATTCTTCTGATATCATTCTAAGGACCTAGATACAGCCCCATTTGGTTCTTGGTAGAGACCCAATAATCCCAAACTCGGTTGTGTTTTGAGAGTGGCCACACAGTGCATTCTAGACTCTGAGAAATCCACATGGCTAAAGGCCCTCATTAATTAATCTACTATATATTCAAATTTGCTTGTTCTTTCCCTCTGTCTTGAGTCTTTAGTGTTTTTCCCCAGTTTTCCTGGGCAGCCCTGTCCTCATTGTAAATGCAAGTGAAGATGGAGCAAGATTTCTCTGTTCAGAATCTTGGAGTGGGATCTGCTGACCCCTTCCCCTTCACATAGGGTACTGCTCACATCATCAAGTACTGCACTTGAATTCTCCCTCCCCGCACCCCTTATGCCCCATTCCTGTCCTCATCCCCAGCTGCTTGGGGTAGGGTGTGGGGATCTCCTTTGGGTTCAGAGTAAGTTGAATTCACAGCCAGAATGCATATCTTCTCAGGGCACCTCTGCAAAGGTATAAGTTAACTTACTGGGCTTGTATGGCACTTTTTCTCCACTCCACCCCTCTTTAGTGGAGTAGGATGGGATCAATATTTCATTTTCCTTTGACGGCATCATTCATATCTCCTGAAGGCTGGTCTTTACCACCTTCTCATTTTGGTTCTTCCTGCTTCTCCTATTCCTCTGGAATGATGTCTTGTCTTTCTTTTTCTTTCTTAAGATTTCTGCAAGAAATTGTGATTTAGAGTCAGCCTGTGGTCCCCTGAGGCCGCCTTGGCTGCTGCCTACCCTCCATGGCCCAGAGAGACACTCTCCTTAAGTGCTTGAAGGGAACTGATCAGACTAGACTCTTGACATTTTCCACTTGTTCTTTTGGAACAATCAACTCCAGACCTCTTAGAGGGATAAAGTCAGGCCAAGAGCAAGATGCATGTGTTTGCATAAGCATTAGTAGCTCAATGTGTGCCCTGGTTCTGTAGCTGAAGACAAGCCTAACTTATTCATTTACAGCTTCTTTTATTGCAGAAAAAGGAGTGGACGTGGGATGAGAGCAAGATGCTGGTGATGCAGGATCCCATCTACAGGTAAGGGCCCAGCCCAGTACCCAGGAGGAGCGCTGAGCCTCAGTGTTCCCTTGCCATCTGTGGAGCTTGTGGGTCCAGGGAGATTGACATAGACTGCTCCTGCTCTTCCCTTCTGAAACCTGCTCTTTCTGGAGATGTAAGTACAAGAAGTAAATCTGCTTTACCTTTAAGACTGAGATGAAAATTGTTCTGGCCATGTTGAATTGCACTGTCTAGGAGAGCTGTGAAGGATTTCTGCTTGATATTTAATCCATATTACTTGGTTGTAATCAGAGACTTTTTCAATTTCTGCTAGCTTTGTCCTAACTGAAATTCCTTAATTGCACATATGTTGATCAGAATGAAAAGACTGGCTGATTCCATCACCACATGCTCACAGTTTCCCCACAGTTGCTGTCTCTTCCACCTTTCTGCCCTTTCAGAAACTAAGCATAGCTGAAGGGTTTATGATCCTTTGGGGAAGCAGGAAGTCACAAATGTAGTCTCTCCTGCTATGGTCTTGAGTGTTGGTCTCCTCCCAAAATTCGTATGCTGAAATGCTAACCCCCAAGGAGATGACAGGAGGAGGTGGGGCTTTTGGAAAGTAATTAGGTGATGAAGGCAGAGGTCTCATGGTTGGGATAAGTGGCCTACTGAAAGAGACCTCAGAAGCTAGCTAGCTGGCTTCTCCCACCATGTGAGGGTCAGCTAGAAGGAGCCATGTAGGAATCAGGAGAGGGCCTTTACCAGACATCAAGTCTGCTGGCACCTTAATTCTGGATTTCTCAGCCTCCAGACTGTGAGAAATAAGTTTCTGTTGTTTTAAAGCCACTCAGGGTATGACATCAGACTGAACTGACACACAATCAGAAATTGCATTCCCAGTAAGTCTGGTATGCTTCCGATAGAGCCTGAATGACTACCATCCATGTGTATGCCCTGGGCAGAGGAACAGGAGATAACAATCAGATATAGAAAGCCAGGATGCCCACAGGAACCATGAGGACCTTGAATCATGGATGCCATTCATCCGTCCTGGATCTCTGCAGACCAAGCCCTCCTTATCCCAACTTCCATCCTGTTTTCTTCACTGGGAGATCAGCCATTCCTTTTTGAGACATTGGTTTAGGTTTCTATTTTGTGTCCTATCAAATTATTGCCATAAAAAAATGAAAATGAAAACCTAAATGAAAGATCTCTGTGAGTGAGATCCCAGTGGAAAGAATGGGCCATGAAAGAAGGAGGTACCTTTCTCTGAAGGGAGGAGAGAACTTCTACTTTGATTATGGCCCTTCTAAATAAGGTCAGAGTCTGTGAACTCAAGAGGCTTCCATAGCCTTGGCAGCTCATGACAAGAGCCTCAGGTGATTACTGACGCCATAAATAAGAGTGTCAATTGTTAAATCAACAACAGGAGTGCACTTGCTCCCCATGTAGGATCTCTGTCCTCAATGTGTTGTACTATGCAAATTAGCGGTAAAACTACTACTCAAACAGTACTTTATACTTTTTGTTTCTGTGTGGGTGCAAACTGGAAATCTTTACTTGGTATATACCAAGTTGATCTTCTGTATATAAAGATAATTGAAAATGAATCTTGATAAAGAATGGGATGGGAGAGGGAGGGGGAGATGGGATGGTTGTGGGTGGGAGGGAGTTTATGGGGGGAAAATCCGCTATAATCCAAAAGTTGAACTTTTGAAATTTGTATTTATTAAATAAAATTTTTAAAAAATGCATCCCTCTTGCCCCGATAGTGGCTCAGGGAAACCAGAGCAGAGCAATCAATGTGTGACCTTGACCTATAACCTCTAGGTGATTCAATTAGAGCAAAATTCAAAACTTGCTTTATAATTGAAGAAAACTAGTCCTTTATCTCTTCTTAGTTCTTTTTTTAATTTCATTTTTTATTTGGGGGGAGGGGCGAGAGGGGTCGTTCTTCCATCCACTGGTTCACTCTCCAGATGCCTGTAACAGCCAGGGCTGGGGCAGGCTATAGCCGGGGGACTGGAGCTCAATCTGGGTCTCCCACATGGGAGGCAGGAACCCAGGTGCCTGAATAATCATCTGCTTCTCCCAGGGCACACACTGGTGGGAAACTGGAATCAGAAGCGGATCTGGGACTCAAACTCAGACATTCTAATGTGGGATGCAGGCATCCAAAGCAATGTCTTGGCCACTGTGTCAAATGCTTGCACCTCTTCTTGGTTCTAAATGATAAAGCATGTAAACCTAATTGCTTGGGGATGGCATTGTAATGTAGTGGGTAAAGCCACTGCCTGTGATGTTGGCATCCCATATGGGTGCTGGTTTGTGTCCTAGCTACTCCGCTTCTGATCCAGCTCCTTGTTAATGGCCTGGGAAAACAGTTGAGGATGTCCCAAGTACGTGGGACCCCACCACCCAGTTGGGAGACCTGGAAGAAGCTCCTGACTACTGGCTTCATCTTGGCCCAGCCCTGGCCCTTGTGGCCATCTGGAGAGTAAAGCAGTGGGTGAAGATCTGTCTCTCTATTTCTTGCTCTCTCTCTGTAACTGACTTTCAAATAAATAGTCTTTGAAAATAAAATAAAATTCCTCACTAAAAAAAAACCTCTAATTGTTGTTGCTGCTGCCTACCATTTTATAACTCCAGTAGCAATCCAGGAAGAAAATGATGCAAAACACACTTTAGAGAGATAAAGTGTAATGGCTCCAGAGCCATGACTGAGACTGAAACATGCCCCAAAGTCCACTCCACTGGATTTTTCAACTACTTGAACCAATATATGTTGTTGTGTTATTAAAACTAAAAAAATATATATATATTGCCATGCCTTTGTTGGAAAAATGGGTATGGGTTGGAACTCAACTGTGAAGATGACAGCATGGTGGCTCTGACTTCTAGTCAGTCAGAGTAGATGCCTGTGAAATACAATTTCTGTTCTTGCAAACAAATGTACATGTGTGAATTCCCTTGCCAGGTACTGTGCTGGGTGATTTAGCAGATGACTAGAAGGTGAGGTCCCTTGTTTTCATGGAGTTTTTAATTTATTAGGGAAATGGAGTCCTGAACAAATCACTGTGGTATAAGATAATGTGTTTGACAAGATGGATTTCTTCCTGTGTGTTCCCATTGTACTTTTTATTGTTTTTTGGAATGGTGGTTACAGTGTTTTACTGTGACTTTTTTTTTTAATGCCAATCTTTTGCCACTGAACTGTGAGACTCTTGGGTGGACTACTCACTTTTGTATATCTAGTGCCAAGCTGTGCCTGGCCTATACAGGCCACTTAATAAATGTGCCATGGATGGATGGATAAATGCATTGAATTAAATATGAAAATTAATATAAGTGTTACAGTGACTCACAAGAGGGAATAGTTGCTTTCTATTTGTGTGAAGAGGAAAGAGTTTAAGAAACAGATTGAGTCAGAACTGGGCTTGAAGAATATAAATGGACAAACCTCTGTCATTTGCATTGTATAAAAGGAAGAATGTATGTGTGTGTGTGTATGTGTGTGTGTGTGTGTTTCACATTGGTGTCATGTACATGAAAGTGACCTATATGTGGATTATGATCATGAATTTGAATCTACCCTTTTCCTGGTTTAAAGAAAGACATTTCCAGCACCAGTGTTCTGATGCTGCAGGTTAAACCACTGCCTATGATGCCAACAACCCATGGGAGAGCCAATTCAAGTCCCAGATGCTCTGTTTCCAATCTAGTTCCTTGCTAATGTGCCTGGGAAAGCAGTGGAAGATGGCCCAAGCACTTGGACTCCTGCCACTCATGTGGGAGATGGAGTGAAATTCCCTCACAGAGGAATTTCCTGGCCCAATCCTGGTTGTCATGGCCATTTGGGGAGTGAACCAGTGGATGGAAGATTCTCTCTCTCTTTCTCTCTGTTTCTCTCCCTCCCCTCTGTAACTATGCCTTTCAACAAAAAAATAATTTTTTTAAAGAAAGGACTTTCTCCAAACTTTTTATGTGTCCCAAAAAAACTGCTAATTTTGTTTTATATTAATAGCTGTATTGAAGTCTGATTGACACACAAAACTTAACATCTTTAAAGTGAATGATTTGGAAAGTTTTCATACATGTGTGGTAAAACCATCACTTTGATCAAAATGATATCAACCCCAAAATTTTCTGTGCCCTTTTGTGATCTTTCCCCTCTATTCTTCTCTGTCCCACCTCTCCCCAACTTGCCATCTTCAAGCTGCCACCAATTTCCTTTTTGTTGTTAAGAGTGAGCTTCCATTTTCTAGAGTCTTATAAATAGAGCCATACAACATATCGTCTATCTTTTTCTTTTCACCTTTTAGCATGATTATTTTGAGATTCATTCCTTGTCATTGAATCTATTAACAGTTCATTCACTTTTATTACTGAATAGTGTTCCATTGCATTAGTATAATTTTTTTGCTTGTTCACCAACCATTTGTATGTTGGTAAACATTGAGGTGATTTCCAGTTTTTGTCTATTATAATTAAAACTTCTATGAATGTTCACATACAAATCTTTGTATGAATAATGCTTTTATTTTTCTTGGATAAATACCCCAGAGTAGAATGGCTGAGTCATACAGTAGATAACATGTTTGCCTTTTTATGTAACTATCAAATGCTTTACAAATAGTCACACCACACATGAGACTTGTGGTCCCTCCAGATGTTTGTCGTACATCATCAGTCTTTTAAATTTTCTCTCTTGAAGTAGGCAAGCATCAGTACCTTATTCTGGTTTTAGTTTCCACTTTCCTATTGTCTAATGATATTATCATTTTTATCATCTATGCCATTCATATATCTATTTTGAAGCACCTGTTCAAATCAGCCCATTTATCATTGGGGTGTTTTATTTTCTTATTTTTACATTTTGAGAGTTCTTCAGTCCTTTTTTAGTTCTATGATTTAGAAGTATTTTCTCCACATCTGATTTGTCTTTTAACAATGTCTTTTGAAGAGCAAAAGTTTTGAATTTTGATAATATACAATTTATCAAATTCTTACTTTGATGGATGGTGATTTTGACGTCATGTCTGAGAAATCTTTGCCTAACTCAAGATCACAAAGACTTTCTATGATTTCTTCTAGAAGTGTTAGATGTTTAGGTTTTATGTTTAGATATATGATCCAATTTGATTTATTGTTTTTACATGATGTGAGGGATAGATCAAAATTGTGCCTCTTTCTGTTTTTGTGAATGGATGTCCAGTTGTTCCAGCCCCATTTGCTGATAATATTCTTTATTCTTTATCAAAATGCCTTTTCATCTTTGTTAAAAATCAGTTTACATATCTATGTGTTCTATTTCCGGACTGTTATGTTCCATTCATCTATTTCTCCAGGCTTGATTACTGAAGCTTGAAATCAAATAGTATTAGTTTTCTAAATTTGTTTTTCCTTTTCAAAGATTTCATTCAATTAGTATTGGTATGGTATGTCTTTTCCCATCCATTCACTTGTAAGAAGAAATTTTTTGGAGGGGAGGAATAGGATGGGGATGGAGACACCAAAGAATTTTAAATTTTAGAATGAATTTTTCTTCGGGCCAACACCAACACAGTGGGCTCTCTGGTTGTAGATATCTTACTCATCTATTGAATTTATTTTTTTAAAGATGTATTTATTTATTTGAAAGTCTGAGTTACAGAGAGAGAGAGAGAGAGAGAGAGAGAGAGAGAGGTCTTCCATCCGATGATTCATTCCCCAGATGGCTGCAATGGCTGGAGCTGTGCAAATCCGAAGCCAGGAGCCAGGAGCTTCTTCCAGGTATCCCACATGGGTACAGGGGCCCAAGGACTTTGGCCATCTTCTACTGCTTTCCCAGGCCATAACAGAGAGCTGGATTGGAAGAGGAGCAGCCAGGACTAGCACCAGCGCACATATGGGATGCCAGCGCTTCAGGCCAGGGCGTTAACCCACTGCGCCACAGCATCGGCCCCTGAATTTTTTTTAAGGATTTTATTTATTTATTTGCAAGGTAGAGTTACAGACAGAGAGAGGGAGAGACAGAAAGTTCTTCCATCCCTGATTCACTCCCCAAATGGCTGCAATAGCCAGAGCTGAGCCGATCCAAAGCCAGGAGCCAGAAGCTTCTTCTGGGTCTCCCAAGCAGGTGCAGGGGCGCAAGTACGTGGGCCATCTTCCACTGCTTTCCCAGTCTGTAAGCAGAGAGCTGGATCAGAAGTGAATCAGTGATGACACAAAGTAGAGGTCGTATGGGATGCCAGTACAACTTAGCCTACTATGCCACAGTGCCAGCCCCTGAAGTCCACTTTTTAAAAAATAAAAGATTGACTTGAAAGGCAGAGTGGCAAAGACAGAGATCTTCCATCTACTGGTTCACTCCCCTAAAAGACTACAATAGCTAGGTCTGGGCCAAGTTGAAGCCAGGAGCCACAGACTCCATCTTGGCCTCTCACTTGGTGACAGGAGCTCAAAAACTCGACCATCCTGTGCTGCCTTCTCAGGTGCAGCATCAGGAAGATCCAGCAGCAGAGCAGCTGGAACTCAAACAGGCACTCTAACATGGGGCGTAGCCTGCTGAGCTGCAGCGCCAGTCCCTCATCTATTGAACGGAAGCACTCTGTGCTGATGAACAGAGACATGAACTTTAGCCAGTACATTTTCATCTCCTAGGCACTTTTTTTTTCATGTATTAAAATTGTGGTATTTTAGTCTGTGTTCATGTGTGGGTGCAGACAAAGGGGACTTTTATCTAAACTCTCTCTCTCTCTCTCTCTCTCTCTCTATATATATATATATATATATATATATATATATATATTCCATCTTATCAGTAAGAACATTTGTCATCAGGATAATATGGTAACGTTTACAAATGGACTTCGCGTGGGCATGGTTGTTTTTTCTGCCCTTCAGGAAACGCTCTGGTTTGTTTGGGTAGCATCGCTGAAAAGCTTATCATTGCTCTGGCTTTTATGAAACACTGGGTTACTGAAGCGTTTCATTTAGGCATATTCCTTAATGGTAGAATTTATTCTTGCTATTCAAAAGAAATGCTTTTACCCATGTCAGTAAGGAAGTTTAGTTTGTTATTAAGTCAAATTCTGGGCTTAACTCTTTTTGCATTCCTCGCAGGGAATGCTGAGGCTGTGGCGATACTGTATAACAGCAATAGGAAGCAAGTGTATTGCTCTTTCCTAATTTTGCTGCACTAAGTCATATGATTAAATTAGTTGAAATATAAAAATGTTCGCCCATCAAAAGTTTAGCAGTGTTGTATAATTAATTATATGCATGAAATAACATATAGTATGTGCCCAGATCTTATTTTGCTATGGATATAGTCCAGTTGAAAGGTCGAGCTGAGAAAAAGACAGGAAAACAGGTCATTGCAATCTAATGTGTTCTTAAAATTTTTTACTTATTTATTTGAAAGGCAGATTGACACAGAAAGGGAGAGAGGGAGAGAGGGAGGGGGAGAAGTGAAAGAAACAGAGAGAATGAGAATGACAGTGATGTGCTATTTCACTCCCTAAATGCCCACAATTGCCAGGGCCGGGCCTGGCTGAAGCCAGGAGCCAGAAACTCCATCTGGGTCTCACATGGGTGACAAGTACCCAAGTATTGGAGCCATCATCCACTGCTTTCCCAGGTGCATTAGCAGGAAGTTGGATTAAAAGCAGAGCAGCTATGACTCCAAAATGGAATTGTAGACATCCCAAGCAGTGGCTTAACCCACTGTGTGCCACACCACAAGCCTCCTTAGCCATTTTTAAGTGTACAAATCAGTGGTGGTAATGTTGGTCACCTGTAACCACCATCTTGTTTCCAAAACATTTTCATCATTTCATGTGGAAACTCTGTACCCACTAAGCAGTAACTCCCCAGTGTCTGCTTCCCCAGAACTTGGTAGTTTCAAAAATCGTGAAATTTTAAGAGGTTCATAGCATTGTGGTAAACATCGGGACTAGTTTCCCCTGAATTATAGAATGTCTCTCTCTGAAATTATTTGCTATTGTAGTGTTCTAATTAGTTGAAAGCAGATTTCTTTTTTTTTTCTTTTCTTTTGGAAATAAGATTTCTTTATGTATGTAATTATTCCCATTTATCCTATCTCTTATCTCTGGAGCTACAGATAGATACCTAGATCTTCTCTCTTTTTTTTTTTTTTTCAGTTAACTCGAGTTCCTAAGCCATTCTTTCTTCTGTTTTCCTAGATTTCCTAGTTTCACAGCCGCGTATATCCTCTTAAAATATGTTAGAATTGAATTTTCAATGTTTCAGATGCTGTCTGACCAGTGTAAATAGGGAGACACAGTTCTAACTCCACGATATGGAGCTTTATATCCCTTTTTAATGAGCTTTATCACATTGTCATTTGTTCATTTTCTCATAAATGGTGTCAGTTCCTAGGTAAAATTGGAGTTGTAGTCCTGAATCCTTTGGATAGTCACAATAATTGCTTTTAATCCAGGTTTTACTCATTCTTTATTTCTGCTATTTAATTTTATTTTTTACCCTAAATGCAAGACTTTGTATCTAGTAATGTTAAGTCAAATGTAATTCACCTGAGCCTATTCTTCAGTTTTTGAATTCTTGTAAATTGGCCTTCAGCAGGACAACTGTGAGTGCTATGTGAAAAAGATTTTCTTATACGATTTAGAACTACGCAATTGCAGTAGGAACCAGGAAGTAAAAGATCCAAAAAGGGTCAAGAAAAAGTCCTTAATGATCCCTGGTGTGGTTTACGGGTCAGGATTTACAGGAAGCCAGCCACGGCATGTGCTGGAGTACAGCTGGATTCGAACTGCAAAGGGACAGGTGCAGAGTCCAGGGCAAGCTTGTGACTCTTCTAGCTCCCAGCTTTGAGTTTGCAGAGCAGCTCCTGATGGTGGCCTGGGCTAGCTGGAGACCGAGTGCAGCAAATGAAGACGCGCTGTCTTTAAAAACTCACTAGCACTTGCCCTCAATCCCTTCCCGTCTCTAACCAGTGATGACCTCCAGAGCACAATAGCTCCTGCTGCATTGCTGCCTCCCAGATCTCCCATGCATTTCTTTTTCCTTTGGACAGGCAGAGTGGACAGTGAGAGAGAGAGAGAGACAGAGAAAAATGTCTTCCTTTTCTGTTGGTTCACCCCCTAATGGCTGCTGCAGCCGGCGTGCTGTGGTGAAGCCAGGAGCCAGGTGCTTCTTTTGGTCTCCCATGCAGGTGCAGGGCCCAAGCACCTGGGCCATCCTCCACTGCACTCCTGGGCCACAGCAGAGAGCTGGCCTGGAAGAGGGGCAGCCGGGACAGAATCCAGCGCCCCAACCGGGACTAGAACCCGGTGTGCCGGCGCCGCAGGTGGAGGATTAGCCTAGCCCCAAGCCGGCCCCAAGCATTTCTGTTGTGGGTGCCCCTAGTCAGGGGCTTTATCAGGAATGGGAAGGGGGAAATGAGATCTGTAGTTCCAGCTTAGCTAAATTGACCCAGTACTAAATCAGCAGGTTCTGCTTACGGGTCAACTCTCTCTCCTAGTTTTCTTTTCTTTCTTTTTTTTTTTTTTTTTTTTTTTGACAGGCAGAGTGGACAGTGAGAGAGACAGGTCTTCCTTTGCCGTTGGTTCGCCCTCCAATGGCCTCCGCGGCCGGCGTGCTGCGGCCAGCGCACCGCGCTCATCTGATGGCAGGAGCCAGGTGCTTCTCCTGGTCTCCCATGGGGTGCAGGGCCCAAGCACTTGGGCCATCCTCCACTGCACTCCCAGGCCACAGCAGAGAGCTGGCCTGGAAGAGGGGCAGCCGGGACAGAATCCAGCACCCCAACCGGGACTAGAACCCGGTGTGCCAGCGCCGCAAGGCGGAGGATTAGCCTGTTGAGCCACGGCGCCGGCTACTCTCCTAGTTTTCTGAGAAGTACAACTTTGATAAGAATATCTTCATGTAAGTCTCTGACAAGACTGTTGAATACAGCAGAGCTAGGCCTGGACAATAAATATTCATGTTTTTGTTCTCCTTTTCCTTGTTTGGGATTTCACTTCCTTCATTAACCTGATTTTTCTAACATGTCTGGTTTTTCCTAGAAAAAAAATTCAACAGCGGTTGTGCCATTATGGAAGTCACTGTGCTTTTGAATTTCAGGTTCACTGTCTTGATGTCTCCTGACCCTACCCTGATAGAATTAACATGTTTGACTAAATCAGTCCCTAGGGTATGTCTGCTCCTTGACACTAGGGATTAGAGTGACAAGCAAGAAAAATCCCTAACTGAAGGAAGGAAGTTCACCTGACCTGAAGTCTTCGGGGGCCAGACGGCAAGTAATTCTTATTCAGCCAGATAGAGTGCCTGTTGGGGTTGCAGTGGGTGCTCATGTCTTTGCTCCCATTCATTAACATCTCAGTAGCTGCAGAGACGGTAGAGCAGGGGAAATGTGTTCCAGGTTTGGCCTTCTGCATTGACCCATGCTTTGGTTTTGAGCAAGCCAGAGATCAGTTATTTAGCCTAACTGGATGAGGGAAGAAGAAATGAATCCACATTGCTGTTGAGTGTACCAGGAAGGGGTTAGGGAGACTAGTATGTCAGTATGGGCCCAATCAGGAGACAGCAACCACACAGTGACTTCATAGGAGCAGTATATGATCAAGAATTATTAAGTTATAATAAAAGACTACCTATCAGATGTAAAGAGGAGGCGGAGCACCCAAGGAAGAACAAGCTTGATAGAGAGACCTCTCTCCAAGATGCCCTTCAGACACTGCTGTGGGGTTGCAGCCACTGGATGGCAGGGAACTTCACTGGGCTGCCTAAGCCAAGCTTAGTCCCCAGTGGCCAGGAAAACAGGAAGCAGAGACTGGGTGCAGATGATCTGGTAGACACACTGATCAAGTCAGTGTGAGACTATGGTAAGAGACGTGTGACGTATGCCATGAGTACATCAGGAGAGCTGTAAGAGATGGACCTGGAGGCCGGTGCTGTGGTGCAGCAGGTTAAAGCCCTGGCCTGAAGCGCCGGCATCCCATATGGTCACTGGTTCTAGTCCCAGCTATTCCTCTTCCCATCAGCTAGCTTTCTGCTGTGGCCTGGGAAAGCAGTG
Source organism: Sylvilagus floridanus (assembly GCA_949820135.1). Taxonomy (NCBI): domain Eukaryota; kingdom Metazoa; phylum Chordata; class Mammalia; order Lagomorpha; family Leporidae; genus Sylvilagus; species Sylvilagus floridanus. The sequence continues at coordinate 123,786,903 of OX463225.1, forward strand.
GAAGATGGCCCAAGTCTTTGGGCCCCTGCCACATGGGAGACCCGGAAGTAACTCCTGGCTCCTGGCTTCAGATGGGCGCAGCTCTGGCCGTTGCGGCCATCTGGGGAGTGAATCAGCAGATGGAAGACCTCTACCTCTCTCTGTAACTCTGTCTTTCAAATAAATAAAATAAATCTTTTAAAAGGAGAGAGAGAGAGAGAGAGAGAGAGAGAGACCTGGAAAGAGGGGACAGGCTAGCAGAGGGAGCTGAGTATTGCTACAAACGGAAGACCTCAAACACTGCCCATTTGGGGAAGACTGCAGGAAGGTGAATGCCAGGCTGGGCTGGGGCCATGAGGTCACTCAGGTACTGTGTGTTCTAAGAATGTGGCCAGGACACAGTGCCACTGGATGTCCTCATACTTGTACTACTGACCGATGATGCTAGACCAGTAGAGTCCTTTTCTTCCTGCACAATCCTTCCTTTCTGCAGAGAAATTGCATCACTGTGCTTACTCTACAGGAGACCTGCTGAAAGAAATTCTATCCATGATCACAGAGCATCTATTACAAGGGAAATTTGGAGTTGAATGGCAATAAATGGATAATAGCTATAGGCAGTTCCTAGAATGTTGTCCTACCCTCAAAGGATGTGGTCAGATGGGACTCGACTTGTATTATCTCATTTAATCCTAACAATGACCCTGGGCAGTAGAATCTACTGTTCTCTTTCTTGAGTCACAGAAATTGAGCTCCAGTGAGGTTAGGTCTCTTTCCCATAGGCACACAGCTGGTAAATGGTTGGAGGACTGTCTGGCTCTCAGATTTTGCCCTCTCTGTCTTACCACCCTATTTAGTGCTATCCCTCTTTCTTTCTTTCTTTCTTTCTTTCTTTCTTTCTTTCTTTCTTTCTTTCTTTCTTTCTTTCTTTCTTTCTTTTCTTTTCTTTTTCTTTTCTTTCTTTCTTTTTTATTTTTTTTTTGACAGACAGAGTGGACAGTGAGAGAGAGAGAGACCAAGAGAAACGTCTTCCTTTTCCATTGGTTCACCCCCCAATGGCCGCTGCAGCCGGCGCACCGCGCTGATCCGAAGCCAGGAGCCAGGTGCTTCTCCTGGTCTTCCATGCGGGTGCAGGGCCCAAGCACTTGGGCCATCCTCTACTGCACTCCCAGGCCACAGCAGAGAGCTGGCCTGGAAGAGGAGCAACCAGGACAGAATCCAGCGCCCCGACCGGGACTAGAACCCGGTGTGCCTGTGCCACAGAGGATTAGCCTATTGAGCCCCCTTTCAAGATAAACCCCCTTGTTCCTATGCTTGCATATTTAGTTTGAATGATAAAAATGATGCATCAAAATGCAGGCAAGCAAACTGCATTATAAGGGAAATGGGAATTTAATACACCTAGTCTGTGATGTTTGGGAATTATCTGGGAAATCAGGGAGACCCTGTAGTATAATTCAGCAAGTTAATAATCAAGAATTTCAATGATAAGGCCAAGCAAAATTCAGAAAAAAAGCAGTCTCCTTGGATTCAGGAAGCACATCAAATTACAAGCAATGTAAATAAAAAGCAATTGATTCTTCTGCTTCAGATTCACAGTAATGAAACTACAGAATATTAAAGGCAAAGATCATAAAACCGTCCAGAGGGGAAAAAATATTGCCTACGAAGAAACACATTTTTTCATAGCAAAAAATGAAAGAAGACAGTGAAGAATATTTAAGAATGTGGTAACCTAAGTGCTGGAGTTTAGAAAGTGCTCCTTAAATACTTTTTTATTATGAAAATGAGGTAGAAGAAATCTCTGGCAGCATTTGTAAAGCCTTGGAAATAAATGAAAAAGGCATTTGTCTCTAACAGAGAATAAGTCATTCAGATTAAGGAAAGTAAAGAGAGAAGAAAGAGGGCTCTGGGGTTTCTGAGATGGAGCAGCTGGTGACTTACACAGGAGCAGCTTAGGTAAAGACCAGCAGAGTCCTTTAGTCACTTTGCAGTGAAATAAAAGAGAGACATAGTGGGGTGATTGCACCTTACCAGGAAATCAAACAAATAGGCTTCAAAAAGAAGAAATACTAATTCTCAGAAAGGGAGGAGGAAAGGGTCTCATAGGATACAGATAGAAGATTTTTGAAGTATATATAATTTTTAAGCATTATTATTTTCTTTTTTATAATTATTTTTTATATAAAGATTTATTTACTTCTTTGAAAGTCAGAGTTACACAGAGAGAGGAGAAACGGGGTGGGGGGGTCTTCCATCCAATGGTTCACTCCCCAGATGGCTGCAACTGCTGGAGCTGGGCTGATCTGAAGCCAGGAGCCAGGAGCCTCTTCCCAGTCTCCTACGTGGGTGCAGGTGCCCAAGGACTTGGGCCATCTTCTGCTGCTTTCCCAGGCCATAGCAGAGAGCTGGACAGGAAGTGGAGCAGCCAGGTCTCGAACTGGCGCCTATATGGGATGCCAGCGCTTCAGGCCAGGGCGTTAACCCACTGAGCCACAGTGCCAGCCCCAAGCATTATTATTTTTTCAACATATGATTATTTTTAATCCTAACCTGGGATATGTAAGTTGAATCACATAATTTTGGGAGGCAATAGATGCTAGAATAATTATTATTTTGTGAAGCCAAAAAGGTGCTCTTAGGATTCTTAGAAAAGTCTGGAAGATCCACATTGCTCCTCTAGAAATGTATAGGTTCTCTGGGAGAGGTGGGGAAAGACAGACAGACACAGTTCTATAACTTCGCTTCTTCCAAATCTCCACAAACCCCCATTCCAACCCTGGTGTGCGTTCCCTCCTCTCCATTCCTACTGGACTTTGAAAGGGGCCTGGGGCACAAAGGGTTGCAAAAGACCAGCAGGGAGGTGCAGGCCTGGAGCCGGAGCCAGCTCTTAGCTTACAGTCCACATGAGACTGTGTCACAAAGTTCATGGAAGATGCATCTTTTGGAAGAAAAACTGTGAATGAATTTTACAGGTTTACACACACACACAAATTTGTCTCTTAATTCCACTTTCCATGAACTTTTTGAAATATCCTGTGCGTGTCTCATTTGCCCCTGTGTTGTGACAGAGTGACTGCGCTTTCCTGTGTTGGTTCCACGAGAATGAGCGTCTATTCCCTCCAGCCTCCCATTGTCTGAGATTCCTGAGGGGTGTGTGCTAACCAGGGAAGACTGACAACCATGTGTCTGGAGGAAACCCAGTCCACAGATCACCCCCTAACTTCCCCTCCTATCACATGTGGGCCAGGCTGTCTGACACAGAAGTAGTCATCACTCTAATCATGACAGTTTCATGTCTTGATCACTTTCAACTTCAAAACGTTTCATTGATAGTGCCTTTTCATCCATATGCATGAGTAGGAATTACACAATTTTATGCATGGAGGACTTTATGAGCTAAGAAGGGGAAGGAGGTATCATTCATACTGTCTGGCTTCTTCCATTAGCTCCCCAGGGTTGCTGTGCAATCCCTATTCATCTTGGTAGAAATTCCCCTCATTAATGTCTCAAACCCTTTTCACCACCTGCTACCTGTCAGCTCTGTACACCCTCACTTTCTGTAGATTCCTCAGCTTTCTTCCCCTCCCTGAGGTCACATTTGGGCCTTTGCCCCTGGCTCTGTGTCCCCTGCCTCTCTTATTCTGGACTGTTATGGGCTGTCAGCCTTATTCCACCCAGCTGTCTCCATGGACTCACCTCACTCCCTACACACATGTTCAACTCTCTCCTATCCTGAAACAGCCCCCCTTTGACCCTGCATGCCCCCTTCAGGAGGACATCTCCTAACCACCCTCCCTTCCTTTCCGGAGCCCTGGGTATGTCTTTGTTAGTGCCCTCCATCCCTCCATCTTGGCGTTTGGTCCCTGATCGTCTGGCTCTGATCTCCACTGAGTCTTAGAAACGCTTCCTTCCATCCTTATGGTGTGTACTCCCCACTTCTGCATGTTAGTTTTTAGTCTTCTCTCTATTGGGCGAACAAAGTCCCTTGTGCTTACTGAGTCTCACTAAACATCTAGAACAGTCTCCAATGCTGATGACTTAGAAATCTGATGCCTGGCAGGTCTAAGTCACGTGCACATGTTAACACACCTGTCTGAGCCCTTCCCTTCCCCTCCTCCCCTCTAATACCTTCTGTTTCCTTCCCTGCCCTCTTATCCCTTCTTTTGAAAAGGTGTTGGATGCCACTATGCAGAAAGCACTGGGGTGCAGAGTTAAACAGGCATAGCCCATGTCTTCAGGGTTCTCACTGTGACTTCTTTCTGTGATAGTTTTCAGATAAATGTTCATGGGAGTATGATAAAACATGAGTTTTTAATTACTTGCAGGAAAAGTCTTAATCTCATCCCAAGAGTTTATTTTTTGCTTTGTTTTGTTTTTTAAAGAATTATTTATTTGTTTGAAAGGCAGAGTTACAGAGAGGCAGAGGCAGAGGCACTGGTTTACTCCCCAATTGGCCAGGAGCCAGGGGCTTCTTCTGGGTCTCCCACGTGGGTGCAGGGCCCAAGGACTTGGGCCATCTTCCACTGCTTTCCCAGGCCATAGCAGAGAGCAGGGTCGGATGTTGAACAGCCAAGACTCAAATTGGCACCTATACAGGATGCTGGCACTTCAGGCAGTGGCTTTACCTGCTATGCCATGCTGCCAGCCCCCGGGAGTTTAGTTGTTGTTTTTTTTTAATTTTATTTAATGAACATAAATTTCCAAAGTATAGCTTATGGATTACAATAGCTTCCCCTTCCCCATAACTTCCCTCCCACCCACAACGCCCCCCCTCCCACTCCCTCTCCCCTTAAATTCACATCAAGATTCATTTTCAATTATCTTTATATACAGAAGATCAATTTAGCATATATTAATTAAAGATTTCAACAGTTTGCACCCACACGGAAACACAAAGTGTAAAATACTATTTGAGTACTAGTTGTAGCATTAATTAAACACCTAAGAATAATTGTGTATTAATTACAGAGATCAACCAATAGTTTTAAGTAGAACATAAAAAATACTAAAAGGGTAAAGTATTAAGTTCTTTTTTTCCTTTTTTGTTTATTATATAGTTTTTATTTATTTAATAAATGTGAATTTACAAAGTGCAACTTTTGTATTGTTGTGGCTTCCCCCCCCCCAACCTCCCTCCCGCCCGTGGCCCTCCCCTCTCCCACTCCCTCTCCCATCCCGCCCTTCATCAAGTTTCATTTTCAATTACCTTCATATACTGAAGATCAACTTAGTATATACTAAGCAAGGATTTCAACAGGCTGCACTCACACAACCGCACAAGGCATAGGGTATTGTTTGACTAGTAGTGTTGTTTTTAAGTTTCATAGTAAAACACATTAAGGACAGAGATCCTACATGGGGAGCAGGTGCACAGTGACTCCCGTTTGCAATGAAAGGTCTTTATTTTACCTTCATTCACAAATGAGAGCTTTGCAGGATATAATATTCTGGGCTGGCAGGTTTTCTCTCTTAGTACCTGGGCTATGTCTCACCATTCCCTTCTAGCTTGTAGGGTTTCTGATGAGAAGTCTGCTGTGAGTCTAATTGGAGATCCTCTGAGAGTAATCTGACGTTTCTCTCTTGCACATTTTAGGATCTTTTCTTTCTGTTTCACTGTGGTGAGTTTAATTGCAATGTGTCGTGATGAGGATTTCTTTTGGTCATGTTTCCTAGGGGTTCTATGAGCTTCCTGTACTAGGATGTCTCTGTCCTTCTCCAAAACTGGGAAATTTTCTGCTATTATCTCACTAAAAAGGCCTTCTAATCCTTTCTCCCTCTCCATGCCTTCAGGAACTCCTAGAACTCGAATGTTGGGTTTTTTAATAGTATCCTGTAGATTCCCAACAATATTTTTTAGATTTCTAATTTCCTCTTCTTTTCTTTGGTTTGACTGTATATTTTCCTGTGCTCTGTCTTCTAAGTCCGATATTCTCTCTTCTGCCTCACCCATTCTGTTTGTAAGGCTCTCTAATGTGTTTTTCATTTGATCTATTGAATTCTTCACTTCATTATGATTTCTCGTCACTATCACAGTTTCATGCTCTACTAGTTGTTTCATTTCAGCTTGATTCCTCCTTAATATTTCATTTTCACGAGAGAGATTTTCTACCTTGTCCATTAAGGATTTCTGTAGTTCAAGAATTTGTTTTTGAGTACTTCTTAGTGTTCTTATCAATTTTTTGAGATCTGCTTCTTGCATTTCTTCTATCTCATCATCTTCGCAATCTTGAATTGGGGTGTCTTTTTCATTTGGGGGTGTCATAGTGTCTTCCTTGTTCTTGTTACCTTGGTTTTTGCGTTTGTTGTTTGGCATATTGGTTTCTTCACTGTGGTGTTTTTTTCTTGTTATACTATGACTCTAGATTAAGTGGACTGTCTGCTTTTGATGGAGCCTTAGAGGCTTGAGATGGGTGTGGCCTGAGAGCTCTGTTTGGTTCCTCAGGGTTGAGGGTGTGTCAAAGGAGACACTCCCACGTTAGGCGTGGTAAATCTCTCTCTGTTACTTTTTTTTTTTTTTTGGTTCAAAAGGGAAGTAATTCCACACAGCTGAATGGAATTGGGGGTGGTTAGCAGGCGAATGATATACCCACAGGAGCCAGAGATCGGAAGCCCTTTCCCAAGGACCAGAGAGGGAATCTTTGCGGCCCTTAGTGTGGGCTCAGATTCTCCTGTAGTCTCCCACTGGGCTGCCAAGGCTACTGAACTGTAGCGTCTCTGGAGAGTACTCACATGAATTCATGATTTCCGTGAGTTCTCTCCCCCACCGTCTCTTTTTTCACAGTCTCAGTTCATTAGCACCACACATTCATTAGGTTCTAATCTCCTATTATTTCACCCCACCCACCCAGAGTCAGGTTTTTCTGCTAGGCTCGGGGCCGGTGCAGACCCGAGGTCGCCCTGCTTATGACGTATTCCAAAATGGCGCCTGCTCTTTGTCTTGCTCACCTTTGAGAGGTGAGTGGAGAGAGAGAAACTCGTGTCCGTATGGGTCACTTTTTTTTTCCCTCTCTCTCTCTCTTCTAGTTAGCCTGGTGAACTTTTCCCTGCAGGGTTTCAAGCCTTGTTCGCTCTAGTCTCCTCTTTCCGCTTCCCTGCTGGTATCTCAGGCTATTGAGGTTCGGCTCACCTGGCGTTCCAGCGCTGGTGTGTTGAATCTGCTGCTGGTGTCCCAAACTGCGGGCTCCCATGCTCTCCACGCAGGTCCACTGTGAATCACCAGTTCCGGAAGGGTTTCCTCTGCTGTTTCTTCCCCTACTCTTCCTTGAACCTGCAGTATCTCCACTTTTATTAAACTGTCTCTCCCCAGACTATCGGTGTACTCCCTTCCTATTCTGCCATCTTGCCGCTCTCCGATCCTTAGGTTTTGATGCAGTAAATTTTTCAATCTAAAAAGGCTGTTAAGTCTCCTTATCCTCTTGGTGACTTTATCTTCTACCCTTCTTGGTGGCCTAAAGCCAGCCCAGGGGAGAAATGAAGCTCACTAAAGAGTAGGCCCACACAGCAGAAAACTGAAGAAAGCCAACAAAGCAATCAAAATTAAATCTCTGGATGGGTCTCCATGGACCTAGCCTTTGAAGGCATCTTTTATCCTAATAATGAGAGAAAATCCAATTAGGCCAAATGTAGAAAACTTCACATAATTAAATACTGTTGGCCAGGGAGAGAATTACCCTGTGGAAGAAACAACAGGGGAACAGGAAAACTAGACTGGTCCTAGTCCTCCTGCAAAATGACTGACTGGTTTTAGATGTCATTACTGTGTGCTTCATTTTTTTTTAAGATTTATTTTTTATTTATTTGAAAGACAGAGTTACAGAAAGAGGAGGAGAGACAGAGGAAGAGAGAGAGAGAGAGAGATCTTCCATCTACCGGTTCACTCCCCAAATGGCTGTAATGGCCAGGGCTGGGACAGGCTGAAGCCAGGAAACAGGAGCTTCTTCTGGGTCTCTCGTGTGGGTGCAGGGGACCAAGCACTTCCATCTTCCACTGCTTTCCCAAGAGCATTAGCAGAGAGCTGGATCAGAATTGGAACATCCAGGACTCAAACCAGTACCTAAATGGGATGCCAGCATTCTGGGTGGCACTTTAACCTGCTGCTCCACAATGCCAGTCCCTCTGTGCTTCATTTTATTCTCTTGCATGTGTAAAGGGAATCAATTTAGAATTTGTGCAAAGCATTGGAAAAATCCACTTGGGGAAGTGTGTGCAAAATAAAATAAATACTCCTCCCCTTGACTTCTCTTCATGCTACCAAATAGGCATTGGTCTTGACCTTTACTGGGATGCAAATGCCTGAGAATTTGATGCAAACTGGTTTTCCCCCTAGGAAAATATAATTCTTGTATATATTTAACAACTTTTGAATTTTAGAATTCATGGACACCAAGTCCTGTGGGTTCACGAATTCTAAGGTAAGAGTCCCAGGTGCCAATAAGCATTATGCTCTGTCTTTGACTATTCCACATTTAAAACTGGGAAGATTTATCATTGACTGTCCTACTTCTCAAGTAGGCACAGGAAGAGGAAAATCCAACCAATCTAGCTTTCTTAACAAGTTAATGTTTGAATGATTACTAGGTGCTACTTTACCAGCCCAGGAGGTATTTGCATCTTGTTAAGAGGAGTTGTATTATTCAAAACAAACCAATCTCATTTGAGGAGTTTCAGATCATTGGAAGGAAGAGGATTTGCATAGAAGGAAACTTTATAGTGTCACTGGTATCCTTGAAACTACGTGGATTATGGGGACATTGGCATGGAGTCTGGTTTCATGTTGGTATGTAAAAACCATGGAATAGCCCAGGGAAAAGACTGTTGCGTGAACAACCTTAACCCCCAAAGCAAATAAAGGTTGCTCTTTTTTGGAACTTTAGACCCTGTCTGGCAAACCTTTAGTATTAACAGAGAATCAGTTATAGAGATCAGTGACAGTTGGACACTGCACTGAGCACTGGCCTAGACACTGTGTTGCGGTACCCTCTGTGTGTTGGCACAGTTCAAAGGAAGGACACTGGTGCCCTGCTCTGAGAGCACAGCCAGGCTGTGAGCGCAGGCTTCCTTTCTGGTAGCACAGACTGCAGACTGTACAGGTGAGGATGACTGGGAGGCCCAGAGGGTTGTGCATAGATTTCAAGTAGGATGCGAGAAGCTGGTTTGATTGCAAGGACGTACAACCTTTCCCGTTTCCTGGCAGCAGTCACGGTCCAACCATGATTAATTAAGGAGTCCTCTGTGTTTGGCTTAGCATTTCTGCCTGTCAAATTCTTATTCATCTTTCAAGGTTTATTTTAAACACAACCTCTCCTAGGAACTCTCCCTTAAAACCATCCTTACCCCCACAGTAGGGATCTAATTTGTTTTTCCTTTGGCTCCCTTCAGGCTGTCTAGCCCTTAGATTTGTCCTTGTTTTGTTGTTATTTGACTATCTTTTTTTTTCTATTAGGAACTAAAACTTATGCATCTTTGGAGCTTCTTGAACATAATAGTGCTCAGTATTAAATTTAATTGAGTTTTTTCCTGCAAAATTCTCACAAAGTGGAAACGCCTATGGGCTTGTATTCAGGATTGAAGGGATGAGTGAATGAATCAACCAGTCAGCCTAGAAGCATTTGTTGAGCACTGAAAAGAACCTTATGTGAAGGTATTTGGGGAAGTGATAAAATTTGTCATTAGAACATCAAAATGTACGTTCTGATAGAAGATAATAAGCAGCAAGTAACTGATAAAGTCAGTGTTGTGATTGGAAATACTGAAAAAGAAGAAGTCACGTGCCCTCATTCAGCTTTGCTTGGGAGAGAGCCCAGCACCTCCTGATGCTGTGGCATTAAGCCCTAAGCAAGGCCACCTTTGAAATTAGACACCTTCCTCAAGTTGGCCCAGCATGCCAGTGCTGTGCTGTTCCTTGCTGTGTAGTTAGCACTTTGCTGGAGAGACTGATTGTCTTTGTCACTTATTAGTTTGCCCTTTGACTTCATCTCCTGTCTGATTTGTGGAAGTTTTTCTGATAATTCATAACCATCAGAGGGCAGATGGGAGAAATGAAACTGTATAAAATGGTACAAGTGTTCATCTTTTTTATTAATGGCTCCAATAAAAGATCTTGGGGAAGAATGAGCAAGGAGAGCCTCAGAATGTCAATCACAGATGTATCTGAGCTGCCCATGAGCTCATTGTCTCCCTTTGGCCCTCATTATCACATAGTTCCTCATTGAAGGTGCTCCCGACTGCTGAAGGAAGCAGCTGTGGCAGTAGCGTTTCATTCCAGGGGTTTGAGCAGCCATCCAGGTGTTGGGCCAGTGGTCTGTCCTCATACCCAACCACTGTTTAAAACTTTGTCAGTGAATATGTGTGCATATACACACATCTATTATGGAAAATACATACTATGGGGGCTGGCACTGTGGCACAGCTGGTTAAGCCACCACTTGCAAAGCCAGCATCCCAAATCAGCACTAGTTTGAGCCCCGGCTGCTATGCTTCTGATTCAGCTCCCAGCTAATGTGCCTGGGAAGCCAACAGATGATGGCCCAGGTACTTGGGCGCCTGCCACCCACATGGAAGACATGGGTGATGGAAGAAAGGGAGGAAGGAAGGAAGGAAGGAGGAAGGAAGGAAGGAAGGAAGGAAGGAAGGAAGGAGGGAGGGAAGGAAAGAAGGATATATTTTGAAAAAACAATGCATGGATTTCAAAAATGTTTGCATAAAAATAAATCAATATTTTAATTCTATGTTTTCACAAACTTTTGGAAATACCATCGTGTATATGTGTAAGATGAATTCCTTAGCAAAAGAGCTAAACCCAAATCTCTCCCATTGTCTTTGTTCACTAATGGGAAAGTCAAAGCCCTAAGGAAACAATTAAGGCTGTCAGATGCCTCACTTTGACAAGCCAAATGTAAAAACAGAAACTGCAAGTACTCATAAACCAGGTCTCAAGGGAGCCTCTGGCCTCCCTGGCCAGGCCTCTCCACACTTCCAGCCCCCCTGTGTCTACCTGAGCCAGGGTGAATTAGCACTTCTCCTGTCTTTAAGAAGACAGCAGGAAAGTCTCATGGGCACATGCTTGCCTGTGGAGCCAGGCTGTGCTGCTGGTCATTGGCTTCACCCTTGAGAAAGGGGAGTAATGCACAGGTGGATCCAACTCTGGGACAGTGAACCCAGCCTTTGCATCCCTGAGGACGCTTGACTGAGAATCATGCTAACCTCTTGCCTCAGCCAGCCCCACTCCTCCCCTCCATCAAAACAGCCTCTGCTATCTGCCAGGAAAGGCTCAGCTGCTTCAGGAAGGCCCCTAAGCCCTGAGTGTGCAGGGCCTAGACCGGCCCCATCTTCATGGCGGGTGTGCTCTTGTAGCTGACGTGAGCTCCTCCACTCGCACCTTGTCTTCCGCTGTCTCCATATCTGGAGCCATCATTTTCCCTGTATTTGCTCTGTCTCTGGAGGCTATTTCTGTTGTCTTCCTGTGTTAGCCTATAAATAGACTCAGGTTTTGCCATCCTAAAAAAGAAACGATGGCCCTCAGGCCTCCCGGCCTGTCCTGGCCTCTTGCTGCCCAGCCCTGGAATAATTGCATCTGTGGTCTGTGCTGCCAAGCCCCCACCTGCTTTTCCGCTCGTTATAACTGGTGCCCTGAGCCGCTCTGCTGAGACCGCCCTTGCTAAGGTCACCGGTGATGTCTCAGTTGCTGAGTCCCTGGATCCCTTTCAGTTTCTGGGGAGCCTTTGATGCTGTGAGCCCCTTGGTCCTCCCTTTCCTTCCACGATGGTTTGCTCTGGTTCCTTCTCTGATTTTTGGTCTTTTCCTGCTCGTCTGGATTTTACCGACTCCTGTTCTGTGCTCTATGTAGATGCATACTGTTCCCGTGATTCTTGTAACAGCCTCTTCTCTTGTTCTACTTACTCCTCAAGGGATCTCACACTCCCCATGGCTTTTGCCACCACCTGAGCCCTGATGACTCCAAGCGCATGCTCGCCTCCTCCCATTGCTCATTTCCAGTTGCTTCAGGCAAGTCCACCTGGGTGCCTTCTGCCCATTGAAGTTGCCTTGACTATTACAAGTCTTCCTCCTCCTGTTTTCCCAGGCCGGAGGCCTTCTCTTCCTTCTCTGTCCTGACCCTTTACAGGTTTAATCTGCCTGTCAAATCTCCAAAGTTGCCCAATTCAATCTTTTCCTTCCGGCCGCATAGCCTCATATCCAGGGAAATGTCCAGGCCCGTCTCCCCCCAGCAGGCTGCCCGTGCTGTCATGAGGCCTTCAGCACTTCTTGCCTAGACTCGGTCCATCTGGCTACACACACAGTGCTCTGTGTAAGTCCAGTGTGCCTCGTTTGCCCTGCCTTTGTACTCGGTACCCACCTCGTTCACCCTGATCTCACAGCAGCATCCGAGTAACTGATGCTGAGGAGGAGATTCACGCAGGGCCTCACAATTGTACGGGGATTTGAGTCCAGCTTCTCTGAGCTGCAAAGCCCAGGTCCAGGCTCCGCTGTGTTGCGGCTGCCTCCTTACTGTCTCCCTTCTGCCCCTGTCCTCCTGCCATGCATCTTGTATAAAATCCTGACCACTACCTGTGTCACTGCCTCACTTAGACCCGCAGCTGAGCCCTCCGGAGTCGCCCTGTTCCTGCCTCCTACCAGTCCCTCAGTGTGCCCCATTCTCCCCTTGTCCAAGCAAGCTGCCATCACATGACTCCATGCCTGTCCACGTCTCTGTGATGGGCAGCTTGCCTTTGTACCCCCAGCTGCATTCTCCAGTCCTCGCCACTGTGCTTGGTGCCTCTGTGGACCTGTCACTCAGCTTCTGCCAGGCTCTGTCTGTCTGGGTTCTGGAAATGCTCACTCCGTGGCCTTGGCGTGCTGAGGGCTCCAGGGCTCTGCCGTGTTCTGGTGATTTCCATTCAGCCCATCCTCCACCTCTGTAAATGGTCTCATATTAAATTCCTCAGATCACTCCAGTGACTCGCTTGCTGCCAGGACTCTCACCCCCCCCCCCACTCTCAGCCCCACCCCAAAACCTGAGCCGCCTCCCACATATTCCTCCAGAGACAGCTCAGGTGGCAGCTGCCCTGTGTGCCTTCCTTGACCCCCGCCGACAGGTGCTGCACCCTTGTCCTGTTTCTTAGTGCTCCGCGATGCTGTTCCGCACTGGCACAATGCAGCTGGCTCTGTCAGTGCTTCTGAGCTCCTCAAGGACGGCCTCTGCAATGTGTGCAGCTCCGCATCCTGAGAGAATCGACGTGGGGCTGGGAACAGAGTGACAGGTGTCATTCATCAGTGCTCTGGGGACCGGGGAGACAGAGTCAGTGTGAGACAGAGCTCCTGGCACACAGCAAATGAACATAATAGCGCAGTTCTCAAACAAGCACCTTCTAGCTTCTGAGCTTGCTCCTTTACATCCCTCCCTCTCCCACTTGTACTTCGCCATCACCAGCCTCCCAACCCACCCCTTGCCAGGGTAAAAACGGAAGACTCCTTTAAAGCAATTAGAAATTTAAATGAGATTATGTATGAATCATTTCTTTTTTTAATTTTCACTTTGTTCTAAAAATCGATTACTGGCCTGGAAATAAAGGCACACAGGTCTCATAAGGTTAAAGGAAAAGGCACTGGACTAGGATTGAGAGGGAGTAGTCCCAGACTAAATCACAAGAGCTCACCCATTGTCCTGGGAGGAGGCTGCTGGTGATCTTTAGGACTGTTGGGGCCGGCACTATGGTGTAGTGGTAAAGCCACCGCCTGCAGTGCTGGCATCCCATATGGGCACTGGTTCGAGTCCCGGCTGCTCTACTTCCAATCCAACTCTCTGCTATGGCCTGAGAAAGCAATAGAAGATGGCCCAAGTCCTTGGGCCCCTGCACCCACGTGGGAGACCCAGAAGAAGCTCTAGGCTTCTGGCTTTGGATCGGCACAGCTACAGCCAATGTGGATATTTGGGCAGTGAACCAGCGGATGGAAGACCTCTCTCTCTCTCTCTCTCTCTCTCTCTCTCTTTCTCTCTCTTTCTCTCTCTCTCTCTCTCTCTCTCACTCTCTCTGCCTCTCCTTCTCTCTCTGTGTAACTCTGACTTTCAAAAAAAATAAATAAGTCTTTAAAAAAAAATAAAGGACTGTTGACCCATGGAGTAAGCACCAGCCTCCAGGCACAAGTGTGTTTTCTGGCTCTCAAGTCCTGGGGGCGGGGTGGGTGGGGGTGGGGAAGAGCCCTGGCTGAGCTCTGATTCAGACCTCCTCCTCTGACATGTGGACACCCAGCAGCATCATGCAAGCAGGGTGGAGCAATCAGAGCAGGAAAACAGTAGAGGAGGAAGGTACCTGGACACGCCACCAGGCCCAGCCAGGCATGCTCTGAGCTCTGGGAAACTTGCAGAAGGAGGCAGATGCCCATGTACTGAGCAGGTAGCAAGAGGGATGTGGGGTCAGAGTCAAGTCCAGAGTGAGTTATGGTATGAGTGCCTGGAAACCCAAATGGGAGCTTGATTGGAAGGATTAGGATGTGCTTAGGATATGTATCTCATTCCTGGGTTGGTTTCTTTGAAGAAAATTGGTTGGAAAGTACATAGACAGAAATCCCATGCTTCTCACTCAAATGTCCCCTGAAAATCTTACCAACATGGGAATGAACTTATTGGTGACCATAGACACATCTGTGAAGATATCAGGAGCTTGGAAAAATAACTGGAATCAGAAACTCTGTGGTTTCTGACAACGTAAATGTATTTTAGGATTAATTTCTACTCTGGATATAGAGAGAACAATAAAAATGATAATTCAGTATTCAAGTGGTATTTGATGGTTATTAATCAGCTAGGCAGATATTAATGTGGACAATTCTAAGAATTGTGGGTTAGGGGGCCAGCATTGTGGCACAGCCAGCAGCAGTAGGGACACTGGTTTGAGTCCTGGGTGCTCCACTTCTAATCCAGCTTCCTGCTAGTGCACTTGGGGAAGCAACAGAAAAGGGCTCAAGTCCTTGGGCCCCAGCACTCATGTGGGAGACATGGATGGAGTTCCTGGCCATCGTGGCCATTTGGAGACTGAACTAGCAGATGGAAGATCTGTGTGTGTGTGTGTGTGTGTGTTTGCCTGTCTTGTAACTCTGGCTTTCAAATAAGTAAATTAAAAAAAAAAGAAGAAGAAGAAGTTGGTTAAGATCGCCGAGGCTCAAATTCCTGCTCTGGTATTTCAGTGAGTTGAATTGCGCTCCTCAATGTGATGTATTTAAGAGATTAAGTGTCTGTTGTTTCAAGCATCCAATTTGTGTCGTTTAAATTATGTCAGTTTAGGAAAGTAATGCAGATACTTTCTGGCTGTGTGACCTTAAGAAAGTCAAGTAGCATCTCTGTTCCTTGTCAGTAGAACAGCTATAGTAATAGGACCCCCTCATAAGGCTGCTACCAGGATGAAATGGGTTTGAACATGTAAAGTGTTGAAGCAGTACCTGGCAGGTATAAACAAATAATGGATTAGTAAGAATTTTTTTTTTGGCGCCTACTCTGAGCCAGGCACTTTGAATATGTTATTCCATTCTCCTAACAATCCCACAGACCTCCTCTTATTACATTTTACAGTAGTGAAGACTAAACATTGGCATATTAGGTGGATGTGAGAAAGGAGAAGTGCTATAAGCTCAGCTGAGGCCTTGTGGTTGGGTTTGTTCTGTCCTGTGTAGTTCCACACAACCACTGGGCCTCAGTGTGTGAAAAGGAGTGGAGAAGAAAGGGCATAAAGCTTTGTTGATGACTTTTTTTGCACTGGGAAGAGTTGTGCCAAATGCCTCTCTCCACATGATGCTTGAAGGAGACTGATCACAGTCTTAAAAGCAGAAGGATGTCATGCTTGTAGGGAGAGGAGCGAGGAGAGGCTGGCGCTGTGACATAGCAGGTTATGCCAAGGCCTGCAGCCCATATGGGTGCTGGGTGGAGTCTTGGCTGCTTCACCTCAGATCCAGCTCCCTGCTGATGCACCTGAAGATGGCCCAAGTTCCTGCGCCTCTGCCACCTACCTGGGAGACCTGGAGGAAGCTCCTGGCTCCTGGCTCCTGGCTCCTGGCTCTGGGCTCTGGGCTCCTGGCTTTGGCCTGGCCTGGCCCCAGTCATTGCAGCCATTTTGGGAGTGAACCAGTGGATGGAAGCTTTCTCTTTCTCTCTCTCTCTCTCTCTCTCTCTCTCTCTGCCTTTCAAACAAATAAATAAATCTTTAAAAAAGAAGAAAGGAGTGAAGAGATGCAGTTACTTTGGCAACACTCCCCCAGCACACACCAGTCAAAGGAGTTCCCCAACTCTTTGTGCTGCTGTGTTGATTTCCTCGCCGACTCTGGGAGGGAAGGTGTGTTTGGGGCAAGAGCCTTCCAGAAGCCTGAGGATGCTCAGGAGTATGGGCTGCCAGCCCCCGCCCCAAAGGCAAACAAGTTGAGTGTGTGCACGCCAGTAACATTGTCGCATGGGAGAAAGAACTGGCAGCCTGTGCGAGTGGATTTGTTTGTGTGTGTGTGTGTGTGTGTGTGTATGTGTGTTTTACAGCCAACAGCAGGTGACAGTTATTTTGGAGAAATTATGAGTGTTGGCGAGAAGTTGAAGCCACGAAGTATATGAAAGGATTTTTTTGTATGGCGGTTTTGTCGGGGACACCAGCCCATTTTTTGCCTGCCTGTCAAGCACCGAACAAGAGGAGATTAACTTATCACAGCGCCTGGCATTTAGAAAGTGCTGCCGGATGGCTTGCGGTTGATTCAAGTAAAGCAGGGGAGGTTGTCGCGGGACGTAAGAAAGAACTTGTTAACAGCTGTGAAATTAAAACATGAATTAACTGCTGAGATGGGCCACGAGGGTGCCTTAACTAGACTTTCACAAAGATAAATATGTATTTGGCTGCTTCTCACTAGGTTTTAAAACTCAGTTGGTAAGCTTATTCCTGACTCTGGGCACATGGTACCTCTTTGTAACAATCATTTCGATAATTGTATAGTTTTTTCCCTGGAAATAAAACCTTAGAAATCAACTCCTACATTTGCAGCTGTCTGCTGCTGTTGAAAGAGATGAGCAGCACTGTCCCCGGAGGCCTGGCCCAGACTTCATTCTAGAACTTGCTGTGTAAGGCAGGCCTGTGAAATGCAGCCCGTCATGGTGACAAGTGGGTCCTAGGCCATGTGTCCCAGCACCGTGATGTCTGCGAAGGAAGGAGACCAGCTCTGGGAGGAGCTCTGGGCACCACCACAAAGGGACATCTGAGGAAGGCAGTCATTGGACCAGCAATGAGGGATGGAGCAGGTGGAAATGGAAGTCACTTCTAATAAAAGCAAACCAGTCACAGTGACAAGGAACCTTGTAAATACAGGGAGGAAAAAGATAATCAGACCAAAGTTGTAATAAGAGGAAAATTATCAAGATGACACTTGTTATCTAAAGATCAGATTAAATCTAAGAGACTTGGGAAGAAGAATGAATGACTGGGGACAGGTGTGAGAAACTGTGTCAGAGCTATAGGCTGGGAGGGAAGAGAACGAGATAAACCAGTCTTCAGGTGGCTTACTCGGTAGGGTCTAAGGGGTGCATTTCTTCCTACAGATCCTCGTGTTCTGCTAGCGAAGCATTGAGGGCTTCTCTCCAGCTCACCACCCCTTGGTTTCCTAGGGCTCCCAGTAACACATTCCTTTGTGGAACACTTAGGAAATCAGTGTTCTGAGGGCAGGAGTCCTGCTGAATTTTCCCAAGTCCAAGCCTTCGTAGTTGTGCCTCACTCTGCTTGGTCTGGAACAGCAGGCTGTCCTCTGCATTTTTTTTTTATTGTGCTTCTTACTTTCCCAGGGGTGTTCTTTGAAAGAGCCCTTACGTTATATCTCCACCTGCTTGTGACTTGGTCGCTTGTCTTTTCCAGTTGGGTCTCATTTCCTTCTGTCCTGTGTGATGTCTCCTGAGTTTGAAATGCCCAGGCCTTCCAGGATCTGAAGATCTCCATGCTGCATTCAAACTGGAGACACCACCCTGACCCCTGCCACCCTGAGATAGTGGCCTTGGGAGAACAATGGGTGTTTCTCTTTGTTCTTCCATTGGATGTGTCTAAGTTTGTTCCACAGTTTTGAAAGATTGTTACAATTCATGGGTTACAAAATATTTGCCATCCATGTTCTCACCTGGCCTTCATGACTACCCTGAAGAGGGTTTTGTATTCTCACTGCAAGAATTAAGACAGAAGGCTGAGAGAAGGCAAAGCGTTTCCTCAAGGCTTTGTGGCAGGTTGGACCTTCTACCCTCAGGTGCAGCGCTTTGTGCTATGTCTCAGGGAAGTCCAGTGACAGGACACCAGCTGACGGTGAGACCCAGCAGATCTTGAACAAGAGGAGGCTTGGAGGCTCCCCCGGGTCTTGGTTGGACAGGAGCATAGATATAGGCCCAAGTAGCTTTGCAAGACCTTTCATAGTCTCTGCAGCCAATAGGTTCTGTGATGGCTTGAAGAGTGGCTTGAGTGTTACCCAGTGTGTTGAAGACATGGTCCCCGAAGTCCTTTTTTAATGGTTGGTAGGTACATATTAATTGCTAATGGATTTAGAGTGGCGGTTTGGGCAGCGAGTTAAACCACCACCTGCAATGCTGGCATCCCCTATCACTGATGGTTAAAGTCCTGGCTGCTCTACTTCTGATTCAGCTCCCTAATAATGCACCTGGGAAAGCTATGGAAGATGGCCTAAGTACTTGGGCCCCTGCCACCCACACAGGAGATCCAGATGGCATTCCAGGCTCCTGGCTTCGGCCTGGCCCAGCTCTGGGCATTGAGGAGCCATTTAGGGAGTGAACCAGCAAGTAGAAGTTCTCTATTTGGCTGTCTCTCCCCATCTCTGTGTAACCCTGCCTTTTCAAATCAATTAAGTCTTTTTAAAAAATTCTAAAACAAAAAAGAATGGAGGTTTGGTGTGGGCATTTGGCACAGCAGTTAAGATGTCACTTAGGATGTTAATATCCCATAACAGAGTGTTCAGGTTTGAGTCCCAGCTTTGCTAGCAATTCCAGCTTCCTGCTGGGAGGCGGCAGGTGATGGTTCCAGTACTTGGGTCCTTGCTACTTATGTGTGAGACCCAGATTAAGTTTCAGGCTTCTGGCTTTGGCCTGGCACATCCTTGACTGTTGTGGCATTTGGAGACTGAACTAGTGGATGGAAGGTCTCTGTCTCTGTTTTTGTTTCTGTCTCTGCCTTTCAAATAAATTTTAAAAATTTAAAAAAATAGCTTATTGTCAAGCTGGGTTTTTATTTTAGCTAGAGATAAATGTTTGATGAGATAAAGGTTTAATGACAAATGCAACTGAAATAAATGTGATGCTTTCATCTGAAAAAAAATTTTTTTTGAAAAATAAAGGGTGGAGTTTTGGTTCAATTATGGTGTCCAAGAGGTCTCTGTAGGTCACTGGGATTTGCCTTTGGAAGGTAGTTCTTGAGCGAATTGGTTAGGAGTCCAGCCCAGCCTTTTTTTCTCTCCTCCCAGATCCCCAGTGTAGTCTTCCCTCTGTATGTGTTCACCATTCATCAGATGCCAGACCAAGAGGGCTGTCTAGTCTTGGACTGTGAACCAAAACAAGCCTTCTTCCTTCCCAAGTAGTTTCTTGCAGATATTTTAGCTAACGGAATGGAAAATGACATTAGTCAGAATCTATAGTCAGCAGACAGTCCCTTGGAAATGAGGGACATTGGAACAGAATACTATTATCTAGGGAAATGTGGCTGTATTCGAGTTTTCTGGAAAATCACAACCAATAGCATATGTATTTGGATATGTGTGTGTACACACGCATATGTTAAGATTTATCTTAAAGAATTGACTCATTTGATTGTAGAGGTTCAGAAGTTTCAAGATTTATAACCAGGAAGCTGGAGACCCAGGAGAGCTGAGTAGTTCTAGCATAGTGTAGTAGTTCTCGTTGTGAGTGTAGTTCCAGTCTGAGTCCAAGGGCCCCGGAGAACCAAGAGAGCTGACGGTGTAAGTGCCAGTCGAGAAGCTGGTGAGCTTGGGACCCAGGAAGAGCTGAAAGCCGGAGATGACCTATGTCCCAGGTCATGCTTTCAGCCTTCTTCCTCCATTCAGATCTTCTGTTGATGAAATGAGGACCCTCAGCATGAGCGAGGGCCATCTGCCTTACCTAGCCTGCCAACTCAAAAGTTACTTCATCCCGAAACACCCTCACAGAGCCCCGCAGAATAATGTCGAGCCGAATATGTGGCCTCTCGTGGCTCAGACATGCTAACACATAAAGCTCACCACCACAGCAGCTGTGCTGTTTTAGAGCTCATTATTTCAAAGAGGAGGAGAGTGACAGAGTAAGATAAGGTTGCATAGCCAGAGATGGGGAATAAGGGATGAGAACTTGAAAACCAAAGTGCAACGTAATTGATTCTAGTTGGGCCCAAAAATGTGAGACCACGAAGAAAACAATGTGGCTGCTCGGATTTCATGAATTGTTCTTTGGAAAGTACACAGTAAAGAAACAGAGCTTAAAAACAAGTGTAGGGGCCAGCGCCATGGCTCAATAGGCTAATCCTCCACCTGCGGCGCCAGCACCCCGGGTTCTAGTCCCAGTCGGGGCACCGGATTCTGTCCCGGTTGCTCCTCTTCCAGTCCAGCTCTCTGCTGTGGCCCAGGAGTGCAGTGGAGGATGGCCCAGTGGAGGAGGTCCTTAGGTATGCACCCTCATGGCAGACCAGGAGAAGCACCTGGCTCTTGGCTTTGGATCAGGGCCGCAGCAGCCATTGGGGGCTGAACCAACGGAAAAGGAAGACCTTTCTGTCTCTCTCACTGTCCACTCTGCCTGTCAAAAAAATAAATAAATAAATAAATAAATTTTTAAAAAAACAAGTGTAGGTACAGTCATTGACAGACCAGAAATCCTGAGTACTTTGGGCTCATGGAAAAAGCGGAAGATTAGAGAAAGAAAAGAAATGTCAAGGAAGAGAGAGTTAGCACATGACAAGGAGAGATGCTCAACTCCATTTTTCTAAAAAGTTATCTTTTTTCCTTCTCAAGAAGAAGCCTGATATTCCAATTAGAAATGCTAAAACATATGTGATTTTTAAGAAGCAGTTCAAAAGCCATGAGGAAAAAGTTCAAAGATGAATTTCTTTAAGTGTTTCCAGGCCTCATTTACTTGGGTTTGGGGGCCCCAAAAAATGATTGTAGAACTGTGACTGTCTTTGCAAAACCATGAGGAGTGGATAAAGTATGAGATGGTAAGAACAAAACATCCTGCTTTTTGGAAAGGAGGGAAACCTGGGCCCAGGAATTGAAGGCTGGGGAGTTGGGATGGCCCAGAGCAAAATTCTGGAAGAGATCATTAAGCAGAGTGTTTGTGAGAACGTGGAAAATGAAATAGTGATCACTAGGAGCCAGTCCTAAAATCCAGTTCCTCGAGTCTGCTCAGGGACTCTGCCTTACAGCAGCTGCACAAATGAGCTCTGAACATTTGTGTTGACCACAGTGTGAACTAGCAATGAGATGCTATAACTAAAGTGAGAACATAATCAGAGATGCTCTGCTAAAAATTCAATCTAGGAGGTAGAATGTACTTATCTAAATATGCCATGTGCACACAGTTCTATGAACTGCATTTTTTCCATGTATTTTTTACATTTTATTTAAGGTATACAGATTTCATGTATTTACTATATACAGATTCGGGATCATAATGATACTTCCCATCCAACCCTCTCTCCCTCTCATGCCCCCACCCTTCTTCCTCCTCCCTCTCCTATTCCCACTCTTAATTTTTACAAAGATCTATTTTTATACTCATAATATTGACCCTACAGTAAGTAAAGAGATTGACAAATAGTATGAAGAAAAAAAACACTGTTTCCAACGGTCAAGCCAAGGGCTGTTAAAAAATCATCAAATCTGGGCCGGCACCGTGGCTCAACAGGCTAATCCTCCGCCTTGCGGTGCCGGCACACCGGGTTCTAGTCCCGGTCGGGGCACCGGATTCTGTCCCAATTGCCCCTCTTCCAGGACAGCCCTCTGCTGTGGCCCAGGAGTGCAGTGGAGGATGGCCCAAGTGCTTGGGCCCTGCACCCCATGGGAGACCAGGAGAAGCACCTAGCACCTGGCTCCTGCCATCGGATGAGCGCGGGTGCGCCGGCCGCAGCGCGCTGTCTGCAGCAGCCATTGGAGGGTGAACCAACGGCAAAGGAAGACATTTCTCTTTGTTTCTCTCTCTCACTGTCCACTCTGCCTGTCAAAAACAAAAAAACAAACAAACAAAAAATCATCGAATCTGAAAATATCAATTTCACTCTTATACATTACATTTCTGGTATTCTACTAATAACCACAGGTCAGACAAATATGGTATTTGTCTTTTGGGGACTGGCTTATTTCAATAAGTATAATGGTTTCTAGTTGCATCCATTTTGTTGCAAATGACAGGATTTCTTTTTTTTTTTAACCACTGTGTTGTATTCCATAGTGTATACATACCATAATTTCTTTATCCAGTCTTCCATTGATAGGCATTGGGGTTGATTCCATATCTTAGCTATTGTGAACTGAGCTACAAAACCCATGAGAGTACAGAAAACTTTCATCTGCTGACTTCATTTTGTTTCTGTAAATTCCCAGGAGTGGGATGGTTGGGTCTGTATTATGAACTGTATTTTAAGAGTCAGTGCAAGTTGGATATAGGAAAAATTAACAAGGGAGATGGAACTTGTATTTACTGAGCAAGCAACTCATGTTGGATGGAATGTGTGTGTGTGTGTGTGTGTGTGTGTGTGTTTAATACTTAATGCTATGAAGAGGTCATTAATGTGCCTACTTTAGATGAAGCAGGATTATATAGTATGTTTGCTGAAGACCCACAGCTAGGAAGCAGCAAAGCTAAAACCTGAACCTGAATCTTTCTCATCCCCAAACCCATGCCCTTTCCACAGTGAAAAACTGTCGAAGCAATGAGGGGTCTGGAAAATGGGCTAGTTGAGGAACCATCAAAGGAAGAGTGTTTCTCTTTAAAAATAAAAGGAGTAAATATAAATATGGTGGCTGTTACTGATTCAGACCATTGCCATTTGTAAAGACTAGCCTCGTTCCCTCAAGTACCAGAGGATAGAATAGGTCAATAGTCTGGGAGTAATGACAGCCGTTACCATTTGTTCACCACTTGCTGTAAGCTAATCCCTTCATGTACATTCATTCCTTTGCCTCCATGATGGAGGTGCAGCCCTGTGATCCTCCCCATGTCACAGGTGAGGAACAAGGGGCAGATGGAGGTCCGAGCCGGGATCCTCAGCTCCTAAATGGCGGAGCCTGTGCTGAAATCCAGGGCTGTCCCACTGAGGGCCAGAGTTCTCAACCATTTCCCTCCACGGCACTCCTCCTGGTACATTTACACTCAACAAAAGGGAAAAATTCCAAGTAGTCAGAACCTCCTATAAAAGCAGTGGGTACTGTGTTAAGGTGTGAATTGCCTCTGCTGTCACTGGCAAATCCTGACTGACAGGGTTGTGGGGTTGGATCTGGGCCTGAAGACCTGACAGGTCTCTTTCTGCTCTGAATTCTCTCTTTTTTCCCTGTGATTCTAAGAGAAACAAGTTTACCTATGGACTAAGCCTGGGAAGGGTGCCGGTGGTGCTGGTGGATCTGATCATTCTTTTATCACCTTGTCAACTTGAATTCCAATGTGTAATAAACCCCAAATCTAGTGTCTCAAAGATATTGTTTCTATTTTAGTCATTTTAGGTAAGTTTATAGATACTAGAGGCTGCAGAGAGGTTTGTTACTAAAGCTTTTAAAGCATAATAGATTGATTAGTCAGAGAAATTATAATTCTATGCATGTTTTGAAATAAAAGCAGGAGCTCTTAGGAAATTCAATGAGAAAATCAAACCTAACAAAATCTTCGTAATCATTAACATTATGTGAACTGCTTTGATGTTCTACCCTTGATAATTAGAGCGGAAATTGACCAAGGTGTTTCTCTGCAGATTGAATCAAGGGTATCCTAGATTTAAGGATGAAGAGGAAGAAGGAAAGAGAAAGGGACACCTTTCCTATTCTCTCGAGCACTGATATTCCTCTCTCCTCCCCGAGTTTCTGCCATCCCCACAGTCAGAGTCCTTAAGAACTCCATGTAATGGAGAAATTAAGAGTTCTTGGAATGTATTTCAGGATCTGGAAATCTGGACCCTAGGCCTTGATTTTTTGACTTACTAATTTGCTGCTGAAGAATGAGGTCATATGGAAAAACTTCCTACTGCTTGGTTGTGTTGGTGGAAACTTTTCCTAAGCTCTAACCAAATGACTAGAGGTTGCTTACTTTTAATAACAACACATTAAGTTTCTGAACCCAGTGCAGGGCAGAGCAGTCTCCAGAGAGCTCCAGTCCAAAAAGAGTGGCTGTATGCACGCACAGGTTGTCATCAGATGTTCTGAAAAGTTGTTTTGTCTATTAAGGTTAAGTTAAGCTTAGCTCGCTGCTGTCCCTGTTTGCCTTCTACATCGTGGTGTCTCACTGCTGAGTGCCAGTTTGCATTCATATCTGCTGTGTCAGCTTAAAATTCAGTTCTCAGTCCCCAGGGCATTACATAACAATAAATTAAAAACTCAAAACAAAATCAAGGAAGTTTTATGTGCATTGCATCTGAACTAACTGGACCTGACTTCCTGGACCTGGGAGAAGTGAGCAGCCAGGTTGCCCATTTTATAGATGCTCGTTAATGACAGAGTGAACCCCTCCCTGTCTCTTAAATAAGTGTCAAGAATGTTCCATGTGTCAATCATTGTGCCGGCACTGGGCATGCCCAAAGTGGTTCTTGTTCCTTGAGGGAACTCCTATGTAGATATCATAGTGGGAGACACATGGGTCCAGAGCTGCTCAGGTTGCTACAGGGAAGGGGAAGGCTTCTTGGAACCACGTCTTGAAGGATGCCCAGGTGTTTGCAGAAGTTGCATGAGTAGGAAGCTGTGTGCAGCTGGTTCTGAAAGCCTGTATAGGTCAGGGTTCTAGAGACTTGAACTTTATCCTGAAGGCAGTAGGAAGCCCTTGGGTGATTTTAAAAATGAAATTATGGGATATAATTTGTGTTTTTAGCAACATAGAGAATGGGTTGGCTATAGTTTAGCTGGGAATCAGTGAGGCACATGATTTAGCTGATGCTGGAGAAATCCAGGTGAAACATGAAAACTAAGGCAATACCATGGAGTGGAAAAGAAAAGTACATGGCAGAGACATCTTAGGAGGTAGGCTGCAAGGAAGTTGGCCATGAATGACAGATATTGAGGAGCTGTAGAGGAAGGCATCAAGGATGTCACCAAGGTTTCTGACTTTGGTGGGTGTGGTACCTCCTCACCAAGATGGGGCTCAGGAGAAAAAAGGTCACGTTTGCTTCAAGAAGATGATGGGGGGGGGGCAGGAGCTATGGCTTAGCGGTTAAGGCCGCCACCTGCAGTGCTGGCATCTCATATGGGTACCAGTTTGAGCCCCAGCTGTTCCACCTCCAATCCAACTCCCTGCTGATGTGCCTGGGAGGGCAGCAGAAAATAGCTGAAGTGTTTGGGGCCCTGCACTCACGTGGGAGACCAGAGGGAGCTCCTAGCTCCTGGCTTCAGATCGGCTCAGCTCCAGCTGTGCAGCCATTTGGGGAGTGAACCAGCAGATGGAAGACCTCTCTCTCTCTCTCTCTGCCTCTGCCTTTATGTAACTCTGCCTTTCAAATAAATAAATAAATCTTTTTAAAAAAAGAAGGAGAAGGAGAAAAAAATTAGTTCAATTGAGGAACATGACAAATTTGGGAAACTTGAGAGATGCTCAGGAGGTGTCCAGGAAGCTCTGTCAGGAGATGCTGGGGGATGAAGTTGTCTGCATCAGTGTAAGGAAGACACACTGGCATTAGTGGAAGGCTGGGGACTTCATAGGCCCCAGGACTTTGGATTAGCTCAATTAGAAGTAATGTTGAACAGACATAACAACTTCTGCTTGAGGATCATGTAGAGTTGGTGGAAATCACTTCTAGCTGTTGAGCAGAGGTGAACTTGGATTTCCTTCCAATGGAAGGAAATGCCCACTTTTTTTTTTTTTTTTAGAAAGTGAGAGAGAGAGAGAGAGAGAGAAAGGTCTTCCTTCCATTGGTTCATCCCCCAAATGGTCGCTACGGCCAGTGCGCAGCACCGATCTGAAGCCAGGAGCCAGGTGCTTCTTCCTGGTCTCCCATGCAGATGCAAGGCCCAAGCACTTGGGCCATTCTCCACTGCCTTCCCGGGCCACAGCAGAGAGCTGGACTGGAAGAGGAGCAACTGGAACAGAACCGGTGCCCCAACTGGGACTAGAACCCAGTATGCCGGCGCCACAGGCGGAGGATTAGCCTAGTGAGCCCTAGGCCCACTTTTTCAAATGTCTCTCCCTAGTTTATTGGGATCCTGTGGTGAGACTCACAGTTTCTAGGCTGTTTAGAGGCTTTACCAGTAAGGAGATGTAAAGTGTACTTTACTAGCTATCTCGTCTTCCTGATAACCATGCAAGATATTACTGGTAATAGTCCCATTTTACAGATAATGCCACTGAACCTCAGGATTTGCATAATTTACCTTGTAGTCAGTAGCAAAGTTGTAGGTAAGTTATAGACTCTAAATCCTATTCTCTTTCTGCTATGCGTAACAGTTACACCAAAACAAACCAGCCTGTTACTGAATCCTTGGGTGAAGATTGCCAGTGTTGTTATTGAGGGGGTGTTTTGTGGAAACGATGAGGCTGCATAGTATTTACCAAGAGCAATACCCTCCCTGGCACCTCCACAACTGGTTCCACTGATGTGCACCAGCAGTCAAGCATGGTGGCTCTGCCCTGTTCTAGGCCTGCTGAAGATTTGGCCGCTGGGACCTTGCTTGTAATTTTGCTCCTTGCTCTGGCCTTTCCTTCTGCCTCTGCCCATGTCCCCTCTTCCCCATGCCCCAAGCAGTCAGACTGATCCTTTAGTTTGAAGTTTAGGGAAGTCAGGTCTCTGCTGAAAGTCCTCTGGGAATCAAAACCAGAAGGAAAGGGATCCTGGTGTTTCACAGAGCGGAGGTTTAAGTGTAGTTTGTGGTAAAGGAAATGCAAGGCTGATTGCCTGGTATAACTGGTTTATGCTGTGCATCTATGTTGGAATGCTGCGCTGTACCCCATAAAAATGTATAGATGTTTCATGCTAATTAAAAATCTTAATTTAAAAAGTAGTAAGGTAGAAAAGCCTCTGATGGCTTTTCCTTTCATTTCAAATGAATGTTCTGTTCCCACTTCCTGCAATGCTTTTGCCTGGATATCTCTGTGAGTGGCTCCTCTGGGAGATCTTTAAGGTCTCTGCCTTCCTGTGAGACCTTAAATATCAGCTCCTAAGATGCTCTGTCCCTTATTCTGCCTTATTTTGCTCATAGCATTTATTTTCTACTTGTTTACTGACACCTCCTACATGTGAGCTCTGTGAGCTCAAGTCTTTGCCCTATTCCCACTGCATCCCTGGTTGGTGGGATAGGGCCAGGCCCGCAGTTAAGTCCTCAGTGGCTTTGATTGAATCATAGAATGGTGGCTGTGGTCCTAGCAGAGAGGGATGGGGAGCCGGGTCACTCTCACCACAAGACCTGTGACAATGAAACACAGTATCCTAGTCTGCCTCCCCCGACCCCTGAGTGATTAGTTTAGTGTTGCTGCTTCCCCAAGTCTTCTCATTTGGGGTAACTGTGAGCTGGTATCAGAAAGCATATGCCCCCATTTCCCTGGCTTGATTGCAGATTTTTTGCTTTGAGAAGGCTGGGAGTGATTTTTACTTCGGACACTCAAGTTACCAGGACAGGCTTGCCGCCCCAGGAGGTGGCTAGTGATGGTGTGGACTCCATGTCCTACTCGCACCCAACTCTTCCAGCTCTGGCAATCGTGGTCAGGTCAGTGTTTGTGGAAACTGTTAAAAGCACCTTGTACAGTTTAGCTTTTTGATCATATAGGAAGACTTTTCTCTGACAACTTCTTAGAGTGTCCATAGGCAGAGCTTTCCTATTGGGGATTTGAACTTAACATCATATTCAGTTCCTTTTTTCTCTTGCTCTTTCTCTAGGATCTTCTATGTCTCTCATGATTCCCAAGACTTGAAGATCTTCAGCTATATCGCTCGAGATGGTGCCAGCAATATCTTCAGGTGTAACGTCTTTAAATCCAAGAAGAAGGTAAAGATCACTCACTGGTCATCCACTGCTTTCCTCTAATGGACCCAGGGCACCCGTAACCTTGGACCCTCTCCCTGTTGAAGATTTGGAGGTGGCTATTTTAATACTGACATTGGGTCCCAATGGTCTGCCCTTGCTCCCATGTATTGAAATTCTCTCCTAGTTTCATATGAACTTTGTAGTAGTTACATATGGACAATTGCAAAGGGATGAGCCTGGAACAGGACTAAGTAGCACTGGAAATGATGCTCATGCTAGTGTGCAGTAGAGAAGAACATTGTCATTTATGAAGACAAATGCTTCTTCGTAATCCTATGTATTATTAGTGAGCTGCAGATCATGACATGTGGAATTTTATTTAAACCCACAGTGATACATACTGATTGTCTTGGATCGTTATTTGATACTTGAGTAGATGCAGCTTTTACAGTATTCCTCCTCTCTGTTATCCCTCCAGAAATGTAATACACAAAACTGGAGTTTTTGAGAGACTTTCCCAACCTTTTGCAGAGGTTGGGAAACCTATTATCTAGCCTCACCTCTCCACCAGAACTCGGGGATTTGTGATGCAAGCAACCACCCCTCAATGGGTCCCGTCTTCCTTGTCTCTAAAATCAGGATGATAGTCAAAGTCAGCATTTCCTAAGATGTATGCTGTAAAACATTTATCATCTCAAATGGTCCATGTGAAACTGCCCTATTTATGTTGCTGAGAGTCCTGAAGTTAAAGAAACTCCTGTAACTTTGTTTAACCCAGCATTACTTGTACTGATTTGGCTGTGGAACTATATTATTTTTCCATGTAATTAATATGTGAGACAGGGGCCCAAGTACTTGAGCCATCTTCTTCTGCCTTCTCAGGTGCATTAACAGGGAACTGGACTGGAAGCAAGAGCAGCTGGGACACAAACCAGTACTCATATGGGATGCTGGTATCCCAGGTGGCAGCTTAACCCACCGCACCACAATGCCAGCCCCAGTGCATGGGCCTTTAGGGGACATCTAAACTAATATGCAAACCAAAGCACCATGTTATGCTTTAAAAGGCATTTTTAACAGGTTTGTAGGAACTTTGTCAAGCATGGAGAATAAGAATGATGATGACAGGGTCAAGATTTACCAGGGCTTGTTTCCCATTTCTCTACCCTAGCTCCAACAAACAGAATTATGCTTTGCTACGTTAGCCTCTTCCTTTAAGGAGATTTGTGCTCTTACCAATTGTCTCAGTCTGTTTCCTGGTGCTATAACAGGAACATATTGGTGTCACGCTTCTGGAGACCGAGAAGTCCCAGAGCACGGGCTGGCATCTGGTGAGGGCCTCTGTGCTGTCATCCCATGGTGAGAGGTGCACGGACAAAAAAGGACTGAACTTGATTTTGTAACATACATTCTTGGGGTAACTGACCCACTCCCCTGCTAACAATATCAATCCTTGAAGGCAGGACCCTCCTGGCCTAATCACCTCTTATTAGGTAGGCCCCACTTCCCATCACTGTTGGATTAAGGATTATGTTTCCAGCGCATTGAAACTATAGTATCCATCCTGTGCCCAGGCTTTTAAAATGCTGATCATGGAATTGGAAAGTACCAGAACTGGAAAGGTAGGAGGAGAAAAGAGAGTACCTTGCCAGACTTCACCTACATAATAGTACGTAAGAGAAGAAAAAAAAAATGAGGCCCAGTTGAGCTGCGTATTAACTAACTAATAGAAGAAGGAGTAGGGAGAGGATGAGAAGGAAAAGCACTGGAGCTGGAGGTGAATGAATTTAGGGCCTGGGAGAATGAAAGGCTCGTCTGCAGTTTTGAGGTGCAGTGAATACCCGAGTTCTGAGAGTTATGAATTGCATCATGAGTAACGTTTTTGGCAGATGCAACTAAAGACTGAAATCCTCTTTTAATTCATTTTGAGACTTTGACTGTGTTTCTGCCTTTAGTTTCGTGCGTAGACTGCATCATATCAACCTGGGAATATATTAGAGCTACAAATGCCCTGATCATTTAACAAGTACTTTAATGTTTAGTCTTATTTTATCCTTATCACATGTAAGTAAAGAGGGTTAAGATAGGTCGTTTTCACCCTCTGCCTCTACTTTACAGAGGAGTAAATGGAGGCTTAGAGAGATTAAATGACTTGCCCAAGTTCCCAGGAGCAGACACTGGCCAGGAATCAGGAAGACATGTAGAGCAAGAGTCTTGAGCAAGAAAGTGAAGGAGATAGTTAGATCAGGAGACTTTAAAAATGTTGTGGAAATGAAATTAAAAGCTAAGTTTATTTTGGTACAAACATTTTTGAAATCCATCCGTATGCAGTCTTTAAAAAGTTCATGAAAAATGCATGGATTTCAAAATTCTTTTGCACCAAAAACCTTCTTAACTTTTCACTGCATTTTTCCGCAAATTTTTTGAAGTACCCTT
This sequence comes from Sylvilagus floridanus, assembly GCA_949820135.1. Lineage (NCBI taxonomy): Eukaryota > Metazoa > Chordata > Mammalia > Lagomorpha > Leporidae > Sylvilagus > Sylvilagus floridanus. Next base: position 123,817,455 of record OX463225.1, read on the forward strand.
GTAATTGCTCTGCCATTGGATAGTAACACATACATGGTAGGGGCCTGGTGGGGAGCGGAGGGGCATCTGATTCTTCTGCCAAAACCGGAATCTAAGAACAATGCCCACCTGGAACTTTGATCTTGAAAGGAAGCAGGGAATCAAGTTCTCGTTACCCAGTGAAAAGGAGTAGTCATCTGGTCCCTCTCATACCATTTTTTGCTGCTTCTCATATCTCTCAGAGCTGATTCTGATCTCTGGCTCCTCTATTCTCTATGTTTCTTTTGCCTTCACCTGCTGAGACTGTAGCTCTTCATAAGAGGGTTGGTTCTCAGGCCCCTTGCTGGCCTGGAGCCACACAGCTGAGGGAATTGTTCCAGACAGCCTGGGCTGTGAGCCCCACTGCTGCTGAACTATAGGTGGGAGGGCCAGTTTCCAAGCCTGCAAAGAGAAGCGAATTGTTTAGGAAAGGAAGCAGAACTAGGGAGGGGTAGGAACACGTCTGTGAGATTTTTGCACACCATCCTGGTTAGCCTCCAAGCTCGGGAAACAGTATTAGTTGGCAAATCATGGAAATCCCTAAGAGGTAAGGAGAAAGGACTGTAGACCCTGAGGAGAGGAGATGTGGCCTTTGAGGTTATTTCTGGATCATTGGAGGTCAAAAGGGAGATCTGCCTGGAAGCCAGCTGGCCTGGATCATCTCCAGAGGGCTCGTGTCGATCCTAGCGTAGGAAAACCTTGTCTGGGCTCCTTGCTGAGGCGGGGCTTTGGTTATTTCTTTTTTTAAAAGATTAATTCATTTATTTGAAAGTCAGAGTTAACACAGAGAGATAAGGAGAAACGGGGAGGGGGGGTGGTATTTCATCTGCTGATTCACTCCCCAGTGGGCCACAACAGAGCTGCGCCGATCTGGATCCAGAAGCCAGGAGCCTCCTCTGGTCTCCCACACGAGTGCAGGGGCCCAAGGTCTTGGGCGATTTGCCACTGCTTTCCCAGGCCATAGCAGAGAGCTGGATGGGAAGTGGAGCAGCTGGGACTTGAACCAGTGCCCATATGGGATGCCGGCACTGCAGGCGTCTACACCACACCTGCTACGCCACAGCATCAGCCCCAGGGCTTTGGTTATTTCACATTACATTGAGTCCTCTGCATGCATCCCCAGGGCACGTTTCCAGGGCACATTTCTCACCGCAGGGGTCTAATGCAAGAGTCATCCTTGGCATATGGCTCATTTTGAGGCAAGACATTGTTTCTTCTGCTGATTGGCAGTCTGGGTCAGGTGCCTCAACCCTCTCAGGAGATGGTCTCCATCTACCTTGCTCCTGCCCTCATTTTTGTGCTATACCTGTGATTCTTTTAGTCAGTCACACAGATGGCCAATGGGGTTTCCATCTTGGACATTCTTTTGTGAGAAAGGTTTTCATTTGGGCTCTCACCAGACAGCAGGATATTGCAGAACTATAACATAGTACCTGTTGTTCTATTATTCTAGAGCATCTTAAAAGTTTTAGCCTTATACTAAGTCAAGTATTAATAGCTGACTTGGTTTCAGTTATTTGCTATGAGAGAGAGAGAGAGACAGAGAGAGAGAGAGAGAGAGAGTTATAGATAGTGAGAGAGAGAAAGAGAAAAAGGTCTTCCTTCCGTTGGTTCACTCCCCTAATGGCTGCTGTGGCCGGCGCTGCACCGATCTGTAGCCAGGAGCCAGGTGCTTCCTCCTGGTCTCCCATGAGGGTGCAGGGGCCCAAGCACTTGGGCCATCCTCCACTGCCCTCTCAGGCCACAGCAGAGAGCTGGACTAGAAGAGGAGCAACCAGGTCTAGAACCCAGGGTGCCAGCACCACAGGAGGATTAGCCAAGTGAGCCCCGGCGCTGGCCCCTGAGACTGTTCTAAGCTCTGGAGAGGGATTATCTTATTTCAACAGCAGCCCTGTGAGATAGCTGCTATTGTGCCTTTCATGTTATAGATGGGAAAAATAGAGCCTTAAGGAACGTAACTTACTCATTGTAAGTAGTAGAGTCAGACCTGAATTCAGAGGGTGTGATTCTGGAACCACTTGGTTATACCGTTGTCCATGGTTCATTCAGCATTAGTAGCAAAGGAATAGTTTTGTCCTCCAAGACCAATTTGTAACTGGGTTCAACTGTAGTCATTACTTAAAAATAAAGAGCTCCTTACCTCTGAATGGCCCACATCTATTTGACATAGATTTTCCTTGTTTCACCTTAGTATCCCTGTGTGGCCAATATGATTCTATTTTATCACTGAAGAAAGAAAAGACCTAGGGAAGTAACTTACCCAGGTCACACAGCAGTGCTACTGAGATTACAACCAGGCTCCCTTGCTTCCCCTTCCAGGCCTTTGAGCATTAAACCCTGTTACACAAAATTCATATAACAGACACGTGAGCCTCTCTAGACTTGAGTTTCTACCACCATCAAATAAGATGAAAGTCATCTCAGGAATGTGCATGGTTATGCATGAAGTGGCCTGCTCTTGAGGGAACAGATTTTATATGAGTGGGAAGGCTTTGCAGGATTGTGGTGGAGGGATCCCACCAACACACTTTAGGCTGAGTGCTAGAAAGGAGGATGTGAGTGGGTCTTGTCTTAGCTGGGAGCCTCCACCAGAGACACCTGCTAATGGCATGGGCTTTCCCTGTTCCCCTCCTTTGGGGGATATAATGATAGTACTCACTTGCAAGGCCCTTTGCCTTTTGAGAAGCTTCTTGCATGGTCTCTTGACCTCTCCTGTGGAGTGGCTGTCGCCCTCCTGTCGTTTTCTCCAGCCTCAGGAGGGTATGGCTGTCTGCCCTGATTAAGAGTGACCATACTTATTAGCGCATCAGTGCGTGAACTGTTGGTGATTAACAGGAGCTGCAGGACTCTCCCCATTATCTTCGTGGGCAGCTCCTTGAAATCATGCTGCCTGCAATAACAGCTCAATTGGTTTAGGTTTGGAGAAGTCATTTCCTCCTGCAATGCTGTCAAGTTTGTGGGTGCTTTAGAGTTTGTACCGAATCTTGAATGATGGTGACAGTCACACGCTAAAGTATAAGTCACATGTCTGGTCAAGCTTGAGAGATAAAAGGGAAGCAGATCCTAAAACTAAGGAAAGGAACTGTTTTTATACCTAAATGTTCAGGTGGGGTTGAGTTTCAGAACTCATCTGGCCCAAGTCTCTGTTTATGGGTGCAGGAATCACTACCTGGAAATTAACTTCCTCTGGTTACCCAGCTGCTTACTGACCACTGAGATTGTAACTCCGCTGTATTTTCTCCATGTTGCTGTGTTTCATGAGCCAGCAGAGTATAAGAAAATACCCAGCAGTCTATTGGAAATGTTAGGATGTACTGTGTGCTGTCAGTGTTGAAAGCCATGGCAATTCACCTTACACTGAGGAATATTCTGGCTGTCCAAGGCTTATACCTTGATCAAATTGTATAATCATAGCCATTCAGTAACCTACCAGATAAAATCTAGCCCATCTACCATTTGAGACCCCTGGTTATTTGAGGCCTTCTATGTGTAAAAGTCTAAATATATATTCTCAAATTCCATATATTGTAATCATTTCATATATGTATAAGCAACATCTTCTATTAATGTTTTTTTTAAAAAAATTAAAGAAATATGACATTCAGTTCTATTTCTGTTGAGATTCTGAGGTGGTTAAGGTCAAGACAAGGACACTGTGTTTCAGAGTTTTGACATATGAAAAGATTATAAATCGGTGACTTGTCCTATAGCTGACTGCAGGGACTTTTGTTCCCTGGAGTGGAGAAGCACTTGGCAGACAGATCTTGAGGGCCCAGAAAATGTGAGATTGTGGAAGGGTGGGGAATAAACTTACAGAGGACCTTGCTTGTCAGAAGTGAGCTTCCACTTGTCAGCCTTTTTTTCTCATCTTAGTGTTGTTGTCATCATCATCATCTTCATCTTCATATACACTTTGCATTTTATGCTTAACTTTCTCCTTATCTGATGATTCCTTTAATCATTTCTATAAGTTGTGAATTAGAGCTTTTTGCACAACAATGAAATTCATCACAGTGCCCAAGATAATTTGCTAAATTAGCTGCAGAATAAGACTAATAATGACAGTTTTTTAGATGTGTATAGTACTTAATTGTTTCCAAAGTTCATAGGACCAACCAGCAACCAGATTACTTGGACTGAGTACAAAAAATACTATTCTGATTGACTGTAATTTTGCTTTGGACTAGTGAAGTACAGGGATGAGCCATCTGCTTCACCTCTGCTCAAAGCTACCATTGAGGCTTTGGTCTGCTTTTGAGTAGACAGCCGACTCTCACCAGGAGTGATTATTTTCATGATCTCAGCAGCAGTTTACCAAACATTGACACCTGCTAGGAGTACAGTTGCTACCTATATTAGGCATGCTGAACAGAGTAGCTCTCCATAACATATTGACCTCTGTGCTGGGTGGAGGGATGTCCTGGGGCTGGGCAGATGAGTTTATGTCAATATGAATAGGTAGATGGTTTAAAAACGCATGGCTGTATGTGGTGCGGGTGAGTGGTGTAATGTTCCAAGACGGCTTCCTTTCCAGCCTGTTTTCACAAAATTGCCTGTAATTGGCACTCCCCTGGGCCTCAGTGCTCTCCATCTGCAGCTGAGAGCACTCCGAGGTTAGCTATTCCTTTCCAGCTTTAAAAACATCAAAGCAACTGTATCCAGCCTAATCTTGACAACCAAGAGCCCACTCATGCTTCGGCTGTTAATAGAAAATGGCTTTTGGACAGGAAGATTTGATCCATGTGGCAAGGCACTTTCAGAGGCTTATGTGAAACTAAACTGGATTTGCGCAGAAATCATGCAGTATAATGATGCTTTAGGAAAAAAGAAAGCACAGTAAATTCCTGAGAATGGCCAGATCTCAAAGCTGCAAAAGGCTGCTTTACTGACGTTCCACTTGTTCACTTGGCTTTGTACCTAGTGGCTTTCGGTCTTGACACCTCCACTTTGGTTTCCAAAGACTGTGAGATGGGAGCAACTGCTTCGAAGTGACATAGGAGACCCGAAGAACAGGAATTCATATAAGCCTCTGGAAAGGGTCCTTTTTCAAGCTTCTCTTTACTGGAGTGTTCTCTCTCTCCTCTCTCTCTCTCTCTCTCTCTCTCTCTCTATCTCTCTCTCCTTCCTCTCTCTCTTGCTCTCTCTCTCTCCGGCTCAGGCATGGCCGATTAACTATTAAGCCCCAGCACGTGTGATTGCTGTGTTCCAGCGGGCAGGAAAAACCAGTTCCCTCACCTAGAGGACCCCGGGTGGTGTCATGGAGCCAGTAGGCCTAGCAAGCAGGAACCAACAGGGTTGTGCAGAGTAGATGGTGGCAGGGACAAGTACAGAATGCCCCTACTAGCTACCTTCAAGTCATTGCTTCCCTAACAAGGTCTTCATATACCGCATCCTCTGAAAGCAAGGAGGACAAGAAAGGTCAAAGGGCACCTAAACTCATGCAGTCATCTATGAGTTGGGTTAGGAGCACCCAGCACTTTCTAACTCCTAGAGTGACAAATGGGAAGGATAGGAGGTGGTTGTTGCTTTCATGTCTGTGGTCATTCTATAAAGCAGATGGGGTAGCTTGATTATGTATCCAAGAGCAGAGGACTTTTCATAAAATATGCTACTGTGTATGGAAATACAGCCTTCACATTAAAGAAGAGTAGAGGATAAATCAAAATGAAACCAGTTAGCCGGCGCCGTGGCTCAACAGGCTAATCCTCCGCCTTGCGGCGCCGGCACACCGGGTTCTAGTCCCGGTCGGGGCGCCGGATTCTGTCCCGGTTGCCCCTCTTCCAGGCCAGCCCTCTGCTGTGGCCCGGGAGTGCAGTGGAGGATGGCCCAGGTGCTTGGGCCCTGCACCCCACGGGGAGACCAGGAAAAAGCACCTGGCTCCTGGCTCCTGCCATCGGAGGAGCGCGGTGCGCCGGCCGCAGCGCGCCGTCCGCGGCGGTCATTGGAGGGTGAACCAACGGCAAAAGGAAGACCTTTCTGTCTGTCTCTCTCTCTCACTGTCCACTCTGCCTGTCAAAAATAAAAAAAAAAAAAAAAAAAAAAAAAAAATGAAACCAGTTAGTCCTGAATATGCAGATTTTAGAACTCTTGCTTGACAGTTTCCTCCTACACAGAAGCCGGCATAGTAGCTCCAATTCCTTCAGCCCAGGAGTTTCCTCTGATGCTATGGGATGGGATATGGGTGGCATTAGCTTTTAGACGCTGGCATATGTGTATAAGACGTGATTCTCTTAGTATTTTGTGTTCCTACATTGATAAAATAACTTCAACCTTTCCTGAACTACTTTTATTTTCTGTCTGGTCTTTCAGTACAATGAACTCCACATCCAGAATAAAATAGTTCTTGAGCATGTACTTTATGACAAGCACTGTGGGAGGTGCCATCATGCAAGTTACCCATATATTTATGGGAGATACAATAGAGACATCACTTATTTGCTTCTTCAGTGATGTTACAGAAATACTACATAGAACAGTTGTGAAAAAAGGAGGATGGTCAGGCAGCGGGGGAGGCTGAGGAGGCAGGATGCCGTTTCCAACGTGGGGAAAGCAGGAACACGAAACCCATAGTCTGCACTTTCTGCTTTTTCAGAGCACCCGCTAGAGGTCAGGGTCAGCTGCTGATCCTAATAAGTGCACTAATAAGCGTGAAAGTAAAACAATATAAACATTAAAACCTGCCCATTTCCTTGCAACCATTTTGGGCTAATAAATAGTTGATTGAACCTGTAGGCCCATTTATCTTTTTTTATTTTTATTTTATTTATTTATTTATTTATTTATTTATTTTTGACAGGCAGAGTGGACAGTGAGATAGAGAGAGACAGAGAGAAAGGTCTTCCTTTGCCGTTGGTTCACCCTTCAATGGCCGCTGCGGCCAGCGCACCGCGCTGATCCGAAGCCAGGAGCCAGGTGCTTCTCCCGGTCTCCCATGCAGGTGCAGGGCCCAAGGACCTGGTCCATCCTCCACTGCACTGCCAGGCCACAGCAGAGAGCTGGCCTGGAAGAGGGGCAACCAGGACAGAATCCGGTGCCCCGACCGGGACTAGAACCCGGTGTGCCAGCACCGCAAGGCGGAGGATTAGCCTAGTGAGCCGCAGTGCCGGCCCAGCCCATTTATCTTGATGAAGGTAACGGAAGAGGGGCTTGAACCCTAATCTAGGTTTTTCTACTCGATTCTGAGTGCATCCCACCACCCATCATTTTCATGGAGATTCATGGTCTCTGAAAAGTCACTTCCCACCAACTCTAAATTTGAGTGTTTCTCACCTAAATCTTAGTGTTTCTTTATGAAGGCAAATTTAGTTATCTGTATAATCCCACAAGTCATGGACTCCTGTTTGAGGATGTTTAATTTGTAATATAATCTTAAAAATTAGGTAAGGGCTGTGTCAGTGACTTGAAGAAATAGTGGGAGTTGTAACATATCCTTAGGAAAACCTGAGGTTTTTAGCAGCAAACATAGTACTGAATTTGGAATTTTCTAAGGAAATGTATTATAAAAATGGGGAGACTGGGTCTGTATTCTGGGAATGTAATATACTAGAAAAGACTAAGTCAACCTTTGCAGGTATTTATCCAGTGGGAGATATCTGGGTTAATTTGTATAAGACAAGAAAGCAATGAGGTTAAACATTCGATCTCTAAATATCATTTAGACTGTTTTATTTCCAGAATCTAAAACATTTGCAAAATCCCTCCAAAGTTGGAGAAAAGTTCTATATAATGAACACTGGCCATCCAGGCAGACACAATACAAAGCCATGTTGAAGGTTGGGTAAACTACCAAGGAGTTCTGCTGCAAGAGGTTGACCCTAGGCACTCTGTCTATTCCATAAAGGGAATGGTGGACAGAAGATCTGGGGGAGCCCGTGGGAATAACTCCTTTGGGTGAGTGACAACTTTTTGTTTCACCTGAGAGTTGAGCTTCCTGGCTCAGTCTCCAAAACCAGGGCACAGCTTGATAGCCAAAGGCAACACTGAATGCTGTGTTGTCTTGACATGGATTTGTTAGGCACTCTGTCCTCTAAATCATACCCCTTTGTTTTTTAAGTCCCAGTTTAATTTCATTTAGTTAGTTGTTTTATTTGAAAGGCAGAGAGAGAAGTCTCCCATCCACTAGTTTACTCCCCACGTACCTGTAACAGCTAGGATTGTGCCAGGCTGAAGCAGGAGCCAGGAACTCAATCTGGGTCTCCCATGTGGGTGACAGGGACCCAATTACTTGAGCCAACACCTGCTCTCTGCTTGGGTGTGCATTAGCAAGAAGCTGGGTTTGGCAGTGGAGTAAGGCCTCGGACCTAGATGTTCTGATAGGGGCTGTGGGCATTTCAAGCATGTGTTAACTGCTACGCCAAATGCCCACCCATAAATCACACATTTTGTACGTTTGAGGAATGGGAATGGTGGTGGCTTCTTGCTTTGGATCAATATCTACTGCATCTCAACTTCCTATGCAGTCTGGTCATCTCTTAGTTGCTGAAAACTTGCCGTGTGAGAAGGGGGTTTAAGCCTGCCCTCTGAACAGAGGAGGAAGCTCAGGGTGAACACGGGGAACAGAGGTTCTGACCCACCATGGGGGTTCGGGGTCCCATGGAAGTTACCCATGTCCTCCCATGTCACTTAGGGTTTTCATCACTTAGATATGTCACGATGCTCCTGGGCAAGAGGTTGGGGGTGGGTGGGGGTTAGGAACTGCTGTCTCTGGAGGTGGCACAATGGACTAAGAGAATTTGATGTCACAGAGTAGGAAGGTCTCACAGCTAGGAGGTGGTTTGAGCTCAGAAATATTAGCAGTCGTAGAGGTGGGCTGGGATCCAAAACAGACATGTGGATGTGTGTGGTTAGCCAAGACACCTTTTCCTATTAGCTTGGATTCTCTGGCCTAAAATAAAAAAAGAAGGCACATAGAAAGTGACGACTTGAGGAAAGAGCAAGGGGACTGATTTCGGGAGTTATACCCAGCAGAGGATGGACTGCAGCAGCAGTTCCTGTGTGGGCTCTGAGGTCCCTAAGGCTTCATGAAGACAGTAATGAGGAGTGCCAGCTGATTATCCAACATGAGGAAATGCATAAGTGAGGCTCATTTCATTACCCTCAACAAGGCCATGTAGGCTTATCGAAACCCTGAACATCAGCTACTGTAATGCCAGCTTTCTTAAGCTGATGAGAAGCTATGCATGACGCTTGATGTCTTTTTGGGGTGGAGGTTGTTGAATGTGGCTGGTGGTCACACTGGACCTCAAGTCATCTGATACCTGATTACTGTTAGACTCGGGTACAGAGTGAGAGTCACAAATTAAATTAACCATCATCCGTGGAGGCAGGATGTTTCCTGACCATGGGGATGAGGGAAGCAGTGTACAAGCATTCTCAGCCTGAACTCTCAAAGTCTGCGTGTCTCACTCATGTCTAGTCTGTGAAAGCCTATGATCAAGCTGTAGCCAGTGGTTCACCTTTGAGGCCAGGCCCTGACAACCCTGCTTGTGGTCCTTTCTCCAGCCTGCTTGGGTGGCTTCATACTCTACCCAGAAACGGGCTTCTCTGTACTCTCCTCTCTGAGTTGAGTCCTGAAGTATGGAGAGCTACGATCAAGCTCTCTTCTTGGGCTCTCAGAAGGAGAAGTTAAATAGCAAAACAAAAGCAAGCGAAGTAGTCACCCAACAGGCCCAAGTGGGTGCATCTTAGAGTGAAACCAGGAAAGGCTCAGGTGCGACTTAGCGAGCAGCAGGTGATGGTTCCAGGGGACTCGGATGCTGAGTGTTGGTTGATTCTGCTGGCTGGGCTCAGGCTTCCAAGCCCCGGATCACCACAGCCCTCGATCTGCAGGAGCTCCAAGGTAGTGTTTGCAGCAGCAGAAAGCAAACAAGCGAAACCACAAAGTGAGTCCCTCTCGGTGTATGGACTCACTGAACACTCGGCAGTGGTTGGCAGAAGATTCGGAAGCACGTGCCCTGCACTTGTTGCGCTCGGGAAGCAGGATCGGGGGCTGAGTGCAGAGTTGGTGTTTGCTCTGTCCTTTCAGTTCACTGATTGTTTCAGAGCTGTGGTGACAGTTTCTGTTTTTGGAGTATTTCAGGAAGGGACAGTGTCTCCGCCCTCTTCCTTGTGAGTATGCACACATCCCAAAAACCTGAGGCCTTTCCATCTCTCTCCTCGGCTGGCTGTGTGGGTTTCTGCCCGCATGCCCCTTGCACTTCCTCCTCACCCACCCTGACGCTCCTGGTATCCTTTGTGGATTCTCCACAGCCTTCACCAGTCTCTTTCCTTTCTGCTTCCCAGAGCCAAGCCATGCGGATCGTCCGGACCGTGGGCCAGGCCTTTGAAGTCTGTCACAAGCTGAGCCTGCAGCACACACAGCAGAACGCAGACGGCCAGGAGGATGGGGAGAGCGAGAGGAACAGCAGCAGCTCAGGGGACCCAGGTAGGCTCTGTGGCCGCTGTGCTGCGGCTGGAGGGGCAGGGACATGCCCCCTCCCCCAGCCCCCCCCCCCCCCCGCTCCAGGCACTCCGTTCACTTAATAAGTGTTTTTTTTTTTTTTAAGATTTTATTTATTTTATTTGAGAGGTAGAGCTAGACAGTGAGAGGGAGAGACAGAGAGAAAGGTCTTCCTTCCATTGGTTCACTCCCCAAGTGGCCGCAACTGCTAGAGCTGTGCTGATCCGAAGCCAGGAGCCAGGAGCCAGGAGCCCCCTCCTGGTCTCTCACGTGGGTGCAGGGGCCCAAGGACTTGGGCCATCTTCTGCTGCTTTCTCAGGCCATAGCAGAGAGCTGGACTGCAAGTGGAGCAGCCAGAACTAGAACCTGTGGCTATATGGGATACCGGCACCACAGGTGGAGGATTAACCCATTGCACCACCGCGCCAGCCCTAAAAGTATTTTTCCTATTTCTTTCTAGATTCTAAATTCCTTAAGAGAGATGTGCTACTTTTTTAAAACAAGAAATTATTTAAATTACTAAATGAGGAAGGATTTAAACTGGATATTAGAGAAGGCTTTCTAAGAAAGAAGTGTTCACATTACTGCATCTGATGCCAAAGACAATTTAATAAAAAGTGCCTCCATAAAACAAATTAGAAAAAATATAATTTATTTAATATAATTAATATAAAGTTATGTGAATATTTTATTTTTAAAAAAATATCTAACTTCTGTAGTTCTAAAAGCCTTTGATACAGGCAACATTTCATTATCTCTAAATTCCAAGTCTTATTAAAAGTCAGGGAACACAGTTATGTCTTTACATCTCTGTTGTTTAATAGTAAATGGTGAAAAAATGAAATAGGAGAACAAAAAGAGATACTCAGAAAAATAAACTGAAAAACCACTAAAAATATTGAAGCTTTCATTAAAAATTCAAGGTCTAGTATCACATATAGATATCTGTGAGATTCATTACTCCACCTGCAACTGGTCAGAAATCATAGTGGAAAAATCTATTAAAATAAAAATAAAGAAATACAGTACTCTTGAACAATCCCAATAAAAATGTACAGATTTTATATGAAGGAAATCTTCAATGGAAAGGCATGCTGCTCTTGGATAGCAAGCCTAACATCATAAAAACATTAATTCTTCCTGTGTTATCTATGAACGTACTAGTACAGATTTTTAGTATAAAGGGAGAACCATGGTAAGTGATGGCATTCAACACTTATGGGCTGTAGCTAAACCAATGCTTTGGAAACTCCATTTTCAACTACTTGCATTACTACATGATATAGCATGAATGTCAAATGAGTTAGTATCCACCTCAAAAGTTAGAAAACAACAGAATAACTCAGTTGCAAATGGCAGTATTGCAAAGTGACTGGGGGAACTATTCATGGTTTGCATTCTAGCTGCTCTAGTTATTGGCTGTGTGATTTTGGGAAAGGTCCATAGCCTCTCTGTGCCTTAGTTATTCTGAAAGAGAAATAATGGTAGTGTTTACCTCCTGGAATTATTGTCATAATCAGATGAGCTATTACATTTAAAATGCCAAGTCTAGTGCTTGGCACCTAGTAACCACCAAATACATGTTAGCTATTTTTATTTTGGGGTAAGAAAAAATGAAATCAAGAATAGAAAAAATTCTGGAAAAGATGAATGGTAACAGGAGATCGGTGCCTTGCCTCCTTGACTGTTCTTTGACCATGTCCTATGTCCTTGTTGGAGAGTCATAGCCTAACTCTAAAAAGCTTTCAAACCCACAGTCACATTGGAAGCTTGGACACACCCAAACCCGGAAATTCTAACCAACAGAAAGGACATGGTCTTCTATGAAGCCACCTATTCCCAGAGTGAAAGGGGTTTGGCCCCACCAGGGTGCTCACAGGCAGAATGTGTGCACACTGTCCTTATCACGGGACTCCCATCGGACAGCTTGAACTCATCTCCTCCACATGCCTAATTGGAATGCCCACTCAGCCATGGCCAGAGAGGCTGGGATTGTCTGGTTTGGGCTTTTGGAAAGAACAGCCTGGGTAGCATTTTCCGTAGACAGCACCTAGGGTGTAGCTCTTACTTCCCACCTGTAGTGGGTGCTACTGTCCCTCTTCTGCCTCCTGCCCTTATGGTTGTCAGTGGGATGGGATGAGTGAATTTGATACAAGGAGGATTCTCTCTGGGGGTTCACAGAGGATTCCAGTGAGGATTGTTTTCTGTCCTTTTCTCTCTGCCTCATCGCCCCCACTTCTTGTCGCCTGAGCTCCGTCCTGCCCCAAATGTATCCCAGCCCTTGTGCATGCTGTTCCCTCTGCCTAAGGTCCTCGCACTCCCCTCTGTACAGACATCCCCCTTGTCCTTGGTCCCAGCGCCGTAGCCTCGGGCAGGCCTCCCTCCCAGCACCTGCTCTCCCCTCCTCTTGCCTCTACCCTTGCAGAGAATATGAATGCCTTTTCCCCTCTGGGTTCTTATGTTCTCGTTACTGTGGACTGGTGCCCTTGACCTTTAATATTCCGCCCACTGTGTGCAGACATTCAGTTTCCTCTACCTCTAGTGGGAGGGGAGAGACTTCCTCGCCTAATAAACACTTGTTGAATGAGCCGGCAGTCAGTGAGTGTGGCCAAGGAGTGTGGGCTTTTAGTCATTGCCAACAAGCATTTCTTAAATGCTCACTCCGTGCCAACATGAACACGGAGACTGAGTAGAAATTTCAACAGGGAAAGGCTTTTAAACAGCCCTCCTGATGAGGAATAATGGCCCTTGGGATGGGGAGTCGGTAGCAGTGAGCCGCTGAAGCAGGTGGAGGAGTGAGACTGAAAAGCTGGACCCAGTATTAACGAGAAGGCGATGGTCAGAGTGGCTGCAGAGAGAGACCAGCATGGTTACACATTTTGGCTGTCCCTGATGGCTTTGAGCCAGTGGCCTGCCAGTTATGTTTGTATCTCCTTTTCATTGTCATTTTGGTGATAATCTTCTCAAATCACATTAATATGTCTGAGACCTCTTCCATAGGCCACCTCCCTAAGAAGAATGGAATGGATGTTCCATGCGTAGCCTGGTAGAGTTGGCTTCCAAGTGTAGGATGTCACCCAGCTCTCTGAGTTTGTCTCTTCCAGGAAGCCAGGCATGGTTTGGGTGGCCTCTCTGTGAGACAGGGAAGTAGCCGGGCTCCTCTCCCCCCTCACCCCACACGTGTCTAATGAGGATGAGGCCTGTGCAGTGACAGAAAAGGTGGCCATTCTATGAAAGGGGGTGGGAGTGTGTCATTAGCTCATGTGATTATGGAAGCTTGGTAAGTCCAACATTTTGCAGGCTGGGGACCCAGTGATAAGTTGGTTTGAGTGCAAAGACAGTCAGCTAGCAAAATGCCTGTTTGCTCCTGGGAGGCCACGTTTGCTTCTCTTCAGGTTCTCAAGTGGTTAGATGAGGCCTGCTCGCAATTAGGGAGGGTAATCCACTTGGTGCCAAGTCTCCAGACTAAAATGTTAATCTCATATTAAAAAAAAAAAAACCTTCACAGTAACAGCTACAATAACATCTGGCCACATATGTGGGTGCTGTAGTGGCCTAGCAGAGTTGGCATGCGACACTCACCATCCCAGGCATGAAGAGGCAGTGTGGGGTGATGGGAGAATGCAGAGCTGCAGACAGAGATGCAGCTCAGGGTCCTGGGTTCAGGTGCCAGAACCACTGCACTTGAACCCTAAGTCCGCCAACTCACTCACTGCTGAGCAATCCCCAGCAGACGTGACATTCTCTCTGGGCCATTGTTTTTGCTCAGTCAGGTATTTTGAGAGAGCACGAGTGAATCCACGTAATGCCTTGCATGTAATACGCTGTCAATAAGTATTAGCTTCTTCGTTAGTTTCCAGCAAGTAGTATTAGCTGTAATATTATTACTACTTATTAGTCTATATAGCAAGGAAGTTTTATGCTATGATAAGTAGTAAGCTGTATTAACCACTTAGCCAATAAGAGAAGGTGGACAAGCAGATGTCCTAAGTGCCCAGTTTAGGGCAGGTTCAAGGTAAATGAGTCACCAGGCGCCCTCTATCGGCAGAGTGTGGTGCTGCAGCCTTGAAGCTAAACCTGCTTTGTATACCAGCCTTGGGAATTAGCCTTTGGATTGCCCTGGTCCCACTTGCTTTCTTAATAGCTATATACTGCTAGGTGTGCGTTTCTGGCTTCCGTCAATGCTTCCATCAGAATATTGTCTTGAGGAATTCCCTCTCTGACGGGGCCCCTGGAGGGCCCAGAACAGAATTGCTGGTTGAGAGTTTTTGTACAAGGATCTCACTCCCCGGGCTAGGGAGGTTTTCGCAGCAGGCGCTGTTTGTTTTCCAGTGGAGGAGCTGCGCTGCGAGAGATGGGATGGCAGCCTCTCTCTTGCGCAGGGAGAAGCTTGTTTACTCTGGAGGAACCGGAAAGTGCAGAGGCTTTGCTGTCTTTTGATGGCTTGTCAGCTTCCCCTCCTGGGCTTCAGAGGCGCTTTTAATGATGGGATTCACTTTCATTGTTGGTGCTGCCTCTGTCTGCCCCTCTCTGCGCCCGTCTTTCTTCTCCGCCCTTGTTCTTTCTATCGTCCCCTACCCTGGGGGAGATTTCTCTTTTGTGTCTTTTGGCACCAGCTGCCCGTGGCCAGTGTCTGGGGCTCGGAGCCAGGTGGGGCCGCCGCTCCTGTTCCGCCGGCCTTGCTGCCCCCTCTGCTGCAGGCGCTGTCTCCTCCCCGAGAGGGTTTCCTGGGAGGGCTCCCGTTCCCCTGGAGGCAGCCCTGCTCCCACGGCTGCTGGAAGGGGGGGGGGGGCGCATTTGGAAGAATCAGACTTCTTCCGAAGCAAACCTACGTGTGTTTGTGACTAGTAGCGAAAGCACCCCAAATCTCACCTCTTAAGAAAAATCCTGAATACACTGTTATTAACTGGAGCCCTCGTGGTGCCCATTGCATCTCTAGACTTACTCATCCCGTGTAGCTGAACTTTGTATACCTGATCCACATCTCCCACCCTCCCCTGGTTCTCTCTCTGTATTTGACTTCTTTTTAGATTCCACGTGTAAGTTACAATAAAAGTAACCCTGAATGATGGCTAGGTTAATTTGCTTGACCATGGTGGCCATTTTACTATGTGCAACTACACCACACCATCACATTGTACACCTTAAATATGCAATGCACGCCACAAGACACCAAAATCAAATGTGTCCCTTCTAGGCAGTGAGCAGCTGATTGAGCAGCACCCGACACGCACCTACTCCGTGTGCTGGGTGTGGACATCTCACACAGATGAGCAGGCCCACCTTGGACCTCCTGTCATTCCTGCTCACCTCTACTCCTGCTGTGGCATCTCATGGGGCTACCCCTGCCGGTCATTTGCTTCTCCTTGTTGATCAGATCCTTCATTTCAGTTTCTCCTTTCATTTAACAAATGTTTGCCAACTGCCCCTGGGTGCCCGGTTGTGATGCTGCTGGGGATGCTGCTGAATAAAACAGGTTTCCTGCTAGTGAGGAACTCACATTCAAGGTTGGGGTGGGAGATGCAGACAAATAGCAAATAAGCAAGACATTTTTAGAGAGTGCATGTGCAAAGAAGAAAATAGTGAGAGGTGGGACCGAGAGTGGAAGCAGGGAACCTCTCAAGAGGCAGCAGCCTTGAAGCCCCAGCGCCTACCCCTCCAGCAATGGGACTCTGTTTCCGTATCTGTTAGAGGGGATGGTAATAGTGGTGCACCCTTCTTAGAGTGGTTATGATGATAAATGTGAAACCTTGGAGCTACATCTGAAACAGCATAAGTCCCATTGAGGTTAAAGCTGTTTCTATAGCAGTTTTTGAGGCAAAAAGTGGCCATTTCAAGCACTTTGAAACTGAGCTCATAGCACCTTGGTCTTTCATCTCTACAAGTTCTGGTGATGCCCCTGTTCCGTGTTAACAGCAGATCTCTCCATTTTAACCCCCTGGCAGCAAGGACAGCCAGCATCCACACCTTGGTGCATTAGCACATGTGTGATCCCCACGCTTGACCTGGGCTGCCACCCTTCTGCTTGTCCCAGATTCCATCTCAGTGGACAGTAGCCTTCTCCTGTCTGGGACTAACATTTTTACCTGCCTTTGCAGTCTACCCCCATCTCGCCTCCAGAACCACAATGCATCTGCTACCATGCAGACTCACCTGCCCACTGCAGGTAGAGCAGGTCAAGTCTTTTCCATCTAAAAGACAACAAAATCATCTCTTCCTTGTCCCCGTCTCTTCCTGCAGCCTATGGCCCTGTCTCCCCTTTCCTGCACATCCAAATTTCTTGGAAGACTTGTCTGTACTCATTGTCTACTTCCTTATTTTCTCTCCACTTTGGCCATTAACTCTTCAGCCTCCACTGGTCGGGCATCTACTGCCCTGCCAGCCCTTCCTTAAACTACCAGTCAAGGTCACCAAACGGCCCAGCCTTTCTGTGGCTGGGAGTGCAGCACTCACCTTCCGCAGCTTCAGGAGTACTGCCCCCTGCCCCCTGCTGGCTGCCCGGTGTAATTGCTCCTGGACTTGGTTCCTGGTGTTCTTTTCCAACTTCCCCTGGTTTCAACTAACGTTTATCTCCTGGCCAGACCTTTTTCCTGAACGCTTCATTCATATGCTGTGATAGTCTGTTTGGGCTACCATGACAAAACACAATAGACCAGGGGACTTAAATAACAGACATTCAGTTCTCACAACTCTGGAGGCTGACAAGTCCAGGGTCAAGGTGCTGGCCAGTTTGGTTCCTGGTGAGGACTCTCTTCCTGGCATGCAGACAGCTACTTCTTTGGAGGGAGAAGAAGAGGGAGGAGGAGAGGGGAGAGAGGGGGAGGGAGGGAGAGAGATCTCATTTCTTTTCCAATAAGGCGATTAATCCACCATGACCTAAGAATCTCCAATAGGCCCCATCTCCAAATACCATTGTTTTGGGGGGTTAGGGCTTTAATAAATTGGGCAGAGGAAGGGGGGCAGATCATGAACATTCAATTAATAACAGGCACCAAGCAACCTAGTGATATCTCCACTCAGCTGTCACACAGACTCAGACAGTGTCAATAGATTTAAAGTGAGCACATCCTCTTGGCCACAAGTCTGCCTCTCCAAAATTTTCCCTATAGGATGCCGGCACTCTTGTCCACCTGAGTCAGGAATCTTAGGGTAAATCATACCTATTTCCCTGCACACCACCCTCTACATACCCTACACATGATGGCCAGCAAGCCCTGTGATGTCTGACCCCTGAAGACCTTGCAAGCCCATCCCTTGTCCCCTGTGTCACTGCCACCCCCCCTTAGCTTAAGCCCCCATATTTCTCACCCTGAGTGTTGCTCTGTCTTATCCCCTCTAGACGGATCCTCCACACTGTCTCTAGGGAGAAATTGTAAGAAAGGAAACTCTTTGGGTGTTACCTGCTTTCACTCCTCCATGATGAAGTCTCTCCTCTTCTTGGTCAGGTCCCTCAGGAGCCACATGGGGTGTACCCAGTGTGCCAGACATTCCCACGCCTCTCTGTGATTGCACCTGCCTTGGCATCTGCTTAGGACACCTTCCCCGGCCCTCCCCAGCTGCACACCTGCTGCCTTCCCTGCTTGACTGATGCCCCTTCTTCAGGTGTGGCCTTCTCCTTTGCACAGGTGTCTTTGACCTCTGCCCATTGGAGTGTCCTTGTATTGCCCCACACCTTGGCTGGCTCCCTCATGGGTGACACCTAGGATCTAGGCTGCAGCTGTGGCTCCTGTCTGTGTGCCCCATCAGGCCGGAGATGCCCTGAAAACATGGATTCTGCACAGTGTCTAATAGATACCTGTCATAGACAAGGTGCTTAATAAGTGCTTATTGAATGAAGGTGACTTCTCATTGCTGCTGACTGTATCAGGTAGAATTAGTTTGACCAAGCGGCTCAGAAAGGCCTAGTCTTGGCCTTACCTCTGGTTCAGTTTGGAAGCCATGGTGCCCCACATTATCAGCTTTCTTGATTTCCCGGGTTTTTTATGTCATGCCGTTTCCTGCCCCTTGGACTTCTCAGTGCTACAACAATTGTAGCTATCAGGTTTCCTCCCTCATCTGTTGAGACCCGAGGAAGGCCGTTTGCTGCACGTCTCTCCTCTAGGGCTCCTCTCATCTGATAGGCTGACCAGCACACAGAGTGGGGTGGTGAGGACCCTCCATCCAGCTTGTCGTTCTGTCTGCCCCACCTGTAGCTCTTGCTCTACCAGTCTGTACCTGTATGCTATGCTAAGTCCGAGACAGGACTCCAGATGTGATCCTCTGGGCACCACGGGGGCTCAGGAAAGCAGTCCTGTGGTTCGCAGTGAATTCCTGCAGCTCACAGCAGGGAGCCGCGCCAGAACAAACAGAATGGCTGAGCAGCGAGTCCTTTCAAGACTGCTGCAGAAGCAGGGCTAGAACAGAGAAGTCTTCCCATCACACTCAGGCTCCTGGCAGGGGCATGTCCAACCCTCTGTGCCCAAGGCCCTTTAGTCCTCATTGTTTGGATCTCCAGGAATGGGGGCATGGGGAGGGCAGCCCTGCCTGCAGCCTGCTCCCTGTCATGTGAACACATATAGGATACCTTCGGTCTGCCATGTCCCTAGGTAACAGGTCCTGGCCCCCAAGACAAGAAGGGGAAGTAGGTGGCCAGGTGTGTTCGGTAGCAGGTGCTGAGTGCCTGGGGATGTAGAAGTATGGAGTGCTGCGGGAGCCCAGCACCTGCTGGCGGCTGATGGAACGCCCTCCTGCTCGGAGAGACTGCATCTCCCTCACCCTGTTGTACCTGGACAGGCAGGGAGAACCAAGTACTTAGTGCCCAGCACCATGCTTGGGTTATCTATCCGTCTGCTGTGTCTCGGGCTAAACCCCTAGTCGTCAAGGAGCCAGCTGGATGTGGGAGTGTGGTGGGAGACAGGCTGCTTCCTCCACTCCCTGCCTGCTGGTTCACAAAGCAGTGGGAGAATTGTCCCCATCAGGGCACCACCGGGGCCATTCCTTCTGTTAAGCACCTTTGCACCCCTCAACAGGGCTGTCCCCCCGGTTCCTGGAGCAGCCAACAGGAAAACCAAGCATACTGCCAGCATTCTCAACACCAGGCCACTTCCCCAGATGACTTGTGTGGGTTAGCATAGCAGGACTTCTTAGAACAGTTTCTTCTGACTGCCTGGCTTGGCTGCAGGATTGGGGTCTCAGCTCCTCTCCTTTCTTGCTTGCATTAGCCTGCTCCATTTTACAAGTGGTGCTTTGGTCTTAGAAAACCTTTAAGAAATCTTAAGGCAACAGTGATGAATACAGTCCCAAAGCTAGAACAAGAAAATATTTCCTGTGAAATGCCTGGGAATTGTCAAATATTTTTAGAGTCCAAGAAATAGAGAGGAATAAGGACCAAAGTAAAATACAAAATAATAGGCTTTTCATACAGGTATGTGGTGCGTGTGATTTCAGTGGAAAGGAAGAGAAGTAGAAGTAGAAAGACTTTCTGAGGAAGGCCTGGAAAGACAGCCAGCGGGCCCCCTTTCTGGGCCTAATGTCCCCTGCAGGCCTCTTCCTGGGCCCAGTAGAAGGAGCCAGGCCAGGCTTTGAGGCTGAGAGACTTATGTGTGTTAGAATAGGGGTCAGTGCTCCCTGGCCTGATTCCTCTGTCTTAGAACTCCACCTCTGGCTCCCTGAGCCTCTCGTCTTGTAGCTGAAGGAGCTGGGGCTCAGGGAGCAGCCTGGTTTGCTCCTTACCCAGCAGCTTCTTGGGGGCCTGGCTGGGGGCAGGTGTCCACATCGCTGCATTCTGCACGCTTTCTCTTGCCTGATTCCATTCCCCACCCTCCATTGACAGACACGTGCCAACTGGGCAGAGCTGTCACACCAGGTTTGAGGAAGTGCTCTTTGGTTTCTGGACCTTAAAGAGACCCTGAGAGTCTCTTACTGGGTCAAGAGCATGGTTTGATGCCCTTTGGGAAAAAGACAGGTGACCATGGCAGGAAACTGCTGGCTCTCCTGGGCTTGGCGTAACTGTGGGTTTGTTTTAGGCAAGGAGGGTGTGGCTTTGGTGTCACTGTTCCCTTCCTTGCTCATCTCTCATCCCTGCAGGCCGCCAGCTCACTGGAGCCGAGAGGACCTCCACAGCCACTGCGGAGGAGACCGACATAGATGCCGTGGAGGTCCCACTCCCAGGGAGCGATATCCTGGAATTCAGCCGAGGTGTGACCGACCTAGATGCTGTAGGACAGGACGGTGGCTCCCACACAGACTCCAAGGTAAGCGGAAGGGGGCCAGTAGTGTGATCTGCACAGGCATGTCCCTGATGCCGCCTGGAGCAGCCCGTGCTGCGGCCTCAGCCCCAACCCATCAGAGTCACCTGTTGGTTCAGCTTCCGAGTGAGGAGCTCCATGAGCCAAGTGGCAGGGCTGGGGCAGATTCTGCTGCCTGTCAGGGAGGCCTGACTTCTGGACTTGGACCCCGTGCGTTGCTCTTGGACATTACTGCTTAGCAGGGTGCTCCTGAGTCCTGCCAGGACCCTCCTATATTTAATCCCCTCCCTCTCCCTGGCACCATCTGCCCTCTCTAGCATCCCATCTCTGCACAGTATTTGTGCAAGACTCATCCTGCCACACCCACCCACATGTATCATCTCTGTTCTTAGCAAGTGAGCCAAGTCAGTGCCAAGTCACCAGGTCCAGGAGCTCAGCCTGTTTCCTGCAGCTCACGTTCGTGTGTCTTTGGTACTCATGCAGTACTGAGCCCTTGGTCCACTGGATGTTGGGAGCACACTCATCTCCACCAGCCGCACGTCTGACAACTGCAGTGACCGAGGTCCCAAGGAGTTCCTGATATGATCTATGTTTTAAAAAAAAAAAACACTAAGAAATCAAGACCAAATTCCAATCAGAAGGCAAAAGCTAAATTTTAAATAAAACCCAGAAGAAAAATAACCACCAGTGGCCCCATCCTTAGATTCCCAGCCCATTCATTGACCTTGTCCCAGATGCCCCTCCTCCTTGGTGTGCATCTGATTATCTCAGGTGCAGGGCAACAGGCCCATTTGTTCACCAGAAGGGGGACAGTACAGTCCCAGACTCCCTGGCCCATGTTTCCACTGCTGTCCACATTGTCCTCTCCAAGTGGCAACAGCCCTCCAGCGCTAGCTACCTTCTTCTTACTGATCTGAAAATAGACCAGCCACAGAACTCCCAGAGACAGAACGTCTTCCCCTGCCCTCGAATTCTGTGGATCCCAAATGCTGTCTTAGTAAGCATCCCATGGGAAAAAGACAGGCAGGCATGGGACAGGCTGTGCTCTCATCCACCACAGGCTCCCTCTCCAGATCACTGTGTGTTTTTGTGTCTTAGCTTCTTTCTTTCACTGGGAGCCAAGGCAACAGTGGGCTGGAAGCAGCTCACCTCACCTGGCCTCTTCCTCCCGTGCCTGGCTCAGGAAAAACATCGCCAACCCTGGAGGAGGGAACCTTAAGGACACAGCAACATAAAGGATTGAAGCTGCTTCCTTCCCGTTCTCATCACGGAGGGGTGCACAGCTGTGTTTTATAGAAACAGAACCTAAGTCTAGATCCTCAAGTAACTCAACAGTGGGATATAATTGGAAGTGGTGGGCAAGAGATGGGACAGCCTCTGCTGTTTTGTTTCCCACCCCACTGCAGCCATAGAGATGTCCAAATGAGATTTCTCGCCACGTGGCCCCAGCCTGGGTGGTCACATGGCTTCCTCCCTGGAGCCCCATTCATGTTTGCACGGAAGATGCAGCATAGGTTGTGGGTGGATCTTTTCACTCCAACTGTGCGTGCCCCACGTCCACAACAAAGAGAATGAGGCCTCTAGAGGCGACTGCTACCCCGTGTCATGCCCTGTCTTCTCCTCCAGGCTTCCCCCCAGCCCCAGGAGCCCGCCCTGACCGCCTCGCCTCGGATGCTGCTCCCCTCGACCTCCTCGAAGCCCCCGGGCCTGGGCACAGGGACGCCGCTGTCCACCCACCACCAGATGCAGCTTCTCCAGCAGCTCCTCCAGCAGCAACAGCAGCAGACACAAGTGGCTGTGGCCCAGGTTCTCCTCAGCCTCCTCCCTACTTCGCAGGCTCCACTCTCATGGGCTTGATGCGCCTTCCCTGGCGAGGGGCTCAGGGCAGGTTTAACACCTAGGGAGCCGTAAGGAATCGCTCATGCTGTGGGGTCATTGCTTGTTGGGGAGTGGGGGAGGGGGAGGGGAGAGATGGGGGATGCCATTGAAATGGAAAGATAACATTTTGGTTTCCCATGTATCCCTCGCTCTGAGCTGGGCTTGGCTGGCTTGGCTGGATATTGTTGGATCATGACCTGAACTTAGCAAGGAAAAACGCACACAATCCCACCCTTCCTTTCCTGCCTTCTTCTCCTGGTATTTGGGGGTGGGAGGGAGATTCCTTTGGAGCTAGGACAGGTGTGATTTGGGATGCCAGTCTTAAAACATCTTTAAGCATGAATTTGTGCCAAATGCCGTTGTCGAGCCACTGCCCTGGCATCTCAGCATCCTTGTCCATAACAGGTTTCCAAGTCTCCATTAGGGATATACTCATTCCAAGCAGTATTTTCTATAGTATTGACCTTGGAATTCATTATCCTGAGATCTAGCGTAGAGGAATGTGGGTATGTTATTTGAGCCAAAATGAGAGGAATTGGCCTAGATCTCAGGTTTGAGGTGGTGTTTGTACGCCCAAGGCTTGTTGGACCACTGTCACTTTGTAGGGGAGAGGGGAGCAGAAGTTCCTTGCCACTCTAAGCAGGCATTCCTCCCGCTTGCATTGTGTGCAGGGCATGCTAGTCTACATCTTCTTGGAACTTTTGGACCTGAGCTTTTTCTCTTATCATGAGCATTCAGGGGATGCTGAAGACACGTCTGTTCATACGATCTTGAGTCCAAGTCAGACAGGGTCAGGGTCTGAGTGAATGAATGAAGGCAATGAGATGCGCAGGGTTTGGACAGTTTGGCCAGAGATCCTGGAAAGGCAGCTGTGTGCATCTGCTCACCCAGAAGGACTGCTTGGGTTTCCCTCATTCTAGAGTGGCAGGGAGCAGACTTCTCCGGGTACCATCTACTGATATGCATTGTCTCCTGTGTCTCCTCTGGGCTTTGGATGGAGTGAATCATCAGACAGGGCCATTCTTTCCACTGAGTGTACCTGGAGGAAGCATCGAGCAGCCTCACAGGGTCTGCCCTGACTAGGTCTGGAAAGATCTTCTCGTAACACAGTTTCCACAGACCTGAGCCCGAGATGATTCTCACAGCCAGGTTGGGAGAGAGTAGGATCAGTGGGGCACTGTTCCCAAGTTACTGGAACTGTTTCAGAAATTCTAACCACGAGACAAAAGGCAGTGTGGTAGTGCTAAGCGGATTTGCAGGTGTTCCCAAAGGAGCCACAGACAGGACAGATGTCATTAATGGCCTCTTACATTTGGAGAAGAAAATCATCCCTCTTTGTCAAATGAAAGAATTCATCTCCTGTGGTTAATGACGGTGTGGCAGACCAGGAATCCCCTCCTCCCTGGCGTGATGGCTGACAGGAGCACAAAGCCCCGGCACTCCACACAGGGTCCTCATATGAGAGACATCTCATTCCTGAAAGTTTCCCACTGCATACAAATCCATTCTCCTACTATAATACTTTCTTTCAGCATATCAATTGCCAAGTAATTATTATTTATCTGGGAGTAGGCTTGATGCATATTCATGATACTGTATTGTCAGAGAGGCATTTGAATTTGAAGTCTGTGCTAAGGACTAAAGAGAAACTATTTGCAAATGTTTCCTCTACACAACAAGAGTGTTGTGGCATTGAAGGAAGCACTCAGTCTCCAAAGCAACAAGACCTGTCCCTTGTCACAGAGTCCATCACGGTCAGGATGAAAGCTGTGCAATAGCTTTCTGGTTCAGAGTGAAGCATCTGTCTCAACATGATGTCTCTACCCTGTCCAGTGTTAACTGCCGTGGTGCTGCAGGGCACTGACTCTGGAGGAAGGGGAAGAATGGGATGTTTGCAAACCATTTCTTGAGTCACTCCCTGTCCCAGCCACTTCCAAGTCATTTGGAGTCTGCCGAGTAGAGTTGACAGTGCTGAGCCTGACTCAGCGGAAGCACGACAGAAAGAGAGGCCTCCCTGCGGTGGGGTCACTCTGAGTGGAGTAAGAGCTTCGAGGGTCATCAGTTAGGACCTTGGGGTCATCTGATAGCTCCTTGAACATATTTTTCTGCCCCTCTCTGCCATCCTCTTCAGTCAGTCTCTGCCCACCTTCCTTCTCTTTGCAACTTGCTTTTTTGCTGCCCAGGAATGCAGCCAGAGGCATTGTTGTTCTTAGTTTATTTTGGGCTCCCTGATCTTACAGAAGGGTTCATTACTAAAAGCAGCCTTCAGTTGGAGGTTTCTCTGTGTAATCACCCCCGGTTCCTCCACTCTCTTCATAACATTTGATACAAGGGCTTTCTACTGGTGTCTGTATCCTTGGATGAGAGCAGTCATGTAAGATGCACTGATGGACAGGTCTGCTTGGTGTCTTTGGTGCATCTGAGATAGATCAAATAGAGCAGGCTTGGTCTCTCTGCACAGGTAGGGCTGACCTCCGCTTCTAAGCACGAGGTCAGCTTTAACTTGGTCTGTCATATGCCATTGCTACCAGACTGCGAGATGCCTGTCTTTCTGCATGAAAATACCAGCAGTCTCCAGAATTCTAATGAGTAAAACTGTGATCTCAAGCATTTCAGGTGGGAACACGTTTGCCTTTTCTCGGTGAGCATCCAAGTCCTCTTATATTGCTCCTGGATAAAAGTCTCAGCATGAAGACATAGCTTCTTGCTGACAGGCATCCTTTTGGAGTCACTTGTTGCATTAGTTATGTCATTCCTCCCTCATTTCCTCTCACAAGCTCATCTGGTTCTCCTGTTGCCACTGGGACCAGGCTTTGTCTCCTTCACCGTATTCTGAACTGGTCCAGGTCCTCACAGGTTCTCCCAGCCTCACCTCAGATGAGTCTAGAAAGGGCCTGCCCTGTCCTTCCAAGTACCTGGAAGGTGACATTCCCCCAGTTCTTAAGTACCTCCAGGGTAGACCGCAGTGTGTAAATAATGGATACCCAAGTCCCTCTGCCCACTCTCCTGACCCAGCATGAGGCTTGCCTGGCTGCACTAGCTTCCTGCTTTTAGATGGACCTGAGACTCCAGGATGTGAACAAGGGTGTAGCCAAACCTTACGTCCAAGCAGGGATGTATCTGGCACCTGCATGGCCAAGGCCTGTGTAGCTCCAGTATTGATCTGGGCGCTGTGACTGACTGGCAACAGCTGAGTAGGCCGGATCCCTTCACAGTTTGCCAATCGCTGGCCTCGTTGGTGGGGAAAATGTTAGTGCAGCCCAGGATTGCTATTTAAAGGCTTCTCCCTACCTGCTGTCACATCCACTTGTTCGGGAGCAAGTAATTGGTTATTTATGCTTCGTGTGTGCTATAGTTAGAGGAATGGCACTAAAAACGCTCTGCATTCCCACCCCAGGCCTTGAGTTTGGCATCCGTTCTCATGGCTCCTCCCTGTGCCCAGACCCTGGCGTGCACTGCCCAAGGCCCTGCCACATGCATGCTGAGACAGCGCCACCTGCCTCTGCTTGTGTGTCCCGTGTGTGGTGGGGGGCAAATTGCTCTGGTTCTCTCCACTGCCATTTCCATGTGCCTGCTGCTCCCTAACTTCAGCCTGGCCCTGCCCCTACTTCTGATGGAGGAGCTGGAGTGCAGGCAAGTAGGCTGGAGAGCCCGTGGGTCAATGGTCTGGTATCGCTGGGTGGGCTGAAGGTGGGTGCTGGTGTGTTGGGAAGCGGCATAGTGCTGGAGATGGTGTTGACCTTATGCTGCGGTGCTGTGGTCAGGACACAGAGCCAGGCATCTGAGCACTAGCACTCTAACCATGGCCCTTGTGCCACGACACCGTCTTAGTCTATGACCGCAACAGTTATTACCAAAGATTGCACAGCTCTGGACAGAAGAAACTAACGTCTTCCTTTCCAGAAATTAATATATGCTTCCTTTCTAAAAAGTGTTTAATTCTTCGAAAGGAAAGTGTGCTACACACAAACAAATATCCCATCTGCCGGGGAGGAGGTGGTGCTGTCGGCTCCCATTGTATGAACAAAGAACAAGGCACAGGGACCTGTGCCATGCTGCCCAAACCAGGCTGGAAGTCACGCTGCCTTGATTCAATGCTCCAAGTTCAAGTCTACACAGACAAAACACTTTGCCTCAAAGTTTAAAGAAGTCCAAGCCACTTCATTGCAATCTGGCCTGGTTCGAGTTCCCCTGCAAGAGCGCATGTCTCGTTGTGCAGTTGTGAGCCTTAATACCTGGTGTCACTTTTGACAGCTGCAGCAGCAGAAGGGAGGGCCCGTTAGTGCTAGCTTGGGGCAGCGGCAGCCGTGTGGGCTTTCACATTCACAGGATTTGAAAACACCTACAGTGGTATACCTCTGCATTTGCAGAGATAAAATTCTTATTTTTTTTTTTTTTTTTTGACAGGCAGAGTGGACAGTGAGAGAGAGAGACAGAGAGAAAGGTCTTCCTTTTTGCCGTTGGTTCACCCTCCAATGGCTGCCGCGGATGGCGCGCTGCGGCCGGCGCACCGCACTCATCCGATGGCAGGAGCCAGGTGCTAGGTGCTTATCCTGGTCTCCCATGGGGTGCAGGGCCTAAGCACTTGGGCCATCCTCCACTTATTTAACCTGATACCAGGGGTGTTCCTCACAACACTTAGGCCACTGGATTTGCAACAGCAGCGTTTGACTCAAGGGTCGTCTTTTATGATAGTGAGGGTATTCCACTAGGAGAACTTGCATGCCTGCAACACAAGCTTCTGACCTTTTCCCCTCCTGGCTGCTTCTTTTGTCTTCAATTCTAATTCCCAAACTTAGCAACGGAAAACTGGGGTATTTTCCCCCCAGTGTGCCTTTGCAAATGGCCCCTAATACTGACCACTGTCCACCTGTCTGTGGAATCATCAACCATCTGAGCCCCTTGCCAGCCCTGTCAATTGGCAGGTACAGAGATGAATGAATTACCTGCAGTTGCCTAGGGAGTACCAACAGAGACCAGCATTCCAGCTCCTGGTCTGGTGCTTTCAAATGCCCTAGTCTGTTGGGATGCTTACATGGGGATGCAGGCATCTGAGTGGGAGCGAGTGTGCAGAGCCTTCCATAGATGCCAGTTAGCAGTGTGCAGAATTCTCTACCTTCTGTGTTGCAGCCACTGGAACACTTTGTTGCATAATTCTGCTGGCACTTCTGTTTGGTTCCAAAGAAGATACAAAGTGTCTAATTAACAATTCTACCTGCTCAGTAGACTCCTTCCAGTGATACTCTTAGTATCACTTCTACCTGCAAGTAGAAGATTACCTTAGCCCTTCCTCTGGGGGCACTTTTGGGGAACTCCCGCCACAACTGCATTTGATTCTCAGGACCAGCAGAACTGTGGGAGTCTCAGGTGCAATTTCTCCATGTCTTAGTCTCTAAAGAAGATAAATCCTTCGAAGCCACCCACTAGCTAATATCCGGGTGACATTTTTTGACATTTCTGTCCCCATTCTCAGCCCCCTCTCCAGACAGTTCCTCAGTTTCTATGAGGGGACTTTAAACGCTTCATGGAAAAGTGGAATTAAAAGATGCTTATTTTAATGCAGAAGATTTTTAAAATCTACGCACAGTGTTTCTGTCATCTGCATTTTCCATGAAGACAGCAGGGGAGGAGGATACGGCGGCACGGTGGGATCAGTTCCGCCCTGGCCGTGCTTTATGGAGGACAGATGCACTTTGCTTATTTCAGGCGCTGTTCCCCTGGGGGCAGGATGGATCCAACCCTGGGGAGCCACTAATGGAAAGTGGCAGCTAATCTCATTAGTGGTAGAAGCAGAGCCAACTGCAAGGTCAGATCCTCAAATGCAGGCAGAGAGGGAAGCAAACACGGGACCCAGGAGTGTCATTCCACGTGCTGGCCCCCAAGAGGGGCACACCTTGGGCTGGCGGGTCCCTTGGTCTGACTGGGCCAGACGGGGGGGTGCATATGGTCTTTCTGTCCTCAACAACATGTGGATCTCCGTGGGAGAAAAGCTACTTTTCAGAAATCTAGAGCATTTGTTTTCTGAACAGGAGAGTCAGCTCATGCCTCCAACTGCCCTTCTTCCTCCTCAATCCGTGCCCCACCACGTCAACCTGACTCCATGTCTTTGTCCATACCATCTTTTTTGCCTGAAGAAAGCCCTCTTCCCATCAGCTGCCCCCTGCATGACTTCCCTTTCTTCAGGGGCCTTCTAGGCCTCTCCCTGGAGACTCCTCTGTCTGCATTTTAGCACCACACCCACGTATGTGTCAGCATCGCTAGTGGCCTTGAGACTCCGTTTCTTCCTGCAAGAGTCCTAATGTAACTGCCCCTGTGTCCTCTCCCAGTGAATTTGTACTTCCACACAAAGATCATACACCAAGGGCAGGGTGAGTGGGCAGAGGCCGGCTGCTCTCTCGGGGTGTGGGTTGATGAGGTGCTGCACCTGTTCACCTCAGCCCTTCTGAGGGAGCCCCAGTTACAAGTCGGTCAGCAAGTGTTTGACCCCTATCAGGTGTGCATCAGGGTCCTAGGTGCCCACTGCAGGAAATAGAAAGGGAGCAGACGACTCGGGGATGGGAGGGAGCTGACATCCAGAGACATAAAATGACAAATTTCATTACAGCCACCCCCTCTCCTTTAGCAATGTCATGTGTGCTGCTTCTGACTTCTCAGTATGGGCACAGGAAGGGGGAGGAAGGAGAGTTTGTTGTGACACTGTTCCCAACTAGCAAGTCAATACAACCACTCCCGTTTGCGTTTTTCAAAAGACAGAATGAAGAAAGGGCACCCTGTCAGCCTGGCAGTGCTCCAGCAGGTGCTGGGGGAGTTCTGGCAGTAGGGACGGAGGGGCAGGGCGTGGGGGGTTCAGGAGCAGGATGGCGCTTTCCTGCCTTTTGTGGGACCCCGAGTGACACATCCTGGCCTCCCCTTGGGACCTACAACGACATCCACAAGGCCAGTGACCCAGCTTCTTTTGGTTCCTCCTCCTCCCAAATTACAAGCCCAAGATGTCCATTCTGCCCACAAGGGCTTCTTCGTTTGGACTTTGATGTGGAGGGCATCCCTGGTCCCTGCATTCCACCAGCGACTCTCATTTGCATTCACACCACTCTCTTCTCTCCGTCCTGTCCTCTGCCTCTTCTGCCTCCTCCTGCCTGCAGGTTCACCTGCTGAAGGACCAGTTGGCTGCTGAGGCGGCGGCACGGCTGGAGGCCCAGGCCCGCGTGCACCAGCTCCTGCTGCAGAACAAGGACATGCTCCAACACATCTCCCTGCTGGTGAAGCAGGTGCAGGAGCTGGAGCTGAAGCTGTCGGGACAGAACGCCAGTAAGCCCGTGCCCTGCCCTGCCCAGCCCCGCCTCCCTGTGCTATTTCTTGGGACCCTGACCTTGCCCTTGCATTCCAGCAGGAAACAGAGGCAGCCTTATTGGTCCTGTTTGTATACTGCATGCATTAGAGGAGACCATGGCTGCCTTCTCATCCAGTGCCCAGACTTGAGCTAGGATGTCCCTGGGAGACACTGCCTGCTGCTTATCCAGTCTGGACTTGATGGGGGCTCAGGCACCCTGCAGCCTAAGGCAGTTGTTTCTCAAAGGGCTTTTTCAATCCCAAACATGGTGTCTGTCATGTTCTCTGTGTGGGAGACCTCAAACTGTTTCATAGTTGACTCCTTATGCTATATGAGAGGTCTTCAAAAAAAAATTCATGGAAAGTGCCTTATAAAAATGTTACACCAATATAAACCTTTCTTTTCATTCTGTCTTCCGTGAACTTTTTGAAGATCTCTTGTCTATCCCACAGCCCTGTTCACAGAAAAAGCCAGTAACAGTACATGCAGTGCATGGCTATGACAGCAGAGTTAGCAGGCCAGCCGCTCTGCTGGGCAGTGGCAGAGGCTGTGTGGTTCCGGGCCTGAGATGCTACCCCCCCCAGCCACCTCCAGGAGGGGCTGGGAGGCAGCGGAACCCCCAGTGCACATCCACACACCTTCCAGAGCTGATCTATGGGTTGTGGGCATGCTCAGAGTGTGTAGTGCATGGCTGTGGACCAACCACACAGCCACTGATCACCTATTGTGACAGAAGCCATGATTGGATGTCTTTGTTTATGTCTGAACTCCTTTAATCCCTGGCACAGCAGATGATGTGTTCATTCTAGAAATTCAGAGAGGTTAAGTCACCAGCTCAAGGTTACAGGTCTAGCAAGGGATGGAGCCCAGATGCCAACCTATGCCCAACTGCAAAATTGTTTTTCCCGTTAAACCAGAAGTTGCCCCCAAACTATCCCATGAACATTTTAAAAATGTGTCTTAGCAAATCTAACCCAGGGAGATTCTCGCATCTGTATGTAGGTCTGGGGCAGGGCTGAGGGGTCTTGTGCTTAAAGGGTGGCCCAAAAGTATGGGCTGGGAATCGCTTGGGCCTCTGGATTTTCCAGACCTTGTTGAGATCCTGCATGGTCCCCATGAATGCTGATGCACAAGGCTGTACTCAGGGAACCCCGTGCCTTTAATATGCCTCTCGCTGTTAGAACCCTTTCCTACCACAAAAGCCTGCTCAGGGGCTTCCAGTGCCCTCCCTAAATCAGCACATGGCTCTCACGCCCTCCAGCCAGGTGTGTCTGGCTGGTAGGGAGGAAGGGGGGGAGCAGGGAAGCTTGCCTGGGCTGTAGCCAAGCAACCAGCCCCTTGCGAGGGAAGGACCCTTGCAGGGCGGGGTCATCGGAAGGGGGCTTCCCAAACCCACAGCCATGCCTGACAGCGCCCTCTCCGCCTCTTGTCTCCCGCCAGTGGGCTCCCAGGACAGCTTGCTGGAGATCACCTTCCGCTCCGGGGCCCTGCCTGTGCTCTGCGACCCCACGACCCCTAAGCCCGAGGACCTGCACTCGCCGCCTCCGGGCGCGGGCCTGGCCGACTTGGCGCCGCCGACGGGCAGCCCCCTAGGTAGGCGCGACTGCTTGGTGAAGCTCGAGTGCTTCCGCTTCCTCCCGCCACCGGCGCACGGGCAGCCGCTGCTGGGCGGCCTGGAGCTCCTCCAGTTCCGCGAGTCGGGCATCGCCTCGGAATACGAGTCCACCACGGACGACAGCGAGGAGCGCGACTCGTGGTCCCAGGAGGAGCTGCCGCGCCTGCTGAACGTCCTGCCTCGGCAGGAGCTGGGCGACAGCCTGGACGACGAGATCGCCGTGTAGGAGGCGGCGCCGAGCCGGCGGAGGAGGCGGCGGCCTTGCTGGGCAGGGCCCGGGGCTCGCTGCTGCCGGGGTAGGAGGGGGTGGCCAGTGGATGCGCCCTGCCCGGAAGAGTGTTAGGGCCCAGGAAAGGCTTAGGGGTTTTGCTCTATAGCAGGCAAACTGGGGAAGACATCGGCTTCCCAGAGCGGGGAAATCAGCTCCTCTCTTCCACTTGGGACTAAAAGGGGAGAGGGGGCCGTGCCTGCCCGAGCCCGTGGCTTTGGATGGGGGCGCTTCCTCGGACCACCGGGATGCTGGAAGAGCTGCCCCACCTCGCTGCTCTGTGCTGTCGTGTGATGCTCAGCGGCCCCTACCTCTCCCCATCTCCGTGGTCCCCACTGGAAGGGAAGCCATCAGTCCCTTCTCAGGTACTTCGGTTCTGGACATCAGGATGTCCTGGGTCGCCTAACCTTTCTGGGAGGAAGGCCTTCTCCAGCCCTCGCTCAGACCGTGGAGGGCCAATGGCCCGGGCTGCAAAAGTCAGGCCGCTGCTTTGGGCGTGACGGTGGAATCAGGATGTGTCCCAGTGGATGGGCTCTTAGAGGACGGATCCAAGCCTTTCCTGCAGCTGAATGTGGGGCGTTGCTTCAGAGGGAGGACAGCCGGTTGGCTGCCACAAGTCACTGAGGTCTGGATCCTCAGGCAGGAAGCCCTGCCTGGAGCCGGGTTCCTCAGTACAGAGGCCGGGAAGTGCCCTTGTCATCCCCACACCCTGTGTCCTGCCTCGGGGGCTGTGCCAGCAGAAGCCCTTGTAGTACTCTGCCTCGGCGACCACCTCGGACACTGGGCCCCCTAGCCTTACCTCTCAGCCTAGCCTCTCCACTGGGTGGCACCGGGCAGCTTGCATTGCAAGAAAGCAAACAATGCACGGATGCAGGCTGACCGCTGAGACTTGTGTGTGCTCTTCAGAATCACTGCCGCTTACGTCAGGGACCACAGCCAGCCCAGCCCGTCTCTGTGGGTGCGTGCCTCGAGCACACCTGTAAAAAGCGCCACGTGCAATTTGATTGTTTTCCATCCAGGCCTTGCGCGGGATCAGCCCTCGCGAGCAGGCTGGCTGGAGCTGCAAGGGAAAGTTCCTTTTGCTACTGTAAGACCGGAAGTGGCTGCTACCGGATTCGCAAATGCCTGGGGAGAGAGCTGAGACCTACGCTAGAGCCTTATGTTTGGGCAAGTGAGTCTTGATCCTGGACCACCAGCTACAGACCCAGGATGTGGTGGTTCCAGAGCGGGATCAGCAAGGTTCTGGTTGCCCCAGAGTGGAGCTCTGCAGCCCCACTTTTGCTTTAGAGCCTACATGAATGAGAGTGCAGCCCCTTTCCTATAGCTTCAGTTGGATTTCTTCTAGACCAGAAAGTCCAGATTCAAGGGATACATGCAGCTTTATGTTAGCCCCATGTGGTGCACGGAAGTAGGATGGGGTGGTTGTGTGTGTGTATGTGTGTGTGTGTGTGTGTGTGTGTACACGTGAGAAAAGGTAGGTATGTGTGTGGGCTTGTGAGAAGTGACTGGAGAGAAGAGAAATGGGACATCCAGGGGATCAGAATGAGCAATAAATTTGGGGTCCTTTTCCTAACAGCATTTAGTTGGAGCGGTGTGGCTCTGTTGGCTGTATTTTCTCATGAACCATTGGAAGTAGGTCCAGATAGATAGGGAAGGAAGAACCAGGAACGGGAGGTCTGTGAAACTGAAGGAGCAATGGCTAGGGATCCAGTTTGGCTGCACTTGCCAGCTTGGGAAATTCCTTGAGTCTGGGACCTTGTAGACCACTAGGATTTTGAGCGACCAAGCAGGAGCCGAGGAGATAAAACCAGAGGCTGCAGGATGAGGTGCCTGGAATGTGGTTGGCAGGGGGTGGTGTAGTGGGTGGGGCAGGTAATTCCTAAAATGAATGAAAAGCTTGCCAAGGAGAGGATGAAGAAATGGAAGAGAGGTTAAAATACTGGGGAGACCAGTTATGTGTGATACTGACTTGGGCCACCATCCAGACTTTTCTGCCCTCTGGGTGTTCCGTGGTGGCCTTGGCCTGCCTCACCTACCTTTTCCCGACTCAGGCCCGCCCTGGAGCACTCACTCGTGTGTTGGCAGCCTCCTTAGTGTGACACATCAGCGCACACTCAGCGAGTGGGGATGGGAAACCATGAACGGATCCAGGGGCCTTCAAAGGTCACCAGTCCCCAACCCTCCAGCCTTCCCTCAAGGGTCAACTTGGCAGGAAAGGGAACTTTGCAGACCTGGTTCCCCAGCGATGGCACCCTGTCCTCCCTCCTTGCTTCTGGCTCTGCTAACTCAATTCTGCCTCCTTCTTTTTCATCCTCTACTCTGCCCTATATGGAGGACAAGTGGACAGCGGGGTCCCCACCATACTGGTGGCTGCCCCAGGTACAGCGCGAGGCTCTCACAGTTGTGGAGCCGGAAAAGACTCTCTCCGCATGAGAAGGACCACCTGTTGGGATTGAAAATGAGATTCCTCCTAGTCCCGCTTGTATCAGTGCTATCTGTAAAGCTTCTTCCCAGCCTCACTTCTCTCAGCTGATCCTGTTTAGGAGTTGTATTCCTTTTATTTACTCTTTGCTTGACTGCTTCTTCCTACCCCCTTACCTCCCTAGCCCTCAACTTCCTAAAACTGTTGTGTCATTAACTCTGTTGGAGCAACTCTCTGGGAAAAGATTCTGTTAATGTAAGTGCACTTAATCCCTGGATGTTGTCACTAGTCTAGTGGCTTTTGCTAAATAAACCTTTCATATTTCTCAAAGCTTTTCCATTGTCTTTTCTTGCTGCTTCTGTTCCACCTGCTGCTCCTCTATCCCTCACTTTCCACCCACTTCCCAGGCCAGGTGGCACCAGCTCTGTGACGTGGTTCCCGAGGCTGTGGGGCTTAGGAAGAGTTTGCATGTTCCCTGAAGGAGGCGAGGAAGGTGGTGCCTGAAGTAGCAGTTATATAGACCAGCCTTGCGCAGGAGCAGATTCTGTGAGGTCTTCACAGGGCATGAGGTTGCTTCCAGGGGACTTTGATGATGTCTGGAGGCACAGGCAGGGGAGCAATGCCACGGGCAGGTAGGAGAAGAAGTCAGGGTTACGGCTAGATGTCCTCCCATGCATAGGACAGTCCCCTAACAAGAAGTTAACTCCAGCCAAAAGTGTCAGTAGTGCTGAGGTTGCGAAGCCCTGGTCTGTGCCCATTCTTGCAGACTCTCCAGATCCCAGGTTTTTACAAACTCTAAGCATCGTTAGTATGCAGGCAGAGCAAGGTGAGTGCTTGAAAAAAGTACACCACGTGCATTTTCAGTGTACCTGAGATCGTCAGGATCGTACAATCTTACTCAGTTTTAGACTGTCTGAAATACATGGTAGGAAGTCTGAATGGGCGCATTCAAGAAATGTCCCTTACTGGGGGCAAACGGACACCTCCCCCCAACACACACACATCTGCCTGGAAGGTATCATTGCAACACAGCTGAGCCTCAGGCGTGTGACTTCCCTGCCAGAGGTGGAAATGAAGGAATGGGAGGGCGGGTGATGAGGGAGTGCTAACGAAGGGAAGCGTCAGAGGACTCCCAGAACAGACTTTATTTTAAGGCAGCCAGATCCCTTGGTGGGATTTTTTTTTTTTTAGCTGTTTTGAAGGCTTGGTGCTTTGTCAGGCCCAGGCCAGAGAGAATGTCGAGAGGGTCCCTAGCCTAGGTCCCTCGGAGCTTTACTTATAAGCCCAACTGAGCTTTATTTTCACGTCTGTAAAATGGGGAGAGTGTATACCAAAGAAAGCTGTTATGGAGAGTAGATGAGATTGCATTTTAAAAGCACCCAGCAGAAGGTGCCCGGCGGTGGCCCCAGGTACAGCAGAGTTTATGTCTTAGCTTTCTGCTACCTGCACCTGTGCTGGCCAGGGCAGTCGTGTGCTGGGAAAATGGCCGAAGTTACAGCGACACTGCATGACGTGAGACACAGAAAGCCCCTTGTCTTCAGAAAGACACAGCACCTTCAGGGCAGCACAAGCAGGTGCTCTGGCCCCTGGGCTCCGCCCCTGGCTGTTGGCTCACTGCCTTTCCTCTCCTGACGCCTTCCACGGATACACTTGCCCTGGAAGAAGACAATGGGATTGGCCGAGGATGGGAGTCGAGATTAGGAGTGGATTCCTTTCCAGGTTCTCCCAGACAATGGTGAGACCCCAGCCCTCAATGTGTGCCCCTTCCTATACTGACTCAAGAACCCCATTAAGGGGCCACACACAGAGAGCTACATGTGTAAGGAAAAGCCTTCTAGACCTCGGGTGGCTTTTCCATTTAGACAAGAGTAGCTCAGACTGGCTGGGGACTGAAGGACGTGCCCCGAGTCATGCACCTGCTCCCGTAGGAAACAGCATCCCAGGAAAGATGTCAGGGCTGCAGGAAGAGGGTGGGCTGTGACCAGCATGTGCCAGCTGAAGCCTAGCAGTCGCATAGTCGCACCTGCAGGCCGTCAGGATGTCCTGGACCCTGGCTGGGTGTCATGGCACGGGGAGTGGAGCAGAGCTGGGAGTGATCTCCTGACACATGAAGTGATGGAGATGTGAGCCCAGCCCCTCTCTTGTGCTGTGGGTCAGTGAAAGACCGTAAATGAAACTGCAACAGCACAGTGACAAGCAGAGGCAGCTCTGCTAAACCACAAGGTAAGGTTCCAGGATGAGTACGTATGCATCTGGCCCACCTGTTGGCCAGAGACTAAGGGAGGTCTGGTGCCTGCATCCCTGAAACGAGATAGCCCACTGTAGTGACAGGGCCCACTGAGTCACGAGGCAGAGGAGCAGGAGGTGAGAAAGGCCTCCAAGCCCCACTGGTGGGTGTTCATCTTTCCATTGTTAAGTGGCCCACTGGGAACACATGTCCACAGTGCACCTCTGCTGCCCACCCATCTTTCTGGGTCGGACGGGCCACAGGTTTCACTCGGAAGGGGAGTAAGGATCAAGGCTGGCTGCTGAGCGTGTTACTTGGTAGCAGGCAGCAGAGTGACATGACTCAAAGCAGCCTTGCAAAGCTGGCCTTGGGTCAAAACACTTTTGTCCTGCTTCTGTAAGTGTGGTTGTGGGGGATGTGGTAGAGAGTGCCCGCCCCACTGTCTTCTTTGTACCTCGTGCTCTGGGGCCTGTGGCCCTCTCTGCTCCCCGCCCCCACCACTCAGGAAATCAAACATCTGCGATGCCTTTCAGACTACACAGATTCCTTCCCCAAGCACTCAGGAGGGGCCGTCAACCTCTGCTCCCCAGGGAGGGGCAAGAGCTGATCACACAAGAATCCATGACCAGAAGGCCAGGAGGTTGGAGCAGTGGCTCTCACATTCGGGCTGTGTCTAAGAAACCTGGGGGGGGGGGGGAGCAGATCAGGATGCAGGTGGATCTGCCCCACCCTCAGTGTTCCAGTGGGGCTTGAGCATTTCACTTCTCACCGATTCCCAGGAGACACTAGCCTGGGCTAGCAACACTTTGAGAGCCACTGTGTTGGAGGATATCCCCAAACTTTGGGTACTGTGTTTGCTTCAAGAAAGGAGGGAAGGAAGGAGGCGGGGAGCTGGGCCTGGTGTTGCTAGGCAACCATTAGCCAAAGGAGATAGAGACTGGGCGATGGAAAGGACAGCAGGTGGTGCAAAGTGACCTCAGACTCAACAGAAGACTGACTAACTTTGATTTATTGGCATCTCTCTAGAGACATAACTAGGCTGCATCCACCGTTCACCTGAGGTGTCCAGCGGGACTATTTGAAGGCCTGGCAGCTGCCGGAGGAAAGCCTGTCCCCCGGCCGGGCCTTCTGCTCCTTGCCCAAGAGGGTCTTGAGCTTGCGGTAGTACACCCTGCAGCTGAAGCCCTCCTTGAAACCCACCTTGATGTGGCTCTTGAGGGAGTGCAGGGTTGGGTACATGCGGCAGCAGGCTGCACACTTGTAGCCGTTCTGCTGGGCCGGGTGCCACCTGCAGGCCGTCAGGATGTCCTGGGACGTGATGTAGTCCAGGGAGTCCACGCCGGGCCTGGCTTTCCTGGTGGTGTCTCGAGGACATGTGTTCTCCGGGGAGGAAGAGGACGAGCAGGTGCTCTCAGCCACGTCCTCGGGAAGGCAGTTGTCCCCCCTGCCTTCGTCCCGCTGCACCTCTGGGAAGCTGTAGGCCTCCAGGTGGCTCTCTTTGTTGGTGCATACGAAGTAACTGTAAGGGGAGAACCAGGGTCGGTAGATGGTGCAGTTCCGCCTTAGCTGCTCCCCGTTCTGGGAGTCCCCCAAGCTGCAATCTGCAAAGGAAAGGAATTCTCTGAACCTGTGGCCGCAGGCAGGGAGCAGTGAGGTCAGGATGGCTGGAGGCCATGGGGTGCACAGAAAGGCATGAAGACAAGTAGCCAGGTATGACCTTGAGTGCCCTCCATCCCACCTGCATCATGATTCTAAGAGCAAGGTGGCAGGTAGGGTGGGAGGAACAGCCTAAGACACTCATTCTTGCTTTCTGTCTCTACTGGTACAAATGCATTGCATATCTGGACAGGAGAGGCCCCTTCTCATCCCTAAGCCTTAATATGTTCCAGGTCCTTCCCTCCCTGGAGGTACCTTGTCCTCTTAGACAAGTGGCCCAGCAGACTGTCAAGCCTCTGGCCTCCAATGGTTTCTGTGGGTTTTCTGTTTGTTTGTTTTGCCACCAGTGGTTGTGTCCACTTTTCCCAACCTCCAGCTCATCTTGATCCCTCCTCTACAGGCCCCTTAGACAGACACTGCTCCCCCATACCATCTTAAGAGATGGGAGAGGCCTATGGGTCTTTACTGCAGGCAGGAGGAACAGGTTGGAGCCTGCACATGATAAGGCAGGCAGCAGGTGGTGAGCCAGCTTGCAGAGCCCTTCCCTTAGGAAATCGGCCCCTGGTTGTCAGGTCCCCACACAGAGTTGGGAAAGGCCTCACCTGGTGAGAGCACTGTGTTATGCACCCCGTGCCGGAAAGAGCTGCTTGAGTAGTACTGGGTGGGTAGGGTCTGAGCTGGGCTGGATGCCTCTGTGGGTGCCGCTGTCTTTATAATGTCTGGATTAGAGGAGAGACATTCTGATGAGCTGAGCAAAGATGGGAGACCCCCGAACACACCTGAAGGCTCAACCTCTACCCTTCAAGGCGTCTCAAAGCTAAGCAAAGCAGTGACCTCTTGATCCCAGCTAGGCCGAGCCACTATGGGGGACTCCCTGAGGAACTCCAACTGGGGTGGTTTGATTCAGACCAAAGAAAGAGCCTCAGGAAAGGGGGACTTAAGATGTGGCCCAGATGAGTCCTGTCTACCCCACCTGCCCCTTTCCTGGCCCTCTGGCAAGCAAAACTCCTCGCATGGGGGGCTTCACTCTGATTGCAGGTCCACGTGCTCATGGGCTGCACAGCAGTGGTACGTGGTCCCTCCCAGGATGAGAAGCCTAATTATCTCCTTGAGACATCACAGACCCAAAGGCAGAGAAGGGTCAAGGGGGCCCTTATTGCCTGGCACCCCCTGGAGCACCAGCTGACACTGGATACGAAGCAGACCTGCCTCAAATCTCAGAGTGGTTGCTGTGCTTAATCTGCAGGAAGGATGTATCCGTGTCATCTCTACAGGCAGATAGGTGCCCCAGAGAATTCCACTGAACCGTGCAAGTTCTCATGTACCTGGACATTACCTGGGGGTTTTGTTAATGATGTGGATTCTGATTCTGTGAGCTTCTGCATATCTAAGAGGTTTCCAGGTGGTACAGGTGTTGACACCTGGAACAGCAGACGCCCACCGTGTCCCTCTTTACTCCACAGTGTGCTCATCAGTTTCCCTGCTGCTCGGGCTCCTAGTGATAGTTTGTGAAGTCTGATTCTTCTCCAGCTTTTCAAGACCCAAGGGAGTAAGCGCTTAGCCTCGCCGTTGGGACACCTGCAGCCCACATCAGAATGCCCAGCTCTGGCTTTAGATTCCCATTTCCTCCTAGTGCAGACCCTGGGAGGCAGCAGTGGTAGCTCAGGAATTGGGTTCCTCCTACACACATGGAAGACCCCCAGCTAGCCCACCTCTCCCTGTTATCTGGGGAGTGAACCAACAGATGGGAGAAGTCTGTCTCTATCTCTCTGCGGCTCAGATACAATTTTTTTTCAAAAAGCAACGGTACCTACACTTTGTGCAGGCGAGCCTTGAGATGCCATACAGGCTGCAGGGGAACAGTCTTGATGACAAGTTTCCCTTATTCTTTCCTTGCCAGGAATTAACCACGAATGTAGCATTTTGAATGACAGTTTTCTCCCCACATGTAATTTCACTCCCTCACTAAATCGTGGTCTTGTACCATGACCTGATCGAGTACTCAAGGAAGAACTTCAAAAATTAAAAAAACCCACCCCAGTCCTTGTGGTCCTAGTGACACCGGAGTGTACCTGGCAAGCTGGTGGCACGTGACGACGTGATGTTAGGAAAAGTGCTCAAGGCAGAGGAAGAGATTCGAGGGCCAGAGATGCTGAGAAGTGAGAAGTTCTCCATTTCTGACCACTGCAGGGTCTGGAGATCACACACCTGCTCCCTAGGGCCTGGCCGGGTTGTCGGGACAATCAAACATTCCGAATGCGGTTGACATCACAAAGTCCCATGATTCCGCTCATCAGTGGGGTCTGCCCTGTGCACGATGGATGGTTGGTGCAAGATTAACATAGCAGCCTTGTTGGCTTGTCATCTATCAGTGACCTGACCCGAGAACACCCAGAGAGAGGGAAGGATACAGTAGAAATAGGATGGTGATGCTGGCTGTTTGTCCCCCAGCTCCCTTCTAAATTGTTACCACTTTTCTGTGCAGCCCCTACGTCCAGCCCTGGGAACCCCTGTCCTTTCTGAGTGACCTTTTTTCTCCTCTACCTGCCTAGCCTCTGCTACTGAATATTTTTTGTTTTAGTTTCAGCTTTTTGGTTTAGGGTACATTTTCTTTGGAAATACTTTCAAATTCATAGTGCAAAAATAAATCAGTACAAAGAGCATCCATATACTCTGCACCCAGATTGTCTTCTTGCTAACATTTTACCTCAATTGCTTGATCGATTCTCCTTCTTCCCTACTCTCTGCCTGGTGTGTGTGTATGTGTGTGTGTGTGTGTGTGTCCACATGTGTGTGTGCTTAAGTGTTTTGTTGGACTGATTAGACTGATTGTCTTTTTTTTTTTTTAGCTATTGCCATGACATTGGCTCTTTTTTCTTTAAGATTTATTTATTTATCTGAAAGGCAGAGTTATAGAGAAGCAGAGGAAGAGAGAGGTCTTCTATCTGCTGGTTTACTCCCCAGATGGCCGCAATGGCCGGAGCTGGGCCAATCTGAAGCCAAGAGATAGGAGCTTCTTCCAAGTCTCCCATGTGGGTGCAGGGGCCCAAGGACTTGGGCCATCTTCCACTGCTTTCCCAGGCTACAACAGAGAGCTGGATCAGAAGTCGAACAGCCAGGACTCGAACTGGCAGCATATGGGATATCGGTACTGCAGGCGGCAGCTTTACCCGCTATGCCATAGCCCCGGCCCCCAAACACTGTCTTTTTTCATGCCGAAATACTTCAATGTGTATTTCCTATGAGTAGGGACCAGATCTTGTTTTCTACGGCTTGGTTTCTTTTCAGCAAGGGACTAAACCAGAGTTGGTGGCTTCCTCTAGACCATTTGGCTTGTAGAAAGTCAGATTGCTGCTAAAGACTGTTGACTCCAGGGTGCCAAGTCCCTCTCTACAAAGAGCAAGGCTAACCCTGGGTGT
The DNA here is from genome assembly GCA_949820135.1 of Sylvilagus floridanus. Classification (NCBI taxonomy): domain Eukaryota; kingdom Metazoa; phylum Chordata; class Mammalia; order Lagomorpha; family Leporidae; genus Sylvilagus; species Sylvilagus floridanus. Next base: position 123,858,952 of record OX463225.1, read on the forward strand.
GATGTGCAATGAGGGTCAGCGAGGAGGTGGGTGCTTTGAACTTGACTGGCAGTGTCCCATTCTAGACCGTCACAACCGGTCACCCAGATACACGATGGTATGTCAGGTCTCCGTGGTGGATATCTTGTGCTGGCTGCGACAGATACAGCCACAGGCTCTTCTTGCAATGGTGTGGCACGTGTGTGAGTGTGGTGCTTCAGCGTCTGCCTGGGCAGCCCAGAGTTGTCTCATTCATGGTGCTTTCCTATTCGGCAGACAGTGGGAGACTTCCTAGTCCTGTTCCTGCCCCAGAGTCCGATTTGGAACTTTAGACTGCATTGGGGTGTTACTTAAAGCCGCGCCCTTTGGTGACATAGGTGTTGGCAGTTTCATTTGGACCCTTGTGGTGTAGAGAAAGATGATGAGCGCAGGAGTCAGCGCACTTCTAACTCCCCCCACTGCCACCTAACTCAGCCTCTCAGCCTCATGGGTTTCCACATCGTTGATTTAGGAGCGGCTGAACATCTTGCCAGTACAGCCCAGTGATTTACACAGGCGCGATACACACAGGACTCCGGGATGCAGAATCCCACTCTGCTGCCTCGCTCTTCCACGTTTCTCCCGCTGCCGACTTCAGAGGGCTCACCAGACTGGGCTGGCAGGCAGCACAGAAGGCTGAATCTCCCGGGGCCTCTTTTGAGTTTTCAAAGTCTGACACTGCTTGGGTTTAGTTATTGAGTGGTTGATGGGGACCTGGCCTTTCTAGGGTGGCTCTGCTCTGGTAGCAGGGCCTCGGTCTTGGCATAGTGTCCCCTCAGTGTGTTGGTGGCCCAGGCAAGAGGTGACACTCTCAAAGTGACTGGTCGCTGCGTAAAACGTGTCTTTCTCATTTGTCTCCCACCTGCTTTCCGAGCCCTTCTCGGACAGGTAAGGCACGCCCCCTCCTGTGGATGACCTACATCCCCGGATGCCCCCCTCTCTGCTTGCGTATGTGCATGTTGGGGGTGCCGTGGGGAGGGCCACCCAGCTGTTTCCCATCATCATCTTTCCTCCATCACCATTGCTTCCTGAACCATCAAGCCTCGAGTCCTGAGGCAAGAGGGACAGAGAGCCGGGCTCATCAGGGCTGCAGCAGGAAAGGAGTGTGTTGTGCCTCTCTCGGATGGGGCGATGGAGCAAGCTGCAGCCAGAGGTCCACTTTGGAGAGAAGGGCACTTTCTCCTGGCCTGACATTGCGAGTTTCCTGCAGACCACTCCCGTAGAGGGATTTTTTGAGTGGTTTTTAAAAGGGGTGTGGGGAGTTGTCAGCAGTCTCTCTACACTGTCCAGCCCATGGTGCAATTTTTAAGAACTCATACAAAAGTCAGGTGCAATTAAACTCACTTATTAAATACCTACTATTGTCCAAAGCTCTAAGCTAGCATTGCAGAATATTAAAAGCACTTAAGATGCTACTGCATCCTCGGCTCTTACTATTTTATTAGAGTGACAGGTGCGTTTGCCAGAAGAATTCAGGCAGGTGTAACGAGAGTGTATAATAGGCTGTCTTTAAATTAAGAATCCAGAGTATTTTTTAGACTACACTATGAAGAGCAGAGAGCAAGCAGTACAGGAAAAACAAAATGGTGCATAATCCATTAGCAAGAGTGTGCTTTAAAAATAGTACTAGGGACCCATAATTTACAGATCACCTTAACAGTTGTTCTTGGTGCTTACACTTGTAGAAATGAGTGTGTCTGCTCTGAAAATTCTCTTTAAACCCAATAAGGAAGGCACCACCTAAACAGCCAACCCAGGGAGTGGTGGAGGATTTGCATCCCCCAGTGTATCTCTCTGGAGCATTTCACATGGTGTGAAGTAGTGGGGGAGTTAAGTGACTTAATTTCCAAATCGTCTTTGCTAGTTTACGGATTATGTGATTAAAGACAATGAGAAGGGCGGGGGATGTCACTGGCAGATTGTAACAAAGTGAATGGCGTGACAAGGTGCAGTCTTAGGAGAAAAGTCTGCTCATTGTGGGTGAGCTGGGGACTCTTGTTAGCCTGCTGGGTCTACACCGGAGCCCAGGGATGCTGTACTCAGAGTTCCCTGGCACAACACCCATCCTGCCATGGAGCTTTCTCCTGCACATGGCTTGGGGCAGTCAAGCAGGTGACGTCACAGAGGCACCATCTCTGCCGAAACCACAACAAAGTGGGGTGCTCCCCTTGGCCCGGGACTCAGCAGTGCAAGTCCAAGAAAACTACTTTATGCAAAAAGTCAACAGAAGAAAATGCACACCCTAACTCAGTTTCTTTTAGGAAAGGCTCAGGGAGAACAGGCACTTAGCAGAAGTGTTGATAAGAAAAGGAACCTGGTTGACCAGATGCACAAAATATCTGGGTCCATTGTATGGACAGAAATATTGGGCCCAGTGCCAAGGCCACAGGGTGGGTCTGGTTGCCTTGATTAGGGAGCTGAATGTCCAGGGAGGGAGAGGATGCCCAGGTGCAAGTGTGTGCACAGTGTGGCTTAGAGCCTGGTGCTCCAGCCATTTCCACAATGAACCTTGGAGCAGGCCTCTAGGCCTCCACAATTTGCCATCTGTGAAATGAGGTGTGGCAATTTGATGAAAGGTATTTACTGAGTACCTACAGTGTACTGGACTCAGGCTAGCTTTGAAGACACAAAGATGAGGGAGGCATGATCCCTGCTTTGTAAATGCTTATCATCCAGTGGGTCTGCACCCAGTCCTTTGACTTAATTATTCAAGCCAAAGACAGATTCCTGGGAGAAGGGCCATCTAATAGGTCCTTTTAGGCAGCCATTCCATGATGCAAGGCAAGGCAGAGTGGGGAAAGGAGCCCTGAGCTTTGGGTTGGAAAACCTGCACACTAGTTGCAGGTCTGCCTGTAACTAGCTATTTGACCTCAGACAACAACAGTTTGTTATCCCAGGCCCCAGTTCCTCGCCTTACTGTGTCCCAACCTGCTAGACTGTGGTAAAAGATTAAGTGGGCTGGCAGTGTGCCCCAGCACCACGGAACTGGCCCGGTGGTGTCCACTGGTTCTGAACCACCACTTGGGATCTCTGCACCCAAGCTGGCCTCCCCTCCGCCCTCAAGTTCTACCCCTGGAGATGAGGAACTGCTAGGCCATTCTCCATATAGAAAATCACACTCGGGACTTCCAGCACCAGGCTCATGCTTCCCATCTCTCCACCAGCTGCTGCCCCAAGGCGAGAGCCCAGCATGTGCCCATGGCTGTGTTACAATGTCATGTTCCATTGCTCCATCCTTATTTTCTCTCTACTTCAAAGCGCCTGGTGACCCCAAATAAAGGGGTCAAGCTGTGAATCAAGGAGGCGGGCTTAGGAAATCAGTTAGTTTTATGGCCACAGTTAGTCACTGATTGCCCTGGGTGGAGCAGAACCAGAACCTGTGGTCCCATCAAGAGAACTCCGCTTTCCAGTTCAACAGCATGTTTGCTGAGTCTTCCTTGAACACCAGAGCACTGCAAAAGCTCATGGGAAATGGAAGGGGAAAAAATAAGTTTAATTGGATGCTCAAAATGTTTGCAAATTCATGCAAGGTTAATGACGATGTGCATTTCCCATGATTTTTTGAAGACCCCTCATAATTCCAAAGCCTCAGGGAATCCTGGGTGTGTGTGTGTGTGAGAAGAGCCAGGCGATGGTGCGAAGGTCCACTCCCCGCCTCTCAGCCGGTCCTTTCTCCCTTCTCTGTTCCAGTGGACCACAGCATGTTTGAGAACTTGAACACAGCCCTCACTCCAAAGCTCCAGTCTAGCCGCTCCTTCCCCCACTTGTCCAGGCCTGCAGCCCCCAGCTCTGCCGCCCTGGGCTCTGCAGAGGCTGGCGCACCGGGACTCTGGGTAGGCAGCAGCCAGCACCTCAAGAACCTGGGCAAAGCCGTGGGGGCCAAAGTCAATGACTTCCTGCGGAGAAAGGAGCTCTCCAGCCTCGGCAGCGTGGGTGTGACGGAGATCAACAAGACAGCCGAGGCCCAGCTGGCCGATGGGGCTGATGCGGCACCCGGGGCCTGGCTGGAGGATGGAAGGTGAGCCCCTTCCCACCTGCCCACTATCCCTGCAGTTCCGTGGGCTCATGCAGCGTTTGCAGGGGAGAAAAGGCATAAGGTTGGGAAGTGAAAGTCATGTCAAGAGAAGCGGAAGGGCCGGCGCCGTGACTCAACAGGCTAATCCTCTGCCTTGCGGCGCCGGCACACCGGGTTCTAGTCCCGGTCAGGGCGCCGGATTCTGTCCCGGTTGCCCCTCTTCCAGGCCAACTCTCTGCTGTGGCCCAGGAGTGCAGTGGAGGATGGCCCAAGTGCTTGGGCCCTGCACCCCATGGGAGACCAGGAAAAAGCACCTAGCCCCTGGCTCCTGCCATCGGATCAGTGCGGTGCGCCGGCCGCAGCGCACAGTCCGCGGCAGCCATTGGAGGGTGAACCAACGGCAAAAGGAAGACCTTTCTCTCCATCTCTCTCTCTCACTGTCCACTCTGCCTGTCAAAAAAAAAAAAAAGGAGAGAGAAGCGGAAGGCTGGGTCGTGTTCACAAGCACCAGAGTCAACCTCTATAGCCACGGCTCATGCGTCCTGCGTGCCCAGTGGCCTTAGCACTGCTACATACTGTATCTGTCTCGTCTTTTTTCTAATCCTCACAGTAGTCCTAGCAGGGAGCGCGTGTCTCCCTTGCAGATGGCTCGAGTTCAGAGACGGGGAGAGTAGCCAGAAGTCAGTCAGTACTCGGCAGAGAGCTGGGTCTGACCCCAAGTGAGGCGCAGAAGCTCCTCCACCAGCCATGCTGAGCCCCTGGGATGGGGGTGAGATAGCCCTGCCCTCCTTCCGGATTGCACCAACAGGTGCAGCCCAGGCCTTGTTTGGAACACTTGTATCTCCTGCACGGGGCTTACTGCAGCGGCTCTGCACAGACGCAGGTCTCCAGTGCTCGCTCTCTCTCTCTCTCTCTCTCTCTCTCTCTTTTTTTTTTTTTTTTTGACAGGCAGAGTGGACAGTGAGAGAGAGACAGAGAGAAAGGTCTTCCTTTTACTCTCCAATGGCTGCTGCGGCCGGTGCGCTGTGGCCAGCGCACAGCGCTGATCAGAAGCAGGGAACCAGGTGCTTCTCCTGGTCTCCCATGCGGGTACAGGGCCCAAGCACTTGGGCCATCCTCCACTGCACTCCCTGGCCACAGCAGAGAGCTGGCCTGGAAGAGGAGCAACCGGGACAGAATCCGGTGCCCCGACCGGGACTAGAACCCGGTGTGCCGGCTCCGCAAGGCGGAGGATTAGCCTGTTGAGCCGCGGCGCCGCCATCCAGTGCTCTTGATCCCGCCTCCAGGAGGCAACATGCTGTGCTGATCTGTGTGAGGCTGGAATGGGCCAAAAGCCGTTTGCGCACAAGTTGCTGCGACCCACCAGCAAACCAAGAACGAGAGTCCAGAGCGTACCGCTCGCTCTCATTGAGTGGGTGAGTTGTAAGTACAGTTGGGGTTAGAGAGGTGTGAACGCAGCGTGGACTGGCGTCCTTAAAGCCTGAGTGTCCACTGTGCTCTACCTTACAGGTCAGTCCTGCAGGAAGCATTCCCTCGGCTGGACCCTCCGCCTCCCATAACCAGGAAGCGAACCCCCCGGGCCCTGAAGACCACCCAGGACATGCTGATTTCCTCGCAGCCTGTCCTAAGCAATCTGGAGTATGGGACAGAGCTGCCACCCCCCGGGCAGCCCCAGGACTCCCCTCCCACGGCCCCGCCCACCCCAGCAGAGATGGCACAGCCAGAGGTGGCCACCCCAGAAATGGGAGAGGAAAGCGAGACTCTGCCCAACGGAGAGGTGCCCCTGTCCTCGGTCCCCGACCTCATCCACAAGGACAGCCAGGACGAAGCCACGCTAAAGACGACTGAGCACAGAAGGGCCTCCTCCCCCGGCCTCAAACTCAGCCTGAGCCCCATCAGCCTGGGCGAGTCCTGGGGGAGCAGCGGTTCCCCTCCAGGGACACGGACCTCCAGCCAAGACAATGAGGGCCCTCACCCGGATCTGCTGTCCTTTGAGTAGTGTCCCGCACCAAGCACCACCCACTCCTCCACTGCGCACACAGGCCCTGCGCTCCGCGGTGTCTGTCTTGCGTGCCCATGCGCAGCACGGTGCGGCCGGTTCCCCCACATGAGTCGCTGCACACTAGGAAATCTTTGAGTAGTACCAACTAGAGTCTGCAGAGGCACAGGGACTCGGGTGCCACCCCCATCATGAATTTCTTCCCGTAAGGGCAGCATGCCCTTGCAGGAATTCTCTTTTTCTGTCCCTTCTACACTGCCCACTCCCCTGCTCTTCTCTCTCTGTGCCCTGCTTCCTTCTCTGTCCTCCTTGATGGCCCAGGGGCCCCCTGCCCCACAAGGAGCAAGGTTGGGTGAGCGATGATGCGGCTGGCTTACTGATGGGCCCCGGCCTGGAAAGCCACACACCCTGACCACTGCCCAGCTGTGGCTCCTTGGAATCCCAAGGCAGCAAGGGTCCCTTGGACCCTCCTTGCCTTTGCCCCTGGATTGGAGGCTCTGGGGAGATGCTGACCAGGCCTGAGACACGGAGGGCTCACCCGAGACTTGAACCCGGGATTCTCAAGATGTTCGCGGTAGAGTCAGAGGCAGAACCCACAATGAAGTCGCTGCCTGTCTGGAAGAGGCACTCAGGGAATTAGAGTGTCTGGGGCGCCTGCGCAGAAGGGAAGGCGAGGCTCCCTCGCTGGGTGCGTGGGGCAGGTGCAGCGGAAGCGTCAGTACGTGCGTGCGCAGGTTATGTGACCAGGGAAGGGCCCGGGAGCCTGCAGGGGGCCCTAAGGAGGGAACGCAGAGTCCAGGCAGAACAGGCGGTGAGGACAGGACCAAGAAGTGCAGTCACTGGGGGTCAGAGCAGCTCTCCAGCGAGTGAGGCGCCTCCAGGGGCTGGCGCGGTGAGCACGAGGGCCAGAGCATGTGAGGGGCTGGAACGAGGTCAGTGTCGGGGAGTAGCCACTTCTACTGATGACATGGGAGGCGTGGGTGCGCTTGCGCAGAAGTCGCCCGAGGCCCCCGCGTCTGGCCCGCCTTTCCCTTCTGCGCTTCCCCTGGAGCATCTGTGGCCGGGACTGACCAAGTGGGTCCAACCTGGACTGGCTTTAGGCGAACTTGCTCTTGTGTCTGTTTCCTACCAGAGGTCCTATCTTGCTGTCTTCCTGTGGCCAGCGAGGGGGTGCATTTAACCCGGAGGGGCTTCGCGGGGAGAAGGGACAGCCAGGGTTGAGGAAGGGGGAAGGCTGGGAGGGGCTCATGCAGCCAGGGCAGGCCAGGCAGAGGCGTCTGCTCTTCTATCCACTATATGGCTGTCTGCTCCTGAGCTCTGGGACGAATGCATCCCCTCCCCGCCACCTCTGCAAGGTGAGATTCCCACACCTACTGCTGCAGAGCCAGGAGCCTCGGAGGAGTGGCTGGCAATGGGCCCCTTCCTGCACTGTTGGTTCTGTGGCTATGTGAGCTCTTGGCACACGCTGTCTGTGGACTTACATCTCTCCTCTCTCCCTGGTGAAGGCGAGGGCAGCCCGGCTCCTGCAGGCCTGGCAGGGACAGCCCAGGGCTGTAGCTGCTCGTGTAGACGCTGCCCTCCTCCAGAAACATCCCAGGGATGCAATGTCTGCCCCCGATGTCAGCGAGGAGTTCCCAGGGCTCTCATGTAGGGTGCTGTGACTTTTCCCAGAATGGGACATCACACAAAACACCCCATGTGTCGCGTTGAGTGGAAACTCCAAACAGGCGCTCTGAGAGCAAGCCGAGTCTCACCTGTGCTTTGCTTCTCCAGTGCAGGGGGTGCTGCTGCTACTGTGGGAGGCCCCCAGATGTGAAATCTGGTTTCAGATGCTGCAGGTACTGCCTGGTGCTAGAGGGGACAGGTGCTGCTCACAGCCCAGCAGGAACAATCCCACAGGGCTGGGCTCAGACCAACTCTTCCATCCAAAGCCCTCCCGGTTTGCAAGTCCACCCAACGGCTTGGCAGCCATGTTCCCACAGGCCCTCAAAGCAGATCCAGCTTCTCTGGGAGCTCACCCCTCGGGCAGCCAGCCCCCAGGAAGGCAGGGTGGTGAGGCGGCACCAAGGACCTTTCTTCTAGGAAGTTGGGCCCCCCAAGTCTTGTCTCCCCAAAGTCCGTGGTAGCCCCCTACTCAGCACATATCTTTACCCTGATAGACCAAGGCGTGAGCTTCCAGAATCTGGCAGGAGAATGGGGACCCTGCACAGGGGGAGAGAGTGGCTGTCAGCACGTGGGCGAGAGGCAGACACAGGCTGGCAGCCACCACCTGTGAAAACGAGAAAGCTGCCCCAGTCCGGGGAAGGAGGAAGATTATAGATCTGAGGATTTTCTAGAGAATTAATATTTATATTTTTAGTAATTTTCTGGTAGATGGGAATTGCACAATAAAACGGTTTGGTTTGGTTTGCTGGCTCTGTCTGTCTGCCTCCTGGCTGACCACGGGAGCAGTGGCTTCCTTGGGGTTGCCTTGTAGGGAGCAGGGCACTTGGCTGTGTGTGAGCCAGAGAGAGGGAGATGGGGAGGTGGGCGCTGCTGTCAAAGCTCCCACCCAACGCCCTGGAGGGACAGTTTCTCAGGAGATGGTTCCACTGGCCACCGTTCAGAGTGTCCCTCTGCCCACCGTTCAGAGTGTCCCTCTGCCCACCAGACCTGTCACTGTTGCAGGGCTCCACATGGTGTGTGGGGGTAAGACCCCACCGCCATTCAGGTGGAGGGGCCAGTGGCCAGGCCTGAGAGTCGCAAGCTGGGTTACACAGTCCTCTCCCACCAATGAAGGGATGGAGAGGGGGGCATGTGCGCACAACCTCTTTTAGGGTGGACCAGAGCTTCCATCAGATTCTTATAGGGAAGCCTCCCCAGTATACATGTTAGGAAAAATACCCAGAGCTGGTGACCTAGAGGCTGCCCAGGGCCTCGCTGCCACAGACCTCCCTGGACTGGCTGAGCCTGGACGCCCATTGATGAGGAGAATGTGGCTTGGATAAGAGCTGGTTTGGACCATGGAGTGCTCACCCTGCTGAGAGGTGGCCAGGCCTTTAACCTTCGAAGGAAGAAAGAAATCAAGAATGGAAGTGATGTCCTATCTGTTTTGGGGGAGGAGGGGCACCGGGAGATACTGGGGCTGTCCTGCCCAGCCCTCTGTTTGGCCACCATGACTCCACCAGGGCAGGGCAGTGGACAGGGGCTCCTGGGCTCCGCTCATCAGAGTCTCTGGTGCATGGCTGTGTGCCCTCCCTGCATCTGACTCCACTCCCGTGCTGGGCCCTGTAGAGCAGGAACCGGGAGGCAGCAGCTGGGCTCTCTGGGGCTGCTCGCTCTCTTGCAGCCGGGCGGGCACGGGATATTCTGGGAAGCAGGGGTGGGTGACACAAAAACCAGCCCCACACATTCCGCGCATGGGGGAAGGCATTGAAAGCACTGACAATGACAGCCTCTTTTCTTGACCGGAGTGCTCCGGGGCCGTGCCTGGGATGACCTCTCCCATCGGATGGCTTCAAGATCCTTGCTGCAGGCGCTCAGGTGTGAAATGTGCCTTGAACATGCCTTTCCTTCTCTCCGTTATGCCAAGTAATAGCTTCGGGAGAGGGCAGAATTGTCAAGCGTGAGCATGGGTGTGCCAGTCACTGCTAACATGGAGCTCAAAGCAGAGCAGTCTCTGGTCTGGAAGCTGGGCACAGAGGCCTCTGCTCAGTCCAGCTATCCAGTTCCCTGCCCACCACCAGCTGTGTGGGGCGCTGCTGACACTGGCGGAGAAGGGGTACACAGGACGCCCTGTCTCTGCCCGCCTGCGAGTTAGGCTCACGAGCTCTGTCACTGGGTGTGGAAGAACAGACCAGGAGCTGGTGCCGGCCTTTAGAGGGTTAAGCCTCCACCTGCGATGCCAGCATCCTAGATCAGAGTCCCAGCTGCTCCGCTTCTGACCCAGCTCACTGATCCTGCGCCTGGGAAAGCAGCCGAGGATGGCCCAAATCCCTGGGCTCCTGCTGCCCACATGGGAGACCCAGATGAAGCTCCTGGCTCCTGGCTTTGGCTTGGCCCTGCCTCAGTCATTGCAGCCAACTGGGGAGTGAACCAGCAGGTGGAAGATGTCCCTCTCCCTCATCTTCCTTTCCTCTCCCTGCCAACATGCCTTTCCAATAAATTTTGAAAAAAAAAAAAAAAATACAGCAGAGTGCTAAAGGGACATCCATTTCTTCTATGTGTACAGAAATTGCCAGAAGACACTGAATGGGAGCCCATCAGCTTCCTTCCCCAAGTATGCAGGTGCTAGCGGGGGACCCCAGCCGGGGTGCAGATTTATGGGCTCTGATGCTGCCCCAAGGTCAAGAGCACTCGTACGTGGGCAGCTTGCTCTGCTCCCAGCCTCTGAGTCCCTGTGCAGCGGGTGAATCCTGGACGTGTTCTCTGTGTCTCCTCTTGCACACCCCCATCTCCGTGCCGCAGTGAGGAGCAGGCCAGCCTCACAGCAGCAGAACTCGGCAATGACTTCAGTGGCTTCTCGTTGAGCTTTTGGTCCTCGGGGTCCCTTGGGCTCTGCACAGTGCTCCCTGCTGCACCTGCTGCTGGGTTTGGGCTCCCCGCTCCAGACCCCCCACCTTGGCTCCCCTGTGAGTGGGAACAAGTGACCGAGTGTGCATGGCACTTGCCCCCTCCGGGATGCCCTCCTCCTGCTGCTGTTGGCACTGCAGCCTGCAAACCCCCCTATCCCCCCACCCCCACCTCCATGAAAGCCCAGAGTCCCCTGCGCTGACTTCCTACTAATGAGAAAATTCCTCTGCTTGCTGTATCCAGGGAGCGACCCCTGGGAGACACAATCCCCTTTGTGCCCGGCTTATCTCCAGCTGCTGCTGGGATAAACAGTCCAGCCCAAGGGGGCCTGGGCATGCTCTTGCCCGCCAAGCACTCACTCCCTGGGCCATTGGCCGCACACATACGGGATGCCAGCTGGGCAGACCCTGCGGGTCAGCTCTGCCCCTGGCTGCATCCTGCCCCCTGGGGGTCGCCTGGAAAATCTGCTGCCTACACAGAGCAGGAACCACACTGCCAGTGGTTTTCCTTGGCAATCAACCAAAAAAACATCTCTGAACGAAACAACCGAAAACAACAAGCAGCCTCCCAACACAGCGCAACCTTGTTTAACCTTGTTTGCACAGCCAGCTGTTCCCGCAGCCATCTGCTTAGCTGCCTTCCCCCTGAAGGCCACCAGTTGGCCACCTTGTTGCCACCAGTTGGCCACCTTGTTGGCCACCCATTGGCCGGCCACCTTGCTCATCCCAGGCTCCCGGCAATGGTGTCCCTCCTGCTGGCCTGGTCTCGTGGTCAGGAACTTCTTGGCATTCAGCCTGCTTTTGGGCGAGCTCTCAGCCACTGAGAACTCCCTGTGGTTTTCAGGCTGGTCTCGGCCACCACAGGCCACCGATGGGAGGAACTCTGTCGGCCCTGGGAAGGGCTTGTGGCCTCAGCCATGTGGCTGAGCATTCTCTGTGTCCTGAGCCTGCCACGCCTGCCGAGCCCCAGTGGGGCTGCTCAGAAGCCGGGGCTCCCCCCTTGCACGAGCCTCCCATCACTTCCTGGGATCTGGAAAACGCTGGCTCCGTGGGCCTGGCCTGATTTGAATCCCGGCTCCTGTGTTCTGGCAGTCTCAGGAAGTGTTGGTGGCACACTTGACAACTGCTCACTAGACCTGGCCAAGGTGTGACATTTCTAGGAGCTGGATCTCCCGGAGAGGCTGCGCCAGCTCCCTGGGAAGTGACCATTCTGTGCAATGAAGCTGACGGGCGGGCGAGGCTGGGGGCTGGACTGCCCATGCCTCGCCCTCAGCCCTCAGCCCTCAGCGACTCTGTAGCTGCCCTGTGTTGTGACACATTGGGAGGTCCTGCTGGGAGGCACAAGCCAGGTGTCCGACAGGTACTGCGCACTCCGGGTCTTCTCACCCCAGCCCCAGCCTACCTGGCAGACTCTACCCGCCAAGCCTGCCTCCCTGCTCCAACCCGAACCCCAGCAGCCTCCCAGAACCGCCCCAAGCCCTCATGGAAGGCAGCCCTCCTACCTGGACCACCGGTTCGCCTTCCCCTCTCTTACCTCCAACTTAGCCAGGCTGCATTACATTATTCTTCAGCCATCGGCTCAGGTGCCCCTCCCTCCAGGGATCTTTCCCTGCCCCGCACCCCCAGCACTCCCCTGCTCTCCTGGAGCAGCCCAGGCACCGGCCATTGCAGCCCTTGCTGTAGGACACAGGAAGTGGTGGCCTCAGCTCCCAGCACAGTGCCCGGTGTGGCCCAAGGGCTCAATGAATTGTTGGACCTGAGTTTTTCCAGCGCCCATCCTCAGAGCCTCTGGCCACAGACTGGTCTGGCTGATCTTTGCTGTGCAGGGAAGGGGTGAGGAAAAGCATGAACAGGCCCAGATGTGGCTCCTTTGCCTGCAGCCAGAGCCTTTATTAACTCTGGACAGGTGCATTTTGTCTGGCCGGTGTAGGAAGGGGTGGGCTCTCATACCTGTGGGAGCTGCTGCATTCCCATTTGTAATATTGTAGCTTCCCACTCGCAGCCTCCCTCTCAGCTGGAGCTCCAGCAGGTCGCTAAGGCTCCTAGACTCCCCAGGAACAGTGCACATCAATGCACACAATCAGCTCGCTTGCTTTCCCCAAGAATCGTGCAAGGGCAACCTGACCAAGCCCAGCCTGCAATGTATAGCCCAGCTCCCTCATTGGACAAAGCCTCCATTTCTCAAAGGCTAACCTGTGCCAGGGTCGTCTCACTGGACGCCACGACAACCCTGGGTGCCACGATGCACGATCCCTCTTTTCTAACTGAGGCCAATCAAAGACTCAGGGAGTTTAGCAGTTCGCCCATAGTCACTCCCCCAATAAGTGACAGAGCTGACAGTAGCACCTGCTGAAAACATTCGTTCCTAAGGGGATTGCTAAGAATCCGCTCTGACCCGCAGTAATTTCAGCCGGCTGTAGAAATGGTGGGTGTTTGGCTGTTGTCGCTGAAATTGCAAACTCGGGGAAGGCTGGCCTCGACACTGAAGACAAAGCATTCAACTGGGAGATGAGTAACTGGAGAGTACCTGCCTAAAGAACATCAGGATATATAGCCATTGTGGTTAACTCGCAGTTAACCACTGTGCGGTGCTGGGTTTCTTGATGACGGTCTGCCCTCTTGTGGCTAATTTTCGGTATTACAGCTTCTTCTTCCCTCCAAAGGAAATTTTTTACAATATTAATATATGAGATAAATACTATTACATTTTTTCAAAGATTTATTCATTTACTTGAAAGACAGAGTTACAGAGAGAGAGAGACAGAGAGAGGTCTTCCATCCGCTAGTTCACTCCCCAGATGGCCGCAATGGCCAAAGCTGCATCAATCCAAAGCCAGGAGCCAGGAGTGTCCTCCAGGTCTCCCACGTGGGTTCAGGGTCCCAAGGACTTGGGCCATCTTCCATTGCTTTCCCAGGCCACAGCAGAGAGCTGGATAGGAAGTGGAGCAGCCGGGCTTGGAACCGACGCCCATGTGGGATGCCGGCACTGCAGCTAGCAGCTTTACCCGCTATGCCACAACGCCGGCCCCACTATTTCTAAGATGCTTACAATTTCCTAAAATTATTCACAAATAGCATGTGAAGGAAGAAATAAAAGATGTGATATGCACAAGGCTCAAGTATTTGGGTCCTTACCACCCACGTGGGAGACCTGGATTGGTAGTAGTGGCCCAGGCTCAGTCCTAGAGTTCAGGTGTTTGGGGGCGTGGACCCGCTAATGGAAGATCTCTCCTTCCCTCTCCCTCCTCCACCTCTCCTATCTCTTCCACCTTAGACCATCTTCTTTTTTTTTCTTTTTTTAAAGATTTGTTTGTTTGAAAGCCAGAGTTACAGAGAGACAGAGATAGAGAGACAGACAGAGACAGAGAGGTCTTCCATCTGATAGTTCACTCCCCAAATGGCCGTAATGGCTGGAGCAGGACCTATCTGAAGCCAGGAGCCAGGAGCTTCTTCCAGATCTCCCATGCGGGTGAAGGACCCAAGGACTTGGCCATCTCCTACTGCTTTCCCAAGCCATAACAGAGAGCTGGATCAGACACAGCGCCAGCCTCCAGACCATCTTTAATAAGAACACTTTAAATGATTCTCTTAGAAAGTTTTCAAATACAAAGATGCTCTTGGAAAAAAAAATATTTCAGCAAACAGAGAAATATGAGGGGTCTCCAAAAACTTTGGAAAACATATATCATGAAAAAATTGTACATGAATTTCAAAGTATTTTTGTTTCCTTCCACAAACTCTTTGATTACATCAGAAAATTGGGTGGGATTGACATTGGTGATATGATATAAAAACAATGTCTATGATAGCAATAGACACATTTGCTATATTGTACAGAAAAAAAGGAAAAATACAAGTTTTATTAAGTTATGGATAACCACCATCTTTTTTTATTTTTTTAAAGCAGAGTGGACAGTGAGAGAGAGATAGAGAGAAAGGTCTTCCTTCCGTTGGTTCACCCCCAAGAGTGGCCGCTACGGCCAGCATGCTGTGGCCGGCGCGCTGCGCAGATCCGAAGCCAGGAGCCAGGTGCTTCCTCCTGGTCTCGCAGGCGGGTGCAAGGCCCATGGACCTGGGCCATCCTCCGCTGCACTCCCAGGCCACAGCAGAGAGCTGGCCTGGAAGAGGAGCAACTGGAACAGAATCCGGCACCCCAACCGGGACTAGAACCCGGTGTGCCAGTGCCACAGGCAGAGGATTAGCCAAGTGAGACACGGTGCCAACATAACCACGATCTTTTTTTAAATGGAGCTTTCAGATTAGCAGGGATAATTTTGATCTATTTGATTAAAAGTAGGAAAGGAAAGGGGAAAAGAAACAAAATGTGTAGTAAATGGACAGGATGGAACAGGATAGCAGAAATAACTTCCAGCAAAGCAAATGACAGTGACTGTAAGTGTACTGAGTGCACCAGACAGAGAGGATCTTAAACTGGAAGAAAATAGATCCAACAATATTTTGTCTACAGAAGGTGATGTTAAAAGATAAGAAAAAAGCTTGATAATGAAGGCTTAGAAAATCTGATGCCTGAGAAACTATGAATGAAAAGAAAATAAGGATAACAATTTTAATATTAAATCTAATACAATTAAAGCAAGAATCATCAGAGAAACACTTCGTAAAAACAGACTGAGATCATAAAATAATTATAAAATATATATACTTCAAAATATAAGCTCAAAAGCTAGAAGGAAGGATTTTGAATATTTCACCACAGTGAAGGTTGAGCAGGTGGATATGTTTACCCTGATGTGAACACTGCACAAGGCACAGATGGAGCAAAACATCACAGGGTACCCTATGCTTTTATGTGTCAATTAGAAATTCTAAAAAATGTTAAAACAAGAGTAGCAGGATGATGTAGACAAATCAGTATATTGTAACCAGAAAGTTAATATTGAGTTAAAATGAGAGATTCACCTCTCTGATAAGTCAAACAGATGGCAACTGGTGAACTTATGGACGTCCTTGTTTTAATGTGATCTGTAATGTTGACTGTGCCTAGGGGTGATGGGAATGAAGACTACAAGGAGTCTGCAAAAAGGCCATGGAAAGTGTGTATTACGGGAAAAAAAAAAGCATAGATTTCAAACTTCTTTTGCACCAAAGTAAACTTATGAGTCCGTTTTTTGATGGACTTTTGAAGTATCCTCGTATTCATAGAACCTTCACACTGGCTGAGTCAGTATGAAAGCCTTGGGAGATGGAAGTCAGACTTGTACCTCACCTTACCCACGTCTGCTTTGAAATCTGTTCAAAAGGAAAAACTAAAGCCTATTTTTCAAAATGATTACAAACTACTAACTAGTCCTTAGGTTGAAGAGGACACTTTTACAGGAATTAAAACACCATGGCTTGAACTGCAGTGAATGCTATTTATGATAAATCTGAAGTATCTGGATTGAAATTCATACATACATCATAGATCTAATAAATACATTTATTAGAAAACTATAATAAAAATTAGATAGATCCCCCCAAAATAAGATATCAATTCTATTGAGAATGCCAATCTAAAAACAATACAACGATTACCCAAACTGAAAGCTGACTTTGAAATACAATAAGCTAGTTAAAATTGCTTAACAAGACAAGAGATGTAAATAAGATGCAGGTGTGGGCATGTGCTATTGGTCAGTCTCATCAGAGCATAAAGTGATAAATATTATGACCTATGTGCCAATAATTTGAAAACTTAGATAAAATGGACACATTCTTAGAAAAAAAAACCCAAACTGACAAATTAATTGAATTAACCAATAAGTTTTGAAGATGTTTAAAAAGTAATAGGAGACTCCTCCACCACCACCATCACCAGAGCTGCAAACTCAGCTCTACAAGAAGGTGCTAAAATGTTTAAAAGAGGGCTGGCATTGTAGCAGAGCAGGTAAAGCCACTGCCACAATGTTGGCATCCCACATGGGTGCTGGTTTGTGTCCCGGCTGCTCCACTTCTGATCCAGCTCCCTGCTAATGACCTAGGAAAAGCAGTGGAAGATGGCCCAAATGTTTGGGCCACTGCTACCCATATGGGAGACCTGGAAGAGGCTCCTGATTCCTAGTTCTTGTCTTTGGCCTGGCCCAATCCCAGCCATTGCAGTCATCTGAGGAGTGAACCAGTGGATGGAAGATCTCTCTCTCTCTCTCTCTCTCTCTATGTAACTCTGACTTTCAAACAAATAGATAAATCTTAAAAAAAAATTTCAAGGAGCAGATAGTTCTGACCTGATAAAGTTGTTGGAGAAAATATAAAAAGGAGAAAGATCTTAATTGACTTTATATGATTAGCATAATCAAGATAAAGGAAATTCATTTGTGAGTTTTGTTGCAAAAGTTTCAAATGAAGTATTAACTTACTAAATCCAACAGTTTATTAAAGTTATACAATATGATCCACTTAAGCATCAGTTATTTTATTCATGTAATTTAACTTTATGATGGAGTGACTATAACAGGAATACAACTATCTTACTAGATGCAGAAAAATTCACAGTAAATTTCAAAACATTGCTGATAAAAATTCTAAAATAACCTTGATAAAGGCTATCTACTAAAAACCTAAAACAAACATACTTACAATGGATAAAAGTTCAAAGTATTTTTATAACGCTGAAAACAATACAACAATGATCACTATCAAAATTACAATTTAATGTATATGGAGGCTCTGGCAAATGAAATAAGCATGAAAAATAAATAAGCATATGTAATGTAAGACAACAAGAGTTATTATGTATAGCTAGCAAACCACTTACATAGAAAATACAATAGAACCAATAGTAAACCAGTGGATCCAGGAACACAGCAAGAAT
The DNA here is from genome assembly GCA_949820135.1 of Sylvilagus floridanus. NCBI lineage: Eukaryota > Metazoa > Chordata > Mammalia > Lagomorpha > Leporidae > Sylvilagus > Sylvilagus floridanus. The sequence continues at coordinate 123,876,345 of OX463225.1, forward strand.
TTTGCTACCATTGTAGCCTATTAGAATTGTAATAAAATATGATATAATTTATAACAACCAGAAATAATTAAAAATTAATCAACCAGAATATACAAGGCTCCTATGGTGAAACTTTACAAATGAAAGAGAAAAAAAAAAAACACGATGTAGCACGCTTATTCATGGGGGAAATCACAAGACTGTCAGTTGTTTTCTAGTTAATCTACAAATTCATGGCAAGTCCATTCAAAATTTCAGCAAGAGGCTTTGAGCAACTTAACATATTTACTCTAAACCAAGTATAGCCAAGTCAAGGTCCATGAATAGCTAAGACAACTTCAAAAAATAAGAGAAGGCTCTTGTCTTACCCACAGATAATGATATAAGTTATTAAGAAAAAAGACAATAATGCATTAGAAAGGGAGAGTTCTAGAGACATTGTCATATATTATAAAGGAGGAACATAAAAGGGCAAGTTGAATTATTAACATATTGAAATAGGGAAGCTAGCTCAATAACGCATGTTAAAGGATACAAAGTTGGATTTTTACCTCTTACTGAATGCAGAGGTTGACACCAGATTCATCACTTAGTCAACAAATACTATTGAGCATCCACTACACGTGAAGGACTTTTCTAGGTATTGGAGATATTCAGTGAAAAAGAATAAAACCTTTGCTATCATTAAAACCCTAAATGCAGATGGTAGAAGTATAAAGTCAGTAAAGAAAGTGAAGAGTAACTTTCTTATGCTCTCAGGGCAGGGAATGAGTTCTTTATATATATATATATATATATAAAGCTTTTATTTAAAGAATATAAATTTCCAAAGTACAGCTTATGGATTACAATGGCTCCCCCCTCCACAACTTCCCTCCCACCCACTACCCTCCCCTTTCCTGCTCCCTCTCCCCTCGCATTCACATCAAGATTCATTTTCAATTCTCTTTATACACAGAAGATCAGTTTAGTACATATTACGTAAAGATTTCAACAGTTTGCCCTCACATAGAGACACAAAGTGAAAATACTGTTGGAGTACTAGTTATAGTATTAATTCACAATGTATAGCACATTAAGGACAGAGATCCTACATGATTTTTTTTAAAGAATTGATTAATTATCTATGCAATTTCCAATTTAACACCAAGATTTTTTAATCATTTGCAATTATCTTTATATACAGAAGATCGATTCAGTATATACTATGTAAAGATTTCATCAGTTTGCACCCACACAGAAACACAAAGTGTAAAAATACTGTTTCAGTACTAGTTATAGCATTACTTCACATTGGATAACACATTAAGGACAGATCCCTCATGAGACGTAAGTACACAGTGACTCCTGATGTTGATTTAACAATTTGACACTCTTGTTTATGGCGTCAGTAATCTCCCTAGGCTCTAGTCATGAGTTGCCGAGGCTATGGAAGCCTTTAGGGTTTGCCGCCTTTGATCTTATTCCGACAGGGTCATAGTCAAAGTGGAAGTTCTCTCCTCCCTTCAGAGAAAGGTACCTCCTTCTTTGATGGCCCCGTTCTTTCCACTGGGATGTCACTCGCAGAGATCTTTCATTTAGGTCTTCTTTTTTTTGTTTTTCAGAGTGTCTTAGCTTTCCATGCCTAAAATATTCTCATGGGCTCTTGAGCCAGATCCGAATGCCTTAAGGGCTGATTCTGAGGCCAGAGTGCTATTTAGGACATCTGCCATTCTATGAGTCTGCTGTGTATCCTGCTTCCCATGTTGGATCATTCTCTCCCTTTTTGATTCTATCAGTTAGTATTAGCAGACACTAGTCTTGTTTGTGTGATCCCTTTGACTTAGACCTATCAGTGTGATCAATTGTGAACTGAAATTGATCACTTGGACTAGTGAGATGGTCTTGGTACATGCCACCTTGATGGGATTGGATTGGAATCCCCTGGCACGATTCTAACTCCATCATTTGGGGCAGGTCCGATTGAGCATGTCCCAAATTGTACATCTCCTCCCTCTCTTATTCCCTATCTTACATTTAACAGGGATCACTTTTCAGTTAAAATTTAAACACCTAAGAATAATTGTGGGAATGAGTTCTTAAACAAGAATCACACAAACACACACACAAAACATAAAGCAAAGATACTTGATGTTTTGATTGCATCAGAGTTCAATAAGAGCATACATTATGACCCATCTATAGAGTCCAGAGAAGCTCTCATGTTTCTGTAAGGAGATCCATGGGAAGATGTTCATCACAGTGTTGTTTATGGTAGCAGGGAATTGGAACCAATCTCGGTATCTATATCTAGAGTAACAGATGAGCAAAATATGGTGGATACACACAATGGAATTCCATGCATCAGTTAGAGGCACTGAATTAGACGTACACTCAATAATGTGGAACAGAATCAAACAGTATTGTTTGAAAAAGTAGTAACAGAATTGGAGCAATAGTACCATGTCATGTACATAAATGCCAAAGATACAAATTCAAAACCAATACTGTATATTCTATAAGGGCACATACATATACAACAACGTACATCAAATATAGATGTATAGAGCTGGTTTCTATGGGTGAACATTGAAAGTTAGGGATGAAGGGAAGAAAAATGAAACAAAATAGAGTTCACGTATGGACTGATGGTTGTGGTGAGTAAGAATTATCAATTTTCCACACATCAATCCAGAAAGAAAGGGGGGATATCCCAGTCTGGTTGTTAGGGGACTAGAACCTGAGACTCCTTGAGTTGGAAGATGCCTTAGCAGTAAGGCTAACTTCTTGTAAAGATAGAGATTATCTTTCCTTGGAAAATATCACCTCCTCACTGGAACCAGAATACAGAGCAGTCTGTTAGGATGCAGAATAGCTCTGGTGGATTCAGTCTTTGTTATTACATTTGACTAAAACTGCCCTGCTAGAAACACTCATCCATTAGTCTGAATTCTGCTGTCCATCCTTGTAGCCAATGAGTCTACATCAACTTTCATAGAACAGCGCTTCAAACAATTGGCATTGCTTTGAATAATTTGTTTTTCCTTTCCCAGTCCCATATAACCTGAGTTTTCAGTGGTTCCTCATGTAAGCTGTCCAAGGTCTTCTAAAAAATGTCAAGGATTATTGGCATTATAGCATAATGTCAACATCAGCTTTCAAATGTGCCTTGTTCATTTGATAAAGGTACTGGAAGCTCCTGGAGGCCATGCATTGTATAAGGTACTTTGCACAGGTGCTCAAGAAGAAAAGAAAAAAAAAACCACTTCTAGGAGAGTTATCATTGGAGCTTGAACTAATAGTCTTGAGGTACTGGATTTGGAAGTATATAAAGCTTAAACAAACCTCTGCTATCCAGAAAGGCCACATTTTATATACTGACTTACTCAAGAAATACTCATTGAATATATTTTATGTGCCAAAGATTGCTCTAGGCTCTAGAAACTGGAATATACTTCTTAGTATATAGAATTCAAGATATAGAACTGAATCCCAGGGAGCGGGCTGGCTTCTGGCATCCTTTACTGAATTGACCAGAAGGATTTGGCTTCCAAGCTCTCTGAATATGGCATTTCACTACTTGTCTTTGTAGTAGCCATGGATTGCTGTGACCCAAGAACTCTAAATTATTCATACTTTGGGGCCCCAGCCACAGTTCCTGTCCACGTTATCTGGAAATTTAGAGTTCTTCTCTTCAATAAACTTGGAAAACCAGTGGAGTGAAATGAACCATTAAGTTTTGAAGATGGCAAGAGAAAGGGCATAGAACTTGGTACATTCAGAATGAAGGAGGTCTTGATTAGCATTTTGAACTAGTAGAAAAATTGAAGGGGCTTTACCAATGCACCAAACTTTTCAGAGATGTGCTTCCAATCGATAGTCTCTAGGAATGAGACACGTCTGTATTCAGCACATATTTCTACATGCTGTGGAAGGCTCAAGGGAGATCCAATCGTGTTTTGATGACACTGAGAACCTCGAAGGGAAGAGAAACCACAAATGGGGGAGTATGTATCATGGTACAAAACTACACTACAATGCTGTACATTGTACAACCACTGCTGAAGTGGTTGGTGCTTGAATAGAATCAGGAAGAAAGTGTGTCCAGGTTGATGGCAAGATCAAGATTAGAAAGGGGCAGAGCTAGAGAAAAAATATACCTGGTGTGAGTGGTGGATCAAGGCCCTTACCATGACCAAGACCAACACAGACAGCTACACAGAAGGTGACAGCTGAGATCCTGATCCCACTGATGCTGTAAAAATTTCCATCACTCCCAACGTCCCCAAATTCACACGATACAACCAGGTCCAACAGGGGGTTTGGGGCAGTGTGCATCATCCCACCCAACCATTTGCATTACAGATGAAGAAACTAAGACCTAGAGAAGGGGCGAGGTTTTTCCAAAGTAAGGCAGCCACAGGGCTTGAACTCATGGCTCTGATCACAATGGCAAGTGCACACCCCTCTCTGATCAGCTTGTCAGAAGGAGAGTAACAATCATGACAAAGCAGTGATAGGACCTTTAACAAGGCAAGGAGAGTAGGTCCAGGTTGTCTGATTCCAACAAGGAAGAGAGGTGAATGAGGTGGGGGTGCTGGCTGGAAACTTCTTTTAGAATATGCATGGGAAGCAGGGATGTGGGGAGTGACTTCTCTGGGGCTGGCAGATAGAAGATCTTCAGTTACCAAGGCCAGGAAAGTCTGAATTGTCCACTGGAGCTTGGCATTCTGGACTTAACACCTGCAGGAGAATCACCAGATGAGAGCTGCCTCCTCATTTCTTCTTGAACTTGCTTTGTCCAGGCTCCATATCTTCAAGGCAATACATGCACATAATCATGGTCACTGTTTTCTGGGAGGAAAGCAGAAGACAAGCCATGAGACTCCACAGCAGGAGCCACACGGACCACCCCCCTTCAAGGACACAGACACAGACATAGACCCATCTTGAAGTCACATCACAGTGTCATCTTCAGAGGCAGCAGGGGTACCACAGGGAACTCTCCTGGTAAAATAGGGGATTCTGTTTAAAATCTAGTCCTTAGAGTTTCCACCCTAGGTGTCTCCATTCACCAGCAGAAAACCTGGCGTCCCTCAGAGGGAGAACATCTGAAGCTTGTTCTAAGGAGGCAAAGGGAAGGGGGAAGGAGATGAGGACAATGGTAGGGTGTTTCCCTGCTGCAGCTCAGGCTGCCAGTGCAGACCAGTGTGGGGAACTGGGCTTGAGAATCTCATCCAGTTCTTAGGGAAGAGCGCTGAGGGGCCTCCGGGTGTTTGTGTTGCTCTTATTGCTAAGACAAATGCCATCACCAGCCCCAACCAATGCCATCAGCTCATCTGGGCTAGCCCAAAGGTTGCAGTACAAGTACAGTCCTGGATTTCTAGCTCTGTTGCCTTTTCTGGTTCTTATTCCTGCAAGTTTTGGTGGAAAATGGCCATGGGACTCCATTTGAAGCTGGACCTACACTAAGTGACTTTGTGTATACAGGGGTGCACTAACCTCTGCAATGGCAAGAGCAGGGACAGAGAAACAAGGATTGGGGGAGGGCTTTTATGTTTACCGTTAGAACTCCATGCTTACTCACGTTAGGGAGGTGAGAAGCTCACTGTGGCAGCCTGAAGGGTGACTTTGGCGAAGACAGAGTAGAATGGGTTTGGGGTGATTGCAAACTCCTTGATAACTCTATGTCCTCTGTCTGTGTTAGCTAGAACATCTGCTCTCATTATCATTACCTGCCCACTGGTGACTGGGAACACATTGAACAGGTAACCATACAGTTCACCATGAGAAAACAGAATTACACATACATGCCTCTGGAAGTCTGCATTAAATTCAGACTGTGTTGCAAATGACACATCCTAGTTTCTCTTCTGAGAGCAGATTCCAAGGATATGAGGAAGAAAGAATCGCTACTTGCGATGTGATTTGGGGGTCCTCACTATGGATTTTCTGTACTCAAGTTTCCTGGCTGTCTCTCATCCTCCACCAAGACTTACCACCTTTAGAGATGTATCTGAGGTAATTTGTCATCTAGCACTTTATAAATGAATGCTTAGCAAATGTTGATCAAAGGTAACAGGATGAACCTTGGGAAAGCCTGAAAGTGCTTCCTTCCATTTGCATATCTGTCCACTTGTCCGTTAATTGCCAAAGGCTAATTGTTGGCACAAGGTTACAGAATGAATTTGAAGTGAGCACTCCTGCTATCCTGGCTGTCCAAGGACAGAAAGCTCTATGACCTGCCACCTTCAGGGCCTAGAAGACCTCATTTCTCAGCTGAACAGAAATTGCTCTTAGCGGGTTGAAGCTTTTCAGAGATAATGGCATAGAAAAGGGTATTTGTTTTGCATTGATTCTACAAAGTAAGCCACTGGTGGAAGCAGGGTTAAGGTTCCTTCCTGACCCTGAATGAAAGCCTTTACCATAAATAGCATCCAACTCTGGTTTTGATCTTTTCTTGTTGAAGCATGGGATTCTTCTCCGGATTGGTTTTAAAAGCTGAACCACCAGACCTTGATCCGGTTTTTCAAATTTTGAGATCAGTTCCTTTAGGCTTGGAAAGACCTGTTTTGGAGTCCCTTCTGCAGTCTGCAAAAGTACAAGAAAGGAGACTGCTTATCCTAGTGCAAGTGTGTGCAAAACCCAACACTTCTCAAAACAGTGATTTTCAGGGATGCCACACGGAGCTGACAAACTGAGAGCAGCTAGCAGATCATGCTTCAGAGTCCACACCAGCTGCAGTTTACAGGAGTCCTTGCCCTTTTTTTTTTTTTTTGGACAGGCAGAGTTAGAGAGAGAGACAGAGAGGTCTTCCTTCCATTGGTTCACCCCTCAAATGGCCGCTACAGCCAGCACTGTACCAATCCAAAGCCAGGTGCTTCTTCCTGGTCTCCCATGGGGTGCAGGGCCCAAGCACTTGGGCCATCCTCCACTGCCTTCCTGGGCCACAGCAGAGAGCTGGACTGGAAGAGGAGCAACCAGGACTAGAACCCAGCGCCCCAACTGGGACTAGAACCCGGGTTGCTGGCGCCGCAGGTGGAGGATTAGCCAAGTGAGCCACAGCACCGGCCATGGAGTCCTTGATTTGAAGACTGACCTCTGACTAGAACTACTCTGAGAAAAGAGGGTTTCCAACCAGCGGATCCCTGGCTGGATTTGCAGTATGCATGGCAAGTGGATGTAGGGCCGCGCTTGGTGTAGACATACTGCCAGACCCTGGGCCTTGTTGGGAAGCTTTGCTGTCTGAGGGAATGAACAGAGGTGGGCTTCTGATGGGAAAGGGACGTGTGTGACTTACCTGCTGGATCAATTCAGAATCCGCAGGCAAACGAAGCCCCAGTTGCAACTGAGACAGCGAACATCACCACAACTCAGTTTAATTGGAAACGGTGGTATGCTGCTTACCAGCTGTTCACCCAGGACTATTTTGCAATAAGACCTTATAGAAATAACCTAAAAACAAAAAGAACTGGCTTTCTCTGCTCTTATGTGTTTGGTTTCCTTGATTATGCACTGTGGTTCTCCGGCAGCCACCAGTCTGGGCCACGGAGAGCAGCAGTTTCTGGCATGCGGTCTGGCTAACCTCTAGACTGACACGGCTGACATGCAGATTGACACTGTGGCTGCCTGCAGGAAAGTCCCCTAATGCACTCACTTCAACCCAGAGCATCATCCGCCACAGGCCTCTGGCCACAGTGCAGGTTGCGCTTTGAAGAAACAGCTCTTTGTGTCTGAGTTGTTGTTGATTGGGATCTGCTCTGGGTTTTCCAGATAAGAGACAGAACAGGGCATTGAGGAATTATCCAGAATTTCCCAAAAGAAGCACAGCAAAGAAAAAGGGTTTTGAAATCACTTACTCTTTACAAGATCTTTTATTGTGAGATAATTTCAGATGTAGAAAACTTGCAAAAAGAGGCCGGCGCCGTGGCTCAACAGGCTAATCCTCCGCCTTGCAGCGCCGGCACACCGGGTTCTAGTTCCGGTCGGGGCGCCGGATTCTGTCCCGGTTGCCCCTCTTCCAGGCCAGCCTTCTGCTGTGGCCCAGGAGTGCAGTGGAGGATGGCCCTGGCCCAAGTGCTTGGGCCCTGCACCCCATGGGAGACCAGGAGAAGCACCTGGCTCCTGGCTCCTGCCTTCGGATGTGCACGGTGCGCCGGCCGCAGCGCGCCGACCGTGGCAGCCATTGGAGGGTGAACCAACGGCAAAGGAAGACCTTTCTCTCTGTTTCTCTCTCTCTCACTGTCCACTCTGCCTGTCAAAAGAAAGAAAGAAAGAAAGAAAGAAAGAAAGAAAGAAAGAAAGAAAGAAAGAAAGAAAGAAAGAAAGAAAGAAAGAAAGAAAGAAAGAAAGAAAAAAGAAAACTTGCAGAAAGAGTAAAGGAGCAGGAGTTGTAGCACAGTGGGTTAAGCTGTCGCTTGTGATGCCGTATTGGAGGGTTGAATCCAGTCCTATCAACTCTGCTAATGTTCCCTGCCTATGCACCTGGGAAGGCAGTGGAAGATGTCTTAGGTACATGGGAAGATGGCCTAGGCACTCTCCTCTTGGGAGTCCAGCATGGAGTTCCTGGCCCCTGGCTCAGCCCTGGATCTGGTCGGCATTTGGGGAGCAAAGCACTGGATGGAGACCTCCCTCTCTGTCTCTCCTCTGTTTTCCAAATAAACAAATCTCTTTAAAAAAAAAATTGTAAAAACCTACATAGCCGGTGCCGCGGCTCACTAGGCTAATCCTCCACCTTGTGGCGCCGGCATACCGGGTTCTAGTCCCGGTCGGGGCGCCGGATTCTGTCCCGGTTGCCCCTCTTCCAGGCCAGCCCTCTGCTGTGGTCCAGGAGTGCAGTGGAGGATGGCCCAAGTGCTTGGGCCCTGCACCCCATGGGAGACCAGGAAAAAGCACCTAGCCCCTGGCTCCTGCCATCGGATCAGTGTGGTGCGCTGGCCGCAGCGTGCTGGCCGCGGCAGCCATTGGAGGGTGAACCAACGGCAAAAGGAAGACCTTTCTCTCTGTCTCTCTCTCTCACTGTCCACTCTGCCTGTCAAAAAAAAAAAAAAAGCCTAGATAGATTCTTTACTCACAACCCAAATGTTTATTCTCTTTATTATAATTTTATTCTTGCTTTATAAGCATACACACACAAAAAAAATGATAAATGTGCATAGACCCAGGTGTGTAGCCTTTTAAAAACACTTCTTGAGTTTTAAATTGCAGGAAAAATATCCCTTTCACCCTAAATACTTTAGTATTTCCAAAAACTTGTAAGAACATTCTATAGCCATACTGCACTGGTTCAAACCAGGACTCAGCCTTGCTGCGGTACCCCAGTCTCCTCAATTCAAAATGCTTGTGTTTCAAATTTGAGATGCGCTGGGATTTTGGAATACCTCATCTTGTGGATGAGGCCCGAGTCTGAGCAGAGTTTATTTATGTTTCTTATGCACATAGCCTGAAGGTAACTTTATATAACGTTTTAAATAATTCTATGGGTGAAACAAATTGGAAACTTCTCCAATTGTGTTATATCCATGCTCAAAACATTTTAGATTTCAGAACATTTCAGATTTTAGATTTTCAGGCTTGGGATGCTCAACCTGTGTTTGCTGATCATTTCAGAATTTTGCTGATTGTCTCAATAATATCCCCCAGAGATATGGAAAAAGAAACATTATAGATGCAAATACGTTGTCTGGGTATCTTTGTTCATTCTGGTTGCTTGCAAATATTCACAATGTCCATCAGTACATTGAAGCCTCAGAGAAATCTTGTAAAAAAAAATCTAATGAACTTCTTATGGAAGTGTTTCAGAAAGATTATTTTAGTATTTTCTATAAGTAATTTAAAATGTTTACATTTATTATATTTTACTTCTTAAACCACATAACTAAATTCAAAAGAAGCAAAAAGATTTTTCTGCTTAGCTTCCAGTGGAAAAATGAATCAAATCCTTCAGGTTGTTTGATGATCTCCTTTATATTTCTGTATAACTGGAATACACTTGATTTCCAAAACCTTCAGACTGTCCCCACCTTCCCTTCCTATCCTGCTTCATTGTTTAGCTTCCAGATTCAATAAGGGTTTCGCATGGAGTCCGGGTGAGTGCATCTGGCTGCTGGAGGAGCCAGAGTTGTGTGCCTCCACACATTTGAGTAATAGCCAGGGTAAAAGCGGCCATAATTCCAGTGATCTTCTGTCTCATAGAAAGACAAGCTTAACCCTTGTACTGAGTCTTGGTGCTACATGGCACTTCCCTTTTACTATGTCTGTACGTAGTCACTTCCTAGGTTCAAGAGACGATCTCGGATTCTTCTCGCCCATCTTTTTGCTGTTACTGGAGTCCTTATAGTTCTTACCTTTATCTTGTAATACCCGTGTTTCTCTCTGAAGATTCGGTATGTATAGACAAAGTTTTTAAACCTGTGAAAATAAGACTGTGTGAATCACAATGTTCTTATATCCAAATCCAGGTAACTTGTCCTACTGTGTTGTCTACTCACTGCCTCTGTCAATCTTGGATTCCAAAAATGAAAAGTGACCATCTCCAGGCCCTTCCATCTGTGGGAGTTTTAATGAGCTAGATTTTGAAGTGGGGACCCTCAGGCCGGTGCCACGGCTCAATAGGCTAATCCTCCACCTGCGGCACTAGCACGCTGGGTTCTAGTCCCGGTTGGGGCGCCAGATTCTGTCCCGGTTGCCCCTCTTCCAGGCCAGCTCTCTGCTGTGGCCCAGGAAGGCAGTGGAGGATGGCCCAAGTGCTTGGGCCCTGCACTCCATGGGAGACCAGGAGAAGTACCTGGCTCTTGGCTTTGGATCAGCACGGTGCGCTGGCTGCAGCGCGCTGTCCGCGGTGGCCAATGGAGGGTAAACCAACGGCAAAGGAAGACCTTTCTCTCTGTCTTTCTCTCTCACTGTCCACTCTGCCTGTCAAAAAAATAAAATAAAATAAAATAAAATAAAGAAATGGGAGACCCTTATTCTGATATGGAGGTCTGGATGCTGGCAAAGAGGATAAGAAGAGAGATTTTACACCTCCCATGGTCTTGGTACTTCTCTCTGTTATTTTCACTAAGCTAGAAGTTGATCGAACACACAGAACATGGGTGAGTCATGCTGCTCATTGAATGTCTTGTCACTGGTGCATTACAGATAGTGCCGTTCATGGAGAGAATATTGGGAGTTTAGGCTGATGAACTGATTTACTGTACACTCATTCCTCATTAGAAAAGCAGCCATTGGCTAAATAATCCAATCATACATTAGATAATAGACCCAATCTCGCAACTCAAAGCAAGAAATAGCATAAACGGGCTGGTGCTGTGGCATAATGGGTTAAGCTGCCACCTGCAGTGCTGGCATCCCATATGGGTGCTGCTTCGAGTCCTGGCTGCTCCACTTCTGATCCAGCTTTCTGATAATGCATCTGGGAAAGCAGTGGAAGATGGTCTAAGTCCTTGGGCCCCTGTATGCGTGTGGGAGACCCAGAGGAAGCTCTTGGCTCCTGGCTTCGGATCGGCACAGCTCTGGCTGTTGCAGCCAGTTGGGGAGTGAACCAGCAGATGGAAGACCTCTCTCTCTCTCTCCCTCTGCCACTCCTTCTCTGTGTAACTCTGACTTTCAGATAAATAATTCTTACACTTGATCTTAGCCAAAAGGCCGGGAAGCGATCAAATAAATAATTCTTTTTTTTAAAAAAAGAAAGCATAAACTACTATAATTCTTTAACTCCAAGATGTCATCTATGGTAAGAGACATTATTAATTTATTAATTAATAAAGCTCTTCCAGGAGAAAAATTATGCATTAAACATCTCCATGGACTACTGTACAGGTTCTGAATTCACAGAAATATTACTGAAGTAACACCTTGACAGTAGGGACTCCATTTTGGAGCACTTGAGACTCCATTCTGGGAAGGCACCCCTACCCCACGTGAGACTCTGGTCTGAAACTAGGATCTAAAACAGTTGAACAATAGCAGCCCACTACATCACACTTGGCAGAGCATAGAAACCCCCTAGCATGATCGCTCAAGCTTGAAAGTGGATAGGCTGCACCTGGGTTAATGATAAAAATGTAATTTGTCTATGTCCTACATATGATTAAAACCAACACCTGTATTAATGCCAAGGTTATAATTGGAATTGTTAAGATTGTAACGGTATTGTCAAGATTATAATTGATACTAGTTTCTCATAGGTTTTAGGTCAGCTTGACCCCAGTAACCATGTACTTCCCCCGATCCTAGCAACCATGTATCCTCCTCCTGACTTTCTGGTTTTGCCTTTATAAACCCTGTTGCTTTGGGCTTCAGGGTCAAGAGTTCTTTAGGGCATGAGCCCACTCTCCACTGCCAGCAATAAGGACCATCAAATTTTATCAGTGTGTGGTGCTCCTTTGTTTACACTCGCTCAGGTACGACATTACAATGTAAAAAGACGAAACTAAAGACATTGACATGAGAGTCACACTATAGGGTTGAGTCTTTTCCCTCCTCACATCTGTGTTAAAGAGTGAAAAGATTAATAAGTGAGCCAGGGAGCTACTTTGAGCTTTAGGATACAGCACCACCATTTAGGAGAATTCATCACTAATTATTTGGAGATGTTGGCAACCGACTTCAAATTTCAATCCTTTGTGGGTTTTTTTTTTTTTATTTGACAGGTAGAGTTATAGACAGTGAGAGAGAGAGAGAGAGACAGAGAGAAAAGTCTTCCTTCTGTTGGTTCACTCCCCAAATGGCTGCTACAGCCGAAACTATGCCAATCTGAAGCCAGGAGCCAGGTGCTTCTTCCTGGTCTCCCATGTGGGTGCAGGGGCCCAAGCACTTGGGCCATCCTCCATGGCCCCCCAGGGCAACAGCAGAGAGCTAGACTGAAAGAGGAACAACTGGGACTAGAACCTGGAGCCCATATTGGGTGCTGGTGCTGCAGGCGGAGGATTAACCTAGTGAGCCACGGCTCTGGCCCCTTGTGGGGTTTCTTAAAGCCAGGATAAGCCAATCAATTTCCTCAAAGCAAATGGCAAGCAGCAAAAAAGCTTTCTAGGTGTCTTTGTCCACATAAGACAGTTAAAGGACTCCAGCTTGGGAAGAGATCCCTAAAATGGCTTTTCACAAGGTATTCAAATTCAAATGCAAACAAGGTCCACACGCTGCATAACCTCAATTACATAGGTTGGTTGGCTGGTTTGTTTTTGAAACCTGAGGATCACAGAACCTATGTTAAATCCTCAAGTAAATGAATTTAATTTAATTACATTGTTAAATTATCAGCCCAGGAAAAGCCTCAGGAGAGGGCCATGGAAGAATAAGACACATGGAGGTCTATGTTAATTAGCCTAAAAGCCACATACTTCAGGCTAAAATGAAAAATGGTCTATTTTTCAAAAAATATAAAAAAGTCACAAGCCCCATTGTAACAAGATTTTACAAGAAATTGATTTATCGAGCTTACGGTGCCTAAATGTGTTTTGGAACGTTCATGGAGAAATACCCTAAGAGATAATGGAGCGATGAGATCGTACCCATTTCCCATGATACTATGGTTGGAATGTTTGTGTTTCTTCAAGGTCCATGATGAAGCTTAATCCCCACTATGGCAATATTAGGGGGTGGGGCCTTCTGGGACCTGATTAAGTCTCCTCTGTGGAATGGGATTAAGAGAGCTCCCGTCCCTTCATCCATGCTGTCAGGGGAGGACTGAGACACAAGGCACCTCCTTGGAACCAGATGCCGACCCTGCGGCCCCATGCATCTTGGCCTCCCCAGTCTCCAGAACTGTGAGAAATGAACTTTTATTATTTGTAAGGTATCCAGCCTACGCCATTTTGCTAAAGGAACAGGGAACAGACTTGAGACATGCAATTATAATAGTAGTGGCTAAGCATACAAACTTATTTTTAATGATTCCCATTCTACTTATTTTATAAATACCTTTTATGAAACTTTTTAAAGAAAAAGCTATTTTTTCAGTATGGGCTGATATTGAAGATTTCTGAAAAGACCCTGCTTCTGCCCCAGCGCCGGCCCCTCTCCATCTCCCCACCCACACGCTCAGGCTCTCTTCTGTGCATTCCCTCAGCGAATCTCGGCATCCTTGTTTGTCAGTCATTTTAAGAGCCCTGTCTTGCACATCACCCTTATCCTGCATTTTAATTCCACAAGGCTCTGTGCAACCTCTGTGTCCCCTTTATGCCCAAGGCTAAATCCCTCCACTGTGCTTTCTGGAACCCAAGACCCACCATCACCAAAACCCCCCATTTCACCTTTCTTTAACCATTTCTGTCACCTTCTTGCTCTCAAGGATACCTGCCCTGCCACTCCCTCAGGACACTGCTTTCTCTTTCTATTTATAAGGCAGAGTTACAGAAAGGCAGAGGCAGAGAGAGAGAGAGAGAGGTCTTCTATCTGCTGGTTCACTCCCCAAATGGCCACAACAGCTGAAGCCTGGCTAATCCGCAGCAGGGGCCCAAGCACTTGGGCCATCTTCCACTGCTTTCCCAGGCACATTAGCAGGGAGCTGGATTGGAAGTGGAGCAGCCAGTAATTGAACTAGTGTCCATTTGGGATGCCTGCACTGCAGAATGGGGCTTTAACCCACTGCACCCCAGTGCCGTCCCATCTAAATTTCTGATAACTTCAATTCTCTGATTATTCCACACCCAAACTCTCAGGTCCAGCAACTCCCCCAAAGCTCTTGTTCCCTGCCTATCTCACTCACCCCCATATTTGAACCAGCACAGGCCATATAATTTGCAGGGCACAGGGAAAAATGAAAGGTAGGGCCCTTGCTAAAAATCATTGGGAATTTTGAGAAGGTGGCTCCAGTGCATTCAACCAAGCAAGGGCCTATGAGTGCAAGGCCCTGGTGGCTGTGTCAGCTGCATGCTGTGAAGTACTGCTCACAACCTTGACCTTGGAGCTACCCATAGCTGCGACCCTTTCGTGCTCTCGTTTTTCACCCATCCCACTCCCTTTCCTCTGCACTCATCCCAACAATCCCTGTACATCTTGGATCCTCCAGTCCATTGCTTCTTCCGCTTTTCACTGGTCCTCACTTATGTCTCCACTCCTTTCTCGATTTGGACTGCTTGTCCATTGTAATAACCACTCCCTTGAATACTGTATAGGCAGTCTCTGGTGACGGTTCCACTTATTTTTTACTTTATCATGGTGTGAAAGTGATTCTCGTCAGATAGAAGCTATATACTTTGGGGTTTGATCTTTTTCTGGGCTAACAATGGGTGGTCCAATAGATATTCTCCTGTGATGTTGGGCTGTGGCGGGGAACTGCAGCTCCCAGAGAGCCACAAGGTTAGACAACTGATGCTCCGTAGTCTGCTGTTGCTAACGTAGGAGAGTTGTAGTTTAGGTGTATTAAATGCATTTTCAAATTAATGAGATTTTCAACTTATGATAGGTTTATCAGGATGCAACCCCTCCATTAAGTCAAGGAACATCTCTATCTTTAACTCATTTTCTCTCTTTCACTTTATTTGTCCAAATAGCAAAAGCAAAACCCCGATTAAATTCAACACTATGCTCCTGGGTGTGGCTGGGGGGAACACAGCCAAATGGACTGGTTTCACTTTAGTGACCATGAACCCCACCCAGGCTCCGGATGCTTCCTGCCAATCATTTACTTCCCGTTTTCTTCAACAATGGTTCGGCATCTTCTCCTTTCTCCCCATATCTGTTGTCTCCTCCCCACCCTCAGAGAACTTCCCGTTTCCCACCACATCAGTTAGCGTGTGCCCTCACGGACTCTGCCGTTGTTATTGTAGGTGAACTGGACCTGTCGCTCTCCAAAGCTAACCCCTCTGTTTCCACCAGATGTCAATCTCCTGGCATCTGTTCAAGGACACAGTCCAGCAATTCTTTCCTCCCCCTGCCCCCTCTCTCTCTGACATCATTAATTATTGTTCTTTACACAACAGCCTGGGAAGTGCTTGCAAATGAGAGTCAGATCATTTCTTTCCCCTGCACAAAAGCCTCAGCGTAGAAAATTCTGCTCAAATTCAGAGGAGTAAACATTGGGTGGTAGAGATGCTGAGGAGGAGGATTGGTTGCTATCTTAACAGGTCTCAAGTCTTATAAAGCTATAATCAAGATAGTGAACTGGTTCTGAGAAACAAACAAAAATTATTAGTGGCATAGAAGAGAGTCTAGAAATAGACCCATGTCTGAAAACTTGGTAAATACCAGAGCTGACATAGCAGACTGGAGGGGAGGGGATCAATGGTAATGGAAATGTTTTCATGTGGAGACAAAATTGGATTCCCACGTCATACTCTAATTGAAGGGCCAATTACAAAAAAGCAAAACAAACTTAAGTGAACAACAAAACGACCTTGAGTTAAGTTAGGAAATCTTAAGTCACAAAAAGTACAAGCCACAGAAAAGATTAATAAATTTACTTTCCTTAAACTAAAACTTTTATATATCAAATTATACTATTAATAAAGTGAAAAAGCCCATAAACTGAAAAAAGAAAATTGCAACACAAACATACAATAACAGTAAAGTACAATAAGAAAAAGACAAGTAAATGGCAAGAAACATGTGAAAAGATGTTCTACCTCACTATCAACCAGGGAAATACAAATTCAGCATTAATTAGGCATCATTTTACACCAGGTTGCCTGAGAAGTAAGATTTGCTAGTGTAAAATATTGGCTGTGATGTGGAGCTATACAAAGTTATATATACTACTACTGATGGGAATGTAATTAGATATTAATGTCTTCCAGAACAATTTGGCAAAGTTTACCAAAATTGGAATGTGTGTAATCTATGAGCTCAAATTTCCATTCTTTGAGATGACAATATTGGAACAAAACTGATGGCGACACTACCTTATTATTTATTAAAAAGCAAAGATCAGAGAAGCTAAGCATTTAATACATTTAAATATGTTTGAAATAGAAACAAAGTAAGTAAAATATAATTGAAATTGAAAATAAATATAATAGATACAAATTTTCTGATATGTAGTATTATAGATTAAATTAATTAAAATACAGTATTCAAAATGACAAGTAAAACATTCCACAAAATTTAATCAGCAAAAATTGAAAATAAAATTCAATTTTGAGATAAAGAAAAGACAGGAGCAGATGAAGGAGGAGGAGGAGGAAGGGAGGAAGGAAGGGCAAGGAGAGCACACACATGATGTCCTCATATTTATTTATATTAGTTGAATCATGGTGAGGACATAAGTATAAGCCACTTCTCCGGCTGGCTCTGTGGTGCAGTAAGTTAATCCTCTGCCTGCAGCGCCGGCATCCCATGTTGGTGCTGGTTCTAGTCCCGGCTGCTCCTCTTCCAATCCAGCTCTCTGCTATGGCCTGGGAAGGCAGTGGAAGATGGCCCAAGAGCTTGGGCCCCCGCACCTGAGTGGGAGACCTGGAAGAAGTTCCTGGCTCCTGGCTTCGGATGGCTCTGGCCATTGCAGCCAATTGAGGAGTGAACCAACAGACGGAAGACCTTTCTGTTTCTCCCTCTCACTGTCTGTAATTCTACCTCTCAAATAAATAAATAAAATCTTTTTTTAAAAAAATATAAGCCACTTCTAAACACTTTCCTTTGATTCATTCATCTTCAAATAATCCCATCTCTTGTTTACGATCTTGTTCTGAGATCTTTTTGAAGATTCTGGATTTTTGTAGGAGTCGGTATCTCTATTGAAAGTAAGTTACAGATGTTGTTACTTAGTGAGATTGGTAGTGAATTGTCTCTATTCCACATAATTACTGCTCTGAAGCAGCCTTGATCACGGAAACAAAACAAACTGATACATGGGTGCACCACTAAGTACTTGCTATTTTTTCTATCAATCCTTTCTAGCTCAATGGTTTTGAGGGAAAGGTTATGTTTTGTTCCTTAGTAGTTCTCTTTTTTGAAGATTTCACTTAGTTTCTTTTCTGGACAAAAAGTTTCATATCCTCCAAGAAATGCACCTAAAATGAATACAGCCTAAAAACTTGGATCCTTGAATTTTTTTTTTTCCCTCTTTATGCTCAGGATGAGCAGAGGCTGATTTTCATGGCAGTGAAAAAGAGTGAAAGGAGGTGGGGTTTGCTCAGTATATTCTTGTCTTAACAAGTCTCAAGTCTTCTTTAAAAATGTTCTATTCATTTATTTTGAGAGGCAGAAAGAGAGAGAGGGCAAGCAAGCTCCATCTGCTAGTTCATTCCTTATAATGCCTGGGAGCAAGGAACTCAGTCCAGGTCTCCCACATGGCTGGCATGGACACAAGTACTTGAGCCATCCCTTGCTGCCAGTCATGTGCGTTGTCAGGAAGGTGAATTGAGAGTGGAGCCAAGACTCAAACCCAGGCACTCCAACACAGGATGCAGATACCCCAACTGGTGTCTTAACCACTAGCCAAGTACTGGCTCCAAATCTTCTTGTGTACCTATGACAATTATGATAGTGTGGATATCACAGTGTCCCTAAAAGCCACATTCCACGATAACCAGCCCATGCACCATCTTAGCAACCCACGACATTGCTCAGAGAGCTGGTGCTACAAGGCAGCAGAGTGGATTTCCAGCACTGAGAACTTCAGGCCACGTAGTTTGAGTCAGAGTGCTCCACTGGGGAAAGGAATGAAGACTCTGAAAAAAATTATCCATTACTTTACAAGCCTACTTCCTACCACACTGGATTTAATTTATGTCTGCATAATTTTAAAATACTGGATTTAAAATACTGTCTGCCACTGTGGCAAAAACTACCTGAATGAAAGATCTTTGGTGAACAAGATCCCAGCAGAAAGAAGGGCCATCAAAGAAGGAGGCACCTTTCTCTGAAGGGTGGAAGGAACCTCCACTGTGGTATGGCCCTGACTAAATAAGTTCAGAGTTGGTGAACTCAAGGGGCTTCCAGAGCCTCGACAGCTCATGGCAAGAGCCTCGGGTGATTACTGACGTCATAAATAAGAGTGCCAATTGTTAAATCAACAACGGGAGTCAATGTGCACATGCTCCCCACGTAGGATCTCTGTCTTTAACGTGTTTTACTATGAGAGTTAACTATAAAACTACTAGTCGAACAGTACTCTATGTCTTGCGCGGTTGTGTGGGTGCAGTCTGTTGAAATCTTTGCTTGGTATATACTAAGTTGATCTTCTGTATATAAAGATAATTGAAAATGAAACTTGATGAAGATTGGGATGGGAGAGGGAATGCGAGATGGGATGGCTGTGGGTGGGAGGGAGGTTATGGGGGGGAAGCCACAACAATGCAAAAATTGCACTTTGTAAATTTACATTTATTAAATTTTCAAAAATTTTTTAAAAATTAAAAAATTAAAAAAAACTTTAAACAGAATCTAAAAATTTTGGCCAACTACAAATTCGTTAAGACTGCTGTACAAAAAACCCCCAAGAACAATTGTTAAATGGAACTATGACCAAATGTTAAATTTGTTATCCCTCTGCCCAAATGAAGCTAATGGCACAGATATTTTCTAATCCTAAATCAAAGAGTAATTTTACATAAATATGTAGTTTCTATCACAATGAAAAGTGTTGCAGCTATGTTAGGTTATAAATAGGTTTATTAGAATTTAACAGTGAAAGTGATATGTTATTCTTTCTTTCTCTGTGCAACACATATTGAAGATATTTTATCAAAGATAGCATTGTTAAAAATGGTCCTTTTATATGTGTCAGTACTACAATTACTGATATTTTTCAGAACTTTTGGCGACAAATAGACAGTACATCTAGTGATCTTGGATGCTTTGCCCATGCCCAGTGGTTGAATCTTGGCAGAGTTTTATAAAGATCTATTGTCTTGAAAAATTGCTAAAGTAGAAGTTTTCTCGGAGTTTGAAGTTCTAAGCTTATTTTTTACATAATTATGTAAAATGCTGACATAGAAACTTTTCATAAGATATTTACATATTTTAAAACAGCAGCCAATGCAAAAATTATTTTAATTCTAATTTAAAGCTATGTACATTGGTTATAAAAAACTGCCAGAAAAACTTGAACTTCTTGCAGGTACATTTGAAGTTTTTCAACTGACAATACCCCTTTAAATTTGATGTTAATCATAGTCAATAAAACAGTGAACTCAGTTAACTTGAACAAGCATATTTATGAAATCAATGATTTTGTGTCAAAGACTAATCAATTATTCTAAAAACGATGAGCCAGTTTTTTCAATGAAAATGCAAAGACAAGTATTAGAAGGATACATTTCTTTTGATGTTTAGTTGCTTGAACATTTTAAGGAGACTTGGCACTAGTTAGATTTTCCTTCCCTTGAGATTTAGGTTTGTTTGTTTGCTTGTTTTTGACAGGCACAGTGGACAGTAAGAGAGAGAGACAGAGAGAAAGGTCTTCCTTTGCCGTTGGTTCACCCTCCAATGGCTGCCGCAGTCGGCGCGCTGTGGCCGGCGCACCACGTTGTTCCAAAGCCAGGAGCCAGGTGCTTCTCCTGGTCTCCCATGGGGTGCAGGGCCCAAGCACTTGGGCCAGGGCCATCCTCCACTGCACTCCCGGGCCACAGCAGAGAGCTGGCCTGGAAGAGGGGCAACCGGGACAGAATCCGGTACCCCGACTGGGACTAGAACCTGGTGTGCCAGCACCGCAGGTGGAGGATTAGCCTATTGAGCCGTGGCACCGGCCAGCAATTTAGGTTTTATATTTTATTAAATCTAAATCAAGTGTTTGTAATGAAAATTTGGTGTTTGATTTGAGATATGTTCTAACTATAAATTACACAATGGTTCTTTAGGAAAGTATGAAAAAATTATGTGAAATCTTATTAACATTTTAAATTATATGTTCAGACTTTTTTGACTCTGACTCACATAAAATGCATTACTAAAAATAAAAAAAAAATACTGTCTGCAACTCACACCAGACTATGAATTTCACAAGGCCAGAAAATCATGATGTCTCCTCGGAGTATGTACCCAAATATTTGTCAAATTGCAGTGAATGATCTTAAGAGATGTGCTGAGCGTACTTGGAAAAAGCTTACAGAGAGACGTAATAGAACACTTCACCAAATAAAGACAGCTGTAATGTTCTTGAATGGAAAGACCATTGTATCAAATTATATTTTAATTTGCATTCCAACTCCAGTCTGCCCCTGAACTCCAGACTCCTTTATCCAACTCTCTACGTATAAACTTGTCTTGGATGTCTCCTAGGCATTTCAAATTTTACCTCTTTAAGACAAATATATACTGGTGTGGAATAGTCTCTATACCTCCACCTTCTCTTTGTAACTTTTCCCACTCTGCTCTGTGCTCTAACCACTACACACTCCAACCAAGTTCTCTTGCCTTTGTATTTCTTGTTGAGTTCAGCCAATAGGAGACAAGTATACAAAGATATTTTTGGAGAGAGAATAAGGGTGTTTAGGAAAAAAGGATGAAATAAAAGATTATTCTGCATGCATTCATCAATAGAAGTACACCCACCTAGGATTTAGAATATAATATATGAGCTTACATGTTTAGGAGTGGCACAAACACTGTTGCTGGCCAACTGAAGCCTGTGTTCAATACTGGCCTGGATTCAAGAGATCAAAATGTCAAAATTTCCCTGGCACTCCATAGAGAAAGGAATTTGATGACTCAGTGCAATGGGCATGTTGCAGCGGCCCTATTGCCTGCAGACTGCTTAGTCACTCCCCATCTCTCTCCAAGTGTCAGAGGGAGAGCACCTTGTGATTCACTGAAGCACAGGCGAAGAGGGCACCAGCATCTCTCAAAGTTGCTGCTCTCTTCTAAAGGCTTGAGCTGACAGTGGAAACATTGTAATGAAATGGGATGCCTTAATTTCAGTGGAAATAATGGGACAGAAGAATGGTAGATGGAAGGTGTTAGCACTCAAATGAGAGAAAGAGAGAGACCACCATGGGCACAATTACTACTATAAGCCAAGGGAATATAATGGTATGAGACTGAGAGAGGGGGAGAAGGCAGGGCGGAGGGGGAGAGAAGAGGAAGACAGACAGAGTGAGGTGGGGGAGAAATCTTCCATCCACAGGTTCACGCCCCCAAATGGCTGTGACAGCCAGGATGGAACCAGACCAAGCTGGGGGCCAGGAATTCCATCTTAGTCTCCTCCGTGTGTGGCTGGAGTGTAAGCACTTGAGCTAGCATCCTCTGGCTTCCTTGATGCATTAGCAGGGAGCTGGGTCAGAAGTGGAACAGCTAGGACTCGAACCTGCACTCCAGTGTGGGTATGGGATGCCGGCGCTGCAAGTTAGCAGCTTAAACCACTGGCCTCTAGCAAAAGAATGAAAGGCTAATCAAAGAAAAATGCTCTTTTTCTCTAATTATTTATTAAAAATTCGTAACAGCAAGGTAGTCAGAAACAGTTTTCCTTCTTTTGATAGGAATAGCAGTATAGAAATAGCTTTACCTCAAGCACATGCCAATTCTCTTGTCCTGGTGTAATAGAACCCAGAAGGACTTTAACCATCTTACCTCCCATGATATACACCATTAGCCCAGTACCTTGATGCCATTTGTTAATTGCCCTGATGAGGGGAACCTGACCACAGGGTGTCACTTCCATCATTACTGTGCTAACTTCTGATATCTTTAACTTAGACAATTGCAGTGGTCTCCCTGATCTGTGTCCATCTGTTCCCCACATAGCGCCTTGAGTCATAATTTAAAAGCACCAATCAAACCATGCTGCTTCTCCATTCAAAATCCTCCATGGATTCTCATTTCATTTAAAATAAAATTGGAATCCCTTAAAATGGGATGTGGGTATCCCTAGTGGGCAACTTAAACTGCTCTACCACAATGCCCACCTTTTACTATAAGGTTTTTGGAAGGCAATTTAGAAATGTGCACTAGAAATAAAAATTTCTCCTTTACTTTAATCAAATATTGCATGTATAATAATCCATTCTATATAAGTTGTCAGAAAAATGAAAATGAGTTAAGCACAAAGATTAAAATATTGTTAGAATCTATGATGACAAATAATTAGAAATCACTTATGTAACCAATATTATAATATATATAAATAAATTATGTACTTTTACAAAGGTATCTGTTATTGTATAAACATTAAAATAGCATAAAATGGGCTGGCTCCATGGCTCAATAGGCTAATCATCCGCCTATGCCACTGGCACACTGGGTTCTAGTCCTGGTCGGGGCCCCAGATTCTGTCCCGGTTGCCTCTCTTCCAGTCCAGCTCTCTGCTGTGGCCTGGGAGTGCAGTGGAGGATGGCCCAAGTGCTTGGGCCCTGCACCCCATGGGAGACCAGGGGAAGCACCTGGCTCCTGGCTCTGGATCAGTGTGGTTTGCCGGCTGCAGCGCGCTGGCCACAGCGGCCATTGTGGGGGTGAACCAACGGCAAAGGAAGACCTTTCTCTCTGTCTCTCTCTCTCTCTCACTGTCCACTCTGCCTGTCAAAAAAAATAACATAAAATGTTTTATAACAGTGAAAAACACCATGATATGGTAACGTTAAACAAACAAAGCAGAAACACTAGACACAAAATTTTATACAAATTTTAATTCAACTACGAAGAAAAGAGGCATTTTAAAAGACCACAGGAAAATATCTTAAATCTGAAGAAATACTATTCTCATCAGCAAGCTCATGAATGATCATTTTCTTTTTGTACTTTTTTTCTTTAAAAAATGGACACAGGGAAAGTACTTGGTGCAGCAACTAAGATGCTACTTGGGATGCCCACACCCCATGCTGGATGCCAGGTTGGAGTCGCTGTTCTCCTTCCAGTTCAACTTCCTGCTAATGCACACCATGGAAAACAGCAAATGACGGCTCGAGTCCATGGATCCCTGCCATTCATGTGGGAAACTTGAACTGAGTTCCTACCTGCTGGCTTTGGTTTCAGTCAGGGGCTATTGTGAGCATTTGAGGAGTGAACCAGCAGATTAGAACTCTGTCTCATAGATGATATAGATACATAGATTTGATAGATAAAACCATTTCAAATTTTAAAAATTCTGTGGAAAATTTGAATTAAAAGATAATTTTATTGTGATTAAAAATTCTCAAAATTCTTGCAAATTGAGGGGTCATCAAAAAGTTCATAAAATGTGAATTGTGAAGAACTGATGGATAGCTTACACAACTTTTTGCACCAAAATCAGCTTTTCTTTCAATTCTGTTTTCCATGAACTTTTTGAAGTGCACGTGAATCTAAAACAAATTTAAGTTCATTTTGTGTATGTACTTTCACTGCTTTCAGGGTGGGTTTTTGGTAGTAGATAGAAAATAAGTGTTTTCTCTATTTCCTGTTGTGTCCTTAATAAATATGTGGCTGCTTGACACCCAGTAGGAGAGAGACACGGAGTAGAGCTGCTTGATAAGTTATCCTGTGGAAGCCTTCAACTTTATTTAAAACGTGAGACATACACACGGCTTATAAAAATACAATCAGGCCGGCGCCGTGGCTCAACAGGCTAATCCTCCGCCTTGCGGCGCCGGCACACCAAGTTCTAGTCCCGGTCGGGGCGCCGGATTCTGTCCCGGTTGCCCCTCTTCCAGGCCAGCCCTCTGCTGTGGCCCAGGAGTGCAGTGGAGGATGGCCCAAGTGCTTGGGCCCTGCACCCCATGGGAGACCAGGAAAAGCACCTAGCACCTGGCTCCTGCCATCGGATGAGTGTGGTGCGCCGGCCGCAGCGCGCCATCCGTGGCAGCCATTAGAGGGTGAACCATCGGCAAAAGGAAGACCTTTCTGTCTGTCTCTCTCTCTCACTGTCCACTCTGCCTGTCACCAAAAAAAAAAAAAAAAAAAAAAAAAAAAAACCAATCAAAAAATGTTTGACAGTAAATTCTCAGCTGAAGTTTGAAAAGGCTAGAACAGAGGACTACTAAGTTTCTACCTTTCTGTGAATGGTTTTACTCTTTACAGTGTGGTTTCTCCCTGGGAACGGTCAACATGCAAGGTGAGGTACATAGATGTTTGAGCCCTTGCTTGGTTTGCAAATAATCCACAGGTTGACTGCTGGTCTCAGGCTGTGGCTGATCTGGTGGCGAAACTTGTTCATGTTCAAGTTTTTAGTCTTATTATAGCCAAACCTCAAAAGTCAGTTGAAGGAAATGGAATTGACTGTACCCTGTGGTGTCAATTATGTGTTGTGCATTTTCCTTTACCATTACCCAAGTCAGGAACCCAAGCCAACAGAGAAAGGGTTTTTTTTTTTTTTTTTTTTTTGACAGGCAGAGTGGACAGTGTGAGAGACAGAGAGAAAGGTCTTCCTTTGCCGTTGGTTCACCCTCCATGGCCGCTGCGGCCGGCGTGCTACAGCTGGCGCACCGTGCTGCTCTGATGGCAGGAGCCAGGTACTTATCCTGGTCTCCCATGGGGTGCAGGGCCCAAGCACTTGGGCCATCCTCCACTGCACTCGCAGGCCACAGCAGAGAGCTGGCCTGGAAGAGGGGCAACCGGGACAGAATCCAGCGCCCCGACCGGGACTAGAACCCGGTGTGCCGGCGCCGCAAGGCGGAGGATTAGCCTAGTGAGTCGCAGCGTGACCTTGGTTCTGGCTGAAAGGCCTGTGAGAGCATTTCAGGCATGGAAAGCCAAGACTCTGTGGCAAAAAACTATTCTACACGGAGGATCTCTGTGAGACCTCAATGTAAAGAAATGGTCATCAAAGAAGGATACACTCTTCTCTGAAGAGAGGAGAGAGCATCCACTTTACTTATGGCCGTGTCCAAATACCGATGGAGTCTATGGTCACAAAAGGCTTCCATAGCCTTGGCAGCCCAGGACAAGAGCCTCGGGTGACAACTGATACCATAAATAAGAGTGTTAATTGTTAAAGGAATAACAGAAGTCACTGTGCACTTACTCCCCATGTAGGACCTCTGTCCCTAATGAGTTGTACTATGAGAATCAACTGCAAATTTTGTTCCCAAATTGTACTCTATGTGTTGTGCATGTGAGTAGGTGCAAACTGTTGAAATCTATGCTAAATATGGAGTTGGTCCTCTGTATATAAAACTAAACTAAAAATGAACCATAATGAAGAAGGAGATGGGAGAGGGAGAAGGAGGTAGGATAGGAGTTGGAGGGGGAAGGGTGGGTATGGGAGAAAGACCCACTATATTCCTAAAGTTGTATCTATGAAAAAATGCATTCATTAAATAAAAACTTAAAAAAAAAAAAAAGAGTGACCTTGGGCCTTCTCACTGCCCTTGATTGGGGTGGGGGGTGTATTGGTGCAAACTTTGGTTATAATAATTTTTCAGTGTGGATGAAAAGTTTGTTTTTTTGTTTTGTTTTGTTTTTTTGTTTTTTGTGTTTTTTTTTTACAGGCAGAGTGGACAGTGAGAGAGAGAGACAGAGAGAAAGGTCTTCCTTTTGCCGTTGGTTCACCCTCCATTGGCCGCCGCGGCTGGCAGGAGCCAGGTACTTCTCCTGGTCTTCCATGGGGTGCAGGGCCCAAGCACTTGGGCCATCCTCCACTGCACTCGCAGGCCACAGCAGAGAGCTGGCCTGGAAGAGGGGCAACCGGGACAGAATCCAGTGCCCCGACCGGGACTAGAACCTGGTGTGCCGGCGCCACAAGGCGGAGGACTAGCCTGTTGAGCCACAGCGCCGGCCGGATGAAAAGTTTTTAATGTCTGGGACTTTATTCTAAGGAGAGATTTGGACAAGTTTTCAAAGATGAAGGTACAAAAACGCTCATTGTTCCAAATTACACTTGATCCATTGGAGAAAATTGGAAATAACCTAAGTATATGCTTATGTATAAGTTATGATATAACCAAAAAATAAAATACTAAGTGGTCATGCAAGGATGATGTAATTGACTTTCTTTGATATGAAAAGATACCTACAATATGTTAAAAAACAGTTTGCCAATTATCATGTATAAGGAACCACTTATGCATATATTACAGGGCTTCAAAAAGTCCATGGAAAAAAATGTAAGGTCACTTTATTTTGTCACAAAAAATTGAAATCCGTGGATAGTTTTTTTTTTTTAATTTTACAATATATGTTTTCTATGGACTTTTTAAAGATTCCTCATCTATGCATAGAGAACAGTCTGGAGACATGTGTGCTGAAATATCAAAGAAATGGTAATTTCTGAGTGGTAAATTTGGGTTAATTTATGCTTTTTTTACACTTTTTTATGCATTTGATTTTTTAAAAGATGAGCTTACATTAGCTTTATATCCAGTGAAAGGTTCGAATTCTTACTTTTCTATCTGAGCTTTACCATCTTTCCAAAGATCTCAGAATTTCAGAGTGGTGGATGCCCGGGAAATGGGAAGATACAGCCATTATCTTCCTTTTTTTTTTAGGATTTATTTATTTATTTATTTGAGAAGTAGAGTTACAGAGAGTGAGAGAAAGAGACAGAGGTCTTCCGTTCCCTGGTTCACTCCCCAAATGACCACAATGGCCAGAACTACACCAATCTGAAGCTAGGAGCCAGAAGCTTCTTCCTGTTCTCCCACGCGGATGCAGGGGCCCAAGGACTTGGGCTATCTCCTACTGCTTTCCCAGGCCATAGCACAGAGCTGGATTGGAAGAAGAGCAGCAGGGATTAGAACCGGTGTGCATATGGGATGCTGGTGGATTAAACTACTGTATCACGGTGCCGGCCGCCATTATCTTCCTTAATGACATGCAGTAGGTTAGTATGCTACTCTCTCTCACCAACAGCCTGTGTACAGCTTCAGGAGGTCCTTCCCTTCCCTTCACACTTGCAGAGGAGTCCTTTGCACCTGCTAATAATACCTACCCATTTTACTACAAAGGCAGAACCAATTCCAACTTGCTGACACTCATGAAAAAGCCTTGTTACACAGATAACATTTTACATGTTGGTATTTTCTAGAAGCTCTATCATATTGTAAGATCAGGTAGCATTTCCTGTCTGTGGTTACTGCATAGCTTTCTGGTCAGTGTTTGCACTGCCAGGTCCACTCTTGTGTCTTCTTTCTTGCATGAGTATTTCTAACCTTCTCTGTGTTACCATACCAGGGTCCACCATCAAGCCCTGCTTGGTATTTGCAAACATGGTTCCAAAGCAAACCCTAAACTGAAGAGACTGGTAAAGGCAGAGAACATAATGACATAGTAACAGCTTGACCTTGGGCAAGTTATTGAATATGAAGCTACAGTGACTTCACAACATAAGCTAACATCACCTACTGCAAAGGGCTTTGCAAAAGATAAATGCAATAAAAACATGTAATACTTTTTGCAAAAGGTTTGGCTCATAGAAAATACCTACACGATGGCTATTTCTATATGGGTGTACACAAATAGCCTGATATTTGTGTTCCAATAGTGATTTTGTCTTTGTCTATGTAGCATTCTAAATTGGAGGATGTATTGGTTCATGTGACCTCCTTAAAGGAATCTATCCTGTACCCAACCTAAAGTAGTATTTCTGTCCCTCCTTTGTCATGTGACTGTTTTATTTCCATTATATTGTCTCCTCTCAGTGGAGCAGAACTTCATGAGGGAAGCAACGTTCCCTGCAGTATTTATCATGTTTCATGAATGCTTAGGACTTTACTTGGAACATAACAGGCACTCAGTGTATGCTGAATGAATGAATACATGAAGGTTCCATTCATCTTCCAAGTCCAGGCTCTCCCATTAGGCTCTCCAGCCCCTGGAGAATGAGTCACTCTTTGCCCCAGCTCCCATTGCATCCTGATGGTAGTCCAATCATTCCAGTTATTGCATGTATCACGGTGTCTGTTTACTTCTTTATTTTCCCCATTAGGCTCCATGCTGTGTTGGGGGCAGCAACTAAGTGTCCACCACAGTGCCTGTATATGGGAGACTTTAAATCATTATTGAACAACAACTATTCAACTGTGAAACAGTTTATGTCGATCTGTGTGATAAGAAGATTTCACAATGGCTAGGATGAGGTAGCCACGACAGGCATTTGGCCTCAGTCTTAAGGCTGCAGGTGCATGACATCTTGTCTGGCCTTCAGTAACTGAAGTAGGCAGGTGAGACCTGATTGTGCAGGTGCCCAACAAATATTTATTCTTGCTTTTCTATTTGATTTCTTTCTTTCTTTTCTTTCTTTTTATTTTTTTTTTTTTTGACAGGCAGAGTGGACAGTGAGAGAGACAGAGAGAAAGGTCTTCCTTTTGCCGATGGTTCATCTTCCAATGGCCACTGCGGCCAGCGCGCTGCGGCCAGTGCACCGCGCTGATCCAAAGCTAGGAGCCAGGTGCTTCTCCTGGTCTCCCATGGGGTGCAGGGCCCAAGCACTTGGGTCATCCTCCACTGCACTCCGGGACCACAGCAGAGAGCTGGCCTGGAAGAGGGGCAACCGGGACAGAACCCAGCTCCCCGACCGGGACTAGAACCCGGTGTGCCAGCACCGGTATTTGGTTTATTTCTAAGCACTTCTTAGTGATATCTGCTTTAGAGTAATATACCTGCTGGGCTAATACACTTGAGAATATATATCCATTTTCTGAGAGAAGTTCCAATAGACCATATAGCCTGAGATCCTGGCCAAGGTCTGTCCTGTCTTTAACACATGCCCCATGACTTCTTTTCCTTCTGTTCCCACTGGTGCTCCACCATGGTTAGCCCCTCATCATCTCCCATGCAGCAGTCTCTGCCACCATCTCCCAAGTTCAGCACATGTTCTTTATCAGATTGAAGTCTCCAAAGCTCAACATTAGCCTTGCTATTTCCCTTGTCAGAAATGATCCATGTTTCCCTATTATCTATAGAAACACCCTTTTGAAATTCCATAGTTCTGGGGCTGGCGCTGTGGTGCTACCAGCGCTGCTGGCATCCCTAATGAGTGCTGGTATCCCTAATGAGTGCTGGTTCAAGTCCTGGCTGCTCCACTTCCAACCCAGCTCTCTGTTATGGCCTGGGGAATCAGTGGAAGATGGTCCAAGTCCTTGGACCCCCTGTATCTTTGTGGGAGACCTGGAAGAAGATCCAGGCTCCTGGCTTCAGATTGGCGTAGCTCTGGCCGCTACAGACAATTTGGGAGTGAACCAGTCGATGGAAGACCTCTCTCTCTCTCTCTGAGTAACTCTGACTTTCAAATAAATAAATATTTAAAAAAAAAAAAAAAAGGAATTCTACAGTCCTATCCAAAACTACTTTTCCAAAACTGGGTTCCAAACTACCTTTCAATTACCTTGTATGAAGCATATATGCTTTTCAAAAAAATCCTTCTAGATCTTTTCTCCTATGTTCTCTCTTCCTCCAAAATGTGTCCTCTAACCCATTTTCATGTAACCAAATGTTATCCTTCTTCAAATCCCCCTTATAATTCCACCTCTTCTATGAAGTCTTTCCTTTTCATCTCTTCTATCCTTGAATTTGTGCATAATAGTCTCTTGTGGAATTCATACTTTACTATTGTTTTATTTATCTAACAGGTTTTGGACTTCTTTGAAAAAATTTGCAAGTTCCCTATTTGAATCTTCTTAGAATTCAATTAGGCTTTAGAACACTCTTTGGGTAGATAGTATGATTATATCACATTTTTATAAAAAGTTATTGGATTACAAAAGAAATATATGCATCTATAAAACATGTAAACAGTACAAAGAAGTTACTTCTTCCAACTCACTACTAAATCCCCAGCTATAACTACTATATGGCAAGTTTCTTATATATGTTCTAGAAATTTTATATGACTATACAAGTATATAACCATTTTTTACACAAATGATATCATAATTTGTACCCTGCCTATTTCAACAACAATAGATCTTGGAGGATATTTTTCACATCATATATGGACTTATTCAATCTTGTTCAGGGGCCAGTGCTGTG
Source organism: Sylvilagus floridanus (assembly GCA_949820135.1). NCBI lineage: Eukaryota > Metazoa > Chordata > Mammalia > Lagomorpha > Leporidae > Sylvilagus > Sylvilagus floridanus. The sequence goes on from OX463225.1 coordinate 123,907,056, forward strand.
ACATGGGGGGGTAAAGCCACCCCCTCCGTGCCGGCATCCCATATGGGCACCGGTTAGAGTCCCTGCTGCTCCACTTCCAATCCAGTGCTCTGCTGTTGCCTGGGAAAGCAGTGGAAGATGGCCCAAGTCCTTGGGCCCCAGCACCCATGTGGGAAACCTGCAAGAAGCTCTAGGCTTCTGGCTTCAGATAGGCACAGTGAACCAGTGGATGGAAGATCTCTCTCACTCTCTCTGCCTTTCCTTCTCTCTCATCTGACTTTCAATTAAATAAATAAGTTTTTTTAAAAAAAAAAATGTTTGTTCATTCTTGGATAGTCTTCTACTGATAGTACAAATGTTTTCTTAAGGTTGTTTCGACTGTATCCAATTTGCCCATATTTGTGCAGTGACAACTGTAGTGAAATTTTGGGTCAAGGCTACATCCACGCATTGTATGTTTTGTCTGCATTGCCTGATAATCAAGAGTTTACATTAGTATATGCAATTGTGTCTATTTTTCTTCACTCTATTTACTTAAGAGTAGTTTTATTTATTGTCCTTTGAATACACAAAACAGTGTCTCATATTTAAATCTGTATTTCTTTAATTATGAGTGAGCTCTATAATTTTTCATCCTTAATTTTCTGAGTTTCCTGCTTTTATATTACCCATTTATTTTAGCTTCAAGAACTGTTTTATATAGTTTCAAAAATTGGTACATGATAATTGTACACTGTTATACAGTACAGAGTAATATTCTGATATATGTATGCAATTTGTAATTATCCAATCAGTGTAATCTGCATATCCATCATCTCTAAAACTAATTTATTTGTGTTGGGAGTATTAAAAGTCCCATTTCAGGGCTTCCAGCAAGATGACAGCTGTTAGGAAGCGTGGATAATCACTTCCCCACAGAGGTACCAATCTGAACAACAATTTACACACCAAGTTGCCTTTACAAGACCTGTCGAAGCCAGGTGAGAGACCTCAGTGCCTGGTTTTAGTGTAACAATGAGACACATCGTAGAAAACAAGAATAGAAGGGTTGCCTGCATCAACCTTCCCTCAGCTTCAAGTAGCACAGTGTGGAGAGATGCCTCTACTTCCTCTTGTAAGGAGAGGGTGGATTAACTTTAGAATTTAGACTGGGAATCCAGTGCGAGGCCCATCAAGATTAAAAAATACAGAGTTCCCCCAGGCCCTGTCCCCAGGCTTGTACCTGTGGGTTAACATTTTGGACCCTCTTTAACAGGGTGGTTAAGGGACTGTCTCCACCATCATTCCTCCAGTTTCTAGCAGACAGCATAGTAAGACTCCAGCCACTGAAGGTGAGGGCAGGAAAGAGAAATTAGTACCTTGCCTTAGAGCTCAGAGGCCACATCTGTGAGACACAGTGCCTTATAAAGCCCAAGGGCTATACTCCCAAACCAGCCTCTAGAGCTCCCCTGGCAGCAGAGGTCTGCACTCCAGTGGGATAGACTTATTTCCACCTGTATCATCTCAGCCTCATATGGACCTGTGCATCACCTCCAGCCTCGTATGTTTCTGGCATGCACCTCTAAGATTGTGCAAGATCTTGTGACCCTGAACCCTAGGTGTGCCCCAGCTGAATACCAGACTGAGTGGCCAAGGGTCTGCCTTTATCACCCTTCTCTCATCCTTGGGCAGACTACAAGGAGCTACAATGCTCTCTTGGGACTCATGCCAACCAGGCAGATCCTAATGGCCCCTGTCCCCAGGCAGTGACAGCAGAAGAGGTTCTAGAACTGCCTTGGTGCCAAACGTAGTCTTGAGGACCCAGATGATTAGACTTACATTCCATCTAGCATCACTCGTGGCCGATTGCAGCAGCCTTGGGCTGTGACTGCACCTCAGCAGCACACAGATGAGACCACACAATGTTGGCTTTGGTCCCACCCCTGTGCTGTGCTGGTCTGGGTGGGTTGTGGGCTCTGGATGATGGCATTGGTGGCCACAGCCCTGAGGGAGGCTTGTACGGATGGATTACTCCTTTAGGAATGCCTCCATCTTTCATTCCGAGTGGCACAGCATCTGTGGGTTCAGGACAAGTCTGAGTTCAGGGCATCACTCGGACAGTGACAGCGTGTCAGCAACGTATTTGCAGCAAACTATGTCTTAGGGGCCTCCCTAGTGCTGACAAAAAAGTAAACAGACTCTTTAGAATTGCTGGAAGAGTAGCTACAAATGAAGCCAGATTACAAATAACACTTTTTGATGTGTAGATGACTTTATATACATCAACAAGCATCACGAACTCTCAGGAAACCATGAACTCATCTAAGAAACAAAATTAAGTGTCAGACACTAAACACCTTAGATCTAACATTATCAAATGCTTGCATGAAGAATTTAAAATAAATGGATTAACGAAAATCAATGAACTTTAAAAGAACACACAGAAATGGTTTAATAATTTAAAAGAGAATTGATAAAGAGATGGAAATAATTTTTAAAAATTAAATAGAAATTCTTAAACTGAAAACTATACTAAGTAAAATTAAAGATGTAATAGAAGGCATCAATAGCAGAATAGATCAAACAGAAAAAATAATCAGTGAGTTCAGACTGCTATTTGAAAATGTACAGTTGGGAGAGAAAAGTGAAAAAAAAATCAAGACAAAAAAAAAAAGCTTCTGAGAACTTAGGGACAACACAAAAAGAGAAACTATCCAAATAACTGGTGTTCAAGAAGGACTTGAGAATGCCAAATGGGTAGAAATCATATTTTGAGATAATTACAGAAAACTTCCCAAACCTACGGAAAAATACAACTATCCAGGGACAAAAAAAAAAGCCAGAAGTCACCAATTAGATTCAATTCAACCAAATCTAACCCAAGACATATTATAATCAAACTCTCCAAGGTTAAAAACCAGGAGAGAATTCTCCAATCTGCAAGAGGAAAGAAACAAATAACATACAAAGGGATCCTGATTTGCTTGACTTCAGACTTTGCGGCAGAAACCTTATAGACCAGGAGAGAGTGGGATGTGACTTTCACAGTGTTCAAGGAGGGAAACTGACGGCCAACACTGTACCCAGCAAAGACTTTAGATATGAAGGAAAGAAAAGGACTTCAAGGCAAACAAAAGCTGAGAGAATTTATTACCACTGAATGTGTCTTACAAGAAATAATAAAGGGAATTCTTCAAACTGAAAGAAAGAGATGTTAATTAGTAGGACAATAGAGAAGGTAGAAAACTCAATGTTTAGAGTTGCTACACAAACAAAATAAAAATGCTGTAGTATAGTAAGCATGGTGCATGAACCAGTCACATATTTAGTATGAAAAGTAAAACGCAAGCAAATAAAATACAAAGAGGTAATAGGACATAAAAAATTGAAAATGCAAATGTAGAGGAATGGAGTGTAAGTGTAGAGTTATTTATTAGTACTGTTAGTTATTATTAGTGTTTTTTAAAATCTAAATTTATATAAAGGGAACAAATTTCATGAATTTCATTCATATGTTTTAAGAATATAATGATACTTCTCACCCTACCTTCATTCCTGCCCTCTTTCCCTCTCCCCTCTCCTTCATTTCTTATTATTCTTTTAACTTTTACAATTACATACTTTCAATTTACTTTTTTTTTGACAGGTAGAGTTTGCAGACCATGAGAGAGAGGGACAGAGAGAAAGGTCTTCCTTCCCTTGGCTCACTCTCCAAATGGCCGCAATGGCCAGAGGCGTGCTGATCTCAAGCCAGGAGCCAGGAGACTTCTGGTCTCCCATGCAGGTGCAGGGCCCAAGGACCTGGGCCATCTTCCACTGCACTCCTGGGCCACAGCAGAGAGCTGGACTAGAAGAGGAGCAACTAGGACCAGAACCCAGCGTCCATATGGGATGCCGGCATGGCAGGCAGCAGCTTCAACTGCTATGCCACAGCATTGGCCCCTCAATTTACTTTATAATCACAAGCTTAACCCTCCACTAAATAAAGAATTTAACAAGTAGTAAGCAGAAAAAATACTGTTCCTCAAGAGTATAGACAAGGGTTATAAACAAGAATAAAATCTCAAAATGCCAATTTTGCTCATATGCATTTTTTGTATGCTGAATATTATTAGTATTTCTTACCTCTTTTTTGTTTCTTCTGCTATGTTTATAATCAATGCAAAGTTGCTATCATTTCAAAATAGCTTGTTAGAAGGAAAAGATGTTCTTTGTACACCTCATGGTAATCACAAATCAAAAATCTATAATTGACTTGCCAAACACAAAAAAGCAAGGAATCAAACCAGACTACTGGAGAAAACACTTAGTCATAAAGGGAAATTGTAAGAGAAGGAGAAATAAAGGAAAGAACTACAATAAACTAGAAAGCAAGTAGTAAGACCTTACTACCAATAATTACTTTTAATGTAAATGGACTAAATATTCCAATTTAAAAGACATATTGTGCCTGAATGGATTAAAAAACAAGACCCAGCTACATGATGCTTACAAGAAACTCACTTCACCTCTAAGGACACAAGTAGACTAAGAGTGGAATAAGTAGAATAAGAATAAGATATTCCATGCAAATGTCTCCCCAAAGAAAGCAAGAGCAGCATCCACCTACCAGAAAAAGTATCTTTTAAATCAAAAGCAGTGAAAAAGTCAAGGGAGGTCATTATGTGATGATAAAGGGTTCAATCCAGCAGGAGGAAATAAAAATTGTAAATATATCTACACCCTTGGGGCTGGCACTGTGGTGTAGTAGGTAAAGCTGCTGCCTGTAGTGCCAGCATCTGATATGGGTGCCAGTTAGTGTCCCGGCTACTCCACTTCCAATCCAGCTCTCTGCTGTATGCGCCTGAGAAAGCAATAGAAGGTGGTCCAAGTCGTTGGACCCCTACACCCACATGGGAGAACTGGAAGAAGCTCCTGGCTCCTGGCTTTGGATTGGCCCAGCTCTGGCTGTTATGGTCATTTTGGGGGTGAACCAGTGGATGGAAGACCTCTCTCTATCTCTCTGCCTCTGCTTTTCTGTAATTCTACCTTTCAAATAAATAAATAAATCTTTTTAAAAAAGAAAGAAAAGAAGATCACTGATAAATTATATATATATATATATATACACACACATCTAACATCAGAGCACCCAAAATATGTAAAGTAATTATTAATAGAGCTAAAGGTAGATGCAGAGTGAATACAGAAATTTAACACTTCACTTTTCAGAAATGGGCAGGTCATTGAGACAGATCATTAACAAAGAGACAGCAAAGTTAAATTAGACCCAGATCAATTGAATCTAACATAAATTCACAGAATATTCCATCCAAAACCAGAGAACACACATTCTTCTCCAGAGCCCATGGAATCATTGAACATAGGTCATAAACAATCCTCAAAAATGTTTAAAAATAAAATCAGATTGAGTATCTCTTCTGGACACAATGCAATAAAACTATAAATCAGTAACAAGAGAAACTTTGGACACTATTATCAATACATAGAAATTAAACACCTTATTACTGTGTAACCAATGGACCAACAAAAAAATTAAGCAGGAAACCTGAAAATTTATTGAGGGGTTGGCATTGTGGCGTAATGGGTGAAGCCACTGCCTGCAATGCTGACATCCCACATGGGCACAGGTTGGTTTCTAGGCTGTTCTACTTCTGATCCAGGTCCTTGCTAATGACCTGAGAAAAGCAGTAGAAGATGGCCCAAATGTTTGGGCCTCTGCTACTCACATGGGAGATCTGCTTTAAGCTCTTGACTCCTGGCTTCAGCCTAGCTAACGCAGGCTGTCATGACCAGCTGTGGAATGAGCTAGTGGATGAAAGATTCTCTTGGCCGGCGCCATGGCTCAACAGGCTAATCCTCTGCCTGTGGCACCGGCACACCCGGTTCTAGTCCCCGTCGGGGCGCTGGATTCTGTCCTGGTTGCCCCTCTTCCAGGCCAGCTCTCTGCTGTGGCCCAGGAGTGCAGTGGAGGATGGCCCAAGTGCTTGGGCCCTGCACCCCATGGGAGACCAGGAGAAGCACCTGGCTCCTGCCTTTGGATCAGCGTGGTAGAGGCGGTCATTGGAGGGGGAACCAATGGCAAAGGGAGACCTTTCTCCCTGTCTCTCTCTCTCACTGTCCACTCTGCCTGTCAAAAATTTTTTTAAAAAAAGATTCTCTCTCTCTCTGTAACTCTTTAAATAAATCTTTAAAAATTATTAACAAATTAATCATTCCAAAATTTGTAGGAAACTTTGACACTATTATCAAGCAAGCAGTACTAAGAGGGAAGTTAATAGAAATTAATCACTACATCAAAATAACTGGAGACATCTCAAATTAACAACTACACCTCAAGGAACTAGATCTTTCTAGTTCCTCAAGGAATTAGAAAAAACAAGAACAAATCAAATCCAAAGTTAGTATACATAAAGAAATTATAAAAATCAGAACATAAATTAATGAAATAGACACTAAAGGACAATACAAAGTAGCAGTGAAATAAAGAGCTGGCTCTTTGAGAGTAAGCAAAATTTGACAAACCCTTAGCTAGACCAACCAAGAAAAAAGGGGAAACTTTCAAATACATAAAATCAGATTTGGAAATTATGACTGACACCACAGAAATACAAGGGATTGTTTGATATTATTCTAAATAATTGAATGGCAACAAATTTGATAACCTAGAAGAAATGGACAAATTCTTAGACGCACACACAGCTCACCAAGATTGAATCAAAAAGAAATAGAATATCTAAATGGATCAATTACAAGTAATGCGATTGAATCAACAACAACAACAAAAACTCCAAAGAAAAGTCCAGGACCAGATGGCTTCATTGCTGAATTCTACCATATATTTTTTTTACAAAGATGTATTTATTTATTTATTTAAAAGGCACAGTTACAGAGAAAGAGAGGGAGAGAGATAGAGAAAGCTTCCATCCTTTGGTTCACTCCCCAAATGGCTGTAATGGCTGGGCCTGGGCCAGGCCAAAGTCCGGAGGCTGGAACTCTCTCTGGGTCTCCCATGTGGATGCCAGGACCTAAGTACTTGGACCATCTACCACAACTTCCCTATGCACATTAACAGGGAGCTGGATTGAAAATGGAGTAGCCGGGACTTGAACTGGCTCCTGCATGGGATGCCAGCGGGCAACTTAACCCACTGCACCACAACGCTAGCCCCTCTACCACGCAGTTAAAGAAAATTTAATACTTGTTCTCCTCAAATTATTTCAAACAATAGAAGAGGAAGTAATTCTTCCAAATTCATCTCTCTCTTTTTTTTTTAAGATTTTATTTATTTGAGAGAGGGAGTTACAGTCAGTGAGAGGGAGAGACAGAAAGGTCTTCCATCCGAGGTTCACTCTCCAAATGGCCACAACAGCTAGAACTATGCTGATCTGAAGCCAGGAGCCAGGTGCTTCTTCCCAGTCTCCTATGTGGGTGCATGTGGGCCATCTTCTACTGATTCCCCAGGCCACAGCAGAGAGCTGGATTGGAAGAGGAGCAGTTGGGACTAGAACCAGTGCCCATATGGGATGCTGGCGCCACAGGTGGAGGATTAACCTACTGTGCCATGGCTTTGGCCCCCCAAATTCATCTTGTGAGACCATATATACAATAATATCAAAATCAGACAAGGATGCAATTAAAAAGAAAGCTACTGGCCAATATCCTTGATGATCATAGATGCAAAAATTCTCAGAAAAAAAAATACTAACACATTAAAAAGACTATTCAGGGACAAGCATTGTGACATGGTGGATTAAGCTACTGGTTGGATGCCTGTGTCTCATTTTGGAGTACCATTTTGAATCCCAGCTACTGCGCTTCCAATCTTGCTCCCTGCTAATGTACCTGGGAAGGCAGTGGATGATAGCTCAAGCATTTGGGCCCCTGCCACCCATCCTTGCTTTGGCCTGGTCCAGACCTGACTGTTGCAGCCATTTGGAGAGTGAGCCAGAGGACAAAAGATCTGTCTCTCTATCTCTGTCTCTTTCCCTCTCCTTTTCTCTCTGTGACACTCTTTTTTTTTTTTGACAGATAGAATTACAGACAGTGAGAGAGAGAAACAGAGAAAGGTCTTCCTTTCGTTAGTTCACTCCCCAAATGGTTGTGACGGACGGAGCTGCACCGATCCGAAGCCAGGAACCAGGTGCTTCCTCCTGGTCTCCCATGCAGGTGCAGAGGTCCAAGCACTTGGGCCATCCTCCCCTGCCTTCCCAGGCCACAACAGAGATCTGGACTGGAAAAGGAGCAACCGGGACTAGAACCAGCACCCATATAGGATGTGGGCGCCTCAGGTGGAGGATTAACCTAGTGAGCCACAGCGCTGGCCCCTGTGACACTCTTTCAAATAAATCTTTTTTTTTTTCAAAATAGATTATTCACCACAATCAAGCTGAATTTATTCCAGAGACCCCGCCACCATTATGGGAGATTTGGATTGAGTTGCACTTTCTTGGCTTCAGCCTGGGCCAGCCTCAGCTGCTGTGGGAATTTGGGGAGTGAACCAGTGGTTAGAACTCTCTCTGTCTCTATCACCTCTATCATCTCTATCTCTATGTTTATCATTTCTGTCTCTCTTTCAAACAAGATAAAAAACTAAAATAGTTTTAAAATCATAAGATAATTTTAAAAGATATATAAAATCCACTTGCTAAAATCCAACTTCCCTTCAGATAAAAACTGAACAAATTAGGTAGAGAAGAAAGGTACCTCAATGTAATAGAAGCTGTATTTAACATGCCAACAGCTAACACCATACTGAATGGGGAAAAGTTGAAGACTTTCTAAGATCTGGAACAAGACATCCAGACCAGAAAGCAGAAAGTCAAATTGTTACTGCTTGCAGATAATTTAACCTAAAACACAGAAATCCCCTAAGATTCCATTAAAAAACTTTTAGGACTAATAAATAAAATTCAGTAAATTTGCCGCATACAAAGTCAACATACAAAATCAGAGACATTCTTACACACCAATAGTAAATTATCTGGAAAAGAAAATCAAAGGCCGGCGCCGTGGCTCAACAGGCTAATCCTCCGCCTTGCGGCGCCGGCACACCGGGTTCTAGTCCCGGTCGGGGTGCCGGATTCTGTCCCGGTTGCCCCTCTTCCAGGCCAGCCCTCTGCTGTGGCCCAGGAGTGCAGTGGAGGATGGCCCAGGTGCTTGGGCCCTGCACCCCATGGGGAGACCAGGAAAAGCACCTGGCTCCTGGCTCCTGCCATCGGACGAGCGCGGTGCGCCGGCCGCAGCGCGCCGACCGCGGCGGCCATTGGAGGGTGAACCAACGGCAAAAGGAAGACCTTTCTCTCTGTCTCTCTCTCTCACTGTCCACTCTGCCTGTAAAAAAAAAAAAAGAAAAAAAAAAAAAAAGAAAATCAAGAAAGCAATCCCATTTCCAGTGGCCACCCTCCCCGCCAAAAATCGGTAGGAACAAATCTAACCAAAAAGGTGAAATATCTGCACAATGAAAACTATAAAACATGAATGAAAGAAATTGAAGAGGACTCAAAGAAATGCAATGATATCCTATAGATGTGGACTGGAAGAATCAATATTGTTAAAATGTCCATACAATCCAAAGCAATTTACAGATTCGGTTCAATCCCTATCAAAATATCAAAGACATTTTTCAAAGAACTATAAAAAAAAAAAACGATTACAATTTGTGTGGAACTACAAAAAGACCCCCAAATAGCCACCGGCAATCTTACACTAAAAAAAGAACAAAGCAGGACCGGCCTTGTGGTATAGTTGGCTAAGCCTCTGCCTGTGGCACCAGTATCCTATACCGATTCAAGTCCCAGTTGTTCCACTTCTGATCCAGCTCTCTGCTGTAGCCTGGGCAAGCAGTAGAAGATGCTCCAAGTGTCTGAGCCCCTGCACCGGTGTGGGAGACCCAGAAGAAGCTCCTGGCTTCAGCCTGATTCAGCTCTGGCTGTTGCAGCCATCTGGGGAGTGAACCAGCGGATGGAAGATCACTCTCTCCCTCTCTCTCTGCTACTCTACCTTTCAGATAAATAATATTTTAAATAAAAATAATATAATAGTGGTTACCAGAGTAGGGAGGAGGATGAAATGGGAAAGGTTGGTTAACGGGCACTAGATTATATTTCAGGAAAGAGAAGTCCTGACGTTTTGCTGCACAGAGGGTCACTAGAGATGCTAATGTACTATTTCTCTATAAGACCACTGGAAGGAAAGATTTTGAATGCTTTTACCGGAAAGAAATGCTAAATGTTCGAATAGATACATGTGTTTATCCTGAATGAACACTGTGCAATGTAGGCATGTATAGAAACATTATGCAGTGCCCCATAAATATGTACAATTTTTGTGTCAGAAAATAAAATTTTACACTGTTTGAGTATACTTGGGATTGTTGTTGGCTATCGTCACTCTCCTGTGCTGTAGAGCACTGGGACGTCTTCCTTCTATCTGACTCTCACTTTTTTACCCATTGATTCCTCTCATTTCCCCCTCTTCATTGCCCTTCGCAGCCCCTGGCAAACACTGTTCCACTCCAGATCTAAGAGATCAACTTTCAGAGCTTCCACATACGAGTGAGCATTTGGCGATCGTCTTTCTTTAAAATTTTTGTGGAAATTTATTTTAGTTTTATTTATCTGAATGGCAGGAGGCAGGGAGAGAGGGAGAGAGAGAGAGAGAGAGACAGAGAGAGAGAGAGAGACAGAGAGAGAGAGAGACAGAGAGAGAGAGAGAGAGAGAGAGAGAAAGAATCTTTCATCTGCAGGTTCCCTTGCCAAATGCCCTCAATAGCTGGGACTACTCCTGGCTGAAGCTAGGAGCCCAGAACTCAATCTGAGTCTCCCATGTGACCATGTGGCAGGGACCTAAGTGCTTAGTAACCAGCTGCTGCCTCCCAGGGTACACATCACCAGGAATGTAGAATTGAAAACAGAGCCAGAACTCAAATTCAGGTACTCTTCTGTGGGATACAGGTGTCCCAGGCAGCATCTTAACTGCTATGCCGAATAGCTGTTATGGCATTGTTTTTCTGTGGCTGGCTTACTTCACTTAACACAATGATCTCCTATTCTATCCCTGTGGTAACGAATGACAGAGTTTCGGCTGGCACCATGGCTCACTTGCCTAATCCTCCGCCTGCGGCGCCGGCACCCCGGGGTTCTAGTCCCAGTTGGGGCGCCGGATTCTGTCCTGGTTGCTCCTCTTCCAGTCCAGCTCTCTGCTGTGGCCTGGGAGTACAGTGGAGGCTGGCCCGAGTGCTTGGGCCCTGCACCCCATGGGAGACCGGGAGGAAGCACCTGGCTCCTGGCTTCGGATTGGCACAGCGCACCTGCCGTAGCGTCTGTTTGGGGAGTGAACCAACAAAAGGAAGACCTTTCTCTCTGTCTCTCTCTCTCTCTCACTGTCTAACTCTGCCTGTCCAAAACAAACAAACAAACAAACAAACAAAAAAACCACACACACACACAAATAACAGAGTTTCTTTGTTTCTTATGTCTAAGTAATATTCCGTTGTGTTTCTACACTTCATATGTTCTTTTTCTGCTCACGTGTTGATAGGCACTTGATTCTGTATCTCGGCTATTGTGAACAGTGCTAACGTAAACACGAGAGTACAGATGTTTCATTGGCATGCTTATTTCATTTCCTTTGTATAAATAGCCAGTCATGGGATTCTGGGTCACATTTAGTTCTAGTTTTTTAGGGAACCTGTACGGTTTTCCACAATGGCTGTACTAATTTACATTTCCAACGACAGTGTGCAACGTTCTCTTCTCACATTCTCACCAGCACTTTTTCTATTTTTTGATGGGGTAAGATGTTATCTCATTGTGTTGTCAATTTACAGAGTCCTGATGATTAGTGGTGTTGAGCATTTTTCCGTGTACTTTTGACCATTTGTTTGTCCTTTGAGAAACATCTACTCCAATCATTTTCCTAATTAAACAGCTGGATTATTTGTTTTTTTGCTCTTGAGTTTTTCAGTTCCTTATACATTCTGGGTAATCCTTGTCAGATGAACAGTTTACATATTCAACAATCAACTAAAAATGTTAAAGACTTAAATATAAAACTGGAAACTAAGACATGACTAGAAGAAAGCCTAGGGGAAGCACATTAGGAAATTGGTCTTTGCAAAGCTTCTGAGATAAGACCTCAAAAGCACAGGCAACAAAGGGAAAAAACAGGCAGATGGGATTATACCAACCCGAAAACTACTACACCACAAAGGAAACAACCCACAGAGTGAAGACAATTTGCAGATGGGAGAAAATATTTATAATTATTCATCTGATCAGAGATTAATGCGCACTTTAATTGATTCTCTAAAGTATCTATGTCTACAAAGTTTAATTTTTTCTATCAGTGTGTCAATAGCCTTTGCAGAGGTTTCTACATTAGTCATATGAGAGGGTTTCCAAGTTTGTGGAAAATGGAACTAAAAGATGCTGCATGTTTTCCATGAACTGTTGAAGCCCCCACACATTGATCAACCTTTCATGGTTTCTGGGTTTTGTACTTTGCTTAGAAAAGGCTTTCCAGTGGCATATTTTTTACCAGCTTGTGTTTGCCATGAATACGCATTCTCGTTTAAAAACTAAGATCTATGTTAATACTCTTTTGACTGAATTTTACTTAAAGAAATAGGAAGGGATTTAGGTTTATATTTTTCTAAGTCACCAGCCAAGTGTCCCAACACTATTAATTATCAGTTGTCTTTTCCTTCTTTATCTGAGGCTTCTCATTATCAGATGCTAAATGCCGTCTGATTTCTGGACTCTATATTCTGTTCCATTGATCTTTCAGTATCAAACGCTTTTGATTGCCATAGTAATTACTATGCCTTTATAATGTATTTTAATAGTCGGTAGAGCCTAGTTCTCTCCTCGCTTTTTAAAAAATCTAAACATTTCTTCAGGTTCTACCATGATACACTTCACTATCCTTTCTATAAATTAAAAATATTCGGATGGTGGTGTTTTTCTTTTTCTTACTGGAAACATATTGAACTTACTCACTAATTTATGATGAACTGATATGGTTTCCAACTGAGTCCTTCCACGTTGACGAAGGGACCCAAATACTTTGGTCTGACTCCCAGCCACTCTGATATGGGATGTGTGGGTCTCTTAATAGCTGTGTCAAACACTTGTCTCTTATAATTTAACTTTATAAATAGAAGCCCTTACTGAATTTCCTTAAAGTTTTTAGCATTTTTTTTCAGTAGCATCTTAGATTTTATAGATATAAAATCACCACAATGCCAAAGAATAATTTTGTACCTTTCTTTTAATTTTTATATTTTTATTTACCCCATGTGCTAATTACACTCATTAGGATTTCCTGGCACATGCTACGTGGTAGTACTGATGATGGGCAGCATTGACTCAGTGATGTCCTTAGTAGGGATTCTTCTAGCGCTGTACCTGATCAGTGGTTAAGGAAGTATCTACAGAACCCTGTATTGTTAGAAGTTTGTAAATGCATGCCCATGTTTGTATGTGTGTTTAATTGCATTTTGTAACTTTTGATCTATTAATGTATAATTACACTAATATTTTTCCTAACATGAAGCCATCCATTATATCTTGAATTATACCATACTTGAATACAGTGGTTTTTTTCTCCTCAATGTGTAACCAACTTCTGTTAGTTTATGTAAAGTTCATTTTAAAGGATTGTGTGTGTGTGTGTGTGTGTGTGTGTTTCCTCTTTTGTGTTTGTGTCTTCTTTGGAGAAAATGTTTGACCTCTTTACACAGAATTTGCAGAAGAAAAGTAAAAGGAAGATAAACCACAGAAGCTAAAAATATGTGAATATGTAATTCTCATAAAAGGAACTATCAATGCTTAAGAAATATAAGGAAGTATTCTCAATATCACTTGTAACTTGATAATAGAAACTGATAATACCTTAAGTCTATCTTTTTCATATTTGTATCCTCAGTACCATTTTAAGAAAAATATATTCTTTCATATTTTACATGGGATCTTCAAAAAGTTCATAGAAATGCATATTATGAAAAAAGTATGCATATATTTCAATTTTTGGTGCCAAAATAAACTCATCTTTTAATTGTGTATTTCATGAACTTTTTGCCTTTCTCTCTCATTGGCAATAACAACCACTTTTGTCCTCATAGATTCCCAATTTGAGAAGTAGAGAAGTTCATTTACAGAGTGAAAAGATTCTTTGCATGGCCTGACATGGGCCCATATGCCCACTTCCTTTTAAAATGCCACTTTAGGAAAGAACCTTTCTAAGTCAGTTTGACAAGTGCCCATCACCCTTAATATCTGGTCACTCTTGAAATCTAACCAGGTTTCTCATCCTCTGCCATCCCCCGGGTGATGTCTGATCACCCTGGCTTGTTTTCAGCAAGACAAGCTGACTGGTTTGGCCAGAATCCTCCTCACCTCTATGTTTTCCCCTATAGTTTCCCATTCTCTCACCCTTGCTTTGTTCCTTAATTATCAGCTCCCACAAGTCCATGCATATACTGAGTTGAATTCAATTTCTCTCCCCTACTGCATGTCCTTAGTGTAGTGAATCCTATACCCGTCACAATGGTTCCACAAAAGAGTCTCCCTCACTATGCTTTAACAAATGTCAGCAAGTAACTTCTCATCTTTGACAAGAGACACTGAGTTCTAATTCCTATAGTAGATAGAATAAAAGTTTTGGTGGTCTCTACAAAATATTTTGTAACCTTTGACCTATTAACTAATGCAAGGTGATGTATCTTGGGGATTGCACTGTAAACTGGGCAAACACACAGTTTCTTTCAGCAGAGCAGTTTTTATTCTAGCCTGGAATTTCATATTTAACTCAGACTCTGGAACAGCAAATGACTTTTAACCCAAACAAGGCATTTGAGAAATCTAGATCTGTTTTTTCACTCTTAGAGGGGACTGCTTCTGTTGGCCTTGACGGACCACAGGAAGGATGAAAGGAAACTATGTAAATTGAGGCCCTTTACGAATCTAACACAATGTGAAATGTCATTAGTATCATTAGTATTTCTAAGGACTGCAAGTAGATGCAGCACGATACAGCACAATCAGTTTTTCTGATTAGAATTTCATAAAGAGCCCTACATGTTTTCCATATTAAATAAACAGACTTCCGGAGGAGAGGAACTTTGTGCTATTTCTACCTTCCCTCCACTCCTCATACCTCCCATGCTTCCTGCAATCCTCCCCTTCACCCACATCCACAGCCCTACTTCTGCTACTACAGAGATTACAAAGGTGGCATTCACACCAGGAGTAAAAGGGTATATGGAAGAACATGGACAGACACACTCCTTCCGTCCTGTCCAGCAAAGTCAGAGAGAAGCCCAATTCCTTCACTATGTGGCTGCCATGATGACTTTGAATATACAGTTTCAAATGTGTGGAAACTGAGGCTACTCACGAGACACAGAGGCACAGAGCTCCTGGTATAGACTCGCTGTCTCTCAACAAGAAGTTGCCATCCACCCCTTCCTGGAGTAGCAAGGTTTCACAGTCCTGCTTGGTCAGAGGGCCATGGTAGTAAGACAGATCCATGGAGAGCCTGTTGTATTTTAGGCTGTCCCGCTAGCTTGAAATCCAACACCAAGTCAAGGAATGGCTCTGAGAAGGGAAGGGAAGGCTGCTGATTTGAAAGGGCCTGTGGAAATATTTCTTCCTCTAGTGGTGTGGGAGTGGTGTGAGACTGCTCTGTGGGACTCACCCAGTTTCATCAGATCAGGAAATGAGAAGGGCGGAGGTGATGAAGTGACCAAGACCCTTCAGGCTATAAACGGCTTTGATGTGACTCAGAGAAGTGAATGAGAGTACCTTTGGGGACACAGTGGATTCAGTGATGGTCCTGACTGGGGCTACAGTGGAAAAGGCAACTCCTAGGAACCTTGCTGCAACCTCATGTATTGCCAGACATCCCTCGTCTTTACCTTCTATGGCTAGTGGTATTTTTTCCAGGGAGCACACCTTGTTCGTTTTAATGACTACGTATTTCTGCTGATGTTGCCTCTAGTTAGCCAACGCTAAGCTCAAAAAGGGTGCTCAAAACATGTTTGTGATGATTTTTAACAGCCCTTGTCTCAACTATTGAGGAACAGTTTTTTTTTTTCCCCACACTATTTGTTGAACTATTTACTTAGTGTTGGGTATAAAGTTAACTGTAAAACAGATCTTTGTAAAAATTAAGAATGGGAATAAGAGAGGGAAGAGGAAGAAGGGTGGAAATGTGGGCAGAAGGGAGGGTAGGATGGGAAGCATCACTATGTTCCTGAATCAGTAGATATGAAATACATGAAATTTGTATACCTTAAATACAATTTTTTTTAAAGAAAAAAGTGTTTGGATGCTGAAGAGTTGACACACCCAGACACAACTGTTAGCAAAATGGTGCAGCCTTAGATGTGGTGTGATCTACGCCCCAGACACAATCCTAGGCTCTAGCCCCCACTGCCATTGCTGGAAGCCAGGTGACCAGATGGCCCAACCACAGGTGTCAGCTCCACTCCCACCCTAATGAGATTAGTTGCTCCTACTTCCCTGCCTCATGACAAAGGTTTAACAGGATCTGCTTTCCACACATGTGCACTCTCTCTCTCTCTTGCTCTCTTGCCCTCTCCCCTGGGCCCATCGGGCTTCCCCCACCCAACAATAAACCTTTCCTCTAACTCCAGTGTTTGGTGTGTTTTGTGGTGGCCTTACAACAACGGGACAATTGAAAAAGATTTCCACAGGTCAAACGACATGAGAAATGGAAGACATCAATGAGAACAGAAAGCTATTGGACACCATTGGAGGACAGCCTTCAAGGCTCATAGCCACTGATGAACAAAGGCCATTGTTAATACTTTCACACATTATGACTTTCGGTGAAGGGTTTGGTTCAAGTGAGAGGAATACCTGAGTATACAAATTAGTGTAAGAATGTCTCTTTGAGTGGAAGAAAACATGTAATTAGGACTGAATTTGGAGACTCTTGCATACTTTTAAGCTCCTATCCAAGAAGATAGCAGTGATGTTTTTCCATGAAGGAAGATCAAGAAAATTCTATCCAGTTTTATCAGCTTGTGTTGATGAGAAAATCCCTTTCTTGTTTGCTGTCTTTGCTCCTTGATAGATGCACAGAAAGGTAGATAATCATGTGGTCTCTGTTAGCTGAGGATCAGAGTTAACCCTTAGGTAATTGTGAAGATCTTTATGGGAAACCAAACCAAACTCAACATTATTTATTAAATAATTATTAATTCCAGATAGAATAAGCCATGTGAGCGTACCTGTAATCCAATGGTTTAAACTAGATTCCACTTACTAAACTCTCACAATTACCATCAGACACTGTCACTTGTTACAAACTCGGTGTGGAGTTCTCTCCCTATTTAACTGCTTCACTTGAGTGTCTATGGGTAATCATTATATATCTCAAGAATGTATGCATGAAAACTGGCCAAATGCTCATGACTCATCCTTACTCCTCTTATAAATTCTTCTTAACCCAGCTGTGCATTTCTCTCACCACTTTGCTTGCACCACACTAAGGGTGTATCTTTCTTGGAACTTTCTTGTATCAGATCAATGTTGTACCTCAAGTCCTGCTGCTCTTCCTCTTGGTACAATGGAGTACCCTAATCAAAGTACGTGTTGTCGGAGAGATATACTTCCAAATCCCAATTTTTCTTGTAAGATATTGGATAATTCACTATTTAATTGCCACGAAATATGGCAATTGAGGAGAAGATTATTATTGATAAAAGAGAAATTAGATTCCAAGGTTGGTATAAAGGTGATTTTGATGTAAGAGAGGAAATAACTGAATGGCCTGGGAAAGCAGTGGAAGATGGCCCAAGTGCATGGGCCCCCGCACCCACGTGAGACATTCAGATCAGCCCAGCTCTGGCCATGTGGCCATGTGGGGAGTAACCAGCAGATGAAAGACCTTTCTCTCCATCTCTTTCTTTCTGTCTGCAACTCTGCCTCTCAAATAAATAATTTTAAAATGCTAAGAAAATAAAAACATAAATACTGAAAAAATGATTATAGTTAATTGAAATACATTGGCTATATGAGGGATCTTCAAAAGGTTCATGGAAAGTGAGTGCTATTAAAATTTTTTTGCACCAAAATAAACTCCAATTAATTTGTTATCTAGCATGTATGAATAAGATCTAATTTGAGTCACTAAAAAGTATAAGATATCAGTTTGCATAAAAGTCTCTATTAGAGAAACTGAATTCTACAAAAATTGCAAGAAGAAACAAACATCCAATTGATGTTGAAGCTTGGGTGGAAGAAAGGTTTGTTGTTTTACAAAAAGTAGACAGGGGGGCCGGCACTGTGGCACAGTGGGTTAACACCCTGGCCTGAATCTCCAGCATCCCATAAGGGTGCCGGTTCTAGTCCCAGCTGCTCCTCTTCTGATCCAGCTCTCTGCTATGGCCTGGGAAAGCAGTAGAAGATGGTCCTTGGGCCTCTGTACCCACATGGGAGACCCGGAAGAAGCTCCTGGCTCCTGGCTTCTGATCGGTGCAGCTCTGGCCATTGTGGCCAATTGGGGAGTGAATCATCAGATGGAAGACCTCGCTTTCTCTGCGTCTTTTCTCTCTGTGTGTAATTCTTTCAAATAAATAAATAAATCTTTAAGAAAAAAGCAGACATGAGCAATTCCCCAAATAAATTGTGAGGATAACTATCTTATTAAAAGGGACAAAATGATTCTGAAGATAAAACCAGCAGTGGCAAGCCACCTATATCAATCTGTGAAGAAAAATATCACTCTTGTCCATCCCCTAATTGAAGAGCACTGACAGTTAACAGAAGAGATAATCGCCAATACAACAGACATATCAACTGGCTCAGCCTATACAATCCTGCCTGAAAAATTAAAGTGGAGAATTATGTAATTTCTGCTTGATGGGTACAAAAACTATTGCACCCAGATCAGCTGCAGATAAGAACATGGCTTTCAATGGAAATTCTAAACAAGTGAGATCTAACTACTGAAGCTTTTATTACAAGAATTGTAACAGGAGATAAAACATGGATTTACAGCTATCATCCTGAAGTCAAAGCACAGAGCAGTGGTTACTAAGAGCTGGAAGTGGTCCAATCAAAGAAAAAACAGACTATCGCAGGGCAAAGATTGCGACAGTCACTTTTTAGGATGCTCAAGAGATTTTGCATTTTGAATTTCTAGAGGGCTAAGGAATGATAACATTTGCTTATTTTGATAGTGCTTTGAGAAAGCTAGAGCAAACCTTATCATAAAACATCCAAGGGGCTAGTGCTGTGGTGAAGCAGGTAAAGCCATTGCCCACAGTACCAGCATCCTGTATGGTACCGGTTCGAGTCCCAGCTGCTCCACTTCTGGTTCAGCTCTCTACTATGGCCTGGGAAAGCAGTAAAAGATGGCTCAAGTTCTTGGGTCCCTACACCTGTGTGGGAAGACCTAGAGGAAATTTCTGGCTCCTGGCTTGGATCAACACAGCTCCGGCCATTGTGGACAACTGGGGAGTGAACCAGTAGATGGAAAACCTCTCTCTCTCTTTTGTCTCTCTCTCTCACTTTCTGACTTTCAAATAAATGAATAAATCTTTTTAAAAAAAAAAATCCAGAAAAGCATTACCAGAATCCTTCTCCACCATGACAATGCCCTTGCTTATTCCTGTCATCAAACAAAGGCAATTTTATGAAAATTTTCATGGAAAGTCATTATGCATCCACCTCAAAGTCCTGATATGGCTCCTTCTAACTTTTTTGTTTCCTAATCTTCAACAAATCTTTAAAGGGTACCCATTTTCTTCAGTTAATACTTTTTTTTTAAATTTTTTTTTTATTTTTAACAGGCAGAGTGGACAGTGAGAGAGAGAAAGAGAGAAAGGTCTTCCTTTGCTGTTGGTTCACCCTCCAATGGCCGCCGCGGCCGGCGCGCTGCGGCCGGCACACCGCGCTCATCCGATGGCAGGAGCCAGATGCCAGGTGCTTTTCCTGGTCTCCCATGGGGTGCAGGGCCCAAGCACTTGGGCCATCCTCCACTGCACTCCGGGGCCACAGCAGAGAGCTGGCCTGGAAGAGGGGCAACCGGGACAGAATCCGGTGCTCCGACCGGGACTAGAACCCGGTGTGCTTCAGTTAATACTTTTAAAAGACTGCATCAACATGCTTACATTACAGGACCATCAGTTCTTCAGGAATGGACTAAATCGTTGGTCCTGAATTGATAGATCTGATGTTGAGAAATAAAGCTTATTTTTTATATTTTTTATGTTTTAATGCCATTTTCCATTAATTTTGTGAAGTCACCTAATGTTCACACATTGTGTGATGAAGGATTAACTTTGCTCAAAGATTTTACCCTTTCTCCAGCTCCTTGAAGATAGTGTCTGAGCCCTCAACTTGTGTCCTGCCTGACAAGAATCTCTTTGTTTGCCTAAGCCTTGGGCTATACAAAGTAGCCTGTGTCAACAATGCGATTTATGATGGGAGTTAGGGACCAGGTAGTATTTGTTCAATCTCTGGAGGGGCTGGAGATTAAGGTTTGCCACATGAGTGGTCAGCCATGTCTACATGATGACTCTCCAACAAAATCTTTGCATGCCAAAACTCAAGTGAGCTTCCTTGGTTGATAATATCTCATGCATATTGGCACATATTTCTGTTGGGAGAAATAAGCATTGTTTGCACAACTCCACTGGAAGAAGACAATGGTAAACTTTGTGTGTGCTATATTCTAAATTCTGTCTTGTGTGTGTGTTCCTGGTACTAATTTTAACCTGCATCCTTTGGTTGTAATAAGTCATAATCATGAGTATATTAGCTTTGCTGAGTTCTTTGGGTCCTCCTAAATAATTATTGAGTCTTAGGGTGATTTTGGAGAACCCTTGACCTCAACATATAAAGCCTAAATATTTCTCATTGTACTAAAAAAGACAGAAATCTCTCCATTCAAAGAAAAACAATACATTTGTCACCATAAGTTCATAAATAAAATACTAACCCTTACTATGAAAATATGCAATTAAAAAGGATTAATAATTCATTCTGTATTTCCTTTGTGAGATATACATCATGGTAATCACATAATCTTAGAGATTTTTTTTAGAAAAAAACACATATATCATTGAAGCTATTTAACATATGTATTCTATTCTCAGGTTAAATGCCTTCCTTAGTTTATTGAAAAAAAAGTTTACTATGTAAGAATCCCAGATAATAAATATAAAAGAATATAAATTTATCATAGAATATGAGCAAAAATCACCATTTTAATATATAGTAAAATAAATGATTCAGGCAATGAGTGCCATTGGATAAAAACTTTAGGCAGACATTTGATAATGACCTTTACAAGAGAGAGGTGAACCCACCAATCAATCCTCATCTCTCTAAGAATAGAGCACCAGAAACTGAATTTCTATCAGTGTGATGCAATGGGAAACAAAGAACAGCTCCACAAAATGTACTTCCCAAAAATGTTGAACCTGAAAACTAACCCAGCCCTTATAAGTGATTTCTAGTTTATTTATGAGAACAGAACAAGAAGTCATCATACATCATGAGGAAGCAGACAGAAGAATTCAGATTAAGGGGCATTCAATACAAAAAACACAATTTTTTCCCCAAAGGTCATAAAAACTGAGTTGGACAGTGGGGTGAAGACCACTGTAGTTTAAAAAGAGATTTATGAGGTAGGCAGAAAACTAATCTTGTTTGGATCCTGGTTTCAAAAAATACAACAGATTCCCTGCACTGAGGACACTTAAGTATGATACCACGGGAGTACTGTTGACTTTTTAGGTTTCTTAATACAATTGTGGTTATGTGAGTAAATATTCAGCTGTTTTGGAGATATACATTATGTGACATCTGAATCTGAGTGACTGTGTCTGGTGTTCATTATATTAATGTCTCTATTTTTATGTGTTGAAATTTTTTCATGAAACCAGTGCTTTCATTCTCATTTTGTTCTGACTCTATGTAACCCTTGAGAATAGCTGCAAAAAGCACAGCAGTAATCTTTTTTTTTTTTTTATATCGACTCCCCTTCTCTCACCCATGGAAATGAAAGCTTAGTGTCATGTTTGTACAAATGACCCTATCCCCAAGACCATAATTGATTAGAACAAGGGTATACCCCTGACCAAGATGGGTGAATCTGAAACTCTTACTTAGGAACTTGGCAAAATTGAGGAAAAGAAGACAAACAGAGGGGGAAAGAAAAGGAAGGAAGGAAGGAAGGAAGGAAGGAAGGAAGGAAGGAAGGAAGGAAGGAAGGAAGGGAAAGAAAGAAAGAAAGAAAGAAAGAAAGAAAGAAAGAAAGAAAGAAAGAAAGAAAGAAAGAAAGAAAGAGAAAGACAAGCAAGAAAGAGGAAGAGGGAAGGAAATTAGAATAAAAATAAACTCTAAGGAAAACTGGGAACTTCATACTTGTGTCCATATCTCAGAAAGTAGCAGAAGTGAACTGGTTCAAAAAATGAAGACTGAATTAGATACACAGAGACCTAGATCAAAGATGGTTAAATGGGAAAAAGACATGCTGGTTTTGATCCCAGAAAGAAGTCAGAAAAACAGGGGAGGGGACAATGTTCCCAGGTGACAGTTGAAGTTTTCAGTGGAAAGCCTATGGACCATAAAAGAGATTCATGGTGCAGCAAAGACTCCCACAGCTGGTGGCTGGTGGGGATTCCAGAGCAAGATGAGAGAGCAGCCTGCAGCAGCACACCTGCCACTGCTGATCTTCTCTGAGGAAGAATCTTGCAGTTCCCAGTGACTTTGAATCCAGCCTGGAGAGTTGATTTGGAGCAGGTGTGCACTTACTTCTCAGAGGGGGAATGCTGCTTCCATCCCCTCCCCTCACTAAGCTCTAGACTCAGTTTGCAAAGGTGAACCACCAACCAACCTCCAGCAGGAAGGCAGCATGCTCTGGGGATGGAGTGGCTTGCTCCAAGAATGGGAAGGCTTACAAGGCTGAGAGCGGATCCCATGCTCCAAACTCCATGATTATTTGGACAAGGCCATAAGCAAAGTGGAAGTTCTCTCCTCCCTTTGGAGAAAAGTGCATCCTTCTTTGATAGCCACTTCTTTCCATTGGGGTCTCACTCACTGAGTTCCATCATGTAGAACATTTTTGCTACAGTGTCTAGGCTTTCCATGCCTGAAACTCTCTCATGGGCTTTTCTTTTTTCTTTTTTTTTCTTTTTTGACAGGCAGAGTTAGACAGTTGGGAGGGGGGGGGCTCCAATCAAAAAGGAAACAAAGTTGCTAAGCCTTCCTGACAAGGCTGCTAAGTCTGCTATGTGAACTGCTTCCCATGTTGGAACATTCTCCTTTTTTTTTTCTTTTTTTCTTTTTCTTTTCTTTTTCTTTCAGGCAGAGTGGACAGTGAGAGAGAGAGACAGAGAGAAAGGTCTTCCTTTGCCATTGGTTCACCCTCCAATGGCCTCTGTGGCCAGCGTGCTGCGGCCAGCACACCACACTGATCGGAAGCCAGGAGCCAGATGTGTCTCCTGGTCTCCCATGGAAATGCAGGGCCCAAGCACTTGGCCAAGCTCCACTGCACTCCCGGGCCACAGCAGAGAGCTGGCCTGGAAGAGGAGCAACCAGGATAGAATCCGGCGCCCCGACCGGGACTAGAACCAGGGGTGCTGGCGCCGCAGGCAGAGGATTAACCTATTGAGCCACGGTGCTGGCCACAACATTATCCTTTTTAATTCTGTCTATTATTACCAGGTACTTGATCCTATTTATACGATCATTTTAGCACTTAATCCTATCTATATGTTTATTTTAGCACTTAATATGGTCACTTCAACAATTAAAATGGCATTTTTACCATCAAGATTAATGGGATTTGGAGTTCATGACAAGTTTTTAAACTGAACCCTTATAAGTAATTCCATAGGAATGTGTGCCGAACTATAGAGCTTTACAGTTACAAACTTCCTCCTCCCTCTCTTATTCCCACTCCTATATTTTTTTTTACTGAGATCTATTTTCAATTGACTTTATACACATATGATAAAGTCTATGTTAAGTAAAGAGTTCAACAAATAATATGAAGAAAAAAAAAACTGTTCCCTGACAGTCAAGACAAGGGCAGTTCAAGTCATCCCTTCTTGAAGTGTCAATTTCATGTCTACAGATTTCATTTTAGGTGCTCTATTAGTTCTCACAGATCAGGGAGAATATATGGTATTTGTCCCTTTGGGACTGACTGATTTCACTAAGTATGTTTTCCAGATTCATCCATTTTGTTGCAAATGACCAATTTCATTTTTTGTTACCACTGTGTAATATTCCATAGTGTACATATCCCATAATTTCTTTATCCAGTCTTCAGCTGATGCACATTTAGGTCGATTTCACATCTTAGCTATTGTGAATTAAGCTGCAAAAACATGGAGGCACAGATAACTGTTTTGTTTACTGATTTCATTTCCCTTGGGTAAATTCCCAGGAGTGGGATGACTGGGTCATATGGAGGTCTATATTCAGATTTTTGAGATATCTCCATACTGTCTTCCGTAGTGGCTTTATCAGTTTACATTCCCACCAACAGTGGTTTAGGGTACCTTTCTCTCCACATCCTCTGTACAATGTGTTGTTTGTTGATTTCCGGATGAAAACCATTCTAACTGGGGTGAGGTGAAACCTCATTCTGTTTTTTTTTTTTTTTTTAATTTTTGACAGGCAGAGTGGACAGTGAGAGAGAGAGAGAGAGAGAAAGGTCTTTCTTTGCCGTTGGTTCACCCTCCAATGGCTGCCGCAGTCGGCGCGCTGCGGCCGGCGCACTGCGCTCATCCGATGGCAGGAGCCAGGTGCCAGGTGCTTTTCCTGGTCTCCCATGGGGTGCAGGGCCCAAGCACTTGGGCCAGGGCCATCCTCCACTGCACTCCGGGGCCACAGCAGAGAGCTGGCCTGGAAGAGGGGCAACCGGGACAGAATCCAGTGCCCCGACCGGGACTAGAACCCGGTGTGCCAGCACCACAAGGCAGAGGATTAGCCTGTTGAGCCACAGCGCTGGCCCTCTTTCTGGTTTTGATTTGCATTTCCCTGATAGCTAGTAATCCTGAACATTTTTTTTTCATGTGTCTGTTGGCCATTTGGGTTTCCTCTTTAGAAAAATACCTCTTTGAAATGCCTGTTTAAGACCTTCATCCCACATCAGAGTGCTTGGTTCAAGCCTTAGCTATGCTTCTGATCCAGCTCCTGAAAATTGCACTCTGGCGAGCAGTAGATGATGAATAAAGTAGTTGGGTCTCTACCACCCATGGGGGAGACCCAATTTGAGATCCTGACTCTTGGTTGTGATCTGATGGACCTAACCTGATCCTGTCATGGGCATTTGGGGAGTGAACGAGAAAATGGAAGATTTCTCTGCATGACTTTCTGCCGGAGACCAGCTCCAGCCAGTCCAGGGGCCCCAAGGTGTGAGTGTCAGCGCTTGGAGAAATGAGAGGCACACTCACAGCAAGGCTGATGGCATGGCTCTGGCTCTCGAGCACCAGACTTCCTTATTATATCATGTCACATAATGATTTTTTCTTCTTACAATAACAAGTTTGTTGTCCACTTTTATCTAGTTACAATTTCTTTGATTTCCAAGGGCATATTCAGAGCATGGGTTACAATCACAGGTGCAAGACAATGATTTTCAAAGGCAAGTTCAGAGCATGGGTTACTATCACAGATAGGCTGCCCACACAAGCCAAGGCCTGGAGGGCTGTTGAGCTAAGCAGAAATTGGCTGCACAAACTAGAATAGTACCTTCCTAATCTAATCTTTCCTAGAAGCCTCAAGTCCAAAGCAGGCCTTTTTTAAATGTATCCCCTCTTTGCAGTTCTTTCTGTAATTCTTTAATTTCTTCGTTGTACTTATTTAAGGTTCACTTAGATCTATTCTATAGTTTTGACACCCTAACCGTTGCTGTATTTGTAGCACGTATTGAATTAAAGCTTTAATAACATGTGTCTTTATTCTAGTGGGAAGTATATACCAGGGAGCCTGTTGCCTTTTAATTCTTTTCCACAAACAGCTCAATCTTGCATAAAGCATTAACCCTTTCTCCGATACTAACATTCTGCTTGGTCAGCCATGTCTACATGATGACTCTCCAACAAAATCTTTGCATGCCAAAACTCAAGTGAGCAATGGACATTTTGGGGGTTATGAGACTAAGTGTTCTTCCCTAAAATTAGGAATACAGCAAGCATTAGCAGGACCATCAGGAAGCTCCGGCTTGCTTATGCAGAGTGTAGTTCCCATCAAACCTAAAACCACCAAGAGGTGGTGCTGAGACAGACCTTCTGCTGTGACCTTGTCAGCCAGCCGAAGTTGCCTTGGCTTTCCCATCTTTCAAATGAAATGAAAATACATACATAAAAATTAAAAATAAAAATTTACTGGTCCGGTGCTGTGGCACAGTGGGTTAATGCCCTAGCCTGAAGCGCCAGCATCCCATATGGGCGCTGGTTCGAGACCTGGCTGCTCCACTTCGGATCCAGCTCTCTGCTTTGGCCTGGGAAAGCAGTAGAAGATGGCCTAAACCTTTGGGCCCATGCACCTGCGTGGGAGACCCGGAAGAAGCTCCGGGCTCCTGGCTTCAGATCGGCGCAGCTCCGGCCATTGCAGCCAGCTGGGGAATGAACCATCAGATGGAAGACCTCTCTCTTTCTCTCTCTCTCTCTCTCTCTCTCTCTCTCTCTCTCTGCCTCTCCTCTCTCTGTGTAGCTCTGACTTGCAAATAGATGAATAAATCTTTAAGAAAAAAATAAAAATAAAAATTTAGGAGACAGTATTGGGAAATTGGTTCATTAGCCATATATATGTGTATATATATGTATATACACACACACACATATATATATTTGGCAACTTTTTTTCCTCACACAATTTGGTGTAGGTGAACAGGCTTGAATCTTCTTTTTGCCAATAACAAAGCTTAGTTGCTGGGCTAATTCATACTAAAGCAGATTGCATTATGCCAAGTAAAGACACAGGTGAGTATGAGAGGAAAATTGATAGAATCTCTCTCATTCTCCACAGGAGGAACCTGACCTGGATTTACTACCTGAGGGAACCAGATTGGTTAGGTATACTAGTTTCCTATTTCCACTGCGAAAAATTACCATGCACTTGGCAGCTTAAAACAATACAAACTCATGATCTCACAGTGTCCTTAGGTCAGAAATCTGGTAAGCTTGGCTGAGTCTCAGATTAGAACATCGCATGCCAAAGCTTAGATATTGCAGATCTATGTTCCTTTAATTTTTTTAGGTTCTATGGGAGAATATATATCCTTGTTCATCCAGGTTATTGGTGGAATTTAGTTTCATACAACTCTAGGACTGAGGATCCATTTTCTTTTTGGCTGTCCCACATGCCTTAGCTTCCTCCACCTCCAAAGCCAGTAGTGAAGGGTCAAGTCTCTCTCATCTTCAAATATTCCCCCCACCTCCCTCTTCCACCACATATCTCGATTACCGTTCTGCCTTATTTTAGTGTAGCTGTTCAGATGCCATTTGGGACACCCATATCCCATATTGGAGAGCTTGGGTTTGAGTCCCAGCTCTGTACCTGATCCCAGCTTCTTGTTAATTCAGACTTTGAGAGGCAGAAGGTGATGGCTCAAGTATTTAGGTCCCTGCCACCCACATGGGATCCCTGGATGAAATGCATGGCTCCTGACTTTAGCCTGACCCAGCCCTAGCTATTGTAAGCATTTGAGGAGTGAGCCAGTAGATGGAAGATCACTCTGTGCCTATCTTTATGCGTTTCAGATTAAATGAAAAATAAAAAAATCTTATAGAAATTTATCATTTCTCAGAGGCTTAAAGTTCAAAACAAAGGTATGGGAGGAGCCATGCTCCTTTTAAACCTGTAAGGGAAAAGTGTTCTTTACATCTTCTGACTTCTGAAGATTGCCAGAAATCCTCACCATCCCTTGGCTTATGGACACATCACCCAATCTGTTTCCACCATTGCACGGTGCTCTCCCTGCAGATCTGTTTTCACACAATGTTCTCCTTTTTGTGCCTCTTCTCATTTTCTCATAAAGACAGTGGTCATCCCGGATTAAGGACTCACCCTAGTTCAGTGTGACTTCATGGTCACTAATTTCATCTGCCAGGCCATATTTCCATATAAGGTAATGTTCTGAGGTTTTAGGAAGGGCATTCATTTCTGGAGAACACTATCCAGCCCAGGCTACTTCTCTACTCTCCTTCCTCCACCTCCTTCTTCCTCTTTTAACCTTCTGGTTGCAAGATCCTTCATGGGAGCCCATCCAAATAAAGACTGCAGATGGGGCCAGCGCTGTGGTAGAGTGGGTTAACACCCTGGCCTGCAGTGCCAGCATCCCATATGGACACCAGTTCGGGACCTGGTTGCTCCACTTCCGATCCAGCTCTCTGTTATGGCCTGGGAAAGCAGTAGAAGATGGTCCAAGTCCTTGAGCCCCCGCACCCACATGGGAGACCTGGAGGAATCTCCTGGCTCCTGACTTTGGATTGGCACAGCTCTGGCTGTTGGGGCCATTTGGGGAGTGAACCATTGGATGGAAGACCTCTCTCTCTCTCTCTCTCTCTCTGCCTCTCCTCTCTCTGTGTAACTCTTTCAAATAAATAAATAAATCTTTAAAAAAAAAAAAAAAAAGACTGCAGAAATGAAGCCCAAGGACCTCAGAGAAGCTCCAGAGGAGCCAGGCCTTACAACGAACCCTAGCTCATTGTTGTGCCTGGTTGAATACCCTGAGTTTATCTGTTTTGGATTTTTCATTCTTCAGAGACTGGAATCGGAAGAGTCGGTAGAACTGTCTGGGATCCTTGCTACTGTCCCTTCCCTCATTCTAAGTCTTTTTTTCTTGAGGAGGCAGGGAGGGCCCTGACTATTATTTTCATATTTCAGGGAAACTATTGTTTGCAGCAGAGTCTAAGGTCTTAAGTTACGTGGGATCCTACCGTCTTTGAGAATAGGGCCAGTGATGTTATCCTAAAATGCTCCTTGAAAAGAGGGACAGAGATCACCCTTGCAGGTTGACATCAATGGCACCAGGGTTTGACCCTAAGACTCTGCAGCCTGAACCAGAACTCTCCTGGGAAGTCTTACTCCCTGTGAACCATAATCCCTGCCGGGCAGTCTTGTGTGGGTAACTGCATCTTGAGGCTTTTCCAGGACCCTGGGAAGTATGTGTACTTAGAGAAGATCTAGAGAGACAGAAGGACCCAACCATGCAGGCAAACCCCCCGCCCCCTCAATTAAGCACTCTTGTCTTCTCTTTCTCCTTCTTTCCGATTCCAAGGAAGTTTCGGTTTTGAAATCAAGGGCAATAATTCTCCGGGAAAGGCGCTTCTGCTTCCTGTGTGCCTCAGCATCTCGGGCGTTTGACTGATCCAGGGCAGTGAGGGTTCAGCCTGGAGAGTCGGAGGAGCTTTTCTGGATGTGAGGTTCTTGCTAAAGTTAGGTAATTGTTCTCTGAAAAGCTATTAATAGCAGGGTGTTAGGGACTTTCTTGTAAGTATAAAGTATCATTTCACGTGGGGACTTCGGGGATAATGCAGCTGCCTAATCGGCTAACACATGGGTAACTACAGTGGTGAACAAGCCTAGAGCAGAGCCCTCACCCCCAACACTCACACACAACTGAGGTAGAGTTGTCTGAATTCCCAAGTCCACAGCCTGGAGGAAATTTCTGACAGTTCCTAGGCTGTGACATTTTCATCATTCTCTCTTCTTCCAAACTCTCGTGCACCCACGTTCTCTCCTAACACTTCCCTGTGTGGAACCCTGAAGCAATACTACAATACCCTTTTCGTTGCTGCTACGGTTTGAATATATTCCCAAAATTTCATGTGTTAGAAACATAATCCACAGCCCCCAGGGAAACAGTGTTGGGAGGTAGGACCTAACAAGAGGTGAATAAGTCATGAGGCTCCTGCTCCCCTGACTGGGCTAATGTCACAATTGTGGAATGAGTTGCTGGAAAAGTGAGTTCAGTTCCCTCTTGCTCATGCACTCTCTCTCTCTCTCTCGCCCTTCTGCTTATCTCCAGGGGATCCTGCAGCATGAAGACCCTCACCAGATGCTGATGCTACACTCCTGGACTTCCCAGCCTCCAGTACCATGAACCAAATACATTTTTGTTCATTATAAATTAACCAGTCTCAAGTATTCTGTTATAGCAGCAGAAAAGTGGACCAAGACACCTGCCAGAATAAAAATTCATTCATTAAAAAGAATGAGAGAACAAAGGAGAATTGACTAACGATTTGACGCAAGAGAGGTTTGCAGTGCACAGAACACAACACATAACTTAGAAGGGGCTCGCATTGTGGGGTAGCACGTGAAGCCATTGCCTGCAATGTTGGCATCTCATATGGGTGCTAGCTTGAGTTTCGGCTGCTCTACTTCCAATTGAGTTTCCTGCTAATGCACCCTGGGAAAGCAGCAGAGGATGGCCCAAGTACTGGGGCCCCTGCCACCCACATGGGAGAACTAGATGAAGCTCCTGGCTCCTAGTTCCTGGCTTTGGCCTGACCCAGCCCTGGCGATTAAACCCTTTTGGGGAGTGAACCAACAGATGGAAGATATCTCTCTCTCTCTTCTTCTCTGTAGCTCTGCCTTTCAAATAAATACATAAATCTTTAAAAAAATCTTAGAGACATATTTAGACATTCTAATTCCCCAGAATGCCTTTTCAGCCAAGATATATCCCAAGAATTCTGTTTGGCTGTCCCCTTCCCCATAAACACAGTCTTATCATGTGTCCCTTCCTTGTATACAGTGGCATTCAAATTCATCAATTTAAAAAGCATACAAAAGTACATGATAGAAAATACTACTAGTATATGCAATAATACTCAAACAAGATTACACTGTTGAGTTGTATATCAGATGTAGTGAGGTCACACTTAATAAGATTTTTTTTAGTGGTAGAAAATACATAACCTAAACTTTGCCATCTGACTTTTTTTTTTTTCAAGTACAAAGGTACTTCAGGAAATTCACAGAAAATTTGAATTAAACGATAAGTTAATTTTGGTGTAAACAATTTTGAAACAGGCATAATTTTTTCATAATACACATTTTTCATGAAA
Source organism: Sylvilagus floridanus (assembly GCA_949820135.1). Lineage (NCBI taxonomy): Eukaryota > Metazoa > Chordata > Mammalia > Lagomorpha > Leporidae > Sylvilagus > Sylvilagus floridanus. The sequence continues at coordinate 123,938,086 of OX463225.1, forward strand.
GTCTTGAAGACCTCATATGCAATTTTTTGCAGCCAAATAAACATCCTTTAATTTCATTTTCCACAAATGTTTTAAAGTACCCTCATACATAGTTAGTAGTAACTAAATGCATGTTGCTATGTAAAAGCTCTCTAGAATTTTTTCATCTTGCAAAACTGAAACTCTATACCATCAAACCATCCCATTTCCCCTCCTCCATCCTTTGGCATCCTCCATATTACTTCCTGTTTCTATGAATTGACTGTTTTACATACATCATCTGAGTGGGATCATGTAGTAGGTGCCTTTCTGTGACTGGTTTACATCACTTAGTATCATGTCCTCAAGGTTCTTCTATGTTGTAGATGTGATAGGACTTCCTTCCCTTTAAGGCTGAATGTTTTATTGTTTGTATGCGCCACATTTTTCTTATATTCATCTATTGATGGCCATTTAATTTGCTTCCACCTCTTGATATTGTCATGAGCAGTGCTATACATTCAGGTATATTCAGATCCTGCTTTCAATTCTTCTGTATACATATGCAAACATGGAATTGCTGAATAATATGGTAGTTCTATTTTTAATTTTATTTTTAGTAATGACCACACTACTTTCTTTTTTCAATCTTTTAAAAAGATTTATTTATTTATTTGAAAGGCAGAGATAGAGAAGAAGGGAGGCAAGGAGGGAGGGAGGGAGGGAGGGAGAGATATCTCCCATCTGCTGGTTCACTTCAAAACTAGGAGCCAGGAGCCACATGGGTGCAGGAGCCCAGGTACTTGGACCATGTTCTGCTGCTTTCCCAGGCATGTTAGTAAGGAGCTGGATAGGAAGTGGAGTAGCCAGGACTTGAACCAGTACCCATATGGGATGCTGGTACTGCAGAAAGTGGTGTTGCCCTCAATGTCAGCCCCAACCACGCTGTTTTCTAGACCAGTCGCACCATTTTGCTATCTTGACAGTTCCAAATTTTCCACACCCTCACCAACACTTATTATTTTCTGGTTTTTAAAAATAATTTGTCATTATACTAAGTTGTGAAATGATACCTTATTATGGAGTTAATGTACACTTCTCTGTTAATTAGCAATGTCAAATATCTTTTTATATGATCATTGGCCATTTGTGTATCATCTTTTGTGAAAAGTGTATTTAAATCCTTTGTTCATTTTTTTAAAATATTTTATTTATTTATTTGAGAAGTAAAGTACAGACAGTGAGAGAAAGAGAGAAAGGTCTTCCTTCTGTTGGTTCACTCCCCAAATAACCACAATGGCCAGAGCTGCGCCAATCCAAAGCCAGGAGCCAGGAGATTCTTCCTGGTCTCCCTCATGGGTGCAGGAGCCCAAGCACTTGGGCCATCTTCTACTGCTTTCCCAGGCCACAACACAGAGCTGGATTGGAAGAGGAGAAGCCGGGACTAGAACTGGCACCCACTTGGGATGCCAGCGCTGCAGGCAGAGGATTAACCTACTGCGCCATGGCGCCAGCCCCTGTTCATTGTTAAATTGAATCAGTTGTTTTTGCTGAGTTGTAGGAACTCTTTTTATATTCTTTCTACTAAATTCATAATTGTATGGATTAATGGGTTAATAGGCTATCTCTATAATGCTTCTGGTATAAAAGCCAATATGATTAGTCTATTGCGTACTCCTTGTCTCTCATGATGGGATGCCCTGTGCCACCTCAGGACTCTGCCAGCAAGAAGACCATCACCAGATGCAGACTCTTAACCCTGGATTAGAACCATGAGTTAAAACAAGTGTCTTTCCTTTATAATATACCCTGTCTATAATATTGGGCAACTAACAACAGAAAATGGATTAGGATATCCTAGGATATTATACTCAGCAAAAATACATTTCAAGAATTAAAGAATGAAATTACAAGAATTAAAGAAATGAAAAAAAAGTGGGAAAAGTTCACCACCAATTTATAACAGATGCACCTCACGCAGAATCAAAAGATTCCAGATATTATCCTGGAGAAGAAGAAACATAGACTAAATTTTGATAGGTTAAATGTGAATAAGATTAAATAAAGAGTATAACATACAAAATAGTCTAAGGCTAATCCAAAAAGAAGGCAAGAAAAGAGAGAAAAAGAAATGTAGAAATTGTAGGACAATTAAAAAACAAAACATAATGTGATGTACTTATATTAACATTACATTAAAGGCCAGCGCTGTGGTGCAGTGGGTTAATGCCCTGGCCTGAAGCGCCTGCATCCCATATGGGCTCCAGTTCAAGGCCCGGCTGCTCTTCTTCTGATCTTCTGCTCTCCTGTGGCCTGGGAAAGCAGTAGAAGATGGCCCAAGGTCTTGGGCCCCTGCACCCACGTGAGAGACCCTGAAGAAGCTCCTGGCTCCTGGCTTCAGATCGGTGCAGCTCCAGCCATTGCAGCCAATTGGAAATTGAACCATAAGATGGACAACCTCTCTCTCTGCCTCTCATTCTCTCTCTGTGTAACTCTGACTTTTAAATAAATAAATAAAAAAAAATAAATCTTTTTTAAAAATTACATTAAATTTAAATGGAATAAATGTTCTAGCGAAAATTAAAAAAAAATACAAATAGGGTTAAAATAAGCAAAATCCAACTTTGTAATGTCCCATAAAGGAATACCAAGACATTCAAACACAGGGAGTTTGAATGCAAAGACACAGGAGAAGATGGTAGCATGTAAAGATTTTTAAAGCTTTGCAAGCTTCAGCTATTGAAATATGTGTTTATCAGTTCTCCAGTGGAAGCTTTTGATTTCATTAAGAGGTGAGACTTCCATAGTAGTTAGAGTCCATTGGTCCATGATATTTTTTTTTCTTTTCTTTTTTTAAGATTTATTTACCGGGGCTGGCACTATGGCACAGTGGGTAAAGCTGCCGCCTGCAGTGTCGGCCTCCCAAGTGGGTGCCGCTTCTAGTCCCAGCTGCTCCACTTCTAAGCCAGCTCTCTGCTATGGCCTGGGAAAGCAGTGGAGGATGGCTCAAGTCCTTTGGCCTCTACACCTGTGTGGGAGACCTGGAACAAGCTCTGGCTATTGAGGCCATTTAGGGAGTGAACAGCACATGGAAGACCTCTCTCCCCTTCTCTGCTTCTCCTTCTCTCTGTGTGTAACTGACTTTCAAATAAATAAATAAATCTGGGGCCGCTGCTATGGCGCAGTGGGTTAACGCCCTGGCCTGAAGCGCCGGCATCCGCATCCCATATGGGTGCCGGTTATAGTCCCTTCCAATCCAGCTCTCCGATATGGCCTGGGAAAGCAGTAGAAGATGGCCCAAGTGCTTGGGCCCCTGCACCTGTGTGGAAGACCCTGAAAAGCTCCTGGCTCCTGGCTTCAGATCGGCGCAGCTCCAGTCGTTGCAGCCATCTGGGGAGTGAACCATCAGACGGAAGACTTCTCTCTGCCTCTCCTCTCTCTGTGTAATTCTGACTTTCAAAAAAATATATAAATCTTTAAAATAAATAAACAAATAAATCTTTATTTAAAAAGATTTATATAAAAGGCAGAGTTACAGAGAGGCAGAGAGAGAGGTCTTCCATCCACTTGTTCATTCCTCAATTGGCTATAATGGCCAGAGCAGAGACAATTCAAACCCAGGAGCCAGGAGCTTCTTCCAGGTCTCCCACGTGGGTGTAGGAGCTCAAGCACTTGGGTCATCTTCTACTGCTTTCCCAGGACACAGCTGAGAGTCGGATCGAAAGTGGAATAGCTGGGACTCGAACCGGTGCCCATATGAGATGCTGGCACTGCAGGTGATGGCTTTACCTGCTACACACAGTGTGGGCCTCACCATGATGTTCTCAGTTGAGGCTGAAAGGCTAGATTATCAGCCTACACTTTTACTCTTTTTTTTTTCCTGGACAGGCAGAGTGGACAGTGAGAGAGAGAGAGAGAGACAGAGAGAAAGGCCTTCCTTTGCCGTTGGTTCAACCAGCGCACTGCGCTGATTTGATGGCAGGAGCCAGGTGCTTCTCCTGGTCTCCCATGGGGTGCAGGGCCCAAGCACTTGGGCCATCCTCCACTGCACTCCCAGGCCTTAGCAGAGAGCTGGCCTGGAAGAGGGGCAACTGGGACAGAATCCGGCGCCCCGACCGGGACTAGAACCCGGTGTGCCGGCGCCGCAAGGCGGAGGATTAGCCTATTGAGCCATGGCGCCTGCCCACTTTTACTCTTTACTAAACTGCTAAACTCATGTTGACAAAGTTTTGGCCTTGTATGGGTATGCACAAGTAGCATCTTTAGTCATTTGAAGCAAATGTGGGGTTGAGAAGCACCTGTTTCTACAGAGAGACCACTGATCCCTAAAAGTAGGTATTGTGCATGTGTCTCTAAGCCCATGTTCAATCCCTCAATAGCTGCAGGTGATTAGGCATCTGAGGGGGAAACCTGCTCACATTCTATTCTGATGTTCATATTGAATTTTTATTTTTATGTTAAATGAATTTTAAAATTGCTTAGAAGAAATAGGTGGAGGGAGAGGGAGAGGAAGAAGGTAAGAAGGAAAGAGGGAGAGAGAAAGAGAGAGGAGAGAAGGAGAGAGAGGGGGAGAATGGGAGGGGGAAGGGAGGAGGGAGAAGGGAAGGGAGGAAGGAGAGGGAAAGCGAGATTTTACTTGTGTGGTTTACATTTTTCCATGACATGATACAAGCTGGAGAATCCAAGTTAGTAAAACATTTCAGAAATTTCATCCAATCAACTGGTACAATATTTGGGGAGCAGAATAATTACGTAAATGCCTATCAAAGATGTAAGCATCTTTGGTTAAATTATACAATCGCTAGGAATTTACCATAAAAAGTTTGGGGGTTCCCATGGCAGGCTTGGGTGGCAGTTATGGCTAAACATCATCCAGATTCGATCTTTCATTGCAAGTAGGCTGATGAGACCACCAAAAGCTTGATGCATAAAATGTGAGTGTGATCTAATGCTGGTGCACACTGCAAGTGTAACTATGGCTCTTATCAGGGGCACTGTGTGACTTGTACAGACCCTGGAGTCACTGATGCTTCCTATGATGAGGAGTGCACCATCTAGAAGAATGGAGAAAGTTGTCCAAACACTGTGAATTTGGGAGCTCTAAGACAGCTAAATGCAAAAAAAAGTGCTTTAAGAAGAGGTGATTGGTGGGTGGCTCCTTCCTCACCCCATATGCTGCTGCAGCTGCCAGAAAACACAGCTACTACCCCCAGTAGAAGGGAGTGGGGCCTAGAGCACCCCCATAACTGTCTGCTACCAATGTGGCACCTTGCCACGCTTTCCTTTCCCCTTACCCAAGCATGTGGTAGAGAGGGCAACCAAATCTTTTTTTTTTTTTTTTAATTTGACATATAGAGTTAGACAGCGAGACAGAGAGAGAGAGAAAGAGAGAAAGGTCTTCCTTCCATTGGTTCACTCCCCACCCAAAATAGCTGCAACGGCCGTCGTGTTGCGCCGATCCAAAGCCAGGAGCCAGGTGCTTCCTCCTGGTCTCCCATGCGGGTGCAGGGCCCAAGCACTTGGGCCATCCTCCACTGCCTTCCTGGGCCACAGCAGAAAGCTGGACTAGAAGAGGAACAACCTGGACTAGAACCTGGCACCCATATGGGATGCCAGCATCACAGGCAGAGGATTAACCACGTGAGCCATGGTGCCAGCCGAAGGGCAACCAAATCTTCAAAGAGCATTCAAAGAGAAACACTGATAGATTAGCTCATGGTATTTCTTCATTTTTCTTAAAGATTTATTTATTTATTTGAAAGGCATAGGTACAGAGAGAGGGGGAAGGAGAGACAGACAGAGAGGTCTTTCATCTGCTGGTTCACTCCCCAGAATGGCTGCAATGGCCATGGCTGAGCCAGACTGAAGCCAGGAGCCAGGAACTTCTTCCAGGTCTCCTACATGGGTGCAGGGGCCCAAGCACCTGGGCCATCTTTGCTGCTTCCCAGGCACATTAGCAGAGAGCTGGATCAGAAATGGAGCAGCTGGGACTTGAACTGGGACCCATATAGGGTGCCGGTGCTGCAGGCTGTGGCTTTAACCTGCTACACCACATCACTGGCCCCATGCATGGTATTTCTTAAATGCAAGAAATAAGGCTCTATTCTTCCCCCATTGATAAAATCTCTCTGCACCAACAGCTTTTTTTTTTTTTTTTTTGACAGGCAGAGTGGACAGTGAGAGAGAGAGACAGAGAGAAAGGTCTTCCTTTGCCATTGGTTCACCCTCCAATGGCTGCCGCGGTCGGCGCACTGATCCGATGGCAGGAGCCAGGTGCTAGGTGCTTTCTCCTGGTCTCCCATGGGGTGCAGGGCCCAAGCACTTGGGCCATCCTCCACTGCACTCCCGGGCCACAGCAGAGGGCTGGCCTGGAAGCGGGGCAACCGGGACAGAATCCCGGCGCCCTGACCGGGACTAGAACCCGGTGTGCCGGCGCCGCAAGGCGGAGGATTAGCCTGTTGAGCCACGGCGCCGGCCACCAACAGCTTTTGAACAGGCACAGTATCATCTCAGCCTCCTGTATGAAGAGTTGACCATGAAGCTACCCACAAAGCAAAGTGTGTTCCTTCAGAAGTTCTGATGGCCATTGTCCTTGATGACCCTTCAGTGTACAAGAAGAGCTTGCAGAACAATCAATGTGGACATTTAGTCTTTTTTTTTTTTTTAACAGAGTGGACAGTGAGAGAGAGAGAGAGAGACAGAGAGAAAGGTCTTCTTTTGCCAGTGGTTCACCCTCCAATGGCCACCATGGCCGGCGCACCATGCTGATCCAATGGCAGGAGCCAGGTGCTTCTCCTGGTCTCCCATGGGGTGCAGGGCCCAAGCACTTGGGCCATCCTCCACTGCACTCCCTGGCCACAGCAGAAAGCTGGCCTGGAAGAGGGGCAACCGGGACAGAATCCGGTGTCCCGACCGGAACTAGAACCTGGTGTGCCGGCGCCGCAAGGTGGAGGATCAGCCTAGTGAGCCGTGGCGCCGGCCTGACATTTAGTCTTGGTGATGCTTGCCTGGTGCTGGTCCCATGTTTTTCTTCTGAGAAACTGGAAAGCTTTCCTGTTGCTGTTTAATAAAGTTGATGTTGATTTTCTGGCTTAAAAAAAAAGGAGTTGGATAAGAGTTAGAAAATTGAAGCATGAAAAATTTTACTGTCATATTTTTGAAAAACATTTCCAGTATCATTTTCTGTAAATTGATATATCTGATCAACACAATTCTTACAATAATATACAAATCTTATGCATGTCCTTTCATGAATGTAGAAAGATGACCATAATATATGTTTTTCTTAAAAAGACTGCAAATCAGTCCAGATGGTTCTATCTATATATGTATGCATGCTTGTGTAGGAACGTACTTAAAAATGTTTGCAGAAAATGCAACTAATAGATAAGTTTATACTGGTGCGAAAATTTCATGCCAAAGAATTTTCAGAAAGTTCATGAAAATGCATATTATAAAAATTTTGCCTGGATTTCAAAAAAAATGTATTAAAGTAAAATTATGTTTTAGTCCATTTTTCCATGAATGTTCTGGAAGTAACACTTTGTATATACGTCTATGCACAGGGAGAGGTCTAGAAAGAATTTTGCCAAAATGATAATGATCATTTCTGAATGGTAAGATTTTAGAGGGTTTTTGCTTTCTTCTATATGCCTTTGTGTCATGTTTGATTTTTCTATAATGAGCTTGCATAAATCTAAATCTTCTTGCTACAATCTACAGATTTTCCAAAGACACCAGAAAGATGGAAATTATGCTCAAAGTCTCTTTCTTGGATGCCTTTGGTTGCCATTATCCTTCTCAGCAAGGACGAGGAGAATGGTGGTTCTTAACTACAGCCATTCTATGGCTAAAGTCCCTCCTTGCCCACACACCCCAGAGGAGTCCCTTGAATCTGCTAATATCCATCTCATTTGAGTTCTACTGATTATAAGGGCAGAACCAATTTCAACTTGCTGACACTCACAAAGCCGCACTATACAGATAGCATCTTACTCATTGATGTCTTCTAGAAGTTCTATCATGTTACAAGATCAGGTGATATTTCCTGTTTAGGGTAACCACAGAGCTCTCTGGTCAACCTTTATGCTATTAGGTCCACTCTTGCCCTGACTTCCTCCCTTGCTTCATGAGTGTTTTCAGCCTTCCCATAGCCCCTTCATTTATGTCCTTGAAAGCATGGAAGTTGGTACATTGCATTTGAATGCAGCAAAGAAAGAGGGACTGCTCATCTCTGGGAAGTAGAAAGAGAAGATTCTGCATATTGAGGTCCTCTCTCAAGTTCCCAAGTCCCCTGCTTGGGCACTGTCAAACATGATTGCAAATTAACATATTTCAGGGGGCCGGTGCTGTGGCGCTGAGAGTTAAGCCTCTGGTTGAGGTCCCGGCATCCTACATGGGGGCTGGTTCAAGATTTGGCTGCTCCACTTCCAATCCAGCTCCCTGCTAATGGGCTGTGAAAGCAGTGAAGAATGGCTGAAGTCCTTGGGCCCCTGCATCCACGTGGGAGACCAGGAGGAAGTACCCGGCTCCTGGCGTCGGATCGGCCCAGCTCTAACCAATGTGGCCATTTGGGAGTGAACCAGTGGATGGAGACTTATCTGTCTCTCCCTCCCCTCTACCTCTCAAATAAATAGACAAATTTTTTTTTAATTAACATTTTCAGTGAAACTGGAGATGGTAAAGGCAGTGAACATAATAACAGTTGGGCCTGGTGCAAATTATTGGATAAGATTCTAAGTTTCTTTCTTCACAGAATAAACTAACAGCACCCATTGCAGAGAGCTTTGCAAAGAATAAATGAGATAATGCATGTAACATACTTCATACAATGTATAGCTCAAAAGCAGCCACTTGGGCTAAGGGCATTAATTGGATGTCTAGTCCAATTTCTGGTTTATAGGAGAGTGTCAGTATTGAGTAAGCAGAAGTGAGTGACATGTAGTGATTTTTGTGATAGCATAATTTTACCTGGATTGATGGTGGGCAATAGCCACTGGGCTATTTTACCTGAAACTTAACCCTGAAGATGCCTCAAATATTGCCTGCCTTTCAATGGTAGGGAATAGGCTGAGATCTGGTCATGAGCAAGTGTCTCAGAACTATTCACCCTTGCTCTTCTCTCTTCAATTTTCTTCAGCATTAATCTGTGAGCTTTTAATAAAATATTCATTTATTTGTTGAAAGGCAGGGAGACAGATGAGAAAGAGAGGAACAGAGAGAGATCTCTCAGGCTATTTCATTCCCCAAATGTGCCCATCAGCTGAGGCTGGGCCAGGCAAAGTTTGGAGCTCAGGATTCAATCCAGGTCTTCCAATGTCAATCAAATCTCATTTAAGGTGTGATATAGGGTTCAGCAAATTATTTTTAAAGATTTTAGTTATTTATCCGAGAGGTAGAGTTATAGACAGTGAGAGGGAAAGGCAGAGAGAGGTCTTCCATCTGCTGGTTCACTTCCCAAAAAGCCACATTGGCCAGAGCTGGGCTGATTTGAAGCCAATAGCCAGGAGCTTCTTCCAGGTCCCCCAGGCAGTGCAGGGGTCCAAGAGCTTGGGCCATCTTCCACTGCTTTCCCAGGCCACAGCGGAGAGCTGGATCAGAAGAGGAGCAGCTGGGACTAGAACTGGTGCCCATACGGGGTGCCAGTATTGCAGGCAGAGTGTTAATCTATTGAGCCACAGTGCTAGCCCCCAAGGTTCAGCAAATTTTCTATCAAACATTAAGCTGGCTGTTTTATTGCTATTAATTGAGCCATTTGTCTTTTCCTTACTAATCTGAAATTCCTCCTTTATTCTATATTCAATTACTTATAAGTGTGGTTGTGTTTTAAGAGATATTATGCCCCGTTGTTGTGTTAGTACCAAACTTGTAATTATTGTAGCTTTCCAATAAGCTTTTGTATTTGATAAGTTAGCTTGTATTTTTCCCAGACTTTGCACAACTTTACCAGTATGCCTTATTTTTACTTCTGACAATTTTTATACTTACTTTGTCAAATTTCACCTCTAAAATTATGTTGATCTTTAAATCAATAATAATGATGAAGGATGTGAATAGGCAATTTCCAAGAGATAAAATACTAATAGCTAATAAAGATATAAAAATAGGTCAACCTCAGTTGTAATCCAGAAAATGCAAAGTAAGTGAGGAGCTTGTTCTTTGATCACATTGACAAAAATAAAAATTCTTGAAAGACTGTTAGTAAAGGTGTGAAGAAATGAGTTTGCTTTACTTTTACTTTTTTATTGTAATAAATAAATCTCAATGTTAAAAATTCAAAGTGTCCAAAAAAATACACACAGTCCTTCTCACTGCCAGTTCTCCCTTTTAAGGGAAATGTTTTCAGTTTCCTGTGTATCTTTCCAAATATTTTATGCATATAAGCAGCCTACATTTTCATTCCTTCCTCTCCTCTCCAAATTTTTTAGATAAATGATGCACAATAAACTGGAAATACAAGAAGCATACAGTATGTGTAGTTTTGATGTATGTACACCTATACATATATGTATGGAATCATCAATTAATCAGGATAGTAAATACAGTTAACACTCCATAAGTTTCCTTATGCACCTTGGAAATTTCCTTAACCAAGGACATCAAAGATCTCTAAAATGAAAAGCACAAAACATTAAAGAAAGAAATAGAAGACATTAAAAGTGGAAAAATCTCCCATGTTCATGGATCGAAAGAATCAATATCACCAAAATGCCCATACTAGCAAAAGCAATGTATAGATTCAATGTGATCTCAATCAAAATATCAACAACATTCTTATCTAGAAAAAATGATGCTAAAATTCATATGGAAACACAGAGACCCAGAATAACTAAAGCAATCTTATACAACAAAAGCAAAGCTGGAGGCATCACAATACCAGATCTCAAGACATACTAGGGGGCATATACAATCAAACTAGACTGGTACTAGTACAGAAACAGGTTGATAGACCAATAGAACAGAATAGAAACTCCAGAAATTAATCCACATCAACAACGAACTTATCTTTGATAAAGGAGTAAAAATCAACCCCTGGAGCCAAGACAGTCTCTTCAACAAATGCTGCTGGAAAACTGGATCTCTGCATGCAGAAGTATGAAACAAGACCCCTACCTTACACCTCACACAAAAATCCACTCAAAATGGATCAAAGACCTAAATCTTTGACCTGATATCATCAAATTATTGAGAACACTGGAGAAACCCTACAAGCCTTGGCATAAGCAAAGACTGCTTGGTAAAGACCCCAGAAGCACTGGCAATCAAAGCCAAAATTGAAAATGGGATTACAACAAATTGAGAAGTTTCTGCACTGCAAAAGAAACACTCAGCAAAGTGAAGAAGCAATCTAAAGAATGGGAGAAAATATTTGCAAACTATGCAACTGATAAAGTATTAATTTCCAGAATATATAAAGAGCTCAAGAAACTTAACAACAACAAAATCCCAGTTAAGAAATGGGCAAAGGACTTAAACAGGCACTTTTCAAGGAAAGAAATTCAAATGGCCAATAGACACATGAAAAAATGCTCAGGATCTCTAGCCATCAGGGAAATGCAAATCAAAACCACAGTGAGGTTTTACCTCACCCCCGTTAGAATGGATCTCATACAAAAACCAACAAACAACAAATGCTGGTGAGGAAGTGGGGAAAAGGGTACCCGAATTCACTGTTGGTGGGAATGTGAACTGGTGCAGCCACTGTGGAAGACAATATGGAGATACCTGAGAAAGCTGACTATAGACCTACCACATGACTCAGCCATCACTCCTGAGAATTTAACCAAAGGAAATGAAATCAGCATATGAAAGAGTTATCTGTAACCCCATATTCATTGCAGCTCAATTCATAATAACTAAGACATGGAATCAATCCAGATGTCCATCAACTGAAGAATGGATAAAAAATTATGACGTATATATCTACACATATATGCTACGGAATATTATACAGTGATAAAACAAAAACGCAATCCTGTCATTTGCAACAAAATGGATGCAACTGGAAACCATTATACTTAGTGAAATAAGGCAGTCCCCCCAAAAGACAAGTACTATATGTTGTTTCTGATCTGTGGTAACTAATAGAGTTCCTAAAAGGTAATCTATAGAAATGAAATTGACACTTTATGAAGTGATGATTTTGAAATGCCCTCGTCTTTACTGTTGAGGAACAATGCTTTTCGTTTGTTTTGTGTTTTTTCTACATTTTTCTTCATATTATTTGTTGATCCTTCTACTTAGTGTAGGGTTAATCTTATGAATATAAAGTTAACTGAAAGTAGATCTTTATAAAAAATAAGAATGGGAATGGGAGAGGGAGGAGAAAGAAGGGTGGGAGTATGGGGGGGAGGGAGAGAGGGTGGAAAGGGTCACTATGTTCCTTAACTTATGGATATACGAAATGCATGAAGTTTGTATTCCTCAAATAAAAAATTTTAAAAAGATTTTATTTATTCATTGGAGATGTAGAGTTACTTACAGAGAGGGAGAAACAGAGGGAAAGGTCTTCCATCAGCAGGTTCACTTCCCAAATGGCAGCAACGGCAAGAGCTGGGCTGATCTGAAGCAAGGATCCAGGATCCAGGAGCTCCTTCAGGGTCTTTTACACAGGTGTAGAGATTTCAAGCACTTGGGCCTACTTCCACTGCTTTTCCAGCAGTCTGCTGGATCAGAAGAGCAGCACCTGGGACATGAACCAGCACCCATATGGGATACTGGTGATGCAGACAGAGGCTTAGCCTACTAGGCCACAGCACCAGCCCCTGATTTCTTTTTCTTGCCTAATGGCTCTGGCTAAAACTATATGGGTGTCAGTTCATGTCCTGGCAGCTCCACTTTTTTTTTTTTTAATATTTATTTATTTATTTATTTGAGAGACAGAGTTACAAAGAGAGGAAGTGATAGAGAGAGAGGTCTTCTATCTGCTGGTTCACTCCCTAAATGGCTGCAACAGCCAGAACTGGGCCAATTCTAAGCCAGGAGCCAAGAACTTCCTACATGGGTGCAGGGGCCCAAGGACTTGGGCCATCCTCTGCTGCTTTCCCATGCTATTAACAGGGAGATAGATCAGAAGTGGAGCAGCCAGGCCATTTTCTCAAGGAGGCCTACCCTGACTAGTCTCTGTAGAATTGTGATTTCCCTCTATTCCACCCTCAGGCAGTTTTGATTCCCCTCACTCTGGGCACCCCATAACTATCTGTGGGATGAATGAATGATCCTGGCAGCTTTAAACATGTAGGTGGTCTGCCTGAATACAAAGTGGGTGTGGATTTGTGGATGGCAAGGACAGAGTACGTTCCTGATACCACAAGGAGTTATGTTCACAGAAGCAGCTCACAAAAGAGCCCATTCTTACCCAATCTTACCACAAATTTATGAAATGTAGCTGTTCAGCAGTGCTAAACACAGGCGCAAACACATTTTGTAATCCTAGCTGTTAACAATAAAGATCCTTGAATTGACAAGGCACTTTGTAACAAACCACTTACATATTTCTACACCTGGTAACATGTCACAATTCAGCTTCTATTGCCAAACCCAGAATGGTTCACTTGGTTTCTATTCATAGCCCATCAGCCAGTCACATGACCTCACCTAGCTGAGATAGCATCCTGTTACTGGGGCTGGCATTGTGGCTTAGCAGGTAAAGCTACTACCTGTGATGCCAGCATTCCATATGGGTGCTGGTTTGAGCCCTGGCTGCTCCACTTCTCATCCAGCTCACTGCTAATATGCCTGCGAACGCAGTGGAAGATGGTCCAAGTGCTTGGGCTCCTGCACCCATGTGGGAGACCTGGAAGAAGCTCTTGGCTCCTGGCTTTGGAGACAGTCCAGTCACCTGTGAAGCGAATCAGCAGATGGAACATATCTTCCTCCCCCCCCCCTCTGTAGCTCTGTAGCTTTTTGATGCTGAATAAAATCCCATTGTATGTGTATCCCTTTTGTTCCTTCATTCACTTGCTGATGGGCACTTGGATTGCTTCCAGTTTTTGGTTATTGTGAATCATGATGCTATTAATATGGGCACACATGCATTGTATAGAGACCCTGCTTTAAATATTTGAGGTGTATAATCAGAAGAGAGATTGCTGAATTATTTGATAATTCCATTTTAAATTTTTTTAAGGACCTCATACAGCAGCTATTTTACATTCCTACCAATGGCACACAGGGTTCAAATTTCTCACCAACATTTGTAATTTTCTTTCCCCCCTTTTTTTTAGGGACCCTCCTAATAAATATGAGAGAGTTAAGCCTCTGTTATTTAGATTCTGACTTATATGCTATATAATGCTGTATAGATATTATCAGATCTAATCTTCAAAATTCCAAGTCAGTACTATCCTTACCCTCATTTTGCAGACAAATTAAGGATTCAGTAACTTGCTTAAGGTTACAGTTAATGTGAGAACCTGGATTTGAAACTGGGTTTGAATGATTTCCAGAGGCCCTATGCTTAAAACTTCTAATTGCCTTTCTGCTTTTTGTCTGGACTGCTTAGTGATTTATGCATAAACCAACTGTTTAGGGGGCTGGCGCCGTGGCTCAACAGGCTAATCCTCCGCCTTGCGGCGCCGGCACACCGGGTTCTAGTCCCGGTCGGGGAACCGGATTCTGTCCCGGTTGCCCCTCTTCCAGGCCAGCCCTCTGCTGTGGCCCGGGAGTGCAGTGGAGGATGGCCCAAGTGCTTGGGCCCTGCACCCCATGGGAGACCAGGAAAAGCACCTAGCACCTGGCTCCTGTCATCGGATGAGCTCCGACCACGGCAGCCATTGGAGGGTGAACCAACGGGAAAGGAAGACCTTTCTCTCTGTCTCTCTCTCTCACTGTCCACTCTGCCTGTCAAAAAAAAAAAAAAAAAAAACCAACTGTTTAGTTCACTATACTTCTTCATGCTGCAGTGAAAAGTGTTGGTGTGACTGGAAAAGTAAAGTGGGGGAGCTGTGGGAGGAAGTGGGAGAAAAAGTTGTGGTCTCGGTTCCCCCTCTAACTGCTCTGGGGAAGTCTTTCTAGCTTCTCTTTCCTAATCTGCAAAAACAAGGGAGCTGGATTAAGCAGTCTTCATGGTTTCTGTTACTCAACATCACTTTCAGTTAGAAGTCAAAAGAGCTGGGGTGCTAATGGGAGAGAAGCCATAATTATGGTGTTTGACAGAGAACCACCAACAAGTAACTCAGGGAATGAAGCAATGAAACAGGTAAAAGGGGTGAAGGTAAGCCTGGGGAGACCATGCAGGCACAAACAAGTCAGAAGGAGATCACTTGTTCAGCAATAAGAGTGTTTGGAATGAAAGAAATTCTTGAAAACACATATTGATTGAATGTTCTTAAAGGCAGAGTTACACACAGAGAGAGGGGGAGACAGATGGAAGGAGGTCTTGCATCTACTGGTTCACTCCCCTAATGGCTGCAATGGCCAGCAAAGCAAAGAGCCAGGAACTTCACCCAGGTCTCCCACATGGGGGCAGGGCCCCAAGCACTTGAATCATCTGCTGATTTCCCAGGGCATAAGCAGGGAACTGAATCAGAAGTGGAGCAGCCAGGACTCGAACTGGCACCCATATTGGGTACTGGCACTGGAGGTGGCAGTTAAACCCAGAGAGGGAGAGACAAAGAGAAAGGTCTTCCATCCACAGGTTCACTCCCCCAATGGCTGCAATGGCTGGAGCTAGGCCATTCTGAAGCCAGAAGCCAGGAGCTTCCTCCAGGTCTTCCAAGAGGATTCAGGGGCCCAAGCACCTGGGCCATCTTCCACTGCTTTTCCAGGCCATAAGCAGAGAGCTGAATTGGAAGAGGAGCTACTTGGACATGAACTGGAATAGCTCCACCACAATGTTGGCCCCATAAATAAATTTCTTAAGGAAAAGATTGCCTACAGTCACACATGCTTGAGGACAAAATGGTGAATTCAGGATTGGAAATCACGTAGTTCAACTTCCAAGCCTGTGCTCTGAAACACAGTCCTGGATTCATTAGCACATCTTCTACAAAGATGCACAATGACTCCTCAGTTCTGCTGAGGCCTGCTACATACTTGTGGGGCAAACTCTAGACTAATATCTTTAGGAAACCTGATGAACATTCAATGATTGAGAGATGCTTTCTTTTTGAGAAATTTTATTTAACAATTTATGGATTTTCCTCTTTGAGAATGTTTTGACAGCACTCCCTATAGCCCTATACTCCCAACGAGAAATATAGTGCCTTTACTTACTCTCTTGTTACTTCTAGGGCAGGCTCTGTCAATACACTAATCTGAGGACTGAAGGTTAGACTTTTGAATTGCCCTGCCACCCTGTGGAGAAATGGTTGAAAGCTTGAGTAAAAGAGCAACAAAATTCTCTTGAGGAAAGAAAAAGGTTCTCTTTGCTCTTTGTTCAATGTTATTTTTACTAAAACAATTATAAAATATATTGCTACTATTTCTCATTAGGATTGGGATGTGGAGCAGATAGAATACAAATCTATTCATTTCCACAGCAAATCAATTTGCTTTCTTTGCCAAATTCCATCAGTACTTTCTATATTATACTATTGCTCCAGCACAACCAACAAAGCCAACCTGCCAACTATTTTTCTGTGTCTGTCCCTGTCCAATAGAATAAATACAAAATAAAAGTCTGGTAAAAATAATGTATTAAAACATAAAGTACCCATATTTGGCTTAAAATCACACAGACACTCATGAAATAAAAAGGATTTAATGGAAAGTTGCTAAGGCTCTTAGAACCAGAACAATAATTTATAAGTAGAAAATGAAAATTTTAGTGGAAAAACTGTCATCCTTAGAAAGAATAATGCTACCAGGAAAAAAGAATGATTACATAGAGGAACGTAAATATTAAAAACAACCCATCATCCTGCTATACTAAGAAGACTTCACTTGAGATTTTCTCCACACAGAGGAAAGCACAGACTGCATTCTAGAGGGATCAGGGGGCAGGAGTAATGCACCCCTACCTGACCCTCCAGCCATGCTGCTTGTACCATGCATCTCACCTGTGTTGGAAATCCTCCTGTCAGTCAGCAGGTAGTGGGAGAAGATGAAGTATCAAAGCCCCAAATCTTGACCCTAACCCGGAAGTAGAGAGCACTTTTCCTTGGGGCTCTTGTTTTCATCTGTTCCCAGCAATAGGCTCA
Organism: Sylvilagus floridanus; assembly: GCA_949820135.1. Lineage (NCBI taxonomy): Eukaryota > Metazoa > Chordata > Mammalia > Lagomorpha > Leporidae > Sylvilagus > Sylvilagus floridanus. The sequence goes on from OX463225.1 coordinate 123,955,185, forward strand.
TTTCAGTTATTCTGTTCTTTTCCCTCCTCTTTCTTTCTACTGCTCTTTCCTCCTTAGAACATAATAATGCCTTTTGTTAAAGTCTGTCTTCTGCTTTCTCCAAGGTTGTCATCCTTTCATTCACTTAGCTCAGTGAATGTCAAGTGCAGTCTTGGCGAAGAAATAGATGATCATTAACAAACACTTATTAAGTGCCTAACACATGGGCATCTCAACAATTTTCATGGAAAATTAAATTAAAAGGTAAGTTTATTTTGGTGCAAAAAAGTTTAAATCCATGCATACAATGGGTCTTCATGGAAAATGCATATTATGAAAAACCTATGCATGGTCTTAAACTTTTTTGCACAGAAATATATTTTATTTTCATGCCACTTTCTGCCAAGTTTTTGAAATCTCCTCATGTTTCAGGCACTATTTCAGGCATTGGAAATACAGTAGTGGACAGCTCAGAATTGAATTAGTTCACCTTTTATTATTTTCCTTTGGGGGGGAGGGAGAGAGAGAATGAATCTCCCAACTGCTGGTTCACTCCCCAGATGCTTGCAACAGCTAGGATTGGACCAGGCAGAAGCTAGGAGCTGACAATTAAATCCAGGTCTCCCATGTGTGTGGCAAGGGCTCAACTACTTGGGCCATCACCTGCTGCCTCCCAGAGTACATGCTATCAGGAAGCTGGAATCAGAGCATGGCTGGAACTGAACCCCGGAACTCTGATGTGGGATGTAGGTGTCCCAAGGTGTTTGACTACTATGTCAAACACCTGCCTCAGCCTCATTTTGCACAGGGGACTCTAAAAACAAATAATAAAATATGTACTACATCAAATAAAATGCTAAGAAGAAAAATGAAAACAAAATAAGGGCTGCGGGGGATGCCTGGGGAGTAGAAAATTGGTCATTTATAAGAGTGTTCCGGAAGAGCTCTAGTTGAAATCTGGAAGAGATGAAGAGTGAGCCACACGGATATCTGAGAAAAAGACTGTTGTAGGCTGAGGAAACTGCAAGTTTCCTTCTCAGCGAAGGCAGTTGCTTAATATGTTTGAGGAACATTCAGGAGGCCACTGTGACAGGCCCAGAGTGGATGGGGGGAAAATGGAGGACATGAGGTCAGAGAGGCAGAGGCAGCTAAGTCAAGGCCAGGTTTACGATGCATCTTATGGATTTTGAGTTTAACTCTGGCTTCTGCTGTAATTGGAACACTCTGGCTACAGTGTTGAGAGTAGACTCTAAGGAATCCAGAGGGCAAGGGTGGAAGCAAGGAGAGCACTTAAGAGGCTGGAGGTGATGGAGGTTTAGAACAAGATGGCAGCCAGGAAGGTGCTTTACAAAAAGCCTTTGAGGTCTGAGGATGAGTCGAGGATGACTTCAGGAAGTTTGGATTAAGCTTCTGCAAAGATGAAGTTTACATTAACTGAGCTGGGGAAGGCTGCGGGAAAGCAAGTTGGGGAGGGAGATCAGAGTGCGTTTTTATGTATATTAAGTTAGAGATACCAATAACATGCCGGTTTGGTATTTCCCAGTCAAAATGTCCAGAACAAATAGTTCCTGGGACCAGCGACAAGAACATGTTGAAACATACTCCCCCCACGGCACCCCCAACAGTGTATCAAGCGCACAACCGCCTGATTTAACATTGTCTAAGAGCTTATCTTAAATCAACCTTCAACACAGGTAAGTGTTGTTCAATGTGAATTCTGAGCACCAATAGACTTTTCTCTGAAGTTTCCTTCCTTTCAGCTCCCACTTCTCCTTCCCCTCTTCCAACGATGCTCTCATGCCACCTCGTAGGAAAGCTTGGCATCATCTAGAACTTTCCAGTTCCTAAGATCACAACCTCGTATCATCCTCTCATAACTCCCCAGTCTCAAATGATGAGATTCCTCCATTTCTCTAAGCAATAGCCTTCATCTGTGGTTTGTTTTTTTGTTTGTTTTTGGTTTTTTTTTTTTTTTTCTGACAAGCAGAGTGGACAGTGAGAGAGAGAGACAGAGAGAAAGGTCTTCCTTTTGCCATTGGTTCATCCTCCAATGGCCGCCGCGGATGGCGCACCGTGCTCATCGGATGGCAGGAGCCAGGTGCTAGGTGCTTTTCCTGGTCTCCCATGGGGTGCAGGGCCCAAGCACTTGGGCCATCCTCCACTGCACTCCCGGGCCACAGCAGAGAGCTGGCCTGGAAGAGGGGCAACCGGGACAGAATCCGGCGCCCCAACCGGGACTAGAACCCGGTGTGCCAGCACCGCAAGGCGGAGGATTAGCCTGTTGAGCCACGGCGCCGGCCATCTGTGGTTTTTTTTTTTTTTTTTTCTTTAATCTTGGGTACCTTGCCCTCCAGATTGAGTTTTTTACCTGGAAACTTCTAGTAATTCCTTATAAATATTTAATGAAATGATGAATAAATGAGTGAACAAATGAATGGGTGATCTGAAGCTACTGATCTTTTCCACTCATCTCGAGTTTGGGCCATACAGTTCTCTCTCTCTCAGATCTTCAGTCTCTCTGGGCTAAGGGCATGCAGACCAGGCTGATTTTTATAAGTGGCTTGTGGAGTAAGTTTTTCTACTATATATGTCCACCTACAATATTAGGCACCAACTTTTCAGACAAAAGCTAGATAGAGACATATATGATCTGCTGTTGGTGACTTCTCCAGTTCAACCACCTTCACTTCTACAGAAAAACAATAATAATTCCTTATTATTGAACACACTTTCAAACTCTTTTATTACATATTACCTTATTTTGTCCTGCCAGAAATGAAAATAATAAAAACCATAATTAACCACAGGCATATCCAAATTGCTTTCTAGCTCTTTAATTAATTCTTTGGGCTTTTGATCCCAAAGTAGCTTGAAGAAAAGAGCTTGTCTGTTAAGTTTTTCTGTGCTTCTTTGGGGAAGATAACCGAGAGGGGTAATGTAGGGTTGTAAGTAGAGAACAATGATTACATACAATTTCTATGAAGAACTATTTTTTAAATCAAAGTTTGCTCATGGTGTAACAGATCACAATAAGTGCTCCATAATCTTAGATTCTGCTTGCCCCACAGGAAAGTCAGCTTTTGATCACAGATTAGCCTTGTCCTCCCCAAGTCACTCTATTTATTCCTCCCTGGGCTCTGACGCTCTAGTTTCTGCTTCAGTAGATCTACATTGTTCTCTGGCGCACGTAGGGGGAGGACAGAGTCCTAGGACCAGATTCAGTAGATGAGACAAGTGTCCCTCTTGGCCACCCCTTTTCTGCCTGGAAAAAAAGCCTCCCTATCCTTGTTTTACTCTGGATTTGAGAGAATACTCCTGCAGTGCTTTGGAACTTGGCTCTGGGCCCTCTGAGACTGCATTTCTCCAGTGTAATAAGAGAGGGAACCAAAGCACTGAACTATAAAGTCCTCTCAGAGCTCTTGAGTCACCAGCTGTCTCCAGTCCATTGTGATTTCAAATTCAAACATCTGGAGATGACAGCATTTCCTGTATGGCTGGCCCACACTATCATTTCCAAAAGGGCCTGCAGAGAGAATCTCCTACACGGCATGCCGTCTTCCCCTATATGAAGGGCAGTAAACCCAGACAGAAAAAAAGTGATCCAGGCCCCTCAGATACCACCAGGTGATGGAACAGCTGGAAGGAATACTTGGAGGTTGTGGCAAGGAATGTGATCATTTGTGGCATCTTCTTAGTTAATTAGGAAGCAGTAATGGCAAGAAAATTCTATTGCATTCTAATGGGCTCTTTCATGGGCTCCTCTAATTCTATGTCCAAACACAGGATTATAAAAATAAGCAGGTTTTGCCAAGAACTCACAGTAAGCTAGGCACTTCATGTTATAATCCACTTTTGATATTTTATCTAATTATACCTAATATTTAACCCCATCTTAAAATTAGCCAAGGAAACTAGGGCCATCAGAGTTTCATTAACTGACGTAGGGTCACATCAACCGTAAGTGGTGGGGAGCTGGGAACTGAAGTCAGGTCTGACTGACTCTGAACTCAAGGCTTGGTCCTTAGACTTAAAGGGGAAAGTGATACTCAAAGCTGTTGCTGATACTGAAGGCGATGTTGAACTGAAAAGACAGGGACATTTGATAATGTACTGCCTGCTTGAAGGTATAGAAGGAGGACAGAACAGACTCTTGCAAAAGATATTTACCATAGGCTGGCGCAGTGGCTCACTATGCTAATCCTCCACCTGTGGTGCCAGCACCCTGGGTTCTAGTCCCGGTTGGGGTGCTGGATTCCGTTCCTGTAGCTCCTCTTCCAGTCCAGCTCTCTGCTGTGGCCTGGGAGTGCAGTGGAGGATGGCCGAAGTGCTTCCCCTATACCAGCATGGGAGACAGGGAGAAAGCACCTGGCTCCTGGCTTCAGATCGGCGCAGCGCTGGCCGTAGTGGCCATTTGGGAGGTGAACCAATGGAAGGAAGACCTTTCTCTCTGTCTCTGTCTCTCTCTCTCTCTCACTGTCTAACTCTGCCTGTTAAAAAAATATTTACCATGCCAGGAAAAATGGATTCTGGTATATGAATCCTCAGGCAGCCTAGGTGGCCAAAGTTTACCATAAGTACTGCAAGGAGTACTGCTCAGTACAGGAAAAAGAATGGGTTAGGGAGGGACAGTAGATTCTTTCCATTCAGAGACTACCAGTTCAAATGAACCCCTAGTGTTTTGTAGCCTGTTGCAGCCAGGTAAAAAAGAGAAGATCAAAAAAGAAAAACAATAGGGGTGAGGGAATCTAAAGGAAAGCAGGAAACTACCAGATGAACTTTCAAGAAAATTTACAAAAGGCAAAATAGTAGCACCCATCTAAAATATGAATGTGCACTGTACGTAGTAAAACAGAAAACAAAAACTGCAAGGTGTCCGGCGCGTAACAAATCTCCCCAGGCAGACGAATCAATTAATTCACAAACTTTTATCAGGATTCTGCTCCCGGGCGAGGTTCCCCGGTCCCAACAGAGCAACAGAGCAGGGACCCGGGAAGTCGCACGTCAGAGATTGGGAGGGCTCCTTTTATAGATTCAGGGCATGGGGTTAAAGGTTGAGGCGGGTGTGATCCTCATTGGTTGACCTTTAGGCACCTGAGGGGACCTTGACAAGGACTTTTCTACCCCGGAAGTACAGGTAGGGACTTCTTCATTCCTGGAAGTATAGGCCTTCCCTCCTTGCGGATCCCAAAGCTACCAAAAAAATCTCAAAATATAATTTATACTTATAAAATCCAAAAGAAAAATTTTAAATAATGCTTTATATTGGAATGTGAAAGAAAAGGCCACCACACAACACACAAAACATCAGTGCAGGAAAAAGGATTATTGTCGGGTGGGGAAACCTGACAGGCTACCTCCCCACGCATAGAGAGAACAATAACCTGTACTGAGAAAATAGTTCTAAACAGTTCTTATATAGTTTTGCAGAGATAAGGAAGTGGGAACAGTAAATCCCATTAGGTTGGGGGTGGAGCTGACACTTCTGATTGGGCCATTTGGTCACCTGACTTCTAGTAAGCCAGGCTGGACTTAGAATGAAGCTAATTGTACAAAATGGCTACAGGGCCAGAGCCTAAGATGGCGCTATAGGTGAGACCATACTAACAGAATGGATATGGTAAATCATGTACTTTTTAGTGCTAATTGTTAACCAGAGAAGCAAAAGGGTCCTTGTCTTCATGCAAGAAAGAACTCAGGTATGAGACAGAGAGCAGGGGAAAGCAACATAGCAAGGTTTATTAGGGTAGGGACATCCTTAAGAACGGATGGGCACCTCTCCAGCCAGAACCTGAGAGTGAGTGCAGAGTTCACATTTAGGCTGGGGCTTTTAAGGGGATGGGTCTTGCCTTCCTGGCTTTTCCCTCCCCCTCTCTTTTTTCTCCTCCCGAATAAAGGACTTATTGGATGTAAATATAAAAAATTCCTTTCTGAGTTTCCCCCCTGAAGTTATCAGACAGGGGAAGCCTGGCTGGTGTCACCTGCCTTAGAGGAAGGATGTTTATCAGGCCAGGTAGAAGGGGCAGGACCCCCTGGAAGGTCATCAGGATCTGGACAGGACTTTGAAGTGCAGATACTGGGCTTCTGGAGCTTCTGCAGTGGGTGCTGGTCTTCAGGCCTTTCTTGTACACACATAGGCTCAATTTCTGACTTTCTACCTAACACTAATTAGAATATATATGTACACCACTGGTCTGCAGAGCAATTGTGTGATAATATTAACTTTTTCAACTTATTCCTGAATCCTTTCTAATGTATTGTTATTTATTGCTATTTAACAAATGGTTCTAGGGGCCGGCACTGCGGAGCAGCGGGTTAATGCCCTGGCCTGAAGCGCGGCATCCCATATGGATGCTGGTTCTAGTCCTGGCTGCTCCACTTCCCATCCAACTCTCTGCTGTGGCCTGGGATAGCAGTAGAAGAGAGCCTAGGTCCTTGGGCCCCTCACCAGCATGGGAGACCCAAGCTTCTGGCTCCTGGCTTCACATTGGCACAGCTCCAGCCGTTGTAGCCATCTTGTGAGTGAACCAACGGATGGAAGACCTCTCAGTCTCTACCTTTCTCTGTAACTCTGTCTTTCAAATAAATAAAATATTTTTTTAAAATGGTTCTAAAGCTTAAAACAATGTTAATCATTTATTATCACAAAATTTCTGTGTGACTGAATTCAGAAGTGGCTTATCTGCCCTTTTTTTTTTTTTTTTGCTTATGGTTCTCATGAGTTTTCAGTCAAGCTTTTAGCCAGAGCTAGTTATGAGAAGGGTTGGCTGGATCCAGAAGACTCACTTCCAAGGTGGTTCACTGACATGACTGGTGGCAGGAACCCCTAGCTTTTAATCATGTAGATACGCCTCTCTACTGGCATGCTTGGGGGTCTTTTGATATGACAACTAGTCAGCAAAATGGGAGCTGCAACGTCTTTTATGTTAGGAAGTCACATATTGTCATTTTCCCATTATCTTCTTGGTTACACAGGTCATCCTTTTTCAATGTGGAGGGTGTAAATGCTAGGGGACAAGAACATTTTCTAGACTGTTAGGAAAAGAGGTACAGAATAGAAAGGAGGCCGTGTATGAATTTACAGCCAGACTGAATTCATTCAGAGAAAAATTTGCAGAGGTGGGTGACCAACTGCCAGTGTGCACATCGATGGAACATGTGGCAAAAGGTCATAACCCCCAGGGGCTGGGCCTTTTTATATTTTAGAGGGGCTTGGGATGGGGGTAGGCAGAGGTGAATTCTTGGAAATGGATGGAACCTTGGGAACCTGGAAAAGAATACAGGGTAAGGAATGAAGGCAATAGGGTGTGAAATCTAATTGAGATTCAAGGGCAAGGAATACATTCCAATGCTTATCAGTGTTTTGGGTAGTGAGCAAGAATGGCTGAGGCTTATGTCTTTGTTCCATCAAAGACCATTCTGAATTGGCTGCCACAGAGAAAAATAACTTTCATTCTGGAAGACTCTGAATCTTCAAAGCTCAACAATCAAAATACTGGCTAGCCCTGTTGTAAAAGGTATTCTAAAGCACATTTGCTTTGGATTATTCTTGGTATCACTTCTGTGAATGGCTCAATTCTATTATTTACTTCATTTATCTTGTTTGTTAACAAGTGACACAATAAAAAGACATATTATAAGAGAAGTTAGAAATGAGAAAGTGTGTGGGCACTATGGCATAGTGAGTTAAGTGGCCAATTGCAAAGCCTGTATCTTATTTGGGGGTGCTTGTCCTAGCTGCTCAGTTTCTGATCTAGCTTTCTACTAATGTCCCTACAAGACAGCAGAGGGTGGCCCAAGTTTTTGAATTCCTGACACCCACGTGGGAGACCTGAATGGAGTGTCCTGTTGTAAGGAGTCAGATGGATTAATAGGAAGTCAGGGTGGTCCTAAAGGAATTTGGGGTGTAAAATATTTGCTTCTTTCCCCATAAAGATTATCTTTAGCAAGAACAAAAAGTCTGCACTCATTTCTTAGGAATCTCCAATTTACCGTGAGACTAGCAAGGGAGTGGCGATTTCATCTTCCTGAGCTCACAGTTTATTGTGAAAACAAGTTACAGAACCCACCTGGATGGTTTTTTGTTTTATCCAGAGCTACCAGACAGGATAAAGGATTGCAGATCAGGTCTTTTGAAGGGTTTTGTCCCTGCCTGGTAACTGAATGACAATCTGATTGTCAAAATTTTTTTTCTTTGAAATTGTACTTAAAAACCCCAGTGCCTTGGGGTCCTTAGCATTCTTTCCTCTCTAGAAATCTTCCCTCCATACCACTTAGGCTGGAGGTCTTTGACCCTAATAAATCTTTTTAAATCTCTTTGCTCTCCGCTTGGAAATTCCATGTGAGACAAAGAACTGGGTAACAATCATTTCTCTGCTGTTTTCCCATAACACCGTCTTTTGGTTTTGGCTTGGCCCAACCCAGGCTGCTGTGAGCATTTGGGGAGAGAACCAGCAGATGGAAGATCTCTGCCTCTCTCCCTCTCTCTCTCTGCCTTTCAAATAAATAAATAAATCTTTAAAGAAATGAAAAAAGAAATAAAGCTTTATGGAGGAAATGTTTTCAGCTCCTATTTCTAGTATTCCAGGAAAAGGCTTACACTTAACCAAGATAGATTACAACAGATTTTTTTTTAAAGACTTATAGAAATGGCTTCCAATCGTTGGTTCACTCCCCAATTCGCCACAATGGCCAGAGCTATGTTGATCTAAAGCCAGGAGCCAGGAGTTTCCTCTGGGTCTCCCACGCGGGCGCAGGGGCCCAAGAACTTCGGCCATCTTCAACTGCCTTCCCAGGCCATAGCAGAGAGCTGGATCAGAAGTGGAGCAGCCAGGATTCGAACCAGCGCCCACATGGGATGCCAATACTGCAGGTGGTGGCTTTATCTGCTAAGGATATTTTTCACAAGGAAGACCTGGCTAACTTTAAAAAAAAGAAAAATTTTATTTCTTTGAAAGACAGAGTTACAGAGAGAGGTAGAGATGAAGAGAGAGGGAGGTCTTCCATCCACTGGTTCACTCCCCAAATGGCCACAACAGCTGGAGCTGAGCCGGTCTCAAACCAGGAGCCAGGGTCTTCTGGGTCTCCCATGCAGGTGCAGGGGCCCAAGGACCTGAGTCATCTTCCACAGCTTTCCCAGGCCACAGCAGAGCTGGATCAGCAGAGAAGCAGCCAGGACTCGAACTGGTGCCCATAAGGGATTCCAGCGCTTCAGGCCGAGGCTTTAACCCTGCGCCACAGCACCTGGTCGACTTCTAAAAGTTCAATATTTGCTCTCCTTGATTACAGTGCACTCCATTTCTACAAGGCAGACTGGAATGAAATGCTTTTTACTCACACCTTTTAAATGTGTGAGTTCCTTGGAGTTATCTGGGGATCCCTAACACCTACACTTCGTTTCGACTATTTTTACCTTTACAATTTGTATCATAATGTTTAATTCATTCTCCCACCTCCAATTTCCTCGAAATCAGAGCTCATTTCCATTGTCTCTCTCCCCTGTAGCCAGGTTCTAAGGCGGTGGGGTTCTGCTTTCCCATCCTCTGGGCTCCCCGCTTTGCGCTTCTTTGATACCGGCCGTTAGATGTCCTTACTACCTTAGAAGAGCCACAGGACCACAACAATCGCAAGAGCTGGGGAGGCTCCACTTGATCGTGCACTCCCAAGGCCCAGGCCCTCAAGACATTTGGTGTGGACTTTGGGGTTAGTTTTACAGAGTTCCCAGGGGTGAGCGGAGTCGCTTCAATAACAAAAAAGACGAGCTTTAGTTTCACGCACCTGTGCGAAAGCGGCTCAACATCAGGACCGCCACAGTCCGTACTAAGGCTAACATCGCTCAGTCCTTCTCGCCCGGCCTACGTCAGCCAATCAACTCTAGACCCCCGAGCTTCTGGGCCCGCCTCCTCCCGCCTGTAGGATTGGCTCTTTCCTCCACTTCCGGCTCCCGGGAGCCCGGGGCACTAGGGTTTCCGGTGTCATGGCGGCTTGAGGTCCCGGGAGTCGGTGAGGCGGCTGCAGGCCCCTCCCTGCGGAGCCGCTGGTCCGGCGGGCGGGGATGTGACCGCGGGCCCAGCCAGCCTGCCTCGGGCGTCGCCACAGCTCCGGTGTCAGTGCCCTCAGCCCACACCGATGGCGGGGTCCGGCTGTGCGTGGGGCGCGGAGCCGCCGCGGTTTCTGGAGGCCTTCGGGCGGCTGTGGCAGGTCCAGAGCCGCCTGGGTAGCGGCTCCTCGGCCTCGGTGTATCGGGTGCGCTGCTGCGGCACCCCAGGCTCGCCGCCCGGAGCCCTCAAGCAGTTCTTGCCGCCAGGAACCACCGGGGCCGCGGCCTCGGCCGCCGAGTATGGGTTCCGCAAAGAGAGAGCAGCGCTGGAGCAGTTGCAGGGTCACAGGAACATCGGTAATTGCAGCTTTCTCCCTCCTCCTTTGCCCTGATCTCAGCCTGGTGTCCGGTCCGGCCGTGTCTTTTCGGTGGGGGAAGCGGGTCTGGCCCTGTCCTTCTCACTGGCTCCTGACCCTTTTCACTTTATTACTGTCTGCGGCGCGGTGGAGTTGGTGGTCTGCTTTGCGAGGTGACAGTAGATGCTCAGGAAGTCTCTTTTGCCTCGAGTCACATTGGCGAATGTCGCACTTACTGGGCTGGAAAAATTCCTCTCTAGTGGAAGGAGGCATGTGTTGGGTGGAAATTTTTCAATCTCTGCATACCAGTGGAAAATGGGGAATATTGCTAGGGCTGGTAATTTAAATGCACATAATACACAACTGCCATGTGACATGCTTAGTGTGATACGTATGTGCTTAGGATCATTTGGAAGAAATTATTCGGTACATACATAGGAGTCCATAACTTAAGGAATCCTGCGGGTGAAAGATTTAGGAACAGGGTAACTTTCCTCTAATACTATGCTTCATGACTCAGATATTCAGAATGTACCATAAGATATGTGATGATCACTGATGATAGCTTTATGAAAACAGTCTCTCAGTACACCAGCAGAGAATTTATAATTAATTACAGCTTTGGCTAATAAAGAGCTATCTATCTTCTTGGCAACTTTAATCCGTATTTAATGTGGAGAGTGACCTTTTCTATAATGCCATTTTGCAGAAATATTTCTTAACACTTGTGCCGCCTTTTTTTCCCCCCATTTAGTAAAATGGCATGTCATTATCACCTTGGTATTGAAGAGGGAAGATTTTTGCATGCTTAAGAACTTGTTGAATAATCTCTTGATATTTATGTTAAGGAATGTTTTTTTTGCATCAAGAAGCAGTCATCATTTTGGTTTCTGCACATTGTAACATTTTCCTTTTAAAATCCTAAACATTTGAATTTTTTATTTTTAATAATTTTTGCTTGTCACCCAAAGTGTGTATTTATCCATCATTGAATGCCTGGTGAAATGCAGTCTGAATAATTGTGCCATATTTAATATCTTTGAATGGTAATCAGCCATGGTAGGGTGTTCTATTTTGTTTTAGTAAAATGATCTGCTTGCCCAGAGATCTTATTCATGGGAAATATAAATTACAGTGGAAACTTGCTTGCTCATGAAAGTTACGATTCCAAATTTGTGTTTCAGAGTTACCTACAGTAGTAGGAACTTACTGTGAGTCTGATTTTTAAAGTATTATAATTCATTTCTTTTTCTAGTGACTTTATATGGAGTCTTTACAATCCACTTCTCTCCAAATGTGCCATCACGCTGTCTGTTGCTTGAACTCCTGGATGTCAGTGTTTCGGAATTGCTTTTATATTCCAGTCACCAGGGCTGTTCCATGTGGATGATACAGCATTGTGCCAGAGATGTTCTGGAAGCGCTTGCTTTCCTTCATCATGAGGGTTATGTCCACGCAGACCTCAAGCCGCGGAACATACTGTGGAGCGCAGAGAACGAATGTTTCAAACTCATTGACTTTGGACTCAGCTTCAAAGAAGGCAATCAGGTAGGAAACACCTTTTCTCTTTAACAGTTTAAAATCTAAGAGTTCTAAGCCAAATGTTTTTAACTAAGAAGCATAGTTTAGTAGGGACTTCAGAGGCATTTCTGTCTAAAATTTGAGATTGCTTGGTGAAGGAAGCAAATCAGAAGAATTTCAGTGTCATCAAAGGACATATGTCTGGGTCAGGTCAGAGGATCTAATGAAGCCCAAGAGAGTTCTGGAATTATTAAAAGTACTTAACCTACATAGAAAGCTTTTTTTAGTCTGTGAGCATTTGGTTAATTGCTGAGTTACTGTTTTTGGTGTCTTCGGGATTGGGGCTCTGTTACATGGTGGAGTGGATGTGACAATTCTGGCAAATTCTCTGTTCTGCATGGTTTATCAGCTCTTTGCAGAGTGTTCTTATTTATCAGCCGTGCCTAATAGATGAGAGAGGCTATCTAAAGATGACTTATCTGTCAGCAGCTATATGGAAAGTGAACAGCTTGCTTGTAAGAACCGCCCAGTTAATGAACCACAGAGTTATGGTAGCTAAGAACTAAAAATGTTTGGCATTCAATCTGGCACTTTTAGTGAAGTAAATACTTGGTGAAGAAAGTAAGCAGCTTGTCATTGGTTGTAAGATTTATTTATCTTCTTTAGGATGTAAAGTACATTCAGACAGACGGGTATCGTGCTCCAGAAGCAGAACTGCAAAATTGTTTGGCCCAGGCTGGCCTGCAGAGTGATACAGAGTGTACCTCAGCTGTTGACCTGTGGAGCCTAGGAATCATTTTACTGGAAATGTTCTCAGGAATGAAACTGAAACACACAGTCCGATCTCAGGAATGGAAGGTAAGATGCACCCGTGCCTGGCTTTGGAGTTTTAATTATCCCAGTTTAGATACTCAGTTTGTGATGATTCTCATTGAGGACTCCAGTTGCTTCCTCTCCTCCACACTCATTTTTCTGTATCTGTGGTACCTTAAGTGCCACTACTTGTACACATGGCTACAGACGTGCTGGTAATGTTGCGTTCCCACTGTTCCTAGGTTGGGGCTTGATGGGTATTAATTGCTTGATAAAATGAATGAATGCATTTTCCTAAAGAAACAAATGTGATTTCTTTTGTTTAATAATTTAGTTATATTAGGTTCTAAGATGTTATTAACACAAGTATAGGTAATGAGTTAGATGGTGATCTTTACGTAATGCTGTATAGTTGAAAGCATTTTAATACACATTCTCACTGAATTCTTCCAACAGTTCTATAAGAATAGAGTAGATATTGGTTATTTTTGTTTTATAAATGAAAATCTGAAGGCACTGATAAGAAAAGCACCGTGATCCAGAGCTGGTGTTCCAGATTTGGCCCTAAATTCTGTTCCTCCTACTCAAAATTTAGTATTCTTTCCACAGTTTCACTGTTGCAATTTATTTATGTTCCATATGTGAATATGGCATAGCGACCACTGCTTATTGTTTCTGTGGGATCCTAGATTCTAAGTCCTGGATCTCTGATATCCAAATGAACTATTTGTATGTTTATGAGATAGGAATTAACTACAATGTGTGGGGCTTTAGTGTTGTCATATCAGTTCCTTTAGGCCTTGAGATTTGATAAGTAATATAATGCTTTTGGGTTATTTCTGGTTTGGTATTAAATATTTATTATTAAATATTTTTCTATTAAGCAACAGTTCTGAGCATAATACTGAGGGAGAAATATTAGTCTGTCATGATTTAGAGTATGAAGAATAATATGACAGATGCAGAGTTTTAAAACTCTCCCATTTTCTCTTTGATAGTTTTTTTCTTTTTAATATTTTATTTATTTGAGAGGCATAGTTACAGAGAGAGAGAGGGAGAGACAGAAAGGTCTTCCATCCACTGATTGCCTCCCTAAATGGCTGCAACAGCTGGAGCTGCGCCAATCTAAACCCAGAAGCCAGGAGCTGCTTCTGGGTCTTCCACGTGAGTGCAGGGGCCCAAGCACGTAGGCCATCTTCATTGCTTTCCCAGACCATAGCAGAGAGCTGAACCGGAAGAGGAGCAGCCGGGACATGAACCTGTGCTGCATGCAGGCAGGTGCTTAGCCCACTGTGTCACAGCCCGATAGTTATTTTTGTCTGAAAACCAACCGAAGATTCCTCACTGAGATACCCTGACTCACCTATCACACACTCATCTTCTCACTTGGAATTAAACTGTATTTTATGTGGTTGCTTTAGCTTTATGGATTCATCTCGTAGATGTTCATAGAGTGCCATGTCTGTGTAAGGTGCTGAGAATGGAGAAAAAGGCTCACTAAATTAAAATTTTATTATGTTTATAGTCTACTCCGTTAAGATTATAAACTCTCAGAAAAATATTTCACCAAACTGCTATAGGCATTTTAATAAATACAGAGTGAATTAAGTAATCAGAGACTTTTCTTCCTCTTTTAGGCAAATAGTTCTGCTATTATTGATCACATATTTGCCAGTAAAGCAGTGGTGAATGCCGCAATTCCAGCCTATCACCTAAGAGACCTTATCAAAAGGTACATTTCATGTACGATCAACTTGCTCTGTGTACATTACTCTGTGAAAGGTTCTTTGATATTATTATTTGTGGCTTGCTTGCTTATGTAGTTTTACTTTATTAGAAATACGAGTTTTCAAAGTAGCTTTTCAGAATTTATTTATTTGTTTGTTTTTTAATGATTTATTTATTTGAAAGTCAGAGTTACATAGAGAAAGAAGGAGAGGCAGAGAGAGAGGTTTTCCATCCTCTGGTTCACTTCCCAATTGACCACAATGGTCAGAGCTATGCCAATCCAAAGCCAGGAGCCAGGAGGTTCTTCCTGGTCTCCCATGTGGGTGCAGGGGCCCAAGGACTTGGGCCATCTTCTACTGTTTTCCCTGCCCATAGCAGAGAGCTGGACTGGAAGTGAAGCAGCCAGGACCCGTGCCCATAGGAGATGCTGGTGCTTCAGGCCAGGGTGTTAACCTACTGTGAGAGAGTCTATATTAACTAAAGACTAAGTTTGCTTTTGGATTACCAAAACCCATTTGAATAAGGTAGGTTTTTGTTTGTTTGTTTGTTTTTAGATTCATTTATTTGAAAGGCAGAGTTATCATTCAGGTTAAGAAATGTAAATTTGCCAGCCTTCCCAGAAATCCTAAATGTGTCTCATGGCAATCTCAAGCCCCTCCACTTCCTTGTTTTCATTAAATTTTATTACCGAAGTGTGCGTCCTTAAACACTGTGATTTAGTTTTGCTCTCCTGGGAATCTGTTTTAGATCTCTGTTAAAGAATCCTTTTCCATCTCTTTTACCCTTTTTTCCCTTGTGGTTGATCTGTTGAACAACCTGGGTTGTTGACTCAGTATAGACTTCCGTACTTACTGTCAGTTTTGCTGATTGTATCATCATAGTATATTTTGCTTTTTTGTTTTAACTTATTTTGTTCAGATGAAAGAGAGAGGCATCTCCCATCTGCTGTTTCATTCTCCAGTGTTTGCCAAAGCTGGGGCTGGGCCAGACCAAAGCCAGGAGCTCTCATATGGGTGACAGGGACCCATGTACTTGAGCCCTCACTTGCTAGCTCCCAGAGTATAAACTAGCATGAAGCTGGAACTGAGAGTGGAGCCAGGATTTGAACTAGGCACCCAATGTGGAATAAGCGTCCCAAGTGGCATCTTAACTGCTGTGCTGAATTACCACCCCAATATAACATTTTTTGTAAGTTAGCAGTTGTGTCTAGAGAATTCTTTTGAGTAAGGGCAAGACCATAGCTGGTATTGTATTCTTTTTGGGAAGGAAGATGTTAGTGTTTCATAAGGATATGTATAGTTATCTGTTTTTTCTGTGTTAGCAGTTGATACTCTGGGGGTTCTAGAATGATAGTCTTAATGTTATTTGTTCTTCATTGGTCAAACAAACACAAAGTAACTGCTTGATTCTTTATTTACTGCTTTTTCAAGATAATGAGTTGGTTCATTGTCATCCTCCAAAATGATCCTTCCCTTTTTAAAAATTGCAAGAGAGAGAGAGAGAGAGAGATCTATATGCTGGTTTACCATCTTCCAAATGGCTACAATGGCCTTGGGCCAGGCTGAAGCAAGAAGCCCAGAATTCCATCCTGGTCTACTTGGATCATCCTTTGTTGTTTTCGCAGGTGCATTAGTTTCTTGCTAATGCACACTCTGGGGGGCAGCATGTGATGGCTCAAACACTTGGGTTCCTGACTGTCAGCTTGGGCCTGACTCAGCCTAGGCTGTTGGTGGCATTTGGGAAATGAACAAGTGGAGAGGAGATATCTGAGTGTGTGTCTATCTGTCTCTGTCTTTGCCTTTCAAACAAATTTTAAAAATTTAAAAATTCAAGATATTATTATAAATCAACAGTTTTAAATATGTTTGTATTTCAATTCATTCAGTATTTAGCCTTGTTGTAGCTAAAATGGACCTATTTATGATGAATGAGAATCTCTGCGTATTGGATTTGGTACATCTTGTTACCTTAGATATCTTTCTTCCTATGTGTTGTGACAAGCTATATCCAAATCATCTTATATATTTTCTGCCCTAGATGTAGAATTAGCCATTTCTCCAAGAATCCTGGTTTCTTTGGTAGGAAAACCACAGTCTGGGTTTTAGGAATACTCATTATTACTGGAGTGATCATTGTTTCCAAGACTTTTAAGTGTACTGAGTTCATACTGATGTTTTTGGTTCAAATTCAGGACTGCTGGAGTTTTACTCTTCTTCCTTTTTTTTTTTTAAAGAGTTATTTTATTTATTTGAAAGGCAGAGTGGCAGAGAGAGAGCCATTGGTTTACTCCCAGTAACATAACAGAGGTGACCCCTACCTACTTTTCTTCTCTTTACCTTTATATCTGCTTTCTTCCACATCAGTAATTCTGGTTCTTAAACAGAAAGGAAATGCCAGATGAGTTTATTTCATAACTACTTATTTGTTTGATTTTATTTATATTTTACACATAAAATAGTCTCAGCTTTAAAAGTAGTTGTGTCTGCATGAGATTTTTTTTAGCCATTTTATACTGTTTTAATACTCATCTAACTATCTAAATATAACTGTAGTTACTGATGCTGTGGTGCAGTAAGTTAAACCACTGCTTATGACACCAGCATCCCATACCAGAGTCCGGACCGCACCACTTCCAACCTAGCTGCTTTCTAATGCACCTGGGAAGGCAGCAGATGACGACCCCAGTGCTTTGGGCCCCTGCCACACACTTGGGAGATCAGGATGGAGTTTCTACCTCCTAGCTTTGACCTGGCCCAGGCTTGGCTAATGTGGTCGTTTGAGGAGTGAACCAGTGGATAGAAGATTGTTCTCTGTCACTCTGCATTTCAAATAGATCAAAAGATATAAACATTAAAAAATTTTAAAAGTTATTGCATTTTCTTCTGACATAGTTTTCCTTTTGAAAAGTTTGATGACTGTCTTTTTTTTTTTTTTTTTTTTTTTTTTTTTTTTTTGGACAGGCAGAGTTAGAGACAGACAGAAAGGTCTTCCTTTTTCCGTTGGCTCATCCCCCAAGTGGCTGCTATGGCCGGTGCATTGCAGCCGGCGAGCTGCGCCAATCCGAAGCAGGAGCCAGGTGCTTCCTCCTGGTCCTCCCATGTGGGTTCGGGGCCCAAGGACCTGGGCCATCCTCCACTGCACTCCTGGGCCACAGCAGAAAGCTGGACTGGAAGAGGAGCAACTGGGACAGAATCTGGCACCCCAATCAGGACTAGAACCCAGGGTGCTGGCGCCGCAGGCAGAGGATTAGCCTAGTGAGCCGTGGCGCCGGCCGATGACTGTCTATTAAAATTCATTTGGTCTTTTTGCCCAAATACTCAAAAGATTTCATTATTTTTTTTAAAGATTTATTTATATATTTGAAAGTTAGAGTTACACAGAGAGAGGAGAGACAGGGAGAAAGAGAGTCTTCCATCCACTGGTTCATTCTCCAGATGGCCGCAGTGGCCAGAACTGTACCGATCCGAAGCCAGGAGCCAAAACCTTTCTTCTGGGTCTCCCTTGAGGGTGCAGGGGTCCAAGGACTTGGGCCATCCTTTCTTGCTTTCCCAGGCTGTAGCGGAGAGCTGGATCAGAAGTGGAGCACCTGGGACTTGAACCTGCACCCATATGGGATGCTGGCACTGCAGGCGGCTTTACCTGCTATGCCACAGCATCGGCCCCTAGTTTTTTCTTTAAAATATGGTAATTTTACCAGAATGTATCTTGATTTTGATTGTTGATTTTCAGGAACATGGTTGGCTTTTCAGTATATAGTATTTTTAATTTGTTTTAAGAATGAAGTGTTATTGCTGGCGCCATGGCTCAATAGGCTAATCCTTTGCCTCCAGCGCCGGCAACCCGGGTTCTAGATTGGTTGGGGTGCCGAATTCTGTCCCGGATCTACTGGTTTACTCCCCAGATGGCCGCAATAACTACGGCCAGGCCAGGCCTAAGCCAGGAGGCTGGAACGCCATCTGGGTCTCCTCCGTGGGAGGCAGGGGCCTAAACATGGGCCATCTTCTGCTGCCTTCTCAGGCATATTAGCAGGGAGCTGGCTTGGAAGTAGAGGAACCAGAACTTGAACTGGCATTCATATAAGATGCCGTCATTGCAGACAGTGTGGCTTAACACATTGCCTTTCATCGATAGCCCCAGAAAATGCAGTTATGTTAGATTTTTTTGGTGTTCTGCTCTATTGCTTTATTTTTTTTAGGCACTCATAATATATGTGTGTTATGTGTGTGTATATATTTTTTTTGTGGTCTGTGTTCATTATTATCACAATCTTGAATCCATTTTATCTTATTTCTTTCTGCTTTCTATTTCTAAGACATCTGTTATATTTATTCATTCTTGTATCTCTTCCAAAATAATCTTATTATATGAGATTATTTTAACTTTATGCTCCCTTGGGTTCTATTTAATTTTTGAGATTTTATCATTTTGATTATGTTGTTCTTTCATATCTTGCATCTTTTGTAGAAGTGTCTGCCTTATTTTGCAATGGTAGGCTAATGGTGCTCACCTGTGTCGTGGTCATGCCTTTCTGTCATGCATTCACTGTCTGAAAGGGTTTATTTTTCTCTTTTGTATAAATTTATAACCTTTTTGCTTTTGTTCATTTTTTTGTGAAATTAATTTCTCAAAATTTATTTAATCTCATACATCTGCCAAAGATTATTTTATATGGGTGCCTAAGGGTCCTATGTAAGTGTAGGCATGGTCCAGATATTTTTCTTTCTCATAAATTATTTACTTATTTGAAAGGCAGAGAGAATCAGAGATCCACTGATTCAGTCTCCAGATGTTAACAGCAGCCAGGCTAATGCTAGGAACTGAGAATTCAATCCAGGGCTCCCACATGTGTGTCAGGGACCTAAGTATTTGAGCTATCAATTTTGGTATCATATTTGGCTCCAGAGTAAAGTCATCTTTTATTTCCATTTTTCTAACTTTTTTCAAACTTTTTGAAGTACTCACAGTCAGTGCTTCTTTTTATATTGTTTTATGTAATATTTTAAAGAAGGTTTTTTGGGGCCAGTGCCTTGGCACAGTGGCTTAATTCTCTGTTTGCGACATTAGCATCCCATATGGGCACCGGTTTTAGTCCCGACTGCTCCTCCTCCTCCGATACAGCTCTGTGCTATGGCCTGGGAAGGCAGTAGAAGATGGCCCAAATGCTTGGGCTCCTGCACTCACATGTGAGACCGGGAGGAGGCTCCTGGCTCTTGACTTTGGATTGGCGCAGCTGCGACTGTTGCGGCCATTTGGGGAGAGAACCAAGGGAAGGAAGACCTTTCTCTCTGTCTCTCCCTCTTACGGTCTATAACGCTACCTCTCACATAAATAAAAAAAAATAATTATCATAAAGAAGGTTCTTTTTTTTTCCTGAGATCTCTGGCTCTCGTCCCCATGCTCTTTTTCTGTTTACCCATCCTACTCAATTTGGATTTTGTATCCAAGACTTCTCTCTGTGGGATTCCTGCTGGAAGGCAGGTGACTGATTAGTTTTAAGAGGTCTTTGTGTTTGGATTACTTCAACCCTTTCAGATTTTACAGACTCCCATGTATTCATCTGGTATTAGAATATATAACTCCTTGCATAATTTCAGCTGTTTTCCTCCAATTGGCTTGCTGTGCTTTCCCAATGAGTACTTTTGGCCATTTTGAGTGATATTCTCTGGTTCATCATACCAGCTATTACTTTTCTCTGGCATTTTACACAAAGATTAGGTGCAGACCTTACTGCTACTCATGGTTTCTCCATATAGTTTTGTTGTAGCTGTCCATAGATTTTTGGCTTCGCTACCAAGTTGTTTTTTTATTTGAGGAATTTGACAATTCAACAATAATCTTTCCACTATCTTTTTTTTTTTTTTGGAGTTACCCTAAAATTTGCATCTAACTTTTTCTTTTTTTCATTCAGTGTTGCAGAATACAGATCACTTTCTCATGTCATTTATTAATCAAAAGCATTATTTTAAATCACAGTATCCTATTTGGTCATAAGTATATATCATGATTTATTGAACCATTTACTCTTAACTAACGCTTGTTTTCTCTATAGGTGAATGATCTAATAAATCATGCTAATGTAATTAATTGTTTTTGTGTTTTAGCATGCTTCATGATGATCCAAGCAGAAGAATTCCTGCTGAAATGGCATTGTGCAGTCCATTCTTTAGCATTCCTTTTGGTAGGTTGTATATGTCTTTTATTTTTCCGTTGGTCATTTGAAAACCAAATAAGACATCAGAAATAATTTATGCCCTCGGGCTCTTTTGTCTGTTATTGATTGATGTGTTTAGGGGATTTAGATTTAACTTTATGATTGCTTTAACAGCCCCTCATATTGAAGACCTGGTGATGCTTCCTACTCCAGTGCTAAGACTGCTGAATGTGCTAGATGATGATTATCTTGAGAATGAAGAGGAATATGAAGGTCAGTACTTCTAAATTGTATGTTAATGTGTCTTCCTTGACTAAGCCTAGAATAGACGTATCTCTTCATAAGATTCCTCAGTTTTCCTAATTATATCATTAGGATATTGAACTAAATGATCTCTTATGACACCCACTGTCTTTGATTCATAAGAGCCTTTGAACTCTTACATCTTATTTTTACCAAATTAGTAGAGGTTAAAATTTTTCTAGCAACTCATGCCTAGTTTATTCCTTCTCTGTACTTTCATTTCTCCTTGTTAGCTCTTATTTATTTTTGATTAAAAGAATATTTACTGAGTACGTAGTATGTGACATTATAGAGTTTTCCCTGTCTTTAGTAGAGTAGGGCAGACCTATATAAACAATTATAGTTATGGATCATCTGAAGATGGATTAATATACAAGCATAGAGAAGAGGGGTATGTGTTTAAGAATTTGGATTTTGGGGGCTGATGCCGTGGCCCACTTGGTTAATCTTCCGCCTGCGGCACCGACATCCCATGTGGGCGCTGGGTTCTAGTCCTGGCTGCTTATCTTCCAATCCAGCTCTCTGCTGTGGTCCGGGAGGGCAGTGGAGGGTGGCCAGGTTCTTGGGCCCTGCATCCACATGGGAGACCGTGAGGAAGCACCTGGCTCCTGGCTTCGGATTGGTGCAGCACCGGCCTTCGCGGCCTTTTGGAGGGTGAACCAACAGAAGGAAGACCTTTCTCTTTGTCTCTCTCTCTCTCACTGTCTAACTCTACCTGTCCAATAAAAAAAATAAAAAGAATTTGGATTTTGGGGTGTGTATCTGGTTGTAGCAGTTAAGATGCCACTTGAGACGCTCGCATCCTATATCAGTGCCTGGATTGGAGGCCCACCTTTACTTCTGATTCAAGCTTCCTGCTAATATGTACTCTTTGAGGCCCCAGATGAAGGCTTATGTAGTTGGGTTCCTGTCACCCTATGTGAGAGACCCGGATTGAGTCCTATTTGGATTTTTATCTCAGGTAATAACATTAGACTATAACCAACGTAGAAGACCTTTGCCTCAGACATAGGATAGTCACTAATTTATGGTAAATGCTTAATAAATACTAGTTTTTGTTGATTGTAATAGTCATTAAAATTTTAAATAGGATGGTGTAATAGCCAAGATTGTGTATTAGAATCATTCTGGAAGCACAGTGGTGAATGGACTAATGCAAGACCAAACTTGGGCCCTAGGTACCAGTTGTGAAACGTTTGCATCAACCTGGTCCTGATATGAAAGACTATTAAAGAGACAATTTTTTGGGAAACTATTAGGAGTGTAGACACTGAGTGAGGTTACATTCTGCCTCCATCACCTACTATCTTCTTTGGCCACTAGTTTCCTTATCTATAAAATGGGAAGAATAAATAGTACCTATTTCATAGGGTTTTGTGAAAATTAAGTAAGTTAATCATAAAAATTTCTTAGAACAATGCCTGGCAAATGACAAGCAATCAGCAAATATTAACTATTGTTAGCAGCTAGAATGTTTATACATTCAGGACTAATATTTTTATATTACTGTTGTTTTGCTTGCTGCTATATTCACATAGTAGGCACTCAATAAATACTAATTGAAGGAAAAATGAAAGAGAAAAGGCACTATGAATCACTCCACCTAGCATAATGACTGGGTATAAGAACAAAGGGTGAGGTAATTTAGGGTTTTGAACAACTTGGTGTGTGTTACAGAGATCAGGATAGAGAAGAACAATTAGGTCTTGGGGATTAGTTTTGGACAAGAGGAGGTGTATCTCATGTATTCACTTCACTGAGTAAACCCTGACTTAGTCATAAAGCTATTAAAAATTAAGAGTTGGATATTTATGTGTCTCTGAAGCACTTTAATATATATGTTTAAAAATATCAATTGCTTAGTATTAAATATGCTTAGAGAAATTAAGACATTTTACAGAAAAGATAATTTTACCCTATTAACCTGTTTTACCTGTAAATCATTTCATGTTCATGAGCTTTAATATAATTATCTACCAGATGAAACCAAGGTAGTTTTTTGTATCCATGACAGTGTAAGAATCTCCAGCCTCTCTCATTTTCAAGGTATTTACTGATCTGAAAGAATAGTCTTGCCTCAGCATTGTTTTAAGCAGATCGTGAAGATTCTGTGTTTCTAAATAGTCTGGATCAACTGAACATGTCATGTCTCTTCAGTCTGTCTGCTGTCTTCATCACCTCATTCTGTCTACTCCTATTAAGTTTTTTGCTATAAAACTTAAGTATGGGCTTTTCTAATAAACTGTACAAAGATAATGTCTACTTTGCTATGTAATACTTGTTTTCTGCTTCTGATTCACTGAATAATAGATTTAACTAATTTGTGCTCTATTTTTTTTTAAATTGATTTTATTTATTTGAAAGACAGTGAACAGAGACAGAGAGAGGTCTTCCATCTGCTGGTTTGCTCCCCAAATGGCCGCAACGGCCGGAGCTAGGCCAATCTGAAGCCAGAAGCCAGGAGCTTCTTCCAAGTCTCCCATGTGTGTGCGGGGCTTCTACTGCTTTCCCAGGCCATAGCAGAGAGCTGGATTGGAAGTGGAGCAGGCGAGACTTGAACGGGGCATCCATACGGGGTGCTGGCACTGCAGGCAGTGGCTTTATTCACTATGCCACAACATTGGCCCCTAACTTGTGCTCTTTAATCTTAATGTTTAAGAATCTTATAATGAACTAAAGTGTAACAGATAATCTAATATCATTAAATATCTTTATTAGTTCTGATTAGCAGGATCATCATCAAATAATACTTAGCAGTTTTCAGTAAGTTTTCTTAGCTAGAATTATTTTATATATGTTTGACTGCCTTACAATCTTCACGGGAGCAAAGAAGGATATTAAATTCAAATATTAAGCCTCACAGCAAAATAAATTCCAGTAAGTAAAGATTAAAATAATTTTTAAAAAAGGCAGTGATTGAAATAGAGGAAAGGAAGAACAGAAAGGAATGGGAAAAGGAAGAAAAAAGGCAGGAAGGAAAGAAGTAAATAATTTTAATGTAAAAAAATGGGAAAATTAAAAATCCTGCAGTGGGGAAGACCTTTCTGAGTAATACAAAATTCAGAAGCAGTGAAATGATTCAACAAATTCTACCTTGACAAAAACCACCCTAAGAAAAATTGAAAGTCAAAAGGCAGTTTAAGAAAAAATATTTATAGCACTTATCACAGGTCAAGAGAAGGAAAGTACAAATTCATTTAACACTTCTCAGTCTTAGTGAAATGCTAATTAAAATCAAACTGTGGCTGGCACCGCAAGGCTCAATAGGCAATCCTCTGCCTTGTGGCGCCGGCACACCGGGTTCTAGTCCCGGTCGGGGTGCTGGATTCTGTCCCGGTTGCCCCTCTTCCAGGCCAGCTCTCTGCTGTGGCCCGGGAAGTGCAGTGGAGGATGGCCCAAGTACTTGGGCCCTGCACCCCATGGGAGACTAGGATAAACACCTGGCTCCTGGCTTCGGATCAGCACAGTGCGCCGGCCGCAGCAGCCATTGGAGGGTGAACCAACGGCAAAGGAAGACCTTTCTCTCTGTCTCTTTCTCACTGTCCACTCTGCCTGTCAAAAAAAAAAAAATCAAACTGTAATATATTGATAGTGATAAAAACATTTGATAACCCACTTGTGGGTGAATGTACTTGAAAGGAGACTCTTTGATATGATACATCATAGAAGAGAATTTATGTTGGTGAGCCTTTATAAAAGGCAGATGGTAATTCTAACAAAATTACAAAAGGCACAGTCATTTTTGCTTGTATGAGTTTATAGTATTTATGGGAGGATATAGAGGAACTGGTAATATTGTTGCCCTTGAGAAGAGGAATGAGAATGAGGAATGAGAAGAAGAGGAAGACTTTTCTACAATTTTGAATCATTGGAATATATCAGCATTTAAAATATTAAGTTTAAAATTTAATTGAATGTTAGATGTATTTGTGTTATTTTTAAGTGTAACTTTAGAAGAGAGAAAATAGCCTCATTGCTTAGATATATTTGGGGAAATTTAAAATCATGGAAAAATGGAATTAAAAGATAGGTCTATTATGGTACAAAAGAATTTTGAAGTCCATGCATATGACGGATCTTTGGAGAGTTTGTGGAAAATGTGTTATGAAAAAACTATAAGTGGATTTCAAAAATGTTCGCATTAAATAAACTTACTTTTTACTTTTTCTGTGAATGTTTTGACTTAATCTCATATTCCTGATTTCTTTGATTGAAAATCTTGAAAGTAATATTTGTTGATATGAAAGTGGTTACTATTTTGCTTTTAATAACCAGATATTGTAGAAGATGTAAAAGAGGAATGTCAGAAATATGGACCAGTGGTATCTCTGCTTGTTCCAAAGGAAAATCCTGGCAGAGGGCAAGTAAGTAAATGTTTCCATAATGTAGAATTACTAAAGTTATTAAAATACCACATTAAATATTTTGATTCTATAGAAATATATACATAAAAATTTTACAAAGGATTATGAGTTTTACATTATAGATTGTTTTTATTTTCTTGTGCCTTTTTAAAAGAGTTCTTGGATATGCTTGCATTTTTTATCATTAAATTTTTTTTCTTAGTATTACACTAATTCTGAGCCATTGTAAAATTCATATGTGAATTTAGGTTAAGTTCAGCTGGAGAAATATTTTGGTCCAATTTTGTTCTAATTAAGTGCAGATAGAAAGCCAGTTAGGTGAAGTTCTTACGGTAATAGAAACTGTTAATGATATTTATAGAAGGAAGGGATGCTAGATGGAGAATCCTAGAACCCGAGTTCTAATGTCAGTGTGACTATGGAATGGATGGGCTAAGATAATGATCATAGCATTTTCTTTGGCTACTCAACAATTCTAAATTAAATTAAATGACAAAAAAATAAGGGAATCTTTATTTGTAATATTTTTCCCTCTCAGAAAAAGAATATTATTTTCATCTCAGAGTTTCTCAGTCTCAACACTGTTGACATCTGAGCCTGAAAATTCTTTGTTGTAGGAGCTGTCCTGTGTGTTTTTGGGATGGTTGGTAGTGTCTCTAGCCTCTACTCACTAGATGGCTCACCATACATCCAGTTATGACAACCAAATATGTCTTTACACACTGCCAAATATTCCCTGGGGAGTGAAATTCCCTCTGGCTATAGACTATTATTTTATTTTAATAGTTTAGAACTGTGAAAATTCTTGGCAGCTGAAAAAAACATGAGAGAAATTTAATTCTTGTCTTAGTGAAAAGCTATTGCCAATCTTGTACTGAAGCATTTCCTTCATCTGTTACCAGAAGCATAGTAAATGTTTCTTTGCTATTTAGTCATTTAACCAATGTTTATGAGTATCTATTATGTTGTAAGTAATAGTCATATAGCAGCAATCAAAATGGATAAATAATATATGATGATAAGTACTAGAAATAGATTGAGAAAGAGGTTTATGAAATGCTGAGGCAGGGTGGGTTGTGCTTTTAAGTAGGACGGTAAGGAAGGGCACACTTAGAAGGTTACTTTGGAGTCAAGATTTTTAGGAAGTAAGAATGAAAATTCAAAACAAAAGGAACAGTAGATTTCAAGGCCCTGAGTATGCCTGGCAGATTTGAGGTGGCAAGTGTGGCTATAGCAGAGTGAGAAAGGGAAGAAGGGTAGGAGATGAGCTCAAAGAGAGGTTAGGAGGTGGCAGGGAAGATCAAGTAGAGTGAGGGCCTTCTAGGGCATTCAGATAATGTTGACTTTGAATTTTAAGAGAAGCGTATTAGAAGCTTTTGAATCAAGGACTTTCCTGATCTGACTCGCTGTTAACCTCAGTGGTCAAAATGAAATAGAAGGTAAAACACAGGATAAACAATCCTTTTGGAGAGAGAATTATCCAGCTATTAGTTGATGTGGAAAAAGTCTATCAATGAGCGGAAATGTGCTGTTGAGAAACTTTCACTGACATTTAAAGGAGACTGAAAGCAACTTTTGACAAACTGTTAGAATTACAGATTTATTTAGCCCACTGAAAATGTACATTATTTAGTTGGCATACCTAGGCTTTACATTTTTCAGTTCAAATAAACATGACTTTTTAAAGGAATATTTTAAAAAACCACAAAAAATAGTGAATGCATCTTATACAATTATAAAAAGTAAATAGCTTGAAATGGAATAAATCCTTCTGGTCTAATTATTTACTTTCATAATAAATGATAAAAATAAGGTGTTCTCTTATGCAGTATGAAATGTGGTAATGTGTAAAACTGCAGGTTATCTGTGAAGCATGGCATGTGATAGCATGGTATTCCTTCCATTAACTCATATCTGATTATTTATTGAGCTTTTGTGCATAGGTTTGGGAGTAGGTAAGCATGAGGTAAAAAAATCAGAAATAGATTCATTATTCTTATTGCACATCATATTCCTTTTTTTTTACAAAAAAGATTTTTTTTAAATTTATTTGAGAGGTAGAGTTACAGACGGTGAGAGGGAGAGACAGAGAGAAAGGTCTTCCTTCCACTGGTTCACCCTCCAAATGGCATCAACTGCTGGAGCTGCGCCGATCAGGAGCCAGGAGCTTCCTTTGGGTCTCCCACATGGGTGCAGGGGCCCAAGCACTGCCATCTTGTACTGCTTTCCCAAGCCATAGTAGAGAGCTGGATCGGAAGAGGAGCAGCCAGTGTCCATATGGGATGCCGGCACTGCAGGCGGCGGCTTTACCCACTGTGCCACAGCGCCGGCCCCTGAACATCATATTCTAACTTCCTTTTGTATTTAATGAAAAAGTGTATATTACTGAGACAAATCCTGTAGCTGACGTACATTGTTATTTTTTATAAAAGAGGGGATATAAAATATTAGTACTTCTAAGATCAAATAAAATGAGCATTAACTGATTAGACTGTGTTTTGATGATTGATATCTATTTTGATAAAATAGATTTTAATTTGTTTTATGAGATCTCTCTATTCTGCAAGAAATCATATAATGGAACCAGTGTTGTTGTGCATTGGATTAGGCCATCACTTGAAATGCTGGCATCCCATATCAAAGTGTTGGTTTGAGTCCTGGCTGCTCTGTTTCTGATCCAGCTTCCCACTGAGTCACCTGGGAAGGCAGCAAAAAAAAAAAAAACCCAAGATTGGGAATAGCACTGTGGCTTAGCAGATAAAGCTGCTGCCTGTAGTGCCCGCATCCCATATGAGCACCAGTTTGAGTCCCGGCTGTTCCACCTCCAATCCAGCTCTCTGCTATGGCCTGGGAAAGCATCAGAAGATGGCTCAAGTGTCTGGACCTCTGGACCCCTGCACCCACGTGGAGACCTGGAAGACGCTCCAGGCTCCTGGCTTCAGATCAGCACAGCTCCTGCCATTGGTGGCCATTTGGGGAGTGAACCAGCAGATGGAAGACTTCTCCCTCTCCCTCTCTCTCCTCTCTCCCTCTGACTCTAACTCTGCTTTTGAAATAAATAAGTAAATCTTTAAAAAAAAAAAAATAGCCCAAGAACTTGGACACCTGCCAGTCATGTGGGACATCAGGGTAGAGTTTCTGGCTCCTGGCTTCAGCCTGGCCCAGGCCTGGATGCTGTGAGAGTAAACCAGTGGATGGAAATATCTTTTAAGAAGAAAGAAACCAGATAAAATTTTATTGATAGCATTTTCCCCATGCTGTTATACTTAAACAGCCTGACTGGTATCACTGCTTTAGGATTTAGAATGGCTTTTATTTCCAGCTAATGACATATTTTAGAGATAGGTTTTGCAAATAGCCGACAGACACCACTTACCTTTATAGAAAAAGACAATTCTTAGTATTGGATGATCTCAACTCTGCCTTCAAGTGTAATGTGTAGCTTGAAAATAGTCTTGGGATGGAATGGGCAAAATCATTCCCATAGCTCCATTTTTCAGTATACAAAAAGTTGATGGAAACTGGGATTAAAAGGTAAGGTTATTTTGGTGCAAAACAGAAGTTTGAAATTCATGCATTAAAATGAATGTATAAAATCTGAACAGATTTGAAAATTTCTGGAATTAAACATTTTTCTTTTAAATTAATTTTAGTTTTACCAGTCAATATAATTCACAGATATACTTTTTATTCCTATTTTAGTATATGTGTTGCTGAAGTGAGCACATAGATAGACTTTTAAGAATGATATTCTCTCCCTTTCCCTTTCTTTTTCAGTTCTTGAGATAACATCTTTTAAATTTAAATTTCAGTAAAAAGGCTTAATGTTTCACTAAATGTGAAATTTAACAAGTACAAGGCAAAAAGACCCTTATATAAGTCGGCTTATAAACAGTGGTCATAAACAAAAATTGAATGAAAAAAATGACCACTTTTCACAAAGTTTTGATATGTCCTTTTATATTAATATAAAAAATCCCATCACAGGCCAGAATATCCTAGATTAATATCTGTCATACTTAACAGAAATATTTGTATAAGTCCAGACAGTGACCAGTCACAGGCAAGACGTGGAGGCTTGTTTATCAGTAAAGGATTCCATAAAAAATAGTCTATGTGTGAGGAACTGCCTGATTTTGTGTCCTGAAAGTTTTTAGACCCTATAGAAATGACTTCACTTTGTCCATTGAGAGAAAGGCTACTCTGAGCAGGGAAATTGTAAAAGAATAACCTCCCTGCATGTAGGGAGATCAGTTTTAGGAATAGGACCAAATGAGAGTTGGAAGATCTGGAAACTGATTTCCTTAAAGTAATCTATTCCCTTTTAAGACCTCTCCGTGTCCTAGGGTGCTCAAACCCCTTTTTGATAGAATGAATAAGACCTACATCTGGGAAGGCAGAGGCAGTTCTTGGTCTCATTCTCCAGTTTTCAAGCATAATTGAGGATAAGTCCTTTCAAATCATCTCACCTCCCTGTAACTTTTGGTTAGCAAAAAGAATTTAGAAATTGTAGCGCCGGGGCCGTGGTTCAACAGGCTAATCCTCCGCCTTGTGGCGCCGGCACACTGGGTTCTAGTCCCGGTCGGGGCACCAGATTCTGTCCCGGTTGCCCCTCTTCCAGGCCAGCTCTCTGCTGTGGCCCGGGAGTGCAGTGGAGGATGGCCCAAGTGCACCCAATTTTAAGCTTCTTACTATAGTTATGGTTATATGTTCTATAAATCTTTTAATATAATTCTTGGTGGCTCTTTTGAAAAGATTTATCGATTTATTTGAAAGGCAGAGTTACAGAGAGGCAGAGGCAGAGGTAGAGTTTCCATCTGCTGGTTCACTCCCCAGATGGCCACAACAGCCAGACCTGGGCTGATCCGAAGCCTGGGGCCAGGAGCTTCTTCCAAGTCTCCCACGTGGGTGCAGGGGCCCCAGGACTTGGGCCATCTTCTACTGCTTTCCCAGGCCATAGCCGAGAGCTGGATTGGAAGTGGAGCAGCTGGTACTTGAACTGGTGCCCATCTGGAATGCAGGTGTTGCAGGAGGTGGCTTTACACTCACCCTCTCCCTCCTCCCCATTATTCTTGACCGGTATTTTTTCCTCCTTCCGCTTTTAAAAGTGCATTTTATTTTTGAGACACTTTTGAAATGCAGTTGCTCTCTGAACTCTTCAGCCCTACCTTTGGAAAATGTCAAGTACTGTTGATCACTCCTATTTGAACTTGGCAAAAGGTTATGTGTTTTCTACCCAACCTGCCTTTAAAAATTTTTTAAATTTTATTTATCTTCCATGTGCTGGTTCCTTCGCCAGATGCTGTAGCAGCTGGGCCAGGCCAGGCTGAAGTGAGTAGCAGGGACTCACGCATCATCTGCTACCTTGCCGGGTATGCATTAGCAGGAAGCTAGAATCAGAAGTGGAGTTAGTATTCCAACCCAAGCACTCTGATATGGGATATGGGTGTCCCAAGTGACGTCCTAAGCGCTGAAGCGCTGGGCTTAATGTTTGCCCCACAACTTGTCTTGATGGGTTTTTCAGAATTGGACTGAGTTTTCAGTAAGTATTCTAAACCATCCTGATCTAAATTGATGGTCTAGCAGCACTGACTGTTTGTTAGGGGCATACTTTAAAACGTCTGCATTTTAAGAAGATTCCCCAAGTGGTCATATGTACACACAAGTTTGTGAATCATTGAACTAACACAATCTTGGTGGAAATGAAATTACTTTGTTTTCTCTTCCTTTTTCAGGTCTTTGTCGAGTATGCCAATGCTGGTGATTCCAAAGCTGCTCAGAAATTACTGACTGGAAGGATGTTTGATGGGAAGTTTGTCGTGGCTACATTCTACCCACTGAGTGCCTACAAGAGGGGATATCTCTATCAAACCTTGCTTTAATCCTAACCTAAGGACTATTTCCTGTTTCTCCTCTCCATTTCCTGGGTTATTCTACTCCACGGCTGAATGCAGTAGTACCTCTTTACTGTTTTAAGGAGGAACTTTGTACATTTATTTAATCCTATGAATGTGCAGCCATTGTCCAAGCAGTGACTGCATTGCAAACATTTGGCACTGAGTAGGACAAGACCTCTCAGCTATACATTGAGGGGTTTAGAGCATCCATGTGGGCAACTTTTCTTTTCTTTTTTTTTTTTTTTTGTGCAGTAGGGCAAGGTGCTGCTCTTCAGTATGTAACCTTAAAATTAATTATTTTTGTGATCATGAAACAAGGATGAATAATATGTTGTGAATATTAACAAATTTGTTAGGGCTGGTGACATCATTTATAGATTATTACTTTTGTTGTCAGGTGGTTCTTATAGTTGATATCTGTAGCTGGCACTGGATGCTCTCAGTAACGTTAAGTAATTGTCAAGCAACAGTTACCTACTGTGTTCTTAACACTGAGTTGTGAATTTTTTTAAAGGAGTACTGTAGTACTGAATATTCCTTTAAAGAAACTGCAGTGAGCCTATCTACTTTTTTTTTTTTTTTACTAGTAAGGCTTTTAAAATAGAAAGCTGATGCTTGATCTTGCACAATTTTTATGTCCAGTATGTATGCTTGAGTGAGTGTGCAAGTGTGAAAGTTGAAGAAAATTTGAGTCAGTGTACTTTATAGTGTGAATCTGGTGAGTTAGTGTAGTCCATACCCATCTTTTCCCTACCTGTTTCACATCTGTAAAATTTAGGGTGTGTGTTTTAATTGAGAATTGGTCTGATAGAATATGTACATGACAAAACAGTTCATTCCTGGGAGGCACAGAACAAATTGGAGTCTAGACTGGGGTTACATTAAAACTCTTAAAGGTGATTGGAGCAAAATTTTTGCTACATGTGAATCACCCCATTCTTCAATCTACTTTATACTTTAGACTCGATTGGCTCATCTTTGTTGTCCTGAATCTCCTGTGACAATTAAAAGATTTCCCAAAATGTGTTTCAACTTATTATGATAGTTATTTAAGGTG
Organism: Sylvilagus floridanus; assembly: GCA_949820135.1. Taxonomy (NCBI): domain Eukaryota; kingdom Metazoa; phylum Chordata; class Mammalia; order Lagomorpha; family Leporidae; genus Sylvilagus; species Sylvilagus floridanus. The sequence goes on from OX463225.1 coordinate 123,987,390, forward strand.
GATTCAAAAGAAAAGAAAAAAAAATTAGATGCACCGTGAAGAGAAAAAGAAACAAATAAGGGGGATAATCAGGATTATTTTTTGTTTTTTGTTTTTTTTTTTTCTGTCTCTGGCTCTCATCCATTTCCATGCCTTTTCTTTCCCCTTTCTCATCCCCTTTCTCATTTTCTGCCTCTATCCTAAGCTAGAGAGAAGTTAAGGGAACTATATCCCAGGTGGTCTGGCTTTTGACTAAAGGAAATTAAGACAAGTATTGATAGAATAAAGTGGAAGTAGAAAGGAAAAAAAACTAAAAGAATTTTTAAAAGGATTCATAGCAATCTAATGAGTCATGAATTCATGGACACAGATTGATTACATGGTTTTAAGAATTATAATTATGGATTCCTGTTACTTTATGATAGATTGTCTTTAAGGATATAAAAATTAGGAAAACTTTATAAAGCACTGATTATACAAGAAAAAGACAAGTTGTATACAGGTTATGAATTTTTTCCTGTTTTATTGCCTGAATAATATTTCTATTTATTAATTTTTTTCCTAAGGAAAAAGTCCTTTATATCTTTCCCTGCTGAAAGCCTCCTCATATAATCTTTCCTTGTCTGTGTCATGCAAGTTACCAAGAGCCCAATCAGAATTTACATCTTAGAGAAGGAAGATTTTACTCTAATTTAAACAGTCACTGTTTATCCTTTTAGTTATTTGTAGTTATCAAATTATTCAGGACTCTCCCTTAATATTTATTATAAAGCCAAATTTGGAGTAATGAGGCTGATCTATGAATTACCAAAGGGTCTTGTAGCATGGTCTTCAATATGTGCCCTTAGAAGGAAGAACTGTTATTTATTTTGGAGCTTTCTGAGTTCGATTTCAAACTTCCTGATTTGTTTTCAAGTCAGAATTCAAGAGTGTAGAACTAGTAATGTGAAGACCTAGGCTGTCCTAAAAGATAAATGTTTGTATGGGTAACAGCTTCTGTGGTGATGAAAAACACCAGGTCCTTACTTGCATACTGATGAACACAGAATACAAATGAATTCTTTTTAAGGGCAAGTATTCTAAGTTAGCATATTTACCTTTCCCCCCATTTCTTATTCCCTCTCCTCCCAAAAGAGAAATCATTGCAAAAAAACTACGGTCAGGCCAGGCTTCAGAGCTTAGTTGTGTAGTATGCTGCTAGCATTGATGCTGAACTTAACAGCATTCTTTTATCATCTTATTGCTGATGTATTTATACGTATGTGTAGTGTTTATCAAATTTTATTACAGAAGATGCTAACTAGAGTTTTAGGGAACTGAGGGAATAGCTGATGTGCCCAAGTAATCATGCATTGAATTCAATATTTTATATTAAACCCTCAGTGTTGAAAAAAGATGCCTCCTATCACTTAAATTGTCCTTTGATAGCTCTTATCCCATTTTACCAAAGATGACACTTGTAGATTTTCTTTCCTTCTCTGGTACTTTTAGAAGTTTAATCTTAATGTTTCTTAAACTTGAACTAAATGTTACCAGAAGATGAAGTGATTCTTTGGGGATGAAATATGTTTGTGGGGATTTTGATTCCCTTAAGTTACTGAAAATTTAGAAATTTTGTAATTGAGAAACATGATAAAGATGTGAGAATTCATATCACTTAAGCCCTTCTCTTTTAGGAACATTGTATCTCAGGTAGTTTTTCTTTCCTCAGATTGATACATGTGCTTCCTTCTCTCCCCTTCCCACTTTATTCTTCATTGTTTCGTGGTGTTGCTGCAGCATATTTTGCTCCCAGAAAAGTCAGGTAAATTGATTATTCTACAGAAAATCTTTAATCCTTTAAAAATACATTTGGGAAAGGTGGCTAGCTAGCCATTATCAAAACTAGAGGAGAGCAGCAAGTAGAGTTTGATGCCTCAGTCAGAGATAGCACTAGCTAAAAGTAAGTCCTGGCTGGATTTTAGAGGAATTAAAAATAATTTATCCTCTTGCAATAAGAGATCTGCCTTTAATACCACTGGATGTCTTCCTTACTTTGTGGCCATCATTATAGCAACTCTCTTTAGAGAAATTCCTGTTCTGCTATACCTTGAGCCAAAATTGTGGTTGCTTTTAGAACAAAAACAGTTTTTCTGATCTTTCTCTTTACTATGATCCAGAGAAGTGTTGCCTTCATTTTCGTAATCTAGCTGCTAGAGAGTGCTGAGATATGTTAAATTAACCGCCAGAAATATGGCTGCCGTGTAGGTAGGGAAAGTTGTTGGAACTATGGGTGTAAGGCTTGTGTTATTATTTTATTATACTGGATTTTCAGCCTGGTAATGGCATCAGTTACTGTTCTGGAATAAATTGAAGGCTGAGCTAGAACACTCATCAGAGGTTCTTTTATGATTCTTTTAAGTTCATTTATCAAAAGCAAGTGACTATCATTTTGGCATCACTTTCTTAGGTTTTATTTTCCAATTTTATTAAATTAGGCCTATCTTACCAATTATACTTGGCAGCATGGCATTTTATTTTTTATAATTTAGTGAAAATCAGCACCATATAAACTGATAGTGAATAGAATAGTTAATGAGTGAGGAAGTGAGGGAGACACTCAGTAACCACATGTTTTACCTGGACTCTTATGCAAGGGTGCCTGCTAGATGGCTTCATTCAGATTATGATATAGATGGAATCACATCTTGACTTTTGCTCTGGATTAAAGTGGATATGGAGGTAGTTAGAGATTTAAGCAAGTGCCTTGTGTTTCCTGGAAACTATTGAAACTCGTTTGGATGAAAGATTCTCAGATGGTGGTAATTAATTACACCCTCTACCTTTTTCTTGGGATAATTTGGAGTCATATAGTATAGTAAAGTCCCAAATGTCCTTGACTTGCCATTTTTGTTCACATGAAACTATTCACATGAAACTATTCACATTTGATTTTGTTCCCACATTGTATGTGATGGAGAAGCCAGAATCACCTGGCAGAATTTAATTCTTGGATCTAGTTCCATTTTTAATGTAGGGTTCCTTTTTCAAATCTGATTACTCTAGCTGGAGCTCTCTAGAATAACTTAAAACATTCTTACAAAGTCCCTGGTCACAAAAGGTCAAAAGAATTCTCATTTAAGGTGCACAACAAATCACCTTTATTTTGAGATGATAGTCTTTCAAGTTACTGTTACTTACAACCCTTCTCAGTGATGATGAAATACTGAGTTCCCATCATGGGGCACTCATCTGAACCTCTTGTGGTTTATTTCAGTAAATTACATTCTTAGTCTTAGAGAATATGGACATTTCAGTGTTTGGAATACTCCAAATTTTAAAAGGTTTTTCTTTGTTTTAGGTTAGCTTCTTCTCTTCCTGATGCCATAAAATATGACATGTTAGATATCCTAGCCACCTCCCCCAAATGTTTTTCACTTTTTTAAGTTGTATAATGACCAGTAGACTCATCCAGCGGCATGCAGTTGACAAGTACTATGGATATTTAAGATGATGGTAAATAATTTTAACTATTTTTGCTATAATTTTATAGGAGAAATGGGCTGTAAAAGAAATATATAAACCACAGAGAGCATTTAGGAAACTTTATATTTTATAGAGGGTCATTAATGTGTCCTTAATTCAAGATATAAGGTGTATAGTTTACACAACCTTTGTTTGCCTCATACAAAGTTTCTATTCATTTTCCTATAGGTCAGCACTTTTCATCGTTCCTTGTACTGCTTATGCAGACTTGTTTTCAGTTTGCTTTATTTGTGCTTCTCAGAGTTGTCATACTCATGGCAGTAGTGTTTGTGGCACCATAAATGCCAAAATTCATGGGAAACTTAATGAGTGATTGTCTAAGTATTATTTCCCTTCAAATTGGGATGGTGCCACAATAGCCAGAGAAAGTGGATGGCTTTTTTGAAGGCCGTGTAGGTTCCATGACATCTGGTCATAGTGTATTGCTTTAAGGGCACAAAAAAACATTTTATCTTAACTTGCCTTATGTGACCATAAATCCTTGTTGTGCAGAGTGGAGCTTATTTTATTATACTACTTTGTATAATGAAAATAAGTCACATTCTAGGGGTGGGGGGGAGACCTGGAATTTTTCTTTTTTTTTATTTCTTTTTGAGAAACTCCTATGTAGAAATCAGAGCTACTCACTACCTTGTGCTCTTGGTTGTCCACGAGGATTATTCGTAGTCCTTTTTTTATCCCACGTTGGAATTGCCCTCCTCTTCTAGATTGCCTCCCCTTCGTGATAATCATCATGTCAGGACAGCGAATGTGTAGTGTGTAACATCAAATGTGGTGAGGTATTCTGAAATCCTGCAGCCTGGACACAGAATCTCTGTAGTTAATGAATTAGCTATGGGTGAATTGTTAGAGTGGATTGTCAGAAGACTGCCAGGTCTTAGTAAGGAGGAGAAAGATAAGTGATATAAAAATTAGAGATGAGTGGAAGGAAACCACTCCCTTACTGATATTAGTAATCTTCCATGTAGTTAATGGTGTAAAAATTATATTTACTTCTTAAAATCCAGGATTGGTACTGGTAACATAGAAATATAGACTTTTCTGTACATTCCTCATTATTGGTTCCCCAGAAAATAATTAAGAGTTTATGAAACCAGATTAAATATCCATGTTCACTCAGCCTTATTTTTTCAAATAAAAATTTGAATTTTCAGCTTTTGTGTATTTGGTCTTCATCACGGTTCATGAAATCAAGGATCAGAAAGGAAGTGGAGATGAGAGATCTCTATTTCCCTTTGCACTTTGGGTACAGTGAGTGGAATTAGTGTGCACTAGCTGCGAATTTACAGCACCTTATGGAACTAAGTAGTGTTTATTTATTATAATAGAAAAGTTAAGCTGCACTTCTGTAGATAATTGACTTTGCAGAGTGTAAAGCTATCATATCTTCCAACAGGATTTACTCTTTCATTTGTAATTGTTTTTGAAAAATCTTAAATAGTGTAACATTCCTTTATATCCTTTTTAATAGTTTTGAATCTGGAGTAGAAGGGATTGTTTTTTCCCAAAAAGGGCTTCATCATTGCTATCTTTTAATCATGCTTAGGGATCCAGTTATAATCAATCAACTTTAACAGTTTATGGCCTCCTATGTCAGCACTGCAGTGATTGGTTGTGAATATTAAATTGATCACTATTTTCCCTCTGTAGCATGTAATTGCTATGTTTTTGCTAAGAAGGTGTGACTAGAAACAAATGTGAAAGATCACTTAAACCAAAGCCAGTTTAAAGGAGTATTCTCTCCTGTTGGTTTACCTTCACCTCAGAATTACAAGAATATTACAATGCATAGTGAATAATTGTTTATAACATTTCTACCAATTTCAATTGCATATTGGTCTTGGCATTTCTTGGCACTATGGTTCTCTGTGATGTCTTACTATTTGTGAGGTTTTTTTTGTTTTATTTTTAATAACTAAGTGGGACTATAAATGTAGATATGTGTCAGTACTGAGTACTTTGCTCAAATCCCCAATTTCTGGTTTCCACTCAAGTCTTTTACTCTATTTTTTTCTTGCTGAGTAGCAAAGGACTTTTATTTTCCACTTTTCCTATATACCTACAAAGTATGAACACTGCGTTTCAATTGACTGTATTGCATACTTTTTTGCTGAAAACCTTTTCTGTAAACACAATTGCCTTGTTCAGTTTTGTTGTAAACTGACTTATCCTAAGATGCACTGTTGATATGCTTTCTGATGTGTTTGATAAGAGTGATAAAATAAAGCTTAAAAAATAAAGCAATTGCTTTTTTTCCTGTTTCTATACTTAGTCTAGGCAAGTTCCAATAACAAGTAAATACATTTATTTTGTTATTTAATTCCATTAAAAGCTGCCTTTAAAAAAATTTCCATGTAGCTTCAAGTACCTATTTCTAAAGACTGTTTTTGTGTTTGTTTGTTTTCAGAAGTAGTACATTAAATTGACAACACTGGAATGTGTTTTTTCTTTCTTTTTTATTTTTTTAGATCTTGATTTAGAAGTATCTTGATACAATGAAAATAACCAGGGTTCAGAGTGGGGAGATTTGTGTTCTAATCTTGGCTCTTGTATCAAGTTGGATAGCTTTAATCAAATGACTTAATTTGGTAGTAATTGTATTTTTACATTGTAACCAAATGGGATAGTAGATATACTAACCATCAAGTGTGGATCTTCAGCTAGATGATGGATATTCTTGTCGACAGTTTCTGTCATGTTTAATGTTCTTCCCTTTTTACATTTGGGAATTGAGGTCTGACATTTCACAAAACTTAGAATGTTATTCATATAGTGGTCTGTCTGTGACGGGCATTGGCATGTTATTTAAGAAAGTCTGATAAATTCAAGGGAGGAAACCATTAGGAAGGACATCCTAAGAAGATTTTAAGAGTTCAGACTAGAGATTACAAGTGTGTAACTATTCTCACACTATAGAACATGACAGAATTATAGGAGCACTTGTTAAAAATAAAGATTATTGGGCCCTACCCCAGAGTTTCTGACTGTAGCTCTTTGAGGGGACTGAAAATTTCTATTTCTAAGTCCCCAGATGAGGCTGCTGCTGCCACTAGTTTGAAGACCATACTCTGAGAACTTCTTGCCTAAACTAGCAGCCAATCTCTCCTTAATTAGTTAACTATGATTTCACACCAGGCATTGTGCTAAATGTTTCTTGAGCATTATCAGTTAGCGCCCTCAAAGTAAACCTGTGAGTTTGCTACAGTTCAGTTCATGTTATGGTTACCGTTTAGGTTAGCTTACTTCTTAGGTTTGAACAGTGGGAGAATGTCTAGCTCCAAGTTGTGTACTTAACACTACTATGCTAGACTGCTTTCTGGGCCACCCATTCCTCTCAAATGCGTATTTCCTCTGAAACTACATTAAGTCCTTTTGTATCTCTTCTAGAGCTGCTTATAAGAGCCCCATCTGTAGTTTTTGTACCTCTACTCGCCCATTCACAGTTCTGACAGTTGTCCTTCTTTAAAAACTAAGGCTGATAATGCCACTCTGCTTTTATTTTTTAAAAACTTTTTAATTGACACATAGTATTTCTACATATCTATGTTGTACAGCGTGACTTTTCAATACCTATATACCGTGTATATTGATCAACTCAGGGTATTGGCCTGTCACCTCAGATGTTTGTCATTTCTTTGTATACTCAATTTTTATTTCCTGTATCTTATGCCTATTTGCCTTTAAAATAGTACTAATCACCTTAAAATACTTAACAGTCTGGCTCCACCTATTGATCATGCCTTGTCTCCTGTCTCCCGATTTCTGCATAGCACTTCAGTTGTACTAAACTACACACATTTACTACAAATCCCATGCTTTTCTTGTATTTAAACAGCTCAGTAGTCAACATTTCTAGTTACTTTCCTTATTCAACTCCCCTAGATTGGGTTAAAAAGATTACTAGTACTTCTGCACCAACTCTATGCATTGCTTTTATGGTTAGATTTACCACTTTGTTTTATCCACATAAGATTTGTATTCACCATGCCTGAACTATATTAATTGTTAATGTTTGTAAATGTGAAAACTAACATAGAATCTGGCATATTTCAAAGAATAACTTAGTTTCTGCTTCAATAACTAAAGCAAAAAGAAAAATGTAACCTATTAGTGCATGAAAAATAATATTAGCAATTAATTGAGTAACTTATTGTTAAGATTTGAATGGGATTTGGCTTCCCAAACCTATGCAGACTTCTTAGTTAATTAATTAGAAAGACAGAGTGATGGAGGGGGAGATACAGAGATCTTCCATCTGTTGGTTTACTACCCAAATGTTTACAACATCCAGGTCTGGTCCAGGCTGAAGCCAGGAACGAGGCACTCCATTCTGGTCTCCCACGTGGGTAGCAGGGGCCCAAGTACTTGAACCTTCTTCCACTGCTTTCCCTGGCATATTAGCATGGAGCTGGATTGGCAGCAGAGCAGCTCGGAATTGAACCAGCCCTCCCATATGGGATACTGTCGCTGCCATTGGTGGCTTAACCTGCTGTGCACACGCTGGCCCTCTCATGCAAATATTTAAGCCTCAAAGCCTTCATGTTAATGATTAATGGTTAAGACTGGTGACTTGATCTAATTACAGTATCGGGGAAGTGTGTTATTCCTCCACATGTGTTCGGCCATTGTCAGCCTCCACCAGATGGAACACTAATGAGGCCACCCTGTCTTGGCCTCCGTACCCCAAAACTATAAGCTGAATTAAATAAATATACTATAAAACTATAAGCTAAATTGCTCCTCTCAAGCAATTTTCTTTTTGTAGAGAGATGAGAAAGGTCTTCCGCTGGTTCCCCAAATGGCCACCAAGCCAGTGCTGTGCCAATCTGAAGCCAGGAGCCAGGTGCTTCTGGTCTCCCATGGGGTGCAGGGCCCAAGGACTTGGCCCATCCTCCACTGCCTTCCCGGGCCACAGCAGAGAGCTGGACTGGAAGAAGAGCAACCGGGACTAGAACCCGGTGCCCATATGGGGTGCCGGCACTGCAGGCAGAGGATTAGCCAAGTGAGCCACGGCGCCTGCCCTTCTCTCAGGCATCTTAAAAAGCTGACTTAACACATTTACAAAGGAATTTGGAAAGGTAGACTTTCTGTGGATTTTTAAAATATGGCAAATTTTATGAAAGTTTTTGTAGTTTTAAAATGAAGGAATTGGAGGAACCAGCGTCTTGGTGTAGGGGGTTAAACCACCTTCTGGGACGTTGGTGGCTGCGATTCCCATCCAGCTCCCTGCTATTGTGCCTGGGAAAGCAGCGGGTGACGCTCCCAGTGCCTGGGCCCTGCTACCCATGTGGGAGACTCAAATGAAGCTCCTGGCTTTGGCTTGGCCCAGCCCTGAGCATTGTGGCCGTTGGGGAGTGAACCCGTAGATGGAAGATCTCTCCCTCTGCTTCTCTATAACTCTGACTTTCAAATAAATAAATAACATTTCTTAAAACATAAAATTAAGGATTTGGGACTTTTTATTTTCTTTGTGAAATTCTGTAGCTGTACAACCAAAATCCTTAGTCCTCTCTTAGAATGAATATATTGAACTTGCTAAGCATATTTAAAGTTTATTTTTTTAAATTTTTTTTTAAGATTTATTTATTTGAAAGTCAGAGTTACACAGAGAGAGGCAGAGAGAGAAAGAGAGAAGTCTTCCATCCGATGGTTCACTCCCCAGATGGCCAAAACTGCCGGAGCTGTGCCGATCCAAAGCCAGGAGCCAGGAGCTTCTTCCCAGTCTCCCACACGGGTGCCGGGGCCCCAGGACTTGGGTCATCTTCTACTGCTTTCCCAGGCCATAGCAGAGAGCTGGATGGGAAGTGGAGCAGCCAGAACTAGAACCAGCACCCATATGGGATGCCAGTGATTCAGGCTAGGGCGTTAACTAGCTGTGCCACAGCGCCGGCCCCCTAAAGTTTTAAAGTTTAAAAGTTTCAGGTTTTTTTTATTGTGGTTTGTTCTCTCTACTGCTCTGTGACTTTTTACAGCAATTCTTGACTTAGAGATAGGCATTTAGTCTGGCAGTTAAGACATCTGCATCCCACATCAGAGTAATTTTCTGCCTGAATAGTAGTTCTTGACTTCCAACTTCCACTAGGCCAGTCCCAGCCACAGCCCCGGCTAGAGCAGGCATTTGAGGAGTGACCAAGTAAATGTTCTCTTGCTCTCCTTTCTGTCTCTAAAATAGCTAAGTCAAAATTTTGTAATAAAGTATTAAATTACAGGTTGGAAATCAGAATTGCAGCACAATTACATTCACAAAAAGACATTTTTAATGCAATGTACCATATCATCTGTATTTGTTCTATATATTATCTATACATATATTTCAACATTTTCATTTAATTAGGAAATAAAAATGCTCAGGTAAATTCAAGGGAAAATAATTGAAAAGTGGTTGACAGCTGTATATTTTAAAATTGTTTTTTAATTGTATTTGAGAGGCAGAGAGAGCTCCCATCTACTGGTTTGCTCCCGAAATTCCTGGAAGGGATGAGACTAGGCTGGATGGAACCCAGGAGCCCCTGAACCATCACTGCTGCGTCCCAAGGTGCACCTTAGCAGGAAGTTGGAGTCAGGAGCCAGAACCAGGTATAGCACCCAGGTACTGGCAGGCTCCCCTCAGGCGGGAGAGGCCGCGAACCTGGAAACTCACTGGGCCTGGCTGCTTTGAGGCTTGTGTGAGTCCTTGTGTGACTTGAAGGAAACCCTGATCCCATGGCTGAGGTCCTGCCGTTTTTGCCGCCTGGAGCTTCCCTCGTCTCAGGATTCTGTGCTTTGGAAATGGTCGCTGAGGCCCAGGGCATCAGGCATCCGTGTGCCCCTTTACAGGTGCACAAGCCCCAGCACAGCAGATGTGCTGTACCAACGTGTCTGTCTGCTGATGGTGCTGACACATCTCAGATCTGAGCGTAGGAACACGAGAGCCTGGCTAGACCAAAGCTGTTGCTTGACACAGCACAAAAGAGGTTGTATTTTATGTTGGCCAGTACATGACTTGTTTATGTTGGGCAGTACATGATTCGTTTATGACCAAACGAATGTGTGATGAGAAGCAACAACATATTGTATATTGTTCAAATGATTTTGGAGATTTGTTTAGAGTGCCAAACTTCTCTGTGAAAGAGCACAGGAAAATGTATACAATGAGCTACGGAAACTTGGTAGTAGTCCATCAGCAGGAACCATCAGATTCAGGGCCATCTGTGAGCGAGAACAGGAGTCACCTTGAACGTGGGAGTGAACAGAAAGACCCTGTTCAGGAGCTGCAGGAAGAAAAACCTCTTCTTCAAGTTTGGTTTCCAGACCGTCTACCTCATCTGGAAGAACAGTTAGTGAGATAGGAGAAAATTCAGGTGAATTATCTGGTGAGCGACAAAGAAAGCATCATAAATCTGATAGTGTTTCTCCTTCGTTGGATGAAAGTCTGGCTCTGTGTGTAATAAGGGAGACAGGTTGTGAAAGAAGCAGTAGCAGTCAATCAACAGACACCAACCAATCTGGTCATGATGCTGGTGTAAGTGAACATGCAGGTGAGTGGCTCAGGATTCACCCTCAGGTCAGTGTAGCGTAGAATTTGAAGTTGAATCTCTAGATTCAGAACATTATATTCGGGGCCAGTGCTGTGGCAGCAGGTTAAAACCCCAGCCTGCAGTGCTGGCATCCCATATGGGTGCCAGTTTGAGTTCTGTCTGCTCCGCTTCCAATCCAGCTCTCTGCTATGGCCTGGGAGAGCCATGGAGGATGGCCCAAGTGCTTGGGCCCCTGCACCCACGTGGGAGAGCTGGAAAAAGCTCCTTGCTTCTGGCTTTGGATCAGTTCAGCTCTGGCCGTTGCAATCATTTGGGAGTGAACTGGTAGAGTGGAAGGCTTCTCTCTCTGGCTCTACCTCTATCTATAACTCTTTCAAATAAATAAAATAAATCTTAAAAAAATAACATTATAGCCTTAGTGAAGAAGAACAAGAACTCTCAGAAGCAGATGATGAGCTATATTGAGTTACTGGATAAGATCCTGACATTTCCTTAGCTGACTATTGGAAGCATACTGTGTGCAATGAAGTGAATCCTCCCCTGCCACCCATTGCCACAGATGTTGGCCTTTCGTGAGACTTGGCTTCCTGGAGATGAGGGGAAAAGTAAAGGGGGAGTCCCTGAGAAAAGCAAACTAGAAAACTCAACACATGTAGAAGGTGGCTTTGATGAGCTTGATTGTAAAAAACTACAGCAGGTGATTCCAGAGAGGCGTGTGTTGAGGAAAATGATAAAAACATACAAGCCTCTCAATCACAAAACAGGGAGGGACTTTTCTTAGCCATTCAGCTTCCTTTTTTTAATTCAGCCATCAGCTTCTAATAGCATTATTTATAGCAGCCAAGAAGACGGCAAAGAGTTTGAGAGGGAAGAAACACAAGTCAAAGAAGAAAGTATGGAATCTGATTTTCCCCTTAATGCCATTGAGCCTTGTGTGATTTGCCAAGGTTGACCTAAAAGTGTTCACTGGCCTTGGCAAAGCAGGACACCTGATGCCATGCTTCACATGTGCCAAAAAACTAAAGAAAAGGAATACCACTGCCCAGTATGTAGACAACCAATTCAAATGATTGTGCTAACTTATCTCAACTGGTTCACCTGTCCATAGAGGTGAATTATTTCAAACTATAAAGCCCTAAAAATTTAGACAACATGGGATCTATTTTTATTTACGTATATCAAAGTGAGGCATTGTCTCAGTCCACATAGATTTCCCCTTTACAGTGTGTTGTGTGTGTGTGTGTGTGTGTTTTTTTTTTCTTTGACAGGCAGAGTTATACAGAGAGAAAGGTCTTCCTTCCGTTTGTTCACTCCCCCACATGGCCACTACTGCCGGCTCGCTGTGCCGATCCGGAGCCAGGAGCCAGGTGCTTCCTCCTGGTCTCCTGTGCGGGTGCAGGGCCCAAGCACTTGGGCCATCCTCCACTGCCTTCCCAGGCCACAGCAGAGAGATGGACTGGAAGAGGAGCAACTGGGACAGAATCCGTCACCCCAACCGGGAGTAGAACCCGGGGTACTGGTGCCACAGGCAGAAGATTAGCCTAGTGAGCCACAGCACCAGCCAGATTTCCCCTTTACAGTTGTATTTAAAGTTGGGAGGGGGGGAAAGTGAATATTTACTTTCCAAGGAAAATTTCGCTTTGTTCTATTTTATATTTGGGTTTTAATGTGATTTATGTTGGATAAGTGACTATAGCTCATCCTTTACCTTTACTCTTGACTTTAAATAGTTGACACTTTCTCCTAAATGTAAATGAGCAGTATCTGATTTTAAAAATGCATATAAGGGGCCGGTGTTGTGGCGTAGTGGGTAAAGCTGCTGCCTACAGTACCAGCATCCCATATGGGTGCTGGTTCGAGTCCGGACTGCTCTACTTCTGATCCAGTTCTCTGCTATGGCCTGGGAAAGCAGTAGAAGATGGCCCCTGCATCCACATGGGAGACTCAGAAGAAGCACTTGGCTCCTGGCTTCGGATCAGCCAGCTCCGGCTGTGGTGGCCATTTGGGGAGTGAACCAGTGGGTGGAAGACCTCTCTCTCTCTCTCTCTCTCTCTCTCTCTGCCTCTCTTTCTCTCCCTGTGTAACTCTGTCAAATAAATAAATAAATCTTTTAAAAAAATACATATATAAGTGGGACATTGAAATGCCAAGGTAGTACCTTTTATGTAAGGAGAGAAAATATTTGTGAAAAATTTTAATATTTACATTTTGTGATACACTAGAACTGTCCAAGCCTTAGTTTTTTTACTCCCAGAACTTAAAATACTTCTTCCAGGTAAAGAAGTCAGTAGCTATATTTGGTGCTCTGTAAGTTGAAAATGTACTTATTCTTTTGTTTTTTCATTGTAACTAACTATGTGGTTAGGATTGGTGATAATGATGTTAGCTGAGAAAATAGCCATCTTTTACCCACACACAGAACCTTCCTAAGCCCCCCTAGTAAATTGTGGGGTTTTTCTGGGTAAGCAGATGCACAAGGTCTTTTCCACACTGACGTTCAGAATTTAGTGGAATCTCGTTTCCCCTAAGTTGGAAAGAATTCTGAGGCACTTGGAATGATCTTGGGCTGGGTTACGCCGTTCCTAGTAGTTACCTAGGTTTCAGACCTTTGCTTAACATCAGTTTTAGAAACTAGTGAATTCAGAAACTTGGTAAACAGAGCTATTCATTTTAAACTAGCTGGGAAGGTTGCAACTTCTAAGTTATATACAAGTTATTCATTACGTTCCTTCTAAGAATGATGGTGTCAGAACACGGGATGAATGACGGTGTCAGAACACGGGATGCTAAAATCCCGTTGATTAACTTCTTGGTTTATGGTTAAGTGTGAGTCTCCACCAAATATTGAAAATAACGATTGACTTAAGATCCCAGTGTTTTTCTCCCATATAGGTGACAGTTGGGCAGATTCAGACAAGGGCAGTGAAACCAACTGAACTATATGTTTTAGAACTGAGGGATAATTTGTACAGCTGATTACTAACAGCACATTGTTGGTATAAGCTTTATAAACAGAGGCCACATACATCATGGCTTACATGTGTGTATCTATGTAGGAAGCAAATGACTGGCAGGACTTTTTCCTTGGTCCTCAAATACCACAAAGCTTGATTAATTTGTGATTTATGACTCTTCAGCCTAGCTGTATGCAGTCATTCTGAGAGTTGGTAGTACAAATGAGATGAAAGATGGTGTGTGTTTGTTGTGTGTGTGTATATATAGATAGATATAGATATAGATAGATATAGATATGCAACAGTTACTGTTCATATAACATTCAACTCTGCACATGGAGTCATTTTGTATGTTTCTGGATTACCAATGTAAACTTGATTGTCTAAATTTTTAGGTGTAGTGTGCATATATTATTTATTGATTTACAAATAAATGACTTATTAAAAGTTAAAAAAAACTCAGGTACTTCTGGTATGTACCAAATGCCCAGCCCTGGAAGCTGCATATTTAACTTTGAGCTAAATTAAATGTCTCCCAGATTGTGAAGATCTGGCAAAAAGACCTCTGAGTAAGCCTGTTCAACTGAGACTAACTTGTAAAGCAGTAAGACATAGTATTGATGTTTCTGTTGAGAAATAGTCATCAGACCAATAGCAAAAGATTACTTGTGTGTATTAGGACATTGACATTTTGAATACCACTGTCTTTTAAAGAAAAAAGGGATTGGTGGTGGATTAAGAAAAATATAGTTGAGATTTTGTAATAACCCTTTGAAGATGAAGCTCATGAAAGAGAGGACAGCACTTTAGGTGATGATGAGCAAGTTTATAAAAGTAGCAAGTATTTGACCTGAGTGACCGGGGTGACCTGGCCCCTAGTGAAGTTCGTGTAGGTGAAAGTAGCCTCCTGAGAAGCCAAAATGCAAGTGGGCTTGTTCTTGTTTAAAACAGCAAACCATAGTGGTTGTGGCTGTATGTTAACGTTTCTTGAAATAAAAGTTTTAAGGGAAAAGACCAAGTATGTAAAGGCTTATCTTTAAGAATGAAAGCCAGAGTTTAGTTAAGCAGCAATTAAACAAATTAAAATCAGAGAAGTGCTTATTAGTATTTAATTTAACATTTCCTAACCTATCTCCTTCGAATATGAATATGCTGTATGATATTAAGAGAAAGCTTGAGAAATGGGTAGATTTAATATATCCCAAGGTTAAATAAATTTCAGTTACGATGCATCTCCCTCCTCCCCATGTTGTTAGAGTAGTCAGTGTTAGAAGGTTAACACAAGTTGATGACAATAAACCCCTCACCTTTGTCACCATTTTGTCACATTTGTTTTATCTCTTGTCCTCTCCTCCTTTATATACTGAATAAATGTAACTTTTTTTTTATTTGACAGGTAGAGTTATAGACAATGAGAGAGAGAGAAAAACAGAAAGGTCTTCCTTCCGTTGGTTCATCCCCTAAATGGCCGCTATGGCTGGAACTGTGCCAATCAGAAGCCAGGAGCCAAGTACTTCCTCCTGGTCTCCCATGCGGGTGCAGGAGCCCAAACACTTGGGCCATCCTCCACTGCCCTCCTGGGCTACAGCAGAGAGCTGGACTGGAAGAGGAGCAACCGGGACTAGAACCTGGCACCCATATGGGATGCCAGCACCGCAGCGCCGGTCCAAATGTAACTTTCTTAGAGCTATTTAAAAGCTGCAGCTATAATGACACTTGATCTCTCAGTACTTCAGTATGACTTTTCTAAGAGTAAAATCTTTCTCTATAACCATACCTTTATCACTTCTCCAGAACTTAACATTTAAACAGAAATATCTAACACACAGCCCAAAATCAGTGTTCCTTTATTGTCTCAAATAATGTATTTTATAACTTCTTTTTCCCCAACCCCAGTTCCCAATTAAGGCTCTTTTGTATTCAAAGCGTCTGGTGAACATTTGTGGGATCCTAGTATTCTGCAGAACATAGTTTGGGAAAAACTAGCTTAGTTGATATATTTAAATTCATCCCTTTCCTTATAATTTAATAGTTATTAACACTCATTACAATTTTGTTTTAAGGGAAGCAGTGTTGACTGCTTTATCCTATGCATTTTTCAGTTAATAC
This sequence comes from Sylvilagus floridanus, assembly GCA_949820135.1. Taxonomy (NCBI): domain Eukaryota; kingdom Metazoa; phylum Chordata; class Mammalia; order Lagomorpha; family Leporidae; genus Sylvilagus; species Sylvilagus floridanus. Next base: position 124,003,474 of record OX463225.1, read on the forward strand.
TTTCAGAGAAAAGCAGGCCATAGTAACTGAGTACCTGAATATGCCTGATGAAATAGCAAATAATACTTAAATTTTACTTATTATTCATTTGAAAGGCAGAGAGATAAACCGACAGGGAGCAAAGATCTTCCACCCACTGGTTCACTCCCCAAATGATCTCAGCACCAGATGCTGCACCAGGCTGAAGCCAAGAACTCAGTGTGGGTCTCCCACATGGGTGGCAGGGACCCGAGCACTTGGTACTTACCATTTGGGTACTGCTGCCTCCCAGAGTACACAGAGCAGGAAACAGGAATCAGAAGTAGAGTTGGGACTCCTCTGATGTTGTTAAGATGGAAACATTCCAAATGGTGTCTTAATCATCGTGCCAAACCCATGCCCCTAATTATGTCTTTTCTCATAAATTCCATGTTCAAAAAAAATTTGGAAATGAGTATATTTCCTTTCTGTCTTTCTCCAATGTTGTTTAATATGAATTTTTCAACAAGGGAATGCCATGTTGAAGATAGCACACAATTTAGGCCATAAACATTTAAAAAATATCTTAAAGGACTATGTGACTGCAGGAGGAACAGGAAGAAACACGTGTGTTGGAAAGAACCATCGTAACTGACAAATGTCCTAGTGATCATTTACGTAAAAAATAAACTTTTCATGACACAAAACTGGTGACCAGTAATGCTTAACACATGTCTGGAAATCATCCCAGACAAAATCCCAAGGCCATTGCCGATGTGGGAGGTGTGGTCAAATTTCTGAGTTGTTGACGACGTGTTCTGGTCCTTACTTGTAGCTAAACCAAAAAGTCCCTCCCAATTCCTTTAGCAGAGTCAGTTGTATTTCATCCCGAATTGCTACTTTCTGGGGAGTATTCTGGATAATAATCCTCAAAGTTGGCCATGGATTTTTCCAGAGAAAATGGAAAAAACTGAGCTTGAATATTTTCACTCATTTGGAATAAATATTACTATACCTGATTTGCATGAGGAGTTTGTCTCTTTACTAATATCTGTCAGTCATTACTTATAATATTATTAGTTTGATCATATAGACCTTAGTCGTACTTATCATTCTTTTTTTTTTTAAAGATTTATTTATTTATTTATTTTTACTTGAGAGTCAGGAGTTACACAGAGGGAGGAGAGGCAGAGAGAGAGAGAGAGAGAGAGAGAGGTCTTCCATCCGATGGTTCACTCCCCAATTGGCCACAACGGCCGGAACTGCACTGATCAGAAGCCTGGAGCCAGGAGCCTCTTCCGGGTCTCCCACACAGGTGCAGGGGCCCAAGGACTTGGGCCATCTTCCACTGCTTTCCCAGGCCATAGCAGAGAGCTGGATCGGAAGTGGAGCCGGGACTAGAATCGGCACCCACGTGAGATGCCGGCGCATCAGGCCAGGGCGTTAACCCACCGCGCCACAGCACTGGCCCCATACTTATCATTCTAAGAGCCAGGGAAAACCTTTATAAACAACATCCAAAAAATTATTTCTACTCCCTTGGAAATAACAAGTCTTAAACTTTCCTCCAGAGCTATTTTAATATCTAGTTAGCCTGTATTTCTTATCTCCTTTCCTTGTGATCTTAGTGGCATCCATTCTCATTCACTTTCCACCTATCTGCCAGACACAGACAAGTATTTATTTCATTCTATCCTTTCCACATTCTTTTTTGTATGCTACGCCCTTGTATCAAAGAGCCTATAAGGTATTTCTGCTTGGCTGTCTGTGGATACCTCATATCTCCATATATCCCAAACACCACTTGTTATCTTTGTGCTTGTAGTACAAATAACACCAAGGAGTGGTAGCAGAAATGAATAGACCAAAGCACAAAAGACGAATTTATCCCTGAGACATAGTTGAGTTTATGGAATATTAAATATAGCAGTGGTACAAGGTCTCACACAGGGAGAGGAACCAGAAACTGGGAAGCTGCCAGAAGTCTCCCTGTTCTTTTCTTGGTCGTTTTGTCTCTGCTTTGTGCTTTATTTCTCAATCTCTCTCTCCTTCACTCCCCCACCTACTGTCTCTCTCTTTCTCTTTTTGTCCCTCTCCCTCCCTCCCTTCCCCTCTCCCCCATTGCTGTTTTCTACTTCCTTATTCATGGATGGGATACAATTAAAATACATGCCATTTTTTTAAAAGATGTATATGTTTATTTTGAAAGTTGGAGTTAGAGAGAGAGAGAGAGAGAGAGAGAGAGAGAGAGAGATCTTCCATTCACTGGCTCACTTCCCAGGTGGCTGCAACAGCCAGTACTGGGCCAGGCTGAAGCCAGGAGCTTTATCCAGGTCTCCCATATGGATGTCAGGGGTCCAAACGTCTAGACCCTCTTCCCTTGCTTTTCCCAGGCCATTAGCTGGGAGCTGGATCAGAGGCCAGGACATGAACCAGCGCTGGTTTCTTGCTACACCACAATGCCAGCCCGAAAATTCCAGACATTTTTAAAAACTGACTTTCTTGAGGCCCAATTACAAACTCCCAGGAGAGAATATTGAATCGTCACACTGTTTAAGTGTGATGGGCATTTGGCCTCGTGGTTAAGTCACTGATTGAGATGCCTGAGCCCTAGTATTGAGGTCTGTGTCCAATGCCTTTCTGCAGCTCCTGACTCCAGCAGGGTCTGAAGATTTGGGACTTGGACTGAGCCATGCAATGAACTTCCCCAGCTTGCAGATAGCCTATTGTGGGACTTCTTAGCTTCCTTAATCTTGTGAACCAATTTGCCTTGTAAATCAATCCCTTGAGAGATAGAGATAGAGAGAGAGAGAGAGAGAGAGAGAGAGAGAGAGATCGATCCTATTGATCCTGTCTCTCTGCAGTACCCTAATACATTACCCATGCCCAGCACCTATTCCCAAATCTGCCGGTCCTCTGGAAGTGAGTAAAGTGGTAGAGCGCTGGCACAGCTGCTGCTCTAAAGCAGCCCCTTCCACGTGGAACATCAGCAGTGGGCAGGCACCCTTCGTGCTGAATCAGAGATAGCTCCCAGCTGTGGCAAAGGACTCTCATTATTGCAGGTTCATCAAGAGCCTAAGCATCTGGCTTTCAAATTTTGACCAAGAAAGATAAGTTGGAAGTTGGCTCGGATGACAAATAACATATAGAGCTGTAGCTCCTAACCTAAGCTACTTCGTTTTCTTCTTCTTCTTCTTCTTCTTCTTCTTCTTCTTCTTCTTCTTCTTCTTCTTCTTCTTCATTTATTTATTTAATAAATGTGAATTTACAAAGTGCAACTTTTGCATTGTTGTGGTTCCCCCCCAACCTCCCTCCCACCCGCAGCCATCCAATCTCCCACTCCCTCTCCCATCCCACTCTTCATCAAGTTTCATTTTCAATTATCTTTATATACAGAAGATCAACTTAGTATATACTAAGCAAAGATTTCAATAGAGTGCACCCACACAACCGCACAAGATATAGAGTATTGTTCGACTATTAGTGTTATCTTTAACTCATAGTAAAACACATTAAGGACAGAGATTCTACATGGGAAGCATGTGCCCATTGACTCTCGTTGTTGGTTTAACAACTGACACTCTTACTTATGATGTCAGTAATCACCTGAGGCTCTTGCCATGAGCTGTTGAGGCTATGGAAGCCCCTTGAGTTCACCAACTCTGAACTTGTTTAGTCAGAGCCATATCACAGTGGAGGTTCCTTCCTCCCTTCAGAGAAAGGTGCCTCCTTCTTTGATGGCCCATTCTTTCTGCTGGGATCTTGTTCACTGAGATCTTTCATTTAGGTTGTTTTTGCCACCATGTCCTGGCTTTCCATGCCTGTGAGACTCTCATGGGCCTTTTAGCCAGATCCAAATGCCCCAAGGGTTGATTCTGAGGCCGGAATGCTGTTTAGGGCCTTTGCCATTCTGTGGGTCTGCTGTGTGTCCCACTTCCCCTGCAGGATCATTCTCTCCCTTTTAATTCTATCCTTCATTATTTGCAGACACTGGTCTTATTTGTGAAATCTCTTCAACACTTACCCTATCTTTTTGATCAATTATGTACTTAAACATATCACTTTAACAAGTGAGCTGGCATTGGTACATGCCTCCTTGATAAGATTGAATTGGAATCCCCTGGCACATTTCTAGCCCTACCATTGGAGGTAAGTCTGAATGAACATGTAACCTAGGCTACTTTGAAGTGACATTTTGAGTCACTATTGTGGTTGTGACAAACTGGGATTCTACCACTCACAGTATTGTGCAGCTAATTATTTTTGTGTCAGTTCATGCACAACAAAATTGTCTTCTTCTTTTTCCAAGAAGCAGGCAGGGAAATCAGCTAACTGGATAACCTTTAAGCACATGGGACAATCTGGCAAGGGCTGATGATGTTACAACATTGGTTGTCATCACAAGTGAACATAGTCATGGAATAAGGAACAGAAGGTTCGTTTTTTTAATGCCATATTTCCCTAATGTCTTTTGTATCAAGGCCACTTGCCTGCTACAAAGTCCCAAGTTTTACTAGGGTAAAAGAGATGATCAGAAACTAGAGAACGAGAGAGAATGAATATTGGAGATTTGAGAACCAAGCAGAGAGAAACAGAAGAGGAAATTAGGGATTTGAAAACCAGACCACAAAGCTTGTTTGAAATGAAGGTAGATGGGTAAATTTGGACTGACAAAAGGACTTGTCAAAGGGACGGTTTAGAAGTTGGTTAATGTTACACATTAACTACATGACCATAGCAACTTGCTTAAACTCTGTAAGACTTGTTTTTATCCTTGGTAACATAGAGATAAAAATTATATCATAAAATGTGATGACTAAATGAGCTAATTCACAGGATACACTGCAGGGAGATTTTTTCCCCCTTCTTTTGCTTTGTTATCATCATCATCCTGATGTGAAGCTTCTCATGTGAAGCCAAAAGTTGTGCTTTTCAAAACTTTTTCTCTTCTGTGTTATCTCCATTTTTCTGACCACGTTGATGCATTACGCAGTTCATCTGAACCATTTTTGATGTAGGAAATGTTCCTAATAGCAGATTCTTTTGGACTTGGGAACTCAGTTTTGTCTATAACCCTGGAAAATATATCATCCATGGTAGATTCAGAAACACAGTTATTCATGTGGTTTGCTCCCTATTATTACTGTCACTACTCTTTTCATTAGGTTCTTAAGCCTGTCAATGATTGATTAAATATAAACTTTATTCCCTATCCTTTGATGTTGTCAGGAAAATTAATGCTCCTCCAATCAATATTTTTATTTCATATAAAAATTATATATTAAAGTTAACTTCCAGTGCTGTCTGGTCTAAATGAAGATAGAAGGGAGGTTTTGATTTTGAGATATTTGCAGTATTTTCTCTCCATAGTTAAGACCTCCATTTTACTTATGGCATATAGCTGTGTGAATAGAGGAGAGGGGATTATTACTTGGATGAAAAACTGAGTAAGTTGGCTGATGATTAACTCACAAAGAATATTTTATTATTGATGTAGGTGTGGGCCTATGTAGGTCAATTATTTCTTAACTTCTTTGCTTACTGTATCAGAAATAAAGTATTGTGGTCAAATTTACAGTCTATACCCAATGTAGCCAGAATTTCAAATTTTAATCTCTTTTTAATTATGCATTTCACAGTTGGTTCCAACAAGACTGTGGAACTTGGTATACATGACCCGCATACATATTTCTGTGTAGGTGGTTGACATTTCTTGGATACAATTCCCACTTGACTCATAGCTCATGACATTTCTTTGAGTTCCAGGAACATGATCAAAGATTAATTTTATAGTTGCAAGGGAAAACAAAAACACACACAGAGGCTAATAATGACTGACCTCAGAGGATATGAATTGTGTCTGACTCGCACATCTCAATCTTTCTGTTGCCTGAGTTCAGAGTTTCTCCCTCACTCTTGCACCACTGACTATGAAACCCTTCTGCAAGTTCTTTACCAACTTAAACAACTCCCTCTTTATGGAAAAATACAACTTTCAATCGAGAGTTAAGTATAACCTGTAATCTGTTAGAACAACCCAACAATTACTCATAGTCCATCCATAGGACAGGGCAGGTTTGCCTGACCACACTGAGTTAGCAGCAGGATTAAAAGTCCAGGCTGAGCCTACCCCTTTCTTTCTAGTCCAGGGAATTTTATTATATATGAAGATTATGTTTTCTTATCTAAGGAATTTTTAATTTTTTTAAAAAAGGGTGCACCCCATTTCAAAGGAAAATATTATAAATGCAAATAATCAAGATCTTGCATATAAGCTCTGAACACATAAACAGGAAAAACTCAATCATTTTAAAATAGTTTTTGGGTGACAATTGCAGACTGCAAAAATTTTCCAATTTTACAAGCTGCATTTTATAGCTCCACAGAGAGTTCATCTTTTGTTTGGGGAAGCAATTCAGTGGGCCTTTGGGATACATAGAGACAGTAATCACAATCCAGTATGTTGAAATAATAAGGAGCCAAATTGTTCTGCATATTAAAGGTTCTACTCCTTGGGCGCACACGCTGTGAAGAAATTACCTGATTTTCATTCTTTTTTTTAATTATTTTATTTTTTTGACAGATAGACAGTGAGAGAGAGAGAGGCAGAGAGAAAGTTCTTCCTTTCGTTGGTTCACTCCACAAATGGCCGCTAGGACCGGAACTACGCTGATCTGAAGCCAGGAGCCAGGTGTTTCCACCTGGTCTCCCATGTGGGTGCTGAGGCCTAAGCACTTGGGCCATCCTCCACTGCACTCCCGGGCCACAGCAGAGAGCTGGACTGGAAGAGGAGCAACCGGGACAGAATCCGGCAGCCCATATGGGATGCCAGCACTGCAGGCAGAGGATTAACCAAGTGAGCCATGGCACTGGCCCCCTGATTTTCATTCTTATGGGGAGCCCAGAGGCAAAATGGGTATTTGGATAGTAAAAATATGATCTCAGGAGACTCCAGCAGAAACACTCAGAACACTGGGTTCCATATTGGATTTATCTGCAATAGTTTGACCTCTAGTGTGCTACCCACATGCAGCTTAGCCCCATCATTTGCTCTGGCGCAGAGTCGAGAGATCTTCACTGTGGTTATCAACTGGATTTTCAGAGTCCGAAGTAACTGATGGATTGGCCTTTTCATCCACAGTCTCCTTTTCACTCGGTTCTCTGCTCTCTTGCTGCTCCTGCCTTCAAAATCTTTCAAGTGAGTGACCCCCCATGGCCACTGTCCCCTTGGAGAATTTTGGGTAGCAAAATTTGTCTTCCAGATGCCGCATAGACATTCCAGTGGAATGCTTGAGGCGTTGCCCGGATGCTGGTGGTTGCTCCCCACCACTGAAATCTGTATCAGCTCGTGGGGGAAGAGCGATGAGCTGTCCTTCCTGGAGTAAAAGAGATCACACGTGGGTGGAGGTGGTGCTTCATTTCCAATTCTGTTTCCCCACCAGTGAGAGCAGCCAGAGATTCCCTGTTGACTTCACCTAAAAAAAATGAGAACAGCTCAAACTCACCACGGATAGCACTCATTTTTCTTCCCGTCAGGGATATTACATCTAAACTTCAAAAGCAAAACATTCCGTATTGCTTTGGTTTGTTTGCTCCTTTCCAACAGCACGTCCTGGTTATTGATACATTTGTTCTTTCCTGGGCCTGTCTTATATTATGCCTTGGCTGTAAATTACTTTTTATTTCCTTTAAAGAATGGGAAGCAGCACCTCTAATTAAAATTCTTTTGTTCTCTGTTGCAAATTTTCTCCAAGGAAAGCCTGCCCCACTGTCAGCAATAATTTTGAAGAGGAAAACAGTCTCAATTCATATTTATATTTAAGAATTTCACAGAAGATATGATATGTACCCACAGGGAAGACAAATTTTACATGTAAAAATATAATTTTTGAGCTAAATAGCATGTTTCTTCTTTCCAATTTTAGTATATGTGCTGCCAATAAGAGTACCTGGCTTCTTCCTAAAGTATGGAGTCTTTGCTTTAATCTTGTTTTGAAAAAGATTTGTTTACTGGGGCCTGGCATTGTGGCTTAACAGGTTAAGCTGCCGCCTACAATGCCTGCATCCCATATGGTTGCCAGTTCAAGGCCCAGCTGCTCCACTTCTGATCCATCTCCCTGCTAATGCACTATGAAAAGCAGAGGAAGATGGCCCAAGTCCTTGGGCCTGTGCACCCACATGGGAAACCCAGATGAAGCTCCTGAATCCTGGCTTCAGCCGTTGCAGCCATTTGGGGGAGTGAACTAGCAGATGAGAGATCTTTCTCTCTCACTCTCTGTCCCTCTCTATCTCTCTCCCCCCTCTTCTCTGTAACCCTGTCTTTCAAATAAATAAATCTTAAAGGAAGAGAGAGAGAGAGAGAGAAAGGAAAGACAGAGAGGGAGAAAGATATTTGTTTTGCTGGTTTGTCCTCCAATGGCCCCAGTGGCCTAGGATGGGCCAAGTGGAAGCCAAGAGCCAGGAACCCCATCCTGGTCTCCCACATGGGTGGCATGGTACCAAGCATTTGAGCCATTATCTGCTGCCTTCCCAGGTATATTAATAAGGAGTTGGACCAGAAGCAGAGTAGCTTGGACTTGAACTAGCACTCTGATGTGGGATGCCAGGGTAGCAAGTGGTGGCAAACTCTCTGTGCCACTATGTTGGCCTCACTCACCTTATCTTTGTATAACTAAAGTGGACATGCATGTGTTTGTGCTCAGGCTCAAAGATGTGTGGATTTCTCCACACCCAAGACAGAAGTTGGAGAACAGAAATTGGTATAACCAGAAAGCTTTTTACAAACTTTAAATCTTGGAATAGGGCTATGATCTTGAGAGAAAGGGGGTGGACTTATTTCTAACCACCAGGGCTGTGCCAGTCTGAAGCCAGAAGCTGGTAGCTTCTTCCAGGTCTCTCACGTGGGTGCAGGGAACAGGAACAGAAGAGTAGCCAGGAATCAAACTGGTGCCCAGATGGGAGGCTGGCACTGCAGGTGGCAGCTTTACCCACTGTGCCACAGTGCTGGCCCCTGTAAAAGGTTCTCAAATCAATGGCTCTTGTAAGAGTTAGATATCTAAATTATCTATCTATCTATCTATCTATCTATCTATCTATCTATCTATCCATCAGAGCACCTTCAGGCAGCTTATCCTGTCCCCAACAAAACAACAACACAACTAGGCAAAAACTTGAATAATAATCATTTAAGAACTTCAAGAAAAGACCAAAATCTATCAACAGATTATGAAGCATTTGTTCCTTAGAATCTATGGTACTTCTGCATAAGCACTGGGAGGCGGCGGTGTTCTTGCCAGGGGACCTGGGACCTACCCACCTCCTGTGCTCCCATAGCTTGGTACTGCTACCAAGGTGGGACTGGCTAGGAATGCCAGAGGCTTCACTGCTGGAGGGGGCTGGCTTGATTCTGGTAGAAAGTGAGAAGCCCTCATTTCAGCCAAAATAGAATATTTTATCAGAAATAAATGGATTCACAGTATATTCTGTGAATATATATATATATATATATATATATATATCCTCACAATTCTTTGCTTACTGATCTGCCTTTAAGAAACACTAAAGAAAATAATGTAGGCTGAGAGGAGGTAACATCAGATGGCAATTTCAATCCGCAGGAAGAAATGAATTGTAAATATGTGTGAAAATGTATGACTGAATTACTAGTAGAGGTTTCAAATTGTTTTGGGGGAAACTGGAATTAAAAGAAAACGTGCCTTTTCCACAAGCTTTTTGAAGCCTCTTTGTATTTTTTAAAATCTCTTAATTTCTTTTTTAAATTTATTTTTTGTTTATTTGAGAGGCAGAGAAACAGAAAGAGAGAGAGAAAGAGAGCCTCTATCTGCTAGTTTACTCCCAAAATGTCCTCAATAGCTGAGGCTGGGCTAGGCTGAAATGAGGGACAAGACTTAGTGTGGGTCTCCCATATGGATAACAGAGACCCAAGTAGTTGAGCCATCATCCTCTGCCTCCCAAAGTGCATATCTGCAGGAAGCAGGAACTGGAGGCAGAGCTGGGACTCAAAGTCAGGGACTCTGATATGAGATGCAAGTGTCTTCACCATTGAACAAAATACCAGCTCCTAAATTTGTTTATAAGACCCAAGACTGTATGAAGGGATAATTGTAACACTTCACCGTTGAGTTTATAATACACAAATTTGTAATTACACAAGGAAATGAAGTATACTGGAGCAAGGTTGTGATATTTTCTCAGGATTAAGTCATTATTAGCCAAAAGTAGATTGTGATAACTTATGAGAATATTGTTTTCCCTAAAGTAACCACAGGATAATGATGTTTAAAAATTATAGTTATATTTATAGAGGCAAGTCCTGTGGTACAGCAAGAGGGGTGAGCCACCCCATGGGATCCTCACATCCCCATATTGGAGTGTGTGGTTCTAGTCTGGCTCCTCTACTTCCTTATTTTGCCTTATCACCTCAGTCAAAAATCAGTTGACCGTAAAAGTAAGAATTTATTTCTGGGTTTTGTATTTTTGTCTGTTTCTTTTCTGTATGTGTATTTGTTTTTCTAAAGATTTATTTATTTATTTATTTGAAAGACAGAGTTTTAGAGACAGAAAGGTAGAGACGAGAGAGAGAATCTTCCATCCACTGGTTCACTCACTAAATGACCACAACAGCTAGGGATGTGTTGGGCAGAAGCCAGGAGCCAGGAGCACCATCTGGGTCTCCCACATGGGTACAGGGGCCCAAGCACTTAGGCCATCTTCCACTGCTTTCCCAGGTGCATTAGCAGGGAGCTTGACCAGAAGCAGAGCAGTTGGGACTTGAACTGGCATCCATATGGGATGCAAGTGCTAGAAGCAATGGTTTAACCTACTGCACCACAGTACCACCCCATATGTGTATTCTTATACCAAACTCATAATGTCATCACTTACCACATACTTACAATTAGTTTTGCAATAAGGTAATGTTATCTTCCTTTTTTTCCCCCTATTTTTTGAAACATAATTCAATACATAAGAAGACAACCCAATTAAACATAGCAGAAGATCTGAATGTGGCTTATAAGCACATGAAAATATGAGTAATGTCCTTTGTCATTAGGAAAATGAGAATTAAATCACAATGAGACACCAGTACAAACCCACTATAATGGCCAGGGTCATACAGATCACCAAGGGATGATGAGAAGGTGCCAACACTGGAACTGTCACACATTGCAGGTGGGATTGTAAAATGCTGCAGCTGCTTTGGAAAAACAGTTTGCAGTTTCTGCGGCTCACTAGGCTAATCCTCCGCCTTGCGGCGCCGGCACACCGGGTTCTAGTCCCGGTCGGGGCACCGGATTCTGTCCTGGTTGCCCCTCTTCCAGGCCAGCTCTCTGCTGTGGCCCGGGAGTGCAGTAGAGGATGGCCCAAGTGCTTGGGCCCTGCACCCCATGGGAGACCAGGAAAAAAGCACCTAGCACCTGGCTCCTGCCATCGGATGAGCGCGGTGCGCCGCGGCAGCCATTGGAGGGTGAACCAACGGCAAAGGAAGACCTTTCTCTCTGTCTCTCTCTCTCTCTCACTGTCCACTCTGCCTGTCCAAAAGAAAAGAAAAGAAAAGAAAAGAAAATGTTAAACAGAACTTAGCTTGCAATTTAGCAATTCTACTTTCAAATATCTACTAAAAATAAATGAGCACATGTGTTCATATGAATACTTGTATGTAAGTATTCATAGCAAGTTATTCATATTCATAATACCCCTAAACTGACAGCAATTAAGATGTCCATAATCTGATGAATGAATAAACAAAATATAATATAGCCATGTAATGAAATAGTGTTTGTAAAAAAGAAAGAAAGAAAGAAACAGATTACTGGTACATGCTACAACATGGATGAACCTTAAAAACATTCAACTGGGGGCCGGCACTGTGACATAGCAGGTAAAGCTGCCGCCTATAGTGCCAGCATCCCATATGGGCACCGGTTCAAGTCATGGCTGCTCCACTTTTGATCCAGCTCTCTGTTATGGCCTGGGAAAGCAGTAGAATTAAAAAGTAGTGAATGCTCCTACTTGGGAAGCAGTCCACATAGCAGACTCAGAATGACAATCACTTTAAATAGTACTCTGACCTCAGAATCATCCCTTAAGGCATTCTGGTCTGGCTGAAAAGCCCATGAGAGCATTTCAGGCATGGAAAGCCAAGACACTGAGGCAAAAAATGTCCTACATGAAGGATCTCAGTAGGTAAGACCCTAGTGGAAAGAAGTCATCAAAGAAGGAGGTACTTTTCTCTGAAGGGAGGAGAGAATTCCAATTTGCTTATGGCCTTGTGTAAATACCAATGGAGTTTGTGGATTCAAAAGGCTTCCATAGCTTAGGCAGCTCATGTCAAGAGCCTCTGGTGATCACTGATGTCATACATAAGAATGTTAATTGTTAAATTAACAACAAAAATCACTGTGCACTAACTCCTCATGCGGTACCTCTGTCCCCAAAGAGCTGTATTATAAATATGTCTAAGTGCTCCCAAAAGATGCATCATTCTTGGGTGCTTCTTTAAAGTTAATTAAATTTAAAAAAAAGTAGTGAAATTAACTTCAAGATGCAATGACTGAACAGCCCTTGTCTTCACTGTTGAAGGAACAGCTTTTTTTTTTTTTAAACCGTGCAAATTGTTGAACTCTACTTAGTATAGAGTTTTCTTCTGTGTATAAAGTTAATCGGAAATGGATCTTAGTGGAGAATGGGACTGGGAATGGGAGAGGGAGGAGGAGTAGAGGTGGAAGAGAGGGTGGGAGTGCAGGTATGGTGGGAAGAATCACTATATTTCTACAATTGTACTTATGAAATATATGAAGTCTGTATTCCTTAAATAAAAGGTTTCTTTGTGGGGAAATAATAAATTAAAAAAAAAAAAAAAAAGATGGCCCAAGTCCTTGGGCCCCTGCACCCACATGAGAGACCCAGAAGAAACTCCTGGCTCCTGGCTTCGGATCAGCACAGCTCCAGCTGTTGTGGCCATCTGGGGAGTGAACCAGCAGATAAAAGACCTCACTCTCTCCCTGCCTCTGCCTCTCTGTAATTCTGCCTTTCAAATAAATAAATAATTGTTTAAAAAATTCAACTGAATGAAAAAATAAAAATACTGCAAAAACTGCATCTTGTACGTTTCCATTTATCTGAAATTTCTGGAGAATTCAAATCTACAAAAAGCAGCCTGATGGTTGCCTGAAACTCAGTTTGGGGGGGGGGGGTGAGCATTGACTGTAAACCAAGGAGAATCATGGGGTGATGGAAACATTCTAAAACAGGACTGTAGTGATGGGCACACAGTTTTAATTTATGAAACCTCATTTTATTACACACTTACCAAGTGAATATATTAAAGAACATACTTTATACCTCCATAAGGTTGTTTTAAAGTATGCGTAATTCTTTAATGCAAAGCACTTGGTGGCCTCTGGTGTTGGAAAGACCCATATCATGTTCTTCCTTTTCATCTTGGAGTTTGGAACAGTGAGAGCTTCCTTATTTGGTCAGATTAACCAGTAATGTATACATAAATCATGTTGCCTCATATTTCAGACGTGCTGAATGAAAGGAGACAAAAACTAAAATTAGCCCAAGGCTGCCTCGGGAAAAGAAATATCTGCATTGCATTTAAACGAGGTGAAGCACGAAGAGAGAAAAGCACGACCCGGTTGTTACATAATGCAAACTGGCTCCTTTCATGATGTTGTGAAGTTCACCCTGCACTTGAGTTGACTCCTGAAGGCTGTTTGGGGTTGGTAATTAAGTCTACGCAAGAATTCGTGTTGTTTCAGTCCATACCAAATGAGACTAGATCTCTCTTCATTCAGGAAACCATGTTCCAAGTTTGTAACTGCAAATTCTGCAGCCAGTTAAAAAAGAAGGTGGACAATGATAGCAAGTTCTATGTCACAGATCATTTTCCCAGATAACTGTTCATATGCTGCAATATCTGGATAGTTAGGACATGTGTTTACTAATTAAATATTTCAGAATATTTCCTTAGTTCCCTTTAATACAAAGAAATAAACTCAGACAAGAATGTAGAAATCTGGTGTTGACATATCATTCACCTGTGGGGTCTTCTGCCTCAGGATTTCACATCTCTACTATCACTGTTGTTAAACACGGTGACAGTTCAAGTTGCAAAAGGGGGATGCCCTTGTGTAGCCTTTTCGGTTTTCTCTAGCCAGTTGTAACTTTGGACACCTTAGTATCTTTTCAATTCATCTGTGTTGTATTTTTTAAAGATTTATTTATTTATTTGAAAGTCAGAGTTACACAATAGGGGGGGGAGGAGATTCCATCCTCTGGTTCACTGCCCCAGAAGGCCACGTTGACCAGAGCTGCACCGATCTGAAGCCAGGAGTCAAGAGCTTCTTCCAGGTCTCCCATGTGGGTGCAGCAGTCCAAGGACTTGGGCCATCTTCTACTGTTTTCCCAGGCTATAGCAGAGAGCTGGATCAGAAGTGGAGCAGCCAGGACTCGAACCAATGCCCATATGGTATGTCGATACTGTAGGCAGCGGCTTTACCTGCACAGTGCCGGCTCCAGTGTTTTTGATAATACTATGATGGGAAAACATAGCTTCTAATTTTAGTTTACTCTTTTCCTACTATGTGATTTTTTTTATTATTATTATTATTTGACAAATAGAGTTAGACAGTGAGAGCGAGAGACAGAGAGAAAGGTCTCCCTTCCATTGGTTCACACACCAAAATGGCCGCTAAGGCTGGTGCTGTGCTGATCCGAAGCCAGGAGCCAGGTACTTCCTTCTGGTCTCTCATACGGGTGTAGGGGCCCAAGCACTTGGGCCATCCTCCACTGCCCTCCTGGGCCACAGCAGAGAGCTGGACTGGAAGAGGAGCAACCGGGACTAGAACCCAGTGCCCATATGGGATGTTGGCACCGCAGGTGGAGGATTAACCAAGTGAACCATGGAACCGGCCCCACTAGGTGATGTTCTGTGAGCTATTTAGATTTCCAGGGATTGCATCTTTCATCTTTAAAATAAAGGAGATTGGACTAAGTGATCTCTGGCACTTCTTCAATTTTGAAATTCTCCTGCTTTAATTTAGAAGACCACATGCTGATTTTTATCAGGTTTTGCCCCCAATTCAACAAGCATCTCAGATAATCACATCATAATTTCATCTCAAGCCTAAATAAAAATAAATGCATTTTTTATTCATGTAGACAGAAGATTCAGTAGAAGTTGACTGAATTATCTGAAAATGTCTCTGAAATTTCCAGCTTTTCCATCCTGTGATACCACCAGTTGAGCCTCAGTTCTCAATTTCACTTTAAAAAGTCACAGCAAAAATTTCAACAGAAAATCATTGCTACAGACATCATTTTGGCCCTGGGTCCAAGTACTATAGTTATTCTTCTCAGATCTTTTGTTGGGACAACTCATTTTGAGCACTTATAGTTACCATGTATACCTTGGTGAAATAATTCAAATCATTCTCCCTCAGTTGGTTTATCTTTCTTTCTTTTCTAAACTAGACTGCAGATTTCACATTTCACCAATGTTTCTACTTATGTTCCTTTTCTGTTTCAAGATCCAACCCAGAACCTCACACCAAGGGCTTTTTTTTTTTACTTTTAAGTTAACAATAATTATACATATTTATGGGCTATTGTGTGATGTTTTAATACATGTGTATAATATCTACTGATAGGCCAGCGCCGCGGCTCACTAGGCTAATCCTCCACCTGTGGCGCTGGCACCCGGGGTTCTAGTCCGGGTTGAGGTGCTGGATTCTGTCCCAGTTACTCCTCTCCAGTCCAGCTCTCTGTTGTGGCCCAGTAGTGCAGTGGAGGATGGCCCAAGTGCTTGGGCCCTGCACCTGCATAGGAGACCAAGAGGAAGCACCTGGTTCCTGGCTTCAGATCGGTGCAGCACTGGCTTTAGGGACCATTTTGGGGGGTGAACCAATCTCACTGTCTAACTCTGCCTGTCGAAAAAAATGATAAAATCCTGGTAATCAACATTTCCCCTTCTTTGAAATTACTTTCTGAGTGGTGTCTTGGAGTTTCTCTCCATCCAGTATCTAATTCATCCAGCAGCTAGTAGCCTATTGTGGACTGTAGTCTCTCCACTATACTGAATAACGGTAGGAGCTTATTCCTTGGGTCTGACTCTGATTTGGTACCTGTTATCCAAACACCTTCTGCTTCCCCCACTCCTCCCAGACTCTAGTAATCAGTGTTCTGTGTTCACATTGAGGTGTTTTTTTTTTTGTTGTTAGACCCTGTATATGAGGGAGAACATGTGGTATTTGTCTTTCTTGTTTCATGTAACATCATGTCCTCTAGGTCCATCCATTTTGTAGCAAATTACAAGACTTCATTTTTGATTGCTGAATAATATTCCATTGTGTATACGCGTATACAGCATTCTGTTTATCTGTTCACCTGCTGGATACCTTGTTTGATCCCATCTCTCTGTTATTGTGAACCACTTTATGATGAACCTGATGGATCAGGTATCTCTTTGATTTAGGGATTTCATGTCTTTTGGATAAATACCCAGTTTGGTTTTAACTTTCTGATGTACAATTATTTTCAACTTTCTTAGAATGAAAAGATACATGTTTTTAAAAGATTTTATATATTTATTTGAGAGGTAGAGTTACAGACAGAGAGGGAGATACAGAGAGAAAGGTCCTCCATCTGCTGGTTCACTCCCCAAATGTCCACAACGGCCAGAGCTGCATGGATCCGAAGCCAGGAGCCAGGAGCTTCTTCTGGATCTCCCTTGTGGGTGCAGGGACCCAAGGACTTGGGCCATCTTCCACTGCTTTCCTGGGGCATTAGCAGAGAGCTGGATTGGAAGAGCAGCAGCCGGGACTAGAACCAGCATCAATATGGGATGCCAACATCACAGGCAGACACTTAGCCTACTGTGCCACAGTTCTGGCCTCAAAAAGATGAATTTTTAATCTTGAAATTCTCACAAAGTAAGGGGGAGATAGAGCAGTAATATAATTGAAAGGAGAAACTATTAAAGGGAAATTTGACAACAGTTTTTTACAAATGTAGTTCATATGCTAACATTCTTTACATTTTAATGAATTTTCTTTCCTTCTCACTCTACACCATAATTTCACTGGTAAAGTCCATCTCCCTAAATTACTTCAACACATTTGCTACTAGGAAGAGACAAGAGGTTCAAAGTATACTGCCCTATTGACTGACATCTAATAAAGCCAATAGTTAATAGAAGATACCCACAAATATGCTTTATACACAACACACACTCCTATTCCTTGCACTATATTGATTAATTTACATCATATGAAGACAAAAAACATCTGAAGAAAATACTTCAGGACTGTGATGCCTCTTTTCAAAATATGTGCAGGGATTTCATTTTTCTTTTTAAAGATTTATTTGTTTATTTATTTATTTGAAAGGCAGAGTTACAGAGAGACAGTAAGAGGCAGAGTTCACGCCCCAAGTGGCTGCAATGGCCAGAGTTGGGCCAGGTCAAAGCCAGGAGTTTCATCTGGGTCTCCCCTCTTGGGTACAGGGGCCCAAGTGCCTGGGCCATCCTCCACTGCTTTTGTGGGCACATTAGCAGGGGGCTGGATCAGAAGTGGAGCAGTTGGGACTGGAACTTGCACCTTCTGTAATGCCAGCACTGAAGGCAGGTTCTTAACTTGCTATAACACAGTGCCTGCCCCTGGGATTTCATTTTTTTAAATTTGTACGTATCTCATAAATACAACATTAGGAACATAGTAATTCTTCCCACTGTACCTGCCCTCCCACCCACTTCCTCCACCTTCCTCCTCCCTCTCGTTTAGTCTGAGAAAGAAAGAAAGAAAAAAAAAACAGAAAGAAAGGAAAAAAAGAATGAAATAAAGAAACTAAAAGAACTGATCCTCAGCAGTCTAGACAAGGGCTGTTCTATGTTATTGCTTCTCAGAGGTGATTTTGCTTTTTTTTTTTTTCTTCCTCTTTTCCCCTCCTTCTTCCCTTTTCTTTCCTTTTCGAAATTTAATTGTCTTTAGAGAAGAGCCCAAGGATGGTACATCTCTTGTTAACTCTCAGACATAACTTTAACTTATGAGTCAGTATTATTCTCCATTTAATACACTAAGTGGAAGTGATTCTTGAGAACAAGTTTTACTATTAGGTCTCACGATACCATTTACTATTAAGTCTCAAGATACGGGGGTCATCTAATCACAGGAACCCTTCAAACAGAGAAAGTGTCTCCAGCTGGAGTCACAGATGTGGCAGAAGGAAAATCAGAGACAGTCAAGGCATGAGAAGAACTCTACTCATCATTGCTGGAAGGGGCCACATGAAACCCATGAGGAGAAACGCGGGCAGCCTCTAGCAACAGGTGGCTGATAGTAGCAAGGAAAAGGGCCCTCCGTCTTACAAGCAGAGGGAGCTGAATGTAGCCGACAACTTGAATAAGTTCGGAAGCAGATTCTTCAGCCTCCAGCAAGAAGCACAGCCCTGCCGACACCTTGATGTTAGGCTTTTGAGAACCTAAGGATCCAGATGGGCCCACCCAGCCTTCTGACCAAAGAAACTGCAATAAAATAACTTTTTGCTGTTAGCAGGCACTACATTTGTAGTATTTGTTACAGTAGCCATGCAAAACTGTAGATCAATCTGTAGAACAAAGAGTTAACAATTGTAACTGTTTGACATTAGGTAACTCAAAAGCTAATCAGAGGTGTTGAAGAAATGCTTTATGCAGTGGCTGGCAGGAAGAATATGATAATCCATTAAGTTCCTTCCAGAGTGATTCTGCTCTTTAAATGCATACCTAATAGGAGTGACTTAAACTAAATGATACATAGAAGTTCTCATGGTTGCTACTGACTATATACTACATCATCAGTATCAATAAATACACTTCCTGATTCTCTTCTAAATCAGTTGTTTTTGTCTTGAATGCATTTAGAGATACTACAGAAGTCAGAAACACATTTGTTTTCCCTGTACTTAATACAAACACCTAGGCTCAGGTAGATGACATAGAGTTCATGAAACTGCATCATTGAGTGTTTTTACAAGGTAAAATACAACTTATTTTCCAAATTAAACTATTTATTTGAGAGACAGAGAGAGAAAGCGACAGAGTGCTCCTGTCTGCTGATTCACTCCCCACTCACATTGCCCTTGGTTGGTGCTGAGCCAGCTGAAGCCAGAAGCCAAGAATGCAATTCAGATCTCCCACATGAGTGTTGGGAACCCAGTTACTGAGCAGATACCACGGTCTGCATTGGCAGGAAACTGGAACTGGAAGTTGGATCCAGGAATTGAATCCAGGTACTCTTAATGTAACTCTTAATAACTAGGCTAAAAGCCCACTCCTAAAATATAACTTGTTATATTATGTTACTAACTTTGCATGTTAGATAATAATTTGTCTTCATTGTTGTCTGTTTGAGACAGTATACTATTCAAATTTATCTAAATGGGTGCTGGGAAGAGTATTTACCATTTTGGAAATTGAATGATTAAGTATATGGATTCGGTAAAACAGTGGTTCGGAGTGTGAAATCTGTAGTCAAATATGTGTTCAAATTCAAAGTCTACCACTGGTTGAGACCTTGAAATAATTACTTAACATTTCTCAGTCTTAGTTTGTTAAGATATAAGGTGAAAATAATATCAGAATTAATCTAATACAGTATTAAATACAGTATTAAAAGATGAAATGAGAAGATAACAAAAAAGTATGTAAAATTAAATAAAAATTATCCAGTACATTTTTAATTGTGATTGAGAACATATATTAATCCTAAGGAAAGGTAAAAATGATTCCCACACTACCACCCCAAGACAATCCCGGGATCATTGACTCTGCCAATCCCACCACAAACCTAGAGGCCAAGGCTAGCTCCCCTTGGTTCTTTGAGGGTGGGGCCACCTCTTGGGATGCTCCTCATTAGTGGCAAGGCCACTCAGGGGCCACTACAAAGAGCATCACTGTGGGTGATGCTTCCCTGAGCTGTGGGAGTGATGTTTGCACCCCAGGGGGCCTGGAAGGTACAGCATCTAACCACAGAAGATGATTCCCAAATCTTAAGATCTTATGGCATTTGTGTCTCTAGCTTTTAGACTTGCATCACCCCTCCTTCTTTCCTGTTTCTTCCTTTCAGAATGGAAATGTCTATTTCATCTCATCTCACCATTATATTTTAGAAGCATATAACTTGTCTGGTATCACAGGTTCCCAGCTGGAGAGGAATTTTGCCTCAGGATAAATTTCATTTCATTTCTCACTTGCATCTGATGTAGATGATAGTTACATAAGATTTTAGACTTTTGGCTTCCAAGTTGATGCTGGAATGAGTTAAGGCTTCTGGAGCTATGGGAATGGAATGTATGTGTTTGTATGCAAGAAGGACATGAATTCTAGGGTTCAGGGACAGAGTGTTATGGACTGAATTATGTCCCCCCAAAGTTCATAAGTTGAATCCCTAATCCCTAATGTGTTGATATTTGGAGATAGAGCCTTTGGGAAGTAATAATGTTTAGCAATGACCCTGAGGGTGGGGATACTCCTGAGATTAGTTGCCCTTCTAAGGATAGACCAGGAGCTTGCTTTCTCTCTCTGCCACGAGAAGATCCAGCAAGAAGGAAGCTGCTGGCAATCCAGAACCCGACCATGTAGACACCCTGGCCTCCCACTTCCAGGCTCTACAACTGTGAAAGTGTCTGTTGTTGATATTATAGACCCAACTCAGACTAGACAGATGAGCTCAGTGATCTAGAACTGTCCATGCTTCCTATGATTATTTTTTCTTTTCAGTTGACTCATAATACTAGTACATATTTAAGGGATACAGTGTGATAATTCATTGTCCATGGTTTTTGTAATAAAAAACAAAGAAAAAACAAAAAGCAACTCCATATAATTGAAAATGGAACTCTGACAATATTATAACAGCAAATCATATTTAGGATATAGTTCCTTGATACTTTTACTCAATTGTGTAATTGATAATTTTACTCAATTGTGAAGAGATGGGGTAACATAAAGTGACCAAAATAATTATTAGAAAATGATCTTAGTTTTTGTTAGAAACTTACAAGCACATCACTGGAAAGACTTTACATTGCTAATTCAATATATGCCTTCCTCATCTGATCAAAGAGTCACCAACTGCCATTTGCAAATTTCCATTTATACTTTTGTATTTCTCAGTTACTTTTTGGATAATTACTGTTTCTGGGAACCACATCATGACCTAAAGCTGAGTTTTTTTATGGCCAACACAGAAAGGACCAACTCCAAACGAAATATTACAACTTTTTTTTTTTATTGATTGCAGCAGAATCCAATGCAACTGAATACTAAACAGAACAGTATTCAGTGTTAAGTAAACCAATTAAAGTTCATGCCACTCTTTAAAAAAACAAACAGACATCAGAATTCCACCATGATGTAATTTAATGAGGGGTTCTGGTGGTGGGAAAAAAAAAGTTACATGCTCTTCTCAATCAAAGGAATTTATTCTCTTCTTGGTTGTCTTGTTTCTATTTTATCACCCATTCATTATAGTGTCTGGGAATATAGTGGAACTAAATTTTTAATTTTCTTTCAAGAAAAGAATCTGAATTATCTGTTTCTAAGATTTCAAAATACATTTAATAGTATACTTAGGCATAATTACCCCATTTATATGAAAAGCATTGCATCCTGTTTAAAAATATATTACTGGGATACAACAGCCTTAAAGCATTAGTGTCTGTATGTACTAATCTCAAAATTAGATTAAGTATTCCTCATTTAACTGTGTAAAAATTAATAGATACATACAATTATCTATTAAAATGCATCTTTCCAAACAGAAATGTAAAACTAAAACATTAAAAATATCTATACCAAAAAGACTGGCATATTCCTGGGAAAACTCTGGCTAGGTTTTGAGGAGGTTAGAAATGACTGGATGAAAATATATTCATGAAATAAAATGCTTCAAAACTATTACAGGCAAAAATAAACAAACAAACAAATAAACACAGAAGTGGGATCACATCAAATTAAAAAGCTTCTATACAATAAAAAGAAATAATCAACAGAATGAAAAGGTTACCTAAGGAAAGGGAGATAATATTTGCAAGTCACATTTGATTATCTTTTAAAATAGCCTCACAGCCAAGACAAACCTAGTCAGAAGTGACTTCAGCAAAATGCCAGAAAGGTCACGGGTGCATAAGCAAACCCCAGGGTGTCTTTTCTAAAACTTGTTGATGACAAATGAGCTCAGCTAGGACAAGGTGTGGCTGTGAGGTAATGCGAGGATTTTCAGGAGGTCTCTGCTCCTCTAGCTCTCCTGAGGAGGGTGCAGGAGAGGAGGAATGCTGCAAATGATAGCAAAAGTGCTCAGAGTATTGAGACTTTCCAGTCTGTAAGGGAACAACTCAAGTGGTAGCAGGAGTTGTTTGACATCATAGGCTCATGAGGTTTCCTCCCTCCCTCCTTCCTTCCTTCCTTCCTTCCAATTTTTGTACATGTAAATTTTGATGTTTAGTATACCTGTAAAATTTTAAAACTTAAGAATATAACTTTTTTATTTTAAAAGTCACTGACTCTTTTGGATTTTGGTCTGAACTCTTTGCTTTCAATCTTTCTTTCATTACAGAAAGGAAAATCAGAAAGGAATCTCAAGTAACAACTGGGATCCAAAAGGATCCTCTGTGCCCTTGCTGAGTGTGCAAGACCCATCACAATTTTATATTGTAAGGGGCTGGCTGATAGTGTTGGGTCTGTGATGTAACTGTCTTTTGTCCAGTGGATAGGCAGGAAAGACAGAAGGATGACTTATAAAAAACCCACTGTGGGGCCTGCATGGTGGCTTAGCAGGTAAAGCCATTGCCTGCACTGTCAGCATCCCATATGAGTGCCAGTTCAAGTCCTGGCTACTCCACTTCCGATCCAGCTCTCTGTTATGGCCTGGGAAAGCAGTAGAAGATGGCTCAAGTGCTTGGGCCCCTGCACCTGCATGGGAGACCTGGAAGAAGCTCATGCCTCCTGGCTTCAGATCGGCCTGGCTCTGGCCGTTGTGGCCATCTGGGGAGTGAGCCAGTGGATGGAAAATCTCTTTCTCTCTTTCTCTCTCTCTGTCTCTCCTTCTCTCTTTCTCTCTCTGTTTCTCCTTCTCTCTCTGGGTAACTCTGACTTTCAAGTAAATAACTAAATCTATTAAAAAAAAAAAAAAAACACTAGGGACTTTGAGCTCCAGAGTAACTGCAGTCTGGTGAACCAAGGCATAATATGGAGAATGTAAAGGGGAAAAATTTAGAGAGAGGTAAAGAATGGGCAGAGGTGGTGGGGCGGGGGAGGGGAATAGAATCTATAGGACTTTATGAGTTTATTTGATGACTTCACATTTTACTTCCAGAGAGATAGAAAGCCATCAGAGGATTTCAAACAGAGAAACCAGATGGTTGCAGAGCTCATTCTGGCTTCTATATAGAATAACATTGATGCCAGTTCACGTACTGGCTGCTCCACTTTACATCCAGCTCCCAGCTAATGTGCCTGGGAAAGCAGCAGAAGGTGGTCCAAGTACTTGGGCCCTTGCACCCATGTAGGAGACCTGAAAAAAGGTCCTGGCTCCAGGAATGAACCAGTGGATAGAAGTCTCTGTCTCTTCCACTCTCTCTCTTTCACTCCCCACCCCAACTTTCAAATAAATAAATCTTAATAAAAAAAGAGAATGGCATCAAGAAAGGAAGGATACAAGCAAAAAGCCTGATTGTGAGGTTATTTCTGTCATCAAGTAAAAGATGATGATGATGGATTAGACAATGATGAGACAACTGGTAGAGTTTTGGCTATATTTTTTTTTAATTTTTTATAACGCTTTTATTTAAAGAATATAAATTTCCAAAATACAGCTTATAGATTACAATGGCTTCTCCCCCCATAACTTCCCCCCCACCCGCAACCCTCCCCTTTCCCACTCCCTCTCCCCTTGCTTAACATCAAGATTCATTTTCAATTCTCTTTATATACAGAAGATCAGTTTACTATATATTAAGTAAAGATTTCAACAGTTTGCCCTCACATAGCAACACAAAGTGAAAAATACTGTTGGAGTATTAGTTATAGTATTAATTCACAATG
Organism: Sylvilagus floridanus; assembly: GCA_949820135.1. NCBI lineage: Eukaryota > Metazoa > Chordata > Mammalia > Lagomorpha > Leporidae > Sylvilagus > Sylvilagus floridanus. The sequence continues at coordinate 124,027,538 of OX463225.1, forward strand.
TATAGCACATTAAGGACAGAGATCCTACATGATATATTTTTTTAAAAAATTGATTAATTTTCTAGGCAATTTCCAATTTAACACCAAGATTTTTTTTTCATTTTTAATTATCTATATACAGAAGATTGATTCAGTATATACTAAGTAAAGATTTCATCAGTTTGCACCCCCACAGAAACACAAAGTGTAAAATACTGTTTCAGTGCTAGTTATAGCATTACTTCACATTGGACAACACATTAAGGACAGATCCCTCATGAGATGTAAGTACACAGTGACTCCTGAAGTTGATTTAACAATTTGACACTCTTGTTTATGGTGTCAGTAATCTCCCTAGGGTATAGTCATGAGTTGCAGAGGCTATGGAAGCCTTTAGGGTTCGCTGACTTCAATCTTATTCCAACAGGGTCATAGTCAAAGTGGAGGTTCTCTCCTCCCTTCAGAGAAAGGTACCTCCTTCTTTGATGGCCCTGTTCGTTCCACTGGCATCTCACTCACAGAGATCTTTCATTTAGGTCTTCTTTTTTTGCCAGAGTGTCTTGGCTTTCCATGCCTAGAATATTCTCATGGGCTCTTGAGCCAGATCTGAATGCCTTAAGGGCTGATTCTGAGGCCAGAGTGCTATTTAGGACATCAAGAGTTTTGGCTATATTTTAAAGATAGAACCAGTGAGATTTCCTATAGATTAAATCTGGGGTGAGCAAAAGCAATCAAGGATGACTCTAAAATTTTTGGCTTAAGAAACCATAGAGATAGGGAAGATTGAGAGAAACAGCGTTTTTGAAGACGTATAGGAATAAATCAGGAGTTTAGTTAAAGACATGTTAATTTTGAGACATCTATTGAGAATTCGAGTCCTGGAGTCCTTGAGTAGGCATGAGACGATGGGTAGAGGGATTGGACCACGGACAATTTATCCCAAGCTCTTGAAAATAAGATAGTAAGGGCTGGCGCCATGGCACACTAGGTTAATCCTCTGCCTGTGGTGCTGGCATCCCATATGGGCGCAAGGTTCTAGTCCCAGTTGCTCCACTTCCAGTCCAGCTCTCTGCTGTGGCCTGGGAAGGCAGTGGAGGATGGCCCAAATGGCCCAAGTGCTTGGGCCCCTGCACCTGCATGGGAGACCAGGAGGAAGCACCTGGCTCCTGGCTTTGGATCAGTGTAGCTCTGGCCATAGCGGCCATTTGGGGGGTGAACCAATGGAAGGAAGACCTTTCTTTCTGTCTCTCTCTCTCTCACTGTCTAATTCTGTCAAATAAAATAAATAAATAAATAGAAGAAAATATAGTAACATGGACACAGAGTGGGTGTGGGAGGAGTTTATGGGAATTCTCTTTTAATGGACTTTGCTTTCTCAATGAAAGGAAAAGCAAAATCTTCTGGTGAGAGTGAGCTTGGGAGAGATGATGATAACGGTCTGAGACAGAAAGGACATGTCAACCAAGGATAAGGTCAACTTATGTCAAGAGCAAGGAAAATTACATTTATTTAGAAGTAATTAGGATTACAACCCAGATTCAAGTAGTCTAGAATATATGCTCTGAGGTTTAAATGTGGCTATATTTAAAGCTTAAAATCACAAGGAAGGGGTGGTTATGTCATGTTTGTCAGGAATTGTGATTGGCACTAACAAACATCAAGCTCTCTTGTAAGAGGATTTGGGTGCTGTATCAATCTCTAGGTAGCTTAGGGGAAGCAAGGAGGTCTTACAAATGGTTAATAAAGCTCATGAATCGAGGTAGGCCCAGTCCCAAGGTCAATAGGCAGCCACCACACACATGTGAGCAGCACAGTTCAGATGTTCAGCTTGGGACATGTCTGAGATTTGATTTCACATGACCTCCTGACTCCAACTGTCAGTGCCCTGAGCCAATGCTGTGGCGAGGGGAACTATAACGTATGCTGTTTGTGTGGTGGTTATGACTTGAAAGTCAGACCAATGAACACAGTCTCTGTTTCTCTCCAGTCTGTTCATCTCCCTGAGTCTTCTGGTTCAGGGTCTCACACAAGGCTGCAATCAAGCTGTCGGTTCTGTCACTCTTACTCTGAGGCTTGGTTGGAGAATTCATTTCCAGGCCTCTTCTGTTTTCTTGCCTTTGTAAGATTGCCAACTTCAACGTGTTTTATTTTTACTTTTTTGGTTGTTTTGTTATTGTTTGTTTCTGGTTTTTTTTTTTTTTTGCTGGCCCTTAGATGCTGCATGTGGTTCTCTGCCGTGTGGTCCTCTCCATTCATAACATGACAGCTTGCTTCTTCAAGGCCAGCAGAAGTGACTATGAGTCTGCTAGCAAGAAGGGGCTTACATGATACAACAGTCTGGGAGGTAAATCCCACCACCTTTATCACACGACTATAGCATGGTGTGTTCAGAGGAGTGGATGCCTTAGTCTGCTCTCTACTGCCGCAACTGAATACTACAGACTGGGATATTTGTAAAAAAGAAAAGAAAAAAAAAATAGTCATTTAGTGCATAGTCCTGAAGATTGACAGGTTCAAGACCAAAGAGCCACAACTGGTGGAGTCCTTGCTGGTGGGACTCCCTCTGGTGTGAGGGACACATGTGAGATACAGACCATATTGGCTTTTTTTTTTTTCTTTAAGATTTATTTATTTGAGAGGCAGAGTTACAGGCAGAGAGAGAGAAAGAGAGAGAGAAAGAAAGGGCTTCCATCCACTGGTTCACTCCTCAAGTGGCCACACGTCCAGAGTTGGGCCAATCAGAAGCCAGGATCCAGGAGCTTCTCCAGGTCTCCTATGTGAGTGCAGGGGCCCAAGGAGTTGGACCATCTTCCACTGCTTTCTCAGGCCATAGCAGAGAGCTGGATTGGAAGAGGAGTAGCCGGGACATCACATGGGATTCTGGCACTACAGGCAGAGCCCCAGTCTGCTATGCCACAGTGCCAGCCCCCATATTGGCTTTTATAACAGACCAATTCTGAATAGAAACCATTAACCCTATTAATTAATCCATAAATCCATGAATGGATCAACCTGTCCATGAGAGCAGTCATCATAATCTAATCACTTCTTAAAGGGCTCCCTTGATCCCACATCTTATTAACTCAGCAAAGATTACTTTTTCAACAGAAACTTACAGAACTCCTAGTCTGTGTTAGGAATTTCACTAAACACTTTAAAAGTATTGCTTCTCAACGCAACCCTCATAGGTAGAACCTGTTATCTTTGCTGGGGAAATGAAGCACAGAGGTATTGTTAGGTAGCAAGTCAGAAATGAGCTTATGTATGTGTGACAAAGGCCTAAGGAGTTGACATCTAGGTCCAACATCCGCATCTCAAAGTCATCCCAATAACCTTCCAGGTGCAGCTCATATCAGCACTTCAAATGCCCTGCCCTTTCTACCTGATAGCCATCCTTCCTCTAAGGTGGGGCTTGTCCCAGGCTTGTTCCCTGTCTGATAACTTCAGGGGGAAAAACTCAGAAAGGAATTTTTCGTATTTACATCCAAAAAGTCTTTTGTTCGGGAGGATGAGAAGAAGAGGGGGAAGGGAAGGCAAGACACATCCCCTTAAAAACCCTGGCCTCAACCAGACTGTGTGCTCAGCCCTCTGCCTCTCTGCTGAGCTGCCCGCCTGGCCTGCCCAGGTGTATTCTCTCCACTCAACCATGTAACCTCGCTCTCCCTCAGTCTGAGCTACTGGGCACTCTCTCTCAGGTTCTATCTGGAGAGGAGCCCATCCGTTCTTAGGGATGTCCCTACCATAATAAACCTTGCTATATTGCTTTCCACTTACTCTGTGTCTCAGGCCTGAATTCTTTCTTGTGCAAAGACAAGAACCCTGCCTTCTGTGGTAACAGTATCAATTAGCTTGTTGAAGGTCACTAAGCTGGTAACCATAGAATCGGTCCAAAGCAAACTAAATAAAAAAAAGAATGCTGTTGAGGGACACAAGAAATAATTCCCCAGCAGCCCTGAGAACTCAAGTAAGTTTGGAGAACACCCTTTTGTAGTTCAATTTTGACCCCAAGCCAGATGGCACAGCCAGAGACTTTTATTGCAACACTGATTTTTATTCCATTAATATTAGTACACTAAAAGGGGAGATAGGGAGCCTGAGATGAAAAATGTTCAGGAATTTCTTACTGTGTCTGAGATTTCTTCGAGGTGACATCCCATTTTATTATTTTTTTCTTAAAGACATTAGCTAGAAAATATATAAAGCAAAATTAGATTTATAAAGAAGTAATATGTGACAAGGAACTAATCTCCAGCAACAATAACCTGTGATGTATCCTGTGCATGTCGTTCATATTAAGTTGAGAAGTGTGCGAGGAAAATGCACAGTGCGGGTGAGACACCATCTTAGAGACAGCATCCATATCTGAGAAATCCTATCACAGAGTGTTATCCAGCTAGGCAGAAGTGAGTGGCTGGACCATCATCAGAGAGTTACGGAGGCAGGTCTGGAACAAAGCATGTTGCCGGTCTGGTTTCCAAGTAGATCAGATGCCATTCCATGCTGTTCCCGAGGAGTTTCCCCCAGAGGCAGCATCACTGCCTGGCTGCCTGCATGCAGCAGACCCAGCTGAGTGGCTTCCTAAAGGTAGGCTTTACATATTTGACCTAGGTCTCATAATGATAATGAGCCTTTAAGAGAAGAAACTGAGCAGTGGTTTTTCTACTTACTTGTTGAATTCTTTATTTAGTGGGGTGTTAAGCTGGTGATTATAAAGTAAATTGAGGAGCCAGCGCTGTGGCATAGCAGGAGAAGCTGCTGCCTGCCATGCTGGCACCCCATATGGGCGCCAATTCGACTCACAGCTGCTCCACTTCTGATCCAGCTCTCTGCTATGGCCTAGGAAAGCAGTAGAAGATGGGCCAAGTCCTTGGGCCCCTGCACCAACGTGGGAGACATGGAAGAAGCTCCTGGCTTTGTTTTGGGGCAGCCCTGACTGTTGTGGCCATCTGGGGAGTGAACCAGTGGATGGAAGCTGGCTCTTTTTTCTCTCTCTCTGCCTCTCTGTAACTCTGCCTTTCAAATAAATAAATAAATAAATAAATAAATAAATAAATAAATAAAAGTAAATGGAAAGTTTGTCATTGCAAAACTTAAAAGAAAAATAACAAATGAAGGAAGAGAGAGGATTGGGAGTGAGGGAGGGAGATAGGGTAGGAAGTACCATTATGTCCTTAAAACTATATAAATATACACACATATGTGTGTATATATATATATATATAGTATATGAAAAACATGAAATTTGTTCCCTTTATGTAAATAAGAGTTTTTAAAAATATATTCATGTAGGGAATAAGATTGTTCCAATAAGAATGAAAATAGAAGAAACTATATTGAAATCATTTATTGTAGTAGTTGAGGTTCTTAATGATTAGATGATTTTTGTGCTCAACTCCAGAGAAATACTGTTATAGAGCAATAGATTCATATTGAGTCTTACTTCTGCTTCTTAGCTACTTGTGCTGTCCTTAAGTAACCCACTTCTCTTTTGAGAGATTTATTTCCTTATCTACAGATTAAGGGAAAGGGACCAAATAATTTCAGGCCAAAAGCAGTGGAATGGAGTTTAAAGTCCACTCTTCCATACCATAAGAACCAGACCTCAGTGTGGAGTCCTGAGGATGTATATCTCCTATAATTGTAACACCAACACTCTTTAACTACTTTCTCTCCAGCTCATTCCATTCTGTTATGTATGCACTTCTTAGGTTCTACCCAGAGCTGAGGACTTGCACATTTGCTCATCTTTGTATATCACCCCTAGCAACCCATGCATGCATCGTAGATGCACAAAGATCTCTCTTCAACTTTCTGGCTCAAATCTCTGTGAAAGACTGCATATATATTAGGAGGGTGTGGAAAACACTGAGTAAAAACATTTTCATTTAACAGGGTGTATTTTTCACTTCATGGTATTTCAAAACACATCCTGAGTTACAGAAAATTTAGCGTGTGAGAGGGGTGGTGCACTAGCTCAAGATGACCTCTTGGGAGAGTGAAGTACTCATGTCCTAGGAATCAGTCAACAAGAAAGTCAACACCCTATCCCTTCACTGCCCACTTACGTGTAGCCTCTTGGAAACAGTGATTTCATGAATACTCAGGGTGTGCCTTGAAGGTGGTCTTGAGATGAGGCTCATATATACTGCAGCTGGACCTTCTTGGAAATTAAATGGACCAGCATTCAGGACAAGGAGGGGCAGTCTCATCTGGTGCACTATCATGAATCCAGCCCTTGTTGGAAAACTCTTGAATAGCTCATCATCAGTTGACATAAGCAAAACGTGTAGACAAATTGGCACATGTCTAATGCGACAACAGGGGTAAATAACCAAGTAAGCAGCTCTCTTACTTCTTTGGTAACATACTTCTCTAGATTATAAAATAATCTCCACATTTAGGAATTTAGAAAATACCTCCCACTGTTGCATATCCTGAATTTTTAAAAATTTCTTTGTAACAATGACCCATTATTCCCAACATGATTGTGTATTTTTAGTAGAAGATCATTTGCCTTCTTTATTTTCTTTATTTTCCTTTTCTCTTTCCTTATCTCTTTCATTTAGTCACTAACACTCTTTCAGTTCTCTTTTCCATTCTATAAAATGCATTGTAGTCTGCCTTAATTTTGTAGGTGAGGAAAGCAATTGGGAGAATTTAGGTGGTTCCCTGACCCCCATAGCTCACAGCCTCTCTCTATCTAATAGATGAAAGTACAGAGGACTTCAATGATGGGCAATTTATTATTAAGAAGGCTGAGATTTATTGAGCAATAAACCACCTGCCAGGCACTGTTGTGAACTTCGTATCTCTGACCTTATCTCATTCCCACAGTGAGCCTATGAACAAGATATTATCATCCTTGTTTTTCTTTATTTAAGATTGATTGAATTTTAAAAAAAAAAAAGTTGGAGAGAGTACAATCTCAGGGAAGAGTTAGTGAGCAAACCGCAGAGGAAGTTCCACGCAAATTAGAGGGGAACTATGGCTCTACGTGGAGGGTGTGGACTCACACAACTCAGGACCCCAGCAATTGAGAGCCTTAGCACTATCTTTGGAGACTGAGGTGAGACCAGACTGTGGCAGCCTAAGCCAATGGCAAGAAAGCTGCAGGAAGAGTCTGGCGTGAGTTCAGCTTGCAGCTCTGATGGGGGCAGTGTACCTGCTAACCTGGAGGGAAAAAAAGGGGGTACCTTTCTCTCTCACCAACCACCCACCACCAGCATCTTATAATTAGGAGAGGGTGAGTTCCATTTTGGACATATATAACAACTGCACCAGCTTCTGTCTGTGTGCCCAGCAACCAGCCAAGAGGAGATGCCTGAATCTGGCTGGGACAATGGACGGGGGCTGGGTGCTCATGACTGTGGGAGCCTTTTATGCTGGGACCGTGAAAACACTGTGGCTGCTTCAGAGGGTGCAGGGTGTGCCTGGGTTTTTGAGCAGTCATTGTGGGTGGCTCTGCATGCTTGGGGCTCCCCAGTTCCCTGGTGAGGACTGCACAGACCCTTTGTGTGGTTCTTGTGGCAGTGTGGATGAATATTGTACTCACTGGAGCTAGTGCCCAGGCATTGGTCGCCTTGGAGGAGAGGAGGTGAGCCAGAGACTACGCCAACAGAACAAATCAAACCTCCCCTCTGATAAAAACAAACAAACAAAAAAGAGGCAATTTACCACATCCAACTTGAGTGTCACATTGGACACTCCCCTGGAGCACTGAACAGAGATTTCAGCCACACTCAACACATGCCTCTCAGTATTCACTGAAAGAGCAGACACTCCACTAAGCCACGTAGTCCAAATAGAAACGCCATCACAGGGGAATAACAAAACAAATATCTCCACAAATGCCTAAAAGTAAACACAGCAACTGAAGAAACAATAAGGAAGAAAACATGACATACCTAAAAGAACACAACACTTCAATAACAGAATGTGAAGATGAAGCAGGATATAAAATCAACACACAAAAATCAATAGCCTTTGTATACATAGACATGCCATGGCTGAGAAAGTACTTATTTTTTTTTTTTTAAGATTTATTTGTTTTATTTGAAAGTCAGACTTACATAGAGAGAAGGAGAGGCAGAGAGAGAGAGAGATAGAGAGAGAGAGAGAGAGAGAGAGAGGTCTTCCATCTGCTGGGTTCACTCCCGGATTGGCCGCAATGTCTGGAGCTGTGCAGATCTGAAGCCAGGAGCCAGGAGCTTCTACCTGGTCTCCAATTTGGATACAGGGGCCCAAAGACTTGGGCCATCTTCCACTGCTTTCCCAGGTCATAGCAGAGAGCTGAATCAGAAGTGGAGCAGCCAGGACTTGAACTGGCGCCTATATGGGAGGCTGGCATGGTAGCCAGTGGCTTTACCTGCTATGCCACAGTGCTGGCCCCCAAGAAAGTACTTCTAAGATCAATCACATTCATAATAGCTACAAAAGAATCAAATACCTTGGAATAAATTTAACCAAGGACATCAAATTTCCCTACAATGAGAATTACAAAACATTAAAGAAAGAAATAGAGGGGCCGGTGCTCTGGCATAGTGAGTAAAGCCACCACCTGCAGTGCCAGCATCCCATATGAGCACCAGTTCAAGATCTGGCTGCTCCACTTCTAATCCAGCTTTCTGCTATGGCCTGGGAAAGCAGTGGAAGGTGGTCCAAGAACCTCGACCCCTGCACCCATGTGGTAGACCTGGAAGAAGCTCCTGACTCCTAGCCTCGGATCAATGCAGCTCCATCTGTTTAGGCCACTTGGGGAGTGAACCATCAGATGGAAGACTTCTCTTTCTCTCTCTGCCTCTGCCTCTCTGTGACTTTACCTTTAAAATAAATAAATAAATCTTTTAAAATAAAAGCCAGAGGCATCACAATACTAGATTTCAAGATATACTACATGGCAGTTATAATAAAAACTAGCCTGTTACTGGTATAAAAACACATGGATAAACCAATGGAACAGAAAAGAAACTCCAGAACATCTACAACCAACTTATCTTTGACAAAGGAGCTAAAATCAATCCCTGGAGCAAGAATGGTGCTGGGTTAACTGGATTTTCACATGTACAAGTATGAAGCAAGATCCTTACCTTATACCTTACATAAAAATCCACTCAAAGTGGATCAAAGACCTAAATCTATGACCCAGTTCCATTAAGTTATTAGAGAATACTGGGGGGCTGGCGCCGCGGATCAATAGGCTAATCCTCTGCCTAGCGGCACCAGCACACCGGGTTCTAGTCTCAGTTGGGGCGCTGGATTCTGTCCTCGTTGCCCCTCTTCCAGGCCAGCTCTCTGCTGTGGCCCAGGAGTGCAGTGGAGGATGGCCCAAGTGCTTGGGCCCTGCACCCCATGGTAGACCAGGATAAGCACCTCGCTCCTGGCTTCAGATCGGTGCGATGTACCGCCAACAGCAAAAAAAAGAAGACCTTTCTCTCTGTCTCTCTCTCTCTCTCACTGTCCACTCTGCCTGTAAAAAAAAAAAAAAAAAAAAAGAATACTGGGGAAACCCTGCAAGGCATTGACATAGGCAAAGAGTTCTTTGAAAAGACCCCAGAGGCACAGGTAATCAAAACCAAAATTGACAAATGGGATTACATCAAATTGCAAAAGTTCTGCAGTGCAAATGAAACACTCAGTAAAGTGAAGAGGCAACTGACAGAATGGGAGAAATTATTTGCGAACTATGCACCTGATAAAGGATTAATATCCAGAATATTTAAAGAGCTCAAGAAATTCAATAACAAAACAAACAACCCAGTTAAGGAATGGGCAAAGTACTTAAATAGGCATTTTTCAAAAAAGGAAATCCAAATGGCCAACAGACATATGAAAAAATTCTTAGGATCACTAGCCATCAGGGAAATGCAAATCAAAACCACAATGAAGTTTCACTTCACCCTAGTTAGAATGGCTTTCATACAAAAATCAGCAAACAACAAATGCTGGCAAGGATGTGGGGAAAAGTTACCCTATTCCACTGTTGCTAGGAATGTAAACTGGCACAGCCACTATGGGAGACAGTATGGAGATACCTCAGAAATTTGAATATAGGCTTACCATATGACCTAGTTGTCCCATTCTTGGGAATTTACCCAAAAGAAATGAAATCAGCATATGAAAGAGTTATCTGTATCCCCATGTTTATTGCAGCTCAGTTCATAATAGCTAAGATATGGGATCAATACAAATGTCTGTCAACTGAAGGTTGGATAAAGAAATTATGGGATATGTTCATCATGGAATACTACATGGTGGTAAAAAAATGAAACCCTGTCATTTGCAACAAAATTGATGAAACTGGAAAAGACCACACTTAGTGAAATAAGCCAGTCCCTAAAAGACAAATAGCATATGTTTTCCTTGATCTGTGGTAACTAATAGTACACTTAATATGTGGGGAACCACAGGCCAGGCCGGCAGCCTGTGGGGACCTCCTCATTGCAATCTGCCTTAACCTGCTGAGCATAACAAAGTCAAGGAAGTACTGACCGCAAGACATGCAAGAGATACACCTTCAACCTGAGGATATGCATGCCCTTTGATCTGATCAATGGACTACTCGCCCTAGCCCTGGGGGACTGGGAATGGATAAAAGACCATGTTAGGGGCGGGAACAGGGAGCAGCCTCTTCAGTCTTTTCTCTTTCTTTCTTGCTCTCGGCTGCTTCCCTCTCTTTCTCTCCTTTCCTTCTTCTATCACTATAAATAAAAGTTCTTTGAGAACCGATCAAACAGCGGTCGTGTCGTGCGTGAATCCGTGGGTCGGACCCTTGCTGGCGAGGGTTCCCGATATTAATAGGTAATCTATAAAAATGAAATTTACACTTTGATATGTGATGATTTTAAATAGCCCTTGTCTTTACTGCTGAAGAATAGTTTTTTTCATACTATTTATTGAACTCTTCCCCCCCTCCTTTTTTTTTTTTTTTGACAGGCAGAGTGGACAGTGAGAGAGAGAGACAGAGAGAAAGGTCTTCCTTTTTCCATTGGTTCACCCCACAGTGGCCGCTGTGGCTGGCGCACTGTGCCAATCTGAAGCCAGCAGTCAGGTCTCCCATATGGGTGCAGGGCCCAAGGACCTGGGCCATCCTCCACTGCACTCCCGGGCCACAGCAGAGAGCTGGACTGGAAGAGGAGCAACCAGGACAGAACCGGCGCCCTGACCAGGACTAGAACCCGGGGTACTGGTGCCGCAGGAGGAGGATTAGCCTAGTGAGCTACGGCACCAGCCATATTGAACTCTGTACTGTATTTGTACATTTGTTGTGGCACTTATGGGCTCTTTGGCCTGAGGAAAAGACCATCTCTCCTACAACTGTTACTGCACTATAAATTCCTTGAGAGCACAGTATCTTCTGTTTTCCCATGTTCTATCACAAGACCTAGCATAGTGTATCTCAATAAGAACATTTTAAGCACATATCAACTTGTTCTTTATTGGACACTGAAAATGTGCCGGTTTACTCTAAAAATAATATAGTTCAGCCAGCGCCGTGGCTCACTAGGCTAATCCTCCGCCTGTGGTGCTGGCACCCTGGGTTCTAGTCCCGGTTGGGGCGCCGGATTCTGTCCTGGTTGCTCCTCTTCCAGTCCAGCTCTCTGGCTGTGGCCCGGGGAAGGCAGTGGAGGATGCCTAAGTGCTTGGGCCCTGCACCTGTATGGGAGACCAGGAGGAAGCACCTGGCTCCTGGCTTCAGATCGGCACAGTGCGCCGACCGTGCAGGCCATTTGGGGGTGAACCAACAGAAGGAAGACCTTTCTCTCTGTCTCTCTCTCTCTCTCACTGTCCACTCTGCCTGTCAAAAAAATAAATAAATAAAAGATAATACAGTTCAACCTTGGGGACATTCAGCTCTAAACATCCCTCTAAACATGGAGGGGTCCCAGGACATTGGCACTCAATAGAATTTCCTCTACTCTTTATCTTAGCTTTAATGTTTTTAATTGGAAGACTGGCAATCATGATACTTCTGTATCATTATCCTATTCTAAAGAGGCACAGCTGCTACATAAACAGCAGTGCTGGTGGTGGCATTTACAGCTTCTCAGGTGATGTGGCAGTCTGACCGGGTGCCAGAGAGCATGTGACACGGAACAGGCAAACCTCTATGTTGACACTCACATCCTTCCTAGATCCTTTTCCTCCAGAGTTCTATGCTCTGTGGGTGAAAGATTTCCTTTTGTGTTTGGACTGGCAGTGAAGAACTTCGCCACTGGGTGTGGTTTAAATTTTTTTATACTTTAACGTTTTCATATAATTTTTTTTTTTTTTTTTACAGACAGAGTGGACAGTGAGAGAGAGAGACAGAGAGAAAGGTCTTCCTTTTGCCGTTGGTTCACCCTCCAATGGCCGCCGCGGTCGGCGCGCTGCGGCCGGCGCACCGCGCTCGTCCGATGGCAGGAGCCAGGAGCCAGGTGCTTTTCCTGGTCTCCCCATGGGGTGCAGGGCCCAAGCACCTGGGCCATCCTCCACTGCACTCCTGGGCCACAGCAGAGGGCTGGCCTGGAAGAGGGGCAACCGGGACAGAATCCGGTGCCCCGACCGGGACTAGAACCCGGTGTGCCGGCGCCGCAAGGCGGAGGATTAGCCTGTTGAGCCACCGTTTTCATATAATTTCAATGTCACAGAGAACTTGCAGAACTCTACAAAGAAGTTCCCCATGCCCTGGGGCCGGTGCAGTGGCGCAGTGGGTTAATCCTCCGCCTGTGGTGCCTTAATCCCATATGGGTGCCGGTTCTAGTCCGGGCTGCTCTTCCCATGCAGCATCTCTGCTATGGACTGGGATAGCAGTGGAGGATGGCCCAGTCCCTGGGCCCCTGCACCCTCATGGGAAACCAGGAGGAAACTCCTGGATCCTGGCTTTGGATTGGCGCAGCTCTGGCTGTAGCAGCCATTTGGGGAGTGAACCAATGGAAAAGGAAGACCTTTCTCTCTGTTTCTCTCTCTCTCACTGTCTGTAACTCTGTTAAATAAATAAATCTTAAAAAAAAATTCTACATGCCCTTTACCCAAATTCATTAACTATTAGGAATTTCCCCCTTTTGCTTATGTATTTTATTCAATGGTTGTAGACCATTTCCAGAATGTTTTATTTTGATGCTCAGATTCTTTGAGATTGAATTCAGGCTGAGTTTTCTGTCAATTTTACATATCTCCATTATTCTGAGTTTGTTTCTTGCACTAAAACATGTTCCAGGTTTACTGTACTTTTCTTGTCTATGCCTGGAATCAGACATTTCTCATGCAGCCCTGTTTCCTTTAGGAAGGTAATGGAATTTAGAAATTGGGTGATAGGTATGCTCACTGAGATTGCAAAGGGTACTGATTTTTAGGGGAAACAAGCTGAGAAATATGTAAGTACATATACATCTCTTTATATGTCTATGTATAGATTTTATATGCACATTTTAACCATATATACATAAATATTTTATAAATATTTTTATATCTAGATTAAAAGCCATGAATTTGGGGGCCAGTATCCAGTGCTTTGGCTTAGCTGGTATGGGTGCCAGTTTGTGTCCTGGCTGATCCAATGGGCACCGTTTTGTGTCATGGCTGCTCCAATTCCTACCCAGCTCCCTGCTGATGGTTGGCCTGGGAAAAGCAGTGGAGGATGGCCCAAGAGCTTGTGCCCCTGGTACCCATGGGAAGACCCAGAAGAAGCTCCTGGCTCTGGCTTCTACCTGGCCTAGCCATGGCTATTGTGGCCATCTAGGGAGTGAACCAGCAGATGGAAGATCTCTTTCTCTCTGTATCTCCTTGTCTTGCTGTAACTCTGACTTTCAAATAAAAAATAAATAAATCTTTTTTAAAAAAGCCATGAATTCATACTTAAAACGTCAATTCCAACCTTGCATTAATGAATTAATTCTAGTCTCTTTTCCTTTTCCTATTCAAAAGTTTCTTCTGCAACAGTAAAAGAAGTGTTTCTTATTATTCACAAAATATTTGGTCATTTTTTCACATCTGTCACAACCATGAAAGTTTCAGAACTGCTAAGTTATTCCACTGTGAAAAGGAAAGTTGCTGCCTAGAGTTTAAAATTTGTCTAGACTTCTTTTTGTCTTTAGATTAAGGGTACAAATGAAAATACTATGCTCAAGGATATATCAATATGTAAAAATTATCAAATTACATACTGTAAATATTCTTCATTTATAGTAAAAAAAAACCTTCAATAAACCTGTAAAAATATTGTATTCAAAAGTTACTTGAGTTAGTTCCCCACCCCTCCACTTCAGTGAATTATGTTACTGATCATACAGTAAGGGTGACATGTTTTGATTTTTTTTCTATTTCAGAGTTTGACCTGATACCCTTTGTTAATTTTAGGTCACTTTATGAATATGTAAAGCATTATCGTTGTCCTAAAAGTCAAAATTATATAAAAGGTTATATGTGGAGAAGCAGCACATCTCTTTCCACTGGGTTTCTATCCCCTTCCTGTAGCTAACTCATTTCACTTTTTATTTTTTGCAAAAATAAATGTGTCCATTTGCCTTACTTATCCTTCTTTCAATTATGTATACTCCCTTGCACTGCATTTTTGTAGTGTAACTGTACATCCTGAGAGCCATTTCTTATCAGCACATATTGGTATTGGTTTCATTCTTTTTCTTTGTGGCAGTTGAATAGTACTGGTTTCTTCTGTGATTTCATCTTTTACCCTTAGGGTTTATTCTTGTGTCTGTGAAATATGGACCTTGCTTTTATTTTTTACAAGTGGCTAAACAGTTGTCCATTAATTTAGTATTCATTTTTTTCTCCAATGGTTGAGTTCAGCTATATTATACTGTAAATTTCCATATGTACTTGGGCTGATTCTTGGACTTTCTAGTCTATTCCACTGTTATTATTCATGTGTCAGCACCAGATGTATTAATTATTGAGGCTTCATAGAATATTATAATATTTGGTAGGTAGATTTCCTATTGTAGCTTTAAAAAATGTTTTCCCAGCTATTCATGCATGTTTTTTCATGAGGACTTCAGAATCAATTTGTATAATTTATTAGTTTATATTTTAACAAAAGGTGTCATTTATAATTTAACATGAAGCATTTTTCCATTTGATTAACTACCTTTTGTGGCCTTAAGGAATTTTTACAGTTTTATTTACATATGGTTTGCATATTTTATGTTACATTTATAAGGTTTTGCTTATTTTTCTTTGTTGCTATTACAAATGGGATTTTTTTCTACCCTCATATATTCTAATTGGTTATAATTTGTGTAAGTGAAAACTATTTCTATGGGTTTATTTTACAGCTTTCTACCTCCTTGAAATCTAGGCTTGTCATTGATTCTATAGAGTTTTCCAAGTATACTCCCATGCCATTTGCAAATCTAAGCAATTTTTCTCATTTTTCCTAATTCTTAAGATATTTTTTAATTTTAAAGATTTATTTTATTTATTTAAAAGACAGTGTTACAGAGAGAGGTAGAGACAGAGAGGTCTTCCATCCACAGATTCACTCCCCAAATGGCCACAGTGGCCGGAGCAGAGCTGATTTGAACACAGGAGCCAGGAGCTTCTTCCAGGTCTCCCATGTGGGTGTAGGGTCCCAAGGACTTGGGCCATCTTCTACTGCTTTCCCAGGTGCATTATCAGGGGGCTGGATTGGAAATGGAGTAGCCTGGACACAAACAGGCACTCATATGGGATGCTGGCGCTGTAGGCTGGGGCTGTAACCTGCTGCACCACAGTGCCAGCCCCTTAAGCTCTTAGGATTTCTTTGGTCTAGATGGATTAGCTGATACACTCTGTGTAATGTTAAGTAATCATAGGTAGAATGAACATGCTTGCCTTTTTTTCTTCCATTAGCTCTAGAAATACTTTGAAGAACCACGGGCCCTTCAGGATGAGAAGTTTCTGGTTATTTAGCTGATGGAATGGGATTAAGGCCTTTTTTATGCTTAGTAACCAGAAAAAAAAAATGTCAACAAAAAAGATAAGAGTAGAATTTTGATTTTACAATAAACACATTTGTGCTGGACCTCAGTTCTCCCTTTTTCCTTTGGATAGTTTTCTAATAATGATTTTGGATCTTTATTTTTTTAAAGATTTATTTATTTACTTGAAAGTCAGAGTTACACAGAGAAAGGAGAGGCAGAGAGAGAGAGAGGGAGAGAGAGAGAGAGAGAGAGAGAGAGAGAGAGAGAGAGGTCTTCTATCTGCTGGTTCACTCCCCAGATGGTTGCAACGGCCAGAGCTGCGCTGATCCGAAGCCAGGAGCCAGGAGTTTTTTCTGGGTCTCCCACATGGGTGCAGGGCCCAAGGACTTGGGCCATCTTCTACTGCTCTCCCAGACCAAAGCAGAGAGCTGGACTGGAAGTTCAAACCGGGACTTGAACCGGAGCGCATATGGGATGCAGGCACTGCAGGTTTTGGCTTTACCTGCTATGCCAAAACACGGGCCCTGATTTTGGATCTTTATTAATTCATCCATCTAAGATTTATAGAATGTGTATAATACTTGAGGCACTATTCTAAGTTCTTTCTCATTTAACTTTTACTATGCTCAGTTGAAGGTGGCATAATCTTCATTTTATAAATAAGAAATTGGAGTTGAGAGAGGCTAAATAACTTACTCAATGTCACACACCTAGCTCAAATTTTCCGACATAGAGTAAGCACTCGTAAGTAACAATAACTAAAGTTTAGTGTTTACTCTGTTCTATTCACTTGTGTTGTATGCACTTTACTTGTGTTGGTTGGTTTGATTCTTGCAACAACTCGACGGACATTTTTATTATTTTCTTTATTTATGTTTTAAAACATTTATTTATTTTCATTTTATTTGAAAGGCAGAGAGCTTCCATCCAATTGGTCCACACCACAAATGCCAGCAACAGCCAGGGCTTGGGTAGGACAAAGTTAGGTGTCTGGAACTCAATCTGGGTCTCAGGGTCACCAGGACTGTAGGGATCTGAGCCAGCACAGCTGCCTCCCAGGGTGCGCATTCGCAGGAAGTTGGTTCCAAAACCAAGGAGCAGGGACTCACTGGAATCAGGCACTCTGATATGGGATGCAATCCTTTCCAGTGGCATTTTTTTTTAAAAAGATTTAATTAATTTATTTGAGAGGTAGAGTCACAGAGAGAGAGGAGAAACAGAAAGGCCTTCCATCCACCCAGCTGCAATTTAACCACTATGCCACATGCCCACACCCTCTGAATTGTATAGGCGATAAAACTGATGCAAGAGTTAATTAACTTTCCAAGCAATAAAGACGCCCACATTCTATCAGGCCCCATTCTCTTCAACCTCTACATTATACATCACTCAAATAAATGAATCAAAGTTCTGGGATCACAAAACACGAAGACTGTTTCAATCTCCTGAATGTAAGTCTACCAGCATTCCTCAGCGAGTTTAAGTTTTTCTGTTGTTACTTGACCTTGCCCGTGGCGGACAATTTTGTACATTAATTGGTGAAGGAAATGAACAGGTCCTCGCCCTCAGGCAGGCAGAAGAGAGACACTGAATTCTGGGTGCCTTTGGTATTTTCATCCTGTTGGACTTTTGAAACACCGTGCAACATACAAGTTTAAATGCAATTACAGTTTCTAAGGCCATAGTGGTTAATACGTAAGCTGTGTGTGCTCACCTACACGAGGAGGTTATATAACACACAACCGACACACTGACCTGGGGCGGCCCTGGAGGCCATTCGGTCCAGCCACCACCTTCCTGGGCAGCACTGAACCCCAGAGAGGGCTAAGTCCCCAGCAACACAAGGCTGACCCCGGCTGGCTCTCACTGGCGCGCTCATCGCCGTCTCAGGCTACCTAATAGCTTCGATTGCATTTTCCTTCTGTGTCTGTTTGTGCGAAAAGGAAACAGGCCTGTCTTCGCACACTCGGGACTCAACATACCACGAGGCAGCCTGGCCGAGCCCTGCCCGGCGTCTGGCGACCTGGACTTGGACATGACCGCCCCAAGGTCAGAGGGCGCGCCGGGCCCGCCCTGGAGGGTTCTCCTCGGAGACGTCAGCCTCTCTCCCAAGCAGCCGCGTGGGCGCTCGGAAACCCGCCAACCGCAGACACAGCTCTTCCTCCAGCCCCGTTACTCGTTCCGGACACGGAGTGCCTCCTGCGCCGCTGGCCCAACAGGATCGCTAAAACGCAGGGGCTCGCCCCTCGCAGAACCACTCGGGATCGTCAGGGCCCCCAGGACCCGCCAGGCGCTCGCGTCGCCGGGCCCGGCCCCTCCGTGAGGACGCCGCGGACACCTCCCTCCCCCGCCCAGCTAGCGCGCTGGGGAGGCGGGGCCGTCTGCTGAATGGGCCTCCAGGGTCGTCCCCATTGGGCCGAAGAATGACTGACGCGCGGAGGCCCCACCCAGAGTCCCCGTCTCGGCTCCCGCCAGGTCGCCTGCGCTTCTGGCGCTGACGTGTCGGGGCCGTTGGCTTCCGCTCCTCCCCACACCCGCGGCCACTCCTCGCGATCAGAGGGGCGGGGTGGCCGGAGCTGGCCCTGCCCTCGGTCCCAGCTCGCGGCCCGCCCCGGCCCCGCGGATGAGTGTATATATTCCGAGCAGGCGCGGGACGCCGATGTGTGGCAGCGCCGAAGGAGCTGGAGCTGGGTGGAGTGTGGCCTTGCGGAGAGAGGTGAGGGGGCTCCCAGTCGAGCTAGGGGGCGACGGGACCCGAGACCGAGGCCGACGGAGGGCCGGGTCCGGCCACACACGCGCAGATCGGGGCGCGCGCCGCACGGACGCGCCGAGCGCCAGCTGCTGGCATTGGCCGAGGAGCCCGCCGGCACACGCGCGCCCTGCTCGGCGTCCCGCAGTTGCACCCATCCCCGCGCGTGTGCGGGCTGGGCTGCCGGGTGGTGGTGGCGGCGGCCGGAGGATGGGCTGAGGGCGCCCCGGGGTGGACGGGGTCTTTGGGCGAGGAGGAGGAGGTCCTGGGGCCGTGTCTGGAGTCCGAGGGCTCGGTGAAGGGGCTGGGAGCCGGGCCTCACCTGGCTGGGGCTTGGGGGTCTGGTTCCAAAGCTGGGCTCTGTGGTCAGTTAAGCCTAGGTTGGCGGGCCTCCGGAGGGGACAAGCGGCCGCTGGAGCTGTCAGGTGGGAGAGAGAGGCTTGGGATGTCTTGAGTGTGCGTGAGAGCGCCGACAGGGCTAGGGGATACCTACCTGTGGGCGAGGTGACCGTGAGACAAAGCCTGCTCGCCACTGTGTTGGAATCCTGGGAGGGGGGAAGGAAGAGAGGGTTGGGGTCCCTGGCTTTCCCCAGGTTCGGCCCAGCAGTAGGATGGGGTTGGAGGACTGAGAGCACACGTGTGCTGAACAGATGTCTCCTCCAAGATTGTAGCAAGGCTGACTTGACCCTGTGCTGTGTGTGTGACCGGGGTTTCTGAAACCTGAAACCAGGTAGCAGTGATTGCGCGGTCTGTGTATGTCATTACGCAGAGCAGGAGTTGGAGGACTTTTAGGTGAAATTCGCTGGGTGTGGGCCCGGGGTTGTGGGAAACTGGAGGCAGTTGTCTGTTTCCTCGCTGTTAGTCAGCTGCCTCTCCCTTGGCCAGGACTAAGGAAGCCCTCATAGGCTGAGCTGCCAAACGTTTGTAGGATTCACTCAGTGCTTAGGGCTCCACACCAATATTGTTTTTCCAAACTTTGAAGAGATTTATGCGGGTGTACCTATTACAGTAGAGATAGGGCCGAGGGTAGACCAGAACAGGAAGGAAATACTGGATTTCTTTAATACTGGTACTTAGATTCACATAAAGGTATATTTGATATTGGTGGATAATTACCAAATTTTTAAAAAAGATTTATTTATTTATTTGAAAGTCAGAGTTACACAGAGAGAGGAGAGGCAGAGAGAGAGAGAGGTCCTCATGCGTTGGTTCACTCCCAAACTGGCCACAACGGCCGGAGCTGCGCCAATCTGAAGCCAGGAGCCAGGAGCTTCTTCCAGGTCTCCCACCCGATGCAGGGGCCCAAGGAATTGGACCATCTTCTATTGCTTTCCCAAGCCGTAGCAGAGTGCTGCATTGGAAGAGGAGTAGGCGGTCTCAAACCAGCGCCCATATGGGATGCCGGTGCTTCAGGCCAGGGCGTTAACCCGTTGCGCCACAGCGCCGGCCCCGATAATTACCAAATTTGTTATAACTTTGACATAGATGTTTTAGGCTATGGGCAAATACCCTAGTTTTATCGTAATTCCAGAGAAGATTGGTAGCTTTTCCAGATTTTGATAGTCTTTTAATTGAAACTCATTGCTGCTTACCTAAATATGCACATGCCCCTTACTGGCACTAGTGGGAAATATGGTACAATTTTTATGGCATGGAGTTGGTTGTATGTGCTTCATGTAAACATTGGAAATAAATTATGCTGGTCCAAGACTCAAGTTTGGTTGTAACATTAAGAACATTGCCTAACATGTAAATGAGCATGTGTGACCCTGTAAACCTTTGCAAGCTGCCATGGTTTGGGCCAAGAGTGCAAAGTTTAACTTATGACTTGTCTTATTTGCATGAGCCCATCTTCTCAGACATCTGAAGGTAGATGAGTATCTAGTAACATTTTTGAAAAAGTTTGATATACACCTTAAAATGTTGTACTATATTTGTTTTGTTTTGTTTTTTTTTTTTTTAAGATTTCTTTTTTAATTTGAAAGAGTTACATAAAGAGAGGAGAGGCGGGTCTTCCATCTGCTGGTTTACTCCCCAATTGGCCGCAACGGCTGGAGCTGCGCTGATAGGAAGCCAGGAGCCAGAAGCTTCTTTTGGGTCTCTCATGTGGGTGCAGGGGCCCAAGGACTTGGGGCCATCATCTACTGCTTTCCCAGACCATAGCAGAGAGCTGGATCGGAAGAGGAGCAACTGGGACTCGAACCAGCGCCCATGTGGGATGCTGGTGCTTCAGGCCAGGGTGTTAACCCACTGCATCAGAGCGCTGGCCTCTGCGTTTGCTTTTTGTAGACAGTACTCTCCCCTCTTGACTGTCGAGGGTGTGTGACAAAGGTTGGTTGTCTTAGCTTCATAAAGTAATGTAAGCACAGAGAAGTGAAATGACTTGCACAGGGCAAATAATGGGGAGCTCAAAAACTAGAATTTCCTGTTCTTTGCTTACTTGGTTTGCTGCTGGTCTTTCCATTGTAATACACTTCCTTACACTGGACAAAAGCAGCAGTGTAAATGAGACCCCAGTCCTTGGAAAGTAGTTTAGTATAAATCCATCCCTTTTAACTCATTTTTATAACTTCTTAAAAATTAATGGTAACTCTTGAAACATATAAATCAATAGAAATGCCTTTTAATGCACTAGTAAGTGTCCAAGGCTGTCTTCTGAATTCTTTGATTTTTTTTAAAAGAGGTGTTTTATTTATTTGAAAGAGTTACAGAGAGAGAGAGAGAGAGAGATTCCATCTGCTGATTCACTCCCCAAATGGCCACTAGGGCTGAGCCAGACTGAAGCAGGAGATTGAGGCTTCTTTCGGTTTCCTACATTGGCCTCAGGGACCCAAGTAGTCGGGCCATCTTCTGTTTCCCCAGGCACATTAGCAGGGAGGTGTATTGGAAGTGGAGCAGCTGGGACTTGAACCAGCAACCATATGGGATGTTGGCCCCTCAGGCGATGGCTTTATCTGCTATACGTTTTTGATTTTGTATCTTCATTTCCTGTGTGATCTCATTCAATCTATAACTTAGTATTGTGGATGCTAACAACATTAAAAGTTTATCTGTTTTTTGGTGTTACCTCAATTCTAGACTACTAAGTTTTGCAGTGTAACCAGCATTTCTAATTGTCTGATAAGCATTGTTTAATTGGTCAAATTTAACATGACGAAAGTGATGTATGGATTCTCCCCACTGCCTACGCAGGTACCTCAACCTGCTCCCATCATAGTGTTTACCCATCTTCAGGATATGACAACACTATTTGGAGCATCTTTGCTTAATTCCTGTCTTTCTCTGTCAGTTCACATTCAACCCATTACCTGATCCTGTAGGCCAACTTTAGAATCCACCTTCACTACCACTTTAACACACCATTGTCTCACATCTACACTTTATTCATTTGAGATTTTTAAAAAATATTTATTTCTTTATTTGAAAGGCAGAGTTACAGAGAGAGACAGAGAGACAGAGAGAGAGAGAGATCGATCTCCCATCTACTGCCTCTTTCCCCAAATGATTGCAACGGCCTGGGCTGGGTTAGGCTGAAACCAGCAGCCAGGAGCCAGGAGCTTTATTCGGCATTAGACATGGGTGGCAGAGGCCCAAACACTTGAGCCATCTTCCATTGCATTTCCCAGGCCATTACCAGGGAGCTGGATAGGAAGTAAGGTAGTCAGGACATGAATTGGTGCCCATATGGTATGACAGGGTCACAGTAGGCTGTGGCTTCACCCACTATGCTACCACACTGGCCCCCCAGGCATTGTTTTAAATGCTGTTCATCATACTAATGCATTAATCCTCTCAACCATAGAAGGAACTGCTGTCTTTTTTTTTTTTTTAATCTTTTGACAGGCAGAGTTAGAGAGTTGTAGATAGTGAGAGAGAGACAGAGAGAAAGGTCTTCCTTCTGTTGGTTCACTCCCCCAATGGCCACTACGGCCAGCGCTTCACCCATCCGAAGCCTGGAGTCGGGTGCTTCTTCCCGGTCTCCCATGCGGGTGCAGGGACCCAAGCACTTGGGCCATCCTCCACTGCCCTCCTGGGTCATAGCAGAGAGCTGGATTGGAAGAGGAGCTATCGGGACTAGTACCTGGCACCCCAACTGGGACTACAACCTGGGGTGCTGGTGCAGCAGGCGGAGGGTTAGCCAAGTGAGCCACGGTGCTGGCCAGAACTGCTGTTTTTATTCTCATTTAATAGATGAGAAAAACTGAGGTACAAGAAGGTTAAGTAACTTGCTCAAGTTAAAAAGCATAGAATATGGTGGAGCTGAGTATGAACCCAGCCAATTTCGAGAACCCAGTGCAGGTTACCACCACACTGTACTGCCTTTCTTTTAAAATGAGACCTTGGGTTGGATTCTTTGCATTTCCTCTGCTTTTATGAATAATGTATTAGGGAAAGAAAATAAACTTTAGAGTCAGGTAGATCTGGGTCAAAAATTCCTCTTCTTCTACTGATGACATTTATAGTCTTGGGCAAATAATTTCTTTGAACCTCAGTTTTTCATTGTTCTTAGCATTGTTTAATTTAGGCCTCTGAACCTTGTGAGGAAAACTCTATTTTTCACATTTTATGAATGAAGATATAAAAATTGAAAGTATTTGTGACTTAGTCGAAGCAATAGAGGCAATAATAAAAGGCAGTTTGGTTTGATTCCCAAACCTGTAAAGATTCACTTCTGTCTGGAAGGATGAGTGGGTTTCTGATGATAGAGAAGACTGAAAGTGTATTTGGAGGTAGGGATGAGGGTCTTAGGTAATGAACAACCAGAACTGTGTCTCCCACTGATAATAAAATTTCGTTTGATATAGAAAACCTGATTTGAGTATGAATCAGTGGTAATTTGTAAAAGGGTATTTTATAGATAGTATCATTTCACACTTGAGGCATGCTATCTCTGAAGAAAATCCAAATGACAGGCCAGAAATAAAAGTTGGCAGTGTAACACACCTAATCTTATGTGCCGATATAGTTTGGAATTGATTTTATAAGAATCTTGAAGTCAGTCTGTTGCTTCAATCTTGGAGATATAATTAAAAGAAAAAAAAAATAGAGATTATGTGCCTCTCTTGGAGAGTAATATCTTTCCTCAACTTGGTTTTGAATGGACACTAGTTAAAATTATTTCTAGGAAATTTTGACTCAGATTGGCATGCCCAGTATAGAACAGAAAGCAAAGATGCTTTTTAAAGGGAAGTATATATTCATCATTAAAGTTCCTCCCCGACCTGTTCTGCGCATTTGCTTCCTCCATTGCCATTGGTTTGTGAGCTCATTTCTAGAAAGTGAGTCAGAAATAGTCAGTTGTGTCTCATATTTCTGAATAAGTCAAGTAAGTACACATAATGTGTTTCCCTCTCTTTCTCTGGCCACCCTCTCATCCTGTGGAGATGCTGACATTCTCACTCCTGAGAGGCTCTGCAGCACACTGGTTAAGGTTATGGATTTGGCAGTCAGCTTGTTTGAATTTGAATCCCAGCTTTAGCACTTTACTAGTGTGGGACCTTTGAGCAAGTTATTTCTGTGGCTTAGTTTCTTCCTTTGTAAAAATAATCCAAATAACAGTACTTCAGAGTTGTTTGAGCATTAAATGAACTGGTGTTTATAAAGCAATTAGAATTTTCCTGCTGCACTGTAGGTGGTATGTAAGCATCTAAATGTCACTCAGGAGACATACATGTTTTCTTGACCTGAGGTTGTAAATGATGCTTGATATTTAATGGTCCTGGCGCGGTAGGTACTGTTATTAGAGTTATTTTATAGGTAAGGAAACAGAGGCATGAAGAAGGTAAGTGATTCAGCTGAAGTCTAGAATGGTGCTCTTAATACCGTGTTTACCTTTCACTATTCTTATGGGAGGAGAGGATAAGTGGATTGTTTCTTTGGTATCTATTTTTCCTCCATCAATGACATCTAAGCAGTTGCAATGCAGTAACCTTCAAATTTATCACTTTCACGGTTATTACTTCTGCACTAACTGGTTCAGACCTTTGGTTTATTATACCTGCAATTCTCTTTTAACTTGTTTTCCTGCTTCTAGTTGTCATTCTTTACAATCTCTTCTATGCCATTGGTCCTTTCATCTGTTTAAGGCACAGGGATACTGCCCTGTTTAGTAAGCTACTGTTGGCTTCCTGATGTTTATCCTATTAGCTTTGCATTCCTTTACTTGTTTTCAAGTCTGTTCATGGTCTAGCCATACCCTAAGCTATTTCCTATCATTCTACATAAAACGTTCACTTTCCTTCTGTTCTCCATCCCAGGCATGCTCACTCCTCATCATCAGAAGATCCTGCTCATTTCCTGATCTTATCTATGTAGTTGATCAACCCTCCAGGCACAGCTAGATCAAGCTTTTGTGAATTTTTTCTAGACAACACCTATCTCTTCTTGTGTTCCTTTGTATTAGGCCAGTAGAGTAAATATTTTCTCATTCTCCTTTTCACGGCTGAAATTTTGATATATTATCACAGAATACTCTAAATAAAATCATTATTTTATCCACTGATTTTTTAAAATGTATTTAATTGTTTGTCTTTCCTTCCTTAACTAGGGTCCAAGTTCATAGTGAACAGCAGAAGTTGCTGTTGAAATGAAATGTGTTTTCATGATTATCGGTGGTCCCATCTTCATGTTGTTGTATTCTGAATACAGCAACAGTTATTTTATCATGAGAAAAAAAGGAGAAATGTTTTTAGATGATAGATTAGTGGTCAGAGGAATAATACAAGGGTAACTAAGCATGGTAAGGGGTGTGAGCCCTGGAATGAGACTGCTGGCTTCACATTCTGGCTCCACCAATTGCCGAGTTGCTTAGCTTCTCTATGCTTCAGTCTCCTCGGCTGTAAAGTAGTGGTAATGTACCTGTGCCATACAGTTGAAAATTAAATGAGACTATGTGGATGAAGTACTTTGTGTAGTGCTTGGTCTACAATACTAATTGTTATTTTCTTATAACTCTGATCTCTTAGAAATATTGAAGGATAGAAAGGCAGAGTGTAATTTTCTTAACACCAGATTTTAAAATGTTCATTGATTTGTCATTTACTGAAAGGAATGTGTTTTGAGAAATGTGCCATTAAGCAGTTCTGTTGTATAAACTTCACAGAATAGACTGACACAAACTAAGATGGCCATGTCAATGGGGGAAATAATCTTATGGGACTGCCATTGTGTATGTGGTCTGTAATTGACCAAAGCATTGGTCATAACTTGTTTTTTTAGGAAGAAAACCCTCAGGTTTGGAGGAAACTCTCTGACTTTCTATTAATTCCTTTTCTCTTTCAGGTTGACAAGTGCAGAAATTACATTGCTGTTTTCACAGAGCTTGGCCATTAGAGCATTATGAATGTTAATGACCTCAAACTCAGGTTGTCCAAAGCTGGGCAAGAACAGCTGCTGCAGTTCTGGGATGAGCTGGAAGAAGCCCAGCAGATGGAGCTTTATGCAGAGCTCCAGGCCATGAACTTTGAGGAACTCAACTTCTTTTTCCAAAAGGCCATGGAAGGATTTAACCAGTCCTCTCACCAAAAGAAAGTGGATGCACGCATGGAACCTGTCCCTCGAGAGGTGCTGGGCAGCGCTACGAGGGATCAAGATCAGCTGCAGGTCTGGGAAAGTGAAGGTACTTGTCACGTGCATGTTTGTTCTAAAGCTGGTTCTGAGAGGTACTAAATTACTGCAGTAGCTGAATCACATAGCTGGTGGCTTGACTCGCATATTACCGTAAACCACATGACCAACCCAAAGTGACCAAGTTTTTACAAAAACCTCTGCAATGTCTCTCATTGCCGGTCCCTGCATTCTCTTTTATTTCTCACGCTGGATTCAAGTCGCCTCTCTTTCAAGCCTTAATTTGCTTACAGTCTCTCCCTCCTCAGTTTCTACATTTCCGCTAGATTTCTTATTCCTGAAGCACAAATTAAGTGTTTAAGTAGAAGCTGGCTTAATCTGACCCTTTCCTGAGCTAGCCCTAGGCTTTCCAGTCTTGTCTCTTGTACATGTTCCTCCTGACCGCTGCACATTATCAACCAAATAATTCACTGTACCCTGACATTCTATGATGCCTTTCCTGGCTTTGCTCAGGTTTGTCCTTAACTTGGTCTGACTTTGCATTTTTTCTACCTAACTGGGTCAGATTATAGTGTCAGATATTGGAATTGTGCAGTACAGTGGCTCTGCTACTTGGAGTGTGGAGAACACTCATTCTTTAAGGTTCACCACATAAACTGATCCATGAACTTTTCTTCAGGGCCTCCAGTTAGAATTAGCTGTTCATGCTTTTATTCCAATCTATCTTATTGTAAGAGTTGTATATGTCTGTCTTGCTCATAATCTTGTAAGCTGTTGAAGCGCAGTCCGTGTGCTAGTTATCTGTATGTGTGCCACTTGGAACAGAGTTTTGCATCTATAAGTTGGTCAGTAAGTATTTGTTGAATTTCTCCGGGGCTTTTTATCCTGAAACATATTATAAAATCTGCTCCCTTAAGTAGTACTAATGTGTGAATGGCAAAATAGCTCAACTGTAGCTTTTATTTTTTAATTTTTTTTAATTTTTTTTTTTTTTGACAGGCAGAGTGGACAGTGAGAGAGAGAGACAGAGAGAAAGGTCTTCCTTTGCCGTTGGTTCACCCTCCAATGGCTGCCGCGGATGGCGCGCTGCAGCCGGCACACCGCGCTCATCCGATGGCAGGAGCCAGGTGCTAGGTGCTTATCCTGATCTCCCATGGGGTGCAGGGCCCAAGCACTTGGGCCATCCTCCACTGCACTCCTGGGCCACAGCAGAGGGCTGGCCTGGAAGAGGGGCAACCGGGACAGAATCCGGTGCCCCGACCGGGACTAGAACCTGGTGTGCCGGCGCCGCAAGGCAGAGGATTAGCCTGTTGAGCCACGGCGCTGGCCTCAACTGTAGCTTTTAGGAGGAGTTGAGAGCTGTGGTTTTTATAATCTACTCCTAAGTAAAATGTTGACTAAATATTATAGCCGAGGCCATTGAGTGTTTGTTCTTTGTCAAATCTGAACCTCACTTCCTCAGCTATAAAGGAGCAGATTAGACTAACAATTTTCTTTCTTTTTTTTTTTTTTTTAAAGATTTATTTTGTGTATTTGAAAGAGTACAGAGAGGGGTAGAGAGAGAGAGAGAGAGAGAGAGAGAGAGGTCTTCTATCTGCTGGTTCACTCCCCAAATAGCTGCAATGGCTGGAGACTGAGCCAGTCTGAAGCCAGGAGCCAGGATCTTCTTCCAGGTCTCTCAGATGGCTGCAAGGGCCCCAGGACTTGGGACCATCTTCCCCTGCTTTCCTAGGCAGATTAGCAGGGAACTGTGTGGGAAGTGGAGCAGCCAGGACTTGAACTGGTGCCCATATGGGATGCCGGTGCTTCAGGCTGGGGCTTTAACCTGCTGTACCACAGTGTTGGCTCCTTCCTTCATTTTTTAAAAGAAATCACTTTGTTGCAAAAAATAATATGTAGATAACAGCAACTGCTGATAACCTCATGGTCTAAAGCCTGCATTTTTGCTTGCTCATATTGCCACTTAGTATTTGGTTGTATACACATTTACTTTAATAGATACGCAGTAATATTATATGTATAGTTTTTGTAGTCTACTTTTTTTTTTTTTTTTGACAGGCAGAGTGGACAGTGAGAGAGACACACAGAGAGAAAGGTCTTCCTTTGCTGTTGGTTCACCCTCCAATGGCTGCTGTGGCTGGTGTGCTGCAGCTGGTGCACCGCGCTGATCCGATGGCAAGAGCCAGGTGCTTATCCTGGTCTCCCATAGGATGCAGGACCCAAGCACTTGGGCTATCTTCCACTGCACTCCCTGGCCACAGCAGAGAGCTGGCCTGGAAGAGGGGCAACTGGTACAGAATCTGGTGCCCCGACCAGGAATAGAACCTGGTGTGCTGGCGCTGCAGGTACAGGATTAGCCTATTGAGCCATGGCGCCGGCCTCTACTGTTTTTCTGTTTTGTGTATTTGATTGTTACATGAGGTTTTATATAAAAGGGTTTGGAAGTAAAAAAATAAAATAAAAAAGAAAAATAGGTTGAAAATGATTGGATGCTCTGCAGAGAGGTGTCTTTCATGTTTGAAATGCTTACTAGTAGCTATATGAGCTTTGGGTCGTTGCTCTTGAGATGTAAGAGGATGACTTCCAGAAGAATTTTCAAATAGAGTTTAGTGATACCGTGACTCCTATTATCTTTGGATTCATCAAACCTCCCCTCTCTCCTTCTTTGGGTTTCAAGAAGACTGCCACTCTGAAACAAAAGCCACATAGGGCTCTCTTTGCCTTCTAGTGTCTTGCCTGCACGTATTATACGTTGGGATTTCAGGAAATAAAGACTTAGCATTAATTATTATGGGAAGTCATAGCTTTGACTTTGGGAATTTCAGTGGTCATAAGCAACAATGAAGACTTCTGCGTTTTGAGTATTCTTTGACCTTGTTGTTGGAATCTGTGGAACTAATCTACAGTTATGATATTTCATTTAAATTATAATCTGGAGCTATATGCCACGTGTAGTATAAGAAGGAGCAAAGCAAACTTCCTTTTGGCTTACTGTCAAAGAACAATATTTATTTATGGTTTAAGTGGTAGGGGTGGAGGAGACTTTATAACTGACATTACATCCTTTTTACTTAGCCAGTAACTGCCCTGTGTTTGAAAATTCACAACAAAACAAAATTTCCTCAGTAAATTATCAAAGGGAAGAGATTTCCATTTTGAAGATTATGATGTTATTTTTCAGCTAGTAGGAAGATCCTGGTAATTATATCAATGACAGTTTTTTTTTCCTTTCAGGTTAGGAAAAATGAAAGTATTGTATAGTAATTTCAAAACATCTGGTAGTTATTGAGATGACATTGGACATTTTAACACTGAGGGTGGAATATTCTTTATTTCTGAAAGATGAATATAGAAGTGACCACTTATTGTTGGAGCGAAATCTTACTTTAATTTATTTCTTGAAGTTTTTTTGGTTAGGTGTAGAGACAAATGTAGAGGAACAGCCGGAGGATCGTTCATGTACAGAGCTGCAATCTTGAAAGAGAAGTACCTAGGAATTTTACTGAGAAAGTCATTTCGATAAAGATATTCTGTATTAAAAACCCCCATTCTTTTTAGAAATTTCCTTATTTATTTGAAAGGCAGAGAGAAAGAGAGATACACACACACACGCACACACATATAAGCACACATTGGGGTTATGGTTTGTGTATAGTCTTGTTACCTGCTCAAGAATTTGTCATTATGAAAGACTTCCCAGATACTCCTATTTTGAGACAGAGTTTAGTGACCCCCCCCCATGCCACCTTGTTCCTCAAATTTTTGCTACATTTTCTTCTTCTTTGCTGAAATATTTTAATCTAAGCCCCGGATACCATCATTTTGACCCTCATGTAGTTCTCTGTGTCTCTAAATACGTGGCCTCTTCCTAATCACAGTGCCATTACTACGCTAAGTGAAATTCACAGCAATCCTTTCGTATATAAAACTGGTTCAGATGGAAATTTTCCTGATTAGTCTGCTTTTTGGGCTTAACAATTTTGGGAAACAGTTGCAGCTGAAAGATCATTAAAAATTAAAGTCTTAAAATATCTCCTGAATAACTCTCTTGGATCAGAGGCTCTGCTTTATTTCCCCAAGTTGAAGAACCTATCTGTATCACTTGTTTCCGAGTGCTGGCGTTTTAAATGAAAGCGCTGGCAGTGCTGTGTTTCTAAAGCAACTACGCTGCATTCCTTGATTCTGGCTTATGTCCAAGTTAGTGTGGGGGAGAAACTAGTTCAAGCAGGAAGTTATCCAGGAACCATTTGACCTCTGACAGGCCACTGTAAACTCTTTGCTTTGTTTGTTGTGAATATTGTCAGGAAAAGTGCTCAGACTCCCTTGGATCCAAAACACATGATTATTCAAGGAGAGAGATACACTGTACCTGTGCAATGTCTCAGTGTAGCTTGAAAAAAATAAATCTTTTTAGCCTTTGATATGATGCCTATTGAAGTCACTTCTGTAGGAAAGTTATTAACTCTGTGTTTTACAGTGGAGAGATGGAAAGGTTGATTTAGTGATGCACTTTTAGCTTTCTTTTTTCTTCTGAAAAAGTAGCTTTAGGATAGGAAAATTTCCTAACTTTCTAATTGCCACATGGCTCAGTATGTTTATAATCAGTTAACATTGTTTGTGTTGGTGCACTGCTACCCTTATGAAATTTATGTTATGACAAATGCAGTTTGATGTAATGTATAATTGACATGTAACTAAAAAGTTTACTGAATCATATTGGCCCACTTAATTTCAAACAGTATTTTATCTTTCAGTATAAGAAAGATACTGGTTTATGTGTTGCATACTTTTGATACACATTGGAACTTGGTGCAGTGACACAGCTGAAGTGGATGTCTGCTTTAACCAGTGTACACACAGTTTGATACTGTGAACAACAGCTGTAGCTGCATTTGTTTTTGAATTGCAACTGGCCTGTATACTCCAGACACTGTTTTCTTTCCTCTTGTTTTTCTCTGTCTACTCTTAAATGAGAGGCAGGAAGAAGCTTATGCAGAAACCTTTTTTAAAATATATGGATTACATTATATAACTCATTATAGTAGTTGTGGTTAGATGGAGATGAAATACAAATGTTTACCTGGAAATGTACATGTAGCAGGGGTAATCTCATACCCCTCTTCAGAAATGGTGTCCAGATAGGTCCACAGGGGGAAAGAAGAATCGAAGGAAGTATGGCAAAAGGGATTTAGCAAACAAACACATCTTTATTTGAATAAAGAATTGAGCCACAATGATCTGCTGGTTAGCAAGCCTTTAAAACTGAAAAAAAAAAAATGGAAAATTAGAATGAAGCAATAGTTTAGAGAACCAATCGAAGGAAAACTTAAGTTTATTCAGGGATATTTTGATAGCTGGTTGGAACCTACTGGAAGCACTGACTGGCATTGGGGGGCACCAGTGAGCAGGAGCTGAGGCGTGGAGCTGGCTTCTGGGAACATGGCGTTTACCTTCTTCAGGTAAGGTAGCTGAGGGAAATGATTTACCTTTGGACTGAGAGTAAAAGTAAGGATTCAGAAAGAATGGCTGGAGACATATTAATAATAAAACAACCTAAAATACATGTGCCATATGAAGAACATATATAGTACAAAAAGGACAGACTTTCGTGTTCAAAATAAGACATATGTACCTAGAACTTTTTTGAAGATGTCCAGAGATATTTCTGATTCTAACATTTTTTGTTGGAATGCAAGTGTCCAGGCTCATAGTTTATTATCTGCAATTATAAAATGATTCAAAACTTGCTTTATAGAGGCCGGCACTGTGGCATTGTGGGTAAAGCCGCTGCCTGCAGTGCCAGCATCCCATATGGGCACCGGTTCAAGTCCCAGCTGCTCCACTTCTGATAGCTCTCTGCTATGGCCTGGGAAAGCAGTAGAAGATGACCCAAGTCTTTCATCTTGGAGACTGGGAAGAAGCTCCTGGCTCCTGGCTTTGGCACAGCTTTGACTATTGTGGCCATCTGGGGAGTGAACCAGTGTATGGAAGACTTTTCTCTCTCTGCCTTTGCCTCTCTGTAATTCTGCCTTTCAAATACATAAATCTTCAAAAAAAAAAAAAAAACTTGCTTTATAGCAAAATCTTACTTGAATGGACAAACTATTTTAAAATTTTATTTATCCTGCTTGGTGTGATCTAGCATGGTGTTTCAGATATGCTAGGTATATACTATAACATTGTATATGAGGGGACTTCAAAACTTGTGGAAAATGAGATTAAAAGATAAGTTTAGGGGTAGGCATTGTCCAGTGGGTTAAGCAAGACTTGAGACGCTTGTATCCTGTAGTGGAGTGCCTGGTTCAAGTCCTGGCTACTATGCACTTCTGATGCAGCTTCCTGCTAATGTGTGTGGGAGGCAGTACTTGGGTTCCTACCACCCATGTAGGAGAGGCAGCTAGAGTTCCTCACCTGGCCTAACCCTGGTTGTTGCAGGCAATCTGGAAGTGAATGTTGACTCTTCCTTATTCAGTAGTTTTCTGTGTGAAAGGGTGGATAAGACAGAAAAAAAAAAAAAAAAAAACACAAACCCTTGGGAATTCAGTGGAAAAGAGAAGAAAGGGCAACAAAGAAATAGGAAGGAAGTTTATGCACCTAAAAATCATGGTGCTGTCATATGTCCCTTGAACATTTGGGTGTGGTGAGAGCTGCTGGAGGCAGTGTAGTGAGTGTGACTAGACAGGCCCTGGAGTCAGAATGTAATGCTTGTTCCATTTACTACCTCTGTGACTTTGGGTAGGACTCCTAAGTTCTCTGAACCTGTTATCTGTAGACTTGCCTCTTAGATTATAGTTACTATTTTGGGTTGTAATGTTACCCCTAATTTTATTTTCTTATTTTTAAACTCTGATAAGGTACACTTATATTCTGTGGAGGTAAAAACAATGACAATTCTGCTTCCAGGCAAGGAAGAAGGAGAGAAAATTAGAACTGAAGTAGTTAAGGCCAGTTTCATATCAAAGGTGAAAATCATAGAAGTAGACAATGTGCTTTTTTTTTTTTGGACAGGCAGAGTTAGACAGTGAGAGAGACAGAGAGAAAGGTCTTCCTTCCGTTGGTTCACCCCCTAAATGACTGCTACGGCTGGCGCTGTGCCGATCCGAAGCCAGGAGCCAGGTGCTTCTCCTGGTCTCCCATGTGGGTGCAGGGCCCAAGAACCTGGGCCATCCTCCACTGCCTGCCCAGGCCACAGCAGAGAGTTGGACTGGAAGAGGAGCAACTGGTACAGAATCTGGCGCCCCAACCAGGGACTAGAACCCGGAGTGCCGGTGCCGCAGGCGGAGGATTAGCTTAGTGAGCTGCAGCACTGGCAGACAATGTGCTTTTGACTTTTTTAATTGAAAAAATAGTTGCTGAAATAGTTGTTGAATAATGTCCTTTCACTATATTTATTTACTGATGAAGAAAAATTATAGAATTCAGACTGAGGGCAGTACTGATTTTATAAGGAGTTTATTTAATTTTTCTTTTTATTCATAATGAACTAGTATATTAGCATTAAGAAAACCCAATATATCAAAATCACATAAATCACAAAATTTGTAAATTAGATAAAGATTTTAAAATAATAGTAACTGATGGTAGATACCACTGCCTCTTCAGTCTTATTTATAGTTATGGCCAGTGGCCAGGTTCATTCACAAAGTTTCTGACAGTTTTAATGAAACTATGAAACTCAAGAAATAAGTACACACACTGTCAACCATTGCTTTTTTTTTTTTTAAAGATTTATTTATTTATTTGAAAGTCATAATTACACAGAGAGAGGAGAGGCAGAGAGAGAAAGAGAGAGAGAGAGAGAGGTCTTCTATCTGCTGGTTCACTCCCCAGATGGCCGCAATGGCCGGAGCTGTGCCGATCTGAAGTCAGGAGCCAGGAACCGGGAGCTTCTTCTGGGTCTCCCACGTGGGTGCAGGGTCCCAAGGACTGGGCCATCTTCTGCTGCTTCCCCAGGCCATAGCAGAGAGCTGGATCGGAAGTGGAACAGCCAGGACTCAAACTGGTGCCCATATGGGATGCAGGCGTTAACTCACTGCGCCACAGCGCGGGCCCCATCAACCATTGCTTTAATGTCATCTGATGTTCTACATTTTTTCTAACTTGCCAGAGATTTCCATGCAGCCTCTTCTCACAAGCTGCTCTACCTCAGTGCTGAGCTGAGTCTCAGAAATGGAATCTGGCAAGATTTTGGTGTTTGTCTTTTTAATCCACATTGAAATTCTCTGTTTTAATCCACATTAAATTCTCTGTTTTTCATTAACTATACAGTTTACTTTGTTTACATTTGTATCTTCAATCCACCTTGCATTTTTTGGTTCAGAGGATAACATTTTTATTCAAGCGTTATGCTTAATAACTACTTAATAATGAATATTCAACTGGTGAAAGCTGACAGAACCTTTTTGTGCTTTGTGGATAATCCCCCAAATTTATTCATTTGAGGTGGGTTTCAAATCAGGTACCCTAACTTCAGAGCCTGGTTTTTAACCATTACGCTATACTGATTTCCTAATTGAAAGTTTATTTTATTTTATTTTTTTAAAGATTATTTATTTGAAAGGCACAGTGACAGAGAGAGGAGAGAGAGAGAGAAAGAGAGAGATAGATCTTCCATCCACTGGTTCATTCCCCACATGGCTGCAAAGGCTGGTGCTGGCTAGGCCTAGCACAGGAACCTGGAATACCATCTGAGTGGCAGGGGCCCAGGCAGTTGGACCATCCTCAGCTGTATTTCCCAGGCACATTAACAGGGACCTGGATTGGAAGCAGAGCAGCTAGGACATGAACCAGTGCTCCAACATGGGATGTGGGTGTCACAGGCAGCGGCTTAATCTGCTGTTCCACAATGCTGACCCCAAAGGTTTCTTTTCTTTACATTTACATGGTGGTAATTTGCTTCATATGTTTTCATGTTCATTGATTAATTATTTATTACTGATTGATATTTATAGGCTGGAAATAATTTAACAGCATTGCCATTCATCCTGAAACTTGGTATTTTATCCTTTTTTTGGACTTAACTTCATCTAGTGAGTAGTCAAGTTCTTGTAAAACATTTAGAATATTTCTTGATCTTTGCCTCCTGAACTTATCAGAAAATAAAATGTTATATTAACTCTTTAAGGTGTATCTTTCATTAATTGTTTGGTGTTTGGTTGTGTTACATAAATTTAACTGTTTTAGTAATAAACATGCTTCTGTTAAAGAAAGAGTATCATCCATGACTCTAAATGGAGTCCTTTCTCTCTGTACCTTATGCTGGTATGTTGGGTCTTTGTTGCTACCTGTGTATGTTTAATGTATGTACATTTAAGTGTTATTGTAGATGTTTGATGATACAAATGTTTTCTTTTCTAGGACTTTCCCAGATTTCTCAGAACAAAGTGGCAGTCCTTCTTCTAGCTGGTGGGCAGGGGACAAGACTTGGAGTTGCATATCCCAAGGGCATGTATGATGTTGGTTTGCCATCCCACAAGACGCTTTTTCAGATTCAAGCAGAGCGTATCCTGAAGCTCCAACAGTTAGCTGAAAAACGTTATGGCAACAAATGCATCATTCCATGGTAAGATAGGTTGCATTATGGGAGTGTGTCTGAACGTATGTTATTCTATAATATTCAGAATATATAAGCAGACATATTTCTTGGTACTACTAATTTTTCATGAGCGGTATAATTTATTATATATGAAGATATTTTAAAAAGCTCTTAGAAAATGGGATTAAAAGATAAATTTATTTTGGTGCCATGTTTTCTGAGTACAAGTTTGTTTTGTCGTAATGGACATTTTTCTGTGAACATTTTGGAGATTTCCCATATATGAGTTCAGATTTTTTTCTTGACTTCAGATAGCTTAGGTGTTAATTCCAGTTTCCACAAACTTTTGAAATAAATACTCTGATACATTAAAAGTAATATATGGGGGCCAGCATGGTGGTGGAGCTGTTTAGCCGCTGCTTGCGACACTGGCATCCCATATGGGAGTGCTGGTTCAAGTCCCAGGTTATCGGAGCTCTCCATACTCTCCCCTCCTCCATGCACACTTCACATAACAGCTGCATTGATTTCTCTGCTAAGATCCAAACTTGTGTTCCCTGTCTGAGTTGGTGTGCCATGTTTTCAGGGCCTACTACTTGCTCAGTATTTGCCTCCTAAGTTTGAGTTGTGCTCTGCCTTTTAGAAGTGTTTTACTTTAAGTCTTTAATATCTTTCCCAGAGCAGTTTTGGAAGTTCGTACATTTTTTGGGGGAAAACTAATTGTGTGTTTGATTATTTCAGTCCCATGTGGCCAACAAAGGTTCTGCTGGTTTCTCTGTCCCTCAGTGGCAGCCTCTGGTCCGAGCTCACTGAGCCACTAAACTGAACCCACAAATCAGCAAATGCCCTCAGGACAAGGCAGCTGCCTGTCCATAATTTCCCTCTGAGTTTTCCTCTCTGGATTTTTAATTGCAATCCATGTAGCTTCTGCAGCTCTGCTGCCTTTAAAACTAGGCTTTTTGTGATTTTCCCAGCTTTCTAGCACTTCTCAGCATCAGTACTAGCCTGCTGCTGTGAGCTATT
The DNA here is from genome assembly GCA_949820135.1 of Sylvilagus floridanus. Taxonomy (NCBI): domain Eukaryota; kingdom Metazoa; phylum Chordata; class Mammalia; order Lagomorpha; family Leporidae; genus Sylvilagus; species Sylvilagus floridanus. The sequence continues at coordinate 124,064,286 of OX463225.1, forward strand.
TTTTTCGTCTTGATTCCTGTGGGATTTTTGAGGAACATCTGTGTTCTAAGCAGCCAACATTCTGCTTACACAGCTTTGGCCTCCTACTATCGTGTTGGAATGTCTTCTCTCTCTTCCTTTCATCTCTACACAACTCGGAATTTCTGTTCTTTTTGTATGCGGGAACGTTTAGCTGGCTGTTTTCTAATCTTCTAAATCATGCCTGTACCTTTTGTACTCAATGTTCTAAACAACCAGGATAATTTATTAGACAAATTACGACTGTGGTGGGCAATTATACCCTTTTCTTCAATCACTTATTCATTCAACAAATATTAATTGGCTATTTCTAGGTGCTGGGGCCAAATTAGTAACCAAAGCCAACAAACACCCAACCCCCACCTGTGTGTACTACTGCAGTCACTAACTGTGGTTATAGTTTGTTTCTTTTTCCCTCCTTTGACACACAAGCATGAGTTGGAGTTTTGTAACAACAAAGAGTATAATTATAGTCTTAGGATTCTAAATGGAGGGTGAGCAGAGCCCAGCTACCATTTCGGATTCTGATGAGCCACGAGAGGTCGTTGCAATCCCTTTTTTCTTCCTATTTATTTAAAATGGGCGTGTTAATTGTATAAAGTACTTTCACTGAGTTCTAAGTAAATAAGGCAGATAGGGGTTTTCTGTTGTTGGAGCTATGTTGAATGTTGTTAGATTTATTTTATATGCAAGGATTGATGAAATTGTGGGAAGAAGTGGGAAGAAGCACAGCAGCTGATCAATGTGTCATATCCAGGAAAAAGAAGGAAGTAAAAATAAGAAGCAAGTGCCTTTAACGATTTTCTTCACTTCGGAAAACAGAACTATATTTTGCCCTAATTCGTGCAGCACTCTTGCTTAAAAGATCTACTTTTCTCTTGTAAGGTATATAATGACCAGTGGCAGAACAATGGAATCTACAAAAGAGTTCTTCACAAAACATAAGTACTTCGGTTTAAAAAAAGAGAATGTAATCTTTTTCCAGCAGGGAATGCTGCCTGCTATGAGTTTTGATGGGAAAGTTATTTTAGAAGAGAAGAATAAAGTTTCTATGGCTCCAGGTTTGTAATAATCCTTGTTTAATGGTGACTAGAAATGGCTGTAACCTTTTTCATATTAAAAATTAGTATATATTAATACATTAATGTATAAAGAGGTATATTTGCAATTTAGCAATGCTTTTTAAAAATATTTATTTTCATCTGTTTGAAAGGTGAAGCCATACACACACACACACACACACACACACACACACAGAGTTAGATCTTCCATCTACTGCTTCATTCCCTAAATGCCTGCAACAGCCAGATACAGGCCAGGCTGAAGCTAGGGGCTGGAAACTCCATCTGGGTCTTCCAGCTGATGGCAGGGGCCCCAGCACTTGAGTCATTATCTGCTGCCCCCCAGCACATGTTAGCAGGAATCTGGATCAGAAGCAGCGTAACTGGGACTTGACCTGGCGCTCTGAAATGGGATGGGGTATCCCAGGCGGAAGCTTAACCTTCTGCACCACAATGACACTACCTTACTGTTCACCCCAAGCAGTGATTTAAAAAGATGAAAATGCCCATTGGTTGACTGGATGACATTTTATACTTTCTGTGGATATTTAATACCTTTTTGTTCTCCAGAGTACTTTGAGCAGCATTTAGTATATTTATTCTCCTTAATCAGTATTTTGGGTATAGAGAAATACATACAAAATCTTGGCTGTATTATTTATTGTAGTGAAAAACTGGAAACTATATGTTTAATAAATGAAATGCTAAATTATTTATAAAGGCATTAGTTGTTACATGTTATTAAAATAATTATTTGGGAACATTAAATGACCAGGAGAAATAATTTCAATATGTTAAGAGAATGTAGACACAAAATTGCATACACAGGATGATTAGAGCCACTGTTCTGCCCAGTTCCATGCAGGTTGTAATTTATTGGAGATACACAACTAGAATTAGCGTACTATCCATGTAGTCAAAAAAGGTGATACCAAATATGATATATTCTTCCCCAAGGAAACCTTTTATTTAATGAGTACAAACTTTGTAAGTACAACTTCAGAATAGAGATTCTTCCCACCATACTCATCCTCTCACCACCACACCCACCCTACCTCCTCCTCCCTCTCCCATTCCCAGTCCCATTCTCCATTAAGATTTGTTTTCAATTAACTTTATACACAGAAGACCAACTCTGTAATAAATAAAGATTTCAACAATTTGCACACATATAAACAAATATAAAAACTGTTTGAGAACAAATTTTACAGTTAATTCTCATAGTACAAACATTGAGGACAGGGGTCCTACGTGGGGAGTAAGTGTACAGTAAGTCCTGTTGTTAATTTAACAATTAACATTCTTATGTGTGACGTCAGTGAGGCTCTTGACATGAGCTGCCAAGGCTGTGGAAGCCTTTTGAGTCCACAGTCTCCATCAGTATTTAGAAAGGGCCATAAGTAAAGAGGAAGTTCTCTCCTCCCTTCAGATAAAAGTACATCTTTCTTTACCAAATATGATTGTAACTGAAAAATAAATCTGTCTGTGTGTCTGTATTTAGAAGAAAGGCTGAGGAGAAATAAATAACATTCATGATGATGCTGTTTAGAGAACAGATTTTTATTTCACCTTAATTTCTTTAATTTTTCTTTGAACTCTTTAATTAGTGGGAGAATTTACTGTTCTTAGCTGTATTTTGTGAAACATTTTTGTTTAACTTTTCATCATCATTTAAGGTGTCACAAAGGTTGTTGATAGAAGAAACACACTGAAAATAGATGAGGAGAGAAGTTTTTGCTTATATTTAGCCTAAATCACCATAGGTCTTCATATAAACCTGGTTCCTTAAAAATTATTTGTTTTAAAATCCTCATGGATTTTTATTTTTGAGATGGGTAAAATTATTTTGAAGTGGTTGTAAATAAAGAACTAAGTTGAATCATGCCTGTGTTACTAAACTTGAAACATTTTGAAATAACTGTTACCTGATAAAGCATAAAGAATTTTATGTTTTACAATGGCATCCAAAAGGTATGAGTTAAAAAAAAATGTCATCTTTAGTGTTGCCTGTCTTACGTTAGTAATTGTATTTGGCTGTATAACCTTCAAAGTCAAGTATATTCTTTTGACACCTGAATCTTTTCTAATGGATATTCAGGAATTTTTTTATTATTGTTCTGTAAAAAGAAACTTCTTCAGAGATCTTCACCTTAGGTTGGACACAAACAATCTTTGGGTCACTATTGTAATGGGTTTTGGTGTGCTACTGATGGGTTGTTTTATTTTCCAGATGGGAATGGTGGTCTTTACCGGGCTCTTGCAGCCCAGAATATTGTAGAAGACATGGAGCAAAGAGGCATTTGGAGCATCCATGTCTACTGTGTTGACAACATACTAGTAAAAGTGGCTGACCCACGGTTCATTGGGTTTTGCATTCAGAAAGGAGCAGACTGTGGGGCAAAGGTAATGTCTTTCTCTGTTGTAGCGAGGCCTTCAAAGGTCTTTCTCTGTTAGTGTGTATGTGCCAGCAGTAAATTAGATTTATTAAGATGATTTGAGTATTTTAGGGCCATTCATCTCTCTAAAGCAACTAAACTATCCCACATCCACTTTTTTTCTTAGGTTGGCAACACATCATTTTTTTTTTTTTTCTTTTAAAGATTTTATTTATTTGAGAGGTAGAGTTACAGACAGTGAGAGGGAGAGACAGAGAGAAAGGTCTTGCATCCAATGGTTCACTCTCCAAATGGCCGGAGCTAAGCCAATTTGAAGCCAGAGTCAGGAGCTTCTTCGGGTCTCCCACATGGGTGCAGGAGCCCAAGGACTTGGACCATCTTCTACTGCTTTCCCAGGCCACAGCAGAGAGCTGGATTGGAAGAGGAGCAGCCGGGACCAGAATCAGCGTCCATATAGGATGCTGGTGCTGCAGGCAGAGGATTGACCCACAGCGCCACAGCGCCGGCCCCATGCTGCACTTCATTCTAGAAATAGTGTATGCTTTTTAATCACAAGGAAGCGTTTATAATACGTGAGGGTGATTTGTAAGTTCCTGGTAAAGTGCTTGATTATTAGCAGGCCTGGGATGAATGCTGTTTTTTTTTTTTTTTTGACAGGCAGAGTGGACAGTGAGAGAGAGAGACAGAGAGAAAGGTCTTCCTTTGCTGTTGGTTCACCCTCCAATGGCCGCCGCGGGTGGCGCGATGCGGCCAGTGCACCGCGCTGATCCGAAGGCAGGAGCCAGATGCTTCTCCTGGTCTCCCATGGGCTGCAGGGCCCAAGTACTTGGGCCATCCTCCACTGCACTCCTGGGCCATAGCAGAGAGCTGGCCTGGAAAAGGGGCAACTGGGACAGAATCCAACGCCCCGACCAGGGCTAGAACCCAGTGTGCTGGCGCTGCAAGGCGGAGGATTAGCCTACTGAGCCACGGCGCCGGCGGGTTGAATTCATTAGTATCAAATTGTGTTCAATGAAATTAACCCATGTTTTTTCCTATAACAAAGTTACTAGAGTTACTAAGAGAAATATGGTAGAAATAGAATATTTGGACCTCAGTGAGGCCTCTGGCAAACTAACTAATGATGTCCTTGTGGATGATAATATACAGGCTGGCAATAAGGACAATTAAGAACATTAATAATTTCTGGAATGACCAAAGACGTAGGGGTATTAAGTTGGATGGAAGTTTTCAAGACTCTACCCTTTGCATTGTTCTTTTGAACAATTCTTCAGTTGCATAGGTGACAGTTTAGGAGGCATGCTTTTTGGGAGCAAACAAAAATATATAGCATATCTAAGAATAAAGTAGGAAACATGCAAGAACTTAAAAGTATTTTGTAATACTTAAAATATTGATATAAATATTGCTTTCCTAGAAGTCTGTAAAAGTATTCATTTGTATCAAATGGAGTATATTAATCCCAGTTAAAATTCCAAAGAGACTGTTTTGCAGAGTTTTGACAAAATGTAATGTTTAGAATAAACATATGGATGTCCAGGAAAATATTAAAAAAGGAAGATGATAAAGGATGATGATGAAAAATGGGGTTGGAGATGATTAGATATTAAAATGAATTGTAAGTAAAATGTGACAGGAGTGTGGTACTGGAACCAGAATAGAATGACAGATTAGTGGTAATATAATAGAGCAGTCAGAAACAAATCCTTGCATAGTAAGAATGTACCATATAGGGGCCGGCACTGTGCCATAGTGTGTAAAGCCGCCGCCTGCAGTGCTGGCATCCCATATGGGTGCTGGTTCAATAACCGGCTGTTCCACTTCTGATCCAACTCTCTGCTAATGACCTGGGAAAGCAGTAGAAGATGGTCCAAGTGTTTGGGCCCCTGCATCCACGTGGGAGACCGAGAAGAACTCATGGCTCCTGGCTTTGGATCAGACCAGCTCCAGTAGTTGCAGCCATTTGGGAAGTAAATCAGCAAATGGAAGTTCTCTCTGTGCCTCTGCCTCTCTGGAACTCTTTCAAATGAATAAATAAACCTTTAAGAAAAAAGGATGTACTGTTATGAAAATATGGCATTTGAAATAGAGGAAAAAATAAGTGATAGAAGAGACTAGAAATGAAGAATGACCCTCTCCGGCAAAGCTCATGTCAAAATCAATTTTAAATGGATCACAAAATATATAAAAAACGAAGCCATGAGAATGTTATAAGATTTTGAATAATTGTACCTATATGTGTTTTAAAAATTTTATTTGAGAGACAGAGAATTTTCATTCTCTGATCCAGTCCTCAAATGCCCACAAGAGATATTGGGGACAGCCTCCAGGACCTGGGAACTCAATCCAGGTCTCCCATGTGGGTGGCAAGAACTCAGCTACTTAACCCATCACTGCTGCCTCCCAGGATCCACACTGGCAGGGAGCTGGAGTCTGGAGCCAGGAGTTGAGCCCAGGTAATCTTAGGTGGAACAGGTATCCTAACGAGTATCTTAACTGCTAGGTCCAATACTCACCTTCTAATTTTATAATTTTGATGCAAAAGGAAGACCTGTTGTGCCAAAAGTAGAAAATATGTAGGCTTTTGATAAAAAAACAATTAGACTTCATATAAATTTGAAGTACTTTGATTTTTTTTTTTTTTTTTTTTTTTTTACAGGCAGAGTGGACAGTGAGAGAGAGAGACAGAGAGAAAGGTCTTCCTTTGCCGTTGGTTCACCCTCCAATGGCCGCCGCGGCTGGCGCGCTGCGGCCAGCGCACCGCGCTCATCCGATGGCAGGAGCCAGGAGCCAGGTGCTTTTCCTGGTCTCCCCATGGGGTGCAGGGCCCAAGCACCTGGGCCATCCTCCACTGCACTCCTGGGCCACAGCAGAGGGCTGGCCTGGAAGAGGGGCAACCGGGACAGAATCCGGTGCCCCGACCGGGACTAGAACCCGGTGTGCCGGCGCCGCAAGGCGGAGAATTAGCCTGTTGAGCCACGGCGCCGGCCGAAGTACTTTGATTTTAAAAGAAGATCTGCCTTAAGTGACATTATGGTATTGGTTGAAGCTGTCACTTAAAAAGTTAATCTATAAGTGTAATACAAAGTTAGGTCGAGAAGCTGAAGTCTTAAGTGTATCAATGTAAGTTTTAAGAGATTGATCTGATAGACCTAAGAAAATTTCTCCTGATTCTGAAAATAAGTTCTGTTTATTTAAGATCTTTATTCCAGTACTCTTCGAGTAACTGTAATCTATTTTAAATAGCTCCTACATTGTATTAAAAAAAGCGTATTGGGTTGTAAGGAGGTACTAAGTTTTGAAAAAGCAAAAAAGTGCATTTCTAACTTTGTTCCTCTTGGTGTCACTCTTCTAAAATAGGACTTTGAGTTTTACTGCTATAAACTTCAGAAACAGCTTTAACTCTATGATCCTAGAAGGGACCTCCAAGATCCCAGAAATTAGCACCTGGGTCCCAATAGTTTGTAAGTCCCAGGCTCAAGGTCTTTCACCTCATAATCAGAGCCAGGAATAAAGTTTATGTTTTTCAGGGCTGGCACGTGACACCAGCATCCCATATGAGTGCCACTTCAAGTACTGGCTGCTGCACTTCCAATCCCACTCCCTACTAATGCACCTGGGAAAACAGCAAAGGATGGCCTAAGTGCTTGGATCTCTTCCATTAATGTGGGAGACGCAGATGGAGTTCCAGGCTTTTGGTTTTGGCCTGGCCCAGCCCCTACTGTTTCAGCCATTTGGAGTGTGCACCAGTGAATTGGAAGATCTCTTTCTCTCTCTGGCTCCCCCTCTCCATAACTCTTTTAAATAAGTGAATATATCTTTTAAAAAAATTCATGTTTCTCAACTCCTGGTCTAAGTTATTATATCACATCATAGAATCATCCTCTTCAGACCAGTCATGCATTTGCTGGCATTTCAAAAGTTTTAAGCTGGTGTGTCACTCATCCTGAGATGGGCCCCCTGGGATAGATCCTGACTCAGTCTAACTTGTCAGTCTAACTTGTACACTCACTGGTTAGTCCTGTGTCTGGTGTACCAGTTGTGTGTTATAATGGCCACCCAGTGAAAGAATAAATACATACTCAGATGGAACTAAAGTATGACTGGATTGGCATATTTCAAAAAGTTTTAGAGATCTTAGATCTCTGCCCTCCCCCTTTTAAAAATAAAACCAAAATACTAAAATATATATTTAAAAACATTCCCAAGTCCTTGGGCCCCTGCACCCACATGGGAGACCTGGAAGAAGCTCCTGGCTCCTGGCTCCGGATCAGTGCATCTCCGGCACAGCTATTTTGGGAGTGAACAAGTGGATAGAAGACTCTCTCTTTCTCTTTCTCTCTGTAACTCTACCTTTCAAATAAATAAATACATTAAAAAAATTTAAAAAATAAATAAAAACAAAAAACACATTAATGAAGGAATGACCCATAGTGTAGTAGCAGCATTTTTTTTTTTAATTTATTGATTTGAAAGTCAGAGTTACAGTGAGCAAGGGAGACAGAGAGAGATCTTCCACCTGCTGATTCACTCCTTAAATGGCCACAACCAGTGCTGGGCCAGGCCGAAGCCAGGAAACAGGACCTTTATCCAGGTCTCCAATGCAGGTGCAAGGGCCCAGGCACTTGGGCCATCTTCTGCTGCTTTCCCAGACATATTAGCAGGGAGCTGGAAAGGAACTGGAACAGCTGGGACTCAGGTGCCCATATGGGATGCTGGTGTGATAGAGAGCAGCTTAACCTGCTGTATCATAGCGCAGGCCCCATGTAGTAGCATTCTTTGCAGTACTCCTGTGACACACCCTTATCTGGATGCATTAAATATTTTTTTTATGAAGTAGGGACCTTGAGAAAGTTGAAGAGGGGCCGGTGCTGTGGCGTAGTGGGTAAAGCCACTGCCTGCAGTGCCAGCATCCTATATGGGTGCTGGTTCCAGTTCCAGCTGTTCCACTTCTGATCCAGCTCTCTGCTATGGCCTGGGAAAGCAGTAGAAGATGGCCCAAGTCCTTGGGCCCCTGCACCCACAGGGGAGACCTGGAAGAAGCTCTTGATTACTGGCTTCGGTGCGACTCTGGCCATTGCGGCCATCTGGGGAGTGAACCAGCAGAAGGAAGACCTCTCTCTCTCTCTCTCTCTCTCTCTCTTTGCCTCTGCCTGTCTGAAACTCTGCCTTTCAAATAAAATAAATGAAACAAACAAACAAAAAGAGTTGAAGAGCCGGGTAATTTGCAAGAGTACATAGCTTAGAGGGTAGGAGCCATTGTTAATTGAAGATCATTTTGTAAAGAAGTTATAATAACTTTGAAAGAAAGGTATATTTTGGACTTGCTGTCCAGGATTTAACTTACGGAATATTCAGAAAATTTCTTCATTTTATACTATATATTTTTTTCTATATGATATAAAGTAGCTTTAAATTTTACACAGTTTGTGAATGCTTTCTTCTGTAATTTTGACTTTTATAATATTTGGAGGTTAACAGCTGTCATGGAAGTAAACCTTTGACCGGCATGTTAACACTTGGGAACTATAAAATGTGAATTTAGTTAGTTTTACTTTTCATGGCTGGTTGTGAGTAGGGGCATATAGAGGTGCTTGGAAAGTAAACCTTCTGTGCCTTAAAAATGCAAATTAGAGGAACACATTCCAAAATTCCCTGCATAGGCAGATACCCACCCTAGATTATGTGGAGAGGTGGTGATGGGTGGATAGACAAGAACTGCAAATAAGCTTGCGATTGGTTTAAATCATTTTGCTGTATAATGGTTCCCTCTAGTTTAATCCATTTCCTTGGTAGAAAGTTTCTTTTCACTGAATACTGTGCTCCTTTCAGGGTGGCAAACAGTGAAACTACACAGCAGTTTATGTATCCAGTAGCCCTGTCTCACTGAGCTAGACTCGATGCCTATAACTCTAATTGCTGTGTAAATGCAGTTCTCAGTAGTGGCTCTGGTTGTCTGGAAGAGACTGCTGGCTGTGTTTATTTTAAGAAATCAGTTGCTGAACAAGTTTTAACTTTATTGGTAAAAATTCATGTATACTTTGGAAAGACTTGATATTGGGGACAGATTTTTATACATACACTGAAGCATTCTGGATTGTTATTTAGGCAAGACAAACAAACCAATATCTTCAAATATTTGTATTGGCTGAGTCTAGCCTAGGTGGATATTCATCTCATCTGAACCTGGATTTTATAGTAGTGCATTGCATATAGTTCTTTAATAGTTTTCTTCTTCTTAATAGTCAGTCTAATAGAGTTTTTTTTTTAATTACATACTTTTTCTTTTTAATTTCTTTCAACTTCCCCACCAGCCCAGAGCCATTGATAAATCATCAAATCACTAGTTCTCAAACTTTTTGAAGCATAGAATCTTTTATTTAAAAAAAAGAAAAAAAGCTAGTGTGCAAGTTAGATAAATATGAGCAAGTCTCTCTGATGTTGGAGTAGGAGCCCAGTGACCTGCCTTAACTCCTTTATTTTTATCAAGGTTTCTGAAAAATCAGGAAAGTGTGTATTTATGAATGAAAATTCAAGAAATCAAATTTCTTTTTTTAAAAAATATTTATTTGTTATTTGAAAGGCAGAGTTATAGAGAAGCAGAGACAGAGAAGAAAGAGAGAGAAAGAGGGAGAGAGAAAGAGATTGGTTCACTCCCTAAATGGCTGCAATGGCAAGAGCTGGGCCAATCTGAAGCCAGGAACTAGGAGCTTGTTCTAGGTCTCCCATGTGGGTGCCCAAGGACTTGGGCCATCGTCTGCTGCTTTACCAGGCCATAGCAGAGAGCTGGATCGGAAGCGGAGCAGCTGGGACTTGAACCAGTGCCCATATAAGATGTCAGCTCTGCAGGTGTTGGCTTTGTCTGCTACACCACAGCGCTGACCTTGAAATTCTGTTTTCAAATGAAGTCTTGATTTGGGCAATGTAAAATAAGACAGCTTTTGTCTTATGAATCCCAGAAAAATTTTATTTTATTTATTCTCAAAAAGGTGAGTATAGCTAACGATAAGTAACATAAAATATTTGGAGAATGTGGACTTCACTTAGTTCTAATAGAATGTGATTCCTGTGGGCTACGTGTGTATGATGGAATTCCTATCCTACAGTTTGGTTAGGTGATCAGTAGGGAGGGAAGTATTCTAAGAATATGAAGATGGATAGTTGATTGTCTAATGTTAAAAACTGCTTTGTCCTTAATACCTTGAAGACATTGTAAGCAAAATAGTAAATGTGGCATTTGACAGTGCTGCAAAGAAGCATTTGGTTAAATTTCTACCTCTACTTTTATTTTATTTATTTATTTTTTTGGTGGCAGGTTGTAGAGAAAACGAACCCCACAGAACCTGTTGGAGTGGTTTGCCGAGTGGATGGAGTTTACCAGGTCGTGGAATATAGTGAGATCTCCCTAGCAACAGCTCAGAAACGAAGCTCAGATGGACGACTGATGTTCAATGCAGGGAACATTGCCAACCATTTCTTCACTGTACCGTTTCTGAAAGATGTTGTCAAGTATGGCTAAGATGGGGGCTTTGTGAAGCTGTTTTCACTGTTAATCAGAAACTAGGCCGCTTGAAACTTAGACACTCTATAAGTCCTTCACTCACAGAATTCATCTTCTTTTCTTTTAAAAAATATTTATTTATTTATTTGAAAACCTAGAGGCAGAGATGGCAGAGAGAATCTTCTGTTCACTAGTTCACTCCTCAAAATGCTGGCAATAGCTGGGGCTGAGTTGACCTAAGCCAAAGAAAGAGCGCAGGGCTCAATTTGGGTCTTCCACAGGTTGGCAGAGACTCGTGCATTTGGGCCATCACCTGCTGTCTCCCAGGGTGTGCATAATCAGGAAGCTGGCATTGGAAGCATAGCTGGGTCTTCTGACAGGGGATGCAGTGTCCAAGTGGTGTCTTAACCGCTGTGCCAAATTCTCACCCCAGGATCACTTTTCAGACGGAACTTTTATCTCCTATTGTGACTGCTTTTAGTGAGATCATAGAGTTGGAATTAGTAGATGCCGTTCCCCAGTGCATTAACTAGAATCCAAAGCATTTCTCCCTTTTCTTCTCACCCTCCATCCCCCTAGTTGCATCCCAGGTTCTGTTGAAGCAAAGAGTAAGAAGTGAAACTCTAGTGTAATTGGGAGCTTTGTAAAAATCTAGATGGGAGTGGGCATTAGGAGTAGCAATCTAACACCACCTAGAATGCCCATATCAGATATGGGTTCATTTCTCACCCCTATATCTGATCCAGCTTCCTGTTACAGCATATCCTTGAAGACAGCAGGTGATGGGTCAGCTACCTGTGTCCCTGCCACCAACTGAATCAGAATTTCTGCAGGTAGACCCAGGACATCTATATTTTTATAATACTGCCCAAGCAATTTTAATTCAGCTGATTCCCAACTAGCATTTAGGATGTAGTATGTTAAAAAGTAAAGAAAAAACTCGAGACTTGCATGAAAAAAATCAGCCACAAAGGATAAAATGAAAGCTGTTTTATTTCACCAGATTTTTAAATGAAGGACATTCTCACTATCTGATTCAGTTGATAGCTTTAGACATTCAAGATGACTACCTTTTTAAATGTTGATAAGCTTTACTTTAGAATATCAATTCCAGGTTTTTTTTTTTTTTAAGATTTATTTATTTACTTGAAAGTCAGAGAGAGAGGAAGAGAGGAGAGGCAGAGAGAAAGATCTTCCATCCAGTGGTTTACTCCTCAATTGGCCGCAATGGCCAGGGCTGTGCCGATCCAAAGCCAGGAGCCAGGAGCTTCCTCCAGGTCTCCCACGCAGATGCAGGGACCCAAGGACTTGGGCCATCTTCTACTGCTTTCCCAGGCCATAGCAAAGAGCTGGATCAGAAGTGGAGCAGCCAGGTCTCGAACCGGCACCCATATGGAATGCTGGTGCTTCAGGCCAGGGTTAACCTGCTGTGCCGCTGCGCCACAGCGCCGGCCCCTCAATTCCAGTTCTAAGATGTTTTCCATTCTATTGTGGGGTTTGTACTTGTGTTCTTTACTTAGTAACTTTTTGTTTTTTAAGGATTTTTATATATTTATTTGAGAGGTAGAGTTACAGAGAGAGGGAGACAGAGAGAAAGGTCTTCCATCCTCTGGTTCACTCTCTAAATGGCTGCAACAGCTGGAGCTGAGGCAGTCAGAAGCCAGAAGCAAGGAGCCTCCTTCTGGTCTCCCACGTGGGTGTAGGGGCCCAAGCTCTTGGGCCATCTTTCACTGTCTTCCAAGGTCACAGCAGAAGGCTGGATCAGAAGTGGAGTAGCTGGGACCTCAATGAGTGTTCATATGGGATGCTGGCACCACAGGCAGAGACCCAGTCCACTGTGCCACAGTGCCGGCCCTAGCAGTAAATTTGTGTTTTTTTTTTTTTTTTTTGGACAGGCAGAATTAGAGAGAGAGGGAGAGAAAGGTCTCCCTTCCGTTGGTTCATCCCCAAAATGGCCGCTACGGCTGGCCTGCTGCGCCGATTCGAAGCCAGGAGCCAGGTGCTTCTCCTGGTCTCCCATGCGGGTGTAGAGCCCAAGGACTTGGGCCATCCTCCACTGCCTTCCCGGGCCACAGCAGAGAGCTGGACTGGAAGAGGAGCAACCGGGACAGAATCCGGCACCCCGACCGGGACTAGAACCTGGGGTACCGGCGTCGTAGCCGGAGGATTAGCCTAGTGAGCCACGACGTTGGCCACCTAGTAATAACTTTTAGTGTTCATTATTTCCTTCCTCTCTTGGAAGGCTCTCAGCTAGGGAAGTTAGGGTAAAGAGTAGAACTTTTTATAGAAGACGTGGAAATTGTGAGAGACATTGGTGTGAGCCTTCTGTGTGTGTGTACTTTGTAATGTGTAAATCAGTTGTCTTTTAAAAATACAAGATCATGAGTGGAGGAAATCTATTTAATACTGAAATATGAGCTTAAATATTCTCTACTTTTAAAATCCTAGTACTGATTGTTGATGCATTTGCTTCTGACTGTAATCAGATTTCCTGGCATTTTGAGTCTGGAAAGTAATTATATCTTTTTTTCCTATTTCTCAGTGTTTATGAACCTCAGTTGCAGCATCATGTGGCTCAAAAGAAGATTCCATATGTGGATTCCCAAGGGCAATTAATTAAGCCAGACAAACCAAATGGAATAAAGATGGAAAAATTTGTCTTTGACATCTTCCAGTTTGCAAAGTATGCTTTGAATAGCACTAGTAAGATTAAATATACGTTTTGGAAGACAGCTTTTTACTCTTAGGCAGGAAACTATTTTTAGGAAACATTTGATAGTATATACGAGTATCTTAGCTGTGGCATTTTGCATAAAACCTCCACCCAGGGTATGTTTGAGCGGCTTAAGGGTCATTCTTTTTTATCAACTAGTCCATTATTTGACTGTCCTGCAAAGTTATTAATTTATTTTGGCTGAGAGACTGACAATATTGAGGCAAAGAAGTGACCCATTTTTTGTGTTGGATATATTCTTACTGGCCTATGAGTCAGTGTTTCAGTGAATATGTTTTAGATTATATAAGTATAGCTTTCTATAATGATCACATTGGATACTGAGATACGTGTCTCAGAATTGCCCCATATGAAAGTGCTGGAGAAAAATGATCTATATGAGTAATCTCCCCGTGAACATTTCTAATGCAACATTTTTGCCTGCTTTTCCCCTCCAGACCAAATACCAGTGTATTGTCTTTGTGCATTAATATTTCTAGAAATCATTTCTGGAAGTGATTTCTCATTTTGCGCAGAATATTCCAACTTTCTTTGCCTCAGGGATGAGCATCATTTTAGACAGCCTTCATTTGGGATTGGCTGTGTAGAGTGAAGTCAGAAGCTGTGTACACAGTTTTATTTCCTAAGAAAGACGTCTTTGTGTGTTTTCGCTCTAGGAAGTTCGTGGTGTATGAAGTTGTACGGGAAGACGAGTTTTCCCCGCTAAAGAATGCGGACAGTCAGAATGGGAAGGACAACCCCACCACTGCAAGGCATGCGCTGATGTCCCTTCATCACTGCTGGGTCCTCAACGCAGGGGGCCACTTCATAGACGAAAACGGCTCCCGCCTGCCCGCGATTCCCCGGTAAGCCGCTGTCTTCTCTTTGCGTATGACTGCTTGCTTGCTTCCTGCCTCTTGGACTTTTCCTCTCTGGTATATTCCTAGGTTTGTATTGGCATGTTGCGTGGTTCCTCATGAGAAATAACAATAATTTTTGCCCACTTGGCTTTACTTTCTCTTAAAGAGGAGTCTGTTCTGAATCTCTCGTGTGTGCGTGTGTGTGTTTTTTTTTTGGAACATATCCACCATGTCAATAAATGACTCTTCCCAAAGAATGGTTGGAAGAGAATTCTTTTGGTGTGCCTCATGGTTAAAGCCCATCAGTAGCACAGGGCAACCCTCGGCCACAGAGCAGGGGTTGTTGCTGCCCGTATACCCGTGGCCTCACTCTAAGTGAAATCTGTGAGATGCATCGGAAGCCCCCCCGCACCTGCAGGCTGCTCAGGAGATGAAGGAAGGCCCTGGCACTTCTCACCCGGGTACTTTCAGGCCACTGAGGAAGGTGCCCCCAAGGGAAGGGAGTACACTGACATTCACTGATACTCAAGCGTTAGCCATCGGATCAGCGCGGTGCGCTGGCCGCAGCGCGCCGACCACGGCAGCCATTGGAGGGTGAACCAACGGCAAAGGAAGACCTTTCTCTCTGTCTCTCTCTCACTGTCCACTCTGCCTGTCAAAAAAAAAAAAGAAAAAGAAATGTTTTGGGCTTTTTTTTTTTTTTTTAACAACTTCATGCAGATTTGGGAACATGATGATTCTTTCCCTCTACCTACCCCCCACCTACCCTCCCGCCTTTCTTCCTCCTCCCTCTTCCTTTCCCATTCTTGTTTTGGGTGTTTAAGAAGTTACAAATGGGCATACTTGAAGCTGAGAGAAAGCATTTTTAAGCTAAATCTTGTATTTTATTTTAAAATCTTTATTTATTTTTTGACAGGCAGAGTAGACAGTGAGAGAGAGAGACAGAGAGAAAGGTCTTCCTTTGCCGTTGATTCACCTTCCAATGGCCGCCGCGGCCGGCGCACTGCAGCCAGCGCACCGCGCTCATCCGATGGCAGGAGCCAGGTGCTTCTTCTGGTCTCCCATGCGGGTGCAGGGCCCAAGGACTTGGGCCATCCTCCACTGCCCTCCTGGGCCACAGCAGAGAGCTGGCCTGGAAGAGGAGCAACCGGGACAGAATCTGGCGCCCCGACAGGCACTAGAACCTGGGGTACCGGCGCGGCAGGCGGAGGATTAGCCTATTGAGCCGCGGCGCCAGCCTTAAAATCTTTGTTGACCTCTTGAATTTCCCCTTCTGAATTATTTGGTGGTTCTGCACTTAAATGAAAGCATTTTGCTCTCTAATTTACACAGCTAAGGGAGAAAATGCACATGAGCACGAGTGCCTCAATAAATATCAGAATTCTGGGTCTCAGAATTTACTTTTTTTTTTCATTTTAAATTTTTTTGACAGGCAGAGTTAGACAGTAAGACAGAGAGAAAGGTCTTCCTTCCATTGGTTCATCCCCTAAATGGCCACCAGGAGCCAGGTGCTTCCTCCTGGTCTCCCATGCAGGTGCAGGGCCCAAGGACCTGAGCCATCCTCCACTGCACTCCTGGGCCACAGCAGAGAGCTGGTCTGGAAGAGGAGCAACTGGGACAGAATCCAGCACCCTGACTGGGACTAGAACCCAGGGTTCCGGCGCCGCAGGTGGAGGATTAGCCTAGTGAGCTGCGGTGCTGGCCGGAATTTACTTTTCTATTTCTGTTTTTACAAGCAGGAGCAGTGGCAGCTCCTGTCTCCCAGCCCAAGGCCGCTTTCAGGCTGTGTCTTATAAGCTTTCTCCGTGGCATGCCACTTTGTTCTCATTCTTCATCTTTGGCCATTTTTTTTTTAACCACTTCAGGTTTCTTGTGTCACCTTTATGATTTACCATAAGTACCATAAATACATACCATTCACTCAAGTATATTTTGCAACTCCGCTTCATTGTTATTGTTTGATTTGTTTCCATTCCCATTAATGCTTATTTATTCCCACATAGCAGTGCTACAAATGGAAGGTCAGAGACCATCACAGCTGATGTCCATCACAAGTAAATATACCAGCCTGTCGACAGTGCATGGTGATGGGGCTGTGCTTCCCTCCGTACTAACAGCATTGTAGTGTAGAGCGCTGCCTTTCTGGGGATCTGGAGGGAGGATGATTGAAGCTTTGGTGGGGGTGCACTGCTTCATTGGTGGCAGGCCTTTGTCTGGATGATGCTAACTCGGATCTCAGTGCATGCTGGAAATGGGGAGCGAGCTTTACTAAGGAATCAGATCCCATAGGGGTTGGTTGCACCCACGGGTGCAAATTTACAGGTGATTGATCAGGTCCTGAGCAGGCTGCTGGGCAGGAGAACAAATTGGGTTCCTAACTTACGCTTTTTGGTGTGAACATAAGCTAGAGAGAAACCATTCTGCAGCCATGTCTTTCTGAATGGGCTATATGCTCTCAGAATAAAGGCCTACTGCTCCTGATTTATAAAAGGCCTTCAAAACATTGATGGAAAATAGAATTACAGGATGGTGAGGATTTTCCTTGAGCCTTTTGAAGCCTTTATGTATTTTCTTTTTTTTTTCCTCCTAAAGATTTATTTATTTGTTTGGAAGGCAGAGTTGCACAGAGAGGAGAGGGAGGGAGGGAGAGAGAGAAGAAGGTTGATGGAGGGGAGAGAGAGAGAGAGAGAGATCTTCCATCTGCCAGTTCACTCCGGAAATGACCATAATGGTGAGGGTTGGGCGGGCTGAAGTCAGGAGCCAGGAACTTCTTCCGGGTCTCTCATGGGTGCAGGGGCCTAGGACCTTGGGCCCTCAGTTGCTTTTCCGGAGTACATTAGCAGGGAGCTGGAAGGAAGTAGAGCAGCTGGGACTTGAACCAGTGCCCGTATGGGATGCCTGTGTCACAGGTGTTGGCTTAACCTGTTATGCTGCAACACCGGCCCAATTTTTTTGTAATATGGAGAAAATTTTCTCTTTATTTATTTTCTCACTCTGCTAGCTCTTACTTTTGGCCATTGTGTATTGATTTCGGTTAAGTATTATCTTGTTTTTAAGGAAAGTATCCTTTTCTCTCAAGGGCAGGTCCTTTTTACCTAGAAGTAGCACATATCCTCTCTCATCTGGGTACTGACAGAGTTCTAAATCTTTATAGTGAAAGAGTTAGCTTGATATTCTTGCTACATTTGAAAAGTCATTAGGTCTAGTAAGGTAATCTGGGATGTGTGTACAGGGCACAGGATCTGGAGCTGGAGGTGATCTCAGAGAGCAGCATTGGTATCAGTTCCATCCATGCGTTTTTCTAGTCCACATCATTCCTCTCTGCCCCACAGAGACAAGGCCTGTGAGTGTCAGTGTTTCTGGGAGTGGCCTTGTAGACAAGGGCGTGGACTTGGAGGTCTGGGTAGTTTATTCTAGGGCCCAGAGATGACTATTTTCCCTCATGCCATAGTGATGAGGGTGCAGAGCCCTCTGCCATTTCCTGCCTCATGCATCATTTTTTTTTTTTTTAAAGATTTATTCTATTTATTTGAAAGACAAAGTTACAGAGAGGTAGAGACAGAGAGGTCTTCCATCCACTGGTTCACTCCCCAGATGGCCGCAATGGGCAGAGCTGCGCCAACCTGAAGCCAGCAGCCAGGATCCAGGAGCTTCCTTAGGGTGTCCCATGTGGGTGCAGGGACCCAAGGAGGTGGGCCATCTTCCACTGCTTTCCCAGGCCAGAGCAGAGAGCTGGATGGGAAATGGTATTCTGAGTTTTTAAAATTGTCTTCCCTCCTTCAGAGCGTCTACCTTTGTTATTTTGCTGATTTTCATGGTACTAGAATGGAAGTTACATTCAGTCAGCGGTGTATGAGTGTTTTTTGGACTCAGAACTGTCTCGGAACTTGGTACACTGAATCCTTTACAGGTTTAGGTGGAACCAGGCTATCTGCATCTTATCAGTGGGGTGAAACTTCGTTTTTTGTGTGACTCTTGATTTGCCCCAGAAGGTCTAGACAGGATGTCTTGAGCTGTTGTGATAGAATCTGGTACATGTTTGGGTAGATGTGTGCCCAGTTTGAGCCTTCTCTTTTCTCTGCATTAATCTGTCATCCATCTGCCCTCATGGTTCATTTATTCATCCAACAAATAGGACTGCTCACAGACCTGCAAGTGCTGTTAGTATCTTAGTCGCTGTAGTATCTTATACAAGAGAAATGAGTCATTTCTTATAGACTACTGGGAGATGCAAGATGAGCTTACATGAAAGTTCAGGACATTATCAGATAGTTTGTGATTGTGTGCTAAATATGTAGTGTAGACAATATTTTAGGAGAAAACTTATTTTTATATAAATGAATGGTAGCAATAGCTATGAGATGCAGTGGTCAACAGAAAGTTAGGGTTTGAGGTGCATCTTGGAGGATGTATGTGATTTTTATCCAAGGACCATAGTTGAAATTGACTTGGAATAATCCAAAGAGTGCAGCTATCTTGGTTTGAGTGGAAGAGTAGCAGGATGGGTAAACTGGAGTAAGAGAGAGCGCCTTGAAGTCCAGCTCAGTGGTTCTGTTTAGAGAAAGGTTGGCTTGTACCCAGTTGTAGAAGCCCTCTGATTTTATTGACTCCACCAAAATTTGAGATTTCATACTTGGGAAAGGAGAGAAGAGCCTTGGTTTGAGGTTACAAGAGATGAAATTTTTGTGTGTCCTGTATCCTATTGATAAGATTTTTGAAGTGGCAAATATCATGCAGATTTCTAATGGCTATCCACAAGAAATTCAGGATTGCCAAGGGCTATCAATGTTAGATTGTGACCTGAAGAAGCAAACTGGTGACTGTGACCTTTCTTTGCTTGGCTGCATTCTGCCTTAGCTCTTTAAAAATGTAACAGAGAAGTTCTCTGAAGTGAAGTGAATAAATCAGCTCAACTAATCTAAGGGACTTGAGTTGAACAGGAAAACCAGGTACTGGGAAATACCTGCCCTGCTCTGTAGAGCAGTACTAAGAGAACTCTCTGCAGTGAAGGCAATGGTCCATACCTGTGCAATCCACACTGATCGTCAGAATGCTTGAAATGTAATCATTATGACTGAGAAACTGAGTTTTTGATTTTTAATTAATTTTTAAAAATTATTCAGATTGAAGTAGCCACATAGCTACTATATTTTGAAGTGCAGCCTTTACAATGTTTGTCAAAGTTAGTGCTTGCAAGGTTGTGGTGAGGGTTAAAATGAAGAAATGAAAGATGTAAAACATCTAGCAGTGGGCCTGTCAGATAGTTTATATTCAACACAGAATCCCTTCTTTATCAGACTGGAACTTGGAAATACTAAAAAAATTAGAGATATATACAGGGATAGTGTGTAACTGTTGGTGAAATGCTGTACAGAGTTACTAGCAATTGTTGGCATTTGTCCTAAATAGTGTCTTTCTGACCATAAGAAGTCCATTTTAACTTGAAAAGTTTAGTGATCATTATGGCAGGATTGATCCCATTTGTTTAACTAGCAGAATTTGTCGTCTGCAAGCTTCTCAGATGGTCTGTCCGCACTTTCACTCTGGCAAGTAACATAGGAGGCTGCATCTTTAACACTTACTTGGTTTTTTCCTTAGGTTGAAGGATGCCAATGATGTACCGATCCAGTGTGAAATCTCTCCTCTCATCTCCTATGCTGGAGAAGTAAGTTTCCTTTGCTTTCCCCTCCTTATCTTTTAAAAGTGGGAGTCTGTTGTTATGCCGAGTTGCTCGTCAGCTGGGATGTCTTCTGGTGGCCATGCGCTGAGGAGCTCCTCCTGGGAAGCAGCTGCAAAGCTGCACTTGTCCTGAATTCTGCTCTTTGAGAATTCCTGTTGCAACTTTGCACCTATCCCATAAGTCTATAATGTTGAACCTGTTTACCTATCCACTGGAATGCGTTAGACTTTAAAAATGCATATTCAGTCCTGTTTTTTAGATAAATCAGCTGGCACCTTTTAAAGCAATAGGATTTTTCTTTCAAGGAATCTAGTTTCTTCATGTACTTTGTATGCTTACTGTTAAAACCTGGATTTAGGGTTCTCTACTGTTCTAATTATATATATTTTTCCCCTGGAAATTCTTGCTGGTCCTGCTTAATTGTAGTATAAGAAACAGCCATCTTGCTGTTAACTCTACTGGGTGTTGATTACAGGAAGAGTGAACATTATCTTAATAACTTTGGAGATAATGATGGAAATAATTTTGGTGATGTTATGTATTTTGTTTCCGTAAATAAGCTCAGATTAAAAAGTATGGTAAGTGACTTGACTTTTAAATTCTTCATCTCAATCCAACTTTTGGTAAGCAGATTACAGCAAGTCTAGCATTGCTTGGCAAGCACCCACAAGTTTTTCTCTTTTGCTTCAATCTTTTTTTTAGGGACTAGAAAGTTATGTGGCAGATAAAGAATTCCATGCACCTTTAATCATCGATGAGAATGGAGTCCATGAGCTGGTGAAAAATGGTATATGAACCAGACACCAAGTGCCATCACAAGAGGAAAACCTTTTATTTTTGATAGACCAACTGTGAACCTACAGGATGTCTGTTGGAAGTCTGAAGTTGCAATATACACAGTTTGATTTTTCTTGTTGAAATCTTACAACACATACATCCCGAGCTTTCCATGACTGGACTTCAGATAGCATTTTTATGATTCTCAGCTCACTGAAAGTCTTATTTATATTTTCAGCTGTATAATTTTTTTCCAAGCCAAGGAAACCATTGGGCACCCAGGAAATTTCCTACACCGTAACTATAGTCAGGATGTCCAGCAGCACTTTACTTGGAGCTGGAAACATTTATTTTTGAAGTTGTATATAGTAATATTATGTTGTACATGCAACAGGGTTTCTATGGTACTAAAAGTTTGTTTTATTTTATCAAACATTGACCTTTTATAAGAAAATAATTGGACAGTAAAATAAAATTATCTTCTTGTCTCTGGAGTGCGATTTGTATCTTGAAGAGATATTCCATTGGGAAAAGATGAAACGGGAAAAACTTTGGGGCCGTGCACGAAAACAAATGGATGCTCTGTGAGGTTGTGGTCATAGAACTTTTTCCAGTGAACCTCTGACTTTGGCTGTATCTTGCTATTTATAATAACGCTCAACTAAAGCTTTTGCTTCCCAAGGAGCATTTGGCAATGTCTGGAGACAGTTTTGGTTGTCACAACTGGGAGGATAAGGTGGTAGGACCGGCATCTAATGTGTGGAGATCAGAGATGTTGCTAAACAATGTACAGTGCATAGGACTGCCTCCTCAAAGAATTATCTGGCCCCAAATGTCAAGTGTCAAGGTTGAGGGACCTTATTTCACATCATTCATTTACGCCATTTTGCGCAACTATTTGATGGCATTTAGGAATTCAAAAGAATGTAGTTTCTGGATTGGCTGAGAAAAATTAATACCATTCCTGTTTTTTCTAGCTAGAATGCTATAAAAGAAGAAGAAAGACAAAGGTGGTTCTTTGCATATGAGCTATAGATCATTGGTCATAGCAGTGACTACAATGCAGTTTGTGTCTAAAACACAGTTTGCGTGAAAATATTGAGCATTGTAATGCATTGTACATAACACGAATTAACCAAAAAAAATTAAAATGGGGATAAGAGAAAGATTCTAAAAATTACATCTAGAGAAGAGATTAATAAATTTTATTTTCCACTAATGACTTCTCTCAAGAGGCAATTTCATGGGTGGGTCTTTTGTTTAAGGATCACTGTTTGAAAAGAGTATATTCTGTCTGCTCAGCATCTATCTATGGTTTTTGTACTGACGCCTGAATGCTGCATCTATCATGTTTTCTCTTAGTTTAGTTCAATATCAGTCTAAGTTTTATTATTGTTATCCATTCCATTTTTCAGAAAGATGTATGAACTTTGCAAATGAGCTCCAAATAGACTGTGAGGACAGAACTGCAGAGTTTTTAGCACCTGAATGTGTGCGTTATCTCCTTCCTCCAAACATTCACCTGCTACTTCCTCTCCCCTGTGTTTAGGATCATAGCATTAGTGCTAGGGAGGGGAGGAATGGAAGCATGGCATTGTGGTAGTAGTGTTATTGGAGAGGGGCAATGATTGGGGGATGCTGGAGATTAAGGGCAAAAAGCCCGAGAACCTTTGAGCCATGAGATTGTGAGAAGATGGCACTGAGTATCTTCAGTTGTCCTCATTAAATAATTACTCAGAAAATGCAGAATTAGGTAAAATGTTTATAGAATATGAATTAGAATCATTTGGTAATAGTGTGATAAAAGAAATGTGTTAATAGCTACCTTATGTCTGGTCCAACCACACCTGCCACATATTTACAGAACTGATAGTCACAAATGAACATATAAGCCCCGAAGATGTGTCCAGTGACAGCTACTGGAAGATCAGCCAAAAATGCCTTTTTGTTCTCAGTTTTGGCAGTGATTCTTGAGTCTGACTGTATTTCTAACCCTAGCTTACTGTCTCCAGCATTGTCTCATCATGATTCATCATGGTGTGTCAAATCTGTTACCCAGGTAGGAAGAGGCAAGGGGAAATCATGCATACTCTTAGGAGAGTGTCTGCAATGCAGACCTTGCACTACTGACATGGAGATCTGTTTTTCCACTAGCTGAGACTGATGTTCGTGCAGTCTGTGACCCGCTTTGGCCCCAGTTTAGAAAGAGCTAGTTGGGAAGTGATCAATGAATGAGTCATCCAGTTGGACTGAATGCCGGTCACATGCCCAGTACTATCAGGGGTCAGAATGTATAACAGAGAGGCCGGCGCCGTGGCTCAACAGGCTAATCCTCCGCCTTGCGGCGCCGGCACACCGGGTTCTAGTCCCGGTGGGGGCACCGGATTCTGTCCCGGTTGCCCCTCTTCCAGGCCAGCCCTCTGCTGTGGCCCGGGAGTGCAGTGGAGGATGGCCCAGGTGCTTGGGCCCTGCACCCCATGGGGAGACCAGGAAAAGCACCTGGCTCCTGGCTCCTGCCAGCGGATGAGCGCGGTGCGCCGGCCGCAGCGCGCCGACCGCGGCGGCCATTGGAGGGTGAACCAACGGCAACGGAAGACCTTTCTCTCTGTCTCTCTCTCTCTCACTGTCCACTCTGCCTGTAAAAAAAAAAAAAAAAAAAAAAAAAAAGGAATGTATAACAGAGTCCACTCCTTACAAAGTTGGCATTCTGGTTAGAGATAACATTTAAAAACATTTTTTAAAGAGGAGTAACACATATTACACAATTGAAAGATAATTCAGTACTAAAATGTAAGGAATTAAATTCAATAAGAGTTAAATAAGATGGTCATTTATAAAGTGGAGTTTTGTGGCAGACTTCGCAAAGCAGGGACCAGTGATTTAGTCTAGCAGCCGTGAAGGTATCTGTGTCCCACACTGGACTGCCTCGGTTTGGTTACTCCAGCTCCCTGCTAATACAGACCCTGGGTGGCAGGCTCCAGCGTTGGCTCAACCTTGACTATTTTGGACATTTGGGGAATAAACCAGTGGATGGGAACTCTTGTTTCTCTGCCTCTTAAAGAAAGAAACAATGGGATTTATATCTGTAGATACAGATTTATAGAGAGAGATTATCAGAGATTGGCTCATGTGATTATGGAAGCCAGGAAGTTCCATGACCTTTTGGTAAGCTGGAGACCAAGTAAAAGCATTGCTGAATTCCAGTCAAAAGCAGAAGGCTGGAGAGCGAGGAGACCCAGTGGTTTAAGTTCTAGTCTGAGTCCGAAGGCCAGGGAATGAAGTGCTTATGTTTGAGGACCAAAGATGTATGTCCCAGCACAGGGTGAGAAAATTCATCCACCTTCCTTTTTCTTCTGTTCAGACCCCCAGTGGATTGGATGATGCCCTTTCACATTGATGGATGGCTGTGTTCTTGGTAGATCTACTGCTTCAAACCCATGTGTTTTGCTGAAGCACTCTCACAGACACACCCAGAAATAATCAGCTATCTGGGCTGCCTTTAGCACAATCAAATTGACATAAAATTAACCATTACTCCCACCATAATTCTTAAATTGGGGTCTGATGGGGTTGGCGCCGTGGCACAGTAGGTTAATCTTCCACCTGCAGTGCCAGCATTGCATATGAGTGCTGGTTTGAGTCCTGGCTGCTCCTCTTCCAATCCAGCACTCTGCTGTGGCCTGGAAAAGCAGTACAGGATGGCCCAAGTGCTTTGGCTCCTGCACCTATGTGGGAGAAATGGGGAAGAAGCACCTGGCTCCTGGCTTTGGATCAGTGCAGCTCTGGCCATTTGGGGAGTGAACCAGAGGATGCAAGACCTTTCTGTCTCTCCCTCTCATTGTCTGTAACTCTACCTCTCAAATAAATAAGTAAAATCTTAAAAAAAAATTGGGATCTGATGTCTATGTACTGACAATACAACGGCCCTGTTTAATTCAAAATGTATTATGAAAAATCAATTAGGATTTTAGTAATTAGACCCATGTTGCCTATAGTAGGCACTCCATCATTTTAATTCTGATTTATTAGATTTAATTTCCCTAAGATGCAAATATATACTGTGATTCAGAAATGGACCATTACACGGAGACTGATAATTACTCTGGAGAAAGGGTCACTTAACAGCATCAAATTTCCAAGCACTGTCCAAGATATGAGGTTAGAAAACCTGTTAATGGTGATTTCCTAAGTATAGTCTCCTGATCACATACATCAACATCATCTGGAGACTTGTTGGAAATTCTAAGGATTACTTATGTGTTTGCGGATGGAACTTAAAAATTTGTGTCTCATAACCCCTGATTCTGATGTACACTAGGATTTAAGAATCATCACTGTAAGAGAATTTGGCAGGGGCTGGTGCTGTGGCATAGTGGATGAAACTGCTGCCTGCAGTTCCTGCATCCCATTTGAGTGCCAGTTTGAGTCTCAGCTGCTCCACTTCTGATCCAGCTCTCTGCTATGGCCTGGGAAAGCAGTAGAAGATGGCCCAAGTCTTTGGGCCCCTGCACCCGTGTGGCAGACCCGGAAGAAGTTCCTGGCTCCTGGCTTCGGATCGGCACAGCTCCAGCCGTTGCAGCCAATTGGGGAGTGAACCATTGAATGGAAGACCTCTCTCTCTCTGCCCCTCCTCTCTCTGTGTAACTCTGACTTGCAAATAAATAAATCTTTTAAAAAATTTTTATTTATTTGGAAAGCAGGGTGGTACTGAGAGAGAGAGAGAGAGAGAGAGAGAGAGAGAAAGAGAGAGATAACTTCCATCACTGATTTTCTCCCCAAAGACCACAACTGATCCAGGACAAAGCTAGGAGCCCAAAATGCCATTTAGATCTCTCCTATATGGGTGGCAGGGGCCCAGGCACTTGGGCCATCATCTGCTTCTTTCCCAGGCACATTAGCAAGGAGTTGGATAGGGAGCAGAGCAATTAAAACATTGAACAGGCACTCTGATATGGGAACCCAGCATCATCACAGCTGTGGCTTGACCCTCTGTGCCACAATGCTGGACCTCATAAAAATATTTTTAATATTGGTTTATTTGAATTCTGTTCAAACCTATTTATTGCCTTTAACTAATATGTCTCCTAAATGTCTTTTTTAAATATTTATTTATTTATTTATTTGAAAGGCAGAGTTACAGAGAGGCAGAGGTAGGGAGAGGGAGAGGTCTTCCATTGCTGGTTCACTCCCCAGATGGCCACAAAGGCCAGAGCTGCGCCGATCTGAAGCCAGGAGCCAGGAACTTCTTCTGGGTCTCCCACGTGGGTGCAGAGGCCCAAAGACTTGGGCCATCTTCTACTGCTTTCCCAGGCCATAGCAGAGAGCTGGATCAGAAGTGGAGCAGCAGGGACTTGAACCCACACCCATATGGATGCTGGCACTGCAGGCAGCGGCTCTACCTGCTACGTCACAGTGCCGGCCCCTCCTAAACCTGTGAGACTTTCTCCTTTTTTTAAAGAGTAATTTTTTGAAAAAAATTGTTTTTTCAAAGTAAGCTTGCAAATTTTGCATTGCGTTCCATGATGTTCTTTTAAAATGTTCTACCATTTCCCATGTTTCTTGAAAACTGTAGTTATGTATCTGAGACTTTTTCACATTTGGGCTTGTAATACCTCATCTAAAGACTTACTATAAAGCTACAATAATCTAGACAGTATGGCAATGACAAGCTCGAAAACTATCAGTGGAACAGGATGAAGAGTCTAGATATAGACTCTCACATACTCACATTTGGCCAATTGGTTTTCTTATTTGTTTATTTATTTGAAAGGCAGACCAAAAGAGAAAGAGAGCAAGAGTGAGTGAGGGAGGGATATATCTTCTATTTGCTGGTTCACTCCCCAAATGGCAGCATCAGCCAGGTCTGGGCCAGGCTGAAGCTGGGAACCAGGGATTCCTTGCTATTTCCCACATGGGGCAGCAGGGGTCCAAGTATTTGGGTCATTATCTGTTGCCTCCCAGGCCTATCAGCAGGAAGCTGAATTGAAAGCAGAGCAGCCAGGACTCAAACCAGCACTCCAATATGGGATGCTGGTGTTGGGAGCAGTGGTTTAACCTGCCGTGCCACAATGCTGGCCTCACCAACTGGCTTTCAACAAAGGTGGAAAGACATTTCAGTGGAGTAAAAAAGTCTTTTAATCAAATCATGCTGGGATGATTATATATCCATATGTAAAGAGTGAATTTTATACAAGCATTGCCCTTTATGTAAAATTAACTTGAATTTGAGCATAGAACTAAATGTAAAACCTAAAACTTCTACTAGACTACAGGAGAAAAATATCTGTGACCCGTGGTTAGGCCAAAATTTCTTAGCCTTGCCACTAAAAGCCTAATTCAAAACAGGAAAAAAAAGAACTTTATTGAAACTAAAAACTTCTTGAAGAGACATTTAAGAGAATGAAAAACAAAACACCTAGATTTTTAGAAACTATTTGCTAACCAGGTATCTAATAAAGAACTTGCATCTGGAATATGTAAAGAATTTTCAAAGCTCAATAATGAAAAAATAACCTAATTTAACAGAGAAAAAAATTTGAATACTTACTTCAATAAGGAGAAATGGATAATAAATGTATACATGAAGAGATAATGAACATCATTAAAGGAAGTGGGAATTAAAACCATGATGATTAAAAAGGGCACCCTCAGCAAACCCGGCAAGGATATGGAAGTCTCATGGATCATTGGTGCCTTCTGATAGGGTTTGGCTCTGTTGGAAAGCTCTGAGAGTTTTTTTTAAGTTAAGCATCAGCTTAGCATGTCATCCAGCAAAAATCTTAGGAGAAAGGAATCAGACACAAAATGAGGTAGACACTATATTATCTGTATATATAATAATCAAGAATTGGTGGGCCAGCGCTGAGGCTTACTAGGCTAATCCTCCGCCTGTGGCGCCGGCACACCGGGTTCTAGTCCCGGTCGGGGCACTGGATTCTGTCCCGGTTGCCCCTCTTCCAGGCCAGCTCTCTGCTGTGGCCCGAGAGTGCAGTGGAGGATGGCCCAAGTGCTTGGGCCCTGCACCCCATGGGAGACCAGGAGAAGCACCTGGCTCCTGGCTTTGGATCAGCGCAGTGCGCTGGCCGCAGTGGCCATTGGAGGGTGAACCAATGGCAAAGGAAGACCTTTCTCTCTGTCTCTCTCACTGTCTAACTCTGCCTGTCCAAAAAAAAAAAAAAAATTGGTAAAACTAATCTGTGGTGGAAAAAGCACAGTCAAGTCCTATGGAAGGCGGATCTGTTGAGTGAGGAGAGGAGCACAAGGAGGCTGCTGAGAGCTGGAGATAGCCTGTGTTTTGCCCAGCAGTGGATGCAGACACATTTGTATAAGCTCATTAAACTGAACTTCTTGGACGTTATATCTCAATTAAAAAAACTAAAGATTTCCTACCCTTCATTTTGAAGTCTTGAAACATATGTAAAACTAATTCAGTGATCAAAGAGAGAGTCTAAATAACTTGCCAAGATTTCATAACTGGTAGTGGCAGAGCCAGGATTAAAATCTAAGTCTCAGGGCCAGTGCTGTGGCGTAGCCAGTAGAGCAGCCACCTCAGTGCCAGCATCACATATACGTGCTGGTTCGAGTCCTGGTTGCTCCACTTCCAATCCAGCTCTCTGCTATGGCCTGGGAAAGCAGCAGAGGATGGCCCAAGTCCTTGGGTCCCTGTACCTGCGTGGGAGACCTAGAAGAACCTCCTGGTTCATGGCTTTGGATCGGCATAACTCTTGCTGTTGCCGCCAATTAGGGAGTGAACCTGTGGATGGAAGACTCTCTCTCTGCCTTTCATTCTCTCTCTGTGTAACTCTGACTTTCAAGTAAAAATAAATAAATTAAAAAAAAAAACCTAAGTCTGACTCCACCGAAATCCCTTCTTTTAATTATTTTTTATAGATTTATTTTATTTGTTTGAAAGACAGAGTTAGAGAGAGAGTGAGAGAGGTCTTCCATCCACATGTTCACTCCCAAGATGGTCGAAATGGCTGGAGTTGTGCTGACCCAAAGCCAGGAGCCAGGAGCTTCTTCTGGGTCTCCCACGTGGGTGCAGGGGCCCAAGAACTTGGGCCATCTTCCACTGCTATCCCAGGCCATAGCAGAGAACTGGATCGGAAGAGGAGTAGCTGGGACTAGAACTGGTGACCATATGGGATACTGGAGCTTCAGGCTAGGGCTGCATCACAGCACCGGCCCCTTAATTATTCTACTACATAACTCACTGCTACACTGCCTGCTAATCCC
The DNA here is from genome assembly GCA_949820135.1 of Sylvilagus floridanus. Lineage (NCBI taxonomy): Eukaryota > Metazoa > Chordata > Mammalia > Lagomorpha > Leporidae > Sylvilagus > Sylvilagus floridanus. The sequence goes on from OX463225.1 coordinate 124,093,527, forward strand.
AACAACATGATGAAATGTTGTATATACCACCTATAGTTTTTGAAAGTAAAGGAATGAAGTAGTTGTGCTTTGTGAGAAAGAGATGGGGACAGAGAGAGAGAGGTCCCATCTGCAGTGGCCAGGCCTAGGCTGCAGCAAGGAGCCAGAAGGCAGGAATGTAATGGTCTCCCATGTCGGTGGCACAAATCTCAAACCCAGATACTTGAGCCATGAGGCTGCCACCAAGGTCTATATTAGCAGGTAGCTGGAGGCAGGGGCCAGTGCTGGGAATGCAGCCTCTGTACCTAGTTGTGGAATGCAGGCATCTGAAGAGCTGAGCCAAACACCTACCCCTGCTTTACAACCTTTAAGCAAACAGAGTCAAGGAGGAATGAAAACAACTGTTAATGAAGAAAAAACACCTGTTTTCAGTGCACGCCATTAGCAGTTGAAGGGAAAGGCAAGTTGGTAGGAGATAGCTCAGTCTGCAGTCTCCAGGAAGGGAGGATCTTTAAGCACAAAGAGAGAGGACCAGCTGGCTGTCACCTGGCCCCGCTCAAGTTAGTGTGAAACGAGGGAATCAGAATAAAGTTATGCAACACCAGCCCAAGGCCAATTACTGTCCCTGGGCCTAGGCCACGTTTCCTCTTTGTTTATTAGAGTGTCTGTGTGCATATGCACGTGTGCCAGCAAGGACCAGTTCTGAGAATAACTGAACACTTGAGAGTGGAACCCAGCTCTACTTCGGTGAGTGTGGTTGTTGCAATACAAAAGCTTTTCTCACCCTGTTTGCCTTCCCTTTATCATCGACTCAGCTCATGTCCCCTGGGAAAGCCACGCTGGAGGGCAGTGCTTCTGGCAGATGGAATTTGGCAGTGGTCAGTCTCAGTAGACAAGGGCCCCAGGACAGGAAATTCTATTCAAGGCCATTTGCTAAGCAGTTAGTGAGAAGGAAAAACCTACCCATGTTTTGGTTTGTAGGTGGAGGTTGAACACTCTACCCCTGCAGAGAACAAAGTTGTAAGTCTACCTGCATTGCTTGTTGGTCTTTATATATAAAGAGTTACACAGAGAGAGAAGGAGAGGCAGAGAGAGAGGTCTTTGTTCCACTGATTCACTCCCCAGGTGGCCACAATGGCCCGAGCTGCGCCGATCCGAAGCCAGGAGCCAGGAGCTTCTTCTGAGTCTCCCACGTGGGTGCAGGGGTCCAAGGACTTGGGCCATCTTCCACTGCTTTCCCAGGCCATAGCAGAGAGCTGGATTGGAAGTGGAGCAGCCGGGACTTGAAGCAGAGCCCATATGGGATGCCGGCACTATAGATGGCAGCTTTACTGGCTATGCAACAGCACTGGCCCCTGGTCTATTCTTAACTAGAGGGACAATATCCAAGTAGTGATTAAATTAAAGTCCCACAGTGACCCTTTGTATTAATATTTATTAGTAAAGACATTTTTTTAAGATTTATTTTTATTTATCTGAAAGGCAGAGTCACAGGGAGGAAGGGAGGGAGGGAAGAGAGGGAGAGGGGGCAGGGGACCTCTCATCCACTGGTCCACTCCCCAGATGGCCACAGTAGTTCAGGTTTGTAGCAGGATTTGTGGACCAAGACAAGGCACCAAGGCCCCTTAACAGGAAGTAGTCTCTTATCATGCATAAGGCCCAGGTGAATTTTTTATCCAAAATCCCGAGTCCCGACCGAAGGAAGGTTTTTCCTTATTCATGGAGTCTCCCTTACGTGGCTACCTGCACACATTTGATTGGATATTCTGAGGTTATATGGCAGCCACAGGATTGACACAATACTGCCCATGTGAACAGTTACTGAAGATTATTTTTTACACATATACTGAGCCATAAGCTGTCTGGCAAGGGTTAACATCATTGCTCCGTGATAACGAGCAGAACTCAAATGGTTACGTGTGAGCAGATAGGAACTGCAGTGCAAGCATTGATAGGTAAGCAAATAACACGCACATTTCGTTTCCAGGACACATGCCTCCCTTTTTCTTCTAACCTTGGGAAGGCCTCTACCACAACCTTAGCCATGTCAGTTAGACACAAGTTTAATCAAAAGACAGAGGATTCTGTCACAGGTTGGGCCAAGCCAAAGCCAGGAGCCAGGAGCTTCCTACAGATCTCCCACATGGGTGCAGGGGTCCAAGGACTTGGGCCATCTTCCACTGCTTTTCCCATGTGCTTCAGCTGGATTGGAACTGGAGCAACTGGAATTCAAATCAGCGCCCACATGGGATGCCAGCATGGCGGGCAACAGTTCAACCCATGGCGCCGTAACATAGACCCCAATAAAGACCTCTTTTTGTCTAACCCTTTTATCTTTGCATCCAAGTTTTGTGGGCCTTCCAACAAGGACATGCGAATGGGCTTGTGTCCAGAGCTGTCTGCAGATCCTTGGGAGTGAGGCAGCAGCCCCTGGCTCTATTGCTGGACCCATCCTGTCAGGGAGGCTGGTGTCAGCAAAGCTTGAGGGTAACAATGAGCTAATATTGGAAGCTGTGGGGCTTCAGAATGTATTTGCTTCAGCGAGTTTTCATGGCTTAAATTTTCATTTATCTTCTGAGCATCCCCTGGGCTGGTTCCTGTGAGTCAGCTGCCCCCCTGGAGCCCTTGTCCTGGCTGGCCAGGGTTCCTGGAGTTCTTTGGAGCCTTCTGCATGGGGTTATTTCTGTGCAGCAGAGGGCAGTATTTTCAAATGCTCAGGCATCAGCTCCTGAGCTTTAGGAGAACCTGGGAACTGGAGACTCTAGGATGTGGCGATTGACACGGAATGCCCCAGGAGCCCACTTCCCACCCCCGTCAAGATTTTAGGGGGATTGCTCCCACGGTTCTCATCCTCTTGTTTGCAGATGATCCAAGAATGTAGTCTGAGTACTCCATTTTACAGATAAGACGGCCAAAGAGAAGGGACTCCCTCAAGGTGGCACTGCTACTTAGCCACAAAGGTTAGAGTAGCTTTTAAGTCAGAGCCGGGATCAGTGACTAGGAGTCATCTGTTTCCTGAGGTTCATGCTCTAGATGTGGGTAGAATGGCAAGGACGATGGAGTCAGAAGAGGAAGAACAAAGGTCAGAACTGAGTTCCAGAAGTAGCAGCAGCAGCATGGACTACAGAAATTGCACAGGTTTCTTTCTCTACATACACTTGCCAGTTACTGCTAGTGCTATATTTAAAAACTTGTTAGAGAAAGGCTTCTAATAAAAAGTATCAAATTCTCTCCCCACAAAGCAACCACTTTAAATTCTTGTAACTTTTTCTTCTGGTATCCACTTCCATATTTTCATATATTTGTAATTTCTACGTGCACATATTATGATTTATTAACTTACCAGTTTTAGACATTATTAGGTTATGGTGGATGAGGGTTTAGTTTTCTTATGCCTTCTCTTATGTATTGTCTTCCTGTGTTCTCTTTATAGCCTCTTAAAGTGCACATAGCACAATATTTGGGGGCCAGCGCTGTGGCTTAATGAGTAAAGCTGCCACCTATAGTGCTGGTATCCCATATGGATGCCAGTTCAAGTCCTGGCTGCTCCACCTCTGATCCAGCTCAGTGCTGATAGCCTGGGAAAGCAGTAGAGGATGGCCTAAGTCCTTGGGCCCTTGTACTCACATGGGAGACCTGGAAGAAGCTCCTGGCTCCTGATTTTGGATTGACCCAGCTCTGGCCATTGCGGCCTTAGGGGAGTGAACCAGCAGATGGAAGACCTCTCTATCTCTCTTTGTCTGCCTCTGTCTCTCTATAATTCTGCTTTTCAAATACATAAATAAATCTTTTTTAAAAAAAGAAGTTTGTGGAATGTGAAATTAAAAGTTAAGTTTATCTTTGTGCATAAAATTTGAAATTCATACTCAAGGAGTAGCTTTCAGAAAATTTGTAGAAAATGCATGGATAAGAAAACTATGCATGCATTTCAAAATTTTTGCACCAAAATAAAACTAACACATTTTTATTTATAAATTTTTATTTATTTGGAAGGCAGGGTGTCAGAGGGAGAGAGATAGAAGAAGAGGGGGGTGGACCTCTCTCTGTAACTCTGTCTTTCAAATAAATAAAATAAATCTTAAAAAAAAAAAAAAAGAAGAAGGGGGGTGGGATGGATGGATGGATGGAGACGGAAACTTTCCATCTGTCGCTTCACTCTCCAGATGTCTGAAGCAGCCATGACCAAGCAGCTTTTTTCTTATTTTTTTTTAAAGATTTATTTATTTATTTGAAAGGCAGGATTATAGGGAGAAAGGGAGAGACAGAGAGAACAAGATCTTTTCATCTGCTTGTTCACTCCCCAGATGGCTACAATGGCCAGAGTTGGACCAGGCTGAAGCCAGGAGCCAGGAGTTTATTCTAAGTCCCTCACATGGGTAGTGTACCCCAAGCTCTTGGGCCGTTTTTCTCTGTTTTCCCAGGCGTGTTAGTAGGCAGCTGGAATGGAAGCAGAGCAGCTAGAGTTTGAATAAGTGTTCACCTGGGATGCCGGTGTAGCAGGGGGTGGCCCAATCTACTGCACCACAGCGCCAGCCCCAACAAACAACCTGCAATGGCCACCCCAACTTATCTTCCAGTTCAATTTCTCCACGAGTCTTTTGCAGTTCCCTCAGACAATGTTTAATGATGAAGTCAGGGTAATTGCATATCCCTTACTTCAAACATTTATCATGTCTTTGTGTTGGAAACATTCAAAATTCCCCCAGCTATGAGGGCACTTCTAAAAGTTCATGGAATCCTGTCAGTGATATCTCAATAAAACTATATTTATTTATTTATTTTTACCTAGAAACCTTTTATTTCAGGTATACAACCTTCATGCATTTCATATACACAAAGTTAGGAACACAGCGATTCTTCCCACCCTACCCTCCCTCCCACCTGCACTCCCACCCTTTTTCCTCCTCCCTCTCCTATCCCCATTCTTTTTTTTACTATTTTCAATTAAATTTATATGCATAAGATTAACCCTGCACCAAGTAAAGAGTTTAATAAATAGTATTAAAAAAAAACTATTCCTCAACCGTCTAGACAGGGTTGTTCAAAATCATCGCATTTCAAAGTGTCAATTTCACTTCTATAGATTACTTTTCAGGTGTTCTTTTAGTTCTCACAGATCAGGGAGAACATATGGTATCTGTCTTTTTGGGACTGGCTTATTTCACTAAGTATACTGTTTTCCAGTTGCATCCTTTTTTAAAATTTTTTTGCAAATGACAGGGTTTCATTTTATTTTACCACTGTGTAGTATTCCATGGTGTACATATCCCATAATTTCTTTATTTACTTAACAGATATCTGGGTTGATTCTATATCTTATTTATTCTAAATTGAGCTCCAATAAACATGGGGGTACAGATAACTCTTTCATATGCTGATTTCATTTCCTTTGGGTAAATTCCCAGGAGCAGGATGGCGGGTCATATGGTAGGTCTATATTCAGCTTTTTGAGGTATCTCCATTCTGTCTTCCATAGTGGCTTTACCAGTTTACATTCCCACCGACAGTGGATTAAGGTACCTTTTTCCCACATCCTTTTCAGCACTTGTTGTTTAATTTCTGTATGAAAGCCATTCTAACAGGATTGAGCTGAAACCTCATTATAGTTTTGATTTGCATTTCCCCGATGGCTAGTGATCCTGAGCATTTTTTCATGGGTCTGTTAGACCCAGAGAGAGAGAGTGAGAGAGAGGGAGGGAGAGAGGGAGGGAGAGAGAGATCTTCCATTCACTGGTTCACTCTCCAAATGGGCACAGTTTTCATTGCAGGGGCAGGCCTAAGCCAGAACTCCATCCTGGTCCCCCATGTGGGTGGCAGGGGCCCAAGTACTTGGATCATTATCCTCTGTCGTCTCAGGCCATTAATAGGGAGCAGGATTGGAAACAGAGTGGCTGGGAATCGAACAGGTGCTCTGTTATCACATGCTTGTGTCGTGAGCAGTGGTTTAACACCCTGTGCTTCAATGCTGGCCCCTATTTTTTTTAAAAGCCTAAGTGCTTATATAGGGAGAATCAATAAGCTTTCACTTTTCCCTGCTCTGATAATCTGAACTTTATCTATTTTTAAAAAAGATTTGATTTATTTATTTGAGAGGTAGAGTTACAGACAGTGAGAGGGAGAGACAGAGAGAAAGGTCCTGCATCTCTGAGCCTGGGACTATTGGAAGCTATATTCCAAAGAATCACCTGGGGAAGAGCTATGTGTATTCCACTGGTCCAGTCCCCGTCTGCCAATGCACAATCCCTAGCATAAACTGCGCATGAAATGTGAGAACTGTGTGTGGTCTCTACTCCATCTTGGAGCTTTGGGAATGTGACTGTTGACTCTGTAAGTCCTGGGAACACCTGAACTTGCCCCGTGGAACCTGAAGAAGGCTTTGTCTCTATTACACTGCTGCTGGTCCTTGGTTGCCTGGACAGAATTCCCAGCGTAACTTATTCTTTTCCTGTGGGGCCTGGACAAGATACCCTTCCTGCCCTGCTGTCCCAGGACTGTGTCTATTAGTACTCTATTCCTCAGTCACTGGAACCCATACTACAGGACCTACAGAAGGTCCTACCTCCATTTCACTCTACAGGCCACACCTGCCATTGCACAATGCCAAGCAGCATAACCTATGTGCACCCCATGGGACCTGTGCAGGGTCTGCTTAACATTTCCCAGTGCTTTTGGTGCCATACATCCCATCATCAATCATGCCCACACAGCAAGGTCCAGGACAGGTCCTATCCATATCACAATTCCAGGGGCCACAGCTCTTGGTGCCACAAGCTCTGGCCTTACTCAGGCTTGCCTGACGGGACAGAGGGACAGTTTCCTGTGGTTTCAAAGCACCACAGCACAAGGAATTTGACAACTGCTATCAAAAGTGTTGGTGTGATTGATGCGTACTCTCAGGGGCCTGAAGACACACACCTTTGAAAACTCACATCCAATTCAAAGGCATTCTACTACTTCCATGAATTGCTGCAGTCTAGACACTGTGACATTCATAGACAATGCTGACATTGGTTATAGATGAAGTTTCCATATTGGGGGTCACCTATACCTAGAGCCAAAGCAACTACTCAACTGACAACCCATACTTCATCTGAACAGAGAAGCCTTTTCCAATGAAAACTACCCTATTAAAGAAGAAGGAACTGTTACACCAGATGCACGGACACAATGAAGGGAAACATAAAACATGAAGGGGACAGGAAGCAGGACACCTCCCAAAGAACATGACTGTTCTCCAAAAATAGATCCTGATTTGAAGGGAAGCCAGTAATGCTTAAAAAAGAATTCAAAATAATCATCCTAAGAAAACACGTATACAAGAAAACAGACAATCCAAAGAAAAGAGAAAACTAAAACATGATGTAAATGAAAAATTAAACAGTGATAGACATTATTAAAAATAATCAATTGGAAAGTTTGGAACTGAAAATTTCGAAATCAGTGAAACAAAATGAAAATTTCCAAATCAAGGAAATAACATGAAAATCAATGAAATGAAAAATGTAACTGGGAACTTCAAATAACAGACTAGAATAAACAGAAAAAAATTTCTCGTCTTGAGGAGGTGACTTTATTCAAAGATTTGCTTCATTTATTTGAAAAACAGGGTGATAGAGAGAGAGAGGAAAAGACAGAGATCTTCCATCCACTAGTTCACTCCCCAGATAGCTGCACAGCCAGGGCTGAGCCAGGCTGAAGCCAGGAACCTGGAACTCCACCTGGTCTCCCACATAGGCAGCAGGAGCCCAAGTACCTCAACTATCAGCTGATGCTTTTTAAGGCCAGGCACCTTAGCAGGGAACTGGGTACTGGTGCTCCAATGTGGAGTGTCAGCATCATAGGCAGTAGCTTAATTCCCTGTGCCACAGTGCCAGCCCCAAGAAGACTTCTGAAAGAATCTTGTTGGACAAAGTGAGAAGAATGAAGAAAGCCTGTGACATATTAACTGAATATATTACAGGGATAGCCACAGGAGAAGAGGAAGAACAAGGAATTGAGGTTCTATGGAATAAAATAATAGTTGAAGACTTTCCAAGTCTTTAAAGAGATGAGGATGTATGCATACAGGAAGCTCAAAGGGCCCCCACCAGACTCAACCAAGAAAGACCTTGTTGGAGGTATGTTACAGTGAAACTGTCAAAGGTTAAGGACAAGGAAAGCATCCTAAAGACAGTGAGTGAAGGCTGTCAGGTTACATATAAAGGAAAACCCATTAGACAGCAGACTTCTCAGCAGGACCAATGCAGGCTAGAAGAGAGTGGGAGGATTTTTAAAAGCATTTTTCCTTGTTTGCGTATGTGTGTGTGTGTGGGATAGAAGGAGGTATGTGTTAGGGGACTCAAAGGAAATTTTCATGAAAGCAAACAGGACAAATAAAACCTTTTCTTTTTGCTGACTTTTAATTGTTCAGAAAAGAAGAGCCTGTCCAGAAGCCATATGAATGCGTAAGGGCAGTTTGACTCAGAGAGATGTTAGAGATGAATTATAGGCCTACACCGCGGCTCACTAGGCTAATCCTCCACCTGTGGCGCTGGCACACCGGGTTCTAGTCCTGGTCGGGGCACTGTATTCTGTCCCGGTTGCTCCTCTTCCTGTCCAGTTTTCTGCTGTGGCCCAGGAGTGCAGTGGAGGATGACCCAAGTGCTTGGGCCCTGCACCCGCATGGGAGACCCGGAAAAGCACCTGGCTCCTGACTTTGGATCAGCGTGGTATGCCAGCCGCAGCGCGCCGGCCACAGCGGCCATTGGCGGATGAACCAACAAAAAAGGAAGACCTTTCTCTTTGTCTCTCTCTCTCACTGTCCACTCTGCCTGTCAAAGAAAAAAAGAAAAGAAAAAGAAAATACCTTCTTGGGTCCAGTGCTGTGGCACAGTGGGTAAAGCCACCTGGCACCAGTATCCCATATTTGCACTGGTTCTAGTTCAGTCTGTTCCTCTTCTGATCCAGCTCCCTGTTAATGCTCTTGCGAAAGTAGCAGAAGACAGCCCAAGTCCTTGGACTCCTGCACCCATGTGGGAGACCCAGAAGAAGCTCCTAGCTCCTGACTTTGGCCTGGCCCAGCTCTGCCATTGCAGCCATTTGGGGAGTGACTCAGAGAATAGAAGATCTCTCTCTCTCTCTCTCTCTCTCTCTCTCTCTCTCTCTCTGTAACTCTTCCAAAAAAAAAAAAAAAAGAAAAGAAAAAGAAAATACCTTCTGAATAGAAACTGCAAACAGTGAGGTTGAGCAAGCGTTTGGTGTAGTGGTTAAGAGACCTGGTAATACTCATGTTCTATGTGCTTGGGTTCATGTCCAGGCACGATTCACTCCTGATTCTACTTCTGCAGCAGGTGATGGCTCCAATGTCTGTGTCCCTCCACTCTCATTGGAGACTTCTACTGGGTTCTTGACTCCCAGCTTTGTCCTGGCCCAGCCCATGTCATGGTTGGCATTTGAGGAATGAACTAGGAGATGGGTGCTCCCTCTCTTAAATAAAATTAATCCATTATTTCATTTAAAAAAGAATAGAGTTGCTCTATGAGAGTCTCAACATTTATACAAAGATCAAAGTTTCTCTATAAGTATACAAAATGTAGATATATGAATCTTATACAAGTATGATAGATACAGTAACTACAAGCACACCCAGTGCCCTGATCTTGCTTTGTAAATACCATTCTTTCAGGTTTCTTGGAGAAGCAGCTGATTCTGTGGCTGGGGCAAATATGAATAAGTGTGGAGTATGTTGTAGAAGAGTGTGTGTGCACAAACACACACACACATACACAACAAAGGTGGGAGAAGGTCAAAGGGCCACAGAATCAACTTGAGAGCTCTCATAATGCTCAGAGCTGGAATCTTTATTTTTAATTTTTAAAAGATTTTTATTTATTTAATTGACAGAATTACAGACAGTGAGAGAGAGAGAGACAGAGAGAAAGGTCTTCCTTCCATTGGTTCATTCCCTAAATGGCCGCAACGGCCGGCACTGCGCCAATCCGAAGCCAGGAGTCAGGCGCTTCCTCCTGGTCTCCCATGTGGGTGCAGGGCCCAAGCACTTGGGCCATCCTCCACTGCCTTCCCGGGCCAGAGCAGAGAGCTGGACTGGAAGAGGAGCAACCAGGACTAGAACTGGCGCCCATATGGGATGCCGGCCCTGCAGGTGGAGGATTAACCTAGTGTGCTACAGCACCTGCCCCAGGAATCTTTATTTTTTAAAGTTTTTTTTTTTTAATTTATTTGAAAGGCAGAATGCAGAGAGAGAGAGAGAGAGAGAGAGAGAGAGATCTCCCATCCACTGGTTCACTTCCCAAACGGCTGCAACTGCTGGGACTGGGCTAGACCAAAGTTAGGTGCCAGGAACTTCATTCCAGATGCTGCAGGTGCTTAAGAATTTGGGCCATCCTCCACTGCTTTCCTAGGTGCATTAGCAGGGAGCTGGATCATAAATGGAGCAGCCAGGACTTGAAGTTGTGCCCATATGGGATGCTGGCACTGCAGGCTTAACCTACTATGCCACAATGCCTGCGCCCAAGAAGTGCTTCTGTAATGTGTAGTGAGGTAGTTTGTCTCTCTTTTTATCCATATTCTAGTTTCAAATCCATAAAGTAAATTTTTGTATTGGTTCAAAGTGCACACATGAACAAGTGTCTTGATCTTCCTGTACTCCTTAAATATTGGCACCCAAGGAAAGCTAAACCCTTGGGCCATTCTACTGTTGGCATCTGCAAAAAGTATAGTACTCTAACCACTAACAAATGCTTGTAAAGCACACTCTGTGCCATGTACTGAGCTCGCTGAAGTGGAGAAGAAAATACAAATGATCTCTGCTTTAACTGAATCAAAGAAGTTGATCCATTTCCTTAGGACTTGCTAAGCTAAGATGCATAACCTACCTATCTTAGTTTCGTGAATCACCCAGAAGCCCTCCTGGTTTTTCCTAAGTTTACACTATAGAAGGAGCTGCCTAGTTAACCTCTCATGGTCCAAATTACACAGGGTTGAGTAGAAGTCCTCTTGCCAGCTATTTGAGAAATGCTGATGTCATCCACACTTGTGCCCCTCCATGCCATCCCAGAAGATAACAGGCATCCAGGCTCATTAAGAATAACTTGGAGGGGGCCAGCTCTGTGAAATAGCGGGTAAAGCCTCTGCCTGCAGTGCCAGCATCCCATATGGGCACCAGTTCTAGTCCCGGCTGCGCCAGTTCTAGTCCTGTCTGCTCCAATTCCAATCCAGCTCTTTGCTGTGGCCTAGGGAAACAATGGAAGGTGGCTCAAGTCCTTGGGTCCCTGCACCCACAAGGGAGACCAGAAGAAGCTCCTGGCTCCTGGCTTTGGATCAGCGCAGCTACGGCTGTTGTGGGCAATTGGGGAGTGAACCATGGATGGAAGACCTCTCTCTCTCTCTCTCTCTCTCTCTCTCTCTGTCTCTCCTGCTCTCTCTTGACTTTTAAATAAATAAATAAATCTTAAAAAAAAAAAAGAAAAACTTTGAAAGGTAGAGAAATAGAAAGATTATTCAAAGTCCTCTTCCTGAAGGCAGCTGCTATTAATGTCTTTGTATATTTTTCTCATAGGCATTTTTGTATGTACTTTTTAAATTTAAATATTTTTATTTATTTATTTGACAGGTAGAGTTATAGACAGAGAGAGAGAGAGAGACAGACAGAGAGAAGGGTCTTCCTTCCGTTGGTTCACTTTCCACATGGCCACAACGGTTGGAGCTGTGCTGATCCGAAGCCAGGAGCCAGGCGCTTCTCCTGGTCTCCCATGCGGGTGCAGGGCCCAAGGACTTGGGCCATCCTCCACTGCACTCCCGGGCCACAGAAGAGAGCTGGACTGGAAGAGGAGCAACCGAGACTAGAACCTGGTGCCCATATGGGATGCTGGTGCTGCAGGCGGAGGATTAACCTAGTGCGCCACAGCTGTATGTACTTTAACAAATAGATAATTAACACTGTAGCATAAACATTTTCCCATATTATTATTCACCATTCATAAATTTATAGTTTGTTTCACAAATTTCTCTTCAAATATATCAGTCAGTCAAACATTTTCCTGGTTTGAATTCATATTTTTCTTCCAGCTTTTTGCTACTATAAATAATTTAGGGTAACTATTTTTAACAAGAGGTTTTCCATATTTATGATTATTTCCTGAGTACAGATTTCCATAAACAGAATTATTTGGTCAGAGTATATAAGCATCCTTATTTTCATTTTCTTTCTTTTTTTTTATAATGCTTCTATTTAAAGAATATAAATTTCCAAAATACAGCTTATAGATTACAATGGCTTCTCCCCCCCATAACTTCCCTCCCACCCGCAACCCTCCCTTTTCCCACTCCCTATCCCCTTGCATTCACATCAAGATTCATTTTCAATTCTCTTTATATACAGAAGATCAGTTTACTATATATTAAGTAAAGATTTCGACAGTTTGCCCTCACATAGCAACACAAAGTGAAAAATACTGTTGGAGTACTAGTTATAGTATTAATTCAAAATGTATAGCACATTAAGGACAGAGATCCTACATGATATTTTTTTTTAAAATTGATTAATTTTCTATGCAATTTCCAATTTAACACCAAGATTTTTTTTTCATTTTTAATTATCTTTATATACAGAAGATTGATTCAGTATATACTAAGTAAAGATTTCATCAGTTTGCACCCACACAGAAAAACAAAGTGTAAAATACTGTTTCAGTACTAGTTATAGCATTACTTCACATTGGACAACACATTAAGGACAGATCCCACATGAGATGTAAGTACACAGTGACTCCTGAAGTTGATTTAACAATTTGACACTCTTGTTTACGGCGTCAGGAATCTCCCTAGGGTCTAGTCATGAGTTGCCGAGGCTATGGAAGCCTTTTGAGTTCGCCAACTTCAATCTTATTCCGACAGGGTCATAGTCAAAGTGGAAGTTCTCTCCTCCCTTCAGAGAAAGGTACCTCCTTCTTTGATGGCCCCATTCATTCCACTGGGATCTCACTCACAGAGATCTTTCATTTAGGTCTTCTTTTTTTTTCACAGTGTCTTGGCTTTCCATGCCTAAAATACTCTCATGTGCTCTTGAACCAGATCTGAATGCCTTAAGGGCTGATTCTGAGGCCAGAGTGCTATTCAGGACTGCCGTTCTATGAGTCTGCTGTGTATCTCCCTTCCCATGTTGGATCATTCTCTCCCTTTTTGATTCCATCAGTTAGTATTAGCAGACACTAGTCTTGTTTGTGTGATCCCTTTGACTCTTAGACCTATCAGTGTGATCAGTTGTGAACTGAAATTGATCACTTGGACTAGTGAGATGGCCTTGGTACATGCCACCTTGATGGGATTGTATTGGAATTCCCTGGCACGTTTCTAACTCCACCATTTGGGGCACGACTGATTGAGCATGTCCCAAATGGTACATCTCCTCCCTCTCTTATTCCCACTCTTATATTTCACAGGGATCACTTTTCAGTTAAAATTTAAACACCTAAGAATAATTGTGTGTTAATTACAGAGTTCAACCAATAGTACTAGAATAAAAAAATACTAAAATGGATAAAGTATTACATTGTACAACAGTCAGCACAAGAGCTGATCAAGTTACTGTTTCTCATAGTGTCCATTTCACTTCAACAGGTTTCCCCTTTGGTGCTCAATTAGTTGTCACCGATCAGGGAGAACATATGATATTTGTCCCTTTGGGACTGCCTTAATTCACTCAGAATGATGTTTTCCAGATTCCTCCATCTTGTTGCAAATGACCGGATTTCATTGTTTTTGACTGCTGTATAGTATTCTATAGAGTACATGTCCCATAATTTCTTTATCCAAATGTATGCTTTGAATTCCCTGTGATCTTTTGCTGTGAGGTTCCCTTTGTTTACCTTCTTTCATGTTGAGGGCCGTGTTTCTGTGTTTCTGTGTGTAACACATCTTTAAGCATGTTTTGCAGGGCTGGATGAGTGGCAACAAATTCTTTCAATTTCTGTTTGCAATGAAAGGTCTTTATTTCACCTTCATTCACAAATGAGAGCTTTGCAGGATATAATATTCTGGGCTGGCAGTTTTTCTCTCTAAGTACCTGGGCTATGTCTCGCCATTCCCTTCTAGCTTGTAGGGTTTCTGATGAGAAGTCTGCCGTGAGTCTAATTGGAGATCCTCTGAGAGTAATCTGACGTTTCTCTCTTGCACATTTTAGGATCTTTTCTTTGTGTTTCACTGTGGTGAGTTTAATTACAATGTGTTGTGATGAGGATCTCTTTTGGTCATGTTTACTAGGGGTTCTATGAGCTTCCTGTACTAAGATGTCTCTGTCCTTCTCCAAAACTGGGACTTTTTCTGCTATTATCTCACTAAAAAGGCCTTCTAATCCTTTCTCCCTCTCCATGCCTTCAGGAACTCCTAGAACTCGAATGTTGGGTTTTTTAATAGTATCCTGTAGATTCCCAACAATATTTTTTAGATTTCTAATTTCCTCTTCTTTTCTTTGATTTGACTGTATATTTTCCTGTGCTTTGTCTTCTAAGTCCGATATTCTCTCTTCTGCCTCACCCATTCTGTTTGTAAGGCTCTCTAATGTGTTTTTCATTTGATCTATTGAATTCTTCACTTCATTATGATTTCTCATCACTATCACAGTTTCATGTTCTACTAGTTGTTTCATTTCAGCTTGATTCCTCCTTAATATTTCATTTTCACGAGAGAGATTTTCTACCTTGTCCATCAAGGATTTCTGTAGTTCAAGAATTTGTTTTTGAGTACTTCTTAGTGTTCTTATCAATTTTTTGAGATCTGCTTCTTGCATTTCTTCTATCTCATCATCTTCGTAATCTTGAATTGGGGTGTCTTTTTCATTTGGGGACGCCATAGTGTCTTCCTTGTTCTTGTTACCTCGGTTTTTGTGTTTGTTGTTTGGCATATTGGTTTCTTCACTGTGGTGTTTTTTCTTGTTATACTAGGACTCTAGATAAGTGGACTGTCTGCTTTCAATGGAGCCTTAGAGGCTTGAGATGGGTGTGGCCTGAGAGCTCTGTTTGGTTCCTCAGGGTTGAGGGTGTGCCAAAGGTGACACTCCCGGGTTAGGTGTGGTAAATCTCTCTCTGTTTCTTTCTTTCTTTTTGATTCAAAAGGGAAGTAATTCCACACAGCTGAATGGAATTGGGGGTGTTTCGCAGGTGAATGATATACCCACAGGAGCCAGAGATCGGAAGCTCTTTCCCAGGGACCACAGAGGGAATCTCTGCGGCCTTCAGTGTGGGTTCAAATTCTTCTGTAGTCTCACCACTGGGCTACCAAGGCTACCGAACTGTAGCGTCTCTGGAGAGTACTTACGTGGTGAATTCCGTGAGTTCTCTCCCCCACAGTCTCTTTTTTCACAGTCTCAGTTCATTAGCACCACGCATTCATTAGGTTCTAATCTCCTGTTATTTCTTTCTTTTTTTTTTTTTTTTTTGACAGGCAGAGTGGATAGTGAGAGAGAGAGACAGAGAGAAAGGTCTTCCTTTGCCGTTGGTTCACACTCCAATGGCCGCCGCCGGCCGGCGCACCGCGCTCGTCCGATGGCAGGAGCCAGGTGCCAGGTGCTTTTCCTGGTCTCCCCATGGGGTGCAGGGCCCAAGCACCTGGGCCATCCTCCACTGCACTCCCGGGCCACAGCAGAGGGCTGGCCTGGAAGAGGGGCAACTGGGACAGAATCCAGCACCCCGACCGGGACTAGAACCCGGTGTGCCGGCGCCGCAAGGCGGAGGATTAGCCTGTTGAGCCATGGCGCCGGCCTATAATCTCCTGTTATTTCACACCCCCGCTCAGAGTCAGGTTTTTCTGCTAGCCTCAGGGCCTGTGCAGACCTGAGGTCGCCCTGCTTATGACGTATGTCCAAAATGGCGCCTGCTCTTTGTCTTGCTCACCTTTGAGAGGTGGGGTGGGCGGAGAGAGAGAAACTCATGTCCGTATCGGTCACTTTTTTCTTTCTCTCTCTCTTCTAGTTAGCCTGGTGAACTTTTCCCCACAGGGTTTCAAGCCTTGTCCACTCTAGTCTCCTCTCTCCACTTCCCTGCTGGTGTCTTGGGCTATTGAGGTTCGGCTCACTTCACGCTCCAGCGCTGGTGCATTGAGTCTGCCGCTGGTGTCCCGAACTGCAGGCTCCCAAGCTCTCCTCGAAGGTCCACTGTGAATCACTAGCTCCGGAAGAGTTTCCTCTGCTGTTTCTTCCCCCACTCCTCCTCGAACCCGCAGTATCTCCACCCTTATTAAACTGTCTCTCCCGGACTATCAGCGTGCTGCCTTCCTACTCCGCCATCTTGCCCTTTCTTATTTTCATTTTCTATCAACATATTATAATTATACATTTCTATGGGGTACCATGTGATATTTTGATACAAGTAGGCTTTATACAATGTTCAAATCAGTGTAAGAAAATCTATCTCCTCAAACACCAATTTTTGTGGTGTGGATATTCAACATCCTTTCTTCCAGCTTCTTGAAATATGCAGAACATTATTATTATCAATAGCGCAGAACTCACCACTTCTAAATGTAACCAAATGGTCATTTATCAACCTTTCCCATCCCTCCATTCCCCACCCTCTGCAAACCACTATTGGCTTGCAACTTCTATGAGAATAACTTAATGCTTATAGCTCTGATTACATATTTTATGTTGCTTTTCTAGAAGATTTTACTAATTTCTATTTTTAACAGCTATGTTAGTTTTCTATTGCTGCCATAAGAAATTACCACACATCGAGTGGCTTAAATTATAAATAATAATAAATAATAATTTTATTTATTTATTTGAAAGTCAGAGTTGCACAGAGAGAGAATGAGAGGGGGAGAGAGAGAGAGAGAGGTCTTCCATCCACTGGTTCACTCCCCAGACGACTGCAATGGCTGGAGCTGCGCCGATCCAAAGGCAGGAGCCAAGAGCTTCTTCTGGGTCTCCCACGTGGGTGCAGGGGCCCAAGGACTTGGGCCATCTTCCACTGCTTTCCCCGGCCAAGGCAAAGAGCTGGATCAGAAGTGTAGCAGCCAGGACTCGAACCGGCACCCATATGGGATGCTGGCACTGCAGGCGGTGGCTTTACCGGCCCATAAAAACGTATTGTTATATTTTTGTAGGTCAGAAGTTGGATGCAATTTGCTGGACTGAAGTCAGGTTGCTGGAAGGCTGTGTTCCTTCCTGTAGGCTCCAGGGTGCAGTCCCTATCCTTGCTCATTCAGGCGGTAGAGACTGAGCACCACATGGTTGTAGAACAGAGGTCCCCACCTCCTTTCTTTTTTAAAGATTTATTTATTTGAAAAGCAGAATAACAGAGAGTGAAGGACACACACACACACAGATAAAGAGGGAGAGGGAGAGAGAGAGAGAGAGTTTTCATAGCTCACTCCCCCAAAAGTCTGCACCTGCTGAGACTGGACCAGGCTGAAGTGAGGAGCCAGGAGCTCTATCCGGATCTCTCACTTGGGTGGCAGGGACCCAAACACTTGAGCCATCATCCACTGCTTCCCCAGGCACTTTATCAGGAAGCTGGATTGGAAGCAGAACAGCAGAGACTCAAACCAGCCCTCTGATACGGGATCTGGCACTGCAGTTGGGGGCTTCACCCTCTGCCCCACAACACCAGCCCCTGAGGTCTTATTTCTTGGCTGGCTTTCACTTGAGGCTGCCTTTAACTCCAGAGGATTCTTTCTGGTCCTTCCATGTGGTCCTCACTTCTGAGAATCAGCTATGGGGTGTTGAATCCTAATGCTTCTATTTTCAGACTTCTTCAGCCTTCAGTTGCTGTATCTCTCTGACATAGCTGGGAAAATCTTCACTTTTAAAAATTTTTATTTATGTATTTTTTTGACAGGCAGAGTGGACAGTGAGAGAGAGAGAGACAGAGAGAAAGGTCTTCCTTTGACGTTGGTTCACCCGCCAGTGGCCGCTGCGGCCAGCACATGGTGCTGATCCGAAGCCAGGAGCTTCTTCTGGTCTCCCATGTGGGTGCCGGGCCCAAGCACTTGGGCCATCCTTCACTGCACTCCCTGGCCACAGCAGAGAGCTGGCCTGGAAGAGGGGCAACCGGGACAGAATCTGGCCCCCCACTGGGACTAGAACCCGGTGTGCTGGCAGTGCAGGTGGAGGATTAGCCTATTGAGCCACAGCGCCGGCTGAAAAATCTTCACTTTTAAGACCCATGTGATTGTAATGGACCCACCATGATCACTAAGGATATTCCTCCATCAAGGCCTTTCCCCTAATCACACTGAAAAGTGAAAAGTTCCTGTTGCCATGTAAGGTAAATATAGCCATAGGTGTCAGGGATTATGGCAGTGATCTTTTTTGGAGTTAATATTCTGTCTACCATACTAATAATTTGACATTGTTTGTTTCCCCAACTATTAATCTCACCAGATATTATAATCATAAACATCTCTTTTTGAAAAAGATTTATTTATTTATTTGAAAGATAGAGCTACACAGAAAAAGGGGGGGGAGGAGAGAAGAGAGAATGAGAGAGAAAGAGAGATATGAGAGATCTTCCATCCACTGGTTCAACTGCCTAAATGCCCACAATAGCCAGGGCGGTGCTAGGCTGAAGCCAGGAAACTGGAACTTGGTCTGAGTCTCCCACATAAGTGGCAGGGACTCCGGTACTTACTTGAGCCATCACCTGCTGTCTCTCAGGGTGCACATTAGCAGGAAGCTGGAACTGGGAGTACAGTTGGGAGTCCAACCCAGCAGGCTCTCCAATATAGGATGCAGTCATCCCAAGTGGTAGCTTAACTGCTGTGTGAAGAACTTTACAAATGACTCTACTTGGAGTTAATTGAGCTTCTTGAATCCATAGGTTAATATTTTTCATAAAATGTGGAATGTTCTTGTTTATATATTTTTTCTGTCCTTTTCACTTTCCTCTTCTTCCAGGGTTCCCTTTATACATGTTGGTATACTTGATGGTGTTCCACAAGTCTCTGAGGCACAGTTTCTTTTTCTTTATTATTTTTATTTATTTTTATCAGACTGGCTAACAACTGATGTACCCCTAAGTTCATTGAATCTTACTTTTTGCAGCCCTAATCTTCAGTCCTTAGTGTATTTTTTATTTTGGTATTGGACTTTTCAACTCCAGAATTTCTATCTAGTTCCTTCTTACAACTTCTGCCTCTTCATTTGTGTCATCTATTTGGTGAGACATTGTCATTATGCTTTCATTTAATTCTTTGTGCCTGGTTTCCTTTATATTTATAGTAACTTATTTAAACCATCTGATTAATAAGCCCAACATCTCTTATTAGACTTATGAGACTTTCTCATGTATAGTTTTTCTTTAATGAGCCAAATTTTCCTATATATGTGTGTGTATATATATATATTTATTTAAAAGGATGGACAGTTCAAATAATACAATATGGCAGCTGCAAAAATCACATTTAATCTCTCCTCAGGGTTTATTGTTGCTACTGTTTGGTGATTTTTCCTGAATAATTTTGGTGTCTGGGATCCTTTCATGTATGGCTACTGAAGTCTCTTCTGTGTTAATTTAGTGGGTCAGCTAATGATTGGACAGAATCTTTTTAAATACTTTGAATCAAAACTTCTCCACCCTTTGCTGAGGAGTTCTGTGTGTTTGTTGGTGAGCATCTTCAATGAATTGGCTAGAAGTTTATAACTTCCACTTATTCTTTTCAGGTTTGCACAGAGCTCAAAGGTCAGCCAGAATCAAGAACATAGGTCTTTTTCAGATCTTTTTTGGCCACGTCTACAAACATACATAAGGTGGCTTTTGAGATTCTTACAGATATCTTGTTTTTTTTTTCTGAATCCCTATAGATATATAATTATCTGGTGTTTTCTTTTAAGGTTTTGCCAGCCTCTTATTTTCTCTAGCTAGTATTGCTACCTTAGGCCACTGCAATGTGAAATCATTGCTATTGACTGTTTCTGAGAGACATTCTGAGGAAAAGATTTCTAATTGTGTGAGGTATGAGTCAGATCAAAGAACGACCAACCACAAGAATAGAGCTCTTCCAGGGAGCTACTGTTCAAATAGAAAGTAGTGACAATTTTCTGGGGATAGTGCTTTTTGATAAGTTCCAAACCCTACTGTGACTACTGTTTGTAATAGTTGTCATGGTTTGGGGGCTGCTAGAATTTTAAGAAGTTTCTTTGAGAGGCAGAGAGACAGACATAGGTTCACTCCCCAAATGTCCTCTAGGACTGGGGCTGGGCTGGGCTGCCATCAGGGGCTGAGGATGCTATCCAGGTCTCTCACAAGTGTGGCAGGAACTTGGTTATTTAAGCCATCCCCGCTGCCTTCCTGGGTCTGCACCGGCAGGAAATTGGAGTCAGGAGCCGGAGCTGAGAGGCAAACCCAATTACTCCAGTGTGGGACTCGGGCATGTTAACTGCTAGGTTGATGACCCATTCCCTGTAGCTGATGGTGTTAAAGGCAACTGCAGAGCTGAGAAGGGCATGAGAAGAGAGAAGGTTAAAAGTTCACAAAGCTAATTATTCTTACCTAGTTCCAGTTGTTTTTCTTCAATCTGCTCCTCCCATTGTTGCAAGCCTTTGGTTAGCTTTCAGAGTTCTGAAAAAGTTGATTGTGACAATTTCTCTAGTGTTTCTGTTGTGTTATGTTGTATTCAGAAGTGCTGATTGCCCTACCAATCTGTCAGCGATCCTCCTTTTGCTGATGTTTGAATGCAATTTCAGGTGGAAAGAAGTGCAAACACGTGTGCAGAAATCATCTTGCAGTAGGTAAATTAATTTTTAGAAAATGGATTTCTATATAATTTTTCTTCCTGTGAGATACTGGCCATAACACATCTCACACAGATTATTTTATAATCATGTTTCAAGGTT
The DNA here is from genome assembly GCA_949820135.1 of Sylvilagus floridanus. Lineage (NCBI taxonomy): Eukaryota > Metazoa > Chordata > Mammalia > Lagomorpha > Leporidae > Sylvilagus > Sylvilagus floridanus. The sequence goes on from OX463225.1 coordinate 124,114,333, forward strand.
TTTGAACATGCGTTTTAGCTTAAAAAAAGAACACATCTCATGACTGACCGTGTGACTTTGATTTCTGAGGGGAACCAGAGCTAGTGGATGGCTATGAACCTTAATTGCCTTGTTTGCAAAAGATGCCATTTAAAAGATACTAAAAATATTTTTCTTCTTGGAAAATTTCCTTAAATGCACGCAGATATTGTCACTACAGCATTTTATTTTTATTGGTGGACAAGCTGAAGCATTAAATTTCATGGTTCAGGCAAGAATAATTTACAACCAGTGGTTATGAAAATCATGATTCTTTAAGCCTTTGTCCATTCCACTTGATTGAGGTAGATGAACCAAAAATGATTTAATGAGAGACAAAATTGGACACCGAATTTTGCTACCCTTAAGGAGTACAACATATGAGAGCAGTAGCTCCAGTCTCTGCTGCATTTAAAAAAATCCTAAAATATTCTGTCATTTCACATATTCTTCAGAAGATGCTGTACAGGAAAAAGTTGTTTAACTTATGGAGTAAAACTCTACTGAATATTTACAAATCAACTCTTGACTGAAAGCATAATGAAAATATCAATTTTCAGCTGGCAGGCCAGATGCAAGTTCTATTTTTTTTCAAATGTACAACTGAAGTTGTGATGATGGTTTCACATTTCTTTAATCTACATCTTTCTTGTTTTTTTATATTCGTCCTGTTTAGGTCCACAAACGCAGAACACCAATTTTATTTTAATTTGATTCCTGTTTTCTTCTGCAAACTGCAATTTAAATCCTTTTATATTATTCCAAAAAAACAGGCTTCCTTTCTTCCCCCCCATCCCTGGTTTCTTCAAATAATTGCTCCTTTGTGAAGAAGTGAACAATAGCAAACCACTGGTGATCTGCTGTTGGTTTAAGTCCTATATTTAACCAGCAAGTTGTTTAATCAAAAACATAACCTGATCTATTGGGTAACCAACTTTTGTTTTTTATATCTGAGAATAATATATCTTCATCTTTACTGAAACACTGTCATATAGTTTCCTGCACACAATAGACTTCTTTTTAGTATAAAACAGGGCGCACTAAAATTACATCATTTGATGAAATTTATAAGTTGAAAATTGAAAGTTTAACCAATATTTTATTTTTATCATTCCACAGAAGAGTTTTAGTGTGGTTGCTTTCTCTCTCTCTTTATTTTTTTCATTTTCTTGGAAGCACAGAATTCTTCATTATTCTTAAATCTACATTGTGGAGAGGATTATGATTATATAATGTTGTATTTCAGAACCGAATACTTTGTGGGTTGTTTCTAGTCACATTGATTTTAACCGAATTCCAAAGTAAAATAAAAAAATCTGGAAAATTGAGATGATGAGATAGGAACCTACTCAATGCAGTTGTTCTTCAGCAAACTTGTCCCCTGAACTTCTCTGGTTCTCTCTCTAATTTTTTTTTAATCCCATGGTGAATGGCTTCAGAGTTTGATCATGGAGATGGGTTCTATTTACAATGTTTCCTGTGGTTTCTCTACATGTATTGGTAATCAAGAGATTTGGGTCCTTAGCTTTCTTAGCTGTGAACCAAAGTAACCTAAGACCTGTCAGTTGCTGGTGTGTGTGTGTGTTTGTGTGTGTGTGTGTGGTGTGTAGTACTTATCTATTTTTATTTCTTTGCAAGGTAGAGTTACATCAGCTGGTCCATCAGCTGGTTCACTTCCCAAATGGCTGCAACAGCTAGAGCTGAACTAGGCCTAGGCCAGGGGCCATGAACTCCATCCAGGTCTCCCACAGGGGTGGCAGGAACTCAGCGCTTGAGCAATGATCCTGAGCCTCCCAGGATGCACATTAGCAGGAAGCCAGACAGGAAGCAGAGGCAGGACTTGATCTCAGGCATGCGTGTGTGGTCATTTACAGATTAGCATTTAACTCGTTGGGCTGCAATGCCCGCCCCTCACTTACTCTTTCTGTCTGTATAGAGTGGAGGAGAAAGAGAGAGAGAAATGAGTGTGTATGTTGGGTTTAGATTCAATGAACTTCAAGATCTCCTCAGGCTCTTTGTATTTTTCCATAACTCAAAGCAGAAATCTTTCTGGTTATGCAACATAAGTCTTAATTATCTAGTGCTTTTGAATTTTCCTGATTGTTTGCATATAAAATACACATTAAATATATATGTACATATATATATGATGACATTTCAAAAGGTTCATGGAAAAATGGAATTAAAAGATAAATTTATTTTGGTGCAAAAATTTTGAAATCCATGTGTGGATTTTTCATAATATATATTTATATGTACTTTTTGAAGATCCCTTGTATGCATGGATTTCAAACAAATTTACACTAAAATAAATATACCTATTCATTAAGTTTCCATAAGCATTTTGAAATGTGTGTGTGTGTGTGTGTGTGTGGAGTCTGTCTTCTATATTCTATCTGGTTAGCAGTTATTTAGTGGTTAGTATGAAGCATATCCTATTGTAATTGTTTTATATCTATAAGTTCATTTAATCTTTTTAAAAAAAGATTTATTTATATTTGAAAATCAGAGTTACAGAGAGAGACAGAGAGAGAGAGAGAGAGAGAGAGAGAGAGAGAGAGAGAGAGAGAGAGGTAGAGAGAGATATTCCATCCACTGGTTCACTCCGCAGATGGTCACAACTGCCAGGAGCCAGGAGCTTCATCTGGGTCTCCCACATGGGTGGAAGGGGCCCAAACACTTGGGCCATCTTCCATTGCTTTCCCAGTTTATTAGCAGAGAGCTGGATGGGAAGTGAATCATCTGGGACATGAACTGGTGCCACTGTTTGCAGGTGGCAGCTTTACCTGCTATGCCACAATGCTGGTACCAAGCTCACTTAATCTTTACAACAATTGTTGACAGTTGTGTATTAGGGAAATAAGGTACAGCTGGAAACAATTAGCTGAAATAACATTCAAACCCAAGCAGCCAGGTGCTAGAGTCCTGTTCTTAAACCACTGCACTGCACTATTTTTTATGTAAGAATCCTCTGTTCCACCTTAATATAGCTTCAATTGTCATTTTTTTAAAGATTTATTTTATTTATTTGAAAGAGTTGCAGAGAGAGGAAGAGATACACAGAGAGAGAGAGAGAGGTCTTCCATCCACTGGTTCACTCCTCAGATGGCTGCAACGGCCGGAGCTGTGCCGATCCAAAGCCAGGAGCCAGGAGCTTCTTCTGGGTCTCCCACATGGGTGCAGGGGCCCAAGGACTTCAGCCATCTTCTACTGCTTTCCCAGGCCATAGCAGAGAGCTGGATTGGAAGTGGAGCAGCCAGGACTAGAACCAGCACCCATATGGGATGCCGGCACTTCAGGCCAAGGCTTAAACCCGCTGCACCACAGCGCTGGCCCCTTCAATTGTCTTTTATTTATTGCCTTTTGCTGTAAATCCTATGTAATATTTTTCCCCCTTTCCTCCACATACTCATCCTCGACCTTGCAAGCTGGCTGCCACCCCCATCCTCCCCCATCCATCCTACATCCATCCTACAGTAGGACTGTAGCCCATGTTCAGTATCTCTGTCAGTCACATCCTTTAGTTTGACCTTTTGAAGACCTCATCATCCTCTATTTTGCCGTTACATTGGGGATCTGCACTTTTTGAACTTGATCTCTTTGCTGTTTGGTTCTCTCTGCCTGGAATTCCAAATTGAACTTGTTCTCCAAATCTGGACCAAAAATGTGAATTTATCCATGAAGTCTCTGTTATCCACCTAACAAGAAACCCTCTCTTCTTCTGAAATCCTATAACATGATCCACATCTCTTTGATAACATCTATTTTCTACTCTATATTATAATTATTCTGGCATAGATTGAAGTCCTACTATGAGCAGGAAATATAGTTTACACAAAATGAATAAAGTGCAATTTCAACTTCCAAGAAATTTTAATATATGTACGCATGGAATACTACTCAGCCATACAAGACAATGAAATCCTGTAATTTGCAGCAACTTGGGTGAACCTGGAGGATGTTGAGTTAAGTTAAACCAAGCATAAAAAGACAAATATCACGTGATCTCACTCATTTGTGGGAAACAAGAAAGCTGATCTCAAAGAAGAACAGAGTAGAATAGTGGTTACCAGAGGCTGGGGTGGGTAAGGGTGAAGGAATGATGTGGAGACATTGGTCAATGGGTACAAAATTGCAGTTAGAGGAAAGAGGTTCTGTTGTTCTATAGCACAGTAGGATGATTATGGTTCACGATATTGTAGATTATATTTCAAAATAACTAAAAGAGAAGATTCTGAATGTTTTCACCACAAAGAAATGATAAACGTTTGAGGTCTTGGATATACCAATTACTTTGATTTGATAATGACACAATGTATACATGCACAGAAACATCATATTGTACCCCCTAAATATGTACAATTATCATGTGTCAATTAAAAAGAGAAGAAAACTTCAGAAAAGAAGTTTTGAGAGTGGTGGAGGAGAGACCTATGAGGGCTCTTCCAAACTTCCATGGAAAATAGCTGTTAAGAAAAGACTCTGCATGGATTTCAAAAATTTTTGTACCAAATAAACTCATCTTTTAATTCCATTTTTCCACAAACTTTTTGAAGTGTCCTCGTGTTTGCATCTTCAACATGGTGAGGAGGGAGGAGGAGGAGAAATTAGAAAGGCGTCCTGACACGGTGGGACCACTGTGGGGGTTGCTGGAGCAGCTGTTGGGATCCTAGCAGTCATCCCTGTCTGCAACTGTACTGAGAACCCCCTTTTTTTTCTTTAAGAGAATTTCTGGAAGAGGCACTTGAGGTATGTTTCAATCATTTAGAAAATTAACTGTAATCAATTCTGGGTGAGGGCAGCTAACAGGTGAGAGGGTTTTAAGATACGCCAGCTAACTTAGGTCTGGGTAAGATGGAAAGAAATGGTGGATGGAAGACTGGACAGTAGTAAGACCATGATGGAGTTAGTCAAGCTGTATTTGAGAACAATTATAATGGTAATAAGGCTAGTGGTGACTCTGTTTGCAACTTTCCAAGCATACAAGGTCACTTATACCTTTTAACATTTCCACAGGTTAAACAACATCTCTGTTTTACAGATGAGAAAACTGAGACAGAAAATTTAGGTGGGAAGGCTTCTTTCTTAGTTATCAGACCCAGGGGAGGGAACTTGTTCTTCTGATTTTAAGAATTCTGGGGAAGTCTTGCTTAGATTCTCCTGGCTACGAACCTGTAATTCTGACTTTGTTTTCCTGCTGCCATGAGTTTCTTGGGTTCTCCTTGCTCCTGGTGGAACAGGTGATTTGCTTATTGTCTCTCGACTCCAAACCCATTTTCCTATGCTCTGTTCTGTGATGTCAGAGCTGTGCTGTGCATCTGTGAACTCGACTTAGAGAGTCTTTTGTAAAATTAGCCCTTTTCTTAGCTTCTGCCAATAGGAGACAGGAGATGGAGGTTGAGAGAAGAGAAAGGGAGGAGAGCCATTTCCTGTCTCTTGATCTCAGCATCCTTACTCCAGATGTGCACTGTGCCCCAGGGGTGGCATTTCAGACCTCCGTGGCAGCTGGCTAGAGCTTCCAGCTTCTCTCTACATTTCTACAACCAGCCTCAACTCATCTCCTCCATGGTACCAGCAGAAACCACATCTGAAATCCCTCAAAGTTCTGAGCTCTCCTCCAGCTCCTAAATTCTCACTGCCTCAACCTGACCTCTTCTGCTTCCCCAAGTCAGGATGGTAACTGTTTTCTGCAGTTATTTTTGTTCAGTCATGTCCCTAACCTCTGTGAGGCCAGTGCTTTACATTAAATCAATTCTCATGAAAAATCTAATGTGGTGCCTGTTTTCCTGGTTGGATCTTGACTAGTATAAGAATAGTGCTCAGAACACAGAACCCAAGAGGAACGTGGTGTCCATGAGTCCAGGCAGGTAAATAGTCAACAGGAAGCCAAAAAGTTACTGGAAAAGCCAAAGTGAGCCTCTCAGCTAGTTTCTTTGTCTGTCATCATTGGCATAATATCACCTGCCTTCTATTCTTGCTGTTTTTTTTTTTTTTTTTGACAGGCAGAGTTAGTGAGAGAGAGAGAGAGACAGAGAGAAAGGTCTCCCCTCTGCTGGTTCATCCCCCAAATGGCTGCTATGGCCGGCACACCGTGCTGCACTGATCCAAAGTCAAGAGTCAGGTGCTTCTCCTGGTCTCCCATGCGGGTGCAGGGCCCAAGCACTTGGGCCATCCTCCACTGCCTTCCTGGCCCACAGCAGAGAGCTGGACTGGAAGAGGAGGAGCAACCGGGACAGAATCTGGTGCCCCAACTGGGACTAGAACCAGGCAGAGGATTAGCCAAGTGAGCTGTGGCACCGGCCCTTGCTGAAGTTTTAATTAATTTCCAGAAGAGACACTTGTATAGAAACCTGAAAAGAGTCTGATTTCAAGTTGCAGAAGCACCCCCTTGGTGATATTTAAGCAACAGGTGGGAACTTATGATAAGCATACAGAATGTTGTACGGAATGCAAGAGCAAGAAGATCACCTTGGCTTTGGGAAGAGATTGGAGCTGGGAACTAGAAAACGATCGTGCTCTCGGTTGCCCATTTCCTTTTCCTGAGCCTTGATTTCACCCTTTCTCTAACTTTGTCTGCTTCCCCAGTCCACGTGATGCAGAGAAAATTATCCCCTCTGGTTTCAGGATTGATAATTCCCCTTTCCAAGAAACTAGTCTAGATTGGACTTGTAACATCTTGCTCCTTTTTCAAGGTATACGAAACCAAATATCTTGCAGACTATGAAACATAATTTAAAAAAAAAAAAAAAAGCTTGGGTCAGATATCTATTCTTTATTCCTTCACTTACAGCCAAGGAAGTGGAGGTTAGATGATACAGACGTGGCTTCTAGTTGTTCATCCTATGGAGGAGGGACAGAGCCAAGGCTACTGTGGACTGTGCAGGCCTATAAGCACCTATTGTCCTGGGACTCAATCATGTCAATGTAACTTGGATGGGGACCAGATCAGCGGTGGGTCTATAATCCCAGCTGGTTTAGATGTAAGTGCACAGGCCCTCCAAACTTAGGCTCAGCTTGGAGATGACACTGGACCTGCAGGTGAGGCTCCAAGGAACTCCGATGCAGGGAGTGGGAGGGATGTAGACTCAGTACCTCTCTCTCCAATCACTCTTTCCAGATCTCTCAAGTGTATTTCAGATTTATAGTGAAAAGAAAAAATAAATAATTCTATCACTAATTTTTATCCCATTGAAGGAACTGGGGCTCCCCATGGGCTGAGCAAGTAATGAGGGATTGTAGACCTTGTTTTGTGCTTCCAGGGACTGTTGACATCCCGTGGGGTTGATCTTCACCAGGCTCCATGACCCTCAACTCACTCCTCTGACCCTTGGTTGGTTTGAGGATGCTTGACCTATTTTTTGCCATTTTTTTTGGTTGGTTTCAATCTCTGGAGTGTTCAGAACAAAAGCATTTGTGCAACTGGGACCCTCTCTGGGACATGGAGGGCTCTGGAGAGCACAGATTCCATCCAAAGACCAACTGAGCCTTCCCAGAAACCCACAGGCAGAATCTGGTCTTTATCAGGAAAGGCAATTTGAGTGCTGCTGGACATTCCAAGCTGGAATTGTACATGGAAAAATAACATTGGTGCTATCAAGTCCTTTCTGCTTTGAAATATGTTGTGTATTAGAAACAGAGAGGTGGTGTTTATGGTGTAACTCAGGGCAATGATGGAGTTATGCATTCAGAGCTGAAAGATAGGACATTATGCAAACAAAGCTTCTAGAGGAGGTGTTTCAGAAGACAAAAGCTCCCTCCCCATAAGCACCACAGATACTAACTTCTCAGACTTCTCAGAATGCCCGTAGACAGATGAAGAAAGCAGGATGAATCTCTTAAAAAAAGAAGGAGGAGGTGGAAGAGGAGGAGGAGGAGGAGGAGGAGGAGGAGGAGGAGCAGGAGGAGGAGGAAAAACCTCAAATAGCAAAAAGCCCTCTGATCTTCCAAACTTCTTGGATTTGTAATAAGACAGTGAGTGTGGACCATATTGTCTTCCTCACGATGCTAGTAAAACCCCAGCCTGGAAATGAGGCAGCTGAGGGTCTTCAGGTTTCCTAAGGAGGGTTATCATTATGGATGTGATGATTGCTCTGAATGGAGCACGAGCATAGAAAAATAATAGCACTTCTGGGACCCTGCTGTGCTGTGACACATGGGCATGGGTGCATGGGAAATTGGGGGATAGTTTAATTCATCTATAGTTGTTTTCTCCGAGTGCATAGGTACAAAGATACAAGGATATGGTTCAGATAGTACCAGGGGAGAGTCAGGGTAGATATCCAGCAGGACTTTTGACACTGTTGACAGATCCCAAGGCTGTTGAGAGCTGCTGACCTCTGGAAACATTTAGAATTAGGTTTCCTTATAACCTCACAAGGACAGTTCAGGTTTCCAGACTGTAGCTCACAGAGGGGTTACATCCCTTGGATCCTGTTGTGAATAATTGCCTTTCATTCTGGTCTGGCTGAAAAGCCCGTGAGAGCATTCCAGGCATGGAAAGCCAAGATACTGTGGCAAAAAAAAAAATGTCCTACATGAAGGATCTCTGTGAAGGAGACCCCAGTGGAAAGAAGTGGCCATCAATCAAAGAAAGAGGAACCTTTCTCTGAAGGGAGAAGAGAAATTCCACTTTGCTTATGGCCTTGACTAAATACTGACAGAGTTTGTGGATTCGAAAGGCTTCCATTACCTTGGCAGCTCATGTCAGGAGCCTCAGTTCGTCACTGATGTCATACATAAGAGTGTTAAGTGTTAAATTAACAGGAATCACTGTGTGCTTACTCTCCATGCAGGACCTCTTTCCTCAATGAGTTATATTATGAGAGTTAACTGTAAAACTAGTTCTCAAACAGTTTTTTTGTGGGTGTGTGTGCACAAATTGTTGAAATCTTTACTTAGTATAGAGTTGGGCTTCTGTCTATAAAGTTAATTGAAAATGAATCTTAATGGAGAATGGGACTGGGAATGGGAGAAGGAGGAAGAGGTGGGATGGAAGTAGAGGTAGGAGGGTGGGTATGATGGGAAGAATCACTATATCCCTAAAGTGTACTTATGAAATTTGTACTCATTAAATGAAAGGCTTTTTTTGGGAAAAAAAAAGAAATAAGTGTCTTTAAAAACTCCTTGTAGCCCTCATTCTGCTCAACACAGATGAAGCTGGCATACGATGCCAAGTTTTTCTGTGTCCAGTTTTTCACCTTTCATCTCAGAATTTCTGATCAGGTGAGGGATTGCTATTCTTCCTCCACAATGGAAAAGGAAGTGCAAGGCCAGCACAGCAGGCAGACCAGAGAACGGCGTTTGCTAGAAATGGGTGAGGGCAGAAGCACTGAGGAGGGTTGCTGTCAGTGCCAAATGGGCAGAAGGAGCCAGAGAACCCCAGAACCCAGATTCAAACCCAAATCCTGCAGTTCACCAGCAGAAAACCTCGATCGAGTTACCACTTCCCGGAGCTTCATTTTCCTTATTTGTAAAAGAAGGATATTAATATCTACGCTGAGTACACACTGGGGCCGAGGACCAGATGACGTCATGTCTGTGAAAACACTCTTCACCTGGGAAGTATCATGCGCAGCATTGTTAAACGCACAGGCAAATCAGAGTCAGCTTTTGGCCATTAAACCCGATTTCCTCTTTACTCAACTTCTCAGCTCATAGGTGGGTGAGAGGGATTTGAATTTTCCCTTTCCTTTGATTTTTCAGTTTTTTCTGTGGTGCACTTGCTACAGGGAAGTGACAGCAGGAAAAACTGAACAGGAAGGAAAATGACTTAGATGATTCTTCATCTCCGAAGGCACTGCAAGGACTTTGTGAGAAAATGGAATTAAAAGATGTTTATTTTGCTGTAAAAGCTTTTTTGAAATCCATGCATACTTTGTTCATAATGTTCATTTCTCTTAAGGTTTTCTGAAGAGCTTTTCATTGATAACAGGATTTTAATCCCTGGAAAAATTAAGAATTAACTATTTTCTACCTGCTTTGAAATATTTTGAGCTCACTATATAAGCATATGATACTTTATTGTCAGCAAAGCATCTGCCCACACATATACCATGTACACACAAAGTGTAGTCTTGGGTAAGTTAACTTCTCTATATTAGTTTCCTCATTTGGACATTGGGGGAATAAGAGTAGCCACCCCATAAAATGCTTGTGAGCATTAAATGAAATAATACATGTGAAGTTCTTGGAAGACTGCCTGGTACATAATACACACTCAATAAATTATTCCTTCTGGATCTTATTGGATCTTTCTGATCCCAGGGGTTATCAGAGTGTATTAACTTCCCACTTTAGGGACAGAAAGTTGATACCTTGTTCAAGGTGACTCTACTGAGGGTTTTAAATTTGGATCTTCTTTTATTAAAGTCTACCATCGAAGAACAGCATCTAGCAGAGTATAGGGTTAAGACCTGGGAACAAACTCTCAGTGTTAAAATTATATGTATGGGATCAGAGTTGTGGTGTGGAGTTAAAGCCCCAGCCTGCAATGCCGGCATCCCGTATAGGTGCCAGTTGAGTCCTGGCTGCTCCACTTCCAATCCAACTTCCTGCTAATGTGTCTGGGAAAGCAGCAGAGGATGGCCCAAGTGCTTGGACCTCTGCACCCACCTGGGAGACCCGGAGGCAACTCTTAGCTCCAGGCTTCGTATTGTCTCAGCTCCAGCAGTTGCAGCCATTTGGAGAGTGAACCAGTGGATGGAAGACCTCTCTCCCTCTCTCTCCCTCTCTCTGTAACTCAGTCTTTCAAATAAATAAAAAGAAAGAAACTAAAAATATTATATGTAGAAGTCCTTTAAATCCTTCACAGTAGTATCCATTTTTTAAAATATATATCTCCATGAGATAATTCTTCAGCTTGCAAAGATTCAGGAATGAGCTAAACTCAGGAAGAAACCAAAGAAAATTCCTCACGACACTGTCAGGACATCCAGACTTTTCTGCTTTTAGGAAAACCCAAGAGTTTCTACTGCCTACAATATTTCCTTTATACTGATTTTTTTTTTAAATTAAGCCTTTGCACCTTAATATGTGTCAGATTTGTCAGTTGTAGACAGATTAACCAATACTAAGGAGTTGATTTTACAAATTAGTTTCTCAAATTGTTAGCTAAGTTAAATATGCTTATAATACTGTAAGCAGTGTTCTCTGGTTTGGTGGTGATGAAGCATATATACAATATATTTTAGTTCAGAGGTTTTGTTAATTATGAGTGTGGCAGAGAATTTTGGGTGTCTCTTCATGTATGGTTTTCCTTTTCTGAGAATCATTTCACTCCCCTATGGGTGTGAGTCCTTGGAGTTGCACCTGTATTATATGACCCATCGCTGCCACAATTTAGAGGCAGAGGGTGACTGTGTGAAGCACATGTGACCAGTCATTTCTTCACCCCAGGACTGCAACGGGGATCCAGTCAAGGCAATCGCTCTTGCAAGTTCATCTGAAGTGAGGAGAAGTGAGTGTGAACGTTGAGGCACCATTTTTGGGTAATATGTGAAAAGAAGCAGAAAAGTTTGAAGAAGAATGGGCTAAAGCAGGATGTAGAGAGGGTAGCAGAGGAGGAGAGAGATGAGCAACGAAAAGGGGAGGGATGAGAGAATGAACAGAGAAAAGTTGGTAGGAGGAAAGGAGACGAAAAAAGAGGATTGCAAAGGAGAGAAAATTGTTACCTAGGTTAGTGGTGACTGATTTCTAGTTTTAATTTCTTGTGAAGCTTAAATGTACCATCTGTTTGGTTCTGTGAATAGCTATATATCCTTTAAGGTGTGTGTGTGTGTGTGTGTGTGTGTGTGTGTGTGTGTTTCTTAAACTTAGCTAGATTTTTCTTATTTCCATCCTTCCTTTTACTTCCTTCGACATTCAAAAAATGTCCAACTCCTTTGCATTTACAGACAGAAACACGAAAGTGATTCCACTTCTCAACACTTCTGTTTACTGGAACCTTGGGTTGTAAACTAGAAAAGATCTGGAAAAGTCACCTCAGAGGCCAGCATTGTGATGTAGCTGGTTAAACCACTGCCTGGGATACACTGGCATCCCACACGGGTGCCACTCCGGCTGCTCCACTTCCCATTCACCTCCCTGCTAATGCACCTGGGGTACTTGGGTCCCCACTACCCACGTAGGAGATCTGGATGGAGTTCCAGGTCCCTGGCTTTGGCCTGGCCTAGCCCTGGCCATTGTAGCCATTTGGGGAGTGAACCAGTGGATGAAAGATTTCTCTCTCCATGTCCTTCCCTCTGTCTGTGTAGCTCTGCCTTTCAAGTAAATAAGTATTTTTACAAAAAAAAAAGTTATCTCACACATTTTTTTCTTCCTATATAACAATGCATCTTGACCATCCCAGATAGATCTATATTGTTTTTGGTAAAATCCTAGTAATGGAATCCTATGGTGCTTCTGAATAATTCATTTTCGATGTAAAACAGTCCTCAGGACTAGGACGTGTCACCTCCTATAAAACATGAATAATTCGGATTGCAATGACTCCTATTTCTCAAGCCAACCCAACCAGAGGGTTAAGTGAATTTACAAAAGAGTAATAAAATGGTATTCTCCACATCTGTTTTCATAAAATTAGGAATGTCAGCCTTACTCAAGACTCTACCAAATAATTCTGAGAGTCCCCAGAAAATTCTTTCAGGTGTTTCAGCTCTGAAGTTGTATTGGCCATTTTCCTTCTTCCCTGCTTTGGTTTCCTACAGGTTATTGTCAAGGCGGAAGAAGCACATAGGTCTCCACCCAACCAGAGTGGTCTCTGAACATGAAGGCTTAGGGGCTGGCGTTGTGGCACAGCAGGTACAGTAGCCACCAGTGATGCTGACATCCATAAAGGCGCTGGTTCATGTCTCAGGTGCTCCACTTCCACCCCAGTTCTGTGCTGATGGCCTAAGTGTCTGGGCCCCTTCCACCAACTTGGAGATCCTGATGAAGTTCCTGGCTCCTGGCTTTGGCCTGGCTCAGCCCCGGCTATTGTGGTCATCTGGGGAGTGAACCAACGGATAGAAGAGCTCTCTCTCGGGCCGGCGCCGTGGCTCAACAGGCTAATCCTCCGCCTTGTGGCGCCGGCACACCGGGTTCTAGTCCCGGTCGGGGCGCCGGATTCTGTCCCGGTTGCCCCTCTTCCAGGCCAGCCCTCTGCTGTGGCCCAGGAGTGCAGTGGAGGATGGCCCAAGTGCTTGGGCCCTGCACCCCATGGGAGACCAGGAAAAAAGCACCTAGCACCTGGCTCCTGCCATCGGATGAGCGCCGGCCGCAGCACGCCGACCGCGGCAGCCATTGGAGGGTGAACCAACGGCAAAGGAAGACATTTCTCTCTGTCTCTCTCTCTCTCACTGTCCACTCTGCCTGTAAAAAAAAAAAAAAAAAAAAAGAAGAGCTCTCTCTCCCTCTGTCTTTGTCTCTCCCTCTCTCTCTCTCTGTAAATCTTTTTTTTTTTCTTTTTACCCTGAAACCTTTTATTTAAGGTATACGAACATTATACATTTCATAAATACAAATTTAGGAACATAGTGATTCTTCTGATCCTACTCGCCCTCCTGTGTGTACTTCCAAACTTCTTCTTCCTCCCTCTCCTATTACCATTCTTATTTTTTACTATGATCTATTTTCAATTAACTTTATACACATAAGATTAACCCTATAGTAAGTAAAGAGTTCAAGAAATAGTATGAAAAAAAAAAAAACTGTTCCTCGGCAGTTGAGATAAGAGCTGTTCAAAGTCATCACATCTCAAAGTGTCAATTTCACTTCTATAGATTACTTTTTAGGTACTCTATTAGTTACCACAGATCAAGACGAACATATGGTATTTGTCCTTTTGGGACTGGCTTATTTTGCTAAGTATGTTTTCCAGTTACATCCATTTTATTGCAAAAGACAGAATTTCATTTTTTTTTACCACTTTATAGTATTCCATGGTGTACGTATCCCACAATTTTTTTATCCAGTCCTCAGTTGATGGACATTTGGGTTGATTCCATATCGTAGCTATTGTGAATTGATCTGCAATAAACATGGGGGTACAGATAACTCTTTCATATGCTGATTTCATTTCCTTTAGGTAAATTCCCAGGTGTGAGATGGCTGGGTCATATGATAGGTCTATATTCAGATTTCTGAGCTGTCTCCGTACTGTCTTCCATGGTACCTGTACCAGTTTAGATTCCACCAACAGTGGATTAGGGTACCATTTTCCCTACATCCTCTCCGACATTTGTTGTTTGTTGATTTCTGTATGATTTTACCTCACTGGGGTGAGGTAAAACCTTGTTGTGGTGGTTTTGATTTGCATGAAGACATAGGAAACTTGTTTTGCATTTCCCTGATGGATAATGAGCCTGAGCATTTTTTCGTGTCTTTGGCCATTTGAATTTCCTCTTTTGAAAGATGCCTGTTTAAGTACTTTGCCCATTTCTTAACTGGTTTGTTTGTTTTGTTGTTGTGAAGTTTCTTGAGCTCTTTATATATTCTGGATGTTAATCCTTTATCAGTTGCATAGTTTGCAAATAATTTCCCCCATTCTGTCAGTTGCCTCTTCACTTTCCTGATGGTTTCTTTTGCAGTGCAGAAGCTTCTCAATTTGATGTAATCCTATTTGTCAATTTTGGCTTTGATTTCCTGTGCCTCTGGGGTCTTTTCCAAGAGCTCTTTGCCTTTGCTAATGTCTTGCAGGATTTCCCCAACATTCTCTAATAATTTGATGATATTGGACCATAGATTTAGGTCTTTAAGACATTTTTAGTGGATTTTTGTGTAAGGTGTAAGGTAGAGGTCTTGCTTCATACTTTTGCATGCAGAGATCCAGTTTTCCCAGCACTATTTGTTGAAGAAACCGTCCTTGCTCCAGGGACTTATTTTAGCTCCTTTGTCAAAGATAAGTTGGTTGTAGATGCATGAGTTGATTTCTGGCATTTCTATTTTGTTCCAATGGTCTATCCATCTGTTTTTGTCCCAGTACTAGGCTATTTTGATTGTAATTGCTCTGTAGTATGTCTTAAAATCTGGTGTTGTGGTGCCTCCATCTTTGTTTTTGTTGTATAAGATTGCTTTAGCTATTCGATATCTCCTGTGCTTCCATATGAATTTCAACATCATTTTTTCTATATCTGAGAAGGATGTCCTTGATATTTTGATTGGTATCACATTGACTCTGTAAATTGCTTTTGATAGTATGGATGTTTTGATGATATTGATTCTTTCAATCCATGAACATGGAAGATTTTTCCATTTTTTGTGTCTTCTTCTGTTTACTTCTTTAATGTTTTGTAATTGTCATCATAGAGATCTTTGATGTACTTGGCTAAATTTTTCAAAGGTATTTAATTTTTTGTAGCTATTATGAATGGAGTTGATCTTAGAAGTTCTTTCTTAGTCTAAGCATTGTCTGTTTTTGTGTGTGTTGATTTTATATCCTGCAATTTTACTAAATTTTTTTTATTAGTTTCAATAGTATTTTAGTGGAGTCTTGATTCCTGGACACATACAACCTACATAAATGGAGCCATGAAGACAGAAAACCTAAGCAGACCAGTAACCAAGATGGTAATTTCATTCTTTTTAGCATTCTTTTTAGCTATAGAGCTAGATATTGGAGGAGTATTCTAGGACTCTTCCTTCCTTCCTTCCCCCATTCCCTCCTTTCCCCCTCCCTCCTTCCCTCCTTCCCTCCTTCCCCCCTTCCCTCCTTCCCTCCTTCCCTCCTTCCTTCCCTCCTTCCCTCCTTCCTTCCTTCCCTCCTTCCCTCCTTCCTTCTTTCCTTGCTTTCTTTCTAGATTTATTTGTTTATTTGAAAGGTAGAGTTACAGATAGAGTGAAGTCTTCCATCCGATGGTTCACACCCCAAATGGCCACAGCAGCTAGGGCTGAACAGATCCAAAGCCAGTAGCCAGGAGCTTTTCTGGGTCTCCCATGTGGGTGCAGGGGCCCAAGCATTTGGACCATCCTTTGCTGCTTTCTCAGGCCATCAGCTGTGAGCTTGATTGGAAGCTGAGCAACTGGTACTCGAACTGGTGCCTGTATAGGATGCCAGTGCTGCAGGCAGAGGCTTAACCTACTACATCACAGCTCCGGGCCCACTAGGACTATTTCTATAACCAGATGACTGCAGTTGTCTCCAGAAAGTGCCCAGTAAAGTCATGATAAATGCTCAACATATATCAGGGTACTAAGAATGTTCATAGAAATGGAATTAAATTATAAATTTATTCTGGTGGAAATGATTTTGAAATCCATGCACATGAAGAGTCTTCAAGAAGTTCATTGAAAATGTGTATCAGGAGAAACTGATTATGAATTTCAAAAAATATTTTGTTAAGTTTGACTTATTCATTTATTTGAAAGGGAGAGAGGAGAGGGGAGAGGGGAGGGGGGGGAGAGAGAGAGAGAGAAAGATCTTCCATCTGTTGGTTCATTCCCCAAATAGCCACAACAGCCAGGTCTGGCCAAGCTGAAGCCAGGAGCCATAGACTGCATCCCGGCATCGCATGTGGGCTGTAGGGGCACAAGCACTTTGGCCATCTTCTGCTGTCTTCCCAGGAGCATAAGCAGGGAGGTGGATCAGCAGTGGAACAGCCAAGACTTGAACTAGTGCTCCTATGTGGGATGTCAGTACCGGAAATGGCAGCCTAATCTGCAGCACCACATTCCCCGCCCCCTTTAATTCCATACTTCACAAACATTTGAAGTCCTTGGATGCTTACTGAATTGAGCTGAATGTCTCAGTCTGTGAGCCTGACGTGACTTTAGAGACTGTACATTCCTCGAAGGGTCTTCTTAATAGGTTTCTTCCACACTTTCTTTTCTCCTGGTCAAATAAATAACCATAGTCTTAGTCTTAGGTTCAGTTTGCTACCTTGAATCATCTCCGTGGCCACCCTAGGAACAGCCTCTTCATTCTCTGTGTCCTCTTCGATCTGAGAATCAGGCATTGCAGATAACTCCCTGTCACACCGATGCTGCGCTTCTGAGCCTTTGAGAAGGGGCTTACACCAGCAGCGTGACTCTAAATTCCATGGCCACCTGTGCGGGAGGTTTCTCTGCCTTGTGTGCCTCTTGTAGAGGATCTCGTGCTTAAAACTCACCTGGCATTGCCCCTCCAGGTCCCCTTCCGCCCCCTTTTCCTGTTTGCCCCACCTCTATCCCTGCACCTCTTTAGAATGCTGTGCACTCCCAGGTGAGGGGCAAGCAGAGAGAAGCTGGTGGTGGCTGAAGGGCCCAGTAGAAGGAGATGCTTTGTGAAAACCCAGGCTCTCGAAGGAGGACGGGTCTTCTTCAGCTCCCTTTTGTCATCTCCCTTCCTCCATGGATCTCCTGCCCTGAGCCCTTGCCTGTCTTGTGTCCCCCATGTTCTCTCACAGAGAATCCAGACTTCCAGGGCATTCCAGCCTGGGCATCGGCAGGAATGATCCAGGCTCTGAAGGGTTAAGGCTGGAGCCTGGATGATGGAGAGGATTATTAGTTACCCTTCGGAGAGCCCAGCCACCAGGGTTCCTCCCCTGTCGCCTACACACCCTTTTCACATGATCTCTGGCCATGGCTGCAGAAAAGGGTGGGGGGAGGGAGGGGAAAAAGTTTACAAAATAATTTAGAAAGTTCTTGTAAACGCTTGTGTTTTCATTTAGCAGCATGAATTCAGGACAGCAACAGCTCCTCCGAGACAGCGGCCAACTGGGAATTGAGTGGAAAAAAATAGGAATCCTGGACTCGGGAACTATCCAGGTTTTTTTTTTTTTTTTTTTTTTTGGTGGAGGACGCATTTGGGGGGAAGGGATTAACTCAAATCTTTTTTTGGGAGAGCTCAGCTCTGGGTTTTCATGGCCAAAACACTGAAGAAATAACTCCATGTGTGTGACCCAGCCGTCCTAACGCTGTAGTCGGAAAGGACTCTGAACTAAGTTGTGCTTATAACTTCAGCTCAAGTAAGAAAAGTGAGGTGGGAGTGAGTGGGTGTCGCAGACTTGGGACAGGGTCTTCAAGGAAGAGGGAGGGCGTGGGGATGGCTGCGGGTGGGGATAAGGCAGAAGGGAGCTATGACTTTAAGTCTGTCCTATGGTTATGCATATTTTTTCTTCTATGAATGGGTTTTGCTGTAAATTATAGCTTTGCCCGTGGTCCCTTGGGTCAAAAGAAATAGTCTCTCAACAGAAAACAGCTCTGATTGGTGACTTTGCTTCTTCCCTCCCCAACCCCCTTCCTAATTGAAACCAAATGTGCAATATATTGGATGCTGGGATCCCTGGCGCTTTCCCAGGAATCCTCAGAATGTGAGGTTTCTCTCAAAGGCATCTTGCATCAGCCTGTGGATGTATGCCTACCACCGGGCTGCTCCACCGGCGCAGTGGAAAAAAGGAGCTTTCACAACACATTCCCCTTTTGGGGTTGGGGGTAGAGCAGTGGACTACAGCTCTGTTTCCCTCGTTCGCAAACTGTGCACCCCTGGATGGAAGTAAGTGATAACGGGTCTCTTTTTCTTCTTCATGTTTTCCTCTTCCGAAAACCGAAAGCTCTGCATCTACTTCTCTCGGTGTCTCAGGCAAAGTTTGAAAAAGGACTCAGGAAGACGCTTCAAGTCAGGCCGGGGAGGGAGGGCAACGGGGCACCACTGACGGGCGAAATCAGATCCCGCTGGCTTTTTTTGGGGGGTGGGATGGGGGCTGGCGTTGTGTTATGGAAGGAAGCACAAGGAGCCCTAAAAACCAAAGAAGGCTCAAGTCTAAGAAATGACTCCATAGCAGCCGCGAGACACAATAAACAGCCTTAGCAGAGCTGAAATTGTTGGCACAGTCAGTCTCAGGATGGGGAAGGTGGAGCCGGAGCCTGGCTTTGGGGCAGTTGTGGTGGTGGTCGAGGGTCTGCGTTGAGGAGGGGACGTAGACCGAGCCCTTTTTGTCATTGTGAGGTTCATGTGGCTTTGGTTGAGGGCTGGCCTCTGTGGAGCTGGGGTGGCCGGCGGGGCGGCGGTGGCATGGAGGAATTTTCTGCTGGGGACCAGGAAATCCTTCCCGGGACTCGTTGTCTCTCGGGCTGGCGCGTTTGGCTTTTCTTTGTTCCCGAATGACTCGGGGCTGTTCTCAGCCGAGTCCTCGGAGTCCCTGGCCGAGGACCAAGAGTCCCATGCGAAGGGAAAGAGAGTTCTTCCAAGTGGCCGAGACTCTCAGCCAGCCATTTGAGTTCCGTGTGTTCAAACCAGTAGGGGGTTCAGCACCATTTTGCCGACTGTTTGCTTTCTGCAGTCTTGCGTGGAGGAACACGGAGTGAGAGTCCCGGCGAGGGCCTTGGAGATCTCATTAGACCCCCTCGTTTCGGAGATGTCAAGGGTGACAGGGAGGGGTCCGAGCTGCTCAGGGGTTCCCAGCGCATTTGTGGCTGAGCTTGACATGAAATTGAGGTTCTTGCTGTTGTTAACAAGTGCTGGGTCCGCTCCACACTGCCAGGTTCACGGTCTGTTTTCAGCTGTGTTTCTGTTGAGACAATAGGCACAGTAACATTAACAAGTTACCCCAAGGTTATCAGCCAGAGAGAGGATGCTCATGGGGGTGGGGGTTCATGGGCTACTGCCATCTGTGTCTGTCTTTGGTTGTGTGCATGTGCAAAGAACAGGTAACATCTGAGTACCGACTTGTACAGGGCTCCGAGCTCCGAACTCTACAGATTTTTTTTTTTTAACAGATCTGTAGGATATTATTTCTATCTTATAGAGGATATTAAAGCTTAGAGAAGAGACACAAGAAGCCAAAGCGAATGCAGTTAATGTATTCGAAACTCTACATATGTCTGACACAAAAACCTGCGCTTGGAATCACTATTCAGTAATACTCCCCTCACTCCTTCTGCACATGCACTGGGTTACTTTTGGGATCAAGTTCCATGTTTCCCTGTGGGAGCTGGAGGTGAGGCCATCGGGCTGGGGAGCAGTGTGGATTGTCTCTTAGAGGCCACTTTAGTACTTGCATCAGCATCTGTCTGGGTATCAGATGTAGGTACATTCTGGATGCTTGGTATGTGCTGAGTTTGGTTGTGCAGTGAGCCTAAGGTTTAGACGGAAGACCCAGACTGACTGAGTACTTGGCAAAGTTACTTTACCTTTCTGCACCTTGGCTTCTGAGTTTAGGACATGAGAATAAGAGCAATACTTCTTAGTATTATAGTTTGAAAAGGTCTTGGACAGGAATGCGTTCTGAAGACTGTGAAAGGCTTAACTGTATCAGCTGAACACCAGAACATACCGTGGGACAGCGTCTGCCTCCCCCCCCCCCCCCCCCCCCCGGCTCTGGCAGTTGGTGCTGATGTTGGTGTGAGGGCAGTTGGATTTGGCTGTGTGTGGAACTCTGAAATGGGTGGCTTCCGTCTTAGTGCCCATTTCCTTTGAGCGGAAGTGATCCCTCCTCATGGGGGAATATTCCTGGATTTTCTATCTGAAGCTTTTCCTTTTGCTTTGACAATGATTTCGTACCCAAAGCAGCCAAGGCTGAAGGGTACTGGGCTTGCCTAGGCACCCCTTGCTTGCATCTACACTATTGCTGATCAAGAAAGGTTCAGAAAGGACCAGCCCACTGGTCTCTCTTCAAAGGAGGTTGGCATTTGAGGAGCTTCCTGTGTAGCCGAGTTCAGACCCTTGAGCCAGGGCCCTCTTGTCAAGGGCAGGCATGTCTTCCCTGTTGCTTTGCCGCACGTCCCCTCTCCTCTCCCTGTAGTCAGAAGGGATGCAGCAGCTCCTGGGGTTGAGGGTGGAGGCCCTCGCCTCTTTTCTGTTTTATAAATCCCAAAGAGAAGGGACATGGAAAAGACCCTTCCAGAGTCTTCTACACAGAATCCTCAACAGTCTCTGTGTCCAAGGGCAGAGTGAGAGCGCCCTCCGGAGGAGCCTCCTCACCACCTGTCCTCTCCTAGCCTCTCTGTGAACTCACTGTTTTCTTCTCTTCCTGCACGGCCACTTCCTAGACCTGAGGTTCTGGAAATTCTCCATCATGTATAACACATTTGGCTCAAACCATTCTACGTGGTTGCATTTTTAGCAGACAACTCTCATAGCATTAGACTGTCCAGCCCCGCGTGTTAATATCACTCCATTTTAAGTCAGCATTAACTCTTGGACATCCTTTCCAAGCTCCTTTACAAGATCTACTCGCAGGCCCTTTACATCATCCACACCTCCAACATAACCCAAACACACGTCTCACAGGCATCCAGAAAGCAAACACCCATCTAAAAATGGGCCTCCACAGACATGCTAATGCCTCGTGCCAACTCCCATAAAGGGTGACCTGTCCGTTACATCGACACACTGGGCTCTTTATACCTCTTGCCCTGCTTGAAACTTGTGCAACATATGAATCGATCGAGTCTCTTCCAACAATGACTACTCAGTCCAGAAATGTGTCCAGCATTCCCAGGAATCCCATGGCCTCTGAATTCATTCATTATAAATGAAGCCTGCTCACCAGTAAATTGGGGACCTCAGGTAGATCTTAAGGATTTCCAGACCAATTAAATCAGGATATCTAAGGGTGGGGATTGGGAATCAGTACCTTGAAGTGTTCTCCAGGGAATGTTAATGTCAGCTGAGGCTAGGTGCTACTGCTGATAAATTTCTAGGTGTGTTGCTTTAGGCAATTCAGTTCTACTCTATTGGTTTTAATTCTATTCAACAGTATTGGCTGAGAGCCTAGTAGTTAGAAACATTGGACCTAAGATTTTTTTTTTAAATAATGTAGTTTATAAAAAGTTTGAGATGTCCAGATCCCAGTCCAGGAATATTCATTAGGACACCAGTCACCTAATGGCTACACTGATGGCTTCTGTAAACTTTCCCCATCTCTTTTCATTGCATTCCCATACATGTGGTATGTTGTGATTGAGCTTGTGTTATTCATATGTAATTTGGATGAAAATAAGTCTCTTATTTTTATTTCCTTTCTATTTTGTAAAAATCTATCTATTTACTTGAAAAGCAGAGTTACAGAGAGAGGAAGAGACAGGAAGGGGTGGGGGAGAGAATCTTTCATCTGCTAGTTCACTCCCCAAGTGGCTGCAAAGGTTTAGAGCTGTGCCTATCTGAAGCCAGGAGCCAGGAGCTTCATCCAGGTCTCCCAGGTGGGTGCAGGGGCCCAAGTAGTTGGTCCATCTTCCGCTGCTTTTCTAGATGCATTAGTAGGAAGCTGGACTGGAAGTGGAGCAGTTGGGACTTGAACTGGCACCCATATGGGATATTGGCACTGCAGATGGAGGCTTCACCCAGTATCCCACAGTGCTGGCCGCTTCTTTTCTAATTTTTTTTTTGTGTTTGTCCTTACTATTTTACATATAACTATTTTATGTTTCCCAATTTCTGTAATTCTCAAAGTGGAGTACACCAGCATTTGGCCAATGATGTAGTTAGCTGGAATCTCCCTTTGGCCACTAGGCACTGAGGAAGGCTTGGTTTTCAGCCATCCTAAGAATCACTGAATAAACAATGAAGAGGCAGAGAAGTTCCAAACATGGGCTAAGACTGACTCCAAAATTCCTGGGATCAGCCGAGTTCCTGGAGACTGGGCACTGTATTTAATGGATTCACTCATTCAGTTACCTGTGGCTTGTGTTTGGTGTTTACAGAGACCCCAAAGAAATCTCGGAGGAGCTGTTTGAACCTACTGGTTAGAGGTTGATACTTCTGGTGCTCTGTAGTGTGAGTGGGAGGCAGTGGGCAAGAGATAAGCAGGAGGTCGCATGCAGAATGCAATGAGAAGAGCCAGCAGTGACGTTTCGGTCTCAGTACCATCACTTTCTAGATTTTCGACCTCAGAGGAGTCTTTTCCTCCTCTGCCTCCCTCCTGGTTTTATCATCTCCTTTTAGGTTCAGATAAGATAATGCCTAGGAAGCTGGAAAGCCTGCACATATGAAGGTGATAGGTGGAGATTTACTTTTTGGACATACTTCATATTCATAGGTAGCTAATTGAGCAAAAAAAAAAAAAAACAACCTTCTGGCACTTGTCTTTTAGGATGGATGCAGGTTCTTCAAAAAGTTTATGGAAAAATAGAATGAAAGAAAATTTTACTTTGGTGCAAAAAATATTTTTAAACCATGTATAACTTTTTCACAATATGCCTGTCTGATAATTTTTGAAGACCCTCATATACATGGATTTCAAAGCTTTTGCAACAAAGCATATTTATCTTTTCACTCCATTTTCCACAAAATTTATTTTTAATTATTTATTTATTTGAGAGGCAAACAGAGAGAGGGCACTCCCACTCACTAGTTCATTCCTCAATTTCTGTGGCTGAGACTGGGCCAGCAGCCTGGAGCTGGGATCTCAGTCGAGCTTTCATGTGTGGGTGGCAGGAACTCAATTACTTGCACCCTCATTGCTGCCTCCCAAGGTCTTCATTAGCAAGAAGTTGGAGTCAGGAGCCAGAGCCAACAGTTGAATCCAGGTACACTGATAGAGGACATGTGCATTCTAACTGGTGTCTTAGCTGAGGGGCTAATTGCCCTTCCACAAACATATTCACTCTGGAGATCCAGGGGAATAAATTGTTCTAAAGAGAAGGGTAGGGGTTAAATTTACTTAAGAACAGCTGAGACTGGGGCTGGTGCTGTGGCACAGTGGGTTAGAGCCATGACCTGCAGTGCTGGCATCCCATATGGGTGCTGGTTCAAGTCCCTCTGCTCCATTTCCAATCCACCCATGTGGGAGACTGGGAAGAAGCTCCTGGTTCCTGGCTTTGCTCTGGCCCAACTCTGGCCATTGATTTGTGGAATGAACCAGAAGTTGGAAGATTCTCTCTCTCTCGCTCTCTCTCTCTCATTTTCTGTAACTCTGCCTTCAAATAAATAAATAAATCTTAAAAAAAAAAACACTATAAACCTACAGTAATTAAGGTAGCATGGAATTGGCAAGAGCAGACAACTAGATCAATGGAACAGAATGGAGAGTACAGAAATGGGGAGTACAGACTGGGGCTGGTGCTGTGGCACAGCGGGTTAGAGCTATGACCTGCAGTGCTGACACATATAAATAGAGCCACATCATCTTTGACAAAGAAGCAAAGGCAATACAGTGGAGGAATGACAATCTTTCCAACAAATGATGCTGAAATAAGTGGACATCCATGTATACAAGTAATGAGTCTAGGCACAGACCTCCTACCTTTCACAAAAAATAAATCAAGGGGCTGATGCTGTGGTGCAGTAGGTTATTCCTCCGGCTGAGGCACCAGCATCCTATATGGGCGCTGGTTCGAGTCCTGGCTGCTTCACTTCTGATCCAGCTCTCTGCTGTGGCCTGGCCCAAGTCCTTGGGCCCCTGCACCCACCCACATGGGAGACCTGAAAGAAGCTCCTGGCTCCTGACTTAGGATCGGCGCAGCTCCAGCCATTGTGGCCATTTGGGGAGTGAACCAGTGGATGCAAGACCTTTCTCTCTGTCTTTTCCTCTCACTGTCTATAACACTGTCTCTCACATAAATAAATGAAATCTTTAGAAAAAAAATCATAATGGACCATAGGCTAAAAATGTAAATGCTAAACTATAAAGCTCTTTGAAAATAACATAGGAGAAAATTTACATAACCTGTGTATGGTGATGACATTTTTGATACAAGAGGCATAATCCATAAAAAAAGTAACTGGTTAGTTGAATTTCATTAAGTTCAAAAATTTTTGCTTTGCAAAAGATAAAATTAAGAAACGTAGACTACAAAACACAGATTATAAGAAAATACTTATCAAAGACACATCTAACAAAGGACTATTATCTAAAATATACAAAGAACTCTTGAAAACTGATGATAAGTAAATTAACAACTGATTAGAAAATGGGCAAATGACCTAAAAAGGCTTACCTTATCAAAGAAGGCAGATACATGGCAAGTAAGTATATGAGAAAGTGTGCAGCTTCCTACGTCATCAAGGAATTGCAAAGTAAAACAACATGATACTACTACGTGCCTTTTAGAGTGGCCAAAATTCCAAATACCGATGATAAAAATGATGACAAGGATGTGAGGTGACAGAATCTTTTCATTCATTGCTGGTGGGAATGCAAAATGGCACAGCCATTTTTGAGGACACTTGGGATGGCTGGTGCCATGGCTCAATAGGCTAATCCTCCACCTGTGGTGCCGGCACACCAGGTTCTAGTCCCGGTTGCTCCTCTTCCAGTCCAGCTCTCTGCTGTGGCCCTGGAAGGCAGTGGAGGATGGCCCAGGTGCTTGGGCCCTGCACCCAATGAGAGACCAGGAGGAAGCACCTGGCTCCTGGCTTCGGATCAGCACAGTGCGCTGGCTGCAGCGGCCATTGCGGGGTGAACCCACGGAAAAGGAAGACCTTTCTCTCTGTCTCTCTCTCACTGTCCTCTCTGCCTGTCCAAAAAAAAAAAAAAAAAAAAAAAAAAAAAAAAAAGACACTTGGGCAGTTTCTTATGAAAGGAAACATACACTTATCATCTGACCCAGGAACTACACTCCTTAGTACTTTCCCAAATGTGCTGAAAAATTGTGCCCACACACAAAAAAGTACATAAAAATAAATACTTTATTTTTATAGCATTTTTCATTCATGATTGCCCCAAATGTGATAACAATCCAGATACACTTTAGAAGGTGAATGGATAAGCCATCTATGGTACATCCAGACAACAGAAACTATTCAGTATTAAAAAGAGAAAAGAACTATGAAGGCACAATCAGACTCAGAGAAACTTAAATGCATATTGCTCAATGAAAACTAGTCTGAAAAGGCTGCATACTGCATGAGTTCAATAATATGACATTTTGGAAAAGCAAAACTATGGAGATAGTAAAAACATTAGAGGTTGCCCAGGGTTAGGAGAGAGGGCAAAATGAATAGGAGAGCAGAGAGGATGTTTGGGGCTGTGAAACTATTCTGCATGATACAGTAATATTGGATACATATCATTCTACGTTTGTTAAAACATAGACTTAAAACACCAAGAATGCAACCTGATGTAAACTGTGGACTTTGGGTGATAATGACGTATCATTGTAGGGTCATCAATTGGAACCAATCTTCCACTCCTGGGGGGAAGTTGATAGCAGGAGATGTTGCACATATGTGGAGACAGGGAACATATGGGAACAATCTATACTTTCTGCTCAGTTTTGCCCTGAACTTAGAGTGACTCTCAAAAAATAAAGTTTGATTTTAAGACGTCCTTTTCCCAATCCCCAAATTGTAACACTGTAATTCCACCCTGTTTAATTCAAAAGCAGACACTGAAATATAGATATATTAATGAACATTTATCTCTTAAAATGATTAATAAATTCTCAGGTAAGTACTGCATCCTAAACTTGAATAATATTGCTTTACTTAATAAAACCATCCAAAGAGAACCTTGAGATATTATTGACAAAAAGCCAATTCAGCAGGTTAATAACAGATATTTATGAGATCCCTTTTGCCACATTATTTAAAATATAACTATCACTTAAAGAGTAATCATTTGTTTTAACTGTAAGCATATATAGATAGCTCTTGCTGAAAATCATGGTATGGAAAAAAGAACAATGGGCCAAAGACACCTGAGTGAGAATCTGGTTTTAGCTTTGTCATTTACTAGCAGTATGCATCTTGTGCAACTTGTTATACATCTATCTTAACTTTTCTCATCTATAAGGAGAAATATAAAATTTCTGTATCTACCAGCTTATTTATGCTAATCATTGTCCCATATCTCCACCAAATCTCCCCTAGTCACTTTCACAACTAAGTCTTCAGTCCCTTTAATCTTCACTCTGGTTGTCACCCAACTTCATACTCTGAATATTTTCCTTTCTCTGCTCATTTTAACCAAGCATCATTTTTCTTTTAAGGCCAGCTGAGATCCTCTGCCTAAACGGGTTCTTATTTCTTAGAATTCCTAGTTCTTTTGGATCATATCCCCAAGTTCAGAAAAGACCCATACTCAAAATGAGTGAGTACTCAGTGAGCTTTCAATACCTATTATATTAAGGACTAAGTACATGCTGAGCACAGTTCTTGTTTATTATTTAGAAAATTCTTACAGGGAAGTCTTTGAGGGTACAGAGGAGCTCAATACATGTCTATGAAATGAGTATGCTGTTGGATGAGTCCCAGGAGAGCCAGCTCACCAAGAGATGATCTAAGTTCTGAACTTGCCATCAAGTGTACTGGGTTTAAATCTTGATTTTTACTAGTCGTGAAAGCTGAAGAAAGAATAAAGACACCATCTTCATGAGTACACGTGTGGATGAGGGGACAAGCTAACATGTGAATGGATACTTGATGTGTTTGGGGCACTGGAGGTACAAGAGGCCAATCTATTTTATTTTAGCCATGCATAGAAGACAGACATTTCAAGAAGCTGATAGCCTCTCATTTGAAGTTTCAGGACACAATCCCAGATGGGCTCTTTCCCGGTTTGCTTATGGGCAGAACTGGTGTTTCTCCATTGATCCTTCTTCCTCATGAGTATATTCAGGCCTCTGCTGATAGAGGTCCTTACTTTCTAATCCATGCCTCCCTCAGTGTCATCTCATCCCTGAAACTCTCTCCAGTGAGAAAAAAAAGCTTTGCACAAATTTCTCACTGACACATGCAAGGAAAGGTCAGGTCAAAAGCAAATTAACTGCTGCTAAACATTATATTTGGAGGTGAAAATTTTTCAAACCCTTTTGTTCAGTCATTACTTACTAAAGGGATGTGAAACTCAGATGTCAAGGTAGTATGCTCTACTTTGTTGTAGACATAAAATAGAATACTCAAGGCAGTGTTAAAGTTACTTTCTGATCCTTTTTCTGTGTTTTTTTTTAGCAAGTTTTTGCAGTTTGAAAAAAAAGTGACTGGTGGTCTTCCTGTTTTATTTCTCCTTCATGATTTTCTGAAGTTTTCTCATGTCTTTCGTTTTCATGATTTAAGGCACTAACTTCTGCTCCCTCTTTGATCCATAGGCGCCCCATAACTCCCCAGACAACAATTGAGGCTCTTCTATGCCTTTCCTTGAGCTGTGTAAGGGGGGGGTGCCACCTCTGGGCTCCCAGGGTATTGTCCTATATGTGTATGCCAACTTCAGTGACTCTACATTTCCTGAAGATCCTTTCACTAAGAAGCCTCAAGTGTTGGGCAGAAGTAGTCTATGAGAAAAGAGGAAAATTGAAGTAGAGTAGAAGATTTAATTTCCTAATTTACCAAGTAGTAGGAATACTGCCAGGAATTTCGGAATTTTAGATCCATGTGGTCATTACGCTGGGTAAGTTTAGGGCAGGGAGGGGCCTGGTGAAAAAGCTTTTAGGCAGTGTAGTTGGAAAAATAAAGTTTGGCACATTCAAAATAGCTCCATATTTATCTGCAGACTGTCCATAACAGATGAGATGGTGTATGTGAAAATCCCGGGTTTACTTACAACATTGCTTGACACCAATGTGGTTATAGCACAGATTGGGCATCCTCCAATTTCTTTTGAAAATACATTAATATTTTGAGTTCCACAGAAGTATTGAAATAATGAGAAAAATAGAAACTTTGTTGAATGTTCTTGCACTTACTCCTACTAGCTAGAGTATTTTAAAAAATATGGCGGGGTGGGAGTAGGGAAGATACTATAATGTTTCCAGTGCTCAAAGTCTCTTAATCCACCTGCTCATAGGAACATAAGCCGTGATTTCCACCACATCTTGCTTCTGAATTTACTTAGCCACAGTTCCTCAGCAATGTTGAGAGAAAGATGCTATTTAAAAATACATCCAAATCCACCCTTACTGTGATGAAATTATTATAGTCACAAGTGCATGAAGTCACAATAGAAATTAGGAAAAAATACTGTACAATCTACAGATCATGGAGTGTTAAAATACTTTCTTCTGAATAAATATTTGAGGAGTCGATGAAAGTGGTGGTAGAGTGTTGAGATGTCTAGATTCATGTCACTCCCTTTGATCAGCAGTTGCATTACTGAGTATATATCAAAGGATATGAAGTCAGTATGTCAAGAGATATCTTCAGTTCCATATTCCTTGCACCATTATTCACAGCAGCTAAGATATGCACTTCAGCTTACATGTCCATCAATAATGGGTGGATTCAAAAAGTGTGGTGTACTTATGATGTAATACTATTCAACTTCACAGAAGAAAAAAAACCCTGTTACTTGGGATAGCAGAGATGAACACAGGACACCAGGTTAAATGAAAAAAATCAAGCAGAGAAAGGCAATATTCATCCCATGGTCTCACTTATATATAGAGTGTAAAGAAGTTAAAGAAACAGAGAGGATCTTGCTAGTTACCAGAGGCTGGGGAAATATTGCTCAGAGGGCACAAAATTTCAGTTAGATATTCAAGAGATCTGCTGCATGTCATGGTTACTACAGCTAATAATAATATATTGTATACTTGAAAATTGTTAAAAGAGTAGATTTTAAATGTTCTCACCACAGAGAAATAAGTATGTGCGGTAATATGTATGTTCAATGATGTGGTTTAGTCATTCCACAGTGTATACACATATTAAAGCATCATGTCAAATAGCAGGGGTTGGAAACCCTTTTTTACCAAGGGCCACTTGGATGTTTATAACCTTATTCATGAGCCATACAAAATTATCAGCTGAAAAATTGGGGCTGGCATTGTGGTTCAGCAGGTTAAGCTGCTAGGCTGGCACCCTCATGAGTGTTGGTTCAAGTCTCAGCTCCTGCACTTCTGATACAGCTCCCTGCTAATGCACCTGGGAAGGTAGTGGAGGATGGTCCAAGTGCTTGGGAGGCCATGTCGGAGGCCAGGATGGAATTCCAGGCTCCAGATTTTGAGCATGCACAGCTCCAGCTGTTGTGGCCATGTGGGGAGTGAACCAGCAAAAGGAAGATCTCTCCTGTCTCCTCTCTGTGTAACTCTACTTTTCTTTTTTTTTTTTTTTTTAATTTATTTATTTTTTATTTTTTTTATTTTTTTTTTATTTTATTTATTTATTTTTTTACAGGCAGAGTGGACAGTGAGAGAGAGAGACAGAGAGAAAGGTCTTCCTTTGCCGTTGGTTCACCCTCCAATGGCCGCCGCGGTCGGCGCGCTGCGGCCGGCGCACCGCGCTCCTCCGATGGCAGGAGCCAGGAGCCAGGTGCTTTTCCTGGTCTTCCCATGGGGTGCAGGGCCCAAGCACCTGGGCCATCCTCCACTGCACTCCTGGGCCACAGCAGAGGGCTGGCCTGGAAGAGGGGCAACCGGGACAGGATCCGGTGCCCCGACCGGGACTAGAACCCGGTGTGCCGGCGCCGCAAGGCGGAGGATTAGCCTGTTGAGCCACGGCGCCGGCCTAACTCTACTTTTCAAACAAATAAAAAAAAATCTCAAAAAATTTATGAGAAATTAGCCCATTATATTTGGTCAAGCATTTAATTAACTAACCGCTACTGTGATGGCTAGAATTGCCTCTCTTCAGTGAGTTGCATGATGTTACCTAGCACTGATGGTGTTGTGACTCACAGTTGCTTTTCCAGGTTTGTGTCAGTCAGTCTGGAGTGCAATCGACTTTTTGTAAGATTTGAAAGAACTGCTTGCAGCGGAAAGTTGTTCAAAACACAGATGCAGATTTCAATGCACGTCTCCTCAAAGTGGGAAATGCATCATTGCTTATGCAACATTTATAGTTGTACCTAGCTTTCAGCTCATCCTTGCTTTGCAGCCACATGATTTCTTTCTTTCTTTTTTATTTATTTGACAGGTAGAGATATAGACAGTGAGAGAGAGAGAGAGAGAGAGAGAGAGAGAGAAAGGTCTTCCTTCCATTGGTTCACCCCCCAAAATGGCCACTACGGCCGGCGTTGCGCCCATCCGAAGGCAGGAGGCAGGAGTTTCTTCCTGGTCTCCCATGTGGGTGCAGGGCCCAAGCACTTGGGCCATCCTCCACTGCCCTCCCGGGCCACAGCAGAGAGCTGGCCTGGAAGAGGAGTGACCGGGACTAGAACCCGGTGCCCATATGGAATGCTGGTGCCGCAGGTGGAGGCTTAACCAAGTGAGCCACGGTGCCGGCCTCACATGATTTCTTGTAAATAATCAGCTGATTATTAATTAATTAATTGATTAATCAGCTGGTGAGCTGATCCCACATCAAATGATGTAACAAAGATGTTCAATTCCATTTGTTCACTTTTCACCTTCTTGAATCTTTCATGACATGTTTCAATTAGTTTTGCACATTCACCAGCATATTCAAGTGTTGTAAAAGGCTTTTGCTCTTCTGCAGTGCATGGGGAGATGCACTGTGTTATTCCTTTGGAGTTGCACTTTCTATAGCCTTGATTTAACTTCAGATGATTACACTTTCGAAAGCAAGGAGCTAAGAAGCTGGTTGGGGCCTTGTAGCTTGATGTTCAGCTTTGAGAGGTAATGTCCACCATCAGTGCTAGATCACGCAGCCCCTTGTTATCATTGAGGTCCCTGACAGGCTTTCCCTTCATCTCCCAGGCTGCCTGAGGCTGTTAAACCCTCTGCTTTTGACAGCGTTTATGCATGACACTGCTGTTGACATCCCGTTGTTGAGACAACGACAGTGCCCAGAGACTTTCTTGGTTTTTGAGACGGTGGCAGAGAGGCTGTGGGAGAGTTTTTGTCATGAGCTGTTGATGCAGCAGATTTTCTGTGCTCACTTCCAGTGAATGGGCATGGACAGGCTTTCTCAAGGCAGAGAGGCTTGCATGGAGATTGTCCAATTTGTTATTATTCAAACCTGAATAATACATGGGCCTATTTTATAGGAAAAAATTTTTAGTGCTTCAAATAGTGAATTATTAGCAGGCTTTTAAATTGGTGCAAACATAAAACTAGGCACAGTGCTACCTGCCTCTCCCATCTGTGGTTTCATTATCTGTGGTTTCAGGAACTTGCAATCCACTGAGCTCTAAAAATAAAGTACAGTAGAATAAGATATTCTGAGAAAGAGAGAGACCATATAACTTTTATTACGATATGTTATTAACTGCTTAATTTCTTGCTGTGCCTAATTTATAAATTAAATTTTATCATAGGTATGTATATGTAGGAAAAAAATACTACATGTATGTGGCGCCAGGCATCTAGATCCTGTATGGATAAAGGGAGACTCCTGTATGCACTTCTTACGCTTGTATTTCTTATGTAACTATAAAGTCAGTTTATAAATGGAAACAAAAAATTATAAAGTCAATCAAGTTTAAATTAAAAACAAACAAATTGAAAGACAGAATTAGTGGGTGAGAGAGAGAAAGAAAAAAAGAGATAGGTGTCAGTTAATCTCCCATTTGCTTCACTCCCAAATGCCTGCAATGACTGGAGCTTGACCTGGCTGAAGCCAAGAGTTGAGACTCCAATCCAAGTCTTCCATGCACCACCCAGGGTCTGCATTGGCAGGAAGTTGGGATCAGGAATTGGAGCCAGGAATAGAACCCAGGCACTCAGCTGTGGGGTCTGGGCAACATAACTGACATCTTAACTGCTGGGCTAAATGGCCTTTCCTAAGACCATTGGTTTATCATGACAGATGATGCAATTTTGTTGAAACCCATCACTAATGTGGAACTTAAGGATGGAAAAAGTAGAATCAAGCATCTTCAGGGTCTGGTCCATGTTTAATCTGGGTCTGCCATTAATTAATCAATTAAAGATTTGTTTCTTTATTTGAAAGATAGAGTGACAGAGAGTGAGGAAGAGATAGAGGGAGGGATCTATCTGTCAGTTCACTCCCCAAATGGCCACAATGACTAGGAGTGTGTCAGGACAAAACTAGGAGCTTAGAACTCATCTAGGTCTCCCACATGAGTGACAGGGGCCTAAATACAGGAGTCATGTTCAGCTGCCTTTCAAGGCACGTTAACAGGGGACTGGATGGAAGCGTAGCAGCCAGGACTTCAACTGCACTCCAACATGGCAGCATCAAAAGCAATGACTTAACACACTGCAGCACAATGCCAGCCTCTGGGTCTGTTGTTTAAACCTATTAATAGGCAGAGAATGCCTGTTGGGGTAAGGGTATTGGACAAACTGTTATTAATAGCCCCAAGAGTCATAAGTAAAGGAAAGTCAGAACTCAACCAAAACTTTGTAGTTGACAATGCCCAAATGTCAGTTTTAATGAGGTATCATTTGATAATTTGTTAAATTATCTATTCACTTGAAGATAAAGTTAGCATTGTGGTGATATTGAAGTTTGTACTAAATGGGTAGCGAATCCAAATTACTATTGAAATCAGAGACAGAATCATTTTACTTGGTGTATTTATGCCTCAATTTTCTGTTTATAAACTGGTATGTGTTGGTATGGAAAAGTCAGGATCTGAATCTCACGACTGCTCACAGCATGAGGATAGTATTGGCTGCTGTTTCTGAGTGGATTAAACTGTCTCACGCCAAGCAATGGCTCAATTTTCCGACCATTTCCTCTATTTCTAGATTGGTTCTTGACTTTGTCTGACATTTCTTCAGCATTTCTGCATTGGAAACACAAATAAAAGGCAAGCATTGGAATTGTATGATGTACTTGGCTGCCATTTGTATTAAAAATGTCAAATTACAGAGTCAAAGATAAAAAATTTCAAAAGTTCTGGAAATCTTGTGGATTGCAAAGTATAAATATATTTGAGACATGCTGTTTTAAACCTAAATTTGGGCTTTTTTGATTTGCTTTATTTTCTTTAATTTTCATTAATAATTAAAAAGAACAATGGGAGCAGGCATTTGGCATGGCTGCTAAGAGAATGGCTAAGATGCCAGTATCTCACCTCTGCGTGCTTGGGTTTCATTCTCTTCTCTGGCTCCTGGCTCCAGCTTCCTGCTAATGCAGACCCTGGGAGGCAGCTGTTGGGTTCCTGTCACCCGTGTGGGAGCCCTGATTTGCATCCCATTTCTTCAGTTTTGCCTCCATAGCTGCTGTGGGCATTTGGGGGAGACAGCTAGCAGATGAGAATTATCTTTCTCCCCCAATCTATCAAATAAATAAATAATTTAAAAATAACAACGATGATGACTTCTGAATGATGAATGTTTATTGTTTACCACCACTAGTTAGCTACTTTACATAGGTATCTCTCTGAAACCTAATCATAATTGTGTGGGGCGAATATTCTTTTTCCTGTTTTATGTATGAGGACACATGGCACCATGCAAAGGTTGATCACATGTTAAGGAAGTGGCTGCATCAGACTTTGAACCTCTATCTTTCTTACTTTAACACCTGACTTCTAACTCACCACTTAATCTCTTTGCACCTCCATTACACATTGTAAATCTTTTATCACAAGTAGACACAATTATTTCATAAGTGCCCTCTCATATGCTTATATTAAAAGGGAAAATTAGAAGCCTAGTGTTACGAATGTTAATGGGCTTAGTTGTGATTCTAGAAGCAGGCAACATTCTGTACCCGACATGATTCAGGATGCACACCTCACCACATGGGCTGATTATATATATAAAACCCAAGAAAAGGAAGTGACATAAAGAAAATGGAATTGAAGTAGAGATGACTCCATTGGTTACATCTCACATCTGTCTTATGTGAATACATTTGAACACTTG
Source organism: Sylvilagus floridanus (assembly GCA_949820135.1). Classification (NCBI taxonomy): domain Eukaryota; kingdom Metazoa; phylum Chordata; class Mammalia; order Lagomorpha; family Leporidae; genus Sylvilagus; species Sylvilagus floridanus. Next base: position 124,148,857 of record OX463225.1, read on the forward strand.
GCTGTTTATGACTGGTTGAGACTCAGCAACTTGTTATAGAGTGATTTGCAGTCTGTTTATACATCAAGTTAGGTTATAACATACTATGTATGAAAAAACATTTAAGCTAATGCTAAAGTAAGTTCAGAGGCAGTTTTTAGGCCAAACTTCACTTCTGTCTTTTCCATTGGGCCAGCAGGTATCACACTTGAACGTACATCAGAAGACCTAGCTTGCCTTTTAAAAAATGTATGTCCCAGGTTTCACTCCAGACTTCACTGATTAAGAACTTTTGTGCAGAGTCCAGGTAACCTGTATTTTTTAAAATATTCATTTTATTTATCTGAAAGGCAGAGTTACAGAGAGAGAGGGAGAGACAGAGGTCTTCTATGTGCTGGTTCACTCCCCAAACGGCCACAACAGCCAGGGCTGGACTAGGTCAAAGCCAGGAGCTAAGAGCTTCATCCAGGTCTCCCGTGTGGTTGCAGAGGCCCAAGCACTTGGGCCATTCTTTGGGCCCAGGCCATTAGCAGGGAACTGGATTGGAAGTGGAGTAGTCAGGACCCAAACCCAATGCTGACGCCCATATGGCGTGCCAACATTGCTGACAGTGGCTTTACCCACTATGCTACAATGCTGGCCCCCAGGAACGTTGGGGGAACCTGTATTTTTTTTAAAAAATCTCCATTAGATGATTCTATCACATATGTCCCCCCCTCATTTTAAATGAAACTGCATTCAACTGTGGACTCTTTGAGAATCGTGATTTTTTAAAAATACATCCTTGTACCTCAAGAACTTGCTCACTAAAAGTTTGTTAAATAATTAGAAGAATGAAGGAAGGAACAATTGACAAGGGAGAATGTATTCCTGGGAAAGACACTCTGGTCAGACCCTTGGGAAATTGAGAGCAACACATAATATACTTGGTCTAGACTCTCCATCCTGGAGGCCAAGTGTGACAAGGAGCCCAAGAGAAGGTAGCAGAAAGCACAGGTTTGTCTATAAGAAAAAGAATGGGAATTCCCTGGCCTTCCAGAAAGACATATGTCTTCACCTTTTCTAAAACTGAGATCAATTAAACTATAAAGATTTAATGGTTTTCAAGCCTGTAGAGAGCTTAGCTTCCCTGTTTTGTAGACCTGAAGTTTCCTGCTTAGAGTTCTGAGGTCTATCAATGTGAATTGGGGATTCATTCTTTTATTCAGCAAGGTTGTTTGTTTGTGTTAGTACCTGACACTTAAGAAGGCACAGTCCTTTTTCCTTCCTGAGTTTGTTAGCACTAGAACATTCATGAAACACTAGAAAAGCAATGCAAATTAGGGGAGGGGGGACTAGTAGCTCAGTGTCTGCAAGTGCCAGAGTTCATGGAAGAGTCTGTGTAGTCCAAGACTGGGAGTGGATGCTGGCTGGTAAGCATCGGAAGGTGTTGGCTAGGCAGGAAGCATAGAGCAGCAGGGAAGGCAGGTAAAAGGCAGCCTGCATGTGGCTGAGCCAGTAGTGAGATGAACCCAGGGTGATAGGAAACTTGCCCTGCAGAGCACAGAGAAATAGCACTGCGTGGATGTAGCCTGTGACAACAAAGAGAACTTTGGAGCTTGGAATGTTTCCTATATTTGAAAGCAGATGTAGCGTTGTTTTAAAATTAATGTGATGGCAGCGTGTCATTGCAGGGAGGAAGGCATCGAGTCAGGGAGACTGATTAGAAGGCCACTTTCAGTAGTCCTGGGTGAAGTCCATAGTGGTGAGTGTGCCAGGGAAAGTAAGCATGGGTGCGGAAGGACAATGGCAAGGTTACATTGCTACCAGGGGTGGGGCAGAAGCAGAGGGAAAGTTGCACATTAGCTGATGTGGAGTATAGGAGAGCCTAAATACTCATTTTCCCATGATCCCTGAGGTGGAGGCTGGTGCCTTACGCTAACCATTGGGAGCTTGAGTCAAAATGTCTCAAGCAGCTGTTTCACCCGTTCCTTGCTGGCAGAGCAAATGCCTCGGGAGCAGACTGGGACTATTTGTTGTTTCTTGCTCCTTCTCTGGGTTCTAATCCCTCCTCAGCCTGGTCCCTGTGGTGGGGACCATTCAGGAGTGGACTTCTGCCTGCAACCTACAAAGGAAATTTTGCTAATGGGACATTAGGTGGTAATTCCCAAAGTATAATCCTTGGAAATTGGTGGATTTTTAAACACAGGGTATTTAAAGGGTAAAGACAAGGGTTGAGTAAGTTAGGGAAATATTATTGGAGAATTAAGTAGGTTTCTTTAATGTAGGACTTCCCCAAATATTTAATATGACAATAAACATTTTGATTGTACCAGAGAGGGGTAGCCTACAGCACTCTGCAAACATATTGGACAATAGAGCTCTTTAAAAAACAGGCATCTTGGGGCCAGTGCTGTGACACAGTGTGTTAAAGCCCTGGCCTGCAGTAATGGCATCCCATATGGGCACTGGTTCAAGTCCCGGCTGCTCCACTTTCGATTCAGCTTTCTGCTATGGCCTGGGAAAGCAGTAGAAGATGCCCAAGTCCTTGGGCCCCTGCACCCGTGTGGGAGACCCAGAAGAGGCTCCTGGCTCCTGGCTTTGGATCAGCTCAGCTCTGGATGTTGTGGCCATTTGGGGAGTGAATCAGCCTCTGGAAAATCTCTCTCTCTCTTTGTGGCTCTATCTCTCTCTGTAACTCTGCCTTTCAAATAAATAAAATAAATCTTCAAAAAAAAAGAGGCATCTTGAGGCAAGAGGACTCAATAATATGTTTGGAGAAATGAAGAACTGGGGAGTTTGTCTTAAAAACAGGTTTCCTGCATTGAAGGTTGGTAGTGCCATGGGAGCAAACAAAGGTCTGGGATTTGGGTCCAGATTCTTCTCTTCACAAGTGTTCTGGGACAAGTCATTGAATGTCTCTGGGCTTCAGTTTCCACAGGGCTTGTTTATACTAATATAAATGACCTCTTATGTCCCTTTGAATCCACAAGCCTGGGATCATGTGCACATTCAAAAGAGAAAAATAATCTGCTATTTTTCTACTCTGTAATAACTTTGTTGGTGGAGACAGTGGTGGGGGAAAGGGAAGGATGAGGGGATAGTGACAAGAAGATGAATCAGGTGTGGTTTGAACCCCTGAGATAATTATATGGTTGGACATTCACAGGGCTGGACTGAAGTACAGAGAAAAGTGAAGTTTGTAGTTTGTTCTCAGGCTATCTCTGGGTCTACCAGCCGTTCTTCCAACGGCTAAGGCAATGTTAATTCCCAAGGCCATTGATTCTGCTGGGTCTCAGTTGTGCTGTTAAGAAGCTCTGAACCCTTGGATAACTCAGTTAAGACTCTAGGGTTGGATTTTCTTCCTCCATGAAATAAGAGTTTGGTTAGATCAGGAAATCCTGTTGTTTTTTGAGGAAGGAGTGTTCATAGGTTGTCCAAAGTCTCCCTGGGGAGACGGTAAGTAAATAGCAATGGTCACCTGCACCCCCTCAACACAAGCAGAACCCCAGATGCTGTCTTCAGCTTGCTTCTTCCCGAATCATCACATCTGCCCCAGACTTCAATAACTGCCTTTAGGAGCTGAAGTTCAAATACGTTTTTCTAACGCCAGACACTCTCTTGCACGTCAGACTCAAATTTCTACCTCTCTGCTGGGTGTGTCTACTTCTTTCCATTCTCTGGAAACTAAATTCCCACTATCTAAAACTTAGGTCAGGATCTTCCCTTGAAAATCAATGCAGTTCTCCATTGGTTTTACGAAACAGCCATGTGCTTCCAGTCACATGCAGGCTGGAGATCCAGGCTCTTCCCTTCCTTCTTCATGCCATCAGTCACGGGGCAACCCTCAGTGTTCCCCACATTCTCGTTATACCTCCACTTTACTTCTTTTCTCTTCCTGCTATCATGATTCTGGGTCAGGCTGTGTCTGTACACTTTCCCCTCTTGAAAGCATCCCACATACCATATCAACCATGCTCACCCCACCAACAGTCACAGCCTGTATTCTTCCACCTCCATCACCTTCCAGCTTTCTCTTCAGATACCTACATATTTCTACTGTCAACTATTTACTGACCTCTTTATCTCGTAATGTGCCTATTCAAATGAGCCCCTTTTCTTAGAATGTCATCTTCATTCTTTCTACAAGTCTAGTTGTATTTCAATGGTCAGCTTACAGGATGCTTCCTTGTTCCTTGACCAAGTTTTCACTGAACACTCAACTGGCTTAATTTCTCCCTTTTCTAGCACCTAACTCTTATTATTCATCAAATTCTCTTTCTCTCCATTTATACACACATACCTACATAAATATGTATACAGATATTCATTATATATTATAATATGTATAATATAATATGTATAATATTGTAATACTTATAATGTATTGATTGAAGCCAAAGAACACTTTTTAAAATCTTCATATATACACATATATACATATATACATATACATATGTATACATATATACATACATATACATATATATACATATACATATATATACATATACCAGGAGCTCAGAAATTTGGCTGAATAAATTGCTATTAAATTATTGAGCTACAAATAAAGCAATAATCTATAAATTGAAGTAGCAGACTAAATTTAATAATTAATCTACTATTAAATGCTAATTAAATGTAAATAGAATAAATTGAATAATCTACGCTAATCCAAAACTAATAAAATACTAATTTTGGTGTTTGGCTTTTCTACTTTTGTGTCTAGCTTAGGAATGATTTTCTGAATAATTTTGATTTTAACTACATTATTGGCTTAGCAAAGCCTTCAGTCCACAGTTACAAATAATGTGTTTCTTCTAGGAGATCTTGCCTTCTGTATGAAGCTGGCTGGCTTTTCTAGTTGGAACATCATAAGATGATGTGGCTGAAAAATAGGATGATGATGCTTTGGAGGAGGGCAGCCTTGTTTTGGACTCTGACTCCTCCCTTGTTAGCTGTACTACCTTATTAAGTGTCTCTAAAGCTTTGCATCCTTATTTGCAAATATGAATGAAAACACATCTGTGCTGTAACACAGCAGAGGCTGGTTCTACTCCTGGAAGGTTTCAGAAGGAAACCATCCTCCCATGAGAGGCTCCTCCAAACCTGGTGGATTCTCTCCACGCTCTGTGGATTTACAAATGCAAGCCACACCAGACTGTAGTTTCAGAGGCAGACTGGAAGGACAATACAAAAATACAGGGATTGTCAGTGCCCATTTTCCTGGCCTGGTGAGAGGAAAAAAGAAAAGCAGACTGTGCCTCTCAGTCTGGATCAGACAGACAACAAACACTTGAGAAAATTCCTTTTCAGGTGGAAAAAAAATATTCTCTGTTCTCTTCTCTTGGCTCAGTCTCTTGTGTCTCCAGACTTCCTAAAAGGGTATTCTGCAAGGCTTCCCTGAGGAGCCAGCCCTGTTCAGGGTCCCACAGCTGTTCTTGTTCATAGAGTAAAAAAGGAAGGGGCTAACAATTACTGAGCATTGAGTACCTACCATGTGGTGGGAAGGTCTTCTATATAATTACAACTATTCTTCTCAATAGCATTATGTGATAGGTAGCACTATCTCTGTTTTACAGGTGGAAGCTAAGTTATTTCCATGCTTGCACAGCCAGTGAATCCAGGAATGGGAATCCAGTGATGCCTCAAGTTGTTGGGTCCCTGCCACTCATGTCAGAGACCTGGATTAAGTTCCTGGCTCCTGTCTTCAGCCTTGCCCAGCCCTGGCTGTTGTGGGCATTTGGGTGAATGAACTAGTAGGTGGGAGCTCTCTGTCTCTCAAACAAACAAAAATAAAATAAAATAATAAAAATATAAAATATGTTGTATCCAATAGTGTTTTTGGGCTCCTGGTATGTAAAATGTCCTGTAGGAACTTCATTCACAGCTTGGATGCATGAGTAGAGCATTTCTAGGAAACTACTTGGGTAACTGATATTAGTTGTCTCTGAAGCGAGGTTAAGGTGGAGGGGATGCCCACTGGAGGCAAAAGTGAGACTTATCATATGGGCTGGGATTCCTGGGAGTCCTTGAGACCATTTCAGGGGGATCCACAGATCAAAATTATTTTCATTAGAATCCTAAGATGTTTTTGATTTCTTCACTCTCATCCCCTCAGGAGTGTACGGTGGAATTTTCCAGAGGTAAAATGAAATGTAACAGTGGAACAAGGTGAATCCATAAGCAGACATGATGATCAACTGTGTTCTAGAGATTTCCAAAAATGGAAAACAGTGTCACTCTACACACTAGATTTTTTCGAAAAAAAATTTTTTGGATAAAAATTACTATTTATGTTGACGTAATTACTATTATTTAATGATTTCAAGTATACTAGATTTAAAGTTCCCACTTTCAAAAAAAGATTTATTTATTTTGAAATTCAGAGTTATCGAGAGGGAGGGAAAGAGGGAGAGAGAGCGCGAGAGTGAGAGCAAGGGCAAGAGAGATATCTTCGACCTGCTGGTTCACTCCCCAGATGATAGCAATGACTGGGGCTGGGCCAGGCCAAAGCCAAGAGCCAAAAGCTTCTTCCAGGTCTCCCAAATGGGTGTAAGGGGCCCAAAAACTTGGACCATCTTCCTCTACTTTTCTCAAGCCATTAACAGGAAGCTGGATTGGAAGTGGAGCAGCTGAGACTCTAACCGGAGCCCATACAGGATGTCAGCATTGCAGGTAGTGGCTTTACCTGCTAAGCCACAGCACCTGTTTCAAGTTCCCACTTTTAAGTTCCAAGTCAGCAAATATCAGTTGGTGTAAACTCAACCCCTTTGAGGTCCCCTGGGCTATGTCCAATCGCCTCAGTGCCTGGTGGTACCTAGAAGGCTTCTATTGTACAGTGAGGGACAGGAATGCAAAGAACAAAGATATGGGATGGAGCAAAAGTTTGTAACAACATATTGCTTTCCCTTTTGTCCCCTCCATAAAGGGAGTTCTACAAGTGGTCTGGGGTTCAGTGCTCTAGGAAGTTCCAAGGCTTGTGGCTTCAGTTATTTTAAAGAAGCTGAAATAATTGAAGAGAAGCCAAGGCCAGCTGTTTTGAGGATTCCACTCCACAGAGAATGTTCTGCACTTGTTGATGTAAGTAGGGTCAGTCATTGAAGCTCTGTTGCTGCAAGAGGTGGGGATGGTGGCAGGAGGCATGGGGCTCCCCTGGCAGCCTTCACTTGTTCTGGCAGGTGTCATAGGAAAGTTGGATACTTGGGTTCTATGACTACAGCTGATATCAAGTGAGGAGACAATGTATGTGATTATATAGTATACCTGATATTTACTGTCAATTAACTTGCTCCATTTTGACTGCTCTGGTTGTGGCCAGTCCTAGAGTGGAGGTTGGTTTTGAGGTCTCTTGACCTAGGGTAGCTGACCTTGCCCTGGGACTTCTCTGTTCCTACAGAACCCACTGGAATCTCTGATGCTACAAATATTTCAGTTTGTTTAGAAGTTTAATATACAAATATTTCCATTTGTTTAGAGGCTTAAAAAGTTTTTCCTCTGTGCTTCATATTAACAGAAAGACTAAATGATTTAGGATTTGAATGGGAACATCTATGCAGGAAGGAAGATTAGCCTAGTGAGCCACGGTGCTAGACTCTTAGTACTGGAGATCCTTCTGTCTTCTCATATTTTCATTAGAACTAATTTCTGAAATTTACTTTCTTCCAGTAATAATAATTTGAGATGACTTGTCGTAAAACAATAATTAATAAAACCACAAAAATCAGAATAAAAGGAGAGTCTAGGCTGGTACTGTGGCTCAATGGGCTAATCCTCCGCCTGTGGTGCCAGCACCCCTGGGTTCTAGTCCTGGTTGGGGCAGCGGATTCTGTCCTGGTTGCTCCTCTTCCAGGCCAGCTCTCTGCTGTAGCCCGGGAGTGCAGTGGAGGATGGCCCAAGTCTTTGGGCCCTACACCTGTATGGGAGACCAGGAGAAGCACCTGGCTCCTGGCCTCAGATCAGCGCGGTGTGCCAACCGCGGCGGCCATTGGAGGGTGAACCAACAGCAAAGGAAGACCTTTCTCTCTGTCTCTCTCTCTCACTGTCCACTCTGCCTGTCAAAAAAAAAAAAAAAAAAAAGGAGAGTCTATGATAAAAATGACAAATGAACAAGAAATAGCTTTTATAAAAGTAACAAAAATACAAGAAAACCTAGCCCAGAAATACTTATTACAGATGAGTAGGACACTTAACTGGGACTTAAGGCAAAAAGAGATGCACAATGCACTGCAAAACGTATTAGGAAACCAGGAAGCTTCCCCACCTATCACTGTGATCTGCTGAAGGTAAGTTTTGGTCTGGATGGGACTTCTCACTTCATCTTTGGTTGGCTCAAATTCCACTGGTGCATCTTGAACCAGTTCCTAGCCTGGAACTTGTTGAAGCCAGAAGCCGAATCTCCTCCATGGCCTTATCACCAGCATCTGGCATGAGGTCTGATGCATACGCAACACTGGCTTGTCTGAGGCTTGACCTCACAGCTTCTGGAATACTTGTTGAATGAATGAATGAAGTGGTAATATGGATCTTCAGGTTCTTGTAAGTGAAGAATGAGTATTGGATAAGGATGGGAAGTTAGGTAGTATTTTCTCACATTTGTCAGATTTCTTCTCACTATCAAGATGTTCCTTGGATTGTGCACCTCATTGTGTTTATTATCTAAAGAACTCCTCATTACTTTTTTGCCTCCTTGTGGTGATAATTCATGGTATAATACCTTGTAATGGATTGCCTTGAAACTTGCTTTTCTTTTACTCTCTCCTTCCTTCTTTCTTTCTTCCTTTCTGCCCTCCTACTTTACTTCCTTCCTTCCTTCCCTCCCTCCCTCCCTTCTTGATGATAAACTCTTTTTTTTTTTTTTTGGACAGGCAGAGTTAGACAGAGAGAGAGAGAGAGAGAGAGAGAGAGAGAGAGAGAAAGGTCTTCCTTCTGTTGGTTCACCCCCCAAATGGCTACTATGGCCAGCGTGCCACACCGATCCGAAGCCAGGAGCCAGGTGCTTCCTCCTGGTCTCCCATGTGGGTGCAGGGCCCAAGCACTTGGGCCATCCTCCACTGCCTTCCCGGGCCACAGCAGAGAGCTGGACTGGAAGAGGAACAACTGGGACAGAATCTGATGCCCTGACTGGGACTAGAACCCAGGTTGCCGGCACCACAGGCGGCGGATTAGCCAAGGTACTGGAGAACTAAGAGGTCTTTAGCCTTCATAGTGTACATTTCAGAAGGAATAATTCATAGCCGCACTTAACCACTAACCAGATGTTATTGTAGGGTTTTCCTATTACATTAGATTTCTCAAACATTATTTATCTATGAATCATTCTGCTCTACCTTTCAGAAACTATCATTGTGGGCTTTTCTTCTCCTGCCACTGATCTTAAATACCTGCTTCTAGACATCATTATTTCACTATTGAAGGCGTGTGCTATAGATAGCCTTACCTTGCACAGCCTGGTTTGGGTGCCTCCCCCACCCGCACGATCACAGTATTCCACCTGGAACCATCTCTAACATTTTGGCAATGGTCCTTCAGGTCCTTCTGGTCAGTCTTTTTCTGGGAACAATGAAACTGAGTATTTCAGTTTGTTTAGAGGTTTAATAAGTCTTTCCCCTGTGCTTCATATTAACAGAAAGACTAAATGATTTAGGATTTGAATGGGAACATCTATGAGGAAGGGGGACTTACTAGTGGGTGGTTTTGAACATAAGGCTTAATCTAGATGTATGGTCATCTACTTTTCAAAGATCTTGCATCTTTAATGGATACTGAGAGCAGGTTAACAACAGTCTTTGCAGTTTGAACTTCTTGAATACTGTTTAGTCATTTGCTCAGGGGTCAGGGACCTCTGGCACAGGTTTTATAGTGTGGGGTATTTCTAATGAACTGATGGGAGTCCTGTGCCCTCGCAGATGTTAGCGATCCCAGAGCGAGACAGTTGAGGCTACCGCAGCACCTGTGGCTGGTGTTTGTATGATCTTCTTCTGCCATTTTCCTCTTCCACACTTTTCTCTCCTCCCTTCTCCTTTTGATTCTCATTTTCTCACTCTCCCTTCCACTTCCTCTTTGATTTTCTCTTCTGCCTCCCTCTTCCTCTCCGTTTCTTCCCCACCGTTTGTTACTTAACACTCTCTTGTTTTCCCTCTTTCCCGAAACGGTTGTTCCAAAATTGTTGGAGAGCAGCTCAAAAAAGCAACTCTGTCAATGTTAGTTTTGCCTTTAAAGGAAAAATCCTGCATTTCCAATTGTAACTTGACTGCCATTCATGAGTTAGAAGCTGCCTTTTCCCAAGGCAATGGCCTCGGAATGGTCTGTTTCTCATAAGTCTCTGCTCAGAGATTCTGATTGCATGTATCCTGCAGGACTTGTTTTCCAGAGCAAGACGACAGCATAGCCCCAAGTGTTGGCGAGGAGGTGGTGGGGTGTTTGTTGAGTGGAGGTTGGGGTTGTGTAGGAACAGACCTGGGAAGCTGCTGCCTGTGACTGAATGGATTACAGCTGAGATAATTGAGACACGGTGGCCACGTTGCTGTATAAACCCCATGTCTGAGATTTTTGAATGTGGGTGGTCCAGGATGAATTTAGAAGATTTAAGGGTGGTTGGTGGGAGGCAGTATATAATGTCCCAGTTACTTGAGTCCCTGATAACCACATGGGAGACTCAGATTGAGTTCCAGACTCCTGGATTCAGCCTGGCTGAGTCGCAGCTGATACAGTCATTTGTAAAGTGAAACAGTGAATGAAAGGTCCGTCTCTTTTTCTCTATGTCTCTGCCTTTCAAATAAATGAAAACTAACTAAATTAAAGAAGAAAAAAAGTAAAGGTAAGGTTGGGGCAGCATTGTGGCACAGTGGGTTAAACCACTACCTATAATGCCAGCATCTTGTATGAGCACTGATTCCAGTCCTGGCTGCTCTACTTCTAACGTAGCTCTCTGCTAATGTGGCTGGGGAGGCAGTGGAAGGTGGCTCAAGTACTTCAGCTCCTGCCACACATGTGGGAGACCTGGATGGAGTTCCAGGTTCCTGGGTTTGGCCTGGCTCAGCCCCAGGCATTTGTGGCCATTTGGTGAGTGAGCAGCAGATGGGAAATTCTTTCTATGTCTCTCCACTCTCTGTGACTCTGCCTTTTAAATGAATGAATGAATGAATGAATAAATAAATAATCATAAAAAAGAAGAAAAGGTAAGATAATGTCAAGATCAGGGTCTGAGGACTCAGAAAGCCCACAGCTGCTCTGAGTGTGCCACCACCAGAGAGGAAGTGAACTTATAGGAACCAGCCCTTCAACGGGAAATGGAGGTAAGGGGTGCCAAAGGTAGTCTCAGACCTTTTTGGATGCAGAGGCTCCAGAAGGTTCTGAAAAGCTTAAGCTGAGAAAGGACTTCAGCCGTATGGAGACAGAACTGGTGGACTAAAGAACAAACTGTTATTTATTTATGGAATTTAAGAATCTTGGACTAGAGGTATAAATCTATTTGAGAGAGAGAAAGGGAGCTTGCATCTGCTGGTTCACTCCCTGATGTCAGGGAAGTTGGAACTCAATCCTGGTCTCCATGTGGTTGATAGGAACCCAACCACTTGGGCTATCACCTGCTGCCTCCCAGGGTGCACAACAGTAGGAAGTGGGAATCAGGAGATGGAGCCAGGACTTGAACCTAGGCTCTCCAACATGGGATGCTGGGATCCGAAGTGTCGTCTTAACCACTAGGCCAAAGGCCTGAGCCTGGTACTATGTATACTTACTACGATAAAGTAATGTTTGCTGAGCGACTGTGATGTGCAAGGAAGCCTTGGAGTGGTTCGAGGGGCTACAAATATAAACGAGATGATCTCAGCCCAAATTTCTCATGGGCTTGTGGGAGAAACAAGGAACAAGAAAAAGAATTATTCTCCAGGGAGGTAAGCATGAGTCAAAATAGTGAAGGTGAAGGAACACTTGCTATTGGGATAGTCAAGGAAAACATGCCTTGACTATGGAGGGTGTGGAGCCCAGCCCCAACCTTGGTGGCTAGGAAGGAATTCAATCCGAAAAAGTGTCAGTGTGGGCTGGCAGTATGGTTGGAGCTGACCCAGGCAACAAAGACCCAGAGTGATGGAGAGAACAAGGACTGTGGGGAGCATATGAGGGGAGTAGAGGAAAGAAACAACAGCCTCTTGGAACAGGTGTTGGGTCAAGGAGTGGTGAGAGATAAAGTTGGGAGGGAGAACAGCTGTCAGATTGGAGAGAGCCCTGGCTGCTGGTGTGTCACCCATCTGGGTGCCATTGTAGGGATTCAGCATCTGGATGACACATGTTCTCAGAGGAAGGGGTGGCTTTACTTTGGCAAATGCTCATTTTTGGTGTCCCTCTTGCTGAATGTGCATGCACTGTTGAACCTGACTGAATAACAAATGATGATAAAGCATGGGGGAAGTATTTAGGGGTCTAATCTATCTGTCCATCTATCTATTTATATCTCACTGTGAGCCAGCACTGTCCAAAGTCTCAATTCTTCTCTTTGCTCTCATCTTCATAGCTTGTGAGAATAGATTTAAAGGCCAGCTAACAAACCCCATTGCTCCTAGAGGAGATCTTGGGCTGCTAGCAAGCATCTTATTTTTTCAACTCTCATTACTTTAGGATTTTTCTTTTTTTTTTTTTTTTTATAAAGCTTTTATTTAAAGAATATAAATTTCCAAAGAACAGCTCATGGACCACAATGGCTCCCCCCCCACAACTTCCCTCCCTCCCCCCACCCTCCCCTTTCCCGCTCCCTCTCCCCTTCTGTTCACATCAAGATTCATTTTCAATTCTCTTTATACACAGAAGATCAATTTAGTACATATTACGTAAAGATTTCAACGGTTTGCCCTCGCATAGAGACACAAAATGATAATACTGTTGGAGTACTAGTTATAGTATTAATTCACAATGTACAGCACATTAAGGACAGAGATCCTACATGATTTTTTTTAAAAAAATTGATTAATTGTCTATGCAATTTCCAATTTAACACCAAGATTTTTTAATCATTTGCAATTATCTTTATATAAAGAAGATCGATTCAATATATACTATGTAAGGATTTCATCAGTTTGCACCCACTCAGAAACACAAAGTGTAAAAATACTGTTTCAGTACTAGTAATAGCATCACTTCACATTGGATAACACATTAAGGACAGATCCCTCATGAGACGTAAGTACACAGTGACTCCTGATGTTGATTTAACAATTTGACACTCTTGTTTATGGCCTCAGTAATCTCCCTAGGCTCTGGTCATGAGTTGCCGAGGCTATGGAAGCCTTTAGGGTTCACCGACTTCGATCTTATTCCCACAGGGCCATAGTCAAAGTGGAAGTTCCCTCCTCCCTTCAGAGAAAGGTACCTCCTTCTTTGATGGCCCCGTTCTTTCCACTGGGATCTCACTCGCAGAGATCTTTCATTTAGGTCTTCTGTTTTTTCCAGAGTGTCTTAGCTTTCCATGCCTAAAATATTCTCATGGGCTCTTGAGCCAGATCCGAATGCCTTAAGGGCTGATTCTGAGGCCAGAGTGCTATTTAGGACATCTGCCATTCTATGAGTCTGCTGTGTATCCCACTTCCCATGTTGGATCATTCTCTCCCTTTTTCATTCTATCAGTTAGTATTAGCAGACACTAGTCTTGTTTGTGTGATCCCTTTGACTCTTAGACCTATCAGTGTGATCAATTGTGAGCTGAAATTGATCACTTGGACTAATGAGATGGCCTTGGTACATGCCACCTTGATGGGATTGTATTGGAATTCCCTGGCACGTTTCTAACTCCACCTTTTGGGGCACGACTGATTGAGCATGTCCCAAATTTTACATCTCCTCCCTCTCTTATTCCCACTCTTATATTTCACAGAGATCACTGAAACCTGTAGAAGTGAAATGGACACTATGAGAAACAGTGACTCGATCAGCTCTTGTGCTGACTGTTGTTGTACAATGTAATACTTTATCCATGGTAGTATTTTTTTTTTCTCTTTATCCTAGTACTAGTGGTTGAACTCTGTAATTAACACACAATTATTCTTAGGTGTTTAAATTTTAACTGAAAAGTGATCTCTGTGAAATATAAGAGTAGGATTTTTCATTTACACTATTTATCTTAGTCCCCAGTTGGGGGCTGCAAGAGTAATGTTGTTAGGTGTTCCTAGCTGGCCGTGTCACTGAATCACCTCCTGAGCTCAAAGTTTCGCTCCCTGGGATGCGGGGCTGATGAAACTTCCCTATAGTATGGCTGAGAGGGAATTGGGGTCTCCTTTCTCAACATATCTTGTATTTTTTTGAGCATTTCCCAATGGTGTGCAGGCAGTTGCTTAACCTGCTGTGCCATACCACATACCCCAAGACCTTTTTCTTTTTTTGACAAATTTTGTTATTTTTTTGAGAGACAGAGAAGTAGAAAGACAGAAATAGATGATAGAAACACATAAACACACAGAGCTCCCATTCATGGTTCACTTCCCAAATGCCTGTAACAGTTGAGGCAGAAGCAGGAGCTAGAAACTCACTCCAAGTCTCCCATATGAGTGGTAGACACACAATTACTAGAGCCATCACTACTACCTCCTAGGGTATGCATTAGCAAGAAGCTGGAGTCAGGAATTGGAGCAGTGTATTTAACCCAGGCCTTCCAACATGGGGTGCAGTCATCTTAACTAGCATCGTAATTGCTAGGCCAAATGCTCATCCCTGAGAACCAACCATAATCCATCTCTACTCATGGAAAAGCTGAGTAATAAATCCTAATTGTCAATTGTCCAATGAATAATTTTGAGTCCAAAATAGATCCAGATAATGTTACCACAGAGTCTGTCTTTCTAAGGCTCATTTAATACTTCTCTCCTTAAAGAAATGATTGCAATTGTATTAATCTGATCACTCATCATTCACAAATTGATTCCATTAATTTTTCAAGGTAAGTTTAATTTCCAAGAATGAGAAACAGCCAATGAAAATGCTGAGCAGGAACATGTTTGGGGTGAAAGGGAATAAAAAGCCTTGTGCTGGCTGGGTATAATCCAAGTCATACTCCTGAAAAGATAGCGCTGGTCCCTGCCCGCCTCTGGGCCATTCACTGAGCAGCCAGATTCAGATTCAGACAGTGTGGGCTTGGAGTTCTTGTTTTAATTCCTCTGGAGAATCCCACCACCTGTCTCTTATTTGGGGTTTTGAATTGTGAAATGATGGCACATACAAGCTCCAAGAATAGTTGCATGTGTGCGCCAAGCCTACAGAGACAGAAGGCAGAGACTTGGGCCAGGGAGCAAGAAATACAGAAGAGGGTTGGTGTGGAGGCATCTGTTCACAAGCACTGTGGAGCCGGAGGTTGTGGGAGGAGAGGGGTGGGCCCTCTGTGATCAATGGAGGATGTGGGCACTCTGCTTTGATTTACCAGCCTGGGAGATTCCAGATGTTCTGGAACCAAATTTCAGAGAAGGTAGGTAAAGAATGGGCACCTTTATTAATTTTTACTTTAAAAAATTATTTATTTGTTTATGAGAGAGAGAGAGAGAGAGAGAGAGAGAGCAGAAGTTCTCATCTTCTGGTTCACTCTCCAAATCTCTGCAACAACATGCCAAAGCTGAGTCAGGAGCTAGGAACGCTATCCAGGTCTCCCACATGGTTGGTAGTAACTCACTCACTTAAACCATGGCTTCTGCCTCCCAAGATTTGGATTAGCAGGAGCTAGAATGAGGAGTGGAGCTGGGCATCCAACCCAGGCACTCCAATATGGGATGTGAGCATCCTAATTGGCAACCCCATCTGCTGGGCCGAATGCCTGCCCTGGGATCATTTTTTTAAAAATCTAGAGTTATCTGCAGCTAAAGAGGCTTAGTGTGGGATTTGCTGGGCATTCTTGCTATAGCTTTAAGAGCTTTAGTCTAAGTACTGTTTCCCTCTTTGCATAGCCCATGACACCAAAAATTTTTTGAGGGAGGGGGGTAGATGTAAGTTGAAAGTCTTCTCTTCTTCTCAATTCTAGAGTCTTTCTCACCTCCAAGCAATTCTGAGAGATTGTCAGAGCGATGGGAGGCCTTTATGTTGAAAGCCACCTGCCCCATTGCCAGGTAGCCCTCCTGGAATGTCCTAAGATGCACTTGCTAATTAGCTCAGTTGGTCAAAATGTAGGCGTTTCAAAGCTGAAGTTACTGTTGGGGCTGACATTTCAGCCGTTCTCTCCATCAGAGTAAATCTGATGTATTCATTCTTTCATTCAGTGAATATCCATTGAAGGCCTACCCTGTAACAGGCAGGTAGGGAAAAGGTTAGTCATCTCTGATTTCAAAGTTCAGTTTCAACATCTGTGAGCTAACTTTTTGTTCATGTTCTAGTTCAGTTGATGTGCTTCTCACCCATGCACCTGCCTTCCCTGAACCTGTGTTCACTTAGATGTGTCCTCCTGTCTGTGTTTGTAGCAACATCTGTACATTTACATGTAAATGATCACTTTTTGTCTCAGACTGTACAATAATTTACCTAGTACCTGACACATATTAGAAATTAACATCTGTTATACTGAAAGGAACTGATTAGGTGACTTAACATCCCTAAAGCATGGTTTTATCATCTGTAAAATTAAACATACCTTGTGAATTTGGTATGAGGATTAAATCAGATACTGTTTGGAAGAGTGTTCTGTAAATATAAGAGCTCACAGCTGTTACTATAGTTGTTGCAATATCTGGGTAACTGAGATTCAATAGAACACAAGAACACCAAGAAAATACATTACATGTCCATATATGCTTCTCATTGAGTGTGTGGCTTAGGATCTGGAGACTTAAACTTGGAGTGTATGAGTTGACACTGTACCTGGGACTCCTTCTGTGTCTCTCTCATTAGATTACATGCTCACAACATTAGGGATTTTTTTTTTTTTTTTTTTTTTTTTTTTTAGTTTTTGTACTCATTTTTTCTCCTGGGCACAACTAGGAAAGCAAGGAAGTAATAATTGGATTTTGATAAGCCCTACAGAGTCCAAATCTCCTGCCCCTGAAATCTTCCTTTGTCCCTGCCATGTATTAGCCCTGGCTTGAGAACCTGCACAGTTGAAGCTATTAAACTGAAAACATACATTTGAGGAGAAGACAGTGAGTTGAGTATGCAACAAGTTGAGTGTGATCTGCCAGTCAAATATGCAGGACCAGATTTAAGGAGCTGGAGCCTTCTTATTTAACTTTTTATGTGTCTGTTTTACTCCCAAATTAGACATAGAGCTCATTGTACAGATCTCACAGTGTTTCATGCTGTGGCATAGCCCCTGAAAAAGCACACAGTAAACATTTTTATTGACTCCTTGTGAACTATTGGGCCTCATTTCCCATGCAGGCAATAAAGAACCATTGCAGATGTCTGAGCACAGTTATATGGCGATGTGAGTTTTGCTCCAGGAAGACTTGATTTTTGATGTAAGATATAAGAAAGATTGGAAGGAAAAGAAGTTAGGGATGGGAAGAAGGAAGTGGACAGTGAGGGAGTTTGCTGCCGAGCTAGCTATGCCCGGTGGAGTACGGAGGAGACGGTGACTTCAGGGGAGAGGCTGGTGACTCGGCATCACCATTGTATGAGACCTAGAGAAGACTCCCTACTCTAGAAGGAGCAACCACCAGCCTCCTGTGGGTTTGGAACGAAAGCCAATGATTGTATCCAAGGGAAGATAATGAGAAACACACAGCCCATGCACATCAGGAGAGCACCATTAATCTTTCTGTTGCAAAATTGTACTTTCCAAAGCCCTGGGCAAAAGTGCGCAAGCCTCTGCGTGAGGCCTGAACCCTGTGCTAGGAAATGCAAAGTGGAATCCCCCTTCATAAATCACAGAACTGATAAAACCTAGAATCTGGAAGGCTAGGAGAGGACAAGGGTGATGCAGGCTGTGATGGAAGGGAGGGGCAGAGAATTGATCAGAAGATAGGAGAAAGTAAGGTTTGAGTAGATATTAAATGTAACCTAGATGTCTCCCTTCACTACAAATTCATTTGTTGGAGACTTCTGATTTCTTAAAATATTAAATACTTATTAGTGATTGAAAAACCTGGAGCCGGTGCCGTGGCTCACTTGGTTAATCCTCCGCCTGCAGCGCCGGCATCCCATATGGGCACCCAGTTCTAGTCCTGGCTGCTTCTCCTCCAGTCCAGCTCTCTGCTGTGGCCCGGGATGGCAGTGGAGGGTGGCCCAAGTGCTTGGGCCCTGGACCGGCATGGGAGACCGGGAGAAGCACCTGGCTCCTGGCTTCGGATCAGCACAGCTCCGACCGTTGCAGCCATTTGGAAAGTGAACCAACGGAAGAAGACCCTTCTCTCTCTCTCTCTCTCTCTCTCTCTCTCTCTCTCTCTCTCTTTCTCTCTCTCTCTCACTGTCTATAACTCTACCTGTCAAATAATAATAAAAAAAAAAACTACTAACCTTCTCCCCAACCTCAGAGTTGTATACAAATTTTAAACTTATTAAGTAAATCTGGCAAAATATATGAATGACTTTAAAAAATGTCCGCACTATTTGATCCAGGAATTTTAATTTCATGACTCTACTGTAAAGAAACATGCTGAAAGAGACAAAATTTGTACACAGAGAAATTATTTATTACAGCATTATGAATAAAAAAGAAAATGATCTAAATGGCCAGTATGGACTATAAGCCTTTAAAATGATGGATTTGGGGAGTTTTAGACAACACAAAAAATTATTTATCATATCATGTGAATTGAAAATAGAAGTCACAAATTTATATAAATGTATGAAATCAATTATGTAAAAATGTGTGGAAAAAGAAAAATTGAATGAAAATATGCCAAAGGGTTAGTTATGTTTGCTTTTAGGTGAGGATATTATGGAAGTATTTTTTTTTTTTAATTTTTGACAGGCAGAGTGGACAGTGAGAGAGAGAGAGAGAGAGAAAGGTCTTCCTTTGCTGTTGGTTCACCTTCCAATGGCTGCTGCGGACTGCGCGCTGCGGCCGGCGCACCGCGCTGATCCGATGGCAGGAGCCAGGTGCCAGGTGCTTTTCCTGGTTTCCCATGGGGTGCAGGGCCCAAGTACTTGGGCCATCCTCCACTGCACTCCCGGGCCACAGCAGAGAGCTGGCCTGGAAGAGGAGCAACCGGGACAGAATCCGGCGCCCCGACCGGGACTAGAACCCGGTGTGCCGGCGCCGCAAGGTGGAGGATTAGCCTGTTGAGCCACGGCGCCGGCCTATAGAAGTATTTTTGATTCTTCATGCATTTGAGAAGTTATAAATGAGCATGCACTACTTTGTATCAGAAAAAGAAATAAAAGAAAGCATATAGCTTTTTAAAAAGGAAAGATATTATAAAAAAATTATTTGTTGTTTTCAGAGAAAGTACATGAAAAGCCTAGGTAACTCCTTTCCCTGGGATTCTGAGGTTTTGTTTTACTCTTGGGAAAATCTTTCCTTGATGCTACCTGAATTATCTTCTTGTGTCAGTCTATTCCTGGAAACAGTTGCAGGTTTGCTATTTGAGCCCTGTTAAATTGTACACAGCAGCTCTTGTTACCTTCATGGAAAACAAGGTACATTCCTCTTGGTCTACATCAAATCCCAACTGATCTTTCCAATTTCAATTCTCTTAATTACCGATATATATTTTCTACTCAAATCAAAATCACTTCCAAATATCCTGTTTCTTGTGAGTCCCCAGCCTGCCATTTCTGAACCTTTGCTTGTTCCTGGGGACAACTTCTTCACTGAGGAATTACTAAAACTTGCCAAGTGGACCAGGAGCTTCCTTCAATATGGCCAAGTAGGTACTGCTGTGTGGTCTTGCCCTGTCAGGTCACCTGTCAGGGTCTCATGGCACGCCTGTGACACAAGGGCGTGTAAACAAGGATCCCTGCAGTTCTTTTTTTATTATTATTCTTTTTTTCATTCTTTTTTTTTTTTTTTTTTGACAGGCAGAGTTAGTTAGACAGTGAGAGACAGAGAGAAAGGTCTTCCTTTGCCGTTGGTTCACCCCCAAATGGCTGCTGTGGCCGGCGCACCTTTCTGATCCGAAGCCAGGAACCAGGTGCTTCTCCTGGTCTCCCATGGGATGCAGGGCCCAAGCACTTGGGCCATCCTCCACTGCCTTCCCGGGCCACAGCAGAGAGCTGGCCTGGAAGAGGAGCAACCAGGACTGGAACCTGGCGCCCCAACCAGGACTAGAACCTGGTGTGCTGGCGCTGCAGGCAGAGGATTAGTCTAGTGAGCCGTGGCGCCGGCCTCCCTGCAGTTCTAAACCTTGGTGAACCTTGTTTCCTCACTGTCTTAGGTGTGGTCATTTATCTGTCTGCACTGTGTCTCAGACTGTGACTGCTGCCTTAAGTGACCCTTCTCCTCCTTCTGTCTTTCAAATTCAGCTCATTCTAGTTCATGTTCCATTTCCTTCATCTTGCTTGTTCTAGCGGTCTGCATTAATGGTGACTTGTATTGTGTGAGTCCTTGGACCACTCATATGTACTGGCTTTTGTCAAAACCATAACATATGCCAAAGACGTAACAGATAATAGGGTTTTTAAAAAGATTTATTCATGTATTTATTTGAAAGGCAGAGTTACAGAGGGGCAGAGGCAGAGAGAGAGGTCTTCCATCCGATGGTTCACTCCCCAGATGGCCACAATGGCCAGAACTAGGCCAATCCGAAGCCAGGAGCCAGGAGCTTCTTCCAGGTCTCTCATGCAGGTGCAGGAGCCCAAGGACTTGGGTCATCTTCTACTGGCTTTCTCAGGCCATAGCAGAGAGCTGGATCAGAAGTGGAGCAGCCAGGACTTGAATGGTGCCCATGTGGGATGCCAGCACTGCAGGCAGTGGCTTTACCCACTATGCCACAGCACCAGCCCCATATAATAGGATTTGTTATTGTTAATGTTATTTTAAAGATTTATTTATTTACTTGAAAGTCAGAGTTACACAGAGAGAGGAGAGGCAGAGAGAGGTCTTCTATCAGATGGTTCACACCCCAGATGGCCGCAATGACTGGAGCTGTGCCAATCCAAAGCCAGGAGCCAGGAGCTTCTTCCAGGTCTTCCACGCAGATGCAAGGGGCCCAAGGACTTGGGCCATCTTCTACTGCTTTCCCAGGCCATAGCAGAGAGCTGGATCGGAAGTGGAGCAGCCGGGACTCAAACCTGAGCCCATATAGGACGGCAGCACTGCAGGCGGCAGCTTTACCCGCTATGCCACAGCACTGGCCCCGGATAATAGGGTTTGAATAAAAATTCAATTCCAATGGAGTGGGAGGGGAGGAAACCTAATTAAGTGAGCTTTAGTGATGTAAGTGCCTATTTCTTCAAATCCTTTGTTTGTGGTCCCCAGATACAAAGGGGAAGGGGAAATATAGTATATGACAGTTCCAAAAATCCAAGAAAAAACCACACACAGGACTATGGTAGTCTGTATTTCTTTATTTGGAGTCAGAGGACCCCCTCCTCCCCCAATGGCTTTTAGCCAACATATAAATGTGAATGTAATTGATCCACCAGAGTAGTTTCCCTTCTACCAGCTCCTAACATGACTTCAGCCCTTCTATTCCTTCGAATTTCTACAAATGCTTTGCTTCATTCTTTTTACCGTACCACCCCATGTCCATTTTTGGATAAAAACAAGGGGGAAGGGTTGGAAAACTGAGTGTGTGTGCACTGCAGTGCCGAGGGTGTCTTTGCCCCGTTGCTGGGTGAAGGACGCTGTTCGAGGGAGCTGGTCAGTCATCTTCTGACTCAGCCTCACGAGAGTAGCCAGGGCAGATGGACAGGTCTTGCTGTTTCCTCTCTCTCTCTGCCCAGGGAGCGTTCTTTTCCCTTCTGTTTCCTATTAACTGTACAAGAGGCTTTGAACTGCTTATGGGTAGAAATGTTGCCTTCTTCATCTTTGAAGCTCTTTCGGAACCAAGTATGGTGTTAAACCCAGGGTAGGCATTCAGCAAGTAATTGTGGACTGAATGAAGGGGTAAGTAAAGGATGGACATGACTGTGTTCACAGTGGAAACAGTACAGGGGTCTAGTCAGAGTGGGTGATATGTCGGTGCTCTGCCTTACTGGTTATGCGACCTTGAGCAAGTCCCTTTGACATTGTGGGATCAGTGCTTCAGCTGCTGGGAAAGTGTATGTGTGGGGTTGATGGTGCAAGGTGAAGACAGCTGGCATTTAGGTACCACTCCTGAAAATCACTAAGTAATACTAACCCTTACTACCACTGCTGAAGAATTATATAAAATAAGAAGCAAAATTCCCCTTTCCAGTCATTTCTTCTCATTATCTGGGGAGAACTACTTTCTATAAGTTAGGTATGATTCTTGTCTTTGTGGACACTTTCTGAAGTTGCGTGGACATATCTATATCCACACCTACCATTTTCAGAATGGAGCTTTTGCCTATCATCTCCAAGTTGACACGTTTTAAAGTGATATAGTCTTATGCATTGCTTGAATATACCAAGATTTACCACCAGTCCCCAGGTCCAGTGTTTTGTGATTACAAACAAGTCCACAACATACCTCCTGGTGCACAGGAGCTCATGTGTCCATACTTTTCTTACTAGCAAGGCACTTTGATAGTTGTTATTCCATTGGGTCATAACCACTAAGCGAGGAAGGGCAGAGGTTATTATTCTATTTCACAGATGAAGAAAGTGGAGGGTGAAAAAGATCAAGGGACATGCCTAGGTATGCCCATAGCTGGACTATCATAGAGCCTGGATTTTGTAATGCCTTGAGTTCTATTCCAAAGCTCCTTTTATCACACAACAATAAAGCATGACCAAGAGGGAACACCTACCATCAGTTAGAGAAGGACAGCTCTGTGAGCAGGCAGTTTCATTAAATTGTATAAAAGAGCCCACCCCCAACTCAGTAAAATATATTATTTGGAAGGAATACACTAGTGGTGAGCAGAGGATCTACGTAAGATGACTTGTCCTTTAATTAGCTACCATCCCCTTTGCAACGCTCTCAATATGCTATCCAAATGGTGAGGATGCCTTAGGTTGCATAAATGTGGCAGGAGAATTACAAAAAGCCCTCCCACAATCACAACAATAACACTACCCTCTTCCCTAAGGGGAGTGTCTAGGGAGGGCCTGTAGGCATCTGCTTAGGATTGGCCTTAACTGACATCTCCCTCAATTCTCTGCAGGAAGTAACAGCTAGGTTATTAGAATTCACAGATGTAATCAATTGTCAGAGTCGCTGGAGACCAGCATTATTTATTACTCAGCAATGAAGAGCATTGGGAAGAGGCCGGCAGGAGGGAGGGCAATTCAGCCTGGAAAAATGCAGAAGAATGGACACAGTGAGGAAAATCTTGGGGGGACAGGCCTGGGACTTGAGTGAGGAAGTGAGTCACTCGCCTGGGGTGCAAACTTCCAGGGGATGCCAAAAAACCTCAGCGCTCAAGACAAATAACATCTTCATGTAGTATTTCAAAAGTCGGATTGGCACACTACAGCCCGTGGTCCTGCAGCCTATTTGTAATAAAGGTTTATAGGAAAGCCACTGAAAGTGAAGGTGCAGCCGCAGGGGAGAGCCACGCGAATTCTTCCACACGGAACGACCCTGGTTAAGCATGTGAGTGTTAGGCATGTCAGGCCTTCTCCTGTGAGTGACAGGAAGAATAGCTCTGAAGACAAATAATTATAGGGCCGGTGCTGTGGCATAGCGGGTAAAGCTGCCGCCTGCAGGGCCGGCATCCCATATGGGCTCAGGTTTGAGTCCCGGCTGCTCCACTTCTGATCCAGCTCTCTGCTATGGCATGGGAAAGCAGTGGAAGGTGGCCCAAGTCCTTGGGCCCCTTGTACTTGCATGGGAGATCTGAAAGAAGCTCCTGGTTCCTGGCTTTGGATCGGCACAGCTCTGGCAGTTGGGGAGTGAACCAGTGGATGGAAGATCTCTCTGTCTATGTCTCTGCCTCTCCTTCTCTCTCTCTGTAACTCTGCCTTTCAAATAAATAAATAAAATCTTTTTTTAAAAAAGGAAAAATAATTATGGACTTGACTATTCCTGTGTGTCCAAGGGCTGCTGTACCAAGTTAGTGGCTTAAGGCAACAGAAGATTGCTCACAGTTCTGGGTGCCTAAATTTAAGCTAAGGCGCTCCCCCTGAAGGCTCTAGGGAAGTATCCTAGCCTCTGTTGACCCCTGCAGTCCCTCCAGTCCTTGCCTCCACTGTCTCATTGCCTTCTTCCCTAGGTGTCTCTCTGTCCAAATCCCCCTCTCTTTTCTCTTAACAAAGGGCATGGCTACTACCCGGCACCCTAATCCCGATGGCCTCATCTTAACTTGCTAACATCTGTGAAGACCCCATTTCTTGTGCATGTGCTATCTTGCATGGTGAAACAGACTTTGTGGATGTGATTAGTGGAAGGATCTGGGGACAGAGAGATTATTCTGCTGTACCTGAGTGGTTATGACACTATCACAGGGTCCTTAACAGGGGAAGTCGGGAGGACCAGGGTGAGAATCGAGAGCTAAGGGTGGAAGCAGAGGTGAGAGAGGAGAACAGGTGCTGCCCTCCTCCCTGTGTGCCAAACAAGGCAGCTGGAGAGGCGAGGAAGTGCGTTCTCCCCCAGAGCCTCCTGCAGGAACGGAGCCCTGCTGACCCCTGACTTTAGGACTTCTGACCTCCAGATCATTCGCATCATTCTAAGCCACTGAATTTGGGAACACTTTGTTACAACAGGACTGCCAACCATTCTGATAGTGGCAGAGCTACTGGCTTGTATAGGGTTTTCTGCCATGGAGTGCTGTGTTACCCCATTGTTTTAACTGTGATAATTTAAAATATATGTGTATGTGTATGTGGGTGCGTGTGTGTGTATATTCCATTTTACCGTCATTCCCAGAAGCAAAGCTGGTGCAGATAAACCATGATCTACCACATCAGCTAAAATGAATACTTCCCTTTGTCCATGTCTGCAATAAGAGGAACTCTGGCACTTACTCTCCTATTCCAGACTCTCCAGGAGCCTGGCGCTCTCACCTACTTCGAGGAAGTGGCCATTCTTTCCTCTCCTGGCTCCAGCTCTGGCTCCATGTGATGCTGGAAGCTGTTGGGGCTTCTGAGGCCTGCCCAGGTCCTGGGAAGGGGCCTGCTGCAGCTGCCACCACCTGTTTCCCCTTCTGTCCAGTGTTATCAGTGCTTCTCAGACAATATATATATATATATATATATATATATTTTTTTTAAATGAACAGATTTTTCTATTTGAACTTCAGGGTCTCTCTTCCAAGTGCCAGGCCACCAGGTGCATGAACAGGGCTGGCATGAGCTAGAGTACCCTGCAAAACTCGATGCTATCCTCACCATGCACACAGGCAGGCAACTTGGCCTGAACCTGTGGTCCTGATTCCCTCTCTTTCTTAGGACAAGTGATAAAGCCATGTCCCTGGAGGTTCTTCAGTCCCTCATCAGAAAGGCTTCTGGAAAATTCCATTTCGAAGGTTGTCCACACACCTAGGGAATGCCTACATCCCACATGGAGTTCAATTTAGGCTCCATTCTGCACATCTGCAGTGTGGATCCCAGCTGGATGGACCTGTAGATTCATGTGGAAAACCCTTGGGAGAGAGAGCTGGAATTATCTGACACACATTGGAGTGGTTGTTCTTCTGGTTTTATTTGCCTGAGTTTCAAATTTTAGAGATTCAATCAGATACTCTCAAATTTATAATCTCTAAAATATATACCTCCTTGAGACTACAAACTATCCATGTTTGTGGGCTCTTTCCTCCATTCCAGATGTGTAGAAGAGTTGGAAAGACCAAAGGAAGGGGCCCTGCATGGTTTGCAAGGGCTGAGCGAGGCCTGGCAGTGGGTAGGAGAGTGTGTGTTAGGGCCCCATGTGTGTTAGGGCCCCACTCTCCCTGTTAGTGACTTAGATCAATTTCCCTGAGGGCTGCTCTCTGCCACCTCCTTAGAAACATGCTGTGCTTATAACACTCTCCTCATCTGAAAAGCTGTGAAGATTTTACCTCAGTGAAATGAATCCATGCAGATGGGTGGTGTTCAAAAAGTTCATGGAAAATGTGTACTATGAAAACATGGCTCTCAAAAATTTGCACCAGAATAAACTAACCTTTTGAGTTCATTTTCTGCAACCTTGGTGAAGTACTTTGTTTTTTTGACAGGCAGAGTTTAGTTAGACAGTGAGAGACAGAGAGAAAGGTCTTCCTTCTGTTGGTTCACCCCCCAAATGGT
Organism: Sylvilagus floridanus; assembly: GCA_949820135.1. Lineage (NCBI taxonomy): Eukaryota > Metazoa > Chordata > Mammalia > Lagomorpha > Leporidae > Sylvilagus > Sylvilagus floridanus. The sequence goes on from OX463225.1 coordinate 124,175,009, forward strand.
CACTATGGCTGGCGCGCTGCACTGATCTGAAGCCAGGAGCCAGGTGCTTCCTCCTGGTCTCCCATGCGTGTGCAGGGCCCAAGCACTTCGGCCATCCTCCACTGCCTTCCTGGGCCACAGCAGAGAGCTGGCCTGGAAGAGGAGCAACCCAGACAGAATCTGGTGCCCCAACCTGGACTAGAACCCGGTGTGCTGGCGCCACAGGTGGAGGATTAGCCTAGTGAGCCATGGCGCCAGCTAAGTACTCTTGTGTTTCCTTACTTCTGTTAGCATTAACCCACCATATAGGGACAGGATAATTGTAGGTGCTGTATGTTCATTTGTCTTAGTCTGTTTTCTACCCAGTACTGTATACTGGGTAAGTCATAAAGAAAAGAGATTTATTTGGGCTTAATTTCTGGCCCAAAGTCAAGTGGTCACATCTGATGTTGACTTCTTATTGGCAGGGTCCTGAGATGACCCACGGTACCATGGGACAGGAAACAGGGAACCTGGCCATTCTCCAGATACTTCCCCATTAACCCATTAATCCATGAACTGCAGCAATGGGTTAACATGAGGGCAGAGCTTTAATCACCTCCTACAGGTCCTACTTGGTCCCACCTCTTAAATCTTATAATAGGGATTACATTTCAATATGAGTCTCCCGGGGCACAAACCACATGCAAACCATAATGGCATTTAAGATCATCTGTCATCAATGCCAGTACCTAAAGGCAGGGATTTTAGGCTGGCATGGGAGGTGCCCTGGGGAGGTAGCCATTCTGGCACTGATTCTCACAACACACAAGGAGGTGCCCCTTTTACATCTTTCCTGTCTAGAACAGTGCCTGCCAGCTGAGATCTAGTGAATACTCAATAGTCCTTATTGAATGGATGCGATCGTTGGAGGCTGTCCCTGCTCATGTCAATTGGGGCTCACCCTGAGACACAGAACCACAGGAGATAAATAGATTTCTTGCAAGGCCCTGGTTTAGATGATGGTGGGGGGCTGGAAGGCAAGTCCCCAATCTTTATGGTAGGCATTCTGGAAAGCTTTTCAGGGAGGGCTGGAATGCTCAGGCACGGGCTGGTGCTATCGTCCATGGGGGGAATTTTCTCTTCTTTTCCAGGGAAGTCGCAGCTCTGCTTTTTGAGGCTTTGCAGTTGGTTGAGTCAGGCTCTTCCTTACAGTCAACCCATTGAGCATGTTAGTCACATCTACAAAACACCTTTGCTGTAACAGCAAGACTGTGTTTGAATGACTCAGGAGCGCAGCCTAGCCAAGACCAAGACATCAATGATTTGAGCATCTCTTACCTTCTACTTTCTTTGAGCATCAACAGTTTGGCACTTCAAAAAGTTCATGGAAAATGGAATTAAAAGTCACGTTTATTTATTTCATGCAAAAACACTGAAATCAATGTATAATTTTTTCATATGTACATTTTCCATGAATTTTTGAAGACCCTCATTTATAAACCCGAAGACTTCGGATGATGTTGCTAATGCCTCTGATTTCAGTTGCTACAACCAGTGCAGAGCCCTTGCTGCTCCTGTTGTCTATTGATGCTCAAAATCTCACATGATCTGGAAGAGTAAGTGGCTTCTGCCAGGAGGAAGTGGATATGTCAGCCTAGGAGCCACAATGCTAATTTCAGTGATTTGAACTCCAGCATACGTTCTGTGGGGCACAGGGTGGGATGCTACTTTTACCTTTGGCCTTGGCCACATTTTATGCCTGTTGTGGTGTGTGAAATGCTGGGTTCTGTCATTTATGTGTGTGCCAGGAGGTTCCCAGTAAGTGAGGGGTGTGGTCTGCTGGCGCAAAGTGGCTGTGGTTTGGCCTTTTTGCACCCAGCCAGCATGGACACGCATACACACACGCACTTGCATAGTCGCACACACAGACATTCTGTGACATGTGAATGTGTCATGTGGGGCTCATTCTCCACCCGTGAGGGCTGCTGCCCAAGAAGCTGTGGGCAGGACTCTAGGGGAGGGGCAGGCAGAAGCAGCCCTGGGCTGAGAATGCGCTCCTGCTATCTCCTTCTCATCAGCTTGGTTTCTCCAACCCTCTACTCATTCCTTCTCATGCAGCATCTGTTTCTTTCTTTTTTTTTTTAAGATTTATTTATTTCAGAGGTAAAATTACAGTGTGTGTGTGTGTGTGTGTGTGTGAGAGAGAGAGAGAGAGAGAGAGGTCTTCCAACTGCTGGTTCACTCCCTAAATGGCCGAAATGGCCAGAGCTGAGCTAATCTGAAGCCAGGAGGCAGGAGTTTCTTCCAAGTCTTCCATGTGGGTGCAGAGGCCTAAGCACTTGGGCCACCTTCTGCTACTTTCCTAGGCCATTAGTAGGGAGCTGGATAAGAAGTAGAGCAGCTGGGACTTGAACCGCTGTAGGCAGAGAGGCTTCACCTACTTACCCAGTGCTGGCCCCAACCTCTGTTTATTTTATGCTGTGCTATGCATGAGACTTTTTGGATTTGGTAGTGAACAAGACAGATGCAATTCCTGTCCTCCCAGAGCCGCCTTTTGATCAGTTTCAAGGAACAGCAATGATTGTACTGCTAGCATCTACTGAGGGGTGCTGTGTCCCAAGTGTGGGGTGACAAGTAGAGATGGGGGTTGATAGAGGCTCAGGTCAGGGAAGCCCCCCCAAATCAGTTCCCATGGTTCAGACGTTTCCTACTTAGGAGTCATGCCCTTCCAGACCGACCCCTTTGGCTTCCTCCAGCTGGGCCTTAGCTTCAGTCTCCTCTCTTAGAAGCTTGTCTCAGATCAGCCCCAGGTGGACCTATTACTGCAGCTGTTTCTTGAATCTCAAGTTGTCTGGGGTGAACACCTCCCCCTGGACACCCTTGGGCATAGTAAAGGCACATCTGGGAAGGACTCAGCTGCTCCAAAATGCTCCTGCTACCCCTTCTTGTCCTGGATCATTTTGTCATTGAGGTCAAACCCAGTCATCTTCAACCTAACCTTTCTGTTCTGCCTACCAGTCACTGAGCCTTGACCTTCTACCCCTGCGGTGCCCTTTGCCTCTCCCCTCCACTGATTGCCATCCACCATGTCCATGTAGACTGTCCTGGCCAGCTTCCCTGTGTGTCGTGGCCCTCTGTTGTAGCCATCTTCTCCAGAGCTAGTGGGGCACGTGCTCTTCCCAGAGCTTCTCTGTCACTCTTGCTTTCCAGTGCTCAGAGGCTCACAGCTGGGCTCTGCAGCCAGGTGCTGCATTCTGATTCGGACTCTTGGGAAGGTTATTAACCACTCTGTGCCACTGCTAGTTCATCCATAAGGCAGTTCTGTCCATCGCATGGGACTGTAATGGGAATTAATTGAATCAACACATGGACGGTGCTTATTGGAGTGTCTGATGTAGCAGCAGCGTTGCACCTGAGTAGATCCCCCGGCCCCTGTGTCTCCACATTTTCCCTCTTGTACCTTGATTTTTTGCATTTTCTTTCGGTTTCTTTCTTTGATTTCGTTATATTTATGAATTGTTATTTGCAAAATGGCCCACAAAATAGTTCCTCTGAACTACATGATGCATGACATATTTGTGTTTCTTCAGCTTTCTCAAAAAATATTTATTTGGGGGAGGGAAGAGAGAGGTATCTTCCAACTGCTGGTTCATTTTCATATGTTTGCAACAGGCAGAACTCTTCCAGCATAAGGCCAGGAAGCCAGAACTCCATCTGGATCCTCCACATGGGTGGCGGGAACCCAAGTACTTGAGTCATCACCTGCTGCCTCCAAGGGAGGGCATTAGCAGGAAGCTGGAACGGAGGCGGATCTGGGTCTCTAACCCAAGTCCTCTGCTATGGGATGTGGATGTCTTAAGCACTGAGCCAAATGCCCACTCCCACATTTACCTGCACACACACACACACACACACACACACACACGGATACTTCAAGAATTTTACAAAGGAGTAGACTTAAAAGGTAATATAAATTGGAGGACATCATGTTGAGTGAAATAAGCCAGACACAGAAAGACAAGTACTGCATATTCTCCCATTCATGTGGGTGCTAAAATGAAAAATAAACTAAAAAAAAAAGTGAAAGAAAAGCCTGTGTGTATCAGTTTTGCTGCAAATACCGTGCTTTGTCACTTTGTTCTACATCTAACAAATTGATAGGAATCATATACTACTGTAGTTTCAGGGATTTTGTGCCTACCTTAAAATTTACCTTATGTAAGTGAATTTGAACAACTTTTCATTTCATTATTGCTTTTGGCCATTGCCTATTTTCCTGCTAGACTATATTCTTTGCTTTTTATTTGTTGAAATCTTTATTTAATGGAGTGTTAAGCCTTTGACTATAATGTAAATTGCAAATATGTTATTTCAAAAATATTAAGCTGAAAACACAGATAATGTGCATTTTCCATGAACTTGTTGGAAGATCTACATGTACATACTTACACACACACATACACACACTCTCATACAACATATGCATGTATACACTAAACAAAATATATATGCAGTTACCACCTTAATATCTTCAGAGGTTGATTGTAGGACTCCCCTGAAGATGCCAAAATGTGAAGATGCCCAAATCCGTTTTATGAAATGGCATAGTGGCTCCATATAACTTACACACATTCTTCTTCCATAGGCAAGGACAGTACAGAAAATTCAAGGAAAATGTGTTATGGAAGAACTATGCATTGATTTCAAGTTTTATTTGAACCAAAATAAATATATTTTTATTCCATCTTTGCAAGAACATTTTTGAATACCCTAGCATTTTGAATTATCTCTATGTCACTTACAACCCATAGTACAGTGTAAATGCCATGTAAATAGTGCTTAATGCTGTATTGGTTGGAGGATAATAACAAGAACAAAAGTGTGTACATGTTCAGCACAGAAACAATTGTTTTTTATTTTTAGTTGAATCTGCAGGTGCAGAACCTACATGTAGAAGGGATTTCTGGGGGCCAGCACCGTGGGGCAGTAGGTTAATCCTCCTCCTGCAGCGACAGCATCCCATATGGACACTGGTTCTAGTCCCGGCTGTTCTTCCACTCCAGCTCTCTGCTATGGCCTGGGAAAGTGGTAGAAGTTCTTGGGCCCCTGCACCCACATGGGAGACTGAGAAGAAGCTTCTGGCTCCTGGCTTCGGATGGCTCTGGCCGTTGCAGCCATTTGGGGAGTGAACCAATGGACGGAACACCTTTCTCTCTGTTTCTCCCTCTCACTGTCTGTAACAATATCTCTCAAATAAATAAATAAAATCTTTTTATCAAAAAGAAGGGATTTCTGTGCATATATACACATGCACATAAGTACATATATGTCTACACTTATACACAGAAACTTGTTTTTTTTCTTTATAACGCTTTTATATAAAGAATATAAATTTCTAAAATACAGCTTATAGATTACAATGGCTTCCCCCCCATAACTTCCCTCCCACCCACAACCCTCCCCTTTCCCGCTCCCTCTCCCCTAGCTTCACATCAAGATTCATTTTCAATTCTATTTATATACAGAAGATCAGTTTACTATATATTAAGTAAAGATTTCAACAGTTTGCCCACACATAGCAACACAAAGTGGAAAATACTGTTGGAGTACTAGTTATAGTATTAATTCACAATGTATAGCACATTAAGGACAGAGATCCAACATGACATATTTTTTTAAATTGATTAATTTTCTATGCAATTTCCAATTTAACACCAAGATTTTTTTTCATTTTTAATTATCTATATACAGAAGATTGATTCAGTATGTACTAAATAAAGATTTCATCAGTTTGCACCCACACAGAAACACAAAGTGTAAAATACTGTTTCAGTGCTAGTTATAGCATTACTTCACATTGGACAACACATTAAGGACAGATCCCACATGAGACGTAAGTACACAGTGACTCCTGAAGTTGATTTAACAATTTGACACTCTTGTTTATGGCGTCAGTAATCTCCCTAGAGTCTAGTCATGAGTTGCCAAGGCTATGGAAGCCTTTAGGGTTTGCCGACTTCAATCTTATTCCGAAAGGGTCATAGTCAAAGTGGAGGTTCTCTCCTCCCTTCCGAGAAAGGTACCTCCTTCTTTGATGGCCCCATTCTTTCCACTGGGATCTCATTCACAGAGATCTTTCATTTAGGTCTTCTTTTTTTTCCAGAGTGTCTTGGCTTTCCATGCCTAGAATATTCTCATGGGCTCTTGAGCCAGATCTGAATGCCTTAAGGGCTGATTCTGAGGCCAGAGTGCTATTCAGGACATCTGCCATTCTATGAGTCTGCTGTGTATCCCACTTCCCATGTTGGATCATTCTCTCCCTTTTTGATTCCATCAGTTAGTATTAGCAGACACTAGTCTTGCTTTTGTGATCCCTTTGACTCTTAGACCTATCAGTGTGATCAATTGTGAACTGAAATTGATCACTTGGACTAGTGAGATGGCCTTGGTACATGCCACCTTGATGGGATTGTATTGGAATTCCCTGGGACGTTTCTAACTCCACCATTTGGGGCACGACTGATTGAGCATGTCCCAAATTGCACATCTCCTCCCTCTCTTATTCCCACTCTTATATTTCACAGGGATCACTTTTCACTTAAAATTTAAACACCTAAGAATAATTGTGTGTTAATTACAGAGTTCAACCAATAGTACTAGAATAAAAAAAAATACTAAAATGGATAAAGTATTACATTGTACAACAACAGTCAGCACAAGAGCTGATCAAGTTACTGTTTCTCATAGTGTCCATTTCACTTCAATAGGTTTCCCCTTTGGTGCTCAATTAGTTGTCACCGATCAGGGAGAACATATGATATTTGTCCCTTTGGGACTGCCTTAATTCACTCAGAATGATGTTTTCCAGATTCCTCCATCTTGTTGCAAATGACCGGATTTCATTGTTTTTGACTGCTGTATAGTATTCTATAGAGTACATGTCCCATAATTTCTTTATCCAAATGTATGCTTTGAATTCCCTGTGATCTTTTGCTGTGAGGTTCCCTTTGTTTACCTTCTTTCATGTTGATGGCCATGTTTCTGTGTTTCTGTGTGTAACACATCTTTAAGCATGTTTTGCAGGGCTGGATGAGTGGCAACAAATTCTTTCAATTTCTGTTTGCAATGAAAGGTCTTTATTTCACCTTCATTCACAAATGAGAGCTTTGCAGGATATAATATTCTGGGCTGGCAGTTTTTCTCTCTAAGTACCTGGGCTATGTCTTACCATTCCCTTCTAGCTTGTAGGGTTTCTGTTGAGAAGTCTGCTGTGAGTCTAATTGGAGATCCTCTGACTGTAATTTGATGTTTTTCTCTTGCCCATTTTAGGATCTTTTCTTTCTGATTCACTGTGGTGAGTTTAATTACAACGTGTCGTGGTGAGGACCTCTTTTGGTCACGTTTACTAGGGGTTCTATGAGCTTCCTGTACTAGGATGTCTCTGTCCTTCTCCAAAACTGGGAAATTTTCTGCTATTATCTCACTAAAAAGGCCTTCTAATCCTTTCTCCCTCTCCATGCCTTCAGGAACTCCTAGAACTTGAATGTTGGGTTTTTTAATAGTATCCTGTAGATTCCCAACAATATTTTTAAAATTTCTAATTTCCTCTTCTTTTCTTTGATTTGATTTGACTGTATATTTTCCTGTGCTCTGTCTTCTAAGTCCGATATTCTCTCTTCTGCCTCACCCATTCTGTTTGTAAGGCTCTCTAATGTGTTTTTCATTTGATCTACTGAATTCTTCACTTCATTATGATTTCTCATGACTATCACAGTTTCATGTTCTACTAGTTGTTTCATTTCAGCTTGATTCCTCCTTAATATTTCATTTTCACTAGAGAGATTTTCTACCTTGTCCATTAAGGATTTCTGTAGTTCAAGAATTTGTTTTTGAGTACTTATTAGTGTTCTTATCAATTTTTTGAGATCTGCTTCTTGCATTTCTTCTATCTCATCATCTTCGTAATCTTGAATTGGGGTGTCTTTTTCATTTGGGGGTGTCATAGTGTCTTCCTTGTTCTTATTACCTCGGTTTTTGCACTTGTTGTTTGGCATATTGGTTTCTTCACTGTGGTGTTTTTTTCTTGTTATACTATGACTCTAGATTAAGTGGACTGTCTGCTTTTGATGGAGCCTTAGAGGCTTGAGATGGGTGTGGCCTGAGAGCTCTGTTTGGTTCCTCAGGGTTGAGGGTGTGTCAAAGGAGACACTCCCAGGTTAGGCGTGGTAAATCTCTCTCTGTTACTCTTTTTTTTTTTTTTTTTTTTTTTTTTTTTTTTTGGTTCAAAAGGGAAGTAATTCCACACAGCTGAATGGAATTGGGGGTGGTTAGCAGGCGAATGATATACCCACAGGAGCCAGAGATTGGAAGCTCTTTCCCAAGGACCAGAGAGGGAATCTTGCGGCCCTTAGTGTGGGCTCAGATTCTCCTGTAGTCTCCCACTGGGCCGCCAAGGCTACTGAACTGTAGCGTCTCTGGAGAGTACTCACATGAATTCGTGATTTCCGTGAGTTCTCTCCCCCACAGTCTCTTTTTTTCACAGTCTCAGTTCATTAGCACCACACATTCATTAGGTTCTAATCTCCTGTTATTTCACCCCTCCCACCCAGAGTCAGGTTTTTCTGCTAGGCTCGGGGCCGGTGCCAACCCGAGGTCGCCCTGCTTATGATGTATTCCAAAATGGCGTCTGCTCTTTGTCTTGCTCACCTTTGAGACGTGAGCGGAGAGAGAGAAACTCATGTCCATATGGGTCACTTTTTTTTTTTCCCTCTCTCTCTCTCTCTCTCTCTTCTAGTTAGCCTGGTGAACTTTTCCCCACAGGGTTTCAAGCCTTGTTCGCTCTAGTCTCCTCTTTCCACTTCCCTGCTGGTAATTCGGGCTACTGAGGTTTGGCTCACCTCGCGTTCCAGCGCTGGTGTGTTGAATCTGCTGCTGGTGTCCCGAACTGCGGGCTCCCACGCTCTCCACGCAGGTCATTGTGGATCACCAGTTCCGGAAGGGTTTCCTCTGCTGTTTCTTCCCCTACTCTTCCTTGAACCTGCAGTATCTCCACTTTTATTAAACTGTCTCTCCCCAGACTATCGGTGTGCTCCCCTCCTATTCCGCCATCTTGCCGCTCTCAGAAACTTATTTTTTTTTTTAGCTTGATGGAACGTCTAAATGTAAAAAGACAAAAAGGCTTGCTTAGGCAGATCCCTACCCACTGTGTCATGGTGAAAGATTAATCCTTGGAAACTTTCCAGAGAAGAGCTTTCCATTACACTGATCATGAGATACCATTGTTTTGTTTCATTTTGTTTTTTTCAATGCCCTGTCATTGTCAGGAGGCCAGAATGTACTAACTGGTCTTAATGGCCATGTTCTCAGGGCCTCTTTGTTCCCATGGCACGAAACACAATAAGGGACTTGGGAAACCTCTGAGCTGAGCTTATGAGTTGAGAACAGTAATGTGAGATAGTACCACGGACATTAGATCCACAGAGTATAGTTAAAATTATCCTTGAATCGTTGCCTGCCGTAATTCATCATCACCTTCATTCTTTAATTATGGTCTCTAATAGCTCATTTTAGTTCTGTAATTAGATATAAAGACATTAATTTTGTACATATGACAATCAACTCAAATACACTTCTAGGTTCATTTCCTTACTCAAAGTCTCAAGGAAAATTAATACATCATTAAAGAGTTTGGGCTGCTTTTGGGAGCCGGTGGGTATCGTCCCAGGAGGGGATCTGGTTCAGGGGAATAAGGGAACACCCTCCACCCTGCCCTGCCTGTACCCACCATGGGATGTGCTGCTTCCTGTCAGACCCTGCTGTAGTCAAGGCGGGGAAGAACCCCTTTGATTCATTCAGAACCAGTCAATTTCTCTAAATTAGAAAATTTACAAATGACATCAATGCTTAATGAGTCATGAGAGAGGGAAGAATTAATATTACAGCAAGTCTGGCTTCTTGTTTCTCTTGTGAGTTACAAAAAGGTGAGAGGAAAGGGCTTTTAGTTTTCAACTTTTTAAACAGACTATTGAAATAAAATGCACAGAAGTATACAGATAAATGAGTTTTTCTTTGACATCTAATTGTACTTTTTTAAGATTTTATTTATTTATTTATTTGAGAGAGAGAGTTACAGAGAGTGAGAGGGAGAGACAGAGAGAAAGGTCTTCCTTCTGTTGGTTCACTCCTCAGATGGCCGCAACAGCCAGAGCTGCACCGATCCGAAGCCAGGAGCCAGGAGATTCTTCCAGGTCTCCCACGTGGGTGCAGGGGCCCAAACACTTGGGCCATCTTCCACTGCTTTCCCAGTCCATAGCAGAGAGCTGGATTGGAATAGAGGCAGCTGGGACTCGAACCGGTGCCATATGGGATGCTGGTGCCACAGGTGGAGGATTAACCTAGTATGCCACAACGCCAGCCCCTAATTTTACCTGTTTTAAAGATTTACTTATTTATTTGAAAGGCAGAGTTACAGAGGGGCAGAGGCAGAGTCTTCCATCCGTTGGCTCACTCCCTTACTGGCCAGAACTAGTGGAGCTGAACCAATCCAAAGCCAGGAGCCAGGAGCCTCCTCTAGGTCTCCCACATGGATGCAGGGGCCCAAGCATTTGGGCCATCTTCTACTGCTTTCCCAGGCCACAGCAGAGAGCTGGATTGGAGGTGGAGCAGCCGGGACTCAAACTGGCGCTTATATGGGATGCCGGCACTGTAGGCAGAGGCTTTACCCGCTATACCTCAATGCCGGCCCCCTCTAATTGTGCTTGTAACTGCCATGATCACTATTAAGAACCAAGTATTACTAGTATCCCAAGAGTCTTCACTATTGCTCCCTCTCCATTTTTTTTTAATGGGTGAAAGAAGAGTATATCATCATTTACGTGGTGAGAGTCAATGAAGCACTATTTATAACTATATACCAAATGAAATGACATCCACACAGTTTTTATGCTCAATTAACTTCCACAAATAAGAGAAAACATGTGATATCTGTCTTTTTGGGTTTGGTATTTTTCTCTTAATGTAATTATCTCCTGTAGCATCCATTTTGCTGCAAATTTCAGGATTTCATTCTTTTTTATGGTTGAGTAATATGTCACCTTTTCTTTAACCAGTCACCAGTTGATGGATATCTAGAATAGAGGCCTTTTAGTTGCATGGAGGGGTTGTATGGGCAGCTGACTATCATCTATCTATCTGGGAGAAGGATGGAGGGGAGGAGAGAGGGAGAGAGGGAGGGAGAGAGAGGGAGGGAGAGAGAGGGAGGGAGAGAGAGAGAGAGATTGCATTTTATTTTTAAGAGCATAGACCTTGACTAGAATCTATTTTATAAGAACTCTGAATAATTCAGATCTATCTTCATTTTTTACTCTATCTGTAGCACTCAAGCAAAATAAGAAACAGATTGGTTTCAGGATTCCCCCCCATGAACTGTGTTATGTCCGTTCATCTTACATGGTCTACTATGCACTTATTGGCTCTCGTTTATAAACTTACACATAAGGAGACTATAGGATAGAGTAAAAGGAGCCTTTGATAGGGCCCTGGCCCTTTGCACATGTGTGCTCACACTATCTAATTTCATTGGGCTTGTGACTTAAATGTTGTCTGTATGTCCCTCTCCCTCACATTTACATCTCTAGCTCAGGCCTCCTCTCTGAGCTGCAGATGCAGATAACAGTCAGGACTTGACATTTCCACTTGGGTGACTCATAGGTATTTTAAGCTTGATTTGTCTGCAGCTGAATTTACTTTTCCGTCAAATGTCATTGCTTTTCTATGATTCCCAAGCAAAACACGGCAGCGCCCTTAATGCAGGTATTCAAGCCACATTGATGGTTTTATTCCTACCAGCAAGAGTCCTTTTGCCAGAACAGATTTCCAGAGTGCACCTTAAATCTGTCCACTTCTGGGGATGACATTGAGGTGAAGCAGGTTAAGCCACCGCCTGTGGCACTGCCATCCCATATGGGTACCTGTTCATGTCCAGGATGTTCCTCTTCTAATCCAGCTCCCTGCTAATGGCCTGGGAAGAGCAGCTAAAGATGCCCCAAGTGCTTGGGCCCCTGCTATCCATGAGGGAGATCCAGAAGCTGCTCCTGGCTCCTGTTGTGGCCATCTGGAGAGTAAATCAGTAGTTGGAAGTGCTCTCTGTATCTCTCTTTGTAATTCTGCCTTTCAAAATAAATAAATAAAAATCTTAAAAAAAAAAATCTTTCCACTTCCCTTTCTGCTTAGGGTGCCATCACTGCTCACTTACCCAACTATTTCTGGTTTTCTCATCTTCAGGGTTCACCTCTTTCCATCTTTTCCTCCAGTACCAGCAAGAGAAATTGTTTTAAAAAAATTTCACATTATTCCTTTTCTTAAACCATTTTCACTGCCTTCTTTTGAATAAAACTCAAACTTTTTCTTTTCTTTTTTAACAAATTATTTATTTGAAAGTCAGAGTTATACATAGAGAGGGAGAGAGAGAGAGAGAGAGAGAGAGAGATCAATCTTTTATCCTCTGGTTCACTCCACAGATGGCCACAGCACCTGGGGCTGGGCTAGGCTGAAGTCAGGAGCCAGGTGCTTCTTGCAGGTCTCCCATGTGGGTAACGGGAGCCCAAGCGCTTGGGTCATCCTCCAGTGTTTTCCCAGGTGCACCAGCAGGGAACTGGATTGAAAATGGAGCAGTCATGACATGAATGGGCACCCATATGATGGCATCAGAGTAGTAGCTTAACCTTCTATGCCACAATGCCAGCCTCTAAAAATCAAACTTTTTACCATGATGTGTTTGTCTGCTGGGGCTGCTCTAACAAAGTACTAGAGCCTGGGAGGCTTAAACACAGAAATGGATTCTGGCAGTGTTTGGTGTCGGGAGGGCTGTTGTCCTGGCTTGTATATGGCTGTCTTCTCATTGTGTGCGCAATTGGGATAGGGACAGGTTGGCAAAGAGAAGCTCTCTGGGTGTGTCTTTTTTTTTTTTTTTAAGATTTTATGTATTTATTTGAGAGAGACAGAGAGTTACAGACACAGAGAGGGAGAGACAAAGAAAAAGGTCTTCCATCTGCTGGTTCATTCTCTAGCTGAGGGGATCCAAAGCCAAGAGGCAGGATCCAGGAGGCAGGAGCTTCTCACGTCTCCCATGTGGGTGCAGGGGACAACCTCTGCTGCTTTCCCAGGCCAGGAACAGAGAGCTGGATTGGAAGCGGAGTAGCCAGGACTTGAAATGGTACCCATCTGGGATGCTGGCGCCACGGGGGAGCCTTCGTCTACTCTGCCACAGAGCCAGCCCCTGGTGTGCCTTCTTACAAGGACGCTAAACTGATTGCATCAGCCCCGTGACCTCGCTCAACCTTCATTCGCTCCTTATACAGGCTACCTCCAAACACAGTGATGCTGGGGGCGGGGTCTTCTACGTGAGAATCAGTCCTCTCGGAGTGTGCTCATCCTTCATGGAGTCAGCCTGGAATCTTTCCGTCTGCTTCCAGGGGAGGTGGAACTATTTTCAGCTTCGGGGCTTTCCTTTGTTTGAAACAAACAACCCCAACTTTACCCCTGCTGACCTTTCTCGTGGTGGCTCTGTCTCCCGTCAGATCTGAGCCTTGGCCCTTCTGGGTGGTGGTGGTGGTGGGGCTCCCTATCTGCAGATCTTACTATTCGCAAATGTCTGTATCTCGTTCTTTACTTTCATAGAACTCAGCACACACTGTGGCTTTGCTTGCTTATTTCACTAACGCTGTTGTAAGTTCCCCTGGGACAGCAATCGTGCTCTTAATCCACGTGGGTAGTGAGAAGGTGACCCAGCACCTGACACAGAACCTGGATATATCTGAAACTCATTAATACACATGGAGGAATGAGCGAATGAATGAGTAGCAGAAACTCTGCCTTCTAGGATTTGTTAATACAGAGAAGGAATAACTTGCTTACATAGGTATCCAATGGACAGAGTCAAGGAAAACATCTTTTTAAAAATATATTTATTTATTTTCATTTTAATAAAGAGAGAGAGAGAGGAGAATATCTTCTGTCTTCTGGTTTATTCCACAAATGCCCACAACAGCCAAGGCCAGGCTAAATCCAGGAGCCAGGAACTCAATCCAGGACCTACACATGGATGACAGGAACCCAAGTACTTGACCCAACAACTGCTCCCTCCCAGGGTGTGTGTTAGCAAGAAGCTGGATTGGAAACAGAGCAGGTACTCGAACCAGGCACTGTGATATGGGATGCATGAGTTCCAGCTGCTTCATAAACACCCACCCAAGACATCCACCTTTTGGGGAGAACAGAATACCTATTTGGCTTTACTGTTTCAGCAAAAAACTTCTGTTCTGCATTTATGAGTCCTTTTGAACACACGTTTCAGTCAGAGCTTGAATTGTGCTTTTGCCATTCACTAGTGAAATTCAATTGGTGCAGAGCACTGCACAAAGATTATTTGCTAATGACTTTGCAGTTATTGTCAATAAAGCTAATGTCAATGTTGGAAACCCTCATGGAGAGTTTTCTGTCTAGGGTCACTTTAGCTATGGCAAATGAAAGATGCATCAAGAAGTTTTCGTGATTGGGGTCAGAGAAAAAATACTGCTGTCCTCAGCAAGTGCCTCCAGAGAGGTTCTCATGGACCAGGATCTGTGCTGGATGTTGGGGAAATGGGAGAGAATTATATGGAGACCACGGGGTGGTAGACATGGAGTCTGGTGTAGCATTTGCCAATGGTGAATGAGACCACAGGGTCCATATAGTCAGTTCCATGGGGAAGATGGTGGTGGGGAGGGAAGGGTGGTGATTGTGTTGTGATAGTGAGTTTCTCATGGGCAGAGGTCTGGAGCCTGGAGATGGTCTGGAGTTGTTGAGAAACCACACTCTGCTTCACTGAAGCACATGCTTAAAAGAGAATGTGCCTGGCCTCAAGACTTGCACAGAGTAGACACCTAGCTAGTATTTGTTTAACTAATGAATGAGTGGATAAAAGTTGCAGGAAGGAAGGAGGTTGAGATGTTGGGGGAGGAGACATCATAGAGGGCCTAGGAGAAGTGATGGTAAGCAGAGATGTGGTCCATGGAATTTTCTGTATGCATAGAAGAGATCACATCAGTTTTAGAAAAATGCCCATGGCTGCAAAACCGAGGAGACTGAAGTCATGAGCATGGACACGATAAGAGTAACTGGGCATTGGGAGGGAACTGAAAGTGTAGCCTGGAAGGACATTCATAGATTACGATGATTAGCCAGGCAAAAGTCCTGGCACTGGCTTTACAGTGTAGAGAGACAGAGACAGACAGGTAGGTGGGGAATGTCACACACAAGTGACTGGAATATGTGAGCAAGCATTATTACATTTAACATGTGTGTGTGTGTGTGTGTGTGTGTGTGTGTGCGTGCCTGCAGGTATATGAGTCAAAAACTGGTGTGTGTGTGTGTATGTTTCTGAGTGTGTGAATGTGTTAGAATGTGTGTGTGTGTGATTTGTGTGTGTGTATGTGTGTTGGAACGCAATGCATGCTAGTGCATTGGAATGTGTATGTGTGTGGGTGCGTATGTCGCTGTGTGCATGAGTCCAAATCAACAGTCAAGAAAGATGTATAATATTTATCTATTTGGCCCAAAGGCTCATAAAGTACTCCCTATGCCTAATGCCGGATCACATGCTCCAAGTCACGTGGAGAAATGCTCCGAACGGTTCACCCTATAATTCCATTCTGACTCACATGGAGCTATTCCCAGAGCAGCGAATTAATTGCTCTCATCTTATACTCACATAGTGCTTTCCTTCTTAGCACTTGTCACACCACTATTGTTATCAGTTTGTATGATACTTTCCCCTTGCTAGACTGTGGAATCCTTAATGATGGGAAAGTGTATTATTTTTCCTTTTACTCCCTCCTCCCAGAGTCTTCATATAAGCACATAATAGGTTCTCAGCTAATGCGTGTGGAACGATCAAAGAGAAAGCCACATGCTTATAGCTTACTGAGCCAAAACATGAAGCCTGCAAAGCAAAAGCTCAACATTGCTTTCTGCACCTTTTGGGGACCAAAATAAAGAACAGTTACTGTTTGGTAAGAAATTACTGTGTTGGGCATAGTGCCATGTACATTATGGATAAAGCTTTGGACATTCCCTGGAGTTTAAAAAATCCTAGCAGGTCCATATTGTCAACTGCCTTCTACAGATGAAGGAAGTGGGGTTGCCTAAGGCTAAGTAGCTTGCAAGTCACACAACAAGAAAGCAAAGAGCTAAAAATGGCATTCAAAGGCTGTGCTAATAACATTTGTGCTTTGTAACTTTCAGTTCCTTATGACACACCATGCCCATCTTTCTACTGCCCAAACAAATGGAAAAATCACTATACTTCCTATGAGAAATAAAAGGGTATAAACTGGTCCAGAGGAAACGGTGTTTCCTCTGTGCCTAAGGGGGTCTGGTCAATCACAGAGAATGAACCAAAACCAATATTATTCCAAAGATGTGGCCAGTTGGGGTTTGCTCCAGCTCTGAGCTGTCGGCTGGATCCCAGGAGTGCATGAGGAATGATCATAGTTCCCTTGAGCGCCAAGCCCATCACGTGTTGGGGATAGAGATTTCTCTTCCCTTTTTCTTTTTCCTCCCTGAGGATTCAGGCAGGGTGCCCTCTACCTCTGGGAAGCCACTTCCAAATGCTGCTATGTCCCTCTGTTCTAAACTTCAAATTCATTAAAGCTTTGCTCGTTCCAACTCTATGTTGGTTACTATGGTGGACTTCCTCAAAAGAGCAAGGAGCCCCCTGTCTCCACATTGTTGGCATTCAATTCATATTTTATTGTCGATGGGTCCTAATATTTTCTTTGTTCACCAGCTTACTCTTTGTGAGGCTCTATTCATGGGCAAATCCAAGTTGATCTTTGGAGCCTCTTTATGTCTTTCCCCAATGGATTTCTCATCGTCATGGGTAACTACCAGGGGAACAGGAAGTACAGAAGAGACTCTTCTATGCATGGGGGGGGGCATTTGGGTGAGGCTTTCTGGTGTTTCTGCCTGACTTACACCACCCCCTCCAAGTTGGATGACTCCTCCAAGCTTTTTTTTTTTAAATTTAGTCTCTTGAATCTGATAATATTGTCCAAGCAGCTCTCAACCCCGAGAACCAGGTGGAAGAAAGAAAAATGGGGAGTTATGAATTTTGAGGCAACCAATGATTTTAGGGCTCCATGAAAGTATTGCACTTTCTAAACCACTTTACCCATCTGCTGGACATGAACTGCATTTTCTTAGTTTTCAGTTGTTATGTCTATTTTAGTTTTTTGATTTCTTTTTAAATTTATTTGAAAGGCAGAGCAACAGAGAGGGAAAGAGAGAAAGAGAGGTTGAGAGAGGTATCTTCCATATTCTCCAAACGCTTGCAACAGCTTGAGGCTGGGCCAGGCTGAAGCCAGGAGCCAGGAGCTGCATCTGGGTCTCCCCTATGGTGGCAGAAACCCAATTAGTGAAGCTGCCTACCAGGCACAGGAACAGGAAGCTGGATTGGAAGTGAAGGCAGGACTGAATCTCAGGCAGTACAACAGGGGGTTCCGGTGTCCCAGGCAGCGGCTTAACCAGCTGTGTAACAACACGTGCCCCTGTCTTATCTATCTACTTTAAATATAAGTGAAGGCTTTTCCTCTAAATTTTATAAAGGGGATACCATGAAGAGTTTGGGACAGCTTGTAGGGGAGAGGAAAAACACATCTGGTGAAATCTAAAGCCAATAAAAGTCGCTCATGGGACAGACACTGAGCTTGTAGACAGATCTTTCAACCCAAAATAGCAGTGACGAATGTCTGGAACCAAATTGGCTGAGTTTAAGAGTCGACTCTGTGACCTGCTGGTTGTATGACCTTTGACAAGTTGAGCAACTCCTCTGAAACTTATTTACTCATGTAGAAATAATTGATCCTAATAATTCAGTGTCACAGAATTGCCGGGAAGGTCGCAAGGCCATGTATGTAGCATACCCAGAGGAGCGCATGATATACAGTAAGGACACATTTAGATTGAAGAGGAAATAAGGTTGCAACCGGGGTTGGAGTAGGGTGGGGAGGAGGTAGAGGCTCTCCAGCAGAGGCTTTTCAGGAACAGGGGCGTGGAGGGCACTTTCTGAGAAATGCTACAATCGCAGCTAAGTCAACTGCAGCAATTCAGACGTACATAGGTATGACTTTGTGTGATGGTCATGTAAGTAGGCTGCAATAAACCCAGCAGTGCTGTAACGATTCAGGCATGATGCTGATGAACCTGAACCTGTAAATATTGTAAGAAACCTGGATTCGAGGCTCAGTCTTGGCAAACAATGCCACAGGGCCCGTTGATGATAACAAGCTGCTTCTGATCCTCCACTCAGCCTCTGGTGCCCATTTGGACTAAGGAAATTGCCCCAATTCAATTTCCTGTAACAAGATCATCTATTCTTTTTTTAAGATTTTATTTATTTGAGAGGTAGAGTTACAGACAGTGAGAGGAAGAGACAGAGAGAAAGGTCTTCCAACCGCTGGTTCATTCCCCAAATGGCCTCAACGGCTGGAGATGCACTAATCTGAAGCCAGGAGCCAGGAGCCAGGAGCTTCTTCCAGGTTTTCCATGTGGGTGCAGGGGCCCAAGGACTTGAGCCATCTTCTACTGCTTTCCCAGGCCATAGCGGAGAGCTGGATTGGAAGAGGAGCAGGTGGGACTAGAACCGGCGCCCATATGGGATGCTGGCTCTTCAAGCCAGGGCTTTAACCTGTTGCGCCACAGTGCCAGCCCCAATATCATCTATTCCTAAGATTTGGTTGCTGAGGTTCTGTCCTCTCCTGATGCATCAACTTCTCTGAAATAAATCCTCTGGGTTTTCACTTTAGAAACTTAGGTTTTGAAGAAAGTTACAGCTGGGAGAGGCCACAGGAGATCCTCTGTTCCAAAGCCTCTTTTGTAAAGGAGGAAGCATAGGCCCAAGGTCATGGAGCAAGTAGCTGAGGGGTTAGGAAACCATCTTCAGTTATGACTGGTATCGGATTTCTTCCCACAGAGCTGCCCATCCTTGGCCTGCAGGGCAGACAGAATAGTTGTCCAGAGGCAAACTTGTACCTCCCCTCAAACAGTGGCAGTCTCTATGGGAGTCCCTCAGACAACAAAGGAGTTGTGTTCAAAGACCAGTGAGAGAGAGACACTGTTCTGCCCTTGAACTCCGGATGGGACTTGGCAAGGGGAACCCAGGGAAGTCTCAGAGTTCTCCAGCCTCATGGATCAGGGAGACGGTGCTGCGAGATCTTGAGAAGATAGGAAAAAGGACAGATCAGATGCCCACAGACACAGGTGAACATCTTATTGTAAAGTTCAGAGCTTGGACAATGTTTGCCAGGATGATTCCTAGAGTGCTGAAGCATGTTAGTAACGTGAATGACACTAGAGCAGCTCTTGTCTTTCTTGTGAAGGCTTCATTGAGATGAATGGCCTTAGTTGTATTTGGAATGGCACTTGGGGAAATGGACCCCTGGATGTAAGTGTGAGAAAACAATGTAACCCGATCTTCTGGAAGGGTTTCTTTGCTTTCTTTTTATTGGGAAAAGAGAAGAAGGGGAGAAAGTAAGAAGACTTGACTCAATCCTGTAAGTTGGATGCATTTCAGTCTTTATCTGAAAACACACAGCTTTTATAAAATTGAAATTATAAAAATTTTATAAGATTGAAATTATAAAATTGAAAAGACATTTCTAAGAAAATTCAGGCTCAGGCAGGGACTTGCTGGAAGTCAGTGTGGCTTCTTTTTGCGGGGAGGAATGTTGTGTTCTTACAAATGTGAGCGTCACATCTGCTTGTTTTTGTGTTGGAGTGTGGTAGAATGGAGAGAACACTGGAGCCAAAGATCCAGATTGAAACCAGACTTTCGGTTGGAGCTCTGCTTCCCCTTTTGCTAGATGACCTTGAGAAACTGTCTTAACCTTCCCGGACCTGTTTTCTAGCTTTTGTGCAATAGATTGCTGGCACATCATCTCGTTTAGTTTAGTCTATGGTGCTCAGCCTTAGCACACAGGCAAAGGGTTTCCAGCGACTCAAGGTTTAAACTTCATCTACATGGTCTCAGCCCGCAATTTGGTTGATTGATTTATGCAAGTTACAACTGTGGGTTGACTGAGAGTCTTTTGCTATCTTTCTTTGGCTGGTTCCCCAGGTCCTGTCCTCTCTGTGGTGACAGAGGTCACTTACCGGATCATTTTGTCCTCTTTCTATTGATCACACTGCTCAAGCTCACCCAAATTCCAGGAGGCTGGGGTGGGGGGGTAGTGTTTTAGTCCCTTGGAGCAGTTATCACAAACCACCACACACCGGGGACCTAGGAACAACAGCAATTTATTTCTCTTGGTTCTGGAAGCCTGGACATCCTAGATCCAAACACCAGCAGAGTTAGTGTCTGGAGGCTGCAGCTCCCGTCACATCGACTGCTGTTTCCTTGTGTCCTCACAAGGTCAGAAGGAGGAAGGGAGCTCCCAGGCGTCCTTTCTGCAAGGGCACTACTGCAGTGTGTGCAGGCTCTGCTCTTCTGACTGAACCATCCCCAAGGCCCCAGCTCCAAATGCCATCAGACTGTGGATTAGGTTTCCTGACTTTTAGGGGACATAAACATTCAGTCCTGAATGGAGAGTGGGTGATCCTAGGATGAGAGTGTTCACAGCTATGATGTGTATGTAGAGCCATGGCCCTCTGTTCTGGGTCATCTTATGATCTAATTTATTTCAAGGGAAGAAGGTTAATTTTGGGTCCGCCTTGGAACATTTAGGTGATTTCTGCCGAATCCAGAAGAGCCTTAAACTATGACCTTAAGAGGCCCCTAGTGATGTCTGTGTGTCTGCTTTGGACCAGTGTCTTATCTGGGCCTCTCCCATCTCTTTCCTGGAGAAACCCTCAGTGAGAGTACAGAGTGGGGGTGGTCAATGCTTACCTTGGTACACCTCTTTTTTATTATTTTAAAGATTTATTTATTTGAAAGAGAGAGATCAATCTTCCACTGGCTGGTTCACTCCCCAGATGGCTGCAGTGCTAGGACTGGGCCAGGCCAAACTCAGGAACCAGGGAGCTTCTTTCAGGTCTCACACATGGGTGTCAGGGTTCCAAGCACTTGGGTTGTCCTCCACTGCTTTTCCCAGGCACATTAGCAAGGAGCTAAATCAGAAATGGAGCAGCTGGGACTTGAACCAGTGTCCATATGGGATGGTGGTGCCGCAGGCAGTGCTTTTTACCTGCTACACCACAGTTCTGGCCCTAGTGTACCTCTCTTGGTCTGGACACTGCTACTGTGTTTGCCCATGCTGAAGTAGACCCCCCCTCCTTTTTTTTAGTTGGCTTGGGACTCTCCCCCACTCACTCAGCCTGCCAATGATTTTGGCTCCTACTGCCCAGGTCCTCTGGGATCACAACAAGAGCACTGGTACCCCCTGCCTACCTGAACCTAGTAGCAATAGCAGCTGTCACTTCTGGCATGTGTGGCTGTAAGCACTCTCAGGCCAGAGGCCTAACAGATGAATTGGACCTTCACTTCTCCCAGATGGGACTGGTATACCCTGAGCAGGTGCACCCGTTTGAATAAATGCTGCCTGAGTCAAACTCTAGGCATGAGATTAAGGTAGCCTTGCTTCTGGCTGGTTGAGGCTGGTGAACACTGTGGGTTCAAATTGGTTCAAATTTCAAACCTACAATTTCCTAGGTATGTTAACTCAGGGAGAAAATTTTTTAACCTACTTGTGTTTCAGTTTTCTCATTTGTGAAACAGATATATTTTGAGTATATTATTTTGAGGATAAAATGAATTAATTCATTAGATTAAAACACATGCAATTGTTTGAATTATAAAAATGATAAAAATTAGTGGAGTTCTTTCAAAACATGATCTAAGTTTATGCTGTCTGTAAGACAATTCCTTCAAATATAATAATATTGGTATATTGGAAGAAAAGGATGAAAAATTCTATCATGCAAGTATTAACCAAAGGAAAGAAGAAGAGCTCAAAATTCTCAACAAAATATCAGCAAATTGAATACAATAAAGTATATAAAGAATTGCAAACCATATCAAGTGAGACTGACTTTATAAGATTTATTTATTTATTTGAAAGGCAGACTTACAGAAAGGCAGAGGCAGAGAGAGGGAGGTCTTCAATCCAAAGGTTCACTCCCCCAAATGGCCACAACAACTAGAGCTGAGCTGATTTGAAGCCAGGAGCCAGGAGCCAGGAGCTTCCTTTGGGTCTCCCATGCAGGTACAGCAGCCCAAGGACTTGGGCCATCTTCTACTGCTTTCCCAGACCATAGCAGAGAGCCGGATTGGAAGTAGAGCATTTGGGACTTGAACCGGAGCCCATATGGGATGCCGGCACCGCAGGCAGCAGCTTTACCTGCTACACCACAGCGCCGGCCCCTGTCAAATAACTCTAATATAAAATTATATTCATATTCATTGGTGAAGAAAATCATTTGACAAAATTCAACACTCACCAAAGATCGAGGCTCTCAATAAATTAGGAATAGAGGAGAATTAGTTCAATTTGGTAAACAGCATCTGTAAAAAGTCTACAGCTAATGTGATACTTAATGATGAAAGACTAAATGCTTTCTCCTTTGAGCTGGTATCTAGGCAAGGATGCCTGTTCTGCCACTCCTATTTGATAGAGTACTGGAGGTTCTGGCCATTCCAAGAAGTAAATTAAAGGCATACAGATTGGAAAAGAGAAAAATAAAACTAAATATATATTTGAAGATGACACAATTATGTACATAGAAAATCCAAACAAATGTACCAAACATGCCCCTCAGAACTAGTAGGTGGGTCAGTAAGCTATCAGGATGCTAAAATCAACTGTATCTTTATGTACTAGTTATGGACTCGTGGACACTACAATAAAAAACATTATGTTATTTATAATCACTTGAAAATGCTTTGTGGAAATATAACAAAATATACATAGGACTTGTAGGTGGAAAGTTATAAAACCTGATTAAAAAAAAAAACAAAAGAAGAACTAAATAAATGGAAGTGCTCACCAGTATGAACGTACATGATAGCAATGATTCCAGTTCTTGCAATTCTTGAATTTCTTGAAACATAGACTTAACATAATTCTTTTTTTTTTTTTTTTGACAGGCAGAGTGGATAGTGAGAGAGAGAGAGAGAGACAGAGAGAAAGGTCTTCCTTTGTTGTTGGTTCACCCTCCAATGGCCACTGCGGCTGGCATACTGCGCTGATCCGATGGCAGGAGCCAGGTGCTTATCCTGGTCTCCCATGGGGTGCAGGGCCCAAGGACTTAGGCTATCCTCCACTGCACTCCCGGGCCACAGCAGAGAGCTGGCCTGGAAGAGGGGCAACCGGGACAGAATCCGGCGCCCTGACCGGGACTAGAACCCGGTGTGCCGGCGCCGCAAGGCGGAGGATTAGCCTTTTGAGCTGCGGCGCCAGCCCGACTTAACATAATTCTTACCAAAATCTTAGTAACTTATTTTTGCATGATCATGAAGACATTGTGCTAAAATTTAGATTGAGAGGCCAAGAAACTATAATGCTATGAAAAACTTGGGAAAAGAAGAACAATGTGGAAGAGTCTACTCTATTTGACAACATAGTACTACTGCCATTGAGACTATGTGCTATTGACAAAAGGAAGACATTTAGATCAAAGGAGCACAACACAAAATCCAGAAAAAGACCAACACAAACATACTTCAGTGTGGCCTTGTTTTCCAAAAACTCTCTAGATATAGCTTCAAGAGGCCTGAGTGTGGTAGCAGCATTCACTTGCTTTGCCAACTTGTACAAGTGAATTCTTCCAGTTCTAAAACTCTTTGATTCTCTTGGTGAATCTAATTCAGTTTTTTCTACTCAGTTTCCCATTTAATTTATGGGGCAATGCTGCCTTTTCCTTCCAAGCCTCTATTTGACAAGGGGTGAAAAAAATATGCTTCTTTTATCAATATAAGAAATTCCTCAGTCCAAAAGAATTACTGCATTGACTGGTGTTAACCATACCTTATCATGGGAACTTGACCTGTACACCTAAAGTCAAATGCCAAGAACTTTAGTGTAATTTTTTTAATCTGTTTTTTTCTTCCCCAGCTAACAATGCTGATTCTTCATTTAGACATTTTATGGAACATGAGGGACCGGGTTCTTTTTGCAGAGCTGTGTTCAGACTTTTCTAAGACCCAAAGCTCAGGTTTTGGCTATTTGGACTTTAGAGAATGTATGTGAACAAGAAGTCTTGTAGCAATTTAAGAGAGGTTAAGAGACAGATGCTTTGTTTCCTAGTAGAATACTTCTGCTTGTGTGGGTGGAACCATCATGAAATGATTCAAACCAACCAGCATCCAACCAGCCAAAAAGGGTTATATAAAAACTCATGTGATGTGGGTCCTGGGAACCTTGAAAACCTCATATGTGGAACAGAACACACACACACACAGAGACACAAATGTTCTTCAAAAAGTTTATGGGAAAATGGAGTGAAAAGATAAGTTTATATTGGCACAAAAACATTTTTGAAATCCATGCGCAGTTTGTTAGTGATATACGTTTTCCATGAACATCTTGAAAACTCCCTGTATGCACAGATTTCAAAAAATTTACATGAAAGCTTGTTTCATAATTCTGTTTGCCATGAACTTTTTGAAGTACCTCATACAAATCCACTCACACACACAGTGTCTTTAGCACAAATACTATCTTAATTAATTCTTATATTTACTAATTATTATTACAACTAATTATCTTTATTAACCCCATAAATTCACTTAAAAAAAAAAAAACAAGAAAACCTGAAGTCTACAGATGTACACAATACCCAAACTTGAACTGGGCAACAAGAACTTTTCCTTCTCAAGATTGGGAGGTAGGGCAGTAGAATGGTTAGAAATGTACAGTCTGGGGGCCAGCGCTGTGGCGTAGCAGGCAATGCCGCTGCCTGCAGTGCCGGCATCCCATATGGGCGATGGTTCAAGTCCCAGCTGCTCCACTTCTGATCCAAATCTCTGTTATGGCCTGAGAAAGCAGTAGAAGATGGCCTAAGTCCTTGGGCTGCTGTATCCGCGTGGGAGATCCAGAAGAAACTCCTGGCTCCTGGCTTTGGATCAGCGCAGCTCTGGCTGTTGCGGCCAATTGGGGAGTGAACCAGCAGATGGAAGACCTCTCTCTTTCTCTGCCTCTCCTTTTCTCTCTGTGTAACTCTGACTTTCAAATGAATAAATAAATATTAAAAAAAAAAAGAAATGTGCAGTCTGGAGACCCACTGCCTGGGCTGAAATCATAATTTCATCTTTCATTAACTGTGACCTTGGATGCATCGTTCAAATATATATGTCATTCTAAAAAGAAGGACTGTGTCCTGTTGGTTTTGCTGTCTTATAGACCTATAAGATTATCTGGAGTTTTGTTTAAGTCCTCCATAAACATTGAATTATTGCTATTGTTGATGGTTTTAAAAATTTGTTGGACTGAGTTGGTCTCAGCCTCCTAAGAGTATTGCAAAGATAGCCCTAGCATCTCATTTTCTCTTGTTAAAATCCACACATGGTGAAGGCTTTGGGTAGGGGATAGGAGGAGTCCTGGTAAGAACGAAAGTGGAAAGATCCAGAGCAAGAAGACTTTCGGGCCTTCCTTCTGCCCGACACTGACTTCCTTGCACAGCTAGTAAAGTGGTCTTGACCAGAGTTGCACTTTCTGATTTCCCTTACAACTGTCCTGGATGCGGGAGGAGGAAGGGAAGGCAAGGCATGACCTGGTCTAGGAATACTGATGGGAGGTTTGGGTGCCCTGGGGCTTGGTTGTCAGCCCTGGGAAAAGTGTGGCCATGGCTGTGAAATGGGCCCACTGCTCTGCTTGCTCTCCCTGGACTCTGGCCATGCTGTGCTGGTTATAGGTAGACTACCCCCTAGTCATGTCGGCGGTTGCTTATAATTCCCAGAAGTGGCTGTGGCAGATTAGGAATGCTGGCTTGTTTAAGGATTTGTTGCTTGTTTTTTGAAACTGCCATCCAGTCCATTGAAAATTTCCAGGTTGTTTCAGTCTAAAGGTGATTGTTTTGGAAACACTGAATGTGGTTCCATCTGCATCTTCAGCGTTGTATAGGAATGGGGCAGAGAAACAAGTCTTTGTTTTGGATGTCTTCTACGAGACATATACTGATGGGACTATTCGAGCATGTGTTAAGAATGAAACAAAAGTAATGTATTTCTCCAGTGCAGGAACCAGCCCACACAAAGACACAACAGCCCTTCGGCTCAGCATTCGGCTCCTTCCCTGTCTCCTTTCTCTTCATCTGGACGCATCCTTCACCACTCAGTGTAGGCTGTATGCTAATGACAGCCAGCCTTTGTAGCATTCTTGCTATTTCCTGGATACTTCCTAAGTGTTTTACGCATGAGCTCATTTCATCTCATGGAGGCAATGTGCAGTAGAACTTACTGATAAGATGACCGAGGCACAGAGAAGTTAACTGTCCCACCCAAGGTAACTCGGTGGGTCAGCTGAGTGTACTCAGCCTGCACCTGGCTCTGGAACAGCTGGGACTCGAACCAGGACATTAACCAGCGCCCTATCACAGGTAGTGGCTTTACCACTATGCCAACACACTAGCCCCTAGAGTCTGGATCATAGCACCACCCTCAACGTGGTAAAATCTCCTAGCTTATTGGTTTTAAGCTCTGTTAGTTGAAGAACAGCTACACTCTCTATTAATAATCCAATCTGAGTGTGGGTGATGGATCTGCCCAGAAAGCAAGACTGCATGAGTCATAGAGGAGCGGTGCTGAAATACGTCCATAGATGCTATTGTCCAAGGGTTGATTGTCCTAGGCTGAACTGAGCTGTGCTTCTGCCAGATACTGGCAGGACAAAGGCCAGGAAAGTCCCAAGGGGTGGAGAGGCACCCAGAGAGAGCTCAAATCCAGTGCATCCGTCATCCCACCTGCCAGTGGTGGTATGGCTGGCTCCGGCTGTGGTGCCTGCCGGTCCTCAGACTCTTGTCAATGGGTGGGACATTGGAGCTTGTTTCCATTGATGAAACCTCAGCCCTCGAGGTGGCCACATGATGTCACATCAGAAAGATGCCCGCATTTCCATTGTGTGACAAAGTTTCCTCAGTTGGGGCTGGCTGGGCCTGCACTTCGTTCCCGTCATCAGTGTTGGCTTCGTGTATTGTTTACACATCTCTTCAGGCCAGTGTCAGCATGGCTGCGTGCACTTGGACCATGGCTCCTGTGACAGTTGCAATGTGGTCAGTAGGGACAGCCAGTGACAAGAGAATAGCATTCTCTGTCTTGTAGTTGAGTTGACCAGAACTCACGGGAATTCTCATTGTCATGTGTAGAAATGCTTGTATTTCCAGCTAAGTGCCAATGTTGAGTCCTCACCACAAGCCTGTGGTAGGTGCAGGCACTAAACCCATTTTACATCTGAAGAAGCATAAACTCAGAGAGGGAAAATCGCTCTTCCCAGATCATACAATAAAGAGGAATTTGGGTTTAAACCTGGGACATGAAGGATAACATCTGAGCTATTGACAGTTAACCTATCTCACCTATTCTCTGCCAGGCATTACAGGGGATAGTTAATGAGTCACAAAAGCCCTTCCTTCAGAGCCTGTCTTGTTTATGCTTTTGGGTGGTCTTTGGGTTTACTTTGAATTGCTGGGCTACTGGAGAAAAATGTGAAGTGTCATAGACAGTGCTTTACAGTTTTGTCTCAGGCTAATTTTCCAAAGGGTTGCTAAGAATGCAGAAGACAGCTGAGCTGTTAGGTACTGCATTCAGGGAGTCCCATCTTATCACTTAGTAGAACAATGTTCACGTGTATTGACATGTGGGCTGGACATTTTCTAAATGCCTCGCATGTATTTCCCTATGTTATGCTCATGACTGCTCTCTGGGAGCTGGACTATGATTACCCCCATTTTACAGAAGAGGAAGTTGAGGTTGGGGGATGTTCCAAAACCCACCCAGAGTCACACGCAGCTAGTAAGTGGTGGGTCTGGCGTAGGAACCTCGGCAGTCTGGCTCCGGACTTTTTGTTCCTAATTAACCACCGAACCAGGATGGAGAAATCACTGGGTTTGGGGTTAGGACCCTGGAGCCAGCTCTGCCAAAATGTTAACACGTGTCACGCTCCAAGTCATGGCTCTTGTTCATTTGTTCAGTAGTTATTCCTGGCACACCTACTATGTGCCGGGTGTAATTAGTGACGGTCACATACTGATGTGCTCCTTGTTCTTGTAGAGTTTACAGTTGAATTTCGGGTTTCCTCATCTGCGAAAGATGAGAGTTAAAGTATAGGAATACTGTTCATCCTTTGGAAAACTCATGCTTCTTTTTATAAATGTAAAACGCTATGCCTTCTATAATGTTCTTAGAGATTCCAAGTGAGTTACCCTGACTAAAAATAAATTAAAGCAGTTATAATCCAAGATAACTTTCGTTTGAATCACACGGGCCCTCAACCCCAATGCTGTGGAACTTCTCATATGCCGACCCCCACACCCGAACCAACCCTGGTCATTCTTTTGGTTAAGAATCATTGGAATGGTATTCTTGCTCTAACAACACAGGGATCTGCAGTTAGATTTTTAAATTGCTTGGAAATTCTGGTGTTGTGTCTGTTTTGATTTATGTTTTTTTTTTTTTTCACCAAGTTTTGGCTCTTGGGTTTGTATAGCAAATAAAACTTTACTCACCCTGTAACTGAAAGCCCATTTCCCCCATAGGGCATTGTTGGTGTGAGTCATAAGCTTTCTCACCATCTGACGTTTCCCATCCTGTCTTTAGAGGGAACACCAAGGGAGAAGCCCAGTGTCTGGCATACAGGCTACAGGCTGCTCATCCAGTGGCCTTGTGTGTTAGATGAGCTTTTGGCTCGAGGAATCGCCTGGGCTGTTTTCACTCTGAGATTTTCATGGGAAAGGATGCTTCACAGAACTCCTAGGAACACAACTGGCCGAGAAATACTCCTGAGGACTGGGCACTGGGAGAACTGGCTTCCCGCGCCCACTGCCTGCCCTGGATTCTGCGTTCTGCCACAGTCAGCTTCGTCTCACACCTGGTGATTGCACTGAAGCAGTAGAGCATAGGATTCTCATAATTATTATCAGAAAAATGTGTTTACTTGTGCTCCTAAAAGGAATGATATGTGGTGTTGTGAAAAAGTCCAATTTATTATTTTTTTAAAAGTTAATTTTTTAAAGTTTTCATTTGGGTATAACTCTTTTTTAATTGGATTGTCTTTTTATTTCATTTTTTTTTTTGAGATTTATTTTATTTGAAAGACAGAGTCACAGACAGAGAAAGAAAGAGATAGTGATTTTCCATTTGCTGGTTCCCTTCCCATATCCCCCTAACAGCTGGGGCTGGGCTAGGCCAAAACCAGGAGTCCAGCCCTCAATCTGGGTCTCCCATGAGGGTTGCAGGGACCCAAGGTCTTGTGCTTACCAGAGTGCACATCCCAGGAAACTGGAATGGGAAGCTGAGCTGGGACTTGAATGGCACTCTGAGGTGGGATGTGGAATCCCACGTGATGTCTTAACTGCTGACCCAAATGCCTGCCCTCCAAAATGCCAAGTAATTCAATGAACACTGCCACAGACCCTGTGCTCAGTGATGGGAGCATAGAGATGAGTAAGAGCAGTGTCTGCTGATGTGCTGGCAAAGGTTTAACAACTGGCTCTTGGGGGAGGTGGGTTGCCCGGATGTGAGCTGATTTTGCTGATCTCCATTGTGTAAATACTTTTCCAGTGCTTGGTTTCAAGCCACCAACATGATGTCAGCTGATCTGCAGAAAACTCGAAAACTGGACAATCAGTTTAAGGAGTCTGTAGAAGCAGGTCTTGCATGCTATTGCCAATGTCTGCTTTCAGCATGGCCTTCAGGTCAAAGGAAAACACCTGGGTCTGGCTTTAAAGGTGCCTGAAGTCTCACCTCACCTTACTTGGCTAAGCTTTTCTCTTGCATATACTTTCATAAACCTCCTACCCTAACCAATCCAGCCCAGTGTCTGCACAGTTTTGGGTCCCTGCCTTGGCTCAGACCATTCTCAGACCATTTGGTAGGTGCTTTTCTTTCACCTCCATTTGCCTGCTTTACTCATTTTCCCTTGTGATTATTTCCCTACAACAGTTTCAAGTCACGGACAGCATTGCCCTCAGGGAAAGACTGGCACAGTGTGGACTGCATTCAAGTGAAGAATTCATGTTCATTCGAAGTTACTGTTAAGAAAGGGGAAGTTAGGGCAGGCGTTTGGCCTAGTGGATAAAACACTGGCTGAGATGGCCACACCTCATACTGGAGCACCTGGATTTCATATCTGGCTCTAGCTCCTGACTTCAGCTCCCTGCCCGTGTAAACCCTGGGAGGCAGCAATGTAGGGTCACTCCACCAGGTTCCTGCCACCCACAGGGGACACCTGGATTGAGTTTCCACCTCCAGGTTTCAGTGTTGGCCCAACCCCAGCAATGCAGGCATTTGGGGAATGAATTGGCAGATGAGAGAGCTCTCTTTTTCCTCTCTCTTTCTCTAAAATAAGCAAGTAAAATTAAAGAAAAAAGAGGAAAGGCAAAGAGTAGAGTTGCAGAAAATATTTGGAGCATTTACAACCAATAAAGTGCTTGTATTCAGAGCTAAAAAAAACCTCCCAAATCAATAATAATAATAATTAATAATAATAAAGGCCAAATATGGGGAAAAGAGACCCAAATAGGAACTTCACAAGAGTGGATATCCAAATGACACATCTGAAAATATGCTTACCTTCGTTAGTCATCAAGGAAATGAAATACCACTCCACACCCACCCAAATAACTGAAACTAAGGACTTGTGCTGCCAAGTATGTTGGGGATTTGGAGAATGAAAAAGAATGTATGTACATTACAAGTGAGAGTTGAAACTGGTGCAAAAATTTTTAATGACTTCTTGGCAATATTTATAAAAATTGGACATACACATATTCTATGATCTGACAGTTACTCTTCTATATCTGTGTCTATCATCAATCTACCTTTATGTACACCTATATGTATACAATAAATGTGCCTACACGTTTACTAAAAGTACATACTGCAATGTTCATATAGCATTTTTTTTTTTTGACAGGCAGAGTGGACAGTGAGAGAGAGAGAGACAGAGAGAAAGGTCTTCCTTTTTGCCGTTGGTTCAGCCTCCAATGGCCGCCGCATCCAGCATGCTGTGGCCAGCTCACCATGCTGATCTGATGGCAGGAGCCAGATGCTTATCCTGGTCTCCCATGGGGTGCAGGGCCCAAGCACTTGGGCCATCCTCCACTGCCTTCCTGGGCCACAGCAGAGAGCTGGCCTGGAAGAGGGGCAACCGGGACAGAATCCGGCGCCCCGACTGGGAC
Organism: Sylvilagus floridanus; assembly: GCA_949820135.1. Classification (NCBI taxonomy): domain Eukaryota; kingdom Metazoa; phylum Chordata; class Mammalia; order Lagomorpha; family Leporidae; genus Sylvilagus; species Sylvilagus floridanus. Next base: position 124,206,332 of record OX463225.1, read on the forward strand.
TAGAACCCGTTGTGTCGGCACCGAAAGGCGGAGGATTAGCCTATTGAGCCGCGGCGCCGGCCCATATAGTATTATTAGTAATGGCTCCTAATAGGAAATGTTCAGGTGTTCATTAGTAGACAAAAAGCTACAGACCATTCATTTTATTTTATTTTATTTTTTGACAGGCAGAGTGGACAGTGAGAGAGAGAGACAGAGAGAAATGTCTTCCTTTGCCGTTGGTTCACCCTCCAATGGCTGCCGCGGTCGGCGCACCGTGCTCATCCGTTGGCAGGAGTCAGGTGCTAGGTACTTTTCCTGGTCTCCCATGGGGTGCAGGGCCCAAGCACCTGGGCCATCCTCCACTGCACTCCTGGGCCACAGCAGAGGGCTGGCCTGGAAGAGGGGCAACCGGGACAGAATCCGGTGCCCTGACCGGGACTAGAACCTGGTGTGCCGGCGCCGCAAGGCAGAGGATTAGCCTGTTGAGCCACGGCGCCAGCCTATAGACCATTCATAAAGTGGAATCTTCTACAGCAAAGCATGCTGAAAAAGCATGAAGTGTTGTTTCATATGACAATGTGGATGAAGCTCACAAATCCAATTTTAAATAAAAGGAGTCAAGCAAATGGAATTATTACCTATATATAAATCTCAGAGACAGTCAAAAATATTTATGAGGTTAGAAGTCAGCTTACTGATTGCCTACAGGGAGGGGCAAGTGGCATAATGATTGGGAAAGCTGCGTAGGGGGCTTCTGTGTTGTGAGGAGGTTCTGTTTCTTACTGTGATCGGTGATCCCTGGATGTGTTCATTTGTTATAATTTACTGAGTTGTACAGGTGTGATTTGTATACTTTTCTGTATATCTGGTGTCTTCATTAGCTAAAAAAGTGAAGGAGCTTCTGAATGACATGCTGGAAATAGTTGTGAATGTGTGTCTTTCTGGGTCACCTTTGTGCTTTCTCTTATGTTTCCTAACTTCACACACTTAGTCATTAAGCAAAGCTATGCTGGGAAAGTCTATTTGGCAGGAGCTCTTAGATTCTGAACCAGTGAACAGAACAAATTATTGCTCTCACAAGTTTGCATTCTCACAGACAGAAGGCAACTGAATGAATAAACATATAAAATGTCAGGCAGTAACAAACACTCTATAATACTGTTAGAAGGTAAACAGAGGGGCCGGAGCTGTGGTGTAGCGGGTAGAGCCGCCACCTGAAGTGCCGGTATCCATATGGGCACCAGTTCGGGTCTCGGCTGCTCCATTTCTGATCCAGCTCTCTGCTATGGCCTGGGAAAGCAGCAGAAGATGGCCCAAGTGCTTGGGTCCCTGCACCCTCGTCGGAGACCCAGAAGAAGCTCCTGGCTTCGGATTGGTGCAGCTCTGACTGTTGCGGCCACCTGGGGAGTGAACCAGGAAGACCTCTCTCTCTCTCTCTCTCTCTCTCTCTCTCTCTGGCTCTGCCTTTCTGTAACTCTGTCTTTCAAATAAATAAATCTTTTTTTTTTTAAAAAGAAGATAAATGGACAGAAAATAATGGGGATGGGGTAGGATTAGAGCACTGAGAAGGTCTTATTTTATATGGGGTGTTAAAGAAGGCCACTGACAAGGCAGTGTTTGAGCAGGAACCTGAATGAAGTGTGTGAGCCTAGGAGGTATGTGGAGAGCAGCACTCGAGGCAGAGAACAGTTTGTGCGAGGGCCCTATGGTAGGATCTCCAGCCTCCAAAGCAAGAAAATCTGGCCTCCTTGCCTTCACTCTTCCTCATCTTTGAACCCAATCATAGCCCATTTGGTTCCATACCTAACTCTTGTCTTAGCTGATCTACATTTTTTTCTATTTGCCCTGTTTGGGCAACAATTTTTTCTCTTCTCTTCTCTTCTCTCTTCTCTTCTCTTCTCTTCTCTTCTCTTCTCTTCTCTTCTCTTCTCTTCTCTTCTCTTCTCTTCTCTTCTCTTCTCTTCTCTTCTCTTCTCTCCTCTCCTCTCCTCTCCTCTCCTCTCCTCTCCTCTCCTCTCCTCTCTCCTCTCCCCTTCTCTCTTCTTTTTTTTCTTTCAGAAAGCTTTTATTTAATAAATATAAATTTCATAGGTACAGCTTCATGAATACAGCAATTCTTCCCCCCCATACCTGCCCTCCCACCTCCACTCCTGTCCCACTTCCTACTCTCTCTCCCATCCTATTCTTCATTAAGATTCATTTTTAATTATCTTTATACACAGAAGACCAACTCTATGCTAAGTAAAGATTTCAACAGCTTGCACCCACACAGACACACAAAGTTTAAAGTACTGTTTGAAGACAAGTTTTTACAACTCATTAAGGACAGAGGTCCTACATGAGGAGCAAGTGCACAATGACTCCTGTTGTTGATTTAACAATTGACACTCTTATTTATGACATCAGTAATCACCCGAGGCTCTTAACATGAGTTGCCAAGGCTATGGAAACCTTTTGAGTCCACAAACTCTAACCTTATTTAGACAGGCCATAAGCAAAGTGGAAGTTCTCTCCTCCTTTCAGAGAAAGGTACCTCCTTCTTTGATGGCCCTGTCTTTCCACTGGAATCTCACAGAGATCTTTCATGTAGGTCATTTTTTGCCACAATGTCCTGACTTTCCATGCCTGAAATTCTCACATGGGCTTTTTTTTGCCAGATCCGAATGCCTTAAGGGCTGATTCTGAGGCCAGAGGAGCAACAGTTTCTTGACTTTGCCTTCCTATTTCCCATTTTTCCCTTTCTCTTCCAATTTTGTTTCTTATCTGATCATGGCACTCCTTTGTCTGTGGTCCTCTTGTGGTTCCCTCTTGTGGTCAGAGAAATGCCCTACAACATTTCTGTCTCCTCTGGTCTCATTTCTTGCTGCTTGTGCTATGCACACCATGCTGGAGTCCCCGGAGAATGATTCTATTTCTGCATCTTCCCTCTGAGCCCCCGTGTCTGGGACTTTCTACACGAGGGTGCTTCTCCTTGTAGCATTGTCACCTACTCGTTGAGTGTTGTGTACACTCCTTGGACCTTAGCTTACATATTGCTTAGTCTGGGGAGCTTTTCCTGACCCTTAAACCTGGGTCAGGTGTTCTCCCAAAGGGCTCTTATAGTGCTCTGTGCTCTTCCCATAGCTGCCTTCTCACATCATCCTATAATTGACTTCATTTTCCTGAATCTCCTACTAAACTCTGACACAAGTCAGAAGTAACTGTGTGTATATCCTCAGTACTTAGCACACTTCCTGCCGTTTAGAAATTGCTCAACAAATATTTTAAAAATGAATCTGTTGAGCTACTTCCTTACAATATGACAAGAGTTTGGAAATATTAGTAACTGCTGTAAAGATGTTACAATCAACACACCATTTGCCAGCTCACAAAAGCCAGACCAATCTTGCTGCTTGAGCTTTTATTCCTGGCAATTCTGCACTCTCTAATTACTGAAACACAGGAGTATTACCTTTTCAATATTAGCAATACCTTACTTTACTCAATGGCATGTAAAATTTCAGTTCAGAGAACTCTGAATGCATCTGTGAAAAAGTTAAAATTAGAGATCCAGATATCTTACTATGTTGTGGGACAACAGCATTGTGATTATTTTCTAGAAAAAAACATTCTGACCTAGACTCTATGAGTATTGTCAAGGTTTTGGAATACTTGGTGAACATCTTTTCCAATTTATCATAGTCCCTTCAAATGGAAGTGAATTCTTTTCGAATGATGGGAGGGTGGGACAGACAAGCGGGAAGAGAAAACAGCCCTGGGGCCAATCTTTGTACCAGGGTGAGAAGCGGGGTCACTGAGCCCGGCTGGGCTGGCGCGTGGGAAGAGAGTAGAGCAGGGGATATGGAGCAGTGAGACTGTGGCACAGTCTACTGAATTGATCTTTACAATGATTTTAATAGAATTGTTTGGAGAATGATAAAGACTTGAGCATCAGATAAATTCATAGCCACCATGTATTCAGTACTTGCTATGCCAGACACTGATTTAAATAGACAATCTTATTTAATTTGAATAACAGTCATATGGGATGGTCACTATTATCCCTATTGTACCGATGAGGAAATTGAAGCTCAGAGGGGTGGAGCGATTTGCCTTAGGTTACACAGCAGGTCAGAAGTAGTGCTGACCTATCATCCCAGCCCCCTCTAACTTAATTCTGTGGCCGCCAATCTTGAAAAAGAAATCAACTAACTCGTACAGCTAAACGCTTCCTACTTTAGGCTCTCTAGTACCATGGATTCCTCGGGACACAATCCACCCAGTGTTGGTTCAAGGGTAGGAAGCAGATTGCACCGGCTCAGCAGAGTGTCTGATCTGCAGAAGACCTGCGAACAGCAGCGTTTCCAACAAGCAACACTAGCATACTGTTCCCCAAGCAAGGGTTCATAAAGGAAGCTCTCGGAATTGTCGAAGAAAGAGGGTCCCTCTCTAGGGAAATCGTGACCCTGGAGGAGGAAGAGCGTGCAGGCATTTGGCCATCCCTCCCGCTGCCGGGCTCTGGCCCTCGCGGCTCAGAGCGCGGGCTGGCGGAAGGTGGGTTTGTTTGGCTGTGACTCTCCTCCTTCAGTTTCCCTCCCTGGGTGTCAAGTTTCCTGAGCTACAGGGCTGAGCCTGCCGCAGAACTCCAGGCTCCGGCAGGCTTCAGACCGAGCCCCTGGCTTTAATCGCTGTCTTCCTAGGCCAAAGCTGGACGAGGCTTTGAAAAACAGCGCTGATTGGATGCGCACTGGGTGGAGGCCATTGCCGGATGAGCACCTCACCAATCCCCAGCTCCAAATGAAACTGACAGCTACACCCTTCTGGTCCGGGCCCAAACCGCTGCCTTATTAAGAGAGGCCCCGTTCCCCCCACCTCCCTCCCACACCCTTGCTGCCTGCCCCCTCTTCCTGCTGCGATCAAGAGGCAGCCATATGCCTCACAGCCTTCTTCCCGGCTGGTGCTCTCTACCCAGTGAGGCCCCAGGATTCACATCGGTCCTGGGCCTGGGTCTCTGTCCTTAGTGTCCAGCGTCTCTTCTCTGCAGATTTCCACAGTACAGGGTGCCTAGGCAGAGCCCTCTCCTTGTGCCTTCCTGCCTCCCAGTCTGGGTGGGGGTTGGGGGTGGTCAGAGCATCTTGGGTCTGATTAGGTTCTTAGGGGGAGAGCTCAGTAGAGATTGCAAGAACGCATGTATGGGCAACTCTGTTTATTTGATTGAACTTCATACAAGTCACAGATAAGAATCGTGGCTTAGTCTGTGTGTGTCTTAGAAGAGATGGAATTGTGGGCAGGTTTTTAAAAAGAACCAAGCCCTTCCCCCCACCCCCAGGAAGACACAGAGCAGCCCAAGTATTGGAGCCAAGGAGGTCTGTTGGATAGGTCATAAAATCCAGCTCATGAGATCTCCCTGGCAAGGAAACATTGAACTGCGGAGTTTCACAAAGTCACTTGCTGAAAACTGAAGTGTCCCAGGGAGTTTAGAGCAAATGTAGGATTAGACAGACTTGGAGAAATATGTTCCAGGAGGAGACTGAAACTGACAACTTTGCAGGCTAACCTGGACTGCTGCTTATTAGTGAAAAGGAGGTAAGGCTTTTTGTTTGTTTTTAGTGTTTATCTTTGCTGCCAAGGCGTTGTAATGTCATGATTATTCAAGATGTATGTGCCCTAGCCCTATCCTAAAGATAGTCAAAATGTATTTACCATCAAATGAGACTAACTGCAGTTATTTAAATCACTCCAGTTGTAACAATAATAGCTAAGACTTAATGCCAAACGCTGTTCTGAGTATTAACTCATTTACTCCTCAGCCTGGAGCTCATGGGAAGTACTGTTACTAAGATCCCATTTTTTAGATGGGAAAACTAAGTCGCTTGCTGAAAGTCACACGCTAATAAAGGTCAGTGCTGCTGTGTAAAGGCAAACATTCTGGTTCCACTGGGGTTGGTGAAGGAGTGACTGTAGGATTGGATGGGCTGGAGTTATCCCTTTCTCACCCCGAAGATTTATAGTTGATAACACTGAGAGTAGCTGCCAATGAACAGATGATATAGTTGCTAACAGTAACAGTAACTGACATTGAGAGAGAGCCACTGTGTGACTGAGGATAGAATCTGCTAAGTTGTTGGTCACTAATATTTACTTGTTTTGTTTATGTGAATTAGAGATGTCTTGGTAGGACACCTGGCTGAATGAAACCCAGCACGGGGGCTGATTGAGGGGAAAACTGAGAAGGTGGCAAAGATGAGAAGGGACAGAGGTCAGCCCACTGGCCAAGCTGGATGGGTTACTGAGGCCAAGCAGAGCAGTCCAGGGATTCGGTTTTCAACTCTGTCCAGGGAGCTGCTCTGCTCAGCAGGCTGGGTGAACCCCTCGTGCTAGCCGGTTGAAGTTGGTCACATCATCAGGGCAGCCATGCTTTCTGCTCATTCCATGTACCTGATCCGCTGCCACTCTAGCCTGTTGCAGAGAATATATGTAATTTACCTTTCCTGCTCCTTTAATTTCACCTCCTGATGTGCTTTGGTGAATATTTTTCAAGAGAGTAGTGAGGAAATGTTCCCATCTCAAATTGGGTTGGGATGCAGCCGAATTGCTAAGGTTGGGCCATCCCCTGCCTGCTTCCTCCCAGCTCGTGCTGTGTGTGGATGCAAGTGGCTTGAGCTTCTTTAGGGTGGGGGAGGGTCCTTTTAGGAATGTTTCCACTGGCAAAAGCTGTCCTGGGTTTTCAGAGGAAAAACAGGGAAGATCGCTAGATTTCTCAAGGTTGAATTTACTCTATTTGACTCCTAGAGTGAGGGTTTTAGATTCTGTAATCCTTCTGGGGTTTTCTTGTTAAGAGAATATCCTCTGGGATATTGGCCATAAATGCCAAGATGTTTGGATTTGCAGATCAAGGAGTTATTTTTGCTAGTTAGTTTCTATTCCCACTCATCCTATGATATCAGTTGGGATGTGGCTCAGTGAGTTAGGAGTGATAACCACACATGCCTCTTTATAACCATAAGCATCTCCAACTCTGTTTTTGAACAAATGTCAATACGAGAGAACTTTAAATAAGCATGAACCACGTGAAGGGGGCATCTGGCACATTTGTAGTTACCATAACTCTGCCCTGAGCCTATTGCTCATCAAATTTCTTGCATTTAGCATTGCAAGATCTAATAGTTTATTTTCTGTTTTCGGCTTTAGCTCACTCTTCACTCAGTGTTCAGCAACAATATCTTGGCTACTGCTAGCAACACTGTCTTCTGTCACTTTTGATAAATATGCTCCTTTTTAAAAAAGATTTAATTTTTTTGAAAGAGAGAGAGAGAAAGAGAGATCTTCCATTCACTGGTTCACTCCCCAAATAGCTGCAATGCCCGGAGCTGGGCAGTTCCGAAGCCAGGATCGAGGAGCTCCCCGGGGTCTCCCACATGGGTGCAGGGGCCCAAGCACTTGGGCCATCTTCTGCTACTTTCCCAGGCACATTAGCAGGGAGCTGGATTGGAAGTGGAGCAGTTGGGATTTGAACCGGTGACCCTATGGGATGCCCATACTGCAAGCAGTGGCTTTACCATCTTTGCCACAGCACCAGCCCTGATTCATATTTTTTAATTAAAAATGATTTTCATTTTATTTGAAAGGCAGAGAGAGAGAGAGAGAGAGTAAGAAACAGAGATGGCCAGAGATCTTCCATCTGCTTCATTTCACTTCCCAAATACCCACAACACCTGGGGTCTGGCCAGGTCAAAGCTGGGGACCAGAAACTCCGTTCAGGTCTTCCACATAGGCAGCTGGGGCTCAAGCTCTGAGCCATCAACTGCTGCCCTCATGTGGCGCACATGAGCAGGAAGCTGAATTGGAAGTGAAGGAGCTGGGATTGAATCAGGTAATCAATCAGGTACTCTGATATGGGATGCAGGCACCCAACGTGTCATCTTAACCATTGTGCCAAACACCTGCCTTAACTGTCAGACTTTTTATCACCTGGTTGATCTTTGGATTCCTAGTATACATGCTGTGTAGATAACTGACCACAATCAATCTAATTATTCTTTTTAACTATTAAGTGACATTAAGGAGGTTGGCAGTATTTTCTTGGAAGAACAATCCATTTTGCTGTCCAGAACTCACTTTTGGCTGAAATCCAATGTTTCTTTAAATAATTTAGTGACAGTGGAGCTCAGACTGATATTCCTGGTGTAGATGCGTAGAAGCATGCTCATGGTATTGGGTCATTCTTTTACAAAACATGTTAAAATGCACATCCTGGCCAAAATTCTAAATAGTGGTTGTCATGATTCTATTATTGGGATTTATGGCCAGGATAAACCATTGCAGGAGATAGTATTAAGTTGATTCTGTGATGGGCCAAGGACCTTAATAGACATTTTTCAAAAGAGGAAATCCAAATGGCCAACAGACACATGAAAAAATGTTCGGGATCACTAGCAATCAGGGAAATGCAAATCAAAACCATAATGAGGTTTCACCTCACCCCGGTGAGAATGGCTAACATACAGAAATCTACCAACAATAGATGCTGGAGAGGATGTGGGGAAAAAGAGAGACTAACCCACTGTTGGTGGGAATGCAAACTGGTAAAGCCACTATGGAAGTCAGTCTGGAGATTCCTCAGAAACCTGAATATAACCCTACCATTCAACCCAGCCATACCACTCCTTGGAATTTATCCAAAGGAAATTAAATTGACAAGCAAAAAAGCTGTCTGCACCTTAATGTTTATTGCAGCTCAATTCACAATAACTAAGACCTGGTATCAACCCAAATGCCCATCAACAGTAGACTGGATAAAGAAGTTATGGGACATGCACTCTATAGAACACTATACAGCAGTAAAAAAAAAAAATGAAATCCAGTCATTTGCAACAAAATGGAGGAATCTGGAGAACATCATGCTGAGTGAATTAAGCCAGTCCCAAAGAGACAAATATCATATGTTCTCCCTGATCAGTGACAACTAACCGAGTACCAAAGTGGAAACCTGTTGAAGTGAAATGGACACTAATGTGAAACAGTGACTTGATCAGCCCTTATCCTGACTGTTGATGAACAACTTAATACTTTATCCCTTTTAGTATTTTTTTGTCCTACTTAATACTATTGGTTGAACTCTGTAATTAACACACAATTATTCTTAGGTGTTTAAATTTAACTGAAAAGTGATCTCTGTTAAATATAAGAGTGGGAATAAGAGAGGGAGGAGAGGTACAATTAGGGACATACTCAATCAGACTTGCCCCAAATGGTGGAGTTAGAAATGTGCCAGGGGATTCCAATTCAATCCCATCAAGGTGGCATGTACCAATGCCATCTCACTAGTCCAAGTGATCAATTTCAGTTGACAATTGATCATAATGATAGGTATAAGAGTCAAAGAGATCACACAAACTAGACTAGTGTCTGCTAATACTAACTGATAGAATTAAGAAGGAGAGAACAATCCAACATGGGAAGCAGGATACACAGCAGACTCATAGAATGGCAGATGTCCTAAACAGCACTCTGGCCTCAGAATCAGCCCTTAAGGCATTTGGATCTGGCTCAAGAGCCCATGAGAGTATTTTAGGCATGGAAAGCCAAGACAGAAACAAAAACAAAAACAAAACAAAACAAAAAACCTAAATGAAAGATCTCTGTGACTGAGATCTCAGTGGAAAGAACGGGCCATCAAAGAAGGAGGTACCTTTCTCTGAAGGGAGGAGAGAACTTCCACTTTGGCTATGACCTTGTCTAAATAAGATCAGAGTCGGAGAACTCAGAAGGCTTCCATAGCCTTGGCAACTCATGACAAGAGCCTAGGGTGATGTTGACACCATAAACAAGAGTGTTAATTTGTTAAGTCAACAACAGGAGTCACTGTACACTTACTCCTTATGTAGGATCTCTGTCCTTAATGTGCTGTAAATTGTGATTTAATGCTACAACTAGTACTGAAAAGTATTTTACACTTTGTGTTTCGGTGTGGGTGCAAACTGTTGAAATCTTTACTTAGTATATACTAAATTGTTCTTCTGTATATAAATATAATTGAAAATGAATCTTGATGTGAATGGAATGGGAGAGGGAGTGGGAGATGGGAGGGTTGTGGGTGGGAGGGAAGTTATGGGGGGGGAAAGCCATTATAATCCATAAACTATGCTTTGGAAATTTATATTTATTAAATAAAAGTTAAAAAAAAAAGATGACTCTGTGAGGGGCCACTAAGAGTCATTAGCCACTTCTTGGGCACTCAGGAAACAGGACATCATTCATGTCCTCAAATTGCTTATGGATACTGATAAGGACAGAAAAGGAAGCTGTATGATTTGTAGTTAAATCAACGGTCACCCTGCCCCCACCATATTCTGTGTTCTACATAAGCTACAGTGGAATGAAATAAGAGAAACACTGAGCAGTCTTGGTTTATGTTTCAATGGTATTCAAGACCCTGGTAAATAATTCAGGATTTGGGGAGAGGAACTGAAAAGAACAGAGATAATTTACCAATTATGTTTGTAGATGAAAACTCATGAGCAGTTGGGATTTTTTAACTGACCACAGTAGGTCTAATTATTCTTTGTAACCATTAAGTACTATGCAATAGGTTGACCATATTTTCTTGAGAAAGTAATCAAATTTTTCCTCTGGCTGTCACTTTTGGCTGAAGTTCAAATTTGCTTTAAACAGTTTAGGTATAGTAGAGCACAACCTGATATCCCAGTTTTGCCACAGAATCTGGGTCCCATAGCATATAGAGAAAGTAGAAGGTAACAGTGACCAGGGCTGGTATTTTCATGTGTATGAGAAGACCTCAAAAATTTCATGGAATATATAGGAACATTGCATAATACCTCATACAAATGTAGCTTTTTAATGGTTTGGTTAAAACTAAAATGAAATTTAAAAGCATAGCATAACATTTAAAAATATAAATAAAAATTTTAAAAGCTTGTGGAAATGGAATTGAAAGTTAAGTTTATTTTAGTACGAAAATTTCTGAAATCCATGCATAGCTTTTTAATAATATCCCTGTCCTGTGAACTTTTTGGAGACCCCTCATATGTGGTATAGGCATGTGAGAATGTGTGCATGTCAACCAACTGGATGACTTAGCCATCAGCTATTTGTTGTATAAAGATTCAGATCTATTTATCTGTATTTCTCTCTCTCTCTTTCAGCTCAACAGCAGCAACTGTCTTCAGTCAGTCTGGCATCAGGTTACCCTAGTTGTGTATAACCTATGGGTTATTAAAATTGGAAGGGGGTTTAGAGGGCTTGTGGTCTGGGATCTTGCAGAGAGTAGCCTTCTCTCTAAAGTTTTCCAAATGAGATGGGTTTCCAGCATTTTATACTTCAACACTTCTGGCAATGGGAAGGTTATTCCTTCACAAAGAAGCATGTCCCAGTTTTGGAAGACTCTAATTTTTGGATGTTTCTCCTTATTTGTGGTTGATATCTGCTTCTCTGTGATGTCCTTAGTTTTGACTTTGGCTTTGTTGTATGATCTGAGTTCCTCTACTGCAGAGACACTGTCATGTACCAATACAGTCTTCTTTTTTCCACTTGGAACATTGTAAGGTCTTTTCAATGCACCCTCTTGCTTTCTTGGTAGGGAGTCACTATCACCACTTTCTCTTCCCTTTGGAGTTGTATTAACCTGCTTATACCGTCTGGCCCTGGAGGAATAGCTTTTGTGACATAAAGTCCAATTAACCCTCTCTGAGGAAAGCCTCAATCTTCTTATTAGTCCCAGTTGTACAGTTCTGCCTTCTTCTCTTTGTCCACTTCATTGTATTTGTCTTGCCAACCTTCTCATCACATTGCACTATTGTATATCAACTGTTGAATCCCATTCTCATCTTTGCTCTTTGCAATTATTGTTATTCTCCTTTTCTTCATGCATTACTCCTTCCATTCTTATAGAAAAAGCTTAACTTTTCTCATGAAGAAAAAGAGAAAGTCTTTAGGCCTTTTGCTTTCTAGCGTACATTACTATGCAAGCAGCTTATACTCAAAGCCCTTGGAAGCAGTGAGTTTGGGAAAACCAGAAACAATGCCATGTCTTAGAGTTTTCAGTCTTGTTTTGTGGGGATATTGTCTACCTATATAGATTCGTGTGTGTGACTCTGAGTCAGCATCCATTGGATGTCTGTCATTGCTAGAGTCTCTGAGTATGTGGTCTGTTGCTGTGGACTTAGGAGCAGCTGGCTTCTCCATGCAGTTTGGATGGTACCTCCCCACTATTTCAGTTCTTCTCTACTGTATGACTTAGTCACGTAACATTTGGTCCTGCACATTGTCCAGAAAGGAACACAATGTAAGAGAGGGAGAGTGTGTCTTTCACAGACCTCCTCTCTGGCAGATTAAAAACCAGAATCTCAGGGAGAATATTTGGCTCCTCTGCATTTACACCATTAATTGAGAAGCTGGTCAGATACTGCTTCCACTAAACCCCTCAGTTAGCTGACACCTTTGGCTTTCATGGGGAAAGAGACTTAAACTATGGCATCTCTGATACTCCCTCTCTCTCTCTCTCTCTCTCTCTCTCTCTCTCTCTCTGTGTGTGTGTGTGTGTGTGTGTGTGTGTGCATTTTCCCCCTTCTTCCTTTACCTAGGTCATGGTCTGGTGATATGTAATAAGTTCTCAATAAATGCTGGTTAACGACTACTTAAGGCAATTATTTTTTCTTTTGAAAGTTGGGAAGATATTTAAAGGAAAAATGTTGGACTGAATAATGAGGCATAAAGTATAATTAGGGACATAATAAGTGGGGAGATTGTGTCTGTACAGTTTGTTCAGAAATCTACAAATCACTGTATAAGGAGCCATGGTGCCTACAAAGGATATATATCCTAACTCTTGATCTCAGAGAGTTTCTAAGTACAGTTGGCACTGTGTAAATGAGATAAAAAGAGAGATAAGACAGAACCATATGGAAAAAATTAACTTCCAGTCCAACTGAATGTAATTATCATCAATGAAGAGTTCAGAGAAGGGAAGATATTAGAGACCCTGCTGTGATGTTGTGGTTCTCACTGGGAGAGGGGGAAGGGAGCCCGGATGGAAAATAAGAAGCAGGTGCACCCCAGAACAGTACTGTCCATCCAGGACCAGTCGCATGCAGCATGCAGGCTGCAACCCTATAATCAGCTTAGTTCCCAAGACAGAAATGAGTAAGAATGCAAAAAAGCAAACAAAAATTCATTGAGCACCTACTATACAACCTACTATGCAACTACTTTCTGGTTGCCTGTTCTGTGGCAGGCACTGTGATAGGGGGTAGGGATTCAGTGGTGATGAAGAGAGGTCCTGGCTTACCTTTAGGGAGTGTCAAGTCAAAGTTCAGGCCTAGCAGTGTGCCAGGAGCTTCACAAAGCTGACTCAGTGACACGGTGCCAGACTCTTCTTCTATGCATGTATTCCAGATTCTGTTTTCTCATAGCAAATGGATTCTGCAGTAGCTTCCTCCTTCCACCCAACCCTAGCCTTTTCCCAAGTCTCTCTGTCTTTCCTAAGCCTGGTTTTAACTCTGTGAGCATGCCAGGATCTCCATGGGATTTGTGGCATGCTGTGTTGCCCTCTGCGCATGCTTATAGTTGATGCTGAGCAGGATCCTGGAAGAAAGAGCTCAATTCTTCATTTGGTTTTAGATGTTCCAGTTTCCTTAAACTAACTTGGCTGGGTATTGAGAAGTCTTATCCTGCAAAGTACCTAAAGCTTAGGGATGAGTTGCCAGGTGTCTGCGCTGATAAACCAGTTATTAACGAATCATCAATTAATTTCCTATTCTGGAGGAGGTGCCACCCAGGGCATGGGGCAGGCATAGTGTTGAAAGTGCATCTTTCTGCTCCTAACCCTACCCATCCTAGATAAATGCCTGTTGTATTTCCTCATCACAGAGGATGCTCTAGAACACTAGAGTCAAAAAGTGACAAGGAGAGAAACAGCCATGTTTGCAGCATGGGTTTATGCATGTGAGCATTAGCCATTGCTTGTGTTGGGGGTCATGCCTTTGACCTTGAATTGACACAGACCAGCATCAAATAACACAGTCTTAGTCCATTTGGGTTACTTTAACAAAATACCATAAACTGTGTGATGTATGAACAACAACAATTTGTTTCTTATGGTTCTAGAGATTGGAAAGTATAAGACCAGGGTGCCAGCAGGTTTGGTGCCTGGTGCTGCTTGCTGTTTTATGGATGGTGTCTTCCCTCCATGTCCTGACCCAGAGGAAAGGGCTAGAGATCTGTCTCTCTGGAGTCTCTTTCATAAGGGGACTGAAAGAGGGCTCCACTCCCACGGTCTGTGACTTCTCAGAGGCCCCCTACCTAACACCATCAGAACATAGGTTAGGGTTTCAACGTACGGATTTTATGGGAATGTGAACGTTTGGTCTACAGCACTCTCTGCTAAGTCTGTGAACCGTCATGGACCATTTTACAGCACTGAGCTGATGGAGAGTTCTTTGTGGTGAGCTGGACAGCATAGTTCTTGCTTCAGGGAGCTCTCAATGTAGGATTTGCCTTTTGGCTTTTGGGGAAGCACTGAGAGAGAAAGTAGCCGGCACCAGTGCCTCCCACGTGCTCGCCTGCTCCTCCTCTTCTGATGAATACTTGTTATTCTGCTTTGCCGACGCCTCCCAGGACCCAGAGGGAGACTTCTGTCTTGTGTCTGTGCAGACCTTTGGCTGGACTCTCCTGGTCCTCCCAGAGGTGAGAGGCCGCGGTTCCTGCAGCCTCAGGCTTGGCACCAGCTCCTCTCTGGTGGATCCAGGACCCAGATGTCCATTCCGACACCAGCCAGGGCTTCTCTGTCCCAGGGTGACCCTGTGGGCTCGCCTGCTGACTGGCTCCTAGGAGCCCCTGCCATTGGTCATTTTCATTTCCAGTGGGTTCCTGAGAGGGACGGTGTGGCCTGCTCTCGCCTGGGTCTGGCTGTGCTTCTCCTCTGTGGTCTGGATGCGGAACAACGACGAACCCAGGCTGCCCCTGGTTTTGTTTTGTGATGTTGAAAGCAGCCAAGGCTCTCGTTACTGTAATACAGTATATGCCTGGCCTGGAGGTGGGAGCTCTGTCCTGCCATGATCAGCCAGGGCCAGCACTGGGAACCATGGCTGCTGGAGTTCAGAGGCCCAGGGCCTGTTTAGAGGGAGAGAGAGCTGAGCCCATTCAGGGGCTGCATTGGCTGTTTAGGCAGAGCTGGGACTGGGACTCAGGCCCAGAGGCAGATCTCCTGTCTGCTGGTGAACTGCCACTTCTGCTCTCCTCTCTTGTTCAAGATCCTTCTGAGGCTCTGAACCAAATGAGGAAAAATCATGGAAGACCTAGCTATCCCCACTATACAATTAGTGCTCCATAGATAGTTCTCATTAATCTCATAAGCCCTGAGAGATGCCAGACATCTGTGCCCACCATATGCTTATAGTCTTATTGAGGAGCCAATAACCAGCACCATTAGCAAGCCACGTGAGTCATTGTGTGGTTACCTGCTGAGTCACAGGGCGTAGATGCAACAGGTCAGGCAAGAGAGGAGACAGAGTATGATAACCTGGAAGAAACACTTTGGAGGAAGTAGGGGCCTAACAGAAAAAATCGGCCAACCCCATCTTCTCCAATCTCTGCAGTGAGAATAATGGGCCAGCAGCCATTCCTGGCACTGCCAACCCCTGAGGCCATCCAGTCACAGTGTGCCCTGCCTATTGCAGACCATGACCAGGTCCCTACCTCCAGGAGCTCGCAGCCTCATCTGGGAGGAGGACCCGGATACAGACATAACCACAAACAAATGCTGGCATTGACACACATTTAAAGCCCCAAAATAAAATGGGATGCCGCAGAAAAGAGCTCAGAAGAAGAGTTAGAAGGAAACATAGATTAACCTGCTGAAAACGGGTGAATCCAAAGCTGTGAGCTCTTGTCCAAGGGAGCTGGTCAGTGTGAGTCTTTGTGCAGGAGAGGTGCAGCTGATAGGAGATTCAGCCAGAACAGTAGCCTTCAGAGACCGAGTCTGAGAGGCCTGTGGGGCCAGCACGGGCAGGCCCTTGGTCTCACGCTCAGCCCTTGGCGATGTGGCATCTGTGCAGTAAGCTAGGAAGTGGAGAGGAATGGGCCTGGCAGCCTGGCAGGCTGGGGGCTCTTTACATATGAAGGGTAAGCGCCAGGCACTGTTGACTCAGAGGAAACTTTCTGATTGGAGATGGAGGCTGCAGATGCTCAATCACCTTACACAAAGTGATATTTTCAGCCTTGCTTGGTTCTGAGGCTGCCAGTTGAAGTAACAGCAGAGGGAATGTCTGCCAGCCACTTGAAGGGAACACGAAATGGAAAGAGTTAGAGGCTGAATTTCCCTTGGTCAATGATGTTCCTGTTTTGGCCAGGCCTGCAGAAGCTTACAGGTGTGAAGGGAGGAGCTTGTTTGCAGGAAGGAGTAGGGATCAGGAAAGGAATCCCCAACACCTGATCCTAACTCAGCTGCTCCGTGAGGCTGTCAGGACTCGGGGATTCGGGCAGGGCTCCTTGGCCATATTCCTTCAAGGCAGCAGGACTAGTGAGTCTTCAGTGCTCAAGACAATAGGCACATGACACATCCTCTCTGACTTTGCCCTGCTCTACCTAGAGTCTGGGGGAAATGGGCATATTGAATTTAGAATCACTGCTATGTGTCATTATACTGCTGGATTTTGCTAACACTTTTGAGCCTTAGAAGGCTTCCTGGGTCCTTGAGAAGGTCTACAGGTGTCATAGCTAAGAGGAATGGAGAATAAGCTGGTTCTTTTTAAAATTTTTTAAATTTATTTTGACAGCAGAGTTAGACAGTGAGAGAGAGACAGAGAGAAAGGTCTTCCTTCTGTTGGTTCACCCCTGAAATGGCCTCTACGGCCAGCGTGCTGCGCTGATCCGAAGCCAGGAGCCAGGCGCTTCCTCCTGGTCTCCCATGTGGGTACAGGGGCCCAAGCACTTGGGCCTTCCTCCACTGCCCTCCCAGGCCACAGCAGAGAGCTGGACTGGAAGAGGAGCAACCAGGACTAGAACCCAGTGCCCATATGGGATGCCAGCACCACAGGTGGAGGATTAGCCTAGTGAGCCAGGACCCGGCCCCAGCTGGTTAGTTCTGAATTTAACACTCTCCCTCTCTCTCTCCCTCTCCCTATCCCTCTCCCTCTCCCTCTCTTTCCTCTCCCTCCCCTCCTCCTCTCCTTCCTCTCTCTCCCCCTCTCCTCCCTCTCCTTCCCCTCTCTTCCCTCTCCCTCCCCTCCTCCTCTCCTTCCTCTCTCTCCCCCTCTCCTCCCTCTCCTTCCCCTCTCTTCCCTCTCCTTCCCCTCTCCTCCCTCTCCCTCCACCTCTCCTCTCTCTCCTTCTCCCCCTCTCCGTTCTCTCCCTCTCCTCTCCCTCTCTCCCTCTCCCTCTTCCCCTCTCCCTCTCTCCCTCTCCTTCCTCTCCCTCTCCCTCTCCTTCCTCTCCCTCTCCCCTCTCCTCCCTCTCCCTCTCCCCTCTCCTCCCTCTCCCTCCCCCTCTCCTTCCTCTCCCTCTCCCCCTCTTCTTCCTCTCCCTCTCTCCCTTTCCCTTTTCCCCTCTCCCCCTCTCCCCCCTCCCTCCATCTCTCTCCCTCTCCCTCCCTCCCTCCCTCTCACCTTCTTGAGCCTTTTACCTCTTTTATTGGCCAGGATGTTGAAACTTTGCAACTTCCACAATTTGTTCTTTTTATAGTTCCCTTCATGATGGTTCTTAAAGTCCTCTATTGATCCCGGCCCATGTATATGGCTCTGGCTCTGTTGTGTCATCTTTGCAGCCGTGGCCTGGCATCAACTTGCTCCACCACTGTCTTCTTTGTTATTCTACGTGTTTACATATGCCAGGCACGTAAATCTCCTCCTGACAAGGACAAACACTCACACTATTTTCGTTGTATTGCTCCCAGGTGACTCAACCTGTTCTGGACTCCCAACAGAGGCCCAATATATAATTACCACCTTGATTTATGATCTTTATTTCTTTCCTATGCACCATTCCATTAATAATACCACTATTAACACAGGTTGAGTCTCCCTAATCCTAAAATCCCAAATCCAAAATTCTCCAAATATGACATTTTTGAAGGGCCAACATAATGCCATCAGTGGAAAATTCCACACCACAAAACTGTTTTATGTAAAAAATTATTAAAAATATTGTATAAAATCATGCTGAGGCTATGTGTACAAGGTATATGTATAGCATGAATGAATCTCAAGCTTAGACTTGGGTCCCATCTCCAAGATGTCTCATTGTGTACATATAAACATCCCCAACTAGGAAAAATCTCCAAATCCCAGACACTTCCGGTCTCAAGCATCTCCCATAAGGATTACTCAACCTGTAATCAGATGTGAATAAATACCATCTAACAGGAACTATGGCACAGATCCTTTATATACAACATCTCATTTAATTTTAACAGTGGCACTGTGTCCTACTTTAAAACACTTTCTAGATCTACAGGAAAGTGTTGGCTGACCTCAGAGACTGTGACATTTGGTTGGTTTAGAAGTGCCTGACCTCTAACTTTTCCGAAGTGATGGCTACAGAATACGGTTGTGAAGGCTTAAGGGTTGAAGGGTTGCCTCCTTCAGCCAGTAGTCTCAGAGAAGACGGGAGCTCTGTTATCTCTTGGTGGCAGAAGCACCTGGGCTTGCCCTGATACCTGGGTCCTGCCTACCTTACAGGAAGGACACTTAGATGAATGCTCTGACAAAAGACAGACCCTGGCTGGTGCCTAGGGATTTGGGTTCCAGGAGGGTCAGGAAGCAGGGTTCCTTGGCTTCACATTTATACTCTCTTCTGGGTTCAAGAGTGTTTCCCATGGCAGGGTGAGATTTTATTTCGTCATCTTGGAGATGTTTTGAGTCCATGTTGCAGCCTGAGGATTCATGTATCCTTAAGAAGCAGCCCGGCCATAGACCCCGAGAGGAGGGCGGTTCCGATGGAGAAGGCACAGCCCAAACAAGCTCTTGGCCCCTGTGGTTTTGGGCGGCTGGATTGGAAGATGGTACGGGTGTGTGCACTCTCATACGCCCAGAGGACAGCCCTGGATCAGGCAGCGAGATCACATTGCTGTCCCCACAAGTGTGGCCACCGCCCAGTTCTCTTCTGTCCTGGGTTGACTTTTGCTGGGTTGGTTCACAGTTAAGCACAGGAGTCTTTCATGACTGCCAAAGCCCAGACCATTTTCCCCAGAGGCAGCACCACTCATAGGATGCACCCAGCAAAGCTTAGTTTGCTGGTCCAAGGCAAGGAGTCTGCATTGTTGTTCTTGCTTAGTTTCTTACCATTGAAATAATCCCTCAGACAACCTATAGGTTATTTTTGAGCAGGTATTGAGTGACATCACAATTAACATATGGCAGTGAAAGGCATTTTTTTTTTTTAGCCTGTAACTGGCAAACTTACTGAGGAGACAATGCCTACACAGTAAAAATACATAGAAATGCAAATAAGCAGTAACATTTATGAGCCAGGCATTTGTGTGCGTGTATCTTCACAACATTACTAAAGGATAGGTGGCTAAGTTCAGATGTGTGCTCCAGTGCCCACAGTGGGTATGAGGTGGAGATAGGACTTAGGCCCAGCAAGTGTGGCTTCAGACAGTGTGAGTCAGAAGGAGCAGCTGGGGAGGTAGGAAGCAGGGCTTCAGTGTTCCCCTGAGCCCCCAAATGCAGGGCATCTTATGCTTACTTATACCTTGCAGGTGAGTTTGTCTTCAGACTCACTTCTGAGGTTAAGGAAAGAGAGGTATCCCTTGCTTGCCATTGTTTCCCATTGTCCCATTTACCAGTTGGCCTAAATTCTCATTCTTGGTTCTGAAACAGTGGACAGATTTGTGTTGAGTAAAAGCCAGGCAATGTTCAAAAGCCAATTCTTAGGTTTTATATTCAAAAAATGTGTTCCAGCTATATATGTATTTGCCCTACAATAAATCATCTCAAGACTTAGTGACTTGAAACAACAACAATCCCTATAATTACCATCTTTCATGCTTCCAAGGTCACTTGGCTTGGCTTAGCTGTTGAGGGACTCCCATGCAGTTGCAGGATGAGAGGACTGGGGCTGGAATCACCTTGGAGGTGTCCTTACTCACAAGCATGAAAGTTGAGTTTGTTATCTGCAGGGACCTCAGCTTGGACTACAGGCAAGAACACATACACAGGACTTCTCTGTGTAGTGGCCTGGGCTCCTTCAAGCATGGTGGCTGTGTTTCCAGGGCAACTATCCAAAAGAGAGCGAGCCAGGCAAAAATGTGCACTGCCTTCTAGGACCTAACCTCTGAAGTTTCATAGCCGTCATTTTCACTGCCTTCATTCTGCTGCAGATGGAGTCTGTGAAGCCTACAGTGGAGGGAATGAGATGCTAGTTCTCTCTGGGAGAGTGCACAAAACTTGGGAACACCTTTGAAAACCACCATTCAGATTTTCTAGGTAGCTTTAGTCTGATTTAAAGAAAACCAGTTAGCTGAGATAGGCAGCTCCTAAAGCAATGCACGTGGTTCTGAATGTTTGGGCCAGGGGCAGCAGTGTGAAAAGAGAATGAGGGTAGACTAGATGACCAGAGGCCTGGGCCTGCCTCTGACCAGCTAATGCATCCAGGGAGGTCCCTCTGCTTTCTTCCCACTGGAAAGGGTTGGGAAGAATGAGCTCTTAGGTCCCCTCAAGCTTTCACTCCTGTGGCTCCATGATGTCAAAGACTAGCATGTTCCTTTGGTCACCTCCCACACCCTATGACTACAGCCCTTCTTGCTGACCTCCTGGGGCCCACAATGTGGATGGAGCCCTCTGCTCATCAGCACAGGCTGCAGGGGATGGAAGAGCCTGGGGTACAAGGAGGCAAATGAGAGAGGCAAGTAGGAAAGCTGTCCACGTGCAGAATACTTTGCAGCTATTGGGAAGTCAGAGGTGGGGGTGAAAGGTCCAAATGAAGATCCAGGGATTGCTTGAGCTCAACAAGGTGATTTGCCCTGCCCAGGGTCTTAGCAGGTCATGGGATGCTCCTAGCACACCCTGTGTTGGGAAATTGCTCTGCCTTCTCTTTGTCTTTACTCTCTGTCTTCTTCCCAGTAATGACATGAAGACATCAGATGTGACGTTCCTAGTGTATATAATATAGAAAGGAAAATCAGTGAATGATGTCACACAGGCAATGTCCTGGGACTCCATTTTGCCTTTGGGAGGGGGATGACTTCTGTGACATTGACTTTCCTCAGCATCCCATCCCCTTCCTAGAAGGAGAGGGGGAGGATGGGACAGCTATCAGCTCTTTCTTTGCTTCATCTCTTTCCCAAATTCTAGTTGCCTCCATTTTATAGATGAAAAGACTGAGGAAGAGGGCAGCAAAATGCTCTTCTAACACAGGCAGAGGCAGAGCTTGTGACTGTATCACACCCTAATCAGTGTGGGTCACTCCACACCATCTGGGGTGCAGCCTACATGCTCCAACACTTACAGAGTGGGCTATTCTGGATCTTTGGCTCAGCACCATATGACTGCATTTTGTGCAATGCAAGGATGGGACTTTCAGAGGAAAGTTGGGAATGAGGGAGACTTCAAAAAATCCTCAGAAATCAAGATAAAACATTTGTATGTTTGGGATAGCTCTGTTTTGTATGGGGATGGGTGGGTAACAATCTACTGCCAAAATCAAGATCATTTCTGCATATTTGTTTGCTGAGTATGAAATACTCCAAAGATTGCTCTTCCTATTTGTTGAATGTGAAATGAAAATGACTCAGGAGAGAGGAAAACAAGTTTTGAGTGCTGTGAATGGCCCTAATGAACTACATGGTTCTAAAACACGTGTGTTTGCTTTTCCTCACCAAATCCTGATCTTCAAAACCCGCAAGTGTTAGTACCACACACCATCCTGCACTCACACACGGTGTACCTGCTCCAACTGGACACAAGTTCCTTTTTTTTTTTTCTGACAGGCAGAGTTAGACAGTGAGAGAGAGACAGAGAGAAAGGTCTTCCTTCCGTTGGTTCACCCCCCAAATGGCTGCTACGGCTGGCGCGCTGCGCCAATCTGAAGCCAGGAGCCAGGTGCCTCCTCCTGGTTTCCCATGTGAGTGCAGGGCCCAAGCACTTGGGCCATCCTCCACTGCCTTCCCGGGCCACAACAGAGAGCTGGACTGGAAGAGGAGCAACCGGGACAGAATCCAGTGCCCCGACAGGGGCTAGAACCTGGGGTGCTGGCGCGGCAGGCGGAGGATTAGCCTAGTGAGCCACTGCGCCGGCCAAGTTCCTTTATCTCATTTCCCCTCAAACTCTAGCCTTTCCTACAGGAAAGACTCATCTATGTTTGGGTGAAGGCCTCAGGCTACTGGCCATAGTTGATTTTTCAGGAGGGCCAGCACTTCCTCCTCTCTGGCACCTGTTGCAGGCTGATTGTCAAGATCCATGAAGAAAATCTGCAAAATTTTATTCTGCAGCAAAGTTAAGGTCAGGTTGTCCCTAGCACTGAGACCTGGGAGGATGGACTGTGTGGGAAGAATGACCACCTGCCAGATCAAACATGCCCTATTTTGTGCATGGGCTGTGTTCCTGAAACATTGGGTATAAAGTTGGATTTGGCTATATTGAATCATATTTTGAATATACTGAAAAGATTTGCTATTCCAAGGTTCCAAGCGTAGGATCTTTTTGTAAAGTGAAGAGTTATTTTGTAATGTGGCTGCTCACTCAATAATTTATGAGTTTGGTAAGTAGATAGGATATTCTCATATACTGAATGTTATTTTAAGTGTACTGTGTGGGATTTGTTATTCAAAGTTGTCCAGCATTGAATCCTTTTGCAAAGAACTATTCTGTAATGTGGATAAACATTTCATGATTTATGACTTTGTTAAGTTCAGAGATTTGTTAAAGTGAGATATGCCTCTAGTTCTGCTTCAGAGCAAAAGATAATGTTTGTTAGTTCAGACTTGGAAAACAGACAGCTGTACCATGTGAGTTTCAGTCACTCCTAAGAGGCTTGGGAAGAACAGAAGTACTTGAACTTTCTCTCTGGGGCTGCTTGCTCTGCTTTCTGTTGTTATCACAGGAGTGAGAAAGACGGGACAACTTTCCCAAATAAATACAGTTGTTATAGTTACATGTATAAAGGCATTTTTCTTTCTCATGATGTGGCCTAGGTATGTATACACCTGTCCATCTCATCTATCACCTGTCATCTGTCAAGTGTATTCTTTTTGTAGGAAAACAGCAGACACTGCAGTTGGGTTTGTGATTTGCACCTCTGGAGGGCTGCTCTTTCCACAGGAACCGAGGTCTGGATGTTGCTCCCAGACCATTACGAGTGTGAACCACATGTGCTTCGGAGAGACTGTCTGAAACTCATCCCATTACAGGGATAATTTGTTTGAAGTTTGCCCTCCCAGGTTTTGCTTTTTCTCCTCATTGCTGGGGAGCTGGTCATTTCTAGTGGTGGCTGCCACACTCTCATCTGCCTGGCCTTTCATTTTTACTTACTGATTTCTCGACAACTTTGACCAGGCGAAGTGACTAAGGGCTTTACGTTCCTATTTGATAAAAAAGGGTGGTAATTGGACTTCAGAGGAGTCTTGTGAGGCTCAATAATTCAATACATTTGTAAGTAACCAGCGCGGTGCAAAGTCCTCCAAAAGAGTGATATAAGCAATAATTCTCCACTGTTTCCTGCTTCCACACTATTCACATGCAAGATACACTAATGAGGAGTATCTCTCAATGCCACAGTGATTCTTAAAGTCTAACAGGACATGTCCTCTCCACGTCTCCTACCCTCAGCCATGCATGGTTGGTTGGAAAGCACCCTTGGGGTTATGATAGTCTGCCTCCAGGAAAAATCTTTTCTTTTTGTCAGAAAAGCTAATATGACATTAACAAGGAACACATTTTGTTGTTAAAAACATAACATTACAAATAAGGTTAAAACCTCCTTTTGATCATCCTTGGCAATTTCCTCTGCCAAAACCTGCAATCCATCTCCCAACTCTCTCTGGATTAAACATGGCATCAGTATGGTTTACCACCTCTCAGATATTTTTTGTGTATGTAAGTGTGTGTGTGTGTGTGTGTGTGTGTGTGCGCGCGCCTATCCATAACAATATACAGTGTGTTTAAGGGACAGAACTACTTGAACCATGATTTGCTGATTGCCAGAGTGCACATTAGGAGGAATCTGGAATTGAGAGCAAAACAAAGACTTGAATCCAGATACTCTGGTGTGGGATATAGGCTTCCCAAGGGGTGTTAAATGCCAATCCCATAAAAATATTTGTTATTTAAAAAATATATTGCAAACAACTTCTTTGTTCATGCCTCACTGGTCACATGCATTAGTGTATCAGGTAAATAATTAGTAGAATATATGGATCATAGGGCATATGCACTTTTAATTTAAATTCTCCTCTGTGTATACACCCAATGTCAGAACATGGGAATATGAGTTTCCCCACATTATTGCCAAATTTCATATAATCATACTTAAAGCTTTTGCCAATGTACTGAGTAAAGTTGGGATTCAGCTAACACTTCAGTGTTTGTGTTTCAGATTATTAGTAAGGTTGGATGCTTTTAAATGTCCACTGGCATTACATTGTCTCCTCCAATGGTATTTTTTATCTACTTGGCCCATTTTTCTAATAGCTTCTAGAAAAGTTATTTATAGAGATTATCTATACCAGAAGTTATTTTGTTGTACAGTTTCAAATATTTATCTTAGTCGATTGCTTAGCTACTAAGTTTATGATGTCTTTTGTCTCAAGTTTTGGGTTTTGATAGAAAGATTCATTATCATTTTTATTTACAGATTTTGCTCTCCATGCATTATTTATGCAGGCCTTACTTATCTTTCACTCATAATGAATTATCCTGTATTTTCTATTTTTTTTTTCTTTTTGACAGGCAGAGTGGACAGTGAGAGAAAGAGAGACAGAGAGAAAGGTCTTCCTTTTTTTTGCTGTTGGTTCACTCTCCAATGGCCGCCACGGCTGGCACACGGCGCTGATCCGAAGCCAAGAGCCAGGTGCTTCTCCTGGTCTCCCACGTGGGTGCAGGGCCCAAGCACTTGGGCCATCCTCCACTGCACTCCCAGGCCACAGCAGAGAGCTGGCCTGGAAGAGGGGCAACCGGGACAGAATCCAGCGCCCCGACCGGGACTAGAACCTGGTGTCTCAGTGCTGCAAGGTGGAGGATTAGCCTATTGAGCCGCGGCGCCGGCCCCCGAATTTTCTTAAAACACTTCTATCATTATACTTTGAGGTACTTCTTTAAATAAAGGTTTTATTTATTTATTTGAGAGGTAGAGTTAAAGCCAGAGAGTGGGAGAAACAGAGAGAAGGGTCTTCCACCCTCTGGTTCACTCCCCAAATGACCACAATGTCTGGAGCTGGGCTTATCTGAAGCCAGGAGCCAGGAGCTTCTTCCAGTTCTCCTACACGGTCTGCCTGGGCCCAAGGACTTGGGCCACCTTCCACTGCTTTCTCAGGCTATAGCAGAGAGCTGGATAGGAAGTGGAGTAGCCAGGACACAAAGTAGCACCCAAATGGGATGCCGGTGCTGCAGCAGAGGTTCAGCCTTTCTACTCTATAGAATACTTATTTTGGGATGGAGTATAAATATATCTTTATTTTTGAAAAAACGAACTATCTGAAACTTCTCCACTGATTTTAAATGCCTCTTTTTATCCTACAGGAAATTCCCATTTACTGTGAGTCTTTTCTGAGTTGCCCATTCTCTTCATTATTCTGTTCATCTATTTCTGTGCCTTGTGCATACTCAGAAAGTCTTTGCTAGCTGCCTTACCTAGCATACTCTTATTCATTCTCTGTCACATTCCTCTCTTTGACTTTTCTCGCCATGCATGTTTCTCTTAAAGGCCTTATTTATTTTCTTGTACATTATAAGCTCCATGATATAGGAATCCTCTCTGCCTTTTTAGCTGATGTAGTTATCACCTGTAATAGCACCCGTAATCACCTGTAATAGATATTTCCAACATAGTTGCTGAATGAATGAAGGCCAATGACTTGACTGGAGTATTTACATTTCAAGTTTTATTTTCTAAGTCTCGAATAAGTTGTTTGTCAAAGGAATTTGTACTATCAACCAAATAAGTGGGAAAAGAAGGGCCTTCCCGGTTCTTTGATGGGCTTCCTCGTGTAGTTTTGGGTTCTGTTCTCATATCCTGTTTCTTTAAATATTAAACCTTGGAAAGACTCATTTTCAGAAAAAGAAAAGGGTGATGTCTGCTTGTTACCAACTTCAGGATACTTCTTTTAGCGGATGGAATTTGGAATGTTGAAATATAATCACTTAAAATGTAGTTCTGCAAATATTTATGGGGTGTGCTCACAAGTGTTGAGAATATAATAGTGGGTGAAACAAGTATGGCACTAATGGGAGAGGCATTATTAATTATGATCATTTCTATACAAAAATTAAAAGAATTTTAATGTATGTGACAGTTAAGAGGGGATCAGAGAATATTTCACAGGGGAAGAGGCCACTGAATGGACAGTTGAACTAGACAAAGAGAGGTAAGAAATTTCTTGACGGAGGTCCTTAGGCTGATGAAAATGGAGGAAAGAAAGGAAAGAAGAGTCAAGTTTGGGCAGGAGAGTAGCCTTGTAAGGTAGGCAGGGCCAGATCAAAGGCTAGTATTGTATAATTGCAAATAAAAGTTAATAATGGGGGCTGGTGCTGTGGCATAGCAGGTAAAGCTGCTGCCTGCAGTGCTGGCATCCCATGTGACCACCGGTTCACTTCCAGTCCAGCTCCCTACTGATGTGCCTGGGAAAGCAGTGGAAGATGACCCAAGTCCTTGGGCCCCTCCACCCATGCAGGAGATCCAAGGAAGCTCCTGGCTCCTGGCTTTTTGCTGGCTCAGCTCCAGCCATTGCAGCCATTTGGGGAGTGAACCAGAGGGTGGAAGACCCCTCTCTCTCTCTTTGCCTCTGCCTCTCTGTAACTCTGCCTTTCAAATAAATAAATAAATCTTAAAAATTAATAGTGACTGCCACAAAAATTCCACATAGATTTAAAAAATTATTTATTTATCCTTAGGAATTTATTAATACATTAATAAGGTCACCACAAATGCAGGACAGTTACTACAACACAGTTCTAATGAATTCACATGTTAACATGATATTAAAGAAAACAGATTCTATGTGGCTAGTAGATACACTTCTAAGAATATAATGATACTTTTCTCCCTCCCTCCCTCTTTCTTCCTTCCTTCCTCTTTTCCTCTTTCTTTCTTCTTCTCATTCCTTGTTAATTTTTGAGATAACATTTTTAATTTACATTATAGTCAAAAGGTTGATGCTCCACTAACTAAAGACCTCAACAAGTTAAAAGACCCTACATAGTTTAGGGAAATATAGGCAAGGACTATAAACAATTATCAAAGGAAAACCCGCATAGATTTTTTAAGTAATACAAACACTAGGTCCCCATCTGAGTTTTGTTATCTTTCAACTGTGTAACCTAATCTGTTTTCATCTATCCCTCTTCAGCTACTTTCTTGGTGAAAACAAACTCACTGAGTTAGTTATGAATGTTACATAAGCTCGTCCCTGGCACTGCAGGCTCATCCCGCGAGGCCCACACACTGGTGGCATGATGGGGCCATGGTTTTCTTCGACAAGAAACACCAGAGGCAAGTGTCAGTGAACATGTCCACTTCATTGACAAGCAAGCACACCTTTTAAAGGGCAGGCAGAAGGGGTGAAACTAA
The DNA here is from genome assembly GCA_949820135.1 of Sylvilagus floridanus. Taxonomy (NCBI): domain Eukaryota; kingdom Metazoa; phylum Chordata; class Mammalia; order Lagomorpha; family Leporidae; genus Sylvilagus; species Sylvilagus floridanus. Next base: position 124,234,028 of record OX463225.1, read on the forward strand.
TTCAGGGCAACACTAAATCTATAGGATGTTGGGTCCACCATGCTTCTCCAATCAGCTTGAAGGTCATGTAGCTTTCCGTGTAGGTCTGGGCCATACCTGGGAGCAGTTTACCTGATTGGAAGATGGTGGGGGTGAGGAAAATGTGCCTGGGGATCCTACCACCTGCCAGTAATCAGGCTAACCTCCTGCTTGGGCATGGCAGGCAGACTCCTGCCAGGTACAGGATCACCCACATGGCTCAAGTTAGATATGTGTGGTGTAGGCACAGCACTTCTATGTGTGTTAAAGTCCAGCTGTGTTTTTAGCTGTTGGTTACCCTAATTTTTAAGCAGGATAGACAACAACTGGTTTTGCAGATTCATAGCTTGAAACCAAGCAATAGCTTCAAGAAGGAAATTAGTCACCATTTTTTGAACATCTAGTAAGTTTTGCTTGTTTCAATGAAAACCATTTTTGAACACTGACTTAGCACAAGATATAAAGTATAAGTCTGGCAATATGAGAATGAGTCATTTTGAAGCTAATGATTAAATGAGTAATTGTATCACAATGTTAGGGAGGATCTAATGGATGTGAATTCAGCATGTGTTTTGGTGAAGGGAAGTGAGTAAGATATGGCAGACACTCCTTGGGGAAGGAACTGTTGTGGAAGGTTATGGAAGGGAGGATGGTAAGACTGGTAACCCATTTGGAAGGTGCCATGAGAGAAAGGACAGCAGACTCTTCTGTAGAAGCCTGGGAAGCGTGGCTAGACAGGGCAGTCCCAGGCCTCTGTACTTACTGAGTGGCTGTTCATGAGGAGCTTAGGTCTTTGTGGCAGCACATTTCGGTTCTAGGTTATGAGCTAGTGCTAGACCATGGCCAAGACCAAAGTCTCCGAGGCCTGCCTATGTGTGTCTTTTTCTTGGCATGTTTGTTTGGAGACTCACTGATGGAAGCACATCATTCCTGCTGCCATCAGTCCTGCTGAGTGACTACATACATGGGGACAAGTATTTCATCCCATGCAATATGCCATGAAACCATGCTTATCACCATGTATCACCCATTCCTGACCCCCACCGTGGGACCATTTTTGTTTTCTGTATTTGATTTGCTTTGGCTCCATCCTCATCAGGCAAAACTATTTAAATATGACTTTTTAAAAAGCTGCTTAGGGTGGATCAACATTATATTTCTTAGAAACCAAGATAGAAAGCTCCTGTTTCCTTAAATAGTACCTTTACCATGTCATCCTCTAACTTATTTCATCCTCATTTTTGCCCACCAAAATCTTTCCCATCCTTCAGGAACCTGATCAGATGCTGATTTGTTCACATTACTTTCCCAATCACTCCAACTTCAAGAGATTTTTTCTCAATTTTAACTTTCTGTTGCTTACTGTTTCTGACAGTGGGTCTGATACTTGGCTGATTACCAGTTTTACCTAGAGGAAATTTTATTTTTTAATAAACTTTGAATTCTAGAACAATTTTGTTTGCAGAATCATCAGAAGAGAATATGTAGAATTCCATATACCACTCCCAGTTACCCCTGTTATTAACATGTTGGTAGCATACATTTATCAAAGTGAATGAGCTGACGTAGATACATTATTATTAACTAAAGTTCCTACTTTATTATGACTTCCTCAGTTTTCCCCTAATGTCCTTTTTCTGGTCTAGGATCTCATCCAAGATCTCACATTACATTTAGTCATCTTGTTGCCTTAGGTTCCCTTAGCTGTGATAGCTTTTCAGACTTTCTTGTTTTTGATGACCTTGACAGTTTTGAGATTTGTTTGTCAGGAATTTTGTAGCATTACCCTTAATGGGGAATTGTCCAATATTTTTCTCATGAGTAGGTTGAGGTAATGAGTTTTTTGGGAGGAGGACCACAGAGGTAAAGTGCCATTCTCATCACATCATATCAAAGACACCTCCTATCAGTCTGACTTATCAATGTCCTATCAGTCTGACTTATCAATGTTGATGAGAAATCCTGATTACCTCGCTTGAGGTTTGTCAGCTTTTTCCACTGAAAAGTTCCTCTTTTTCTTTTTCTATTTCTACACTATACTCTTTGGAAGAAACAGACTATGTGCTGCTTACACTTAAGTTGAAAGGAGACAATGAACTACAAAGTTACTGGGAATCTTTCACATGAGTGTTGTGTTTATTCTCTTCCACTTTTTTATTCAATTATTTGTTTACATCAGCATGAACTCATGGACATTTGTTACTGATTATAATCCAATACTTCTTTTTTTTTTTAAAGATTTTATTTATTTATTTGAGAGGCAGAGTCGTAGAGAGAGAGAGAGGGAGAAACAGAGAGAGAGAGAGAGAGAGAGAGAGAGAGAGAGAGAGAGAGATCTTCCATCCACTGGTTCATACCCCAAATGACCACAACCACTGGAGTTAAGCTGAACCGAAGCCAGGAGCTTCTAGCAGGTGCAGGAACCCAAGCATTTGGGCCATCTTTTACTGCTTTCCCAGGCCATAGCAGGGAACTGGATTAGAAGAGGAGCAGCCAGGACATGAACTGGTACCCCTATGGGATGCCAGCACCATAGGCGGAGGCTTAGGCTACTATGCCACAGTGCCGGGCCCCAATCCAGTACTTCTTTATTCATTCTGTTGCTCCCACTGTTCTAATTTTGCCATTGGAAAGACTTTCAGCTGACTCCCACATCATTTTTTGTCCATTTGACTTCTCCCCATCATTTTGGTGTCTGTACACTTTCACAGTTTCTGGAGTGAAAAGATACTCCAGGCACATTTTGTGTATTTCCTGTTCCAGTCTTAGAATCAGCCAAGTTTTTAAGGGAAATAATTCCTTTTGTTTTAAAATAGTATTAAAATCCAACATCTGGGAAGTAGATTTGCTTATTGCTACTAGGATATCCTTGTTTCTAGACCCTCTGAGCTGATAAATTAAGAGGACACATGTGTACGTGTTAACCCACATCTACACACATACCTATAAATATTTTCATGTGTGATGACCTGTATCTTTATTAACCTAAACATGAGCTTATACCCATAGTATCTCCAAATCTAATCCACCAGCACATAAATCATTCTGGGGAAACTTAAGAAAATACAGAATCCCAGGCACAACTCCAGAGTCAACAAATCAGGATAAATATTAAGCATATATATTGAAAGACAAAATATTAAAATTAATGGATGTTTTTGTGGTTCAACATTAGGATCAGTATCAAAATTATAAAAAAATCAATTGACATCATAAACATAAATTTTATTTTGCCACTATTCACCATTTGGGTATTTATCTTAGTAAAAGTTTGTCAGCTATCATTTTGCTAATTTTTTTTTCTTTTTTTTTTTTGACAGGCAGAGTTAGAAAGAAAGGTCTTCCTTTTTCCATTGGTTCACCCCCCAATTGGCTGCTACAACGGTGTGTTGCGGCTAGCGTGCTGTGCTGATCCGAAGCCAGGAGCCAGGTGCTTCCTCCTGGTCTCCCATGTGGGTGCAGGGCCTAAGGACTTGGGCCATCTTCCACTGCACTCTTCGGGCCACAGCAGAGAGCTGGCCTGGAAGAGGAGCAACCGGGACAGAATCCAGTGCCCTGACCGGGGCTAGTACTCGGGATGCCGGCGCCGCAGGCAGAGGATTAGCCTAGTGAGCCAAGGCGCCGGCCCATTTTGCTAATTTTAATCCCATTAGTAGAAGATCTAATTGAGTTCAAGAGTTCTTAAATTAGGTGATTGTTGGATGTACCGTTCAATGTCTATGATTTGGAATGTGAATCATAAACGCTTGTGAAGACCTAACATTAACTGAAAATCATGTTCATTTCTGTTAGTGGTATGCGCCTCACTCATTTCTTCTTCTTCTCTTCCTGATTTCTTAGATTGCTGGTTGGCTGCAGGTTCCAGTGCCAACACCATCTTCTGAGATGATGCTGGTTCCCAGAATGCCCTTGAGGCTGCTCCTGCTGCTGCCTCTCTTGAGTTCTGCACAAGCTCAGGTTAATCCAGGTAACACGGTTGTTATGCATTTATATGCTAGAAGACCAACGGAACATTCAAGCCTATCCATGTTCATCGTGGGCAGAGCCCTGCCAGGGCGATCCCTAAGCAAATTTTTGTTTCCTTCCATGATGAAATATGGCCTAGCCAAGAACAGAAATGAACGTATTTTCTCTTTATATACAACATGTTAATTAATGGGAAAGCTTTTCTGACACAGAGTAGGCTGGAGTTGGAGGGTGACTTTTAAGAATGGGAAGTGAAAGAAACAGCCATTTTCTTCATCATATTCAGGGAAAAAGAGAAGAGGATTTCTAGATTCTCAGAAATCTTCTGCAGGTTGGCTTATCAGTTCTTTTCTGGATTGCTCAGGTCTGGATTTTAGTTGGGCGTCCTATTGTGCTTTTGGGACCCTGGTCCTGTGGGCTCTCGTGTAGGCTCTCTTTCCTACAGGGTGTGATCATGCTTAAAATAGATGTGTGAAAGGAATATTTTAAGTCAATTTGTTTGCATTCTCATTATTTTGCATTATGTCTATTTTAAATTTCAAATTAAAATATAAAATTATATTCTTTGTCTATTACACAATGCTTCCACGTAACAACCTATTCATAGTTCTTGCCTTAAAATGGCTATTTATGCTCCTTCATGAGTTTGGAGGTTTAGGCTGTGTTTGGTCAGACTGTTCTCTGGTATGTTGTGGTTCATTAACCTATCTGTGAATAGACTATTGGGTCATCTAGGATGGCCTTGGCTCTGAGACTGGGACAGCTTGGCTGTGTTGTTTCATCCTTCATCAAACTAGTCTGGGTATGTTTGTATGGAAAATGTACAGGAGCAAGAGCAGAAGCAGGAACATGTGAGCATTTTTAAGCTGTTTTTATAAGATCTCATTGGCTAGTGTAACTCATGGTGGGAGAACGCAAAATATACATGAGAAACTTCTGGATTCAGGGTGGGTGAAGCACTGGAATCATTTTATTTTTCATTCTTTCATAAATCTAAGCATAGAAAAGCATACATAGCTGAAGTGTTTAATTTGATGACTTTTTCAGTCTGAACACATCCATCTGACAATACCCGGGTAAGAAACAGAACTTAACCAGCACTTCAGAGCTCTATGCCTCTATTTAATCCTGCTTTCCACTGCAGAAGTTGGTCTTTCTCATGTTTTCTAGCAACAGAGATTGATTTTGCTGTTTTTGTACTTTCTGTAAATGAAATAATGTGATACATACTCTTCATGTTTGATTTCTTTCACTCAATTTTTTTGGTAATATTCACCCTATTAAAGCTACTGTAGTTGTTCTTACATAGAGTTTTAGCAGATTTATTTACTCAATTCTCTTGGTTATAGACCTGGGAGTGGAATTTCTTGGTTCTGTATAATGTCAAGGAGGTTTTCAAGGCGATTTTTAAACATTTACCATGCTACAGCAATGTGTGAGGGTTTAGTTGCTTCATGCTGTACATAGATTCTTGAGGGTACTTTCATTCTGTTCTCTTCATAACATAAGGATACATTTGTGAAAATTATAGCTTTTCTTCTCAGGTGTAAAAAGAGGAAAGAATTGAATCTTGTCTTTCTTAACAAAATGGATGCAATTGGAGACCATTTTGTTTAGTGAAATAAGCCAGCCCCAAAAGACGAACATTATATATTTTCCCTGATGTGTGGTAACTAATATACAGAATACCAAAAAAAGCAATGTATATTAGCAAAATTAATGTTTTAAGATCTGAGTATTGTTTATAGCCTTTGTCTATACTCTTGAGGGACAATAATTTTTCTACTTGCTGAATTCTTTATTTAGTGGAGGGTTAAGCTTGTGATTACAAAGTAAATTGAAAGTATGCCCTTGTACAAGTTAAAAGAAAAATACAAAAGAAAGGAGGAGGGAGAGTGGAAATTGGGAAGGAGGAAGGGGAGGATTGGGTGGGAAATATCACTGTGCTCTTAAAAATGTGAAATTTGTTGCTTTTTATAAAATTTTTTTTAAAAAAAGAAAAAAATTACTCTTCCTGGGCTTTTATTTTTACTCTCAATAGGAAATATGATTGAAATTCCTTAAGATCAAGGAATTATTAATTGAATAAATCAGTGCTTTGTTACTTACCCAGAATAACTTTAGCTGGGGCATCTCAGATTGGAACTTGGACACCATTTCTTTCTTTTCTTTTCTTTTCTTTCTTTCTTTCTTTCTTTCTTTCTTTCTTTCTTTCTTTCTTTCTTTCTTTCTTTCTTTCTTTCTTTCTTTCTTTCTTTCTTTCTTTCTTTCTTTCTTCCTGCTCTGTATTCCTCTCATCCAGTTGTTGAGGATTGTTTGCCTCCTACTACATCCTCCTTGTTCTGTGGTCCAAAGACACACATGCCAGTACATAGAATGGTAGGATGTTTTGGTGCCTGGCACCCTCCTGGAGACTGGTGTCCTTGAGGACATGTGAATGACTATACCAAGAGAGTGAGCCTGTTTAGAGTCCACACTGTAACCCTGGAGCAGGAAATGGACTGTTTGAACACAGCAAACACTCACCTTTAATTTTTTTCTTTCCTGATTGTGGTTTCAGGTATTTCTGTTGGCTCTTTCTGCCAAGGAAAAAGACACAGAGGTCTTAATTTACAGAGATCTTTATAGCACATGGAGAAAATTCTAAGGTTAATCCTCCTCACTGTCATTTCTTCCTAGTTTAGCAAGTTACGTCAGAGAATTAAGGAGCTGAGAAATTTTTATTCCTTACCATGAAGTCATGAAGTGTGTGGCTCATGGAATCTTATGGCTACCACACCACCAAACATAGAGCAGGTGTATAGTAAATGCACATTGATTTAAGAGCAGTTCTTCTGGAGTTCTTACTAAACCCACTTGAAGACTACAAACAAAAAAATGTAATATATATAAGCAAAATTGACATTTTAAGATCGACATTTATAGCTTTTGTCTGTACTCTTGAGGAATAGTGGTTTTTCTACTTATTACTTGTTGAATTCTTTATTTACTGAGGGTTAAGATTGTGATTATTCAATTTTTTTAAAAAGATATATCATGTAGGATCTCTGCCCTTGATGTGCTATACATTGTGAATTGATACTGTAACTGGTACTCCAACAGTATTTTTCACTTTGTGTTGCTATGTGAGGGCAAACTGTTGAAATCTTTACTTAATGTATGGTAAGCTGATCTTCTGTGTATGAAGAGAGTTGATAGTGAATCTTGATGTGAAGCAAGGGGAGGGGGAGTGGGAAAGGGGAGGGTTGCGGGGGGGGAAGTTGGGGGGGGAGGCCATTGTAATCTATGAGCTGTATTTTGGAAATTTATATTCTTTGAATAAAAGCGTTATAAAAAAAAGATTGTGATTATAAAGTAAATTGAAAGTATGTCATTGCAAAAATTAAAAGAAAGATAAAAAAGGAGGGAGGAGGGAAGGCAGAGGCAAGAAAGAGAGGGAAGGTAGGGCAGGAATTATCATTATGTTCTTAAACTGTGTATATGGAAGATATGAAATTTGTTCCTCTTATATAAATAAAAATGTTTTTAAAAGACTGAAAAGAAACAAAAGCACTGAAAGTAACAGGAGATACAGAAAGCTAAGTATAGGTTTCACCTGTTAGATTTTCCTCTTGGATAGGTCACATGGTATAAGGAATGGAACTTAAGCCAGGAGACCTGGGTTATAGCCAATCTGACATTTAGTCCATTGCTAAACTACGAAAATATATTTCATTGATTATTGAATATAAATTATCTGATGGCAAATAGTAAGTGGACTAAGTATTAAACTCAAATTCAGATTCATTATTCTAATCTCATTGTTGAAGATTTCAGAATGAGTGAGCCTTCAGTGTTAGCATAACTTACTTGATGATACAGAGATTGAATCTGTAAGAGTTCAGTCTAGGGGCCAGTGTTGTGGTATAGTGAGTAAAACCTCATACTACGATGCCCGCATCCCGTATGGGCACCAGTTTGTGTCCTGGCTGCTCCACTTCTGATCCAGCTTCCTGCTAATAGCCTGGAAAAAGCAGCGTAAGATGGCCCAAGTGTCTGGGCCCCTGCCATGTATGTGGGAGACCTGGAAGAAGCTCCTGGCTCCTGACTTCCACCTGGCTCATCCTTGGCTGTTGCAGCCATCTGGGGAGTGAACTAATGGATGGAGGATCTCTCCTCTCTTTCCCTCTCTTTCTTTCTCCCTCTCTCTGTTAACTGACTTTCAAATAAACAAATACATCTTTTTAAAAAAGGAGTTCAATCTAGAATAACCTGCAGATGTCAAGAGAAGCTGAATAAACTTGTTGATGCTTACAGAAAATTCTTTACTATTTGAGACCATATGTTTTTTATTATTTTTTATTTTTTAACTTTTATTTAATGAATATAAATTTCCAAAGTACAGCTTATGGATTACAATGGCTTCCCCCCCATAACTTCCCTCCCACCCGCAACCCTCCCCTTTCCTGCTCCCTCTCCCCTTGCATTCACATCAATTCTCTTTATATACAGAAGATCAGTTTAGCATATATTAAGTAAAGATTTCAACAGTTTGCACCCACATAGAAACACAAAGTGAAAAATACTGTTTGAGTACTAGTTATAGCATTAAATCACAATGTACAGCACATTAAGGACAGAGACCCTACATGAGGAGTAAGTGCACAGTGACTCCTGTTGTTGACTCAACAAATTGACACTCTTGTTTATGGCATCAGCAATCACCCTAGGCTCTTATCATGAGTTGCCAAGGCTATGGAAGCCTTTCGAGTTCACTGACTCTGATCATATTTAGACAGGGTTGTAGTCAAAGTGGAAGTTCTCTTCTACCTTCAGAGAAAGGTACCTCCTTCTTTGATGACCTGTTCTTTTCACTAGGATCTCACTCACGGAGATCTTTCATTTAGGTCATTTTTTTTTTTTGACAGAGTGAGACCATATGTTTTCATACGTATGATCTTATGAGGGTTACGGAGTAGTGGTAGGATGATTTAGCTTGTTGGCCAGGGCACAAGGGCAGTTGCACTGTTTGTTTACTGTTCTAAAGCATCTACAAAAGCCAGAAGTAAGGCAGGTGGTTGGTGCTCATGGCATTTCCAGTAGTGGTAGTGTTGGAGGTGGCATTGTCAGAAGGGGCTGCAATGAAGGCTGTGCAGCTCTGTGAGGCTAATGCTGGCATGTAAGTATGTCTACTCAGTTCTGAAGCATGGGCAGGTGCCTAGCTACCTTCCAGCTGCAGCCATGAACCTGAATCTAATGCTTGTCCATCCAGTGGGGGAAGTTATTGGAAGATTTAAAGCAGTTTCTTATGTGAAAATCATGGCTTAGGAACATTTAGCAAGTGACATCCATATCAAACAATCATACCAACAATTTCTAAAAATAAATTCTAGAAATTAATAGATGAAGTGGCTATTAGAATATTCTGATATATAGTTTGAAGCCCACTTAGAAAAAATATCTAATTTACTTATTTTGAATAATAATTCTAGTTATATTCTGGCTTGGTGATAAGTTAATTGTGACACTCCAAAAGTTGTTATGTTTCTTTGTATTTCCTTAGTGTTTTCACCTGTATGAAAATGAGGAGGGATTAGGTAATTTAAGAGACACTTTCTATCACAAAATTGGCTATAATTTTATGGTGTGAGAACTTTACTCACTGGAAGATGTGTTAGATTTCAAGCTAGCAAGCATGTCCTCTAAACTGGCATGGATGGCTGTTCTTTGTTTAAAAAAATTTTTTTCTACAACCCTCTATCACTTCCCAGGATCAGAGATCTGAAGCCTAAACTTCAGTGACTTGACTTTGGGTCTGGGCATATAGGAAATAGCTGATAAACATTTCAAAAATTTAAATACTAAAATACCTCCAAGTGACAGGCTGGGAACAAAAACCCTGCCCAAGCCCCGCATGCAGAAACTTCATGATACTAGAATTCAGGACATCCTTTGCTCTAGGAGTGGGCCCAACAAAAGGCATTGCAGACAGAAGAAAGAGCAGATGTGTGGCTGGAGAGATGGAGAGGGACCTGCGGGGCTTCCTGATGGATGGTGATGAGTGAGAGACACAGAGGGGTTGCTTTACCATCTCCTTGTAAGGTCCTTGAGTCAACTTTCCCTCCATTCCCAACTTGGGCTGGGTGTACTGCACTTGCGGGGGGAGCTGAGAGTACACCCACGGCATCTGGGTACAAGAACACAGGGGGCCAGAACAACTGTTTGACCAGCCACCACTATTTCAAATGGGCATTGGAGGCCTATCGCCTTGTGCTTTTCCAGGTGGGAGGATGAAAGCAGATAACCTGATTATCCTGATGATCGAGACCAGGTTCACTCCTCCACGCCACCTGGTCCCAGGAGCCATGTGAGACATGGCCTTTCTCTAAAAATCATGCATCTGTTGAGCCTCAGCCTCATGCATACTCTCTTTTATGCAACCCCTCATTTCTGGAGGTGAGAGGTGATTGATGTTAGAAGGACCCAAGGCTGGGGAATAAAGGAAGAGTAATGGGATGTAACAGAGCTCACACCTGGAGAGTTCATACATGTTACAGGAGGAAGGCTGGAGCTAGGTGTTCAGGACGAACCCTTCCCAAGGAAACAAACTCGGGGTGTGCTCTGGTTCCCTTCCTCCATCCCCACCCCCTGATCCTCCACCAGGGCTGATTGATGTGTGCCAAGTCACCTAAACACATTGCCAAACTGGAAACTCATTTTTGTTTCTCTGAGTTTTGTGTCCTCAGAGATGTGCGGAGAGGGTTTAGGCGGCCCCATCCATTAGTGAGACTGTGGTGTTTGTTTCAGGTTTCTGAAACCAGGACTGAGGTACTAATGCTGTGTGTGTGTGTGGGGGGGGGGTTGGGGAGAGGGAGAGAGGGCCTCAGCAGGGCCCTGGGGGGAGAGGAAAAGGCTGGGAAGGGACCTCCCTGGTTGAATTTCTCTTAAGTAAGCAATCCTAGATGCTGCCCAGATTGGCTCTCTCTTGCTTGTGTGTTTGTTTGTTGAGTCCAGCCTGAGGGTGGCCACTGGTATCCTTCTTGCCAGTTAAAGGATCTTTCTCTGGGGACAACAGAAACTCCACAACCCCTTGAGGCCTCGTGGTTGTGCCAAATCTGGAAGAAGAGAATGCAAAACTCCAAGAGAAGCACCAGCTAGTATTCAGTGAACACCTTGTGTACTTCTGGTACCAGCTGAAGTGCTGTCAACGTATTTGCTTTTCACAGCAATCTTGTGAGTCAACTGACAGTCGTTCCAGTTTTACAGAGGAGAAATTGAGGGCCGCGAATGTTAGGTAGTTCACCTGAGGTTACAGACGAAGCAGTAGAGTGGGGCTTTGATGATCCAGCAAGATGCTCATGATCTCTGCGCCCCGCTACCCTCTGTGCAGTGGGCGCTCGAGAATAATAAGGTCAGGGAACCTCAGCATCACAGACCAGCCATGTGTAGGCTTCAGAGGCCTGAGGATGGCATGAAGTTGTGGCCCAGGTTTTTTTTTTTTTTTTTTTTTTTTAATTTTGAAAGGCAGAGTGACAAGGGCAGAAAGAGAGACAGAGAGGGAGAGAGATCTTCCAGACGCAGGTTCACTCCCCAGAAAGCCAAAAGAGCCAGGTCTGGGCCATGCTGAAGTCAAGAACCAGGAACTTCACCCACGTCTCTCATGTGGGTGGCATCATCCGTTGCCTTCTCAGGCACATTAGCAGGGAGCTGGATTGGAAGCAGAGCAGCCGAGACAGAAACTGGTGTACCATTAGGGGATATTGGCATTGTAAGTGGCAGTTTAACCTGCGGCACCATGGAGCCAGATCTGTGTCCCAGACTTAATGTGTGGGGGAAAAAGTGCGTTATGCACAGAAGGCCTCTAACTGTTACTGAATATTCAAAGAACCAGTTTCAGAAAAGGCTCAGAATGATTGGATTATCCCAATTTCTAGAAATGAGGAAACTGAGGTTCCGGGAGATCCAATGGTGGGAAGAAACATGTTTGGAAAAACTACAGCCAGAGCTAACTTTGCATCTAACGTCTGCCACCTACTAACTGAGTGAGCTTGGACAAACTATCAGCTTCTGTGAGCTTCAGTCTTTTTGTCTTTTACTGACAGTAAAAAAACAAAACAAAACAACAAAACAAGCAAAAAACTCTTATAAACAAAAAACCCGTACAGTCTTTAACCTTAACCTTAGTAGCTCTCTCTCTCTCTCTCTCTTTTTTTTTTTTTAAGATTTATTTACTTACCTGAGACTCAGTTGCAGACAGAGAGAGAGGTCTTACATCTTCTGGTTGACTCCCCATATGGCCACAACAGCTGGAGCTGAGCTGATAAGAAACCAGGAGCCAGGAGCTCCTTCCAGGTCTCCCACATGGGGAAGCAAGCACTTGGGCCATCTTCATCTTTTTTTTTTTTTTTTTTTTTTTTTTTTACAGATTCATTTATTTATTTGAAAGAGTTACACAGAGAGAGGAGAGACAGAGAAAGAGAGAGAGGTCTTCCATCTGATGGCTCACTCCCTAGATGGCCGCAATGGCCGGAGCTGCAACTTGGGCCATCTACTGCTTTCCCAGGCCATCAGCAAGGAGCTAGATAGGAATTGGAGCAACTGAGACGTGAGCTGGTGCCTGTTTGTGATGCCAGCACCGCAGGTGGAGCCTTAGCCTACTATGCCACAGTGCCAGCCCCTCTTTTTGGCTCTTATGAAGATTGAAAGAATATGGGTAAGATACCTAGCTTTTGCATCCAGGGTGAAAGGAATGGCACTGCATGGAATAAAGAAGCAGACTCAGAGGAAGGACTTCAGTGTGGGGAAGCCAGGGGGCTCTCTGTCAAAGATCAAAGGCAACGGTGATCCCTGACGTTTGGTTGTTCCCAGTTGTTATCAGCAGTGACGGAACTGATTCATCATAAACATTGTGCAGCTCTACAAAAGCAGGGTCTTGTAACAAGGAAATTTAAACACAGAAAAACAAGGAATAATAGGTTTTGGTGTTTACAAGAAAGTATAGGAAACCACAAGTTACACTTGATTACTTGCAAACTAGTAACTACGATAGTAATCACAGAATTGGGAAATCGTAAAGAAAACACGTTCTTGCCCACTAGACACTAACCAGGATAGAATGTTCCAGTTGTTTCCTGGAACCCACAGTATTTCCTCATCTGCCTTGGCATCATGCAAGCGACCTTTGCCAGTCACACAACCTGACTGGTCACCTTTGCAACTTGGCCCCACCTTCTTCCAGCAGAGTTCCAGACATGCAGCGGTCTCCAATACCTAGCATTGTGTCAAACACACAAGACTTGAACTGGCACCCATTTGGGATGCTGGCACTTCAGGTGGCAGCTTTACCTGCTATGTCACAGCACTGGGTCCTTAGCTCCTGGTTTTAACCTTCATGTCTCTGAAGATCATGGTTATAGCAAGATAGGCCTCCCAGAATTTTTGGTGTTTTGGACACATACATAAATTAAAGTAAAAGTTAAGACATTCAGATTTAGTGTTTTATGGAGGCTTAAAAGGGAAGTGATGGACTGTTATAAAATATGCAACTTTTTCCTGCTTCAGAGATGTTTATGACCTTGGTCTTGTCTTATTTGGTGTGATGGTGGTCTTGGTGTCCTCATGACTGGCACCCATTGCAGTGCTTGGCTTTTATAGGCAATCAATAAATATTTAGTATTAAAGATGGGAGGGGGGCTGGCGCTGTGGCGCAGGGGGTTAACGCTCTGGCCTGAAGTGTTGGCATTCCATATGGGCGCTGGTTTGAGACCTGGCTGCTCCACTTCTGATCTAGCTCTCTGCTATGGCCTGGGAAAGCAGTGGAAGATGGCCCAAGTCCTTGGGCCCCTGCACCCACGTAGGAGACCCGGTATAAGGTCCTGGCTCCTGGCTTCATATCGGCACAGCTCCAGCTGTTAAGGCCAATTGGGGAGCGGACTGGTGGATGGAAGACCTCTCTCTCTCTCTCTCTCTGCCTCGCCTCTCTCTGTGTAACTCTGCCTTTGAAATAAATAAATAAATCTTTTTTTAAAAAAAAAAAGAGTGGGAAGAGAGAAAGGATACCAAGAAACTTCTGTGTTTCTCTGTATTTTTCTTCAAGAAGATCTAAATTGTGCCACATGAGGCTTGAACTCACAGAGATCAAGGTTAGGAAGCTGAGAGGAACCTATAGGAATATCATTGATTTAACTGATAGGGATGTATGGAGTGAGTGAATCAGAAGGAGGATGACAAGTGAGGTGCCCTGAGCCACAGCTATTAATGTGCAGTAATAGGGGTCCAGCCTTCTCATCTTCCAGGGCTTGGACAGCCCATCCTCTCATAGAGGTAGAACAACCCTAGGCTTGAGGGGATGCCTCTGTACTTATTAAATGCTTAGGGTCTTCCTGCTTTAGTCTACAAGCATTTCAGTGGTTATAAATAAAGGGAAATGTGCTTAAATGTAGCCATTCTTTGCATTTCAAGGAGCAATTCAGATTCAATCTTTTAAGCACTGTAACCCACATTGAAGACATAAGGTCTAACAGCAAAGTGTACTTTCTTTTCTTTTTTTTTTTTTTTTAAAGATTTATTTATTTGAAAGAGTTACAGAGAGAGGTAGAGAAAGAGACGGAGGTCTTCCATTCGCTGGTTCACTCCCCAAATGGCCACAACAGCGGAGTTGCACTGATCCGAAGCCAGGAGCCAGGAGCTTCCTTTGGGTCTCTCATTCGGGTGCAAGGGCCCAAGGACTTGGGCGATCTTCTACTGCTTTCCCAGACCATAGCAGAGAGCTGGATCGGAAGAGGAGCAGCTGGGTCTCAAACCGGCACCCATATGGGATGCTGGTGCTGCAGGCCAGGGCGTTAACCCGTTGTGCCACAGCGCCATCCTACGAAGTGTACTTTCTAAGAACAAGCACTGCTAAATTGCCACGGCTCAATAGGCTAATCCTCGGCCTGCGGTACCTGCACACTGGGTTCTAGTCCCGGTTGCCCCTCTTCCAGTCCAGCTTTCTGCTGTGGCCTGGGAGTGCAGTGGAGGATGGCCCAAGTGCTTGGGCTCTGCACCCACACGGGAGACCAGGAGAAGCACCTGGCTCCTGGCTTTGGATCAGCGTGGTGCGCTGGCCACACCGGCCGCAGCGGCCACTTAGTGGGGGTGAACCAATGGAAAAGGAAGACCTTTCTCTTTGTCTCTCTCTCTCACTGTCCACTCTGTCCAAAAAAAAAAAAAAATTAAGAAATGATTCTTCCTGATTTGCTTGGGGTGGGTGATAGGTTAAATCCCACCTTGGGAAAGGTATAATTTTAATTTGTTTTTAGTAAGTTAGACCAACATTTAAGACTTTGTAGTAGCTTTTCTTATAGAGGAACTTGGTCAATGATGAAACTCATACAAGAATTTAAAATAGATAGCAAGATGTATCTTTAATTATTGGTATGCTCCTGGATTAAATAATCTCTAATTTCTCTTATAAGGATGAATCATTTCTTAAAATACTAGTGCATGTACAGGGAAGCTACCCTTCATTGTCAAACCTTGTGTCTTGAATATGGATTACTGCACCCAAAATATTGGATCTAGATTCCTTGCATGAAGTGCCAAGAGTAAGAAATTTATTCAGACTTGGGAAAGTTGAAGCATAGTATCCTTTAACTGTAGTTATTAAGAACCCTGCCTGAGGCTGTGGGGAAAGGGCACACTAATCCACTGTTGGTGGGAACACAAACTGGTAAAGCCACTATGGAAGACAGTTTGGAGATACCTTGGAAATATGAATACAGCTCTACCACACAACCCAGCCATCCCACCCCTCAGCATTTACCCAAGGGAAATTAAATTGGCAAATAAAAGAGCTGTCTGCACTTCAATATTTATTGCAGCTCAATTCACAATAGCTAAGACATGGAATCAACCTAAATGCCCAAGAACAGAAGACTGGATAAAATTATGAGATATGTACTCTATAGTGTTTCTTAAAACCTCCTGTGTGTTCCTGTTACTGGCAAGACCTGAACTCTAACCTTTGTCTTCTTAGACTCTCAAAAACCCAAGTTGGTTTTTCAGGGGCTTTTTCCTTGGATTTTTACATTCCTCTTCCAACCACGCCAGCATTTGGTACCTGTGCTGAGAAAAATACTACATAGACTGTGGTAGCCTGAGATTGAAGAGAGAAGAATCAGGAATTTTGTCCTGGTTCTAAGAATTATCTGTGTGTCTTTAAGCTAGTCTGTTCACCTTTCTGGGTCTCAGAGGTTCTGATATACTTATCTGTATATAAATACATACATACATATATATATATATATATATATATATATATATATATATATTAATTTGAAAGGAAGAGAGAGAGAGAGAGAGAGGCAAGATAGAAAGAGAGTTCCATCCATTGGTTCACTCCCCAAATGTCTGCAAAGGCCAGGGCCTGGGCTAGGCTGAAGCCAGAAGCTAGGTCTGGGTCTGTCCCATGGGTGGCGGGGACTCAAGTACTTGAGTCCTTACCTGCTGCCTTCCAGGGTGTACATAGCAGGAAGCTGGATTAGACGCTAACTCAGGCACTACAATATGGAATGCAGGCATCCCAAGTGATGTCTTAACTGCCATGTCAAATGTCAGCCTCAGACGTTGTGAGACTTAACATGGAGCCGTTGGAGGGACTAGTTCCTTACATTATGTCCCTAGCTCTAAAGTTTATAGTTGCAGATGCTCTTTTAGAACATAGACTGGGGAGGGGGGCGGCACTATGGCATAGAGGGGGTTAAGCTGCCAATCATCTCCTGGCTGCTCCACTTCCAATCCAGCTCCCTGCCAATGCTCCTGGGAAGTCAGTGGAAGATGACTCAAGTGACAGGGCCCCGAGCCCACATGAGAGACCCAAAAGAAGCTCTGGGCTCTTGACTTTGGCCTGGCACAGCCCCAGCCCTTGTGGCCATTTGGGGAGTGAACCAGGGGATAGAAGATCTCTCTCTGTGTCTCTTCCCTCTCTGTCTCTGTAACTCTGCCTTGCAAATAAGTAAAAAGTAAGCCTTTTTTCAAGATTTTTTATTTATTTATTTGCAAGTCTGAGTTACACAGAGAGAGGAGAGGCAGAGAGAAGAGAGAGAGAGAAGTCTTCCATCCGCCAGTTCACTCCCCAATTGGCTGCAATGGCTAGAGCTGGGCTGATCCAAAGCCAGGAGCCAGGAATTTCTTCCGGGTCTCCTACGTGGGTGCAGGGGCCCAAGGACTTGGGCCATCTTCTACTGCTTTCCCAGGCCATAGCAGAGAGCTGGATTGGAAGCGGAGCAGCCAGGACTCAAACCATTGCCCATATGGGATGCCGGTGCTTCAGGTCAGGGTGTTAACCTGCTGCACCACAGTGTTGGCCCCAAAAATAAACCATTAAAAAAAAAACATAGGCTGGTTTGGGCCCCCCAGCTGAACCTAAAAGCATCCCCACCATCACTCCTGTGTGCTCAGAGAGGCCCAGTGAGGATGCATGCCTGAGGCCTCACATGTGCTGTGTTTGTTCTCCTGGAAGTGGCACAGAGGACACTCGTTGACGGGGAGCCCATGGCCTGGAGCTGGGAGTGAGAGGGTCAACATCACGGAACAAGCAGCCCTTTCAGGCTCTCTACCTTGGCAGCCTGGTTTGAAACATAATTCTTGGGAAGCCGGGCCCTGGTGGCTGCTGCTTCTCCTCGGACTGCCTGCCAGGGCTTCCAGAGCACAGAATGGCTCGAGCTCCCAGCAGGGCCAGCACTGGTAGTTTTCCACTCTGGGAAACTGGAAAAGTGAATTAGCTGGTCTGTCCAGGAGATTGGCGGGAAGCGGAAGTGTCAGGAAACCACCAAGACAACTCAGCAGGCAAAATCAGGAGAGACTTGTTTGCTGCAGCGGCTCTTGCTTCCCCTGCTATTCTCACTTTTCAGTGCTCCTTGACACGTCAGAGTTTCATGAAGAACACAGGTTGCTTGGGTCTGATGAACAACTGAGTGGGCTTGGAGGAGAGCAAGGGGACCTGACTTGGGACTTGGGCCGGCTTGGCAGTCCTGTCTGCACTGTTGGCCAGGATCCCTTCCACAGAAGGGGTTTACCCAAAATAGGCACATTCAGCAGGAAAACCACACTGGTACTGCTGCAAAGTGCCACGTTGGTTGCCCTGGGCCGAGACTTCTGGTTCCAAAGATCCAGCGGGATGAGAAAGGCCATCCAAGATCAGCTCTTCCTGTGCGCCTTCCCTGGGTCTCCTGGGAATACTCAATCACCAAGACTCTTTTTATTATTTATTTATTTATCTTTTTATTTTTGACAGGCAGAGTGGACAGTGTGAGAGAGAGAGACAGAGAGAAGGGTCTTCCTTTTGCCATTGGTTCACCCTCCAATGGCCACCGTATCACGCTGATCTGAAGGCAGGAGCCAGGTGCTTTTCCTGGTCTCCCGTGTGGGTGCAGGACCCAAGCACTTGGGCCATCCTCCACTGCACTCCCGGGCCACAGCAGAGAGCTGGCCTGGAAGAGGGGCAACCGGGACAGAATCTGGCGCCTCGACTGGGACTAGAACCTGGTGT
Source organism: Sylvilagus floridanus (assembly GCA_949820135.1). NCBI lineage: Eukaryota > Metazoa > Chordata > Mammalia > Lagomorpha > Leporidae > Sylvilagus > Sylvilagus floridanus. Next base: position 124,252,521 of record OX463225.1, read on the forward strand.
GCCAGCACCGCAAGGCGGAGGATTAGCCTGTTGAGCTGCGGCACCGGCCTCACCAAGACTCTTTACTGGTTTTCCTATTGTGACTTTGCTGCCCTACTGTGTCTTGTGTCTGTATCCCCTTTTCTCATCCTTATTCTTTGTTCCCACCTACTGGGCCCCCTGCCTGACTCCCAGTGCTTAAACATGGTTTATACAGTAGGTCTTTTCCTTGACTATCTGAAGTTTTGTTTTCGTGGCTTCAGTTACCTGCAATCAATGGTAGTCCAGAAATATTAAATGGAAAATTCTGGGAAGAAACAGTTCATATGTTGTACATTGTGTGTCATTCTGAGCAGCATGATGAAATCTTGCAGCATCCCTCTCTCTCCCACCAGACGCCTATGCCGTTCGCCTCACTTCATTTCACTGCATAGGCATCGTATCATCTCACCTCGTCACAGACAGACAGGTGAGGATGATATAGGAAGATTTGTTGAGAATGAGAGAGAGACTACATTCACATAACTTTTACAGTTTATTGTAATTATGTACTTTATTATTGGTTTTTGTTGTTAACCTCTTATTGTGCCTCACTTATAAATTTAGTTTTATGTTAAGTATGTATGCATAGGAAAAAAACATACCACATATAAAGTGCAGTACTACCCATGGATTCAGGCATCTGCATCTGCTGGGGGTTTTGAAATGCACCCCAGAGTAGCCCAGAGGCTTACTCTGGCATTAATCTTCTTCAAGGCATAGAATGGGAATCCTGCCAGTCCCCCTTCCTCCAGTCCTTTGGTCCTCTCCTAACAAAGCACTGAGGATCCCTCCTCCATGAAGCCTGGTGGGTATTTATCCAGTGGCCGCTGACTACTGCCTGTGCCAGAGCTTCTTTACCTCTCATGCAAATGCCTCAAAGCCTTGGAAAGAGCAGTCCTGTTCCTGCTGCTTGCAACCATCTGGAGATGTGAACTGTGAGAAGACAGTGCCACTCTGATAAACGGAGACACTCAGCAGGATTTGCACTGCCCACTGAAACAGCCGAGCAGGGTGTTTCTTCTGAGACGTGTGCTGAGGACCTCAGATAGCCAAGCACGGGGAGAGGCACTGGGCAGATCTGACCCAGTCATACCACATGCCCTCCAGTGTTCACTGTACAGTGAAGCTCATGGTTTCCATTCATTCATCCTTGTCTGCAAGCTTCCATCCACGTGCACATCTCTGTACTTTTCATTTGGTTATTTATTTGCCAAACATGTGCTGAGTTTCTAATCAGTGTTGTGTGTTGGCAGGTGCTGAAGGAGAAAAGGAGGAATCTGAAATGTTTACTATTCTCAACAATGTGTTCCTGCCTGGCTGTTAAGCTGTTTCTTGGGACACCTGCATCCCATGTTGGAGTGCCTAGTTTTGAGTCCCAGCTTTACTCCCAATTCTAGCTTCCTGTTTAGATGTATTCTGGGTGGCAACAGGTGATGGCTCCAGTGGTTGGGTTCCTGCCACCCATGTGGGAGACTTGGGCTGAAGGAACTCATGCATTCAAGGGAGTGAAATAAGGGCAGTGTGCTGGGACATAGTGAGCAAAGGTCTGGGGTTGCTCAAGATGTCAAGATGAGGGAAGAGAATAGGCTGGGGTTCAATCAGGCAGAGCACATGTGTCACACTTTCTTTTTTTTTTTTTTAAGATTTATTTATTTATTTGAAAGTCAGAGTTACACAGAGAGGGAAGGAGAAGCAGAGAGAGAGAGAGAGAGGTCTTTCATCCACTAGCTCACTCCCCAATTGGCCACAACTGCCAGAGCTGTGCCTATCCAAAGCCAGGAGCCAGGAGTCAGGAGCTTCTTCTGGGTCTCCCACGCAGGTGCGGGGGCCCAAGCACTTGGGTCATCTTCTACTGCTTTCCCAGGCAATAACTGGGAAAGAGCTGGGTTGGAAGTGGAGCAGCTGGGACTTGAACTGGCGGGCAAATGGGATTCCAGCACTGCAGGCAGCGGCCTTACCTACTAAGCCACAGGGCTGGTGCCATAGGTCACACTTTCTTAAGAAGAGTGAGAAACTGGGTAGGTTCTTATCAGGATAACATTTTAGGAATATCGCTTGGGTTGCTGTGTGGAGAAAGGTCCTTAGAGCAACCAGAGAGGAGGAGCTGGAAGGCACTATGGAAACCCACATGTGAAGAGATGGAGGCTGGGCTCTGTGTGGGAAGAGTAGAGAAAGACATAGCTGGACTTGGGGCTAGTTCTGTGGCGTAGTGGGTAAAGCTACTACCTGCAGTGCCAGCATCCCATATGGATGCTGGTTCAAGTCCTGGCTGCTCCACTTCCAATCCAGCTCTCTGCTATGACCTGGGAAAGCAGTAGAAGATGACCCAAGTCCTTGGGCCCCTGCACCCATGCAGGAGACCTGGACGAAGCTCCTGGCTCCTGGTTTCGGATCGGTGCAGCTCTGGCCATTGCAGCCAATTGGGGAGTGAACCATCAGATGGAAGACCTCTCTTTCTCTCTCTCTGCCTCTCCTCTCTCTGTCTAGCTCTGGCTTCAAATGAATTATTGAATCTTTTTTTTTAAAGAACTAGCTGGACTCAAGAAATCTGCGGGAAGTAGGCTTTTGAGAACTTGCTGAGGGACTAGCTGGCTGCCACAGAAGCAAAGTTGACTTCTCACCCTGGGCCTCCTGGCAGGAACTGCATGCCACCTGTCACTCCACTTCCTTTCCATCCATCTCCAGGCAGAGATACCAACTCTGGAGCACCCTTCCTTTTCTCATCAACGTCCTTGTCACTCTGCTGTCTGCACACAGTTGGTGGAAACACTGGTTGGAATTAGAAGGAAGGAAGTGCACGTGCATTTAACATCTTTTTCTGGAGAATTGAAGCTTCACTTCACACCCTAGTTCCTCTGATTCTCGACTGTGAATGCACATCAGTGTCACCTGCAGGGCTGCGCCTGTCTTCAGAGCTTCTAACTCAATAGATCTGGAGCATGGACTGAGAATGTGCATTTCTAGAAAATTCTCATGTGAGCTCCCCTGTGAGGACCACAGCTCTAACACAATGACAAGTGAAATGCATCATGGTAAGAGAGAAAAGAACCTTCAGAAAAGGATTGGTACTGCTTTGACGCTACATGGCAGAAGATTCTATGTGTGAGCTCTTGCTCTCTCTCTCTCTCTCCCCCCTCTCCAATTGTACTTTATTTCACTTTTTCTGCATCTGTTAAACAGTGAAATTTTCCCAAAATAAAAATATCCCCAACCCCAGGAAGTACAATCCAGCTGAAAGCTCTCATAAAGGCAGTTGAGGCCGGGTTAGCTCTGTTAAAACGCCCTGGTTGTTGTTTCCAGGCTGCCTTTGGTGGGGACGTTCTTTGCAACAGTATCATGATTCACCCTGTGCAACTCTCTTATTTCATTTCTGGTTTACTTCACATGTCCTGAGAATCAAAAATTCTCATTGCATTTGTGGTTCTGTGTCTAGAGATGCATAGCGGCTGGGAACAAAAATCCAGTGGGAGTTTGGGGGTTGATTTCTATGGCTGTAGGTGTGGCTCCAGAGAATCATCCAGGCTGAAAGGGATCTGGGAGCAGGGCCACACAGCAGAGTCACCTGGGAGCTTTACAAATAAGTAGATTCCTAGGCTCAGCTTCGGGTACACCAAAGTCACCTAATGGGCTCATATCCTTGAACCTCTCCAGGCATTTCTAAAGCCGTTGGTTCATGGACAGGCTTTTGGGAACTGTCTTAAAAAATCTCTTTTCTTTTTTAAAAAGTTGCACATAGAATTTAGCGATATTAACACGTGGAAACATGGAAAATATAGTATGCTGTTTCTCTTTCCTCCATCTCATGTAGATTCTTGCATTACGGAAGCAAATACTTAAGCAGCACAGGCAAATCCCTGAAGTGGAAGCCTGCTGGTGTGTGTGAGGAACAGCAGGGAGGCTTGTGTGGCTGGTGGGGAGAGTAGGCTGGGACAAGGCCCACGCCAGCCAGGGCACAGACTCTGCAGGGCTCTGGAGACCATGTAAGGACTCTGGATGTTATTATGAGTGTGATGGGAAGTCCCTGAGATGTTTTGAACAGAAGAGTTTAATGGAAGAGTTTAAATGGTGCGAGGGGGAAGGTGAACAAGGGAAGATTCTTGTGCTCTGCTTGGTGAGAGAGGACAGTGAGCTGGCTGAGGATGATAGCAAAATAGGTGGCAAGAAGCCAGGGAGATGTGGGGGAATTTTTCTAGTGCAGCCAACAGGATTTTCTACCAACTGAGGGACTAGTTATGGGGTATGAAGGAAGTCAAGTGTGGCCTCCAGATTTCTGGCTTAAGTCACTGGAAGAATGGAGTTGGCCGAAGTACAAATAACAACGGGAAGAAGTTTGGAGGGAGGCGATATTGAACTCAACTTTTTTTCTAATTCCTGATCTGTGTGTATCTCTAAGGTTTACCTCCTTTTTTTTTTTTTCAATAAATATTTGAGTATCCATTCTCTCCCCAGGTATGCAGTGAAGAATAAAGATTAATAAAATGAACCTTTTATTTCCAAAAAGTTTGCCATCTGTAAGGAAGATAGGATACTCACACCAATAATTATGATTTGCTTTGCAAAGCAGTATGTATCTAATGCAATAAGAGAGAGATTAAAAATGTCAGAAATCATAGGTAGGAGACACTTATTGGAATTGGTAGTATCCTTCCTCAAAAATGCTTCCTTTAGTCATTACATTGCAAAAAGAGAGTTCTAGTGTAATAACTTTAGCTGCCATTCGGGATATACTGGCCTCCTTCCTGCACTTCAAACATCCTCGCTATCAAGCATCTCTTTCCTCAAGCACATATTTGCGTTTGCTGTTCTTCTCGCATGAACAACCTCCCCTCCAAAAGTCACACAGCTTGCTGTCTCATCCACTTGGTCGCTGCTCAGTCACCTTATCCAAAAGGCCTCCTTTTACTATAGAAAAGAGAACCTCTTCCCTTTCCTTATTTTATTTCACTTTATTGCACTTGTCATCGTCTCTCATATTGTATACAAGACAACTTCCAAAGGTTTGTAGAAAATAGGCTTAAAGGACAGAAGGAGTTGGAGCTGAGTGTGGCTTATTAATTGTGACAAGTATATCATACTAATATGAGATGTTATTAACAGGAAAAGCTAAGCATGGGGTTTGTGAGAATACTGTACTACTTCACAATTTTTTTGTTTTATGAATTTAAAACTATTCTGAGATTAAAAAGTCTTCAAAAGGGCTAAGTTTATTTTGGTGTCAAAAATTTTTGAAATCCATACAAACGTTTTTCCATAATTCACATTTTCTTTTTTGAAGACTTTTCTTATTTATTTACACTTTGCTGTTTTCCCACACCACAGTGTAAAATGTGTGGCAAAACAGCTTTGTTTTCTTTACTGCTATATTCCTGTAACACTCCATAAATTATTGAAAAATTAATAAGTAGGAATCAAGATAAACCATGGATGTGGAGAGTAACAAGCAAATGGGTAGTTGCATCCTGCTGGGAATGAGGTTGGAGGTAGAACAGAGCTTTGGCTTCAGAAGAGAGAGAAGATGCCAGGGAGGTGCTCTTGCTAAGCTGTAGTGCGTCTGCTGGCAGCCTGGCGGAAGAAGAACGGACATGAGGCCGCGTGATTGGCTAAAACAGAGGGTGTGCTTTGGGGTATTGGGACAAGCCCTGGATTGGGAAACAGAAATGTCAGCTCTCTAACAATAGCCATGGGCCTTCTGCTTGTGTCCTCTTATAAATTCTGAGAATATAACCCGTGCCCTGCCTGACCTAGAGGGCTGTTGTATAAAAGATGCAAGCAATGGGAAAGCATTTTTGGAGCCACCAAAAATGACATGGGTTATAGCCAAGGGAGCCAGGAATGCCTGTGATAGACAGCCAGACCTCCACCTGGGGGGTCCCCGAGGGAGGCAGACCCACAGAGCACAGTGGCAACGGGGAAGCACAGCTCTCTTTCCTTAGTTGCTGGCTTTGAGTTCCAGAAGCCAATGCATCTGGAAAGTGGACTCCAGCGTGGAGCCCAGGTTAAAGGCCTCCAGAAGCTTCTCTGTATTCATGAAGACTCTGAGGGTGGGCTCTTAGCACACCCAAGAACTTGGAGAACTGAACTGGAGGAGGAAGCTGTCAGAGCCAGCCTGGTGGCAGGGCATGGCTTCAGGTGTCTGGAGAGATGGAACGCAGAAGAGGACTGTTTTCTGGGCACCATGCATGGATCTCACCTATGGGTAACTTGGCTCCCACCCTGTATTAATATTTCCTCATCCTTACTCTTCCCTTCCACTCTACTTCTCAGGGGATTTGGAATTTGAGAAATTGTTGCTTCACCTCCAAATACTTGAGATATGTATCTAAAATTACAGCCTAACCCATCAGGTGAAGAAATGATGCATTTCCTAAGAGTAAGCAAGGTGAGACTAGATCCCACACTCATTTCTTGATTCAGTTCAACCTGGAGAAGGTAGTTGGTAGTGAACATGAAAGTATTCCATTTGGATAAAGGAGCACGCTGCTTTTTTTTTTTTAAGCTTTCATTTATATAAGTTGAGCAAACTTCATGTATTTCAAATATACCGATTTAAGAGCATAGTGATACTTCCCACCCTACTCTCCCTCCTTCCCACACCCCCACCATTCCTCCTCATTCCTTTCTTATCACTTCTTTTAATTTTTACAAGAACACACTTTCAATTTATTTTATAATCACAAGTGTAACTCCACTAAATAAAGAATCTAGGGGTCAGCACTGTGGCATAATGGGTAAAGCCACCGCCTTCAGTACCGGCATCCCATACTGGCGCCAGTTCGAGTCCAGGCTGCTCCACTTCCGATCCAGCTCTCTGCTATGGCCTGGAAAAGCAGTGGAAGATGGTCCAAGTCCTTGGGCCCCTGCACCTGTGTTGGAGACCAGGAGGAAGCTCCTGGCTCCTAGCTTTGGATTGGTGCAGCTCCAGTCGTTATGGCCAACTGGGGAGTGAACCAACAAATGAAAGACCTCTCTCTCTCTCTCTCTCTCTCTCTGCCTCTCCTTCTCTCTCTGTGTAACTTTGAATTTCAAGTAAATAAATAAATCTTTTTTTAAAAAAAAAGAATCCAACAGTTAGTAAGTAGAAAAAATATTGCTCCTCAAGAGTATAGAGAAGGGCTGTAAACAATGATCAAATCTCAAAATGTCAATTTCATTCACATACATTACATTTTTTGTACTCTATTAGTTACCACAAATCAGGGAAAACATGATATTTGTCTTTTGGGGACTGGTTTATTTCACTAAGCATAATGGTTTCCAGTTGCATCCATTTTGTTGAAAAAGACAGGATTTTATTTTATAGCTGAGTAGTATTCCATAGTGTATATAAACCACATTTTATTTATTCAGTCAGTTGATGGACATCTTGGTAGATTACATATCTTAGCTAGATATTTTTCAAAAGATGAAATTCAAATGACCAACAGACACATGAAAAAAATGTCCAGGATCACCAGCCATCAGGGAAATGCAAATACAAACCACAATGAGGTTTCATTTTACCCCAGTTAGAATGACGATCATACAGAAATCAAAAAACAATAAATGCTGGTGAGGATGTGGAGGAAAAGGTACCCTAATACACTGTTGGTGGGAACGTAAACTAGTACAGCCATTGTGGAAGACAATATTGAGATTTCCCAGAAATCTGAAAACAGATCTACCATATGACCCAGCCATCCCACTCCTGGGAATTTACCCAAAGGAAATAAAATCAGCATATGAAAGAATTATCTGTACCCCCATGTTTATCGAAGGACCATGTTTCTTGCCAAAGCTGTTGGCATAAGCATTGTTTAATTATTATTTCTGGAAGTAGCAACTACTCCTTGGCCCAGAGCCATCTCTCCCTTGTCTAGGATCAGATCACAATCCATAAGCTTTACTGGTAGGATTCACAGACAGAAGGGCCCTGTTGCCTTCAGTTCATCATGGTGCCAGTGAAAATCCGCATTCTCCAAGCCCATGATGTTCCTTAAACAGCAGTGCTGCTGTTTCCGTGCCAAGCTTGCACATTGTGCTCATGAGGAAATAGGGCTTAGTACCCATTAGCCTACTACAAGAACTCCCCATTCCCTGTGCCCTTAACTGTAGCTTAGTACTACAGTTTTCCTCTTCTGTCCCCTTCCAAGCTTAGGGACATCTCTCCGCTCTCTCCACCCTCTAGTTCCTTAATGAGGGCAGGGCTTCCTGGAAGCCAGTTATCTATAAGTAGTTTAGTTCTGTCTTGTAAACATACACCTCTTATGGAATGATGAGACGCAGAGGCCTGGCTGGTTGCCTGTTTTGAAAAGAGAAGAGAAAATGTGTAGATCAAAATCTCAATACATTGCTGTCCCCCAGATAGTGCTATTTTATAAAAGCTTTATGGAAGTAAGATTGGGATACAATAAACGGAACACATTAAAAATGCGCATCTTCAGGGCCATTGTTTGCCTAGTGGTTAATATGCTGCTTAAGATGCCTGTATCCCATACTGGAGTACACAGGTTAAAGTCCTGCATCCACCCCTAATTCCAGCTTCAAGTTAATGCATTCAGACCCTGGGAGGTAGCAGGTGATGATGCGAGAGAGAACACCTGCTGCCCATGTGGGAGCGTGGGAATGAGTTCCCAGTTCCCAGTTTTGACCTTTTCTACCTCTGGCATTGTAGGCATTTGGAGAATGAACAGCAGATGGTTCTATTTCTGTCTGTGTGTCTGTCTTCCCCCTCCCCTTCAAAGAAATAAAAAGATAAATTTTAAAAAGCACAATTTGATCTGTTGTACATATATATCGCTGCAAATCACTGCCATCATCAAGAAAATTACCATGTTCACCTCTGCCAAAAGTCTTTCTGTGCTCCTTTGTAATTCTTCTAGGCACTGCTCCCACCCCAAGGAAAGCGTTGATCTGCTTTCTGTCGCTTTAGAATGACGTGTTTACATTTTCAGAATTACATGTAAGTGAAAGCATACCATATGTACTCATTTTGTCTACCTTCTTTCTTTTTTTAAAAAAAGATTCATTATTTATTTAAAAGGCAGAGTTACAGAGAAACAGAGGCAGAGAGAGAGAAAGTCTTCCATCCACTGGTTCACTCCCCAAATTGCCAAAACAGCTGGAGCTAGGCCTATCTGAAGCCAGGAGCCAGGGGCTTCCTCTAGGTCTCCCACGCATGTGCAGGCGCCCAAGGACTTGGGCCATCTTCCACTGCTTTCCCAGGCCTTAGAGGAGAGCTGGATCGGAAGTGGAGCAGCAGGGACACAACCCAGTGCCCATATGGGATGCCAGCACAGCAGCACTGGCTTTACCTGCTGTACCACAGTGCCAGCCCCCATATACCTTTTTTCACTCGGCATAATCATTTTGAAATTCATCTTTGATAGTATCTTCCTTTTTCTTGCTGAATAGAAAAGGTTGGGACTAAGATGAGACAAGTAGAGTGCTGAAGGTATAAACTGTAATTAGTTGTTTATTGTCTTGTTGTTAACTACTATGCTAATAACACTTGTGATTGCCCCTTTTAACAGTTTTAAGAGTTAACATATAGTATTGTTAACTATAGGCACAATGCTGTACAGCAGTGTACAGCAGATCTCTAAAAGTTATTTATCTTGTAGAAGTGAAGCCTTCCTTTTTTTTTTTTTTTTTTTTTGACAGGCAGAGTGGACAGTGAGAGAGAGAGACAGAGAGAAAAGTCTTCCTTTTTTTTTGCCATTGGTTCACCCTCCAATGGCCGCCACAGCTGGCGCAATGCAGCTGGCGCACCGCGCTGATCCAAAGCCAGGAGCCAGGTGCTTCTCCTGGTCTCCCATGGGGTGCATGGCCCAAGCACTTGGGCCATCCTCCACTGCACTCCCGGGCCATAGCAGAGAGCTGGCCTAGAAGAGGGGCAACAGGGAAGAAATCCGGCACCCCGACCGGGACTAGAACCCGGTGTGCCGGCACTGCAGGCGGAGGATTAGCCTATTAAGGCATGGCGCAGGTGCTGTTTGTCCTTCTATGACTGGCTTATTTTGCTTAGTATAATAACGTTCTCCGGGTTCATCCATGATGTTGAAAATGGTAGCATTTTCTCCATGCTTAAGCTGAGTAACATTCCATTGCATGCATCCACAATATCCCATGTTTTCTTTATGCGTTCATCTATCATTGGACATTTAGGTTGCTTCCATGTCTTGGCTGTTGTGAATAATGTTGCAATGGATATACAAGGAATAGGACATTTCAAAAAATTTCTGGAAAAATGGAATTGAAGTGTAAGTTTATCTGGGTGCAAGAAAATTTTGAAATACATGGATAGCTTTTTCTTAAGGCACATTTTCTATGAACTTTTTAGGAACCCTCATTCATGTAACTTTGAGATCCTGGCTTTTATTCATTTGGATAAACACTCAGAAGCAGAATTGCTGGATCCTATGGCAGCACTATTTTTTTTTTAAAGATTTATTTATTTATTTGAAAGGTAGAGTTGTTGGCTGGCGCTGTGGCCTTAATAAGGCTAATCCTCCGCCTGCGGCAACTGCACACCAAGTTCTAGTCCTGGTCAGGGCACCAGATTCTGTCCCGGTTGCCCCTCTTCCAGGCCAGCTCTCTGCTGTGGCCCGGGAGTGCAGTGGAGGATGGCCCAAGTCCTTGGGCCCTGTACCTACATTGGAGACCAGGAGAAGCACCTGGCTCCTGGCTTTGGATCAGCGCGGTGGGCCGGCCGCAGCACGTCATCCGCGGCCATTGGAAGGTGAACCAATGGTAAAGGAAGACCTTTCTCTCTGTCTTTCTCTCTCACTGTCCACTCTGCCTGTCAAAAAAAAAAAAAAAAAAGAAGAAGAAGAAGAAGAAAGAAAGAAAGGTAGAGTTGTCGAGAGACAGAGGCAGAGAGAGAAGTCTTCCATCTACTGGTTCACTCCCCAGATGGTTGCAACAGCTGGAGCTGGGCTGATCTGAAGCCAGGATCCAGGAGCTTCTTCCGGATCTCCCACACAGGCCCAAGACTTAGGCCAATCCTCCATTGCTTTCCTAGGCCGTCACAGAGAGCTGGATCAGAAGTGGAGCAGCAGGGGCTTGAACCAGCACCCATATATGATGCCGGCACTGCAGGCTGTGGCTTTACCTGCTACACCATGGCGCCGGCCCTGGCAGTACTATGTTTAATTTTTTAAGAACCTCCATACTGTTTTCCATAGCAGTTGGATCATGTTACATTAACAAGAACAAAGGTGTCAGTTTCTCTATGTCCTGTCCAAACTTTATTATATTTTGTTTTGGTTAATAGCAGCCATCCTGACAGATGTGACATGATATCTCCTTATGGTTTGGATTTGCATTTCCCTATTGATTGGTGATGTTGAGTGTCTTTTCATCTGACGATGGGTCATTTATATGTCTCTGAAGAAATGCCTCTGAAAGTTCTTGCCCATTTTTAAATCAGCTTTGTTTTTGCTATTGACTTGTATAAACTCCCTTTAAATCTTGAATATTAACTTCTTATCAAATATATGCTTTCCAAAGATTTTATCCCATTCCACAGGTTGCTCCTGTTCATTATTTGTCTTGCTTTGCAAAAGTTTTTGTTTCTGCTTTTGTTGCTTGTGTTTTTGGTTCCATGTCCAAGAAATCATCGCCTGTACCAATGTCATTAAGCTTTCCCTCTATGTCCTTTACCAGCAGTTTTACAATTTCAAATCTTATGTTTAAATCTGCTCTCCAGTTTTGAGTGAGTTCTTGTGTATGATGTAATTTCTTTATTTTGCAAGTGACTATCCAATTTTCCCAGCGCCCATTTTATGAAAGATTATTCTTTCTCCATCACATGTTTTTAGCATTCTTGTTCAAGATCAGTTGACCTTGTATCTGTGGGTTTACTTCTGGGCTGTCTGTTTTCTACCATTTGTCTATAAGCATGTTTTTACGTATGTGATATACTATTTTAACTGATGTAGCCTTGTAATATATTTTGAAAATTGAAAACGTGATACCTCTAGCTTCATTCTTTTTTTATTGCTTTGGCTATTCAAAGTCTTTTTTGGTTCAATCTTAAGTTTTTGTTTTTTCTTGTAAAGAAGTCAACGAGATGTAATCAATTCTGAATCAGTTTCATTTTTTGCTTCTTATAATGTGTTTCATTACCTGGCACTTTACATGCGTAGTAACATTTTTTAAGATTTTTAAATTTGAAATGCAGAGCCAGAGAGGGGGAGAGAGAGAGAGAGAGAGAGAGAGAGAGAGAGAGAGAGAGAGAGAGAGAAGGGAGTATGGAGAGAGACACTGCTCCTATTGGCTGATTCACTCCCTAAATACTCACAGTGGTTAAGACTGAAGCCTGGGAGCTGGTGCCATGGCTCACCTAGTTAATCCTCCGCCTGCGGTGCCAAATTCTAGTCCTGGTTGCTCCTCTTCCAGTCCAGCTCTCTGCTGTGGCCTGGGAGGGCAGTGGAGGATGGCTCAAGTGCTTGGGCCCCTGTACCCACATGGGAGACCAGGAGGAAGCACCTGGCTCCTGGCTTCAGATTGGTGTAGCTCCAGCCGTAGTGGCCATTTTGGGGGTGAACCAACAGAAGAAAGACCTTTCTCTGGGTCTCTCTCTCTCACTGTCTAATCTATCTGTCAGGTTAAAAAAAGAAAAAAGACTGAAGCCTTGATGTGGGAATGCAATCTAGATCTCCCACACGGGTGGCAGAAACCTAATTACTTGAGCTATCACCCTTGCCTCTCAGGATCTACTAAATTAACAGGAATCTGGAGTCAGGAGCCAAAGGAGGGTATTGAACTCAGGCATTCTGATATAGGATGTAGGAGTCTTAACTGCCCTGCCAAATGCCTAACCCATGTGCCTGGTAATTTTTTTGTTGTGTGGGACACACATACACTAAAAAACTTTAAAAAACATTTTTGAAATTAAAATTTAACTAAGTGTCCTGTGTTTCCTCTGGAGGTTCTATGTCCGGACAGCTCCAGTCCTCTAAAACTCTCTGGACTCTTTGGCCCTATCACCTAGGAAATTCCCCAGGCTCTGTCTGAGTTCCTGCTCATTGTATTGATCTGTGCCACTCAGCTCGCCCAGTTGCTGGCCTTTTCTTCTTTGTTTCCTGTCTCTTAGAGATTGCTGCCCTTTGTGTCGGATGGTGATTATCCCAAAACCCAGTATTTCATACATTCTGTCCTTTTTGATTGTTTAGAAGAGGAGGGTAAATCTAGTCCCTGTTACTCTAACTTGGTTGCAAATGGAAGTCCATCCCCAGAAGTTGTTGCTTTCTACCTGGAGCCAGAACACGGTGCTGATGGGGGCCAATCCCTTCATAGGAGAGTTTGTAGATTTGCATCACAGTTGCATGTAGCCTTCTATCTAGAGAAAATGAAACCCACGGGTCATAGGAGTACCTGGTGATTATGAAGATGATTAACTACTGTTGAGAAGTTGATTAGAATTGGATAAATGCTAACAACAGAATGGAGAAAGGCCACTGACCTTTGTCACTGACCGTTGTCGCCAAATACAAAGGTCAAATCGGCACATTACGTTATATTGTATCACAACACTTGTCAGATTTGGCTGATAGTCATATCCTGCAAACCTCAAATGCTTTTGGAATCTGAGCCAGGAAGTCTCGTAGAGGCAGGGTGATGAAACTGGGGTCACAGAACGCATAGTGGGCTTTATATTCTCTTAGTAACTGTTCAAGAAGCAGTGACGTCTTCCCTTGTGGGATCTGCAGATAAAAATAAAAGCATATCTTCTGCAATTTCTCTTGGTCCAGCTATATGCCGCTATCCTCTGGGCATGTCAGGAGGCCACATTCCAGATGAAGACATCACAGCTTCCAGTCAGTGGTCAGAGTCCACAGCTGCCAGATACGGAAGGTGAGGATGGACACTTCAGAAGAGCCCGAGGTCTGGGATGGACAGATTTCCTGGACAGAGAAGCCCTGACTCAAGGGATTGGGGAAAAGGGGTGGTCCTGGCAGGAATATGGCATTGGTGGGAGCTGGTGGGAATGGGGCAAGTACATCAGTGGGTCGTTCCTGTTCTGTGTGTTTGCAAGGAGAGATTTCAGGTCTTGGTGGCTTGCGTTGGTCTTGCAATCCCATCGCAACCACAGGAGCCGCAGGGCCACAATACCCACAGTGAATGGGTTCATTGAAAGGCGGTGAATTTGCTTTCCTTGGCCTTCTCACTCTGAGTTGCTGTAGGAGGCAGGCCAGAGTGGCAGATATGCAGTGGTACAGATTATGTAGAATGCCAGGGATTAAGAGAGCTGCTCCCCTTCTCAGTGGGTTCTGTGAAACATCACTCACTATGCAAAGTGTGATGGACTTACCCAACCCTCCAAAAAGTTCTTCTCTCTCAAGATTTTCTCACATAGAACAGCTATCCTCATCCATAATTAGGACGTGGTAAGTTCCTTGTGGTATAATTTGAGGGTTTCTCTGTATCCCCAAATCTCCCAACTCAAAAACTGTTCTGCTGATTGGGGCCTGATCCTCCCCCAGAATTAATTATTTTGCTGGAAAGTGTTGATTTTGTTAAAATGGAATCATCCATAAGGAAAATAACCCTGCAAAAACCTTCCTCATAATATTTATCTTAGTGTGAGAAAGACCAGAGTGATGGTTGGTGGGTGTTGGAAGGGAGCAGCAACTGACTGGGTAACATCTGTGAGAAATGGGAGCATTCCAGAGAAGAGGGAAAGTGGCAAGAGGTTCCCAAAATAAACCCTGAACTGATTGCACAATTACGCTCAGTGGTAGCTAAGCCTGGATGTAAAAAAGCAAAACCAGAGTTTTTACTCTTCCCCTGGCTTGCTGTCAGCCTCCCCCTCCCCATGGCTTTCCAAGGCTTTTTGCTGGGCTGTTGTGCCCATCCTGCTGGTTAGAATTCCACTGCATTGCACAGTCCACACTCAAGATTCTACTATCCACCCCTCGGCACTCCCGTAACTTAATGCCCAAGCAAAGAATGACTAACTCTGCCAGGCTGAGTCTGAGATTGTGGGGTGTGTGTGTGTGTGTGTGTGTGTGTGTGTAGCGGGAGTGTAAGGATGATGGAATGAACATAGAGGGACAGAGGGTAGAAAGCGTTTCATTTCCCTTGGGACTGTAAATCAGGCTAGGAGTAAAGGCTACCTATGATCTGAAGCCCTCCAGCTCCCTGGTAGTGACTCCCTCTGAGTTTCACGATACTCTACCGAAAGGTAACTAACCACAAATAGATACCGTGATGGAGTCAGACTGGTGAGGAGAATCCGAAGAGTTCAACTAGACTGGGCACGCAGCCTGCTCTCTCCCCTCATGACAGAGCCGCTGCTGGCTGTGAATTGGTACAGAAGTCCATGGTTTCATGGTTGCTCTCTCTTTCCCTAATTCTCGCCTCTCAAGACTGGACTCAGAAGAAGGGGATGGAGCCTGGTGTCCAGAGATCCCAGTGGAGCCTGATGACCTGAAGGAATTTTTGCAGATCGACTTGCACACTCTACACTTTATCACTCTTGTGGGGACCCAAGGGCGCCATGCTGGGGGGCACGGCATTGAGTTTGCTCCCATGTACAAGATCAATTACAGTCGGGATGGTACTCGCTGGATATCATGGCGGAATCGACATGGGAAACAGGTAGGAAGAAGCATTCAGAGCCTAGGATATCCAACACCATAGGTTAGAAGAAGAAGAGCACAAGTTGTCTATGTAGGTATGTGAGTCTATAGACCCAGCATTGCCTTGTAAATGTGTAGCCCAGAATGAGAGAGGGTGGAAAGTGGGCACAAAGGAGAATAACAAGGCAGAATGGATCCTGTCTGCTCCTTGAATTAAAAGGAAGCCTAACAAAAGGGTGGTGGGGATGAAGGAGTGTGAGTGTGATCTTATACTATTGCTTCACTCTTTCTCTTCTCTCTCCCCAGGTGCTGGATGGAAATAGTAATCCCTATGATATTTGCCTGAAGGACTTAGAGCCACCTATTGTGGCCAGATTTGTTCGCTTCATTCCTGTCACTGACCACTCCATGAATGTGTGCATGAGAGTGGAGCTTTATGGCTGTGTTTGGCTAGGTAGGTCTCTAGCACAGGGAGCTTACTGACATTATGAAAAACCCTGACCCCTGGGATTTAAAGACAAGGAAATCAGAAAGGGATGGGATCAGTTAGCTCAGTAGGGGTGGGGAACCTTTGTTCTGCCAAGGAGCATTTAGATATTTATGACATCATTTGTGGGCCATATGATCAACTTAAAAACTAGCCTACTGTAGACTTATTGAATTTCAAATCCCACCTGTGGTTGGCTCAGCAGGGTCAGGCCAGATGATTTCTTGGGCTGGACATTCCTCACCCCAACAAGGTAAATCCCTCTCGGTGTGAGAAAGGAACATTGTTTATCCACCCCAGGGCTTGGTGCCCCACAGCCAGAATGATGCATTCAGAGTCAGTCTGTTGACTGCTACCGAGAAGTGCTCCTCAGCAGTGCTCCCTGTGTGCCCACGTTGGGAGCTAATGGACATACTATGCAGACTTTAACTGTGAAGTTCTTGTTGCTCCAAGTGGTAGTTGGTGTGAGCATCAAGTACAGTGTCCTTGTCCATGGCACTGACAACTGTGTTTTTCTTGGCAGATGGCTTGGTGTCTTACAATGCTCCAGCCGGGCAGCAGTTTGTACTCCCAGGAGGATCTATAATTTATTTGAATGATTCTGTCTATGATGGAGCTGTTGGGTACAGGTAAGTTCTGGAAATTTTGGTCATTAAGTGAAAAAATGGCCACTAGGAGGAATGTTATTATGGTTTAGGATCAGTTATCAATCGATAAATCAACCAATCAGTATTATTTAGTCCCTGTACTATACATTGTGAAATAACACAGATAAAATAAGCAACATGGTCTTTATTTCCCATGAACTTAAATCCTATTTTAGGAAAAAAAGCAATCACATAGAAAACAGAAGTAAATCACACAAAGCAAGGTGCTGAGTGTGGTAGCCATAATTTTTGATCCTGAAAGCAGGACATAATGACACAAATATTGTTATGTTTATATAGGCACAGGGCCAGAAGAATTGAAGTAATAACTATAATAATGGCAAGTCATGAAGTTCAAGAAGCATAGATTCCATAAATTTAAATGTTTTAGAAATTCTGAAAAGAAAGAGACAACTCAGGTTTGTGAGTGACAGGGAAGTTTCTAGGATGAGATGAGAATTTAAGTTGTGGAAGAAGGTAGAAGGGAACAGAGGAAACAAGGCTAAGGGCAAGGATGGACTGATGGACAAGTCTGACATGTGTCAGTGGAGGACCATGATGGAGAAGTGTGATCAGATACAGTGGGAATTTAAAGTTAGAACAGAAATGTTCTTTCTTACGTCATTTCATGCCAAACTTCTTCTAGACCACCCCAACACTTTCTCCTTAGCTTTATCCTTACCTGCAAAGAATGAGTCTGGAGAGAGATTGGATCCTAGTGAAGTACAGACCAGATGATGGAAATTCTCAGGAGTTGCAAATGGGGATATTAGTGAGTATTAGGAAGGAGAGCATGAGATGATAGCACACCCATTGGCTTAGGAGAATAAATCATTGTCTCAGCTGGCATCCCCTGGGTGAAGTCCTGATTTATCCCCTCTTCCTTCCTTGCCACCTGCCTAGTCAGTGTTGTGTCCTATTTGCCTAACCGTCTTATCAGCATTTCAATCAGCCACACCCCAATCAGATTATTACACAAATCATGGAAGAAACCAGGGTTCAGTTTAATCCAGTTTAGTTTACTAATTGTTTGAGAATCAACCATGACTATGTGCGAGAAATGTGGCTAAGTGTTGTCAGTATTCAAAGATAATGGAGAAAAAATAATTTTAAAAATGTAGATGCAACTTACTTACACCTAATAATTGAGGTAATGAGATATCTGTTTGGCATGTGTCAGAGTGATGAAAGCCAAGACACTTAGGTCAGTCTCAGGAAATATTGCAGAGTAGCCGAAGTTACTTTTTAATGAAAAAAGTTACAAGAGTAAGATATATTCATTGTAGTAATAATTCAAAGGCATATAAAGTAAATATAAAAAAATTTTTCTTCTTTATTTCTACTCCACTTGGGTTTAATTTTGATTCAAGAAAAATGAAGTTGTTCTTTTTAATTTAATTTTAATAATGGCTTCTGGGGCCATTGGGAATTATAGCTACTGCAAGTAAACTTACGTTCTCCTAGCCTTCTGATCTGTAGAGAGAAGGAAAGCTGATAAAACCTTGGGAGAGCTAAGCTCGGGTTATTGTGGATAAGGACAAATTTTATAATTTGCTAAACATTTTTAATAATCAAATATTTCAAAATGTATCTGTGAGGCCAGCATTGTTACTCTTAATCAATTTCTGCAGTTCAAAAATTGTACATGCCATTGGCTATGACTGAATCTGTCAGGGGCACATCCATATTTACTTGAGAGGGACTCTCACACTCTCTTCTTTTGGGAGAGTCTTGACATATCTCCCAGAGGTTCACATGCAGAACTTGAGAAGTGAGAATTTTCACATCACAGACTTCTGCTGGGTCCCTCCATAGAAAGAAGAGATGCCTCTTTATGTCTTTCTAATAGTTGAATTAATATATAAGTAATGTTACATCCCAGGCTGCAGTCATGCAAAATAGAGCTTCATACTCCAAAGTGGAGAAGTTTATTGAACCAAAAAATAAAATTTAATCCAATACCTGAGACTCTCATGAAATTCATGTATTTCATTTCATGGGTCATATATTTTATCTATTTAATTGCATTTAAATATAAATAAAAATTTGGCAAAATGTATTACTACCCTTTTTGCTCTTCAGTGTGATATCAAGTTGAGTTGTTGGAGATGTGGAGTGTGAAAGGGCATGACTGGCTTCTCTGCAGTTGATTCACTGAATAATAATAGCATACAAAAGAGGGTCAGAAAAATTTCCAAGATGCTCTGAAAACATCTTAGTGATGGAGCAAGTGCTAGTATTTACTGTAGTGTTCATTCTATACATTCATTCATTCATTAATCTATAATTTGACTAAGTATGTTTGATAATTTTGGGCCATTATGTCAAGACATTATTTTCAATATACTTATGTATGAATAGGCAAGGATGCAATGGATTATAGAGAACAATATAAATTGACAAAGTATTGTTCAAAAGTTTTGCTACTAAAGTGGTAGGCACTTAATATTTTGTAAAACTCATTGATAGGCAATTCTTAACTAGCTGTTTATTTATTTATGTAGGATAAATGCATCAGTACTATGAAACAAATCTGATTTTTTCATAATCATTCAACCTCCAAGATACTCAGCTCCCAGAAAAAAACAGCTGCAAAAATTTTTTCCATAAGTGTGATTAACCCCAGGTTCTTCTCTCTTTCCCTTCTCCTATTCTGGCCTGAGCAGCATGACCGAAGGACTGGGCCAGTTAACAGATGGGGTGTCTGGCCTGGACGATTTCACTCAGACCCATGAATACCATGTGTGGCCTGGCTATGACTACGTGGGCTGGAGAAATGAAAGTGCCACCAATGGCTACATCGAGATCATGTTTGAATTTGACCGTATCAGGAATTTCACTACCATGAAGGTCAGTGGAGTGAGGTGTGGGGGAACTTCTTCAAGGAAGGCAAAATTCTAAAGTGGTAGAGAAAAGCTTGCTAGAGAGAACCCTGAGTTGAGGTCAGCAGAACTGCATTCAAACACATATTCTGCTAAGGAGCTATGTACATTTCAAAGTTACTTCACTTCTATGGGTTGTGTCTTCATTTGTGAATACTGTGCGGGGGCGGGGGGGGGGTTAGCTTAGGTCAGTACTTCTTAATGTTTTTCTTTCTTTTTTTTCCTTTTTGTTCCAATGCTAGAGCTATTGTATCCATTCCATCAGGCCCCGTAGTTGTTTTATTAATTTTTTATATCAGGGAAATTAGGAGAAGTAGTTGAATTTTCTTGAGTAGTTGGATGGAAGTCAAAAGGCTTGAGAAAGATCTAGGGCCTGGGTGTGTGATGGGGCATAATAAATGCAGATACCAGATAAGAGCTGAGCCTGAAGCTTAAGGCCTGATTTCAACTTTTGCTAAAGCAAGTCCTCACAAGAGAGCCCAATCTCGATGTCAGGATTGAGGACATCTCCATTAGTGGAAGCATGAGTTTCCTCCTACCTAACTCGACCAATCACTTTCTTTTTCTCTTCCACAATCCCAAGTCTCTTTCAGAATGAAAAGAGTGAAAGAAGAAAAATTCATGCAAAAAAAGACCAGATTTGATGTTAAGCCTGAATTTAAGGTTGAGCAAAAGTAGGACTTATGAGTGAGGAGGAAAGCCCCTCTTCTGGATGTCAAGAGGAGGCCTTAGGGATTACGAGGTTCACCTGTAACTCTTTCTGGCTTATGAAGGAGCAGGAGAGGACCCTATTACAAGTCCCAGGAAAGAGAGTGGGCAAGTGAACTTGACCTCACACAGGATCCTTGTTTGTATGTTGTTTTTCCCCATTGATCATTGGGTGTGGAATAGTAGTGACTAACAAATTGGTGATTCTTCTATTCACACTCAGTTCTCAGCTTCAGTATTCGTTTTCCTAA
Organism: Sylvilagus floridanus; assembly: GCA_949820135.1. Lineage (NCBI taxonomy): Eukaryota > Metazoa > Chordata > Mammalia > Lagomorpha > Leporidae > Sylvilagus > Sylvilagus floridanus. The sequence goes on from OX463225.1 coordinate 124,273,080, forward strand.
ATCCACCCTATCTTCTATATCTGTCACCAGTTTATCAACTGCATTTGAGTGTCTGCACACTGCTAGGTTCTGGGAGGTAAGCAGGTGAGTAAGGTAATGATTCCCAACATTGAACAATTTGCAGTTCAGTGTTGAGGGCACTGCTTCCCAAAAGCAGGAATGTAGGATGATATGGAATGTACAAGAAAACTGTGTTATCATCAGGAGGTCTTGGTAAATCAAAATTTATTCATCCCACAAAATAGAAGTCAAAAAGAAAATACCTACTTATTGTACTACTCCCAGATGTTAATGTAACAATATATCCTAATTGGATTAATAGCTACTTGTTATATGAATATGTAAGATGATAACAGAAAGATCTATACATGCTCAATCTGCTAGTTTATTTTCTTAAAGATTTATTTTATTTATTTGAAAGGCATAGATCCAGAGAGAGAAAGAGAGAGATCTTCTTTACATTAGTTCACTCCCCAAATGGCCGCAACAGCTGGGTCTGGGCCAGGCTGAAGCCAGGAGCCAAGAGTTTCTTCCAGGTCTCCCACATGGGTGCAGGGGTCCAAGCACTTGTGCCATCTTCCACTGCTTTCTGAGGTGCATCAGCAGGGCACTGGATCAGAAGTGGAGCAGCCGGGACTCAAACTGGCACCCATATAGGATGTGGGCATTGCAGCTGGAGGCCAAAGTTTCTATGCTACAGCATGAGCCCCTGCTAGTTTATTTTTAAGTATGGCTCTTTGGCAGTTTTAAAACATGAGTGTGTGCAACTGTGTGTAACACATTATTCTTCACAGTTCTTTTGGAGGAAGGGGCATAGGCATGCCAAAAACAATATACTTTAAGATAATATATTTATATTGCTAAATAATGTGTGTCTCTATATGCATCTATGAACATGTATATAAATTCATAAATATATGCCACTGGGAATATTTCTGGTCCCATGAGTAAGTGAGATATGTTTTAAACTCTCTTTAAAGTTATAATAGTCATTCAGTAAACTTGATCTTCCTGAGTCCCCAAGCAATGCTTACTTAATGAGCTTATCACAGGTCAAAATTATTCAAGGGCATATTCTACAATCAAAAGTACCATAAACTTTTAAGGATCTGACCCAGGGCTAGTCCTCTTGAAATTAAACAGGGCTGTTGCATATTTTAATTTTTTCTGGGACAAAGTGAAAGATGACTTCCAGGGCACTGATACCTTCTAGAGAGTAGTTTTTGAAAAAAAAAAAAAAAGGGGGGTGGGGGTGGCGCCATGGCTCACTTGGTTAATCTTCCACCTGCAGTGCCAGCATCCCATATGGGTGCTGGGTTCTAGTCCTGGTTGCTCCTTTTCCAGTCCAGCTCTCTGCTGTGGCCTGGAAACACAGTTGAGGATGGCCCAACTCCTTGGGCCCTGCACCCACGTGGGGCACCAGGAAGAAGCACCTGGCTCCTGGCTTAGGATCGGCGTAGTTCCAGCCATAGTGGCCATTTAGGGGGTGAACCAATGGAAGGAAGACCTTTCTCTCTGTCTCTCTCTCTCACTGTCTAACTCTACCTGTCAAATAAAAAAAAAAAGAGAGAGAGAGAGAGAGTAGTTTTTGCTTCTTAGGCAAATCACCACAAAGTCCCCCCAAAAATATATTTAAACTATACCACCAAAATATGTCAATAAACTTCTAAAAAATGTTTTGTACCTCTTGAGTAAATATGTAAGACCACATGGAAATAAAATCCTATGCTATTTATGTGCATTCCAGTTGAATTCCTAAAACATCTGTAGGAGAGATTACTACCTTCCCCAGAGAGTACTTATCCAACACTTTCAGATTTCAAAACATCTGAAAAATCTATTGAAGCTAGATGATATCCCTTTGATTTTTATCTTAGCCATGCTCAATTGACTTATGTTCAGTAAGCTGGAACAGTTAATTCATCCCAAAGAAGGTCTTAACACATGGTTTCATCATTAAAACATTTGGAGGAAAATTGAATGGGAAAGTTAAATGTTTTGTTAGATTTTGGTGTGTCATATGTTCAAAGAGCATTGGGCTAGGAGCTTAGGGTTCTAGACCCAGCTCTGCTCTGATTGACCACAGGCAATGCAAAGCTCAGACTCTCCCTAGTAAATAGAGAGTTGGGCCAGACGGTTTCTACAACATCCGGTAGCTCTGATATTCTATTTTCAGAGTATTCTGGTCTGTTTCTTTAGTCATGAATTTTATATCATCATCATTGCTTCTTCTTCAGCTAAAAATAAATTCAGAACCATAGTCCTGTGTTGGCTATCCAGAAACCAGAAGAGGGTATGGATGGTAGTAACCTTGAAACGGAAGCTGGAAATCTATTCCTAGAATGACAATGATGTTTTTCCAGCCTTTAAAGTTCTTAAATGTGAGGGATAGAGGCCAGCAGAGCTATTTCTCCATATAGGATTGAGCCAGAGGAAATGGTACTGAATCCCCATGCGGCGTTTGAGTTAGCTACAAACATGCACACTCCATTTTTGAGGACTGCTAAACACAGTGAGGTGCTACAGAAGGGCTGTTGTGGCGTCTTTGCTCATGATAACTCTTTCTTTTAAGGTGTATTTATGTGAAAGTTAAAAAGTCAGAGTTAGAGAGAGAGAGAGAGATCTTCCACTGGAGAGAACTCCACTGGCTCACTCCCAGCTGAAGCCAGGAGCGAAGAGCTTCATCCAAGTCTCCAAATGGGTGGCAGTGGTTCAAACACTTCAGTCATCTTCCATTGCTTTTCCCAGGCCATTAACATGGAGTTGGATCAGAAGTGGAGCAGCCGGGACTCAAATGGGATGTCAGAGTCACAGGCTGCAGCTTTACCCACTATGCCACAATGCCAACCCCATCCTAGAGACTCTTTTTTTTTTTTCAGGCAAAGTTAGACAGTAAGAGAGAGAGACAGAGAGAAAGGTCTTCCTTTTTTCCGTTGGTTCACCCCCCAAGTGGTTGCTACAGCCGGCGTGTTGCTATTAAAAACCATGTAGTTATCCTGGTGAAAAGATCATAGCAACAGGCAAAAAGGTACATACCAACTTCCAGCAGACCTCTTTTCTCATCTCAGAAACTACTATGAGAAGAACTTGATGCCCCAAGCAAAATGACTTTACCTAAACTGAAGTTAATTGAGAGAGATGATGAAATCTGTGTCTTTGGCTGTAAATTGCTGCCACGTGGCACATGCAATGAGACATCTAAGAAGAAAAATGAACCTGTTTGGAGCTGTGTATTATTTCCAGTTGCTGATACAGACTGTGCTGTAAAGGGGGCTCTGGCTTTTGAATGCACACAGGAGGAAGTAGGACAGCAGCCTTCTCCCCACCTCCGTTCAGGGTAGCTCATAGCTGAGTAGATGGCAGCTGTGGTGGAAAGATAGACTCAAGAGAGTCCAGGGCGAGGAAGGATGACCCAGAGTCTGTTAACAGATGAGGAAACTGTAGCCCAATGACATGATGTGATGTGGCCAGGACACAGTCACATAGAGGTAACTAGAGTTGAAGCTCAGGTTTCATAGGGCCTGACCAAAGTATTATGCCACAATGATGTTCCTAGGAGGACAAATCCAGAAGCTTACAAAGCACCAACTCTTCACCAAGGTTGGTGTTCAGAGAAATAGGAAGGTCTGGGATTTTACTGGATTAGCTTGCACTGTGTTCCCATGTGACCCAGCAGTGCCAACCTGCCACTCACTTGCTCCTTTCTCTGCTAGGTCCACTGCAACAACATGTTTGCTAAAGGAGTGAAGATCTTTAAGGAAGTACAGTGCTACTTCCGCTCTGAAGCCAATGAGTGGGAACCTAATGCTGTCTCCTTCCCTCTTGTCCTGGATGACGTCAACCCCAGTGCTCGGTTTGTCACAGTGCCACTGCACCACCGAATGGCCAGTGCCATCAAGTGCCAATACCATTTTGCTGATACCTGGATGATGTTCAGTGAGATCACCTTCCAATCTGGTAGGAATCTCGGGGCCCCATGGTGCCAAGGGAGCAGGATAATGATGGAGGAAGGCACGTGTCCAGAGCTCCCTGGCAGGTGTCTGTGAGGAGCAGGGTTGTCCACATAGCTTCCTGTTGGTGGACAGAGAGACTCCTTCCCTCTGGCTGGTTTCAGTTGTGGAGGGGCAGGGGTGAGAATGGAAGTGAGCAGAATATTTACTGGACTTCCCTCATATAAGATACATTTCTCTGGGAAAGATGAATGGTGAGAGACTAAAAAAATGATAATAGGATGTATTAAAGACTATATAAGGTAAAGAGATTAAGGAGATGGACTCCTAAGAACTCTTAAAATATTTCAGTTAAAATTCCTAAATCCACACAAAAATAAGCAGAATAATGAACTTCCACCTAGCACTCAACTATCAAAATTTTACCATATTTGTTTGATCTATTTCTCTCTTTTGCTTTAGGATTTTAAAGCAAATCTGAAGCATTATTTGAATCTTTCACTGAATATTTTCAGTTGTCTTTTAGGATTTCTTCTGATAAACAATTGAGGAGATGCATATTTAAAAAGAAAAAAATTCATGAATTCACATTGCTACTCATTCTAATTAAAAATGATAAAGTGTTTACTTAAATTTGATTTCATACTTGTTTCTTTTTTACCTATACTATAACTAGCATGTTCCCAAACAATATTAGCAACATTTGTTTGATCCTACTGTTGAAAAATAGTAAAACCAATATTATTACTAACACCCTAACTACTGAGTGAGTTTTAAGATTTCTGTTAAGAATTTTCTTTGTCCTTAGGGAATATCCTACTGAGGATATCCAATCAAAATATTATATTTTATGTCAATTAGAATAATAGTGGGATAATTATTTTCTCTGAGTATTTATCACCCCCATGCTATACAGTTAAGTTCTGTTTCAACTTTTTTTTTTTTTTTTTTTTGACAGGCAGAGTGGACAGTGAGAGAGAGACAGACAGAAAGGTCTTCCTTTTGCCGTTGGTTCACCCTCCAATGGCCGCCGCGGACGGCGCGCTGCGACCGGCGCACCGCGCTCCTCCGATGGCAGGAGCCAGGAGCCAGGTGCTTTTCCTGGTCTCCCCTATGGGGTGCAGGGCCCAAGCACCTGGGCCATCCTCCACTGCACTCCCGGGCCACAGCAGAGGGCTGGCCTGGAAGAGGGGCAACCGGGACAGAATCCGGCGCCCCGACCGGGACTAGAACCCGGTGTGCCGGCGCCGCAAGGCGGAGGATTAGCCTGTTGAGCCACGGCGCCGGCCTGTTTCAACTTTTAAATATTCATTTTAAATTTAAATTTCTATTCTTGATTTACTGATAGCAGCAAATAGTGATTGAATGTACTGGAACCAGGTATTGTGCCAAATCTTGAAAAATTAGAAAGCATTTAGGGAATTGTCCATATAATTAAGTTTTAGAGAAGGAGACCAGACCTGTGCAATGATTTTTCAAAAAGCATGTTGAAAGTTCAAAAAGGCCAAAACGTCAGCAAGCAAATGAGGGGTTACCAGAATGTGGGTCTGTTACAGACAGCCCGGGAAGAGTGAAACTGGTACTGGACCTAGAAGAAAAGCACAGGCATTAAGGAAATAGCAGAGCAGAGACTGATTTAAGATAAAGACAAAAGATATCACCTTTCTGATTTGATTTCTGAAAGAAGAAAATTTCAAGATGGTTTTGTCAGTAAGAGGTACCAACGAGGAAATAGAGCATATACCTTTAGGCAGAGAGATAGTTTTGGTACCTACAGATTTTTTGTGCAAATGATTTAATCTAAGAATTATTATACATAAAGTGTCTGTCGAGAGCTGTGAAACCAAGGTGCTCAACAGCAGTGATGCGTACACTGTTTGTGTTGGCTTGGGGACCACTAGTTCCCCATCATCCTCAATGATTTTCTTTGGCAGAGTTATTGGTGTGCTTATCTTATTTTGGCTATAACTTCGGATTACAGATGTTGATTTCTGGGGTCACATGAGTTTCAAATCCACTGTCGTGATAACGTTAATTTTTAACCAGAGCTTAAAGGTCTGATTCTGAAAGTGCATGAAGATGCTAGATACCTCTCTGTATAATAGTATTTAGAAGAAGAAAAATTAGGAGTTTTGGAAGGAATGTCTCTTAGATGGAAATTGCATATTATAATCCTTAGCTCTCTTTATAAGACAAATCAGTGAGAAAAAAATAATTGTCAAGATCCATCTGGCGAATACATTTGGGGGGGTTGGTCTCAGAAGCTACAGGCTTGCACTGGTATCAATGATTCATCTTGAATGATAAATGAGCCTTGATTTATAAATGAAAAGGCCAAGGCAACGAAGTATAGTGGAAGTTCTTGGCTAAGCAGTTTAATTTCCTGCAAGGAAAAAGTGTCTAGCACAGTGGGTGTCCCAAGCCCACTTACCCACTGTCTTTGCTCTGCATTTTGCTGAGTTTATGTCCTGCTTCTTACATGTGCATTAGGAGTGTGCATGGTCACAGCTCTCTGAAGCACAGTTTCTTAAACTTTTTATACTGCAATATCTAGAATGCATCATTGAAAACAAACATTTTGCAAGAGATAATTCACCCTTTCCATGTAGATGAGTGGTATTTTTATTTTTTATATTTATGACTTCATATTTAAGAAAGACAAGTTGCACCCTACTACATGGATTTCATGATGTGCTAGCTTGCCTTTCTCTTTCAAGAAATTCCTATCTTGCTGTCTTCCAACCAGCTCTGAGTGCCTCTTCTTTCCTAACAGATGCTGCAATGTACAACAACTCTGGAGCCCTATCCCCTTCTCCCATGGCACCCACAACCTATGGTACGTGTAATTCCTAGTTATAAATATTAACTTGAGGTAGCCTCCTGGAGGATGAAGAAGGGTGGAGCCTTGAAAAGGTCTGGCTATTTGTGCAGGAGGCTTATATGCCAGGTGTCTTTGGATGAAGAATAGCCCTGGAAAGGTAGGACACAGTCCACCTCCAGTGTAGAGGGCATAGGCCTACATACTTGCTTCACTGCTCACCCAGGTACAGAATCTGAAGTGGTTTCAATTGCTCCATAAAAGTTTGGAAAACTTGGGGCAGAAATAGGGAGACAGTCCTAAGTGAGATTCCTTGGGCGTGTCTTAGTGCAAAGGAGGAAGTCTATCAAACAGAATGCTGGCTTATCTCATTGAAGATAAACATGCAAAAAGTGTAATTGTTGCTTCACACAGTCACTGGCCACACCAGCCAGCAATCCTGAGTGTGTCTAAAGAGGACTCTCAGCTACCTTGGCATGCTTCAAAGATGGCAGAGTGAAACTGGTTCCTCACCTGTTTTGTGGGTGAGATTGGAGGCCTGTAAACCTAGGATCTGGTAATACAGGGGTGGCATTTTAGAACAAGGAAAAATCTCCATTATCTAGTCTAAGACTTGGGGAGGGGAGGAGCTACTGTCTCAAGGAGAAAGAATGTAAGATAAAGGATCAGCGTAATGAAAAGGCTTAATGACCAAGAATAAGCAGAAATAGGAAGGTGGTGTCTCTGGAAACCATCCTGAAGGAACCTTCATACCCACAGGCCAGTCTCTCATGTTTCTCCTTGCCCCATAAGCTGTTTATGTTCTCCTCCTTATCTTCCTGGCCACAGATCCAATGCTGAAAGTGGATGACAGTAACACTCGGATTCTGATCGGCTGCTTGGTGGCCATCATCTTCATCCTCCTGGCCATCATTGTCATCATCCTCTGGAGGCAGTTCTGGCAGAAAATGCTGGAGAAGGTGAGAGGGGCATGGCACGGGAAGTTGTTCCTCCTTTTGCTAAAGTGAAAGGCAAACCCTGAGTCTTCTAAATGGTTGACGAGTTCATTGAGGCTACTGAGAGACCTGAGAAGTATGTTTCTGAAAGGAGTCAGAAAGAATTAGCTAAAGGGATTTTCTCATTTTGAGAATGGAAATTTCAGAATCTTCCTAGGAAATCCAGAAAGCTGTTACCAATACATTGAATCTCAATGTAGGCATTTCCCAAAAATAAGAATCTGATAGGAAGGGGAGGAGGAAGAAGGGTAGAAGAGTGGGAGGGAGGAAGGGTATGGTAGGAAGTATCACTATGTTCCTGAATCTGTATATATGCAATACAGGAAATGTGTATACCTTAATTATCTTGAAGCTCCTCTTCTAATTTTCCTGGTTGCTTGCTTGTTTGTAGAAAGTCTCTAGCCTGATTAATATGCAAGATAGCTTTCTCCCACCTTTATTCCTATTTGTATGCTTGAAGGTTATGATTATGCATCTCTCTGAATTTCTCCTCAGACTCTTGGTATCTAGGCTAAATGATATGAATAAATTTTGTTACATTATTTGCTATTTTATAGTCTACAAAGATTTTTTTTCATGAATTACTTTTCATGAACTTCCTTGAGTAATGGCTGAGAAATGGTGAGATGGGCATCATACTTATATTTAACTGTTTTTCTGGTGAGAAAATGTGATCTCAAAGTCATATAACTTGTATCCTATCTTCAACACTCTTTCTAGTTATCAATTTAGGAATATGCTGACTTTTTTCTGCAAAATCTATACATTCTACTACTACACATGTGATATCTATGATCATTCTTGTTTCATTACAGCAGATATCAACTCCCTGGGTGCTGCTGATAATGATTCTTGTTAGAGTCTTTTGCTGAGGAACTGTTTCCACCTTTGGCTATGGGCATCTTCATTGGTTGATTCCCTCTCAAGACACATGGACTGTGAGAGGTCACAGAGACCTAGGCTATGAGTCTTTCAGCTACTTATTGGAGGCATGGAACAGGAAGGAGGGGATAGCCTGACTGATCTTGTGTTTGGGATTAGGCTCTCAGAGGAGACTAATGCCTCAGTGGAGTAGTTCCAGAGTAGGAGAAGGGCATCCTAGGGATGGCCTTGAATTTCCAGAACTCTTTGAGTGCAACACAAGAATAAAAAGGTGCTTTGATTAGAGAATGAGGGGAGTTATCCGGACAAGCAGCCTGCAATGCTGCCGACCCATTCCACATTCAGTTTCCTGAGATGTTTGCTTTAGGAGAGAGAGAACCTTCTTGCTTCCCAGAGGCTCTCTCCCAGCAGTCTGAGACTAATTTATCTGAATCAAAGCTTGCCATCCTTAAATAGTGACTGAAGACTGAAAGGCAGGATTCACAGAGAGCTCATCCATTGGCATGACTATGTTTCAAGGTAGCACCAATGCTACCTTGGTACCTTTCCTCTTTCAGAATTTTGGAATACACTGAGTGTCCAATGGAGGTATTCCAAGGCAAAGGCTAGTGAAGAGTGTTGGAGCTGGGAGAAACTGGTGGACTGCAGTTCACTGGACAGCTTGAAGCAGAATAGTCTGAATAGTCTTTATTGAATAGTCTGTTGGGACTGCGATAAGCACTTTGTCTCTTTCTTTGAGCCAGAATTTACCACACTTCTCTGGGTCTTTCCTCTGAGGCCTTTTGGAATATCTTCATGGGCTGGGAGGGGATTGTTAGATGAGAAACCCTGTAGGTAAAATGGAGAACATAACATTTGCCCCTGAATATGTAGCTTGATTCTTTAAGAAATTCTTTCTACCCCTCTACACCCTGGGTAAGATAACTCAAGGTGCACTGGAATTACACTCAGGTTATCTTCCTGGGGATGGAAATTTTGTGGAAAATCTTTAAGCATGCACATGCCTTCCAAGAATATTACTAGAAGCCTGCATTGTGGCATAGCAGACAAAGCTTCTGCCTGTGATGCTGGCATCCCACATGGGTATCAGTTTGTGTCCCAGCTTCTCCACTTCCAATCCAGCTCCCAGTTAATGGCCTGGGAAAAGCAGTGAAAGATGGCTCAAGTACTTGGGCCCCTGCCACCCATGTGGAGACCTAGAAGAAGCTCCTTGCCTCTGGCTTTGGACTGGTCTAGTTTTAAGCATCGTGGCCATCTGTAAAGTGAACCAGGAGAAAGAAGATTCTCTCTCTCTCTCTCTCTCTCTCTCTCTTTCTGTTTCTCCCTGTCTCTGTAACTCTTTCAATAAATAAACAATTCTTTTTTTAAAAAAAGAGCATTACCTACGACAACTTTAGACTGTCACATTATTCATTGGATACTCTTGATATGTCTTTAGAATTTCTTCTTTGACTGATTTAATTCACTGTTATTGACTGCCTACTATGCACTGGGTTCCATGTTCAGTCCAAGAGATACTACTGCAACAAAAAACATTCCAATCTATTGAATAGAGCAGAAATCCGAGTTTTGTCATCGAACACCCAAAATGTGTATAATGGAGTAGCATGTTTTATGTGCTTAAATCCAAAGGATCATATGTACATTCAGATGCTGGTATTTTCCTTTTGATGGAGCAGGCGGGCCACATGAGATGGTACGCCATGACAATTAGTTGTTTGGTTCTTTTTCTTCTAGTATTAGGTGTAGCTCACCTTGATATCCCTGATACCTAGGGAGGGCTTTCCTGTCCCATTTTGTAGACTTTTTTTTAAAATAAAAGTACAAGATCAGGGAAGTATTATCCTAACATAAAGAGGAAGAGTGATTGGGTGAGCTACTGATTCCTTATGTTACAGTGTATTTATTGAGTTAATGAGCATTTTAGTTTATATCCTTACAAAATCAAAGCAGTTACTGGGTGGGCCAGCAAAACCTGTCATTTAACAGAACATGGAAAACTCTAAAAAGATTGAGAAGATGTTTAGATACTGATAGCTCCTTGGAATATTATGTAAATTATCCTCATAAATGTCTGAATGAAAGCTCCTAAAGTTAGGAGGTCAAATTCTGTCTTGAAGGACTGAAGGATTATTTTAGTTTCTGCAACACAAGCATTTGTGGAGCCAGACAGCATTGCTGCCGCTTTCTGTGGAAAAACAGTAGTGAGGGTTATTTCATCTGTGTGCAAGAGCTGGGTATAAGAAGGAGAAGAAGTGATGATCTCCTTGGGACCAACGTGCCCTTCTCTTCCAGGCTTCACGGAGGATGCTGGATGACGAAATGACAGTCAGCCTTTCCCTCCCCAGCGAGTCCAGCATGTTCAACAACAACCGTTCCTCGTCACCAAGTGAGCAAGAGTCCAACTCAACTTATGATCGCATCTTTCCCCTTCGTCCTGACTACCAGGAGCCATCCAGGTTGATACGGAAGCTCCCAGAATTTGCTCCAGGGGAGGAGGAGTCAGGTGAGGATGAAATGTTGGACAGGAGATGGAGGGAGAGCCTTGACAAACAGCATTACGTGTGTATAACATTCTTGCTCCCAGCTATTGTTTGTCTGTGCTAACCTCCTGTGAAATCTACATTCCCTTCCTAGATTTGGTGTGCTTTTGTATCTAGCCTAATTTGAACACCTCTCCTTTCCTACTAAGCATAACATTTTTGGAGGGTCTCATGTCAGAACAGGAAAAAAACATAAAAGGTTATTTGTCAATACCAGAAGAATCTAAACTGTTCAAGTGGTCTAACATCCTCCTTGACATACAAGGACAGTTAGAAATCTCAGAGAATCACCCAACACCAAACTTCATTAGGAGTCAATTTAGACTAGAATTTGACTTGGAGAAAAAAAAGATAAATGAAGCTAAAGACACCTTAGAATTCCAAGTTTGGTAGACATCTAGATCAATGGTTTTGTTGGTTTCTCTTGGGTGAACATTTACTAGAATAATACAAATACAATGAGAGTAAATAGTCCTTGCCTTTTCTCAATGAAAGCCTTGAGGTAAAATAGTAGAACAGGTCAAACAGTGCCCAGTGAGTCAAATCTCGATGATCTTTTAAAAAGTGCTGCAGAATGACATCAGAAGGAGTGCTGGGTCATCTCTATGCTCAGAGCCGCTTTTCCATAAGGTCCTCAGCCTGAGAGTGACCCAAGTCAGTCAAAGAGAACGTGTAATGTTCGGCAAACAGGAGCTCAGGCAGGGCTGGACATTGAAGCAGACAAGATTAAGTATGAGAGCACAGGCTTTTCCAGGAACGAGCCTAAATGGGTCTTTTCCAAGAAAGAAAATAAAGTAATCACTTAATGGATAGAAAATATTGAAAGAGCTCATCGAACTCAGGTAGTGTCACAGACGAAGCAAGACCAAAGGATATAAACTTATTTATTTCTTAGTCTGCATCTAAGTAATTCACCTGTTTTCTAAAGATGAAGACATCCCCTACAATGGGGGAAGAGCTGTGATATAGCAGGTGAAGCTGCTGATGCGATGCCCACATCCCATAGGGAGTGTGGGTTCAAGTCCTGGCTACTCCACTTCTGATCCAGTTCCCTGCTAATGTGCATTCTGGGAAGCAGCAGGTGATAGATCAATTATTTGAGCCCCTGCCACCCAAGTGGGAAACCTGAGTGGAATTTATGGATCTTGGCTTTACTCTGTCCCAGCCCCAGATGTTGCTATCATTTGGGGAGTGAACCAACAGATGAAAGATTCTCTCTCTCTCTCTCTCTCTCTCTCTCTCTTTCCCTTGCACTCTGTGTGTGTGTGACTCTATCTTTCAAATAAATAAATCTTTAAAAAGTTTCCCAACCTTATATTTTAACTCTCTTTAAAGTTAGAATGCTTCTTAAACTAGATCATATGAATTAAATCTGAACTTTTTTAATTGCTAAAATCAGTTTGTAAATTAAAGACAGTTTTTGAAAATTAAGGAATCATTGTATTAAATCTTCTACTTGTAATATTCCTACTCTAGTATAGCATGAGGCTTCCTGTAGCTTTATTATACAATTCTATAAGATAAGCCTAAGAAGTTGTTAGTGAGTAGGTACAATAAGGAGAAGAGTGAGAGAGAAAATGGTGACCTGCATTCCAGGGCCACAGAAAGCACCTGTAGAGGAAGCAAACCTGTCTGCCAAGAAAGAATATCATGCGGGTAGTTTAGGCAGTCGCAGGACTCTGTTCTAGCTTCTCCGTGCCCCTTGAGTTTCTTTTTTGAAGAGATAGACAAAGGTGTGACTGAGACTTGTGCTTGTCTTTCCAGGCTGCAGCAGTGTTGTGAAGCCAGTGCAGCCTAGTGGACCTGAGGGCGTGCCCCACTACGCAGAGGCTGACATAGTGAACCTCCAGGGGGTGACCGGAGGCAACACCTACTCCGTGCCTGCCGTCACCATGGACCTGCTGTCGGGAAAAGATGTGGCCGTGGAGGAGTTCCCCAGGAAACTCCTAACTTTCAAGGAGAAGCTGGGAGAAGGCCAGTTTGGGGAGGTAAGTGGATTCTCTGAGTGGGGCCTCCCAAGGGCAGGAAGTGATTGGATAAAAATGGTCAATAGAACAGAGTCCCTTCTAGAAGTAGATTCACAATGGAACATCTCTACTTGTCTTTTCCTGCATTGTGCATTGTCCTCTGGTGTCGGGCCAGCCTCATCCTTGTCAAATAGCTATGGAGTTTTGGGAACTTCTAGATGGAATATTTGACTTCAGATATCTCAAGAAATATTCAATATTTTCACAAAAATTCTAAAATTGAGTACAGAGGGTGGGTCCCACCAGATGCGATCATCTTTTACAGACAGTCCAGGAACACCCTGCTGCTTGAAAACCACTTTGTTTTTCCCCTTTTAATGAGAATTACACATAAAATGGTCAGAAACAACCTCACCCCTGCCTTTGATCCCAAATCAACCACTGAAGACTGCGTCACCAAGATAAGGAGGAGCACTCTTCTCAGTTGTCCTCAGAGTGATAGCAAGCTGTAGCAAGTTTGCACGCTTGTGTTAGTCACATGAACCTTCAATGATCTCAAGCAATGTTTTAAGTTGCGATAGGAGTTCTTCAATAGTAAGTAGAACTCCAATTATATAATAGAATTAAACTCCAAATATTCTACTTGGTTTCACAAGAATGTGTCATTGTGCAGTGTGAGCTGCATGTTAACCCCTGTGGTAGGTGTGGTGTCGGAGGAGGTAGAAGGGTTTGTGATATCTGGTTGTAGTGGTCTATGTACTCTTTCTGCTCCCTGAGTAGAAAACTCATGCTTCTATACTGTGCTAACACACAGGAGTTACTTATAGTGCTAAACTCCACAGCAATTCTGATTTGTATGACCAGTAGCTACCTTTTCTTGAATCAAAGTTCAAGTATTTATGGTGAATGACATTTTATAGTGAACTATGCTGTAGTATAAAAACTGTTATAGATTCACTCATCCACTTATTCAGTGTTCCATACAATGTGCATTTCTTTTATATATCAGTAACATATCATAGATAGCTGGGTACTTTACCAATACTTTTGAATTATACCAATGATTTGAACAAAAAGATATGTTATATACACATATCTTCTTCTCTGTCTTTTGATTATTTTGCCTGAGTTGTAAGAGTTAGGTTATATCCAGGAAATGCCCAGCAAGAGTACTGAGACCTCTTCAGGAGGAATGATGATGATAGATGACTTTTGTCTAGGTTCATCTCTGTGAAGTGGAGGGAATGGAAAAATTCAAAGACAAAGATTTTGCCCTTGATGTCAGCACCAACCAGCCTGTCCTGGTGGCCGTGAAAATGCTCCGAGCAGATGCCAACAAGAATGCCAGGTCTGTGGGATGCATTTTGAACTTTCCTTTATGCATTTCATCTTTCGTATCAGAAACACTCCTAGAAGCTTCTGATCATTTTTTTTTCTTTTGAGATGAGAAGGTCTACCTCATGTTTCCCATGTTAGGCTTTACTTTTCTGATGGAGTCAGCAGTCCTCATCTTTTTCTCCATCTATCTCAAGCACAAGTGTACATTTTCCCATTGGATTTGCCACATACTTCCTAGCCCCCTATCACCTTCCTAGCCCTGATCTTGATACTACCCAATGGACACAGCAGTCTAGATGTGGACTTCCTCATCTTTACTCGCATCCTCCTGAGTGTCATTAACTCTCCTCTCAGCAAAGTTTTCACTATCACACACATCTTTCCTGCTAACCCTACTCCATTCTTTTTTCACATCTCTACTTAACTCTTATCCTTTTTTTTTCTCTTTTATGCTCCTTTTCTTCTATGTCCAGCAACTCCTAAAATGAGAAGCTACCTCTACTTGGAAAAGTTTCTATGGACCTCAAAACAAAAGGATCCACTGTCCCTTAGCAGTTTTTGAAACTGGCTAATAAACTCTCAGATCCTTTACTACATAAATTGCAGCTTCCAGCCATACTCCGTTGTCTGACACCCTTTCCATTACAGTAATGGTGAGTTAACCCTCACCCAGCGAGGCATGCTGACTGAAAGCTGGTTGTATGTGTCCCAGGTAAATCTGTACATCTGGATAGCATATGTATATTCCCTTTTGTGTTGTCTTGATTAGTCTCAGTGATATTTGTAGCACGATAATGTTTATTACTTCTGTTCCCCAAATTAGCATATACAACAAGAATATTGTAGATTTCATTAATGGTCATGTAATTGATGGGTTATGGAATGGAGAATAGAGAAAGGAAAGGGAATACAACTCGAGATTTTAGAGATTTTAGAATTTTAATGGAGAATTTCAATCTTAAGGATATCAGTATGAATAAAAAGTAACATTCTCATGCCCTAGAGAGATGGAGTTTTCCTCACATCAGTCTTAGCACAGAATTGGAGAAAATGACAAAGAAAAAAAAGCACAGAATAAGACAAAGCCTTCAGCCGTTTTGTTTTTCTGGTGAGGTTTATTATGTCTCCACCTGTTCCCACTCATGTTTAGCAACGGCAGACGGCCTAGACTCAAGCCCTCCCAAGCCACAGAAATCCATGATTTGGGATTGAAGGGAGAATGAAAGAAGGGATGAGTTGCAGCAGGGTGATATTGACTCCAAGGATTTTATACTGGTGTAATATACTTCCGACCTAGAATTTCTAGAGATCTCATGGGAGGCTGATTAAGGATCTACTGCAATAGTCTTGGGACTGTCATCCGCTGGTTCTACTAATTCAAATGTTACTCCGCTGTGGCTCAAAGCTAGCTGTCATCATGTACTCAAAGAAGCTGGTTTTGACCAAGTAAGCACCTCTTTGGAAATGGCCCCATTACTGTAATAGGCTTTAAACATCTCTGTTTGGACCAGGCTGCTAACTGTATGTTGCAAATGATTGTTGGTGCATAGTGTATCAAGAAAGCCAGTGAAGTAAAGTGAAAAATTCTCAGATAAACAAGAAGGCAAGAAGGCAGTCCTTCAGTTTATAAAAGTTTCTTGAGTTTATTAATAGAATGCCTTGATGGCTTTTTAAAAAGGTAAATACTTAGTATACTCAGTGAGGATTTTTGGTGAAAACTATCATTTTGCAGAGTAGTTTTTAACCAATATATGTTGACTCTGCAAATATTAATCATTTCATTTTTTCATTTTTTAGATTCTACTTATTTATTTGAAAGGCAGAGTTACAGAGAGGCAGAGGCAGAGAGAGAGAAAGAGAGAGGTCATCCATCCACTGGTTCACTCCCTAGATGGCCACAATAGCCAGAGCTGCACCGATCTGAAACCAGGATCCAGGAGCTTCTTCTGGGTCTCTCATGTGGGTGCAGGGGCCCAAGGACTTGGGTCACCTTCTACTGCTTTCCCAGGCCATAGCAGAGAGCTGGATCCAAAAAGGAGCAGCCAGGACTAGAACTGGCGCCCATATGGGATGCCGGTGCTTCAGGCCAGGGTTTTAACCCACTGCTCCACAGTGCTAGCCCCCTGATTTGATTTTTTTTTAAGAATTATTTATTTATTTGAAAGGCAGAGTTAAGAGAGGCAGAGAAGAGGCAGAGAGAGAGAGAGAGAGGTCTTTCATTTGCAGGTTGACTCCCCAAGTGGCTGCAACAGTGGGAGCTGGACCAATCCAAAGCCAGGAGCCAAGGAGCTTCTTCTGAGTCTCCCATGTGGGTGCAGGGGCAATCCTCCACTGCTCTCCAAGATGTATTAGCAGAGAGCTGGATCGGAAGTAGAGCAGCCAAGACTCGAACTGGCACCCATATGTAATGCCAACACCACAGGTGTCAGCTTTACCTGCTACACCACAGCGCTGGCCCCAATATTAATCATTTTCTATGTGGCAGGCATTTTCTTAGATCCTGGGGCATGGATCTTGTTCTCAACGACATTATTGTGCAATCTATCCAGTGTCTATCACATTCCACGAGGAATAGCAATAATTCCAGGTGCCAATTTCTCTGTCTTCTAGAAGGTTGTTCAGGGAGAAACAAGACTTGGTGTGATGGTTAGGAATAGACATGGCTGTACGTTCTTCCCTCCACTTGAGTCTGACTCTGTCAACCTATGGGTTTGTCTATGTCTGTATCTTTCAAAGGAATGATTTCCTTAAGGAAATAAAGATCATGTCCCGCCTCAAGGACCCAAACATCATCCGGCTCTTAGCCGTGTGTATCACTGACGACCCTCTGTGCATGATCACCGAGTACATGGAGAATGGAGATCTCAATCAGTTCCTTTCCCGTCATGAGCCCCCCAGTTCTTCCGCTGGCAACGTCCCCACTGTCAGGTAAATGAACAAGGTCTTCTGTCTATCTCCTGGGGCCATGACAGGAAGCTGGGATCTGAAAATGGGGAGCAGTCAGCCTTCAAGTTCATCATGGTTTTGGGAGAGTGAGGTGGGTCACTGTGTAGGGATAACGGAACAACTGCAAGGGATTTGTTAAGAATAGATATTGGATGTTGAGATGGGATGTTGAGGTGGAAACCCTGATTTGTCAATGTCAACTTTAGAGTGTATACCTAGCATGGCTTTCTCTTTCCATAGGCTACTTTCTCTCTTGTGTATTTCCTCAGTTACACCAACCTGAAGTTTATGGCTACCCAGATTGCCTCTGGCATGAAGTATCTCTCCTCTCTTAACTTTGTCCACCGAGATCTGGCCACGCGAAACTGCTTAGTAGGGAAGAACTACACCATCAAGATAGCTGATTTTGGCATGAGCAGAAACCTGTACAGTGGGGACTACTACCGGATCCAGGGCCGAGCGGTGCTCCCCATCCGCTGGATGTCTTGGGAGAGCATCTTGCTGGTGAGTTCCCTACCCGAGCAGCTGAGGTGTAGGACACATGACAGGTGGGGATAAACCTGAGACAACAGGAGGAAGGCTCAGTAGACTTTGACTGTTTCTTTGATTTGAGATGGTTTTCTCTGTACACCAAATTTTATTATTATTTAACAGTTGCCTGTTTCTGCTGAAAAAGTAATACTCTCATTCTAGAAAATTCAGAGAAAAAAGTGAGAAGGTATGGTAGAAGACTCAGTATCTCCTTTTTCTCCCTTCTCACCTAATGATTGGTTTTAATTAATTTAGGGTGCAATAGCCTTTATCGTTTGGAGAAATTGTATCCAGACAATGTATTTTTTTGTTCTATATTCATTTTGTAACCATGCTTCCCATTAATTATTTAGACAGATCTCCATATTTTTACCTTAATTTTTAAAGAAAGATTTATTTATTTATTAGAAAGGCAGAGTTACAGAAGGAGAGAGAGAGACAGAGGGAGAAGAATTTTCCATCTGCAGGTTCACTCTTCAAATGGCCACAATAGCCAGGGCTGGGCCAGGCCAAAGCCAGGATCCAGGAGTTTCATCTGGGTCTTCCACATGGGTAGCCATATTCTTCTTTTTAAGTGAGGATTTGTATAGAAAGTGGAGCAGCAAGGACCCAAATTGGCACTCATATGGGATGCTGGTGTCACAGGGGATGGTTTAACCAGCTGTGCCACAATAGGGGCCTCCATATTTTTATTTTTATGATTTCTACAATTGACATTTTAAGTTCATCATTCATTGTTTTATAAGTTTTATTCAAATCATATTATTCTGCATCATGAATAAACTATTTTTTCCAAAGGTCTTTCTTGGAGGTGATTTTCTCACCATGCATATCTGAAACATTTTTACCATTGATTTGACAATTGCTTGCATGATTTATAGAATTATTAGACTACAAACTTTTACATTCTACAAAGTTATATATTTACTTAACTTTGTCTTTTGTTTTCTGTAATATTACAGAGAAAAATCCCATGATTAATTTAGTGTTGTTCATTTTTAGTTTATCTGCTTATCTCCTATTCATATTCTTAGAAGATTCTTGAATTAATTCTGAAATGAGAAAATACATAGTTATCCACTTTCCCTCACCAAAATGATGATTGTCAATGTCTTGGCATAATTACTTTGAGGAATTTTTCAATGTATGTATTTTTTCCATGAATACATATGTATTTACTTTGCATTACATAACTGGGGTGATTCTATGCCATTCAATCCTCTTTGTTTTTTACTTAACATTTTATCATTGATATTTCCAATGCCATTAAAAATTCTTTAAAGCATTATTTTTAACAGCTGCATAATGTCCCGATGTTATAAACTTATCCTTCAATTTAATGCAAGCATGATTCTAGCTTCCTGCTAATACATACCCTGTGAGGAAGCAGGTGATGGCTCAAGTATTGAGCCTGGATTGAATTCTCATCTCCTGACTTCAGCCTGGGCTGTTATATACATTTGTGTAGTGACCAGCAGATAGAAGGTCTCTGTGTCTCTCTGTCTCTCTACCTCTCAAATAAAAAAACATTAATGCACACTAACTACATCTGAGTCTCACTGCTGTCACTTGTTAAAGACTAGTTTTAAGACTGACTACCATCGAACTGGAAAGTAAGAGTATTAAGTTCTCAGAAACAAAAGCATAAAAATCCATAGAACAGTTTAAATACATCTAGAAAAGTCAAGCATAGGGGCCAGTGTTGTGGCATGTTGTGTAAAGCCAGCCCCTGTGACACAGGCATCCTACATGGGCACTTGATCCAGATCGCTGCTAATGTGCCAGGGAAAATAATGAAAAATTGCCAAGCCCTTGGGCCCCTGCCACTCATGTGTGAGACCCAGAAGAAGCTCCTGGCTCCTGGCCATTGTGGCTCAGGTCCAGCCATTGTGGCCTTCTGGGGAATGAACCAGTAGACCAAAGATCTCTGTCTCTTCCTCTCTCTCTGTGAACTCTGGCTTACAAATGAAGAAATCTTTAAAAAAAAAATTAGGTACTCTTAGTATCCTAGTCTTCTAAGATAAACATTTCTCTTTAAGATTAATTAATTTCAAAGGTATAGTTACAGAGAGAGAGAGAAAGATCTTCCATCTGCTAGTTCATTAGCCAAATGGCCACTACAACTAGAACTGGGACAGGCAGAAGCCACTGCCAGGAGACTCATTCAGGTCTCCCACATGGGTGCATGGTCCCAAGGACTTGGGCCATTCTCTCCTGAGATGTATTATTGTCTTTTTTGTTAAAAATTTATGTATTTATTTGAAGGGCCAAGTTACAGAGAGGCAGAGAGAGAGTTAGACAGAGGTCTTCCATCTGCTGGTTCACTCCCCAAGGGGCTGCAATGGCTGGAGTTGTGCCAATCTGAAGCCAGGAGCCAGGAACATCATCTTTTGGATCTCCAACACTAGTGCAGAGAGGCCAAGTACTTGGGCCATCTACTGCTTTTCCGGGCCATAGCAGAGAGCTGGATCAGAAGTAGAGCAGTCAGGACTTGAACTGACCCCCATATGGGATACCAGCACTGCAGGTGGTGGCTTTACCTGCAGTTCCACAGCACTGGCCTCAGGTGTACTTGTTTCTAAGTGTTCTCATTCTTTTATAAGGTTAAATGCCTACAGCCTCCACACATACTATGTCAATGTCTAAGTTTGGGTACCTTTCCATTAGGTTTAACTTCTAAGTTATCTGGGGGAACGTCCCATTAGAAGTACAGTACAAAAGGATTTTCTTTATCTTTTGGTAACTAATTACATGAGGGAAAGAAATTTTGTGTTTTGTCAAGATAATCTCACGTAATTTCTATCTTTGGGCTTAGAAAACTGAATGTTAAGAGTTGATTTTTAATATCTCTTAAGTGTATATTTCTGCTAATCAAATATTAAACATACTTAATATGTAATAAATATATTTAAACATAAAAAAAAGAGTATTAAGTTCACCAGAAGACTTCTTCCCGGCACTTAATTCATATTCTAATGGAAAAACAGTTGACTTCCCATTCTAATTTCGCCTTTCCCATGGGCATTTTCCTAGGGCTATCCTAGAGCCTAAAGTGTGACCTTGTATCTTGCAGCTTATGGGTACAGGCCTTCGAACTCTTGACTGTCATTTATAAGGGAAGTGAAATACAAGGAGGATTTCAAAAATTTGAGAAAAATGAAATTAAAAGATAAGTTTAGTCTGCTGAAAAAACATTTTAAAATCCATACTTATTAGAGCTCTTCAAAAAGTTTATAAAAAGGTGTACTAATGACAAAATTGTGCAAGGATTTCAATGTTTTTGATCTTTCATCCATTGCTTTACTCTGCAAATGGCCACAACAGCCAGGGCTGGGCCAGACTGAACCCAGGAGCCAGGAGCTTTTTCTGGGTTTCCCATGTGGGTTCAGGGGCCCAAGTACTGGGCCATTTTCCATTACTTTCCCAGGCTATTAGCAGGGAGCTGGATTGGAAGTGGAGCAGTAAGGTCTCGAATGGGCACCCATATGGGATGCTGGCACACTGGCACCACAAACAGTGGCTTTACCTGTTACACCACAATGCCAGCCCCAGAACCTTATATTTTAATTCCATTTTGCCCTAACTGTTTGAAGTATGCTCATAAACTGACGTCACGAGGATGAGAGAATGAGGGGTCTTCTTTTTTGGCAGGCAGAGTGGACAGTGAGAGAGAGAGAGACAGATAGAAAGGTCTTCCTTTTGCCGTTGGTTCACTCTCCAATGGCCTGCGTGGCTGGTGCATCGCGCTGATCCGAAGCCAGGAGCCAGGTGCTTCTCCTGGTCTCCCATGCGGGTGCAGGGCCCGAGCACTTGGGCCATCCTCCACTGCACTCCCGGGCCATAGCAGAGAGCTGGCCTGGAAGAAGGGCAACCGGGACACAATCTGGCGCCCCGACTGGGACTAGAATCCGGTGTGCCAGTGCCGCAGGTGGAGGATTAGCCTATTGAGCCGCGGCGCCGGCCCCTTTCTTTTCTTATTAAAAATTTATTTATTTATTTGAAAGGAAGAGTTACAGAGAGGCATAGCCAGGGAGAGAGAGAGGTCTTCTAACCTCTGGTTCACTCCCCAAATGGCTGCAACAGCTGGAGCTGAGCCTATCCAATGCCAGGAACCTGGAATTTTTTCTGGGTCTCCCACACAGGTGCAGGGGCCCAAAGACTGGGGTCCTCTACTGCTTCCCCAGGCCATAGCAGCGAGCTGAGTTGGAAGAGGAGCAGCCAGGACTGAAACTGGCGCCCATGTGGGATGCCGGCACTATAGGCGATGGCTTTACCTGCTATGCCACAGTGCTGGCCCCAGGGCCTGTTTCTTTGACAACTTTCTAATGTCACTCTGGATTCTCCATACTTATCTTGGCTGTTTCAATTTTCCTTGCCCTTGGATAGAGAAGGAGGTTACCCCCAGATTATGGAAATTTAACCTTTTCTTGTGCATATGTTATTCTAATTTTTCCCTCTTTTCCTTAATTTGAATAGGGCAAATTCACCACAGCAAGTGATGTGTGGGCCTTTGGGGTGACTCTGTGGGAAACTTTCACCTTTTGCCAGGAGCAGCCCTATTCCCAACTGTCAGATGAACAGGTTATTGAGAATACTGGAGAGTTCTTCCGAGACCAAGGGAGGCAGGTAAGAACTGCTGGGGATGCGTAGACCTAGCTAGGGTACTCTGGAGGGAGGGAGGAAGGAAAGTCTTGAGCTAGCAATGCTGGAGCTGGAAAGGAGGCTACCTGGATGATAACCATTTGCTGTGAACTGTCCAGGTGATATGCAAGGCCCAGGCCCTCCTTAGACATCCATACACATGTCAACTCATTGACTGCTGCAGGGCATGAGGGGGTGTATCATGCTTCTCCCGTACTCAAACGTAGCAGCAAATAAAATCCTACCTGGTAGCTGTGATTTATTTCTTGATCCAGACTGCATGGTTTGTTTTCCTGGTTGAAAAAATGTAGTCATAAAAGCGGAAAGGGAGCTTATTAGTGCTGTTAAAAATACACGCTAGTGTAAGAATTGCTGCTGGTTTAGACCGCCCGGCAGTGTTTGCAGACTTCGATGCCCAGAAACCGTCATGCGTGTCCTGGACTTGCTGCTCTTTCCAGCACCAGTCAACGAGGCCTCTTAGGATTCAGGGAATTCTGTCTTCTGCAGCTCACAAGGAATCCCAGTTCGTAGCCAACTACTCCAAGCTTTGTTTGGGTGACTCAGTTTTGAATGTTCCTATAATAGCCAGGATTTAAAGCTTGGTAGTAACCAGTGTCCTACAGCACCCAAAAGTGACCTGGCTACAGCCTCGCCTTGAATTGAAGCAACTCCAACAGGAAAATGATAGCACTCAGGGGAAGAATTTTGCTTCAACAGATCCAAGCAAGCAAGAGGTCAGGTTCATACATGGTGCATGTTGCAAATGAGAGGGATCCTGTAACTGAATTTATTCTTGATGCTCTATTTTGGTAGCAAGGAGTTATCAAAGGATCTATATGGGATACGAGGCAATTGCCTTCTTTCTACAGTCAAAGGCAGACATACTCCTGTGTGCATAACTGGGGGGAAACATGTACTTTTTTCCTCCCAGACTAAACCATCCCAGCCAGCACAGTGACCTATCAGAAGATACATGACCAATTGAAGGCGGCGAGCTCAATTAGGAAGTGTAATCTTTATCATAATCATGGTCTTAATTTGAGTATATCCCAGAATTATAAGTAAAGTGGTGGGAACATTCTAAGCCCTTGAGTCTTCAGTGACTAAAATCCTACAGGGATTTTTGTTGTTGTTGTTGTTTTTAACATGAAAAATTGGATCTTTGAACATTGGACAAAAGGAAGGTCTTTCCCTTCCCACCCCGCTTCTTGTCCACTGTCCACCTTGTCATAAAAGTATTCTTGATATTATGTCTTTTTTGGCTAAGCACTAAAAAGTTGTATGTTAATTATTTCAATGTTAGGTCAGAAACATTGTTTGATCATTTGATAGCAGTTTTAATTTTAACAATTATTTTATTTTTCTTATTTCTTTTAAAATAATCAGTATAAAGATTCACCATTGGTAATCTTCACTAGACACTCATGGTGCACCAAGTATATATTTTGACCAACACCAAGTGGTGCAGTGATAAAGTCAAATATGTTACCGTTAAATACTAAGAAAATTTCTCACTTATAAGCATAAAAATGTTTTTATAAAAACTTACTAAATTTAATGTATAAATGTATTAAACATAATTTATAAACACTTTACTTATGTCATGAAATTTAATTATTATGAAATTTATTCTTAAATTTCAATATTCCAATTTTGAAAGTTTGGTATGAGAATTAGGGATATGGTTGATATGAGAATTAGGAAAAAAAATTCTCAATTTTTTCAGAAGTTTCTGTAGTCCCTCAACTACACATGTGTTCTGTGACTCATTTTCAAATGGCATAGCTAACTTGTTGAACATGATGGATATAATGCAGGAGAAAAATTCTAGTCCCATAAATTTTAAAGGAATTTATATTCAAGATTATTGGACTTGCAAATCTTAAATAATTTTTTTTTCAATTGAAAGTTCTCAGAAGTTATAGCAATTATTTCAGTAATTTAAAAATGTATGAAATTTTTGCTTTCAATTTAACTCACGAGATGCGATGAATTCCAAGATAGCATATTTCTTGAAAGTTTATGATCTAAATGAGATTAAATAACTAAAAGTAATATAATTTTTAAGTTTTGTTTAATATTTAATATTTTGCTACCTTTAATAACATTAAACAAATGTCATATGAGAGATACAAATATACAAATATAGAAATGTAATATGAGATATTATGAAATATAACTTTAAATATTGACCAAGTTTATAATATTTTGAAATGCCAACCCTAATAAATTATTTATTATTTCTACTTTATGAACATCTCTTGGCTTGAGAAGCATTTTTTTCAATTATCTAGTGAACACTTCAGGAAGGACTTAACAGGTTTTTTTTTTTTTTTTTTAAAGTTTGAAAGGCAGAGTTACAGAAAGGCAGAGGCCAAGAGAGAGAAAGAGAGGTCTTTCATCCACTGGTTCACTCCCCAGATGGCCACAAAGGCCAGAGCTGTGCAGATCCGAAGCTGGGAGCCAGGAGCTTCTTCCGGGTCTCCCACATGGGTGCAGAGACCCAAGGATTGGGCCATTTTCCACTGCTTTTCCAGGCCACAGCAGAGAGCTGGATCAGAAGTCAAGCAGCCAGGACTCGAACCAGAGCCCATACGGGATGTTGGCACCGCAGACGGTGGCTTTACCTGATGTACCACAGTGCTGGCCCCTTAAGTTTTGCCTTAAAATATGAGAGTGTCTATTATCCTGTACTCTTATGAATATTGATATTTCCTTTTAAGATTTTGGAAATTTATAGTTTTAGTTCTTCAAAAGATTCGAAGTTAAGACTTGTCAGATTTAATTGTGTATTCTAACAAAAGTCACAGATATTGGAGAGGGCAGAGGGAATAAACCCAGCTCTTAGGATATATGACATCGGCTGGTGTTGGTGTGGGGGCAATTAGGGCAGGGGAAGTGGTTATTGATTAATCAGCTCTAGATGTTTAATTGGGCCAAAGAAAGTGGAAGGTTCAAAGAGCGTGGACAAGTTAGATATGGTTCAGGAATGTGTTGATAGGTGAGGCTGCCCAAAAATGTTGGTAAGGAGATGACAGCAATGGATTATAGACTGCAGCAGATGATCTGAGAGTTAACAGAATAGCATATTTCTCATAGAAGCAGTAACTGGTGATTTGGGAGTAGAGCCAAAGGCTAGAATTCAGGACAGGGCTACAGATGGAGTAAATGTACAGATGTTAATGTGGTGAACCGGAAATCCAGTTTTTCTGGATGGACCAGTATAGGAGAGGAGGAGCACAGAGAATATTGTGGTCAGGAGGTGCATGAATGCATCTTGCACTCCAGTTTCTGCATCTGGCTAAGATTTTATTCCATTTGGGGCGCTGAGGCCACTAATATATTTTCTGTATCTGCCATGATACATGTCAACGTGGGTGGGCCAAAAGTGAAAGATTTGTCCTGCTTTTGGTTCAATTTCATCTTTTGCATGAAAGCTGGGGCCACAGAAAGGCACATTAGGAAATTCTTCTTCAGAGAATTAGAGAAGACAAGGGGTGCAGGAAAGGGGATGATAGGATTTAGCACTCTTGTGAGTAGGATGAACACATACCACAGCTATTTCAGTTTTCAAGTTCAAGACAGTGGGGAAGGAGCAAATCAAACCATGATGCAACAACTCTTCCTTTTCTCTCTTAATATTCTCCCTCTCTCTCCCTTCTGTTTATTTTTGTTCCCAAAGACTTACCTCCCTCAACCAGCCATTTGCCCTGACTCTGTGTATAAGCTGATGCTCAGCTGCTGGAGACGAGATACCAAGCAGCGTCCCTCGTTCCAAGAAATCCACCTTCTGCTCCTCCAGCAAGGAGACGAGTGAAGCTGTCTGTGCCTGGCAACATTCCGAAGGCCCAGGTCTTCCCACAAGACCTACCACTCACCCACGCTAAGCCACTTCATCCGGACATTTAGTGGACCTGAGGGACAGAGGCTGGTTTGCTTTGTTCTCTCTCTGTCCCTCATCTCCCCCACTCCCTCCCTTTATTCATATATATATATATATATATACTTTTTTTTACATTAAAGAACTAAAAATGAAAAAAAAGCCTAGAGCATATAAAATATAGTAAAGAAATCTTACTTGATATTACCGAAGTGTTGGATAACAAAGGCTAGAAATTTCAGATAATTTATAAAGGTGAAATATGCTTGTGTTTATTAATGTGCAAATTCTACAATATTTTTTCTATGCAGCCTTCTAAAAATATCTTCAGAAAGAAAAACTTGAAGAATAGTAGTATCTTGGGAAACGTGGGAGTAGGCCTTGGGAAAACACTTTATAGGTGTGGAAAATCTGAGAACATGGTGCACATCATTACAGATGCACGACCCATCATTCTTTGTATTTCCCTCTCCTGTCAATGTGGAGAACCATTGTTGAAAACTCAGTTTCTTGGAATGAATGTTTTGTTCATTTATGGACAAGGGTCATGGTTGAAGTCTGTATAGGAAATGATGGGATGTGAATGGGAGAGATGGTATGTTGCAAGCCGTTGTGAAGGAAATTGTCATTTACAGCAATAGAAAAACAAAGAGGACCTTACTCACGGAAGGATTCTTGAGTAGATAATGGACACAGAAAAGATAGTTTAAGGAAATTGTCATTTACAGCAATAGAAAAACAGAGGACCTTACTCACGGAAGGATTCTTGAGTAGATAATGGACACAGAAAAGATAGTTTAAGGAAATTGTCATTTACAGCAATAGAAAAACAAAGAGGACCTTACTCACGGAAGGATTCTTGAGTAGATAATGGACACAGAAAAGATAGTTTAAGGAAGACAGTGAACAGGTGGGCTTTTCATTATTTATTTGTGATTTTTGCAGAGTTCTCTTTGTCTGGTCAGACATTTCCATATGTGTGTGCATGTGTGTTTCAAGTGAAAACCTGATTTTTAAATTAGCAAACACTGTGTTTTGATTTCTGTATGCTAACCCCTTTGGTTCATCTTGACCAAATCTTTTAGCTATTCCAGTTAATGAGGACTCAATAGGACCCATGGACTGGGGGCTGAGTTACTCAGGCATAAGTTTCTAGAGGCCATGTATAACAGGGTATCTCCAAGAAGTTGGTTAGGACCAATGAGGGGAAGTTACAGGGAGCCTGATTTTCACCACTTATTAGGGGAAACACAGCTGGAGTTGGAACATATAAGGATGAATGCAAGGGCAGTCCTCAGTCATTGAAGATTCTGTTCAAATACAGGTTACAGAATATGCATGAAAAGTGGAGGTTTTAAAACATAAGGCAGAGGGTTGTATGAGATGATATTTCATGCCCTTCTAGAGAGATACAGAGTGAGCATCCCCTGCCACTGCTTAGCATACATGCTTCTGCCTCCAAGAATGGTGAGACCAGCAAAAAAGAAGGCATTTGGCTCTGGTCTCAGAATTCATGGAGGCCGATACCCTGTTAAGTGGGAGTCCCCTTAGAGTGGAATCTGAGCTGTCACATTTCAGAAATTCTTAGGTTCACTGGAAAGCAGCGAAGGTGGAAAGGAAACCCAACACTCCATTGAGAGGAAACAAGAAAAGATGACAGAAGCAGCTTCCCATGCTGAGAGGACATGTTCTTGACCCTGTGGGTCTCCTGTTGCCCTCACCACCCCATCTTTCACAAAGTCTCTCCACTTGGGTGTTTCCCCTGTTCAACCTTCAACATTGCTCCAGGCCACTCCATAAGCCTCAATCCCAAGCTCCCCAAAGCCATTTCTGAGGTCATCTTCTGACCATAGCCAGTGCCCTGTCCCCATGGTTATCCCATGACGTGGCTCTTATTCTCTCCCAGCACTAACTTTGGAGAGATTATTGTATTGAGTCTGGAGAGCATTGATTTGGGAGCTTTGATCTTTCTCCCCCAAGCCAAATGTGTAAACTTGGACAAATCATTGTCTCTCCAAATTTTGTTTCCTTATCTTTTAAGTGAGGGAATGGGAATAGATTGTCTTAAAGTCTCTTCTGTTAGGTCCAGTGTTTGCAGTGTTTGGATCAATAGCTGCTGCAGATTCAAGAATTTAGTTACCACCTGTGAGAAGTCACTGTAATAGTAGCCATAGTAACACCTGTTATCTGTATATTACCTTAAGGCTTACCAGGTGTTTCCAATATACATTATCTCGTTTGATGTCTTGCAAGGCCAGGCATGTCCTCTTGTACCTTGGGACCTGCACACTCTGATTTCAAAATAAGTGTTAACGTCATTAGAAGTAAAGAGATATGAAATCAGGATGCACAGCCAATTCCCCAGATCCACCTGCATCTGGTGGGACTATGCCCACACAGTGCCATGGCTTTTTATGCAGCATGAGAAAATAATACAATTTCCCCCTTTCTTATTACCCCAATTCACTGTATTACCTACTTATTACCTTATTGCCCGATTCACTGTATTCCATGATTCTGTGAAAATCATGTCTAAAGCGAAATTATCAGGATTTCCCTGTTTCAGGTGGCGGCCAAATATGCATTCTCACATACAGAAATCCATGCGTGGGGTAAGGAAGACTACCCACTGTAACTGAGTCCTTTGTATTAGCAACACAGGCATGACCTCTAGCCTGGTCATACTCACAGGTCTTGGCAGCACAAACTGAAGGGATACAGTGAAGTCTTAGTCTATAGAATTAAAAAGCAGTACAAATCTGAGCGAGAGGAATGAAACTAGGATATATTTGGAAAAGGAGATAAGAAAAATGATGAGAAACTGTAGGGCAGTTTCGCAGTAAGGTATCTTCTCCATGGGATAGGTGAACTGTTTTATGGCCAAGCTATGTTTTTGACCTGCCACATCTAAAATTATTATAATTATCTGGTTAAATGCTGATAGCCATGTCCAAATCTTGCTGTGTGGTTCACACACATACATGATCTAAAAAGATCTGGAGTAGAAAGAAGCACCCGAAGAGAAAACGTGGTTTTAAAATAGCAAAAAGATCCTTTGTGAATGTATAAGGCTGTGTAAGAGAGTGGATTGTATGTAAGTGGGGTGAACAATGGGTACGCGAATGTGCCTGGGACTGAACAGGGAGGAGGGTGAGGGCTAGAAAGGAGAATACAGAGAGGCAGTGGGGAGTTCTCAGGAAAGACACAGGGAAGAGTCAGGTTAAGCAAATAAGAAACAAAGGTAGCTGGAGCAGTTGGGAATCCAGTCCAAAGTAGAAAACAAGTCCTTCTGAAGGGAGATATGAGAGAGAGAACAGAAGGATAGAAGATATGGATGGAGAAAGAAGAAATTCTGCATAAAGTGATGATAAAGATTTATTAAAAATGAAAAGTCAAGTGCAATGTATGAAAAGGAAGGAGGTTTTTTTGAGTTTTGAGAAAGGAGATGTCCTTTGTGGATATAAAAACACATAAACAGCCATCAGGGAATGACCCTTTCATTTCAGAGGAAGTGGACAAGGGTGGCAGTTTGAACACCTGTGGTTCTAGACAAGTTCCAATGCTGCTGAGAAGAATCCAAATCATTGCCTGAACTGGACTTGGTTTTCCAAGTGCTGCTTGGGAAATGAAAACCTAGAAAGGGGAAAGGGAGAATTTATGGGATTTCATAAGTCTCTGTGTCCCTTTCTGCTTTCCTCTGTGAGTGAAATCCATGTTCAATCATGCCTTTTCTCTGCTATGCCCAGAACAGCTACAGGCAAACATGGGAACAGAAGAGATAAGTTAGACAAGGTGAAATCTTGTGTAAAATTTGCACACAAAGAAGTAGGTACCATGTTGGAAACATGTGTTTTCCTAGTCTCATCCAGGCTTCCCACAAGAAAGCCATGATGTGGGGTAGACCATGTGTTTTAAGTAAAGGAGAACAGAAGGGGAATGTCTGAAGGAGGGAAGGAGACGAAGATGTTATCAGGAAATACGCTAAAACAGAATAGCATCTGTTTTGCCCAAAAATAATAAAAAGGAAAAAAAAGAAAGAAAAGAAATGTACAGTATGAGTGTATGGCTATAAAGTCTTTGATCCTCAGCTGAGTATCTAGACCTGGAATTTACCATTTTAGCATGCACCTGGTAGGTCCCTATTGCTTCTGGAAGATGTAGATCCTGGGAAATCCCTCTGAATTGAAATGTAACTTTTTTTTAGAAATGGATGAATGCTTTTTCCACTTGCTAAATGTTTTGAAATGCTGAATTGAGAAAGAGACTGCGGAAGTTAGTGGTGATTTGATTTCTGCATGCATTCTCAGATACCATTAGCTTCATGGCTTTATAACAGAAGGGGTGAGTAATTGTTTGGTTGCCAAACCTTTTTAAACATCTAGCTATTATGAAATAGTTTAAGACTCACAAGAAGTTGCAAAAATAGTACAGAGCAGCCTTACCCTACACCCAAATTTCCTCATTAACAATACTATACCTAGTCGATTTTCTAAATCAGAAAATTGACCATGGCATTATACTGTTAACTGAACTACAGACTTTATGGGGATCCCACTAGTTTTGCCCAACATGTACTCATTTAGGTGCTAGATACTTTCAACCCTTACTGATTTGTAACCTGGTCTTGGTTGGATGCAGCTGAGAGACAGTATCTGCAATTCTACAAGATTCAAGAGAATATAAGAAATTAATCTGTTCCTTTCTTAATGAGCAATATATTGCCTACACTGTTTCTAAATTTTTTGATTAGTTTGGCTCTTTGACATCTGAAAAGGTCCAGGGATCATGTAGAAGGATTAGGCTACATAAAAATGGTAAGACCTGTCCATGGCTTGTTGAAGAGAACTAAATATAGAACTTAGGTGGTTCTTGAAGTTCCAATAAGTGATTGGGATTGCAGTGGGGACAAACAGAGAACTGTAGGATAAATCAGTATTTTGGTCAAGAGTTAGGTGGCAATCACTGGCACCAAGCAGAGCTTATGGAGGGAATATAATACAACAGTATGGACTCTTAATGTGTGATAAAACATTGTTTTCCGAGAAGTTTCCTTTGCCCAAATATCTATTCTTAAATAGAATAACAACCACATAGGATGAAACTGAATGAAAACGCAACCTGGGGGAAAGCTGAAACTCTGGTTTTGTGAATTACAGCATTGTGTTTTATGATAACATTATTAAGCTTAATATTTAAGGATCACAAGATTGTAACAGTGTGTGTCTCATAAAGTTCCTAGCACATAGTGAGCACTCAATAAATATTTACTGCATGCCATTTTTAGAATGAATAAAATATAGAAATAAAAAGTTGTCATCGAGCATTACTAGGCTGAGTTTAGGGAGAATTTCTTTGCTGTGACATAGAGGGTTTATTTTCAAATAAGAGGAAAGGCGGGAAAGTGCCCAGATTTGTCCCTGGTGAAGGTGCTTTCTGATGGTGAAACTGAAATTGATCTATGGAAATGCCATATTCTTTGGAGTACTTAAAGACAGCAATGAGAGGCAGTTCTGGACAAGGCATCAAAGCAGAGATCAGACTTGGCCGCAGACTCAGTGCACCTGAAACAAGCCATTGAGTTTCCCCGCAGACACCTTGTCGGCAACTTCGTGCATCTCTGCTGGAGAAAGAGCTATGGCCTTCGCCAGCCTGCGCTTACCCACAGTCATGATCACCTGTCAAGAAGAAGTTGCAAAAAGAGCCGAGGGAAAGCACTATGAGATACGGTCATCATTGTCAGTGAAAAACTGTTTTTCTTGAAAAGAGGCTTGGAAATAACTGCAAATTGGGAGAATTCCTACAAACACACCAAGAATCTGTAATTTAGTGTATCCGTGTTATGTTCTTTTACTCTTCCTGATATTCTGTTCTTCTACCCTGCTGTCTGGTGACTTCTCTGAGGACCGAGTTTCAGCAGCAAAGCGGTGCACTCCGTCATGAGGTCATGAGGAAGAAGCATCCGGCCTTGCTCTGCAGGCGTTGGGGGATGATGCGTCTTATTGAGGGGTGAATAACAAACGGATTTAATTCCTGCTTAAAACAGTCATTGTATTCCAAAATAGAATACGAAAAATTCCTCTGTAATAGAAAAAAAAATGTGACTCCAACTGTATATTTTCTTTTCTTTATTTATTCTCTGTAAGTCTGTCAGATGATAAATTGTAAATAACAATGATTAAAGAGTCGTGCTACTGATGGATCCCTCTTCCTGTGTGAATTGCTTCAGTTCTGACTGTTGCTACCCTACTCCCTACATTATTTCTGGAGAAGCCATGGGGCACTGGGCCGAGCTGGGGTGTATGTGGTGTGGACAGCTGTCTTTTGGGGCTGACAGAGGGGTATTTAAACAGGCCTTGAAAACATTAGTTGACTTCATACTGGGAGAAAAGCATCTTGGTTTTGGACAAATCCAAACATACTAAAGATTGGGATTTTGTGTCCTCACAATTAGTCCAGTTCTGGAGAACCCAGTGCAGGCAAAACTGTGGATGTTTATTGTTATTGTTCCAGATTTGTCTTGTTTGGCACACAGAAATCCCTTCTCAATCAAAATACGATCTGTCTCTAAACATGCACAGATCAACAAAGACTAGGAACAACCAGAATACAGACTCACACTTCACAACAGAGATCAGGAGAAAACCATCTGGACCAACATGTTTCTGATTTGTCCCCTGAAGAGGAAGTTTATATTTTTAATTTTCTGAGCATGATCTTTCCAGCAAGGATCGTAGTGGGTAAAGGAATGGATATAAATTTTCAGAGAATAGCCAGAGGACTCATGAAAGCACACCCTGACTCCTACACTTGATCCTAGTCAAAAGGCTGAGAAGCAGTACGTCCTGACTCCTCAGCGTGTCTACTCTGCAGGACTAAAGGCCAGGCGTTCTGGTAGCTGTGTGGTGGGAGTGGGAGTGGGAAGAGGGACAAAGGAGGAAAACACAAACAGGCGAGCAGAGAGGGTTAAAGTGACTCCACACCACTTGTAACACAGGCCAAGATTTAAAAGTTGATATGTTTATGGTATAAATGTGCTATACATGTATTTGAATATATAAGTCACTGGGCACAAAGATTACATCTACTCTTGAATTTGAAATAAAAAGTTAAAATTGCTTGTTGGCCTTTTGGCTAAGATCCAGTGTGAAATAACAAGTTAAAGGACTCTATTTTATTCAGAGACTAGCAAACTGATTTATCTCCATTTATAATTGTATATTCATTTCTAAGTTGAAGAAGAAATATACACTATTCTATTCTCTGGGCCTTGAATCCTAAACAGCACTGACTCCCAACACACAGCCTCTTTATCGTCTAATGAACTGGGCAAAATCCTGCTCCCAAAGCTGTTTTGGGTCAGGTTGGATGTATAACGATTTGAAGGGAAGAAGACTGGGATGAAGAGTTCATACAAGGGAAGCCACATGGCACTTCCAGCAGCATTCTTTTGCCTCTGCAAACTAGAGACAAGTTACTGCTGGAGAGTTTCATATGGACTGAGAACAGGGCTCTGTTGTGGGAGCTTAGATGCACTTACCCATCCTCCACCTAAGGACTGTTTCAGGTACCATAAAAGGAAATCTGTTTCTCTGCTTAGGGCAGAGGCAAACTTACTACATGAACCAGTAAATAGTAGAAGTTGCTATGTTTGCTCCATCCCAGTCATGGGACCACTAGTACCTCATTGTTCTGGTTTTCAGGAAAACAGAATGAGTTCACGTGGAACACCTAAGATAAACACCCTGGGATGATAAAAAGTGTACCTATGCACTTATTTGGCAATGACAGTTTATTATGTGGTTACTGAGCTGCATCCTACATGTGATAAAATATTTTTAAAATACAAAATTAATTGACATCTAACAGAGTTCTATTCTCCTGGTCCCTCTGGCACCTCAGCCCATCATAAGATCTTGAAAGCAGCAGCTTTAGCTGAGTAAAGGAAGAGGTCAGAGTGGTCTCACTAGGCTTGGATGGAAATCATGGTGGAGTGAGAGATCGCTGATCTCACTCTGAAGTCTTCTGGCCTTCATCTAATCCATAGCCTGTCCTATGCTGGTTGTTATCCTATGACCGTGGGGATGCTGAACATCTGGGGTCTAGCCCCACCTCCTCCTTGGCAATAGTTAGTTTCCTATGTAATTGACTACAGAATTCTCTCTTTTACATGTAATCTCCCAGCTCCAGCATGTTTTAAAAGGAGCCTTTTGGGCTAGACTCTCAGTATTGAGGTTAACTATACCCCAGAATGTTCAGAAAATATTGTTAACTTGTGCTTTCTTTAGAGCAGTGAGATGAGGGTAGAAGCTGATTTTCACACCAACTATAAAGAAATTTTATTTAGGAATTTAATGTTTAAATAGATTTGTTTGTTCAAGCTATATTTTATTGGTTCAAGTGATAACTAAAGTAGTTGGTACCCTTTTGGGATCAAAAGCCAATATAGATTATGTGAGGCTTTTGCTGAACCATTGTTGATAAATAATGAAAACTTTGAAAATGCCATGAAGTTGATTAAGCATTTCAGGAGAGACCTATGATGGTCTCTACTAACTCGGCAGGAATCAAGTCTAGTGATGGGCCTGCTGAGGCTGCTATAAATCCAGAGATCCAGAATAGCCATTAGAACCTTCACAACACTTTTATATGTATGGAATCTAATAACAAAAAAGATGTTTGTAGTTTTATGGCTTTGCTTTTATTTCGCTAGCAATTATTATTATATGTATTTTCCAGGAGTGTCCATCTGGGAAGTCTCGGAAACAGAACCGCTCCTTTACCAGAGTTTGCAGTATTCCGGAGAACCAAGTTCTGAGATTGATTGCACGCGCATGATTCTCCATAACATTCTTAATGAAACCCATGTTCATTTTCAGAGCATTCTTTACAGGAAGGGGTCTGGGCTCAGAAGCTGCGCTGTACAGTGGCTCAGCGCCCCATCAAACAGGGAATGGGAAACTAATACTCGCGGCTCAGCTCCTAGATCCAAATCTCTCGCGTTAACCAGGAGCTGTGGTGCGACCACGCCTACACCCAACGGCCACGCCCACCGGCTACAGCACAAAGCACTGACGCTCAGGAGCCGAACGCGCCAGGGGCGGGCCCTGCGCCGCGAAGGGGCGGGGAGAGCCCGGATTGGCTCCGGCCGCTGCGTCACGCGGCTCCGCCCCTCGGCCTACCTCACCCCACAGGGCCCGGCGCTGCCCCCGGATGGCGGACTGCGATTGGCGGAGACGGAGTCCGCGACGCAGGGGAGGTGGGGCCAGACCGGGCCTGGTGAGTAGGGATGGTCTTGTCCGCCGCCGAGGAGGCGGTCGGATCCGAGCACTTCCGACGGCGTGTGGGGTGCGCGACGATGAGGAAGGTGGTTTTGATCACGGGGGCGAGCAGGTGAGGTGGTGGCGGATCAGGGGTGCGCGACCCGCCTCGGGCTGACTGCCGCGAGCGCCCGCGCTGGACCTGCCTCTGTGGGAACCTACAGGTGTGGGCCATTTTGAGGGTGTTCAAGGGCTGGCGCTTGAAGGTGAAAAGGGGAGGAGGAGGGTGGCAGTGAGGATCCCCGCTTTGACCTCACTCATTCACCGGCGGTGTGGTCCCCACGACGTGGCCGCGTTCCGGATCCCAGCACCCGTGAGCGTTAGGACCGCGGTGCTGGGCACCTGCCGCATTCTCTACAGAGACGCGGGAGGAGTGCAGCTCCCCTTATCCCAGGGTCGCTCATTTGGACTCCTCTCAGCCTGCTTTGTTCCTCATCTGCGCTTCCATCAAGCGTGTGTGGGAGACGAAACTAAACAAAGTTATGTTTCTGCTTGTTGCACCGATGCTTAAGTTATGTGAAATCATTTAAAGTTGATGCACTCTGAGTTACCTACCCAACCACATCCCTCCCTGTGAACCGGTTTCAAACCGCTTTGCTAGGTGTTTGCCATTGGCACGTTCTTCGTGTGCTCTCAGAATTGCTTGTGTGTTTCTCTTAAGTATATTGTGATATGTGCAATTGTATACTAATATTAAAAGCCTGCTATTCTCAAGTGAGGACGTATAAACCTAAATATATTTGATGCTGTATTGGCAGAGCCAACAGATTACTATTGGTTCCAGCCTATTTTGAGTTTCTGTTTACCTGCAGTCAGCCTAAGTTTTGGATGAAAACGTATTACTTAGGTTTTCTCTGCTGTTTGCTGCTGGCCTAATCTCCTGTGCCATTTTCTGTTGCTCTTTCTGAAGTAGTAGATTCATCTTTGAGTGACATACTCATCCATGTTTCACTTTCTTGGCCCTCATCTGATAGTAACTCTGTTCCTACGCTCTATGTAATCATCCCACATTCTTTCTTTATTTTATTTATTTATTTATTTGAGAGTCGGAGTTACAGAGAGGCAGAGAGAGAGAGAGAGAGAGAGAGAAAGGTCTTCCATCCGCTGATTCACTCCCCAGTTGGCTGCAAGGGCTGGAGCTGTGCCATTCGGAAGCCAGGAAGATGGAGCTTCCTCCAGGTTTCCCACACTGGTGCAGGGGCCCAAGGACTTGGGCCATTTTCTACTGTTTTCCCAGGCCATAGCAGAGAGCTGGATTGGAAGCGGAGCAGCCAGGACTCGAACCGGCACCCATATGGGATGCCTGTGCTGCAGGCGGAGGCTTTACCCGCTACACCACAGTGCTAGCCCCTCTCCTTCCTTTTTTTTTTTTTTTTTAAAGATTTTTTATTTATTTGAGAGGCAGAGTTACAGACAGTGAGAGGGAGAGACAGAGGGAAAGATCTTCCTTTCATTGGTTCACTCTGTGCCGGTGCAGGGGCCCAAGGACTTGGGCCATCTTCTACTGCTTTCCCAGGCCATAGCAGAGAGCTGGATCAGAAGTGGAGCAGCCAGGACTAGAACCGGTGCCCATATGGGATGCTGGCACCACAGGCGGAGGACTAACCTATTGTGCCATGGCACCGGTTCCCCTCCCCCACCCCTTACTTTTACAGATGTACTTGAAAGGCAGAATCTCATACACACACATGGTGGGAGGAGGGAAGGGGAAGGATTGATTTTTCCATGTGTTTGTTGACTCCCCACATGGCCGGCCCCTCTTTCTCTCTCTATTAGCTGTTCAGACACAGCAGTGGATTGGATTCTTTCTTGTTACTGATGCCTCTTCCTGAAAGATTCATCTGTTCCCTTATCAGGGATTCCTGTTGCCACAGTGGCAATGATACCATCAGCCGTTGGCCTTGAGGAACCTAGACAGCAAAATGAAACTTACAGGCAAGAAACAATAATAAGATGCTGTTTTTAACACCTGCTGCTACTGTATTGCATTGCTTTCATAAGTGGCATTATAAGTACAAAACAAAAACAGGCAGCATAACCTGGATTCAACGAAGTGCTCGGGTACAGTTGATTCGCAGTCCAGTTATTGTGTCAGTCAACTGGTTTGGAAAGGGAAGAACATAAACTGGACATCATCTTGAGCGAGTGGGAGATGTCTCTTTTCTTTCAGTAATGTGTGAGTGTTTTCTGTCTAGGCTGCTCATCAGACCTCAAGTGAACACAGTTTTCTGACCCAGAGAGAAATGCCCCTGGCACTGTCTCGATTAATGTGTGCCCTGTGTTTGAATTGTCTTCCCAGTGGCATTGGCCTGGCCCTCTGCAAGCGGCTGCTGACGGTAGACGATGGGCTGCACCTGTGTTTGGCGTGCAGGAACATGGGCAAAGCCAGAGCCGTCCGTGCTGCCCTGCTGGCCTCTCACGGCGGTGCCCAGATCACCATGGTACAGGTGGATGTCAGCAACCTGCAGTCGGTGCTCCGGGCTGCTGAGGAACTTAAACAAAGGTTTGTCTCCAGCTGATGGGCTTTTCCTCCGTGAGATCGTGTTGCATAACACTTCACAAAATGAGAAAGGATAGGAAAACCTACAAAAGGAAGAGGGACACTTTAGATATTATGCTGAGAAAATCTATATAAAGTGACCCTTTACATCTCAATACCACATTTTCATTCTCAATCATGATCATAAGATTTCGTTATGTATTTACCCTGACATGTGGTCAGTTGTAAGGCCTTATGGTAATACAACTACTATGATGTTTCATGTTCATATTCATTTTACATCTTTCTTCCACGTTACAAACATTAATTAGGTAGGGCCAGTACTGGTGTTCAGCAAGTGAAGACGTGGATACAGAAATAGGGATACTATGCCTAAGAAGATTCCAACTTTGGTTGGCTGGGTTGGTCCTGGAGCTCGGTTCTCCTTCCTATTTCCTTGGAAAGCTTTAATCCCCAAGGCCAGTGTAGATTTGCTCACACCTGCTTGGTAATTGGCATTTATAAGGTGAGGTATAAACATCTAGTGCATGAAGGAGTGGAGTCCTTGAATGTGTGACTTTCCTGAAAGTGTTCACAAAGTCACATATTGATGCACAGTGTGATTTTTCTGGGGGGTGGGGGTATCCTTTTCAGTTCTAAGAATCTATGCTCAAAAAGGGTTACAGACCTTGCAGTTGTCCATGTTGAACCCGAGGACTATCCAAAATAAATAATTTTCAAATACTTTTAAATTTGAGCCTCTTAAGAAGGGAGCACTTAAGGCCATGAATGAGTTGTGCCAGTTGTCTGTCATAGCACTTTCATGTACCTTTGCTGCCTTCTTTGAGAATTCCACCCAGAATTATACAACTTTAACAAATGATAAGGTCAGGCACTGTGGTGCAGCAGGTAAAACCACTGCCTGCAGTGCCAGCATCCCAGATGGCCGTTGGTTTGTGTCCTGGCTGTTCTACTTCCGATCCAGCTCTCTGCTATGGCCTGGGAAAACAGTCAAAGATGGCCCAAGTGCTTGGGCCCCTGCACCCACATGGGAGATCTGGAAGAAGCTCCTGGCTCCTGGCTTTGGATCAGTGCAGCTCCAGCCTTTGCAGCCATTTGGGGAGTGAATCATCAATTGGAAGACCTCTCTCTCTCTCTCTCTCTCTGTGACTCTGACTTTCAAATAAATAAATAAATGTTTAAAAAAAGAGAGAGAGAAATGATGCTTTTCGTGATATTCACTGTAGACAGATCTCTTGCTTATGTCAAGTCTCTGCAGCTCTTAATGGCCCAAATGGACATCTGTGATTCTAGCCCCAAAGTAAATTAGAGCCAAAGATCTTGAGAAGATGCTCCCACCATGAAGGCAGCACAGTCTGGAAAGAGGCTGCTTGGATTAAGGCTTAGAAAGGTTTAAAAATTAAAAAGCCTTCTCTGGTCAGAGTTTCACTATTCTCTTTACAACAAGTACTCTGGAGGGAGCGTGCCAAGAATCCTTTGCCTTCATTTAGCTTTTATTCTCTTTAATTAAAAAACAAAATATTTGAAAGTAAAAGAGAGAAAGAGAGAGAGCGAGGCCTCCCATTTGCTGTTTCACTCCACAGATGCCTGCAACAGGCCAGGCTAAAGCCAGGAACCAGAAGCCAGGAACTCAGTCTTGGTCTCCCTGGTGAGTGGCAGGGACTCATGCACTTGAGCCATTGCCTGCTGCAATAACAGGAAGCTGGAATGGGGAGCAGAGTCGAGGCCTGAACCCTGGCACTCCCGTATGGGGTGTAGGTATCCCAGCTGATGGTTTAACCACTGTGCCAAACATCTACCCCTCATTTCGCTTCTGTAATCCTTTGTACTCTAGTGAACCTTCAACATTTTATGCTTGGCACCTGCTCTTGAACATGGAATGTTTCCATATGGATCTTCCTTTATTTATTTATCTTTTTTATTTGTTGAAAAGCAGAGCAACAGAGAGGGGGAAGGGAGAGAGGGAAGAGGAGAGAGAGAGAGAGAGAGAGAGAGAGAGAGAGAGAGAGAGAGAGAGAAAGGGAGAAAGGATTGAGATTTCCATCTGCTGGGCTCACTTCCCACATGGCTCTAACAGCCAGGTCCAAGCTTAGCCAAAGCCAGGAACTCCATCTTGGTATCTCATGTGGGTGGCAGGGACCCAAACATTGGGCCATCTTCTGTCTTCCCGGGTACATTAGCAGGGAGCTGAGTCAGAAGAGCAGGTGAGACTCAAGCCAGCATCACAAGTGGTGGCTTAACCTCTGCCACAATGCTGGCCCTTCTGCCTGGGTCTTTTGTTTCAGTAGTGATCTTGGCTTTGGCACATCGGGTCAAGTGAATATCAGTACTATATAAATTTCATTTGTTGGCTAAGGGAGATGTGAAGCTTTTTAAGATGTAAAAAGCTTTTTAAGACCAAAGGAGAATTTCTCTAGCACTTAACTGAGAGGACAAAGCCAAGAGGAATTATCAATCAGAGAATATTTGGCATCAAAGCCACTGTCTAAAACAAACAAAAAGGCAGATATTTACCAAGGCTCAAGAAAAACTGTTGAGAAAGAAATATTGCAACTTTGATATTGAGTGAATTCCCTTTAGTTTCACGTGGCTAACTTACTGGTTTAGAAGGTACTTTCTGTCCTTGTAATAGCTTCTGTATTCTAGAGGGAGAATGCACAGTCCCCGTGTATTCTAACTATCCTGGTGTTTTACTTGCAGATTTCAGAGGTTAGACTACGTGTATTTGAATGCTGGAATCATGCCTAATCCACAGCTCAATGTCAGAGCACTTTTCTCTGGCCTCTTTTCAAGGTAATTTCTACTTTCTAGGTGAACTGATTGGATGGGAGGTGTTCATTTTTCTGCCTAGTTTTGCCCTTGGTGTGTTCATTTGGGGAGGGGGTTTGAAAGATGAAAGGTGTTAAGGAAAGAGGATGGAGGAAGGAGGTGTTGCATCATGAAAGAGACACATTCGTCTTTGGTGGAAAACACTGTAAGTCATTGTTCTTACAATTGAGAGCTCCAGGGTATTTCACATGGTTGGAAATTTCAGAAAGTAAAAATTTGAGTCTACCTGAAAGTGCCTATATTAGCAAGAACTCTTAAATTGGGCAGAGTTCTCAGACTCCAATACCTATGAAATCTACTTTGGAAGCATTTCCTAATAGTATTTCAGATGCTGTGACCAGTAGTTTGGGGAAATGCAGAGAACTAAAGTCTTCTGGGAGGTTCTCAGTACATTTTAATGGCTTTCAAAAATGTTTGACTACAACCTAGAATAAGAAATCCTGTCTTACAACCCAGTATATTCATAAATACTGCATTGCCATTACTATACTACTATTCTTTCACTTTGCTTCCATAAGCACATGTGTGTACACACAAGCACACCCCATTCCCCCAACATATACACTGTTGTCAGTTTGCTGAATTGATCCCACAGCAAAACACCACATTAGTATTTGCAATGTTCTAAGAATTCCTAGTAGAAAAGCAGTCTATTTAACTTAAGCCTCCTCTGTGCAGGGGAAGACTTTTTTCCCTTGCCAAAACTGTTATTTGCTCAGAAGAGTTTACCTGTAACCTGATTTGGAAAGAGGCAGCAGAGTTTTAGCTGCAGGTTTGTGAGAGACTCAGGTTCTTATTAGTAGAGTGAGCTGTAAGTATGTGATTACTTCTATTAATTGGTGGGTATGAGACTTTTTTTTAAAAAAAGATTTATTTATTTGAAAGAGTTAGGGAAGGCAGAGAGAGAGAAAAAGAGAGAGAGAGATCATCCACTGGTTCACTCCTGAAATAGCCGCAGTGTCTGGGACTGGGCCAGGCCGAAGATAGGAGCTTTATCCAGGAGTCCCACATGGCTGCAGGGGCCCAAGCACTTGGGCCATAGTCTGCTGCATCAGCAGGGAGCTGGATTGGAAGTGGAGCAGCGTTGCAGATGATGGCTTAACCTGCTGAGCTACAGCTCTGGCACCAGGATAAAGCATTTTTGCATCTCCTTTAATACAATAACCCAGTCTGACAAATAGATATTTTGATTCCTGT
Source organism: Sylvilagus floridanus (assembly GCA_949820135.1). NCBI lineage: Eukaryota > Metazoa > Chordata > Mammalia > Lagomorpha > Leporidae > Sylvilagus > Sylvilagus floridanus. The sequence continues at coordinate 124,315,414 of OX463225.1, forward strand.
CATTGCAAAATCAAGGAGAGTTTAGTTTGTGTATGTGGGGTGGGTTAGAGAGTGTTGTTGGTATCTTAGGTTAAAGCTTTTAAAGTCATACAATTGTCTTCTGCTGTTTCAGAAAAGTGATTCATATGTTCTCCACAGCTGAAGGACTGCTGACCCAGGGTGACAGGCTCACTGCCGACGGGCTCCAGGAGGTGTTTGAAACCAATGTCTTCGGCCATTTTATCCTGGTAAGAATCAGTCTAGAGAGTGGAGAAAAGCAAATACGGAAGCACAGATACAGAACTGAGAAAACATGAAACTGAGCTTGGCATCAAATAGCACTGAGGTAGCAGGAAAGCCATTACTGAACAGTTAGTTGCTTATGATCATGGTTGCTAAATTCTTACGCATCCACACTTGTGTGTGACAATTCCAGGCACACACATGAAGTTAAGGCTGAGGCGTGTAGCTTATGTAGAGTCTTCTGTATTATTGCCTCAGCTTATCTCTGTCAGCCTTAATATCTAAAGTGGTACCCGGCTGCGATGCTAGTTGTTTATAATTCCTTGGTGCTAGAAGAACTTCTGATACTGGGTTTTTCTGCACAAAACCTGTCTCTATCCCTCTACGCCCTGTTTATACTCATGGTTGCTTCTTTTTACTTTGGGCCCAGTTTTGCTCAAAATCTGACCTCCTTGAAGACCAGCCTATATTTACCATAATTAAGATATAGCACATTGGAATAGTATAAAAGAAAAGAGATGGATACTTTGTGCTTATATGAGACAGCCTCCAGTGTTTTATTATTAAGAAGAAACAGCAGGGTGCAGTATTTACATAGTAGATTCTCTCATTTCTATGATCAAATGATATAAAACAGTTCCAGAAAAATACCAATTAAACTAATGGCACTGGTTGCTTTTGATGGTCTAGGGTTCCAGGATTTCAGGAATCCGTGGAAAATTCATATTTCATTGTTAATCCTTTAATTGTTTTTTTAAAAAATCTCAAAAAATATTTTTAAATTTTCTCCAGTTAGCCTTCTTTATGAATATTAAATTAAATGTTAATGATAAAAGATTAATGTAGTAATAGTTTGGGTTTTTTTTTTGATGAATCCACTGTTTATAAAGTTAAGAAAATCACGCCATTGGTGATCTGTTTGTGGTTTGTGTTGGGGAAATGGCAGAGAAGAATTGTGGCCATAGGTGCAATTATCATAGGTAGCCTGGTATATCTGTATGTGGACAGCTTAGCAGCAAGGGTTTTGGAAACCATTTTTCAAATAAAATGGTACCAAAATGTATAAGGCCTTCCACCCTTTCCAAATTATAGTTAAGATTCTTCCTACTCTTTATGGAATACAAACGTGGATTCTGGGTTCAAGTGTAAATGTATTATGTAAACGGATACATCCCCAGTTTGAATTATGCGGGGCACTCAAACAGTTCCTGGAGGAGGCTGGCACTCTGGTACAGCAGGTAAAGCTTCCGCCTGCAACACTACATCCCATTGTGGGCACTGGTTTGTATGCCAGCTGCTGCACATCTGATCCAGCTCCCTGTTAATGGCCTGGGAAAGCAACAGAAGATGGCCCAAGTACGTGGGCCCCTGCACCCACGTGGAAGACCTGGACGAAGCTGTTGCTCCCAGCTTGGGCCTTGCCCAGAGCTGGCCAGTGTGGCCATCTAGGGAGTGAACCAGCAGATGGAAGAGATCTCTCTCTCTCTCTCTCTCTCTCTCTCTCTCTCTCTTTTTCTCTATTTCTACCTCTCCCTCTCTTTGTAACTCTTTCAAAATAAATATAATTTTTTAAAAGTTCATGGAAAAATAGAATTAATTTTATTTTGTTGCCAAAAAAATTTTGAGATCCATGCACAGTTCTTTCATAATACACATTTTCTGTGAACTTTTTGAAGGCTTTTAGTATCTATAAAATGACTAAATTTTTAGGAGTGGTTTAAAGTAGACATAATTTTTGTAAAGCTCCAGGCACAATGCAATGTGACAGTTGAAGAATCAGTTAACTGATTTAATCTTAAGCGTACGAGTTTTCTTGATTACATTTGTCTTATTTGTTCACTGCAAGCATGGAGCACATGTGGAAGCCTTCCTAGTAGATTTGTCTTTAATAAACTGACTGTTTTAGATTCACAGAATTCTTGCTAGCAATGTATAGAGTTCCTGTATTCCCTACACCCAGTTTCCCCTATTAAGATCTTGTATTGATGTGTGGTGCATTTGTCAAAATAAATGAACCAAGGACAGGTGTTTGCCATATTGGTTAGGATTCTGCTTGAGATGCCCACATCCTTTTTTGTTTTATTTTTTAAGATTGATTTTATTTATTTGAAAGGGAGAATTACAGAGAGGGAGGGAGACACAGAGAAAGAGGGAGGAAGGGGAGAGAGAGAGAGAAATATCTTCTATCCATTAGATCACTCCCCAAATGGCTACAACAGCTGGGACTGTGCCAGACTCAAACCAGAAGCTTCATCCAAGTCTCCCATGAGGGTGCAGATTCCCCGAGTACTTGGGCCATCTTCCACTGCTTTCCCAGGTACACTAGCAGGAAGCTGGGTTGCAAGTGCAGCAGCTGGGACTCAAACCAGGGCCCATATGGGATGCTGGCCTAGCAGGCAGTGGCCCAACCCTCTGCACACGACACCAGCACTGAGATTCCCACATCCTATTCCAGAATACCTGGTGGGTTCGACTCCTGCCTTTACTCCCAATTCCAGCTTGCACCCTGGAAGGCAGCAGACGATGACTCAAGTCTTTGGATCTGTGATCCTTGTGGAAAACCTGGATTGAGTTTTCTTCTCCAGTTTTAGCCCAGCTCAGCCCTGACTGTTGCAGGCATTTGGGGATTGAACCAGCAGATGCGATTTCTGTCTGTATTTCAAATAAAATAGAAGAATGAGTCAATACTGATACATTATTATTAAATGAAGTCCATACTTTATTCAGTTTTTACCCAATGTCCTTTTTCAGTTCTAGGATCCCATTGAAGATGATGAGAGCTCTTTCAGTTGACACCCTCATCTTTTTGATATACCCTCATCCTTATCATTTTCTGTTTCTGTTTTACCTTTGGTTTTGAACAATTGCTTACTTTCTGGCACTGTAAGATGCTTCAGACTCATATAATTCCTACCTCAGTCCTAGAATCAGCCAGAGATCTCATTCTTTTTATTGGAGAACAGGTATTACAAACCAAGTGCTCATTGTATTGAAGAATTAGTTACTTCTAAACCCTCTCAGCTAACAGACCAAGGAGGTATCTATGTGTATAATAACTCCTGTAGATATACATAACTATCATTTTTATGTAACTATTTCCCTACTCAGACATGAGTTAATACTGATATCTAATCTATTATGTGGATCATTCTCACTTTCTCCTCTTATTTGTGAAACTGCACGTCAACAGTGAAATCTGGTGCCCACCATCCTATATCCATTTGCTTATTCAGTTGCAGTGTTTATATATATATAAATATATACATATACACACAATTATATATAATTATATAATTTACATATAATCATTTAATTCATAGAGCTGATACTTTTTTTAAAGATTGTTTTATTTATTTATTTGAGAGGTAGAGTTACAGACAGAGAGAAGGAGAGACAAAGAGAAAGGACTTCCATTCACCGGTTTACTCCCCAAGTGGCCACAGTGGCTGAAACTGTGTTGATCTGAAGCCAAGAGCCAAGAACTTCTTCTGAGTATCCTGCACGGGTGCAGAGGCTCAAACACTTGGGCCATCTTCCACTGCTTTCCCAGGCCATTAGCAGAGTGCTGGATCAGAAGTGGAGCACCCAGGACATGAACCAGCTCCCATATGGGATGCTAGTGCTGCAGGCGGAGGCTTAGCCTACTATACCACAGTGCCGACCCCATATCTGATACTTTTAAAAAATATTTAATGGGGGCTGGAATTGTGGTGCCACAGGTAAAGCCACTGCCTGCGCAGTTGGCATTCCATTTGAGTGCCGGTTTGAGTTCTGGCTACTCCATTCTTAGCCAGCTCCTTGATAATGCACCTGAGAGGCAGTGATAATGGCCTTAGTATTTGGACCCCTGTGACCTGTGTGGGAGACAAAGATGAAGCTCCTGGCTTCGGCATGGCCCAACCTTGGCTATTTGCAGCCATTTGGGGAATGAACCAGTGGATGGAAGATATTTCTTCCCCCACCCCTAACTCTGCCTTTCAAATAAATAAATCTTTAAAAACTAAGCAAAACAAAAATTTTATTCATTTATTTGAAAGATAGAGTGACAGAAACAGAGAGAGAGACAGAGACACAAAGAGATCTTCCATTTACTGGTTCATTCCCAACATACCCACAACAGCCAAGGCTGGGCCAGACTGAATCCAGGAGTCAGGCACTCCATCCAGGTTTCCCACTTGGGTGGCAGCGACCGAACTGTTTGACCATCATTTGCTGCTTCCCAGGTGCACTAGCAGGGGGCTGGATCAAAAGGGGAGTAGCGGCCGGTGCCGTGGCTCAACAGGCTAATCCTCCGCCTTGCGGCGCCGGCACACCGGGTTCTAGTCCCGGTTGGGGCACCGGATTCTGTCCCGGTTGCCCCTCTTCCAGGCCAGCCCTCTGCTGTGGCCCAGGAGTGCAGTGGAGGATGGCCCAGGTGCTTGGGCCCTGCACCCCATGGGGAGACCAGGAAAAGCACCTGGCTCCTGGCTCCTGCATTCGGATGAGCGCGGTGCGCCGACCGCGGCGGCCATTGGAGGGTGAACCAACGGCAAAGGAAGACCTTTCTCTCTCTGTCTCTCTCTCTCACTGTCCACTCTGCCTGTAAAAAAAAAAATAAAATAAAAATAAAAAAAAAAAAAAAAGGGAGTAGCCACGACTTAAGCATGCACTGCACTATGGGAGATGGGCCTCCCAAGCAACAGCTTAACCCATTGCACCACAGTGCCATCCCGATCTGATACTTTTTTATTCTTTATCCTCCCATTGAGATTCGGGAACTGGAACCTCTCCTCTGTCACAGTGACAGTCCTTCTCGGCTCATCTGGACATCATCTCGCAACGCAAGGAAATCTAATTTCAGCCTTGAAGACATCCAGCACAGCAAGGGCCAGGAACCCTATAGCTCTTCTAAATACGCCACTGACCTTCTCAACGTGGCTTTGAACAGGCACTACAACCAGCAGGTGAGCCTTGTCTCAGTGATACGGACATGACAGGGCAATGGTTTCTAAATTAGCTACAGTTGATTTCCCAATAGCTGTCTGGCTTTTCACTAGCCATTGTAGGTTAGAGTGATAGTGGGTATATATAAGAGTTTTAATGTTCAAATCACTAGCCATCAGGGAAATGCAAATCAAAACCACTTGATGTTTTACCCACCCCAGTTAGAATGGCTGTCATACAGAAACCAGGAAACAATAAATGCTGGCAAGGATGTGGGAAGAAAGGTACCTAATCCACTGCTGATGGGAATGTAAACTGGTGCAGCCATTGTGTAAGACACTATGGAGGTATCCTAGAAATAAAAATTGATCTACCATATGACCCCGCAATCACACTTCTGGGAGTTTACCCAAACAAAATGAAATTAGCATATGAAAGGTTATCTGTACCCCCATGATCATTGCAGCTCAATTCACAATAGCTAAGATATGAAATCAACCCAGATGTCCATCAACTGATGACTGGATAAAGAAATTATGGTATATATACACTATGGAATGCTACTCAACAGTAAAAAAAAAAAGAAGAAAAAAGAAAAAAGAAAGAAATCCCATCTTTTGTAATAAAATAGATGTAAGTGGAAACCATTTTACTTAGTGAAAAAAATAAGCCAGTCCCAAAAAAGACAGATACCATATGTTTTCCCCTTATCTGTGGTAGCTAATAGAGTACTTAAAAAGTAATATATTGGAGTGAAATTGACATTTTGAGATTCAATGATTGTTTACAGCCCTTGTCTTGACAGTGTTTTTTCTTGAGACTATTTGTTTAACTCTTTACTTAGGGTAGGGTGAATCTTAAGAGTATAAAGTAAACTGATAATAGATCTTTGTAAAAATTAAGAGTGGGAATAGGAGAGGGAGGAGGCAGAAGGATGAGGGGTGTGGATGGGAGGGAGGGTTGAGAGGGAAGTATCACTGTGTTCCTGAATCTGTATATATGAAATACATGGAATTCTATACCTTAAATGAAATAAAGTTTTAAGGGAGAGATAATTAGCTCCTGACCTTCCAGGTTTATGTGGTTCATTGACCATTCTGTGGTTCTTCAGGAGCTCTGTGTTGACAGAACAACAGTACTGACAGTAGCAGTAGCTGCTGTTTAAGTACTCACCTTGTTTCCATGCAGTACTCCTCATTTCTGTATGTCATTTAATTCCTACCCTGTTAACAGTGAGGTGAGTATGAATGTTCCCATTTTCAGAAGAGGATATTATAGTTCAGAGAAGTTAAGTCACTTACTCGAAGGGCACAAAGCTTGTAAATGGTAGAGCTGAGTTGGGGCCATATTTAACAGCTTGGATTTTTCTTACTGAACAGTGCTGCCACCTAGCGTCTGTCCTATCAGGTGTCTATAGGAAGTTCAGTAGTTCTAAAGCTTTCTGCAGGCTGGTGATAAGGATGGGAATCCAGAGGTCTATTTATGTGATGACCTGAGTTTAGCTGGTGTATCTTTGGTCTCTTGCCAGTCACCCTGGCTACTTGAGGCTGCTGTTTCTAGAACTTACTGTTTCTGTGTATGCCTCTGTTGCCCAGGTCTAAAATCATAACTTCCAGTCTTTGTCATGGACATTTCTTTTGTTTGCTTTGGCTATTTTGCATGAGTGTGGGACTATGGAGACATTTCATTCCACTAAAAGGTACAAAAACCTATCATGTTAGGGCACTGGGCAGGCTTAGGATTGAAGGGGAAGGTACAATAAAAACATGATCAAAGAAAAGATGTCAGTCTGCAAGGCAGGTTCTTTGATCGTGAATTGGACATAAGAAATCTAAACCTTGTGAGGTATTTAAACTTATGGTGTAATTGTCAGCTTTTTGTTACTAGAATGAAATACCTAAGACAAGCTACTTATGAAGGAAGGAGGTTTGTTTCACACTGCATTTTGGAGGTTTCACAGTCCTATATAGAGCAGCCCCATTGGCCTGGCACTTGACGAGAGCAGTGGATGGCAGAATATGTGCAGAGGAAGGCTCATCTGGGAGTCAGAGTAGAGAAAGAGCAGCTAGGCCAACTTTCTCCCAAGAACTACCTTCCAGTAGCATGCTCCCAATAACTGAAAGACCTTCCGCTAGGTCCACGTCCTAAACACCATAATTGGATCCAGTCCTCACCAATGTAGCACCATCAATCCATGACTCTGAGGTGAAAATATCTGTATATATTGGGGAGCCAAGTCATGTTCTAACTATAGCTTCTGGTTATTCTGGAATGGAGACTTTTTTCAGATGGAATTCATTGGTAATCTGACTTAAAATCATGCCTCTTGGTAAAGGGAGTCATACAAAGTAGATACTAAGAACATTCTCTCTAGAACTAGATTTGAACTCTGGAACTAGAACTATTGTCCTTTTCACTGCCACCTGAGGCAGATGTTTAATCTCCTTCTCTTGGTTTCCTCTCATGTTTCTTGGCAGAACTGAGTGTGCGCGTCAGTAGGAAGTAGTCACAATGGTGCATTTTGCTCAGAATGTGAGTGTGTGCATGTGTTTCTGCACATATGTACATGTGGGTGTGCATGTGATGGGCATATGTGCTTGTGTGCATGTGTATGTGTGGGAGTACATAAGTACCTGTTTGGGTTTTAGTAGGAGTGGGGGTGTATGTGGGGTGTGTGCACATTGCTGTATGTGATCAACTGTTGACTGCTCTTACTACTATTGAATTCAATGTGTTGGTCCCAATGTGAACCTTCTTCTGCAGTCTTTTGAGATGATTAAAAACTTGCCCCAAGTGCTTCCTGGTACTCTGGAAACTCCCTTTTCATGAGGCTGGCCAGAATAGAGTCATTTTCCTTTCATAAAAAGCTCTGGAATTTTATTTAAATTTCAATTATTTGGGATGTTGTATTTTACAAAAAAAGAGAGATTTAATTAATGCTGCTCCCTCCTAAGACCTATTTTTTAAAAAATTTTATAAAAACATAATTTCAATCCACAAATAACCAGAGGCTTACTGCAATAGTAACCATAATGTTCAACAGGTAAAAAGTAAGAAGACCATGGTTCCACAGGAGTATAAACAAGGGCTAGCAACAACAGTAACTTCAGAAAATGTCCATTTCATTCCTGTATTGTATTCCATATTAAGTACCACATGTCAGAGAAAACATGACATTTGTGTTCTTTGGGATTGGCTTATTTCATTAAGCATAATGGTTTCGGGTTATGTGCATTCTGTTGTAATAGATAGGATTTCTTTCTTTTTTTGGGTGAGCAGTGTTCCATACTGTGTGTGTATGTGTGTGTGTGTGTATACATTTTTTTAATCCAGTCATCAGTTGATGGACATCTGGGTTGATTCCATATCTTAGCTATTGTTAATTGAGCTGTAATATACATGGGGGTACAAATAACTCTTTCATATGCTGATTTTATTGCATTTGGGTAAATTCTCAGGAGTGGGACGGCCAGGTTATATGGTTGATCTATTTTCAGATTTCTGAGGAATCTCCATACTGTCTTACACAGTGCTTGTACTAGTTTACATTCCCACTATATATTACATTTCCCCCACATTCTCACCACTAAGGTCTCTTGAGATTGGCTCTCAGCTTGACTTTTTCTCCTTTGCTTGTATTTATTTATTTAGTTTTTGGGTAGGCAGAGAGGGAGACATGCACAGAGATAGAAAGAAAGAAAAATAGAGCTCCTCTATCCCATAGTTCATCCTCCAAATTCCCCCAATGGCCAGGGGTGGGCCAAGCCATAGCTGGGAGCCAGGAGCTCCAACAGGGTCTCCTAGATGAATGACAGAGACCCAGCTACTGCAGCCATTACTGCTGCCTCCCAGGTTATGTTAACAGGAAGCTGGAATTGACAACGGAGCTGGCACTCTAACCCAGGCACTCAGATCCGGGATTAAGGCATCCCAACCTGAGCTTTCATCACTAGGCCAAACACCTACCCTCTCCTTGGCTTTTATGAGGAAGAAAGAACCACATTATGGGATTCCTTTTGAAGCCTTGTGTTACTGGAAATATTGTCAGGTTCTATCCAGGCTCCCTAAGAGATTGTAATCATCCTTTAATAATCCTCCACACAGGCCATAGAGAAATGCTCAAGGTCATCCCAGTTTTCTTCACTAAAATTGAACGTGTGGAGGGACTGCAGTCTATAAGACTACCTTCTTGTTTATTTCTTTTGTTTATCACTGTCAGAAAGTTGTAAATGTTGATAATTCTAGGTTTCAGTTTGAGGCTTTCCTCATTTGGGACTGAATACTCACTGTTTCTAGATAGTCCCCGGAAGAAGAAATTTGCAGGGGCTGGCATTGTGATACAGTGGGTTAAGCTGCCACTTGCAATGCTGGCATCTCATACTGGAATGCAGGTTCGAGTTCTGGCTGTTCCACTTCCAATCCCACTCCCTGTTAATATTCCTGGGAAAACAACAGATGATGACCCAAGTTCTTGGGTCTCTCCAGGGAAAATGTGATGGAGTTCCTGGTTCCTGGCTTGAGCCTGGCCAGCCCTGGCTGTTGAAGCCATTTGGGAGTGAGCCAGTGGATGGAAGATCTCTCTCTCTCTCTCTCTCTCTCTCTCTCTCTCTCTGTCTCTGCTTCACTCCCTCCTACTTTCCCTCTTTCTGTGTCACTCTGCCTTTCAAAACATAAATCTTTTTTAAACAAAAAGAAAGGAATTTACTTAGTTATCTTTGGGCCAAATATAAGGGTACTTCAAAAAGTTCATAAAAATAGAATTAAAAGCTAAGTTTAATTTGGTGCAAAATTTTTTGAAATTTTGTTTTGTTTTAATATGCATTTTCCATAAACTTTTTGAAACCCCTCATATGTTACCTTCTGGGAAGGACTTGTGGGCTATAACACTGCTGAGTCCCAGCTCAGAGACTGTTTGCTAACTCCGGGCATCCTCAGGGGTGGCTGCTCTGTGTCAGGCGCTGCCTAGCTCTTGTAGCCCTGGTAAAACTTGTAGCTCTGTGTTGCTCAGGGTGCTGCTGTCCTGTGAACTGCATGTTACACTGGTACTTCCTATTTTTTATTTGAAAGAAAAAAATGAGATTTGAAATACTAAAAATATGAAGGAAAATGGTTAAGACCAAAATAAGGCAATTGTGGTAAAAACTAAATAAAAGAGTAAAACAAATCCCAGTGCTCCAGGACTTATTCCAGATGCATGCGGGGGTCTTTTTTGTTCTGTTTTGTTTTAATTAACATTAACTCTGTGTTAACTGGGGCTGTCTTTATAGGACAGACTTTTCTAAGATGATGGGCCCTAGGCTAAAGATCTGGCTTCGTGCTCTTCAGTTGGAGAGGTTTTTGTGGCACCTTGTACAGCCCTTTGTTCCTCTCTGATGCCAGGAGTGCCCACCTCAAGCTAGAGGTGTGGGTCTTAGATACCTGCAGGGCAGCAGACCCATGTTTTTGGCTTAGCCATCTGTAATTACTAGCTCAGAAACTTCCTGAGGGCAAGGACAACTAATCCTAAGTGCTTGTTATGGTTGACACCTGCTCTTCAATGAAGCCAATAACATGGAAAATTCAGCTAATCAAGCCACAGTGTTCTCTCTTAGCTCCAAGATTGTTTACTCTTTATACTACAAGGTTTTTGCAGAGTGAGTGCCTTTCCCAAGTGCCTTTCTTTGTGGGTTCTCAGTACATAATGCTTTATCTTTTTTTTTTTTTAATTTGCATTTATTTATTTGAGAGAGAGAGAGAGACACAGATAGACAGATATGCCATCCATCCACTGGTTCACTTCCCAGATACCCACAACAATGGTGGTCTGGGTTAGGGCTGAAAACTAGGAGCCTGGGGACTCAATCCATGCCTCGGATTTGGATGGCAGGGATCCAGTTTCTTAAGCCATTACTACTACATCCCTGGGTTTGCATTAACAGGAAGTTGAAATCCAGAGCTAGAACTGAGACCTGAACCCACACCTGGCATTGTGGGATGCAGGTGTCTTAACCGCTAGGCCAGACATTTGTCCCTCAGTACATGATTCTTAAGCTCAAATGCTACCCAACTTCAGGGACAATCCAGAGCATAAATCCTTGATAACACTGGCTTTGTGGCTCATATGGGTATCTCTTTATTAACTAGCATATAGCCAGACTGAGTCAATACACACTGAATCAAAATCTATCGCCACCCTTGTTGTTCCCCCAGGGCCTGTATTCCAGTGTGGTGTGCCCAGGCACAGTGTTGACCAATATGACATATGGAATTCTGCCTCCCTTCATATGGACACTGCTGCTGCCATTCATATGGTTGGTGAGTAATGAATATGTCTTTGCTTAAAGCATTGGGAAATGATTTAAGAAATTGATCTTAAAGGTAGCAGAATTCCACTTAACATGAGCTTTTAAAAATATTTATTTTCACCTATTTGAAAAGCAGAGAGAGACAGAGACAGACAGAGAGAGCTTCCATCTGCTGGCTCACTCCCTAGATGCCCGTAATGACCAGGGCTGGCCAGGAACTTCTGTCGGGTCTCCTGAATGGGAGGCAGGGGCCCAAGCAGTTAATGCATCCCAGGATGCAGTAGCAGGCATGCTAAGTCCAGAAGCAGAGCAGCTGGGACTTGAACCAGCAGTGCAGTATGGGATGTGAGATCACAAGCATCAGCTTAACCTGCTGCGCCACAACACCTGCCCCAGCTTGAGGTTTCTGCAGTTAATTGTGTGTGACCTCTGCTTAATCCTTCCTGGCGTTACCACTGCACTGTCTCCTGAGTATCCACTGCTCTTTAAAGCAAGGTCTCTTTAGTCATGTACCATAGATCCCAAGATCCCATGTTTTTGGGAAATCCATGTTAAATCATGCTAAACTGGATGTCTCTGAGTTTTCATTGATATTGTAAGTTTTCAAAAAGGGGATGAATGTTTATTGTATTGCTATAGAAATGTGTTTTCGTTTGGTGTTTTGAGCATTTTAAAGAATCATTGTTGCTCTAGCACACATTGGAAAATGCTACTTTTAGGAAATGTGCCTTTCTTTAGGGCTGAGGAAGAGATGTTCCTCCATTATGGCAGGCATGGAACAGAGATCTGAAGGACATACACCTTCATATTAAAAGGAGCTGACTTAGAGTGGTGCACATTATATGATTTTGTTTTCCTTTTTGCCTTCTTCATTTTCTGATATTTAACAAGTGTTCTACAGTGAGAGATGCAGGTTTTCTTTCTTAATATGTAAATTAATAATTATTTTGTACCTCTATTCTAAACCACCTCACCATGACTGTTACTTCTTTTCCTTAGCTTCGCTTTTTTGCAAATGCTTTCACTTTGACACCATACAATGGAACAGAAGCACTGGTATGTTACTGGAGTTGTTTTTTTATTTTTTTTTAAGCTGGTGTAATGGCTTATAGACGTGAATTGTAATTTCACTGGAAACAAACGATGGCAGCAGAAAAGATAATAAGAGAACAAACTCTGAATAGTCAAGATTCCGTTTGAGACTAAAGTGAATCATAAGGCTCAATACAGAACAGCAGGAGCAAAGTCTGAAAGTGATGCACCAGTAGCTAGGGGAGGGGTGGAGCCACTGAACCCTACAGGGGATGGTAAAGCAAGGTGGTGGCTGGGTAATCAGAGAGCTCTTTACCACGAGAAGGTGTTGCAAATTAGCAGTAGGGGCAACAAAGTCCATTTCCATTCGCCTCTATGGAGATTCCCTTTGCCTTATTAGTATCAGACAGATTATTCTTGTATCAGGAAACCAACAGATTTTCTTAAATCACACATAACAGATTGCATTTGTTTCTTTGTCAATGGCAGACATTACTAATGGATCATGATATTCTTTTCTACTGTACACAGTGATTATCTCTTCAAAGGCAGGCTCTGCTAATGGATCGAAATTGTCATACAAGATTAAACTTAAAAAAAGAAAAAAGTGATGAAACTTGTCCTTTATTCTTTACACCGTCTAGTTGAAATCCTAGTGTAGTAGTCAGTTCTTTGTGGACATGACTTCCCTCCTTCCTCTGAGGTCCTTCAGCATCTTCTTTCAAAACTGGAGGGGCTAATACACTCTAGTGCACATACTTAGTAGGTTCTTAAATATTGACTAAATTGAAATGAACTAAGAAAACCATACAGAGAGTTGGGTTGATGCTCTTGTTTTAGTACATGTTGCACAATAAATGCATTTATTTTGGGGACACAATTGATTATAGAAGGAAGCACTGTTAAACTATATTTCAATTGCACTTAATATACTTGCCAAACCACTAGAAATATTAATAGTCTCTTAAGAAATTACTTCTTTTGTATATCTGCAGCACTGAAAATCAAGTATAGAAATCAAGTAAATATTGAGTGCCAGTGGGGTGGGGAGTACTTAGAATATAAAAATTCCTATTTCCAAGTAGTTTAGAAAATTGCTTTATTTCTAGAAAAATAATGAGTTCATAAAATAGGCAAGAATATAATACATTCTGCATTCAAGAGGTGAGTGCTCTAGGAATAATCAGAAAATAGAATCAGTGGGGGCTAGAGACATTGAAGAAGACTTGGCTCACTAAGTGGGACTTGGTCTGGGCTCTGAAGGACAAGGTTTGACTTACATAGGGTGGATAGCATGACCCTGGTGTTACAGTTTAAAGCAGCTGACTTTGTGTCACTCTGCTGTAATTTCTTAAAATATGGACAGGTAGGAGACTAGCACCCTAAATCCCGCTTAGTGGTAACTGTAGATGCCGCTGGGTGTGGATGAGGCTCTGTGTGCACGGCTTGTGGAACGTCAGTCTCTTTCATTTTTTTCTGTAAGTTTTGTCTCCTTAAACTGACTGACTTTGAGAAGCTGAAAACATGGTGGTGAGGACGTGGGTACAAGACTTCAAATCCTGTATCTCCAGCTCCTGGTTGGGAGCCCTTGGGTGTGTTTTAGGAGTAATGAGAAGAGGTGTATTGTAAGGGTTTCAGTGTGTTTCAACATGTAAGATTTTAAGGAAAACTAAGTTAATGAAAACAATGCAGTTCTAACGCAACTTGACAAATCAATGGAGCAGAATAGAAAGTTTAGACATTGGCCCATAAGCATATGGGGATTCAATATATGAGAAAGATGAAATTCCAAAACTAGTGGGGGAAAGATTGTTTGACAAATGTATGGGTAATAAAGTCCAGTGTAGAATAGGAGCTTTTCTTCATATTTTACAACAAAATAAAAATCTAGACAAATTAAGAGCTTTATATATGACAGCTAAAAGATGAAGTTACTAGAAGATAGTATGGGGACATTTTTGAATAGTTTCAGAGTATTAGTCTTCTCTAATTGCAGAAATTATAAAAGACTGAACATTTTGACTAAGTAAGTTTTTTAAAATTACATAACCAACAACTCCATTTAAGTAAACCCCAAAGACTAACTACGAAGTAGAAAAAAAATACCTGACTTTCATATCATAACTAAAAGGCTAATTTTCCTTGATAAGGAGTTTTGACAAATCTGGGAAAACAATCTATTGGAATAATGAGCAGAGGACCTGAACAGAGAGGGTTTTTTGTTGTTGTTGTTTTGTTTTTAGGATCTGTTTATTTTATTTGAAAGGCAGAATTGCAGAGAGAGAAGAAGCGACAGAGATCTTCCATCTGCTGGTTTACTCCCCAAATGGCTGCAGCAGCCAGAACTTTGCCAAGCCAAAGCCAGGAGCCAGGAACTTCTCGGTCTCCCACATAGGTGTAGTGGCCCAAGTGCTTGGGCCCTCTTCTGCTGCTTTCCCAAGCACAACAGCAAGGACCTGGATTGAAAGGAGAGCAGCTGGGAATAGAACCAGCACCCATATGGGACAGCGGTGCTGAAGGTGGAGCTTAACTGCCATGCCACAGTGCCGTCCCCAAACAGTTGTTTTGATCATATGAGAAGATACTCAACTTCACTCATGTTAGGAGGTTATGCAAGTTATTGCATAATTATTGGAAAATTATGCAAATTTATTGGCATATATAATTAACAAGTATTCTTCAATTCAGATTAGCAAAGACTAGATGATTTGATGATGTACAATACCCACAAGGGTGTATACAGTCACTCTCCTGCACTGCTTGGGGGAGGACACATTAGTATAATCTGCACTGAGGACTCTGACAAGATCAGTCAATAAAGGAAACACTCGTACATTTAACCCAGCAGCTCCATCGTTAGTGTTTATCTTACAGATGGACTCAAAGGCTCACTAAGTTTGATTACAGTCAAATTTGTAATAATCCAAACTGGAGACAAGCTATATATCCTTTAATTGAAAACTAAATTATGATACATGCCTGAAATGGAATCCTGTCCAAGTATGCTTTAGAAAAGAACAAAACAGCTCTATATGTACTACCTGGAGGGTAAGGCATGTTGTTTATGTGAAAAAGGCTCTGTGCTGTGCTTCCCTGTGAATAATAAAAAAGAATGTACATAATTTTAGATGGTTAGATTTTTTTTTTTTTTTTTTGGACAGAGTGGACAGTGAGAGAGAGAGAGACAGAGAGAAAGGTCTTCCTTTTCCGGTGGTTCACCCCCACAGTGGCCGTTGCGGACGGCGCACCGCGCTGATCCGAAGCCAGGAGCCAGGTGGTTATCCTGGTCTCCCATGTGGGTGCAGGGCCCAAGCACTTGGGCCATCCTCCACTGTACTCCCTGGCCACAGCAGAGAGCTGGACTGGAAGAGGAGCAACCAGGACAGAATCCGGTGCCCCGACCGGGACTAGAACCTGGGGTGCCGGCGCCGCAAGTCGGAGGATTAACCTATTGAGCCTCGGCGCTGGGTGGGGCACCGGTTCCGTCCCGGTTGCTCCTCCTCCAGTCCAGCTCTCTGCTGTGGCCCAGGAAGGCAGTGGAGGATGGCCCAAGTGCTTGGGCCCTGCACCCACATGGGAGACCAGGAGAAGCACCTGGCTCCTGGCTTTGGATCAGCTCAGTGTGCCGGTCACAGCGGCCATTGGGGGTGAACCACCAGAAGAGGAAGACCTTTCTCTCTCTCTTTCTGTTACTGTCCACTCTGCCTGTCAAAAATAAAAACAAAACCAAAACAAAACAAAAGAAAAATATACAAGAAACTTTTAAGATGGTTGCTTCCAGAAAAGAGAGCTGTGTGGCTCTAAGATTGGGAAGGGCAGGAGACGTACTTTTTACCATGTGTATCTCTTGAATGTTACCTATGTGCATGCTTATTTGTTAATAAAATCTTACATCAGGAGGTGACTATCCACTGTAAGTCAGCTAGTCTGTATTCCATGAACCTGGTTTTGGAGATTAAAGGAAGAGACAGCAAACATGATTCAAAGGATACTGTTTAGCAGGCTGCTTTATTTTCTCCCTTTGAGTCACCATAGAGATTCACAGAGAATTCATAATTAGCTGATGAAATTCACAGGGGTTTTTTATAATTTGTTTGAGAGCCCAGTAAAGAGAAATAAATCCAAGTGAAAAAGAAATCATGGACACACTCTTTCTTTCTAGGTTTGGCTTTTCCATCAAAAGCCTGAGTCTCTCAACCCTCTGACAAAATACATGAGTGCTACCACAGGCCTTGGAAGCAATTATGTAACGACCCAAAAGGTACAGGTGGTCTCATTGTTAGGCTGCAGCGCTTGCTGCCAGACCAGTGCCCAGCCCCACAGCTTCCCCACTTCTCTCCCTGGGCTTCCACTCTCTGTCCCCTGGCACCTTGGTGGCTTGGCTCCATTTCCTTCTGCTCCCCATGCCCCTGAGCCTTTGCACGTGTCATCCTTTCTACCTGAGGGGCTCTTCCCCTTCCAGCAACTCCAGGTCTGTTTATCCTCTAGATCTTGACTTATGTGTGTCCCAGCTTTCTGTGACCCTGGGGAGCAGGCCAGCTGCCTCTGTTGTAGGTGTTCATGACGTCTTATACCTGTACTATGGGGCACTTTTCACCCTTGCATTCTCTGTCAGTATGCAGGGGTACTGCAGAGAAAATTCACAATTGGTTGGTATCTTCTGTTACTGGGTATGTAGGAGTTGGAGAAGATAGCCAAAACTCAGATCTTTCTATCTGAACTTTTAAAGGAAGCGTCGGTGGATATGGGGAGTGTTGGAGGTTGGACTGAGTGTTAGTGTGTCCTCAGGTTCTTGAGTTTCCTAACATTCCCCTCGTTGCTGCCACCACAGCCTCTTCCTACTGCCACGCTCCCTCATCTCCCTTTATAGTTCTCTTACATATGTCGAACGCCTTCACTTTACACAAGTGCCTTTCATTTTTCTAATCATCACTGTTTCTTTTTCAGATGGACCTAGATGAAGACACTGCTGAAAAACTTTACCAAAGTTTACTGGAACTGGAAAAGCAGGTGAAAGTCTCACTTCCAAAGGCAGAGCCCCAGAGCTGACAGTGCAAGGCCTGAAGCATCGTGTGCCTTCTTTGCATTGCAGGGCGTGTGGGTTTCCACTGAGCTTGGATGACGGGCATTTTTAGTAGACTGGGCGCTAGGCCTCTTCTCCTGCTTTTCAGAATTAATTCTAAGACCATGTAGGTATGCTGTGTGTGCCTGTGTGTGTATACTTGAGAAAAAGATGGGTACAATAAAAATATGCATTAGATAGTCTCCAGAGTGTTGTCACATCACCATTCCTGGAGCCGCCTGATAGGACACCTGTTTATGTTGTTCTACCAGCAGGATCCCAGCTCAGCTCCACAGGATGTAGGAAGGACTTGAATGCCTGTGACACAGGCACACGTGAACCTCCTCTTGGCCAGCCTCTGTGAGAGGAAGTCCGGGGGTGGGGGGGGTGAGGAGGTGGGAGGGCGGGTATTGGGGGAAGAACCGCTATATTTCTAAGGCTTTACCTGTGAAATTTGTATTCATTAAATAAAAACTTTCTAAAAAAAAAAGAAATACTGTTCTCTCTCTGATTGGCAATCTTAGCTTTATTCCTTTTCTTTATGAGCGATTTTCTTTTTAAAGTCTTTTACTTTATTTCTTCCTACATATGCTCCTTCCAACAGTCATAAAATTGTTAGGCCCCTAACAATCCTGATTCAAATGCCCATGTAGTTAGTCACAGGAACAAAAATGTGTGTGTATATGTGTGTGTATATCTTTGAACCCCTTGGATTATGTATGTCCTTATTTTAAGAATATCTTTTATTGATATTGGAGTAGTTCATGCTAACGCTCGGCCTGACTGCAGCATCATTTGGAAATTTGTTCATTAGTGATCAACTCATTTTCGTGATTATAGTTTAGTCAATGTAAACTTGCAACAAAAAGTATTCACTCACACTGTTTCAATAAAGTTTTAAATTGAATAACTGCTAGGAGGATATCCACTGGTGTAAGGTACTCTCCATTAGAGGAGGAAAGTGTATTTAAAAAAGCAAAGCTTTTTCTCTATAAACCTTAGAAAGGTTGTACCCTAGGCCTCATTTATTATGAAAACCAAATGCTTAAATGCCTAGATATTTTCACTGTAAATATAACCAGCATTAACACCTACAGTATAATAGAGTCAGAACAATTTTGAGTAAATTAATAAAAGTGAAAAATGATACATAAAAATAATTTTCCCACAACTCAAAGTGTAGATATTTTGGCTAGAGTCTCTCTAGTCTTGTTAGAAGCTTTGTATAAGAATAAAGAGTCTGTAAGTACAGTGCACGCTGTACCTGTTGGACATCTCCACTGTCTTTGGGAGAGAGGATGGAGCTGGAGGGCTGACAGCAGAGCTGGTTTTTGCATTTGATTCAATCACTAAATTTGGAGGAGGCAGTTTATTGTGAGTTTCAAGTTCCTGATCTGAAAAGTTATCTGTTTCCTCTATGCATCAGGGTAGAGTGAGACTTTATTGAAATAATATATGTGAGTGAATGAAGTGTTTTCTTGAGAATGATTTTTTTTTTTAAAGATGTATTTATTTATTTTGAAAGAGAAAGGGGAGAGACAGAGCTTCCATCTGCTGGTTCTCTCCTCAGATGACTGCAATGGCTGGATCTGGGCCAGGCCGAAGCCAGGAGCCTGGAGCTTCTTCTGGGTCTCCCACATGGGTACAGGGACCCAAACACCTGGGCCATCTTCCATGCTTTCCCAGACTACTAGCAGGGAGCTGGATGGGACGTGGAGCAGCCGGGACTCCAGCCTGTGTGCCTATATGCCAGCACTGCAGGCAGTGGCTTTATTGACTGTACCACAGTGCTGGCCCCATCATGGTGATTTTCACTAGAGAGTAAGAAGCCAGAGCTCATGATTGAGGTGCTCACAGTGCCAGGCACTGAGTGATCACTTCCCGTCTTCCTAGCGTTGGATCTGTTTTCCCACTGATACCTATATTAAACACCTGGTACTCTGTATTTTCTGAAGCATTTTGTAAAATTTCCCTCAAACAGTCAGCAAATCCTAGCCCCCATCCCAACACTTCCAAGTGGTTCCTGTTCTTCAGGCAAAGTGATTGCTCCCACATTATTATTCTTTGTCTTGATTATTTTAGATAGTCTATGATCTAAACCTTTCCATATGGATTTGAGAATAACCTTGTCTACCAAGATTTTGCTAGCATTCTGATATGAATTCCATTAAACCTATACATAAATGTTGATGAAATTACTTTTTTATAAAGATTTTTCATTTGTTTATTTCAGAGGTAGTTATAGACACAAGGAGAGACAGAGAGAAAGGTCTTCCATCTGCTCACTCATTCAACAAATGGTCACAACAGCCAGAACTGAGCTGATCCAAAGCCAGGAGACAGGAGCTTCTTCCAGGTCTCCCAAGTGGGTTCAGGGGTCCAAACACTTGGGCCATCTTCTGCTGCTTTCCCAGGCCACAAGCAGAGAGCTGGATCAGAAGAGGAGCAGCCAGAACACGAATCGGAACTCATGGGATGCAGGCACTGCAGACAGAGGCTTAGCTTACTATGCCACAGCGCCAGCCCTGAAATTGACATCTTTAATGTGTGAATCTCCCAATGCTTGAGCATGGCTTGTTTCCCTATTCATTTAGATCTTTGCTTTCTTTCATCAGATTTAACAAATTTTCAACATGTAGCTCCTTTGCATGTGTTGTTAAGTATATACCTATGTATTTCACGTTCTTCAGAAATTTTATAAATAGGATCCTATTTTTTATTTCAATTTCTATCTTCTTGTTAATATACAGAAACATGACAGATATTCTTTGTGTGATTTGTTCTTGTTTCCTGTGACTTTATTGACCTCACTGTTAATTCCAGGAGTTCAGATTATTTGGGACTTTCTGTGTAGACACTCACATCATCTGACAATACAGATCATTTCGTGTCTGTTTTTCTAATCTGTGTGCCTTTTATTTCTTTTCCTGCCTGAATACAGCAGCTGGAGGTTCCAGTACTATGAACAATAGTTGTAAGAGCAGAAATCCTTGCCTTTTCCTGATTTTAGGACCGTTTGGTCTTTCACCATTAAGTATGGTGATTACATGTAGGCTGTTTTAGGTGCTCATTACCGAGTTCAAATAATCACTCTTTTATTCCCAATTTACTGAGAGTTTTCATCAAATGCTTTTCAGCATCAATTAATATGACCATACGATTTCTCATCTTGAGCTTGTTGATCTGGTGGATTGCATCGATTTTCGAATGTTGAATCAGCTGGGATCAATCTCACTTGACTGTTATATAGTTATTTTTATATATTGTTGGATTTATTTTGTTACTTTAAAAATTGTTAAATTTATTTTCATTTAAGAGGGAGAAAGAGAGCTGAAATGTAATGTATTGGAGTGAAATAGACATTTTGAGATTCGATGATTATTTATAACCCTTGTCTCATTCATTGAGGAATAGTATTTTTTTTTCTTTCTCTTCATACTATTTGTTGAACTCTTTTTCTTAGAGTAGGGTTAACTATAAGATCATTAGGTATACTGAAAATAGATTGTTGTAAAAATTAAGAGTGGGAGGGGCCAGCATTGTATCAGCTGGTAAAGCCACCATCTGCAGCGCTGGCCTCCTGTATGGGCGCTGGTTCAAATCCCAGCTGCTCTCCACTTCCAAACCAGCTCTCTGTTATGGCCTGGGAAAGCAGTAGAAAATGGCCTGAGTCCTTGGGCCACTCACCTACGTAGGAGACCTGGAAGAAGCTCCTGGTTCCTGGCTTCAGGTCAGCCCAGCTCCTACTGTTGTGGCCATTTGGGGAGTGAACCAGCAGATGGAAGATCTCTCTCCTCTCCCGTAACTCAGCCTCTCAAATAAATACATTTTTAAAAATATTTCTAGGCTGGCACCTCGGCTCACTTGGCTAATCCTCTGCCTGCGGCGCCAGCACTCCGGGTTCTAGTCCCAGTTGGGGTGCCAGATTCTGTCCCAGTTGTCCCTCTTCCAGTCCAGCTCTCTGCTGTGGCCTGGGAAGGCCGTGGAGGATGGCCCAAGAGTTTGGGCCCTGCACCCTATGGGAGACCAGGAGGAAGCACCTGGCTCCTTGCTTCGGATCAGCGCAGCGTGCCAACCACAGCGCGCCGGCCGTAGTGGCCATTTGGAGGGTAAACCAATGGAAAAGGAAGACCTTTCTCTCTGTCTCTCTCTCTCTCTCACTGTCTAACTCTGCTTGTCAAAAAAAAAATTTCTAAATTCTTGTTTTGGGACAGTTAACTGGTAGATTAGTTGTCTTTTCCATGCAGTTGTATCCTTGGGTATGGAGGAGGTGTGTATTGCGGTTATCAGCTAAAACATCTTTTTCTTATTTTGTTTTTCTTTCTTCTCAGGTATTTTCTGATCACTCAGTCAAAAAACTCATCAAACCTTTCAAATTTTCACACCTTTCTTATCTACTTCTTTTGCTTTTTTACCACTTATGGCTACCTAACATATGCAGTTTGCATATTTAGTTTACTGCCTTTCATCCCATCACAGTAGAAGCTCCAACAGAGCAAGGACTTTTTTGTGCTTGTTTATTACTATGTACCCAGCATTATATCAATGTCTAACACATAGTAGGCCCTTCATTAAGACTTGTTGCATAAAGAAATACATTGACAATTGATTAAGCACAGGTTTACTTGAATACAAGTGTGCCCTTTGAAAGTTACAGCCTTTGGGGCTGGGATTGTAAAGCAGCAGGTTAAGTCACAGCCTGAGACACGAGCATTTCATTAGGGGTTCCAGTTCAAGTCCTGGCTTCTCCACTTCTAGTCCAGCTTCCTGCTAAAGCACCTGGGAAAGCAGTGGAGTATGGCCCAAGTGATTGGGCTCCTGCATGCATGTGGGAGACCCAGGTGGAGTTCTAGTCCCCTGGTTTCAGCTTGGCTTAGCCAGATAATTGTGGCCATTTGGGAACTAACCCAGCAGATGGGGGAGTTCTCTTGTCTCTCTCCCTCTCTCTCTCTGCTTTTCAAATTAAAAAAAATTTTAAAAAAGAAAATTATAGCTTTAATCAATTTTTTTTTCCAATTGTAGCCCTATTTAGAAACAATGACAGTTTCACACCTTAATTAGGAACAGTTTTGGTAGTACCAAGCCATTTTATTGAACCTTTTATTCTTGTTAATTAAACTCAAGAAAATAATCTGTGTTCCTTGCATCTTAAAATCTGAATGATTTCCCATTATCTGACCAGTCTCATTTATCTATTTTATTTTAGCAGTGGTGACAATGGAGATGAGAGACTGTTGAAGATGGGTAGAAAACCACTGGATCAAAGAGGGCTCATCCCACCTTCACTGGGAGTCATTCCTCACTATCTAGTTTGGCTCCTGTTTTAAGAACAGGAGTTCTAGGAGGTTTTAAGGGAATGATAGTGGGAAATAAAAATTTAAGAGGCTGAATGTTCAAGAAGCACTTTTTTTTTTTTGTGACTCATAAATAGGTTTAAATGTGGGCAGATGTCATAGATACACTTTAGCTCTAGGCTATGCATAGCATTCTTTTTTTTTTTTTTTTGATAGGCAGAGTGGACAGTGAGAGAGAGACAGAGAGAAAGGTCTTCCTTTTGCCGTTGGTTCATCCTCCAATGGCCACCATGGCCGGTGCACCACGCTGATACGAAGCCAGGAGCCAGGTGCTTCTCCTGGTCTCCCATGGGGTGCAGAACCCAAGGACTTGGGCCATCCTCCACTGCACTCCTGGGCCATAGCAGAAAGCTGGCCTGGAAGAGGGGCAACCGGGATAGAATCCGGCGCCCCGACCGGGACTAGAACCCTGTGTGCTGGCGCCGTAAGGTGGAGGATTAGCTGTTGAGCCACGGCGCCTGCCCGCATAGCACTCTTTCTTAGCCTAGGAAGTAACCATCCTACTCTGTTCTCTTTAACAGCCCTAATGGTGCTATGATCTCCACACCTTTGATTGCAAAGTGACCTCTGTTCATATCTATAATTTTCATTCCATATTTGAAGACACTTATTTCTGAGATTTTGAGAAAGGAAAACTTGTTTGTGACCTATGAATAAGAATTCATTGTGTATAATTTATAACTATAAGAAATCGTATTCCACAGAGCAAGGCTGAATATAAAGGATTTGAAAAGAATAGATAGAGATGATAGGAGGAAAAGGAAGGGAAAGAGTGTTTGTTATTAAGGCAATACTTTTCCCCTGCTGCTTGAAACAGGAGGCAATCTTACTCCAGAGAGATGTGCAGAAAAGTAAAGTTCTCTGCTAAAAGGGGCTAAGCATTTTATTTCTTTGACATCCATAATTTAATGTAGGTGCATGAAGAGAGAGCTAGATCTTGAACTTCAAGGTAGAAACGGATGAGGAAAATAGCAATACTGTGTCATTGTGAAACAATAGCTGACTTTGTTTTAAATCTATTACCCACCTAATTAGGTGTAGAATAAAGTCATCATTTCTTATTTAATTATAACAAAGTGATTCCATTAGGGCAACCAGATTGTACCTGTTAAGTCCAAGGCCTGGAGGAATTTGGGCATATTCTGAAGTCAAATCTTCAATCCAACAGCAAAACTTAGATTCCAGAGATGTTTCACAAGAAGCATTAACACTTGATGTGATCTAGTCTGAGAAATTTTAAAGAAACAAGATTATTGGGACCAGTGCTGTGGTGCAGTAGGCTAGGCCTCTGCCTGCAGAGCCCCATCCTATATGGGTTCTGGTTCGAGTCCTGGCTGCTCCTCTTCTGATCCAACCCTCTGCTTGTGGCCTGGGAAAGCAGTGGAAGATGGCCCAAGTGCTTGGGCCCCAGTGTGGGAGACCTGGAAGAAGCTCCTGGTTCCTGGCTTTGGATTGGCGCAGCTCTGGCTGTAGTGGCCACTTAAGGAGTGAACCAACAGATGGAAGACCTTTCATTCTGTCTCTCCCTTTCTCTGTCAGTAACTCTACCTCCCAAATAAATACATAAAATCTTTTTTTTTGTAGTTATTTTTTTTTATTTTTTTTATTTTTATTTTTTATTTTATTTATTTATTTTTATTTATTTATTTATTTATTTTTTTTTGACAGGAAGAGTGGACAGTGAGAGAGAGAGACAGAGAGAAAGGTCTTCCTTTGCCGTTGGTTCACCCTCCAATGGCTGCCACGGTCGGCGCGCTGCGGCCGGCGCACCGCGCTCATCCGATGGCAGGAGCCAGGTGCTAGGTGCTTTTTCCTGGTCTCCCATGGTGTGCAGGGCCCAAGCACCTGGGCCATCCTCCACTGCACTCCCGGGCCACAGCAGAGGGCTGGCCTGGAAGAGGGGCAACCGGGACAGAATCCGGTGCCCCGACCGGGACTAGAACCCGGTGTGCCGGCGCCGCAAGGCGGAGGATTAGCCTGTTGAGCCACGGCGCCAGCCCATAAAATCTTTTTTTTTAAAAAAAGTACCCATCTCTTGTACTAAGAGAAATCAGGAGTCTAGTAGGAGAAGGGTAGGGTCTGAGTTTCTCTCTAACCCTCACATTTCTGAATGAGCCAGAAGTCTAAATATCAAACAACCAAGTACGTTGTCACGACTGATCTTTTCAAACTAATTGTAGGACAACTGGCCAGTAACCCGCAAAAGAATTACTGCAGTGCCTTGGCAGGCAGAACTTAGTAAGTCCCTGGTGATCTCTGACCCAGTATTGCTCCCAGAATTGCACTGTGTGTGTTATGAGGCACACTTGTTGTCCTGGATTATTCTAGTGAGCCCTTCAACGCAGAATAGAAGTGGTAGAAGTCAAATCAGGGACCCAACAGGAGAGACCCCTGTCCTCTGGAAAGGGCCATGTCATGGGATGAGGGTGACCTCTGAAGGCCAAGGACAGCTTTCCACCACCACAGCAAGGAAACAGCCATCTCAGACATTCTGTGCAGGGAGATACCTTCTGCCAAGGGCCTCGGTGACTTTTGAAGCCAATTCTTCCCACAGCCTTCCAGCTACTGCCTTGATCTAAGCCTAGTGGGACCCTGAGCAAAGATATTAGTGCAGCCTGGAATCTGGGTCCTATCAGGCTGGACTGCTGACAGAGAACTGAGAGGTAATAAATGCAAGTCAAACAAAAATATGAGAGCCAAGAGTCCAATAAAGGAAACTATATTTGGGAATAAACAAAGGATAGGATTGCAGTGTGAGACACACATGGACAGGGTGGGGTGGCCTCTGCAATGCACAGAAGAAGGAAAGGTTGGGGGTTTGAGAAAGTTTGGTGTTTTTTTTTTTTTTTTTTTTTTTTTTAGATTTTATTTATGTATTTGAAAGGCAGCGTCAATGGCCACAGGAAGCCAGGAGCCTGGGACTCCATCTGGGTCTCCCATGTGTGGGCAGGGGCCCAAGCACTCAGACCATCTGTTGCTGCTTTCCCAGGCACATTAGCAGGGAGCCGGATTAGAAATGGAGCAGCCAGGACATGAACCAGAGCTCATGCTCAATGCTGGCATTGTAGGTGGCACCTTAGCCTGCTGCACCACAATGCTGGCCCCTAAACAAGTTATTTTGAATGGAAGTTCATTGGTGCTTTTGGTGCTTGTGGGAGCTGACCAGCTTTGTAAAGCAGTGGTAATTTCTACATAAAGCTAATCTTAAATTCATCCTTGTCATTTCCATGGTCACTTGCTAAGTAAAAATAGTCTTACAAATAGGGCAGGCTGTTTGGCTGGATTGGTGCTGTGAGAGCGTTCCTAGAGCAGGTGTTGTGGAACTGTCTGTCTCCATTTCTTTTCATGGCCCGTCTGCTTCAACTTAGTGGTTTGTGACAGGCATGGCTCCATTTTGAGCTTGTGACAATTTCTCATAGCAATAGTAGAAGACAAATACAATCTCTTGCACCAAAATAGATTCTGTAGGGATGAAAGATGAATAAACATAATCACGAGAGAAAGAAAACTCTCTGTACAATAAATGATCACAAATAAAGCAGAAATCAAAATACAAATAATGAACTGGGAAAAGTAATGTGTAACACATATGAGAGCCAATTCAGTGATTAACCCAACATCTAAAGAATGTGCGGAAATCAATGTTAAATAGAAACTTTTTAGACAATTTAGTTTTAGAAGATTTGTTTATTTGAAATGCAAGGCATCACAGACAGAGGGAGAAGAGAGAGATTGACATCTTTCATCCACCGGTTTACTCCCCAAATGGCCACAACAGCCAGGACTGAGCCAGGCCAAAGCAAGGAGTCCGGAACTCCACCTGGGTTTGCCAGATGTGTGTCAGGGGCCCAAGTACTTGAGCCAACTTCTGCTGCCTTCCCGGACACATTAGCAAAAAGCTGGATTGGAGGCAGAGCAGCCAGCACATGAACCAGCTCTCCAATACAGGGTGCTGGTGTCGTCAAGTGGCAGCTTAATCCACTATGCTACAACACTAGCCCCAAAGTAAAAGTAGTAAATTTTAAATATTATGGGTGAGAATCATCAACAGGGAAATAAACGTAAAACTGCACAAGTTATTTTTTTAATCATCATATAAATGGCAAAAGGTTTTGTTCAGGAGTGGAAGAAGGGGCAATCTCATTTACTATTGTTTGTCACATAAATAGTATGCTCCTTGAAGAGCAATTTGACAAAATGTATCAAAATTGGAAATATACATACCTTTAGCAACTCTGTTTTTTCAAATTAATCCTAAAGATTCAACTCATAATGTGTACACAGATGCCTATAGAGGGCCGCCGTCACTTGTTTATACCCCTTAGTACTAAATATGTTTCAAAACTTAAAATTATTTAGATTTTCAAAAGATAAGCTGGTGCACACAATGAACTATAGTTTATAACAACTCTAGGGGGAACTGGGATAACAACCTATAACCAAAGGCAGTTACACCTCAGCGGAAAAGATCCATGAATTCACAGTTACCGGGATAAATAAAGACTATAAATAACCTCTCATCAGCTCAGCTGTAGTTTGGCTGCCAAAGGAATGTGCCAAAAAAAATTGGAAAGGACTTTAAGTTTCTTGAGCTGTTTGGGCTTTGGAATTGCAAATAAGGGATTTTAGATTCCTACCCTGCAGTGAAAGAGTAGAAAAAAACCTTAAATGTCCAATCTCTAGGGTACTGGGAAGAGAATGATGTCATATTTATAAAATGCACTACGTATTCAAATGGTGAAGTTTAAAAAGGAACTAAGTAGAAATATATGGACTGTGGAGTAAGTGAATAAAAACAAGATGCTGTGACATGTGTCTATGGTGTTTTTAATTTGCATTACACGCACACACACACATGCGCACACACACCTTCCTCTTAGGCTTTCTCAGAGAAGCCGTGTGAGACCTAGGCTTTGTGACGGTGGTTGCCCTGAGAGGATGAAGCAACCAAGAGGAGCCCCATAGACTTTCCACTGCATTCTTCTTCTCCTGAATTTGCAGTTTACATATTTGATTTCCAATTACATATTTGATTTCCAATTGTGTTTGATTTCCAATCTGTGTAAATAAAAAAAACTTTCTGCAAGATACTGAGTGGTTGGGTCAGAGGTAGTTGTCTGCTCACCCACTGTGGACATTTGAAAAGGTGGCCACCACAAACAGAGGAAAAGAGAGAAGTTGATTAAATCTTTTGTACATGACTTAACAAAGACCACAGCAGAGGCTGTGCAGTAAGCGGGGTAGACAGTGAAAAGAAATGGGAGAGAAGCTTGTGGTTTTGGCTCCACTTGACTTCCTGTGCAGCTATCAAGAGTTTAAAATACAGAAGAAACTACCCATGATGAGTTTCATTAAAATGCTTTGCCACATTTGGAAGAAAATGCACCTACACAGCTTTTGTAGCACATCCTCTTTTTTTTTTTTTTTTTCTTGTAAATGTAGAACATTTTCCATTGTGGCCAATCTCCTTGCCTTTGCTTGAAATTCCCTTCTTTCTTTCTATTCCCACTTAAATGATTTTCATTACTTTTTCCTTAAAGTCCTAAGTTCCCAGCATCTCGCTGCTACCCTGGGCTCTGTCCAGTGATGTGTTTGGGACATAGGTATGCCCCCAGCACAAAGCTCATAGCCTGATCTTCTCTAATGCCCAATCTCTTGCTGTCTCATGGATTTTTTTTTTTCATATAAAAGGTTGGAGGCTTAGCCTGATGCCACTCTGGCCTGCCTGATCCTTGCCCTTGCTCTGGAATTTCTTTGAGCCTGTGAGAACTTCTTCCCAGGGAGAATTTGCCCTTGTCACACATCCCTCATAGCTAGAGTCATCCTCCACATACATCAAAACTGAAATTGCTGTGCATTCAAGATCTGGCTTCAGGCGACTCCTTGAAGATCCATGCTTGCACTGCCATGCATGCTGTAACTTCACCTTATCTCTTTGCTTGCATATTGAAACTTTGAATAACTTGTGCTAGTAGGCTCCAGCCCTGGACCAGTCTGTCAGCTTCTGTGCCTCCTCTGTAGTATGTGTAACCTCCTGGTCTCTCCCTAAGCTTGTTCCTTCAAGGAATGTGCTGTAATAACTTCCTCACTTTCAGTCACTGTAACCTTAAAAGTTGACTATTAATGCTGTAACATTTTTATGCTAATCTTTGGCTTTTCAGACCTGTCTCCACCTTCGGTAATCATCTGGCATACCCGTGCTGTACTCTTAGGGGTAGTTGAAAATGCAAGTGTAATAGCATAGCTACTGTGTAGCTTTGAAGGTGGTGGGAATCATTTCACTTTGCCTTTCTTCTTCTATTAGCTTCTTTTAATCCAGTCACTCTTGCTTACCCTGTAGCAACCGAGCACGTGCTGGGTGAGCTCGGAGCACGTCTGTCTGTCTTTGAGGGGCTTTCACTTAAGCCACACTGTGTAGGGAGGTTCGAAACTGTTTTCCATAAAAAGAGGCTAACATACTGATAGGATATTTCTTTGCAAAGAGCCTGTTGGTTTCCATGATGAGAAAGGATTTGAGCAAGAGCTAAACTGGAAAATTCCTTTGAAGGTTCATGCTGTCGGTAATTGTCAGGTTTCACTGAAGCGGAGGAGTTGATTTAAATAGCTCCCATCCCTCCTCTAGACAGTCTCAGGATCACATGACTTTAGCCTTGAGTTAAACTCACCAGGGACCCACGAGCCTCTGGCTTCTTGCCTAGTTATTTTGCATCTAATACTGGCTTATGTATTGGAGACTCTGTGTTTTTTTTGCCCCAGACTTCCAAGCTAGTGACTGAGATTTTCTAAAAATACGATGGAAACACAGCTTTCATCTCCTCTGAGCCCTCCTCAAGATAAGACTTGTCCCTCTTTTGGGGGTCTGGGGAGCCCTGGGGTTGATATTTGTAGAGTGCTTACAGCAGTGGCTGGCATATGGGAGCTGCAGTTATTTTAGTCTTTACTAAAGTCAATAAAAATGAATAAATAACCAGTTGCCAAGAACTTGGCTATGGAGTCCAAAACTATTCACCCAAGCTTTGCACGGGACCTTATTCAACCACATAATACTTATTCAACCACATAAGGAACTCAGGAGGACATCGGCCTTAAGGGGTAACAGACATCTGTTCTGCTGACCACAGGACAATTTGGGCCATCTCATTGACATGGACATTTTCTATTCTTTACTTAGATGACAAAATTAGATTAAAATCAAGATTAATTTTAAAATAGATTAATATTTAAAAAGATACTATATAGTTAGATATACATACTATGTCAGTTCTGATTATGCTTATTATAATAATTTTAAAAATAGGGGCCGGTGCTGTGGCACAGAAGGTTAAACTTCGGTCTGCAGTGCTGGCATCCCACATGGGCACCGGTTCAGGTTCTGGCTGCTCCACTTCCAATCCAGCTCTCTGCTAATGTGTCTGGGAAAGCAGCAGAAGCTGGTCCAAGTGCTTGGGCCCCTGAACGTATGTGAGAGACTCAGAAGAAGCTCCTGGCTCCTGGCTTTGGTCTGGCCCACCCTTGACCATTGTGGCCTTATTAGTTGGTGTCTCTACTAGATGAGAGACATATCCTTTGATATTTCCAATTGGGAAATTCCAGTTGGGAAAGAATTTGGAGTTTTGACTTTTTTGAACACCTGTCGAAGATGCTAAGAAGGCTTAAAATATCTGGTTGCAATAGGATCCCTTAACATGACATAATCTAGACCAGATTTGATCATTGTTACAAAGTGATTACTCAAATGTTTTAGAATTAATATATACTTAAATGAACTATAACTTTTAAAACTCTTATAAAACTTTTAAAATTCTTTTAAAACTCTTTTATTTAAAGCTGATTTTAAGTAATCAGAACTTAACAGAGACATTAAGAGAACACAATAGATTATTTCAGCAGAAGACAAAGTCTGTCTCTTTGGTCATCCCAAAAATAGGAAATAAAATCTTAAATCTAAGAGTTAGCACATGGAATCATTCCATAACTTGGAACAATTTTAACAGAGTCAGAACTAGGGAAGAGAAAATAGCTCACTGGCTAGCTAGAAAACTGACAGAGAGACACCAATTAAACAAAAACTAATAAAAGGAGGTGCTGCTGTTTTTAAACAGATTTTTAAGACTCTTTGACATAATTACTGGCATATATGCATCGCAAAAACCTCATTGCTTTAACAGAGGATCAGATACTAATTCTATGTCAAAGAAAAATAGACTAATAGAAGACAACATTTTCTAAATAAGATAACACATTGAATTTCAACTTTAGTTACTTTTAAGCTGTGTTGAACTATTTTCATATGGACAATTTGTGAAAATATGTTAGCAAACCCAAATAGTTTTTCCATGGAATGTAAGGTGCTAAGGGTACCAAAGTTTACATTTAGAGACATTTATCTCATTTGCCTTTACCCAATTTGCATTTAGCAATTACACCTAGATGACTGAAGATGCTGATGCTATATCATACTGTTGTAGGCAGGCATATAAGATAAAACCTGATGAGGCTTGTGAGCTGGAGTCTTCACCACGCCCCCATGTGATCTCATGCCCTATCTGACCCCACCTGCATGCCCGCCTTCAATCAGACTACATAACCACTCCCCTTTGGAAGTGGATTAAAGGCCTGACACATAGTGTGCCCAGCCCTTTTTTGCCCTTTTTTGTATCGAGGACCCTTGTTGCCCCTGAGACTTTGGGGCGCGTGGCCTTTGGGCCACCTGCTCCATGCTTCCCGGCCTGCATGCACCTCCACATGGCTGGCTCCTGGTGCTCGGCATGAATCCAGATTTCCCTTCTTCCTTAGACAGAGCCCTCGCCCTCCTATGCATTTCTCTCACTGAATAAAAAGCTTACAAACTTAACATGCCGCCTGGTCTATTTGTGTCAATATTCAGAATTCTCTAGAAATGAGGCAATAATCCAAACAGCTTATTAATTCTGAATTATTAATAAACAAACCAGTAATAATACTTTTACCCAAATTAAGATCAAAATTACATTTATATGTAATTTCAATCTTTTTTATAAAACTTTAGCTATAAATTAGTGATATTAAACCAGAGATTACAAAATCCACCTTAGGAGGCTATAACAAGCACTGATTACCAACTTCTATTTCAGAAACCTGTTAACCCAAGTTGCAAAACAAGTTTGGCAAGTTACAAAGTGCTATTTTTTAAAAACTGTGATCTTCCTAGATTCACGAGAGAAATTCCTATAAACCTAGTGTCTAGCTACAGTTGAACCAAATTTTCATGCGCAAGATTGTTATTTACCAAAGACATATTTTTAGATTCTAATTGGATTTCTCTAGTTTTACACTGGAGATTGTTCACCATTATGTTAGAGCAGATGGACACCCCTCTGGAGAGATTCCTAAGGAGGAGAATCTGATAGGTGACAGCATAAAGGGTAATGACCTCTAAGGAGGCTGCTCTAAGAGCCTGCAAAGAGGCAGGCTGAGGCAAAAAAAAAAAAAAAATGGAGGCCCTGCAAAGAGACAATAAAACCAAAAGCCAGTACTAGAAGTGTCTAATGGTGGGGCTGTTAGTCAAACCAGACTCAGAGATGAGGAGCCAGGTCAGGAGGTGTCTCAAGTCCAAGACTTCATCATGTGGATTAATCCATATGTATTCAATAGCATCTGAAGTCACTGGGCCTAGATTCTTGCCTACAAACTCCCAGGCAAAATTATAACAATGGGGGCAAAGGTCACCTGACAAAAAACTCTTCTCCACTGGGATTAAAAGCCTCAACAATAGTTGAATGTGATAACAGAGGAACCCTAAACAGAGCCAAGGAAGCTGTGACACTCTGGAGAAGAATTTACTGCGTAGTGGAGCACAGGTAGGGAGATAGAGGCAAGAAGCCAATTAGGAAGCGGAGTTCTGAGACAGGGAGTTGGAGTAGTGGGGCTGGCACTGTTCACAACTCGTTTAGGCTAACTTCTCCATCCTCTAGCTTGTATGCAGGCCAGGTGGTGGTGCAGAAAAATAATGAGGCATTTTTATTTAAGCTGAGGGGTCAAAGAAATCTCAAAGTAGATGGTTTGCCTCCTGGCTGGAATGAGCTAAAAATCGAAGTGCACTTCAGGTCTTATCTCTCCTGAGCTTGAGATGCTTTTCAAAACTCTCACTGCCTGTGGCATCCAGACGTGCACTGAAACCCACAGAGAAGGGAGGAAGGTGAGGGTGGGATTAGCATGTAGCTAATATGCCTGTAGCCTAGAGTATATATTTTCAGAATGGCACACACTAGGAGTGTGTGCTGGACTGGGCCACTGCGTGGTCAAATACACACTGTCCCTTTGTTCTTACACATAAGGAAATAGTTGTTCTGTACCTCTTAACCTTGAGTCTTACCTAATAGAACTGATTTTGGCAATGAATCTCATGGCAAGAGCCTTAGCAAAGGTGTTCTTAAGCTAGCGAGTGCCAGCCCAGGCTGCCACATAGGTTAGTGTCTAGGCAGGTGAAGTCACAAAGAAACATGGTGGGGGAATAAAATTCTCCCCAGGAAACCTCCTCTGAGGTATGTACTACACAGGAAGGACCAGACAGAAGTGACCCAAAAGAGGGGATTTGAGAAGGAAGATGGGGTACCAGAGACATATTACCCAAGCCAACTAGAAATTAGATTACATTGTGCTTAGATCCTTTCATGCTTTGGGTTCAGCTGATGTTCCTCTTAATGCACTAAGCCTTCCCAAGTGATCCCTCCACTGTCATCACTGGAATGCACCTGTCATCACAGTAAACACAGCTCAAGAGAAATTGACTCAGCAACATTCCCATTTCCTTCCAAGTGGTGGCTATTCAAGCAAAATTCTGACTTTCCCAACTCAGTCAACATCATACTGCTACCACGGACTTCAAAAGCAATTGTATAAATACACCCAAATAAGAGATTCTCATGTTGGTTGACTGAGGATTTTTAATTGTGAGGATGCTGCCTTTTCCAAAAACCTATCCAGCCACCTGACACCGTTTTCCTGGGTTCTGTGCTCCAACCATGCTGCCCTTCTTTCAGACCTCCATCACCCATGCTGCTTCTCCCTGGAACGCCTTTGTCCTACCTCATCCCCTCCACCTTTTAACTTGCCACCTTCTCCTGACTCTCAGGGCTCAGCTGAGACCTCAGGACTTCATTCAAACCTCTCTTGTTCCTCTGGGTTAGTTCACAGCCCTCTACTCTAAGCTTCCCTGGACCCATCCTTCTGCTCCGTGGCACTCATCATTATCGTAATTAAAAATGCTAATTGAATGTTTCTTTTCTTATTGTTTGGTTCCCTTGACAGAGTAAATGCTCCCAGAGAAGCATGTGCGTGGCTTCCACGTCCCTGACACCTGGAACAGAGCCTTTATAAGAGTGGAGAACAAATATGCCTCAAATGAGCTGTCAAATAATGAGAGTCTCATAATGTATGAGCTGAGAGCCCCTTTTCCGGCTGAAGACGTTGACTACTCATTACGTCGGTCTAGGGCCCCTGTTGCTCTCCCTTTGACCATGATCAGCTCAGTAGTTTGGAATAAAATGTTGTTTTGAGGATTCTGAGGATGGAGTACAGGGAGAGAACAAGTTCTGTTAGGTTTTGAACAGTCTTCTTCAAAGAAAAAAAGCTCTGTGATAAGAAAAAAAAAAGCATCATTGGTCTACAAAGATTGGGTATTATTTCCTCTTGATCATATTCAAGGCTTCCTCTAGTTAACCTTCCCCAGCTTTTCACTTTGGGCTTTTTTGGGGGTATAAAATGTGGTCAGATATTTGGAGGTGAAGTGAAGGAGGGAGAGTCAGGTGCTTCCATGACCTACTCTAGACTATCAGATGTCCTCATTGGTTGGATTCACAGGAGTGAACAAACAACCTGGAAATTGGCCGTCAGTGCCCTGATTCTGCTTTATTGTCTGTTCTCGGTGGTGAAAGGACAGTATCTGTCACACAGTGGTATTCAGGATAGCTATTTGTTGAATGAATCAGTGAGTTCTCAAGCAACACAAAGAGGTGTTTTGTCCCCTTGTCAGTGACATTGCATGTGTTACCTTAGTTGTGTATTAAAATGCTTGATAAAATTCAGGCCCTCCAATTATAGCAAAACTGAAAAAATAACAAGAAGGAAAATTAAGAGAGAGGTTGATTTTTAAAAATTTATTTTTTAAGGGCCAGTGCTTGTGGTATAGCAGGTTCAGCTGCCACCCACAATGCCAGCATACAGTATGGGTGCTGGTTCATGTCCTGGATGCTCCACTTCCTATGCTGCTCTCTGTTGATGGCCTGGGAGAGTAGCAGAGGAAGGCCCAAGTGCTGTGGGAGACCTGGAGGAAGCTTCTTGCTCCTGGCTTTGGCCTGGCCCAGCCCTGGCTGTTGTGGCCGTCTAGGGAGTCAATCAGCGGATAGAAGATCTCTCTCTGTCTATCTCTCCTTCTCTCTCTGTAACTATGGCTTTCAAGTAAACAAATAGATCTTTAAAAAGATTGATTTTTGAATGAATTTATTTGAAAGGTGGTGGGGCCGGTGTTGTGGCATAATGGGTAAAGCTGCCGCATCGCATGTGGGTGCTGGCTCAAGTCCCTGTAGCTTTCAACATGCTAGTGGGAGGTGATAATACAGATAGCATGCATAAAGCAGTTGAAATACCCATAACTATTTCCTTGCTTCCTCATCATTTCTGTCACTTTACCCTTAGAATTTCTTTGAGTGAGGTTGCAGCCCTGTTTATAC
Organism: Sylvilagus floridanus; assembly: GCA_949820135.1. Classification (NCBI taxonomy): domain Eukaryota; kingdom Metazoa; phylum Chordata; class Mammalia; order Lagomorpha; family Leporidae; genus Sylvilagus; species Sylvilagus floridanus. The sequence continues at coordinate 124,351,001 of OX463225.1, forward strand.
ATGTATGTGTGCACACTTGTGAGTATGTGGGAATCCTTGTAAGAATTATAGAGGAAAACACATGCTAAAATAGGTCATTCCTGCTATTGTCACCTGGAATTTATAAGATCTTTGCTGACTATTTGATCTATAATGAAATAAAAAGCTTATCTTAATCTAGTTTTTATTCTGGCACACTGTTTCTAAAATGTGCTCAATGGATTATCATATTCCCTGGAGATAATTTAAGAGCAAAATTTTCATGGTTATCATTTGGGGGAAATTCATGATGGCATAATTTTCCCCTAGACATTCATAATGACATTAGCACACAAAAAACTTGGAGAAGTCCCCAGGTACAGAAATTTGCTCTCATCATTTAACCAAGTTTTCTCCAAACTGATTTTAAACCAGAGTTTTCTTTTGGAAGTGTCTAACAAGATATCTTGGAATACTCTTTGGGAAATTGTATTAGTCTAGTAACTAATTTCCTATGTTTAAAGGTTACTTATCTGGACATGCTATCTTCACCAGTAGAGGGTGGTATTTATTTTATGAAGGTCTTTCAAAAAGTTTATGGAAAATGGAATTAAAGATGTTGACTCCGGTGCAAAAAATTTTGAAACCAATGTATGGAGAAGTTTTTGAAAAGTTCATGAAATACATATTATGAAAGAATTATTCATAGATTTCAGAACATGAACAAATTTTTCAACTCAAAACCAAACTCATTGGTGAGAAATTCATGGAAAACAAGTGTTCTCATTTTCTGTTTGTTTTGGAGAATCTTTTCCTTCCTTTGGACTGGGGTTGAACTGGTTTACCCCAAAAGCCAACTCCAATATCCTATGCAAGATGACCAGTATAACCAGGATGGATATTTCTACTACTAAGCATAGATTTTCTTATTTTCAGGATTCAATGGTAAAGATTGATTTTGATCCCTCTGAGTTTGAAAGCATTCTCTTAAATGTGAATTATTCTCTTTGGAGGCTTGGCTGGAGGCAAAAAGAAAGTAGTATACATTTTCTACAATGGAAAGAAATTCGTTGTGAATCAGTTATAACGTGAGAAAAAGCTACTCAGAGCTATTTGGAGAATCAGGCAAGGGTCCTCATTTTAGTGTTGAGGTCCTGTTTTTCAGTATAGGTTTTTTTTTTTTTTCCTGTTTGGTCACACCAGTAGTTATTGCTCCTGCTACAGAGACAGGGTCTTTATCAGGCAGCAAAGCTTAACTCTGTCAGGTATGGCAAGGGAAGGCATTATAACTGTGAGATAACACATCCTTAAGTCCACAGCGATTCTTTGAGTAACCCTATCTTGCTGATCTCTTTCTGTCTATGACTTTTAATTATTTTCCCACAGGTGTCAAATATCTTTCTTCCTTTTCACTCCAAATTTTATTGATTTTATTTTCCTTTGATTTCAGGATCCAAGTTATACTACTTAGTTTTGCTTCCATTTCCAATGGGGCCCAGATGAAAACAATTCCAAAAATTTATTCCACAACTTGCTGCCCCTTAAAAATTATGTTAGGGCCACTCTTCACACCTAGCTCTCTGGAAAAAGGTCACCTCCCACTAGCATGCTGAGAGCTACCATCTTGTTGGTGTGGGCATTTGAATGAACCACCAATGAGTATGTGGACACTTTTCTTGCACAGCCATGTTCAAGAACAGTGTTGTGGGTGAGTGTTTCTAAGACCAGGGCTAGCCTCTATGGAGAATATAATTAAAATAAGAATTCTTGGGGCAGATGCAGCCTGGGAAGCCTTCATCTCATATCCATGTGCCTAGTTTGAGTCCTGGATGCTCCTTGCTTCAAATCCAGCTTCTTGCTGATGGGCCTGGGAGGCAGCCGATGGCCCAAGCACTGGGTTCTGCCACCCATGTGGGAGACACTGATGGAGTTCCAGGCTCCTCACTTTGGTCTGGCCTAGCCTGGGCTGTTGTAGCCGTTTAGGAAGGGAATCAGTGGATGGAAAATTTCTTTCTCTTTTCTCCTTCTCTTCTGCTTCTCTTTTTCATCCTCCTCCTGCTTTTTCCTCTGCCTTTCAAATAAATAAATCTTTTCAAATAAGATGAGATATGAATTTTGATAATATTCTATAAAGTAATAGCTATTTTTCTTTAATAATTTCCCCAAATGACTGGAACCACCAATTATCCTGCACATACTCTCCTGTTTGCTGGCACTCAAGAGGAAGCACAGAGAAAAAAGGCCATGGACCCAGTGATACGAGTGCACGCCTTTCCACTTCTGTTGCTCTTTGCACAAAGCAGGCCCTCATTGGTTTGGCAGGCCCTGCTTTGGAATCATCGTTTTTGAGTATGCTGTGGACACACTTTGCTTCATTTCTTCTACCTTCCTTTTTAAATTTATTTTTATTTGACAGATGAGTTGGACAGTGAGCGAGAGAAACAGAGAGAAAGGTCTTCCCTCCATTGGTCCACCCCCCAGATGGCTGCCATGGCCGGCGCTGTGCTGATTCGAGGCCAGGAGCTAGGTGTCTCTTCCTGGTCTCCCACGAGGGTGCAGGAGCCCAAGCCCTTGGGCCATCCTCCACTGCCTTCCCGGGCCACAGCAGAGAGCTGGACTGGAAGAGGAGCAGCCGGGACTAGAACCCGGTGCCCATATGGGATACCGGCACCGCAGGCAGAGGATTAACCAAGTGAGCCACGGTGCCAGCCCTTCTCCTACCTTCTTTTAGACAAATAATCCTGTTAGAGTGTTAGACAATTTTCCAGTAATGAATTGTGTGATTAAGTATCTTTATATATAGCTTGTATACATTTTTCTTTATCACACAATATTCGAATTAATATTTTAGACAATAATTTTGAATTGAAAAGGACCATAGTAGTATTGAATTTGATTGAACCAACATGTACTAAGTGTGTTTGGGTTCTTTTTATGTACATTTATATATGCTTTTCTTTTACTAGGGGGGTTTCTTCATTGCCCAGTTTCATGGAACAACTTTAATAGGATTGAGCTGGAGCAGTTAAAATGAACTGAACAAATTATACTGAATTTCATTTACAATATATAAATGATTGATATCTACTGTTAAGACATACAACAGCAACACAATCACAATAATGGTGGAAAGATGGGACAGTTAGGGTATAGTTCGTATTTCACCTAATGGGGTACAATATTTTTTCCTATGACTTTCAAATGGGCCACAACATAAGCCACATTTGGAATGGGGACTATCCTAGGGTGAATGTGACTTAGCACAATGCCTCTCTAAATAGCTTACAGCGCACCATCTCAACTTGGTAAGGTACAAACATGAACAGGTTAGTTTTTCCTCTTCAATAAATGCTACTGACTTTGCTTAATATTATCTGATTTAATAACTTCCAGGCACTACTGCTTAAAGAATTTCGCGTCTGCTAGATCTTCATTTAACTGCATTTAGGTATTATTACTACTTGTGGTCTTTGTCCAGTGTAAATTCTTCCTTTCCTACGCAGTGAAGTTCTTGTAAGCAGAAGGGGGCCGGGCTCCCTTTTCTCTTTTCTTCTGTACCAGTGTCCAAATGCTCACATAGTGGGTGTGGATGGAGATGAGGGAATGAGGTGGCTCAGGCACCCAGGCACGCATCTCTGGCTCCCCTCTTATTGCAGCAGTTCCTTGCAATTCTGCTGTTGCCGGTGATGCTGGCATCTCTTTGGACATGGCCAAGGCTTCTGCCCTGGTGCTCTGGGTGGGAGGGCAAAATGCTTGCTTTCTGAGGAGCTGCTCCTTCCAGTGTTCCTGGAGACACATCACCCACCTTATCCCCTGGACTTAGAGTAGTGTGGACCTTCAGGTGCTCTCCAGTGACCTCCAGAACCATGGAGCCCAGGGCGAGGGGTGGAATCATCACCCCTGAAAAGTTTCCTCCTTGCAGAATAGGCCCACAAGTTGGAAGCCCCCTCCTCCACATGGATGAGTGAATGGCTGTAATAAAACAGGTGCTGTTCTCCCAGAATAGAACTAGGAATGTTTCCTTCTTATCACTGAAGATCTTTAGTTCCAGGATTGGAAAGTGTGTCATCACTGAAAATGATGCCATAAAGCATCGCATCGTTGCATCATTCACACCCACCCTCCCCTCGCAAAGGAGGACAGCAGTACAGGATAACAGCATCCTCGTCTCTGTCCTCGTTTGCTCTCCGATGTGGAGAGATCCATTTTACTTAACACGAGCCTCAATTTTCTTGTCTGTAAAATGGGGCCAATCATCTCTTTGATTTCCCACCTCTGGGGTTTTGTGCCAAGCTAATGGAGTGGTATAGGTCGGCGTTTCCAGCCTCCACACTATTGACACTTCTCTTGTTCTTTATTCGGAGGGCTGCTCCACACACTGTAGATTTTATGGTCTCTGCCCACTAGACTCTAGTGGCAACTCCTCATCTTGGTTGTGACAGCCAAAAGTCTCTGGACATTCCAGATGCCATTTGGGGTGAGGGGGCATCTTTGCCCCCAGCTGAGACTCACTGGTATAAATGAGTGACTTTCATCCTAGAGCCCAATATGAGCAATGAGTTTCAAGTGTTCTCTGGACATTTAGGGAATGTCTGTGTTGGGGCGGTGCTGTGGTGTAATGGGTAGAGCTGCCGCCTACAGTGCTGGCATCCCTTTTGGGAGCAGGTTCACGTTCCGGCTGCTGCACTTCCCATCCAGCTCTCTGCTATGACCTGGGAAAGCTGTAGAAGATGGTCCAAGTCCTTGGGACCCTGCACCCATGTGGGAGACCCAGAAGAAGCTCCTGGCTCCTGGCTTCAGATCGGCACAGCTCCAGCTGTTGCAGCAAATTGGAGAATGAACCTCTCTCTCTCTGCTTCTCCTTCTCTCTCTGTGTAACTCTGACTTTCAAATAAATAAATAAATAAATAAATATTTTTTTAAAAAAGAATACCTGTGTGTGTTGCAGCTGGTGCTGTGGCATAGTGGGTAAAGCTTCTGCCTGTGCTGCTGGTATCCCATATGTGTGTCCTATACACCAGTTTGAGGTCTAGCTGCTGCACTTCCAATCCTGCTCCCTGCTCATGTGCCTGGGAAAGCAGCAGAAGATGGGCCAAGTGTTTGGGCCCCTGCACTTAAGTGGGAAATCCAAATGAAGCTCCTGGCGCCTGGCTTCAGCCTGACCTAGCCCTGGCCATTGTGGCCATTGAGGTAGTGAACCAGTAGGTGGACGATCTCGCTGTTTGTCTCTCTCTCTCTCTCTAAAACTCCGCCTTTCAAATCAATAAATTAATTTTATAAAGTGTATGTGTATTCAAGGTGTATTTTATTTATTTAAAAGGCAGAGTTGGGCAAGGGGAGAGAGAGACAAATCTTCCACCTGTTTACCCCCCAAGTGATCGCAATACTGGGGTGGACCAGGCTGAAGTCAGGAACCTGGAACTACATTCAGGTCTCCTATGTGGGCAGCAGGGGCCCAAGCACCTGGGCCATTCTCTGTTTTCCCAGATGCATTAGCAGGGACCTGGATCAGAAGGGGAGCAGTTGAGACTTGAACTGGTGCTCATATGGGGTGCCAGAGTCACAGGTGGTGGATTAACCCACAGTACCACAAGGCAGGCCCCTAAAATGTGTTAAGTGACACATAATTGTTCTTATTTATGAAGTATAGCATTATAACTTCATACGTGAATACAGTATATAATGATGAAACCAGCATAATTAGTATTTCCAGCACCTTGAACACTTATCATTTCCTTGCTTTTGGAGGCTACGGAAACCTCTTTCCTAGTCCTTCATGAAATACTGTAAGTTGTCACAGTCTTGTGCTATAAAGCACTAGAACTTTCTCCTATCTGCCTGTGCTTTGCTGTCCATTATCCTCCTTGCCACTGTGCTCTTCAGCATTTAATGAGCTAGGCAAGCCAGGGCCCATGTGGCAGCATTCCCTTTGTGCCGAGTGGCACTCATCAGAATACTGCATCCATTATAAAGAAAAAGGATAATGCCTTAGACTACATAAAAGAATATAAAAGCTATGTGGTTGGAAGGTTTGCAAATACGCAGTTAGGTAGCAATGCCTGAGATGTATTTGCAGCAGAATGTACTGAGATATTCCACATGAGGCACAGATGGACCTGGGTGCATCAGATAGATGAAGACAGCGAGGAGGAGTGTGCAGAAACTGCTTCCTGAACTGCGAAGGGAGGGGTACTTGGAGCAGAGGGGTGTGCCCAGGTACAGCGGAGGCGGCCCCTGCTTGTGGGCGATCCCAACAGAGCACATTTCTCCCCACCCCTGCCTTGTGCCAGTGTGGTAAACTGCTCCCTGGTGTGACCCAGACCCATTAGGCCCACCTGGAAAGCTACGTGACCTTCAAGCTGATTAGAGAGGCATATTGGCACCAGTATCGGTTCTGTCCTATAGTCAGTGTTCCCCTGAGTTAGTTACGCCCCTTCTCCATGCTCTTTAAAAAGCCTGTGTGGCAGCTGGCGCCGTGGCTCAACAGGCTAATCCTCCGCCTTGCGGCGCCGGCACACCGTGTTCTAGTCCCGGTCGGGGCGCCGGATTCTGTCCCGGTTGCCCCTCTTCCAGGCCAGCTCTCTGCTGTGGCCCGGGAGTGCAGTGGAGGATGGCCCAAGTGCTTGGGCCCTGCACCCCATGGGAGACCAGGAAAAGCACCTGGCACCTGGCTCCTGCCATCGGATGAGCGATGAACCAACGGCAAAGGAAGACCTCTCTCTGTCTCTCTCTCACTGTCCACTCTGCCTGTCAAAAAAAAAAAAAAAAAAAAAAAAGAGCCTGTGTGGCTGTGAATAAACTGACATGCTCACCGAAGCCTGTCCCTGGCCCTTTCTGGTCCTGGCTTTGCAGGACCAAGCTGCACCTGCTGCTTGGTTGATGGCCTGCCCTCCTCTGATGGCTAGTGCAGTGAAAAGATCCTCTTTAAACTGGAGCCAATGCTATGGGGTAGCAAGTAAAGCCGCTGCCTGCAGTGCCGGCATCCCTTAAGGGTGCCAGTTCGAGTCCTGTCTGCTCCACTTCTCATCCAGCTCTTTGCTATGGCCTGGGAAAGCAGGGTGTTGTGGCCATTTCGGGACTGAGTCAGTGGATGGAAGATTGATTCTCTCTCCCTCTCTCTCCCTCCCCCCTCTCTCTCTGCTCTCTGTAACTCTGCCTTTCAAATAAATAAATAAATAAATAATTAAAAATAATGAGACAAATGTGGACCCGCATTATGGTGCTGGTTGGAGTCCCAGCTGCTCCATTTCAGGTCCAGCTCCCTGTTAATGGTCTGTGAAAAGCAATGGACGATGGCTCAAGTACTTGGGCCTCTGCACCCATGTGAGAGACAAATGAAGCTCTTGGCCCCTGGCTTCGACCTGGCACAACCTTGGCTGCTGCGGCCAACCAGGGAGTGAACCAGCAGATGGAAGATTTGTCTTTCTCTCTCTCTCTGCTACTCTGACATCTAAATAAATAAATAAATCTAAACACACATGTTTATTTGAAAGCCAGAGAGAGGAGAGAGAGAAGAGAAGATCTTCTATGCACTGATTCATTCATTCTCTCATTGAATGCCCGCAATAACCGAACAACCAGGGCTGGGGCAGACCAATGCCAGGAGCCAGGAACTCTTTCGGGTCTCCCACATGGGTGACAGAGGCACAAGCATCTGCTACCTTCTGGAGTGAATTAGCAGGAAACTGGATGGAAAGTGAAGGCAGGACCTGAACTGAGGCACCCTGATGTGGGATGTGGGTGTCTCAAATGGCTGTGTTAACCTGCCTCACCACAACACCCAGCCTTCTGATATGGACTTTATCACATTGTGGGAGATGATCAGGAATTTTTGAAATTCTTTCACTCTAGAAGATAGGAAAGGAAGCATTGTTAATCTTTTTTTAAAAAACAAAAAAGAAGGAAAAAAATCAGATCCACAAGTTTGCATGAGCAGGTGGAAAGTGAGAGTGAGAAAACTAAAAGAGAGCTACCTGGGAAGGAAGGAGTGGGGGAGGAGTTTAAAAAAATAGCATAGAGCTGTTACAGGAAACCAGTTTTGCTTACTTACATGTTTTCAATTGAGTTCTCATTCTTACCGCCATACTAAACTAAAACTTAGGGACCAACTATGCCAATTGGCCAGCAGGTGGCGCTATAAGATTCGCCTAAGAAAAACAGGTCATGAAAGAATTCTATTTTTCCTTTAAGAAAAGCACAGTCATCAATGTATATTCATATATTTTATGACGTTAGCAATACATGTGCTTCAGTTAAAATATTTTCAGAAAATTCATCCTTCCTCTCATTTTTCATATACTAGGTTTATTTATTTCGGGAAATATCATCTTCCTGTAAAAGGAAAAAAAATAAGGAACTGAGGGTTTAAGATAAAATTGTCATCTATTTCTGCCTGCCTCTTTGCTTCTCTGTATTGCTTACTGCCATTATTTAAAGAGCACATTTGCATGGTGATGATTCTATGTGTCATTGTCAGCCCGTATTAAATAGCTGGAGAAGGGATTAGATGGCGCCTGCTTTTCAGATTCTTCTCTTTCCCTGCGCGGTGAGGACTCCCCATGTCCAAATATCTCTGCAATACTAAGCAACCTCTCAGACTCAGGGGGCACCCTATGCCGCAGATAGTGGGCATTTTTGACCTTTGCGAGCAACTCTAAGAAGGTCTGCTTTGTGGACTCTCTTGCATCTTCTGTGAAATGTGGGGGAATCTGGATCCCAGCACCCATGCCTGCCTTTAGATTGGCATCCTGGGATCTGTTCTCGTCAACAGGTGCCCCTCCGCTATCCCCAGCAGGGCTGGAACCTGGGGCTTTTTCTGAGGAGTTGGGGGAAACAGCTTGATGATGACATAGAGCAGAGATGTCTTTGTTGGGGTCTCCGCCCTTGGGTGCCTTTATGAAGTCCTCCCCTTGGGCTTGTGGCATCTCCTCCGCGAGGAAGGGAGTTCTGTGATTCTGAGATTGGTGCTCCTTGTTCCTCATGGAGTCCTTGAGACCAGTGGGATGTGAAGGAGGCCTCTGGGGCTTGCTGCTGCATGTTTCTGGGGCTGTGTTGGTTGCCAATGGTCTGAGGGAGGAGGTGAAAGAAGAGACACGTGAGCTGTGAAGAGCTTCATACCTAAGACCTTTCAAGTGCAGCCGGGCCTGTTACCTTATGAGCTATGAGCTAAGGTAACAAGGTGGGTGAGGATGGGGGCGCAGGGTGAAAGCAGGTAGCAATGCTGTGGCCGAAGCCTCTGCTTTGTTCCAGGGAGAGAACAGGGCTAAAGAGGTTGCTTGGGAAGAAGGATTCAATGTCAGACCCATTGTCTTACCCAACATGATCAGTCTGTGGGACTTTGAGCTTCTGTTTTCCCTGTGAGGACTTGAGGATGTCTTCTGGTCTCTTCTGAATTCCATTCCCAAAATAGGAGGAGAGCTTTTTCTTGATGATCTCTGCTTTTGATGAATTAATAAGTGTTAAGGGCTGAACTGTATCCTCCCCCAATTCCGTATGTTGAAGCCCTAACCTGCAATACCTCCCGGTGTGGCTTTATGTGCAGATAGGGTCTTTACAGAGGTCAAGGGTTAAAACAGGGTCATTAGGGTGGTCCTAATCCAGTATGACTGATGTCCTTATAAGAAAAGAGAATTTGGCTAATCCTCCGCCTTGCGGCGCCGGCACACCGGGTTCTAGTCCCGGTCGGGGCGCCGGATTCTGTCCCGGTTGCCCCTCTTCCAGGCCAGCCCTCTGCTGTGGCCCAGGAGTGCAGTGGAGGATGGCCCAGGTGCTTGGGCCCTGCACCCCATGGGAGACCAGGAAAAAGCACCTAGCACCTGGCTCCTGCCATCGGATCAGCGCGGTGCGCCTGCCGCAGCGCGCCGACCGCGGCAGCCATTGGAGGGTGAACCAACGGCAAAGGAAGACCTTTCTCTCTGTCTCTCTCTCTCACTGTCCACTCTGCCTGTCAAAAAAATAAAATAAAAAGAAAAAAAATAAAAAGAAAAGAGAATTTGAACATAGACACACATACAGACACACACACAAGGAGAGGAACCTGGGAAAGACCCAGGGAGACGGTGGCTGTCTACAAGTGTGGGAGCGAGACCTCAGCAGATATCCCCACACAGCCCTCTGCAGGAACCAACCTTGCCCACACGTTGATCTTGAACCTCTACACTCCAGAACTGCAAACACAGTGAAGTTCTGTTGCTTAAGTCACCCAGGAGGTGGACCTTCATTACAGAGTCCTTGAAAAAGTACAAGAGGAGGGAAAGATTGCAGGAAACTGGGCTTTCAGAGAATCAATGCGTGAATGATGGGTGCAGAGGAACTTAAAGAGCTCCCAGATGTGTACCCAGAACATGTGAAAGAGGATTTAGAAGCACCGAAGTCAGGCATTTAAATTGGTTATGGCCGTGGAAGCATTGTTTGAATGTTTAACTTGGCAAGCATGGGATCTTCAGAGACAGAATGCGCTGGGAGTGAGATGTTTCATTCACCACAGCTATGCGACCTTTCCATCTGGGCCGTGAAGTTGCACTGGCAGCCGTGACCCTTCAATTTTAATATGAGAGTGCCCTCCTCCCTCGTTGAGTTGAAGTTTCGTCATCGGGTAGTCAGAGCTGCTATGGAGGACCCCGTTTGTTTTCAGGGCAGCTCATGAGTGAGTTGTTGGAGGCTGAAATTCCTGCACTACTTTGCTTGAATGGGATTGAGTTCCTTAAATCCGCATTGCGGTCAGCAGGCACCCGGCACACAGGACGTGACCAGATAAAGGGCCTAGAATTCACAGCAAACTCCTAACACTGAAGTCGGATTGTTTCCTTGGGAAGTAGTCAGGACAACAGGTAGCCCCTGGTGGACCCTTCTTTCGCTGTCTGCTTGGAGGAGGGTGTGGGTCTTTTCCTTGTGAGAACCCATTCTCTGCTCACTAAGGGAGTTTGAGTGCTTCTCCCACTCTTCCAGTCTAGACTTGGAGGACCAGCAAGTTCAGAAATGAGTGTGTCTCTTCTCTGACACTTGATCTTTACCTGGTGTCCCCTCTGGGAAGGCCTGGTACCTATATCCACCCAGCTAAACAACTTATCAAGTGCGTTTGAGTGCCTCCTGTATGCCAGACTGTCTACAGGGGTGCTTTAGAAGGTTTATGGAACAATGAACTTAAAAGATAAGCTCATCTTTGTGCAAAAACACTTTTTAAAAACCATGCATAGATTTTTCATCATATGCATTTTCCATAAACTTTTTTGAAGACTCCTGGAACTTGACTTTGCTTTTGGACATACAATTAGCCATAAAGTCCTGACAACTGTACTTTCTAGGTGTCTCAAGAGGTGGATTCTTCTCACTTTCTCCAGCTGAAAGCCTGCGTCTCCATGACCTGGGCCCTGGAATTCTATCAGGTGTGCTCTGGCTTAGTGGGGCACTATTTTACCTTAACCCTTGCCTCCAGAGCGATCTTTCTAAAGTTTGAATGTGTACGCTCCATGCTCCCAAACCCTATGGGGGGAAATGTGAGCTACTTTTTGCAAGACCTGTGAAGATGTCATTCTCCCTGCTTTGCTGACTCCTTCTCCAGCCCACCCCCACTTAACTACAGGTCCTCAGTTCTGAGCCATTTGTGGAAAGCCTTACTTATCTGTGGGTCTTTGTAGCACACTGCTCCTTCTGTCAGGCACGGCTCAGTTCTCCCACTCCCCCAGATGCTGCACCCACAATCTCGGGAGATTTTACCCATGGCCCCTGATAGAGAGAGGAACCTTCCAGTGCCTCTGCTTGACCTTGTAAATGACTCTGACCCAGCAAGTAGCATCTTCTATCATGATGTTTCGTAAGCAGAGTGACCCTTCAATTTTAATATGAGCAGAGGGCAGAGACCCTAGATTTTTTATTTTCACACTTGCATTTCAGACTCTGAGTAGTTGTAGCAGTAATTTTTTTTTTTTTTTGGACAGGTAGAGTGGACAGTGAGAGAGAGACAGAGAGAAAGGTCTTCCTTTTGCCGTTGGTTCACCCTCCAATGGCCACTGTGGCTGGTGCACTTTGGCCGGCGCACCGCGCTGATCAGAAGCCAGGAGCCAGGTGCTTATCCTGCTCTCCTACGGGGTGCAGGGCCCAAGCACTTGGGCCATCCTCCACTGTACTCCCTGGCCACAGCAGAGAGCTGGCCTGGAAGAGGGGCAACCGGGACAGAATCCGGTGCCCCGACTGGGACTAGAACCCAGGGTGCCGGCGCTGCAGTTGGAGGATTAGCCTATTGAGCTACGGCGCCGGCCTGTAGCAGTGATTTTTAAAGTCTGGTCTGCAAAACGTCTGTCCCAGCATAATCTCAGTTGAACTCTCAGTGTCATCTCAGTTGAAAATGTGGATTTTGGAGCTCAGTTTCTAACTTTCTGATCTGAATACCTAAGATGATGGTTGATAATACACATCTTAAATAATACACTTATTGTCATACAACTGATTTTCAGAAATGATTTTCTTAAATGAGTTATTGGAAATTGTTGCTTAATGTAGTGCTTATATTATATTATATTATATTATTATATTATATATATAATATATATATTATATATATATATTATATTATATTATAGCTCCGGGCTAATACTGTGGCACAGTGGATTAAAGCCCTGGCCTGAAGCGCCGTCATCCCATATGGGTGCTGGTTCTACTCCCGGCTGCTCCTCTTCTGATCCAGCTCTCTGCTATAGCCTGGGATGGCACTAGAAGATGACCCAAGTCCTTGGGCCCCTGCACCCATGTGGGAGACCCAGAAGAAGCTCCTGGCTCCTGGCTTCAGATCAGCTCAGCTCCAACTGTTGTGGCCATGTGGGGAGTAAACCATTGGATGCAAGACCTCTCTTTCTCTCTGCCTCTGCCTCTCTGTAAGTCTGCCTTTCAAATAAAAAAAAAATCTTTAAAGAAATAATATTACAATTCCATAATACTGTTTCCTACCCTTCCCCCTACTTTGACTGTCAAGAAGTTGGAGGGTTAGAGTGGATATGACTTTCCAAGGAACATGGAGACAGAGGCCTCTGAATCAACAGTTTTTGACTCATCTCCTGGGTGAGGCTGTTTCCAAATCACTTAGGCAGACTTAGGCAGACTCCCAGCCTATGAGGGTCTGAGCTTTTATGCAACCTCCTGAGAGTTAGCATCTGGTCTTCAGTGTCCTTTTTGAAAATTAAAATGGGACCCAATATGATGGCCTCTAAGATTCTCTTCTCATAGGTGAACTCTTGTTCAAGGTTGGTTAACTTTTTATTACACTCAGGACATTGCAAGTGGAAGTTAGTTACCTGTTGAGTCAACTTTAAAGACCAAGGTGGCTAGAAATAATTAGATACAATTAGAAATGTTTGAAGGTTAGGAAGAATTTCCAGGCCAGGTGATTGGACATGACTCCTGACTTTGGTGTCCATGTATCAGCTATGTGGACCTGAAAGATTTGACATTCAATCATGACACCTGCTTTTCGACGGAGTATGCCTCCTCACTTTTGGGGCCTGCTTTAAGAAAGAAGGGATATAGCTTGGAAAGACCGAGCCACATCTATGCTATGCTGAACCCTGAAGTAATATTAACATCTAATTATTGTAACGGCAGAGGAAAACTAGTTCCTAAAAATCTGTACAACTGCGATAACTTTCAACAAAACAGAGAAGAGCTTGAATTCTGTGATGCGTTTTTATGGATTGGTAAGATTAAATATTTGTAGAGTACTTGCTTTGTGTCTAGTGCTGTTTGAAGCACTCAATCCTCAAATAACATCAACAGAAAGGAAGTAGTATTTCTATTTTACATTTGGGGAAACTGAGACAGCAATCCCAGAGACTTTTTTTTCTATTTTTTTGAACTTTCTTTTCATCAAGTGGGCTGGGGCACCGACTTGCACATGTGGAGCCACTCAATAACCTGTTATTAGAGTCAAAGGAGATGTCAGAAAGGGGTGCAGTCAGATCAGCCCAGATACAGTGGAAGGAATGTAGATCATGAGACAATACAAAAAGGAAATGGAAAACAAATGAGGTAAGAGAGAGCTAATTTGCAAGATGGCAGTGACGGATGTCTGAGAAGTGGCAGCTCTAGAGGGCATGTGAGTGGGATGTTCCAGGGAACTGCTCAATTCAGGGGGGCAGGGACAGGGAAGGTCGGAGAGACCAGCACCCCGACCGAGACCAGCAGGGCTCACTTCCCTGTACCCAGGGCTCTGGCAGGGCCCCTGATGTGAAATGAGCAATGGGCTTGCCACCTCGCGCTGCCTTGCTCTGCCTCGCGAACCTGTGGCTGCTGCCCAGTCCCGGAAGCCTTACCTTGCTGCAACCTCTGAAGTTCTTTCTGGAGCTGTCTCTGCTCCCGGGTCAGCGATTTCATGTGGTAGAGGCAGATCTCCTCCAGGCTCCGCAGTCTCTGGCTGAGTCTGGCTTCAGCCTGCTTGGCGCTCTTCCTCTCGAAATCAAAGTGTTTGTCCTGCGCTCCTTTGACCACATGCCTCTCCATCCTCTTCATGGTCTAGAGACCATAAAGCGAGATTCCTCCGGGCACCACCACTGATCTGATAAAACAAGAGCAGGACACTGGCCCCTGGCTTTTAGACAAAGATCTATGCTGGGAAGCTGGGTATTTCATAACTGCTGAGTCACGCTATTGGGAAATTCTACCCTCTGGGCAAATGAGCTTCCAGAGTGACATAGAAGAGGGAGGGCAAAGTCGCTCCTCTGAGCCTCAGCCTCCTTGCCAGTGAAATAGGGATGAACGAGACTCTCCCTACACAGTGCCCAATCAGATGTCTGTAACGACCAAGTTAAAAATCTAGGAACACCTCTCTGGGAAAAATACAGACTGCCACCCCTTAAAGGCTCCCTCCCTCCACTGAGGTTGGGAGAGGGTCTGGGGACTTAGAGCACAGCCTTCTGGGGCTCCCTCAGTTCATTCAGTCCCATGAGCCGGGGTTCATTCAGCCTGCAATTCCCCAAGTGCCAGATGCTATGCTGGGAGCTGAGGAGCAAATGAGACATAAGTGAGACATAAGGTCTACTCTCAAGGTTTTTTTTTTTTTTTTTTTTTGGACAGAGAGAGAGAGAGAGAAAGGTCTTCCTTCCATTGGTTCAACCCCCCCCCCCCCCCAATGGCTACTACAGCCAGAGCTGCGCCAATCCGAAGCCAGGAGCCAGGTGCTTCCTTTTGGTCCCCCATGCTAGCACAGGGCTCAAGCACTTGGGCCATCCTCCACTGCCTTCCTGAGCCACAGCAAAGAGCTGGACTAGAAGAGGAGCAACTAGGACTAGAACCCGGCGCCCATATGGAATGCCGGCGCCGCAGGGGGAGGATTAACCAAGTGAGCGCCGGCCCTCAAGGGGTTGTTTGAGTTGTGACTTTGAAGTCTAGTGAGTCATGCCAAGTGTGTAAAGCTGCTGTCTTCCAGAGTGGGAGGAGTGGGGTCTGCGGACTCTGAAACAGAACAGCTTCTGAAATGCTGAGTCTCGGCAGCACTGGGGAAGACACTTGTTGAATGTAAGCTCTTCTTGGACTTGTTGGGCATAAGTTCTACTTCTCACCTTCAGTGATTTTCTTAGGTTTTTGATCTTCTCCACCCTGCACATCCTCTGATGTCCATGCCTTTACCAACTTCTTTCTCCTCCAAATCCTTGCTGCTAATAGGCAGGGACACCTCGTCCCCTCCCCTTGAGTCCTAAGAGTTATCCCAGAGCTAAGAGCACAGTATGTGCCTGGAAATAAACCGGTTGCTTATCTGTAAGGCTTTGGTGGTGATAATGCAGGAAAGAGTTTAACATGAAAAGGGAGGCCGAGACCGGGACATAAGAAGGAAAGAAATACATTTTAAGGTAGTTGATATGGAGTCTAAAATGTAAACTTTTTAAAAAGAATAGAGTGAGTAGCACTTACCGCGGGCCCCCAGGTTCTCACGGTGAGATGCCTTGTTTCTTTTGCTATGTCAGGCTGACTCCAAGTCAACTGGATTTTCTTTAGTGAACTTCAGAGTCTGGTGTTGGGGAGGAGACGACGGGGAGGGGACCGTTGGAGAGGTCTGTGGCAGAGAATGGTGAATACCCTTGAAAGCTCTCTTTCACTCCAGCACCTTTTGGTCAGGAATGTTAATACCCTGCACCATGGGCACGGATCCCTGCTCGGGTGGCAGAGCTCTCAGGAGCCAGAGAGGAAGCCTGCCAGATTTGAGCCCTGCCCGAGAGGGGCCCACGTTACTCCTTCTGGGCTGTGTCCGTGGGAGCCAAGAATGAAAGCCAAGAATGTCTTACTGTGTTTTCAATCTCTCTCTCTTTCTCTCTCTCTCGTCTCCATCTACTTTTCTTCCTTCCCCCATCCTTTTGATGTACTTCCCTTCTCCAACTCCATTCCCACTTCTTGGAAAGCTTACCAGCCTCAGAGAAAGCTGTCTTGCTTTGCCACGATTGTGCACATTCCGTGCGGGAGAGTAGGGCAATGATTTTACATCGCCACACATCCTACTGACTTCTTGCCAGGCTTCCGTCCACGTTAAGTGCATGTCTGTGTTTCCTGAGATTTTCATCATGATGAAAACGACCTTAGGAAAAGTGCAACTTCAATAAACGTTCGTGTTTCTATTTTGGACACAGACAGTAGAAGGCTGGGTTGAACCATTGGTGATAAAGATACTGAGTGAGACTTTTCCTGTGGCCTTGGGGCTCTGTTTGAAAATAAGAGGCACTAATACACCACATTCTATCGACAGCTGCCAACAATGGGGTTACTGAGAGGCAGCAGCATCTACCCACCCTAATACCCACAGTTATTACCCAGCGAACAAACCAGGACAGAGAGATTTCTGGGGAGCAGGGGGAGAGGTGGAATTGTTCTCTCAGTGGGAGGTAGTTCCTTCCCCAAGGTTTCTCATGCGGTAATCCCCTCACCTCTAGAATTTAAATGAATGAGGCAGGGTTCCAAGAAAATCACCATAGAGAACAGCATGCCTCCCAAGGGGAGACTGCACCCCACGCCCCAGCTAGAAGCTTCATGAACTGCAGATGACAGAACAGCCTCCCTCGTCCCTTGGCCGCCAGCAGAGTACATGCCAGTGAGGGGTTTCTTAGAAACGCTTGGATCCCGTGTGTCATCTCGAGAGACAGCTGGAGTCGAAGGGCTTGCAGACATAATCCAGGACTGAGAGGCGAGCAGTGGCCTTGGCCTGGTGAGCCTGGGTAGGCAAGAGTGGCCAAACCCAGCCCAATTGCCTAATTGCTGTGTAAGAGTGGCTTCGAGGCCGGTGCTGAAGCTCACTAGGCTAATCCTCCGCCTCCGGCGCCGGCACCCTGGGTTCTAGTCCCGGTTGCTCCTCTTCCAGTCTAGCTCTCTGCTGTGGCCCAGGAGTGCAGTGGAGGATGGCCCAAGTGCTTAGGTCCCTGCACCCGCATGGAAGACCAGGATAAGCACCTGGCTCTTGGCTCAGATCGGTGCAGCATGCTGGCCACAATGGGCCGGCCGTAGTGGCCACTTAGGGGGTGAACCAATGGAAAAAGAAAGACCTTTCTCCATCTCTCTCTCTCATTGTCTAACTCTGCCTGTCAAAAAAAAAAAAGTGGCTTTGAGGACCTGGTTCCCTGCGAAGCAGCTTGGAGATCAGAGCAGGGAGTGGGAATCATGGCATGGCCGTGGCATTGCTTTCTGGGAGATAGTGATCTACCCAGAGAGGAAATGGACCCACAGGCAGTTGCCAGATTGAGAGAGAAAGAGGGTATTCTGAGTGCAGGTGAGCTTCCTCGTGTGAACCATACCTCTTCCAAGCCGAGGGCACCAGGAGCCCACGGCACAGAGACAAGTGGGGGACATGGCATGTACTCTGCTGGCGGCAAAGGGACAGAGAGAGGCTGTTCTGTCGTCTGTAGTTCATGAAGCTTCTAGCTGGGGCGTGGGGTGCAGCACCATGTGCAGCAGTGATGGGGAGAGAGCTCAGCCTTTGCTATCCCTCTTCCATCCCTAGTCCTAGCCCACACCCTCAGAGCGCCTAGACCCAAAAACACCAGAGAGGGAAGAAGGAAAATACATCATGCTCCCTGTCCTATCCAGAGGGGCTGGAGAAGGAAGAGCGACAGAACAGGTCTCACTCCCTCTCCCCGATCCCACCCAGGTCCCTTACTGTCCAATGAGAGAGGGTTTGCATTGTATTATGAGTTGGAACTTCAAAGTGGAATGGATTTTTTTAAAGATACATTTATTTACTTGAAAGTCAGAGTTATACAGAGAGAGAAGGAGAGGCAGAGAGACAGAGAGAGAGGTCTTCCATCCATTGGTTCACTCTCCAGATGGCCCCAATGGCCGGAGCTGTGCCCATCTGAGGCCAGGAGCCAGGAGCCTCCTCCACGTCTCACACATGGGTGCAGGGGCCCAAGGACTTGGGCCATCTTCTACTGATATCCCAGGCTATAGCAGAGAGCTAGATTGGAAGTGGAGCAGCCAGGACTCGAACCAGCACCCATATGGGATGCCTGCACTGTAGGCAGTGGCTTTACCCACTATGCCACAGTGCCAGCCCCCTCTCTTATTTAATTCTAATTTATTTTCATTTTGTTTGAGAGACAGATAGGAAGAGAGCGAGAGCGTGAGCACGGGTGTGTGTGGGGGGGCAGAGAGAGAGAGAGAGAGTGAGAGAGAGAGAGAAACAGAAATGGAAGATAAAGATTTTCCAACCACTGGTTCACACCCCAGATGACTCCAACAGCCAGCGCTGGGCCAGGCTGAAGCCAGGAGCCCGAAACTTCACTCAGGTCTCCCATGTGAGTACAGGGGTCCAAGCACATGGGTCATCCTCTGCTGGTTTACCAGGTACATCAGCAGGGAGCTGGATCAGAAGTGGAGCACTTGAGTCTCGAACTGTTGCCCATAAGGGATGTGGGTACTGCAGGAGGAGGCTTTACCCACTATGCCTCAATGCCGGCCTTTGCCTAAAACAATTTTAAAAAGCAGACAAAACATATGAATAATTAAAAAAAATTGGACATCAGGTAAATGTGATGATGATCCCTGACAGAGTGGAAGCGGGATTCCTGTTATCACCACTGCTTCCTGCTCAGAGGGAGTTTCAGGCCACGGCACAGGGGGGATCAGCCAGGCGGTGTGGACTCGGAGTGGAGGAGACAACCTCAGGATCCTAGAAAGGCCATGGCAGACAGCAAATAAGATCCCAGAAGCTCAGTGACTCCACGCCGCCCCCTGTGAAAGAAACACGGATAAACTAATCCACAGTTTACAAAAATAAAAGTGCTTAAAAATCATAAAGAGATCATCTTAAAATCAACCAGAAAAAAGTGACAAAGTACATTCAGAGGAATACAGATAAAAGCACTACAGAGACTTCCTGTAAGAAACAATGCTAGCCAGAAAATAGTGCAGCAAGACTTGTTCCACCAGTTTGAAAGAGAAGGGCACCATCTACTTATCTACCAGTTACTTTTTGGGTTGTTTAGCAAAATTCCTACAGTCCATATCACAGGCATTTTCTTTTTCCCCCATAACTTGGAGTTAACAAATAATAGACTATGCAGTAATAATAAAACATATATAAATAATATAATATATAATAGTCAAAGGCAGTTGCAAAATGTTGATGAAGTAATAACCACTCTGGCATAATCTGAATACTCAAAAAAACTTTATTTCTGCCAGTTTCATTACTAAGCTCCCATCCATTTGTATTTGCAAAATTCTAGATACTGGGTTTAAATTCTCTTTAGCAAGTTGGGATTTTTCTTTGTTCAGTTACAATAAAAGCTGCATTTTGGGAGGAGATATGAGCTTTGTTATCAGGTAAACACAACTGCGCCAGCCCCCAGCAGTTCCCATTTAAAGGTGAATCAAAACTAAGAGTGCTGTTTAAAATAGTAAGATAATTTTACTAGATATATTCTAATAATGGTATCACTTAAGTTAAAACATGTTATAGAGTCTGTCCAAACTGAACTGTATGTTAAAAAATGAAGTTTCAGGGTGGGTGTTTGACACAGCAGTGAAGACACGGCCTGAGGGACCTGCATCATTTAGTGCAGTGCTTGGGTTAGATCCCGGATGTACTCCCTATTCTGGCTACAAGATTGAATCTAGGGGCTGTGGCGCAGGCATCCCATACGGGCGCAGGTTCAAATCCTGGCTGCTCCTCTTCTAACCTAGCTCTCTGCTGTGGCCTGGGAAAGCAGTCGAAGACGGCCCAAGTGCTTGGAAGATCTGTACCCACATGGAAGACCCAGAAGACTCTCCTGGCTTCTCCTAGCTTTGGATCAGCACAGCTCTGGCCATTGTGACCATTTGAGGAGTGAGCCAGTGGAACGAAGACCTCTCTCTCTCTCTCTCTCTCTCTCTCTCTCTCACTGTCTATAACTCTACCTCTCAAATAGGTAAACAGAATCTTTCAAAATCTTTAAAAAAGATTGAATCTAGATCCTTATCTCTCACTTTGTTCAAAAATCAATTCAAGGTGGATGAAGACCTAAATGTAAGATCTGGAACTAAGAAAGTGCAACATGGGAAGACATTAGCAAAGGGAAGATTTGTAACACTCTGAAAGAAGAAAATAGTCTAGTTACAGAATGGTGCTGGAATTCAGAGAGACATTTTCTGGCCAAGTCTCCCCAGATTTAAGAGGGTACTTGGCTCAAGCATTGTTACAGAAAAACATTATACTCTTTGTAGGCTCATAACTTAAAACAGACCAGTTATTCAGAATATAGTCTAAATCACTGCATTCAGAGATGGAATCAGTATTTCCCATAATGGTGTGCCCACAAAACAAACAAACAAAACAGCTAATATAACCGACCAACCTGCACAGACAAATAAGACAGTTAATATAAGCAAATAAACCAAGTTGAATTTGCTTACAGATCACTGTAGCAACGCTGTTCTACCAGGACTCCATCCACTCAAAAGTCCCTCAGGGGGACGCCAAGAGGCAGGAGGGATTGTCAAGTATCATTCGCTTTGCATTCACCACAGGGCATTTCCAAATTCCCATGGTTCTCTCTCCAACATTCAACCTCTGCACCTTAGGCTGGCAAACCCTGCTGGGCAGTCATGCAGCACTGAATCATGGAGCAGTTGAACACACTGCTCTGGTAGCTGCTTTGAATCATGTGTGAAAGTGCTGTCCAATGGGAGGCCACCAAGCAATGAGCAGGCTAGTCCTGGAGGGACCTGCAATCTGCCGGTTGGCTCACCAGTGGTTATCAGAGGTCCTCCTACCCACCTGCACGTTTTTACTGACATGAAAACACCAAATTCACCTTCTGAGAAAGAACACTTACTTATTTATTTGAAAGAGTTACACAGAGAAGGATAGGGAGGGAGGGAGGGAGGGAGAGAGAGAGAGAGAGAGAGAGAGAGAGACAGAGGTCTGCCATTCGCTGGTTCACTCCCCAGTTGGCCACAACGGTTGGAGCTGTGACGATCCAAAGTCACAGGCCAAGAGCTTCTTCTGGGTCTCCCACACAGGTGCAGGGGCCCAAGGACTTGGGTTATCTTCTACTGCTTTCCCAGGCCATAACAGAGAGCTGGATTGGAAGTGGAGCTGCTGGGACTAGAACCAGTGCCTATATAGGATACTGGCACTGCAGGCAGAGGCTTTACCTGCCATGCCTCAGCTCCAGCCTAAAGAACAATTAGTATTAACTACAGGCCTGTAGGAAAACGCTGTAGATCATATCAAGGCCCAAACCAGTTTCCCTGAACAGAAAGGGGTTTGGGAATTCATGGAGTTAGGGTGATTGGAGCAGAACCAGAGAAAACAGCAGCAGAGCATGACAAGTGCAGAAGAAAAGGGGCAGGGAAAGTCCCTTGAGCATGTGCACACCATGATGAACCACGCCTTTGCATATATCACGTGTTCAAAGAGGACTGCTGAAATGTCATAGGAGGTATGTGACATTTAACATTATAATGGACCGCAAGGGAACTCTCCAATCAGTCTGAGTCGGCCTACGCAAGCTCCAGTTACAAGGTTGGCTGCAGTTCATTCTTTCCAGGGACCCAGGAAAAGCAGCTCAGCTCAAAAGTAACTATTATGGAATTGCATACTGATATGAAAACACCAAATTCACCTTCTGAGAAAGAACACTTATTTATTTATTTGAAAGAGTTACACAGAGAAGGAAAGGGAGGGAGGGAGAGAGAGAGAGAGGGAGAGAGAGAGAGAGAGAGAGAGAGAGAGAGAGAGAGAGAGAGAGAGAGAGAGAGAGAGAGGTCTGCCAGGTAGGCAAAGATCTATTATGGGCTGCTAGTAGGTTAGACAGCCACAGGAAGCTTGCTGTTAAGCAAGGGGCGAGAGATCCTTTGTTGTCCATGGTTTCATCTGAGGCCCAGCACTGGCTCCTGGCTCAGCTGCCTGCTCATGTAGACCCTGGGAGGCAGCAGCGATGGCTCCAGTCATTGGTTCTTGCCACCCACACAGGAGATCCGG
This sequence comes from Sylvilagus floridanus, assembly GCA_949820135.1. Lineage (NCBI taxonomy): Eukaryota > Metazoa > Chordata > Mammalia > Lagomorpha > Leporidae > Sylvilagus > Sylvilagus floridanus. The sequence continues at coordinate 124,373,388 of OX463225.1, forward strand.
ACTGACTTCTCAGCTCCTAACTCAGCCTCATACTGGCTGATGAGGGCATTTGGGCGTTTGGGGAGTGAACTGGCCCGGATGGGAGCTCTCTTTCTATCTGTCTCTGTCTCTCTCTGACTCCATGCTTCTCAAATAAATCATTTAAAAATTATTATAGAAAATGTGTTGACATTTTTGAAAATAAAAAATGTAACTTATTAAAATTTGTGAACTACACCTAAATCAGTAAGATTTTAGCTTTAGGGGCCGGTGCTGTGGCGCAGTGGGTTAAAGCCCTGGCCTGAAGTGCCGGTATCCCATATGGGCGCCGGTTCAAGTCCTGGCTGCTCCTTTTCCAATCCAGCTCTCTGCTATGGCCTGGGTTAGCAGTGGAGGATGGCCCAAGTCTTGGGCCCCTGCACTCTTGTGGGAGACCCAGAAGAAGCTCCTGGCTACTGGCTTTGGATTGGCGCAGCTCTGGCCATTGTGGCCATCTGGGGAGTGAACCATTGGATGGAAGACCTCTCTCTGTTTCTCTACCTTTCTCTGTAACTCTGTCTTTCAGATAAATAAAATAAATCTTTAAAAAAAGATTTTAGCTTTAAATATCTGTATTAAAGATTGAGAATCACTGACAAATTAGCTGTCTTAATTTCCATCTTATGGAGTTAGAAAAGAAAGAAGCCCAAAGCAAGTAGAATGAAAGAATAATAAATATATCAAGAATAAATGAAATTTAAAATTCACATATAATGGAGAACATGAACAAAGTCAAACAATGGTTCCTAGAAAATATTAATTAAGTTTTGAAAATTCAGCAGGGATAATCTAGAAAAATTATGGGAAACACAATTACTAACATCTGGACAAAACTGAGATATAGTCTACTTTAATTAAAAGGGTAATAGAGGAATTTTATGAACACATTTATGTATTTAAGTTTAACAGCATAAATGAAATTGGGAAAAAGCACAATTTACAAAAATGACTCCAGAAGAAACAGAAACTTGATTTTCCCAAATATCAACTAAAATATTTTAATTCTTGGTTAAAAAAATCTCATAAAGAAAATTTTAGGACAAAACATTTATTGATGAATTCTATCAAATATTCTTCTATTTTACATTGTAATAGAGGGTTCTTTTTTTTTTTTTTTAAAAGATTTATTCATTTATTTGAAAGGCAGTGTTACAGAGAGAGAAGGAGAGACACAGAAATCTTCCACAGGTTGGTTCACTCCCCAGATGGCTGAAATGGCTGGAGCTGAGCCAACCCTAAACCAGGAGCCAGGGGCTTCTTTTGGGTCTCCCATGTGGGTTCAGGGGCCCAAGGACTTGGGCTATCTTCTATTTCTTTCCTAGGCCATAGCAGAGAGCTGGAATGGAAGTGGAGCAGCCAGGGAACAGGTGCTCACATGGGATGCGGGCACTGCAGGTTGTGGCTTAACCCACTGTGCCATGGTGTGGACCCTACTTGAGGGTTTAACTAGGGTGATGATGCAAGGAGAAAGAGACACACAGATTGCAAAGTATGACTATCTTAACTCATGGACAACATAATTTTCTATGTAAAAAATAGTAAGGCATCTACATCTTATATGACTACCAAGATCGTATGATAATATGTCAGTGTGCAAACATTATTTGGGTATATAAGTTTAAGAATACAGTAGATGTAAGTTTTAAAATTCATTTGTGGGGCCTGTGCTGTGGTGTGGTGTGTGACACTGCCGCCTGCAGCACTGGCATCCCATGTGGGCACTGGTTCAAGTCCTGGCTGCTCCACTTCTGATCTAGCTCTCTGCTGTGGCCTGGGAAAGCAGTAGAAGACGGCCCAACTCCTTGGGCCCCTGCACCCATGTGGGAGACCCTGAAGAAGCTCCTGGCTCCTGGCTTTGGGTCAGTGCAGCTCTGTCTGTGGCGGCCAATTGGGGAGGGAACCAGAGGATAGAAGACCTCTCTCTCTCTCTCTCTCTCTCTCTGTGTAACTCTGACTTTCAAATAAATAAATCTTTTAAAAAATTCATTTGTAATACCACAATGAATCATAAAAACATTCAGCAATACATTTCATAAACTTAATTAAAAAAGAACACGATATTTCATAGAGAAATGGAAGAAAAGTTAAATAAACGGGGAGATGTGTCATATTTAGAATTTTACATCGTCAGACATTGCTCCCAAAAGCATGGACTCAAAATATATACTGTGAACAGTGAACGAGACAAAAATGGACATAAGAGAAAATGGACATCCAGAATCACAGAGAAAACATTAATTCACCTTTGTCAGTAATTGATGGAATCAGTTAGGAACAGTAAGGCATTGAAATATTTGAAAACCACAATGGAAGCCTCAGACCTATGGGAACACATAGAAAATCACCTTGCATTTACGAAAGATTCTCAGAAGGTACCCCCAAGGCACTTGTTATCTACACATCATTGATTTTACCTTATTCACCTGGCCACACCTGGCTGCAAGGGAGTCTGGGAGATGTATCTTCACCTGGTCAGTGAAGTGCCCACCTCAGTGTTTGAGGTTTTAGTCCTAGAAGAAGGGGACAATGGGTGATGTCTGCCACAGACAGGACCACATGAATAGATGGCTGGGATTCATGGACTGCTTAAAGTCTTCATAAGTGACAGGCTATAATTAAGTAGTAATTGGCCCAAAGAATATTGTAGATACAAATTCAAAGTCTAGAATCATGTGAGAGTAATAATTTATAAGACGATTTTGGGGGCCGGCGCTATGGCGCAGTGGGTTAATGCCCTGGCATGAAGTGCCGGCATCCCATATGGGCGCCGGTTTGAGTTCTGTCTGCTCCACTTCCAATCCAGCTCTCTGCTACGGCCTAGGAAGGCAGTAGAAGATGGCCCAGGTCCTTGGACCCGTGTACCTGCGTGGGAGACCAGAAGGAGGCTCCTGGTTCCTGGCTTCGGATTGGCGCAGCTCCAGCCGTTGCAACCAATTGGGGAGTGAACCATCGGATGGAAGACCTCTCTCTCTCTGTCTCTACCTCTCTCTGTGTAACTCTTTCAAATAAAATAAGTAAATCTTTAAAAAAAGAGATGATTTTGCAAACAGCCAGCACACACCAATCTTGACATCTGAAGATTACATTTGAAATGAAGCAAATGCACATGCAAACATACATTGTTTTAGCGAACCTCAGAATGTCCCATTCTACTAGTGAGCACTGTTGACAAGTTCACCAGCTCAGAGAAAGGTGCCATTCAGAGATTTTCAGGGTAGGAATTCATCTCCCAATGTTCCAGTACTGTTTTCCAGTTCTCAAGGCTTTTTTTTTTTTTTTTTTTTTTTTTTTTGCCACAGACTTGTGTATTTCCCTTTCATGGCTGCTGTCCTTGGGCTGGCTTTCTGTGCCCATTGGAGGAATAAGGGTGTGAGAGGACTGGCAGGCGAGCTTCCCTGGAAGGGCCTGGGCCCACTTTACTCTCTGCTCCCTTATTCATATGTACAAAACAGGGAGTATACTGGACATTATTATTATTGCATCATCATTGTCTTTAACCAATAACTTTTATTATATTGCAATTTTTAAATATCACAGTAGTTAGGTTTGTCTATTTCTGCTATTGGTGTGCAAACTCCTTGAGAAGAGGGATTTTTGGTTTTAATTCTTAGTATCTTCAGCAGGTGCCACAGTGCATACTCATGACAAGCATTGCAGAAATGTTGAATGACATTCACTAGAAAAAGTTAAATAAGCACCTCCAGAAACTAATGCAATTGAAACTTTAATTTTCCTATTTAACAAGAAAGAGCTCTTTAGTGCTCTGAGAGTGTCAGCAAAACATCGCCAGATGTCCTACTACTGTACTGAGTGGGAAATAGCCTATTGGACCTCTCAGTGTGTGTAATGCGCATCTCACATTAGCTGTAGAATGTCTCCTTTCCCCATTCATGCTCCCTCAACCAGCTCTCTCCTGATGTGTATCTGAGCTTCTTGCCCTCTGTCTTCCCCTTTTCTACTGAAACGCGTTGTGAGTTTGTGGGGTTTTGGAAAACCAACAGCCTCCGCAAGTGAGGAAGGGCTGTGCTGAGGTGCCCAGGATGCTTTGTCTCCAGCAGGGATGGCTCGTTCCAGGAAAGCAGCTGGCTGGCCTCTTTCTGGTAAGGAGGCTTCTGCTGTGGCCACACAGTGATCAGATAACAGCAGCAGCCACCCTTATCAAAGAGAAAGTACACACAGGCATTGACTCAACACACTCCTAATCTCCCCATCTGTTTAATTGGTAACTTTATACAATACGTGGATCTCCATAGTGACAGGGTGCTGTAAGAGTCACCCCATGTAGGAAAATAAGCATCTCTCTTCTTCCTCTTCATCTGAGTGCTACACAGGGACTGTACTCACTTGCTACGACTGCCATAGCAAAGAGCCACAATCTGGGCGGGCTAAATCACATCGCCATATTCTCTCGAGGTTCTGGAAGCCAGAATTGTGAAATCCCGGTGCTGGCAGGGCCATGCCCCGCTGCAGGCTCTCAAGGAAGCATCTTCTTTGATTTTCAGCAGCTCCAGGTATTCCTTGGCTCACGGCAGCACAGCTCCAGTCTCCGCCTCTACCTTCCCATGGCTTTCTTCCTTCTCTGTCTGTTCTGCACCTTTCCTCACCTTACAAGGACGCCACCCATCTTGGATTAGGGCTCATCCTAATTAAGTACAAACTCAACTTGATGACATTTGAATAAGGTCACATTCAGAGGTACCAGAGATTAGCACTCCAATATGTCTTTTGCAGACAACAATGCATCTCATCATAGTGACTTTTAAAGACCTGTGGAGGAACTGAAGTTGTAATGCAGTGGGTTAGGCTGCAGCCTGCGATGCTGACATCCCACATGCACACCGGTTCTAGTCCCAGCTGCTCCACTTGTGATCCAGCTCTTTGCTGATGCTCCTGGGAAAGCTGCCGAAGATGCTCCTGCGCCCACGTGAGAGACCTGGTTTGAATTCCAGGCTGCTGACTTCATTTGGAGAATGAGCCAACAGATTTAAGCTCTCTGTCTCTCCTCTCCTCCTCTCTCTGCAATTCTGCTTTTAAATTAAATAGATATTTAAATAAAAACCATGGAGTCTTTTCTTTCAGGTTAGTGCTTCAGTTTTATAAACATAATTTGTATGTTTCTTAAAGATTGCTATTATCTTGATCTTGACAATATTTACCATTGCAAGTTACATTATTCTAATTACCAAACATATTCTATTAATCTATGGCAAAATTTCCAATAACGTGATGTATGTCCTCACACACCATCTTCACCAGTTTACTTATTGCTGCTGTTGGAACCCTCACCATTGTTTAGTCCTGTTTTCCTTGTCCTGCTTCTCCATTGCCAAGCCCTGCCCTGTCACAGAATCCCACCACTTCCATTTCGTCCTCAGCACTATCTACCCTCAGCCTTTCACTCCTCATGCCCAAGCCACCATGATGGACTCTTACTTGATTTCTCCATTGTGTCCATTCTTCCTACTACCAGACCAGTCTTCATGCTACCCCACTGATCACAACTTTCAATAATATGTCTTTGCTCCAGAAAGAAAAGAAAAATTCTTTAATTCAGGAGAATTACAAGTTAAATATGGAAAGTTAAGTCTAGTAGTGTGAGTGATAGAAGAATTAATATTCCAGACCTTTTACAAGTATTGTGTGGTGAAAAAAACACTTATAGTGTGAACACGATGAAATTCAAGATCTCCAGTCCTCAAAGAAACGTTAAATTTTTTCACTATCTACTTTCAGACATAGAAAATAGAAATCATTATACTTTAAGTTTCTTTCTTAGAAATTTTTAGAAAGAAATTGGATAAATACTGATACAAAAGATGTATTCTGTCCAATAATATTTAGTATTTGGAAAGGAAATCAAGATCTGAATATAGGAAACTTGGAGAATACAGAAAAGTATTGGGGAAATAATGAGAAAAAAAATGGTTTGTGATCTCATCAAACTATTTTCATTTTAAAATGCTCCTTCTGGATTTCAAGGAGAAAAGCTTATCAATGAAACATTTCTATTTAGCCACTGGCAGCCTCTCTTTCTTGTGATCCCTACGCCATTTGTCTCCGCCTGCTTTTTTACTTAGTCACTCATGCCAGTCTATGGCCAAGATTTTTCATAGCTTCTCTTAAGCTGAGGAACTGAATTTCAGAGGCTTCCTTTTTCCCAATCCAATTCTTAGAGGAACCGGGTGGGCGGGGGTCCTTGACGATTTCCCAGATCGTCTTAAATCTTATTGCACCACCTGCTGGAGAGGAAAGAAGCAGGGTGGTGACCCAGCTGCAGACCTGTGAAATTTCCACAAGAAATCTCTCTAGAGTGGGGTGCAGGAGCAGCAGAGAGGAGGGCCACGCCCCTGCCCCTTCAAACCCCACAGGCTTCTCCGAACATCCTGACCTTCATTTTCCCAGCTCCAATTGTGAACTCACTGCCCTGAGCAGAGGACCTGCTACCACCACCTGTCTTTTGATGCCTGATGCTGTCCCTGAAGTCAGCAGACTAAACATTTCTTTGGTTTCAAGATTCTATTCAGCCTTCTCTCTGTTAGGAGGGGGAGGCTGAGAATGGCCCTGAGAGGCACACAACTGAATTCGGGAGCCCCCAGGAGGTGGCAGCAACCAGGGCAGGGTGCCTGTCAGTGTTTCCCACACACGGAGGATGAACTCAGCAGTTCCAGCGTCTCTCCTACCGTGTCTCTCCATTATGCTCTCTTTCTCCGTCTTTCACACTGATGCAGAGGTTCAGGGGTGCTACAGGCTTGAATGTTTCCATCCCCCAACATTTATGTGCTGGAACCTAATACCCAGTGTGAAGGTATTGGAGGGTGGGGCCTTGAAAGGAGATGACGTCATGAAGGCAGAGGCCTCATCAGTGGTATGAGTGCCCAGAGAAGAGAGGCCTGAGAGAGCCTCCTCATCCCTCCCTTCTCCTTTCTGGAGCAGAAGGTCCTCACCAGATGCTGAATTGACCAGCACCTTGATCTTGGACACGCCCCATCCCCCACCACCTCCAGGACGGTGAGAAGTACCGCTGTGCTGTTTAAAAGTCACTCGGTCTATGCGGGTCCCTTGTCTCAGCCCAAAGGGATGGAGACAAGAAGCTTCAACCTCCTGTGTCATTTCTCTCAGAGGTTTCTATTCGAGGAACCTGAGTGCCTCTGTAGGATTGTTTCTGGTCGTCACATAGGTTCCCTTCCTAAGATGTCCCAGAGCCACGGACCCCACTCCTGCCTCTGGCCATCCTTTCAGCAATTCTGTCATTGCCATGGTTAAGAAGTTTCTTCCATATCCAACCATTGATACTGGAATGGCAGAGGTATTTGTCAACGTAGATAAGAGGAATCGAGAAGCGAGACTCCCCCCCCCTTTTTATTTTGTAAAGATTTACTTATTTTAATTGAAAGGCAAACTTAGAGACAGAGAGAAGGGGGGGGAGGGAGAGAGAAAGAGATATCTCCCATCCACTGGTTCACTCTCCAAATGGCTGCAAGAGCCAGGGCTGGGCCAGGCTAGAGACAAGAGCCAGGAGCTTCATCCAGGTCTCCCAAGTGGGTGGCAGGGGCCCAAGGACTTATAGCATCTTCTGCTGTTTTCCAAGGTGTATTAGCATGGAGCTTGGTTGGAAGTGCAGCAGCTGGGACTTGAACTGGCTCCCATATGGGTTGCTGGCATTGCAAGTGGTTGCTTAACCCACTGTGACACAATGCCACTCCCTCCAAATTTACTTTTGATACAGTAATGTCAGAGTAATTATTTTGTAAGTAGAATGAAAGAATTTGTTTTTGTTTTCACAAAGAATTTGCAGGTTTATCTATCTATATGGCATTGCAAGAAAATTATGCTCTAAGGGAGAAGGGTGGGATAGTATTTTAGGTGAACAGGGAGGGAATATGATGGAGGGAGGGTGTTGAAGCTGAAGCACCTGCTGTCCCCTGCATCACACCCCCCCTTCCAACACCAACACCATGGAAAACCATCATGGCCTGCTCTCCCCATACCCGGCACCAACCCTCATCCTTTCCTGCTTCTAAATCCAGCAAATGTTGGTTCAAGGACATTGCCCTGAAAGGTCAACCCTGCCTGAGGTGGCAGAGTTTTTGAGACACAACAGAGTTTGGGGTGACAAGACGTTATTTTCTGAAGCTTGGAATGTAAGGGGCAGAGGCATTGACGGGGAGGGTTCAAGAGAGGATGGCAGAATTACAGACAGAAGGGTCAAGGGCACTGATCCTCGTTGCCACTTTACAGGATGTCCGGGGTACCTAGTCTCATGATTGTGTCTTGCTTTGAAACAGATTTTTAAGTCACCCAATATATTACTGTTAACCCCCTGTTGAGATTCAACCGCAGGAGCTGCAGACATAACCACAGGCCTGAAGTTGGGAGGCGTTTCAGTGAGAAACTCGCCGTGGAAAATTTGCTGTAGTTTCCGAGTCTGACACGGGGAGGCGCTCTTAAGCCACTCACTCCGTTGTAGGCGGCTGAGCCGAAACTCAAGAGACACCGATTTGGAAGCGCCGGCCTCTTGGGCCAACGCATCCGCGGTGCAGGCGCTCTGCGCCCTTCTCTTCTCCTAACTCCCAGAAAAGGCTGAATCATTCAACAGAGCGTTCGTTTTTTAAGTCTAGCTGAAACTATTATTTTTCAGGGCAGAAAGTAAGAAACATTAAAAAAATACTTTTTAAGAAAAGGTCAAAACCATGCTGTGTAATTTGTCTTCTTGGATGCTCAAACGAAATAGACTACTTTCTGTGTCAGTTTTTTTTTTTTTTAAAAAACATTACTACTAGAGGATTCTGTCTGAGGCTTCACAGGCTGAGCCCCGGAAGCCATTTTGAAGTGAAACTCCTAAAATGAGATCACAGAATGAAGGCAGTTTTAGGAACCCTAAAACGTGTCCTTAAACATCTCATTTGGGGGAGAGGCTTGTGTGCTTTTTAAATCACTGGGGACTTTCTTGCTATCATTTCAAACGTAGTGTGGCCTTTCAGTTGCCTCTTGATGATGCTTGTTTTCCATTTCCTAATTGGCCAGCGCTTACCTTTAATGGAAAGAATGGAAGCAAACAAGAGCTGAGTTGTTCTTCCTGCGCTCTGTTATCTGTCAAGATGACATGCTCCCTGGCTGTGTGTCCCGCTATTGATTGGATGAGCACCTCTCCCGGCTCAGAAACAGCCTCTGTGTCTCTCTGGGCTCTCCTCCCGGGCTGGCTGGCTCCAGGCTTGTGCCTTCCCGACACCTGACCTCACTGTCCCAGGCCATCTTGGTCGCAGACGCAGCCTTTGGGACACCCACACGTCCATTTCGGTTTGTTTTGTGCTGATCCACTTTTCCAGTATTTTGAGAAACTTCCCACTCTTTTTATTTATGTTTTACATATTTATTTATTTATATTCATTTTTTTTCTTTTTTTGAAGACAGAGGCAGACAGAGATTTTTCCATTTGCTGATTCATGTCCCAAATGCCCTTAAGAGCTGGGGCTAGGCTGAACTGAAACCAGGAGCCTGGAATGTAATGTGGATCTGCCCCCTGGTGACAGGGGCCCAAGCACTTGAGCCGTCACCTGCTGTCTCCCAGGATGCCGGATTGGAAGCAAAGCAGTGAGAACTAGAACCCAGAGCCTGTGATGTGGGACGTGGGTGTCCCAAGTGGCAACTTTAGCCCCTCCGTCAAATGCCCACCCCTTTCCCACTCTCTTTAGACATATCTCTGACTTACGTACTTCTCTTTTCTGGACCAAAGTCTGTCTTCCTGAATGTCTAACTGTCTGTATACCTTCTTTTGTGCTAATAGATTCCAGGAAGACAGATTTTCCCCTACATCTCTCTCTTTGTTGAAGATGGATGCTTGTATTTATTTCTTCTTCCAGTTCTTTTCTCTGCTTTCACACCTCAAATTTTTGGTTATGATAGCAATTTTCCTTCATGCTTCTGAGAGCCAAACTTGTGAGCCAGGACAAGAACAGATGAAATTTAGCCTAAAGAAACTACTTAATAACACAAGTTTTTAGTAATGTGCTTAGGACATAGTTACTATTCATTAAATGAAAGATATTATTAGCTGAAGTTTTCCAACCATTTTAGTTCAATATACTCCCCCCCCCCATCCTCCCCACAAGATCTGCTTGATGCTAAACATTGTACCAGAGTAGGGAAATGTCAAAAAGCTACACTCTCATTCCTAGAGAAGCTAAAGACGAGGGATGGAGACAGGCGTCTGAATGTGAGCTTTCTAATGAGGAGCTGTTGGGACCAGTGCTGAGGGAAGATGAGAGCAACATCCACCAGATCCTTCTGGAATAACGCCTGGCTCCTCTTGTCTAAACGGACTGGGCACTCTTCTAAACTCCCTACGAGTACACACGTCGGCTTGTTTAAGGCTCTTCAAGCAGTGGTCTGGAGTAACACAAGCTCATCCTCCTCCTCATGCCCCAGGGAAGGAAATGAGTGGCCTAGGGGTTAGGGAGCAGCCGGCTGAGCAAGGCTAAGGCAGGTGGAGCTGGGATCTGAACCCAGGAGGTCTGGATTACAGAGGCTTTCTCCACCACACTGCTGCTTCTGGGAGAGAGTGTGAAGGGGTACAAAGCAGGGAGGGCCTTCGGGGTGGGGGTGGGAGGACAAGGGGACAGGCTGTGCAGGAAATCATGGGGTGGGGCCGGTGCTGTGGCGAAGTGGGTTAAAGCTCTGGCCTGCAGTGCTGGCGTCCCATATGGGCACTGGTTATAGTCCCGGATGCTCCTCTTCCTATTCAGCTCTCTGCTATGACCTGGGAAAGCAGTAGCAGATTGCTTAAGTCCTTGGGCCTCTGCACCTGTTTGGGAAACTCGGAAGAAGCTCCTGGCTCCTGGCTTCAGATTGGTGCAGCTTTGGCCATTGCAGCCATTTGGGGAGTGAATCGGCAGATGGCAGACCTCTCTCTCTCTCTCTCTCTCTGGCTCTGCCTCTCTCTGACTCTGCCTCTCTCTATAACTCTGTTTTTCAAATACATAAAATAAATCTTTAAGGAAAAAAAAAAAGCAAGCAAGCAATGGGGTGTGCTGTGCCACCTTCACAAAAGCCCAGGCAGTCAGCACAGGGCTGGAACGAGCGTCAGGATTTCTCAGGCTGTTTCTTGTCTGAGTTCTCTGTTTTGGAGCTGACTTGAGGGGAGCGCCCGCTTGGGCATGGGGGCACGGGGGTGCCTGTGCGCACTGTGCCCTGGGAGCAGAGTGGATGGAGGTTGCTCTTTTGCATCCCATGGCCCATTCGCTTCACACCAAGCCTTTTATGGAGAAAAGACTGAGTGTGTGGGGTTGGGGAAGAACAGCGTTTGCTCACGTCAGGGCCCGGCCTGAGGGCTTCCGTGGCCTCCAGGCCATCTCCTGGCCCTGTTATGGAAGGCCCGGGGGCTGTCTGTGGACGTGACTATTGCCAGTGCAGGTGGCGCTCTGTGTGACAGCCCTGCGTGTTCTGAAATCCCCTACCTGCTTGCGACAACAGCCCTAAGAGAGTGATTCCAGGAGCGTGTGTGGACGTGTTCCTCCTCGCACGCAGGTAGGCCAGAGCAGATAACAGAGCAGGGCGTGGGGTGACAGGACAGGGCTCCTGCACCTTGTCCCGCACCTGCCTCCTGCCAGCAGCCCTGCGCCTGCACTGTGTTCCCATGGGAGTGGTGTCTCTCCCAAGCAGATGCTTCCTAAGTGTGTGATTTCAAGGCTGAGACAGCCAGGCTGGGAGAGGCTGGCGTTCTTAACTAGATTTAGTTGCCTGCTCGGGCTGTAATGGGCTTTTAGAGTCCAGATGGTGGCCTCCTTGGCCGGCTCGCATCTGGCTGAGAATGCAGTGAAGCACGTAGCTGGTGGGGGGCAGATGATGTCCCGGGGGGGGGGGGGCTGGGAAGATGGGAGGGCTTAGGGAGTGTTTATGCCACACTGTATTCATCTGAGATATTTTCCTGTACTCCCAGTGGGCTGCCCTGCCCTTCTCCCCTCAGCCGAACTCAAACTAAACACAGGACTGCACAGCCTCTAGTGTTTTGCTGTGATGGAAGCAGACACGAGTTTCCTTAGGGAACACTTGCAAAACATCCAGTTAAACTTAGCCAACCACGTGCTCTGGGTCTGGCAAGCTGCGTGCTGACAGAGTGGACCTTTGCTCCCATACGCGGCCCAGAGGGTCAGATCAACTTCCTCTTGACTGGGCATTTTGAAAATCATCAGGGCACTCACAGCCCATGGTGTGCAAGTCTCCTAACAACGTGGTGTGAGGAGTCCCTTTTTCATTTTTTTTTTCCAGGAATGTGCCTGTTGTGGGGAGCCACGCTTGAAGTTCAGAGTTGGGAGACTTCAGCCATCATCTAGTATCTCTATCTTGCCTGCCTTGCTCTGCAGGAGAGGAGCAGAGATACAGATGTGTAAAGTGACTTGCCCCCACCAGACACATGCTTATTAGAAGTCACGCTGAAACCAAAATCAAGCTTCCAGGTCATCACTTGGTAATTTTTACCCAAAGCACACCTGAACTTATATTTCCCCCTCCAGCTGCTGTGATAAACCGTGGTGGGCTCACCATGGTAACTGCTAGAGAGTGATAAAGCCAGGAACAATTTTGAGCATGTATTCATTCAGCAAACCAGTACTGAATTCTTACTATTGCAGGCTGCCTGAGCTCTGTGGCTTGGTTCTCTCTTTCCTTGGAAGCATCCAAGTCTCACTTCCTGCAGAATTAGCATCAGACATTTGTACTGCAGAAAGCCTGTGTCTTGCTGCTTAATAGTGTTTGGAGTTGTCCCATTTCTAAGTTCCTGACTCCTGTTATTCTGTCTGCTAATGCTTATCCTCCTATTGCCTGGGCTTCCTATAATTTAGAGTGTAATCTATACCTCTCATCTATATTCCTGATGGCTGCTCTGCTTCCTGCACTTGCCAGTGCTTTGTTTACATGTTCTAGTGTTTCCTTTTGGTTTTTCTTTTCACAGTCCAGGCTTCCTGACCCCACATTCAACCTCACACTATTAAATCACCTGCTCATGCCATGACCCTTTGCTACATACACACTTCCACCTGCTACACTGCTCTGAGCTCACTTAACTCCCAGGCCTGGCATCTCTTAGAATTTTCCATCCTGTTGCTTTCCAAGGCAACAGAGTATATTTGATTCTTAAGCTCAAGGAATATAAAATTGGATTGTCAGTGACTGAAACAGAGCATAGAGGAATGATTAGAAATGAACAATCAAGACCCATGTTGAGGCTGGGCAACCTGAAAGCTGAAGTTAAGTTGCTGAGATTTTGATTCTAAAACAATGGCATGAGTTAAGAGGCACTAAATATCGGTGAGAAAGTTACTGAATCATACCAAAGTCATTAAACGTTGCCCCCAAAGCATCATTGTTAGAACTGATGGTCAACAACCAGGCATTTGGTGCAGTGGTTGAGATGCACTGCACCTGGTGGCCTGAGTTCCAGGCCTGGCTCTGCTCCTTATTCTATCTTTTTGCTAATACTCTCAGAAGCTGCAGGTAACGGGTCAAATACTAGGGTCTCTGCCACCATTTGTGAGACTTGGATTGAGTTCCAGGCTCCTGGATTTGCTCTGGCCTAGCCTTGACTGTTATAGGTATTTGGTAATTGAACCAGCAGATGGAAGATCTTTCTGTCTCTCTCTCTCTCAAATTAAAAAAAAAGTTCATAGAAAATGGAATTAGAAGAGAAGTTAATTTTAATAAAAATAGGAGTAGCAAATTTATACTAAAATGTCCGCAAAAAATGTCCGCTGGGTTTGAGCATAGTATCTCCCTTAGATACTATGTGTCATTTAACCCATGATCAAAGCACAGTGCTCTTCCCTGGTCTGTTCTAAGTAAATTTTTGTATCCATTTTTTCAAAGGTGAATGATTCTTTGAAATTTTCTCTGCAAGACTGAAGTGGTTACAGAATGGGGAGTTACCAGAGACCTGTGCAGGGTCAGTTCTTAGCCTTGTGGTTCCCAAAGTTGTCTGTGCGTTAGAATCACCTGTGCATTAGAATCACCTGGGTCTTATCAACCTCTTGATGCCCTGATCATATCCCTCACTAATTAAATATGAGTGCCCATAGGGGTGGGGATTGGGCATCAATATTACAAAAATATTGAGCTGCATCAGAATCACCTAGAGAGCTTGTTAAACCACACATAGCTCTGTCTCACCCCCAGAGCCTCTAATTCAGTAGGTCTGGTTTGGATCCAGGAATTTGCATGTCTAATGAGTTTCTAACAAGTTTCTTGGTGATACTGATGCTGGTCTCAGGGAGGAGGGAATGTACTTTGGGGACCATTATGCTATCCTATAGATCAAACTCTTATACAATGAATTTCTGTCATCCTTATACCCTTTTATGTTGAATCTCTCCTGCATGAAAAAATGATTGGGCACACTCCTTCCTTATCTGTGAGACAGTTAAAAATACACATGCCCCTTAAAGGAAAAAATGTTACAATCAAAAACTTAGAATTGAACTTTCCTGTCTTGTGGGCATTTTCCCGTAGAGGCAAGAGATCTGTCAAGCCAAGGTATCACAGACGGGTGTTTCTAACATCCAGTTTATAGCTCCCAAGATAGCAATGATGCATTTGTGCTAAGGAAAAATGCTTGGATTTTCTCAAACTAATGTATTATGCTTTCAAGAAATGCAATAAAGCTCTTTTTTGGAAGGATTTATGGCTGGGTAGTCCCTTGGTGGGAGCTGTTCTCCTCTCCCAAGAGTTTTTGGGGGAGGAAATCTCCATCAGGCTCTAAGGGAAGTTTATCCCCCAACAATTACCCTGGAGATGCAGGGAAGGATTCCAGCTTGCCTGGACCTTGCTCCTTTTTTGTTTCTATTTTAGTATCACTTGTAAACAGACCAGATCAGACTGATGATATTCATCCTCCAATCACAGCCTGTGAGTGATAAGAATAATCCAGCCTAGAATTTATGGGAAAGGCCTGTGTTCTTTCTCTGATAGGCCAGAGCTATATTCCCTGGGCCATTGCCCTCAGGGGTTCAAACAAGGAGAGTCTCTGAAACCAAGCAACAGCTTAGTCAAGCTGTCCATTCTGATCAATATTGTCTTTATTGATTGGGACCTTTCAGGCATCAGTGGCCAGTGGATCTTTCATGCTTATGAAAGCATATCATGATTTTATTTAACCTTTTTGGACCTTATCATTTGGGGCCAAGGAAGACAGAAATTGGAAAAGTAAGTGGTTGAGGAGAATGGCAGTTCTCTGGGCTGCGCTCCTCCAAGGTTCATGATGAGTGGTTTGTCAGCTGGTTCTTGCTGTCCATGCACTGGGAAGAAAGCAGAGGTTTGCAAGGCCCATCAATACGGGGAGCCACGTGGAGTTCTGGAAACGTAGGCAAATCGGTCTCAGCAGTGTAGGATTTACTCTGAGATTCACAAGGATGCTGTGATATGGTCTAAGCCTTGCATCCAACATCTAGGAGGAACAAGGAAGTCGTCTGCTAGGTGGGCTGGGAACCTGACCTGACCTGACCCAGTGCAGTCCCAGGGAGTGGTGTATTTTCATTTCACAAGTAATTGTTGGTCCCAGCCAGCACCCTGCTCTTCAGTGCAGTTACAGCTGTGAACTCTGTATGGTCCCTGACCACCTGTGGCTCCGAGCCCAATGATTTCCATGCTTACCTCTATGCTCAAATTTCAGAAAACTTCTTTAAACTAGTGGAGGAATCCTCTATTTGGGAAAAAATATCTACGTAATTTACCATATTGGGATGTACTCATTCTTTCCTTCTACAAATGCTTATTCTACACCCAGCATATTGCAACACTGTGTTTGGTCCCAGAGCTGAACAAGATGTATTGTCTTGCTGTTGTGGGAAGCCTGGTTTGACCCACAGGTGAAACTTATAACTACATCTTCTTTAGGATGGTTAACACTTCAGTTACTCCTGACGTGGACTTTGGAAACTTTCTTTTTAGAGTAGAGGCCACTAGCTAAAGGGACAACAAACCATTTAGGTCATCTAACCAGTGTTCCTACTGTGTCCCATGAGCAGTGTTCCCAATCCTCCAGTTAATATCTTCCTGTTTGAGTCACATGGCTGGTTCCTGGGAAATAAAAAGGTGGCCAAAAGCTACATAAAAATGAAACAGTGAAAGCAGCTGCTTGATCAAAATCCTCCATACAACATCATGAGGAGTTTTTGCCCCTGGATAAGAAGTGATAATATTCAGTTCTTGGAGGGAGTGGGAACAAGTGAATTGGGAAGGTTTATTCTGAGTCACAGTTCTTTTATAAAGGCACAGAATTTCTTAGAAAGCTGTCTGCCTGTCCCAACCTATCAGGGATGGGACTTTCTCTGACATTTTTAGATAGAGCTGTCCTATGTGAATAAGCATAAGAAGAACCGAAACACAGTTGTTGAAGCGTTGGGGAAAGGAGATGTTGTCTTGACTCATATTTACTTTCTAGAACATGATGTGGTGATTAGTTAGCTATCCAGGTTTCCTCCTAGACATTATGGCCAAAGAAATTACCTGGACTATGACTACATTTATTTTCTACTTGGAAAAGTAGTACTCCCCCTATTCAATTTTTTCCCGAGGATCTGCATAGATTATTGAATTACCAAGGGTCTTATCCTGGCATTTTTGGCCCTCTCATTCATCAAAACCTCACTGAAGTCTCTTTTCTCCATTGTTTCCAGCCGTACAACAAAAACATACTGTCTTGGATTCTCAGATCTACTTGCCACTATTATCATAATAGAGCATTGGACAATAGAACCCTAAAGGGCCACTCTGAGAGGTTTAACAGTACTCAGAATAAATCCTCATGAAATAATCATGATTTCATATTTGCATGGCATCTGTTATAAGGTAGCCAAAGATAGGATCCAAAGACTTAGACTTGTTGAGGTCATGGGGCCTGGCCAAAGTGCTTTGGTAGAAATGGAATTGTTCCTAGGTGCCATGACTCACTTGGCTAATCCTCTGCCTGTGGTGCTGGCATCCCATACGGGCGCCCGGTTCTAGTCCTGGTTGCTCCTCTTCCAGTCCGGCTCTCTGCTGTGGCCCGGGAAGGCAGTGGAGAATGGCCTGAGTGCTTGGGCCGCTGCACCCACATGGGAGACCAGGAAGAAGCACTTGGCTCCTGGCTTTGGATCAGCACAGTGCTGGCTGTAGCGGCCACTTGGGGGGTGAACCAACGGAAGGAAGACCTTTCTCACTGTCTCTCTCTCTCACTGTCTATAACTCTACCTGTCCAAAAAAAAAAAAAAAAAAAAAAAAAAGAGAGAGAGAGAGAGAGAGAAAGAAAGAAAGAAATGGAGTTGTTCCTAATAGTAATTGGTGTTACCAAATGCAATCATTCTAACAAAGCATAAGGGCTCAGAGTATAATTTTCAGATCCAGTGAAAAATGGAAATGTGGGCCTTGGCCAGAAGTGTGGAAATCAGTTTCCCTTTCCATTGGTTCACAAACTCTGGAGGACAAGCAGATAATGAGGATCACAACCCCTCTCTAGAGGGCTGGGAGAGCTCCACTCTCTGCACCTCCACTCCTGACCCCTGCCAGTCATCCTTAGTCACGTGTTAAGTGCTCTCAGGGGCTGCCAGCCTGGGTGTGGCTGGCTGGCTGATGCTGTGCTGATCCAGGCACCCACCTGACTCTCTTCTCACCATGCCTGGGTCCTCTCCTTAGAGACAGGAGTTGTAATGTGATATGTGGATTTGGAATCCACTTTTCCATCCCAGGACAGTAAAATTAGATCTGCTTATTAAACACTTTATGTTTTATGAGGTATTTTTACACACATAATCTTATTTTATTCTTCCAAACACCTGTGGGAAAGGTAAGGCACAGTTACTATCAAGCCACACTTCTGTCATTTATGCTCTTCAACACTGGTCAAATCCACTTAACCTCTCTGAGAATTTGTTTCCCCAATTTTGTCTTTGCCTTACAGACCAATTCCATTTGTGTTTTTTAAATGAAGGAAAAACTAAGCTTAGGAATCTCCGTTTTTATTTCAAGGATCCCTAAAACCTTGGAGTTCTACACTGGAGAAAGTTGCTGTGTTCTATCCTATGGCGTCAATTCCTTAATGCTCCCAAAGGTTTTCCTTATTGCTCCTGTCTTACCTCTAAGGAAACACCATGGAACTGGTGCCACTTTTCTTGATGTTTCTGGATTGTGAGTGGTGAAACCAAGGGATAGGGGTGGGTTACAGTGGATTTTCTTATAGGTCTAAGTGCTGCATGATAGAAGACTGGAGATAATTGAATATGCTCTTAAGTATGGGTTTATTGACCATATCAAATGTAGTTCTGCTTTCTCTAAGTCCAAAATTCAGGCTGTTTTTCTTCTTCATGCTTAATTACAAGTGTTTTTAATTAGATGAATTCCATTAATGGCCAATTAAGTTTCAATTTAGAGGTCATATACAAATACTGGCAGCCCCATCACAGCTTGGGCTCTCTGCAAAGTGACCTAGGTCTGGGCTTCCATCTGCTTAATGTTGCTTTGCCCATTAAGAGAAGTTAATGCTTCCCTAATTGTTTGTCTTGGGAGAGATGCCAAGTTCTACTCTCCCCTCAGGAACCTGCTCTTTCACAGCTGTTATTGAAACTCCTGGGCAGGGGAGGGAGGACAGTGAGGCAGGAGAAGAGGGGAAGTATGGGGTGCTAACAAGTGAGAAAGGATGTCTAGAGGATTATTTCTTGGGTGGGGGGTGTAGGAAGGCTGTGGTTTGAAGCTGGGAGTGACTCAGGTTATGGTCATGTGTCATACAGACAGTGATGGTTTGAGTTTCTCAAGGCTGTACCTGGAGGATGGAGGTGGTTTGCCTGGGGTTCATATATATGCAGGTCAACCTAAAGGATTGGGAACTGTTGGTGCCATTGAGCTTACTGTGTCACTATTCTCAAAACTTTGGGGATTCTCCAAGATTTCTATGCATTTACAATGGGGTAGACAATGTTAAAAGCACTTTAATTGTTTTATGCAGTTCTCCCAATTTCACATAGTAGGCAATAATGTTATATCTGTTGTGGGAGAAATTGAGGCCTAGGGGGATTAAACACTTTTGGGGAGAGAAAAAATGAGATGTAGCAGCAGACTGCAGCTCCATGAAACCTAGGTCCATGATGAGTTCACTGTAGTACTGTGCCTGAATAACTAAAAACAAAAGCTGAGTCTTTTAATCTAAAGGAGTGAGATGAGATGTCTATATTGGCCTGCAGAGAACAGAGGAGCAAACATAGATGTTTATTTCAAGTGGTGAAGTCACACAGTGATGACCAAATTTATACATAAATATAGTATTGGAAGCATAGATAGCAGGAGGAAAGGAATATGAAAGAATATACAAGGGCACTTGATGCAGCAGCTAAAACACCAATTAAGAAACCCACAATCTATGTTGAAATTCCCAAGTTTGAGTCCTGGCCTCTCTTCTGATTTCAGCTAATATACATATAATATACATCCTGAGAAACAGGTGTTGGCTCAAGTAGTTGGGTCCATGTCCCCCATGTGGGAGACCTAGACTGAGTTCGTGGCTCTCCATCCTTGCCCATTATGGATATTTGGTGAATGAACCAGCAGATGGGGCCTGTATGTCTGTCTATCTCTGCCTCTCAAATAAGTTAAAAAAAACAAACAAAAGGAAGAGGACAATGGCATATATACAATCCTCTGTTACATGTAGAAGATTGTGGAGTAAGAAACTATATCAGCATTAAACAATAGGAAGATATTTACTGAGAAAGAGAGTGAACACCACTATGAGATATCTTCTCCTTTTTGATACCATATAACTTCCCGCCTCACCTTGTGTAGGCTCTGCAGCCTCTTTGTGCTTTTGCACACATTAAGTTCACAGTAATCCTGTGAGGTGAGACTGCCATCCCCATCAGCCCAATGTTTTGCTTCGTGTCAGGCAACTGTTAGAGGCAGAGTTGTCTCATTTCACTGCCCAGGGAAGAGAGGAGGTAATTTGTGAGACAGGGTGAAGGGAGGTACGTGGGCAAAGGGTAAAATGACAAGGAATGATAGGGAGGAGTTTTGGTGAAAAATCAGTGATAATTTAATCTCAGCATGCAAGGATTTATAACAGGTACCAGGAAAGGGGGAAACATACTTTAGATCTTAGTTTGAAAATATCCTCGTTAGGTAACCTGATTATAAGCAAAATAGCCATTAATCCACATGTTGTGATCTCAAGGGTGTCCAAGTACTAGCATCAAAGAAAATCAAAATATAAACGTCCTTAGATGTTGTTACTTCAACTCCCAAAGTGTGCAGTTGAAGAATAAAGCCCCAGGGCCAGCGTTGTGGCACAGTGTTTAAGCTGTTAGCTGCCACATGGGCATCCTGTATGCATACCAGTGAGAGACCTGGCTGCTCCATTTCTGATCAATCTCCCTGCTAATGCACCTGTAAAACAGTGGAAGATGAGCCTGTTGCGCACATGGGAGACCCAGATGGAGTTCCAGGCTCCTGGCATCAGTCCCGATCACGGTGGCCATTCGGGGAGTGAGCCAGCAGATGGAAGTGCTCTCTCTCTCTCTCTGTGTCTGTAATTTTGACTTTCAAATAAATAAATCTAAAAAAGAGAAAAGCTTAGTTTCCCCCAACCTCTGGTACTGAGGATGATTTAACCATATCCTTGTCAGCGTAAAAGACAAAACCAATTTCTCTCACATTCCCTTAGCTTTCCTTCTTCTACTCTTCCCTTTCCTCTGCTCCTGTAGCTAAGCTAAGGGGTAAATAATTTAAGCACCCAATAGCACACAGTTTAAAATTTTACCATAAATTATAAATCCCTGCTGCTAGGTCTCTTGAAATTTCCTCAGTGGGAAGAGGAAAAGAGGGAGAGAACTGTAGAGGGTAAACAGAGCGGGTGAAAGTGCATGGAGACCAAAGGCTGTGGCCACCGCAGGCTTATATGTCCTTCTAAAATGTTTGCCGTAGGTCTCACTCTTATTGTTAGATAAGATTTGCACCATTTAAACTAAATAATTGGTCACTGATGGAAACACAAGCTTATTTGAGTGTTTAGTTTTGTTTTTATTTATTAATCTTCACAATAAGATTTAATTATCTTCTATTTATAGACATGCTGGTTTCCTGTGCTATAAATAGGTAATTATAGGATGAAATTAAATGTTGAGCCACGAACTTGCTCATGTTATGACTGTGCAAACACAAAACATCACTACAATCAAATTTACAAGTAGTCTAATATGTTTCAGGGCATTAAAAGATGTCTCTGCTTTTGATAACTCTGAATGAATATTTTTGCTTCTTCCACACTAAAAATGAGGTAGTCAAGATTTCAGAAGTTAATACTTTACTCAAGATAAAATCATAATTTTGTGCACAGAGCTAGATTTGTGGAATTAGACATTGGCATTTAAATCTTGGCTCTGCTGTTTACTTCCTAATTATGTATTCATGTTCATTTTCTTAATTTTTCTCTGAGCCTCAATCTCCTGTCTGTGAAATAAGAGTTATAATATCTCACAAGGTTGTGCGAATATCAAATAAGCTTATATATAACATACACAGTGACCGACATACAGAAAGCCTTTGATAAATGCTGTTTCCATTAGCTTCTGTCTTTCTTTCTTCTTCCCTTTTGTTTACAAAGGAAAATTCTGATCTCAGCTAAAGCTAAATGACTTGTTTAATACGTCATAGTGAGAATTCACTCACCAGAAAGACCTGGAGACAAACTTACTTTAATGACCCTCGTCCATCCCATGCTGGCACTACTGTTATTATAGATGGAGAACCCATGCCTTCTTGGTAAACAGTCACTCCCTCAATGAGACGCTCATCTTAAGAGTTCAGCTGGAGCTGGATATAAGTGTCCGCCATGGGACATCTTCAGAGTCACTGGGACAAACAATGAGATGAACAAATACTTTTTCTTTTCCTTCCTCTCCTCTAGGCTTTCTTCTCTTATGATCTTTCATCTCCTGATTAACTCTGCAGATATGTTTGTTTAGATCAGAACCTGGGCTTTCTCCTCAAGAGACAGAGAAGTTTGGGGAGTATACAGCTTCTCTGAGTGACGATTACCTAGGTCAACCAAGATGGCTACATGGGTAGAAATCATGGCAGCCAAGTAAGGACGGCAGGTGCATCTTTTGTCCTGATTAGGGCTTTAGTCACTTAGGAAAGGAGCAATAATTGTCTTCTTTAGATTCTGGGTTCAATGATAAAAATTTGAGAATTTGGGATGAAAGTTCTTCCTCAAAATTAGAACAGTTGAGGGCTTGAAAATTTTATGTTTTTCTTTCACGAACCTTGGGACATCCTCTGATACAGACAGCATTCCAGACAAGCATGTGGTAGGTAAAAGGCTCTCCACAACAAGCCATTTGTCACTTTCCAAGCTGGCAGATATTAAAAGAATTTAAAATATTCCACTTGGGATTATCTGTAAGATCACTTTTTCTGAAAAAAAAAATAGATATATGAGTATCATGATATACAGCCAGTATATGATGATTTAAGATCACAATAAAGATCAGGAGTCAAATGTATATACATCACATAAAATAGCAGTTAAAACTAAAATAAATAAAACACAACATTAATAGGAATTATCTGATTTTTTGTTATTTTTCTCCTTTTACTTTTTTATATTTTCTAAATTTTCTACCAAAAAATGTATTTCTAGCTTACTTATGAAATTTATGCAAAAATTGAAGATCTGATTCAATGAAATGCAAAATATTTTAACAAGCATTTTCAAAAATACCCCTTATTCTTCCTGTGGAAAGTAAAATTGGAATGACAGATGGTATAAAGATTTAAACATCGAAAATGACTCATAAAGTTTCCAAAAGAAAGGATTAGTTGATAGTCTCAAAATGAACAAAGCCTTTAGGCAAGACAGAAGCCCAAAAGTGACATTGAAATATTTGGTAAGTTTGACTATGCAAGACCTTGTTTTAACAGATCTTTTTGATAAAAGTAAATAACTGACAAACTATCAAAATTCAAACTACAAAATAAGGAAAAATATTTGTAAAAACCATGACAGCCAAGTAACAACCTTAATTTACCTAGGGATCATCTAAATCATTAAGAAAAATTAAAAAAAAAACTTACCCATTAGAAAAAGAGAAAAATTGGACTTTTGCTTTTTGTAATAGCTGATCAACTATTCTGGTTTAGATCTCAAAATTTTCAAAATATTTGAACAAAGTCATAAAAAATATTCCAAAGCATTTGATGGGAAAACATGAAATGGTGGGGGACCCCATGTTTGAGGCTCCCTTTCCCTTTGGGCAACTGGCAATATGGAAAAGGCAGCTGTGAAGTTGTTTGTGGTGAGAACAGTTGACAAGGAGAGGCTTGAGAGTAGCCTTATTTCAGATATCAGAGGTTCTGGAGGAAACTATAAGTTCAGAGACTATGGAAGCACATGACTAATTTTAGGTATGTTTGGTGCATTGGAGAAAGAGGACGAAAGACTGAGAATATGAGAATCACTGATCACCAATTTTAGGAAAGTGTGGAGGACCGAGGACCTTCTCTGTAACAGGAAAGACTGAGGATAAGATGCAGGACTTAATTATAAGGGTAGCAGAGGTCCAGAGAAATTGAATTCCCAGCCCTGAAGCTTCTGCTATAATAAGCGTGGATCACCGTCAGAAAGAAATAAGACCTTGTGACTTGAAATGAGACATCCAAGTAAAAATACACTCAATAATCTCAAATATCCAGATTCACATGAACCCTGTGGACCTACAGAGATTGCTCAGCCTTCTCTGTTAAAGTCAATGCTTTGTTGGAAGGCAATCCAGAAGCCTCTGCTTTGAAAGATAACATGCACCCACTCCCAGTGTCCATACCTGTGTTCCCTTCTAGTGCATCAACAGCTATAACAAATCCCAATGTAGATTTGCCTGCTAAAGGAGGAAGGAATTTATGCACCAGTGGAGCTGCAGGACCTAGTCATGTCCAGCAGGACCTAGTCATGTCCAGCAGGAGCTATGGAAGACCAGGGACCCAGAATCTAAAGTTGGATGAAAGAGCGTGTTTTATTAAATAAAGATTTTCTCTTATTTTTAAATAAGTTTTAATTGATCTTCATTTTTTTGAAAGGTAAAGACACACAGAGAGATAGAGAGACAGACATTGATCTTTTGTTTGCTGATTCACTACCCAAATGCATGAAACGGCCAGAGCTGGGCAATTCAAACTCAGAGGCCTGAAACTCAATCCAGGTCTCCCACATGGGCGGCAGAGACCACAGTACTTGAGCTACCACCTGCTTCCTCCCAGGGTGTAAATTAGCAGGATGCCAGAATCCAAGAGGAGTCAGAACTTGATCCCAAACACTCCAACATGCAGTGTTGGTGTCCCAAGTGGTGTCTTAACTGCTGGACAAAATGCCCACCCAAGGGTGTTTTCTTCTGTGATATAGTATTCAACACCTTGGCAAGGACTCTGGGAGATAGATCTAAATCATTATAGTGACTTTTGGAAGCTTGGAAAATGTGACAGGCTGTACGTACTAAATGAAATAGTTCTGCCAGAACTGTTTTGAAATATGATAAAGAAGGGATAAAAGACACAGTGAAATGGGCATGCTGGAAAGACCTATGGGCTGAATATGTTGTGGGTCAGGGCCAAGTCCGGATTATTCAGTTTTCAAAATGATATAGAATACATTGTTAAATGAGGTAGAGGCATCACTGAAAAGTTTAGTGATGGCTTGCCTGCTGAGCCAAGGTCAATGTAGAAGATGTTGCTATAGAATGAGGACCCTTAATGCAATAGGGATGGCATTATCATACTGCATAGCAGTACTACACCATCAGAAGCAAGGTGAGCCTGCTTATGGCCATTATTGACAAGGTCAGATGAGCAGATGAATAGAAATGTGTTCCTCGAGCAGTATATTTGGCAAAAGCACAAGAAAACTGTTTAGTTCATATATCCAAATTAATTATGTTTGATCAGAAGGCTGACGGAACTTGCTCCAATTAAATTTATCCCTTTCCAGTTTCTAGGCCTTTTTCAGGCTTGAAACCTAATGACTCAAAAAGTATGCCTTGCAAGAAGCACCTTGCAAAGATGGTGAAGGTATTCAGCATGATTCCCCCAGATCTGTCCCCTCACTTCCCCCCACCACCAAGGGACCTGTGGCCATCTACTTGGGTAGTCATACACCAAGAGAAATGCCAAGACATGTAATAGAAGTTTGAGCACAGAATCTGACAGACATAGATATGCAGGAACAGGAAGTGGCTTTATGCCCCAGCCCCATTCAACTGGACACATGAAAACCTTATAGTAAATGGAATCATGGCTCAAGTCTGTCACATAGTGGGTCCTCTGAATCCATGAACCCACCTGACAGTATTTATCTGGTATCCAAATATATAATAAGAATGGACGTATTTGTAGCATGCAGAACTCTCATACCTGTTTATTAACCGGCAGGGTAACAGCTAACATGGTAAGAATGGATGAAGGTTATATAAAAGCATCTGAAATTCCTCCAATCCCACTCACTCCTGGTCAAGACAGTATAACAAAACTGTATTGTATTCCAGGAGGGATGGTCAGGATGAGTATTCCTCTAAGATATAAAGAGTTCGTGGGTGGTGGTATCTCTTATATCACCAGTTAATCTATCTGCTCTCTGATCGATCCAAACAGGTCACAGTAGAATTCCTCCGACTGAGCTTAACTGCATCTGCTCTGCTGGAGCAGATTAACACAACTTCAGGTACACTACATGTTGCCATTGATCTGACAAATGTATTCCCTTCATCTCGATCAGAAATAGAATCAGAAACCATGAATAGTCACCCACAGTAGAAAATAGTATATAGTCATGATCTTGTTTCAAGGTCATGTTAACTGTACTCCTCTCAGATATAACACAGCCCAAATGGACTTGGAATTCATAGTATTAATGCCATTTTGTGAATCATATCGGGCCAACAAGAAGTGGAAAGAAAGTATGACGAGGGCCTTGGTGATAATTTGCTCCAGAATGAGGGATGCAGGAAATTCAGGTCCGCCCTAATTGTGAGGTTTCTCCAGGAATCAAGGGGCTTGACATAGTAAGATGGCCTCTCCAGGGCAAGGACAAAACTGCATCTTACATCTTCCAAGCAAGTACTACACTTGTAAACCGCTTCACATTTGGAAGTAGCATATGCCATCCTTGAGGATGGTGCCATGCCCTGTTTACCAAGTGAAATGGGAGATGGTCAGCTTTGAGTGGAGCCCTAAGCAGGAAAAGGCTCTGCACAAATCCTGGATGCAAGATCAAGCAGCCCTCCCACTGGGCTGTGTGATCTTGAAGTATCTGTGGTTGAAAAACATGCAGTGTGTGGAGTTTAAGTCAACCTTCCATAGGAGAATCACTACATAGACCCTCAGGGTTTAGACAAACAGTGAAGCCATTTGCAGCAAAGAATTAGACACCATTTTGAATGTAGCTCTTCAGGCTCCTGGACCTGGGGAAAGATGGAACATCTGACCATGAGATGTCAAGCGATCATAAAGACAGAATGGTCCATGATGAGCTGGGTTTGTCAGACCTACTAAATCATGAGGTTGGATGAATTAAAGAGCAATCCATTTTTTAATGAAAGTGATACATCCGCAGTTGCACATCAGTAAAGACAGAGGGCACAAGTGGGCTGCTTCAGAAAGTAGACTGCCACACCCCCTGCTGCTGTTGCACTGGTTCATCTTCCTCAGCTCACACTTATGAACACTTTGAAGGAAAGGAATGGTTTATTTTCAGTTGGCAGATGATAATAAATGAAGAGCTTGATTCATGGATGTTGTAGTGTACTGAACACACACACACACACACACACACACACAAGGACTTCAACAACTTCATGGAAAATAGAATTAAAAAGTAACTTTGAAATCCATGCAAAAAATTTGAAATATATGAATAATTTTAATACACATTTTCTTTGAACTTTCTGCGTATATATTTGCATGTGTATGAACATGTAAATTTAACTTGTGTAAGGGTCTTTGTAGATGTAATTAACGATGTCAAGATGAGATCATATAGGATTACCCTTGTGGGTTTTAAATCCAAAGACATTGGTCCCTATAAGAGACAAAGGAGGAGAAGACAGAGACCTCAGGCCAGAAGGCAGTTGGAAGAGGGACACAGATATTGGAATGATAAACCCACAAAGGAATGTCAAGGATGGTTAGCAGCTACCAGATGCTACAGAGAGAGATATGGAAGGGATTCTCCCTCAGAACCTCCAAAGGAACCCCTGATGACATCTTGTTATTTGATTTTTGGACTCCAAAATTGTGAGAGCATAATTTTTCATTTTCCTAAACCACTGAGCTTGTGGTAATTTGTCATGGCAGTCACAGACAGGACACTGATACAGATGAGTGAGCTCAGTGGTTTGGATATGGTTCAAGCTTCATGCATTGGGAGTTGTGGTACTGTCGACCTGGTGCAACCTTTAAGAGGTGAGGCCTAGGTGAAGGGGATTAGGGCATTGGAGTGCTGCCCTTGGAGGGGCTTTGTGTAGTTCTCATGGGAGTCTGGCTAGTTCACACAAAAGTGAGCAGACCCCCTGAATTTCTCCTTCTTCCTGTCTCCCATGTAATTGATCTTTCCCTCTCACACACTCATCCACCATGTTGTATTGTAGTCAGGGCCCTCATCAGAGACTGAACTGGTGGAGTTACTTGAGGTTGGACTTCTGTCTTCCACAACTGTGCGTTAAGTGAATCTCTTTTCACACTATTTAATCTCAGATATTTTATTAGAGCAACAGAAAATGTTCTATCACACTTAGTATGAGGTAGAAGCAGAAAATTGAGTGTGGCTATATAGTAGCAGAATGGCCCTGAAAGTTTAACGAGAAAAATTCCTCTAAGGGGACAGAGCTTCAGATGATGCATCCAATTACCCCGTTTGTGTCAGAGAGAAGTGGTCCATAGCAAGACTGAATGAAACTCTGAGCAGTGGAGTATGACTTGGTTTGTCGGTCATGCTTGTCCAAGTGCTTGCTTGTGCTGTCTGGTCAGGAATGGAAGGCAAAAAAGAAAAAGAATGGGGGTGAGGAAGTCCTTAGTAGAAGCATGTGAATAGGTAATTAAACAAAATAGGTGTTTTTTTTCCTGCTGTTGTAACAAATAATCATAAACGTATTGGTTTAAAACAACCTAAATACATTGTTCTGAGTGGTCAGAAGTCTAAGGTAGGTCCTAGGTGCATAAAGTTAATGTAGTAGCAGGTGTGTGTTCCTTCTGGAGGCTTAGAGGCTGTGTGCATTCATTGACTCTTGAGTCTCTTCTTGTATCTCCAAAGCCAGCAATGGCTGGTCCAGCCTTTCTCATACTGTGTCCCCCTCATACTGACAGTTTTCTCAATCTTCTGCATTTAGAGTGGTTTCCATAACATTGGGCCTGCCTGAATAATCAGGATACTCTTTCTATTTTAAAGTCAGCAGACAGGCAATCTTAGTTCCATCTGCACAACTTTAATTCCTCTTTGCTTGTAGCCTACTGCATTCAAATTCCAAGGTTTATGGTTTAAACATCTTTTGGGGGGTCATTACCGCACCTATACAAAAACACAAAGTTTGGAGATCTTTGTATTGAATGATACCTCTACTAAGGAGTATCCACAACAGAAGAGATTTTAACCAACCAAGGAAACAGGTGGCTTGGATGATTGATGCCAGCTGGACAATTAGTTTCTCAGTTCTGGCAAAATAGGCTCATGAGCAGTCTCAGTGGCATAGACGGAGGCCATCTATCAGCCCAACAGATCTATCTGTTGCTGTGCTTTAGTGCCCAAAGTTTGTGTCACAGAGACCAAAGCTGAGTCCCTGATTTGACACCATCCCTTTAGGTGACCCACCAGTCACTTGGCAGCAAGTGCGTTACAATAGGCTGCATCTTCTCCCTGCCTCCACCTCAATGTGCTTCCTGCCCGTGCCATAGCTTGCCCTTCTCTCTGTTAGCTGACCCAGTTTCTGCACATCTTTCAATATTCCCCTAGTTTTGATGGCTACTATATGCTCTCAGGGAGGAGGTGAGGTGTAGCTGAAAACTCATGAGACTTGTTCAAGAAACTTAACTCTATCAATAGTTTTGGGACAAATTAATTAATCACAATGAGAATAATTGATCAAAAAACCTAGTATGAACCTGACACTGGCCACACATTCATCACTCACGTCCTCTGAAAGTTTGACAGAGATGTGGAAGGGTTTAAAAAATTGACCCAATTACACAGCTGGGCAATGACAGAGTTGGAGTTCCAACTTGGATTGTCCTGCATCCTAAACCCACCCCAGATCATGGAGCTAAAACCCTTGTGCCTCACAGTCTCCAGTTGTAAAATGTGAATAACATTACCCTTGTGGGATGTGAAGAAAGATGAAATGAAATATGCGAAAGTGCCTTGTAATTTATAATGAACTCTGGCAATAATAATAGCCCACATTTATTGAGTGCATGTTATCTGTCATGTGCTGTGCTGAAAACAATATTAGCTCATTTCATCCCATGAAGTGAGACTACTATTATACCCATTTTATAGTTGAGGGGACTGAGGTATTGAAAGGATCAACATTGTTCTAGTTGATGGAACCAGGCTGTATACTTAAATAACTTAGTTCACCTGCCGTGCCACAGTGCTGGCATTCCATATGGGCACTGGTTCAAGTCCAGGCTGCTCTACTTCCAGGCCAAATCCTTGTTAATGCATCTGGGAAAGCGGCAGGGATGACCCAAGTGCTTGGGCCCCTGACACTGATGTGGTACACCTGGATGATGCTCTAGGCTCCTGGCTTTGGCCTGGCCCAGCCCCAGCTGTTATGACCATTTTGGGCGAATGAACCAGCAATGGAAGATCTTTCCTCTCTCTTTCTCTCTCCTTTTCCCTCTGCCCTGTCCTGTTATGTATGTAAAACACTATTTAAATCAATCAATCAATCAATCTTAAAAAAAAGAAATGTACTGTCTGAGTTTCGAGGTCAAGGTGTTGGCAGGCTCAGTTTCTTTTCAGGGCCATGAGGAGGATCTGTTCCATGGCCCTCTCCTAGCTTCTGGTGGTTGGCCAGCAGTCACTGGCTCTAGGAAGCAGCATCCCAATCTCTGCCCTCATCTTCACAGCACATTATTCCTGAGTGATAAACGTTCCTTTTTTTTTTTTTTTTTTTTTAGTAAGGAAACCAATCATGTTGGATTACAGACCTGCCTTACTGCAGCATAACCTCTTCTTAACTCTACCAAATGGATTAGGTTGCTGCCTGTGACCCTGGAACCACATATGAGTACCTGTCGAGTCCAGGTTGTTCCACTTCCAATCCAGCTTCCTGCTAATGTGCCTGGGAAAGCAGCACAGGATGACCCAAGAGCTTGGGGTCCCTGCCACCCATGTGGGAGACCCAGATGAAGTTCCTGGATCCATTTGGTGAGTTAACCAGCAGATGGAAAATCAGTTCCCCCCTCCCCGCTTCCCTTCCTTCCTCACTCTATCTTTCCTATCTCCCTCTTTTCTCTCTGAAACACTTTCAAATAAAGAAAGTAATTAAAAATATTATAGCAACAATGACTCTTTTACCAAATAGGATCACATTCTAAAGTACCAGACTTTAGGACTACAGCACTTGAATTGAGGGTGGGGAAGAGGGTATAATTCAACCCATAACTGAGCTTATCAGCAGAAAAGCTTCAGAATAACCTGTTCTTTTGTTACCCACAAAATGAAAATATTTTTAGCAGATTATGGTAACACAATGCCTCCCTGATTTGTGCCTTTAGAAATTCAGGCTTAGGCTTTTCGCTTTTGACATTTTCAATGCCAAAGGCCATATTAGCAGGTCTGGTGCCGGGAGCTGCACAGCTGATGGGGAGGCTGTGTACATATTGTATGCTCTAAGGCGTAAATGTGATTGACGTGTTTTTAATCATGTCTCCTTTATTGCTGTTTGCTCTGGTCAACACTTCTGGCTAAATTAAGTTCACCCTTTACATAATGCCTCATTATGTAAACCTAGAGAAAGCTTTTTAGATGGGTCTTCCTGCCATTTTATGGGCCTGAGGGAAAGGGGACTGGGCCCAGAGTTTGGAGCCTGTTTGCCTGGGCAAGACATTTCCATTCTTTGGCTTTAGAATCCCTATTCTATTGCTTTGCTGGGACATGCGCACATGTGTGTGTGTGCATGTAGGTGTGCATGTATGTGTGTGTGCTCCTCTAATCCTTCCAGTCTGCCCCGATCCTGCTGTTGCTCACATGCCAGAATTCCCTGCTTCCAGTCTCCTCCCCTCTTCAATCAATCTGTCCCAATCAATTTTTATGAATTAGCATATCCTCCTTTTTTGGGATCTTGCACCCAGAAGGCTGAACATATCCTAATGTATGGCAAACTGTCATCACTCGTGAGACAAGGCCTCTCACTTGCCTGGTTCCTTCATTTCCTTTTAGGTGAGTTCCCCTTTCCCTCTGCCCTGTCCTGTTACATATGTTGTGCAGTTAGATGTTTAGGTGTTTACATGTAGTTAATTTCCCAAGTATTGATACTTCAGATTCATTTTTAGAGGTATTCTTTGGCTAGCTAGCATAAAATGACATTTTTTCTCTACCAGATTCAGAAATCTGAGATAGTGGTGACTCCATTTTGTTTTCCAAAGGAGAGGGAAGGGACTTGCCCAGTGTCTCAGCCCATGAGGGCAGAGAAGGAGCTGAATTTTCTGTCATCTATCCCCCAGGGTGCTCTCTACTGCCCTTTATCACCATACAGCTTTGGGCTTTTTAACTCAAAGAACTTCTTGTATTTTGTGAGGAGGAGCAGTTCTCAAGAACAAGGAATCTATGTAAGGGAAGGAACAGGGAGCCTGAGTTATGGGGTGGGGAGGAGAAGGGGAAGGAATGGGCTTCACAGAAGATTCCCAGAGAAGCTCTACCAGCTCCTAATTCAGATGCAGTTTAATAACTACAGGTCAGGCCTTAGACCAGAGGCTGTTAATACAGTAAGATGCATCCCTATCTTGTCTTAGAGGTGTAAATTGTACAAAGAATCAAATGGTGTATCAAGGGTGATAATGGATGGACATCACAAGATATCTTGAGAACCAAAAAGCTGAGGAAGTTGAGCTGTGCTGGAAAGAGTTCAGAGTTTTCTTTTCCTAAAACAAATGATTAGAAGGTGAGTAGGTGGTCTAATCCAAAGGGAGCATTTGCTGCAAGCTCAAAGGTGTAGTGGAAATATCCCGACATATTTGGGGAATTCCAATTGTTTGTGGCTGATGGTAACAAAGAGTTTGTCACCTCTTTCTTCTCAACTTGGCTTGTCATCTCGGTAATAGGAAATAAGTAGGCTCTGAAACCCAATGTCCCAGCTTTCGTCTGAAGTTGTAACTTCTGCTGAGCCTCAGTCCAGAAGAAAGGGCTGACTCTAAAGGATATTTGGGATTCTTATTTTGGGATCAGTTTTTAACCTGTATCACCAAGAATCTGCATCCAATTAATGATGGCTGTGTAGGTTATAAACTCTATGATATCAGGCTGAGACCCTAATAATGCCACCATTGAATCAGCTTTCTTGGTTCATTAGGACTAGGAAGGGCATAGCTTTGGGCTCCATTTTTCATTGGCATAGCTACCTTATTGTCAGTTTACATGATTCTAGACCAACCGTAAACCTAGAACAGTAAATCTATGGTCAGTGAGTGCCAGAGCTGCTAGGCTGTGGTTTCAACATGAGCAATCTCTCATTCTACTGAGCCAGTTGCCACTCTACTTTGTTGCTCTGTGCATTTTGAGTAACTTGAGCTGGACTTTGCTGCTCAGGGGACAGACGCCTGGAGGGTTACTGTTGGGGGACTGCTTCCCCACTCCAGCAAGATACCCACTTGCCTTCTGTGTCAGCCAATGAGCATCATTGCCTTTGCTTCTCATTTTCTCTTATTTCAGGAACTCCTTTTCTTTTTTTTATTTGACAGATAGAGTTAGACAGTGAGAGAGAGACACAGAGTAAGGTCTTCCTTCCATTGGTTCACCCCCCAAATGGCTGCTATGGCTGGAGCTATGCCGAACCGAAGCCAGGAGCCAGGTGCTTCCTCTTGGTCTCCCATACGGGTGCAGGGGCCCAAGCACTTGGGCCATCCTCCACTGCCCTCCTGGGCCACAGCAGAGAGCTGGACTGGAAGAGGAGCAACCAGGACTAGTACCCGGTGCCCATATGGCATGCCTGTGCCACAGGCGGAGGATTAACCTAGTGCGCCATGGCACCAGCCCCCTCAGGAACTCCTTTTCATTGTTTTCTCACTAAGGGGATAATTCCACTTGCAATCATATCCAGATTGTCTTGTGTGACTGTGGTACACTGTATTTTCATCCTGGGCCACATACAGTATTTCATCATATCCCTCCAAACAGTCTTAGCCCCAAAACACTTCACTATAAAATGGATCTTCAACCATGGTCTTACTGAGAACACATAAGGGTGTTGTAAAGACTATTCAATTGTGAACCACACAGCAGAGTTTCTTAACATTCTTCTTAGACATCAATTTTCACTCCTCAATTCATTTATGGATAATAGCTGTCGCATTTCAATATGTTTTCTTTCTCCACAGCCTCCAAGCCATTGGGATGAGAATGTTTGCTTACAGATACCCAGAGTACAGCAGAATCCAACCCAACAAGCCCAGTGCACCCTTTAATAGTACTTCCTAGAGATCTCATCCTCAGAACTATCAGTTACCAATATATTCATCACCCAGTGAGTTCTTATGGATGGGTGGATAATGTGCTTCTAAGAAAATAAGATAGAAAAAAAGTCTCAGCTTTATCCTGGAATTCAAGCTACCATTTTCTGTTCTTATTAGAGTCACCACACTATGTTTATAGATTTTAAAGATAATGAATCATCCAGCAAATATTTATTGAAAGCCTGCTGTGTGTCAAACTCTTGATAAGATTTGGAACATATACCATGTTAAGTGTCTTTTAGGAACTTACCTTTTGATGGGGGAGAGAGTAATAAACAATAAACAAATAAAAAATAAATAATGTAATGAGGAATTGTGATAAGCTCTATGCTGGAAATAAATACAATACTAAAATACTATCAGTTTCAGTGTGCCAGACCACATGCTATGTACTTTACCCATTACTGTGGTCTTCTAAATGTTTGTGTTCCCTATAAAGATTTTTTTAAAGATTTATCTATTTATTTGAAAGGCAGAGTTACAGAGAGGCAGAGGCAGAGGCAGAGGCAGAGAGAGCGAGAGAGAGAGAGAGAGAGGGAGAGAGAGAAAGGTCTTCCAACAGCTGGTTCACTCCCAGATGGACACAGTGGCTGGAGTTGTGCCGATCCAAAACTGGGAGCCAGTAGCTTCTTCCAGGTGCTAGAACCCAAAGACTTGGGCCATCTTCTACTGCTTTCCCAAGCCATGGCAGAGATCTGGATCAGAAGTGGAACAGCCAGAACTTGAGCTAGTGCCCATATGGGATGCTCACACTGCACGTGTCACAGTGCTGGCCCTCAAAGTTTTTATATTGAAATATAAGCCCTATGTGATAGTTATATGAGAAGAGGCTTTTGGGGGGTGATTGGGTCAAGAGGATGGAGTTCTCATGAATGGGATTAGGGTTCCTTTTTTTAAAAATATTTATTTTATTTATTTAAAAGGCAGAGTTACAGAGAGAGAGAGAGAGAGAGAGAGAGAGAGAGAAATAGCGAGAGTGAGAACGAGAACGAGAGTGAGAGTGAGAGAGAGGAAGAGGAAGAGAGAGATATTTTCCATCTGCTGGTTCACTGCTCAAGTGGTCAGAATGATTGGGGCTGGGCCAGACTGAAGCCAGGAGCCAGGAGCTTCTTCTGGCTCACTCACATGGGTAAAGGGGCCCAAGCACATGAGCCATCTTCTGCTGATTCCCCAGGCACATTAACATGGAGCTGGATCAGAAGTGGAACAACTAGGATAGAATCCGAATTAAAGTGGGAAGCCGATGTCACAGGTAGTGGCTTTACTCACTTTACCACAATGCCAGACTGCCATTAGTGCCATTTTAAAAGAGACCCCTGCTGAAAAGCCCATGAGAGCCTTTCACGAGTGGAAAGCCAAGACACTGTGACAAAAAATATCCTACATGAAGGATCTCTGTGGGTGAAACCCCAGTGGAAAGAAGGGCCATTAAAGAAGAATGTACTTTTCTCTGAAGGCAAGAGAGAACTTTTACTTGGCTTATGGAATTGTCTAAATACTGAATGAATTTGTGGTCACTTGTCTAAATATTGAAAAAATTTGTGGTCACAGCCTTGGCAAGTCATGGAAAGAGCATCGGGTGGTCACTGATGTCATAAATAAGAGTGTTAATTGTTAAATTAACAACTTATTCCCCATGTAGGACCTCTGTCCTTAATGAGTTGTATTATGAGAATTAACCTCAAAACTTGTTCTCAAACAGTACTTTATATTTGTGTGTGGGTGAAAACAGTTGAGTTCTTTACTTAGCATAGAGTTGACATTCTGTATATAAAATTAATTAAAAATGAATCTTAATGAAGAATGGAATGAGAGAGGGAGTAGGAGGTGGGACGGGAGTGGGTTTTGGGGGAAGAATCACTATATTCCTAAAGTTGTACCTATGAAATTTGCATTCATTAAATAAAAGCTTAAAAAAAGAGGTCCCTGAGGAGAGCCAGAGTGGGCAGCAGCTTGGAGACAGAAGTGAGAAGAATTGCAGCAATCTATGGTGATATAGCCAGAAGAACACACCATGAGTCTAGCCTGGAGCCCTGGGGGCTAGCTGTTGCTAGCAGCTGCCCATGGACTCAGTGCAAGTAGAGGGGGAATATTTATCTTGCCGAAACTTTCCCACAACAGTGTCCACTGACCAGCTGAGAAAGGGCAGGTGCCGTTTTGTATTTTGACAAGAGCTGTGGAAGACTATGAGTGTGCTCACAGCAACTGGCTGATTAGACTCCATCTTCTCAGCAGTACTGGCAGCAGTGGGTGTGAGAGAGCAACATTCAGCCAGTGGCTCTTGTATGGGTGTGATCCAGAGATTCTAGTAGAGGGAATAATCTGAAGTTCCCACTGACTTTGAGCCTGACTGGGAGATGGCCAGACAACCACCAATTGGACTGTGAGGCTCCTGCAGCCTTCTAGG
This sequence comes from Sylvilagus floridanus, assembly GCA_949820135.1. Taxonomy (NCBI): domain Eukaryota; kingdom Metazoa; phylum Chordata; class Mammalia; order Lagomorpha; family Leporidae; genus Sylvilagus; species Sylvilagus floridanus. The sequence continues at coordinate 124,409,527 of OX463225.1, forward strand.
ATCAAGATGCCTAGGAGGAGCTGCCATGGGAAACATCTGCCTCTGTTGACTGGACAGGCTGGAAAGGCAGAGAGAAACCTCCACAACCAGCAGCTGTGGTAGCCTTGTGTGCTGAGACCTTGGGGACTCAGTGGTTACATGAGAAGGTGAACAGTGTAACTGGGTCTCTGGTCAATCAGTGGGTCTGGCTCCACACACTCAGAGCTCTGTGGTTGTCTAGAGCACATCATTGCAGTGGGAACTAAGCTCACAGTGGGGACTGTGCAGATCATTTGTTTGGTTCATAGGGGGGTGTGGAACACATTGGGGCTAACACTTGAGCACTGAGACCTACCATGCCCAATTCGAACATTACCCTAGATACTCATCCCACCCTGGAGCCCTGACCAGAGCTCCCTAGTCATGCCCACCACACACCTCTTTATATTCACTGAAAGTGTACATATTTCATGAAGTCAAAGTGGCATAGCTCTAAGTTAAAAGCCAGCAGAGGGAAAAAAGCAAAAAATCAACACCACATATGCCTACAAAAAAACACAAAAATTCAAGAAACAAGAATAAGGAAGACACCATGACCCATGCCCCCAAAAGGATCAAAATAACATTTTAATACTAGAATGTGAAGATGAAGAGATTGAGGAAATGCCAGAAAGAAACAGAATTCAAATAATTAAACATAGTATTACTCAAAAGCAATAAGAAACAAATCTACAAACTAAAGAAAACCATACATGCCATGAATGAAAATTTTTCTCATTAAATTAAGATTTTAAAGAGAAATAAAAATGAAATATTTGAAATGAAAAATTCAATAGATCAAATAAAAAATGTGGTAGACACATGACTCAGCCATCCCACTCCTTGGAATTTACCCAAGGCAAATTAAATTGGCAAATAAAACAGCTGTCTGCACCTCAATGTTTATTACAGCTCAATTCATAATAGCTAAGACATGGAATCAACCTATCAACAGAATCAACGCATCAACAGAAGACTGGATAAAGAAATTATAGGATATGTACTTTAAGGAATACTTCACAGTGGTAAAAAACAAAATGAAATCCGCTCACTTGCAACAAAATGGAAGAATCTGGAAAACATCATGCTAAGTGAAATAAGCCAGTCCCAAAGGGACGAATATCATATATTCTCCCTGATTTGTGACAACTAACTGAGAACCTAAAAGGAAACCTGTAGAAGTGAAAGAGGCACTAAGAGAAACACTGACTTGATTAGCCCTTGTCCTGACTGTTGAGGAACAGCTTACTATTTTATATCCTTTTTGAAAGATTTTGTCACTACTCATCCAGCCTTACAACAGATGCTTAAGGATGTGTTACACACAGAAACACAGAAATATAGCCCTAATTATGAAAGAACGTGAAGGCAGGAAATCCCCCAGTAAAAGTACAAAAGGAGTCCAGAGAAGACAATAGGAACTATTACGGAGAAATGACAGGGCAAAGTTATTACTTAATAGTCACCTTGAATGTAAATAGCCTAACTCTAGAGTTAAAAGATACAGAATGGCTGAATGGATTAAAAAACATGTCTACCTATTTGCTGCCTACAAGAAACATAGCTTACCAACAAAGATACATGTGGACTGAAAGTGAAAGGATGGAGAAAGGTATTCTATGATAATGGAAAGCAAAACAAGGGCAGGTATTTCCATCCTAATATCAGACAAAAAATAGAGTATAATATAAAAACTGTTAAAAGAGATGAAGAAGGGCACTATGTAATGATTAAGGGATCAATTCAACAGGAAGAAGTGACTATAATAAATGTATATGCACCCAATTAAAGGGTACATGACTATTTAAAAGAAGTATTAATGGATCTAAAGGGAGACATAAACTCCAATACAATAGTCACAGGGGACTTCACCATCCCACTTTCATCAATGGAAGGATCAACTAAACAGAAGATCAACAAAGAAACAACAGAACTAATCAGCACAAAGGATCGACTGAACCTAACTGATAGCTAAAGAACTTTTCACTGCGCAGTTCAGAGTACACATTCTTCTCATCAGTGCATTGAACTTTCTCTAGGATAGACCATATGCTAAGCCGTAGTGCAAGTCTCAGCAAACTCAAAAAATTCAAAATCATACCATGCATCTTATCTAACCTCAATGGAATGAAGCTGGAAATAAACAACTCAAGAATCTCTAGATCATATATAAGCACATGCAGACTGAACAACATGTTCCTGAATGAACAGTGCGTTATAGAAGAAATCAAAAGAGATACCAAAAACTTCTGGAAACAAATGAAGATGACAATACATCATATCAAAACTTCAGAAATACAGCAAAAGCAGTGTTAAGAGAATTTTATAGCAATTGGTGTCTACATGAAGAAATTGGAAAGGCACCAAATAAATGAGTTACCAATGTATCACAGGGACTTAGATAAACAATAACACACCAAACCCAAAATTAGTATGTAGAAAGAAATAATTAAATTAGAGAAAAAATAAATAAAATTGAAACAAAAAATACAAAAGAACAGTGAAAGAAGAGCTTTTTTTAAAAAAAAAATAAGCAAAATTAATACACCATTGGTGCAACTAAGAAAAAATGAGGGGAATACCCAAGTCAATAAAATCAGAGATAAAAAGGGAAATGTAAAAACAGATGCCACAGAAATAAAAAGAATTATCAGGAATTACTACAATGAGTTATATGCCAACAAATTGGGAAACTTAGAAGAAATGGATATATTCCTAGACACATAAAGTCTATGAAAATTGAGTCATGAAGACACAGAGAACCTACACAGATTAATAACAAAGACAGAGTAGAATCAATAATAAAGACTCTCCCAACAAAGAAAAGCCCAGGACTGGACGACTTCACTGAATAATTTTACCATAAATTTAAAGAAGAACTAATTCCAATTCTTCTCAAACTATTCAAAACAATTGAAAGGCAGGGAATCCTCTCAAACTCCTCTATGAAGCCTGTATCACCTTAATTCCTAAATCTGAATTAACAGAGAAAGAGAAAGATATCTGTGTACCAATATCCTTGATGAACATAGATACAAAAATCCTCAACAAAATATTAGCTAGTTCAATCCAACAACACATCAGAAAGATCACTCACCTGGACCAAGTGGGATTTATCCTAGGTATGCAGAGATGTTTCAACATTTGCAAACCAATAAATTTGATACATCACATTAACGAACTGGAGAACAAAAACCATGTGGTTATCTCAGTAGATACAGAGAAAGCATTTGATAAAATGAAACATCTTTTCATCATGAAAACCTTAAACAAATTGGGTATAGAGGAACATTCCTCAACACAGTAAAGGCTATTGAATGGCGAAAAGCTGGAAGCATTCCCCCTAAGATTTGGAACCAGACAAGGATGCCCGCCCTCATCATTGTTATTCAATATAGTCCTGGAAGTTTTAGCCAAAGCCAACAAGAAAGAAAAAAAGTCAAAGGGATACAAATTGAAAAGGAGGAAACCAAATTATTCCTATTTGCAGATGACTTGATTGTATATATAGGGGATCCAAAAGAGTCCATTGAGAGACTATTGGAACCATTAAAGAATTTAGTAAAGTGGCAGGATATAAAATCAATATGGAAAAATCAATAGCCTTTGTATACACAGAAAATACTATGACCGAGATAGAACTTTTAATATCAGTCTCATTTGCAATAGCTTCAAAAAGAATTAAATACTTTGGAATAAATTTAGCCAAGGACATCAAAAATCTCTACAATGAAAATCACAAAGTGCTAAAGAAATAGAATAAGACATTTAAAAATGGAAAAAAGCTTCCAAGTTCATGGATTGCAAGAATCAATACCATCAAAAATGTCCATTCTACTGAAAGCAATTTACAGATTCATTGAAATTCCAATGCAGATACCAATGACATTCTTTGAAGATCTAGAGAAAATGATGCTAAAATTCATATGAAATTTATTTTATACGAAATTTTATTTAAAATTCATATGAAAACACAGGAGACCCTGAATAGCTAAAGCAATCTTATACAACAGAAACAAAGCTGGGGGAATCATAATATCAGATCTGAAGACATACTACAGGGCACTTATAATCAAAACAGCCTGGTACTGCCTCCAAAATAGACTTATAGACCAATGGAATAGAATAGAGACTCCAGAAATCAACCCATGCATCTACAACCAACTTATCTTTAACAATGGAGCTAAAATCAACCCCTGGAGCAAAGACATTCTCTTTGGCAAATGGTACTGGGGAAACTGGATCTCCACATGCAGAAGTATGAAACTAGATCCATACTTTCATTTTAAATGAAAATCTACTCAAAATATATCAAGTACCTAAAGCTACAACCTGACACCATCAAATTACTAGAGAATATTGGGGAACCTCTGCAAGATATTGGTATAGGGCAAAGACTTCTTGGAAAAGACCCCAGAAACACAGGCAATCAAAGCCAAAATTTACAAAGGGGATTACATCAAGTTGAGATACTTTTTCACTGCAAAAGAAACACTCAGCAAATTAAAGAGGCAACTGACAAAATGAGAGAAAATATTTACAAATGGTGTAACTGATAAACATCCAAAATCTTTTTTTTTTTTTTGACAGGCAGAGTGGACAGTGAGAGGGAGAGATACAGAGAGAAAGGTCTTCCGTTGCCGTTGGTTTACCCTCCAATGGCCGCCGCTGACGGCGCGCTGCGGCCGGTGCACCGCGCTCGTCCGATGGCAGGAGAACATCCAAAATCTTAACATCCAGAATCTTAAAAAAATCCAGAATCTATAAAAAGCTCATTTATTTCAATAATAATACAACAAACAATCCAGTTAAGAAATGAGCAAAGGACTTGAACAGGCATTTTTTCAAGAGAAGAATTTCAAATGGTCAACAGACTCTTGAGAAAATGCTCAGGATCACTAGCCATCAAGGAAATGCAAATCAAAACCATGGTGAGGTTTCACCTCACTTGCGTTAGAATGGCCCTTATATAGAAATCAACAAACAACAAATGCTGGCAAGGGTATGGGGAAAAAGGTACCCTGGTCCACAGTTTGTGGGAATGTAAACTATACAGTCACTTTGGAAGGCAATATGTTGATATCTTAGAAATCTGAATACAGACTTATCATAAGATCTAGTCATCCCATTCCTGGGAATTTTTCTGAAACCCAAAGAAATCAGCATATGAGAGAGTTATCTGTACCCCCATGTCTTTTGAAGTTCAGTTCACAATAGCTAAGACATGGAATCAACCCAGATATCCACAAACTGTTGACTGGATAAAGAAGTTATGGCCTATATACACTATGGAGTACTATTCAGCTGTAAAAAATGAAATCCTGTCTTTTGCAACAAGATGGACGTAATAAGAAACCATTATACTTAGTGAAAAAAGCCAGTCTCAAAAAGACAGATATCATATGTTTTCCCTCATCTGAGGTAACTATTAGAGTATCTGAAATGGAATGTAACTAATGCAAATGCAACTAGTAGAGTACTTGAAATGTAATGTAATGTATAGGCATTTTCAGATTTGATGTTTGTTTACAGCCCTTGTCTCTTCTATTGGGGAACAGTGTTTCTTTTTTCTTGATGGCTATTTGTTGAACTCTTTTATTTAGCATAGGATTAACTATACAATCATTAAGTAAACTGAAAATAGATCTTTTGAAAAATATGAGTGGGAATGTGAGAGGGAGGAGGATGAAGGATTGGAATGTGGGTGGGTGGGGGCTGTTACTATGTTCCTAAATCTGTATATATGAAACACATAAAACTTGTATAACTTAAACAAAATTTTTAAAGAAGTTAATGGGAAATGGATGTTATGAAAAAACTGCACAACTTTTGAAATGTTTTTGTATCAATATAAACATCTTTCAATTTTAGTTTTTTCCCAAAATGAGGTCCCTAAGAACTTCCATGCCCTTTCTATCAGAAGACAGACCTGGAGACACTGTCTATGTGGAAATGACTTCTAGCCTCCATAGCTGAGAGAAATAAATTTTTGCTGTTTAAAAGCTGCCTAGTCATATAGTAAATGTATATGCACCCAGTGCCAGGGAGCCTGCTATTTAAGACAAATGTTAATGGATCTAAAGGGAGACATAGACTCCAATACAATAGTAATGGAGGACTTCAACACTCAACTTTCATCAATGGACAGATCAACTAGACAGAAAATCAACAAAGAAACAACAGAGCTAATCTATACTATTGACCAAATGCACCTATCTGATATATTTACAGAAGATTTCATCCCATAGTTGAAGAATACACATTCTTTTCAACAGTGTATGGGGCTTTCTCTAGGACATAAAGCAAGTCTCAGCAAATTCAGAAAAAAAAAAAATGAAATCATACCATGTATCTTTTCTGACCACAATGGAATGAAGCTGGGAATTAACAACTTAAGAATCTCTAGAAAATATGCAAAAACATGGAGAAGGAACAACATGTTCCTAAAAGAACAGTGGGTTATAGAAGAAGTCAAAAGGGAAATACAAAAATTCTTGCAAAAGAGTGAGGATGATAATACCACATATCAAAACCCATGGTACACAGAAAAAGCAGTGTTAAGAGACAAATTCATAGCAATAGTGCCTACATCAAGAATTGGAAAGGCATCAAATAAATGATCTATCAATGCATCTTAAGGCCATAGAAAAATAAAACATGAAACAAAAATTAGGAGGAGGAAAAAATAATTAAAATTAGAGAAAAAACAAAATTAAAACCAAAAATAAAAAGCAAAAAATCAGTGAAATAAAAAACAATTTTTTGAAAAAATAAACAAAATTGATACATAAGTGGCTCAACTAACAGAAAAATGAGAGGGAGAAAATCCAGATCAATAAAATCAGAGATGAAAAAAGAGATGTAACAGCAGATACCACAGAAATAAAAAAATCATTAGGAATGACTAAAAACAGTTATATGCCAGAAAGTTGGAAAATTGAGAAGAAATGGTCAGATTCTTGCACACATACAATCTTCCAAAATTGAATCATGAAACCATAGAAACAGACCAATAACCAAGAGGGAGGTTGAGTCAGTAATAACGACCCTCCCAAAAAAGAAATACCCAGGCTTCACAGCTGGATATACCAGACTTTTCAGAAGAACTTCTCAAACTATTCAAAACAATTTAAAGGGAGGGAATCCTCTAGACTCCTTCTAGGAGGCTTGCATCATCTTAATTCCAGAAATCAGCAAAAGACACAACAAATAAAGAGAACTGTAGAAGAATATCACTGATGATGAACATAGATGCAAAAATCCTCAGCGAAATACTAGCTAATTGAATCCAACAACACAACAGAAAGATTATTCACCCAGACCAAGTGGGATTTATCCCTGGTATGCAGGGATTCTTCAACATATACAAGTCAATAAATGTGATATATCACATTAACAAATCGATCAAAAAAAGTATATCATTGCCTCAATAGATACAGAGAAAGTATTTAATAAAATATAACATCTTTCCTGATGGAAATCTTAAACAAATTGAGTAGAGAAGAAACATTCCTCAACACAATCAAGGCAATATATGACAGAGTAGCCGGTGCTGTGGCTCAATAGGCTAATCCTCCCCCTTGTGGCGCCGGCACACCGGGTTCTAGTCCCAGTCGGGGCACTGGATTCTGTCCCGGTTGCCCCTCTTCCAGGCCAGCTCTCTGCTGTGGCCCGGGAGTGCGGTGGAGGATGGCCCAAGTGCTTGGGCCCTGCACCCCATGGGAGACCAGGATAAGTACCTGGCTCCTGCCATCGGATCAGCACGGTGCGCCGGCCGTGGCAGCCATTGGAGGGTGAACCAACGGCAAAGGAAGACCTTTCTCTCTGTCTCTCTCTCTCTCTCACTGTCCACTCTGCCTGTCAAAAAATAAAAAAATAAATAAATAAAAAAATGATAGAATATATTTTCAACCAGTATCATGTTGAAAGGGCAAAAGCTAGAAGCATATCCACTTAAATCTGGACCCAGACAAGGATGCCCACTATCACCATTCTTTACTTAGTGAAGGATTAAGCTTATCACCATAAAGTAAACTGAAAGAATGTCACTGTAAAAATGAATAGAAGGATTAGAAAGGAAGGAGGCAGGGGTGGGTGTATGGGTGGAAGGAAGGGTAGAGTGGGAATTATCACTATTCTCCTAAATCTCTATGTATGAAATACATTTGGGGGTCGGTGCTGTGGTGTAGCAGGTAAAGCCCCAGCCTGCAGTGCTGGCATCCCATATGGGAGCCGGTTCAAATCCCAGCTGTTCCACTTCTGATCCAGCTCTCTGCTATGGTCTGGGAAAGCAGTAGAAAATGGCCCAAGTCCTTGGGCCCCTGCACCTGTGTGGAAGACCCAGAAGAAGCTCCTGGCTCCTAGCTTCAGATTGACACAGCTGCAGCCATTGTGGCCAACTGGAGAATAACCAGTTGATGGAAGATCTCTCTTTCTCTGTGTCTGTTTCTCCTTCTCTCTCTGTGTAATTCTTTCAAATAAATAAATAAATCTTAAAAAAAGAAATATATTTGATCACCTTATATAAATAAAATCATAAAAAACAAGAAATCATATGAGATTTTCTAAAATAAAAGTTTTCAAAAAGAAACAAAGTCACTAAGCCTATGACATTTTGTCATAGCAGCCCTAATGGGCCGTAACACCCGTGTTAGATCATTTGATATTTACACCATCCTTTGAGATAGGTACTGCTATATTATTCCAACTTTGTAACAACCCTTGTTTTAAGTGGCACTGATATTTTCATCTGTATTTTAAAATGTCATCAGAGAACTACCTAACCAAAGCCACAGAGATAGTAAGTGATGGGGCCAGGGTCCTAGTTTCAGTGGTTCCAAATTACACACTTGTAGCAAGAAAGATGCTGTTTCATATGTTGATGGGTTAAAGGGCACAATAGAGGGAGACTAATGACCAGGCTAGGCAAGTTCTTACACATTACCTAGCAATACTGTGAAGCAGCTTGCACACACTTCCTATTAATTCAGCTCTTAATGTGCCTGTGTCCATTTTTATACATCACTATAGATTTATTGAAGAACAGGGATTGTGCAGACCCACATGTGTGTGTTTCCTTCTACCTGCGTCTCATGCCTAAACAGAACTGAAATTGTCTGAAAAGGTGTCTCAACACTACCCTATAGAAACATAATGCAAGATGCATATCTAATTTTAAATAGCTTAATGACCACATTACAAAAATGTAAGAAGAAATAATGAAAATTAATTTTAATATTCTATCACCATTTCATCATGTAATCACTATAAAATTATTTAGATAATTTGCGCTCATCTTTGCATACTAAATCTTGGAGACCTGGTGTGTATGAGAATGCTTCTCAGTTGGAAATAGCTGCTTTTAAGGTGTTCATTCATGGGGTTAGTGGCTACTGCCTTGAACAGCACAGAGCAATATTAATGAAACTAATGAGGCACACTTGAGCCCAGATCAGACAAAGTGTTAGATATTCAACCTCTAAAATCACTTTGGATAAAGTTATGTAAATGCAGGAGCAAAGGGTTATTTGCATCACTGGCCTTTAAAGTAAGTGGCTTCTGAAAGGGGGAATCAGGGAGGCCTAGTGGAAATGGGGCTCATTTCAGAAAGGCCTCTTCCTAATTGTGTGACCTGGCCTATTCTCTTTCTCTGTAAACCACAGGCCAAGAAACCTCTGACAGTTGAAACACATTCTCATGGTTGGCTCATGAAAATAGGACACCAATGAATAACAGCTTTCATTCAATATTTTATTTTATGAAATCAGACACATTATTTATTTGCTGGAACAAAAAGTCTAACAATGAAATCCCTAGAAGGTAGCAGTTGGTCAATAAATACTAATAGAGTACCCACAGTGTGCCCAAAAGTGTTCCAACACGTAAGATATACAAATAAACAAAGCAAGTGTGGACGATGGCTGTGTACCAAACAACAGGCAGAGGCTCTGGCGGGAGTGCCCCTGACATTATCTTCAGTGTTTTCAACATGAATCTCATATCAGAAGAGGAATAGGATTAGAACAGAAATACTACTGGTCAGCAGGTGTGCAGCTGAGAATGAACATGAAACAAGCCCTGGCCTTACCCTATTCTCAAGAGTTCTAAAAGGAGACTGCCATGTTGTGTGGGGGTCCTGCAGCCATGTGTTCCACGTGGTCATTCTCCCTGGAATATCATTAGTGTTTGATGTAAGTATTCTAATACAATATTTTTGACATAAAAACAACATAGAAATACGTTGAGGTAAAATGAAAATATTAAATCAGATTTTTTGTTTAAACATTGATCCCAAAGAAGCTTCTAGATTGCCCCAAATCCAGGAATATTTTATATTATGCTTTATTCTAACAATAATATTCTAGGAGGGAGCACATTAGGGTTTTTTATGATTTCTTCAATACATAGAAATTATTTTGGATTCTGATATTTGTCATGCAGATTGTTATTATTTCATAATTCCTCTTGTGAACAGAGTTGACTGGATACCAGATTTGGAAAAAGGGTGTTTGTTCTGTGACTAGTTTACTACACTTTCTTTTTTAAATTTTTTAAAAGATTTTATTTATTTATTTTTTATTTTTTGACAGGCAGAGTGGACAGTGAGAGAGAGAGAGACAGAGAGAAAGGTCTTCCTTTTGCCATTGGTTCACCCTCCAATGGCTGCTGTGGCTGGCACACTGCGGCCGGCGCACCACGCTGATCTGATGGCAGGAGCCAGGTGCTTATCCTGGTCTCTCATGGGGTGCAGAGCCCAAGCACTTGGGCCATCCTCCACTGCACTCCTGGGCCACAGCAGAGAGCTGGCCTGGAAGAGGGGCAACCGGGACAGAATCCAGTGCCCCGTACGGGACTAGAACCCGGTGTGCCAGCGCCGCAAAATGGAGGATTAGCCTGTTGAGCCACGGCACCAAACCAAGATTTTATTTATTTATTTGAGAGGTAGAGTTACAGACAGTGAGTGAGACACAGAGAAACATCTTCCATCAGTTGGTTCACTCCCCAAATGGCCGGAATGGCCAGAGCTGCACCGATCTGAAGCCAGGTGCCAGGTGCTTCTTCCCAGTTTACCATGCAGGTGCAGGGGCCCAAGGACTTGGGCCATCTTCTGCTTTCCCAGGCCACAGTAGAGAGCTGGATTGGAAGAGGAACAGCCAGGACTAGAACCGACTCATATGGAATGTAGGCACCACAAGAGGAGAATTAACCTACTGTGCCACGGTGCTGGCCCTAGTTTACCACACTTGCAAAGCAAAGTCTAGGATAAGACTCTATAGGTACTCTAATGTTTGCATATATTTATAAATCAAGGCCAAGGACTTTTATTTATTCAACTGCATGTTAGCTATATTCCCTGCTTTTCTTTTATACAAAGTGAAATTATTTAACAGATTCTAAATAAAAAATCAGGAATCATGACAATTTTCAATAGGCACAAGAGTCAGAGAGAAAGAACACATAAGGGCTGTTCAAATTTCCCAGACACTTAGCAAGGCCCACAGTGATAACTGCATGGAGACACTCCTTGCTCCTAAGAAGATATGAACGGAGGACTTCTGTTTCAGGGAAACTTGCAAGAGGCTATTCTCTAACCTACTTTGTGAAGAAACATTCTTCTGTGCTTGCACTGAGAGGTTGAAATTTTGGCTAATAAATGTTGAATTCAGTTCAACATACTATTTTTTTTTAGAGTTTGTTCAATTAGGGGTTGAGTCAGCCTTGGAGATGGCTGGCATCCCTGCTAACCTGACCAGATGAGTAATAATAATGACTCACTTTTGCATAACGGTTTATAGGTTACAAAGGTCTTACATTTTTTTCTATTTGGTACCCACACCGAGCTTATATGTCCGAGATTGATATATGTTCCCCAATATCTATTCCCTTATTTTCCCACAATATCATAGCATTTAAACTTTAAATGGATTGTCAGAGTAAAGATTCCTCCAAGCTTCATATGACGATTCTTTTAGTCATGTGTTTAAATTATGCCCAGTATAATATAACTGAAAATGATGTGTGCATATTTTGCAATTTCTTTGTTGTTGATTTCTTCTTTGATCTATTGATTCATTAGGAATGTCTTGTTTAATTTTCACATATTTTGACTTCAAAAAATTTTTCTGTTAGTTTATAACTTCATCCTTTTATGATCAGAGAATAAACTTTGTGTGATTTTAATTTCTTTAAATCATTAAGATGTGTTTTATGGACTAATAAATCCTGGCAAGTGTTCTGCACCTGTGCTTCAGAAGAATTTATATTCTATTGTTGGGTGGAACATTATATAGATGTCTGGTTTTGTTGGACCATGCAGTTGTTCAAGTTTTCTGTTCTCTTAATTGCCTTTTATTTAATTGTTCTACCCATTATTCAAAATGGGGTCTTCAAGTCTAATTATTGTTGCTGAATCATCTAATTCTCCCTTCAGTTCTGTCCACTTTTGCTTCGTGTGTGTTGGGGTTCTGTTTATAGGTGCATATATGCTTATAATTATTATCTCCCTTGATAAATTAACCACTTTATTAGTGTCCCTGGGGTTTAGGAAGACACTTGGTCTTTATCTCCAGAACCTGGCATAGAGCTCCGAAGCTATTGGAATCTGAGTGACAAGGGTCATAGAAGAATTTTGGAAAGTCACCAGTAAGCCATCAGTAAGATCAAGTCTTAATTAGAAGCGTGGACCTTTCTGTCCCACATCCATCCTCCAGGGAAGAGAGGGGCTGGAGATTGGGTTAATTATCATTGGCCTATAATATACTCAATCATGTCTACAGAATGAAGCCTCCAGAAACCCCTAAATGGGGTTAAAAGAGCCCTAGAAGACTGAATTCATCAAGGTACTAGGAGAGTGACATGCTCAGAGTGGGTGTGGCATCTCCATGTCGTGACCTATGTAACCTTCCCATTTGGCAATAGCTGACTGGTAAGAAATTGATTATAGTAAATAAGCACCTTAATTTTCATAGGTCTCATGAATTATTCTAGCAAATTATTGATACTGAAAGGGAGAGAAGTCATAGCTTTTGAGCTAAGTATCGAAGTGGGGTGACTTGATACTTGTGACAGCCTTTTCAGATGAGGGCAGTCTTGTGGAACTCTTTTTTTTTTTTAGAAGGCTTTTATTTAATGAATACAAATTTCATAGGTACAGTTTTAGGAATATAGTGGTTCTTCCCCGCATACCCACCCTACCCCCCAATTCCATCCCATCTCCTACTCCCTCTCCCATTCCATTCTTCATTAAGATTCATTTTTAATTAAGTTTATGTACAGAAGACCAACTATATACTAAGTAAAGATTTCAACACTTTGCACTTGTGGGACTCTTAAAGCTGTGGATTCTAATGCTGATCCTTCTTCCCTCCCTGCTCCAACCCTCCGTTTTCCCTCCTTTCTTATTTTTCTTTTATTTTTTGAATTATGTTCTAAAAATTAATTCTGTCAATATTTTACTATTTATTTATGCATTTACATTTTATATAATTATTGGTAAAGTAAGATTTATTTGTTTTGTACACAGCTCTTCTATTTTATTTATTTATTTTTAAAGATTTATTTTTTTATTTTAAAGGCAGAGTTACAGAGAGGTAGAGAGGTAGAGGGGGAGAGAGAGAGAGGTCTTCCATCTGCTGGTTTGCTTCCCAGATGGCCACAATGGCCAGAGCTGCACTGATCTGAAGCCAGGAACCAGGAGCCAGGAGCTTCTTCTGGGTCTCTCATATGGGAGCAGGGGACCAAGGACTTGGGCCATCTTTCACTGCTTTCCCAGGCCATAGTGGAGAGCTGAATTGGAAGTGGAACAGCTGGGACTTGAATCAGCGCCCATATGGAATGCTGGCACTGTAGCTACCCTCTATGCCACAGCTCTGGCCCCTCCATTTTCTTTTAAATAGATACTTTCTAGCATATCATTTACATTTCCTTCCTTGTTAGTCCTTTTCCCATATATTTTGACTTATTCTCTTAGATGGTTCTGGTGGTTACAATGAACATCTTATTTTATCATCATCTAGATTAGGTTAAAACTAACTTAATTAAGACAATTCTCAGAGTTTTCACTAGTTCTTTAGACATTACTCTCTTTAGTTCTTTGAAAGTATTTAAAATAATTGATGTAAAGTCTGTTTAATAAGTGCAATGTCTGGATTTCTATTGATTACTTTGTCCCTATTTATACGTTGTACTTTCTCTTTATCATGATCATAGATTTTGTTGAAAATTGGACATTTTAAATAATATCATTTGATAATTCTGGAAATCAGAACTCCTCTACCCCTACTGACACACACAGGGTTTTCTTATTGTTTATTCACTGACTTAGAATGAATTCTGTGAAGTCTTTATTGTTTGTTGTATATGTCCCCTATAGCTTTGTTGGTTCATTTAATGACTTCATAGAAATTTTCTTAAAGGTGTAGATGCAATATGTCTTATAATATTTGCCAAAAGATTCTGTTTGCATGTTGGCACATGTTTTCAGCCCTCAGATATGTAGTTGGAAACTCAACTTTAGCCTTCATTTCCTACTTGTCAGAGCCAAAGTGAGAACTTAGAGCCTTCCCAAGTCTTTCATGAGCCTATGCAGAGCCCTGGATATGCGCCTAACTATACACATGCATGTGGCATTCTGTATCCCAAGGATCTATCAGACCTTTTCAAAGTCTCCCTCAACATCTTTTCTCATTTAGGCTTCTTGGTTAGTCTTCTTGTGTTGTTTGCTCAAATTTTTAAAAAAAATTATTTAGGGTATATAGTTTTAGGAACATAGTGATACTCCTCACCCTACACTCTCTTCTGCCAATGCCCCAAACTTTCTTCCTTCTCCCTCTCTTTTTCCCACTTACTTTTTTCCAAAGATCTATTTTTCAGTTTACTTAATGATTGTAAAGGTAACCGTACGCCAAATAAAGAGTTCAACAAATAGTATGAAGAAACATTGTTCCTCAGCAGTTGAGATAAGGGCTGTAAATAATGATTGAATCTCAAAATGTCCATTTAACTCTAATACATTACATTATTTAGGTATTCTATTAGTTACCACAGATCAGCAAAAAATATGGTATCTATCTTTTGGGGATTGGCTTATTTCACTAAGTATAATGGTTTCCAGTTGCATCCATTTTGTTGCAAAAGACAGGATTTCATTTTTTAATTTATCACTGAGTAGTATTCCACAGTGTATATATACCATAATTTCTTTATCCAGTCATCAGTTGATGGACATTTGGGTTGATTCCATACCTTAGCTATTATGAATTGAACTGTGATGAACATGAGGGTACAGATCACTCTTTCATATCCTGATTTCATTTCATTAGAGTAAATTCCAAGGAGTGGCATGGCTGGGTCATATGGTAGATCTATTTTCAGATTTATCCACTCGGCATAGCTGTCTCAGCTAGATGCAATTTGAATACTTGCCTATAATTGTTTTCAACTGAGATTAGGGAAAGACTTTTTACACTGGATCAATCTGAGTCATGTCAAAGACAGACAGTTTCAGAAGTGAGATTATTCAGGGAATCACTGGACAATCCAAATAATGACAGTTCTTTGGGAATGAGGCTTTGGGGGAGTTCTAGCTTCCTCCAGTAGCTACCAGACTGCATGTGTTCACTGAGAATGCAGACGTTAAGTTTCCAAGGCTACTGTGGAGCTGGAGATAAAGGTATGAGTCTAGGGTAAGTTAAAATGCATAAAATGTACTGTTCTCATTGAAAGTTGGCTGCCTTTCTTGAAAAAAAAATGCTTCCCAGGTTGCAGTAAGCCTTTGGTTAGTTTCCAGAGTTCTGAAAAAGGTAATTCTGATTATATTTTGCAAGTTTTGTCATTGCTTTAATGAAGAACATAATTTTAGGGTGTTCTCTAATTCTGCCATTTTCTCTGATGCCATTCCCTGCTTTTAACTTCTGACTAATGTGCTTACATGTAGGGTCATCTGTTTCTTTGGCTCTTCTATCTCATCTGTAACCAGATAGCAGATACATTGTGACCATGGGAGGAAGTGAAATCCTCATGCATCACAAAGTGAAACTGTACACTGGGTGTGATAGAACACACGTTAAAAGAATTTAAATGTTGATGATCTCTGAGCCACATGCCAGCCAGTGTATATAGAAGAACTAGGCAGGCATGCTATGTAGGCCACTGTTATTTTAGGTTTTCTTTCACAATGCTGAGTATAAATCCTAAATAATGACCACTGAAGTAGTTATGGTAGATTTATTACTGTGCTTTTTTTTTTTAAATGAGAAGAAATTACAGTTCACAAGTATTAACTGATTTTCTCAAGGTTAAACAGCTATTATGGCATGAATGAATCAAAGTCCATATCTAGGGATTCTGATATCATCACTTATCCTCTTTTCTTCTCATACTATCTCTCAGAGGATGTGTATATTACCGATCTCCTGGCACCTAAATCCCTCATTAAGAGCCATTATCACATGGAAGATGTAGAAGCAGAATGGACCATGTATTATTCTCTGTGAAACAGTAGCTGAGCACCTTAAATTCAGAAATATTCCACCCACATATTTGCAGCTGGGGAAGGGTGATAACTGGGGGGATGAATTTCAGAGGATAGAAGCAGTTCTACTTTCCCCAAATACTACATTTGAAATGCATTCAGTCAAAGCCTTGTGTGGCAGACTTGGAACTGTTCAGTGGATCACATCAAAGATAGTAGTAGGGGTGCAGAGATGCAGGTGTGAGTAGTAGGTACCACAGGGGAAGTGAACAAATGAAAAGCAAGAAAGCTTTAAGGGAGTACATAGAATGGTGAGTGGAGAAGCTCTTAGAGTTATGTTTAAGACCAAGCAGAACAACAAATGAAGGAGGGGCGAGATTTTAGGCTTTATTATTTTTGAAGGAAATTTATCTTTAAATTTTAATTTTGAATTCTGTTGAGGAACTTAAAAGTTTAATAATAATTATATAATGTCTTCTGTTCAAAAATTGTATGAACTCCAGGGCACTGGAGCCAGGGCTACCATATTTAAATTATTACACTACCACTGCTCAGCTATAGTGCCTTGGAGAAGTTACTTAAAATCTCATGCCTTGGTTTACAATCCTATGAAATGAGAATAAGAATAAAGCTTCCTTATGTGGCCTTGGGGGCCAAATACACTGCACATATCTTACCTTTCCTTACAGATCTATGAGATATGGTGTAGTGTGTCTTTGTCTCACACTGTGGAGAGAGGAACCCATCTCTGGTTTCAGACGAAGAGGAGGTGAAGTTTTTAGGGGGAAAAAGAAAAGGTTTTACTTAGGCCTTTGAACTTAACCACACAGTCCAACATGGCTTTGGCGGTAAAAGTTTACATGGGAGTATAAAGTCTTTTTCTGTTTATTAATCATGCCAGGCCAATATTTTATGTCTTGTTTTAATTCCTCATGCTCACATGTCCTCAGTTGCAAATGTAGTATTGTGGTACAAGGGTAGGCGGTCACAGGGCTCAACCTACTATGACTTCCCCAAAGCTTCCCTGGTCATTTCTGTCCAGAGGACTTCTTCCTTTTCAGAAGAACATACCTAGTGTTACCTCAAAACATTGCCACTTTGAAAGCTTTCACTTAAAA
This sequence comes from Sylvilagus floridanus, assembly GCA_949820135.1. NCBI lineage: Eukaryota > Metazoa > Chordata > Mammalia > Lagomorpha > Leporidae > Sylvilagus > Sylvilagus floridanus. Next base: position 124,427,134 of record OX463225.1, read on the forward strand.
ATACATAGGGCCAGGAATTTGGCACAGCAGTTAAACTGATGGTTGGGATGCCTAGCCCCATATCCAGTGACTGGGTTTGAGTCCCAGCTCTATGTCCGATTCCTGCTTCCTGCTAATGTGTATCCTGGGAGGTAGCAGATGATGGTTCAAAATACTCAAACCCATGCTACCCACATGTAAGACCTAACTGGGTCCCTGGTTCTTGGCTACACCCTGGCCAAACCCTGACTGTTGGAGGCATTGGGGAAATGAACCAGTAATGGAAGATCTCAATCTATCAGTTTCTCTGTCTCTAAAAATAAATAAATGAATAAATAAACTTTAAAAAGTCATTGATATGAAAACCTACAATCAATCAGTGTTTAACACACACACACACACACACACACATATACATATATCCACATGTAACTGGTCACAAGTCTAGGAGTGGGTACCAAAGTTCTACCATTTTCTAAAGAACAAAAGATTCAGCATCTATCAGTGGTCGTATTTCCTGCCAAATGGAAGTTGTCAAATGTTAGTAAAGGGCAGGGGGAATGGAGGAGAAAGGGGGTTTAGAAGAGAAATAATTCTGCCGTGTTTTCTTCCCCAGGGTCTGGTTTTGTTCACACCTCTCACATACTCATGCCTTTCCCTCAGTAACTTTTCCCTCAGGGACTTTTGACATCTTTGACTTTACATACACACACACACACACACACACACATACACACACACATACACACATACACACCCAACATTTGCAAAGCTAGTTTGCCTTGAATTTCTTTTTTTACTTACAGCCAAACTAATTCATTTCAGTAACTAGCCCATCAGTTCCCTCCTGGGTGTTTGTCCTGTCTTCAACCCTGGTTCACCAAGCTAGAGTTTCTTAGCTACATATTACACAGGAAGAAGAATCCTTCTTCCCAGGCATTAAAATATTGGTGATAATACAACTCTGTAAGTGGATTAACTGACTTGGGGCCCACAACCTCTGGTTCTCCAGTTGTCAACCACATATCAGTTAACTATTCCTTTTGGATGAGAAATGGGATAGTTAACTGACTATCCCACTGAAGTCCTGACAGGTTTTTTAGGACTATCCTGGAATCAGATACATTTTTTCCAAGGTCTATTTTTTAGAAATTTGGGAAATGCTTTCAATTTGATTAATGAGGGAGCTACATATAATGCTTTACCTTTGAAGTTCTTCACAGAATGAAGCATTTGGGAAACTACAAAAAAATGCTATATCCACCCTCCTGTAAAGCAAAGAAGACACCCAATATTGAGTTCATCCTTTTGTGTCATTGTGTGTGGAATTGAAGACATTGCTCTTTGTTGAATAGTTGCTACCTAACATACATGATATTAAATGCTATAATATTCATTCTCTTTTTCAGATTACAAGACTTTACAACAAACAATGACAACAAAGAATACCCAGTTCAGTTTACAGATGAATAATTTGAGATCCAGAGAAGTGAAAGTCTGTCGGGTGTGGGTAAAGGTCCTAATTAATTAAATCTTTGTTGCTTACTAAGTTCTGATTCAATTAAAAAATAAGACAAGAGTGAGTCAGGTGGAGCCTTGCTAGTATCTGTATTGCTGATGCACTCTGACATTGGGTGAAGTGACTCATTTCTGAAATAAAGCCTTGACACTGAACCACTCAGTATTAGAATAACTCACTCAGCTATGCTGGGCTGGTGCAGTGTCTCCCCAGGGGCAGAGCCTGTGCAACTAGGAATGGAGTGGACTTCATCCCCTGTGGCCACTACTTGCAAGAGGGAGGGACAAGCAAGCAGATGGGAAGATTGGCATTTACTTTCTGTGGACAGAAGTGACTGAAGAGGGTACCAGCATTGCGGTGTGGTGGGTTAAGCCAGTGGCACATAGCAGAGTGTTAGTGCTATCCTGGCTATCCTACTTCCAATCCAGCTCCTTACTGAAGCACCTGGGAAAGCGGGGAAGATGGCCCAGCTGCCTGGTTCCTGCCACACACTTGTGAGACCTGGATGGAGTTCCCCATTCTTGGCTTCCACCTGGCCCAGGTCTGGTTGTTGTGGCCATTTGGAGAGTACTAGCATATGGAAGAGTCCCCAACTCCCACCCTCACAGACTCTCCCTCTTATTCTGCCTTTCAAATAAATAAAATGAATCTTTTAAAAATTTTATTTAAGGCATACAAATTCCCTGTATTTTATATATATATATGTTTAGGAGCATAGTGATCCTTCGCACCCCACCCCCCCTCCTGCCCATATTCCCACCCTTCCCCCCTCTCATCTTCCCATTCTTAATCTTTACAAAGATCTATTTTCAGTTTACTTAAATAAAATAAATCTCAAAAAAAACAATGAAGTGAAGAAGTGGAAGGAAGGTGAAAACATTATATCTCTCATATTCCCTGCACATGGGAAGAAACATCAGGAATATAAAAAGAACAAGCATTGTCTTCCATGGCTCACCCCTAAACAGAAGAGATTTATCTAAACTGGAAAAAACCAATTAAGGCAGAAGCAGCCCTAGAATAGAGGACTTTTATTCTGTTCCTGCTATACAATTCTGCTCTTTCAGATAAACACAGGCTTTGAAGGTCTCACGTTGTCTTCATCACAGGGAACACGCAGCAGACAGTTGCTTCTTACAACTTTCTCACAATATATTTGTGCAACCGATTTAATTATACATCTTTTTTCTTAATAAAAAGAAGCATAAATTCACAGAGGTTAAGTGACTTGCTGGGGATCACAAAGCTAGGAGCAGGTGATTTGGAGCAGTGAACTCAGGGTCATCTATCTCAGAAGGCCATACTCTCGGCCGGCGCCGCGCCTCCATAGGCTAATCCTCCACCTGTGGCGCCGGCACACTGGGTTCTAGTCCTGGTCAGGGCGCCGGATTCTGTCCCGGTTGCTCCTCTTCCAGGCTAGCTCTTTGCTGTGGCCCAGGAGTGCAGTGGAGGATGGCCCAAGTGCTTGGGCCCTGCACCCCAAGGGAGACCAGAGAAGCACTCGGCTCCTGGCTTTGGATCAATGGCGCGCCACTGCATCACTGGTCTTTCCAAGACAGTGAATAACAGAAGACAGATGAATGGCATCACATGGTGCACTAGTGTCTCGAAAGGGGAAATGCTCTTAAAAAGCAGAGACAGGGATGACTTCACTGAGGATTTTGTTAGAGAGGTAAAAGGATTCTGGGGAAATTCTGTGGAATTAGGAATCTTGTACAGCGTTACTCAGGGGGCTGCTAAGTAAATGAATGCTTCTGAGGCTCAGGATTGTGTACCATGCTCTATCGATGCAGCAATTCTATGAGTTTCTTATATCAAGAGCTGGGTCTTAGTCCTCTGTGGTCCAAGCCAGGATCAGGATTTCAGGACCCGATCTTGAGGACAGCCCAAGAGCCTGAATTAGGGACGAGGGGCACTAGGGTCCAGCCAAGAAGTTGGCTGCAGGGTGATGCACAACACGAGCCTGAGGAAAGGCCGCAAGCTGCAAAACCAGGAGCAGTCAGTGCTGTTGCTATGGGAGCAGGGCAGGCAGGTGTCGGCGAAGGTGCATGGAGAGATCAGTGTGGAACTGGGGTCCATCAGGTTAGAGTGGGAGGAGAGCAGCTGCTGAGTGTCTCTCCTGACCTTCAGTTTGGGCCAGGATTCCTTTCCAGAGCCTGTCTATGTCCAGCACAAAATTGCTACTTTTTGCTGAAATAAAAGACTAACAGTATATATTTTCTAGTCTGTCTTTAAAGGAGGAAATCATGCAGTTGACAATACACACAAAGGTCTTCAAAGAGTTTATGGAAAACACTTATTATGAAAAAACTATGCATGCATTCCAACATGTTTTATACCAAAATATACTTATCTTTTAGTTCCATTTTTCAATGAGATTTTTAAAGTACTTTTGTGTTATCAAATTGTTTTCACAACAGTGTCCACTTCACAGAGGGAAAAGACTTTTAAGGGATTCTTGGGGCCAAAGTATGAATTAATGCCCTCTAAGATCTTTCCAATTTTAACATTCTATAATTTTTCCTCATTTTTCTTATTATGTTTTTACTGAGGCCTGAAGTCATCCATCTAATAATTGTTCCATATTAGTGATTCTGGAAAGTGCTCAATTACAATTCCAAATTATTATGAATATAATATTAGAGTTATTTTAAAATAACAGAGTATAATTGTTTTCTGAAATATCATGGGACCTTTATCTCCTACAGTTTCCAGTTACTTTATAGTTGCTCTGTGATTTTGATATTGGGATCATAAGAATGAGTAGAGACTTTACTAGCAGCAGAGAGAAGCCTTGGATTCCAGAAGGTAGTTCTAGAAGGAGATGCACAATTCTGACAATGCACCATGAGTTAGATCTACTTCTCATGCCCCTGGTTGTTCAAGGTTTATTGGCCTAGAGAGGGCTGTGGGCTGGGATGAAGGAGTCACAGAGGAAGTTAGAAAGAAGTAGGCACTCTGGTTTTTACCATGGGTTTGGAGGATTCAGCTGCAGAGAGGCCCACAGCTCTGTTCTCAGATGAAGCCCAGTGAGGACAACACACTCCTTAATGCAAGGGCTGTTGTGAGTGTCCAGTGTGCCTGGCCTGGAAGGCTTTTAAAAGCTCCCGGTGCTCATCAGGATGTGACAGCAGGGAATTAAGCCAGAGAAAAGCATGAATTTGGTGCAGGACTTATGGATGACCCCACTTGGTTTCCACAGCACCTGTGGCATGAAAGCAGCTTCATATCCACTCCCGAGTGGGACATAGAAATGACCTGAGAGGGCACCAGTCACTAGGACCTTGGATTGAAAATGAGGGCTGATTCAACAGTGACTTGTCTGCAACCAACATTGAGTAGACACAAACCCAGAAGACATGTGCCTGCCCAGAGAAGTAGCAGCCCAGCCTAGGTGTCCTCTTCCCTCCACTTGACTCCACTGATTTGTCCATGTAATCTCTCCCCATAAATCAGATAAAGCCTGAGGAAGTTGGCGGCGGGGAGAGTGGTGGTCCCCACATTGACTGAGATTAATTTTCTGCCTTTCAGATTAAGGATGCATAGGTGGATTTTATTTATTTATTTATTTATTATTATTTTTAATTAATTAATTTTTTTGACAGGCAGAGTGGACAGTGAGAGAGAGAGACAGAGAGAAAGGTCTTCCTTTTGCTGTTGGTTCACCCTCCAATGGCCACTGCAGCTGGCTCCAGGAGCCAGGTGCTTCTCTGGTCTCCCATGGGGTGCAGGGCCCAAGCACTTGGGCCATCCTCCACTGCACTCCTGGGCCACAGCAAAGAGCTGGCCTGGAAGAGGGGCAACCGGGACAGAATCTGGCATCCTGACTGGGATTAGAACCAGGGGTGCTGGCGCTGCAAGGTGGAGGATTAGCCTATTGAGCCGTGGCGCCAGCCTAAGTTTATTTATTTATTTTTTTATAAACTTAACTAATTTTAAAGAAGCATCCAAGAATGATACATCTTTTGTCAGCACTTAAGACATAATTATAATATAACTCTGAGGACAGAGGTCCTATATGAGAAGTTAGTGCACAGTGACTCTGTGGATTAGCCTATTGAGCTGTGGCACCTGCCGCATAGGTGGATTTTAAATTGGGTATGGAAAAATAAATTTACGCAGAACACTCTTCAGTGTGCAGATTAAATTTCTTACCCATGTTATGGAACATGGTAAATTTCTTTAACCAGACTATTTGGAATCTTCCCCAAGACCTTCACAGATGATAAATTGAGAAAAAATTGAGAAATGGTCAAAAGATATGAATAGACATTGTATGAGAGAAGAAATACAGGGGCTGGCTGTGGTATAGAGAGAAAAGCTGCCAGCTGCAATGCTGGCATCCCATATCAACACTTGTTCATGTCCTGGCTACTCCATTTCCCATCTATCTCCCTACTAATGGCTTGAGAAAGGCAGCAGAAGATGACCCAGGTGTTTGGGCCCCTGATACTCAAGTGGGAGACCTGGAGGAAGCTCCTGGTTCCTGGCTTTGGCCTGGCCCAGCTCCAGCCCTGTGGCCATCTGCAGAATGATTTAGCGATGGAAGAACTCTCTCACCTTCTCTCTGTAACTCTGCCTTTCAAATAAATAAGAAGTACAAATTGTCAACAAAATATATTTGAAAATACCCAGGATCACTAGCCATCAGGGAAATAAAATAAAAACCACAATGCGACATCATCTCCTTTCAGTGACTATTCTCTGGAAGCCAGAAAGTAGCAAATGCTGGCGAGGCCGTGGAGAAAAGGAAACACTAATATGCAGCTGCTGGGAATGCAAGTTACTACAATCATTATGGAAAAGATTCATCAAAAAAAAAATAACTAAAAATAAGTCTTCCATATGACCCAGCTATTTCACTTTTGGAATATATCCAAAAAAATGAAGTCAACATATGAAGCAAATACCTGAACTCCCATGGTTATTGCAGTCCAATTCACAATAGTAAAGATATGGAATCAACTGATAACTGGATTAAAAAATGTGTTAAAAATACACAATGGAATATTAGTCATTAAAAAGAATGACGTCCTGACACTTGCAACAAAATGGATGGAACTGGAGATTATTAGGCTAAGTGAAACAAACCAGACCCAGAATAACAAATTCTACGTTTTCTCTCATATGTGGAAGTTAATATATATAGAGAGTTTGAAATGGGTAGATATCATATCATTTGGTATAGTTATATATAGTAAGTGCATGTATATGATATTTACACATGGAATAAATATGGCAAATGTGAAAAATATCAAATAAATAAATGGCTGAAAGACACACAGCTGGCAAATGGAGGGAGCGAGACGTGAGCCCATTTGGGTATGAAGTCTCTGTCCGCTCCACAGAGTGCACTGCCGTTTCACAGGGTGTGTCTGCCTTGGCAATGTAAGGTAGAAGGAAAATGAAAGCAACCAAGCAAAATGTGCCAATCCAAAATAGTTATGGGACCGGTTGCCAGATTCTGTTTGAAATAACTGATTCACTCACAATGAGAAAGGAAGAAGCTGCTGCAAAAGAATCAAAATGTGTCCTGTAGCAAAAGGCTGTTAAGTTCTGGTCCCTTTGGGTCAAATCCTCTTTGTGGCTCTTTGGTGCATACACAGTGACTCAAATTATGTTGGAAAAAAAAAAGACTGCTTGCCCTAAGCTGTGTATTGATGGGAGAAACCCAGGACACACTCCTGCATATTTGCAAACAGAATTTTCAGAGTTGGCTCTCAACAGCAGGCTTCTTTGTGTGTCTACCACAGGCAGAACAAAGCCCAGGAAGATCAGGCACAAGGGTCCCTGTTCAAGGTACAACCAAGGACACTAACAGAATGACTGCCAAAGCCAATTGAATTATTTTGGGTTTGTTGATACTTCTGGTGGTTGTTGAAGGTCTGAAGAGAGGTAGGGAGGTAGCTATTAGCTTTAGTTCACTTCATGGACTCCAGGACAGTAGATGGGTGTAGTCTCCTTTACTTACAAAAGCAATAGAATGGGCATTGAAGTTGCAGTGGATAAAGCAAGCTACCTCCACAAGTGAATAGGAGCAATAAAGAAAAGAGAGCCATACAAGCACCCACCTCAAGGACGGTTTCTCTGGGTTGATGTTGTTTGTATGCATTTATAAAACAAAAAATAAAATGAAATAAAAATCTTCCTTTGGTTTATGGTTCAAAAAGATAGGAACATTTCTATTTATATCGTCACAAATTCACAGACTTTCTTCAAGGTGTATTGTGTGGCACTATCTGGTTCCAATGATGTTTGCAGTGAGCCTTTCCCTCCCTTTAGGTCTAGGACACATGTGGTGTCCCTCCTGTGTGCTGGGCAACACCTCCCACATTGCTGCGTTTTCTGGCTGCCAGATGGAACTTTGATTTCACACTAAAGCAATTTCTGTGAATATCTTTGTCACTTTCAGTGTGATGTTACTTCTGAGTCTACGTACCATCCTAACAGAAGTTTCTCCAGGTAGACTACCAACCATGTTCCAGTGACCCCATTGCAACCTCTTTCATGGTGTTGCCCTTTGCTTTGGACATTTTTGATTATTGCTTCTGAATGTGCAGTTGCAATAGCACCTTCATAGGAGTGCAAACTTCACCCTCTGGAAGTAATGCCTGGATTTTCACTTATTCTCTTTGAGGACTGACTTACCATCTGAATTCCTTCTCTCTCTCTCTTTCTCTCTCTCTGTGTGTGTGTGCAGGTCTCACCTATCAATATACCCTAAAGACATTCTAGAAGTTGTTTGGTTAAATTATAGTTAACAATTATAATAAAACACTTTAGAGTTTACAGAGCATTTTTGATACTGTAGATGAAAAATTTTAATATGACAAATAAGGCTAAAAGAGGCTAAATATCAAATCATGTTATTATATATTGTTAGGGTTAAAGTTTCTGTTTAGGGAAAATTTACTCAGGTAGCACCCAGATGAAAGATGTTTTCCTTTCACCAGTAGCCACAATTATCTTAACCTTTTCCATGTACAAAACACAGAAGCAAACCAACCAACCATCCCACTGAAAAACCAACCAACTGCACAGTCCTAAACTTCAAGATTAGAACTAGCAGTAGCTAGATCTGAGAAGTGAAAATTGATCACTTACATATTTCCAAGAACTGCATTTAGAAAGACTAAGAGTAGTGTTTTCTTATTACAAAACACTTCGCTCAAAGAAACATTTAGCTCACTACTTGCTCCACAAGAGAATGTTTCGAGGGTATCCTGGATGTGTGTGTGTGTGTGTGTGTGTAATAAATTTATGTGTGTATTTTTATTCAAATGCTATATTTAGGCTTCTAGAAAACTAAAATTTATAAAAACAGTTAAGATTTATTGGGCAATAACGAAGTAACAAGATCTCTATTTAGCACTATACATTTTCTAATTTAATTTTTTTGTATATAAAGCCTATTAACACTTCTTCATTTCATCAGCTGAAGAAAGGAGGTTTTCTACAAAATTTGTATTATGTTCAAACAAAGTAGAAGCTGAACTTGGGGCTTAAACTTGGCATGCTTACCTTTCTGTATCAGAATGACTTATGACATATGACATCTCTTCAGTCATTCTCTTTGAAACTCTTTGATGTCTTAGCTTTTAAAAAATGCTTATTTTTATTTATTTTCACCTACTTGAAAGGCAGAGAGGGAAAGAGATAGATAGATAGATAGATAGATAGATAGATAGATAGAATCTGTCGTCATTGATTCATTCCTGAATGCCCTCAACAGCTAAGGCTGGGCTGGGTCAAAGTCAGTAGCCTAGAACTCCTTCTGGATCTCTCATGTGGTAGCAGGGGTACAAGTACTTGAGACATTACCTGTTTCCTCCTAGGATGTGTTAGCATGAAGCTGGATCATGGGCAGCATAGCCTGGACTCCAAATGGCACTGCAATAATGCAATGCAAATGGCAACATAACCTGCTATGCCACAACACCAGCCCTGATGTCTTTATTTTTGAAAAGTCCAAAGTGAAGGCTCCCCTAAGCTGTTTTTCTCATAATCTAGCTAAAGCAGGTAGACTTTGGTTGACAACAGCCATCAAAATTTGAGTTCCTGGATTGGATGGATCAGACACATAGTTGATCTGCTTACGAAACAAGGCTTCTCCTATTAAGGGTGACCCATGTCACATTTGCACCTGTATTGTCTTAGCTGAAGCCACGCCCTCTATGCCATCAGGTCATTATTCAACAAGAATGTGGCTACCTGCTTTACCCTTTGCTTTTGCTCATGCCCACTGACTTTTACTGGTCTCAGATTTGCTCACCCTGGCCACCAGCACTGTGTTATACTTACTCAGAGGCATTGTTCACATTTTGTCTATCATTCACATGGCACGTTCACATGTACAGTGTTCTCTGGATTTGTGCAGCCTACCAGATTGTATTTCATTGGCTTTCTTATCTAATTTTGCAGTTTCATAATAAGTAGTTTGACAGTTAAGTCTGAGTCTCACACATTTTCATGTCAAATCCTCAGTATCTAACTTGTCTTATATTGATAAATCCATGTTTTCTGAAAACAAGCCTATTTATTTATTATAATTTTTAGATTTGCCATCTACTGCCATCTACTGAGTTATCCCCAGCTTCATTGATTTCATAGATTGCCTTTGGATGGCAATATTTTTGTCATATTTCTTTAAAAGTATGTTTTGTGATTCAATTTCATATTGCTAATTCAATAACAGAAGCTTTGATTCATCCTCCATTTTTTTTTTTTTTTTGACAGGCAGAGTGGACAGTGAGAGAGAGAGACAGAGAGAAAGGTCTTCCTTTTGCCGTTGGTTCACCCTCCAATGGCCGCCGCGGACTGCGCTCTGCGGCCGGCGTACCGCGCTCATCCGATGGCAGGAGCCAGGAGCCAGGTGCTTTTCCTGGTCTCCCATGGGGTGCAGGGCCCAAGCACTTGGGCCATCCTCCACTGCACTCCCGGGCCACAGCAGAGAGCTGGCCTGGAAGAGGGGCAACCGGGACAGAATCCGGCGCCCCGACCGGGACTAGAACCCGGTGTGCCGGCACCGCAAGGCGGAGGATTAGCCTGTTGAGCCACGGTGCCGGCCTCATCCTCCATTTTTTAAAAAAAATTATTTCCTAGAGAGAGAGAGGAGAGAGAGGGAAAGAGAAGTAAATGGAAGTGTTATCTTGCGGCTCATTTTCCAAATGTCCACAATGGCTGGGACCGCATAGGTGGTAGAGACTCAACTGATTGTGCTATCACTGCTGTCCCAATGTGAATATTAGCAGAAAGCTGGAATCAGAAGCAGAGCCTGGACTTGAACCTAGGTAGCCACTCTAATAAGGGATGCGGGCCTCCCAAGTGAAATCTGAACTGCTACACTGAAAGCTTACCCCAAATCTTCCATTTTAATCAGCATCTTTTTTCAAAAAGCACTCAGATTTTCAAAATCAAATCTGTACATAGAGATTTCCTTAATTATAAAAGTAAGTTAATTGCTTCCTTTCGCTTTTCCTTCCTCTGAGATCCCTCCTTTTCATGTCTAGTTTAAATCTTCCTTCTGGTACTTATGGACCTAAATCTTTTGCATCATTTCCATTTGTTTCTCCCTATTGGAGTATCTGTATCTTTGAGCACAGAAGCCATGCCTTTAATTTTATATCCTTGTATGTTTAGCAAAAGACCTCGTACCATAAGTATTTGTTAATGACCTTGTCTTTTTTGTCCATTTCTTTATCTGCAGAAAGTTAGAGAAATGTCTGGCATAAATATTTATTGCATGAATAAAATGATGCCATTTGTAATTGGAAGTTTAGTAAAGGAATTCTATGAATAGTAAATTTATGTAAAACACCAGACAGATAGAAGACATTTATGTACCCTTTCTGAATTAGAACACATGAGTGACACTGTATATGATGAATTATTTAGCAAATACATCATTAATAAATCATATTTAGCTAAAGATGAATATATGATGCCCTTTCTGTGTACTTTCCATTTAGGAAAACCATTGGAAACCCATTTGTTTGAAAGTTCCTAAGTCATGGAAAGAAAATAATGTGAGAGCTTTGTGTAATTATATCTACCCAACCACACCCACACACATCCTTTTCAGTAGGAAAGGGCATGGATTTAGCAGAGGAAAACCAGAGGTCATATGTGGTATTTTCAAAAGACACTAATAGCTTCAATTCTATGCAAGACTGCCACCATAACATGTGCAACCAAGTATAAAACAAAAATGCAAAGCCTTTTGATATATCTATATCTATATCTCTACATAACTTTAAGATGTCAATATCAGATGAGCATTAAACCAATTTCAGGACCCTTCTGAGTATGGACACAGTCCACACCTTCATGAAGCTGAAGCCAGAGTCTGGGCTCCATGTGAGCTTTGTCACTGCAGATCTTGTGGGATTACTTAAGTTAGTCCAAGGAGGAAACAGCAAATGTGGATGAAAGAAACTGCCTTGGTCTTCCTGAAGATCCTCAGTACTGCCAGGAGTCATGGGACTCAGTGGGCCTTTTCCTCATTGGAGCTAATATTTGCTGAAAGAGGGCACTTGTTGCTGGGAAGAGACAGGGAATTACTGGTGCACTTAGAGCACTGGCAGGGAGGATCCTGGGGTCTCATTGGAATGAGTCAATGCCTAGAAAAGGCATGGATCCTTGCAAGTTTTGATCTACTGAGGAGGTAGGCATGGATTAACACCTGGAGTTGGTAGTGATTTTGCTAGTGTTCTCTTAGAGTTGGAGCCCCAAATATCTGTATAGGGGCCTGAGCTGAGTACAATTTTTATTTTGACATGAGTACTTGACTTATTAGAGAAAGGTGTGACCCAGAAAGTGTGAGGTACACATAAGTAATACTTAAAGGCCTTGTGTATCTAGTCTATAACCAGAAGGTGTGGGTGCAACTTTGGCTTGGCTGTGGGCAGCTGTAACCCTTTGAGCAACTCCCTTTCTAAGTCTCAGCTTCACAAATGCAGGAATTGAACGTTTATTCTCCAAGTTGCTTTTCAGTATCAAATGCAAAAATAAGTCACAATTCTTTCTGATGGTGGTGCCTGTATGGTTCACAAAACACTTTTACATATAATGTCCATTCTGCAATTGTTGGAACCAGACTTCCTGTCTCCAGGTCAGTCTTCTTCCACTTTACCATACTGTCTTCTGCAGAATTTCCCTATTGGGATTAGAAATGAGCTTCATGTTATCTCCAGCTTTCAGTTTTTTATTAAGTTAGGTTCACTCTGAATATTTCTGTCTTAATTGTCAAGCTGTGATGCAGACATTTGAGAAGGGCTCCTGCCTCTGCAGACTTGGGGGCGTACAGACTTGACCTCTTGATGGAAAGAGTGTTTGCTTCCTACAGAAGTTGGTGTAAGTCAACATGTCAGGGGAAAAGCTTTGACAACATTTGAATTTAATTCTGACTTACATTCAAATTTCTATATGCCTCCAGGAGAGTAAAGAAATACTCCTTTCCTTCTGACACCAATGAGGAAATAAAACAGGCCAATTCTACAAAACAACCAATGGGTGACAGAAATAGGATAGCTAACCTTTAAAATCTGACATGAAGTCTAGTGTAGGCTTGGAAATAGCCCAGTACCCATGACAAAACATCCGGCAAAATAGTCAATGCCAAACTAGCAAGAAAGACTGGAAGCTGGGCCTTGCTCAAAACTCAGAAAGTGAGGATCTGTGGTTTTTAGATTTATTCTCATGCCCAGAGTCACATTGTTGGCTGCCGTGTTCAGCTCATCTTTTTTTTTTATCACTCAAATGGGTATCAATGGATAAAATCTGTCACTTTGAATATTTGATTGGCATCATGGAGAGAACATGATCATTTTTCATTGAATAAGACATACCTAAGCCTGTGTGAACTTATAATAAAGTGTGAATTGATCATCATGATAATGTTTGATTCACAGATGGGCTTAAGGATTTTATAACGTATGTTAAAGTTTCCTGATACATGGTGATACCAAAAATGAATTCAGTTGAATTGTTCACCACCATTGATTTATTTACAGACTTCCAAAGTCAAGGGCAACTTCTCTTTCAATCAAAGATCTACTATAAAGACTTCTTCAGCAGTGTGAAGTTATAGAATTCTACAACTACAATTTGGTATTAGACTAGCAGCAAAGCAATGAGAAAAGAGTACAGAACAAACTGAATTAATATGAACTACCAAGCGCACCAAGGAAAAGGGCCTATAAATTTGAGCCCATAGATCCTTATTAACTCCTGTGCAGGGAAAAATCTAGTGGAAAGGAGAGCAAAACAAAGCACTGGTGGTCCTAAGAAAAATGTCAGATGTGAAGATTGAAGAAGAAGCATGGATTGCTCTCATTATTACTGAATGAACATTTCCTGGGCCCTACTGTATGCAAAGCATCTGAAGTTGTCTTCAAGTTATAGCCTAACAGGAGGTACATGGCATGTCCCAGGCATTAGAAAGAAATTGCCCAAAGAGACACCCGCAGAGGTTTAGATGGTTTAGCACTGAAGGCATCAAGGAGGTTCTCCATGCAGGTGACATGTGAGATTATCCTTACAGAAGGATTCTCTCATTGTAGATTGCAAAATTTTTTTTTAAAACTATGAGAGGGAAGAGAAACTGCATAGAGTATGAATAAATATTGCTCTTGGACATTTTTGCTTTGGTGTGAGTGTGGAGTCAAAAATGAGAATTTCTTGCTGTGATTCATAGTTGAACAAATTTGAGAGTCATTGCCTTAAAGAAGGAGTGTGATTTGGAAACGTTGCTGTAAGCTTCTGGTTTTTGCATAGCCAGTTTCTTTCCCTGAACTACCCTTCTGTAACAGTTCTTTCTTGTCTTCAGCTTCTGACTTGAACTGCAAAACTGAGTTTAGACACTACCTCTTCTCTTAGGGTTTCCTCCCTCCATCCTAGTCTCTATCTCCATCCTATGGTGCGTTGAGTGCTCCACCACTATGCTCCACAGCATCCTATGCTTACACATGTCACAGCACTTACATTACACAGTAATTGTATTTACTTACTTGTTTGACCCACATCAACAATGAACTTTCTTGAGTCAGGGAAGCTCATAAGGTTTGTATCTGAGTCAGGGTTAGTCTGGGGTGGAGAGCAGCCACTTAGGGCTCTGTACTTAGAAGGACCTTGTACTTACATTGCATTGCTGTAACTACCTTGAAATCCTTAATGTTTTTTAAAATAAAGAGTCAGAATTGTTATTTTGTACTATAGCTACAAATTATGTAGCTGTCCTGTTTTACTTTCCCTAAGTATAACCAGAGTAAGCCTAGACAACAGAGTGTGAGATCCACAAATGAATGAACAAAAGGGGAGTGAATTGAGGTCCATCATTTACTGAGAGCATGTTATGTTAGCCCAGGAACTGTGCTAAGGGCAGTCATTGATTTCATATCATCTAAATATCTGCATAGTTAGGGACAAGTCTTACTAACAAGGGTTAGTTCAAATTAGTACACAGAGAAAGCATTAATGGAAGATGTATCTGGGAAGGAGGTTAAGAGCAGATTGTATAGGGAGAACTGAAATTTAGGACTTTACTCTGATGATAATGGGAAGTTAAGGAACATTTTTGAGTAATTAGATCTGGGCATGAAGGAAAGTTTTTGAGCTGTTTCAACTCTGAAATAGAATGGAAACCTATTATCATTTGGGAATGAAAATTTTAGAGGACTCCATGAAGTCAGTGTTAAACTGCACATCCAATTTTTATGGAAATCTGAATATTTCTGTGGTATCAGATGCATTGCTTTCAGTGATAGAAGCTGATCATGAACTCACACATTGTTTTGGAAATAATAAAAATTTAAACCTCTATGTCCATGTGTATTTGATTTATGTGTATTTTCTCCCCTTCTCTGTCACAAGGGAATCCGAAATAGAACAGATAGGTTTTAGATATTCAAATTGTGCCTAGCTAGCAATTTATGGCTATTCCTATCTAAATATGTGTATATATAAATAGAGACCAGAGTCATTTTTCTTTTCTTGCTATCCATGGATAAGTAAATAAAAAGAAAAAAATAGCTGGAGAAAAAAATAGAAGGAGAAAAAATAGCATTTGCTTAAAGCAAACTAGCTTTGACTGTGGCTGTGTGATAAGGAAAAAGCATTTTCAGACGGTTGCTTTGGTGATAAATCATGCACAGTAGATTAGAGCTTGGTAGATATAGGATTGGTGCTAGGTACAGGGATTCTTTTCATGGTGACTAGAGTTCATTTCTAATCTCATTAGGTTCCATATAGCTCCTTTAGAAATTATTTAACAAACTCAAACCAACAATTTGGAGTATTTTAAGTGTGCCACGCCTTATGCCAAGATTGGGGATACAAGAGTGAAAAGGCACATTTTCTCTCTGTGGAAGCTCACAGTACAATGGGGGAGCAACAGAGCTGTAAACAGGCATTTGGAAAATGGTGTGAGTGGGGGAGCGAACTTAATCCCTGAGTATTATTAGAATGCAGAGAAAATGCATGCTCCCAGCAGTAGAGATCTGGGGAGGCTGCCTAGAGGAAGTGATGACCTTGGGATGTGAGGCAGTAGGGAGGAGGGAGAATGGGAAAAGTTTTGAGAGAGAAAGTTATCCCAGACAGAGGATCGGCACACACAAGACATTGTTGCCCCTCTCCTGTCTACGAGCAAAGTAGATGCCATCCATTTTATCCAGTGAGAACACAAAGCCATTTCCCATCCCTCTTCTGATCCCACAAATTTAAAAGAATTCAGTAGAATTTATTAAATCTTGAATTATTGAAAATATAGTCTCTGAAAAATACAAGACCAGGAGTAAAGAAATATGATCCAACCTTCACTGTTTATGTGTTCTTGGGAAAATTATTAATCTCTTAAGCCTTCATTTTCTTATCTGTTAAATGGACATAATAATGCCTGCTTACATCACAAACTTCTTGTTCTAATTGTTGCTTACTTACCACCAACTACTACAACTTAATAGATTTTATGTACACCCACAGATGTGTGCACACACAGTTACATAGTTCATTACCCATCAAATAGACCATAATAATTTCTTACATCCAAAATATTTTCTCATGAATTGAGAGCAGTTATCTTCTGTACTGCAGTCCAAGTGATAAATCAAAACCATATGTTGTATCTCTCATTTTCCTACTTAAAATCCTTCAGTGGTGTCCTTGCCTCTGAATGAGTCTCCTTTCTTTTTAGTCTAACTTCCCACAGTTTACTTACTTTAGTAAGATGGGGAGATCAAAATGCTCTCTTTTTCTTCCCTCTTTTCCTCTTTGTTCTTCTTCCCATTAGGGTCCCCAGTTCAACTTCTGCCAAGGACATATTCCATTTTCCACTTTCCTCCTGCTTTGGGGATCTGTCTGAAGCACACAGGCTACCTGCAGCCACACTGGAAGTTTCCGTTGAAAACTTAATTCCTCTTCATCTGCAATAGCCTGGACAAAATACCGTGGCTAGCTGCTAACAATGCGTCCCAGTGCAAAATCTCATGTGCTCCCCCTTGGCCTTCTTCTGTCAAAATGTCCTTTCCCATTCCATTGGCAGTGAGTTTTAGATGTGCTTTTTGGGAGGCTGATCTGGTCCTAAAATATAAAGTTAAGGTCTGCATTAAAAAAAAAAACTTACTGATCTAGTTATTTGATGCTAAATACTTGTATTTGAATGCACTGTTTAAAACATTCCTTCAAAGCTCTAGCCATTTATGATAAATACTGTTTTCCAGGCTTCACCCACAGTACCCAGTCACATTTCTTTGTTTGTTTTTGTCTTAAAGATTTATTTGTTTATTTGAAAGTCAGAGTTACACAGAGAGAAGGAGAAGCAGAGAGATCTTTCATCCACTGGTTCCCTCCCTAGTTGGCTACCCAATGGCCAGAGCTGTGCTGATCTGAAGCCAGGAGTCAGGAGCTTCTTCCTGGTCTCCCACATAGGTGCAGGGACCCAAGGACTTGGGCCATCTTCTACTGCTTTTCCAGGCCATAGCAGAGAGCTGGTTCAGAAATGGAGCACTGGGACTTGAACTGGTACCCATATGGGATGCCAGCACTGCAGGTGGTGGCTTGCTATGCTACGCCACAGCGCCGGCCCCCAGTCACATTTTAGGACACGTTTTGCATCTAAAATCCCTTTGGGTTACTCCTAGGTAAAGAAAACCCACTTTTGTTCTACAGGAGCAAACAGACAAAACATCTGCAAAGGCCCTGGGAGCTCCCGCGGATGTGGCAACCCAGGTGTACCTTCATTTTCTCTCTTGTATGGTTGGGCACAAAAGGAAAAAAAGTTGATTAACTTGGCCTCAAGGCTTGCAGAAGAACATCAAAGCCTTGTCCCCAGGCATATACAGAAGCCCCTAGTTTTACACTTTATACTGTTGAATCATTTGGGGGACTTGTTATGAATTCACTTTTCCCATTCACTCTCCCTAGAGATTCTGATTCTAGGCTGCCACGGAAAGAGTGTGCCATGGAGGGTGAAACACAGAAATGGTTACACAAGAAAAGAACTGCTCTATGTCCCAGAACATTGAAATCTTATCATGATGGACAGGTGAGGGCAACTGCACAGGGATGGGGGAGGGAAGTCATCTGCTTAAAGCTTTGCTTTGTTTTAAATCTTGAAGTGGCCTCCCAACTTCCATAGCTCCAGTGATCGGCATCAGCTTGTGAGTATGTTGCATGCATGCACACATATTCTTAGGTAATGCATACGTATTCTTGGTTATATAGAAAACATACAACACATCCGATATCTTTCCTCTTCTACATGGAAAAGTCACTGTATGCATGAGTGCCATTAAAATTTCCACCATATGGATGGTTAATTGAACAAGTGCCTTGGGCATGACTGGAATGCAACCTTTATGTATCCATTCATCTGAGCAGTCTTATAATTTCTTTGCTTTGCACTCTTAGCTCCAATCTTAGCAGAATCCTCTACCCTGACTATTAACCAAAATAATCTTGCATCAAGCTTTATTCAACCTTAACTGTCTTCTCCTTGCCTCTGTTCTGCCATCATTTTTTTTTTTTTTTTTTTTGCCTATCCTCTCTCCCACTGTTTATCACTGGCTTCTCAGTGATGTGTCCCTTTACAGAGAGTTCCCAACTAACAAAAAATCCTATGGTTCTCTGGCCTACTAGAACGATTCTGTTATGTCTCCTGAACCTTTCCTGCTGCCTTGCAGTGCTGTTGCTATGGTATCATTTGAGCATGGGAACCGCCATAAAATATTTATAAGCCCTATATGTTCCTCACTTATATAGGCCAATTTAGCCACAAATGATAGGTCGTAAAGGTCAGAGAGGTTAAAATTCACTATGTTCCAATGATATTACTACTAGATTATATTTAAAGCAAAATATCTTAAATATCCATTTATTGTATTATATAAACATCTTTAAGCAAGCAGGCCCAGCAATCCATAAAGTCAATTCTGTTAGCTCATTCAAGATCCAACCTCTGATAATATTCTAGAGGAAGAACCATAGTTGGCATAAGTCAACCAGAAGTTTCAAAGGAAAAGGCTCAGCACAGTGCTATTCAGGGAGCAAGTGTTCGTTATTATTCTAAATGGCAAGACTAGATTTTTTTTTATCTCATTTCATAAAAGTTAAGATAAGATCTCCAGAAATTATAGGTAATAGATATTTTCACCAATAAAAAACTCATGTCTAAAATATTTTCACCAATGACAATTTATTTCTAGCATTCATCATGCAATTAGCAAGGTCCCTGGTATTAATGGGCCATAACAATAGCTGAGCTATCAGTAGTGACTTTGTATGAAATTAGGCCTTTTAAGCTATATATAGCTTGACCTCTGGCAAGTGAATTGTTGACTAAAACAGCTTGTTGCCCCTAAAACTTTATGATGAAGTAGATTACAGGAAAGGTAGCATAATGGGTTTAGGAGATAAAATGTTAAAAAACAGCTTAGTAAAGCTAATTCTGGGGTCAGACTTTTAAATAGAACTAAGTTGCCCAGATAAAAGTCTCTTTTCCCAAATAACTTTCTATAAAGGCCAGGAAAATTGTTGTATTTTCTGATCCTACTAACAGCAAAAATTAGCATGAATGTATCTGTAAGAGTAAAAGGGCCATAAGCGCTTAGCAAAAATCAGTTTTCTTTAAGTTAATTTAATCAAATGTTTAAATCTTATTCCTCATATTGGGTTAGGCAAGTTGGGTAAGAGATGGTAGAAGTATGGGCTGGGCTCCTGGGGCTGTGGATTCCTGTCTGAGGTATCCCATCTGAAATGACCAGAGTGCGAATGACAGAATGGTCAACATAACCAAGTTCTTGAGAACCATGGAAAAAGCTAGAAGGTTGACTTGAAAATGAATGACTAGTTTACTCTGTGGAAGTCTATTTGGACTCTTCCAATCAAATGCTATAGTAACATTTTTGTTCATCAGGTTATTTTCAAATGCTGACTTACAGACTTGGAATATAATAAGGTAGCTTAAATTTAGATGATTCTGTGTTTGTAATACAATGGTGTACTTGACTCAAAAACATATTCAAGGTTTATTTATTTATTTAAAAGTCAGAATTACAGACAAAGAGTGAAAGAATAGAGAAAAAGAGAGATCGTCTATCTGCTGGTTCACACCCCAGATGGCCACAGTAGCCAGCGGTGAGCCAGGCTAAAGCCAGGAGCCAGGAGCTTCTTCCTGGTCTCCCACATCACTGGCAGGGTCCCAAACACTTGGGCCATCTTCCACTGCTTTTCCCAGGGCATTAGCAGTGAGCTGGATGGGAAGTGGATAGCTGGGACACAAAACAGGTACCCCTATAGGATGCTAGCTTCACAGGCAATGGCTTTACCTACTGCACCCCAGCACTAGTCCCAAATGCATATATTTTAAAGGGTTAGTAAATTCCACCTAGCACTTCCGTAGCTAAGGACCTGAAGGCTGGTCATTTTCAATGATAGTCAAGACTATTGTCTACGGCCATACCACCCTGAATGTGTCCAATCTTGTCTGATCTTGGAAGCTAAGCAGGGTCGGGCCTGGTTAGTACTTGGATGGGAGACCGCCTGGGAATACCGGGTGCTGTAGGAAAAAATGGCCAGCGTTGCCATAGCTCAATAGGCTAATCCTCCGCCTGCGGCACCAGCACACTGGGTTCTAGTCGCGGTCGGGGCGCCAGATTCTGTCTTGGTTGCTCTTCTTCCAGTCCAGCTCTCTGCTGTGGTCCAGGAGTGCAGTGGAGGATGGCCCAAGTGCTTGGGCCCTGCACCCCATGGGAGACCAGGATAAGCACCTGACTCCTGGCTTCGGATCAGCGTGGTGTGCCGGCCATAGCACGCTTACTTGTGGCCATTGAGGGTGAACCTACAGAAAATGAAGACCTTTCTCTCTGTCTCTCTCTCTCTCTCTCACACTGTCCACTCTGCCTGTCAAAAAAACAAAACAAAACAAAACAAAAGACTATTGCCACCTGGCTTTAAGCAGTGAATGTCGAACGATCCTGTCCCAGGGCTGTATTATAACAACAGGAAATGCTAAGGGAACTTGGGGAAGGCCTTGCAATACTAAAGAGCACAATCACAACCTGGGCTGGGTACCTCTACTCCTGAGCTCGTTACATTAGCTTTTCAGTATTATGCCAAAATACCGAAGATAAATTACTTATGCAGGAAAAAGGTTAATTTAGGCTCTTAGTTTTGGAAGTTAACAGTCTAAGATCAGCAGATTCCATTCACTGGTGAGGACAGAGGATGGCAAAGGCAGAGGGTGTAGGGGAATCATCATACAGTAATTCAGGAAATGGAGAGAAGCTGAGCCAGATTCAGGCTTTCACAACCAATTCTCTTGGGAGAACTACTTTCCAAGTCACACTTCCAGTGACTTAAGAATGACCCACTACGCTCAACTCCTAAACACTATAATTAAATTGATTCCTAGTTCCATAAACACATGACTTGGAATTTAACCATTTGCATAAATTCAGGAGCCATATCTTTTTTTTTTCTTTTTTTAACTTTTTTTCTCATTATTTATTTATTTATTTATTTTTGACAGGCAGAGTGGACAGTGAGAGAGAGAGACAGAGAGAAAGGTTTTCCTTAGCCGTTGGTTCACCCTCCAATGGCCGCTGTGCTGATCTGAAGCCAGGAGCCAGGTGCTTCTCCTGGGCCCAAGCACTTGGGCCATCCTCCACTGCACTCCCGGGCCACAGCACAGAGCTGGCCTGGAAGACGGGCAACTGGGACAGAATCTGGAGCCCCAACTGGGACTAGAACCTGGTGTGCCAGCGCCGAAAGTCGGAGGATTAGCCTAGTGAGCCGCGGCGCCGGCTAGGAGCCATATCTTATTCAACCAGAGCATGTGTGCTCTTTCAAACTGGTTGTTGCATGGCAGATGGATGATGGAGAAATAATGCATCCAAGAAAATAGTCAAAATATTTTTCCAATGGTCCAGATGAGAGATAGGCAGATTAAAGATGGATCTTAAAGGTAGAGTGAACAAAATTTTACTATGATTTAGATGTGAAAGGTGGGTGATGAAGGAAAAGAACAATCTTGAATTTTAGATTTTTGGCTTGAGTGACCAAAGTGGATAATGTAGTATTTTGTGAAAAAAGGTGAGATTTTACAAAAAAAAAAAAGATTTTTAAAAATTTTTGAGGGTGAAATAGAGTTTGATTTTTAAATATTTATTTATTATTTATTTGAAAGGCTGTGGAGTGTTTGTGTGTGTGTGTGTGTGTGTGTGTGTGTGAGAGAGAGAGAGAGAGAGAGAGAGAGAACCTGTACTGGTTCACTACTCAAATGGCTGCAACAGCCAGGACTAAGACAGGCTGAAGGCAGAAGGCTGAAGGGTCTCTCACATGGAAAGCAGGGCCCAAGCACTTGGGCCATCTTTTGATGCTTTCCCAGGGACATTAGCTTGGAGATGGATAGGAAGAGGAGCAGGTAGAACTTGAACCAGTGCTCCAACATGGGATGCCAGTGTTGCAACAGGCTGCTTAGTCCACTGTGCCACAATACTGGCCCCTGAAATAGAGATTAAGGAGGACATTTATTTGTTGGCATTGTAGCATTTTTAGATACTTATTAGATATACAAATTAAATGGAGGGTCTATAGATGAATAATTATAAATCAAAGTAATGTTTTATCAAACCTCTAGACCAAATTTGTTGTGAAACATAATTCTGGATAACTGGATGTTGATACTCTGAATAAAAGTTTTGGGTACAGCCATGAAATTTTGGAGAATGCCTTTCAAAAATCATGATTCAAGTCTCAAAGAAGTTGATGGTAGTCATTCTTTTTGACAGTATTTTTACAACAAATTATATTGTCTTTTGAATCTTTACTCTAGTTCTTTAGATAGGATGAGGTAGAAGGTCTATAAGTATTTTTGTTTAAGGCCTTTGCTGAATCTATGTATTCTTGTAGGAAACTTATTCCAACTTCCAGGACCCTTATCAAAGTTTACTTAAATTGATGATCATTTTTCCAATGTGTTAAATGACTTCCTGTTGTCTAACCTGAAAACATATCTCCTCCTTATGACAGTTTTATTTTATTTTATTTTTTTAGATGTTCTAAATTTCAAACAATGCACTTAAAAACCTTTTGGGAACATAGCCTCCTGGTAAAACAGAGACTGCCTGTACTTCCTTTTTGTTGCTTCTCCTCAATTCAATTTTCAATTAGGAAGAAGTTTAGGGGAGGAAAAATTTGCCAAAAGGGCTCAGCTGTGTATCTAGACAGAATTTTAATTGGAATGTGAATCCTATTTAGATAGCAGAATAGAATTTTATGTAACTCAGATTCTCAGGAATAAGGATAGTACCTGTTTTGGAGATTTTAGAAGTGAGAGGCTCATGGCTCCTGTACTGCACATCTACAAAAACACCACTGACATTGTGTATCACAGAGACCCTGAAGATGCTTCACACAGTGCTATGAGAACAGGACAGGTGTGAGTTATCATGGAAAGGACATGGGATGTAGAACTGGGAGCCCTGGATTGCAGTCGTTCTTTGCTATTTACTGTTCAAATACCCTTCACTGGTTTATAGATTGTATTGATATTTTCAAAGAAATGGCTTCCAGTTTCATTGATTTTTATCTATCTATTTACTTGGACAAACATTTAGAGATTTTTCAGGTATTCATCTGTTACTGATTTCAACTTACATTACACAACTTATGGAACACAATTTGTATGCTTGTAATCCTCTTAAATTTATTGAAAATAGCTATATGGCCTAGAACATGGGCTTTCCTGGTAAATGTCAATGA
The DNA here is from genome assembly GCA_949820135.1 of Sylvilagus floridanus. Classification (NCBI taxonomy): domain Eukaryota; kingdom Metazoa; phylum Chordata; class Mammalia; order Lagomorpha; family Leporidae; genus Sylvilagus; species Sylvilagus floridanus. The sequence goes on from OX463225.1 coordinate 124,450,886, forward strand.
GAACTTGAACATTTACACCATTCCTGGGTGACATGTTTTATAATTGTCAATTAGATCAAATATGTTGATGGAGCTATTTTAAATCATTTCTTTCTTTCTGTTTTCTCTCTACTTGTCCTAACAATTACAAAAATCCTGAAGTACAATTGTAGACTTGTTCATATCCCCTTATAATGATATTTGTTAATTCTGGTTTTATACTATCTTGATGTTCTCTTCCTAGATATATAAACATGTAGAGTCACTACACGCTCTTGATGGAACTTTATTACTATGAATTGTGCCTTTTTATCCTCATTAATATTGTTCATTGTGAGGTTTTTGATATTGCTATTGCCTCTCTAGCTGTTTTTATATATACATCTAGGTATAATTTACATCCCATAAAGTTAACCAATTTTAAGTATATAAATTGATGATTTTTGAGAAATACATGGCAGTTGTTGAACCACCATCATAGTGATGCTATAAACACATCCATCACTCCAAAAAAGTTTCCTCTGTCCCTTTGTAGTGAATCCCTTCCCCCGCACCTTGGCACCTGAAATACTTTCTGTCTCAATAGCTTTACCTTTTCCGTGTCATATGAATGGGATCAAAACAAATGAAGTCAAACAGTAAAATAAAAATACCCTTCACTTAAAAAGAAAGCCACTCATGCTGTGTGAGTTTAAGTTTGCCAGCTCTACAACCGAGGTGACAAAATTTACGACTTTTCTTTATTAAATAAAATGATAGGTTTCCAAATTAGACTTTATCTAGGAAATGAAGGTGATAAAATTTATCTCGTTAGGTTAGTTTGTTGATTTATTCTTTCATTTATTCAACAAACAGTTTGTGAGTATTATGGAGGTGTGTTACGTTCTAGAGATACAATGGCAAAGGCTGATGCACTTACTCTTATGGATCTAGACAGGAAGGAATTACATAAGCAGTTGCTGTAAATAGAGTCACTTTATTATTAGATGGAAGAGATGTCCCAGTACTTGACAAGAAAATCTTACTTAATCCTTGGAGACTAGGGCTCTGGGAAGGCCACCTAGAGGTGTGCAAGACAGAATTGTCCAGCTAAGGGGAGATACAGGCAGAACACCTCCCTGCCGTTTATCTCTTCTCCTGAAGCCCTGTTACTTCTTTGTTTTCCACAGTTTTTACCTGTTCTTTTTTTTTTTTCCAGGAATGTATTGAGCAATTAGACAAATTTCATGGAATTTTCTCTAAGTAATACAGAGTCCTTTTTTTCTGAGCTGTTTCTTCTCCTACTGTCCCAAATGGTAGCCTTTTGTCTTTTCCACTTGCACAAAGACAGCAAATCTGATCTACCCCTTTAAAAATGATCTCCATAGTGGTGACCCATAAATCTTTGGAGAAGTTGTTCTCAGCCAAGGAATATTTTGGCATTGTTTGAAGACATTTGGCAACATTCAGAGATATTTTTGATCATCAAAACATGTTATGGTCATTGTATATCATTGGAAACTCGTGGACAGAAGCCAGAGTTGCTGCTCAGCACCTTACAATGCACAGGACAGTAATGAACTACACAGGGCAAAATGTCCATCATTCTGAGATTGAGAAACCTGCTCCATAGGTTGACTTACTCAGGCTCTGGGTCTTGGGTTTCCTTTGTATCCAAGATATTTGTATTTGTATTTGCAAAATCCTGTTGCTTCAGATCCGACTCCACTTACTTTTCTTGTTTCCATTGATGATAATGAATGGAACTTACACATATGTAGTGAGCAGTTGTGTGCTGGGATGGCCTGTCCTGAGAGATCCAGATAATGCTGCTCTTATCCCTAGACTGTCAAGTCCATACCCCTTTTCCCTAGAATTATGAAAATACCTAGGAGCTTAAACCTTCTTGTTTCTCTATGCTTTCTGTCTCCTCTTTTAGATTTACTGTCTGCTTTTTCAGTCTAGATAAAAACTGTCTCTTTAAACAGGCTTATCCAATAAAATTCATGTAATACTAGGCAGCCTTGGGTTTATCACTCTTCACTGAAGATTTCTGAAGAATTATAGAGAATTACATGGCAAAGTCCAGGCTTATCTTTATTTTTCCTGTTGTTCCCATCTTATTCCTCTTGGGTTACTCTTCAAGATCCCTAGATTCTTGGGCCGGCACCGTGGCTCAACAGGCTAATCCTCCACCTTGCGGCGCCGGCACACCGGGTTCTAGTCCCGGTTGCCCCTCTTCCAGGTCAGCCCTCTGCTGTGGCCCAGGAGTGCAGTGGAGGATGGCCCAAGTGCTTGGGCCCTGCACCCCATGGGAGACCAGGAAAAAGCACCTAGCACCTGGCTCCTGCCATCGGATGAGCGCAGTGCGCCGGCCGCAGCGCGCCGTCTGCGGCAGCCACTGGAGGGTGAACCAACGGCAATGGAAGACCTTTCTCTCTGTCTCTCTCTCTCACTGTCCACTCTGCCTGTCACACACAAAAAAAAATCCCTAGATTCTTGTCAATCAATTGGGAAAGTTATTTCTTCCTTATCTGAAGCTTTGGCATCCATTGGTCTCTGATGACCTGGCAAGCTCACCCACTACTACTAAGAGTTATCAATACATTTTTTTTCAAAATACATGGTGGTACCCCTGAAATAATTTCTGAAATATAAAATCTCTATGATTTTAAAATATGTAATTTAAAATTTACTTAAACTTTAAGCAATTTGTTTTAAAAATGTCAAAAGGTATTATGACAGAGAATCAGTTGAACAAAACATATATATATATATATATATATATATATATATATATATATATATAAAATGACAGTGACTTAAACAAGATAGTCCAATTCTCTCACTCTTAGACATCCAAGCAAGCATGGCAGTTCCATTCCAGGAACAAACATGGTGTAGCTCTTATCTATGCAATTCTTTATGCTTCTGTACCACATCCTTATTCCAATCATATGAAAGGGGAGAGAAAGGAGGCATGACTTTCTAGTGGAAAAGCAGGACCTGGAAGTTGTCACATCACTTCCATTTCATTGGTCAGAACTTAGTCATATGGCCACACCTAGAGAAGTTGGGGACTGAAGAATGTGATCTGTATTCTATCATGTTTGCTGCTCTTAAACAGAGGAGAGTAGATGCAGTGGAACAAATGAGAAGAGCTGCCCCAGAGGGGACTAGGTTTCAGAGAGAGTGCCAATCTGAGAACAATGGGTCTATCGGTGTCTATACCCCCCCTTTTTTTTTTACATCACTTCATTTTAGTCTTTATAATATTTGCCCCCACACTCCTCCACATTCCCAAGTAAAGCCCTTCTTATGCCAGCCCTACGTTATCCCAATCTGTTCCTATCAGTCTCCCAGATAGAATTGTACCTTCTCTCCTCATGGCATCACTCCCTGGGCCTGACTCTTGTCCTAAACCAAATCTTTTCTTAACAACAGAGGCCATTCAACTTTTGGCTTCTGCTTTCCAGCTTGAAATCTCCCTTTTAACATATTTCTTGACTACATGATACTCAGGCGTTTTCTTCCATCTTTTCCCTCTCTTCTTATAGCCTACAGTGATCTATCTCCTCTCAACTCCAATAACAGTAGAGTTGCACTGATAATTTATGCATGCATATGAGTGTATGAAGTATATATATGTGTTCAAGGAGTGTGCTGTTTTCTGTGGGGTGAGGATAGTCAGTGGAAGTAAATACAATGAAGATGAACATAAGTTGAGAGTCTTGTAAAGAATCACTTTAACCCACAGGGGCAGGGGTTGTGCTGCAATGGCTTAAGCTGCTGCTTGGGATGCCAGGATCCCACATTGGAGGGCTTGATTCCAGTCCTAGCTACCTTGCATTTCTGACCCAACTTTCTGCTAATGTGTCTGGGAAAACAAATGATGACTTAAGTACTTGGGTCCCTGTCACCCATGTGGGAGATCTGGATGGAGTTTCTCATTCTGCCTTTCTAATAAATAAATGAATCTCTCTCTCTCTCTCTCTCTCTCTCCCTCTCTCTCTCTCTCTCTCCCTCTCTCTATCTCTCTATCTCTATCTCTATCTCTATCTCTATCTCTATCTCTTTTACTCTAATCCACTGTTGGTGGGAATGTAAACTGGTAAAGCCACTATGGAAAACAGTATGGAGATACCTTAAAAATTTGAATACAGACCTACCATATGACCCAGCTATCCCACTCCTGGGAATTTACCCAAAGGAAATGAAATCAGTGAACAAAAGAGTTATCTGCATCTCCTTGTTTATTGGAGCTCAATTCACAATAGCTAAGATATGGAATCAACCTAAATGCCCATCAATCGAAAACTGTCTGAAGAAACTATGGGATATGTACATTATGGAATACTACACAGCAGTAAAAAAATACTGTCTAGTCATTTGCAGCAAAATGAGGGAATCTGGAAAACATCATACTTAGTGAAATAAGCCAGTCCCAAAGGGACAAATACCATACGTTTGCCCTGATCTGTGAGAACTAATAAAGCACCTAAAATGAAATCTGTAGAACTGAAATTGTCACTTCAAGAAGGGATAATTTGAGCTGCCCTCATCTTGACTGTCGAGGAACAGTTTTATTTTTAGTTTTTTTGTTTGTTTCTTCGTCATTTTTTTCATACTATTTGTTGAACTCTTAACATAGACTTAGAGTTAATAATTTGTGTATAAAGTCAATTGAAAATAGATCTCAGTAAAAAAAAGAGTGAGAATAAGAGAAGGAGGATAAAGTTTGTAACTGTAAAGTTGTATAGCTCTGCATACATTCCTACGGACTTACTTCTAAGGGTATAGTATAAAAACTTGTCATGGGACTCCAAATCCCATTAAACTTGGTGGTAAAAATACCATCTTAATTATTAAAGTCATCATATTCAATGTAAAAGTGAACATATAGCTAGGATTAAATGTTAAAGAGATCATATAAATAGGATCAAATGCCTGGTAATAATAATAGATAGACAGAATTAAAAAGGGGAATGTCCAACATGGGAAGCAGTCCACAAAGCAGACTCATAGAATGACAATCACTTTAAGTAACACTCTAACCTCAGAATCAGCTGTTAAGTCTTCCTGGTCTGGCTGAAAAGCCTGTGAGAGCATTTCAGGCATAGAAAGCCAAGATACTATGGCAAAAAATGTTCTGCATGAAGGATCTCTGTGAGTGAGAGCCCAGTGGAAAGAAGTGGCCATCAAAGAAGGATGTAGTTTTCTCTAAAAGGAGGAGAGAATTTCACTTTGCTTATGGCCTTATCCAAGTACTGACAGAGTTTGTGGACTCAAAAGGCTTCCATAGCCTAGGCAGCTCATGTCAAGAGCCCCAGGTGGTCACTGACATCTTACATAAGAGTGTTTAATTGTTAAGTTAAAAACAGAAGTCATTGTGCACTAACTCCCCATGCAAGACCTCTGTCCTCAATGAATTCTATTGAGTTAGCTATAAAACCAGTTCTCAAACAGTTTTGTGTGTGTGTAAATTGTTGAGATCTTTACTTAGTATTGAGTTGGTCTTGTGTTTACAAAGTTGGTTGAAAATGAATCTTAATGGAGAATGAGACTGGTAAGGGGAGAGGGAGGAGGAGTAGAGGTGGGAGTGTAGGTGGGAGGGCTGATATGGTGAGAAGAATAACTATATTCCTAAAGTTGTACTTATGAAATTTGTATTCAGTAAAAATAAAAAATAAACAAAAGAATCACTTGAACCTACAGACACAGAGATATTATCAAGAGCTCCTAGAATGAGAACATTAAAAATTTATACTGGAAGATATACTAATTAGTAATCAGACAAGCTGCTCTTTAACCTCTATGGACCCTTGTTTAGCACCAAGGTAAATCCTAATGAGGTTGGAAGCTCGGGACACACAGAAACCTTGAATTTTATTGTAGTTGCATTAGTGATGAAATATCAATGGCCTTTTCTTTTAATACTATATGAGAAGGTAAATTATGATATCAAGAATTCCAGAAGGAAATACTTATTAACAGCAGGTCATGATTCCCTAGTCATTTGAGGAAGGCATTAAAGTAGAGAAAAGGAGTAGCACAGTGTGTCTACAGAGACAGAAGTAAAACACTAATTCCTTCCTTCCCTCTTTTCTACTCCTCCCTTCTTGTCACTCAGCAGAGGTAGGCTTGGACCTCTAGCCTCTCCAATGCCTGGACGAGTGTCTTTCCTGTCAGCATTTTAGAACACTGAGCTTCTTCCAGTAGAGGTCAGTTTTTGCTTCCCATGTTCAGATCATTTGGCGTCTATGTCATATAGCTCTGCCAAGGATCTCTGCTTGAATCTAAAGTGCAAACACTCTAGGATTTAGAAATGCTGTGATGATAGGGTGGGCCTGGGAAGAGATTCTGTTCCTATAAGAGGTTAAGGAGCTTCCATAAACCATAGATTAGAAAGAATGAGCCTCAGGAAGGAACAAAAGTGACACTGCCAACTTTTTATTTAAGGTCAGAAGGCTCGGGTTAGAGAGGAGTGCTTCTGAGAAGTACAGGAGGCAATCCCGCCCAGCCCATGAAAAACCATGCCTGAGTCTTAGTGTAAATTTCAAATAACAAAGCATGGATAAGAAAACTGCTATCCAAAAACTGGTGGCACATTGGAATCCTAAGGTAGCAGCAGCATGAGTACCTAGAGACTTTCATCAACCACGCAAGATGTTGCTAATGACTTTAGCAGAATCGGAAGTGGTTTAATCAGAGCCATTTCTGGGTTGATGAAGTCAATCATTGGCACCCTTAGGTAAGTGGCATATTAGTTAGTGCTGGCAACATAACAGTCCCATTTGTCATCAGCACTGGCAACTATAGAATATATCACTTAGGAGCACAGGCAGAAGAGGAAAACCACGGAAGACCACAGTAATCAAGGTAGCTAAGTCACAGAGTGACTGTGAGATGTGCCCCAGTGTCAAAGTTCCTGTAGATCACATTAAGGTGATTCTGTGGGTCTGTAATTTGCCCCTGGTGCACTGGGTTAGAGAATTTGTCTAGAAAACTTTGGGCTTGGAATGGATTTAAAGCCTTCCAGCCTAATCCCTTCTTTTGGTTGAAGGGGAATCTCAGATCCTGGAAAAGTTGAGATATTCTCAAGTTCAGAGGGATAAATTAGGCTTCAAATTTTTCTGATTTTTAATCTAGTGCTCTATACCAAACACTATATAATAATTTTATTAAACAGAAATCTCTTATGGTAAAAAACTTCATTTTCATATTTTATTAGGTTATTTTGTCAAGATTTATTTAATTGAAAGGCAAAGTTACAGAGAGGGAGCGAGACCATCATGGAGAGAGAAACCTTCCATCTGCCAGTGCACTCTTTAAATGCCTGCAATGGCTGGGGCTGGGTTAGGTCAAAACCAGAAGCCTGGAATTCCAATTGGGTCTCCCACATGGGTGGTGGGGCCCAAGCACCAGCCATCTTCTGCTGCTTTCCCAAAACATTAGTAGTGAGCTGGATTGGAAGTAGAGTAGCTGGCACTCGAACTGGCACTCATGAGATTCTGGTTTTGTAGGCTTAACCTGCTAGGCTGCAATGCCAAGCCCATGAAGCTATTTTTGTATAATGGAATAATCAAGAAATGCTGATGAAAAGAGAAAAATATCCTTTTTGTAGTACAATGAGTAGCCCCACTCATGGACTCCAAAAGCTAATTCCCTCCTCCAACTTAGCCCAGATTTATGCTCTTGGACTTTATTAGATTAGTAATTCCCCAAGGGTCTCCTTTTCTCATCAGCCCAGCTCCTGCTACCAATTTTGACATAAGTAGGTGTGTCCAGGTTTCTAGTGAACACCTTCAGGCTAACACAGAGACTTCTGTTGTCTGCATTCCAGCTGTGGAAGTTAACAAGCCTGGGCATTGAAGGATGACACTGGAGGAGGAAGTTCCTGAGATCAGTGGAGTTTTGACTGGAGGAACCTGGGAGCGGTTTCCCCAGAACCGGAAAAACAACTCTGACTGTGCCTCCGGCGGAAAGATGAATGGAGGCAGCTTTCTTCCTCCTTCCCCTGCTTTTACTTCAGATATTGTCTAGGCTGTTCTTTCCCTTTAAGCATCCTTTGACTACTTTCTTAGTTCTGAGTCTGAAACAAAGCACTTCAACGTAATGCATCCTTTTCATCCTTTAAAAATTAACCTAAAATATAGGATCCTTATTGGAAAAAGCTTAAAGTCGTATTAAATATTATGAAACAAAAATCTATACCCTTTAAAAGGTCAAGTGATAGGAGCAGAATATGCACGTGCAGTCAAAAGTATCCTAGGTACGAGCTAATATCTAGTAGTCATGATTTCCTTAATACATTTCTAAAATGCTATGTCATGCTTGTATCTACTCTCTTATTTAGTTTTCACATTATCTCTATGACATTTGAGGTTTTTAAACAGATGTAGAAATTGAGCTTAACAGAAATTAAGAAACTTACTCAAGGTCATACTCTAAGAGTAAATCTTAGAGTAGATTTCAAACTTCGATATCCATGGAGATCTTTTATTTATTTATTTATTTATTTTTTATTTTTGACAGGCAGAGTGGACAGTGAGAGAGAGAGACAGAGAGAAAGGTTTTCCTTTGCCGTTGGTTCACCCTCCAATGGCCGCCGCGGCCTGCACGCTGCGGCCGGCGCACCGCGCTCCTCCGATGGCAGGTGCCAGGTGCTTCTCCTGGTCTCCCATGGGGTGCAGGGCCCAAGCACTTGGGCCATCCTCCACTGCACTCCTGGGCCACAGCACAGAGCTGGCCTGGAAGAGGGGCAACCAGGACAGAATCCGGCGCCCCAACCGGGACTAGAACCCGGTGTGCCGGCGCTGCAAGGCGGAGGATTAGCCTGTTGAGCCATGGCGCCAGCCTATGGAGATCTTTTAATCCTCAGGTTGAGTGTATTATAGCAGAAGATTAAGGTGGAAATGGCAATTAGGAATACTTTTGTTACAGAGGAGAAAGATTTTGAATTATGGTTTGATAGTTATGAAAGTGATTATAACTTTCACTAAGTGTTGATTTTGTGCCTATTAGCCAAGTTATTTATGTCATCTCATTTTAAGATTCAATATCCTAATCGTCACTTTGCCAATTAAGAAATTGAGGGTTAAAAAGAAACATTAAACATTGGAATCCATATGGTGCAGATTCTAACTCAGTGTGTTCCCCAAATATGTGATGTTCACAGCAGTAACCCAGAGGGAAGCCTGGATCTTTAGGCAAGGCAACTATAAGTATTCCCACGAGGGTGGGGGAAAAGCCTTGTGTTAAGACATAAAGACAAATTGATTAGAGGGAAATTCTGGGAGCAAAGAGGGATATGAGAAAAGGATGAAGCATCAGGAGAGGGGGTAGCTTGTGGCTTTTTGTTTTTAAAGATTTATTTATTTATTTGAAAGGCGCAGTTACAGAGAGGTAGAGGCACAGGCAGAGAGAGAGAGGTCTTCCATTCACTCCCCATATGGCTGCAATGGCCGAAGCCAGGCTGATGCAAAGCCAGGAGCCAGCAGTTTCTTCTGGGTCTCCCACATGGGTGCAGGGTCCCGAGCACTTGGGCCACATACTGCTTTCCAAGGCAATAGCAGAAAGCTAGATTGGAAGTGGAGCAGCTGGGACTCAAACCAGCGCTGACATGTGATGCTGGCATTGCAAGCAGCAGCTTTACCTGCTATGCCACAGTGCTGGCCCCCAGCTTATGGATCTTAAAGCCAAAGTTGAGCTATTAAGGTCTCATTCTCCTGGCCTTGAGATCCTATGGCATAGTCTTTTTTTTTTTTTTTAATTTGACAGATAGAGTTAGGCAGTGAGAGAGACAGAGAGAATGGTCTTCCCTCTGTTGGTTCACCCCCAAAATGGCCACTACAACCGGAGCCATGCCGATTCAAAGCCAAGAGCCAGGTGCTTCCTCCTGGTCTCCCATGCAGGTACAGGGGCCCAAGCACTTGGGCCATCCTCTACTGCCCTCTTGGGCCACGCAGAAAGCTGGACTGGAAGAGGAGCAACTGCGACCAGAACCCGGTGCCCATATGGGATGCCGGTGCTTCAGGTGGAGCACCAACCAAGTGAACCACGGGGCCGGCCCCCATATGGCATAGTCTTGGGCAGGATTGTGACACAGCAAGATGGTGGAATGAAAGATGATTTTACTTCTGTGTATCAGACAGAAAAGACTAGAAACCAGAAAACCTCCAGGGAAGTCTTTTCCAGTCTCTCAATTACTGATGATGATCCCTGTATTGTGTGGAAACTGGTTCTGTGTACAATTCTGATCTATGTACTTTACATATATCTGCATATTTAATATTTCTGATGCTTGCATGAAGTAAGTGTGATCATCCTCCTCCTGTTACAGATAAGAAGCTGAGATTCAGGGAGACGATGTACAAGCAAAGTGTAAGACCATCCTTTAACTAGGTCTTGGTGACTTCTCAGCACTTGTATTTTTCTCTTATACTATTCTGCCTCTTACTACTTTTTATGACTCTGTAGCAAGGGTACTTCCCTTCAGAATATCCTCATAAGTACAGCTTTCTACATATAACCAGTTGAGAGCAACAGAAGAGAAGAACCCAATCAGATGTTAGTTTCCCTGCCTGGGCTAAGAAGTTCTTGGCTTGAGATGTTTCAAGTTGAGCTCAAGATTTAAGCAGGCTGTTCTGGGTGCAATGGATGAATACTTTTTTCTACACAGCTATAGCTTAGTAAAAGCTTTAGAAAAGGTGTTAACTATGCACATTATCTGCAGAGGTTTCTTTTTCATAAATTTTCGCTGTTAAAGAAATTAGCCAGTTTCTAAGAGCCAAATGTCACTGTGTAACGGCAGAGACTTTAAAATAGATCAAAGAGTCAAACTTTTCCACTCTCCTCACTGCAGGGGGAATGAATGGAAACCCCAGGAGACTGCAAGAGAGTAGCCCAAGAGCAAGACATTTTTTTGAAGGGTCATGTCTCGTCTTAACAATGTGTCTAAAGTTTCCATTCCCACAACAGACATCTGTGTTTTAAAATCAAAATGTTTTCTAAACTAGAAAAAAGCACCCTGATAATCCAGGAGTCTCACGTACTCCCCAAAACACCAGGTCTTTTTTTTCCTAAATCGACAACATCTATGTGAGACACTAGACATAACAATTTCAACTAGATCTCTGTGTGGCTGTGAGAGCAGACTCTTCCAATCCCATGCTTTCTGTTGGCAGACAGAGTCAAAAGGTCAGAACTCACAGAAATGTCAGGTACAAGGCCAGCTGCATAATGGAGGGGTTGGCTTTGCAGCCAAATAGACTCTGAAAACTTCTGCAACATCTGAATGTTAGCACAGGTTGAGCATTCCCAATAAGAAATTATGAAATCCAAGATGCTCAAAAATCTGAAATTGTTTGGGTGCAAGAATGATATCACAGGTGGAAAATTCCACACTTGATCTCATGTGACAGGTCACAGTCAAAACACAGACATGCAGAAAGGATCGCATAAAATTACCTTCAGTCATATGATATACAAATGCATTTCAAATCTACTCTTGGGTTGCATCCTCAAGATACTTTACTAGGTATGGGAAAATATTCCAAAATAGGAAAATATCCAAAATCTGAAACAATTCTCATTCCAAGCATTTTGAATAAAAGATACTCTTCCCTTATTGTGTAGTGGTTAAGGACCGGGCTTTGCACTTAAAGCATCAGAGTTCAAATACCAACTTTGATAATGAAAGCTGCAGAATCTTGAGGTAATTATTTAACCACTCTAAATCTCAGCTTCAGAAAGGTTAAATGTATAAGCATGTGTTAAAATATTTAAAAACACTGCCTGGCATGCTACAAATGTTCAATAAACAGTAGTTTTAATTGTGATTAATGATATTCAGGTCACTAGATTTAACTCAAATGTAAACCTTTAAAAGTTTGTAGTCAAAAGTATTGCAAATGATCATTGCTTCCAATAAGGGGTAGGAATTTAACCTACTGGTTAAAAGACTGATTAAGATGTCCAAATCCTGGGGCCGGCACCATGGCTCACTTGGTCAATCCTCCACCAGTGGCGCTGTCATCCCATGTGGGCGGGTTCTAGTCCCAGTTGCTCCTCTTCCAGTCCATCTCTCTCCTGTGGCATGAGAAGGCAGTGGAGGATGGCCCAAGTGCTTGGGCCCTGCACCCGCATGGGAGACCAGGAGGAAGCACCTGGCTCCTGGCTTCGGACCGGCGTAGCTCCGGCTGTAGCGGCCATTTAGGGAGTGAATCAACAGAGGGAAGACCTTTCTCTCTGTCTCTCTCTCTTAGTGTCTAACTCTATCTGTTAAATAATAATAATAAAAAAAAGTCTATACCCCACATCAGAGTTGTGTTTAAGGTCTGACTTCAGCTCTGACTCAGCTTCATGCCAATGCAGATCTTGAGCCAGTAGTGGATGGCTCAAGTATTTGGGTCCCATCCGCCCTCATGAGATACCTGGGTAGTGTTCCTGGCTCTCCACTTCAATCCTAGTCATTGCAGGCATTTGTGGGAGTGGACTAACAGATAGAAGCATCTCTGCTCATCTGCCTGTTTCTCTACGTCTCGTCTCTCAGATAAATAAGTAAACAATTAATTTTTTAAGAAAAGGAAAATAACCTTGAAGTGCAGAAAATATTCAAATCTGAGCATATCATTTATTACACATGAAAACATGAAGCAAAATTCTAGTTCAAATTTTCAAAAATGTACCACGATGTTGTCCTGTTGTGGTGCAGAAATATCATTGTAAATGCATACAGAAAATTTGTGAGTAGGTAATCAGTGGACTAAAGCAGATTCTCATCTCTTAGAAAAGAATCAGATTATCCTCATACACTAGTTTGAATGCTCACTGGTTGAAAAGAAGCATGAAATTCAAGGAAAACATGAATATATGAAGAATATCTAAAAAGAACATAAAATAATAGAGAAGAAATCTGAAAACTGAATAATGAAGGAGTGTCAATGAAAGAATATCTGTGGTAATACTTAAATAATGTGAAACACAGTGAATTCCTTTAGACCCAATGTTCTGTTCTAGGCCTAGTGGGAGATACGGAGGTTTCAATTTTGCAATCCATAAACATTCATTTATCCAGGTATATCACACTGTGGAACAGAGCATGTCACCATGTGTTCTCAAGGAGCCCACAGTGAAGGATTGTAACAGGATTCTTCCTTTCTCTGTGATGGAAATGTAATATCTCATCCTTCAAGTCGTTTCTACTGCTTGCATATCAAATCTAGTATTTCTTTCATGAGATTGCTAATTGGACAACTAAGATACTGAGAAGCCATCACTTCAAAGCCATCTTATTTTTCTGAGAAATTTAGTTTAGAAGCCTTCAGAAATAGAGAAATCCAGGGGTAGTTCAGAATCAAAGAATAATTGTTCTGATGCAGAGACTCCTGCAGTTATAGATACACATTTCTTGATTGGATTAACATAGTTTTGTGAGAGAACAAGAAATTAGCATTTACTAGACTCTCACCATGATATGATCAGAAAAAGAATTGTTTGATGACCCACTTTTTCGTAGGCATCATGATCAACTATAACCAGCAACGCCCATAATGGATGAATCAGACCTGCAGGGTAGCACCAGGCTTCCTGCCAGAGGCCCCTTTCCAACAGCTTTTCCCACAGCATGCACACTTGATCTGATGGGACACAGCACAAGGAACATAATTCCTGTGACTCTTTCATAGTCACACACCAGACACTTATTCAGGGAACTGTCCTAAACAATAATATTCATGGAATCTCCATGAATATTCAACGAATGACAAAAAAGAAAACTTCAGATATTACTCACAGAGTTCTCTGGAAAGCTAACCTCTTTTGCTTTGTGAGCTTCTTCTCCACAAGGGATAAAGGAAAAGAGAGGGTGGACGTAGATGAAGAGACAAGCAAGCTTTTGGTGTAACCTCTGAGTTGTTGTCTATCCGGTTGGATTTGCAGGAGCACAAGGGGCTTCCAGAAATTCATGAAAATGCATATTATGAAAAAGCTATGCATGGATTTCAAGAATTTTTGCAACAAAGTAATTTTGTTTAAATTATTTATTTTGTTTATTTGAAAGACAGAAACACACAGACACACACACACACACACACACTCACACACAGAAAAAGAGAGGGTGAGAGAGAGAGGTAGGGAGAGAGAGAGAGGTAGAGAGAGAGATAATCTCTCATCTGCTGGTTTACTCTCCAAACGTCCACAGCATAGATGGGCACTCAATTTAAGTCTCCCATGTGGGTAGCAGAGACCCAAGTACCTGAACCATCATCAGTTGCCTCACAGGGTATGCATTAACAGGAAACTGGAATTGAGTTGACAGCAGAGCTGAAACTCAAACCTAGGAACTTCAATATGGAATAAGCCTTCCCAAGCAGCGTCTTAGCCACTACAAAAATGCCCACTTCCAAACTTAATTTTAAATCAATTTTCCATGAACCTTTTGAAGGACCATCATATAATCCAAGCCAGATGGCTGGGTGTCCTCCCTGCCACATCTAATTAGATGTGAATTTATGCTTCTTTCGTTCATGATATTTGATCTCCAATATTTATAGTTATAGACTAGGCAGCCCTTGAAGCCCTTCAGATTTTCCTGGGTAACCCTTGAAGTCAGGGTGATAGGAAAAACAGAACATTTTAGAATGTTTTGATGCTGAGATTAAACATCGTTTTATATCTTTGAAGGCTTAAAATTATTTCATTGAGGAGATGCATGCTGACATTTAATCCTAGTACTAATTAGTGTGGAAAGTAGATTAAGATATTAACAATTTCTAATTATACTTTTAAATGTTAATTTTAACATTCATGACATTAAGAAGAAAATTATGCTATAATTTCACTAGCCAAAATCCCAGAGGCTATTTTACTGAGTTATTTCAATATATAACTAGATACATAGATATTTTGCTTAGATGTCATTACAACAAATACACAATTTGTATTTTTTCAATGTATAGGTAACATTGTATGCTTCTAGTTAGTAAAATAAGATGTTTTGAAGTACATATACATTGTGAAATGGTTAAATCTAGCAAATAAACAAATGCACTATTTGACATAGTTACTTTTGTAATGAGAATTCAGAACAAGCATACTGTACATTCTTCAAGAAAATATCATTAACTATTGCCACTTTTCTTTATAATAGTGCTCTTGAAATGAATACTTTTTATAGAAATGTAATTATATATTAATTAACATCCCCCTACCCCATCAATCCAATCTCTGCTGACCAACATTTTACTCTCTAGTTTTGAGATTTAATTTTGTAGATCCCACATATGAGTGAGATCGTGTAGTATTTTGTGTTGCTGTGCCTTATTTCACTTAACATAATGTCCTCCAGATTCATCCATGTCACAAATGGCAAGATTTCACTATTTTTAGTGAAATAATGAAATAGTATTCCATTGTGCATATATACCATGTTTTCTTTATCCAATAATCCATTGATGGGTATTTCAGTTGATTCCATATTTTGGCTATTGTGAATATTACTGTAGTAAACAAAGGAATGCAGATGTCTCTTTGACATACTTATTTCAATTCCTTTGGAAGTATACACAATAGTTTGGTTGCTGCGTCTAATGGTAGTTCTATTTTTATTATTTAAATACATTTTTTAAATTGAGAGAGAGAGAAAGAGAACCTCCTGCTTACTGGTTTACTGTTCAAAATGCACACAATGTATGGGACTGGATGAAGGCCAGAACCAGGAGCAGGGAACTCAACCCAGATCTCCCATGCAAGCAGCAGTAATTCAATTACACCACTGCAGCCTCTCAGGGTTTGCATTCGCTGGAAGCTGGAGTTAGAAACAGAGCTTGGAATTGAATCCATGCACTCTAATGGGCATCTTAACTGCTAGGCTAAATGTTTGCTCCTATTTCTCTCTTTTTAAAGCATCTTCAGACTGTTCTTCACAACGACAACACTAATTTTCATTTACACTAGCAGTATATTAGAATAATAATAATAATATAATATTAGAATTCCCTTTTATCCACATCCAGGCTAGTATTTGTATCAAAATATCAATCATATTCTTCACAGAAATAGGGGAAAAATCCTAAATTTCATGAGGAATTCCCAAAGACCTCAAATAGTCAAAGCAATCTTGAACAAAAAGAACACTACCTGACTTCTAGGTATAATTCAATGGTATAATAAGCAAAAAAGCATGATGCTGGCATAAGAATAGACACATAGACCACTCAGTAGGGTAGGTAGCCTGGAAATAAATCCATGCACTTATGCAAATTGACTTTTGAAATAATGAAAAGAATACACAATGGGAAAAGGACAATTTCATCAATAAGTGGTAGTGGGAAACTGGATGGCACATGTTGAAGAGTGAAATGAGACCCTACAGAATTAACTCAAAATAGACACGTAAGTGGAATATGTAAATATCTGAAACTATGAAAGAACTAGAAGAAAATCTAGGGGAAATACTTTTTGGCACTGGTCCAGGCAAGAATTTTTTTGAATGAGACCTGAAAAGCATAAGCCATAAAACCAAAAGTAGGCCGGTGCCGCAGCTCGCTAGGCTAATCCTCCGCCTGCGGCACCAGCACCCCGGTTCTAGTCCCAGTTGGGGCACTGGATTCTGTCCCGGTTGCTCCTCTTCCAGTCCAGCTCTCTGCTGTGGCCCGGGAGTGCAATGGAGGATGGCCCAAGTGCTTGGGCCCTGCACCCACATGGGAGAACAGGAGGAAGCACCTGGCTCCTGGCTTCGGATCGGTGCAGCACATCGGTCTTAGTGGCCATTTGGGGGGTGAACCAATGAAGGAAGACCTTTCTCTCTGTCTCTGTCTCTGTCTCTGTCTCTGTCTCTGTCTCTCTCTCTCTCGTCTAACTTTGCCTGTCCAAAAAAAAAAAAAAAAAAACAAAATAGGGTTATATCAGACTAAAAACCTTCTACAGTACAGTGTAGAGGGCCTGACCAATAGTAGATGATTGTGTCATGGAAAGCTTCACAAGATATATCTATTGGTGACTTTATTTTTTATTCTTTTATTTGCCAAAGTTTCTATTTGCTTAGTTTACATGCTACAAGTTGAATTATACCCTCCTCCAATTTTTCTGTGTTAGAATCCTAACTCCTGGTACCATTCAATGTGACCTGACTTGTAAACTGGTTATTACAGATAGAATTATTGAAGTCGCGATGACCATTAAGGTGGGCTCCATCCAATTAGACTGGTGCCTATTAAAAAAAATCGGTGTGTGTGGGAGGGGTGAGAAACAGAGGAAAGATGATGTGATGAGACAGGGAAAAGAGAGCCATGTGCAAGTCAGAGAGGACCGGGAATAGACCTTTCCTTCACAACTCTCAGAAGAAAACAGCTCTCCTGATACCTTGATTTCAAACTTCTGGTTTTCAGATACCAAATGTCTGAGGTTTCAACTATCCAACTAGGCGCACTTTGTGACCACAACCCTAGAAAACTGGTATAGTAAGGCTTGCTTGCTGCACGTTTGAAGGAATGATTGAACATTATTTCATTGTTTTATGAAAGGAAAAGCTGTTCACTTGCACAAGGAAATAACTGCATCTCAGATCACAGAGAATAGACTAATTGCACAGTGTTTAAGGGAGATGAGCTCAACTTTATTAAAGCCTCCACAAAAAAGGAGCCACCTGCCGACAATATGAACCATTATAGCCAACATTATTACCCCTTCTGCCTCTTGTGATATATTTTCTTTATGGTCACCAGTGTGATAGTTAGGAAATAAAAATATAATGAGCTTTCATTTCTACTCAATAGCCTGCAATAGCTTCATTTCATACTCAGAACAAAATTCCAAGTTTATTATTCTGCCTCTTTCTTCCTAGCTCACTCCATGCCAGCCTTGCTGGATTATTTGTTATTTCCCCCATCTTTGCACTTTCTGTTCTCTCTAACAGAAGTACTATCTACCTAGATTATCTATCTATCTATCTATCTATCTATCCATCCATCCATCATCTATATCTATGTGCTTTAATCTGTCACTTTTTTCAGTCCTCCAAACAAACACATTGCTCCTTCAGAAAGGGCTTCCCTGGCTATCCTTTGTAAAATTCCTCGACATCTAAAAAGACACCTACAACATATCAGGTATTCAAATGATGTTTTTTTGAATGAATGAGAGGGTGAATGACTTCAGAAATAATTCGGAGACATGATTCACAAATCCATAGACTGGGAAGGGGATTGAAAAAAATCATTTACCTTTCTGCTTTAAGATGAATGGAATTGTCTGGAATTCTAGATGCCACTCATCTAGATGCTTATTATTCATTATATTATTTCACAAAACCCAAATATTAGCAAGGAAGATAAAATATAGAAAATATTAATAATATTGATGATCTTGCAATATAAATATGTAGGTATTAAAAAGGGCTATGAAGAATGTCTAAGGTAGCATACTTGCTCAAACCGGGAAGGCAATAACAGTATTTATCAGTCTCCTGCATACAGCCCTAGTTAAGGCTAGTGCTGCAAACTTGCCAGCTCTGAAAACTTGGGAAAATTACCCAAACTTTCTAAGCTCCAGTCCCTTCATCTATAAATAGGGATAACAATAAATTGTGCAGTAGGAATTCAGTCTAACTATGGTACAACTGGTAGAGCAGTTGCAAAGTATTTGCTAACTTTTAAGCATAAATTAAATTTATCAAAGTCTAAAACTAGTGTATACAGTTCAAAATTATAAATATTATCTCTTTCCTGACACAGCTTTTAAGACAATTTTATTGAAGTAAGACATGTAACAGAGAAGTGCACAAATTATAGAGTTGTATCTCAATGAATTTTTACAAAATTATTATGTGACTATCTAATGCTGTCAACAACCCAGCACCCTCCTAGCAACTTCTTTTTGCTGTTTCTATTTCTGAAGTTACCTATAACTCCTATCACTGTTGATTAGTTTTCCTGTTGTTGAGCTTTTGTGAATGGATCCTTATGTGCTATTTCATGTCTGGCTTCTTTAATCAACATTATATTTATGAGACTCATATGGTTGGATAAAGTATTTGTTTATTCTTATTACTATTTGGTGTTCTATTGTAGAATTGCAGCATGGATTACATGAAGATACCTCAAAATAATCATGGAAAAGAAATTTAAATATATTTTGGTGCTAATTTTTTTGAAATTTATGCATAGTTTTTTCATTATATGCATTTTAATGAACTTTTTGTATACATTGATTTCAATTTTTTTGCACTCAAAGAAACTTATCTTTTAATTCTATTTTCCAAGAACATTTAGAAGTACACTTGTATGTATTTTTCATCCTATGAAAGAAGGATTCAGCAGGAGACAGATTCTTAAGCAAGAGTCAATTGATTCCTACAGAAGCATGTAGGGGGTATTCTGTCTTATCTCCTATCCTTCCTGTGAGCTCCCAATGGAAACCCATAAAAAAGAAGCTAAGAGTGAGCGCAAATTCCCACTGTGTCTGAGGCCATGGGCTATTCCAGACGGACAGGTGAATCCACACTTGATAGCCAGTGATTCAGCCCCCTACCTCTCTCATGATCTGCCACAGATGACTGGGACCATATAAGTGCATCCCTTTCATCTCTGGGGGAGTCTACCCTTCCTTGGAGTTCAGACAACTTGCTTGTTCTGTGACCCTAACTCCACAATAGGCTTAGAAAAGGAGTGATTTTATGGTTTCATCAACGTTTTTCATTGTCAGGATGTTCAATTTTTATACCCTAGGTGGAAGGAGAAATTTCAATCTTCATAATATGTAGTCAAACTAAAGTTCACTCCCACTCCTAGAATGTAGCAGTTCAGATTTGCAAATCAGAATCCATGCTGTTTCCTAGTGTATCTCTGTTTGGACAATGTTCTGCAATGCAATTTTTGTCTCTGAAGTACTACTAGACCCTCTCAAGCTCTGCTATGATTTTTAGTCATTTTCCTTGTGATTTCTTGACCTCGTGTTCTAAACAGCATAAGCGTCATCAAATTCCTCAGGGGAAAAACTGATGACCACTTTTCCGCATCTCATTCTTTCAGAACTTCTAGTTCCTTAAGTCTGGAAGCCACGACAGCCAAGAGCACACCTTTCTGTTTCTCAACCCAACTTGCCATATTCAGGAGTCAGATGGGTTAACAGGCAGTCAGTGGAAACTGGGCTGCATTTCATTAGGAATCTCCCAATTTTACCATGAGAACAGCAAGGGAGTGGAGAGTCCATCCTCCTGAGCTCTCAGTTCATTGTGAAAACAAGTTTCTTATCCCACTCTTCTGGATGACTTTTTCATTTTATTACTAGCAAGCCAGACAGGATAAAGGATTGCAGATGAGGTCTTTTGATTGGTTTTGTCCTTGCCTTGTAACTGCATGTCAATCTGATTTTCAAGTTTTTGTTTGTTTGTTTGTTTGTTTGTTTGTTTTCACAATTGTATTTGAAAACTGTACTGCCACTGACCACCTCAGGTCTAACTCCCTTGGAGTCCCCCTTTGCTGTTTCGGCAGGAAGTTTCCAACTTGAATAAATCCTACTCTACTTTCACTGCCTTGTTCTTGTGGTAACTCTTTTTCACGTGAGACAAAGGACCGAGATTGTCTTTCTGTCACCACTTCATCCATAACAATATAATCCAAAAATCCCACTACTGGATATATACCAACAAGACATGAACACATTGTATCCAAGAGACACCTGCACCCCACGTTTACAGCAAAACTGTTCACAATAACTAAGATATGGGATCAACCAAGTGTCCATCATCAATGAATAAAGACAGTGTGATACACACACACACACACATACACACACAAACACAAAGGTAATTATTCAGCTATAAGAAAGAATGAAATTCTACAATTTGTATCAAAGTAGATGAAACTGGAAGACAACAAGTTGAGTGAAATAAGCCAGATACAGAAAGATAATTACTGCAGGTTCTCTCTTATGTGTCAGAGCTAAAATTAAAAAAAAGAAAAAAAATCAAGAAACAGAAAAAGAATGAAAGAAATGCCTATATCACAAATGACCAACAAACATATGAAAAAATATTCAACATCACTAGCCATAAGCGAACTGCAAGTAATCACCTCACCTCACTTCCATCAGAATGTCACAATTCTGAAAGAATGAGAGAGAGAGAGAGAGAGAGAAGAGACAGAAAGAGATCTTCCATCCACTGGCTCACTCACCAGATGGCCCTAACTGCCAGGGGCAAGGAGCTTCATTTGGGTCTCCCACATGCATGCAGGGGCCCAAGCACTTGGGTCATCTTCTACTGGTTTCCCAGGCCATTAGCAGGGAGATGGATTGGAAGTGGAGCAGCCGGGACATGAACCAGTGCCCATATGTGATGCTGATGCTACAGATGGCAACTTAACTTGCTATGCTACAGTGATGGCCTTCGTAATGCAATTATAAAACATGTTATCTCAAAAACTAAAAAAAAAAAAAGTAAAATAAAGGAGAGGAAAGGAGGGTGGGAGAGAGAGGGGGAAGAGAGGAAGGGAATATCATTATATTTGAATTATATCTATGAATCTGTTAAACCTAATTAAAAATCAAAATAATTAAGTATAATAAAAGAAATGCCTGTATTAGTATTGCTGCAAATATGGTTTTGTCAAACTTTGTTTTATATCTTTGTCAACCAAATCGTTAAGACTGGTATACTGTGATTATTTTAAAATTTACTCTATATGAGTGAAATTGACATTTTCATGCTGAACTAGATTCTAGAGGGTTTTTTTTTTCTTTTTTCATTCTTTTTTGTTGAACTCTTTATTTAGTGTAGCATTAAGCTCTTAACTGCAACGTGAATTAAAAATATGTTATCTTGGGGGCCAGTGCTGTGGTGTAGCAGGTAAAGCCACTACCTGCAGTGCCAACATCCCATATGGGTGCCAGTTCAAGTTCTGGCTGCTTCACTTCTGATCCAGCTCTCTGCTATAGCCTGAGAAAGCAGTAGAAGATGACCCAAGTCCTTGGGCCCCAATACCTGCATGGGAGACCTGGAAGAAGCTCCTGGCTCCTGGTTTTAGATTGGCCCAGCTCCAGCCATTGTGGCCATCTGGGCAATGAACTGAAAGGCCACCACAAAACACCAAACACCAGAGTAAGAGAGAAGGTTAATGTCAGGGGGAGGGGGAGGGTTCGACAGGCTGCCTCGCCCTGCATGAGAGAACATGTACTGGGAGAACAAGTCTTACACAGCTTTGCAGAGGTAAGGAAGTGGGAGCAGCAAGTCCATTAGGGTAGGGCTGAGGCTTATACTTGTGGTTGGGCCACTTGATCACCTGACTTCTAGTAAGATGGGGTGGGCTTAGGATTGAAGCTTATTGTAAAAGAAGACGTGAGATGGCTGTGCCGCAGCTCACTTAGCTAATCCTTTGCCTGCGGTGCAGACACCCCGGGTTCTAGTCCCGGCTGGGGTACCAGTTCTGTCCCGGATGCTCCTCTTCCAGTCCAGCTCTCTGCTGTGACCCGGGAAGGCATTAGAGGATGGCCCAAGTGCCTGGGCCCCTGTACCCACATGGGAGACCAGGAGGAAGCACCTGGCTCCTGGCTTCGGATCGGCGCAACACGGGCCTTGGCGGCCATTAGGGGAGTGAGCCATCGAAAGGAAGACCTTTTTCTCTGTCTCTGTATCTGTCTCTGTCTCTAACTCTCTCTCTTTCTCACTCTCACTGTCTAACTCTGTCTGGCAATAAAAATAAATAAATAAATAAATAAATAAATAAAATTTTAAAAAAAGAATACATGAGGTCAGAGCCTAACATGGTATTCAGGGCTTAAGTTGGCACCCCAGATAAGACTGCACCATTTTACTAATATGAACCAGCAGATGCAAGCCCTCTGTCTCTCTCTGCCTCTTCCTCTCTGTAACTCTGCCTTTCAAATAAATCTTTAAAATAATGTTAACTGGAAAATTAAAAAAAAAGAAAGGAGAGGGAGGGAAGGAGGGAGAGAGGGAAGCAGAGATCATTATTTCTTATAATTGTATCTGTGAATTACATTAAATCAGTTCTCTGTATATTAAATAAATAAATAAATAACTGGAAAAATTTACCTGTCTCATAACAGGTAAAACTGAAACCATTTTGCTTACCAATATTTCTGAAATGAATAAGCTGTGTGGGATCTTGCCACATATTTGGAGAAGAATTCTGAATGCTGGCTTAAATGGACCAGGCAGCGTGGTAAGTTTTTAGGCTTTTTATTTAGTGAGGGAAATGCAAAGGAGAGTAAGGGCTTTAAGGGAGAAAGAAAAGTCCGGAAGTTAAGTTGGAGCCCATATGGAACAGAGAGCAGGCCAAGAGCCACGTGCATCGAGCGTTTAGTTATGAGCAGCCACAAGCAGCTTAGCACAAGCAGTGAAGTGAAGGTGGAAAGAGGGCAGCCCGAAGGCCACGCGCCCTGAAGATGTGGGACAAGGGATCCAGGGCATCGAGGGAAAATAAGGGAAGGCCTACTGTGCTCCAGGCCTTTTATCCACTTCTGAAATGGAGTGCTTAATGAGTCTGATTGGCAGGTGGACATACAGGTGTGGTCAGGTAGGGGCATGAGATCACACAGGGGCGTGGTGAAGGCGTGGTCTTCCAGCTCACAAACCTAATCAATGTTACCCTATCTGTCTGCCTACATCAAAATGGTGATGAAGGAAGCAGACTTGTGTTCTTGTCTCATGTGATGGAAGAATTTCCACCTAGACAAAGCAGTGAGCAAAGCAAGATTTATTTAAGTCTCCAGCGTCCTGCTGCAACAGCAGGAGGGGACTCCAAACGAGGAGGACCCAAGAAGCTGTGATTGTCGAGACTTTTAAGCATCATTTTGGGGTTGCAGAATTCAGAACAGCAGCTAATTATCAATCAGAGAGTAGGAACAAAACCCATCAGAAGGCCAGAATCCTGTTTAGCTTTCTCCTGGTAAAAAACAGCCATCAGCAGGGCTTGATTGGTAACTTCTCCTTTTTATTCTCATGATAAACTAAAAACCCAGAGGGTGGAATCACTACTCCTTTGCTATTCTCATTATAAAACTGGAAACTCAGTGTAGCATTGGCACTTTTATCTTGTTGAAGGCAGCTGCTGAGGAGAAGCACACATTCTGTATTGCCTTTTATTGTAAAACTTTAATAAATATAAATTTTTAAAGTACAAATTTTGGATTATAGTGGTCCCCCCTCCCCCCCATAACCACCCTCCAACCTGCAAACCATCCCATCTCCTACTCCCTCTCCCAAAAGAGACTTCCTCTTTCTTCATTTGATTGGGATCCAACCTAACTGCCTATTAGTCCATCTACATCCTCAGTGCCTCTGCCTCTTAGCAACCTCCCCCAGTGCAGCTCAGCTCCTTTTCTACCTGGGGCCTAAAGGTGGCGGATGTTCCCAAGGAAAAGTGGCAGACAGAGTGGGATTTGCCTCAAGGAGCTTTTCTTCTCTCTAGGATATTGGCCCCAGAGGCTCTGGAAGTTTTGATGGCTTTGTGATGGTTTAAATTGAGGGTTTTTTTTTTCTGCATTTTTTTAAAGATTTATTTTGTTTATTTGAAAAGCAGAGTGACAGAGGGTCAGAGGCAAAGAGAGAGAGAGAGAGAGAAAGAGAGAGAGAGAGAGAGAGATCTTCCATCCTCTAGTTCACTCCCCAGATGGACACAACAGCATGAGCTGGGCCAATCTGAAGCCAGGAGCCAGGAGCCTCCTCCGGGTCTCCTACGTGGGTGCAGGGGCCCAAGGACTTAGGCCATTTTCTACTGCTTTCCCAGGCCATAGCAGAGAGCTGGATTGAAAGTGGAGTAGCCAGGACTTGAACCGCGGCTCAATAGGCTAATCCACCGCTTTTCGGCACCAGCACATCGGGTTCTAGTCCCGGTCAGGGCACCAGATTCTGTCCTGGTTGCTCCTCTTCCAGTCCAGCTCTCTGCTGTGGCCCAGGAGTGCAGTGGAGGATGGCCCAAGTGCTTGGGCCCTGCACCAGCATGGGAGACCAGGAGAAGCACCTGGCTCCTGCCTTCGGATAGGTGTGTTGCGGTGGTCATTGGGGGGTGAACCAACGACAAAAGGAAGACCTTTCTCTCTGTCTCTCTCTCTCACTGTCCACTCTGCCTGTCAAAAAAAAAAATTACGTTTATTTAAAAATTATTATTTTAATGTTAATGTCCGAGGGCCCTTGTCTATTTAGATAAAATTCTAGTTATCGACTACTTGTAAATGAAACAGACAACATGGTATGGTTTAGAATTTAATTATTGAGTGAGCAAAATACACAGGAAAGTGATGGCTTTATAAAAGGGAGAAGGGGGTTCAGACATTTAAATTGGGAGTTGCACCCCATGTTTTTCCAGGGAGTAGGCCAGAGGCTGCAAAAGAGAGAGCATGGGCACAGGAGAGTAGCCACAGGGCTTTGTGGGAAAGCAGGCGCCAGAGGTGGCCAAAAGACCACCCAAGCCAAGAGGAGTAGGGAGGAACAAGGGTGGGGTAGGGGTGTGATTTTCCAGCTCATGAATCTAATTTCATCCTGTCTGCTTGCCCATGTCAATTGGGAGCAACAGGGTCTTATGTTATAATACATCATTGCCAGAAGAAGCAGCTTTGAATGTGTTCTTGCCTTCGAGAATGTGAAATATGGAAGGATTATTGCCCCAATACAAGAGTTTTTAATATGTTCCATAGGTAGCTAGGTTTCAGTATACTGGATAACTTTTTTTGTTTTTTTTTTTTGGCAGGTAGAGTCATAGAGAGTGAGAGAGAGAAACAGAGAGAGAGAAACAGAGAGAAAGGTCTTCCTTCCACTGGTTCACCCCCCAAATGGCCGCTACAGCTTGGTGCCGAAGCCAGGAACCAGGTGCTTCCTCCTGGTCTCCCATGCTGGCACAGGGCTCAAGCACTTGGGCCATCCTCCGCTGCCTTCCTGGGCCACAGCAGAGAGCTGGACTGGAAGAGGAGCAACCAGGACTAGAACCTGGCACCGCAGGTAGAGGGTTAACCAAGTTAGCCACGGTGCTGGCTCCTACTGGATGACTATTATATCTGTTAACAAAAAATTCTACACATCAAACAAATGCCATTTTTTGTTTACATTAATTGGCTTTAATATAAAGCAAATAAAATAGAAAAAGAGGAGAGATTCAGACTCTTGCTTTTCAGAAGATGAAATGATGTCCACAGAACCTCTCCTGGAGTGAGCTAGGAAAGAGGAGAGTCATTTGACTCATGTTCTAAGTTCACCAGATGTATAATTAGCTGCACATGTAGATATGCTGTGTGTTAAAACTATAGATCTGTCATTGATTCTTCATAAACCTGTTTTGTCACACTTAATTTTTAATATACTAGGAGCCTGAAAAATTTGAACTGACTTGAGAGAGCCATTTTCAGTTTTTGGGAAACACTGGTTATTAGAATTGAGAAGTTTATTTCAGATATAATAAAATTTGTCTCACTGGGAATATATGTCTTTCCTTTGAAGAACACAAGCCCTTCTAGTATGTGCATTTTCTCAATATTTCCACATTTCTGCTCTTAGCAGAAATGTCTGTTTCAAGGCTGATGCTGATCTTGGCCTTGCCCCTGTGGAAGATAGTAAACCAAGCAACACACATATACGTTATTCCTTTTATTAGTGATGATACTGAAGCAGAAGAAGTGAGATTAAATATCTTAGCAGGAATACATATCAACTGCCATTCTGTGTAGTTACTCCTCTACACATTTTTTTTAGGAAAATACCACTTTATAAATAAATATTACATCTGTTTTTTTCCTTTAGACATTCTTTATTTAAACATAAAACATAAAAAAGAAAATTATAGTAATATTAGGAAGATCTTTTTTTTAAGATTTATTTTATTTATTTGAAAGAGAGGTAGAGACAGAGAGAAGTCTTCCATCCACTGGTTCACTACCCAATTGGCTACAATGGCCAGAACTGCACCAATCCGAAGCCAGGATCCAGGAACTTCTTCTGGGACTCCATGTGGGTGCAGGGGCCCAAGGACTTGGGCCATCCTCCACTGCTATCCCAGGCCATAGCAAAGAGCTGGATTGCAAGAGGAGCAGCTCGGACTAGAAGTGGTACCCACATGGGATGCCGGCGCTTCAGGCCAGGGCTTTAACCTGCTGTGCCACACACATTGCAGTTCAAGAGCTGAATTTTTTTCTGCTTCTGAGAAACTTTAGCTTACCTCTAAAAACCTTTCAATGATTAGATAAGACTCAGCCAGAACATCAAGGATAACATCCTTTACTTACGGTCAAGTGATTGTGAATGTTAACCACTTCTACAAAATAGCTTCAAGGCGATGCCTGGATTAATGTTTAATAAAATAACTTGGTAGTAGTTGGCTGAGTTGACACACGAAACTAACCAGCTTGATAGTCAACAAAGTGCTTTCACGAATCACAGCTTTTGACCATCAATTATATCCTCCCCTCAAAGGATTATCTATCTATTGAAAGATAGACACTTTTTTTTTTGACAGGCTGAGTTAGACAGAGAGAGACAGAGACAGAGAGAAAGGTCTTCCTTTTGCCGTTGGTTCACCCCCCAGGTGGCCTCTATGGCCGTCATGCTGCACCAATCTGAAGCCAGGAGCCAGGTGCTTCTTCCTGGTCTCCCATGCAGGTGCAGGGCCCATGCACCTGGGCCATCCTCCACTGCCTTCCCGGGTCACAGCAGAGAACTGGACTAGAAGAGGAGCAAACGGGACAGAATCCGGCGCCCCAACCGGGACTAGAACCTGGGGTGCTGGTGCCGCAGATGGAGGATTAGCCTAGTGAGCCGCGGCGCTGGCCGAACAATAGACATTTACAGGGAAGTTCCATAAATGTTAGACTAGAGACATTATAAAGTGCTCTGGGAATACAGAGAAGGGATAACCCGAAAGCCTTTACAGGTGGAAGATAAGATTAAGCAGAACAACCCTGCTAGCATTGTGCTTGGACTTTGCATCCATCATTTCATTAAATTTTATAATTCTGTGAGTTAAGTGGAGTGAATCCCATTTTACGAACATGAAAATGGAAGTAAGAATGATTTGATAGCCTTTTAAAAATATCAGAGCTCATAAAGTGGCTGAGTTATCGTTTAAAATGACTCTGGAGAAAGTGTGCTACAGCGGGTAAGGGCACTAAAATCCCATATCTCCCACATCTAAGTGTGTGGTTGGTATTCCAGCTCTTCTTCTCATACAGCTTCCTGCTGTGGTGCACCTGGGGATCAAGGGGAAGATGACTAAGTACTTTGGTTCCTGCCAGTCATTCGGGAGATCAGATGGAGCTCCTGGCTCCTGGACTAGATGTGCAGCTCTTGGGGGAGTTTGGGGGAATGTGGGTCCATGAGTGGAATATCTTTCTCCTCTCTCTCTCTCTCTCTCTCATTCTTTCTTTCAAATAAATAACATAATAAATAAATAAACTTTTAAATGATTCTGGTGTCAAAATACACATTTTTCTTTTATTACTCTTATTGCTAAGTTTAGGATGTCAATTAAGAGAGTGCCCTATGTGTGGCTGGCACTGCTTAGACGCTAACTGCATAAGAACAGATTAAGTGGATTTGGACTGAAATGAACTGAAAAATCACCAGTGGTGGCTGGGTCTTGAGAACGCTTCCACTTCCTTTCTTGGAGCGTTTGGTATTTCCTTCCTGCATGTCTCATCTGTGAAGTGAGGGTTTAAAGATGACACTAAAATTCCTGTTGGCTTTTAAAAGCTACTTTTCTGTGAATTGGCTTCCCTGAGGTTACCCAGCGAGAGGAGGACATTATGGTGAAATGTTTTCCCTTGACTTTTATTACAAAAATGCCCCACATATGGCCAGTGATGAAAAGGCAGTAAAATAACCACAACAACACAAAATACCAGGAGGGAATGAATGAGTAAATAAATGTTTTTCAACTGTCATTACTGTTTCCTGACTACAGCAGAGGCAAAGTAACATTGTAATAGGAACACAATGAGCTGCACTGTATTTTCCAAGTGATATTGATTTCAAATGTTCCTGTAACCAGTTCTTTGGACAATTGCTGACCATCTTTGTCACCTGACCCCCAGAGCTTGAATGCTCCCACCTGGTACAATACCACTCTCTCTCCCAGTGACAAGGGGGCGGATTGCACTCTTGTTTGAACCTTTTCATCTGATTGAAGTGGGTGCTCAAAAGCCTGGGAAGACAAAAGTAATTGCTTTAGATTTTTCAGCACAGGCTGTTACCAGCAGAGGGAACATTGACAGTGTTTATGGGATGCTGGGTGATCTCTAGCCCCTGGAATTGCTTAATTGACTGCTCTTCTCTGAAATCACCTGGTACTGGAAATCTCTGCCACCCTTGCTTCTTAAACACCCCTTGCAGAAGTCATTCTCATCAATAGGTCCCTAAGTTCATGTTGTCTCAGGGGTATGATCCTCTGACACTGCTCTGTCTCACTGCAGTTTTTATAGTATGGGTTCTTCTTTAAAATTTATTTATTTTCATTTCACTTTAAAGGGAGAGAGATAGAGACAGAGCACGTCTACCTGCTGGTTCAGGTCCCAAATGCCCACCAAGAGCTAAGGGTGGGCTAGGATGAAGCCAGGAGCCCGAAACACAATCCCAATGTCCCATGTGGGTGGCAGGGACCTGCATACTTGGCCCAACATCTGCTGCCTCCTGGCACATTCAGCAAGTAGCTGAATCAAAAGAGGAGTCAGGACTCGAACCAGGCAGTCTAATATGGGATGCAGGCATCCCAAGTGGCATCTGAACCCCTGCTCCAAACGTCCACCCGTCTTCTGGGTTCTGCATTCTGTTTTTCTTTTTTTTTTTTTTTTTTTTGACAGGCAGAGTGGACAGTGAGAGAGAGAGACAGAGAGAAAGGTCTTCCTTTTGCCGTTGGTTCACCCTCCAATGGCCGCCACGGACGGCGCGC
The DNA here is from genome assembly GCA_949820135.1 of Sylvilagus floridanus. Lineage (NCBI taxonomy): Eukaryota > Metazoa > Chordata > Mammalia > Lagomorpha > Leporidae > Sylvilagus > Sylvilagus floridanus. Next base: position 124,480,735 of record OX463225.1, read on the forward strand.
TGCGGCCGGCGCACCGCGCTCGTCCGATGGCAGGAGCCAGGTGCTTTTCCTGGTCTCCCCATGGGGTGCAGGGCCCAAGCACCTGGGCCATCCTCCACTGCACTCCTGGGCCACAGCAGAGGGCTGGCCTGGAAGAGGGGCAACCGGGACAGAATCGGTGCCCTGACCGGGACTAGAACCCGGTGTGCCGGCGCCGCAAGGCGGAGGATTAGCCTGTTGAGCCACGGCGCCGGCCTGCATTCTGTTTTTCTGATAGGGTACATGAACTCACTCAGGGCACTGTTAAATGAGTAGCATCTATGATGTGGCCTATGGTGCCATGTGGTGTATAATCCTCACAGTGAGTAATGTGGACAAACAACCTTGGTACGATTTGAGGTAGGAAAGGGGATATGCTGTATGTTGTGACTAGTGTGGCTTAGATGTTACCTTGATGTTCTTTTCTAGCTCTTTTCAGAAGCTTCTGAGGGCTTCCTTTGCCCTGCCTCCTTGGTTCTGAAAGGACGTCATACAGGATACATACGTCCCATTCCTCCCTACACATCCCCCTCCCCTGTTTCATCCTCTGAGGGTAGATCTTTAGACCTTTATGGCCATCAAGCAGGTTTCCTGCCCTCTGGCTTTTAATTACAGTGGGAGGAAGCCCCGGCCAAGGAAGGCAGGAGGAGAGAGAACAGGGGGTATGATCCCCTGGCTCACCCCCCGCCCCCCAGCAGGGCTGGTCAGCAGGGGGCTGTTCTTGTACTTCCTGTTTATCCCTCGGCCATCTTTACAGGTAGAATGCTCCTTAGTTATAGTAGCTGTGTTTTTTTCAGACCTAGGGGTCGTAGTAGCACCCTGCTCCCTCCTAACTCTGCCACACTGTCCCTTCATTAAGACTGTTTAAGCCACTCCTGCTTGTGGGCACTGCCTGTGCTAGGGGAAACCCTGACGTCGATGCATGTGGATACAGCACGGCAGATCAGACACTTCCACAATGATCTCAATTTCTTTTCTCTAGCCACCTCCCTGTTGACTGAAGTCTTGCCTCTAAAGCACAGTGTTTTAGAAGAAAACAGGGTCACTTTCCTGGTAGGGGAGCCTAGCTCTCAAGGGGTGGAGGGTATGGCTTTGGGTTCAGCTGATCACTCTGCTGTTGCTATCCTGAACATCTCCGTTTTTGAGCAAAAGACCCTGCATTTTCAATTTGCAAAGGAGATAGCCTTTGTGTGGTCTGGTGTGGGAATGTGGAGTTGAGTGGACAGACAAGCTCTTTGCACTCTTCCTCAAGGGAGAATGCTTCACGTTTACCCTCTTATTCTTAACCCAACAACAAGGAATACTGCTGAGATTCTAAGATTGTTTTTGGGTCACCTTTAGCCCTGGGAAGAGATACTATGAGTGCTGCCATGGCTTGCTTCTCTCTTTTTTGTTTTTTTCTCTAGCTGCCCCTAATTTGAGGGCACTCACCACTCATCAGTATGTGCTCCGTGTCTCTGTCTGTCTGCTTCTCTCTTTTTCCCCGAGTGTCCTTTAGAAGTAATAAGGCTAAAACTATAGGAGAAGGCACTAACAGCTGTCTTTCGTTATTATTCTCAGTATTCTAGGTGCCCTCATCTCTTTGGCCCTCGACCTCTGTGGCAAACTGGAAATCTGAGAATGGGGCTTAGGAAGAGAGAGAGGCCTCACACATCCATTTGCAGGCCTTGGCTACCTTCTAGGTCTCCTACGTGGATATAGGCACCATCTTCTGCTTCTTTCGCAGGCACATTAGCAGGGAGCTAGATTGAAAGTGGAGCAGCTGTGTCTAGAATGGGCACCCATAAAGGAAGCCAGTGCTGTAGGTGGCAGCCTAACCCACTGCACCACAGCACTGATCCCTATTTCTAAGATCTTTATGGTTGATTATTTTAAAATCCACCTTATAAATTACTCTTCTACAGTGTGCAGCATAATAAATTTTGAAAAATGTGAATAAACAATTTCATAACTGTCATCATAGTCACAATATAAAATATATAACCATTATTCCAAAAAGATCCTCTGTGCCTGTTTCCCATCAATCCCCTCCCCTGGTCTCTAATAGTTGGCAACCATTAAAATTCTTTCTGTCATTAGAATTTTTCCTTTTCTAAAATTCAATAGAGATACTCATTTAGTATGTAACATTTTGAAATTAGTCTTTTCACCGGATCTTGCTTTTGCGATTCATTCCTTTTACTGGATATTTAAGTGGTCTATTTATTTTATTGCTGAATAGCGTTCCATTTTATTAGTGTACTACATTTGATTATCCATTCACCAGTTGTTGGGTGTTTGAATTTTTGAATTCTTTCCAGATTTTGGTATACACAGTTGAGCCTGTTGATGGCTGCTTTTGAGTTTTTGTGACAGAAACCATGTGACTTTCAAATATGATAATGTATACCATCTGTTTTCACAGAAAGTTTGCCACCCTCTCATGTAGAATATATATATATATATATATATATATATATATATATATATATATATAGAGAGAGAGAGAGAGAGAGAGAGAGTGCTGTTTTAATGACCTTGATTGTTAGTTCCATCACCATTTCTAGATCTTCCCCTTTTGATTAAATTTCACCTGCTTATGAGTCATATTTTCTCCTGTATGATAAGTTTTGACTTAAAACTGCATATTGTGAATTTTTTTTTGCTGTATGCAGAATTTTGTTACATTCTTTTGCATAAAGTTGGAATGTGTTGTGGTATTTGGTTGTCACTTAAAATCAGTTAAAGCCTTTCTGAGTTACTTCTACCCCTTGTCTGAGTGTGTTCAGACCTGCCTTTGATCTAGGTATTATTTAACATTGCTGCTAAAGCCACACCTGTCTGAAGTCTTAAACCAGTGTTCCTCGTCTTATGTGGTCATTTCACTCCAGGTGTTGGTACCGTGAACTTGAGGAGGTATGGAGGTGATCCAGTGGGGTGCTTTTTCAAGGCTATTTCCTTAGCTTTAGGAAGCTTCCTCTCACTCATGCAGACAGCAGTACTCAATCAACATAGAGGAGACTTTTCTACGGATTACTGAAGCTTTCCTTCTGCACATCCTTCTTATTTCTAACGTTCTATTTCATAAGATCTTGCTGACTTGGCCTCTGTTAATGCTGGTCTGTGTCTCCTGAACATAGCAGAAACAGGGAGTTTGTGTTTCTAGTTTCTCTGTGACAACCTGGAAAATGCTTCCAGTTATCTTCCCCCTCTTAGACGAGAGATCAGTTCTGCCTATTCTATCATACATTCAGCTTTCTTTTTTTTTACATTCTGTCCTATTTTCTGTTGTATTAAATGGTGGGTAATTACAGCTTCTGTTGCTCTGCTATGGGGAGAATTGGAATCCCAGTGCAGTCTTTCTTTATTGCTCCTTGCTCACTTCTACTCTTACCTGCTTATCTGCATCTTTCACCTGGGAGACTAAATAGCAGTGAACAGCTTTGGACTTTGCTCTTCCAATTATTCAGATGCAGAAGCAACCCTTTATGAATATAAAGTCCTTTCTTATCTCTCTGCATAATTTTATGTTTATTCTGTTGACTGCTTCACTCTGTGTATTTATTCTGCTTCCTCAAGTCATCTTGTTTTTCAGTTTAGGAAACTTTCCCCCATGTTGTTTATGGTTTTAATTTCTTCAACTTTTTTGAGATAGTTGTTGCTGATCTGTATATTTTGCTCATTTCCCTGTTGGCCTAATTTACCTTAAGGGATTTGTCATTCTTCCTGTAGAGCATGAAATATATTTTTAAAGCAAGTTCTTTTACTTGGCTAAGGAAGGGGGGAATGAGAGCTGGATGGGAAAGAATAACAAATATCCAACACATTATGTCAGTTATCATTGAATGATTCTATTCCTTGATTTTTTTTTACATTTTTCCCCCAAAATCTCCTTTCAAACTTCACAGCACTGTTCATGATGATTCTTCCATCTAAAGAGCCATTTTTCTTTCTCTCTAATATCAAAATCCTATGCAAACTTTAGGCAAAACATGACTCACCTCTGAAAAAAATAGCTGTCACTACCTTGGCTCTTTTAATTAATGTGGCTCGATTGTTTAATACTGATAATAGTTATGTATTTAAGGTCGTATTTGACAACTACCATTCTGGGAGCTCCTAGTACATGCTAAACTCTGTGATGGACATGTCATATGGGCTTCATTATTTAATCCTTATATAACTGGGTAGGTGTTGTTTTCCTATTTGCATAAAAAATGAAATTGTGGGGCACAACTGTCATCCTTAGAGATCTCTGAACAGAATCCAATTCAAAGTTACTGGAAGTTTTCGCAACTTATTCAAGAGACAGCTGGTGCCAGACTCCTAACTCTGAGTGTGGAGCTCCTTGGCATTGCTCCTCCTTATTGGATGACTTTCTTCTTGGTTTGGCAAGATTATAGTTAAGCAAGACACTACACAGAACACATGGTTTGAAATGAGTCTTTCACTTCCTCCAGGGATTTCTTTAGACTAAACCTCTGAATTTGTAGGTGACTTAAAAACAAACAAGCAAATACAGAGACAATTTACTTAGGTTTATTCTCAATGAGTCAAAAGTGACATAAAAATAGAGATAATGATAATTATGCTACAGTTTCAGAGGTAAAGCAGTGGGGAGAGAGGGCTGCAAACCATATGACACTCCAGCTACACTTGTCCCACAGGCACCCAGGGCCCCTCTCAGGGCAAGGGCTTCAATCACATTCTCCATGACTGCAAATATGAAGCCAAAATAGAAGTCTATGACCAAACCAGATTCCATTTTGTTCATATTATATCCTCTTGGCTAACTAAATTTCCAGGTTTTTCAGGGAGATTGATATCAACAAGAAATACAAAGAAAAAATATCAACACATACAGAAAGCACTATTTACAGTGTTAGAGTATTTTCTAGCTTATAATTTACTTTCCTACATATTATCTTATTTCCTGTTCACAACTGGGTAATGCAAAAATTATTGTGTCTGTTCTACAAGTATGGACTTGAGATAATTGTTGCAACTCATTTTAAGTTTCCAAGCTAGAAGTTGGTAGGATTGAAAACTCAAACAAACTTTGAATCATGTCCTTTACTGATATATGTGTGATATATGTGCACGTGCACACAATCACACACACATCACTGTTTTTGCAAATATTTAATGTAACATAGTCTCTAAGCAGAATAAGTTGTGCAATTCATTTAACACTTTAAGCAATATTTATTAGGCTTCAACCATGTGATAGTGTTCTAGATGCTTAAAATAGCGAACATAAAGCCTCTATCTCTGAAACTTAAGTCCTAATGGATGAGACTAACAGCAATAAATAAATGAGATAGTAATACAAGTATAAAGTACACTAGGAAATAACAAGTTCTGTGAACTAGAAGAAGAGGTGGTTTGGAGTCAGGGGATTTATGATCGGTGGTTGGATCAAAGTATATGAGGGAGAGAATAGAAAACAAAGTGTTCGGGGCTGGCGCTGTGGCGTAGCTGGTTTCCCAGGCACATTAGCAGGGAGCTGGATTGGAAGTGGAGCAGCCGAGACTTGAACCTGCGCCCACATGTGATGCCGGCTCTGCTAGGCCAGTGCTTTAACCCACTGCGCCACAGCATCCCCATAACCTTTGTCCTGGTCAGATCTTCCTTCTCCTCTTCTATTTAAGTAGCTTACTAAATGGTTGCTCCTGTCTCAGATACTTTCTGCTTCTGCTCCACCTCCTCTGCTGCCATCAGAATCCCTTTTCCAAAATGCAAAATTGACCCAGTGCCTTCTCCTGTTTCAAACTTTTTGATGGCTAAAGCTTTTTCAAAAAAAGTTTATTATCTTTTGTGTATATCCATTTGCCTCTCTTTGTTTTGTTCACTTTTTTTGTTTGTTTGGACTACCCCTTTATTCTGTGCCTAAAATCAATCTTTGTTCTTATTTCATCGCCAAGTTCAAATGACTTGTTATCCACTAAGGCTTTTCTGACTCTTCTACCTAACCTCTGGTGGAATTAATTACACTTGCTTTTGTACTCCAAAACCATTTTATAAATAGCACTGTCATTATTTTTCAGGTACATATTTGGTTTTTCTGTTACGCTATTTCATCTATGAAGGTAGAGACTGTCATGAAATTCCTTTAGCTTTCACACTACCTAGTACAGTTCCTGGCACACAATAGGGATTCACCAAACTGTGTTGGAGTTCCTCATGTGGGATGACTTTGTACTTCCCAAGGCTGTGTAAGTCCATAGGTTGGTTGTGGGTGTAGTTGTGGTAGCTTTGTTTCCTTGTCACTGTATGTTTTCCTTCCCTGAAGATTCTCCTTATCTACAGTTAAGGATTTGCATAAATAAGGTCCTTCTCTGCTGATAGAGGTGTCCCCACTGCTACCACTCTGGCTTCTCCTGTTGTAGCAGCATTGTGAAAACACATGGAAGTCATTACTGTCCTTAGTTCCAGGGAGAAACATTTTGCAAATGTCACAAAGACCAGAGAGAGAATGCCAGTGACTAAGACGAAGGTAAGGAGGATATTTCTGGTGTGAAGAGCCTGCCTGCCCCTTCTGAGGTGAGCAGAGACTCTCTCACCTTTCATGCAATTAAGAAACAAGTTTCCTTTTTCTCTGGAAGGGTCTGCGAATGAGATTCCTTTGTTAGTGCTCAGCCAGCAAGACATACAGGGCTTTTTATGCCTGTAAGTTAAAATGCAGTTTCCAAATGCAATTCATAGCTTGCGTTATTTTCACTACCCAGCCCTTCTTCCATTCTAGATAATGGAACTTACTTCTCTGGGTGACCTTTAAGCCAACTCTGATAATTACCAAGAAGCCACCGACCCACCAACGAAATCGGAAGCACTTCAGACCCCTAGATGGTGTGCTAATCTGAGACAGCTAAAATTAGGCCCCATCTTTTATATTTGAATTACGATACATCCCCAGAGCCCTCAGTCATTGAGCCATTGTCTGTGCAATTCCTGTGACCTAGAGGAAATAAGGGAGAGGAGATGCTCACTAGTTAGGACACAAGAGTTTAGGATGCTGAAGAATAGGGTGACCTTTTATGAAGGCTGCATTAGGCTGGGGTTCAGTCACAGTTTTTTTTTTTTTTAAAAAAACTATCTTTAGCTTGGGAATTTAGAGCTTGTTGGCATTTATCAATATTTAGGAATAGAAATTTCTTATGTTCTTTCCCTATTTTATCTGGAGCCTGTTCCTTTGAGTTGACATGGAGAGTCCTGGGTATGAGTCAGAGGATTTGGGTGTGAGTACTAATTCTGCCTTCTTCCTCCCGAATGCCTTTGAACAAACCACTGCACTCCTATGCACTCCCATCTCTTCTTCTCTAAATGGTGACAGGGATGCCTGTCTGTTCAAAGGTTTGTTGTGAGAATCAAACCCATCCTGTTTGTGGGCTGGGAAGTACTGTTCTCACGCACCCTGTTGTGAGTAAGCTGTGGGCCTTGTTCTGGTGGGATTTCCTCTGAGACCATGAGGCAGCACGGGCTTGAGTACAACTGTGCCCATCTAATAACAAAGCCTGTGTCACAGATCAGAGAAGTCCCCTGGGAGTTAAAGTATTTTTCTAAACACCAGATCATTCTGCCTCCCAACTCAACGTATGGGTGAATGAGGGCTGAGTGAGTCAGCCTGTCTTTTTAAGGAATCAATATTATACTGTTTTTGAAAAGACTCTTGTCCTTGAGGATCTCTAAGTGTTGAGATGCAAATAGTTGACGCACAGGAAACAGTGAGTCCCTAAAGCCGCATCACAACTGACATCATGAGCGGAGGTGTTGAGTGCTGATGGGGAAAGCCTTGGAAGAGGTGGATTTTAGGTCAAGTTTGAAGAAAAGGATCCTTACAACTTACAAGCTATGTGACCTTGGGCAATTTACTAATCTCCCTGAGCATCAATATTTCATATACAAATTTAATATTAATATATTCGTATTGTGGTTATTATGAGGTTTAAATAAGATAATGCTGCCAAAGTACTTGGCAAAGAGAATGACGTGTAGAGGAGGTCATTTAACACAGTGATTAAGATATGACTTGGGATGCACATTTCCAGTGTTGGGATGCTTAAGTTCAAGTTTTGGCTCTGCTTCCAATTCCAACATGCTGCTAATATGCATTTTGGCAGGCAGTAGGTGATGGCTTCACTACTTGGGTTTCATGTAGGAGTCTTGAGTTAAGTTCTGAGCTTCTGGTGTTGGCTTAGTCCAACCCTGGCTATTGTGGGTATTTGGGGAGTGAATTAGTGAATGTAAGATCTCTCTCTCTCTCTCTCTCTCTCTTCCTTTCAAATAAAATGAAATGAAGTTATTCTTAAAAGTACATGCACACAAATGAAGCTGACTAAATAAAATAAGCCAAATAAATATAATAAAATGAATACAATTTTGGAAATAAAAATAAGTAATGAGTAAATAAACACAATTGATGGAAGCTATTATTATTAGCACAAAACAACTTTAGGGAAGTTTACTGAGGTTGGTGGGAGTCTATAGGCTGGGTGGTGCCTTACAGATGAGTTCACAGACAGTAAGACTCTGGATTTTGGCTGAAAATCAGGAACAAGGATAAACTAGAGGAGAATTAATCTTGTTAGAATAACTCAAACAGGACCTAAAACCAAGGACCAGGACAGGTCAGTTGTAGAGGAGCAAGGCCAACAGAATAGGTGAGAAGTTCTGAGATCTGGACAACCCAACAACCCATGTCTGAATGTCGGGGTGCTGGGATTTGGTGGGGGATGGAGAAATAGGACAGGGTTGAGAAATCCCTCACTCTGGATGCACCAGGACCTGGAGCAATTTGTTGCCTCCTTTCTGATGTGGAGATAAGAGGATCCAGCCAAGAGGGAAGCTGGAGCAAGGAAGTGAGCCTGATAGAAGACATTGTTTCCGGCAGGGGCGGCAAGTTCAAACAGTTGTGCGGCTATGAGTCAAGTTGGAAAGAACAGGAAAGAGGTTTAATTGGAGAAGAAGGGTGTGTCTTGAGGTGGAGGCGTTTGAATTTTATCAAATTGGACAGAGGAATGTACAGTAATTGAGTGAAGACAGAGACAATGAAAGATGAGATCTGGTACAGACTACTTCAGTGGCAATGCGCAGGACGGATGAGAAGTGTAGGGACAAGGAAGAAACTGAGGGCAGTGGGTCAGAGATCAAGGAATTTGTGACCAGTTGTAGATGCAAGTGTGAAAAGCAAAGCATTCAGAATTCAGACAGACTTGGAGCAGAGCAGGCTTCTGGGAGTGAGGTGGGATCCCTTCTGTGCCTGCTCTGGTTCTCATCCCACTGAGTTCATGTTATGCAGAACAGAGGCTTCCAGAGAGATCTCCTCAGAATCCCCCAACTAGCTGAGGCTTGCAGAGCCGGAAGCAAACATGGACGAATTCATAACTTAACACATACTAAATTGATCACATGTATACAAAAAGAATTGAAAACGAATCTGGATGTGAACAAAAGGGTGGAGGGGGCGGGCAAGGGGGGAGGGTTGTGGGGGGAGAGGGAAAATATGGGGGGAAACCCATTGTAATCCATAAATCATACCTTGGAAATTTATATCCTAAATAAAAGTTAAAAAAAAAAAAAAAAAAAAGAAGGAAGGCTCCAGGGAGCCTTCTGCTCCTCTCAGAGCCTTGTGGCTCCCAGAGAGTGCTCCTTACAGTGGACCAGGAGCAAAAGTGCCTGATCAGGCTTGAGCCCTTCAACCTTTTTTGAATAGACAGGACTTCTCTTAGCCAGCTTCTCTATTTGGCAAGATGCTTAAAAATACAATGAGAGAGGAGAAAAAATTAGGAAAGGTGTTAATGAGAGGAAATGGGATATCCAGAGGGGCTCCCTTTTAGCACAAGTTAAAGGATGATGAAAAATAATTGCAAAATATAAATCTACCATGGAGTGGGAGACAACAAGGACTGTAGGTCTCTCACAGAACATAAAAAACATCTTCAGAATCTTGTGAGATGCTGTCAACACCCACTCATCACTATTTTATTTTTCCCAAGATATATGGCAGCTGAGAAGTGATTCAATAATATCTTCTACCCCCTCTTTAGATAGAATAGTTTTGTTGAAAGATCACATGATGAAATGTCAGATTCTCAAACAAAAGCAATTTAATGTAGGAAAAGACAGAAAAACCAGACTTGGCATACCTGAGCTCTAATCCCACCTGGACTCTTCAGGAGGGCTGGGACCATGGTCATATCTAAGTCCCTCTCTGGTCTCTTGTGAAAACTATAAAATATTGGAAGATTTCTTATATCTTTAGCATTTAATAATTCTGAAATCTATAATAATGAAAAATACAACAGATCATTATTTTTAATTTAAAAATCAGTACTTTTTAAATGAAAAGTGAGTCACAGATAAATAAACTAAATAAACTAAAGTAGAGCTATTTTCTTTTTTTTTTTCTTTTGGCAGGCAGAGTGGACAGTGAAAGAGAGAGAGACAGAGAGAAAGGTCTTCCTTTTCTGTTGGTTCACCCTCCAATGGCCACTGTGGCCGGTGCACCATGCTGATCCGAAGCCAGGAGCCAACTGCCTCTCCTGGTCTCCCATGCTGGCGCAGGGCTCAAGCACTTGGGCCATCCTCCACTGCACTCCCAGGCCACAGCAGAGAGCTGGACTGCTAGAGGAGCAACCGGGACAGAATCCGGCGCCCTGATTGGGACTAGAACCCAATGTGCCAGCCCTGCAGGCGGAGGATTAGCCTATTGAGCTGAGGCACTGGCTGAGTAGAGCTATTTTCAATAACTTGCCCAAGGTCCATCCCTGGTGGTACTGGGATTTGGAACAAGACACTTTGATTCTGACCAGAGTTCATGTGCTTACAGCTGCTACAAATCTGCCTCTGGTTAAAGGAATTGTCCAGCACCTGCTCTCAGTACCACTGTGATGTACCAAGTGCACATAACCATTGGCATCCCTCTTGAACACGATATAGTAGAATAGTGACCTGGCAATAGAGAAAATTTATTTAATAGGTTAAGGAATCATCTGAAGAAGGCAAAGAATCCAATATCATGTGTCTTGTTGTGCAATAAGTCTTTCCCTCATTAGGAAACTCTAATCACAGAAATCTCTCCAACTCAGAAAAGAGTTGGCAGTCTTCATCGAGTGTAAATGTGCGGCTTGAGGAGTGGGGGAAACATACAATGAAAGCTTCTGGAGCTATTTTGGGAACCCGAATGCCAACCGCATTTAAATAAGCCTGAATTGTACCTTAGAAAATGCTTGCTGAACGAATGCTGGCCTTCAGGGGACCTACCACCAATTCCCATCTCTGCCATAATTGTGTACAAGACCAGGGATATGTCTTGGTATCTCTTTGAATGTCAGTAAAATGGAGAATGGATTAACTGGTATATCAGTATTCTGTTATCATTAACAATCTCATGTGGAATTCTAAAGACCCACCCCTTTAAAGTAAACGTGATGGAGATGATGAATAGATATGACACCCTGGGCCTCTTCTCCAGTCTCCTCCCTGACCTCTCTCAAAAGACCTTTTTGTCTGCCTGGCTAAGTACAGGTGCTTGCAAAGTGATGCCAGAATAGATCTGTTTGTTTCTCAAAATTTCTGTGAGGCCAGACATAACAATCACAGAAAAGAAAGCAGTGAGAGATTGGCATTGTGGTGTAGCAGGTAAAGCTACACTGCTGTGATGCCGGCATCCTATATGAGTGCCAGTTTGAGACCCAGCTGCTCCACTTAAGATCCAGCTCCCCGTTTATGCGCCTGGGAAAGAAGCAGAGGAAGATGACCCAAGAACTTGGGAGACCCAGATGAAATTCCTCTGGTTGGCCCAGGCCTGGACCTTGAGGCCATTTGGGGAGTGAACAAACAGATGAAAGATATCTCTCTATGTTTCTCTCTCTCTTTGTAACTCTGCCTTGCAAATAAATTAATAAACAAATCTTTAGAAAAAGAATTGTGATATCTATTTTTTTAACATTTTTTTTTTACTTTTTTATAACGCTTTTATTTAAAGAATATAAATTTCCAAAATACAGCTTATAGATTACAATGGCTTCCCCCCCATAACTTCCCTCCCACCCGCAACCATCCCCTTTCCCACTCCCTTTCCCCTTGCATTCACATCAAGGTTCATTTTCAATTCTCTTTATATACAGAAGATCAGTTTAGTATATATTAAGTGAAGATTTCAACAGTTTGCCCTCACATAGCAACACAAAGTGAAAAATACTGTTGGAGTACTAGTTAGAGTATTAATTCACAATGTATAGCACATTAAGGACAGAGATTCTACATGATATATATTTTTTTAAATTGATTAATTTTCTATGCAATTTCCAATTTAACACCAAAATTTTTTTTCATTTTTAATTATATTTATATACAGAAGATTGATTCAGTATATACTAAGTAAAGATTTCATCAGTTTGCACCCACACAGAAACACAAAGTGTAAAAATACTGTTTCAGTACTAGTTATAGCATTACTTCACATTGGACAACACATTAAGGACAGATCCCACATGAGACGTAAGTACACAGTGACTCCTGAAGACAATTTGACACTCTTGTTTATGGCATCAGTAATCTTCCAATGGGTCCAGTCATGAGTTACCGAGGCTATGGAAGCCTTTAGCTTCAATCTTATTCCGACAGGGTCATAGTCAAAGTGGAAATTCTCTCCTCCCTTCAGAGAAAGGTACCTCCTTCTTTGATGGCCCCATTCGTTCCACTGGGATCTCACTTGCAGAGATCTTTCATTTAGGTCCTCTTTTTTTTTCCAGAGTGTCTTGGCTTTCCATGCCTAAAATACTCTCATGGGTTCTTGAGCCAGATCTGAATGCCTTAAGGGCTGATTCTGAGGCCAGAGTGCTATTTAGGACATCTGCCATTCTATGAGTCTGCTGTGTATCTCACTTCCCATGTTGGATCATTCTCTCGCTTTTTGATTCTATCAGTTAGTATTAGCAGACACTAGTCTTGTTTGTGTCATCCCTTTGACTCTTAGACCTATCAGTGTGATCAATTGTGAACAGAAATTGATCACGTGGACTAGTGAGATGGCCTTGGTACATGCCACCTTGATGGGATTGTATTGGAATCCCCTGGCACAATTCTAACTCCATCATTTGGGGCATGACTGATTTAGCATGTCCCAAATTGTACATCTCCTCCCTATCTATTTTTGATTTTTAAGCTGAGCTCTCATTTCATTCCATAATCTTGATCCCAAACCTTCACTGAAATCTGAAATACCCATCATGTTGAGTCACTGAGACCATGTGAACTGAAGGCACTGGGATGGGTTCCATAGAGCAAACCAATGTGGGAATGAGGAGTGCACGGAAGGCAAAAGCAATGGAACACAGGTGAAAAATTTATTCTATCATCTTATCATAATAAAACAATGGAATAAGTATTGCTCATCCATGACAGTTGAACTTGTTAAGTGAATAGAGGGTGGAAATCTTTGTAATCCATGAATCAAGCTTACATCTCATACACCCGGTGATTTATATTATCATCACAGAGATTCAAGACACGATGCTTACTAGTACACAAGACTACCTATAAAGTACTCTTGATCTTCAAAAAGATCAGAATCTGATCCACCATCTGGATCTATCACTTTACTGAAACTATAGAGACTAAAAGGGACATGTTAAACAGCACTACTAGGAAGCAGCAAAATTCAATGAGAAATTCTGTAGCGTAAATGACCCTGATATTCAATAAACAACTGTGAGAAGGGGAAAAAGAAGAAAAGGCAATCTCAAAACTTAAAAAAAATTGACATTATAATTAAATGCAATGCATGGACACCTTAGATCTCTATTAGAAAAAAGGACTCTAAAAGAAAATCGTAATTGTGAAAACTTGGGAAGCAATCAGGTATTTGATAACATTAAGAAATTATTTATAGATGGTAGTGATATTGTTACACATTAAAAGTCCTAATCTTTTAGAGATACATATGGTACTAGGGTTTCCTGGAGAGACAGAATCAATGCATTGTGTGCATGTGTGTGTGTGTATGTGTGTATGTGTGTGTATGAGTATGTGTAGCTGCTAGATGTATGAATGAAAGGGATATGAAAAGAATTGGCTTACATGGCTGTGGAAATTAGGCAGTCTCTCAAAATGTTTTCTGCGAGCTGGAGAACATAGAATGCCTATGGCATGGCTCTGTTCAAGTCCAAAGGCCTCAGAACCAGGGAAGCTGAAGTCTGAGTCCTCAGGATACTGGTACAAGCCCAAAGGCCGAGGGGCTGGAATTTTGTTGTCCAAGAACAGGAGAAGAAAGGTGTCTCATTTCTGAGAGAGAGAGAGTGAGAGAGCAACAGAAAGAGAGAGAGAGAGAGAGAGAGAGAGAGAGAGAGAGAGAGAAATCCTGCATCCTCTTGTTTTTTGTTTTATCCTGGCCCACTGCCAGTTGGGTGATGATGTCCACATTGAGGGGAGATTTTTCTCAGTCCACCAACTCACACAACAATTTCCTCTGAATGCATCCTCTCAGACACACCCAGGAATAATGCTTTTCCAGCTATCCAGGCATCCCTTAATCCAGTCATATTGACACTTGAAATTAACCATTCCACACACTATATTAGTTGTCTAGTGTTGTGTAACAAATTACTACCTGCTTAAAAGCTTAAAACAACACACACTTATTATCCCACACTTTTGCATGTTGGTTCTGAGCACAGCTCGATTGGGATCTCTGTAAGTCTGTAATCAAGATGTCCACCAGAGATGGGGGTCTCATCTGCGGCTTAACTAAGGAAAGCACCACCTCCAAGTTGATGCAGTCACTGGCAGAATTCAGTTCCTTACAAGTTACAAGACAGACGTTCTCTGGCTATTGACTAGAGAATGCCCTCTGTATTCCTTTTCATGGCAGCTGCTGCTATAAATCTACATGGAGAGAGTCTCCTAAAAGGACGGATACTACAGTCTTGTTATTGAAGCATGCACACACACGGTTGTATACATTCTGTTCTTTTTGGTTCGAAGTGAGTCACATGTCTTGCTTCTCTCAAGAGGAGGAAATTGCACCAAAGTGTGAATGCTGGGAAATAGGAATCACGGGATCACCTTCAAGTCTGTTCACCATACATGCTGATTTTTTTTATGAGCAAAATACTATTTTTAAAGATGTATTTATTATTATTTATTTGAAAGGCAGAGTTACAGAGAGGCAGAGGCAGAGGCAGGGAGAAAGAGAGAGGGAGAGAGAGACAGAGACAGAGAGAGAGGTCTTCCATTTGCTGGTTTACTCCCCAGATGGTTGCAACAGCTGGAGTTGTCCCAATCCTAAGCCAGGAGCCAGAAGCTTCTTCTGGGTCTCCCACATGGGCGCAGGGGCCAAGGACTTGGGCCATCTTCCACTGCTTTCCCAGGCCATGGCAGAGAGCTGGATCAGAAGTAGAGCAGCCAGGACTTAAATTGGTACCCGTTTGGGATGCCAGCGCTGCAAGCAGAGGCTTTACCCACTATGCCACAGTGCTGGCCCCCAAAATACTATTTTTAGGAATAATATTGTGTCTTGGATTTTCTTTAAAATAATCTAGTTATATTAGGAAGTGAGGGTTATTGATTTAAAATTTATACATTGGTCATTGTTGAAACTGGGTGCATGACTGATTACACTCTTCTGCATTGGTTTGTTAATTTTTATAATGAAATGAAAGACAATATCTAATATATTCCTTGGAAAAAAAGCACTCAGAAATAGGAGGGATTAGCAGAAGTATGAGCACCCCAGAGATCCTTGGAGACACTGAGAAGGTTGAGTTTCCTGATGTAGAGAAGATGGACATTAAGTCAACTTCTACTTATATATCAAAAATCAAGATGACTTCAGCAAGCTGGAGAACTCTGGGATGTCAGACGTTGACATTTAGATCGTGCAAAGTTCATTTTATGAAAAATGCCTGGTATGTGCGCCTGGTATGTATCCTCTCACAGATATCACACAAGATGTTATTGGAGGCCGGCGCCACGGCTCAATAGGCCAATTCTCCGCCTGTGGCGCCGGCCTCCTGGTCGGGGCACCGGATTCTGTCCTGGTTGCCCCTCTTCCAGGCCAGCTCTCTGCTGTGGCCCGGGAGTGCAGTGGAGGATGGCCCAAGTGCTTGGGCCCTGCACCCCATGGGAGACCAGGAGAAGCACCTGGTTCCTGGCTCCGGATCAGCGCCATGTGCCGGCCACAGCAGCCTTTGGGGGGTGAACCAACAGCAAAAGGAAGACCTTTCTCTCTGTCTCTCTCTCTCTCACTGTCCACTCTGCCTGTCAAAAAAAAAAAAAAAAAAGATGTTATTTGAGACATAAAAATAAACCCACATGGATCCATTACCTGAAAACTTTGTGCTTCCTCTTGCTCCTTCTTTCTGACTGCCGATCTCCATCGTTTTTATCCTTTTTTTTCCCTTAAAGTTTTATATATTTACTTGAAAGGCAGAGTTACATAGAGAGAGGGAGCGACAGAGAAAATGATCTTCCATCCTCTGATTCTCTCCTCAAATGGCCGAAATGACTGGAGCTGGACAAAGCCGAAACCAGGAGCCAGGAGTTTCTTCCAGACCTCCCCTGTGGGTACAATAGCCCAAATACCTGGGCCACCCTCTTCTGCTTTCCCAGATGCATTATCAGGGGACTGTATTGAAAGTGGGCAGCTGGGACTTGAACTATTGCCCATATGGGATGCTGGGGTCCCAGGTGGTGGCTTTACACTGTATGCCGCAATGCTGGTCCCAGTCATTTTTATTCTTAAGCCACCCTTTGTATCTAGATGGCATTAAACCTATTGTAAAAACTTCTAATTGATTATATGTAAAACATATTCAAGGATGCTTCCAGTGCCCCATAGGTGACTTTGGGTGGTGCCTTCATCACCTCGGAACTTCTCAGTAACATGCAAAGTATTAGAGATGAAGGGAGGTGAAAACTCTGCCCCTCCATGCTGCCTTTTCTCCAAAGGACCAGGTCACATAAAGTCTATGAAAAATGGTAGTAATTGGGGTCGGCGCTCTGGCGTAGAGGGTAAGGCTGCCGCCTGCAGTGCCAGCATCCCATATGGGTGCTGGTTCGAGTCCTGGCTGCTCTACTTCGATCCAGTTATCTGCTATGGCCTGGAAAAGCAGTGGAAGCTGGCCCATACCCTTGGGCCCCTGTGCCCACATGGGAGACCTGGAAGAAGCTCCTGGCTCTTGGCTTCGGATCGGCCCAGCTCTGGCTGTTGCAGCCATTTAGGGAGAGAACCAGTGGATGGAAGCCTTCTCTCTGTAATCCTGCCTTTCAAATAAATAAATAAATAAAGTCTTTTTTCAAAAAGTAATTAGTTACCACGTTCAGTAGAGGAGAATATATTCTAGATATTCCTTAGAAGGTCAGAGTTCGGGGAACGAGGAAAAGGAAAGAGGCTTTGCTTCATCCCAGAAACCCCTCGCAGATGGGTAAGAACAAACATGGATAATTAGAGGAGACACACACTCGAGTGCTTGCTGTTATTCCCGTGGCTGCCTTTTAACTTGCTGCACTTATCTCATTAGCAGGTGATGAGAAAGAATATGCTGTGCCTGGGTCTTGCATTTCCTGGAACTGATGTGCTTTCAGAAGGGAACTGGGTGCTGAGAAAGTAATCCAAACAAGAAAGAATCGGATGCATTCCACCTGCAGAACCACCGATGTTTTCCCATGTAATCTTCATTATTCAAGGTAAGAGCCTTAGTGGCATAGGATGAGAAGCAGGAAGCCTGAGTGCTCATTCTGAGAAAATTTCATCAAGGACACAAGGCGGGCTGGCACTGTGGCGTGACGGGTAAAAACCACCACCTTGCAGTACCGGCATCCCATATGGGCACCGGTTTGAGTCCTGGCTGCTCCACTTCCAACCCAGCTCTCTGCTATGGCCTGGGAAAGCAGTAGAAGATGGCCTAAGTGCTTGGACCCACGTGGGAGATCTGGAAGAAGTTCCTGACTCCTGGCTTTGAATTGGCCCAGCTCTGGCCATTATGGCCAACTAAGGAGTGAACCAGTTGGTGGAAGACCTCTCTCTCTCTGTCTCTCTGCTTCTCTGTAACTCTGCCTTTCAAATAAGTAAATAAATCTACAATATCTCTTCTTGTATTCTTTTCCTCATTTCCCCCTTCCCCTCTTCCCACACACATACACACTTTTTTTTCCAAGTTTTTCATTGTTTTTCTGAGTTGAGCAATTATATATTTATTTACCACCAAATAATAAATGATTCCTAATTCATTCCCACAGTCATGGATGGAGTGCAAGTTCACGTGCAAGTTACCCTGAGAGGGATTAGCATACAAAGGTCAATAAGACATTGTCTGTGGTCCAGTTAGGACACACACACTTTGAAGGATGAAATAACAGGTACCATCAAAATGATAGTTATTGATTACTGTGTGACTGATGTCATTCAGGACCTCACATGTTAGCTCATTTATTTCCCAGTCATGCAAAGTAACAGCGAATGATAAATGGTTCTCATTTTACACATGAGGAAACATTAGTAGAGCTGGATAATAGTACTGAGAACATAGGGCCAGCATTGTGCTATAGGCCTGTGATGCCAGCATCCTATGTGGGTGCTGGTTAGAGTCCTGGCTGCTCCACTTCTGATCCAGCTTCACGCTAAGGGCCTGGGAAAAGTAGAGGAAGATGACCCACGTACTTTGGGCCCCTGCCACACATGTGGGAGACTTGGATGAAGCTCATGACTCCTGGCTTCAGCCTGCCTAGCCCTGTTCCTTGTGGCCATCTGGGGGAGTGAGCCAGTGGATGAAAGATCTTTTCTCTCTTGCCTTCTCTCTGTGTAACTTTGACTTAAATGAATAAGTAAATCTTTTAAAAAATATAGTACTGACAATAACGACTCCATTGTTAAGTATTATAAGTAAGTAATTAGAAGTAGTAATTAAAGGAAGTGGATGAAGAAGTTTAGCCAGCTATTCAGTTGAAGACTCTGGTCTTGATTCCAAGTCTATTTTCCAGTACTTAATGTCTGTCATTGTCTCTTACTCCATCATCTCAATGTTCGGAAAGGGAAAAATAGCTCCCAAATCCTCAGCCATCTTACAGATATAAGTGAACACTCAAGACTTGGAAAATTCAATGCATAGCCAAATGGAGCTATTCTCTAAGCAATGCCTTTAATGGGATTCTCTTGCTATAGGGTAATTCAGTTCAGAGAGATGTCCAACTGCAAATAATACAATTTAGTTCATTTGTAGCAAAATAGAACTGAATGGAACTATAAATCTTTACTCTTGTAGGAAAGGTTGTCTTTCTTCTATATCTCCATCACATATTGCCCTTTAGTGACAAGTGTTTTTCTTTGATCTCCTTGTTAACAGTTTAAACCACTTTACACATTGGGGCATGTATGAATACATGGAAGTAAAAAGGTACCACTGGATGTCCTTCTCAGAGATGCTCACATTCTATGAAGTTCCTGGACCTGAATCAGAAACTCATGATTCATCCCTACAGAAACTCCTCTTTATGCTCCAGCAGCTCAGAACATAAGCAGGGCAGCCAGTGGATATCAAGATTATAGCTTGAATGGGAGACCAGGAGAAGCACCTGACTCCTGGCTTCAGATCATCGCTGCAGTGCGCCGGCCGCGGCGGCCATTGGAGGGTGAACCAACGGAAAAAGGAAGACCTTTCTCTCTGTCTCTCTCTCTCTCTCTCTGCCCACTCTGCCTGTCAAAAAAACTAAAAAAAGAATATATATATAGTTTGCGAGATTCTAGACTTCTCATAGGACTGGATTCTAGTTTGGTCTCTTTTTTGACTTTCATAGTTGTTCCAATTTTGTTATTTCAAGGTCTTGCTCTCAGATAATGATTTAAAAATATATGTAAGATAAAAGTCAATACAATTTGAATTCTTCAGAGTTCTATCATAAAGAAACATGGCAACAAAAGTCCTTGAGGTTAAAAAAGCAAAACTGCAGGGATGAACAGATAAACATTAAGATACATACTTGGGCAAAAGATTCACCCAGCATTTTTTAAAACCACACTATGAAAGTGTCTGATTGTAACAGCATTTTCTCATGATGGAATAATTTTTAACACGGTAATTTTTCTAGCCCAGAGGAAGAAATGTGGATCAAACATAGCACTAAGATCAAAGACACCTAGGTCTTGTTCAGACTTTATTTCCAACTAACTCAATGAAATTTTGAAATCCACATATAATTTTTTTCATGAACTTTTTGAACGCCCCTTATATGCATGAATTTCGATATTTTTTGCACCAAAAATAAGCTTATCCTTTAATTCCACTTTCCCATGACATTTTTTTTGGGGGGGAAGGGCATCATATGTATGAACTGCTGTAAATAAATCTCTTTAAGCCTTAATTCCCTATTTGGTCAAGTGAATGCATTCGACTACCTACACTAAAATGATCACATTCTCGTATTCTTGCATTCAGAGGCTACTGATGGTGATTGTGGAAACCTGTCTTCATCTTAAATCCTAACTGTGGTACTTTGGAGCCATCTGTTTTCCACATTGTACCAATTCCCTCTCTCTATCTTTACCTAGACCCTTAATACTGGACTTGTGCAGTGAAAGTTCCATAAATCAACCTGAACTGGGTGACAGTTCTGTTACCAAGCAATCCCATGTATCTGATAGTCCTCTCCACTTCCAGATTCCCCAAGATAAAGAGGAGATGAGGTGCTGGCTGCATAATTATCTGGTAGAATTGCTATTTTTCTAGTCACACAGAAATATTTAAAAGGAATCTACATGTTCTATTTGATAAAGACCAATTCACTTCCAGATAATTTTGACTACATAAGATTTTTCACTATTGCATTAACAAGAACATGTGCTGCTCTAGAAATAATCCTTTAATATCTCCCTGTTACAATCAGTTTTCAAATACAAGCTTGGACCAGCGCTTGGGCAGTGCTAATAGGAGAAGCATGCTTTTGCATAAACAGGAGCTTATATTTGAAAAGAATACATTAACCTTTCCCAATGCAAATGATAAATGCATTCAACAACCTCATGACAGTCTGAGCTCTTAAAAGAGCAAGGGATGTTGATGGCCCCCAAAGTGTGCTCTGTGCACTGTAAAATGACTTTCAAGCTGAAAAGAAAGGTTTGTAATGTCATGTCATTGGATGCATTTCACAATCTTCCTTTCATTAATTAAGAGTCGATCAGTTTGGGGGTAGTGCTGTGATTAGTGGGCTGGGCCTCTGCCTGCTGTGCTGGCATCCCATGTGGGTGCTGGTTCTCATCCTGACTGCTCTTCTTCTGATCCATTTCTCTTCTGACAGCCTGGGAAGGCAGTGGAGGATGGCACAAGTGCTTGGGCCCCTGCACCCACATAGGAGACCCGGCAAGGCTCCTGGCTTTGGATCCATCCAGCTCCAGCCATTGAGGCCATTTGGGGAGTAAACCAATAGATGGGAGACCTTTTACTCTGTATCTCCCTCTCTGTGTTTATAACTCTGCCACTCAAATGAAAACAAACAAACAAAAAAAGAGTCGATTAGTTCATCAGCTTCAAAAAAATATTTCAGGAAACTTTTTGAATTTAAAGATAGGAATTGTGCAAACCTGCATTCTGGAAGGATGGTAAAGGAGGAACTAAGTATAGTTATTTTTTAAAAAGATTTATTTTATTTATTTGAAAGACAGAGTCACAGAGAGAAGTAGAGAGAGGTCCTCCATCTGCTGGTTTTCTCCCCAGATGGCTACAATGGCTGGAGCTGAGCTGATCTGAAGCCAGGAGCCAAGAGCTTCTTCCTGGTCTCACACGTGGGTGCAGAGGCTCAGGGACTTGGGCCATCCTCCACTGTTATCCTAGGCCATAGCAGAAAGCTGGATCAGAAGACGAGCAGCCGGGACTAGAACCAGCGCCCATAGGGATGCCAGCTCTGCAGGCGGCAGCTTTACCCCCTGCGCCATAGCACCGTCCCCAAGTATGGTTATTAAGAAATAGAAAGGACTCACCTCTTCAGCAAAACTGGTAATGAAAGAGTTTCCAGGCAGAAAAGTATGTTTAGATGAAATATTTAGGAAAATTAGATCTTGATATATTCTGTTCCACTATTATATCCAAATAATCTGATATGAGCATAATTCTCAAATTTGGATGCAGTCAACTATTCCCTGTCAGAGGCAAGTGGATGACACACGCACTTATTTCTCCATTCTAGAAGGTTTACTTTATTGACTTTTTCTTTGTTGACTTTCCTCTTTACTTTCCTACTGCAGATTTCCAGGGCAACAAGAAGCGAAGGACTGATGTGGCATCTAACAGCCAGGATCTCTGCTCTTTCATTCCAGAAGGCAAGGAGAGTGGGAAAGGTTGGCTATGTGTGGCCACAAGTAGGGGAAGAGAGGTACCTCATACTCAATTTAGGGTCTTACAGGTAAGGAATGAGCTTCCACCATATCCTGGACATCACTAGATATAATACAAATGGAAACATTAGGCTCAGATAAATCTCTTATCACTTATGATGACAGATTAGAACAGAGAGTCTCACATTGGGATCCCCAGAGTAGAACACCTATTGAATCAAAACTCTTGGGGTGGGGCCTGCATGATGTGTTTTTAACTGGCTCTCCAGGTAACTCTGTCCCAGTGAAAGACTGTGTGAGTATTCTAACTCTTCAAGCTTTTCACCTTGGCCCAGTCTCGCTCATTCCTCCTCATCACAGACATTAATCCTACACAACCTGGGGAAATGGAAACCAGAATTAGATTTAAATCCTAGTTCCTCCTCTAACTGACTTTAAACCCTTCAGAGAAATTATATGAACTTTCAACTTATTAGTGCAATATAATAACAGTATCTGTCCCACTAAACATGTAGCCTCAGATTAGATAAGTATAAAATAAGACAAATGAAGGCTTTTTACACTGAAATGGGTAACATAATATATGGTAAGAATGATACTAGTCATGATATAACTATGTTCTTACATCAAGACCCATTTGAGTTCTTCATAGGAAATCAGCCTACACATCTTATGGAGAATTTATTATTTAAAAGACTGTTCTCAAAACCAGAGAGTCTTGAAATAAACTAAAGATATGGTTCTTGCCTTAGTAGAATTTCAAAATTAACTAGTGAGATGCACTCTGAATACATACATTACATTCTCCAAAGATCCACACAGAAATATTGAGCAGATGGGATGTATGAGTAGAGTCAGGTATGACGCACTCAGTCCTGTGATTCAGCCTTCTTTGGTTCATAAATCTCTCTGAGGGAAACTGATGAAATATGGGGATCTTTCCCCTATAGAAATGTACATCTGCATTGACTCAAAATGTTGAAAATTTCTAGATATTGATGGACTTTCTTGAAACTCATTCATAAACTTCCAAATTAAAGACTCCTAATTTTGAAGCAGGTAAGAAACAGTGATCAGCAAAAAGAAGGGAACTTGGTATTCCCCAAGGCTTATTGACAATCCTGTGTCTGATAATCTCTAGGCTTCCCTTGTGACTCACATTAACAAGAGAATATGTGAAAGTAATGCTGGTGCTGGTGCTGTGGTATAGCTAGTGAAGCCGCCCCCTGCAGCGCTGGCATCCCTTGTGGGCGCCAATTCAAGTCCTGGCTGCTCCACTTCCGATCCAGCTCTCTGCTGTGGTCTGGGAAAGTAGCAGAGTTTGGCCTGAGTCTTTGAGCCCCTGAACCCCCATGGGGGACCTGGAGGAGGCTCCTGGCTCCTGGCTTTGGATCTGTGCAGCTCCAGCCGTTGCGGCCACTTGGGGAGTGAACCAGTGGATGGAAGCCCTCTCTCTCTTTCTTTCTCTCTGCCTGTCTTAATTCTGCCTTTCATATAAAAGAATAAAGTTTTTTTTTTTTAAAAAAGAAAACAATGCTGTTCCAATTCAGGACTTAAGAAGGTGTGGAAATTTTGCTTTTGTGGCTTTAAAAGCTCTAAGTTATCATGTAAAAAATTTATCTTCCAGGAGAGAAAACTCTGGAGAGTCCATATGAAGAAAGGGAGAGAGACCCAGCATTACCCGCATCCCAGATAATCCAATCTCTCTATGCATTCCTGTATGAATAAGCCATCTTGCATGGTCCCATCTGTCCAATCACCAGACAGTTGCAGTCCCTGCAGATTGTATGTGGAGCGGAAATACCCAACTGGAAACCTGATCAATCGTAAGAACTCAACAAACTGTAAGAGATGATAAAGCCAGTCTTGTGTTATTTCATCAAGTTTTGGGCAATTTTCTGTGCAGCAATAGATATAAACAAATGACCAAGCAAAAGTAAAGGACTGGAGATCAATGAGTTGTGTTCCAGAAATGAGGAAATGGTGAGATGGTTGACTGGCACAGAAGAATTAGAACAGAAATCTAGGTGAGAAATGAGGATAGTAAGGATGAGGAATGCCAAGCCCATTCCAGGTTCTGGGAGTTACAGCAAATTACTGTGTTCTCAGGCACCTCTTGCGTCTGGAAGCAGGACGCATGTCACCTTTTAACAGTCTTATCTTTGGGGTGAGGTGGAGTAGAGGTCCTAAGTGAAGGGCATGGTCTATCCCAGTCTGCACTCTCCCACTTCTAACTAATTCATATGTGAAATGTGAAACAACAGCTCAGACTTGCTGTAGCTTAGGGAGAGGTTTGCTGTGTGAGCTCTGAGAAGGCAAGAATCCTTTGATGCCTCTTTCTCATTTGTTTATTTGTAACATTATCAGGAAAAGGTCTTGATTCCAGCTTATAGAAAAATAGAGATTTCATAAGTGGAAAATTATTTGCAAGATCTTATTGATTTCCCCCTATTTAGGATCTTTGAAACACAAGACAGAAAAGGCAAAGACTAGAGATCTTACTCAGCATTGAATGGACTTACCGTCATATGAATAACTTACCTCCATAAGTCAATGGAGCATCCCTAAGAGGTGTTCCGACTGGCCAATTTGATTACATCAGGACCAGCAATGCACACACAGTATAAGTGGGAAAACAGACATTGCTTGGGATAGTATAAAACTAGGGACAAACCCAAAAACTTTTGGATGCCACTTGTAATATCTTACTCCAACTGCGGCTCCTGAAAAGCCACAGGGGGGATAATAGCAAAGTTTCTGCTCTCAGAAACACAGAGTTTTTTTGTTTCTATTACTGATTAGCCTTGGGAAAGTCACTTCTCTTTGCCAGACTTTGGTCCTCTGACCTGTAAAATTAAGCAGGTGGACCAGACCAGAACTTCTTAAACTTCAGTGTGCCAATAGATAACTTGGGGATCTTGTTAAAAAGTAGATACTAATTTAGCATGTCTGGGCCATGGTCTGGATTCTGCATTACTAAAAAGCTTCTGTGGGGATTATACTTTGGGTAGCAAGGGACCAGCTAATCTGCCAAGGCCACGGTTCAGGTTTGTGGTTCTGATTGCACTGGTTCTTTGAACCTTGAAATCATGAGCATCTCTTCCTCCGTTACTTCCTCTAAAACACAGCATTTCATTAAGTTAAAGATGTCCATAGGATGTCCCATGTTTGTCAAGTGTTTGTCAGCCTTAAGAAACCAGAGTATATACTCTAACCTCATGCAGTGGTGGAGGTCCTAGCCCAACCTACACAGGCCCTGGGATTTGTGTTTGGCAATATTTGTATCTTCTCCCAGCTAAACTATACCATGCAAAAATAATTCAAATGCAGAAATAAAAATGAAAAAAGATTGTCCTTTAAGGAATCTGCTCAGTAGAGAAACATTCAATACTGCAAGTTATCCTCTGAACAATTTGCATGGAATGACTTTTGACACTCATTTGCTAACACCAGCTTAATGTAGACATATGGGAGGATATTGAAGTAGAAAGCTGCTGCCCTTTTAGATGACAGCAATTATGACTACATTTCCAGGAACTCCTTTCTTGGTTCCCATAGCAACTCATATCAAATTAACTCTACTGACACTGAACAGGTTTGGTTTGGGGAGGGAATAGTGAGACCACCTTCAAGTAGCAACAAATAATTGGCTCACAATCTGTCATTTTATTCCTACTTTCTCTCTACTCACTTTGTATGTAATTCTTTAGAATTTCTGGAAGTCATAACTTTTTTTTTAGTTCGGTTTTACAGAAATATACTTGTATTCCATAGTCCTCTCAATGTGAATGTGAGGGTCCAACTTGCTTAGTGCCTGTGTTCTGAGTAGGCATTATAAAAGAAAGGAATTTCCCATCAACCTAAATGGAGAATGAGAGGTGAGTATCCCATGTTGGTCCAAACACACCTGCCTCGAAGTGGGGTAGAGCAGAGAGGATTAGTATGTGTGTATGTGGGAGGGGGATGTAGGGTGGGGCTGTTGCTGTCATTTCACCAGCACTTTGAAAAACTAAATTGTGCTAGAGACAGAATATAAATATTTCTGATGTATTCTGAGATTTATTGGACTTGTATATTTTTTGCTCAATGTCTTTGGAAGCTGAAGGGCTTTTTGTTACTTATAACAGTATTACCTTCCTGATGTAGATCCTCCTGTAAAGAGATATACTGCATTAGAGACAGCTCCAAACTAAGATCATAACTTCGGTTTCATGACTGAGGAGCTGTGACACCTTTATAGAATCAGTATTTCTTTTTAGTTCTGCTGAAAAATGGAAAGATAAGAATAAGTCTTGTGAGATAACCTTCTTACTATAGACCATAGACTAGCAAATGATGGCAACAGAGGTGGTAAAGTTGAAGTACTTTCTCATGACTGAAAAAATGTAGAAAAAGATTCTATACCATCCCCTCTGTCTCTATTTATCCTCATCCTTTTTCTCTAATCAGCATTTCTCCTTTTACTCTCATTTAGATAGCAAAAATCCACAAGTCTATCAACAGTTGTAGCTTATTTTGGGAGGGAATGTTGTGGAAGGGGGGAGGGTTACTAAGGGTGTGTGAACCCCAGGCTAAAATGCTCTGTTGGCATTAGATACTTGGAAAGTCAATTATTAGGGGCTGCAGTTGTGGTACAATAGATTAAACTGCATCTTGCCATGTTGGCATCCCGTATGAGAGCTGGCTCAAGTCCCAGCTGCTCTACTTCCAACTGAGCTCCTTGTTAATGCACCTGGGAAAGCAGCAGAAGATGTGCCCCTGCCACCCATGTGGGAGACCCTGAGAGAGTTCCAGGCTCCTGGCTTTGCCCTGCCTTGCCCCAGTCATTGTGACCATTTAGGGAGTTAACCAAGAGGTGGAAGATCTCTCTCTGTCTCCCACTCTCTCTGTAACTCTGCCTTTCAAATAAATACATACTAGTACAAATTTAAAAAGAAAGTCACTTACTCAAATGTGAGTTGGGGATCCTGAGTGGTACTAGGATGGGGTTTAGATTGCATTGTTTGGTCTTTGTTGATGACTCTTCAGGACATCTGGGCTTCTGTCTGTTACATCCCTGGCTCAGCATGATCAGAAGAAGAGCTAGTTTTTCACTTTTTCTTCAAAACACTCTTAAATGACTTCGTGTATCCTCTGGAAATATTCAACTATTACTGGGCATTCCGAGCCCATGATTTAAAACTGACATGTGAAATAGACATTCTTTTAATAAGGAGCTTAGGGCACGTTGAAAATCAAAACGACCTGTTTCACAGCAAAGTAAGCCAGTTTAATGACAGGATGCATTATAATTTCCTATATGCAGAATTCTTTCCATGTTTTTGTGTAACACTAAGTTCTAGTCCACTGAACAAACCCTACTTTCTCCTGTAGTACTGCTCATGAGTGTGGGAGAAAACTTGGGGGCTTGGAAGAAAGATTTAATTTCCTCATTTGATCCCCACTTCAGCCCTTCAAGGCTGTGTTCTTTTGCTTCAGCCTCAAGGGAATTCAAGGTACTCAAAAAACTAGGTCACAAATTGCTTGCATCTCTTAGAAAAAGAAGCAAAATGACATTGCTGTTCTTCCTCTCCTCTTATCCAGAGGTAATGGTGAATATGTGCAACTTCAGAAGAGTAATTATGAATGTGTGAAAATCTGTGATTCAATGCCAGTGTACATTAGTCAAATACCCTTTAGTGGAGCTGAAGCTTATGGCCGACCTAAAGCCAAAAAGCCTCTAAAGCTGGAAACTGCAGGGATAATGAAATTTAATCACAGTCATCCTGTGACTCAGAGACAAACAAGCGTGCTGCCCTGTGCAGGAGTGATCAAGGTGTTTAAGGCTTCCTCAGGCAAAGAAGAGAACCTCTTCAGTGGGTGTGGGGTGAAAGGGCTTCTCCAGCTCCTCTCCCTCCATTGAAATTCTCACCGGGACCAGCTCTGTTCCAATGATAATGAATTTTTAAAGAGTTCCTCCTGATATTGCAAATTAAGCGCTTGGTAACCATTGGTATTTTTTTATATACCTCAGTTCCCTCAACTACATGCGATCCTGGCTTAAGAAAGCTTTCCCATTTGGGAGAACTTCATTGATTTAGGGTGAAGAAGGAAGAGGGTGGGGAAGCATTTTACCTCACTTGCCCCAGCGCCTTCTACCCCTGAACAACAGGTCTACATCTGCTCTACTGGCTGCTGGACTTAGAGTCCAGAGAGCTCAGTCACAGGGTCCAGCCACAGCTCCACGTTTCCACTCAACTTTATGATTAGCTCTAGACAACTAGGCTCTTGATGCCTGAACAGACGCTAAGAGAAAGCCAAGCAAGTTGGAATAGCCATACCGAGTGATGTGAGTGTGTGTGTGTGTGTGTGTGTGTGCAGGGACACAATGAGCTACTCTGCATGATGAGTCAGGTTCTGTTTACAAAAGGGGAGCAGGGTATAGCTGACTAAGCAGAATACAGCCACAGCACTGGAATTCAGAGAGTTGGGTAAAGAAAAGGTTCATCATGGCAAAGTCGCCGCTTGGTACAGCTACCTTTGATTTCAGGAATAATCAAAGAGTGAAGGGAAGAGAGAGGGAAGGAATTCTGAGCTTTGTGGAAACTTTATGATCTTTAAATAACCTCAATCCAATGTCCCAGGATGAGAGAAGGACTGAAATTTATCATTTCCTCTGCTTTCTTGGGATACATATGAGGACAGCAATATCCCTAGTCTGATGGTAACCATGTGTCTGAGAGGTCTTTTTCCAAGGTAAAGCAACCCCTTAAGAGATAAATTTGTAGAGACATCCTCCTTTATTCTACTACCCCTTGGTATCACCAGGACAGTGCAGTTTGGGGGTGGAGGGAGCAAGGAGCAAGATGTGATGAGAAGGGAATACAAAGTTTAGCTTCAAAAACAGCTAACAAATTGGGACCCAACAGTCCCCCATTCCACAAAGTCAGTCTGATTTGGAATAATCTAACTCAAAAAGACTTGAAGTTCTAATGGGAATTTTTTGGAAAAGATTTTATTTATTCATTTGAGAGGTAGAGTTACAGAGAGTGAGAGATAGAGACAGAGAGAAAGGTCTTCCTTTTCTGGTTCACTCCCCAAACGGCCGCAATGGCTGCAGCTGTGCCGATCCGAAGCCAGGAGCCAGGCGTTTCTTCCAGTTCTCCCACATGGGTGCAGGGGCCCAAGGACTTGGGCAATATTCTACTGCTTTCCCAGGTCACAGCAGAGATCTGGATTGGAAGTGAAGCAGCTGGGACTAGAACCGGTGCCCATATGGGATTCTGGTGCTGCAGGCAGAGGATTGGCCTACTATGCCATGGCGCTGGCCCCTCTAATGGGAATTTTACAGAGCAGTGAGCTAGGAGGTTCCTTGGCTTGTTCAAATGTAGCCTAACTCTGTAATCTTGGGTAAGTCCCATATATGTTTGCAATCATCTATAAAATGTGAAGGCCAGAAGGTTGAATCAGAGATAAAATCATTGTCACTTCTATTATATATATATATATACATATATATATGTGATTTATTTATTTATTTGAAAGTCAAAATTACACACAGAGAGAAGGAGAGGCAGAGAGAGAGAGAGAGGGGTCTTCCATCTGCTGGCTCACTCCCCAACTGGCCACAATGGCTGGAGCTGTGCTGATCCAAAGCCAGGAGCCAGGAGCTTCTTTCCAGTCTCCTTGGGCTGCAGGGGCCCAAGGACTTGAGCCATCTTCTACTGCTTTCTCAAGCCATAGCAGAGAGCTGGATCCGAGGTGGAGCAGCCAGGACTTGAACCAGTGCCCATATGGGATGCCGGCACTGTAGGCGGCAGCTTTACCCACCATGCCACAGCACTGGCCCCATCACTTCTAAATTAGTTAACTTCCCTTTAATGTAACAAAATATCAGAGGAAAAGAAAGAGTTTGTTTTGACTCACAGTCCAAGACTGGCTGGGCCCCACTGGTTCAGCCATCTTGTGAGGCTGGCAGGTAGCCATGGGCGAGCATGTGCAGGGGAGCAATCAGTCACGAGGTGAATGAAGGTGTAGACACAATGCTTCAGTCAGCTCTCAGGCTTTTACAACCAACCGTTGTGGGACAACTGCCTTCCAAACGCACACCCCTGTAAGGACCATCCACCAGACCCACCTCCTTACCACCGTAACTGGATTACATTTCCACCCTATAAATACCATAATTTGTGTTTGGGCTTGGAGATTAAACATCAGCATGAATGTTGAAACCATTTTCTTTTCAAACCACAGCAACTTCTAGTATGTTATGAGTCTAAATGCTTATTTCCATGTAACCTTAGTAAGGCCCTCATCACACCAATTTTTAGCTTATCAAAATGGGTTAGTACATACTTCATATTTCATTCTCCTTTCTTTTACTCCTGAAGAACAGGGAAGTTAAAAACACTGAAGGTTGAAATAGGCCCTGCAAGAAAGTGGAAGCATCCGGGGCTGATATTTGGCACTGCAGTCGAGATCCCACTTGGAATGCCCGTATCCCATATCAAAGAGCTAGGATTCAGATCCCAGCTCTGGTCTCAGCTCCTTTACAGCTGATGTGCATTCTGTGAGCCAGCAGGTGATGATTAAGTAGCTGTGTTCCTGCCACCGCTGCGGGAAATATGGGTTGAGCTCCCAGCTTCTGGTTTCATCAAGATTCAGATCCAGCTTTTTGAGTGTTTGGGAGAATGAACTTGCTAAGGGGAGATCTCTGTCTCTTTGTGTTTATAAATAAATAAATAAATAATTTTGAAAAAGAAAGTGTTAGCAACAGTATAGTAGATGTCTTCCTCTTTGAATGAAGAAAACAAATAGCTCCAGATCAACAAGGTTAGAGGGTCAACATTGCATTTGCAGATAGTGGGTAGGGAGATGTTAAAAGAAACTACAAGTATCTTTCTTCCCATGGACAAGTTATGAGATTTTTCTCTGTTAGCTACTGAGCTTGTCCCCAAAAGAGTGTTTCCACCTCCCTAATTCATTGTCTCTGTTCTTTGCTTTGTTCCAGCTAATATCTGCTCTCAGACACTTCTCTGCACAAATCCTTCCTTCCAACTAAAATATAGACATTAAAATTCACTCCAGGGACCAGCCTTGTGGTACAACAGGTTAAGCTACAACCTGTGATGCCAGCATCCCATTTGAGTGTTGGTTCCAATCCCATCTACTCTGCTTCTGATCCAGCTCTCTGCTAGTGAGCCTGGGAAAGCAGCAGAAGATGGCCCAGATACTTGGGTCCCTGTCACCAACTTGGGAGACCCTAATGGAGTTCAAGGCTTCTGGCTTTGGCTTCGACCAGGCCTGGCTATTGCAGCAATTTGGGGAGTGGACCAGCAGATGGTAGATCTTTCTCACTCTCACTCCCTTCTCTGTTGCTCTGCCTTTCAAATAAATTTTAAAGAAAAAGTTCACTATTTGGAATTAAACCTCTTTCTATCCTGGGGGATTCATTGCCGGAGCAGAACTATATTTGTGTATGGGCTCCTCTTCAGAAATTCTCCCCATTTTGGCCAAATCCTCCCTGCTCCAGTCTTGTCCAGAGCAGGACAGACAAATCATGCATCCAATGTAGGATGTCTTTTCATCAAGGATTCCAGAGGAAAGACCCTATATAGTCTTTTTGGACCAATTTTTAGAGTCATGGGGAAAATTCTGGACCTCTTTTAAACAGTTACTATTTATCACTTTCTATACCCTAAAAGAAAAAAAATGCCAACTTGTAGTCTTTCCCAAAGAGCTGGAGATGTTCTTTAATCTCACTAAATATGCATTTGAAGAGCTGTAGGCAGGCTGTCTCTAAAGAAACCAGTTGTCCTCCCATTCTGCGGGTTGTACACACTGCCCACATTAATTGGCTTTGTGTGTCATCTCACAGTGAGCTCTCTGCTGCCAAGACTAGAACACTCTCCTAAGCACTTACCAAGGGTTCTTCCAGTAGTTCAACCAGTGGAAACTTTACCAGTGAAAGGAGGAGGTACTTTTGGAACAGATCAAAGGCAGCTCAAGGATTTCCTCCTCACTAGGAAAAGCAATCCTAAAGTAGGACACTCTGCTTTGTTCAGAGTATCCCAAAGCACTGGGCTTTTTCTCTTAACTGTTCTCATTCTTTTTGTAATACCTTCTTGCAATAAACTCTACAGCCATAAGGATTGACATTATTCAGGGAGTTTTTTAGCATTTTTGCGGATCCCATGAATCGCTGTGACTTCCTTATCTTCGCTCCTTGTCTTATTTCAAAAGAGCATACCCAACATCAGATATTGTCAAACTTCAGACGTTCATTCATATTAATAGTTAATGGCCATGCTCCCTGAAAAATCAATAAGCACCAGTTTAGCCCACAAAGGGCTCACACTCAGTGATGGGGGTGCTTATTGACATAAAGAAAGAACTTTTTTCAAAATAATGTGGTGAGTGGAAGTGGATGCAAATACTCTCTCACATAAAGGCTATAAGACAAATCAGTTAACTGCATGTGTGTAAATGTGGCAAAGGTCAGAGGGAGAGGGTAGGAGGAGGGCAAGCCAGGATGCTGTTACAACAGATAAGGAAGATGGGATTGAGTTGACTTTTGAAGACTAAGAAACAATTTGTTAGGTAGAGGAGAACGTTCCCTCTAGAAGGAACACCACAGCAAACATGATGAAAGAGTCATGAAGATGCTCAGAAAACTGTAAAATAATCACAGCACACCTAGAGAGAATGGTTTGGTCCCGGTTGGAACAGGGTGGCTGGAAGCCACCTGTCCCAGGAATGCAATGTGGGTGGCAGGAACTCAGTTACTTCAGTCAACTGCATTGCTACCCATGGCCTTCATCAGCAGGAAGCTGGAATCAAGAGCTGGAGCCAGGACTTGAACTCAGGTGCTCTGAAATGGGACACAGGCCCCCTTAACTTTTGTCTTAACTTCTAGGACAAGTGCCTCCCATCAGGGTACAATTTTAAAAGTTAAAGAAAAAGGGGAGCAGTTAGTGGGTAAATCCACATGCCAACTGGAAAGTAGACATCAAAAAACAAGTAAATCAACAATTTTAATATAACTCCATAAAACCCATTCCCTTGTGCGTGAGAAGCCCAGAATAAGACATGCCTTCAAGGAAATAAACTGAGGAATGATTTTCCAGACTTCTGTAACTCTCTCTTGTTATCACTTCTCTAGTGCAGTGGAAATTTTCTGGTTATTACCCTAATCCTTCTTTGGAATAAAATAGAATAGATTCAGGCCATGAAGTCTTCGGGTGCCTGTTCTTTCACCAGGGAGAGGGGGAGCTGATGAAGGAGACAGGAGCTGTTCTCCATGTGAGAGTCTTTGCACGTGTGAGATACCGGTTTGCAGCAGCTGCTGCAAAGAAAATAATTATTTTGTAGAAATGGAAGCCTATTTCCTCCAGGAATTAATCCTGGAGACAGCAATCTAGACAAAAGCAATCTAAATCCCATTAAAACACATTTGATCAATCTTCCTCTCTCTGTTTCCCGATTCTGGGGAAGCTGAATTGCCTCAGTATCTCACCATCTCTTTTTCTAGCAGCCATACCAACGCTTCACCTCTCTTTTTGTTCAGCCAAAGGATAGCTTATTCTCATAAAACCAGGAGTTGATCTCAGAGAGAGCATTGAGACTACAGGAGGAAAATGTTTCAAAGGTGAAATCCCATGATCACAAGTAGATGATTTGGCAAATATAGTCAAAAGCTATTACTTTAGTCTAGTAAATGACTCATTTTCACCTATATATTTTCAGAGAGCTTTACATAATTACTAACCTGGTATCACAAATTCTTCCTTTTTTTTTGTACAAACCCAGTTTAAATTAGCATAGCATTTAAGTGTGTTATCTAGGTTCCATGGGAAATACACAGTTTAAAGAAATGACACATATTTGTTCCTAAGAAGTTTACTGTGTAATATATGAAGGGACTTATAAATATGCTAACTGCAAATTGAGGCCAAATCAAATAAACACTAAACTAGAATGTGAAAAAGGACTGTTAAAGACTGGAATCAGTGTTGTCCTGCAGGAAATGAAGCCACCTGTTGCAACACCTGTATCTCATATTGGACTGCCTGCTGCTCTGCTTTTGATCCATCTTCCTGTGCATGAACCTTGGAAGGGAACAGATGATGATCCAAGTACTTGGGCTCCTGCCACACATGTGGGAGATCTTGATGGAGTTCCTGGTCCCTGGCTTTGCCTGGTCCAGCCCTGACTCTTGCAGCCATTTGGTGGGTGAACCAGTGGATGGAAGACTTCTCCCCTCCTTTCTCTATCTAGGTCATTTCTTCTCTATCTCGATCTATCTCTGCTCTGTCCCTATCTCTCTCTTTCTCGACACCATGCTTTCAAATAAGTAAATCTTTATTTAAAGAGAGAGAGAGAGAGAGAGAGAGAGAGAGAACTCTTTTGGTGCAAAGAGAAAGAAATGCCTTCTAATACTGAAAAAAATGTAAACAAACAACAAGACTCCCCGGATGAGGTGGTACTTGAGCTGGCACAGAAAAGGAAAGACTGAGAAAAAAAATGTAGAAAAAGAAGAGAGGACAAAGACATTCCAACCAGAAGAAAAAATATGAACATGCCACAAAGTTGTGAAAATCCATGGCCCATTTAAGTGAAAGTCAGTAGAGTGAAAGAGTGAATGGGAGGGGGAGGGGAAGGAAGCGTGGACTGCAGTTGGGTTCAGACGGAGCACCTTGCATGATAGGAGTGTATACTAAGCTGGGAACACGAGGGAGGAGGGAGTCCTTCTCTTATAATTCGCTCATGGCAATGTAAATACACATTTTATCTTTTTGCACTAAAATAAAGAGGCAGCAGATAATAGGGTTTTAGTATCGTCCTCTTTAATTCTATGAAATCCATTTAGTCCATGCACTCCATTCAGTCAAATAGCCCATTTCTTCTGCAGTAAAAGTTGCCTGCTTTTCCCCCTCTAAAAACAGCTTATGGGAGGGGGATTCTGTTCATGATCTTTCCTTTGCTTTTGTTCTTGCTATAGGAAAAATACTCCTTTTTGCTTGTCAGTTCACTTTAGAGAAACAAATTGGTATCCAGCTGTTGCAAAAACAAGAATGTGATTCCTGGAAAAGTAACCATTATAAGGAAATTTCATTATATGGACTTTGAGCAGTATCTGACCTTCCTCCTCATTTCTGTGAGCTGAGTTTTCAACCTCAGGGATTCACATTCTCCATGTGACACTCCTTTCACGTGTGCAAAGTCTGGTTGCTAAGCCACAGAAGGAACATGACCTAATGCTGTTTTCAAAAGATCAATTATTATTTATCCACTCTTGTATCTGTGTCCTTCTAAAGTATAATACAAACAAATCCTTCTCTCCCAATGTGTATGAGATCCAGTTGGTCCCTCTGACAAACCTCAGGGAAGCTGAGAGAAACCTTACAAGGCAGGATGAGGGGTTATTTGAACCTACCAAAGAATTCGCACTGTGTGCCAAAGTCTACATAGAGTGAAGGGAAGCCCATGGAACAGGGAGAACACAATTAAACATGAATGGAAATGCAGATCCTTAGAAATGCTAAGATTAACATATACATGACATTGGGACCAGCACTATGGCTTAGTGGGTAAAGCTGCCACGTGCAGTGCAGGCAGCCCATATGGGTACCTGTTCCAGTCCTGGCTGCTCCACTCTGACAGCTATGGCCTGGGGAAGCAGTGGAGGATGGCCCAAGTCCTTGGGCCCCTGCACCCATGTGGGAGACCTGGAAGAAGCTCCTGTTTCCTGGCTTCAGATGGGTGCTGCTCTGGCCATTGTGGCCAACTAGGGAGTGAATCAGCAGATGGAAGACCTCTCTCTCTCTCTCTCTCTCTCTCTCTCTCTACCTCTCCTTCTCTCTGTGTAACTCTTTCAAATAAATAAATAAATCTTTTAAAAAAGATATATATGTCATTGTCCTACTTTAAGAACATATCTTTACTCAACAATGGTGTTTGTGTGTATGTGCATGAGGGTACTTCACAAATTTCATGGAAAAAAAAGTGAGTTTTATTTTGTGAAAATAAAATTGGTTCATAGTTTTTTTCATAATATAAATTTTTATCTTTTTGAAAACTGTTTGCATGTGTATGTGTGACAATTTTTAAGAGTGTGTGGTAACCAGGGTTCAAAATGCCAAGGAGAAATAGCACAAACTAGAGGATCTAAATCAAACAGCTGAGGCTTCTGGGCAGTCCCTAAAATGGTAGATAACCAACTTAGATGAACACTGAAATCACCCGGGGAGTTTTAATAAATTCCTATGCCCAGCAACACTCTAGAATGCAAGTGTGTATTGGTACACCCACCTTGGAAAGACTGGTAGTGTCTGATGAACCTATACCTGTACTGTCCCCATGATTCAGCAATCCCATTCCTGGGTATAAATTCAAAAGCAATTCACACACATGTCTCCCAAAAGGCAAATACAGTAGTGTTGATGGTAGCACAACAAATTCAAAACCCACAGGGGCCAGCACTGTGGCACAAGAGGTTAATCCTCCGCCTGTGGCACCGACATCCCATATGGGCGCCGGTTCTAGTCCCGGCCACTCCTCTTCCAATCCAGCTCTCTGCTGTGGCCTGGAAAAGCAGTAGAAGATGGTCCAAGTCCTTGGGCCCCTGCACCCACGTGGGAAACCAGGAAGAAACACCTGGCTCCTGGCTTCTGATTGGTGCAGATTTTGCCATTGCGGCCACTTGGGGAGTGAACCAATGGATGGAAGACCTTTCTCTCTGTCTCTCCCTCTCACTGTCTGTAACTCTAGTTCTCAAATAAATAAATAAAATCTTTAAAAAAAACCTCACAAAATGCAGTTACTGTAATAGCAATGAGAATGAACTAATACTGTGTACATGAGTATGATAACTCCTAAAGCATAATATTCAACGAAATAATCCAAACACAAAAAACTACATATGGCATGATTCAATTTTAATTATTGAGTTTTAAAATGGCATAAGTAACTTATGCTGTTGGAAGTCACAATAGTAGTTATCCTTGGAAGGTGTAAGACCCAGAAAGAGGAATGGCTGGACATGTTCACTGTTCTGCTTTGGGAGATGGTTACATAGGTGTATCACTGAGTGACAACTTACTGGGCTGCACACTTGTGATTGGTTCACAATAATGTACATAAATAAATGCAATAAGAATATAAAAATCATTTTACATGGCATAATATTGAGATGAATACACATATAAGCCAGTGGATCAGACTAGAGAGATCAGAAATAGATCCATCAACTATGGTCAACTGATCTTCAACAAGTGAGCAAAAGTAATTCAATAGAGAAAGGATAATATTTGCAACAGTATTGGAGTAACTGAAAATCCACACATGCAGAACAAAAGTGGAATCTAGATACAGACCTTATATTATTCACAAAAACTAACTCAAAATGGATCATGGTTCTAAATATAAAATGTGAAACCATAAAATTTCTATAAGATAGCAAAGGAGAAAATCCAGGTGACTTGGACTTGGTGATAAATTTTTAAATGCAACATCAAAAGCATGATTCATGGGAGAAAAAAATAAATTGGTGATAGGCTTTATTTAGCTCAAATACTTTACTGTGAGACAGTGTTAAGAGGACTGAAGGCAAGAAACAGATAGAGAGAAAATATTTGCAAAATGCATTATCTGATAAAGAACTTATACCCGGGTCGGCGCCGCGGCTCACTAGGCTATCCTCCACCTGTGGTGCCAGTACCCCGGGTTCTAGTACTGGTTGGGCAGCTGGATTCTCTCCCAGTTGCTCCTCTTCTAGTCCAGCTCTCTGCTGTGGCCCGGTAGTGCAGTAGAGGATGGCGCAGGTCCTTGGGCCCTGCACCTGCATGGGAGACCAGGAGGAAGCACCTGACTCCTGGCTTCGGATCGGTGCAGCATGACGGCTGTAGTGGCCACCTGGGGGGTGAACCAAGGGCAAAAGGAAAACCTTTTCTCTGTCTCTCTCTCTCTCTCTCTCACTGTCTAACTCTGCCTGTAAAAAAGAAAAAGAACTTATACCCAAAATATACAGAGAATTTAGTTTTTTAATTTTTAAAACATTTATTAATTTGAAAGTCAGAATTACAGAGAGAAAGAGAGACACACACGGGGGGTGGGGGAGAGAGAGAGAGAGAGTCTTCCTTTGCTGGTTTTTCTCCAAATGGCTGCAACAGCCAGGGCTGGCCCAGGCCAAGGCCAGGAACTGGAGCTTCAATTGGGTCTCCCACATGGTGCAGACATCCAAGCACTTGGGCCATCTTCTGCTGCTTTCCCAGACACATCTGCTGCTGCTTTCCCAGGGAGCTACATTGGAAGTGGAGCAGTTGGGATAAGAACTGGTGCCCATATGAGATGCTGGTGCTGTAGATAACAGTTTAACCCACTACACCACAGCACCAGCCCCTATAGAGAACTTTAAACATCAACAATAAAGAAACAAGCAACCATATTAAAATGGGCAAAATATCTGAACAGACACATCAGCAAAGAATATATGCAGACAGCAAATAAGCATATAAAAATATATTCAACATCATTTGGCATTAGGGAATTGCAAATTAAACAATAAGATATCACTACATATAGATTTGAATGACTGAAAGTTACCAAATCTGATAATACTGAATATTGAATCACTGGGGATTATTAAAGATCATTCTTTATTACTAGGAATGCAAAATGGCTCAGCCACTTAAGAAGAATTTTGCAGTTTTTTACAACGTAAGCACAATCTTATCATATAATCAAGCAATTAGGTTCCTATGTATTTACCCAACAGAGTTGCAAACCCATGTCCACAGAGAACTGCACACATATGTCTGTATTCATTGTCACCAAAAAGACTGGAAGCAATCAATATGTCCTTTAATTTGGAAATGGATAAACAAACTGTGATGTGTCCATGCAGTGGAATATCATTCACTGACAAAAAGAAATGAACTATCAAACCACGAGAAGATATAGAGGAAACTTAAAGATGAGTTGCTAAGTGAAAAAAGCCAGTCTTAAAAGGCTATATTGTCCTTGCTGCGTCGGCACACCGGGTTCTAGTCCCGGTTGGGGCACTGGATTCTGTCCCGGTTGCCCCTCTTCCAGGCCAGCCCTCTGCTGTGGCCCGGGAGTGCAGTGGAGGATGGCCCAGGTGCTTGGGCCCTGCACCCCATGGGAGACCAGAAAAAGCACCTAGCACCTGGCTTCTGCCATCAGATGAGCATGGTGTGCTGGCCGCAGCGCGCCGTCCACGGCGGCCATTAGAGGGTGAACCAACGGCAAAAGGAAGACCTTTCTCTCTGTCTCTCTCTCTCACTGTCCACTCTGCCTGTCAAAAAGAAAAAAAAGGCTATATTGTATGTTATTCCAATTATATCCAATTCTGGAAAAAAATTAAAACTATAGAGATAGAAATAAAGATTGGTGGTTGCCAGGAGATGAGTGGGGAGTAGTGGTGGTGGTGGTGGTGGAAGGCAATCAATAGATGAAGCACAAGGGATTTTTTTGGGTGATGGAAATATTCTGTTGGACATCATAATATGGATGTATGACATTCCGCTTTTGTAAAAACACAGAACTGTACAACACAAAGAGTGAAACTACATGTATGCAAAATAAAAACATATTTAGGTTAGGTGATCTCAATTAAGACTGCAGACTGTGGGGCCGGTGCCGTGGTGCAGTAGGTTAATCCTCCGCCTGCGGTGCCAGCATCCCATGTGGGAGCCGGTTCTGGTCCCTGCTGCTCCTCTTCCCATCCAGCTCTCTGCTGTGGCCTGGGAAGGCAGTGGAGGGTGGCCCAAGCCCTTGCGCCCTGCACCTTCGTGGGAGACCTGGAGCAGGCTCCTGGCTCCTGGCTTTGGATTGGCGCAGCTCCTGCCGTTGCGGCCATTTGGGGAGTGAACCAGTGGAGGGAGGACCTTTCTGTCTCTCCCTCTCACTGTCTGTAACTCTACTTCTCAAATAAAATAAATAAAAATCTTTAAAAAAAAAAGATTGCAGACTGTGACAACAGAGTGTAACTATAATTGAAATGTATGAAACTACCTTACTGAAGAGAGTATAGGTAAAGGTGCTGACCTAAGTAACTTTAGAAGTAAGTGGAGAGCAGGCATTTGGTGTTGTAGTTAGGAGTCCTACATCTCATATTGGAGGGCCTGGCTTCCAGTCCTGACTCTGGCTCCTGATTCCATCTTCTGCTAGTGCACACCCTGGGAGGCAGTAGATGATAGCGCCAGGATTTGGCTCATATGGGAGACCTGGAATGAGTCTCCTGCTACCAGCTATGACCTATCTTAGCTCCAGTGGTTGTTGTCATTTGCAGAGTGAACCAATGGATGGGAACTCTCTTTCTGCCTCTCTGCTTCTCAAATGTATAAAATTTTTAAAAATCAAAAATATAATTCTCAAAAAAAGAGAAACAAATGGAGTTTGTAAGACTAATAGTAAATGGAACTACAGGTAAGTAAGTACCTTATTCTAGCTGATAAAATTATTTTCCATTGAGGGTGCAAGATAACCATCCTGGAACTACTATAGATGTATACTAAAATCAAACATCTAAGTAAATAGCAGAAAGTCAGAGCCAGATTTCTTACTGCTGGCATCTGAGATAACAGACAAGCAAGGGAAGGAGGCTTAATGATGCATGTGGTAATGGATTTGTGTCAGAGGCATTAGAACTCATATTTATTTAACATAGATACAGTCTTTTACACATAGTAATATCCACAGAAATGTGTATATAAATGGGTGGTATACTTCTTTCCTCTATAAGCTGAGAAGACCTAAGAGGAATCACATTCCTGTAGCATTGAGTACACCTAGCATCCAAATTGTGGTTTCTTTCTCTAACAAAGCATTAGGGTTCCTTGACAAGAGGCTGGTTCTAAGTATCAATCAGGAAATACACAAGATGGGCCTCATGTAACAAGCAGATACGATAAAATCGATTAGGTTTGTGAGCTGGAAGACCATGCCCCCTGTGTGATCTCATGCCCCTTCCTGACCCCACCTGTACAGCCCCCTGCCAATCACTCTCCCCTTGGAGAGTGAATAAAAGGCCTGGAGCAGGATGGGCCCCTCCCTTTTTGTTTCTCTTGTTTCCTTTGTTCCCTTGTTGTCCAGTGCCTTCAGGGTGCTTGGCCTTTGGGCCGCCCACTCCCTGCTTTGTGTCTGCATGCTTGCTCCATGTGGCTCTCTGCTGGCCGGTTCTCTGCTTGGTATGGCCCCAACTTGCATAGACTTCTCTTTCTCTCCTAAACAAAGCCCTCACTCTCCTGCACATTCCTCTCACTGAATAAAATCCTTAAAAACTTACCATGTTGTCCGGTCAATTTGAGCCGGTATTCAGAATCCTTCTCTGAATAATTGGCAAGAGCTCACAGGCTTATTAATATTAAAAATTATTAATAAGCAATCTGATATCAGGCCTGGAGCATTTTATAATTCCAGAAAGTGTGGAAGTGCTCAATGCACACTCATGCACTCACACAGTGATGTAGGAATGTCAAGGTAATGTAGGAATCAATTCAAAGAGGTCCAAACATGGAATAATTGGAGCAACAAAAAAGGAAGTATTGGATTAACACAAGAGACACTAAATAAATACTTGTGCTTTTCTACTGATTATAAAAATGTCTGGAAAAATTAATAAATACAGGAGTTCTTCCTGTGCAGAATTCCAAATGGATTATGTAGATGTTCTGCCATAAAGTGGGAGGTGACTCCCTACTCCTTAAGTTGGAGGGGGGGCTGCTCATATTGACTTCCTTCCAGAAAAAAAAAAACGGTATGGGAAGGGGCAGAAAGACTTTACAGTGGGGAAATATGACAAATACTATTCAGCTGGGTGACCATTGTCATCAGCAGCAGTCATAAATCAAGTTGATAATACATATCCTTGACATGATGTGATGAAAATGTCACTTTACATACGTGACACTTTACCCCAGTCTCATCAAGAGCAAAACCTCACACAAATTCCAGCAGAGGTGTGATGTACTTCAAAGATTCTGTGAGAAATGGGCTTAAAATATAAGCTTATTTTGGTGCACATATGTTGAAATCCATGCATAGTCTTTTCATAATATGCATTTTCCAGGAGCCTCTTGAAGACCCCCAGCAGACATGAGCAGGACTCCCAAATGCTGTCCATATCATCAAAGACAAGGAAATTCTGAGAAGCTGCACCAGAGTGGCCTAAGAAGGTATGATGGTGAAATACAATATGGAGCCATGTGTTTGACACAAGTTAAGGCATGTGTCCCATGTTGGAAGACCTAAGTTCAAGTTCTGGCTCCACTAGTGATTCCAGCTTCCTGCTAATGCACACCCTGTGAGGCAGCAGGTGATGTCTTGAGTAACTATGTCCCTATCATTCATGTCGGAGATCCAGACTGAGTCTGTGCCTCCTGGCTTTGGCCTGGCCCAATCCTGGCTATTGCAGGCCATTGAGGAGGAAATCAGCAGATGGAAGATCTCTCTCACTGTCTGTGTCTGTTTCCTTCTCTCTGCCTTTCAAGCAAATAAAAATTAAGAAATGACAGAGTTAAGATTTGCAGAATGGAGAGGAGAAGAGAATGGAAGCACTAGGGAGAGATAAGGGAGAAGGGAAGGAGGCTTTGTCCAGTAAGTAGATCAGAAACGGGAGAGTCTCTGCTATGGCCTGGGAAAGCAGTAGAAGATGGCCCAAATGCTTGTTTCCCTGCATCCATGTGGGAACCCTGGAAGAAGCTCCTGGCTCCTGGCTTTGGCCACACTCAGCCCTGGAAATTGTGGTGATTTGAGCAGCGAACAACGGATGGAATTCTTTCTTTCTCTCTCTGCCTATGCCTCTCTGTAACTCTCTGCCTTTCAAGTAAATAAATAAATCTTAAGAAAGAAAGAAAATGAGACACATATTGCTCAGAAAATATTGGACCTCAAATTGGTTTTAATTTTTTTTCTTATATTTCTCCTCTATGTTGCCTTTCTCTTCCTCTTTACACTTTATTATTTTTCCACTGAATGAAGGTAAATTAAATTGATACTATTCAGCTAAACTGACAGACCAAGGACACCAAAAGAGATGCTTTCATGTTTACTTTCCATCCTCCTATTCAAAAACATGTACCAATTACCCACTATTTTCCAAACACCTTGTAGTAGGGTCTGGAAATTCTCTGCTGGAGATGGTATTCTTCACAAGCATCTGCCCTTCCTCTAACTACACAGAACGATTGTTGTTTGACAGCTACCATGTGCAGAATGAGATACAAAATAGGGCTGGAACTGGCAGCTTTTGCCTTTGATTGTACTTGCTCTGGTGTCTCCTTACAATTGCTGCTCTGAAACCCAAACACCTCTATTTTTGCTCTAAAGGTATGCCTGTTCTTCTGTCTCCTTTGATTTGTTTAAGTCTCTGAAGACCCCTCTGACCAGCCCTCAGCTATCACCTCTCCTGTTTTTTTTTTTTTT
Organism: Sylvilagus floridanus; assembly: GCA_949820135.1. Taxonomy (NCBI): domain Eukaryota; kingdom Metazoa; phylum Chordata; class Mammalia; order Lagomorpha; family Leporidae; genus Sylvilagus; species Sylvilagus floridanus. Next base: position 124,524,479 of record OX463225.1, read on the forward strand.
TTTAAGATTTATTTATTTACTTGAAAGGCAGAGTTACAGAGAGGCACAGGCAGAGAGAGAAAGAAAGAATTCCATCCGTTGTTCGTTGCCCAAATTGCCACAATTTCCAGGCTGAGTGTGACCAAATCCAGGAGCCAGGAGCTTCTTCCAGGGTTCCCACATGGATGCAGGGGCCCAAGCATTTGGGCCATCTTCTAATGCTTTCCCAGGCCATAGCAGAGAGCTGGATTGGAAGAGGAGCTGCTGGGACTAGAACCGGCACCCATATTGGATGCCGGTGCCGCAGGCGGAGGATTAACCTACTGCACCATGGCGCCGGCCTCCCTTGCCTCATTTTTTTAAATGCCTCATCATTTCACTGGCCTTTCTCTATAGATGAGGGCAATGAGGCCCAATGTCCTTGTTGCTTGACTAAGATTGCCCAGGAGAATCACATGTGGCAGAACCAGTATGAGAACCTAAGTGTGTGCATGCTCACTCAACTTGCATAATACTTGCAAAGATTTTCAATGCCCCTCATATATATGGGGTTGTGTAAGTGCAATGCATGTGTTAATTTAAATTTCAGCAATCTTTGAGGAAGATACTGATACAGAAACCTCCATTTGACAGGCGAGGGAATTGGGTGAAGAAATATTGGGGTAACTGGCCCAAGATAACACAGCTAATAACGACCCAAGATTTGACTCTAGCCTAAGTCTGACTTCAGAAGTCATACTCTTGATAACTGCTCAACCAACCTGGGGTGTTCAAATATCTTGGTTCCCTTGGGAATGTCTCCATTTATGTTTGTTCTTCTATCTCAATTGTTAACAACACTCTTCTATTTGCAAATGTTCTTGCTTTGTGCAGTAACTATGTATCATCCTGGTTGTACTTGTTGTTCCTGTTTAAACCTCTTCTCCTCCCACGTTTTGTTGTTGTTGTTGTTTACCACAAAATCTCTTGTTCTTAATTATGGCAAACCCAAGTGTTCCAATCACGGGTTCTTTGGCTAAAATAAATGTTAAACTGAACAGTAATATTATTTCTTGTGCTTAAAAGTCCTCTGTGTTTTGAAAGTTGAGTGTATGCTTAATTCAGTATATCAATTGCATTGATCAAGAAATACTACTGCAGTCTTCATTGCATAGTTTTTGGGAATTTTCAGACATATAACTGACCTTTCAGTGTCAGATATCACTAAAAGTTTATAAAATAAAATTCCATTATTATAAATTCATCTAACATTTTTATCCAGGACTATGGTCAACTAAACTTGACTTCTTTTTGCTTTCCGGGTAGCTGTGAGCTCATTGTACAACTAGGCATCTCAAACAAAAGAAGGGACAACTTCACCTATCGTAAGTGTCCTTTTGTTACATTTGGCCCATCAGTAACAATTCAATATATTAAATATTATTTTAGTCTATTGAGGTAATAGAAAGCATTGTCAGATAATATATTCATTTCTTTTCCTGCTGCTTAATAATTATTTGGATAAGCATGCTATCAACTTAATGTCATAATAGAGTAAAATACATCTCATTGGTTCTGATTCTATGAAGAACTATGACTATTGCTCCCATGGAGGTCTCTTAAGACTTAGAGTCAAACTGATACATTATCACTATTACACAAAACAAATCACGTAACCAATCTCAAAGTCAAAGTCAAGGGAATACTCTTGGCCTCTGATGAGGACAAAACTAAGGGCATGAATTCAGGGAAGAAAAATTTTGAGGCTAATAGCGCAGTTATTCAAGAGAAGATTTTGCTTTTTAAGAAGCAATGGTTAAGTTGAGACTTACAAGATAAGCAGCAGTCACTATGGAAAAGAAAAGGAAAAGGGGATTTTGGGCAGAGAACACAGGATAGAAAAGGCTTAAGGAGAGAAACAGTAGGGGAATATGACAAGTGGCTCATGATCCTGAGAACAGGTTGAGAAGGATGCTGGAGAGAGGAAGATATCAGATGCCATGAGGCTTGGATCAAAATAGGAATTCCAGGGGCCTGCTCTGTAGCGTGGTGGGGAACGTTGCTGTCTGTGGTGCTGCCATCCCATTTTGTCGCCAGTTTGTGTCCTGGCTGCTCCACTTCCAATCCAGCTCCCTACTGATGTGCTTGGGAAGGCAGCAGAGGATGGCCAAGGTCCTTGGGCCACTGCAACTACATGGGGGACCTCGGGGAAGCTCCTGGCTTCTGGCTCCTGGCTCCTGACCATTGTAGCCATCTGGGGACTGAACCAGTGGATGAAGGATCTCTCTCCTTCTCTCTCTCTGTGACTCTTTCAAATCAATCACTCAATCAATCAATAAAAGGCTAGGAATCTCAGATTTTATTCTGACTGTAAAAAGAAGCCATGACTGTGTTTCACAATAGTGAAAGGATGAATTTATTTTGGAAAAATTTTTATTCTAGTTGTTATATAAAAATTATACAGCAAGAGAATTTGAAAGTATTTAAGACATTATTGCAATAGTCCAGGCAAGAGACTCCTTTTTTGTTTTATTTTGTTGGTAGTAAAGAGAGTATGCATATAAAGCATATACAGATAAAATTTATAGAACTTGGTAACTCCTAGAAGGATATAACATTTATTCAACATAATTAAGTTGGAGAGGGATGAAAATATGAAAATTTCATATAGTCACTAGTAATTATTTGAGGAATAGTTTTCCCTCTAAGAATAGCATTTTGAAATTGCATAGATAATTAATCAATTCTTTAAAAAAAATCATGTAGGATCTCTGTCCTTAATGTGCTGTACATTGTGAGTTAATACTATAACTAGTACTCCAACAGTATTTTCACTTTGTGTCTCTATGTGAGGGCAAACTGTTGAAATCTTTATGTAATATGTACTAAACTGATCTTCTGTGTATAAAGAGAATTGAAAATGAATCTTGATGCGAATGCAAGGGGAGAGGGAGAGGGAAAGGGGAGGGTAGCGGGTGGGAGGGAAGTTGTGGGGGAGGCATTGTAATCCATAAGCTGTACTTTGGAAATTTATATTCTTTACATAAAAGCTTTATATATATATATATATATATATATATATATATATATATATATAAAGTTGAATAGAAAGAACATAAAAAAATAATTGTTAAATAAAAAGGGGATACCAGCTTACTACTAGCTTGAAAAAAACAATTTAATAATTTGTTGAATATGTATAATGAGCTAGAGTCTTGTTTGGAATGGTTTCAGCAAAATAATCCTATGTAAAGGCTATATATAAAATATGTTAACGTGACTGAAAAATACCTTCATGAGATTCTAGGGCAATGGACTTCAATATGATTGTTAACTCCAGGTCTTTACAATGAATTATTCTCAGTGTTTTCCATCACAATCATTGAAACATTTGCAAGAAAATACTTTAAGGCAGGCATATATCTTGGAACATTGTTGCTATTAAGAAGGCTAATAGAAATACAAAAATGTAAGAAGTGCTAAAAGAATATAGCTTCACACTGTTTTCTGATTATCTTTGACTGTAAGTACTCTCCATATGCTTTGCTTGGAATATAAATTTCCCCAAAACTAGATGACTTCTCTTTTTGTTTAGGAACTTTAAGAGATGTTATCTCTTCAATAGAAATGGCACCATTATTTTTAGTTCAAATCTTGCTAATAATACATGTTTTTCACTGACATATTTTCATAAATTATTCAACTTTGAAAATTTTGAAAAATTCATGCCTTTCCATTTTTAGGAAATGAGCACCCAAGAGAAGTTCCCACGCATAAAAATTAAAGAAAGAAGAGATAAATGGGTAGATTTCAGCGCAGTGTAGGTGGGGGAAACTGGCTAGTGATTGAGAGGCAGGCAACTTGCTTTTAATGTTTTATTTAAAAGATGTTGGAAGACACAATTGAAAACAGCAGTTACATTCAAAATGTTCTATAGGCAACTTTCATAATGTGTTTTTATCTGAGATACTGGAAATTCACAGTAATTCTAACAACATAATGGAATGACACTGTGAAGAACTGCCTTTGGATAAAAAGGCAATGGCCTAGTCCTCTCTTCTTCTGAGCTTCGGTGGCTGACATGTCCAATGTCTCTCATGTGTCCTTTCTGGAAATACTCTCCTAGATGACAGGCAGTCAGTTCACAGCCTCCAGCTGCAGCACCTTTAGAATCCATTGCAGTCCTCAAGCCAAAAACACTCCCTAAACAGTGGTAGCCAGAGTCTATGTATAACGAGGGTATTAGGGCTTATCATTTCTGTGCAAAGTGAAAATCTAAGGTACAGTTTGCTCTGGAGCAAGCTATGGGCTGGACTGGATGATACTCTAGAGCTATACTTCAATCTAAGGTTCAATCTTCCTTCCCACTCTCTTTTTACCATTGTTGCATTTGCAATATGGGCTGAAAACTTCCTTGCCTACTTCTGCCATGTTTACCCTCTCAGCAGGCATTGTCTCCCAGCCATCTATTGCACTTTTATCCTTTTTGTTTTTTGACAGGTAGAGTTATAAACACACACACACACACACACACACACACACACACACAGAGAGAGAGAAAGAGAGAGAGAGAGAGAGAGAGAGAGAGAGAGAGAGAGAGAGAGAGAAAGGTCTTCCTTCCATTGGTTCATTCCATTATGGCCAGCACTGCGCTGATCCGAAGCCAGGGGCTGGATGCCTCTTCCTGGTCTCCCATGTGGGTTCAGGGGCCCGAGCACTTGGGCCATCCTCCACTGCCTTCCCAGGCCATAGCAGAGAGCTGGACTGGAAGAGGAGCAGCTGGGGCTGGAACTGGCACCCATATGTGATGCCAGCACCACAGGCAGAGGATCAACCAAGTGATCCACAGCACTGGTATTGCACTTTTATCTTCATTTAAAACCTTCCTCCCAAAGAACCTGACAGGTAGCAATCCCTGATCCATTTGGTGTTTGAGTTTCCTTTTGTGCTATTCACTGTCACCACTGAAGTCCTGCTGCTACCCTGTGCTTAGATGAGTTGAGTTAAATTCATTTGAAAAGCATACTAGTAACCATTGCCTAGCATAGGTCTGATAGAAGTTCCAAGACAAGACAGACACCATATTCATTGAGAAGTTGTTACGATTGGGAGCAGAAAACATAACAACTAGGTAAGATAAAGATATCCACACAGGGTCTTTGAGAATGCAGATGACACTTAGAAAAGCCTGGAAGAAAAGACACCAGAGCTAAATTTTAAAGGATAATCAAGTAGTGTCCAGAAAGAAAGCCTAGAAAAGTAAAAAGTGGCATTGACCTGAAGCAACAAGGAATGTGAGGAGCATGGAGCAGAGTATTCAACGCTGCCTGTGTTTATTGCCAGCTATGTTCAGTGCTGAGGCCTTTCAGCACTAAGTATGTTCAGTGCTTAGCACATTTAGCAAAGTGTTCAGTGCAATATATGAGTGCAATAAGACTAAGACAGTGAGACAGATGACAAGGGACAGGGAGCACAATTTGCCCTGCCAAGGGGACTGGACTTTGTCTTCAGTTCATAGGGAGTCACTGAGGGTTATTGATCAAGTAAATGCATGAGTTTCTATTATTAGGAACACAGCATCTTACAGTCATATGGAAGACATACGGTCAGATTGGAGTTTGAGATAAATTACCCTGGTTGCATTATAAAGGGAAGATTCAAAGAGTGCTCTTATTGGAGTCAGTAGAACAGGTTAACTCAAACCCTTTCCATTTCCTGGGGGAAATTTAATCTCATAAAATTTCTGCAAATTCTACAAATTTCTGCAGATTTGTGGTGGATGAGTTATATTTTCTTGTTCAGGTTCCAGACTTCTGCTATGGTTAAACTGATTTATCCTATAAGCTGTCCTTCTGTCCCATACTCAGCTCTTTCCCTGTTGCATTATATTTTGGCACACAGCCCTGGTCCACTTTCTACCCATCAACTCCATGCTCACAGGCCTTCTGCACTCTTCCCTTCAAACATATCCATGCAAACATGGCTTTTGGGTGCATAGCAAATTTTACTTTAGTATTTTTATGTGAGGGGCAGTTCCTACAGGGAGGGATTTGGAACGTATCTGTTTTCTTTGAGAAAACACTTTTTTTAATAGAAAGTTTTTATTTAATAAATATTAATTTCATAAGTACAACTTTTGGATTATAGTGGTTCTTCCTCCCATACCTGCCCTCCCGCCCCCAAACCATCACACCTCCTATTTCCTCTCCCATCTCATTCCTCATTAAGATTCATTTATAATTATCTTTTTATACAGAAGATCAACTCTATACTAAGTAAAGATTTAATCAGTTTGCACCCACACAAAGACACAAAATATAAAGTACTTTTTTAAAAAACAAAATCCCCAGGTTGACCATTTCTTAAAAGCTGAAGTACTCTTAGCATATAATCCAGCAATTGCATGCATAGGTATTAATCCAAACTGAGTTAGAAGCTTGTGTCCACACATAAAACTTGCACATGAATGTTTACAGCAGCTTTATCCAAAATCACCAAAACCTACAAGTAATCAAATGTCCTTTAATATGTGAATAGATAAATAAACTGGGGCACATCACTACAATGGGGCATTATTCAATGTTACAAAGAAATGAATTATTAAACCATGAAAAATTAGGGGAGCACTGTGGATATTTGGCCCGGTAGTCAAATCACCATGTGGGATATCTGCATCCTGTATTAAGATTCAAATCCCAATTACTCTGCTTCTAATCCAGCTTCCTGCTAATGCATACTCTGGAAGGCTTCAGGTGATGGATGGCCCAAATACATGCATCCCAACCACCCATTTGAGAAACCAGGATTGAATTCTGGGCTCATGTTCAGCTGGAAGCAACCCTCATTGTTGGTGGCCTTTGGGGAATGAACCAGTAGATGAAAGATCTCTCTCTCCCTCTCTCAAATAAAATGGAAAAGCAAAGAAAAAAAGAATGATCCCTGTTAAATTTAAGAGTGGGAATCAGAGAGGGAGGAGATGTACAGTGTGGCGCATGCTCAATTGGACTTGCCCTAATGGTAGAGTTAAAAACAGGCCAGGGGATCCCAATTCAATCCCATCAAGGTGGCATGTACCAATGCCATCTCACTAGTCAAAGTGATCAGTTTCAGTTCATAATTGATCATAATGATAAGATTAAGTGTCAAAGGGATCACATAAAAAAGACTAGTGTCTGCTAGTACTAACTGAGAGAATTAAAAAAGAGAGAACAATCCAACATGGGAAGCAAGATACACAGCAGACTCATAGAATGACAGATGTCCTAAACAGCACTCTGGCCTCAGAATCAGCCCTTAAGGCATTCGGATCTGGCTAAAAAGCCCATGAGAGTATTTCAGGCATGGAAAGCCAAGACACTGTGGCAAAAAAAAAAAAATGACCTAAATGAAAGATCTCTGTAAGATCCCAGCAGAAAGAACGGGCCATCAAAGAAGGAGGTACCTTTCTCTGAAGGGAGAAGAGAACTTCCACTTTGACTATGGCCTTGTCTAAATAAGATCAGAGTTGGCAAACTCAAGAGGCTTCCATATCCTTGGCAGCTCGTGACAAGAGCCTCAGGTGATCACTGACGTCATAAATAAGAGTGTCAATTGTTAAATCAACAATAAGAGTCACTATGAACTTGCTCCCCATGTAGGATCTCTGTCCTTAATGTGTTGTACTATGTGAATTAATGGTATAACTAGTACTCAAACAGTACTTTATGTATCTGTGTGGGTGCAAACTGTTAAAATCTTTACTTAGTATATACTAAATTGATCTTCTGTATATAAAGATAATTGAAAATGAAGCTTGATGAAGAATGGGGTGGGAGAGGGAGTGGGTGATGGGATGGTTGTGGGTGGGAGGGAGGTTATGGGGGGGAAAAGCCTCTATAATCCAAAAATTCTACTTTGGAAATTTATATTTATTAAATAAAAGTTAAAAAAGAGTGATGAATGAAGCTTAAATACACATTGGTGAATGAAGGAAGCCAATCTGAAGAGGCTGCATGCTCTCTGATTTCAATTATAGACATTTAGGAAAAGGAAAAACACTAGAGACAGTAAAACACAAATCAGGCATTTGGGAAAAGCTGGAGGGAGGGGAGGCATGAAGTGATGAATGGGTGGTGCACAGCAGATTTCACTACAGGGAAGCTTTCTGTGTGAAACTGAGGGTGAACACATGTCATTATGCACTTGTCAAAACCAACAGCATGCACAACACAACAAGAAAACTTCAATGCAGACAGTGGATTACAGTTAATTGTATCAATGCTGGTTTGTTAATTATAACAAATTAGACAAATATCTGGCCTTACTCTAATGCAAGGTATTGAGAGTAAGGGCAACTATGTGCACGTGTCTGGAGTGAAGGGGGTAGATATATGGAACTGTATGCCCTATCTGCTCAATTAGTCTATAAACCTAAAGCTCTACTAAAAATCCCATTAGCATATATTTTTATATCCACTGGTCATTTTCCCCTTCAGACGTTTTATTTGACTCTGTACCTTCTGTTTCATCCCTGTTCATTTATTCCTTACTGCAGTTTAGTGAGATGCTTTGATCTCTTGTCTCTTAGCATGCCACACTCAAAGAGTTTAAGCTTCCTCCCCCAAATACTTGTGAGAGTGTTTTTTTAAAGCCAAGACTGTTAGCTTTCTGAGAAAAATATTACTGTCAGCTAAAAAGACGACTTTCTCACCCTGCTGCACAACTATGTCAACACTGCACTTTGGCAAACTGGAAAAGTGTAACTTGGGGCTAGTGTTGTGGTGTAGCAGGTTAAGCCTCCCCCTGAGATTCCAGCATCCTGTATATGTGCCTGTTCCTGGCCCATCTGCTCCTCTTGCTAACAAGATCCTTGCTAATGGTCTGAGGAAAACAGCAAAAGGTGGCCCCAAGCGCTTGGACCCAGCAACCCATGTGGGAGAACTGAAAGAAGCTGTAGGCTCCTGGCTTCAACCCATTTCAGCCCAATCCAGACTGTTGTAGCCCTTTGGGGAGTGAACCAGTGGATTTAAGTTATCGAGGTTCTCTCTTTCTCTCTCTCTCTCTCCCTCCCTCCTCTCTCTAACTCTGTTTTTCAAATAAATGAATAAAACTTATCTTTAAAAAGGTGTGACTCTGTTTAGCAACAAGTAATACTGATTATGTTGTCAAACATGCAAAATTAGGAGATCTGATGACTAGAAGTGTACTATCTGTTTGAAGGCTTATTCAACATTTATTTCAAAGTCTCTGTCTCTCACTGGGAAAAGGGGAATGGGAAAATGAAGAAAAGATGGTTAATGGGTATAGGGGTGAATTTGGATACGAGTATTAACTTCTAGTGCTCTATTGCACAATAGGATAACTATAGCTGCCTACAATTAATTGAATATTTTAAAATAGATAGTAGGGATGATTGAATGTTTCCAGTACAAAGTAACCATAATTGTTTTGAGGTGATGGATGTACAGGTTACCTTGATCTGCCACATTATACACATGCACTGCACACATGTAATGTACAGTGTGTGTACACTATACACACACTATAGCCTATAACTATGTACAATTGCTATACATCAGTTAAAACAAAGATTAAAAAGGGAAAGAAATGATCCATATCAACTTTGGGGTGAGGATGAGTGGAGGCTGAGTAGGTGGCTGGAATGGGCAGAGGCACAGATAGAGGAAAAGGTAACTGTTGGGAAGCAGTGGATAAAGTGCTCCTGCTGCCTACAAGGCTTTGCTGTCTATGTCACCTATCTCCCACTCATCCACTCACCTTCAGATCTCAGCTCCTGCAATACTCCTTAGGAAGCCCTACGGACCTTTCTAACCATGGGAGATTTCCCTATTATATGTTCATAGACCACCCAATACCTTTCCTTTGTAGCACTTATCCAAGTTGGAATTCTGCATGCACTTATGTCTCTTCAACTTGACCTTAAGTTTTATGAGAGCAGGGACTATGTCATCATTTCTTCCCCTTCCTCTCTTAAAAAAAAACTTTTATTTATTTATTTTTTTTTGTGACAGGCAGAGTGGACAGTGAGAGAGAGAGAGACAGAGAGAAAGGTCTTCCTTTGCTGTTGGTTCACCCTCCAATGGCTGCCGCGGTCGGCGCGCTGCGGCCGGCACACCGCGCTCATCCGATGGCAGGAGCCAGGTGCTAGGTGCTTTTCCTGGTCTCCCATGGGGTGCAGGGCCTAAACACTTGTACCATCCTCCACTGCACTCCCGGGCCACAGCAGAGGGCTGGCCTGGAAGAGGGGCAACCGGGACAGAATCCGGCGCCCCCACCGGGACTAGAACCCGGTGTGCCGGCGCCGCAAGGCGGAGGATTAGCCTGTTGAGCCACGGCGCCGGCTAAAAAAAAAAAAAAAAAAACTTTTAAAATTTAAACCTAACATATAGAAAAGTGCAAAACTCCTAAGTGCATATACTGATGGGTTATCACAAGGGAGCACACATAGATGAAGAAATAAAACATCATCTAGGTCCCAGAAGCCCTTCATGTTTCCTACCCATAGGTAATCACCATCTGGATTTCAAATGACATAGATCAGCTTTATCTGTTTTTGAAATAGATTTAAACAAAATTGGTTTATTTTCCTTTATTTGGTTTCTTTGGTGCAACCTTGTATCTTGGAAATTCATATATTTTATTGCATGTGGTTGTAGTCATTTCTTCTTCATGGTATTTCATTGAATGAAAGTATATCATAATGTTTTCATTCTACAGTTGAAATTTCAAACATTTTTACATATAATGTTATAATGTTATAAAAAATGTTGACTCTCCCTTTCCCCTTTCTAGTCATTCTTTTTTTCCTCAGCAATGACCCTTTTATCCACCTGTTTTTCAATATTAGCTAACAACAAAATATTCACATTCAGAAGGTTCCTTCGTTAGATGTTTGATCATCTTCATTTCTTAATGTGCCTATTGAATCCATTTTCTTTGAGTTTATCTATGTATGTATGTACGTATCTAACTTATTTATCTATCTATAAATAGGTAAACTTTTTATGGGCTAATGAAAATCAAATATATCTTGTAAAATGTGGTGTTTTGAAATGTATGTATATTGTGGAATGGCTTATTATGCTAATTAACATATGTACTACTATTTTGTGGTGAAGACTCTTAAAATTTAGTGTCTTAGCAATTTTAAAATACATTGTTATTTGATATAGTCACCAGGTTATATAATAAATCTTGAATTTTTTCCTCCGGTCTAACTGAAATTTTGTATCCTTTAACTTCCTCCCATGATAACTGTCATTCTAGTCTTTATTTCTATTAGTTCAACTTTTTAGATTCTACATATGAGTAAGATCATATGGTGCTTGTCTTTCTGTGCCTCGCCTTTTTGTTTAATGTAATGTCCTCTAAGTTCATTTATGTTGCAGTGAATGATAGAATTCTCTCTTCTTTAATACTGATTAGTATAACGTTGTGTGTGTGTGTTTAAATATGCACATATATATATATATAAACACATTTTTATTCACTTATAATTTGATGGACACAAAAGTTGGTTCCATATCTTGACTACTATGAATAATGCTACAAGGAACATGGGAGCACAGATATCTTTACAAAATATTCATTTCAGTTCATTTGGATATAAATCCAGAAATGGGATTGCTGGATCATATGGTAATTCTATTTTCAATTTTTTTCAGGAATCTTACTTTTTCCCATAATGACTGTTTTTTAATTTTTCTAGTGATTTATATTTAATAAAAAGATAACATACTTAATGTGGTTCATAGATACAATTTTAAGAATATAGTGGTACTTCCCTTCCCCACTTCCTCTCTTCTTCTACCTTCCTTCTGTCCCTCCTTCCTTCCTTTCTTCTTTCACTTTAAATTTTGAGGTGGCAAATTTTTAATGTACATTATAATCAAAGGCTTAATACTCCAGTAAATAAATAAAGAGTTCAGCATGTTAAAACTAGAACAGACTGTTGTTCAGCAAGAATATAGCCAAGGGCTATAAACAATAATCAAATGAAAATACGTCAATTTCATTTATATACTATAAATTTTAAAAATAATCACAGATCATTAAAACTATAATTTCTTAACCAATTATTTGCAAAGATATAAAGCAAAGTTTGACAAAACTTTATTTGTGGTAATACTGGTATACAGGCAATTTTTTTTCTTTTTTAAATTTTTTTTCTTTTTAAAATTTAGCTCACACATTTAAGGAAGAACATGTGGGATTTATCTTTCTGTGTACTTCTTATTTCACTCAACAATTGTCTTCCAATTGCCTCCATTTTGATGCAAGTAGTAGAACTCCATTTTGTCTCTCTCTCTCTCTCTCTCTCTCTCTGTGTGTGTGTGTGTGTGTAATTTTCTTTATCCATTCATCTGATGATGGACACCTTGGTTGATTTCCATATTTTGTCTATTGCGAAAAGTGTTGCTATATAAGCATGGTTGTGCCAGGATGTTTTTGATACAATATGTTCTTGACTTTTAGGTATATACCAAGTAGTAAGATTGCTGGATCATTTAGCAAGTCTATTTGTAGTTTTTAAAGAACTTTACATACTTTTTTTCCATAGTGGCTACACTAATTTGCATTCCCACCAACACTGTATAAGTGTCCCCTTGTCCACATCCTTGCCAGCATTTGTTTCTCTAGTCTTTTGGATAATAGCCATTCTGACATGGGTGAGGGGATATTTCATTGTGGTTTGGATATGCATTTCCCTTAGGGATAGTGATGTTGAGCATTTTTTCATATATTTGTTGACCATTTTATTTCTTCTTTTGACAAGTGTCTACTGAGGTCCATTGCCCATTTCTTAACTTGATTGGGTTTTTTTTGCTGCTCAGTTTTTTGAGTTAATGATATACTCTAGATATTAATCCTTTACTGTTTCTTCACTATATTGATTGTTTGCTTTGGTGTGCAGAAGCTTCTGAGTTTGATACAATCCCATTTATCTAATTTTGCTTTTGTTTCCTGTGCTTTGGGGATCTTATTCAAGAAGTCATCATCTTCACCAGTGTCTTAAAGTGTTTCACCTACATATTCTTCATGGTTTCTTCATAGTCTCAGGTCTTAAATTTATGTCTTCGGTCCATCTTAAGTTGACTTTTGTATATGGTAAGCAGTAGGGATCTAATTTCATTCTTCTGCATATATACATACAATTTTTCCAGTACTATTTATTGAAGAGATTATCCTTTCTCCAATGTTCAGTCTGAGTACTCTTGTAAAAGTCAGTTGGTTATATGCATGTGGATTAATTTCTGAGCTCTCTTTCCTGTTCCATTGATCTATGTGTTGATATTTTATGCTAGTACCATACTATTTTAATTACTAGAGCTTTATAGTATGCATTGAAGTCAATTAGTATAATAACATATTCTGACTAACAGTGATCAAGGGTTTCTTTTCATCTACATTCTTATCAGCAAGTATTATCTTTTGGGTAAGAGCTATTCTAGAAGGTGTGCAGTGCTATGTCTTTAATTTACATTTCTTTGATGTTTAGTGATGTTGCACATTTTTTCTTATACCTATTGCCATTCTGTATGCCTTCTTTAGAGAAGTCTAGTCAAGCACTTTGCTGTTTTTAATCAGACTTTTTTCTTGCTATTTAGCTGTTTGAGATCCTTATGTATTTTGGAAATTAATCACGAACCAACTGTACTGTTTATCAATATTTTCTCTCATTCTAGGGTTGTCTCATCACTCTGTTGATTGTTTCCTTTACTGTGTAGAGATTTTTATTTGACATAATCCTATTTATCTATTTTTCTCTATTTTTGCTTATGTCGCCTATGTTTTGGGGTCATATCAAAAAATAAATCATTGTCCAGACTGATATGGTTTAACTTTCTTCTAGTAGTTTTATGGTTTCAGGTCTTAAGTCTTTAATCCATTTGAAGTGATTTTTGCATAATGTATGAGATAAGAGACCAATTTCATTCTTCTGCAAAAGCATATCTAAAAACCATTTTTAATACATTATCTTTTCCAAAACTATTTTCGAATTAACTACCTATAATATGGAAGTTTATTTTTACATTGTCTTTTATTTTATGGATCAATGTGTCTGCTTTTATGCATATAACATGCTCCCGTGAGCAAAATAGATTTTTACAATTATATATATTTTAAAAGCAGAACGAACTACACCTGTATGCCTTAAACACTCAACAAATGATAACTCAGTTTATTTTTATTAAAATAATATTATAAACACTAGGTCACATTTAGTATTCTTTTCACGCATCAGTTTTCCCCTTTGTTCACATTAAAGCATAAATATTGCCTTGATGATCCAACCAGCTACAGAGTCAATGGTTTTGCTACCCAATTTCCCACAACTCTCCAGTGAACATCTTGGTGAAATTCAAATTCAGGTTGTCTATGATATTCATATTGATGCCATCTTTCACTTTCATATACCCTCAAATCCAGCTTCCCCTTGTTGGAGAAGAGAAAAAACATAACGTGAACTACTGTATCTACTGTTCATCATCAACATGTGCATTATTTAACAATTTAATGGGATTAAAAAAATTTTTATTTTTGTGTCCCTGATTTTTTATATTGAATCTTGACAATTAAATGAATCTATAAAGCATTAGTATAATTACTTATTAATGTTCTTGAGCTTGAGATATGCAAGAAGACAAATATGTTTTCCCTGACCCGTGGTAACTAATAGAATACAAAAATGTAATGTATTTCAACAAAATTGACATTTTGAGGTTTGATTATTGTTTATAGTCCTTGTCTCTACTGTTGAGTGTCAATGTTTTTTTCCTTTTTAAACAAAAAGAAGAAAAAGGAAAAGAGTGCTTTAAATTTCACCATGAAGCCTCCGCCACTCACAGTATCAAAACCACTTGTGCATAAAGCATTACATAGACATGTTTTTCATACTATTTGTTGAACTTTGCATTTAGTATAGGGTTACTCTTATGTGTATAAAGTTAATCGAAAATGGATCTTAGTAAAAAATAAAAATGGGAATAGGAGAGAGAGGAGGAAGAAGAGTGGGAATATGGGTGGGAGGGAAAGTAGGGTGGAAAAAATCATTATGTTCCTAAATCTGTATTTATGAAATACATGAAGTTTTTATACCTTAAATAAAAGGTTTCTGAATAAAAAATTTACATTGAATTTATAAACCAATTTTAGAAAACTTTAGATCTTAGTAATGCTGGGAATCCCATCAACAAATGTGATATATCTTTATATTTTTCCTCTTTTGTATCTTTCATTAAACTGTATAATTTTCTTTATAAAAAAGGTGTTATTTTGTACAAAAGATATTGATTTGTATGTTTGATCACTTAACAATTAAAATCAAGCAAATCATTTACATGTTAAAAAAATGTCTAGGACATTAGTAATACAACTTATTGTGGCCTTGAATATAGTATTCATATTCACATTTTGTTTGCTGTTTAATTTATTAGATCTCTAAGTATAAAATCTTGATATATTCCTGAATTTTAATGTATTCCTGAATTTTGGGAAGTTGTGAACAAGAGATTCCACTCTTGGAAGAGTGAAAAAAGATATAAACATGGTTATAAATATAACTCACAGAATTTCTGGGAGGACTGAAGAAACACTGTCTTGTCTAAGCTTCCAAGAATGACTTTCAATACCACAGTGGTACAGAGTCCCAAGAAGATAATTGTCAAAATGGACGACAACAAATTGTATACTCTAAACATATTCCTTCTCATCTCATTACCCAAATCCAAACTAAAGCATCATGTGAGTATATCTGATTTTCCATATCTACATTAATCTGTGATTCTACAAAAAAGAAGACTTAGAATAGCAAGTTTTATGTCTCCAGTCTCAAGATTCTAGAATAAAAATGTTAGAGTAGGTTCTTTGGAGAACGAATACACATCTTGATTCATTATGTTTAGAAACCTAGATACAAAGTTGTAGGTACAGCGTCTAAATAGACCAAAGTTTAATCTCACTGAGGGGATTGTACTATGAAAGCATTCCATTTATGTATGATTTCTAGGAGTGGAAGGATCACTGAAATTTCCTCACTAGTTACTGGGGGGGGAATTAATATCATTGATCTTCTCATTCACTGATGGAATGCCCAAATGATAAATTTCATAAAGCTGAAAATATCATGTTCATGAGGCAGAGAATTAGTTGATCTGCTTATAGTTGCAATCTTATTTTATATACAAATCCACTATCACTTCTTGCATAAAATATTTATAATGTATTTTTAATTGAGTAGTGTAATACGTTAGCTTTATTCTTTTTGCTCAAAATTATTTCAGCTATTCTGGGCTTTTTGTGGTTGCATAGGAATTTTAGGATTTTTTTCTTATTTCTCCGAAAAATGACATTGGAAAATTGAAAGGAATTACATTAAATCTCATCATTATATTAGGTCACTTTGGATAGTATGACATTTTAAGAATGTTAATTCCTGGGGCTAGCACTGTGGACTAGCAGATAAAGCCGCTGCCTGTGATGCAAGCATTCCGTATGGGCACTGGTTTATGTCCTGGTTGCTCCACTTCAGATCCAGCTCCCTACTAATGTACCTGAGAAAACAGCAAAAAAAATGGTCCAAGTCCTTGGGCCCCTGCACCCATGTGGGAGATGGGAAAGAAGCTCCTGGCAACTGGCTTCAATCTCATGCAAATCCCAGTCATTATGGCTGTTAGGAAAAGGGGCACAGAACAGAGAGGAGACAGTATATGAATCTACAGACAGACTGAATTTATTCAGAGAAAATAAATTCGAAGAGGTGGGTGACCAACTGCCAATGTGCACAGAAGGCCTCGACCCCAGGAGCCTTTTAATATTTTAGGAGGAGTAGGGGTAGGGGTAGGGAGCAGCCAGTGGATATGAATTCCTGGAGGTGGGGCCTCCAGCACGTGGAGAAGAATGTAGGGGTGATGTGAAGGCAATAGGGTGAGAGACCAAACTGAGATTCACGGGCAAGAAATAAATTCCAATATTTGTCTATCTTTTGGGCAATGAGAGAGAATGGCTAAGCCTTATGTCTTTGTTCCATCAGTGGCCATTTGGGTAGTTACCAGCAGATGGAAGATCTCTCTCTCTCTCTCTCTCTCTCTCTCTCTGTCTCTCTATGTATCTCTCTCTTTCTTTGTAACTCTTTCAAATAAAAAAAATAGATCTTTAAAAAATTAATTCTTCCAATATATGAATGTGTGATATCTTCCCATTTATTTGTTTTCTTCAATATCTTTAATCAATATTTTAAAGTTTTCAGTGTATGTATCTTTCACTTCCTTCATTAAATTTATTTCTAATTATTCTATTTATTTGTTTTTTAACATTGTGAATGAGAATTATTTTCCAGATTTCTTTGTTAGATCATTTGTTGTTAGTATACAGAAGAAATATTGATTTGTATATTTTGATTGTGAAAACTGAACTTTCCTGAATTTATTTATTAGTTCTAATGGCTTTATGGTTGATTCCTAAGTGTTTTCTATGTAAATGATCATGTTGTCTGGAAACAAGCATAAGTTCACTTATATCTTTTCAAAATGTAAAAAAAAATTAATCTAATGATTGTATTTGTTTGAAAGGGTGGGAGGGAGAGAGAGAGAGAGAGAGAGAGAGAGAGAGAGACCCTATTTGCTGGTTTACTCACTAAATGCTTACAAAAGCTAGGGTGGGGCCTGGCTCAAGTCATGCTGTAGGAACTCAGTCAGGGCTTCCATACTGATGGCAGGCAACAACTAATGAGCTATCATCTGCTACCTCCCAGGGTTTGCATTAGCATTTGCTTTCCAATTTGGCTGCCTTTTCTCTTTCTCTTATCTAATTGCTCTGCTAGGACTTTCAGTACTATGTTGAATAGAGGTGATGAGAGCACTTATCTTGTTCCTAATCTCACAAGAAAAGCTTTTAGCTGGTCCTCATTCCCATTACCTTCTTAGAGCCAAGACCCTAACAAGCCAGGGTTGTGTCAGTGCTGACATTGAACCCATCTCTCATGGTACATCTCACTTTCATTCCGTCCTGGGATGACTGACAAGTGAGATGCCAGTCTCGGGAGATACAGGATCCCAGTGCTTGCTTCCCATGACCATCGTGCAGCTTCACCCTTTGCCCCTGAATCAAGCCAAGTTTTGTTGGTGAGAAGATTCTAACTGCTACATTCCTTGTGGTCCTGGGGGTATAATGGGTTCTTTGGGCATAAAGTCTATTATTCATTTTCTGGCACAGAGATTTTGGAAATAATATGCTTTCTGGAAAAATTGTTCTCCTTCTTTTGTTAGTATTCTATTTGCAAATTAACATCCATACCTTTGTTCAGTGTAGCTAGGACAGATTATGTTATTGTTCTTCCAGAAATTCCTGTGACTCAAGTACTAAAGAGTATGAACTTCCTCATGTTAAAGGGGAGGAGTTGATGACACTGAATCACTCAGGAGTACATGGAGTCCACCTATACTGTTCCTTGGAACATCCAGTACCTCAGGGAGATTGAGTACAGCACTCTTCAAGCTCTCACTCACCAAATGCCCTAATGAGTGCCATGTTCTTGGTGACATTAAAGTAAAGGACAGTCTGTGGCCATAGATAATAGTGTTAGGGATACAATTCTCATATGTGGAAATCAGCTACATCATAATGCACTATGGTATCATGTGTTAATAGTGCTGAAAATTGGTTGTATTTACAGATGAACTTGTTTAAAAAGACGTGATCAGTCTGTAAATATGGGAGAGATGGTGTGCAAAAGTGGAAAGGATACAAGCCTTGGAATGAGATGATCGGGGTATGATTTCCTATTATTACTGATAAGCTCAAGGATCTCAGGCAAGTTATTTATTATATGAGCTGAGTTTCTCTAACTACCAAGTGTAACAAGTTTTCTCCTCTCAAGACTGTGAGAATTAATTGTGACAATTGATGTAAAGCATTATCAATGGATGCTAATTATTATTATTATTGTTTTTTAAAGATTTGTTTTATTTACTTGAAACATAGAGTTATAGAGAGGAAGAGAGAGAGAGAGAGGTCTTCCATCTGCTTGTTTACTCTCCAAATGACCGCAATGGCCAGAGCTGTGCTGATCCAAAGCCAGGAGTCAGGAGCTTCTTCTGGGTCTCCCATGCAGGTGCAGGGGCCCAAGGACTTGGGCCATCTTCCACTGCTTTTCCAGGCCATAGCAGAGAGCTGGATTGGAAGTGGAGCAGCCAGGACTTGAACTGGCACCCATGTGGGATGCTGGCACTGCAGACCGGGGCTATAACACTCTCCGCCACAGTGTGGACCCCTTATGGATGCTAATTAATTCTGAGAAGGTGATATTAAAAATGGGCCAGAAAGGTTTGATAAGCCAAACAGGATGTAGATTGATGGGGAGGAGTCAGGGACTTTCCGGGGACTAGTCAGACTTGAGCCATTTTTAAAGATTTTGATTTTGCCTGAATTAATATTTTCCAAAGTCCTGGTCTATGGGCCACCAACATTGGAATCACCTGAGTATTCTCATTAAAACCCAGACTTACCAGATATGTACAAACATGTTTAACAAGCACCACAGGTGCCACAGCCACAGCCAAGCTAATTTACTTCAAATATAGGCTAGTAAACCAATTTCTACTTCAACAGAAGGTGAATCAAAAAGCATTATTTTATTTGCACTGGGTCTTAGGCCACTCCTGGTTAATCAGAAAGTTGTACCCCTGCTTCTTCACTCCAACCCATGTTCTTCTGAATGCAAGAACATTCAATTTTGCATGCTTTAAACTGAACTAATAATGTCTAAATTTGACTGTCTTCCTCCTCTTTTCCTTCTCCTTTGTCTATGCCCACCATGAATAAAATGTTACTCAAACCTAAAACCTGAGGATCACTTTTCACTATTCTTTTTCTTTACACTCCTTACAGAATCTCTGTTGATTGATCACAATATCCTTAATATTCTTCAGTGGCTCTCAAATCTATCCTCTACTGTCATAGCTTAAGTTTATATAGTGAGAGATAAAATATATATTTTTTTATCCCTAAGCTATATCATTATTTCTTCATTTATTAAAATATTCCAGAGAACTATTAAAACTAAATTAAGAAAAAAATAGTCTTTATTTTGTTTCAAATCTATGAGTCACTATGAGTCTATGCCACTCCCATGGTTACAACTCATGGATAACATCCCATGACAACCTTGATGTTCTTATCCTTAATGGTCAAGGCTTTTCATTGTCTCTTCTTTGTACCCCTCTTTATCCTCAGCTTCTGCTGCTCCATACACAAATCCAGGTATACTCATAGAGCTCTAAATTTTCCAGGCAGTTTCTTATCTTCATGGCTTTATATAAAGGTTTCCTATTCACTGTTGCCTATTCAACAGATACTGTATTCATCATTCAACAATGAGTTCACATTTCCATTTCTGTGAAACATTTCTATTTCTGCATGTTTTCCTCCTTTATTAAGTAGTTCTTTAATGCATTCAATAAATATCTACTGAGCATCCATATACCAAGAATAATTCTAGGTTCCAGGGAGGCATAAGTGCACAGATAGAAATCTCTTTGCTGTTGAAACTTATATTCTATAGAGACAGTATAGGGAGGATGTTGACAATAAACAAAATAAATAAATGAAATAAAAGGATACTTCAAAATGTTCTGGAAAAATGAAATGAAAATATGCTTATATATAGGATACAGATCTATGATTCTATACTTCTGTATTTACATTTATAGCATTCACTGAAATGATGCATTTATGTGTCTCTTCTGAGTTCTTTATCTTAAACACAATCCCTTGAACATTGTAGAGATTCAGTGAGTGTTTAGAGGAAAAAAAATGTAGGGCAAAGAAAGGAAAGCAGGAAGGAAAAGAGAGAGGGAAAGAAAGAAGAACAAGTGGAATATGATGGGATGGAAAAGAATGAAATTGAATAAATCTGAGTGAAATATTATAGTCTGATTGTTAAGAATCTGTGCTATGGAGACATCTTCAGTTTTGATGTTTAGGAACACAGCTAAAATTGCAGAGATCAATTTCTTTATTTTGTCCACTTAAGCAATGTAATTATTTTTCACACAATTGATGGATACAGGAATCCCCCTTATCCCTGCAGATATGTTATAAGACACCCAAAGGGTGCCAGCAGCCATGAAGAGTACCAAATCCTATCTAAAAGTACTCCAGAACTGCAGCAATCTATTTGATAACTAGGATGGTCAAGGGTATGGCTATCCTGGACAAAAGAATGATTTCTGTTCCTGTATGATGGAGTATGATGCTGTGAGATTTCATTCCACTACTAAGAATGGCTCACAGTTTAAGTTTATGAATTACTCATTTCTGGAATTTTCCATTTAGTGCTTTCGAAGTGTAATTGACCAAGGCTAAATGAAACCACAGAAAGTGAAACTGAATGAGAGTGGACTACTGTACATCTGTGCATCACTACTGTAGGTCACCAAACCAAGACAGAATAAGTGTGAGGTTATACTTTTTTCATATATATGTGTATTCACAGTGGCTTTCTGTACTTAACCAATTTGTGGCAATGAGACTCATGAAATAATCATAAGAAAAAAATTTTATTATATTCATAATATTCTTGATTTTGCCCACATTGTCTAGAAAGTCAGTCTCCCAACTATTCCAAAAGCTTGTGTGTAGAAATTTTTTCGGGCCAGCGCCGTGGTTCAACAGGCTAATCCTCCACCTTGCGGCGCCGGCACACTGGGTTCTAGTCCCGGTTGGGGCACCGGATTCTGTCCCGGGTGCCCCTCTTCCAGGCCAGCTCACTGCTGTGGCCCGGGAGTGCAGTGGAGGATGGCCCAGGTGCTTGGGCCCTGCACCCCATGGGAGACCAGGAAAAGCACCTGGCACCTCAATCGGACCTGCCCCAAATGATGGAGTTAGAATTGTGCCAGGGAATTCCAATACAATCCCATCAAGGTGGCATGTACCAAGGCCATCTCACTAGTCCAAATGATCAATTTCAGTTCACAATTGATCACACTGATAGGTCTAAGAGTCAAAGGGATCACACAAACAAGACTAGTGTCTGCTAATACTAACTGATAGAATGAAAAAGGGAGAGAATGATCCAACATGGGAAGCAGGATACACAGCAGACTCATAGAATGGCAGATGTCCTAAATAGCACTCTGGCCTCAGAATCAGCCCTTAAGGCATTCAGATCTGGCTCAAGAGCCCATGAGAGTATTTTAGTCATGGAAAGCCAAGACACTCTGAAAAACAAACAAACAAACAAAAAAGACCTAAATGAAAGATCTCTGTGAGTGAGATCCCAGTGGAAAGAACGGGGCCATCAAAGAAGGAGGTACCTTTCTCTGAAGGGAGGAGAGAACTTCCACTTTGACTATGACCCTGTTGGAATAAGATCGAAGTTGGCGAACCCTAAAGGCTTCCATAGCCTTGGCAACTCATGACTAGAGCCTAGAGAGATTACTGACGCCATAAACAAGACTGTCAAATTGTTAAATCAACATCAGGAGTCACTGTGTACTTACGTCTCATGAGGGATCTGTCCTTAATGTGTTATCCAATGTGAAATAATGCTATTACTAGTACTGAAACAGTATTTTTACACTTTGTGTTTCTGTGTGGGTGCAAACTGATGAAATCTTTAGTTAGTGTATACTGAATCGATCTTCTGTGTATAAAGATAATTGCAAATGATTAAAAAATCTTGGTGTTAAATTGGAAATTGCATAGATAATTAATCAATTCTTAAAAAAATCATGTAGAATCTCTGTCCTTAATGTGCCGTACATTGTGAATTAATACTATAACTAGTACTCCAACAGTATTTTCACTTTGTGTCTCTATGTGAGGGCAAACTGTTGAAATCTTTACGTAATATGTACTAAACTGATCTTCTGTGTATAAAGAGAATTGAAAATGAATCTTGATGTGAATGGAAGGGGAGAGGGAGCGGGAAAGGGGAGGGTAGCGGGTGGGAGGGAAGTTGTGGGGAGGGAGCCATTGTAATCCATAAGCTGTACTTTGGAAATTTATATTCTTTAAATAAAAGCTTTATAAAAAAAAAGAAAAGAAATTTTTTTTCAATGCTTGCAACACATCAGTGTGGGAAGAGCTCTAGAGATTTCTAACTCAAGCACTCTTGAATTGGAAAAACTAGGACACTGACTCGATTTTGGTGCTATTTGGGCATTGGGGCAGTAGAAGAAAGAAGAGAAAGATGAAATCAGGTTAAAACAGAAGTGAACATTAAGGACACTTCTGAAAAAGCACAGAAAGTCATAGAAAAGTACCTGCAAAGTGGATGCAGATCCTTGTGAGAAGAACTTCATGGACTGTATCTACTTAGAGGAGTCTCCGTATTTTTCATGTCTTTTCCAGTACACACATCTCTATTCCTCGTCTATAGAATAGTCAAGTCATGCAGTGCGAAGGGTGCTTTCCCAAGTATTCTTTTTTTTTTTTTTAAGATTTCTTGTATTTATTTGAAAGACAGAGTTTCAGAGAGAGATAGAAATAAGGAAAGAGGGCTTCCATCTGCTGGTTCACTCCCCAGATGGCCGCAATGGCTGGAGCTGCGCTGATCCGAAGCCAGGAGCCAGGAGCTTCTTTTGGGTCTCCCACGCAGGTGCAGGGGCCCAAGGACTTGGACCATCTTCTACTGCTATCACAGGCCGTATCAGAAAGCTGGATTGGAAGAGGAGCAGCCAGGACTAAAACCAGTGCCCATATGGGATGCCGGTGCTTCAGGCCAAGGCATTAACCCACTGTGTCATTGCGCAAGCCCTGCCAAGTATCCTTTCGGTTTTAGCATTGGGAAATTTCAGGCAGGTGTAGGGACTGATGAAAGATTTTAATTTTTACTTATTTACTTGACATGCAGAAAAACAGAGACAGACAGACCTTTCATTCACTGGTTCAGTGTCCAGATGCCTGGAATATCTGGATCTGGGCCAGGTTGAAGCCAGGAGTCTGGAATTCCATCCTTGTATGGCACATGTGTGTCAGGAACCCAACTACTACTATATCGAATGCCCACACCAATAATGATTTTAAGCATAGAAATGAGATGATCTGGAAATAAAGAACCTCCACATTCTGATTCTGTTTCTGCAAGAAACTAGCATTGGACTTTGGGTGTGTTATTCAGTCTCATAAGATTCAGTTTCCTAATCTCTAGGAGACCACTGAGCCCATTACTTCTAAGGTGCTGTTCAGATGTGAAGTCTTTGTTTCTGGTGTGTTTCTCTTATTCACTTATCCACAATGCCTTGTAGATTCAAGATTTGTGGCAGTTCACGCTTAATGGGCAGAACTCTTCATTTGGAGCTCAACTCTAACACTGGTTCCAGACTCTAAGAATGAATGAAAGATCTCTATTTATACCAAGTGGCCATTTCACACTCTAATTCAGTTAGGCTTCAATGCTCTTAAAACAAACAAACAGAAAAGCCCAAGAATGAAATTGCTCTTTTTAAACTATTGGTTGGTAAGAAATTTACCAAATCTTGCTCCTTATTTTGTACCTGGTTTAATGTACTGGGATGTGACATACTAAAATATGCCTTTCAGATATTTGATATTTAAACAAATAATAACTTTTCTCTCTTAATATAAATGTGTTTCAATTCTTGTTAATATGATGAAAATGGAATTTTTCAAAATTATTTGTTAAAAAATTGACTCTAATCTGATATTACCCTTCAGAAATTGGTACCAGAATTATTACAAGCAGCCAAAACAGAGGGCTGTAATGGAAAATGTTTTGCAACCTTAATTGCACCATCTGCTAAATTGGGCTGTAAGTTATGGATTCCTTTGCCCAGGCTACTCATAGCTGTCACCCTCCCACTGCCTTTGTTCTCAGTGAGGCTCTCATCCTCTTATTTTGATTCCTGACATAGCCTTCTTGCTGGTTTCCCTGTCTCTAGTCTCTCTCCCATTCATCCTTTCTGTTGCCACTAATTTGTCTACCAAAACCTGTAAGCTCTTATAAGTGAGTGGAAATGCCTTAGAAACTGAGGAGGCAAGAATCATATACACCTTCTACTCAAAACCCGACATGACTTTGCTTGAAAGCAAAGCCCAGAATTGCTACTTTGTTGTATCAGGTTCTATGAGAGGATGAAAAAAACTCTCTGGATGTCTAGTTCACATTTCCCTACCTGAATTCATAAATCTCAAACCTACTGCTAGGGTTTGAAGAAGGTTTAGTTCCCTAACTCATGCTGACATTTAAATCCCAAAGTCATATGTTAATGGATTAAGAGTGGAAAGTTGATCTAATTATGATTATCTGAGAGATGGGCCCAGTGGAGGTTTCTAGGTTATTGGAGTGATTCTCTGAAGGGAGTTCTTGTGACAGGATTTGTTATAAAACTGACTTGTGCCTCCCTTCTCTCTCTGCTTTGACTCTACGCGTGATTCTTCCTACATACACATTACACCATGCACCACCTCCATCCATGCCATTTCAGTGAGCATCCTGATCTTTGACAGTGAATCTACAAATCTGTGAACACAGATAAGCCTTTTTACTTTATACGTTAGCTTCACTGGGATGTTTTAGTAATGAAATGGTGACCTATTCACAAACAATATACTACTTCCAATGTTCAACTTTTTCATTCCTAGAAACTAGACTATCTTTCTCTACATTATGATACAGTTTACCTCTTCTTCAAAGCTTAGTTCAAAATCCTTCCTTTCCAGATTCATTTATTATGAGACAAAGAACTGAATTTCATTTTTCCTTACCACTGTGTAGTATTCTATAAAGTACATACTCCATAATTCCTTTATCTAGTCTTCTGTTGATGGGCATTTAGGTTGATTAAGTATTAGCTATTGTGAATTGGGCTGCAATAAACATGATAGGTGCAGATAATTCTTTTATTTGATGATTTCATATACTTAGCGAAATGTCAGTCCCAAAGTGACAAATAGAGTATGTGCTCCCTGCTCTGTGAAAACTAACAGGGCACCTAAAAGGAAACCTGTAAAAGAGAAATAGACACTATAGAAGCAATGACTTGAACAGCCTTTGTCGTGACTGTAGAGGACAGTTTATTATTTTATTTATTTATTTTTTGCTACTTAATACCATTAGTAGAACTCTTTATTTAACATAAAATTAATCAAAGGTGTATAAAGTCATTTGAAAATAGATCCCAATAAAAAGTAAGAGTGGGAATAAGAGAGGGAGGAATTGTATAGTTCGGTACACATTCCTAAGGGCTTACCCCTAAGGATAAAGATAAAAACTTGTTGTGAGACTCCAAATCCCATTAAGCTGGGTGGTACTAATGCATCTTATGTGCTAGAGTGATCATATTAAGTGTGTAATTGATCATATAGCATTAAGTGTCAAAGGGATCATCCAAGTAAGACCAGTATCTGGTAATAATTCTAGATAGAATTAAAAAGGAGAGGATGTTCCAATATAGGAAGCAGTCCACACAGCAGACTCATAGAGTGACAAATGCCCTAAACAGCACTCTGACCTCAGAATCAGCCCTTAAAGCATTTGGATGTGGCTGAAAAGCCCATGAGGGCATTTTAGGCATGGAAATACAAGATACCGTGGCAAAAAAATGTTCTACATGTAGGATGTCTGTATTGGGACCTCAGTAGAAAGAAGTGACCATCAAAGAAGGATGTACTTTTCTCTGAAGGGAGGAGAGAAATTCCACTTTGCTTATGGCCCTGTCTAAATACTGACGGAGTTTGTGGACTCAAAAGGCCTTGCCAGCCTATGTCAAGGGCCTTGGGTTATCACTGACATCATAAATAAGAGTGTTAATTGTTAAATCGACAATAAGAGTCAGTGTCATGGAAAGCTAAGACACTCTGAAAAACAAAAAAAAGAGAAGACCTAAATGAAAGATCTCTGCGAGTGAGATCCCAGTGGAAAGAACGGGGCCATCAAAGAAGGAGGTACCTTTCTCTGAAGGGAGGAGAGAACTTCCACTTTGACTATGACCCTGTTGGAATAAGATCGAAGTCGGCGAACCCTAAAGGCTTCCATAGCCTTGGCAACTCATGACTAGAGCTTAGGGAGATTACTGACGCCATAAACAAGAGTGTCAAATTGTTAAATCAACAACAGGAGTCACTGTGTACTTACGTCTCATGAGGGATCTGTCCTTAATGTGTTATCCAATGTGAAATAATGCTATAACTAGTACTGAAACAATATTTTTACACTTTGTGTTTCTGTGTGGGTGCAAACTGATGAAATCTTTAGTTCGTGTATACTGAATCGATCTTCTGTATATAAAGATAATTGCAAATGATTAAAAAATCTTGGTGTTAAATTGGAAATTGCATAGAAAATTAATCAATTTAAAAATATATATATCATGTAGGATCTCTGTCCTTAATGTGCCGTACATTGTGAATTAATACTATAACTAGTACTCCAACAGTATTTTCATTTTGTGTTGCTATGTGAGGGCAAACTGTTGAAATCTTTACTTAATATATACTAAACTGACCTTCTGTATATAAAGAGAATTGAAAATGAATCTTGATGTGAATGCAAGGGGAGAGGGAGTGGGAAAGGGGAGGGTTGCAGGTGGGAGGGAAGTTATGGGGGGGAAGCCATTGTAATCTATAAGCTGTAATTTGGAAATTTATATTCTTCAAATAAAAGCGTTATTTAAAAAAAAAGAGTCAGTGTGTACTTACTCCCCATATAGGACCTCTGTTATTAATGAGTTGTACTATGGGAATTAACTGTAAAACTTCTTTCTCAAATGGTACTTTATACTTTGTGTGTGTGGGTGAGTGCAAATTGTTGAAATCTTTACTTAGTATAGAGTTCGTCTTCTGTATATAAAGTTAATTAAAAATGAATCTTAATGAAGAATAGGGTAAGAGAGGGAGTAGGAGGTGGGATGGGAGTGTGGGTGGGAGAGCAGGTATGGGGGGAAGAACCACTATATTCCTAAAGCTGTACATATGAAATTTGTATTCATTAAATAAAAGCTTTCTGAAAAAAAAAGAAAGAAAAAAATCCTTCCTTTTCCAGAAAATTTTGACGGCCACAATTGTGGCTTGTCCCTTTTTTCTTTTTTCCAAAACACATTTTCTGCTTAACACATACCTCATTTCACCTAAATTACTTTTTTAAAAAACTGTTTTTATTTATTTGTAAAGGAGGGATAGAAAGAGAGAGAGTGAGTTTGATCTCCCATTCTCCAAAGCCTCATAACAGCTGGGGCTACACTACCTGGAACTCAGTTCAGGTCTCCCCTGTGGGTAGCAGGAGTCCGAGCCCTTGGGCCATTAGCAAGAAGCTGGAATTGGAAGAACAGCATGAATTCAAACCCAGATAAGCCACTATGGATGTGGGGATTCCTGGTGCCATGTTACCCACTGTGCCCTCCCTGGAATTTCTTTTATTCATTTATTCCTGACTCAAAAGTCAGTAAATGTCACACAATAAGGGTGAGAGTTTGCCAAAACCACTTCCACATTCCCCAGCACTTAGAACAATATCTGAATCATAGTGAAAACTCAAAAAAATTATTAGAATTTCAGGCTATGCCTTACTAACAACTAATTTCCGCATCTCCTGACCATATACGTCACAAAAGCTTGAGAAGGAGTAGCAATAATAAACAAAGATAAACACTCATCTTCTTGGGTGACCTTAGAGAGAAAATTGGGAAGAATTCTGGAGAAGGGCACTCAGCAGAGGACTGATCATTAGGACAACTCAGAACACTTGTCAGGTTAAAAGGCAAGCATGTTGGCAGCATGCCTCTGCATGGCAAGGTTCATAGAGAGATCTTGTGAGCACCAGCACTCATGGGTTTCCTAACAGAAATGCTGGCTCGTCAGTGAATCCTTGCTGGTAATCAGTGACAAAGAAGAATATTTGCTGATTTTGGTGGTTGTGAAGAGGCTGGGGAAAAGAATCAAGACTCTGCCAAGTAAACGGGAGTTGGAGAAAGTCCCAATAAAGGAGCTGAGTTTGGGAAGGGAAAGCACATCAGAGATTACAAAGCAGACACAATCTCTCGCATTTGGAAGGATGAGATTAGGGGATCATTCAGGTGGTCATGCTCAAGACGCATCTTTATCAAGCTGGACAGTGTGTCTAGCTGGCAAGCTGAGTTTGCTGTTGTGTTCTTTTCCTGGTCAAGATATGCATAAATTACTGAGTGGGGCAGAGCATAATGGCCTTAGAGATCAGAGCTAGAAAATCTGAGACGGGGAGGGGCCGGTGGCAGTGATCAGCCTTGGCCCCTACCACAGTGAATTATAAACTTACATCTGTTGGGTTTTAAATTGTTTCCTTAAATCTGTCTGCAACATCTGTGGTGATGATAGAAATTTCCCATTGGAAATGTAGGAAGCGCTCAAGGATTGTATTAAAATGTAGGAGGGAGTTTGTACTTCTCACTTCACACTATTCTCTAGAATAGATGTCTCAGGAAAAAAAAATAAGCAAAGAATTCATTTTGCTGTGAAATTTTTGCCCATGTTACCTCTTCTGTTTACTCCCAGGCCTCTTGCCTTGGTCTTCCTGTAAATGACTGGACGTTTCCCTAGGGTAGTTACTTAGCTTAGTGGAAAGGATGGGTGTGGACTGGTGCCCTGGCTTTCTCAATTGCGTGTGGCTCTGGATCAATGCCTTCAACACCAAAAGATTAGATTTCCTCATTGAAACATGTGTACAATATTCAGCTCATGAGATTCCTGGGAGAGCAAAAATAAGTGAATCAAGGGTTGAGTTCCTGTGATCTTGGCTGTTTACTGTGATTGTGGCTGTAATGGTAAAGGCTCCACCAAGCTCTGCTTTTAAGTCACCTATGCAAATGAGCAGTTGACTACAGGAACCTTTTGAAATAACCCCATTTTGCACTTGGCACAACTACATTTCAATGCCTCATTTCTACATAATACAATTATTATTATCTTGCCAGCTCCCTGGGTCTGGGTTTCTACAACAGTGAAATACAATTAAAAAGCCCAGCAGCATTTTGGACTGTGATAACTGGTCCTTGTAATCATTTCCTCATTCCATATTTTAGTAATTTTTTCTGGTCTAGCCAACAGTTTTAAAAAAGAAATTTCTGAATACAGGAAAAAATACATATTCATTGTATGCAATGTAGAAAATATAGACAAGTAAAAAGGAAAAATGAAAATATCCTAAATCCTCTTAATATTCAGAGTGCATTTTGCTTTTTCTTTTTAAACTATTATATATAAATCTATTTTTATAAAGATTGACTCATTCCATATATTAATCTTATATCCTGCTTTCTCATTTCCTTCACAATTTGTCTACAATGTGACAGTCAATAGTGCAAATTGTATCATAAGACTATATCATCATTCAATTAATCATTCTTTTTGCATATTTTGAAGTGATTTTTCATGTTTAAGAATGCAACCCAGATATTATTTGGTGTAATTTAGATAAGATCTGATTAACTTTCCCCTTCACATTTTCGCATCCTGTGGAAGTTCAAAGGTTTCCCTAGTGTTACATGCATTTTTTTTTTGGGGGGGAGTGGCATTCTCATGGGTATTTCTGCTTCTCTGCTCTTGCTTATACTAATTGAGTTTAATTTCTAGGTAATTTTGTTTCACAACTCCCTTTTTTGCCTCCCTCTCCTCACACCTTTAACAATGCAAAGAGCAGACATTTTCTGTGATGTATACACAGACGTGACAAACTGGTTCACACCACACATGTATGATAGCAGATCTAGCAGAAGGTGTGTTGGAGCCTCTATTTTTTTTAAAATTTATTTATTTTACTTGAAAGTCAGGGTTACACAGAGAGAAGGAGAGGCAGAGAGAGAGAGAGAGACAGAGAGAGACAGAGAGAGAGACAGAGAGAGAGAGAGGTCTTCTACCTGCTGGTTCACTACCCAATTGGCTGCAACAGCCGGAGTGGCACTGATCCAAAGCCAGGAGCTAGAAGCTTCTTCCAGGTCTCCCACATGTGTGCAGGGGCCCAAGGCCTTGTGCCGTCTTCTACTACTTTCCCAGACCACAGCAGAGAGCTGGATTGGAAGTGGAGCAGCTGGGATTCGAACAGGTGCCCATATGGGATGCTGGCACCCCAGACGGCAGCTTTACCTGCTACACCACAGTGCTGGCCCCTGTTGGATCCTCTTTAGTCTTCTACCAGAGAAGTAGTTAGTTTTAGGTCCAGTCTCAAATATATTTGGTTTCCAAAGTGCATTTTTTCCTCTTTTGTTGATTCATTCACTTATTTATTTAAGAGGCAGAAAGAAAGGCAAATAAACAAAGAGCTTTCATCTGTTTTCACTCTGCAAAGGCCCTCCAAGGCTGAATCCAGAAGCCAGGGACTCAACTAGGTCTCCCACTAGGGTGGTAAGAACTCAAGTACTTGAGTCATCACCACTGCCTCCCAGAGTCTACATTAGTGGAAGCTGGAATTGTGATTTGGAGCTGGGTATCAAACCCAAGCACTTCAATAGGGCATCTGAATCTCTTAGCCAGTCTGCAGTTCATTTCATGGCTTGGGGTGACTTTGCATGGTGAATCCCAGCTGGACTTCTCCCCTAGCCACCTGCGATGCTCAGGCCTTGCTTGCTTGGCGGTCTACCATTCTCTCTTACATATTTATGGCGAGGCACATTTTCTACCACAAGATTTCCTTCTTGTCCCTTAAGATTCAATGCAGAGTTCATTATAATTTTGCCTAATCCAACATACCAAAGAAGAGTCAGTTTCTTTCTTTAAGGTCCAAGAACTCATTGTTCATATAGCTGTTAGAGTATTCTCATATTGAATTTATCATTTTAATTGCCTTTCTTTTTCCATAGACAAGAGTTTTTCAAATTACAGCACATTCTGAAATCATTTTGGTTATAGCCCTCAATATTAAAGGAAAAGAATAGAATATAATATAGTGAAATAGTAGGCAGAAAATGTCAGAGTGAATTGCACATGGTAAGAGCGATTATTGATTTATGAAATTTTGAATATGCTGTGTGGGAGTTGCAATGTGAAGTATTTCTTACTTTGGACTGTGGTTGAATTGCTTAAAATCCATTTATCTAATGATGAGATTTGTCTGATAATTTTTATATTTCCAGCATCTTGACAAAAGCTGTTTTTAGTGCATAATAGGAAATCCAAAAATCCTTTGATGATTCTTTGAATGAATGAATGCATGGCTAAATATACATAACCTATCTTCAAGCCCAAAAGAGTTGCTTCTTTAAGATCAAAATTTTGGGGCCAGCATCGTGGTGCAGTGGGTAAACCTACTGCCTGTGTTGCTGGCATCCCAAATAGGCAGTGGTTTGTGTCCTGAATGCTCCATTTCTTGCTCCTTGCTAATGGTCTGGAAGAGCAGTGGAGGATAACCTAAGTACTTGTACCCCAGTGGATGAAAGATCTCTCTTTCCCCCTCTCTCTCTCTCTTTCTCTTTCTCTCTCTTTTTGTAAATCTGACTTTCAAAAATAAATAAATCTAGAAAAATAATTTTAAAAATAAGATGACAATATCAATGAGATAAAAGTTTGAGACTCTATGCCTTAGTAAAAGAAATGCTAGCTAAACATCCCATCTGTCTGGCAAAACTGATGTCTCTAAACATACTACTGATTGATGTCAGCAATTCCATAAAATAACCGACCATTTCAAGTTTTGAAGTTCAAACATTCCTATTGATGTTGGGAAAATTCATTCAAATTTTAAGAGAACTGACTCTGTTGACAACTTGCCTTGGCTCTACTTTACTGCTTATTAAAAATTCTCAAAGCCTCTGTCATTTTACCTTTAGAATAAAGTTAGTGCCTACATCATAGGCCGAAAAATATTACTTTGACAGTAATAACTCAGTAAGTGTTAGTTGCAAATGTATCTTAACAGTAACTTGTGACAGATGTTACTGATTGCACACAGAGTATTGATTCTCTCCTTCATCCTAACTAAGAACCTCATGCTTACTTAAGGCAGCATTGCACCCTCCAATAAGGTACTCATTAGTCTTCTTTGAGAGTAGGTTGACTATTCATGGAACTTCAAAACCATTCTTTAAAGGAAGATCTTTGGCCAGGATTTCCTCCATCTGTCTTAATTTTAACTAGAATTTAAATCTGTTAGCTATAGTTGAAGGTATCATCATGGACCTAGAAGTAATCTTGAACATAAAAGTAATGTGCTGAAGATGGCAGATCAGAAATACAAAAGAAACTTTGAATCTTTTGTATCTACAAGGGATCTTGAAAAAGCTCATGGAAATATGCATTTTGAAAAAAATCTATGAATGCATTTCAAAAATTTCTGCATCAACTTCTTTAATTTCATTTCCATAATCTTTTGAAGAACTCTTGTGTATCAGCACTGAACTACCATTCTCCAAAATTCTCTTACATAAAAGAAAATTGCAACTCTACCTTGTTTAAGTCACTATTTCATTAAGTATCCAGCTAGAATTAATTCTAACTAAGATGGGCTTAGTAAAGATTAATTTTTTCAGCATTTTAAAAATAATGCTTTTTTAATGTTCATTTATTTTTTTTTATCTATGAGAGAGAGAGAGAGAGAGAGAGAGAGAGATCTTCTATCTGGCCAAATTGAAGCCAGGAGCCTGGAACTTCATCTGGATTTCTTACTTGGGTGGCAGAGGCTCAAGCATTTGCTCCATCATTTGCTACCTACCTGGCACATCAGCAGGAAGGTGGATTGGAAGTGGGACAAACTTGAACCGACTGTGATTACTGTGGCTCATACAAAACAAAGAACTTCTTAAAGTCGATTTACAAGGCTGCTACTGATTATCTTTGTTATAAAAACAATGCTCATTGTGCAAAAATGTGAAGAGTAAAAATTACCCTTTTTTCCTTGAGCTATTCTATCAGAAGCATTCATACCCAAGTCTTGTTCTTTAGTGGGAACTCTGTTATATACATCATTCTGCATTTTCTAGGTCCTTTAGCAATACATCTCCAGCATCTTTCCCAATCAGTATGATTTCATTTTTCCCTTTACTAACTCATGATATCCCATTGTACATACATAACATAAATTGTGAACTTTCGTCCCACTGTTGAAAATTTAAATGGTTTTAAATTTACTTTAGATTCACAAAGATCTTTGCCAAATGCTTGACAAAGTCAAATTCTTTTGACAAACAGCTAAAGAAAAATGACATTATAAAAGTAAAGTATACAGGCACTGTGCTGCTGTGGCTTAAGCCACCCTCTGCAGCACCAGTACGCTACATGGGCACCAATTCAAGTCCCAGATGCTCCACTTCTGATCCAGCTTTCTGTTAATTCACCTGGGAAAGCAACAGAACGTGGCCCAAGTGCTTGGGCCCTTGCACCCACAGGGGAGACCTGGATGAAGCTCTAGGCTCTAGGCATTGGCCAGCCCAGCCTTGACTGTTGCAGCTATTTGGACAGTGAACCAGTGGATGGAAGATCTCTCTCTCTCTCTTTTTTCCCTCTCTCCATAACTCTGACTTTGAAATAATGAATAAATCTTTTAAAAAGTATATAAAATGAAGTTGAAAGATAAGAGAACTATGTCCAATATACATGCAAGAAGTTACTAACCTTTTTGACTAGAGAAATATAAGCTAAATCACCCTTACTGAAATACAATTTTTATCCATAAAATTTGAAAAATGTTACAGCATACAATAAACAGTATTGACAGGAGTAGGAAAAACCACACTAGTTTTTGTGGTGTGTTGACTGTTCAGTCTCTCATGGAGGACAATTTGGCAGAATCTTCAAAAAGTATACTGGGTGTAGTTTTTGACCCCAAATTCTACTGCTAGGCACTCTTGCTCAGGTTTAAAGAAATATATATGTATGTGACAGAACTTTGAAAGTTCACCACAGAATGGAATTTAAAGGCAAGTTTAGGGGTGGATATTTGGCACAGTAGTAAAGTTGTTGCTTAGTATGTTTCAATCCCATGTAGGAGTGCCTGGTTCCAGTCACAGCTACTCTGCTCCTGGCTTAGCTTCCCACTAATGTGCACACCCTCAGAGATATCAGATGATGGCTCAAGATGCCACCCAGATGGGAGACTCAGACTGATGAGTTCTGGATCTCCTAACATGTAGACAAGCATACAGTAAAGGAAAAAAGACATTTTTGGTTAAGACAGTTTAAAATCCCTGACCAAAGAAGCGTAAACACTCTTCCCTACTTCTTTCTAAACAAACTTCTGACAAACTTCTATGTGATAAATCTCCAGGCAAGAGATAGTATTCAGTATGTACAAATTTTTCTTGACTACCGGAATGCCTCAGTGACTTTGCTCTGTGGAATATAGGCTACAAGAAGCTGTTAAAAAACATTGTGAGATATAAATTTACGGTTTAGTACCTCAAATATTTTCTGCAAAACGCTGATAAAAGAGGGATAGTGTTTCAGATGACCCAGAGCTACCTCAGCATGAAATATGCAAGGAAGAATGTTTCTTGTACTGAAGCAAGATGGAATCCTTGAGCCGAATATTGAAAGGTGAATAGATATTTGCGAGGTAGCCAAAGTAGGGGGTCATCTCCAAGAGTAATTATTTAAGATAATTCAATGTGCAACCATGTCCTTGTCACTTTTTTTTCACAGACATGCAATTAGTGGCAAGGATAATATCTCATTCTATCCAATAAACATTATTCCATTCCAACATGTTAGGAAGAACAGAAATCATTGAACACAGTTATTACCTTTGTGGAAGTTGATAACCTAATGATGAGAAAGATGTAAAAATTACTCTAGCAAACATAAAACATTTATGTATCCTGTTAATAGAGATATTAGATGATATGGAAGCCCAGAGGAAAGAGTTTAACTTTGACTTAGGTGGGTGAGTTAGGGGAACAATTTAGGGGAGGAGGTGGAGATAGAGTCAACTGAATTACTGCACTTCACTGCCTTTAGATGTAATAGAATTCTTTTTTCCTCACTCCAGGCCAGCAGTGAGGAAGTGATTCTTTTTTTTCAAAGATTTATTTTATTTATTTGAAAGGCAGAGTCGCAGAGAGAGGTAGAGCCAGAGAGAGAGAGAGAGAGAGAGAGAGAGAGAGAGAGGTCTTCCATCCACTGGTTCACTCTCCAAATGATCACATAGCCAGAGCCGAGCTGATCCAAAGCCAGGAGCCAGGAGCTTCTTCTAGGTCTCCCACGTGGGTGCAGGGGCCCAAGGACTTGGGTCATGTTCTTTTGTTTTCACAGACCACAACAGAGAGCTGGATAGGAAGTGGAGCAGCCGGGACTCAGACCAGTGCCCACATGGGATGCTGGCACTACAGACAAGGGCTTTAACCCCCTGGGCCACAGTGCCAGCCCCAAGCAGTGATTCTTAATAATAGAATGTATCAAGACTGAGTAAGGTCAACCACTTTACTGTCTTTGAGGTGACATATTAATAGCCCTCACTTTCTTTTACTTATTTAATTGATGGAAAATTTACAGGAAGAACACTAGAGAAGGAAAAATGCCTTCTCATCAGTATTTGGAATTGAAGATGCCTGACAGGAAGAGTTGCTTCAGAGTCCCTCCATTGCTAGTGACAGGAACAAGTTCTCTTTTATCCATCTCAAGTATCTGCAAATTTTGAGTGTTTTATGCTTTTCAAATGAGTTATGATTACTCAACAAATTTTTTTTTTCTACTTTCCTCTACCCAGCATCTTGCTGGCATAAAAAGAGTCTTAAAGAGTGGTACCAGTTGAGATAGAGTTTAGCCATATCATTCTTCGGGAGAAAGCTGATATTCACAGAGGATGAGTGATTTGACCAACAGTACTGCCTTTAGACACAAGAAAGGGAGGAACTTTGTGTTTTGTGTTTTGGTTGCTTCAAAAGTTCCACTGTGTACCTC
Source organism: Sylvilagus floridanus (assembly GCA_949820135.1). NCBI lineage: Eukaryota > Metazoa > Chordata > Mammalia > Lagomorpha > Leporidae > Sylvilagus > Sylvilagus floridanus. The sequence goes on from OX463225.1 coordinate 124,561,253, forward strand.
CTCTGCCTATGCCTCCAAGATTAGAGTCACAGGACAGAGAGGAAGGGCTCAGCTTCCACCTGTGCCCCTTCATGCTCTTTCTAGATCAAGCTGTGGACGTCCGGAGGCCTGCATTTATTGCCCAAAAGGGTCAAAGCCTGCCTCCGGGGTGACATGGGCCCCTCAAGATATCTGTCCTTCTGAGAGTGGACATTACTGTAGATACACATACCACCAGGCCCAGCGATTGGCTAGTGTGTAGTTGTTTGCAACAGATGAGTACCTATTTGGACATGTGATCAGGGGTTCCCTTGAATGCCCTTGAGGCCTCTTTGGGTTCATGGAGAAGAAAGGAGGGAGAGCCTCCAGGATGAAGAATAGGGGCTGGCTCTCACCACGTTCTCATACTCCAATGTAGTTCTCTGAGTAGAAGGATTCTAATTCTAAACCTGAATTGCCCAAAAAGGATGGTAAAATATATTTAGCAATTTTCCATGCTTTTAGTCTTAGGATCCCTTTGAGCTCATATGTACTAAATTGATCTTCTGTGTATAAAGAGATTTGAAAATGAATCTTGATGTGAACAGAAGGGGAGAGGGAGTGGGAAAGGGGAGGGTAGCGGGAGGGAGGGAAGTTGTGTGTGGGGGGCCATTGTAATCCATAAGCTGTACTTTGGAAATTTATATTCTTTAAATAAAAGCTTTATAAAAAAAAAGTATTGAAGACCCCAAAGAATTTTTGTATGTGGGAGTAATATTAATTGATGTTTATCACATTAGAAATTTTAAAAATCCATTTAAAATATTAATGTATCAAAAATATTTATAACTCATTACTCTTGTTACAGTTATGCATTCCTTATCTGAAATTTTTGGGCCAGAAGTGTTTTATACTTTGAATTTTCTCAGAGTCTGAAATATTTGCATAGATATAATAAGATACTTCGGGAATGGGACCTATGTCGAAAACTGAAATCCACTTAGGTTTCATATATACCTCACACATATAGCCTGAAGATAATTTTATACAATGTTTTTAGTGTACTTGCATTTTGACTGATGCCTATCAGAAGATGTGGATTTTATCTCTTCTAGAGTCATGTTGGCACTCAAGATTCAGATTTTGGAACACTTTGGATTTCGACCTGTAACACATTCTTAGAAAAGATGATATATATTTTTTTAAATTAAAAGCAGGAAGGGGAGTGATATTACTTGACATTTTTACAAATCCATTGCCTGTTTTAAAAGAAGATGGTTGAATAGCATCAATCTGTTATAATAAATAGTCTTGACTGATATACTTGAGAAAAATCTGGCCTCACAGATACATATTTGGAAAAGAAAGGCATATTTTCATAGCCTTTTATTTAATTGTGAATGTGCTTCTTTGTTTCTACATCAAAATGTGACAATAGTAATGTCTTACAGATTTTTCACAATGTAAAGTCTGAATTCATATCAAACAAATTTTAGCTTTTATTACATCATACATTGGTCTTGTGGAAAACATTGCCCCATTAATTTATGCAATATTTTAAAACCACTTTTTGAGGCATGATTGACACAAAATTTTTCTTATTTATTTACTCAAAGAGAGAGTTAGACAATCTGCTGTTTTACTACTCAAATACATGCCTTGGCTGGAGCTGGCCCACTGCCAGAGCCAGGAGCTGGGAACTCAATCCAGGTCTTTCCTATGGGTGTCAGGGACCCAAGAACTTGAATCATCATCTATTGCCTCCCTGGTTATGCATTGGCAGCAAGCCAGAATTGGGAGCCAGAGCTGTGAATTTAACCAGGCACTCTGATATGGTACCTGGAGAGTCTTAATTGGTGATTTAACCAGTAGATCAAAAACTCACCCAGGACCTGGGCATGTTTATGCATGAAACCAGATGACTTTGAAGGTAAGTATACAGCAATAAAACCATCATCTGTGCTATAAACCTATCAAGCCCCTGCGAATGGTACCTCCCACTCTCTTGTTTATTAAATTTACAAGACAGTGTTATCTATAGGTGCAATGCTGTACAATGGAACTCTATGAATAACTCAATTTATGTAATCAAATCTTTGTACTTTGATGAATACTTCTCCAATTTTCCATTCTTTCAGCCCCTGGCAGCCACTGTTCCACTTTCTGCTTCTATGAGTTTGACTATTTTAGATTCATCATATAGACTATTTTAGATTCATCATATAGTAGTATTTATATTTCTGTGTCTGGCCTATTTCACTTCACATAATACGCTGCAGGCTCATTCATGTCAAAAATGGTAGAATTTCATTTTTTAAACTGAATGATATTCTGTGGCATGTATATACCTTATTTTATCTGCTTATCATTGAAATACTTAAATTAATTCCATATCTTTGATATTGTGTGCAATGCTACAATAAACATGAAGATGCAGATTGCTCTTCAAGATTCGTTTTCAGTTCCTTTGGATATATCCCCAGGAATAGGATCACTAAATCAGATAGTTCTATTTTTAAATTTGGGAAGAGTTTCCATACTGTTTTATATAATTCTCTGTCAATTTACATTCCCATCAACTGTGTCTATGGCTTCCTTATTTCCACATCCTTACAAACATTTATCTTTGTTTTTTAATAGCCATGCTAACATGGGTGACATAATATATCTTCTTGCGGTTTTGCTTTTCATTTCCCTGGTGATAAGTAATGTTGAACACCTTTTTCATATACCTGTTGCATTTTCATTTTGTTGATTTTTTTTATTTTTTATTTTTTTGACAGGCAGAGTGGACAGTGAGAGAGAGAGACAGAGAGAAAGGTCTTCCTTTACCATTGGTTCACCCTCCAATGGCAGCCGCGGCCGGCGCACTGCGCTGATCCGAAGCCAGGAGCCAGGTGCTTATCCTGGTCTCCCATGGGGTGCAGGGCCCAAGCACTTGGGTCATCCTCCACTGACCTCCCAGGCCATAGCAGAGAGCTAGCCTGGAAGAGGAGCAACCGGGACAGAATCCGGCGCCCCAACCGGGACTAGAACCCGGTGTGCCAGCGCCGCAGGCAGAGGATTAGCCTATTGAGCCATGGCGCCGGCCCATTTTGTTGATTTTTTTCCTTTGCTGCACAGAAGCTTTTTGGTTTGATGTAATCATAATAGTCTATTTTTGCTTTTATTTATGCCTTTTGTGTCACATCCAAGGAAGCATTGCCAAGTTCAATGTCAAGATTTTCCCTGTGTGGTCTTATAGGAGTCTCACTGAATCCGAGATTTAAATTTGTTATCTATGATGTAAGAAAAGGGTCTAATTTTATTCTTTCACAGGTGAATATAGCTTTCCCAGTATCATTTATTGAAGAACTATCCTTTCTTAATTGTGTATTCTTGACACTTTTATAAAAAACCAATTGACAGCAAATGAGTTTGTTTTGTTTTGTTCCACTGGTCTATGTCTCTGTTTTTATGCTAGTACTACACTTTTTTGATTATTGTAGCCTTGTAACATATTTTAAGATTAAGACTTATATGCATGCGTATATTGTATGAACATACATAATATAATCAAATCATCAGGTGCTCTGCTATATAATATGATTAAATCACGAGGTGGCTTGTTATTTACTGATCATAAGCACAACTGAATTTAGAAAATTGCAAGATAGGCTCTGGCGCAGAGGCAGGTTGTGGCACAGTGGGTTAAAGCCATGGCCTGCAACATGGGCATCCCACATGTCCACCAGTTTGAGTCCCGGCTGCTCCACTTTCAATCCAGCTCTCTTATAACGCTCCTGGAAAAGCAGGATAAAATGGCCCAAATCCTAGGGCCCCTGCACCAGCTTTCTCCTGGTTCCCAGCTTTGGCCTGAGGCCTAGCCCAGTCACTGCAGTCATTTGCAGACTGAACTGGTGGATGGAAGATCTCTTTCTCTCTGTCTTTTCTCTCTGTAACTCTGCCTTTCAGATGAATAAATCTTTTATAAAAATGGCAAGACCATTGGAGTATTTGAGAGAAAGTCCACAGAAAAAAGAAACTTTAATAAAGTTAACAAAAGGACTTAAGAAAGATGATACAGGACATAGAAAAGTGAAGAAACTAGAGAACGAGAGGAGAGAAATAACTTCTACACTACATATTGCAAAATTTCCCACCCTGATTTCTCTCCAAATTCCAACCACTCATGAGCCTCTCCATTCAAAGATGCTTTGGATTCCTCTGCCTCAATTTGCTCAGAAGTGACCTCATCATCCAGGAGAGTCCCTAGAAGAAGGAAGCAGCCAAGGAGTTGTCTCACCAAGATAAGCACTCTTTGAAGGAGCCCTCATGTGCTCTCTCCCATACACTCCTCAGCACCTTGCCCAAAGCAAGCATTTCCACATCAAACTTTAGTGATATTCAGAAATGAGGAATAAAGTGCAGTTCTCTAAGCCATCCACCTTCTCCAGGCAAAAGTTGCCCTATCCGGGGGACAAGGCTGTCCCCAAAATAGAGACGCCTCTCCTGGGCTTCTACTCAGGATCCCTTCCTTTCAATTAAAGCTTTGCCATTGGCTTCTGGATCCTCCTTACCTCTCTCTTCTCTCATTGCCTCCTCTCTGCTAAAGCTTCTGTTCAGATAGAAGTCATCTCTTATTTGTTTCCTGATTTTGCCTCTTACACTCCTACTCCATGTCTACCAAAAGTATCTTTCTGAAACACAAAATAGCAATGCTTCTTAGCTTGCTGTATTTCATACTTGCAAGAGAAAACCTGCCTCTATTCCTACCTTACCTCATGATGTAAATTGTTTGCTGTTGGCGCTGGTGTTGTGGCATAGCGGGTAAAGCTGCCACCTGCAGTGCCAGCATCTCATATAGGTGCCAGTTCAAGTTCCAGCTGCTCCACTTTCCAATCCAGCTCTCTGCTATGGCCTGGGAAAGCAGTAAAAAATGATCCGAGTGCTTGGGCCCCTGCATCCACATGGGAGACCCTGAAGAAGATCCAAGCTCCTGGCTTCGAATCGGTCCAGCTTTGGCACTTGTAGCCATCTGGGAAGTGAACCAGTGGATGGAAGACTCCCTCCCTCTCTCTCTTTGCCTCTGTCTCTCTGTAACTCTGCCTTTCAAATAAAAAATAAATCTTTAAAAAACTGTTTGCTGTTCTCTGAATACATAGACCTATGGTTTTCCATAGTCAGGTACCTGTCTCAAATATTTTTCTATTAATGCTGCATTTTTTTAAAAAAAAGCCCAATTATTACAAGAGTAATGTCCTTGGAGGACAATGACTGCCCATCATCTGTTCCCTCGACATTGGTCCCAGACTGGCACATGTACCCTAGAACACAGTGTTAATTTGCTTAACTCTTTGCCTCAACTGGACAGTAATTTTCTTATATTGAATATGGTATTCCAATGCTCTTTGTAACCCTGGTACTGGCACATGGTAAGTATTCAGTACAGTTTTTTTAAAATAAGTAATTATGACTACATTACTGATTTTCATGAGCTTATAGATTAAACGGAAGTAAGAATAGCTAAAGGGTATGGAAGAAAGAACTAGAGAGATACCTGAAACATTCCTTAATTTTCCCAAATGTCCCTGTGTGTGTGTGTGTGTGTGTGTGTGTGTGTGTACCTTTCCTTTTATGGGTGCAAATACAGACTGTATTGTCCAGTTCTGTATTCGTGTAAAATTATGAGGAGCTTATCCTAAACTCTGTGCTATGTGTCACTGATCTGGATGAATTCAGCATCTTTCATGTCTTTGCTTTTTAAAGCATATTTCACTTTGCTCAGAGAAAATGGCATTTTCACATGAATGGGATTAAATTTGAGGACTGAGGAGAATCCCAAGAAGACCAATGAAGGGACCTTAAGGATATGTTGGGATGTGTAGGAGTTGTTTTCATAAACCAAGCTGTCAACTTCCCCCCTGGAACAGTGAGTAAAGGGTGCAAACCGGAGTTAGCAGTTTGTTTCATGAAATAAATGAAGTAGAAATATTTGAGAGAACCTCAAAAAGTTCACAAAAATAGAGTTAAAAGATATGTGTCTTGTAATGCAAAAAGTTATGAAACACTCATCCTTGAAAGATGTTTTCAAAACTAAGGTTTTCCACATGGGTTGCAGAGGCTCAACCACTAGGACTTCCCGGAGTCTGCAGAAACTGGGAGAGGTAGAACTCCAACATTGGATTCAGGCATCCCAACCAGTGTCTTAACTTGTTGGCCAAACACCGACTGCTTTAATCACAATTTTTAGGCAAAGGAGCATGCTGAGAATAGGAAGTTGACTTGCTAAAGGTCACAAGACAAAATCATGACTGCTACCAGAAGATAGCCCAAGTTTTAGACCAGAGCGTGTTCCAACATGTTTTACTGCCTCAGTGGTCATCACACTGTGCTCTCTGACAAGGTGAAGAACCATGAGGCATGAAATTAACTCACAGTGTGTTCCTGACGGCAACATTCGTATTTGATGACACCTTTGGAATGCGACACAGAAAACCAACAGAACAAAACTATATGGAAATTCTAAAGGAAATTCTAATTCCCGTGACAAACCACATGAATTGTTTCAGATAATGACGATAATACATTCTGCTTCTAATTTCCTTCATGAAACATGTTTTATAGGGGAAAAAACTGAGTCGCGTATTTTATTAGGCTGATTGTTCTAAAAGACAGGACTACGATTTACCTCATGAGACACAGCTTTGTGAAATGTTGTCTCAGCAGAGCCGTCACAGACATGATTTTCCTTTAACTTCTTCAAATCTCACACAGGTTTTGTTTATCCTATTTCACAGATAGAAACACAGATATAAAAACAGAGGTAGATTGAACTTTTTATTTATTTGGAAGGCAGAGTTACAGAGAGAGAAGGAGACAAAGCAAGAGATCTTCCATATGCTAGTTTACTCCCCCATATAGCTAACATGGCCAAGGCTGGGGCAGGCTGAAGTCAGGAGCCAGGAGCTTCATCTGATTCTCTCACATTGGTGGCAAGGATACAAGCACTTGGGCCATCTTCCACTGCTTTCCCAGGCACATTATCAGAGAACTGAATTGGAAGTGGAGCAGCTGAGACATGGATCCAGATCCTATATGGGATGCTGGCATTGTAGGCAATGGTTTAACTTGCTGTGCCCTCCCAAAGGTAGACAGATTGGTACAACTGAAAGAGCTTGACCAGCCCCGAGTTTATATCCTTGCTCTGCTATTTAATGGCCACGTGACTCTGGGATTTGTTTTCTTTTTAACTTTTATTTAATAAATATAAATTTTGAAAGTACAACTTCTTGATTATAGCAATCCTCCCCCCCATAACCATCCTCCCACCCGCAAACCATCCCATCTCCTACACCCTCTCCCATCCCGTTCTTCATTAAGATTCATTTTGAATTATCTTTATATACAGAAGATCAACTTAGTATATACTAAGTAAAGATTTCAATAGATTGCACCTGCACAAACACACAAAGTATAAAGTACTGTTTCAATACTAGTTTTACCGTTAATTTGCATAGCACAACACAGAGATCCCACATGGGGAGTAAGTGCACAGTGAATCCCGTTGTTGATTTAACCGTTGATGCTCTTATTTATGACATCAGTCATCACCTGAGGCTCTTGTCACGAGCTGCCAAGGATATGGAAGCCTATTGAGTTCACAAACTCTGACCTTATTTAGACAAGGCCTTAGTGAAAGGGGAAGTTCTCTCCTCCCTTCAGAGAAAGGTACCTCCTTCTTTGATTGCCTGTTCTTCCCACTGGGATCTCACTCACAGAGATCTTTCATTTAGGTCATTTTTTTTTTTTTTTTGCCACAGTGTCTTGGCTTTCGATGCCTGAGAAACTCTCTTGGCCTTTTTAGCCAGATCCGAATGCCTTAAGGGCTGATTCTGAGGCCAGAGTGTTGTTTAGGGCATTTGCCATTCTATGAGTCTGCTGTGTATCCCGCTTCCCATGTTGGATCATTCTCTCCTTTTTAATTCTATCAGTTATTATTACCTCTCTGAGTCTTAGTTTCTCATCTGTGTTTTTTTTTAATTTTATTTAATGAACATAAATTTCCAAAGTACAGCTTATGGATTACAATATCTCCCCCCATACCTTCCCTCCCACATCTCATCTGTGTTATTGTGAGGATGGCCCAGGTGAGGAAACACCTAATGTGCCTGCTGGTACACAGCAGGAGGTCCGTAAAATCAATCTGTTTCATCTTTTCCTTCATGTTGGGAGGGGATGAAAGATAAAGGCAAAAGAGTTGGATGCTCTGTCTGGCAACATTCCCCCGGGATGAATAAGTAAAGGAAGAAGGTAGTTCTGTATTTCTGGCACAGAGATGGTGGAGAGAGTAATGGTGGTGCCTGATCAGATGGGTAGGGATGCCAGGCATTAGAAATAGAAGTAAAACGCCTTTCAGGAGACTTAGGAAATGACAATCTGAGTCAGAGGGAACTGGAACAAGAAACATCGAGATGAGTTTGAATTTAATTTAAAAGGAAAAAGGAGAGGCACAAGTGAACATTACCCTAACATGCTCTCAAAACCCTAGACAAGCGTGGTTGGAGGCTGTGCATGTATCCTCAAGTCCCACACATTCTGTGGTTCTTCCTTTGCCATATCTGCACTTCAGTGGACCTTGCCATATGGTGCCACTTGTGAAAGGAGTTTGGGGGGCTGCCCAGTGACTACCCCATGACACCCACGTTCTGTCTTTCCCCCAAGGAAACTTGCTATATTAGGCAGAATCTGTGAGCACAAGGCACAACAATAAAACAGTAATCATTAGAAAATGACTGCATGAAACTACGCAGACGCACTGCTCTACTTACCTAATTACTCTGCCCTTGAGATATTTTTGTTTAAAGCCACTAAGATAAGAGTAGGATTGCCATAGCAACCTGCTGTTGGATGTTGTTCAGCATCCCCAAACACATTAAGTCACCCGCAATTCTCATCAGCAGTGCTCTAGTGGCATAATTTCTAATAGCCTGGTGCATTTTCCCACTTGATCTTTCCATAAAGTAGAGCAGAAACTGGATGGTCATTATCAAAAGGTTCCTGGCATATCCTTAAATGCCTCTAACCAGGCTTCAGAGACCACATGCAGGCAGCGCCTGTGGTTCAGAACAAGGAGCACTGGACCAGATCAATCAGAAGATCTGGACCAGCTGAGGTATTTTCAAGGATTCCTCGGCTTGTCTCCCCTGAACCTCTGTTTCCTGATCTGAAAAGCAGGGCCGCAGTTGTTTCCTTTTCCTTGGGCAACTCCCAACCCACATATTACTGTGAGTGTTACATGAGACTGTGTACATAGAAGCACACATGTGTCGTGCTGAATCAGGACAGAGGAGAGTTTCTGACCTTTGAGCCAGCATTCTGAACCTCTAAGACATGGTCCATGTGTATTATTCATATTTCCTGATATTTGTAAATATCTATCACACTGTGTAAGTTGTAAGCATTTGTAGAAGCCATCCCTTTCCTCCTTGATTGTTAAGCAGAAAGAATTCTGGTCTATAAAGTAACATTTCATGTAGCATGTGAAGAATATCCAGATTGCTTTTTTGGATGAGTAATCAAAGAACTTTTCAAAGATCTTCCACAGCAAATTCACTAGCGTTTTTTTTTCCACAGAAGGATCAAAGTGTGAATTCACCTTGGAAGCAGAAACAACACTGAATCTGTAAGAGGTTATTGCACCTGGTCTCTTGACACAAGCTGTCTCTGTCTTCATTAAATTGAAGGTCCCAGGATTCAGTAGATGCTCAATAAATGCCTATTCTATGGGTAGGTAGCAGGGATTGGGGTCAGAGGGAGAAACATGTGAGAAGTTTAAGCAAAGGAAATAGAATGCTTGAATAAAAGTAGAGTCCATAGAAAAGACAGAGCACTGAGCAGATTTTTCTCATTGTCAGAACTTTCTCCTTTGATCTCACCTTCTACTCAAAATGATAGAAACACAAAACATTAAAAATGAAATTGGAATTAATAACTCTTCCACCTCTAGGTTTTGGTAGGACACTAACTTTGCTGCTGGAATTATAATAGGATTTAAAATTGAAACTCCCGACAGCCCTGATATTTCAAATGAGACTTTTGAGGTTATCTGCATCATGCTGTGCACACACTCTGAATGTCTCTTCTCTCTTCCTTCCTCTGATATCATTATCTGCAGGTCTATTTTTGAGACTAGAAGTCTTATCTTCTTTGTCTTCACAATAGCCATGATACTTAGCATTGAATATTTCATTCAGAATTAGAACCAAAAAATGGAGTTAATAATAATCATGGCCACATTTTCCAATTACCTGAAATTTTAAATAAAAAATTCTAGCTTTAAGGCTTATTATCAAGTTTTTCTAAAATGCATTAGTCCACCTTTGGCCTTAAGAGAGAAAGTGTGGGAAGAATAATTTAATCACTGGTGACTCAGTAGCTGTAGGAGCATGAATTTTCATTTATCAATATAGTAGAGTCCTTGGGAGGTGGGGATAAGGGCTCAGATACAGAGTTTAGGCTACAGGTTTTAGATATTCCTCTGAAAATAATAATAATAATAATAATAATATATCTAATGTAACTATTTCCCCCTATGGCTTGTCTTTTCTTCCTGAAGGTTGAATATTGCCTAATAAAAAATAAAGTGAAAGTTGGCACTTAGCCCAGAGGCTAAGATGCAAGTGTTCCATGTCAGAGTACCTAGTTCAAGTCTCAGTTCCAGTTCCTGATTCTTCCTTTCTGCTAATACAGACCCTAGGAGGCAGCAGTGATGGCTCAAGTAGTTGGGTACCTAACACCCACTTAGGGGAATTGAATTGAATTCTCAGGTCCTGTTTTGTCCCAGGGAACTTCTTCTTCTTCTTCTTTTTTTTTTGACAGGCAGAGTTAGACAGAGAGAGAGAGAGAGAGAGAGAGAGAGAGAGAGAGAGAGAGAAAGGTCTTCCTTCCATTGGTTCACCCCCAAAATGGCTGCCACGGCCAGTGCACCGTGCCGATCCAAAGCCAGGAGCTAGGTGCTTCTCCTGGTCTCCCATGTGGGTGCAGGGCCCAAGCACTTGGGCCATCCTCCACTGCACTCCTGGGCCACAGCAGAGAGCTGCACTGGAAGAGGAGCAACTGGGACTGAATCTGGCGCCCCAATCGGGACTAGTATCCTGGGTGCCGGTGCCACAGGCGGAGGATTAGCCTAATGAGCTGTGGCACCGGCCACTCCAGGGAAACTCTGGCCATTGTGAGCATTTGGGTAGTGAACCCATAGAAAGGGATTTTCTCTCTCTCTGTCTCTCTCTCCTGCTGTGTGTGTTTCTCAAATGAATTCATTTTTTTGAAATTCAATTGAAAAATTGAAGTACGTAGAATACTGAAAATGAGGTCTTATCTGTCCCCTTCTCTCCTACAATTTACTAAGTACTATTATTACCATTATACCACTTACTTAATGTCCAAATAGTGCAGTGCCGACATCTCACACTAAATCCCCTGTTGAGATGTAGTAGGACAAATCTGCACAAAGTATCCTTAAACTTACTGTCAGTCCTTCCGTGATCATCCTATATCCACCCATCTTCCAGTTAACCTTCCAAGCACAGACTTCCATGCTGCCTACTCCCTGGGACAGGGAAGACACCTTTTAACAGATGGCTCTGCCTATCTGTTTCTTCCACAAACCCAATCCTTTAACAAGAGTTCTGTCCTTGCCATGATCCTTCTCAGGCTTTCCTAAGGTGAAACAAAATGATATGTGTCTCTAGTGGCTGACAGATGAGTGTCTGGAGAGAACATAAGTGAAAGAGTCTTAAGCTGCTGAAATTGTAAGACAGATGGATAGAAGAGAAAGGAGGAGTTTAGTGAGTGCAACTGCTGTTTACAAATTGGATAATATTTAAGATTGCAGTTATTTGGCCAGCGCCGCGGCTCAATAGGCTAATCCTCCGCCTGTGGCACTGGCACACTGGGTTCTAATCCTGGTCGGGGTGCCAGATTCTGTCCCGGTTGCTCCTCTTCCAGTGCAGCTCTCTGCTGTGGCCCGGGAATGCAGAGAAGGATGGCCCAAGTGCTTGGGCCCTGCACCTGCACGGGAGACCAGGATAAGCACCTGGCTCCTGGCTTCGGATCAGTGTGGTGCGCCAGTCGCAGTGGCCATTGCGGGGTGAACCAACGGAACAGGAAGACCTTTCTCTCTCTCTCTCTCTCTCTGTCCACTCTGCCTGTTAAAAAATAATTTAAAAAATTAAAAAAAGGTTGCAGTTATTTTTCAATAATTTTGGTTTGGCTATTTGAAAGTGGCACCCAGAGGAACTCTGGGATTAATTCAAGTTATACTCTATTTCTTAAAATCCTAGTTACATGTACTGCAAGGCATACTTCAAAAGATCCATCTATGAATTCTCTCCTGTTTCTTTCTAAATGAATTTGAGCTCAATCTTTTTTGTCTCTCCCTTCTTAATGTGAACTCCCTTAACATGTCGCACCTCTCTTGGCACTCTCATCTGACACTATTACTTTTCCCTGTTCCAAGTCTGGAAAGTGCTTAGAGGACAGATTGCAATATGCTCTCTGTACAGTCTGCACTGTTGAAGTGAAAGCTATGAAATTGAATTTATTTCAGATGAGCAAAGGTAAATCCTGATGTGATATGAATGTTTTCATGCCTCTTCAAACTAGCTTTGCACCTCATTTTTGTCAGTCAATAGTACCTGCATCCATCCAACTGCCCAAATTGAAAGTGAAGGATAAATTTTTATTGCTCTTTTTTCTCATCTCCTGAATACAAAAGATCACAACTCCCGATTGGTTTTACCTCCAGAAGAGTCCTTTGATCCAATCACTTTCCTGTATGCTTATTGTCCTCATTCTAGTCCAGGATCTCCAACTCTTTCCAGTAAAGGGCCAGACTGTATTTTAGGTTTTCAGGACCCTATATGTACTCTGTTTGATTTTGCTGGTGTATTTTCACAGCTGTCTTAGTTTGTCTTGGCTGCTATAAGAAAATGCCAAAGACTGGGCGACATACAAACCACAAACATGTATTTCTCATAGTTCTTTAGTCAGGTGGTCCAAGAACAGGGTGCCAGTATGGTTGAGTTCTGGTGAGGGCAGGCTTACTCTCTGGGGTACCTTTCAAAAGGGCATTAAACTCATGATAAAGGTGTCACCATCATATTCTCATTATCTTCCAAAAGCTCACCTCCTAATACCACCGCTTTGGGAATGAAGATTTCAACAGAGAAATTTTTGGAGACACAAAGCATTCATTCAATTGCAACAACTCTTTACAGTGAAAAAAAAAACATTCTTGCTCTTGGAGCTTTAAAAGAGCAGTCTGTGGGCTGGGGTTTCCCAACTATAGTCTGAGCCACACAACCCTACTATAGTCTGAGCCACACAACCCTTGCACCCGGACCACTGCGTGGTCTCCCCACTCCTACCTTGGATTCATGCTCCAAGTGATGCTTTTGAAACACAGATCACCCTTTGGTCTCCTTGCTTAAAATCTTACAATGACTTTAAGAAAAATTAAGATTTTTAGTATGGCCAACCAGGATGTGCATAGCTAGATTCTGCCTCCATCTCACTGTACCAATCATTTCTGCCCCCTTTTTTTTTTTGACTCAGTATTTTGACTGCTGCCTTCAGGGCTTGGACTATATTTCTTCCACTTAGAATATCATGTCTGCTCCATCCTTTTGCTTATTAACATCAACTATTCTTTCAAGCTTCTACATAACTATTGTGTTGTTATACTAGGTTCTCTGTATATTTTCCCACTGAACCCTGTCCTTACATTGGATTCCCCAGGAACAGATCCTGAGAGGAGGACTCATATGCACCTGTCCACAGGAGAAACCATAAGGAACTGTGTGTGAGAAGGAAGGGGAGGGAAACCTAATGTGTTTGTCTGGATCTTCTTAGGAGCAGATGCCAAAATAGGATTGAGAGCTTGAGAATTTTATTAGGGAAATACCTAGAAGAATATATTGATAGGGGGTCATCATCTCAGACTCTGAGAAAACCAAAACTGTGATGTAGGCCTGGCCCCAAGCAAAGGAGAAGGGCAAGGAAGATTGGTGGGAGCATCCTAGACTGCTGTCCAGTCCCAGGAAAACTTACTGAGGCTATAATGTAGATTTTGAGCCACAGCCATTATCAGAGGAGTTCTATATCTTCCATCCCTGCCACACTCACCCAATGCCTGGGAGCTACCCAGGTGAGCATGGCCTTGGCACAGACCCAGTGGTGGAGTTTAGAGGCAGCACTTGGGGCCATATTCAATCACATTCTTTGTGGTTGGAGGCCTGTGAGCCACATTCTCAATGGCTAAGACATCAAGCAAGGGTACAGTCAACTTCAGTCTGATCAAAGGAACTCTGTGCCATAAATTATGCCCCTGACTTTGTTTCTCCAGAAGATGAAGGTGCTGGACTTTCAAATCATGCTGTCAATCATTAGATAAGGGTGCCTAACCTCCAGGGCAACTTCCACTTCCTATGCTAGCTGGGAAAGTGCTCCAACATCTTTCCTGGAGGCAGCCCTGGGGCGCTCAGGTACAGAGAGTCGGAAGCAAAGGCACCAGGATCTGGGAGAGAAGCTCACAGGAACAGTAAAAAGGATTCAAAAGAATCTTGATAGAGTCCGGGTAGTTCTCACTATCCCTCTGTCCCCTTGAAAGGATGTGTTACTTAATGTCTGTATTTTTTCTTTTTTCTTTTTTTTTTCTTTTTTGACAGGCAGAGTGGACAGTGAGAGAGAGAGACAGAGAGAAAGGTCTTTCTTTGCCGTTGGTTCACCCTCCAATGGCTGCCGCCGCTGGCGCACTGTGGCCAGCGCACTGCGGCCGGTGCACTGCACTGATCCAAAGCCAGGAGCCAGGTGCTTCTCCTGGTCTCCCATGGGGTGCAGGGCCCAAGCATTTGGGCCATCCTCCACTGCACTCCCGGGCCACAGCAGAGGGCTGGCCTGGAAGAGGGGCAACCGGGACAGAATCCGGCGCCCCAACCAGGACTAGAACCCGGTGTGCTGGTGCCGCAAGGCGGAGGATTAGCCTGTTGAGCCACGGCGCCGGCCCTGTATTTTTTATGATATCATACTCTCCCTGAGATCAGGGATTGTTTTGTGGGCCCTCGTAAAGAACCTAAAACAATAAAAACTTATTAACTCTTGAATTCTCCATAGAAATAGTCAGAGATCAGCTCTGCTGATATAATTTTGTCATTTGTAAAAAGAATCATAAATTTTAAAAGACATCTATCAGCAAAGTCACCCTCTGGCTCACATGAGTCCCTGGAATCCTTGTGCCCCTGGATGCCGCTAATGGTATTTGGAGTCCAGGTAATGCAGCCGAAGCTTTGCTCCATTTACTGCTTCCAGCACTCTCTTCAAGCAATCAGCAGTAATGGGTGATGTCACTTCCTGCAGTTCCACCCGTAGTCATACAGTGGATTCTCCAGTGGCAATGTGCTAGAAGAACTGACCTTAAAACAGCCTTTGTCTCATTGGTTCTCTCCCTTCAAATGCTCTGGGTTGCTGTAGAGCACAGTTGCTTCTATAGTCTGCTTTACTCTGCTTATGATGAGGTGAAAAGAGAAACTGGATTTGTGAATTAAATGACTATTTTAAGTCTCTATTCTGTCACTTGCTAGTTGCACAATTTGGAGCAAATCGTTTAAAGTCCTCCCAGTAGACGTTGCTATTATTCAAAAACACTTGCTATCCCCCTCAGGGGTAATATTATACTTAGTTTCCCCTTGGACATCAAGTTTTGCTTATGAAATATAGCAAAATATAGGTGGAACTCAGGTGGATCTCTTCTAAGCAGAGTTTCCAGAGATAGAGCATAGTTGCTAAACTTAATGGTTTTTTATTTTATTTTATTTTTTATTTATTTGATAGAGTTAGACAGTGAGAGAGACAGTGAGAGAAAGGTTTTCCTTTCGTTGGTTCACCCCCCAAATGGCTGCCGCAGCCAGAGCTGCACCAATCCAAAGCCAGGAGCCAGGTGCTTCCTCCTGGTCTCCCATGCAGATGCAGGGGCCCAAGCACTTGGGCCATCCTGTACTGCCTTCCCGGGGCCACAGCAGAGAGCTGGACTGGAAGAGGAGCAACCAGGACTAGAACCTGACACCCATATGGGATGCCGGCACCGCAGGCAGAGGATTAACCAAGTGAGCCACGGCGCCGGCCCCTATACTTATGTTTTCTCTTTTGCTCTGCCCTGAATATCATCAATGTTCCAGCAGAGGCTTTTGCAACAGCCTGGGCTCTGTAGCCAAAACAATAGAAAACACAGGCACACATGATAGGAAATGACACCTGGTGCAAATAAAATAAGTCTTTGTTCTTTTGAGGGTTCATATGTTACCATAGCATAACCTTGCTTATCCTGAATGAGACACAGCTAGTTTCTTATTTTTCCCATCTATAAAATGTATGTTTTAATAATTCTTTACCTACACATTTATTTATTCAATAACTCTTCAGCTCAATCTTATTGAATAGAAGAGAAATACTAGAAACCAGGAGTGTGCAGAGAAAAATGGGATCAGTCTCTTACTGTCAATAAGTTTACAGACTAATAAAAGAAGCAACAGTATTATACACATAATTAAAATTTTTTTCAGAAATTTCTCAATGTCACCAGGTAAGAAGTAATAAAAATACTGAGGGAAATTAAAAGGAGGTCTCTTTTAACTGAGAGTCCAAGAAATTGTTCCTATGGGAGTACTGATTTTGAACACTAAACTTGGGAAGTTAGAATGGAGACAGCCTTTCTTTTCAGATTGAAATTGACTTGGGTGTGAGGAAGAATAGCCCATTTAGAGAGAAAAACCATATTCTAGAGTATTTGTGAAGAGATTAGAAATTGATACAGGCCGGTGTCATGGCAGAGCAGAAAAAGCTGTAGCCTGCAGTGCCAGCGTCCCATATGGGCACCGGTTTGAGTTTCAGCTGTTCCACTTCCACTCCAGCTCCCTGCTAATGGCATGGGAAAGAAGTAGAAGATGGCCCAGGTGCTTGGGACCCTGATGACCACATATGAGACCTGGAAGAAGCTCCTGGTTTTTGGCTCTTGGTTTTGGCCTGGCACTGGCCAGTGGCCACTGTGGCCAGTGCTGGTCATTGTGGCCATATGGGGAGTAAGCCAACAGATGGAAGATCTGTCTTGCTCTCTCTCTCTCTGTAGCTCTGACTTTCAAATAAATAAATCTTTCAAAAGAGAGATAGGGCAGGCGCTGTGGTGTTAGTGGGTGAAGCCATCACCTGTAATGCCGGCATCCCAAATGGGTGCTGGTTTGAGTCCCAACTACTCCAGTTCTGATCCAGCTCTCTGCTATGGCCTGGGAAAGCAGTAGAATATGGCGCAAGACCTTGGGCCCCTGCACCCGGGTGAGAGAGGGAGACCTGCAGGAAGCTCCTGGATCCTGGCTTTGGATCGGCCTAGCTCTGGCCGTTAAGGCCATGTGGGGCGTAAACCAGTGGATAGAAGACCTTTCTCTCTCTCTGTCTCTCTCTCTGCCTCTGCCACTCTGTAACTCTGCCTTTCCAAAAAAAATTTAATAAATCTTTAAAAAAATAAAAAAAGAAGTTAACACAGAAATAATACTTAAATATCATGTTTTGGAGAATTTTGGCAATGAATTAAAATTTTTATTTTGTAGGAACTGAATAATATTAACTTTTTGAGGCAGAACATGGTAGTTTGTTAGACTAATTGGAGAGAGAAAAGTTAATATGGAAGTTTATTTAGGGTATCGTAGTTGTCTTGTAGACCAGTGTTAGCAGTTTTTTTTTTTTTTAAGCCAGAGAGTAAGAGAGTAAATATTTTAGTCTATGTCAGCCTTATATATAATGTACACTGCAATTACTCAGTGCTGTGCCTGTAGCATGAAGGAAGACACAGACTCAAAAAATAAAAGAATGGGCGTGGCCGTTTTGGATAAAACCATCAGCCCTTTTAGGGCTGTCCTGGGGAGACAGAAAGCTCTCCTCCTGTGCAGGGCGGCAGCACGGGGTAACCTGCAGCACTGATGTTCTGCATAAAGATTTTGTTTGAAATAGGAGCATTCCCACTTAAAAGAGAAATGAGGGGGGCCAGGGCCATGATGCACTAGGCTAATCCTCCGCTCGCAGCGCTGGCATCTGATATGGGCGCCAGTTCTAGTCCCGGCTGCTCCTCTTCCAGTCCAGCTCTCTGCTGTGGCCCGGGAAAGCAGTGGAAGACAGCCCAAGTGCTTGGGCCCTGCACCCACATGGGAGACCAGGAAGAAGCCCCTGGTTCCTGGCTTCGCTCGGCACAGCTCTGTCCATTGCGGCCATTTGGGGAGTAAACCAATGGAAGGAAGACCTTTCTCTCTGTCTCCCTCTCACTGTCTGTAATTCTACCTGTCAAATAAATAAATAAAAATCTAAAAAAAAAAAAAAAAAAAACAAAGAAATGAGAACATTTGTTCCAGGGCACAGATAAAGAGCACTAAATCAAGGCAGTGAGGGCCGGAGAGGAGGAACAGAGTGACAGACACAGATGGGGGCGGGTTTACGGGAAGAAAGAACACTGAAGGCAGAGTAGCTTTGAAAAGGGAGAAATTATTTCAATTTTGGACATATTGAATTTGATGTGAAAGGCAAATGAGATAATGTGGGAAAAGTGCTTCACAAACTGTGAAGTGTTATAGATATGGAAGGGCTATTTTAAGAGGAAATGGCTGGGACCATTTTATGACTCAACAGAAATCCATCTACACACCCACAAAAGTAATCAAAATTCACAAGGTATAGATTGTGGGACAGTCCCATCATGTTTCTAGGTCAACACCATGGCATTACGATGTTGCTCTAATCACTGTGGTTTCATATGAAATGGTGGGCAGCTGTTAACATTTATGGACAGATGGGAACACATTTATTTGTTTATACCTGAGCCTAAGTAACAGTGTTGCTTCCCTGAAGATCTTCAGTTTTAAAATTTTTTTATTGACTTATTTTTATTTATTTGAAAAGCAGAAAAACAGAGATAGAGATAGACAGAGAGAATTTCCCCTTGCTGGTTCACTCCTCAGATGCCTCTACTAATCAAGGCTGTACCAGACTGAAGCCAGGAGCCTAGAACTCAATCTGTTCTTTTGCATGGGTGGCAAGGGCCCAAATAGTTGAGCTTCTGTCGCCCAGGAGGTGCATTAACAGGAAGGGCAGATTGAAAAGTGAAACCAAGACTCACACCCATACACTCTACTATGGGATGTAGGTATCCCAACTGGTGGATTCATCACAGTGCTTGTGGTTGTCCTTGCCTGCAGCTCTTCTAACTGAGTTCAGATGCGAAAGGCATCAGATCAGCTCCCTTTCTAAGGATTTTGTTTCAGCGTTTCTTTAAAGCTCGATCTTTACAGAAGCAGTCAAAAATTATTTCCTCATCTCTTAGTTATCAGGTTAAATGATTAAGTTAAAAACACATAGCTGCTAAAGTTTTAACTCTAAACAATTTACTGGCAGGAGTTTTTGCATGAGCTTACAAGAGTTACAGAATTGTCCATTCCTTCTTATCTTGCCTTCTCTTTGATTTTTTAAAATATGTATTTATTTATTTGAAAGAGTTACACAGAGAAGGAGAGGCAGAGAGAGAGAGAGAGAGAGAGAGAGAGAGAGAGAGAGGTCTTCTATACATTGTTTCACTCCTCAATTGGCTGCAATGGCCAGAGCTGTGCCAATCTGAAGCCAGGAGTCAGGAGCTTCTTCCATGTCTCCTACATGGGTGCAGGGGCTCAAAGTCTTGGGCCATCTTCTACTTCTTTCCCAGGACATAGCAGAGAGCTGGATTGAAAGTGGAGCAGCCAGGGCTTGAACTGGCATCCATATGGGATGCCAGCACTGCCCGTGGCAGCTTTACCCACTAAGCCACAGTGCCGGCCCCTCTCTTTGATTTTTTTAAATTATATCAATCCCGGTTGAAGTTTGAAGATTGAAGTAATTATATTCATAGTGGGTATACATAGGAATAATTCACTGACACCAGAGGAAAAGCTGACTCCATTATCCTGCTTTCCTAAAAAAATAAAGCAATTACCATTAGAACAAGCAAGTACATACAATGGGAGACTTCCAATAGGTCACTTGGCCAGAGGAGCAGGGCCCATGTGGGTGAGGCATTGTCTGTGGGTAAGGAGCCTGGTCTCTGGAGCTGAGCAGCCCAGGCTTTACTCTTGCCCCGTTCTTTCTTAGCTGTGTGGCTGTTGAGCAAGTTACTAAACTTCTTGGCACCTTACTGTCTTCATTTGTAAATAGCAAAATAATGAGACCTACCCAAAGGTGGTCACATTTTAATATACACAGAGTGCTCTGAGGGAATTAGCTGTTATTATGAGTTACTGAGAGCGCCAGAGCAGCATGAACCTGGAGAATGGGCCAAGGTCATGAGGGTGACCAAGATGCCAAAACTTTGTGTGGGAAAGGGGCAGAATGGGAGGGGCTTGTCTAGGTTCAAGTATTATGTGAAGGCAAGAAACACTGAAATATGAATATATTTCATATAAAGATAATTATAAAGATTATAAAGATAATTGCAAATGATTAAAAAATCTTGGTGTTAAACTGGAAATTGCATAGACAATTAATCAATTTTTTTTAAAAAAAATCATGTAGGATCTCTGTCCTTAATGTGCTGTACATTGTGAATTAATACTATAACTAGTACTCCAACAGTATTATCATTTTGTGTCTCTATGCGAGGGCAAACCGTTGAAATCTTTACGTAATATGTACTAAATTGATCTTCTGTGTATAAAGAGAATTGAAAATGAATCTTGATGTAAACAGAAGGGGAGAGGGAGCGGGAAAGGGGAGGGTGGGGGGAGGGAGGGAAGTTGTGGGGGGGGGGAGCCATTGTGGTCCATGAGCTGTTCTTTGGAAATTTATATTCTTTAAATAAAAGCTTTATATATAAAAAAAATATGAATCCAGAAAATGCAAAAGCTAGACTCAATGATGAAAAGAAGGAGACGCCATAAGGAAGCTATTCATCAGATAGAGTGAGGCTGGAGTGTAAAGCTGTTCTGCTGGTCGAGTAGTCTCCCCTTAGCCTCAGGCAACACATGTCAAGATCCCAGTAGATGCCTGAATCTGGGGGTAGTGCCAAGCACTATATAATTTACTGTTTATTCCTATATGGCCTGTGGCATTGCCACACAGCCCCAGAGTTAATCTATCTTCCCATGTTATATGTCCTAGCACCTTCTTTGCATCACCACTCTTGTGCTGGTGGGTCATTATTCACTATAATAAGGGTTGAACACAAGCATTGAGACACTGGCACAGTTGGTCTCATAATCAAGACTGAATGAATAACAGATGAATAATGTATATAGAATGGATGTGCTGAACAAAAGGATATGGTACAATACAAACTTTCACCACACTACTTAGACTGGTGCACAATTTCAGACTTCTGAAATTTTCCATTTAATATTTTCAGGTCGTAGCTAATTGCAGGTAAAACCAAAACCATGGAAAGAAAAAAACTGCAGCTTTTTCAGGCCCAACTCTCTTCACTGTTATGGCTCCTTCGTTTCTTGTACAGCCCATTTTTTTTAAACAATTATTTATTTGAAAGACAGAGTTACAAAGAGAGAGGGGAAGACAGGAGGGAGATCTTCCATCCTCTGGTTCACTTCCCAAATGACTGCAATGGACAGGCTGGGCCAGTCTGAAGCCAGGAGCCTGGAACTTCATCTAGGTGTTCCAAGTAGGTGCAGGGGCCCAAGCACTTGGGTCATTCTCTGTTGCTTTCCTGGGTGCATTAGCAGGCAGCTGG
Source organism: Sylvilagus floridanus (assembly GCA_949820135.1). NCBI lineage: Eukaryota > Metazoa > Chordata > Mammalia > Lagomorpha > Leporidae > Sylvilagus > Sylvilagus floridanus. Next base: position 124,582,992 of record OX463225.1, read on the forward strand.
ATCAGAAATGGAGTAGCCGGGACTGGAACTGGTGCCCATATAGGATGCCGGCATTGCTGGTAAAGGCTTTCCAGCTATACCACAGTACTGGTCCCAGGATCCATATTTTTTTTTTTTTTTTGAGGCCAACTTCTGAAATCAACCTAGTTCTTTCCTCAGAGCTGGGAGAAATGCCTTAGTGTACTACCACTACATGCTTAAAAAGAAAATGAGAAAAGAAAAGAGATCTTTGAGGAGAGAAAGAAGTTAGAAGTAGAGCAGCTAGAACTCAAACCAGAGCCCAGTGTTGAAGCCAGTGTTGCAGGTGGTGGTTTACCCTGCCATGCCACAGTGCTGGCCCCACAGGTCTCCTGTTTTTTAGCCAAATATCTTTATTCCCTGTTGCTGACACTTTTATTATTGTTGATATTATTTATCATTTACACTAAATATTTCATAAATTCCCTAGAATAGCAAAAACAGCATCAAACCTACGGGGTCTGACTATTTAAAAAGTTACCCTGGTTCTGTAGCACAGATTCCAGAGAGAATGGCCGTAAAAGAGTGACAGCATCGGATCAGCTGCTCAGGGAGGTGGCACTCCGACTTGGTGGTGCCACCACTGCTAAACACACCCCGAGTCTGCTGGCATTGAGAAACCACAGGCAGCCTAGCATTGTGCAAAAGCAGCATAAAGCACTTAAATCACTCACGGTGTGTTGAGTGGCAAGACCTAAAACTAGAAACCAAAACAGTGTATTGTCTAAATTGGTAGAGATTACAACTGCCTGAAAGAAAACTTGACTTTTAACTAGCACTTTCAGCATAGTCTACAGACGCAGCTCATAAACAGGTCTTTAATGGATTTGTTAATGCTTTAGAGACTGGGGTGGGGGAGAGGGATCATGGAAGAGCACAAAAGGTCAGGTATGTTACTGTGCTCGTGCCTCCATTCTGTCTCATGTCCCTCTTTTCACTGTCTTGTCCTGTCCCTCCACCCTGTGCTTCCCTGCACCCGAGGTCCATCTGCTGCTGCCTGCTTCTCAGCCCCCTGTGGAATTATCTCTGGGAAGTTCTCGCGCATGAGAATCTTCATCAGGATTTTCCTGCTGTCTAGAACTCAACTTTATGCTTCAAAAAGAAATGTTAAGAGTCCCAAACCAGGGCAGTGATGGAGGTTGCTAGAGTGGGAGTAGGATCTCATGACATCCACACAAGCTATACCAAACTCCGGGGAACTGCAAGACTCAGTTCACCTCCATGAGGATCTCACGCTTCTCCCTCCTGTTTTCCTAGAACCCAGGATTACCTTTGTTTGGGGATGTTTGGCACTTTCTTTGCCACCAGAACAAAAGTTCTTCAAGGTTAGGGATGGAATCACATTCACTTCTCCGGTCTAAGCCTCCATCATTCCTTATCTAGACAATTGCTACAATTCCTACATACCTTCCTAAGTTCCTGATATCTAGTTTCCATGAAACACATTCTTTCTTCTGTGTGAGGTGCAAAGGAGTTTAAATTTTTTAAAAATTTTTTTGCCAGGCAGAGTTAGACAATGAGGGAGAGAGAGACAGAGAGAGAGTTATAGCCAGTGAGAGAGACAGAGAGAAATGTCTTCCGTTGGTTCACCCCCCATATGTCCGCCATGGCTGGCGCTGCACCGATCTGAAGTCAGGAGCCAGATGCTTCCTCCTGGTCTCCCATGTGGGTGCAGGGACCCATGCACTTGGGCTGTCCTCCAGTGCCCTCCCGGGCCACAGCAAAGAGCTGGACTGGAAGAGGAGCAACTGGGACTAGTACCCGGCACCCCAACCAGGACTAGAACCTGGGGTGCCAGGGCCGCAGGAGGAGGATTAGCAAAGTGAGCCACGGCACCAGCCCAAGGAGTTTAAATTTTAATCCAAGGGCAAGTAGGAGCTCTAGGTCAGAAAGATCACTCTATTTTGACAATATGAGGAGGACTAGAATTAGAATTCAGGTCTGCTTCCCTGCCAACTTCAAGTCTTTCCATGCCTCCATACTGTCTTTTTTCCACCTACATAATGCAAATGATCTCTTATGAAACTTCTGTTTCTATCTTGGGTTAAGTTCTCACAGAAAGAAATTCAATCTTTGGGCTGGGGATATTTTTGGTTCTTCCCCTGCTGCTTTGGGGAAGAAAGATTTCTCCCCCAGCGAATTTACCCTCCAGTGATGCATCACCGGCTGCTTCAAGTGTCAGGGTCAGTGTCTCTGATTTACTGCATGTGCCACAATTCTTGGTGCAGAATGAGACACATTCCCAAAAGTAAGGCAGACTGGGAAAGTCCCCATTCCTCTTCCTGGTAAACAACATCTTCCAGCCGGATGTGTTTGTTTTTCAGCCTTTCAATAACTGCACTCTCGCTGACGTCCAGGTCATTGTGGTAAACAATAAAGGAGGAATGAGGCTCCTAACAGCTGAAAGGAAATTGTAATCTGAGATGGTGCAAATACCCTATCTTGTCCAAATAAAGCATGGGGGCCCCCTTTAAAATCCTGTAGAAGTATCTAATCCCTGTCACCGTGGCTATTTCCTGCTGTGAGATCTGCAAGAGCCTGAGAAATGTTTTCTTTTGTTCTCCCAGAGTGAAGGCTGGGGAAACCAGAAGCTTACCTGGAGACCACACAGTTCTCCTCCTGTGGCGTGGCTTTCTATGCCCCGCAGGATACAGTTCTGCTGTAGTTTGTTGTCAACAGCACCTGCCAGATGTTCACATTCCACAGTGGACAGGTGCTCTTTTATATGTATTACCTCATTTGACTCACAATCATCACCTCTCCTCTAAACTGCTGCAATAGCTGTTAAACTTCTGCCGTTTTTCCTTACATTCAATCTATTCTCCTACTGCACCAACCACATTCTCTTTCTAGAACACCACCTGATCAGTTTAAATACTTCAGCTGGCCCGCCTATCAACTGCACAGTGCATTCTGGTCTTCCATGGGATAAGAACTCCCCTTAACTTCAGAGAACCAAAGTAACCTCATATATTTCTCTTTCTCCCCTAAAGCTGTTATCATGCCAAATACCTCAATGATCTCTGCACTTTCCTTTATCCTTTATGGATCTTATAGCATAGGTTTAAATGGCAGAGACCTTGGAGTCAGACAGCCTGAGTTGCCAACCTATCCTCTGGAGAGTATCTTGAGTCATCCATGTCTCACCTGTAAAATGACAACCACTGTAGAACATTCTCCCAGGATGGTGTAGGGGAGCTAGACTTTCTCTTTGCTCTCTGAAGCTTTGATAATTTGAGTCTATAGAATAAACTTATGGTAGACAGATTAACAGGAGAAAAAGGCATACAGATCCATTGCATGCAAACACACAGGAGCACACAAAATAAAAGACTTAAAGAAGGGTCAGACAAATGGAGCTTTCTGGAGTGTCCTGAACAAGAAAGAAATGAAGGTCTCAGTCTTGAGAGAGGAGGTGGCTACAGGCAGGGGAGGAAATCCATGGTGGGCAGAGGTTGTCTTATTAAAATAGCAAATAAGCTCTCTCAGGTAGCAGTCCTCTGAGGAATTGGAGGTGGCCTGAATGAGGCCCCTCAGTGAGTTGTGCTTTGCCAATGATGGGATTTTTTTCTAAACCTATTTTCTTTTTTTAAACCCCTATTTAATAAACATAATTTCCAAAAGCACAACTTTTGGATTATAGCAGTTTTTTCCCCCATAATCACCCTCCCACCTGCAAACCATCCCATCTCCTACTCCCTCTTCCATAATATTCTTCATAAAGATTCATTTTGAATTATTTTTATATACAGAAGATCAACCTAGTATATACTAAGTAAAGATTTCAACAGTTTGCACCCATACAGACACACAAAGTATAAAGTACTGTTTGAATGCTGGCTTTACCGTTAATTCACATAGTACAACACATTAAGGATTTTCAAACAGGAGAAAGAAATTTCCAATGCTTTCATCTTTTTAAAAAAAATTATTTTATTTATTTTATCTGAAAGACAGAGAGGCAGAGATCTCCAATCTGTTGGTTCACTCTCCAAATGCCACCCACAGCCAGGACTGAGCAAGCTGAAGCCAGGAGCCTGGAACTCAGTGCAGATCTCCCATATGAGTGGCAGGGACCCAAGTATTTGAGCCATCAGTTGCTGCCTCCCAGAGTGTGTATATTAGCAGGAAGCTAGAATGAGGAAGTGGAGCCAGGACTTGGATATGGTATGTGGGTATCCAAAACTGCTACTGACTATGCTGCACACCCACCCTGAAATGCTTTCAATTTAAATCAGCATACAAAAATGCCATATTATGGGGTATTGTTTTCTGAGTCCCAAGATGGAACTAATGGACATAAAGTGCTTAAAACAATGCCATGCACAATTAGTACCCAATAAAATTATCAATTATTATTATGTTCTCTCTTGTAATGCTTCTTTTCTGTGTACAACACCTACATATCCAGTCTCTATTAATTCTTTAAGATCTCCTTTATGAAAACCACTCTCCACTCCAAAGTTATTGTTTACTCTTCATTCTCTGTGCTTTCTTGGAATTTTAAATATACAAGTTCATAAGATTGGCACTCATACTACTGTTTTCTGCTTATTGAAGAATATTCTCCATGAGAGTATGGGTTCCTGAAAAGCACAAACCACTTGTAATTTCCATTTAGTTCACCCAAGTCCAACAGAATGTCTGCTCTATAATGTCATAAAAATTTGGGAAGCAATTCTCCACTTTGCCAGGTAGAGACTGTTGAGCCAGGATTCAGACTGCTAACTCTGCTAACTGGTTTCCCTGCTTCCGTGCTTCTGCTCATGTGGCTAATGCCTGTTTCCACAAGTCAGAACTAGCAGCTCTGTCCCGTTAGGGGGTTTGCATTGTGTTGTGATAAGGCCCAATCTCTTCACCACGGTGTGAACCAGTCCTCTAGCAGAGTGTAGCTTCTACCTGGCCACTTCAGTTTCATGCTACTCTCTCCTTGTTCTCAATTCTCTAGCTATGCTGATTCGTCTTTTGTTCTTGCCCAATTTAGATAGAAAACATTTTCACATGCTCTTAATTCCATCTGGAAGACAATTTTCTAGGTTTCTTGTGTTTGTTCTTTCTCAGCCATCAGATTTCATTTTGGATACCACCTCTTCATAGAGCTCTTTGCTGACCATCTTGGCAAGATAAGTCCTTCGTCATCCGGTTACTCTTTTCATATCACCTGCCTATTTTCTTCATGGAATAGATCAAAATCTATCTCACTTGTTTATTTTCTCTTTCCACCAGGATAAAAACTCCACTAAGTGGAGACTTGTTTGCTTGTTTACCATGCATACAGTTTTCCAAAGAGTTTCTGGAGTTGAGTAGCTGCCTAAAAGATATGTCTCAAACGACTCAATAAATACAAAAGAGATCTTTTGAGAGCAGTGTTCCCCTATACTGTAAGAATCATCCAGGATGACAAATCATAGAATAATAGAATTAAATGTTTTGTGCATATCAGAGAAAGGAGGGGGAATGTTGTCAAGGTAATATGATGTACCAGTCCCCGCCTCCTCAAACACAATCAGCAAGGCCCATCATGAAAAAATACTAATTTATGAGATGCTTTTGAACACTCTTTAAAAGTATTAGAACTCCTGAGAACATGAGAAGTCATAATCAAAGGAATAAATGAATAAGAAATGCTAGAATAAAGTAATGGTTCATATAATGAGGGCTGCAGCAGCTGCTGCTTCCATGAGGGAGGGGAAAATCGGGGCCTCTTTGTGTGAAATATATGAAGTTAACACCGGGGGCTCTGTTACCTCCTGTGCATAATCTAATAATAAAAAATGATTTGCTTAGCACTCTGCAGTTTAGAAATATCTCTGTTTACACAGTGTGTCTCGTTTGACAAGACTGTTGAGTGATAGGAGAGTCCTGTAGAAAAATCCACATGACCTGGGACCAGGAAGCCAGTCTGGACCTGTCTCTCTTAGTAAGGAGCTGTGGCAAATCATTTTCCCTCTGCTTCTCTATTTTCTCCTTGGTAAAATGGAGGGGTTAGATCTGATTGCTTTAGAAATCCTATTCAGCTCATCTATTGCAACAATTTATATTTAACTTGTGACAAATCAGCTTCTCTTGTATTAGGAACAAGACACAAGATATTGTGAATTCTCAGACATCAGTAAATTGTTTCTGATCCACACTCATTGTCCGAAAATCAAATCATCTGGGTACCCAGGTAAGCAGAGAAGCCCTGATCCATCTTAGAGTAACCTTTTCTTCCTTTTAATTAGTCTCTCCTGTCTGATGCTAATTCTGTCTGACTCATATCCCTGGGTCCCTCTTTCTTGGTCTTACAAGCTCTCTTAATTCATGTGACACTGCAGTCTTTTCCACACTATCACCACGAATGGCTGCCAACTTTCATTTGTTTTGTGTTATAACTCAAGGAAAAGTTGTCCAGTAGCTAATCTAATAAATGTTCTCTTGTCTTCCTGCATGAAGGCCAAAGCTTTTTCCTATCATCTAAATGCATCCTCTGAAGATTAGAGTCTTTAGCCTTTTTATGTTTGTTTACCATCTCTTTGCTAGCTGGGGAGGGGGAGTGGAGGCAGCTTGAGATTTTCAAGGCCATGAATGGGGGAGAGGGGGACATACAGGTACAGCTATTTTCCTTTTTGCATTCTGTCTTCTCACTCTCTGCATTCTACTGGCTCCCATCTATTTTTCTTCTTTCCCACCTGAACCTTGATATCTCTGTTTCTTCTAAGTAAAGTACAGCTCCCTGTAGCTTGTGGTCAGGAATCTACTTGCTTTCAAAATGAGAGCTGTCTGGGTCAGACTTGGTATTTAATTTCCCCCTTGTACTCACAGCTTTCAGATACAAAGAAGCACTCTGCAGTTCTAGGGTACATGAGCCATGCTTGTAAGATACAAAACACCTGCATGATTCTTTAAAATATTCAGTCTATGATATTACATGCAAAAGATACTAATTGTGTTCATAAGTACCTGCAGGGCAGAATATTCTTATGTTAACCTTGAAGCCAGATAATAGGCAAAGCAAACTATATTTTTCTGCCTGCCTGCTCTCTGGAGCATTTCTCTTTCTCTGTCTTTCCTTCTCTCCCTCCCTCCCTCCCTTTCTTCCTCTTGAAATACCAATTTAGAAGCTTGGAATTACATAAGACATGAACTCAGTTGCTAACAAGAATCAGTATCTATATTTATTCATCTCCGTGCTGCCCTGGACCTCAGGCTGCTGTTTGAGGCTTTTTGCAGGAGGCAAGCATGTACCGGAGAAATTGTCAGTGCTGGGCTGAATTCTGTTCTTAATAAGAATTGGAGCAAAGTATTCTACAGTCAGTTTGATGACAGATGCAGCAAATCTATTTCTCCTGGGCCAGCTTTTCTATGCTGCCAGGCATATTCCTGTCTGCCATTTAGCTATTTCTCCCCACACCTCCGTGTGCCTGGCAATAAAGAAATCATCTCCCGGAGACGATGATCCTCCCACCTGCCTTTTGGAAATCGAGCAGGTCAAATACTGGCCACATACAATGTGATGTTTCTCATCCAAAAGAGAAAGTGTGCTGAGATTCAACCCCCAAAGTGTGCCTTAGAATTCCTACTGTCACCTTTCCGGTCCGGAGGGTATGTTGTCCCTGATACTGTTTTTACAGACAAAAGAATAAACTCCCATATTTTCCAACACTGTAGACTTTTATTTTTCCTGTCTCTAGAAGTTAAAAACCTCAGACATTTGTAGAGATATTGAGTCATTTTTTTCCTGCATGTCTATTTTGGAAGAGGATTTTCCCAGCTTGTCCATTTTGCATTGCTGATGCGTAAGTCCTTCCTTCCTCCTGCCTTCCAGGGGCTGGAGAGGCAGAGGAGACAGGCGCTGGTACTGCAGAGCTGTTATCTGATTGGCTCGTCGCTCGTGGCCGGGCTATAAAAGAGACCCCTACAGGCCTGGAGAGGAGAAGCTCAGGATTCTGGCAGCATCTTTGCAGGGGTGAAAGCGAAGTGTGCTCAAAACAGAGGCCACAGCTCCTCCTGCTGCGTTTTTTTCCTACTCAGCAGATCCCACGCTGTTAAACACGATGTGCAAAGGACTTGCAGGTCTGCCGGCTTCCTGCTTGAGGAGGTAAGATGGTTTTCAGCTACTAACTACGTTCAACTTTTGGACAGACTTTCTCAGTTACTTGCTAGTTGTGTTTACTAACCTAGTTCTTTGGAGTAGCAGTCTGATCAGGGGAGAATATTTCCCTGGATTTTCTCCAAGAATAACTTGATTTGTGACTTAAGAACTGTGCTTCCCAAATTCTGATATTAGTGTGTTGTTTCATGTGACCTCAGTTTTGAAAACTGTTGTGATCTTGTAGCCAAGTCCTCTAACGAAGCTAGTGCTGATTAAGAATCATGTGAGGTTTCGACTCTACTTGCTGTATCTGTGATCACTACCACTGTGTGAGCATACCTGGATAATTGCAAGCACTGTGACTCTGAATGAAATTTGTTAAGGGAGGACACCTCAGGATGAGCTTGTGCTACATCATCAGAAAGGCACAATGCTTTCTGTTGGGGCTACAGTATCTTTCTATATTCTCATAAACACATGCCACAATGAAATAGTTTCTATGCTACGTGTCTCTTTTTTCTCTGCTCTTATCTCTCATTCTTAAAGTGTCTTATGTGAGTGGTGGTTAAGGAGTATTGATCATTAACAAATCATCTGAGGGTTCTGTAGAAGATCTCATCCTAAAGAGATTGTTTTGTCAATGTAAAAACAAAGACTTAAAAATATATAGCTACTCTTCTGTCTTCAGCTTTTTAAATAGGCGTAAGTAGATGCTTTCAGAGAATGCTAGATGTTCGTCAGTTGAAAGTAAAATGAGAGCGTATTACATCACTTAATCTTGCAGCTAAAGGTAAAAAGTCAATCTGCAAGTGTACTACCTCTTTTCTTGTCTCCCTGCAAAGAACAATCACCTTAAATTTCAATTTGGAGTTAATTCCAAGAAGCATAATCTTTTGTGTGTTTTGAAGCCATTTGCCTTTCATTCAGAAGCAGGAAAGTATTGATATAGTCTCTGTAATGAAGCAGGAGGTTCTGGTAGAGAGTACTGATGAAATAAATGCCTCTCACCTTCACCATTAATTTCCTAACTGGATGGAGCAAGATCATCCATGCTTCAGTTAAATCACATATAAAATTAATCATGCAAAATGCAGAAGTGTCAGGGAAAAGTTATGCTCCTGTAAATATTTAGTGATTCATAGATAGGAGATTGTGCTATGGGTCTGCCCTTGAGGCATTGAGAAACTGATTGAGAAGGTTAAGCTCACAGTCAGTAGGTAGCTGTTCTTCCCCTCCTCACAGGGGAAACGTCAATCATCTAGTCCAACACTTTCTCCAGCAGTGCCTGCGCTTCCGGAGGGACTTCCCACTGCCCAGGGTCACAGAGGTGGTGTGTGAGTGAAGATCACACCCAGTTCCTCATTCCAGTGACTTCCAAAGTGATTTTTGTTTTTATTTTTACTGTTTTATTATGTTAAAAGGATGCTTTCTATGCATACTCTCAACTCGTTAGGAAATGACCCTACACTGGGCAGTCAATAGCCATGGGATCTCAAACAGAGGAGGCACATGGTAGTACAGAATAATTTCTATTTACATTGACTCACAATACACTCATGCCATCACCTTAGAACCATCCTAGGCTTCATGAATATATCTTGCTATCATCAAGGAGAATTCCCCAACCCCTGTGCAGTCACCAGCTGAGAAAGCAGAGAAAGGCAAACAGTCATGTGAAGAAGAGAAAATACCATTTAGGGGGCAGTCCAAGGACCTAATGGAATTCAGACTTTCTTGGGAAGCTGACATAGATAAACCTTTAGTATATCAATAACCATTCTAAAATTTCTTTTTACCCTTTATCCCCCCCACACACAAGTAGGAACACTTAGCTATCCATTTCTTTTTAAAATTATTTCTCTTTTTAACTGTTTTATAGCTTTTATAGTAATAGATACAAGCAAAAACATGCTAGTGTAAGAGTAGAGGTAAAAGCTTATCTCTGGGCCTCCTTTTTGAGCTAGTGAGGAGTACTGACACAGCCTGGTCACCTATGAAATGGCAATATGCCAGAAATTCTGCCTGCAGTCAGCAATCACTAGTTTCAGGAGTGATTCTAGATGGCTTCTTTAGTGTGTAGATATTAAAAAAGAAGGCAATAGCAGCACTATATTGTCTGGAAAAACTAATCTAAAGGAACGTGGGTTTCACCCTGATCATCTGCGTTAACTACTCCATTTCTGGAGCTACACACCTCAGTATGTACTCCATATTTACCACATAATACAAATTTCTTGTTCCATCACATATTTGGCTGGAAAGAAAGAGATCCTTAATTTCCAGAGGAGCTTCTGTCTCTGCCTGTAAGGAGACAGATGACAATAGCAACCAACTACCAGAAGGGGGCGTGCGGCAAGAAGGTGTCGAATTTTGCAGTTACTGCTGCTTTCTAACTCCTAAAAATTACTCAAAGAACAGTCATGTCTTCTGTGTGGTTATATTGATGATTCCAAGTGTTTCATTGTTGCACCAAAATGGCATGTGTACAGAACGGGCTTCTGAGACAGATTGAAGGATCAGAATTCCAATTATAGATAAATAAACCAGTGTTATGACTCTCATCTCAAGGTTGTGTATTAAGTCGTTGGTAGAAACAAGTGTTGCTTTCCTGAGAGTTAATGTCAACTTCATCTCCTATTCCTTAAATTAACTGTCTCTGCACTATATGCTAGTAATGAATTCTTCAAGCCTACCACTAGGTGTCTTAAGACAGGTGGTTACCATCATTAATTGCCTTGCTTTCTTCTTTTGCGCAGTGCAAAAGATATGAAGCATCGGTTGGGTTTCCTGCTACAGAAGTCAGATTCCTGTGAACATAATTCCTCCCACAGCAAGAAGGACAAAGTGGTTGTTTGCCAGAGGTAAGAGAAATTGTCTGGATGAAAGTCCATCGAGTTTTAACTACCTGAGGTTAGAGAAGTTGTGTAAGAAAAGAAGGAAAGCATGCCCCTAGTTAAGCCAGATTTGGATCAAGATGGCCCCCATGTTCATGGAAATCATAACTATACTGGAGATTTTTTCCACATATTTACTGAAAAAAAATGATATAATCAACAATAGAGCTGTTCATGATGATAAAAAATAAAATCTTTACATTTTATTCAGTCTTAGATTGCTTACCCCAGTTTTTTTGTATCATACATTCAAACTATTCTTTTTCTCTGTAATGTCTCTAGGGTGAGTCAAGAGGAAATCAAGAAATGGGCCGAATCGCTGGAAAATCTGATTAACCATGAATGTAAGTCTGACAGATTTTTATCCTGCTCATGGGATGAGGTAAAAGGCACTGTGGATGAGGCAGGTTATCTCATATCATGCTGGCTTAATAGGAACTGCAGAAAGAACAAGGTTCATTGTTATTTCCAAACCCAAGATGATGTTTTGGTCTTATTTCCAGTTTGTTTAAAATTTTACCATGCACTAGTGCTTTGTGAAGTACAATGGAAAGTTCACAAAGGAACCATCAGAAAACCATCTCTATCATCATATAGAAAAAGGCAGAGAGGAAAAGCTTCTGAATATTGAGATATTCTTACAGAATCAACCTTAGCTTCTCTTTCCCAAACCTACCTTGGTAATTGATAGCCACCTAGGTGTTTTAGAAACAAAACACATTCAGTCTTGAGCATGAATCATTTTGTGTAACTAGATCTACTAGATACTGAACAGAGACTAGAGTTGCTTTCCCTCAAGTGACCCTCCAAAGAGGAGAAAAATGGAGAGTGCTTGAACCATGCTTTATTTCCAAGTACCACAGCTTTATCTGAACTACAATGTCCAAGAGGTCATTGAGTATGATAACATGTATGGTTCTTTCTCCTGTGTTGCAGGTGGGCTGGCAGCTTTCAAAGCTTTCTTAAAATCTGAATATAGTGAGGAGAACATTGACTTCTGGATCAGCTGTGAAGAGTACAAGAAAATCAAATCACCCTCTAAACTGAGCCCTAAGGCCAAAAAGATCTATAATGAATTCATCTCAGTCCAGGCGACAAAAGAGGTAGGTTTTCATGGCAGTGAACCCCCTGGGTCTCTCATGAAGGTGTCTGGAAGTGGTATTCAGGGGCATGTATCTTTAGATCATGTGAGTTACAGGAAAAGATGTAACAGTGGAGTCATAATCTTGACAACCTCAAATAAACCAGTTAAGAAAAAAGTGCTTTTATCCACATGATTTAAATAATTCCTTTAAGGGATTTTTTTTACATAAATTTCTTCAGTTTAGAGAAAGAAAAAGAATTTTCCATGCTTACCCTGAAGCAGAATGAACCTCTCATATTCTTTCACGTATACCAGGGTGGAGCCAACTTTTTTTTCATTCCTGGAATATACAGGGTACCCTGTTAGTATTCAGTACAAAGCATGCAGCCAACATAGTCCTAGGTATAATGGAGCATTGGCCTTTTCTCCTTAGGTGAACCTAGATTCTTGCACCAGGGAGGAGACAAGCCGGAACATGCTAGAACCTACGATAACCTGCTTTGATGAGGCCCAGAAGAAGATTTTCAACCTTATGGAGAAGGATTCATACCGCCGCTTCCTCAAATCCCGATTCTATCTTGATTTGGCCAACCCTTCTAACTGTGGGTCGGAGAAGCAGAAAGGAGCCAAGAGTTCTGTGGACTGTGCTTCCCTGCTCCCCCAGTGTGCCTAATTCTCACCCGGAGGTGGATGGCTGAAATGCCAAGACTATGCTCTGGAAAAGCTGAGGCCAGATATTGATCTGTATTAAGCACCAGTGCTTTATCCACATTGTAGCCTAGTGTTCATGCTGCCTGCCATGTGTGAGTCACTTTCATGCGAGGGCTAGATTTAGTCTTGGTGTTTGGGTGTTCATCAGGGTGGGACCTGATTCTAGTTCAATTTCTCCAAGTTCGTTTTAGAGCGCCATGTGAGCAAATATTCAAATAATGGCCTTGTAGGTCTGGATTATTGAAGATTGTTGACAGTTCCCTCTTCCCAACAGTTTGACCTCAGATTGGTTGGTTGATACACTTCTTGTGACATGCATATGCATGTTTTCTGTTAGCCAGAACTTTCTCAGGCTCCAAATATTTGGATGAAGCTGACCTAGTATACCCTTGTGTGTGTGTATGTGTGCGTGTGTGTGTGTGTGTGTGTATTTATGTAGCACATATACACATATACATTCTATATATATGTGTGTGTGTCTGAATACACATGTGGGTATCTCTGCAAGAGTAGATGGGAGGGAAAGACCCTAGGTGCTCATAACTAGAATGTGTGTATGTACTTACATGCATGTTTTGATCTCTGGTCTTTCATACTCATTTGAATAGAGCAAACTGAGCTAACTGCCATGCAGGCTCAGAACAGAATGTCAACTTGAAGAAAGTTGGCTCTGTAGAACTCCATGGATCTTTCTGGAAAAGCATCCAAGCAAATTCATGATTAATTTAACCAGTGACAGTCTTCACATTGAGCTCTATTCTATGGAGAGAAAAATCACAAAGAATCCTATATATGACTGATACAGCATTGTCTTAGGCTGATGGTTACTAACAGCACCTTTGAGTCCCTCAGCTGCTGGCTTCCTTCCTTTGCCTGGGTGCTCCAGGCATAGTTATTAGCAGCTGGGTTGGTATGAATTTGGGAGATGGGGTAATTGAACTGAATGAAGAAATGCAGCTGAAGTCTTTCCAGCTATACTTACTGTAAGTTACTGGCTAAGCAAGGGTACAGACTTTTAAAGGTCACTGTCATTATCCTTTACCCTTTCCCTCTCTCTTGATCAAGGTGCTCTTCTCATTTTTGTCCTGAGGAACTTGGCCATCAGATGTCTGTTTGGCTTGTTGTGGATAGCTGGGTTTTTCCTCCATAACAGTTCTAGCTCTAAATTTACGATTATAAGCCAGCAGCAGGCAAAAGATTTTATTTTATAAATAGGGCACAGTTTCACAAACTGAAAAGCCATTGTAAGACAAAATCTTGCTCATTACATCCCAAACATCAAGACTAACGGAGACTGCAGACATTCCTTTCTAGGCTCTGAGACTAACTGAGAATGAAAAAAAGGAAAAAAAAAGAAAGACAAACAGAAAGAGAGAGAGAGAAAACCAATTGTTAGAACTACTGTTTGGAACTTTTCAAGGCATGTGAAATACTTGAAAATTTCTCATTTATGTTATTTATGATGTTGTTTTGTACAAATTTTTATTATTGTATTGTTTTATAAATGGAGTGCAAGATTTTACCTGAATTATTAACGAACGCCCAGGAAGTAATTTTCTTCTCATTCTTCTAAAACTACTGTCTTTGAGAGGGTGTACACACTCATGCACATACATTGTTTCTGTTGTTCCAGTCAGTTACATGCATGAGCACCTTTGTGGCTTCTACACCAATGTACTGGGCTGCAAAATGAAGACACCAGAGTCTGTGCACACAGATCTCATTGCATTCAAATGGACACTTCCTAATTGTACCTTTCTTACCCCTCTGGCAGTCTTACTCCTACTGTCCCCAAAGTTCCTCATCAGTGACCCTTTTTGTTACACACAGTTTCACAATTCTGTTTCTGGTAACTTCTGGATCCAAACGTATAACTGCTGGTCTTGCCCTATCACAATTGTCATGACTTTGATATGGTACCTGTACTCACAGACTATTGTCTCACAAATAAGTCTGGAAGTCATTCTGAATGAGAAGTAAATTATTTTATGTAACATATTTTGGAGTGTGTTCTTCAATTATATTTTCTGGTTGTGTCATCACCCTTTGCTATGGTGAGCTTGCCTGTACATGGTCCACGGACAGAATACTCCTTCCATATGCATGCCTCTTTTTATCATGTGCTTTACAGGCCTCAAAGCTTATACTTCCAGTGCCCCACACACATCTTAATAATAAGGGTAAATAAATGCTTTGCACAAAACCATCTGCTTGGAAACACATTAATGATCCACAGAGATGTGAGAAGCAGCAGGGTGTAGTGTGATTTTAGAAAATGACTCATGCTGAATCTTACCCTTCCCATGCCAACCAACTCCGGGAAGGAAGGCAGAAACTGAATACTATTTATTTTTCAGTTCCTGCCATGGCTGTGCCTGCCTCTTCCCACAGAACCAAGAAAGTTGCTAAGCAGATTAAGTGATTTACTTGCAAGTCCCCAAAAGGTTGTCAAGGTTTGGAGCTCACCTTCCAGAACAGCTCTTCTTTTTCAATTTCCTACTTGATTGAGAGGAGATGGAGCCGAGAGGAATTGCGAGCATGGAAGGGAGTCACAAGTGCCAGAGATTTCTGCTCAAACTGCTCAAAATCTTGCCCTCCCTTCTTCCATTGTTCTTCTCTGAAAAATAAGTCATGGAACATTTACATACAAAGATGAATACTAGGTCTATTGCATCATGAGCTCTTCACTCCCTGAATTCTTTCTTGACCATTGCAAGGGTCGCACTTACAAGTGATGGGAACAGAGATCTCACACATTTTTGAGTAGCAGATCTTTTAAAGGAATCAGTAAAAACTAAGAACCATTTCCTTAGAGAAATGCACAAAGAAATGCAAATGTCTCATTCACCCCCAAAGCAACCAGGACGATCAATCATTTCTTACGGATGTGTGACACTCTCTCAGAAAGTGTGCAGTAGCTCTTCCCTGTATGCAAGGGGACTTCCAAACTTTCCTGGAATAATGCTTCAAAAATGATGAAATCCATGCATAGTTTTTTCAAAATATGTATTTCCCATGAACGTTTTTAAGCACTCTCATATAACAGTATATTCCAAGGATTGCAAGACAATTACGTAATTGCTTTTATTAAGGGCAAGCAATGCTTTTTAAATTCAGTCTCCATTTCCCTCATTGTTTCTTCCTTATGATTGATCATCAAATAAAATAATTATATGCTGAGACTGATATATATATATATATATATATCAAAGACTGTGCAGAAAAACACCTGTTGTTGCTTGCCATGTGTTAGATACTTTTCTAAGCACTTTATATAAATAATATTTTTAAATTCTCATAATAACTCTGAAATATAGATGTCAATCATGACCATTGCCTCTGAAAATTCCCAGATAGGGGAACAGAGCCAAGATCAAGTTGGCTTTAAGTAGCAGAGCTAGGATTTAGTCACACAGCAATGATCTAAGAGCAGAGTGTCAAGTCCAGAATTATGTGGTAAAGAATGGAGTCAAACTGTATTCTCCATCTCTCTCTTCTCTTTTTTTTTTTGGACAGGCAGAGTTAGACAGTGAGAGAGAGAGAGAGAGAGAGAGAGAGAGAGAGAGAGGTCTTCCTTTTCCCTTGGTTCACCCCCCAAATGGCCACTACAGCCAGTGCACTGTAGCAATTCGAAGCCAGGAGCCAGGTGCTTCCTCCTGGTCTCCCATGCGGGTGCAGGGCCCAAGTACTTGGGCCATCCTCCACTGCCTTCCCAGGCCACAGCAGAGAGCTGGACTGGAAGAGGAGCAACCGGGACAGAACCAGCGCCCCGACCCGGACTAGAACCCGGTGTGCCAGCGCCCCAGGCAGAGGATTAGGCAAGTGAGCCGTGGCGCCGGCCCTCTTCTCCTTTTGTGGCAACCTTGGGGGTCATTTGTTTCAGATAGTGCAGTGACAAGATAAAGACCTTGTGGTGCACTTCAGAATTTGAGATGAATAAAGAAGGAATCACTGCTATTTTAAGTACTTCATGTATGAGGCTGTCTGTGACTGCAGCAAAGCAAAGACCACACTGTCAAAAATTTAAAATTTTTAATTATTTATTTGAAAAGTAAGGACACACACACACACACACACACACACAGAGAGAGAGAGAGAGAGAGAGAGAGAGAGAGAGAGAGAGGTCTCTCACTCTTCAAATTTCTCCAACAGTTGAGGCTGAGACAGATGGAAGCCAGAAGCCAGAAACTCAATCCAGGTCTCCTATGTGGGTGGAATGGTCCCAAGTACTTAAAACACCATCTTCTGCCTCCCATGGTGTACATCAGTGGGAATCTAGAATCAGGAGAATATCCCCACTTGAACTCAGACACTCAATATGGTATGCAGGTAAGCCAAGTGGAGTCTTAACCTCTATGTCAAATGCTTACTAACCCTGTGCACTTAACTTTTATACTATACTGAGGCCATTTTGTCTATGTGTGAGGCTGGATCAAGAGGACTCCTTCATATTCATAGCAGTTTGAAAACAAAAATGTGACTTTGTTGGGGGAATAGTCCATAGTTCAAAGTAGCCCTGGCAAAAGCTGAGTTCTGGTATCCAATGCATATGATTAATGCCTAGATTATCTAAGTTAGAGATGAGATAGAAGAATGAAAAGAAAAGTAAAGAGAAAAGAGGCAAGAAACTAAAAGGGACCCTCTTCAAGGAAAAACCAACTGCACATTAGCCCAGTCCAAACACATAGACAAAAGAATTATCAGAGCAAAGCCAGCCAAATAAATAGTTGAAAAGGAAAGTGTAAAACCCAAATTGTTCTCATCCATTTAATTCAGAGACTGAATTCAAAATTTGAATCTGCTTAGGCCATTAAGCCAAAAGGTGATCAATTAAATTACCTATTATTTTAACATACAGTGCTTTGGTTTTAACATTTTGATGTCACATGAGAAAATATTAGTATTTTCCTTTTCGTTATATGAAGAAAGAAAGTTGAGTGAAATGGCTTAGGATTCACTTAAAATCAGAATCCAAGGTTTAAGATTTTGCATGTAATGAGATAAGTGGAAGAGCTAACATAAGGGTTTACTCTATTTCTGCAGCACACCAAAGTAGGTACACAATGGAGAGAGAGCTGGTCTTCTAGAGGAGGTCAAAATTCAGTAGGTCTTACATTAACATCACATGACATGATTGAAGTGTCAAGCCTATACTGAATGCTTTACATGATTTTATTTCAACCTTAGACCAAAATTTGGAAGTAGATATTAGTAGATTTCCATTGTAGATGGAGTTGGTACAGGAGATTTCAGAAACTTACCCAAGATCATGTATAAAACATAATAATAATAATAGTGCTGGAGTCAAAACCAGTAAATTGCCTCTAACATTGATCTATTGGAATTACTCTAGTCAAGGAAATAGAGAGAAGAAAAGGAAGCAGGAACCAAAGCAAGTAAGGGAAGAAGAACAAGAAGAAGTGGTGAAAACAAGGGAAGAGGAGCAGAGAAAGATAGAAAAAACAATGTGAAAGAAGGGAACCTAATATAGAAAGGAAGAAAAGGCAATAAAGGCATATGCTAGGAAGAAGAACAAAATGCCTTGCACTCGTCAACGCTCATGCCATACGTTGGCTGCACCCATCCTGGAGCACCATACTGCAGTTGGGTTATCTACATATCCTGGCTAATCTGGGGCAGGTGGGAGGTGTCCCCAGGACTAATGGAAAGTGAGTTTTGGAAGCATGGGGTACACACTAAGGACTGGTTCCTCAATCTCTTTTCTGTTTTCTTTGCTTTTACTAAATTTGCCAGAGACTGTGTTTTATTTGTTTTAAAACAAAACCTGCAGGAAGAAGAAATAAGGTAAGGGAACGCTTCAGTTCTCCTTCGGGTTTGGTTTAGTGCTGCCTAGGGCACATTACACAGGGAGTCAGTCAGTCAGCCCTTGTAGGAATCACACACAGTCCGGACCCCAGCTGAAAACAAGCATTTGGCACAAGATCCTGGTCACGTTGCTGCTGCCTCCCCTCTGGGAGGAAAGATAGTGGTGACTACACACAGCCTGGTTAAAGGGGATTGCCTCCCTTCCCCCAACAGGAGTCCAGTTAAGGCAACAACATGTGCAAGTTAGTAGTGAGTTAGACCGTGGGAACTGGTGAGTGATGACCTTGGGCGAGTGACCCTGCAGGGATGACTTTGGGACACTGCTTTTGAAGCAAATAAACCAAGAATTTTGTTGACATGTATTTGAGTATTTCTTGTAAAATTCCCCTATTATTTCTCCAATCCTTTTAGCCTTTCCATAGCTGTTTTCTCCCAGGACAGTGTATCCCTGAGATATTTCCTCAATAACAACAAATTATGGGAAATAAATTCTGACTAAGTCACATTCAAGACGAGTCCTGCTCATTTTTTGTCTTCCTCTCATGCCTAGAAGATTTGTCTTTCACCTTTTTCTTCTGTTTTCATCCTCTGTAAGACTTCAGATTTTTGCTACTCCTGCCATCTAGTTAACATTTCATGCCCTTAGTTTATTGGAAAAGTCTGTTGTTAGGACTGCTCACAAAGTCCAGATCAAATGTTGCTCCTCCTCCTCTCTTTCCTACTTTGGTGACTGAACTTACAAGGAGTCCCTACAGCTGGAAATCACTGACTCTTCTCCCATGCTCCATAGTCACACAATTCTTCAAAATTTCCCTTGATGAAATCGCTCAAAGCTATTCTCACTTCTCCACCTGCATGAATGTCTTTTAATCCAGGCCCTTAGAAACACTGCTTGAGTTACTGCCTTAGCTCTTCTATTGGTTTCTCTGCATCCAGTCTGACACCTTCTAACTCATTCCAAATAACTGCCAGTCTGTTCTTTTGTGCACATTTGACCTATCTCATGCTTAAAATTTGCAAAACCCACCAACTCCATAGGCTGATATTCAAGACTGTTTCCGACCTTGAAATCTGTCTAGCTCCTGGGGCTTTTTTCCTACAACTGCATCGTGATACAGCTATGAAGTTTGCAGTTCCTGGAGTGTGCAAGTTGTTAACTGCCTCTACCTTTGTCCATGTGAGTTTTCTGTTTTTTTCTTTCTAACTAACTCCTACTCTTTATGTGAAACTCAGGTCAAGACCTACCCACCTTGAGAAGCCTTCTGCAACTTGGTACATAATTTGAATGTTCCTCTATGGGGCTCCCTTAACATTTGGTCTTATGACTATTGATTTATATGAGTATCTCTTTAACTAAAATGCCAATTTCTCATGGTTACAGACCATGTCTCTTCTGATTCCTGTACCCAGCAATGAACCTTGTGTGCTGTAGTATTGTCAACTGAGGGACTGACATCAGTTTGTCTAACTCTTCCCACTTCCCGAGGGCTTACGTTGTGCTGAGTGTTTATGTAATATTATTTTCTTAGACCATACCATGTTCACGCCATTTTCCTCTTGAAAAATGCAACTTTTCTTCAAGCCTTATTCTGGAGGTAAGAAGCAAAATAATCAGTGAGGAAGATCTGGTTGAGAACATTTCAAAGGGAAAAGATCATTTTAAAGGCGTCACCAGAATGCAAACATAAATATAAATGCAAACATAAATATATTTTATATATAATTCAAGTTCATGTATTTTATATAATTATATATAAATAAAATTGATATGCTCCTACATATATGAACTTTCTTTTTATATCCACAGCACAAAACCTCCAACATGAATTGTTTATGTTCTACTAATCCTAGTCTATTTGTATTAACTGATTTCATGTATGCAACAACCATAGGATGCAGAGACACTAAAATTTATCATCTTCCGTTTAGAGATGAGAAATTGAGGCATAGTAAAGCAAGAACCTTGGCAAGATCCTGTGCATATAAGCAAAGAAGTCAGGACTTGGCTCCAAGACAATGGCTCCCCAGAGCCCATCTGCATCTCATAGAAGCCCAAAGTCCTGTTCATGTGGAGATCACACAGAAATGTGGGTTAATTGATTCCTCTACCTCCACTAATAATTTTGCATGGTCTTGCTTTGAGCAGCATGAAGGACTGGAGATGGAGGGACAATGGCCTTAAATCCAGGGCTGGTGATCAGCACTGGCTTCCCTCTCAGTGGAGAGGTAGGAGCAATGTGACAAATATTAAAAAAAAAATTCTCTGAAAGTTTCTCCTGCTAATCTTGTACCGTAATCACTTCTTGATATGCTATTTCTCTTCATCTCCTCTATTTCTTCTAAATTTCTAGATAGCTTTCTTCAGATGATCCCTTCTACCACTGTACTCTGTGTTTCCTTTAAACTCTCCTCTCTTGATATATATATATATATATATATATATATATATATATATATCTGATACTCCTGTCATTGGAGTAATATTCAGTATTTGTAAAACCAAACTAAATCTAGATCAGTACTGTACTGGCATCATACAACAGCCAGTTCACTCAACTGCCTCCTTAATTTCTATGTCCCTATTAAAGTCTGGATTCAGTTTATGAAATTATTATAGATGGCAGGTGGTGGAGTCTGCACCTGCCTCCGATTCTGCTCCCTAATTTACAGCTCTTCAGCACATTAATTGAGAAAATAAGTTGGATATTCTGTGACCTCAGCATTAAAAATGAGGCCGAAAATAGGCTTCCAGCACTGTTTATTTTTCAAGATGAACCATCATGGGAAATTGGAGTTAGATGAATAACTTTTAAATATAAATAGAAAATCCAATGAAAAGCAAAAGGAAATGAAAGGATAAGCATTTTGAACTGGTAATATTTTTTATTTATTGGGGGCTTCCATTAAACTTGCCCCTGGAATTTATATGTATTGTCCCATTCAATTCTTCAAATACTTCCTCCATGCAGATTCATAAAGCTCTTGAGTTTTGAATGAAGTTGATCCATTAGCCCAATATCTCCCAACCAATGGAGAATAGACTTAAAAATAAAGTAAGGTCAGTCAAAATTTAGAGTTCTTTGGATCTTAACAACTTTGAGTTTTCCCCTTCTCCAAATTATCCTTCTTTCAGGAATCATACCACAATGGACAGCCCATGTAAGGGATACCAGCTTGAGAGTGATTTTATGTGAATTTTAGTTATCTGGTCCTAGGTAACTACATTCAGACTAGAGAACATGCTTGTTTGATGGAGAAACTGGGGACTGTTTACATGTCAGATTTCCAAGTCTCAACTCCAGAGCTTTGGTGTTTGGTGAATGGACACCTGAAATAACAAAAACAAAAAGAAAATCTATATTAGGGTGGACATTGTGGTGTGGTGGATTAATGTACCACTTGGGATGCCTGAATCCCATATGGGAGTGCCTGGTCATGATGTGGGTGCAAAGGGAGCTAGTGAATGGGTAGGAGCTAAAAGAGGGACATCAGTACCTGTGCTGCAGCCTTGACCCACTAAAAACCCCACCCATTTCCATGCTGATCCAACGTGGCTGCAGGCTCAGCATGCCCATTCCCCCATTGTACACTTGAGCCTCACTTCCCATCATACACAAGACACCATGATGACCACATGTATGTGGCAATCCTTTGTGTAGACCCCATGATTGTTCTGAGAGTCCAAAACAAAGATACCCAAACCCTGCTTAAACTCCACCCCATTTTTGTATTTAATTAGGACACCACCTTTGCACCCTACAAAAGGAGGATACCAACTTTGATGGGAACAACAGCTCTTCCTTCCTCATGAAGACATATTGCCCATCATAATATCTGAGTGTACACTATCCCTTTAAATCAATCTTGTTTTTCTGAACACCCTATGAGTCCTCCTTAAATTCTTTCATGCAGGGAGAGAAGATCCTGGAACGAGCCCAGCAGTCATTGCCCGCAACAGTTTGAATACCAGCTACTCCATGCTTCCAACCCAGTTTCCTGCTAATAAACCTGGGAGGCAGCAGATAATGGCCCATGTGCTTGGGTTCCTCCCAACCAGGTGGGAGACCCAGATGGAGTTCTGAGTTCCTGGGTTTGCCCTGGACAAGCTTGACTGTTGTGGGGATTTGTGGAGTGAACCAGCAGAGGAAGATTGAGTCCCATCTCTCCCTCTCTCTCTCTTTCTGTTATTCTGCCTTTCAAATAAATACATACATAATTTTTTTTAAGATTTATTTATTTATTTGAAAGTCAGAGTTACGCAGAGAGGAGAGGCAGAAAGAGAGAAGTCTTCTATCCGATGATTCACTCCTCAATTGGCTGCAACGGCTGGAGCTGTGCTGATCCGAAGCCAGGAGCTTCTTCCAGGTCTCCCATGTGGGTTCAAGGACCAAAGGACCTGGACCATCTTCTACTGCTTTCCCAGGCCATAGCAGAGAGCTGGATTGGAAGAGGAGAAGCTGGGACTAGAACCGGCGCCCATATGGGATGCTGGCGCTTCAGGCCAGGGCTTTAATCTTCTGCACCACAGCGCCGGCCCCCATAAATTGTTTTAAAAAGGTAGTTAACACTCTCTGTAATCAGTTTAGAGATCATTAGAAGATCCCATCAAGAACCATTGGCAAAATGAACTCAGGAGCAACTCTGCTATATGACCAGCAACCAGGAACTATGCAGAAGAGAGCTGTTTGCACAGAGTACTTGAGGGATGACAGGAAAGGGATCCTCTGCCGAATAATTTATGTTTCTAATAATTATGAAGCATAACAAAAATTAAGTCACCAAGCACACTGAGAGTCATAACAACCTGTGAAGTTGTAGTTGTGATCTCCATTCTTCAGATATGGAAAGAAATTCGCAAAGTTAATAAGTGGTGGAGACTTCCATCATTTAATTCTATGTCCTCACAACATCATAGTGCTTCTGAAATTATAATTATGTTTTAAAAAATAAAATTAAGGAAAATTTAACAGGGTAAATATGTTACAGTAACTTGCAATGATAAAGCTGTGAGGAAGTTCAAAAGGCTTTAATCCTTAGGAGTAAACAGGCTCCCAAATTATGCATATATACACCTTTAATCCATAATAAATAGATGTTTGTATCAAGTATTAATTGATTAACATTTTCTTCCATATAGCCGAGTGTAATTATTAGGAAAATCTATTCATAAATATATGAAAATATATATCACTAACTGTGTCATAAATTAAATTCCTATACATGTATAGGTTTCTAGTTGGAAAACTTCCATTTCACTGGACTGTTTGTGTTATGCATCTTTTATATCCCCACTTCCTTCAGCCTTTTCTTTTCTGGAGGAACTGTTTTAGGTTATTATTGATTCTTTATTCTTAATGTTCACTTGTGATTTTGAGAATTCATTATTTTCACACCAACTCATTGATAATTTTTTAAAACTTTCTTTTATGTTTTATGAAGCATTTGTTGTTCCTCTGGATGATTTGCTCAGAATAAATGAGCCGCTGTATGAGAATATACCCAATGGCTTTTGGTGGAGGCTGTGGCTTTAAGGACACACAATAAAAAAACCGTTAAAGAAACTGACATAAAGCAGTGTGCCTGCCGTAGACAGCATAAGTATAGTGAGCAGTGTTTCCTTATTAAATATGCATGTAATTTTCCTACAAGGTCAAAAATTGATCTAAAGATGACTGTCAGAGTTTGTGCTAATTAACACCAGCTGATTATGCTCAGCAGAATAATGAATCAATGATGATGAATATATATCAAGAATATATAAATGGGTCTCTGATATCAACAAAAATTAATGAATGCTACTTGGCATACTGAAAGGGATGGAAAAATACTCCAAAAATTTAAATGCAGAAAGACCCCAGAGGCAGGATAAGAAATCAAACTGATGGTGAAAACATTCTTTCTTGTTATTACGACCAGACTGTTCCCCCTTCTTTAACTGGTTTCACCTTCTTTCATCTTTATTTTTCAAATTCTTTCCTGTATTTTCCAATCGGAGACATTTGGCCCTTTAGAAAATGTTAATGACTCCTACTTATTTTAATGCTATATTTCTAATATGCACAGCTTCAATAAAACTGAAATTTATACTGCTTTAGGTCATTCTTTGATATTTTGCTAAATTCTTACTAATTTTCTCTGCAAAAATAAGGTCTTATCTATTTTTGTCTATTATTATCTGTTTTCACCTACTCAAAAGGCGAAGTGACAGAGAAACAGAGAGAAGGACAGAAAGAGAGAGAGAGAGAGAGAGAGAGAGAGAGAGAGAGACCTTCCATCCACTGCTTCACTCTCCAAATGCTGCAACAATCAAAACTGGGCCAGGCCAAAGCCAGGAGCCCAGAAACTCTTACAAATGGGAGGACACCAAGCACTTGAACCATCATCTTCAACCTCGTAGGATCAGGAAGCTGGATAGGAAATGGATTAGCAACACCTAGAACCATCACTCTGAGAAGGGATGTGGACAACCCAAGCAGTAGCTCAAGCCACATTTCACAACACCTGCCTCTAGATAGGTTTAAAATGCTATGTTAAATGCTTCCCAGAACAACACCAGAACTCATTTGGGATAAACCTCCTCCCCACTCAGGACTCCTTAAACTCTTGGAGAAAACCCAACATAGGATTGGAGTAGGTGTTCAATAAATCTTTGTTTGATGAATGAAGAGAAACTGAATGTAAAAAAAAAAACAATGAAATAACAAAAGAATGTGTGAGAGGGAGATAAAAAGGAGAGATGAATGGAAGAGATGGAGGGAGAGAAGGGAAAGAAGGAGGAAGGGACAGAAAGCAATGGAAGTTGATGGATTTAATCCCTTAGAGGTTTGCAACAACAGAGTTTCAAGGAAGGTGAGTCAATTTTGGGAATAAGAAAGCGAATGTAAGAAAGTGAGACATAGGGGTCAGTGCTGTGGCGTAGCAGGTAAAGCTGCTGCCTGCAGTGCTGGCATCCCATATGGGCGCTAGTTTGAGTCCCAGCTGCCCCACTCTTGATCCAGCTCTCTGCTATGGCCTGGGAAAGCAGTGGAAGATGGCCCAAGTCCTTGGGTCCCTGAACTCATGTGGGAGACCCAGAGAAAGCTCCTGGCTTCAGATCAGCTCAGCTCTGGCTGTTGTGGCCATTTGGGGATGTGAACCAGTGCATGGAAGACCTCTCTCTCCCCCTCTCTTTCTCTCCCCTCTGCCTCTCCTCTCTCCGTGTAACTCTGACTTTCAAATAAATAAATTAAAAAAAAAGTGAGACATAATGTCCTTGGTAACCATTTGGTGACTGAGTGACACTAATGAAATGTTCAAATAAATACACTGAGAATCCAATCACTTAAACCTACATTAGACACAGTTCAATTAAGAGGTGTTGTCAGACAGCCTGTTTTACAGGGGAGAGTGGCCGAGTCAGCAAACTTCCCTCTCTTGGCAACAGCTATGTTGATTTACCTTGGTGTACAGCAGTCTTCTTTGCATTTAGTTCTTGGATTAGCTTTTTCCAGAAGCTGGATGATCACAAGCAAGTTTTAGGTACATGGGACATTACATGACTTCTTTCAAGTGAATGGTGGTCCTTTCATCGGTCCTTCTTCCCAGTGAGATCTGCTGACCCCAGCAGAAACAGTGCCCTTAGCAGCAAAGGGCGCCAAATATTCTCTGTATTTCCATCTCTCATTAGAAGAGGACAATGATGACGCTAGTATTATTGTTACAAAGACTTAGCTGTATGCCGCATCTCCTCAGATAGTTCTTATTAGTATCTAATGCATCTTCCCTCCCCATCCAGCAGCATCCATGCTGCAATAAGAGCCAGGGAAACAAAGTGAGGAGGGGGGTTTACTATCTCTACAAGCTGAAGTTGGAAATAGTTTCTATATCAGTTTCTTCTAATGCTTACAGTTCATCAGTTTTCATTTGGAATAAGATGGGACCAATGATAGAATGATGCTATGACAATATTGCTTAATCTCCAGGGAGTCCTGCTTATGGAGCCCCTCTGCTCTCTCGGTCAGTCAGCCTTGATCAAATGGCCATGGTTCCTTGTTACCAACATTTCTCAACCTCACTTTCAGTTCTTTGAATGGAATCAGACACTTTGAAATTTTTATCTACAAAATTGCAGAGGACCAAGTTGAATATCTATATCCTTCCTCCCTAAATACAAAGAACCCATTATCAATAACCCAAGAAAATAAGAAAAAGTAATAGACAACACAGGTTATATTTTCCAGAAGTAGGCCTTATGAATACATTTTATTCTTATTTTAAAAATTTATTTGAGAAGCCTAGATAGATAGAGAGACAGACAGACAGACAAAGCTTCCATCTGCTGCTCACTCCTAAAATGCCTGCAGTGGTCAGGACTGGACCTACACCCAAACCAGGAGCCAGAAACTCATTCAGGTTCCTCATAAGGATGGCAGCAAACATTCTAGCCATCATCTGTTGCCTCCTTTCTGCATTAACAGGAAACTGGAATCATGAGCAGAGCTGGAATTCAAACCCAGGCGTCCAATCTGAGATGGGGTTGTGTCAACTGGTGTCTTAACTGTTCAGCAAAATACCTTCCTCCTTGTCACTATTTATTAAGAAAACTATTCAGAGATGGGCAGGAAAATTTTAAAGAGTTTTAAAACTAGCCAACTGGAGAGGCAAAAAAAAAAAAAAAAAGCAAGTCTGGACCATGATGGGATTCCCTGAGAATTGAATGATCTGTTGTCTGTGAAATGCTTGAAAATCTTTGTGCACAAGGTTCTATAAATGAGCCTATAAGGAAATGGATACGGTGGTGGTAATTCCAAGCAAAGGTCCTCTGGAGACTGAATGAAAAATCCTAAGGTTGGGGCAGGCATTTGGTTCAGAGGCTAAGTGCCATTTGGAATACCTGCATACCATACCAGAGTATGTGGTTAGTCTCAGCTTGCTACCTGATTCCAGCTTCCTTCTAATGCCCTTGGAAGGGGCAAATAATGGCTCAAGTACTTAGGTTCCTGCCACCCACATGGGAGACCTGGATTGAGCCCCAAGCTCCTGGCTTCAGCCTGACCTACCTCTAGATGCTGTGGATATTTGGGGAATGAACTACTAGTAGAATATATCTCTCTCTTTCACTTTGTGTGTGTCTTTCAAACAAAATGAAAATTTAAAAATAAACATGTTTTAAAATTCCAAAGCCATTATTTATAGAGAATAAGCTAACAATGGCCAATGTACCTTTAATTTACGTCATGGGCCATCTTTCACTGTTATCTAGAAGTAGTTTCTGAAACACAGCAAATAAGACACCTCCTGAGGTGAGAAAACTCTGATGCAAGTTGGAACATAAGAAAATATTGAGAATAAAAGAATAAAATATATTGTTATATAGAGGGCTGTTAATAATCAACTGTTGTTCTTTCATTCCATACGTTCCTGGGGGTACTATCATACACAATACACTGGCCCCTCCTCCCCTCCATAGAATTGGAAACATGAAATAAGCAAGGCTAATCAGACTCTAGTAGTTTGCATTTGGAGCACTAAACTGTCTAGGAGCTCCTGCTACTGAGATCCATGAATCTCCCCTGGTTCTGAACTTCTCAAAGTCTGATTATTTGGCTAATCCTTTATATTGTTTATTTGAAATGCAGAGAGGGAAAGAGACATAACATGACGCTCTGGGAGAGACAGATGTTGAGTATGGAGGCCTGTTACAGAAATTGCCATCCTGTTGCAGTTCTACTGGAGAAAGGATCACCACAGCACCCAAGTCAGTCTGGCAAGCTTTGTGGTTTTGAATTATGTAATGCAAGAAAAACCTAGACATAAGGGATCTCAGCCCACTTCCCTGCTTTAGGACAGAAGTAATTTAGTTGCAGAATTGTATCAATGTTAATACTTCCCTCTGAAGGCCAGATTTCTCCATCCCCTATCTTGTAACCAGTGGTGCAGCAAAAGATCAGGTGATTTATCTTAAAGTTCTGGGATTCAAAGGAGTCTCAATGTTTGAGGGTACACCCCAAGGAGTGCTTGTGGTGGACAGTTTGTTCCCTATCTGGAATGAGAGTAAAGAAACAGATCACTCAGTACTTACCACTTCTGAGTTTGAGACATCTCTCGGGTATCTCTGGCTGCCTGTGGTGTCCACATGTGCACTGAAGCCCACAGGGAAAGGACGAAGGTGAGTTTGGAATTAGCACATATTTCCTACTCTTGTTCAGCCTTCCATGTCTGTAACTTAGGATATGTCAGAATAGCCCATCTGCTTCCATTACTGATGATGTGCTAGAACTAGGCCACTGCCTGGTCAAATACATGCAATCTCTTTGCTTCCATACATAAAAAATGGCTGTTCTATGCCTCTTAACCTTGAGTCTTACCTAATGGACCTGATTCCAACAATGAGCCTTCATGGCGAGAGCCTTAGCAAACAGAGATGTTTCGAGCTAGAGTTTGGAGGGAGAGTACCAGCCCTGGTTACCACTTAGGCTGGTGACTAGGCAGGTGAAAGCATAAATAAACATGGTAAACTTCCCTGAGGGAGGTACTGTATGGGCAAGACCTGGCAGTGGGGACTCAAAAGAGCAGACTCGAGAAAGAAGGTGGGGAATACCAGAGACGTGCTGAGACTTGTCTACACAAGTTCTTGGTACATGAACTTGGTACACAAGTTCAGGTCACATGGGGAGCTGCATCTAATGGGATTCTAGATCAAAAAACTTGTCT
Organism: Sylvilagus floridanus; assembly: GCA_949820135.1. NCBI lineage: Eukaryota > Metazoa > Chordata > Mammalia > Lagomorpha > Leporidae > Sylvilagus > Sylvilagus floridanus. The sequence continues at coordinate 124,612,291 of OX463225.1, forward strand.
CTCTGCAAATGACTTTAACCCAGAACTAATGAATGAAATACATAGTAGTATCCAGGAAATTGAGTTTGTAGGAATTGAGAAGACCTGATGAGGTACAGAAACATTTAGAGGAGCAGAGAGAGAAGGAGATATTGTCGTGACCTGGGGTATAGTAAAAATTCACTGAGGTGTGGATGCTGAAGCCCATGGCCTTGCTCTAAGCTAAGCCCAGTCCCACTGACAAATTAATCTCCAAGGAAGGAAGAACAGAATGCAGTTTTTGGCCAACACCCTAATGGGCCATCAGGGTCTGAAGTCTATCAGGGAGTCCCTGAAAAATGCCAGAGAGTGGCCCTGGCCTGAATTTCAAGATTATTCCAAGCCCTTCTCCCAGTGCCGTGTTGTCAGGCTGATCCCTGAAAAAGGAAGCTGAGTTGGACCAGCCAACATTCTCAGAGCTGAGATGAGAAGTAGGAAGTGTGGCCACTGGCTTTACAGCTCATGAGGACTCTAAAGAGGCAGAGGACTTGATCCCTGCGGGAAAGTGAATTTCCAGGCCCAACACCATTTTAGCTCTCAGGGTCTGGTTCCCAGCCAAGAGACCTCCCAGAAGCACTGGGGTGTAGAGCCAGCCAGAATCCATCAGTTGTCTCTAGGCCTTTTTCCAGTCCCACGCAAAGGGCCTATCCACACTCAGCTCCAAGGGATTTCTCAGCTCCAAGGGATTTCTCAGCTCCAAGGGATTTCTCTCTCCTTAATCGGCAACCTTGCCCCTGAGTCTTAAGACCGGCAGCGGCGCTCAATGCTTTTAACAGGGTGACAGTGAACCAATGTTTTTTAAAAAGAGAGTTGCTATGAAGGAAAGTAAAGCTGAGGGAAAAATAAAGCGAGAGCCATCCACATGCATGTCAGTCCTGCAGGATGATCTGATGCTGGCTGGAGTAGAATTTGAGTGGGATCTGTGTCAGTGAAGTTACAGTCTGAGTCATGGCACCAAAATGTTACTGGCAGAGTGGCAGTGACAAAGAGAAAATCTTGGTTCTTTCTCTCATGCAAAAAAAAAGAATTATCATGTGGACAAGGCAGTGAAAAACAGGTAGGATTTGTTCAACCTCCTGCCAAGGCAGCAAAGAGGGGGTTTCCAAGAGAGCAAGACCTCAACACCTAAAATTAACAGTCATGATTTGCCAAAGCTGATTTTGCTTTCAAGAAAGATAGTATGTATGTATATGCGTATAATATATACATGTGAAGTGAATATGAGAAAATGTTAAAAATAGTTAAACTTGGGGCCAGCGCTGTGGAGCAGTTTAAAGCTCAGGCCTGCAGGGCCAGCATCCCATATGGGCACCGGTTTGAGTCCTGGCTGCACCACTTCTGATCCAGCTCCCTGTTTGTGTGCCCAGGAAAGCAGTAGAGATGGCCCAAGTCCTTGGGCCCCTGCACCCACGTGGGAGACCTGGAAGAAGCTCCTGGTTCCTGGCTTTGGATCTCCTCAGCTCCAGCAGTTCTGACCCTTTGGGGAATGAACCAGTGGATGGAAGATCTCTCTCCCTGTCTTTACCTCTCTCTGTAACTCTATCTTTCAAATAAGTAAAATAAATCTTTAAAAAAATTGTTGAACCTAAAAATAAAACAAATTTGAAAAATAGAAGTCACTGCTGATGATAACACTGTCACCGGCAAAAATGTGTTCTCAGAGGAACCATCATAAAGTCCTCAAACTGTCTTTATGTAGATTTCAAACATTCTCCTCACAACCTTCTAATTATGGATTTAATTGACTTTTCACTTGACCATTGACCCAGTTCTCCAGAATTTTAAAAATGTTCATTTGTTTCTATTATTACTCAGCTCTTGCTGTATAACAATCATTTTAAAGGTTGGGACTCAATGGCTTCAAAGAATTATTTTTCTCATTTGATTGCCTGCAGTATGTGGAGGATCCTCTTATGTAAAAAAGGACTAACTGGGCTTGTCCTAAAACTGCAATGTGCTGAGGTCTTCTCCAGATGCCTACCTCCTGTTCTTCCTGGCCAGCAGGATGCCATCCTATGCCTTGGGTATGGGGATGGCAGAAGTGCAAGATGGCAACACCTACTGTCAAATGTGTTGCAAGTCTTTCCCACATCTCATCCACTAACATCACCCTAACCAAAGAATCACATGGCCAAAGTCATTATGGGAAACCTCCCTAGCAAATACACTTTGCCTATAGTGGAAGACAGAAGTGCTGATAGTTGCTAACACATTATGTAAATCATCATATTGTCATATCCCTCCAATAAATAAATGTGAAATTCGTGCTAAGATCCCCCCCAAATATCAAGGAATTCCAGCTCCAAGATCAAAGTGCATTAAACACTATGATCTACATCATGTTCAGATGAGGTTCTCATCTTATTGTACATACCTAAAACTTGACAAGACAATCTGCTCTCTACATACTCAATATACAATGGAATAGGGACAGAATAACTGTGCTGTACATTCCTATTTGGAAATAGAAAGGATGAGAGGTCCACAGTTGTCACTGCACCAGTTGAGCAAATGTGGTCCATTACCCTTCACTGAGGGTAGAAAAAACCCCTTTGTTATTAGACATTAGTCCATTGCTCTCCACAGTTCTTGAGTCCAGCTTCTGAGAGCATCTTCTCTTCCCATCATCCACTTGGCTGTTTCTGAAGAAGGCATAAGTGAACCCCACCTTCTTATCATAGAGCAGCTCTTTCTGTCCACTTTCTGTCTGTAGAAATTCAGGAACAAGCAACTTACTTGATATATCAAACAATATCATTTTTTTAAAAGATTGATTTCATTTATTTGAAAGACAGAGTTACAGGGACAAGGAGTGAGCAAGCGAGTGAGAGAGAGTGAGAGCGAGAGAGAGAGAGCGAGAGCAAGTCTTCCATCTGCTGAAGGCAAGAGCCAGAGCTGGGTCGATCTGAAGCCAGGAACCAGGAGCTTCTTCCAGGTCTCCCACATGTGTGCAGGGGCCCAAAGACTTGGGCCATCCTCTGCTGCGAACCTAGGCACATTAGCAGGGAGCTGGATAGGAAGTGGTGCAGCCAGGACTGAAATCAGCTCCCATATGAGATGCCGGCACCACAGGTCAGAGCTTTAACCCATTGCACTACAGTGCCAGCCCCATCAGCATTGTTTCAGTTGGCACTTTTATCAGCATAACTCTATTAAAATTTATGGGACAGACATTTGGTGCAGCAGTTAAGGTGCTGCTTGGGATGCCCCATTCCACATCAACGTGCCAGGGTTCAAGTCTGGGTTTCTATGCGAAAACAGTAACTTAAGTAGTTGGGTCCCTACCACCCACATAGGAAACTGGGTTGAGTTTGACAGTTTTTACTTTGGTTTGGCTCAGCCCTTCTTCTTGCAAGCATTTGGGGAGTAGACCAGAAGGTAGGAGAACACTCTCTCTCAAATAAATATTTCTTTAAAAACATGGTGGATCTTCCATGTATTTGATTCTAGCCAACTTCATGGTACCAAAAACTATATCTACAGTTCTTTTTAGATATGTCACATTTCTACTAAATTACTGGTACTTTAGACACATTGGACTGCTGTGACATTGTGTCACTAAGCATTCTAACTCCCCTTTCTCAATGGTTGAATCCTTATTGTCTCATTTCAAAACTAGACGAGAGATTTGGGAGAAGGGTAATAAAATTCCATATATAAGTATTCACTGTAGTGCATGTCACACACTCAATGCTTCATAATTTAGCAACATATTCTTATTTAATTTTGTTTTAAATCCATCTCTTATAAAATTGGCTTAATATTAACAGGCATGCTCTAAATAAAATTTTAGTTAAGGTCTAGTCACCTAAGAGACTTGATAAAAATAATAAGTTTATCTGTGGAGCTGAGAATTAGATCAGTGTTAAGGAAATGCACCAAGTTGCCACCTGAATATGAAGAAAGTCCTAAACACCTCTTAACACTTCCAAAAGTGAGCAAGATGTGTATGGAATAGTTTCATAGAAGATTTGCGTTTTTGTACCTCTGTGATTTCACACTTAGAAAATAGAATCACAAGACTCTATACCCCTAAGGTGTTCAGCTCTATTCAGAACAAAGGTTGCTGACTTGTGCAACTGGAAAGGAGACACTGATATATTCTATTTTTTAAAACTTTTACTTAATGAATATAAATTTCCAAAGTACAGCTTATGGATTACAATGGCTTCCCCACCATAACTTCCCTCCCACCTGCAACCCTCCCCTTTCCCGCTCCCTCTCCCCTTCCATTCACATCAAGATTCATTTTCAATTCTCTTTATATACAGAAGATCGACACTGATGCATTCTAGAAAAACGCATAGATGACTTCACTATTGACTCTTGCCAAATCACTTTCTGTGGCTCCACTTCTTCTTCTTCAATTTAGTGAATGAAGAGTACCCACCATGAAGTGTTGCTGAGACTGAGGAAGGCAAGGCAAGATGCTGAACCCTCATAAACCACCTTCCAATTCTGCTGGCGAGGACAACTAAAGATTTATGTTTCTTATAACACTTTGCAGAACTTTTTTGATTTTTAAAATTTATTTTTATTTATTTGAAAGTGAGCGAGAGAGAGAGAGAGAGAGAGGGGAATCTTCTATCTGCTTCTTCACTCCCTAAATGCCCACAATATTTAGGGCTGGACCAGGCTGAAGCCAGGTGCCTGAATTTCTAACTGAGTCTCCCAAAATGATGATATGGACCATGGTACTATAGACACCAAATATGTACAAAATTGCACAATGTTGGAGTTCCACCAATCAGACAGAATTTTGTGAGTCTATAATACATAAAGAAAAGTAGGATGTGACAGTTACTTTTTGTTGGCAAGGATCTGGCAATGTGGATAAAATTCTGGAACTAGCACACCTGGATTCTCGATTCAGCACTTCCTATTCAGAGTGGATATGGTCTTGCCATGAAAACAGAAATCATGAAAACTGCTTTCCTGGTTCTTCGGTCCCTTGAAAATATAGAATAACAGCTCCTTGCAGACCAGTGCTTGGATGTGATGTTGAAGCCAATTCAGCAATCTCAGCCTAAGTTTATTTCCTTACCCCTGCCAATGGCTCTGTGAACTCTCTATAAATATTCATATATCCATTTTTGCTTATTCTAGCTGCAGTGGGTTGTGTTTCTACAATTAGGAATTATGCCAAATATAGTAAACACTATAAATGTTTGTTATATCTGAAGATGTGTCTCATGGACAGGATCCTTTTAGGGAAAGAATTTGGTAAAATGGAAAAATCATGGCTTTGTAAGCATCATGTGTTCAAATTCAGATGCTTAGTGAGACAGAACATTAGAAAATAATTTCATTTTTGATAAATTTGAGTTATTCACCTATGGAACACTGTTAATAATATCAAATAATGGATTTTGCATCAATTAAAAATATCTATTAGGGACAGGCATTGTGATGCAGTAGGTTGAGCCACCACTTGCAATGCCCACTTTCTCTCTTTCAGAGCCACTTTGAGTCCACAAAGCTCCACTCTGATCCAACTCCCTTCTAATGCATTCTGGGAAGCAGCAGAAGATGGTCCAAGTGATTGGGTCCCTTCCCTGCATGGGAGACCCAGATGGAGTTCAGGGGTCTTGGTTTTGACCTGGTCCACCCTCTTTCTCTCTTTCTTTCTCTTTTCCTTTTCTCTCTATTCTTCTGACTTTCAAGTAGATTGAAATAAAAATCAATTAAAGCATTTATTAATATTTAATAAACATTAACTTAAATATTTTACGTGTTAAAAAATAGGCTAATGCCTGCTTTCATAGTGCTTATACTTTCTAGTAGGAAGTAGGAGACAGTAAGATATAGAAAATAAAAAAGATGTGATATGTCAAGTGGGATTAAATATGGAGAGAAGAAAAGTAAGTCAGCAGGGGTGGGGGATGTTGAGTGTGATAGGAGGGCAAGAAGGTCCTATTTTATGTAGAGTGGTCAGGGAAGATTTCTTTGGGTTCAGACCTGAAGGATGTGAGGAAGAGAGACACGTGCATGTCTGAAATAAAAATTCTAAGAGGAGGAAAAGCATGCTTTGCCCATTTCAGGACAAGCTAAAAGGTCAGTAAGTGATGGGGAGAATGGCTGGCAATGAGGCCACGTGATAGCAGACCATTGTACTCAGGCCATCAAAAGATGTTGGCATTTTGCTGGGGTTGAAAATGAGATATAATTTGTGGGCCTTCTAGCCTGGCAAGTTCCCTTTTCATCCCTCCACCAAGTGAGTTAGTTTATTGCCCATTACATGAGGCCAACCTAGTAGAATTTTCCAGTACGATTGCAGAGTTGGCTTTCTTTCTCTTACTCTTCTTTTATTTGATATCTCTTTTTTTTTTTTGCATTGTTTTGCTTTGCTTTGCTTTCACTCCCCTGTCTCCAGGAAGCTATAAAAAAGTACTCATTTCCACAGACTACCCATCTATTGGTCTGAGAGCAGAGCAATCTTCAATTACCCAGTGAATATGGGTTGTGTAAAGTAAAAGTAAAGTAGAGAAAACAAACACAAAAAATTACAAGTTGATGTCATCTTCTGGGCTTACATCCTGACACCACAGGGAACAGCTTTGACAAATATTTGTAGCATGAGAGAAAAGTAATTTATCAGCTGTTCTGCTAAAGTCAACAGACTTCTCTGAACAGCAACTCTGACATTGAGCAGGCCCAGCTGTCTTCTCTCCTTGCCTCTACCATCAGACCATCTTGGGAAGCCTTTCTACCATGCCTGGTGTCCCTTCTGTCTGAATGGCCCGTCCCCCTTTGACCAGGCAGACTTTTTTTTTCTTTTTTAAATGAGGACCTAGTTTAGGTGCCACTTCTCTGTGAAGCCTTCTCTGACTTTTCAGGGCAGAGTTGCTTAACTTTGCCAGCTCCCACAGCACTTCATTATCTTTATTGTTACATTTAAATGGGTTTTCCTGTCTATCCCACTATGCTGTGAGAAACCCACAACATATTAGGTCTCATTCATATTTTTTTACTCATAATTTAAAATGATCATTTTTTAGTATTTTTATTATTAAATTCATTTTTTTTCATTTTTCAAAATGTTTGTTGACAAATAGAGGAAAGGAAGGAAGAATGAAAGGAAGGGAAGGAGGAAGGAAATTATATTCTTCAGTGTCTGTCTCGCAACTATTTTTAAAAGAGACAGAATACTTGAAATATTTAAACATAAAATCTTTCAAAATTATAACATATGTAAGTCTTTTGGTGTTGATGACAAGTAAGGATTCAGAGACAGAATGTTTTAGGTAGGATTACACTTTCAAAGGAATAACATTTTGAAAAAATCTTAAAATTCTTAACTGACTCTGCCTGGATTTGTGCTAAATTCCTTACATTGGAAAAGAACAGCAGATCTGCATATTTTCTATATGATGAACAGGATTTTCTACTTCATTCAAAAAGAACATTGATTTGAATGGTCTGATTTGCCAAATGAAAAATTGCATGCTAGATAACCTCATTACTTGATATTCCGGCAAATGTAAAAGAAAATTTCTATTTTCCAAGCTGTTTTGTCTTTTCTGAGCTTTATTTAAAAAAAATTGAACTGTCTGAACATTGCTAATGACAATAAAACTTGTGTTTACAAAGGCTTTTCTTTTTAAAGATTAGTAGATTGAGTATTATCCTATGATTTTTCCCCTGAAATCCTTTATTTAAGGAATACAAAGTTCATATATTTCATAATTACAACTTTAGGAACATGGTGGTTCTTCTGACCATACCCACCCTCCATCCTACTGTCCCAGCCCTCTTCCTCCTCTCCTATTTCCATTCTTATGTTTTACTAAGATCTATTTTTAATTAACTTTAAACACATATGATTAACTCTATGTCAAGTAAACAGTTCAACAAATAGTATGAAAAGAAACTGTTCCTCAACAGTGGAGACAAGGGCTGCTCAAAGTCATTGCTTCTCAAAGTGTCAGTTTCACTTCTATAGATTGCTGTTTAGGTGCTCTATTAGTTATCACAGGTCAGGGAGACTATATGGGATTTGTCCATTTGGGACTGGCGTATTGCACTAAATATGATGTTTTCCAGTTTCATGTGTTAGGTTACAAATGACCAGATTTCATTACTTTTTACTGTTATGTAGTATTCCACAGTGTACATATCCAGTAACTTTTTCATCCAGTCTTCAGTTGATCAACATTTAGGTTGATTCCATATCTTAGCTATTGTGAACTGAGCAGCAATAAACGTGGAGGTACATATAACTCTTTCATATGCTGATTTCATTTCCCTTGGGTAAATTCCCAGGAATGGATGGCTAGGTTATATGGTGGGTCTATATTCAATTTTCTGAGGTATCTCCCAACTGAATTCCATAGTAGCTGTACCAGTTTACATTCCCACCAACAGTGGATTAGAGTAACTTTCCCCCACATCCTCACCAGCATTTGTTGTTTCTTGATTTCTGTATGAAAGCCATTCTAATAGGGGTAAGGCAAAACCTCATTGTGGTTTTGATTTGCATTTCCCTGATGGCTAGTGATCCTGAGCATTTTTTCATGTGTCTGTTGGCCATTTGTATTTCCTCTTTTGAGAAATATGTTTAAGTGTTTTGCCCATTTCTTCACTGGGTTGTTTGTTTAGATGTTGTGGAGTTTCTTGATCTCTTTATTAATCCTTTATCAGTTGCATAGTTTGCAAATAATTTATCCCATTCTATCAGTTGTCTCTTCACTTTCCTATTTATTTTGCCATACAGAAGCTTCTCAATTTGAAGTAATTCCATTTGTCAATATTGTCTTTGATTGTCTGTGCCTCTGAGCTCTTTTCAAGAACTCTTTGCTTATGCCGATGTCTTGCAGGGTTTCCCCAATGTTCTTAATTAATTTGATGCTATTGGGTCATATATTTAGGACTTTAATCCATTTTGAGTGGATTTTTGTGAAAGGTGTAAGGTAGGGGTCTTGCTTCATACTTCTGCATGGGGAGATCCAGTTTTCCCAGAACGATTTGTTGAAGAGACTGTCCTTGCAGCAGGGGTTGATTTTAGCTCCTTTGTCAAAGACAAGTTGGTTGTAGGTGCATGGATAGATTTCTGGTGTTTCTATTCTGTTCTTTTGGTCTACCCTTATGTTTTTGTACCAGTACCAAGCTGTTTTGTTTATAACTGCTCTATAGTATGTCTTGAAATCTGGTATTGTGATGCCTCAGCTTTGTTTTTGTTGTATAAGATTTCTTTAGCTATCCAGGGTAACCTGTGTTTTCATATGAATTTCAGAAACATTTTTTCTGTATCTGAGAAAAATGTCCTTGGTATTTTGATTGATACCACATTGAATCTCTGTACTGCTTTCAGAAGAATAGACATTTTGATGATATTGATTCTTCCAATCCATGAACATGGAAGATTTTTCCATTTTTTTATCTTATATTTCTTTCTTTAATTTTTTATTTGCTTTGTAATTCTCATCATAGAGGTTTTTGACATCCTTGGTTAAATTTATTCCAAGCTATTCAACTTTTTGTAGCTATGATGATGGGATTGATCTTAGAAGTTCTGGGGCCGGTGCCATGGCTCACTTGGTTAATCCTCCACCTGTGGCACTGGCATCCCATATGGGAGCCTGGTTCTAGTCCTGGTTGCTTCTCTTGCAGTCCAGCTCTCTGCTGTGGCATGGGAGGGCAGTAGAGAATGGCTCAAATACTTGGGCCCCTGCACATCCATGGAAGACCAGGAAGAAGCACCTGGCTCTTGACTTCGGATTTGTGCAATGCCGGCCATGGCAGCCATTTGGGGAATGAACCAATGGAAAAGGAAGACCTTTCTCTCTGTCTCTTTCACTAACTCTGTCAAATAAATTTTAAAAAGTTCTTTCTCAGCCTTGGAATTGTTTGTGTATAAAAAGGGTGTTGTTTTTTGTGTTGATTTTATATCCTGCCACTTTACCAAATTCTTCTATGAATTCCTGTAGTCTCTTAGCAGAATCTTTTGGATCCCATATATATAAAATCATGTCATCTGCAAAAAGGGATAATTTGACTTCCTTTTTCCCAATTTGTATCTCTTTGATTTCTTTTTCTTGCCTAATGACTCTGGATAAAACTTCGAAGACTATATTAAAGAGCAATGGTGAGAATGGGTGTTTTTGTCTGGTTCTGGATCTCAGTGGGAATGCTTCCAACTTTTTCACATTCAGTAGGATGCTGGTCATGGATTTGTCATAAACTGCCTTGATTGTGTTAAGGCATGTTCTCTCCATACTGAATTTGCTTAGAGTTTTCATCATGAAAGGGTGTTGTATTTTGTCAGATGCTGTCTCTGCATCTATTGATATAATCATATGGTTTTGTTCATCAGTTTGTGGATGAGTTGTATTACATTGATTGATTTGTAAATATTTTTAAAAATTTGATTCTATAGGCTGGCGCCGTGGCTCAACAGGCTAATCCTCCACCTTTGGCGCCTGCACACTGGGTTCTAGTCCTGGTTGGGGCGCCGGATTCTGTCCCAGTTGCCCCTCTTCCAGGCCAGCCCTCTGCTGTGGCCCAGGAGTGCAGTGGAGGATGGCCCAAGTGCTTGGGCCCTGCACCCCATGGGAGACCAGGAAAAAGCACCTAGCACCTGGATCCTGCCATTGGATGAGCGCGGTGCGCTGGCCACGGTGCGCTGGCCACAGCGCGCCATCCGCGGCAGCCATTGGAGGGTGAACCAACGGCAAAGGAAGACCTTTCTCTCTGTCTCTCTCTCTCACTGTCCACTCTGCCTGTCAAAAATAAATAAATAAATAAATAAATAAATAAATAAAATTTGATTCTATAAAGAAACTCAACTACATTCTAGCTCTCTAGTTTCAGATATTGCAGAACACGTCCTGGAAGCCTTGACACTTGGCAGCCATACATTTTAGAGTGAGGTGTCACAGGCACTGGTGTGGGTGATCTTTCACAATGTCCTCATTGATGCAATTTGGTCTCTCTCTTTTTTTTTTGCCAGGCAGAGTTAGTGAGAGAGAGACAGAGACAGAGAGAGAATTACAGACAGTGAGAGAGAGAGAGAGAGAAAGGTCTTCCTTCTGTTGGTTCACCCCCCAAATGGCTGCTATGGCCAGCATGCTGTGCCAATCCGAAGCCAGGAGCCAGGTGCTTCCTCCTGGTCTCCCATGCGGGTGCAGGGTCCAAACACTTGGGCCATCCTCCACTGCCTTCCTGGGCCACAGCAGAGAGCTGGACTGGAAAAGGAGCAACCGGGACAGAATCTGGACCCTGACCAGGACTAGAACCCGGGGTGCTGGCACCGCAGGCAGAGGATTAGCCTAGTGAGCCGCGGAGCCAGCCTTATTTGCAAATATTGAACCATCCCTGCATACCAGTGAAATCCCACTTGTTATGCTCTATTGACATAGTCTCATGCCCACCTTCTCTCATCAAAAAAGACAAGTGCCTGTGCACTAGCCCCAGTGGGTATAATATTCATCTGTGCTGCCACAAGAATCACACAAAGGATCTATGGAGTCATTTGTGTAAGCATGGATCCCACAGCAATGACCCTCACTGAATTAGGGATCCCTGATTATGTGAAGTCACCCACAACAGCCGCCCAAAGTCCCAACCACACTCAGCGCCCTACCACTCAGCCACAGTGTTTTCACAGTCCCAGCACACAAGTCTCCCTAGTCATGAGCACCCAGTCACCTGGCGAGTCTCCCAGCCAGGCTCAGACATCACTGCTGGGCTGGTTTCTGGGCACATGGACATAGCTGGCACAGTGTTGTGTATGTCCAGAATAGTGCCTGCCCTCTATTGGCTTATTACAGGTAGCTGATGCAGGGTTGTTGGGGAGAGAGAAATGTGCCCCCTTTTTTTCTCCTCTAGTTTGGCAGGTACACTGTCCCTCAGAGGGCTCCAAGCTGGGCCAGTGGCAGATTCTTCCTATGGCTTTATCACAGGTGGCTTGGGCTGCTGTAGACTGGTCTCACCTCACTCTCCAAAGCTGGTGCTGAGGATCTTGGCTGCTGAGGTCCTGAAATGTGCATGTTCACACCCTCCATGTAGACTCACAGTATCCTTATAATTTGCATGAAGTTTTCTCCACCGTTTTCTCCCTGACTCTTCCTGAGACTGCACTCTCCACTTTTTTTTAAACTATCTTCCCCTAGACTAGAGCTGTAAGCTCCCTTTCTATTCCACCATCTTCTATTATTTTTTCAAAAGAGTAAATGGAGGTTCATTCAGTAATTATTTGGTGTGTCTCATTATTATAGGCATTCATGCAACATTACTGTGAATCTACAATTTTTGTTGCCTTATAATTATTAGTTCTATAGTTATGCACCCTGACATATGACAAGGTCTTCTAGGAATGAAAAAGTAAGTTCTAAAAGATTCTAATTGTGACATTTATCTAGCAGATTTCAGGCCAGTTTAAACCCTGCCTACCAATATCTAAAAATTGATAAGATGTTACTACAAAACTTAAGGCTCTGTTTTCTCTCTCCTTTTCTGATTTGTTGTAGTTCATCACTTATTCTGAATGTTGTTCAGCCATATCAATAACCTCATTCTTTACAATGTGCTAAATAGAGACAGTTGTTTTTTCAGGATACTTATAATTATCACCAACATAATTAGTAGATTATGCAATTTTTGTAGGGAACTAACAAGAGCCAAGAGTCACAAAGACTGAGTTCAAGAAATCAGAAGGGATGTGTCATTCAGCCTGAAGTGTCTGAGTTGATAATGTATCTCTCTGCCATGACAGCAGTCCTACTGTAGAGAAAAACACCACTGAAGTTAAGAAAGCAAGAACTCCTTGGTGACTGATGTCATTAGAACCCTAAATAATAAGATGAATGGGAAATATTTTAAGCCCTTCCTATATTCCTGGAAAAGTGCAAAGGACTTTGGCAAGCAAGATGCCATTTAATCTTCACTGTTTTAATGAAGCTAATATTATCTCTACTTTATGGAAGTTACAGCTCAGAGTAAGACTCAATAAATTGGCTGATATCACAGGCAGGGAAGCAACCCTTGGCATAGTCAGATTTGGGAGCTTCAGCTGGAGAAAGAACATGATACATGCTCCAAAGGACAAGTCAGTATGATTTAATGAGCCAGACGTTTCTAAAAATAAATGTAAAATTACTCAAAAAAAAGACTAAGCAAGAAATTGAAGTACTCTCTTCCCATAGACAAGGAAAGTTCAAAATATGAAAGCCAGAGAGCAACTGAAGTCTCCTGTCATCCCCATCTCCATTTTCCTATGCATTTTAGCAGACTTATAGTTTATAAGTGCTGCACCACGGTTTGTTCTTTCTTTGGTTTCTTATGTCACTGTTATAACTCTTCTTTTGTCATGTACAACCAAGTCAAAATGGAATACAACTTCTTATTTTTTAATCGCACACACAGCATTCTGAAGGACACTCTACTGAAGATGTTGGGGAGAACAAAGTTTTCAATGCAAGAATACATGAAATTAAAATTCTATATGTGATATTCCTGTTCTTTTAAAAAATTATTAATAAAAACAGAACAGATTTTATGCACTTCATAGCTACAGTTCCAAGAAGATAACCACAATTCCTTCACTTTCTTGCTCCCTCCGATCCCCTTCCCACCCTGACCTTCCTTCATAAATTTTTTAAGGACATGATTTTAATCCACTCTATATAAAAAAGCTTAATTACTCACTAATTGTAACATTCAACAAGTAGCATGTAGAAAGACCACAGTTCCATGAGAGCATAAACAAAGCTAAAAATGATAATCATATCACAAAGTGACCATTTCACTCCTAAACATTTTTTGTATTCTATATTAACTGCCACATGTCAGAAAAAAAACATATTTGTCTTTTTGAGACTGGCTTATTTTACTAAGAATAATGGTTTCCAATTGCATCCATTTTGTTGCAAAAGACAGAATTTTATTCTTTTTATGGTTGAGTAGTATTCCACAGGGTGTATATGTGTGTGTGTGTGTGTGTGTGTGTGTATCACATTTTCTTGATCCAGCCATCACTTAATGGACTTCAAGGTTGATTCCAAATCTTAGCTATTATGAATTGAGCTGCAATAAAAATGGAGGTGCAGATAACTCTTTAATATGTTGATTTCATTTTGTTTGGGTAAATTTCAAGGAATGAGATGGTTGGATCATATGGTAGATCTATTTTGAGATATCTGAGGAATCTCCATACTATCTTCCACAACGGCTTCTAACAATGGATTAGTGTACCTTTAGCCACACAATCTCACAAATATTCAATAGTTTTTGATTTTTTGGATGACAGTCATTCTAATTGGGTGAGGTGAAACCTCATTGTGACTTTCATTTGCATTTCCCTGATGGCTAGTGATCCTGAGCATTTTTTTCATGTATCTTTTGGCTATTTGAATTTAATCCTTTGCAAAATGCCTTTTCATATCCTTTGCCCATTTCTTAACTAGATTTTTTTGTTTTGTTGTTGTTGAATTTCTTGAGCTCTTTATATATTCTGGATATTAAACCTTTATCAGTTGCATAGTTTGTGAATATTTTCTCCCATTCTATCAAGTTCTCTTCACTTTGTTGAATGCTTTCTTTGCAATTTAGAAGTTTCTTAGCTTGATGTAATCCCATTTGCTTATGTTTGCTTTAATTGCCTGTGCTTGTTGAGTCTTTTCTAAGATCTCTTTGCCAGCACCAATGTCTTACAGTTTCTCTGATATTTTCCTCTAGTAATTTGATGGTATCAGGTCATAGATGTAGATCCTTGATCCATTTTCATTGATTTTTGTCTAAAGTGTAAGGTAGGAGTCTTGTTTCATGATTCTGCTCTTGGAGATCTGGTTATCCCAACACCATTTGTTAAGAGACTGTGTTTTTTCCAGGAATTGATTTTAGCTTTTTTGCCAAAGATTAGTTAGTTTTGCATGTGTGGATTAATTTCTGGGGTTTCTATTTCCTTCCATTGGTTTAACTGTCTGTTTTTGAGCCAGTACCAGGATGTTTTGATTATAATTGCCCTGTAGTATGACTTGAAGTCTGGTATTGTGAAGCCTCCAGCTTTGTATTTGTTGTTTAAGTTTGCTTTAGCAATTTAGGGTCCCTTGTGTTTCCCTATGAATTTTAGCATCATGTTTTTCCAGACCTGAAAAGAATTTCATTGGTTTTTTTGGTTGGAATCAAGTGGAATCTGTAACTTGCTTTTGGAAGTATGGACATTTTGATGATATTAAATCATCCAATCCACAAACATGAAAGATTTTCCATGTTTTCATGCCTTCTTCTATTTCGCTCTTTAAAATTCTATAGTTTTCATTATAAAGAACATTCTTCTCCTTGAGTAAATTTATTCCAATGTCTTTAAATTTTCTGTAGCTACTGAAAATAGGGCTGAACTTACAAGTCTTTTTCAGCCATGATATTGTGTGTGTATACAAAAATTATTGATCTTTGTGTATTGATTTCATATCCTGCAACTTTACCAAACACTCTTACAAGTTCCAATGGTTTCTTAGTGGAATCTTTTGGGTCTCATATATATGGGATAATGTCATCTGAAAACAGGGATAATTTGACTTCCTCGTTTCAAATTATGACCCTTTGATTTCTTTTTCTTGCCTGATGGCTCCATATAAAACTTTGAAGACTATCTGGAATAGCAATGGTGAGAGGGGCATCCTTGTCTGTTTCCAGATCTTAGTGAAAGTGCTTCCAAATTTCCCCCATTCAATGTGATGCTGGCTGTGGGTTTGTTATATATTTGCTTGATTGTGTTCAGAAATGTTCCCTTTATACTCGGTTTCCTTAAGGTTTATCATGTTGTATTTTAACAAATGCTTTCTCTACATCTATTGAGATAATCATGTGGTTTTTATCTTCAATTTGTTAAATGTGATGTATCTCATTTATTGATTTGTGAATATTGAACCATCCCTACATGACCATGGATAGATCCCGCTTTGTCTAGTGAATGATCTTTCTGATATATTGTTGGATTAAACTACCTAGTACTTTGTTGAGCATTTTTGTATCTATGTTCATCAGTGATATTGGTCTATATTTCTCTCTCATTGTTGTGCCTTTTTCTGGTTTTGGAATTAAAGTGATGCTGGCCATATAGAAGGAGTTTAGGAGGATTTCCACCATTTGTACTGTTTTGAATAGTTTGAGAAGAATTGAAATTCTTTTTAAAAAGATTTTATTTATTTATTTGAAAGGCAGAGGTAGAGAGAGAAGAAGAAGAAGAAAAAGAAGAAGAAGAAGAAGAAGAAGAAGAAGAAGAAAGAGAGAGAGAGGTCCTCCATCTGCTGGTTCACTCCCCAAATGGCTGCAACAGTCAGGGCTACACCAACCCAAAGCCAGGAGCCAGGGGCCTCTTCTGGGTCTCCCACATGGGTATAGGGGCCCAAGGACTTGGGCCATCTTCTATTGATTTCCCGGGCCACAACAGAGATCTTGATTGAAAGTGGTGCAGCCAGGAATTGAACTGGGGCCTATTTGGGATGCTGGCACTGAACTTGGTGGCCTTACCCACTACACAACAGTGCTGGCCCCAGAATTCTTTTTTAAAAGTCTGGTAGAATTCAGCAGTGAAACCATCCAATCCTGGACTTTTCTTTGTTGAGAAGATCTTGATATTGATCTGTGTAGGTTTTTTATATCTTCATGACTCAATTTAGGTGGATTGTATGTGTCTGGGAATCTATCCATTGCTTCTAGATTTTTCAATTTGTTGGCATAGAGTTGTCTGTAGTCATTCCTAAAGATTTTTTCTTCTGTGGTATTTGGCATCACATCCACTTTTTCATCACTGATTTTACTAATTTGAGTGTTCTCCCTCTTTTTTGGTTAGATGTACCAATGCTGTATCAAAATTAATTTTTCAAAAACCCAGTTCTTCATTTCACCGATCATTTGTGTTTTTAGGTTTCAATTTTGTTCATTTATCCTCTAATTTTAATTATTTCTTTCCTCCTACAAATTTTGGCTTTGATTTGTTGTTGTTTATCTTTTAGATGGATAAATATACCATTTATTTGATGAATTTCCAATTTCCTGGTGTAGGTATTAATTGCTAAAAACTTCCCTCTTAACAGTGCTTTTGCTGTATCCTATAAATTTTGATATGATTTATGTCATCTTCATTCATTTACAGAAATTTTCTAATTGCCCTTTTGACTTCTTTTTCTTTTTCTGGTTTCAATTGTTAATTTTTCAAACACATGGACAAGCATTAGAATGAAGTGATTGGAATTTAGCAAAAGTTTACTATATATTGTTTATATATTTTCCCAAATAAACTTCTTATTTAATTAACACAAATTTCATAAGTACAACTTTAGGAATATAGTGATTTTTCCCACCAATCCTGTCCTCTCACCCCCACTTCCACTCTACCTTCTCCTCCCTCTTCCATTCCCAGTTCCATTCTGCATTAAGGAAAAAAAAACTGTTACTCGACAGTTATGACAAGGACAGTTCAAGTCATTCTTCTTGAAGTGTCAGTTTCACTTCTACAGATTGCCTTTTCGGTGCTCTATTAGTTATCACAGGTCAGGGAGAATATATGGCATTTGTCCTTTTGGGACTGGCTTATTTCACTAAGTATGATGTTTTCCAGATTCATCCATCTTGTTGCAAGAGACTGGATTTCTTTTTAAAAGATTTATTTATTTTAATTAAAAGTCAGAATTACACAGAAAGGAGAGGCAGAGAGAGAGAGAGAGAGAGAGAGAGAGAGAGGTCTTCTATCTGCTGGTTTACTCCCCAACTAGCCACAACAGCTGGAGCTTTGCCATTCCGAAGCCAAGAACCAGGAGATTATTCTGGGTCTCTCATTTGGGTGCAGAGGCCCAAGGACCTGGGCTATCCTCTACTGCTTTTTCAGGCCATAGCAGAAAGCTGGATTGGAAGTGAAGCAGCCGGGACTTGAATCGGCACCCCATATCGGTTGCCGGCACTGCAGGTGGAGGCTTTACCCATTACGCCACAGCGCCAGCCCCTGAATTTCATTTTTTTTTTGCTGTGCGGTATTCCATAGAGTATATATCCCATAATTTCTTTATCCAGTCTTCAGTTGATGTGCATTTAGGTTGATTCCATGTCTTAGCTATTGTGAATTGAGCTTAAATGAATATAGAGGTGCAGATAACTCTTTTATTTACTGATTTCATTTCCCTTGGATAAATTCCCAATATTGGGATGGCTGAGTCATATTTTAGGTCTATATTCAGTTTTTTGAGGTATCTCCAAACTGATTTCCATAGTGGTTTTACTAGTTTACATTCCCACCAATTAGTGAATTAGGGTAACTTATTCTTTCTGCATTCTGGCCAGCATTTATTGATTATTGATTTCTGTGTGAATGCCATTCTATCTGGAGTGTGGTGAAACTTATTGTGGTTTTGATTTGCTTTTCCCTGACTACTAGTGATTCTGAACATTTTTCATGTGTCTGTTGGCCATTTGGATTTCCTCTTTTGAGAAATATCTGTTTAAGTGTTTGGCCCATCTCTTAACTGGGTTGTTTGTTTTATTGTTGTGGAGTTCTTTAATCTCTTTGTAGATTCTGGTTATTAATCCTTTATCAGTTGCATAGTTTGCAAATAATTTCTCCCATTCTCTCAGTTGCCTCTGCACTTAAATTGTTTGAATAACTTGAGAAGAGTTGGAGTTAGTTTTCTTTAAATATCTAGTAGAATTTAGCAGTGAAGCAATCTGGTCCTGGGCTTTTCTTTGTTTGGGGTGTCTTTATTACTGATTCAATTTCCATCTTGGTAGTGAGTCTGTTTAGGTTTTCTATGGCTTCATGGCTCAATTTAGGTAGATTGTACATGACCAGAAATCTATCCATTCCTTCTAGGATTCCTAGTTTGTTGGCATAAAGCTCTTTGTAGTTATTTCTGATGATCCTTTTAATTTCTCTGGTGTCTGTTGTTACATTTCCTTTTTCATCTCTAATTTTATTGATTTGGGTCTTCTCTCTCCTTTTGTTGGTAGGTTGGCCTTTTTTTCCTCCAAAAACCACCCATTCGTTTTGCTGATCTTTTGTATTTTTGTTTCATTTTCGTTGATTTCTCCTCTAATTTTAATTATTTCTTTTCTTCTATTAGTTTTGGGTTTGGATTGCTGTTGTTTTTCTAGATATCTGAGATGCCTCAATAGCTCATTTATTTGGCACTTTCCCAATTTTTAATGTAGGCATCAATTGCTATACACTTTTCTCTTAACACTGCTTCGCTGTATTCCATACATTTTGATATGTTGTATTGTCATCTTCATTTGCTCCCAGAAATTTTTTGATTTCTCTTTTGATTTCTTCTATGACTCACTTTATTCAGGATCATGTTGTTCAATCTCCATGTGGTTGCATATGTTCTAGAGCTTCCTGAGTTGCTGATTTCCAGCTTCATTGCTTTG
Source organism: Sylvilagus floridanus (assembly GCA_949820135.1). NCBI lineage: Eukaryota > Metazoa > Chordata > Mammalia > Lagomorpha > Leporidae > Sylvilagus > Sylvilagus floridanus. The sequence goes on from OX463225.1 coordinate 124,631,668, forward strand.
TTAATCTGAGAAGATACATGGTATGATTTCAATTTTTTTTGAATTTGCTGAGACTTGCTTTATGATCTAGCATGTGGTCAATCCTGGGGATGATTCCATGCGCTGGTGAGAAGAATGTGTATGGTGTAACTGTAGGATGAAAAGTTCTGTAAATATCCATTAGGTCCATTTGGTCTATAGTGTCAATTAACTCTGCTGTTTCCTTGCTGAATTTCTGCCTGGTTAATCTATCCATTGCTAATAGTGGGGTACTGAAATACCCCCATTTCTATTGTATTTGAGTCTATGTTTCCCTTTAGATCCCTTATATTTCTTTTAAATAGTCAGGTGCCCTGTAATTAGATACATACACATTTATAATAGTTACATCTTCCTGTTGAATTGATCTCTTACACATGACCTAGTGTCCTTCATTGTCTCAATAGTTTTTGGGTTAAAGTCTATTTTGTCTCATATTAGGAAGGCTACACCAACTCTTTTTTGTTTTCTGTTAGCATGGACTCTTTTTCTATCCTTTCACTTTCAGTCTACTTGCAAATTTGTTGGTGAGAAGTGTTTCTTGTAGGCAGGAAATAGATGAGTTTTGTTTTTTAATCCATTCAGCCAATCTGTGTCTTTTAACTGGAGAGTTAAGGCCATTTACATTCAAGGTGACTATTGATAAGTAACGACTTTGCTCTGCCATTTTCCTGTAAGTATTCTTATTTTTCACTTTGCATTGCCTTTGTACTTTTACTGGGAACTTTCATTATTTTACCTTCTTTCATAGTGATGACCATGTTTCTGTGTTTCTGTGTGCATCATATCCTTAAGCATCTTCGTAAGCTGGATGGATGGTGACAAATTCTTTCAGTTTACATTTGCTATGAAAGGTCTTTCTTTTACCTTTGTTCATAAACGAAAGCTTTGCAGGGTATAGTATTCTGGGTTGACAGGTTTTTTTTCTCTTAAGACTTGGAATATATCTCACCATTTTTTCCTAGACTGTAGGGTTTCTGATGAGATTTCCACTGTGAGTCTAATTGGAGAACCTCTGAAAGTAATTTAGAATTTTTCTTGTGAAAATTTTACAATATTTTCTTTATGTTTTACTGTGGAGAGTTTGATTCCAATGTGTCAAGGTGAAGATCTTTTCCAGTCATGTCTATTAGCAGTTTTATGTGCTTCCTGTACTTGGATGTCTATTTCTTTCTCCAAATTGGGGAAATGTTCTGTTGTTATTTTACTAAAAAAGCTATCTAGTACTTTCTCTCCTTCTGTGCCTTCAGGAACTCCTAGAACCCATATGTTGGGTTATTTTCTAGTATCTTGTGGATTCTCTTCAGTGTTTTTTAGTTTTCTAATTTTTTCTTGTGTTTGGTCTGACTGTATAATTTCCTGTGCTCTGTCTTCTAAGTCAGATATTCTTTCTTCTGCTTCACCTATTCTGTTGTTAAGGCTTTCCACTGTATTTTTTATTTGTTCTATTGAATTTTTCATTTCTAAGATTTCATTTTGATTTCTCTTCAATTTGGTGGGAGAAATTTTATTTCATGTCATGTATGGATTTCATTAGTTTGTGCACGTGCTTCTGATTACTTCTAAGTAATACTATGATCATTTTTTTAAAATTTCATTTCTGGAATTTCTTCAATCTCATCATCTTCACAATCTAGTATTGAAGCATTGTGTTTGTTTTGGGGATGTCGTGTTGTCTTCCTTATGCTTGTTTCTTGAATTGGTGTGTTTGTTATTCAGCATTTGTAGAGATATTCTTCTTTTTTCTTTTTTGCTATTGTGGCTTTTATCTTTGGACTATGTCTAAATGGATTAGTGGAGTGTCTGCTTTCAGGGGGCACTTAGAGATGTGTGGTGTGTGTGGCCAGGGAGCTCTGTTCAGTACTCCAGGATGAAGGGCATGTCTGAGGTGACACATCCAGGTTTGGTTTGATAAATCTCTTTCTATTTACACTTGGGGTCTTTCTGTCAGTTGGTGTAGACTCAGCTGAGCGCCTCTCCTCAAAGGAGATCAGTGCCTGGGCTCCAGCCCCAGTATGTTATTCGTCCACCCTGCCACAAGTACCAGACAAAGGATCTGTGCAGTCCTCATTGTAAGCTTGAATTCCCCAGCAATGTCCCTCACCAGGTAACCAGGGATCTCTAATCATGAGGAGCCTCCCACAGTGACTGCCCAATGTCCTAGCCACACCCTCAGTGGCTTCACAGTTCCTGCACACAGACTCCCACAATCACAAGTACCCAGCCCCCGTCTGTTCTCCCCATCAGACTCAGGAGTCTCCGCTTAGCTGGTTGCTGGGCATAGATACAAGGTGGTGCAGCTATTATGTATGTCCAAAATGGCACCTACTTTCTGTCAGCTTGTTACAAGATGCCTTTGCATGATGACTGGGGAGAGAGAAAATGTGCCCCTCTTTGTTTTCTCTCCTCTAGTTTGGTGGGTACACTCTCCCCCATGGAACTCCAATTCAGATTTCCTCTAGGTTCTTCCTGAAGCTTTTTCATCAATGGCTTGGGCTGCTGCAGTCTGATCTTACCTCACTCTCCAATGCTGGTGTGGAGGCTCTCAGCTCCTGGGGTCCTAAGTTGTGTGTGTCCTCACCCTCCTCATAAGTCCACTGTATGCTTCCAATTTGGGTAGAGTTTCCTCCCAAACTCTTCCCTGAGATTGTACTCTTTCCACTTTTTTTTAAAAAAAACTATCTTTAGGTTTCTTCTATAACCTACTGTTCAATCAGGGGCAAGTTGTTCAGTCTCCATGTGTTTTCATATTTTCTAGTTTCTTAGGTTGTTAATTTCTAGCTTCATGCCATTGTGGTCAGAAAAGACACATGGTATTATATCATTTTTTTTTGGATTTTCTGAGACCTGCTTTATGGTATAACATATGTCTGCCCTAGAAAGAATTCCATGTACTGATGAAAAGTATGTGTATTCTTCAACTGTGAAACAAAATGTTCTGTAGATATCAGGTCCATTTGGTCCATAATGTAGATTAGCTCTGTTGATTCTTTGTTAATTTTCTATCTAGTTGATGTGTCCATTGATGAAAGGTGGGGTGTGAATTCCCCCATTATTTTGGCATTGGAGTCCATGTCCCAATTAGATCAATTAACATTTGTTTTTAAGTAGCCAGGCTTCCTAGAATTTGATGCATATACATTTTCTATAGTCACATCTTCCTGTTGAATTGACCTCTTAATCGTTACATAGTGCCCTGCTTGATTTTGTTAACAGTTTTTGTGTTAAAGTCCATTTTGCCATATATTTGGGTGGCTACATTTGCTCATTTTTTCTTTCCATTATCATGGGCTAACTTTTTCTATCCTTTCACTTTCAGTCTCCATATAAATTTGTTGATGAGGTGTGTTTCTTGTAGGCAGAAAATAGACATGTCTTATATGTAATTCAGTCAGTCAGTCTGTTTCTTTTTTTAGATTTATTTATTTGAAAGGTAGTGATACAGAGAGAGAAGGAGAAGGGGGAAGAGGAAGAGGTAGAACAGGAGAAGAAGGGAGAAAAAAAGAAGAGAAGGAGAGAGGAGAGGAGAGGAAAGGAGAGGAGAGGAGAGGAGAGGAGAGGAGAGGAGAGGAGAGGAGAGGAGAGGAGAGGAGAGGACAGAAGAGGAGAAAGAAGTTCTCTTCCTTCTGCTAGTTCATTCCCCGAGTGGCCAGTATGGCTGGGGCTGTGCTGGGCTGAAACCCAGAGCCAGGAACTTATTCTGGGCCTCTCACATGAGTGCAGTAGCCCAAGTACTTGGTCCATCTCCCACTGCTTTCCCTGGCACCTTAGCAGGGAGATGGACTGGAACTGGAACAGCCAGGACTCAAATTGGTCCCATATGTGATGCTGCACTACAGGAGGAGGCTTAACCTTCAACATCACAGTGTCAGCCCCCAGTCTGTATCTTTTAATTGGAGATTTTTTATCATTTACATTGAAGGTTATTATTGATAATTAACAATTTTCCCATAAATATTCCTATTGCTTGATTCGTATTTCCTTTGTACTTTTACTAGGATTTTTTTGCCTTCACATTATTTCATAATGATGACTATTATTCTCTGTTTCTGTGTGTAGAACATACTTTTTTTTTCCTTTAACAAATTCTTTTTTTAACTTTTATTTAGTAAATATAATTTCCAAAGTATAGTTTATTGATTACAATAGCTTCCCCCCCCCCCATAGTGTCCTTTTTTCCCCACATCCTCGCCAGCATCTGTTGTTGGTAGATTTCTGAATGTGAGCCATTCTAACTATTTTGTAGTCACAAAGTTCCCACAGTCACAGTGCTCTAGGCTCCCACAATCACAGGGTGCAAGTGACCCCTCTCAGCCCCATGAACCTGCCCAGTGCACAAAGAGAGCAGAGGCATTCCCAGAGCCAGCTGCCTGTGGGTGCTCTGCTTTGGCAATTTGAGCCCTGGAACCTGTAATGGGTTGAGGAGATGGGGGCACCTCACTGTCCTAACTGGGTGTGCAGCCCTCTGCCAATCTTCTCAGCTAGACTCAAGGTCAGTGAAGAACTCAGGGTTTTCCTTCATTAAAATTCCCCAGATGTGCATGCACGTGTGAGCCACTGCAGCTTCTAGGCTTTGAGATGCTTTCTCCCTGCTGGTTGTCAGGCACCACTGTGGGGAGATGGGGGAAAGAAATGTCCTTTTCTTTCACTGGATTAGGTGAGCACCCTGCCCCTGCTAGGAATCCAGGCTGGACTCAGAGTCAGTGTGGTTTGCAAGGTGCTCCTTAGGCAATACCAGCAGTGGCATAGGCTGCCACAGACTGCTCTCACCTCACTTGCAGAAGCTGGTATCCTCTTCTTTGACCCCCAGCTGTGAGTGCTGTGAGTGGTGTCCCTGCTCGCTACTGGTGTTTGTACTTTCCACACTGCTACATGGCATCTCTCTTTCCACTGGAAACTTCTTTCAAATTCTCTCCTGAGAAAGCACTTCCTCCATTTTTTCTTTGTAATCTTGCCCTGGTCAAAATCACCATGTCTTTTCCCTATCCAGCCATCTTGATATCCCCTATTTTGTGTTTGTTTAAAATACTAATTTATTTGAGAGACAGAAAAACAGAGCTCTTATCCACTGGTTCATTCTCCAAGTGCCTGAAAAGAATGGGACCAGGGCTGCCGCTTGAATCCAGGGACTCAGTCTAGGTCTTACATGTGGTTGTCAGGGACACAATTATTTGAGCCATCATCCCCATTAGAAAGAAGCTGGAGTCAGGAACCAGAGCGTTACTGAAACCAGGTACGCCAAAGTGAGACATAGGCATCTTCAGTGATGTCTTGAACCATTGGCTAAATACTCATCCCGTTTTTAACAAACTCCCTGTTCTTAAATGTACTTTGGCCTGCTACCAAGCTATCTAGTAGTATTGTGTCTCCTGTACTCTCCTTTCTTCCCTGATTTCTTCTGAACCCAAGTCTCAGATTTCTATTTGTTTTGTTGATGCTAATTTTAATCAATTTTTACTTTTTTATAAATGGCACATTACGACAGTACTTTTGAAAACAATAACAGAACATTAGCAATGAAGTTATCTCCAAACCCCAAATACTTTACTCTCTAATTCTTGAGCAGAGAATTTTCTCTATATATATTTTATTAATTAATTAATTAATTTTGGTCAACCCATGTTTTCAAGATCTTACCTATAGCTCAACCATATCAAGATATTTTCTAAGCAATGGCAGTTTTTTCCTAAAGAGAAGCTACAGTAGCAGATCTAAGGATAATTTTCTAAGCCATGTGGTAATCAGGTGTTAGGTGAGAATGAAATCAAAACACAAAGAAGTTTTTTTTTAGTGGCTTAAAAAAGGGTAGATCTATTCTCAGATTTCTGAGGAATCACACAGAGTCTTTTATATATTCAAGAATAAATTGAGTTACATTTTTAAACATACAATAGACATTATTGAAGTTGTCTTCACCTGGCCATTACACCTGCCTTTATCATTCTTCTTTTATGCTTCTATTGTATTAATGCTATTCTCCCAAATGAGTTCAATTCTTTGTGCACAAGGAAATTATAGAGAGTACTGAAAAGTTAGAATCAAGGCCAATAGTTCTTCAAAATTAAAGGGAATGGGAGAAATACCAAAAACTGAATACTCTCAAATGTTTATATTATCCAAACAAAAGAAAAGGAGGCTTATCCATGCTTGAAACTACTGAGCATAATACTAAATCTCAAAAATTTTAAGAATTTAATTAAGCAGATGACGTGGTAAGATCATGTAATAAAAGTAGTCATTACTTAAAGAAAGCCTGGGTTTATAAGAAAGAGGTCATGCAAATAGATCTCATTCTTTTTTTTTTTTTTTTGAAAGATTTGCTGGACCATATACCAGAAAATGTCAAAGGCATTATATTTGGATTTCAGCAGAATGTTTAATATCATTTTTAAAAATATCTCTGGATACCAGATGAAAAAATGTGAAACAAAAAAGCATCGGTTTTAGTCAGCGCCGCGGCTCACTAGGCTAATCCTCCATCTGCGGTGCCGGCGCTCCAGGTTCTAGACCCAGTTGGGGCACTGGATTCTGTTCCAGTTGCTCCTCTTCCAGTCCAGCTCTCTGCTATGGCCTGGGAAGGCAGTGGATGATGGCCCAAGTGCTTGGGCCTGCACCCCCATGGGAGTCCTGGAGGAAGCACCTGGCTCCTGGCTTCGGATCGGTGCGGCATGCCGGCCGTAGCAGCCATTTGGGGGGGTGAACCAATGGAAGGAAGACCTTTCTCTCTGTCTCTCTCTCTTACTGTCCAACTCTGCCTGTCAAAAAATTTTTTTAAATTTTAAAAAAGCATCAGTTTAGTTAAGTGAATGTGTAGCTAATTGAAGAGAAAAAATATACACTATATAATTTTGTGTAAGAGGGAAAAAATAAATCACAGTAAGTGAATAGAAAGTAACAGGGTAATCTTTTAGATACAGTAACAAGAAGCCTTACAACTAAGGAAAGGACATTTGAAGCAATATTTGAAGTGACCTAAGGATTTGAGCCACATGACTATCTGACAGAGAAAAGAAGTAGTTAAAAAATTAGCAAATTCAAAAGCCTAGAGAAAAGAATGTGGAATCTTTATGAAAGCACAGACAGTTAATAACGAATGAGTAGGAGAGGAGTGGGAGAAAGAGTTCAGAAAATGAGCGTTAAATCACCTGTGATCATGATAAACATTCATATTCTGTTCTAAATATGATACAAGCCGTTAGAAGTCTCTGAGTTGAACTGTATTTCAGAAAATCTCAGGCTGCAGTGCGAAGAATAAAAATGATGGTTTAAGGAAACAAGGACAAAGATGGAGGCACAAGGGGCAATAAAGAAACTATTTGGGGGCCGGCACCATGGCTCACTAGGCTAATCCTCCGCCTTGTGGCACCGGCACACTGGTTTCTAGTCCCAGTTGGGGTGCCGGATTCTGTCCCAGTTGTCCCTCTTCCAGGCCAGCTCTCTGCTGTGGCCAGGGAGTGCAGTGGAGGATGGCTCAAGTCCTTGGGCCCTGCACCCACATGGGAGACCAGGAGAAGCACCTGGCTCCCGGCTTCAGATCAGCGAGGTGCGCTGACTGCGATGGCCATTGGAGGGTGAACCAACGGCAAAAAGGAAGACCATTCTCTGTTTCTCTCTCTCTCACTATCCACTCTGCCTGTAAAAAAAAAAAAAAAAAAAAAAAAAAAAAAAAAAAAAAAAAAAAAAAGAAGAAAGAAAGAAAGAAACTATTTGGGGAGCTCAGAAGAACATATTGGTGTCCTAAACAGAAAACTGTGGAAGTAGTGATAGGTGGTCATATCCTGCATACATTTTTTTGAATGCATCATAATAGAATTTATAGAAGGAATGAATATGTAGTTCAGAGAAAAGGGTGCATTTAAGGTTTTGGTCTAAATAATTGTGTGAATTACAAAATTCAAATGAGAAACACTGGAGGAGGGTCAGTAGAGGGATGAATCTGAGAATGAAACTTCTGACAGAGATCTTAATTACATTTATCTGAAACCAATATTGTCACTGACAAAAGCCAACATCTCAAATTAGCATAAAGAGTTGATTATTAAATAAGTGATTTGGAGACAAATGGATGGCCATATGGCAAAAAGCAAGTCTGTCATGGACCATATGCTAGGGTAAATTTCAAATGAATGAGAGTTTTAGTGAAAAGAGGGACTAAAAGTGTGGTCAAAAAATCTGGAAAATTACATCATGAACTTAATTTAGACAAAATCTTTCTAACTATGACACAGTTTTTTAAAATATCAACACCGTCAGTCTCTGCCTTAGCAGATGCAAGATACATTTTTGCTTAGTTTCTTGGCCTTATTCCATGCATGTGCACCATAGAAACCTAATGTTGACATGGGAAAAATTCCATTCAGGATTTTAGGATTTTTTGCCTTCAGCTTTCTTCCCCCTTAGTGATACTGGCTCCTTAGAGTACTGGTTTTCTCAAGATTTTATCTCTCAGCCAGCGATATTGCTTCAAGTTCTAAGACACCACTCTCTTTTCAGAATGCATATTCTATGGTAGAATTTCAGAATGTATATTCTATGAATAAAAAAGCAGTGGATGAGTATAGGGATTATTTTCCTTCATTGTTATCATTCAATTTCTTATTGGTTGTTAGGGCTTTTTGATGATTCCATACAGCTAATTTTTTAAAATCACTTCCACATTTTCTAATTATTCTCAGCAAGAGGTTTGTATGATACAAGTGATTCATGGATGACTGTATCTTAGTGTTCAATTGATCCCACAAACAACAAAGCAGCAAGGATTTACATGATCTAAACACAACAATTTATACATTTGAACATTTATAAAATTAAGATTAATACCAACAACTACATAACTCATATTCTTTTCAGATCATGTTGGAAAATTATCAAGTATTTTGCCTGCACTAGGATCTAAGATAATTCCTCTAGAGCTTTGATGAATTATTTTTAAGAAGACTAGCAACTAAACAACATATTTAAGTTACAAATCAAAAACAAGGATGAAAAATAAACTTAGCAAGTTTGAGTCATACTTATAATTAGTCACATGCAAAATTATAATTGAAGTGTATAATCTACTTTGAATGGAATGTTATGATAATATTATGTAAGACAATTAAATAATGGACCTAAGCAACACTTAGCATGTGTATTCTTTAAAAGCTTGCAATAAAAAGAAAACTTTAAAAATAATGAGCTAAACATACAACCCCACACATTAAAGGAGGAGAACCAGATAGACCACAAAAAAATCATAAAGATAGGAGCAGAAACTAACCAAATAGAGAATAGTTACATCACAATCAATAAGATCAAGTATTTGTCTCTGAAAGACTAGTAAAGTAGACCAAACTTTGGATGGTTGCTTATCTAGAGAAATTACTATTGAATAGTATTTAGAAAAAGTGTGGATCTTGTGTCTGTTTTGGCATCAAGCAGCAGCTTAACCCTCTAGACCATAACACTGGCCCCTGTTTGCTTTTCTTAGTAAAATCTGATAGACTATTTTCAAAGCTTAAGTGAAAGAATAAGAAACCCAGAATAACCATTAAACATCCTTTAATAATTAATTAATTTAAGAGGCAGAGAGAGAGAGAGAGAGAGAGAGAGGAAGTTTTGATCCCTTGATTCATACCTCAAATGCCCACAACAACCCAGATTGGGTCAGGTTCAGAAATAGGAGCCAGTAACACAAACCAGGTCTTTCACTTGAGTAGCAGCAATCCAATCCTTTGAGCCATCACCACTTCCTCCCAGCATTTGCATTAGAAGGAAGCTAGAGTCACGAATGCAACTGGGTACTGAATTCAGGTACCCCAGTATTGAACATGGGCATCTTTTTTTTTTTTTTTTTGACAGGCAGAGTGAACATGGACATCTTAACGTGATCATACACTTAGAAGGGAAAAGCTAAAATTAGGAAACTGTTCTATGAAGTATCAGTATTGGTTATCTTATTTCAGCAAATCTAAAGTGGCATAGTTGTAAGCTGCATGATTATTTGCATGTCATTAAGAAAAGAAAAGCACTGTCATTCTAAGCTATGACACAGTATCTCAATGATAGTCTGCATAATGCATGAATTAGTCACACCACTTCATTGTTTTGAAATTTCTTTCATCTAGTTGAGATTAGACTATTTCTCCTGCCAGCAGATGAACTGCTTTGTTTGTAATAGGAAAATTTTTGCATGAATTTTAATAAATAAATGGAAATAGCATCATCTGTTTGTTACTATTTTAATTTATGAGGTTCTATTAAGCACTTGCTGTTGTCTTGAAAAAATAAAGTTATAGTTATTATTTTAACAAGGAATATTACTTTACTAATAACTACTTTTTGTACAACTCCTCTGTCTTTGGAATATTATGTATATTTAATAAATTTTCTTCCAAATGATAAATTAGAGTACATATTTTGAAAAAAATTAAAATGGCAGTTGTCAATGTCTATTAATAATGATATATATATATATATAACTCAATATTAGTGACTGTAACTGGGATATCTATAATTAAATTTGCATCTTTTTAAGAAAAGCAAACTGTATTATGACTCTCATAAAGTTGACAGTGATTACAAGGCATGGGACATCATCGGATGCACCAAATGTAAAATGTAAAACTGCATATGCATCAATGAATTTATAAAATATAACGTAAAGCTGTAATAATTAAAACAACATAGTACTAGCACAGGAGATAAAAGTAGACAAGTGAGGCATGAATATAGACCTACTCACATACAGATACATAAGAAGATATTAGTGAATTCAGACCAACGGAAATGAGAAACTAAGCAATAAATGGTGCTAGGGTAATCGAATATCCAAATAAGGGCGAGGGGGTCAAAATCAATTCCAACATTCAAATGACACAAGACAAAGTTTTCATATCCATAAATAAAAATACTGTATTTTAAAAAATACTTTAAAAGTATTTTAATGTTTGGGATATCTGTTATATTATGTAAGGAAGACAACAAAAAACAAGTTGAATAAATAAGGAGGATTCAAAAAATTCATGGAAAAGGAATTAAGCAATATTTTATTTTGGTGCCAATATCTTTAAATGCATGCATGAATTTTTCATAATACACATTTTCCATGAAATTTTCAAGATCTCTTGTGTGTATCTTTAATAGATCACAGACAGAGATAAAACTTCTTGGAGTTGTTCATATATAGATTGTATTCAAAGTTATGTGAATGCATTATAATCCCATAAGGTAGAGAAGAAGTCCAAGAATGAAGCATTGAGCACTTATTCAAAGGAATGATCAAGGCCAAAGGATGCTGAGAAGTGGCGAGTAGAAGCAAAGTTGGTAATATGGCCTAGAAACTAAGTAAACAAAGTGACTGACTGTGTCAAAGGTGTTAACTTTGATTACAGCAATGTCTAAGAACTCACAGTTAGATCTGGCCATGTGGGGATTAGGGGATGATGTTGACAAAATTATTTCAGTGGGGCTGTTAAAATGAAAGCTTGATTGGAATTGTTTCAAAAGAGAAAGAAAATAAGTTTGTGGAGACTGAAAATGCTTTTCATGCAGGATATCATACCTTAAGGAAGATATGCTATCCTCAAAGGAGGATAGTTGTTTTAATTTTTGGCATTACCTTTTTTAAAAACATATTTGTTTGAAAAGCAGAGTGACAGAGACAGAGACAGAGAGATCTTCCATCCACTGGTTCACTCCTCTGATGGCCACAATAGCCAGGTCTGGGCCAGGCCAATTCCAATCGGGTCTCCTTTCGAGATAGTAGGGACCCATGTATTTAGGCCATCTGCTGCTGCCTACCATGGAGCATTACCAGAGAGCTGGTTCAGAAGCAGAACAGCTGGGATCCGAATCTTCACTCCAACATAAGATACAGTTGTTTAAGCTGCTGTGCCACCACACTGTCCCCAGTGTTGCTGTTCTGAAGAAAGGGAGATGTGCCTTCATTTTTTTTTTAAGATTTATGTATTTATTTGAAAGTCAGAGTTACACGGAGAGAAGAGAGGCAGAGAGAGAGAGAGAGAGAGAGAGAGAGAGAGAGAGAGAGGTCTTCCACCCACTGGTTCACTCCCCAATTGGCCACAATGGCCGGAGCTGTGCCAATCTGAAGCCAGGAGCCAGGTGCTTCTTCCAGGTCTCCCATGTGGGTGCCAGAGCCCAAGGACTAGGGCCATCCTCTACTCCTTCCCTAGGCCATAGTAGAGAGCTGGATCAGAAGAGGAACAGCCAGGACTAGAACCAGTACCCATATGTGATGGAGGCTCTTCAGGCCAGGGTGTTAACCTGCTGTGCCACTGTGCTGGCCCCATGCCTTCATTTTTGAGTGCTGATGGAATTGTCCAGACAAAAGGTAAAAATTGGTAACATAGGAGAGTTGGGGTATAACTTGAAGGTGAAAGCTGATGATTAAAGGCTGCCCAGTCTGATAATTTTCTTAAAGCAAATTTGGCAAAATTAAGAGATGTAGTATTCAAAATTGAGAAGCTGTCTCATTGCTTATGTGATCAGACCTGCGATTCCCACCTAGAGCATTGTGCAGTGGACAGCACCTCTTCCTATCACTGTGAGGGGGACAGGACACCTCCAAGGTAACATTAAAAATGCTAAGACAGGATGGAAATTAATCTAAAAAAATGATGCACACAACAGTTGATCCTGGAGGGATGAAAACTTGAATAGAAAAGATGAACAGTGACCTTCACAGAGATTCCATGTGGAAAAAAGTGTGCCCTGCTTTTATAAACATATCCCTGGAAAGAAAACTAGGAAGAACAAAGCAGAATCACAAAGAGGTAGGTTTGCACCAATTACTTTATTTTTCAAAAGTGTGTCTGCATGGATTTTAAATGTATGAATTCTTAACTATGTAAATTCTTACCTATGTAAATATGTTGTAAATAGAAATACAAAAGTATAGTCATTATTTTCTTCAGTTTTCATTGTACTTTTTGTTCTCTTATTGCTATATTTTAGTATTATTTATATATTCTGATATATTCTCTATCAGATATTTGATTTGCAGACATTTTCTCTCCATCTGTGTCTTGTCACTTCTCTCTCATGTTCATTTTATTGTCCATGTCAGTATATATTTATTCCTTCCTAATTTCAGTTTTCTGCTTTTCTTGTTCAGTTGTATTAGTCTTTGCAAATAACAAACCTCTAACATTCTTGATTCTTCCTATTTTACTGTCATTTTTTATTTCATTATTTTCTGTACCTATTTTTATTTTACTTACTTCCATCTGTTTTTATTAGGTTTCGAATGTGATATCTTCCTAGTCCATTGTTATTTTTGGACATTCTTGCATTCCAGTGTAAGCAGCCATTCTGTAAATTATTCTCTAAGGATAAACTTTGCTACATTTCACAAATTTTATATGTCATAGTTTGATAAATATTCAACTGAAGTATTTTCTAATTTTAGCTAGGTTTCTTTTTGATACATGAATTATTCAGAGATACATTGCTTAACTTCCTACAATTCAGGAGTTTTACAATTATCATTACTGATTTCTAAATTATTTGTGTGTAACTGTATGATTTTAATATTATTGAAGTTTGATATTGTTACCATTTAGGGCAAACTTTGCTGAATGACCCACACACACTTGAAAAGACTGTACTCATATGCTTTGGTTTGGGGTGCAGCTCTGATTGTGACAATTTTATCACATTTATCCCATATATATTCATGGCAAATAGGCACCTGAAAAGATATAAAAACCACAGATGAAACAACATTGAAGTAACACTATATACTTTTTAGAATGGCTTAAATTAAAACACAAAATTATAATACCAAATATTGTTAAGAATATAGAGAACTTGGGGCCAGCACCGTGGCTCACTTGGTAAATCCTCTACCTGTGGTGCCGGCATCCCACATGGGCGCTGAGTTCTAATCCCGGTTGCTCCTCTTCCAGTCCAGCTCTCTGCTGTGGCCTGGGAAGGCAGTGGAGAACGGCCCTAGGGCTTGGGCCCCTGCACCCACACGGGAGACCAGGAAAAAGCACCTGGCTCCTGGCTTCAGACTGACGCAGCGCCAGCCGTAGCAGCCATTTGGGGAGTCAACCAACAGAAGGAAGACCTTTCTCTCTGTCTATAACTCTACCTGTCAAACAATAAAAAAAAAGAACATAGCGAATTCATTTATGACTGATGGGAAATGCAAGACGACATAGTCATTTTGGAAAGAGTTTGACTGTTAAGAGATTAAACTTATAGTTTTTATCCAACATGCTATTGCTATGTATTTACCCTACTGAATTATAACCATACTAAGATCTGTATGTGAATATATATAGCAATTTTATTCACAATTGTCCCAATTTAAAATAGCCAAGATTATTTCCAATAGGTAGATAGACAAAGAATTTGTGATCTAGCCATACAATGGAACATTAGTCAACAATAAAAACGACTGAACAATTGACTCATAACAGCATGGATAAATCTTTAATTCATTTTGCCAAGGGAAAAAAGATACAACAGGCTATATATTGGATGATTCTATGAATGTATGATTCAGAGGGAGATAGAATTGTAGGGGCAGAAAACAGAGCAGCGATTGCCAAGACTGGAGAAGGATGAAAGAGTGACTTACAAAGGGATCACATAGGAGAATATTTAGATCTGTGTGGTACAGACACACATGCATTTATCAAGTCATGGAGTTACAGGGGGCCAAGATGATGGATGAGTAAGGAACTCTGGCAGCCACCTCGTATCAGGAACATCAATTTAAATGGCTATGCACACACCAAGTCACCTTCACAAGAGCTACAGAAGCCATGAGAGGCCACAGTACTTCATTTTGCTATAAAAAGAATCACTTTGGCAAAAACAAGAAAGAAAAAGTCCCCCACATCACCCATCCTCCAATTTCAAGCAGCACAGGGGGAGAGATGTCTCATGCTTGGAAGAGGGAGAGTGAATTGAATTCCACTGCCAGGCCTACAAGTGGGTATCTGGAGCCTCCTCAGCCAGGCTGCCTCCAACACCACTCAGTGAAATTCCAGCCATGTGGAGGAGCCAGTCTCAGGGAGAGACCTGCACCCTGGTGAGACAGACTTGTTTGAGTGTGTATCACCGTCAGGCACTTGTGGACTTAGTGTGTGCTCCTAAGACTGCACAGGGCTTGGTGACTGTCAGACTCAGATAGGACCTATCTGTGATGTGACCCATCTAGGGTTGCTTGTGCAGCTGAGGCATTGCTTCTAGCATCCCTTCTGCAACCTTGAGCAAACAGCAAGGAATCACAGGACTGTTTTGGGATTCGGTGCCAGGCTGATAAAATCCAGCATTTAGCAGATCCTAATGGTTGCTTTCCTCAGACCAGTACCTGGAGATAGGAACTCTGGATCTGCTTCAGTGCCTAGTGAAGTTCTCATGGTCCTGGGTGAGCAGCTTTATGCTACAACCCATACCACCAGTGGCTGAAAAGTGTGATATCAGCCAGTAGGCTCATCTCAGCAGCAGACAGATGATAGCAGGATGAGCTTTGGGCCTACCTTCAGGCTGCACTGGTTTTGGTGGGCTGTGAGTTCAGGATATGATCTTGCATTGAGACATTGGTGGACACAGAAAAAGGAGTCTGGACCTGCCATAGGCCCAGGAAGAAGCTTGTAGGGATGGATTGCACATCTTTAGGTACTTCTCCAGTTCATACTAAACAGTATATCAGCTATAGATTTGGGACAAATTTGAGTTTGGGGAGTATTACAAGACTGAGTCAATAAAAACATCAAAAGCAGACCTGGAGCAAGCCTCAACTTAGGGTATCACCTAGAGCTGAACTCACAGAAGGATACACATAAACAAATAAAAAGGGTGCCTAGAATTTCTGGAAGGACAGCCACAAATAGTTCCAGATCACTATAAGTAATCTTTCAATGTGCAGATGATGTTATACACCATCTAATTAAAAACATGATAGAAACCAATAGCAAAATAGATCAAACAGAAGAGATGTGTTCCATCTAGAAAATGGAAATAACTGGGGCCTGCACTATGGCGCAGTAGATTAATCCTCTGCCTGCAGCACCAGCAAACCATATGGGAGCCGGTTTTAGTCACGGCTGCTCCTCTTCCAATCTAGCTCTCTGCTGTGGCCTGGGAAAGCAGCAGAAGATGGCCCAACTCCTTGGGCCCCTGCACCCACATAGGAGACCTGGAAGAAGCACCTGGCTCCTGGCTTCGGTTTGGCACAGCTCCAGCCAGTGCTGCCATTGAGGAGTGAACCAACAGACAGAAGACCTTTCTCTCTGTGTCTCCCTCTCACTGTCTGTAACTCTACCTCTCAAATAAATAAATACAATATTTTTTTAAAAAAAGAAAAAGAAAATGGAAATAACGGTTATAAACCTATATGCACTCAATATAAGAGCACCCAAATACATAAAGCAAATATTAGTAAACCTAAAGGGAGGGATAGACTTGAATACAATGATAGTGCGGGACCTTAACACTCAGCTTTTAAGAATGAAGAGATCATCCTGACAAAAAATCAACAAGGAAACAGCAGAGTTAAATTTCACCCAAATCAATTGGACCTAATGGACACCAACAGAACTTTCCATCAACAACTGCAGAATACATATTCTTCTTAATATCACATGAAACATTTGTTTCCAGAATAATTCAAATGGTAAGTCATATATCAGGTTTCAATACTTTTAAAAGGGCAAAAATAATATTGAGTCATTTTCTGACTGTAATACAAATAAAACTAGAAAATGTAAGTAAATGGGATTTTATGAAACTAAGTTTTTGTGCTGCAGAAGAAACAATCAACAGAGTGAAAAGACAAATTATAGAATAGAAGAAAATATTTGCAAGCTGTACACAAGACAAAGGGTTAATATCCAGAATATATAAGGAACTCAACTCAATAGCACAAAAAAAGACATACAAGTGGCCAACAGATACATGAAAAAATGCTCAACATTACCAACTTACAGGGAAGTGAAAATCAGAAACACAGTGAGGTATCACCTCCCTCCAGTAAGATTGGCTATTATTAAAAAGACAAAAGATAAAAAAGATTGGTGAGGATGTAGAGGAAGAGAGAACACTTGCACATTGTTGGTGGGAATGTAAATTAGTATAGCTATTATGGAAACAGTATGGATATTCCTTTTAAAAATTAAAATAGAACTAGCATATTATTCAGTAATCCTACTCCTAGGTGTATATCTAAGGGAAATGAGATTTATCTGTCAAACAGACATCTGTACTCCCATATTTATTGAAGCACCATTCATAATAGTTCAAAAATAGAAACAATAATGAGTTTCCAGCTACTGATGAATGGATAAAGAAAAATGTGGTACATATACGTAGTGGAATATTACTCAGCCACAAAAAGGATGACATCTTGTCATTTGAATCATCATGGATGGAACCGGAGATCATTATGTTACATAAAACCAGCCAAGCACAGAAGGACAAATACCACATGATCTCACTTATATGTGGAGTCTAAAAACGTTCTTTCATAGAGGGTAAAAATAAAGTGGTGTTACCAGACACCAGGGAGAGAGTGACGAGGAAAGGCTGATTGGCAGGTACTAGGTTATAACTAGAGAGCAGTAAGAAGTTCCGGGGTACTGTTGAGCAGTAGAGTGACTGTAAATAGTGTTAATGTACTGTGTATCGCTCTGAAAAAAAGATAGAATTTTGATGTTTTCACTATAAAGAAATGTTAAGTGCTTGAAGGAGTAAATGTATTTACCCAGATTGGACACTATACATTATACACATGTAATAAAACATCACACAGTACCCCATAAATACATACAATTTAAAAACTTCTGAAGTAATACAACCAAAAGAATAAACTTAATTGTAAACAAATTTAAGAAAATGTAATCAGACTATAAAATGTAACTGAGGTTTTCCAGTTTGCAACAGTCTGGAAAAAACGAGTACCAGATTTATCTCCCTATGTTAAATAAATGTTAAACAGGATAAAATGTATGAAACACATATTTTCAGACATTGGACATGGACAGTGATCCTACTATCTTGAAGAAAGTAAAAACACACAAATTAACCTCCACTTTTACCCCAGGTTTCTGCTTAAAAGTATTTTTTCAAATAGCAGCTCTGAAAAGTAGAATCAGTAATTTCAGGGAAGAGAGAAAACAGAATTTGAGATCTCTACAGAGGCCAGCATTTGCCAAACATGATACTCAAGGGTAGAGAATTGTCCAAAAGAAGGCCCCCATGTCTGCAAAGTAGTCATAGAGTCCTCAGTGAATTTTGAAGTTCAGCATGCACAAGGGAACATCCCGTGGGGCTAGTAGAGGATAGCCACTGGGGGGCTGTGAACTGGACAGGGTATTGTAGAGTCACACAGCTCTGTGGTTATTAGAGTTTTGAAGACTTGAAAATTCATAGCACAACATGTGGGATACACAGCGAAGACTGTGGAGGGCTACAATTTACAAATACGCCTGATGTAGTTCAAAGTATGGAATATGGGAATGAATGTTTTGCCTAGCAGTTAAGAAGAACCCATATTAACGTGTCTGAGTTCAGTCTCTGGCTACTGGTTCCAGTTTCCTGCCAATACAGACACTAAGAGGCAGTGGTGATGGCTCCAGTGACTGAGTTCCTGCTACTCACGTAGTAGACCCTGACTGAGTTCCCATCCTCCAGGTTTGGTCCTGAGCTATTGAAGGCATCTGGGGAGAAAACCAATGGATAGTAGATTTCTGACTCTATATGTCTCAAATAAACACATTAGTTAATTTTTAAGAGATAAGGATGGTATTTTTAAGTCCCTAAGAAAGCTCCAAATAAGCCTATATAAAAGAAAATCAATCTGACAACAAATTCACTGCCTCTCAGTAAAATCACAACACTTTAAAAGAAGAAAATATAATTCAGACTCGCAAAAATGTGACATTTACAATGCTAAGCAAAAACCATAGAAAAAAATAGCTGTAAAAGCAGCCAAGGTAATTTTTACACAAGAGAACAAAGATAAAATTGACTACTTGCCTCTTATAAGAAGAAATTCAAACTAAAAGACAATGCAAATATTTTTTAAAAAATTTTTCCAGAGAAAACATCTATCAAAAGTGAAGGCAAAGTATTTTTAATATATATATATATATATAGAGAGAGAGAGTTTAACTTCTTTTTTAAGATTTATTTTGTTTATTTGAGAGGTAGAGTTACAGTCAGAAGGAGGGAGAGAAAGAGAGAGAGAGAGAGAGAGAGAGAGAGAGAGAAAGGTCTTCCATCTGCTGGTTTACTCCCCAGGTGGCTGCAAGGGACAGAGCTGAGCTGATCTGAAACCAGGAGAGAGGAACTTCTTCTGGGTCTCCCACATAGGTGCACTTGGGCCATCTTCCACTGCTTTCCAAGGCACATTAGCAGGGAGTTGGATCAGAAGTGGAGCAGCTAGGACTTGGACTGGCACCCTTATGGGATGCCAATGCTGCAGGTGGAAACTTAACCTACTACATCACAGCCAGCATCAATAAACACATTTTAATACAAAAGCTGATAGATTTATTTTTAGCAAGTATCCACTTCAAGAGCTAATAGCAGCTCTTCAGATAACTCATATCTAAATTAAGGAATGCAGAGTACCCAAAAAGGTGAATATGTGGGCACATGTAAAAATGAAAGCAGAAAAAAGCATACAAACCCTAATCATAAGGAAGCTAGGATTTCTGTGAGATAAAGCAGGCACCAAGAGAAAAGTATTACTAGAAATAAGGAAGGACATCTCATGCAAATACAAAGGTCAGCTTTTCAAGAAGACATTCAATCCCAAACATGTGGATACCCAATAACAAGGATTTCAACACATGCACCAAAAAAATGACAGAGTATAGACAAGTACAATTTGAATCTGTGATACACATCACTCTTAACTGATAGCATAAACAGCCTGTGACTTGGTCCCTGCTTATTTTAACTACAATCTGGGACCAATCCTATCCTCCTGTGCACTTGCCCAGTGACCTGGCAGGAAGCAGCAAGGATGCATAATGGGGAAAGGACAGTTTTTAACAAATGGTTTTAGGAAAACTGGATATCCACACTCAAAAGAATGAAGTTGGAACCTTATTGATACCATAAACAAAAATTAACTCAAAAGGGATTAAAGACTTAAATCTAAGTTGTAAAACTTATAAAGAGAACACAGGGAGAAACCTCCTTCACGTTGGTCTTGGCAATGATCTTTTGGATGTAGCATCCAACATGCAACAGAAGCAAAGGCAAACAAGTTAGACTACATCAAACAAGCTCCCGCACAGCAAAGGAAAAAATCAACAAAATTAAAAGACAGCCTGTTGAATAAAAAAATATTTGTGACCCATAAATCTGATGAAATTAATATCCAAAAACATATAAGGAATTAATAAAACTCATACAAAAACAGACTAAAAAATGTCTAAACCAACATTTCTCCAAAGAATCTAAACCAACATTTCTCCAAAGGCATACAAATGGCTAACAAATAAATGAAAAGATGTGAAACTTCACTATTCATCAGGAAAATGAAACTCAAACTACAGTGAAGGATTACTGTGCACTTCTTAGGATGCCCATCTTAAAATAGATAAAATGTAACAAGGGTTGCCAAGGCCTTGGGGAAAAGGAACTCTTGCAGGAACATAAATTGTTACAGCTATTATAGAAAACAATAAAGAAGCTCCTAAAATTTGAAAAAGAGAAACTACTGTATAATCTAGCAATACCTTCCAGATCTATATCCAAACTAAATATAATCATTATGTTGAAGAGATACCTGCATTCTTATGTTCATTGTAGCATTATTTATAACAGCCAAGATATGGTAACCACTTAATATCTCTTGGCAGATAAATGTATAAAGAAAATGGGGCCGGTGCTGTGCTGGTTCAAGTCCTGGCTGCTCCACTTCTGATCCAGTTCTCTGCTATGGCCTGGGAGGGCAGTAGAGGATAACCCAAGTCCTTGGACTCCTGCTCCTGCGTGGGAGACCCAGAGGAGGCTCCTGGCTCCTGGCTTTGGATCGGCACAGATCCGCCCATTGTAGCCATCTGGGGAGTGAACCAGTGGATGGAAGATCTCTCTCTCTCTGCCTCTCCTTCTCTCTCTGTGTAGCTCTGACTTTCAAATAAATAAGTAAATCTTTTAAAAAATGTATAAAGAAAATGAGGCATATACATGTAATGAAACATTCAGCTGTAAAAAAAAGAAATTCTGTCATTTGAGACAACATAGATGAACATGGAAGACAGACATAGAAATGTAATCTCATTTATATGTGGAATCTAAAAAGTTGAAGTTACAGAAGAAGAGAATGGAATAGTGGTTACCAAAGGTGGTGGATAGAGGTTAGGGAGATTGCAGAGATGTGGGTCAAAAGTGCAAACTTTTAATTTAAGAAGGAATTGTTCTGAGATCTAATGGACAGCACAGTGATCATATTCAATAATACTGTATTATATACTTAGAAATTTGCCAAGAGAGTAGATCTTGTTACCATAAAACAAACAAAACAAACCTGATAACTAGGTGAAGCGACTGAGGTATTAATTATCTCGATTGTGATAATTATTTAACAATGCATTTGTATTTCAAATCATTAAGATGCACATCATTTTGTAAAATATTTATGTATTTATTTATTTAATTTGTTTATGAGGAGGGAAGGTCTGCAATAATGGACCTTGAAGCTGAAGCTGTGAGCCAGAACCACAATCTGGGTATCTCATGTGGGTGGAAGGGACCTGGTCATTTAAGCTATCAACTGCTGACTTCCAAGGTGTGCATTAGCAGGAAGCTGGAATTGGAGTGGAGCCAGGACAGGAAGCCAGTCACTCCAAGATGGGATGTGGACTTCCCAAGCAGTTTCTTAGCCACCAAGCCAAACATCTGCTCCAAGTTTGCACAGCTTTTATGTATATAATATTTAGATGACAATTATGCTAGAATGGAGATAGAGGAATTATTTTAAATAAAATAGATCAGATTATAAATATAGAAGTTATAACTGTAATTCATATAAAAGTAACTATAAATTAAGTTAATTCTCACTGATTTCTCTTATGTACCTGAAAATTTCCAGAATAAGGATATAAAACACTAGAACAGTGCTAGGGATACTGAGATCTAGGCAAAATTTTCCATTAATTATACTGTATTGTGTTTTTAGTTAGCATAATTAAATTTCAATAAAAAATTTAAATAATAAATAAAGCAAGGAAAGGAAGAGAGTAATTGTGCCAATTAATTTGTGAGGTCAGGATAACCTGACACTAAATCCAAACAAAGATAGTGCCAGAAAAGATTACAAAAATATCCTTATGAAAATAGTTGTAAAATTATTAGCAAAATGAGTAATCAAATTTAGTAATATATAAGGAGTTCTCAAAATGTTCATGGAAAGTTCATGTTATGAAAAACTATGCTTAGATTTCAAAAATATCTTGTACCAAAATAAGTTTAACTTTTAATTCCATTTTTTCACAAACCTTTTGAAGTTATCTTGTATTAAAATAGCACATCAAAGACAGGCATTTTCCTTAGCAGTTAAAACACCACTGGGGGTGCCCACATTCAATACTGGAGTGCCCAAGTTTAAGTTCAAGCTCTGCTCCCAATTCCAGCTTCCTGTTACTGTACACATTGGGAAGCAGTAAATGGTAGCTCAAGTGGTTGGGTTTCTGCCATCCACATATAAGACCTGGATTGAGTTTCTGGTTCCTGGCTTCCACCTGGTCCAGCCTCAGCTGCTGTGAGCTGTGAGTATTTCAGAAGTGAACCAGCAAATGGACATATTTCTCTCTCTCTTTTTCTCTTTGTTTTTCTGCCTCTCAAATAAATAAATCTGTAAAACAATAAAATGAAACTTCAGAGTTTTTGCTACAGAGATAAGATCAGGTGGGTATTTTAATGTAATGTAATTCAAGACATTAACAGAGTAAAAAAAAAACCCACCAATACAATTAATATGACAATTATTTGACAGAAATGAACTTGCACATAAAATAAAAAATCTTATAAATAAAGAATTACAAAGGAATGACCTACTCTGATAAACAGCATCAATGAAAATCCTATAGTTAACATCCTAATCATCATTAGTATCATTTAATGATAAAAGAAAATTCTGAAGCTGGGATTGAGGCAAGGTGAATGCTTTTCTGACTTGTAGTCAAATATTTTTTCTAGTTAATAGCATATTCAACAAATAAAGGAAAGAGGAAAATTATAAATCTCAACTAAGAAGAAGTTAAACTATAGTTGTGACAACTTCATTGTGTACACATAAAATTTCTAAGGAGTTATGAGAAAGAAAGAAAGGAAGGAAGGAAGGAAGGAAGGAAGGAAGGAAGGAAGGAAGGAAGGAAGGAAGGAAGGAAGGAAGAAAGAAAGAAAGAAAGAAAGAAAGAAAGAAAGAAAGAAAGAAAGAAAGAAAGAAAGAAAGAAAGAAAGAAAGAAAGAAAGAAAAAAAGAAAGAAAGAAAGAGAGAGAGAAAGAAAAGCGAGGGAGGGAGGAAGGAAAGAAAAGAAAAAGGAAGGAAGGAAGGAAGGAAGGAAGGAAGGAAGGAAGGAAGGAAGGAAGGAAGGAAGGAAGGAAGGAAAGAGACTGGGAGAGGAAGATGGAGAAGTCTCTTCAAACAGATTACAAGGTCCATATACAGAATGGTACAATCCACCCTCTGTATCCACAGATTCTGCATCCATGGATTCAACCAACTGAGAATCAAAAACATAGCTAAGCCTACAATCATTTCATCTGTAGAGAGCATATGCAGAATTTTTTGCCATTATTCTTTAAATAATATGATATAACAATTATATATATAGTATTCACATTATATTAAGCATTATAATTCTGGAGGAGCCGGCTAAGCCGCTGACTGTGGTGCTGACATCCCATATGGGCGCTGGTTCATGTCCCAGCTGCTCCACTTCCAATCTGGCTCTCTGCTATGCCCTGGGAAAGCAGTGGAAGACGGCCCAAGTCCTTGGGCCCCTGCACTAGTGTGGGAGACCTGGAAGAAACTCCTGAGCTCCCGGATCCTGGCTTCAGTTTGGCCCTGTTCCAGCCATTGTGACCATTTGGGAAGTGAACCTGTTGTACATTTTAGTAAATATAAAGAATATAACAGAGCTGAATTCTTGTTTCTATGCCAGAGAAATTCAGTCAAGGAAAGGATAAGCTCAGGACTTTGAAAACCAAGAAAAATATCCATGTAAGATTTAAAAATTTTCTTTGATTTCCCTGAAAGAGTTCCTTACCTCCTACTGGTACAAAGCCTAGAATCATGAAAATCAAACCTAATCTAATCCTACAGCTGGCTGAATTACAATGCAAGTTGGATTCCCAACCTCATAGAGTCTTCGTTATTAACGATGGGTCGTTTACTGGGAAGGAATGGAATTCTTAAAATTGAGATAGAAACAGATGGACAGATTCTCCACTGCACCTTCTTGCTAGCAGTAGCAATTATTTTATACTGCCTGAAAAGGTTAAGTTCCCATATCCAAAGAAACTACAATGACATCCCTTGAAACAATTTCCTTGCAAGGAACTATCAATAATTCTCAAGACCTACTCCTACACCTCTCTTTGCTCTTAGATTCAAGTCTTAGTAGATCTTAAAGATTGAGATAAAAATAATGACTCATAAAGAGGTACAAAATACATCAAAAGAATTGCCCGATTTTTAAAGTATATCAATAGAAACCTGGGCAATATATATGTAAAAGGCTCTTAAATGATATTGATATAGGCATGCTAAGCAAATGCTCTGAATTGATCATTTTAGCTAAAGGGGATAGGAATAACTCTAACAGTTTATTTGGTTTATTGACTGAAATAAGGCCCCAGAACTGGCCAACTTTAAAGATTTTGAAATGTGAGGATTTCCCTGGTATATTTTTAGAGAAAGATTATCTAAAGCTTGGGAAGACTGGGATACTACAGTGGATCAATCACCCACTCGTGACAGAGTCCGGAGGACATGCTCTCTTCCCTGAAGTGATAAAAAATAAATTTGTGAGAGAATCTTCAGTGTTCTTTGAGAGCTTTATAGCAACTCTTTCCCTATGTCAAAATTTACAGTGCAAACTGCTACCATCAGAGAAGGACCCTAACACACAAAGAACATAATGGAATCCCAGAATTTTAGGACCAAGCGGTGGTATTTACTCATCAAAAATAAGGTAGATAATATTATCAAAGCAGTGGAACCAAAGCAGCAAGCAGAATATCTAATTTGCATGTATCATTGGAGCTGGCCTGTTGATCAGAGTGTGCCAACAATTGAAATAACTGGATTACCTATTAAAGAATTGATTAATCTGTATAAAATGGAATTCTAGTGAGCAGGTGTCTGAACTGAATCACCATAACGGAGAATCCATCTCACAGTGGGCTCAGTGGATCTCTGAACTCAATACGTGTTTGTTTTCTAACACTTTAATTTATACTCAACAACTGATGCATTCCTGCATTGATTCCGTAACCCATGATGTAAGGACTATCATGATAGAAGAGGCCAAGACAACTGAACTTCTTTTCCTACAAAAATAGTAAATCATGAGCAATATTTTTATATTGCCATTCTAAAGGTATTGCAAAAAGTAGTGCCAATTTAAAAAGCTTGAAATATGCAGGGGTGACAATTTGTAACACATCTCCATTCAATTTGTGCATTTGGTCCATGAAGCAAATGGACATTATTGTAGAATAGCAGTGGATTATCACAAACTTAATAAAGTAATGACTCAAATTACAGGCACTATGCCAGACATGGTTTCAATGAGGAAGAAAAATCGACACATCCTCGGGAAGCTGTTATGCAGCTACTGATCTGGCAAATGCTATTTTCTATATACCTATAAGTAAAAATGATTAAAGCAGTTTGCTTTCAGCTGGAAAACCTAGCAGTAAATATTCACTGTCTTGCAACAGTGGTATATCAACTCTTTAATACTATGTCATAATCTAGTTTTAAGGGACATTTAAAATCTTAATTCCATAAGAGATCATGCTTGTATATTACATTGATGTTACTATACTGACTGGCTCTGTTGAGCAGGAAGAATTAGCTCCCCTAGACAAGTGATCAGAAAACAGTGGCCTACAGGCTTAATTTACCCAAATATTTGTGTTTGCAAATGAAGTTTTATTGGAATGCAGCTGCACTCATTTATTTCCAGATTGCCTATGACTGCTTTCCTACTACATTCAAAGAGTTGAGTAGCTGTGATGATAGGAGTTACATGGTCCAAAAAGCCTTAACTCTTCACTATATAACCTTTTACAGAAAAGGCTTGCTAGTTCTTGCCTTAGATGCATTAGAAGGACAACACTTATATTTTAAAGGATGGGAAATAAATTATTCTAAAATTGAGAGGCCTCTATAGTTAAATTAATTTTCTGAGGTCCACTGAGATATTGCTTGAAGAGATACCTTTCTCTGAAGGGAGGAGAGAACTTCCACTTTGATTATGGCCTTGTCTAAATAATGTCAGAGTCTGTGGACTCAAGAGGCTTCCATAGCTTTGGAAGCTCATGACAAGAGCCTCGGGTAGTTACTGACGTCATAAATAAGAGTGTCAATTATTAAGTCAACAACAGGAGTCACTGTGCATTTGCTCCCCATGTTGGACCTCTGTCCTTAATGTGTTGTACTATGAGAATTAACGGTAAAACTAGACTTCAAACAGTACTTTATACTTTGTGTGTCTGTGTGGGTACAAACTGTTAAAATCTTTACTTAGTATAGAGTTGGTCTTCTGTATATAAAGATAATTAAAAATGAATCTTAATGAAGAATGGGATGGAAGAGGGAGTAGGAGGTGGGATGGTTTGCAGGTGGGAGGGTGGTTATGGGGAGAAGAACTGCTATAATCCAAAAGTTGTACTTTTGAAGTTTATTAAGTAAAAGTTTTCTATAAAAAAGAAGAAACTGTTGAGTGAGTCACTAATGGTTTCTGTTACAACTGAACTCAATAAAAAAAAAAAACTCAGTAATACAAAGAGAGAGAGAGAGAGAGAGAGACAGAGAGAGACATCTGCTACAAGATGAAGGATAATCTGCTTCATCTGATCATGCTACTACTAAGAAAAAGCATGATTCTCAGTAAGTTCATTCAGATTCTAGAAGAACCTGCACTCTACTGGTGTATGTTACTATTAACCCTTTCACTTATCAATCCAGAAACCTCTCTGTTGCTATGGAGACTGAGAACCAGAGAAGGCTCTACAATGGCTACAGGCTACTGTGAATACCAACTAAGAAGCTGTGGAACCATCTCAGATAGCTAGGAAACACAACAAACTGAGGGGTTGTAGAAGGCAGAAAGAATGAAAAATGGATTGTGAAAGAATATAGTTAAAAATACCAAGAAAACCATGTGACTAGTCTGCTACATGGTTGCCTTCAGTCCTTGTCAATAGGTACCAATTGACAATTGCTTGAAGCGTCAGAGGTAGATAAGAATGGTCTTCAGAAAACAGGGCAGTAAAAGATGGCCCAAGTCCTTGGGCCCCTGCACCCTTGTGGGAGACCCAGAAGAAGCTCCTGACTCCTGGCTTTGGCTCGGCCCAGCTCCAGCTATTGTGGCCAGTTGGGGAATGAACAAGCAGAAGGAAGACCAATCTCTCTCTCTGCTTCTGACTCTCTGTAACTCTGTCTTTCAAATAAATAAGTAAATCTTTAAAAAAAATTAAAAAGGTCTTCGGAGCCTTTCTCAGTCCTTTATAGATTAATCACAGATAAGACTCTTCAAATTTTGGTACAAAGTCATTTCATCTTCTGTGAATAGCTACTCCTTTTGAGAAACAGATTTGGGCTTTTTGCTTGGCCTTGGCCACTAGCTTCCCACCAATGAACTGAGAGTTATCTGAACTACAAGAGAGTAAAGTTCAACATGCATAGAAACACTTTATAATCAAATGGAAGTGATAAGAAAAATGAAGATGAAGAAAACCCCAGAGGCACAAATGAGTTATGCCAGCAAGTGGCTCAGATATTCGTGGCCCCTGTACTCACTCAGTTCATAGTGATAGTCTAAAGGGGCTCTACCTCTAACCAGTTGACTGAGGGGGAAAATAGAGAGCAGTTTATAAGTGTTTATACATAATATAAAGGTGCCACCTCAAAGACAAACAGTTGTAAAACTATAGACCCAGTATGTAAAAAATAATGGGTAAAGGAAATCACCGAGTAGGCAGGATTTTAACCAATGAATGAACTGTGGGTAATGGGTAGGCTGAATACTCAGGGTCTTGGAAGTAATAAGAATGGAAAATTGGTGACAATGAGACGTGGTGGGAGAGGTATTTGAATATACCCCTCCAAATTGGCATTGGGTGGAGAAATATTTGGATCTCATGTGAACCTTCATGAAAGGTTGCCCTCAGCAAAGGAGGAAATAAGAATCAGATATTTAAGATGACCTGTTCTGTGAGCATTAGCCTCCTTCCCCAGTCATCCCATCATTGCCAATTAAACTCATGACCAAATTAGTCACTGTGGCTTGAATGGATAGTACATACGAGCTCAGTAGCCTGAGCTATCATTCACCAAAACTGACCTGGAAAGTCTATTGCTCAGTGCCCATTCTGCCAACAGTAGAGATCAGTTCTGAGTCCCAGTATGGCAACATTCCCTCGCAGAACTAGTTAGTTATTTGGTAGCGGGATCTATATATTGGGATGCTTCCACAGTTGAAAGGACAATTTTGTCTTTGTTTTAATTGGAGTACACATCTACTCTTGATAAGAATTTTCCTCTCTTGCACGTACTACTGACAAAACTACCACTCACAGAGTTCATCATTGTGGCATAGTGAGTAAAGTGCTATTTGTGACAGAAGCACCAGTTCAAGTTCCAGCTGCCCTGCTTCTTTTCCAGCTCTCTGCGAATGCTCCTGGAAGGCCGTGGGAGACCTCCAAAGCACTTGGGTGCCTGACACCCACACGAGAGAACAGGACGGAACACTAGCTGTTGTAGCCATTTGGGGGTAAAGCAGCCGATGAAAATTGTCTCTGTCTCTTCCTCTTTCTCTCTTCCTTTCAAATAAATAAAATAAATCTTTAAAAACCACCCTACTATTCATGGACTTGATACTTTACCCACCATCATGGTATTCCATACAACATTACTTCCACAAAGGAATTCACAACAAATGGAGTATGACTAGGAAAGTCATTGGTCTTACCAAGCAGTTGACTTGATAAAATGGCCTTGTCAGGATCACCTTTAGAAAATTCAATTATAGTGTTCAGTTATAATTGGCACTAAGGTTGATAGAACTGGGACAATGTCACACAATTTGAAATATGTACTCTAACACAGTGACCAATACAAGGTTCTGTGTCTCCCATGGTTTGGATACATGATTCCTGAAATCAAAATGTGGAAATAGATTCAGTGCCTCTCACTATACTTCTATTGAAGAACTGATTCACTAGAAAAATATTTGCTGTTGTCTCTACAACTTCGTTTTTTAAAAATACTTATTTTTAACTCAGGTTGTGAAAAATCGCTTTATTGACTTATGAAAAAATCTGTACATATTTAATACATGTACTCGATGAATTTGAAGATGAGTTTATATCCATGAGACAACCAGTAGTCTAAAACATAGCCATAACCATTACCTTTATATTTGCTCCCACTCTTTTCTATTATTTTTGTGACATGAACACAATACAAAATCTACACTCCTTAGCAAAATCTTAAGTGTACGACACAAAATTGTTAACTATAGGCAATATGCTGAAAAGCATATTTCTAAGATAGTCAATTTGCATAACTGGAACCTCGTGCCCTTTAGCTAACACTTCCTTATTTTCCTCTCCCTTCAACCCCAGCAACCATTATTTGATTCTATGCTTCTATTGGTTTGACTATCGTGAATCCATCATATGAGTATATTGGTTTTATACCAAATTTGTCCTTCTGTGCCTGGCTTCCTGCCCATGGCATAAAGTCTTTCATTTTGCATGTTGTCATAAATGTCAAAATTTTCTCCTTTTAAAAGGCTGAATAAATGCTATGTTTCCTTTATCTATTTTTTTCCAATTATGGACATACAAGTTGTTTTCCTTTCTGGGCTATTATGAATAATGTTGCAATAAATGTGAGAGTACAGACATTCCTTTGAGATCCTGATTTAAGTTCCTTTGGATCTACCCAGATATGGGATTGTTGAATTATCTGGTAGTTTCATTTTTAATTTTTTGAGAAATTTCTCCACTGATCTCCATAGTAAATATGCCATTTTACATTCTCACCATGTACAAAGCTTTCTTTTATCCACAGGTTTGAAAATATTTGTTATATTTCATTTTTTACAAAGGCATACTAATAAGTGTAAGATAATAGTTCCCTGTGGTTTTGATTTTTATTTTTATGATACCTAGTGCTATTGAGCACCTTTTTATATACCTGTGGGACATTTGCATGTCTTCCTTGAGGAGTGTCTATTTAGATCCTTTATGCAATTTTTAAAATTAGAGAGGCAGATGGGTGGGTGGGGGATGATAGAAAAACAGCACTCTTATTTGCTACTTGTTTCTCCAAATGACCTTGGACCATGACCTTTTTAATATTTTGTTGAGAATTTTTGCATTCATGTTCATCAGGGATTTCTTTTCTTGTATTTGGGTCTGGCTCTGGTATTAGAAAGAGGTGGACCTTATAAGCAGATTTTGTAACTATTCCCTTTTTTCCTATTTTTAGGAGAATTTGAAAAGAACTGTCATTAATTTTTCTTTACATGTTTGGTATAGTATGGTAAAGCTATTTGGTCCTGAACTTTTCCATCTTGGAAGGTTTTTGATTACTGTTCAATATCCTTAATTGCTTTTGTTCTGTTTAGACCTTTAATTTATTTTTGATTCAAGCTTCATAGATTGCATGCTTCTAGGAATTTTTTCATGACATATAATTATATGTAATAGTCTCCTCTGATCTCTTTTATTTCTGTGACACTAGTTGTAAATGTCTTCTTTGATTTCTAATATCATTTATTTGAGTTATTTTTATTAGTTAGCCTAGGTCAGAGTGTGTTGATTTTTCACTTGTGAATGTTTATTCTACTTAATGGAATGAAGTGTTTCCCAATTTTAGAATAAAAATTAAACTAAGTAAGATCTTTAAAAGAAAAAACTAACAATTATGGCAGTATTTTTTTTTCTTTTTTTTTTTTAAAGATTTATTTTCTTTATTTGAAAGAATTACAGAGAGAGATAAAGACACAGAGAGAGAGAGGTCTTCCACATGCTGGTTCACTCCCCAATTGGCTGCAATGGCCAGAGCTGTGCTGATCCGAAGCCAGGATCCAGGATATTCCTCCAGGTATCTCACTAGGGTGCAGAAACCCAAGAACTTGAGCCATCTTCTACTCTTTCCTAGGCCATAGCAGAGAGCTGGATCAGAAGTGGAGCAGCCAGGACTTGAACTAGTGCCTATATGGGATGCTGGCACTGTAGGCAGCGGTTTAACCCGCTATGCTACAGTACCAGCCCTTCTTTCTGTTTTAATATTTGGTCTGTGACCCTAGTTGCTGGATGATAGTGGCAATGACACAGTTTTATTCCCTTGGAATTTCCTGGATGATTAAACCCTCTTTTTTTCTAATGAGAAAACTCTTGCAGGTCCCTGGATGGCCTCATGACAGGGGCTAGTTGACAAAGGAATGAATCATGTGTTTGGAGGGTCAGAATTTTTGACCCCACTCCTCACCTTCAACCTACAAGAAGGGGAAAGGGGCTTAAGGGGTTGAGTTGATCACCGATAACCAATGCTTTATTTTTTTTTTAAGTTTTTATTTAATGAATGCATTTTTCATAGATACAACTTTAGGAATATAGTGGTTTTTTCCCCCATAACCACTCTTCCACCCCGACTCCCATTCCACCTCCCTGTCCCTCTCCCATCTCCTTCTTCATTATGGTTCATTTTTAGTTTGATTTTATATACAAAGGACCAACTCCATGTTAATCATTTATTTCAACAGTTTGCAGCCATATACACACACAACATATAGAGTATAGTTTGAGAACAAGATTTGCAGTCAATTCTCATAGTACTACTCATTAAGGATGGAGGTCCTACATGGGGAGTAAGTGCACAATGACTTCTGTTGTTCCTTTAACAATTAACACTCTTATTTATGATGTCAGTGATCACCCAATCACCCAAGGCTCTTGCCATGGGCTGCCAAGGCTATGGAAGCCTTTTGTGACCACAGACTCCATCTGTATTTGGACAGGGCCATAAACAAAGTGGATGTTTTCTCCTCCCTTAAGAGAAAAGTACATCCTTCTTTGATGGACCCTCCTTTACACTGATGGTGACCAATGCTTTAATCAGTTATACTTACATAATGAAGCATCCCTAAAACTCCCAAGGTTATGTTTGGAGAGCTCTGGATTAACGAACACATGGAGGTTCTGGGAGCACAGCACACCAAAAGATAGCGTGGAAGCTCCTTGCCTTTGCCCGTGCTTTACCCTGTGTATCTCTTCCAGCTAGCTGTTCATCCTTTGTAACATGAAAATTCTGTTTCCTTGAGTTCTGGGAGCCATTTTAGCAAATTACTGAAACCAACAAAGAAGAGGGTGGGTAATAACTTGCAGCTTGCAACTGCATATGAAATGGGGACAGTATAATTGGATTCAGCCCTTAATTTGGGAGATTTGATGTTATTGCTATGTACATATTGTCAGAAAGGAGATAAATTGTAGGACACCCAGATGGCATTCATTGGAGAACTGCTCAGTGTCCATACATCAGGCCACAGAGATGTTGTGTGTTGAGTATGAGAGTGAAGAGAAAAAGCTTGTTTTTTCCTTTATATGTATGTATTTACATGTGTGCATTTTATTATTATTTATGTTATTATTTTAGAAAAATGTTCCAATAAAAAGACTTTGGAGAGTGTGGGTAGAATATTTCTTTAAATAAATAATTCCAGCTGCATCTTAAAGAATGGCAGAGATAGATTGGGGGTGGACCAAATTCATGCAGATAAAGAGGAGACACAAAGAGAGGGGTGAAGAGGTGGATATCGTTGTCTTTGATGCAGATAGGAGGTAAAAGGTAGAGCTCCGGCCACTTTCCACATTTCTGAGGGAGTTGGGGAACTCTTCTGCACATGTCATCTCACTGAATGCCAAGCTCCTTGGAGAACAAAGGCTAGAATTTACTTTATGTCTGTATTCCTAACTAGGATAGAATCTGGCACATTGTCAGGACTCAATATCAAACAGTTATGATGCATGCTGTATAGTCAAGTTCACAACACATATTCCAGTGCATAGAAGTAGAGAGACACTGACTTTGTTGAGTGCTGGCAAAGGTTTCATAAGCAGTAATATCCATCAGGATCAGACTGGGGTCTTTGTGTTTATCTTATTACATTGCCACTTTCTAGGAGAACATTTTTTAAGCATAATGTGACTTGTTCCAGTGATCCTTCAGGATCTAGAAAATTCAGCTATTTGTCTTTTGAGTCTGAGTAATGTGTGTTTTTATAGCTGCTGATTTATTAACATAACTATGGTTATATAAGCCTGATCTGTCTGGACTGAGTTACAGCTTAGCTGGAAAATTATATTCTCTAAACTGGACACCAGAACACATAGTCTGACAAGTGTACTTATGGAAAAAACAGAATAGGATATTTGAAACAGCAACTGCGCTGGGAAAATCTCTGTATTCTCTGATTGTTATTCTGCTTGTCTTGTACTGCTTGAAGTTCTGAGAGTCTGTGAGTTCCTCAAGGCCCTGGAGGTGCTACTCTGTGGTCAACAAGGGTGGATTTGAAGGCGGGTAGGATTTCATGAAGTTCTACAAAGGTGACACACTGATGAAAATGTATTGCTAGAGGGTAGAGAAAACAGAGGAGGTACTCAGAACATGGAAAGCATACACCTCTGAATAAGTAAAAGAGAAAATCCAGGCCTTCTTCAGAGTAAAACAACCTAGTTTCAAGTTCAAAAAGGAGGGGAAAGAAAGTTGAGGGAGGAAGGGAAATGAAAACACAAACTTGGTGTCACTGCCTTCCCCGGATCCAAGCTTGGCTCTGTTCGGCCTTCATGAACTTGTTGTCATCCCTGGCTTTCTTTGAGTCTTTGTTTCTCATGAAAAAATGAAGTTAAAATCCTCATGTCATAAAATCACGTGTGTAAAACACTTGGAACGGTATTGAGCAAGAATATAAGCAAATTAAATATTGAATAAGAAGGAAACTCTGGAAACAAAAAGGAAATAATAGAAAGGAAGCAAAAGAACAGGAAAAATATACTCAACAAAAGATAAGAAACACTGTAAGAACAGATGATATTAGTACACACCCAAATGAGATTCTGAAACACTAGAATCAGAGAGATTACAAAGACTCTGAGGGAAGGGGAACTGGACATGAGAAGCCAATGCAATAATGTGTAGAAATGATTTGAAAATCTCAAGGACATGTCCAGATGTAAGAAGTCATTAATGTGAAAGGAATATGACAAGAGAATCAGCCTTCACCAGGCTGTCAAAAGTGGATATAGAAGCATAACTTTAGACGGTAGCCAAGAGCTGCAGACCCAGAAACAGAGTGACAGATGGCCCAGATGTTGTAATCTGAGAACAAACACCTTTTCAAAGACATGAGCCGGGGCTTAAGACAGTATTCATGTCTGTGCTCCTTCATCCTTCTATTTTTCGTACCCACTTAAATGTACTGTGAACCTATCCATGTCAACTTCCAATGATAAGGATTTAAAAAGAAAAATATTTGTTTATATATAAACACATACACTTTCACACCCTGGATCTTCAGTACCGAGCTTACAGGTATTATTCAAGGTCCACGCTCTCTGTGGCCAACCTTGTAACGATGCTATAGTACTGAGTTTGCTAGCAGCACACTACAGAGAAAGGAGCTCTAGAAACAGAGCAATAAAATGACCTACAGGAAAGATCTCTGTGAGTGAGATCCCAGTTGAAAGAAAGGCCATCAAAGAAGGAGGTGCCTTTCTCTGAAGGGAAGAGAGAACTTCCACTTTGATTATGGCCTTGTCTAAATTATGTCAGAGTTTGTGGACTCAAGAGGCTTCCATAGCCTTAGCAGCTCATGACCAGAGCCTCAGGTGATCACTGACATCATAAATAAGAGTGTCAATTGTTAAACCAACAGGAGTCACCGTGCACTTTCTGTCCTTAATGTGTTGTACTATGCGAATTAATGGTAAAACTAGTCTTCAAACAGGGCTTTATACTTTGTGTGTCTGTGTGGGTACAAACTGTTGAAATCTTTACTTAGTATAGAGTTGATCTTCTGCATATAAAAATAGCTGAAAATGAAGCTTAATGAAGAATGGATGGGAGAGGGAGTAGGAGGTGGGACGGTATGGGGGTGTGAGGGCGGCCATTGGAGGGTGAATCAACGGCAAAAGAAAGACCTTTCTCTATGTCTCTCTCTCTCTCTCACTGTCCACTCTGCTTGTCAAAAAAAAAAGAAATTTATATTTATTAAATGAAGCAAAACAAAAGAAATAGAGCCAAAAGCCCCTTCCTTTAAGCTTAGCTTTACTGATACTAATTGTGTGACCTTGTCAACTCCTTTAAATTTTCTGAGCTCCAGACACTTTATGTGTGAGATGGACATTTTAATCTCACCTATTTTGAATATTCTCACTGAGTTATGGCCATGATCAAGCAAAATAAAATAGAGTAAAGCTCTACAAACATCAGGTAGGATTAGGTCTCTTGGTGGACAAGGGTGGCAGAAGAGTCCAAAGGATCCCAGATGTCTGCTAGACCAGTTAGCTCATAAGTCTGCACCAGCTGGTGTGATTATCGTCTGTGTTCTCAGAACACAAGGACACACTAAGAAATAAAGCATAGCTTTTAAGCTCACAGATAGGAATAGCTTGAAGAGAGGAGAAAATGTTGTAGAAATTATGACATATCACTTCTTTCTCTCCTGGTGATGCCTACTGAAGTACTTTCCCTGATTGTGCCCTAATGACTCACACTCGGAACATAATGAAAAGAAGAAAATTGTCTGGATGCAGATCTGAGAAACCAGTCTCATTTTACAGGTTATAAAACTTCTTATATAATTTTATTTCATTTATTCCTCATCACCTGTCTGTGTTATAGAAAATCTAGGTAGCTCTATTTCTAATGATAAGAAAAAGAGGTTCAGGGTTATTTGTGTTGCTCAGGATCACATAAAGCAAGAATCTAATTACAAGTCAATGTGACTCTGAGCCACGTAACCCTGAGTCAACTGGAGTGAGACTGAGTTTTAACTAGAAAAGCCATTCTCCTTGCCCTAGAGCCCAATACTACCTACACTGCACTTTTCTGATGTCTGCACTTATAGTTCAAAGAGTCATAGATTTAGATTTTACCAAAATATGCCATCTGTATCTTTGAGATGTCTTTTAAATCTGTTGCCTGTCTTGAGGAGCCAAGATCTGAAATAAATGGCGTCATTTGGGTTTCAATTACCTTTATTCTGATATGCAGACACTTTTGTAGACCGCTGATTAATAAAACAGAAAGCCTCTCACACAAACTAAAAATATATACACTTTGTTTCCTCTGTCTACACTTAGTCATTCGAAAAGACTAGGCTGAGAAGATATGGCAAGACGAGAGTCATGCGATTCCCTAATGTCTTTAAACCTTTTTAGAAGAATAAAGTGCAGTGCAGTTTCGACGGGGTAGGATTAGCCCTCTATTCCTCCTTGCCTCCTACAGTGAAACAGGAATGTATTACTGCAAAAAGTCAAATGCTGCCCGCCAGGGCATCACCAAGAACAGTTCATTTATTTTCTCCATATTTTAAATAGGAAAATGTCTCAGGATGTGCAAAAGTAAAGACGCTGAGAGATGTCTGACCTGCTTGTCCAGAAAAACAGCAAAGTCACAGAACCAACAAAATGCAAAGCACAGCTAATTTAAAGGAGATAGAGTGGGTGGCTATTTGCCTGAGTTTATTGGTAAGTCCCATCAGCCTCCCATCTGCCTTGGTAGTAGTCTCCCAACCTCTCTGGCTTGGTATTTATGACACTGGACAACATCAAGATGTGGGAGGAATATTGTTTCCTGAGGGCATAGTTAGAAGCCATGGCAGTTCCAATTTCCTCACTCAGCCTATCTTCCTAGCAATTTAGGGAGAGCTTGGTATCTGGAAATTTTTGTGTCCAGACTGTTCTAACAGCGAAAACTGCCAGACCTTAAAAGGGTATCCCTTAACTCTCCACAAAATTATTCTATCTAATTGGCATATCGTTACTGGAGTCACACCAAACTAGAGAAATGCTCCCATTTTTATTCCATGGGCTCTGATGAGTGGGCAGGAAGTTTCCCTGGAGAGGGAGGTATCTGGCTGCTACTTTTTTTTTTCTACTTCTGTTCTTTTTTTTTTTTTAACTTTAATTTAATGAATAAATTTCAAAAGTACAGTTTATGGATTACAATGGCTCCCCCACCCCATAACTTCCCTCCCACCCGCAACCCTCCCCTTTCCCACTCCCTCTCCCCTTCCATTCACATCAAGATTCATTTTTAGCCGGCGCCATGGTCAATAGGCTAATCCTCTACCTTGCAGCGCCGGCACCCCGGGTTCTAGTCCCGGTCGGGGCACCGGATTCTGTCCAGGTTGCCCCTCTTCCAGGCCAGCTCTCTGCTGTGGCCAGGGAGTGCAGCGGAGGATGGCCCAAGTGCTTGGGCCCTGCACCGTTGGGAGACCAGGAGAAGCACCTGGCTCCTGTCATCAGATCAGTGCGGTGTGCCGGCCACGGCGACCATTGGAGGGTGAACCAACGGCAAAAAGGAAGACCTTTCTCTCTGTCTCTCTCTCTCACTGTCCACTCTGCCTGTCAACAAAAGGAAAAAAAGAAAAAAAAGATTCATTTTCAATTCTCTTTATATACAGAAGATCAGTTTAGTATATATTAGGTAAAGATTTCAACAGTTTGCCCCCAC
Organism: Sylvilagus floridanus; assembly: GCA_949820135.1. Classification (NCBI taxonomy): domain Eukaryota; kingdom Metazoa; phylum Chordata; class Mammalia; order Lagomorpha; family Leporidae; genus Sylvilagus; species Sylvilagus floridanus. The sequence goes on from OX463225.1 coordinate 124,669,640, forward strand.
ATAGCAACACAAAGTGAAAAATACTGTTGGAGTACTAGTTATAGCATTAAATCACAATGTACAGCACATTAAGGACAGGGATCCTACATGAATCTTTTTAAAAAAATGATTAATTATCTATGCAATTTCCAATTTAACACCAAGATTTTTTAATCATTTTCAATTATCTTTATATACGGAAGATTAATTCAGTATACACTATGTAAATATTTCATCAGTTTGCACCCACACAGAAACACAAAGTGTAAAAATACTGTTTCAGTACTAGTTATAGCATTACTTCACATTGGACAACACATTAAGGACAGATCTCACATGAGACGTAAGTACACAGTGGCTCCTGTTGTTGATTTAACAATTTGACACTCTTGTTTATGGCGTCAGTAATCTCCCTAGGCTCTAGTCATGAGTTGCCGAGGCTATGGAAGCCTTTAGGGTTCACCGACTTCGATCTTATTCCAACAGGGCCATAGTCAAAGTGGAAGTTCTCTCCTCCCTTCAGAGAAAGGTACCTCCTTCTTTGATGGCCCCGTTCTTTCCACTGGGATCTCACTTGCAGAGATTTTTCATTTAGGTCTTCTTTTTTTTTTCCAGAGTGTCAGAGTGTCTTGGCTTTCCATGCCTAAACTATTCTCATGGGCTCTTGAGCCAGATCTGAATGCCTTAAGGGCTGATTCTGAGGCCAGAGTGCTATTTAGGACATCTGCCATTCTATGAGTCTGCTGTGTCTCTCGCTTCCCATGTTGGATTGTTCTCTCCCTTTTTGATTCTATCAGTTAGTATTAGCAGACACTATTCTTGTTTGTGTGATCCCTTTGACTCTTAGACCTATACTCTATAGAAAACTATACAGCAGGCTGGCGCCGTGGCTCAACAGGCTAATCCTCCGCCTTGCGGCGCCGGCACACCGGGTTCTAGTCCCGGTCGGGGCGCCGGATTCTGTCCCGGTTGCCCCTCTTCCAGGCCAGCCCTCTGCTGTGGCCCAGGAGTGCAGTGGAGGATGGCCCAGGTGCTTGGGCCCTGCACCCCATGGGGAGACCAGGAAAAGCACCTGGCTCCTGGCTCCTGCCATCGGATGAGCGCGGTGCGCCGGCCGCAGCGCGCTGGCCGCGGCGGCCATTGGAGGGTGAACCAACGGCAAAAGGAAGACCTTTCTCTCTGTCTCTCTCTCTCACTGTCCACTCTGCCTGTAAAAAAAAAGAAAAGAAAAGAAAACTATACAGCAGTCAAAAACAATGAAATCTGGTCATTTGCAACAAGATGGAGGAATCTGGAAAACATCATGCTGAGTGAATTAAGCCAATCCCAAAGAGACAAATTTCATTTGTTTTCCCTGATCGGTGACAACTAACTGAGCACCAAAGGGGAAACCTGTTGAAGTGAAATGGACACTATGAGAAACAGTGACTTGATCAGCTCTTGTCCTGACTGTTGATGTACAATGTAATACTTTATCCATTTTAGTATTTTTTATTCTAATACTAGTGGTTGAACTATGTAATTAACACACAATTATTCTTAGATGTTTAAATTTTAACTGAAAAGTGATCCGTGTTAAAGATAAGAGTGGGAAAAAGAGAGGGAGGAGATGTACAATTTGGGACATGCTCAATCGGAACTGCCCCAAATGATGGAGTTAGAAACGTGCCAGGGGATTCCAATACAATCCCATCAAGGTGGCATGTACCAAGGCATCTCACTAGTCCAAGTGATCATTTTCAGTTCACAATTGGCTGCTAATTCTTAAAACCTGTGTAGGTGTAATCCAGGTGAAATGGAGGGAATGTAGTGAAAGGAACTGCTCCATGCTAGCTCTAGAATATGATAAAGCATGATGCATTCAGAATTCCGCAAGCAGTTGCATGTCAGTTGCTGGTTGAGAAATCTCTGTGCATTGGACTATGCTATAGGAGAGTGGCAATCAAAATTCTTGAAGTAAAATAACATTTTTCATAATTCAGAGTGATTTTTAAGAGATGTATATGAAACAGACTATAATATTAGCATCTGTTAATTTATAATATTCAAAATGGAAAGATAATTTTAATATTGTTCATCAGTGTCGGTTTGCTAAAATATATTATCATCATTGTATCCAATATAATTTCTGAAGTGAATTTGTATTGTGCTATTAATAACAGCACCTGAGTGAGTTTAAACTAATGAATGGCTTATTAGTTGGCTTTTCATTATTTGAGCTAAAAGACCTGAGGCAGCTCACAGTTCAAAGATTCACAGTTCAGGGTCAGATGGTCCTAAAAGTCTGGTGTATAGTAGAGGCTGGCCGTGGTGGAGTGGATGAGGAAGAATGATCACAGGTGATCCAGAAAGCAGAGAGAGAAACTGGGCTGAACTTGGCTAAAATAACCAAGCCTCTTGCAACACCACTTTCTGTGGTGAGGCCCCCAATGACCTAAAAACCTCCCAGCAAGCTGACCTCTGAGACACCATAATTAGATCAAGTCTTCATCTACACTCTATCAGCTCTTCACATTGAGACTTCAAATTTTAAACATCTGCGTGAGTTTGGGAAGCCACATCCTGGTCAACCCACAGCACATGGATATGGAAGGTGTTATTCAGTGAGTATGATGCCCATGTAGATTTTTACAATAAGACTCCTCTGTTCCCTAGGTTGAGAGCCTAGAAAGAGAGAGCAGAAACCTGGAAAGCCATTAAAAGTTTTAAAGAAAAGAATAACTAGGCCGGCGCCGTGGCTCAACAGGCTAATCCTCCGCCTTGCGGCGCCGGCACACCGGGTTCTAGTCCCGGTTGGGGCGCCGGATTCTGTCCCAGTTGCCCCTCTTCCAGGCCAGCCCTCCGCTGTGGCCCGGGAGTGCAGTGGAGGATGGCCCAGGTGCTTGGGCCCTGCACCCCATGGGGAGACCAGGAAAAGCACCTGGCTCCTGGCTCCTGCCATCGGACGAGCGCGGCGCGCCGGCCGCGGCGCGCCGTCTGCGGCGGCCATTGGAGGGTGAACCAACGGCAAAAGGAAGACCTTTCTCTCTGTCTCTCTCTCTCACTGTCCACTCTGCCTGTCCAAAAAAAAAAAAAAAAAGAATAACAAGACTGAGGGCTGGCATTGTGGCATAGTAGGCTAAGCCTGCACCTGTGGCAACAGCATCTCCCACAGGTAAAGGTTCATGTCCCAGCTCCTCCTTTTATGATCCAGCTCCCTGCTAATGGCCTGGGAAATCAGTGGAAGATGGCCTAGGTGTTTGGGCCCCTTCACCCATGTGGGAGACCTGAAAGAAGCTCCCAGCTCCTGGCTTCAGACAGGCTCAGCTCCGGCCGCCATGGCCATTTGGTTAGTAAATCAGCTGACAAGGGAGTGAACCAGCTGATGGAAGACCTTTCTCTGTCTCTCCCTCTCTCTGTCCATAACTCTATCTCTCAAATAAATGAATAAAATCAGAAAAAAAAAGAAAAGAAAAAGTGTTCTACACTAGGAATCAGATCATCTATAAGAATTAAGACATCACCCAGATGTATAACTTAGGGTAAATCTTTTCAGCTCAATGGGCCTCAATTTCCTCATCAGCAAAATGGATCTTGAATGCAATAATAATTTAGGATGAAAGAGTGACATTGTGTGTGTCATGATGGCTACCAGATGCTTACCAGGTACCATTTGGCTGTTCTGCTGGGCCAGGCAAATAGGTGTCTCCTTGCTCCCCAGATTTCAAGTGTTTGTGTCCTGCAAGAGTGCGCATCTCAGGTGTGAAGAAACTTTCACAAGATGTCAAGTGAATGTTTATCCAGAGCCTACTTGACCATTTGTAAAGTCTGTTCCAGCTCTGACATTTTTCTGAATTTTTTTTTCTTTATCACCTCTCTCCCTGCTTATTGTCAGCCAAATTGAGAAAATCAACCGGACACAGAAGTTAAGCATTCTTTGCTGTATTAAGAAAGAATCAAAATAAATGTTTAGTTAAAAGAAATAAGAGGACATCCATCTTCCCTCACACTGGTTCACTGACGCCTCTGGGCTCCGGTTCCACTCTAATTGTCATTTTTATTTTCCAAGAAGTCTGCTTGGAAGCAAAGAGGCTTTGGGCATTTAGCAGTACATGTAAGGCAGGTATCTATTTCTCTCCTGTCACAGACAGCTCCCTCCAAGGGCAATCATAAGACATTGCTTTTTCAAGATACAACTAAGGCTTCCAGAGTCACCCAGGAGCATATACACCCCTCCAGGCTTGTGATAGGCAGTATTCTCCAGCCATGGCTGTGACTTGGAAGTGCAAACTTCTTAACAGAGACCCAGCCCCCTGGCAATAAGACCTGACTGCCAAAGCTGGGGCATAGAGTTCTTGCTCATCAGCTTTGCATTTTTGTAAAATTTTCATCCACATCTCTTTTTGTTTTAACAAATTAAAACAGTAAGTGGTAGAGTTTGACTGAAAAGTGGAAACTCATGAGGAGTGCCAGCTGAGATGAACTCAGACACAGAATACTCTGGCAATGTTAGGAAGTCATCTGAAAAAATAACATATTCAGAAAATGGTTTGTGGACAATATAATTTTCAACATACTGCTGATTTAGAAAATTATAAAGCTAGCAAAGTGTGCTTTAGCAATCTTAATGCTTGGAGAATGTCGTTCATCTAACCAGAAGATGATAGGACGGGAGTTCATTTAGCCCATTTTCTCAAGTAAGAGCCAGTAATGCTCATGGCTTGGGGACCACATGTGGTTTCTCTGCCTGCTATAGACAGTCAATGTGATCTCTAACCTCCATTCTGCCACTAACCTGCTTAATCAGCTTGAGGATATCACTTCTCCATGGGGGATGGAGAGCAGTGCCAGGGATCTTTGCTCCAGTAGTATTTGTTGGTGGAAACTCAGGATCTCATCAAAGACATAGTAATTAGAATAAAGAGGAGAGTAGGTGGTACTGAAAGGATTTAGGGGCATTGTATCTATACTAAATACAGTTGGGCTTTATGGGAACAGAGAGAGAACTAGGAAATTTGTCAGAGACCAAATCTCTTTCCCTTTCTCTCTCTTTACAAAAAAAATACATTTTATTTGAAAGACAACAAGATGAAAATATAGAGAGACCTTCCATTTCCATTCACTGGTTCACTCCCCAAAGACCTGCCAACTGCAGGGGTGAACTTAGTCTGAAGCTGGGAGCTCACAGTTCAATTTGGGTGACCCACAAGGGTGGCAGGGACACATGAGCCATGACCTGCTGCCTCCTGGGCAGTAAGTTGGAATTGGAAACATAGTCAGACTTTGAATCCAGGCACTCCAACATGGGATGCAACCATCCAAATTTGGATTATATCTGCTGCACCAAATTCTTGACCCCCTAGCAGTGTCTATATCTATCTCCATCTTCACATGGGTTCTCCTCACCATTTCTCCGTGTAAATCTGCTCTTATATATACTTCCTCCTGCATTCAAGTTTTCCCACTAGTTCTATGATCCAAACACATTATCTGAATTACTCTAGTATTGAATCTAAGGTCATAGAATTAAGCTTTTTACAGAGGGATACAGATTTCCTATCTCTCACCAGTGCAGGAGAAGAAAGGAATTAGTATGATCACTGAATATTGTAGGATCCAAATGATATAATGCGCTCAGCCAGTTCCTAGAACTGGCAACAACTGGGTCAATGAATTATTGTCACCTGAATCCAAGAGAGTCATCAGAGTATGAAAATGGGCACTTTGTATCTCCCTTTCTGAATTCTGCATGTCATTCCCTGTTCAAATGGGCACTTATTAAACATCCTCTCAACTGATAAGGGTTCATCTGGTGTAGGAAGCATGTTGAAGAAACAAATCCACCTGAAGGAAGAACTCAACATGTTACAAATGCTTGGGAATCAAGAAAGACTCATATGAGGCTGTTACATAGTGATACAGATTTATATTTAATACAACATGTGTGATCATGATTGTAGATACATATTTGGTGCTTTATTTATCACAAAGCATGAGTTGCATAGTACAAATGTATTGAAAACAAAAAATCAGAAGATGAATTTAGTTATCTCTAATTTAAAACTTATGCAAGAAATGCTGGCAAATGGATCCATAGACCTTTCATTTCTCCTCGCTGTCTTCTGATAGCAAATTACAAGCTGTTTCCCAAATTCTGATACTGTATAGCAAAAAACAAGAAGTTTCCCCAAGTTCTGGTACTGCATAGCATAAAAAGAACTTCTAGCAAAAGTTACTTAGATCACAGTCTCCACTGGCAAATTTCTCAGCATTTCTCTTTTTTGTCTTGATGCCTTAACCTCTACATTTTCCTGCATAGGAAGCAAATGTTTTTAATGTGCTTATTTCAGTTATAATTCGAACTATATATAGAATATTATAATTAAAATGATATTTAGACCCAACTATTGTAAATACGCCCTACTGCAAAGAAGAGGAAGAGAGGTATTGAGGTGAGGTGGAAGGATAAACATCTCAGGTAAGAGAGTAAGTTACTTGGCAAGGCTTATTAAGCTAGACATGAATGTTAAGAGGTTGATTTGTAGCTACTCTACTAGAAAAATAAGATTATTATTAAACTGTGATTTGAGGATAATAGCCTAAACAATTTTATCTGGCTATCACTCTGCTATGCATTTCTATTTAAAGCTATGCATATCTCCTCAGTTGGAAGAATTGGCCTTCTCATTTCTAGGATGGTTAATTGATCCTGGGGAAATTCTTTTTGGATAAATTTTGGTCTGGTGAAATGTGTATTTAACACAAGAAACAGATGCTAAATTGTTAACTGAAGAGCCTGTCACCAAGCAAATGTAAAAAACATGTTTGTCTAATACAGTAGTCAGAAGTCCAGAGAGATCTGCAAGTCGTTCCATTGAGATGTACCAAGACTTTACGTCCGAAACCCATATAGAGTTGCCTAGCCCTGAGGGTTGGAACTAATTTCTCCTCTCTGCTTCCTGGCACATGCAATCCAATTGGGAGAAAGAAAATCCCCTCCCCCCAGTTCTTTCTTTTCTCTAGCCAAAACTCTCCAGGACACTAACACAAAATTTTTCATTTAGCCACAGTGTGAGTCAAGAGATACTTTGCAAGTCTGGAAGACAACAGCACTAAGTGTGATTTCCAACCAGGCTGAGCTGCTCCCCTAGCAAGTGGATTAATTTCACAGGTCTGAGTACTTGCTCCCTCACCATTTCTCTCCTTTCTTCTCTTCTTTCTCATGACCCACTTTCTCCCAACCCTGCCAAGTTCCCAAACAACAGGGAAAGTGACCTACTAATGGGAGCAGTTTCAAGAGTAAAAATCATGTCCCTGAACTCTAACTATCCTTTCCAACGAATCTCAAACTATCTAATTTGTGATGATATAAATGGTTTTGCAAAGCATTAGAACATAATGCTTATTAATTTATCCACTGATCTGTGAATGGTCAAGTTTGTTTTGAAACTTCTAGATACCTAATATTCTTTTGGGGAAAATTCATAGGTTTGTCATATTCAAATGGATTTTGTACAAAGTGGAGAAAAAAACCTCACCAACCAAGTAAAATGCATAGCTTTGTAGATTCCAAAAATAAAATAGTGTTTTTTATTAAGTGCTTTCCTTTATGCATTAAAAGCTAAAATCTACTCAGAGCACAATCTATATAACAGAGTGTAAGGAAGGGGGCACAAGATGTTTCCATACATTGGACTCTACTGATTTGAAAGCATAGTTACTAGAAAGTCTCAATTCTGCATTTCAAAAAAGTGACATCTTGGAAGAAGTTATCTGTGTGTGTGTGTGTGTGTGTGTGTGTGTGTGAAAGAGAGAGAGAGGATGAGAAAGAGAGTGAGTGAGCAAGGGAGTGCAGGAAGGCTGTTCCCATGGATTATCACTGCTTTAACAAATAAACATGAGAGGAAACTTGCTAATTTATTCTAGAGTTGCTACTCTCTTTGTCCTGGTCTATTTTAAATCTTCACTTGAGCCCAGTCCCACCTATATCAAACTCAGGTAGAAAACCTTAGGTTATGGGTCAGTCCTTGGGCTAAGCTCTCATAAGTGAGAAGCATAAACTCCTGTTTTCATTGACCACAGTTTGGTTCCACTGCCTCTGCTTCCCAAGTCCACTTACAACTGTAGTTACATTTACACAAGGGAGGAAAATGCAAGCCCTTACAGTAGGTTTCATACTTTCCCAGGCCATTTACTCAGGGAAAGAAGAGACAAAGCGGGAAGAGGGGAAGGGAGTGATAAATAGACGTTACAAACTTTTTCCTGGAAGTTCACCCCACATTTTCTGATTTCCCAGAATGAAAGAAATGTTATTTTCTTTGTGTTAACCTAGAAATTACTATCAATTTAGGTCTTTTTCCTTTTCTCTTTTTTTTAAGTTTCAAAACACTTTCAAAGAAATTTTCTAGACAATTTTAATATATTTACTTTCTTATTTGGGGCAGGAATGTTTGCATTTCTTTGGATTTCAGAATTTCTTGTTCCAGTAGTTATAATTATGGATATGTATACTTCAAATATAAAATTACAGATGATAGGGGATAGATAGACAATGTAGATGATAGATTGGTTGATATATGATAGATTGATTGATAGATGATTGATTGATTGATAGATGACAGATAATACAATGTCACCCCCTGGAAGGCATTGCTTCTTACATTCTTTTTGCAGCCTTCACAGCACTGTTCTCATGATGCCCTTGTCTGTTCTTGGCCTCCTGGATTCAGCTCATGTGAAGGTGAAGGCCCTTGTTACCCTCCCCTGACAAGTCTACTCACTTACTTAGGATGTGCAGACAATTTGTGAAGAGCCAACTAGAGTCTTTGCAGCATCAACTATCTGGAGATATGTGGTATCTACTTACCTCTCTGGACGTTTTCAAATATCTATGAATTTCAAATAATGTGAATAAAGTATTTGACTTTTAATTAATCTTGAAAATGTTTTGGCATTCATTAAAAAATGGATCACCTAGATTCCAGGGTTCCTACCATTTCCGACTGCTTTAGGAAATCAAGAACTGGCACATTTTTGTTGTTTTTACTGATTTGGGGCATAATAGATAGATGCTGAGGGAAATGATGCCCGGAGTGTTTTTATTGTTTTTAATCTGAGTTCCTTGTCAACCTAACACAAAAGCATTCAATGAGAATGTTTTCACATTTACAATTTTGATGTATCCTAGCTGTGGACTCTTTAAAATAGGCAATAGTGAAAAATCGGAGTCAATTCAGTGTCTTGCCGTTGCTGGCAGCATACACAGTCATTTCATCTGCTTTCAGAAGGTGAAATGGTGAGCATTCAGGAAGGGAGCATTATGCTTTGAAATCACAAAAATGGGCAAAATCAGCACATGCCCAAAGAAGAGCAACATAGCTGCTTTGCTGCTGATATTCCTAGCAAATGGCTAAATAATTGAGCTATACATGTGGAAAAACAGGAGCATGTGAATTAAAAAGGGAAACAAAAGAAGGAAATTCGAGACTAAGCAATGTTGTCTTCTACTTAAACGTTTTGGATTTTTATTAATACTGTTTTAAAAATATCCTCTTTCTCCTCCAATAACCCCACATCCTAACATTGACTACCTTCATACATGGTTCAGCTTGATTCTAGTATGGCTAAGTTATGTAAATCACTACCTTAATCAAATGTACTAAAGACAAGGAAAGATTTCTAAGACTTATAATAGTGAAACACAGAATTAAAAGTTTAAATCTATTAGAAAATACCATGACTTATCCATAGTTGTGCATGAGGTGTGTCAGGAATATAAATCTGTGCTTTTCATTTTAGGTACAATATACTAATGCATAAAGCAAAATAGTGAGGGAACATAGTGTTGCAAAAGATCATATTATATTGCAAAAAGCAGAATTCCTTAAAATTTTGTCTCATTTAGAAAGCCTCTACGTATAACCACATTAATTTTTCCAAAAGTAATTTTGCATCTTGAAGGCAATTGTCATTTATAAAAAACAATAAAAGAGGGACTCATGGAATAATCATTTTAACCTTGACAGTATTTTTCCATTTTAGTATGCAATCCTGATATTGAATATCTCCATGAATACTTTTATTTTATATAATCAGAGTTAGAAATCCGGGGGCTTTATGTTCACAAGGATATCAAATATCTTGATAATTAAAATTTTGGCTTACACCCTAGGGCCATAGATATATTTGTTATGTAGTCCATTGTTGGTCTTAGATCATTGATTTAAAACAACTTGGCAACTTTCTTGTGGGAATAAGGGCAGGAGGTAAAAAGACACAATGAATTGAATGGTGTTTAGTTGATTTTGTATCAACACAATAAATTCGTGATTGTATCTCATTTATAATATCCAAGCTAACATGAAGATGCTCTAAGGGAAAGGCTGTATTTTAAATAATGAATTTGCTTTAAAAAGTAAATAGTGGCTTCTTTAAGAATAGAGGGATGATCTCCTTTGGTCAGAAGTAAAGCAAGTGAGATCAATCAGGCCCCTTTGAATCTGATGTTTTCACATCCGTATTCTTTTTCAGATTAGTGTAAATTGAGATTTATTTCCTAAATCCAGAGATATAATATTCCTGACTTGTATTTCTTTGCCTTAGCATGGTTTTGCTGTGATTCATATTGAGTTTGACAAAATTGTGTGGAATCCAATTAACAATGGGGCAGGAAGGTGGAAGGAAGGAAGAGGAAGGAATTTGGACACTGTGTAAGCTTCCAAGACAACGTGGGCAAAAGAACGGGCAACATTCCTTGGGAATTTTCCTGTTTGGGTATCTGAGCAAAGCTGCTATGGGAAGATATGTAGGTTACTGGAAAACACAGGGTTATTATGGAGGAAGAAACTCACTGAGTGCCTTTCATAGCCTGACCAAATTACTACTTGATTAACTCCAGATAAAATTCAGAGCGCACGAAGCGAGGCAGGGAATCTTTCTCCATCAGAGCATGGATTCTCTTCTGGGCCACATCAAAGCTGCTCAGGGAAGGCTCCACCAGGTTCTTCATTGTGATGTCCTTAGTGAAGTGGTCAATATTCACCTGTGGACCAGGAAACAGGGTTACTGAGTCACAGGCAGCAGGATTTGATGAGGGGGTAGAGGGAGGCAGAATTCCTTACTAGTAACAGATATGGAGGAAATTCCCCAAAAGTGAGAAATGTTGCATCCATTGTATGTGAAATTGGGGATGGCAACTGATGATCCAATAAATAAATAACTCAGATTATATAATCCCATGAATGTCAGACACCCACCAGGTATCAGATGGTTCACCAGTAACTAACTCATATATATCTTATTTAATCCTGACTACATTAAAATTCTTTCCTCACACCCACACCCATATGTATGTATACAGAGAATTAAGTGGTTTCTTCAAGATCATAGAACCAGTAACTGAATTTGAACCCAGAGATCAGATTTCGAATCCAGGTGTAATGATGCCTGTTTTGACAATCTGTACCACTGCATTTGGTTTCATGTCCAGTGGAGGGAATGGAGAGGGAATGGAAAGGGAAAAAGAGATTCTGCCCAGCAGTTCACGACCTTTAATCTGACTGCAGAGGAGCATGAACACTCGATCTTTCCTAAAGCAAACCAAGAAACAATATATCTGCAGGAAAATTAATATAGCAACTAGTGGATGCTCATATTTATTAAGCATTTAGTCTGCATCAGGTGCTGGGCTGAAGCCTTTACAAGGATGAATTCACTTATCTTACAAATCTATGAGGTTGACACCATCCTCCACATTTCTGAGTTGAGGAAACAGAGGCATCGACACCCAAAAATCCTTAGAGGTAGACAGAGGGTTCAGAAGCCCCATGATGTATCTCCAGAACCTGAGATTTCAATCTGTGTTGGAAGGCACTGTGTCTTCTGCGTCCTGAGTGCTGGACTACTACATGGCACAGTCCCCTGGAGCTGCTGGCTATGCCCTGGAGGAGTTTTCCTGACTGATTTGGAAGGAATATTTATACTCCCCAGTGTATGCTTTCATGATTGTCAAGGAGTCTGAGTATAAAAGATGAAGAGAGAGAATCCAAGCAAGACAATAATTTTAAATCAGAACATTAGAAAAATGTGTCAGTTCTCTCCTGAACTGTTAAAGGTCCCTGGCATTGAAAATAACTATTTGGCTCAGATAATTATGGAACAGTTGAATGTTTATCTATCTATCTGTCTATACATATACATATACATATACATATGTGTGTGTGTGTGTGTATCTGAGAGGCAAAGGAAGAAAAACAGATATTAGGGGAGATTGAGGATTGAGAGACAGTTTGTTCTTATCTGCTAGTTCACTTCTCAAGTAACCAACAATGATTGGGGCTGGGCCAGGACTGAGCCTGCAGTCAGAAACTAGGAATTCAATCCAGATCTCCCCCATGGTTGGCAGGGATCCAGCAGCTTGAGCTATTACTCTGCTGTCTTCTAGGCTCTGTCAGCAAGAAGGTTGAATGAGGATCTGGGGCTGAGAAGCAGACTCCGGCACTGCAATGTGCCACATGCACTGCTCCTGCCATTTCACTTTAGAGTCAAAGACAAAGGCATGGCTGGGGAGTTCCAGGCTAGAAAGACAGCAAGACTGAGCTATCTTTGAAAGCCCAGGGCGTGTGCTTCAGGCAGGCAGGGTGGAAGACCAGACTGTCAAGCTTGAGAGTGGCCTCAGAGATGATGAAGTCTAAGGCCCACCTGTCCTGGTGAAGACTCTATGGTCCGACAGATCAAGGTATCTGCCCAGAAACAGATAGTGTGGGGTGGAGGTGAGGCTGTAATATAGACTTCTGTATTCTCAATTCTATTTTTTTCCTATTAGATGAAGATAATGCTTCCTCTTTCTCTTGTTTTAAACATTTATGTATACTAAGTCAGCTAGGCAATTTTACTCCAAATGAATGCATTCCTAAAAATTATAAAAGTATCTTCTAATCTCACTTTTTAAAAGAAGCAATGTATTTAAAGCCCTCCAACACCTACTGCCCACCAGCAAATAGCAGCTGCTTCTCTTATTGTTTTTTTATGCACAGGCCTCTTTTAATGAGTCATTCTGATACATATGCATCTGTTGCTTGAGCCAGGAAAATATGATTTAATTATCTTTAAATACAGCCAAATGATAATTTACAATGTATAAATTATCTACTTATTGAGCTACACATGATCGTGCCCCTTTTTGAATCTTGATTACAATTCTTTCCACCATATCTCTCAGTCAGTTCTGGTAGTAGGGAGCTCAGGTAAATATTCAAAGAAAAAATAAAAACCTTTAGATTCCTGGTTAAATTTGCTACATAGGTCAATATCCTTGAAATGAAATAGGAAATACTTAAGTCAGCAGAAGAGTTGGAAAAATTGTAGACATACTGCAGGTATACATCTAAGTACATACTGATAGGTGGGAAATACTTAGACTTAAGTGAACAAAGGATTAGAAAGATTTAATTGAAGACTTGCCCAGAGTCACACACCTAGGATGGTCTGGAGATAGATGTTTGCACTCATTTATCTCACAAGTATTATTGATGTCTTATTATATGCCATCAGCAGGATTCACCTTTTCTCTGATGCCAAGCTTAGGCTCAGTACCCTGCCTTTCTGCATTTGGAGGTCTTATGTATATGATTATACTCCTGCACAAGCAGGCATTATTTAGAATGGAGACCAAGCCTGTTTTTATTACAGCATTGCAATTGATGGCCAGAATTTAATTGATCTAAAATCTCATTCAGAGAGAGTTTCATTTTGAAATTCTCTTTTTCAAATCTCCTATTTTTATAATTGCTAAGGATGTTTTAATAAGGAACACTGAGAACAATGCTTTCCTAAACTCAGAGCAACTAATAAGTGGATGGGTCTCCATTCTGCAGATATTTCAACAAATCCTAGAATCCAGCAAGAAGGAGGAAGGTAGGTTAGGAATAGGAATTCACATGAAATAGGACATGGGTGTCCAACTTAACACTAAATTAATATCCTTGTTAACATATCCAGGAGAAACACAAAAGAAAGGGTTGCTAAGCACAATGGCATCAAAAGTAGGGAAAAGCTAACATGTGCTTGGGCTGGGAGATTAAGAAGTACAAGGGAAGATCAGGAGATAATTCTGAAATTAATGTCCACAGCAAGACTAAACCTAGTTCCACTTTATGACCTTTTCATTTTCTCAACTTTGACCCCAAGCACCTGCACACTCTTATACTCCTAATCTCTGTACTGTGAGTCCTGAAGGGAACATATTTGTTGGTATCAAGGTAAATAATATTCACTAAAATATATTTACTCTTTCAAAAAAGTTAATGAGGGATAATTCTCAACCAAAGGAAGAAATGGTAGAAATCCAGGAGTCTAGTACTCCTGTGGGAGAAGAGATATTGGGAATTTTCTCCTCTCTGCGTATCTTAAGTAGATCCATGCCTACCCACAAGGTTTCCTCAGACCACACTGTGCTTGACTGCAAACCTTGATGAAACATATAGTGTTCAGATCAGATTAAGGGGAACAATGTGTAACTAAGGTGCTTTGGCCAGAACATGGTGAATACATCCTGCTATGACTCTCCCAAATGCTACAATTTGGTTTCAAAAATGTCCAAGAAATGAGCTTATAATGCTCTCCAAATCTTTTTGAAGTCAACACATCTGGCCTTTAGTAGTCTATCAGTGGTATATTGGTTTTAAATATCCCTAGTATCGCTATTGTGTAATATTTTATTTTCATGAGCAGATGTCTTGTTGCCTTAACTAAACTGTAAATGGCAGAGACTAGAGTGATGGGGAATGCAGGTTAGAAGAGAGTAGAGGGGACAAGCAGTGTGCCATAGTGGACTAAGCCACTGTCTGTGATGCCGGCATCTCACATGGTGCTGATTCAACTCTGGGCTGCTCCATTTGTGTGGCAGATCCCTGCTAATGTGCCTAGGAAAGCAGTGGAGGATGACTCAAGTCCTTTGGTCCCTGCCTCCAACATGGGAGACACAGATGGAGTTTCAGGATCCTGCCTTTTGGCCAGCCCAGACCTGGCTGTTGCAGCCATTAAGGAAGTATCAACAGATGGAAGATCTCTCTGTGTCTCTCTTCCCCTTTCTCTCTTTCTCTTTCTCTGTCTCTCTCTCTCTTTAGTTCTTCCTTTCATATAAATAAATATATCTTTAAAAGAGAGAGAGAGAGAAATTAGAGGAGGGAGAGAAGAAAGAGGATTTTGAAGGAAAGAAAAGAGAAATGTAGTGAAAGTACAGGGGAACAAAGAAAAGAGGTAATAATATTGGTAGGCATTGCTTATTTGAGACAAATGCATGCTTTGAAATCCACTCTGCTTAATTTAACCTTCACAGCATCTGTACAAAATAGTCCCCATTATTTTCATTTTTATGAAAAAGAAACTAGAATCAGAGAGACTCAACAATTCACCCAAGATCAGACAGGTATCTGTCACACATGAAGTTATGTGCTAGTGGAGTGGGACCCAGGTAACAAGTATGTGGTCTGAATGGGATTCAAATTCACATCTGCTTTGTATTCAGCAGATGCTCAGACAGGAGTAGCTGTTATCTCAAATGCTTACTTTTTTATTTTTTATTTATTTATTTTTTATTTGACAGGTAGAGTTATAGACAGTGAGAGAGAGACAGAGAGAAAGGTCTTTCCTCCGTTGGTTCACTCCCCAAATGGCTGCCACAGCAAATGGCTGCCACAGTCGGCACTGCGCCGATGCAAAGCCAGGAGCCAGGTGCTTCGTCCTGGTCTCCCATGCGGGTGCAAGACCCAAGCACTTGGGCCATCCTCCACTGCCCTCCCAGGCCACAGCAGAGAGCTGGACTGGAAGAGGAGCAACTGGGACAGAACCTGGCGCCCATATGGGATGCCACCACTGCGAGCAGAAGATAAACCAAGTGAACCAAGGCGCTGGCCCCCCAAATGCTTACCTTTCCTCCAGATTTATCAAGCTGACCCTCGGTTCACCACACCCACCCACCCACCAGAACCAACCTCTTTAGGGGCCTCCGTTTGGATGAATTCCTCATAAATCTGTTTTGCCTTCTCTGCCATCTTGGCAGGGGACTTGATCTTCTTGTACTCCTCACAAGCAATCCAGAACTCAAGGTTTTCCTCACTGAATTCGGACTTCAGGAAACTTTTGAAACTGGCAAGTCCATCTAGCAAGGAAAAAAGGCAATTGAGGAAATGTGCTAACTTACATAACAAATACTACGCCCACTGTACAGCCTCAGCTTACTTACAAGTATATCTCAGTAATTCACTTATAAACCTGTGAACTCATTTCATCTTCATTACAAATCTAAGAGGCAGGTTAATGTTGATATCCCATATTGTAAATGAGATCAGAGAGATCAGAGGCTTGCCCGTATATTACAACTGGTGTCAGAGCTGGGATTCAAACCCAGGAATCTGACTCAAGAGCCCATGCATTTATCCATCATCCTAAACTGCTTCTCAACAGATGCGTGATTCAGCTTCTTGGAACAGAAGCTTTCCAGGAATGGCTGCCTGATTTACTGCACCTGCACAGAGAAGAAAACACAGGCTAGCACAAATGTCATGTTCATGGGAGAGCAGGAAAAGGCTTACCAATGTCAACCTATGGCAGACGTTAACTTTATTCATGACTGCATTCCCCTAACCTCTTCGTTCTGGTGGAGGAGGGATAGGAGAGAGATGTGGGGAAATGGCAGAGACTCCAGAGCTGCAGCCCTACTTCTCATAAAGAATTAGAGACCCTGGCCCTGGACAGAGGTTTGCCACATTGTCTTTTAAAACACCTGAATATATTTAGGTGATGAATGTTTACCTAGTTATGTGTCAAGGAACGCCACTCACACCAACACTTTCCTGTACATTCACCAACTACTGAAGAGGGAAATACACATTTAAAACTTGCATTGTCTGTGTACGCAGTAGTAACATCAAGGATCATGCACACATTCCAAACAGGTGTTTTTATTTTTCTTCTATGGGTGATTTTTGAACAACTATTATATTTCAGGCACTATGAAAAGGAAAACAGATGGTTCTGTCCTGATGGAGCTTATGGATTCTGAGGGAAGTAGAGAGAAAATGAAGAGACACACAGAAGACTTACAAATACACAAAGAAGGGAAAACTATTTGAAAGACAGTCATAGATTCATTGGGGAAGAGGGAGTCCTAACTTCATTTTAGACTTGAGACCTGAAGGGGGAGTAGGAAGGCACTAATGAAATCAGCATGTGAGGGTGGTTGCTATGTTCATCAGCTGCACACCAGGGTTGTTTTTTTAATTTATTTATTTATTAACTTGAAAGACTGAGTTACAGAGACACAGAAGCAGAGAAACAGAGAGGTCTCCCATCTGCTGGTTCGCTCCCCAGATGGCCACAATGGCCAGAGCTGTGCCGATCGGAAGCCAGGAGTCAGGAGCTTCCTCCACATCTCCCGTGTAGGTGCTAGGGTACAAGGACTTGGGCCATCTTCTACTGCTTTCCCAGGCTGTGGCAGAGAGCTGGATTGGAAGTGGAGCAGCCGGGACTTGTAGCAGCACCCATATGGGATGCCGGCACTGCAGGCAGCAGCTTTACCTGCTTTGCCACAGCACTGGTCCCTGCACATCAGCTTTTAGAACATCAGATTTACTACAACTGTTGTGATTCTGTTTTCAGTGTGTTATTGCTCACACATAGAAACTTCAGTTAATAGAATATCTAAAGGTAATCTGTAGGAGGGAAATTAACATTTTGAGACTCAATGATTACATTCCTTGCCTCAACTGTTGAGGGACAGCATGTTTTTCTTCATGCCATTTGCTGCACTCTTTACTTAGCCTAGAGTTAATTTTTTGTCATTATTCTAATTAATTTGTTTTTAAAAATTTTGATTAGCATGAGATAATTTGGGGGTAAAGTGTGATATTTCAACTGATATGCACAGCGTAATCCAAAAATCATCCTAGGCGATTGGCCCTTCACTTTTTTCATTGTGAACTATCATTACTCTACTCTCCTGTGGAACACCAGGACCCATTGCTCGCATCCAAGTACAGTGCTGGCTGCCTCTGAATGAAGTTAGAAGGAACATTCAGATAGTCTTGGCTTGCCTCTTCCCATTAAGGTAATCTACTTCTCGATGAAGTAGCCCCTTTCTATTCTTTTTTTTTTTTCTTCTCTTTTAAAATTTTATTTAAGTTACACAACTTTCATGTAGGGTTAATCTTATGAGTATAAAGCAAACTGAAAATACATCTTTGTAAAAATTAAGAATGAGAATAGGAATGGGGGGAGGAAAAGGGGGAGGGTCAGGGTAGGAATTATTACTATGCTTCCTGAATACGTATATAGGAAATACATGAAATCTGTATACATTAAATAAAATTTTAAAAAAGGAAACTTCAGTTAATCATTTTAAGAAACAGAGCCAGTGCTGTGGCATAGCGGGTAAAACAGGCGCCTGTAGTGCTGCCACCCCATATGGGTGCCTATTTGAGTCCCTGCTGCCCTACTTCCAATCCAGCTCCTACTAACATGACTAGGAAAGTAGCAGAAGGTGGCCCAAGTGCTTGGGCCCCTGCACCCACGTGGGAGACCCAGAAGAAGCTTCTAGCTTCTAGCTTGAGATCAGTCCAGCCCTGGTTGTTGTGGCTATTTGGGGAGTAAACCAGCGGCTCAAAAATGGATCTCTCTCTCTCTCTCTCTCTCTCTCTCTCTCTCCCCACACTCTCTGTGTGTGTGTATGTGCCCCTGCCTCTCCTCTTCTGTAACTCTTTCAAAAAAATAAATCTTAAAAAATAATAATAATCTTACAAAGCATATATATAATTTGTATACATATTATACATATATATATACATATAATATGCAGATTCTTGGGCCTGATCCTTTTGCTTTTTTTTTTCCTTTTCTGCTCTTCTAGAACTGACTCTCTGAAGTGTGGATGAGTAAAAAGACTTTGAAGATAAATAAAAGAAAATACCTTAATCTACACTATTTTCGTGCTATTTAATACTGACCGTATACATCTTTTTTATACCCAAACCCTAACAAATGTGCATTAATATGGAGATAATCCACATTTGATATCTAAGGAAAGAAAGGATTTGTAAAGGGAGGAGAGAGAACAAGTAGTTTTCCACAGGCTGCATCAGAATCACAGGCCTCCCCTCAGTAACAGTGCTGGCTGGCCACTTTGCCTCCCGTGGCAGAAGACAGGACTGGCTGTCACCTGGATATAAGGGCTTCGTTTCCCTTTGATTTGCTCCCACCAGGAGACACTTCTGCAATATATTAAGTTCTTCTTAGGGAACATATTCATGTTCTGAATTCATTTGCTTTGACCTAATTTCAATCTATTTCTGTTTTCCTTGAACATTTCTCCCTGAACCTTTTTAAGACTAACTTTTCATCCATTGGTCATTGCATGATACCTGGGTTTCATGCAACAGGCACAAAACATGTGAAGTTTAAATTGGGTATATGCCTTCCGTTTTCAATTTACCCTCTATACTTTTTATTTATTTTATGCTCTTCCTGGTACACTGCAATAATATCAATTCTGGAGAAAAACAATGGCCAAGTGATAATTAGCTTAGATTAAGGTTACCATGGCTCAGGATCCAAATGAGACAATTCATAATTTAATCTAATTTAATCTTCTTTCCTTGTATTTTTACCCTAAAACATTTTAATTGATCAACAACTAAAAATATATCCGGGAACAATGATAAGCATGATAAGCAATTATCTCTAGAAGACTGAGTGGAGGACTACTTATGGAGGGGGGTGCAGTATTGTGCTCCATCAGGTTAAGCCCGCACTTACAATGCTGGCATCCATGCACTTCTGATCCAGCTCCCTGCCAATATGCTTGGGAAATCAGCAGAAGATGGCCCAAGTGCTTGGGTCCCTGCCATCCCTGTAGGAGACCTAGATGGAGTCCCAGGCTCCTGGCTTCCACTTGGCCCAGCGCCAGCCTTCAAGGTCATTTTGGGTGTGAATCAGCAGATGGAAGATCTCTTTCTCACTTTTTCTCTCTTGTGCTGTCTGTAACTCTGCCTTTCCAATAAACAAATAAAGATTTTTTAAAAAATTTATTTGACAGAGCTAGACAGAGAGAGAGAGACAGAGAGAAAGGTCTTCCTTCCGCTGGTTCACCCCTCCAAATGGCCGCTACGGACGAAGCTACGCGGATCTGAAAAATAAAGATTTTTTTAAAAAAATTGATAACATGGACCTGGATAAAATCAGCTGTAACTTATTTTTCTTGCTACCCATATTTCTACTGTATTTCTAGCACTATCTGTCATAATTTGATGAGGCAGGAATCAACATATATGTTGGAAAAAGAAATAAGGTCAATTTTTCTTTCTGTTATGTTTAAAGTTTTCATTGTTTCTTAACCAAAATGTGTCAGGCAGTCCCTGTTGAAATGGAAAAATTCTCAGGCCCTTTCTAGTTGCTAGGAGGTGAATCCTTTGGGTTCTCATATAGCTGATTTGAAGACTGTAGAGGAAGAAGTAATTCCATAGACAAATTGCTTGGAAAATGTATTCTCATTAGCCCCATATTCCTACAATCTGTGCAATACCCTGAATCACTCATGTTGCATCTTCATAAAATATAATGGTAAAATCCTAGTCCTCCAAGCATTACTTATGATATGAGGACTCGTGCCAATATTCCACAACAATATTAGCATTTCCTACCTATCTAGGTCATGATCTTGGAAAACAACTTCCCAGCAGTACAGTGAGCCCATTTCCTGGGAACTGGTTTCATCAATCTCATTGAATTCCACACTATTATTTCAGGGCTTTTTAAAAAATGTATACTTTTTAAGCCAAGACTCATAAAATTACTTCATTGGTCTGAATGATTTTTTTATAAAGATTTATTTATTTATTTGAAAAATGGAGTTACAGAGAGAGAGAGAGAGAGAGAGATTTTCTATCTGCTAGTTCACTCCCCAGATGGCCACAACAGCTGGGCCAGGGCCAGGCTGAAGCCAGGAGCTTCCTCTGGGTCTTCTACATGGGTGCAGGGGTCCAAGCATTGGCCTATCCTCCACTGCTTTCCGAGGTGCATTAACAGGGAGCTGGATTGGAAGTGGAGCAGCCAAGACTTGAACTTGCATTCAAATGGGATGTTGGCATTGTAGGCACCAGCCCAACTTGCTATGCCACAGCACGGGGTCCTGAGTGATGTTTAAAACCATTCTTTCTCTACCCTGGCTTTTGAGCATGCTCTGTGCCTCCCTGGGATCCCCTCAAACTATTCTGGAGTCACTTTCTCCTCCTTAGCCTCTGCTCTTCTATAGGTCCATCACTCAGAGAACTTCTTGATTGACTTCCCATTACTCCTTAGAAGGTTCTCTTGGGTGAAAGCCAGAGAACAGAGCAAATGCCTATTCAGGGCAAATGTCTCTATTCTGCAAAGAGCATACATTTCTCCTTTGCCCTACCCCAGTTCCGCTCACCACACACACAGAAGAGCCCTG
Organism: Sylvilagus floridanus; assembly: GCA_949820135.1. Classification (NCBI taxonomy): domain Eukaryota; kingdom Metazoa; phylum Chordata; class Mammalia; order Lagomorpha; family Leporidae; genus Sylvilagus; species Sylvilagus floridanus. The sequence continues at coordinate 124,691,082 of OX463225.1, forward strand.
GCACATATCTGTCATGAATCACCACGTTCTTCCCTGCTAAGCCTGTATGAAGCCCCAGAATACCTTTCAACATACATTTCCAGGCATCCACTACTTAGAAGGCAGAGGATACTCACCAGATCCTCTGTCCTTGTAGAAATACTCGGGTTATGACCCTCATTGTAATCCTGGAGCTGGCTCTATTGCATGGTATCCTTTTTAACATCCGTGACATCCCATTAGGGAGCCAATTTGCATCCTGGCTGCTCCAATTGCAATCCAACTCCCTGGTAATGGCCTGGGAAAGGCAGTGGAAGGTGGCTCAGGTGTTGGGTCCCTGCCACCTCTATGGGAGACCTGGGTGAAGCTCCTGGCTCCTGGCTTTGTCCTGGCTAAGCCCTAACTGTGGAGGTTATTTGGGGAGTGAATCAATGGAAATGATCTCTCTATATATGTCTCTACATCTCTCTCTATAAATATGACTTTCAAATAAATAGATAAATTTTTCCAAAAATTTGTAGTAGCATGAAATTAAAAGATAAGTTTATTTTGGTGCAAAACACAATTTTAAAAATCCATGAACAGTTTTTCATAAAACACTGTTCCTATGAACTTTTTAAAAAAAGATTTTATTTATTTCTTTGAGAGGTGGAGTTACAGATAGAGAGAGACAGACAGACCGAAAGGTCTTCCATCCACTGGTTCACTCCCCAAATGGCCACAATGGCTGGAGCTGAGCTGATCAGAATCCAAGAGCCAGGAGCTTCATCTGGTTCTCCCACATGGGAGCAGAGGTCCAAGCTCTTCTACTGCTTTCCCAGGCCTAAAGCAGAGCGCTAGATTGGAAGAGGAGCATCCAGGATACATACCAGCACTGCAGGCCAAGGCTTAGTCTACTACGCTACAGCGCCAGCCCCACTATGAACTATTTGAAGACCTTTCACAGAATGGCAGCCCTAACATGAGAACATTATGAAATCACTTTGAAAACAAAGGGAATAATAGGGGCTGGTGTTGTAGAGTAGCTGGTAGAGCCACAGCCTGTGATGCCAGTATCCCATATGGGATCCGGTTGGAGTCCCACTGCCCCACCTCTGATCAATGCTCACTAACAATAGCCTAGGAAAAACAGCAGCAGATGGTCCAAGTGTTTGTACCTTGCCATCCACGTGGGAGAACTGGATGAAGCTCATGGCTGCCGCCTTCAACCTGGCACACCACTGGCCATTGAAGTCATTTGAAGAGTAAACTAGAGGATGGAAAAACTCTCTCTGTGTGTCTCTCCCTCTCTCTCAGTAACTCTGACATTCAAATAAACAAATTAACAAAAAAACAAACTCGATAAAAAATATTAGACAAAGCTAAATCAATTTGGTGTAAAAATATACTGAAAACCAGACTAGCGTGAATCTCTTCAACTAGTGTTTGGGGGTGGAGAACATGAAGTGACTTTGTTAGTTGATGAGCATCATTATATAACTTGCTGATTCCAAGCACAAGGTCTAGAGCTAAAACTGCTTGGGGAGATTCCTAGCGCAGCATGTTACTGCAATGTTTGAGCAAGTCATCTAACTTCTCTCAGCCTCTGTAGCTCCATCTGTTAAATAGGAATAAAAATGGAACGTACCTTATAGGATTGTGTTAAAGATTAAATAATTCATATAAAGCTTCAGCATGTTGCCAAACAAAACCTAATTATCACTTTGTAGCTCAGCACATGCTATCATCACTATTATTCATAACAAATTCTAAGTTATCTTTGTTGTCATTCAAAATCTAATTCAAGTGTTCCTCCATCTGCAAGGGAGTCCTTACCTACAATGAACTACTTGCTCTTGAGCATCTGTTTTGTTCTTTTGAAAAAAAAATCACTTTGCATTTTGTTGGGATTTTTTTCTTCAATAACTATATTTTTCATGAAGCTATTAATTCTTTGAATTCAAAGTCTAAGTTGCATTTATCTTTGCCTTCCTTTTACATCCTACCTCCTAACCTCAATCTCTACACACATTTTTTATAGAGCTTTCCACTGAATTAAATAAACTACATTAAGGGAAATCTTTCCTTTCAAGTCCCAAACTGAATAACGCAAACTATATTAAAAAAAAAAAGCTATTTCCTGTAGTGCCGGCATCCCATATGGGTGCTGGTTCGAGTCCAGGCTGCTCCACTTCCGATCCAGCTCTCTGTTATAGCCTGGGAAAGCAGCAGAAGATGGCCCAAGTGCTTGGGCCCCTCCACCCACGCAGGAGACCTGGAAGAAGCTCCTGCTTCCTGGCTTCCGATCAGCGCAGCTCCGGCAGTTGTGACCAATTGGGGAGTAAACCAGCAGATGGAAGACCTCTCTCTCTCTCTCTCAGCCTCTTTTCTCTCTGTGTAACTCTGACTTTCAAATAAATAAATAAATTTTTTTTTTTGACAGGCAGAGTGGACAGTGAGAGAGAGAGACAGACAGAAAGGTCTTCCTTTGCCGTTGGTTCACCCTCCAATGGCCGCTGTGGTCGGCGCGCTGCAACCCACCAGCGCACCGTGCTCATCCAATGGCAGGAGCCAGGAGCCAGGTGCTTTTCCTGGTCTCCCATGGGGTGCAGGGCCCAAGCACCTGGGCCATCCTCCACTGCACTCCCGGGCCACAGCAGAGGGCTGGCCTGGAAGAGGGGCAACCAACCGGGACAGAATCCGGCGCCCCGACCGGGACTAGAACCGGGTGTGCCGGCGCCGCAAGGAGGAGGATTAGCATGTTGAACCACGGCGCCGGCCTAAATAAATAAATTTTTAAAAATGTTAATCTACCAGCTTTTCTATTGCTGTGTATTTTATTTCATGGGCATATTATATATCCTCTCTGCATCTCATTTTTTGGAAACATAGGAATTGCTATTGTACTTAAGTCCTAAAATTATTTCAATCTTCAAATCAACTAATTTATGCAAAGTGCTTTGGAAAATGCTTGTCATATGATAATAATTGTTAGTTATTGCTTTCCTAAGTATTGTAATTGTCTTAAAGGAAATTGCAGTTTCCAGGGAGGAAAACATTGTTAAATGTGAGCCAATAAAGAGAAGAAAAAATTTGGAAACCAAGGAGATAGAAGCAAAAAGAGAATGCAAAGATGGAAACTAAACAATGGGCCTGGATCCAGGCTACTCCACTCCCCATGGAAGAGTTCTAATCTCAAGTGTTTCTGAAGGAAATGTGCTGACCTTTCAGGACTTCTGGGAAAGGGGATCCTTATAAACTCTTGTTACTCTTGGACTGTGTTTCATTTTCCTCTATTCTTTTTTTGAAAACATTTATTTATTTATTTGAAAGTCAGAGTTACATGGAAGGAGAGGCAAGGAGAGGCAGAGAGAAGGAGAGAGAGGGAGAGAGAAAGAGATGTCTTCCATCTGATTGTTCACTTCCCAAATGGCTGCAACAGCCAGAGCTGTGCCAATCCGAAGCCAGGAGACAGGAGCTTCCTTTACATCTCCCATGTGGATTCAGGGGCCCAAGGACGTGGGCCATCTTCTACTGCATTCTCAGTCCATAGCAGAGAGCTGGATTAGAAATGGAGCAGCCAGGACTTGAACCAGAGCCCATATGGGATGGTGGCACTGCAGGCGGCAGCTTTATCCACTATGCCACAGTGCTGGCCCCTCCTCTATGCTTAACAATGGTTGAGTCTTGGAATTCTTTAATGTTTCTGTCTTATAAATTCCTGTGTGCAATTTATTTTTGTGTTTAAACAACACTACATTGAACATGTACCCTGTGGACCTACTAAATGAGCACAGAGAGTGCTCCCTATATTTTCTTACATGCAAAATGTGTAAGAAGTTGATAAAACAGGTAAGAAGTACTTTCAAAACAGAGTCAAATATATTGGGTGATTAAAAATTATTTTTAAAATGAGGAAAAGTAAGAGATTAGCAAAGAATATGTACTTGGAGAGTAACTGCCTTGTATTTTTAGAGGCTTGATACCATTATTTCATGTCTACTCAAGAAAACTTAAGGAAAAGGTGGATTTAAGGATTACTTGGGGAACTGTATCAACTGTAAGAGTCAATATTCTACATTAGAGCAAGAAAAGGCCAAATGTTGCTTATAAGTCAACAAAAATGTCATTCCTAAAGTTTAAATGGTTTAAATTTACCAAATCAAACATGGAAAAAGAGATTCGAAGGGCTTTTGGATTTATTTTATATATTTGAAAAAAATGACAGAGAGAGCCAGAGAAAGATCTTCCAGTTCCTGATTTACTTCCCAAATGCCACATTGGCCCTGGGCTGAGCCAGGAGCCAGGAACTCAATCCAAGTTTTTCATGTGCATGGCAAGGGCCCAAGCACTTGTGCCATCTTCCACTGCTTTCTCAAGTGCATTAGCAGAGCACTTGAGGATTGGAAGCAGAACAGCCAGGACTCAAACCAGCACTCCAATGTGGGATGCTAGCAATGCAAGTGACAATTTAACCTGCTGTGCCACAATGCCAGGCCCTTGATTTGAACTATTAAATGCATATAATGCTCAAATACAATGCATCTTTCTTCATTATCTGTTTTACATCTAATTACAGCTATATTAGGTATTTTCTGATTTATTGACTATTAGTTTGAACTGATTTAAATAAGAACATCTCATAAGAAGTAGCCAGTTACTATACAATTATTCATGATATGCACAATAGCTGAGGTTTGGGGGAACCTTCGAATCTCGTTTCTTTAGCTTGAAGATTCTGGGATAGAATTTTTTGGGATTCAGCTGTTATTCCACATATTCTTCTCTAGGAACAGAGAGATGGAGAAAGCAGAACAGAGTGGCAAAAGAGATCACATAGAAAAGAGGCAGAGACAGAGTGAGGACTATGGAAAGATAAAGAAGAGATAGAAAGACAGTAAGAACAGAGAAATAGAGGGGGGAGACTGTCATACTGACCCATGGTTTTACCTCCCATGGGGGATGCCTTGCCTTGGTTTCTCTGCAATCTCTACACCTATCCCATCCTTGTCTTTTATACTTGGCCAGTTTGAACAGAAATGTGTCTTTCAAGAAAAGAACTAACTAGAGTGGTTATCTAAAGCTTTTCTATTCATTGCTTTAGAGAAATTAATTGTCCAAATATATATTAATTACTTAAGAGGATAATTATGTGGAACTCAGAATTATACACACATACAAACATATTTACAAACAAATACACATATACTCACCTTACACAAATATATAAACATATATAACATTACAATATACATTACATACTATTAAATAAAATATTATGACTCTTACTTAAACATATATATGACAAACACAAACACAAAGATATCCATACAGATGAATGATCTTCAAAAGTTCATGGAGAGGCTGGCATTTGGCACAGCAATTAAGAACCTATTTGGAACACCCATATCCAGTAACAGAAAAACGTGAGTTCAAGACCTTGCTCCACCTATAATAGTTTCCTGCTAATACACACCCTGGGGAGGCAACAAATGATGGCTCAAGTAGTTGAGTTACTTCCAACCATGGGGGAGACCAGGATTGTGTTCCAAGTTCCTGGCCTTCGCCTGACCCAGCCCTGGCTGTTGAAGCATTATAGGACTAAACCATTGGTTGGACATCTCTCTGTTTCTGTCTGTTTTTCTCTCCCATCCCAATAAACAAAAATAAAATAATAAAATTACTAAAAGTTCCCGGAATTGTAAAATATAGAAGAAATACATGGATTTCAGAAGTTTTTTACACTAAAATAAAATTTTTTAAATTTTATTTTCCATGAACTTTTTAAAGCCTCCTCTTATTTTCCTCTCTGTGAGAATCTCCAGCCTCAAGGTATCAAAAGGGCAATCATCAGCTTGCAAGCCGAAAGACTGAAGTCCCTCCACCAGTGCTAATTTAGGGTTAGCACTAACTGCCTGCGGCTGAACTCCTCTTCCCTCTAGCTTTCCTTTCCTAGTAGCTCTCTGTTCCCTAAAAAGCCTGAAATATAACAGCACATGGCTCCAAACACTATTATGACTGAAAAAGATTGTATCTGGCACATGGATATTTATCCACCTCTTTAATGGCTTTGAAAATATGTAAGTAGCTCTGTTAACTCAGATTTCTTGTCAGTAGCAATAAATACCCATACCCAGAATAGTTAGCATTTGCAATTTTTCAATGTCATCTGTCAAACTGCTTTGGCCCCAAGACTACTAGGGTAAAACAATAAATCAATTGATAAACATAAACATTTTTCCTCTAGCTGACTTCATGGAATTTCTAGCCCCAGCAAGCAAAATTAATTACTTAATTCAAGAAGTGTTTATTGAATATATATGTATCAGGACAAGGAACTCTGTTTAGAGTACAAGAAATAAAAAGAGAGTCAGAAATTAATAAGGTTACATGAAAGATCTATTGTGTGTGAGATCCCAGTGGAAAGAGGTACCTCTCTCTGAAGGGAGGAGAGAACTTCCACTTTGTTTAAGGCCCTGTGTAAAGACTGATGGAGTTTGTGGACTCAAGAGGCTTCCATAGCCTTGGCAGCTCATGACAAGAGCCTCAGGTGATTACTGACGTCATAAATAAGAGTGTCAGTTGTTAAATCAACAACAGGAGTCACTGTGCACTTGCTCCCCATGTAGGACCTCTCTCCTTAATGTGTTGTACTATGAGAATTAACAGTAAAACTAGTCTGGCGGAGCCAAGATGGAGGAATAGTGAGGACGCGCACTAGCAGTCCGCAAAAAGATAGTTTAATAAAAACAGAGTTACTGTAGCCTCAGGAAAAATCTCAGGGAAAAAAATGCAGTGGAAATTCTTCCGGACCCAGTGAATGAGACGCAGAGGACCTAGGGAAAAGTAAGTTTGCGAACGGCAAATCGTGCCATAGTGGCACGGGAGCTGCCGGGAGGGACGGGAACCGGACGGAACACAGTCGCCATTGGAATTGAGCGCTTAAACGGGAGCCGATACAGGGATCCCGAGACACTGGCGGGGGGAAGCAGACCCCAGGGAAACAGCACAATTGAGGCGAGCCCACACGGACACTAGCCTCTCTCGTCACCCACCCTGCTAAGTCCAGCTAGATTAAACGCAGTGGCACGGCGCACGCCCGCCGGCTGAGACTGGAGCCGGGCGGAACACAATCGCCGCAGGATCTGCGCGCGTGAACGGGAGCCGATACAGGGATCCCGAGACACTGGCGGGGGGAAGCAGACCTCCACGGGGGAAACAGCACAGTTGAGGCGAGCCCGCACGGACACTAGCCCCTCTCGCCGCCCACCTTACGAAGTCGAATTTGATTAAACGCAGTGGGACAAGGTGCGCCCGCCCATCACTGAGGCAGACGGAACCAAAAACTCGAGGCTGTAGAAACCTGAAGGGGATCCAAAAACTGGGAACACACCGCGCACACAAACTCCGTTACCTTGACAACCCAGAGAAAGAGTGTGGGAAAAAAAAAATGCCAAACAAAAACAGATTCCGAGGGAGCAAGATCAAGGAAGACGCTATGATGACCCCAAACGGAAAAGACACCCCAAGTCAGGATTGTGAAGATAATGAGATAGAAGAAATGCAAGAAGCAGATCTCAAAGAATTGATAAGAACATTAAGAAGTTCTCAAAAACAAATTCTTGAACTACAGAAATCTTTAATGGATAAGATAGAAAATCTCTCTCGCGAGAATGAAGCACTACGGAGAAATCAAAACGAAATGAAACAACTAGTAGAACAAGAAGCTACGAGAGTGACAAAAAATCTTAATGAATTGAAGAACTCAATAGATCAAGTGACAAGCAATCTTGAGGGCCTTAAAACCAGAATGGGTGAAGCAGAGGAGAGAATATCGGACCTAGAAGACAGTGAACAGGAGAGGAAACAGTCAAACCAAAGACAAGAAGAGGAAATTAGAAAACTAAAAGATATCGTCGGGAATTTACAGGATACTATTAAAAAACCCAACATTCGGGTTCTAGGTGTTCCTGAAGGTATGGAGAGGGAGAAAGGATTAGAAGGCCTTTTTAGGGAGATACTAGCAGAAAATTTTCCAGGCTTGGAGAAAGACAGAGAAATCCTAATCCAGGAAGCTCATAGAACCCCTAATAAACATGACCAAAAGAGATCCTCTGCACGACATATTGTAATTAAACTCACCACAGTGAAGCAAAAAGAAAAGATCCTAAAATGTGCAAGAAAGAGAGAAACGTCAGATTACTCTCAGAGGATCTCCAATTAGACTCACAGCTGACTTCTCAACAGAAACCCTACAAGCTAGAAGGGAATGGCGAGACATAGCCCAGGTACTTAGAGGGAAAAACTGCCAGCCCAGAATATTATACCCTGCAAAGCTCTCATTTGTGAATGAAGGCGAAATAAAGACCTTTCATAACAAACAAAAATTGAAAGAATTTGTTGCCACTCGTCCAGCCCTGCAAAAGATACTTAAAGACGTGTTACACACAGAAACACAGAAACACGACCATCAACATGAAAGAAGGTAAATGAAGGGAACCTCACGGCAAAAGATCACAGGGAATTCAAAGCATACATTAGAAAATATCTGGCAAATGGCAGGGCAAACTTACCACTTATCAATAGTCACATTGAACGTTAAAGGTCTAAACTGTCCTGTTAAAAGACAGAGATTGGCTGATTGGGTTAAGGAACAAAAACCATCTATTTGCTGCCTACAAGAAACACATCTTTCCAACGAAGATCCATACAGACTGAAAATAAAAGGATGGAACAAGATATACCATGCCAACAGAAATGAAAAAAGAGCGGGTGTAACCATCTTAATATCGGACTACATAAACTTTAACACAAAAACTGTTAAGAGAGACAAAGAGGGACACTATATAATGATTAAGGGATCAATACTACAGGAAGATATAACAATTCTCAATGTATATGCACCTAATTACAGGCCACAGGTTTATTTAAAAAATTTGTTAAGAAACTTAAAGGGAGACTTAGACCCCAACACAATAGTACTGGGGGACTTCAATACTCCACTCACAGATATTGACAGATCGACAGGACAGAAGATCAACAAGGAGACAGTAGATTTAAACAACACTATAGCCCAAATGGATCTAACAGATATCTACAGAACTTTTCATCCTACACGTAAAGCATTCACATTCTTCTCAGCAGTACATGGAACCTACTCTAGGATTGATCACATATTAGGCCATAAAGCAAGTCTCAGCAAATTCAAAAGAATTAGAATCATACGATGCAACTTCTCAGACCATAAGGGATTGAAGTTGGAAATTAGCAACTCAGGAATCCCTAGAGCATATGCAAACACATGGAGATTGAACAACATGCTCCTGAATGAACAATGGGTCACTGAAGAAATCAAAAGAGAAATCAAAAATTTTCTGGAAGTAAATGAGGATAACAGCACAACATACCAAAACTTATGGGATACAGCAAAAGCAGTGTTAAGAGGAAAGTTTATATCAATAGGTGCCTACATCAAGAAACTGGAAAGGCACCAAATAGATGAGCTTTCAATGCATCTCAAGGATCTAGAAAATTTGCAGCAAACTAGACCCAAATCTAGTAGAAAAAGAGAAATAATCAAAATCAGAGAAGAAATCAACAGGATTGAATCCAAAAAAACATTACAAAAAATCAGCCAAACGAGGAGCTGGTTTTTCAAAAAAATAAACAAGATTGACACCCCATTGGCCCAACTAACTAAAAAAAGAAGAGAAAAGACCCAAATCAGTAAAATCAGAGATGAAAAAGGAAATATAACAACAGACACCACAGAAATCAAAAGAATCATCAGAAATTACTACAAGGACTTGTATGCCAGTAAACAGGGAAACCTATCAGAAATGGATAGATTCCTGGACACATGCAACCTACCTAAATTGAACCAGGAAGACATAGAAAACCTAAACAGACCCATAAATGAGTCAGAAATTGAATCAGCAATAAAGGCCCTCCCAACAAAGAAAAGCCCAGGACCAGATGGATTCACTGCTGAATTCTACCAGACATTTAAAGAAGAACTAACCCCAATTCTTCTCAAACTTTTCAGAACAATCGAAAAAGAGGGAATTCTCCCAAATTCTTTCTATGAAGCCAGCATCACCTTAATTCCTAAGCCAGAAAAAGATGCAGCATTGAAAGAGAATTACAGACCAATATCCCTCATGAACATAGATGCAAAAATCCTCAACAAAATTCTGGCCAATAGACTGCAACAACACATCAGAAAGATCATCCACCCAGACCAAGTGGGATTCATCCCTGGTATGCAGGGATGGTTCAATATTCGCAAAACAATCAACGTGATACACCACATTAACAGACTGCAGAAGAAAAACCATATGATTATCTCACTAGACGCAGAGAAAGCATTCGATAAAATTCAACACCCTTTCATGATGAAAACCCTAAGCAAACTGGGTATAGAAGGCACATTCCTCAATACAATCAAAGCAATTTATGAAAAACCCACAGCCAATATCCTATTGAATGGGGAAAAGTTGGAAGCATTTCCACTGAGATCTGGTACCAGACAGGGATGCCCACTCTCACCACTGCTATTCAATATAGTGCTGGAAGTCTTAGCCAGAGCTATTAGGCAAGAAAAAGAAATTAAAGGGATACAAGTTGGGAAGGAAGAACTCAAACTATCCCTCTTTGCAGACGACATGATTCTTTATTTAGGGGACCCAAAGAACTCTACTAAGAGACTATTGGAACTCATAGAAGAGTTTGGCAAAGTAGCAGGATATAAAATCAATGCACAAAAATCAACAGTCTTTGTATACACAGACAATGCCACGGCTGAGGAAGAACTGCTAAGATCCATCCCATTCACAATAGCTACAAAAACAATCAAATACCTTGGAATAAATTTAACTAAGGACATTAAAGATCTCTACAATGAAAATTACAAAACCTTAAAGAAAGAAATAGAAGAGGATACCAAAAAATGGAGAAATCTTCCATGCTCATGGATTGGAAGAATCAATATCATCAAAATGTCCATTCTCCCAAAAGCAATTTACAGATTCAACGCAATACCAATCAAGATACCGAGGACATTCTTCTCAGATCTGGAAAAAATGATGCTGAAATTCATATGGAGACACAGGAGACCTCGAATAGCTAAAGCAATCTTGTACAACAAAAACAAAGCCGGAGGCATCACAATACCAGATTTCAGGACATACTACAGGGCAGTTGTTATCAAAACAGCATGGTACTGGTACAGAAACAGATGGATAGACCAATGGAACAGAATAGAAACTCCAGAAATCAATCCAAACACCTACAGCCAACTTATATTTGATCAACGATCCAAAACCAGTCCCTGGAGTAAGGTCAGTCTGTTTAATAAATGGTGCTGGGAAAACTGGATTTCCACGTGCAGAACCATGAAGCAAGACCCCTACCTTTCACCTTACACAAAAATTCATTCAACATGGATTAAAAATTTAAACCTACGACCCGACACCATCAAATTACTAGAGAGCATAGGAGAAACCCTGCAAGACATAGGTACTGGCAAAGACTTCTTGGAAAAGACCCCAGAAGCACAGGCACTGAAAACCAAAATTAACTACTGGGATTGCATCAAATTGAAAAGTTTCTGTACTGCAAAAGAAACAGTCAGGAAAGTGAATAGGAAACCGACAGAATGGGAAAATATATTTGCAAACTATGCAACAGATAAAGGGTTGATAACCAGAATCTACAAAGAAATTAAGAAACTCCACAACATCAAAACAAACAACCCACTTAAGAGATGGGCCAAGGACCTCAATAGACATTTTTCAAAAGAGGAAATCCAAATGGCCAACAGACACATGAAAAAATGTTCAAGATCCCTAGCAATCAGGGAAATGCAAATCAAAACCACAATGAGGTTTCACCTCACCCCGGTGAGAATGGCTCACATTCAGAAATCCACCAACAATAGATGCTGGAGAGGATGTGGGGAAAAAGGGACACTAATCCACTGTTGGTGGGAATGCAAACTGGTGAAGCCACTATGGAAGTCAGTCTGGAGATTCCTCAGAAACATGAATATAACCCTACCATTCAACCCAGCCATCCCACTCCTTGGAATTTACCCAAAGGAAATTAAATGGGCAAACAAAAAAGCTGTCTCCACAGTAATGTTTATTGCGGCTCAATTCACAATAGCTAAGACTTGGAACCAACCCAAATGCCCATCAACAGTAGACTGGATTAGGAAATTATGGGACATGTACTCTACAGAATACTATACAGCAGTCAAAAACAATGAAATCCGGTCACTTGCAACAAAATGGAGGAATCTGGAAAACATCATGCTGAGTGAATTAAGTCAGTCCCAAAGAGACAAATATCATTTGTTTCCCTTGATTGGCGATGACTAACTGAGCACCAAAGGGGAAACCTGTAGAAGTGAAATGGACACTATGAGAAACAGTGACTCGATCAGCTCTTGTGCTGACTGTTGTTGTACAATACTTTATCCATGGTAGTATTTTTTTTTTATCCTAGTACTAGTGGTTGAACTCTGTAATTAACACACAATTATTCTTAGGTGTATAAAATTTTAACTGAAAAGTGATCTCTGTGAAATATAAGAGTGGGAATAAGAGAGGGAGGAGATGTAAAATTTGGGACATGCTCAATCAGAACGGCCCCAAATGATGGAGTTAGAATTGTGCCAGGGGATTCCAATACAATCCCATCAAGGTGGCATGTACCAAGGCCATCTCATTAGTCCAAGTGATCAATTTCAGCTCACAATTGATCACACTGATAGGTCTAAGAGTCAAAGGGATCGCACAAGCAAGACTAGTGTCTGCTAATACTAACTGATAGAATCAAAAAGGGAGAGAATGATCCAACATGGGAAGCAGGATACACAGCAGACTCATAGAATGGCAGATGTCCTAAATAGCACTCTGGCCTCAGAATCAGCCCTTAAGGCATTCGGATCTGGCTGAAGAGCCCATGAGAATAGTTTAGGCATGGAAAGCTAAGACATTCTGGAAAAAACAGAAGACCTAAATGAAAGATCTCTGCGAGTGAGATCCCAGTGGAAAGAACGGGGCCATCAAAGAAGGAGGTACCTTTCTCTGAAGGGAGGAGAGAACTTCCACTTTGACTATGACCCTGTCAGAATAAGATCGAAGTCGGCGAACCCTAAAGGCTTCCATAGCCTCGGCAACTCATGACCAGAGCCTAGGGAGATTACTGACGCCATAAACAAGAGTGTCAAATTGTTAAATCAACATCAGGAGTCACTGTGTACTTACGTCTCATGAGGGATCTGTCCTTAATGTGTTGTCCAATGTGAAGTAATGCTATTACTAGTACTGAAACAGTATTTTTGCACTTTGTGTTTCTGAGTGGGTGCAAACTGGTGAAATCCTTACATAGTATATATTGAATCGATCTTTATATAAAGATAATTGCAAATGATTAAAAAATCTTGGTGTTAAACTGGAAATTGCATAGACAATTAATCAATTTTTTTAAAAAAAAATCATGTAGGATCTTTGTACATTGTGAATTAATACTATAACTAGCACTCCAACAGTATTATCATTTTGTGTCTCTATGCGAGGGCAAACCGTTGAAATCTTTACGTAATATGTACTAAATTGATCTTCTGTGTATAAAGAGAATTGAAAATGAATCTTGATGTGGGCGGAGGGGGGGAGGGAGCGGGAGAGGGGAGGGTAGGGGGAGGGAGGGAGGTTGTGGGGGGGGGAGCCATTGTGATCCATAAGCTGTTCTTTGGAAATTTATATTCTTTAAATAAAAGCTTTATATATAAAAAAAAAAACAGTAAAACTAGTCTTCAAACAGTATTTTATACTTTGTGTGTCTGTGTGAGTGCAAACTGTTGCAATCTTTACTTAGTATATACTAAGTTGATCTTCTGTATATAAAGCTAATTAAAAAGGAATCTTAATGAAGAGTGGGATGGGAGAGGGAACAGGAGGTGGGACTAGTTAGCACCTTTGCATGTCTTGAATGAAGATGTGAAAGACATGTTCCTCCAACAGAAAATGAAGACTGGAGGAGACAAAAATCTATTCCGAGTGACAAGAGCAATTGCTAGCACTTTGAACTATGACATACTACTCATGGCTTGTTCAGTGGTCTTTATATTGCTATGTCCAACCCTGTCAATACTAATTTTCCTGGCTGAGCCAAGAAAGGTAGCTTCTCTGTTTTCCTGGTGAGAATACGCAAGAAGCACACGACTCAGGGTGCTTGTTCTGGCTCACACATAAGTGCGACAGTTAGGAACACAACCTAAAAGCCAACTCTTCAGGACACCTTATTTTCTTTCTCCACAGTGTGTGGACCTCCCTCTTCTAGTGATCTCGATAACCACATTTCCATGGTATGCTTTCCTTGCTGAGATCACGTTGAAAAATAGAAGAATTGTCAAAATTGGGGAAGAAAGACATGGGCAACACAAAGGTGTTTCGTGTCTCTGTCCCTCCCCTGGGCCTCACAGGAAGCAGGACAAACTTACAATTGTTCTGCAGGAGCTTGTCCAGAGAATCACGCCACTGCAGGGCCTCCTCCGGCAAGGGTCTAGATCAAAGAAGAAAGAGAAGGGTAATGGCATAAGCAGAGAGTTAGCCACATACACCAACAATGACAGGATCCTGCTTTTCTTAGATGGAAACAATGTGAACAATAGCCTGTGCTCGGAACAGGAAGGTTAGATATTTTCTTTCTTACAGCTGGGTTGTATAAGCTGAATTTTATTTCATACATCTATATTGCATAGCTTCATCAATTTTTTAATAACTTGGTTAAGTCTGTCCTACTTTCAAAGTAGGGACTATTTGTCATGAAACAATGTCTTGATATTCTTGTATATCCCAAGAGAGTGGTTCCAGTTATGGTCATTTTTCCAAATATAACTTAGTGAAATCCAGTTTGCTCATTATGGGGATTGAACTCATGTTCTCTGCCTCACCAGCGCCACACTTAACCACCTGATTTAATCAGCAGAAGCCATTTGGTTCCACATTTACATCCCAAGGCCATCTCATTAAGGGCAGTGAAAGATGCTACATGCAATGCTGCCTCCTGTACTTGATGTAGGGAATGTGAAAGCAAGTGTGTACTAAAAACAATGAATAGGCCAGTGCTGCAGCTCACTAGGCTAATCCTCTGCCTGTGGCTCCAGCACCCTGGGTTCTAGTCCTGGTTGGGGTGCTGGATTCTGTCCCGGTTGCTCCTCTTCCAGTCCAACTCTCTGCTGTGGCCTGGGAGTGCAGTGGAGGATGGCCCAAATACTTGGCCCTGCACCCACATGGGAGACTAGGAGGAAGCACCTGGATCCTGGCTTCGGATCAGCTCAGCGCCAGCAATAGCGGCCATTTGGGGGGTGAACCAACGGAAGGAAGACCTTTCTCTCTGTCTCTCTCTCTCTCACTGTCTAACTCTGCCTGTCAAAAAAAAAAAAAAACCCACAATGAATAAATCTAAGATCATTTTCCTGCCCAGTTAGGACAGGATTACACATACATGGGTGGGTACATGTGTGTCCCTTAAGTTTACTGGTTCTGAGAAAAAATGTGCATGATTTCTCCTAAATAGAAATGTTGTACACAGCTATTTGAGATGCAGACTCAAAAAGAAGAAGGTAATAACCAACATATAATTTGCCCTTAGGCTGTTTTTGTTTTAATATTTATGTATGCAGAAACCCAGCGGCTATTTCATTTGAACCACCAATTTTTCTGGCACAGCAGGATGTCTCAAGTGGAGCAGTTGTTGTCTGGGAAAATGGCTGACTGAAATCTCCCCGGCTCACCCTGCTTGAACTTTTGCAATATGATTTGAGTTCTTCACTGTCAAATCCAAACAGACTGACAAGGCATTCATGAGACTATTAAGGCCAAGAGGAATGTTTGTCTTGTATCAGAATTTCCTTAGCTCTTAGATTGTTTATTAATAACTCAGACAATCCAGGAACATTCCTGCTTCTAGTTTTCATAAAACAATGTTTGAAGACTTTTAGTTATTCAGGTTAGCATCTGTGATTGATTATCGTACTTTCCATTTTTTTTGTCCCAGGCTCAGATTCAGCCTCATTTTATTTATGTAAACATGTAAATAAATTCACTTTCTGTATGTTAGGAGTCCAACAGGCAGTAGATTGTTTGGCTAAAGTATTGTGAATAATACCCTCACTTCTCTATTCTAGGTTCAAATTGTGAGTTTCACGTATATGATCTTTCGTAAAGTTGTATGTGTTCATTCTTTAAATGTCAACTCTGGTCGGCACCACGGCTCACTAGGCTAATCCTCTGCTTGCAGCGCCGGCACCCCAGGTTCTAGTCCTGGTTGGGGTGCTGGATTCTGTCCCTGTTTTTCCTCTTCCAGGCCAGCCCTCTGCTGTGGCCCGGGAGTGCAGTGGAGGATGGCTCAAGTGCTTGGGCCCTGCACTGGCATGGGAAACCAGGAGGAGTCACCTGGCTCCTGGCTTCAGATTGATGCAGCACACTGGACGCAGCGCGCTGGCCGTAGTGCCTATATGGAGAGTGAACCAACAGAAGGA
This sequence comes from Sylvilagus floridanus, assembly GCA_949820135.1. Lineage (NCBI taxonomy): Eukaryota > Metazoa > Chordata > Mammalia > Lagomorpha > Leporidae > Sylvilagus > Sylvilagus floridanus. The sequence continues at coordinate 124,707,589 of OX463225.1, forward strand.
AGACCTTTCTCTCTGTCTCTCTCACACTGTCTAACTCTGCCTATCAAAAAAAAAAAAAAAAAAAGTCAACTCTACCAAAAGTTAAAACAACAAACCTTGTAAAAGAATCTTAGTTGTTTGTTTTCTGTTTTCCTGCCTAGAAACATGGGTATCATAGACTGATAATACACAAATCCCTTGGAAACTTATTTCTAACAAATGAACTACCTTCCCTCTTCCTTCTTCTCTGATACACAGAGTACAGGAAGGAGAAATGGCATGAACAGGAGATTACACATGTGCCCCTGTATTTCCTGCTTTATTTTTGTAAACAATTTATTATTTGAAAGAATTACAGAGAGAGACCTTCCATCTATTGGTTCATGCCCCAACTGGCCACAAGGGCCAGTGCTGGATGAGGCTGAAGCAAGGAGCTAACAGCTTCTTCTAGGTCTCCCACATGGATGCAGGGGCCAAATACTTGGGCCATTTTCTGCTGCTTTTCCCAGGCGATTAGCAGGGAGCTGGATTGAAAGTGGAGCAGCTGGCATGTGAACCGGAGCTCATCTGGGGTGCTGCAGTTGTAAGTGGCAGCTTTACTGGCTATACCACATTCTCATTATTTCTAATGATAAAAGGTTCTATTTTCTAGAGATCAATAACTCCTTTTGGTTCTTCCATATTACCTCATTTTGAGATCTTTTCCTATAGCCATACTATTTCATACCTACATATTTAAGACAAGGCCTTATATGTCTTAATGTTCCATTATCATAGGTTCAGTATTTTGCACACAATAGGTACCCACCCAAGTTCCCATTAATTGTTAACAGAAAGAGCCAGACACAAAATTTCTGGTTAAACAACAATAACAAAAAACTGGTTCAGAGCAAGGTGAAGGTCTTGTTCATTCACTGAATCTCCCAATTTTAAAAATATTCTCATAAAGTGAAATCACCTTCCACTCTCCACTCATTTCCTCTGATTTGCACAGAGGAGCTAGGAAGAAGAAATGACATGAGCAGGTGCATCAAACTTTTGTTACGAGATCCAATTTGTCCCAAATGGTCTTATTAGAACAAGGCTAGTGGTCAACATTAACAGGACATCATAGTGGAGATTAAATTCCTGTAAAGGACATGTGCAGATCCTGCTTGGGGGTGAAGTTAGAACAAATTGACTTACGGGCACAGTCAAGCAGGATACTTCTCCCACAGCATGAATCCCAGTGTTCTGATTACCAGCCTAGGAGGTAGCAAAGGTTCATCCTGTCCTTATTCTCAGAAATTGCCAGCCCTCATTAAGTCTGACTTCTTTGGAAGCAAAATAGATGCAGATCTAAATGACCAGAAAGCATTCTGGTTTGCAAGGTCAAAGCTGACCACCAAGGATGGGCACTCTCTCTTTATGTAGGTGTCTTTGGGAGGGAGAGGAAGCTGGTTCAAATGAAAGGCAAAATAAACATTCATAGAGACGATTAAGTGTATGTTTTATAATGCCCGGTGTAAATGCCACCTGGCTCAGGAAGTGACCATATTAGCTGGAAGCTCTCCTTCCCTTCACTCTGTCACCACATTTACTCACCGAGTCTCACATGGCAATGATCTACTCACCACCTCAGGTGTATCTTATAACTCACAGAGAATTTTGGCCATTCTACTGTATCCTCTGCTATATCCTATACTTATACAGGATAAAATGTATTATTGAGAAATATAGCTGCCCTTATTTGAACATTTCTGTTATGTTATCACATGTTCTTACCCTTGAAAAGAAAAATTAAACTCAAGTTATTTATTGGCACCTGTAAGAGCCTATTCTGTTGTCCCTTCTTGCACTGCAGTACTGTCTGCTCATGACCAGTCTCAAGTCCAGGAACATTTATTGAGCCCTCTTTAATGGCTAACAGTGACTTAGGCAGCAGGGATGGAAACATAGATTAGAAAAACCTGCTGGGGACAGCACTGTGGCATAGTAGGCTAAGCCTCTGCCTGTAGCACCAGCATCCTATATGGGCCCTGGTTCGTGTCCCAGCTGCTCCTCCTCCAATCCAGATTTCCACAATGGCCTGGGAAAGCAGCAGAAGATGGCCCAAGTGCTTGGGCCCTGCACCTGCATGGGAGACCTGGAAGAAGCTCATGGTTCCTGGCATTGGGTTGGCCCAGCTCCAGCTGCAGTGGGCATTTAGGAAGTGAACCACAGGATGGAGGACCTTTCTCTCTGTGTCTCCCTCTCTCTGTCTGTAACTCTACCTCTCAAAGAAATAAATAAAATATTAAAAATAAAAACTACCACTTTTTGATGTCCATATGTGGCCCCAAAATTGTACATCCATCCCTAATCCTCACCATAAGCCTCACTTTGCAGTAAAGTGGGTGAGAACACACAGATGACAGCCTCTGGAACTGCTCTCAGCTGGCACAGGCTAGGTGTGGAGGTCATTCTGTCCTTACAGGGTGATGAACACCACAACACAACCAAATCTGGTTAAAAGTTGGTGACATAGGGACAAAAAGGACATTTAGAAATATAAAATAAGCTTTGAAAATGTCTATATTACTTCCTGATATGTTGCAGCTCATTATATGAGGGCATCTCAAAAATATCACGGAAATAGAATTGAAAGATTATGTTGGTGCAAAAAAGTTTGAAATCAATGTTTTTTCATAACTTACATTTTTCATGAACTTTTTGGAGACCTTTCATATGCATGGATTGCAAACTCCTTTTGCAGCAAAGTAAATTTATCTTTTCATTCTATTTTCTAAAACTTTCAAAGTATGAGCATGATATTGGCTCAAACAAAATCAACCTCTGTAGTTTACTAAATTTTTTTAATTTATTTTTGACAGGCAGAGTGGACAGTGAGAGAGAGAGAGAGACAGAGAGAAAGGTCTTCCTTTACCGTTGTTTCACCCTCCAATGGCCGCCGTGGCTGGCACGCTGCGGCCGGCACCACGCTGATCCGAAGCCAGGAGCCAGGTGCTACTCCTGGTCTCCCATGGGGTGCAGGGCCCAAGCACTTGGGCTGTCCTCCACTGCACTCCCTGGCCACAGCAGAGAGCTGGCCTGGAAGAGGGGCAACTGGGACAGAATCCAGCACCCCGACCGGGACTAGAACCCGGTGTGCTGGCGACTCAAGGTGGAGGATTAGCCTATTGAGCCGAGGCGCCGGCCAGTTTACTAATTTTGTGTGCTGTTGTTCTGAGTTCCTGTGGCAGAGCCTACAGGGCTGTGCATCATTAGAGGGTGGATAAAAGCAGAAACACTTAGACAAAGAGAAGGCACAGGAAGGACCCAGGATGAGAAGTAAAGGAACAAAGTTTTAGGAAGGAAATCAATTGGTGAACAGGCAAGCGCTGCAGACAAGCTGAAGTTGAGGCTGTGAGACAACTGTTTCAATGAGGTAGTGAGGTTTAAACCGGATAAGAAGGAAATAAAGAAAGTACTTGAAGCACTGAGTATATACTCCTATTTCCAGAGTCAGTCAATGAAAGTAAGAGAACAGTGTGGAAGCAGAAAGGATGAAGGGCTGCGAAAATATTTTTCAGTGAAACCTGGATTTGTCTGTTCCTTGTTTGAAGGTCCAGAGGGAAAAAAGTGATGGAGGATACTAAAATAGCCACAGAAGCTGGCTTGGAGGTATAAGCAGCTTTTCTCTATTTTTTTTATTTTTTCTCAAGCGACTGATTTTTTTTTCCAAATGAAAATTTCAAATCATATTAAAAAATAGAAAGCACTCTTTGAAATAGGCATTCTACTGAAGTTCAATAACTCAAAGAAGATGAGAGAGCTTAAAAATACCTTCAGTCGAGAAGCTTTATTTTGTTCTCTAAGAAAAGAACATGTTTTGTTTTGTTTTAAAGACATAGATCAAATGCATGCACAACATGATATTTTCCCGTCAAGTAAAAAACCACTGAAATTTGCCAAAGAATGAAGAGGTGGGACGAGGCTTACGGGTTTGGAAGAGAGTGGGAAACATTTTTAGTGATCACTGCTAAAAATGCAATAGAGACACACAAATGTTCTCTTGAGATTTGAAGGACTTTTCCAAAAACTTTCAACTTCTGGAAGGAGAAAAGGGATGGCAGAAAAGAAAAGCAAGTAATCCAATAAACGCAAGCCCCAGGTTTTCTTCCAAAACAGATTTTCTCTGAATCCCATTAAGCCAAATAGTTCAAGTGTCTATGTGGGATATTAAAGCAGAGAATCAAAGCAGGAAATGTAGTACTATGTTTCTCCAAGTTAATTCAAACAGATCAATAATTACCACATTGTTTGCTTCAAAACAGACTTTTTGATCTGTGACTGCTGTGAAATGTGGTTCTATTCTCCGCTAGTGCTTGGTGCCTGCTGCTCCACATTGAATTAGCTTCCTCTTTTTAAATGCAGAAAACTCAATTATGCCTCACTTCCGGTTTGAGATCACTTTGAAGTATTAAAAGCAGGAGAATGGAAATATCCACTTAGGTTGATGGAAAAAGAGTTTTTAAAAAGGTATGACCCATCTCTCTATCTCCCTACCAATTCAGCTACATTAAGTTGAAAGTCATCTGAACACAGGATGGGTTGGCCAATTGATACAAATGTTAAATTTTGAAAGAAACGGAAGTTTAAAGGGACCCCTGTATTTATTTTAACCACAATTCTGTGACCTCCTTTTTATGTAGCAGAGTGAAAAAACATTGAACACACTTGACTTTTCCTCCTTCATTTTTATTTTTTGATTTTTCTCAGGCATCCCTGTTTTAATGGAAGACGTGAATGAGCATCTGGTCTAGAGGGTAAGATGCTGCTTGGACCACCTACATCCCACATCAGAATACTGATGTTCAAGTCCCAGCTCCTCTGCTGATTCCAGCTTCCTGGGAGGCCGCAGCCATGGCTCAGATGGTCATGTCTCTTCCATCCCTATGGGAGACAGAGGTTGAGTTTCAGCACTCAGCTTCAGTCTAATCCAGCCTTGGCCTTTTGTGGGCTTTGAACCAATAGGTTGAATCCTGTCTCTTTCTCTCTCACTTGATACTTCTCAAATGAATAAATTTTTGGAGGTGGAAGAGGGATGGGAAGCTGGTTTGTCTTTCAAGGCCATGATGGTCTGGGTAGCTGGTGGAACCAAGATAAACAATGAGAATGTTGTGAGTAGGTTTATTAACTTAGGGCCAATATAAACTGTAGGAGCTGGGTTCACTGCCTGAACATTTCATTTCCTTGGAATTACAGTGTCCTCATCACTGCTGCCTGAATCAGAGGTGAGAGTGAGAGAGGGAAGACTACAGAGACCTAGTCAACAACAATAGTCTATGGATGGGGAAAAATATTTGATATGCAATAGACAAAAATAGCTGGTCAAGTAGTCACTCTGTTTTTGTTGTTGTTAAGGTTTATTTATTTGTTTATTTGAAACAGAGTAAAAGATAGAGGGAGAGACAGAGATGGGGAGAAATCTTCTAACTGCTGGCTCACCCCCTAAATGGACACAATAGCCAGGGCTGATCCAGCCAAAATCAGGTGCCAGGAACTCCTCTGGGACTGTCATGCAGTCGGCAGGGACTCAAGTATTTCAGCCATCATCTGCTGCTTTCCAGATGCATTGGTAAGGAGCTGGATTATCAGTGGAGCAGCTGGAACTCCAACTGGCATTCTGTTATGAGATGTAGGCCTCCTAGGAGGCAGCTTCACCCACTGAACCACAGCACCTGCCCCAGTTACAGTGTTCTGTTCCTCTGTGGGACCTGGAAGAGATACTGCCTTGGAGATCAATCTATAAATTACGTGCCTCATCTTTAGCATCTTTGAGGGAAGTATTCTCACCTACATCTCCCTGCTGAGACTGCAGCCTTGGGTAGTTCCTGGGAAGATGAACAGCCTTGAATTCAATCAGAGATGGTTGCCTGACCTAGGGCAGTAGACAACAGTAAGGTCTTTTGACTGCACGGTGCTGTAAATGATGGCGACAGTGGCTTGTGTCATCTTATAGCATGATCCATCTTCCCAAAGGCAGAGCAAGATCTTGTTTTCTTCCTTTCAGGTATTCTGCCAGTATTCTGCCCCAGACATGGGATAGTAAACTAATAATGATTTTTTTTAAAAAAATACTTCTTTACAAACCAACTCCTCAGGGGCTCTCATGGCCCTTGAGAGTAATTGAAGGGGCTATTTCTGCAGACATGGGATGGCGCTGTGTACTTGAAAAGCAGCCACCTTCTGCAGGGAACAACAGCTCCCTGATCATGACTCACCTCTGCGGCTTGGCTGGCTTCTCCGGCTTCTCATTGTAAGGGATGACAAGGTCCGTGGCCGAGTCTGGCTTCTGGAGCAGAATTCCCAACTTAATCTTAATCTCCTTGGCCCTGAGAGGACAGAAGTAAGGCAGCATGAGCACACCACCCAAGCACTCAGATCTCAAAGAAAGGTTTCATTCTGTGTCACTGACACCAAAATGTTATATCAGAAAAGAGATTAAGGGAACCGGGATGCATGCATTCTAATAATGAGTGTTTACCAAGCTCTTATTGTGGCCCCCTCCTGTTCATTTGTGTAACCTTATTTTCATCTCAATGATTGTTTTATACTTTATTCATTTTAGAGATGGAGGATGCTACAATAAACAGTGATCATTTTTTACTGTTGAATCTCAGCTCTGTCATCTACAACATAGATGACATCTCTGTCATCTAGACATTTTCTTCAGCCTTCCCAACTATAATATTAAATTATTCTACTTGATAATATATATTTATAAAGTTTTCTTTTCCAAACCTTTGCCATTGTTCCACCATGGAAGCTGGACAACCTCATGCACAGGAAATATTCCACTGATGAATAATAATTGCCAATTCACTGATGCTAGCCGCATTTACTCTGTATGTTCAACATTTTAGTGAGTGAATGTGATCAGAATTCTGGGTACTTTAGAGTCCAGTGTTGTGAAATTCACAACACAAGACTTGTTGTTTATTCACAGGGAGACCATAAGGAGGAAATTTAAGTAAATAAAATGCTTATGGTTAGCCATTGTCGAACCCTTGCCAGCAAGGGTCCAACGAGTCAAGACACATCCGCTGTTGATTGGTTCTCAAGGAACTTTTATTTTTAGTGATAGCAGAAGGAAAGGAGAAAAGGAAGAAGAAGAAAAGAGAGAGAAGGGTCCCTATCTTGGTCTCTTATCTCTCCCCGGTCCCCTAGGGCAAGCAGTCCCTAGCCAATAGTCCAATCAGGTTAAAAGGCACGCATAGCCTCAGGTCAAAGGTGTATCTCTTGCAAGTCAGCACTTCCTTGACTTTGTTCTGCTCAGCAGGATGAGTCAGTGCCATGAGGAGGTTCCCACAGGTGGCCGGCCTGCAGTTCCCCTCAAGCCATAATGGTATTAGAGATGAAAATCTGTGGAAACTTTCAGAAATTTCAAAAATATCATAGTTGCATGCTGTCTGTGATGCCAGCATCCCCTATGGGCACCGGTCATGTCCCGGCTGCTCCATTTCTGATCCAGCTCCCTACCAATGTACCTGGGAAAGAAGAGAAAGATGGCACAAGTGTTTGGAGCCCTGCACCCACTTGGGAGACCTGGAAGAAGCTCCTGGCTCCTGGTTTCTGCCTTGGGCAGCCCCAGTTGTTGCTGTCATCTGGGAAGGTGAGCCAGAGGAAGGAAGATCTTTCTCTTCTCCCTTTCTCTACCCTCCCCCAGCTCTGCCTTTCAAATAAATAGAATAAATCTTAAAAACAAAATAAGAAACCTAGAGGGGGCCGGCGCTGTGACACAGTGGGTTAAAGCTTTGGCCTGAGGTGCTGGCATCCCATATGGGCGCCGGTTCTAGTCCCGGCTGCTCCTCTTCCGGTCCAGCTCTCTGCTATGGCTTGGGAAAGCAGTGGAGGATGGCCCGGGTCCTAGGGCCCCTGCACCCACATGGGAGACCTGGGGGAGGCTCCTGGCTCCTGGCTTCGGATTGGCACAGCTCCAGCCGTTGTGGTCATCTGGGGAGTGAACCAGTGGATGGAGGACCTCTATCTCTGCCTCTCCTCTCTCTGTATAACTCTGACTTTCAAATAAATAAAATCAATCTTAAAAAAAAAGAAAAGAAAAAAAAAGAAATCTAGGTACTCCTCCATCATAGAATGCAGTTTCACTCATGCTCAGTTTTAAAACCTTTTAGATTCTCCATCACTTTAACATGATTCTGAATTTAAAACAGCACCATGGAAATCTCAAATAGTAATCCATAGCATAAACTGTTGTATATTGGGAAACTCAAAGAACTGTCATTTTCTTGTTACACTGGCACTTTATAAGGCTCTAAAGATAGAGTTTATTATATTACATTATAGCTATTGACTTATGTTTCTGTTTTCCAAGCTAGATACTACATTCCAGTAAGGAATGGAGTCTTGAAAACCTTTTAACCCCTGTTCCTAGGGCAACGCTTGGCAACATAGTAAACATTCAAAAATATTTGTCATTCTGAACTAAAAATATCTTGATTTTATTCCTTGCAGGTCTATCTGCTAACATCTATCTCCCAGTTGATGCTAATCAAAACCAAAGTCTTATGGAGCTGTGATGGGAAGATTTTGCTCTTCTAAACCCCACTTTCTCCATTTATTCACAGGGAGACCATAAGGGGGAAATTTAAGTAAATAAAATGCCTATGGTTAGCCATAATGGTATTGAGATGAAATAGGGAAATCTGTGGAAACTTTCAGAAACTTCAAAAATATCTAATTATCATATATTTTCTTACAGTATAGTAAATATGACCATGAAACAATGACTTAGAATGAGTCACCTGCACACTGACTTTTCACTTATTTCTGCTTCCATTTTTTCCCTAGGACTAAAGCCAGCACAGGCCCCACACGACATCTGATGAGCACAGCAATATGGCAGAAACTGGCTGGGTTCCAAGGAGGAACTTATATGACACATAAGGAAGCATAAGGCTCAGCAGGTTACTTAAATTATCCAATGTTTAGATTTTTAGCATAGAAACTGGGACTAACAAAATAGTACATCCTAAGACTTTGGTGATGATTAAATATGATAATGTCTGAGTCACCTGGCCCAGAATTTAGGATATAATACTCATTTTTTCCAAAGTAAGTTTTAACTGCACAGTAATTCTTTCCACTAAATCCAACCCATGTTCGAGCACCAAACCTGAATATCCAAAAAACTTTCCACAAGTTATTAAGAGATTACTACATCCATCACCTTCCATATCCCACCTCTGAAGACAAGAATTGTCAATTTTATATTATCTGAAATACAAAGTCAATATTAGGGAAGGGAGGAGAAAATACGAGCAAATATTTCTGACTGCCCTCTACTGGTAAATATGTAGTACTACAGTTGCAGGTGCACGTTCCATCTTTTCCTCATGGAAGGACCATAAGGACCCACAGTCCCTCACAGCTCAGGCAGAACGTCATCCACAATACCCCTCTTCCTGGCTCCCTCCATTCCTCACCTCCCATTCACGAGGGGATGGCATGCAGCAAGTGTCTTCAGTTTCAGTCTTGATCCCAGAGAGATTTAGACAAAGACTGACTTGTATGTTTGATGCTTTAGGCTTTATTTTGACTTCCCCACTCTCACATTCTGCTTCTTTGTCCTTACTCCCTTTGGCTCCACTTGAGCCACCTGCTTTTGTAAAAAGCTGTTTGCGTATGACAGGTGCAAGTGTGATAGTTGAACGATAAGGGGTAATTAGAATAAAGGCAGTGAGTGTTTTTTTAAGTGAGTGTTTTCATCTGTTTACACCTAATGTCCTCATTGTCCATATGTTATGTGTCAGGTAGTACACAATAAACACACAAACACTCATAGGGTGTGAGGCTTAGAAATAATCATGCGGGGCCAGCATTGTGGCATAACAAGTAAAACTGCAGCCTGTGACACCAGCATCCCATATAGGTGACAGTCTGAGTCCCAGCTGCTCCACTTTTGATCCAGCTCCCTGCTAATGCGCCTGAGAAAGCAGTGGATGATGGCCCAAGTGCTTGGGCCCCTGCATTCATGGGGGAGACCTGGATGAAACCCCTGGCTCCTGGCTTCAGCCTTGCCCAGCCCTGGCCGTGCTGGCCATTTGAGGAGTGAACCAGAGGATGGAAGATCTCTCCCTCTTTCTCTCTCTGCTACTGTATCTTTCAAATTAAATATACATGTATATATTTTTTTAAATGAGAAAAACTAATTTAAAAAAGAATTACACAAATAGCAGCATAAGGAGAGACTATCTACAAAGCAGCAAAGAGCGGATCAGGGCTAACTCCCAGAGGATGCTAAAGTGCAACTGGAGAATGAACAATAGTCAGGGGGAGAAGAAAGGGCTGGGCCTACCAGGCAGAGAGAAGGATATGCACATGTTACTTTAAAGGGTGCAAAAGCAGTCTGTGCTGTTTGAGTGTGAGGTGTGGCTGGGAGAATAGAGAGCTGTGTTATATGATGCCAGCTCACCGGGCTACCCCTTCCTAAGTGCGGTACGCAAAATTGGCATTAAAGCAAGAAACAGGCAATACTATTTTGGGAGAATTGGAACTGTAGTGTAAATTCTTTGTTTTGTTTTGTAGTTCTTTTTTATCTTTTTACTTTTACATATAATTTTTATGAAAGAAACAAATTTCATGTATTTCATATATAGAGTTTTAAGAGCATGATGGTACTTCCCACCCTATTGAAAGATGCCTTGAAAGACTCTACAGGTAATGCCATGGCATCCTATCAAATGAACGCAGTGTGTTTCAAACATTCTCTTGCTATTTCAGGACGTACTTTTCCACAAAATGCTATTTGCAAATGTTGGTTAAGTTCTTAAGACATCTCACAAAAACCTTAAAACTGGCATGAATCAGAACTCTAGTACTACTTTATCTATGTCACTGGCATGTATAGAACCCTAGTACTGCTGTATCTATGGCCCTGGTTACATGGGTATAGTTGCACAGTGATCTGGAGTCAACCACCATTTACAACACTGCTGGAGGAAAACCATATTCTACTTCCTTGGAGCACAAACATTCTGGAACACCAGGTTCCTCTCTTCCTTATTTCTGTCCTGGGAATGTAAGGGAGACAGGAAAAGCAGAGCTCTAGGAAACACTAATTTCCCGGGTGAAGGACATTAAACAGAGTATATGAATTGGGAAGTCCATTTAATTTAAACAGGAGATTGGAATCATTCACAAAATGAGTAGTAGTATTGCAGAAGCTTTGCTTGTGCTAGGAGTCTTCAAATAGTTCATGGATAATCTCCATAATGAAAAAAGACAATGTATGGGTCTCAAAAACTTTTGCACCAAAAGACCTTATTTTTAAATCAATTTTCCCAAAAACTTTGTACAGGCATTCTTATAAAACAATAGTATTTCAAAGGCTGAAGAGTTAACAAAGGCTAAAGTGCAAATCACATGTTCATTGTACATCTGTAAGCCTGTAAAAGTTATTGTCTTAAGATGGGTTGGTGTGACTAATCCACTAGTGGTGGGAATGCAAACTGGAAAAGCCACTATGGAAGACAGTTTGGAGAGTCCTCAGAAACCTGAATATAGCCCTACCACATGACCCAGCCATCCCACTCCTTGCAATTTACCCAAAGGAAATTAAATTTGCAAATAAAAGAGCTGTCTGCACCTCAATGTTTATTGCAGCTCAATTCACAATAGCTAAGACATGGAATCAACCTAAATGCCCATCAACAGAAGACTGGATAAAGAAATTATGGGATGTGTATGCTATAGAATATTATACAGCAGTGAACAAAATGAAATCCTGTCATTAGTAACAAAATGAAAGAATCTGGAAAACATCATGCTGAGTGAAATAAACCAGTCCCAAAGGGACAAATATCATATGTTCTCCCTGATCAGTGACAACTGAGTACCTAAAAGGAAACCTGCTGAAATGAAATGGACACTATGAGAAACAATGACTTGATCAGCCCTTGTCCTCACTGTCGAGGAACAACTTACTACTTTATTCCTTTTAGTATTTTTTGTTCGACTTAATACCATTGGTTGAACACTTTAATTAAGACACAATTATTGTTAAGTATTTAAAATTAACTGAAAAGTGATCCCCGCTAAATATAAGAGTGGGAATAAGGGAGGGAGGAGATGTACAGTTCAGTACATGCTCAATCGGACTTAGCCCTAATGGTAGAGTTAGAAACGTGCCAGGGGATTCCAATTCAATCCCATCAAGGTGGCATGAACCAATGCCATCTCACCAGTCCAAGTGATCAGTTTCAGTTCATAATTGATCATAATGACAGGATTAAGTGTCAAATGGATCACATAAACAAGACTAGTGTCTGTTAATACTAATTGATAAAATAAAAAGGGAGAGAATGATCCAACATGGGAAGCGGGATACACAGCAGACTCATAGAATGGCAGATGTCCTAAACAGCACTCTGGCCTCAGAATCAGCCCTTAAGGCATTTGGATCTGGCTAAAAAGCCCATGAGAGTATTTCAGGCATGGAAAGCCAAGACACTGTGGCAAAAAAGGAAAAAAAAAATGGCCTAAATGAAAGATCTCTGCAAGTGAGATCCCAGTGGAAAGAACGGGGCCATCAAAGAAGGAGGTACCTTTCTCTGAAGAGAGGAGAGAACTTCCACTTTGTTTATGGCCTTGTCTAAATGCTGACAGAGTTTGTGGTCTCAAAAGGCTTCCATAGTCTTGGCAGCTCATGAAAAGAGCCTCAGGTGATCACTGACGTCATAAATAAGAGTGTCAATTGTTAAATCAACAACAGGAGTCACTGTGCACTTACTCCCCATGTAGGATCTCTGTCCTTAATGTGTTGCACTATGTGAGTTAACGGTATAACTAGTACTCAAACAGTACTGTATACTTTGTGTTTTTGTGTGGGTGCAAACTGTTGAAATCTTTACTTAGTATATACTAAATTGATTTTCTGTATATAAAGATAATTAAAAATGAATCTTGATGAAGAATGGGATGGGAGAGGGAGTGGGAGATGGGATGGTTGCAGGTGGGAGGGTGGTTATGGGGGAGGGGAGCCGCTATATTCCAAAAATTGTACTTTGGGAATTTATATTTATTAAATAAAAGTTAAAAAAGATGGGTTGGTATGGAATACCAGCACAAGCAATCACTAAAAACAGAAACACAGTTGAATTTTTAGAAATAAAATTATATCTAGGGACTGGCACTGTGACGTAGTAGGCTGAGCTTCCGTCTGCAGTGCCAGCATACCATATGGGTGTTGGTTCCTGTCCCGGCTGCACCTTTCCTAATTCAGCTTTCTGCTATGGTCTGGGAAAGCAGCAGAGGGTGACCCAAGTCCTTGAGCGCCTGCACAGATATGGGAGACCCAGAAGAAGCTCCTGGCTCCTGGTTGCAGCTTGGCCCAGCCCTGGCTGGCTCTCTCTGTATTTCTGCCTTTTAAATAAATAAATAAATAAATAAATAAAATATTTTTAAAATACAATTATATCCAAGAAGCTGTATGGAAAACCATATCTATGTGAGGAGTTCCAAGGGATACAAAGATATTTTTTGCTGCAGAGACACCTGGGACCACTGAACGTGGGACAGATGTTGATATGCTTCCAGATGCCCATGTAAACTGTTCAGCAGGTGTTCTTCCAATCATGGATACAGGTGGATGGGATATGACAAACGAGCATAAAGAGCTCATGATATTGTGATGGGAGACACTGATATATACTGACAGCTGCCCCTACTATAGGAGCCCTCCTAGTCTCAGAACTCTCTGTATTTTTCTTTCATGACCCTTGCCAATTTGCTTTTATATTTGTGTTTGTGTATTTGCATATTGTTTCTTTCTCTCATTATCGACTCAGGTTCCTAAAAGCAGTTAACTATTGTTTGTTCACAGTTATAGCCTCAGCACTTAACCCAAGATCAGGTATTCAGTAAACATTTGCTACATAAGAAAATGAATGGGCGATGAACTGAATTGGTAGGTTATGGTAACACTGCATTTTGACATGGGGTGAAACATTGGGTGTGGCCTGAAATGCACAGCTGAGGAGTTGGAGATCTCTAATTCGGGTCACTGGAGAGAGGTAAAGCCATTAAACACCACAATACCGTAAAGTAACTGAATTCAATTTCTGTACTTTAATGAGATTGAAAATAGACAATTAGGGTTCAAACTGAGCGTGCAGTCAGTTCCTCGCACCATAGAGGACAGATTCTAACAAGGAGAGGCATGAAGGTTAATTGCAATCACTAGAAATTTGCAAAGGATCAGTTATGAGCCCATAGTTTATCAGGATTTTAGCGAAACAGTAGGACCTCCGAGGGGTAGTCTGGAACTAGGATTGGGAGACTTTTGGCAATCACAGGTAGGTTAACTATAGACTGTGAGCATGCCACAAGTAGCCGAGAAAGAAGGAGAGCGGGAGGACAGTTGGGAACCACAGGGCACACTTTTTACAACACATTTCCCAAAGAGGTGTCCCAACAAAGGCTTGGGCAATTTAAATTAAATCCGACTGAAATCTGTGTTGCAGATGCCCCCTGCTGGACGTGGGAAGGCATGAGCATTTGTAAAGAAACAGTGTATATCTGTTACAGGCTGCTTCGGCTTCCTTCTTTGAAGAAACCCTAAGATGCTTGTTTCTACATATAATAAAAAGTCATTTCTTGATTCCTAAAAATGTGATAATTTGCAAGAAGAGTACAGGTTTCTAAAACACTTGTTAGGCACCACTCACCAGAGTTTGAGAGTGTGGGGTCAGCCAGATCTACAAGCCAGGTTGAAGCACAGTTCTGAGTTCTGCACAGAACTCTGAACAGCATAGACAGCGGCAGAGAGAAGGGAGCCCAGACAGTGTGCACTGCCCTGGGCTCAGCAAAATGGAGTCATCGGGTTGAAGACCAGAAAAACCTGCCAGTTAACTTCTCACTTAAACTTAAGATCAATAGAGTTTGTTACACAGTTGACTCATGAGAGAAAAACGTACTAAGTGATTTCGAAAGCCCTCAGTGGAGTGTAAGGGCACGTCAAGAAATGTCAGGTCAGTTCTGGAACTGAAATTCTCATCAGGATTCTCTGAACATGTCCTCTCGGTGAAGACGAACCCTTGAGGGCAGGGAAAGGCATTTTGGTAGAAGAAGAATCTGTCACTTTGGCAACTACTCTTTTGCTAAATGAGTACACTTCAGTTTGGAGTAAAACAAATCCGCTCACTGCTGAGCTCTCAAAAAGCAGTCTATTGCTGCAATGTGACTTGATGATTCCATTTCTTACCTGATTAATATAATGAACACTGTGGAAAATGACTCCCTGCTTAGTGAACATGAAATATTCCTCAGCGGTCCAAATAATAGATGACGAAAACACTAAACAGTATTTGCTATCATGGCCGGCGCTGCAGCTCAATAGGCTAATCCTCCGCCTTGCGGCACCGGCACACCGGGTTCTAGTCCCAGTTGAGGCACCAGATTCTGTCCCAGTTCCCCCTCTTCCAGTCAGCTCTCTGGTATGGCCTGGGAGTGCAGTGGTGGATGGCCCAAGTGCTTGGGCCCTGCACCCGCATGGGAGACCAGGAGAAGCACCTGGCTCCTGGCTACGGATCAGTGCAGTACGCCAGCAGCAGCATGCCGGCTGCAGCGGCCATTGTGGGGTGAACCAATGGAAAAAGGAAGACCTTTCTCTCTGTCTCTCTCACCATCCATTCTGCCCGTCATAAAATAAAAATAAAAAAAATTGCTATCACTATTATTAATGTATTATAAGACTTCAGAAGTAACAGCTGTTTCCAATCACAAGCAAATCATTCTGCAGTAGTGCTTAAGGCTTTTGGTCAATTAATGATTAATTCATCATAAGCCACTCAAACTATAAGATGGCTGAAAAGATGAAACTGATGTCAAGGACGTCAAATGTGGGGAAGATGTGTGGCGTAGTGGGTAATGCTGCTGCCTGCAGTGCCCGCGTCCCATATAGAAGCTGGTTGATGTCCCAGCTGCTCCACTTCATGTCCAGCTCTTTGCTAATCCCAGCAGAAAATAGCCCAAGGTATATGCCCTGCCACCCACGTGGGAGATCTGGAAGCAGCTCCTGGCTCCTGGCTTTGATCTGCCCCAATCTGGCCACTGCAGCCATTTGGGGAGTGAACCAGCAGATGGAAGACCTCTCATTCTTTCTCTCCTGCTCTCTCTGAAACTCTGACTTTCAAATAAATAAATATTTTTAATAAAAGTACATCATAGCAAGCACGTTTATCTGTTACAACTTTTCAGCTTTTATATTTCCTTGCAATAAATCATTTTTTTTAGATTTATTTATTTACTTGAAAGTAAATTCTCTTAAAAACAGTGATTCCTTGTTGTGGCAGCTCTTAACCCAGATTGTTTATTGTCAGTCAGAGCCATTCACAGGCAACTTACAAGAAAAGACTTGAGGGGCAGACGTTTGGTTCAGTGGTTAAGCTTCCTCTTTCGATGCCTGCATACTGTATCAGAGAGCCTGGGTTTTAGTCCCAGCTACTCCACTTCAAATTCCAGCTTCTTGCTAATCAGCCTCCTAGGAAGAAACTCAAGGACTTGGGTTCCTGCCACCCACGTGGAAGAGCCTCACTGAGTTCTGGATATCTGGCTTAGATTTGGTCCAACTCTGGAGTTTGGGGCATTTGAGAAGTAAACTAGCAATGAGAGTGAGCTTGCTTCCTCTCTCCCTCTTTCTCTGCTTTTTCTGTCTTTATCTCTGTCTTTTTTTTTTAAAAAAAAAAGATTTATTTATTATTTATTTGAAAGGCCAAGTCACAGAGAGACAGAGGCAGAGAGAGAGAGACAGAGAGAGAAAGAGATCTTTCATCCAGTGGTTCACTCCACAAATGGCCAAAACAGCTGGAGCTGGGACTGTCTGAAGCTAGGAGCCAGGAGCTTTTCCAGGTCTCCCAAGTGGGTGCAGGGGCCTAAGCACTTGAGCCATCTTCTGTTATCCCAGGCTATCAGCAGAGAACTGGATAAGAAGTGGAGCAGCCAGGACTCGAACCAACACCCATATGGAATGCTGGCACTGCAGGCAGAGTTTACTGGCTACACCACAGCACCAGCACCTGTCCCTGTATTTAGAATAAGTAAAAATAAATTTAAAAGAATCTTTGAAAGAAAATCTAGGGACTCTACCAGGGTACTTGTTTAAATAAGATGATTTATTTCATAGGATCACAGTGAAACTACTTGGCCTGTGTACCTTCTCCTTGTGTTCATTTACTTACACAATAAATTAAAGAGGTTTATTGAAAGTCTGCCATGTACCATGCACTGTTGTATGTTTTCAAATCCCTTGTGAAACAAATAGATGAGGTTCTCTCATGGAGACTCTGTTTTTGTTGGCTGAGATAGATTTTAAAGCTAGGAATAAAAACAATGAAATGAACATTTTGAGCTGGTTGTGATTTTAGCTGGTTGTGATTGCTACCCTGTGACATTGTGTACCCAGAGAACTACAGGCACCTGCCCTAGTCAGCAATTCACATCTCAGTGGTGGCCAAGATTTGCAGAAAGACCGTGTTCCAGAGGGGCTACTGTGGGTGCCTTGGCTGTGTATCTGATATTGACCAGATGCTCTCCCGGGTAGCAGACATGTGCTAGAAATGGGTCCATTGGATAATGGCCTCTCTCCAGTCACCATGATGATGCTCAAGTCATGTGAACTTGGAGTACCACTGCAGAAATTCCTGCCCATTCCATAGAAACATTGTGAAAATGGAATGAGCTCTTTGCCCTCAGAGACGACACCTGTGGCTTAATACCTACCTCATCCTCTATCCTTGTATGGATTCTGAGATGTCATGTTGCCCAGTACCAATTATAACAGTCTCACCATCCCAATTCAGCATGCTGTGTGACTCAGTGGACCTTTCATGCAAGGTACGATCAGAGCTCCAAGAACTGGGACTTTATTGAGATTGCAGGATAACTTGTATAAACCTTTTACATCAGCTTGTTAATAAGTATTTGACCAAAAAATATGCATGGCGATCTTGCTTTCACAACTGAAGAGATGTAGAGAGATAACTGTCACTCACCAACAATCAGTTACAGTACAGTTCTCTATCAAAAAGAACCTAACTGTCAAATATGAATAAATTGGCCTAGGCTAGTTTTCAGTAGTAACTTACTACCTAAGTAACCTTATGCAAATTATGTAACCCTCTGGGCCTCACTTCTATCATCTGTAAAGTGGGGATAACATTAGTAGCAGCTATAAGATGTTTCTATGAAGAGTGCAGGAGATAATGCATATAAAAGTTAGCACAATGCCTAGCACATAAATTATATGGAATTTATGATTAACAGTATTATTATTATTATCCTTTTCATCATCGTCATCGTCACTACCACCTTCATTTATTTAACGTCTAATACCACCAGTATTACAGTTCCCAGCAGTTTCCTTTAACTCTCGAGAAACTAATAATTCATTCATTTAACTCATTTTTTGTGGTTGAATGATTGGATTCATTACTTTCCTTGTGAAATAAGGAAAAAAGTGAGTGAAATAAGAAATATCAGAAGCAATTCCTGGTGGTTCTGCACTGGGGAAGGCAGGAAGAAAGCTAATTATTAAAAATCAGGAGGCTGGTGCCACGGCTCAATAGGCTAATCCTCCGCCTGCAGCGCCGGCACACCGGGTTCTAGTCCCGGTCGGGGCACCGGATTCTGTCCTGGTTCCCCTCTTCCAGGTTAGCTCTCTGCTGTGGCCTGGGAGTGCAGTGGAGGATGGCTCAAGGCCCAAAGACTTGACCAGGAGAAACACCTGGCTCCTGGCTTCGGATCAGCACAGTGCGCCAGCCGCATTGGCCATTGGGGGGTGAACCAATGGTAAAGGATAGACCTTTCTCTCTGTCTCTCTCTCTCTCTCACTGTCCACTCTGCCTGTCAAAAAAAAAAAAAAAAAAGCCAGGAAGGTATTGGATTGTAAACCAATTATCAAAAAGTGAAGTGAGAAAAAATGCAAGTGAGGACTACCACATTGGATACATGGATTTGATTCCTGGCCGTGTCTCCTGATCCCAGCTTGATGTCAGTGCACACCGTGGAGGCAGCAGTGAAGCCTTAGTAACTGAGTTCCTGCAACCCATGTAGCACAGCTGCGTTGCGATCCCAACTCCCAGCTTCAGTTCCAGCCTAGGCCCAGCTGTTCCTGGTGTTTGTGAACTAGCAAAGGGAGCTCTCTGTCTTTTAAATTAGTTAATTAATAAATTAAGCCAAAAATGAGGCCCTGATTGACTTCAAGGCTGTGTGGAAAGTTCTTTCTTTGAATTGCTCTTTGTTTACTGCTGGCCAAATGCTGATAAAATGCAGGTTATAGTTGGCAACTTGAAAAAAATTTGGTTCTCCTTGCCCATGCATCCTCTTCCATTACTACCACGGAAAAAGCATACTCTGTCTCCTCTCATCCATTATGTAGCTGAGTGTGGAAGACCACTTGAGGTCATAAGATGTTCATTTTAGTCATAGGATCCTTGAATTTGGGTGCAAAGACTCCACCACAGTTAAGCAGTCACCACTTCTCACAGCAAACAGGTGCTCTGTGGCAACTCTTAAAGATAGTAGCAATAACTTCTATACCTGTTGGTTTACTGAGATGTTAATGCACATTTTTCCCTGTTTCTGTACAGACAGCAGCCAGGCATTGGTGGTTTCTTACATCTGAGGGAGCTGTGCTATAGGGCCACAATGCTGATGGTAACTGAAAGCAGCATCCTTTTTTGGCTTTTGTTTCCAAAATCCTAAACTCTCAGAAGAGATATGTTGGCTTCTTCTCAAAG
Source organism: Sylvilagus floridanus (assembly GCA_949820135.1). Lineage (NCBI taxonomy): Eukaryota > Metazoa > Chordata > Mammalia > Lagomorpha > Leporidae > Sylvilagus > Sylvilagus floridanus. The sequence continues at coordinate 124,727,346 of OX463225.1, forward strand.
AAGAGATTGGGTGATGACTGCTTTTTGAGCCCAGGTCAAGAGGACTGTGGTTTAGAGTGCTACAGTTCATCAAACCCTTACTCCCCCTGCCACACACATTTTTACAGGACCCCAGGGAGATGACAGGACCACAGTGGGGGACAGATGTATGTGCTCATTGTGAGCCTTGACCCCTAACACCAGAAGCCCAAGTTCACACCAGGGGATCCCCACACTCCCGCAACAGGCCCTGGAGTGGCTTTGAGGTTCTGTAGAGATTCAAACATGAAACTAAATAGCAATGCGTCTGTTTCCATCATTTAAAATGATGGAAAAACTGCCACCTGTAAGTGTGAGAAGATTTACTCATACACACACAAAAGGATTGCTTCAATTAAAGTAGTAATCTCAGGAGAACTTGCTAACCAGGATTGTAATGAAACCATGGCAATAGTGGACAATAGATATGATGAAGATCCCAGTCCTGAAAAAAAGTCACCAAGAAAAGACTAGCAACCAGCTGTTTTGGGTACAAATCATATGATCACCTGGATGGGTTCAAATGATTCCAAGAGATATGTTACAAGTTTTGTATTCTGTATTATAGTCATAAATAACAGATTGTATTGGCTTAAATCTCCTCCCTGCACTTGGCAAGGAAAATGGGGCCAACTTCTAACAGGGCAAAAATCCATCTCAGGTTATGTAACTGGAAGAGCTTGTAAAGCAGCTGGTGTACATGTCAGAAGGGCTGTTCCTAGAGAGGAAGTCCAGGGGAGCACAGAGTGCTTACCTAGATAATGGAGATGATAATGGTACCTACCCTGTAGGTCTCTTATAATGACTAAACAAGTTACTACTGTAAAGCATTTAGATTCATTCCTGTGCACTTATAATGATACCCTATAAATGGCAGAGTTTATTATTACTATTATGATTATTAATACTTATAGAAAGTCTAGTGCTAACGAAGGAAAATGTCTACCTTATCCATGGAGGGTGGGGCAGGGAACAGCTCCATAGAACATAGAACATAACACAGAACATAGAACATAGATGTCTAGCTTGTCCACGGAGAGGCAGGGTAGGGAACAGCTCTCCTAGAACATAGAACATAACATAGAACATAGCTTGTCCACGGAGGGGCGAGGCAGGGAACAGCTCTACAGCTCTCTACATAGAACATAACAGTCAGAAACAGAGAAAGGTACAAGAGTATAGCGTTTGCTAGCTCAAATTGGGCAAGTTATTTGAATTCTCTTGTCTTCAGTCAAAAAAAAAAAAGGAAAGAGAGAAAGGAAGGAAGGAAAGAAACAAGTTTAATGAGAAAACCTCTAGTATCCCCTCTAGATACAATAAATGAATATTTTAAGATGATCATAATCAAAACTCTTAGTAGATAAATGATGCAATCAAAATCTAAGGTGTCTGACGACTGTGAATGGTGCCTTATATTCCTTTCTCAATTGTTCTTCCCAACATTGTATTTTTGTGTGTAATCACAAATTTTTATTTAAATCTCATAACTTATACAGTCTGATTCACATTAAACTGTTCGTCTTCTTCACTCTGAATAGCTAAACTGTCACAAATGTTCTGTCTTCCTAGAAAATCTTTTAAACATAATGCTTCTTTTCCCGTATATTTACCATCTTTCTCTAGGCCTGGGTTGTTGGACTATTTCTGTCTTCCTGCTTCAATACCTTCTGTATCCCTATCACATTTGCCTTTTGGAAACAATTTCCTAGTTACTTATTTTATTTTTTAAAGATTATTGTTTTTCCCAAGAGTGGCTACTCCCTTCTCCAGGATTCCCATGGAAATTGAAATATTTCCCATGCTTTTATGGCCTGTCCCTGACATACTCATCACACAGAGTAGGTTATTGGGGGTGATGAAAGAGACAGAGGCGGGACATCATGGACAGGACAGAAAGAGTTTATTTCCTTTTGACCTTCAATTCCCCATCTTATTCAAAATATTGTTGGCAGAATTGCTGGACTGTCGGCAATTCAGTTTGGAAGCCAGATAATGAATAGTGGGAAAATGGTCCTCAAGTTGAGAAAGACAGACATTTAAGTTTATTTTGAGTCCCAAAGGTGGAGGGGTCAGAAGGGATTCCCAAGGGAGCATCTCTGAATAGTGGTTGTCACTCACAGTCTGTGAGCATCTCCAGGGCCTTCTGCTTTAAATTATAAAGCAGGACTTTCTGGACTCAAATCTCTTATTGTACATGTATCCTATTTTTAACTCATTTTATATGTCACAAGGGAAAGAAGTAAAAGAGGTAATAAAGAATGCCAGCAAAAGAGGGAGAGCAAAAAGAAGAAAGTAGAATTAATTGCGACCCTAACACACATTAACATCTATTACATTATTTAGTAAAACCACAGCTCCCAAGGACTGAATGTGCCGTCTCACAATGCATTTATGTGGTAGATACAAATTTATTATCTCCTGTAATCAGAATATTTGATCAATATTTATCTTTGCCAAATTTCTAAAAGGTTTTTAAGTAAAACAATGATATACACATGATGACTAAGAGCACTCTTTTTGAAGCACAGCATTCTATCCCAATTGTTGTAACTGTAGGTCATATTCCCAATATTTTTATTTTAAAGGTCCATTTATTGACTCATGCATTTTGTGTGTTTGCTTATTTGTCAGACTTTATAGAGCAGCTAGAAAGGCTGTGCACTAGATGCAAACGAGATGTTTTAAGATATTAATAAATGTTTATTCCTGACTCCAAGAAGCTTTTATTTTAAAAAGGGAGTACAGATAGATAGTTTCATTGGGGTGTAGCTGTGATATGAGTACTTTGGGTTTAGCACACTGTGGTTGAACTCAGGTATTTACTTATTTATTTATTTATTTATTTATTTTACAGGCAGAGTGGACAGTGAGAGAGAGAGACAGAGAGAAAGGTCTTCCTTTTGCCGTTGATTCACCCTCCAATGGCCGCCGCGGTCGGCGCGCTGCGGCCGGCGCACCGCGCTCGTCCGATGGCAGGAGCCAGGAGCCAGGTGCTTTTCCTGGTCTCCCATGGGGTGCAGGGCCCAAGCACCTGGGCCATCCTCCACTGCACTCCCGGGCCACAGCAGAGGGCTGGCCTGGAAGAGGGGCAACCGGGACAGAATCCGGTGCCCCGACCGGGACTAGAACCCGGTGTGCCGGCGCCGCAAGGCGGAGGATTAGCCTGTTGAGCCACGGCGCCAGCCGAACTCAGGTATTTAGAGTATGTCATCTGGCCTTAGGTTAGATGCATAAGCTATTCATTGGTAAAATGTTGACAATATCTATCTTGCAAGATTATGATAATAATTAAATGAGGTAGGGGCCAGAGTTGTGGTACTGTAATCTAAGCCATGGATTATAATGATAGCATCCATATTGGAATTAATCAACATCCCATATCATAGCTAATGACCTTTCTGCTAAAATGACTAGGAAGGCACCAGAAGATGACCCATGTACTTGGGCCCCTGCCACCCATGTGGGAGACCAGGATGGAGTTCCTAGCTCCTGGCTTCAGCCTGGTCCAAACTTGGTGCTGCAGCCATTTGCGGAGTGAACCAGCAGAGGGAAGTTTCTCTCTCTCTCTCTTTCTCTCTCTCTCTCATTCTGTATTTCAAATAAATAAACAGGTTTTTAAAGGAAGAATTAAATCAGGTGAAATCAATACCCAATCAACATTGAATCTGAGGCAACAGAAACTTTAAGTAAGGAAAAAAAGTTCTGTGAGAGTTCAGAGATTGGAAGGATATCTGAGGGAACATTAGAAGAGGCATCCCAGAAGCGCTGACATCTGGGGATGTGTGATTCAGCTGGGAGGCTGCATGCCAGAGAGTTAGGGGATGCTGGTTTGGATGCCAAAGCCTGTGCCCTCCTTGACTCTTTCTCCCAGTTCTTCATAACTTCCTACTAAAGTTTCATGTGGACGTTCATATCTTCCTAACTTGTTTTCTCAAAATTTCAAAGATATTTTGAAGGCCTGTGAATGTGCTGCAGGATCACAGTCTTGGAAAATTCTCCCCATTGTTCTTAGAACGTCCCCTCTCTTCCTGCCAGTGGCTCTCATACAGCCAGAACTGAAAAATGGAAACACCCCAGTTATGTGGTTACTGAGATAGAAGTGTTTTAGGCAGTGATCTAGTCTTAGCGTGGGAACAGAATCCAAGAACCAAGCAGGTGGTCACCCAGTTACCACAAGACAGATGCCAAACAGGAGGTTTGGGGCTGAGTAATTTCCTCTAGACTTAGACATGAGTCATCTTATGGGACAAATGGAAATGTAATTTTTTTTTTTTTGGAAATGTAATTTTATATAATGAAATGCAAGTCACCATTGATATAGGAGACCATCACAAGAAAGAAAAAAAAAAAGGACTTGAAAACTTGAGGAGGGATGGCCAGTGACATCCCACAGGAAAAAAAAAAAAAAAGGAAGAACTGTGGCTTCTCTGGGAAAGTATCTAATCAAACCTTTGATAAAACATGGCCTACACCAGAGAAATTTCCAGTTAGGATGACAGAATAGGGATCAGTATTCTGGAGTAGTAGGTTAAGCCACCGCCTGCAATACCAGCATCACACATGGTCACCAGTTTGAGTCCTGGCTGCTCCACTTCTGATGCAGCTCCCTCCTAATGCACCTAGGAAAGCAGCAGAGGATAGTCTGCTGCTTGGGTCCCTGCACCCACATGGGAGACCCAGAAGAAGCTCCTAGCTTCTGGTTTTGGCCTGGCCTAGCCTGGCCATTGTGGCTATTTGGGGACTGAACCAGCAGATCAAAGATCTCTTTCTATCTCTCCTCTCTCTCTGTAATTCTGCCTTTCAAATAAATAAAAATAAAATATTTTTAAAAGATGACATAATAACAGTTAACAAGGAAGAGAGGCAGACACGAAATGAGAAAAAGGAGTAGGTAACATGGCAAAGTTACATTCTCAGGTTGGTGCTATGGAATAGTGGGCTATCCCATATGGGTACTGGTTCAAGTCTCAGCTGCTCTTCTTCTAATCCAGCTCTCTGCTATGGCATAGGAAAGCAGTGGAAGATGGTCCAAGTCCTCGGGCCCGTGCACCCACATAGGAGACCAGGAAGAAGCTCCTGGCTCCTGGCTTCGGATGGGCTCAGCTCCAGCCATCGCAGCCATTTGGAGAGTAAACCAGCAGAAGATTTCTCACTCTCTCTGCCTCTGCTTCTACCTGTCCCTCTCTGTAACTCCACCTACCTTTCAGGTAAAATAAATAAATCTTTTTTAAAAAGCCACATTCTCTCATTTCCTTCAATGGTGGGCTGAATAATGGTTCTCCAAAGATGTCTACATGCTAATCACTGTGACATATGTGGATATGTAAATTTGTGTGCAGAAGTATTGAGGCAGATGTGACAAAGTTAAGGATGCGGAGTTGAGATTATCCTGGATTATCTGGATGGGCCCTTTGTAATCACAGGGTCCTTATAAGAAAAAGGCAAGAGGGTCAGAGGCTAGATGCCCTGTGACAATGGAAGCAGAGAGCCAGATTGGCAATGCTGTGCTCCCAGCTTTGAAGATGAAGGATGGGGCCATGAGCAGAGGGATGCGGGGGATCTCCAGATGTTAGATGAGGCATGGAAAGGGCTGCTTCCTAGGGCCTTCATAAGGAATGCAGCCCCACAACGTATTTTCAACTTCTGACCTCCAGAACCATGTAAGAATAAACCTGTGTGGTAAGCCACTAAGTTTGCAACAATTGTTACGACAGCAATAAAAAGCTAACCCACTCTCACTTAGCTTTTGGTTTTTGAATTTGCTTGATTATAAAAGATTGACTTAAAACCAATCAGACCATTCTCTGAGCTTCATTCTACTGTCCTTTTCTCATTTAAGAGATAATCTTAGTTATTTTAACCTTAACTGAATGGTCTCCTTTTCAGTTTTTTTTTTTATCTAATCTCCCTTCCCTGAACTAGCTACTTGTTCCAGCATCACTCCTTCTCTCCTAAGCCCCAAAACTCAAAGCAAATATCATGTCCTGTAGGCTTAATTTTTACATATAAATATAAGGGTTTCATTTTTATGTGCTATGTATAAGTCATTCCCTATAAATGTATATATCATGCTCTATAAATCTTGCATATGGGAGGGACTCACAACTCTTTCTTTTATCAAATTGATAGTAACTATTTAAATAGCAGTTTAGCAACTATTAAATTGTCTAGTAAGGTCAGAGAAGTGGGTTCTGATTTGATATCATCTAAGAATTTCTAAAAGAGAAGGTCAGAGTTCAGAAGACCTATGTCTAGAAAGAGTTTCCCCTCCAGGCAACCCCGTTTTGACAGCAGCTCAATTATTCTCAGTTCAGCTGTTATCTCTGATCCTCGCATCTCTTCTCCTCCAATGGTCCCAGATACTTTCTAGCTTCTTCCATAGGCTCCTTCACTTGACTCTTATTCTCACACCTCTGGTTTAGCTCTGCTGGGAGATGAAGAGAATTCCTCATAGTTTTCATTTTCCTGTGCAAGACCTATTCTGAGACTTGGCTCCATGTGCCTTGCAACCTGAAGATAACTAAGAAAAAGTTCCCATTAAGAGAAACCAGACATTTGCCAGCTAGCAAAGCGGTTCACTCAACACATGAAATGCACAGCCTTATTTGCTGTTCACGACAGCTTATGAGGGAGCTGTGACTGTCAATTCCATCTTGCAGCTAAAACTGAGATACAGAGAAATTGGGTTAGCATCTCAAACTCAGCCAGTAAATGGCAGCAGTAGGATTCAAAGCCAACCTCATTTCAGCGTTTGAGCTGTTAATTACTATGCAAAAGCTATTCTCTCAAGGTGCTCAGGTATTCTAAAGGGCAGCTATATGCATCTGATAAGTAGAAGTGGGGAAAATAATTTATTCTTAAAGATTGCCATGTAGTGATAAAAAGCTTTTCAAATTTTAAAACCAAATTTATTTGTTTTTATTTATTTGAAAGATGAGGGAGGAGGTGCTTATATCAACTCATTCGTTCCCCAAATGCCTACAACAGTCAAGGCCCTGGGCCAGGCCAAAGCCAGGAGCTTTGCATTCATTCTAGATCACCTATATGGGTGGTAGGGCGCCAAGTGCTTGAGATATCACCTGCTGCCTTCCAGGGTGCACATCAGCAGGACGCTGGAATCCAAGGTGGAGCTGGGACTCAAACCCGGGCATCTCAAGCAGCATTGTAACTACTGCACAGATGCCTTCCCCACAAAAACCTTTTGAAACATGTGTTGGTAAAAGAATAAATATTTTAAAAGTAAAGACACACAAAATTATGGTTATATATCCAAAATCAATTTTTAAAATTCAACAGATAAAATAAGAATAAGGTGATACAGCAAATCCAGAGACTTTTCAATGGCTCCAGCTCTAACTAGCTATGTAACCTTGGACAAGTTACCAAAACAGAGGCCAGCGCTGTGGCACAGTAGGTTAATCCTCCGCCTGTGGTGCTGGCATTCCATTTGGGTGCCAGTTCTAGTCCCAGAATCTCCTGTTCTGATCCAGCTCTTTGCTGTGGCCTGGGAAAGCAGTAGAAGATGGCCCAAGTCCTTGGTCCCCTGCACCCGCATGGGAGACCAGAAAGAAGCTCCTGAGCTTCAGATCAGCTCAGCTCCAGCAGTTGTAGCCATCTGGGGAGTGAACCAGCGGATAGGAGACCTTTCTCTCTGTGTCTCCCTCTCACTGTCTGTAACTCTACCTCTCAAAATAAATAATAAATAAAATCTCTTTTTAAAAAGTTACTAAAACAGTTTGGATCTCTTTTCTCATCTATAAAAGAAGTTGATCTGATACCCTAAATCACTCTCCCAACTTGTCATATATAGAGAAGGGGGAAAAATCACATTCCATTAAAGGAAGATCTATCCACTCATTCTGAGACTTTGACCCTGATCCTCTGTAAGATTGATTGAATTGTATTTCGGCATTCATTCCTAGACTGTCACAATTGCCAGTTGTCTTTGGTATTCTCATGCTTTTCATGCCCTTAAGCCAGCATCCATTTAGTAAACTGTGCTGCATAAGTGGTAAATGAATTCTGCATACAGTGTTTCCATTCCTGAGCTGCAGTGCAGACATGTGCACTCACATCTCAGCACAATTATAAACATCAGGGCCTGTCAGGACCAAAATGAGAGATAAAAGCTGAGTTATATTTAGTAGATCTGGATAAAATATTATGGAGCAATTTAAAAAAAGAACCTAAAGATTTTTTGAATCCTCAAATGAGAATTCTAAGGAAATCCCAACCCTCATTTTTCTCAGGGTTGTCAGATAAGAGAAAGTATCTGGCTACCTAGTCTTGCATCATATGAAACTGCAGCTACACTGTATTAATTACTAAAGGTCAACACTGCCAATGGAGTTTAGAAATGATAGCCTCATCTCCTGAGGAACTGTTTCATTGATAAATAAGAAAACAATTAGCATGCTAACCACACTTTACTTGGTTTATGTAATCTGCATGTGATATTAATCAAAAGACCAAGAAGCAATGTTTTTGTTTTCTTTAATAGCTTGAATGAAAGAAAGTGCTCCTTGGAGTTGAGCCAGCCACCTGCAAAGAGAAAAATTATGACAACAATAGAAAGTTCCTCTAAGACCTCTGATCATCAAGAAGGTAATGGGGGCAGCAGTGTGGCATAGCGGGTGCCATATGACACCATATAGACGTCAGTTCAAGTCCCAGTTGCTCCACTTCTGATCCAGCTCTCTGCTAATGTGCCTGGGAATGCAGCAGAACATGGGACAAGGGCTTGAGCCCCTGCACTCATGTGGGAGACTCAGAAGGAGCTCCTGGCTCCTCTCTTTGGTCTGGCTAATCTGGCTGTTGCCATCATTTGGGGGAGTGAACCAGAGAATGGAAGATCTCTCTCTCCTTTTTCCTTCCCTCTGTCTCTTCCTCTCTCTGTAACTCTGCCTTTCGAATAAAATAAATAAATCTTTAAAAGAATGTAGTTAACATGCTACAAAAGCAAAACCAAGAAAGTACTGAAACCATGGGGTATGGCATGAAGTTGTTTCATTTTGTAGATTTCTATCATTAGCTTTCAGAAGAACGTTTTCTCAAATGGATTCCAGTTTGATGCAGGAGCCACATCTCACTGTGGAATCACAGATGTCTATAGATGCTCCACACATACAGGAGGCTATTACTGATGGAGAAAAACCTGATGGGCTGGATACAAGCCACTGCACTGACCACTTGTACTGAGAAGTGTGCTGCCCCTTTTCCGATATAAAAGTCAAGTGGAACACTACAGGTGAAGTGGCTGATGTGCTTAGTACACAATCATATGCAACTGACTCTATGATAACTGGGATTGTCACCTACTGAATATACCTGCTACCCATGTCATGTAAATGCTGTAGGTAAGGGACCCCTTTTGCCTGGGCACCCCCTAAAATCTTACTGTTATGAAATCTAACAATGGGAAGCCTTATTGAATTTACTGCCTTGGCTTCCTCTCATGATTCTTAGAGACGCTAATCAAAACAGTGGATTATTTAGCAAGAGGATGGGAAAATGTTGGGGGTGGGGGAATAGAACTGAAGGAACACCTCTAAACAAAGTGGAAAAGTTTAAACAGCTACTAAGAAATAAAGTGAATCAAAGAAACACTGATAGAGCAAAACAAAGATCAGAAAAAAAGAGGTGTATCAAGGACTCATTCAAACAGGATGAAAGCTTTAAAATATTAAGAAATGGAACGAATGAATTTGGACGTTGATGTGGATAACAAGCCTCTTAACATACTATCAAACACTGAATTGGCCCAAGAGAACTGCATTGATTCCTCAACATTAAAGGCTGTTAAACAATTCTCTTCTATTTATGCCAGTTAGGAGAGAAAAAAAAATCCAGAAGACAAAACAATGAGATAATCTGACCTGCAATGCTTGAAGCAAAAGTTAGGTCACTCAATCCATACAAACATCGTCCTCGGTCTCATGCTCTGATGAGAACCTAAGACTTTGGCATATGATTAAGCAAACTGATTAAAAGTGGAGAAGAAAAGTTTCTGGACTCCTTGTTCTTGGAGCCCCATTCACTATGATATCAAAGCTCATTGGTAAAATCTTAATTGGAGCCACAATCAGATTCAGAAAACATAAAATTTAGTTAACAGGATTATGAAGGCTGGAATATTTAAACTGGCTCCAAGCAAAGTGGTTGTATCTCTTTTACTATATCGTGTTTTGGGACTTATCATTGTATCTGACTGGGAAATGTTCACTTTCCCTAGTATTGTGAAACAGAAGACATGCAAATCTGCCCTCCAAGCAAAGCTAATTGAATATGTTAGAAACCAATAAGTTGAAACTGGGGTGCTGGCATGGACAGATTATCAGTTTGATGGACCTGTGTAGAGCATAGACTAGGGTTTATAACAAAGCCTGTGAATGCCTCCAACTGACCACTACCTGGATGTTGGGCTAGAGAATTTCCATTTGAGGGACAATTATTAGCTGCTGCAGGGCATTAGCTGAAGCTGCCTCTATTACTACTCAAGGACAAAAATTTATCTTGAAATCTAAAACACCACTGTGTCTTGGTGATGTCAGAGAAAACAGCCCAGTGGAAATGTCAGTACCCAGAAGAATCCCATGATGAAATGGAAATGGCTTATACAGAGTCATGCTGCAAGGGGATGCAAGGGAAATGAGCAGAGATCCTTCTTTTCTCTAGAACAGACCCTGAAGCTGTGTGACGAGCTCCTGGACACTATCATCATTTGTGTAGTGACAAGTAAACAGTGCTCAACTGACAAAGGCTTGCTTGGTTTATGGAGGGCAGTTCCAAGGTGAATGGACAGCATCCTCTCAGAAGGCTGCCTGCCATCCAGATCAAAGATAAAAACAGATCAACCCACAGGGATGAATTGCACGCTGTTTTCCTAGCAATGGTGGAAGAACTGAATGATGATAAAAGTCCATATGTTTTGGTTGTTACTGACTTATTCATAGGCAGTGGCCAATGGCTTGTCTATATGGTCAAGTGGTCAATCGAAGCCACACCTATTGATGAGGTGAATATGGGATACAGACTCATGGACATTTGAGAGGTGCTTGAGGGCATGTCAATGGCTGTCAGAACTTCCTTTTCCAGGTTGGGAAAGTGAATGGAATCAACAAATAGATATCCCAGCTTGGTTGCTTGTGGTGGCTACTTGGACCCATGAAATGAACAGATATGGGGATGCTGTAACAATCAAGATATGGGCTGAATCTGGACATATTCCTCCTACACATTCTAACACACAAAACGCAAATACGAATTGTTCAATTTGTGAGCAAGAAAGAGCCTGTCAACTACTATGTGGCAAATTCTCTGCTAGGAGGCCCAGAACATAGCTGACAAGTTAGAATGATGCTGGAAGCCTTGGGGTGGGTAGGTCTTGACTTGAATAGACACTAACTTTGGACTGCGCTTAGTTTATCAAGTGTTAGGCACAAATGCTTAGAATGCTATAAAAGAACAGAAACAGAAGTTATCATACCCATTTAGACAGCCAGGTGTCATTTCTTCAGACTAAGGAACACATTTCCAGTTCACAGTGTCCAGCAATAGACAGAGATATAATCCTCAGAACAGTTTGATAGAGAAGTGGAACAGTCAATTGAAACATTGATTGTCTAAAACAGGGAGAGATGGAGGCACGAAAAGTTATCATTTATACCTCCCTGAGTGTGTGTTCATACTCAGAATGAAAGGGTCTAAGGAGTACACCCACTAGATGGTCCCCAGTTTTTCTGGTAGATCTTGGGAACAGCAGTGAGAGGAAGGATGCTAGTATGACTACGCAATTCTTGCCAAGGGGAAAGGATGCAATTACAACTACCCTATAATTCCCTCCTTTCCAACATCACCTCAACTTTCTTTCCACCTACTCAATGCAGCACTCATAGGACCATGGCAGCAATAATAAATACTGGGATGGGGATGATTCCTAAGGTCCCAGTGGGGAGACTATGCTCTCACATCATGCAGAAAACAGCATGATGTTAATAGTGATTGTAACTATTTTGCCTATTGGTAAAAAAGATAGCCATTAGCTCTGCACCTGTGTAATGCAATTCTATATGAATAGGAATGGACTGGGGTTTGGAGGGTGCTTGCCAGACTAGCTTCACTACCTGCAATCTAAAACAGCATTGTGGCCAAATATACTGTCGATTTCAAAGGTGGGGAACTTTAGGAGTAAATGAAGAGAAGGAAAAGAAGAGAAGAGTAGCTGAGGATAATGGAAAATAATAAGTGAGATAAAATGAAGGAAACCTAATATCACATTAACACTTCATAGAAGTCTCAGAACAAGAGATGATATATCTGGGCTCACTTATAGCAGGTGTCTTAAGGGGTGAAGCCACATATTACAGAGAACGTTCCTGATTTTGTAACCTAACCACATCTAAGGGAAGCCTGCAAATCTGGATGGCCTTTCCCTAGGAGACATCTTCATATGGTACAAAGATGGACTGCACTAATGATTCATGGCTGAATGGGATTCTAGCAATGTGCCAAGGGCTTTTGACTTTCATGATCATTTTACTGCTAGGTGTTCATGTCTAGAAACCAGGGATTAGACCACATTATCCCTATCCCCCTAGTTCCTGATGTGGACCTCCTAATATTCTGCTAATTTCCTGAGCAATAGGGATGATGGGAGCATCCTTTGTTCTAATATTTGCTTTTTAAACTTTAGTTCTTGACACAGAGCTCCCAAATCCCTTGGAATTTCCTGGATGAGAAGAGTAAGTTTTTGTCTGAAGAGGTGACTCTTGGTGGACTCCTGGATGGGGGCTGATCACCAGAAAGACCCAGCCATGATTAGACATTTGGAACTTTCAGCCCCACTCCCCATCTTCTGGGTAGGGGAGAAAGGCAGGAGATGAGTTAATAATCAATCATGCCTACCTGATGAAGCCTCACAGAGGCTCCAGGTTGGTGAACAACACACTGAGATGCTGGGAGGGTGTGTGCTCTTGGAGGTCATGTCATCTCTGCAGCTCTTCTCCTACACCTTGCTGTAGCTACTTCTTACTCTGACTGTTCTTCTGGGGTCTTTGCAATACTCTTTATGATAAACCAGTAGATGGAAGCAAATGTTTCCCTGAGTTTTGTGAGCCATTATATCGAATTACTTAACCCAAGAAAGGAGTTGTGGGAACCTCCAGTGCATAGCCAGACTTTCTTTCTTTCTTTCTTTTTTTTTTTTTTTTTTTGACAGGCAGAATGGACAGTGAGAGAGAGAGAGACACAGAGAGAAAGGTCTTCCTTTGGCGTTGGTTCGCCCCTCAATGGCCGCTACAGCCAGCGCACCATGCTGATCCGAAGTCAGGAGCCAGGTGCTTCCTCCTGGTCTCCCATGCCAGTGCAGGGCCCAAGCACTTGGGCCATCCTCCACTGCACTCCTGGGCCACAGCAGAGAGCTGGACTGGAAGAGGAGCAACCGGGACAGAATCCTGCGCCCCGACTGGGACTAGAACCCAGTGTGCCAGCACCGCAGGCTAAGGATTAGCCTATTGAGCCGCAGTGCCAGCCAGCCAGACTTCCAACTGCCATCTGAACTGGAGGAAATCTTGTGAGACTGAGCCCTTATCCTGTAGGATGTGACACTAACTCCAAGTGGACAGTGTCAGAATTGAATTGAATTATACGTCACTGCTGTGGCATAGTATACTTTGGATTTTCTGAAGCTCATGTTGAAATTTGGTCCCCAAAATGATAGTGTTAAGAGGTGGTGGAGGCCGGCGCCACAGCTCACTTGGCTAATCCTCTGCCTGCTGCACCGGTACTCCGGGTTCTCCCGGTTGCTCCTCTTCCAGTCCAGCTCTCTGCTGTGGCCCGGGAAGGCAGTGGAGGATGGCCCAAGTCCTTGGGCCCTGCACCTGCATGGGAGACCAGAAGGAAGCACCTGGCTCCTGGCTTCAGATCAGAGCAACGCACTGGCCATAGCGGCCATTTGGGGGATGAACCAACGGAAGCAAGACCTTTCCCTCTGTCTTTCTCTCTTACTGTCTAACTCTGCCTGTCAAAAAAAAAAAAAAAAAAAAAGAGGTGGTGGAGCTTTTAAGAGACTACTAGGTCATTAAGAGGGATCCATATCATAGCGATGGATTACAGCAAGAGCAGATTGTCATAAACAAGGCTACCGCTGTGTTCTATGTCTTCAACCTGTGCCTACTGCTCTTCTACTTTTCCACACTTTAACAGCGCAGAATGGGGCATCTGTAAGAAACTGGTGTCATGCTCTTGAATCTCCTAGCATCCAAAACAGTGACCCAAAGTAAACTTCTCTCTTCCACAAATTACCTGAGCTCAGGTTTTATCTTCTAACCACAGAAAATGGGCTAAGGCAGATTGCCCCATTGGTGTCTGCAGACAATCACAGAACTTCTTGATGTGAAAGAATCCTCACAGTATCAGAAATGACATATTAAGTGAGGTGAGGAAAAAAAAGTTTGTTTATCTTTCCTATTTAGTACAAAATGCAAACCATGAAGGAAGGAAATAAGTACTTATCTGAGAAGGAAAAAACATATCAATCTGCGTTTATCTTTGTGAAAGAAAAATTGCTTCTTCCTCCCAGCCTCTGCTACACATTCAGTTTGTCTGCACAGGCCTCTGAGTTTAATAAGCAATTCATCTTTTAATCAAGTCATAAAAAATGTCAAGCTTATATGTGTGTAAGCGTGCATACACATACATGCATGTGTGTGTTCAAATGACACACTTGTTTTATACTTTGAGGATTCAGAAGCAAGATCTAAAATGCTAGAAAATTGTAATCCAGAAACGTAAGACCACCAGACCTTTGAGAAAGTCTTCAGTGTGACCTCCACTGTTGACCTTGTCTCAAAGTGCCCAGTCATTTTGTCCCACACTCCCATTGACCCAGGTATCACTTGTAAACTATCACTTAAAATAAGTTGTAGAGATACAGGAAGCTCTTTTTTTTTAATGGAACATCTTGCTTATTTCTAAATTTTCCCATAGACAAGTCTCATCAAGGAACAGATGTTCTGCAGAAGAAAATATCAAAAAGTTGTAGCTTGACCAAAACAGCTCCACATACTCTACTACTAATAATAAACATTTGCAGAGTAGAGCACTTCACATTTTCATAATTACTTTACTTTTGTGATGAATCTCTTCTTCTGACTCTATTGTGATATGCATAAATCTCACATCTTTCTAGAATTTAGAATTTTAAAGCTCCAAGTGAGAATCTGTCCAGATGGGCTATGTGCTGTTTTGAGAAGTGTTTGGGGAAGCAGTTGGCAAGAAATAAATGGAGAATATAGCATAATGGCCTGAGCCTCATTTGCTATTCATGAAGCCAAAATGAACATCAAGTATCTACTCTTCAAAGTATTCAAAAGCTGCTTGGCTGAATCCCTTAAACACTGAAACATTTCCTTTGAAGGAAAAAAAATGAGCTTAAGTTATTTTACCTTTACATTGACAGCAAATAGAATGACTTGCTACGAAATAGAATATTTAGACTTTCCAAGAGCTCTATGTTAAGAGTTAAAAAAAAAAAAAAACTCAGACACATGAGTACTAACTGTGTTGATAACACATGCTTCCTGTAATTGGGTTGCCTCATCTACAGATTTTCCAGGAAAGCCCCAATTTCTAATTTCTAGAGGCAAGCCATATGTTTACTCTCTAGCTTGAAATTACAGTTGCTATGCATATATACCTGAAAAGATTGCATACGGTCAGAAGCAATCTTCGTAGCACTTCCAAGAATTGTCAGTTCTCAAGAATACACCCAGCTGGTGAGTAAAAGTTGCTTAATTATGTGAAGGCCTGGGAACCCTGACTCACCCAATCTCACTCTCAAGGATGGAAACTTTTCACTGTTAATGCAAAAGATGTGTCCCTCAGTGAAGCAGGGAGGTGGGGAGCACCTCCCATGGACTGGAGAAAAAACCACGACATGATGTGAAAGTACTCAAATGGTGCCACAACTCCAAATTCAGATGTATCTGTGTCATTGATTTGATTATTTTTCTCTCAGTCCCCAAAGAATCTGTGCTCTTGATACAAGAGAGAATTAATAAACTGAGAACAAAATGAAGGAGCTATAGACTATTAGAATCAGAGACTGGTAGATTCTATCTTCTTCACCCTTGCATTGTACAGGAAACTATGACCATCATTTACCTTACCTATTTGGTGCAATTCACCAAAATAAAAATTTTCTACTGCATGTAAATATACATTTTTCACAAGTTGGGAGTTTACTCTGAATTTGTCACAAGTCTTTCAAAGAAATATGAGGTTCTTACAAAGCAAATTGAAAGTATGTCATTGCACAAATTAAAAGAAAAATAAGAAAGGAAGGAGAAACAAGGGTGGAAGCAAGGGAGGGAGCAAGAGTAGGGTGTGGAATACCATCATGTTGTTAAAACTGTGTATATGAAATACATGAAATTTGTTTCCTTTACATCAATTTTAAAAACTTAAAAACAATAAATGAGAACAAAAGCCAACTGGCTGATTGACCACCAGGCTCCAAACTGACTGGCAGCAGAAGCCACATCTGACCTCATTCATTATTTCACTTGGGCATCTGGCACAATACCAAGGATACTCAATGTATGTCTGTTGAATGATCAGATTATGTCAAAAACAATATCATTTATTCATTGTTGGCTATATGCCATGCAAGCACTGTGGTTTGTGCTTGAGATACATCACAAACCAAACATCATCAACAAAAATCCCTCCTGATGGAGTTTATCCTGTGAGACAATAAACAGAATAATTTTTTAAATGAGGTTCTTAACTGAGTCCATTGAGATTAAAAGTGGTAGGAAGACAATTGCACATTTTTAATCAATTGTTCCCTTTAGCTAGATCCTCTGGCCTTCCCATGTGACTTGAATGAGGTGCAAAATTATAGTAAAAATTGAATTTTTTCTTAATATACTAGGTGTTCAAATTCAGTATTATAACAAGAAGAACCCATATAATCATGGAATTGCTTATACACTATTAAAAAGACAATACTAGGTGGGCGTTGTGGCACAATGGGTTAAGCTGTCGCTATGCCACTTCTAATGCAGCTTCCTGATAATGCATTCTGTGAGGTAGCAAAATAAGGCGCAAGGGTTTGGGCTGTTGCCACCCATGTGAGTGAACTGGAGGGAGTTCTGGGCTCCTGATTTTGTCCTAAACTAGTTTTGGCTATTGGAGGGATTTGGGAATTGAACTCATGAATGGAAGATCTTTCTCTGTCTCTCTGTGTCTCACTCTACCTTACAAGTAAATGAAAACAAATAAATAAACATTTGAGAAAACACATTAGAGCAATATAAAATTTTTAACAAATGAAAATATACTAGCAATACTCAGAGAGGGAAAATGGCTCATGATTCCTCCTCCACTAGTTAGTAGAGGTCAGGATTACAACTCAGGGGGCCATCATTGTGGCTCTGTGGGTTAAGCCACTGACTGCAATGCCACCATCTCAAATGGTTTGAGTCCTGACAGTTCTACTTCTGATCCAGCTCCCTGCTAATGCAATTGGGAAAGCAGTGGAAGATGGCCAAATACTTGAACCCTGTACCATGGTGGGAGACCCAGATGAAACTCCTGGTTTCAGCCTGTTCCAGCCCTGGCTATTGTAGCCACCTGGGGAGTGAACCAGCAAATGGAAGCTTTCTCTATATGTCTGTATCTGTCTCTGCTTCTTCTCTCCCTCTCTCTCTCTCTGAATAAGTGCATGAAAAAAAAAAATCCTGTGCTCTACAAATAAGTTCTAAAGGGGGAAAAGGAGACGCCTATAAATAAAGTGAGATTCAAGAGAATCTCATGCGATCTCAATGAACATTTTTGAATCTTGACTAAAACAATCAACTACAAAGAGACCACTGGGGATATTTGGATACTTATTGGAATATTTACTGGCAAAATAAGATTATTGTTAACTTTCAGTACTATCATGGTTTTCAATGAGTAGTCCAATGTTTTGTAAAGAGTTGGTATGTTTTTTAAAGATTCACATGTTGAAAAAAACTATAGTTGAAATGGTAAAAAAAAAACTAGACTATATTATAAACAGATCATTCTCACTTGAAAATGATGTGCTATGATGAGAAAAGACAAAAAGAAATGTTTTATTCAAGGCTTTGGCACACAATTGTCAACCTAAATGATGTTTTCCTATCTACAAAGAGGAAAAGAAAGATGGAGGAAAATTTGCTTAATAGAGGACTGACTATTAAAAAGTAGTCAGCTTATATGCATTGTTTCATTTATTTGTTATGTCATCCCAATAAGACAAATATCTTCATTTACAAATGAAGAAATGAGTTTCATAGAGGTTTAGCGACTCCCAAAGTCATACTACCAGAAAGTAACAGAGGGGCAGTTAACCACCGCTGCTCTTCCCATCCCACCATTCACTGCTTTAGTGCTAATGTTAAGTCAGGGGGCAGCCTCTGAATTTACATCTTTTCTTGCTTTGCACTTTCTTTTGTCATTGTTGGAATAACTTTCTCAGGCAGTCAGAAACAATCAGGCTTGCACAGCCTTTAGTCTCTGAGTGACTCAGCCTTTGAAATACAGTGCAGATCCAGTGTTATCTGAGAACTGATTGGAACTTGAAAGGAGGAAAGAGATAGGAACCTGTTATCTTCTGGCCTCCAGTCATATTCTGGTTCCTGTTAGCAATGATTGATTCTGAGTGAATTAATTAAAACTTAGTTCCTCTGCTCTCCCAGCCAGCAGGACAGACAAAAGCCATTAACCCTAGCCCCTGAAACATAAATAAACTCCCGCCTTAGATCTCATCTATCCCATAATAGTCTGTAGTCTCTGCTGGAGAAGGAGAAACAAATTAGATAACCTTTCAGGGACCCTTAAAAATGTAAGCGTCTGGGATGTAGCAGTGTTTTGAACTGATATCTAGTGATTAAACATAGCCAGAGTAGATGAAAGAAAGCACAGAAGGAGGCAACCAGTTAGAACATGGAATGTGATTCATTGGAGGGGATTCCACAGGAACTACGTGAGAAATAGCCCAAGCAGGACAATTTCCTGAAACTCACCAGTAGCCAAAGGCATATATCACCATTAGAAACCAAAGACCTAACCTCTTTTAATAAACTTTTACTGTTGAGATTCAGAAATACTGGAAGTTCTTTTCCACGCTTCCTTTTTCCCCACTTCCCCTCTTTCCCAGCAAGAATCCCTCTTGCTAAATAAGCAACAGACCGTCTTTCTACCATGGTGAACTGTAATGTTATTGCAGATGGGATTCTTCTCCAGCAAAGCAGAGAAAATGGCTGAAAGCACTCCTGTTTCCACTTGCTGTTCATTCATGCACACTCCAGGTGAGATATTTATTAGGTGCCTGCCATGTGCTAAACAGATTATCTTTTTAAATAATTGAGTTCTTTAGGTGAAGGGTAAAAATTATCTTAGCCTTTCAGTCCTCAAAGTGAGGAATAAATGGGCACTAGAGAAGTTTCCTGAGGCCATATGTAGGATTTGCAGCCCAGGAGGTTAACTGTGATTGGAAACTCAGAGGATTGAAGTTAATAGAGATTTACTCAGATGATGGTACAGCCAAACTTCTGCCCTCCAGCCTCTGTGTCTTCGCATTTGCAGACCTAGCCCCTTGGTCAAATCTTTTTTATTCCTATCTAAACTTAACTAACTCCTCCGTCCTTGGGATTCAGTTCAAGCAGCAATCCTATAACTTCTTCCAAAGTCTTCCCTGACTGCCAAATGCCGAATGAGCCCAATCGCTCTCCTCCCTCCCCCCTCCCCACTCTTGTACTTCTTACCATTCCATACATTTATTTCTTCATAATGGATTGCAACATTGAGTATTAACTTTTTTTGCCCCTTATTTTTCCCCCAAACTGGGCTATAACTTCCTTGAGAGTAGGGCAAGTACTTTCATTCATAGGTGTGAGCCAAGTATACAGTTTTGAAAGCAATCCAGAGAAATCATCAATTTTATTTCATCAATAAAAAAATCAGAAAGTTTTTCCTAGTTACCCTCTTCCAAATTTTATTAGTTCACTCACTTTCTTAACATTATAATGTTCCATAGTTTCAATTTCATCACTAGACTATCAGCTAAAGTGAACTTCAAGTTCCCACTTATTCCCAGTAAGCCTGAGCCTAAACCTAGTGGGAGGCTCTGCCAACTATCTCTTCAGGCTTAGGCTGTGTTCATTCTGATTGAGCTACTGCCTGTTCTGTTCAGTTTACTTATCATGGTCTTTAAGTCACTTGGTGCTTACATTTTCTCTGCAATAGGCCCAGGGACAGACCCCTGCAGACCCAGGAACCTCGATTTGCTCTGTCTGATGCTTGTTCCAAAGGCTTAGCAATTTTGAAAGAAGATTGGCTGCTTAGTGGCTTTGTTTATTAGGTACCTTTCTACTCAAAATTGCCCACAATTGACCCATTTACCCAGAGAAGATCAGGGGTGGGGAGGAGTTGGAATGCTTACATTTAAAATACATTTAAAAGAAAAATTACAAAAAGCAATATAGATTTTAAAATAATACATCCTAGAAATTATCTTTCATATGTACTTCCTATGGCCCCTGAAGTCCTCAGCTTTGACACATACTTGAGAGGACCAGAAATCCCTTGTATGAACTGTGGACTAAACATTTTTTCACCATTAGAAGCCTTTAGAGTCTTAAGCAGAACCAGATCTATACCAGATACCAAGGGCTTGACACTTTATGATTCCACCACTGAAATACTTTGTCAGCAGCTGAGCCAGTCCTCTAGACTTTTACTTTCTCTGTTAGTTTATTAGAGACTGTGGATTTAGTACTAAAACTAGTCAACATTAATGAATGACCATGATGTTTGCTGTATATTGTGGGGAAAACTTTGGGGAACTCATAATATTACTTTTTTTTTCTTTTCAGAATACTTTTTGCTAAGAGCAATATTTACTTAAGCATTAAACTTGTTTAAGGAAATTGAAGAGACTGTGAAAATAAAATGACTCCAAAAGAACTCCAAAATTGAAAGTTGAAAATCACTAGTAAAAATGAGTCCTCCCATTGACACAACTCCTTCCTTTTTCACTATCTAAAAGCCCCCATGTCTACAGTAGAGGCTTCAATATGCCAGAGAATAGAAATTGCACAGAGGTGACCAATTATTCTTCAAGTGTTTGAATTATTTGTCTTTTTAAATATAAAAAATGAGATGTAGTTGGAGCTGTAATGAGCAATAGTCTTAAAAATCTAAATAAATAAAAACTGGTTCCTACAAATATGACAAAGCCAACTCTAGCTTAACGCTTCCCTAGACATTAGGAAAGGAATATTTTCTGTGATTAATTTTCCCCTTATAAGAAGTAAAATATGCTTTATAAACCAGTATTAGAATCACTGAGTAGTTTGCTTCTGCCACAGCTCAGTGGCTTCAGGGTTGGGTTCTTGCTGATTGTTCATGAGTGGACTCCTCTCTGCTCCTAAATTTTTATAGAAAAAGAAATTAAGAAAAAATTACCTTTAATTACAGCTCTCACTGGTTACTGAAACCAAGTGCTTCTCACTTCATTCACACTGTGTTGGAACTGCAAAGGATATCAGAGAACAACTAATCCAACTTTCACTTACTGCATTCCAATGTCTTAGGAAGAAGGAACTCGCTCAGTGATGCCTTGTGCTTTACTTTTAACTAGCATTCTTGCCACTATGATACACACCAGTATGCTAATCAGAATGTTGTTAACTGAATTCTATTTCCAATATAATATGAAAGTTGTAATTGAACTCTTCAGCTGAGCTTTCTATTAAAAACACATTTGTTTTATATGCCTATTTATTGCACCAATTTATTTTATGTGGATTTTGAAATCTCTTTAAGCATTGAAGCATACTCATATTCCTTTTGGAGCTTTTAGAGAAGAAATGAGCAGGCAGGAGCCTGTGCAGGTGAGGGAGGTGAGAGTCAGCAGAGAGCCATGGAAGGAAGATGTGAAAGCATTTATTCAAGTGTTTCTTCAATGGTCAATTTTAGGTCCTTTGCATGGGTATAAAACCAACAGGATCCCAGCACCACAATTTCCTTTTTTCTAAAAGTTTTCTCTTAGGCTGCAATATAATTAGAAATATGACTTTACTTACATTAGTAACAGTTCATTAAAAATATAGGAGCATATAGTATTTGAGGACACTATCATATTACAGCAATGTAAAAGGTTTATTTTATTAACACACACACATGCAAAACTTGCTCCTTTGCCAATTTTTAATACCCCACATGAACATTGGCTATATCCTGGAGCATGAGAATTTACTGTGCTGTAAAAGATACATAAAATGATTCAATATTAAGGTTGATAGTGAATCAGATATGAAACAGTAATAGGAATCATTGAAAGAAATGTTCCATCTGTGTGTCTCAGTAAATATTATGCATATTTACAAGGAGTTATGTAAACTCAATAACTATGCCAAACTTTCAACACACATTTATTGATTACTCACTAAATACAAAACAATGCACCACAGGATCATAAAATTCTTGGAAGACCCATGTTAGAATCATTCTAGAGTGAATTGTTCACCAAATAATAAGATTCATCTACTATATGAGAATATACAATATCAAATAAGTGGGCTAAAATCACCTATCAAAGATGAAGAGAAAGTCAAGTTGTAATTCTCATAGTTGCAAAAATGGAAAAAAATAATTATCCATTGTCTCATATTTAAGGAACGTCAGGTACCTTCCAGTTCTCTGCACTTTCCCTATTTTCCAGGCTTTCTATAAAGTAGATAAGAGGGATGGATACTCTGATTGCGGTAACTAGTATCCAGCATCAAACCCAATCCTACTCCCTTAGATTGGTCCAGGGACAATATTGAGCACCTGATCACAAGGTAATGCCTTCAACTTAAATGCTCCTAGTTTAACTTATGTGAATCTATTTAAACAGTCGGTGCTGGAGTGGGAGTTTAGCCTAGTGGTTGAGACACCTGTACCCTACATGAGGGTGCCTGGGTTCAATTCCTAGCTCTAGTTCCTGACTCCAATTTCCTGACAACCTAGACAATGGGAGGCAAAGGTGGTGGCTCAAGTAGTTGGATTCCTTGCTCCTGGCTCTGGCCTGGCCCAGCCCTGACCATTGTGGGCATTTGGGGAGTGAACTAGCAGGTGGAAATACTCTTTCTCTCTCTGCTCTCTCCACATCTCAAATAAATGAAAAATAAAAATTTAAATAACCTATGCTTTTGATAGCAAGGAATAAGGCCCCCCACAAGCTTCATTTTTAGTCACCAGTATTGCTGGAAACAATTACTACACTGCATTATTATTTCCTTAAAAACATCACAAGGTTGTTTCTAGGGTAGAAATTATCAAAAAGAAAATCTGAGCTTTTAAATACACTAAAGACCTATGAAGCCCACTAAACAACACAATTCTCTTAGATGAAGATGGCCATTGCTTTTAGGGATAAAGGTAGATTGCCTAAGGATCATCTTCATTTCTTTTAACAGTAAGGGATCAAATGAGAAGAAATTCTTAACAGGAAAAACACTCCTAATTCTCTGCATCAGGCAAGATTGTTGGATTGAAATTGCTAAGAAGTAAGACATTTATTCTTTTTCTATCTTCTTCAGAACATTGTCCAGCCTATAGGCATCCAGGGAGTCACAAAAATGTTGCTCAATTTGTCTTGGAATGCTAGCTAAGAAATAACCCCCGCATCCCGAAGGCTTTCCTCCTTGTTATCTAATGAGGCCAAGGTGCAAGGAACAATGAGAAATCCTCTGATTCAGTGCAAACTTGCCTTCTTCTCCCAATCCTTGTACATTAATAAAGGTTAAAATTTATTCAGCTCTACTGTGTGTCAGACATTATTCTGGGCATTTTGTTTACAAGAATTCATTTGATCTTTATACCCAGCTGGTGTGGTAGATACTCTTAGTATTTCTCTTTTATGTAAAAAACAAACAAACAAAAAAAAACACCTGCCATACAGAGAGATCAAATAAATGGCTCAACATCACATGTACAGAAAGCAGTGCAGCCAGGATTCAAACTAGACAGGTTAGTATTGGAATCTACATTGTTTAGTATTAGAATCTACATTGTTTAGTATTAGAATCTACATTCTTAACGATACACTTTTTTTACTCTGAATAAACACCTAAAAAATAAGCATCTCCTTAGAGAAAGTGATGTTCTGGATGTTAAATGATGTATAAAATGTCTCACATTATATCAGTTCCCCAGCTCAGATCTTTCAAAATCTCTGTTGCAAACAAAGAAGAGACAATCCCCATTCACCTGTTTCACCTCAGTTTAGCCACAAACTACAAAGCCTCCCATATTGCCTCTGGCTTCCTCCCAGGAGTAAAGGCTCTTCATTCCATGTCTACATCTCTTAAACCAAAATAACTCGGTTCTCACCTTTCCAGGCATGAGTGGGGCAAAGCTGCAAGTCCTTTGCACATTTTGGCAAGTGGCTTAGCTCCTCAGCTTGGAGCAAAACTTCTTAACGGCAGAATGAGTCTCTGGAAACTTCAAAACTGCCTGAGAAATATATAGAGGTTCTTTTCCACCCCTCTGTCTCCCTTTGGACCAATCCAGAGCCGTGGAGGAAATTGCAGGCTGGAGCGCAGCAGCGGTGGTGCATAAAGGGGGAGGCTGGAATTCTTTCTCTGCTCCAGGCGCAGCTGTAGCATCAGGCTTTCAACAGCTCTTATCACAGCCCACTGTTGCTGCTCTGGCCAGGATAGGTTATTATTGTTTGAACTCTTAATCCGAGGCAACTACAAGGAAGATTTGGGCTTTCTTGTGAAACAGGGTGCCTTGGACTCCTGGATCTGAGTAATGAAGAAGATTATATTAATGTTTGTATAAATCAAAACACATATGAATGATGATTATATAGTCTATGAATTTCTAGGTTTGTGACTATTAGAAGAAGATCTGCAAGACTACACATTAAAATCTTAATCAGGATCAAGTGTGAGGAAAGTGGAAAAAGAACTGATGATTCCAATCATATTAGAGATGACCCCCCCCCCCAAACTCTCCTAACTGTTTAAGGGGTCTTTTTATTATTCTTTAGTTTGATGGATAGTTAGGTAATTCCTAGGGACAATCTCAACCTATCCACCCACCTATTCATGGTTAGGTTTGCCTTTCCTTCCCCCTTCAACTCTTTTCTACCTCCTATAATTATTATTCAAGGAGTATTTCCACCTAAATTATGTCTTATCCTAGAAGGCGCCCAGGGTGCTGGTAAGTTAACATGTAAATGTAAATGAGTAAGGAGTCTGCAAGATTCCAAGCTCAAAATAAGCAGCATTGCATAAGCTGCGGGAAAATATCTTAATTTGGAATTAAAAATTTTCATCATTTCCTGTTATCTGAAATCATTTGTCTTTAAACAACCCCTTCCCCATATACTCTTTCATTCAAACTGTCAACCAAGAACTGCTCTGAGTTTTAAAGGTCAGTTCAGCTGATGTTTTAAATTATATAAATAAAATAGACAAATATCCAAGTACAAGTTAATAGACAAACGAGTATTGTTTCTGAAATTTTACCTTTAATCATTATATATGTATTCTCAGAGTCATTGGGTAAACTGTATTTCTCTTTTAAAAATTTTATTTGTTATACAAATGTCATGTATTTCATATATACAGATTTAATTCTTACTACAGGTTATAATAAACATTGTCTGAGGGCTAGGCATTGAGCCTAGCAATAAAGATACCTGTTTTATGCATGGGAGTACCTGAGTTCAATTCAGAACTACAGTTCCTAACTTTAGCTTCCTGCTAGTGCACATCCTGGATTGAAGCAGTGAGTGATGGCTCCAGTAATTGAGCCTGGGGGACCTGGATTGCATTCATGGCTCTCAGCTTTGGTCCTGGCCCAAACTGGCCATTGTGGGCATTTGGAGAGTAAAATAGAAGACAAGAGCTCTGACTGTCTGTATGTCTATCTCTGTCTCTCTGCTTCTCATAATATTATTAATAATAATAAGCTTTGAAAGCCATGTTCTCCCATTCTTTTTCTCTCACCCTCTCTCGTTTTATGCTCCCGGCACTAAGCACAATGTCAGGTCCATAGAAATTTATAAATATTCTTTGGACAATATGCAACAGTGTGGGTTCTACCTTTCACTGTTGAGTATACCTCAGCAAATCAATTAATCATGACACTGTTATTGACTACTGAGCCTAATAGTGAAAACATTAAACTAGCAAAGGAGATTCCTTGGTAAAACAATGTAAAATGATGTTTGATACTCAAGGGGCCTTGAGGCAATGATACGGAAAATAAGCAATCAAAGAAACCAGATTTAATGTAGACAGTGGAGAGTGATGTCCTGGTCAGGGCTGAAAAATCAAAGCAGGTTTCTGAACGTCCCATAAGAATTCATGTGATGGACTATTTACCAATCAAAATTATACCAAAAGATGCCCTGAGACTAAAAATGCAGAATTCAACATGAATAAATGCTAAGCTTAACATATATAAACTTCTGAAGGATGGGCTGGCCAGAGAGATGTAAAAGAACACATTTTAGAAGCAGAAGGTGGGGGCCAGCTCTGTGGCTCACTTGGTTAATCCTCTACCTGCAGCACCGGCACCCCATATTGGCACCAGGTTCTAGTCCCGGTTGCTCCTGTTCCAGTCCAGCTCTCTGCTGTGGCCCAGGAGGGCAGTAGAGGATGGTCCAAGTGCTTGGGCCCCTGCACCTGTATGGGAGACCAGGAGGAAGCACCTGGCTCCTGGCTTCGGAACGCCAGTTGTAGTGGCCATTTGGGGAGTGAACCAACGGAAGGAAGACCTTTCTCTCTGTCTCTCTCTCTCACTCACTGTCTATAACTCTACCTGTCAAATAAAGAAGATGAAATGATGGGGAGCAGGAGAGAAAGAAATTAAGAGGCTGCTCTTCCATGGGCATAAAGGTCCGGTTATAAAAGATGAAAATGGCAGAGATCTTCTGTTCTACATTGTGCCTATAGGTAATACTGTATTGCATGCTTAAAAAACTTGCAGACATAGATCTCATGTTATGTGTTTAGCACAATAAAAAAGGAACATACTCTTGTAAAATAAACTTTAAATCTGTTAAAAAGAACTTCCTAAAAAAGGTGTCTACCTTCCATGTATCCCTGAAACTGACATCAAATGTATGAAAAGGTAAAAAGCTACAATGGGGAAGAAAGAAACAGAGCATCACCACATCTGAGTAACTTCAACCTCTTCCTGGAGGGGGGACAGGATGGGTGGAGTGGTAACTAATGAAGCAAGGGGCAATCTCAATGATGCCACAAAGAGGTACCTTCTGCCCTGGAGGATTCCTCAGGGTCAGGACTCCAAAATGCTAGAACAGAGCAGGCAGGAGGTGGCTATGGAGATGGAAGTAGCAGAAGAACCTGAGTGATCATCGTTCCCATGTTCATTGCAGCTCAACACACAATTTCTAAGATATGGAATCAACCCAGATGTCCATCAGTTGTCGACTGGATAAAGGCATTATGGTATATATACACTATGGAGTATTACTCAGTTGTAAAAAAAAAAATGAAATCCTGTCTTTTACAACAAAATAGACACAACTGTAAACCACTATACTTAATTAAACCAGTCACAAAAGACAGGTACCATATGTTTTTCCTGGTCCAAGGTAACTAATAGAGTACCTGTATTGGACTGAAATGGACATTTTGAGATTTGTTGATTGTTTACAGCCCTTGTCTCTTGCACTGAGAAACTGTTTTTTTTTTTTTCTTCATACTATGTGTTGAACTTTTTTACTTAGTTTAGAATTAACTTCATGATCATTAAGTAAAGTGAAAGTCAATCTTTGTAAAAATTAAGAGGAGGAAGAAAGGTTGGAGTGTGGGCGGAAGGGAGGATAGAGTGGGAATTATCACTATGTTCCTAAATCTGTATATATGAAATATATGAAACTAATATAACTTAGATAAAATTTTTAGAAAAAGACAAAAAAAATTAGGGTTTTCATCAGATGGGCAGGTCTCCTGCCCATACATCTGCCTGATTTATTTCTAATATTTCTTAGCTAAATCAAGTATAAATTGATTCAAACATGATTAGCAATGTATTTATTAAGATGGGTTTTGTGACTTTCCAGGACTGTGTAAGCAGTGGTGAGCAGGTTTGTCTCCTCATTAATGGTCTACCTGATCACTGCAGAGAGCTTCCGCAGGGTAGTGGGGGGAACACACAGTAAACAGATGCAAAGTCTTCACCTTATCATCTTGCAGATTGCTTGCTTGCTTGCTTTTAAATATTTCTGATAATTTTTTTTTTTTGGACAGGCAGAGTTAGACAGTGAGAGAGACAGAGAGAAAGGTCTTCCTTCCATTGGTTTTCACTCCCCAAATGGTCGCTATGGCTGGCACTGCTGCGCCGCTGATCTGAAGCCAGGCGCTTCCTCCTGGTCTCCCATGCGGGTACAGGTCCCAAGCACTTGGGCCATCCTCCACTGCACTCCCGGGCCACAGCAGAGAGCTGGACTGGAACAGGAGCAACCGGGACAGAACTGGCGCCCCAACCGGAACTAGAACCCAGAGTACTGGTGCTGCAGGCAGAGGATTAGCCTAGTGAGCCAGGGAACTGGCCTTCTGATAAATATTTAAAACTACATACAAGCTCCGTTTATAATTCCATAGGGTGTGTTGTTTGCTTATAGGCATTTGTTTCTTTTAAAGAAATAAATAAGCAACAGATGAAACCGATCACTCCCCATTTCCATTCTTTCGGGACTTCATCACACATAATTCCCGTTAAGGCTTTTGTGAGCGGTCTTATAGATGATTTTAAATTCCTCCAGCAAATCCATGTGTTGAAACTTGATCGTTCATGTAATAGTATTACGCAATAATTAAACCATGAAGTCAGAACTCTCGGGAATGGAATCAGGGCCCATACCAGAGGGCTTAAGGAAGTAGACTCATTCTTTTGGATTGCTGCCACATGAGGACAGAGCATTCACTTCTTCTGCTCTTCTGCCATGTGAGAAAACAGCTGCAAGGTGTCATCTTGGAAGTAGAGGGAGCTGTCATTGAACTCTAAACCTACAGACTCCTTGTCTGAGATTTCCAAACCTTTAGAACTGTGAAGAATAAATTTATATTCTTTGTAAATTAACCAATGTCAGATACTACTGTTAGCACAAATGAGCTAAGACAATATGGATTCATAAAAGATACCTACTAATTATTTGTATGTGTTTTGATTTATATGATTAGTAATATGATCTGCATCTTATCTTTTTGTGAAAATTAATAATTTTACATGTTGTTCTTTGATTATAATAATAGCTAACATTATAAACATTTCCTACATGCCAGGTAGTTTTCAAACCACTATTACACACTTCGCATATTTAATTCTCATAACAAAATCAAAAGATAAATGATAAAATTATTGCCATTTTTAAAATGAGGAAACATTGTGGTCTTTTAGATGAAAACAAACTTGTTGAGGGTTAAAATTCATTGGCATTCACACATTGAGTAGAGAGCCTAATCTTCCCCTCCACTTTATGCTTTTAAATTGCTGAAGAGAATCCTATCACCTGCAAATATAACTCCTTTTTTCCATAGACTCATTGTTGAATATTAAGTTAATTTGCAATTTTTTACTTCTAGCAAAAGTACTTAAACTAATATCCCTATATATGTCTCCTGGAGCAATTTCTCCATTAAGTAGTTCATAAACTGGAATTGCTGGATCATGAGGTCTAACATGACAAAGTTATAAAGTTATCAGAGCAGATCAGGCTTGTGCAACCAGCTTTTCATCACCATAATGAAATATCTAAGGCAATCTAGCTTTATAAATGGAGGAGATTTCCTTGGCTCATGTTCTGCAGGCTCATTGTCCCAGACCTGGCAGTCCCATTGGTCTGGGACTTGAGTCGCCTACTGGCAGAGACTCAAGTTGGCACAGGACATAGCATGGAAAGGAACAGGATATATGCCTGGCTATGTGGCTCTTATAAAGCCATCAGGATTCAATCTAGGGCTCCACTATGATGACTCCAACTAATATAATTACTTCCCAAAGGCCTCACCTCCAAACACCATTATTAGATAAAGTTTCTGCCCTCTTAGTAATATTAATCTAAGACTCTGAGATTTAAAATTCTGTAAGACTTTGAAGGTCAAATGTTCAAACCATAACAACTCACAACAAAAATTATTTCCTGCTCATTTTTGCCAGTGTAAAACATTTGCCAGAATTTAATTTTTGCTAGTGACAGGCAAAGAAAAAAAAAACATTCTAATTAATGCCTTTATGATAACCTGTGACTTTAAGCACCTATTCAGATTTATGTTTGTCCTTTGAAATTCTTTTCTTCCATTAGATGCATGTTTCCATATTTAAACAATGCTATTTTGTTGTTTAGCTTTTCCATGTGAAGAATTATTTATATAAATACTTAAGTAAGGCTGGCACCGCGCGGCTCACTAGGCTAATCCTCCACCTGTGGCGCCAGCACACCAGGTTCTAGTCCCGGTTGGGGCGCCAGATTCTGTCCCGGTTGCCCCTCTTCCAGGCCAGCTCTCTGCTGTGGCCAGGGAGTGCAGTGGAGGATGGCCCAAGTCCTTGGGTCCTGCACCCGCATGGGAGACCAGAAGCACCTGGCTCCTGGCTTCGGATCAGCATGATGCACCGGCCACAGCGCACTGGTCACGGCGGCCATTGGAGGGTGAACCAATGGCAAAGGAAGACCTTTCTCTCTGTTTCTCTCTCTCACTGTCCACTCTGCCTGTCAAAAAAAAAAAAAAAAAAACTTAAATAAAATGAGACAAAGGAGAAAATAAAATTAGATCATTAAATATTGCATAGATATAGCTTAGAATTAAAGAAACCAAGAAAATCAGATAACAGGTTAAATAAGAAAGCAGAAGAAAGGATAAAAGTATCATTAAAAGAAAATTATATGCCCTCTTAAATAACAAACTAGAGCAAGAATAGAGATTAAAGATCAAAAAACATACATTCCCTGTATAGCAAAAAATAACAAAATACAACTTAATTATATAATGTTATGAAGGAGTTGAGACCAAAGCTGTAAACTATGTCAATAAATATTTTTGGCACAAATTACCTAATAAAAACTTTTATGAGACTTAATAGTTAGGATTACTATATTGTGTATAAAAAGGACATACTTCAAACAGAGTTATCTAGAAAAATTAAAATTATGAATGGTCAAGGGTATAATGGAAATGAATAATCAGAAAGCAAGAGAAATGATAAAGAAGAAAAAGTAAGAGATCCAGAATGAATTCAAACTAAAATGTATTAAACATAATAAAGGAAAAGATTTTTTAATGCTTAAACGCTACAAATCGCAATAGTAATATTAACTTACAAATGTTTTTGCACTAACACAGATACCACATTTCTCATAGACAGAAATGCACTAATAATCAAAGACTAATATACTATTTTTAGTACAAAAGAAAGAACAAAAATCAGAATGAAGAGAGAAAACCAAAACTACAAAAGCTAAAAAGTCGTTCTTATGGATGTATATCTATATTCTAATAATAAGGATTATATACTCTTTTCAAATACCTATGGAAATTTCACACAAAATATACTTACCATAAGTTATAAGGAAAATTAGTAAGTTGCCTTAAATAGAAATATTACAAACAGTATATCCTATGATCATGAATAAATAAAATTAGAAGTGATCAACAAAACTAAAAATGTCCTTTCTCCTGGAAATTCAAACATTTTCTACTAAATAACTTTTTATTGAAAAGGATAAATATAAATAGAAATTATAAATGTCTGAAAATAATGATAATTTAAACTTACATTGTCCTAATCATTATGAGGTAAACTTAGAGTAATGATTCAGAAAAGGAAATCATAGCACCAAATACTTTTATTGGTTAAAATGAAAATAGGTTAATTAAATGCTCAGTTCAGAAACCTACACAAAAAGGAAATAATAAAAATTAAAGCGATGGAGTAAAGAGAGAAAAATAGTAAACCTAAGTGATAAACAGATTCTGATTTTTTTTAAAAAAATGAGCAAAAAATACCCACAAAACATCAGCAAGCAATAAAAATTGGAGAAATCACAAATAAGCAAGTTAAGTATTTACTAGAAAGAAATAATAAAAAAAAATTATTTTATTTTGTATTATTTTGTATTTGAGTGGCAGAGAAAGAGGAGTATGCGTGCTGTTATCTACTGGTTCATTCCCCAAATACCAGCAATGGCTTCAGGCTAGGGTCATAGCCAAGAACTGACAACTCAACCCAGACCTGTTAGGAACCCATTTATCTGAGGCATTAACACTCTTATCAGGATCTGTATTAGTAGGAAACTGAAGACAGGAACCAGAGATGAGTATCAAACCCAGGTCCTCCAATATGAGATGCAGGCATTTTAACCATTAGACCAAATTTCCACTCTGAAGAGAACCACACACGCACACACACACACACACACACGTTTTATTTACTTGAAAGGCAGAGTTACAGAGAGAGGGATCTCCCATCCACTGTTTCACTCCTCAAATAGCCACAGAGGCTGAGGCTGTGTCAGACCAAAGCCAGAAACCAAGAGCTCCCTCTGGGTTTCCCATGTGGGTGGCAGGGCCCCTGCTGCCTTCCCAGGAGCATGAGAAGGAAGCTGAATCAGAAGTGGAGCAGCCAGGATTAGACGGGTGTTCATATGGGATGCTGGCATTGCAGGCAGAAGTGGAACTTGCTGTGCCATAACAGCAGCCCCAAGAACTATGTTTGTAAGTGAGACATCTTCTCAAAATTCTACACAAATTTTAAACATACATGAAATGAATAATTTTCAAATGAATTGCAGACAATTAAAATAGACCCCATTTAAGTTATAAAAACAGTCCAATTTTTACAGAAAAAAAAGCAAAGTTATTAAGTGCAAATTCCAATTTATTTCACAGGGAAATTCAATGAATCCTTCAAAGGCTAGAGAGTCACAATGATCTATAAACTTTCCAGTGCACTGAAAATTAAGTAAAAC
The DNA here is from genome assembly GCA_949820135.1 of Sylvilagus floridanus. NCBI lineage: Eukaryota > Metazoa > Chordata > Mammalia > Lagomorpha > Leporidae > Sylvilagus > Sylvilagus floridanus. The sequence goes on from OX463225.1 coordinate 124,760,389, forward strand.
TCTAACTCCATTTATCAATTATATTTAGTATTAACACATAAACCTGGTAAACACAATAGAAAATTATAGACAAATATCACTCATTACTATAAGAATTAAAACACTAAATATTAGCAAAGAGAATCAACATTAAGAAAGTAACACTCTGAGTTTCCAAGATGTTGGAATAGGGAAGGAGCTTACTGCTCTAGTCTAGGGGAAAATAGTTTAAAAAAAAAAAAAAAAGTGGGCTGGCGCCGTGGCTCAACAGGCTAATCCTCCACCTTGTGGCGCAGGCACACTGGGTTCTAGTCCCGGTTGGGGCGCCAGATTCTGTCCCAGTTGCCCCTCTTCCAGGCCAGCTCTCTGCTGTGGCCAGGGAGTGCAGTGGAGGATGGCCCAAGTGCTTGGGCCCTGCACCCCATGGGAGACCAGGAGGAAGCGCCTGGCTTCAGATCAGCGGCGCAGTGCACCAGCCATAGCAACCATTTGGGGAGTGAAAACCAATGGAAGGAAGACCTTTCTCTCTGTCTCTCTCACTGTCTAACTCTGCCTGTCCAAAAAAAAAAAAAAAAAAAAAAGTGGAAGGCCAGCGCCGTGGCTCAACAGGCTAATCCTCCGTCTTGCGGCGCCAGCACACTGGGTTCTAGTCCCAGTCGGGGCACCAGATTCTGTCCCAGTTGCCCCTCTTCCAGGCCAGCTCTCTGCTGTGGCCAGGGAGTGCAGTGGAGGATGGCCCAAGTGCTTGGGCCCTGCATTCCATGGGAGACCAGGATAAGCACCTGGCTCCTGCCTTTGTATCAGCTCAGTGCGCCGGCTGCAGCGTGCTAGCCACGGAGGCCAATGGAGGGTGAACCAATGGCAAAAAGAAGACCTTTCTCTCTGTCTCTCTCTCTCACTGTCCACTCTGCCTGTCAAAAAAATAAAAAAATTTAAAAAGTGGAGAGAGTGCCATCTCAGAGAAGAGTTGGGGAGAAAACTGCAGAGGAAGCTCTATGCAAATTAGAGGGATATTGTGGACCTACATGGAGGTTGTAGATGCACACAACTTAGGACCCCAGCAGCCAAGCGCTTCAGCACCAGCTTTGGATAGTGAAGTGAGACCAGACTGCAGCAGCCAAAGCCACTGGTAATAAAGCTGTAGGAATAGCCTGGCATGAGTCTGGCTTGGAGCCCTGTGGGGTACAGTGTACATGCCAACTTAGAGGGGAAAATTGGGGGCACATTTCTCTCCCTGACCACTTGGCACCAGCGTCCTGTAACTAGCCAAGAGAAGGTAGGCGCCATTTTGGACAAACATAAAAGCTGCACCAGCTTGTGTCTGCATGCCCAGCAACCAGCCCAGAGGAGACACCTGAGTGTAGCTGGGAGAATTGACAGGGGGCTGGGTGATTGTGACTGTGGGAGCCTTGAGTGCTGGGACTGTGAAAACATTGTGGCTATGTGGGAGGGTCCAGGGTGTGACTGGATCTTTAAAGTTACTGTGGGCAGCTCCACACATTTGAGGATGCTGGATTGCCTGGTGAGATTCATTGCTCTGGGATCTGTGCTCACATCAAGGACTGCATGGATCCTTTGTTTGGTTCTAGTGGCACTGTGGATGAATATTGTGCCCTCTGGGGCTAGCACCCAGGCATAGGTTTCTTAGAGGAGAGGAGGTGAGCATGAGATTACATCAACAGAGCTGAACAAATTTCCTCTCTGACAAGAAAAGAAAGAGATTTACTGTGCCCGACTTGGGTGTCAACTTGAATGCTCCCCTCATCTTGGAGCATGGAACAGAACTGCCTGACCATACCTGGCACTGTGCATTCACTGAAAGAACTGACACTCTACTAAGCTACAGACTTATAGTCCAAAGATAAAAGCCATCACATAGAAAAAAAGAAAATCAACAAGTATCTCCACAAATGCCTAATTCAAGAAACAAGAGTAAGACAACATGATACCCTCAAAGAATACCACACTTCAATACTAGAATGTGAAGATGAAGAGATTGAAGAAATGCCAGAAACAGAAGTCAAAATTGATTGTAGGGTTACTTAGAAGTAAATCCATGAACTAAAGAAAGCAAATCCATGAATTAAAGAAATCCATACATGACATGAATGAAAATTTTTGCCATGGTATTTTTAAAGAGATATCAAAATGAAATATTGGAATATGGAAATGAAGAATTCAATAGATCAAATTAAAAATGCGTTAGAAAACCATAGCAGCAGATTTGGCAAGGCAGATGAAAGAAAATCCGAACTAGAAGACAAATCTGGATATCTTACAGTTAGACCAAAAAAAAAAAAAAGAGAGCGAGAGAAGAAATTACAGAAATAAAAAACAGTGTTGGAGATTTATGGGATACTATCAAATGACCCAACATAAAGAAACAAACAGCCCAATTAAGAGATGGGCCAAGGACTTAAACATTTATCAAAAGAGGAAATCTAAATGGCCAATAGAAACATGAAAAAATGTTCAGGATCACTTGCCATCAGGGAAATGTAAATCAAAACCACAATGAGGTTTCATCTCACCCCTGTTAGAATGGCTTTCATTTGGAAATCAACAAACAACAAATGATGGGGAGGATGTAGGGAAAAAGATACTGTAATCCACTGTTCATGGGAATGCAAACTGGTAAAGCCACTATGGAAGACAGTATGGGGATACCTCAGAAATCTGAATATAGTCCTGACCCAGCCATCCCACTACTTGGAGTTTACCCAAGGGAAATTAAATTGGCAAATAAAAGAGCTACCTGCACCTCAATGTTTATTGCAGCTCAATTCACAAAAGCTAAGAAATGGAATCAACCTAAATGCTTGTCAACAGAAGACTGGATAAAGAAATTATGGGATATGTATTCTATAGAATACTACACAGTGGTTAAAAAAAAATGAAATCCAGTCATTTGCAACCAAATGGATGAATCTAGAAAACATCATACTGAGTGAAATAAGCCAGTCCCAAAGGAACTCCAAATCCCATTAAGCTAGGTGGTACTAACATGTTCTCCCTGATCTGTGACAACTAACAGAGCATCTAAAAGGAAACCTGTAGAAATGAAACTGACACTATGAGGAGCAACAATTTGAATAGCTCTTGTCTTTTTTTTTTAAGGGAAAAGGTTTATTGGTGGGGAAAACTGACAGAATGGGGGTGGGGAGAAGAAGAAGAGGGAGAAGGAGAGCATAAGAGAAAGACTGAGAGAGAGAGAGAGAGAGAGAGAGAGAGATCAAGAGACACAGAGAGAGAACACAAGACAGAGAGAGAGAGAGAGAGAGAGGGAGAGAGAAACATGTTTAGCAACAGGTCCTCTTAAATCTTTGCCAGGGGTGTGGCAGGGAAGTAGAAGCAGCAAACCCCATTAAGGTGAGGGTGGAGCTGACATCGGTGGTTGGACCATGAGGACACCTGGCTTTCAAGCCACAGCAGCAGAGCCCTTGTCTTGACTGTTGAGGAACAATTTTATTATTATTTTTTTATAAAGCTTTTATTTAAAGAATATAAATGTCCAAAGTACAGCTTATGGATTACAATGGCTCCCCCCCCCCCATAACTTCCCTCCCACCCACTACCCTCCCCTTTCCCGCTCCCTCTCCCCTTGCATTCACAAAAAGATTCATTTTCTTTTCTTTTTTTTTTCATTGAAAATTATTTTATTTTTTTGAGGTTGTCCACAATATTGTTTTTTTTTTTCTTATTTAGAATATAAATTTCCAAGGTACAACTTGTGGATTGCAATGACTTCCCCACCCATATCTCCCCCCTACCCCACCCCCCCCCCCGCTACCCTTCTCCCTTACCCACTCCCTCTCCCCTTTCATTCCCATTCAGATTCATTTTCAATTCTCTTTGTATATAGGAGTTCAGTTTAGTATGTGTTAAGAAAGGATTTTAAACCATTTGCCCTCACATAGCATCCAATGTGTTGTCCAAGGTGAAGTAATGCAATAACTAGGACTGAAACAGTATTTCTGCATTTTGTGTCTCTACGCGGATGCAAACTGACAAAATCTTTGCTTAATATATACTGAATCGATCTTCCGTATGGAAAGACAATTGGAAATGATAAAAAAAAATTGGAAGTTACATAAAAATCAATCAATTAAAAAAATAATATCATGTAGGATCTCTGTCCCTAATGTGCTGTACAACGTGATTTAAAGCTACAACTAGTACTCAAAGAGTATGCTTCACTCTAGGATGCTATGTGAGGGCAAATGGTTTAAAATTTTATTATTTTTTTACTATTTTCTTTTTCTACTTAATACCATTGGTTGAATTATTTACTTAACACAGAATTATTCATAGGTGTTTAGATCCAATTGAAAATAGATCCCAGTAAAAAATAAAAGTGGGAATAAGACAGTGAGGAGATGTACATTTCAGCACACGTTCCCATGGACTTACCCCTAAGGGTAAATCTTACCATGGAACTCCAAATCCCATTAAGCTGCGTGGTACTAATGCCATCTTATGTGTTAAAGGGATAATATTAAGTGTGTAACTGATCATATAGATAGGATTAAGTGTCAAAGGGATCACATAAATAAGACCAAGTGTCTGGTAATAACAATAGATAGAATTAAAAAGAAAAGAATGATTCAACATGTGAAGCAGGCCACACAGCAGACTCATAGAATAACAAATGCCCTAAACAACACTCTGACCTCAGAATCAGCCCTTAAGGCATTCAGATCTGGCTGAAAAGCCCATGAGAGCATTTCAGGCATGAAAAACCAAGACACTGTGGCAAAAAATGACCTAAATGAAAGATCTCTGTGAGTGAGATCCCAGTAGAAAGAAGGGGCCATCAAAGAAGGAGGTACCCTTCTCTGAAGGGAGGAGAGAACTTTCACATTGATTATGGCCCTGTCTAAACACTAAAGGAGTTTGTAGGCTCAAAAAGGCTTTCATAACCTTGGCAGCTCAAGAAAAGATCCTTGGGTGATCATTGACAACATAACTGACAACATAAATAAGATTGTCAATTGTTAAATTAAAACAGGAGTCACTGTGTACTTACTTCCCATGTAGGACCTCTGTCCCTAATATGTTGTACTATGGAATTAACGGTAAAACTTGTCTTCAAATAGTACTTTATATTTTGTGTGCCTGTGTGGGTGCAAACTGTTGAAATCTTAGTATATAGTTGGTCTTCTACATATAAAGATAATTAAAAATGAATCTTAATGAAGTATGGAATGGGAGAGGGAACAGGAGGTGGTGTGGGAGTTGAAGTGGGAAGGCCGGTATGGAGTGAAGAATCACTATATTCCTAAAGCTGTACCTGTGAAATTTGTATTCATTAAATAAAAGCTTTCTAAAAAAAAAAGTTCTGGGTGATTTTCTTGATGCTGTCTTCTAGTTCATTAATTTTGAATTTCATTGTTACAATTCTATTTGCTTTTAAAATGAGATTAAATAATTATGGCTATGAACTATATTTCTAATATTTTTACTTGATTCTTTCAAATAACTATGATCTAGTTTTATGGAAATAGTGACCTGCTTAAGCACCTGGAAGTTCTGAAAAATCACTTATTTTAAAGAGTTTCAGTGACATTTTAGGAGAGTATATAGCCAACTGGGTATGAGTACAGACCGAAGGCAGAGAATGGCTCAGTTCTAACTACAGTTTGATCACTTTTTGACTATGACACTGGGAAAATTACTTAAGATTTTAGCAACTCAGTGTTTTCTATAAAGAACAGCTTAAAGAAGACAATGCACATAGAATGTGTGGCACAGTGCCTTCTGCTCTTAAAGTTATCTTTCATATTTTAGAGTTGTTTTCCATGACACTAATTTTTTCCATGGCTTTTATCTCTTGTGGAATTACCTCCTGTGAGAGTCTTCTCTCTTGGCTTCTGCCATGAATTTGTAGACTGCATGAGGACAAATTTTCACACAGGCTGTTCCAAGCTACAAAGATGCACTGGATTTTTAACCAGGTTCTTAGGTTGATGCGTTGTCTGGAAACTGGAGGGTGGGGTAAGGGAATGAAGTGTTTGACTTTGGGTCATGCTTATGAAAGACTCAAGCTAAGACTGCCAGGAATCAGGAATTGAGTCTGTAACAAACAGGAGGGAGAATGATGAGCTTTGCTCCGGTTTTTGTGCACATTAGTCGACAAGGAGAATAACTTTTTGACAGCAATGTCAGAGAAGTTGTGGTTCCAAGAAAATTCATGGTGAAGGGAACAGAAGAGCAATGCTTCTTTGGTAGTCCCAATCTTCCCAACAAAGGAGGCAGAAAGGGCACAGATGCTTCAGAAGTATTCTCACTCACTCTTTCCGCTTGGCTCATGGGAGAATCGTAACAGGAAAATTCATATTCTATTAAATTACTAAATATTTTGATAACCAGAATTCTCTTTGGGGAATGACCTTCCTGCATCCAAACACCACTCAGCTGTAGACCAAGATGGTTCTCATGGAAATCCAGGCTTCTCTCAACACATGAGCTAAGTCAGAAGTAGGATGCTCATGGGCTCACCCTCCGTGGCTTTTTTTTTTTTTTTTTTTGCCTCTGGGGGAGACTGAAAACAAGAAGTCCTGCTTGGCCTGTAAAGGGAACAGAGAGTCACACAGTTCTGTGAGAGCTGATTTTTTGGGTATAATTATCCTAATGTGGTATTTATCCTGAAGGTCACTAGTAGCTGTTAAAAAGGCTGTCCCGTTCCCTGGAGAACAGCATCCACCCTGACGAATAATTTCTGTTGGAAGAACACTCTGTGAGCCCATGTTCTCACTACAAATATTACCCAATGTAGCTCTGGAGGACATGTTCCAAACAAAGTCATTCTCAATCTTTCTTAGTCAAAATTTCTTCAACTAAATTTCTTTTCCATAAAACAAACAGAATCTTTGACTTTGATGATTAGTCTTTATCTCCTTAGTCTTCATATTCTTCACAAAACTTTTTCTCCACTTTGGTCCCTACATCTGAATGGCAGATTTGAATGGCTGACTTCTCAGCTCCCTTCCATGTCTCATGTGCTGGGCTCTCTGCATGATTCAGCTACGTGTGTCTTATTACCTTAGAATATGTTAAGCTTCTTGAGAATAACTAGGAAAACATTTTATTTGTCTTTGGGTCTCCCAAAGTATGTAGAATACAGTGCTTGCATTATTGTAGTTCTGTTATTTAAAAATATAAGAGATAATTAAATAAATGGCAATACCTCCACATATCATTGCTCTGTGGTACTGCCTTAAAATGACTTAGAAGAGAGGCACTTTTAGATGGACAAAACGCCTACGTACCTGGCTTGAGGACAAGCACTGGCTGGTTGTCAGCCCTTAGCTCCCTTTCCTGAGCTTGTGTTCAAGGCAAAATCCCACTGTGCTGGGCATTGCTCCCACAGTCAGCACCCTACCCCCAGTGAGGCCTGAGGAGTGGGCTTCAAACCTCCTCCAGGTCTGCGTGTAACTGGAGGAGACAGCCGTCCTGGGAGCCACCAGAGCACTGATGCTCTTTCCCCTCATCACCCCACATCACGGCACCTCCTGGAGTAAAACCTTGCTGAACAGTCATTAACCTCACACCATGCTGTCCCAATCCCTTCTCCTCTTGCTGTTACCTTCAGCTTTCTCTCTCAAAATTCTTACAAAATCCTAGATTTTACTGCAATTTGCACCTCAAATTACAGGACGTTTTGGTCATTTGCTTTGTTTTCTGATAACCTGTGATTCTCAGGATCAAGAGTTAATTTAGCCCCCCTCCTCCACTATATATTATCATTTCCACATGAATACGTCTCAATTTATCTGTTAACACTCACATCTGCTCTGTCTCTTCCTTTCTCTGTTTCTGTACTCTGCCCTTCAAATAAATAAATCTTTTCTTTAAAATGATGGAGAAGGGAGGGCAGACATTCTGGCACTGAAGTTTAGCTCCTGCATGCAATGCCAACATTCCACGCAGGACAGTGGGTTTGACTCCTTGCTGCTCCACTTCCAACCAAACTTCCTCCTAATGCATCTGGGAAGGCAGGATATGATGGCCCAAACACTTGGGCCCCTGCAACCCATCTGGGAGATCTGGATGGAGTTCCTGAGTACTGGCTTCAGTACAAAATTCAATCCTGAATTTTGCAGCCATTTGGGAACTGAACAGATGAAAGATTCTCTCTCTCTCTCTCTCTCTCTCTCTCTCTCTCTCTCTCTCTCTCTCTCTCTCTCCCTTCCTCTCCCTTCCTCTCCCTCTCCCTCCCTCCCTCCCTCCCTCCCTCCTTCTCTAGCTGTCTTTCAAATAAATAAATAAATTTTAAAAAGAAAAGCCCTCACATCTCCTGCATACAACACATAGCAGATACTGCTAGTTGTCTGTGGATTACTTGTTCTTTCTTTATTTCCAAAACAGAAAACTGTTTTTTATGGAGCAACAATATATTCACTTTAAAAGCCATTTTTATTTGCACCTAAAATTAGTCATGGTTTTGATGGATGTGATGAAAGCAGAAAGTACTGCACATAATTTATAGCAACTCACTTGAACAGTAGGGCTTTCTGGCTGCCTCTGATTTTGTCCCTGGCCTTTCCTTTCTAACTGGGTGCAATGCTAACTTGGTGCTGAATCTTGGTAAGTGTGAAGCTGCAAGTTAGAAAGCAAAAACCACAAGCTAGAGCTGGTTTAGAGGAACAAGGACAGAAGCCTCTTGTACACATGGCTGGTTTATCAGCCTGGAGAGCCTACACCCAGACTTCCTTCCTGTCACGCAAGAAAAACAGAATTCTTTGTTTATTTAACCCGTGTTTTGAAACTACATAAAAACAAAATTAACTTCTCTTTCCTGGTTTTTCCTCTTGTTCCCCAAGAACGTCAGCCGGAAGATAACAATCTTCCATTCATTGTGACATCTGTGTTCAGCAGGAATCCCCAGTCAGCATCTCTACCTCTACTTTAAAACAATAATAACTCATTTCTACTTAGGTTTCTTTCATTCTAGAGAGACCTCACTCAGGATTTTTTCATTACCCCATACTTCCCTATCTCAAATCCAAATCTTCCATTTTCTGTCACCATTTCCTGTTCTTCAATATTAACTGATCAAAAAACTCCACTACAGTAATCCTTTAATACCATGATAATAAACAGTCTATGGAACTGTACCTTTTCACAAGCCTTAAAGTCCAGCCTCTTTTCACTGTCCTGCTTTTCCAGGCTGGATTCCATGAAACAAAAATACGTTTACTGTTTGGCAAACATCTCAACTCCCTGGACTCATGCTTCCTCCTGTTTATTCGTATGCTAAAATAGAAGTCTCATTTCACCAACCAACTGAACATTGTAGAAGAGAAACAGACAGGTTTCCACATGAAGGAGGTAGGTTTCATGTTGAGTTTATGATCAGGAACTTCAAGTGGATTCTTGACTCTCCCCAGCATTTCCACCAGGTTGCCCTAGTAAGTGCACTTGCCCACGTGCCGAAATAACTGTCCTCAAACCTTTACATCATATTTCACTGGAGATAGAGCAAGGACTCGAATCCTTAAGAAACTAATTCCACATTTTTAAATATTTATTTATTTATTTGAAAGGCAGAGTTAGAGAGGGAGAGGGAGATACACTCAGACACAGACACACACACACACACACACACACACACACACACAGAGATCTTCCATTCCTTGGTTTACCCCTCCAAATGGCCACAATGGCCAGGGCTAGGCCAGGCTGAAGCCAAGAGCTTCATCCAGATCTCCATGTGAGTGCAATGGTCCCAAGCACTTGGGCCATTTTCCACTGCTTTCCTAGGTGCATTAGCAAGGAGCTATGGAACACCTGGGACATGAACCAACACATATATGGGATACTGGTGTTGCAGGTGGTGTGTTAACCTGCTACAACACAACGCCAACCCTTAACTTCACATTTTTATCACCAAATATATAAAGGTGCTTCAAACATTTCATGGAAAATGTAATTAAAGGAAGTTTATTTTGGTGCAAAAGAATATTGAAATCCATGCTTAGTTGGTTCATAATATGCATTTTTCATGAACTTTTTGGAGATCTCTTGTATACCTCCTCATTCAACAACAAGCAGGGCTTTGGTCCTTTAATAAAATCCCTCTTCCTTGCTCCCCATCACCAATCCCTTTCTTCTGGCTCACTCTTCACGATTATGCAACTGTGAGCCAGTGACTGCTCAAGAACTCAGCATCCATCTCACCCCTCAGCACCTACAATCAGTACTTCTTATGCCTCTCCTTTCTTTTACAGCCAACAGGTTTTAATGAATTTTCTGCACAATCTCCATATCTTCCTTTCCTGTTTACTACTCACAATTTGATCTATTTAATCCTTTTACTATTCTTGCTATTCATTTTTGAAAATTGACTTTTGAAAGTGTTTGCTTTAGTGCAATGGATGGTCCATTAAACACTCATACACTTATGACATAGAATCAGCAATTTCTAAATTTTCTCTTCTCCAGATTCTTCATTATTTTATTGTTTTAAAATTAATTACATGGAAAGTTTAAGTCCCCTTTGTTCTCTTGCATTTATAGCCCCTTCTGTTACCAAGAAAATCATTGTGCTGCACTTAGTTTGCATCCGAATCATCGTTTACATTTTACTACACACACACACACACACACACACACACACACACACATGAAGGTATTTCAAAAAGTTTGTACAGGTTGAATTAAAAGATAAGCTTATTTTGACAAAAAGATTTCAAAATCCAAGCATACACTTGGTATTCAAAAAGTTCATCACAGGGAGGGCGCCATGGCGCAGTAGGTTAATCTTCCACCTGCAGCACTGGCATCTCATATGAGCGCCGGTACTAGTCCCGGCTGCTCCTGTTCCAGTCCAGCTCTCTGCTGTGGCCTGGGAAAGCAGTAGAAAATGGCCCAAGTGCTTGGGCCCCTGAACCATGATCCCAGGTGGGAGACCTGGAAGAAGTTCCTGGTTCCTGGCTTCAGATCGGCACAGCCATTTGGGGAGTAAACAAACGGAAGGAAGACCTTTCTCCCTGTCTCTCCCTCTCACTGTCTGTAACTCTACCACTCAAATAAATAAACATTTTTAAAAAAAAACAAAAGTTCATGATAATTTTTATAAAAAGTACTATACTTGGATTTAGAAATGAAGATCTAAGGGCCAGCATTGTGGCACTGCTGGTTAACACCCTGGCCTGCAATGCCGGCATCCCATATGGGTGCCCGTTCAAGACCCAGCTGCTCCACTTCAGATCCAGCTCTCTGCTATGGCCTGGGAAAGCAGCAGAAGGTGGCCAAAGTCCATGTGGGAGACCTGGAAGAAGCTCCTGGCTCCTGGCTTTGGATCAGCGTAGCTCCGGCAGTTGCAGCCATCTGGGGAATGAACCAGTGAATGAAAGATTCTCTCTCTCTCTCTCTCTCTCTCTCTCTCTTTCTCTCTCTCTCTTTCTCTCTGTGTGTGTGTATGTGTGTGTAACTCTGACTTTCATATAAATATAAATATTTTAAAAAGAGAAATGAAGATCTGTCCATGCCGATTCATATTTATCTTCACTGTTCATTGCAAGTGCTGTATGTATTCCATCTCTATATTCAAAATTATTTACCTGAGAGACTATATGGTAGAATGATGCAGTACAAGTGCTTTGAAGCTAGGCTGCTCAGCTTTAGGCAAGTTATGTAAACTGTATGGTGTCAGTCACTTCATCTGCAAAATGCAGATAGTTGATGCAGCTACATACTTGGATTGAATGAGTTAATATATGTGAAGTCCCTGGAACCATCCTGACACATAATAAACATGTGGTCCTAGGATGTCAGGAGGAACCCAGGTGGCACACTGAAGTTAGGGTACTGGAAGAGGGTTTATTTCTAAAGGGACTTATCGCACAAGTGTAGGCAGACAGCAAGGGACCACGAACGAAAGTACATTTACTCATAGCACCAGCAGAAAGGAAGCAGCTCATACTTCTAAGCCAGAACAAAAGCAGACATACCATTAGGAAATAAATAAATCATTACAAATTGAAATCCACTCTGCTCCCTTACTCAGCCTCCTTTCCTTCTTTTTCCCAAAGGAACTACTATTAGACATTTGGTTTATACCCAAACTATATTTTAGAACTTTTATACACAGTCATATGCAGACTTCTAAGCTTCCTCAAAGAAAGAGACTGGAACTCAGGATAAAAGTCAAGTAGTAATGACCTCCTTACTGTCTGCTTTCCAAGAGTTCACGTGGGGTGAACTGTTATGCAAAGTGCCAGTGCTTGTTCAGTGGAGCACTGGTTCTGTAAGAAGTTAGTAGATTTCTTGGCAAATAAGTCTAAGAATAGTGTTTAAAACTAAATTAATTCTTTTGACCAGGGTTTCTTAGAGTTTTAATTTTGCTAAAGTGGGAGTCGGGACGTTCCCCAAAACAGCCCTACTTACCCTGCCTCAGTACCTGGTCCAAGACTGACCGAGCGCACTAGGGGGAGGAGAAGAGGTGTCCTAAAGCCTCCCAATGCTGCAAGAAGAAGCAAGCAAGTGCCACTTAAGCTCCCACTCCCTGACAGCCTGGCAGATCTAGTGAAACTTCTTGGCATAGAGAATTTGAACCATTCGAAAAGTGAGCTTTCAAACTGGCAAACCAGATGGATCCTAGTCCTCACACATTTCCCCTACTGTCTTGTGGAAGAAATAAATAATTAAGATCCATTAATATAAGTTTAAAACATTTTGTCCTATCAGGAATTCACTATATACTGTGCAATATCAGATTGACTTCAAAAATAGCACAACAGAGATTTGTGGCTTGTCAGCAAACTCCTTTGAGATTTTTCCTAGATCATGATTTGAAATCATAAAAACTGTGCTGAATATAGAAATGGTTGCTATAGTATTAGACTAATGAAAGATATTATCAAGTGAGACCTAGGCATGTATCAAATATTTTGCAGATTGCTTTAGAGGATCCCTCAGGGGCATAGCCCAGAGTTCTCAGCTTATGACTGGCCTAGAAAAAGTATGGATAAAGTTCATTTTGAAATCATCCTACTGGAAGTCAAATTCAAAATATATTTTAATTGGCTTTGTCAAACAAATTTCTGAATCTCCAGATACATTATAATGAATTTCATAAACTCCATTGGGTTTTTCACATCCAATCATAGTGCTGATTAGAAAGCAAATGTGCACATGAAAGTGAAAATGTACATATGGGCTCTGGCCCACCTGTCAGCTGTCACAGTTAGAAAGATGAACTAAGAAATGTGTCTGAATCATGTCCTCCCCAGCTCTGACATGTTGTATGTCACCATATTTAGTAACAAAGACAAAATTATGGCCTCAGGTATGCACAGGTGAGTTAACAATGTTGTATTTTTAAGTTTTTAGTTGTTCTTAAAATGAGAAGGAGCAGAGAGAAAGGGCCAAGTCAACTGAACATCACTTTTCAGTTTGAGCAAGGTGGATTTCTCCTGATAAAACTGAACTGTGGAGGTGGAGACCCACATTTTGATTCTTCCACTCATAGGAAAGGAGCAGGCAAAGAAATATGACCAAGCTGTTTGAAAAATCAGTTGTTGCTTTGAGGTCTTGCTTGCTTTGAGAAATGATACAGGTTCTGCTGGTTTTCCTAATTCTTACAAGTTTATTAGTTGAAAGCCATAAACTTCAGTCTCTAAAATATGTTTTAAAAAAGTGTTCTAGGCTCAAAAAAGGGGACATGTGAATATTTGCTGCAGTTTTAACTCTTGTGTTAAGCTAGATAGTATATTCTACAGCAATTTAGTTTCATCATTTTGATTGAATTTTGGAAGAAAAATCTTTGGCACCCATAGAGTTTTCAAAATAATGTCATAATTGTTTTGCACGTCAAGTTCTCTCTCTGCTGATTCCACAAAATTTAATGTGGCATCAAATTAAAGTCTATCACTAAGTTGTCACAAGAAAATTTTAGATATCTGCATGCTATCTAACTCCAGCAAGATGGAGATCAAGGTTCATCCAGCCATCACGGTACAGGCTCACATGGGGTGAACTGTTGGCCAAGTGTCAGTGCTGTAGACAGGTCTTCCGACTGAAACATTGTTTGATACTTGCCAATCACTTCTTGTAACTCTTCTTCTAACCACTGCACCTGTTAAAACTTCATAGATGTTGTCGGCTTGACTCTCATAATACAACTCTTTGTGGACAGAGGTCCTGCATGGGGCGTTAGTGCCCAGGGACTCCTGTTGTTAATTTAACAAATAACACTCTTATGTATGATGTCAGTGATCACTCAAGGCTCTTGACATGAGCTGCCTAGGCTATGGAAACCTTTTGAATCCACAAACTCTTTAATATTTAGACAAGATCATAAACAAATTGGAAGTTCTCTTCTCCCTTCAGAGAAAAGTACATCATTCTTTGATGACCGTTTCTTTCCACTGGGTCTTACCCACAGAGGTCCTTCATGTAAGGCACTTTTTGCCACAGTCTTGGCTTTCCGTGCCTTAAATGCTCTTATGGGCTTTTCAGCCAGACCAGAATGCCTTAAGGGCTGATTACAAGGTCAGAGTGCTACTTTAAGCAATTGTCTTTCTATGAGTCTTCTGTATGGACTGCTTCCCATGTTGGAACGTTTACACCTTTTTAATTCTATTATTATTACTAAACCTTTAATATTATTTGTATGATTGCTTTAACACTTGATCCTATTTATATGATCACTTTAACACTTAATGTTATCCCTATGATCACTTTAACACCTAAAGTGCTTTTTTTACCACCCCACTTATGTGGACTTGGCATCCCATGGCAAGTTTTAAACTGTTCCCTTAGAGGTAAGCCCATAGGAATGTATGCAGAACTATACAGCTTTACAGTTAGGAACTTCAGGAACATAGTGACTCTTCCCACCATGCCCACACTCCCACACCCACTTCCTCCTTCCTCTTTTATTCCCACTCTTTTTTTTTTATTATTATTATTACACCTTTGTTGCTTCACTGAAATGCAATATGTGCACACAAAAGTATTACAAGTGGGTCTGGAGTTGTAGCTTATCAGGTAAATCCACCACCTGCAATGCCAGCATCCCATATTGATGCCATTTCAAATTCTTGCTTCTCCACTTTCAATCTAGCTTCCTGATAATGTGCCCAGGAAAGCAGCAGACAATGGCCCAAGCCCCTCCACCCAAGTAGACACCTATAAGAAAATCCTAGCTCCTAGATTTGGACCTGTCCCGCTCTAGCCATTGTGGTCATTTGGGGAGTGAACCAGCAGATGAAAAATCTTTCTTCTTTCTTTCTCTCCTCTGTCTCTCTGTAACTCTGCCTTTCAAATAAATCTTTTCTTAAAATAGTATTATTAGATGGCCTGCCCCGTGGCTCATTAGGCTAATCCTCCGCCTGCGGGGCTGACATCCGGGTTCTAGTCCCTGTTGGGACGCCGGATTCTGTCCCAGTTGCTCCTCTTCCAGTCCAGCTCTCTGCTGTGGCCCAGGAGTGCAGTGGAGGATGGCCCAGGTCCTTGGGCCCTGCACCTGCATGGGAGACCAGGAGGAAGCACCTGGCTCCTGGCTTTGGAATGGCACAGCGCGCTGGTTGCAAAGCGCCAGCCATAGCGACCACTTGAGGGATGAACCAATGGAAAAAGGAAGACCTCCTCTGTTGTTGACTTAACAAATTGACACTCTTGTTTATGGTGTCAGTAATCACCCTAGGCTCTTGTCATGAGTTGCCAAGGCTATGGAGGCCTTTTGAGTTCACCGACTCTGATCATATTTAGACAAGGTCATGTCGGATCTCTGTCCTTAATGTGCTGTACATTGTGATTTAATGCTATAACTAGTACTCAAACAGTATTTTACACTTTGTGTTTCTGTGTGGGTGCAAACTGTTGAAAGCTTTACTTCACATGTGCTAAATTGATCTTCTGTATATAAAGATAATTGAAAATGAATCTTGATGTGAATGGAAGGGGAGAGGAAGCGTGAGAGGGGAGGTTTGTGGGTGGGAGGGAAGTTATGGGCGGGGGGAAGCCATTGTAATCCATAAGCTGTACTTTGGAAATTTATATTCGTTAAATAAAAGTTAAAAAAAAAAAAGGAAGACCTCTCTCTCTCTCTCTCTCTCACTGTTTAATTCTGCCTGTCAAAAAAAAAAAATTAGTATTATTAGGGGCCGGTGCTGTGGCGCAGTGAGTTAAAGCCCTGGTCTGAAACGCCGGAATCCCATATGGGCATTGGTTCTAGTCCCAGCTGCTCCTCTTCCAATCCAGCTCTCTACTATGGCCTGGGAAAGCAATGGAGAATGGCCCAGATCCTTGGGCCCCTGTACCCACGTGGGAGACCCAGAATAAGCTCCTGGCTCCTGGCTTCGAATCAGCGCAGCTCCGGCTATTACAGCCAATTTGGGAGTGAACCATCAGATGGAAGACCTCTCTCTCTCTCTCTCTCTCTCTCTCTCTCTCTCTGCCCCTCCTCCCCTGCTCTCTCTGTGTAACTTTTACTTCCAAATAAATAAAATAAATCTTTAAAAAAAGTATTATTAAAAATAAATAAATAAATAAAAATAAGTATTATAAGTGTGCAGGTCTGTGAATTTTCACAAACTGAACACATCTGTATAGCCAGCACCCAGGGTAAGAAGCAGCTGTAAGAGCACACTAC
This sequence comes from Sylvilagus floridanus, assembly GCA_949820135.1. Classification (NCBI taxonomy): domain Eukaryota; kingdom Metazoa; phylum Chordata; class Mammalia; order Lagomorpha; family Leporidae; genus Sylvilagus; species Sylvilagus floridanus. Next base: position 124,776,968 of record OX463225.1, read on the forward strand.
ATGGGCCCTTGTTTTCCTTTGCCATCACACTCCCCCCTGTTCTGGCACTCCCTGTTCTGGCCACTGACCACACAACTTAATTTTTCTTGTTCTTGTACTGTTTATGTAAAAAGTATAATATAGTATGGACTCTACTGTATTAGGCTTCTTCATAGATTTGGAAACCTGATCTGTATTTTTGTGTGTAGTTGTAGCTTATTCAATTCCATTATTGTGTAAGCAAAGGTTTTGAGGTGTTATTTAGGGCCTTCTGGAGTGTTCACAAAGTAAACTTATTTTCATAGTAATACTAACATGCCATGTATTTCTTCACTGTTATTCTCTCATGAGTGTATGGGAGAGTTTTCCAGGAGCTATAACATATGTGAGGTGCTCATCTGTTCCTGCTTTTAAAATGCCTTCAATTTTAATTTCCAATGTAATAACTATTAATAGATATAAATAATATATACAAAATGTCCTTGGGTTCTACAATAATTTTCAGTAAAGTAGACAGGTTCTTTTTTAGAAAAAGATTTATTCTATTTATTTGAAAGGCAGAATCACAAAAAGAGAGGGAGAGACAGAGAGAGATATCTTCCATCCACTGTTTCACCCCTCATATGGCCCCAATGGCTGGGGTTGGGCCAGGCAGAAGCCAGGAACCAGGAGGCAGGAGCTCCACCTTGGTCTCTCACAAGACTGGCAAGGGTGGATGTACTTGGGCCATCTTTGCATTAGCAGGGGACTGGATTGGAAGTGGGGCAACTGGGACTTTAAATGGTATTCATATGGGATGCTGGCATTGCAGGTTGATAGATTAATGCCCTGCACCACAACATTGGCCACAATAAAGAGGTCCTGAGACCAAACAGGTTGGGAACCATTGCTGTAACTTTGTAGCTATACCACAATTCAATTTTGCATTACATTGTTGGTGGGCATCTGAGTTCTTAATATATTTGAATTATTAATTGGCATACTTTTCAGTAAGCATATGGACTCTTTTCAGTTGGATGCATATACCTAGGATGGGTATTGCTGGGACATACAGTTTATAGTAGAGATGATCATTTTTCCAGAATGTCTAGAGCAATTTATACTCCCACCACCTCTTTGCAGGACTTCCACTTGTTCTACAGTCTAACCACCACTAGGTAGCATTGACTGTATATCATGCTAACTATCCTGATGGTTGTGTAGTGGCATCATATCAGGATTTTAGTTTTTCTGATATGAAATGAAATTGAGCACCTTTACATGTGTATGTTGACTAGCTAAATAATCTTTTTTAAATAGTTCAGCTATTCTATATATTTTTCAATTGGGTTGTATGCCTTTTTTCTTATAGAATTGTAGGAATTCTTTTCTTTGTTATGTTTCTCTGTTCCATTCTCTCTCCCTCTCTCTCAACAATGTGCTTCAGATTGACTGTGTTTTTAAAAATTAAATCCATTTTGAAAATCTGTATTAACTTAGGTGTTCAGGAGGTATATTTAATTTTATATATTGCTGGATTTGATTTGCTAATTTCCAAAGACTTTTTACATCCATATTCATGACAGAAATTAGTTTATAATTTTCCTTTTTATAAGGTCCTTCACAAACAAGGTTATGCCAGCTTCCCAAAATGAGTTGTAAAATGATCCCCATTTTTCTATTTTCAGCAACTTAGTGCTGTTTCTTTTTTAAATGTCTGAAGGAATTTGCCCTTTAAGTCATCTAGGCTTGGAGATTTCTTTATATGAAAGTTTTAAATAACAGATTAAGTATTTCAACAGATACCAGACCATTCAGATTTTTTACTTCTGCATCTGTGTTTGAATAAGTTGTATTTTTGAGAAAATTATTGTATCAAAACTATTAAATACATCTGTGTAAATGTTTTCAAAATGTCCTCTCTTTATCTTTTTACTGTTCATGGAAACTGAAGGAATGTTGTCATTTCCATCACTGAGAGTGACAATTTATATTTTTTCTTTAATGTATTTTTATTTTTAAATAGTTTCAAGCCTGTAAAAAATAAAATGTGATGATACTACAAAGAATTCCCCTGCCTTCTTTATTTAGATTTTTCTAAATGCCATTCTTCCACTTTTGCTCTTCTTCTCCCTCTGTATACACACACACACACACACACACACACACTCCAAAATGATGCCCTGTCATTGTAAATACTTCTGTATGAAGCCACTCCAAACAATGACTTTTTTCTACTTTACCACAATACAACCCTCCCAATGCGAAAATCAATTTGATAAAATGCTGTTACACAATTCACAGACCCTGTTACAACTCTTCAAACTTTCTGTTGCAGAATTGTATATGTGTGTGTTGCATCTAGCCATTACATTTGATTAATACTCTAATCTGCAATAGTTTCTGTTTCCTCTCCTTTAGGTCCTTGACACCCAGCCCTTTTATTCTTTATGGTGTTTTTAAAAAAGATTTATTTTATTTTTTTGAAAGCAGAGTGACAGAGTGAGAGAGACAGAGAGCAAACACCTTTCATCTGTTGGTTGACTCGCCAAAAGGCTGCAATGACTGTGGTTAGGCCAGGTCAAAGCCAGGAGCTAGGAACTCCATTCAGGTCTCCCATGTGGGTGGTGGGGGCCCAACTACATGGGTCATCTTCTGCTGCTTTTCCAGGAACATTAGCAGGGAGCTAGATCAAAAGTAGGGGAGCTAGGAATTGAACCTACACCCCATTATGAGATGCCCATGTTACAGGCTGCAGTTTAACCCACTGCCCCACAAGGCTAGCCCCTATGGTGACTTGCAAATTTGGTCCATCTGATATTTCTAGATGATCAATTCTATGGAAAACTACAAATCAATGCAGTGCTCTTGAGGGAGTTTGAGTAATGACCATTTCCCTCTGAAGATGACCAGGCCTTAATTCCTAGAACCTGTAAATATGTCACCTGTCCTAGTAAAAGGGACTTCGCTGATGTGATTTTGTTAAGGATAAGGACCTTGAGGGAGGAAATTTTCCTGGATTATCCAAGTGAGACCAATATACTCACAGAGATCCCTGCTAGAGAGAAGAAGATTCCAACCTACAAGTAGAAGAAATGATCATGGAAGCAAGAGGTTGGATGGTACAAGGGAGAGGTCATGGTCTAAGGAATAGGAAGCCTCTTGAAGCTGAACAAGCCAAGGAAACTCTCTCCTAAAACTTCTGAAAGGAAGAAGGGAACTTCTGTCATATTGTATGTAGACTGCTGAGGACACAGTTACATTGTTTAAGCCACTGAATTTGTGGTAATTTAGGGAACTAACAGTAATAGGAAGCTAATACATCCCTTTTTCAGTGAATTATATCAGAAGACACTCTGTCAACCCTTCCCACCAATTGTACATGTGAGTGCAAAACGATACCTTCTATAGTATCCACAATGTAATATTAAATGGAATATGAAGATAATTAAGATCTCTGTAGAATTTATTATGGAATAGAGCAATGAAGATGATGTGACTTGAAGTTAATTTGCTTCTAATATTTGCCACAGATTGATATGGGGACAAATTTATTTGCCAGCTCAATAGTTTCATGTCAAGTGTCAAGAGTTGGGTTCATTCACTTTAGTGAAGATATTACACTTGGAATAGCAACTGCAGTTGGGGTTATTCCCTGATTATGTAAGTTAAATGGGAATGAGATAACTGGCAATATCCCTATATCTTTCAAGTCATTGAGGATAGTGTGAATCCCAATAGTTTTCCCCAAGAAATCCTGTATTGTGTTTTTGTTTACTATCCTAATAAAAAGTAGAGACTCCACTCCGCAGCTTTTCACTTGGCTCTGCTTATAATGATGATCTTTGCTCTATGGGTCAGACACCTAACATGGGGAACCTGCCAGTTGCCAATATACCTTCTAAATGTTCACGGTCAGGAACCAGAGACATAACGATGAGGTGGGTCAAAGCATCTACTTGACAAAACTCCCATTCATCACCTGACCTCCATAGGCCCCACTTTGACTGATGGACAGAAGTGGTAATGTGAAATTGAGGTAAAACGCCTCAAAAAGCAGTGTTTAGTAATACCTAAAAAATCAGGGTTCTCCCCCCACCACCATATATCATAACTTTATTAAATAGCCACAGGCTCCTTACAGGACAGCTTGGGAGAATTTTAACAGCATATACATGTGACAGAGCCACAGAGAACCTTTGTAAGGAGCCTGACCTCCCCTTCAAAGGAAGGACCCTAAGACTCAAAACTATGAAGGTGTGGGAATGGGTAAAAGACAATGATTCTTTATTGAAATGACCAAAGGCAGTCTCTGACCACCAGACTGAAGATTTTCCTCTCACATAAATCAAAATGTCAGGGCATCTCCTCTGTCTGAATGAGCTAACAGAGAACAGCTGTAGCACAACATTTCAAGGATGCCAGTGTTCCCCCAGCTAATACGTTTCTACATGTCTTAGAGAAGGACTTGCTATCTGGACTTTATGAAGGAATAGAGTGTGGGGGCTGGTGAGTGTGTAGGTCATGAATGATAAACCTACCTCAGCATTCCTGTATCTCCAACCCTTTGGCTTCCCTCCTGTACATCAAACCAAGGACTAATTTACGTCTCAACCTCACTATACACAGCCCAAATTTCAGTTAATTCACCAAATAAGCTGTTAGAGTTACTTCCAGCTATAATCCAAAATACCTGGAAGGAGAACCCATGCCCACAAACTAGATCCAATCCAAGGATATATCCCTTCCTTCTTGATTTACTTAGAATCTATTGTGGGGTTTCCAAAGTGAATGAGACAGAACATAGACATCTTCACCCGAAGAGTGCTTTGAGTGCCCTGCCAGATAGCTCTCGACCAGCAGTTTTTATTAGAGGGTACCAGCAAGTCTACAAGCTAGTAAGCACGTAGGCACAGTTGACATACAACCTTACAGTGGGAAAGGAATCCTGCCTGGTGATCCATGACAGAGAACAGAACCACCAATGGTGTATATCATGACAGATCCATTCAAATGCTATTGCAAGTTCACTGGTTCCTGAAAACACCAGGTACCAACTAAAATCTATTAGCCCTTACTGCTTCTGCTGCTGCGTTCCGAAGGGAGGGTGTGCCCTCGCCTGGCTTGCAAAGGCAGATGCTGTACTGTGGCCATGCCTCTAACTCCAGGGAAATGTGCTTCCCTGAGAGACACCTAGACAGTGTCTTCCACAATCTATCTCACACATACTCAGCCACCTAAAATTATTTGCAATTATCTTTGTATATAAACTATTTCCTCTGATGTCAGACTTTATACTTGCCTCCTCCCATGAAATGTGTTGATATTAAACTTTGGTTTCTGCTGTAAGGAGCAACAAGCAGTTATTGGGTAAGTTTTAAGGAGAATGCTCATCTATGTAACGTTGTTACAGATCTTCATGCCAGGGAAGTCCAGAGTCCCCAGAAACAAAAGGAAAGCTTGTTCCCACTGCCCAGGGAGGCTCATAGCAAGTCAGGAATTAAAAATTCTCTTTTGTATACAAGTCTATCCAGATTTACCCTTCCCATGGATTCAAAAATTCCTTTCCAATAGACTCAAAGTTTCACATGGAATATTTGAGGAGGTTATCTCTGATACATCAGCAACAAATATAATTAAATCTTGTATTTGCTTTTTTGGCAAAATTGATCATATGGCTGCAATATTAGATTATTTTAGGGATGTACAATCATGATTTGAGCTTGTTGCCTAATGACCTAAATTTGTCATTTCTTTTCCCTTATATACTCGAATATTGCCTCTCCCTCACCCCCACCCACACACAAGAATCTAATCCATTCAATGGTCATCTCAGAATCATAAATGTCTAAATGCAACAAAATAAAGTGTGCCCTGAGGCCCTTGCTTCAATGGGTACATCAATCCAGTTAATCCCAAGCAATAATTTGACGAAGTGTGTAGGATACTACTATATTATATTAACTACTGGTGTCCCATTCCCCAAGAGCAGAATCTTAACACTGAGTTCAAGATCAAAAATTTATCAAATCAATGTCAAAATTCCACCCTCAAGGAATTGTCCCTGGGTACAATGTTTGTTCCAATTGCTGATTGATTCTAGATCCAGTTAGGTGGTAAAATTCATCATTTTGAGAGAAAGAACTTAATAAGAAAAAGTGTTAATCATGTCTAAAATGTGTTCATTAGATACATCTCAAAACAAAACAGGAACAACAAATTTCCATCGAGGTAGAAAAACTGCAAGAACCAGCTTCCTATAGGATTAGAGGAACAAAGAGATTGGCTGGGAATTATATGCAAAAGCTTGGAGTGGCCTCATGGATCTGTAACCCACTATCTGATATCCACTCTCTGAAATACCACTGATCTAGTGTTGGAGTCTCTAGGTTCCAAAAAGGGGGCACATTGGGTTTTAAGATTTATTTTATTGATTAGAAAGGCAGTGTGAGACGAGATCTTCCATAAGTTAGTTCATTCCCCAGATGGTTATAACAGCCTGATCTAATTGAGCCAGGAGCCTGGAACTCCAATCAGGTCTCCCACAAGAATGGCAGCAGTCCCAGTATTTGGGCCACCTTCTGCTACTTTCCCAGGCTCATTAACAGAGAGCTGGATCAAAAGCAGAGCAACCAGGACTCGAACTGAAGTAGGCAGGCATACAGGCTAAAATTGATTAAATTTGTTAACTGGAAGACCACGCCTTCGCCACACCCCTGTGTGACTTCACACCCTACCTGATAGCTTTGCCACGCCCCTGTGTGACCTCATGCCCCTACCTGATGCTTTCGCCACACCCCTGTGTGGCATCATCCCCCCCACCTGGCCACACCTGGGTGCCCACCAGCCAATCAGGTTAATTAACCCTTTGGAAATGGGTTAAAAGCTGGGACGCGGTATGGCCCGGCTCTCTCTTCTTCCCTGGCCTCTTGCCAGGAGGGGGCTTGCTGAGCCCTGTGTCTCCAGGGTGCATGGGCTTCAGGCCATGTGCTCTAGGCTTCCTGGCCCAGACACAGGCCTAGATGTTTCTCCACGTGGCTGGTTCCTGGTGCTCGGTATGAACCCCTATTCTCTCTCTCTTAAATACATCTCTCACTCTCCTATACATCTTTCTCACTAAATAAAGCCTAAACTGTACCATGCTGCCTCGTTTATCTGTGCCAGTATTTAGAATTCTTCTCTAAATATTAGGCAAGAACCTTCTCAGGCTTATTAATATTGGAGATTTATTAATAAGCCTGTGGTGAAGTCATATGGCACCCCAAATTCTGGTAGCATATGTGGCACCCCAGATAGCATTTCTAGGGAACTTTAAGGGGCCACATTTTAGTGTGAATTTTAGGGGGGTCTTGTCCGATTTAAGAACTAGAGTACGGATATGGGATGTCTGTGTTACAGGCAGTGGCTGCATCTGCTGTGCCATGATGCCAGCCCCATCATGGTTTTTGAGATGCTCTGCCACTCTCATAAGTTCGTTAAATATATTGGCCACAAAATGCTCCGGGATTCAGTTTGTCAACTAAACACTTGCCAACTAATTACTCAAAGAACAGGCAGTCTGAAGAGTTATCCTCTTCTAATTAATAATAGAAAAGTGATTATAAGATTTGTGTGATGTGTGAATCATTGAAAATGATTGCTGCCACATCCAGTTGAAAATATGCATTCTGGCAATTAGGGATTTGTTGTTACCTGTGCTTAACTCTTGTAAGAAAGTAAGATAAATCATATATTTCCTTAACTCCATACATATCCCTCAAAAAAGTTGTTCTGCATTCCTTGTTCACTTTTTTTTTTAAATATCACTATTCTAATGCTGGTTCATTATTTAAACGATGTAACATGATAAGAGGGATGGTTATCCTAAGTGACAAATAGAAGAAATCATCCTTATTTTTTCTTGTTAGTATCCTGGACCAAGCCACCAGCAACCATCACTTGGGTTAGTGATTTTGCCTCCTAAATATTCTCCGTTCTTAAATACTAGTCACCTGGTGTCTATTCCTAACACAGCTACAAGAGTGGTCATATTAAAACCTAAGTCACAGTATAGCTCAAAACATCCTGACAGTTTTTCATTTTGTTGAATAAAAGGCAAAATGTAGTATTGAAAATCCCACAAAACTTCCACATATTCTCTTCATCTCCAAACCCAACAACTGTACATTTCTGACCTCACCTTCCCTTCCTCTCCCCTCACTCACTCAGCCCTAACCACACTGGCATCCTTGCTGGCACTCTCACAAAGCTGAGCGCACTTGCACCTTAGGACATTGAGCTAGCTCATCCCTTTGCCTGGACTGCTCTCCCTACACATTTTCATGACTTTCTCCCCATCTCCTTTGGATTCCTACTCACACATAATCTTTTCAGTGATAATGTCTCTAGATTCTAATGAGTATTTCAACACATAAATGTATATCCTCTCCCCTAATTTCTGCTTTATTGATTCCTCCCTCTGATATCTGGGTTTCAAAAAGGTAAGGATTTTCATCTCTTTTGCACAATGCTGAATTCCAGCATCTTGAGATACCTGGCTCATTGCACTTCATTCACAAATACTTACCAAGTTAACTAGATGGATGAGTGACATAAAACAAACCTTGGGACCAGCGTTATGGCATAGTGGGTTAAGTCACTGCCTGGGATGCTGGCATGGCATATGAGTACTGGTTTGTGTCCCCACTGCTCCATTTCTGATCCAGCTCCCTGCTAATGTGCCTGGAAAAGCAGTGGAGAATGACCCAAGTACTTGGGCCCCGTACCCTCTGGGAGATCTGGAAGAATCTTCTGGCCCCTTGCTTCAGCCCAGTCCAGCCCCGGTCAGTGGGGTCATTTGCAGAGTAAACCAATGGATGGAAGATCCCTCTCTGTCTCTCTCTCCCTCTTTCTCTGTAACTCTGCCTTTCAAATAAATAAATAAATTATTATTTTTTTAAATGCTGGGCTTGCCATCTAATCACTGACTGGCTGGAAACAAGTGTTTCTTCATCTCTTTGTATCTGAATAATAATAAATAAAATAATAATAAACAAAAATAAATGTCATAGTACTCCTGTTTAATTCACTTTTATTTCACCATTGATGGTGAATTCATGCTTAACCTTCATATTTCTGAATTAAAAAGATTGAGAAGATAGGCATTGTTACACAGAGATAGCAAATTAAATGCCCCTTGGGACACCCATGTCCTATATCAGAATGCCTGGGTTCCAGTTCAAGTTCTTCCCCTAGTTCCAGCAGATGACGACTCAAGTAGTTGGGTCTCTGACACCCAAATGGGCAACCTGGATTGGGTTCCTAGCTCCTGGCTCTGTCCTAGCCCAGTTCCAGCTGTTGTAGGCATTTGGGGAGTAAGCAAACAGATCAGATTTATCTATTTCTCTCTCTCTCTCTCTCATTCTCTTGCTCTCTTTGATTATACACCTCTATGTTTTTCAAATAAATTAAATAAATCAATGTTTTAAAGAACATTGAGAGGTGAGAAGTTCATAGAGATAACGTTGAAATTAGTTTGATCTGTGAGTAAAAAGATCTGGGTTCAAGGCATAATGAGAAATCTTGGGCACCACTGCGCAATTCACAGTAACATATTTATGATGGCCATTTCTTCCTCAGGATTGCTGCTGACTTCAAAATAGAGCATGGCATACGGTAGCTATGCAATCAACATTAGTTTTCATTCACTTTTCTTCATCAGCCAGGCCTTTTAAAAGCTGACGATGTTAGTGCTAATAACATCAATAGGAGTTATTATTATTTGTCGCTGGGTGGTTACCTTAGCTCTGAGATACTACGGTGTGTCTGGATTTAGTACACATGGGCTGATGAGTTTAACTTTTTTTTATTACTGCTGTCTCCACTCATACTCAGACTATACATGACTAACAATAAAGACTGAGTTAACTAAGTGCTTTCTTCAACTACTTTAAAAAGCCATCTAAAGTTCAGGTTCTGATAATAACTGATTCAATGACTCTGTACTCCCTAAAAATCATTCTAACTAATCAATTTAATTTAATTAATTTAATTTAATTCATTGTGATAAGAGATGTAACATTTGATGTTGACCTTCAGGAGCTCATAGAATATTGCCTTTATACAAAAATGTTCCTAACTAGAATAGAATCCTTTTAAATAATTATCTGATTAAATATTTATCAGCAGGTTTCTCTGTGATTCATAACAAGTATAACAGTATCTGTTCATGAGAAATCCTGTTAAAAATCCATACACGGGAAATGTAATCCCATTTGTTATTTTTTTTTCAATTGTTGATTACAAGATCACAACTCCTTACTTTAAATATACTTCATCAAAAGTGATTGGCATTTGTTTCACTGGCAAAATCCAGCCAGGAAAAATTTTCTGGTCAACACAACAGAGTGGACATATATGCCTGTCAGAAGTTGTGCTAGACCAGAGGGACATGCCAAAAGTATAGTTATCATTTAGAGAAATCTTTTCAACACCTTTCTTTCTTTTTAATATTAAACAGTATCAGATGGTATTTAAAATTTTACCTTTTAGGGAACCCTGACAACAATAATAATCTCATACATTTGCACAAATTGTTTTGAAATTTGTAAAATGCTTTTATGTAATTAAGGTACTTAAAGCTGCCCAAACCTATGGAATAATGGATCAGTATGCGTAACACTGTTTTTATTTTACAGGCAAGAAAACAGGTTTGGAGGTAACAGTTGGCTTGCTGAAGTTTGTGTACTATGTTCAGGTTATAAGGAACTAGGAGGAAAGAAGGTTTTGTAGGAGTAAATCCAGGAGAACTGTGGCTTTTATAATCTCTTGGGAAAACCATTTTGCACAGAGATTTAACAATAGTAAACCAAACAATGTTCCTGGAATAAACATTAGGTCTATTTTTGATCCACGGTATGCATGAGGCCAGAGTAAGCCTGAAGGAATGTGATTTGTGTGATGGGGCATAAACTGAACTTATTTGGTATTGTTTCCTTTGGTCCACACCCTCGTCCAGAGCGCCCAGGACCACTTATGCTTATTAGGGCTCTGTCATCCAGTGCACTGGGAGAAACAAGTGGTAAAATCAAACAAAGGCTAAATGGAAAATTTCTACTCTTCTAGACTAAAATTGGGGCTTTTTTCAAAGCACTTGAAGAATACAACGCTATTCACATTCCCTATTATTGTACATATTTAGAATTTGAGTGCTTTCACAACTACAATAGTTGCTATAACCTAAAAGTGGTAGTTTTCTTATTTAAGGGCAAAATCAGACAGACCAATACACAGACCAATACACAGAAAAAAACAAAATTAGCAGTTATAACACATGATTCTAGAAGCATTCTACTTTTCCCATGAATTGTGTGCCATGAAGTGATTCATTTACTCTTACTAGGTCTCCATTGTTTTGTTTGGTTTACCTGTAAAATGCAGAGGTGGACATGTAGGTGGTGAACCAAGAGGTTGCTTAGTTTGATTTAAGATGAAACACTACAGGGGTTGTTGGGTAGTAGGCAAAGCCTCTGCCGGCAGTGCTGGCATCCCATATGGGCACTACTTTGAGTCCTGGCTGCTCCACTTCTGATCCAGCTCTCTACATATGGCCTGGGAAAGCAGTGGAAGATGGCCCAAGTCCTCGGGACCCTGTACCTGCATGGGAGACTCAGAAGAAGCTCTCGGCTCCTGAATTCAGATCAGCTCAGCTTCAGCTTTGGAGCCATTTGGGGAGTGAATCAATGGGTGAAAAACCTTTGCCTCTGTCTCTCCCTCTCTCTGACTGTATCTTGACCTCTCAAATAAATAAGTAAATCTTTTTTTAAAAAAAAGTAAAATTACAGTTCTTTGATAGATTTTTTTCTCAAAAACTGGGATGGAGATTGATCAATTTTTCTAAAAGTTAAAGAGCACTTTCAATTGCTGGTTTGTCATCAGCAGAAATGCACAGCCATGGTATTCATATTTGGTGAAATCCTTCTGGAATATCTGATGTACTTCTGGTATTACCTAAGCCAGTTATTCCAAACTACTTATAAGAGACCTAGTGAATCTGAATAAGCGACCAGTGAATCTGGATAAGATATTGACTGTGATTTGAAGTTTGCATAAATATCTTGTTTCTTGCTCCTTGATAGAAAGAGAGTCAACAGGGAGAAGTGGAGTCAGACATTAGGTAGAAGATTTTGTCTTTAAACCAGACAGGACTGAATCCTGTCTCTTCAGTGAGGTGAGATGCTGTGCCTTTTATTTCAATAACTTCCAATCAGAAAAATAGTATCTTGCAAACAATAGATACCATAGGAGCTCAATTAAAGGAGACAGAATTGTGGACTAGGGTTATCAGAGAAGGTTTCAGAGAAGAGATAGATTTTGAGAAGTAATTTTAAGAACAAGAAAAAAAATGCGTAAGTAGAGAAAATAAGAGCAAAGTTTCCAATATAAATGAAACAACTTGTGCCTGAGTGCAAAGAACACAGCGTCATTTTTTTTTCAATATTTGTCCATTTACTTGAAAGGAAGAGTTACAATGAGGCAAAGACAGAGGGAGAGATTGAGAGAGAGAGAGAGAGAGAGAGAGAGAGAGAGAGGTCTTCCATCTGTTTATTCACTCCCCAAATGGCTGTAACAGCTGGAGCTAGGCCAATCTGAAGCCAAGAGCCAGGAGCCAGGAGCTTCTTCCAGGTCTCCCACATGGGTGCAGGGGCCCAAGGACTTGGTCCATCTTCTACTGATTTCCCAGTCCATAGCAGAGAGTTGGATCGGAAGAGGAGCAGCTGGGATTTGAACTGGCACCCATATGGATGCCCACACTGCACGCAGCAACTTTATCAGCCATGCCACAGCACCAGTCCCCACAGTATCTTTTTCAAAACCATTGCACACTGATCTGCTTCAGAAAAGTCCACATCAATACAATAAGAATATTCAGCATGCAGCCTATGTTCAAATTATACATCCTCTCTATCATTTTCCCCCTATTGTTTAACACCCAATCCAGGATCATTTAGTTCTCTCAACTCTACTTTTTCAGCACTTTATGACACTTTGACATTTTGGGAGAATAAAGGTCATATTTCAAAATGACTCTTAATTTGACTTTTCTTTAATTTGTCTTTATGGTTAGATTTAGCTAGCGAGTCTTGGACAGGAATATTACGTGAATGGTATTTTGTCCTCAGTGTATTGCACCTATAGCACGTGGCCAGTGACATTAACTTTGTTCCATTATGTGGCCCTTCATTGATGACATTAACTGATTCCTAGGTTAGATGATGTACGTGAGATTTTTCCGTAGTAAATTTAACCAACTTTCTTTGTTATTAGTAAATGATATATAATAAAATATATTTTCAAAAATATAAATATCCTAACACTCATTAAACTTTGATCAAATAAATTTCTCTTCCATAGATAACCAATAAACAAGTTTTAAAAATCCCCAGTGAAAGTAGAATTCTTTGGAGATATTTGTGCAAATAACTATATTTTAAAATAGATGCTTAAAATTGGCCGGCGCCGTGGCTCAACAGGCTAATCCTCCGCCTTGCGGCGCCAGCACACCGGGTTCTAGTCCCGGTCAGGGTGCCGGATTCTGTCCTGGTTGCCCCTTTTCCAGGCCACCTCTCGGCTGTGGCCAGGGAGTGCAGTGGAGGATGGCCCAAGTGCTTGGGCCCTGCACCCCATGGGAGACCAGGAGAAGCACCTAGCACCTGGCTCCTGCCATCGGATGAGCGAGGTGCGCCGGCCGCAGCGTGCCAGCCACGGCGGCCATTGGAGGGTGAACCAACGGCAAAGGAAGACCTTTCTCTCTGTCTTTCTCTCTCACTGTCCTCTCTGCCTGTCAAAAAAAAAAAATAGATGCTTAAAATAGTTGACCAATATATATTCATTTCCAATCCCTAAACCTTTTTTTGTTTCTTCACCCACTTCTGGCAGAGATCTCAAATATAAGGTGTGATAAAGAGGACAAGAGCAAACACCTTTGCCTTGTTTCAGATCTTCAGGCGAAAGAATTCAATTAGCTGTCTGGCTTTTGTAGATGCTGTTTATCAGAGAAAGTTCCTTTCTATTCCTCTTCTATTCCTAGTTTTCTGGCTGTTTTTTGGTGATTGGGTATTGACTTTTCAAATTGTTATGTACATCCTGAGGTGATCACATTTCTCCTTTATTACATTAAGATAATAAAGTATTTTTTTATTTTTTTTGGATCAATCTTGAATTAGAATAAAACTCACTTGGTACTGATATATTTTCCATTTGATATATTGATGATTCAACTCTTTGAAGGATTCATTTATTTATTTGAAAGTCAGAGTTACAGAGAAGGAGAGGCAGAGGCAGAGAGAGGGATCTTCCATCCACTTGTTCACTCCCCAGATGGTCATAACAGACAGGGCGGGCCAGGCTGGAACTAGGAGCCAGGAGCTTCATCCAATTCTCCCATGTGGGTTCAGAGACCCAAGTACTTGTTCCATCCTCCACTGACTTTTTAGGTGCATTAGTAGGGAGGTGGATGGGAAGTAGAACACCCAAGACTCGAACCAGTGCCCATATGGGATGCCAGTGCTGTAGGCAGTGGCCTTACCTGTGATGCCACAGTGCCGGTCCCTGGTGATTCAATTTTACAATATTTTCTTCAGAATTCTTTATGTATATCCATGAGTGATGATCTCATATTTTTTCTCCTTATAATAAATATTCTTTTTCATTATTTACATCCCAATGTTGCTAGTTACATAAAATTAGATATGCAGTATTCCTTCTTCCTCTGTTTTAGGGAGTGTTAGTGTAGAACAGTTTCATTTCTTTCATAAATATTATAGAATGAATTTGTGAAGCCATCCAAGCAAAAGGTTTTCTTTGGTGGAAGATTTTTTATAACAAAGTCAATGTCTGCCTCAGTTATCCATTACTTCCATAGGGAGCCCTGAAAATGAATAGCTTAAAACAATTATGAATTAATGACTTTATATTATTCTATTTTTAAAACTTCCATTAAATTTTGTGTGTTTGTGTGTGTATTTTGGAAGGAGAGAGAGAGAGAAATAAAGAGAGAGACAGATAGAAAACTCTCATCTGCTGGTTCACTCTCCAAATGCCCCAATAACCAGGACAGTACTAGGGCCACAGTCAGGAGCTAGGAATGCCATCTGGGTATCTCACATGGTGGCAGGAGCTCAGTTACTTGAGCTACTACCTGTGCCTTCCAGGGTCTGCGCTGGAAGGAAAGTGCATCAGATACAAGAGCCAGGAAATGAATCAAGGTGCTCCAATGTGAACACAGGCATCTTAACAGCTAGGCCAAATGTCATTCTCAAAACCTTCTGATGGCTTCCTTTCACAGTTACAAAATGTTAAAATTAGAACCTGTTACCTTCTCATATGCAGAATATATGAATAACTGCTAGAAGTCAATAATATAATGGTAAAAACCATTACATAAGCTATTTTATATGGGAAAGCCAATATATAAGTTATTTACAGAGAATCATTGGCCAAAAGTGGCCAACAAGTACATTTGAAAGCTCTCAAAATCATTATATGTCATAAAAATGTACATTAAACCCACAATGGCATGGATCTATATACCTAATAAAATGGCCCAAAATAAAAAGAAAAAAACAAGACAATACCAAATGCTGTGGAGCATGTGGAAGAACCAGAACTCTCATTCATTGCAGAAGGGAATGAAAAGTGAAACACTTGGGAAAACTGTTTAGCAATTTTGTTTTATTTAAAGTTAAAAAATACATCGTTTATATTTTTATATGTCCATTCTAAGTGTTTATCACAAGGGAATAAAAAAGATATGTCAATATAATGATGTATACATAATAACTTTATTCATCATTGCCAGAATCTAGAAACAATTCAAATGAATGCCAACAAGAAAATGAGTAAATAACTCTGACATGCTCATACTTAGGAATACTAATTAATCAGCTGGAAAAAAAAATAGAGCAGTGATCCTTTAAAATCATGAATGAGTCTCAAAAACATATTGAGCAAAGAGTTACCCAAAGAATACATGTTCTATGATTCCACTAATATTAAGTTCTAGAATGAACAAAACTAATTGATAGTGGAAATGCTAGATTGTATTTTTCTGGGGTTAAGGTGAGTA
The DNA here is from genome assembly GCA_949820135.1 of Sylvilagus floridanus. Classification (NCBI taxonomy): domain Eukaryota; kingdom Metazoa; phylum Chordata; class Mammalia; order Lagomorpha; family Leporidae; genus Sylvilagus; species Sylvilagus floridanus. Next base: position 124,793,031 of record OX463225.1, read on the forward strand.
TTGCATGAAGTGTGGATGAATGAATCTTTAGAGGAAATGAAGACATTCTGTGTCTTGTTTGAGATAGTAGTTACAAGGTTGAATATAGTTCATTGTATATAAATATTATCAAAACTAAAGGGGCTCTTTTATTGGATGTGGCACAATCTTTCCCTTGGATGTCTATGTGATTTCACATATGTCCCATTACCCCTAGCTCACAGTGCTCCAGGTACCATGATATTCTGGTTTGTTACACATGCCAAACACTCTCACCCATTCTTTATAATAGATGCTTTCTTTGCTTAATACATTTTCCTAAGGCCTTTTTGGTGACTTATTTCCTTTTGATTTCTTCTCACTTACCATCGGGTGAGCAACCCTTGACTACTCTCTGGTGCTTTCTCTGTTCCCTGACTTATTCCCTATTATCCTATGTCTTTACCCTGTTTTATCTTTCTTCTCTAATGAATTATGTTGTATCAAGTGTGCACATGTTTCGTTTCTTTGCATTCTAAGATGTAAGTTTATTGATGGCAGGAATCTTTTTTGTTGCATATTACTGTATCCCTAGGGCTTGGAACAATGTCTGTATACACAGAGTAGGTCCTCAGTAAACACTTGGTGCATTAAGGAATAAATACCTCTGTATTACTTGGAAATATACTATCTTCTGGTCTGTACAATGCAATAAGATTCTCCCCCCTGGCTCTAAATTCTTTTCTAGTATGGTTGTATCTTGTTCCTCTATAAAAGTGCCTCCTCTGCCTGTGGACACTAGAATTGAAATATTTTCTTGTCATAAAATTGTTCTTTCACCATATGTTTCAGATTAAAGTTTTAATAGCTTACTTTATGCTTCAAGATAGGTTTGGGTCACATATATGCAAACAGACTCACAAATTCTCACATTATCTGAATTCCAAACCAGCTATGTAACCTAGAATATACCATTAAGTTGTTGATCCAATTCACTTGTTAAATTAAAATGACTGAAATGAACAAGGTCACTTTGTTAGGAAACATCAACACAAATAGACATTCACATATAAAAATAAGCTAAAATATTTAAAATAGAAAAGGATCCAATGTTTTCATTAGACATGGGGAGTTGACCAGTGGTTATAATAGATGTAGAACATTGGTTGACCTCCTGGGGATGTAATCAGTCATTGTTAGGAAAATGAATGGCTGTGTAATAACAGTATAAGTATTCTATTCCTGAGGCTAGAATTGTGATATAGTGAGTAAAGCTGATGCCAACAATGCCAGAATCCCCTCTGGGTGGCAGGTTCACGTCCTGGCTGCTTCTCTTCTGATTTAGCTCCCTGCTAAGGGTCTGGGAAAAGTAGTGGAAGATGGCTCAAGTGTTTGGGCTTCTGTCACTTACATGGGAGACCTGGAGCAAGCTGGTAGCTCCTGATTTCATCCTGGCCCAGTCCCAGCCTTTGCAGCCTTATAGGGACTGAACCAAAAGATGGGAGAATTCTTTCTTCCTGTCTCTCTCTCTCTCTCTCTGTAACTCTGACTTTCAAATAAATAGATAAATCATTTAAAAAAATATTCTACACTAAAGATTAAACTGGATAAATTGTTCATAGGGTATTAATCTCTGGCACTTCTTCATGCTTCATGGTTAGTTCTTGGATAAAAGAAGTGCAACATGGAATTGATTTCTTCATTATGTAGAAGACCCTTTTGGGAAAGTAATAACTGTCCTCAAATGCTTTATTTTTGATCTACGGATAAACTTTTTAAAAGTTTTGACCTAAACGTCTGAGTTAGTATCTTCATGAAGAGAGACGTACACACACACATTAGCCTGGCAGTTGTTCAGTCTGAGTGGTAGACTATTGCAGGGGCTAAGGACATGACCTTTAAAATGAGATGAAAGCCTGGTTCTGGCTGTATAATTTGCAGAACATACTTAAACTCTCTAAAATAAAATGGAACTAGAAGTAATTTACAATTTTGTTAAGCAGTAAGTGTAGTAACTTGTGCGGAGGATTTAATATAGTTTTGACCAGTTGGCAAGTACACAATAGCTGGGAGCTAACATTATTACTACTGTCATTCTTACTGTTGTTGTCAAGTTGAGTCCTACCACAAGTCAATGAACAATTTGTCAGTAGCATTTACCAGAAGCGGCTTGAGTGTATAGAGTCAGGAAGGTAAAGTCCACGCTCGTACTAGCCATGGTGCTGAAGATCTGGACACAGAACACAGAATCCCCCAAAGTCTGTTTCAGGTTTCTTTCCCAGAGGTTGCTTCAATCAGTAAACACTCTCCACCTCTCTTGCTGCTTCACCATATGCTTACTAACTCATTATATTATTCTTGCTCAGGAATGATTCCCAAAGTATTTAACACAGCAAAGTTTATCAAACATATTTTTCCTAACACCTTGAAGTTTATCTTACAACAGCTTCTATGATTTTTGAGAAAAGAAACTATAAGCCTCATTGACAAATGTTAAGAATATCATTAGCAGAAACAATGATACTGCAACAAGTGAAAAATAAAGCAAATGGAAGTACTAAGAGAATACAATGAGGATAATTTGTCCACACCTCTGGTTGTTGACTCACTGGGTGCCAAACAGAAATAAACAACCAAACCTATTCACTGAAAACAGTAATCAATGAAAGCAAGACTGAAGCCTTCCTCTATAATGAATCACAGAACTCAGTATAATGAAGAATCATTTGGAGGGTTTAATTAAGCAGAAAACCTTCATCATGGCAGCTCATCTATAACAAAACCAATGACATGGACATTGAAGAGAGTATTATCCCAGGCCCCACTGCTTGTGGGAAAGGTCTGGCTTGACAATAGACATCCAGGGTTCTCCCTCAATATTTCCTCTTTTCATAGCCCATGAGTGTTTATAAATCATATAGTCATTTCCTTCTCCATGACTACCAACTAAATCATAAATGCAGGAGGTAGATACCAGAAAGAGGAGATATGAGAACTGAAGTCTTGGGTTACATTATTGCATAAACTCTGTTGAGTAGATTTCCTAGAACTATTAACAATGGAAAATATTTCATCCACTGAAAAATTTTGAAATGCAGTAAGAACTTTTGTAGCTGTAGAATTTCTCCATTTTTTTCCTTGAGAAATAATCCATGGTCTTGCTGTTTTTACCAACTTCTACTTTTCAAGCTTTATCCCCTATACCTCCGCAGGCATCACAAACTATTGACCCAACTACTCACTATCTGCCACTTGTATAAGTACCCTTGCTCAGAATTCTCTTTTCTCCATGCTAACCTACAGACACAATTTTTGAAGTTCCATAGAACTCCCATCTCCTCTAAGAAACCCTTCCAGATACCTCTAGTGTTTTTTTTTTTTTTAAATATTTATTTATAGGGGTCAGTGCTGTGGCGTAGTGAGTAAGCTGCTGTCTGAAGTGCCAGCATTCCATATGGGTTCCGGTTCAAGTCCTGGCTGCTCCACTTCTGATCCAGCTCTCTGCTAAGGCCTGGGAAAGCAGTACAAGATGGCCCAAGTCCTTGGGCTCGTGCACCTGCATGGGAGACCTGGAAGAAGCTCCTGGCTCCTGGCTTCAGATTGGTGCAGTTCTGGCCCTTGCAGCCAATTGAGGAGTGAACCTTCGGATGGAAGACCTCTCTCTCTCTGCCTCTCCTCTCTCTGTGTAACTCTGACTTTCAAATAAATCTTTCTAAAAAATGAAAAAAATATTTATTTATTTACTTATTTACTTCTTGAAAGACAGAGTTACACAGACAAAGAAAAAGAGCTACAGAGAGAGAGAGGTCCTCCATTTGCTGGTTCACTCCCCAGATGACCACAACACTTAGAGCTGCGCCGATCCGAAGCCAGGAGCCAGGAGCTTCTTCCTGGTCTCCCATGTGGGTGCAGGGGCCCAAGGACTTGAGCCATCTACTGCTTTCCCAAGCCATAACAGAGAGCTGGATCAGAAGTGGAACAGCTGGGGCTCAAATCAACATCCACATGGGATGCCGGCACTGCAGGTGGTGGCCTCACCCACTACACCACAGCGCCAGCCCCACCTCTAGTCTTTTCATACACAGTCTTAAAAGATTTTCATATACTTTAGCATTGATGTCACTTTGCTTTTATAAATATTGGGTTCCCCAAGCATGTTGCAATATCCTAAAAATCAGAAACAAAGACTGTTTTCTTATTGCGTCTTCTGAAATGCCTGGTATAGTGTTTATTGCATTGTTGTTGAGAATGTAAAAGTAAATCTAGTTTTAATATGTAGTACCTGTGTCAGATTAAGTATATTATTTTAGCTCTTGGAATTAACAAGAAAGCCTTCATTATTATGCATCTATAAAAATAGATATTTCAAAAGCTTGTTGTGCAGACTATATAATTATGTAAGGCACTTAAGAGTGCATTTGATTCATTGTGTGCACTCAATAAATGGTAGTTTAAAACAAATTCTGTGTTCTGCACAGTTGAAGTGTAATTATTATCTTCTTTACATAAATCACTTGTGCACTCAACTTGTCCTTCAGTTAAACTTGTGCTTCAGTTAAAACCAAAACAGCTGGTTGTGAGAAAGAGGACCTAAGCATTAATGACAACCCAATCTGCAGAAAGAATGGCTCTTCTTACAGTGCTATCTTGTCAACAGACCCCATTGTTTCTAGTGTTGATTGCTCTGGGATTTATTTCAGTGATAAATTTCTCAAAAATTGGGAAACTTTTCCAAGATACATTGAAGTCATTTGGATAAGTTTAGGAAAATATTTGTAAGGAAAGATGAGTTTTGTTCTAGTCAAGTGAATTAGAGGTCTTCTCAGCACTGTGGTATTGCATCATTCTGAGACCATGTGTTTCTAACCATATTAGCTGTGGCAGGGGTGATCTGCTGCCTTCCATCAATTTAATATGTAATCAGTAACTATTAAGGTTGACTGTCAGGAGGCAAACAAATTTAATCAAATTTTATTTAACTCTACTAAAAACACTTGCAAATCACCTAAATGTGCCTCTTTAGTTATGGATTTTATATTGCAATTGGATTGAATAAAATTTCATTTATTTATACCTATAATACATGAATTTCAAAACATTTTTGCACTAAAATACACTTGTGGTTTAATTTTCCTTTCCATGAACTCCTGAAGTTACTTCTTGTGTGTGCGTGTGTGTGTGTACCTACACATATGTGTGTGTGTGTAGTTATTGATACATAGTACTGCATACACAGATGTTTTTAATAGAGCTTTCCTGAATCTACTATTCTAGAAAAAATGGCCACTCCTCTGCAGTGAACCTCTTCTCCTCTGCAGTGGTCTTTTACAGTTTTTTTTTTTCACGTCATTACCAATACTTTATTGTTCCTAGGGGTGGGTGGGGAGAAATTTTTAATCCAACTCTTAGAGCTTAGCACAATGTCCGCATGTGGTAGCTGTTCAGTGAATGTTTTTTCAGTCAGCGTGTACATTTTCTCAGGTTTCCTGTACCATCACTAGTTTACTCTGCAACTTTGAGCATAACATTGATATCTATGGCCTTGCCTGTTTCTTCCAGAAGCTCAAATCTCAGATCCAGTGGATTTGTTCCTAGGGTCACTCACAAGCATGAGTAGAAGAGCCCTGATGCCCAGCTTCTCACGTCTCACTTTCTTCTTGCTCATATAATCTCCCTCCTTACAAAGAGTGACAGTGTTAGTAAGGCTAGAGATAAAACTGCATTCTTTATTAGATCTGAAGCTAACAGGCCCCCACAACATAAAAACAGTCAGATCTGCCTTGGCTTTAATATGGTTAGAGAGCATGACTCGACCTCACCTTCTATTTTTCTAATGGGCTGATCACCAGACCCAAGGATCAAAGACTCCTGTTGTTTATCTTTTCTCTTTTACTTTAATGCTTTCTGACACTCCATCAGGCTGTCCTGGAGGCCTAGAAGGAGTTTGGATTGTCATTCAAGATAGAGTGATGGAAAACTTATCTAGCCCTATATATGTCCTAACATGAATCTGAAGAGAGAAAAGAAATAGTGTTACCCTCGTTCAAATTAACTTTCCTGGGGGCAAGCATTTAGCCTAGTAGTTAGGACACCAGTCGAGACTATCACATCCCACTCTGGAGCATCTAGATTAAATTCCTGACTCAGGTTTCTGACTCCAGCTTCTGGCTAATGCAGATCCTGGGAGGCAGCAGTGATGGCTCGAGTAGTTGAGTTGCTGCCATCCACATAGGAGACTTGAGTAGACTTTTTAGCTTCCTGCTTTGTCCCTGTCCTAGCTCCAGCTGTTACATATATTTGTGGAGTGAAGCAGCAGAAGGGAGATCTCTCTCTCTCTCTCTCTCTCTCTCTCAAAATGTTGAAAATGAAATAAAATGAAGTCTCTCTGTCCTTATTTAAAGGTAAAGAACTTAAGCTCAGAAAGACTGAGTCCTTGTATTGGTCACTCATCAAGCAGGGAAGCAGAATTTTCTCAAAGTGTCAAGTATAAGCATTTTCCTGGAAAAACACAATTCAGTGGACATGATTTTTTAATTTATACCTCCACTGGTGTTTGTCTTGGAATCTTGGATGCTAATAAGTCTTCCTCTCCTTATGATCCTAATAGCTTCAGAGAGAGAGAGAATGTAGAAAGAATCAGCTTCATCTATGCCTGTGCAGTGAAACACAAAATACAAAGCTTCTTTTTAAATCTGGACGCAAGATTGTGGCTGAGATCAACCTGCAACCTTTTTTAAAATATTTATTTTATTTATTTGAAAGGCAGAGTTACAGAGAGAGAGAGAGAGTGAGGTTTTGCATCTGCTGGTTCACTCCCCAAATGGCTGCAACTGCCAAAGATGGGCCAGGTGGAAGCCAGGTGCTTCTTCCATGTCTCCCACGTGGGTTCAAGGGCACAAATCACTCGAGCCATGCTCTGCTGCTTACTAGGCTCATCAGCAGTGAGCTGGATGGGAAGTGGAGTGGCCAGGACTCTAACTGGCGTCCATATGAGATATCAGAGCTCCAGGTGCTTAACCCACTACGTCAGCCCCCAACCTGCCACATGTTGACACTTTTCCTTACATGTGGACTTTTGGTACCCATCAGTGGGAGCAAGTGGGTCAAATTTATTCATCTGTATGTCAAGCGAGAATCTGGAGAATTGTCTGTTTCCACCATCTGGGAAACAACTGATGCTATTTCCTGCTTCATGGTGGGAGGAAGAGGTAAGAAAGCCCTGCCCCTCATTTTGCTACACTTGATCTTAGCCAAAAGGCTGAGAAGAGATGCTCCCTCATTTTAAAAAGAGGCAGGCAGATAATATAAGCTGCAAGGAGAGAAATATGCTGATACTGCCACTAAATAAACTTATCTTAAATGAAATTACCCCATTGGGCATGAGGCTCTTGAATTTAAAGTTATCTCCCCTTGCACTCTGAATCGGAATATGGTTGGGGCGGGAGAGGCCCTGAGGGTTCACTTCATTATTCTCTGCTTTATGGGCAGTAGTGTAAAAGGGTCTCTTCCATGGAAATATAAGGAAGGAAGAATGAGTTCTGACTTCTGAAAACTGTTAGTTTAGGTCTTGATCATGTCTCATCTACTCTATGGCAACAGCTTCTAAATTCGTATGTTTCATCATCCTTTAATTTATGGTTTTCACCATTGAAAGATGTCCAAAATTTCTTTGAAAAAGTCATTTACTCTTCTCATGCCTCAGTTACCTCTTCTACAAAATAGGGAACGTGGTAATTGCCAAGTAGGCTTTTTTTGTGTGTGTGTGCCAGACAAGTTAATAACATAGGTATTAATAGGTGATAGATATTATTATAATTTTTATATATCTCTTTCTCTGACTTCTTTCAAGCCCCATTGATGATCATTCTTCACACACACACACACACACACACACACACACCTTGAGTCTTGAGCCTTTCTGCAAATATGATTTAAGTTCACATATTTCAGACATACCTGCTGATAACCTAGAACTAATGCACTAGAGAACCAGTATGACTAGAGACACAAGTTAAAGATGTGATCTTTTTGAAGCAATCATCACAATTATCATAAATGACTGCAAACAAAGAATTCAAGACAAATTTGTAAAGAATATATTTTGGGACTTGGCCTTTAATCATCAAATGTCTTGAATCCATTCATGAACATCATGTCAAATGTTTCCACAGCAGAGAGACAGCAAGAGTGACATGGTGCTAGAGCATTATATTTGAGTTATTATATCTTTAAGATTAAAGAATGTGTCTACAAATGGAACACAGATTCTCCAAACATCTGCTAAAGAATGCTTCTGAAGGTGTGCTGGCAATGAAGTTTTCCAGGGGTGACAGCAGGGTGAACTTCCAAGATTTGGCCTTCAGAAAGGAAATGTCTTTTCTTGTTTACATCACTACTTTTTTAAGCTCTTGGCAGGAAGGCCTTGAAAAAATAAAAAATATTATTAATGTTAGAAAAGTGCCAGTTTAAGCTAAGCTCTGTTGAGTCAATAATTCAACATAAAATGATTGGTAGAGAAGGCAAGAATAAATAACTTTTAAGGTTCTCTAAACATTTAAATTTATGATCTTTAAAATTCCATCCATAAAAGGGAAAAACTAGACATGTAAAAAATATAGACATGTTCTTCCCAGATCTTAGTCATTGGCAAGAGAGTTTTTCATAAATGTGAGGTTTAGGTATTTCTGGGTTTTTAACAATCCTAAAGGTTTCAAATATTATGGAACCTTGTTAAGTAGAAGGAAGTGTACAAAAAATTTGCTGAAGCTTAGAATCTAAAGGAGGAAAAATTCAAATCCTGAACATTGTCTAGTAATATATTTTAGGTTTTCCCCCTTATTTCTTTGAGTTACATTTGTAGGAGAGGTCTTCTAAAAGTTCATGGAAAATGCATATTATAAAAAATTATGCATGGATTTTAATTTTTTGTGACCAGAATAACTTGTGCTAACTTGTTATGACACGTGTGAACAAGATCTAAGTTGTGGCACAAACAAGGATAAGACATCAGTTTGAAATGATCCCCTCTCAGAGGAACATGAATTCTGCTGAAATTGAAGGAAGAATAAACATAAAATTCATGGTGAAGCATGGGTGGAAGAATGATGAAATCAATGATGCTTTATGAAAAGTTTATGGGACAAAGTACCAAAGAAATCAGCAGTTTACAAGTGGATAATTTATTCTGAGAAGGGATGAGACAGGGTTCAAGATAAAACACACAGCAGCAGAATAGTCACATCAATTTGTAAGGAAAATAGTTAATCCTGTTTGTGCAGTAGTTCAAGGGAACTGATGATTAACAGCAGAAACAGCAGCCAACACCACAGACATCTCAATTGGTTCAGTTTACATATTTCTGACTAAAAAATTAAAGTGAAGCAAACAGTGGGCTTAATAAGTGCCAAAACTATTGCACACAGATTTGCTGCAGGCGAGAGCAGAAACTTCAATTCAAAGACATGGGATCAAGACTAGGAAGCATTTCTTTGAAGACTTGTAATGGAAGGTGAAACATGATTTTACCAGTGTGCATCTGAAGACAGCATGGTTAAAGCAGTGGTTACCAAGAGATGTAAGTGGTCCAGTCAACACAAAAGCAGATAGGTCATGGCAGCATTGTTTGAGATGCTCAAATCATTTTGTTTGTTGAATTTCTAGAAAGCCAAACAATGACAATATCTACTTATTAAAGGAGTGTTTTGACAGAGTTGTCCAAAACTAGCAGAAAACTACCCAGGAAAGGTTCACCACAGAGTTGACAATACTCTCATCAATCTTGTGAGTTTCTGTGGGACATCATTGATTATCTCCTTACAGTTCTAATTTGGCTCCTTCTGACCTCTTTTTTTTTCCTAATCTTAAAATATCTAGAAGGTCCACCCCTTTTTCTTCAGTTAATGTAAGAAAAGACTGCATTGGCATGGTTAAATTACCAGGACCCTCAGTTCTTTAGGGATTGATTGAAAGAATGGTATCATTGTTCACAAAGTGTCTTGAACTTGATAAAACTTACATTAAGAAATAAAGTTTACATATATTTTAAAAATTTTATCATCTTCATCTTTTTTAAAGATGTATTTACTTATTTGAGAGGCAGAGTCACAGACAGAGAAAGGGAGAGACAGAGAGAGCCTTCCATCCTCTGGTTCCCTCCTCAGTGGCAATGTTCAATCCAAAACCAGGATTTAGGAACTCCTTGAGGTCTCCCATGTGGGTGCAGGAGCCCAAGCACTTGAGCCATCTTGCACTGTTTTCCATGCCATAAGTAGAGAGCTGGATGGAAAGTGGACCAGCTGGGACTCCAACCTGCGCCCATATGGGATGCCGGTGTCACAGGCGGAGGCTTAACCTGCTATGCCACAGCCGGCCCCAAAGGTTTTATCTTTTAATTCCATTTTCCATTAACTTTTTGAAGGCCTTCATATAAGACAACAGAAACATATACAAGTTATACTCCGTCTTCTATTGCCTGTGAAATGCTATAGCTAACAGATTTCTTAAATTAACAAGTTCTCTTTCTCTGAAAAACATTGGTTTCTCAATACGGTTAGAGTACTTAAAGGATCCCAGAAAAAGTATCTTTATCTTCCAGGACTTTATAAATACATAAAATATGAGATATTTGAACATCATTTTTTTCATTGTTAAAGTAATAAAGTCACAATGAAGAAAGTACTTAAGCATTCTGGAAGCCAGGGCTTGATCCTTGGACTTCTCATCTTTCTATCTTTACTTATTCCAAAGTGGTCTCATCTAATTTCATGGTGTTAAATACTACCTGTATGTCAGCAGGTTCTAGATTTTAACCAGAGGCTCCATAGCCTGCATTTCACCCACCCCCTCCTAGCCTTCAGCAGGCACTGTCTCCAGCTCTTTATCTCTTTGAGAATGTTATATAAATGAATCAGACTGTATGGAGCCCTTAGATATTGACTATTTTTCACATAGCATAATTCTCTGAGATTCATCCAAGTTGCTTCATGAATCAATTGCCGATTAATTTTCATGCTACAAATGTACCACCATTTGTTTACACTTTAACCCACTGAAAGATACTTGAGTTGTTTCCAATGTTTGACTAATGCAAATAAATCTTTTCTATGGACACACATATATAAGTTTTTGTGTGAGCATGTCTTTATTTTTCTGAGATAAATGCCCAAGAACATGATCGTGGGGTTCTGTGTTAAGTGCATTTTTAGTTTTCTAAGAAACTGCCAAATTACTTCCCAGAGTGACTGCACTGTTTTATATTCCCATGAGCAATGTTTGAAACATCTAGTTTCTCCATGTCTTTATCAACATCTCATATTGTGTGTCTCTGTGATTATAGCCATTCTAGCAGGTATATAGTGGTATTTCAATGTAGGGATAATTTTTGCTTCCATAGTTATAAATGATATTGAACATTTTTTATGTATCTATTTGCCATTTATATATTCTTTTTAATGAAATGTCTTTTATATCATTTCCCTTTTAAACTAATTATGTTCAGCTTTTGAGAGTTCTTTATGTATTCTACATGAGTCCTTCTTCAAAATTTTATTTACTTTGTTCACTGTATTTGAAAGGCAAAGAGACTGAGAGATACATGGAGAGGGATCTTCTATCAGTGAGTTCTCTCCTCAAATTTCCCTGGCAACCAGGACTGGGCTAGGCCAAAGCCATGAGTTGGAACTTAATCTTAGAAGATCAACTCTATACTAACTAAAGATTTCAACAGTTTGCACCTACCCACACACACAAAGTATAAAGTACTCTTTGAAAACTAGTTTTACTGTTAATTCTCATAGTACAACACTTTAAGGACAGAGATCCTACATGGGGAGTAAGTGCACAGTGACTCCCGTTGTTGATTTAACAATTGACACTCTTATTTATGACGTCAGTGATCATCCCAGGCTCTTGCCACGAGCTGCCAAGACTGTGGAAGCCTCTTGAGTCCACAAACTCCAACCTTATTTAGACAAAGCCATAATCAAAGTGGAGGTATATCAGTGTTTTGCTGTGGAGTTTCTAGAGAAAATAATAAAGCAAATTTGTGATTTATAGGATGAGAATTCTAGCCCACATTATAACTGGAGAAAACCCTTATATTGTACCAGTTATGGGTTCTAGTATCAGATTTGCCACTAATTGTCTGTGACTTCAGATAAACCACTGTAACTGAACTCTGATTTTCTCATATGTAAAAATGAAGGAACTGGAGCAAATTCAGTGTTCTATAATTCTGAATCACAACAATGCACCATTTCAGAGATGAAAATCACATCTGTAATGAAAGTTTAGCCTGATTATGACTGAGAGTGCTTGTCAAAGATATGGATAGTAGGAGCACTGGGTGTGTTTAAACCACCCCTGAAACTCCTTTGGAGTGAATACATTTTTGGTAACACTTTTTTAATGAAGACATGTGGTAAATGTTCTGCTTCTTGTGGGAGAAATGTTGAAGCAACCCTTCACTTCTCTGGGTTTCCTGCATCAGAGTACTGTGAAATGTACATACTGGTTCACTCCAACTTTTCAAATTTCTCATCTGATTTAACACCAAAAAACCAGTGATCAGGAATAAATTAGAAGAGAATGAGACCGTCTTTTCTAAAGTTAAGTGGCAGTGGGGTACAGAGGAAGCAAGGATGAGAGAGAAGGAGGAAGAAGCTGATGAGTAGGGCTGTGATGATTAATTACTCAGTAGGAAAGTACACATCCATTCAGTGAGAAAAGTATTGTTAAGACTAGTTTATAATTAATTGCAACAATATCCTGGCTTAAAAGGAACCTCATAAAGAAAAGTACATCTCCTAGGCAATTTGGAAATCATTTTAAAAGATACTTTTCTTCCAACCTGTCATCCCAGGACCAGGGAACAAAGAACACTGTATAACTAGAGAAGGAAGAAACTGGTGAAAGGAGTAGTAGCTTAGGAACGCCATATCCTGCTGCAGTAGGAGAGAGAAGCCATGCCTGTGAGGATAATGAAGAGGTAATGGGAGTCTGAGGAAACAGATGGGAAGAGCATAGACAACATCATGTTGGTATTTAGAAAATTAATTGTGTATGTGGATTGCTGGGTTTATCAATCTCAGATTTGGAAAAGATTTGAAATCATTGCTAACTATGTTTTTTTTTTCTATTCTCAAATTTATTTTTCAACATTCAGCATTCATTCATTTTCCTATTTACTTAGAAGAGTTTTTTGTAAGGTTTTACTGTGAGGAAAGCACTGCCACAGATCTGGAGAATACCAAGGTGAGCAAGATGCTTTCTCCTTTCATCAAGACACTGACATGTTGGTCCAGGCAAGTCTCATTAAAGACAACTGAAGAAGTAGTTACAGAGTAATGTGGTGTGCCTTGGGGGAGAGGGTGAAGGTCAGGCAATAAGGACTGACAGCTATGGAAAGCCAAAAGGAAGAACGTTTATTTCTGCCTGGGCAAGTTGGAAACACACAGAAGGGGATTGATTTGTGGTTGGGGAGAGTAAGAATAGAAAAGTGTCTGTAGCCAGAGAGGAATCTCCCTCTGGGGATCTAATATCATCTGTTTTGTTTCCCCTGACTATACAGATGGAGTGAGGGGTAAGAGGTAGGGTGGAGAAGGCAGAGACCTCCATACTGCCAGCCTGCCACCCAATGACAAACATAATTCCTGTTTTAACACATCCAAAATTCATCCTGTTTGATGTCCTCTTTCATATGCATTTTGTTTTTAACCTATGTCACTTGCTTGAAAGCAGCACCACAGAATTCCCGCACTAGAAACTGTCCCACAGATTGTAACTGAGGGTGATACTTCCCAGCAAGAAACTGAGGCTCAGAGAAAGAGCAACACATGGACCAGCTAATTCTAACACAGCTGTGACTGAACTCCTAATCCAGACTCTTTTTTCTTTTTTTCCATTATCTCCACCCCATGCTTTTTTTTTTTTTTTTTCCTTTTTCAGATGATACTTACAACCTCCCTGGGGTACTAGATAATACTTGCATATCCTGGCTATTTTTATTTTTGCATGATTTTCCCATGAAGATTTTGTTGTTTCCTCTCTCAGACATGACCTGCAGACCTCAGGCTGGCCTCATTAACTGATCCCTATGGCACCTTAAAAGACAATGCTCCCTGGGGAGCCCATGCTCTGGACTGCAGGGCCTCAGCTGCAGCATTCCCACCAGTCCTGGGGCTCCCAGCAGTGCCAGACTGCCAGCAACTTTCATTACATGTGGAGGAAAATATTATGCCTGCAGCCAGTCTGGTTTCCTCCAATGTCACTTACAACATTGTGGTTTGAATCTGTTCACAGAAGAATCAATGGATGGTTTTGGATGTTATTGGAGAAGAAACCCAACTAGTGTCTCAAAGAATTCTTCTGGGAAATCTTCAGCTTCAGGAAGATGATATTTCAGATGGTGTCAGGGAAACAGCTTATCAAAATACCGTGGTGGGCAGAATTTAAGCATGACTGGGTAAGAGGTGGACACAGATCTACAGTAAACAGGGATGGCATCCAGGTGATACAGACACTCTCTTCTGCATCTTTGTCTCCTCACAATGATTGCTTTAGGGTCCCCAAGCCAAAACTGATGTTACACAGGGGAGTAAAAATTGGGCTACGTGGCTACATGATTTGGAAAAGCTAGATGCCCTCAACTGCTCGAGTTTTCCTCTCCACTGTCCCTCCTAATTAGTCCCATTGAGTTTCTCTTTCAGCTGTACACATTGAGTTATTTAACCAAAACTCACAGCCTTACCTTCAGAAGGAGAATACTAAAATGTGTATTTTAATATATGTAAAAGTATTAACACAATGTTATGGAAAAAAAATCCAAGGTGTTTTAGGTGAATTATGTGATGATGATGATGGTCTACTTCTTCATTTGCTAAAAAAAAATCTAAACTCCCACTGTACATTGAGCACTATAGTTAAAGATGAAATAAGACACAGTCCCAGCCTCCAAAGAACTCAGGCCCAGGAAGAAGATCTGTACACACATTTGCAATACAGTGTGATTGTAAAGGAGGGAGCAACTAGTATTAAGAGGACATCAGTAAAGCTGGAGAGAGGGAGGAATCATAGACAACTGATTGATAACATAGAAGTTCTTCGTCACTCATTAGAACTTCATAATTTGCTAGGACTTTATTGAGAAGCCACAGATAGCCGGATCAGAAAGAAGGATATTTAGAAAAGGAAGTCCTAATGGTTGGAAAAAGAGAGAGAATGTGGGGCTAGCAACCCCAGAGTGAATAGCAGTGGGGTCAACTTGCTTGGGAGGAGTACAGGTGAGGGACTTGCACTCCCTATCCATGAGCATTGGATGCCCAGGTAACAGACTGGTTGTATCCTCTGCCAGGAAGGGAAGGCACTGAGGGAAATGCCAAGGAATGGGGGGTCAAGTGTGAATTCCAAAAGGAAACACTGATTTCTTTGCAGTCTAATAAAGAAGACTGGCTTGTTTGTTTTATTTGTGCACGCTATTTAAATATTTGCTGCTTTCATTTGCCTATTTTGGCTTTCTTCAGAAAATATTCTTAGTTTACTGAAATGATTGCCAGTGCTTCAAAGAGTGTGAGTTTCACTCAATTCAGTTTAACAGTTTTACTGAGCAAATATCAGCTATTGCATGTTAGTGAGCACTCTACATAGCCCTCCTGAATAGATCCATGTCTGCACATCACCTATCATTACCTTTCATGTCAGATATTTGTTCCTTTGTATAAACTGTCTGTCCCTGCTCTAGGCTGTGAGCTCCACGAGATCAGGAGTACCCTCAGTTTTCTGCAAGGATGGACCTCAGGAACTAAGTGGTTCTGGGAAGCTGCAGGAACTCTGCAGGTATCTGTGCTTGAATAACCATTAAGTTCCAAAGAAAATAAAAGGATGCATAAGTTTTTGATCTCTCTGTGGAGATACTCTTGGGGATTTGAAACAAAAAATATTTACAAATGACAAATAGCCTAAGTGACACTTTAGCTAGAATAAATCTGGGGGAATAAATAAATTCAGATGTGAAAGAACTTTACTGTTTCGTAAAAACCTGAATTGATTTCAAACCCACATTCTGCTAGGGTGGCAGAAACCTTTTCTTTTCCCTAGTCTGTATCTGAGTTGATGGGGTGTTTACACAGGCCAAGCCTTCAGGAGGGCTGCTGTCTGGACCCCATTCCTCTGTCCACCCCAGTCAGTGCTGTGATGCCCTTGCATCCTCTCTCTTGATAACTCTTGTAGGTCCAGTAGGTCTCCCTGTCCCTTTCTTTCCACATACACAGACACAGGATTTCTGGCATTGTTTTCCCACCACTCATAAATACTACCATTGAACCTTTCTGCCAAGGTACTCAAGGCATGCACATCTCTACTAGGTAGGATCTTGTTGCCTTTTTCAGGCTATGTTTAAAAAACTGTCTATTTCTGCTCTTAGCATAGCTCTCAACAAACCACTTTCCTGGAATGACATCATGGAGAAAAGATTCAAGTCCTTTCTTATCTTCAGGTATGCAGAATTCTATGTTCTCATCAGTTCTTTTCTATTGCTCTTTATGTTTCAGAGCCTAGAGCAATATTTTTCTAGAATGGGATGGGAAATATCTTATTCCCCAATCAGTGTTTCCTAAACATTTGGATTTTCTGCAAATCTTTCCTGAAAAGCTTTTGTAATACAAAGTCTGGATCAAGAACCCCACAATTTTATTGTACTTTCCTGGAATGAACAGAAATAACAACTTTTTGTGACCACAATGAAGTACTTGAAGCAACTGATTTATGCAGAGAAAGGTTTATTTACAAAACCGTTTTGGAAGTTCAAATCCAAGATCATGTAACTACATGGATTGGGCCTTTTTTTTTTTTTTTTTTTTTTTTTTTGACGGCAGAGTGGACAGTGAGAGAAAGAGAGACAGAGAGAAAGGTCTTCCTTTGCCATTGGTTCACCCTCCAATGGCTGCTGCGGCTGGCACACCGCACTGATCTGAAGGCAGGAGCCAGGTGCTTCTCCTGGTCTCCCATGGGGTGCAGGGCCCAAGGACTTGGGCCATCCTCCACTGCACTCCCAGGCCACAGCAGAGAGCTGGCCTGGAAGAGGGGCAACCAGGAAAGAATCTGGCGCCAGACCGGGACTAGAACCTGGTGTGCTGGCTCCACAGGCGGAGGATTAGCCTATTGAGCCGAGGTGCATGGATTGGGCATGGATTGGGCCTTTAGTTAGCATAAAAGAAGGCAATAGCAGGATCACATTGTGAGCCCAGAAGCTGAGAGTGTTTGTATCTGATCTTGGACTTGAATAACTTCCCTTTCATTGTAGCTATCTTCTGACCTAAGGACCTCCTACTGGGTACACCTCACAAAGGTTTTACCACCTCCTGATAACACTCCCTGGGGGTGAAGCCTCTAACACACAGGCCTTAGAGGGGCACTTAACATTCAGATCAAAGCAGTTTGTGTAGAAAGAGGGGAAATGGGTATCCCTACTACCAAATCTGTAGGGAGGAGATTAATATTTCAAAAACCTTATTTTCCCATATTCTTTTCAAAACCTTTGCATGCCTGTGATAAAGCAGCATTTCTCATCCAGTTGTTCATCTTCTCCTCTCTCTGTAAGAGGATAGAGTCTGGGTCTACCTAAAATCAGCCTTGCCAAGGCAGTAAGAACCATGAGCAAAGCAATCCACACAAAGTCAAATAACACAGTTTATATAATGCAGTTATCAATGCAGAAGTCATGAATCAGTAGTCAAACAGACTGACATGGTTAGTGCTGGAATTGAGAAGCCGGTTTTGTGCCTAGTGGGGCTGCGGAATGTCTAGCCCTCAGGCCGTATAAGGCTTACAAAATCGTTTGGTCTGGCTGTGCCAAGGCGACCACAGGCGGGACTCGAAATTCAATAAATCTATAACAGGCTAACTTTGTATGCTCCGCAGAAGATGTTATAAATATCCAAATGGCCCTTGGTAGAAAAAAAAATGTTCCCCACCCCTGCTATAGGCAGAACTGAGAATTCAATGATGAATTTTGCTTCTGGCCTCTCTTTACAGAAGATGTACTCATATAGATGATATCAATGTAGTTTTTTATTACAGAGGGAGGACACACGCGTGCTTGCGAACACACACACACACACACACACACACACACAGAATTCCTATCTGCTGGTTTACTCCACAGTGACTTCAGTGACTAGGGCTGAGACATTGTAAAAGTGCGGAGTCAAGAATTCAATCCAGGTTTCTTTTGTAGGTGGCAGGAATACAATTACTTGAGTCATCACTGCTGCCTCCCAGGGTCTACATTAGTAGGAATTGAGAGCTAAGTATCAAGTGTAGATATTCTAATATGGAATGCAAACATCTTAATGGATTTTTAGTAACAGAGCATGAGTTTTTGAGGGTAAGCATACCTACTCATGTCCATTAGTGCTTTTAGATGGCACACCTTAAGATGGCATATTGTATGGCCGGCGCTGTGGCTCACTTGGCTAATCCTTTGCCTGCGGCGCCAGCACTCTGGGTTCTAGTCCCAGTTGGGGTGCCGGATTCTGTCCCAGTTGCTCCTCTTCCAGTCCAGCTCTCTGCTGTGGCCTGGGAGTGCAGTGGAGGATGGCCCAAGTCCTTGGGCTCTGCACCTGCATGGGAGACCAGGAGGAAGCACCTGTTTTTAAGTAGTCTCTGAGGGGTTTCATGCACCTAACAATTCATGACCCTTTTACTTGACATTTTTATCCATGTACAGTTGGGTTAAACCAAACATCAAGAAGTACCAATTGTGGGCCGGGGAGTCAAGTCTATTCTTTGCCTTTGGGCAGTTGAGGGGCGTCTTGACTGGTGCATGCACATAAGCCTTTTGGTTTCTTTAACACAAACTGCAGAGAAAACACTTCCTTCACTTAACTCTGGCTTGAGGGAAAGTGCCATTACCCGCTAATGGGTCTTAATATTTCACATTTATAGACTTTTGTTTGGGTTAATACTTTATATCTTTAGATATCTCTGTGTAAAATGAATACTTCAAGGGTGTGCTTCAAGGGATAAAAGTTTATATTGGCTAAGACAGCATATTATCCTGGAAAGAACATGAGCTCTATGCTCAGAACATGCTGGCTGGAATTTCAACTGCATCACGTAGTGACTGAGTAATTTTTGTCCCCAACGAAAATCCCAGTCTCTTTATCTGTAAAATTACACTAAACAGTCATGTCTACCTCATAGGTTGTGAAGATTAAGTGAAATCTTATCTGTGAATAACACTTGGTAACTCTGAGTTGAATAAAAGCTCGTCTATTCACTAATTATGCACTATCCTATACCACACACCTGTCATCACGGAGCATTCTGGCATGACACAATCTTCCTTTTTGCCCCAACTAGTGGCAAAATCACTCATGATTGCATCATGCATATGGATGCCAATGCAACAAATTGATCTTAATTTCTTTGACATCATTCTCTCTTTTACATTTCAATAACACACACACATACCTGAATCTGGTTCTTAGGATCTACAGAATGGTAAATTTAAGGATTCCAAGATCTGTCATAGCCCATCCTTAGAATCATTATATTTCCCTATATCAACCTGTTTTTCAACTTCTTTGAGACTTTGTTCCTTAAATATTTAACTTTCCTCAAAGCTTATCTCTTTTCTGATGGTTTTCCCTTTTTTTCTTACCCAATATAAATACAATCTCTTAACTAACTCTCTCACCAGCACTTCAAAATCCATAGACCTTGCCCTTTTGGATCCGCTCTTTCAATGCACAACCATTGATAAATCAAAGTTCTTGTGATCTCTACTTATGTATTTGGATTGTTAAGCATTGTTAAAGAGCATTGCATATCTGTATATATTGTGACCACCATAAATTTGTGTACTCTAATTCAGTGATGTGCTCTGTACTATGTAACAAACCTTTTACTTCTCCCAGCTCAGCTGTTTCAGCTGTGTCTTCTGCCTCTCACAGAAGCTATTCGATGTTTTCCTTAAACTTTATTATGAAAAGTGCTATGTATAAATATGGACACTTATTCCATCTCTGCTATAATTTCAGTGATGATCATATCCCTTAATTTTATAGAAAAAACCCTGAAACTCTCAGACATGAATACCCTTACTATCTTACCTTGGAGTGTACAAACTACAACTTATCTAAATTACTTGTATGTTCATCCCCAATACTCTACTTGCATATTAAAGAAAGATGTTTCTCTTCTTCAGTTCAATCCTGGTTTCTCCCAAGGTGTTCTAGATTTGATCTCCTATTCCTAGAAGGAAGCTTGTATCTTCATTATCCTCTTTCATCCTGAATTTACTGTACTTTCCTTTTCTGACTCCTTTCAAGTAGGCTATACACATGGTCAATACCCTTTGATGATGATGATGGTGGTGGTGGTGATAACAATAAGTCTCCTTGAACTTTTCATCCTTCCCTAACTACACCCCTATACCTCTCTTTCCTTTTATAACTAAACTCTTTAAAAGATTATACTCCTTTGTTGATCTATCTCAACCTCCCAACAACTCAGCTGGGTTCCATCCCCTACTGCTGCACTACAGCTGTGACTCTTTTTGAAACTGAAATATTTCCTTTAAGTTGCAATTTACTTATTCTTGCCTTTCCTCTAAAACTCTTCCACACAATTACTATCTTTTTATTCCTGTTGTTGTCTTACCTGCCTCAATTACAAGTTTTTCCATTTTCTGGGCTTTTTACCTTTTTGCCTACTCCTTAAAAGTTAGTAATTACAAGGGCCCCATCCTTGGTACTCATTTATTTTTATTTGATGTGCTCTCGTGGGTTTCAATGAAACCCTACATAGATATAAATGCAAAGATTACATTTCCAGTCCAAAGCTGTTCCTGTTCTCTCACAACCCAACTGTCTGCCTACCAGACTCTACTAAGGAGATTTCAAAAGCTCAACATCCAAACCAACATTAGCCTAATATTGAACTCATCTTTTTACCTTCCACTCCACCTATCAGAGACAGATCAGCTCCTCTGCTTTTGTTACACTCCTAATTTATGGAAAGATCCAGTTATATAAGTCAGAAAACTGAAAGCCACTCTTGTTTCTTCCCTAGCATTCAATCATCCACCAAATCTTACAGTACTCTCTATTTAATACTTCTAATAATCACCACATTCATCCCACTGCTAACTCCTTAGTTCAAGCCCTTACAATCTCTTTTTGGATTCCTGCAGCTATCATGTAACTTGTCATTATTCTGGACTTTCTTCTCTTAACCACCAGAATGATGTTTCCATAGCATGGTGTATTTCTTCAATAGTTCCTGACTTTTTATAGGATGAAGCTCAGACTCTTAATTTATAAATGACTTTCAATGATCTATCTCCATGTCTGGCTTCTATGATTTAATGTTCACAGCACTCAAATCTACCCATCAAATGCTGATTCATTCTTCAAGATTCAGCTCAAAATTCATTTTTCTCTGTGAAATCTTATTCCACTCCCTCTACACCACAACCTGTCCATTTTCTTGAGTATAATTAATCATTTTGTATTTTGTATTATTACTTCTCTTTTCCAAACTTGTATCACTAAGTCTTTGGGACTTTACTGCATTTAAGCATTTTCTCTTCCTCTAAATTGCAAGGCAATAGAAAACATGGGAGTATATGGCCGTACCACCCTGAAAGCACCTGATTTTATCTCATCTCAGCAGCTAAGCAGGGTCAGGCCTTGTTAGTACTTGGATGGGAGAAAACATAGGAATATGTTGTTGATTGATATGTTCTCAATATCTGCTACAGCTGTAGCCTAAAAATTCCTAGTTCTCAGTAAGCATTTTTAAAGACGTAGTAGAGAAATTCGAATCCTAAATGGATTTTTGAAAAATGAGTAGAACATATGATATAATAAAGTTAAAGGAAACTCTAGGAAGTAAAACAATAAGTTGTGAAAATTGTACAAATCATAAATATGGAAAATATTCATAAATATGGAAACTAGGAAATATACTTCAAGTGGTATTTTTAAGAGAAAAGTAAGATTTATTAGAGACAAAGACTTTTATGTGGTATTAATAGTTTTATAGTTGTATCCTACCTAAATAAGCATGTTGAGCCCTGCTTCCCGTGTGATGGTATTTAGAGGTGTGGTCTTGGGAAGCTAATTTAGGGTTAGATGGGATGATGATAGAACCCTTGTGATGGGATTACTTCTGTGATGAAAACCAGAGTTTTCTCACTCTCCCCCTCTCTATCATATGAGAAAATGGAGAAAATGACCATGTACAAGCCAGGAAATGAGTCACCACCAGCAACTGTACCAGCCGGCAGTTTGATCTTCCACTTTCCCACCTCCAGAACTGTGAAAAGCAAATGTCTATAGTTTAAGCTGCTCAGTCTGTGGCACTTTGTTATGTCAGCACCAGCAGACCAAGCTGCATAGTGATTGCTGAACATAAAGCTTCTTGGGTAATCCCGAATAGGAATGATTTATCCCTCCTTCACCACCCTGCAAAGCCTTTCCTCTCACACTCCCCTTACAGTTACGCATTGCAAGACGCCTGCCTTATCTGAATTGAATCAAATGGAGGACCAAGACAGAGTCAGCTTATGAGTTGTGCCTTGCAGAGTTGTGCAGTCACAATCTGTGTGATAGTGCTTGAGTTTTCTATTCTGAACCTGTTCCAAGGTTATAATACAGATAGCCAAGTTACCATCTTTGGGAGGCCATTTGAGTTATGTGAGACTTAGGGAGGGAGAATACAGATTCAAGCGTGTAGATCATAAGTAGAACCCATAAAATATGAACTATATTTTATGAACTTTTGATTTGTGTGTTGTGGATGATAGTGTGAAAGAATACTTCTTAAATTATCTAAGTGGTGCCTGCCCTCTATAAATTTCATTTATTCCCATGCCTGTATGTGACCATATTGGGCAAATTAATCAAGAAGTTGAATACTAAACTTTCTCCAACTAAAAGATCAACTTGCTCCCGAGTTATTTGTGTATAACTGTGTCTTATCTGATCCCACTGGTTCTCGTTATTCTAGTGATTATGAATGAAGTTCATTTGACACTATTTCTACCTCCCTAGTTTTCTGTGACTTCACTCAATAACTCAAACGTTTTATCTCCTCAGATCCTATTAAGGAAAAAAAATGTGGAAATGAGACACTAAATGCGTTGGTGGTGGGGTTATTAGGCCTATCTCCTTTAAAAAAAAAAACAACCAGCTATTCCAGACATAAACAATACTTTCTATACTGGGATACAGCCATTGCTTTAACTATAGCTATTACTCACTGACATAAGATGCTCGAAGCCTGAGCCTGTAACTGAGTGAAAGAATTTTCCTTATAACCAGAGAGTGTCAGGAATAATAGAGGCTCTTCATTTGATATTTTCACTTTTCAAAGACACTGAAGTCCTCAGAGTTAAAGTGATTTAACTAAGGTCTGAATTGACCATGTTTTTTCATTTTCTGTATTCCTTTAAAAAAGATTTACTTAATTGAAAAGCAGAGTGACAGAGACAGGGGGTGATGTGTGTGTGTGTGTGGGAAAGAGAGAGAGAGAGAGAAAGAGAGAGAGAGAGAGAGAATCTTCCATTTGCCGGCTCATTCTCCAAATGCCTGCAATAGCCACGGTCAGATCAGGAGCAAGCCAGGAGACAGGAAGTCCATGTGGCTTTCCCTTGTGCATGGCAGGAGCCCAGCTACTTGGGCATTATTGGCTTCCTCCTAGGTACATTAGCAAGAAGCTGGATCGGAAGCAGAAGAGCTGACACTCAATCCCATCACTCCAATATGGGATGTGGGCATCCCAAGCAACAGCTTAAACTACTTCATCACAACTCCCACTCCAATTTTCTGTAATTGCTACTTTGGCATTTGAGGCCTTGAACCTGGAGAGACTGCCCCTCACTGGGCAAGCTAATCCCTAGAGAAAGCAAACTCCCTAGCATGTGTGTCCAAAGCCCACAGCCCCAACCATGGCTTCCATCAAACTCTTCCATGCCAATCCAAAGACCCCCCTGCTCTAAACTGCCTCAAGGCCAGGGACCTGACAATTAGGAACCATCACATATACCAGCCTTGGAAATTTATTCAAGCTATCCAACTCTATACTTAGCTCATCTGTGCTGCTTCACCCTTTCTTTCCCATAAAAAATCCCAATAAAGGCTCTGAGACATGCTCTCCCCTCTCTTCCTTCTGCCTTCTGACTGGCCTCAGAGGCTCCTGATAATGTGGCTGGCTCTGTGGGGCATGGTATGCCTCTTACTTCTAGTAAACTATGAGTTTAAGCTTCTCGCTTCATGAAAGTCATTTCCATGTTTGCTGTCAGATCATATCCTGATTAAAGCAAATCCTGAGTGCATTTTGAGTAAGGTCCCTTGGATTGGTAGTGAAAGATAGCTAATCAGGGCCTGAGACCCCAGTCTGTGCTTCTTACTACCTCCACACTGCATCTTCTCCTGCAGTCCTGAAGTGATGAAGACTAGGGATGTGTCTCTGGAGAGAACTAACTGAGCTCACAAAGACAAATTGCTCTTGTACAAATAAAGTTGACTACTGTTTCTCGGAATAGCTAAAGAAATCTTGGAAATATTTGTGAGCATTCACTCTTGGGCTTATGTGTGGGAAAGGGTTGAAATGAAGTGGATCTGGTTCTGGAGGAAGGCAGCTAGGTTTCTTCATCTGTATTTACTTCTTAGAGCACTGTGGAAGGCACTGTGCTAAGCATGGTGGCAAATTGGATCAATGGGTCCAATCCTTGCCTGTTTTCTGCCTGGGTGGCATGTATGCATCACTTCAATATATTATCATGGCCAGAGGAGTCTAAGAGAAAAGACATTACCATGGGAAGGAAAAATCAATTCTTACTGGGATAACCAAAGAAAATCTATATCCAAATAATAAATTCACACATTTCATATAAATATAGTGCTTATGGTGTGGCAGGGTCACATCCGAGCTTGCACTAGAAATAGATTTGGTGTTTTATGTACAAATGAGAATGAAGATACTCAAGCATTCATATACATGTGTTGGTACACATAGGAGAAGGAAACCTCTATATGAATTGTGTTCTCTTTGGCATCTATTTACTAACTGGCTCCAAGAAGAAGATCTCACACCCTTTAGAAATAGGGGACTATAAAAAAGCTAAGACTCTTCGTGGGCTCCATTGTGAAATTTGAGATCCACTCAGTGCTGCTCTGAGGACCAGAGAGCAATGTGATGAAGAGAATGAAAAACAATTTCCCCTCACTGATCTAAGACCTTGACACCATAAGAACTAAAGGGAACAGAGCTTCAAGTTCATGAGGAGTTTGGAATATTAAAAGTAGTGAGAACTCATGAATGAGGCTATAATGAGGAGCCTTTCTCAAGAGAGAGACAAAAATGAGGCAAGAATAGAAGAGAGTGAATAAGCTTATATCTGAGTGTTCATGAGATCAAGATTCCTTGGCTAGGGTTGGAGGTTTGTGGTCCTAAATCAGTTTAGAACTTTGAGGGAGGGAAATCTGAGTTAATATTCATATCACTTCATTTGTATGTACCTTGGGGCAGAGACAAAAGAAAATGGAAGAGTTTGGCTGCTAGAATCACAACTGTTACTAACTAAACAGAAAATAGCCTCACTATTTTATGACTCCTGCTCCACTACTGTCCTGTATTTCTTTTTGGCTTTTAACTAGTTTTTGAAAGATAAAAATGTAATTTAATTACCAATCTGCATGCATAGAAAACTGACTTGACCTCTTATTTCTCTAGACTGTTGTTTTTTGCCTTATATGAATTGAGTGAATGGGCCACTTATTTTGACAGTAACTAGAGTAAGTCAATTCTATTTACTCTAATTGGAAAAGGGAACAGAAACTCAAACTAGCAATTAAATACAAGATCTATATAATTAAGAGTCACTTTTCACAAGTATACAGCAACTGACAACTTTGTGAATGTAGAAAATCGGCATGTATGTACTTGAGTCTTTTCCCTCTAATGGGTCAGAGATGTCTGAATTCTTGACATGGTTCTTTTTCTTTGCTTAGAAAGTTCACAAAGATCTTAAAGCCCTATAGTTAAATTATTCTGTAGAAGTCTCAGAAAGTGAATTTTTTAAAAAGATTTATTTTATTTATTTGAAAGAGAGAGTTACAGAGAGAGGTAGAGACAGAGAGGTCTTTTATCTGCTGGTTCACTCCCCCAATGGCCGCAATGGCCGGAGCTGAGCTGATCCAAAGCCAGGAGCCAGGAGCTTCTTCCAGGTCTCCCACATGGATGCAGGGGCCCAAGGACTTGGGCCATCCTCCACTGCTTTCCCAGGCCATAGCAGAGAGCTGGATTGGAAGAGGAATAGCTGGGACTAGAACTGGTGCCCCTATGGGATGCCACTGCTTCAGGCCAGGGTATTAACCTGCTACGCCACAGCGCCAGCCCCTCAGAAAGTGAATTTACCTGTCAAGAAGAGATTCTTGGGAAAATAAGCAGAATTATTGGCAATCTATCCCACAGAAACTTTAAAAAAAAATTCTACCGTTTTCACCATTATTGAAATTCATGCATCTGTTATTTGGATGTTTCTCCTTCAAGGACAACAGAAAAATTCAAAAGTCCTCTAGGGAATTAAGCATTTAAATTTCCCACAAGCTTGTCCTTCTGAAAGCGGAATTCATCAACTCAGTAGGATGAGAAAGAAAAATAATCTCTCTGCAACTCAGTCTTTATCTAAATATGCAAAGGCAGACGTGACCAGAGACCTTGGTCTTTTCCATTCCTCGTGCCTTTTAAGAGATTTTTAAAAATATATAACTTTATAGGGAGTTTCATCAAAAGGCTATATTCACTGATTTTCAGTAAATTTATAGTTTTGCAGCCATTACAATCATCTAGCTTCATAACTTTTCTATCATCCCCAAAATTTTCTGTCAAGTCCAAGTGCCATCAATCTACCCTCCTATTACCAGCACCCCATTCCTGCAGTCTCCAATCAAGCACTGCTTACTCGCTTTTCTGTATGCTCCAGTCAACCACTACTAATATCTGCCTTTTCTGGTTATTTCATAAAGATGCAGCCACTGAGTATGCAGCCTTTTGTATTTGTATCTTTTATTTATAATAGTTTTAAGATTAGGTCATTGTTTTGAAATGAACATTTGTGACCCTCCCAAAACTCATGTGTCAACACCATCTCCAGTGGGATGGTGTTGTGAGATGAGGTCTATTGGAAAAGATTGAATATTTTTTAGTTATTTACTTATTTGCTAGTCTAGAGACAGAAAGACAGAGACAGATAGAGAGCTCCCATCGGTTGATTCATTTCCCAAACACCAGCAATGGATGGGGCTGAGCCAGTCTGAAACCAGTGGTTGAGAACTCAATCCACCTGGTGGCATGAGTTCAAGTGCTTGAGTTGTCACTTGCTGCCACTAGGATGCTCATGAGCAGGAAGCTGGAATCCGAAGCAGAGCTGGGACTCCAACCAGGCACTCTCATATTTGATGCAGGCCTTTTAACTACTATTACACCAGTAATTAGGTTTAGATGGAGTCAAGAGGGTAGAAATTGCATGATGTGATTTGTGTCCTTATCAGAGAAGAAGAGCAAAGCATGCTGTCTCTGTCAGGTGAAGATATGAGAAAGTGACCATCTCCAAACCAGGAAGAATCTCCTTCCGGGACAGAATATGCTGGTGCCCTGACCTTGGACTTTCAAGTCTCTAGAACTGTGAGGAATAAATTTTCATAAAGTCATCCAATCCCTGGTAACTTGTTATGGCAGACCAAATGGACCAAGATATCTATGTTGTAACATGTGTCACTCCTTTACTTTTTATTGCTAAAAAGCATTTCAGTGTATAGATATGACACATTTTAATAATTTATTAGTTGATGGACATTTGGACTGTTTTATTCCTAACATGAATAACGCTACATACAAGTCCTTTTGAGGACATATGATTTCATTGCATTGGCTTAAATTTTGTTTTTATGTTTCATTTATTTCTTTGAAGTATAGAGTGACAAGGAGAGACAGAGAAGGAGATCCTCTATCTGTAAGTTTACTCCCTTAAAGCCTGCAACAGAGGGGCCAGTACAAGTCAGGAGCCTTGAACTCCATCCAATTTTCCCACATGGGTAGCAGGAACCCACGTACTTGAGCCGTCATCTGTTGCTTCCCAAGAACATTAGCAGAAAGCTGAGTCAGAAGTAGAGGTGGGACTAGATCCCAGACACTCTGATTTGGGATGCAGGAATTCCATATAGCTGCTTAAACAGGCAATGCCAAAATGCCTCTCTCAAATTTCCAAGAGAAACATTGCTAGGTCTTACAGTAAATTCATGAATGTTTAAGAAATTACCAAAATGTTTTTCCTTTCCACTAGCAATGCATGAGGGCTCCATTTCCCTACCAAAGCTTTGTATTTTCTGTCTTTATTATTCGTCTCTCTTTTGGGTGTGTGGTGGTAGTGTATTGTTTGAGTTTTCATTTTTTACTGATTAATGAGGTTA
This sequence comes from Sylvilagus floridanus, assembly GCA_949820135.1. Lineage (NCBI taxonomy): Eukaryota > Metazoa > Chordata > Mammalia > Lagomorpha > Leporidae > Sylvilagus > Sylvilagus floridanus. The sequence goes on from OX463225.1 coordinate 124,821,464, forward strand.
ACACATTTTCTTTCCTATATTTTCTTTGGTGAAATATATAATCTTGATTTTGCCTGTTTTTAATCAAATTGTTTACTATTTATTGAGTTATAAAAATATATATGCTAGAAGTCCTTTTTCAGACATATAATTTCCCAAACATCTTCTTCTCCTAGTGTGAGATATAAGTTGTCATTTCATCATTATATTTTTTGAAGCACAGAAGTTTCAATTTTAGTCAAATTAAACTTTTTTCTTTTTGTGACTTTTATTACCTAAGAATCTTTTTGCTAACTTATGGTGACAACAGTGTTTATGTTTTACTCTTGAGTTTTATAGTTTTAGCTCTATATTCAAATATATTATCCATTTTGAATTAATATTAGTACAGAGTATGAAGGGAATCTAAACTCTTCTTTATTTTTAAATTTTTTGCATATGGAGATCCAATTGTCCCATCACTATTTATTAGAAAAAAAAAAAAAACCTGTTCTTTCTCCTTTAAATTGCCTTGGTACTATTGATAATAGGGTTTAATTCTGGGCATTCATTCTGTTCCATAAGCCTGAAATTATCAAGTACATTGAAAGTGTGTCATTGTAAAAAATTAAAAGATGGGTTTGTGCTGTGGCCTGCGGTGCCAGCATGCCATATGGCACTGGTTCAAGTCCTGGCTGCTCCACTTCCGATCCAGCTCTCTGCTTTGGTCTGGGCACCTGCACTCGTGTGGGAGACCTGGAAGACGCTCCTAGTTCCTGGCTTCGGATCAGCTCAGCTCTGGCCATTGTGGCTGTTTGGGGAGTGAACCAGCGGATGGAAGACCTCTCTCTCTAACTTTGTCATTCAAATAAATAAAATAAATCTTTTAAAAAATTAAAAGAAAAGAAGGAGGAGTGTTGGTAGGACTGAGGGAGGGAAAGAGGGTAGAGTGGGAAGTATCTTTATGCTCTTAAAACTGTATATATGAGATTCATGAAGTCTGTTCCCTTTATATAAATTGCAAAAGTTTTTTTTTTTTTAAAAAAAAGGATGACCAGAGCCTAGGGAGATTACTGACGCCATAAACAAGAGTGTCAAATTGTTAAATCAACATCAGGAGTCACTGTGTACTTACGTCTCATGAGGGATCTGTCCTTAATGTGTTATCCAATGTGAAATAATGCTATTACTAGTACTGAAACAGTATTTTTGCACTTTGTGTTTCTGAGTGGGTGCAAACTGGTGAAATCTTTACATAGTATATATTGAATCGATCTTCTTTATATAAAGATAATTGCAAATGATTAAAAAATCTTGGTGTTAAACTGGAAATCGCATAGACAATTAATCAATTTTTTAAAAAAAATCATGTAGGATCTCTGTCCTTAATGTGCTGTACATTGTGAATTAATACTATAACTAGCACTCCAACAGTATTATCATTTTGTGTCTCTATGCGAGGGCAAACCGTTGAAATCTTTACGTAATATGTTCTAAATTGATCTTCTGTGTATAAAGAGAATTGACAATGAATCTTGATGTGGGCGGAGGGCGGGAGGGAGCGGGAGAGGGGAGGGTAGGGGGAGTGAGGGAGGTTGTGGGGGGGGAGCCATTGTGATCCATAAGCTGTTCTTTGGAAATTTATATTCTTTAAATAAAAGCTTTATATTAAAAAAAAAAAAGGATCTCAATTGTTTTCCATTGTTCTAAATATCTACATTTATGCCAATACCACACCATTCTTATTTCTATAGCTTTATGATATTTTGGAATTTGGTCGTGTAAATCACCTTTTTTCTTTATATAAATTGTTTTGGCTCTTCTAGGTCCAATGCCTATCTACATACATTCTAAGGTAAAAAAATTTCTACAGAAAATGTTGTTATGATTTTATAAGAGATTGTATCAAATCTACAGCTCATTTTGGGAAAAATTATCATCTTAACAATATTGAATTTTCTAACTCTTGAAAACACAATGTCTCTCTATTTACACAGTTTTTTGTTTTGTTTGGTTGGTTTTTTTTTTTTTTTTTTTTTTTTGGACAGGCAGGGTGGACAGTGAAAGAGAGAGACAGAGAGAAAGGTCTTCCTTTGCCGTTGGTTCACCCTCCAATGGCTGCTGCGGCTGGCGCACTGAGCTGATCTGAAGGCAGAAGCCAGGTGCCTATCCTGGTCTCCCATGGAGTGCAGGGCCCAAGCACTTGGGCCATCCTCCACCGCACTCCCGGGCCACAGCAGAGAGCTGGCCTGGAAGAGGAGCAACCTGGACAGAATCCAGCACCCCGACCGGGACTAGAACCCGGTGTGTTGGTGCCGAAAGGTGGAGGATTAGCCTAGTGAGCCACGGCGCCGGCCAATTTACACAGTTTTTAATTTCTCCCAGCAATTGTTTATAGTTTTTCAGTGTACAAATACTGTACTTCCTTTGTGAAATTTGTTCCTAAATATTTTGTTTTTTTAATGCAATTGTGAATACATTTGTTCTATAAAATTCATTTTCAGGTTGCTTCTTATATTAGCCTTTTTTTGTCCAAAGAAAGTAATACCTGTTGTAACCTATAAAACTTTGACAAATCAATACAATGCTCTTTAATATAACAAAATCATATTTTTGTTGGAGTCATATATTTTAGTAGTGCTAAACACTCATTTCAAAAATATTATTTAAGTACCAAATTAAATCATCTTGCTATGTAGCATACTAAGTTATTTTATACAATTAATGTCTTTTAAAACTGTGCAATTTCTCCTTTTGAAGTGAATTCCTTCATGCAAGCTCTTAAATTTTATAGTAGTAGCACAATGGTGTGTATAGAAGAGTGGGTCTGCTTTATTCTAGGTTGGTCCAAAGCCAGATGCAGTTCCAATATGTGAAAAGCTTTAAATTCTACCCAAAGGAGAATTAAGATACTCATTACAGAATGGATTGAAATTACATTTTTGCGAAACTTAGAAAACCAAAATAGAAAGGAAGAAAGGAGAGGGATTGAGGGAGGGAAAGGGGGAGGAAGGAAAAAATGGCTTTCTTAGAACTATACCTATGAATACATGAAAACCGTTCTCTTTATATTAATAAAAATTGTTTAAAAACCCACTAATTGCAGATGATCCTTTTGATTTAGAAGACCTGCATCTTTGATCAAAAGCCATATAGTCTTATTCCAACTGATTTAAAAAATTCTACCTAACAACAAATAAATAAACCAGCAGCCTGGACAGCTGTGGGCCTGATGAAGAATACATACTGTTGTTATTATTTCTCCCATTTCTCTACAAATGTTGTTGCTGCCATAGCGCCCTATGCTTCCTCTTGCTGATACTGCCGGTTCTACAATTTCAGGATTTAATTGATTTATTAACCACCCCTCTGCTTCTCAGCCTTTATAGTGTTTGATGATGCTGTGCTTGGCATCAATCCTTCAAGGTAACAACTGAGGCTGATATCATTCACGGTGATTACGACTTCTTTTTTTAAAAAAAATTATTTATTACTTATTTGAAAGTCAGAGTTACACAGAGAGAGGAGAGGCAGAGATCTTCCATCCGATGGTTCACTCCCCAAATGGCCGCAACGGCCAGACCTGTGCCAATCTGAAGCCAGGAGCCAGGAGCTTCTTCCAGGTCTCCCACGTGGGTGCAAGGGCCCAAGGATTTGGGCCATCTTATACTGCTTTCCTGGGCCATAGAAGAGAGCTAGACAGGAAGTGGAGCAGCTGGGTCTCGAACTGGCGCCCATATGGGATGCCGGCACTTCAGGCCAGGGCGTTAACCCACTGCGCCACAGTACTGGCCCCAATTATGACTTCTTAAGTTAACTAGTTCTTTCTGGGTCCCAAGGATGTGGTTTGTAGCTAAGTCTCTCATCTACTAAAACCATATTTGTAAATGAAATATTAGATTTGAGTTCCATTGTTCTTTCTACAGGATCAACTATAGAATGTTTTTACACATATATTTTGGTTCTGGCTGCACCAATACAAGACTTCACAATGGAAGGCAGTCCACACTTGGTGAGCTGAAAAATCTGTGGCTATGCAACCTCTCAGAAGGTCTTCTGTGTCTGTCCAGCATATCCAACCACATTTGAGTTCATCATATTTGGTTATTTTTGCATTGTGGCTGTTGCAATGGTTTCCCATAGGTGGTCAAAGACTTGTCCTGAGATGCAAATCTTCATGGTGCTGGCTGCCTGTGTGATGTCTGGGTGGTGTTAGGGGATAAGAAGGCAAAAAGGCTACACCTGCTTCTGCCCCATTCCCAGGGTCTTGGCCAGCAGTGCAACCTTGCTAAGTTTCTTATCTATTTTTAGTGTTTGTATGTGTGTGTGTATGTGTATATTCCTTAGGATTTTTTTTACATATAAGATCATGCCATCCATAAGACAGCTTTTACTTATGTGAAGGACAGGAACTAAGCACTGACAACACCCAAGCCAAATCCCATCACTTTCCATGCCAATTCAACATGGCTGAAGACTTGCAGCTAAGCCTCACTTCCCATCAGCCACCTGATGCTGTGACACTTCTGGAGATCACCCCACACACTGCAGCCTCACTCCAAACCTTACCTCCTTTGGATCTTCGACACTGTCCTGAGCATGACCTCTATTCTATAAAAAGGACAATTTCAACCTGGTGGGGCAATCCTCCCTGGCGAAATGGCCCACACTCATGTCCAAGTATGTAGTATCTTTTTGCCTTCGTCTGTTCACCTCTATCTATGCCTCCCCGTATTCTTACGTTCAAGAAAATGAGAACCTGAACTTAGTCTAGGTGGGAGTCTCTCCAAGTGCACCTGGGTATCTTGATCATCACAACGTAATTGGGGGTCCCCATCTCCACACTACTATCTCATAGAATGAATTGAGAAATGTTTCTTATTTCTCTGGTTTCTGAAAGAGTTTATGATCAACTGACATAATTTCTTACTTAAATATTTGATAGAATTCACCAGATAGAGAAGCTATCTGGATCTCAGCTTTACTTAATGGAAAATTTTTTAGTACAAATTCAACTCCTTTGCTTGGTGTAGACCGATTCAAATTTTCTAATTTATCCTTTTTCTAGAAATTGTCAATGTCATCTAAGTTTTTTAAATTGTTAGAACAAATTTTTTCATAATAGTCCCTTATATCTTTCCATTTCTCTCAGATCAGTAATAATGTCTTTCACTTCTAATTTTGGTAAATTGTGCTCCTCTCTTATTTTCTTGTTCAGTGTAGCTAAGGACTTGTCATTTCTGTTGGTCTTTTCAAATATTTGTCAAGGGACAAAATTACAACAATTTAGTTCAAAAGCTTTAATTGGCTTTATTTTCAATTATAGAATTGAGCAACACGTTATTCCATAAAAAGGAAAAATGTTCTAATAGTCTGAGCAAAGGAAGTTGATTTTATAGATAGATAACTTGCTTTTTTTTCTCATACAGTTGTTGAGAGCTATAGATTTCCTGAGAAGCACGACTTGACATTTTGATATAATGTTTTTGTTTTCATTAAAACTTTTTCTTGTGCTTTCTTCTTTGAACTTTGAGTTATTCATAAGTATGCTATTTAACTTCAAAATATTTGGCATTTTCTGAGATTTCTTTCTATCGTTAACCTTCAATTTAATTTTGTTGTGGCCAGAGAACACACTTTACACAATTTAAGGGTTTTTTTTTAAAAGGTATTGACTTGTTTTGTGGCACAGTATATCATCTATCTGGAGAATTTCCCAAATGAACTTGGAAACAATGTGTCTTCAGAATTCTTTGGGTAGAACGATCTATAAATGTCAGTTCTAATAAGTCTGTTGATAGACTTGCTCAAATTTTCTTTACACTAGCTGATTTACTCTTTCATTATTCTCTCAATTATTGAAATATTCAGCTATTGTTGGTAAGTGGTCTATTTCTCCTTTAAGGTCTGTCGTCATTTTTGCTTTATGTATTCTTGGCAACTGTTCTGAGTATGAATACATTTAAGATTGTTATAGGGATGCATGTTTGGCTTACTTGAGTGCTTAACTTTGATACTCTGCTCCAGCTTCTGACTCCAGCTTTCTGCTAATGCAGACCCGGGAAGGCAGCAGTGAGAGATCAAGTAATTGGATTCCTGCCACTCACATGGGAGACCTGGACTGAGTTATTGTCTCCTCCTACCTTCAGCCTCATCTCAGCCCTTGTCATCACTGGCATTTGGGAAATGAATCTGCAGATGGGAGTGCTCTGTCTGTCCATTTCACTCTCTATGCTTTTCAAATAGATAATAAAATGTTTTTGAAGTGTTGTATCTTCCTGATCCCACTTTTATCAGTATAAAATATCCTAAAGATATTTTGACATCAGGATTTTGACTTGGTTTTCTTATATGATTTTGATCTCTTTTAAAGAATATTTTTATTGTTAGATCAGTGCTATCATTCTTGCCTTCACTTATTTATGATTTTTAAAAAATTCTAAGTGATAAGTGACTTTTATACTCATGAAAAGCCCAGTTGGATGACTACTCCTGAGTTTATGCTAATGAGGTGACAGAAGTGGGCCTCATGTATCCTCAGAATGGGGTTGGTCAGCAGAAAGACCAAGAGATTACAGACCTCCAAGGGAAGGGTGAGTGGGCTGAAGACTGAGTCTGTAAAAAGTCCTAGACAAAGAGCTATGGGGAGCTTCCAGGGCGGTGAATGCATTCACATGGCCAGAAGGCAGCATACTCCAGCTCCACAGTGACAGAGATTCCAGACCTTGCCCTATGTATGTTTTCCTGTGGCTGTTTCTTTGTACTGTTGATAAAAATTGGTAAGGTAAATATAAGCAAATAGTTTTCCTGAGTTCTGCAAGTTGTTCTAGCAAATTATTGAGCCTAAGGAGATCATGGAAACTGTCAGTTCATAACTGGTTCATCAGAAGGTGGGTGGGATGCAGGCATTTGGGTTTGGCAGGGTGGTTAGGACTCCACATGAAACATCAGCATCAAATACCAGATTGCCTGGGTTTAAGTCTTGGCTCCACTCTCCAATGCCACTTCTTGCTAATGTGCACCCTAGGAGGCAGTAGGTGATGGCTTAAGTACTTGTGTCCTTGCCACCCATGTGGGAGAGCTGGATGGAGTTCTGCACTCCTCTTTGGCTTGGCCCTGGCTAAGAAGTAAACCAGTGGATGAGATCTCTGTCTCTCTCTCTTCCATTTTCAAATAACTTAAATAAATGAATGAAATAGTTTAAAGTAAAATTAAAGTTAAATAACAAAGGACAAGTGCCCTAGGACTTGCATCTGGCATCTGAAGTGGGAGCAATCTTGTGTGATTTTGAGCCCTGTGGAATTTTATGCTAACTCTAGGTAGACAGTGTCGGAATTAAATTATTGGACTTTAGATGTTGCCAGGGATTCAGAGAATTGGTTAGTGTCAGAATATACCTCAGAGCTTGGAAGTACATCCAACTCTTCTCAATCTTCAATGTTATTGACCACTAACCCTTCACACATCCCCTTTGTGTGTGTGCACTGTCAGCCAAGGATATGTGGTTGTTTGTGTCTGCTCCAGCTCTTACTAGGCATATGTGGTGGGTCATATCAATATCCTCACATCTAGCTCAAGTCCAAGGTTTTGTCATTAACTCTCTGGCTTCTCTGTTAATCCACTGTGTAGCCCTCTAACAGAATGTAAACTCAGGTGATGCTGGCTCACCTTGTTCATATTTATGCATATGAGGTCACTACTTTAAGTGACCAAATTCCAAATCTAGGAAGACCCCTCCAATGGGAGCCAAGTTGCTAATTTTTACAGCCGGTCCTATCTTGGTTGGATTACTATGTCAACAATGCTATGGAGTCATTTTCAAAAATAAATTTCAATACTAAATGCTACTCAGTTTGTTGTATGCTCTGGGATGACTCTCATTTCTCCTGAAATTGCTATTTTTTTTTAAAAAAATAATTTTTACACATTCTTGGTCACTTTTTCAGAGGAAGATTCATTAATTTTCATATTATGTCATGATGAAAAAAGGACTAAATTTGGAAAAAAGGTTACTTTAAAACAAGTACAGTTGCAGGGTACATAAGGGAAGAAGGAAGACAGGCAGGTGGGAAGGAAATATAAAAACCATGGAGTAAAGTGAAAAGATAAATCTCTCCTGCTTGCCTTTAAATGGCATTCCCTAATGGGAACTACTGTTAATATTTATTATGTAACCTTCCAGAAAGTCCCTTTTAAAATAAAAGCATAGATTTGTCTCTGTATATAATTATGATTGTACTACATAGTGGTGGAGACTCTGGGTGGTTCTTCTATCTTTCCTGTATCCTGGTTTCCTGCCTCCTCTTGAGTGTGGGTGGGGTCAGTGAATTACTTCTGAACAATCAAGTGTGGGATGTCACTGCCACCACTACAGTGTATTAATTAAACGTGGTCTGCCGGCAGGCTCACTCTGGAGACTCCTTGATGGCTGAACAAAGCGATGCCGTGAAAGCTCACATTGCAAGGAGTTGCTGGCAGCCTCTTAGGTGCTCAGGGCAGTCTGCAGACAAGAGCTAGCAAGAAGTAGAAGCCTTGTGTTCCTCCACTGCAGGGAAATGAACCCTACCCATCGTGAGTGAACGTAGAAGTATTCTTCTCCAGGCAACCTTCAGATGAGAGGGCAGGCTGAGTAGTGCCTTGATTGCACTCTGTGAGACTCTAATCAAAAACTGCAGATAAGCCATACCCAGACTCCTGAACAACAGACACTGTGAGATTATTTAAATTGCTAAGCATATGATAACTTTGCCATGCAGTAATAGAAAACCAGTACAAGTGCCATTCTGCAATGTGATTTTTAGAAAAATTAACATTTTATCTTGGGCTTCTGTTTTGATGTATCAATGTACATCTTTACTTCATGGTATTAGTTTTAATGGTATTAGTTTTAATGCAAGTATGTCAAATGCATATAAAGTTGTCCCTGATTATTGGAAATTTAATTTATTTCCAGATTTATTATTTTAGTTAACTGCATTGTGTATGTGTGTGTACAGTGTGTGTTGTGTTATATATATGTATATATTACAATGTGTACATTATTGAACATACATCTTTGAGGACTAATGCCAAAACTTCTGTAGGGCAAAATGCATTAGTAGCAGCAGAATTTCTAAATGTTTGTGTACTTTTCCTTTTGAGACAATAGCTTAATATTTTATATAAAAATTTTCAAATGTTCAAAGCAACACAGAAGATTACAGAGAACAATGGTTTTAAAAAATTCCAAAATGCATTGACTGGACTTCATTTCAAACATAGCTTCAAAGAAGAGAGACAGAAAGGACTAACTGATAGTTATATATGCATATAAATCATTTAATCAATTCATATGTAAATAAGCCAATAAAGAAGCCTAGCATTCAATTTTTATTTGAATTAAAGAATAGAAAATAAACTGAAATAAACTAACAAATTGTTAAACTTCTGATATTTCTTAATAAAATATATTATTAATCCTCAAGGATCCTCCTCAGTTTAAGAAAAATATTATGACAAGTATTAGAAGTGTGTGTTTAGGGGTGGATTTGGGGCACAGTGGTTGAGACATGGCTAGGGATGCCTGCATGCTGTATTAGAATGCCTCTGTTTGAGTATTGGTTCTGCTTCCAATTCCAGTCTCCTGCTAATTTGTGAGGCAGAAGGTGATGGCTCAAGTATTTGGCTACCTGCCATCCACAAGAGAAACCTGGATTGAGTTCTGAGTTTGACCTAGTTCAGTTCCAATTATTGTGGACATTTGGGAGGCCAACCAGCAGACTGAAGATCTCTCTCTGGGGGGCAGTGTTGTATAGTAGGCCATAAAGCCACTGCCTGTCATGGGTTCCAGTTTGAGGCCAGCTCTACCAATTCCAATCTAGCTCTCTGATTGGGAACATTTGGGCCCCTACACACACGTGGGAGACCTGGAAGCCACTCCTGGCTTCTGGCTTGTCCTGGCCTAACCCTGGCCGTTGTGGCCATCTGAGGTATGAACCAGCAGATAGATGATCTCTCTTTCTCTCTCTCTCCCTCTGCCTCTGTCTTTCAAATAATAAATAAATGTAAAAAAAATTTCTGTCTCTCCACCTTTCAAATAAAATCAAAAAATAAAATTAGAAAGATTCTGTTAAATTTTGTTTGACAATCTTACCTATTCATTTTACATTGTGTATATTGACCTATGATTTGAAAAAAGTGTTACTGCCTTGGAAAGTACCTCCAAGCAAAATTATGATTCTTAATGAAAATTGGGCACATTCATGTCTTACTCCTTTTAAAGGGGACTTTTTTTAGAAGTTTTATCGTAAAGAGAGTAGTACTTTTATGGTTGACACCATTTAAGAAAGCTGCTTTATATTATGGGTTACTAAAGAAAATGATCATAAATGAGAATTCGAATTTTGCAAAATTTCCTGTGTTTTTCTGGATGTAATAAGGTGACAACATGGCTTTTAATCTTTTGAATGTGATGAGGGAAAGATTTTTAGATGTTGAACTATTAGAGAATTCCTAGACTACCAGTGTATATGGTCACTTCTATAGTACCAATTTTGAGTCAATTCCTAAGGTAATTTATTTTTGTATCATTGAATATAATGGTTAAATCTGTTTTTAGGGATTCTGGCCTGCAAGTCTCTTTTTGTTGTTGTTACTGCACATGAGAGGAAATCTTTGGTCCAGCATTTCTCTTACCAGCTTGCTCTTCAGCTGTGTCCATTGTAGCCCATTTACGGAGTTTGTTGTTCAACAATTGCATACCTCATTCTATCGTCTCTATTTGATTCTTTTTCATAGCCATCTATTCTTGCTTCATGGTTGCTTCTAGGTCTTATAACAGTGCTCAATCTGATTTGCATATATGTGCATTTGAGATATTTATTGTTTCTGTTTCATAGTGTTAACACTTTAATATCTTTTGCTTTTTTACTGTGAGCATATATTTTAAAGATTTATTTTTATTTGAAAGGCAGTGAGAGAGAGAGAATGAGAGAGAGAGAAAGAGAGAGGGGAAAGAGATCTTCTAGCTGCTGGTTTATTCCCCAAATGCCTGCAATGACCAGGGATGGGCCAGGACAAAGTCAGAGGCCAGCAGCTTCAACAGGGTCTCCCATGTGGGTGCAGGGTCCCCAGCCTTTGGACTTTCTTCCGTTGCTTTCCTAGGCATACTAGTGGGGAGCTGGCTAGGAAGTGGAGCAGCCGGGACTCAAACCGGGGCGCAGAAGCAGCAAACAGCAGCTTAACCCAACACTGCACTGCAGCACCAGCCCCTATGTTTTATTTTTATCTTCTATTTCTTTTATCTAACTGCAGCCAGTTCAGTTTTCATTTTATTTAATCTCTTTTCATTTTTAACTCATAGTTGCAGCAGTGTCACATGCAAATTAATTTTCTGAATATATAGAGAAAATGTTTTTTTAAGTTTCCACCTTTTTGAGGGGGACTATTGTTATTCTACCTTTTGATTTCATTCTTTTTTTACTTATCACTATTCATATTCACTGTGCTATTTATAACTTTTCTTTGTGCAGGAAATTCATTATTTCTAAAAGCAAAGAGTGGGGAGAGAGGTCAATCTGTGGAGGATAAAAACTTAAATTTAGGTATTATCTGAAAACATTTTTTAAAAATAAAATGATTCTTCCTCTGTTCTGGGAACATATTTCTCACTTTTAAACTTTTGTTTTTCCACATGTGTATTTCCCAGAAAGGCTTATCAGAAATTCCAAGTCAGGGGCCCGGCGCTGTGGCGCAGCAGGTTAAGCAGTGGCCTGCAGGGCTGGCATTCCATATGGTGCAGGTTTGAGTCCTGGCTGCTCTACTTCCAATCCAGCTCTCCGCTAATGTGTCTGGGAAGGTAGAGGAAGATGGCCTAAGTGCTTGGGCCCCTGCACCGACATGGGAGACCCAGAAGAAGCTCCTGGTTCCTGGCATCAGCCTGGCACAGTCCTGGCTATTGCAGCCATTTCAAGGGTGAACCATCAGATGGAAGACCTTTCTCTCTCTCTCTCTCTCTCTCTCTGTCTCTCTCTGTAATTCTACCTTTCAAATAAATAAATTAATCTTAAAAGGAAAAAAGAAGAAATTCCAGGTTAGGTGCTTTGCACATCTCTGTCAAAGTACTTTTTATACTACACATTCAATTTTGGAAAAAAAAAAAAAACTAGAAAAAGCTTGAAATGTATGGCTCTCCAATGAAACAGTAAAATCAAAAGTATAATTACTTTTAAAAAATGTGGGAGCCAGCGCTGAGGCAAAGCAGGTAAAACTGCCACCTACAGTACCAGCATCCCACATGAGTGCCCCTCTCTGCTACGGCCTGGGAAGGCAGTGGAGGATGGATCAGGTCCTCAGAGCCCTGGACCCACGTGGGAGACCTGGAGGAAGCTCCTGGCTACTGGCTTCGGATCGCTCAGCTCTGGCCATTGCTGCCAATTGGGGAGTGAACTAGCAGATGGAAGACCTCTCTCTGTCTTTCTCTACTTCTGCCTCTCTGTAACTCTGCCTTTTAAACAAATAATACATCTTTAAAAAAAATGTTTCTTGAGCTTATCTGATACATGGTAAATGCTTAATATACTTCTGATGAAGATTTTTGACTAGGGCAAGTATTAGTTAGCCTTCTGTATCTTCTGCTAAACACATCTGTGTACTTATAAAATCTGGTTTTAGGAAAAGAACCCTGCTCTGTCAGTTTAGCCAGAAGCCTCTGTCCTTAAAATCTGTTATCTTCAGTATCTGATCAGTTTCCTCATCCTCTGCCATCCCATAATAGCATCTGATTGCCTTGACCTATCTTCAGCAGTATATATTAGGTTGGTGTATGTCAGCTTTTTTATCCCATGCTCTCTTAGCCATTTAGATAGTAAAGAGATTTATTTTGGTTCATGGTTTTGGAGGTTCACAATTCAAAATCTGGAAAGCCTATTGGTTCAGTCATCTGGTAAGGTCAGAGGACAACAATGGTGGAACATTTGTGGAGGAATACTCACATGGCAAGCCAGGAAGTGTAGAGAGGGGCTGGGCCCAATGTGGCTTTTTTTTTTTTAAGATTTTATTTATTTATTTGAGAGGTAGAGTTACAGATGGTGAGAGGGAGAGAGAGAGAAAGGTCTTCTACCTGCTGGTTCACTCCCCAATTGGCCGAGATGGTTGGAGCTGCGCCGATCCAAAGCCAGGAGCCAGGAGCTTCCTCCAGATCTCCCACACGGGTGCAGGGGTCCAAGCATTTCGGCCATCTTCTATTGCTTTCCCAGGCCACAGCAGAGAGCTGGATCGGAGGTGGAGCAGCCAGGACTGGAAGCGGCACCCATATGGAATGCCAGCTCCGCAAGTAGAGGATTAACCTACTGCACCACAGCCCCAGCCCCCAATGTGGCTTTTATAAACAACTGTCTCACAAGAACTACTTTCTGAAGGTATGAGCCCCCCACCCCTATTACCTGAAGATCTTCCATTTATCTCAAGTCCTGGAAACCATAAATGGGGGAACTCTTACTCTTAATCCCAACACGTTGTTACTTTGGTATTTAACTGTCTGCATGCATTCGAGAGCTCTACCATTCTTAATAGCAATCAGTTTAGCTAGAATATCCCTGATGCATGATCCTCTAAGCAACATTCTACCCTCTGTCCCCATTCTGCTCCTTGGTTATGAATGCCCACATGTGCACGCTGTATGTGCATGTATGTATGCATTCCTATGCTTTAACAAGTATCATTGAATATTTTTCTTAACGCTGATGCAAACTAATCTGATCTCAGGAAAGTTAATCTATATAGACCTTGTTTTTCATAGTTTAAAATGTTATGCTCAAGACAATTGATCTTGTAGATCCCTTACTGACCTAAAATTCTGAATTCTGATTATGTATCTCCATTGTCTTCTGGTTCAGTGCAACCATTAACAACTTCATATTTAGTTCTCACATCTGAGCATTATCTTCTCCTGTATAATTCTTAGCAGAATTATTGCATACATTTTTTCATTGTTTACTAAGCCTTCTCAATGCATTTACAGAGATGTCTCTTTAGAATAATTTGATTATGCCTTTATTTGTTGCCAGCAGAGGTATATTTATAATAAACTCCATATTAATACTACATCTTTCCCTCTCATGGCACTCAGTTCACAGTCAGATATCTTGTCTGGAAGACACCTGCAGAGAACAACAGAATTGCTCAAAGATCTCAGAGCTCCAGGCTTCCACAAGTGGAATAGAAAAAGATAAAATTTCAAACATGTCTGTGTGTCTGGGGCAGGCATTTGGTGTAGCTGTTAAGATGCTGCTTAGGATGCTTATGTCCCACATCAGAAGCTTGAGTTCAAATTCCAGCTGCACTTCTGATTCTGGATTCCTGTCACTGTACACCCTCAGAGGCAGCAGGTGGTGGCTTCCTTTCTTGGGTGCCTACCACCACGTGGGAGACCTAGACTGAGTTCCAGCTTCCTGATTTTGACCTGGCCTACCCTGGCTGTTGCAGGCATGTGGGGAGTGATCCAACAGATAGCTCTGTCTGTCTCTCTCAAATAAATAAAAATACATAAGTCAACACATTTTAAAAGGTGCTTCTCTTGCTTCCTCTTTCATATATTCACTAAATGAAGCATGCATTTGTTATTCTATATGATGGAGCTATCTAAAATTTTCTAATTACCGTTAAATACAGTCTAGAAGTGGTTGTTACAATAACAAATACCACTTGAAATAATTCTTTGTGTTTAGGATCTGGGAGAAAAAGGTCAAAATTCTGCTTGTGAATGGCAACTAGGGGAGTATATTTTTTAAAAGATATTGATTGATTGATTTGAAAGGCCAGGGAGAGAGAGAAAGAGATACTATCTGCAGGTTCAGTTCCCAAATGGCTGCAATAATCAGGTTTGGGCCAGGCTAACACCAGGAGCCAGGTACCCCATCCTGGTCTCCTGCATGGGTAGCAGGAGGCAAAGTACTTGAGTCATCTTCAGGTTCATTGGCAGGAATCTGTATCAGAAGCAGAGCAGCCAGGACTCCTGCTAGCACTCTTAATAGAGGATCCTAGCGTCATAAGCAGCACCTTAACCCACTGTGCCACAATACCAGTTCCCATGTAAGTCTTTTTTCTGTTACTGATAACACAGTACCATAGACTAAGCAAATTATAAAGAAAAGAGATTTATTTCAGGTCACAGTTCTGGTCTATGGTTGAAGGTAGAGTCCCAGCCTGGCAGAGTCCCAGGCTGGTAGCAGGGTGTTACATAGCAAGAAACAGAAACCAAATGTCTATTTGTCTTCAGGCTTTGGTCTCGCTCTCGCTCTCTCATTATAAAGCCACCAGGATTCAATCATGGAGGCTCCATCTGGAGTCTTATGTAATCTGACCACCTTCCAAATCCTCCCTCCCCCATCTAATCACAAGGTCGTACTGTTTCCACCCTCTTAATACCTCACAATGGGAATTCAATTTCAACACCTGAGAGCACTTGGAGACACACAGACCACAGCACCTGCTCTCTTTGTTTCAGGAAACAATGACATTTTAGCCTGAAATGTACATTTCTTTGAGATTTACTTACTTCTCTGCTTTTCCTCCCATGTATATATGAAGTTACATATTAACGAATTTCGTTTCTTTTTCTCTTACTAATTTTTTATTACAGGAAGTCCCAGTAAAAAAACTATGAGGGATAAAGAGAAAAATATTTTTCTTTCCCTACAAGAACAAAGAGCAACATGATATATAGTTATATAAATGTTTCACAAAAATACAACTGAATCATAACTGAATTTATGATGAACAAATTATTCTGAAGATTCTTGTAACACCAAAAGTAATGCTTTGTTTTCTCTCTCTTTTTTTTTTTTTTAAGATTTATTTATTTGAGGGTTGGACACTGTGGCATAATGGGTAAAGCCGCAGCCTGCAGTTCAAGACCCAGCTGCTCCACTTCTGATCCAGCTCGTTGCTAAGGCCTGGGAAGGCAGTAGAAGAGGGTCCAAGTCTTTGGATTCCTGCATCCGTGTGGGAGACCTGGAGGAAGCTCCTGGCTCCTGGCTTCGGATTGGTACAGCTCCAGCTGTTGAGGCCATCTGGGGAGTGAACTAGTGGATGAAAGATCTCTCTCTCTCCCTCTTTTTCTCTCTCTCTCTCTCTCTGCCTCTCTGTAAGTCTGCCTTTCAAATAAGTAAATAAATCTTTTTTAAAAAGACAGAGACACAGAGAAGGAGAGAGAGATAGATATCTTCCATCTGCGGGTTCACTTACCAAATGGCCACTGGGCCAGGCCGAAGCCAGGAGCCTGGAGTTTCTCCCAGGTCTCCCATATGGTGCAGGGGCCCCAGGACTCAAACAGGTACCCATATGGGATGCTGGTGCTGCAGGTGGTGGCTCAATCCTCTATGCCACAGTGTTGGTTCAATTTTTTTGAGCTGGGAGTTAACTGCCAAGTCATTAGGGAATATCTCCAGGATTGGTTTTGAGTGGAAACTATTGATTTATTTCTCTCAAAGAAGAATACTGCACTAGTGTTGTTAGATTTGTAGGGCTTTAAATTTCTTTCATTTCATTTCTGGTTGATTTTCCAAATATTTATTCACCATTAACAATATACAAGGCACAATGCAAGTGATAGAATGTAAATGGGACCTAGAATATAAAATATATTACTTCATTTGAAATGATAGGACATGTGCATGCAGATACATGAAGATAATTGGTGATATAAAACAATAAGTTAAGTTCAAAATCATCCTTATGACTTTTATCATGGATGTTAAATATTTTCTTCTTTTATTTTTAATTTATTTGACAGATAGAGTTAGACAGTGAGAGAAAGGTCTTCCTTCCATTGGTTCACTCCCCAAATGGCCGCTATGGCTGGCGCTGTGCTGATCCGAAGCCAGGAGCCAGGTGCTTCTTCCTGGTCTCCCATGTGGGTGCAGGGGCTCAAGCACTTGGGCCATCCTCCACTGCCCTCCTGGGCCACAGCAGAGAGCTGGACTGGAAGAGGAGCAGCTGGGACTAGAACCTGGCGCCAATATGGGATGCCAGTGCCATAGGCAGAAGATTAACCAAGTGAGCCACGACACTGTCCCCATGGGTTGTTAAATAGATAATTGCCTTATGGCTGCTGATAGGTTAAAAAAAATCATACTTTCCTTTAATAGAACACACGTATTTCTTTGATAGAAACACAAGATTGAAAGGTCAGCCATCTGGGTTTCCTTAGTCCTACCACTGAAATTCAAACACGTTTTGGGAGCATTATTAAACCAATTGCATGTTCTCAGGTTTCTTGGGGTAGACACTGGAGGGATGAAAAAGGAGCTATTATAAACAAACAGTAGATGCTGTTGAGGAAGTGGGGGAAAAGGAACACTAATCCACTGTTGGTGGGAATGTAAAGTAGAACAGCCATTGTGGAAGACAGTATGGAGATACCTCAGAAAACTGAAAACACATCTACCATATGACCCAGCAATCCCACTCCTGGGAATTTACCCAAAGGAAACGAAATCAGCATATGAAAGAGTGATCAGTACTCCTAAGTTCACTGCAGCTCAATTAACAATATCTAAGATATTGAATCAATCCAGATGTCTGTCAACTGATGACTAGATAAATTGTAGTGTGTGTATATATACCATCTCCACTCCCATCACACCTCCCACTCCATCTCCCATTCCATTTTCCATTAAGATTCATTTTAATTGACTTTATATAGAGAAGAACAACTCTATACTAAGTAGAGATTTCAACTATTTGCACCCACACAGACACACAAAGTATAAGGTACAGTTTGAAGACAAGTTTTACTGTTAATTCTCATAGTACAACTCATTAATTCCATATTGTCCTTCACCCTCCTTCAGTTTCTCCATCTTACGTTAAATTCAGAATGTCTCCCAGTGCCCAAACACTAACGAGCCTTTTAAGTCCTATACCAAGTCAGCAGGTAAAAATGTTGTGTGATGAACATGACCATTCTATTCTTCCTTCCTTCATGTTGCAGTCTTAATTTTCTAGCAGCTTTTTTTAGACTGGAGGTGCCCTAGTAGTTAACAAGTGACAGCTGTGATTGGCCACCAGCTTTATGAGTCTCCTGGGAGATTCAGCTTGTAGAAGGGGAAGGTCACCTTTATTTAATTGGAAATAAATTTGAAAGTCTCACAAAGATAAATCCAGAACATTAATAAAAACAGAGAAAGAAGCACTGCCAAAAGTGTTACTCAAACAAATCACTCCAGGGTCGGTCTTCTGGGACTGATAACATCACGAACACTTGCTTAAAGCCTGTAGGAAGCCTACTGTGTCAGAGCTGTAAACTTACCAAGTTTATTCAGCCCCAAATACAAGGCATGATAATTAATCCAAGACACAGCTCATGTTGTATTGTGCACAGAAAATAGTCTGATACCAAGCTACAGGTCTAAGAGGGAGGACAAGAGAATGGATAGCTTTTATTCAACTTCAAATCTATTTTAGATACTCAACAATAGAGTTAGGAATGAAGCTGAGGAGAAAAAGCCAGAATTAGTGATAATTCACTTTTGAAAGAAAAATGCAAGCCTAAGGAGGCCTCATCTGTAAACACACAATTTCAGCAATGGTGGTTATTTTAGTTTTTGAAAGGGCACAGAACACTGTGGATACTGTTCCTCTAGGTGCTGTTTTCAGAGAACAAATTTATCAGCAATTGTTGTGGCCTATTTTACACAAACAACTGGGATAGAATTCTCAGGGAAAAAAAAATCAGAAACAAGGAATTGTCCAGAATGAGTCTGCACAAAGAATCAATGATCCTGTCACTGCTCAATTTCCTCCCCTTTCCTCTGGCTTTCACAGGACAGGAGTCCAAATCCTCTGTTAAGTCCATTAAGTACATGGCATCCATGAGACTCCCTGATTCACCTTCTAAGCTAGAACTTTGACTGTTGGGTCAGGCAATGAACATGAAATTAAAGCCTTCACTCCATAATTATGCAAAGACACATGAGCTCTCCGCAGGACACGGGGTCTAACCATGTAGCATTTCATTTACTTTCTTTGGTATTGAGGGAATCAATTGAAAGCAAGTATTTGGACTAAATAGTCTAAATATTGGCCTCTTTTATTTTTTAAGTTCAGATAGGTATGCTACTGCTCATTTCTTTAAAACAATTCCATTATAAGATAAGAAATGAATATTTTGAGAAAAAGTTGTCTATCCACTCAGAGCATCTTCACTGGTTAAAATAAGATACTCTATGGGCTACAGCAAACCAAGTACCAAATAAAATCCTAAGCCATGTAGTAATTAGTATTTAGTGAACCCATATTTTATATCAGGTATATGGTTGAACTTAGTAATAATCTGCACATATAACAAGAGCCATGGCCAGGCTCCCTTGATACGGCCCCACTGTAGCTTTCCAATACTTTCTACTATTTTGCTTCACTGACCCAGGCCACCATCAAATCAGTTAGCCAGCTGGCCTCTTTTACTTTGTGATTTCCTGCTGCCACTTAGCGCTGCCAGGAACGCCTTTCCTCCTCCCACGACCACATTCACATGCCTCAGAACTGCCACCTTTCTCAGCTCAGCTCAGCTCAGTGCTTCTCTTGCTGGCCGGAAGTAATTTCTCCTTCCTTTCAACTTTTATAGCACTGTCTCAGAGTACTGCTCAAGAATTTATCACCTGTCACTTTGTAAGATCACTATTTATATCAGAGTCCTGTTTGACTCTCTAGACCTGAGGGCAGAATCTATGATTGACTCACTGTTTTATCTTCCTCAGAGCTTAACTTCTATAGTGGAAGATAACATAGAAGTGAGAATGCCAGATTTAGAAAAAAAAAAAAAAAAGGTTGAAGGGATACATAGTTAAATTTTATTTTCTTATGGGGAATAATTTTAAGCATACTTGGACATTTTGCATATTCAAATATTACATGGAAAATAAGTCACATTAAAAACATTCAATTCAAGCGGCTGGTGTTGTAGCACAGTTGGGTTAAGCTGCTGTCATCCCAAATGAGTGCTGGTTTAAGCCCCAGCTGCTCCACTTCTGATTCAGCTCTTTGGTAATGTGCCTGGAAAAGCAGCAGAAGATGGTCCAAGTGCTTGGACCCCTGCCACCCACATGGGAGGCCTGACTGAGCCCCCGCCATTGCCACCATATGGGGAGAGAACCATGGGATGGAAGATCTCTGTCTGTGTATCTCCTTCTCTGTAAATCTGCCTTTCAAGTAAATAAATCTTCAAAAAAATCAATTTTTATCTGGGATTAAAATTAACTAGATGTTCTACTTTTAAAGTATATTTCATATTTTTTGAGAGGCCCAGAGACAGAGAGACAAGGTAAGTGAGAGAGAGACAGAGATAGAGCACATTCCCATCTGCTGACTCATTCACCAAAGGTTCACAACAGCTGAACAGGGCTAAGCTGAGCTGATACTTAGAGCTGGGAACTCAATCCAGGTGGAAAGGTAGAAAGGTGGTAGGAGGTGAGCTGAGGTCTGACAGTCCCTTCCCAGTCCACCCAGACAGCCTATGTTGACGTCTAACAGCTTCAGCCCACCTGCATGAAGGTATGGGTCTGTAATTGACAGCCCAACTAAATAGCTGTTGACAGCTCCTTGCCAATCTGTAAAGGTCCTTGATTGACAGCTTTATACAGTTCACATTTTTGTTGGCCAGTGGGACAGCCGCACTATCCCATAAGACAGCCTGGCCCAGCTCCCATGTGGGATCCTCCTTCTTTGCACCATCAAGGCTACCTTCCCTTCCTCTGCTCAGGCCAGGACTCAATTTCTGTGCCTGATGCAAGACTAACTCCCATGCTCCAACAAGACCCCTTTACAGTAGTAGAAACCAGAAGTTCCACAATGTTGCAAACTTGCAACCAGCTCCAGCTGAAAATATCCAGTTTGGCTGTAGAATATGTGCCCTCACCACCTTTAGGTCATTATAATAAAATTACCATAGGCACTCCCACTCTCATCATGCACCTGATGCCACTATACTTCTGCTATTTCCTAAAATGGGTAAGGTAATCAGCGATATCCTCGCCCCCCCCCCCATAGCTGAATCCTTTTGAATATTCAATGGAGCTCCAGCTGGGACATCACCCCCAATGCCTTTGGAGAGAATAAATGATAGGTCTAACCTAACTGACAAGGCCTTTTTATTTTTTTCAAAATATTTATTCATTTAAAAGGCAGAGTTACAGAGACAGAGAGAAAGAAGAGACAGAGAAATAGTCCACCCATGGTTCACTCCCCAAATGCCCCAAATGGCCCTGGCTGGTTCAGGCCAAAGCTAGAGTCCAGAACTCCACCTGGGTCAGAGGCCCAAGTACTTGGGCCATCTTCCACTGTTTCCCCAGGTGTATTAGCTGGGAACTGGATTAGAAGTGGACTCGGGACTCCAAGAGGTGCTCACATGGAATACATCATGGGCGCTGCCATAACTCACTGAACAACAGTAACAAATCCTGAGGACTTTTTCTAAATCAAGTTTTTCCTTGATTGGGGCTTTTCCTTTGTGGAGGGCTTTTTGACTGTTGGAAGTCTTTCCTTGGAGAAGGGCTTTTCTTTATTTAGGGCCTTTTTGAGTTTTTGGCTATTCGTGCACAAGTTAGTTTTGGGGCTTGCACTTTGTTTTACTCTAAATAAATCCTGCTCTCCTGTACATCCCTATACCTCTACCTTTGAATCCTTTCATATGTGAAGGGGAGAACCTGCAGTAAGCCTAGCCAGGAGACCCCAGTCGCACAACACCAGGGTTCCAGTTATTTAAGTCATCATCACTGCCTCCCAGATTCTGCATTAGCAGGAAATTGCCAGAGCTGAGTATTGAACCAAGTACTCTGATGTGGGATGTGAAGATCTTAACCAGCATCTTTTCTATTATTATTTTATATATTTATTTTATTCGTTTGATAGAGTTACAGAGAGAGAAAGGGAGAGGCAGGGAGATAGAGATCTTCTATCTGCTGGTTGGCGCTTCTTCCTTTCATCAGGATTTTCCTGCCCTGCTCACATGTACTTGCCAGGTGGAAAAACAACCTGATAAACTAATCTGAGCAGAGGTGTTAAAGGCTGACATGGATGTAATAGGTTTAACATGCACCTCCTCCGACGTCACACTTCCCGTGACGAGGTTACTGATTTCCCAACAGTTAACCGCTTCCTCCTGGATGCTACTCCACACCTCTACCAACCCTTCAGTACTTGTTTAGTACTTCTCTGGTGGAAGAATGAGTAACTATTTATAAAGGCAATGCTTATAAATGTAGTGTTTATAAATAAACACAAAGCCTTCATGTCTACACAACCAGTGCCTGGCAAAGTTTCTGCCCAACAATAGGCAATCAATATATATTTGTTAAATAAATGTTTCTATTAACTATTTAAACAGGGAGTCCTATATATGTAACAGTCAGTACAATGATTCTATAGTTATTAGAAGGCCCAGCACTGGGAATAGTCAATAAGGAAGTGTTTTAGGTCTTGTGGTCTAATAAGTAGTCCTTAACTGTTCTAGTGTTTCAGACCTGAAGATCTCCTCTGAGAATAGGGCTATTATTAGTTCAAGACTGTTTACAGTGCAGAGTAGTATTAACCTTAAACTGTTTGGTTTCTTTCTTTTTGAAAATTTTATTTATTTATTTATTTATTTATTTGAAAGCTGAGTAAAAGAGATAGAAAGTGAGGAGAGAGAGAGATTGAGAAAGTCTTCCTTCAGCTATTCACTTAAGAAATGCCTTCAACAACCAATGCTGGGCCATGTTGAAGCCAAGAGCCAGAACTCCATCTAGGTCACATGGATGACAGAAACCTTTTGTAATTAGTGTCTCCATAAGTGTCTTTCTCAATTTTCTTGAATGACATCTTAGGCAGTTTGAATAACTTTCTGGTAAGTTTTAATTATTCAAATACAGGCTTGTCTAGATTAAAACTGAAAGCAGGAGTCGGGGTGAGGATTAAGTGTAGCCTGCTCTTCAACTCCCCACACCCCCTTCCTCATACAAGTCAATTTCTCTGAAGTTGAGGACAGGGAGGAGAGACAGGAGAACCAGAGGTCCTCTTACAAAAAAATCCACATACTGGACTAAGGCGTATGACACTTCTGTAATCACCCTGGCTTTGAGTGGCTCCATCCTTTTTTGGTGGTATCTGTTGATAGAGTGGTCTCTGTAAGGACAGAGTACCCAGTTTCTTGGAAAGGTAGTCAGTTGTGCTAAGGCTTATCTCCTCCAGCTCGGCTGCAGTATTTTGCTGGGTGAGGCTTCTTGGTTCTGTGGCTACATGAGCTGCTCTAGAAATCATCTTCCACCTCCATCACTGTATTCTTACACATGGAATCTGGAAATGATTAGGTATATTAAGGTCTGAGGTATGATGTCCAAGTGTTAAGATAAACAATGTGTTAGCCGCACAATATTAGGGTATACCAGTCCAAGTTTTGTTCACTTTGGGATTTTAAAATACTATAAATATAAGTTATGCCAGTAAATTTACTGACCTCAGAATATCTAAACCAGAAATAAGCACTTTCTTCCATGTTTACAAACATATTGTTCCCCCAAATTCTTTTTTATTTTTGACAGGCAGAGTGGACAGTGAGAGAGAGAGAGACAGAGAGAAAGGTCTTCCTTTGCCATTGGTTCACCCTCCAATGGCCGCTGCAGCTGGCGCGCTGTGGCTGGCGCACCGCGCTCATCCAATGGCAGGAGCCAGGTGCTTCTCCTGGTCTCCCATGGGGAGCAGGGCCCAAGCACTTGGGCCATCCTCCACTGCACTCCTGGGCCACAGCAGAGAGCTGGCCTGAAAGACGGGCAACCGGGACAGAATCCGGCGCCCCGACCGGGACTAGAACCTGGTGTGCCAGCGCCACAAGGCGGAGGATTAGCCTAGTGAGCTGTGGCACCGCCCCCCCCCCCAAAGTCTTTATCATGCTCACCTAAGGCATCTTTCACCATGCTACTGAGCTTCAGCGGGAGTTTTACAGTGGGCCTCTAGTTTCACAGTTCTGTAAGGAAAAGAAAGACCAACTTCCTGTTGTTGGCATCTCCATCTGTGCCATGATTCTCTTACAGCACATGCCCTTACTTAGCCATCCTACTAGCCAGCTGTTCATAGCAGGAACACCAGTCCTCAGCTGGTGGCAGCATGATGGTACATAACTGTGACACTAGATTGCCCCTCCTGATGCCTTCAGAACTAATATGGATTCTAACACAAATCATTGAGAGCTGGTTATACATCTTAAAATAAATATTTTCATCATTAGCAAACCAGCATGTCATCAACAATGTGAAGCTCAGGCATATTTTTAAACTGTTTCTGAACTGTTACTCTCTTCAATTTTATCTTTTCATATTCACAGATGTATAGCTTTAGAAATCACTGATGGGGCCAGTGCTGTGGTGCAGCAGGTTAAAGCCCTGGACTGAAGTGCCAGCATCCCATATGAGTGCTGGTTCTAGTCTTGGCTGCTCCTCTTCCAATCCAGCTCTCTGCTTTGGCCTGAGAAACAATAGAAGATGGCCCAAGTCCTTGGGACATGCACCCACATGAGAGACCCAGAAGAAGCTCCTGGCTCCTGGCTTCAGATCAGCACAGCTCCAGCCGTTGCGGCCATCTAGGGAGTAAACCAGCAGATGGAAGACCTCTCTCTATATATAACTCTCTCTGTAACTCTGTGTCTTTCGAATAAATAAAATAAATCTTAGAAAAAAAGAAATCACGGATATTGCCAGTCCAGGTAAATCAGAATAATCTTCATTTTCTGTTGAATGAAACCTAACTTTCCTCTGTGAGAGACCCAGAGTGTCATCAATTCAATTAACTTTCAGTTTGTTCCCTCTGAAAATATCCAGACAGTGCTTTTTAAGAGCTCTGTTTCTAAGAAAAATAAAATGAATCATGTGTACTCAGCATGTTAATAAGCAATTAGTACTCAATTTTAAAAGGTTGAAATCCAAGGCTTTACTTTGCTCTAGGGGGAGTTGGCACATGTGTCCTGGTTTGAGCTCTCAGGTTATTTATAGATCCTGCCCAGGAAGGCTTTGGCTCCTGATGCTGTGAACCATGTTTTATGGTTTGAGTGGTGTCCTCCAGAAGAGATATGTTGAAACAGGCACCCCCAACAGTTTAAAATGTGACCTTATTTGGAAATAAGGTCTTAATAAAGCTAATCAAGTTAAAATGAAGTCATTAGTGTGGCTCTCTATCCAATCTGACTAATGTCCTGATAAAAAGGAGTAATTTTTACACACACACACAGTCAGGGAGAATGCCTTGTGAGGTTGAAAGTAGAGATTGGAGTGGTACATCTACAAGCCCAGGTATCAAGCATTACCAGAAAATCATGATTTACCTCACAGCCCTCAAAGAGAGCCAACCCTGCTGATCCCTTAATCCTGGACTTCTGATCCCCAGAATTGAGACAATGAATTTCTGCTGTTTAAGTCAACTAATTTGTGATACTTGTAATGGAAGTGCTAGCAAAGTAATGTGCAATGCCCCGTTTCTAATCTCTTAATTTCTGACTTTCTCAATTGTATATAAAGAAGACTCACCTCAAATTTGGCAGCAATTATACAATTGGTGAGGATAAAACAGAGGGAGGGGCTACTGGCATTTTGGTATGCTGATGCTACTCAAAGTATGATTTTCCCAACCTTAGCTCTCCAGCTCTTGTTGTCTTTATCTCATCCACTTTCTGAGACAAAGAAATGGCACTGTCCAATAGAAATTCATCCTAATTGATCCTTTACTTTCATTTCTAAAGTGAAATGCCTTTCTATCAAATAAATCTAGGATTGAACATTGGCAAAGTAGTAAACGTTGAAGAACTTGATCCAAGTCTTCTCAATTTTGTGAAATAAAAATGAGAACTTTTATTTTCTATTATGAGCAAAAAATATCTATCAAATCATCTGGAAAAAGGTTTTCATTTTAGTAAGCAGGAACTCATTATGGGTTAAATAGAACTTAGCTTCCCCAAATTCATGCAGATGTTTAAATTCTAATGTTTTAACATTAATGGTTAATAGATTAAGGGTACAGACTTAGTTTAATCATGGTTTCTGAGAGTTGGGTCTAGTGGAAGTTGGTCATTGGGAATGAACCCTCAGAGTGTGGTTCTTGTGAGAGGATTAACTGAGCTCAAATTTTTCCTACTTGTTCTCTCTGTTTTCTGTAATTATGTAATTATTCCTCCACACTTGCCATGGCCATGACCACTCTCCACCAGACACCTGACTATGGGGTGGCCCAATCTGAACTATAACCTCCAAACAGTAAACTGAAATAAAGAAGCTATTCTCAGGTATTTTAGTCAAAGTAAATGAAAAGCGGACTAATATAGAAATCAATACTCAAAATTTTCTAGACCAGTGGTCTTCTGTCACCAGTGGTAGACAGTTTGCTTTGATTCTTTTTCACTGCTGGAGTAATGAATCACAGTTCAGTGAGATGGGAGTAGCGATAGTAGAGCAAGGCTTATTGAAGTATGTTGCAAGGGAGGAATATGACAGTTGAGAGAAAATGTGGAGCATTTTCTTCCTGGTTTGAAACTTTTATCCCTAAAGCTTAAGGTTGTCAAGTGGTGATGTGGCTGTGATGCTCATGACATTTGTGATTGACATCTGGAAGATGCATAACTTCGGACTCTCTGAGCATGTGGCTATAGACTAAACTTTTGATTTGCCCGAGCTTCCATTTAATCAGGATACAAGTTAAACTGCAAATCAGGCAGTCTTGGCTGCCCTGGGAGAAGTGTAGGGTCATTGGTTTCACATATGGAGGGGGGTCTTGAGGCCCCTCCCCAGTTGCTCAGGTTCAACTCCCTGCCTGACACTTCTGTTTAGTCCCCACTTGCTGTAAGAATGAGAGAAGCCAAAGTCTGTGCATTAATAAAGCATTACATTTCTACAAGTTAATAGCAAGTAACATGATCTGCATTTCAAAATTTGCAGGGGAAAAATGAGCTTTCATAATGCACCATCAGTTCCATAACGCCGCCAAGCACAATGTTTAGTAAATGATCAGAAACTCTTTTTCCTACTTACTAAAATACAAGAGGATTTTAAAAAAAAAATGGAAGAACTAAATCAATGTTTATTGGCCACTCTGTTTCAGTACTTTATATACATTGCCTCATTTAACCTTCATCACAGCAGCCTTATTAACCTATTTTACTGAAGAGTAAGCTGAGGGTGGCAGTGCTGTGGCACAGCAGGTTAAGTCACTACTTGTGACTGGAATCCTACATCAGTGTTCCAGTTAAGAGTCCCAACTGCTCTGCTTCTGATCCAGCTCCCTGCTAATGCACCTAGGAGAGCAGTGGACCCCTGACACCCACGTGGGAGACCTAGGTAGAGTTCTCATCTCCTGCTTCAGTCAGGCCCAGCCGCAGTTGTTGCAACCATTTGGGGAGTGAACCAGCAGATGGAAGATATCTCTCTCTTCCCCACTCTACCTTTCAGATAAATAAACAAACCTTCAAGAAAGAAAAGTAAGCTGATGCTCAAAGATGTTTACAAACCTTCTCCAGAAAACAATGACTAGCAGAAGTGGGATATGAATCTACATTTGCTTCAACCTGCCAGATGAGCAATTTTTCTAAACTTTGTGGATCATTTGTATTCAAGTCACCTGGAAATAAACTTTAAAGTGCTGGTTTAAAATTCCTAAATCCAGAAATCTTGATTCTGTGGGTCTGGGGTAGGGTTCAAGAATTTGTGTTTTAGGGGCCAGCATTTGGCACAATGGTGTGTCATCCTTGGGATGCCTGCAACCCAAATCAGAGTGCTTGATTTGAGTCCCAACCTTCTTGCTTCCCAACCAACTACCCATGAATGTGTACCCTAGGAAACCTAGATGGAGTTCCAGGTTCTTGGGTTCAGTTTGGCCCAGCCTCAGCTGTTGTAGGCATCTGGGGAAAGGACCAGCAGATGGGAGGTCTCTCCCTCTCTCTCTCTCTCTCTCTCTCTCTCTCTGTTCTTTCCCTTAGCCTTTCAAATAAAACAAAAATAAATGAAAGTTTAAAAAAAGAGAACTTGAGTTTCAAATTCAGCATCATACATAGTTTTGACACAAACCTGCCATATTTTTAAAAAGTCTGTGAGAATGATTCTTGGGTAACTTAATCTTTCAAATATTAGTTCAGATTGGCAATCTTTTCATAGAAACTAAGCTACTTGGAATAAAAATAAATATTCCCCTTTTCAGAGATGGACTGATCCAAAGCCAGGAACTTGGGGCTTCTTCCAGGTCTCCCACATGGGTGCAGGGGCCCAAGGCCTTGGGCCATCTTCTGCTGCTTTCCCAGGCATATTAGCAGGGAGCTGGATTGGAAGTGGAACAGCTGGGACTTGAACCAGTGCCTATATGGGATGTCGGCACTGCAGACAGCAGCTTAACCCATTTTTCCACAGTGCTGGCCCCAAGACAAATAAATAAATCTTGAAAGAAAGGAAGGAAGAAAGGAAAGAAGGAAGGAAGGAAGGAAGGAAGGAAGGAAGGAAGGAAGGAAGGAAGGAAACTCTTGCCCACGCTCCAGTCTGATTACCCTTCACAACATCTTTAAACGAACAAACAAACAAACAAACCTTTACTACATGACATTACTGTGGTCCAGCGTTGCTCTAGCTTTTGGATATTTGAACCAGTATAAGGAACAATGAAGCACTAACACATGACTCTGTATTTTGATAGCAGGAATATTTAAAAAATTTTCATCTAATATCATAATCATCTTGTAAAAGAAATGAAAATTTGACAAATATGTAAGGGCATAATATTAAAATGTTTCTTAAAGCAAATGATTTTAGCTTTGTGAAAAAATTATGTACTTATTTTTTCCTTTGAATTAACAAAATTTTATCAGGAAACAAAACAGGTACATGGGTTGTAATATGCCTATAAACCACTGCTATGGGTGTCCAAGTTACCCACAAAAAGAAGACTCAGTCAATGACTTTGAGTATTGTAACTAAATTAAGATAATTAAGCTTACCTGCATAGAAGGATGCACTATAAGGTAAGCAGAATATACTTATGTTGTACTGACAGTAAGTATATAGTCATATAATGGGAGGCCTAAAAAAGAAATACCTATTTGGGGGCTGGTGACCTGGTGCACTGGATTAAGCTGCCACTTGCAACTCTGGCACCCCACATCAGAGTACCTGGTTCAAGTTCTGGTTTCTCTGCTTCTGAGCCAACTTCCTACTAATGTGCCTGGAAAAGTAGCAGATGATGGCTCAAGTACTTGTGTCCCCACCACCTATGTGGGAGACTTGGCACTTGGTCTCAGCCTGACCCAGCCCTGGCTGTTCCAGGCTTTTGAGGAGTAAATCAGCAGTTGGAAGATCTCTCTAACTTTCCAAATAAATACATAAATCCTTTTTTTTTAAATAGCCAGTTCTTGATTAACAAATTGAAAAGGGTGATTCAACTTGTCAGAGAACTTGAATTTAAAAAGATAGATCTGTATAGACTAGAGTAGGAAGTAAAGGATTAGTGATGAAGAGGCAGCTAAACTGAATTTTGCTAGGTTAGAAAAGGTGTGAAGGGAATCCTAGATGGAAAAAAGAAAACCACGTAGAGGGTGGAAGTTAGCCACCGAGGGTGGCAGTGATTCAAGTGCGGGTGTTATACAGAGATCAGTCTGATTAGAACAGAGCTGGTTTTAAAAAGTAGTGGATGATTAGGTTGTATAAAGAGAGGTGGTTTGGGATGATGTGAAAAATGGACTATCAGGCTAAGGAGTTAGTTATAAAGGTGTTGCAGTTTTGAGTTTTTCATGTATAGAGGAATCTAAAGTTAAGACAGTATTTTGCTCTGGTAAGTAATGTATTTTGACTTCTGATTCTGAAAACCTAGTGTCTGACACAAATAAACCGTGGATTCCTGCAGATGGCATGATGGCCACTAGATTTAGAATTCATACAGAACCTTTGCAATATCTGCCAAGTCTGACCTATCTTGGGATTAGAATCTTACTTTGAATTTCTACTATTTATTTACTTACACACTTGCAAGGTCTGGCACTCTGCTTTTTGTCTCCAAGTCTAAAATGAAAACCTAGGAGGGTGAAATACAATATCCTCATTCCCCTACATCACTTTACCCTTGCCGTGCTTACTGGAGAAAAAATAATTTGAGACAAATAATTCAATGTCAGATTAGTAATGCTCTTTCAGCATAATATAGTCTGGTTTATTTCTAATAAATAAGGTCAAAATTATGTTAATACTATGCTTATGAATTTTCATGTAGAGCAAATAGTGGCTTCTGAAGTAAATTAATCCTCAGGGTAGAATAAATGTATCAAATGTTTTTAGTTAATATCAACGTCAGGAAAAGAAAAAGGAACAGAACCAGAAATAACTAGTAATCAACAAATGGCGAAAGCTGTGACACAGTTAAAATAACACAAGAAACTGAGAGAGTCTAGAACTTTGTTTTGTTTGGAGTGATGGTAGCTCCTAGAGAAATCAGGAGTGGAAGAAACCCATCAGAGTGGGGAAAAGGATTAGGAATGAGAGAGTACATGCACAGGACATCTGTGAAGCCCAGAATGTCTCTGAGACTGACAGTTCACCCAAGGGTAAGGAGGGAGACATAATTCCTGGAACAACACAAAGGAACAAAGTAGTTAGATCAACGTAATCAACCAACTAAATTCTCTCAGAACTGTCTAACCCTTTATACCTCTCTGGATTTTGCATATAGGATGTAGGAGTTGGTAGAAGGTAGAGGGTATTTAGGGATACAAACTTTGTAAAGATTCGGGGGTGCAACCTACACAAATAAAAAGAAGGGCTCTATCACACGCCTTTTCACAACAATGAATACTGTTTCTATGAAGTATGCTGTAGAGGATTAGGCTACACAGTAGAGGAAGGAAAAGACAGTTCCTAATATTAAGGATTCAGTCCCAACATTGAAAATATCTTAATAGATTATCCTAGGAAAAATATTCAGGGGTTAATTTCTAATTTATATAGTCAACTTATGTTTGCCACGTTGAGTTTTCTCAGTAAATAGTGGGAGAAAATGGAAAGGCAATATTTTTTAAGATTAAGGAGTAAATTAGATGTTACTGGGTCCTTATACAACATGTAGAGATTCAGATACAGTCTCCTTTTTGTGAGAGCTCTGAAAAGATATTGAGAGCTTAGAAGTGATTTTCTTCTGAGGGCT
Source organism: Sylvilagus floridanus (assembly GCA_949820135.1). Taxonomy (NCBI): domain Eukaryota; kingdom Metazoa; phylum Chordata; class Mammalia; order Lagomorpha; family Leporidae; genus Sylvilagus; species Sylvilagus floridanus. The sequence goes on from OX463225.1 coordinate 124,852,583, forward strand.
CATTTAAATAGAGACATAGAGCCCAGGTAATAGAATTCACTATCCTTAAAAAAGCAAAAACAAACAAGAAAAAAAAAACAAAAAACCAAGGGAATGGTAATGATACCTGAAAATGACAAAAGGCAAATTATCCTAAGCTTTCCTGATATATGATACTGGCTTCATTTCTAAGATTTCCTCTCTGCTGTGATAGGAGCATCTGTGTCACTTCAAATTCCACATGTTGAGGTCCTGACTTTCAAGATATGGTATTAGGGGGTGAGGCATTGGGAGGTAATCAAGTCAGGAGGTTAGTGCTGTCATGAACGGAATAAGCTCCCTATAAAAAGAGCAAGGGGGTGGCGGTGCTGCAGCATAGTGGGAAAGCCGCCGGCTGCTATGCCAGCATCCCATTTAGATGCCGGTTCAAGTTCCAGCTGCTTCATTTCCGATCCAACTCTGCTATGGCCAAGGAAAGCAGAAGATGGCCCAAGTGCTTGAGCCCCTGCACCCACGTGATAGACCTGGAAGAAACTCCTGACTCCTGGCTTCTGATCGGTGCAGCTCCAACCATTGCTGCCAGTTGGGGAGTGAACCAGTGGATGGAAGACCTCTCAGTCTGCCTCTCCTTCTCTCTGTGTGTAACTCTTTCAAATAAATTTAAAACAAGGGGGGGGGGGGGGAGAGGAACTCATTTACTCCTTCCGTTACACAAGGACACAGCCAGCAGTCACCACTTACAGTCTAAAAAAGATGCCCTCGCCAGATACCAAATCTGCTGGAATCCTAACCTTGGACTTTCCAGCCTCCAGAATTGTAAGAAATATCTGTTGTTTATAAGCTACTCAGTTCATGGTATTTTATTATAGCAGCCTGAACAGACTAAGACATCTTTCTAAAATGTATGTGATTAGTTTCAAAATTAGAGTTGGGGGGTGGTATTTGGTGCAGCTGTGGGATACCCACATTCCATATCAGCGTGCCTGGTTCAGTCCTGGCTCTTCTGCTTCTGATTCAGCCTTCTGCCAATGTGTACCCCCATGAGATTCAAGTACTAGGATTCCTCCCCCTGTCCCACTCTCTCGTGAAAGACCCAGATAGATTTCCAGGTGTGTAGCTTGGCCTGCCCAGCTCCTTGGCTGTTGTAGGCACTTAGGGAGTGAACCAGTAGATGAGATATCTCTCTCTGTCTCTGCATTTTAAATAGGAAAATAAATTTTTGAAAATTATGATTTTTCCTATCGCATTAATTCCTTTGAAATAACTGAAACACCTCTGGATATTATAATGACAATACTGGAAATATATAGAATTTAAAAATTACATTAAAAAGTCATATTGGATAGCTTAACAATGTTAAATTTGTTTTGGTTGATAATCTCAACTTTTCTGTATTTTTAAAGTAAGTTATAATAATAACTTAATGACTCATTTTAAAATATTTTATTCATTTATTTGAGAGGTAAAGTTACAGAGGGAAAGAAAGGTCTTCCATTCACTGATCCACTCCCCAAAAGGATGCAACAGCTGGAGCTGGGCCGATCCAAAGCCAGGAGCCAGGAGCTTCCTCAGGGTCTCCCACACAGGTTTAGGGGCCCAAGCACTGGGGCCATCTTCCACTGCTTTTCCAGGCCATAGCAGAGAGCTGGATCAGAAGAGGAGCAGCCAGGACTAGAACAGGCACCCATATGGGATGCTGGTGCCACAGGTGGAGGCTTAGCCTACTGTACCACAACACCGGCCCCCTGTACTATTAACATAATACAGTTTGACGTGAAACTTTGGGGAAAGGATACTATCAATTTTTTGCATTCCTGGATCTGGCTTAGAGCTCATCACAAGTTAGCAACGGATAATATTTTATGATTTGAAACTAAAAATTCCATTTGTATCTTGACTAAAGATATTGTTTAAAGTACCGAAACTAATAAAGAAAAACATAGCGGAGTGAAAGAGTAATAAAAAGCAGAAAGCTACTTTGAATTCAGTGCTGCTTTTCTCCTTAAGCCTGAACTACAAACATGTATTTTGAAGTCAATTAATTTAGACTCTTTTTTCAACCAGAACACTGTGTTCAATGTTTATCACTGTTTACTTATGTAAAAGAAAGTGCATAAAACTATCATTTATACAACAGCGCCACCTAGTGAATGCGTTGTGCATACAAAAATGTCAATAATTTGCTAATGTTTAAATACTAGTTTGTTTTCAGTTTATCAGGGCCCCAACTACATATATATATATATATATATATATATAATTCAAAACATATAAAAATATTAAATATTTTATTATTAATTCATAACTACAGATAATATATGTAAAGGATATTCCAACACTTGTGAATAAAGGATTTGGCATATTAAATGTTTTCTTAAGATTTATTGATTGGAAAAGTAGGGCAACAATAGGTGAAGAGAGAATGAGAAAAAGAGAGAGAGGAAGAGAGAGAGAGATAGAGATCAGTCTTTCATCCACTGGTTCACTCCCCAAATGGCTGCAATAGCCAGGTCTGAGCCACGCTGAAGCTAGGAGTCAGGAACTCCAGAGGGTCTCCCACATGGATAGCAGGGGTCCAACTACTTGGGCCATCTCCCACTGTCTTCCCAGGCTCATTTTGAGGAAGCTGGATGAGAAGCAGAATAGCTGGAACTTGAACAGCACTCTGATATGGGATGCCAGAGTCCAAAGTAGCAGCTTAACCTGTTGTGCCACAACACTGGTCCCTGCATATTAAATGCTAGTTGTAACATTAGTAAGCCAAAACGTTGGCTGATAGGGGAGACATAGCATTGTTTCTTAGGTATAAAACAATGATGCTCCTGCTTTTAGAGATTTCAGCTATATCTTTAACACAGTTTCAAAGATATTCTGCCTGATGTTGTTATAAAATTTGTATTCACAATATCACTTCAGCCTATTATTCATGGTCAGTCATCATTTTTTTCAAAAGATTTATTTATTTATTTATTTGAAAGGCAGAGTTACAGAAAGACAGAGGCAGAGAGAAACAGAGAGAGAGGGAGAGAGAGAGAGAGAGAGAGAGAGAGAGGAGAGAGAGGTCTTCCATCCACTAGTTCACTCTCCAAATAGCCACAATGGCTAGAGTTGTGCCAATCTGAAGTCAGGAGCCAGGAGCTTCTTCCAGGTCTCTCATGTGGATTCAGGGGCCTAAGGACTTGGCCAATCTTCTACTGTCTTCCCAGGCCATAGCAGAGAGCTGGATCAGAAGAGGAGCAGCTGGGACTTTGACTGGCACCCATATGGGATGCCTACACTGCAGGCAGTGGCTTTAACCACTCTGCCCCAAGGCCAGCCCCATTTAGTCACAATTTTAAATATATCAATCAATATTTATGAGTCATATGAGTGGATTGAATGATGGCAGTTACATACAAAGTTTGTAAATCAGTCAACGAAGTGACATGGTCAAAAATGCTAGCATCCCAAAAAGCATTCCAACATCCCACTTTACTGACCAGAAATATTACAAATAGTACAAATTACAACGGAAAACATTTTTTGTTGCCATGCTTTTCTCATATGGAATATAAACAAATGTGAGGGGAAAAAAACAAGAAGAACCGAACTATGGAAAACAAAATCTCTTTCACTCTGATCCTCAACTTCTCTCCTTAGATGCTACTATCACTTTTTCCTGCTGGATGCATCATGCTTAAAAAGGTATAGTTCAGTTCAACAACTGGGTATCCAAGTAATACCCAAGTGTTTGATACTAGGGAATGAAAGGTCATTAAGAACCAGCTTTGTGTAGTGGTGAAAACAGACAGGAAACAGATCATTTCAATAGAACATAAACTTTTATTTTTTAAGAGTGCAAAGAATTCACCTCAGAACTTTCTACCTGAGTTTCAGGATCATTTATCTAGTGGCCATGTAGCTGGACAACTGCCACATGTATAGGCATCATGAATTAGACATGTGCAAAACTGAATTATAAGTAACCGCACCCCCCAAAATCAGTTTGCCTCTATGTTACCCAAATCAGTTAATGACATCCCATTTACCTAGGTGTTTAGGCTAGAAAACTCTCATTCAGTAGGTAATTGTCAAGTGATTAGAATGCAGTTTAAGGAATGATGTTAAGCTATATATACATGACAGCAAATAGGGTAGTATCTGTTCTTATGAAGCCTTGCTTATGAACTTCATCTTTGGTTTCTCCCACTCATGCCTCATGACTTAATCAATCCCAGTTTTGATTTTCCATCTGAAATTCTTCTAGGATCCATTTCTATCCATGCTGACAATATCCTAGTAGAGGCTGTTATCTTCTTTCCTCTGGATGATTAGAGACCAACTAATTGGCATCCTTTCCTCTACCCTTGGAAAGAAATGGATTCCTTTTCTCAGAATAGCCAGAATCACCATCTAAAACAGAAACCTAATCATGCTGAAGCCCTTCCAGCTTACTATTACCCTCAAGAAATCCATACTCTTTACCACCACTACTAGTTCTCCTCACCATCATCTCGCCAGCCCTGTCTAGAATCTTTCAGTCCCTAGGCTGCACTTTATCCTCAGGCCCAGGCCTTCAAAAGCATTGATACCTTGATCTACAAATTTGTCCTTCATCCTGTATCCTGGCCATTCTTAACTATTCTGAACATAAAGAGCCAATCACATTGAACTGTTTTCCTTCCTTTTTAAAAAAAAATTATTGTCTTCCTTCCCTGTGAGAACATACATTTTGTGAGGGAAATTATTAGATGGGTAATTAAAACATTTCTTGTCCACTATCAAATTTCCATTATTGATCTTAGTGTCTGGTACAATATAAGGCCCCTATGCTTGTTTTTTGAATGAATAAACAATTGTCAAAAAAAGGAGCTAAGTCGACTAACTCAGTCTGTGAAATAAAGAAAGACTTCTTGGAAGACCTCTGAATAGTAAGCAAGGATGAAGAGGATTTAGGCAAAGAACATCAGAACACTCCCAAGTCAACAGCAGTGAGAGAGATCTCAAAGTGTGTTTTAAAATAGCCTCATGAATGGAAAGCAGGTATGATGGGAGACAAGACTGAAAGGGTAAACAGTGGCAACATCATGGAGGCCACAGCACCCCAGGTTATGGAGTTGCATTCTATTTTGCAGGTGATAGGGATCGGGGTGAGAGTGTAGAATTTTAAGCAGGTGAAATGGCCAGCTTTACATCTGAGACTGGACATTCTGGCTGCTGCATACAAGATGGATTTGGTAGTAGATGTGGTGGGAAGGTTAAAGGTGGTGAGATAAAATCGGTAGTGGAAATTAAAGAAAAAGACAAATTAGAATTTGAAGGTTTCATGAGCCCTTCCAAATGGAGGAAATAAAAATGTGATCTTTAAAGGAGAAGTTGGGTATAGCAGTAACTTTAGGGTCTATGAGCAAATAGGTTAAAACAATGACAGTGGATACTGTCCAGGAAGATATAGATGGAAAAATAAGTCAAGGTTGGAACTTTGAGAAATACTGTTTAAAGGGCAAGCAGAAAAGGAGCCAAATAAAACACATACAGGAAAAAAAAAAAGTGGGGGGGAGAGGAGGGGATGCCCAAAGAGTAATCTTTCAAGGAGGGATAGATCTATATAGTATAATGGTCTATGAGGGAAAAAAAAATAAAGGTCTAGAAAGAAAAGTAGTGATCAATAGCATTGGTAGAGGGAATAAATTTTATCTTCTGAGGTAAGAAAATAAGAAGAAAGTAGATAAATTTCACATTGAAATGAGGAGGTAGAAGTTAAGGTGATGTTTCATGATGGCTTTTATTCTCTCAATTAATTGGGAAGAAGGTACTGAAAATGTCTGTACCTTCTTGGTAATTCCTAGTCAAATGAATAGGTGGCTGATAGCTAATAGGGTATAGAGCTGAATTTTAGCATTTCACCTGTTTGTACCACATTAGACCTAATGAATCAATTTTCTTTCCTTACCAATCTGCTGAAAGCAAATTGGAAACAACAGTTTGGAATTCTTGTTGTTTAAAAAGGAGGTTGATTGGCCGGCGCCGTGGCTCAATCCTCTGCTTTGCGGTGCCAACACACCAGGTTCTAGTCCCGGTAGGGGCACCGGATTCTGTCCCGGTTGCCCCTCTTCCAGGCCAGTTCTCTGCTGTGGCCCCGGAGTGCAGTGGAGGATGGCCCAAGTGCTTGGGCCCTGCACCCCATGGGAGACCAAGATAAGCACCTGGCTCCTGCCTTCGGATCAACGCAGTGTGCCGGCCGCGGCGGCCATTGGATGGTGAACCAATGGCAAAAGGAAGACGTTTCTCTCTCTCTCTCTCTCTCTCTCTCTGTCCACTCTGCCTTAAAAAAAAAAAAAAAAAGGAGGTTGATTTAAAGCAGTAGCTACCACAGGAACACTACCCTGCATGAAAGATAGAGTCCCAACAGTGGCAGACTGCCATAGTCTCAGTGAGCATCCCATCTTATCTTCCCAAGGTCCATTTGGTCTTTTCAGAGCTGACATTTAAGCCTTTAAAGGGTAATCTAAAAAGTGAGCATGGAATTAAAATTAGGAAGGGAACAGGTACAACAAATTGCAGATGCATATGAATAGTAAGTGTCTGAAATATACCTTTTCAACTACCCTGGTCACTTTCTAACAGTCTGGGAAGGGGATTGAGAAAAATGGTAAGACTTGTGAGAAATTACTGGAATTTACAGGACAGGAAGCTGACTAATGGTAAATTAAAAGACTGCCATGAATCAGAGAAAAGCTGAAGTTAGTGACTAAGAATCTGACAAATGTCACTTTGTGTTACTTTCTCCAGAGTGCTCAAGCTGGGGATTTTCAGGCTAGATTCAGGGTTATGGTTTGACAGGCACCTGGGTCAGATCACTGGACACAGGGAATCTGGATACAGATAAAGCAGCAATGTAGGTTGAGAAAGGAGGTAATAGTAAGAGAACTGACAGAGAAAATGAAATAGAGCAGCAGATACAGGGCGTGAAAGGAAATAAAGGAGAGGATAAAGACGATGCTTACAGTAAGAATCTAGACTGGTCCCTGGTGCAAGGTTCCACTTAAGATTTTTTGACTTTATGATAGTATAAAAGTGACATGCCCTCAAGAGAAACCATACTTTGAATTTTGCAGTTCTCCTTGGCTGGTGATTATGTGGTATGATACTCTTGTGATGCCAGCCAGTGGCTATGCACCAAGAAGCTGCAGCTTGGGTGAAAATCTAAACAACCCTACTTAGGCATATACGTTGCTATGATGTTTAGTAAGTTGGTTATATAAAAACCATGTTTTCAACTCTTATATTTTTGACTTAAAGTGGGTTTATCAGTCTATAACCTCAACACAGGTCAAGGAGCATCTTTGTACTATACTATAGTTTAATTTTCCTCAGCAGTTAGTGTCTTTATGGACAATGACAAAACTCTAGAAAATGTAGGGTGAGAAATCTGTCCTTCCATCCTCCATCTCACACCAATCCACTGACAATTTGGTATCAGGCAACCAAATTTTAAAGGCAGATTCATTTCACATTTATTTATTATAGATACAATAAAATGGTTGTCCTGTTTTTCTTCTTTTTTCATCTCATTTTCCTCTTTCCCTATGGCGCATTCTGAAGTTGGCTTTTGCTATTGCTTGTATATTAGTTTGGATGGAGGGATTAAGGGCACTATGGCTAAGCTCAGGGTGACAAGGGAGAAAGAACCAGGGGCTTCCAGTGAACCAGGGGTAAGTCATAGAGCCCATGTATTATGGGCTTCCCATCCAAAGTCTTATGTTAATGGTATTAAGAAGGTGGAAACTAATCTATTACAGATTTAGAGGTGGGACCTTTAGGAACCAATTACATTGAATTTAACTGTTGTATGGGAGGGGAGTCCCAGACTCCCCATTAAACAGACCTCTCACGGGAAAATGCTCTACCCTGTAGCCAGATGCAAGCTCTCGGTTGCCCCAAACCTCAATTAAACATAATTCCCACCCCCTGTTTCCCCCGCAGTTAGGCCTGGCACATCCACTGGAGCAAGATCCTGATTTGCAAGAGGTGCAGCTCCTCCTTGGTAGAATCCAACACACTAGGGAAGAGCACGTTGGGGGAACGGTCGGTAGTGGGAAGCCCCCGAGTGGCTGGCTCCGGGTGGAGGGAGGGAGGGGGAGAGGCGGAGGGGGGAGAGGGAGAGAAGGGGAGAGGGGGAGAGGGGGAGAGAGGAGAGGGGGAGAGGGGGAGAGGGGGAGAGGGGGAGAGGGGGAGAGGGGGAGAGGGGGAGAGGGGGAGGGGGAGAGAGGGGGAGAGGGGGAGAGGGGGAGAGGGGGAGAGGGGGAGGGGGAGAGGGGGAGAGGGGGAGAGGGGGAGGGGGAGAGGGGGAGAGGGGGAGAGGGGAGAGGGGCAGAGGGGGAAGCTAAGCTTGCGAGACCTGGATCTACCCCAGGTAGTGTCACTTTCTGTGTAACGAGGGACCACCCATTTGTCTCAGCCCAGTTTTCGTGGCTGTAATAGAAGATTTGAGCAGACGCAAGGCTGGGTTCCTTCAGCCCCTCCAAGCCGCGCTTAGGAAATAAGATTTGGAGGCTGTGCGTCCATAACCGGGCTAGGCTACCCGTAAATTCTCGTGCCGGGCTGAGGGCCATACGTAATCCGCTCAGTTTATCAGCGCCCTCTTAGGGGGCGATGCTGACGGCGTCTAACCGCCTTCCCCTACTCGCACCAGCACTTGACTGGAGCTTCCAGGGCGTGATGCCACAGAACCCGGCTCGGCAACGCTCCAGCAATGCCGGTATTGTTAACTCTGGGACTCTTGACCCTGAGCTTAGCCACAGTGCCCTCAATTCCTCCATTAACTTTTGCGCTGCACTTGGGCACCTTCTCGGTCGAGTCCCAGGTCTCCGCCCAATGCCCAACCCCGGACCCGCCCCCAAGCCGCGGCCCCCACGCTTCCTGCCGAAGCCAGGGTCCGACTAGACGCCAAGTCCGCGAAGACTAGTTCCGCACGCAGCCCGGCACGCGCCTGCAAGCGCCGCCCACTTAGGGCTTATTGAGCCCGCCCGGCACCCGGCGCGGCCGGAAGTGCGCTCGGCGGGACGGGGCGGGACTTCCAGGAGGAGGCGGCAGTTTTGAAAAGTGACAACGGTTGGTGTTTGCTGAGTGTTGACTTGGCCGTGACGGGTACCGGGATTTGCCGCCCTCCTGCGGGCGGCTGCGGCGGTAGGTGAGCGCGAGCGGGCGCGGGAGGAAGGGAGGCCGAGGGCGTCCCGGGCCGCCTCTGGCTGTTTTCGGGGTGCGGGGAGCCGGGCCGGAGGAGCGCGCTCCTGGAGGGTGGGGCGAGCCTGCGGCTGCTTTTTGTTTCAGTCCAGGAACTGACCGAGCTCGGTGCCAGTGAAGCTAAGGCTGTTACCGCGTGTGGCACAGACTGTGGGGCGAGTTGAGCTGGAGCTGGTCAGGCTAAGCGGGTGTTTCTGTGTATTTAAAAATCCGTGTATCGGGAAGGGGGTTGACAGCGAGGCTCGTTCGGGTGCAGAGGCCAGACCTTGGATGTTTCAGTACGTCTTAACCAAAACCCAACCCCAAAGCCGTGAACCAAAAGGCAAAGCTATCCTGCCTCACCCAAGTCAGAGGGCAGCGTGTGAGTGGCACTGCGCGTGCCTAACGGGATCATTTTCCTCGCTCCTGTGCATGGTCCTCAAAAAATGTTTGCAGCAGAATACACTTACGTTTTAATTCCGTTCTCCCCACGAACTGTTTGGAGTACCCTCGTATGCGTTCAGAAGAACTTTTGTGTTGAATTCACTGGGATTGGGAGTCTTTTCTGTTTGTGCTGAATTGTGGTCTCCGCAAGCTAGCTTTGGCAGAACGCAGTGTGTGCGATGTACTAGCATTCTTCCAGCACCTGTGCTCAGCACCGCGGTGCTGCAACGGAAGAAGAAACCCGAGGAGCGAGTAGCGGCTAATTTCGGCTACTTGCTCAGCCGTCGAAGGGTCATTTTTCATATACTATATGCACTCAGACTGTGTGGTTGGAGGGGCCGTCTTCCGCAGCTGCCCCGCACTCAACGCACGGATGAGTGAACTGGGACTGAGACTGTTCTAGGGAGGAAGGGTAGGGTTTGGATGTGGCAGGAGGTCCTTTGGGAATCAAGCTTGGAGGAGACTAACTTGTAGCCAGAAGTTCATTCGATTGGTTGAAACTTTTAGAAACCAAGCAGAAAAGTCTGAATTTGCTTTAGTGGGTAACGTAATTGATGTACTTTTGTGTAGAAGTTACATGATGCGTTTTATGTTGTATTAGGATTCATCTAAAAGCAGAGTGTACAAAGCATGTAAGGGGAGAGGAATATGGGATAGGAATTACGAGGTGTTTCACACCTGCTCTATGACTTTAAAAATATAGGATGCATATTTACATATATATATATGTATATATAGATATATATATATATATAAATGCTGAAAGGGACAGCTACTATGGGAGGTGCCAGAGTCTAGATTTAAAAAGATAACAAGCGCTAGAATGAAAGCTTACGATTATGTGGTTTATTAGTAGAAAATACAAATCTTTGCCTAAGGTTAAAATAATGAGTTACCTAAGAATAACAGGGAGAAGTGCAGGCTTCATCTAAGTGGGTCACGTTGAAGAGGTTCTTAAGTTTGAGTTGATCATAAGCATGTGTTTGCCAGGAAGTAGTAAGGATAGCTGTAGACTAGATCACCATGGCCATTGTCTACTGTAGGAGTACTCTGCCCTAGGCAGACTAAATCTGGAGTGTTGTGTTCAGTTTGGTCAACACATAAAACAACGTGTTTGAGAGGAAGGTAAGTAGGATGGTGTGATATCTTGAAATTTATATTTAGTCATTATCCCAGTTTCCTGATATACAGTTTATAAAGTGCTTGGACTCTGCTGATTGTTGTGTCTTTGTGTGCTAATGATGGCTGGTAGCAGTATCCTTTGTAAAAAACCAGTAAAATAAGCCTTTCCCCGAGTTCTGTGAATCACTCTAGTAAGTTAATGAAACCCAAGGAGAGGGTCATGGGGATCCGATTTGTAGCTGGTGGCCACAGCCCAGGTAAAACAACCTGGGGCTTTCACTGGGTGTCTGAAGTGGGTGAGGGATTCTGCAGCCTTGGGAACTGAGCCCTCCCTCCACCTGTGGAATTTGACTGCAGGTGAGTGTTAGAATTGAACTGCATTAGAGGACCACTAGCTGGTGGCTGCAAAGGACTGATTGCCAGGTGTGCAGGGAAAAACCCACACAGGATTGTTCATAGAAATCTTCCATGTTGATTGCTGTTGAGCTAGAGCACCGTGGAGAGAACCATGTTTATAAAACAATATCATATATGGAGTGGCTTCAGGTAAAGAAGCTGTGTATACCCTAAAGAGAACTTCGCAGAGGTTGATAGCTTTCTTCACGTTTTTGACAGCAGTGTCATACAGACAGGGATTAATACCGTCTATGTAGTGGTAGTCACTAGAAATAAGACCAGCAGGTGGAAGTTACAACAAACGTTTCTGTGAAGCATGAGGAAGAGTTATCTAAGTGGAAACAGATTTTTTCAGAACTAGTGGACTCTTAGATGTTTTTGTGTTCCTGCAGAATGGTGGTCATTTGTCAGTCACCTTTTAGAATGGCTTCCTACATTGATTTGAGGTTAGGAAAGTTGTCAGAGCTTCTCTTTAATCCTGATATTTTAAGAAACATTAGAAGCCAAAGAAATGGGTTTCCAGAGTATGGGCCATTTCAAGTTCTTTGCAGAGTTGAGCATAATCACACTGGGTCTTGGGCCTTCCTGGAGGGGAGGAATCTGTAGGTAATTAAACAGGTGTTTGAGTGGCTAGGATCCTGGCTGCTAATGCTGTTAGCGTCCTGTTGCTGCTGTTAAAGCTCCTATTGCTACTCTATCAGGCACAGGTAAAGCTCTGTAATGTTAGAGTTCTAGAAACAAATCCTGTAACTGTTAAATTTATTGCCATTTTGGACTGAATAATTGTTTGCTGGGGGAAAGGGTAAGTTCACCCTAGGCATTGTAGGTTGTTGTTATCCCTGACCTCTACTCTCTAGTTTCCAATAGCAATAGCCACTCCTGTCCTAACAACTAAAAATGCCACCAAATATTGTCAAATGTGGTCCCAGAAAGGATGAGGGGGAAGGATTGTGGGAACTACTCTTCTAGAGACATGGGTAGGAATAATTCTTTGTCTGAATACAGTAGGGAAAATAAGTTTTGGTGCTTTTATTTTTCTTTCAATTCACACTCTGATGATAGGAATTCCTGTCAATTACATCATTTAATTTATTCTGTCTTGTCTCTCCAACTTCCATATCAAGCCTTATTAGCCACCACATTATGTATGTTGAATAGGATGTAAATCAGAATGTATTTACCTACCCTGTGTTGGTATTGCTTATATATAGCATATATATTATATATATTGCTTATATACAGCATATATATATATATATATATATATGTGCTGATGGTGCAGCTTCTGTGCCTTACTTTGAGGATTATTTCTCAATATTGATTGCAGGACCCCTTGGCTCCAAATATAAAAAAGAAATACATGGTTTCTCATCTGTCTATTCAGCCAAAGTCCTCCCTGCCATCCAGAAGTGAATATCATTAGGAAAGTTAGGAGAAAGGAGTTTCTGTATGTCCATCTATCTTATATCTTTTGTTTTTATCTTATATTTGTTGATTATTACTACTACTGTAAGTAGTGCAACCTTGCTTTGTTAATTTTGTCCTTATATGTGTCAGTTTCTAGCTAGTGAGAATGACTATGTAGTATTTCTGATCTTGGTTTTTTCTTCCTTTAGACTAAGAGGAGTCTCCCAAGATGGAAACTTTGTCTTTCCCCAGATATAATGTAGCTGAGATTGTGATTCACATTCGCAACAAGTTCTTAACAGGAGCTGATGGTAAAAACCTCTCCAAGAATGATCTTTATCCAAATCCAAAGGTAAAATATGGTTGTATTGGAATGTGGATAGTGACATTTGAAAACAAAGCTTCTGGGTTTATAAAGTAGCAAGAAAGGCATATACTCTCCTATTTGATGTAGAACAATCATTTTAATCCAGAGAAAATCTTACTCCTGGTGGAATTTTAAAATAACATTAATTTTGTTATGTGGTGCAACTTCTACATTCCCGTTAGGAATTCCATTCTTTAATATGCTTGTTTTCTTTAAAAAAATTCTCAACCATAGATATTAAAGTATATTAAATTTTCTATATTATTGGAGTGTTGGTCTGAGAATATCATTATTTGGTAGGCTTGATGTAACTTATTCCGAGTGGTTTCCAACCACAAAAAAAAATGCCTAGAAACAGTCCTCTTTGGAAGTTTATAGATTAATTTTTGTGCGTTATGCCCCAGGGGGAAATTGGCTTGTTTTGACAGGCATTGTTCTTTATATCTTTAGTTATTAAATGCAAAAATGAACTATTTATATGTCACAGAAAATCCTAGAGTCTCCTTCCAGTTTCCTGTGCTTGTACTGAAGTGATAACATAATGAAACCTAATTTAATGATGTGGAACTCAAACTTTGTGATCTCTATAACACTTGAATTCTTCCAAATAGAAGAAATAGTCTAAAAATAAATGATAGGCCTTTAAACTGAAAAAAATATAGCTTTAAGAAAAGTTTAGCACTGCATTTTCCCTGTATTTTTCAGTTTAGTGCTCACCCAATAATCTGTGTATGGATCAGAGCAGATTGATAAGCCAATATTTAGGAGTTGCTGATCTAGAAGACTTTACAAGTCTTACACTACCCTAGTATGTTTATGCCTTCTACGTCAAATACTCCCTTAAACTTTATTTATTTTTTGACAGGCAGAGTGGACAGTGACAGAGAGAGAAAGGTCATTGGTTCACCCTCCAATGGCCGCCGCGCCGCAGCTGGTGCACTGCGCTGATCCAAAGGCAGGAGCCAGGTGCTTATCCCATGTGGGTGCAGGGCCCAAGGACTTGGGCCATCCTCCACTGCACTCCCGGGCCACAGCAGAGAGCTGGCCTGGAAGAGGGGCAACCGGGACAGAATCCGGCGCCCCAACTGGAACTAGAACCCAGTGTGCCGGTGCTGCAAGGCGGAGGATTAGCCTAGTGAGCCACGGCGCCGGCCTCCCTTAAACTTTAAATCTAAGGATACCTTAATATCTATAGCAGCAGCCCAGGTTTTCCATTATATTGAAAAAACAATACACCCTCAGTGTTCCATTATTTCTACCTCATGCCTGATAGCCTATTCTGAAAGACTGAACTTCCCTCCATTCCTTAAGATAGCTGATTTGTTTAGATTGGATTTGGATATGCTACCTTTCATTCTCGAACAACTGATCTCATTGACCATTTGCGAGATATAAACAAACCGATGAGTATCATAAGATGTTTTAAAATTTAGAAGAATTAAGAAATTTCAGTGGAGATGGTATTTTGTCATTTTTTCTTTGCAGTATTAGATGGTAATAATGATAGTGATACAGTTTTAAAGCCATGCATCAGGACATTAAAAGTGATTTTTCTGTTATAGCCTGAAGTCTTGCACATGATTTACATGAGAGCCTTACAAATAGTATATGGAATTCGACTGGAGCATTTTTACATGGTGAGTTTAAAATGATGACAGTTCTTAGTTCTGCTCATAGTTCATACTGGATTTTTGAATAGGGAGTTCTTTTTTTTTTTTTAATAAGTCCAAAGTGCTACATAAAAATTGATGTAATCTGCAAAAGAATCTTAGAATAGTAAGTAGTTTATGTAAATTTAATAATATGAAAATGAATAAAAGCTGTAAATGACACAAATTATTGATATTACATGATTACTCACAGATTTAAGGGTTTGCCTTCAAGAGGCTGTAGTAAACAACAGGAAAATCTTCATAGGTGTCATTCTCTCCTTAGGTAGGCCTCCCAAATTATTACAATGGACGATATGCAGGAAGATTGAAATAATTGACATGAGACAACTGAGCTTTTAGCTAATTAGGCATTTCTGGTAGGAAGTCAATATTCTTGATCTTGTTTCATTGTAAAATCATTAGAGCATCTGAAGATACACTAAAATTCATCTTAGAATTTCTTAGAATTGTCATTAGAATTTCACCAATATTATTGCATATTATTTAAAGATCTGAGTTATTTAGGATTTTTCAATTGTTAAACAGTTTAATGATAAGTTAATATATTTTGGTTTTAATCTATGGTTGAAGATTTCTTGTAGTTGAAGATTTTTCTCATGCTGTCTGTTCAATGTGTATCTTAGATTTTGTGATTTATTACATTTAGATGCCAGTGAACTCGGAAGTCATGTATCCACATATAATGGAAGGCTTCTTACCAGTCAGTAATTTATTTATTCATCTGTGAGTATTCTTAGTCTACATTCATATTAGTGTTAACATTAAACTTTCTTAACACAATTTTTGGTGGGAAAGAACATCTACTATTTCCCATTCTCCTCCATCCTATATACATTCAGAATTACAGATTTCCACCAAATAGAACTGCCTCCACTGTGGTACTTTCAGGGGGCTTTCAGATAAAAGTGTAATATATAATTCCAACAATTTACTGTCTTCTTTTCTAAAATTTATTTTCTTTATGTTGAAAGAAAGAAAGATTAGGGAGTGCTGATTCACTCCTCAAATGCCTGCCATAGTAGGGACTGGAGCAGGCCAAAGCAGTAAACCAGAACTCAGTCTAGGGCTCTCTTGTGGATGACAAGGTCACAAGTATTTGAGCTGTTGCCCACTGCCTCCTGGGGTGCATATTAACAAGAAGCTGTACTGGAAGTGAGTGAGCTGGGACTTGAACCTGGCACTCTGATACAGAATGTGGGCGACCCAAGGTGTGTCTTAAATACTGTGCCAGATCCCCATTCTGTTTTCTATATTGTGGAAGATTTTGAGTTCTTAATGTGTCTTAGGGTTTCCACGAGTGTTTGTTGTTATTAGAAGATGTAACTATGCCTTGTTATGTGGGAATCTATGTAATAAAAAAACAAATAGACTTCAGTGCTATATCATGCATTGTAGTAGACTACTGATTTGGTCCTTTGATATTGAGAAATCTCTTTTTGATAAGAGGTTTGTTTTCTGTAGCTGAGTATGTAATTTATAATATACTCTTCAATATTCTTTCTCCACTTCATCTTCAAGGGATTCATTTCTGCCCATCTGCCGGGTGAATGATTTTGAGATTGCTGATATTCTATATCCAAGTAAGTGTAAACTTGAAACAATTTCTAGGGTCTGGCTTCAATCTGCTGTTGTACTCTTCATCAGTCAGTGTTCAAAAAAATTTAAATTGGCTTTAGAAAATGTATCCCATCTTGTAGGGTGATTTTATTGTATTTTATTATTGAAATTGTTTTTTCTGTAAATTTACAGAAATTTTGTTTTTTAAAACAATCTTAAGTCCTTACATTTCAAAAATGTTCTGTAAACTTGAGAATATAAATACAAATTATATGCAAGTGTGATATTGCATCATACCAGTTTTACCAAATTATAGCAGTATTACTTTTTACTATGTAATAATTATCTTAGCAGTAATAAGAATAGTCATGATGTTGTATGAGAATGTATAATTCTGCCACATTTATTTAAGTGTCTCTTTATTAATTTGATTCTGATATTCATCAAATCACTTTATGCTGCAGGAGATTGGGTGTGCTAGTTAAAATTTTGGGTTTTTCTTAGCCATTTAGGGGTCTTTGTTTATTAACCTATAATTTACACACAACAGAAATCCACCAATTAAAGGTAAAGTAGACTAGTTTTAAGAAATGTTTATTATTGTGTAATCACTGCCACAGTTATGTGTAGAATATTCTCATGACCACCAAAAGTTCCTTCACATCCCTTTGCTGTCTGCTGCAGCCACTCCCATTGTCTGGCAACCCCTAATCTGTTTTCTGTCACTGTGGGTTTGCCTTTTAGAATTTCATTTGAAATCATACAGAGTGTAGTCTTTCATGTCTGGTTTCTTTACACATAGTAGTTTTAAAATTCATCCATGGTATTTCATTTGTTAGTATTTTGTTTCTTTTAATTTTGGAGTACTGTAAGTATATTGCACAATTTGCTGATCCACTGAGTAGTTGATAGACATTTGAATTGTTTGTAATATTTGGTCGATATGAATAAAGGTATGAATGTTAGCATGCAAGTCTGTGTGTGGACATGTTTTCACTTCTCTGAATAAATACCTAGGAATAGATAGACTCATTCATGTGGTGAGAACATGTTAATTGGGGTATAGCCTGAAAACTCTCCACAGTGCAGGCTGGTGCATTTACAGGATTGAATTTATTTGATTCTGTTGGAGATTTCTGTTCTACATTGCCTGTTGTCCATTGAATGAAATTTGTCACTTCCTATGTTGTGTCTGTTTTTCTAGTTGTTTATGATGGGAGGATAAATTTGGTCCTTTTATTTCCTTGTGGCCAAGAGTAATTTGCTGGTTTTTTTCTTTGTTACTAAAGTAGCTCTTATGTTTAAGTTTGAGCAAATGTTCAATATTTTGTTAGAGTGTACACAGTTTTATTTTATACACCATGAGCAGAGTATGTGGCAAGAGAGAATGAATTTTGGTTCTTAGGTTGTTTTAAAGATATATTTTTAAAGAGTCTCGTTTTCTATTTTAGAAGCAAAACGGACAAGTCGGTTTTTAAGTGGCATTATCAACTTTATTCACTTCAGAGAAGCCTGCCGTGAGACATATATGGAATTTCTTTGGCAATATGTAAGACTTAAATACATTTTTGTTTGCATACCAGATTAGTAATATCATTTATGAGCTATTAATCTATTTTGAAATATTTGTCTTGGGTATGAAATTGTTGTATGGCCTTTAGAATTGAATTTATATAAAGATGCAGATTTTTGTACTCCTGGAAAGCATACCCTAGAATGAGATTTTCTTTGATACTTGTAACATTTGGGAAAGGCTGAGTTTTTTAATTCTTTTAACTAATCTTCCTTTCCTGTATTAGGAAATGTTGGCGAAGAGAATACTGATAAGTTTTTTTTTTTTTTAATATTGCATAGGTAGTATAGTGTTATTTAAATAATTGAGATAGCTGAATTTTATTTGCCTTTTAAATACTGGCCTAATTGTACCAAGTTGTGTAACACATGCCCAGCATTGCACTATAAGTCTTGGTCCAATGTATTCAATCACTTTATCAAGTAGAAACGTACTTTCCTTCTATACTTTAGAACATGTTGAAACATTCTGGATAATCTGTGATTTATACCTAGTTGTCCTCAGTTCTGGACTCTCAGAAAAGCATACAAGTAACATGAAGCAATTAGATCTTGAGCTCTGGCTGTACTGAGCTTTATAGATAAATAGTTGGCACAAATCATGCTAAGTTTGTAATTCCTAGAGATCACACATTCTTCAGAGTTTACACATGCATGTGCCAACCATCACATATGTGATTTTGTTTTGCTAATTTCTCCTCATTTTTAAAGTTAAAGCTCAGACATCTATCACATGTATAGAGCCCACCATGACCCTCAGCCATTACCAACATTGTGTTAGATGTCAATTCTTCTTTGTCCCCACTGTATTCATTACTGTAGCAAGCTGCTTTGTAGTCATTTATTCCTGTATCTGACTCTTAATGGCGACTGAACTATTGGAATTCTGGAATTATAAGCTAGTCTTGGAAATTCCCAGCACCTAATATAGTACCTAACTATGGTAAGTGGTCAACAGAAGTCTAATTCATTTGTTATGAATGCATGACTATCATACATTTCTTGTTTCTGATGGTAAAAATTATAGAGTAAATAAACCTCTTGCAGTTTGTGCTTCTGGATTTTAGAAATAAAAATATGTCAATGATTATGTTGAAATGTGCTAATATAATATTATTAAAATTGCTTTAATAGAAATCCTCTGTGGACAAAATGCAGCAGTTAAATACTGCTCACCAGGAGGCATTAATGAAGTTGGAGAGACTTGAGTAAGTGTCAGATACATGAATGCAGTTTTAAATGAAAAATTAATTGTAAGTTATATTTTACAACTTAGAGTCCACCATAAGTGTCTTTTCTCTTGTTTAGTAAATGGTATTTAAGTTTGCCTTGTCCAACAAAATAGACAAAATTTAGTTTTTATTCTCTTAATTATATTATTTGCTCTTTGGCTTCTTTCTCTTCAGTATGTTAGCCTGATTTGTTTAAACTCTTAACTTCCTCCCTAAATTATATATGGAATATCTTAGGTAGATGAATTAACCATCTAGACTCTTTCTTTCTTTAGATCCGTTAACTCTGTTAAAATTTTTGTTCCTAAGACATAATTTGTTTTGTTTTGTTTTTGACCCACAGATCATAGAAAAAGCTCAATAAACAATTATGCTTTTTGGCCTTCCTTATTGAGAATACTTTTAAAAGTTTAAAGATTTATGTATTTGTTTAAAAGAGTTATACAGAGAGAAGAGAGAGTGAGAGGAATCTTCCACCCAATGGTTCATTCCCCAGATAGCTGCAATGGCCAAGTCTGAGCCAGGCTGACACGAGGAGCCAGGAGCTTCATCTGGCTCTCCCACAGAGGTATCAGGGGCCCAAACATTTGGGCCATTTTCCATTGCATTTCCCAGGCCATTATGAGGGCGCTGGATCAGAAGTGAATCAGTAGGACATGGCCTGGCACCCATATGGGATGCTGGCATTGCAGGCAGTGGCTTTATCTGGTACACCGCAACACCAGCTCCAAAAAGATGGTGATTTTGGCACCATAGAATTTTGAAATCCATGTTTTTTCATCAACATTTTAATAAACTTTTTGAAGAGTCTTCATTTGCATAAATTTCAATTTTTTGCACCAAAATAATCTTTTAAGTCTATTTTTCACAAACTGTTTAAAGTACCCTCATATATACAGATGCTCCACATATACTTCACTCTTACTTCATATATCCTGGTATAAGGGTTTATCAGAACATACCACCCAGTTGTATGCCGGAAATCCCACAGCTTGAAAATGGATTTAATACACCCAGTACTGAACATCTGAACATGCTGAGCCACGTAGTGCACTGTAGAGTGTTGGTGGTTCACCCTCACGATTATGTGGCTGATTAGGAGATATGGTTCACTGCTGTGCTCAGACCATAAGAAAGTCTTACACCACGCATTGCAGGAAAGATCAAAATTTCTAATAGGGTTTCTATCACTCTTGTGTCCTTGTAAAGTTGAAAAAATTGTTTCTGTGGAGCCATTTTAAATTGGGGACCATTTATATTGATTTTGAACAAAAGATGTTTTTTTTAAAATTATATCCCTTCTAATTTGTTGATGTCCTTAGGCTTTTTATTTCAGTTGAGACCTTTTCTAACCTACCCCTGGTATACATTGCCTTTATAAGCAGCAGTAGGCTGAAAGACTGGGAAAGGGCAGTAGATATTAAAATTTAGCATAAGACACCACAAGTCACATCAAAAGAAAAGTGACACAATGGGAGAAAATCTTTGTAACATGCTGCAAAACATTACCAACTCTATTAACCAAAGCCCTGCAATATCCTAGTATACAAACTGATAGAGGAAAAGGTAACTTAATAGAGAAATGGACTAATGCTATAAACTGGGAACTTATAGGAGTATGAAAACAGATGGCTAATAGGTGTGTAGGAAGTAAAGTTAAGAATAAACATGGAAGAGATTTGAGCATGTCCAAGTGCTGTTTGTAAAGAACTAGAGCAGAGGAATGGATGATATGAGAGAGAGTAAGAGATGTCAAGAGATGAGAGCCAGAGTGAAGTGGAGAAATTAGCATTGAACAGGAAAAGGAATACCATTTTCACTTTATTACAAATGGAGTTAGAAGGGGTAGGTGGTAGAAGATGAGTTGTAGATTTGATGGTAGAAAATTAAAGGAGCTCATCTGATGTTTATTTTCTTTCTTTGGTAGACTGTCATAGGAAAGGATGGAGTTCAGGAATAGTGAAAACAATGTTTTCTTCATCTAAGTTATTTAAGGGCAGGGACTTGATTTTGACCCTTCAAAATTAGGAATAAACATTATTTTAATTTATTATCTTTAGTTCTGTTCCAGTTGAAGAGCAAGAGGAGTTTAAGCAACTTACAGATGATATTCAGGAGCTGCAACAATCACTGAATCAGGAGTTCCGTCAAAAAACGGTATCTGTTGTGACACACCTTCAAATTAAAACAATTTTATAGATGTGGTAAGGCATGGGTAAGGCGTGTACTGGTGGTAAGAGCACATTACATTAGTTGCAAAATAATTGGAATATATTGATTGCTGTGCCTATTTGTGCTCCTTATAATGGTGTGTGATTGTTTTGCCCATGTACAGTCATTGTGGTTTGTGTTGTCAAAATTATGTACTATAGTGTTGAATGCAATTTTTTAGTATTCTCTTGTCCCTAAACTGCATTCTGTGGCAACCTGGAGACTGCAGCAAACCCTCAAGGGTGCCTCCGGATATTACTGTGAATTTTCCAGGGAAACCCTGTAATAACATTTGTCATTTACCTATTGAACTATTATTAGCATATGGCAGTTTTGTTGTGAGGATGTATTACTTTCCTTTCATATCTACGTGAAGCTGGATTTTTTCTACATATTGCAATTTCTACAATAGAAAGCAACCAATAGTGTGTTTTTTTCTTCTTACTATTTGTTGAACTATTTTCTTAGTGTGGAGTTAATCTTACGAGATAAAGTAAACTGAAAGTAGTTCATTGTAGACATTAAGAGAAGAGAATGAGAGAGGAAGAGGAAAGGTAGGAGTGTGAGCAGGAGGGAGGTAGGGTATGAAGTATCACTGTGCTCCTAAATTGGTATGTATGAAATACATGAAATTTGTTTACCTTAAATAAAATAAAGAAGCAATATCATGAAAATCATTGTGGAACAGGAAGTGATTATGTCTATGTCCAGTCTGATTCCAAGGAATGTGAATTTATATAGAAACATCCAATTTGGAAGTAGTGGTGGTTATTTTGAGGATAAGGTAAAAATATTTTTCCTTTCAACTACTATGTATTGTTTTTTCCATGGGCTCCTATTGTCAGGATATGTATACGTGTACAGTTATTTATGCTTAACTACTTAGTAAGGAAACTCTTAGTTTTTTTTGGCCTAGGGACATTTTGAATGGAGAACATTTAAGAACATCTCGTCTAACTCACTTAATTCCTTTCTTACATTTATTTTATGAGAAAGCAGTGAGTAGCTGAATGTGAATCTGATTTGATTTATTATAAAGCATTTGCTGCTTTTTCCTTTAGATAGTGCTGCAGGAAGGAAATTCCCAAAAGAAGTCAGAGATTTCAGAGAAAACCAAACGCTTGGTAAGCAACTTAAGCATTTGAAGTTTGAATGTGTATTTTAGAAGAATACTTTAGTAGTGTGTGTTATTTAATCAAATATTTCTTATGTTTTTCCTTGAAAATAAAACTTTTTAAAGTTTGAATGTAACAGATGTCTTTTGTTTTACAAAATATTGAAATATATGGATGAAGGTAAAAAAAAAAAAAAACCGAGCTCTTACCACTTCATCTGATATATATCATAGATTTCATTCTTTATGCAAATTTACATATATGTGTGTAACTTTACATTAATTGTATTACATTCAGTATGTTCCAAAGCTGCCTTTTATCCTGACTTAACAGTATAGTCCAAATAGTAATCAGGAGTTGCAAATAGATCTTTGTTGTGTTAATGGATGTATACTGTTATGCATTGTTTATATGTACCATAATGTGTATTATTTGAGTCTCCCAGTACTTATGTTGCTTGTTTTTTGCTAACCATAAATGTAGGTATATGAGTGCTAAACACATATATCTGAACTTAATGTATATTTCTGCATCGGATTGATTTTTTTTTTAAGATTTGCTTTATGTATTTGAAAGGCAGAGTGGCAGAGAAAGGGACAGAAAGAAAGAAAAAGGTGTTCCATTTGCTTGTCCACTTTCCAAGTGAGACCACAAAGGCTGAGGCTGGGCCAGGCAGAAGCCAGGAGCCCTTAGCTTCATCCAGGTCTCCCACGTGAATAGCAGGGGCCTTGGGCCATTTTCTGCTACTTTCCCATGCACGTTAGCAGGGAGCTGGGTAGGAAGTGGAGCAGCCAGGAACTGAACTGGCACTCTGATATTAAATGTCAGTATCACAAGTGATGGCTTCACCAGCCACACCACAACACAGCTCCTGCTTTTTATGTTAGAATAAATTCCCAAGTTTAGGATTTCTGGGTCAAAAGAAATAAACATTTACAGTTGACACATAGTGAAACTAACTTCAATAAAACATGTATGTTCCTTTCTCTACACCCTTGCTAAATTGGATGTTATTAGTGTTTTCCTTTGATACTCATTTTTTTCTCTGTAAGAGAAATTAAAAATTTCTTTAATTTGATATCTTTAATTCTAGTGATTTTTACATTAATTTGATTTTTAATTTGATGTCTTTAATTCTAGTGATTTTTACATCTCAGTGATTTATAGTTACTCTCATTTTTTAAACTATTTATATAGCTTACTTGTTTAAAAAATCTCCATTAATAAGAGATGTTAGCTGTCTAATTATGAATCTTATAGATATGGTCTTTATCATTTTGGACTTTAATTGTGTACATAGGAAGGCCTATCCCATTCATCTTACTACTTTTTAGTAGTATGTTTTCTCATTTTACTTTCATGTTTTCCCTATTATTTTAACACATATATTTTAGCTACACCTGAAATGTACTTTATTATCATATGTCTTATTTTTTTGTTTATTGGCAAATGCCTTCTTCTGAGTAGTACTGACTGTGGCTCAATTTTATTACTCACTTGTTTTTGTCTCATTTAAAACTAGGTTAAAACAAAATCACCTTGTAATTATATCAAGTTTAGCTTTTCATAAAGGGAAAGTAGTGAAAAGTAGGAAAGTAGTGAAAGTCAACACTGTTGTAAACAACATGACTAATTTTGTAGAGTGTTAATAGTAGATAGTATGATGATTTGCTGACTCCGAGATGGAGTATATAGAAATAACAGAAATGCAGTATTTCAGACATTCAGTTTTGGCCTCTGAGTTAGCCATTCAAAAGGTAAGAACCTTTTTTTTAAGTTAAAATTTAGACAAATTACAGAAGTCACATAACAAAACATCCATCTTATAAAATACTCAAATTAAAGTTCTTCTTTTCCTGGCCCTCTTCACCTAGAGGTAACACTGTTCTTTTCTGTGACATCACATGCACATATAGTCACTTGTCACTTTTTGGTGGTTCTGTTTTTGTGGAAACAAGTTGGTTTTTTTGTAGAAACAATTTTGTTCACAGAATTGATCTGTTTTATATGTTGACCTGTGAATCAATTCTTTTGCTTAATATTGCTGAGAAATCTTTCATGTCAGTATGTGGAATCATAATATCTGAAAACAATATATACACTATCAACAAGTACTTGAGAAAAAAGGTTCATATGAGTTTTTTTTTTTTAATATACAATTTTTAGATTTGCAGAAAAGTTCTAAGAGACTATCTGGATAGCCTACACTTTGCTTCCCTCTATGGGGGAAAATCATGAGAAGGAGTTTGTTTTTGTTTTTGTTTTTGTTTTAAAGATTTATTTATTTGAAAGGCAGAGTTAGAGAGATGGAGAAAGGGAGATACAGAGAGGAAGAGGTCTTCCATCCACTGGTTCACTCCTCAAATGGGCACAATGGCCAAGGCTGGGCTATGCTGAAGCTGGGAGCCAGCAAGCTCTTCTGGTTCTCCCACGTGGGTGCAGGTACACAAGCACTTCTTCCACTGCTCTCCCAGGCACTTTAGCAGGGAGCTGGATCAGAAATGAAGCAGCCGAAACTTGAACCAGCACTTACATGGGATGCTGGTGCTACAGGCAGCAGCTTTACCTCCTCTACCACAACACCAGCCCCAAGGATTTTGTTTTGATTCAACAAACATATATTGAACATCTTCTCAGTGCTCTTTGGAGACTCAGAGAACAAAGATAACATAACAACTCCAAATCACATGGCCAATTTGGAAACGGGTATTAAACCCTTATTTATAGCTTTGCAATACATTAATTATGCTATTTACAGAAGGAATATAAAGGAAATGGTAGCAGGATTTTCAAGGATCAATAGAAATTCAGTGGACAGACAGGAGTGGCATGCTGATTTTCTAGAAGAATCATAGTTATCAAAGAATTAGCAGTTAGAAGTTGTGGTTTGGTGCATTAAACCACCACCCACAATACTGGCATCACATATCACAGTGCCAGTTCAAGTCCCAGCTGCTCTGCTTCTGATCTACCTGCCTATTAATATACCTGAGAAAGCAGTGGAAGATGGCCCAAGTACTTGGGCCCCTGCCACCCACGTTGGAAACCGGGATGGAATTCCAAGCTCCTGGCTTCATCCTGCCCCAGCCATAGCCATTGTGGTTGGTTGGGGAGTGAACCAGCTGGAAGATAACTGCTTTTTTTTTTTTCTCTCTCTCTCCCTCTGTCTCTGTGTGTCACTTTTTCAAATAAGTAAATAAATTTTTTAAAAATTTAAAAAAGGTATCACTTAGAATTGTCTAAACTAAAAATAATTATTACCATATTATAGGATATAGTAGGCAGCTTGTGACAGATGAAGCTGAAAAGGAAGGTAATAGCTGTGTAATGAAGGAGCTTGAGTGTCATGCTAGGGAGCTTGCCTTTTGGCATAGAGTTACTCATGAGCAAGTAAGCAGGCAAGTAATATGGTCAAAATTTAATTTTACCCCTCTACAGTGAATGTGGGAATTTGTTCTTTTCCATGATTGATGTGGTAAATCACCATTTTATTATATATTATATATAAAAATGTTTTCTGAACAGAATGAACTAAAGCTGTCAGTAGTTTCTTTGAAAGAAATACAAGACAGTTTGAAAACAAAAATTGTGGATTCTCCAGAGAAACTGAAGAATTATAAAGAAAAAATGAAAGATACAGTCCAGAAGCTTAAAAATTCCAGGGTGAGTTTCCTTTTCATTTTATGTGTTTACTTTTTGGCCAGTCTTGTTTAATTGTGTTAATTATCACTACTTTCTTCCTCTTTCACTTTTTGAATTTGCCTCTAGTTATATCTCTTCTTAAAAGTAGATATAGGGGGGAAAAATTTCAAGACATGGGATCAGTTGTGTAGCAGAGTTTTGAGACTTTGCTGTGAGTGGTGAAAACAAATATTCTGAACATGTGAATTGATGAGAATCATGTTGTAGTAACTACTGTGCAATTGTGTTGACCCTGAGAATCTAACATATCAATAAATTCCTTTAAAACAACAGTTATGTACTCCTAAGATCTAGTTGTTTTAGTATACAGGAGAAAAATATTAAGCGATTTTGTAAACAGTTGCATAATTAGAAATCATAGTATGTACTTTGACAGAGTAAAGGGCATGCATGTGTGGAGCCTGAAGGTGTACAAGAAATCTTGGTCCCCTCTGTTTAATTTTGCTTGAATGTAAAACTGCTCTAAAAAATTAAAATCCATTTTAAAAAACAAAAAAAAAGAGAAAAAATAGGGTGTTTTAAAATAAAGTTATGGCGGGGGCCCAATTTAGTATTGTGAGAATCAGAAAAGGAAAAGAAGTAGAAATGTATGCTAATATCTGAAGGATTAACAGTTTATCAGTAAATTTTACATGGAAGCACATTCAAGGCAGAGGGATTGGCATATATGAATTCTGTGAAGTAGTGGGGAACAAGGTATGCTCAAGGTTAGAGATCACTGTGGGAGGTGGTTTGAAGTGGGATAGGACAAAATTAGGAGTGGATAGACAACTTAGCGTCATTTATGAGGCAAGGTTTTTAAGCTACTGATGAAAAAAAGTATAGCTTATCTCTGAGCTTATTAAGATCACTCCTGATAATTAATATTATCATACAGAAGTAAACAAAAATTATCATAATAGAAATGAGAGCCCAGAAATGGCTTTATGTATATAGGTGGAAAGGATGGTTCATCTAAAAGAAAGTTCTGTTTCAATTAGATATTCAACTTGAAGGAAAGGTAAATGGGTCTATCCCTTATGCCAGTTAGAAAAATAAATTCTGTGTATTAAAAGATAAACTATAACAATTTTAGGAGAACATATTTAATTAAAAAATTAAGATTGGGAACCCAAAAACTAGGCCTTGGAACATATTAAAATTGCATATGTCAGGTTAGAGGATTATGTCTGATATGCAAGAAGTATCCGTGAAATAGCAAGAAAAAGACGTCATAGAAAACTGAGCAGTAATGCGACTGGTCATCTCATTGAAGAGAGATAGAATTGGTGAATAAGGTGGGACAAGGGGCAGGCTGATGGGGAGAAGGGAGAAGTCTTTGTATTGTTACAGTGATTGTGGTAAATGTGTATTCATTTTTAAATATTAGAAGAGGAATTAATCTTCTTAAAATAAGTAGCTGTAGTAATAACAATTATGTAAATGAATGGGAAGATTATAAATGGTAATATGATTGCCCAGTAATAATCAGAAGTGGTTTGAGTATTTGCAGAGTGAACTATTTTAATGTCTTCATAAATAACCCTTGGAAGATATTTCAGTGAATGCTATAGTAAAACAGGGCACTTTTCCTTTATCTGAGGGTAGATGTTTGGCAGTTAAGCATAATTATATGTGTACGGACACTTGTCAGTAAAAGTGCTGGGTTACTGATTCAGAAGCTTGTTCTCTGAAGCTCTCAGTTTTAAGTGCAGAAATTATTTAAGAGCAAAGAATTGACATTGCTATTTTATAAAGGAGGATAACACTGTGGTCTCTGTTTTCTTTTTTCAAAGCAAGAAGTGATGGAAAAATATGAAATCTACAGAGATTCAGTAGACCGCCTGCCATCCTGTCAGTCAGAGGTGCAGTTATATCAAAAGAAGATACAGGACCTTGCAGATAATAGGGAAAAACTAACTACCATTTTAAAAGAGGTTTGTATGGTGTAGAGTTTTCATGTCTTTATTATGTAATATCTTACTGTAATTCCTTGGATTTATTTTCACATTTTATTAGCTTTTCCTGAAAAAAAAAAAGATCGTTCTAAGTATAATTGATTTAGCACTGTATGCTGGGAAATAAGACAGTTTTCTTATTAAACAGAGCAATAGCTACCATTTTAGCCCTAAGAAGAAATGGATAAGGATGAACATAGACCACTGGCATGTATATTTTGGAAAATTGTAATGTAATATTAAATGAGTTAAAATACTTGGAAATGATCTTATAATCTGTAAGCATAAAGTTTCAGCATGGCACCCAACATTGTACCTAAGATTATTTTATTTTCTTTATGTTTTTAATTTATTTTATTTGAAATGCATAGAAACAAACAGAAGGAAAAACACAGAGAGAGGCCTTCCATCCTCTAGTTCAATCCCCAAATGGCATAACAGCCTGGGCTGGGCCAAGCCAAAGCCAGGAGCTAGGAGCTTCTTTCTGGTCTCCCACACGGGTAGAGGGGCACCAGCACTTGAGCCATCCTCCACTGCTTTCCCAGGCACATTAACAGGGAGTTGAATCAGGAAGTACAGCAGCTGGGACTTGAACTGGTGCCCATATGGGATGCTAAGATTTAAAAAGAGATTTAAAGTTTATGACATTTAATGTCTTTGCCCTGAAGAATGAGAGCTATTGTTGTCACTTAAGTTTCTTGGGCTAGATAACTGAAAATCCTTTTCCACTACTTAACTCTATCATCTTAATCTAGACTGCCTGCTGGATTACTAACATATTAGTGAAAGCAGGGTTTTTTTTTTTTTGAGGAAAATAAGGTGATATTGCCTGAGATATTCTTTCCTAACTTCATAGTCCTCTTACCTGCCATCAGGAATCACCAAAAAAAGATTGACAAGTCCTGTTTTGCATTTTGTTTAAGGTCTACCCTTCCTTGTTGTTGTTTTTTTTTTTTTAATATTATGTGGACTTACTTGTTTTAAAAAGATTTATTTTGTTTGGCCGGTGCTGTGGCTCCATAGGCTAATCCTCCACCTTGCAGCGCCGGCACACCGGATTCTGTCCCGGTTGCTCCACTTCTAGGCCAGCCCTCTGCTGTGGCCCGGGAGTGGAGGATGGCCCAAGTGCTTGAGCCCTGCACCCGCATGGGAGATCAGGAGAAGCACCTGGCTCCTGGCTTTGGATCAGTGCGATGTGCTGGCCGCGGCAGCCACTGGAGGGTGAACCAATGGCAAAAAGGAAGTCCTTTCTCTTTGTCTCTCTCTCTCTCACTGTCCACTCTGCCTGTCAAAAAAAAAAAAAATACTTTATTTGAAAGACAGAGTTGCAGAGAGACATAGAGACACAGAGAGATCTTCTATCTGCTGGTTCATTCTCCAAATGGCCGCAATGGCTGGAGCTGAGCCAATCTGTAATCAGGAGCCAGGAGCTTCTTCTGGGTCCACGTGGGTCCAGGGGCTTTCTGCTGCTTTCCCAGGTGCATTAGCAGGGAGCTGGATCACAAGTGGAGCATCCATGACTCAAACCAGTGCCCATATGGGATGCTGGTGCCTACTATCTTATCTCAGACCCTGATTCTCAACCCAGCCTTGAGCCCATCTTCTTACTGTGTCTCTGTTCCTGTCCTTGCTCAAGATAGTTCATTAAAGTATCTCTCGAGTTACTGTGTTCTTTCTTCTTGTTGTCTCCTTTAGTTAGAATGGCATTTTTCTGCTGGACTTTCTGGGTTTAAACAGTTTTATTCATTTTAAAATTATATTTATATTATTAAAGCTTATCATAGATAATAACTTTTTCATTTTCTTCAATTGGTTGTATTGACTTCAAATACTTCTCCTAAAACATAGAGCCTGAATTTGGAGGACCAAATTGAGAGTGATGAGTCAGAACTGAAGAGATTGAAGACTGAAGAAAATTCATTCAAAAGACTGATGATTGTGAAGAAGGAAAAACTTGCTACAGCACAATTCAAAATAAATAAGAAGCATGAGGATGTTAAGCAGTACAAACGCTCAGTAATTGAGTATGCAGTTATTTTCAATTTTAGTGCATTAGAAAGTAATTAGAAAAAGCTAATACATCTTCCCCATCCAGGAGTCCCAAACTACGATATGCATATTTTCTGGAAGGTATTCTACCTTCAGGTGACGAAAACAGATGAGTTAATTATGAAACTTACAGTGCTTTGTCTAGATTTGGAGGTGTTTTAGCTATGAGGTTTTTTTCTGTTTCTAGATATCATGATTGTAGTGCCTTGTGTAATTCTTCAAAAGGGTATTGGTGTTACTACTTTCAGCACCCTATATTTTCTTAATTGAAGTTTAATTTTGTGTACACGGAGCCAGTATGGTTTTCCATAGCACTGATGTTGTGGACAATCTATTCAAAGAAAATCACTGAACACGACTTGATGAAGCCAGTATCCTTCATGTTGATGGGAACATCGGTGGCACGTCTTGAGGCCATATTTCTGTATTAGACCATGCTGTTTGAGCAGATGTGGCAAGAGTGAAAATCCTAGCCACGTTTTCCAGTAGAGCTGCTCATGACCCATCTTGCTCTCAGGAACGCAGTGAGGCAGAGCCTCAGTGCACTTTAGAGATGATGGTCTGTGGTTGCATTAGGATAAGTCCACTGGTCCAGCTGGCCAGTAGAGTTGTCACATGCACATTTTGAGGAAAAGTCTTACTGTTTAAGGAAAAATTAATACTTTGCTAAATATTGGGGTATTTTAGCCAATATGTTGATATCATTAATAGAGTTCCTCCCCATCAGTCCCAAGAATGTGTTTTCAGAATACATGTCCCGTACATGTCCAGGATCCCATTCTTTCAGTAGGGATTGAGCATTTCCTCCACACTGCCTCATACAAGTAAAGAAAAAGGGCAGAACCTGAGGACTTTGTATTTGTTGCCAAACTGCCTTACAGAAAAGTTGTGCTGGTTCAACTGGGGAAGTGTAACTTAAAAATCTCCATTTTAAAGAATGTCTTTTTGGTCAAGACTTTACTATATATCATGATGTGACTGTAGCATCACATTTCAGGATTTTCATCTATTTCCCTTTGTTCCTTGAGAAAAGTTTCACTTTTGTCAAACACTGATCACTTTGGAGTCAAAATTAGAATTAAGTGTTTACCTTGTTAGCTACTTAAGAGGAATTATCTATTAACTGTCACTGTTTCCCTGTAGGGATTGCAATAAAGTTCAAGAAAAAAGAGGTGCTGTCTGTGAGCGAGTAACTACAATAAATCAAGAAATCCAAAAAATTAAGTCTGCAATTCAACAACTAAAAGATGCCACCGAA
Source organism: Sylvilagus floridanus (assembly GCA_949820135.1). Lineage (NCBI taxonomy): Eukaryota > Metazoa > Chordata > Mammalia > Lagomorpha > Leporidae > Sylvilagus > Sylvilagus floridanus. The sequence goes on from OX463225.1 coordinate 124,883,808, forward strand.
AGGGAGAAACTGAAGTCTCAGGTGAGTGTGTTCAAAAGAAATTAGCTTACATGAGCTTAAAATGTAAATTCACGTCATCCTAATTATGAGGATTCTGATTAATTCTCTGGAGTAGAAATTGACCCCTAGGGTTTTTCCTTTTACTTTAATTTATAGCGCCTTTTCTATTATCCTTGTAATGGAAGTAGCCCTGAGATAATGCTACTTCAGTTGGAAGGGAAAAAGGAAATGAAAAGAATGTAAAAGAAAGAAAATGGTCATGTTTCTCTTCCATGGCCCGCCCAGTACATTGTTGGGCTTTTTCTGTTCTTTTCTTTTTGTACTCCATCTATCTTTCTTTTTCCTGCCCCTTAACTGGTTAGTCACCAAGACTCAGTCTTTGGCCCTTTAACTCTAGAATGAGGATTAGAAAGATGTTAGGTGATTATCTGATCCTACCTCTTACATAAACCAAGTCAACAAATACTTATGTGTCTTCATGTAGTCTAAGTACAATCAGTAAACCAGCTATTAATTAATAATTAGTAATTCAAATTTAAGATATCTGTCTAGCAGTCATGAAAGATGCCTGTGTCTACCTTGTGTAACACTACCAATCTGTTGGGAGTGTATATGTCTCACCAATAGCAATTTTACATTTCTTGACAGTAACAACCATGTCTTGTTAATGTTAGTGTGTCATATAAAACCGTGCCTAGCATGGTGCCTTATATGTAATACACTTTCCATGCATATTTTTAAAATTGAAAGGCCAGGGTCAGCGCCATGGCTCACTTGGTTAATCCTCTGTCTGCGGTGCCAGCATCCCGTATGGGTGCTGGGTTCTAGTCCTGGTTGCTCCTCTCCCAGACCAGCTCTCTGCTGTGGCCCGAGAAGGCAGTGGAGGATGGCCCAAGTGCTTGGGCCCCTGCACCCACGTGGGAGACCAGGAAGAAGTTCCTGGCTTCAGATTGGTGTAGCTCTGGCCGTAGTGGCCATTTGGGGAATGAACCAACAGAAGGAAGACCTTTCTCTCTCTCTCTCTCTCTCTCTCTCTCTCTCTCACTGTCCAACTCTCTGTAAAAAAAAAAATTGAAAGACCAACTAGCATGTTTCTTAAAATTCTTTGTATTCAAATTGAATGGGGAATTTTTAAATGAACAAACTCCAATCCAAATATATTATTTAGAATCTACCAGGTTGGCCCCTGAATTTGTATTTTTTTTTAGCATGCTTTTGAGTAGTTCTGACAGGCTCTGCTTGATTGTTTTTAGTGGTATAGAGTTATAAAACTGTACATGCTGTTCTACAAGGACAGCTTTAGTTAGTAAAAATGTTATTTTTTATTTTGAATTTAAAATATTAATTTCTGTATTCTGTTGAACTCAGAACTGTTTGGAAAAATCTGTAGCCTTTTCAACTTAATTATTCCTCAGACATTTGTGGATAATAAACATGGGTACTTTCAAATTCTTTTATTTAGGTTAGTTAGCCTGTTTTCTAGCCATTCTCTAGATAGGTTTTCAGATTCATTACTATCCTTTTTACTGTCTTTTCTATTCTGTTTACTACTTATCATTATTCCATTTGAAATGTAAAACTTTGTGACAGCAGTTAGCCTAGCAGTTAAGATGCTCATGTCCTGTGTTGGAGTACCTGGGTTCAGTACTCAGCTCTGGCTCCTGACTCTAGCTTCCTGCTAATACAGACCCTGGGAGGCAATGGTGATGGCTCTAGTAATTGGGTTCCTACCACTAACATAGGAGACCTGGCTTGAGTTCTTAGCTCCTGGCTTTAGCCTGGCTGGGTCATTGAGGGCACTTGGAGAACAGACCAGCAGCTGGGAACTCTCTGTATCTATCTGCCTTTCTTTCTCAGTCTCTGCCTCTCAAAAAATTAAAAAATAGGGCCTAGCATTGTGGGATAGCAGGTTAAGACATCGTTTGTAACGTGGGCATCTCATATAGAGTGCTGATTAAAGTCTTGGCTGCTCCACTTCTAATCCAGCTGCCTGCTAATGTGCCTGGGAAGGCAGTGTGGGATGGCCTAAGTGCTTTGGCCCCTGCTATCCACGTGGGCAGTCGGGATGGAGTTCCTGGCTACTGGCTTCAGCCTGTTCAGCATCAGCCTGGCTTTCGGGGGCATTTGCAGAGTGAACTAGCAGATGAAAGATTCTCTCTCTCTCTCTCTCTCTCTCTCCCCCTCCCTCCCTCCCTCCCTCCCTTCCTATCTCCCTCCCTCTTTGTCTGTCACTGCCTTTCAAATAAATAAATAAATCTTTTTTTAAAAAAATTAAAAATAAGTAAATAATAATGAAATCTAAAAGCTAGTGCTAAATTCAGTCATCCAAAATAGTGGTATGGCTAATCCCAAAGTACAATTCTTTTGTTAAGTGTAATATTGAATTGGATTTTTAGTAGCAGCAGCTTGCCTTAGACTCATTGAGCTTATGATCAATTGAAGGAGCTCTGTCTTACACATAGAATTCTGCTGAACTAAGATTTTTTAACCTGATTATTACTTTTTTTTAAGGATTTATTTTATTTGAAAGGCAGAGTTACAGAGAGAAATCTTCTGTCCACTTGGTTAATTCCCCAAGTGACTACAACAGCCAGGGCTGGACAAGGCCAAAGCCAGGAACCTGGAACTCCATCTTCGTTTCCCATATGAGTGGCAGGGACCCAAGCAGTTGGGCCATCTTCTGCTGCTTTCCCAAGTGCATTAGTAGGAAGCTGGATTGGGAGTTTGGGACTCTGACTGGTGCTCATGTAGGATTTCAGTGTCATAGCAGCAGCTTAACCTACTGTGCCCTGCCACTGGCCTCAGTGACTATTACTTTTTATTCTGGATTTTACTATTAAGAAATAATAGTGGTTTTTAAGATTTTGTTTTACTTATTCAACCTATATTTACAAAATATCAAAATCAGTTTAAATCTATCATCCACATTCTTTATTTCTCATTTCGTAGTGTAACCTGCAATCTTGATTTCCATTCCTTTTTCTCCAAGATAAACATATTGAGTAGAACTAAGTTCTTCACTGCATTGTATTTTTTACTTCAGTTTGACATAGAGTAATTGATGAAACCTTAAGGCACAATTGTTCAACTGCTACGTTGTTCTAACCTACTTTGCCCAGTCTTCATTGTGATATTCGTTGTTCATTATTAGCATGGGAAGGTCTCTGAATGCTTTGGTTGGCTTAGAACTTCAGATGTTTGTTTCTGCGGACTTGCCACAGGAATTGGGCTTGGCTGGTTCATTCATTTATTGTGGCTCTACCTCTGAATTGACTCATTGGAAGTATGCTCATGTTTATTCTCAGGAGAGTATTCCTTTGGGCATATTTAAGTGGTTGTTTTAGATATTCATAGATCATGTATCCTTATTTAGCCACACTTAGTTTTGATACTTTTTCAGAAGTAATAGCTTTTTACTAAATTTATTCAACTTTCTTTTTACTGTGAATAAACATATACCCCAATTGAACTAGGAGGTTAAATTGATTTATAACTGCTAAATGCGCTGATTTTTTAAAAATGGTAAGCCAACAACTTATCATCTTATTTTTCCTACATGATTTAAGAAATACTTTCAGAAATTTTCTGTTTTCCCAATGGTTCATATCCTGTCATATTCATAGTAATTTGATGCCTGCTTAGACATTGGAATCTAAAAATGCCCTAGTTTGTATTATGATTTAATACCAGTGTTTAGATTTTTTGAGTGTTTGGCCTTGTACATCTATTTAATTCACTTAATCTGGAGTGATAGTTCTCAGACTTGCATAGGTGGCAGAGTTGCTAGAAATAGTATTGTTTTTTGGAACACAATGAATTCATACTATATTAAATTATTTAATTTATTCAATACCAGATAGTGTCCATATTAGGATTTAGCTAAAATAAGTAGTAGACAAAACTATAGGTTAAAAAAAGTTAATGAGAGAGATACCTTGAGGACATTGTATCTATTTACTACTTTTTTCTTCTCCTGTTAGAAAAGGGCTGCTATTTGATTTCATTGGAAAAAACTTACAGAATACCACTGTTTCTTGTGAGATTATTTGTGAATTGTTTTGTCTAAGAAAAATGAATACAGGATCAACATTATATTTGATGAGTATGAGATAAAAGACATCATAGAATAATTTAGTTCTGATTTCATTAAATCTTTAAAAATTGTTCAGCTCTCATTTTGTCTTAATTCTTAGCATATCCATTTAAGTTTATATGAAAACTCATTATTGCTTAAGTAGAAATACCTGATCTATTTATTAAAACAACTCTAAAAGATACTAATATATTTTTCAGTCTTATAGATTACTTATTAAATCTTTACACATCTTTTGAATGATGATTATGGTCAAATGTAGAGGTTGTAGTTATTCTTAATAATCTAGGTATTTAACATGAAAGCTCAAAAGTAAAATTTTTTCCTTGGTAATTATAAGCTTATTCTGAATTCCTTACAACCCTAGCTGTTATCCCATGTCTCCACTTTGTTCTAAGCAACAAACTTTTTTAATGTATTATTATAGTTTACAGAATGAATTTTCAAAATATATTTTAATTGACATATTGTAAGTATTTATGGGGTACAGTATGACATTTTAATACTTGTATATAATGTGTAATGATTAGATCAGAGTAATTAGCATATCTATCACCTCAGACATTTATCATTTCTTTGTAATGGGAATATTTAAAATCCACTCTACTAGCTGTTTTGAAATATTTAATTAGTTGTTGTCAATCATAGTTATCCCACTGTGCTACTGAACTTTATGTTATTCCTCTCATCCAGTGGTACCCCTGTACCCATTAGCCATCCTCTCTCCATCTGTCCCTCCCCTACATTCTTCCTAGGTTCTGGTAACCACTCTTTTTCTATTCTCTACTTTTTTTAAAGTCAGCTTTTCAGTTACCATAAATACTTGAGAATTTGCAGTAGAATGAATGTTTAATAACAGCAGGCACACATGCACATGTGGAAGCCAGAAAGTTTAGTCTTTAAAATATTAATACAAGTGAAATTCTTCTAATTCATGTTTAGTTTAGGTTGTTACGTGGAATAATTCTTACTCTGTTTCATTCTCCACTTAGGAAATATTTCTAAACTTGAAAACTGCTTTGGAGAAATACCATGAAGGCATTGAAAAGGCAACGGAGGAGTGTTACGATAGGATAGATGAAAAAACAGCTGAGCTGAAGAGGAGGATGTTCAGAATGTCAACCTGATTAGCAGCGTCTCTTGTCTTTGTAAATGCCTTGCCATCTTTTAATTGTTCTGTTTGGAAAGGGAAGAGTGAGGTTGAAACTACTAGACGTATCAGAAGTAACAAATAATGTTGGCTCAATCAGTGTGTTTATATACTCATATAAATTGTTATTGTGTTAGATACGCATTTAAAGTAGACTTTTATTAATTTATAATTAAAGTAACTTGTGCAGTTATTCCTGTCTCTATTCTTCCCCCCTTATTGTCAGTAGGAGGAGGAGCAAAACAAAAACCAGTACTTATGAAATGTGTATATATTTTTTTTTCTGCTAATTTCATGGCTGTTGTTAATTTGTTGACATACAGAGTTGCCGCATTATTGAGCCCTGACTGTGCTATAGACATTGTAGTTGGGAATCTCATTTATTTCTGCCTTAAGCAACTTTAGGTAGATTTTATTATTACTACTTTATAGGTGATGTCACTATGAAGATCTTGAAAAATTAAATACCTGAGCCAAAATTTGACCATGCTCTATATGATACCAAAGTCTGGAATGGTCCCACTATACCACACTTTCTAATGTAATTATGTGAAAGTGAAAGTTTGAGTGTTTATTTCTTCATTGATGCTATTAGGATTTTTATGAGAAGAATCAGATTAGAACAGTGTCTGGCATGGTAGACACTCAGCTCCTATTATCTGTTAGTATGACAGTCATGGGAGCTCCAAGTGGTTTTCCTTTTGTCAGGCTTAATCAAATGTTCATGTGATTAGAGGTTTGCAGTGAGGGGAAAGGCCCTGGATTGGAAAGAACAGCAAAAGCTGGGTGTCCAGGGAAGAACAGAAGGGGATAAGCAGTCAAACCACTGCCCTGTCCCTTTCTTGCTTCTCTTTAAATTAAATAATCACAGATTTTGATCCATAGTAAAGTCATGCATTGAGGCCAGTTAATGGGCATAAAACATGACTGTACCTCTATCATCTTAAATTTAAAATGGACTTTTCTCCAGCTTTAGTGACTGCGCTGTTCCCCCTACTCCCTATAACCAAATTTCTTGAGAGTGTTTCGTTCCCCATTCATCATTTCATCATGACATAGTTATTTTTATCCATAGTAATCTTGTGAACTTTTCTAAGATCACCAGAAAATTCCTAGTTCCTAAAATTCTGTGGATGCTTTTTATTGCTTTATCTTCCTCAGTTCTACCCATATAATACTTTGCATTTGTCTCAGAAACACCACTGCCTTGGTTCTTTTAGTTCTCTGTCCTTTTTAACTTTTTCCGTCCGAGGGCCTCCTAAGCATTTGTGTCATCTTGGCTTCTTCCCTTGACCTTCCTTGTCACACCCACTATAATCCTCCTTGAAAACTTTTACCTTTAGCTGTGGCTTCAGTCATGAATTAAACATTCATACAACTTCTACATTTATGTACATTTGTCATATACCTCCTGAATTTCAGTCTTGTATATTCAATGCTCAGTATGTGTCTAAATCTTACGAAAGCATTCTTCTGGTGAAGCCCAACGGGCCCTTTCAGAATAATGTTCTTCATGCATAAAAAAAGTACAGGATTGCAAGAGAAACCAATTATATTCAAATATGATTATCAAATATTTAAGACCATTGTGGTGAACTGTATCACTATGCTTTTGCCTGTGTTGGAAAAGGAACTCATTCACTGTTAGAATGTTAATCTCCCTCCCTAGTAGCAAGAATTGTGGATTAATGTGCCCACATCTACTTTTCACTTCTCATTTGCTCATGTTGCAATCTGTATTCTCATTGTCACCTGATGAACTTGGGGCAATTGTACCAGGCTCCCAGTCTCAAAGCCACCTACAGAGACATCAGAGTATTCTGATGTGCAGATTGGTTTATATCAGTGATCTGTGCAAAGTTTTTTGGCCTTTCAAACTGTCTTGCAAGGGTGCCAATTTTTAACTGAAAGAGGAACTGTGGAATACTTTAAATTTCCAAAGGAAACAAGAGAACTTCATATCTGTCAGACATCACTGTATTAGCTCACCACAGTTCAGCTGCGTTGTTAGGCTGCACTATTTCCCTTTTCATGTCATATGTTTGTGAGGCTAGGGTTTTGGCATTTGCTGGGAAGAAAAAAAAAACATTAAAATCAAAACTTATGGCACAAAGAGACAGCAATATCAAATCTGATTCCAAAGTTTGAGAACTTGTACAGCACCCAGTAGACACAGATAGCCTGTTAGTACTTAATTTCTTAACAGTAAAATAAAACGTTTCAATTTCTGTTAGGTTGCTGAAACATCCATTGTTAGAACATAAATGCCTGTTAACTTTTTTGGATGTAGCTACTTCAGTGGAACTGTTACATATTTTGTAGGGAACCTTTCTCCTTATGGAATAAACTAAAAATTTCTTAACTGCCAGCTTTTCATTTTTTGTGGTTATTTTAACTATAATTTGTATCAGAATTTATATATATGTTTTTCACTTGAGACCAGTAAGTGCTTCTGTTTTAGAATTTCAGGTCTAGCATAGTACCATGCAGTTGATAGTAACTTAAATGTTTAGCTGAGAAATGGCCTTTTTTTTTTCTTTTCTGTGATCAAATGACAGAGCCATGGAAGCCAAGTTTATCCAAACTCAGCAAGAAATACTTTTCTCACACTAAATATCAGCACATGTTATAGTAACTTGATAGCTTCACTTACCTATTTTTGTCCCCAAAAGCCTTATTGAAGAGGCCCTCAATATAATCCACATGAAAATTTATATTTGGCTATTTTGATTAGGGGATAAATTTAAAAATTTAGAATTTATTCCCAGAGCCTTCTTGAAAGTGAGTATTTGGGGCATGTAACCTTTTTACATTTCCTTAAGGCAGGGAAATGACGACAAGAAGCAAATGATATCACCTATATGTGGGCTATGTTGAGGCCTGATTGTGAAGGAAGCAGTGTTCTGATCCAGACTTTAGTTATCTTTTATGAGTTCAGCTACTTAGCCATATGTAGAGCAAATATTTAATTTCAAGTTCAACTGACATATTTCAAGGAGCTAATCCATTTTGTGACAAAGCAAGGGAAATTGAAATATGCACCTTGCAGGCTGAAGTTAATACATCTGATTTTAGTTTAACGGGATGTTTCCTATTTTTAGTAAGACCAGAAAAGTTTTATATGAAATTCCATTTCAAATTCAGGGCCTGCCACCTATTTCAATTAAGTTGGCACTCTGCCTTTGATTGAAATATGCTTCTCATCTTCCTATCCATATTGCCACCAGGGGGCATAACACAACTTGCATAACCAATGCTAAAATAGCTGTGGATTTGAAAGGCTGAAACAGGCTGAAAATTTTAAAGTGAGAGTAAATGCTTGACGGCAAAAGTCAGAATTTAGGAAAAATATGTTTGGAGTTGAAACAGATACTGAATAGTATTTTAAAATTTTACTGAAAGGGTGACATTCTGGTATTCTACCTTGACCCTGTATTTACTATCCTTAAAAAAAATTTGTTTTGAGCTGATTTTTGGCATGGTGGTTAAGACACATAAGACTCAGAGTGGCACCCCGCTCTGGCTCCTGACTCCAGTTTCCTGTTAATGTAGACCCGGGGATGCAGCAGGTAATGGCTGAGGTAGTTGGGTCCCTGACACTCACATGGAAGACCTGGATTGCATTGCTAGCCCCTGGATCTACCCTCTGCCAGAATCAGCTTTTGATGCTGGGGGCACCTGGGGAGTGAACCAGTGAGTGGGAATTCTCTCCATCCATATATCTCCATCGTTTTGCCTCTTAAATTTTTTTTTTTTTTTTTTGACAGCTTGGACAGTGAGAGAGAGAGAAAGGTCTTCCTTTTGCCGTTGGTTCACCCCCCACACACACAATGGCCACTGCAGCCAGCGCGTTGTGGTGGTGCACCACGCTGATCCGAAGCCAGGAGCCAGGTGCTTCTCCTGGTCTCCCATGTAGGTGCAGGGCCCAAGGACTTGGGCCATCCTCCACTGCACTCCTGGGCCACAGCAGAGAGCTGGACAGGAAGAGGAGCAACCGGGACAGAATCCGGTGCCCTGACTGGGACTAGAACCCAGTGTGCCAGCACCACAGGCGGAGGATTAGCCTAGTGTGAGCCACGGCGCCAGCCTATGCCTTTTGAATTTTTAAAAAATTTTTTTAAAAATTTGGAAAAGCGACACAGAGGAAGAGACAAAGGGATCTTCCATCTGCTGCTTCATTTCCCGAATGGCCACAATGGCCAGGGCCAGGCCAGGCTGAATCTAGGAGCCAGGAATTCCATCCTGGTCTTCCACTGCTGCCTTCCCAGGCACATTAACTTTGATATTGGCTGCCAGCATTGCAAGAGGTAGCTTAACCCTCTGTGTGACTGTGTCAGCATCTTAGAAAATAGTTGTATTGACGTTACCCCCTTAGTAATCGGTTCTGGACATGTAGTCCAGATTGCATGTAACTTGTAAAGTTGAATTTTCCTGAGACAACAATTTGAGATACAATGAGAAGCCTTTTAGGAAATGAACCTAGTGCACACCCCCTGACACTGCTGTTTCAGTATGCCATCCTTTTTTCTCTGATAATCCTGTAAAGTAAGTCCCTACTACCACGAACTTGCCCAGATCCAATCTTACTGCCACCACATAGATTCCCCTAAAGTACAAACTTGATTGTCTTTCCTCACTTTTCTATATCTCTTTGACAGGATGAGATCCCTAATACTTTGAAATATTTGATTGATTAATTGATTGATTTGAGAGGCCAAGAGAAAGAGGAAGATATCCCTTTCCTCAAATACCTGCAATGGCCAGGGCTGGGCTGTGGCCTGAGACAGGAGTCAGATAATCTATGTCTCCCAAATGAGTGGCAGGAACCCAATTACTTGAGCCACTATCACTGCCTCCCAGGGTCTGCATTAATAAGTTGGAGTCGGAAGCCAAAGCTAGAAATTGGACTCAGGCACTCCAGTGTGGGATATGTGGATCTTAACTGAGCCTAAACACCCACTTCCATGAGTCAACATTTTGATATAGGCAATATAGTGTAGAACAGAAGTTCTCTAACCGCTCTGTATAAAATCTGATTTGATGGGTCTTCAGAGTTCTACACTTGAAATAGGCATAGAAAGTGATTTTAGTATAAGAATCCTAGGCGATCACTTTAAGAACTGCTGTGTGATTAACAGCATAAACTAAGGTCAACCATCACATTACTTTCCTTATAAAATGGAATAACAGGGACAGCATTGTGGTACAGCAAGTAACTGCTTGCAATGCTAGCATCCCACATTTGAGTGGTTGTTTGAGCCCCAGTTGCTCTACTTCCTATCTAGCTCGCTGCTAATATGCCTGGGAAGGCAGTGGAAGATGGCCCCACATACTTGGGCCCCTGCCACTCATGTGGGAGACCTGAATGAAGCTTCAGTCTTCTGGCTTCAACCTGGCCCAGCCCCAGCCATTTGGGGCATGAACCAGAGGATGAAAGATCCTCTCCCCGACCTGGCCCCACACTTACACACCCTCTCTCCCTTTCAAATAATTAAATGTTTTTAAAAATTATAAAATATAATGCTATAGCAAATGCATCTCAAGCATATATGAATGAGTGAGCTCTGGAACACAAGAGCACAGTACCAGTCAGAGGAAACACTAATGGCTGCTGGTACTGCTACAGCCATAACTCAATAGATTTCACTGGGGCCAGTTGAATGTGCTTTCTGTCTTCTGTACTACCTCTTTCAAAACACTGTCCACCTAGTTGCTGGTGAATGAATGATAAATGTTTTTTGGATGAAATAATCTAGTCTGCATGACAAAAAAGGGCACAGGATCTTCAAAGAGTTTGGAGGAGAAGAAATTAGCACTGTATTTTGAGTGCATGATTTTATCTTATCAAGGGAGAAAAGCAGAAAAAATGCAAACTTCCCTTGGCTCCACAGGGTGTCACTGCTGGCTCTTTGCTGGTTGTGCATAGGTATAGCTATTGCCTAGCATTAAAATGAGGATTTTTTCAAACCTCAGATTCATCAGAATAACCTGGAAACTAAAACAGATGATTCCTCCAGGCTTCTGATTTAATAGGTATGAGGTCAGGCTCTGGAATTTGCATATCAGCCAATTCCAGGTGAAGCTGATTCTTCAGGTGTCACTTTTAGAGAGCCACTGAGCGTCACAGGAGTTAGAGAACCACAGCATTAGGAACCACTTCACAAATGGAGTGGAGTTTTTTGCACCAGTATTTTATTGCAGTGCTTCTGTTTTTAATTTTTTTTAAGATTATTTATTTGAAGGTCAGAGTCAGAGAGAGAGAGAGAGAGAGATCTTCCATCCGCTTGTTCACTCCCCAGACGGTGGTAATGGCCAGGACTGTGCCAGGATAAAGCCAGAAGCTTCTTCCAGGTCTCCCACATGGATGGCAGGGGCCCAAACACTTGGGCTATTAGTAGGGAGCTGTATGACAAGTGAAGCAGCCAGGACTCGAACCGTTGACTATATGGGATGCTGTCATCATAGATTAAGAGTCTCCTGGAGATCTTATTATAATCAAGAGTCTGGTTTAGTAGTCTGAGTGGGGCCTGAGATCCTGTGTTTCTTTATTGCTGTGTTTCTTTAACACTCGCAGTATAAAATATCAATGTTGCTGGATCACACTTTGAGTGCTGGATTACTCAGCTTTTTGTTGCTATAACAAAATACTCAAGACAGGCTAACCTTATAAAGAAAGGTGATTTACTTTATTCACAGACTTGAAGGCTGAAAGTCCAAAGATTGGGCAATTGGGCATTGGTTTGGGCATTGGTTTGGCCTCTGGTGAGGATCTCATGGTAGATTCCTGTATCAGGGAATGCCTACAAGAGGAAGAAATCACATCATGGAAGAAGTCAGAGAGAGCCTGGGTGGAGCCAGGCTCAGGCTTTTATAACAGCTGGCTCTTCAAGAACTCAGGATACCAGGGCCCCTTTCCAAGGACAACCCCCTTCAATAACCTAGGTCCCACCTCCTACTGGTACCTCTGCTTCCCAGTACCTGCCACCCTAAGGACCAAGCTTCCAACACATAAACCTCTGTGGGCAGGTAGTCAAACAGTACAGAAAGTGACTAGAGTCGATGGCTCTCCCAACCTTAGCGTCATTGATTCTACTCTCATATCACCAAATTCTTTGCCTTTCAAGGTTGTGATGATATGTCCTGATTTTAGTGCTGAATGTCCCACATTTCAGGAAATCCTTGTGTTTAGGGCAAATCAGGATGGCTGTCCTCCTTGAACACATATTATCCATTCTGTTTGCTCCCTCCTCTTATACCCATGGTTGGGTTTCCATTACTTTCACAGAATCTAGTCTGCTTCTTTCCTCAGTAATTCAACAGACTTTTCCCAAGGGCCCACTATACACAGGTTTAATCTGAGTTTGTTGGAAGAAATGGAAGTGAGAATGACAATTTATGTTCTCTAGAAGTATCCATGGACACTGTTAAGTCTTAAAGACTTTCTCTTCATTCAGATATTATTGTTCAGTTTTGCCCGTATCCCTTATTACATAAACAAATGAGCAACTTTTGCTGTGTAATAAATTATTCTGATTCTTATCAGCTTAAAAAGTATTTACTATCTCACACAATCTCCGAGGATCAAGGAATCCAGGAACAGTTTTGCTGGGTGTTCTTGTCTACGAGCTCTCATAAGATTGCAGTCCATCAACTTCCATAGCTGCTGTGGTCCAAAGGCTTGGATAGGGCTCTAAGATGGCCTTAGATGATCTTCCAAGATGGCTCAACCAAAGGACTTGGCAAGAGCCTCAGTTCCTGCTGACTGTTACCAGGAGGCCTCTGTTTTTCACCAAACAGCCTTCATAAGGTTGTTCAATGTAGCAGCTAGCTTCCCTAAAAGTAAATGATATATATAGAGAGAAATCAAAATGGAAGGTGTAATGTTGTCATCACCTAATCTTGGAAGAGACACACCATCACTTCTGCCATGTTCTACTCATCACATAGATTAACCATGGTAATGTGGAAGGGAATGGCAGAAAGTTATGAATACAAAGAGGCAGTTCTCTTTGGGAATTATAAGATGACTCTGTTTTGGAAGGTTAGGAATTCTAGACCCTTACCAACAGCATAGAGGAAATATCTTAAGGTAAAGTTATGGGATCCTTCCTTTGAGTGGTCTACTTGTCTTGCTGAATATCACCTGAAGATATGAGTGTATCTCTTACAACATACCCTTTTCTTGATTGGAATGTTAGACTTGCCTAATGTGATCACAGCATGACTTGGTAGATGAAGCTCTCATTATCGCCTGTGAAACAGATGGGAAACTTTGGCACAGAGAGGTTCTTAGTGGCAACCAGTTGCTTCGCTTGCCCAAAAACAAAAAAATGATTGCCAATGTCGTTATTAGTTCAAGTCTAAACTGTTGAGTTGGCATTCAAGTCTTGTCTAAACTGGACCTATATTATCTTTAATCAGAGTGTTTTTTCATTGACTCCAATATACATTAGAACAAAATTATGAGTTGCTTCTAAATAGCAATTTTATATCAACTTTTAAGAAATGCCATTAGACATTTACTAGATCCATTTCCAAAATTTAGTGGTCCATAGATTGAACTTCATAAACCAGATGCAATTTCAAAAATTAAAATCTAAAAACTTTGGAGAGTCCAGTTTGGCTCCTTCAGCACAGGCTGCTATATAAGAAAAACAGATATAAATCCTTCCTTAATTGAGTTTCTATTGTGACAGTCTGGGATTACCACCAACCACCTGCCCCATGTATGTCTTGATTCAGTATGTTTTTTTTTTTTTCTTGGAGAATTCAAAAGCTGTCTGTCTTCTGGAAGTTCTGATGATTTGGCAGCCGCAGACTGCATCCAGGATAGTTGACTTTCCTCCCAAAGGTGGTTACAGGGTGCAATCCACCTGCTAAGACAGTCCTGCTTTCATCAACCAGGAGACACAGCACCTCAGAGTCTTCATAAGAGATCATCAGCATCAGATGGCATTGCTGTGGAGGAAGAGGTCTAGGAATCAACGTCCAGTCAAGTTGATAGCCTCCGTGAAGTTTTTCCTAACTCTCTAGCTGAAACTATGGCCCATTTTTTAAAGGTCTACATCCATATTTTCTTTTTCCTGGTTAAAAGTGAATTTCTAAAGATTTATAAATATCTACCATAGGGTCACAGTCAACAAACACTATTTTTGCCATTATATTCATCATACACGTGTATGAAGCACTATGGAATTTAACATGTTTTTAAAAATATTCATTTGTTGGAAAGGCAGAGTGACAAAGAGAGGGGGAGAAAGAGAGAGAGGGATCATTGATGATCTGCTGGTTTATTCCCCAAATGCCTGCAGTAGCTTGGGCTGGGCCAGGCCAAAGCCAGGAACCAGAAACTCCACCCAGGTCTCCCCTGTGGGTAGCAGGAACCCAGGCCTTGAGCCAACACTACTGCCTTCCAGATGCATTAGCAGGAAGCTGGTTCAGAATTGGAGGCAGGACTAAATCCCAGGCACTTCCATGTGGGATGCAGTCATCCTCAGTGGCAGCTTAACCCACTGCACCAAAATGCCCACCCCAATGTTAGCATGATTTTTGATGCACACATAGTGAAATTTCTCTGGGATATACAAGTATGCCAAAGAGTAGAATTATGAGGTCTCCAAAGTGGTTTGTCATTTTATATTAGCGCCAGCAGCATTTGTCTTTTCCAATTATTTCATTTCTTTGTTATCACTTGGCATAATCAGACTTCTTGATGCTTTCCAATGTGATAGACATGAAATGATGTTGCATTGTGGTTTCAATTTTATTTTCCTGATTACTAGTGAGGGTAAACATATTTTCATGTTTATTGTCCACAATTTTTTTTTTTGGGTGAATTACCTGTTTGTGGTTTTTGGCTATTTTATATTTGGTAACTTATTTTATACCTTATTGCTTTCAAGTACATATATATTTTTTAATAATTCTATATTACTATTCTTTGTCCATTATATGCTTTACAAATGTCTTCTATTTGTGGTTTGCCTTTTCTCTCTTCTTCCATGACACTTTTTTTAAAAAGGTACATTGTTATATTTGTCCCAGTGATTTGTGACTTTCGAATCCACTAAAGTTATTAAATACACTAGATGGTGAGATCCTTGAAGGTAAAATATTTGCCATTCATGATTAAGGGCCTATTATCATGCCTTGTACTCTCTGGGGTCCAATAAACACTTTCTGGTTTCCATTTTTGAAATGAATAGGGCTGTTTTTCTTAAACATGGTGAAAAACAACTTGTAGAAGCTAATGCAGGGGTTGGTAAACCACTGTCCAGGGGCCAAAACAGCCAACCTCTGGATTTTTTTTTTTTAAGTTTTATTTATTTTATTTGAAAAGCAGAGTTACAGAGAGGCTTGTCCATTCCCCAAATGGCCGCAATGGCCAAAGCTGAGCCGATCCGAAACCAGGATCCAGGAGCCAGGAGCTTCTGGATCTCCCATGTGAGTGCCAGGGCTCAAGGTCTTGAGCCATCCTCCACTGCTTTCCCAGGCCATAGCAGAGAGCTGGATTGGAAGTGGAGCAGCCAGGTCTCGAACTAGCACCCATATGGGATGCCAGCAATTCAGACAGCGGCTTTACCCACTAGGCCACAGCTTCAGCCCCTACTACTGGCTTTGTAAATTCAGTTTCATGGGAGCACAGCCACGCTCATTTGCTCATGTTTTGTCTACAATGGCAGAGTTGAGCAGCTGTGACAGAAACCATATGGTCCACAAAACATAAGCTTTAATTATTTAGCATTTTTCAAAGGAAGGTTGTGATCCTTGTCTAGGAGATAAAGGTGAAGACACCAAGAAGCATGCAACTCTCACATACTTAAAGCTTTGAGGGGGGAACAGGTGCAGCTCAACTCTTTTCTGCCATTTTTAAACATCCTATTATTTGCCAATCTAGCTATTTTCCAAATCTTCACCTAATTCTATCCTAAAAGAACGAGTAAGGAGATAAGCACATGGCATCCAACGACGGACTGTTTAGGACGGTGTCCCAACGATTATAACACCTCGTGACATTCTGCCTGTCTCAGTTTGTGTAAGTACACTGTGACATTCACACAACTAAATCAGCCAGCAACACACTTCTCACAATGTGTCTCTTTCATTAAGTGATAACACGTGGCTGCATTTAAAAGTAATCTCACTTAATATAGGTCCTAAATAATGCCTTCATTCTCCAAATAATGTCAGCATTCTATTTAAAAAAAAAACTATTTATTTATATTGTTTGACAAGAGACAGAGAAATAAACAGAGAGAGAGAGAGAGAGAAAGAGCTCTTTTCCATGAGTTCACTCTTCAAATGATATGTCCCAACAGCCAGGGCTCAGCCAGGCCAAAACTTAGAACAAGGAAGTCACATCTAGGTCTCCCACCTGTGAAGCAGGACTCCGACTACTTGGACCATCGTCTGCTGTTCCCCAGGCTCTGCAGTAATAGGAGGCTGAGATCCAGAGCAGAGTTGGACCTTGGATGCAGACATCACAAGCAGCAGCTTGACTGCTGTGCTGAATGTCCACTCCCTCAACATCCGGTCTTGAACGCACTAATACAGAGCTGCATTTTATTTCATGAGAATTTCTACCCCAAATTGCCTCCTGAATCATCAGCTACTTAAGAACAAGAAGAATGTCTTTGAATGTCTTTGTAATTGCTAAGTCCTCAACCTCACTCAGTGTTCTGCTCGCTAAGTTTATTCCATAAATGTTGACTTAACGACTGCTGATATTACAGTGCATTATTTACCCGGTTGCATTTTGTAGGAATTGGGGCAGACAGAGAGGGACTGGGATTAAGGGGAGAGGAAGTGGAGAAAGCCAAGGGATAGAGGGAAGCAATGAAGAAAGATAGCCCTGAAAGCATTTGCTCATTTACAACTTCTGCGGCTGCTGAAATTGCTTTCCAATTTTGCAGGCTTTGACATTTTTGCCATTTTTCCATGTTCCTGCTGCCGTTCCCAGTACCACAGATAAGAAACCCTCAAATCTTGCTGTGTTCGGGAATAATGAGAATGGAAATAAAAGATCTTTTTCATCTTTTTAACATTAAGAAAAAAAAAAAAACTAGTCAAAGCCCAGCAGTTCAACAAATATTACTCATGTCATTGGCAGGAAGAAAAGGAGACTTTTGAATAAAAAAAATGGAAAAGAGGAACACAAGAGGCATTGTTTGCATATCAGAAAAATTAATCTACATAGGAAAGTGTAAGAGCCTGCAATTCAGAAAGCAAAGAATTAGGACAGCCCAGCTGAGAATAATTTTCTAGCCAGTTAATTTAATTGCATAAATCATTCCTTTGTTAGCAATAAAGAGATATAATTAAAATGAGATTGCCTCTAGTTTCTATTCTCTAGAAACTAAAGGAATTGATTTTGGGCAAAGCATTCTTCCAAATACCAGATCGGCAAATTACATTTACCTTTTTAGAAAAGCTAAATTATTTTGCTGTAATATCATGGTGGGTTTAATTAATTATAGATCTGCCATATGATCTTAAAGAAATAATTTATTTAATGTCCTTAGAACAGAGGTTTGCAATCAAGTGTGTATCCCTTTGGTAGATGGTGTGCAGATTTTTACAAACAGGTCAGAAGTTTAACAGGCAGCTGTCAGGAGGAATTGGAGACTGAATAAAGATTGTTTGGGGTTTGGGTTATCTGTCCTTATTTAAAATATAAAACGCCACTACTTAGTATTGCATAATTTAACTGAACTCATTTAGATTGGCTTTATTCTAAAATTGCTACTGGTAATTATTTGCTGTCTCTGAACCTTTGGGATTTTAAGAGCCTATAATTGTCTATTAAATAGGGAGAAATCAGATCAAAGAGGAATGCAAAGAGTCTCCTACTATAAAGCACAGGTCTACTGATCAGTCAATTGAATGTCAGAGAGAATTGCAAGCTGTGACAGAGAAGAGGCTCATTTTTATGGTAATGAATTTCAATTTTTAAAAATGTACTAAACTACACTTGCTTGCTTCAGATTTTTGAAGTTTCTTGGCATTACTTGACAACAGGGATTTGCTCAGTGGTGGGAGGCATCCCACCAGCCTTCGGAGGGCCTGAGCTCAAGTTATGTCCCTGCGCAGTGTCTGTGGGTCTCTACCACATTGGAGCCTCAGAGGGGCTGGTGACCTTCCCATTGCACGGATGTGATTGCAAAATGTTCAGGTTCCTTTGTGTACTAGACAAAATGTTTGATTCGACTGTTAGAGGTTGACATGTATTGATTTTTAGAACAAGAAGTACATGCCATCATTTTCTTGTGTTCCTGAGGCTCATGAGAAGGCAATCGGGAGAGAAAATTAGCCCAGGGCTCGGGGGAAATTATACCTCTTTTGCATGATCTCTGCTTGGTGAAGATCTGTTGCCAAAGGGCTGGACAAAGAGGACAGATACTTCTTAATTCCAGACTCCCTCCAGATTGGACATCTGTTGGACAGAACAGATGGATCTGAGCTTTCTCTGCTTAAGAAGGTAGCAGAAGATTCCAGACTGTTGAGCAATCGCTGCTAGGTCTGTTTTCTTGCTACATCCTGCTAAAGCAGGCTTCAGCCCTTAGATCCCAAATGGCTTTGAAGGCTTTTCACCTTGTGCTATGTCATTCACTCTTAGATTTTTCTCCTAGTACATTGCTTGATACTGTGACTGTCTGGCTAGTCCCTTAGTTAACCCTTTTAATGTGTGCAAGGCTGAAAGTATCTCCTTTTACATACTTAAACCTGTTACCAAGTAGGCTATATGTGTACTGAAAATTCACACTGAGGTTAATCAACAAGTATCCTGGTATATTTGGAAAATTAATTTGAAAGACATAGAGTTGAATGGCTTCAGCCACAATCATTGTGGACTCTGAATTTACATTACATTGTTAGGATTAGAAGCACATCTTTAGTTTAATTTCAACCTTATTGCATTATTCTGAATAATATCTGCTAATTAATCCCAAACTTAGGCAATTTGAGTCCTTCTATACATTGTTTTTCTTTATCTTCATTAGTCTTGTCTACCAAGAAAGTGGAGTTGTGGGGCTGACATTGCAGCATAGAGGGTAAAACCACTGCCCATATGCTGGCAACCCTATGGGCACTGGTTTAAGTTCTGGCTGCTCCATTTTCAGTCCAGCTCCCTACTAATGGCCTGGGGAAAGCAGCAGAAGATGGCCCAAGTGTTTGGGCCCCTGCACCCACATGGGAGACCAGATGAAGCTCCTGGCTCCTGAATTCGGCTTGGCCCAGCCCTGGCTGTTGCAGACATCTAGGGACTGAACCAGTGAATAGAAGATCTCTCTTTCTCTCTTTGTGTTTCTCTCTCTCCCTCTCTGTAACTCAAGTACTATTCTAGGGTGCAATACCCAGCACTTGATCTTGAAATGGAAGGCCTGTACAAAAGCTGTATCTTCAAGTCTAAATCAGTGTTGGCAGGTGTAACAAGAAGACTCAGAATGTACTGGGCATCTCCTGAATCTTTGATCTCTTTCTGGAGCATCATGCCATTCTTCCTCATAACATAAAGAGCGCCGTGTGCCATTCACCTAAATTACAGGATCTTTGGGCCAGAGTTTTAGGTCACATGTTTTATCCAGGCACATGGGACAAATTATCAGCAATTTGTGAGAGCAGTCTCTGGCTTTCCTACCATAGAGTTCAGAACCCCTTCAGTTACCTGATCTGCCCCAGGGGGGTCATGAACTGATATGTAATTACATTAGCTTGTCTCGATATGATAGCAAAGATGACTTTCATAATGTAGCGTTTGAAAGTTAAGTTCAAAGTCCCGAGCAGCTCACAAGTGTTTTAAGTATTTAGGAGTACTGATAAAGTTGGTACTATTACCTGAAACTGCCTGTCTCTGTATGTGAGTTAGGAATTTGGCCTATAACCCTGGATCACCATCTCTATTGCACTGTGCTCCAGACAATTACTCCTCTCCCCACAGTATCTTTTAGCTATCGCTCCATGAGCACAGTAATTTATGATCATTTCTCCACAATAACTGCTTTGTCTGTGAGGCTCCAGAATAAAGGCTCATTCACTGTTTGATTCCCAACTTCCAGCACCGTGTCTGGCACACTCAATTATTGTTTATTGTAATCATTAACCAATGTGCAGGGGTGGGGAGCCCTACATGATGGGCATCCTTGGCCTTCTGTTCATATCGCTGGCCTCCTATACACAATCAAAAGGGATGCTTAATGTATTATGCCCTAACACAGGACCTTCGGCAAGCTTGGTATTTCATAACTTTTGCAGAATGAAACTCATCATGCACCATGACAGGTCTTTTAACAACTGCCAGCAGATGTGTTTAGACAACGTCTACTGTGCATAAGGCTGGGCATGGAAAACCATCACATTCCTGAGCAGCCACAGTCTGGTGCTCCTCAGAGCTGTATGGATGTGAGGCATTGTTTCTATAATTCACACTTTCCCCGGGCTTTAATGATGTGCCCCTCTGATACCTCCCAAGTCCACAAGTCCAACCAGACCTGGGTATGCATCTGCTTTCTGGGCATCACGCTTGTATGTACTACCAGCAGTCAATCTCAACACATCCAAAAGAGAACTACTCATCTTGATCTCCCTTCACAGTAAATGACACCACCAGTCACCAAGGTGCACAAGACAGAAAAGAAAAAGAGCCTTCTCTCAGTTCACGGCCACTCTTATACCCCACAACAATTCATTCAACAAGCCTATCAAACCTCTTTCTAGATATTTCTGGACCCTTTTTCCCATTCTTTGGGACTCAATGACCACATTCTGTCTTACTATTCTCCACCCCTGATGCTAGAGCAACAGCAAAATAATCACTGTTAAAAAAAGAAAACTATCCTTGGGACTGGCGCTGTGGTACAGCAGGTAAAGCCACCACCTGCAGTACCAGCACCCCATATGCACACTGGTTTGTGTCCTAGCTGCTCGACTTCTGATCCAGTTCCTTGCTAATGTGCTTGGGAAAGCAGCAGAAGATGGTCCAGGTCCTTGGGCCTCTGCACCCACGTGAGACACGGGGAAGAGGCTCTTGGCTTCTGGCTTTGGATCGGCCCAGCTCTGGCCATTGCAGCCATTTGGGGAGTGAACCAGCAGATGGAAGACCTCTGTCTTTCTTCCTTTCTCTGCCTCTCCTTTCAAAAAAGTAAAACAATAATAATAATAATAATAATAATAAACAACTATCCATTAGCTTAAAAGTCTGTTTTTGTACCATTGCCCTTTGGGATAAAGTTGAAATTCCTAAGCATGGCTTTTATAACTCTTGATGACTTCTTTGTCTCATGATTTTCTTGCCCTCCAAGCTTCTGCTCAAAATGCAGAGCTCACCACAAAGTCACCTCCTCAAAGACATGATTCCTGCCCATGCTGGCTAGAGCAGCTTTATCCCAAACCATTCAATCTCTATTGCATTACCTTATTTTTAAAAACAAGCTTAAGCCAATGTAAAGATAGGTGGCAGGTCTATTAATGGCTGCTCTGTACAGCAATCTGCCCTCAAGGAGACCCAACAGGCCAGTCCACTGCATTGTTTTTTGATGTGGAAAGCCAGGGCTTCAGCAGAAGCCAGCTTATGAAGAGCCCTGGCAGCTCTGCCAAAAGTTGGATCACTGGAAATGGAACTGACTTGGAGTCGAAGGACATCCAGGTCGGAGCCACAGATCTTGCTGGTTCTAAGCTGAAAAGATCTTCACTCAGACCAGCTTCCAAGGTGACCACTGCTGCTGAAGGGATGGCCAAGTAGGGTCAGTAACATTGCAGGCAGAACTATAAATTTCCTGTTAGAGATGCCACCTGCCTTTACTGGGCCAGCTCTCCTCCCAGGCCAGCCAGGGAATGGAAGTCAACAGGACACCTTCCCAAGGAGGTTCACACCTCCCTTAGGATGTACCCCATGTGAAGAGATAGATAAATCTGGGTCTCATAACTTACAAGCCTTAAAGCCCACCAGATTATTATCAAGCCCCTTCTGTCAGTTTCTATTTGACTCTCAATAGGAGAACTTATTCATAGCTTAGATAGCACCTTTCTTAGGTCCTCTAATAATGACTCTGTCCTTTGTATCTAGCCCACTTGGGCCTCATTCCTTTGTAATCAAAGCCTCTAACATCTATGGCTCTGCTCCTGACCTGTGTATATTGGTGTCCTCTCCCCCACTCGATATTATATGATTGTTCAGGATTTTCTTCATGGACAAATCCCTCTACTCACAAAAGATGAGTGGCTTTCTCCTGGTCTTGTTTGGGATCAGCTTTAAACCTCATCTATCAAACTGTCCTCACAAGGGTCCAGAGACACCCCCCCCCCCATTTCTTCTCCTCTATGAAATCCTCTCATTACTTGGTTAATGCCACTCCTAGGACCATTGGCTGCTATTCTAACCCTGTCTTTTGTATTACTGTGTCTGTCCAAGTGTTTACAGGGGGTAATCGGGGAGCAAACAAAAGTCCTCACCAACCAGGTGGTCAACTAAATGCTGCTACAGGGATATACTCGGCTCCCCACCCAGGAGATAACAACTTAAGATTCGTCGCCCAGGTCAGCAGGAAGCAGCTATAGAAAACAGACCATCACCCCTTCTCCCTTCCTGGACTTTTGGACCCATGTAATCCCGTACAATGCCTGCTTTATAAAAAAAAACAAAAGGGGGGAATGTTAGGAAAATGGTGCAGTCTTATCTATGGCGCAATCTACACCCTGGTACCATCCTAGGCTGTAGCCCCCGCTGCCATTGTTGGAAGCCAGGTGGTCACATGGCCCAAGCACCAGTGTCAAGATCCACCCCCATCCTAATGGGATTTACTGCTCCTACTTCCCTGCCAGCCCTCCGGCAAAGTTTTAAAAGGACCTGTTCCTGAACACGTGACTCTCTCTTCTCCTCTCCTCTCTCTCCTCTCTCTCTCTCTCCTCTCTTTTCTCTCTTATGCTCTCCTCTCTCTTTTCCATCTTTGCCTCTTCTCTCCAGTCTGTCTGGTTTCCCCCAATAAACTCTTTCCCTTAAAAAAATAACAAGCTTAAGTATATGTGATGTTATCTTTTAAAAAGTAATTTATTTGAGAGATAGAGATAGACAAGAGAGAAAGTGTGTGTGTGTGTGTGTGTGTGTGTGTGTGTGTGTGAGAGAGAGAGAGAGAGTACTGCTATCCACTGACTCTCCAAATGCCAACAGTGTGTCTTGGGTAGAGCTGAAGCCACAATCAAGGTTTCCGACTTGGGTGGCAGGAACCCAACTATCAGTGTCTGCATTAGCAAGAAGCTGGAGTCAAGTACTGAACTTAGGTACTTCAATATGGGATGTGGGCATCTTAACCATTAGGCCAAATGCCTGTCCCAAGATGATCTCATTAATGCTTCTTTGTCTGCTATCTATCTTCTTTCACTAGAATTTAAGCATCTCTTCAATATCCATCATGCGCAAAGTTGTGTCCCTATATCCTAGAATAGTACCTGGCATATAGTATTCACTCTGCAGACACTTGTGGATACACTGAAACCTCTTTTATGGTATGGCCATTTCCACAAATGTATCATGATCTATTTCTCTAATTAGGGGTATTTGCACATCTTGCCTCACACACACACACACACCCCAACACATGCAGCTTTCTTTTATGCTTGCTTACTGCTATTCAGATTAAATATCATTTCCTCCAGGAAGTCTTTGCTAACCTATGTTAACTCCCTCTGTGATATCCTCACATATCATTTTATGGGTTTCTTATCAAAACACTCAACACTATTGGCATTATTCCACATTTAAGAACAGGGGCCAAATTTCTTTGGTTCACAATAATATTCCCAAGGACTGGTATAGTGACTGACATATAATAAGGGTTCAATAATGATAATTTGTAGCAGAATAAACAAATGATTGAAATCAATGTTTCTTTTCTGTGGGGATTTTCTTTTCAGATCAGACTCCAATAAGCGTTTCTTTCCAAAACATGAATAACCCTCCTGCTGCCACCCCAGCATGTAGACAATCCAGTGGGGAAGAATGCTGATGGCACAGGTGATGTGGATTAGAAAGTAGAGCTGAAGCACCAAGCAGACAAATAGAGAAGCCATTCCTAGGGTGGTGAGTAATTAGCACACATTTGGCAGAATGTGTTGGAAGATGCAGACATCCTGAGCAATGCTTTTGGAACATACTCAGAACTTAAAGCTGAGAACAAACAATGAGCAATTGCAAATAGATACTAAGGAATAAGGAATCTGGATACATGGAAACAGCATTCCAGAGAGACAGGAGTAGGACCAGAACAGAGTGCAATAGGTGGTGGAATCTCCAAATTTAGGACTAAACTGACGAGAAATCTGTAGAAACAGAGATTTGTTTTTCTTTTGACCTCATCGTACTGAAGATCTTTTCCCTAATATTTATTTATTTGAAAGGCAGAGTGACAGGGAGGAAAGGCACAAAGAGAGACAGAGAGAGAGAGAGAGAGAGAGAGAGAGAGATCTTCCATCAGCTGGTTCACTCTCCAAATTGACTACAACAGCTAAGGCTGATCCAAGCTGAAGCCAAGAGTGAGGAACTCCATCCGGGTCTCCCAAACAGGAGTAAGAGGCCCATGAACCTGGCTCATCATCTTCTGCCTTCCCAGGCACATTAGCAGGAAGCAGGATCAGATACAGAGCAGCTGCAACTTGAACCAGAGTTCAACTGGGATGCCAGCGTTGCACGTAGTGGCTTAATCTACTGTGCCACAATGTGGAATGAAGATGAATGTCCAAATCCTATTGCTCTAGTAATGCACAAGGAGCTCTTTTTTTTTTTTTTTTTTTTTTTTTTTTTTTACAGTCAGAGTGGACAGTGAGAGAGAGAGAGACAGAGAGAAAGGTTTTCCTTTACTGTTGGTTCACCCTCCAATGGCCACTATGGCCAGCGCACTATGCCAATCTTAAGCCAGGAGCCAGGTGCTTCTCCTGGTCTCCCATGTGGGTGAAGGGCCCAAGGACTTGGGCCATCCTCCACTGCATTCCCGGGCCACAGCAGAGAGCTGGCCTGGAAGAGGGGCAACCGGGACAGAATCTGACTCCCCGACCAGGACTAGAACCCAGTGTGCCGGCGCTGCAGGTGGAAGATTAAACTATTGAGCCATGGCGCCAGCCATGGGAACTCTTCTTAAGTTAACCATGTCCCTTAAAGTGAGTCTTTTCATTTGCAGTTCATATAGTTGTGTTTTTAGAAAGTCCTATTTAAGAAGAAAAAGTCCTGTATTGTACATTTGGACTGGGTAGCTTCTAAAAGTCAAAATGGTCACCCTCAAAGTGGCAAATTGGATAATTTTGTGGTTTGTTTAAACAGGCTTTTTTTTTCTCTCTGGATATGCTACATACAATTCCAAGGAATCGTTTGGAAGATAATGAAATCCATCCAATGACTTGCCCGACCAAAGCATCCTACGGTGTTCTGAAGACAGAGATTTCAGTAGGGCTCAGGATTCCAGGAGCTAAGTC
This sequence comes from Sylvilagus floridanus, assembly GCA_949820135.1. NCBI lineage: Eukaryota > Metazoa > Chordata > Mammalia > Lagomorpha > Leporidae > Sylvilagus > Sylvilagus floridanus. Next base: position 124,909,508 of record OX463225.1, read on the forward strand.
TTTGTTCTGCTGCCACAGAGCAGGATTCAGACACATCGCCTCACCCCTGCATTTTCCAGAGCTGTGAATGTCCCGGCAGTGTCTCTATAGAAAGGCTTGACGATCATAGCAAAGACCTAAAATTAAGAGTGGCAGATAAAATACAGGACTCCCAGGTAAATTAGAATACTGGATAAGTGGTGGATTTGTTTTAGTATAAGTATGTCACATATTTATCTATATTTGTTGTTTATCAGAAATTTTAATTTCATTATCCTATGTTCTTTATTTGCTAAATCTAGCAACTGTAATTAAAATTCTTTCATCATTGAAAGAAAATCACTGTTTTTCTTGGTTTTCTCTGCCCATAATCACATGAAACAATGAACATTAGGAGAAGGAAATAAGTAAATTGTGCTCTAAGTGTCTGTTGCTTCCTCATGCAACATAAATGTTGTCACTGAGACTTCTTAAGAAAGGAAGAGTTAAGAATCTGTTGGGAGAGGCGTAATTTTGAAGCTGATGATTGGATTTCTACACATGATCTTTGGTCGTTTGTCACTGTAGCACAGCACTTTGGGGTGTTTTGCTGCATTTATATCCTTTGATAGAGTCACACCCTAATGAGGTTGTGAACTCAATTCTCAGGAATTCAGTTTAACTCTGAGTTTAAGAGTTTAAGGGCCTCAAACCACATTATATGCAACACACCAGTTACCAAAAGGGCCCTTTGATATGTCATAAACAAACAGCTGCTTGACTGGTTCTAGAATTTAAATATCTAGGCATTCATTTTAATTAAGGACGTCATTGTGTTGGAAAACATAACACATACTAGAGTCGTAGAATTCTGACAGCTATGTTGCAATCTTATAGCCCAAAATTTAATCAGCAAGTGCTGGTTAATCCTGTTCTAAAAATCGTCAGTAGCAAGACAGTTGCTGAGAATATACACTGTCAGTCTGTTAGTTTTGCTACCTAGTTTTCTCAGAGTTTTGATTTCAGCTTAAAACAAACTCCCCTTCTTAAGTACCAATGCCCTCGTGACTGTAATATTTTTAAAACCGTAAAGGAGAACTCTCTTTCAAAATTATCCAGCTTTGAGTTAGCAAAGACTGGGTTTAAATTTTCATCACTCACTTTTGGTACTTTTTTGACCCACTCTTGGGTTTTGTCACAACTCCCTCTGGGTTATGTTAGCCCTCTGAACTTACTAAAAAGCAAGTTGTTTCATGCCCTTGTGTTCTGCCTAGGAAGTCCTCACCACATCCCTGCCTTCCATCACAGACAGTGCCAAATGTTTTCTCTGTGACCTCAGATTACTTTGATGCATATTATCTTCCTAGATTCTCATACACTAGAGACACGTTTAAAATTATTTATTTTGGGGCTGACGCTGTGGCATAGCAGTAAAACTGCCTCCTGCAGCACTGGCATCTCATATGGGTTTGTGTCCCAGCTGTTCCACTTCCGATCCAGCTCTCTGCTATGGCCTGGAAAAGCAGTAGAAGATGGCCCAAATGTTTGGGCCTCTGCACCCAGGTGGGAGATCAGAAAGAAACTCCTGATTCCTGGCTCCTGGCTTTGGATTGGCTCAGATCCATCCGTTGTGGCTATTTGGGAAGTGAACCAGTGGATGGAAGACTTCTCTCTTTCTCTGCCTCTGCCTCTCTGTCATTCTGCCTTTCAAATAAATAAATAAATCTTTAAAATAATATTTATTTGGGGAATGGGCATTTGGTACAGCGGGTAAGATGCTCCTTGGGATACCTACATTCCACAATGGAGTGCTTGGGTTTGAGTCCCCACTACACACTCAATTCTAGTTTCCTACCAATATGCATCCTGGAAGATAGTAGGTGATGACTTAAATAATTGGGATCCTGCCACCTACATGGGAGACCTGGATTGAGTTCCAGGTTTCTGGCTTCAGCCTGGCCCACCCCTGGCTATTGCAGTCATTTGCAAAGTGAATCAATGGACCGAAGAACTCCCTCTGTCTGTGTCTTTTTCTCTCCTATTTGCCTTCCAAGTAAACAAATAAATAAAAATTTAAGATATTACAATAATTGTTCTTACTTGCTTGTAATAGTAAATCTTGCTTTTTGTAGAAAATGTGAGAAGTGAAATATGAAAAAATAGAGCAAATTAAAATTACCAATAATTGTATCATCTGGCGATACAATGTGGGTGTTTTGATGTATTGCCTTTAAAGCATTTCCCTATTTTTATTGTTAGTATGCTAATTATAAAAATAGCCCCAATTCCCTGGTACTGCCTGTGTTCCTGTGGTGACAGTGTGATTTTTGAGGTTCCTTTCTTAAAGAGGTAAGATCTACACCCCCATCCTAGGTTAGTCTGAGTTGACCTCATGCTGTGTAGGAAAATAGAATGTAGCACAAGTGATGGTGAGCTGGTTTTGAATCTTGCCTAAAATATTTATCAGGCTTAATTCTTTGCTTTCACATTGGCACCATTATCTGGCTGGCTAAAGATGTTGTCTGATGGAGTGTTATAAATATATATTAGGATCTCTCCCCCTTAACTGGTGTTATAAAATAAGAAGACTGATCACATTAGATCATTTTTACTGTATCAACTTATTTTTCCCCAGTTAGGAAGCAACCAATGCCAGGCCCATGGCCCATAATCATGATTGGAAACAAATATCATGGAGCTCTACCATCCCTAAAAGACAAAGATCCTAGGCAGAAAATCATTCTCAGCACTAATTCTAATTCATAGGGATGGAATTAGACCAAAAGTACACTGGTGGTCCCATCTCTGCCACCAAATGTTGGCGATCTATCCAACTGTTCCATGAAAAATAGTTCTCGAGAAAACTGAATTTCATTATGGAAGATGAGATCTGTATACAACGTTATTGACTTTTTTTTACATATTGGTCTTTTTGAATATAAAGTCCAAATCTGTGTTTAGAGGACATGAAATTACCATATGGATACACCGAACTGATGGTTATTTTAAAATACCAACTTTGAAATGGTGCCTTATTTCCTGCTTTTGAATTCAGTGTAACTTGATCCAGTTCTGAAATTGGTGATTTCTCTGAATGACAGATTATGCCTTTTCTTCTAGGGAAGGTTTTCAAAACCTTCTGTCGAACTAGGAAGAGTTCCTAGGAGACTGAGAAAAGCAGGTCTTTCCAATCTGCCTGTATTTAGTCTGTGGGTAGTTATATCTCCTTAAAAACAAGAAACCTGATGTCCATGTACATCTTTACAATGAAGTGGTTCCTCGTTTGACAAATGAGTTCTCCTAGGAGCTCACTAGCATGTGTGTGTACGTGCTTTCTAAAGCAAATCAAAATTAAATAAGCAGGACTCTTTTCTCTCCTGGTGGGACCCCTGGCTACCTTAGGGACAGACCGACAGAACTGCTAGCTTCAGCCTGCAGAGCGTTGAAATAACCTGGAAATGCTGAGCTGAGCCTTTGCAGGAATGTGCAGCACCTGGCACTAGTATTTTAAAACCCTCTGGAGAGAGTCACCAGTTTTTTAAAAGCTGAGCAACAATTTGCTGGACTCCAAACTAGGTCAGTGCACATAGACGGTGGGAACTTTCTGTTAAGATCAACTTCTCATTATGTTTAATAACTGTTTCAGAAAGAAGGTGGACAGGGGGACGTGCTGACTGTGAAGGAATCCACTGTGTTAAGCTCCTACACACAGGGTTTCTCACATGGAAAAAGACCACCTGGCTCCAAAATTCCGAGGTCTCTTTAAGAACACTCCAGTCATTTTTCCCTTTTGTTTTACTGCAGGGCTTATCAACTAGTAGGTTGGAGTCCACTAGCAAGTGTGTTTCTTTTAAAAATTAATATAGTTTCAGCTCAGAAATAGGCAAATAGATCCATGGCATAGCATAAATGGTTTAGGAAAATAGTCAAATATTTAACAACTTACTATATCATAAACCTGATGTTTCACAATTGTGGGAAACGGATAAAGTGACTACCATATGCCACTTAGCTGTTGTGAGGAGTCAGAAGCTAGAATTCTGTCTCGTGCTTTGCATGAAAGTAAATGCCAAAAGAGCTAGGCATCCATGTAAAACTTACACAAAGTATGACAAGATCTTATAGTCTGTCTTTTATTAGTCCTGCACATTTCCTTATTTTGGATAATGTGTACTTTTCCTGCTAATGTGTATAAATGCAATATCCTTTTCAGTTATGGCTTCCATCATGATTTGCTAGTATCAAAGAAAGCTACTTAATATTAATCTTTTTTATTTTTATTTATTTTTGAATATTAATCTTGTATCCAGCCACTTACTAAATTCTCTCACTGCCTCTAATAGTTTTTATTTTGTTTGAATCCTTTAGGTTACACATACATATGTGAACATATGTATATGTGTATGTTACATATATACATGTATGTCTGTTTATTTCATAAATTATAAATTATAGAATATTATTTAACTAATGATGACAAAAGGCATGTCTCTCATTTTTATCTTTAAAGAATCCATAGAGGGTAAAGCCACCTCCTGTATCCCATATAGGCACCTGTTTGAGTCCCAGCTGCTGCACTTCTGATTCAGCTCTCTGCTGTGGCCTGGGAAAACAGTAGAAGATGATCCAAGTCCTTGGGTGCCTGAACCCATGTGGGAGACCCAGAAGAAGCTCCTGGCTCCTAGCTTTGCATTGACCTAATTCTGTCCATTCAGGCCATTTGGGATTGAACCAGCAGATGGACGACCTCTCTCACTCTCTCTGCCACTCTGTCACTCTGCCTTTCAAATAAGTAAATAAATCTTTAAAAAAAAAGAAATGTATCTACTATTTCACCATGTTATGTTTGTTAGTGATTTCTGTTTTATGCTCTTTATTGTTTTAGGCATTTTCATTCTATTGCTATCTTGTTAGAATTTTTTCAAAAGATGTATTTTATTTGAAAGGCAGAGTTACAGAGAGAAAGGAAAGATAGATATGGAGAGATTCTCCATCTTTGGTTCACTCCCCAAATAGCATCAATAGCCCCCTAAATGGCAGCAATAGCCAGTATAGCCCGGCATGGGCCAGAATGAAGCCAGGAGTCAGCTTCTTCCAGGCCTCTCATGTAGGTATAGGGGCCCAAGCACTTGGGCCATCCTCCACTGCACTCCCAGGCCACAACAGAGAGCTGGACTGGAAGAGGAGAAACCAGCACAGAATCCGGCGCCCTGACCAGGACTAGAACCTGGGGTGCTGGAGCCGCAGGCAGAGGATTAGCCTAGTGAGCCGCAGCACTGGCTGATTTTTTTTCTTTTAAATAACAAAACAAAATAAGGGTGAAAACTCTACACAATAGCTTTGGTTTTTTTTTAAAGCCTTTCAAGAAAATAACAGAGGTATATCATTTATTGGTACTTAAAAATTATTTTATATATTTGAAAGACAGAATTATAGAGAAAGAGAGGGAGAGAGAGGTCTTCCTCCATTAGTACATTCCCCAAATGGCCGCAATGGCGGAGGCTGAGCTGAGCTGAAGCCAAGGGCCAGGAGCTTCTTCTGGGTCTCCCACACAGTACCAGCAGCCCAAGCACCTGGGCCATCCTTCACTGCTTTCCCAGGGATCCAGCAGGGGGCTGAACTGAAAGTGGAGCAACCACGACTCAAACTGGTGCTCATATGGGATGTCATTTTCTCAGAGTGGCTTAACCCACTACACCACAGTGCCAGTCCCTATTGCTGCTTTTGATATGACATAACTTTTTTGAAATAAGTTCAACTTGGTAATGATGAATCTTTTAATGCATTGTATGACTCTTTGCTATTACTCTATTTGGATATTATATGTCTAAATTCTTAAGAATGTTGATATATAATTTCTATGTTGTCCTTTTTCATATATATACATATATTTATATATATATTTGACAGGCAGAGTGGACAGTGAGAGAGAGAGAGAGAGAGACACAGAGAGAAAGGTCTTCCTTTGCCGTTGGTTCACCCCCCCCATGGCCGCTGTGGCTGGCGCGCTGCAGCCGGCACACTGCGCTGATCCAAAGCCAAGAGCCAGGTGCTTCTCCTGGTCTCCCATGCGGGTGCAGGACCCAAGGACTTGGGCCATTCTCCACCACACTCCTGGGCCACAGCAGAGAGCTGGCCTGGAAGAGGAACAACCAGGACAGAATCTGGCGCCCCAACTGGGACTAGAACCCGGGGTGCTGGTGCCGCAGGCAGAGGATTAGCTTATTGAGGTGCGGCGTTGGCCGCCCTTTTTCTAGTATAAATCTTTGATACTTAAAATATCCTCTTCCTGTAAGCTAGCATTGTGATATAACAGGTTAAGCCACCGCCTGTGACACCAACATCCCATATGGGTGCTGGTTCATGTCCCGGCTGCTCTACTTGCAAACCAGCTCCTGGCTAATATGCCAGGGAAAGCAGTAGAAGATGACCCAACTATTTGGATTCCTGCACCCAAGTGGGACACTGGGATGAAGCTCCTGGCTCCTGGCTTTTGCTTGGCCCAGCCCTGTCACGGCCATTTGGTGAATGAACCAGCAGATGGAAAATCTCCCTTTCTCTCTCTCTTTCTCTTTCTCTCTCTTTAACTCTGCCTTTCAAATAAATATGGGATGCTGGCACTGCAGGAGCTGGCTCTACCTGCTATGCCACAGCACTGTCCCCCAGGCAATGATTTTTAAAGGTAAGTTTATTTTGGTGCAGAAAATTTTTGAAATCCATGCATAACTTTTACATAATGTACATTTTAACGTTTTGAAGACTCTGTGTATCAGATTTCAAAATTTCTGACATCAAAATCAACTTACCATTTAGTTCCATTTTCATCCTTCCCCAAAGTTTCCTTGCACTTCTCTTTAAACCATGTCTTCTTGGATCCCAGACAACCACTGATCTCCATTCTGTCACTTCAGATTACTTTGCATTTTCTAGAATGTTCTATAAATGAAATCATACAGCATATACTGTTTTATGTTTCATTCATTCACTCAACAGAGATTCTTCATATGTCAGCAACTGATTCCTATTCATTGCAATGTGATGTTCTATTGAATGGATATATCACAGTTAATTGATTCACCTTCTAATGGACATTTGGATTATTTATTGTTTTGCCATTACAAATAAAGCTTCTGTGAGGTTTTATCTACAAGTATTTATGTGGATATGTTTTCATGCCTCTTGGATAGATAATTAGAAGTGTGAAGGCTTGGGCATATGGCAACTATATTAAACTTTTTAAAAAACAAAGATTTATTGATTGGTTTGACAGGCTGAGTGACAAAAGAAGAGTCAGAAAGAGTGAGAGAGAACTTCTAACTACTGATTCACTTCTCAAAGGGTCACAACAAATGGGCTGGTCCACGCCAAAGCCAAGATACTAGAAGTCATCTGGTTTTGCACATGGGCAGTAGAAGCCCGGGTATTTGGCCCATCTTCCACTGCTTTCTCAAGTGCATTAGTAAGGAGCTAGATTGGCTGTAGAAAGGCCAGGACTTGAACTGGCATGCTGATACGGGATGCCAGCATCACAAACACCACTTAACCTGCGTGCCACAACGCCAACCCCTAGGTTAATCTTTATAGACAGCACGAAGTTGGATTTAGGCTTTGGAATCAAAAAGGTCTTTTCACCTAAAACAATAGGATGCCAACCAAATATATACACATATAGATCTGACTACTCTGTAAAGTCTCATTTTTATGTGTTCTTTAAATGTATTCTTGTTTTTCCTGTTAAAATATTTTCCCTCATTGTTTCCTTTCTGATGTAAATTTTCCAAAAGATTATTATAGAGTAATTATCTCATCAAAAGTTTCTATATAAAGTACTCTTCACATCTGATACATTTCTTACATTTATTTATTTACTTTTATTTATTTGAAAGAGAGAGAGAGAGAGAATCTTCTATCTGTTGAGTCATTCTCCAAACATCCACACCAATCAGGCCAAAGCCAGGAGTCAGGAACCCAATCTGGGTTTCCCGTGTGGGTGTCAGGGACCAAAATACTTGAACCATTATCTGTTGCCTCCCAGGATATGTATTAGCAGGAAGCCGGATTGGAAGTGAAGGCAGGACTTAATCCCAGGCACTCCGATATGGGATGTGGGTTTTAAGTGGCAGCTTAACCCACTATGCCACAGCATCTGACCCATAAACAAATAAATTGGGGACATGCTTCTTAGAGATTTGCATTTCATGTCAGTATTTTTAAAAAGATTTTATTTATTCATCTGAGAGGTAGAGCTAGAGAGAGAGAGAGAGAGGGAGAGAGAGAGAGAGAGAGAGAGAGAGGTCTTCCATCCACCGGTTCACTCCCCAACTGGCTGCAATGGCAGGAGCTGCACTTATCTGAAGCCAGGAGCCGGGAGCAGCCATTGGAGAGTGAACCAGTGGATGGAAGACCTCTCTCTCTCTCTCTCTCTCTCTCTCTCTCTCTCTCTCTCTTCTCTCTCTCTCTTTACCTCTCCTTTTCTCCCTGTGTAACTCTGACTTTCAAATAAACAAATAGATAAATCTTTAAAATAGTCAAACAGGAGCAGTTTGACCTAGCAGTTAAGCGGCTGCTTGGGATGCCCATATCCCGTGTCACAGTGCCTAGGCTCCAGTTTTGGTTCCACTGTCAGTTCAGCTCTCTTCTGATGCTCCAGGAAAGGCACCAGATGATCGGCCAAGTGCTTGGGCACGGCCATCCATGTGGGAGACCTGGGTGGAGTTCCAGTTCCTGACTTTGCCTGATCTTCCCTGAGTGTTGCAGTTTTTGGAGAGGGAATGAGCAAATGGGAACATGGTACTCTCTTTCTCTCAAATAAATAAATAATTAAAAATTAACATATAGCTTCCCTCTTTTATTTAGTATCTTTAAGCACTACCTTGTCTGATATTAATATTGACACTGCCATGTGTTGTTTGTTTGCATTTTCTAGTACCTCTTTGCCTTGCTTTCTATTTTCAAAGTACTTCATAAAATTGTGTTAAAGGTATCATGTAAAATGACACTTATTAAACTTTCGTGTGCACATTAATAAGCTAGCATCTTACTTTCAACATACAGTTTTGGTTTGGGTTTGAGGTAGGCCTGGGATTGTGTATTTCTTTTTTTTTTTTTTTTTTTTTTTCCACAGAGAGAGGTCTTCCATCCATTGGTTCACTCCCCAGATGGGTGCAACGGCCGGAGCTCTGCTGATCTGAAGCCAGGAGCTAGGAGCCTCCTCCGGGTCTCCCACACGGGTGCAGGGGCCCAAGGACCTGGGCCATCTTCTACTGCCTTCCCAGGCCATAGCAGAGAGCTGAATAGGAAGTGGAGCATCCGAGTTTTGAACTGGTGCTCACATGGGATGCCGGCACTGCAGGAAGCAGCTTTACCAGCTACACCACAGCGCTGGTCCCTGGGACTGTGTATTTCTAACAGGCTCCAAGTTATGGTCATGTTGCTGTTTCCAGACACTTATAACAAGGCCATAAGCACTTTAGACATGAGCCTCATTTTTTTTAAAAAACAAGAAAGACTGTGTCTCTGTATTTCAACAAGAGGATTCAGCATATGCATATTTAATGGAAACAACACATATGCCTAATTTTAATATTTCCATTCTACTTTATGTTTAATTTAGTGATTCATATTTCATTTATGCTAGTTGAATCAAATTACTGTGTATTCACATTTTCTTTTGTTTCTAAAATCATTTATTCAATGTGTGCTGTATTTCTCTTTCTCAACACCTGCAATTTATTCACTCAACAAATATTCAATAAGTGCCTACAATTATTTGTTGTGTGTGTGTATATATATATATACATATGCATACACACTATTCTTTTAAAACATAATGACAACTATTTCTCCCTTCTAAGACACTATCCCCTTATTTCCTCATCCCAATAAAATGACATCTTTAGACTATTTTTCTTTTTTTTCTTTTCTTTTTGACAGATAGAATTAGACAGTGAGAGAGAGAGAGACAGAGAGAAAGGTCTTCCTTCGGTTGGTTCACTCCCCAATTGGCTGCCACAGCCAGCGCTGCTGTGATCCGAAGCCAGGAGCCAGGTGCTTCCTCCTGGTCTCCCATGTGGGTGCAGGGCCCAAGCACCTGGGCTATTCTCCACTGCCTTCCTGGGCCACAGCAGATAGCTGGACTGGAAGAGGAGGAACCGGGACTAGAAACCTGTGCCCATATGGGATGCTGGCGCTGCAGGCAGAGGATTAACCAAGTGAGCCATGGCGCCGGCCCCTAGACTATTTTTCTTTTCCTCCTCCTTCCAACATGGTAATATATTTGTAAATCATTTACTCATCTCCCATCTCTAGGACTCCTAGATATTTCTGAAGTAGCTTTATACCTTTAATTTCAAGCTATATTTAGGTTTTCCATTGTTGCAGTTGATTTCTCAACAATGTTGCAGTGGATTCATTTCTGAGAGGAGCAGCGTGGTGGGGGCAAGAGGTGCAGAGTCACCACACAGACCCCAGAGTCAGGTGAAAGCAGGCTTGAGGTGAGCAGCCCGCAGACTCGTTTATTACAGTTGGTACCACATCTTTTATAGCCAAGACCAGACAATCTGGTCAAGGGGCGGTCTATGCCCCAACCAATCACAGCCTATTGCCAGGTAGTTTCCAAAGCCATCCAATCACAGCCTGTTTCCAGGCAGTTTCAAATCCATCTGATCACAGCCTGTTGCCAGGCAGGCTCTGTTGCCAGGTGGGTTTCAAAGCCCTTCCTGAGTAACTGATGCTCGCTTGCTAGTGGCCACCTTGGCATGGCCTTCTCATTCCACCACATTCCATTTCAGCGTGGACCATGTCAGTTACAGGGATTCAAGTATTAGCAGGGAACTGGGAGTGGAAGCAGAGCTGGGACTTGAGCCTAAGTACTTCAATATGCAAAACAGTTATCTCAAGTAGATTCCCAACCACTGTGCCAAACGTGTGCCCCCTTTTCATTGAAACTTCTCTTAAACTGCATACTAGAGTGGCATACCTTCTAAATTTTTCTGAATCATGTTTTCCTGATTGACAGATGATTGCTGTCTTGGCTGGATATAAAATTCTTGGGTTGCATCTATTGAATTAAAAAATATAAAACTTGCATTTCAAGTTCAAAAGAGTGTTTTCCCATGTCTACTACAGCTCAATCCACAATAGCTAAGATATGGAATCAACCCAAATGTCCGTCAACTGAAGACTGGATAAAGAAATTATATATACACACACACACACACACACACACACACACAGTACAGAATACTCCACAGTGGTAAAAAAAAAAAAATGAAATCTTGTCATTTGCAACAAAATGGGTGCAACTGGAAACCATTACACTTAGTGAAATAAGCCAGTCCCAAAAAGTCGAATACAATACAATATGTTCTTTCCCATCTGTGGTAACTAATAGAGTACCTAAAAGGTAATCTACAGGAGTGAAATCGACACTTTGAGATGTGATGATTTTGAACAGCTCTTGTCTTGACTGTTGAGGAACAGTATTTTTTTTCTTCATACTATTTGCTGAACTGTTTGCTTAGTGCAGGGTTAATCCTATGAGTATAAAGTTAACTGAAAATAGATCTTTGTTAAAAAAAAAAGAACAGAAATAGAAGAGGGAGGAGGAAGAAGAGTGGGAATGGATAGGAGGGAGGGTAGAGTGGGAAGAATCTCTGTGTTCCTAAATTTGTATATATGAAATTAATGAAAGTTTATAGTCTTTAAATAATTTTTTAAGAAAACAGTGCTTTGTGCATTCATTTACTTTCCTTGAGTGCTCATAATATGGTAATATCACTTTTTTTTTCAAATTCCATTTTTCTCCTTTAGCATTTCTTCATTAGGAAGCAATCTGCACTGGGTGCTTGGTTTATTCTTCCTCTTGATATATTGTTTTATTCCTTTCCTGGTTCATTGTTTCATTAGTTCTAACATCAGCTACCATGCATTCTCCCTGATATCAGTGCTGGTAATGGAGCTGAGATAGCAATATCTATTACTATTGGCCAGTGGTACAATGACCAGCAGGTCATCTTTTGGATATATCAACTCCAAAGGCTACGGCTCTTTAAACTTAGATGCTCAGTCGCTCCTTTCAATACCACCTGCCTGTGTTTGCTTTGTTCTTTCTCTAGTGCATTCACTCTGTAGGAAAACCAAACTCAGTTTAGCAGGGCTCTTGGGGTAAGGGCTCTCTGAACTTTGCATTCAGAGCACACTATAGTGCATGATAAATAGGGAGGAACTTACCATTTCTTCTGAGAAGTTCCAGACTCTTGCAATTGGCACTGATGGAATTTCTCCCATTTCATTTCCTATCTTAGTTCTTCTCTCTGCTCTCAACTGTTTAGAAAGATGTGCTCTTCTATGTCCATGCCACTAGGAAGCTTTTGTATTTCTTTTTTTTTTTTTTTTTTTTTTTTTTTTGACAGGCAGAGTGGACAGTGAGAGAGAGAGACAGAGAGAAAGGTCTTCCTTTTTGCCGTTGGTTCACCCTCCAATGGCTGCCGAGGACGGCGCGCTGCGGCCGGCGCACCGCGCTCATCCGATGGCAGGAGCCAGGTGCTAGGTGCTTTTTCCTGGTCTCCCATGGGGTGCAGGGCCCAAGCACTTGGGCCATCCTCCACTGCACTCCTGGGCCACAGCAGAGGGCTGGCCTGGAAGAGGGGCAACCGGGACAGAATCCGGCGCCCCGACCGGGACTAGAACCCGGTGTGCCGGCGCCACAAGGCGGAGGATTAGCCTGTTGAGCCACGGCGCCGGCCAGCTTTTGTATTTCTTTCTGATTTATCCTTCCAATCTGTCTGTCGTACTCCTAACTATGATCCTTTGCCTCCAGGTTGTTACTGACACCAAGCTTTCCACTACAATTATTACATCTAAAATCTGGGTATCGTGGTTGCTTGTCTCATGCGGTTGGGCAAAGTCAGGCACCAGTTCGAGTCCTGGCTACTCCACTTTTTTTTAAAAATTTATTTAACAGGTATAGTTATAGACAGTGAGAGAGAGAGAGAGAGAGAGAGAGAGAGAGAGAAAGGTCTTCCTTCTGTTGGTTCACTCCCCAAATGGCCACTATGGCCAGTGCTGCTCCGATCCAAAGCCAGGAGCCAGGTGCTGCTTCTTGGTCTCCCATGCGGGTGCAGGGGCCCAAGCACTTGGGCCATCCTCCACTGCCCTCCCGGGCCACAGCAGAGAGCTGGACTGAAAGAGGAGTTACCAGGACTAGAACCCAGAGCCCATATGGGATGCCGGTGCCGCAGGTAGAGGATTAACCAAGTGAGCCATGGAGCTGCCCCCCCCCCCCCCACCGGCTGCTCCACTTTCACTTCAGTTCCCAGCTAATGAGCCTGGGAAAGCAGTGGAGGATAGCCCAAGTCCTTGGGCTCCTGAGCCCATGTGGGAGATCTGGAAGAAGCTCCTGGCTCCTGGCTTTGGATTGGCTCAGCTTCAGCCATTGCAACCATTTCTAGAGTGAACCAGCAGATGGAAGACATTTTCTCTCTCTCTCTCTCTCTCTCTCTCTCTCTCTCTCTCTTTGTGTGTGTGTGTGTGTGTGTATGTGTGTGTGTACCTCTCTCTGTAACTCTTTCAAATAAATAAAACAGACATTAAAAAAAGTAAAAGCCCAGAATTGGGTTTCTAAGTCAAACATACAAGAACAAAAGTTAACAGTAATGTTTGGCAAATTAATCAGCTCTTTTCTCTCTTCTATGTTTCTTGTGGAATAGTTAGTGGAATATAAATGTTTTTCTTTTCTTTTTCAATATAAAGATATTTTTGAGCAACTTAGAAAGTTAAAGTTATTTTGGAATGAAAAACAATCATAATTATCTGGGAAAACTAGTTGATTTAGTTGATTGGTTGGCTACTTTATTTTTTTTAAATTGAAAATATTTTTGATTTATTTTAAAGGCAGGAGAGAAAGAGAAAGAGTGAGAGAGGGAGGGAGGGAGGGAGAGAGAGAGAGAGAGAGAGAGAGAATGAAAGAGAGAGTGCACATTAGTTCCCATCCATCCACTGGCTCACTCTCCAAATGCCTGCAACAGCCAGGACTGGGCCAAGGTCAAAAGCTGGAAGCTAAGAACTCAGGAACTCAATCTAGTCAGGTACTTGAGTCATCACCTGCTGCTTCCCAGGGTAGGAAGCTGGTTCGGGAGCACAGCCAGGAGTTGAACCAGGCATGTGATATGGAATGTGGGTGTCCCAGGTAGTGTCTTAACCTCTAGACCAAGCACCTACCCCTCATTACTTTATTCTTACATCAATTACACAAACACTTCTTGAGTAACTGCTTTGGTTCAGCCTCAACTGGATTTAGCATTTATGTCCATCCTCTGGATTGAGTTTCTCAATTTGAACAGTTAGGGATGTTGATATAATTTTTGCTTTTATCACTCAGACTTCTTAATTCTTTCTATTTTGTCACTCTGAATATTTATATGACATTCAGTGAGTGATTGATCCTCTGTAGGACCCTATGGTCACTCACATTTGCTTATCACCAGCACATAGTGGGCAATCTGCAGATTTATGGCTGCTAATAAAACTTGTTACCAAAAGTACAGTTTCTTTTCTTCTGTGTGCTAATTTCTAATAATTCTTGTGCATGAGAGCAATTACTGACAAAAGTCAGCCTCTGTTAATAGAGTTTATCACACTTCATCATATATCCTTTGTCGTTGGAAGCATTTTGACAAGCCCAGGGTTAATTAAAACCAAGAAGACAATAAAATACACCTAATCAAACATAACAGGTACAGAAATCAATTAGCAGATTTATAGCACTTTGGAGGTTTCCATAATGTATAAAATTCAAAGAAACTGTCGTTTCCATTTCCTCAAGACAGTGTAATTAAATTTCTAATTGAAACTATTTTTCAGTAGGTAATGTACAATCCACCCAAGTTTGATTTGCATGAAAGTGGGGTCTACAGAGGTTCAAAGAGCTTAGGAAATTAAAAAGATCATTGAGTCATTTCTTCTACTGTTATTTTGTCTATCTGAAAGCTGGGGGGAAAATTATACTGCATTTAAAAAAAAGGAGAAGAGGGAAAGTGGTGCCTTGTGTGCTAAAGAGAATAAGTGAAATTTTACACATCAAGGACCTCTATCTTTATACATTGCAAGGAAGGCAATGTGAACATCTCAAATCATTCACTAATCTTATCAGAATTGTTAAATAATTCATTTGATTTTTTTTCTCTACTTGAGTGATTCTTTTGAATGGATGATTGCAATGACCCATTGCTTTGCCATTGTGTTAATGTGGCCTTAAATAAACCATGCCATTTTGCAGCGTAAGTCCCACTCAGGTAGAATGTGGAGCCAGTCATCATGGCTGGACAACACTGTGCCAGTGGGGAATGGACAGGACGAGCTGGCAGACACAGTGTATTGCTGAGCATCTGCGATGCCGTGTTCACATTCCTAATGGCTTAGCTGATGGAGTGGCATATTTTCCCTCGGCCTATAGCTTTCTCCTTTAGAAACTTGCATGCCTCTGCTTGGTATTTGCTAGATTATTAAGAAAATATCTTACTGCTATTTAAAATAGAAGCGACTCTTCCAAAACTGTTTCTTTCTTGAAATTTCTGTGCCATTGACATTTAATTTAAGGACAGTTTCATTCTTTGAACTCCATTTTCTCTTTTAAGTAAGGACTGTCTCTAAATTGACAACAACAAAATAACTTGTATTTTATTTCCCAAATCCAGAACTGTTCCACACACATTATTAGGATTTTAAACTTTGAACAGAGAAAAGTTTCACTCCTTCTGTAAAACAATTCCTCAAAACAAACTACCAGGTCAAAATTGGACTTTGGATAGTCATTTTAGTCTGTGGTGCAGCCTCTGGTTGTACTCAGGTAACTCTAATAAAAGCAAGATGCTTCAATAATTTCATAGGGGAAAAAAATCAGCCAAAACCCTTTTTGACCTCACATAGACAATTGTGATCATATGTTGTTTAATTGTCTTTTGATGTTAAGATGTACTATTAGCAAAGCAAAACAAATGAGAGTTGAACATATAGAAGCCAATTCTTCTTTTTTAAAGATTTATTTTATTTATTGCAAAGGCGGAATGACATGGAGAGAGAGGTAGTGACAGGGATATTCCATCTGGTGGTTCACTCCCCAAATGGCTTCAGTGGGCAGCTGGGGCTAGGCCAGGCTGAAGCCAGGAGCCAAAAACTTCATCTGGTCTCCCATATGGAAAACAGAGGCCCAAGTACTCGGACTATGTTCCTCTGCCTTCCCATGTGTATTAGCAGGAAGTTGGACTGGAATAAAACTAGACATGACATGAAACAGTACTCTGATATGGGATATTGACATTTTTGCACCACAGTGCCAGCCCTAATAAACCCATTCTTTGTCCAGCAAAGGTAAATGTGATGATGTGTTGGCAATCCAGGCCTGTGCGTTCTCTTCTCTCCTAATACTACTTGTTTTCTGGTCAATTCAATGTTTTGAACAACTCTATTTGAATGGTAATGGGAATTAAATGGATATGAGCAGTTAGGCAATAAACCAGTGGTGGTCGGCTGGCTTACCCTGTAATGTGTCCCTTGGTTAAGGATGGTGCTGTCGACTGGGCTAACTCAGCAGAAGATGCATCAGGAGCAAACTAAGGTTGAAATTAGATGTTACACCTGAACTGTCTTGGTTTCTTTCTTCCACCTCTAACCTCCTCTCAGTTTTGCACCTGCTCCTCTTCCTTCTTCCAATAACAAGAACATCTATGTAAGACTCAGTCCTCAACTCATTTTCCTTTACTCTCTTCATCTGGAAATTCTTCTATTTTATGGTGTTAACATAAAATAGCAAATAGCAAACCTGTGTTTTCTAGTGAATCCTCTCTCTTAAGCTTTGAGCCTTCCATTGTACTACCAGCTGCCTAATAGATTTTCCACTTTGCTTTGATATTCTCTGAAGTTCCCAAATGAACACCCCCTTCCCAGCCCACTACTTCGGCCAGTGGTGCCACCATTTTCTAAGCCAACGGCAAAGCAGTCTGAACTCAACTGATTTAAATCTTTTCTTTACCTACCAGCACAGGGTGGGAGAAGGGTGGCCCTTACTCTTCCTGTTATTTTGAGGACCTAAAGATTGTCTCCAGTTGAGCCTGGTGGAAGAAAACAGATTGGATGATGGTACTTAGAAGGTTTTATGGTCCAGACTTGCAAGTGCTGAGTAATCGCTGCCTTTTCCTGGTGGTTGGAACTCAGCATCATGGCATCACCTATCTTTCACAGAAGCTAAGAAATAAGGTCTAGGTGTTGCCCAAGGAAAATAAGGGAATTGGATATTCATGTGTAGCTATCAATGATTGTCACAGATGATGCCTGGTACGCCTTTGTTTTGTTCCCTATATAAGATAACATATTGCTTACCACATACAAGTTTGATATCCAATAAATAGTTAGTGATGAGCAGGCTATTTCTAAGAAGGAATTAGTCATTATACCGATTTTATGAAATTTTACTCACTGAAGGTGTCAGCTCTAATGGCAAATCTTTATTACAAACTGTCATTTATTTATAGAAATCTATGCTTAATTCTAATTGACGTCAAAGTATCTCAACATAACCAGGTATTAACTAGAGGCATTTAATAGCCCAGGGAAAACTCTTTTTAATGAGTTCTTTCAATTAGTTATTTTATCATTTTGACCAAAAATTTCAATTCTGATGCATGTCCTGTAGAATCTCATAGAGTTGAAGGGAAGCAGAATTCTAAAATGGCCCCAATATTCCCCACCTCTGTTATATGTGCTCTGTGTAATCGCCTCCCTGTGAGTGGGTGGGACCTGCAAACTTGATAGGATATCTCTGTTCTAACTTTTATATTTTATGGCACAAGAAATTATGCAGATGTAAATAAAGTCCTTGAGGGGTTGACTTGGAGTTAGTTAGGTAGACAATAATCTTTTGTGGGTCTGACATAGTCAGGTGAGTCCATAAAAGATAGAACAAGCAACTTTCTTGTGGGCCTAGGAAAAAAATAAAAATCTGTGCTATGAACTGACTGTAGAAGGGCTGCATAGGTAGGATCTGAAGGCAGCCTCAAAGAACTGAGAACTATCCCCAGTGACAACCATCAAGAATGTAAGGACCCCAGTCCAATGACTGTAATTAAGTACATTCTGCTAGCAACAAGATAAGTGAGCTCAGAAGAGGATGGTGAGCTCCAGGCAAGGGTGGGGCTCTGCTGACATTTTAATCTTGGCCTTGTGAACACACACTTATTGCATGCCCAAATTTGTAGGTTAATAAATGTGTGTTGTTTTAAGCCATTAAGCTTGTGGTAATTTGTTATACAACATAGAAAATTAACACACACATTTTTATGTTATTTAATTGCTATGATATAGTGTTATACATGAGTTTAATCATGTTGATATTCTATAATTTCTAACTTTAAGGCAGATTAATTCCAATATAAAATCTTACATCAGATAAAAATATTTTTGGAGTTGAAAGTACCAATGCCATTTATTCCCACTTTGCTGATCTTCAGTCCCTTAACACTCCCTCAAAGCAGGATAAGTTGGCACTGCCTAGTCTATTTTCAAAGATTTCTACAGATTTCTACTCAATTATAAGTGTTTTATTAGTGGGTCACCTCTTCCTCACTTTTCTCTATGCCAGCATGCACATTGTGCTGATCTAACATCACCTTCTGGGTAGCCCACTGGATTAAATATCCCAAGAGTATTTGGAGGGAGGCCAAGTATTTTTTTATTTTTAAAAGGAAAGTTGTTTGAAGGAAGTTACTGTTTAGCAAAACCAGTACTCTATTGCAGAACAGGCATGTTTCCAACGTCCATTAACGATGCTAATGAGAAAACTAACCCTGCAGTGAAAAAAAGGGAAAATGAGAAAGCTGTTTCATCATAGGAAGCACCTAGGTGTGGTGGAAAATGTCCTGGAGTTAAGAGATGTGGGCCTCTGCTGACTGAAAGGCCATGGAGAGCTCACTATTCCAAGTTTTCTTATCAAAGTCATTAGAGTGTGAACGAGATAGTCTCTGAATTCTCTCATAACTTTGCAATCAGTTAGTCCAATGATACAATCTTTGACAAACTTTGAAAGCACCAATCCATTGATAAAAAGGAGAGCAGAAATGAGAGATCATAGTGCTTGTGCAAGACACCTGTGAAGGTGTGCGGGTAATTTTATGGTATCTGCTATCCTGAACCTTAACACCAGGAATGCTTTTAAAAAATACACTATACTTTTTCCCACATGAGCTTGGCTTTTGTGGCACTCACACCTGGGTTGTTTTACCTTCCATTTTCACCTGATTCATCCTGATCATCTCTTAAGGTCTTGCTGCACAAGTACCTTCTCCATGAAGCCTTCTCCGTTAGTTCTTCTCTTCAAACAGATGCTAACTGAGCTTCTTGGTCTTTGGACTCTCCATCAAAGCATATATGTCTTTTACTTTCCATGTTATTTATGCATGTCCTTTCTCATTCCTCATATTGCAAACATAGAAATGCCATGGGAAATTGAACTCAGTGGCTCCTGCATCTTACTATGACCTAAAGAATATTTGCATCAGCTTGCTTGCTTAATATTGTCATCTTGTAATTCATGCACCTGTTAGAAGAGTACAGCAGAAGTAATAAAGTGGTTTGCTAATAGCATAAATAAGCTCTCAGATGCCTTCCTGAAGAATAGTCATAGTTATAAGAGTCAGGAGAGCAAATGGTGTAAGATTAGTCCTACACCTTCACAGGAGTCTTGTCTGGGCCTGAGGTTGGACAAAGTAACAAATACTTTGAGAATCTGATTGATTTGGGATTGGAACACAGTGGATTTTCTTCCCTCTCCTCCACAATACACTGCACTGTTTCAGAGCCCATCCTCCAAAATTGCTCAAGGCTGCCACCATTCCTGGGCAAAAGTATCTTCCAAGTGAAGGAAACACTGATTTTATTTAGTTCTTCAAAAGTTTTACTCCTAGATGATGCCTCCAGACTTATAGAGTCTCAGTAACATTTTATCCTTTTCAGGCTGTGGCTTATTTGCAGTGCTTTTCCACACGTGATTTCCAGGCTGGGTGCTTTTATATAACTTTTCCCTTTTTTTTCTTGAAATTCGTAGAAGAAATTGAGCTTAAGACTTTGGAAAAAAAATGCTCTTGAGCAGTTTAGGGGAAGTTGTGTATGTTCAACAAACAGAAGGCCTGAAAAAACAAAAACTTGGTGTAAGAAGAAAATTGGGAGGCAGGGTTAGAGGACAGGTGGAAAATGTGGTTAACATGAGCCAGAGCTGTGTGAGGGGACTTTAAAAAACTATTGGAAAATTGAATTAAATGGTATTTTCTTTGGTCCAAATAATTTTGAATTGCTTGCAACATGGAAGTATTCAAAAGTTCATAGAAAATGCATATTATGAGAAAACGATGCATTTCAGGTTTTTTTTTTTTTCACCAAAATAAATACCTTTTTAAATTAATTAATTTGTGAGGCAGAGAAGGAGTGGGTAGGAGACAGAAAGAGAACTTCCATCTGCTGGTTCAATCCCAGAATTCCAGTAATGACTGGGACTGGACCAGCATCAAAACAAGGAGCTGGAAACACAATCCAGGTCTCCCAGATGAGTGGCAGAAATCCAACTCCTTGAGCCATCACCCACTACCTCCTAGGTCTTACAATGGCAGGAAGCTGGAAGCAGGAGCCAGAGCCAAACCCTGAGCCCAGATACTCTACTGTGGGATGAATGGTGGCTTATCCATGAGACCAAGCACCTATCCCATATACCAATCTTTTAATTACATTTTTTCATGAACTTCGTGAAAGTGCCGACTACTTATCCATGACACCTGAATTCATCATGATGACAGCCCAGAAAAACTAAATAATATTCCTAAGATCCCATAATTAGTAAACTATAAAAGCAGGCTTTGGACTAAAGATTGACTTCAGAACCTATAGTTTTTACCACACTTTGCTTGAGGGAGGCTAGGTAGCACAAAGTCTGAATGTGGATCAGGTAAGGGGCTGATTGGAAAAGAGACGGAAGTTGACAGATGTATCTACCTATTCTTCAAGGTAAAACAGAATTCCTGGCTGGAAGCACTTTGAGATATTCTCTCAATTCTTATTCATGTACCACAAACCTAGAGAAAAATGACCAATGAGATTTAATTAGTTTAATTCAGGTGATATTTTTCTCTCTTTCCATTTTTTCTAATGAGTGTGTAAGATGTTGTCTCGATCCAGAACAGTTCATTTCCACTTCTAAAAGTCTAAAGTGACACATCCACCCCAAGTGAGTGTTGTTAGAGTCCCCAGATGAAAAGGTCATTAGGAAATATTTCAGCAGAAAATAAGCCCCTTTTCATCCCTGGCCCCCATTAGTTGGATGGTCATCTCGTGTTTCTGACATCCTCATAATATACATGCCACACCCATCCTAGAATTTGCTGGATGCCTAAAATTTAGACCATGTCCTTTTGATTTGTTAACATCAGGAGAAGAAGAAAAAGAGGATAGTTTCACTTTTTCATTCATTTATTCGCTCAACATCTTCTGCTATGCCATGGGGAAGTATAGATGAAGTCTCTA
This sequence comes from Sylvilagus floridanus, assembly GCA_949820135.1. Classification (NCBI taxonomy): domain Eukaryota; kingdom Metazoa; phylum Chordata; class Mammalia; order Lagomorpha; family Leporidae; genus Sylvilagus; species Sylvilagus floridanus. The sequence goes on from OX463225.1 coordinate 124,931,027, forward strand.
CTTTTGAGGAATTTAGAGTGTTTAAAGACTTCTACTTAAAATTTGGGAATGATAAGAGATTTAAGGCAGTAGAATGAATATGCCTAAATATGGTATATAAAATGGGTGCAAAGTATTTTCAGGAAAGGAAGTAACTATGCACCAAACCAGAGACAAAACAAAATGGTTGGAAGAACAGAGAGAGAAGACTCTCCCCTTCCACAGCACAGGAAGTTGGGCGACAGATCCGACTGTTGGGTGAGGTGCCTCTGGAGCCTCCGTGAAATTTGCCCAAGAACAGACTTAATGCACTGGATGGGTGAACAATCAAGAGATGGTGTTCAGAGACAAATCAAGGCCAGTAGAAGGCAGGAAGCCCAGGCAGTAATTGGAAAGGGCCACATGGGAGGACTCACCATGGGGTCTGGGCTAATAGTTGAGGTTCCTTCTCAGAGACTCTATAGGGAGTAGCTGAGGGTGGGCTGTGGAGCCAGACTGACTGGCTTCATCATCTTTTTTTTTTCATTCTTTTTTTAAAAATTTTTTAAAATTTATTTTCCCCACAAATAAAGTTTTATTTAAGGAATACAAACTTCATGCATTTCTTAAGTACAACTGTAAGGATATAGTGATTCTTCCCATCATACCTGCCCTCCCACCCACTCTCCCATCCCTCCTTCATCTCCCATTCCCAGTCCCATTCTCCGTTAAGATCCGTTTTCATGTCCTGACTGTCGATGTACAACTTAATACTTTATCCCTTTTAGTATTTTTTTGTCCTACTTAATACTATTGGTTGAACTCTGTAATTAACACACAATTATTGTTAGGTGTTTAAATTTAATGGAAAAGTGATCTCTGTTAAATATAAGAGTGGGAATAAGAGAGGGAGAAGATGTACAATTTGGGAGAAGCTCAAGCTGACTTGCCCAATATGGTAGAGTTAGAAATGTGCCAGGGGATTCCAATTCAATCCCATCAAGGTTGCAGGTACCAATGCCATCTCTCTAATTAAAGTGATCAATTTCAGTTCACAATTGATCATAATAATAGGGTTGAGAGTCAAAGGGATCACAAAAACAAGACTAGTGTATGCTAATACTAACTGATGTAATTAAAAAGGGAGAGAATGATCCAGCATGGGAAGCAGGATACACAGCAGACTCATAGAGTGGCTGATGTCCTAAACAGTACTCTGGCCTCAGAATCAGCTCTTAAGGCATTTGGAGCCAGCTAAAAAGCCCATGAGAGTATTTCAGGTATGGAAAGCCAAGACACTCTGGCGAAAAAAAAAAAAAAAACCAACCTAAATGAAAGATCTCTGTGAGTGAGATCCCAGTGGAAAGAACGGGCCATCAAAGAAGGTGGAGTAGAGAACTTCCACTTTGACTATGACCTTGTCTAAATAAGATCAGAGTTGGTGAACTCAAAAGGCTTCCATAGCCTTGGCAATTCATGACAAGAGCCTCGGGTGATTACTGATGCCATAAACAAGAGTGTCAATTTGTTAAGTCAACAACAGGAGGCACTGTGCACTTACTCCTCATGTAGGATCTCTGTCCTTAATGTGTTGTTCAATGTGAATTAATGCTATAACTAGTACTCAAAAAGTACTTTACACTTTGTGTTTCTGTGTGGGTGCAAACTGTTGAAATCTTTACTTAATATATACTGAATTGATCTTCTGTATATAAAGATAGTTGGAAATGAATCTTGATGTGAATGGGATGGGAGAGGGAGCAGGAGATGGGAGGGTTGCGGATGGGAGGGAAGTTATGGGGGGAAAAACCATTGTAATCCATAAGCTGTACTTTGGAAATTTATATTTATTAAATAAAAGTTAAAAAAAGAAAAAAAGATCCATTTTCAGTTAACTTTATACACAGAAGACCAACTCTGTAATAAGTAAAGAGTTCAACAATTTACACTGGAAAATAAACCAAAAAAACTAAACAAAACAAAAAACTGTTCTTCAACAGCTGAGACAGGGCTATTCAAAGTTATTGCATCTTGAAGTTAATTTCACTTCTTTTTTTGTATAAACTTAGTTAACTTTAATTAAGCACCCAAGAATGATATATTTTTCATGAGTACTTATACATAATTATAATACAACTCTTTGAGGACAGAGGTCTTACATGGGAAGGAAGTGCACAGTGACTCTTGTTGTTAACAATTTACACTCTTATGTATGATGTTAGTGATCATTGAAGGCTCTTGACATGAGCTGCCTAGGCTATGCAAGCCTTGTGAATCCACAAACTCTGTCAATATTTAGACAAGGCCATAAGCAAACTGGAAGTTCTTTCCTCCCTTCAGAGAAAAGTACCTCTTTCTTTGATGAATGCTTCTTTCCTCTGGGGTTTCATGAACAGAGATCCTTCATGTAGGACATTTTTTGCCACAGTGTCTTGACTTTCCATGCTTGAAATGCTCTCATGGATTGTTCATCCAAACCAGAATTCCTTAAGGGCTGATTCTGAGGTCAGAGTACTATTAAAGTGATTGTCATTCTATGAATCTGCTGTATGAACTGCTTCCCATGTTGGAGCATTCCTTCCTTTTTAATCCTATTATTATTACCAGACCCTTAATCCTATCCATATGATCACTTCACTTAAGATGTTATTTTTACCACCCAATTTACAGGGATTTGGGATCCCATGGCAAGTTTTTAAACTGTGCTCTTAGAAGTAAGTCCATAGGAATGTATACTGAACTACACAGCTTTACAGTTACAAACTTCATACACTTCATAATTAAAACATTAGAGAAATCTAGTGATTCTTCCCACCATGCCCACCCTCCAGCCTATACTTAACAACCGCTCTTCCTCTTCCCTCTCTTATTATTCCCACTCTTATTTTTTATTGAGATATATTTTCTTTTTCTTTTTTTTTTTTTTTTGACAGGCAGAGTGGACAGTGAGAAAGAGAGAGAAAGGTCTTCCTTTGCTGTTGGTTCACCCTCCAATGGCTGCCACGGCCCGCATGCTGTGGTCGGCACACTGTGCTGATCTGATGGCAGTAGCCAGGGGCTTCTCCTGGTCTCCCATGGGGTGCAGGGCCCAAGAACTTGGGCCATCCTCCACTGCACTCCGGGGCCACAGCAGAGGGCTGGCCTGGAAGAGGGGCAACCGGGACAGAATCTGGTGCCTGACCAGGACTAGAACCCAGTGTGCCGGCGCTGCAAGGCGGAGGATTAGCCTATTGAGCCATGGCGCCGGCCAAGATATATTTTCAATTGACTTTATACACATATGTTTAACTCTATGTTAAGTAAAGAGTTCAACAAATAGTATTAAAAAAACTGTTCCTCAATAGTCAAGACAAGGGTATTCAAGTCATTGCTTCTCAAAGTGTAGATTTCACTTCTACAGATTGCCTTTTAGGTGCTCAACTAGCTATCACAGGTCAGGGAGAACATGTGGTATTTGTTCCCTTGGGACTGGCTTATTTCACTAAGTATGGTGTTTTCTGGATTCATCCATTTTGTTGTAAATGACTGGATTTCACCGTTTTCTCACTACTGTGTAATATGCCATAGTGTATGTATCCCATAATTTCTTTATCCAGTCTTCAGTAAATGGGCATTTGGGTTGATTCCATGTCTTAGCTATTGTGAACTGAGCTGCAATAAACATGGGAGTGCAGATAACTCTTTCATATTCTGATTTCATTTCCCTTGGGTAAATTCCCAGGAGTGATATGGCTGGGTCATATGGTAGGTCTACATTCAGATTTCTGAGGTATCTCCATACTGTCTTCCTTCATGGCCTCTTCTCTGAGAGACCTAGTGACAGATACTTACTTGGCCTACTTATTTTACAATTCCTTTATTTTAAAAATGTCAATGATCACTCTGGGACACAGCTAAGGAGTGAAAAGTTAATTAGAATAGGTAAATTGCCACAAGTGGTTCCTAGCACATGGTAAGTGACCAAACATCCTGATTGTTGTTAGCTATTACTAGTTAAAGCCATCTCTCTAAATTTGGTTTGGACTGCTGGCTTAATTCTTTTTTTTATTTTAGAAATAACATTTATTATAATTGAATATTCAGTTTTCATGTAATGACATCTTTTTTTTAAGAAACAAATTTTGAAGGATTGTGTGAGGACTCTATTTTATAAAATGTCACAGTGAAACCCTCAGTTAGACCAGTAGAAGATCTAAATATGTTTAAAAAATGTATACACATAAACTAATTACCAGAAAGAAAAGATTTCTGAGCTCACCAAATGATTATTTCAGCATAAATTTTGTCCCAGTGAGCTTAAGGTAATGATTTACAATTGAAGTCTTAATGGAATGGCCTGCCATTGGTTGTTACTGTTGACATTCCTATGTTGAGCCCACACATTCATTCATAAGCTTTTTACAAGTATATGTTGAACTGTTGATTCAATTCTAAGAATTATTCTCAAGTGTGATCCTTATCAGTCTCTTTGTCTCTTGGATTGCCATGCTATGGTCCATTCCAGACAAAGCCAAAGTGAAGAAAACGGGATATAAAGCTAAAAGAAGCATGGGGGTGGGGGTGGGGAAATACATGCTTTTAACCATCGTGTTTTGTGAAACTTGTCGGCTCTGCAAACTCATTTCGTTTTGGCGCCACCTTCCAGTTTTCCCTCATCAAGAATAATAATTCTGTTATGTCCTCTCCATCCCAGACTCTAAATGTCCTCTCTTCTCTCTCTCCTCTCTCTGTCTCTCTTTTCATAAAAGCAAAACTCCTAGGTTACTCCCCCCGTCCCTCCAGCAATGTGAGCAAGCTTTTGTTCCCAAGCTTGGCAGCGTTTCCCCTCCGTTTGTCCCCCTGCCTGTCTCCAGGTCTCGGAGCTGCTCTGCTGTCAGAGATTGCAGGAGCTGGTGGATCCCAGCCATGAGGTTTTGTTTATGAGCCAAGTGCAGAGCGTCACAGCCAGGTCCTCCCTGGAGGGCTGCTCACAACGCCTGGGCTCTGGAGCCATTCCCTGGAGTTTGTTTTCTTATAGGGCAGGTTCCTAGCGACAAGCAGGAGAAAATGGCAGCCCAAATCAGCAGCTCCCTCTGCAGCCACCACAGGCCCATTCAGTGCTCAGCCTATAGAAGTTGCTGGTTTGACCCAGTGCTCCCTCAAGCCAGCCTGAGTTCTTTTTTAGTGAGCATGAAAAATGCTTCAATCACTGCACCAGATGGTACCCAAACCAATTTGGATTGTCAGCTGAGGCCTACTCATTTCTAAGGACTTGGTCTAACATCAGTGTTATTTCCCTCAGTGCCCATCTAGCCCTAAGAGATGATCTTGCTCAGATGATTTTGATGAGAAATAATATTTTCTTCTACACAGGACCACATTCGTTACTTCTTTCCATCTTCAGTAATTCATTCAACAAGCTTTTATTGAGTGCCTTCTGTGTACACTACATATCTTTAGGGTCTGCGATAGAGAAATTTATTTCTGGTCAACAAATAGTTGCTGAGAGCATACTGTGGGATGTGCCAAGTGCTAGACTAGATGATGAACTTACAAAATCACTGAGATGTGGTACTTGCCTTGCAGAACTCACAGTGGCAGAGATAGCCTGGTTGCTTAGCGAAGCTCAAGGTGGGGCAGGTGATCATCCTGTTTTAGTTTTATTCCTTGACCCATGAACCATTTCATTTGACACTCTATTTTCTTGATTTTCCTAGAAGGGAAATCAGCAAAAGGACTAATGTACTGCATGTGTGATGCATTGCATGTGTGGGTCACTAGCGCAAGCAGAGCATCAGGTTAGGATGTAGGGGAGAGAGATGATTTGGTTCTCTACTTTCTTGGTACTCAAAGAGTGGTCCCTGAACCCGCAGTGGTGGCATTTTCCAGGTGCTTGTTAGAAATGCAGTTCTCCTTTAGACCTGGTGGGATAAAATCTGTGGACTACTACATTTTGAGAAGCACTGCTCAGCTAATTATTTGCTTTCATCAGGTGTCCTAACAATGATGATAGCCTCAAAGAAAGATCACCATCACTCAGAAAAGTACTTCACACATGACCTTTAATCCTCACTGCACCACCAAAAGGCAAATGTGACTGTGTATTTTTCAAATTAGCAATCTAGGGCTCAAAAGAGGGAGGCCATTCACTTATGATCAGTCAACTATAGTACAGCAAATTTAGAATGTTCTCTCAAGAGGCCAGTGATGTGACATAGCAGATTAAGCTACTGCCTGCAATGCCTGTGTCCCACATGGATTCTGATTCAAGTTCCAGCTACTCCACTTCTGATCCAGCTCCCTGTTAATGCACCTGGTAGCAGAGAAGGTAGCAGAGGATGGTCCAAGTGTTTGGGCCCCTGCATCCACATGGGAGACACAGAAGAGACTCCTGGCTCCTGTCTTCTGCCTACCCAGCCTGGCTGTTATGGCCATTTGGGGAGTGTAACAATGGATGGAAGATTTCTCCCTTTATCTTTCTCTTTCTCTCTCTGTAACTCTTTCAAATATATAAATAGCTCTTTTAAAAATACAGTAAGGATATGATTTAGGTTCTAACAGGTTTCAAAGCCCAGATACATCAAATTTCTATTTTACTCTTTCAGCTTATTTTTTGTGTTTTTGTTTCAATGTTTTATTGGAGTATTCTGAGACTGTTTGGGTTCATGGACAAAACTATGGGCATAATTCGTTTTTCAGAGCATGATAAAGGAAGAGGCCCAGTGCACTTAGTAAGCCCAGCAGAGTTGCTTCCTACACAAATGCGCGTGGAGACGCTGTGGGGATTATGAGAGGCATTCTGGCCTGTCCCCTTTCTTCAAGGAATTAAACAATTTTTGATGAAAAGAAGTCTGAAATATTTTTAAAATTTATTTGACAGATAAAGTTAGATAGTGAGAGAGAGAGAGAGAGAGAGAAAGGTCTTTCTTCCATTGGTTCACCCCCCAAATGGCCGCCACAGCTGGAGCTATGCCAATCTGAAGCCAGGAGCCAGGTGCTTCTGGTCTCCCATGTGGGTGCAGGGGCCCAAGGACTTGGGCCATCCTCCACTGCCTTCCCAGGCCACAGCAGAGAGCTGGACTGGAAGAGGAGCAATCAGGACTAGAACCCGGAGCCCATATGGGATGCCGGCACCATAGGCGGAGGATTAACCAAGTGAGCCATGGCGCCAGCCCCTGAAATACTTTTGAAACATGGATTATGTGAGTCAGTGTGTGTGAGGATTCAGAAACTTAGTACAGGTCGTAGGTCTTTAGTAGGCCTTTAGTGCAGAAGATTTCAACATGGGGGGAGGAGAATGGGGGCATTCTAAGCTGCGGCTCCAAAATGAGCAAAGGCAAGAATGAGCCTGATGAAGTTCAGGAGGGAACAGTGAGTCACTTGCCCTAACTTCTCAAAAAAGCCTCCAAGGGGAGAGAGGGAGGGAGGGGCAGAAGGAATATCATTATGTTCCTAGAACTATATCTACAAAGCACATTGAACCTGTTAAAAACTCATTAAAAATTAAAATAAAAATTATAATGGATAAATATGCATTATATAATAATATATTAAATTTTCTGAAAAATGTATTAAATTTATATGAACATAAAAGGTAGTATCAAATGTATAAACAAAATTTGAAGAACTAAAAGGTAGTTGAAAATTTGTCATTCTATTTTAGCATATACGATTTAGTAATTAAGTAATGAAGCAAATAACAAAATGAAGAGTAACTATGTAGAAGATATGATATATTTCATTATAATCAAATGTTGAAGAAAATAAATTTATTGTTGGGGCCGGGGCTGTGGTGTAGCAGGTAAAGCCGCAGCCTACAGTGCTGTCATCCCATATGGACTCTGGTTCGAGTCCCAGATGCTCTACTTCCGATCCAGCTCTCTGCGATGGCCTGGGAAAGCAGTGGAAGATGGCCCAAGCCCTTGGGACCCTGTACCCACGTGGGAGATCTGTAAAAGGCTCCTAGCTCCTGGCTTTGGATCGGTGCAGCTCTGCCTGTTGTGGCCATCTGGGGAGTGAACCAGTGGATGGAAGACCTCTTTCTTTCCCCCCTCTCTCTTTCTCTCTCTCTCTCTCTCTCTCTCTCTCTCTCTCTGCATCTCCTTCTCTTTCTGTGTAATTCTGACTTTCAAATAAACAAATTTTATTTATTTGTTTAAATAATAAACAAAAATAAACAATTTTTAAAATTTATTTGTTATTTGAAAGTCAGAATTACACAGAGAGAGGAGAGGCAGAGAAGAGAGAGAGAGAGAGAGGTCCTCCATCCGATGGTTCACTTCCCAACTGGCCACAATGGCCAGAGCTGTGCCGATCCGAAGCCAGCTTCCTCCAGGTCTCCCAAATGGGTGCAGGGGCCCAAGGACTCGGGCCGTCCTCCACTGTTTTCCCAGGCCACAACAAAGAGCTGGATCAGAAGTGGAGCAGTCAGGACTAGAACTGGCGTCCATATAGGATGTGGTGCTTCAGGCCAGGGCATTAATCCGCTCCACCACAGTGCCAGCCCCAATAAATGCATGTTTAAAAAAATTTATTTTCACTGACATTGGAACAATTCAGAAAATTGTCCACAAAGGAATGATAAAGTGTGTTGCAGCAAAAAGAAATAAAAAAATCCCACAATAGTTACCTCCCCTTCCCATCAAGATGGGTTGGTGTCTAGAAATCAATCACTCGATAGGTTTGTTCTTGAAAAATGTAGCAGTTCTAATACTAACTGATAGAATTAAAAAGGAGAGAATGATCCAGCATGGGAAGCAGGAAACACAGCAGACTCATAGAATGGCAGATGTCCTAAACAGCACTCTGGCCTCAGAATCAGCCCTTAAGGCATTTGGAGCCAGCTAAAAAGCCCATGAGAGTATTTCAGGTATGGAAAGCCAAGACACTCTGGCGAAAAAAAAAAAAAAAGCCTAAATGAAAGATCTCTGTGAGTGAGATTCCAGTGGAAAGAACGGGCCATCAAAGAAGGAGGTACCTTTCTCTGAAGGGAGGAGAGAACTTCCACTTTGACCTTGACCTTGTCTAAATAAGATCAGAGTTGGTGAACCCAAAAGGCTTCCATAGCCTTGGCAACTCATGACAAGAGCCTCAGGTGATTACTGACACCATAAACAAGAGTGTTAATTGTTAAATCAACAACAGGAGTCACTGTGCACTTACTCCTCATGTAGGATCTCTGTTCTTAATGTGTTGTACTATATGAATCAATGGTATAACTAGTAATCAAACAGTACTTTGCACTTTGTGTTTCTGTGTGGGTGCAAACTGTTGAAATCTTTACTTAATATATACTGAATTGATCTTCTGTATATAAAGATAGTTGAAAATGAATCTTGATGTGAATGGGATGGGAGCGGGAGTAAGAGATGGGAGTGGGAGATGGGAGGGTGGCGGGTGGAAGGGAAGTCATGGAGGGGAAAACCATTGTAATCCAAAAGCTGTACTTTGGAAATTTATATTTATTAAATAAAAGTTAAAAAAAGGAAAAATGTAGCAGTTCTACCATTTAAGATATCTCAGAATCTGTAATTCTATGAAAGTACTTCAAAACATTCATGGCAAATGGAATCAAAGGATAAGGAGTCAATGAATAAATCAAAGGATTTGCTTTGGTCAAAAAATAGCTGGAATTCATGAATAGTTTTCCCATAATATGCATTTCCCCTGAATTTTTTGAAGGCCTCTCATATGTGCCAGAGAATGTGAATCTCAACAAATACCCATGTGCTTCCCTAGACTTCCTGGTTTCTCGAGAACACTAGGACATGCTTGTTTGAGATTTGTCCCAGTGAGATGCAGGGAGAAGTGATGTCAGACATTTGTGGTACTGGCCTTTAAAAGCATCCCATGCATTGCTGAACTCTGTTTTGCCCTCTTTGATGATTTGGAGGCTACATGTTCCGGAGAGAACATCTACAAGTGGCGCTGACCTGCCTCAAGGACCTTGAACATGAAATATTCATGCTGAGCTGCTGAAAGTTTGGGGTTTCTTGGTCATCACAACAAAGTCCAGCCTATTCTAATGCATCATCAATTGATTTTTTTGTTTATTCTGTATGGTTTGTCTCCCCTGTGAGGCAATAAATGCTACTAGTTTTGTTTGCTGGTATATCCCAGTAATTGCCTAACCTATAGTAGGTGCTCATAAATATTCACTGAATGAATAATTGAATCATTGAATCAGTCATTGACACCACGTTGGGCTTTTTTTTTAAGACTTTAATTTTCTACTCTTTAGGAGCACAATGCTCTTTGAACTCTTTTCTCTTCAAAGTTGTCTGATGATTTGAGTTAAGGTTGAGAAGAGAATGCAACAGATCAGAGTGATTTTCCCTGTTTTTGCCCCTCTGAGATTTCTGTCGGGCTCATCTTCCCTGTGAAAGAACCACAGAAAGACAACAGTACATCACAGCAGGGAGATGCTATGGTGCTCTACTTTTGCCCATTTCAGGACTTTGAAAATTCAGGAAGTTTTTCAGAAGAATGTCCCAAATCTCTGTCATCTACCATTTTCTTTGCCTAAAATATCCACCCAGTTATGAAGGGTCTTTGAAAAGATCATGGGAAATATCTATATTATGGAGCAAATCTACGTGTAGATTTCAAAATTTTTGCACCATTTGAAACATACTTAATCCCATTATTGCAGAACCTTTTAAAAGTACCTGCATCTGTGAAAACCTCTAAGTCTGTAAGTCATTGTTTTGTGTTGTACTAAACACTTCTGATGCCCTGGAGGCTCTGGTTTGTACAGAAATCGTGTGAAGTCACAAAGGGTGATCGGATTCAGGGCAGATGAGAGGGCTCCTGCTGGGTGGCCCCCTTTTCTCCTCTCTTCCATGTAAATTTTACCCACTTAGCTCCTCAAGTGGAACAAGATGAGGATTTGTTTGTTTTGCAATTAACTGCTAAGTGAAACCTTGGACAACCACAGTCATTGGGGACCCACATTTCCCACCAGGCTTCTGCCATCTTCATCCTTTCAGCTAACTACCTGCTAACCCACACACCTGCTGAGAGATCAGACCCCCAGAAGGTCTATTTGGAATCAGTGGCCTAATTTTTTGGAACTTCATGATGATAATATGATAATAGCTACATGAATTTTTGTTTGTAGAGAAGTGTTTAGGGAGCCTGGGAACACTTCTGTGATAAAACTGCATCATTCACTAATTAATACACGTCCCACTTTGGGCCCCAGCTGAAGATTTGTATATTTAGTCTGCAGAGAACTCATTTAACCAAAACCTGATCGTTTATTCCAGAACCCCTTCAGAGAGGCTCCACAGTATCAGAGATGTGGGAAGTTCTTTTCCACTCATGGGTATTTATAAATGAATGCCTGTTTACGGGGGTAGGGAATGAAAACAGCCAAGTTTATGAAAGAACCAGCACTGGGACCCTACAGTTGGGACAGAGCAGTGGAGAGTGCCAGCAATGGCCACATGACTGGGGCCCTTTTGATTGCTTTTGCACAACTCATTCTTTCCACTACGTGATCTCTGAAATCTCCACCAGTCCTACCAATCTAAAATTTCCTGGAAAATTTAAATAAAGTCATAGCATCATTGCATAGCAGAATGGGAAAGGGCCTGTTCTACCGGGTCAGCTTCCAAGTCCCTGTTGAATCACATGTTGTAACAATTTACATCTCTTGTGTCTCTCTTGCTCTGTCTTGCATTGTCCCATTTCCACACAGGGGAGCCCTGATGCTGTGGTCTTTTGGCTTCCTCCATTCTTCTTGCCTGAGGCCTGGAAAGTGGAGAAATCAGACACCAGGATGTGGGAAGTAAAAGGAGTGAAACACAGGTAGATGGCACAGCCCCTGTCTCTCTGAAGCATCCGCAGCAGGTAGAATCAGGATGAACTGCTCCTCGACCTCCCAGCGTTCACAGCCTGGAGTTTGGGAGCTTTCTCTCAGGACCTCGGGGTGTAAACGCCTCTGGTTTTGGAAGGCAATGAGACATCCCCAAATTCCATGGCCCAGAACCATCTTAATTCTCAGTCTCATCCTGACCTTGTTTTTTTTTTAAGATTTATTTATTTATTTATTTGAAAGTCAAAGTTACACAGAGACAGGAGAGAGAGAGAGAGAGAGAAAAGTCTTCCGTCACCTGGTTCACTCCTCAATTGATTACAACAGCTGGAGCTGGGCCAACCTGAAGCCAGGAGTCAGGAGCTTCTTCCAGGTCTCCCACACAGGTGCAGGGGCCCAAGGACTTGTGCATTCCTCTACTGCTTTCCCAGGCCACAGCAGAGAGCTGGATCGGAAGTGGAGCAGCCGGGAATTGAACTGGTGCCCATATGGGATGCCGGCACTGCAGGCAGTAGCTTTACCTGCTACGCCACAGCACTGGCCTCTCACCCTGACTTTTAAGAGAAAGTAGTTACATGTAGGCAGCCAGACTGACTGAATTGCCCCCAAACTGGGTTCAATTTCCAATGCCTTTAAAAACCAAGCAAGCGAGAAAACATCCCCAGGCTCCCCAGTGTTCTTCCCAGGGCATTTAGAGTCTTCTCCTGCAGGGATAATAAACACTGGGCCCCAAGGAAAGAGGGAAGAGCCTCACAAGACCTGGTTGGTGCATGAGTAAGCTGTTGGTAACACTGGCATTTAGAGGAGCAGGAAGCACTCTGTGCTGGGCAGGTGTATTTCTCTGACTGCATCAGCATGATGATACCCATTTTTCATTTAAATCCCCCTCACATGGCCTCGTTCCACTCTTCCAGCCCCCACTCCTATGCTGCCCCATCACCTGCTCCCTGCCTGGAGTGGGAAGCAGTGCTTCTGTTTCCCTTCCATCCATGGGGAAGGTTTGCCATAGAAATCATTTGAACAGTTGGGAAACTCAGCCAAGTGGCACCACATGTGGCAGAATCTGTCCCTGTTTTTCTGCACAGTGGGAGTTTAAACTTTTTGGGGGGTTGATGCTCAGTTTTACTCCCTCCCACCCCCCACCCACAGAGAGCAGATATTTGGCAGTGAGAAGAAAACAAACACTTAAATGGTCAACCAAATTTCAGTCTGTACTGATTATATCATTCAGAGATTTTTTTTTGGCTTAAATATAGCATCAGGAGTACACAGCTGCAGAGGCTGAGCCAAGCAGCTCAGCCGGTTGTACACAGTGCCATCCGCAGAAAACCGGCCTCCTTTTCTCCTGGTGAGGTGTTATCATCAGGCGCCATGTGGATGCGGCCCGGGCCAACTAGCCACCTCTCCAGCACAGCCACAAAAGCAGCCACCGAGGGGGATGGGCTCAGCCCTGTGCAAGGTCTCCCAGTGGGGAGCTGGGGTGGGAGGCTGAGAGAGAAAGGCGAGGATGTGGTGAGGTCCATTCTACTGATCATGCAGAGAGTAATTCCACAAAGAGGCTATGTTCCTGGGCCAGGGCTACGAGCAGAATGTTGCGTTTATATTCCGGTAGGGATCACAGAGAGTAGAAGTTGATGGCACCACCCTGCCTGGGAACAAGTTTCCAGCTGCCTCTGATGCTCCGTTGAAGAATTTTGAACTCCACACACAGTGGACTCTAAGATATACGCAACAGACATAGGAAGATTATTATAAACATCATGAAATAGCTAAAGAACACTATCAGGAAGTAAATGATCATTCTACACCTCTGCTGACAACTGTCTGTGGCTCCCTGAGGTATGAAGAATGAGATTCTGGGGAGGGGTTTGGTCAAGCGGTTGGGAAGTCCTCATCCCATTTGAGAGTGCCTGAGTTTGATCCTTGCTGCTGGCTCCTGACTTGGGCTGCCTGCTAATGCAGACCCGGGGAGTCATCAGTGGTGGCTCAGGTGACTGGGTTCCTGCCACTCATGTGGGAGCCCTGGGTTGAGTTCCTGGCTGTAGCTAGGCCCAACTCTTGTGTGTCATGGACGTTTGAAGAGTGAACAAGTAGGTGGGTGCTCTCTCTGCCTCTGTCTCTCCACCTCTTAAATAAACAGATACTTTTTTTTTTTTAAAGAATGCATTTCCATCTTCATCACAGGAAAATCCTCATGGCCTGACTGTAGCTCTTCTTTGTAAACTTATCTCCCCACCTCCATGTAGCCTGGATGTTTTTCACACAGAGCTTTGCCTCTCCCTGGACTAAGCAAGCTTCTTTGCTTCTGCCCACATGTCTCCCCACTGCCAAGCATACCTGATTCTTTCCTCTCCCATCAGTAGACACCCACTCATTCTCCCCCTTCAGGCACCAATGAGATCCTCCTGTCTGAGTCTGTTGGTCTCCCCTGAGAGCAGTCACCCTGTCCCTCTCAGTCCCCTGTACTTTGCATCTCTATTTCACACACTAAGTACATGCCCACCTCAGGCAACCAGCGGGTTTCTTTCCCAGCAGCCTGTCAACTCCGTAGAAAGCAGGGAGCACTTTCAAGAATTCCCAGCACCTTCCTAGACCAGTGCCTGGCACACAGCAGGTGCTCAATGAAAATTTGTTGGGTAATTTGAAAAAAAAAATAATTAAAAATGTGTACATGTTCAATGGAAAAAGATTCAAAGACAGAGGTACACAGCAAAATGAAAACTTCTTTGCCTCCATGTGTATTTGTGTGTGTACCTATATGTTTAGGTATTTATATGTGCACTTATTTTTTAAAAATCAGAAGTGACTTGGAAAGCACATATTGTGTTAATTCCCTTAAGTCATCAATATGTCAAAGGCATCTTTCAAAGTTAGGACTTGCAGATCTGTGTCATGCTTATCAGGTTTATAGCATTTATTTTAATATTAATAAGACAGGGGCTAGCACTGTGGCATAGTGGGTTAAGCTGCTGCCTGCAGTGCAGTCATCCCATATGGGTGCCTGTTTGAGACTCGGCTGCTCCACTTCCCATCCAGCTCTCTGCTATGGCCTAGGAAAGCAGTGGAAGAAGGCCCAAGTCCCTGTACCCCTACACCTGCATGCGAGACCCAGAAAAAGCTCCTGGCTCCTGGCTTCGGATCAGTGTAGCTCCAGTCATTATGGCCATTTGGGGAGTGAACCAGAGGATGGAAGACCTCTCTCTCTGCCTCTCCTTCTTTGTATAACTGACTTTCAAATAAATAAAATCTTAAGAAAATATTAATAGGGCAAACGTGCAGATATACTGTGATGAATATGCTCCAAGTACCCAGAGGTCACCATGGAGAAGGAATGGCCAGAGAGGGCTCAAGAGAGGAGATGAGACTTGAGGTTGGTCCAGAAGAAGAGGTAGCATTTGGATTTCGGGGAGTATTTGGGAAGAACTGTTGGTTTGCCTAATGGAGGCTATAAGGTAAAGGCATTTGTAGGGTATTTAATGTGGCAAGCAGATGGACAACCTGTGTTATAGGTTAGCACTGTGTAGCATAGGGAGGGAGGTAGGAGGGTGAAATAGCACAGGTTGACCAGGGCATTGGATGTCTGTTTGAATTCATCCTGCAAATGATAGTGAAATAAGGGGATGGTCTGATATGAAAGCATGATTTAAAGGGTTGTTTGGTGGTATTTGGCATACAATATGGATTGGAGAAGGAGACATAGAGACAAGTAGATCAACCTGGAGCTCTCAGGTTACTCAGTGGCAACAGGGAAGGGAGTGTAGGGGTAATGAATTTGTCTGGGGCACCTGTGCACTGCGTGTTCCAGGCACCTTCCCCTATTATGGAAGTCCCTCACTGCTCCCACCAACAATGAGAAGACTGCTACCAGCCACAGCTTACAGATGAGGACCCTGAGGAGGTGCAGGTCATTAAGCAGGTGGCCTGAACTCAGTGGTTTTGAATTCTGAGTGCACATCTGTTTAGCTGCCCAGTGTGTGATCTTTTCACTGTGTTGTGCAGTGAACCTGCAGAGAGTGGAAGAGAAGGGAGAGGTAAAGGAAGTGGTGTGGAGGAAGCCTCTGGAGCAGGTGAGGACCGTTAGTCTTCGGAAAAGAGATTTTAGCGTGGTTCGAGGGTTCATGAGAGACCCATGACTTATTGACTGGAACATCCTGCCTTTGAAATACTCTCTATCAGCACTTTATATTTTGGTCTTATGCTTTTGAAGCAGGTGACTCCTGGAGGGAGCTTTATTGAGGGAGCACAGACCTTGTTCCTCAAGATATAATCTTTAAAATACATACTTTTATGCCCCATTTCCTCTCTCATCCATTGCAAATTGTATTAAACTTTCCTGTTTCTGACACTCCCTTCAAGAAATACCCATTTCTAATGCTAAAAATGACATCGGACGTTTATTCTAAAAGCATTCCACTTGCAATTGTGTTAGGCAAAATTTCTCCTTGCAGTCACTGGAGTTACCCCTGCCTTTTGTTGAAGCCTGGAGAATGACACGACCATGGACACTCTTTCAGAGGGAAGAAGCAGTTGGCACCCTCTTCCCCCTGCCATAACCTGGCACCAAATCTCCCAGAACTGTCCAAAGAGGAAGAGTCATCGCCAGTGTTTCCTTTCGCTGAACTTCTTTTGTTCGACCTCACTTGCTTCTAGCCTGCTCGCCTCGAGAGGGCACTGTTCGCCTTGAAATGAAGTTCTCCAAGTTTCAATCCCCTTTTCCCTCTGGGGTCTATTGTTTTTGCTGTACAGTACTTCGCGCTTGCTTCCGGAAGGGCTTTCTTCCCTTTTGTGCCTGTGTACTCGTGTGAGCGTGTGTTTCTCCTTTAACAGTGGATTGAGTGTGGATGAACAGGACAGATAATTACTCCGGCCAGAGCCTGTCATTGTCCAGGCAGCGCTTTTGAAAGCTTTCTCCCCCCATATATTCTTCCAGTGCCCCTCAGTCTGACCCGCAGTGCACCTCCCCCAACCCCAATTATTTCATTCTGGGGGTCACCGTCACAGCTCTGCCAATGCATCTCAATCGTGCCTCACAGCTGCCTGGGCTGGCGCAGCCAGGGCTCCCCACTCAGGGCAACCGAGCCTTGATTTATTACATCCCTCTATACCCGTCCTGGTGGCTCCTCCGGCGAGACTGCTGATCATGCCACATTTTCAAATTGGTTCTGCACTGCAAACCCGTGTCTGGGAGGGCCGATAATTTGGCCCTGAAACCCATTTCAGCTGTGACCTCCTTCTTTCAGGGGTTGACCTCTGCTCCCTGGACAGGAAGGACACCTGGGTGCCCTGTTAAGTTAGAAGGTGGGTTGGGTAAGTAGTGCTTCCAGTTGCTTTTGGCTGAAATGTGGCTACACACACACACACACACACACACACACACACACACACACAGGCATTGCGCCTGTGTGATGCACAAACACTTATGAGCAGAGCCAAGTGTTGGGGCTGCCCAGGACTCCTTTTTATCCATGCAGTCCCAAAAGGACTGTTTTCACTTTTTAAATTGTTACCATTTTTTTTTTATTTGAAAGGTAGAGTTACAGAGAGAGGAGGAGATACAGCGAAAGAGAACTTCCATCCTCTGGTTCAAACCCCAAATGGCTGCAATGGGCAGGGCTGACACAGGCCAAAACCAGTAGCCAGGAGCTTCTTCTGGGTCTCCCACGCAGGTGCAGGGGACTAAGGACTTGGGCCAATGTTAACTGCTTTTCCAGGCATATTAGAAGGGAGCTGGATCAGAAGTGGAGCAGCCAAGTCTCAAACCAGCACCCATTTCGGATGCCAGCATCCTAAGTGGAGGCTTAAGCTGCTACGTCACAGCACCGGCCCCTGTTTTCACTTTCTGTGCTGTAAACACAAAATGGAAATCAGTGTCAGCGAATGGTGGGAAGGGAGCAGCCCAGGACTAGAGAGCTGGATACATGCAAGGCATCTGGGTAGAAGTATTGAGCATTCTTCAGTGAGGCAAAGGGGGCCCCTGGCGTGGCACTAGGAGATGATGGAAGGTGCCAGCAGCCTTCCCTGCCTGTGATGTGGTCTTCAGCGTCCGTCTCACAGGGTACCTTCTGGGTGCAGAGTTACGGAAGTGGCAAGTTCATTTGAAGGGTGCCTTCAAAGTTACCCTTGTGTTTCCTTCCCCACTTCCAGCTACACCGTCCCCTCTCTGGGTCTGCTGGCCCAGCCTGCCAAGCGAGAGCTCTGCACTCACAGGATGTTGAGTTGTTGGAGGGACCAAGAGGTGGCTTTGTCTTAACGTCTCCTCCATTCTTTAGATGAACAGCAGGAGCTCATCTCCATGGAGGACATAGTGATGACAATTACAGTTATCATTTAGTTATGCTTCTTTAGTTTGGGCATACTTTTTTTTTGACAGGCAGAAAGGACAGTGAGAGAGAGAGACAGATTGAAAGGTCTTCCTTTTGCCGTTGGTTCACCCTCCAATGGCCGCCATGGCCGGCGCACTGCGCTGATCCAAAGCCAAGAGCCAGGTGCTTATCCTGATCTCCCATGCGGGTGCAGGGCCCAAGCACTTGGGCCATCCTCCACTGCACTCCCGGGCCACAGCAGAGAGCTGGCCTGGAAGAGGGGCAACCGGGACAGAATCCAGCACCCCAACTGGAAGTAGAACCTGGTGTGCTGGTGCCACAGGCGGAGGATTAGCCTATTGAGCCATGGCACCAGCCTAGTTTGGGCATACTTTTAATATGTATTAATACATTCAATCCTTAGGATAATCCTGATAATATCATAATATCATACCAGAAAGCACCATCAGAGAAACTGCCTTTTCTATATTTAGTGAATGGTATTCAATCTAGGCTAGATGTTATACCCAAGTACATTATGTCCAAAGACAGTATGGGGAGGGCATTTGGCACAGTGGTTAAGATGTTCCTTGGGCCGGCACTGTGGCTCACTAGGCTAATCCTCCACCTGTGGCGCCAGCATCCCATATGGGCACCGGGTTCTAGTCCTGGTGGCTCCTCTTCCAGTCCAACTCTCTGCTGTGGTCCGGGAATGCAAAGGAGGATGGCCCAAGTGCTTGGGCCCTGCACCCCATGGGAGACCAGGAGAAGCACCTGGCTCCTGGCTTCGGATCAGCACCGTGTGCTGGCTGCGGTGTGCTGGCCGTGGCGGCCATTGGAGGGTGAACCAACGGCAAAAGGAAGACCTTTCTCTCTGTCTCTCTCACTGTCCACTCTGCCTGTCCAAAAAAAATAAATAAATAAATAAATAAAAGATGCTGCTTGGGATGCCAACACCCTTATTAGAGTGCCTGTGTTCAAGTCCCAGCTCTGCTTCTGATTCCAGCTTCCGGCTAATGTACACCCTGGGAGGCAGCAGATGATGGCCTAAGTGCCTAGGTCTCTGTCACCTATGTGGGAGACCTGGATGGAATTCCTGGTTCCTGGTTTCAGTCTGGTACAGTCCCAGCTATTGTGGGCAACTGGGGGGTGAACCAGTGAAAGGAAAATTGATCTCTCTCTCTTTCTCTGACCTTCACAAAAAAATTAAAACAAATAAAAAATTTAAAGTGTGATTTATTCATTTTGTCCTGTATTACAAGTATTTTACGTATATTATCTAACATGTTTATAGCAGCGTTGTCATGTATCTAGTACTCCTATTAAAGAATTTAATCTCAAATATATTAAATGACTTGCTGCAGACCAGAGATCCCAAGAAGGCCAGTCTGGGATTTGGGCTGAGTGTGTTTGGCTCCAAAGCCTAAGTTAGTTCCATTTTATTACGTGGTTGTCCGAAGTGACTGAAAGTAACCCTATCCCTATAAACAGGATAGAAAGACTATATTTAACCAAGGACATCAGTTTGGGTTGGTAGAATTGCAGAATTAGGATGGAAGGAGGTAGGAAACATGAAAATGTGTGGATACTTCATAAAATATACACACATTTCTGCTCAGCCTGGCTTTGTGGAGGTCACAGGGGTCTTGGAGAAAAGCTGGGGTCTAGCCAGACCTCTGTCACTTACTGGCAGTGGGCAAGTTTAGATGGGTCAATTAACAATTGAAGGCCTCCACTTCCCCACCTGTGACACGGAAATGATAATGCCAGAGCTACCCATCTCAAAATATGCTGTAACTTATAAATCGAATAAGAGATATTATTTCGCTGGCCTGTGATTTCAGAATTGAGATCTGTAGCCCATGAGAAGTCAGCATTCTCTCCTCTACTCAGGGTAAGGGTTGAAGGTGAAGACGCTGAGGGGGAGCCCACTGGCTCAGCCTTTCTGAGTGGGCTGGTGGTGTGGATACCACCAGCTGTCATTGAAGTGCTCTTCTCCTGCTTTGGGACAGAGACGGGAAGGAGTTACTGGGGTGCTCATCCCCTGGATAAGGAAGAATGAGGTGGCCCTGGGGAGAATGAAGGAAAACTATGGGGGCAAGTGTCCCTCCTACTCCCCAAAGGAAAACATAACCCTCAGAAACAAGATACAATAAGTTCATCCAAGTTTTGCAATACACAATAATTACATTTGTTCTGCAAACGTCCAAAAACTGGAGTTTGAAGATCAAATTCAGAAGTATCACAGGAAACTCAGAACTTACTGTAATTCAGCTGATGACGATCCATTCGCTTCCTCAAGGCCACATGGTTGGATTATTTTTAAGAGAATGACCTTGTTAGAAATGTTAACCTGCTATTTCTTACACAGCTTCTTGCTTGCTTATGGAGGATCCTTTCACCAATATATCTTCGGAGACTTTATCTCACAAAGCGCTTAGTCACCAGACACCTGTGTGAAGAGGGGAAGGTGATGAGACAGGAGTTAAACTGAATACATGGGGTGAGGAAGGGCAATTGAAGCAGTACATGTGGATAAGCTTCAAAAATTATTATCCTGATAGTATTATCTATTATTAAAATACAGAAACTGGAGCTGGTGCTGTAGTGCAGTGGGTTAATGCCCTAGCCTGAAGCACTGGCATCCCATATGGACGCTGGTTCGAGACCCGGCTGCTCCACTTCCAATCCAGCTCTCTGCTATGGCCTGGGAAAACAGTAGAAGATGGCCCAAGTCCTTGTGTCTCTGCACCCATGTGGGAGACCTGGAAGAAGCCCCCGACTCCTGGCTTTGGGTTGGTGCAGCTCCAGCCGTTGCAGCCAACTGGGGGAGTGAACCAGTGAATGGAAGACCTCTCTCTCTCTTTTTCTCTGTCTGCCTCTCCTCTCTCTGTAACTCTCTCAAATAAATAAATAAATAAATAAATCTTTAAAAAAAAACCCACAGAAACTGGAGTGGGTGTTTGGCACATCAACTTAAATTGCTGCTTGGGATGCCAGCATCCCGTACCTAAGTGCTTGGGTTCTAGTCCTACCTCTGTTTACCACCTAGGTTCCTGTTAATGGGTGCCCTGGGAGGCAGCAGGTAATTGGGTTCCTGCCACCCACATGGGAGACCCAGATTGAGTTCCTGGCTCCTGGCATCAGCCTGGCATAGCCCTGGCTGTTACAGGCATATGAGGAATGAACTAACAGATGGATGGTCTCTCTCTCTGCCTCTCTCCTTCAGTCTTTCAAATAAGATGAAAATAAATAAATAAATTTTAAAAATACTTGGTTAAGACAAAAATAATTCATAATATTTCACATTTATCTCAAATCAACTTATATAAAAACAGAAGCTATTTGGTTTGGGTTGGGACGGTAGGTAGGTACCCTTTCCACTCTAAATCTGATCAGCATAAATTCATGGAATATCATGGAACATTTCAGTGCTGTGTCACCTTTTCACTGCCCATAAGCCACTGCGTTTTCTAGAGCCCAGTGTTATGCCCATGACATAGAAGGTCACCAAAATTTGTTGAATGCACACAACTAGAAAGTATCTCGGCCGGTGCTGCAGCTCAATAGGCTAATCCTCCGCCTGCGGCATCGGCACCCTGGGTTCTAGTCCCGGTTGGGGCACCAGATTCTGTCCTGGTTGCCCCTCTTTCAGTCCAGCTCTCTGCTGTGACCCGAGAGTGCAGTGGAGGATGGCTCAAGTCCTTGGGCCCTGCACCCTCATGGGAGACCAGGAGAAGCACCTGGCTCCTGGCTTCGGATCAGCGTGGTGCGCTGGTCGCAGCGCGCTGGCCATAGTGGCCATTGGAGGGTGAACCAACGGTAAAAAGGAAGACCTTTCTCTCTGTCTCTCTCTCTCTCTCACTGTCCACTCTGCCTGTCAAAAAAAAAAAAAGTATCTCCTCACCTCTTTTTTTAAAGGAAACACAAAGAGGCCTCTTTTTTCCTCTGCTCTTCATTATTTTGTTAAAATATTTTTTTTATTTATTTGAAAGAGTTACAGAGAGGAGAGGCAGAGAGAGAGACAGAGAGGGATCTTCCATCTGCTGGTTCATTCCCCAATTGGCCACAACAGCTGGAGCTATGCTGATCCGAATCCAGGAGCCAGGAGCTTCTTCTGGGTCTCCCACATGGCTGCAGGGGCCCAAAGACTTGGGCCATCTTCCTCTGCTTTCCCAGGCCATAGCAGAGAGCTGGATCGGAAGTGGAGCACCTGGGTCTTGAACCAGTGCTCATATGGGATGCTGGTGCTTCAGTCCAGGGAGTTTACCCACTGCACCACAGTGCCAGTCCCTGCTCATCATTATGAAATCAGGAAAATGGTCTCAAGCATCCTATGTGCAAGCATGTGTGCACATGTGTGTGTGCGTGTGTGTGTGTGTCTATGTATAGGGTAGAAATGTGCAAGATATTCCCTGGCCCTAAACCAATTTCTGTCTTGGATTTGTGTTGTGTCTGTGGCAACTTAAATGTGTTTCTGTCTTTAAAAAGAACACAGATGACATATCGTTATGTATTTTTTTAATTAACTAGACTTTAGTTTGAGGAAAGACATTGAACATTGGCTATTTCACATCAAAGATTGTGAGGTTGTCTCAGTTTGTCTCTCTTGACCCCTCGTAACAGTGAAAATGAACAAAACAAAAGAAAGCAACAACTCAGGCAGTAGAGGGTGATCCGAGTGCCACAGAAGACAGTCATCTTCCCCAAGCTTTGCCACCTCTGTGCTTTACCCTTGCTGTGTTATCTGCTGCCGCGAACTCCATTCTCTTATTCTCTCTTGGGTGAAATTCAGTTCATGCTCAGAAGGGCCAGAACATGTGTCACCTTTTTCAAGAAATCAGACTTGATTCAAGAAATATTTTCCTCCCCCTAAACTCTTATTTCATTTGGCTTTTTCTCTCTTATGAAGGGTTTTGTATACTGCCTAGGTTTACAGAGTTTGGGTGTCCATACTATTTATTATTTACTAGATGTTAATATACTTTTACACAGTAGACATAGACTCTATTTATTCCTTATTCTCATTTTCATACTTCACACACTGGGAATATTTAATTAAACCCTGTTTAACACATAAATTAATGAAAGAGTTGGGGTGCAAGATGAGGTCATGTATGAGCGCCAACAGTTTTTTCTCTGAACTAATCAGTAAAGTGAACACAGAGAGCGAGCTGAGCACCTGCAGACTGGATTCTTCATGTTAGCCTCGGCTACTCAGGGTAGGTGATGACTTCCTGTGATCCTCTCTATGGCCCAGCTCTCCATGGTGGACTGCATTGCTAACCGCTCTGGCTGCATAAAGCATCTCTCCAGCAATTCTCGCTTTTGTCTCCCACAGCATCTATTTTCCTCTCTTCATCAAATGACTCCTGTTCTCCTATAATCATGCTGCAATTTTTCTCATGTTTAAAAAAAGAAAAACGGAACAAAAAAGCAGAAAGTCCTTTTGCCTTGTGATGCTTCTCCAGTTCCTTGCTTGTAGCTCAGCTGCCCATGACAATAAAATCTGCTTGGGATTCTTATTCTTCATCCCTCCTACTGCTATATGTCATTGCTTTTGTACCCATTCCAGTCACACTGTTTATATAACTGCTCTTGCTAAGGTCACTCCTGACTTTCCTATTCCCTCCTCCAGCCCTCTCAGGGTGTTTAACACAGATGGTGACCCCCTGCATGCCACGTGGCTTCTGGAGTAGCACACTCCTCATGTACAGGTTCACTTCCTAACTCACTGGTGATTTTTTTTTCTTCTGCCTTCTTTGTGGATTCACCTGCACAGGTCTTTAAGCTCTAGAGTAACCTGTGGTGTAATGCCCAGACTCCTCCTCTTCTCTGCCATCCAGCCCATGACTTTAAATATCTGTCAAATGAAGACTGCAACTGTATCATCCTAATCCTAACCTGTCCTCTGAGGCTAGCTGCCTATGCATCCTATACTCCTGCTGGTTTGAAGGGCGTCTCAGACTTACTGTACCTTGAATCTCACTCCTGCTCACCCCTCCAAGTTGGTTTCCTCCATCATTTTTCCCTCATGAGTAAATGATAGTTTCATCTTTATATTTCCTAGGAATAACAGCCTTAGTTCCATCTTTGAATCTTTTTTTTCATGTTCTGTAATCAGGGCACCATCCCTTCCTACCAGCTCTGTCTACTTAGTGCACCCAGATTTCAACCATTGTCCATCACCTGGATCTTTGTCCCTGTAGCTTAAGGTAGTTGTCATTTATGGCCGCATTGCCTTCACTCTTGTCCCCACATACTCTGTTCTCAAGGTAGCCCCACCAAGAGAATCCTTTTGAAAGCACAAAAAGTCTTGTAACTTTGCTGTCAGTGGTCAAAGTTCTTAGAATAGGTGATCAAGTGACCTTCTCATGATCTTGCTACTTGCTGTTCCTCCCATCTGTAATGTTCTCTCTCTCTCTCTCGCTCTCTCTCTCTCGCTCTCTTGCTCTCTCTCTGGGTTTCCACATGGTTCACTTTTTCACTTCTGTCAGATCCCTTTTCAAATACCATCATATCAAGAACATTATTCCTAAGCACCCTGTTTAAAATACTACTTTCTTTTCCTTGTTTTCTGATTTTATTTTCTCCACTATCATACAACAACACCTGACCCAACTATGTGTCTTACATATGCAATGTTTATTGACTATCTGCCTAGTACTAGACCTTAAATCCCTAAAACTGAAATTGTCTTTTTTGCCTTCTGCTGAGCACTTAATGCCAAAGTACAGTGTGCCTTAAAGTCTGCCATAAAGATGGTCTCTAGCAATATGTTTTGTTGTCACTGAGTAAACAAAGCGGCAACATTACCCAATAACAGGCATCTTCAAGACTCGCACATTTTGCTTTAGGGATGTAGGTGGCAGTAATAATGAAGAGAGAGCCATCTAGTTGAAAACTGAGGAACCAGTGTTGCAGTGTCAGTGAGTTAAGCCACTACTTGTGACACTGGCAACCCATATCGAGATGCTGGTTCAAGTTCCAGCTGTTCTGTTTCCACTCCAGTTTCCTGCTAATGTGCTGGGAAATCAGCAGATGATGGAAGAAGTACTTGGGCTCCAGCCACCCAAGTGGGAGACCCAGGTACCCTGGCCCAGCCATTTGGGGAGTCTACCAATGGATGGAAACTCTCTCTTTCTCTATCACTTTGCCTTTCTAAATAAATAAATCATTTTTAAAAGATTTATTTATTTATCTGAAAGGCAGAGTGACAGGTAGAGGCAGATTAGAGAGAGAGAGAGAGAGAGAGAGAGAGAGAGAGTCTATCATCTGCTGGTTCACTCCCCAAATGGCCTCAATGGTCAGAGATAGGCCAGACCTAAGCCTGGAGCCAGGAGCTTCTTCTGGGTCTCCCACATGGGTGCAGGGGCCTAAGGACTTGGGCCAACTTCTACTGCTTTCCCAAGCCATAGCAGAGAGCTGGATTGGAAGTGGAGCAGCTGGTACTAAAACTAGTACCCATATGGGATGCCAGCACTTCAGGAGGTGGCTTTCAACAACTTTTTTTTTAAACAATTTCAAAATGGGTTAGAGAAATAGAAATTAATTAAAACTCTGTAATAAGTAGGCACAGTTCTAAAGAAATATAATATTCTTTTCCAACACTTGATATCTCATTCTTCATGAGTTTATTCTAAATATTATGCCCCCACCAAGGGATCCATCTTCCTTATCAAAATAATATAATTCAGCCAGTGTATGGGATTTGGGAACTGATGGGGAAAATTCTTTTTCTTAAGAGATGTTTAGGGCCGTCACTGTGGTATAGTGGGTAAAGTGCCGCCTGTAGTGCACTCATCCCATATGGGCGCTGGTTTGAGTCCCGGCTGCTCTGCTTCCAATCCAGCTCTCTGCTATGGCTTAGGAAAGTAATAGAGGATGGGTCAAGTCCTTGGGCCCCTGTATCCTCATGGGAGATCTGGAAGAAGCTCCTGGCTCCTGGCTCCTGGCTTCAGATCTGTGTAGCTCCGGCCGTTGCAGTCATCTGGGGAGTGAACCTGCGTATGGAAGACCCCTCTTCTTCTCTCTTTCTCTGCCTCTGCCTTTCTGTAACTCTGCCTTTCAAATAAATAAATAAATAAATAAATAAATAAATAAATAAATCTTTACCAAAAAAGAAAGCTGTTGAGTACATTGAGGCTTTAGGAAAATATTACTCATTTATCCATCTTACTAAGAAGACTTGTGTGCTTACAAAGTATCTTGCTTGACTCTGGTTAATGGTGTGATGGGCAGAGAAAATACAGATCCTGTTCCCCCTTTCCCTTGCTGCAGGCTAATCCCTGTGACAAAGTAGTAGAAGGAGGCGGGCCCAAGATGAGGTAGATATTGGGTGTGAGGGAGGCACAAGAATATGGGCGTGGTCACGGAGAACAATGCTGATGAGAGAGCAACAGTGTCCTGAATCTCTTACTTTCCAAGGCCGTGGGGTTTTTGCCAAAATGTAGGTTTTGAAGGCGTTTAGGCAGCTCCAAACCTGGAAAGACATATGGTTGAAATTAAAGAAAAAAGATGAAATTATGAAAAAGCTACTGGCTGAAAGGCTGGAATGATTTTTGTGGGGAGTGGTGAGCCTCTGTGTGTACCCACATCCATGCTGGTTCTCATTTATCAGAGAAAGCTCTGGCCCGGCCACATGGTTAACAGTGTTCTAACCCACCATACCAGATGGTACCAATAAAGGAGAGCCTTCTCCTTACATACCATTACTGGCATCGTATTTTCTATCTTTCCAGCTCTTGTGGAGGTGTTGTTGACAGTTTGATGGACTAAGGCCTCACTCTGGGTTTGACTGTGTTTCAATCATGAAAACCAAAAACTGAAAGGAGAGTTAACAAGAGCTAACTATCTGTCTTGGCTGGAAAATATAATATCGGTATCTCAGGTGGGACATCCACTCTGAAAATGGTTACATCTAAGAAAGGTGCCAGAAGTAACTGGATAAAGCCCTATTGTTCAGCTTCTGGGTTCAGAATAGAGGAATAGTTGGTCATACATTCCCTATTGCAAATGAACAGTTGAGGGAGAGGACACAGTGGGAAAGCTAATGACACCCACCTCTGTGGTAGTGTGGATTAGACCATCTCCAAGGAAACTTGTCATGCATGGATACTGCCGTTGCAATAATAGTGATGACATCTTACTTAACCATTGTTTATTTAGTGTCTATTTTTTGGTATACACACACACACATATACACAAGCAGGGGGATATTTCCAAAAGTTCAGGGACAATGGAATTAAAAAATGTGATTAATTTGGTAGCACGTTCCACTTATGACACCCAGCACCATCCCAGGAAAGCATGTGGATAGGTGAAGGGATAAATATTCAGATAAGGATCTTCCATGTCCTTGTTCCTGCTCAAATGCCCAGAACTACAGGTGCCATTTTTCTTGTGGGCATGCCTTACCCACAGAGAAAAACAAGCTTTATTTTTATTTGAGATATGGATCAAGGATGGATGTGTGCCCCGCTAGGTCCCTTGCCAATTCCTGGGAGAATGGACGCTGTAGCTTGTCACACAATGATTTTTGGATGAATGCCACCTTGTTCAGCATGGTTTTTAAGGGAATTTAGGAGGGAGAGACTTTGGAATGTCACCCATGAAGTCACACACTGGCCGGGACTTCCCAATCTGGACCCTGATGAGTATTCTGGGATTCCAGAATACTTTAGGCATTGATGTCATTCCTTCAACTAGTAATGTTCTAATCTAAACTGAATATTTGTTTCTCTTTGTCTGTAACTGTCAATAAATTTGCTGATGATTATGTCTCTGTATGGAGAGTGCTTTGTTACTCATGGATTTAGCCCTGCTGATTTCTTCAACAGTGCCTTAAAGTAGTTCTTAATGCTATAGCAAGTCACAACCTGGAGAAGATAGCGGATCTGTCCCAGGTCAGGGGCTTTCACATAGGCCCAGTCCTTCTCTTTTTTGCTTATGGAGTGACTTGGTGGCTGTCGCTACAGCAGGCTTATCCTCTCCCCTCCAACTCATTCTTCCCTTCACCTACTTCCAAATCCTTCTGCTCTGGAGAAAGAGTTAATAAAAAACATCAAAAGTCTTCACCTTTTTTTGCTCCAAGCTAGAATTTAGTATGACTGTGGACAAAAGACAACCTGGGTGTGCCTCACCTTTGCACAAACTGAGGATTGTAGGGTGATTTTAAGGGGATTTTGGAATTACAGGTGAAATATCCTTAAGTCCAAGGGTGATTATGTATTTTGTCTTTTTTTAGGAATAAATCTTGTTCTTTATCACGGTTTGTGTCCCCATACCCTTTCTTCCTAAATTGTTCTTAATGAATGAAATTGCTACAAGGATTCACAGTGGAATAGATGCTTCAGAGTCAGCTATTTGTACAGCTAATGGTGCTGCAGAGGCACAATTTATCAGTAACTGACTTGCTTCATATAGCTACAGTTTACAAAAAAGATGACAAAATAAAGGCCCAAGATGAAAAACACGCAAGCGATAAAAGAGACTTGACAACTGTGAGAAGACTTAGGAAGAGGATTTTGAATTTCAGTAGCAAAAAAGAAATTTCTGACAAACATAAATTAAAGAATTTGGGAGCAGCATTTAACCCTGCAGTTTATATGCCTATGTTCCATATCAGAGTGTGTGGATTTGATTCTTAGCTGTAGCCCTGACTCCAGCTTCTTGTTTTTGAATTCCTGCCATCCACATGGAAGACCTAGATTGTGTTCTTGGCTCCTTGTTCTCACCCTGGCCCAGCTCTAGCCATTGTGGCCATTTGGGGAATAAACCAGCTGATGGGCTATCTCTCTCTTTCTGTCTCTGTTTCTCTCCTTCTGAGTTCTTTCTGTCTCTATTTCTCTCCTTCTGGTAAAATAGGGGCTGTATTCCTATTACAAAGAACTTCATATTAATTTCTATCTATAGTCCAGACTTCCTCCTCTTCTCTTCTCTTCTCTTCTCTTCTCTTCTCTTCTCTTCTCTTCTCTTCTCTTCTCTTCTCTTCTCTTCTCTTCTCTTCTCTTCTCTTCTCTTCTCTTCTCTTCTCTTCTCTTCTCTTCTCTTCTCTTCTCTTCCCTTCCCTTCCCTTCCCTTCCCTTCCCTTCCCTTCCCTTCCCTTCCCTTCCCTTCCCTTCCCTTCCCTTCCCTTCTCCTCTCTTCTCCTCTCTTCTCCTCTCTTCTCCTCTCTTCTCCTCTCTTCTCCTCTCTTCTCCTCTCTTCTCCTCTCCTCTCCTCTCCTCTAAAAGCAAGATTTTTCGGAGTCAAGGATTTCCAGCCAGAGTGGCATGGAAGAGGAGCTCCAAGAGAGGCAAAACCCAAAGGAGCCAGTGGTAGTGGGGTTTTTAAGCACAATTTTGGGGAAAAAAAACTTGACAATGAAATTGACATTCAGTTATAAGGCAGGGACAAAACCCATTAAAAGGCGGTGCCGGCGCCATGGCACAGTTTGAAAGGTGAACCATAGGAAGGAAGATTTTCCTCTGTCTCTCCCTCTCACTGTCTATAACTCTACCTCTCAAATAAATAAATAAATAAGACCCGATTTGCAATCCTTTATCCTGTCTGGCTTGCTTCTGACAAAACCAGCCATCAAAAGGGTGGGATAACCTAATTTGCTTTACAGTAAACTGGGAGCTCAGAAGGAATCATCACTCGCTTGCTATTCTCATGATAAAATTAGAGATTATTAAGGAAGTAGGGTAGGTGCTTTTGAACTTGCTGAGGATAACTTTTGGGGAAAGCAAGCATTTTGCACCTTAAATTTCCACCGGGACCAAGCTAACTGCCTATTAACCCATCTGACTCCTCACATTCCTTACCCCCCAGAAGAATGGACCCTAACTTCTGTTAGGGCTTATGGAAGATGACCACTTTGGCCATTTCATGTTGAAAAGGGGCATTGTTAGGAATGGCAGTCAAGACGGCGATCCAG
Organism: Sylvilagus floridanus; assembly: GCA_949820135.1. Classification (NCBI taxonomy): domain Eukaryota; kingdom Metazoa; phylum Chordata; class Mammalia; order Lagomorpha; family Leporidae; genus Sylvilagus; species Sylvilagus floridanus. Next base: position 124,961,004 of record OX463225.1, read on the forward strand.
CAGGAGATGGCCTCACGAGGGGGATGCAGTGCCAGTTTAGAAAAACTGCTTCCTCAGTCTAGGATTTCCTATGCTGAGCTCAATATTGGGTAAAAGGGAGAACTTAAAAACACTAAACAAGAGGAGAAAAATAGAAGAGAAAAATTAACTGGTAGGGAGGAGTGGACTATTGGGCAGGGGAATACTAGAAAGGGGGAATTTGAGAATGAATTAGAAGAGGGTTTATGAAAGCAGAATTGGTTGCCCTAGATAGTGACCTTCTGTGTGTCAAGGGAGACAAATGAAGACAGAGGTTCATTAGGAATCTGGTTGAGAGCTAGAGCGTGGTTTTCCCTTGGGGCTTTCTCAAGGGTCCTGAGACCCCTTTCAAGGTGGTTTTATTTGTAGTAGCATTATTAATACTGTGTGAACATTTGCCATGAAGTAGCCAACTTTATTTGTGCTATCTACACCTGAATAACTAGTTTCCCATGTGGTAGAAGGGCTCACATTATACACAAAACCACAAATTTGCTAGTTTCATTACTGTGTATCTAGTTTTTCAGAAATATCTTTTTTTTTTATATACGGTATTCTTTTTTAAGTTCCCCAATAGTGATTTCATTAAGTTGGTTGTTATGTAAGACATTGCAGATTGTTAACATCTGCATTGGCCAAACTGTCCTTAGCTGGCACAGTTGTTTTTTTTTTTTCTTAATTTTTTTTCATTTATTTGATTGGCAGAGTTATAGACACAGAGAGGGAGAGATAGAGAGAAATATCTTCCATCTGCTGGTTCACTCCCCAGATAGAAGCAACGGCTAGTGCTTAGCTGATCTGAAGCCAGGAGCCAGAAGCTTCTTCCAGTTCTCCCACACAGGTGCAGGGGTTCAAGTACTTGGGCCATCTTCCACTGCCTTCCCAGGCCATAAGCAGAGAGTTGGATCAGAAGAGGAGCAGCTGGTACACGAAACAGCACCCATACGGGATGCTGGTGCTGCAAGCAGAGGCTTAGCTATTATGCCACAGCACTGGTCCCATGGAGCACATTTTCTAGGGGAAGGGAAATGCCAAGCCCTAGGTGAAGTTCCCCGTTCACAGTCTAAGAGCTCAAAGGAGGTGTTAATGCTTAGGCCCTAGTATCAGGCACAGAAAAGAGGTACAAAATTTCCCTCCTGCATTTGAATGTTCTGATAAATGTTCTGATAAATATGAACCAGGCAGTCAGGATGTTGGATATGGTACAGGCAGATGGATAGAATGAAATTGGTTAGATTTGTGAGCTGGAGACCATGCCTTCACCCTGCCCCCTGTGTGATCTCATGCCCCTACCTGACCTCACCTGTACGCCCACCAGCCAGACTATGTAACTACTCCCCTTTGGTAGTGAATAAAAGGCCTGGAGTGTCTGGGCCCTGGCCCTGGTTGTCCTGTGCCCAAGGGCGCGGCCTTTTGGCCTCCACTCTGCCTTAGTTTTCCTGCCTGCATGCTTTGCTCCATATGGCTCCCTGCCTGCTCTCTGCCTGGGATGGACCCAACTTATACTTCTAAACTTCTTTCTCCCCTAAATAAATCCTTCACTTCCTTGTATATTTCTCTCAGTGAAAAAAATGCTAAAGACCTTACCATGTCACCCGTTTTACTAGAGCTGATATTCAGAATTCTTATCTGTTTAGACAGCAAGGACCCTCAGCATTAATATTAAAAATTATTAATAAGGCTAGCTGATAACATAAACTCCTCATTCCACAACTTATCATGCAATCACGGTTTATGTTCTTCAGTGTCTGAGTTGGAGGGTCTTGGTCATTTCAGTTGTGTCATCCTAGTGAGTTTGAACAGTAGTAACTTCACACTGAAACAAGCAGTCTTCTTCGCGTTCACTCTATTTTTTAAGGCTTCAAGCTCAATTTTAGACAACACAGCTTTAAAGTGAGGTGCACATCACATGACCTTTTGCAAACTGCTTTTCTTGACAATTTATGAAGTCATTCAAGGCGATATGGTCAAAGCTGTATTGCTGAATGGAGCTAGTATAAATAGCATACAATTTTAGTCATGTTGTTGCTTTTGTTTCCAATGTGACACCACCATTGCTGCTGTGGAATCAAATAGCAACAGTGATCACATTATTAGGATATTTTTAAAAAACTGTGATTTAGTAGCCACTGGGCTTTCAGATTTTAGACCTTTGTCACAAGAACTGATTCCCTCCCTCTTAACTTAGTTCCCTAATTGTCAAGGAGTTAAAAATAAAGCTTAAAAAAAAAGGACACTGCACTTCTGATTGCAGCATTTGAAAGAACTGAAAGAAAGGAAGCGTTGCAGGTGTTTTCGCCTGCGGAGGATTGGACAACAAACACTTAGTTCCTGTAGTCCAGGAGGCTGGAAACAAGGTGTCTTGATCAAGGTACCAGATTTGGTGTCAGGTGAGGGCCCTGTTTTTGGCTTGCAGGTGGCCACTGTCTTGCTGTATCCTTAGGTGCAAAGACTAGAGGGAGATTTAGGTTCTTTTTATAGGGATGCTGATCCCATCACAGGGCTGCAATCTCAGGACTTCATCTAAACCTATTTTAGAGGCTTGTCCCCCTCATCTCACCTCATGAAACCCAGAGTCCCTACCTCCTAATACGATCACATTGGCTTAGGGTTTCAACAAGTGAATTTTGGAGCACAACTATGTAATCTGTAGTAACGGGCGGAACAAAGACAGAAACAGATTAACGTGTAACCTGGGGCCTCATCTTTATGGAGGCCTTTAATCCCCCTGCAGGAATCACGCCTCTCACCTTCTTTGCTTTCCTTTGTCACTGCAAAACATTGGCTATATTTTTCAAGTCAGCAGATTCCAAAGAAAAGGACACATATCCATCTAAGGTTTTCCCCACATTGCCACAACATGCTGACTCTGCATATGTAATTTTTTTAAAAAGATTTATTTATGTATTTAAAAGGCAGAGTTACACAGAGGAAAGGCAGAGAGAGAGAGAGAGAGAGAGAGAGAGAGAGAGAGAGATCTTCCATTTGCTGGTTCACTCCCCAATTGGTGCAATGGCCGGAGCTGGGCTGATCTGAAGCCAAGAGCTAGGAGCTTCTTCTGGATCTCCCACGCTAGTGCAGAGGCCCAAGGACTTGGACCATCTTCCATTGCTTTCCCAGGCCACAGCAGAGAGCAGAAAGAGGGACTCCAACTGGCACCCATATGGGATGCTGGCACTGCAGACAGCGGCTTTACATGCTACACCACAGTGCCAGCCCCTACGTATGTAATTTTATGTTTGTGGAACTGAGTTCTGGAAAATCATGTCTTCAAAATGGGCTCAGAGCGTTGTCTCTTTTAGCTGTATAATTAATGTCAAAAGTATCTTTAGCTCACCTTAAGCCTGATTCTTCCTTCAATTTCTTCAGCTTAGTCTCAGTTAATGTGCTTGTTGTTCTTTGGTATTAGTACTTTTTGGCTCTCTTCTTCTTTTTTTTTTTTTTTTTAAGATTTATTTATTTAGTCATTTGAAAGTCAGAGTTACACAGAGAGGAGAGGCAGAGAGAGAGAGAGAGGTCTTCCATCTGATGGTTCATTCCCTAGATGGCTGCAATGACTGGAGCTGTGCTGATCCGAAGCCAGGAGCCAGGAGCTTCTTCCAGGTCTCCCACACAGGTGCAGGGGCCCAAGGACTTGGGCCATCTTCTGCTTTCCCAGGCCATAGCAGAGAGCTGGATTGGAAGTGGAGCAGCCGGGTCTTGAACCGGCACCCATATGGGATGCTGCCACTTCAGGCCAGGGCATTAACACGCTGCGCCACAGCACCGGCACCACTCTCTCTCTCTTTTTTTCCTGGTTGATGTATTTTCCATTTATTTTATTCATTTAATTTTTCTTTATTTAATTTTTTCTTTTCTGAAATCTGTACTTTTTATGGTTTTACTGTTCTTTCCTGCATTTCACATCATCGTCGTCGTCATCATCATCATCATATCATCATTCATAGTTATCCTTGCCATACTGGCTGTCATTTTCTCAGCTGTCCCCATCAGACTCCACCATCTGTAGAGGGCTGCAGAGAAAGCAGGAGGCCCAGCACTTGTAGCAGCCATTGCCACTCAGGGCACATGTGCCAGAGTGAGCCACTGGGGGTGGAAGTGAGGCACTGGGTTCATCCTTATTGGCAAGCATCGGGCAGCCTGGGACCTAAGGTGACGATGCCCAGGCTGATGCAGGTTGTCCCATGGTGGTTGTGAAGACTGAGGAAGGGTCATAGAATTTAAAGTGACCTTTAGGTTGCTGAAAAAATTTGGGTGTGTAACTTGACTTAATTTGTCTAAATGAAACACAGAAATCAAGCTAAAGGAAAATTACTAGAGGTCTTCAAAAAGTTCATGGAAAATGTGTATTATGAAAAAACTATGCATGAATTTAAGGTTTTTAGCACCAAAATAAACTTCCTTTTTTTAAAAAAAATTTATTTATTTATTTGAAAGTCAGAGCTACACAGAGAAAGAAGGAGAGGTAGAGAGAGAGAGAGAGAACCTTTATCTGCTGGTTCACTCCCAAATTGGCCACAACGGCCAGAGCTGTGCTGATCTGAAGCCAGGAGCCAGGAGCTTTTTCCAGGTCTCCTACGTGGGTGCAGGAGCCCAAGGACTCGGGCCATCCTCTACTGCTTTCACAGGCCATAGCAGAGAGCTGGATCAGAAGTGGAGCAGCTGGGATGCAAACCAGCACCCATATGGAATGTCAGCATTCAGGTGGTACTTTCACCTGCTACGTCACAGCACCAGCCCCAAACTTTCTTTTTTTAAAAAAGTGGGTTTTTTATGTATTTATTTGAAAGGCAAGGGAGAGAAAAAAGAAATCTTCCATCTGTTGGTTTAATCCTCAGATTCCTGCAATGCCTGGGGATGGGCCTGGAGCAAGGAGCAGGGATTTCCATCCTGGGCTCCTAGGAAACCAAATACTCGAGCCATTGTGTGCAGCCTCCTAGGGTTCACATAGGCAGGAAGCTGTATCAGAAGCAGAGGTAGGACTCATGAGATGGGGGCCTCCCAGGCAATGACTAAACCCAATGGTCACTATATCTTTTAATCCCATTCTCTTCATGAGCCTATTTGAAGTACCTTCACAGATAAAACAAAAAAAGATAATAATTTTTCCTGTTCTGTTTTATTTTTCCATAGCTGTGATAGTCCAACATTACCACTTTTCTTCCCTGGAGATTTCCACTGTTAGCTATCCACTTGCTCACCAACATAGGGGCTTTTGTAAAGGGATTTGTAAAGGGATTTGGCAAAAGTCAAGTCCGGAGTCAATTGACCTTGAGGCACGGACCAAGTGGGCCTGACCTAAGAAGGTAAGCTCTTTTTTAAAGCAATGCTTTGCCTGGCAAGTAGTAGAAGAAGAAGTTAGAGCTAGAGCCTGAGAAGGATTTTACAAACTATTGCTGGCTTTGCTGTAGAGGTAAAGCTGAGAGCAACCTTCAGGGACAGTGGAGTCCCTGCAGACAGCAGCCATGGAACAGAGTTCTTTTTTAAAAAACTTTTATTTAATAGATATAAATTTCCAAAGTACAGTTTATGGATTACAATGGCTTGTTTTCCCCCATAACTTCCCTCCCACCCACAACCCTCCCATCTCCCGCTCCCTCTCCCATTCCATTCATATCAAGATTCATTTTCAATTCTCTTTATATACAGAAGATCAATTTAGTATAAATTAACTTAAGATTTGAACACAGAAACATAAAGTGTAAAATACTGTTTGAGTACTAGTTATAGCATTAATTCACATTGTACAACACATTAAGGACAGAGATCCTACATGAGGAGTAAGTGCACAGTGACTCCTGTTGTTGACTTAGCAAATTGACACTCTTGTTTATGGCATCAGTAATCACTCTAGGCTCTTGTCATGAATTACCAAGGCTATGGAAGCATTTTGAGTTCACCGACTTCAATCTTATTTAGACAAGGTCATAGTCAAAATGGAAGTTCTCTTCCCTATGGCCCATTCTTTCCACTGGGATCTCACTCACAGAGATCTTTCATTTAGGTTTTTTTTTTTTTTCCCCAGAGTGTCTTGGCTTTCCATGCCTATAATACTCTCATGGGCTCTTCAGCCAGATCCGAATGCCTTAAGGGCTAATTCTGAGGCCAGAGTGCTATTTAGGACATCTGCCATTCTATGAGTCTGCTATGTATCCTGCTTCCCATGTAGAATCGTTCTCTCCTTCTTAATTCTATCAGATAGTATTAACAGACAATAGTCTTATTTATGTGATCTCTTTGACTCTTAGATTTATCATCATGATCAATTATGAACTGAAATTGATCACTTGGACTAGTGAGATGGCATTGGTACATGCCACCTTGATGGGATTGAATTGGAATCCCCTGGCACGTTTCTAACTCTACCGTTTGGGGCAAGTCCGATTGAACATGTCCCAAATTGTACCTCTCCTCCCTCTCTTATTCCCACTCTTATATTTAACAGAGATCACTTTTCAGTTAAATTTAAACACCTAAGAATAATTGTGTGTTAATTACTGAGTTCAACCAATAGTATTAAATAGGACAAAAAATACTAAAATGGATAAAGTATTAAGTTGTTTATCAACAGTCAGGACAAGGGCTGATCAAGTCACTGTTTCTCATAGTGTCCATTTCACTTCAACAGGTTTCCTTTTTGGTGCTCGGTCAGTTGTCACCGATCAGGGAGTACATATGATATTTGTCCCTTTGGGACTGGCTTACTTCACTCAGCATGGTGTTTTCCAGATTCCTCCATTTTGTTGCAAATGACCAGATTCCATTGTGTTTTACTGCTGTATTGTATTCTATAGAGTACATGTCCCATAATTTATTTATCCAGTCTACTGTTGATGGGCATTTAGGTTGATTCCAGGTCTTAGCTATTGTGAATTGAGCTGCAACAGAGTTCTGCAGACAACCTGAGTGACCTAGGAAGAACGCTTTTCCTCGGAGCCTTGGGATGAGAGCCAGCTCAGGGAAAACCTTAATTTCCGCTTTTTGAGACCAGTAGCCAAGAACCAGTTGAGCCCACAGGATTCGTAGAAATGCCAAATAAGTTAAGTTTCAAACCACTAAGTTTGGTGATGTTTTAAAATTTATACATCCAGGGCTGGCACTGTGCCATAGCAGGTAAACCTGCAGTGCTGGCATCCCATATGGGCACCGGTTTAAGACCTGGCTGCTTCTTTTCCAATCCAGCTCTCTGCTATGGGCTGGAAAAGCAGTGGAAGATGGCCCAAATGATTGGGCCCATGCACCCATGTGGGAGACCAGAAGAAACTCCTGGCTCTTCGCTGCTTGCTCCTGGCTTCAGATTGGCCCAGCCCCAGCCATTGCAGTCCTTTGGGGAGTGAAGCAGCAGGTGGGAGACCTTTCTCTTTGTCTCTCCCTCTGTCTGTCTGTAACCCTCTCTCTTAAATAAATAAATACATTTTGAAAATTTACATATCAATAGAAAGCTAATACATTCTCATCACTGACTCAAGCAATAAAAGAAGAAGAAATACAAGGACAACCAGGAGAAACATTACATAGCAAAGATTTGTAGAACCATGGACCCTGACTTAGACTTAGGGCTTTTCCACTTCAGAGACAACTCTGATGAAATGGACAAAGCATTGGATGGGGAGGGTTGGGCATTTACTTTATATTTCTAGCCTCTGTTTCTCCCATCTGTGAAACGTGGATAGTGGTATCATTCCCATAGATGAGTTAGAATAATTGAGGTACTTGATGGGAAGAGTGTTAAGTATGAAGGGGCCATTAGACTGGGCTGTTGCTTGTAATGTCAGTGTTCCATGCTGGAGCATTGGTTTCAGGCCCAGTTGCTCCACTTCCAATTCAGCTTTTTGCTGAGGCACTTGGGAGGCAATCGATGATGGTTTGACTGCTTGGGCCCCTGCCACCCATGTGGGAGACCTAGATGGAGTTCTAGGATCCTGGCTATAGCCTGGAGCAGTCCTGGTTAATGTGGCCACTAGGGATATGAACCAGCAGAGGGGAGATTCTCTCTCTCTCTCTCCCTCTGTCTCTCTCTTTCTCTCCCTCTGTCTCTCTCTCTCCCTGTCATTCTGCCTTTCAAGTAAATTCATAAGTCTTAAAAAATAATGTAATTCCTAGTTATTATTTTTAAGCAATCCAAAAAAAAGGTAAATTTTAGCTTCTTTCCTGTTTTAAAAAAGAGGTTTATTGGTTTATTTTACTTATTTGAAAGGCAGAGTTACAGAGAGAGAGGGAGAGAGAGATAGATTTTCTTTTTTTTTTTTTTTTTTTGACAGGCAGAGTAGACAGTGAGAGAGAGAGAGACAGAGAAAAAGGTCTTCCGTTGCCGTTGGTTCACCCTCCAATGGCTGCCGCGGTCGGCGCGCTGCGGCCGGCGCACCACGCTCATCCGATGGCAGGAGCCAGGTGCTAGGTGCTTTTTTCCTGGTCTCCCATGGGGTGCAGGGCCCAAGCACTTGGGCCATCCTCCACTGCACTCCTAGGCCACAGCAGAGGGCTGGCCTGGAAGAGGGGCAACCGGGACAGAATCTGGCGCCCCGACCGGGACTAGAACCCCGTGTGCCGGCGCCGCAAGGCGGAGGATTAGCCTGTTGAGCCACGGCGCTGGCCCGAGAGATAGATTTTCCATCTGGTGTTTCACCTCTCAAGTGGCTGCAATGGTTGGGGTAGGCCGGGATGAAGCCAGGAGCCAGGAGCCTCTTCCAGGTCTCCCATGTGGGTGCCAGGACCCAAGTACTTAGGCCATCTTCTGCTGCTTTCCCCGGTGCATTAGCAGGTAGCTGAATGTGAAGTGGGTCATCAGGGACTCTAACCAGTGCCCTTATAGAATGCTGGTGTTACAGGCAATGGCTTAACTGGTTATGCCACAATGCTGCCCCTATATATTTCAATTTCTAAACAGATATGGAAAGGGAAGACTCTATTCTTTCACTGGAGAAATTTTCTCCCATTCCTAGAGCCGTTTCCTTGAGTTCGTTCGTCTCTGTTTATTTGGACTTCTTCCCATGCTATGCGATGAAGTGGGAGTAAGGGAGATTGCTATGGAGTCTTTTGCAGAGAATTACACTCATCAGAAGCAATGCCTTAAATATCATTTTTCCTAAGTAAAAACATTATATCCACTATCACTTATGGCAAAGCTAAGTTACTTTTTAAAAGCTATTATTTGTTCATTCATTTTTAATTCATTTGTGAATTCCTTTGCTCATGAATTCACAAAACATGCATTTAGTTCCTACTATGTGAGGCATTTAGTAAAGCACTGTTCTACTTGGAAGCTTCTAATTTGACTAAGAAACTGTTAAAATCTATGTGAGCAGTTTTAAGCTTATTTATGTTATTTTCAAATGCTTCTCAGGTGATTGTGTAAACAGCAGGATTCCAAGCCATCACTTTAGAAACATACCTGTCTGAGAGAGAAGAGCCATTTGACAAATGCCACCTTTATTTCCATTCTATGTCCAAGATCATTTGCTTTGAGATCTAGGAATCTCTAATTCTGGTCACCAATCTAGTCACCACTGCAAATCTAGTCACCAATCAATAATTGATTGAATGATTTCTTCAGGCCTGTTAACTACAGCTCTGTTGCATTTAATTGAACTTGGTTTTTGCTGAAAGTTTGGGAAATGTGAGAGTAACTCCTTGTTTTTTAATTTTTTTTTTTTTTTTTTTTTTGCTAAATTGTGTCCTGGTCTTGGTATTGTGTGAGCACCAGGATTAATGGTGAGTGGATTTTGTTGCCTGGAAATGATCTGAGAGAGTGAAGAGGGCTTGGTCAGGGAGGCCTATCAGCACCTGTCCCATTGGACAGGTTATGCTCAGGAGCACGCACGAGGCAAAGTAGCTAAAGGAGAAGCAAGTGGGAAAAAATAAGGTTGGGCTGTGCCACTTACTGTCAAGGCAAACACTGGGGCATAAATTTGGTAGAATTTGGAGGAACACATATCTGAAGGATTAAGAGAGAAAGGGAATTAAAAATCTAGAAGGTCAGGAACGAAAGACAGACCTGGGCAACAGAACTTTCTAGGATGCCAGGACAGGTTGCCACAGGCGTTTTGTTGAAGAATGAACCCATTCCAGAGCCTGAAAATTCCTGGGCCTCTGGGAAAAAGTTTTGGTAAAAATACCCGGTCATGGGGAGGATGGAGGGTGACATGTGTTACCAGGTACTACGAAATGAAGCAAAGTCACAATTTTTGGAAAAACCCAGATTTCTGTTTGATAGATGAAGATCAAATGACTTTTTTCACCACCCACCATTCCTCTGGCAAAACTCATTAGGAAAGTCAGGCCAAGGCTTAAAGAAAACAGCATTCACTGACTACTGAAACATGTAACGCCTTCCCACTAGCTGCTACTCCCACCTCTGCAACTCACAGAAAATCTCTCTTAATTTATCATGTTGGCTTAGACAATGTGTCAGTCAATGTTCTTCTGGGTGCTTACATGTGCTAGGCATGAGATGGGGAAGAAGATCACTGAAGAGAGGGCAAAGACCAAACACCTTATGTCTCACCTCAAGGAGTTTACAATCCAGAAAAAGCAGGCTGAACAGGTCCACCAAGTGACCAAGGCATTGTTCATGCTGTCCCTGACAGCATAAATCTCAAAATGTGCCAGCATCATCTTTAGAGCTGAATGTAGGTGTGTGTGTTTTAAAGATTTATTTTATTTATTTGAAAGGCAGAACTATATATAGAGAGAGGTCTTCCATCTGCTGGTTTACTCCCCAAATGGCCACAATGGCTGTGGCTACGCTAGGGAGAAACCAGGAGCTTCCTGTGGGTTTCTCCATGGGCGCAGGGGCCCAAGCACTTGGGCCTTCCTCTGCTGCCTTCCCAGGTGCATTAGCAGGGAACTGGGTCAGAAGTAGAACAGCCAGGAATTATACCAGCAGCTATATGGGATGCTGGCACGGCAGGCAGCTGCTTAATCAAGTATATCACAATGAGTGTGGTGTTTTGAAATGGGAAGAGCAAGAAGAGGACTGGTAGTAGTCTGCTGTCCTGCAGATTTCTGGGCTCCTAGAGCTTGGAGGAGGGAATTAAAATTATAAATTAGATGGGGCTGGTTCTGTGGCATAGTGGGAAAACCACTGCCCTTGGCACAGGTTAAAGTCCTGGCTGCTCTACTTCCAATTCCTCTCCCTGCTAATGCTCCTGAGAAAGCAGTGGAGGATGACAAAGTGCTTGGGCCCCTGCACTCATGTGGAAGACCCAGAAGAAGCTCCTGGCTTCAGATCATCCCAGCTCTGGCCATTGTGGTCCTTTAGGGAGTGACCCAGCAGCTGGAAGATCTTTGTCTTTTTGTCTCTGTCTCTCTGTCTGTAATGCTGCCTTTCAAATAAACAAATAAATCTTTTAAAAAAAATGTAAATTGGACCACAAAGTCATTCATCCCAACTTGTGAGCTGCAGCACCACTCTAGGTAAAATTGTTAAACTTTGTCCATTGGAAAAAAAAAAAAGAAAGGCCTGAGCCAATGCATCTCCAAAGCTAGGCTGAAAGCAGCAGCAAACAGGATGTCTTTGTGTCTAAGGCGCCCACAAGGAGGTCTTGGTTTCCGGATAGCTGATGGGAAAAGGGGTGGGGGCTGACGTAAGTAATAAAAAGATTCTAATCCAAATTCCTATTAGAGGAGTTCTGATCAATCATTGGTGACTGTGACCTGAACCTTCCTGATGAGGGAGAGGGTATTTGTGGGACTTGGGGCTCTGAATATGCTTGGCCTGATTTCTTTGTGTGGCTGATATTTATTTTTCTAGATTACACATTCTGACTCTGAGGAACAAAGGGCTGGTGAGAGCTGCTCTCTGGTGCTTAATAATTCGAAGAAATTTGCATTTCAATGTAGCCCCTTGTTACATTTCTTCCACAACCTCTCACCCCACCCAACTCTCCCAGCTTGCCTTTGCTCCCCCTAATTTCTGCCAATGAGAAGAACAGACCACTCTCCTGGTCTGGGAAAGCAGTGAGAAGGGAAAAGGAGAAAATCATAGAGACATCATCAGAGGGAGGAGATTTATTGATAGTCCACTTAGAATTTATTACCCTGGAATTCTATTTATTTTATTTATGTTTATAAATCACACATTACCAAGTACAATGAAATCTCCAAAAAACCCAGAAGGTTATTTCTGTTCTGTATGATTTGAAAGAGGAAGCAGAGAGAGAAAATGAGTAAGAAGTGAAGGCATGGGAGGGGTTGGGCCGCAATGGGTGGCTTCAGAGAGAACATTTCCCAAGACATAGTAGGTGTCGCTTTGGCTCACTCTCTGTGAGCAAGTGTGATCCAAATAATTTCCTCTTGGCTTTCCCCCCAGGTTCCTCCTCCTCCTCCTCCCAGGAGAGGGGATTCATTGTCAGGTAATTAACCATCAGCATTACAGAAAGTACTTCACCAGGCAGAAGTGTGAAAACACATTTACACCTCATGTAAATGGGATAGGAGATTTTACTGCTTGAGTGACACCTGAGGAGCCACAAAGTGACAAAGATAAAGTCATCCATGGCTAAGATTCCAAGATTCTAAGAGCTCACATTGATTCTAAAATGAGCCACTGTCTTTTGCTTTCTCTTGGAGTACACAGAGCACACAGTGATCCAAGGACTGCAAGGAGCTTGGAAGACAGCTAAGTGGTCAAGGCAAGGTAATAGACATGGCAGCCCAGCTCAGATCCTACACTAGTAAATTTAGGAGTTTTATTCCATTATTGCTAGTGGAGTCAATCAATAAACTTTTAAGACATGCTTATTTTTTCTGCCCTCAGGATCCTGGTGTACAATATACGGGTATAATACACTGTAAATGTATCTACAGAGAAGAAATTCTAGGAGGTCATGGAAACATGGAAGAAGTAGTCATGGGAGGGTTCATGGAGGAGGTGATGTGAGATGAGGTTTGCACAAAAGAGAGGGGGGCTTGTTGTAAGGCTGCCACAAAACACACCAAACATGGGAGTTCGAGGGAAGGTTTATTGTTGTGTGGGGGAAGCCCAACGGGCCGGGGAGAGGACCAGAGGGTAAGAGAGAGGAGGGGAGCGCAAGAGAGAGAGAGATCAAGAGAGGCAGGTGTTCAGAAACAGGTCCTGTTAAAGCTTTGCTGGGAGTTGGACAGGGAAGTAGGAGCAGCAAATGACATTATAGTGGGGGTGAGGCTGATGCTTGTGGTTGGACCATGTGGTCACCTGGTTTCCAACAAAGGGGGTGGGGGCTAGAGACTAGAATGGTGTCCAGGGTATAGAACGCACTGTAGATAAGACTGTGCCATTTTACTAACACTTGTTAGTGGAGTTGGATGGGGGAAATACAATCACAATAGGGCATGAGGCTTAGTTTTGATTTGCATGGTACATTGGTTGATAAGAGAGAGTTGGCAGACAATGCTAGTTTATTTGGCAGGATAGGTTTATAGATGTACCTATAAATAAATAACTTGGATCATTTTGTAAATGACAAGAAACTTTTGTAGGCATAAAGTAAGTCAGATGATGGATGGGGTGAGTAGAAAAGAGAAAAGTAAAAAAAAAAAAAAAAGAGTATTCTTACATTTACCTGGATAAAATCCTGACACCCTGACTCAACTGTCTCTACATTACCCCTTGGGTAAGTAGGAATAGACTTTCTCTCTTCTGAGGGAGGAAGAGAGAAATAAGAGGCTATTATTTTTGTATCCACCAGGATATTCTGGCCAACTATTCACAACCTTCTCAATAATGAGAGAAGAACATCTGTGGAATTAGAGGCAGAGCTAGTGTTGTGATGTTTAGCTTCAGTAGCTGTTAGAAAAGCAAACCTTTCCATGGGACTATTCATTACTCCCACTAGAATATCCAAGATGAGCTACTAAGGGAGGAAAATAGCTTATTTCAGCTTACAACTTGGAGTTTCACAGTCCAAGATCAGGTGCCTCGTTAGACTGCCATTTGATGAGGGCAGTGAATGGTGGAGTGTATGCATGGAGGAGCAGTCACATGGTGAGTTAGGAAGTCCAGAGAGAGGTGGGGAGCATACTAAGCCTATATAAACAACCCCCTCATGACAACAACTTCTTTTTTTTTTTTTAAGATTTTATTTACTTATATTAGAGATAGAGTTACAGATAGTGAGAGGGAGAGGAGACAGAGAGAAAGGTCTTCCTTCCGCTGGTTCACTCCCCAAATGACCTCAATGGACAGAGCTGGGCTGATCCAAAGCCAGGAGCCAGGAATTTCTTCTGAGTCTCCCACATAGGTTAAGGGGCTCAAGCACCTGGGCCATTTTCTACTGCTTTCCCAGGCCATAAAAGAGATCTGGATTGAAAGAGGAGCAGCTGGGACTCGAACTGGTGCCCATATGGCATGCCTGTGCTGCAGGCAGAGGATTAACCTACTGTATCACAGTGCCAGGCCCAACAACAGCTACTGATAGCAGGCCCTCAATGACTTAAAGAACTCCCACTAGGCCCACTTCCCAGATGCCATAATTAGCTCAAGTCTGCATCTTTAAGCCATCAACCATTAACATCAATCCATTACCATAAACATAAGTCTTTAGTGTTTAAATGTCTGCATAAGCTTGGGGAGCCAAATCCTTTTCAAACCATACATTCTTACCCTAGAGTTGGGGAGCCAAACTCATGTTCTTTTCATACCCAACATAATATCATTCCATCTCAGCCCCATCAGTTTTTCTGATTACAGCATGTGCTTCAATCCTTACAAGTCTCATCTATGCAGCTCCCATAGGCCCTGCCCTGGTAGGGACTCTGTAGCAACTCCAACCCCATGTTTCCATTTGGCATTGCCTTAGGCAATTCTGCTCCTTTGACCAATCTCTGCTTGGGCTTCCCCCTTGTCTGAAGCATCTCCCCCCGCCCCACCCCAAGGATTTATTCATTTATTTGAAAGTCAGAACTATGAGAGAGCAGAGAGAGAGAGAAAGAGAGAGAGCGAGAAATAGACATCTGCTGGTTCACTCCCCAAATGGAAGCAACTACCTCAGGCTGAAACCAGGAGCCAGGACCTTCTTCTGGATCTCCCATGTGGGTGCAGGGACCCAAGCACTTGGGCCATCTTCCACTGCTTTCCAGGTGCATCAGTAGGGAGCGGGATCAAAAGTGGAGCAGTCAGGACTCAAACAGGTGCCCATATGGAACATCAGCACTGCAGGTAAAGGCTGAACCTGCTATGCCACAATGCTGGCCCCTGAAGCATCCTATTAAGTCTAGGTGGAGGTCTCCAGGCCTCCATGGCTCTGTTTATTATACTTACTTATTTTAATTTGTGGTTTTAGGAATTACAATGTGCATTTGCTACTTAGCCTAGTTAATTTTGAATTAACATTAAACTTCCTTATATAAGTAAGTATATTTGATGTTTAAAGTCTTGCATCATTTGTGCTATTGTTTTTATACATTTTCTGTTTCTGTTTGTGTTATAAACCCAACAATACCTTTTTATTGTTTTTGCTTTAAATAACCAATTGAATTTTTAAAAAATTAAGCTATAGAAAATAGTCTTTTGTGTTTACATATTTACTATGTCAGGAACTCCTCATTTGTTCATATATATTCTAGTTCCATTTTGTATCCATTCCATTCAGTCTGAAGAACTTCCTTAATCATTTTTATTGCATGTAGGCCTACTGAGAATAAATTTTTTGCTTATCTGGGAACTCCATTTTATGTTCATTTTGGAAGTATTTTTTTTTTTTTTACAAAAAGTCAGCAGTAATTCTTACAATTACCCTGAGCACTTTTAAGAGTTTTTGTTTGTGATTAGCATTCATCAGTGTTACTATAACATATCTAGGGGTGGTTTTCTTTGTGTTTTCTGTTAAGGTTTTTTGAGCTTCTTACTTCCAAAAAGTTTTTTTTTTTTCTTTTTAAATTTATAAAAAAGGCTAGTCATTATTTCTTTGTATCTCTTTTATGGTTTAATCTTTTCTCCTCCTATTTCTGTAACTCCAATTATGTGTATGTGAGACCATTTAATGTTATCCCACTGGCCCCTCACTATCTAGTCCTTCCCCCCCATCCTTTGTGCATATGTGTGCTTTAGTCTACTGCTCTGTCTTCTAGTTTACTGGTTGTTATTTCTTAAATGTCCAATGTGCTATTGTACCTTTCCAGGACATTTGCAAGTCATATGTATTTTTCAGTTCTAGAATTTTAATATTTTTAAATTCCTATGTCTCTTGATATTCTCCATCTGCTTATTTTTTATGTCCATCTTTTCATTTATTTTCACTTTTCCCCAAAGACATGTTTGAGGAAACAAATTATTCAATAAACTTTTTTCTTGTTTCAGCAAAAGTTATAAATTTACAGAGAACCTGTCATCCATTTCTTCTATATATAAACTTTCAGATATACTTGTTTATTCAAAAATGGGAGAGAAATATGTCTTCTATCTGCTGGTTTGCTGGTTTACTCCCTAAATGCCCACAACAGCCAGGGCTGGACCAGGCTAAAGCCAGTAATCCCAAGTGAGTCTCCCACATGGAAGGCAGGGAACCAACCACTGCCTTCCCAGGTGCCTTAGCAGGATGCTGAATCAAAAGCAAAATAGCCTGGACTTAAACTGACATCTGATATGAGATGCCAGCATGGTAAATGTTGGCTTAACCCACTGTACCCCAACCAGATTCCTATTGTTGATATCTTACATTACTATGATGCATTTTGCAACTAGTAAGGAACCAACCTTGTTTGCTGTTACTAAGTAAAATCCACACTTTTACTGAATTTTCGTCTTTTTGTGGTTGTTTTTTCTAGTCCTGGATACTGTCTAGGATACCAAATTACATTTAGTCTTTGTGTCTCCTTTTCTTTTGTAGTTTATGAGAATTTATTTTGTTATTTGTGATAACCCTGAAGAGTTGAAGTTAAGTGTTTTGTAGAATGATTCTCAATTTTGTTTTGCATTATGTTTTCCTTATGATTATTTAGGAGTTACAGGATTTGGGAAGGTGATCACAAGAATAAAGTGAACTTCTCACATCATAGCAGGGACACGTGTAATAAACGTAATTTACCGATGTTGATGTTGGTCAGGATAGGGTCGCCAGGATCCTGCACTCTGCAGTTCCTCTAGCAGCCTTTCCAGACTCATCACTAGAAGCAAACCACTAAGCTCAGGCCACATTCAAGTGATGGGCAGCTCTTCATTTAAAAATCCCTGAGCATATTTTAAAGAGTTATTTTACAGTTTTTGTATGTTAATTCGAACATCTGGCCTATTTCCAATGACTGTTTCTTTCCTACTTATTGTAAGAGTATTTTCCTGCTTCTTCCCGTGTTTAGTAATTTTTATTGTCGGTTGGCTTATAGATTGACACATATTTTTGCCATCTATATATTAAGGGTTGGTTGTCCTGACAGACAGTTAATTAGCTAACACACCAGCTTGATCCTTTCAAGGTTTGATAGGCTTTGTTAGGATGGGTTTAAGGAAGCCCTTTTCCAAAGCTTGGTCTTTCTGTGTTTCAACTAAATGTTTGAGTGTTCCCTGTGCTTTCTCCCCTATTAGTCTTCAGAAATCTAAGGTTTCCCAGAATGGCACAACCTTGAGAAGCCTCATTCTACCCATATCCTTCCTAATCTCTGCTGTTCTTCATGGTCTCAACCTAGACTTGTCAAATGTACTTGATCAATCAATCACTGGTTTGTATTATTTGGTAATTTCCCATTTTGCTCTTCCTTGCTCACAAATTACAGCTGCTTTAGCTGCCTGGAATTTAGGTCTCTGTTTCTTCTGTCAAGTGAGATGGCTCTCTGGGCTTCACTTCCCTACATCACAGTTTGAAAATAACCTCCCCAGCAGCAGAAAACTGGAGCATATTGCATCCATGCTTATTTCTCCTTCTCGCAAAGATCACGGAACTTTGCCAAGAATACTTTTAAGACTTTTTTTTTAGTTATCTATGTTTCTTCAGCAATCAATGCAATGCTTGAATAACTTAATCAGTGAATGTATTTTTAATGATTCAAATAGAATTAAGAGTCTGGATAAACTCAAAAGTGATGATCACCCCCATTTTAATTTTAGTTTCCCAAGAAAACCTAGTTTAATGGTTCACCAAAGTGTGTGAAAGGGGCCAATGTTGTGGCATATCAGATAAAACCGTCTCCTACGATGCTGGCATCCCATATGGGTGGTGGTTCACGTGTGGGCTGCTCCTCTTTCAATCCAGCTCCCTGCTAACATGCCTGAGAACATAGCAGAGGATGGCACAAGCGCTTGATCCCCTGCATCCGTATGGGAGACCATGAAGAAGCTCCTGGCCCCTGGCTTCAGACCAGTCCAGCCGTAGCTGTTGTGGCCATGTGGGGAGTGAACCAATGGATGGAAGTTCTCTCTCTTTCTGTCTCTTCTCCTTTCTCTATAATTCTGACTTTCAAATAAACAAAATAGATCTTTACAAAAGTATGTGAGATAATGCACATGTGAAACAACTGGATTTAGACATTCCACAATGAAAACATTAATTAGAGCATCCAGTTGAATGTCATAAATACATACAACTTTGGGGTAGGCTTTGGTGCAGCATGTAAAACTGCAGTTGGTGACACCTGTATCCCACATTGGATGCCAGTCTGAACTTCAGCTCCTCCATGTTCAGTCCAGCTTCCTATTAGTGCCCCTGGGAAAGGAGTGGATGATGTCACAGATTCTTGGGTCCCTGTCACCCATGTAAGAGACCTGGATGGAATTCCTGGCTCCTGGCTCTCTCCTAGCCCTGCCCCAGCTGTTGTGAACAGTTGGGGAGTAAACCAATGGATGAAAGAACTCTCTCTGTGCCACTCTGGCTTTCAAATAAATAAATCTTCAAAAAAAATTTTAAATATACAGTTTTTGCTTGTCAGTTAAATGGGATGCCTCAATGCTATGAATGTTTTTATGGGAAGGGCTTAGTTGGTAAGGTTGAAAAATATGAAACCAGCTAATAGTTTACTTTTATTATTATATATTGTGGCTGGCACTATCACATAGTGGGTAAGGCTGCTGCTTGCAGTGCTGGCATCCCATAAGGGCGCCAGTTCAAGTCCCAGCTGCTCCACTTCCAATCTAGCTCACTGCTGTGGCCTAGGAAAGCAGTGGAAGAAGGCCCCAGTCCTTGGGCCCCTACACCCATGTGGGAGACCTGGAAGCAGCTCCTGGCTCCTGGCTTCCTATTGGTGCAGCTCCAGCCATTGTGGCTAACTTGGGAATGAACCAGAGGATGGAAGACCTCTCTCTCTCTCTCTTTGCCTCTCTTTTCTCTGTGTAACTCTTTCAGATAAATAAATAAATCTTTTTTTAAAAAAAAGTATTATATATTTAAGTTTTTAAGCCCATAGGAAGTTTCTTACATCAGATCATATTGTTTCTCAAATTTTGATTACTTCATAGAGCTTCTTAGTGAAGAAAAAGACAATGTTTAATTGATCCCTAAACATAGGTTAATGGTATTTTCTTTTTTTTTTCTTTTTTTCTTTTTATTTTTGACAGGCAGAGTGGACAGTGAGAGAGAGACAGAGAGAAAGGTTTTCCTTTTGCCGTTGGTTCACCCTCCAATGGCCGCTGCGGCCGGCGCGCTGCAGCCGGTGCACGGCGCTCATCCAATGGCAGGAGCCAGGTGACAGGTGCTTTTCCTGGTCTCCCATGGGGTGCAGGGCCCAAGCACCTGGGCCATCCTCCACTGCACTTCTGGGCCACAGCAGAGAGCTGGCCTGGAAGAAGGGCAACCGGGACAGAATCCGGCGCCCCAACCGGGACTAGAACCCGGTGTGCAGGCGCCGCAAGGCGGAGGATTAGCCTGTTGAGCCACGGCACCGGCCTAGTGGTATTAACCTATGGTTAAAACTGAAATCAGTTCATTTATCTAGCATTTTAAAGGTGGGTGAAGTTGGCTCTCTGGTTGCCAAATAACTCACATAAGCCCAAGCGTGAGACAGAGGTTTCCTGTTTTATCATTACAATTGCATATTTTAGTCTTAGAAGGCAGTTTTTTTGAC
Organism: Sylvilagus floridanus; assembly: GCA_949820135.1. Taxonomy (NCBI): domain Eukaryota; kingdom Metazoa; phylum Chordata; class Mammalia; order Lagomorpha; family Leporidae; genus Sylvilagus; species Sylvilagus floridanus. Next base: position 124,980,987 of record OX463225.1, read on the forward strand.
CCCCCCCTAGAGAAAGTGTTTCTATACAAATTCAAGAAAGAAATCTAATAATATATGTTTGACTTTCCTTACTTTTCCTTGCTTAATCTTTGTTTTCTTGGAGCTCAAATATCATTACCACTAAGTAAATAGTTATTTCATTCCAAAATTTATTGAGGTTCCCTTTCCATGTAACATTGTGAGGTTGTCTTCTCAGTTTGCTAAAGGATTGTAGGCTGGGGAGGTTTCAGCCTGAAGGAATACAAGTTTCTTGTTTGTATGTTGATGGGTTGTTCTGAGCCCTATATGTGAGTCACTAATCCATGACTCCATAACTCAAACAAGGAGGTGGTCATAAAGTCTGTACTTGGTAGACTTAGGTCAAAAAGCACCTGAATTCATTTTACAGATTCATTCACATAAACAACACTTCTGAATTCTTACTGTGTGGCTGGCATACGCTATCACAGGGGTTCTCAGAGTGTGGTCTTTAACAAATAGCACTGGCATCATTTGGGAAATCATCAGAATGAGGATTCTTGGACCTCACACCACCACACTTACAGAATCATACCTGAGTTGTGAGCCATCAATCTTGTTTCACCAGCTCTTAGGAATTTGAATCCAGTCATTTCTTGAATCTCTTAAATGCTTCAGATATAAGAATCATTAGAGTAAGATGATAAAATCATTTCACTAGGCAAAGACTTATACTAGACTCATGACCTATACTACTCTAACTTAATAGTTAAGACAGGATCTTTCTGAGACCAATTTCATGGTCTTTCTACCGATCCTATTAATTGACTTCCTCTTACGACTCCTCATTGACTTCGTATCACATCAATATTACACATACTCAAGATATGTAACTTAAAAATCATATGTACTTAGGTTGAATCATAACTGCCATCTTGCAACAGAATACAGCAAATCTGGTGTACAATGAAGGATAATGCAATGCTGGACTGCGATTACCCAGCCCTTCTGAGGACTCCATTCCCCTTCTGCAGCCTGGTACTTGGACTGCTAGGAAGCCAGTGGGTCAGTCAGTTAGTGTTTATCCCCACTGTGTGCAGGGCACAAAAATCACATTGTCCTTTGGGGGTGCTTATGACTGTGTGCATGAGAGAGAGGAAGCAGATTGTGTCTTTCCAAAATTCTCTCACACACACTTTGAAATTACAGAGCAACAGGCCGGCGCCGTGGCTCACTTGGCTAATCCTCCACCTGCGGTGCTGGCACCCCGGGTTCTAGTCCCGGCTGGGGTGCCGGATTCTGTCCTGGTTGCTCCTCTTCCAGTCCAGCTCTCTGCTGTGGCCCAGAAATACAGTGGAGGATGGCCCAAGTGCTTGGGCCCTGCACCTGGATGGGAGACCAGGAGGAAGCACCTGGCTCTTGGCTTTGGATTGGCACAGCGCACCGGCCGTAGCGGCCATTTGGGGAGTGAACCAATGGAAAAAGAAGACCTTTCTCTCTATCTCTCTCTCTGTCTAGCTCTGCCTGTCAAAAAAAAAAAAAAAAAAAGAGAGAGAGAGAGAGAAATTACAGAGCAACAGTTCTGATGCATGACAATAGCAAGATAATATGTACAAATAGAGAATTAGTGGGGGTTCCCAAGCACTAATGCCCGAGCTGTGAAGACTGGGGTTCATCACCCTCACTAACTCACTGGGCAATTTCTGCCTCATTTCGTTAGACAGAGGAGATTGTTACCAGAAAGCCAGGAAAGAAGTGCCATCTGGGACAGTGTGTGCTTCCAGACAGATGGCTGCCTCTTCCAGTCCTGTTTTATTTCTGGCTGTGGATCACACACCCCACAGCTATCCTGTAAAAATGGGAAATGACGGGATAGTGGATGTTGTCAGAGTGTGTCCTTCTTTTTCTTTTTTTCGGGGAGGAGGGCAATGTCCTGTAAAAATAAAATTTAACAGCAATCTTCTTGTTTTTCTTATTGTTTTCAGAATTAAGACTTTGGTTGGCAAAGTAAAGGACTAATGGACTCTCAGAATTGGAAATTATGTGCAGGGTTTGGCAGAAAGCCAATATAACCTTGAGGCTGATGCTTCATGTATGGAACCTTGTGTGTGTGTGTGTGTGCGCGCGCGTGTATGTGTGTGTTGTCAACCTGGGATAGTTGAGAAACTGTGACAAAAGTACAAAGGAGTCTGGCCAGACTGGAATGCTTCCTTTTCCTACAATTTTTTCCTCCCTTTTTCCCAGGTTGCTCCCACCCCATCACTCATTTGTTGCTTTTGGCCTGTTCAAGGTCCTGCATTTAAAGTCTGGGGTTTGAGGGTTTGGCTGGCACATTCATAGCAATGAGGCATCTTCACTGCCAAGAGTTGTGAGAGTTAGAGCAATAACTCAATCTAATTCTACAGGATAAGGCATCAGCTTGTTCAATAAATATCTATTGAGTGGCTATTGATTAAGTACTACATTGTAGCCACGTAAAGAAGTAAAAGATGGTCCCGAAAGCCAATAAAATGTACCAGAAAAAGCCTTGACACCAAATTCTGACTTATTGGCTTTGTGATTTGGGACAAATGACTGAATGCATGTGCTTCTCAATTCTCTATCTATAAAGGCATTCAACGCTGCTGCCGCCGTTCTTCTTTCACCACTTTCCTGAGCCTCTTCTCCCATCTGAAACTTTATGGTGAGTCTTAAACTTCTCTGCATGCATCAAGAGCTTGGGAAGTGCATTAAAATGTGCATTCTTAGGCTGATTTAATTTGGTGCAGTGTGTGTGTGTGTGTGTGTGTGTGTGTGTGGTCAGCCTTGAGACGGTTGAGAACTGTGATTCAAAAGTACAAAGGAGTCTAATCAGACTGGAATGTTTCACATCCCAACTGGGGTGGGATCCAGGAACCTACATTTTTAGCACATCCTGGAGTTATCCTGAAAGAATTCATCAGTAGGCTAGTGTCTGCACTCAGGCTTAGTCAATATTTTTAACTCTATATGGGAGTCCCAATAGCATTTTATTTAAATCTCCAAATCCTGCTTAGCATGAACTTATTGACATTACAATAGGAGACAAAAGAAAGGATTAATCCCTCACAACCATCCATTCACTAATGTACTCAACAACTATTTATTTAACACCCACTATGTGCACTCCATGAACAAAACAGAATCAATGTGGCATTTACATTTCAGTAGGCTGAGACAGAATACTTTTAAAAAGTCAACAATATAGTATACTAGAAAATGATAAGAGGTATGAAAAAATGAAACTAAAAAGAGAGAGAGAGAGAGAGAGAAGAAAAGAAAAAAGAGAGAAGAGAAGAGAAAAGAAAAATAGGCAGAGCAAGGTAAAAGAACGAGGAATGCTTGGGCGAAGGAGGGCAAGTTGTAGTACTAAGTAGTAACTAACTGTTAATTACAGTCACTAAAATTATTTGACCTTGAGCAAAATCTCTTAACTACTTAAAGCATCAGTTCCCTACCTGTAGACAGGGAATAAGAAATTCCAACCTGCAGAATTATGAGGTTAGGAGAGTATATAGCATGTGGCTTTATAATACAATCAAGAAATGCATCTTGCTCATTTTCCCCTTCTTCAGCCTGTAAACTATTTGAGGACATGCTCATCTTTATATCTCAAGCTCTTAGGAGAACCTGACACCTACTGAGCACTTAGAGTCAGTGGTTTAGGTTATCAATTACCAAAACACTAAGGTAGAGATATGTATGAAGAGTGAGGCTCTGAAACTCACAGCATGAATCTTTCAGAAAAGCGTTCTATTTATTTATTTGTATTTATTTGAAAGATATATATGAATATAGATAGAATGAATCTCCCACCCCCTTGTTCACTCCTCAATTGCCCATGACAACCAATGGCTGAGTCCGGCAAAAACTGGGAGCCTGGAACTCCATCCTATTCTCCTATGTGAGTGAGTGGCAGAAACCCAAGCACTTGATCTCTCACCTGCTACCTCCGAAGATACTCTTTAGCAGCAAGCTAGGATCAAGCTTAGAGCTAGAACTTGAACTCAGGCACTCTGATGTGGGACATGGGTGTTCCATGTGCTATGCCAAATGCTTACTCCACAGCATGGGTCTTTTTTTTTTATTTTTTTAAACTTTTATTTAATGAATATAAATTTCCAAAGTACAGCTTATGGATTACAATGGCTCCCCCCCCAACTTCCCTCCCACCTGCAACCCTCCCCTTTCCTGCTCCCTCTCCCCTTCCATTCACATCAAGATTCATTTTCAATTATCTTTATATACAGGAGATCAGTTTAGTATATATTAAGTAAAGATTTCAACAGTTTGCACCCACACAGAAACACAAAGTGAACAAACTGTTTGAGTACTAGCTATAGCATTAAATCACAATGTACAACACATTAAGGACAGAGATCCTACATGAGGAGTAAGTGCACAGTAACTCCTGTTGTTGACTTAGCAATTTGACACTCTTGTTTATGGCATCAGTAATCACCCTAGGCTCTTGTCATGAGTTGCCAAGGCTATGGAAGCCTTTTGAGTTCATCGACTCTGATCATATTTAGACAAGGTCATAGTCAAAGTGGAAGTTCTCTCCTCCCTTCAGAGAAAGGTACCTCCTTCTTTGATGACCTGTTCTTTCCACTGGGATCTCACTCGTGGGGATCTTTCATTTAGGTCATTTTTTTTTTGCCACAATGTCTTGGCTTTCCATGCCTGAAATACTCTCATGGGCCTTTCAGCCAGATCCGAATATTCTGAGGCTAGAGTGCACAGCATGGGTCTTAACAAGTGCAGTTCACACTCAGAAATAAGGTTAGATATTGGTATTGTTATTATCACACTGTGATTTTGAATTAGAGCCAGACAACCTCTACTAGAGAATTCCTGTGGTGCTGTCAGGTCTCCAGGGAAGTTTCTAGGAACAACATTAGGTTCTTATCCTTTTTCCTTCATTTCCCAAAATGATAACCAAATACCAGGGCCTGAAGGGCAAATGACCAGCTGTCCCTCTTGAGACAGACTGCTGAGTGGTACACAAATGAAAGCTGAAAAAGTCATACTCAATTGTGAAATATTTCATCTTCTATATTCTAATGATGTGATCAGTGGAAGGAAGGGACACCAAAATAGTATTTCCTTTCTGAGGAATAACAGAGCTTACATGTTATACATGTGCAATAATTGAAAATACATCTCTACCAAAATGAGGGTGGGATGCACAGCCTAGAATGGAGAGATTGATTGACAGAAGCTCAGCAGCTGGAGCCCTTTAATCTCCTGGAGGAAACAATGACAGTGGTGCTCAGCCTCTTGCTCCATGTATGTCTTCACTTCCTCTCCCACTGAGCTGCTGCTGCCTCAGCCCTTCCCTACGTGCAGACAAGGGACCCAGAGTCCCTTCTCAAAAATGAAAAAAAAAAAAGATGAGGACACTGAAAGGACTCACTTGGATAATTCAAAATGCCTAACAAAGAATTATAATGATGATGGCCAATAATTACTGAACTCTGAACCAGGCCAGGATCCTAGAACTTCATGTGTGTGACATCGCAATCCTACGGGTTGAGTAGAGTTTTTGTACTCACTTTACTGGCATGGAAATGGAGACTTGGAATGGTTAACTTACATAAATACTAGACAGGAAAGGAGCTGGAAATATGTGTATCTCATAGGTGCCAAAATCCAGAGTTTATCCACTAAGTTGTGCTCAAACTTTAGAAAATATCACTTCTGTTTAAACAGTAGTTTGAGTGAAATTTATGTGGATGATATAGAATGGGGCGGGTAGGGGATAGTGGAACTTTTCTGGAGTGAATTATCTCACTAACACCAGAAAGGTAAGTGAAGCAGGCAGACTTCTTGTTTTCTCTACGACAGCACAATTTAAGGGGCAGATGACACATTGGGATCTCCTTATTTAAGGCCACTGAGCCAGTATCTGCCTCCCCAGTTATTGCCTTTGGGATGTGATCAGTGGCCCTCATGGGTTAAGCCAGGCCTGGCATCAAGCATCATGTGATTTCTGCATCCTTTGATGGCAGTTCACCTACTGATAAGGCAAGCTGGAGGGAATCAGAAAACTCAGTCGGGAAAAGATCAAGGCTTGCATTAAGGAGGAAAGAAATGTCAGTCACTCTGATAGGGCAATAGATTTTCGTGTTTCGTGGCACAAGCACGCACACATGCATTCAAAGCCTGCCATGTTTCAAAGCAGCCTTTATACCCTGGTGTTTGCTTGGAGGGAGAGAGATCTGAAGCCTCTCAGAGGCTGCAGGTAGAGAGCAATGCACACAGGACACAGCCAACAACACTCTCCTATCTCCTGTCTCCATCTCCCTTCCTCCCTCCCACCCATCTGTATTTGTAGGTGCTGCTAGGGAGTTATATGTGAGTGTGCATGTGTGCACGTTTAAATCCAAACTTAAAAGGAAGGAAAAAAAGAAAAAAAGTGACAGCTTTGGACCAAAGCAGCAGCTATTCATAATGCATGGAGGAGTCATCATAAAAGCGCCAGGGCACTTTAAGAAAAGCAAACCTCCCCGAGGAAGACAGTTCTGTGGATGCTGTTGAGTATGGCAGCTTGAAAGGCCCCTCATTTCTGAGATGGGAAGAGGCAGAGCAAGGATTTGATCCATAACATCCACAACACAGGCTTGCTTTCTCTCTCTCTCCCTCTCTCTCTGTTTTCCCCCTGTCCCTCCTTCTTCTTCCTCTGAATCCCATCTTGGCTGAGCCATGGCAAAAGTAAATTAGAAAAACCTGCAGAGCATTGAGAGTCCAAATGAAGCACACAGCCAATTTATCACAACAGAGCCCAGTTATCTAATAAGCCCCGTATGTAATAAATGTGCTAAGTGCCCACCTTTAACTTCAGCGTACACGGGAGCGGCCAATGGCGGCAGATGCCAGAGTGCCTGACAAGAGGATGACGTCAGATTCAGCCTGAAGCACTCAGCATCTGGCTTACATCACTGGCTCTCCTGGGTGCTGAGCCAAGGTGGATGATGCTCAGGTCTCTGAAGGCAAACCATTGTGGAACATGAAGAATTGGAGCAGAAGCCTGTTTACAGATAGTTTTGTAGGCTGAGCAATCATTACAAAAGCACAGTTGGAGCAACTGGAGTGAGAACAGGTTTCCTTCCAACTTTTCTGTTTTGGAAAACAGGTGTTTTAGGAAAGAACTTTCATCAGCACACAATGATTCCTATCCAGAGGTGGAGTCAGGAGTTCCTAGAGATTGCGTACTAAACTATTTTTGTGTCCAGCCAATTGGCAAAGGGAGAAGGTATCATCTTATAATGACAAAGAAGTGAAAAGATGGGGCATGTCTTAGTTTACCCTTAAGCAATTTGAGATACCAGGGTTTCAGAGGAAATGACAGAGTTGGGGGTCTAAGCAAGCAAACTGGATTGTACCTTGGTTTCTTGGTTTATAAGGACAGCTGGACACACAGGGCTTCTCTAGGGCCCTCTTGATTATTAGAGATCTTGGCAGAGCTCAACAGAGTCTCAGCAGTACATTGGAAACATAAAAGGCAGTTCCTAAAGAAAGGTGATTTTCAACTTCAGCTGTTTAATAGAATCACCCAGAGAGCTTCAACAAATATTGATGCCTGGGTTCAATACTAAGAGATGTTGATTCGTTTTTAAGATATTGGTTTAATTGGTTGAAAATAAGTAAGTCTCCAGGTTGAGGATATTTTAAAGCTCCACAGACACTTCCAATATATAGCTGAGTTTGAAACACCATGGTGGCAGAGTGAAAATTAGGTCAGAGGTCACCAAACCAGGTGGTATTTGAAAACCCGAAAGTTTTAAAAGTGACTCTTGGAAGCAGGTGTAAGGTATAAAATGTCATCACTTTTGCAGGTCAAAAATGATAGAATATTGACAATTCCACATGGTTGCATAGGTTAAGGCTGTGGAGTCCTTATCTAACATGAATAGGGTCCCCTAGTGTCTGCACTTGGTTTTAGTCTTGCCCAGTTGCTCATCTATATTTCATTTTTATCTAATGCATGATTTATAATCTGTCTATAACTTGAATGGGTTTGGAATAGGTTACAATAATAAAAAAATTACACACATATTATACATAATAGGAAGTGGCCAGAAAACACATAGAGAAAAGAAAACATTATTAAAATTAGCTATTAGGGATGAGATATTCAAAAATGAATACTGGGCAGAAGTTGTGAACTTGATTCCAAGGTAAAAGTGAAATTTATCTCCACTATCTTTAAGGACAATGCATATTCATTTTTAGGGGAGGTAGTAAATTCTGGATGGAATCTGTGTATAGATTCTAATAACAAAAGCCTTGAGTAAGAAGTAGACAGATGTTGTTTTTGTTGAAGATGCAGTGATGATTTTGAGGCTATTACATGGAGTTATGGTTCAGTGAAATAATTTTTATTCCAAATAATTTTCAAGAATCCAGTAGGGGCTTGCACCCCAGTGAAAAGCAGTGCAGTTATAGGTATGACCCTGAGAAATAGAGCACCCTAAACTATTCAACTTCGAATCAGCATGCTCTCTTCCCTGCCTAGTTTAAATTGAATTGTTGTTAATATTTCATCACAAGTAAATCTTTGTCCTCTTTGTTATTTTTTAAAGCAGGATGAAAATGGGTTTGTGAGCAGTTTACACACTTTTTTCTTTGCTCTTCTTGTCATCAGCTGGGTGTATTTGTGAGATTGATTGTTGGGATCTGGGTGCACTATAACTCATGGAAAGAGTTTCTTCCTACCCCAATGTTATTTGAATTATTTGAAGATAATTTATTCACTCATCAAATTTTTATCAAGATTATGTGCCCATCACTGTCCTGCAAATCACTGAAATTGTAGTGCTTGCTGGCGTGGGACCCAGTTTAGTTAGTAGAGACAACTGAAGCATAAGCAGATACACTTGGCAGCACTCTCAGTTAAGTGTTGTGGAAGCATGGAGAAGACAGAGACCTAACAGAAGGAAAAGTAAAGTCACCATCAGGAGAGTCAGGAAAACTGTGCTAAAACTAGACAGGACCAGGGTGAAGTTCCCACAGATGAGTCAAGGTTTTCGGATGGACAATGGGGAAAGGCATGGCGGATGGAGGCACCACCTGAGCAGACACGTGGCCACTTTGGGGAGTATTAGGGAGGTCTCAGAGATTGTCAGGGTGAAGTGGGAAAGAGAAGATGGTATAGAGAGCCAGGCAACATAGACAGTCAGGAAAATTCAGAAAACATTGTGTTCTGGTACAATTTTCACATAAATTCATTCCATAAATGTTTGAGTGCCAAGTGTATGCCAAGCCTGGTGAGGGATGGATAACTATAGTTCTGCATCTATTTTTGTAAACTTTAAGCATTTGCAGCGCTGTTGTCATTTCTTTTCACTCCAAGCTAAGTTTAACTGAATTCTATGATTCTGAGTGTTTCAAGCAGGGCCCATATGGTTGGAGACAGTGCTTGCTGTCAGAGCATACCCCAACCCCTACACCCAAGTCCCATGAATCACCAGGAAGATAAAGAGGAAAAGCAGCATTATTTTTCATTCAAGTCCTAGTCCTTCATATCATTTTTTTGAGGCCATCAGGGTCTGTGCTAATTTGTATGGTGTGTTGGTCAGTTCAGTCCTCACAAATCTGTGTGTTGTTGAAACTGGGGAAGACCATTGTTCGTCACTCAGATTCAGGCAGGGTGATAAGAGAAAGGGAGCAGGGAAAGACATGGATGGGCCCGATGTTGCACTCACACCAGAGAGAACTGAAAATAGACCTGAATCCATCCCCAGAGTGCAGCAGACCCCCAATGCACAACCTCCCCCAGCTGGCTACCTCAGTCCTCTAAAGTGTCTGCACTGTGTTACCACCTCACCAGGGTCCTGCCTGAAACCTGGTGGAGGCTGAGAGAGTGGGAACATTCCCTGCATCCCATGGGATCTGGTTCCCATCGTCTGTTGCCTATGCTTCTCTCTTTACAGCACTCTGAGTAGATGGCATTGTAATCATGGCCATAAGTATTATTAATGATAGCAGCTATGACAATGAGCTGAGCCTAGCTTTCTGGCTTTGATGTCAACAGAGAAAAGGGAGGTTTTCATTTGTTTCAAATGGAAACAGATGCATATAGGCAGAGCAAGTAATAAGCAGAGCAGTTGAGATGGTGGTTTTAGTTTGGGGGCTCCTCCCCCTGCCCAAGCTCCTCCATCAGGGAACTCTTCCTTACGTGATGCACAGGGAGCTTGCTCTCCTCCTGTTTCCTCTTTCCCCAATATCCATGCTTCTCCTGCTTTTATCTGAGGATGGTTTTATTGATGAGAGCTTTGTAAGAGCAGATGTCATGTCAGTTTTAAGTTATGCCTTTTTATGGTGTCGTTGTCTTTGTCCAAACAAGTCGTGATTTTAGAAGTGAAGAAAAATTCACATACTCGCCAATCTCTCTCTTCATTTTACCTGAAACTGCCAGCCAGGGAGTGGCAAATCAATTCGGCTCCATCTAAATCTGCTTATAATTGCTTTAGAGTCTGTTACTAGCCAGTGTAAAATACTGTGCTAGATGGACGACCTCACAGGTAACCGGCATTGTACTACTTTCACATTTTCTTTGTAGTTTACTTTTGTACACTGTTTGGATCTTGAAAAATGTAGCCTGCATGAAAGACTAGACATGGCCACTGCTTTCAAGTTCACTGTCAAGGTGGAGGACTGTGAATGAGATGGCAGGTGCTCTCCGAAAGGGTGGGAGCAGGACTAAAGGCTCATGGCTCTTCTCCCTGTGCCTCCTGGTCAGCGGTCCTGTGGCCTCCTTGGCCCTGCTCTCCAGCAGTTTCCAGAATCCAGCTCCATCCCCAGACAATCTCAATGGTTCCTTCTGCCCTATTCCTACACTTGTTGGCTTCTCAGGTTCCACAATCTCTTCTTAGTTTGGAATGGTGATTGAGGTAGGAGCACGTTATTGTCACACCTGCCTAACAGAAGGGACTCACGTTTTTCCATTTTTGTGCTATCCCTATCCCAGTCCTTATTGTAGTGGCTATTTCTGTTCCCTTAGACCTGACTTCTGAATCACTCAACTTAACTACCTCTACGTTGTTTCTCTAGGGGTCTCATTCTCTGGATTTCTGAGTCTGGCTTTCTGGGTTGACTCCTGCACCACTTTGGGCAATTGACATAACCTTTGTGCCTTCATGTCTAGTTCTTTCAAATGGAGAGGATAATAGTTTATACCCACGTTATACTGTCCTTGTGAGAATTCAGAGATCACACATGTAAAGCCCTTTTGCAATGCTGGACATAAGCAGACATATTCTTATTTATTACCTACAGAGGGAGATATTGCTAGACAGGAGGGGTAGTAGGACCCAGTGTGCCTCATAGCTCAGAACGTTAATCCTTTGTGTCTGTGACTAAGAGCATAAAACCCGAGGTGGTAAATGCAATGTTGACCTCCTGTGGTTTCAGGCTTTTTTTTCTGGAGGTTTATAGTCATACCAGAGTTGGTTGGGAAAGGATTAGAACTCTATTGTCAGTTAGTGTTTACCACTTCTACGTAAATTTTTTAAGGCTAGAGAAAAAAAAAAACACACTTGGTAATTAACTTGGCTGGTTTAGGAGAATAATTTTCCTCATATAAAATAATGCCCTGACCTTGAAGAAAGGAGTTATTAAGCATTTACCCTCAGAAATGGCATGCACTTTTATTTGCAGAGGCAGTAATAGATTGAAATATTAAAGTCCATACAGGCAGAAGGATAGAGGGCCCAAACACTGTTTAAAATATTATTTAAACATTATGTTGTATTTATACATTTAATTCATTTTTATTAGCCACCAAGATATTTAACATACAATAATTAGAGTCTCAAGATTAAAACCAAAATGGCTACAATTTTAATTAAATCGTCTCATAGGGAATTAGGCTGCATAATGAGAGGCAGCCTTATGTGGTGGTGAGTCTGCTGGAGTCCTGGGGGCTGGAGTCACTGCTCTTTGACTAACGGAGCCTTGGGAAAGTCTCCCTTGTTGGAGCCAAAATTGCTGACTGCATTGGTAAAAACAGGGTCCTCCCCCACCCCTTAACATAATAGAATCCCTTTGGTTTTTGTTTCTAAAGGAAATCTTTCATGGACTCTTAGTATGAAAAGAGGGTAAAATTCACCTCTGTCTACTGCCTTCTCCCTATACCAGCCAAGCTCCTGTCTGCTCTTCCTTCCCCCATCAAACCCTGAAGAACCACAGAATACAAAATTCCCTGGAACATACTGTGAAGACTTGCCTGTGGGACCCCTATGTTTCCTTCCAGCTATAAAATTCTATGATTCTGATTGTAATATGTCCCTATCCTACATTTCAAAATCTAGTGCCCCTTTTGTATTTTTTTCAAGATGTTTTTTAAAAGCCATGCATAGAGATGTATTTAGTAAAAAGAAAAAAAAAATGAAAATAAGGAGGAATCATTTGCCAGCTGCTTTGAGTGCCTCCCATATCCCATTCCTCCTCTCTCATCTCATTTCTATTCTTATGTTCAAAGTTCTCATTAGGATTTTTGACTCCAGTTTCCACGGGAGCTACCATTCATTATGATGGTTTTGACTTAGTCAATGGACACAACTCTCCCTCCTTTATTCTTCTACTCAAGATTTTGCATCCTCTGTGAAAAGTCTGGAAATTAATAAGCAACTCATATCCTGTCCCTAATGACTATTGGCCAAGGCTGTAGGACTGGGGGAACTTGGTAACTTCTTTCCTGTTCCTTAAATGCTGTACCTGGCTGAAATCTGATATTGGTTTTGGAATCAGTTGCTAATTAAATTGACTATGAATAAAAGGAACCATATAAAGAACTTGGGATGGTGCTTTGCTTATGATATAATAATCAATATGTTAGCTTTCCTTTCCCTTTCCCTCCTTTTTCATGCTCTTTTTCCATTTGGGTCCATCTTGGGCAACTATAAAAACTGATAAGGTCGATAGGATATCAGTCAATGAGCAGGTAACTCTGATCCCTTCAAAGACTACCTGACTACCTTTCATCACTCATTAAACTCACATGACAATCTCTGTAAATCCTCCTTAAAAACATTATTTATTCATTCGTTTGAGAGGCAGAGTGACAGAGATGGAGAGGAGGAGAAGGGGGAGGAGGGAAATTTACCTACCTACCTATCTATCTATCTATCTATCTAGAGATCTTCATCCTCTGGTTCACTCCCCAAATAACCACAATAGTTGGGGCTATTCCAGCTCAAAACCAGGAGCCTGGACTTCCATCTGGGTCTCCCATTTGGATGGCAGGGGCACAAGACCCATGTACCACTACCTTTCCCAAGTATACTAGCAGCAAGTTTAGTCAAAAGTGAAGCAACTGGGGCTCCAATCAGCACTCCGACATGTCAATGAAGGATACCAGCAAGTGGCAGATTAACTTGCTGTGCCATGACACCAGCTCCTGTAAATCCTTTAAAAAGCAGAGTGAGATGTACCTGCCACAGACATTCATGTACACAAGATTTGTCCAACGGTTAAACAAACCAAGCCAACTTAGTTCTCATTTTCTCTGCATTCAGTACCATATGTATTCTTTCTTTAAAACTTTCAAAGAAATAATTTTTTCTATAGTTCACATAAAGAAAGGAACATTCTTAGTATCAAATGGCAGAATTGTCATTTCAAAATTGTATCCCATTAAAAATTCTAATTTCAATTTCTTTTAACAATTTGCAAATTTGTTCCTTAGGATTACATAAACACTGTGTTCAGTTGCTCAAGTGCGAATTTGGAACAGGAAAGAATGGGGCATTTGGATGCATTAATGAATTATTCTCAGGGCTGCAATCGTGGCATAGTGGGTAAAGCTGCTGCCTGTGATGCTTACACCCCATATGGGCGCCGGTTCATGTCTGATTCAGTTCCTTGACAATGGCCTTAGAAGAGTGGCCGAAGATGGCCCACATGCTTGGTCCCCTGTCACCAACATAGGGGATCCGCATGAAGCTCCTGGCTCCTGGTTTTGACATGGTTCAGCCCTGGCCATTGTGGCCATTTGGGGAGTGAACAGGCAAATGGAATCTCCCTCTCTCTCTCTCTCTCTTTCTCTCTCCCTGTGTGTGTGTCCTTTTCTCTGTAACTCTGACTTTCAAAATAAAAAAATCTTTAAAAAAGAAAATATTCTCATGACTATATTCAATACTTGAATACTAAGAGTGTTGATAGAAAACCATGGCTCATTTTTTAAAAAGATTTATTTTATTTATTTGAAAGACAGAGTTACAGAGAGTTAGAGACAGAGAGAGAGGTCTTCCATCCGATGGTTCACTTCCCAACTGGCCACAGTGGCTGTAGATGCGCCAATCCGAAGCCAGGAACCAGGAGTTTCCTCTGGGTCTCCCATGTGGGTGCAGGGGCCCAAACACTTGGGCCATCTGCTACTGCTATTCCAGGCCATAGTAGACAATTGGATTGGAAGAGGACTAGAACCGGCTCAGTTTTAAAGCTCCCAGTCTTAATGATGGAACTAGTTCTCATGAGTAGGATACTGGCCTAATACACACGCCATTCAGTGATTAGAAAAAGGTACCTGTGCCTCTATATGTTTCTACTCCATACTAAGGAGCTAGACATGGCAAGTAAAGACTGATGTGAATTTCAGGTCCCACACATTCAATAGCAGAGACACTTAGGCAGGCTCTTGAGGAGACTGGTCTGATCAGTTATCTGCAGCATTCCCAAAGGAGGAGCTGAGGTGAGAATAGATGGAAACCTTAATGGTCTAGCTTTGCCTGTTGTGTTCAAGGATACTGCTTTCACTACGCATCTCCCACGACTAGGACTTTAAAGGCATCTTTGTCAGGCTGTTTCTCCAGTTGGTCTTTTCTAACCTCAACTTTGATACTTTTGATTGGATTCCACTGGCTTTTAAACTTTGAGTCATCTCGGGCTCTTCCTCTTGGTCCATCCTTTTATGAATACCTCTGGGTAGTTGTAAATTTGTTTTCCTTTTCCACGAAAACATTATAATTTTTAGTTTTATAAAGAACCTATGGTATTTACAAAATAGTTGAAATATCTAACTTTTATTATGCTCATTAGTCGGTTTCACCTCAGAAATCTTTCCTTTATTTAAAAAGAGAACCCTGAAAGGTTAGTTTTCAACATAGAACATAATAAAAGAAAAAATTATTTTTCTCAAATAGTTTCAGCAAATTTTGCTATACTTTCAAACCTATGATCTACCATCCTGAATTCCAAGTACTGTCCTTGCTTAAAAAAAAATAAATGGCACAGCAATGCCCATGACTTCAGGAAACAGTCCAATCTCCCTACGCTAGACTGGACACACTGGACCAGTGTGTAAACGAAGAACCATGACCCTCACAAACAAATCCAGGGACACTGTTGTCTTTCCTTCAGATGTGTTTTGGCCACAGCTGCACTCCTTGACTTTTATGTCACATTGGCTGGATTAATACCCAGCTATTTTCTGCAATGTATGAACTGAGTGTAACGCTTAGAACCCTACAATGTTGATTCCAACAACTGTTTTAGTACAAAGTTGGGAAGCACTTATTTAAAGTCCAAAAAATAAGAAAGTAGGACATTACAATATTGAATTGACTCCATTGCTAGTAGTTTATGTTTTAATAATTGCATGTGTCCAATCTACTCTCATTACTTGTAGCTCTTAAAAAATAGTGCCAAGAATGTGTATTTGGTGGATCATTGGAATGCCTTTGGAAATGCGTTATATCAGGAGATTTTTCTTAACATTTGCAATGTAATTTTCTTGTTTAAACTGTAGACTAAATAAATAAATAAATACATAGGAATAAATTGTGAGAAAACAAAAACAAAATATCCAAAATGCTGACTACTTCAGGGAACATGAATTTTTTATTGTGCTTCAACAATTCATTTGAAAACCTGATGCTAGATAAACATTATTTGTGCATACTTATGTGCACACACATTTATAATATGTTTTTCTAGAAAATTAAAAGACAGAAAAAAAGAGAGGACAAAGAACAAAGGAGATATAGAAAAAAGTGTACTATAATGATAATTTTGGGCTACTTTTTATTTTTAAAATCAGTTCCATGGGACACCTAATTATATTAGACAAATATATTTTGTCAACTGTCTTCACAGTTCCCAAAGAAAGCAGTGTATGTGTGTGTGGCAGTGGTGTAGAAATGGAAGATCGTTGGTCTTCTAAACCCAATTAAAATTTAACACTTGTCTCTTTTTAGCTGACATCCTCATTTTTGGGGAAAGAGTGAGGAAATAAAATGCACGAATGCTCTTACAAAATAAAGACATTTTCTTCCTTCTATAACTTGAGTTTGGTGCAGCTGCTAATAGCTCACACAAAGGTACTTGGGATGCACTTTCAGGCTGCTGTTTTCTAAAATCCTCATGAAAATATTCTTTCCCAGTTTATTTATGTTTGTATTTTTTCCTTAGGATATGTTCTGGATGCTTGCAAATAGGTCTGTTCTTAAGATTCATGTTGGTGCTCTTCCGATAGCCTCTGTTACCCAATTTAAATACACAATAGTCAGAAGGTTTGACTACACCATATTAATCCAGCATCAGAGACCTCTGCTTGGTTGTTTGTTAAAAGAAAATTGTACCTGTTATGAACTGGAAAGGGGCACCCAGTTGCTGTTAACTGCTTTACCAAATTGATTCTGACTCACTCGTTTCAAAATGAAAATTGAAATGCTTTTGCCTTTTTTTGGTGGGGAATTTGCTTTACTTAGCACTAAGTGGGTATCATTTCTTGTGATTACAGAAAAATGCATCATAACTTTTGATTACACTGCTATTAAGGATGCATGGCAGCAATTGCTTGCACACATAAACTACTGCTGGTGGGTTCTGTGTAACTCATTTTTATTTGGAACTGAGTGGAGGAGGAGGATATGGATGAAGTTACTCAAAGCTTGACTTCAAAATGAAAATATTCACCTGGAAAGGAAGGAACTAGTAGAGAGGGAAGAGATTTTTGTCAATGGATTTTCCCTTGCCTTCAACCCAAGTCCCAACCATGTCTTCTCCCCTTTGAAAACTAAACGAGCAAGTCAACCATCAGATGATTGTACATTGATTTATTTTATTAATAAATATGCACCAAGACCTGCTATGTATAAAACACTGGATAGATAGAATAGGGCCAAGGTGAAGAAATAGCCTGTTCTGACTTCAGGATTGCAGCCTAATAAAAAGTGCTTTCCCACAATCCTGATGTTCCCATCATTTGGGGAGTCATTGAGAAGGGCAGAGAAAGGAAGGAGAGAAAGCAGTTGAGGGCATGAACAATGACATACAGGTGGAAAGGCCCTGATGTATCCAGTGAGCAGCCCGGTGTGCAGGAAAGGAGAGTGAAGAGCCTTGGGGATAAGCCAAGGTGTCTGGGCTTTGGTCAACAACATGGAATCCAAGAAAAGCTCCTGTTGTTTTGGTGACATAATAGTTGTGTGCAAGATGGTTTGACTAGAATATGGAGAGACTAACGGCAAGGTGGCCAAGTGCTCTATGTAGGGCAAAGATGTCGAGGGTCTAATTAGGATGACGGCTGTGGAGTTGAAAAGGAGTACATGCATTTAGACTAAAAGGGTCACTTAGAAATAGACTGAACACAGCGGGCGAGACAGACCTGAGAGTGTGGCACCAAGTTTTAAAATGCCTTAAGGAAACTTTTTTTTTCAACTACCCAAAAGTACGGAATGGAAACTCTGTGAATGTCCTGGCAGATGCTAGAATCCACATCTCCTTCAATGCTTTTTCCTCACTTCATCATCGTGAAGGCCAAGCTAAAACCTCACCTCTCCAGGTTCTGTTGCCATGTGATTAAGTGGCCAACCAATCGGGTACTGCCAAAGGAAACATACATGGAAATCTGCTGTGGTGTCTGGCTAATGCTTAGCTTTTCTTTTCCCAGTAGAGTTGCCACCGATTCCAGTTTCTGTCCTCCCTTTTCTCTTGCCTGGAAAACAGATATGATGATTAGAAATGCTGTTGGCATCTCGGGATCATGAAGGAAAAGTCAAGAATTCAGAGAACGTAGCCCTGGTAGCCTTGATCCATTATGCTAAAGCTAGCATTGCCTACCTCTAGATTTCTTGTTGCTTAAAAAGAAGAAAACACAGTATACTATGTGTGAAATTCAGTTAGGTTTCTTATTATTCAAAATTGAAAGATGCAATGTTGTAACTAATATAAGTGGCAATAATGGTGAGGTTAGATTTAGATGTGTTAAATTTGAGAGGAAAGACAGAATATGCAGGTAGAAAATGTCATCAAATATTTAACAATCGTGCATTAAGTTTTCCTGGAAAGCTAAACCAGAAAAAAGGCACTGTCTTACCCTTGCTAATTATATCAGAATCTCTGAGGGGTGCAGCTCAGGTCACCGATGGTCTTGAGTGGCCAGCTTCTAGAGATGTGGACAAAGACATTTCTCTGATAATTGGAGCTGGAGGTGAATAAGCTCTCTGATGGAGAAGGTAGGGACAGGAGAATCTTGAATAAACTGAGAATAAAGGCGGAGGGGGAAAGAGAAGCAGAGAAGGACCAAACAAAGGGAAGCAGGAGAGGAAGCAGAAATATTAGTAAAATTGGTTCACGTTGAGCACTTTGCATGTAAGCTAATTACCTCCCCTGGGATGTCACAAAAATCCAGGCTTTCATCCAGGTTTGTTTTACTATAAAGTCTCCCTCTTCACAGCTGACTTCCTACCCAATCAATTTTAAAATAATTTTTAAATATTTTAAAATAAATTAATTTTAAAATAAAATTTAAAAAATTCTGTATCCTTTTAAACTTCTGTGCAGTTTGTAATACTTTTGACCATTTCTCACCTACATTTAGAGAAATTGTTCTTTTTTTATAAAAAAAGGATTTATTTATTTATTTGAAAGGCAGAGTTACAGAGAGAGAGAGAAAAAGAGAGAGAGAGGTCTTCCATTCGAGGCTCACTCCCCAAATGGCCACAACAGCTGGGGATGTGCCGATCTGAAGCCAGGAGCCAGGAGCATCTTCCCAATCTCCCACGTGTGTGCAGTAGCCCAAGCATTTGAGACATCTTCCACTGCTTTCCCAGGCACACTAGCAGGAAGCTGGGTCAGAAGAGATGCAGCTGGGACTGGTGTCCTTATGGCATGCTGGCACTGCAGGTAGCAGCTTTACCTGCTAAGCCACTGTGCCGGCCCCAATGAAACTGTTCTTTTTAGGATTCCATTATCAACAGAGCACTCCCTTGGTTTTCCTCTAGCTTTGTGAGTATAAGCATGTGCTAGTTGCTGTCTAAATGCATTGTGTTATTTCATGTTATCCTAGCCATAGCCCTTTGAGGTAGGTACTATAATAGTTTTATTACAAAGAAAGAGAGGCACAGGGAAAATTCACCAAGCTGGTAAAAGGCTGAACCAGGATTTGACTGTGTTGCCCAAGTCCATGTTCTCGATTACTGTGCAATGCTTGAAAATATAGGCTTTGGAGTCCAAACAGACCTGGATTATAAATCCGACCATCATTTGTTAGCTGCATGGCCTGAAATGAGTTACTTCATCTCTCAGAGGTGGGGCTACATGATGGAAGAGCAGGAAGTCAAGAATCCTTGTCTGAATATCTGTATTTACACAAAAAAATAGGAGACAAAATTCTGAGAGGAAAAGTAATGAGATGAGATGAACAGCTTCAGGACGAAGGATGGAATGTACTGTTATTAAATTTACATCAGAGGGGTCGGCGCCATGGCTCACTTGGTTAATCCTCCACCTGTGGTGCCAGCATCCCATATGGGCACCGGGCTCTAGTCCCGGTTGCTCCTCTTCCAGTCTAGCTCTCTGCTGTGGCTCGAGAAGGCAGTGGAGGATGGCCCAAGTGCTTGGGCCCTGCACTCGTATCGGAGACCAGAAGTATCTGGCTCCTGGCTTCGGATCGGCATAGCTCCGACCATGGCGGCCATTTGGGGGGTAAACCAACGGAAGGAAGACCTTTCTCTCTGTCTCTCTCTCTCACTGTCTAACTCTATCTGTCAAATAAATAAAAAAATTACATCAGAGGGGCCTTCCTTCCTTCCTTCCTTCTTCCCTCCTACCCCCTCTCCCTCTCTCCCTCTCTCCCTCCCTCCCTCCCTCCTTCCCTCCCTCCCTTTCTTCCTTCTCTTTTCTCTTTCTTTTTGAGATAGCATATTATAAATTTACATTATAATAAAAAGCTAAATATTGCACTGAATAAGAAGTTCAAGAAGTAAAAATCAAAAAGACCCTAGTTGAGTGAGAATATAGACAATGGCCATAAGCAATAATTGAACAGAAAAATGACCATTCCACCCATGTACAGTAAATTTTAAAGCAATCACACATCATTAAAACTACAGTAGTATAACAGAATTATTGTTTTCTGAGGCAAGGGAGAGACAAAATATGCAGGATCTTGCATAGGGAATAAACTGCTTGTGTCCTGAAGCAACACCTGTCATTTCTGCTCAGTTTTATTGGCCAAAGTAAGTCATGTGGCCATGTCCAACTTTGCAGGAGTGTGCTGAAAATGAGCAGAACTGGACCATTTGCTGACTAGAATGAAAGCTACCAAACAGGACTTTTACATCATCTCCAATAGCCTACCAGTTTGCTGTCTTCCCAGTCATCATCCTACCCTATAAATTTTACCATTATCTTCCTGAAACATAGAGTTCACTTTACCTAAAATCCTTCACAGCTCCTCTTTACCTTCTGAATCAGGGATAAAGTCTCCAGCCTGACATTGCAGGCTCATTATCACCCATTTTCTCCATGTGTTTTCTGGGAAAATTTGGCATGTGTTTCCTCACTCTCTCTTCATTGCCCAACTGTATACATACTACCTGTATCATTCAGGATTTTATTCTCTCTTTAAATAATTTAAATGACACCATGGTCACAAAACAAAGTCATTTTCAATTCTCCCATTTGGAATCCAGGTCTTGTCAGTGTTTTCTGATAAACATTGCTATATCTCTGCTTTGCAAAATAGTTTGTATCTGTGGTCTTGCCTGTTGGAAAGTAAGTTCTTTAAGTGGCTGGTTCATCATTATGTGGTTCGTTTACTGCCTGTGGCTATGTATCAAGTATAATTCTTGATGCATAGTGGGTATTCAATTCATTGAAGGATGTTATGTTGCCCTTGTGATTTGATCTGATTGAGACTGCATCTACCCTTTCATTCTTCTTCTTCTTTTTTTTTTTTTTTGACAGGCAGAGTGGACAGTGAGAGAGAGAGAGAGACAGAGAGAAAGGTTTTCCTTTGCTGTTGGTTCACCCTCCAATGGCTGCTGCGGCTGGCGCGCTGCGGCCGGCACACTGCGCTGATCCGAAGGCAGGAGCCAGGTGCTTCTCCTGGTCTCCCATGGGGTGCAGGGCCCAAGCACCTGGGCCATCCTCCACTGCACTCCCGAGCCACAGCAGAGAGCTGGACTGGAAGAGGGGCAACCAGGACAGAATCCAGTGCCCCAACTGGGACTAGAACCCAGTGTGCCAGCGCCACAAGGCTGAGGATTAGCCTGTTGAGCTGTGGTGCCAGCCCCTTTCCTTCTTGATCACTGGCTCACATCCTCTAAATATATTCATGGTCCAAGGAGAGGCCAGCTGTTTGTGCTCACTGTTAATATCCTAGGTCAGATGTTGCAAATTCAAAACTGGATTGTTTTCAAGGGTTATTTAAAAAGTTCTGCTCTTAAAAATGTTAGGGAATCAGAGCCGGCACTGTGGCGCAGCCCAGGTTAACGCCCTGGTCTGAAGTGCCAGCATCTCATATGGGTGCCGGTTCAAGACCCGGCTGCTCCACTTCCAATCCAGCTCTTTGCTGTGGCCTGGGAAAGCAATAGAAGATGGCCCAGGTCCTTGGGCCCCTGCACCCTCATGGGAGACCCGGAAGAAGCTCCTGGCTCTTGGCTTCAGATCGGCATAGGTCTGGCCGTTGCGGCCATTTGCGGAGTGAACCAGTGGATGGAAGAACTCTCTCTCTCTTTCTCTATACCTCTCTCTGCTTCTTCTCTCTCTGTGTAACTCTGACTTTCAAATAAATAAATAAATCTTTAAAAAAATGTTAGGGAATGTAAATGGTTAGAAAATATTTTAGGAACGTTGGGGAGAGAGAAGGAATGTGGGAGAAAACTGTGCTGTTTTTATAGGAAAACCAGAGCAACAAGGGCCATCAGAATAATTTTTACAGATCATCACACTTTTATTTTCCTCACTAGAGTGTGGCTGTTTGGAGAAGATGGAACAAAGTGAGTATTCTTTATGTACACATATTTTCATATACTGTTTATTATCTGTAGTGCACAATACAAATAAGTTTCTTTTCTATTCTTTTTAGAATCTTGACTTCTTCCTGGTTATGTGTGTAGGGTGTGCTCCCACGGTGCTAAGTCAGGATGATTATTGCTACTAGCAGCATAAGAGACCTCAGAGACTATTTGCTGCTTCTTATAGAGGAAGAAACTGAATTCTAGAGAGAACCAGCAACATTTTTTTCCATCCAAGCATACTGTGTAGAAACCCACAGATTCCATCAATCCCTTTCCTCTCCAAATCTAAAATGTACAATGATAATGATGACTAATGATTGGACTCATTCGAGAGATTAAATTCATTAATTTCATGAGTTTAAGGAGTAGATGTTAAGTGTCAGCTACCTTACTCATCATGGGAAATTGAAAGAAAAAGAATTTAATTTCCTTTATATAGTAGCTCTCAGTCCAGTCTGCAATGTATAAGGAGGTCCCTTGCTGGGATGCTGGGTGGGAGGCTGTTTTCCAGCTAGTGATCCACAGAGATGGCTTAAATGCAATTATGTAGTCATGTTGGTGAGATGTATTTCAGTTAAGTCAATCTCTATGGGGGTTTCTTCATTGAATTTTCTAGTTGTTGATGTAAAACTTTCAAAAATTTTCCCAAAATTAACAAGGGAGAGTAATGATGTACATTGAGTGGACATTCATTTTCAGCATGATTTCAAAACATGAACTTAGCATGGGGGAACATTCAGAAGCCAGATATATTTTACCAGAAATCATTGCTTTGTTGGATTTAAAGCCTAGGTTTAGAACCATAAGCCTCTATTGGTGAGTTTCTGGACTGAAGCAGCAAGGGCAGAAACAGCAGAAGTTAAACGTTAGCAAGATTTCAGAAAATTAAAAACAAATCTTAAAACTGTTCTGCATTAATCTCTATGTTTTGTCTTAGATGTGAAAAGAGGAAGAGCCGTATGATAATCAGGATATTCATTTAAATCAGAGAAAAGCAGAGGCCTGTAAAAGCACTCCAAGAGATCTTTGCATCGATCACAATCACACCAACAATGCAAAATTGCTTCTCGGGGTTATGTTTCACAGATAGCAAAGGGGAGCTGTTGCAAAGGCAGAGTGATGTTGGAGGTGAAAATGAAGTGGTGGAACTACTCGGGAAATTAAAACTGTAATAAGGCACCAGTGGGTTGTGTTTCTGTCCCTTTGCAATAACAGAATGTGAACAAAAGGGTCAGAGGGCAGAGGTTGAAGTTCAGCTTAGAAAATGAGGGCTGTCATGGGGCTTCAGGCTGTGCATATGGCAGGTGGAACCAGGCTGACAAATTAGACGGCTCTGGACACCCTTCACGGTTGAAAATCGGCTCTCTTCTATTTGCTTCCAAAGACTGACTCTCAAGTCTGCAGGAAAGAGGAACAGGACTATTTCACAAAGGCTTCAATTTGGGCAGCATGCTGGCTCAGCTTGGCGAAAGGTGGAGGAGGAGAGTGAGTTAGGAAACTGTGTGTTTGATGCAGGATTGAGAATGTGAGAGGACAAAAAGAGAGAGAGAACAAGAAGGATGAGAGCGAACGAGAAAAAGAATGTGAGAAGGTAGAGATAAAAATGATGTGAGTGAGGGCCAATGTGAGCAAGATAGGCTGTGAGTGGAGAAATAAATTGCAAGAGCCAGAAAAAATGGGTTGAGTGGAGAGCAATAGACAAAGATGGGAGATAAGTTGAGAGGGTCAGAGGAAAGAAGATAGGGGGAAGCCAAAAACAAAACAACAAAACAAAACCAAATGCAGACATTCCTCTGTGAATGCAGGCCAGTTTCAGTCTGCACAATTTCAAAGGGACTGCTGAGAGCCCTCTCCTGTCAGCCAGCACTAGGACAAGCTGGGAGTAATGGAGAGAGAGTCAGAAGGCAGAGGCGAGTGCGGGGTTCAGGCACACAGGTAGCTCTGGTTGATTGAGCTGAGCCCTTGTAAAGGCAGAAGTAGAACTGCCTCCTCTCCTTACCCACTGCATGCTAAAACCCAAAGATTGCTCTTTATTTTTTACTTACAAGCTACCTTTTATTTTTTCCACAAGCTCTCAGAAGCCATTAGAACGCTTGTAGCAAAGCTTCACAGTGGCTATGTGTACTAGTCATAATATTCAGGCCAAGGGTTATTAGAAGGGAGGGAGATTACAGGTTTTCCCAAGTGGAGATTTAAGTAATACCTAACAGTGTGGGCCATCTGGTGGATTCCATGGAAAACAAATTGCCTTTCATAAGCATTTTTACTATCTCTACACCATGTTAATTTCGGTAGACAAACTTCCTTAAGGGATTTTACAAAGAAGAGAAGAGGGTAGTTTCTTTGTTCTCTCTCTTGCTTCTCAAGGTTCCAAAATGTTTTTGTTTTCCACCTTAGTGGAGCCACAATAGTCATCTACTTGCGCTCTTTCAAGAAGTCAGGTGAGATCTACTAATAGATTTAAAGGTTTTGATTGAACACCTGCTATGTGACCAGATGATGTTAG
The DNA here is from genome assembly GCA_949820135.1 of Sylvilagus floridanus. Lineage (NCBI taxonomy): Eukaryota > Metazoa > Chordata > Mammalia > Lagomorpha > Leporidae > Sylvilagus > Sylvilagus floridanus. The sequence continues at coordinate 125,005,716 of OX463225.1, forward strand.
TGCTGTGAGAAAGGGACAGAATCATAAGAAACTGTCTTGCAGCCTGTGTTAGGAAGTATAAATTTATGGGTGTTATATGTCTTGGCATGTGTGCAGGTGCATGTATTTGTCAAAATTAGAAAATATATCTTGAGTATTATACATTTCATTGTATTCAAATTTTACTTCAGTGGGGAACTAACTGTAGATAAATGCTGAATTTTATTTGCTGCCAAATATATTGAAATATTTAAGGTGAAGGGTACTGATACCTGCAGTTTACTTTGAAATGCAACAAAAATAAGATGGAATGATGAATGGAGAGGATAGATAGATATGTGATCAGGGAAGAGTAGAAAAATATTAAAATCTAGATGTTAGATGTATAGATGTTCATCATATATTCAATGTTGCTGTGTAGGAAATGTTTATTTAATGAAATAATCAGTAAACAAAGACTAATCATGTAGTAATAGTTATAGGAGTTCAGTGAGCAAAGTGATGGGGTAAAATATGGGGAGAGATATGAACAGGAACAGATAATGAGGAGCTGTTTATTAATTATCTATTGCTGTGCAACTCATTCTAAATTGTGTGGGCTTGAAATGCCGCACATCTACCATTTAAGGTTCTGTGTCAGGAATGCAGGATTGGTTTAGGTAAGTAGTTCTGGCCTTCGTCTTTTGTGAAGTTGCAGTTTGGATGTATTCAGGAATTGCAGAAGGTTTGCCAGGGGCTGGAGAGTCTGCATTTAAAATTGTCCACTCCTATAGCTTAAAACTGAGACTTCAATTTCTCACCAGATGGGCTTCTGGATTTGCTTTTGGAGTGTCCTGACTGTGTGGCAGCTGGCTTCTCCCAGAGTGAGTGACCCAAGACAAGGAGCAAGTAGGAGAAGCCATGACTATTATTATCCAGAAACACACCACCACTTCTGCCACATTCTATTTGTTTTACCTATAAGTCTGTAAGCCCTGCCTCTACTTAAAGGGAGGGGATTCAGGCTTGACCTTCTGTAGGGAGAAATACTGAAAAAATTGTGGATGTGTTTTAAAAAGCAACATGAAAGCTTAGGTGCGATTATAGTAGAGTTGCTTGCTTTCATAAGCACATGGTTAAAAGGTCTTCAGTTTTAAATGCTGAGATCTGTGTCTGAAGAATGGTCCACAACAGTATAAGGCAAAACAGCAATAAAAGCGTAGACTTGAACTTCAGAAAATCAGGTATGAAGGCAAGGCTGAAGAACCCTTATTATAGTTAAATCATCTCATTTAGATCATCATAGAATTCCAACTGAGGCCTCTTGGGTCACAGATGGGTGAGATTGTGAAAAGGCCTAGTCTTGGCTTTATTTAAAAAATTGAGAAAAAAGTTCAGATAGCCTAGATTTCACCTTTTTAACCATTATAAAGCACATAGTTCACTAGGTTTTAGAGTATGTACAATATTGTGCAACTATCACCACTAATTCCATACAGTTTCCCCCAAAGAAACCCTTTTATCATTAAACAGCTGCTCTCAATTTTTCCTCTTCCTCTATCTCCTGGCAACCATTAATATGTTTTCTGACTGTAGGGACTGGCCATGGCTGTTTAGTTTTAAGTCAAGGTGCAAAAGGGAACTAAGGCCAGGCTGTGAAGTGTGGTTTTACATGCAGAAGAAGGTAGACATTGACAAATCCATGGTACATTAGACAGTTTTTCATGACTACAACAAAATACCCACAGCAATGCATTTATCAAGAGAAAAGGTTGACTTTGTTCACAGTTTTGGAAGTTCAAGTCCAAGATCAGAGCCTCATTGGGTTGCTGTCTGTTGTAGGTGGCAGGGAGCCATGGTGGAGTAGTCCAGAGGAAGGATCGCATGGTGAGCCAGGAAAGAGTGTAGGCTCAATTCAGGCTTTTATAACCAACCCTGTTGAGACAACTGCTTTCCCAAGGCCTTCCCCCAAAACTAAGGCCCTCCCACTACCCACACCTCCTGAGCATCATCATTGGTTGTTTCTGCTCCCTTAGTACCATCAGTTTAAGACTTTGGGGTCTAAATTCTGGCATGAGTTTGATAGCCAAATCACACAGAGAGATGGTGGAAATAAATAAAGATCCAAAGTAACAGAGAAGAGAAAATAATGTCAATACATTTGCACAAGTAGTTTGGGGCCCCCTTATGAAGCTGGACACAGTGATTCCAAATAGGCAAAGGCTTGGATGTTACCTGAAAATAAAGGTAGAGCTTCCCTTGACTCTCCATTAAGATTTGCTTTAAAACAGTAGCCCTCAATCATCCTTGGTGCTTGAGGATAGACGCAGCTCTTCAAACCAAAACTGGCTGTATTGTTACAATAGAAAATGTCATCTATTTGGGGAGCACATATAAGAATTTGATGGAGAACAACTGGCTAGTGAGTTTAAGAGCAAAAATCCAGATGTTTTGTTAGGTTAGGACTGTCTCTCGAGCTGGACTTCCTAGCTTTTACTTCTAGCTCTGTGACCTCGGACACATGACTTAACCTTTGTCTCTCTCTCGGTTTCCTCTTTTGTAACACAGGTGTAATCATTCTGCTTACTTTCTGGGGTGTTAAGTGGCCCAAATGAGTCATATGCCTGGCAGATGGTAAGCTCCCACAGGTGTTTGCACTGATAACCTTTTATTTAAAGAAGTACAAGCTTTAGGGGAAACTGTAGAGAAATGATGCTTCTTTCATGCAATTACTTTAGCATAAAATGTTACATATTTTATACTGGGTCCCTGGGCAGATGGAGTTTTAACCGTTCGCAGTGTAACATAGTGTGAATGACGCTACTGCAAATTCAGTCACAGTGTCAATCTGCTGACAGGAACTGCTTCCCTTTGACATTTCTCAAAACCAGGACACCATCTTGAATGCTTCAAGTGTGAGAGAGAACTCCTCAAAGAGACTTCCAGCTCTAAAAGTACTAATCTGCATCTGGAATCATTCCTGCGAACATCATATCTTATGATACAAATATCTCCTGGGATCACTGCATAACTAACTCTTCTTAAAATATTGGAATTGCATAATGGAGAAAGCATTGCTCTATAAAACATAAAGCTTTGCTGTCAAGAATAGAGGGAAAGAAAAGAAATAGGTGAAAGATTTAATAACTGCAGATCTTATGGCTAGAAACAGATATTCAGCCTTTGAAGTACAGTTATGCCTGACTTAAATGGGTTGGCAAGAACACAGCCAGCAGGTCACATGGCCAGAGCACCACAGGTAAGCTGGAGCTGCACCATCAAACCAGGCAGAATATTTGGAAGAACCAATTTCTTTCTGTCTACTTCTTAGAAACACTGTGATGTTCAAGTATGACCTGCCCACATCCATTGTATGTGTGAAGATAAAGTTATTATTTTAAAAAATCAATTTTTTCAAGACTTTATAAAAGGATCATGAAGCCTAAAGATAATCATTTGGTAGGACTGCTTACCAAACAAGTTTTGCATAAACTTAGTCAATCAACAGACAGGCTTTCTCCAGGCTATGTAAATTTCAACCCAATCCACTATTCTGTTCCTCCTGCGTTAGAGATGCCTGCTAATTTACCAAGCAAATTTGCAAATAGTTGTTGAATGAAATTGGGAGTGGGCAAGAGATTGTACCCATAAAATAAAAAAAGCTTCCTTGAGTTCTTGTTCCTAGAATTATGGTAGAGGGTGATACTCAGTGACCTCACAGATAAGTCTCATGTACGTATGTCACAATGTTTTTGTAATTGGGTGCCAAAGTCTCAACCTGCTGTTTAAAGATTACTTGCTGCTAGGCAATGAACATCCTTATCTCTGACCTTTAAGCACATCTGCTCAGCCACAAGTTTGGTAACAGTAAACTGCATATAGCAACCAGGTGTCTCAGATTGTGCTCGGAACACCTCATTGCTTGTCTTTCACCCGTGTATGCCCTGAAACTATCTCAGAAAAACCTTTCCAACTTCTGACCTGTGTCTATACCATATGCCCCTCCTCTCTCAGTCACATCTTTTAGATTTCCACTTCTGTTTCTGTGAGTTTAGGGTTGGTGTGTGATTCTTCTGACATTTGGGCTTTGGTCATTTCTTTGGACGTCAGACTAGCTCACCCCAGTAATTTCTACCCTGCCCTAAAATACTGGAGGCCAGTGTCCATGAGCGGCTATATCAGTACTGACCTCCTAAGGGAGGAATTTTAAAATGGGTCACTATTCAGAGAAACATCTAGAAAATCTGTTCTGTCTTGTACAAGTATAAGCAATGCTAAATTGGTCCTTGGAAGAATTTCAGAAACAAGGGAAAGAATATAAACAGTCTGTTTAGCGGCTCCCTTTCTGAGACAGCTGAGAGTTTAGATATTTATTTGTTTGCTGGGTTTTATGGCTAAGCTGAAGTAATTGCAGTAAGAAATAACAAGACTTGAGGCCGAGGCTGTGACATAATAGGCTAAGCCTCTGCCTGTGGCGCCAGCATCCCATATGAGCGTGGGTTCATGTCCCAGCTCCTCCTCTTCTGATCCAGCTCTCTGCTATGGCCTGGGAAAGCAGTAGAAGATGGCCCAGGTCCTTGGGCCCCTGCACGCACCTGGCAGACCCAGAAGAAGCTCTTGGGCTCCTGGCTTTTTTTTTTTTTTTTTTGACAGAGTTAGTGAGCGAGAGAGAGAGAAAGGTCTTCCTTCCGTTGGTTCACCCCTCAAATGGCCACTACGGCTGGTGCATTGTGCTGATCAGAAGCCAGGAGCCAGGTGCTTCCTCCTGGTCTCCCATGTGGGTGCAGGGGCCAAGCACTTGGGTCATCCTCCACCACCTTCCTGGGCTATAGCAGAGAGCTGGACTGGAAGAGGAGAAACCAGGACTAGAACCCGGCGCCCATATAAGATACTGGTGCCACAGATGGAGGATTAACCAAGTGAGCCATGGCACTGGCCTGGGCTCCTGGCTTTGGATCTGCCCGGCTCCAGCTGTTGTGGCCATTTGCAGAATGAACCAGCAGATGGAGGACCTTTGTCTCTGTGTCTTGAGTCTCTCTTTTCTGTCTGCAATTCTACCTCTCAAATAAATAAAATATTAAAAAGGAGTAAATAACAAGCCTTTTATGACAGCACAATCAAGTAGGAATGGAGAAATTTATTTTGATTTGAGTTAATATTTGGAGGCATCTACTGAAGTTACTGAGAATTAACCACAGACATCATATAACTCACCTGAGTAAGGTCAAGCTCTGTGTGACACTGATTTAAAAAAAGAAAAATGCCTTGGCATGAAGACCATGAAACTGTACCTATTTGAAGTGTGTCTGAAGGAGCCATAATGGCTTTTGGAACTCTTATTGAGTACATTAAAAATGAGTTTTACTAATGAAAAGTGACTCCACTCTGTGGTTAATCATGTTAAAGAAATGTTCCACATAATCACTGTGAAATTGAATGTTGGTAAATAAGCTGCTTAATATTTATTTAAATAACTTTGTAAATGAAGAGGAATAGGAAATAGGATACTGGGTCATGATGAGCAGATCTGGCCTAAGAAAACACTTGCTTCAGAGGGCTAATATCTACTTGCAGATGTTCCAGAGCTGTTCTAAATTCAAGGTATCATTTTCAGCTGTCTTATTATGAATTTGATGTGGCTATACCAGGGCATGAAATCCATGCGTGATTGCTGTAATGTTGCTGGAGCAACTTAAAATGGAGATCACAGTTCAGACATTTGCACCTTCTATGAGATGCACCCAAAGATCATGTGGCCCTGTATATACACAGTATTCTTGTACTGGGGGCATTGCCTTCTCTTTTTCCTTTCAAATGATCCTCTGACTTTTGGAGGGGAACCAGAGACATCACACTGCCTTCTCTATCTAGAAATCAAAGGTATGGATGATGACACTCAAGGTCCTAATGAAGGGAAATTGTGTTAATTACCTTGATAATCAACACAGATTTGTGCTACCTCCAATAACCAGGAAACATCTCCTAGGAATTCAGACTTTTTAGGATACCACATGCCTCTATGACTCCCCAGAAGTTGAAATGAATCAATATAACTATTGATTAAGAAGGTACTTCAAAAAGTTCACTGGGAAAATGGAAGTAAAAGATTACACTCATTTTCCATGAGCTTTTAGAAGGGCCCCATATAAATTCTTTGTAGAGAAAAATGTTTGTTTATTTGAAAAAATGTAAATGCTTTGTTAATGAAGAAATATTTAAAAATAGATAATTAAATTATATATCATAAATATAATTTAATTTAAATATAATTTGAATGGGATTATATGCACATATATGTGTGGAAAACATATTATATTTACATAGAAGGCCCAATATATTTAAGCATGAAATTACCAAGAGAGAGGTTTGACTACAGTCATAGAAAGAATGTCATATTGAAGGAGTTGCCATAAATGGGAGGCCTATAGATCTATAAAGCAGTTTTTGAAAATCGTGGAGACTGGAAGCAGTTCTTTTCTGGGCAAAAAGACATTCAAAAGAGGTAGAGATGGAGCCATGATATTTACAGGTGATTGGGTGACTAGGATGTGCCTATAGCTTTACTTATATTATCTTAATCCTTCAAATTACCCTGCAAAGAGGTTCTTATTTCATTTTATACATGAGGAAGTTGAGAATCAGGAAGGTTAGGTAATTTATCAACGTTTACAGAGCTAGTAAATGGCAGAGCTGGGATTTAAATCCAAATCTATCTGACTCACAGCCCATAATCCTTCCAGTATGCAAAACAAAATGATATTGAATAGATAAACAAATAGTATTATTCCTGTTTCCTTCTGCTAACATGTGTGACTGATGGGCTCCTAAGGATATACCAGAGATGGTAGAGTTATCAATGAGCCTCTTGTGAATAAGGTGTGCCAGCCCTGAGTGTAATTATAAATGTATTCATTCAGCACATATGTCTTGAGGCTTTTCCATGTTCACGACATTCTATGGAGTTCTGACAGGTGATGCAAAGATGACTGCATCTGCAACTCAAATAAGCATGCAGGTGAATCATTAAATCTCCATGAGAATGACCTAACTGCAAAGACAGACTCCGGGAAAACTATTACAACAAGGAAGAACATGTAGGGCAAGGGCTTGTGCTGCATGCACATTATCATAGGGAAGATAATGACCTTCTCACCTCAAAACGTAAAGGTTTGGAGGGGCACATGGGCCCCAGATTAGGAATCAGTTGGTCATTTAATCTCTTACTTTCGTATTGATTTATTTCCATTTTATTTGAAATGCAGAGAGACAAAGAGCTTCCATCTACTGCCTCACTACCCAAATGCTCACAATAGACAGGGCTGATCCATACTGAAGCCAGGAGCATGGATCTTACTCTGGGTCTCCCATGTGGATAACAGGGACCCAGGTATTTGAGTCATCCTCTGCTTCCGCCCAGGCTACACATTGGCAGGTCTCTGAATTGGAAGAAGATGAGCCAGAATTTCTAAACAGACACTATGATCTGTGATGCAGGTAACTCAAGCAGTGTCTTAACCACTGTGCCAAACACCTGCTTCATCATTCAGTCTGTTAGCACTAAGTGCATTTAACACACTGACTACAGCAGGTTCATTTCTGTAGGAATTTTGGGAAAGTGACTTTACTTTTTGATGTCTTGATTTTTAATTGCATCATAAGAATAATATTATATGCTTGAGTCATCTCATTGTTTTAAAATTCCATCTGAGGAATTTAAAAAGTTTTAAACTATTACAGCTTGTGCAGGAGGGAGGGTAGGGTGGGAAGTATCCTATATTCCTAACTGTGTATATGAAGTACATGAAACTTGTGTACATTAAATGAAATTTTAAAAAAGTTGTAAACTAATGAAACGAATCATCAATGAAGAAAATAGAATTAGTCTTTAGGACATTCAAATTTGGTTGGGATGATATGAAAAGTATGCTAATACAGTGTATAATCTAATAGGCCCTGTTCATAGGCACACAGATGAGAGCTATGAAAGTCTGGGTGGAGAAATCACACCCAGCTGAGAACTGAGGGTGGTCATTTGCTCAGAACTAGGTAGAACTTTCCTCTTTAAACCACAAGAGACTTAGGGACATGTTATGGGCAAACACTAATTAAATACATAATGTCTACAGAATGATGCTGACATTGCAGTTTTCTGATGCTGTCATTTAATTTGGATGTAAACCAGAAAATGTGCTATGAGGTTTCTGGGAAGGAAAACCAGATTTCAAATGATAATCTCACTTTGGGCCTTTTTACTTCTTTATTTTTTTTTTTGAAGATATATTTATTTATTTGAAACACAGAGTTGCAGAGAGGCAAAGGCAGAATGAGAGAGAGAGAGAGAGGTCTTCCATCCACTGGTTTACTCCCCAACGCAATGACTGGAGTTGGGCCAATCTGGAGCCAGGAGCCAGGAGATTCTTCTGGGTTTCCCATGCAGGTGCAGGGGTCCAAGGATTTGAGCCACCTTCTACTGCTTTCCTGGAACATAGCAGAGAGCTGGATCAGAAGTGGAGTAGGTGAGACTCAAACCGGAGCCCATAAGGAATGCCGCCACTGCAGGCAGTGGCTTTAGCTGCAACTCCACAGTGCCGGCCCCTTAATTTTAATTTATTTTTTCAGATCAGGAGAAAGGAGTGGGAAGTGAGTCGTCAGCTGTTTCAGGAAAGTGGTTGTATGTGGTAAGGAACATTCATGCTGCCTTTGACATTTCATTTAAGTTTTTTTTTTTTTTTTTTTTTTGACAGGCAGAGTTAGAGAGAGAGAGAGACAGACAGACAGGTCTTCTTTCCATTGGTTCACCCCCCAAATGGCTGCTACGGCCGGGGTGCTCCGCCGTTCCGAAGCCAGGAGCCAGGTGCTTCCTCCTGGTCTCCCATGTGGGTGAAGGGCCCAAGGACCTGGGCCATCCTCCACTGCCTTCCCGGGCCACAGCAGAGAGCTGGACTGGAAGAGGAGCAACCGGGACAGAATCCAGCGCCCCAACCAGGACTAGAACCTGGGGTGCCGGCACCTCAGGCGGAGGATTAGCCTAGTGAGCCGCTGTTTTGGCCTAAGTTTTTTTTTAAAGACTTATTTTATTATTTAAAAGAGTTACACACACAGAGAGAGGTCTTCTATCTACTGCTTCACTCCCCAAATGATTGCAACAGAGGGAGCTGGGCCAGGCCAAGGCCAGGAGCTTCTTCTGGGTCTCCTATATGGGTGCAGGGGCCCAAGTACTTGGGCCATCCTCTGCTGCTTTTCCAGGTGCATTAGCAGGGAGCTGGATCAGAAGTTGAGTAGCTAGGATTGGAACCAGTGCCCATAAGGGATGCTGGCATTGCAGGCGGTGTCTTAACCCTTTCTGCCACAATACTGGCCCTGGCTGTCTCTGGCATTTAAAACCTACATAGACTCATGGAGACCACAGACAGAGCACTCAGATGGTTTCCTTTTCATTATTTTCTGAGGGATAGTCATCTTGCAGTATCATAAAGCACCTTTTCTATCCAGTACCCCATTAAACGGACATTTTCTATTGGCAGATACTCTCCACTAACAGAAATGCCTGCTCGTTAACTGATGCTCATAAAGATGATGTGGCAGCCTTATAATAGGATTCTAAAGCAACTTCTGAATCATCAAAGTGTGATCAATTATGTTCAGAATAAATTTCATACCCAAAATATTTTATGTTCTAAATATTCCATAACAGGTGGTTTAGATGATTTCAACTCTGAGTTTCTAATTATCAGAACATATAATTAATGAGATACCTTTTTTGCGTATGCTGAGTAAAGGAAGTAACTATATTATTAACTTAGCGATGTCACAGTTTGGTAGAAATTCAAGTTGGATTACATTAATAAGGTTACAATTTTAAAAAATTCCATTTTCTCATGGGGTGTAAAAAAACACTTATTTTATTTGAAAGTCCAGGACACACACACACACACACACACAGAGAGAGAGAGAGAGAGAGAGAGAGAGAGCAAGAGAGAGAGGTACCTCCCATCCTTTGAATTAGTTCCAAAATGCCTGTGACAACCGGAGATAGGCCAGGCTGAAGCCAGGAGCCTGGGACTCAGTCTGAGTCTCCCACCTTGGTGGAAGGGATTAAAGTACTTGAGTCCTCACCCACTGCCACCCAGGGTGCTCATTACCTGTAAGGTGGAGTGGAAGCAGAAGAGCAATGACACATACTCTGATGTAAGAAGGAGCTGTCCCAAGCAGTATTTATTTATTTTTAAAGATTTATTTGATTAATCTGAAAGAGTTACAGAGAAAGGTAGGGACAGAGAGGTCTTCCATCTGGTTCACTCCCCAGATGGCTGCAAAGGCCAGAGATGAGCTGATACAAAACCAGGAGCCAGGAGCTTCTTCCAGGTCTCCCATGAGGGTGCAGGGGCCCAAGGACTTGGTCCATCTTCTACTGCTTTCCTAGATCTTAGCAGAGAGCTGGATCAGAAGAGGAGCAGCCAGGACTAGAACCAGCTGCTGCCACTGCAGGTTGGGGCTTTAACCTGCTGTACCACAGTGCCAGCCTCCAACACAGCATTTTAATCAGTGAGCTAAACACCTGCCCCTGAAGTAACCAAGTTTAAGAGTTAAATACTGTCCACAGGTGAGCCTAAGGATATGAGAAAAGAAGAGATATGATTTAAGCAATTGAAGTAAATAATGGATAACATATCTACTTATCAACCATAACATAATACAGTCTGATTGTCTAAAATATTGAGAAGCCGGTTGAACATTGCAGGGATAGCATAAGCAAGTAGCATACATACAGAGCCAGGATTAGGGACACACTTTTGGCTGGAGAGCTTGCTTCTTCCTGCGGTCATCAGTTCAACACATATTCAAGTGGCCATTGGATTGCATGGTGAAGAGGTCCAGTCTGGTGGGGTGACCCAGTAGCAGGAATCTCACTTGCTGTACTGTTCTGGGTGGGTAGCAGTACTGTGACTATCTGAAGAATGTTAGCAAGAATTTGTGGTTTGGAGATCTGCCACTCAGAGTCAAGCAGAGGTCTGGGCCCTGGAGAGATGCGCAGGAATTTGAGTCCAGGGACTAGAACTAGAGTGCAGTACTCTCAGTACACCAAGGCAGAAGTCTTCCCTTAAAGAGGAGTCAAGAAAGTGAAGTTAGGGGGATGCTTGAGGCTTATAGGACGTAAGGGTGTCCCAGCCATCTATGGTGCACCAATCTCCAGGCAGCTGTCTCACCAGCTATAGATCACCAAATTTGGTTGCACATTTGGAAACTGAATCTGCAGACCAAGAAGGAAGTGGGTCTTCGGTTGAAGGACGACACTACATGTTTCCTTAGATATTTTGCAGCCTACCAAATTTCTGTTCTGATGATGAGAAAGGACATGAGGTGGGCAGGTGGCTATGTCACTATAAACATTGATTCAGGTTGAGGTCCTTTAGAAGAGCTTTCTATAACTAGAACTTTTGTTTGATTCAGTCCCTTCTGAGCCTCTAGAGATGTTACAGAGGAGGTGCTTGGTTAAAGGATAGAGCGATTCTGGCAGGACTTTTTATTTTTGTTAGTGCAAGTGTAAAGATAGTATACATAAAGCATGTGGTAAAATTAGATGAGTAAGAGAAAAAAATCACTATCTCGTTGCCATACATTTTTGTTTCTGTTTTACAACAGCTAACATTTTTAGGACTATTCCCATAATAGGCTGACTGTCTTGTTTTCATCTAGGAATTTGCAAGAACATGGATTTAATGTGAACATTGGTCTTCCTAAAATGGATAGCTTGAAAACTTTTTATGTTTTGTGATTAACTTGATAAACAGCATGTGACTAAAGTATACCACTTGACTTCTGAACATTTGTTTTTAAGATTTATTTATTTATTTGAAAGGCAGAGTTACAGAGAGGCAGAGGCAGAGGCAATCTCAAAGGCAGACAGAAAGAGAGAGGTGCTCTTCCAGCCACTTGTTCACTCCCCAAATGCCCACATTGGCTGGAGTTGTGCCTGTCTGAAGCCAGGAGCCATGAGCTTCTTCTGCATCTCCCATGCAGTTGCAGGGGCCCAAGCACTTGAGCCATCTTCCACTGCTTTCCCAGACCATCAGCAGAGAGCTGGATCAGAAGTGGAGCAGCCAGGACTGGAACCAGCATCCACATAGGATGCTGACACTGCAGGAGGCAGCTTTACCTGCTACGCCACAGCATTGGTCCCCTGAGCATCTGTTTTTAAAAAATCCACATAACTCCTTCTAGTTTCTTTTGGGAAATTCTCTGAGAGCCTTTTGTTTCCATGTAAGTTGTTCAGCCACCCTGAGAACAGTAGGTGGAGTGACCACATGGAAAATCATTTGTAGAGAGAGAGAGATGACTAAGGAATCCCAGATCTTGTAGTCTCAACGATTTTGAGTGTTCCCAGTCTAAGCTTCAAACATGCAAGGAAAGAGGCTTTGAGTCAACCCCAGCCACTACCCAGTACAGCTTCACTAGACACATTGAGCTAGTACTGCCTTGATGAGTCCAGTCAACCCCCAAGTTTATTAACAAATTAATGGTTGCTACTGCTTTAAGCCACCCCGTGGGGGTAGTCATTACCTGCAGTAGATAATGAGAACACAGCTTGATGAACATTTCTGCTTCCTGAGGAGGACGGGGGTTACTGGTGGTGGACGTAGAAGGGGTAGTAGCTGAGCTGTTGGGATGGCTGAACAGCTAAGGTAGAAATTGACACTCATAGTGTAGTGGGAACATATCATGTTTTCTTATTTATTTTACATCTTCCCTTCTTTCTAACCATTCCCTTTCCTGCCCTGATTCTATGACCAAACAACAACAATAACAAAGGGATTTCTGTGTTCACTGCAGTTCTTTCCAGAGTACATAGGAAAATTCCCAGAAGATTCTCAGCCACTCTTCCAGTCAGAATGAGGCCGTGTGCCTGAGCTCTGGCCATTGGGAAGTTGGCAGAAGTGATGAAAACCTCTTCCATGCCTTGGTCCTAAAATATCCTGTGCGATACTTGGATGCTTTTGCTTTTCAGCAGGGGTGATGGAGGCCACATATTTCAGAGGATATAGGAGAGCAGCCTAACCCACATTGGCTGTGACATGAATGAGAAATAACTTCTTCCTGGTAAACTGAAGAGATGTTAAATATGGAGAGTATTGGTTCAGCAGCTAGTGCACTTTGCCTTAACTTGTACAGATCCTGTCACCTGACTCGCTTCTTGCTAGCATGGAAAGCTTACAAAGGGAACTGTCTTTTCTGTTGAACGACTCACAGAGCCTTCAGCCCATGCTTTCATTCCTTTCCAATCCTTCTGTGGATGATGAACAAAAAGTCAGGCCCCCATTTAAGACTTTGAAAGCCACCCTCTTTCATGCATCCAACTCTATCTTATAACATCTCCATTCTAACTTTTGCTGATGAACTTCACAGTCCTATTTTCCCAGCCATTGGGGCCAATGACTTACAAAGTAGAGACCACAATATCCAAAATATTTCATAACTGAATTTTTTTCCCTAAAGAAATTGCATTAATATACTTCCAGGGCAGGGGAATTCAGAGTAGCAGAACAAAGCATACCGGAAACTTCTATCAGTCATGCCCTTCAAATGAATCTTGTAGACACCATTTTTTGCAAGGCAAATTAAAATATATGTTCCACAGGTCAGCCAGCTTCTGAATTGCAAGTCAATTCAAGAAAGAGTGAGCCAGTTTAGAAAATAAAAAAGGGGTTTATAAAAGTTAAGCACTAATCCGGTGTTGCAGCTCTAGTGTTCCCAAGGGACTTGCCTGTTATTCTAACTCTCCCCTTTCTTTCCAGTGAAAAAGAAAAGAAAGCAAATAACACCTTCCAATGTGCTTTTAATTCTCATCATCATTATCTCTTCCCCTCTTGCTCTTTATTTCTCTCTCTTTCTCTCTCTCTCTCTCTCACTACAGGCACACACACATCGGTTTCTAATCATCTACCAGCACAGAGAATAATGGCCTTGTCCCAGTATTTGAAGAAAGCTAAAGGTGATGGGGCTAGAAAGAGGGGCAAACTACCCTTTGCCCCCGGAGGGAGCTCTTCTGACCAGAAGGGAATAGCTCAACACTGCCCCACAGGTCATTCGACCCCACAGTTAAGGAAAAAATGCTGGGATCGGAGATAAAAGGGATATAATGAAAATGTAAACGAAAAACTTTATACCAGGCATGGCCTGACAGAGGGAAGATTGATATCCCATGATGCTTTGTCTTGATGAGACAATGAAAAATAACCACCACAGCAGCTGTGTCAATATCAGACTTGGTAATGCACCACTGGCTGTGGGTTTTTATTTAATCCGCTTTGCTTTAAGATGATAACGGTTGTTACTTTTCAGTGCCTGTCTGTCAGCGCCCAGCATTGCAATATTCCTCCGCAGCTCTGCGAGCCGGTTTCATTTATTTTAAAATACCATTTCACACACTGCTGACTTTTAACAGTGTTCTGTGTGAGTTTGTGAGATTGAATAGTGACAGAAACAACACTTTTTATGAGAATACAGAATATTAAAAACGGGGCACAATATACAGATGGCAGTTTTCACTACAGCTTGTTTTTTTCCCCCTTGCTTCTGCTACTGAGCTTTCCCACTGAATGCATTTGTAGTAACACCATAAATGTCACTTTCACTGACTGCCTTTTGGCATTTTATTTAAATGGAATTCAACTCTGGCTTGCTGCTGTCGCTCTTGCTGCTGCCCTTACCAACTTGTGCTTAGGGGTGGTTCCGTTTTACAACATCATCCCATTGGCCTTATTCTTCATGGCCCCAGAACAGAAAAATATGAAGAGCCACTCAAACCCTGAACCCTTGGTGAAGACCCAAGGTCCAAGGACTTGAAAAGAAAGACTATACCAGACTAGCACAGCCGTGTGTGCTTGGCCTTCTGTGGCACCACTTGCAGGAAAACACTTGTGAACTCCAGGACTCGTCCTGTCCAGGACCCAAGTTGCTTCATCAGGTGAGGGGGAGCACACACAAGCCATCTTCAGCTGAGTGCCACAGGAGACCACTCTGGCACAGAACTTTGAGTGACGTATCTCAGCCCTGAGTCCGTTGTGACGGAACCCAATATCTTGGTTGGGATGTTATACCTGGTCACCAGCTTCTCACAGTCCATCCTATCTTGGCAGGTAAACGCTGATGCTGGGCCTCTAGACATGTATGAGGAGTGGGATTTTGCTGCCAACAGGATGTTGACATGTGCAAATTCCCCTTTCTCTCCTTTCGCTCTTGCACAAAGCATCCATTGCTTCATCGATTCTGCAGACTAAGTAGAAGAGACAGGGGTGGTGAAGCCTTTTCCTGGGAGAACCTGTAATTTGGAGAAAGCTAGCATCTTGTCTAGGCCAAATGATGCTAGAAATGATCTGCTTAATTCAGCCGTATAAATGTGGCCACATCTCACAGATTTAGGCCTGAATCACAGAACCTAAGAGATTTCCAGCCGAAAGCTTGAATTTCCAGAAAATTGCAAATCCATAGTGTAAAAAATAAGTAGAAAATATAGCTCCCAGCCTCAGTACTGGCTCTGCAGACTAGGGCCCTCACAATCTTGTGTATAATATCCCCTAGAAACAAGTGATGATGGGACTATTTGGTAGGTTCCAAAGCATTTTTACAGATTTGACTGGTGTCTGAGAACTTTTGAAAGGCTGTCTTCATATTTTTGTATTTTTAAGTATAAAGGTTGGAAGAGGTAAGGAATGAAAGAGATACTCACAAAATAAACCTTGAAATGTCTTTGTGGCAGGTTATTTTTGCTTATTTTAAAATAACACTTTTTGGAAGTGGTGAGGGAGAGTTATCATGAAGATGATTTTGGCTACAACATATTAAAGTAAATTTATGAAATGAAACTGTCCAAAACTCTTGACATGCAGGCAATAAAAAAGAAAAAATAAAAGTCAAATTAAGGCAGGGACATCATCAAGTGCTTGTGCCTTCAAATAACACCTAATGTGGAAGTCTGTCTCTTGTTATGCATTGCTCATCTCAGTGAATGGAGACCATCTAAATAGTTTTCTTAGACAAATATATAGAGTGTCCTTCACTCTTCCTTGTTTGACAATCCTCTTTCTCAATCAACCGCTAAATTCTGACAAGCCATCTCCTTAATGTGATTTAAATGCATCTATTTCTATTCACATTAATGTTTTACCATTGTTGATGTAGCAGTGACTTTTTTAGTCTTTTTTCTACACTAAACCATTCTTAATGATGTTGCCAGAGTAATATTCTAGAACAAATAAGCATGCAGTCATGAGAGTCTACCCATCTAGATCTATGCACTGTTCCTTGCTTTGATGCCCTCAAGAAAGTTTTCTCTAAGGAACTGAGCTCATAGTGATCTATATACTTAGACTTGTTCATTTGCTGTGTTTCTCATTTGACTGATCTGTGATCATTGCCCTTTATAAATCTTTTTGGGTGTGTATGTCTTTTCTCTCAGAATATAAGAAATGACTTTGATGGTTTTTGTATCTCCTGCAATATTTAGTTAGCTATGGGGCCCAATGGTCAACAAATTTTCAGAATTTGCTGGATATTTATATTGGCCTAGTATGTAGCACAGTCCCTGATGAGTTTTAAATCCAAGACACTAGAAGTGTGGTCCCTCACTGTGTGTGGTGGTCACCAGAACAGTCTCCAACTAAGCTTATAATGGGGAAAAAAGCCAGTGGAGCCTGGACATCCCAGACTTATCCAGAAAATATTGAGATAGAGGTATTCCCACCTCCCAATCTGTTTGATTGACTATATTGGATATTTTTGAGATTTGAGACTAGCACTGGGCTCAGCAGATCTTCCCTGCTGGAACTGTTGAGGTGAGCTGTAAGGAGAGAAAGAGCTAATAGAGCCATCCTTTCAATTGTTCCTAATGGCCTGTCCTCCTCTAGAGGGGACAACTAGAATTAGATATAGGGAAATCTAAGGAAAACTTGTCTGTAAATTTTGTATTCTGTTGCAGGCTTTCAGACTTCTAGGATTTCTCCCTTAATTAAACATTGATTAAGGTTTATCATTTTAATTTGAATGATGGTTTATTTCAGATGGAAATATCATTAAGTTTCTGGGTACACTAGCACATCATTACTGCTTTTTATAGTTTCTGAAAGTTCTCTGTAGTTTCTTTCTCTCTCCATATCTTGGTCTTTGTCATTTTCTCTGTGTTTCTTGTCTCTTCTCCTCAGTTGATATTACAGTAATAGTCTCGGTAGGCTCTACTTCTTTTTATGATCAGAAGGAAAATATTTTAGAGAAAGAAAGAATCAGCTAAAAATTCCATCAAACAAAAGTATAGTCCGGGGTCCAGCATTGTGTTGTAGCAGGTAAAGCCACTGCTGCGATGCTTCATGGGCATTGGTTTGTGTCCTGACTGCTCCACTTCTGATCCAGCTCCCTACTAATAGCCTGGGAAAACAGTGGAGGATGGCCCAAGTGCTTGAGCCCCTGCACCCATATGAGAGACCTGGAAGAAGCTTCTGGCTCCAGCCTGGCCCAGACCAAGCTGTTGTTGGCACTTGAAGAGTGAACCAGCAGATGGAAGAACTCTCTTTCTTTCTCTCTGTTTGTCTGTCTCTCTCTTAATTTAACTATGCCTTTCAAATAAATAGATAAATCTTTAGCTCCCATATGACATCTATAAAGAGGGACTGAAAAAGGTCACAGAAACAAAGTGAGTTCATGGTGAGCATGGTGACATTTAGGAACGGATACAAATCTCAGAGCACACTCCAGGCAGGTGTGACCTGTTTGGGTGGCAGGAAGCTCATGTCGTCTGTGACCTCAGTGTGGAGGTGAGGTTGTCCTACAGAGTCACTCCATTTCCAAAGAAAGGAAGTAGCCTTCCTGCCCACAGACTGCACTCTTTACCTTTGTTGGGAAAACAGAGTCTAAGTTCTCAGGGTTTTAAATCAGGTCTGATTAGGAAGCAAACAAATTTGTCTTCCTCCTTCTCCTTCTCCTTCTCCTTCTCCTTCTCCTTCTCCTTCTCCTTCTCCTTCTTCAAAGACTCATTTATGTTTTTATTTGAGAGGTAGAGTTACAGAGAGAGAAAGGTCTTTTATCTGCTGGTTCACTCCCCAAATGGCTGCACCAGCTAGAGCTGGGCTGATCTGCAGCCGGGAGCCAGGATCCTCTTCTGGGACTCCCGGGTGCAGGGGTAGAAGCACTTGGGACATTTTCTACTACTTTTCCAGGCCATAAGCAGAGAGCTGAATTGAAAGAGGAGCAGGTGGGACTTGAAATGGTGCCCTTATGGGATGCCGGCAACCTCAGGCAGTAACTTTATCTGCTACACCACAGCTCTGGCCCCAGGACCTTCCAGTTTCTAAGCACACTCATATACATCTCTTTTCCAGAGTTTTGCTCTCCATCTATTCAAGGTTGCAGAATGTAGACAGTCTGATGCCTCTGTCCCTTCTGACCATCTCCTCAAATTCAGGCTCCAGAGCAGTTTCTACATCATGAACCACGTCAGACTTCCCGAGAGCTGTTAGTTCTCTTCAACTAAAATGCTTTACTATTTCTCAGGCATTATGAGTGATTATAGTTCCCCTGCCCTTTTGTGATTATCCAAGAGGATTTGGATAGTTGGCTAAAAGGCGTCCAGATCACTCCCACTGCTTTTACTGGGAGTTTCAGTGCCTTTGTTGGCATCACTGCTAATGACCCTGTGTTCACCTTCCTTGTATACTTCATTCTAATGGTTCCTATCTTTCTCCCTGCTAGCACCTGTGCGGTCTTGTGTTTTGTGACCCAAGCTTCATGCTTTCCTCTGCTTTGCTGTTTCTTACCCCACATATCTGTGCTCTGGTCTAATCGTGACCTCCCCTCCTTGACTCCTCCTGCTCTTGAACTCTGCAAGAACCCCCATCACTGCCCAGCCCTTCCTCTCTCACCATCTAGGGCAGTCACCGTAATTGTATCTTGGGGACATTGGTTGGGATTCTGGACCCCTCACTGTTTTCCTGCCTCCTCTGTGTTGGTCAAGAGACATGTGCTACACATTCCTATCCAAGTTCCCCCTCTAATTCTCCAAAGCAACTCTTTTAAAACTTCATCCCTGCTTGCAAGTTCCCTGCCTCAGCAGTCACTTCCAACAAGGAAATCAAGGCCATTAGGCGTCTAACTTTGGCCTACTGCTGGGCGCTCATACTCTTACGCATTTAACTACCACTTACATTCTAAGGGCTCCCGGGTCTGTACTTTCATCTCCTGCTTTTTCCCTTCTCTCATATTTGGTCTCATGAATCCAACTCTCTGATGCACATTTCCTGCTGATTATTGCTCATTTGCCTTAAAAAAAAACCAGCATGCCCCAAACCAGACTTGTGTATTTCTCACTTTCTAAACCTGGGATGAAAGATAAGTTTCATCTTGTATTCAAACTTTGAATTAAGTCAGACAAGGAAATGGATAATGTACAAATTATTAAGAAATAGAGTCAACAAGACTTAATGAGCACAACTAGATGCACATGGAGAATGAGGAGTCTAGGATAATCTGCTAGATTTGGTTTAGGTGGCTTGGCTTATGTGTGTTCATAAGAGGAAAGGAAATACAAAAGAAAGAACACAGTTGGGAGTTAGAAAATAGGTCAGTTGTGGAAAGATTAATTTTAATACCTTTGATATCCATTGGTAGGTAGGTAAATAAGTCTTGCATTCAGCTAAACAAGGAAAAAAACAACTGAAGGTAAGGACATATATTAAAGTTTATCAGCATCGAGATGGTAAAAGTTGATGCTGGAAAATCTTGTGTAGAAAGTTTATTCAGTAAGGAAAGATACAAAGTGAAAGTGCAAGGAATGTCATTTTTTAAATGGAACTAGAAAGAAACCTGAAAAATGAGGCTAAAGAGATCGTGCTAACCATGTGTTTCGGGTAAATACAAAGAAGTGCTCAAAAGTATGGGATACTGGGCAGAAGTGTGACACAGTGGGTGAGGTCACCATGTGGGTCCCACACACGGCATACTGGAGTGTTGTTTCAAGTCCCAGCTACCCTGCTTTCCATTCAGCTTCTGTAAGCTCATCCTGGGAGCTGGCAGAAGATGGTTCAAGTGCCTGCCATCCATCTTAGGGATACAGATTGAGCTCTGGGCTCCAACTTCCGGCCTGGCCCAGCCCTGGCTATTGCGGGCATTTGAGGAGTAAATCAGCTGATGGAGGATGAAAGAGTTCTCTTTTTGTCTATCTTTGTTTCTCTTTCATTCTGACATTCAAATGGATAAAAATAAGCAAATAAACATTTAAAAAGTATTGTATATAGACAAAAAAAAACAATTAAGATATGAACTATTCAATGGCCATTGAAACCAACAATTAGTGATGTTAGCTAGCAAGAATTATTTCAGTGGAGAGATTCAGGTGGAAGACAGATTCAATGGAAAATTCAAGTGGGAAAGAGGCAGAATATGCACACACACACTCATACATACACACACACACACACACATGCACCTGTCGCATGAAACAGACCTATAGAGAGCTGCGACACAGCTGTTACTAATGGGCTGTGGGAAGAACTGATGGGGAGAGCATTTCCTAGAGTTGTGAAGTTGGAAAATGTTCCGTAGAAAAGACGGAATTGAACTCAGATTTTAAGGCTAAGTACAAATTTTAATCAATATTATTGAAGTATAGTTTACCTGTAATGAAAAATCATCCTTTTAAAATGTTCAGTTTGGGGAGTTTGACAAATACTCATATATAAATCTATGGAAACACCACTTCACTCAATATATAGAACACTTCCCTCAATTCCAAAATGTTCTGTGTTCTTATGCAATTGATATTCACTCCACCATTGGCCCCAGGCAACCACTGCTTTCCTTTTTGTCATCATGGACTGATTTTTCCTACTTTCTAATTTCATATAAATGAGATCAAAGATACATATCCTTATAGTCAGCATACTATTTTTGTGATCCATCCATGTTGTCACAAATATAAGTAGTAGTTCCTTTATTTTTATTTTTTTTTTGACAGGCAGAGTGGACGGTGAGAGAGAGAGAGAGAGAGAGAGAGAGAGAGAGAGAGAGAGAAAGGTCTTCCTTTGCTGTTGGTTCACCCTCCAATGGCCGCTATGGCCGGAGCACTGTGGCTGGTGCACTGCACTGATCTGATGGCAGGAGCCAGGTGCTTCTCCTGGTCTCCCATGGGGTGCAGGGCCCAAGCACTTGGGCCATCCTCCACTGCACTCCTGGGCCACAGCAGAGAGCTGGCCTGGAAGAGGGGCAACTGGGACAGAATCCAGTGCCCTGACCGGGACTAGAACCCGGTGTGCCGGCTCCGCAGGTGGAGGATTAGCCTATTGAGCCACAGCACCGGCCATGACCCGTTACCCTTAAATACTTTAGAGTGTATATATTAAAAATAGGAATTTTCTTTTATATAACCACAGTGTAGTTAGCAACCCAATGTATTATGCTGATTTGGTAATTTTTATCTAATCTACTACTCATTTCAAAATTTTTTCAGTTGCTAGAATGTTCTTTATGGAAGTGTTTGTCCTATGCAACACAGTATCAGTATAGTATCAAGGAATGTATGTAATGCATTCATGTCTCTCTAGCCTCCTTTAATCTAAGAACATTTCTTTTTTTCTTTTTTTAAAGATTTATTTATTTACTTGAAAGGCAGAGTTCCAGAGAGGCAGAGGGAGAGAGAGAGAGAGAGCATGCAAGAGAGAGCTTGTTCACTCCCCAAACAGCTGCAAGGGCTGGAGCTGGGCCAATCCGAAGCCAGAAACCAGGAGCTTCTTTTGGGTCTCTCATGTGGACACAGGGGCCCAAGGACTTGGGCCATCTCTACTGCCTTCCCAGGCGATAGTAGAGAGCTGGATCAGAAGAAGAGCAGCCAGGACTCAAACCAGAGCCTATATGGGATGCCAGCACTGCAGGCAGCAGCTTTACCTGATACACCATAGTGCTCACCTCTCTAAGAATATTTCTATAGCCATTCTTTGATGCTTATTACTTTTCCTTAAAGATTTTTTTATTTATTTGGAAAACAGAGTTACAGATATGGGAGAGGATAAGGGAAGAGAGAAGAGGAGAGGAGAGGAGAGGAGAGGAGAGGAGAGGAGAGGAGAGGAGAGGAGAGATCAGATCTTCTATCTGCTGCTGGCATTGCTGGTTGACTCCCCAAATGGCTGCATAGCCAGGGCTGGGTCCCACCAAAGCCAGGAGTCAGGCATTCCGGCTGACTTCCCTGTGTGGGTGGTGGGGACCCAAATAGTTGGGCCATCTTCCATTGCTTTCCCAGGTGCATTAGCAGGGAGCTGGACCTAGAGCTGGGACTGGAAGTAGCACTCTGTTATGGGATGCCGGCATGGCAGGTGGCAACTTAACCAGCTGTGCTGCAACACCAGCCCCAAATTTTATGACACTTTTTGAAGAATATGATCACTTCTACCTTTAAAATAGAAAAAATTCCTAATCTTATTTTTTATTATTTATATTATTTTATTTATAATATTTATATTATTTTTCCTTGTGAATAGATCGAGATTATGTCACGTCAGCTGGACTGCTGCTGTTGTGTCCTCAGGTTACCACTTTTGGAAGTGCACAATATCCATCTACCCCTCCTAGGTGGTGTTAATTTTGAGAATCTGATAATAGTGGCATCTGATTGTTTTTCTTTTGCATAGCAACTTTTTTCCCCTCTCTCATAACCAATAAGCAGTTATGTACAAACATTTTAAGACTAAGCAAATATTCCAATTCTTATCAAAACTTTGTTAGATTTAAGATGAATTTATGATTATTGCCTATCCAGGATTTACTATTATCATTGTGAAATGGTAATTTTCCCGCTCCTGTATATGCTCCACACTTAACCTGTTAGCCCTCAGCATTCTTCTCTAAGTGATATTCCCCCATCCTCGTTTATCTACTCCTTCCTCTGTGTCTCCTTGTTTCCCTCCTCTTTCCTTACTTTTTTTCCTTCCCTCCCTCCCTCCCTCCCTCCCTCCCTCCCTCCCTTCCTTCCTTCTCCCCTTTCTTCCTTCCTCCCTTCTCCCCTCCCTCCCTTCCTTCCCCCCTCCTTCCTTCTTCCCTTCTCCCCTCCCTCCCTCCTTCCCTCCCTTCTTCCTTCCTCCCTTCTCCCCTCCCTCCTCCCCTTCCTTCCTTCCTTCCTTCCTTCCTTCCTTCCTTCCTTCCTTCCTTCCTTCCTCCCTTCTCCCCTCCCTCCCTCCCTCCCTTCCTTCCCTCCCTCCTTCCTTCCCTCCCTCCTTCCTTCCCTCCCTCCTTCCTTCCTCCCTTCTCCCCTCCCTCCCTTCCTTCCTCCCTTCTCTCCTCCCTTCCTTCCTTCCTCCCTTCTCCCCTCCCTCCTCCCCTCCCTCCCTCCCTTCCTCCCTTCCTTCCTCCCTTGTCCTCTCCCTCCTCCCCTCCCTCCCTCCCTCCCTTCCTTCCTTCCTTCCTTCCTTCCTTCCTTCCTTCCTTCCTTCCTTCCTCCCTTCTCCCCTCCCTCCCTCCCTTCCTTCTTTCCCTCCCTCCTTCCTTCCTCCCTTCTCCCCTCCCTTCCTTCCTCCCTTCTCCCCTCCCTTCCTTCCTCCCTTCTCCCCTCCCTCCCTCCCTCCCTCCCTTCCCTCCCTCCTTCCTTCCCTCCCTCCTTCCTTCCTCCCTTCTCCCCTCCCTCCCTTCCTTCCTCCCTTCTCTCCTCCCTTCCTTCCTTCTTCCTTCCTTCCTTCCTTCCTTCCTTCCTTCCTTCCTTTCCTCCCACCCTCCCTCTCTCTTTTTCTCCATTACTTCATCATCTACTTATTGTTGGTTTAATTTCTGTTTTTTCCCCCAGTGGTTTATAGTTTCTACTGCACCGTTGTATTCTGGTGCTCAAATTGGTGGCCTGGATTTTCAAGCTGGCTGTGATGTCTTTGTGCTCCATCCCCGTTACTGCTTTTCCTAGCACTTCCTTTCTTCCTGGTACAACCAGATGCACTTCTTTCATCTTACATCTCTCCTGCCTCAGACCTGGAGCCAGACATTTCTCTCTGGAATGCTGATTCTTTTTAGTGGAATACAGGGTCAGAGACAATGGTCTGGGCACCGCATATGCTCACTGCTATGTGGAGTCTTTGCTCTACAACTGAATATATGAAATATACATCTTTAATCTTTTTGGGAAGTGACCTAGTGATCTCATGATTGGATGACACTCATCCTGAAGTAGAAGTCTCAGGAAGATCACAAACTAACACGAATTTAAGCACATGCAAAGCCCTTTTCTATAACCTTAACATTTGGAGGACAGACTGGTTGGATATAATATCCTTAGCTTACGCTTTTTCTTTACATTTCTTGGAAAAGTTATTCCACTATTATCATGCTTTTATGTTGCTTTTGAGAAAGCCTGGTAACAATCTAATTCTTTTGACTTCATAATTTATTTCATCTTTTTGGCCAGAGCTCTTGAGTATTTTCACTTTATGTCTCAGAGTTCATCATTCTAGGTTAATTTTCTTTGGAACTTGCTGAGCTGTTTCAACGTATAGATTCCTCTTTTGTTTCTGGAAAGTCTCTTTTTTGTTATTATAGTTTAAATTTGAAATCCCTCATGTTTTTTTGACTTTCATCTTTGGGGTAGCACTTCATATGAAAGGATAAATGAATGTTTGCTTTTTTTTTTTTTGGCCTTTCTTTGCAACAACTTTACCACAGAGTTGTTTCATTTATTTATCCCATTTTTATTCCCTTTTTGCTCTACTGATTTTATTCAATCTATTTTATTATGTTTACATCCAAATTTACCCTTATTTGCATACCCGGTAATTTAGACATCTTTTTTTTTTTTTTGGTGTGGCTTTGTTATTTTCTTGTATTTCTTTCATGAGGGAAACGAACTCTTATTTTCTTTCTATGATATTTGGGTCCATTTCATTTTGTAATTTTCATATTTCATATTCAAAGTTTTAATGTCTTCATATGCTTGCTTAAAGTACTATGTTACAGTTTTCCTCAGCTTTGTATTTTGTTTCTTTTATCAGAATCTCCTTAGCAGGAAAATTGAAATTTTGACATAAACTTACATGGATATGGTCTTTTTTATGCTCTTATTGACGAGGTTCTAAGTATGGTGGCATAGCTTGCTGACATATTTTGCTTTTGTGGTGTAAGTTACTTTTCTTTTAAGCTACAGCAAGTTGATTGTGATGCTCCCTGGTATGATTTTCTGTGTGCTTAGTTATTTAGGGCTTGTTGAAACTCTTGAGTCTGTGACTTTATGACCGTTTTCATATTGGAAAATTTTCAACCATTATCTTTTTCAAGTGTTTTTTTATTTTCTCTCTCCTCTCCATCCTCTGGGGCTAAAATTTTTATTTTCCAAGTGATTTTTTATTCAGCCTTCTATCTCTGTGTATTTTCTGTTACTATGTTTTCAAATTCACTAATTTTTCCTTCTTTAGTGGCTACGTTAAGTCTGATCCTTGTAATTTTCATTTTCAATTTTTTTTATCTTTAGGACTCTTCATTGTTTTTTTAAATAATATTAAATTATTTATTTGAGAGAGACCTAGAAAGATACAGAGACAAATAATTGGAGAGAGAGAGAGAGAATTCCTATCTGCTGGTTCACTCCCCAAAAGTCTGCAATAGCCTCAGGTAAGGCCAGGGGCCAAAGCCAGGAAGGAGCTAGGAACTCAGTCCATGTCTTCTATGTGATTGGTAGGGACACAATCACTTGAACCATCATCTGTTGCCTCCCAGAGTGTGCGTTAGCCCGAAGGTGGAATCGGCAGCACAGTCAATACTAGGTGGAATCGGCAGCATAGTCAATACTCAAACCTAGGCTCTTTGACATTAGACTCAGGCATCCCTTCCAACAGTTTAATCACCTGGGCAAATGTTTTAAAAAATCTTTTCTATTCTTTCAGCATTAGGTTCATTTTTTTCAATCTTGTGTGTAATATTTAAAATAACAGTTTTTGGAGTGGGCATTTGGTGTAGTGAATGAGATGCTGTGTAGAATACCCACATTCCATATCATAGGGTTTGGGTTTGTTTCAGCTCTGCTCCAAATTCCAATTTCCTGCTAACAAGTACCTTGTGAGACACCAAGTGATAGTTCAAGTACTTGGGTCCCTGCCCCCCACGTAGGAAACCCAGATTGGTTCCTGGCTCCTGGCCAACTGTGGTCATTTGAGCCAGTAGACAGGAGGCATCTCTCACTCTCCTTCTCTCTGTCTGCCTTTTGAAATAACAATATAGTATAATATAACATAATATAATAAGTAAGGGACCTAAACAGACACAAAAAAATATTAACAATGGTAGCTGACATTGTAGCTCAGAGGGTTAAGTTGCCACTTGCATTGTTGGCATCCCCTGTCAGAGAGCTGGTTCAAGTCTCAGGTGTACCTCCTCTGATCCAGCTCCCTGCTAATTTGCCTGAGAGGCAGCAGATGATGTCCCAAAATGTGCACTGCTGCTGCTCATGTAGGACTCCTGGATGGGGTCCTGCCTCCTGGCTTTGGCCTAGTCCAGCCATGGCCATTTTGGCCATTTGGAGAGTGAATTACCAGATGGAAGATTTTTTTTTCTCTCTTTTACATTGCCTTTCAAATAAATAAATAAATATTTTTTGAAAAAGTAATGCTCGGCACACCATGTGGCCACACACATAGTGTGTATGCAATAATGCATGCTTGGCAAATGAGTGGATTAATCTGATAAAGACTTTAAAATGAAAAGAAAAAATAAAATAATAACAGATTTTATGGCTTGATAATTCATTTTTTTTAACTTTCTGAATATGTTTCCATTTAGTGATTTTTTTCTTTTTGTTATAGGACACATTTTCTAGATTTTTCATGCTGGCAATTTTTACTTTAATATTAGACATTTTTAATATTTCATAGTTATCTGGTGGATTTTGTTGTATCCTTTTAAACAGCTTGGGAACTAGTTCCATGAGGTGGTAGAATTACCTGTGGGTCAAGTGATTATTTGGAGGCTTGTTGATAAGCTTTTGTTAGGGAAGTAATAGCATAATCTTCAGTGTTGACACTGCAGAGGTTGATTTTTCTAGTGTTCTGTTGACTGTCCTACACATTTGATACCTTCTCTCCTGTCTGGCAGAGGGACACAGGATTTCCAGCCCTGTGTGCAGTCCGGGCATTGTTTGGGTTCTAGTTTCTCTCTGATTGTTCTTTCTCCGGCACTTGTTCCTTGCACAATGTACCTAAAGGGTTTCCTTTTGCACCCACAGATTGTTTATCTGCCCAAAGTTCTGGAACACCTGGAAGATTTCTGCAACACTCCCTCTGCAGTCTCTGGTTTCTAATATGTTCATATCTTTAAATACCTGTACTGTCACTCATTTTAAAAATGCATTTATCTGAAAGGCAGAATGAGAGAGAGTGCGAGAGAGTGTGAGAGAGAGAGAGAGAGCGAGCGAGCTATCCCATCAGTTGGTTTGTTCCCCCAAATACCTGCAGCAGTTGGGAATAGGCCAGGTCATGCTAGGAGCCAGGAATTGCATTTGGGTTTCCTGGTGGGAGGCAGGCATTCAAGTACTTCAGATGCCAACTGTTGCTTCTTGGAGTGTGCATTAGCAGGAATCTGGAGTGTGCGTTAGCAGGAATCTGGAGTGTGCGTTAGCAGGAATCTGGAGTGTGCGTTAGCAGGAATCTGGAGTGTGCATTAGCAGGAATCTGGAGTGTGCGTTAGCAGGAATCTGGATCAGCAGCAGAGCTGGAGCTTGAAATCAGGCCTTCCAGTATAGGGTGTGGGTGTTGCGAGCAGCAGCCTAACCTGCTGCCTCCAAATGCCTGACCCATGTCTGTCATTTAAAGGTTAAAACTTTGGGAGAGAGAGAAAGAGAGAGAGAGAGAGAGAGAAAAGAAGAAGAAGAAGAAGAAGAAGAGTGCATGCAGTCAGCCGTCTTTTTTTTTTTTTGACAGGCAGAGTGGACAGTGAGAGAGAGAGGGACAGAGAGAAAGGTCTTCCTTTGCCGTTGGTCCACCCTCCAATGGCTGCCACGGCCAGTGAGCTGTGGCCAGTGCGTTGCACTGATCTGAAGCTAGGTGCTTCTCCTGGTCTCCCATGGGGTGCAGGGCTCAAGCACTTGGGCCGTCCTCCACTGCACTCCCGGGCCATAGCAGAGAGCTGGCCTGGAAGAGGGGCAACTGGGACAGAATCCAGCACCCCGACTGGGACTAGAACCTGGTGTGCCGGCTCCGCAGGTGGAGGATTAGCCTATTGAGCCGCGGTGCTGGCTGTCACCCGTCTTTAACTAGAAGTTCTCCCTCTTTTTCTTTTTTTTCTCCTTTACCTTAGAGAGAAAGTTTACTTAACCCAAAGCAGTCAGAGAATCTTTGAACTGTGGGCAAGGACTATAGCCAGACCTCTGAAAGGGCTAAAAAATCCTCTGAGAATATAGTGAGCTATGTTTATATCTTTGCTTTTTTCTTCACATATATGCCCATGAAAAAGACTAACCTACGATATTCTGTTCTTATGTCTACATTGCCATTTGTTTAAAACTAAGATTATGAGCTCATTAAATTAATTGGGAACTCATTTTCTATGTGCTGGAATAGTTTGTATAAATACTGGCTTTTGGCCGGCGCCGAAGCTCACTAGGCTAATCCTCTGCCTGCGGCGCCAGCACACAGGGTTCTAGTCCTGGTCGGGGCTCCGGATTCTGTCCCGGTTGCCCCTCTTCCAGGCCAGCTCTCTGCTGTGGCCCAGGAGTGCAGTGGAGGATGGCCCAAGTGCTTGGGCCCTGCACCCTATGGGAGACTAGGAGAAGCATCTGGCTCCTGGCTTCAGATCAGCGCGGTGCACCGGCTGCAGCGCTCAGGCTGTGGTGGCCATTGGAGGGTGAACCAACAGCAAAAGGAAGACCTTTCTCTCTGTCCCTTTCTCTCTCACTGTCTACTCTGCCTGTCAAAAAAAAAAAGTATAGAACTTTTCATATTTTTGATTTTTTATTATATTTATAGATTGTAGTTTTCAAGGAATTACGAATTTCATCTAAAGTTTCTAATAGATTAACAAAATTATTTCACTATTATCTTACTTTTCACATCTGTGACATCACTAATGATACTTTGTTTTCAATTCCTAACCTCACAGTAGTAATTTTTCCATTTCCCTTTTTTCTCTTGATCAGTCTTGCCAGGGATTTCCAATTACATTACTTTACTTTGTTCTTTTAAGATTTATTTATTATTTATTTGAAATTCAGAGTTACACACAGAGAGAAGGAGAGGCAGACAGAGAGGTCTTCCATCTGATTGTTCACTCCCCAGTTGGCTGCAACGGCCAGAGCTGTGCTGATCCAAAGGCAGGAGCCAGAAGCTTCCTTGGGTCTCCCATATGGGTACAGGGGCCTAAGGGCTTGGGCCATCTTCTACTGCTTTCCCAGGCCATAGCAGAGAGCTAGATCAGAAGTGGAGGAGCTGGGACTCAAACTGGCGCCCGTATGGGATGCCAGCACTGTAGGAGACGGCTTTACCTGCTCTGCCACAGCGCCAGCCCTTACATTAGTTTCTCAAAAGACTTTTAGCTCTACTGATGTTTTTATATATTTCTTTTCCAATTCATTAATTTCTGTTTTTATACATGTCATTTTCTTCTGTAAACTGTGGGCTTAACATATTTTAATCTAATTTTGAGATATATTATTAGTCCCTTAATTATTTTATTGTTCAATGTAGGCATTTAAGGCCATGTATTTTCTTCTAAGCATAGCCTTAGCTGCGTCCCAGAAAAAAATTTTATGTGTGGTAATTTCATTATCATTCAGTTTAAATCTGCGATTGCTATTATGAAATTTTCTCCTTGGCTTATATGTTACCTAGAAGTATACTGATTAATTTCAAACATTTAGAAAATGGGGATTTTCAAGCTATCTTTTCATTATGAATTTCTAGCTTTAGGCATTACAAGCAAAAATTTCCCCATTATTTCAGATGTATTTTAGAGTTTGTCGATATTTATTTTATGGTTCGATTTGATGAATAAAAAAGCTATGCAGCTGAGAGTGTGGGTATTCTTTAGTGATTTTCTGGTATATGTAGGTCAGATATCTCAATTTCCATTTTCATTGCTGATTCTTGATCTTCTACTTTTTCTCTAGGTATTGGAGTCTTGGATAATTTAGTCTTCCTCTTCTTTTCTCTTTCCCTTTCTTCCTTTGCATTCTCAACTATTACAATTTTATCCATTCCTGTACTTTAACTAACAAGTCCCAAAGTACAAAATTTCTAAATTCCAAAAGAATCGGGGGAAAATAAAATGGATTTCTGGTAGCCTGCTACTGTTGTTAAACCTAAATTATCTCACCCTTGACACTCCAACTTTGTTACTATCTCTTCTCTGCTCATCATATCTCTTGTAACCACTTTGTCTACATTAAGATTAACTTGTTAATTTCAATCATACAGTCTTCAATCTTTTCATATCTGAACCCATGTCCTGGGGTTTCCCTCAACAGCCTTTGCACCTAATGACTGGGATGTACTGCTCACCATTCTATAAGTTATGTAGTCATTTCTTGATTTATGAGCTCATTTATTCTAAAATTATTCACTATATTTGTAAATCACCAAATTAAAGAAACTTCTACATACTATTCCAATACCATCTGGGGAAATGGAATCAAATGATCATATTAGTCAAATTTCTATTGTCCAGAATGTAACTATTTTACACCAGTAAGCACCAATTACTGGATTTCTAGAATTTTATTTTACATTTAACAGTAAAGAATCCAAAAGACTGATATGTAATATTCATTATCAAATTTGTTTCTAACTTTCTAGTTATGCTAGCCAGTAGGGCTACACATTAGTAAGAGATAGAGCATTTAGCTTGTAATTAAATATGCTCACTTAAACCAAAAAAATGAGAAATGCTGGTGCTGGTGCTGGTGCTGTGGTATTGTAGGTTAAGCTTTTGCCTGCCATGCCGGCACCCCCTATGGGCGCCGACTCACGCTCCTGATGCTCCACTTCCTATCCAGCTCCCTGCTAATGGCCTGGGAAAGCAGTGGAATTCTGGAACCTGCCCTTGGTGACCTGCCCATCACGGCCTGAAAAGCACTCTCCATCTTCAGAAATGTGTAGACTTATGTATAGTTTAGCAAGTCTAAGCCTGAAACCACTCTTTTTTTTTTTTTTTTTGGACAGGCAGAGTGTACAGTGAGAGAGAGAGAGAGAAACAGAGAGAAAGGTCTTTTTTTACGTTGGTTCACCCTCCAAGTGCTTGGGCCCCTGTACCCACGTGGGAGACCTGAAGAAGCTCATGGCTCCTGGCTTCCGATTGGCCCAGTTCCGGCCATTGCAGCCATCTAGGGAGTGAACCAGTGGATGGAAGACCTCTATTTCTGTCTCTCTGTCTATAACTCTGCTTCTCAAATAAATAAATGAATCTTAAAAAAAAAAAAAAAAACAAGAAACAAATCCCAGAATTGCGTTATTAGGAAATACAGGATACAAAAAGTGGATCTTTTATTGTGTTGCATTACACAAGAAATTTTATGAATGGAGTATCATCTACTGCAAAGTAGATGATTGTGGTAGGACTAATTTTTTTAAAAAAATTATTTATTTCAGAGGCAGAGAGAGAGACAGAGAGAGATACAAGGGGAGAAAGAGAGAGGGGAAGAAGGAGAGGGAGAAAAAGAGAGAGAACTCCACTGACTCAATCTCCAAATGCCCACAACATTAGAGACTGGGCCAGGCCTAAACTGGGAGCCTGGAATGCTATCTCAGTCTTCCATGTGGGCAACAGGGACACACATACTTAAATCATCAGCCACTGCCTCCCAGGATGTGTGATAGCAGGAAGCTGCGATTGAGAATGGAGTAGGGACTGGAACCCAGACACTCTGAAATGGGATGCAAATAATGAAAGTGGCTTAAACACTGTGCCAAATGGCTGTTCCCAGAACTTTTATTTGTATGTCCTTTTTTTTTCCTTTTTTGACAGGCAGAGTTAGACAGTGAGAGAAAGAGAGAGTGAGAGACAGAGAGAGAGAGAGACAGAGAGACAGAGAGAAAGGTCTTCCTTTTTCTGTTGGATCACCCCCCAGCGCGTTGCAGCCAGCGCGCTGCACCGATCCAAAGCCAGGAGCCAGGTGCTTCCTCCTGGTTTCCCATGGGGTGCAGAGTCCAAGGACCTGGGCCATCCTCCACTGCCTTCCTGGGCCACAGCAGAGAGCTGGCCTGGAAGAGGAGCAACTGGGACAGAACCGATGCCCCAACCGGGACTAGAAACGAGGGTGCCGGCGCCGCAGGTGGAGGATTAGCCTAGTGAGCTGTGGCGCCAGCCTGTATGTCTTTAACTTTAAAAAAAATACTGTTAGGGTAGGTCTTTAGCCTAATGGTGAAGACATGGGTTAGGATGCCAGCATCCTACATCAGAGTACTTGGCTTTGGTCCTAGCTCTGATATCTGGCTCTATTCCCTGATTCCAACTTCCTGCTAACACAGACCCAAGGAGGCAACAGTGATTGTGCAAGTCAATAACTTCTTGCTACCAGAGTGGGATAACTGGATAGGGTTCCCAGTTCCCAGTTTTGGCCCTGGTGCAGCCCCAGTTCTTGCAGTCATTTGGTGAGTGAACTAATGGATGGAAGCCCTCACTGGTTGTCTCTATCTCTCTTTGTCACACAAATTAATTTTAAAAAATATTCTTAAACTGCATTTTTTTCCATTTTCCATCATTATGGCTAACATTTTTCTCTTTACAATTCTGAGTGATTATCCAAGCTCTTCAAGATTATACATTTAAACTCGATGAAGGGCGGGATGGGAGAGGGAGTGGGAGAGGGGAGAGGCGCAGGAGGGAGGGAGGTTGGGGAGGGGGAAGCCACAACAATACAAAAGTTGCACTTTGTAAATTCACATTTATTAAATAAAAAAATAACTATATAACAAACAAAAAAAGAACTTAATACTTTACCCTTTTAGTATTTTTTATGTTCTACTTAAAACTATTAGTTGAACTCTGTAATAAATACACAATTATTCTTAGGTGTTTAAATTTAACTGAAAAGTGATCTCTGTTAAATCAACAGGAGTCACTGTGCTCTTACTCCTCATGTAGGATCTCTGTCCTTAATGTGTTGTACATTGTGAATTAATGCTATAACTAGTACTCAAATAGTATTTTACACTTTGTGTATCTGTGTGGTGCAAACTGTTGAAATATTTACTTAATATATGCTAAATTGATCTTCTGTATATAAAGATAATTGAAAATAAATCTTGATGTGAATGTAAGGGGAGAGCGAGTGGGAGAGGGGAGTGTTGTGGGTGGGAGGGAAGTTATGCGGGGGGGGGAGCTATTGTAATCCATAAGCTGTACTTTGAAAGTTTATGTTCATTAAATAAAACTTTAAAAAAATAAAAATAAATAAATAAAAGATTATACATTTAGTGGTAGAACCAAGTTAGAACAGAGTCCTAGGGACAGCACTGTGGCACAGCGTGTTAACGCACTGGCCTAAAGCGCTGGCATCCCTTATGGGCGCTGGTTCTAGTCCCAGCTGCTGCTCTTCTGATCCAGCTCTCTGCTATGGCCTGGGAAAACAGTAGAAGATGGCCCAAGTTCTTGGGGTCCTGCACCTGTGTGGGAGACTGGAAAGAAACTCCTAGCTCCTGGCTTTGGATCGGCGCAGTTCCAGAGTGAACCATCAGATGGAAGATCTCTCTCTCTCTCTCTGCCTCTCCTCTTTGTGTAGCTCTGACTTTCAAATAAATAAATAAATCTCTATTAAAAAAAACAGAGTCCTGGACATTCAATCTGACATTAAAAGCAACAACAACCAAAAACAACAACCAAAAACCCTGAATTCCAACATAAAGACTCTAGTCTTTCATTTAGCTTCTTTCATTCCTTAATCTGAACCCAGGCAAAACAGGGGAAGAGGCCTAGAAGGCAGACAGGAAAATATCCATCATTCTACCACTGATCTTTCTTTTCTCAGAGTCAGGCCATTTCCAGAGTGTGGACAGAGAGCTGCATGATTCACATCCCAAGACAGTGGTCTCTGTGTCTCTGGGAAGGGTGAAAATATTGAGTTGCGACAACTACCTCTGTATCCTGGACTACCGTGGTGGGTCCACATGCCATTCTCTTTATGTAGAAGTGCTTGCTATCAGCGCCTCCTCTCCTGTGCAAAGGAGGAGGGGATGGTGGTGATGGG
This sequence comes from Sylvilagus floridanus, assembly GCA_949820135.1. Taxonomy (NCBI): domain Eukaryota; kingdom Metazoa; phylum Chordata; class Mammalia; order Lagomorpha; family Leporidae; genus Sylvilagus; species Sylvilagus floridanus. Next base: position 125,039,845 of record OX463225.1, read on the forward strand.
GGAGCCAATTATGGCAGCTTCTCACTGCAGTGTGCAGAGTGGCTGTGTTGTCATTCAATACTGCCTGATGTTTAGCTGCAGTATGCAAACCACCAAGGCTGTGAGGAATCGCCGCTGAGAAGGGAACGCCTGACAGAGGCAATAAAGCACCTTCTTCTTCAGGAGGTGCCACTGCAGGGTCATAGAATTTGCATGCGGCTCCAGTTGTGCCTGCAACTCAGGTTATTAATTATTATCCAAATCACCCCTCTTGTTACCTCCAAGCTCTCATTATGGTTGCAAATACAGGTATGTTCAACTCCCGCCCCGCTGCCCGCATATATTATGCCACCAGTTTGTTATATAACTACTGAGAGCAGGAGCCCATCAGAGGGACTTTAACAAAATAAAAGCTCTGCAGAGGAGTGCTTTCTCTTTGTTTGGCCGAAAAGGGATGGTGATGATGTAAAACACCTTCACCCCGAAGTCCAGCATCCATACTCATCAAGTGGACTTGGATTTTGAGATTATCTTCTGTCATTTTGTCACAACGCATTTGCTTTGCAAAGGACAAGATCAGTAGGGGATGCTCTTATCCACATTCAAAATCAGATATGGGAAGTCAGGAACATCTCGGAAACAAGAGGTTAACCTGATCATTGTTGTTTATCGAGGCCCATATAGTGCCTTTCACAAACCTCGGGAGCTTTATGGAATTCAGACTGACCCCATAACTCTGCCTGCTGGTGAAACACGGCTGCCCTTGCTGCAGGACTCTTCTCTTTGTAAAATCACCAGCAATCCAGCGATAAATGATTTGCGTTAGAACAGTGGACTGTCTCCTTGCCCTCAGGACCTCTCTCCCTCCCCCTAGCATCCACGAAGCATCCTCACCTGGCTAACCTGGTCCATTCTCCAGCTCCAGAGGAAGTGCTGAGAAATCTCAGCTGCCTATACACTCTTTTAGACTTTTTTTCATTTGCAAGTTGATGCATCTATATAATTGATATTTGCATATATAAAAATTTATTCTTGAGTATAGGACTAGTGGATATTGACTTTTATCCTAAACCAAAGCAACTATGATAATGTAGACATAGCATTTAGTGCAGTGCTTGGTAGCTCTATAAATACTATCATTATTATTTAAATATGTTCTAACAATAACTATGCCTAGTTGCTGGCAAAATTTGTCCAGTAAATGTTGTTAACATGGGAAACTATGTCTTTACCTATCTTTTCATTATTATTCCCAAAGTCAAGGTAGGATTTTCAGACCCTTATTTTCCCAGCATTCACTTTTTCTTTCTGTTCACAGTGTGCTGATTTGTGTGTGTGTGTTTGTGTTTGATTTATTTGTGTTTTAGAAAAAAAATACTTGGGCTCTGAAAATATTTGAGCAACTTGCCCTGGATTCTGTTGCTCAGCCATTTCTTCCAGGTTCCCCAACAATAGAGGCAGCAAAGTGTATGTAGTTCTGTATCTGATTGGGCATTGAGATGGTAGGACTGTCCCAACAAAGTCCCTGTTGTGGGCTGAGTAGGATTTATCTCCCTAAAACGCATACAGTTGCTTAAGCTCTAGTATCTTAATATTAATAGTTGTTTAATGAAGGGTGGAGCTCTGATCTAATGATGGCATCTTAGAGGTGGGGTGGATGGGAAGTCTTTGGGTCATTGTGGGTGTACCACCGGAGGGTGGTTCTCATGAGAGGTTTAAGTATTTCAGTTGAAGTTCATCGAAGGAGCTCTCTCCTCCCTGGCATATGATATGATCACTGCCATTGCACCTACCATAACCAGCCTCCACTAGATGCTAGACTATGGAGCCACTTGATATAGAAACCTCAAACTGTTTCATTTCTAAAGAAACTCTTTTCTGGCATTTTAGAAAAGTAACAGACATTAGATTAATACAGTCCTCATTTATGAATGTTTGAATTATATATTATGCATGTTATCTTTGCCTCCTGATCACTCAGAAGTAATCTCTCTGTTCCTGTGTATTTGGAAACTTGGAGGCTGCAAATTGAGAGACACCATGTTGCAATAGGGGTGTGATCACGTCTTCATTTGTTCTAAAATAGTCACCTTCTAGTTGGAAGCTAGCAATGGCTCTCGAGCACGGTAGGCTTGCTCTTTGCAATAGAAGTAAAAGTACTAGGAGAGCATCAAATATGAAGGCTCATTAAAAAGTTCAAGGAAAATTCATGCTATGAAAAGCTGCATGGTTTTCAACTTTTTTGCTCCTAAATAAAGTTATCTCTTAATTCTACTTTTCTACAATCTTTTTGAAGTTCCCTCCTATGGTCCACTTGCATGGAATAATAAGCCTCACAGCATCACTTCCCAGGAGGTTTATTCATTTGCTAAAGCTGAAGAATATAAAATGAAAAATGGTGCAAAAACATTGCCAGATTGACAGAGTCAGAGAGTGTGGCTCTAACTCTGGAGCTAGCCAACAAAGACTATGTCCTTAGTCGCAGTACCACATTTTCTTGATGAGTGTTATGCTTCACCATCCTCACACTGCACATGCTCAAATGTCTTTCTTAATTCCTCTTTGGGAATGTCCTCAAGAGCTCTCTCCCCAGTTAAAGAAAACATTGGCATCATTGTAAGGTTGTCACATCTGGTTTTTGACCTAGAGACACATTTCTCACCTTAGTTGTCAGATTCAGCTCCAAGCACATTTTGCTTCTTTGCAGAAATTAAAATTACCGCAAAAATCATGAAAATTTGTGCCATTGAATATGCTCAGTTTCCAAAGAAACCAAAAACAATTCCAAAAAAAGGTACACTAGAATTTTCGTATTTAATGGCAACGTCTATGACAACAACACACAACTCATTTTTATCGCTTGAGTCACTATTGTTGCTGGTCGCATATCCATGCCATCTCCTCTTATGTAGAGAGAGGGCTCTGGACACAGAAAAGACAGAGTGAAAGACGTCAGGGGACTGTGTTGCTGTGGGACTCTGCAGAGCATGATCTGACTGCTCTGGACCCCAGGACTTGGAGGCAAAATAAAGGAATTTGAAGTTGATTCTTTGAGCTCTTCCCTAGATGCTCTACTTCACCTGCTGTAGTGAGGTGGAACCACCAGCGTGATGGGGTGCAACTGGGATTTCTGCGTTATGCCATCTTCAAGCGCTGATTCTGTGTTTTGGCCAGGATAACCTGCTGTCAGCTCTGTCTGGGAAATAAACAGAGGAGTTGTTCAAACCATGGCATGCAGAAGTGAATAGAAGCACGGTGGCCTCGAGAAGCATCCTGAAAAATTCCAGAATAACTACTCTTGGCAGAAGCAGTGACAAGATGAAGGAGATTCTCCTTGGCATCCTCAGATGCTCTGCAGAAAGGCAGTGGGCTTCCTGAGGGCAGTGAGAACAGGACTTAAATGATCTGTGGGATATTGTAGAGTAACTCCAACTTGGCAGGCAGGAACATTGGAGGACACTTGAGTTTTGTTGGAAAGTAGACAACAACATTCTATTTTGTTCATTCAAAAATAGTAAAATAGCAAAAATTAGTGTTTTATGTCACACATTTTACAGTTAGGCTGGGCCCAATAACCTCCTGTACATATAGGAGACTATGTATGTAAGAACTCTTGCCACATTGATTAACATCTACTAAGTGTTTAATATCTGGCAACTACTGTTGAAACAAATGTTATTTGCAGGATAATGGCAAGTCAGAAAGATGCCAGACATCTAAATGGGCAAATGCTGCTTTCATTAGCAAAAAGGAAAATAAGGAGGTTGGCATTGTGGTACAGTGGATTCAGCTGCTGTCATGCTGGTATCACATAAGGGTGCTGATTCACGTCCCTGCTGCTCCACTGCCAAAACAGCTCCCTGCTAATGCACCTGGAAAAGCGGCAGATGAAGCTCCTGGTTCCTGGGCTTCAGGCTGGCCTGACTCTGGCCGTTTGGGGAGTGAAGCAGTGGATGGAAGATCTCTATCTGCTGGGGAGCTCAGTTGCCCTCTTGAGATGCTAAAGATGAAACCAGGTGAAGACAGCTGAGCAGAAGAAAGGAAGGGCTCATGGAACCACTGTCCTCCCCTAGGTTGCTAACCTGTTGCAGGGAGCAAGGAAACCCTTTGCTGTGTAAGCCAGTCTCTGGGGGGGTTTCTGTTATTTGTCACTGAATATATTGTATTTGACTGATACGGTTTAGCAGATTGATGGAGTTCTCTGAGATCCTGATGTCTTTTTACCTGGATAAGGAGGTGATAAAATACAACACACACACACTCACACACACATTATTATAACAAGGGATGCTTCTCTAGCTTCTCTATTGTTTTCTCCCTCTCTCAAAAGACTGGTCTGGGAGGCAGCAATAAAGAGGAAGTAAAAATAGAATAGTATTTCACTACAAATGCCCTGATACGTTAATGCAAGGCTGCTCTGTTGTGGGGCCTAAATCACGGAATTTAAGCCAAAGCACCTCTTCCTCTCAGAGACTTGGATAGAGTACGTAGGGATGCGTGACAGACGCATCAGGCTGAGCACTCACCCGGTGACTCACTGGGTGGAGCATGTCCTCTTGCTGCGGACAGCTGGAATGGGGGAAGCGGTGGGGGCATGCCTCGTGCTGGGTGCCTCCTGGCTCTTGGCAGCAGCTTTGTTGCCCCCAGGGTGTATCACTAGCTTTGGAATCAGTGAATTTATGGGAAGGGGTGTTTGCAAGAAACCTTTTAGGGTCTGGCAAGAAGCATAAATGTGTGTGAAGCGTGAAGTGACAGATATAAGAACAGTGGTCGTGGCGGAGCCTGCCAAATGAGGGAGGGCAAGCTGGCCTCAAGAGTGGAGCCAGCATTTTAAACATAGTCTGCCAACTCCCTCACATCCTCCAGAAACTGTGTGTGGGGGGCTGTCTGAAGAGAGATGAAAAGTTCATCTTGCTTTTTTCAGGATGACAACAAATGGAGACAGCAACGGGGGAAACAGGAGCAGGAGACAATGGGGGCTGTCTCAGTTAGCTGAGGTACTACAGTCACCCCCTGAGCCCTCAAGAGCCCCAAGATTTGATTGAGTGAGGATTGCATGGGTCTTTAACTGTCATAACTGGTGGAGACAAAGCCAAGCAATGCACTTTAGTTATGATTATGTTCTTATTTTCACCCCTGATGTGAAATGGCCTGGGCATTGCTTGCTTCCATGTCCATTGCTGCACTTGAGTAGCTGAGTGATAATGCATTTGATATTCATTTGAGGTTTCACAGTATTCACTCATCTCCAACCACGCAGGACCTGACCAACAAATAGTTGATGAACTAAGGAAGGCTATTTCAATCATTCCTGGTAGTCATAACAATGATGATCATGATGACAAGAAAACAGCTATGGTAATAATAACAGCTGTGATTTATTGAATGATTATTGTGTGTAAGACATTTTCCATAGGTGATCTCGACTTTACAGGTGAAAAAAGAGGTGTGTGTGAGGGAGGTGGAGGTGGAGAGGGGAGGTCATAAAAACTTGATGTAGCCAGTTAAAGTAGCAGAGCCTAGAATCGTAGCAAAACTAGTCTCATTCCAAGAGCAGGGGCTTCCGCTATATTGACACATTTGAGTGCAAGGGCTCTTCCATGACAGTACTTCAGAAAGTTCATAAAAAGTGAAACTAAATAATAAGGTAATTTTGGTGCAAAATTTAAAATTATTTTTTAATTGGAGAGAGACAGAGACAGAGAGCGGAGAGAGATCTGATCTGCTGGATTAGTCACAAAATGCTTGCAAGAGCTGAAGCTGGGCCAGGCCAAAGCTGGAACTGGGAATCTAATCTGGTTCTCTGACCTGGGAGGCAGGGAACCAACTACTCAAGTCATCACCTGCTGACTCCCAGGGTGTGTATTAGCAGGAACCTGGAATCCAGAGCAGAGCTGAGACTCAAATCCAGACACTCCAATATGGGTGCAGGTGTGTTAACCTCTCTGCAGAATGCTTGCCCGTTGGTAGAAAAATGTTTAAAAAGTGTTCATTTTTTTACACATTTTCAATGAACTTTTAGCAGACCTTCCACAAATGCATGGATTTCAAAATTGTTTTGCATCAAAGTAAACTTATCTTTTAATTTCATTTCCCCCAAACATTTTTTTTAAGATTTCTTTATTTATTTGAGAGATAGAGTTACAGACAGAGAGAGGGAGAGGGAGACAGAGAGGTCTTCCTTCTGTTGGTTCACTCCCCGGACAGTGGCCGGAGCTGGACTGCTCCAAAGCCAGGAGTCAGGAGCTTTTTCCAGAACTCCCACACTGGTGCAGGGGCCTGACCACTGCTTCCTCTGGCCATTAGCAGGGAGCTGGATTGAACCAACACCCATATAGGATGCCAGCGCCACAGGCCCAGGCTTAATCGGCCCCTTCCCCAAGCCTTTCGAAGTATGCTTGCATAGTGAATTCTAGTATTTCCACAGAAAAAAACCCCTGCTATTTCTGAAAGAAACTCCCCTCTCCCCCAAGTGCTTCTCTTACAGAATTCCATCCACATCAACACAGAGCACTGTTTCTGCGGTTCCTCTGTGCAGCAAACAGCCACCGGAGCCTGCTGCGAGGTTGCTTGTCAGGGAAAGGAGACAAGGAGCAGGGAGATGTTGCCTCTTGAGCTACTCCCTGATGCTGGGACAGAGGATGAGGGCAGGAGGGGAATGACGAAGGTGCAGTGGCCTGCTATAGCTAACAAAGGGGGTTCCTGAGGGCTACCCTAAAGGTTAACATCCTCCCCTTCCCTACTCCCTACACACATCTTGTCTAAGCCTCTCTGAATTCTGGTGCGGGCTGAACTTTCTGAGTTCAGGCTGAGGCTGACTTCTAGGAATATAAACAAAATGTGGTTCCCTTGGGGATGAGGCTTGTACTGCAGCTCCGTTGTAATTTATTAATCGCAATTATTTCAAGATGAAAATGTAAGCTCGCTATTTGGCCACACACACATGTTATACATAAAAGGCTTCAAGATATCAGAAGAGCAATTTCCTGTGAGGAAAATGGAGCCTGAAGGCTCTGGCTTCAGTGAGGGAAAAGCTGGGGACATAGGGCCCTAGTGTAACCCATGAGCTGGGTTTGGTTAATAGGCTGTTTTGTTAATCCAGTGGCTAAATGTCCATCTTGTGCTGCCGAGTGGTCTGTGTGACTGGTTTTGGACAATGAATATCAAGTGTAGTACTGGGGCAGGTGTTCTTTAGGGCCTGCATCTCCATCATTGGCGACATCCATCGGGAAATGCTGTTCTTCCTGCAAAGGGGCCCTGGTACTGCCCAGAGTGACCCCCTGGATCCCTGTCCTAGGCAGATTGTGAAGGTAAATGAGCTGAGCACTCACTGATAGGCAGAATTAAATGTTACAATGAAAATCAAAAATGAACGTTTAAATGTTATGTTAATTTACAAGACAAACATAAGTTAGGTTTGACTCTGGGGAGAGACAGGGTGATTGTGGAATGGGTCTGTGCACACATTCACTCAGCATCAAGTGACAGAGAAGCAGAGATGAGCTTCCTAGGGAGTAGAGTGGAACAGAATCTGAAAATGCTGTCTGTGGACCACATGGAGGGAAGAGCAACCGGACCTGCAGCTGAATTTATCAGGGATGTACTTCTTGGAGAAGGTGGAATTTCAGGAACAATTTAGCAGATGGGTAGACAAAGAAGAGACAAGGAGAGGAGGGAGGAGCAAAGAACTTCACAGAAGCAGGACTGACTCTCTCTCCGGAGGCTGCTGCCACCACGCTGGGACTTTCTGAAAGGTGATTAGATGTTCTGCCTCCATCACTCTCAAAACCTGGAGACGAAGCTCCTCAGGGACTCATGACAACGATAGTGTGTGGATTGCCCCGCACTTCTGGGAATGAAAGGTCAGCAGCAAGTGGGCTTTTCCTGTTCTCGATTCCTTGACTCTCAGGAAATTAGGAAGATCTCCAAAGAAGGAGGAACTGGATCCCAAATATGTCTCTCTGGGTCCCTAGAGGGAAGCGAGGTCTCCCACGGAAGGTGATGGAAAAAGCCCACTGCTCCATGGCACCCCCCGCAGGACCTGTTGAGTAAATCATCACAAGACGCAAGCGCCCGGCTGGGTGTGCCCTTCTGCTGCCTGGCTCTGTCCTCCCAGCACATCAGCGATGTTTATTAAGAGATGACAAGTCTATCAGGCCTCATGAGCAGTCTTTCACAAGGAGGAGATCTTCCTGTACACCCAGGGAGTGTCATCAATCTTGTGCCTGCTTGGAGCTCAGAGCAGCAGAGATTGAGCAAGGAGCATGCCCCGCCCTGCCACCCCCCTCCCCCATCTCTCCCCAGTTTCCTTCCCCCTCCTCTCCAGCCTTCGCAGCACAGCAGGAGGTGGCAGAAGAAGAGGTGCTGTTTGCATAAAGTGCTTCTGGTAAAAGAGATGAAAACAGAATAAACAACCAAGCCAACAACCTGAGTCATTGCCTCCAATGTTACTGATTTTCAAAAATATATTTCATGGTAGGAAATGCAGTGGCTAGAACAGAGTTTATAGAAATGAGTGCTGCCAGCTCAGCTGACATTGTTTATGTTACAGCGTCTACAATAGACAAATGATGCACGAACCTCATGTTATATATGTGAATATCACACCCATCTCATGGAGAACCAGTTGTCCATCTTTCGAAACATTAAGCTTGGATATCCCATTGAGTATGAACTGACGCTGTGCTGTCTTTCCTATATACACACCTTTTTTTCTTTCTTGAAAAAAGCGCTTCATGTCCTAACCATCAGGATCTAATACTCAGGTAAAAGACCTAATTGCTCAGTGTAGGAGACAAAAATTGATACCAGTAACCAGCAATTGCAAATAGACCTCATTGAGTGTGTATCTTTTGAGTATTTTATGTGTCACTCTATTTGTGAGTCAAATGTACTGCACATTTATTTTTCATTAGAAGGCCCCTAATCTGGGCCACACAGCTTCAACTCCTGAAAGACACACTGTCAGATGGGATAATAATATCATTTTTAAATTTCATGAAGTTTATTGAGGCTTACAAATCATTTTTTGGCACTGGTTCAATATTTAAACATTTCAATCTAACACATCATAAGGTTGTTTTTTATTTTGGGATAGGAGAGAGGAAATTATTTCTCTGTACCATGAATGCTTCCAAACATTTTTTTTGAATCTTGTTCCTTACTATAATATGTGCTCTTCAAAGATTTTGACACTGGGCTTTGTTCAGAGAAATGGGGAAGGTCATGAAAAAATGGCTCTTTTATCCTTTGTGCGGCATCTCTATGACTGTAGCAGAATCAGATATGAGTGAAAGATTGGGCTGCTTTAATTCACATTGGAAGGTCCATGGAAGACTTAGCTGCTTGTAAAGTGCTTTCAAATGTTCCCATTCTGTGATTTGTTTCAATGAGTTACAGAGGTACAGAAATATGGCTTTTAGGGATATAGGAAACCAAAACTAGTTACATATGCCAGCCAGCCTAACAAGGCACTGCCAGCTGAGCCTTGGTACTGCAGACAAGGTTCCCCAAATGCTTCCATGTCATATGCCACGGTACCAGAGGTTTGTGTGCATACATGCATGTGAGTGTGTGTGTGTGTGTGCGTGTGTGTGTGTGTGTATTATGCAGAGGGTGGTAGGCATGGCTCAGGCTGTTAAAAGGAGCAATGTGCTATCAATAAAAATTACTTTTGGTGGTAAGATTAGCTCTGCTCTGGATATCTAAAGGGAACCTTGTTACAGTTAAATATGAAATTGTACTATTTTACCATTTTATAGAACATCACTAAAACCAGAAAAGAATATTCTTTTATGAGAAAATAAAGTTAGAAAAAATGTTTCCAAAGGTACAAATTAGTTTATAAGATTTTTTATTTTATTTATGATTTATTTATTTGATAGAGTTACAGCAAGAGGTGGGGATGGAGAAGGGGAGAGAGATCAATCTTCCACACTGGTTCACTCCCTAAATGGTTGCAACAGCCAGATCTGGGCCAGGCCAAATCTAAGACCAGGAGCTTTATCTGGGTCTCCCACACAGGTGGCAGGGAATCAAGTGGTTAGGCCATCTTCTGCTGCCTTCCCAGATGCATTAACCTGAAGTAGAGCAGCTGAGACTTGAATCAGTGCTCTGACGGGAGATGCCAGCCCTGCAAGCCAGAGATTAACCAACTGCACCACAAAGCCAACCTTATGAAAAGATTAGCGTCTCTATAAAAGAATAGCCTCCAATGTTGGACTGAAATGTTTCAGTTTTGAAATTCTTCTTCTTTAACTTTTTATTATTTTGAAGAGAACAGATTTCAAGTTGTTCATAGATACAGTTCCAAGAATATAATTATTCTTTTCTTCCTCCCTCTCTTTCCTTTTTTCTTTTCTAATCTTATGATAACATTTTAAAATATTTATTTATTTATTTGAAAGGCAGAGTTATAGAGATACAGAGGGAGACAGAGAGAGAGACAGAGAGAGAGAGGTCTTCCATTTGTTGGTTCACTCCCCAGATGGCCGCAAAGGCCAGAGTTGTGTCAATCAGAAGCCACAAACCAGGAGTTTCTTCAGGTCTCCCATGGGGGTGCAAGAGCCCAAGGACTTGGGCCATCTTCTACTGCTTTCCCAGGCCATAGCAGAGAGCTGGATCAGAAATGGAGCATCTGGGACTCGAACCAGTGCCCGTACGCGATACCAACCCTGCAGGTGGCGGCTTTATCTGCTGTGCCACAGCGCTGGCTCTGATAACATCTTTTTAATTTACTTTATAATCACAGACTTAATACTAGCTAATATATAGAATACAAGAAAACCTAATATGTATGAGTGACACTGACATCTTGGGATTTGATTATAGTTCTGAAAGTTTTTACCAGAACACAATGAAGCTTTTGTTTGCAAGACATGATGAACCTCTTGTCTACCACCATTTCAGATATACTTTTTTTTTTTTACATTTTAACAGCTTTTTGAAGAATCAATATGCTGTATAATTCACTCATTTAAAATGTGCAGTTCATCTTTTATATATTCCTAGACTTGTACAGCCATTACCACAATAGACTGAAGAACATTTCAAAGCCCCACAAAGAAACCTACATCCCTTGGATGTTACCAGCCACTGCATCTTGCTCCTCCAACTCTAGGCAAATACAAACTGACTTTCTATTTCTATGGATTTGCCTATTCTAAATATTTAATATAAATGGAAGAATATAATGTGTGGGTTTGAGGCTGTCTTCTTTCACTCTGCATAATATTTTCAAGATTCAGCCACATTGCTGTTTTATCAGTATTTTATGATTTTTATTTATGGATAATATCCTACTGTAAACATAAGATGATGGGCATTTGGGATAATTCCAACTTTTTAGCTATGTGAATAATGTTCCTATGAACATTTATGTACAGATTTTTGTGTGAATTTATGTTTTCACTTCTTTTAGAAATATTCCTCAGAGTGGAATAGCTGGGTGATAGGATAACTCTGGGTTTCATCTTTTGACAATATGCTAGAGTATTTTCCAAAGTAGCTGCCCCATTTTACACTTCTGTAAATAATGTATAAGGCTTCTAACTCCTCTACATCTTCACCAGTACTTGTTATTAACTGTCTTTTTTGTTGTTGTTGTTGTTATAGACATATTAGTGTGTGCATAGTGGTATCTCATGATTTTTAGTGTTTCCTTTTTTTTAAAAGGATTTTTAAAAATTTATTTGAAAGGCAGAGTTTCCTAGAGAGAGGGAAAAACAGATTGAGGTGGAGAAAGAGGGAGAGGGAGAGAGAGAGAGTTGGATTTTCCAACTACATCTGAATCTCCCATGTGGGTAGCAGGGGTCCAAGTATTTGGGCCATCTTCTGCTGCCTTCCCAGGTTCATTAGCAGGCTTGAATAGAAAGTGGAACATTTGGGGCCAGCACTGTGTCATAGTGGGTAAAAAAAAAAATAAAGCTGTCACCTGCAGTGCCAGCATCCCATGTGGGCACTGGTTTGGGTCCCAGCTACTCTGCTTCTGATCCAGTTCTCTGCTATGACCTGGGAAAGCAGTAGAGGATGGCCCAGGTCTTTGGGCCCCTGCATCTGTGTTGGGGACCTGAAAGGAGCTCCACCAGCCTCCTGGCTTCAGATCAGCACAGTTCTGACCGTGGAGGCCATTTTGGGGGGTGAACCAATGGATGGAAGATTTTCTCCTCTCTCTCTCTCTCTCTCTCTCTCTCGGTGTCCCTGCCTCTCTGTAACTCTGTCTTTCAAATAAATAAATAAATAAATCTAAAAAAAAAAGTGGAGCATCTGGAATTCAAACTGATATGCTTTGATATAGGATGCAGGTATCTCAAGCAGCGGCTTAATCCACTGTGCCATAACACAGGGGCCCTTCGTTATGACTTTTATTTGTATTTCCCTAATGGATGATGCTGACCATTTTTTTCTGTGTTTATTTGCCTTTTGTATATCCACTTTAGAGAAATATCTATTTAGATCTTTCCCTCATTTTTAGTTGGATTGTTTTTATATAATCAAGTAGGAATCCTTTATATAGTCTAGAAATGAGTCCCTTATCAGATATATGATTTGCAAAATGTTTCTCCATTCTGTGGGTTGTCTTCACTTTCTTGATAATGTCCTTTGAAGCACAAGATTTTTAATTTTGATGGTGCTCAATTTATCTATTATTTTCTTCTTTGGGTTGTGCTTTTGTAATGAGTGACCTTATTTTAAAGATTTACTTATTTATTTGAGAGGCAGAGTTAGAGAGAAGGGGAGGCAGAGGGAGAGGTCCTCCATCCTCTGGTTCATTCCCCAGATGGCCATTGGCTGGGGCTGAGCCAGGCCAAAGTCAGGAGCCAGGAGCCAGGAGCTAGGAGCCAGGAGCTTCATTCTGATCTTCCACATGGATGAAGAGGTCCAAGGACTTGGGTCATCTTCTACTGCTCTCTCAGGCCATAGCAGAGAGCAAGACCAGAAGTGGAGCATCTGGGACATGAACCGGTGCCTATATGGGATGCTGGCATGGCAGCCAGTGGCTTTACCCGCTACACCACAGTGCCGGCCCCTTGAGTGATTTTTTTTAACATGACTTTTCAAAAGGATCTCTTAGCTTTTAAATTCAGACTGTAACCAGATTGTTGAGGGGCAAAGAGGGAGAGTGTCATTGAAACTAATGGCATTAAAAATAGACATTAATAAGTGTTGAAAATACGTATTATTTCTTCAGACATCGTTTTAGCATAGCAACATGTCACCACATATTGGTTGGGAAAAGGTGTTGTAAAGAGCTGTTATCTAAATCTTCCTAGTATCTGCAATGTGTAAGACTAAGGAATGCTTAGGGTTTCATTATATGTGTTCATCACTCAAAAATATTATACAGTGTGCTGCCACCAGATGGTGACAGCAGCAGCCTTGGATGAACAGTCTCGTTGAACAGCAAGAAACATGGTTTATCTGAGACCTAGGTTTTCTATATTTCCCACTAAACTTAAAGAATAACATTTTCAGGTGTTATTTTAAATAAGGAAACTTTTGGGTTTGGCATTGTGGTACAGCAGGCTAAGTCTCTGCTTGCAACCCCAGCATCCTATCAGAGGGTTGGTTTGAGTCCTGGCTAATCTACTTCCGCATCTGGCTTCCTACTAATGCAGCTGGAAAGGCAGATGAGAATGGGTGAAGTAATTGGTCCCATGCTATCTGCATGGGAGACCAGACAGCTTTCTTGGTCCTGGCTTCAGCCTGGCCCAGTCCTAACTGTAGAGGTTATTTGGGGAATGACCCAGTAGATAGAAAATCTCTCCCCTCCCTCTCTCCCTTTCTCTCTGACACTCTGCCTTTCAAATAAATAAACCCCTTTTTTTAAAAAATGAACTTTTAAATCACCAAATGATAAGTGTTAGGAATCTGAGTTTAAGGAGAAGGAATACACATTTACTGAGAACTTACTCCATGACTTCACATAGATTATTGTCTATACACTACCACAATATATATTTAGTGTCTTCAGTTTCTTTTTTCTTTTTACCCAGAAACATTTTATTTAAGGTATACAAACTTCATGCATTTCACAAATACAACTTTAGTTTCTTTTTTAATAGATTTGTTTATTTATTTGGAAAGCAGGGAGAGAGAGAGAGAGAGAGAGAGAGAGAGAGAGAGAGAAATCCTCCATCCATCCACTGAGTCACCCCCCAGATGGCCACAATGGCTGGGGGTGGGGACAGACAGAAGCCTGGAACTCCATCCAGGTCTCCCACATGGGTGTAAGGGCCCATGATCTTGGGCCATCTTCTGCTGCTTTTACAGGTGCATTAGCAGGGAGCTGGATTAGAAGTGGAGCAGCCAAGACTTGAATTGGCCTCCTTACGGGATGCTGGCTGGGCAGGCAACAGCCACAACACTGGCCCCCAAAGCCTGAAATTTCTTTGTCCAGGGTCACAAACCAATGACACACCTGACTTCAGGCTTCCTGGCTATATGGACCTGCTGCCATGTGTGTATTTTTTGAGATTCTAACAATAAAAAACATAACTTTGTGTTCAGCTAATATTTAATAAGCATCCACTGTACCAAGCAGAATAATAGGTTAGTATCATAAATAGGAATATAGTTTGGATTTTTCTATTATTATTTTTCTACTTCTAATTGCTATTTAACATTGCTTAATATATAGTGGGTCTTCTCTTATCAATGCCCTCCATAAACTGGCGCATGACTTGGTGGTTTCAGCTTAGGACAAAAAGTCATGCAGAAATGAGAAATGAGCCCTCAGCTTCCTTGGAGTTTGAACATTCCCCGTCTTAGCCTCAAAAACTCTGTTTCTTGAGTAAATGTAATAGACGCAAGGCCACCTTACCCATGCAGATCCTCTGAGCTTTCTGAGGGCAGGACTTCTGTCCGCTTGTTCTCTACCTGTCTCTAATTCCTCAAAATGCTTGTGATGTAAAGATGCACAGAATATGTGGTTTGTATATGTGACACCTGCCTGCCCTCCCATCCCCCACTCAGGTCCCCATGTTTGCTGTAGCTATTTTTTTTTTAAAGATTTAATTATTTATTTGAAAGTCAGAGTTACACAGAGAGAAGGAGAAGCAGAGAGAGAGAGAGAGAGAGAGAGAGAGAGAGAGGTCTTCCATCTGCTGGTTCATTCTCCAGATGGCCGCAACGGCCGGAGATGTGCCAATTAGAAGCCAGGAGCCAGGAGCTTCTTCCGGGATTCCCACATGGGTGCAGGGGCCCAAGCACTTGGACCATCTTCTACTGCTTTCCCAGGTCATAGCAGAGAGCTGGATTGGAAGTGGAGCAACTGGAACTAGAACCCGGTGCCAATATGGGATGCCAGCACTGCATGGCAGCAGCTTTACCAACTATGCCACAGCGCGGGCCCTTGCTGTAGCTGTTGATCTGCATGTTTTAAATTTAGGAACATGTCTTTTACATGAAATTGATAGGAAAGGGTAGAGTTGAAGGTGGTTAAAATAAAACTGTAGAGAGTGACTTTAAGTCAATAGCCAGTTTTCTCCACAGTCAAGAGAAAGATGTAGATATGGCAATGCAAAATAAGCCTATGCATAAGTCACGTTCCTCACACAATACACAGAATAACTGGTACATCTATGGAGAGATTTCCATCTGCAAATAGCCTTGCACATCTTTTGGAAATATCTATGCAGACAAGCATTTTAGTTGGTTTGCCTTTAGTAAATCAGTACACGATTACAAATGGCTATTGTGCAATTAAATCCAGTAATTTCTGACAAGTTTGTTACTGAGAAAAATATAAAACCTGTGCACTTCTTCATTTCAATTCTTCCTATTTCAAATTTTAAATTTGTAGTAGAAATGATAAGAAAATCCAGGAGGATCTTTAAAGTACTTGGAAGCCCAGAGCATGTGTGGGCATTGGTGAGAATGCAGGATGTGGGATCAGGAAAAGCTGGCTCTGGGCACTCTTCCAGGTTTGCCTTAGGAGTTCGGGTCTTAAGCACACAAGATTGTGACCTGCAATGCAAGGGCAGGCCTGCATGTGAGGGAAGAGCTGCACACAGGAAGTATGATGTCAAGATGATGGGAAGGGAGAGACCCGGTACCTGGCTTTCATGCCTGACTCATTCCCAGAAGTCTTTTTTGTTCAATTAAAAATAAAAAATAAAAAATTAAATTTAAAAAAATAAAAATAAAAAAATAAAAATTGCATATAGTTAAGTTGTACACCATGTTTGAATACACGCATGCATAGCATAGTGATTACTACAATCAATGTAATTAATAGATTCACTTTCTCACAGTGTCTAGTGTGTGTGTGTGTGGTGAGAGCACCTAAAATCACTTTTTTAAAATTTTTGAAAAAGAATTATTTGAAAGTCAGATACATACACACACACACAGAGAGAGAGAGAGAGAGAGAGAGAGAGAGAGAGAGAGAGAGAGAGAGAAAGACAGAAAGGGAAATTTTCCATCCACTGGTTCACACCCCAAATGGGCAAGGCTGGGCTAGACTAAAGCTAAGAGCCAGGAGCTTCATCCTGGTCTCCTACTTGGGTGCAGGGGCCCAAGATCTTGGGCCATCCTTTGTTGCCTTCTAAGGCACATGAGCAAACATCTGGATCAGAAGTGGAGCAGCTATAGGACCGGCGCCACCTGTAGTGCCAGCATCTCATATGGGTGCCTGTTCGAGTCCTGGCTGCTCCTCTGATCCAACTCTCTGTTATGACCTGGGAAAGCAGTAGAAGACAATCCAAGTTCTTGGGCCCCTGTACTCAGGTGAGAGACCCAGAGGAGATTCCTGGCTGCTGGCTTCGGATCAGTCCAACTCCTGCCGTTGTGGCCATTTGGGGAGTGAACCAATGGCTAGAAGTCTCTCTCTCTCTCTCTGCTTCTCTGTAACTCTGCCTTTCAAATAAATAAGTAAATCTTATTTTAAGAAAAAAAAAGAAGTGGAGCAGCCTCAACTCAAACCAGTGCCCATATGGGATGCCAGTGCTGCAGACAGCTACTTAACCCTCTGCCCTACAGCGCTAGCCCTGCAATCTATTCTTGTAACAAATTTTCAGTATACAATATACCATTAATATATTCATCATGCTACACATTTAGATCTCCAGGTTCTTCATCTTACCTAATGATGGTTTATAAATACAAAATGGAACACTGTTCAGCCTTTGTAAAAAAGAAGGTCTTGCCATTTGTGACAACGTGGGTGAAACTAAAGGACATCATGTTAAGGAAATATTGTACAGAAGATAAATGCTGCATGGTGCCCGAAGTTTCTATTTTATTTTATTTATTTCATTTGAGAGGGAGAGAGAGAGAGAGAGAGACCTCATCAGTTGGTTCACTTTCCAATTGTATACAACATTTTCTAGGATAAACCACATATTAGGCCACAGATCAAGTCTCAGAAAATTTAAAAAGTTGGAATCATACTATGTATCTTTTCATACTGTAAAGGAATAAAACTGAAAATCATCAAGAAGAACAATTAGATAAATATTTGCAAGTTAAACATAAATGCTTTCAAGGTAAACAACATGTTTTTGAATGATCAATGGGTCATTGATGAAATTAGAAAGGAAATCAAAAACTTTCTTGAAATAAATGAAAATGAAAAAAAACATATCAAAACCTGTAGGACGTGGAAAAGCAGTATTAAGAAGGAAGTTTAGGGGCTAGCACAGTGGCATAGCAGGTAAAAGCCACTGTCTGAAGTGCCAGCATCCTATATGAGTGCTGGTTCAAGTCCTGGGTACACCACTTCCATTCCTGCTCTCTGCTGTGGTCTGGTAAAGCAGTAGAAGATGGCCCAGCCCCTGGGCCACTGCACGCATATGGGAGACCCCAAAGAAGCTTCTGGTTCCTGGCTTCTGATTGGCTCAGCTCCAACTGTTCGGGGAGTGAACCAGCAGATGGAAGATCTCACTCTCTCTCTCTCTCTCTCTCTCTCTCCATCACCCTCCACCACTGCCTCTCTGTAACTCTGCCTTTCAAATAAATAAATAAATTTTAAAGAGGAAGTTTATAGCATTAAGTGCTTACATTAAAAAAGAGAAATGTTTCAAATTAATGATCTAATGATGCATCTTGAAGACTTAGAAAAACAAGAACAAACTAAACCCCACATCAGCAAGATGTGAGAAATAATAAGGATCAGAGCGCAAATCAATTAAATTGAAGCTAAAATAATCAACAAGCAAAATATTGTTTTTTTGAAAAGATAAAATAGATAAGCTTCTAGCTAGACTAACAAAGAAAAAAAGGAAAAAAGCTCCAGTAAATACAATTAGAAACGAAAAAGGAGACATTACAACCGACACCATTGAAATACAAAGGATCATAAGAATTTAAAGAACTATATGCTAATAAACTGGAAAGTGCTGAAGAATTGAATAAATTCCTGGATTCATATAACCTACAAAGGTTAAATCAAGAAGATACAGACAACTAAGACAGTTAACAAGCAGTGCGATTGAAGCAGTAATTAAAAGTCTTCCAGCAAGGAAAAATCTGGGACCTGATGGCTTTACTACTAAATTCCACAAAACATTCAAGGGTAAAGTAATTCCAATACTCTTCTAACTACTCCAAAATATTGAACAGGATGTAACTCTGCCAAAACTCTTTTCATGAAGCCAGCATTACTTTGATACCTAAACCAAAGATATGACACAAAAAGAAAACTACAAACCTATATCCTTAATGAACACAGATACAAAGATTCTCAACAAAATGCTAGCAAATCGAATCCAAAGCCACTTCAAAAGATCATATATCGTGATCAAGCGGGGTTTATCTCAGAAAAGCAAGGGTGGTTCAACTTTCACAAGTTAAGAAGTGTCATAAATCACATCAATAGAATGAAGAACAAAAACCATATGGTCATCTCAACAGATGCAGAGAAAGCATTTGATAAGAGTCAACACCCCTTCATGACAAAAACCCTCCACAAATTAGGTATAAAAGGAACATTCCTCAAAATTATAAGGAGTATATATCACAAGCCAGCAGCCAATGTCTACTGAATGAGAAACTGAAAGCAGTTCCCTTCGTATCACCGCTCTTATTCACTATAGTACTGGGAGTTTCAGAGAGAGCAATTAGGGAGGATAAACAATTAAGGGCAACAAAATTGGAAAATAGGAAGTCAGATTATCCTTATGACATGATGTTGCACTTGGAAAAACTAAACACTCCACCAAAAAGCTGTTAGAATTGATAAACTAATTCGATAAAGTTGCAGGTTACAAAAAAAACATATAGAAAATGGTAGCTTCTTTTGTATGCTAATGATGAACTCACTGAAAGAGAAATCAAGAAATAAATTCCATTCACAATAGCCACAAAAAATCAAATATTTAGGAACAAATTTAACCAAAGAAAAGAAATATTTCCATAATTAAAATTATCAGACATTAATGAAAGAACTCTTCAAGGGCACACACAAAAAATGAAAAAAATTTCCTTGCTTATGGATTGGAAAAATCAATATCATTAAAATGTCTATATTACCTAAAGCAATCTACAGATTCAATGAAATCTTTATCAAAACACCAATGACACCAATGACCTATTTCTTCATAGAAATAGAAAAAGCAATTCTAAAATTCATATGAAATCACAAAAGATCCAGAATAGCCAAAGCCATCCTTAACAAGAAAAATCAAGCTGGAGGCATCAAAACACCTGACTTCAAAGCAAATTAAAAAGAAACAGTAATTAAAACAGCATGGTAAGGCTGGCGCCGTGGCTCACTTGGCTAATCCTCCACCTGCGGTGCCAGCACCCCGGGTTCTTGTCCCGGCTGGAGTGCCGGATTTTGTCCCGGTTGCTCCTCTTCTAGTCCAGCTCTCTGCTGTGGCCTGGGAAGGCAGTGGAGGGTTGTCCAAGTATTTGGGTTCCTGCGCCTGCATGGGAGACCAGGAAAAAGCACCTGGCTCCTGGCTTCAGATCGGCGCAGTGTGTCAGCCATAGCAGCCATTTGAAGGGGTGAACCAATGGAAGGAAGACCTTTCTCTCTGTCTCTCTCTCTCTCTCTCTCACTGTCTAACTCTGCCTGTCAAAAAAATTTTAAAAAAAATTAAATTTTTTAAAAAAACAGCATGGTACTGGCATAAAAACTGATACAAAAATCGGTGGAACAGAATAGAGAGCCCAGAAGTTAATCCACTTACACACAGCCAACTGATTTTTTACAAATTGCTCAAACTGTACAATGGAATAAATATATTCTCTTCAACAAATGATGTTGGCAAGACTGTTTTTATATATGTATAAGAATGAAATTACATCCATACCTCTCAGCATATGCAAAAATCAACTCAAGATAAATCAAGACCTAAATTTAAGACCTGTGATAATGAAGTTGCTGGAAGAAAATGTAGGGGGAATACTCCAAGATATTGGTGTAGAGAATGACTTCTTGGGCAAGACCCTGAAAGTACAGGCAACAAAAGCAAAACTCAGTAAATGGGACTATATCAAACTCAGAAGCTTTTGCATAGCAAAGGAAATGCTCAACGGAGTGAAGAGACATCCAACAGAAAGGGAAACGTATTTGCAAACCACCTATCTGGCAAAGGACTAACATCCTGAATATATCAGAACTTAAAAATGCAACAACAACAACAAGAAACAACCAATCCATTTGAGAAATGGGCAAAGAATTTTAATGGACAGTTCTCAAAAGAGGAAATACAAATGGCCAACAAAAATATGAAAAATGCTCAACATCACTAGCTGTCAGAGAAATGCAGATCAAAACCACAATGGGGTATCACCTCACCCCTGTCAGAATGGCTAAAACCCACAACACAGAGAGTAACAAACGCTAGCAAAGATGTGGACAAAGGGGAACACTTATGCATTGCTGGTGTGAATGTAAATTATTGCAGCCACCATGCAAAACAGTGTGGAAATTTCTTTAAAGGCTAGAAATAGACTTGCCATAGGATCCAGCAATCCCATTACTGGGTATATACCCTGAAGACTTGAATACAATGTATCAAAGAGATACCTGCACCACCCTGTTTATGGTAGCAATGTTCACAATAGCCAAAATTTGAAACCAATCAAGGTGTCCATCATCATGTGACTGGATAAAGAAAATGTGGTACATATGCATAGTGGAATATTATTCAGTTATAAAAATGAATGAAATTCTACCACTTGCAGCAAAATGGATAGAACTGGAAGGGGTCATATTGAGTGAAATAAGCCAGACTCAGAAGGACAAATTCTGTATGCTGTCCCTCATATGTGAGAATTTTAAAAATTAATAAAAAAAGAAGAAAGAAAAAAGAATTGTCTATGTGTCTCAGCACTGCTGCAAATATAGGCTTGTAAACTTTGTTTTATACCTTTGTCAAACCAATGGTTAAGTATGTTATATAGTTTTGATGATCTGTGACTACTTTAAAATTTACTGTATATGGGTGAAATGGTCACTTTTCCATTCAATTACTATTTATAGCCATTGTCCATGTTCCCACTAAACTAAGGTCTTTGCTTTTTACTTGTTAAACTTCTTATTCAATGAGGTAGTAAGCCATTTTGCTATAATGTAAATTTAAAATATGCTATGTCAAAATCTAAAAAAAGAAAGAAAGGGAGGGAAGGAGGGAGTGGAGGAAGAGAATATTATTATGTTGTTATAATTGTATCTATAAAGCACATTGAATCTGTCAAAAACTAATTAAAATTTAAATTTAAAAGAAATTTAAAAAAGAAAGTAAGATTAGGTGTCCAGATAGGAATTTATTTAGTGATATCAATTCAGGAGCCTCCTACAAGATAATAAGAATCTTACATATATTTGTTAGAGCATTTTACCTGCCCTAAAGATGTCCTTTCTGTCCCTTATAAATGCACCTGTACCCAGAGTAGGAAAGGATGATCCTAACTGTCCCTCAAAATGTGAGGGAAATTCTCTCTCCTCACCTTTCCTTTCCTTTCCTTTCCTTTCCTTTCCTTTCCTTTCCTTTCCTTTCCTTTCCTTTCCTTTCCTTTCCTTTCCTTTCCTTTCCTTTCCTTTCCTTTCCTTTCCTTTCTTTCTTTTACAGGCAGAGTGGACAGTGAGAGAGAGAGACAGAGAGAAAGGTCTT
The DNA here is from genome assembly GCA_949820135.1 of Sylvilagus floridanus. Classification (NCBI taxonomy): domain Eukaryota; kingdom Metazoa; phylum Chordata; class Mammalia; order Lagomorpha; family Leporidae; genus Sylvilagus; species Sylvilagus floridanus. The sequence continues at coordinate 125,061,885 of OX463225.1, forward strand.
CCTTTTTCCGTTGGTTCACCCCACAATGGCCGCTGCGGCTGGCGCACCGCACCAATCCGAAGCCAGGAGCCAGGTACTTCTCCTGGTCTCCCATGCGGGTGCAGGGCTAAAGCACTTGGGCCATCCTCCATTGCACTCCCGGACCACAGCAGAGAGCTGGACAGGAAGAGGAGCAACCGGGACAGAATCCATCTGGTGCCCTGACTGGGACTAGAACCTGGGGTGCTGGCGCCGCAGGCAGAGGATTAGCCTTTTGAGCCGTGGCACCGGCCTCTCCTCACCTTTTCTAGTAAAGTAGAAAACAGCAACATGTTCATACAGCCCTTTTACACAACTTTAATATATTTGGTTCACTTTAACTTTTTCATTTCATTTTATTCATTCATTCGTGTAAGCATGATTTGTGCTCTCGCTGTGACTTTAGTATGATGGGCTCTGAGGAAGGAAGATATACAGATCACTAAAAGGCACTCGCTGGCTCCCAAAGCTCACAGCCTTAGGAAGCAAACACACAAGGAAGCAAATGATTGAAACAATGTGGTGAGTGCTTTGGAGAAGGCACTGGGAACACAGAGGCAGAGAAGGCTTGTGAAGGCTCCAGAAAGGGAGGCCTGTGATGGGTGAGAAGAGTGTTATTACGTGAGCAATGGCCATGGATAGAGAGTAGGACAAGAAGTGTAAAGCTTCAGAGACGAATGTGTGCATGCTGGGCTGCATGAGGATTCCCAGAGGCTCCTCGGGGCTAGGCTGCATCTGGGGGAGCAGCAGGGAAGGAGGCTCTGGAAGCAGACGAGGCGGATCACAAGCTTCTCATGTACTCTGCAGGAAGGTAGACTTTGTTCCGACTACAAGGTGGTGAATGGGAACAGTTAAGATGCTTCTGTGGAGTCCAGGGAGGGATGACAAGGGTTCATAGGGGAAAGAGTAGCAAGGAGGGAGTGGTGGGATCATTCAAGGGGCGTGGCATTTTAGGAAATTCTGAGTCTCTTTCAGGTTCTATGAAACAGAGTTGACCTGGATCTGCCTGGATCCTCTGTCCTCAGAGGCTTTCTGTGGGCCTGATAGGGTGTTAGTGCACAGTCTACATGGACTGAACAAACGAACGAATGGGTGACAGACATTGGAGGAAAGTTTATCTACTTGAACCTCCTTGAAAATATTTTTTTAAATACCTATGTATTTATTTGAAAGGCAAAATGATAGAGAGAGAGAGAGAGAGAGAGAGAGAATGTTCCATCTACTGGCTCACTCCCCAAATTGTTGCAATGGCCAGAACTGGTCCAGGCTGAAGCTAGGAGCTCAGAGTTCCATGTGGGTCTCACACATGGATGGCAGAGGCGTGGGCACTTTAGCTATCTTCTGTTTTCCCAGGTGCATTAGCAGGGAGTTGCATCAGAAATAGAGCAGGTGGAACTCAGGCCATGGACATTGAATCTCATTGTTGTAGGTGGCAGCTTAGCTCATTGTGCCACAACACTGGCCTTGAGGATGGATTTTGATGGAAAACGAAGAGGAGAAAGAGAACAAGGTTAATAAAACTTATGTTAATTTATGACCATATATATGGTGAAGAGTGGAAATGGCTCCTGTGATAGTTAATTCTAGGAATCAAGATTAATGGATGAAGGAAATCCTAGAACCTGGTGAAGCATTATTTGAGAGAGTGTTTGTGAGGGTGTTCCAGAGACATTAATGTGTGAGTCTGAGTGGACTAGGTAGAGAAGATGCACCGTATAATTTTCTGGGGCCCAGAGAGAACAGAAACAAAGGAAAATTAGAATGGAACTCAAAAACACTTTCCTCTTCTGTCTCCAGACCTCAGAGCTCCAGGATCTCTGTTCTTCCCACTTCAGGATTTGGCTCCTCAGGTATCAGGCCTCTGGGCCTCAGCTGAAAGTCACCTCACCAGCTTCTCTGGTTTTGAGGCCCGTGGACTTGGACTAGGCATGCATCCTGGGGCTCTAGCTTGCAGGTGGTCTGTTGTGAGACCTCTCATCCTTAGAGAGACCTGAGCCAATTTTCCTGACACATCTCCATATGTGTGTAGTCTTACTGTTGCTGTCTCTGGAAAACCCTAACATTGTCCCTGCAACAGCTATGCTATTGCCTCCTCCCTTCAGCATCTTCTCTTAAAACTGCCCCATATGCTTTGGAGGCATGGACCCACTGGCCACACCCAGGCCCATGCTGAGCTGCCCTTTCTCAGGGCTGCCAGTCAGGGCCAATCCCCCGTCTCATTTTCCAAATGTAGCTGTTAAAAGTCAAATGTTTAAAAGGCATTTTCATGAAGTCTAACAGCATGAAGAAAATGCTTGATTAATGGCAACTCTCCTCATTTTTCTCTGCAACTTGAACCAGCTCATTACCTAAAAGTCTCCAATCTCTGCTTTTTGATGGGAAAAAGAAATTCTTTCATGTGTGTGAATGAGGTCAGCCTTCCTGGGCAGCATCTCCGTATCTTGAGGGGAGTCTTTTGGTCACCAAGGAAGGGAGGCAGGGAGGCATTTTGAGCTCAGTGTATTTTGCAGCTCTTCACACTGTAACCAGAGGTGCTCCCTACCCAGCTCATCAGGCTGGCCCCTGAAAGATCATATTGCTTTGTTTTCTATATCTTTGTAACAGTCTTCAAGAATGGCTTTAGGGGCCAGTGCTATGGTGCAGTGGATTAAGCCACTCCATGCAGCATTGGCATCCCATATGGGTGCTTGTTGGAGTCCTGGCTGCTCCATTTCTGATTCATTTCCCTCCTTGCTAATGACCTGGAAAAAGCAGGGGAGGATGATTAAAATGCTTGGTCCCCTGCCATCCATGTCTGAGACCTGGATGAAACTCCTGGCTCCTGTCTTCAGCCTGGCCCAGCTCCAGCCATTGTGACCATTTGGGGAGTGAACCACTGGATGGAAAATCTCTCTCTATTTCTCTGCCTCTCTCTCCCCCCCACCCACCGTGACTTTGCCTTTCAAATAAATAATTTTTTAAAAAAGAATGGCTTTAACATATTTCTCATGTGTAGAAGTGATTGTCACTTTCAAAAGATGTCCTTCTGGGGTAGCATGGGGAGATGAAGGGATGAAGCAATTGTGGATGGACTTTATGCACAGAGCAAAGCATAGAGAAGGGATAACCATAAGCCACAATGAAATCCACTTTTCTGCTCCCTCTTTGTTCCACTGCTTACTCAGAGCTGCCTGTAGACTGCCTGATTCTGTTCGTGGGTCCATATAACTGCATTGAAAGGTAGGCACATTTCTTCCTGTCCTGCTCCCCTTCTCCCTCTCAGTCATTTACTGCTTGCTAACAGGCACTTTGCTAGGCCCTGTGGGCATAAAAGCAGTGCAAAAAGTGCTGTTGGTTAAGAAACTCTTTGCTAGGAGAGACAAGTAAATGGGTGATAAAAGTGATCGTCAGAGCAAACCCTGCAGTTCCCCTAGTGCACTGTTCCAGGCAGTCTACACTTCTTCACTCAATCAATGCTTACACTGCAGTGAAGACCTGCTATTTTTCATCATTCTCATTTTGAAGATGGGGGCACTGAGGTACAGAATGATGAAGTAACTCACCTGAGGTTATACATCCAGTAAAAGGGCAGGTTGGGATTCAATCCCAGGCCACAAAGCTGCACCTTGCACCACTTCCTCCACCCACAATGCTGTTGAGTCTCAGAAGAGAGGCTCAGCCCTGGCCAGTTGTGTCTGTGGGAAAGCCTCCTGGAGAAGACATCCACACTTGAACAAGTACAGGTGCTCTGGAAAAAACTAGAAGAGTCCAAGTAAGTCACAAAGGCGATGCCAGGCGGAGGCAACGTCCAAGCCTGTAGATGTGAGAGGGTGTGATTAGTTCAGAAAATCAGCAAGATCACTGCAGACAAGGGCATAAGGTGCTGTGGGATGTGCAGAAGCTGAAGAGGGAGGGAGGAAGCAGGTCCTGAAGGGTCTTCCATTTCAAGCTATGAAGCGTGGACTCTTCTGAAAGCTATGAGGATCTGCAAAGGATCTCAAGGATTACCAGAGTTGAAGGCTGGTCACCCTGCTCTCACTGATGTGCCTTTTAAAAGCCCTATTGAAAGGCATGAGGGCTTCAAAAAAGAGCAGCCACTCCCCCTCCTTCCTCACCGTTCTCCCTCTCCCTGCTCTGTATCTGCCACCTACATGCATGCAATCTCTTTCTCATCCATTAGCTTGTGCAGCATTATTCACTGAATATTTATTGAGCACATATTAGGTGTTGGGGCTGTTGCAAACTACTAGCATTATAAATAAGGAAATGAAACACAGGGGATGTTCTTAGCAGGACAGAGTTTATTGGGGAAACACATGATTTCCAAGCAACAGACAAAGTGCTCCATGATGGTTGCACTCTAAGCACAGAAGATGAATGGTAGAAGAAGCAACAGGTTTTAATGGTGAAGAGTCCAGGCTCTGAAGCCACCCTCTTCTGGGATCAAATCCTCACTCTGCCAATGTATTATCCAGGGGACGTTTGGATAATTATTCAGTTTCTCTGGGTCTTGGTTCCTCATCTGGTAAATGCAGATTGTAGCATGAACTTTTGTAGTGTCTACAGAGATTAAAGGAATTGACACTTTAAAGTTACTTAGTACAGTACAGAAATTGGTGCCCTGAAGTGACAATGTTCCCCAGTAGATGTCACTACTACATAGGAAGTTAGGTGAGATAATATCAGTACTGGTTTACCACCTAACAATCCCTTCAGAAAAGAGATACCTAAGTGACCTTGTCCTCAAAGTACAACATACAATAAAAGGTTAGTAGATTGCAAAATGGACAGAGTGGTCAGGGGTGATGATCACCTTTTTATAAAGTGTTCTTTAAATCTTCAGACCCACTTGAATGTTCTCCATATTGGCTCTCTGGTGGAAGCCATTCTCCCTGCTTTCTAGAAATCTTGAATTTGATTCTCCCCACTCAGGTGTGCTCTGGGAGCACCTCCTAATTTCTAAGATTATCAAATGACTTCTGAGAAGACCTGTGAGTAATGACAGACAGAAGCTACAGAGGCCTAGCTTTAAAAGGAACTCAGGTAGGGAACGGGGACATAGTGTCTTAAGAATCTATGTGAGGTAGCAGGAGGTAATTTCATGGAGGCTAGCTTTCTGACAATTGGGTTGAAGCCTACAGCTTTATTTTCTATGGTCCCAGAAAGGTCAGAGTTCAATAGTTCAAATTTTTTCCATGACTTCTATAGATCTCCGCTTAGGCACAACCCTGGCTGAATGATTTCTTTCTCTCTCTTGGTTTGACCATGACCAGCCTTAGAAGTAAAACAGGTAAACTAAGGCCACAGAAGCCATTGTACACTAATTTACTTCTCCTATTTTTATGAAAAACTTCCTTTGGAGCAGACTTTGTGTTGGGTGAAATGATACAGAAATGAATAGCATATGGCCACTTCTTCAAGCAGTTTACAGTGTTGGCTTTAGAGGGAGACACAGACATATGGCATATAAGTGTAATTCTACAGTTTCCATTGATTGAAGAAGTATCACCAAAGTTGTAAAGACGGAGAAATTGAAAGGATATTTGACTTCTGTATTGGAGGATGAATAGGAGTTTGCCACATGGGGAAGCAAGAGAAGAGAATTGCAGATACAATGATCAACACATATCCAAGTCTAAAAGCATAAAGGCAAACTCAGGCAAATGTTCTGAGTTGAGGGTCTGGGTATTTAGGTACAAAGATGAGATGCCACCTTCTGCTTCAAGTAGACTGTACCATGGCACCAAAAAGGACTGAAGCACTTATAAATGGCACCTTAAAAGATACAGATTTGGATCTGCTTTTCTTTCCTATGTAGCCAATTGGTTCTGTTACTTCTGTCTTGCCAGGTGATCATGGCTAACTTTGTTTCACAGGGCCCTGGGCAATGAGACTTAAGAACAACTCTGTTCTTCTGCTTTTGAGACTCCTGACATTAGGTGCATGGGGTTATCCCTCCAGAGCAAGCAACTCTCCATCCATACAACCGGGCATCCAACCACTGAATTCAATACTGACAATAGTAACTTGAAGTTAGTGTGGGTCCCACATGTTAAGTGCTCAGTTTCAAAGAGATGTTCCCCATTCCTTTCAGATTTCAATGGCATGTAGGTGTTTTCCTGGTCACCATGCTGCTATATGTCTTGGCAACAAACAAAGCTTCCCAAGACCCCCTTCTCAGTTTTGATAATTTTTTATAATGGCAACAGAACTCAGGGAAACATTTTTTCCTACATCTACTGATTTACTAGAAAGGATGGAGATGGACGGCCAGATGAATAGGTACATGGGCAGATGTCTGGAAGGGTTCCCAAACACTGGAGCCTTCTCTGTCTCTCTTTAGGGTGTGTTGCTCTCCAGTACATGGATCAACCCAGAACCTCTTGAAATCTTGTTGTTTAGGAATTTTATGATGGTTCCATTGCACAAACATGTTGGATTAAATTATTGGCCATTAAAACAGGCAATTAACTTAATCTCCAGGACTTCTTCCACTCCCTGGAGGTCAGGAGAATAAAATTCCAATACTCTAGTTACATGGCTGATTCCTCTGACAATCAGCTCCCACATGAAAACTACCTAGGGGCTTCCAGTTTCCTCCTGTCTCATTAACATAAACCCTGGTATGATTGAAAGGAGCTTGCTGTGAACAATAAAAGGTACTCCTCTGACCTTTATTACTCAGAAAGTCAGAGAATTTCAGCAAATCTTCCAGGAATTGGAGATGAACACGAAGTGTAGGTTTCCTATGTTATAGCACCATATCACAGAAGGTACTTTTGGGTACATAACATTATTTGCCATGTAAAGGATCGCTCTGGTGAAAAAGATCAGCCTTAACATGGACTAGCTAATAGTAATGGTGGTGTTACTAATGACTAATCTTGTATAACTGTTTTATGTATATGACTTCATCTAATCCTCAGATTAATCCCATAAAGAAGGCATGATAGTATCAGGGTGTAGATTAGAGCTTGGGCTTCAGCCAACTGGAACCAGACTGCCTAGCCTCACACAGAGTTTACTCATATTTTGTATTAACTGTATGACCTCGGAAAATTGCTCTACCCTTCTCTGTGCCTCATGGCTTCCATCTTTAAAATGGGTAAAATAGTACCTACATATTTTGAATGAATTCATTTTTAGAGAGGGCATCTCAAAAGCTAAACTGGGCTGCAGATTGCCTTTGGCACGCAAAACCCACAATGGTTTTAAAGTGCTGCTCTGTATCCAGCTGGCACCACCCATTTCTTCACTGTGAATGAATCCAAGAAATTCAACAGGTACAAGCAATCACCAGAAAGCTATTTGTTGAGACTGGAAAACACTCAAAGAAATGGAGTGCTTCGTAGATGATTTAATATTTTAAAGGTGGCACATGTGAATGAGTAAGCTCAGGGTATATGGGCAAGTTTACATTCCACATCAAGGTTTTACTTAAAGTTTACATTTTGTTTAAATGGGAAGTAAGATCAATGTAATATAGCTTAAACCTTTCTCAGAAATTTATGACTTCTTTTAATAAACCTCATAAAAGACACTTTTAAACATATGCAGCGTTCTTAATGTAATGGTTTCATTCTTGAAATATATAGTATTTAGGTTGCATCTAAAAAGCTATAAAAGTATCACAAAGGCTGTAAAAATATTGTTAACGGGAAGAAATCTTTTAGAGGGATAAATATTTTCTTGGAAAAGGAAAAACTGTGAACGTTTTAGGCAGGGGATGGCTTGGTTTTGAAAAATAACAATTTGCCTTTTTTTTAATGTCCTTTCTGTGGTTCTACTTCAGCCAATTATTAGATTAAAGCAAGCTGTTGCTACGTGCCCTAGAAACTCACATGGATTTGATGTTGCACCCTAAGTTTGTGAGGACAAGTTCCATTTAAAGCTTTAATGAGGTCAAGGGAATGAAGGAGGAGGCTGGCTGAATCTTTTGTGTTATTTTAGGACGGCATCTTAGAATTACGAGGCTTGCATAATGCCAGGGAAAGAACATGGGATTTAGAGTTAAAAGCCCGTGGTTTGAAATCTGGCCCTGCCATTCGCAAGCTTTGTGACCTTGGCATAATGAATCAAATGCTCTGAGGCTCAGTTTCCTGGTTCTGGAAAGGCTGGGTTAAGAATACCTGTTGTAGCCACTTTGCAAGGATATTGAGGGGTCAAAAGAGATAATGCTTGAGAGAGTGCATTGTGAGCCAAAAGGCAGAGAGTGTACCTGAACTTGATTTACTTGACACATGTTTGTTGAACACTTATTATGTGCAGACACAAGACATTAGTGAGCCAGAGTGAATTTACAGAAGTCACTCAGGTCAACCCTGTTGCCTGCTCCTTCCTTTTGTCCTCCCTGCATTTTGGCTGAGGCAGTTCCAAACCACTCTACACAGATGAGAGACTATTCCATTATTAAAGAGAAATGTTTTCAACCTTTTTTGGTGACCTGTTTCCCTTTCTATAGATTGCCACCTTCCAAAAAATGTTCCATTAAGTATAACTTACGACGCATACAGTGTGAATAATAAATAGAGAAGCAGGTCACGCTTGCTTAGAGTTGGAAAGAACACTGAATCCAGCCTCTTTAGAGCACAGATAAAGAAACAAAAGTCTATGGAGGAGATGTGCTGTGCCATACCCAGGCCAGTTTTCATGTGCTCTTGAGCAAAGGAGGAATACCAGCCTCCATGCTAAACACAAAGATCAGTAAGCAAGAACAATAATGCATCTCCTGCCTACTACACTAACTGCCTCTGTCTCACGTAACTTCACAAAACATCATGTTTCAGCCATCACTACGGAATAACCTGGAATCAAGATGGACAATAAATGGAGGATTAAGGTTAAATATTAAAACTAGATAAAGAGAAAACCTTGGCCCAGATAACTTTCCTTATTTCCCTCCTATTAAATGACTATTAATGTTTATCACTTTCTCTTGGATAGAATACATTGGAGGAAGATTTATCAGACTAATAGACTATAATCTGCAAGATGCTGATGGCCAGTAAGTCATTTGGATTAATTTTTCTGAGATGCACACCATTTTTTTTTCTTTTATCTTTGGAGCACCTCATTTAATAACAAATCTCAGAGCACTTTACAAACATCCAGCCATAATCTCTGGAGCAAAGAGAATACAGTTGCATAAAATTAGCTCCATTTTAAAGATAGGATAACTGAAGTCTATGAAAGTTTCAAGGCTTGACTGTAATATACAAAGCACATGCATAGGGAGAAAAGAAGAAACCAGACTAACAGATTCCAACAGTGCTGCCCTAGCTTTATGGGATTGTCTTGTCCAGCTGTTGCAGAACAGTTGAACGTGGTTGACTCAAGGCCATGTTCCAGGTTTTGAATCCTGTCTCCTTTACTTATTATTTTTACAACTCTTGTAAAGTTGTTTGACTTTGTGCAGCTTATCTAGCAAATAAAGATAGTACTTCTCATAGTAATACTTTGAAATTCAAAAGTTTTTAATTCAGGTAAACATCTTGCTACAGCATTAATTCAATAAGTCAGCTATCATTATTTATTGTCATAGAAACATATCTTTTCAATGTTCCATAAAGCACACACACACACACACACACCCTTTAATATATTTACCTAATGGTGTTTTACAGTTTAATTGAAAACACATTTTCTTCATTTCAAGATACATCCTTATAGATAAGTTTTCTTCTTCTATCTCCAGCTCATATATCATAACCCCCATTTCCTAACCCTCGTAATTATTCCATTAGAACATGGGGTCAACAACTTTCCGAGGGGAGAAAAATCTTCCTCTTGTTGTGTGGAGCTTCAGTAATTTTCCTAAAAGAACATTGCTCCTTGATGCTATGACACATGTTTTCTAGAACTTTCTTCCTTCTTAGTGCCCCTTGTTAACCCCCTGCCACACTGTTTTCATTTTTATTCTGGTCAAAACTTGCATTGGCTGACATTTGTTGTCACTGAAGTGTCATCCTCCCACAACATACAGATCAGAATAACAGCGACAAACCCATCTTTAATTACCCTCTCTAATTGAATTCTAGAACCCTGAAGTTCTTCCTGTTATGTTCAAGAACCCTCAGGTTTCCACATGTGTGCTCTGTGGCCAGTCCTTGGTTACTATGTCCTTCCCTTTAGTTTTTCATTCTTCTTATCTATGCCTCAATGATATTCTTCCTGGTTACCCAAATCATTGATACCCCCTAGAGGCACTCACTGTGTTTTTTTTTTTTTTTTTGACAGGCAGAGTGGACAGTGAGAGAGAGAGAGACAGAGAGAAAGGTCTTCCTTTTCCATTGGTTCACCCCCTAATGGCCGCCGCGGCCGGCACGCCATGGCCAGCGCACCGCACTGATCTGGTGACAGGAGCCAGGTGCTTCTCCTGGTCTCCCATGGGGTGCAGGGCCCAAGCACTTGGGCCATCCTCCACCGCACTCCCGGGCCACAGCAGAGAGCTGGCCTGGAAGAGGGGCAACCGGGACAGAGTCCGGCTCCCTGACTGGGACTAGAACCTGGTGTGCCAGCGCCGAAAGGCGGAGGATTAGCCTAGTGAGCTGCGGCACCGGCCGGCACTCACTGTTAATGATGCAGAATCACCAGTGTTGGTGCCTTCCTCCAACTTCTTCCACCAACAGCACCCCCTGGGCATTCTACAAGAGCTTCTGAATGAGGTATTATTCCCCACAATGAGACTGCTGATACTCAACCCATTTCCTCAAGGCCATCTCTGAATGTGTCCAGCATCATTGCTCTGATGAAGCTCTTAATGTAGTTTTATTTAGTTATTAAAGGTACTGGCCCCAATGCTCTATTCCTTTTAATTTTTAATCACTTTATTATTGGTGGCACCTTCATGCTAGAACTTGGGCATGAGCCCAGGGACCTGACTAGTGAAGTCTCTAAGTGGTTTATATCATAATCTCCTTAGAAATCTTCCTCTTCCACTCTGGCCTATTTTTCTCAAAACAAACTTGTTCAACTCCACCATGTTTGCACTTTATAGTAAAATACTATATGCAACCTTGATCTAGGTAAAGGTTGTGAAAGAATTTTGCAATAGTTTTCCATTTATTTATCCAAGCAGATATTTCAACGAACATTTATTTCAAATGAATGAATGCCAGTATAAGAAAGAGTTAATAAGTTGAAGAATAAAGGCAATTTTGAAAGCAAGAACAATAGATGTGGAGTCCTAGAGTTAAAACAAGAGCCCACAAGGGTGAAACAAGGTCATACATACCCAAAATAACCAAAAGGAACACATTGATCTGAATAGAACAGAATGAGTAAAGTCAGGAATTGTGCAGGATGAAGCTTGAAAGAGAGGCTGTAACCGGGTCAGGATGAATCTGATATACCTGTGTGTCTCAATACATGTGGAGATTATCCTGGAAATATTTTAGGCCGGAGAATTATAGAATTTAGTAAGAAGACTCTGGGGTCCAGTGCTGTGGTGCAGCTGGTTAAAGCCCTGGCCTGAAGTGCCAGCATCTCATATGGGCGCCGGTTCTAGTCCCAGCTGCTCCACTTCGGATCCAGCTCTCTGCTGTGGCCTGGGACAGCAGTGGAAGTTGGCCCAAGTCCTTGGGCCCCTGCACTCACGTGGAAGACCTGGAAGAAGCTCCTGGCTCCTGGCTTCGGATAAGCTCAGCTTCAGCTGTTGCAGCCAACTGGAGAGTGAACCAATTGGCCACAATCTCTCTCTATGTCTCTACCTCTCTGCAACTCTTTCTTTCAAGTAAATAAAATAAATCTTTAAAAAAGATCATTTTTTTAAAAAGAAAGTATACTTTAAAAAAAAGATTCTAGGACCATGTGGAATGTAGATTGATTCAAGACATGACAGGAGGCAAGGCATACAGTAAATGTTGTGTAGGTTTTCTATCATCTGATCAATTTTGATATACATATATACCCTCAGAACTGTCATTAAAATCAATAGAATGGACATTATGTTTTTATTAATGTACATCCCACATTTCCAAAATTTCCCCATTTCCTTCCTGATCATAGATGCATACCTATCTTCATGAAATTACTGATGTTTCCTGTCTCTACAGATTAATTTGCAGTTTGTAAAATTTTAAACAATTTGTGTCAAACAATATTCTTTGCATTTTAATTTTTTAAATTTTTTAAAGATTTATTTTATTTATTTGAAAGACAGAGTCACATAAAGAGTTAGAGCCAGAGAGAGAGAGAGAGAGAGAGAGAGAGAGAGAGAGAGAGAATGAGAGAGGTCTTCCATTTGCTGGTTCACTCCCCAAATGACCACAATGGCCACAGCTGAGCCCACTTGAAGCCAGGAGTCAGGAGTTTATTCTTGGTCTCCCACGCGGGTTCAGGGGCCCAAGAACTTACACTATCTTCCCCTGCTTTCCCAGCCCACAGCAGAGAACTGGGTTGGAGGTGGAGCAGCTGGAACTCTAACTGGCACTCATACGGGACACTGGAGCTACAGGTCGGGGCTTTAACCCACTGCGCCACAGCACCAGCCCCTCTTTTTAAAATTTTGGTCTGGATTCTTTTACACACAATAATATTTTGAGAAACCATGTTGTTTTATGTTTCAATCTTCCCTTCTTTTTGAATGCTGACTCATTTCATTGTATGGATGTACACATGATGCACAAATGTAATTTAAGTAGTACCTTTACGGTTATGATCCATCTTGTCTTAATTATTGAACATGGCACAAAATAAAGATTGAAGTTTGCTATTTTACACGTGAACGTACAATGCTGCAATACCATTTGTTGAAAATATTATCTGTTGTACGCTAAGTTGCTTTTTCACCTTTGTTAAAAAAATCATTTGGCCATATAAGGGTGGGTCTAATATTTAGTTATATGGATACACTCACTTGTTGATGGAAATTTGGCTTGTTTCATTTTTTGGCTATTAAATATCAGGCATCTCTTTTATGCTTCATTTTCCTTGAGTATTTACCTAACAGTGGAATGACTGGACCATGTGACAGATGTATATTTTTAACTTTTAAGGAAATGTTTTCCGAAGCAGTCGTGTCATTTTTCATTCTCGCCACACTGAATGAGAGTTTCAGCACTTTCACATCCTGGAAAACACATGCTATGCTCAGTACTTTTGATTTTAGTCATTCTAATTGGTGTGACATGATCTATTATTGTTTTTTATTTGTTTCTATTTCCCTAATCTCTAGTGATGCTATGAATCTTTTCATGTACTTATTCATTGTTCATGTATCTTTGGTAAGATGCCTATTCAAGGCTTTTCTCTATTTTTTTACTGGGTTTTTGTTTTCTTATTTTAAATATTTTTTGGGGTTCTGGATATTAATTCTTTTACCAAAGAGTTATATACTTTGAAATATTTCTTTCAACTGGTGTTCTCCTTTAATTTTCCTAACATAGTATTGTGAAGAGTAGAAGTCTTAAAATTGGATGATTATGAATTTAATGTTTTTTCGTTAATGGGTAGTGCTTTTGGTGTCATACCTAAGAAATATTCATCTCGCCCAAGGCCACAAACATTTTTTCCTATGTTTTCTTTTCTTTTATTTATTTGACAGGTAGAGTTAGACAGTGAGAGACAGAGAGAAAGGTCTTCTTTCCGTTGGTTCACCCCCCAAAATGGCAGCTATGGCCGGAGCTATGCTGATTCAAAGCAGGAGCCAGGTGCCTCCTCCTGATCTCCCATGCGGGTGCAAGGACCCAAGCTCCTTGGCCATCCTCCACTGCCTTCCTGGACCACAGCAGAGAGCTGGACTAGACGAGGAGCAACCGGGACTAGAACCCAGTACCCATATGGGATGCTGGCGCCACAGGCGGAGGATTAACCAAGTGAGCCACAGCGCCGGCCCCCCTCCTATGTTTTCTTCTAGAAGTTTTTAAGATGTTAAGTGGTACCTTTAAACATATGATTCATCTAGAATTGGTGTTTGAACATGGCATAAAACAAAGACTAAATTTTGCTTTTTTACATATCGATATGCAATTCAACACCGTTTATTGAAAATACTATCAATTCTACACTAAATTACCTTTCTGGAAAAAATTAATTGGCCATATGTAGGTGAGTCTATTTTTGGAGTCTCTGTTCTATTCTGACCAGTTGTCTGTATTCATGCCATTATCACATTTCTTATTTTAAAAAATTTCTTTTGTTTTTTATATATATAAAATATATATTACATATAATTATATACTATATCATATATATCATATACTATATTGTATATATTATATATGATATACTATATAATTATATATATTACATACTATATCATGTATATTATATATGATATAGCATATAATTATATTATATTATATATTTTATATATAATTATATATTTTATGATATATTATATATCACATATATAATATATGTGATATATATGATATAATATGTTTATAATATATAGTATATAGTATATAATATATAATGTATATAAACTATGGTATATATGATATATGATATATAATATATCAAATATATATTTTATGTATATTTCTATATTGTTTTATATATATTTCTTTTGTTTTATATATATATATATATATAGAGAGAGAGAGAGAATGAGAGACTCTGCTGGTTCACTCCCCAAATGGTTGTAATAGCTGGAGCTGGGTCCAGCAAAAGCCAAGATTCTGTAACTACATGTGAGTCTCTCATGTGGGCCCAAGTAATTGGGCCATTTTCCACAGCCTTCCTTGGCACATTACCAGAGAGTTGGATTGGAAGTGGAGTACTGTTGCTCAGATGGGATGCCAGAGTCCCAGGAGGTAGCATAACCCTCTGTGCCACATTGCCAGGCCCACATTTTTTTTTTTTTTGACAAGCAGAGTGGACAGTGAGAGAGAGAGACAGAGAGAAAGGTCTTCCTTTTCCTTTGGTTCACCTCCCAATGGCCACTGCGGGTGGGCACCACGCTGATCCGAAGGCAGGAGCCAGGTGCTTCTCCTGGTCTCCCATGGGGTGCAGGGCCCAAGCACTTGGGCCATCCTCCACTGCACTCCCGGGCCACAGCAGAGAGCTGGCCTGGAAGAGGGGCAACCGGGACAGAATCCGGAGCCCAAACCAGGACTAGAACCCGGGGTGCTGGCCCCACAGGCAGAGGATTAGCCTGTTGAGCCATGGCGCCGGTTGGCTTCACAGTTTCTTAACTAATGTGACTTTATAATAAATATTGATCAGGTTATCTGAGTCTTCTTACCTTATTCTTTTTCTTACAGTTACTTGAAATATTCTATGTCCTTTGCACATCCAGTTGTATTTCAGGATCAACTTACCCATTTCTACAAAAAAGTGCTGAAATTTTCATTGAGAGTGTGTTAAGTTATACATCGATATTGAGAGAAGTGAGATTTACATATGTTGAATCTTCTAGTCAATCAACAAAGTATTCATCTTCACTTATTTAGATCTTTATTTTGTAGATTATAATGCATGTATCTTGCACATCTTTGGGTAGATTTAGTGATAAGTGTAACTTTTGATATTTTTGTAAACAGTATTTTTTATTTCAAATATTGATTAGCTATCACTAGAGTAGTGTTCAGTGACATACACTGTTGTGCACACTAGGATACAGAAAGTATATGTGTTTGTATACAGATAATGAATACACTAGTGTACAGAAAGACTTCAGAATTTTGTATATAGATCTCAACTATTACTGTCTTGCTAAATGCAAGACACTTGCAGGTCACTTTTTGAATGCTGCCAATATTATTCCATTCTTTTATTCCTGGCCTGATTGTCATTTAGTCATGATGTATTATCTTTTTATGTACTGATGAATTTTATTTTGTATATATTAAATTTTCTCTATATTGAAGAGGGATATTATTCCATAGTTTTTTTTAAAAGAGATTTATTTAAAAAATTATTTGAAAGAGAGTTACAGAGAGAGGTAGAAAGAGAGAGAGAGAGAGAGAGAGAGAGAGAGAGGTCTTCCATCTACTGGTTCATTCCTCAGATGATTGCAATGGCTGGAGCTGAGCCAAACTGAAGCCAAGAGCCAGGAGCTTCTTTTGGGTCTACCATATGGATGCAGGGGCCCAAGGGCTTGGGCCATCTTCCGATGCTTTCCCAAGCACATTTGCAGGGTGCTGGATTGGAAGTGGAGCAGCCAGAATTTAAACCAGCATAAGGGATGCCAGCACTGCTGGCAAGGGCTTTAACCAGCTGTGCCACAGTGTTGTCTGCACCAGTTTTTATTTTTGTAATGTTTCCTGTCTGATTTTGTATCAAGATACAATGATAGGATCAGTGGAATGAATCAGGAAGTATTTACTCCTCTATAATTTTGTAGAAGTCTAAGTATAAAATTGCTATTATCCCTTAAGTGCTTTGTAGAGTTGACCAAAAAAGTCATCTGGTTCTGAATTTTCTTTGTGGTAAAGTTTTTAACTACAAATTTTATTTTAAAATAAATATAAATAATTCATATTGTATCTTTTTCCTGTATGAACTTCAGTAATTAGAAATAATTTGTCCATTTATCTAAGTTGTCAAATATATTGCCATATGTTGTTCATAATATTATTTTTTCAATTCCTATAGAATTTATAGTGATGATAATTTTCTCATTTCTGATACTGATCATTTCTGTGTTATTTTTTCCTTGATCATATTTACTGGCATAATGTTGCTTATAATATTGGCTTATTATTCTTTTTAAAGGTTTATTTATTTGAAAGGCAGAGTTATAGAGGGAGAGAGAGAAAATGAGAGCGAGAGCGAGAGAGAGAGAGAATATGAATCTTCTATCTACTGGCTCACTCCCCAAATGGCTGCAATTGCTGGAGCTGGGCCAATACGAAGCCAGGAGCCAAGAGCTTCTTTTGAGTCTCCTGAGAACTTAGGCCATCCTCCATTCTTTTCTCACGCTCATTAGCAGAGAGCTGGATCAGAAGTGGAGCTGCAGAGACTTGAATGGTGCCCATATGGGATGCTGGCATTGCTGGTGGCAACTTTACCTGCTACACCACAGTGGTGACCCCCTGCCTTACTATTCTTATTATATGTATAAATATCTTTATAAATATAAATTTATGTATAAATATATAATTGTATAATATATAATATAATATATATAGTGATATAACATCACCTCTATTTTGTTATTGATGTCTATTATAAACATTTTTTCCTGGATCACACTGCTTGAATATTTATTAGTTTTATTGATTTTCTCAAAGTATCAGCTTTTAGCTTTATTGCTTTTCTGTGTTCACTTCCTGTTCCCTATTTCATTAATTTCTGTTTAATAGTTTATTGGATTCTCTCTTTTAATTACTATGGGATTAGTTTTCACTTTTTCTAGATTCTTAAGGTAGAAGTTGTTCATTCATCTGCAACCTTTTGAATATTTCTAGTTTCAGGTCTATGAATTTTTGACCTTAAAGATCTAGGATTATGAGATAAACATCTAGGATAACTATGTCTTTTTGAGCAATTGACCTCTTTATTATTATGAGACACACTGGGTCATTTCCTTTTCTCTAAAATTTAGTTTATAAATTATAGTACATAGATACTATAATTTTCTTTTGATTAATGCTAGCATGATATACATTTTTTCACCCTTGAACTTATTTTTTTTTTTGAACAAGCAGAGTGGACAGTAAGAGAGACAGAGAGAAAGGTCTTCCTTTTCCATTGGTTCACCCCACAATGGCCACTGCAGCTGGTGCGCTGTGGCTGGAGCAACGCATTGATCCGAAGCCAGGAGCCAGGTGCTTCTCCTGGTCTCCAATGGGGTGCAGGGTCCAAGGACCTGGGCCATCCTCCACTGCACTCCCGGACCACAGCAGAGAGCTGGGCTGGAAGAGGAGCTACCAGGACAGAACCTTGCCCCAATGGGGACTGGAACCCAGTGTGCCGGCGCTGCAGGCAGAGGATTAGCTTAACCCTTGAACTTTCAACCTGCTTGTTCCCTGCTATTTAAAGTGCATTAGCAAGATACACGGCAGACTCATAGAATGGCAGATGTCCTAAATAGCACTCTGGCCTCAGAATCAGCCCTTAAAGCATTCAGATCTGGCTCAGGAGCCCTTGAGAGTATTTTAGGCATGGAAAGCCAAGACACTCTGGAAAAAAAAGAAGACCTAAATGAAAGATCTCTGCGAGTGAGATCCCCATGGAATGAATGGGGCCATCAAAGAAGGAGGTACCTTTCTCTGAAGGGAGGAGAGAACCTCCACTTTGACTATGACCTCGACGGAATAAGATTGAAGTCAGCGAACCCTAAAGGCTTCCATAGCCTCAGCAACTCATGACTAGAGCCTAGGGAGATTACTGATGCCATAAACAAGAGTGTCAAATTGTTAAATCAACTTCAGGAGTCACTGTGTACTTAACGTCTCATGTGGGATCTGTCCTTCATGTGTTGTCCAATGTGAAGTAATGCTATAACTAATACTGAAACAGTATTTTACACTTTGTGTTTCTGTGTGGGTGCAAACTGATGAAATCTTTACTTAGTATATACTGAATTGATCTTCTGAATATAAAGATAATTAAAAATGAAAAAAAAACTTGGTGTTAAATTGGAAATTGCATAGAAAATTAATCAATTAAAAATATATCATGTAGGATCTCTGTCCTTAATGTGCTATACATTGTGAATTAATACTATAACTAGTACTCCAACAGTATTTTTCACTTTGTGTTGCTATGTGAGGGTAAACTGTTGAAATCTTTACGTAATATGTACTAAACTGATCTTCTGTGTATAAAGAGAATTGAAAATGAATCTTGATGTGAATGGAAGGGGAGAGGGAGCGGGAAAGGGGAGGGTAGCGGGTGGGAGGGAAGTTGTGTGTGGGGGGAGCCATTGTAATCCATAAGCTGTATTTTGGAAATGTATATTCTTTAAATAAAAGCTTTATAAAAAAATAAAGTGCATTTCTTACAGGCACCATATATTTAGCTTTTCCTTTTTTACTCAATCTGTAATTTTTTCCTTGTACTTGAGGTATTTAACACATTTACATTTAGTGTATTTATGGATATGGGTAGTGTAAGGCTATTATTCTGCTTTTATTTTCCTTTTTTGCCATCTGATCTTTATTCTGTTTACTTAGTTTTTTGGTTTCTTTTGTATTAATTCATTGTTAAGCATCTTTTGGATTAGTTGTTTATTCTTTGATGATATTGTTTGATTTGCTTGCTGGATTAGTGGCTATAACTTTTAGTTTTGTCACTTTTAGCAATTGTTTTGGTCATGATACTATACATTTTTAACACATCTTCCCCTACCTTCAAGTAATATTATAGCAGTTCACATGTAATACTCGAATTGTGTAATAGTATACCTCCAGTTCTCTCGCCTTAGCTTTCATGCTATTGGCTGCCATGTATTTTACTTTTAATTATTGTTTAAATCTTATAATAGTTTCATAGTTTTTAAACAGTCAATTTTCTCTTATTAGGATCTAAATGAGAAAAAATATCTTACGTGGTTACTCACATTGTTACCTGTTAAAGTAGATTGATCTATAGCTCCCCTGTGGGGTTACTTCTCTTCTTCTGAGGCTTCCTCTCATGTTTCATGTAGTGAAGCTCTTCCCATAGCCAATTTTCTGCCTGTTTACCCCTAAGATAGTCTTTACCTCACCTTCACTTGGCATTGTATGTAAGTTGAATAATGTGTCATCTTCACTTTGCAAAGGTATTTCTACTAGGATTAGACTTCTAGTTGAACAAACATTTCCTCTCTTGGTATTTAGACATTATTTCGTTGTCTCTGCACTTGAACTGTTTCTGAAGAGAAATGTGCTATCATCCTCGTCCTTATTCCTGTACACACGTCCTTGACAAGTAGCATGTCATTTGCTTTGGCTACTTTGAAGATTTTGCCTTCACCAATGGTTTTGATGGTTTGATTATGATGTAAGTTGGCCTAGGAGTTTTCTACCTTTTTCTTATATTTCAGATTTACTTCATGTATCTTTGTATTTATGATTTTCAATAAATTAGAAAATTTTTGGCCATTCCATCCTCAATATTTTGCTGTTTCTTCTCTTCTCTCCCTCTGGAACTGTAACGACCGTTGAAGTTGGCCCACAAGTTACCGATGTGCTTTTGTTCTCCTTGCTCTGTTCCAGCTTGGATGGTCCTATTGCATGTTTGCTCATATTTTCTTTGTTTTTCTGATCTGCGATTAGTATCATTTATTTTCACCTGGGGAGCACAGCCCATAGGAAGACCTATTCCTTGGCTGCAGGCAACAGGAGATGAAGCTGTGCTGTGACTTTGAGATCGTGGTCATCCCCTGGCAGAACTCTTATACAACATAGTTTACATCTTTTGGAATTAGATTTGCATATTTTCTATACCTTCCATATTTCTATGTAGCTTTTTGAATGTATGGGATACAAGTATAATTAATTGTTTTAGTGTCTTTCCTCTGATTTTAAGATCAATGGCAATCCAGATTGGTTCTGAGTGGCTGATTTTTCCCCACATAGTGAGTAGTATTTCTCTGCTTCTATATGTGCCTTGTGATTTTTATTGAATGCTACACATTGATAACATTATTTCCTGAGTGTTATGTGTTTTTGTATTTTTTATAAATTTTAAAATTTGGTTTATTTATTTGAAAAGCAGAGAGAAAGAGAGAGGAAGAGAGAAAGGAAGGCCAAGGTATCTCCCATCTTCTGGTTCACTCTTCAAATGCCCAAAGTCATCAGGCCTGGCACAAGTTGAAGTCAAGAGCAAGGAATTCAATCTGGGTCTCCCATATGGGTGTCAGGGACCCAACCACTTGAGCCATCTCTTCCTACTTCCCAACATGGACATTAGCAGGAAGCTGGAATTAGGAGGAGAGTCAGGACTAGAACCCAGACACTCTGATATGGGATGCAAGTTTCCCATGTGACATCCTAATTGCTACGCCAAATGTCCACCCCTGTTTTTTCATTCCTACACATATCGTTGAGTGTTCCAAAGACGTTTTGAATAAATACTTATTGTTCTTTGATTTTTGAAGTTCACAATACTGGGAGCTGGCCATATTTGCAATCCTACATATGTGCTAGACACTGCTACTTCTAATTGTTCCTGGCAATTCTTTCTCCAATTTCAAAGGATAACTTTAGAGAAGCACTGATCAGTATTTGCTGAAAACTGAAGAGGCACCCTGTATAGGTCTCTAGAGTGCTTTATGTGTGTGTGTGTACTCTTTCCTATCCAGAAATCTCCCCTATGAACTTCAGTTTCCTTGCTCTACCCCATCTGATAACTCTATTTCTTCTCATATCAAGGATTCTGCTCTAGGCTCTATCTGGATTATTCTTTTTGTGCATTAGGGTTTACCAGAGAAACAGAACCAATAGGAATTAGGTCTTTCTCAAGGTGGTCATCTGAGGGCTCAGCCGTCTGTTTCCCATGTCTCAGAGATGAATCACTATCCTTTGTTGCCTGATGTTTAATGTCTAATATTAATATTTTGTCTATTTTTCTACTTGGTTCTTTCAGGTGGTTGTATAAATCCAATCCTTTTAATTTCATATTGTCTGGAAACAGAAGTCTTATCTTTATATTTTATCATTATTTTTTCCTATTTATATTTCATTTTACATAGTTTCTAGTGCTGTCTTCAAGTTCTTCAGTTTTTTCTTCTGCAATATATAGTCTAATCATACTGCTATACAATTGATTTTCATTTCACATATTATTGCTTTTGTTTGTTAAAATTTTTGTCCTTTAGGGGCCAGTGCTGTGGCACAGTGGGTTAATGCCCTGGTCTGAATCGCTGGCATCCCATATGGGCGCCAGTTCAAGACCCGGCTGCTCCACTTCCGATCCAACTCTCTGCTATGGCCTGGGAAAGCAGTAGAAGGTGGCCCAAGTCCTTGGGCTCCTGCACCCATGTGGTAGACCTGGAAGAAGCTCCTGGCTCCTGGCTTCAGATTGATGCAGCTCTAGCCATTGTGGCCAATTGGAGAGTGAACAATCGGATGGAAGATCTCTCTCTCGCTCCTCTCTCTGTATAACTCTGACTTCCAAATAAATAAATAAACCTTTAAAATTTGAGTACTTTAAAAAATCATATTCCATGTGTTATCCAAAAATTTTATTACTTCCTATATTTTCTTGAACATAGTGAATTACAACAAGTGTTTTCACAACTTGCCTACTAATTATGTCATTTTTTTCATTCTCTGAATATTAATATTTTCTTTATTATAGGTCATATTTACTTGCTTATCTGCATATCAGATAATTTTTGATTATATGCCAAACATTTTGAACAATATTTTTATGTGATATATTTTTGTTTCCAAAAAGTATTGTTTCTAAAAAAAGTGTTTTTATATATCTGAGAGGTAGAGAGAGAAAGAAACAGACACATGCAAAGAGATACAGAGAGAGAAAAAGAGGGAAAGTTTATATTTGGAAATTCAGTCCCTAAAACTTGCAACAGCTGGGACTGGACCAGGATGAAACCAAGAAGCAGGAACACAATGCAGGTTTCATTGTGAGAGGAAGAAACCCAATTACTTGAGTCATTACCTGTTGCCTCCCAGGCTCTGCACTGACAAGAAATTGGAGGCAGGAGCTGGGACTGGGGAGTGAACCCAGGCTTTCCACGGGTGGGATGCAGGGGCATCTTGAGCCACTAGGCTAACCACCATTCCCCTAAAAGTATTATTGAATATTGTATTGGTGAAATTGTATTACTTGGAAATAGCTTAATAACTTTGGATCTTGTCTTTAAGCTACAGCAGGTGGTGTCAAAGCCATCTAGGTCTAGTTTCACTCCACTACCAAGGCAGACCCTTCTGATTAGCCTAACTGACGGTTCATCAGTTATGAGACTTTGCACTCTGGTTGCTGGGAATGGGCATCAATTTCTGATTCTGTGGGAAGTTAAGTAATTAATCTGTCTGATCTCTTCATGTGGTTATTTCCTTGCTTCCTGCTGGTTTCCTTACCACTATCACCACTGAGTTAAGAATGTAAAGGGAATGCTACAGATTTCAGGTGTTCTGTCCCTGTACAGCTTTCTCTTCAGTACTTTGCCCTGAGAATTCTATCTGTCTTAGCCTCTTTGTACTTCTAGCTCCATTTTCTCAATTCAGTGAGACTGCCAAGTCTACACGGATTCTCTCTCCCTATGCTATGGCGTGGATACTTTGTCTAGGCAGTCTTCTGGAAAAATTACCATGCTTAGCTCATTTGCTTTATGTCTCTAATATTTCCTTTTCCTTTGTTGTCTCTTATCTAATTCATGACATCTGTGCATCATGTATGGTATTTTATTTCTCTTAAAGTCCAATTAAATCCAGTCCCTATTATTCCACAATTCTCACAATACTATCTTGACCAGAAGTCAGAGAGAAATTGAATATGATGAACACTACTGAGTTATAGCATAGAAACTAAAACCAGGTATTCAACAAAGATCGTAGAATTGAGAAAGACTCTGCTCTTTGGAAGAAGAGAAAGAGGAGTCCGGGAGTTGTGTATTCTGTTGATTATTTAGAATGTGATTCTGGGTGATGGTGGTGAGAAATGAGCCAGCCAAATTACCACAACTGGTTGGTAACCAAATCCAGTCACCAAAGTCAATTGTTAGTCATACCAAAGCTCATGTTCACAAGGTCATACTGCTCCTCTGGCCTTTTTGGAAGATTTGAGAATCAACGGACTGAACATCTCCAAACGATGCTGTATCACTCTGGAAGACACACTCAGAGATAGATAGCTTGAAAAGCTTTCAGGTAAAACTGGTTCAGCTCCAGGCATTGAAAGACAAAAATCATATTAGTTTCCTCGTGTTACTGTAATTGGTGACCACAATCTTGGTAACTGTCACCAACAGAATTGTATGCTCTCAGAGTGCTGGAAGTCAGAGGACCAAAATCAAGGCATCAGGAGAGACGTGTCCCTCACAAGCCTCTGGAGAAGAGTACGTCCTTCTTTCAGCTCCGGCTGGCCCCTGGTATTCCTTAGTTTGCACCAGCATCACTCCCATCTCTGCCTCTGGCTTCTCATGCCCTCCTTCCATGTAACCCCGTTGTCAGTGCATATCCTGAATTCTTCTTCTGCTTTAATATCAACAGTTCTTCCCCTCTCTCCTCCTCCCCTTTTCTCTACTCAACTCTCTCAACAGAATGAAGAAACCTCACTGAGCGTTTCTAACAGAGTAGGTACAAGCAAAAACTCCAGATGCAGAGTGTGTAGGCATAATACCAACTCGACCATGCATTCATTGTGGAAGCTGGAGTAAATTTTAAAACATTTTTGTCTCAGATTTCTTTTTTGGAAAATGAAAATAGTAATAGTATAATTACCTCAAATGGTTATTCTGAGGGTTTAGGGAGTTAATACAAACATAAAATACTGTGTAGTGTCAGCACATGGAAATGCCACATAAATGTTAGTTATTATTATTGGAGACGGTCACCAGGATTCTTGTCAGCAAGCTGGGACCAACTTAGGACCCTCAGTTGTTTCTTTTCAGTAAGATTCCCCTGTCCTTTGTTACATGATATTTTATGTTTTGAAAACTGTCAATTCATGTATGTTGTTTTGTTTGTTTCAAGGGATGGGGTAAATCTAGCCCCTGTAACTTTGAGTTGTCTGGAAGCAGAGTTCTCATGATGCAGTCTTAACTGAGTCAGGAAAGGAAGTTAATCCTTGTAGGAAACTAGATAGCTGTAGCACACAGAAACAGAGAGGGTTAAACAGAACAGGGGTCTAAATTTTTGAAAAATTTCTTTGTAAACCTGCCTGGACTCGATTTTTAATTTGCTTTCAGCCAAAGCCCCAATGAATTATGGCAGTAGCATGACCTCTCTTCCAGGATGCATATAGATATCAGAGCTCACATCTCATAAACTCCCTCTTCATGCTGATCTGACATTATGCCACAGGAACAATGAAAAATCTTATCCCAAACATCCTCTTCTCTATAGGTACCATCACATTATTCATTCATTCATTCATTATAAAATAAAGTTGAAGCAAGGAAACTGGTAGGAAGTGGATCTATTTTGGAAATATTTTTGACATGCAGTTTGAGGTAGTGAAAGAGCAACCAATAAAGAACTATGGCCTAACTAACTGAGTCGATGATGTTGTGATTTACTGCAAGGGGGAAGACTAGTGAAGGTGAGAGGAAAACAAGAGCTATGCTTTGGCTGTGTTATGTTTGAGATATTATTAGTCATTGGAGAGGAGGTAACAAGTAGGCATTTGGATTTGCAACATCAACATCAACAGAGAGGTATAGGGTGGATATTTGGTTTTGGAAGTCATCAGTATATAATTAGTATTTACAGGGCTCAGAAAGATTATCTGTGAAGGGCACTTGAGAGCCAAAGACATGGAGTAAGATCCTTGTAGTGTGACTGGAAAAAAGAGGTGTGAAGTATTCTTTTGGGAAAGGAGTAAGTGAATGTGCCTGTGCATTAGCACAATTGGTTGACAGCATTGTATAACCGCGTGGATGATGCTAAATTAAAAGGGAAGCATGTGTGTTTATTTATTTTTTTCCTCCAGCAAAAGTCAGTGCTTAGGTACAGGTGCAATGCAACAAGTACTTAGAGTACTAAGAGGCAAAGGAATTGTGGTTAAGTGAAAGGTGGAATCACAGTGTGGAATCCATATTGAGCAAGTTGGGAAATGGTAGTATGAGGGAGATTTAACAACTTTCATATTTGATGTTCCAGGAAACTCTGCTCTAGCTGGAGTCAGTTTTGCCACGTGTTGCCTGCTAGGGATAGAGGTTAGCCTCTACTCCAGTTTCAGTCTATCAGCTTGTGTGCATGGAATCTGCTCTGTGTCAGGTGCTGCAACTTAGATTTAGGGAGGAAGAATTTAAAATTACAGACAGACCTGCTTCTCTGGGCTTCTCCACAGGTGCTCCTTCTATGCTGCTCCCGTGCCTTGCTCCTGGTGAGAGGAGACGCCTCTCAAGGGTTGACACATCCCTCCAGCTCATGCCAGTGGCATTACAACTCCTGTGACTTCTCTGTCAGGATCTCCCGACAGAAAGAAGTATGGAGTAAGGACTCACATGGGCAAAATGCAAGGTCAGGAGTTAGAAGACATGGCCCTCAGTTGTGAATCTGCCTCTGGCTAATTGTGGACAGTATCTATGCCTCAATTTCCCTTGCATATTAAATAAAAAAGTAGAATAGCAAATGTAAGCTCCCTTATTGGTCTAATGTTCTGCAGGTATGAAGGAACAGATATCCTGAAACACCTCTGCCTTCCGAATCATTCGTACCATAGATGCCTCCAGTGTGGGCTAAGATGTTTAGATTTACCTTAAGTCATCAAAAAGAGATATCAAAGAGTAAAAGAGTTGACCTGAAGTGATCTGAGAAGTAATTATTACACTATAGTAGGAATTCTATATAGAACTGAAGACTTCTTCCATTTACCTCTACCTGCAAGGATGCAGGATTCCAAGGCCAGAGATAAGTAAGTCCCATGTTGAAGAAGGGAAGGGCTTTATTCCCATTGATAATTGTTGAGTAGGAGTGTGTGTGCCTGTGTGTGTGTGTGTCTGTGTGTGTGTGTTGGGTGAATTAAAACAGTGAGAGAGGACATAAAAGTAGAGGATGAAAGTTGACTACCAGTATACTCACAATTTAAAAGGTAGAGGGAATCTTAGAGATTTGGGAGCAGGTGTCCAAAGTCACTCATCTCTGGAGTAGCAGAGTCAGGTCTGGACTGCACATGCTCAGACTTCTGGTCCAATGCTCCCTAACACTTTACTATTCTTTAAAAAATAATTGCATCTCTCTCTTCTCCAGTTTCACTCCAATTCACAATTCTGTATCTGACATGCCAGTTGTGTGTTATTTTGAGAGGACAAAGGAATGAGAAAATGTACTTTTATCCTAGAAGTGTAGTAGGTGATAGTTTATAGATTTGGGGTTAAAATCACAATCTCTGTGATCTTGGGGAGTAGAGCCAGTTATGCTTCTCTGAGCTCCCTTTCACTCAGAATCAAATCACCCAACCTGAAGGGTCTTTTTCCTTGTGGCCATAGTGTTTGCTCCTGGTGAAGACAAAAGTCTAGACTCTCTGAGAAAGAGCCAGACTGCCTTGAAGTCTGAGGGACTCTAGGTTAACCTGTCAAGCTGCTGGGGACCCCAGGGTGGCTAATTTTCTGGTCCCACAAGTACCAATTCCTTCTTGCTTTTGGCCAGGAGGTAGTTCTATAGTTGGGACTGAGTACCAAGGAGCACCCACCAATGTAGTCTCCCATATCTATCATCAACAGTAGTTAGAAAAAGAATACTGATGTTCTTCTTTTGCTCATGTAGATAAGATGCTCGAATGTTCACTAACATACAGATGTAAATGTAGAATCCATGGAGTTCCAAAACTCTAGCTCTAAAGGACTCTGGAAGACAAGAGTCTCAGTTTATCACCAGCATGGAAACATGAATCAGGGGGGTGCTGCTTCCTTTCTCCCGCCTCCTATTCCCTGACCCCACCATACACACACACACACACACACACACACATACAAGTCAATTTCCATACTTCTTAAACTCACAACATATTGGACTCTGAGAGTTCACAGGGTCATTTAATTGGACTCCTCTCATTTTCTAGATGGGGTTCTGAGGCCAGCAGAGACAATGTTCTTAGTTTATTTGCAAGGTGAGATGGGTATTTAGGACTATGAGCACTTTGAATCTGGTCAAAGAAAGTGTCCCATCATAATGCTTTTCTCTCTGAGCCTAAGGAGTCCCAGCTCAACTATAGCATGTCTAGGAAATAAAGCAATCTGATTTGGATCTTCACCCTTGACTGCTGCTGCTCAATTCTTACGTGAGAAAGGAGCCAGGACTCCTGGCCAGGTGACTACTTAAAGGATGTGCTTTACTGACACAACTCAGCCTATCTGTACCACATGCAGATTCCATCCATGTGCCCAGGAAGCATATTCCAGCTATAACAGTGTCTTAGCCTCTACTACACAGGCCTTCTATGGCCAAAGTGGCTTCTAAATACCAACTCCCACACCTACTAAAACAGAATCCCTTGTTGGAAAACCCCATCCCCAGAGATTCTGACCCTAGGACTGAGTAGGAATGGTGCTTGGGGCTTTGCTGTTTCTATAATTTCCACAGAAAATACCAATATGAACCAAATCTAGAAACTACCATTCTCTACAATCAGTGAAAAAGGAGATTAATGTTTATTGTCCATTTACTTAGTGCCAGGTACTCTATGAATGTTATCTTATTTAATAATCATGTAGCCTAGTATCCTCTCACCAATAATTGTGCTGCCTGACCTTGAGCAAATTAGCTAATCCCCATAAGCTTCTGTGTTTCCCTGGAAATGAAGATGGGAAAAATATCTGTCTTGCAGCAGTTTCTTCCAGACTAAGGAAGTGTCTAGGACATTGTATGACATATGGAATCACTCATTCCTTGTTGGGGATGGGTTATTGTTTTGGTTAGGATGGGAACATTATTATTTCCTAGTTTTTTTTTTTTTTTTGGAACGGGAGAATATGATGCAATTGAACCACTATATAGTACATGTACTCTGGACTCCAAAAGGGCTTTCCTTATGAAATGTTTTGATGTTTATAGTTACGCACCCTCACTTATTTCTCATTGGATCTTCAGACTAGCAGGTATTTCTAGCAGTTATTACTCTTTCCTCCGTTTGGGAAAAATTGAAAATAGAATTGAAAATAAAATCAAATTGGAGAGCATAAATAACTGCCTTGAGTTTGCTTTTTATTAGGTCACTCTGATTTCTCATTGATTCGAACTTTATAAGCCCATGAGTTTTATTTTGCTGTTATATATCAAAAATCCAAGGTTTTACTTATTTGTATTTAAAACAAAATAATCGATCCCCTACACTGCTCATTCTCTAGCATCCTTGAAAATAATAGTTTGGGATTGGGCAAGGTGTGTTAAGAAGGCCTCCTTGGGAAAGGTGCTCCTGTTTGAGTAAGTTTGGAATTTTCATTTTATTCTTAGGTCAATTTGCCCACCCCGGGAGTGACACATCTTTGATGAAATGTCCTGGTATAAGATAGATAGTTGGTGCAGTTTGACAAGAATGAGATATTAAAGATGGAAGGACAGTACAAAACAGATCATTTCATTCACCCAGCCCTGACAGTGGACCCCTGGAATGATCTGTCGCCTCCAGCCACTTCTTTCCTTTCCTTGGGAAAGCCCAAGAATCACCGTAGATCTCTCCCTGTCTGTCCTTTCTCTGATGTCCAGTCTAAGAGGTTCCTTTCTGAATTTCATCCTTGTTCTCTCAACACTTTGTTCCATTTCTCTTTCCTCAGACTAATTTAAAGACATTACATATCCCATTTTGCAGTCTTTCATTAATCTTCCATAAATGTTGATGTATTTATCTTCTAATTCCTCCTAAACTTTATAGATCTTTCAAAAATGTGGCCCACTTAGCTTTTAGTGCCTCACTGCTAAAACATCCTCTTTAATGAAATGTATTTTAGTCATTGCATTTGACAGTAAGAGATGTTTTCTTAGTAGACATACCAGATCGGTGTAGGTCACACTACATCACTAAAGCCACTGATTCTGTCCGCTTTTCAGGCTACCTAGTTCCAAGTCTCCATAGAGAGAAACAGGCAGATCTTTCTGACAGTGGGAGAAAGAAGGGAGGGAAGAAGAGGAGAGTGTGGGAAGCCGTACAGTACTCTTTGCCCAGACCACGAAGAACATTCTTCCTCCCTGTACTTGGAGCTGTTTTCAGCTATACGAATCTATCAAGCCAGTACATTTGTATTAAAAGAATCAGAACCACGGCACCATTTTAATAAAGCTTAATTTATATGAATGTCTGGTTTAATTTAGTCAGTTCATTTCTCCTCTCAGTCTCTGCTGCTGCACCACCCCCATGCTTTTCTTTGTCTTCTTAGTCATTTGGTTGATTTCTACCAGCTGTGGGTTAAACCACTCCCCTGGACTTCTAATTGCCAGCTGTTCCTCTCTCCCTTGTGGGCCTCCCAGGGTTCTGGTTCCAGGGCAAGTGCCGGATGCCCTGTGTGAGTCCTGTGGAGGAGTTCGCAGTTGTGTTCCCAGCATCTGCAGACAGATCCATGAATGTTTTCATCCTTGTGGTTTCATTGCACAAAAGAGTCTCACTCAAATGTAAATTTGTGTTTCCATTCTGAAACCAATATGATTTTGTTCCCCCCCCCCCTTTTTTTTTTAAGATTTAGGCTATTCTAAAATTGGATTTCACTTCTGTGCCCGGTTGCCCAGCCTGTGTAAAAGGGCTCTTTTGTCTGAGTTGTATTTTCTGCACGTTGCCTCTGAGCTTATTCCTTACGCTGAATTACTATGCCTTGCTATGTAATCCACAGGGCTTTTCTTTTGAGACTCCTAAAATATTTCCAACATGAGAGTTCCATGATATTAAAGTTCTTTTATTATGAAATGCATCATCCAGAGAGAAGAGTGTATATAACGTATACTTAGAATTTAAAGAGAAATATTGAAATGAGCTCATGTGTCCCCTTCAGAGTGCACTTGAAATTGAATGATAGAAGTACCTCTTTGTATTCTGTGTCCCTTATGCTTGACCATGCTCCCTCTCTGTACTTGGGTTAACCATAACACAAATTTGGATTTTTGTGTTACTTCTTATTGTTGTTGCTTTCACATCTGTTTATCTCCTTAAGCAACATGATATTTACTTTCTTCTGCATTTGATTCTTGTATAAATGAGATCATGGCACAGAGAGTCTGAAATTTGAATGTTTTGCTTAATTTTTTTTAAACTTTTATTTAGAATATAAATTTCCAAAGTACAGCTTATGGATTACAATGCCCCCCCCCATAAATTCCCTCCACCCGCAACCCTCCCCCCTTTCCCGCGCCCTCTCCCCTTTCATTCACATCAAGATTCATTTTCAATTCTCTTTATATACAGAAGATCAGTTTAGTTTATATTAGGTAAGGATTTCAACCGTTTGCCCTCACATAGCAACACAAAGTGAAAAATACTGTTGGAGTACTAGTTATAGCATTAAATCACAATGTACAGCACATTAAGGACAGAGATCCTACATGATATTTTTTTTTAAAATTGATTAATTTTCTATGCAATTTCCAATTTAACACCAAGGTTTTTTTTGTTTTTTTCATTTTCAATTATCTTTATATACAGAGGATCGATTCAGTATATACTAAGTAAAGATTTCATCAGTTTGCACCCACACAGAAACACAAGAGTTAAATCTGCTGCCTCCTAGGTGCATTAGCAAGAAACTAAGTCAGAAGATGGAAGTGGAGCCCGTGCCATGGCTCAATAGGCTAATCTTCCACCTTGCAGTCCCGGCACACCAGGTTCTAGTCCCGGTCGGGACGTCGGATTCTGTCCTGGTTGCCCCTCTTCCAGGCCAGCTCTCTGTTGTGGCCTGGGAAGGCAGTGGAGGATGGCCCAAGTGCGTGGGCCCTGCACCCAATGGGAGACCAGGAGAAGCACCTGGCTCCTGCCATCGGATCAGCGCAGTGTGCTGGCTGCAGCGTGCTGGCTGCGGCGGCCATTGGAGGGTGAACCGACGGCAAAGGAAGACCTTTCTCTCTGTCTCTCTCTCTCTCAATGTCCACTCTGCCTGTCCAAAAAAAAAAAAAAAAAAAAAAAAAAGAAGATGGAAGTGGACTCTATCCCAGGAGCTGAGAGATGAGATGCAGGTATATCAATCTGCAGCTTAACCTTCTGCACCACAGGGCCTTTCCCCGGTTTTTATATTACAAGGGTGCTCTTATGAGCATTGTTGCTGATGTCTTTTGGAGTGGCATTTCTAGAATGTAAGGTCTACACACCTTTGACTTTCCTGGATATTAACTAGCAAATTGGTCTCCAAAGCAGCTGTGACAATTTAGCCTCTAATTAACAGAGTATAAAACTTCTCATTACACATTCTTGCCAACTTTTGGTATTAACTAACATTTTAATTTTTGCTAATTTGTTTGTCCTAGAGATTTTGCTCACTGGTATTTTAATTTACATTTTCTGATTACTAATGAGATGCTATCTTTTCATGTTTGATGTCCATTGGTATTTTCTCTTCTGGAAAACACATGGTCATGACATTTTGCCAATTTTTCTGCTGGGACTTTATCTTTTGAAATTGTAGGTTTTCCCCTCTAAAAGCAAATCTTTTTTTTTTCATCATACATGTTGCAAATTATTATTTGTGACTTGCTTTATAAATTTTATTTATGCTGTCTTTTTTGAGAATAAATTCTAATTTTTGCATAGTTGCATATATCTCTGTGATTTTTGCTTCTTGGGCCTAGTTTAATGAAACATTTCCTACCCTGAAGTCACAAAGATCACTTCCTGTATTTTCTTCTACAAGTTTTAAGTTTTGCCTTTTACATTTAGATCATAATTCTAGCTCAATTTCTTTATCTGTCTGTCTCCATCCCTCTCCTTTTCAAATAAGAAAAAATGATATGGGGAAGTTTGGTTTCCATAAATACTAAAATGTATCTATTTATTTAAAGTTTCTTTAATGTGTTTCAATGACATTTTATAAATTTGTACATAAAGGCTTTATAACATTCACTTTTAATATATTAATTCCTTGTACATTTTGTCCCAATAGAATGTATGTGTGTGTGTGTGTGTGTGTGTGTGTGTATAATGGTCTATATTTTCTTACTCCTGTTGCCATGCAATTGAGCTTTGTAGGTTGATCTTATGACTATAAATAATGCTAAATTATCTTATTAATTCTATTAATTAATCTTGATGGATTCTTTTGGTTTCTATGCAGATAATATTATCTGGAAATAATAACAGTTGTTTGCATTTTTAGAAAATATTTATTTATTTATTTATTTGAAAGGCAGAGTCACAGAGAGAGAAGGAGAGATAGAGAGTTATCCTCCACCTTCTGGTTCATTGTCTCAATAGCCACAATGGTTAGGGATGGGCCAGACTGAAGCAAGGAGCCAGGTCTCCCACATGGGTATCAGGGGCCCAAGCACTTGGGCCGCCCTTTGCTGCTTTCTCAGGTACACTAGCAGAGAAATGGTGTGGAAATGGAGCAGCCTACATTTGAACTAGTGCCAAATAGGATGCCAGTATTAAAAGTTTAACCTACTACATCACAATAGTTTTTACCTTTTCACAAACCTTGCAGATTGTGCGTTTTTGGTAGTCAATTTGAGTTGTCTGGGCTCCAATACTACGTTGTTTACACGTAGCAACTAGGCTTTTAAAAATCTTATTCCTAATTTGAAAGAAAATGCTTTTTATATTGCAACATGAAATATGCAAATTGATATAATTTTTGGAATGTACCTTTTATCAAGTGAAGGAAATCATATTGATCCCAGATTTTTTAAGATTCTATTTTTTATCATGAATATTAGTTACATTTTTTCAAACTAGTTTTCTGCATCTTTTGAGATGGCCCATTTTTTTCTCTTGTTTTCTTAATATGGAAAATCATATTAATACATTTTGCAATGCTGAAACTATGTTACATTCTTGAGAGAAGCATAATTTTGTTAATAATGTGATGTATCATATTTTCATATTTTGCTGAATTCGATTTGTTAACATCACTTTAAATTTTTTAAAGTCTAAATTGTGAATGAAGTTGACCTGTAATTTTCATGTCTTCATCATTTTCTTGTTTCATTTTGAGTTTGTAGCTATATTAGTCCTGCAGAATAAAATTTCCCTGTTTTAATAGTCTCGGAAAGGATATGTGGAAAACTGTGTGTGTTTACCAATTTTTAAATGTTTGGTAGAATCCATTTGTAAAACCGTCTGAAGCCGGTGTTTTTTGATAGGCATATTGTTAACTGGTAATTAATTGTCGTTAATATTTATGGACAAGTATCTTGCTAGTAATTTGAATCAGGCACTGGCCTAGTCAGAATGGATTCCAGCCAATATTCCTGAAGGAGGGTGTGAAGGCTCAATCCAGAACTAAGTTCCAGTTGACAAATTGTAGGGAGGTCTAAGGGTGGTCCTGAAGGAATGGCAGGTGGGGCCTAGGTGGTCCATAGGGATCAAGGTAGGGGCTCTTATAAGCAAACATGTAGATGTTTCACTATGTAACAACTTACGGGACCCATGTTAATGAAACATGTGTTGGCTCAATATAAGAAGATTTTTCTAAATTGACTTTTTGGGATACTTTCTATTTTTTCTTTTTCTTTTGTTGACAGGCAGAGTTAGACAGTGAGAGAGAGAGAGAGACAGAGAGAAAGGTCTTCCTTTTTCCATTTGATCACCCCCAAAGTGGCCGCTATGCACCGATCCGAAGCCTGGAGCCAGGTGCTTCTTCCTGGTCTCCCATGCGGGTGCAGGCTAAAGCACTTGGGCCATCATCCACTGCACTCTTGGGCCACAGAATAGAGCTGGACTGGAAGAGGAGCAACCGGGACAGAATCCGGCACCCCAACTGGGACTAGAACCCTGTGTGCCTGCACTGCAGGTGGAGAATTAGCCTAGTGAGCCACGGCAACAGCAGGATACTTTCTATATTTCTAATATAATCCTACTTATTTGACCAATTTATT
This sequence comes from Sylvilagus floridanus, assembly GCA_949820135.1. Taxonomy (NCBI): domain Eukaryota; kingdom Metazoa; phylum Chordata; class Mammalia; order Lagomorpha; family Leporidae; genus Sylvilagus; species Sylvilagus floridanus. The sequence continues at coordinate 125,096,390 of OX463225.1, forward strand.
GGTATAAAATTGTCACAACATTTAACTAATATGTATTTAATCTTTACTAGAATCTTTAATCATTTTCTCCTCATATTCCTAATATTGTATTTTTTGACCTTCTCTCGCTATCTATGTCTTTCTTATATTCTTTCTTTGTAGTTGGTTTTGAAAATTATCTGTCTTATTAGACTTCACAATAAACCAAATTTAAATACTTATTAATTTATTTGAGAGGCACAGAGATAGTGTTGAAAAAAGAGAGAGCGAGAGAGAGAGCGAGCATGATAGAGCTCCCAACTACAGAGGTGGGGCCAGGCAAAAGCAGAGAGCCTGGAATTTGATCCAGGTCTCTGCCATCCTGGGTGGGCATTAGCCGGAAGCTAAAATTGGAAGCATGGCTGGAATTCAAGCATTAGTACTCCATTGGATTCAGGATTCCGGCATCTCAAGCAAGCACGTTAGCAGATAGGCCAAATGCCAGCCCCCAAGTTCGGTTTTTTCCTATTTTTACTTTCTATGTCATTGTTTTAGCTTTTTCTTTTTTCGTGTACTTTCTTCTTTATCTCAAGTTCTTAAATTTCAGTCTTCTCTGTTTATTATAAACGTTATTGTAAACATTCTTCCAAACCCTGCTCTCACAGCCTCTCCCAACTTTGCCAAGGGACATTTTACAGCTGGGTTCACCGTGAAGGTGTTCTGAGCTGAGAGACTCCAGATGTGCAGTCTACCTTGTTGCTAGAATCCCTGTCATCACTGGTCCTGAAGTAGGCAGGCATACAGGCTAAAACTGATTAAGTTTGTGAGCTGGAAGACCACGCCTTCGCCATGCCCCTGTGTGATCTCCTGCCCCTACCTGGCCCCACTTGGGTGCCCACCAGCCAATCAGGTTAATTAACCACTCTCCTTTGGAAGTGGGTTAAAAGCCTGGGACACAGCGTGTCCACCTTCTCTTCTTTGCCCTGATCTCTAGGCAGGAGGGGGCTTGCTGTAGCCCTGTGCCTCCAGGGAGTGTGGCTGGTTCCTGGTGCTCATTGTGAACCCAGATTTACCCCTCCCCTTAGATAAAGCTCTTACACCCCTATGATTTCTCTCATTGAATAAAAGCCTAAAATGTACCATGCTGCCTCGTTTATTTATGCCAGTATTTAGAATTCTTCTCTAAAGATTAGGCAAGAACCCTCTCTGGCTTATTAATATCAGGGATTTATTAATAAGCATATGGTGATATCGTATGGCACCTCAAAATCTGGTAACATATATGGTATCCCAGATGGCGCTTCTGGGGAACTTTAAGGGGTCACATTTTCGTATAGATTTTAGGGGGTCATTTCCATTATCAGTCCTGTGCAACACCTCTACAAGCACTAGGAAAGAAGTAATCATTTAAACTTCCAATTAGAAAATGCTTTAAAATAGTTGTTACATCATAGAGAATACTTTGTTTTTCATTATGCTTGCCAAAATACTGAAAATAAAATTATTAGACAAAAGCACAGCTTGTTTCAGGGATTTGTTAAAAATGCATATGAAGAAACCATTTAAGGTCAAATAGCATCCTGCCTCTTCCTTCTAATTCTACTCTCTGCTGAAGTACAATAAAAGAGAAAAAAAGTACCAGGAATGTAAAGAATTTGGCTGACACTACATGGCTTTGTTTTTCAATATGGTGCTAAATGTTCGGAAGACCTACTTTTTAACTTTTTCTAGATACCAGCATTGGACACCTGTGATCCAATCAGCACAACATCTGGAAATGAAAGTTGTATGGACACCCTGGGGACCTGGACTAATCACCTTCCCTGCTGCTCCTACAATGAATCAGCAGTGACTTCAAACAATAAAACAACCCTAACCTGGCAACTTCTCAGGGGTTTGCTAATGGTGTTGTATTCAAAAATTAGAAAAAAATAAATCATTTAATAAGTATATATTGAATGGCTCAATCTATCATCACTGGGTGCTATAGGAGAATTAAATTTAAAAATATAAAATATACTTCTGGTATATAAAAACTTATAATTTTATTATGAAGATTAGGTTAATATATGAGAGAAAAGCAATTAACTAAATTGTGAGATACTGAACATTTATCATAGTTATGAAAATGTATAATATAGAGTACAAAATAAATTTTATGATAATGGGGATTTTTATTTGCTTTGTTCATTTTTTATCTCAAGTCTAGAATAGTACTTGGTATTTGGTAGGCACCAAATTCTATGTGAATGAATCTAAATGAGATTTTGAATTAAAGATATCACTTAGTATTAATCATTTATGTGATTTGGGGCAGATTATTTGGTCTCAGTTACTATCTGTAAAATGGGGTTGACAATGGTACCACCCTCAAAGTAATTAAGAAAACTTAATAGGATAATAACTACAAATACTTAGTCTAGCACAAGCAGAATAGTAAATAGTTACTAAATGGCACACATTTGTTTTACTTATTATTGTTTGTTTATAACATATCTTCTACTTTAAAACTTTTGGTAGCTTGGTAAAAGTCACTATAGTACTTAAAAAATAAGATCTTATTTAATTCTATAATTTTATTTGTAACTATATCTTTAAACCCACAAAAGAGTTGTAATTATCCTGCCAAAATTTCAGGTATGAATCTGTAGGTAGTGAGATCTCTGGAAATGTGGATTCAGGAACTAAAACATTCCAAGGAATAGAAGTGACCAAAATTTCCAGTCAAGTCCAATCACACTGCTAGTGTAGAAACACAGAGAGTGATGATGCTAAAAAAAAAAAAATCACCACATTTTCAATTCAGATTGACACAATTCAAGAGATAGACATAACTGACATTTGTTCAATAATGTTCAAGTATGTCAAAGAATCTGTGAAAGAAAGTTTGATATCTCTAGTCAGCTTAGAGTCAAATATTAAACTGAGAAAATATGTTTCAGGCAGTTGCAGTTGTTTGCAGATGAGATGTTTCTTTAAAAAGTTGAGAAAGGTATGTTAACCGATGGCACACTCCAAGCGTCATGTAGGCTTGCCTCTGGGAGATAGATGATTGATAGACAGAAGGAAGCAAGGGAGGGTAGGAGGAACAATGGAAGGAAAGATGGATAAATAAATGATGATGACAATGATGGTGATGAAGACTAGCTAGCTAACTAGCCAGAGGATAGATAGGTATAGATAGTAAATAGGGAAAGAGAGTGGTAACCCCATGTCCATAAATGTGTGTGTTTGTTGTGTGTCTGTTTTAACCACTTAGTTGGAATTTGTACATGGGCAATGTGACAGCAGAAATGAGATCTTGATAAAGCTGAGGCCCTAAAAATTTTGAGTGCAACTTCCTTTTCTAGTTTACTTGTCTCATACTTTGTCTATAGCCACCCACACCCCTTGATGGTCTCTGGACATGTCTTTTCCTTCTGTGTGCCATCTATGAGGAAGGTCCTGCCACACAGAACAGCCTCCTATTCTCTTCTTCATTGTAAACATCCGACTTGCCAATGAAATTCGTCTCAAATGGCATCTTCTTTATAGCCTTTCCTCATTCTATAACCAGACATCATTTCTCTCTCATATGAATATTCCCATTAACCATTCAATTGTAAGACTCTCCATGGAAAAATCTCTTTCTGCTCACATTTTTTTTCCTGTAGAAACTGACCCAAAACTTTACCATATAAGGCACTCACATCAATGGCTTCAATTCTTCTTTCCTTCAAACATCCATACCTTTGGCCATGTAAATTGGCAGTGCCCTCCGGCTATGAGTAGGAAATAATTCTCTATCCCTTTGGCTTGGCCGTGTGGTTTACTGTGCCAAGCGCATATCAGCAGATGTGATAGGAGCAGAGACTTGGAAGTGCGTATGTGACTGGCCTCCTTGCTATCGCATTTCTTACATTACGTTGAGGTTATTGTTAGGATGAGGATGAGGATGAGAGACATATGGAACAGAGTGGTTCCAGCTAAAATGTTCCAGCCAAGACTCACAGAGGCCCTAGACCATCCACAGAGATACGAGCGAGCTTAGCCAAGATCAACTGAGCTTCAAGGACAGACATATGAGAAATATTTATTGTTCCAGGCTGCTGAGCTTTTGTAGTTACTTGCTTCATAGAAAATTTGTAATAGTAGCCAGTAGACACAGTATTCAATACATATCTTCAAATAAATTGAAATAAAAGAATTTTCTAGATTCCAGAATTAATTATTAAAGGACTAACCTATACACTCTTAAAATGTCAAACGGTGATCTGTAGGAGACATTATAGATTTATGATGTGCATTATAATGAAACCATGTCCATGGGCTAAAAGGATGTTGTTCCAGTAAATGTGAATTATAGAAATGACCTTGTGAACAATATGGAGAAAAAGAAATGGAATAACACATCTAACTGGATTTACCCAAAGCACTGGAAATGGAGAATGTAGGTAAAAGAGTAGATTTTAAAAATATCCATTTTTATTTATTTGAAAGGGAGAGAGAGATGGAGACAGATGGACAGAGGTCTTCCATCCTCTTGATCACTCCCCAAATGCCTACAGCAGCTGGGCTGGGTCAGGCTGAAGCCAGAAGTCTGCAGTTTAATCCAGATATCTCATAAGCGTGGCAAGGACCCAAGTACTTGAGCTGAGTACTTCCTGTATATTAGCAGGAGGCTGGAATTGGAAGCAGAGGTGGACCTTGAGCCCAGGCGCTCTACTATGGATGTGGGTGTCCCAAGCAGCATTGCAACCACTGTGCTAAACATCTACCCACTAGAAGGAGATTTTTGAGTGGCAGAGTTGCCATCAACACCCCCTCTGATTGATTTGCAGCTGTTCCAAACTCCTCCTGAAGCATGAGCAGAGCCTCTTTGTTAACTGTAAGCACTGGAGACATATAAAGTGGGGGCACTGGTGAGGATGACAGTGACGATGATGGTGATGATGACAACAATGCAGAGGTGATGACTAAGGCCCCTCCCAACTCTAGCTTTCTCAGATTTCATTTCACTGTATTGAATCTGAACTTTAAAATTCCTGTTCTGCTTTTTTATGAGTCATATTAAGGCTGGATCTTTTGACATGAATACCATAGGAATAAAATAAAATGACTGTAAATGTCAGACAAGAGAACTGACCATTTCTCTTCACTCTGAAAGTAAATCTGTTCTCCAGAAGCTCTACCGCTGACCTTACACTCATGACAACAATGCTCACCAGTGGCATCTTATTTCATCCCCAGCCCAGCTTGTGAAATAAATAAGGATACCTATTAGAATGTTCTGTTCACCCCATTCCCCCGTTCCACAGACACTACTGTCTCAACACAGAGGGATTAAGTGATTTTTCTCCAAGGTCACACATTTGATAATGTTACAGCCTGGGTAGAAATTTAGGTTGGCTGCATTGTGGCGTACACTACTAAGACCACACTGCCTCCTTGCAAATATGTATATCAGGCTGTTCCAAGAATCCGGTACAAACTCCCAGGCAATACACTTACCACAACCTCCATGCAAGCAAGCCATCACCAGGCAGCAGCGGTGCCAAAAGTCAGTATGCATAGGCTTGGCCCACGTGTAAGATATAAGTGGTGAAAGGCTTTGACTGCTGAGCTCAGGTGTCTCTGGGTTGTGAGGCTGCAACTCCTGGACAGAAAAGGAGGCAGAACGAAGTGTGCATCTAAATTACTGTCACTTGTTATTGATTTACTGATGGCTTCTAAAAATGTCGCATTTGAACTGTCAGTGAATTTGCCGACTGTTGGCACGAGTGATGAAAGCAAGTGTGAACCATAATTGATTAGGCCTCATTTGCTTATCCATATTATGCTAATTAGATCTGCAATCTTTCCCTTTGTACCATCACCCAGTGACAGAGTAAATCAGGGTGATTGGGATGCAGATAGGATTAGAGGAAAGAATATAAGATTGAACAGGCCCCTTCTTATCAGAGAAAAAGTTTATTTCTTCCATATATTTCCCTTTAGAAATCAAACTTTGTATGATTCTCTTTCTTGATGTTTTCATTAGAGTTGTTTTATTGTAATAAATTTTAGCTATCAGGTCCCAGAATCTGAATTCTGTCTGTGTAATGCGATTCTCTGGCTAATAACGGTAGTGCATGCTAGGGTTAGGTTAGGAATTCTTTGGCAAGAAACTAGGGCTAAAATATAGGTGCTCTGGGATGGTGTTTTAATAGATCAGGAGACTGGGGGAGCCTGAGTTTATTCTCTTGGTCTCCCAACTGACCTGAAACAGTGAATATTTCCTTCCATTTCTGGAAATGATAGGTAGACCACAAAGGATGAATTACTACTAGACTACGGAACATATACATAAACTTTTCAGTGCTAACACAATGTAGCTTCACCAAAAATAGATATAAGGAGATTTAAGGACAGCCTGTGGTCTGACTAGGAATATTTATTAATCAGCAAGCCTTTGTTGAGCACCCAGTAGACATCAAGGACAAGAATATCTTCAAAGTATGATCTTTGGGCCATCTTTGTAAAATGTTCCTGAAGTGTTTGTTAAAACTCTAGAGAAGGAAGCCTTACACATCACCTTCTGAATCCACTTCTGGCATGGATATTTGATTACTCCCATTTTATTGAGTTCTCCAAGTGATATTTATTTAAAATATTAAAGTGAAAGAATTTTTTTAAACAAAGGGAGTGTAAGATGGAGATTATTCCTAAAATTACTTAAAATCTAGCTGAGATGATGATAAACGCAATGAAAAAATTACAACAAGATATAGTCTAGGAATTTTCAAGCACTTTTTCAAATCAAATCCTTCAAGGAACCCAATAAAAATGTGTTCTAGTTGAACTTGGGAGAGAGATTTGAAGCCCTGTGATCCTGTTAGCTGCTGTCTTTTTTGCTATAATAATCTCCAGGAACCTCAGGACTTTGTATTTACCCTGGGGGACATCTAGACAACAGTAAATGTGGAGACCAATCCAAAGCATCAGTAAGCACTGGAAAACATGTTTAAGTTTATTAGCAATCATGGAAATGCAAATTAAAATAACAAGTTTATAACCTTCACATTGGAAAAATGTAAATGAGTTGGCTAGATTGTAAGGTACAGAGTACTCTTAAAAACTCTGCTGGAAATATAAATTATTACAACATTTAAAAGAAGTTTTGACAATATGTATTTAAAGTAAAAATATACTAATTCTTAGATCCAGCAATCCTATTTCTGGGAATTTATCCCACAGAAATAAAGTACAGAAGAATTTTTATTGTACAGTGTTTTGCCTTGCTTAACAGTGAAAGCAGATAAATGCTCATAAATAGGAAAATGGAACATTGTAGACTATCCATCCAATGTCATGTATGTGGCCATTAACAAAATAAGATATATTTATCCCAGATAGCTTGGCTCTACCAGAAAACAGTGAGAACAGGTCAGTTTTATTTTTTAAATTTCTCTTTCTTTCTTTCTTTCTTTCTTTCTTTTTTGACAGGCAGAGTGGACAGTGAGAGAGACAGACAGAGAGAAAGGTCTTCCTTTTGCCATTGGTTCACCCTCCAATGGCCGCCATGGCTGGAGCGCTGCAGCTGGCGCACTGCACTGATCCGAAGGCAGGAGCCAGGTGCTTCTCCTGGTCTCCCATGGGGTGCAGGGCCCACGCACTTGGGCCATCCTCCACTGCACTCCCTGGCCACAGCAGAGAGCTGGCCTGGAAGAGGGGCAACTGGGACAGAATCCGGTGCCCCGACTGGGACTAGAACCTGGTGTGCTGGCACTGCAAGGCGGAGGATTAGCCTATTGAGCCACAGTGCTGGCCTAGGTCAGTTTTAATAGCACCAAATTTTATAGTGCCATGGAGTCCTCTATATAGGTATATTTTATTTCATATGTATGTGTTATGTGAGGATGATGAAAATTGGAGGGTGGGAGGGAAGTTATGGGGGGGAAGCCATTGTAATCTATAAGCTGTATTTTGGAAATTTATATTCTTTAAATAAAAGCATTATTAAAAAAAAAAAAGAAAATTGGAGAGTTTCTAACTTTTACTTTGGAGGATGGAGATGGGAGGAAAGTAAGAATAGAGTGAGAAAAAGCTATTTAAAATTTAGTGCGCACCGCAGTGGGTTGACACCCTGGCCTGAAGCGCCGGTATCCCGTATGGGTGCCAGTTCTAGTCCTGGCTGCTTCACTTCCAATACAGCTCTCTGCTATAGCCTGGGATAGCAGTGGAAAATGGCTCAAGTCCTTGGGCCCCTGCACCCGTGTGGGAGACCAGGAAGAAGCTCTTGGTTCCCGGCTTCAGAGCGGCGCAGCTCTGGCTGTTGCGACCATCTGGGGAGTGAACCAGCAGATGGAAGATCTTTCTCTCTCTCTCTCTCTCTCTCTAGCTCTCTCTGTAACTCTGCCTGTCAAATAAATAAAATAAATCTTAAAAAAAAATTAGTGCCCAAGTTATAAACATTTGATGGGGGTCCTACTAATGTAGAACTATGTTACTGATGTGTGTGAGCAAAGAGTTATAAAGAAAGATATCTCTGAAATAATTAATAATAGTGGGATTTCAGACAAGGTTTATATCTTTTTTTTTTTTTTGACAGGCAGAGTTAGACAGTGAGAAAGAGAGAGAGAGAGAGAGAGAAAGAGAGAGAAACAGAGAGAAAGGTCTTCCTTTTTCCGTTGGTTCACCCCCCAAGTGGCTGGCTACGGCCAGCGCGTTGCGGCCAGCACACTACACTGATCCGAAACCTGGAGCCAGGTGCTTCCTCCTGGTCTCCCATGCGGGTGCAGGGCCCAAGGACTTGGGCCATCCTCCACTGCACTCTCAGGCCACAGCAGAGAGCTGGATTGGAAGAGGAGCAACCAGGACAGAATCCAGCACCCCGACCACGACTAGAACCCGGTGTGCAGGAGAATTAGCCTAGTGAGCCACAAGGTTTATATCTTTCATTATGCTTTTATGGAATGATGTGTTTTGAAAACATGGTAATGAACCAAAACAAACCAATGATTTTGATCAAATCCGTCATTTTATAGATAAGTAACCTAAGGGCCTAACAAATATGGCTTACCTCTGTTTAAATAGTAAGTGATTGAAAAAGTATAGATCAGAATTTTGTCCCCTACAGGTACCGTGATACAATAAGTTGTGAATCATCCACTCCATCAAGATCCTTGAGTAGAGACCGTGTCCTGCTCATCTTTCAGTCTCTACCATCTTCTTAATAGTAGATAGGTCCTTGTAAATGTTGTTAGAAAATGAATAGAATGGATTTAAAGGAGCCAAAAAAAAAGCTCATAACATTATTTCAAAAGTTTCACTTGAAGTAAGGGTGAAGTTAATTAATATTCATTTGTCTGTATATGTATTCATGTCTATCTGTAAACCTTTTCATCAGTTTAAAAATGAAACCATGCACCTTATATATTTATTCAATTCTTAGCCAAGAATTCCACAGGAATCAAGAAACTGTGAGATCTGGGATTATCATGAAGTCCCTTAATATATCAACCATTCAAGACTAAAAAACATAGACATTTTGAGTGCTACTCTGATTGATCTTATTTTTCCACAAAGCTCTAGATTCTAGTTTTCTTATCATCTTTTCATTGTTTCATAAGATTATACTTACAAAAGTTATAAGATGTATTTTGTATTCTGTGAATATTTTGTAATAGAGCCTATCTTTCTTACTCCAGGAAACAATTTTACAAAATAATATTGTTGGGTGAAATTGGAATGACTTTGTAGGCTCTAGCAATATTCCAGAGAAATAAAAGTATAAAATATGAAATATGCAGCAAAAAATAGGTTGCATGCACAAGAAACAATACAGGATTGGGTGACAGAATATAAGTTCCAGTCTGAGTGACTGAGCATATTTTTGGGAGATTGAAAATGACTTCGTGAGATTTTGAGAAGGATGACACATTTTCAATTCACTCAGTCATACGTGTGCCTGTGATTCAGTCATTCTGGAATGGGTCTAGATCTCTGTACTAGACATAAACTCTCTACTTAAAGAGCACTGAACTATGGAAAAGTTTAGTAATGGAAGCCATGTGTCCTAAGTATATACTACACAAAAGAGTGAAAACTTGGCATTCTCTATTGATCTGGTGGGTATAAACAAATAACAGAATATTCAGACAAAATTATTGGAGTTTGGGCATAGAATTTAGTGTGATTCCCTCTGTCAACTCCCCTGAGCACCCCCATAAGCCTTCCAAAAGGACCCAAGACACACTTCTGTTTTCAGAGCATGGTAGGATCAATGGAGCTGATTCATTATGGAAATGAATAGGTTCACTTTAATGTATAGGGTGTCCTCACAATTTACTCATCTGAACTAGAGCAGCATCAAGCATTATTTTTCAATCCCTTTTATTAAATGTGCTTGGTCTGACTCAGCAAGCTGCAGGCCTTGCTGGCCTTTGGACCTGGCTGATGAGGGTAACTTCATTTATTTAGTTGATGGGCACAGTTGTGCTGTATTCCCAACCCAGTTCCCACTTGTTTTTAATCTTATCTCGTCACTCCAAGTTCATGGTTTTGTATTTGGTTACTTAAGATTCATATGGGAAGAGGTAGTAATTTTAAAGATGTTCTGAAAATAAAAGCATTGTAAAGTTTCAGAATATTTTTTTCCACTTTTATTATTTCCTTCCTTATAGCAGACAGGGTGAATTATTTGGCATGTGAGAAGGAAGCCATTCAACAGAGTAGAACAAACTGAAGGCATGAAGTTGAGTGATCTGTGTGTAAGTCGCAGTTCCAACATTAGGCATTATGAACAGATCTTCAAGATAACTCATTATTGAATAATTTTAATCACTGGTGGTACAATAGCCTAGCTGTTTTTATAGTTTTTATTTTTAAGCCCTTAGTTTTTGTTGAAAATACTGATTTGTTCTCTCTCTTTTAGAATGTTTTAAAGTTCTGTCTAGTCAATTAAAAAACTTGTGTTTCACAGTGATCTGAATCCCCTCTCCTTCCCTCCCTGGTCCTCTGGATCAGCTAGGGTTAGACTTGAGGAGCCTGCAATAGGAGAGAATGCAGCCTGCAGGGTAACGTCCTCTCTTTCTCTGGTTTGGGGACTTAGAATGAGTGTGGGAAGTGAAATGTATTTTATATTGAATCTCTCCTTTGGTTGTCATTGATTCTCTGGCTGACACTGCCAGGAATGTGAAAACCTGAGTGGGGTGACAGCAGAAGCAGCTCTTACTGTAGAATTCCCTGAAGTGAGAGCGCTGTCTTTGGCTGCATTTATTCCAACAGTTCAATATTCACATACAGTGATAAATGTCACCATTTCTGGAATTCCCTCAAGTGCTGATTAGCCTGTTTGAGTAGGGTGCTGGCAAAAAAAAACTCTAGCAGGCTTCTTTGTTTGAGGTCCGGTTGGGCCACGGGATAGTCAAAGACAACTACTCCCTCATGATTTCTCTCTTCCAATTCTTTTTGTTCAAAGATGTGCAACTCACACTTAACAAGGCCTGAGCAGACATCCATCACGACATTGAGACGTGTGATCCTCTTTCTTGTAGATGTGATTATATGAAACTTGCTTCAATTTGCTTTAGTAGGGGAAAGAAGTTCTTTCCTACTTCCACTTTGACTATGACCTTGTTTGAGTAAGATCAAAGTTGGCAAACTCAAAAGGCTTCCACAGCCTTGGCTACTCATGACTAGAGCCTAGGAGATTACTGACGCCATAAACAAGAGTGTCAAATTGTTAAGTCAACAACAGGAGTCACTGTGTACTTACTCCTCGTGTGGGATCTGTCCTTAATGTGTTGTCCAATATGAATTAATGCTATAACTAGTACTGAAACAGTATTTTACACTTTGTGTTTCTGTGTGGGTGCAAACTGATGAAATCTTTACTTAATATATACTAAATCGATCTTCTGTATATAAAGAGAATTGAAAATGAATCTTGATGTGAATGGAATGGGAGAGGGAGCAGGAGATGGGAGGGTTGTGAGTGGGAGGGAAGTTATGAGAGGGAAAAGCCATTGTAATCCATAAGCTGTACTTTGGAAATTTATGTTTACTAAATAAAAGTTTTAAAAAAATCTTCTTTCCTATCAAGAAAAGGACAAAAAATTCTATATATCTTCTTATTAGGCTGATAACTTTTGACTCTGAGCTGTTGGTGGACTCTCAAGAAGTCATAAGAGTAAGGTTTATTCCAATCAATGGTAGGTCTCCCTAAAATATGGATGATCAGGGATGGGCATTTGGTCCAGAAGTTAAGAAGCCTGAATCTCATATTGGAGTGTTTGTGTTTGATGCTTGCCTCTGACTCTAGTTTCTTGGTAATGCAGAATCCAGTGGGCAGTGCTGTTGGCTCAAGTCAGTGGGTCCCTATAAAAGTTAAGGGACATTATTGAATTCCAAGCTCCTGATACTGGCCTCAGTCAGGGGTAGGTGTGAGTATTTGGTGAGTGAACCAGCAGATCAGGACTCTGACTCTCTCTGTCTCTGGTTCTCAAATAAGAAACATAAAAGAGAGAAAATGAAGGAAAGAAGGAAGGAAGAAAGGAAGGGAAAGAGATAGAGGGAGAGAGAGGGAGACACACACACACACACAGAGAGAGAGAGAGAGAGAGAGAGAGAAAAGAAAGAATGAAAATAGCTTCTTAAAAATGAATATGGCTGATTTAACTTTTCTTTGTCCTCTAATTGGATCTTATTCACAAATTCCAGAGCAATAGGAAACATAGTACTTAAAGTTCTTTTATATTTAACTTTCATAAAGAGAAAGTTATTTTAATCCTGGAAAAATGTGACTGCTTTGAGTACTAAGGAGATCAGTAAATAAATCCACTCAAACATCATTGTCACGCTTGGGCCAACTTCCAGGGACATCACTCTGGGACAGGTGCAAATTCTCTTGTAGATAGCCTCAATGCTTTGTCATGGTTAATTCATTCTCCTTGAGGTTTAACTGTGCCTTGGCTTCTAAAGGTTTGTCAGTTGGTCCAGAATCCCATATCATAAATTCCTGACTGACTTTCTCTGTACCTTAGTTTCCCATTTATGCAATCAGCTTCTTCCTTCGAAGGGTCTTCATTGTGAAGTCATTAGTGCTCAAAGGCAGGCACAAAAGGAAGAAGTTCTTCACTTATTTGTTTGTTTATTGTTTTTTAACAATATGATACTAATTTTAAGATTGAAGGCTCTGAAATATTTGAAATATTAGAGAATTAATAGCATATAGAAGGAAGACTATGTATGCATACAAAGCATTACTATTGATAGTTAATTGGGGCTCAGAGATAGTAATAAATAGTCAATGTCAAATAATAGACTCAAATTTATTTTTACTCTGGGCATTCTAAGAAGTGTATTCTTCCTGAATCTTAATGGGATATAGTACAGATAATTTCTGATCTTCCTGGGAGAATTCCTTTCCTTGGGATAAAAATGTAATTATGCCTGCCATCAATACTAATTTTAACTCAACTCTGAATAATTTGAGATTATACACCATAGTTGGAAAGAATAATTAATGAAGCATCAAGAAACAAAGGTTATAGGGCTTCCTTTTCCTTTTTCACACATCAAAACAATTTTTCTTGAAGTCAGAGTCCAGAGCTAAGTACAGACAAGCTAGGCTAAATTGAGTTTATAGGAGGTGAATGATTTTATCTTTACTGTTGGTTTCTGTGTTAACTTTCTGGGTTTGTGAATTCATTTCCTCATCAGTACTACTCCACATCTGCTCTCAAAATGTTTTTTTGTTTTCAGGGTTGAATAAGCTGCAAGGGGAACCTCGTTCCATTATAGGACAAATAGGGTCTGATTAATTCTTGTGCATCTTTATTAGTGCCTTGGGTTAAAGAGCCTCCTTCTACTTCAGTGATATCTCTAGGGTTTGTCCATGAAAGAAGTAAATGAAAACAAATGTTAGTTCTTGTGAGGTTTAGTTTTCAATGAGGGAAAAGGCAACATGGGCAAATGGAGACTAAATAAATATAAAAATTGCAGTATCTGGACTTAATCCTGATTTGTCAAAGGAGTCTCACCCTGAAGACATTCCGAAATCTGGTAGAAATTGCTAGGAAAGTGGTCTGAGAGTAAACATGGACAAAATCTTGCAGGAGAAGAACTGGTATAAAGTGTAATGGGACAAAACATAGAACCAGTGCACAAACTTCAGGATATCCTTCTTCCTGGGATGATAGTTCTCTCCTTTTCAAAGTAGAAACAATTTTTGTTTCTTTAAAATATTTTTAAAGTAAGGCAAAGATTTTATAAAATATTAGAAAATACAGAAAAATAATAAGAAGAGAAATAGAAACTTATTGCTATTGTCTTTGTTCATTTTGTGCTATTGTAACAGAATACTGCATACTGCAGTGTTGGCATCGTGGTGTGGCGGGTAAAGACAGCACTTGCAATGCCAATATCCCTTATAGTTGCTCCACTTCTGATCCATCTCCCTGCTGATGGCTTGAGAAAAGCAATGGAGGATGGCCCAAGCACTAGGGCCCCTGCCACCCACGTGAGAGACCAGGATGAAGTTTCTGGGTTCTGGTTTCAGCCTGGCCTAGCCTGAGCCACTGTGGCCATCTGGGGAGTCAACCAGCAGATACAAGATCTCTCTCTCTTTTTGTCTGTCTGTCTCTCTCTCTTTCTGTCTGTGTGTAGGTGTGTCTTCCTCTCTCTGTAACTCTTTCAAATAAATAAATATATCTTAAAAAATAAAGAATACTGCAGACTGGATCGTTTATAATGAATCGCAGTTTATTGATGCAGGATTCTGGAGGCTAAGAAGTTTGACTGTGGAGCTGGCATTGACCAAGGGCCTCACTGGTGCATTGTGGGAGGCATCTTATGCCAAAAAAACAATTGAGGGAGAGAGAGAGTGAACGTGGGGTGAACTTGTCCCTGCTTAAGGAACTCAGTTCCATGTCAACAGCCTCAATCCTCTCATGAGGGTACAGCCCTTCTGGTTTCATCTCTTCTCCTTATGCCTCACCCCTCGACACAAATAACCGCTTTGTGCTTGAATTTTCTCCTTTTGAATCACCTTTTCACGTATGTATCAACTCTTCCCAGATAAATGACTTGGAGAGCCAGGACAATGATGCTTCCCTTTATAATTTGTTAGTAGTCATAAATAACTCTATCAAGCATTTTCTATGTGACAGATGTAACAAGTATGAGCACATTTAATGCTGACAACAGTACTATGGGGTGAGCATTAATACTATGTCTGTCTATCGATGAGGAAACTGAAGCTTAAGGAAGGTCGTGCAGTTTGATGCAGCAGTAAGATGCCACTTGGATGACCACATTCCATAGCAGAGCCAGAGCTGTGTTCAAGCCCTGAATCCACTCCTGACTCCGACTTCCTGCTAATGAGCACCTGAGCTGCAAAAGGTGATGTTCCAGGTGGTTGGGGTCCTGCCAACCATGTTGGAGACTCGGGTTGGGTTCCCATGGTCTGGGGCTTGCTCAGTCCTAGCAGTTGTGGGCGTTTGTGAAGCAAATACCTCTGTTCCTTTCTAGTACATGAAACTAGAACAATTACTAGAAACTATTACAATTACTAGAACACACAGTTCTTGAGTGACGGGGATGAGAATCCACACAGTCTGGTTTCAAAGCCTGTACATTTAACAATTTCACTTTACTGCTTTCTGTACTAGGGTTGCAATTAAAATCATTCATCATGATCTTATTCCCTTATTTCACAAATATATGAAGGCAGAAGAAAAGGATCAAGGATTGAATCTTATTTTTCCTGTAGGACCATGCAGAACACAGGGGTTTAAATTTTTATTTATTTGCTCTAAGCTCCAATCAAATTCCCTTCCTTCTCCAGGTTAAAAGGGCACTGCACCCACAGTGAAGGTATGATTTAAGTCACAGGTGCCCTGTTTGTGTAGAAGATACATGATTTAGCTGTGTCCATTGGAAATGTTTGCAAACAGTACAATATTGATTTTGGCCCTTGCAGTGGGAACAGGAACAGCCACACATTATGTACCCTTTTTGCACAAATGAGAGCAAAGCCTTAATCAGATCCAGACATTTAGAACCTTATATTAAAAAGAGATATATAGATATGAATCCAATAGATGCTTGCTTCTGTCATTTTACTTTAATTGTAATTTTGCAACTTCAACAACAGAGGATCCATTAGGCTTTCTCCCTCAATCAATACACAATATATTATCAGTCTAGACGACCAAAAATGACTTGTATAAAATATCAGCGCGTTGCATTTTCATTATGTAAATGGAACTCTGCTGGAGAATTAATTGATTATTCAGTTATTATGGATCAGTCTCAGATGTCTTACTGAGATAAGAGAGAAACTTATCAAGCCTTTCCAGTGGCTATAACTTAAAAAGGAATAAGGGAAAAAAGAGAAAGAGAGAGAGAGAGACAGAGAGAGAGAGAACATTTCACTTTCAATGGCAGCCTGAGCAAAACCTATGAAATGTTGAGAGAGAGAAAAAAATCCATTACTAAGCTTATTGGGAATGGAATGTCAAGAGTTATTAGTTTGGTTACTGCTTCGGGATCAAAGAAATGTATTTTAAGCACACAAACAAAACTGTGATATAGGTAGTGAGTGTCTTCTACTTCTCTCTTAAGACTCTCAGTGCCCCCAAATAATTCACACCCAGGCTGTTTGTAATTAAAAGGATTGTTTAAGAACTATGAATGCCCCTTTTCTTCCTCCCTCCCTCCCTTCCTGCCTTCCTTTTGGGTAGAAGTTGGGGAATTAGGAAGAGACTTCATGTTTTATCTTCAGGACAGAATAAAGAGACATAAGTGAGAAGACACATTGTTTCATGTGTTTCCCTCCTGTTTTAAACAATGGAGAAAAAATCAAACATTTCCATTGTTATTACAGAGTATATAGAAATTGGATTTAAACTAATGTCTTTGTTGTTTTTTGTTTTGAGAACCATTTGGTGTCCATTACACGTTGGGTTCTCTCTTTGATAGCACAGAGTCTGTGCTACAATTATGCAGTGACATTGCCCTTCTTAAAAGAGTTATTGTCCATTTGGAACACAATGTTTGAGTGGGCTTAATCGTGTCACAGGTCCATCTGTTCAGGGGTGTGTTAAATTTTTTTTTTCAAATAGCTGAAATTTTTAAAAGCACTAAGTGATGAGAATTGTTAAGGCAGACTATTTCTGTGCTTCAAAATTAGGGTGTTTTTTTTTTTAAAGATTTATTTATTTATTTGAAAGTCAGAGTTACACAGAGAGAGGAGAGGCAGAGAGAGAGAGAGAAAGAGAGAGAGAGGCAGAGACAGAGACAGAGAGAAACAGAGAGGTCTTCCATCTGCTGGTTCACTCCCCAGATGGCCGCAACGGCCGGAGCTGCACTGATCCGAGCCAGGAGCTTCCTCCGGCTCTCCCACATTGGTGCAGTAGCCCAAGCACTTGGGCCATCTTTCTACTGCTTTCCCAGGCCATAGCAGAAAGCAGGATGGGAAGTGGAGCAGCCAGGTCTCAAACCAGCATCCATATGAGATGCTGGCGCTTCAGGCCAATGCATTAACCCACTGTGCCACAGTGCTGGCCCCAAGGTTTTTTTCTTGAAGCAACAAAAGTGCTTTGCCATAAGATAATACCTCCCCCAACAACAACAACAACAAAACTCAAAAAGAAAGTTTTAAAATATTGAGGACAATGACAACATTGAGGAGAAATGCATTATGATCCCTAAAGTGACCACTTTGAAAAACAATCTTTCTGCCTATATCAAACATGGCATTTAATAGCAACCAGGCAAAATTAAGCCAAACGACCTTATTACTTTATGCTTATTTTGTGTGTAAGCCAGGTTTAGCTAATCAGAGTTGGGGAGGATTAGCATGGGGACAAACTATGAAGTGTGGGACATGGTTTTTCCAAAGAATTTTGATATGTTAGCTTCTTACCATTACCCCAAACTTAGTGGCTATATCAAAATACCACAAATATAGTGGCTTCAAGCAACATGAATTTATTAACTTATGGATCTGTGGGTCAACAGTCTGACATGGTTGTGGCAAAAACATGGTGTTGGCAGAAGTAGTTCTTCTGGAGGTCCAGGACATAGTCAACTTCCTCATCATTCCCAGCTTCCAGAGGATGCCCACACTCTCGTTTGTGTCCCCTTCCAACTTCAATGCCAAAGCCAGTAATGGGTGCCTGAGACTTTCTCACTGAACTGCTCTAATGTTGGTTCTTTTGACAGCATCCTTCTTATTAATTATAGAGACCACTGCGGTTTTTTTTTTTTTTATTATTTGACAGATGGAATTACAGACAGTATGAGAAAGAGAGAGAGAGAGGTCTTTCGTTGGTTCACTCTTCAAATGGCCGCAATGGCCGGAGCTGTGCCAATCTGAAGCCAGGAGCCAGGAGCTTCTTCCTGGTCTCCCATGCAGGTGCAGAGGCCCGAGCACTTGGGCCATCCTCCACAGCTATCCTGGGCCACAACAGAGAGCTGGACTGGAAGAGGAGCAACTGGGACAAGAACCAGCGCCCATATGGGTTTCTGGCGCCACAGGCAGAGGGTTAACCAAGTGAGCCACAGCCTCGGCCCCCACTGCGGGTGTTTTTAAGGACCACCTAAGTATTACAATATAATTTCTCCATTCTGTTTATTTATTTATTTTTTAACTTTTATTTAGTAGATATAAATTTCTAAAGTACAGTTTATGCATTACGATGGCTTTTCCCCCCATAACTTCCCTCCTACCTGCAACCCTCCCATCTCCTGCTCACTCTCCCATTCCATTCACATCAAGATTCATTTTCAGTTAGTTATCTTTATATACAGAAGATCAATTTAGTATATATTAAGTAAAGATTTCATCAGTTTGCCCCCACACAGAACACAAAGTGCAAAATACTGTTTGAGCACTAGTCATATCATTAATTCACATTGAACTACACATTAAGGACAGAGATCCCACATGAGGAGTGCACAGTGACTCCTATTGTTGACTTAGCAAATTGACACTCTTGTTTAAGGCGTCAGCAATCTCCCTGGGCTCTAGTCATGAGTTGCCAAGGCCACAAAAGCCCCCTGAGCTCACCGATTTTGATCTTATTTCAACAAAGCCATAATCAAAGTGGAAGTTCTCTCCTCCCTTCAGAGAAAGGTACCTCCTTCTTTGATGGCCCATTTTTAAAGATTTATTTGTTTATTTGAAAATCAGAGTTACAGAGAGAGGGAGAGGGGATGAGGGGAGAGAACATGAGTGAGCAAGCTGAGTGAGATGACTCGCTCATGTGGGTAGCAGGGGTCCAAACTCTTGGGCCACTTTCTATTGCTTTTCCCGGGCCATTAGCAGGGAACTGGAATGGAGGTGGAGCAGCCAGGACACCAGTGGGTACTGATATGAGATGCCGGTGTTACAGGCGATAACTTTACCAGCTATGCCACAATGTCAGCCCTTAATCTGTTTTTTGTTTGTTTGTTTGTTTGACAGGCAGAGTGGACAGTGAGAGAGAGAGAGACAGAGAGAAAGGTCTTCCTTTTGCTGTTGGTTCACCCTCCAATGGCCACCATGGCCGGCGCACCGCGCTGATCTGAAGGCAGGAGCCAGGTGCTTCTCCTAATCTCCTATGCCGGTGCAGAGCCCAAGCACTTGGGCCATCCTCCACTGCCTTCCCAGGCCACAGCAGAGAGCTGGCCTGGAAGAGGGGCAACCGGGACAGAATCCGGCGACCCGACTGGGACTAGAACCTGGTGTGCCGGCGCTGCAAGGCAGAGGATTAGCCTATTGAGCCACGGCACCAGCCCTAATCTGTTTTAAAGTAAGGTATTTTACAACCTTAATTTTTCCTTGCTATATAACAACACCTTTAGTGATTCTGGATATCAGCATTTGTACATCTTTGGAAACCATTCCTCTGCCTATCACAGATACAAAACAAAGATCACTCCTATGATTTTCAGGTATGTCCGAAAAGTACTTAGTTGCTTTTGGATATATAGTAAGCGTTCAGTAAAGAGTATCTGATATGTTTTCAATATTATTTTTTCATTCCTACCTCCAATTTCTTATCAAATGGGGAATATAATTCTAATCGGTTTTCAGCCATATAAGGAGCATTCATTCAGTAGAATTGTTCAAAACTAAGAAAAATTATTATATGAATTATCCTTGTCACTGAGATTGTATTTGCAAAGGCTGGGCAATCACATTGAGACAGAAGGTTCACTTCTTTTATTTTTAAAATTACTTTTAATAGTTTTTTTCAAACAGGTTCAGTATAGTTCATAGATGCAGTTCCGAGAATATAATGAAAGTCCCTTTCTTCCTTTCCCCTTTCTCTCCTTCACTTTTTTAAAAAAAGATTTATTTATTTATGTATTTGAAAGGCAGGGAGAGAGAGAGAGAGAGAGATCCTCCATCCGCTGCTTCACTTCCCAGATGGCCGCAACGTCTGGAGCTGAGTTGGTCCAAAGCCAGGAGCTTCTTCTGAGTCTCCAATGTGGGTACAGGGATGCAAAGACTTGGGCCATCTTCTACTGCTTTCTCAGGCCATAGTAGAGAGCTAGATCAGAAGAGGAGCAGCCAGGACTCTAACTGGCCCCTCTAGGGGATGCTGGCCCTGCAGGCGGCAGCTTTACCCACTACCCCACAGCGCTGGCCCTTCTCTCCTTCACTTTTGAGATACCATATCTTTAATTTACATTGCAATCAAGGGCTTCATGCTTCAATAAATACAGAGTCTGGCAAGTAAAAGCAAAAACGGCCCTAGTTTAGTGGAAATATAGGAAAGGGGTATAAACCGTAATCAAATGAAAAAACAAGAAGGATCACTTCTGCGTTCATGGTCCTCCTTCTTCCAAGATGTCATCCTTTGGTGTCTCTGCAGACCTCCACAAGAACTGTGAGATCCAACCACTATTATATTATATTATATTATATTATATTATATTATATATATTATTTCTTATACATTTTCCCTCTACTTTCCTCAGAGCTAGACTCTGCCTGAGATAAGCACTGACGTGTTCCCTTTATAGGACGTACTGAAGGCTAATATGGCAGGAAGTTTCCTTGATTTGGGATTGGATTTAGCTATTGGATATTTTGGGTGCTAGCAACAGGAATCATTGGGGCTGGGAAGGGAGAGGGAATCTGTTAAAACATATGTCATGTGTGTTTCCCCACTTAGGACTCAATCTTATATTGTTATAAAAATCCAGAAGATGTTAGGTGAGGTTCAAATTAGCTAGATGGATCAGATGTGCTTTTGTCTTTCAAATGAGTGAGGGTCATGAGAAATGATCTGTCATCTCCTCCCCCTCACTATCCACTTACCAAATCCTCTCCCAGATTTCAAGAGTAGAAGTCTTTCAACTGTTAGGGGAGCTCTAACAGCCTAGTTTAGAATGCAAGGGCTTAGAATTAGCTTGAACTTCTGACAGAACCAGAGAGAATTGCAACAGAAATTTAGTCTTGTGTCCTGGTGGATGCACATAGGTTATTTGGAAATATTAGATCATTATATGCAAGGGTTGTAGTATTTACAGATTTGGGTATCTTCGGGCTATCCTGGAACTAATCCCCTCTGGATAGCAAGGAGCAATTGTAGTGCTATAGGGAATAAATTTTTAAGTACCATAAGACTCAGAGACCTTGAGAGAAGTATATTATGAACTGATATGGGGATGGGAGGGCAGGTATGGGGGGAAGAACCACTATATTCCTAAATTGTGCCTATGAAATTTATATTTATTAAATAAAAGCTTTCTAAAAATTATGAACTGAGGAAGAGAATGAGTAGGAAAGAGTTGAGGGGGGCAAGCGGGTTTCATATAGGAGATATTGTGTGTCTTAAAAAGAACGAGTAAAACTTAGAGAACTGTAAATGAGGAGGTATATCCTCTTTCTTACAAATTTCCCATCAGCCTATAAATAGGATCAAATCCTTTCAATCTAAAAATACAAAGACAATAGTTCTTTTGTTCAGACATCTGTCCAATTATTTCCTATTTATTTCCTGCTTTTCAAAACCAAGACTCTCCAAAGCCTTATCTACGTTTTCTGTGCCCACATTCTCTTATCCACTCATCTGCCTAATCCAGTGTAACTACTCTCTCATCTCTTTACTGAAATTGTTATTGATAAATTTACCTCTGATCTTTATTTCAAGATATCTTTCTTGAAAAAGGTTTATCATTTTCACACCTTGTTGTATTATCTGTGTATATGAAAACTTTGCATACACTATCATAATTAAGTATTCTTATCATAACAAAAAGTTAACTGTTGACTGTAGGAATTACTCAATAAGCATCAGAAGAATAAATGCATGCATATCTTTTTCCAACTAAAATAATTCTTACTATGCATATTCATCTGCTGCTCTAGCTAATACACAAAACTGTTGCCTGTAGAGTTCAATTTCTTTTTTTTTTTCCTTTGAGCTTCACAAGGTAAAAATAATGATGATGAAGTATTCTGGGGGAGTTGAAGAGGCTATATATTGAAATGTTAACTCAAGGTGTGGACTTATATAATTGACTGTATATCATCCTGACTGACATCTTCTTGGACCAATCGAGACAATTCTGTGCCTCTGAAATTGGCAAGGAAGTCAGTATGATTGATCCAGTATAATCAGAAGGCTTACTGGAAGCAACAGCTCACTGGACTGCTGCTGGTCTGGTGCTGGAGCAGCATAATGTGTGACTGCAATCTTCCTGGCAAGAATGGAGAAGGATTTTTCAACTTTACAAATATCACTCACACTAAGAAATAAAATTTCCATTACAATCCCCACATTCATACATGCACAACTGTAGATAGAATGACAATACAACAGTTACCCTTAATTAAATGAGAAATACTCAGATATTTGCACCTGTAGACCATTTCACTTACTAAATATTGATTGTGAGCAACTAATCAATTTCATGACTCATTGAATGGATATTGACCTTCAGCTTGAAAAAAATGCTTAACTTATACAAAATTCATTTATTTTTCTCCTCAGGTTTATAGAAGTATAATTGGAAAATAAAATTTTGTGAATTTACGGTAAAACATGATGCTTAGATACACATCCATATTGTGAAATGATTAGCATAATCAAGTTAGTTAACTTGTCTATCACCTCCTATAGTTAGCATATGTATCTGAGTAAGAGTATTTAAGATTTCCTCTCTTAACAAATTTGAAATATGTGATATAGTAATGGTAATCATAGTTGCTATGTTGTACATTAGAACTTCAGAGTTTATTTATCTTAACCAAACCAATATCACTCTATCCAGCTTCTGCAACTGTCACTCCACACTTCGCCTCTATAACTTTGACCCTTTTAGGTTCCATGTTTAGGTGGGATCATATATCCATAGTATATGTCTTTCACTATCTGACTTATCACATTTAGTATGAAAATATTTTAAACATGTTGCTGTAAATGGCAAGATTTCCTTACCTTTTCTTTTCTTTAATTTTATTTTTTTCTTTTTTGTGGTTGAAAATGCTTGTTAATCCACTCACACATGATGGACTTGTAGATTATTTCCAAATGTTGACTTTTGTGAATATTGGCTGCAATGAACGTGATCTACAGATATCTCTTTGAGATTCAGATTGGTTTGTTTTTGGATATAAACTCCAAAGCTGGGTTGCTGAATCATTTACTAGTTTGTTATTTTTTGAAGAAGTACCAGTTTACATTCCCATTAATAATGTAAAAAGGTCCCCTTTTCTCCATATCCTGAGCTAAGACTAGTTATCTCTTTTCTTTTAGGAAATAGTTATCTTAACATGCATGAGCTAGCATTTCATTATGATTTTTGTTTACATTTCCGTTGTGGTCAATGCTGTTGACCACTTTCTCATGTACCTGTTGATGATCATTTTTATGTCTTGAAAAATGTCTATTGTATTTAGGTGCTGTGCTCATTTTAAAATCACATTATTTGGGTGACTTTTTGCTTGCTTATTTGTCTTTTTTGTTGTTGAGTTGGATGTTTCTAATATATTTTGTATATTAATACTTTACCAGATAAATGGCTTATAAACACTTTATTCCACTCTGTAATTGACTTTCCATTTTGTTAACTGTTTTCTTTTCTTTGAAGAAATGTTTCAGTTTGGCTGTGCTTTGATGTCATATCCAGAAAAATCTTGGCTAAGACCAATGTCAAGGAGTTTTTTCCCTTTGTTCTCTTAAGAGTTTTATGGTTTCAGGTATTATGCTTACATCTTTATTCATTTCAAGTTGAATTTTGTGAGTGGTATAAGATGGAGGTTCAATCACATAGTTTCCCTTTCTGTATCAATAAACCAGATTTTGCTACACTTAATCTCACTGTTCATGTTTTTCATTCTTCATCAGCATGGGTCAAGAAACCAGGCAGGTGCTAACACCTGCACTCCTGCACCAGTTCTTTTGCATGTGGCTGTCCAGTTTCCCCAATACCTTTTATTTAACAATCTGTTCTTTTCCTATTGTTTATTCTTGGTATCCTTATCAGACACAGGTTACCCATATATGGGTGAGTTTATGTATTTCTGGACTTTCTATTCTGTTTCATTGGTCATTATGTCCATTTTATGCCAGTGCCATACTGTTTATTAACTAGTTTGATGATGTAGCTCTGTTCTATAAATTTGCCTTGGCTATTTGGGGTCTTTTGTGTCTCCATGAAGATATTGGCATTTGTTTTATCTGTCTATGAAATATGCCTTCAGAACTTTGATAGCAATTGCAGGAAATCTTTAGCTTATTTTGGATAGTGTGAGCACTTTAACAGTATTAAGTCTTCTGATCCATGATCATGGGACATCCTTTGACTTATTTGTATTCTTCTTTAATTTTGTTCTTTAGGATTCCATAGTTTTTAGTGTACATAGCTTACCCCTTTTAACTTGAATTTGTTCCTGATTTATTATTTTTGATGTTATTATAAATAGGATTATAAAATTTCCTTTTTTAGATATTACAAAGTCCATGTAAAAGCTTGCCAATAATCACTCATGAAGGAGCAGAAAAGAAACAGGGAAGGTGTGTTTGTAATTTTATGTGTCAGTTTGACTGGGCTGCAAGATATCCAGATAATTGCTTAAACATCAATGCAGATTTTGCTCCTAAGAGTGGTTCTAGAGGAATAGAATTTTATGGATCAGCTGTCTCACCTGTTTCTAGGGCTTCTAGAATTGGGTCTCTGGTATGATTAAATTTTAAAATGCTAATGACTTTATTTCCAATAATAAAGAGAGCAGTGCTAGTCCTTGGCATCATCTAGCTCTACATATAGGAAAAATGTCTGTATTTGCTATTCCTAAGAAATTACCAGTAAGAAACCAGAAGCTGGGTGACAGTGTACTTGATACTTCCAAATATTTTTGGAAAACTAACGGATATAATGAGGTAGGCCTTTTGTTCTTAATGTCTCTGGACAAACCAGTTAAAGAAAAGATCAACTCAGGGATTTGAAATCTCAGCTCAAGCATCACATAAATGACTGGAATATTTTTATATCTGTCCAGAAAGAGACCCTTATCTCTTGTAGCAGAAGGGATGAAATTGCTAAAAATTAAACACAGAAGCTCATGCAGTTGCTAGTTGAATTGCAATGAAAGGTTGAACTCCCTTGATCTCTAGATTATCTACTATTAAAGTGAGTGCATTGCTTAGGAAAAAAAATGGGATCGTGTAAGTTGAGATGATGATATATGGGAAGATGATTATGAAACTCAGAATGTGGAGCACTAAATACTTTTTATTAAAGAACTTTTATTTATTCTTTTCTGTAGAAGTCAGAGAGATAGGGACACAGAGACAGACTTAGTGAGAACTTCCATCTGTTGATTCAGTCCCCAAATGCCTGCAGCAGCCAGGGTTTGGCTCAGACCACCATCCAAGTCTCCCACATGGATTGCAGGAACACAAACTACTTGAGCTACCACCTCCTGTCTCCTAGCATGTGCATTTGCGGGAAGTTGGATTGGAATTGGAGGGATTGGTACTCAAATCAAGTATGCATACATGGAATGGGGGCATTCAAGCAGCAGTTTAGCTGCTATGTCAAACATCCACCACTGGCCTCTACATTCAATTGCATATTATTTGTCAGGGGTAGGGAATCTCTCCACTGAAAGTGGAAACAGCTTCTGCAACCATAGTGTTATCAATGAGTCTTTCCACCCACAGGTAGATGGCCCTTTCTATCCCTGTCTGATGGTATTAACTCCGACATGCCTGTGTAGAGTTTAATCACTTCCTCTGAGGCAGTTGCCATGCATGAAAATACTAATTCATCTTAGGATTCATCTCTACCACTCCACTGTTTTTTTGGACCTATCACTAGACTGGAGTATCAGCAGTCCCCTAAATGCAAGGTACAAAGTATGACTCATGAGGAAGTGCCTATATCACAAAGAATAGCTTGAATTTTCTAATTTATACAGACAGAAAGCTAAGGAACTTGTCCTAAGGGTGTTGGATAATGGGTGAAGGAAAATAAAATTGGATATGTCCAAATTTATTAATTTGGGTCCCCCAAGCAGAGATTCAACATTTAATATTGCAGCTTGCAGTTTAGAAAGGGCTGTGAGTGTTTGGTTCATTGGTCTGGCACATGGACCAAATGGTGACTCATTGCCTGGAAATACCCAGCTTGTTTTGGTTTAATATAAATGAAAAGACTCAAAAGTTTAGGAAGATTGGAATGTTAGAGTAGAATTTTCATTTAAGACTTGGTCATCCACACTGGCAAAGTCTAGAACACATACCTTTCACCAATCCTATGAGAAATAAATTTACAAGGAGAATGCCAGCACCCTTGAAGAGCTCTGTGATTTTTCTTCTCTGCAAGCCATGGGAATCAGAAATCTAAATGCTATGGGAATAATAGGATCCCTAGGTGGCAAAGGCCAAGTGATGTTGAGTACCAAATGCCAGGTGGGCATGATTACCATAATGGGCAGCAAAGTCAAAGTAGCAATCAGAATAGCCTGTCTCGTGCACATCTATGGCATTGGTAGTTGATCATGATGCTTCTAGAAATGAAATAAATACTAACCCTATTAAATTATTATCTGGTATGTGTAAGAACATTTCTAGGTCAAGTGAATAGAACAGTCTAACCTGAATTATAAATTAACAAAAATTATAAATTGTTCCTCATTCAAGTCCCAGATTTTAACCAATTTAAAACCCAGAATCCCTTGAATGAAGGGGTTAGTAAGTTTCAGTCATAGGTAAGTAGGATGGTTGCATCACATTAGGTAGAAATATGAGCTTGTTATTACCTTTATTTGTAGATTAAGTGTATCTTAATGAGTTTTGTATAGACACTATTTTGACAAAAGGTGAACTTGTGATAGTTAACTTTATGTGTCAATTTCACTGGATCATAGGATTCAGAGATAGCTATTTCTACTGGAATCATTTCCACTATTTTTGGGTTTATCTGTGAGTGTACTTATGGAAGAGACTTTCATTTGTATTGGTAGATTGAATAAAGCATATAGCCTTTCCTAATGTCGAAGGGTATCCAATCTATTAACAGTCTGAATAGAACAAAAAATCAGAGAAAGTTTGAATTAATTCTGCCTAATTGCTTGAGCTGGACAACTGCTATCCATTGATATTCCATTTCCCTCCATGATCTTTGTTCTTACCTCCTTTGAACTATATCATCAGTTTTCCGGTGTCAGGACTTTGGACGACACTAGTAGCTTTCTTGGGTCTCCAATTTGCAGATAGCAAATTGTGGAACTTCTTATGCTCTACAATTTTATGAGCCAATATCTACAATAAACCTTCAAACACACACACACACACACACACACACACACACACACATACACACACAACCACCCTACTAGGTCCCATCCCATTAACTCAATTTCTCTTGAGAACCCTGACTAACACAAAAGAACTTATGTTCTTATATACTTATTTTCAGAGTCTACAAATGCCAGTAAGGAATTCTTCCCAAGTCTATAGTAAGCCTTTTTCTTCTCTTTAATTAAATATGACATTCCTAATGATTCTAACCTTCACTCCTTTCACAATCTACCAAGTTCATTCAGTAATTCTTGATATAAGGAGAAAAGAAAGAAATTTGGGATTCTGGTCCTGTCTTTATTAGTTTCTCCATCTGTCCAATGGAGGTAAATAAAATTAAATTGTAAATGTAAATAACTGCATAAGCTATGAAAATAAGAGATCCTTATTATTTTGGTTGTCAGAGTTGGCATCTAATGGCCTCAGATAATGGGCATCTGATGAGCTCAAGGTAGAGATGTGTAGGAATCTGAATGTCAGAGACTGAAGGAGCAGCAGTGCAATGGGAAGAGTATGGGTTGTAGAGTGAACATAACTTGTCTGAATTCAGATCCAACTCTGTCACTTATTAAGTATAACTCTGTAACCTCGGAAAATTTATGTAAATTTTCTGAGCCTCTTTCTGATTTGAGGATAATATCATCTACTTTATATATAGTTGTTTTGAGGATTACATGAAATAATGTATTCAGAGTGATTAACATGTTGAATAATGTAAATTAAAAAGAAGACTCAGAAATCCAGAGAACCTTTGCCTAGAGCATCACTGTTTGTGGAAATATAATGGGAGCCATATATGTGCTTTGGGATTTTCTAGAGTAACCATATTAAAAAGATTAAAAGGAAAGTATATAATTAATTTCAAAAATATTTTTCTTAGTCCAATATTCCCAAATCATTATCATCTCAATGTGCAATATATAAGAGTAATTACTTCAATATTTTACTTTTTAATAGTGTTTTATATTCTGTGAATTTTTAAAATCATTTATTTATTTATTTGAGAGGTAATTACAGACAGAGAAAGGGAGACACAGAGAGAAAGTTCTTCCATATGATGGTTCACACCCCAAATGGCTGCAGTGGTCAGAGCTGGGCTGATCCAAAGCCAGGAACAAGAGTTTCCTCCAGGTCTCCCATGCAGGTGGGGGGTCCCAAGCACTTGGCCATCTCCTACTGTTTCCCAGGCCATTAGCAGAGAGCTGGATCAGAAGAGGAGCAACGGTGACACAAATTGGCACCCCTATAGGATACTGGCACTGCGGGTGGAGACTTAGACTAGAATTCCACAAGACTGGCCCCTTCTGTGCATATTTTACAGCTTCAAAATATTACAATTTAGAAGCTAAACTTTTATCAGAAATACTTGGTCTCTGTATTTCACAAAATTTACAGGTGAAAAATATTCACATACCAACATTGCTACATTCTTTAATATTTTCCAATAATTGCATCAGTTCTTAAATATAATCAATTTAAAAATTAGTTAAAATAAAAAACTCATTTCCTCAGTATCACTAGCCCATTTTAAAGTGGTTGGCAGCCACCTGTGGCTACTGGCCACCATGTTGGGCAGTGCAGGCCTACAGGGTGATGCTCCTCTATGCTCTATATAAACAGGATCTGGAGACTTGCTTCATGGGTTTTTGAGGCATGAAAAATGGAGAAGGTATCCTTTAGCAGAAAACAAAATTGAGAAAGACCGTTCATAAGAGAAGATTTAGAAGCATTACAATTCTCCATGGAGACCCTGTAAATAGGAGGTCACGATAAACAACAGTTCATTCTCCACTGCCAATGAGCTGTCTTCTCCCAGTGACAAAAAAATAAATAAATAAAATAAAGGAGGTGGAGGTGGGGAGGGGATTGTATCCTAGCCCACACTTTGGTAACTCCTTTCTAGCCGTGGGACACAAAGGACAGTGAAGAAACATGAATAAAGGCTTGGCTGATTAGGGGAGCTGACAGGAAATAAGTGCATAAGTGCATAGGACTGGGGAAAACTGAAGAGGGTACCATATATTAATTGCCTACAGAGAGCATTTAGGAAGAGAAGAAAACACTCCAAGAGGTTTAAGAGATCATGCAGAAGGGTTGAGGGATTGAGTGCAGGAAAAGAAAACATAAATTAAATATAATGAAGTCCTGAGTATAAGAGCAATCAGGCTTAGAAGGAGAATTGCCAGGGAAGAGGTGGGAAAGCCCGTGATTTCATCCTCAGAACTCAGGCAGCTTTGGAATCATTTTGCTCTTCTGAAAGACATGCAGGAGGCCGATAACTTACAAAAAGAAATACATAATTTTACATCTGAAATGGAGCTAGTGAGTTATCTAGACCAGAGAATCTCATTTTGCAAATGAGAAAATTGAATTCTACCTCACCTCTAAATAGTGATGGGTTCAGGGGTAGAACCTTTGACTCCTATTTGTCAGTCTAATGCTCAAAAGTTCTTCTTACTTCAGAATATGTTCCTGGTATTTATTAGATCTGTAAACCATTAGTGGAGCATGTCTTTTATCCTTCTCTGAAAAAAGGGAAAAAGTGAAGCCTTGGGTTAGGTTAGGAGACCTATCCATGGCTATCTGGAACTGTGCTGTTCAATGTAAGAATCAGTAGCTATATGTGAGTATTGAACTCCTGAAATGTGGCTCATCTGAACTGAGCTTTGACCCAAGATTGATCTATGTTCAAATTAGATTTGTCAGACTTAGGGAAAGAACAAGTAAACTTAACTGATTACATTGGTATGCATTAAAATGCATTTTATTGACTATGCATTGAAACAAAGATGCTTTTGTATATTGCATTAAATGAAAGTATTATTACATTAATTTCTTCTTTAAAATATTCAACAATTTTAAAAAATATATTTGAGAAGAAAGAGAAAGAAAGAGAGAGAGACAGAGAGCACACACAACAGAGCTCTCACACACAGGATCACTTCCCAGATGTCTGCAACTGCCAGGACCGGGCTGGGATGAAGCTGAAATTGGGAACTCTATCTAGGTCTTCCATGTGGGTGGCAGATGAACTATCACCTTCTCCCTCCCTGGGTGTACATTAGCAGGAAGCTAAAGTCAAGAACCAGAGGCAAGTGTCAAACCCAGTCATCAGAAACAGAGACATGAGCATCTTAACTGCTGAACTAGACTCCATATATATATATATATATATATATATATATATATACATATATTTGTATATATGTATATATATAATCCAAATATAAGATTTATTTATTTATTTGAAAGGCAGGGTTACAGAAAAAGGAGGCAATGATGCTATGGCTTAGCAGATAAAGACGCTGCCTGCTGTGCCAAATTTCCACATAGGTGTTTGTTCAAGTCCTGGCTGCTCCAATTCTGATCCAGCTCCCTGCTAATGTGCCTGAGAAAGCAGCTGAAGATGGCCCAATTCCCTGGGACCTGGCACCCATGTTGGAGACCTGGAAGAAGCTCCAGGCTTCTGGTTTTGGATCTGCCCAGCTCCAGCTCCTGTGGCCAATTGGGGAGTGATCCAGCAGATGGAAGACCTCTCTCTCTCTGCCTCTGTAAATCTGGCTTTCAAATAAATAAACACATTGCAAATATATAAAAAAAAAAAAAAGAAAGAGAGGGAGAGACAGCGAGATCTTCCATCCACTGGTTTACTTCCTAAATGGCTACAATGCCTGAAGCTGGGCTGAAGCCAGCAGCTACTGCCTTCCCAGTAGCACAGGCAGGGAGCTGTAATGGAAGTGGGGCCATTGGGATATGAACCAGCACCCGTAGGGGATGCCCCTGTTGCAGGCAGCTGATATTTTGTTCCTACTCTGCCTCTTAAGGCACAAATTATACTCTTGACCTTTATGAGATTTAAGCATAACTTTCACAGACCAAATTCGAGTTAATAAATAGCCATAAAAATTAGTAGCTATTCAAAAACTATTAAAAAGGAAAAAAGGAAACTTTTTGTTGCATTGTTCTTTATTCTCAGGGTTGCTTGTTGAATGATTAGGATGCCTGAAAACCTGTATGTTTATTTGGCTGGAGCTATCCCCCATTTTTTCCCCTCTGCAATGGCATTATATTTTAATGAAGACCATGAAAAATCATTTCAGAAAATAGCCTCCAATATGAAACAGCAATCAATATGCATGCTATATAGGATCAAGTTTGAGAGATGTGTAGAAAAGGCCCAAATAGGTCTGGCCTGTTTTAAACACATGCTTTCTGCCTGCCAGCCAACAAATCGCTTCTATATATTACATAAGACTAAATTAATACCTACACGAAGACATTTTATTGTGGATGATGGATCATGGGTTTGTTACTCATACATCCAGAGTGGGGCTCCAGAAATCACATCATCATTGCATTCCCAGGGAAAGAAATGATTGTCACATCCAGACATGTTTATCATGGAGAGAGAGGCTCATCCCAGCCCAACTATTAGCTGAGGAAATACTGCCACCTCCTATGAGAGGTGGAAAACTGCTACCTCCTGTGAGAACTCAGAGGGAATACTGAAAGTGGACTGCCGGATGCCAGCAAGAATCCTAGTTAACCAAAGGTCCTGGGAGTGATGGGGACGATGCTGGTTATTCCTGGTAGTCTATGTTGCTAGGTTTGGAGGACCCAAATACGAGTGTCATTTAACTTCAATGAAAGCAACCAAAGTGGCATCCACTCTGCCCAGGAGAGGAACTATGATCTAAGGAATGGAGCTCTGGCACATACTGCAGTCAATGATATAATCAAGGTGGACCAACACCTCAAAGGTGCAACTCCTAGCATAAATGAAGGAGTGAAGTGAAGGACAGACTAAACTGAAGGGATGGGCCTCCTTGGCTTAGCTCCTGACAAACTGTCTGATTGTATCAGCAGAAGCTGAAAGCAATCGATACTTATGAAACAACAACACAGCCACAATCAGAGGCAGAGCAGGGTTGGAGTGCTATTACCATAAGTGGCTGAGTCATTGATGTGAATGTGTATGTCATTTTGCATATCATTTGCATGTTATTTAGTACAGGCTTGCCAATAAATAAATACAATTTATCTACTTGTACAACCTACCCTGACCCTTGTGAGTACATAAGAAGGAAAATAAACTAGAATGGCAATGAATTACTATTTGTTTAGCAACAAACAAAAAAAAGAATAGTTCAGGTCCAGAGGGTAAGTTATTAACTTTAATGTTGTCATCTAAGAAGAATGCTCCCTGTGGGCAAGTCTCCATTGTAGCCACTTTTGATTCTAGTCCTGCTTAATAGCTACATATGGTAAGTGCTTTCCACATGTTTGTGAATCCAGATTTCACTAAGAAATGCAGTCATCCCTCAGTGTTCACCATTTCACATCTGCAGATCCAACCAACCATGGATTGAAAACATAAAAAAAAATGCATTTGCACTGAACACGTACAGAGCTTTCTTGTCATTATTCCCTAAACAATACAAAGCAACACCTATTTACACAGCATTTGTGTTGTGTTGTAAGTAACTGAAACAGGATTTAAAGTATAAGGGAAGATGTGTGTAGATTACATGTAAAAACTCTCTGCCTTTATAGAAAGGACTTGAACATTTGGCTTATGCAAGTACCAACATCCCTTGAATTTTCAATTTGTATCTTTATTTGTAATTATTTTTCTCATCATCTTTCAGTCACATTGAGGGCATCCTGTATACCTGATAGAGTAACAAGTGCTTTACATACACTGTGACTTAATACTCAACAAAAAGAGGATAGTTTTATGATAATAGAGCAAACTTGTGAGCATTTAGACAAACTCTTCAGGAACTGACAAGTTGTAGAATTTGGATTTGGACTCAATTCCATCTGATTTCAGAGCATAGGTTCTCAGCCACATAACAATTGACTAACCCTGAGAATATGTGATAACTTGTTGAAAGCTGTGAGAAGACACAAGTGTGCAAATTTTCCTTTACCGAGGAGTGATTACAGGTTTTGTGGAGGCTGATTTAGGGGACCTTCTTGAAATAAAATGATGCTGAATTATTGATACAACCTTAGACACAGAAATACGTATTTATTTATAATTATTAAAGAAATTACACAAAATTAAAATACCACAAATAAAACAAAGTGGAAAAATAAAATGACCTTATTAACTGATACATCTTTATAATAGCCATTCCTTAAATATTTTGGTTGCAAACCCTTCATCACTTCATATGAAAACAATTTTTGAAATATTTTCTATTTATAAAGTAAAAGGATAATTTATAGTTTCCTTCAGCATGGTTAATCAAAATTTGATTTTTGTTTTTGGTGCTGGACATAAAGTCTCACTTGTGGACAATGTGCATCGTTTATGGTATTGCTATAGATTTGTGTCTCCCAAAATGTAAATTCTGTGATGGCTTTATTTTGGTATTCTCTGCATAAAAATGAAGTCTACTTCTGTCAGGAGTGGATTTTCATCTTAAGTGTTATTGATAAATATTGTATCTTCTGCTCGAAATTTTACACAAGTGATTATTGGAGTGTTCTTACACAGAATAATTTCTGAGTCTGTACAAACTTTGTTTCTCTTCTATTTGCCACCCAGACCTGATATAAAAGACCAAAGAATCATGCATTTATTTCATAGACTGCTCATATGTACTTTCATTTTATTAACAAGTGGGTCAGCACAAAAAACTATAGGGAGATACCTGGAAACCATTCCTTCACCATGATGGTTAGCAATACATTACCTATATGTGGAAAAGACTGCAAATCACATAAATCTATCCCAGTAAATCCACATTAAATAACCCCCAATTCTCTTTCCTGAATCCCACAAATGATTACAGCCAGTCTAAAGCCAAGTGAATAAAGGGAAGTAGATCTGAGTGGAATGCAGACTGGGCTTAACGGATTGGTGTCAAAATATTTTACTTCTCAAATTCTACAAAATTTCAGCAAGTAAATGCATTGTTAGAGCTCTTCCACAGCTTTGGAATGGGCAATGCAAGGGGAAGGCCCTGAGTTACATTTTGTTAACTCCTTGGTATAACTACTGGCAAGGATCCGTGCATTTATCTCCTTGCCATGCACCAAGTTGAGTGAATGTGTAGCCATAGACTTGTGCCATTTTAGTCACATTTGCCTGGCACAATTACTCATTAGTCACTCTATAATGTCATGTGACTTAATATTTATTTATTTATTTATTTACTGTAATTTTACAGGCAGAGTTAGACAGTGAGAGAGAGAGAGACAGAGAGAAAGGTCTTCGTTCCATTGGTTCACCCCCCAAAATGGCCTCAACGGCCGGTGCACTGCGCTGATCCAAAGCCAGGATCCAGGTGCTTCCTCCTGGTCTCCCATGTGGGTGCAGGGGCCCAAGCACTTGGGCCATCCTCCACTGCCTTCCCTGGCCACAACAGAGAGCTGGACTGAAGAGGAGCAACTGGGACTAGAACCTGGAGCCCACATGGGATGCTGGCGCCATAAGGCGGAGGTTTAACCAAGTGAGCCACAGTGCTGGCCCCATGACTTACTATTTATATGAACATTTCCTTTTAGTGGCTGTAGCCCACTCACAGCCTCATCTCTATTTATTAACTCTTTGATGGTTGTAAGATTTTCAGTATGATGACCCATTTGTAGACTCACCTGCCTGTACTCATCTGAATTATTAACAAGTGCACTTTTAGGCCAATTGCCAGAGTAAATACATAGTAGAAAATTACTTTGTGTCCAGTGCTTTTAAATTCTTGTATACTTAGCATAATTAATTGTATAATTATGCATTATTATATTCACATATCAATATATTACTTATTACCTTACATTTGTTATTGTTTTTGTTATTGTTAAATGTATATTTGGATATCATATTTATTTAATGTTATATTATTAAAGTATATGAATTCATTTGAGTGTAGGGACATACTTGTGATGAATCAGCTTAGCCTTCACTATGCAGACAATGCTTGGGCATATCTCTGGACTCTTTAAAACGACCCCACACTCCTGCCCAGAGGAAGTCTACAGCCACCTTTTAGAAATTACTTCTGTAAGTCTCATACTAGCTGAAAATATTGCTAGTTGGATTTCTCCAAGCACCTTCAGTTTCAAGTGCAGCAAAGCAATCATATCATTGAGGAGCTACTTAATTGTAAGCAACACTTTGCAGCGTACGCGTATCCCTAAATTAAATGATTCAGAATCATGAATATCTGCATGACATAAGTGGGCTTTCCTGTGACCTGGGACAGTTGGATGAGAGGAAGGCATTGACCGATGCATATTTAAGTTTGTGCTTCAAGCTTTGGAAAAAATGGGTTTGCAGTCTCACAGGGAGGAAATGTGTGACCATCTTTCTTCTCCTGGCTGGCATTGCAAGTTGGCTTCATTTTAAAAATAGTACTAGGGAGGGAGGGAAAAAAATGTAATGTATTCTTAAAATGTTTATATGTCAGCAAAATCCTGAAAACCATTCAATAGATTAATCCTCCTGCTGACTTAAAAAGGATGGATTTCCAGCTATAACTGAGATTGGGAAAAATTGATTTCCATGTTCCTTATGACTGAATAAGATAAAAGCCACTGCCCTGGCAAGCTTCTCCCAGCTTGGATCCAGACTTCGGGAGGGTTGGCTAATTGAAAAGTCACTCCAAATACCAGCCCAGACCCTTCGAGGAGATCTGGAAAGAGAATCAAGGGCAGGCTGTCAATTCTTCAAGAATGATTTCCAGAATGTTGTTTATTCTCACCACCGCTGAGCAGTGGCAGTCAAAGATGAAATTGCTTTCTTCCTCTTCTCTTCTAACTCTTTCTCATCTCTTCCTTTCTGTCTCCTCTTTCTCTCTCCATTTCTCAACTTTATTTTCCTCCTGGTGTGTCTTTCTTTATGTGAATACGGTTTAAAAATGAACACAATGCCTGGATTAAAGCTCTGTTAAAACTCTAAGGCATGGTGAGCTAATTCTTTTTTGTGACCCAATTAAAAAGAAGGTGCTACATTTGTACATGGATTTATGGCCAAGAAAGCATTTCACCTGCATTTTCTCGTATAATCTTATAAATCCTGCAGAGGGCTAATTATTACTGCTATTGCTATGAAAACAGGGATTGAGATGCCCTGCAATATCAGAACAGAATTAATCAAAGCTGGGGCAAGATCCCACCTCTGATTCATCATCCAGTGGCTTCAGCTGAGTCACAGCTTATTCCATATCATTAAAGCTGCATTACTTCACCAGCGTGTTGGGTGGGAAGTTTCATTCCCTCAGTCCGAATCCATTTTTTATTTCATGGATATTTAATGGGCATGTATTAAGTACTAGGTACTAAGCAAAATGAGAAAACAGTTCTGAAGTAATGAGAAGACATCTCTCCTTATAGGTGTTGATCTTCTAGGGATACTGTTGGTTTCAAGATAAAGTTGAGACACTATGGTGAATTTAAAATTCTTTTGAACATGAAATAACACAAACCACCCTCATAACTACAACATTTAAAAACCGAAAGCATGGGAAACTAAGTTTAAAAAAAAAAAAAGAGCCTAACTTTACCCAGTGTTATGGATTGGAAGAACCTAAGGATGTTTAGACTTGTTGATGTTTTCTTGATTTTGTTTAATTTGTATCTTAGCCTGTCATTTCCTTTATGTTATTTCTTCTTCATTTACTCTTAAATAGTTCCTCCTAGTGTTCCTCAACCTATTTCAAGCCATTTCTTTATAGGAACAATTAATCACATTATTTTAAATCAATCATATAGTGTCATTTCTGTGGGCAAATGGGATAGTTCCTGAATAATTTATTTGTTTTTCACAAGGAATCCCCAAAAGTTCTTAAATAAGTTTCCATAAAGTTCTCTGAATATTCAGGGGATATCTACATAATGTAAGAAATTCTGAACTTCTTAATCCCTTGAATTTTGACCTACAAACAACCATAATAATAACAACTATTATTAAATAGCATTTTCTTTGCACTTGTTGGTCTTCTGAATGATCTACATAAACGAGCTAGTTGAATCCTCATGACAACCCTTTGAAGTGGGACTGCTCAAATTCTCACGTTACACATGTGAGAACTGAAACACAGAGAGAAGAACCTTGCCAAAGATAACAAATAAGTGAAAGAAACAGGATTTAGACCCAAATTATCTACCTGTAGACCTCAGTCTCTTAATCACGTACTGCACAGATCTCATAAAATTAATTAGACATCACTCACTTAATTGACAACTTTAGCAAATGGAGCTTAAAGTCTCAAGCCAGGCTTTTCTCTTACCACCCAGGACTGGGATCAACCGGTACTTTGTACAATCGTCTGATCAGATATTACATCCTTTCTGTTTTTATTAGGCTCTTAGCATATTAACTTGCAAATTTCAAGGAAAGGGGGTGGGAATGTGCACTGGTACACCCCCAGTGATTTCCACTGTGGGTGAATCCTGTGGAGAACTGCTATCTAGGAGTGCATTTTATATGCACATGGTGAGGAGAAAGTGATGAAGAGAATTATTGCATATGGATAGGAGGAAATGGGGCAAAGTGGAACTTAGGGCAGTGGTATGATGACAAAGACTGCTTTGAGGGCTTCTTGGTGGGTGTGATCAGTGGGAAGATGTTCCCATAATGACAGGGGTGTGGAGTGTGTGTGGGTGTCTGTGGGTGAGTGAGTTGAGGATAAGCATGTAACAGAAAGGAAAACCCTGGCAGCTCATCTTATTCCTCCTCTCTTCTTTGCCTCCCTCCACCTCTCTTCCAATCCCAAATATTCATGGTGTTGCAGTAGAAATTGAAATGGCTAAAATTGTGAAGAGGAAATTTTTTTCTTTTGAAACACAGTGTAAAACCACAGTCATAACAACCAGGTTCCCTATATAAATCTATTTTTAAGATGATTACAGGGTTTCCATAGCCCTTCTAGCATCAACTGCTGGTTTTGTTTCCTCGTCGTCAGTAAACTGTTGGCAGGATAGTGCACCAGAGGTATATTTTTTAAAGGGTATAATTGCATGGCACAGAAATTATCACTTTCTCGACAATGAGCTTCATTGGTCTTTCCCTTTGAGAATCCGGTTTGGAAGCTGGGCTTGTCAGTCCCTCCAAGCACACACTGCATTGTGTATGTTGGTCTCATGGCACATCATGCTGGCAACCACCAGGCAGAGGGTAGCAATTAAACCACACAATAGGCATCAAGGGATGAGGAGAAGACACTGTGTTTAAAATAAATGAACACAAGAAGCACAGCCAGCTTCCCGAGGAAGGCTATCTGAACAGTGTGGAAAGCCAAGGTTGGACAGACTTTGCAAAGCAAGCTGGGAAATTCCCTGCGGTACCAAGCTATTAACCAGCAGCTGAGGCTGCATCCTTCTCAAC
This sequence comes from Sylvilagus floridanus, assembly GCA_949820135.1. NCBI lineage: Eukaryota > Metazoa > Chordata > Mammalia > Lagomorpha > Leporidae > Sylvilagus > Sylvilagus floridanus. The sequence goes on from OX463225.1 coordinate 125,135,453, forward strand.
GATCTACCACAGGAACCCTTCTCCCAGGCTATCCTCCTCTGGGGTATAGAAACCTGGGAAGGAGGCTTTGTAGAACGATGCTTTCTCCACTGCCAAGGCCCAGAGGCTATGCAAATTCTGATTGATCTGGCAGCTATTTTTAAAAGGCATGTGTAATTCAGGCAGGCACAGGAGCTTTAGTTCGCCCTCAGAAATTGGGGACAGAACCGACAGAGGCCAGTCTCTGAAGTGGAAGGTAATAAGCACCAACATATAATAGGCAAAATTATCTATTGGCAGCAGGAACTGACTCTCAAGAGGTGATAATAATGCAGTGATAATGAGAGAAAAATACTTTCCAATCTCTATTTAGAGGAACCAAGAAAATCCTCCATCTAGAAAAAAGACCACTATGTTTCTTGTTCTAATCAAAATGACCCGCATGGTGCCTCAAAACTGAAATATAACTAGTGTCAACAAATAAAAGCTCATGAAATAATAACCAATGATAGTGACCTGTCAGAGATAATTGTGTGTACAGAGTAGAATAATCAAGGCTGCAGACTGAGGATGGGTGTAGTTTCAGTAGCGTTATCAGGGGGAGAGTGTATTTGGATATTGACAGAAATATCTACAGAGGAGAGAAAACATTTCAACTGGCTATTGTAACTTGATGAAAATAGATGCTAAGCTTCTAGCAGCTCTCATCCCAAATCTGTTCTGACCAGGCAGTGTTCTGATTGATAACCTGGACTCTTAGTGACCCGACCCAATAGAAAAGAGAATACTGAGAATACTTGTTCACTCACTGACTTAACAAGCATTTTAAAGTAATTCTGTGTCACGGGCACCCCTGCACTAAGGGTACCCGGATAAAAAGGAGAATTAACATTCTCATAGGACTCACAGATTAGTTGGGTAGAGATAAGTAAGCATAGTTTTAATGTAGAGAGCTAGAATCTATTATAAAGATATGTAATCCATGGATTTGAGAGTATGAAGACAAGGCATTTTTACCTAATCTGTGGTGAGGAAGAGTCAATGAAATCATATTCGCTGATGAAAGATCTGAGTTGACCCTCAAAATATAAAGATTTTTTTCATTGAAAGTTTTTTTTTGAAAGACACAGCTACATAGAGACATGGAGAGACAGAGAAAGAGATGTTTCATCTCCTGGTTCACTCTCCAGATGGCCACATTGGCCAGAGCTGGGTCAGGCCAAAGCCAGGAGCCAGAAGCTTTGTGCAGATTTCCCATGTGGGGACCCAAACACTTGAGTCATCTTCTGCTGCTCTTCCCAGTACATTAGGAGAGAGCTGGATTGGAAATGGAGCAGCCGGGACTTGAACTGATGCCCATATGGGTTATTGCAATTGCAGGCAGTGGCTTTAGCTCTTTGTCACAGTGCCAATCCAAAATATGAAAATATATGTTGAAATAGAAGACTATGATAGTAAATAACTATTGGCATTAGGTTTAGAAGAGGCAGAGAATATATTGAGGCAGATTTCTATAGCCTGGGCAATATCAAAACATTGGAGAATGTGGTATGCTCGGGAAAAATTAGGATCTTCATATCATTTAGCATGAAAGGGAGGCATGGAAGGAAAATGATGGAAAGAGGTTATGTCAGGAATTTTCTTCTTAGTAATTTGGATTTTATTCCGTAGGCAGAAAGGAGCTATTGCAGATGTTAAGCAGGGGAGTAATATGATTGAATTTGCAATGCAGATTATATTTCCATACATATCTCTCACTCAGATGAACTGATATTCTGATTGTGGATTTTTTAAATATAGATTTCTTACTTTATTGAGTCCAAGAGTTTGATGACCTTTAGATAGGCTGGTAAAATTGAGTTTTCAAACTTCAGACTTGAGGACTGCACACCACACCTGTGAGAATCCACTATTGGGTCTTCACTGCTGGAGGCAGTCCTACCAGAAGCTGTCATCTGATATCGCTCTGACCCCTACCTGCAGATACCTGGGTGGACAGTAGGAAATACGTAGTTAATGTTGAAAACATCACAACATGTAAGAGAGTTCAGTGGGAAAATTATCAGTGGGAAATGGAAAGTCTTACCAAGCCAGCCTTCTCTAAGTGAATCCTTTTCTATTTTCTGAGCTTTAAGTGGTTCCTCCTAGAATAGTATGCTAGGTTATAATTAATAAATGTCATTCCCTTAAAAAGAATGCTACTGATGGTCAGCACTATTTCACTGTCAACTTTTGCCAAAGACTTTTAGCAAATGAGTTTATGTCCAGTTCTGAATGGTCTGCCCTATTTTATTTTTTTAATACACTTATGGTTTTTCCTTCTGCTCAAAATGAGCCTCATGTGATATAAAAATCAGGCTAAACTTTCTTGAGAGACATTAAAAATGATAAATAAGATCGGGGTCGATGTTGTGGTGTGTTAGGTAAAGCCACTGCCTGAAATGCTGGCACCCCATATGGGTGCTGGTTCGAATACTGGCTGCTCCACTTCTGATCCAGCTCTCTGCTATGGCCTGGGAAAGCAGTAGAAAATGGCCCAAGTCCTTGGGCCCCTGCACCTGTGTGGGAGACCTGGAGGAAGCTCTTGGCTCCTGGCTTCGGATCAGTGCAGCTCTGGCCATTACAGCCAACTGGGGAGTGAACCAGTGGATGGAAGACCTCTCTTTCTCTGCCTCTCCTTCTCTCTCTCTCTGTAACTCTGACTTTCAAATAATAAAAAAAAATAAATAAATAAGATCAAATACACACAAATTGGGGAGTATTTTAAACAATCAAAATTCATCAATTAAAATTGAATTTATAAGACACTTACTAAATTTTTTCCTCCCCTCAAATACTCTAAAGTATAGAACAGGAACTAAAAGCTTCAAGCTAAAAGAACTCCACAGAGCAATGGAATGGTGTATGATGGGTACCTGGGAGTACAGAGAGAGTTGTAATGGCAGAGATTCAGTACAGGTTATTTTAGATTTAGAAGATGAGAAAACTCCAAAACAGGCCAAACTCCAGAAGAAATACATTTTCTTAGTATCTGAATGAGTACGAGGACCCCAGCACAGGTGAGGTGGGTTTCACGATGTGGAGTCCATTATAGTCATTGCTTTGCCAACGCAGTAGAACGGAATGGCAGAAGGAGGTTGTCACTGTAGCACCATCCCCAGGAAGCTGTCTGCAGTGTCTCCTCCTACTGTGGCTGCAGGCTTTTCCTCTGAACTATATGTACACAACAGAGAAGTTCACACAGTGGGAAGGGTTCTAAGCACAGATCGCTGTCCAGTCTCTAACCTGCTCCGTGTTCGAGTCAGCATCCTGCAGGATGTAGTGATAGACTGGAAGTTTAAGATGTCATAGAACCTTACAGCCACTGGAGACCTCAGAGGTCATTAAGTTCAACTCCCTCATTTTATAGTTGAGGAAATGCAGGTGCCCAAGAAGTTCAGTAACCTGCCTGCAGTCACAGAACCACTGCGAGGCAGGCTTCTCTGGTGGCTTGTTTCAGTGCCCTTTTCACTACCTCATACTGCCATTAAAATTCTTTTTAAGAAACTCTCTGTATATACTCAAAGTATGAGTCCTTCTTGACTTCTTTGAGGCACTCTTGAATTTCTGTGACTTCCTATAATGTGGATACTCTTCCTATGTATGACACTTCGCTGCCAGAATTTTAGACCCACGTAGAGCACATATGGCTCTCATTAGGGTGTTTAATTGGAAAAAAGAAATAACACAACCCTTTGTCACGGGACAAAGGTGTTTTTGCTCCTTTCAAAGCATTTCTTTGTATTTTCCTCTATTGGAGTCCATAAGAATCCTGTAAGTTAAACCAGAAAGTCCTTGTTTTCTTCATTTGACCATTGAAGAAAATGATGTACAGAGAGATTTAGTGATTTTGTCTTAAACACGTGTTGAGACAAAGGTGAAATTGAAACTCAGAAAAACATGATTCCTTAAACCGAGGCGAACCAGTGAGAAGAAACAGTGATTGGATGTGAGTTGAGAAATTCAAATTGCATAAAATAGTTCACATTTTGTCAAGCTTTGTTTTTGTTGTATGTAAAAAATGTCCTAAAGTTTCAAAGGTGCACCGTGTAGCTGCCCACTGGTGACAGAAGCCACGGCTGAATTCCCGGATCATATCTCTCAGTCTTACACTGTGCCCAAGAAGGCAAACTCCAAGGCTGATGGAAAAGGACAGGCTCCGTCAGGGCATTGATGGGACTGGGCTGAAAAAGATTCAAATAGACACAGCCTGTCTCTGGAGACAATTAGAAAACAGAGTGGGGGGCCATTTGTTACATCTCTCTCTTTGTTTCAACTGTGGCTGTTTAAATTTGAATTGAATGTGTTTGGGGATTTTCTACAAAGGGAGCCACTTGGAAGGCTGCCGTTTCTTGTTATCAGTCATGTTTTATTATTGAGAGGAGGAACGCCCAGAGGAACTTCAGAACTCAGGCACAGGGAAGAAAAGTGGGAGGGACACGCACAGCACTGCTGCAGTCCCATGACACCTAAACTTAGAGAGACCGTCCTCAAGAATAAATTAAAAATTCAAACAACAATGACAAAAGGCTTCAAAGCATTTTAAATGAATACTATCTTAAAGGTGAAATGAGCATTCTACCAAATGAGGTAGTTGCATAATGCCCAAAAACCAATCAGTGGCTCTGGTCTTTGGAGAAGAGAAAAGCTTTGTTACTGGCAAGCAAGGAGACAGGAGGATGTAACTCAAATGCCCGCATCTGGGGCCTGGGGAAAGTTATAAGGATTGGACAGGAGGGACCTGGTCTGCAGAGATGCTGGTGAGGTAGGTTCTGATTGGAGGGGCTTGGAATCAGGCCAGCATGATGTAATGGGTGCTTACTTCCAGATTTCCTTGTTCAGTGGAGCTCTCCCTTCTGAAAGGGTACATTCATATTGTGTTCATAGTCTGGTCTCTTTTGTCTCGAAGGTTAGGTTTCCCTCCTATGTGTGCCCACATGCTGTGACATGCAAATATCTGCTCTGGGTTCCCTCTGCCTGAACAGTCATGTTCTTAGTAGCTCTCCCCAAACAGAAGAACCATCATCTGATGCACTGTTGAATCATGACAGGGAGCTTCCAGGAAAGTAGTGGTGAAATTTAACAAGAGCTTTTAGAATTCGAGTCATGAGAGAGTACCCAGTATAGAGGCAGTCCAATATCAAGAGTGTCAATGAAGAATCAATCTGCCTATTTATTACCCAACCACCTTGTTTATCACCACATAAGTTAGAAAGAAATCAGAGTTAGATCTTCCATTGGCCTTTTTTATTGTTGTTAATATTTATTTATTTATTTGAAGGAGTTACAGAGAGAGAGGAAGTGTCACAGAGACAGAGATCCTCCATCCACTGGGTCACTAGGCCATAGCAAAGCCAGGAGCCAGGAGCCTCATCCAGATTACCCACCTGAGTGGCAGGGGCTAAGAAGTACTGCTATTTTCCACTGCTTCCCCAGGCAATTAGCAGGGAGCTGGATCGGAAGTAGAGCAGCCAAGACACAAACAAGTGCCCATATGAGATGCTGGCATTGCAGGCAGTGACTTTTACCTGCTATGCCACAATGTCAGCCTATCATGTAGGTCTTTAATAAGTCTACAATTCACTTGTACTAATGGGCATAAGATTATAGCAACTGGAAATCAAATATATAACTCAAAATTATAAATTAGTAACCAAGTGGTAGAGGTCAATATTGTGAAAAGTAGATAAGGTGGCTATTTAAGTCCCACATCAGATCAGTCAGAAAGAGGCAGAATCAGGTTCATCTTTAAATGGATGAGGACCACAGTGCTAGGAAAGGTAGCAGTCAAAGGGGAGAGTAGAGGCTTACCATTCCCACCACTCCCTCCAAAAGACAGCCAATATAAATTGGTTAGGGCCATCATCTGTTTCCTTACTGAATCACCTTTTTTCTTTATAAAGCAAAATATATAAATAGTCTCCGTTTGCTACTTTCAGTGTTTCAGTCACCTCTGGTGACCACAGGCAAGTCACTCACATTCTCCATACCTTACATGCTCTCATCTGCCACACGTTTTAATACACCTCCTGTATCTATAACTGGGTTTATACAATGCTATTTACTGAAAATCCTTTTAAATGTACTAAGTACCATAAACTTATGAGATGTTATTACTGATTTTCTCTGGGTGACTCTAAAAAGGTACACAGAATTGGAATTGCAGTGTTCATTTGACTTGAAGTACCCCAATAAGAGACAGGCTTCATCATTTCTTTATCAAAGTAAGTATCTTTTTGTCCAGAAGAACACAGATTGGGTGATATTTAGCCAAATCTAGCAATAGGTGTTAACCCTTGGAATGTGATTTTAATAGCCAATAGGTATTTATAATTAATGTGCAATAACTCAATTATGCACATCTCTTTAAATTTAATAGGCCCAGTTAAGGTAAGATCATTAAGCACCCAATTGAATGTTAAACACATATATTTGGGGTTTAACGACTGTGCAGCAGATGCAGGATGGATTATGGGATAGTTAAAGGGTATTAAGAAAGTTGTTACTATTGTGGGGACATTTAATTAACGTTTTAAACAATCTATCCTTTGAAATCTGCCCAAAATGCAAGGTGAAATTTGCTCAGGGAGCAGGCGCATAATTGACAGTGTTACTGTTAAAACCGAATCACACCGAAGGAGAACACAACGAAACAGCTCTCTAATTAGCTTGAGAAATGACAACAACACAACAAAACCACAGAGTGTCTCCAGTGACAGGTGCAGCAAATAACAAGGCTGATGAAAGATTTTGCAATTAAAGATTCTGCTATGAAGATTAATGGAGTATTATCTTAAATTAATGTAAGGCGGGCTATCTCAGATGAGTCTCTGCCTTACAAGCTTCCCTCCTTTTCTACCTCTCTTCGCTTAATTCATTTCTAGGCCTTGAATCCTCTTTTCTATCCCTACTATCTAAATCACTTTTCATTTCACACTTTCTCCATTTCTCCATAAAATTACTTTTATGTAATAGGCAAAGTCACTAGAGTGTTTCAATCACAGGAGTGAAATAAACAAGTTAAATCTAAAATCATCACAGTGGCTGCTTTGGAGTGGACCATTGTAGTGGGCCTGGAAAGAAAGTAGTGTTAGTAGAGGAGTAGTGGCTTGGACTAGATGGTTGTAGTGCAAGAGATAAGGGGTGATCAGATCCTGGATATACTTCAGAGATACAGCTAATAGCATATGCTGACAAACTGGATTTCTCTAAGCTTTTACAAGAAAACAGTTAGAAGACAAAAATTGTCAAATGATGAAGATGAAAGTTCAGCAGAGGAGATGAATTTTTCGTGTGGACATAATTAAGTAGAGCTATCAAGTGGCCAATTGTATACAGAAGTCTAAATTTCAAAAGAAATGAGCAGAATGAAGATATACATCTGGAAATTATTGACCCATTGTATTGTATTCTAAGTCTTGCAAGCCATGAGATGGGATGAAATCATATGGGAGCAAATATAGCAGAGAAGAAGGGAGGTCTGAGAACTGAGGCCCTAGGGTACATTGGTGGATTGGAGAGTGAGGTGGAAACAACAAAGAAGACAGGGAAGGAGAAGTCAGGCTGAAGGGACAAGGAGAGGAGAGAGGTGTTTCAATGAGAAGAAATGATCTAGTGTGTCAACTGGTGCTGATGGCATGAGTATGATGACAAGGGAGAAACGCGTTTGGGTTTAGCAACATCACTGGTGACCTTGCACGAGCTATTTCAGTGAAGTCCTGGCTTAAAAGCCTGATTTGGCATGCATTAACGCAAGAATGGAAAAGATCTGGAGACACTGCAAATGTAAATCTTTTTGGAGGATTGGTGCTGTGAAAAGAGCAAACCCATGGAGAAGTAGCCAGAGAAGGACGCGGGATCAAAAGAAAAATATATTGGAAAATGCGGAAAATAGTATAGTATAGTGTGCTTACATTTTGTAAGGAATGAAATGGAATAGAGGAAACTTTTTGATGAGGGAGGGAGAAAGGGCATTGTTTGTGAGCAGGCAAGGTAGGAAGGTATCCACTACACAAGCCATGAAATTGAGTTTAGATATTATCATAAACAGTTCATTCATAGTCACAGGAAGGAAAGCAGTATTAAGGGCATAGGCAGGCGCCGCAGCTCAATAGGCTAATCCTCCACCTAGTGGCGCCAGCATACCGGGTTCTAGTCCCAGTCGGGGTGCCGGATTCTGTCCCCGTTGCCCCTCTTCCAGGCGAGCTCTCTGCTGTGGCCCAGGAGTGCAGTGGAGGATGGCCCAAGTGCTTGGGTCCTGCACCCGCATGGGAGACCAGGAGAAGCACCTGGCTCCTGGCTTCGGATCAGCGCGATGCGCCGGCTGCAGTGCGCCGGCTCTGGCAGCCATTGGAGGGTGAACCAACAGCAAAAGGAAGACTTTTCTCTCTGTCTCTCTCTCTCACTGTCCACTCTGTCTGTCAAAAATAAAAACATTAAAAAAAATATTAAGGGCATAGATGGGCATAGACTGGCAAATGCAATGGTAGAAGAGTGTGGATGTTTTCTTTCAATTGTTTTTCATATATAGTCATATAGAAGGTTAGACTATCAGTTAGGAATGGGAATGAGTAAAACACAGTAGGATGGCTGAATGACTTTTTGAAGTCTATTTGAAGCCAGTAATCATAGATTTTAAATTGAGACCACTGAGCTCATTTGTATTTTCCTGGATAAGTATGGGTGCAGAACAGGTAGAGAGCTGCACTTAACTAGCTTTGGAATTTTCAAGGTGCATATAATAAAAAGAGAGAGGGACAAATAAAGATGAGAGTATAAAATAATTATTAGATAACAAGGGATGATATAATTTAAGCTGAGCATGACAGGGGTTGTTGAAAATGTGAAGGAAGTAAAGAACAACCAAAAGGTGGTAAACCTTTGAATTATACACCCTGGGTATGATGTTTGATTGTTGGAATTTGGTGCAAGGGCAAGTGACCTAGAAAATTAAGAAAGGATGGTGAGATAATAACTAAAGCATCTGAAGATTGTAACAAGAAGGCAGTACTGAGATTAAACTCTGAGAGAATAACTTTTCTCACTAGGTGGTGTAAAGGGAGGAAAGATGTCACCATCAACTAAAACTGGAGGCATGGAAAGATTTCTTTCATTTTTGAAATGACATATTTATTTGAAAGGCAAGGTAACAGAGCAAGAACGAAAGACAGGGAGATAGATGTTTCACATGCTGGCTCACCTCCAAATAGCGAAAACAACTGGGGCTGATCCAGGCCAAAGTTGGAGCCCAGAATTCCATTCAGGTCTCCACATGGGTGGCAGGAACCCAAGTACTTGTGCCATCTTCCACCACCTTCCCTGGTCCATCATCAGGAAGCTGGATAGGAAGCAGAAGAATTGTGGCACAAACCAAGCACTCTAGTATGAGATGCAGGCATCCCAAGTTGCTGCTTAACCACAATGTGCTCCCCGCTGTGAGAAGGCTTTCTATCCCACCTAGTGGTATTGGAGGAGAGACTGGAGGGGAAGAGAAACTGCTAGAATTGGATATGGCTGCAGGGGGAAACAATAACTTCAGGAGAGGTCTAGGTATAAGAAGAGAAGGATGGTAGTTTTAGAAGTGTTTGGGAACAGAAGAAAATCTGGTGATGTGGTGATAAGTTCCAGAAGGCAAAAAATAAGGATATTATGAAGTAGAGAGGACTTGGAAATGGAGACATAGTAGAGATATCCAGAACCATGCAGTTGTGAGTTGTAGGGAATAACAAATGATTCGAGGGTCTTGTAGTGACTTCCAAAAACAGTAATACAAGATGAGTCCTGGGGATCCTTCACTGGGGGACAGTAGGTTAAGCTGCTGTTTGCAACACCAGCATCCCATGTCAGAATGCCAGTTTGGGTCCTGACTACTCTGCTTCTGATCCTTCTTCCTGCTGATGCTCCTGGGAAAGCAGTGAAGAATGGTCTAAGTGCCTGGGCATTCGCTACCCATGTGGGAGACCAGGATGGAGTTTCTGACTCCTGGGTTCTAAACTGGTCCAGATCTGGTTGTTGCGGGCATTTAAGGAGTCAATCAGTGGGTGGAAGATATATCTCCCTCCAATCCCGTTTTCTTCTCTCTCTCTCTCTCCCTCTCCCTCATTGTCAATCTGCCTTTAAAATAAATAAATAAATAAATAAATAAATAAATAAATAAAATGAGTCCTGATGGCTCCTAAGAGAGGCAGCGGTGGCAAGGCTGTGAGTTTTAGTTTCAGTGTTGAGGACGAAATGCAAGGTGGAATCTTGCCACGATCACATGTGATCCTGAGTCTTCATTTCAATTCCATTCCATTTATATATTTCATAACCCAAAACTTGAAGGATGACATGCTTTGCTTGGGACCAATACTGTCAATCTGATCAGTCTCCTATCATAGGACATTCTAATGGCCCTATTCCTAAGTGTCAAAAAGCATGCTCAAATATTGTCACTGCGGTGCTTGAGCAATGAAAGGGCCACCTCAAAAGGTGAAAAGGGATTAGTAGAGTTAATGGAGCAATCCACAAGTGGACCCTGCTGAGTGCCAGAAGTGAGCAGATCTCTAGTAAGGCATAGCAGTCACAGGTGTCACCAAGGAGGGGTCTGAGCCACCCAGGATAGTGGAGCCATGGTAATGAAACAACAAGGTGCCATTGCCCTGAGAGTGGCACCCAACCCTACTTTGGTACAAAGAAGCAAATACCTTCTGAGAATAATTGCTATGAAACCTAGGTATATATTACTTTAGTTCATCTCTGTGCGTGAGAGTGTGTACGTCATTGCGAATCGCGTGTTTCAAATGTCTAACTATTATCATAGGTCAGGACAGTTCAGTGATTTGTGCTTTCTTTCTGCCTTTTCCAAGATGCGCACAGCTGGACACTAGGAGAGAGGTCAAAGTCCCTGAGTGCCCTTTAGCCTGAGCCAAGCTGTCTCCACCAATCTGTCATATTCATTCATCTTCTGGATCTCTCATACTATACTGTGTGCACCCCCAATCCAGATGGCTAAAATGCAGTTCAGCATGGCCGTGGAGTCCCATTACTTCACCAATATCACAGGGAACATTTTTTTTCATGATCAAATGAGATTCAGTTACATGTCAGGGAAAACCAGCACCAGCAGATTGTGTCATTTAATAAAACCTAAAGTTACAAGTGTCCTGAATAGTTCCCTTAGAAGCTATTTTAAGTGGACAGCCCTTCCCCAGGAAACCCCGTGAGTGCAGAATAACAGAAGTTAATTTTAGCAAGCACTTTTTAACCTACATTTGGGGACAAAAATGCCAGGAAACCTATTATATAATTGAAGTAAAAAGAAACCCTCTGGGTGTGACAAAAAGTTGTCTGTCTCAAGTTACTGCAAATGGAAAAATGATATACCGAGGAGCCTGCTATTTGAGAAGTCCAATAGTGAGAAACTTTATTTGCTGAGAAGGCAAATGAGGGCAACTGGATGGTAAAGAACACTTGACACTGAGCAGCAAGGCTGCTGAAAAGTTCCTATTGGGGACTCACGGTCCCAGGTGCCGGTGGAATCAAGACTCCACCTGAAACAGCATTTTCATACTGAAGTGTGAAGAACAAAATCCTAATTTGTTATTCTGTCAAAACCCAAAGGGTCTTTGATGTTCTTTAAGCCTATGTTCTTGGCAAACTAGAGGCATCAGCATGAGGGGATCAAAGGACTATAATCCCTTCTCCACTCTGTTCAAGTCAAGCTGATGATCCTCATGGAAACTCGACTACTAACTCTCCTGCTCACTATTCCAAAGGATCTAGACTTCTGTCTCCGTCTCAGCTTCAGCTGGGCACTCAATCCAGGTCTCCCAGGTGGTGGCAAGGATCCAATTACTCAAGACATCATCCCAGGCTCTGAACTGACAGGACACTGAAATTGGGAGTAGATCCAGGAATTGAATCCAGGTACTCCAATGTGGGACACAGGCATCTTAGCCAGCAGTTTAACTGCTAGGTGACCATCTCTGAGTATACACATTTGACATCTGCATATATTCCTTGGTCAGGTGTCTGTTCAGATATTTTCCCATTTAAAAATTAAGTTGTTTATTTTCTTGTTTATAAGTTTTAAGAAATGTTTGTATATTTTGTATAAAAGTTCTTTGCCAGATATATGTTTTATAAATATTTTGTTGATTTTCATCCTTTTAACTGTCTTTCAAATAGCAGAAAATTTTATTTTAATAAAACTAGCATATCAGTTTTTTTTCCAACATAGGTCATATTTTGGTGTATTTAAAATCTTCTATTTGTAACTTATGTTTTCTTTTAGAAGTCTTAATAGTTTTGCATTTAAGTCAAGGATCCATTTTAAATTAGTTTTTATATGCAGCATAGGGCATATGTTAAGCTACTTTATAATTTGAATATGGAATAGTTTCAATACCATTTGTTGAAATGGTATTGAATACTGTCCTTTATCCATTGAGTTGTCTTTGTGCTTTTCAAAAAAAGTCGATTGGTCTGGCATGAGCATTTGGCACAGTAGTTAAAATGCTATTTAGATACCCACATCCTCTATCAGAGTGGCTGATTTGAGTCCCAGCTCCTTTGCTTCCAATTCTGCTTTCTGCTGGTGTGCTCCCTTTTTGAAGCAGGTAATAACACAAGTATTTGAATCCCTGTCACACACATGGGAGACTCTGATTGAGTTCCAGACCCCTGGCTTTGTTCTAGATCAGCCCTAACTATTGCAGGCATTTGAAGAGTGAACCAGTGGATGGAAATCTGTCTATCTGTCTGGCTGTCTCTCTCTGTCCATTTATCTGTCTTTCAAATTATAAAAAGAAAAGAAAAAATACCTGAGCCAGAACTAATAAAGTCTACCAAGTTGCAGAATACAAAAATCAACACACAGAAAGCACTTGTTTCTATACTATCAATGAAGATTATAATAAGGAAATTAAGGAAATAGTTCCAGTAACAATAACATCAAAATGACTAACATATTTAGGAATAAACCTAGCCAAAGAGATGAAAGACTTGCACACTGAAAACTATAAACATTACTGAAATAAATTAAAAAAGATGAATAAATGAAAGATGAACCTTGTTCAAGGATTTGAAGATTTAATATTTTTAATATTGTTAAGATGGTAATAATACTTAGATCAACCTACATACCAATGGACTTTCTATAAAAATTCCCATAGTGTTTTGCAGAAATAGAAAAATCCACTCTAAAAGTAGTAGGGATCTCAAGGGACTCCAAACAGATCAAGAAATATATTTCCTGATTCAAAACTTATTGCAAAGCTACAATAATCAAAACGACAGTGTATAGCATTAAGAAAGACAAATAGCTGAATGGAATAGAAGATAGCCCAGGTATAAACCCTCACACATACGGTCAAATGATCCTTGACAAGTTAACATGCTACCTGGATGTACAGATCTGATTTAGGCTAAGTGAAATTAATATAAAAAAGTGGAGAAAGTGCACTCTCAAGGTAAAACTGCAAGGGAAACTGCAGTGGGAGGTCCTGAGGAAAAGTATATTCATGTCTGTTCCCTGTTCTTAAGGAGAAAATATTCAGTCTCGCCAAGCAGTATAATGTTAGCAGTTAGTTTTATTTTTTAATTAATTAATTTTTTAAGGAATACAAATTTCAAAACTATAACTGTAGGAATATATTCTTCCCACATACCTGCCCTTCCACACACATTCCATCCCTCCTCCTCCTCCCTCTCTCTCTCTCAGTCCCATTCTCCATTATGATTCATTTTTAATTAACTTTGTACACAGAAGACCAACTCTAAACTAAACAAATATTTCAACACACACACACACACACACACAAATTTGTTGAGAACTAGTTTTACAGTTAACTCTCATAATACAACTCATTGAAGACAGAGGTCCTGCATGGGGAGTTAGTTCACAGTGAGTTCTGTTATTAATTTAACAATTAACACTCTTATGTATGACATCAGTGACCACTTGAAGCTCTTGACATGAGCTGCCTAGTCTATGGAAACCTTCAGAATCCACAAACTCCATCAGTATTTAGACAAGACCATGGACGAAGTGGAAGTTCTCTCCTCCCTTTAGAGAAAAGTACATCTTTTGATGGTCACTTCCTTCCGCTGGGATCTCACTCACAGAGATCCTTCATGTATAACACTTTTTGCCACAATGCCTTGGCTTTCCATACCTGAAATGCTCTCTTGGGCTTTTCAGCCAGACCAGGAAGTGTTAAGGGCTAATTCTGAGGTCAGAGTGTTACTTAAAGAGATCATCATTCTGCTCTGTGGACTGCTTCCCATGTTGGAACATTCTCTCCTTTTTTTTAATTCTATTTAATATTATTACCAGACACTTTCCTATTTATATGATCTCTTTAACACTTAATCTTATTTATATGTTCACTTTAACACTTAATATGATCACTTTAACACTTAAGATGGCATTTTTATCACCCAGCTTAATGGCATTTGGAGTCCCATGACAGGTTTTTAAACTACCCTTAGAAGTAAGTCTGTAGGAATGTATGCAAAACTACACAGTTTTACAGTTACAAACTTCCTCTTCCCTCATGCTTATTCCCACTCTCATTTTTTTTTAACTGAGATCCATCCTCAATTGACTTTACACTCTTATGATTAACCCTATGTTAAATAAAGAGTTCAATAAATAATATGAATAAAAAACAATACAACAAAAAACTGAAACTGTTCCTAGACAGACAAGACAAGGGCAATTCAAGTCATCTCTTCTTAAAGTGTCAATTTCACTTCTACAGATTTCATTTTAGGTGCTCTATTGGTTCTCATTGATCAGGGAGAACATATGGTATTTGTCCTTTGGGACTGGCGTATTTCACTAAGTATGATGTTTCCAGATTCAGCCATTTGTTGCAAATGACTGGATTTCATTTTTTACAGCTGTGTAGCATTCCATAGTGTACATAACCCATAATTTCTTTAAACAGTTTTCAGTTGATGGGCATTTAGGTTGAGTCCATGTCTTAGCTATTGTGAATTGAGATTCAATAAACATGAGGGTGCAGATAAACCTTTTACTTGCTGATTTCATTTTCTTTGGGTAAATTCCCAGGAGTGGGATGCCTAGGTCAAATGGTAGGTCTATATTCATATTTTTGAGGTATCTCCATACTGTCTTCTATAGTGGCTTTACCAGTTTACATTCCCACCAACAGTGGATTAAGGTACCTTTTTCCTCACATCTTCGCCAGCATTTATTATTTGCTGACTTCTGTATGAAAGCTGTTCTCACTTGGGTGAGGTGAAATCTCATTATGGTTTTGATTTGCATTTTCCTGACAGCTAGTGATCCTGAGCATCTTTTCATGTGTCTGTTGGCCATTTGCATTTTCTCTTTTGAGAAATGATTATTTAAGTCCTTTGCATATCTCTTAACTGTGCTGGTTGTTTCATTGTTGTAAAGTTTCTTGATCTCTTTGTATATTCTGGTTATTAATGCTTTATCCATTGCATAGTTTGCAAATAATTTCTCCCATTTTGTTGGTTGTTGCTTCATGTTTCTGAGTGTTTCTTTTGCAGTACAGAAACTTCTCAATTTGATATAATCCCATTTGTTAATTTTATCTTTGACTGCCTGTGCCTCTGGGGTCTCTTCCAAAAACTCTTTACCCGGCCGGCGCCGTGGCTCAACAGGCTAATCCTCCGCCTTGCGGCGCCGGCACCCCGGGTTCTAGTCCCGGTCGGGGCACCGGATTCTGTCCCGGTTGCCCCTCTTCCAGGCCAGCCCTCTGCTGTGGCCCGGGAGTGCAGTGGAGGATGGCCCAGGTGCTTGGGCCCTGCACCCCATGGGGAGACCAGGAAAAGCACCTGGCTCCTGGCTCCTGCCATCGGAGGAGCGCGGTGCGCCGGCCGCAGCGCGCCATCCGCGGCGGCCATTGGAGGGTGAACCAACGGCAACGGAAGACCTTTCTCTCTGTCTCTCTCTCTCACTGTCCACTCTGCCTGTCAAAAAAAAAAAAAAAAAAACTCTTTACCCGTGACTGCCTGTGTTTTGCAAGTTTTCTCCAATGTTCTCTAACAATTTGATGGTGTCAGGTCATAGATTTAGATCTTTAATCCAAGTTGAGTGGATTTTTGTGTAAGGTATAAGGTAGGGCTCTTGTTTCATACTTCTACATATGGAAATCCAGTTTTCCTAGCACCATTTTTGAAGAGACTGTCCTTGCTCCAGGGATTGGTTTTAGCTCCTTGGTCAAATATAAGTTGGTTGTAGATGCTTGGATTGATTTCTGGTGTTTCTATTCCATTGCATTGGTCTATCCTCTGTTTTTTTTTACCAGTACCAAGCTGTTTTGATTATAACTGCCTTCTAGTATGTCTTGAAATCTGGTATTGTGATGCCTCCTGCTTTGTTTTTGTTGTGTAAGATTGCTTTAGCTATTCGATTGTTTCCATATGAATTTTAGCATCATTTTTCTATACTTGAGAAGAATGTCCTTGGTATTTTGGTTGGTATTGCATTGAATCTGTAATTTGCTTTCAGAAGAATGGACATTTTGATGATATTGATTTTTCCAATCCATGAACATGGAAGATTTTTTTCATTTTTTGTATTTCCCTCTAATTCTTTCTTTAAAGTTTTGTAATTCTTATCATATATACCTTTTTAAGATATCTTTTTATTTATTTATTTGAAAGTTAGAGTTACACAGAGAGAAGGATAGGCAGAGAGAGAGGTATTCCATCCACTGGATCACTCTCCAATTGACTGCAACAGCTGGAGCTGCACCAATCCGAAGCCAGGAGCCAGGAACTTCCTCCAGGTCTCCCATGTGGGAGTAGGGGTCCAAGGACTTGGGGCATCTTATACTGCCTTCCCAGGCCATAGCAAAGAGCTGGATGGGAAGAGGAGCCTCTGCGACTAGAACCAGCGCCCATATGTGATGCCAGCACTGCATGCGGCAGCTTTAACCACTACGCCACAACGCTGGCCCCAATCATCATAGATATCTTTGACACACTTGGTTAAATTTATTCCAAGGTATTTGATTTTTTTAAGATATTGAGAGTGGGATAAATCTTACAAGTTCTTTTTCAGCCTTGGCCAATGTCTGTGTATACGAAGGCTGTTGATTTTTGTGTTTTGATTTTATATCCTACTACTTTACCTATCTCTTCTATGAGTTCAAATAGTCTCTTGGTGGAATCTTTCGGATCCCCTATATGTAGATTCATGTCATCTGCAAATAGGGATAGTCTGACTTCCTTATTCCTAATGTGTATCCCTTTGATTTTTTTTTTTTTTTTTTTTTTTTTTTTTTTTGCCTAATGGTGCTGGCTAAAACTTCCAGGACTATATTGAATAGCAATGGTCAGAGAGGGCATCATTGTTTGGTACCGGCTCTCAGTGGAAATGCTTCCAACTTTTCCCCATTCAATAAGATACTGGCAGTGAATTTGTTATAAATTGCCTTGATTGTGTTGAGGGAAGTTCCTTCTACACCTAATTTGCTTAGAGTTTTCATCATGAAAGCATGTTGTGTATTATCAAATGCTTTCTCTGCATCTATTGATATAATCATATGGTTTTTTGTTCTTCAGTTTGTTAATGTGATGTATCACATTGATTGATATGCAAATGTTGAACCATACCTGCATATCAGGGATAAATCCTACTTGATCTGGGTGGATGATCTTTCTGGTGTATTGTTCAATTTGATTGGCTAGAATTTTGTTGAGGATGTCTGTGTCTGTTCATCAGGGAAATTGGTCTGTAGTTGTCTTTCTCTGTTGCATCTTTCTAAGCTTTAGAAATTAAGGTGATACTGGATTCATAGCAAGAATTTGTGAGGATTCTCTCCCTTTTGATTGTTTTGAATAACTTGAAAAGAATTGGAGTTAGTTATTTAAATGTCTGGTAGAATTCAGCAGTGAAGCTATGCAGTCCAGGCTTTTTTATTATTATTATTTTTTTGGTGGGGGAAGAGTCTTGATTACTGATTCAAATTCCATCTTGGTTATGGGTCTGCTTAGGTTTTCTATGTCTTCATGGCTCATATTAGTTAGGTTGTATGTTTATCCATATCTTCTAGGTTTCACAGTTTGTTGGCATAGGCTCTTTGTAGTAATTTATAATGTTTCTTTATTTCTGTGGTATATGTTGTTACATTTTCTTTTTTATCTCTAATTTTATTGATTTGGGTCTTCTCTTTCCTTTTTTTGTTAGTTGGGCCAATGGAATGTCTATTTTACTTGTTTTTTCAAAAAAACCAGGAAGCCCTGAGTGTGTGAAGTCTTCCACAGTGACTGCCCAAAGTCACAGCCACACTGTGAGTGCACCTACACAGCCTCAGCTTTTTTCACAGCCTCCCTGTGAAAAAGCCTCATGAGCCTCCCTCATGAGCATCCAGCCCTCTGTTAGTTCTCCCCCACCCCACCCTGAATAAGGAATCTCCCCTTGGCTGGTTGCTGGGCCTGGACACAAGCTGGCACAACTGTTACATATGTCCAAAATGGCACCTGTTCTATTGGCTTGTTTCAGGATCTCATTGCAGGGTGATCAGGGAGAGAGAAATGTGCCCCCTGCCTTTTTTCTCCTCTAGTTTGGCAGGTACACTACTCCCCATGGGGCTCAAAGCTGGGTTCCCTCTTGGATCTTCCTGCAGCTTTATCACCAGTGGCTTGGGCTGTTGCAGTCTGGTCTTACCTCACTCTCCAATTATGGTGTGTACACTCTCGGCTGCTATGGTCCTGAGTTGTGGGTGTCCACACCCTCCACAAGAGTCCATTGTGTCCCTCTAATTTGCATAGTTTCCTCTGCTGCTTTCTCCCTAACTCTTTCCTGAGACTACATTCTCTCCACTTATTCAAAACTATCTTCTCCTAGACTAGAGCAGTAAGCTCCCTTCCTACTTTGCAATCTTGGAAGCTCTCCACCTGTAAACTTTTTATAGATGTTCTTTATCTTATTAGGGAACCATCCCCTTGGTGTAGTTCACTGAGTGTTTTTTTTTTTTTAATCATGGGTAGATTTTGGATATTGTTTTGTGCTTTTTATGTGTTAATTGGTAAGATCATTCAATATTTCCTCTTTACCTTGTTGATACAGTAGATTTCATTAATTTTTTATTGTGGTGGCAATGTTGCACAGCTAGAATAAATCCTGTTTATTGTGATACATGATTAGTTTATTGTGACATTAACTTGTTGATATTTTACAATGTTAACTTTTTATTTTTTTTTCCTTTTTTTTTATATAAAGCTTTTATTTAAAGAATATAAATTTCCAAAGAACAGCTTATGGATCACAATGGCTCCCCCCCACACAACCTCCCTCCCTCCCCCTACCCTCCCCTCTCCCGCTCACTCCCCCCCTCCGCCCACATCAAGATTCATTTTCAATTCTCTTTATACACAGAAGATCAATTTAGTACACATTACGTAAAGATTTCAACGGTTTGCCCTCGCATAGAGACACAAAATGATAATACTGTTGGAGTACTAGTTATAGTATTAATTCACAATGTACAGCACATTTAGGACAGAGATCCTACATGATTTTTTTTTTTAAATTGATTAATTGTCTATGCAATTTCCAGTTTAACACCAAGATTTTTTAATCATTTGCAATTATCTTTATATAAAGAAGATCGATTCAATATATACTATGTAAAGATTTCACCAGTTTGCACAAATCAGAAACACAAAGTGCAAAAATACTGTTTCAGTACTAGTAATAGCATTATTTCGCATTGGATAACACATTAAGGACAGATCCCTCATGAGACGTAAGTACACAGTGACTCCTGATGTTGATTTAACAATTTGACACTCTTGTTTATGGCGTCAGTAATCTCCCTAGGCTCTGGTCATGAGTTGCCGAGGCTATGGAAGCCTTTAGGGTTCACCGACTTCGATCTTATTCCGACAGGGTCATAGTCAAAGTGGAAGTTCTCTCCTCCCTTCAGAGAAAGGTACCTCCTTCTTTGATGGCCCCGTTCTTTCCACTGGGATCTCACTCGCAGAGATCTTTCATTAGGTCTTCTGTTTTTTCCAGAATGTCTTGGCTTTCCATGCCTAAACTATTCTCATGGGCTCTTCAGCCAGATCCGAATGCCTTAAGGGCTGATTCTGAGGCCAGAGTGCTATTTAGGACATCTGCCATTCTATGAGTCTGCTGTGTATCATGCTTCCCATGTTGGATCATTCTCTCCCTTTTTCATTCTATCAGTCAGTATTAGCAGACACTAGTCTTGCTTGTGCGATCCCTTTGACTCTTAGACCTATCAGTGTGATCAATTGTGAGCTGAAATTGATCACTTGGACTAATGAGATGGCCTTGGTACATGCCACCTTGATGGGATTGTATTGGAATCCCCTGGCACAATTCTAACTCCATCATTTGGGGCCGTTCTGATTGAGCATGTCCCAAATTTTACATCTCCTCCCTCTCTTATTCCCACTCTTATATTTCACAGAGATCACTTTTCAGTTAAAATTTAAACACCTAAGAATAATTGTGTGTTAATTACAGAGTTCAACCACTAGTACTAGGATAAAAAAAAAATACTACCATGGATAAAGTATTACATTGTACAACAACAGTCAGCGCAAGAGCTGATCGAGTCACTGTTTCTCATAGTGTCCATTTCACTTCTACAGGTTTCCCCTTTGGTGCTCAGTTAGTCATCGCCAATCATGGGAAACAAATGATATTTGTCTCTTTGGGACTGACTTAATTCACTCAGCATGATGTTTTCCAGATTCCTCCATTTTGTTGCAAGTGACCGGATTTCATTGTTTTTGACTGCTGTATAGTATTCTGTAGAGTACATGTCCCATAATTTCCTAATCCAGTCTACTGTTGATGGGCATTTGGGTTGGTTCCAAGTCTTAGCTATTGTGAATTGAGCCGCAATAAACATTACTGTGCAGACGGCTTTTTTGTTTGCCAATTTAATTTCCTTTGGGTAAATTCCAAGGAGTGGGATGGCTGGGTTGAATGGTAGGGTTATATTCAGGTTTCTGAGGAATCTCCAGACTGACTTCCATAGTGGCTTCACCAGTTTGCATTCCCACCAACAGTGGATTAGTGTCCCTTTTTCCCCACATCCTCTCCAGCATCTAGTGTTGGTGGATTTCTGAATGTGAGCCATTCTCACCGGGGTGAGGTGAAACCTCATTGTGGTTTTGATTTGCATTTCCCTGATTGCTAGGGATCTTGAACATTTTTTCATGTGTCTGTTGGCCATTTGGATTTCCTCTTTTGAAAAATGTCTATTGAGGTCCTTGGCCCATCTCTTAAGTGGGTTGTTTGTTTTGATGTTGTGGAGTTTCTTAATTTGTTTGTAGATTCTGGTTATCAACCCTTTATCTGTTGCATAGTTTGCAAATATATTTTCCCATTCTGTTGGTTTCCTATTCACTTTCCTGACTGTTTCTTTTGCAGTACAGAAACTTTTCAATTTGATGCAATCCCAGTAGTTAATTTTGGTTTTCAGTGCCTGTGCTTCTGGGGTCTTTTCCAAGAAGTCTTTGCCAGTACCTATGTCTTGCAGGGTTTCTCCTATGCTCTCTAGTAATTTGATGGTGTCGGGTCATAGGTTTAAATTTTTAATCCATGTTGAATGAATTTTTGTGTAAGGTGAAAGGTAGGGGTCTTGCTTCATGGTTCTGCACGTGGAAATCCAGTTTTCCCAGCACCATTTATTAAACAGACTGACCTTACTCCAGGGATTGGTTTTGGATCCTTGATCAAATATAAGTTGGCTGTAGATGTTTGGATTGATTTCTGGTGTTTCTATTCTGTTCCATTGGTCTATCCATCTGTTTCTGTACCAGTACCATGCTGTTTTGATAACAACTGCCCTGTAGTATGTCCTGAAATCTGGTATTGTGATGCCTCCGGCTTTGTTTTTGTTGTACAAGATTGCTTTAGCTATTCGAGGTCTCCTATGTCTCCATATGAATTTCAGCATCATTTTTTCCAGATCTGAGAAGAATGTCCTCGGTA
The DNA here is from genome assembly GCA_949820135.1 of Sylvilagus floridanus. Lineage (NCBI taxonomy): Eukaryota > Metazoa > Chordata > Mammalia > Lagomorpha > Leporidae > Sylvilagus > Sylvilagus floridanus. Next base: position 125,157,429 of record OX463225.1, read on the forward strand.
TCTTGATTGGTATTGCGTTGAATCTGTAAATTGCTTTTGGAAGAATGGACATTTTGATGATATTGATTCTTCCAATCCATGAGCATGGGAGATTTCTCCATTTTTTGGTATCCTCTTCTATTTCTTTCTTTAAGGTTTTGTAATTTTCATCATAGAGATCTTTAATGTCCTTAGTTAAATTTATTCCAAGGTATTTGATTGTTTTTGTAGCTGTTGTGAATGGGATTGATCTTAGCAGTTCTTCCTCAGCTGTGGCATTGTCTGTGTATACAAAGGCTGTTGATTTTTGTGCATTGATTTTATATCCTGCTACTTTGCCAAACTCTTCTATGAGTTCCAATAGTCTCTTAGTAGAGTTCTTTGGGTCCCCTAAATAAAGAATCATGTCGTCTGCAAAGAGGGATAGTTTGAGTTCTTCCTTCCCAACTTGTATCCCTTTAATTTCTTTTTCTTGCCTAATAGCTCTGGCTAAGACTTCCAGCACTATATTGAATAGCAGTGGTGAGAGTGGGCATCCCTGTCTGGTACCAGATCTCAGTGGAAATGCTTCCAACTTTTCCCCATTCAATAGGATATTGGCCGTGGGTTTTTCATAAATTGCTTTGATTGTATTGAGGAATGTGCCTTCTATACCCAGTTTGCTTAGGGTTTTCATCATGAAAGGGTGTTGAATTTTATCGAATGCTTTCTCTGCGTCTAGTGAGATAATCATATGGTTTTTCTTCTGCAGTCTGTTAATGTGGTGTATCACGTTGATTGTTTTGCGAATATTGAACCATCCCTGCATACCAGGGATGAATCCCACTTGGTCTGGGTGGATGATCTTTCTGATGTGTTGTTGCAGTCTATTGGCCAGAATTTTGTTGAGGATTTTTGCATCTATGTTCATGAGGGATATTGGTCTGTAATTCTCTTTCAATGTTGCATCTTTTTCTGGCTTAGGAATTAAGGTGATGCTGGCTTCATAGAAAGAATTTGGGAGGATTCCCTCTTTTTCGATTGTTCTGAAAAGTTTGAGAAGAATTGGGGTTAGTTCTTCTTTAAATGTCTGGTAGAATTCAGCAGTGAATCCATCTGGTCCTGGGCTTTTCTTTGTTGGGAGGGCCTTTATTACTGATTCAATTTCTGACTCACTTATGGGTCTGTTTAGGTTTTCTATGTCTTCCTGGTTCAATTTAGGTAGGTTGCATGTGTCCAGGAATCTATCCATTTCTGATAGGTTTCCCTGTTTGCTGGCATACAAGTCCTTGTAGTAATTTCTGATGATTCTTTTGATTTCTGTGGTGTCTGTTGTTATATTTCCTTTTTCATCTCTGATTTTACTGATTTGGGTCTTTTCTCTTCTTTTTTTAGTTAGTTGGGCCAATGGGGTGTCAATCTTGTTTATTTTCTCAAAAAACCAGCTCCTCGTTTGGCTGATTTTTTGTAATGTTTTTTTTGGATTCAATCCTGTTGATTTCTTCTCTGATTTTGATTATTTCTCTTTTTCTACTAGATTTGGGTCTAGTTTGCTGCAAATTTTCTAGATCCTTGAGATGCATTGAAAGCTCATCTATTTGGTGCCTTTCCAGTTTCTTGATGTAGGCACCTATTGATATAAACTTTCCTCTTAACACTGCTTTTGCTGTATCCCATAAGTTTTGGTATGTTGTGCTGTTATCCTCATTTACTTCCAGAAATTTTTTGATTTCTCTTTTGATTTCTTCAGTGACCCATTGTTTATTCAGGAGCATGTTGTTCAATCTCCATGTGTTTGCATATGCTCTAGGGATTCCTGAGTTGCTAATTTCCAACTTCAATCCCTTATGGTCTGAGAAGTTGCATCGTATGATTCTAATTCTTTTGAATTTGCTGAGACTTGCTTTATGGCCTAATATGTGATCAATCCTAGAGTAGGTTCCATGTACTGCTGAGAAGAATGTGAATGCTTTACGTGTAGGATGAAAAGTTCTGTAGATATCTGTTAGATCCATTTGGGCTATAGTGTTGTTTAAATCTACTGTCTCCTTGTTGATCTTCTGTTCTGTCGATCTGTCAATATCTGTGAGTGGAGTATTGAAGTCCCCCAGTACTATTGTGTTGGGGTCTAAGTCTCCCTTTAAGTTTCTTAACAAATTTTTTAAATAAACCTGTGGCCTGTAATTAGGTGCATATACATTGAGAATTGTTATATCTTCCTGTAGTATTGATCCCTTAATCATTATATAGTGTCCCTCTTTGTCTCTCTTAACAGTTTTTGTGTTAAAGTTTATGTAGTCTGATATTAAGATGGTTACACCCGCTCTTTTTTCATTTCTGTTGGCATGGTATATCTTGTTCCATCCTTTTATTTTCAGTCTGTATGGATCTTCGTTGGAAAGATGTGTTTCTTGTAGGCAGCAAATAGATGGTTTTTGTTCCTTAACCCAGTCAGCCAATCTCTGTCTTTTAACAGGACAGTTTAGACCTTTAACGTTCAATGTGACTATTGATAAGTGGTAAGTTTGCCCTGCCATTTGCCAGATATTTTCTAATGTATGCTTTGAATTCCCTGTGATCTTTTGCCATGAGGTTCCCTTCATTTACCTTCTTTCATGTTGATGGTCGTGTTTCTGTGTTTCTGTGTGTAACACGTCTTTAAGTATCTTTTGCAGGGCTGGACGAGTGGCAACAAATTCTTTCAATTTTTGTTTGTTATGAAAGGTCTTTATTTCGCCTTCATTCACAAATGAGAGCTTTGCAGGGCATAATATTCTGGGCTGGCAGTTTTTCCCTCTAAGTACCTGGGCTATGTCTCGCCATTCCCTTCTAGCTTGTAGGGTTTCTGTTGAGAAGTCAGCTGTGAGTCTAATTGGAGATCCTCTGAGAGTAATCTGACGTTTCTGTCTTGCACATTTTAGGATCTTTTCTTTTTGCTTCACTGTGGTGAGTTTAATTACAATATGTCGTGCAGAGGATCTCTTTTGGTCATGTTTATTAGGGGTTCTATGAGCTTCCTGGATTAGGATTTCTCTGTCTTTCTCCAAGCCTGGAAAATTTTCTGCTAGTATCTCCCTAAAAAGGCCTTCTAATCCTTTCTCCCTCTCCATACCTTCAGGAACACCTAGAACCCGAATGTTGGGTTTTTTAATAGTATCCTGTAAATTCCCGACGATATCTTTTAGTTTTCTAATTTCCTCTTCTTGTCTTTGGTTTGACTGTTTCCTCTCCTGTTCACTGTCTTCTAGGTCCGATATTCTCTCCTCTGCTTCACCCATTCTGGTTTTAAGGCCCTCAAGATTGCTTGTCACTTGATCTATTGAGTTCTTCAATTCATTAAGATTTTTTGTCACTATCGTAGCTTCTTGTTCTACTAGTTGTTTCATTTCGTTTTGATTTCTCCGTAGTGCTTCATTCTCGCGAGAGAGATTTTCTATCTTATCCATTAAAGATTTCTGTAGTTCAAGAATTTGTTTTTGAGAACTTCTTAATGTTCTTATCAATTCTTTGAGATCTGCTTCTTGCATTTCTTCTATCTCATTATCTTCACAATCCTGACTTGGGGTGTCTTTTCCGTTTGGGGTCATCATAGCGTCTTCCTTGATCTTGCTCCCTCGGAATCTGTTTTTGTTTGGCATTTTTTTTTCTTTTTTTTTTCCCCACACTCTTTCTCTGGGTTGTCAAGGTAACAGAGTTTGTGTGCGCGGTGTGTTCCCAGTTTTTGGATCCCCTTCAGGTTTCTACAGCCTCGGGTTTTTGGTTCCGTCTGCCTCAGTGATGGGCGGGCGCACCTTGTCCCACTACGTTTAATCAAATTCGACTTCGTAAGGTGGGCGGCGAGAGGGGCTAGTGTCCATGCGGGCTCGCCTCAATTGTGCTGTTTCCCCCGTGGGGGTCTGCTTCCCCCCGCCAGTGTCTCGGGATCCCTGTATCGGCTCCCGTTCACGCGCGCAGATCCTGCGGCGATTGTGTTCCGCCCGGCTCCCGTCTCAGCCGGCGGGCGCGCGCCGTGCCACTGCATTTAATCTAGCTTGACTTAGCAGGGTGGGTGACGAGAGAGGCTAGTGTCCGTGTGGGCTCGCCTCAATTGTGCTGTTTCCCTGGGGTCTGCTTCCCCCCGCCAGTGTCTCGGGATCCCTGTATCGGCTCCCGTTTAAGCGCTCAATTCCAATGGCGACTGTGTTCCATCCAGTTCCCGTCCCTCCCGGCAGCTCCCGTGCCACTATGGCACGATTTGCCGTTCGCAAACTTACTTTTCCCTAGGTCCTCTGCGTCTCATTCACTGGGTCCGGAAGAATTTCCACTGCATTTTTTTCCCTGAGATTTTTCCTGAGGCTACAGTAACTCTGTTTTTATTAAACTATCTTTTTGCGGACTGCTAGTGCGCGTCCTCACTATTCCGCCATCTTGGCTCCGCCCCTCGCAATGTTAACTTTTTAAATATTTTATCTAAAGATATACATTTTTTCTATTTTTTATCTCTTTGGTATTAGGTTATCACAGATTTTATGGAGTGAATTAAATGGTGTTTCTGCTTCTATTTTCTAAAAAACACTGGAGAATTGATACCACTTCTTTAATGTTGGGTAGATTTTGCCAATAAAACAATCAGAGAATGATATTTTATCTTTTGGAAGACCATTAACAATTACAATTATTATTATTTTATCTACTTCTCCTGGTAAATTTTGATGGTCCATGTTTTTGATGGAATTGGTCCACGTTATGTAGGTTATCAACTTTTCCTGCAAAGGTTTGTTTCTAGTTTTTTATTATCTTTTTAGCATCCATGTGATCAGTAGTGATGATCTTTCTTTCATTCATGTTATTGAAAGCTGGTAATTCTTTTTCCTTTCTTAGTTTGCTTGGTAAGGAGCTTATCAATTGTATTGATCTTCAACAAATAAACTTATGGTTTTATTACTTTTCTCTATTGCCTTCTTATTTTCAACTTTATTGTTTTATGCCCAAGTTTTATTGCTTTTTATGTTCTACTTCCTTAAAGCTCAAACTTATTTTTGTTATTTTCTTTAATTTTTATTAGTATAATGAGAACATACTTCATGTATCTCATAGGTACAATTCTAAGAAGATAGCCATACTTCCTCCCCCTTTCTCTTTCTCAGTCTCCCTCCTTCCTTTCTTTTTGTTTCTTTAATTTTTGCAAAAACATAATTTAAATCCACTCTATAATCACAGGCTTAATGTACCACAACCATAATATTCAACAACTAAAAAAGTAGAAAGACCACAGTTCTACAGTAGTATAAACAAGGGCTGAGAACAGCAATCAAATCACAAGATGTCCACTTCACTCCTATAGATTTTTGTCTGTCTTTACTTATCCATCATGGTTTGATCATGGGGTTCCACTTTCCCAACCAAATTGAATCCAGTCACTCCCGAAAGGCATAACCCTCAAACACCCTATTTGGATCAAAATATCACCCTTATTTAATCCATCAATTATTTTTTAAAGATTTTATTTATTTATTTATTTGACAGGTAGAGTCACAGACAGTGAGAGGGAGAAACAGAGAGAAAGATTTTCCATCCACTGGTTCATTCCCCAAATGGTTGCAATGGCCGGAACTGTGCTGATCTGAAGCCAGGAGCCAGGAGCTTCTTCCCGGTGTCCCATGCAGCTACAGGGGCCCAAGCACTTGGGTCATCCTCCACTGCTTTACCAGGCCATAGCAGAGAGCTGGATTGGAAGAGAAGCAACCAGGACTAGAACCTTCTCCCATATGGGATGCTGGTGCTACGGGCAGAGGATTAACCTACTGTGTCACGGTGCTGGCCCCTAAACCATCAATTATTAACATTACTTTAATAATTGTTAACATAAGACTGGGGTTTAAAATACTGTAAGATTTTGGGAGTCAAATCTTGTTTGAGCCATAATTTCTTGCCTTTTCTTTGTTCAATTTTTTTTTTTTTTGACAGGCAGAATTAGACAGTGAGAGACAGAGAGAAAGGTCTTCCTTCCATTGGTTCACCCCCCAAATGGCTGCTACGGCTGGCGTGCTACACTGATCGGAAGCCAGGAGCCAGGTGCTTCCTCCTGGTCTCCCATGGGGGTGCAGGGCTCAAGCACTTGGGCCATCCTCCACTGCACTCCCGGGCCACAGCAGAGAGCTGGACTGAAAGAGGAGCAACCAGGACAGAATCCGGCACCCCAACCATGACTAGAACCTTGGGTGCCGGTGCTGCAGATGGAGAATTAGCCTAGTGAGCCAAGGTGCCAGAGGATTAGCAATAGTGAGCTGGGGCACTGGCCTACTGCATGTTTTAAGAACATGCTTTGAATGAGTTCTATTCTTTCTTTTTTAATTATTTAAATTTTTTCTTGTTTTTAATTTTTTTAAATTTTATTTAAGTTATACAAGTTGCATGTATTTCACACACACAGATTTAGGAACATAGTGAAACTTCCCACCTTACCCTCCCTCCTGCCCACAGTTCTTCCTCCTCCCTCTACTATTCGCAATTTTTACAGTTTTCTTAATGATCATGAAGTTAACCCTACACTAAGTAAAAAGTTCAATAAATAGTATGAAGGAAAAAAAACCCACTGATTTCTATTCTTTTTTTTTTAACATTTATTTAATGAACATAAATTTCCAAAGTACAGCTTATGGATTACAATGGCTTTCCCTCCCATAACTTCCCTCCCACCCCCTACCCTCCCCTTTCCCACTCCCTCTCCCCTTCCATTCACATCAAGATTCATTTTTAATTCTCTTTATATACAGAAGATCAGTTTAATATATATTGAATAAAGATTTCAACAGTTTGCACCCACATAGAAACACAAAGTGAAAAATACTGTTTGAGTACTAGTTATAGCATTACATTACAATGTACAGCACATTAAGGACAGAGATCCTACATGAGGAGTAAGTGCACAAGTGCACAGTGAATCCTGTTGTTGACTTAACAAATTGACACTCTTGTTTATGGCATCAGTAATCACCCTAGGCTCTTGTCATGAGATGCCAAGGCTATGGAAGCCTTTTGAGTTCACCAACTCCAATCATATTTAGACAAGGTCATAGTCAAAGTGGAAGTTCTCTCCTCTCTTCAGAGAAAGGTACCTCCTTCTTTGATGACCCGTTCCTTCCTTCCACTGCGATCTCACACATGGAGATCCTTCATTTAGGTCATTTTTTTTTTTGCCAGAGTATCTTGGCTTTCCATGCCTGAAATACTCTCATGGGCTTTTCAGCTGGATATGAATGCCTTAAGGGCTGATTCTGAGGCCAGAGTGCTGTTTAGGACATCCGCCATTCTATGAGTCTGCTGTGTATCTCACTTCCCATGTTGGATTGTTCTCTCCCTTTTTTATTCTATCAGTTAGTATTTGCAGATTATTTATGTGATCCCTTTGACTCTTAGTCCTATCATTATGATCAATTATGAACAGAAATCACTTGGACTAGTGAGATGGCATTGGTACATGCCACCTTGATGGGATTGAATTGGAATCCCCTGGTATGTTTCTAACTCTACCATTTGGAGCAAGTCAGTTTGAGCATGTCCCACATTGTACATCTCCTCCCTCTCTTATTCCCACTCTTATATTTAACAGGGATCACTTTTCAGAAATCTACCAATAACAAATGCTGGCGAGGATGTGGGGAAAAAGGGAACTAACCCACTGTTGGTGGGAATGCAAATTGGTAAAGCCACTATGGAAGTCAGTCTGGAGATTCCTCAGAAACCTGAATATAACCCTGCCATTCAACCCAGCAATCCCACTCCTTGGAATTTACCCAAAGGAAATTAAATTGGCAAACAAAAAAGCCGTCTGCACATTAATGTTTATTGCAGCTCAATTCACAATAACTAAGACCTGGAATCAACCTAAATGCCCATCAACAGTAGACTGGATAAAGAAATTATGGGATATGTACTCTATAGAATACTATACAGCAGTAAAAAACAATGAAATCCAGGAAAACATTATGCTGAGTGAAATAAGCCAGTCCCAAAGGGAAAAATATCATATCTTCTCCCTGATTTCTATTCTTTTAAAACTGTAAAGCTGTGTCGTATGACACAGAATGTGGTCTATTTCAGTGAATGCTCCATTTGAGCCAGAAAATAATACATATTCTTCCATTGTTTTATAGAGCTTTCTACAAATGTCAATTAAATCCAACTGATTGATAATGTTACTCAGGTCATCTGTATCCTTACTGCTTTTCTGCCCTCTTGATTTATCCATTACTGACAGGAGTGCTGCAATCTCCCCCCCTCCCCCCATAATCCTGAATTTTTCTATTCTTCCTTTAAGTTCCGTAAGATTTGACTTCATATATTTTAACACTTTATGGTTAAGTATGTAAATGTCTAGGACTACATGTCACTTAGAGAATTGACCTTTTTATCATTATGTGATCTCTTCTTGATCTCTGATAATCTTTCTTATCTGAAATCAGTTTTGCCTGAAATTATTACATGACTTAAGCTTTTTACCACAGTTTTGCATTTTTGTGGTAAAATATATATAACAAAGTTTTCCATTTTAAGTTTCCATTTCTGTGGCATTAAGTACATTCACATTGCTAACCACCACCATCATCTTTTTCGGGAATTATTTTATCTTTTTCAACTGAGATTCTATAGTCATTTATTATTAACCCTTCGTTCCTCCCTTTCCCCAGTAACCACCATACTACATTCTGCCTTGATAAATTAAACTAGGTTAAGTATCTCATGTAAATGGAACCATACAGTATTTGTGCTTCTGTGATTGATTTATTTCACTTAGAATAATGATAAGGTTAATCCATATTGTAGCATTTATCAGAATTTTTTTCCTTTTGGTTCTGAGTACTAATCCATTCATTCATTGATGGTCACTTGTGTTATTCTATCTCCTTACTTTTAATCTACATGAATCTTTTTTTCTTTTTTAAAGATTTATGATTTATTTGAGAGGCAGAGTTACAGAGAGAGGGGGAGAGATAGAGCAAGAGGTCTTCCATCCATTGGTTCACTCTCCAAATGGCCCCAATGGCCAGAGCTGGGCTGCTCCAAAGCCAGGATCCAGGAGCTGCTCCTAGGTCTCCCAAGTGAGTGAAGGAGCCTAAATACTTGGGCCATCTCCCACTGTTTTCCCAGGCCATTAGCAGGGAGCTGGATAGGAAGTGGAGCAGCTGGGACATGAACTGGCGCCCATATGGGATGGCAGCACTGCAGGTGGTGGCTATACCCACACTGGCCCCATATTTAACCTCTTTCATTTATACTAGTGTAAATCCACCTTAAATAGCACTAAATTGCTTCATATGCATATGTTAGTTTGAAATAGAACATTTCCAATATTGGCTTCCCATTCCTTGTGACATTGCTAGAGTTATCTATCCCATTGTTACTATTATTGTTTTAAATAAATAGTAATCTATATCAACTTCATTTTAGTAAACAAAAAGTTCATTTCATTGAACTCCAATATCCTACCAACTACATCCTATCAACTTTTTATTTGATACGTCTTTCAAATTTTAGATATTGGTCAGCATTCTAAATTGAAGACATACAATTTCCCACTAAAAACAAAGATGACTGATAAAATAATTTGTTTGCCAATCTTATTTTTTCAGACAACTGGCCTGGTTGGCTTTCCACAATTGTCCAGTGTGATCACTTGGAGGTCAACAGCTAAGGGCTATTGATCCATTGCTTCAATACTATTCAGACATTGTGTTGACTGGAATAAATGGACCATGTCTGGATAGTTTAGTAGTTATGACAAACATATCATGTTGACCATTCAGCATAAATCATAAATCCATATGTGTGTGTGTGGATGAGTGTATCAACTCAGAAATGGGTGTGATTATTTGAATTCAACCTAATGTAGTAAAGTTCAGAATGCATAGCTCATGAAAATATTATTATAAAGAAAGTATAAAATCATGAATTGAGTTCCCATCCATCCAGGCTGTTACAAAAAATGTTTGCTTAGCAAATGTTTTGTGCTTCTAGTACTGGAAAAAATACATTTGAGAATGTAAGCTGGTGTTTGAGGAATGCATGTATTCTTCCATGTATCATTACAATAATGCTAGTTGCACTCAAGGACAAACACTAAATTTTATGTGTTCAAATGTGACACAAACACTGATTCCTGGCAACATCTAAAAGGGGTATTCCTGACTGACCTTTCTCTAAGCAGTGATATAGAGTCCCAGGGCTCGCACTGTGGTGTAGCAGGTTAAGCCACCTTCTGCAGTGCTGGCATCCCATATAGGTGCCGATTCGAGACCTGACTCCTCCACTTCTGATCCAGCTCTCTGCTATGACCTGGGAAAGCAGTAGAAGATGGTCCAAATCCATGGACCCCTGCACCCATGTGGGAGATCTGAAAGAAGCTGTTGGCTCCTGGCTTCCGATCAGCACAGCTCCAGCCATTGTGACCAACTGGGGAATGAACCAGTGGATGGAAGACCCCCCCCCCTCTGTCTCTCTCTCTCTCTCTGTCTCTCCTTCTCTCTCTGTGTAACTCTGACTTTCAAATAAATAAATGAATCTTAAAAAAAAAAAAGATATAGAGCCCCAGGTTCCTTCCGGATTATTTTTTTCCTTATTGAGTGTGAAGAATTATTTGTAAATTTTAGATAACAGTCTAAATAAATATGCCTTTTTCTATTTTCTTCAAGTTTGTGATTTCTTTTTTATTCTCTTGAGAGTGTTTTTCCTGGAAGAGAAGAAATTTTAATTTTAATAAAGTCCGGCTTAGTTCCTTCTTTGATGGATCATGTCTTTGGCACTGATTCTAAAAAGTTGCTACCAAACCATAGATCATTAAGATTTTCCTCTATGTCATTGACTAGGAGATTTATAGCTTTTATTTTACATTTAGGTTTGTGATTGGGTTTGAGTTACTCATTGTGAAAGTGTAAGGCCTGTCTGAATTCATGATTTTCCATGTGGATACTCAATTGTTACAAAACATAATTGAAGGAAATACTATTTTTTGTTCATTGTATCGTCTACTTTTCTGTAAAAGAAATCCACTGATTATGTAGATCTATTTCTGGGTTCTCATTGTATTGGTCCTTCAATTTGTTTTTCTTCAATATTGTGTTGGCTATTCTGGATCTTTTTTTTGTCCCTCCAGAATCAGTTGTTGCTTATGAATTAAATTACCAGAATTTTAATTGGGATTTTATAAAAATTTATGGACCAAGTTTGGAAAAAACTGGCATCATGACCATATTGAGTCTTCCTAACCATGAACATGGAATTTAGTTCTTTTATTTCTTTCATCACAGTTTTGTAATTTTTCTTAGAGTCTGTGCATCCTTCATATACTCTTACCCTCATTGTATTAGTTTTCATCTGGAAATGAAAATGTTCATTTCTAAAATACAGTTATGGTCATATTATTTTTCATTTTCAATACCATATCTCAATATAAGATCCAAAATCCCTAGTTGACTTACTAGGGCCTCCAAATTCTGAACACTGGCAATGATTCCATTTTCATTTCATGACACTCAATTGTCCCATGTTTCCTTACATCACAAGGTGTGTGCACACAATGCTCTCTCTGCTCTCCTTCACTATACTAAGCTCAAATGCATTCTTTAGAACTCAGCTCTGAAGTCCAGGTTAGGTCAGGATTCTTTGTTGCATGTTCTTTTTATTCATAGTTATTTCTCTTTGAATTCTGTACCTTATCTTTAAACATATTTATGTGTGTAGTCATTATGCTTATATAAATTTTCAGTTATTTATGAGTTATATGGTCTGCTTCAATTTTACCACAACTTGCTTCATACAACCTAAACATCTTCCCATTTAATGTAAACTCTATAATAGTAGAGATGATAATCATTTGATCCATTTTGTCCAAGAGCCAGGAGCAGTGTACACAATACCTAATTACTGACAGAATGAAATAAACATTGTGTCTGATGAGCGCACCTCTGCTTCACACATGGCAACTTCACGCTGTGTCCTTGCATGGCTGAAGAGACCAACATCTTCATTCAATACTCCTTTTTTAAGATTTTATTTATTTATTTGAGAGGTAGAGTTATAGACAGTAAGAGAGAGAGACAGAAAGGTCTTTCTTCTGTTGGTTCACTCCTCAAATGGCTGCAACGGCCAGAACTGAGCCGATACAAAGCCAGGAGCCAAGAGTTTCTTCCAGGTCTCCCACATGGGTGCAGAGCCCCAAGGACTTGTACCATCCTCCACTGCTCTCCCAGGCCATAGCAGAGAGCTGGATCGGAAGAGGAAGAGAAGGGACTCAAAGCAGTGCCCATGTGGGATGCCGGTGCTGCAGATGGAGGATTAACCTACTGTGCCAAAGCCTTGGCCCCCATTCAATACTCCTTTACAAGGAGATTAATCTGATCCATGAGGCTGGAGCTGTTATGGTCTAATCACCTCCTAGTAACCCCTGTTTTTAATATTATCATCCTGGGGGTTTGTTTTTTAATATGTAAATCCTGTAGAGATACAAACATTCAGACCATATGAAGGACTATGGGAAGGGACAGCACAGTTCTGAAGATCTACATCACTCTCCAATGAAAACAGTAGTATTTGGTATGTCTCAATTGCTCTCAAGGATCACCAGTTAGAATATCAGCCACATTTTTTTATAGTGGAATCCCATGAACAGGAAATCCCCAATGATGAAACAATTGGATTTTGAAAAAGATAATACTTAACACTCTCCGACTGCTTCTGATTTGGAATAGTCACACTGCATTTTATGTCTAATTAGCTTTCCCAGTCCCTCCCAGGAGGTTTATTAAAGACCATCTCAGGGGACTTCTTAGACTGGGCTATAAGCCAAACAAAATCTTCCAAGTGCTACGCCCCACCCACCCTACTGGGTGCTAATGAGGATTGGCACAGCTGGAGATCTCACATCTCCCAGCAAGAAGCAAAGACTTCTTCTACCTCTTCTTCCCTCTTCTATCCCTCTCCGCTATCCCACTGAAGGAAGAATCCTAAGTATGTTTTCTCACAAATCAGAATATGATACAGAGTGTTTGGGCCAGAGTTTTGGATGGAGCACTGAAGTCTGTGGATCCTTTTGACTCTTTGTCTGCTGATTCCCTGAGGTTATGTCCAAATCAACACAAGGCGCATTTCTAAGATGTGAAAACTGTTATCTTGATAATTTCTACCTTCAATAGTCTAACTGCTAGGGGCCAGCTCTGTGGTACAGCAGGTTAAAGCCCTGACCTGAAACACAGGCATCCCTTATAGGGCTCCTGTTCTAGTCCCAGCTGCTCCTCTTCTGATCCAGCTCTCTGCTATGGCCTGAGAAAGCAGTAGAAGATGGCCCAAGTCCTTGGGCCCCTGCACCCACATGGGAGACCCAGAAGAAGCTCCTGGCTCCTGGTTTCAGATTGGTGCAGCTCTGGCTGTTGTGGCCATCTGGTTAGTATACCAGTGGATGGAAGACCTCTCTCTCAGTTTCTACCTCTCTCTGTAACTTTATCTTTCAAATAAATAAAATAAATCTTAAAAAATAGTCTACTGCTATAGGATATCATCTATAGTCACACCAAGGGAAGAAAGTATTGTGGGTCTCTAAGCTGCAACAGCTTATTGGAAAGAAACTACCAAATACGAAGTCTTTGATTTGGTAAGTGAGGCTGTTTTTCTATTTAGACAAGAAGGGGAATAAAGATTCTTAACTCATACCATGGTTTTCAGAGCCAAGACAGAAAAAAATGCTTAGTACAATCTTCGGTTTTGATGACCAACCAAGCCAGTTTTATGATATCATTCCACTTTGGCTTTGGTCATCCACTCAGCAAACATCAACACTGCACCTTGCTTGATGTATATCGTGGATGAAAGTGACAAAGAGCCCATCTGTACAGTATTTGGTATTAACAGGTAGAAAAAAATCACTAAAGTAAGCATAAAAAAAGTGGAATGGAGGCACAGAATGTAAGGTGATGCAGTGTGGTTACCCACTTTTTTTCTCCAACAGATATTTTATATAGTAACTAAAATCCTGCATTATGGGAGGAACTATGAAAAGATAAAATGAGAAACTGCACATAGCTCCTACCCTTAAGGACTGTTTTTATCCAACTTTAGCCTTTACATTGTATGTACATTTGCCATGTCATCAAGAATTTTTTGTAAATAATGAGAATCCCAAATTGTATTTTCTTTATCAAGAATATTTAGCAAATGTTCAGTAAAATTTTGTGTTGAAGAAAATGGATGAATAAATGAATGCTATGGATAGAGGAGTAATGAAGGTGTTGTTAGGAACTGAAGACAGCAGCATATTAATCATACATTTCTTGGTGTAGAAAAAGCATTGAATTAAAAATTTTGGAATCTGGATACTCTAACCCCTCCACTTCTGATTGTGTGACCTTAGGCATAACCTTAATATCTTTGAACTTAAGTTTCTCCATCTATAAACTAGGGCTTATAATTGTTGCTAAATACAGGGGTTATGAAGAGCAAATGTGAAAATGCCTTGTGAATGCTAAAGCGCTATGCAAAGTTAAGAGATTATTATGTGTGCTAATGCATCCCTTCATTGGTGTGGCTAATTGAATATCAACTCTGCTAAAAGAAATTACAATTAAGCTGGCTGCATTGGACAATCCAATGTAGAATCTCAGCATGGCAGAGGTTTGCATTAAGCCAAACCTAGCAACAGAGAGACTCTGCCGGAGAAAAGCAGTTAGATTTTGCTGCTAATTAGTACTTTTCCTTCAGGAGGTAGAATCTTCTCTCCCTTCCACAGATCAAATTACTCATGTACCCCTATAAAAAGCATGTCAAAGTCAAAAGTGCAAGCAGTCCCAGTGCAATTTGCAGTGGGAATGACTGCAGTGAGCAGTTAGCACACCATTAATTCTCAATTAAGTGCCAATTTGCACATTGCTGGGAAACAATTGCAAATTCTTTGTTTCCTCCCTTAAAGATGTCATTTGAATCTAAGAGAATCCAAATCTAGTGGGGAAGGATAAATAAAGACAACTAGAGATAAAAATCAGGTTGTGCCAAATACCAGAAAGGGATCTCCCACATCACAAACTTGCCGAGTCCCTTCCTTTCAGCAGGCAGTCTAATAAGACAGCAGCAGGGCAGATATTTATCATAATCCAGATTGGCAAGAGAAAAACTCAATTCTAGTTAGGAGTTTGCAGTTGAGAAATTCTCTGATCCACCTAAAGCAAGAAATTGCAAATGTCTATAGCAGAGAAGAATGCACTTCTTTTTTATTTTATTTTTTCTGGCATAGTCCAATCACTGTATAAACCTCCGTGTTTCAGGTGCCCAAGAGTCCAGTTTTGGAAACTGTCCAAGGTTGTAGTCAAATTATTTGTGGCAAATATCCTGGTAGCAGGAACGCCCCCCTCCCCTTTTATTGCTGACACGATCTGCATTTTCACACAGACTCAAACATAGTGAATGCAATATGTGAAAATGTGCCCCCCGAATTAGTGTACCTCTTTTTACTGCAAAAATATTGGGTAAGAGGCTTTATCATAATTTTTCATAATCTATCATTTATTGTACCTTTGCTCAAGGCATGGAATGGTAGCCTAGGAAATAAATACAGGTTTGTGTTCCAGTCATTTACGGTTTTGGTGGAAACAAAATATTCAGGTGCTTGATGAACTTGACTCCATAGCAAGGGGATTTATCACTCAGTTAGGTGTTGAGTGGTGCCTATAAGATGCCCAGTAGAAAAAACAGGTGCTGAGCCTGATGCACACAACTCTGAGCTGGGGAGAAGTCAAATGGAATCGTACCATGACTTTATGCCTGCTTCCTTCTTTGCCATCTCCAGGCATCTCATCTGCTTTCCTAGGCATTGATTCTTGATTTGATTCTTTTTAAGATTTATTTATTTTATTTGAAAAGCAGAGTTACAGAGAGGAAGAGGCAGAGAGAGAGAGAGAGAGAGAGAGAGAGAGAGAGGTCTTCCATCCATTGGTTCACTCTCCAAATGGCTGCAATGGCTGGAGCTGGGCTGATCTGAAGCCAGGAGCCAGGAGCTTTTTCTGGGTCTCTCACATGGGTGCAGGGGCCCAAGGACTTGGGCCATCTTTTGCTGCTTTACCAGGCCATAGCAGAGAGCTGGATCGGAAGTGGAGCAGCTGGGACTTGAACTTGTGCCCATATGGAGTGCCAATAGTGGCTTTGCCTGTTATGCCACAACGCCAGCCCCCTCTATTTGATTTTGTCAGCTATGTATTTGGGACTCAGTTTCTGCTCTTGTCATCTTCTAATTAACTTCTGATACTCAACCTTTGTTTTTTCTCATTCTCTTTGCTGCCCACTTACCTCATGGAATTAATCTGAAAATGTCTAATAATTCTCTTTCCTATTTCTGTAAATTCTAAATTTCATCTCACATGGAGATGTACACCACATTCAGGAAGCAATTTTGTTCTTTCCAAATTCAGGCTCAGGAATAGGGGAGGCAGAGCCTGATATTAGGGGAAGGTGGCCAGGCTCCCCTCAAAGCAATTCAGGATACTGGGAGGCTACCCTTGTGTTTTTCCAAAGTGGAAAAGAGAGTGGAATCCACGTTGTTCTTTCCAATTATTCTGAAGCAGAGTTTCTTCTCTGTTCCTCTCCTTGAGAAGTCTTGTAAAGAATAGCATGAGTCTTCTACACTCCCAACCAGCTGATGTTCTATACACCAAACACATGACTCTTCAGATAAGCATTCCCAACCTGCCTCGAGGAAAAAAAAAAAGCAGTAAAAATGCTCAGCTATTTATTGTGCCTTTACTAGAGCTATGGGATCTGAGACACTCAGAAAGCATACGCACAAAATTAAAATACACATCAAATTACTCCATAACTACTGGATGAATAAAGTTACCTGTGTGAATCAATGAGCCCAAATTGTTTTTTTGCTTTTACTGTTCACTCAATTGAAACTGCCCACTAAAGTAGCAGACTAAGCCCATGCCTGCTGGTAGATTTGCTGAGACCTGGGAAAGACCCTTTGCCTCCTGCGATGGCCTGCTAAAGGTCTATAATGCACCTATATTTTAAAAGGTGGTTATCACTTTAAGGTTGTATTCTACATTATCCCTTTTGATCATCATAGCTACCAAAAGAAATGGGTATTATAATTTCTAATTTTATAGATGGAGAGTTGAACATCATAAATATTAAATAACTAACCCAAGGTCACTCAGACAGCAAATGCCAAAGACTGCACTGAGAACTCATGTACTCTGACTCCAAAGCTCACAATTTATCTGCTCTCTACTCTTAACCATGGGAGAGCCATTCCTTCAGTCTTTCTTCAAACCATGTTCTTTCAGAAACAGCAGAAAAAGGCCTGTGTCTTTGTGTTGACCTTATCATGTCTTATACTTCGAATGCTTAATTACTTGCTACTCAAAGTGTGATTCATGACAAGTTGCATTGGCATCTTCTGGGGAATTTTAGAAAGGCAGAATCTCGGACTCCATGTAGGATTTTTTCAGAATAAAAAGGAGACAATGGGAAAAAATAAGACTGGAAAGAAAGGAAATTTTGGAAATGCTAGAAATCCATCTTTAATCAATTCACAATTATTTTGGTAGAGTGATCTATGATGGTTCATATGAGTTTCCTGTAAGTAGAAATAGTTTCTTCTAGTACTTAAATGCCAGAAAACTGGGGAAGTGTGTATAGCCTTGGGCCCGGTCTCTTCACTGATTTTTGTCCTCTGCTTCCTTTCATGAGGCTGAAGCAGGTTTGATGGAATCAGTATACGTCTTGTCCCATTTTCCTGTTTTTTTTTTTTTTTTTTAATTTTTTGCCAGGCAGAGTTAGACAGTGAGAGAGAGACAGAGAAAAAGGTCTTCCTTCTGTTGGTTCACTCCCCTAATGGCCATCCTCCACTGCCTTCCCAGGTCACAGCAGAGAGCTGGACTGGAAGAGGAGCAACCAGGACTGGTACCTGTTTCCCCAACCGGGACTAGAACCCGAGGTGCCGGCGACTCAGGTGGAGGATTAGCCAAGTAAACCACAGTACCGGCCCCATTTTCCTTTTTTGATTGAGTGCTATTTGGTATAGCATTTGGAGCAATGGTGGGTGCAGCCTTAATTAAGAAACATTTAGACTTTCACTAAGCTTTTAGAGAGGTTGATGATATAGGTGAGATAAAGGGAATGCTGGAGGAGTTAAAGATTAAAACTTAAGGAAAATAAAAATTGAATATATGGGATAAAAGTTATTCCCTATCCAGGACTGATTAAGGAAGGTTAGTAAAGATGGACTAGTTAACACTGCAAAAAGCATCAGAAACATGGGTATCATTTCTCCAATATCAAGTACGCTGTTAGGCCAATGTGCTGCGGTTTGCTGTTCAGAAAATGTGGTCGCCATATGTGTGCTTGACAATGACCATACTTACCCATTGCCAGATCAAAAGTGCTCTGGGAAGTTTCACAAGCAGTGGCCAAGGTTTGGATGAACTGTGTATCACTCTCATCCTGCTTTCTTGAAGCCATTTGATTCTTTGCAAACATACTGGCTGTTGTTGGAGGAAATGAGGATTATAGGCATCTATACAAATTCAAAAGCCTGGGGTGGTTACTAATTAGAAACGTGTTGGTTTTGTGCTTGGACAAGGGTTACAGCATTTTTTTTCCCCTTAAATCAGTGCAGCCTGGAGGGAGGGGAGAGTCCTGGTCTAGATTGTTGTAGCTTCCCTGGGTTATTTCTGTTTAGTGAAAAAATTATGGACTGTGCTCCACCTAGGGAAATAGGCAGCTGTGGCTGAGGATGGAGAGAAGCAGCAAAGAAAATCATCCACTTACCTCTGAGCTCTGAAGCTCTCAAGTTGTCATACCCAGGTGGAAACCTGAGGCTGGACTAAGGAGTCCAGATGTTAGGCTGTCCGGCTCATTACACTTATGACCCACTTCTGGCCACTGGAGGGCATTTCCAGCAGGGACTGGCGACTGTGCACACCACTGAGTCCTCTTCAATTGCTTTCTTCCTTTTTCTCCCTCTCTTCCTTTCTTTCTTTTTCTTTGTGTTCTCTGCCCCTCCTCAACTCAAAGATTTTTTTTTTCTGTCTAGAGGCCTCCCCTAGCAGAATTTCTGCTGTGACAGCAAATTCACATCACTCACTACCCTGGTGCTGCCTCATCTTTGCTCTCTGGGGTTGATAAATATGTAGTTCTAGCATGAAAGAGACTGGGCGTAATCACTAGAGACTTCTCCGAGTGAAAACATCAGCGCTCTGTGCAGACACTGCCTAACCGAGAACAGCTTGAGAAAATAAGTTCTGTGAGGGGAAGGGAGGGGAGGCTGGCTGGAAAAATGGGAGGGATACAAGAAATGTGAGGAAATGCATATTTTATGGGAAGCAGGTCAAAAGTACCAGTCTTCTTAAGAAAATCCTTTTGATGTGGGAAAACTGTTTCAATATTAAATGCATTAATTGAAAAACAGAGGGATCTTTAAAATGGACTCAACAGAGGTTTAATTTCTGTATATTTATTGCTGGGCGGGGATACTCTACACAGCGTGAAGAGGATTGCTGGTGGTCTTTCACCATCTATTTAGGAGACCAATTATGAATTCTAAGAAAGACATGGTGCTTAAAGTGTAGTGCTGCTTAATTATAATTGAACTTTGCCTATTAATGCAAAGCTAAGTGAGAACATAGTTGTAGGAACCAGACGTCACAATGTTCTGTTAGTCTTCCTAATAGTGCATGTAATTCAAATGTAATCATATTCGGTTTACATAAAATATATTGTTATGTGGAGTTTTCCATAATTTATCCTTTCTTTAGAGTTGCTTTGATCTGGTGATCTTTGTTTTTGCTAACAATGGAGCAATAATTCAGGTACTATAATAAAAGTTAGCTCATGCTTCAAGGGCCTTAAGGTAAAGGCTGGAAAAATAGCCAGTCTTCATGGTTTTGGATAACCAGGCTCAGTATGTTCCAAGAAAGGGACTTCTGAGCAGTGATTTGGTATTACTGGCGGTGTTCGATCCCAAAGTCTTTCCCCTTTGCCTACAAATTCTCTCCTTCCCTTACCATCACAATTAAGCCTAACTTTGTCATGAGGTACCCATGTATTCATAGCGTAGAGTGCTCGAAGCTTACCTGGTTCTATTCCATTTTCAGCACTTATGGGCCAGTGGGCTTAGGGACAAATTAGTAAGTTAACAGAGACCTACAAAGAGAGAACTGAACAAAAATTAAAATTCAGTCAATCAATCAATAAATCCTTTGAGAAGAGCATTTAAAGCTATGATTCCGCTAGGCTGTGTGATTTTTCCATTAGCTTCCAAGTCCTTTCTTCTTCAATACTCTAATGAAGTGCTGATCAAAGGTTTTCTCACTTCCACATCCCCATACAAGTTGGCACCTTTTACGTTTCTCTTTTCTGCTGAAAGCTTTCATGCTTTGTAATCCTTTTTGTTCCAGGGATCTCTGCCATTTCTGTGGAAGGACATTTAGCCTCGTAGTCCTAGGAGGCTGGAATTCATGGCCAGCAGGAAGAAGCCACCACTGCTGATGCGCATGCATCAGTGGACACATTGGTGCTTATTGCTATAAAGAAGATGCAGGTTCCTGATGTTTCACTCAGGAGGGTCTGATAGCCATTCATACAGATAGACAGGCAGGGCAGCATTATAAAGTACTGGAAAATCAAAGAGGGCTCTACAGTTTGAGCTTTTGGAAAATGGCACAATTATCTCAGGGGTCTGTGAGTTCTCCATCGTTGGAGGTGTTCACTAAGAAGTGGTATGGCCATTTCTCAGGGCTTTTTGGCAAACACGTACTTTTTTATAACAACTCCAAGTGCATTTAAAATGCTGAGGAATGGTGTTCTATGAAGCCAGGGAAACACTCAGAAGGGTTATTTGAAGTTTTGTTTTGCATAATATGATACCATATTATGAGAGAACTTAAGTCTCTCATTTCTCACCTCACCCACTATTTTTTCTTTTCTTTTGCTAGTCTTGATTCTTCTAAATTCATTCAGTGTGTCTAGTTGATCTATGTGCTATAATGACATCTGTAATTATTTGCAAATGAACTATTTTCTTAGGTAGTTAGGTTAATTGTAATGAAAATTTTTTAAAGTAAGAAGGTAAGCCTTGAACATAAGAGAAGGTAAAAATACCTGAGAAGGTAAAACATGGACTAATTGACAGTATTGACAAAGTTGAAAGTCTAAAATATCAAGATACTAGTTCTTACAGTAATTATGATGATGATAGCTTTATATAAGTGATTTTTGATTTCAGAAAACCTCAGTTTGATTTAGGTTTACACCCGGAACTCTGCTTTTAGCCATTCAATGCTAAAACTTAATATCCCCATCTATAAATTTGAGATAATACAAAGCCTAAGTAAAAATAAATTTAAATATTGAGTACTTGGATTATAAAAGGTTTCAGAAATAGATATTGATGGTCTTCCTCTTTCTTTAGGTAACTAGATCTGAACATGGAAAAATGAAGGATTTTCTCATTTTGGTAGGTGTACTTACTCTTTTCATGATCTGCCTTACTTATTTCTGCTCGAGTGAACACAGAATGAGAAGGCCCTTGAACACTGATGTCCTTTGGGGTGGAAATGACAATATGTCAGGTGCCTCCACTTAGGTCATCATGTTTTATTGGCACTGTGATTGTTGTACTGCTGTGGGTGCAACAGACGCTTTCTGGTCATCTCACCCATCACCTCCAACACAACGGTGCATGAGCCAGAGCAAGGTTAATGCAGGAGGATACTTCTGAATGCAAAGCTGGAGCCCTGCCCTGTGCCACTTTCCCATGAGTTCCAAGCACCAAGCCAAGTGCTAAGTAATTCAAGTCATGGTGATTCCTGAGAGAGAAGTCGAACTCTCCATTCAGGACTATGTGCCTGTCTAGGTGCTATCTAGCTCCATCCTCAGTTTTCCCATCTGTGACTTGTCCAGCCCACCCTAGCCAACATTCCTGCACTAAAGTTGCAACAATGGATTCTTTCCAGTTAGACTCATCTTTCTTAAAGGCAATGTCTTTTCTTTAAGATTTGTGTCCTACAACAATAAATCAAAAACAGTCCTAGGCTCTATCTTATTAACTTGGGCAAAATTCAATTACAGAAATAAAGTTTAAGAGTAAAAGAAGTCATTTAAGCTACTAATACAATTAGAGATACTTTAGAAAGTGCTTAATACAGCATTTAGTACGCATTAGGGCTTAATAAGTATTAGCGAAAACTTACTGCAAACCAACCACTATGGTTGGTATTATGTACATACACTTTCATTATATTCTAATAATAATCTTCCAAGTTAAGCATTATCAAATCTAATACAGATAAGGAAACAGGTTTTGATAAGTAAAATAACATGTTCAAATATCATACATCAGTTACAGAGCCAGGATGTGAACTCATGATTGTCGTGTTTCATAGCTGGCTCAATTTCACTGTGATCAGCCCCTTCACTCAAATTGATAAAAAAACATGAAAATAGCATATGGTATACTGCAAAATCACCAAAAATGGACTGTTAATGCTTATGTTCACTTCTGCCCGAAAGCACTCTTAGGTTGGGATGTCACTTGTCTGCTGCTTGGAAATTGATTCTCTTGCATGGGACACATTTCCTGTTCCATTGACTACATTGAGTCACATGGATTTTCAGTAGATAAGGCCCTTTTTTTGTTTTCACTAATAACATGCCTTGTTCAGCCTCTGAAAGCTGTGTGAAAAAAACATTAGCTTGTACAGTTAGGGAATAAAACCATAGGGGTATCTTTCCGTGAGGTCAGGACCACTCATCCTGTGTCCTGGTTGAAGTTCTAATCAAAGAGTGCAAGGTATTTCCTCATGTTTCCCTACTGCTTTCAGCTGAGTGACAAAATCTATTTTGATCCCCATCTCAGAAGGTCTGGACTAGTTGTTGCAGAGGTCATTTGAAGCAGAGACAGAGCATCTCAAGAGAAAATGGAATACAGTTCCAATGGACTCCAATGTAAGTGCTGAACACAGATTATTATTCAGAATATCCATAGTTATACTAATGAAAATTAAGAGTCATGTGCTGAAATTTCTTTTTTTAACCCGAATATTGACAGGTGGGGAGCAGGTGGAGCCACACAGTGCTTGTCAAGGATGTGTCAGAATAGTAGGTGGGGGAGGGGTGAAGATATGAGTGAATGATATCGGCTCAGTCACTCCTTTCCTGTTGTTGTTGAGTGACACTTGGATATATCACTAAACATATAAAAATAGAAGCTCTGTGTCAGCCTTCTCCTTGTACAGGGTGCTGTGCTGCAGCGTTTAAATCTGGATGTCAGTATGCCACTTTCGTTATTTATAGAGGAGACCCATATTAACATTTTGAGAGTGACAGAGGAAGAGGGAGAAAGAAAAAAGCCCATTTTAGAGGAAAGGTGCTCTGATTATTGCTTTGAATTAATTGAACACTTAACTTTATCTTGTTTGAAATAATAATTCATATCTGTATAGAAATGCATGTTTTGCAAGGCATATCACATGCACCACCACACTGGAACCTTGCAGAGAGTTTTTGAGATACAATGGTAGCATTTCTCTTCCTGCAGAAACTCAAAAAAATTGACTCCCAAACATCTTGCTTACTGGTTAGTGGTAGAACTAACTCCTGATTTTGCATCTTCACAATGGAGTCGTTTCTTCCTCCTCTTGAGTCGTAGTCTGCATTATCAATATCCCCATAAAAAAGGTGAGGAAACTGAATCATGAAATGATAGACTGAAAAAATTCAAGCATGATGGATATATAAAGCATGGTATGAGATTCTTTAGGCACTGTGAAAACAGTAAAAAATAGATAAAATTCTTGCCCTTGTGGAGTTGATATCCCGGTGGTTGTGTTGGATGAGCTTTGTAATTCAACAACTTCACAATGTAAGATAGAGAGCTATGATCCCATTTTAGTAATTATTGGAAATAATTCACAATCTTAAAAATCATAAAATAATTGGTGCTTTAAAATATTTAGAAAATTTGTAGGGATTTTTAGTTATCAGATTTTGACTACTAGGCTTACTCTGTATTGGTATGGTGGCATATTTTCATAGTCCAGTCAAGTCAACATTATAAAAAAGGTAGAGCATTTATATATATGTGGCCAACAGGATGGACAGTGATCTATAGTTTCTCTATAGACCAGAAAGAATTTGTCTGAAAAGGCCCCTGCCAGTATGGCCAATGTGAGCCAAAAGTTTAAGTGGTCATGCCTAGGTTTCTCTGTGCTTTAAAATAACCTAGGAAACTTCAAAAGGTACTTATTCCTGTGTCCTACCAGAACAGTTGTGATATAATCGATTTAGCATGTAACCAGAATGCTTACAAGTTTATTCTTTTTTATGATTTTTAAAAAACACTACTTTAAAATACAGTATACATATTAAGAAATGTACATAAGTGTGCACACTTATGGGATTTTTGGTCATCTGATCACATATAACTGACTCACAAAAACAAAGCATTACTAGTATCCCAAGAGTCCTCACTATTCCCCTACTCTCCATTTCTTTTTTTCTTTTTTTAGTGTGAAATAAGAGTATGCTATTATTCTAATATGGATACAGATTAAAAAGCCACAGAACTATGATATGGCTAATAGGATGACAGCAGAGTTGTTTTCCTACCCCAAGCCTTTCTCATTTTCTCCCTTGCAGACAATCTTATTTTTTTTCAGGTATTACATGGCCATGTTCACAAAGAGACAGGGATCCTTCCAACTGAAGGAGGCAAATCATGATTCTTCTAAAACACCATAGGAATTGCATTTTTTTCTGCCAATGATTTGTTTGAGGATAGTTACCCAAATGCAGCCAGTGAGATAGGAAAGAATATCTATTGGGTGAAAGTATGGGAAAGATATCTTTGCTATTAACAAAAGAGATTTTTGAGAGGAAATAGCCCCTTTATTTCCTACCTCTGAACATGACTTCGTTGATAAAAGGAGACAGCATCTAGAGACCTTGGGCGAACCTAGACAAAGAACCAAGACAACTGCTAACAATGATGAATGAAAATGGAAAGAAACAGAGTCTTGCTGACATTATTGTGCTAACAACTTAATGAATCCTCATAGCAACATATCTCCTGGTTTCTTACTTATCACTTATATTACTTTAGTTGGTATTTCAGAAATTTATAGTCAAAATGGAGTCTTAATTTTGATTAAGTCTCATAAAGAACACAGTATATGGTACCCTACGGCAAAATAATGACTGATCCCATACTTGCAAATTGTCCCTGAAGAGAAACCTATGAACATTTTGGTAAAAATAGTAATTTTCTTACTGGCCCTAAGTTCCGAAGATTAAGGATTCATTTCAAATATTCCTATTTTTTATTAACCTGCTTCAGCTCTATCATAAAATTCCAGTAAAACTATTCTTGAAACATAATATTTTATCTTGTGACATTTAAATTGTTAGTGGGGGTGATTATTGAGACACAGCATATTAAAGTGCCACTTGGGATGCCCACATCTCATATCACAATGCCTGGGATCAAGGCTCATGTCCCCTTCCAATCCAACTTCCTGATTATGAGCCTGGGAAGCAGCAGGACATGAGTTCCTGCCACTCATGAAGGGGACCTAAATGGAGCTTCTGACTTCTGGCTTTTGCCTGGCCCATCCCTGGCTACAAGAGTCTTTGTAGATTGAACCTGTGGAAATAATATTTCTCTCTCTCTCTCTCTCTCTCTCTCTCTCTCTCTCTCTCTCTCTGTATTATTCTATCTTTCAAGTAAATAAGAGAATAAAAACTGAAAATAAATCAAAAGTAAAATTTTAGTGAGAAGAACTGTAATTGAAAATACTTATATTTAGGTTATCGCAGACACACAGATGTCATGTATGAAACTTCTCAGTAGGTCCTGGGATACTTCTGGTATCAGGTTGTGGCATGCAAATAATAAGGGGTAAGTGACTAATCATTCCTTACTCCCTTCTTGAACACAAGAAGAAAGAGCAAGAGAAAAGTAAATGAATATTTGTTGGGACCTTAATCATATTTCCAGGGGGATGATTCACAAGGTCACTGAGATTTTAGACTTGATTTCCCTGGAGGACTGTCTGGTCTCACTGTGTTTTCCCACAGAGCACTTTATGAAGTTCTGCATAATCATAAATAACATGTGTTGGGTGCTTACCGTGTGCTATACATGACACCAGGCTTTCTGCATCGCTGTCTCAGATTATCCAATCAACCTAAGAGGACCATGCGTCTTGAGGAGTTCAGCTGACTTGAGAAATGTCACAGTTATGTACATGTACATGTGATCAGATGGCAGCAGCCAAACCTGTATTTCTATCAATAGAACAGTGTTGTCTTGTAGCCACAGCTAAAAGAATACAACTAAGTAGTCCAGCTTTATCATTGTGTACTAATGTGGCCTTGTGCATTGAGAAAACTGGGCCCAAGTTCAACTGGTCCCTATGAAAACTGAATAATATTCTTTCAAAGTGTCTCAGTCTAATAGGTCAACACGATACCTTGAACTTTGAGATTTGATCAATAAATGTTGATAGAGTCCCAACTGTGTGCTAGACTCTCTGTCAGGTTCTGAGAGAACACCAAAGTACTAAAACAAGAGTCCTTTAGCCATCTCTCCTGCACCCTGGCTGCAGCTAGTGGCCACACTTCCCTTTGCAGGCAGGCCTTGGTCTGCCCCAGCTCACTGGCTGCATGTCGCTGAGCCATGCTAGTAAAAGCCTGTCGAGAATTGATGCCAACGGCTCCCCAGCTGCCTCATGTTAATGTAATCAGCAAGAAGCCTGCACACCTGACGGTAGTTCAGAATATGAGGTGAATGATTAAAGTTTAAAAGGTCGTATACCATTGTAATACCGAAAAGAAACTTTATGATTCATCATTCCTGATGTAATGTCATCTATTTAATAAAGCCGTATTTCACTCACAGCTCATTTTTAATAGGCCTATTTAAGTAATGACATTGGGGTTGGGTTTTTTTCCCTTCCCTTTCAAGCTAAGAGTGGTTTGTATGGAGTATACTTGGAAAACCACAGTATTTAGAACTTGGGATATTTACAATATCTTTCAGCCTTCAGCTTACTGGGTATTATTTATGCCAAACCACTGTACTTGGACTAAAATAATGGGCAAAGGCAAACAAGCAGCTGGATATGCTAATACACAAATAAACCATGTCTCCCTTAATTGCATGGATGGGAATTTATATTGTAGGCAAATGTTATCTGTAAACTTCTGTGCTGAGCAGTGGTCAGAGGGCATGACATCTGGATGGTGTTTTATTCAAGCAGGGAAACAGAATCTGTTAGACCTTTGATCTTATATGAGTAGCTCTCCACTGGAGGCAATTTTGTGCTCCAGGGGACACTTGGCAATGTTTAGAGATGTTTTTCAGTTCCAGTCGCAACTGGAAGTAGTAGAGGATATTGTTGCTAGAATCTAGTGGATGCTGCCAAACGTTTTACATTATACAGGGTATCTCTACCTTCAGTCTCTGAGGCTTGAGCTCGTGGGGAGAGTGGACTCTGGGATTGACAGAAAAGGTACCTCCTCTGGTGGTGATCTCACTTCCTTGGCCTTAACTTTTGTTGCTATCATTAGTCTCTTCCAAACTGAATGTCTTGACACAGTCCCTGTTCATTGATTAAGATGTACCTCATGTGATAGAGGCACATACAATTATAAGAGGTTCATAGAGTTGAAGTGTCCATAATCCAAAATTTATGAAAATGTTTATGATGGGAATATAAAAATTTATCTAATCCATATCTAATTATTTAGCAGAGATAAATACTGAAGCTCCAAAAAAGAAAACAGTTTCTAAAGGTGACCAAGTAATCATGAAACTACAATTGAAGACTATTTGTTTAGCTCTTTTTGTTCTGAATTTGAGAACAAAGGACTCTAATCCACACATCACTCTATGTTCTAAATGCAGTGTGCAAATTAACATCTTCTCTAATCTTTTTTGTGCTCTTCATTTTTCCATCCCTAAATTTGCCCCATCAAGATGCTTTTTTTCATTATAGTGTGACTAAAGCTAAATAATCACTCTGTTATTTCTTACTGAGTCTGTCAGTCAGCAAATTTAAACTTTTACTTTTTTTTTGTAGTGGCAGGAGTTTCCTGTTCTGTGGTTTTCTCTGTGTTGGAAAATAAATATTTTTCTTTTTGAACGTACTAGAAGTGTTTAATGTTGGTTTCCATGCCTTGAACTTCAATGTATGATGATCTTTTAGGGACATGAGATGGAGAACTCCGGAAGGCTTTCAGAGATCAGATATAATTCAGGTGGTGACTTCTCTCTTGTGATCCACTATTTGATAGTTCAATTTATACCTCTCAATTATTTCTTTTCCCAATTTCTTTTATTTGAGTTGAACGGCAACTTTATCTACCCAGGTGCTGAAGCCAAACCCTTAGACGCATCACTGATTCCGTTTCTTCTCTTTCCTCCCATATCCAAGTTGGTGACAAATCCTATTGGATATATCTTCAAAGCACATCCATAAACCAACCACTTCTCATTAACTCCCCTGTTTTCTTCTTCCCAAATCTAAGCCACCACCTCCTCTCACTTGTTGAATAACCTCACTCCTGGTTTTCCTTCGTCTATCTGGCTGCCCTGTAGTCTAATCTCCATACAGCAACCAGGGCTGTCAGAAAGATCTTTTAAGGGTGCTAGTTCATGCCTTGAAATCGCTGCTCTTCTCAATGAAGATAAAACACAAATGTTTACCAAAACCTATAAAATGTTTTCCTTCCCACTTGTCTGCTTCTCTGATCTAAAACAACCAGGATTTTTCCTTTTGTAACCCCTACCCCTCCCTTGTGTTCCTCAAATGAAAGGGTTACTCATTTTATGACCTCTCACTTTTTTTCCTCTGCCTGGAACATTCTTTCTCCACTCAAATTTCAACTCATTGAGAGACCTTCCCACACCTTTCCATGCAATACCGTACATCCTGCCCCCCATTCCTCTGTCATTGTTTATAACATTAACCTGCTTTACCTTACTTCCTAGCACTTATCATGTCCTGACAAATGTGTGTGTGTGCATGAGAGAGGGTGGGGGAATAAATTTCATGTATGTGGGATCCATGCTTGCTTTGTTTGCTATAACCTCAGACCTTAATATATGATAGTAGCTGGGACCTAGTAAATAATTTTTGAATGAATGAATGGATAAGTATATGAATTAATTATTCCTTTTTATTATTTAACTGCCTCTCTGCCACACCATTCACAGTTGTTCATCTTTGTCGCTGAACAAGGATAAGCTGCTCAGAGTTTTTCAATTTCATCAACAGTAACTTCAAATTTCAGTTCAGTATCTTGGGTGTTGAGTTATTTCTTGGACTCTGAAATTTCAAAGAGTTCTTCAATGGTAACCTTTTGACTTATTTATTTGTCTCCAAGAATTGTCTTTTGACTGAGACCATGTCTGTAGATCTACTTTTGTTTAATTTCTTTTTCTTAATTTGCCTGTCCTTCTATGAGATTTTGCTATATACTCATTTGTGATTATAACTCACATGTCTTACGATCATAACCTTGGTGTGCCCTATTCTAGGTCAATGAGGATATTGCTTATTAACCTCATAGATGCCATATCCATGTCCAAACTCCTTGTGTTACTTTTTATCATTATTATATCTTTAGTCTAGTTGGAAGAATTAGAGCCCATTTGAATTGGCAAAAGCTGATCTAAAGTAGCTTTGCCACTAACATTTTGTGAGATCCTGTCGAAAGTGTTTTACAAAAAGGCAGAGATATAAGATCCCTTGCCTTCCTTTCATCTGCTAATTTGAAATTACATTGTAAAAGGCTATGAAGTTTGTCGGGTGTGATTTGTTCTTTAAATGCCCTTGCTGCTTAATCTTCATGAAATCCTTATTAGGATTCTGAATGATCCTTAAACAGGATTTCTTTTAAAGGCACAGAAAGAGGACGAATAACAACAGCATGTCTGACGAGCAGATTGACAGTTATCTGGGATAAAAGGCTGTAGAGGCCATGGAGGACTCCAGTGAACCAACATAGTTCATCTCCAATATTTGACCTTAGTGATAGTTCAGTTTAAGACTGGTGGATTTACAAGGCTCCTGATATTGGCTATGTCAACAATAAAAACAACACAAATATCTCCACTTCATTTATTTTCAGGAGTCTAAGTATTTTAGTACACTTTGGTTTTCATCTTTATAATATTTCTGTCTCTTCTGGTATAGTGCAAGAGTTAGCCTACTGGATCAGGATTCAGAATACCTTAATTCTTGTCCTGGCTTTGCTGCCAATGAATTGTGTGGCTTTCCATCAAGGATCAGAAAACATTTTCTGCAAAGGGTCAGATAATAAATATTTTAGTCTTTCATCTCTATATGGTCCCTGTTGCAATTATTCTACTCTGTAAAGGTAATATGTAAATGAACTGACATGGCTGTTTTCCAACAAAAACTTATTTACAAAAAGAAAGGCTGTGGAGAGGAGTTCTGGGGGGATTGGGGCTGGGGCTTAGCAGAAAAGCCACCTTATGTGGGCCAGCATCCCTTAGGGGTGACTGTTCAAGTCCCAGGTGCTCCACTTCTAATCCCACTTCTTGTTAATACGATTAGGAAAGCAGCAGAAGATGGTCCGAGTACTTCGACCTCTGCACCCTTGTGGAAGACACAGAGTAAGGTCCTGGATACTGGCTTTGGACCAGTGCAGCTCTGGTCATTGTGGCCATTTGGGGTGTGAACCAGTAGATGGAAAATCTTCCTCTCTCTCTCTCTCTCTCTCTCTCTCTCTCTCTCTCTCTAACATTCCCTTTCAAATAAATACATAAAAAAAGAAAGAAAACCTGGGCAAGATTTGGTTTATAAGTCATAATTTGCCATTGATGCAACTTCTCTTGGCTTTATTTTCTTTATTTATCTTATATGGTAATGAGCTGGAAGGCATTTGATTAATCTGAGCCTATAACCAAGGACTCATCCACCAGGACTTTCCTAGTGTTGGAAACTAGGATATGTTATTGGCATTGTCCACACCGTTGTGTCTTGTTTTGTCTCAAATATCAATCAAACTGCAAGTAGGGTGCTTCAAAGATATAATAAACTCAGTCCCTGGACAAGTCCAGTCCCTGGACAATAGGCTACCTCCATTGTACAATGAAGAGTTACAGGATTCCTCAACAATGGGGGTAAGGTGATACCTGCTACCCTTTTCTTACTCAAATCCCTCCCTTACCTTATCCTGTCTCAAACCACCATCTTTTCCAAGTTCCATCATTCTCCAATCAAACCATTATGCTTGAACCAAGTCTATAAGAAGAAATCCTTTGGAAACTTTATGTAAAGGTTGGATTATGGGCACAAAGCTGTCACTCAAAATTTTCTCTTTTTGGAAAATGTAAGAGTGTGGCAGGAGATTTTCTCACCTGTCATTCATTTGGGACATAAATATCTTTGAAAATCAAAAGCACATAACAAGTGCAGAGCTTTAAAATTATGTGTCCTCTAATATGTTCATTATGTTAGAGGAATCTTGAGAGTCACAGTCCTACTGGGACACTTTGAGGAAATGTATCCATTAGTTAGACACCTGTTAAACAACCAAATGCTGCTTCCGTTCAAATTCTGTCACTTTTGAGCTGGAAAAAGTTACTTCAAAGAAAGTTTTCCATGAATGGAGAACTTAGAACCTCTACAGTAAACCTATGTTTTAGTCACATAAGACTTCACAGGAAAGGAAGTGTGTTAATACAGATACCTGAATAGAGAGTATATTACTTTTTCTTTAACATTTACTATGGGCTGACTGTATAGCATGTGCCTTCATTTAACCTTATGATGATGAAATAGCTACTGTTTTCCTATTTTACAGTTTGATAAACTAAGCCTTAGTGATTATCGAAGGTTACAAAGATTTTAAATGACAGAAGTTTTTAATCTCAGCTCTCTGTCAACCTAATGCTCTTAAACAATTGTTTCTATTGCTAATGTTTCCTAAGTGGCTCCAATGGAATCTAATCTGATTTATGGACATCTGGCTTCCCAGTGGATATTTATTGCATAATGGACGGCATTTTGGTGGAAAGGGTCTCAATTACCGAAAACCTAAGTTTAATAAGTATAATAGTGATGCTGCTCTTCAAATAAATAGTATGCCAGAGTTCCAGAATGAGGCCACTGGACTGCTCGGGCAAAAACCTTTAATTGGAATGCCTTTCAAATTTTAAGCAATCCTCAATTTGTTACAGTGCAGACTGGTAAATAAGTTCACATAAGTTAGCAGCTGGTCCAGTTGACATGCCAGTATGGGGTAGAACCAGGACTAGATTTACATCTTTAGATTTAGCATCCTAGTATTCTTTCCACTGCACGAGAAATGCATATTTTAGTATAAGAGATGGTAAAGAAAAATGCTAGGAAAGTAAAGAAACCATGACAAGGCAGGGCAACTTTCAAGTTGGAAGACAAAGCAACTTTGGGATATAGCTCAGTGTTGGACTGAGAAGTAGCAGACAAGAAAACAATGCGAAGTTGCCTCCAACTAGCTGTATGTATCGTATCTCTCCGCTTATAAAATTCAAGGATTCGATTATGATGACGTACAAAAATGGCGACGTACAACTCAGATTAGGTTTTGTCTTTTTTGCACCACATAATATTTTGCTTTTAAAGAATATGGTGAATTCAGGTGTGCACTGTGCTCTCTAGCCTTCCTCTCTTTCATGCGACTTGCACCTCACTGTTTGTTTCATGCTTATGTGTCAGCTTTCTGGCCACTAGCAATCCTTTGCTTCTGCAGTCCCCACAAATAATCAAGTTCCCTAGCAGCTACTATGGCCTATCATGCTCTAATTTACCTGGTTAGTGAAGACAGGTCTGGGGGCTAGATTCCAAAAGGAAGCTATCTGGAAGTAGATCTAAAAAGAAAAATATCCTTATTATAAGGCAGAGAAAAATCCACCTGGCACACAGAAAAAAAAGGTCAGATGTTTTTCCCCCAGTAGCAATTTCTGAGTGTAGAATAGGAAGTACAGCACAATGTTCCCAGTGAAACTGAAGTCAGACTGACTTGAATCGAAAGGAAAGTACCCAAGCTGGAATTTGGCCAAGGCTGAGGGCTACCACGTGTGCAGGCTGGGGTCACTTGACTGAGGACACAGTTGTAGTTTTCCTCTGAACGTCCAGCAATCTGGAGCCCATGTGAGGCAGTTTTAGCTGAATATTTTCCTTTGACTAGTACAACTTGGCAAGCAGCCTCTTAAGAGAAGTTTCATCCTCATGAGCTAAGTTTGCTAACTTCAAGGCCATAGGTGATTCTAATTTTTGCCAGCCTTCCATCAGTGATCCCATGTCTAGTTCAAAGTCTCTCTCCAAGTCTAGAGGTTAGAAGAGTACAGAGACTTGTCATAGCTCACTTCTTATATTTTCATGGGTTTTATTCGATCGTCATCCAATCTTCACAACTAACTAATGATGTAGGCAGAAAGGGGAGGGCCTTTCATCTCCAGGATAGAGGCAATTACATGGGAACTCAGAGACTTTCGTAGCCAGAAGTTGATCCAAGTTTCCAAATTCCCTGTCTATGATGTTTTTTGTAGTACAGCACCAGTCACTAAATTGTTTCAAGATATATGGCAACAGCAACTTTATGTACTCAAAGTCAATGTAACAAATAATCTGAGCAAAAACAGTTAAATCAGTACTGGGGAGTAGTGAACACAGCCCTGACAGCCTGGGCCCTACTGTCACCTCCTTTCTTTCCTTTCTGTTACATTGGTGAGCCAAGCAATTAATGACACACTTACCTGCACCAGAAACCAAGCATCACCTTCAACTTCTCCTGTTCCTTCCAGCCCTGTATATCCTGGCTGATGAGCTCTGTGGACCCACCTTCCTTTTAGCTCTTAGCACTGCCTCCTCCTCTTACCCTCACTGATCATGTCCTTATGTCAGTCCCTGCTATTGCTCTCACAGGCTGTGGCTGTTGAGGTCATCTTGCAGCTGGCTTGTACCTCAGCAGTCTCTTCATTTGTGACATCTTTCTTGATCCTACTCCTCAGTGAAATGGTATGCTTCCTTAATTATTTTCCCCAGGGAGTTCTATATAGGCAGGGAGGGAAGCATCAGTAAAACTTTATTGCAAATGTTATCTTTCTGTGTGTGTGTGTGTGTGTCTTCTACCAGACTAGAGCAATAAGAGAGCCCAGTGTTGTCCTCATTGTATCCTCATTGGCTAGTTCTGCATCCTGCAATAGTAGATGCTCAGACTATGTTTGATAAATAAACACGCAAGTACTTAAAATGTCTGACCACATTCCAGGCGCTTCGAGAGATGTGAAAGCTGAAGTGCTCTGTAGAGTGTATGCTCTAGGGCTGACTTCTAAGCTGATCATCATGATAAAGTCTGGTAAGTGTGTTAACAGCAGGATGCGTCTTCTGCGGGAACTCAGTCTGAGAACTGGAGCCTACCTCTTTTTCTACCCTTAGTCCAGGGGGAAGAAACCTGAAGGAGCTTCTTCCGGTCAGCCCCTTGTCTGCCTCTCCTCTCCCACTCCCCCAGCTCTACCAAGCATGATCTGAGACGTGTCTCTAACAAGTAAAAGGAGAGGTGTTGCTCTGGAACGTCGCCATCTGCTTTGTTGAAATCCACTAATTCTAAGCTTTAACACCCTTGCTCAGAAATAGCTCCGAATCTTTTGGGGAAACAGAGAAGCCGGCTGTGTGGCTGTGGACACGGGACAGATATTAATATCTCCCTCATTGAGTAGTGCTCTTTCTCCATGGCCTTCCTCCCTCTGCCTCCACCCAGCCTCCACCCACAAAATAAATATTTTTCAAGAATATATGACAAGAGATTTGAAAGTAAATCAAAACCTAGACAGAAGGTCAACGAAAAAGGATAAAGCTGCCACTTATATGTGTCTAAGGCAGTAAAAGGGACAACTTGTTATATTATTTACAGTCTCCATAAACACAAGGCCCTTGTTGCTGGGACAAGCCCCGAGCTTGTTAATTGGCGGAGAGATCTGCTCCACTCCCAGGTTTTTCTGCAATTGATGGAGACAGCAGGGAGAGGGTTAACTCTCTTTCCTTCTTTGTCTTTTTTTTTTTTTTTCTGTTTTCCTTAACCCCAGTGAGCAAGCTTTGGGGCAAGGGGAAGGGTTTGTTAAGCCTCCAGATTCCTCTGCATTATGTCCAGGTGGCATGACGTGTGAACAGACGAGAGATTAAAATCCCCGAGGAAATCGTTCTGTCTGAGCCCAGATCACGACGCCTTTCAGTGACCCGGCGACCCAAATGCTATCTGTCAACTTGTCCTTCCAGCGACTTTTCACCCCCTGCTCTGTGGCTGCTACTCCAGGAAAAAAAAAAAAAATCAGGAGTTAGAAGGAGGGAGGGAGGAAGCGAGGATAAAATACTGCCTTATTACTAAGGACTCCGCAACGCAGGTCAAATGCAGGGCGCGGGAGCCTTTTAACAAACTAAATACTTTTTCCAGACCCTCCTTCTCTAATGTTCCCTCACTCTTGTCTGAAACTGTCAGCTCCCTCTGGAAATATCACGCAAAAATCACAAAACCTCGTCCCCCCAGCAAAATCGAATTCTAGATAGTCCTCTGATGAGGGAGGTTTTCTTAAGTTCAGAAAGCTTCCTGCAGGATCTGCTTTGCCCTTGTTTAGCTTCGTGCTGAGTTAGGAAGGCAACAGAGCTGACACTGGCTTCCCAGACCTCCCCAGTGTTGGGGTGTGCTTGCTTTATTTTTTGGGTGGAAGTGGAGGTGGGCAACAGTGGAGGAAGGATGAGTACAAGGTTGACCACTAGAATTAAGAACTTGATTATTGAGAGCCTGCAGTAAACCTCGATTGGCAGCAAAGCTAGAAGGAGACTTAAAAGCCCCAAACACCAAAAGATCAGGCTGCTATTCCTCAAACATACAGTTTCATCTTTCAAAAAAAAAAAAAAAACCCAGTCAAATATTGTCGAGAATTCATTCAACCTGTAAATGGTTCCTAACTACAGTAAGTTGCAGCAGTATTACATATCAGCTTCAACAATTGGCTTTGTTGCCTTGCTCTGCTGGTGTACCAAGCCTGTGCTTTGTCTGCCTAAGGGATAAGTTGCTCCTGGGCGTCAAATTATAACACAAAATTGGGAAGTGAGCTGTAGCACAACAGATTAAGCCCCTGCTTGAGGCACCTTAATCCCATATTAGCGCACCAGGAATATAGTCTTACCTCCACATTCTGTCCAGCTCGCTGCTAACACAATTGGGAAGCAGCAGATGGCATTTTAAGTACTGGGGTTCCTGCTTTGCATGCAGGAGACCCTGATGGAGCTTCCGGCCCCACCCCAGCTATTGGGGGCATCTGGAGGGTAAAACAATGGATGGAAGATATTTCTCTTTCTCCATTGCTTTCCCTTTCAAGCAAATTAAAAAAATCCTTAAAAACAAAATATAAAATAAAAATAATTTAGCATTTTTAAAAAGAAATTAATTTGTATTTATTTGAAAGGCAGAGCTACAGATGGTGAGGCAGAGACAAAGAGAGAGAAACATTGAAAAAGAGAGAGAGATCTTCCATCTGCTGGTTCACTTCCCAGATAGCCACAAGCCAGGAGGTCAGAGCATTTTCCAGATTTCCTCTGTGGGTGCAGGGGCCCAAGCACTTGGGCATCTTCTGCTGTTTTCCCAGTCTCATTAGCAGGGAGCTGGATCAGAAGCGGAGCACCCAGATCTTGAACAGGTGTCCACATGGCATGCCATATCACAGGTGGTGGCTTAACCTACTATGCCACAATACCAGCCCCGATTTAGCACTTTTTAGAAACAGATCCCCATTTTCTTGTTTAAGATTTTGACATATGCTAGTGCAGAACAGAATAACTAAGTAGTCATGAAAATTCAGACCTTTGATAAACTTTTAGCTGCTTAGGCATTTGTATGTTTTTTCACCTGGTGCTTTTTTCTGTTCTGAGATTACTCTGTGATATCACATTGTATTTGGTCATCATGTTTCTTTAAGCTCCTCATGGCAGTGACACTTTCTCACACCTTCTTTGTTTTTGTTACCTTGACAGTTTTGAGGAACATTGGCCAGGCATTTTATATCCTCTTAATTTACTTAAAAGAAACATTTGTCTAAATCACCACTCTTAAAGAAACAGTTTTAATCACTACCTAATGTTCCACTGGTATGTATGACAAGGATTTTGTATTCTAAAGAAAAGAAAATGCCTTTATCCCTGTGTTTCTTTAACATTGTCAGGAGATAGACATGTAAAGAATAGCATTCACTAGGGAAAATATGTGCTCAATTGTTAGTCACAATTTCAACATTCCTGTTTGATTTCTGTCTCAGTGTCGTGAGCTAATGTGGACCTACCTACCACACAATAGTACAATCTCCTGAGATCAATATATTAGTCTTAATCCAGACCCTAACACCTGCCTTCACTGCTACATACCTTCCATGCCTAGGACTATGGTTACCCAGTGCCCAGCTTGCAAAGGCAAGTCTTTACAGTTCAAGTGGAGAATATTTTGTATTCTTCCCTGTAACACTGACACAATCTTTCAGTCTATAGAAAAAAAAAATTACTTCCTTATTTTTGTAGACTTGTTTACCTTTGGTACTTGAGATCACTCAGTCAGAGCGAAGTCGGTTCACTTTCACACTTAAAGGCTTGGGAATGATGACTTTAAAAGAGTCCTAATCTCCTGGGTTTACAGTATCACAGGTCACCCTGTTTCCTGATTTGATCATTGGTGATTCACTCCTTCTCATTTTGCATTAGCAAGTCGGTCAAGTTTATCTCCAAATTACATCTGTCACTCACCTCATCATTTTTAACGCTGCTGCGTTTATATAGCCCCTACCATCTCTCATAGTAAATTGCTGATTCTTCCTTCTCTTTCTAAATCTAGGCTTTCTTTTCTCAAGTTCATATCTCCTTCACATATGTGTGTGCGTTTTAACACGTGATTCACACACACACACACACACACATACACACACATGGTTGGATCTCCTACTACCTGATTTAAGAATGCTATGCTTGCTGCAGCTCAGATTCTAAACGTGCTATCTATGTGACCTTGGATGAGCAATCTAACCTTCCCATGTCTTAATTTTCTCATTTGTAAAATGAGGACCACAGTACCTGATAGTGCTACATAAAGATTCAACATGGCAATACATGTAAAATCTTATAACAATGTCTTGTCTGCTATACACTCAATAAATGTTACCTACCACTATTACCTTACTGCTATTGTCATAAGATGGTGTAACTTCTTATTTATTATAACACTAAAATCTCAACCACTTGGACTGTTATCTCCATAAGCTTGCGCTTCCTCTCAGTCATGACTTTGCTTCAGAATTTCCCCTTTCTCTAAAAGCCCATTATCTACTCCCTCCCTTCCCAATGCTTCAACAATTCTTTGATGAACAGTTTAAAATTTTCCTTTTCTGTGACTTTTTGTAGGTAGAGCTCCTTGGTCTTGCAATATGATAAGGATTACTATATAGATTTTATGGGTGGAAAAACTAAGACTCAAAGTAGGTCAGCAATTTTTCCCATAACCATACAGCTCAAAACAAGCAATGAAAGTAAGATCGAAACTCAGATATTGCTAGTAATCTGTGCTATTCCCTCTCTGCACATGCAGCCCAATTTAAAAAAAATATATTTTCCTGAAAATAATAATAATCTTTAATAGGTTTGGAATCTGATTTAAATTCTGTTACTGGGCCAAATGCTTTGACTTTATTTGTAGAGGGTGGGGTAGAAGTTGAGCAGGAAGTACTGTGTTTCCTCTTCTACAAAATGAAAATGCTGGAGTCATTTTCCTCTGAGGGCTTCCTGCTCCAATAATCTGTGATACTGAGATACACCTGCATACCAAGTGGGATCTTTCTTGATATTTGCTTGGATTTTGAGCTGACCACCTCTTTTTCTTTGTTCCTTCTTTCTCTTGCTTTTTTAACTCAGCAGTATCACTTCTGGGGAACTGAGACACCTCTAGAGCCAGGCCCTGTCAATAATATCTCCTAATTTCTTGGGAACCACTTCCCCACCCCTGCTGCTCTGATATTTATAAACCTTCTCATTCTGGTAACAGATTTGGCCTTAGGTCATTCCCAGACCACTTCACACTCTGCTGGGGTTTATCTGGCTCAGAGGATTAGTGCACAGATCTTCTTTGTTCTTCCAAGTGAACTCAAACACCAAACCTGCAGATCAGATAACAGGCAATCTGTATCTTGTCACTGTCCATTCCTGCAGTGCCAATCAGCTCCCTCATAGGGCCCACTGATAATATTCATTACAATCTCTCATTTAAAGTGGGCTCCTGCCTGAGGTCCTCTGTGCAAAGGGAGGGTTTTCTCTCTCTCTCTCTCTCTTTTTTTTTTTTTTCTGAAGAAGGAAGAACCACACTTAATTAAGTCACAAAGCAAAGTAGCAGCTAAGGTTGCTTTTCTATAGCTGATCCAGCCAGGCAAAGGTGAGATATGGAGGAAGAAAGGATGTAGATACTGCCAGGCAATGGAGGAGAGATTATCAAATCCAACATTTCCTGAGGGCCATTCTGACCAC
Source organism: Sylvilagus floridanus (assembly GCA_949820135.1). Taxonomy (NCBI): domain Eukaryota; kingdom Metazoa; phylum Chordata; class Mammalia; order Lagomorpha; family Leporidae; genus Sylvilagus; species Sylvilagus floridanus. The sequence continues at coordinate 125,196,971 of OX463225.1, forward strand.
AACGGCTTTTTTTAAACACCTAGAATGTGTCTGTAATGACCATTAATTCTCTTAAACTATATCAGAGTGGGTTGGGTTTGAATTAAAAAGTCCTTGAGTCAAGTGACTACTCTGTTCTTTCTTAGTTATGTGACTTTCAACCATCTACTCAACTTTTCATCTGAATCTTAATTTTTTCTCATGTTCAAAACAGAAGTTTTAAACTTATTAATAGGGAATGGATGTTAGTGTGGTGGATAAGATGCCTGCATCCCACGGTGAAATGCCTGGATTAATTCTCAGCTCTAGCTCCTCGCTTCAAATTTCTGTTAATGCAGACTCTTGGAGGGAGCAGTGATGGCTGCAGTAGTTGGGTTCTTCTTACCCATGTGGAAGATCCAGATGACCCAGATTTAATTCTTTTGTGTGTGTGTGTGTGTGTGTGTGTGTGTGTGTGTGTTTTTTGGACAGGCAGAGTGGAAGTGAGAGAGACAGAGAGAAAGGTCTTCCTTTTGCCATTGGTTCACCCTCCAATGGACGCTGTGGCCAGTGCGCTGCGGCCAGCACATCACGCTAATCCAAAAGCAAGATCCAAGTGCTTCTCCTGGTCTCTCATGGGGTGCAGGGCCCATGCACTTGGGCCATCCTCCACTGCACTCCAGGGCCACAGCAGAGAGCTGGCCTGGAAGAGGGGTAATCAGGACAGAATCCTGCGCCCTGACTAGTACTAGAACCCTGGGGTGCTGGCATCGCAGACAGAGGATTAGCCTATTGAGCTGCGGCGTCAGCCCAGATTTAATTCTTAGCTCCTGGCTCTGGCTCTGACCTGGCTCGAGTTGTTGAGAGCATTTTGGTGTGAACCAGTGGATACGAACTCTGTCTATCTGCCTTTATTTCTTTGTTTCTCTGCCTTTCAAATAAATCAATAAAATTTTTTAAAAATAAAAAAATTGAACATTATTAGGCTCTTGTGAGCATAATGTGAGATTAGTATATATAAACTTTCACTGAGGTCATTGACTGTATATAATACATTGTTCCTCAGAGGTCAGATACAGTACCTTCATAGAAAAAGCATTAACAAAGTCTAACTATTTTTCTGAAGGATCTCTTCTGTTTTCATTTTCAACCTAGGCCAATTGGTACATTGAGAACAACTGAACTGTTCAGTTTTTCCCATAGTCTGGGACAAATCAAAATAAAAATACATAAGAATTAATTTATTTCCTCATTATTTTTCTTTCCATCAATCACTCCTCCCCTTGGTGTGTCCTCTTCCAACTCCTTCATTTTTTTCTTGTTAGTGCGCTGAAGTCCATGGTGATGTCATATCCCTTCAAACTTTTCCTCCTTTCTACCTATCAAAACAGAAGATTTCTATTTTATTGAAACAGAGGCTATGTCGGTAAGTTACAGGGGAACATTCTTCACAGAAACGGGTTAATGGACAGTCGTTAGAAAAATGTGTTATCCCTAAATGAAAGAAAACAAATCACTAAAGTGTTTCCACCAAAGGGTAATGAGCGATCTTTGCATTCACAAAGATTAGCTCATTTAATTCTCATAAAAATCTGAGAAGCTTCCAGGTCCATAGGATAATGACAGTAGCCTAAATTAGAATCTCTCCGCACATCTTAGGAAAAAAACTGCACATGAGTAAGGAGCGCAAACACAATCACGCTTATCTTGCCTTGCAATATAACATAAAGAGAAAGAACTTCACAAACTTTAATTTACAACTAATTGAGACAATAAGCAACTTTTGTTGGTAAAATTGGTTCTGAAATTTACCCCGGAGCAGAGGATTAGGAGAATCAAGCAGAGAAAAGCAGAGAGTGAAGCAGAGTAGAATCAGAGAAAATTACTTAAAACTGATAGGCAGAAGAGTCAAAAGAAAGTAAGGTAAAAATGAGAATGTAGCTATTATATTCTAGTGTATTAGTGTATGCTAACAATCTGGTCATGAATATGAATTTTCCTTAATTACAAAAAGTGATCCAAACGAAAGGAAAAACAAAGGAATAAAAATATAGAGAAGAAACCACATGGTACAGGTCATGTGTTTGTATATGAAACTATATGATGTGTCCATCATAATAATTAATAGAACTGAAATGAAACAAATCAGTTATGCAGAAGAATGTAAAGTAGCTTCACCTTTTAAAAGACAAGTAGTCTCCAACTGGCTCACATAGCCCAAGTAACTGTGTGGCATGTAGGAGACACACCTAAAGCAGGACAGTGCAGAAAGCCTGAGAATGAAGAACTGAGACAAGAGTGCAAGGCAAATGCAAGCATAATGAAATCAGAGCTCACGCTGTTGCTCTCTGACAAGTTACAACTCTGAGCAACAAACAATAAACAGCAACACAAAGAAAAAAATTCATGAAGGCCAAGGCCACAATTCCAAATAAAGAAGCTCTCTGCATATCTGCCACCTCCCCAGAGCAGAAGCTTCAGGAAGTGAAGAGACAGATGCACACTAACAAAAGGAGTCCCCACACTGGGCCTGGGAAGGGGAAAGAGGACAAACTGTAAGTAAAGATTTTGAAGACATAAACAACTAACAGACAAGATGGGTTTTCTTGCATCCTCCTGGTAAACATTAATCTCTGCTAATGCACTTTGGATACTTAGAAAAATTTACTAAGCTATCACATAGTATGTCAGAACAAAAAATTCAATAAATTACCGAAAGTACTGCTGATAAAGAAGTCTCTGATTATTATGCAAACAAAAATCACTAGATTCAAACAAGGAAATATAAACCAATAGCACAGGTATTGTAAAAAAAAATGACAGTACTATGTATTAGAATCTATATTTCTTTAACACAAAATCGATTAGAGTAAATTTTATAGTATTAAATATGTATGCCAGTAAGATTGAATAGTGACAACAAATTAATTAAACATCTAACCTTGAAGTCTGGAAAACAGAATAATGTAGTTAATTAAGAGAGCAAAGGTGAGGGAAAAAGTAGAGAATCACAAACATATTAAAGCCAAAAAGAGAAAAATAGCAACACCCTTAAGTAAACATTAGCTTTAAAAATAAACAAAGTAGACAGTCACCAACTAATCTAATCAATGGGAAGGTAAGATTGTTTATGGGAAAGGACTGAGGGGAGGAAGCAGAAATATACAAGGTAATAAGTGACAGAGGGAAATAACCACTAAAACAGAGGTTTAAATAATGTAAGGTGAATAGTTTTCCAGGACAATATATTTTTCCAAAACTGATTCTAGTAAAGAAAACAGACTAAATATTAGAGAAGAAATAGAGAAAGTTAACAGCTACTTCTAATTCCCCACGTTTAAAAATGTGTCAGGTGGAAATGATTTCATAAAAGAATTCTACACACTTCAGAGTTCCACTCCACCTTCTTGTATACGTGTAACAAAAAGTAAGAAAAAGTTCAAAATCCTTGTAACAAGCCATAAATCATTAATGAAATTTAATGTAAAATGCTTTCTTTCCTTAAACCTCCAAATTATTCTCCTTTAAATATTGGTGCAATATTATAAAGTTAATTTTAACAAGCATCACCAAATATCATATTCCAAAACCACTCATGGATAAAGGGCAATATATACCAGAAATGCAAGATAGATCAATATCAGGAATTAAAATGAATGTTGGTATTAATTAACAAAATGGATCAAGCAAAAACAGACAAATGGGATTGTGTCAAACCAGGAAAATTCTGCACAGCAAAGGAAGCAATCAACAAACTGAATTGATGTAATTGGAGAAAGTATTTGTAAAAATATTCATATGACAAGGAATTGATATCCAAAATATTTATGGAATTCAAAGAACTCAAAAGTATAACTGCCTGATTAGAATATGGGCAAATGATCTGAATGAGAATTTCTCCAAAGAAGATATACAAATGGCCAACAAGTATTTACAAGATACTCAACACTTCTAATCATCAGGGAATGAAAATCAAAATCACAATGAAATATCACATTAGCATAGTTAGAAGAGTTATTGCCAAAAAGAGGAAAAAAAAAAAGCTAGAAGATATGTAGCTAAAAATAAACATTTACATTCTCTTAGTAGAAACATAAATTAACACAGCCCTTATGAAAAACATCAGGGAAATCCTCAAAAAATTAAAAATCTGACCTATCAGTGCCACATTTTGATATATGTGAGAAGCAAACAAAATTGGTTTTCTCAAAGAGATACCTGCACTCCCAAGCTATGGCTACACTATTTGCACTGACCAAGATGTAATATACAGCAAGGTGTCCATACAGGGATAAATGGGTAAAGAAAGTATGGCATATATACACAATGAAATACTATTCATCCATCAAAAGGAAAGGAATCCTGTCATTTGCCACAAAAGGGATAAAACTGGAGGGCATTACAAATAAAATGATCAAGGCACAGAAGGACAGATTCTGTGCAATTTCATTCATGCATGGATGGTAAAAAAAGTTGACTTCATAGGAGTAGAGAGTAGAATTCATAGTAAGAGTAGAGGGGAGAAGATATAGAGGATGGTAAGAAAATGGATATCAAAATATAACTAAATGGTGAGAATAAGCTATATTATTCTAGAGAACAATGGGGTGATTATAGTTTATAATAATTTATTAACTATTATAAGCAAATGAAGACAAGTTTGGAGCTTTCCATTAATAAAATGATACATGTTTGAGATGGCAGTGCTAATTATCTTGATTCCATTATTTTACATTTTATACGTGCATTAAATAATCAAAATATATCCCATAAGTATACATAATTGTCATGTATCAACTAAAGTTTGAATAATACATGAGGAGAAGAGCTTATACCAGAAACCTGGGAAGACAAATAGAAAGTCCATTGAAATACTTCACTATATTGATAGATCTATGGAGAAAAATCAAGCATTTATGTAAATCCGTGCTAAAAAATTCATATGCAAAATTTAGCTCATAGTTCCAATAAAAGCACATAAAAATTATCAATAGATATTTTCTTACCAAAAAGCCAGTATCTATTCACAGAAAATACTGAACTCATTTTCTGTGGTGTCTGGTGCCAACAAAGGATGGTTTGTTATCATTTAAAATAGAACTGAAGCTTTTTCGTCACAGTTTCTGAGAGTAGTACAAAATTAGAGATGTAAAAATTAGAAACTATGAATAAAAATACTTCCATTGGAAAATAATATGACATGGTTGCAGATCTTGAAAGCCTATGTAAATCCATAGAAATACAACATGAATAGTAGAAAAATGAGGTAAAATTACAAAATGTTAAATTAACATAAGGATCAATAGTATTTATAATCTGACATTATCAGAATTAAGGTAAAAAATCACATGATCATTTCAATTTATACCAAAAAAAAAAAAAGATTTGGTAAGATTCAACATACTTTTGTGATAAAATCAGCTAACAAACTAGGAAAAGAAGGAAAGTACAACAACATAATAAAATTTATATTTGAAGAGTTCACATCTAACATCAGATACAGGGGAAAAGACTGAAAGCTCTTCCTCTAAGATTGGAAATAAAACAAAGATACCCACTCTTAACCTCTTCTACTCAACACAGTATTTGAAAGTTGGAAGTTCTAACCAGAGAAGTTAGGAAAAAAGAAAGGAAATAAATTGCAGTCAAATTGGATATAATATCAAAATGTAAAAATCAGTGTATTCTATATTATAACAATGAATAATCCAAAAAGGAAATTATGAATACCATTTATTACAGTATCAAAAAGAATGCAACACTTAACAATAAACATAATCAGGGAGGTGAAAGGCTTATGCACTGAAAACCACAAAACATTCTGAAAGAAATAAGACTAAAATTAATGAAAAGACATTCCATGTTCATGGATTGGAAGACATTAAGAAAACAACACTATCCTGATTCAACACAATTCCAAAATCCTAGTGATATTTTTTGCATAAATAGACAAAAAATTCAAAAATGTATATGGGATCTCAAAGGACCACCCTATATCCAAAATAAAAGGAGAAACCAGGAAGACACTTTACCTGATTTGAAAGCATCACAGAACTATAGCAATCAAAACACTGTGTGCTAGCATAAAAACAGCTCTATAATTTAATATTCTAGAATAGAAAGTTCAGAAACCAACCATCTTGAACAAGGATATCATGTCCAGTCAAGGGGAAAAGGAAAGCCTCTTTAATAATAAAAATTAGGTAAAATTAAAAAATATTAATTTAACATATAAGAATGACATAATGAATAAGTTGTATTGGGAAACAAAATATACTCTTATACAAAAATTGACCTAAAATGGTTTAAAGATCTTACTTGAAGACCCAAACTTATATAATTCCTGTAAAAAAGCATGGAGGAAAAGTTCATGACATTGGATCTGGCAATGATTTCTTGCATATAGCACCAAAAGCAGAGGCAATAAAAGAAAAAAAAATAGATGAATGGGAGTATGTCAACTTCTCTTCATCAAAGCACATAATCAGTATAATTAAAAATAACATATCAAGTGGGAGAAAATATTTGCAAATTATATTTCTCATAAAGATTTAATATCCAGATCCTCAACCAAAAATTGTTTTAAAATGAACAAAAAATGCTTGACTAGACATTTCTCCAAAGATGACATACAAATGGTCAATAAACATATGAAAAGATGCTCAATGTCAATAAATATGCAAGAAATACAAATCAAACCACAGAAACTTATCAGTTCACAACCATTAGGATGGCTACAATTGAAAAAATAAAAACAGAAAAGTAATCATTGACACGAATGCAGAGAAAATGGAACACAGACAAAAGATGACTAATGAAGAGAGGTTAACCCTACCAGATATTAAAACATATTCCGTAAAAGATAGCGTGGCACATGAATGAAAAAATGAGCAATGGAAAAATAGGTGAAATCTGGCTAATGGTGAAGATCATATGTCAAATTGCTCGTGAAAAAAATCAATAGTTAATTAATAATATCGAGATAACTAGATGAAATTGGCAACCTCATGTTGTTCAACAGCATAAATTCCAAATGGGTCAGATACCTAATGTGTGTGTGTGTGTGTGTGTGTGTGTGTGTGTGTGTGAGTGTATGTTAGGAAACATGGACAAGTTGTTACATAAATTGGGATTGGAGGAAGACCTCCTGAAAATGACTAAAAATTCAGGAAAAGGACCTAGAAGCAATGAAATTCCATGGAAATGAACACACTCAGGGCCCGAAGATTAGCTTCTGGATACCAGTGGATAAATGGCTTATTCCAGGTCAGGGAATGTACACAGTGGATATTTTGTTTGAGGAGCAGGGAAACCAAGGGGCCCACATCCATGGTCACAGCAATCAGTTACCTTGGAATCTCTTGCCACATGTGAAGACACATTTTGGAAAATTTGAACTTGAAAAGCATGACTCAACTTTAAAGGTCTGCAAAATAATGAATAAAAGGGGCCAGTGCTGTGACATAGTGGGCTAAGCCTCTGCCTGCGACATTGGCATCCCAAGTGGGTGCTGGTTCATATCCCAGCTACTCCTCTTCCGATCCAGCTCTCTGCTGTGACCTGGGAAGATGGCCCAAGTGCTTGGGCCCCTGCACCCATGTGGGAGACATGTAAGAAGCTCTTGGTTCCTAGCTTCAGATCAGTCCACCTCCAACCATTGCGCCCATTTGAGGAGTGAAACAGAGGATGAAAGACCTTTCTCTTTATTTCTGCCTCTCTCTCTATATAACTCTAACTCTCAAGTAAATAAATAAATCTTTTTAAAAATGACAAATAAAAATCCAGGAGTCCACAGTGACTCTCTTTGCTCTGTCTGTCCCATGTCCCTTCTTTCTCCACACAAAAGACAGAAAGAGCCAATTAAATTTTTTGAAGATTTTTTTTCCTTCCTAAAATCGCTCAATGATTTCTCTTTGCTTTAAAAACCTAAACTTCTTCTAGGAACTGTAAGGCCCTGTGTGACCTGCGTTTTACTAACCTACAACTTCATCTCATGTATTCTCTCCCTTGTTCCTTGCATTCTTACCACAGTGACTTCTGTTCTCTTCCGCAAGCACACCAAACCTCTTTGCTCTTTAGGGGTTAGGGATTCTGTGCTTTGTGTATTTCCTCTGTGACATTTATAACGTCTTCAATTATCTTATTTCTTGCTTTGTTTAACTCTTTGTTACTTGTGTCTCCCAGGAGAACATAAATTCCAAAAGGGTAGGAAAGTTTGACTTTTTCATTGTCGTGTTTTAGTCCCGAGTATAGTGACAGGCAAATGGTTGGCTTCTCAATGCATATTTTTGAATAAACACATTTTGTATCGATTGATCAATGATTAAAAAATGAATGAACTAGTTCTTTTGGGTTCCAGTTCCAATCTCCATCCTGGCAAGTCTCTATTTTTTCTTCCATTTTAGTTCATTTCTATCTGACCGATATAGATGCACCATATTCTATATGTTATGCACATAATATGCTTACAGACTAAAGCCTTCCACATAACTATCAACAGAATGTCCTTTAGTTTTTCCTTTTAGAATGCTAATTCTGGGAAGTCCTTAGAAACTCCATACAATCCTTGTGTTTCATGGATAAAGAAACTGAGATTTGCCTTGTTGTGTATATTGTCCCAAATCACGCAGCTAACTAGTAATATACCTAAAATTACCTCCCATGTCTTCAGATTTTCTAATTCAGTGGACTTTCTTGTATTGTCTCCTTCTCTATATTGATTTGACCTTTAACCCTTAGCTCTCTTTCTCTTCCCAACACACATCTGGGAATAGGAGGAAATGGTATAAGTGGTATAAGTGGTAATTTGGTAGGCCCAGGAGAGAGAGTTTCAGTGAGCTTGTGAGCATGGCTGTGCTCTTCCGCAGTATTTCTGAAACCGCCAGTGTGCGCTCCAAGTGAGATTGTCCTCAAACGACATTATGTCTTGGGAGGCTGGATGCCAGGACATCCGCAATGTGTGCATTTATGTATTCTACTGTTCCCTAAGAGCCATGTTGCCAACTGTAGGGATGAGAAAATTATACCAGGAATTCTATGGCAATTATTTCCGTATTTCCCATGTTTGTTCAAATGATAAATGTACAACCACCATCTATTTTAAGCTTTCTGAGCCCTATTGACTCAAATGAACAGGAAAGCCCTGTCAGGACCATTCTATTTTATGAAAAAGTAAGGGTGAGGGCTTTTGTTTTTCTTTAAATAATCTAGAAATTTAAGGTTGTTTTTTTACACAAAGACTGTGCAGTTCATTGGAATTGAATGGTCTTGCCTTCCTCCTAAATGAAGCCCGTTCCCAAGATTGAGATGCTGCATCTTAACCATGGGAAATCCCTCAGGCAAGGATGTGCACTGAAGTTTAAGTAAAAGTTCAGCAGCAGACGTTACTATTCCAGTGGGCAAGGGAGCCCAGGGAGGAAGCAAGGCTCTCATCTGAAGGGTGTTTATTTTGAGATTCATGAAGAAGCTCCATTGTTTTATTCTTTAGCCCTTTCCTCACCCTGTGTCTGAGCTATGCAATTCATTTTCAGTTGCAGTGTAGTATCAGTTACCCATATGGTAAGGTGCCCTGGGTTATGGCCCAAAGAAGATAATATTCCTCACCTTTCCTTAAGCAGCAATTTGATAAACATTCAACCTCCCATATTATGCACAATTTGTATGTACCTTTATTCAAGCCATGTGGTGCTGGAAACTAATTGAAATGACTTCAGAGAGTACCAGGGTATAAAGCAGTGCAGAGGTCAAGCTGGCCACTGCAACTCAGTGGGTGGCCTTGGGACCCATCAATATCAGTATCACCAGGAAGTTTGTTTAAAATGTAGAATCACTGACTTTACCCAGATCTACTGAATCAAATTTGAGTAATAAGATTCCCCAGGCAAACATTAAATATGAAAATCCTCCAATTTATTGCCTTGAATATGTTTTACATTTTCAGACAATTTAGTGATGAATATGCATTCAAACTGTTGACCTGTGCCTATCTCCCAGTCAATACATCTCTGCTTGATCAAACCTGACCTACCATTTTGCAGGCACAGCCCTACATGCATTTCAGAACAAAAGATGAAACATTGAGACATTTGTTGGTTATTTGTTGGGGGCAAAGAGGTAGGAACAAGGAAGGAAGAATGTAGAGAAGGAAAAGCCAAATCTGAAAATTGTCCACCATTCCACATATTTCGTTACATAGAAGCCACACAATCTCTCCCACACCAAAGAATGCATATCTTTGCTAGTGGAATGGTAAATTGTATTATGACTCCTAAGTATTCCTTTCCCACTCTCTAAAGAAGAGTTTTATATCTCACCTTTTGCATGGGGACTTAGTGCCTTTCTTAGGGAGAACTTTCCTCTGTCATTACCAGGCTTGCATGGGCAAGCATGTGTGAATTTTAAGAAGTCATTACAAAGTTTTAACCAGGACTCCTGCTCTTTCCATTGGCCTTAAGTAGAGAGGAGTGACACTCTCATCTTAGATTCTGGAATAAGCAAGCTACAAGGAGGCAGAGCAAAGCTACCACCAATAAGTAAAATGAGTAAGAAACCAGCTTTTGTAGTTAAAACACTGCAATTTGGGGGTTCTTTGTTATTGAAGCTTGTCCTAAGAAAAGCTGCTGAATTCATATGCTAATCTGTATTTTCTAGCTTCAACAGTAATCCTAGCATATTTTTTAAATTAAAAAAATTATTTGTATTTTACTCGAGAGGCGGTTATAGAGACAAGTCATCTAGCTACTAGTTCATTCCTCAAATGCTCACAACATCCAGGGATGGGCCAGGCTAAAGGTAGTAGCCCTAAACTCTATCTGAGTCTCCCATAGGAGAGGCAGGGACTCAAGTTCTTAAGCCCTCATCTGCTCCTCCCAGGGTACATAGTAGCTAAAAGCTGGAATTAGAAGAAAAGTCAGGACTTGAAGCCATGCACTCTGATATGAGATGCAGGCATCCCAAGCAATATCATAATAGCAATATCTCAACACCTGCTCCCAAAATACGTAACTGAGAAGAAATGAAGTTATAAGTAGAAATTTATTTTGCACTATAAACAATGATCTTTTAGATAAATTAAGAGAAAAATAGAGTGCAAACATTTTATTTTGAGGACCCATTGAATCTATAAAGGACCAGTGAATGTGTCACCTAGCCCTAGATCAAGGAGATTATTTACAGTTTGTCTGTGTTTCTTTACATGCCTGCAATGTATTTCAGATATCTGGAATAGTGTTGGTTTTTCAGGATATTAAATGCATCAATTTAGTGCCACCACCCCCAGTTATTTTCTTTTATTGAACACATTTACTTACAATTAAATATGTCAGGACTATGATGGAAATTAAGATAAATTTTTCCATTTAGTATGTATGGAGGGAAATCAGAATATTAGTATAAGGGGCACTTTTTAATAAGGTTGAGTAAGTCATTTTTAAATTCTTTAGCCAAATTAGTATCTGCTTTTCTATTAGATTGGAAATTCTAAGGTTAACAAATTGATCTTTAATAAGGTTCCAAATTCCGAGATCAATTTCCAGTGTTTGTATTGATAATGACTCATATTTTTATAAACTTTTAATAAATTTAAACACTGTTAGCATTTTTTGTTTCTCTCAGTAACTCCTAGATAGAAATGGGGGATTTATTAGCCTTAGTCAGAAATGAGCTCAAACTCAACACTGTAAGGCGACATAAAGTCATCCACATAGCTAACAGGGGAATTTAAGCAGATCACCAGTTTGTGAGTTCTTTCTGGCAGATTTTCCCACACACAAGAGTCTTGCCAAAGCTCCCTACCAATTTACCTCATGTATTGAAACAAACTAGTAAAGTTGAAAAATTCTGTGCCACTTGGAATTTCTTGACTTTTTTTTTTGTCTACTTTTATTTTATTTTTATTTTGTAAGTCACAACTACCTAAAGCCTACAGCATATTCCACTTTCCTATCAGATGGACACTCCGGACAATTCAATTAACTGATAATAGAAAAAGTTCTTGGCACACCCTCTGTCTTAACTATACAATAGTCTTTATGGCTTGTCTTGACCACCGGGAGCCATCCTCACTCAAAGAAATTACACTGACATTCTTAGACATCTGGAATCCATTGAGCCTCACTTCACAACCACATAAACCCTAATTTGTGGACTGTGGCAATTTAAATTTTTCACATGAACAAAACCTACTTAAATACTAGGAGCCCTGAGTTCTACATTTTTTTATTTACAGAACGCATAAATGAAATCAGTTGAATAAATGAACAGGTTTATTGGCTGCTCAGGTCTAGTATAGAAGGAAGTGAATTCTACTAGAGTCGTTTTTTAAAGGTGTGTTTATTCATTTGAAGGTCCAAGTTACAGAGGTAGAGGGAAAGAGAGAGAGAGATCTTCCATGCTCTAGTTCACTCATCAAATGGCTGTAGTAGCTGGTCTGGGACAGCCCGAAGCATGAAGAATGGAACTCCATCTAGGTCTCTCGTGTAGATGGAAGGGGCCTAAATACTTGACTGTCTCCCATTGCATTCCCAGGTCCCAAGCTGTGCCAGAAATGGAGCAACAGGGACTCAAAGGAGACTTCATGCGTGATGCTGGCATAATAGGCTGTGGGCTAACTTGTTGCATCACAATGCCGGGTCGGTTGGAGTCTTCTGTTTTATGTCTACCACGTTACTTCCAATCCTCTGTTCTCTACTGACCTCTATTAGGGACTAAATATTCTGCCCACTTATTTTGTCAGTTCAGTTGTTTGGTGAGTTCTAACACCTAAACGTAATGGTCCTGTAATATAGTTAGGCACAGCTTTAATTTAATTTGGCCTTCTTCAAGTTGGGTAAGGGATGACAAAAAAGTGGAATTTTTAGGTTAAGTTTCCTTTCACAAACTTCCAAACTTATTTGATTGCCACATATTGTTTGCCCTCTACACCAAATATTTTACAAAAAAGAAAATAAAGTCCAAAAAATAAGTTTCTCACACAGAAATTACTAGATCACAAATAGCCTGACACCTCATCCACTCTACTTAACATCATCACTTTCTGATTAAGATGATAACTTGACTCCAACTGATTTAGTTTCCAGGATATTAATTTTCCATTGGTTAAATATAAATTTTGGGGGCTGACATTGAAGTGCACTGGGTTAAAAACTGCTTGGAATGCCTGCATTCCATATTGGAGTGTCAATTTTAGTTCCAGGTACTCTGCTTCCAGTCCATTTTCCTGCTTACGTGCCCAGGAAGTAGCAGATTATGGTTCAAGTACTTGAGTCTCTTCCACTCACATGAGAGACCAAGATTGAGCTCCAGTTTCATGGCTTCAGCCTGGCTTAGTCCTAATTTCTGTGGTCATTTATGGAGTGCACCAATGGATGGAAGGTATCTCTCTCTCTCTTCCTCTATATCCTTCTTTGTTTGTTACACTGTCTTTCAAATCAAATAAATAAACTCTTGGTTAGGTATTAAGGAGAGTTTGAGTTTAGGCAACAGTAGTTCCTTCCTCAGAGGAACTCACCAGCAAGTTAGGAAAGCCACTTATTTATGACAAGGAAAGAAACAGCAGGGGGGTCAATAACAGAAGAGAGTTAACTGGTATACAGATAATAGGAGTTCTGAGTGTTCAGAGAGGGGAAGACTCATGAATGTTATGTATCCGTCAAAGAAAAGGTAGTGTTGGTCCTAATAAGAAAGCAAACCATTCAATTTAAAATCTAGTCAAAGATATGTATATGGAAAGATATATAAATACAAATAAGCAAATGAAAAGATGCTTCATATTATATGTCAGTAGAGAAATGCAAATTAAAACAATGATAGACTACTCCACAAGATTTGAATGACCAAATTCAAAAAATTGCCAACACCAAATGCTGGTGAGGATGTGGAGCAACAGGAACACTCATTCATTTTTTGGTGGAGATGCAAAGTGTCACTTTGGAAGACAATTTGTTTGTTACAAAAAACTTTCTTATCATATAACATAGCAATCACTTTTCTTGATATATTTCTAATAAGAAGTTAAAACTTTATATTCATATCACACCCTACATGTGAATTTCTATAGCAGCTTTATTCACAATTGGCAAAACGTTGGTAGCAATCACTATGCCTTTCAATGGGTGAATGGATGTTGTAACACAATATTCTATTACAGTACAATGGAATAATATCCTTGCTAAATATAAGCAAGTTGTCAAGCTATGAAAAGCTTGAAGTGAAAGTAGTTAATGTGAAAAGGCTCTGTACTGTGCAACTCCAAACACCTGACTTTCTGGAAAAGGGAAAACTATGGAGACAGTAAAGAGATCAAGTTCTCAGGGATTGGGAGAGAGGAAGAAGGATAAACAGATGCACAGTGAATTTTTAGCACAGTGAAACTATTCAGTGTGACATAGCAGTGCTGGACACATGACATTATATATTTGCAATGCCTATCCAATGTACAATAGTAAGTAATAATGCATCAATGTTGGTTCATCAATTGAAATAAGTGTGCCATACTAATATAAGATATAAATAATGGGAAAACTTTGTGGGAAGGGAAGGGTAGGAATATGTGAAAACCACTGTACTTGCTGATCAATTATTATGTAATGCTAAACTACTATAATTATTTTATTATTTTTAAAAGATTTTATTCATTTATTTGAGAGAGTTACAGACAGAGGGAGGGAGAAACAGAGAGATCTTCCATCCACCAGTTCACTCCTCAAATGGCTGCAATGGCTGTAGCCGGGCAGATCCAAGAAACCAAGGGCTTCTTCTGGGTTTCCTACATGGATACAGGAGCCCAAGCACTTGGGCAATCATCTACTGCTTTCCCAGACCATAGAAGAGAGCTGTATTGGAAGAGGAGAGAGCTGGATCAGAAGAGGAGCAACTGGGACAGAAACTGGTACCCATACGGGATACTGGAGCCAAAGGTAGAAGCTTAGCCCACCATACCACAGTGCCAGCCCCCAGATATTTTATTTTTAGTGGCCTTGGCCTAATTTAGTGGACTTGTCATACAAAAGGGGCTGGATACAGAGGCATTAAAACATACAGGGCATGGGGAGGATGGGGAAAGCAAGTTGCCTGGTGGAGATTAGCAGTATGACCACCCACTAGCAAAACATTTCACTTTTCTAAGCATCATTTATAAGTTGAGGAAGACTTACTGAATTGACTATCAAAATCATTTTCTACACAGAATTGCCTTTGGCCTTTTGGGTACACCGTGTCTATATTTTCTTGGGCTATTATTTTAAAGAGCCGCTCTTAAGTCAACAAGTGGCTATTCTTCACAATTGGAAAGTAAACTTAGATTCTTGAATTTATTAATTGTTCTTCAGTGCTGTGGTCATTTAAGCATAAAATATTCATAACTTAAGTCTTGCAACCCTGGCCTTTCTTTCTCACGGGAAGGGAAGAGAGTTGCTCAGAATGATAACCTTCCCACTTGGGTCAACAGGAGCTGAACTGGTTCTAAGGAGGGTGTCTTATTGCTGTCAAATTGACTGGGGTTGTCACACATGAAGGCTGCTGTCACTGCATCTTGCTTAGAACCAGCCCCTTAGCTGGCTGAATCAAGCTGTGCTGACTCCTGGTGATAGAATTTTAATGTGAGGGATGACAGAGGCCTTGGAGTTAATGTGTGCATGGAGGTGACAGTTTTGAATGTCAGCCAAAGCACAAAAGCCTGTCTGAAATTAATTTGGGGGGTGGCAGAAAGTCATTGGAAGATAGAGAGAAATGGTATGATAGAGAATTGAGATAGGTTGAGTCAAATCTACCACCATCTGCTACAAATGAAAGCATCATTCTATATACAGACACATAATATCTGAGCCTAGGAGATTACAAAAAAGCATTGACCTCATCAAATAATTTCAAATAATTCTGTTGGTTTAATTTTTTAAGCAACCTATTGTGTAACTTGTCATTTTTAAGAAATATATGACCCAATTTCCTTTTTTATTAAAGTCTTTAAAAATGTTTATGGAGGTCAAGATGATATTAGAACTTGATCATTTAAGGTGACAATACTTAATTTTCTGGTGGTAAAATAAGCCAAGTTGCATTTTATGCATCCTAATTTTTCTTTCACATTGCCACTTAAATACTTTTCCTTGTTATTTAGAAGACAATCTTTAAATCTTTAATCTATCTGTGGAAGGAAGAATAATGCTTAAAGATGTCCACATCCTAATCCTTAGAAACTATAAGTATGTGACATTTTATACTGGGAACATTGAAGTTGCACATGGAAAGACAGTAGCAACTTAATGGGCATTTAGTTTAAGACACTGGTTAAAATATTTATGTCTTCATTGGAGTATTTGCATCTAGTGTCTGGCTGTGGCTCCTAACTTTAGCTTCCCAGTAATTTAGATACTGGAAAGCAGTGGTAATGACTCCAATGGTTGGGCTCCTGCTATTCATGTTAGAGAGATTTTGATTGAGTTTCTGGCTTCCAACTTTGGCTAGTGCATCATGGTTATTTGGTGAGTGAACTGGTGGATGGGAACACTCTCTCCCTAGGTTACAAACAATTTTTTAAAGTTAAAATGAATCATGGAAGGAAAATCAGAGTGGTACAATGTGGGAAAGATTCGGTGAGTCACAGCTGACTTTGAAGATGTATGGAGACCATGAACCAAGGAACATGGACAGTCTTTAGGAGCTGGAAATTGAAGGAAATAGGGCACTTAAGAAATCAGAGAAGACCCCCTAAAATCTACACTAAAATGTGGCCCTTTAAAGTTTCCCAGAAGTGCTATCTGGGGTGTCACATGTGCTACTGGAATTTGGGGTGCCATACGATTTCACCATGGGCTTATTACTAAATCCCAAATATTAATAAGCCCAAGAGGGTTCTTGCCTAATATTTAGAAAAGAATTCTAAATATAGGCACATATAAACGAGGCAGCATGGTATGTTTTAAGCTTTTATTTAGTGAGAAAGATGCATAGGAGAGTGAGGGCTTTATTTAAGAGAGAGGTGAATAGGGGTTCATACCAAGCACCAGGAACCAGCCACGTGGATAAGCATCTAGGCCAGGAAGCCTAGGGCAGGTGACCCGAAGGCCATGTGCCCTGGTGGTGCAAGGCTACAGCCAGCCCCCTCCTGGCAACAGGCCAGGGAAGAGTGAGCCTGGGCCACACCGTGTCCGGCTTTTAACCCACTTCCAAAGTGGTGGAGTGGTTAATTAACCTGATTGGCTGGTGGGCATCCAGGTGTGGCCAGGTAGGGGAAGGAGGCCACACAGGGGTGTGGCGAAGGCATCAGGTAGGGACATGAGGTCACACAAGGGTGTGGTGAAGGCGTGGTCTCCCAGTTCACAAATCTAATCAATTTTACCCTGTATGCCTGCCTAGTTCACTTCCAATAGGAATGTGACTTTGCCAATACCTTGATTTTAGGCCATCATGTCAGGTTTCTGACCTATAAAATAGTAATATGAGAAATCACCATTGTTTTAACTTATTACTTTGGAGTTCATTCATTACAACAGCAACAGGAATCTCATAAACTGATCTGCATTTTTCATAGTGTGAATCTACTTCATCTTCAATCTCCCTAATTATACTCTGCTTCTGAGGTCTGGACACTGATTTCTTTCCTTCTTTCTTCCTTTGTGAAGGTTTTATTTATTTACTTGAGAGCCAGAGTTACAGACAGAGAGATGGAGACACAAAGAGAAAAGTCTTCTGTTTGCTGGTTCATTCCCCAAATGGCCAAGATGGCTGGAGTTGGGCTGATCAGAAGCCAGGATCCAGGAGCTTCTTCTGGGTCTCTCACGTGGGTACGGGGATCTAACCCCTTGGGCATCCTCAGCTGCTTTCCCAGGTGTATTAACAGGGAGTTGGATTGGAAATGGAGCAGCTGGGACACAAACCAGTGCCCACATAGAATGCCAGCACTGCAGGCAGAGGCTTAGCCTACTACACCACAGTGCCAGCCCCATAACATCTTTTAATCTCTTATTTAATTCATTTGATTCTTCTCTCTTTTTTTCTTGTTTTGTCTGGCTAATGGCTTATCACTTTTATTTATTTATTTTGTTAATATTTTGTATTGTTTCTTGACTTCGATTTTTCATTTATTCACAGATTTTATTATTTTTTCTTACTCATAATTTTGGATTTAATTGGTTCTTATTTTTTGAGATACTTGAGGTTTATGATTGGATTATTATTGATGCTTTCTTTTTTAAAACTATATTTATTTATTTATTTATTTATTTTTCTCCCTGAAGAAAACTTTTATTTAAGAAATACAAACTTCATACATTTCATAAGTACAACTTTAGGAATAGAGTGATTCTTCCCACTATACCCACTCTCTCACCTACTCTCCCACCCCGTCTCCCCCCTCTCCCATTCCCAGTCCCATTCTCCACTAAATTCATTTTTGATTAACTTTATACACAGAAGACCAACTCTATACTAAGTAAAGAGTTCAACAATTTACAATGAAAAAAAAAATCCGTTCTTCAACAGTCAAGACAAGGACTATTTAAAGTCATTGTATCTTGAAGTCAATTTCACTTTTTTTTTTCCAAAACTTAATTAACTTTAAAGAAGCATCCAAGAATGATACATTTTTTGCAGGCACTTAAACATAGTTGTAATGTAATTATTTGAGGACAGTGGTCCTGCATGGGAAGTCAGTGCATGGCTGTTAATTTAACAATTGTTATTCATTGTTTCTTAAAGTATTTTTGTATACACACATGTACAGTAAACTCTTTGTATGTGCAGCTTCAACCAACTTCAGATAAAAAATATTTGAAAAACATTTGACTCTGTGTTACATGTGTACAGACTTTTTCTTGGCATTATCCCTTAAATAATAAAATTTAATAACTATCTACAATGCATTTACACTATATTAGGTATTTTTTTCTTTTTTGAGGGATGTACATGTCTCTGGGCAATATTTCCCTGCAGGCTGTATTAGGTATTTTAAGTAACTGAGATGATTTAAAGGATGTGGGAGGGTGTGCATAGTTTAATGCAAATAATGTATCATTTTATATAAAGGGCTTAGCACCTGCACATTTTGGTATCACAAGGGTCCTGGAACTAATTCTCCATGAATACCAAGAGATGATTGTGTACATAAATTTATTATATATTTTTGTTCTAAAATTAATTATAGGAAATTATAAATAATACACATCATTTATATAAAGTTTATTGCATATTAACAAGCATAAATTATTTGACAATCACAATACCTACTGTGTTATACATATATTTAAATTTTTCATCTTGAAAAATCATATTTTTCAATTCCATGAAGTTGTATCTTGATATAAAACAGAAAATTCTTACATATTTTTTTCTGACCCCACTAATGCTTTATATGGTGCATCATACATTTTAGAGGTTAAATAAATATAGATTGATTAACAAGTTGTGACCTGAAAATCCTGGAAACATTCCTTACCTGAAGACAGATTGTGTGTGTTATTGATATGCTTTCAAATTCCACCAAGTCATTCCAACAATTACTTCTGCACAAAGAGTTTTTTAAAAGCCACACCACACTGCTATTTTCAGTGGTCAGGTTATTATAAATCCAGAGATTTGTCAATTAGCATCAGAATTACTTGTTAAAGTGGGAAAGGAGATAAACAGAGATAGGGTCCTTGTTAACTCATTAATATTCCCTATAATGAAAAATGTTGCAGGAAAGAAATAGCCACAGTAATATGTGTAATCAATCTAGCTGGAGAAAAGTGATGCAATTTGTTATCTTTACGGAATTGCTCTGTTCGCTAGTCAGCTAGTCGGCATATTTATCAAATGCCCAGTTGGTGCATAATAGTGTACTCTTTCTCTGGGCTGCACGTTACTTGAACTTCATTCATTCATCCATCCTTTCATTCACTCACTCATTCAGGGTTCCATCTTTAACCATTCTTGGCCTGCCTGTTATGTGAAAATCACTATTACAGGTGCTGAAATAATATAGGTGAGCAAGACAGTTTCTGAAGATGGAGTCAGTGGAGGGCAAAGTTTAGAAAATTAAAAAATGAAAGAGTATGGAAGTGAATTTTGATGAAATAAACACAAGCTAGAGGGTTCGTCTTGATCCCAGAGTTTAAAGATGGATAACAGAGTGGATATTATAACTGACTGTAAAGCTAACCTCAGCAGAAATGGAACCCTAAGGTGGGCTGGCTCTTTAACAAGACTGAAAAGTAAGGTGCTTAGCCGATGTAGAAGATTCAGGAGATGTCAGAGCAGACAGTAAGGTAAGCTGTCAAAATTTATGCATAAAGTGCACTGTCCTTATTTTTCTAAATTATTTTCTAAAATACCATAGACTGAAAAGCTTAAATAGTTGACACTTATTACATCAAATTTCTGTAGAATAGAAATTCCAGATCAAGATGCCAGTAGGGTTTTTTCTTTTCTTTTCTTTTCCCTTCCTTCCTTCCTTCCTTCCTTCCTTCCTTCCTTCCTTCCTTCCTTCCATTTTCTTTCTTTCTTTCTTTCTTTCTTTCTTTCTTTCTTTCTTTCTTTCTTTCTTTCTTTCTTTCTTTCTTTCTAAAATTTATTTATTTATTTAAAAGGCAGAGTTACACAGAGAGGAAAGAGCTAACAGAGAGAGATTTCCCATCCACTTGCTCCACTCCCCAAATGGCAGCAATGGCAGGGATTGGGCCAAGACAAAGCCAGGAGCCAGGAGCTTCTTCCAGGTCTCTCATGTGGTTGACAGGGATCCAAGGACTTGGATCATCTTTCTCTCCTAGGTGCATTTCCTAGGTGTATTATTAGGGATCTGGATTGGAAGTGGAGCCGCCAGGACTTGAACCACTGCAGACAGAAGCTTAACCAGCTGCACCACAGAGTTGGCCCCAATGTTGGTTTCCTTTAAGGCTGTGCTCTTTGGTTTGTAGATGAATGTCTTCTCCCTGTGTCATCATATGGTCTTCTCTCTATATTTTTGTGTTCTAATCTTTCCTTTAAGAATTCTAGTTGTATTGGATTAGAGTCTACCCAAATGACCTCATTCTAACTTAGTTACCTCTTTAAAGATCCTACCTCAAAAATAGCACGTTTGGAGGCACATCTCTTAATAGTCACCAGGAGTGAGTCTTGCAGAGTCAGAAGTCCTAATTCTGAAGAAAAAGCAATTTGGATCCAGATAGGATGATGAGCCAGGGAGCCAAGTACCAATAGAAGAGCCCAGTTGAAGTGCGGATTGATCAAGCTGTAATTCACTCCCTGATTTACTTGTTTCATGCTAGATGGATGTCTCAGTGCAATGAAGTATATGGTTGATTTAACATTGAAGTTTGCTTCAAATATTCCTTGATACCTTTGCCTCACTGAAAACAATTGTATGTTCTAGGATTTGGGAACTCAGACAGGGGATAGGAAAGAACATTTAACCATAGTCTCTGTAATTAGAGGGTATTAGGTTCCTTAACCAATTTCTACTCCAAGGATTTATTCTTTCTGAAATTTTATTATTGTCCAATACTAGTAACCCAAAGCATATAACAGAAGAAATTGTTATATAAGATAGGGCATTTTAACTGAAGTAGTAGAAAACCAAACTGAAATATGTTAAGCTAGTATTTTCAAACTTTTCTGACGCTGAGACTCGTTGCCTAAAAAAGTCATGGTTTTTTTTGTCCCTTCCCTCGGATTTCTGTTTGAGCGGTTGGAGTAGGATGTGCTTCTTAAGCTTTTATTTTATTTTAAAAAATGTATTGGAAAGGCAGGGAGAAAGAGAGTGAGGGAGAAAGGTGGGGGGGGGGGAGACCCCATCTACTAGTTATAAATGAAATGATTCCAAACGCATGTAATAGCTAGGGCCATGCTGAGTTGGAGCCAGGCATTGGGAACCCAATCCTGGTCTCCCATATAAGTGGTGGGAACCTAATTACTTGGGAGCCATCAGAGCTGCCTCTCAAGTTCTCATCAACAAAAAGCAGACGTCAGGAGCTAGAGCCTGTTACAGAGCACAAACAATCTGATATTGGGATATAGCCATCTTAAGTGCTGGGATAAACCTCTGCCCCATTCCTCTATTTTATTTTTGCAAACAAATGGAGGCAACAATATCAGTTTGTGTCCAAGCTCTTTCTAGTTGTGCCATCACAGATGTATCCATCACAAGTGTGACCATAATACTCATGGCCACAGAACAGCTGCTGGCATATCATACTTAGAAAGAAAAGAAGAAATGTTAAAAGAAAGGTAAAGAGAGAGGAAGGAAGGAAAATCCTAATTTAGATATCACTTAGAAATTGTCTTCTATTGTCTCATTGTAGAATTGCAACACATATTTACTTTTTAAAAATAGATTTATTTAGCCGGCACCGTGGCTCAACAGGCTAATCCTCCACCTTGCGGCGCCGGCACACCGGGTTCTAGTCCCGGTCGGGGCGCCGGATTCTGTCCCGGTTGCCCCTCTTCCAGGCCAGCCCTCTGCTGTGGCCCAGGAGTGCAGTGGAGGATGGCCCAGGTGCTTGGGCCCTGCACCCCATGGGGAGACCAGGAAAAAGCACCTGGCTCCTGGCTCCTGCCATCGGACGATCGCGGTGCGCCGGCCGCAGCACGCCGTCCACGGCGGCCATTGGAGGGTGAACCAACGGCAAAGGAAGACCTTTCTCTCTGTCTCTCTCTCTCACTGTCCACTCTGCCTGTAAAAAAAAAAAAAATAGATTTATTTATTTATTCGACGGGCAGTTAGAAAGGAGACACACACACACACACACACACAGATTGTGATCTTCCACCTGCTGATTCTCTCTCCAAATGCGCAAAATGGTGGTCAGGGCTCAGCCAAGAGGAGCCCAAGAGTCAGGAAGTTGATTTGGGTCTTTCACATAGGTGGCAGGGGTCCAAAAAATTGGGCCATCTTCTGCTGCTTTTGTGGGTCCATTAAAGGAGCTAGATTGGAAGTGGAGCAGCTAGGACGAGAACTAGTTACTATATTGGATGCCAGTGTTGCAGGCAGCCGCTTAACCCACTGGGTCACTTTTAAACCATGGCAAATGACATTTCCACGTTTGGCTTAGATTAGTCAGGACTTACTACTGAGCTGGTGATAGCTCAACTTTGTGAAAGACATGCACAAGGCCGGCACCGCGGCTCAATAGGCTAATTCTCCACCTGCACACCGGGTTCTAGTCCCAGTCAGGGTGCCGGCCTCTGTCCCGGTTGCTCCTCTTCTGCTGTGGCCCGGAAGTGCAGTGGAGGATGGCCCAAGTGCTTGGGCCCTGCACCCCATGGGAGACCAGAAAAAGCACCTGGCTCCTGGCTTCAGATCAGTGCGGTGCACCAGCCGCAGCGCGTCAGCCGCAGCAGCCATTGGAGGGGGAACAAACGACAAAGGAAGACCTTTCTCTCTGTCTCTCTCTCTCTCACTGTCCACTCTGCCTGTCAAAACAAAAAAAGATATAATTACAGGGGGTTTAATAGGCAAACAATGGTATGTGCTACACACATGTACAGTTAATCCATTAATTTTATTAGTCATGGTAAAAGTAGAACTAGATAATTAAGGTTGATATGAAATAGTTAATATTTATTTCTTATGTGAAAGACACTGCATTCTAAGGGTGTTACGTAGTTTCACATACTGAAAGCTCACAATACTACTATCATGATGTCTACAGATGTCTGAAGTGGAGATATTAATTATTTTATCTAAGATTGTACTGAGCCAGGATTTGAGCCTTGACATTCTGGGTCCTATAACTATACTCTAAATCATATTCTATCTCACATAAACAGAAAACAAAACTATACCTCATATGTACACAAAGTGACTATACGAAAATCAGTGAAATTTATTTGGTGCTAGGTTACATTGTTAATTTTATTTCTTATACGAGAGTACAATTTAGTTACCTT
Organism: Sylvilagus floridanus; assembly: GCA_949820135.1. Lineage (NCBI taxonomy): Eukaryota > Metazoa > Chordata > Mammalia > Lagomorpha > Leporidae > Sylvilagus > Sylvilagus floridanus. Next base: position 125,220,788 of record OX463225.1, read on the forward strand.
CTATCTGCCAAACTATACCAGAAACTGTGAAATTTCAAGGTTGAATAAGAAGTGATGTAGCTCTCCTGAAGGAGTTTAAAATCTAGTGGAAAGAGTAGCCATTTAAAAATGATATAAAACAAGGTAGCGTGTAAGCAATGCAAAGCAAACACAAAGTCCAGGCTGTTGGTTTGAAAATAAAAGGGCAGTTAATTCCTTCTTGGTGGAAAAGATTCATGAAAAAGACCTCATTAAGTGTAGATGTGGGGACAGAAGAGGATATTCCAGGCTAATAGGTAAAGAATCACAGAACTGAGTGTGGGGCCAACACTGTGGTGTAGCGGGTAAAGCAGCCGCCTGCGGTGCCAGCATCCCATATGAGTGTGTGTTTGTATTCCGGCTGCTCCACTTCCAATCCAGCTCTCTGCTATGGCCTGGGATGGTCCAACTCCTTGAGCCCCTGCACCCTTGGGGTAGACAGGGAAGAAGCTCCTGGCTCCTGGCTTCCAGCTTCTGATTAGCACAGCTCCATCTGTTGCGGCCATTTGGGGAGTGAACCAGCAGATGGAAGACCTCTCTCTCTCTCTCTCTCTCTCTCTCTCTGCCTCTCTGTGACTCTGCCTTTCAAATAAATAAATAAATAAATCTTTAAAAAAAGAATTGAGTGCATGGTGAGTTCAATTTTGTGAGTGAAATGGCATAGCTGGAAAGTAGGGGACTTAGAAATATACTGGATTGTGAGACTGGAAATACTTAAATTGAAAGGGATACCACATCTTTTATTTTCAAAGATAGTTTATTTGAAAGACAGAATTACAGAGAAAGGGAGAGATCTTCCTATTTGCTGGTTCACTCCCCAAATGGTCCCAATGGTCTGGGCCAGGCTAAAGCCAGAAACCATTAACTCCATCCAGGTCTCCCACATTGGTGGCAAGGGTCCAAGTAAGTGGGCTATCTAGTGCCACGTTCCCAGACATATTATCAGGGAGCTGGATCAGAAGAGGAGCAGCCAGGCCTTGAACCGGAGTTCATAAGGGATGCTGGCATTCCAAGGGATGCTGGTTTAAGGCTGTGGCTTAACCTGCTGCACCACAGTGCCAACCTAGACACCACATCTTTTATGAAATTTACTTCTACACATACACAGCCATGATTATTAGATAGGGGTGTCATTACTATGGTGGGTGATTTATTTTCTCTCTAGGTGATCCTGTACCTGGCTGGGAGTCTGCCCATGTAGGGGGTTAATCTGAGTGCTGGCAGGTGGCAGGAGCCCTAGGCAGATTTCCCCCACCCCCATCTTCTGTTGAAGGGCCTTGTGATTGTCAGGTAAACTGCTCCCAGGTGTGGTCCAGGCCCATCGGGAAGGCTACATGATATTCAAGCTGATTGGAGAAGCATAGCAGTGCCACTATTGGCTTTATCCTATGGAGTTAGTGCTACTCCAAATTAGCTATGGCCCCTCTGCCTGGCCTTTAAAAGGTGTTCTTTATTGTTAATAAATGGACACATGTTCACCGCTTCAACTTGTCTCTAGTGCTTCTTGCAGAAGTACGCCGTTGCCCTACCATCCTGGCAGAGTGGACCTTACAGGACAAGTCCACAGCTCTCAACTCCTATCTCTTGGTAACACTCAGGAAGGATGTTTTCTTACCTTCTCTACTTAATTTACTACCCAACCCACCTTTAGGACCCATTTAATTATTTTCCTTATGCAACATCAAAATATGTCTTATACTCTTGCAGCGTTACTGAGAGACTGTTTTGTGTTTTCAGATAGATTAGAACCTCATAGCAGAGAGGGATGATATTGCTAAATATCTATGGTTTTAGAATCTCCTTCATTTTGTGACTCTGTTGTCTTTATATTGTATCCAATAAGTATATGTGAAATCATGGCCCACATTAGACCAATTCCCTATAGAAGTTTGCACACACTTAGATATCATTTTTACAGGTGGTTTGAGCATGTAGCTTTTACCAAGAGAGCTATCCACGGGGAAGTGTCACTTCGCATGAAATGGCATTATCTGATACTTTTCCCACTTCGCTCTTAAGTCAGGTAAAGGAGAGAGCTAGAAGACTTTCCAGTCTTCCCCTGACAAGCTAGGGCATCTGTCAATGCCTCAGACATCTTACCTGACTCAAGAGTTTACTTGATCTGCTACCAACCTGACATGTGTTGCCTTAATAAATTTTCTTTGGGGGAATCCATTCCATAAGCAAACCTGACTGTGATCTTTTCCCAGGGCAGTTGCTTCTTTACTCCTCCCTGGTTGTTTTTATGTCAGGCAGCTCCAACTCCTTAATCACGACTTCTGTATTCAAGTGGTGTTTTCTATATCAGCCCTGTGTTTAAATTAACAAGGAGTCAGTTCTCTCAGATACTCAATACGGACTTCACTTTTCCAATGATTATTAGCAAGAATTGTTCATATTTATGCACTTCACTGTATTAGTTCAATACATTTATACAATGTGCACTGATCAAAACAGGGCAATCTACATTTCCCCTTCTTGGACATTGCATTCTGAGTGGAGGCTTGGAGCATCTCTCTCTTATTTGCTCATACAATATATTCTGGATTATTGTGAACTATCATCTACCCTCTATACTGTGAAACACTAGAAACTTATTCCTTGGATCTGATTCTGAGTTGGGACCTTTATCCAAACTCCCTCTTATCCCATGAATTTGACTTGCAGTATTTCTCTCATAGGAAAAAAGTCCCTGAGATAGCTATTTCTGAACCACTGATGATGGAGAAGAAAAAGTATTCCAGGACCTGAAGTCCTCACGTTGGGCGCTCCTTGTCTGGCAGGCTTTACTCAACAAGGTCTTTGTTGATAGGAAGCAAGTAGCCTTGAAAGATCATAATAATCTTCAGAAACTTTATATAACTTTATTAGCAGTAAACATGATTGCTAATTTATTTCATACCTAAAAACTTTTTTTTTTAAATTAGTTCTTTATTGTGAACTTCATGGGAGACCCTTGGGACAGAAGTTTTCAAATCTAAAATTAGGTTCTCTTGATTAGTAGAAGTTACACAGGTATTCCCCAGGATATAACAGTGCTTGGAGACAGGCAAATCAGGATGTACAAACCTAGAATTTGGTGCATTTCTCCCCACCCCCAGTTCTAGGATAGGCATTACTCTATTGTTAGAGCAGTCTTTTCATAGAGATTGTGCTAGCCTCTCAACAATGCCCCAGGAAGCTTCTGCTAAATGGTTGTAGCTGCTGATTTGAAGCCTATTTACCATTTTCATGGTTAGCTCTCCATAAACATTTCTTAATGATTGAAAGAATGATCTTCCCTATGCAGGACTCCCTCAGCATCATCTCTGATAAATTACCATCTTGTTTCTAATTAAACACCTTCACGTGATGGAGAATGTGTTATTCTGTAAGACCAGTTTTTCTATTGTGATATAAATTAAATGGAAAGTTCTATTTCACAAAGTCTTGCCTTTACTAACTTATTAATTCATTTTTACTTATAGAAAGAACAAGTTGTTGCAACTGGTTAATGCTTCTGTAAGCACAGGTCCCTATTCAGATAGCATACTAGAAGGGGACAGAATCATTTGGTCTTCTTGATTAGTTCTTCAAAGGAGCTCATGCTCAGTTAGCTCTTACCAATTATGCCTACATTAAAACTTTGAATGACACCTGATGTCTCACTGTTACACACATGTGTACTTGTGTGCACTATATAAAATGAAATCAACATTGTGAAGGAAAATACATGTCCTTTACATAGCATTCTACAGATACAAATGTCATAAAGTCCTAGTACTAAATATTCAAGATTGACATACTAAATTTTGGTCAAATACTCAGCCAGGGGTATCTTGTGTGGTGTCTCTGCACAGGTTATAAACTTGTTTCTTTTCTTCTTCTCTTGGTTGTTAGGGCCACTTAGTTGTCAATGTAAAAGGACCACTTCCTATTTTAGAGCTATTATGCATGATAAATAGTCGATCTTTACAACTGCTCCAAGTTCTGTCCTTACAGTCCATCTACCCTGGCTACATTGAAGTTCATCAACATTTCCATGGATGATGCATTTTCCATTTTGGTTTTGCATAGCTATTACACAAGCCTGCATGGATCTGTTCAAACTGTGAAAATGCTGTTGCAATGAGATGAGTGTTGTGGAACTCCCCATACCAATGTGGGATAAAGAAGTACTTTTGTACTGAAAAACAGTTCAAAAGAATCATCCAAGCCCCTTCCTTTTTGTTTTCTTTCTCCTAGTAAAGTAGCTACTTGTATTTAGGAATTGTTGTTGTTGTTGTATGTGTGTGTGTATGTGTGGGGGTGGGGATAAGGGAGGGGAGTATTGATTTGAGTAAGAGTTTGAGTATTTAAAACTGCTTCATGCTTATGTGAAGAAGGTAGAAATTACTCCTCTATTCAACATGAAAGGATGGAGATTCGCCTATTCTTTGTTAAGAGGACACACATAGTCTTTTTTTTAAAGTTTTATTTATTTATTTGAACGAGTTACACAGAGAGGCAGAGGAAAAGAAAGAGAGAGAGAGAGAGAAAGAGAGAGGAGAGGTCTTCCATCTTCCATCCGCTGGTTCACTCCCCAGTTGGCCACAACAGCCAGAGCTGGGCTGAGCCGAAGCCAGGAGCCAGGAGCTTCCTCAGGGTTTCCCACAGGGATGCAAGAGCCCAAGGACTTGGGCCATCTTCTACTGCTTCCCCAGGCCACAGCAGATAGCTGGATGGGAAGTGGAGCTGCTGAGTCTCAAATCGGTACCCAGATGGGATGCTGGTGCCTCAGACGTGAGCGTTAACCCACTGCGCCACAGCACAGGACCCTGCACAGAGTCTTAAAATGATTTGACCTTTATTCAGTACTTGGTGAGAGAGTGAGCCCAGAAACTCAAGCTTTCTATTTCTTAGCCCGTTGGTTTACCATCATTGTGTCATTCTAATGGATAACTGATGGAAACCCCTTTCCAAGTTTTTAAGTACAAGCAGTACAGCTCCAGGAAATGGAAGTGGGTGTTCTAATGATCCAGTCCTCATCCCTGAGACCTTTCAGATGTAACATAAGACATATTTAATGATTATTATATAAAAGTACTTCAAAAACTCATGAAAAACCAATTTAAAAGAATTCATTTCAGTGAAAAAATTTTATAATCCTTACACAGTTTTTCCATAATATACATTTCCAAGAACTTTTTTAAAGTTCTAGGTGAACCATTAGAATGGCATTTATCATCTTCCAACTGATTATGTTAGTAGTCTTTTCAAGACTTTTTATTTATTTGAAAGTCAGTGTTATACAGAGAGGAGAGGCATAGAGAGACAGTCTTCATCCCCTAGTTTACTCCCCAGATGGGTGCAATGGCCAGAGCTGTGCTGATCCAAAGCCAAGAGCGAGGAGCTTCCTCTGGGTCTCCCACGAGGGTGCAGGGGCCCAAGCACTTGGGTCATCTTCCATTGCTTCTCCAGGCCATAGCAGAGCTGGTTGAGAAGTGGAGCAGCCCCTAGGGGATGCCAGCACTGCAGGCAGTGGCTTTACCAGTTAAGCCACAACGCTGGCCCTCAAGAACTTTTCAAAGATGCTTCATATATGACAGAAATATTGTTTTACACGGCAATTTACATACAAGGAAATCAAGGTTGGATAATGTAACTGTAGCTGAAAGTCAGCACTTGATCCCAGAGCATTTAAATCTAGGGCAGGCATTTGTCCTAGTGGCTAAGATGCACATTAAGATGTCCATGGCTCCTAGTTTTGGCCTAGGATGGCTCCTAGTTTTGGCCTGGCTCAGTATATGGTATTGCAGGCATTTAGGAGTTTCTCTCTCTCTCTCTCTCTCTCTCTCTCTCTCATACACACACACACACATACACACACACACATAAATACATACTTTTTAATAAAAAAAGGAACATTTGGATCATTCTCTCCCTTTTTCATTCTATCAGTTAGTATTAGCAAACACTAGTCTTGTTTGTGTGATCCCTTTGACTCTTAGACCTATCAGTGTGATCAATTGTGAACTGAAATTGATCACTTGGACTAATGAGATGGCCTTGGTACATGCCACCTTGATGGGATTGTATTGGAATCCCCTGGCACAATTCTAACTCCATCATTTGGGGCAGGTCCGATTGAGCATGTCCCAAATTGTACATCTCCTCCCTCTCTTATTCCCACTCTTATATTTCACAGGGATCACTTTTCAGTTAAAATTTAAACACCTAAGAATAATTGTGTGTTAAGATAATTGCAAATGATTAAAAAATCTTGGTGTTAAATTGGAAATTGCATAGATAATTAATCAATTCTTTAAAAATCATGTAGGATCTCTGTCCTTAATGTGTTGTACATTGTGAATTAATACTATAACTAGTACTCCAACAGTATTTTCACTTTGTGTCTCTATGTGAGGGCAAACTGTTGAAATGTTTACGTAATATGTACTAAACTGATCTTCTGTGTATAAAGAGAATTGAAAATGAATCTTGATGTGAATGGAAGGGGAGAGGGAGTGGGAAAGGGGAGGGTAGCGGGTGGGAGGGAAGTTGTGTGTGGGGGGAGCCATTGTAATCCATAAGCTGTACTTTGGAAATTTATATTCTTTAAATAAAAGCTATATATATATATATATATATATATATATATATATATATAGGAACATTTGAACCTAGATTATACTAGCATAACCATAATATCAAGCCACTTTCTAACATGGAGCATATTTTATTTTATTTGACAGGCAGAGTTAGACAGTGAGAGAGAGAGACAGAGAGAAAAGTCTTCCTTTTCTGTGGGTTCACCCTCCAATTGCTGCTGCGGCTCTGTGCTGATCCGAAGCCAGGTGCCAGGTGCTTCTCCTGGTCTCCCATGGGGTGCAGGGTCCAAGGACTTGGGCCATCCTCCACTGCATTCCCGGGACACAGCAGAGAGCTGGATTGGAAGAGGAGCAACCGGGACAGGATCCGGCGCCCCGACTGGGACTAGAACCCGGGGTGCCGGTGCCGCAAGGCGGAGGATTAGCCTATTGAGCCACAGCGCTGGCTGAGCATACTTTAGATTCAAAGATGTTCAGATGTTTCTGATGTTTAAAATTGGGATAACTAAAAATAAATTAAATATTTTTATTAAAGATTTATTTATATATTTAAAAGGCAGGGTTATGGAGAGGCAGAGAGAGGAGAGAGAGAGAGAGAGAGAGAGAGAGAGAGAGAGAGAGAGAAAGTCTTCCATCCGCTGGTTCACTCACTCAATGGCTGCACCTGCCGAAGTTACACCAATCTGAATCCAGGAGCCAGGAGCTTCCTCCAGGTCTTCCATGTGGGTGCAGGGGCCCAAGGACTTGGGACATCTTCCACTGCTTTCCCAGGCCATAGCAGAGAGCTAGATCAGAAGAGGAGCAGCTGCGGCTTGAACCAGTGTCCATATGGGATCCTGGCATTGCAGGTGGTGGCTTTACCTGCTATGCTGCAGCACCAGCCAAAATAAATTCAATCTTTTATCATAATGGTGAAGAGGAGTCTGAGATCAGAGCAGCTGAGGTTGGAGGTGGGATGAAGGTAGCAGAATGTCTGTCTCCATCCCAGTTGTCCAAATTACTATTCTCAGTCTCATTGGATCAGATAGATATGAACTGCAGCTCATAGAATGTAATCTCTTAATGTTTCATTTCTCAAAATCATGCATTTTGGAAATAAGTTCTTACTCCTGTGGGGAGGTTGGAATCTCTGTTATTTTGTAAAAAAAAAAAAAAAGAGAAAAACCAAAGTGATGGCTCCATTAATTAGCTGCCTACCTTCTAAACAGCTCAGAGAACTTTCCTTGAGTGAACTTTTTTCACATCAACACCTCCATGAGATGACAGGTGCCAAATGCTATTAATCCCATTTTTCAGATGAAGAAATACTCACGATCCTCTATTTCTGTCTGAAGAGCATAACATACCCTGCAGTATGTGTCAGTTTATACATCCGTTTGGTTTCACCAAACCCCTGATAATGCTGTCTTTAAGCTTTGAGTTTCCTTTTTTCCTTCAGTTTTTAATTTTTCATTTATATCTTTGTGTTTCTGAGGATTGTTAAATTTAGGTGCTAAATGGCATTGTCTATAAAAAAGAGAAATAGCTATTATGCAGTTGGGGAAACTTCCAATTTTTTGAAATATTCAGAAATAAAATACAGGCATTCATATTAGAACAAACCTGATAGGCAATTAGAACTTTTCATTTAACTAGCTCTGGGGGAATTCAGGAAGACACTAACACTGGAACAGTGACAATGCAAAAGAAGTAGCTTGCGCTTGCCTTTTCTCAAAAGAAGTAATGAGTGCCTCATTCTTCTGACCCTGTGTCAGAAATGAGCACGGTGACTCACGCTGGGTCTAGGCAGCACAGGTCAGTTAAAACAAAAGTGAAATGTAATGACACCATGTTCCTGGGACCCGTTTGAGTGGTTCTAGAATCAGAATCAGGAATTTGGCATGGGGCATGGCTTAACAACTATTTAACTCTGTGTTGGACACTGCTGGGTACCAGGCATTATCTTATTAAGGACGACAGTGGAAATGCTATGGTGAATACTATGATCTTCACAAGGTCACACAAAATCTTTTGTTTTTTTAATTTTTATTTATTTGAAAGAGTTATAGACAGTGAGAGAGAGACAGACAGAGAGAAAGGTCTTCCTTTCATTGGTTTGACCCCCCCAAATGGCCGCTATGGCCAGAACTGTGCCAATCTGAAGCTAGGAACCAGGTGCTTCCTCCCGGTCTCCCATGTGGCTGCAGGGGCCCAAGCACTTGGACCATCCTCCACTGCCTTTCTGGGCCAAAGCAGAGAGCTGGACTGGATGAGGAGCAACCGGGACTAGAACTGGCGCCCATAAGGGATGCTGGCTCTGCAGGTGGAGGATGAACCAAGTGAGCCATGGCACCAGCCCCCAACACACAAAGTCTTTTACGTGTTGTCTTGCCATCTGTTATCACATGGTTATAGTGAACAACACAGAGATTGGAAGCAATAATGAAGTAGTCTTGAATATCTTCATTTAGTATCAGTATTGGGTTATACAGATATGTTGGAAATATTCTCTGAAAATGCATTTCAGCTATCTATATTTTAATGTCGATTAGATGCATGGAGAATTATATAAATGTACTGTAACTACAAAGCAGTATGAAATCACTGAACAGGATTCTAGGTGAACCACTAGAATGGCATTCATCATCTTCCAACTGATTATATTAATCGTCTTTTTACCACTCTCTCAGGCTGCACTATTTTCCTTCTCCAGTGAATTCTCACCTGTTGACAATATGATAATTTTCAAAAAATTATTTATTTTATTTAAAAAAATTTTTAAGTGGGCAAATTTCATGTGTTTCATATATACAGATTTAGGAACATAGTGATACTTCCCATCCTACCTTCCCTCCTGCCCATGTCCATTGCCTATCAGGTAAACGCAAGCTCCTTCCTCATTGGGTAAGAAAGCTTTTTCTAATTTTCCACAACTGGCCACCAATTTTGTTTGTAAATCTTTAACATCAGTCCTATACAACCCATGACTCAACCAAACTAAAGTATATTTGGAATTCTCACTTAACATGATTTTTTCCATCTCGGTTTCTCCTCCTTTTAAAAATAGTTTGTGGAGTGACATAAAAGTCATTCATTGAAGTGTACAATGTAATGCTTGTTAATGTATTCAGTGAGTTGTGTAACCGATGTAATGCTTTTTTTTTCTTTTTAAATTTTTTTTTACAGGCAGAGTGGACAGTGAGAGAGAGAGAGACAGAGAGAAAGGTCTTCCTTTGCCGTTGGTTCACCCTCCAATGGCCGCCGGGGCTGGTGCGTTGCGGCTGGCGCACTGTGCTGATCCGAAGGCAGGAGCCAGGTGCTTCTCCTTGTCTCCCATGGGGTGCAGGGCCCAAGCACTTGGGCCATCCTCCACCGCACTTCCTGGCCACAGCAGAGAGCTGACCCCAGGACAGAATCCGGCGCCCCTACAGGGACTAGAACCCCGTGTGCTGGCGCCGCAAGGCAGAGGATTAGTGAGCCGCGGCACCTGCCCCAATGTAATGCTTTTTAATGCATTCAGTGAGTTGTATAGTTTTACAACATTTTCATCACCTCCAAAAGAAGTTGCACCAATTATCAATCATTCTTCCATACCTCCTACTTACACTTCTATGGCCTGGGCAACTATTAATCTACTTTACACCATGAGATTTGTCTATTCTGGACATTTCATATGAATGGAAGAACATATTTTTGTGGCTTACATATTATTAATATGTCAGGATTACATTCCTTTTTATTGAAAATAACCTTTTATTGTATGACTGTTACACAATTTGCTTATCAAATGATTGATTTACATTTGGATTGTTTCTACTTTCTAACTATCATGCATAGAGATGTTATGGGCATTCACGTACATTCAAGATCTCTATATGGATGTTAAGGCATATGTTAAATCAATTTAACATTCCAAGGAACTGCTAGAACTATTTTGTAAGATACCTGCATGATTCTGTTTCTACCAGCAATATGTGAGAATTCAAATTTCTCTATAATTTTGAAAACATTTGGTGGTAACATTCCTATTGGTTGTAAAATGGTATGTCCTTGTGTTTTGATTTTTTTCCTAGTTCAATGAACAGCTTTTCACATGCTTATTTTCACATTGTTTTTTGATTGAATTATTAAATTTTCTTTAGTTTGGGTATTGATGGATTTACATTTGTTGATATATCTTTTTCTTATTTTTATGATTTTTTCATTAATTAAGCATTTTCTAGTGTAGCATTTGAATTTCTTTAATGATTTTTATTTTTAAATGATTTCTCTAGGGCTTATGATATACATTTTTAAGTTGCCAATACCTACTTTAGATTTATGTTACCTTAATTCTGGTGTAATACAGAATTATATAGCTCCATTATTATACTATAGAACTCCATTATTATATTATATAACTCCAATATTATATATTATATAACTATTGTATTATATAGCTCCATTATTATATAGCTCCATTCTTTCACTTTTTGTGTTATTGCTATATAAGTTACCTATATGTTACATGCCTAGCTGTACAGTATTATGATTATTATATGTATTTTTCCTCTTAAAGAAGCTGACATAATAAAAGAAAGCAAATATATATTAATACAGTATAAATTTAACCTTAAATTTTTTAAGATTTATTTATTTGACAGGCAGAGTTACAGACAGTGAGAGAGAGAGAGACAGAGAGAAAGGTCTTCCTTCCATTGGTTCACTTCCCAGGTGGCCGCAACGGCCGGAGCTGCACAGATCTGAAGCCAGGAGCCAGGTGCTTCCTTCAGTCTCCCATGTGGGTGCAGGGCCCAAGCACTTGGGCCATCCTCCACTGCCTTCCCAGGGCACAGCAGAGAGCTGGACTGGAAAAGGAGCAGCCGGGACTAGAACCGGCGCCCACATGGAATGTCAGTGCCACAGGTAGAGGATTAACCTAGTTAGGCAAGGCGCTGGCCCAAATTTAACCTTAAAATTAATCACTTTTTGTTCCCTTCATGTCAATGACACATTTCAACAAAGCTTTCTTTCTATTTGCCTTCTTTGTGCTGTTTTTACCAACTTATTATACTTTTATATGTTACAGGCTCAACAATACAATTAAATGCGCAATTTTTTGTGCAATCACTCCTTAGGTAAGATAATTCAAAAGAACTAGTTAGCTATACTGTCATTCATAATTAGCTTTTCCAGTATTCTTGGGTTTTATGTGTGCATGCAATTTACGGTCTGTTGTCACTTGTTTTGAACCTAAACAACTTCCTTTATTTCTTGTAACTCAAGATTGCTAGGAACCAGAGCCTTCCCTTTTAATCTAGAAGTTTTCTTGCGTTCATTTCAGAAGACAAAAAAAACCCAGATTTGCTGGATCTAAATTCCTTGTTGATGCTCTTTCATTCAGCATTTGAAATGTCTTTTCACTGCCTCCTAACCCCTATTATTTCTAATGAAAACATGCTGCTAGTCTTATTCATATTTCTTGTATCTGATGAATTAGTTTAATCTTGATGATTTTAAGATTTTCTCTTTGTCTTTTATAATGTGTTTGATTATGGGTCCTTTTGCATTTATTATCCTTGGAGTTTGTTGAGCTTCTTGAAAGTGTAGATTTATGTTTTTCATCCAAATCAGGAAGATTTAATATTTTTCCCAACTATGTTTTCCACATTTTAATATCTTTCTTCCCCCTAATACTGCCACTATACCAATATTGGTACATTGGTGGGGACCTGCATTTCCCTGAGGCTCTGTTCACATTTTTTTCTTTCAGTTTTCTCTCTGTTCTTCTATTGTATAATCTCTATCGATGCATCTTCATGTTCATTGACTTCTTTTGCCAAGAAAAATCTGCTGGGTCCTATAGTGTATTTTTATTTTAGTTATTGTACTTTCCAGTTTCAGATTTTCTTTTTTTTTCTTGTTTTTTTTCTTTGTTTGTTATATAGTTATTATTTTTTATTTAATAAATGTGAATTTACAAAGTGCAACTTTTGTATTGTTGTGGCTTCCCCCCCCAACCTCCCTCCCTCCCGTGGCCCTCCCCTCTCCCACTCCCTCTCCCATCCCGCCCTTCATCGAGTTTCATTTTCAATTACCTTCATATACTGAAGATCATCCAGTTTCAGATTTTCTATTCGATTCTTCTTAATAGTTTCCCTTTCTTCATTGATATTGCCACATGGTGGATTATTTCCACATGCTTTCCTTTAATTTTTTTAAAGATTTATTCATTTTTATTTGAAAGAGTTACACACAGAGAGAAGGAGAGGCAAAGAGAGAGAGAAAGAGGTCTTCTATCCTCTGTTTCTCTCCCCAGTTGGTTGCAATGGCTGGAGCTGCACTGATCTGAAACAGGAGCCAGGAGCTTCTTCCAGGTCTACATGGCTGCAGGTGTCCTAGACCTTGGTCCATTTTCTACTGCTTTTCCAGGCCATTGCAGAGAGCTGGATCAGAATTGGAGCAGCCAGGTCTCGAACCAGCACCCATATGGGATGCTGGCACTGCAGGTGGTGGCTTTACCTGCTACACCATAGCCCCGGCCCTTCTTTTAATTCTTTAAATATGATTTTCTTCAGATCTTTGATCATGTTTATAATATCTCTTTTGAATTTTTTTCTTCTAAGTTATCCCCTCCATGACAGGTTCTATTGCCTTTTTTATTTCTTCATTGACTGGGTTATACTTTTCTCTTTTTTTAAAAAGTTAATGACCATTTATTTATTTATTTATTTATTTTTATTTGACAGGTAAAGTTATAGACAGTGAGAGAGGGAGACAGAAAGAAAGGTCTTCCTTTCATTGGTTCATCCCTCAAATGGCCGCTACAGCCAGAACTGGGCCAATCTGAAGCTAGGAGCCAAGTGCTTCCTCCCATTCTCCCATGCAGGTGCAGGGGTCCAAGCACTTGGGCCATCCTCCACTGCCCTCCCAGCCACAGCAGAGAGCTGGAATGGAAGAGGGGCAACCAGGACTAGAACTGGCACCCATATGGGATGCTAGCGCCACAGGCAGAGGATTAACCAAGTGAGCCACGGCGCCAGTCCCTGAAGTTTGCATTCTTTTAAGTTTGTCCACAGTATTTTCAACCTTGGCCATGCACAAGATGTTTGTTACCCTCAGAATTGTCTGTGGTTTGAACAGTGCTCTCTTTGACTTCCTCTTTATTTAAAATCTCTGCTATACTCTGGTTGTTCTGCCTCTAACTCAGATGTCAGCCTCCTCTACTTGCTAATTAATAGTGCTAGTATTTGCACACAGAGCCCTCCCCTCAAATTCAATTGAAGTTTGAAATCTAACCCTAGCAGGGGCAGTCTTTGAGGTTTACTGTGATGCTCCTGATGGTAGAACTTTGCACTGTGGAGCAAGAGATGGGAACAGGTGTTGATAAACATTTTAGAGACTGCTCCATGTGTATCCCCCAGTAGCAGAAGTGATGTATTCGTGCATACATACAGGTGAAAGTGTGTGAGAGTGACAGCAAGAAAGAGAGTTTTGAGGGCAATCAGTGTTGACAGCATCCTGCATCTACCTTCTTTTTTAAAATTTTATTTATTTATGTAAAGAGAATTGATTTAATGTATTTCATATATGCAGTTTTAAGAATAAGACAATACTTCCAAGCCTCCCCCATCCCCATCTTCCGTTCTTATTTTCTTTTAATTTTTTCCATACCATGCTTTTAATTTACCTTCTATTATGGATCTTTCACAGTGTTGAGCTAGGGAAAATGGAATTTGTCAATGTTTATTGCATACCACTGTAACTAGAATAAGTCTTCTATTCTAAGATGAGAACTGCCACCCACCTGTTGCATTCACTCAAGCATCTCTTTCACAAAATAGCATTATATAGGAAGTGGGATCTTCTCTAAACATTACCTGTAAGGCTGTAGCCCCTTTATGTAACATGAGTATGGGGTGGGAGAATGATATTCTTCAGCTTGTCACTGAAGGTCTTCTGCAGCATGGAACTGTAGAAACTGAAACCTACTGAAGTTTGTTTATTGCCAAAACCACTCAGAACTTTCCAGCGTAGGGATCTGGGAGACATGGGAATTGCCCTTCAACTCTTAAACCAGCAGCAGAATTTCCTTTGCAGAGCATAGCTGTGGAAGAAGAATGTAGTATTTTCTATCAATGCTCTAGCCTTCCACTGTTCTAACTAAGTTCTCAAGATTTTGATAAATAAGTGTTTCTTGATTGCCAAATTTTGGCAAGTTTAGTAGATTTCTCTTTGGGGAAAGTTTTCCCTGAGCAACAATCACAATTAAGAGGATTTTATTTCTAATTTTTTTTCTTTAATTCTTCCCTTGCCACAGCTTGTTGAAGACCAGATTTCCTGATAAATTTATCCCTTAAATGAAATTCTAATTAAACTGCTTACTGCTCAGTAATCATCCAAACTATACATTAAACTTTTATGTTTAATAAGACTCATAAGTGCTAAAGAAGACATAAAATAATTAGATATAATTTTCATATTTAAGATATTTATAGATTAGTAAGATATAGTTATACATACACACATATGTACTCATTTTCTCTAAATATGTATATCTTTATCCTATAACTAATCCTAACTATCCTAACCAGTCTTTTTCCACCAGAAACCTTTTATTCAAGGAATATAAACTTCACACATTTCTTAATTACAACTTCAGGAACATGGTGATTCTTCCCAACGTATCCACCCTCGCATCCATATTCCCACTGGTCTATAGCCTCCCTCTTCCATATCCATTCTTCTTTTTTTTTACTAAGATCTATTTTCAATTAACTTTATACACACCCGATTTACTCTATGTAAAGTAAAGAAATAATATGAAAAAAAAAACCTGTTCCTCAACAGTCGAGACAAGGGCTATTCAAAGTCGTTGCTTCTGAAAGTGTCAATTTTACTTCTATAGATTTCCTTTAGATACTCTGCTAGTTATCATTAATGTTATCAGGGAGAACATATGGTATTTGTCCTTCTGGGACTGGATTATTTCACTAAGTATGATGTTTTCCAGTTTCATCCATTTTGTTGCAAATGACCAGATTTTTTGATGCAAATGATCAGATTTCAGTTTTTTTTTTTTTTTTTTTTTTTTTTTTTTTTTTTTTTTTTTTACTGTGGTGTAGTATTCCATGGGGTACATATCCCATAAATTCTTTATTCAGTCTTCAGTTGACAGGCATTTGGGTTGATTCCATATCTTAGCTATTGTGAATTGCATTGCAATAAGAATGGGGGTATAGATAACGCTTTTATTTACCGATTTCATTTCTCTTGGGTAAATTCCCAGGATTGGGATGCCCTTCTTTGTATATTTTAACAGTTTTTATATTAAAGTCTGTTTTTTTATGATATTACCGTGGCCACAGCAGCTCTTTTTTGATTTCTGTTACCATGGAATATCTTTTTCCATCCTTTCATTTTCAACCTGCCATATATATCTTTGTTGGTGAGATATGTTTCTTGTAGGTAGCAAATAGATGGGTTTTGTTTTTTAATCCATTCTGCCAGTCCATATCTTTTCCTTGGAGAGTTGAGGTCGTTTACATTCAAGATGACTACTGATTAGTGGCTTGGCCCTTCCATTTTTCCATAATATTTTTCCAAAACATATACCTATTGTTTACTTTGGATTTACTTTGTAACTTTTTCCTGGGAGATTTTCTGCCTTCACCTTCTTTCATAGTGATGACCGTGTCTCTGTGTTTCTCTGTGTAGCACATCCTTAAACATCCTTTGTAATGCTGGAAGGGTGGTGAAAAATTCTTTCAATTTCTGTTTCTGATAGAAGGTCTTTATTTCACCTTCATTCATAAATGAGAGCTTTGTAGGGGACAGTATTGTTGGTTGACAGTTTTTTTCTCCTAAGACTTGGAATATATCTAGCCATTCTTTCCTAGCCTATAGGATCTGATGAAGTCAGCTGTGAGTGTAATTGGAGATCCTCTGAAAGTAATCTGACATTTTTTCCATTCATGTTTTAGAATCTTTTCTTTATTATTTTCTGTGGAGAGTTTGACTACAGTGTGTCACGGTGAAGATCTTTTTTGGTTATTTCTGTTAGGAGTCCTCTCTGCTTCCTGTACTTGAATGTCCCATTCTTTCTCCAAATTCGGGAAGTTTTCGCCAATCATTTCACTTAAAAAGGCCTTTTAATTCATTCTCTTTTTCCATGACTTCAGGAGCTCCCAAGACCCATAAGTTGGGTCATTTGATCGTATCCCATTAGTCTCCAATACTGCTTCTCAGTTTTCTAATGTTTTCTTTTTTTGGTCTGTCTGTAAATTTTCCAATGATTTATCTTCTAACTCAAATATTCTTTCTTATTTTTCACTGGATCTTTTGCTAAGGCTGTCCACAAAATTTTTTATTTGTTCAACTGAATTCTTCATTTCCAATATTTCATTTTTATTTCTCTTTATGATCATAGTTTCATGGGAGAAATTTTATTCATGCCATGTATGGATTTCATTGGTTCATGCATTTGCTTCTGATTACTTCTATATAATCCTATGATGAATTTTTTGAATTCCAATCTGTCATTTCTTCAGTCTCTGCATCTTCACAGTCTAGTATTGAAGTGTTGTGTTCATCTGGGGATATCATGTTGTCTTCCTTACTCTTGTTTTTCTTTCTTTCTTTCTTTCTTTCTTTTTTTTTTTTTTTTTGACAGGCAGAGTGGACAGTGAGAGAGAGAGAGAGAGAGAGAGAGAGAAAGGTCTTCCTTTGCTGTTGGTTCACCCTCCAATGGCCAGTGCGGCCGGTGCACCGTGCTGATCCAAAGGTAGGAGCCAGGTGCTTCTCCTGGTCTCCCATGTGGGTGCAGGGTCCAAGGACTTGGGCCATCCTCCACTGCACTCCTGGGCCATAGCAGAGAGCTGGCCTGGAAGAGGGGCAACCGGGACAGACTCCAGGCACCCCTACCGGGACTAGAACCCGGTGTGCCGGCACAGCAAGGCGGAGGATTAGCCTATTGAGCCACTGGGATGGCTCTTATTCTTGTTTCTTGAATTACTGCATTTATTATTTGGCATTTGTGAAGATGCTTATTGGTTTCTTTTTTGTTTTATTTTTGCCTTCTGATGGCTTTTATCTTTGGACTATGCCTTTGTGGCTTAGTGGAGTATAGTTTTTCATTGAATACCTGAGATGTGTGCTGTGTGTGCCAGGGAGCTCTGTTCAGTGCTATAGGGTAAAGAGAGTGTCCAAGGTGACACCCAGGTTGGGCAGGGTAAATCTCCTCTTTTTTTTTTTTATCAGAAGGGAGGTTGTTTCTGCTTGGTTGGCTTGTTGGTAGGAGCTTGGACACAAGTGGCACAGCTGTTATGTATATCCAAAATGGTGTCCACCCTCTCTCGGTTTGTTTCAAGACACCAGTACAGGGTGGTCAGGGAGAGAGACTGTGCCCCATTTTTTTTTCCTCTAGGTGGCAGGCACACTGTTTCCCACAGGGTTCCAAGGCAGGCCCAAGTCAGGCTCTTCCCGCAGCTTTATCACCAGTGGCTTGGACTGCTGCAGTTTGTTCTCAACTCACTCTCCAAAGCTGGTGCTGAGGCTCTTGGCTGCTGGGGTCCTGAGTTACATACATCTACACCCTCCACATAGTCCACAGTGTCCCTCTAATTTTTGTGGAGTTTCTTCTGCTGTTTTCTCAGTCTCTTCCCTGAGACTGCACTGTCTCTACTTTTTTTAAACTATCTCCCCTTAGACTAGAGCAGTAAGCTCCCTCCCTATTTCACTGTTTTGGATCCCTCCTAACCAATATATAATAAATGTCTTATCAGTGCTAACCTACTAATTATTCTCACCAATCCTAACAATTATGCCATATATCTATATCATTTTAACATAGATTTTATTATTTATATTATTTATTTGAAAGAGATAAATCATACTTGCATACAAAGACACAGCGAGATTGACAGGAACAGGCAGAGACAGAGAGACCTCTCTTCTGATTGACTCCCCAAATGGCTGCAACAGCTAGACATATGCCAGGTAGAAGCCAGGAGCCTGAGACTGAATTCAAGTTTCCCACATGGGTGACAGAGACACAAGTACTTGAGCAATCACCTACTGTCTCTCAGGTTGCAACTGTATTGGAAGAGGAGGAGCTGACACTTGAACTCAGGCACTCCAATCTGGGATGTGGGCAGTGCAAGTAGGGTGATTAACTACTGGGCCAAATATTCTCCTCTAACTCTATATAGACTAGGGGCCTCTGGAATCGGACTAATTGGGATTTGCACCATTGTTCTACCACTCAATTGCTGTGTGATACCCAGCAATTTGTTTAGCTTTTTGCAATTTGCTTACTCATATATGAAATGAGAACAATAATAATAACACCTCAAACATTGATGGCAGGATTAAGCAGAATAATTTGTATAGACAGGTAGCATATCCTAATTATGTAGTAGAGCTTTTTGCTCTTTAATACTTCATAAGTTCTTTATTGTATGAAAGGAGCTAGAGGAAAAAAGGAATCCTGTGTGCTTTTAAATGCTAAAAGGAAGATTCCTCTAGTTGAGAAGTTGTTGTATACAAATTTTTCATTCTTTGAAATCAAGACCTATGTTTAATTGCTTCATAACAGATCCTCAATAAATTCTTGTTGAACTGAATTTAAAAGTGAGTTTTACCATTTGAAGGATTTCACTATTTTCAGTTTTCTTTTTAAGCAACAGAGGAATATTTGAATAGATCATCCAACAGAACTATTTTTTGTTTGTTTTTAAAGATAGAAGAATTAACTTATATGGCAACACAATGAAATAGAATCTGGTCTCCTGAATTTGTTAACTACCCATGTGAACTTGCCAAATCCCTTCCTCATCTTCCAGGGTACTTGACCAGCAATCTTACAGCTATAAGTTGAAAGGTTATCTGCTGTCCATCCTGTGAAGGACCATAACAGTCTCTGGGGGCTTCTGCTTGTAATGGGGCTGCTTCCTGTCTGCTATGGCAGAGTACAGTTCAATAGGGGCTGTGCTAGCCAGAGGAGTCTGTGAAATTCTGCAGTACTTAGGGCTGTTGATCTACAACTATGGTGAGGGTCCTGCAGATTGGGGGTTACCTTTTTCCAGCAAGATGCTATGACCCTCATTGGGTAACCAGGGTCAGAGTGGCAATGTGCTCTGTTCCTGTCTCTCTGCCAGCTTTGAGAGTCTTGTGCTGTTTAGAGTTCCCATTACTTCTTTGCTGAAGCTTGCCTCTAATCAATCTTTTGAAAGCATTGTCATTTCCTTGTTGGCCTGCTTCTGCGTGCCGGAAGCAAGTGCAAAAACCTCCCTATTCAGTCATCTTGGATTCTGGTCTCTGTATTCTTCTTATAGCTTCAATTTGTATTTCCATAATGACTAATGATGATCGACCATTTTTTCCCCATGCACTTTTCCCTATCTACAAGCATTTTTAAAAAGGAATCTTTTCAAACCTTTATATATTTTGAAAGTCAGGTTGTTTGTCTATTAAGTTTTGAGAGCTCTTTATTCTGGATAAAAATCATTTATTAGATATATGTTTTGTAAATTTTCCCCATTTTCTGTTTTTTTATTATTTTTTTATTTTTTCAACAGTGTTTTCAAACTAGCAGCAGTTTTTAATGAAGGAGTTCAGTTAAATGAAGCCCTTCTGATTTATTTGTCTCCTCTGAATCACGCCTTTGGTGTGATCTATAAAATATCCTTATCTAAACCAAGTTCATAACAAACTTTTTATTTAGAAATTTTATAGTACTTAATGTGTTATCCAATGTGAAATAATGCTATTACTAGTACTGAAACAGTATTTTTACACTTTGTGTTTCTGTGTGGGTGCAAACTGATGAAATCTTTACATAGTATATATTGAATCGATCTTCTGTATATAAAGATAATTGCAAATGATTAAAAAATCTTGGTGTTAAATTGGAAATTGCATAGATAATTAATCAATTCTTTAAAAAAAATCATGTAGGATCTCTGTCCTTAATGTGCTGTACATTGTGAATTAATACTATAACTAGTATTCCAACAGTATTTTCACTTTGTGTCTCTATGTGAGGGCAAACTTGAAATGTTTACGTAATATGTACTAAACTGATCTTCTGTGTATAAAGAGAATTGAAAATGAATCTTGATGTGAATGCAAGGGGAGAGGGAGCGGGAAAGGGGAGGGTAGCGGGAGGGAGGGAAGTTGTGTTGGGGGGAGCCATTGTAATCCATAAACTGTACTTTGGAAATTTATATTCTTTAAATAAAAGCTTTATATATATATAAAAAGAAATTTTATAGTTTTATGCTTTATATTGAGGTTCATTCTCAATTTAATTTTAATTTTTATATAAATCATGAGCTCTTTGTCAAGTTCTTCCTCCTCTTTCCTTTCCTCCTCCTCCTTAATTTGTTCTTTTGCATGTTGTCTTTCAGTCTTAACAACATCATTTGTTTTAAAGCCTATCCTTTCTTCAGTGAATTTTCTTTGCATATTTTATGAAAATTAATTGACTATTTCTAACCCGTTTAAGCTGTTTTATTGGTCTATATGTTTATCATTTACTATACTGATTACTGCAACAATTTGGTAATTCTTGAAATCAATATAGTGAGTTCATCAAATTTTTCAAAACTGTTTTCTCTATGCCAGTTGATCTTTCTCTAAATTTTTCTAAATTTTATTGGCATAATGCATTATCCATTTCTACCAAAACTTTTATGGGTTGTTTATGGGGACAATTTTATATTTATAAATCAATTTTGGAAAAACTGGTATCCTAATAAATTGGGCCTTTTAATCCTCAATCATAAATCTATCTCTTATGTATTCACATTTCTTTAATCTATTTCATCAATGCTTTTCAGTGTGCAGTAGACTTCTATTACTGATATTTTTGATAAGTTCATACCCAAATATTTCATATTCAGTGGTGGAGCTTTAATTGTACTTTTTCAGATTTTTATTTCAAATTGTATAAAGACAGTACATAGAAACCCAATCAATTTTGATTCTGTATATTGAAATTTTGACATACTTATTTTTTCTTTCTAGGAGAAGAATTTTCCCCTGTGTCTTCTAATACATAGTTTTATTTTCTTTCCAAATTGCTTGCTTTTTATTCATTTATTTTTGCTCTATCCAACTGTCTGGAAATTAGATACAAAATTGAAGAGCAGTGCTGAAACAGATATTCATGCCCTGTTTCTGCTCTGAAAGAGGATTATTTTAGGCTTTTTTATTAAAGATGTATTTATTTATTTGAATGTCAGAGTTACACAGAGAGAAGAGAGGCAAAGAGACAGAGAGAAAGATGGAAGGTGGGAGAGGGAGGGAGGGGGAAGGAGGGAGAGAAAGAGAGCGAGAGAGGTCTTCCATTCGCTGGTTCACTCCCAAGTTGGCCACAAAGACCGGAGCTGACAAAAAATAGCTATAATATATTTTTTCATTATCCTACTAATATCTCTAATGTTTGCTTTCTTGTCATGATGATTGTAAACT
The DNA here is from genome assembly GCA_949820135.1 of Sylvilagus floridanus. Classification (NCBI taxonomy): domain Eukaryota; kingdom Metazoa; phylum Chordata; class Mammalia; order Lagomorpha; family Leporidae; genus Sylvilagus; species Sylvilagus floridanus. The sequence goes on from OX463225.1 coordinate 125,242,807, forward strand.
GTGACTTCTGTCTTTTTCCCACAGTTAGTCTGGATAGTGCCTTAAAAGACTATGGATCATTGGCTTTAGTAAGTTTTCTCTGTGTATTTTCTTTTCTATTTTTTCAATTTTTTTAAATTCTAATTATCTCGGGACCTGCGCTGTGGCACACTAGGTTAATCCTCCTCCTGTGGCGCCAACATCCCTTATGGGCACCGGTTCTAGTCCCGGCTGCCCCTCTCCCAATCCAGCTCTCTGCTATGTCCTGGGAAAGCAGTAGAAAATGGCCCAAGTCCTTGGGACCCTGAACCCACATGGGAGACCAGAAAGAAGTACCTGGCTCCTGACTTCGGATAGGATAGGCATAGCTCTGGCCGTTGGGGCCATTTGGGGAGTGAACCAATGGAAGGAAGACCTTTCTCTCTGTCTCTCTCTCTTACTGTCTATAACTCTACCTTTCAAATAAAAATCTTTAAAAAAATTCTAATTATCTTTCCTATTTCTTGCTATAGGTTTAATTTGCTGAGTTTTTCCTTATTTTTTTTTAATCCAATACTTATTTATTTATTTATTTTGAAAGCCAGGGCTACAGAAAGAGAGGGAGAGATGGAGAGAGATCTTATATTCATTGTTTCACTCCCTAGAGAGCTGCAATGGCTGACATTGGGCCGGGCCAGAGACAGGTGCCTGGAACTTCATTCGGGTTTTCCATGTTGGGTGGTCGAGACCCAAACACTTGGGTCACGTTCTGCTGCTTTTCTCAGGCCAATAGCAGGGACCTGGATCAAAAGTGGAGCAGCCAGGACATGAAAAAGTGTCAATATGGGGTGCCAGCATTGAAGGTTGTGGCTTTACCCTTTTGCCACAATGCCAGACCTTCTTTTCCTTATTTATTAACATGAAGGTTATAGCACAGATTTAAAGCATTTCTTTCTTTTTTTAAAATTTATTTGAGAGGTAGAATTGTGGACACTGAAAGGAAGAGACAGAGAAAGGTCTTCCATCCACTGGTTCACTCCCCAAATGGCCACAATGGCTGGAGTTGAGCCAGGTGCCAGAAGCTTCCTCCATGTCTCCTATATGGGTGCTGGGGCCCAAGCATTTGGGCCATCCTCCACTGCTTTTCCAGGCCACAGCAGAGAGCTGGATTGGAAGAGAAGCAGCTGGGACTGGAACCGGCACCCACATGGGATGCTGGCGCTGAAGGCGGAGGAATAATCTACTGCACCACAGCGCCAGCCCCATTTTGTTTCTTTAAGGTGAACATTTAATGCCTTTAGGTCCTGCTTTGGTTGCATCCTACAGATTCTGATTTTTTTTCATTTTCAGTCAATCCAAAATGTTGTCTAATTTACCTTGTGAATTTCTCTTTGACCTATTACACCTTTGTTCTTCCTCAGTTTTGAAGAGATTTTCATGGGTATGGAAGTCTTAGCTTATGATATTTCTCTTCAAGCTGTTTATTTGTATCATTATAATGTTTTCTCTACTACATAGTTTATGATTATGTTGTAATTCTTTTCTTTTTGTCTGTATGAAATAAATTTTACTTCAGGGGATGGGGATGTTGGATTGCTTTCAAGATTTTCTGGGAATTTGGTTTTTAGCATTTTGGGTATAATATGTCTATTTGTTAACATATCCTCTCTCTGTAGATATGTGTATGTATGTGTTTATTTTGCTTAGTGTTCTTTGGGGTTCTTAGATGTGTGTTTCAATGTCTTTCATTAATTTTAGAAAGGTTTTAGGTATTAATATTTCAACTATTTCTTTAGCTCCATTCTTCTTTTTTTAGCTAGGATTCACTTTAAACTTATATTACATTTTTTGGTACTATGTCCCAGATCTCAGGTGGTCTATTATAATTTTTTCTCCTTTTTCAAAATATGGGTTAGTATTTTGGAGCCAGTATTGTGGTGTAATGGATAAAGCTACTGCCTGTGATGCAGCATCTTGTATGGCTTTGAGTCCCTGCAGCTCCACTTCCAATCTAGCTCCCTGCTAATGGTCTGGAAAAAGGAGTGGAGGATGACTCAAGTGCCTGGGTGCCTGCCATCAATGTGGGAGACACAGAAGGAGCTCCTGGCTCCTGGCTTCAGCTTGGCCCAGACCTCATTGCAGCCATCTGAGGAGTGAACCAGCAGCAGATGGAAGATCTCCCTCTCCTCCCCACCTCTCAAATTCTGACTTTCAAAATAAATAAATACATCTTTTAAAAAGTAGCTTGATATTTTATGTATTGCATTTGAATTTTTGCATTGTATTTATGACCCTGTTATAATTGTTTGTTATTTTTGTTACATTGTTTTTTCCCCATTTGTTGCACTACTGTTAGGTTTTTCAACATAATCAAATTTTCTCATATATATTTACATATTCTCTTCATCTTTCCATTAGAATCTTTAATATACTAATGTACTAATCATATTGATTTTAAATTGCCTGATTGTTCCAATACCTCAAGCTCTCCTACATATTGTTCTGTAGATTGTTATGCCCCTTAGCAATGTATTTTTGCCTCATTTATCTTGGTTTTGTTATTATTGTTCATAATTTTTGCTTGAAAGCCAAACATCCTGTACAGGTGAATCAAGGCTGGGTTCAATAGTATTTATGTCTACAAATAAGAGCACATCTTTTTCTGTTAGCATGTAAATTTTTATTTTATTTATTTATATATTTATTTATTTTGACAGGCAGAGTTAGACAGTGAGAGAGAGAGACAAAGATCTTCCTTCTGTTAGTTCACCCCCCAAATGGCCGCCATCGCTGGTGCTGTGATGATCCAAAGCCAGGACCCAGGTGCTTCCTCCTGGTCTCCCATGCGGGTGCAGGGCCCAAGCACCGGGGCCATCCTCCACTGCACTCCCGGGCCACAGCAGAGAGCTGGACTGGAAGAGGAGCAACTGGGAAGAATCCGGCACCCTGACCAGGACTAGAACCCCGGGGTGCCTGCGCCGCAGGTGGAGGATTAGCCTAGTGAGCCGAGGTGCTGGCCTAGCGTGTGAAATTGAGTCAATCTAATCAGGTGTTGGTCTGGTTGTTTTTGTTGTTGATATGGTTTCTTTGTGTATAGCACCACCTTCAAATTCCTGTTGCTCAGCTTGTGTCTGGTGAGGATGTGGATGGGGATCTTCTGTAACAGCTGCTGTGCCCCCTTTGGTTTTCTCAAGGCTGTAATTTTTCTTACAAGCAGAGAAGTTCATGGAGAAGAGCCTGCAAGCATGCAAATACTTTATGTTTTGTGACAGCCAGGAAGTTTTTTTATACTTACTAGAGCCCACTCTTGACTACTAACAATTGATTTTAGAAATTAAGATGAATTCTCTTGGTCAACTCATTTGAGACATCTAAGGTGTCTTTAGCCTATGCTCCAACATTAATAAACATGGGCTTCCATCCTGTTTCCTTGGTGACACCTGCCTGTCTTAAGATCTCTAGCAAGTTGATTGTTCTTTGCCTTCAGCTCTCTGATGGGCTCAAGAACCTTATACTGGTCAAATCATAGGTTGATGGATTTGAGTCAACATCTAATCAGCTTTCATTCCTATGAAGATTATACTATGTGGATTTTTATTAGTTAGTTTTCAACAGATTCCATGTGATTTGTAGATACAATTCTGAGAATAAAATGATAATACCTTTCTCCCTCCTTCTCTCCCTCCCAATATCTCTCTCCCACTCTCCTTTTCCCTTTTTCTCTCTCTTTCTTTATAGTTTTTGAGATAACATACTTTAAATTTACACTTCAGAAAACAGCTTAATACTTCACTGAATAAGAAGTTCAACAAGGAAAAAGGCCCTAGTTTAGTAGAAATACAGACTGTAAGTAATAACTGAATGGAAAAATGACCATTTCACCCATATACATATACAGTAAATTTCAAAGTAGTCACAGATCATTCAATATAACATATTGAACCACTAGTTTGACAAAGGCATAAAACAAAGTTTTACAAAACCATGTTTACAGCAATTCTGGTACAAACATACATTCTTTCTTTTCTCTTTTGGTTTTTGCTTTTCTTAAATTTTAATTCCCTCATATAAGGGAGAACATGTGATATTTGTGTTTCTGGGTCCACCTTATTTCACTCAACATAATATCCTCCAGTTGTGTCCATTTTGTTGCAAATGGTATAATTTCATTCTTTCTGTAGATGAATAATATTCCATTGTGTATATATACCACGATGTTTTTATCCATTCATCTGATGATGGACACCTCAGTTGATTCCAAATTTTAACTATTGTGAACAGTGCTGCTATAAACATGGTAGTGCACGTATCTCTTTGATTCATTCTGTTCAAGTCTTTTGGGAATATACCCAGTTGTAAGATTGCTGGATTATATAGCAAATCTATTTCTAGTTTTTAAGAAATATCCACACTGTTTTCCACAGTGGCTACACTAGTTTACATTCCCACCAACAGTGCATAAGTGTTCCCATTTCTCCACATTCTCACCACCGTTTATTATTCTCTATGTTTTGGATAATGATCATTCTGACAGGGGTGATGTGATATCTCATTGTGGTTTTGGTTTGCATTTACCTGATGGCTAGTGATGTTGAGCATTTTTTCATATTTTTGTTGGCCATTTTTATTTCTTCCTTATAGAACTGTCTATTGAAGTCCTTTGCCCATTTCACAAGTTCAGAAACTTTTGTACAGCAAAGGAAATGATCAATAGCATGAAGAGACATCCAACAGAATGGGAAAATATTTGTAAACTACTTATAGAACAAAGAATTAATATTTTCACTATATAAGCAACTAAAAAAAGTCAACAACAATCACGAAACATTCAAATGACTTTTCTAAATCAATTATAAAACAAACAACAGGGGCTGGTATTGTGATGTGCTGGGTTAAGCCACTGCTTGTGAGATTAGCATCCCATATTAAAGTGCCAGTTCAAGTGTTACTGTCCCAGCTGTCAGCTTCCAATCCAGCTTCCTACTAATGTACCTGGTAAAGCAATAGATGATGGTCCAAGAGCTTGGGTTGCTGCCACACAGATACCTACTGGGTCCTGGCTTTGGTCTGACTCGGAACTGGTTACTGTGGGAGTTTCGGGAGTAAAACAGCAGGTAGAGGATCTTTCTTTTTCTCTGTCTTCCCTATTTCTCTCACTCGGTCTTTCAAATAATTAATCAATTAATAAATATTTAAAAAAACACACAAGAAAGAAGCTTAGTCTGGTGCCTGACACAGAAAAGTTAAAAACAAGTGACAGAAGAGATGAGTGATACAGGGTGAATTAAAGCTAATTTACTTTGCCACAAAAATCCGAAAGAAATTTTCTTAATAAACTTATCATACCTGAAATATTTATATTTAAATATAAATATTATTTGGTTAGTAGTTTCTGTGTTTTTGTAATTTTGGGGAAAATCTGCTATTTTCATTGAAAGGTATTTACATGTATCCTTTCTTTTGAAAAATTATATTTTCTTTCAATTGGCACCCAGTTTGCATCATTTTTCAGTTGCAGTATGTGTGACTCTGTCAATACCCTAATTAAATTTTAGGGAAATATCTGCTTACATGGATATCTTGCTACTCAGGAAGAGAAGCTGTATCTAAATTATCTTTGTCATATCAGCTTCTACAATGCATCAGACATTCAATGAGTGTAGTTAAAATGCAATGTAGTTTGCAAAAATTAAGTACATTGCAAGGAAAATTAATGAAAGGATGGGATCCACAACCCTGCACAGAAGACTCTTCCTTGCTGGTCTCCACATTGGAGGATCTAACAGGGCTGCTGTTGCTGGAGGTAACTGAGTTCATCGGAGGTGGCACGAAGGAGGAAAACCTAAGGAGAGGTATTGGCTCCTCGAAATCTTCCTCAGCCCCACTCTACCTTTAAAATATAAAAGAGTGATGTTTGCTGAATCTTACATGGATAACATGCCGTAAACTTGCTCTTAACACCTCCAGTCACATCCTTCTTTCTCCTATTTTCTGCCTTCAAGTAACCTCCTGTACAGAAGAGCTAACAAAGTCCTTCAATGAATGAAGTATTCCAGGGCCAGCTGGGTTATTGAGGACAACTGGAGTGATCATGTGCCATATTCTTTACTCCTCTATTGTTTTATAGAGATGAGACACATGTTATTAGATGGGAAATGAGTTTAGTATATTCTCATCTACGATTTTTCAGTTGACCTCTATTGTCTGACACGGGAATTTTACCTTTTCCAATTGGGTTAATAGTGGAGGATTGCTTTTTCATTTTCTTAACATTTTCAGCAGGATTCTGGATCTCACCTGTGTTTCTAACTCATCATGATTTAGGCATTTTTAGTTATTGAACAATTGGCCTGGAAATTCCATTTTTATGTGTTTGAATTCACCGGTGACATTTCTTCAACAGTTTGTATATTCACTTGGCAGGTGAGAGGGAATCAGATTACTGGAGCAATTGATTAAGTCAAATCTCAGTTACTTCTCTTAACATGCAGAGGCTCCCAGAGAATTTATAAAGTGCTTAGCTAGCAACTTAAGACATTGTCTGAGAAGACTTTTATACTTAGGCTAATAACTTAGACCAGGGGGAGTTTTAAACACAGATCTTTGAAGTAATATTTATGTATCTTTTCATTAGTTTTTTTTTTTGCCAAAAATTATTTCAACTTAAAATAGCTCTTTTTTGTGTTCACAAGTTAGAGGATACAAAAGTAAAATTTTATTTTTCTGAATGACATATCCTATTTTCTGCAGACAATATTTTGGATAGCTGGTTCCTTTCGTGAATTTATGTTAATTAAAAGTAGTCCTATCCTGAATTTTGGTTAACCTCCTTGTGTGTAGACATTAACTATTGATTAAGGGCCATGACTATACAAAGTCTTGGAGCAACCTGACCACCACTGAAGCATCAGATTCAATCTTAGTCCCAACTCAGTTTTGAAACTAAGTAAATCTAATCAGCAAATGCAATTCTCAGGCCTCATAGGATGATCTAGGACTGACAAATCTTGCTTTAGAATACGTGTAGAAAAAGAGGGGAAGCAATCTGACCAATGTCCAGGAACCTCTCCCACAGATGAAAAATACCCACAGATGTATTCGAAAATAGAATAAGACCATGGTGATACCAGAAAGTGACTCTTCTAGGATAACTAGAAGTGATACAATGAGAAAAAAAGAGAGTAAAAAGAATACAAAAGGGAAAATAAAGAGAAAAACTGTGTGCTAAAGTTCAAGATACGACATTTACTTGTATGTACTCATTCAACAATAATCTATTGAAAAATTATTATGCCCTAGATGTACCTAGCATAATAACCTTAGTGTTTGTATAATTATTTATAACTACTAACAATATCCAAAGAGTAAGATTTTTAGTCTTTCAACTTTTCTCATGAAGAAAAGTGTAATCATAACTAAAAATTTAAAGGGACCTTTATGTGAACTAAACACATCACAGTCATTCAACCCACACAAAAACTGATAATTACTGTTATTTTCTTTAAGTTTTACTTGAGGAAATGGAGTCTGTGAGAGGTTAAGTGTCTTGGTTAGGGGTATAAATAATTGTACTTGAATACAAATGTGATTGATTTCAAATTCTCTGATTTTAGAGTTCAGCTCTTAATTACTGTGCAATACTGCCTTTCAAAGCTGAAAGTATTGAGCTACCCTAGTCACATAATTAGTGATAGCCAGGCCTTGAGGACAGTGTCAAATTCAAATTTTTTGTGTCCACAAATTCTTTGTGGACAAGGAATTTTTGAAAATTCTTGATTTGACCCCCTGAATAATTTTGAGGTCTTATCTCATTTCACTGTCAAGACAACAAAAACTTAGAGAAAAGAATTTTCCCACACAAATCAAATAAAAGATCTTTCATTCCTTGACCTAAAGACAGGCTCACTCATTCACTTTAGAGAAAGGCAGTGTAAGTTTAAATCTAGTATTACTTTACCTCAGGCAAGAAACTATTACCCCAGAACTGATTAAAACAATAATATAGCTCTAGTTTGTGGAAATTTAAATAAAAGCTGATATAATCAAATTTTAATGTAGTTTCTTTAGACATACACCTCCCCTAGTCAGCTCTCCTCTGATGATTGAAAAAAGAAGAAGGAGGAGGAGGAGGAGGAGGAAAGAGATATGAAGTAGTTGAAATCCAATGCTAAGAACCTTGTTTAGGGAGTTTGAGAGCTTGTCATCCTTTGGAATGGATTATTAGAAGAGTACGATCCCTTGGAGACCTAATCTGAACCTTTATCAATTACCATTTTCGGGTTGGTTGATAAGTCATCTGGTTGGGAAAAAGTCATTCTAGGAATTGCTAAATATATAATACGATGTAATCTGTGAGGCAATAGCCAAATTCCTTTACTTCTACCTATTGCCGCCCAGAACCTCATCTATCCACAAGGTCATAATTAATGAACCAATGTTGTATAATATTTGAGCTATGAAAAAGTTTTGTAAGCAGTATTTCTTATTGAATAGGTCAGAGCAAGCCTTTAGATAGAACCAACAAACTAACTTGTCTCGCACCTTTGTACACAAAGGAAAGACACATATATAAGAATCCTTCTGGTATATAATAAGTAAATAATTTGGTTAGGATAGAATAACTTCTCTACCTGTGGGTCCTAAGCTAATAGTGGGACAGTCATGTGCATCTCATTCAGGGGAAATCTTACATGGTTATGATCTTTTTTCTTTTTCTTGGTCTTCTTTTTCTCTTAACAAGCTTGATTTTATACTGTAATGACTCTGAAGCTAAGGCATATAACTCTAGCTCATACTCCATTTTAAGAAAACAATCCCTTGTCTTTTCAGGTACTGAGATATTCTTGGGTAAGAAATTTGGGGAGAGAGTATCAATACAATGAGAGATCACATAGACAAGACATGAAAGTAGCTTCAAATCTGAATTTTTAGTGGAAAAAGGACTTTTTAAAGTTCTCTTTGATTTGACCACCAAAATAATTTTGAAGTGTAAAGTCTTATCATCTCAATTCATTGTTAAGAAAACTGAAATTCCGAGGGGAAAGCTTGCCCACCCAAGTCAAGAAAGATCTTTTAGACACTATTCAGAAGATATTACATTGCATCATGCTGCTATTCTGAAAATGAGGATGACGCAATACTCACTAATGTAGTTAATTCCTGAACCAGCTTGCATGTCAACTCTCATGCTTCCAGCTAGCTTCCCTTCTTTTTTCCTGGTTTGCTTTTTTCCTAACCTTTCCCCTCTCCCCATCTTCCTCTGACCTTGATTTACTATCACCATTGATTCATATGCCTACAGACTTCAGATGTGAAAACCACATATGGGGAAGAAGCCCTGCAAAATATTACTTCCTTACAATGGAATTTTTTTTAAGATTCAAAACTAATCTTACTGTTAAGCGATGTTTTTCAGAGTTATTTAGAGCAGTGGCCTGGCAAACATTGCTTTTAACATACTTTATAAAATTGAATTGAATTGAATCTGACACTTGTGTGGGGTTGACTACTTATGGCATATGCATTCTGCCATAAGGTGGAGAAAGAATAGAAGGAATCACAAGCAACACATTACCCTCTGCCACTGAGTGTTGGATACCAAAGAAAAGTCATCATGATATCACTGGGTCATAGAATAGGTAGACATCTAAGATCTTTCAGGACTCTCACAAGAAAATATGAAGTCTTTTGTCTTCCTTTCCAGAAAGACATCTGGGCTTCAGGATCTAAACTTGCATAGGATATCCTCGGGGTATAGACTAGAAAGAAGGAGGAAGACTGGATTAGCTCAAGATCTACAGAGCAAAATGCTTGAGGGTGATGTGGGAATACACTGTTTGGACAAAAGCCAGGCAGAAAAGTCAGGAAAGTCAATGGTCCAAATGTCAGAAAAGAGAACAGGAATTTACCTATCTAGTAAAGGTGAGTGAAGTCTATCCAAATATGAAATAATAGGGATAATCATTACCATAAATATTATGGGGAAAAAGTCAAAAAATAATACATGTGAGTATGATCCCATTCACATAAAATCCCAAACCATGAAAGATAAAGACATATGTTGTTTAGAATAATGCAAAATGTAGTACAATTATAAATTAAAAGAGAAAAGTCCCCATAGCCTGCAATGCCAACATCTCATAGGGCACCAGTTCATTTCCCTGCTATTCCACTTCTGATCCAACTCCAATGCTAGTGGCCTGGGAAAAGCCAGAAGACACTTCTGGCATGGGAGATCAGAAGAAACTCCTAGCTCCTGATTTTGCCCTGACCCACTGCATTCCATTGCTGGAGAGTGAACCAGTGAATGGAAGATCTCTCTCTCTCTCTCTCTCCTTTCTCTTTTTCTCTCTCTCTCTTTTCCTTTCTGTAGCTTTAACCTTCAAAATAAATAAATAGATATTTTAAAAAGGAGAGAGAAAAATTAAGGCAATGATCTCAAATATCATTAAACTGTAGGAAAAAATGGAAGTAAAAAAATCATATAGGTAATTTATATTATTTGGTAATATTCTATTTTTAAGCTGAGTTTTGGGTACATGAATTTTGTTAATATTATTTAAACTATATATGAATCCTAATGTGCTCTTTCATATGTAATATATATGTGTAAATGTACAGACATATGCATGTGCATGTTTGCATTTGTGTATATGTGTTTGTGTATGCATGGGATGAAAACGTGTGAACTACACTTAAAGTCTAGTATTTCAATTGGGAAGGTGGCTAGGAGCTGCAGGCTGGGAGATGGCCAGGGCCATAGAACATGGTTATAGTCCTTTTCATAGGGTAGTTAGAGTTTTGTGCATGAGCAGAAAGAGAGCTGTTATGGTCAATGACCCTTTTGGATCATAAAATATGAAGGGAAGAGGAGGAGAACCTTGAGGTAAATGTGAAAAATGAGAAAGGAGAAAGCAGAAAGTGGTTTTAGAAAATCGCTTCTAAAAAACATGCTGCTCTGACCCCTCCATTATCATGTATCTTCTTCATAAAGACCAATAAAATAGATATTTATTTTATAAAAAAAAAGTGTCTCTATGAGTTTTAGAAGGTACACAAACATAAACATAAAAGTGGAAAATTCAAGTAATCGCTATTTGTACATTTGATCTTGACTGAGACTTTTTTTTTTTTCAAAACGCAGGCACAGGAGGAAATTAGGAGAAGGAAGCACCAAGATTGAGGCAAAGATCTGTAGGAGTCTGACCTTGACCCCTACAGAGACAGTTGGCAGCTCCCACACAGAGTATGAAAGGAATTTGGCAAAGTCAGATTTATTTATGTTACCCATTGCTGTTAGATTGAGGGATGGTGGTGCTACCCCTCCTTTCCCAGAAAAGGCACTGGAGTGGCAATATTTGCACAGGCCTCGAGTTGATACTCTACTTGTTAACAAGGGATATGGTTTCAGGGATGCTGACAGAAGGTGTGAGACATCAGTGGCAATGAAACAAGACTTACTCATAGCAACAGCCGGAGAGTGTCAACATTCCTGCTGAGTTCCCTGGTGATCAATTTCCACAGGGTAATGCAAAGGAACCATGTGTTACCTGCACATGTAATGGTCTATGGATCAAGAGAGAAACTGAGCTTAGGGACCTGTGGACTTGGATTGTCTGGGAATCAGTTTATAGTTAATATTTCAGGGAAAGGTTATAATTAGCATGGACTGGTATGAGTCAATAAAAAGCAGATTACTCTTAATTAGATGGTGTAAACTGAGGATATAAAACATTTGGAGGCCAAAAATATATTTTAAATTCTCATGAAAGCTATAGACCTTCTCTTTGTCAATTTCATAAAAATTTACCTGCAATTTGGGGGTTTCAAGTGTCCCTTGAAATCCATCCACGAACTTTGTTTAAGAAGGCTTCTCAGATTTTAGTGTGTTCTTGAAGTACTTTGAGTGATTATTAAAATAGGGAAACATGTACTCTGTCACCAGAGATCACAGTTCATTGGGTTTAGAATAGAAATGTAAGGCCGGCGTGGCTCAACAGGCTAATCCTCCGCCTTGCGGCGCCGGCACACCGGGTTCTAGTCCCGGTTGGAGCGCCGGATTCTGTCCCGGTTGCCCCTCTTCCAGTCCAGCTCTCTGCTGTGGCCCGGGAGTTCAGTGGAGGATGGCCCAAGTGCTTGGGCCCTGCACCCACATGGGAGACCAGGAAAAGCACCTGGCACCTGGTTCCTGCCTTCGGATCAGCGCGGTGCGCCGGCCGCAGGGTGCCGGCCACGGCGGCCATTGGAGGGTGAACCAACGGCAAAGGAAGACCTTTCTCTCTGTCTCTCTCTCTCTCTCTCTCTCACTGTCCACTCTGCCTGTCAAAAAAAAAAAAAAAAAGAGAGAGAGAGAGAGAGAATAGAAATATAAGCCTCAACACTTTAGAAATAATTGATAATTTTGACACAGTTAAGCCACGCACACTTTGAGGAAGAATACCCTCAAAATTCGTGATTCTTAAAATAGGAAGCCAACATTTAAATGCTAAAGCAACTACTTGTAGGCACTTTTCTGTTCAAGTTGCATCCCCTCTTCTTTTTACATATAACCCCAAGACATTCATAGACTGGACTTAGATTATGAAGTAATCATAGCTCAATCAGGAATTGGTGAGGTTTGATGAGAGGATCAGGTACAGGCTGGCGCCTTGGTTCAATATGCTAATCCTCCGCCTTGCGGCGCCGGCACACGGGGTTCTAGTCCCGGTCAGGGCGCCAGATTCTGTCCTGGCTGCCCCTCTTCCAGGCCAGCTCTCTGCTATGGCTAGGGAGTACAGTGGAGGATGGCCCAAGTCCTTGGGCCCTGCACCCCATGGGAGACTAAGAGAAGTATCTGGCTCCTGCCTTCGAATCAGCATGGTGTGCCGGCCACAGCGTGGCAGCCATTGGAGGGTGAACCAACGGCAAAGGAAGACCTTTCTCTCTCTCTCTCTCTCTCTCTCTCTCTCTCTCTCACTGTCCACTCTGTCTGTCAAAAAAATAAATTAAAAAAAAAGAAGAGAGGATCAGGTACAATGATACTGGGAGCTTCTTTGCTCACGGCTTTTTGGTGAGGATCAACCCATTTCCCAATCAGACCTTGAGTTGTACAGCACATGAGGAACACAGACTCTAACTTTTATTTCCAACCTGTGTATCTCCTTCTCTCATTCTCAGCAACAGCAATGTGGTTAGTCTACTTACATGGGACTCAAAATTGAAAATACGTCCATTCTTTCTGTTTTCATTTACCTTGGACCTAGGAGCTGGCAGTAGTGAGCTCATTTTCTGCAGAGTTCCACTTTATTGTGAGACCAGCTGCATTGACTTTGTTGTCCTATAATCACATCTCATAGACAGTCATGCTAACTATTGTGTAGAGCAGCCCCGAACCATGATTACCCTACAATGATTATTTGTAGTTTTGTCAGTCATTTCCTAACTCTGAATCTTCCTGGCATCTCTTTACCCCATGTTGTTATGTTTGAGCTGCAGCTGCATGGCTAGAGCTTACGTCTGTCTTCAACACATATTCATTGTGTTTATATTAGGGACAATCCTGTGATTTTCTTTATCTATTCAGTGGACAATTACAATAATCAACTGTAATAGGATGCAATGTGAGGGAGTTGAAATGCTTAAGGGAAAGGTTAAAAATGAAAAAGAACTCTAATAAAGATGTCCTATAACTGGGTGGCAGTGTATAAATGCATAAGCATTGCTTTTGCTTGTTATTTTAAAAAATTATCCTAGGAGGATTCAGGATGAAGTGTGAAGAAACTCCACATAGGTGATTAGAAGGGTCTAGGACACACACAATACAGCAAAATATGCAAGATGATTCTAACAGGTCTCTTCAATTTGTCAGACAAGAAATTAAGATTAATTTCTTAGTTATTAGCGGGCATTGGTGGGGGACTCATTGGATTTCCTGAGTTCGAGTCCTGGCTCTGTTTTTCATCTGCCTTCCTGCCAGTGCATACCCGGGGAGGCAGCAGATGATGGCTCAAGTACTTATGTCTGTGGTTCCTGGCTCCGGGCCTCGTCCAATCCCAGCCGTTGTAAGAATTCGGAGAGTGAACCAGCGCATGGAAAATCACTTTTTGCCTGTGTCTCTATTTCTTTCTCTCTCTATCTCTCTACCTTTCAAAAATTTAAGAATGAATAGATGTGACAGGAAATAGAGGATTTTTTATCCAAGGGAAACATTTTGAGAAATTGTGTAAGGAAGAAAAGGCAAACTAAGAACCTCCTAAGAAAGATTAATCCAAAATATCAAAAAAATTTCAAGAACCACACTAGCAGTGGGAGTTCACAAAGGTAATAATGCTGACTGTTCTCATTCATTTCTTCACACATTCAGTCATTTTCAAATGCCATTTATCAGGTGCCATTGCTTGCTATTGTGACAAAGACTGTATATGCAGTAGCTAAAAACACAGTCAACATTACGTCCTTAATAGAGTTTATTATAGTAAACAAAAGGCTTAAAAGTGTGTTTAGATGATGGTGTAAGAGTACTACCCACTTAGTCACAGAAGGTAGGTTTTCAATAGTCATCTTTTTGCTTTGTGATGAGGCCCAGCATCTTAGTCTTACCGATCCTGAGCAGATTCTCTTTCTTCACAATTTTGCGTGATGACAGAATATGTAGCTACTTGGATTGTGTTTTCTGCCATAAGAATCAGGGAGCTGAAAAAGCAATCAGGAAGAAGAGAGAAAGAAACACGAGAAAAAGGAAAAGCAGAGAGACGGGCGAAAACTGGTGAGGACAGAGGGATTTGGAAGGTTCCTGGTGAAATAATATTCTGTTTTTGTGAACGCTCATAATGTATTTTTCAAAGTTCCTTCAGACCACTTGAGGATCTATGGGTTTCCTAGTATCTATGAATTCTGGTTTTTAAAATTTTTATGGTAAATTTTAAGATAGTCACAGATCATTAAAACTGTAGTAACATATCATTGTTAAAATTTTTTGACAGATTTAAAGCAAATTTGACAAAACATTATATTTGCAGCAAAACTTAAACACATAAGCCATTTCTTTCTTTTTTGTTTTTGTATTTTTTAAATTTGGCACCCACATTAAAAGGAAAAGCATTCTGTATGATTTCAAACTTAGTATGCTGTCTTTCTTGTTTAAGGCCCATATGCATTTAAAAAGAATGTTCTATAGTTGCAGGAATTTAAGTTTCTATTAATAACAATCCTATTGATACTGTTATTTGGTTTTAGAATTTCAAAGTACCGGTTGACTCTCCAGGATTAATGTAGCTGAAGATTTGAAACTGAAATTGTGGTAGTACATATAGTATAGACATACCTCAGAGATATTGCATGTTCAGCTCCAGACTATCACAACAAAGCAAATATCAAAATACAATGAGTCACACATAATGTTGTATTTCCTAGCATATAAAAGTTATGTTTACATTATGGCATAGTCTATTGATTTTTCAAAGCCATTATATCTAAAAATGTGCATAACTTAATTAAAGTATTTTATTTCAAAACAATGGTAGCAATCATCTGAGCCTTCAGTGAGAAAGATTTTGTTGTGGGAAGGTTGCTGCTGGAGGGTCTTGCCTTGATGTTGACAGTTGCTGATCCATCAGGATGAGGGTTCTTGATGGCTGTGGTGATTGTGGCCATATCAAACTAAGACAACAAATGAAGTTAGCCATATCAATGGACTCTTTAACAAAAGTTTTCTCTGTAGCATGTGATGCTGTTTGATAGCATTTTACTACCGTAGATCTTTCAAAACTGGTGTGAATTCTCAAACTCTGCAACTACTCTATCAAGCAAGGTTATATACTATTCTAAATCCTTTGTCATTTCAATAATCTTCATATCATCTCCACTAGGAGTACATTGCATCTCCTGAAATCAATTTTGTTGTTCATCTGTAAGAAACAATTGCGGCCGGCGCCGTGGCTCAACAGGCTAATCCTCCGCCTTGCGGCGCCGGCACACCGGGTTCTAGTCCAGGTTGGGGCGCCGGATTCTGTCCCGGTTGCCCCTCTTCCAGGCCAGCCCTCTGCTGTGGCCCAGGAGTGCAGTGGAGGATGGCCCAGGTGCTTGGGCCCTGCACCCACATGGGAGACCAGGAAAAGCACCTGGCTCCTGGCTCCTGCCATCGGACGAGCGCGGTGCGCCGGCCGCAGCGTGCCGTCCGCGGCGGCCATTGGAGGGTGAACCAACGGCAAAAGGAAGACCTTTCTGTCTGTCTCTCTCTCTCTCACTGTCCACTCTGCCTGTCAAAAAAAAAAAAAATTGCTTATTCATTAAATTTTAATCACAAGTTTGCAAAAATTTTGTCACATCTTCAAAATTCACTTCTAATTCTGTTTCTGTTGTTTATTTCTACCAAATCTACAGTTACTTCCTCCACTGTTATCGGGACTTCCTCAAAATCATTCACAAGAGTTAGAATTATTTTCTTCCAAATTCCTGTTAATGTTGACATATTGACTTCTCCTATGCATCTCAAGTGTTCTAAAGGGAAATTACAGCGGTGAATTCTTTTATTTATTTATTTATTTATTTATTTATTTATTTTTGACAGGCAGAGTGGATAGTGAGAGAGAGAGAGACAGAGAGAAAGGTCTTCCTTTGCTGTTGGTTCACCCTCCAATGGCCGCCGCGCTGCAGCCGGCACATGGTGCTGATCTGAAGGCAGGCGCCAGGTGCTTCTCCTGGTCTCCCATGGGGTGCAGGGCCCAAGCACTTGGGACATTCTCCACTGCCTTCCCTGGCCACAGCAGAGAGCTGGCCTGGAAGAGGGGCAACTGGGACAGAATCCGGCGCCCTGACCGGGACTCGAATCCAGTGTGCCTGCACCGCAAGGTGGAGGATTGGCCTAGTGAGCCACGGCGCCGGCCCTACAGTGGTGAATTCTTTCCAGGTTTTAAATTTTCTATGCCCAGATCCATCAAAAGAATCACTATCATTGGCAGCTATAACCTTACAGAAAACATTTAAGTAAAAAGACTTCATAATTTAAACTACTGATCCATGGGTTATAAAATGGATGCTGTTTTAGAAAATATGGAAATAGCATTAATCTTGTAAATATTTCCATCAGAAAATTTTGATGACTAGGTGCATTGTCAATGATCACTAATGTGTTGAAAGAAACCTTTACTTTCTTTGAAAAATTATTTATTTATACAAGAAGAAGGGAGGGAGAGAAAGAGAGAAAGAGAAAAAGGGGAAGAAAGAGAGAGAGAGAGAGAGAGAGAGAGAGAAACTTTGGTCTGCTGATTTACCACTCAAACATTCCCTACAGTTGTGCCTGGGTCCAAACCAAAGCTGGAAACCAGGAATGCAATCCCGTTTTCTTACATGGGTGTTGGGCCCACAGTCACTTGAACGATCACCACTGCTTTCCAAGGTCTGCTTTAGTAGTTCAGGATCTAGAACTGGAAAATTTAACCCAAGGAGTCCCATGTGGGATGTAGGTGTTTTAATCATTTTGTCAAACAATGGCTATCAAGAATTTTTATTTTGTTAGAAGTAGGACTCAACGGTGTTTTAAAATATTCAGTAAACCATATGTGCTATCACTCTGGCTTTATTGTTTCATATACAATGCATAGGCAAAGTAGTGTTTAAAAGCTATATGATTTTCAGAATCGCAAACAAGTAGAGTGAAATTTCACATCAATAGCTGCATTAGGCCCCAAGAGTCAGCCTACACTTTGAAGCTTTAAATGAGGCATTGACTTCTCATGTCCAGTTATGAAAGCCCTACATTCCGATCTCTTGCAAAATATGCTATTTCATCTACATTGAAAGCCTTTTAATTAGTGCTTTCTGCTTCATCAATTGTCTTAGCTAGATCTTCTGGATAATTTGCTGTAGCTTCTACTTCAGGACTTGCTTCTTCACCTTGCAATTTTATGTTATGGCCATGTCTCCATAGAAGTTAAGCAACTTTCTCAAGTTGCTAAGGTCAAAAAGTAGTGAATTAAGGATTTGAACCAAAAGCTCTGTCCTCAAAGCCTTTAAGTCTTTTCAATTAAATTAAATTCTACACACTTTCCATTCTATTAGAGATGAGTAGCAGTGTAATAGCACATGCTAGAATGGCTTAGAAGGAGCCTTCTTCTGAGTAGAGGAAGGAAGGATAGAAGGTAGTCTGGACACTGAGGATGCCAAAACAAATTATCCAGAGTACTAGAGGGCATGTGGAGGTTTGGCTACTTATCAGTATTCTTCCTGGAGCTCCAAGGAATTTCAAATTTGCTCCCTTTCTTCCACAGTGCTACAGATGGATGTGGTCTCCCACCTGCAGTTCCTTGAATTGGTGCTTGTATGTTGACAGTCATAATCTTTCTTGAATAACAAACTCTAAAATGTAAATATTTCTATCAGGAGTTGTTAACACTGTGGAAAAAGAAAGCACAAGTTTTCTTGTAAAGACCAGGGGAATTGAAACAGACACAGAGAAGGGAAGGGAAACAAGACAAAGAGAATTTCTGACAGAGGTGGAGTCCTCAGCTGAATTATTCTCTTTTTTGACAGCTATATTTCTGAAATTGAGTTTTCTTTGAGATGCATTTTCCTCCCCATAATATATTGCCCTGCTGGCTTAATCTGGTTTACCCTGGATTTGATTACAACGTGGATTTCTAACTAAGACATGATTTTTTTGTTGTTTTTCTCACTAAGCTGTCAGTGTCCATATAATTAAGCATGATGCTTTAGTTGCTTCAGTGTCTGGCATGGAGTAGGTACTCAACAAATTTGTATGTTATTGACTATAATTGAATTGCAAATTGATTAAATTCCTTTGTATAGCCCATAGCCACTGTATTTAAAATGATATATCCAAGATGGCAAGAATGTTTTCCTATTTACTTCTTTTTTCCATTGGTCTATCCCTAGCCCCTAGAAAAATGTCTGACACCTAAAATCTTAACTTAAATATGGTAATGAATTAATAAGATAGACCTGGAAAATTTTAAAATAATAATTATTCATAAAACTCTAGAACTCACCCTAAGGAAATCATCAGAATTATCAGTACATGAGTTTGTATTTCCAGTGGTTTCCATCACATTCTTTCTAATATACCACAATGGAAACAGTTAACTGAATTATGGTATGGAGTACCAGGTAGTCAAACAAAATGATGCTGCAGAAGGATATAAACATGAAGCAGATTTTTATGAAAACAAAATTACAATTTTGTAAACAGTGTATTCTTTTAGTTTAAAATAAAATTATAGAAGGTTTCAAAGAGGGTAGAATAGCAACAGGACAGTCCAGATCACACTGGACAAAATTAATATTTAAAAAGGGCTGAAACTACATGCCTGAGATAAAGCTGTGGGGAATTCACAGTAGGAAACCCAGTGAGAACAGCAGAGGTGATCCACGTCTGCACTGAAAGAGCAAATAAGAAAAAACAAAACAAACAAAAGAAAACATCGGAGGCTCCAACCCAGAGAGGAGAGTGTTGACTCCAGTGGACTGTGTGAGAGGGAAATCTGTGGGTCCCGGGAGCTGCTGATAGCAGTGGGAAGGAGTGTTTGAGGAACTGCTTCTGAAGCTCCAAGCAGGGGAAAAATAAATGAACAAATAGGGTTGTGATACACCTCCCTCCAGGACCCAGAGGGAACAGCAGACCCCAGAAGAAGCCATTCTGCTCCTTTGCTTATTTGTTTTCTATTTTTGGATGCAATCAGGTGGTGGCTGCCCCTGCGTGCTGTGGGCATGCCCAGCAATAATGGGGGTTGCTTCACCCTCCACCCAGTGAGGGAATCAACAATTCAGAATAACTTCCCCCACAACACAAGCAGTATGGCAAGGAGAAGCCAACCTATCTAAAGCTTGTGCTTGCCCACCACCACTGGGAAGTAAGCTGGGCTCCAGTAGCTGGGGGCTCCATGCACACACCCACAACCCACAGACCTGTAGCAGTTCACAACAGAGGGAACTGTGCTCACAGGAAAGCCACCGCAGATCAAAGGTGCAGTTCATTAATCAATCTGAACTAGTGTTAAAAACATCAAGGAATAACACCAGGGCACCCCACCATTGTGAGAAGAAAAGCAGGTCACACTAAACAGAGCTGAACACCCTCCTTCTTATGGATATCCAAAGGAGAGCTACAAAATCCCACACGGGCCTCACCTTGGATAATTGCTCCACCTTGTAATACTGAACAGAGCAACCAGGCCATACCCAATACACACCTCCTGGTACTCACTGAAAATATAGATGTCCCACTAAGCCACACAAATGCTGAAAACAAAGGAAGAAATTAAATAAGAATAAGGAAGACACTATGAGCCCTTCCAAAGGAATTCTACAAAACATCAATAGTAGAAGGTGAAGATGAAGAGATTGAGTATATGCCAGAAATGGAATTCAAAAAATTAATCATCAGATTACTTAGAAGCAACCAAAAACAAATTCATGATCTAAATGAATTTTTTCCAGTGAAATTGAAATATTAAAGAGAAATCAGAATGAAATACTAGAAATGAAGAATTCTATAGATCAAATAGAAATGCAGTGGAAAGTCTTAGCAACAGAGTAGGGGACACAGAAGAAAGAATATCAGAAAAGAAGACAAATTTTTGAAATTTTACGGTCTGGCCAAAAAAAAAAAAAGAAGAAGAAGAAATTAGAAAACTAAAAAACATTGTTAGAGATCTCTAAGATACTATCAAATGACCCAACATACAGGTGCCATGGAGAAAGGATAAGAAGGCCTTTTAAATGAAATAATAACAGAAAATTTCATTAATTTGGATAAAGAAAGGGGCATCCAAGTACATGAAGCACACAGAACTCCCAATAGACACGAACAAAAATGTCACCATAAAACTCTCCACAATAAAACATAGAAAAGATTCTAAAATGAGCATGAGAGAAACTCCAGATCACATTCAAAGGAAGACCAATTAGACTCATAGCTGACTTCTCATCAGAAACCCTACAGGGAAGGAGAGAATGGCAAAATATATTCCAAGTCATTAGAGAAAAAAGCTGTCAATACAGAGTACTGTAGCCTGGACAGCTCTAATTTATGAGTGAGGGTGAAACAAAGCTCTTCCATAAAAAACAGAAATTGAAAGAATTTGTAACCACCCATTCTGCCCCACAAAGGATGCGCAAGGATGTGCTACACAAAGAAACACAGAAACAGGAACATCACTATGAAGGAAAGTGAATGCAGAAAATTGTCTAGTAAAAGAACAAAGGAAATCCAAAGTAAAAAATAAGACTATTAACAGAAATATGACAGAGCAAAGTCATTACTTAACAATAGTCACCTTGACTGTAAATAGCCTCAACTCTCCACATAAAAGAAACAGACTGGCTGAATGGATTAAAAAAAATCTATTTGCTGCCTATAAGAAACACATTTCACCAACCAAGTTGCATGCAGACTGAAAGTGAAAGGATGGAAAAAGATATTCATGCTAACAGAAACCAAAAAAGAGCTGGTGTAGCCATTCTAATACCAGACAAAATAGACTTTAACACAAAAACTATTAGAGACAAAGAAGGGCACTATACAATGATTAAGGGATCAATTCAACAGGAAGATGTAACTATTATAAATGTATATGCACCTAATTACAGGACACCTGGCTATTTCAAAGAAATGTCAATGGATTTAAAGGGAGACATAGACTCAAATACAGTAGTAATGGGGAACTTGAATACTCCACTTTCAGCAATAGACAGATCAACTAGACAGAAAATCAGCAAAGAAACAACAGACTTAATCAATACTTATAGACCAAATGGATCTAACAGGTATCTACAGAGCTTTCCACATCACAGCCAAAAATTACACATTCTTCTCATCAGTGCTTAGGATTTTCTCTAGAATTGACCACATGCTAGGCCATAAAGCAAATCTCAGTAAATTTTTAAAAAAATGAAATCATACCATGCATATTATCTGACCACAATGGAATGAACTTGGTAATCAACAACTCAGGCATCTGTAAAGCATGTGTAAACACATAGACTAACAACATGCACCTGAACGAAGAGTGGGTCATTGAAGAAATCAAAAATTTCTGGAAACAAATGAAGATGACAATACAACATATCAAAACTAATAGGATACAGCAAAAGCAGTGTTAAGAGGAGCATTTATAGCAGTTGGAGTGTACATCACAAAATAGGAAAGGCACCAAATAAATAGGCAACAATGCATTTCAAGGACCTAGAAAAACAGCAGTAAACCAAACCCAAAGCTAATAGGAGAAAATTATTAAAGTTTTAATAATTTCTTTAAAATAACTTATTTAAAAATTAAAGAAGAAATAAACAAAATTAAAACAAGAAAGTACACAAGATCAGCAACACAAACAACAGATTTTTTGAAAAAATAAGCAAAATTGACACAGCATTGGCCTGACAAACCAAGAAAAGGAGAGAGAAGGCCTGAAGCCCTGAGATTAGAGATAAAAAAAGAAATATAACAACAGACACTATAGAAATAAAAAGAATCATCTGGAATTACTACAAATTGCTGTATGCCAACAAAATGGGAAACCTAGAAGTAGTGGATAGATTACCAGACACTAAACAGACCAATATCCAAGTTGGAAATTGAATCAATAATAAAGACCTTTGAACAAAGAAAATCCCAAGACCACATGGCTTCATTGACGAATTATAGCAGACAATTAAAGAAGAACTAACTTCAATTCTTCTCAAGCTATTCAAAACAATTGAAAGGGGGGGAATCCTCGAGACTCTTTCTATGAAGTTAGAATCACCTTAATTCCTAAACATGAGAAAGATACAAGAGAGAAAGAGAACTAGAGACCAACTTTCCTGATGAACATAGACACAAAAATCCTCAGCAAAATATTAACAAATTGAATTCAACAACACATCGGGAGGATCGTTCATCCAGACCAGCTGGGATTTATCCCTGGTATTCAGGGATGGTTTAACATTTGCAAATCAAGCAATGTGATACATCACATTAACAAATTGAAGAACAAAAATATTATTGTCTCAATAGGCGGAGAGAAAGCATTTGGTAAACTTTTTCAGAAAAGGCTTAATCAGTATTTTATTCTTTGTGAGGCACATGTCCTATGTTACAACTACTGAATTCTTCCATTGTATTGAAAAATCAGCCATAGAGAAATTCATAAGTGAATAGATATAAATGTGCTCCAGTAACACACTATTTACTAAAATGTATGGCAGTATAGATTTAGCCCATGAACTACTGTTTGTTCATTTTTTGTAGATCATAAATCTACATAAAATCAAAAATGAATTCAAGATAATTTTTCCTTAGAAATTTATAAAGTTCTTTTTAAGGTTGCTCTACCTCAGGTGCAAGGCCACACATGTCTGTCATTATTGTGTTGTCAATGAGTGGATGTGTGGGTTAAATGTGGGTCTAAGCCAATAAATGTATACTAATAAAGTGTTTAGTCATCTCTATTGTTTAGAGAATTGAACTGTGTTTCTAACAGTGCAATGGATTCTGTCACACTAGGTGTAAGAAAATGGTGGGCGATATGATAGATAATAAATTCCCTATCAGTTTGGCTAACATTGACGTTATCTGCAAGCTTAATTACATGATATATGCGTCATTTATCATAACATACATGGTTCTTAGGGAGTGTTTGCATGAATCACTATCTGTTGCTAATTTTTTTTTCATGTAACCAAGAAGCTTCAGCACTAAGTGATTAGTACTCCTCATCAGGGATCATCTCTAGGATCAATTGTTGCAGAATTGGCCTCTCACTGGGGCTTTTGAATTCCAGGTCCTTTAGGGCATGTGGTCTCAGCAAAGCTGCTCTGGAAAAAAAACAGACATGGGCAGTTGAACTAGATTCTATTCACTTCATTTGTTTATTTATCTAAGGTATTCAAACTTCATGCATTTCATAAATACAAATTTAGGAACGTAGTGATTCTTCCCACCCTGTCCTCCCGCCCACCTCGTTCACTTTAAGCACATCTTTCCACCTAAAGGATCAAGTCTCTTGTAGTTTAGCCTTAGAACTCCCAGATGGAGAAGAGAAGTTTGAGTTCAATAGTTTTCCCCACCTAAGTTCAATGCTATTCTTATTTACTAGGGATTCAGTAATAGACAAAGGGCCATCATGTGAAAGCTCTAATGTGCTTAAAGATTGTTAAAAAGCACTTAACATTCCATTCTCATCGTGTAAGCATTGGATGAACAATTCAGTATTCAATTCAATGAAAGTTTCCTATCCTTTTATTTTGTGCAATGCTGACTTGATAACAATGAAACCACATCTCTTAACAAGATGGTTCAGTCCTTGCCCCTCCTTCTGTACACATAACTGAGCCTTAACAATTCTGCAAGAACATTCTTTGGGGCAAACTTCACTATGAATTGTGATACTACTTGATATTCCTGTAAAACCCCTTCATTAAGAAACTTACTGATGTTTATCTCAATCTCTGGAGCCTCTCAAGGCTGCCTGTAGGGAGCCAATTTCCTTCAAATGTGTGAAAGCCAAAGACCCAGAGAGGAGTAAAAGACTTGCCAAGAGTCCTTAAGTTATTCATTAGGAAGAATGAGATGAAGATTCCAGGTTGTCGTAACAATGGTAGTCACAGCCTTAGCTAGAAACATTTGCTTTCCATGAAAAATTTCTTTTTGAAATTTTGTTCTTCAAAATATCTTCAAAGATTTTGATTGTGTAACTGAATTGTTAGTAATTTTCCCAGGAAACCTTTTTCACCTGCACTTGGAACTGCAGGCCCAAGACAGGTGGTCATGAATCCCATGAGGAAAGTTTATCTGGTAGAGAGACAGTCCTCTCATGTGATAAAACAGAGTTGGGTCATGAAGAAGTCTCAGAGTGCACTTAGGCTCTTCCTAGGGAGAGCTTAAATATGTTCTGGAATTTAGGAAGTGATTCTTTGAAAATGTTTCTTAGTTGAGTTTGGAAAGGATACCACGGTTTGACTTGTGATAATTTTTTTGGAAACTAGAGCTTAATACAGCTATGTCTTGTTTTACCTAATAAAATATGGCTGTCCAAAACCATGTGCAAATTAGTTTGATTGGGGTTGATGCTGTGGCTCTGTGAGTTAAACCATTGTCCTTCAGCACTGGCATCACATACAGGCACTGGTTCAAGTCCCCACTTCTCCACTTCTCATCCAGGTCCCTATTACTATGCATGGGAAAAGAGCAGAAGATGACACAAGTCCTTGGACCCCTGCATCAACATGAAAAACCCAGGTGAAGTTCCTGGCTCCTGCTTTCATTACTCCTGGCCGATGCAGCCGTTTTGGAAAGTGAAGCAACCGAGGAAAGATTCTTTCTCTTTTCCTCTCTCTCTCTCTCTCTCTCTCTCTCTCTCTCTTTTTCTCCCTCTCCCCCTCTAACTCTGCTTTTCAAGTAAATAAATAAATCTTTTAAAATTAGTTTGGTAATTGTAAAATTACTATTTAACATGAGGTGTTTCTGGATTAATAGCCCCATCTATGAGAGTTGAGTCAAGAGGCTCCTAGGGATTTTTATTTTTATTTTATTTTTTAATGTTTATTTTATTTATTTGAAAGAGTTACAGAGAGAGGTAGAGACAGACAGAGGTATCTCATCTGCTGGCCCACCCCCGAAATTACTGCGATGGCTGGAGCTGAGCCCATCCGAAGCCAGGAGCCAGGAGCTCAGACATGGGTGCAGGGGCCCGAGCATTGGGGCCATCCTCCATTACCCATCCCCTCAGGTGCATCTTCAGGGAGCTGGATCAGAAGTGTAGAAGCCGCAATGTGAACCAGTGCCCATATGGGATGCTGGCATTATAGGCTGGGACTTTAACACAGTGAGCCACAGCACAGTCCTGGGGCTTCTAGGTTTTAATCTTCACTTTTGCAAAGTTTACTTTTTTAAAAAAAATTTATTTGAGACTGGGACACACACACACACACACACACACAGAGCCAGCTCCTATCCACCTGTTTACTCCCAAATGATCACAGTGGAGAAAGTAATTCAGTCCAAGTCTGACACATGGAAGGTGGGAACCCAATCACTGCAGTCATCACCACTGGGTATCCTAGCGTCTTATAATGGCAGGAAGCTGCGATCAGGAGCCAGAGGTGGGAGGCAATTCAACATCAGGCTGATGTGAGACACAGATACCTTAACTGCTAGCTTAAATGCCTGCCCTAAGCTTTACTTTTACAATATTAAACACTGACATATAATTTATGATTTTGTTAGAATAAAGACTT
Source organism: Sylvilagus floridanus (assembly GCA_949820135.1). Taxonomy (NCBI): domain Eukaryota; kingdom Metazoa; phylum Chordata; class Mammalia; order Lagomorpha; family Leporidae; genus Sylvilagus; species Sylvilagus floridanus. The sequence continues at coordinate 125,268,973 of OX463225.1, forward strand.
TTGGCTATTAAACCTCTAATTTTGTACATGCTTCTACGAAAAATAAAGAAGAAATTGAAACAACAACAACACAAAAAAACCATGAAACAACTTTCACAAAGACCACCCGATAGTTACGAGCAGAATATTTTGCTCCATTGAGAGCTCTCCCATCACTGTTCTGGAAAAGGCACTGCTGTCAATTCAGGGCTACTCATAAATCCATAGTCCTAAAGCTCAAAGGGCATTCAAAAAATTATAATCTTCTTCCAGGTAGCCAAGTTATTTTAACCACACTGTAGAGATAAGAGCCTTGAAATCTAAATGTTTTGACAACATTTGCACAAGTGATTAGTAATAAAGAAAGTAGCAACAGCTTAAGTGTGGAATTTCCAATAAAGAACTTTGCTCCCTATTCCCACTCAGCCTCCTCTTGTTTGGCTTTTCATTTGTCAATGGATTCTGACTCTTTAGTTTCCAGGTACTCTGGCATCAGATCCAAAGGCAAAGCCCAGGAAAACTAACAATCCAGGCAAAGCAAGCTATGTCTCACTGAAGAGCAGGCAGGAGGGGAAAGATCTTTTCTCCTGCACTTTACATTTAGGCAGATTCAGATGTAACATTTTGGTGTAGACTGTGGAATGTGTTGGACACATATTTGACCTCATGAAAATAATATGTTGTTTAATATGGCAAAAGAATACTAACTTTTTGAAAAGTCAACTTTAAGAATGACTAGGAGAGCAGTATTTTTTCCTTTACATCATTCTTGACCCATATAAACGTTCTATTTGTATTTTTTAAACACATTTCCATCAACATCACAGCTTGCTTGGTCTCTATTCAGCCCCTTAGTAAACCAATACAACCATTTTAATTGACCTACCCTAAGCTGTCCCATTGCTGTAAGTACAATGGCGCTGCTGGATACATATCAGGAAATGATGGAGTAGTCAATTTCTTGCATGATGGAAATTGTTTATGCAGTCACGTTAACAACATAGCTATGGACTCTGTCAGTAGAAGACACATTTGTTAAAGGGAAAAAATTCAGACATTTTCCTGCATCCTTTCTAAAACATACATCTGGTGCTGGGCAAAGTGGAAATGGGAGATGGTAACTTGGCTGTGCAACCTGAAAATATTCTTCTGTCCTAGTGCAATGGCCTGTCTTGGTTAAACCATTGTCCTTCCTCAATGGCACCAACACTAAGATGAGCAGTATAATGTGGTTTAGGATGCTTAGAAACACTTTCTATTTACACAGTACTTCACATGGTTCCAAGCAATGTCAGAAAACTCCTCCCATTTCTCTAGACCCATCCGCTGTTCACACTGAATACCTAAACTCCAATCAAACTAACTTTCTGCTTGTCATCAGCCCATTCTACCTCGTCCTGCCTCGGGGCTGTTCACTTCAGCTCATTCCATCTAGAGGACTTGGGCCATCGTTCATTGCCTTCCCAGATACTTTAGCAGGGAGCTGAATTAGACATGAAATTCATACTGGCTCTGCAATATGGGGGACCAGCAATGTAAGGAGAAGCTTAATTAGTCACTTAAAATATTTTTAGTCTATGCAACACCAGGAAATTATATAATTATTTTGTTACTGTTTCTTCATCTAATTAGGATAATAAAAAAATAACTGTCTATTCTGTTGGAATTAAGATTAGGGTTAAATTTACTAGTATGTATAAAGCACTGACCACAGTGTCTGAGGTATTGTGAGCTCTATTGTTTCTGTGGAGTCTTTAAACATTTGAAAGTTTCCAGTTGATAATTTACCTCCCAATCCCCCTAATCCAAGCTAAATATCTTCAGGGCCTTTAACACTATGATGTGGTATCTATACTTCTTTTCATTCTCATTGAATTCCTACTTACATGTTCCAGCTTGTTAGTGCTCCTTTAAAAACAGGAGCCTACAAGAATATTTGTCATAATATTACTATAGTAGCTGAGAATTGAAACTATTTAAATCAGTTGTGGAACCTGCCCTATGAACTATAAAGTATTAATATGATGGAATATAATATTTGCTAGAAAAGGAATGATAAATTTCTATTGTCAGTTAGCATGTATAAATGCACACATTGTAAGGAAATATTTATGCATACATTATTTTTATATTATTTGAGAGGTTATAATGTGGCATTATTATTATTCATTTTTATACCCAAATTTGGCTAGTATAATTATCTCTTTAAAAGAAGTTTCTGTGTGTTTTCTGTTATTTTAAAAAATTATATTTATTTGGGAGACAGAGTGACAAAGAGAGAGAGAATTAGAGAGACAGACAAAAAATAATCATTATTCCACTGGATCACTCCCCAGATGCCTGCATAGCCAGGGCTGGAGTGAATTGTATCCAGGACCCAGAAACTCAATCTAGATCTCCCAAACGGATGGCAATAGCCAAGTTATTTGCACCATCACAGCTCTTTCCCAGACTTTGCACTAGCAGGAAGCTTGAATCAGGAGCTAGAGCCAAGAAGCAGGTATTCTGGTTGGAACTTGGAACATGGCATCTTAGCATGTGTCTTAACTGCTGTGCTAAACACCTGCCTCTTCTAATTTTTTTTTTTCACTTTTCTCCAACATTCTTTGAGCTCCATCTTGCTTTTTCACACAGGATAGTCATCACTTCCTAATTCTTTCCCTGATCTCATCCTGGGATAAGTCATCCCCCCCTCCCTAAAAAAAAGGAAAGGAAGGGGGGAAAAGAAAAAGTGGTACTTAGAAACCACGATCTTGATGCTATCTATCGGCAGCGTTTTTGGTGTTTAACTAAGAACGAGTCCTCTCAATGGGAAATGCTAGGACATACTTGTGTATGTGTAACAATTTGAATACTGTCCCCTCAAAACTTGTGTTCATCCATAGCTAAGACAGTGACTCCGAGGAATGGAGTCTTTGCAGATGTAACTGGCTAAGATGAGGCCACACTGGATTAGAGTGGGTTCTGACTGCAATGATCGGCATCTTCAGAGAAAGGAGAGGGGACACAGAACCACAAAGCTGTGCACACACAAACAGACAATACCATCTGAAAACAGAGCAGAAATTTTCTGCACTTCACGCCAACCAATATAGAGATGAGATAAGATTATCTCATTTTGGATACAAATACAACTGAATTAGGCTACAGCTTGCTTTATAAAGGTTACTCAAGCCTCTTATTAAGCAAACTAGGTTAACACATTGTTACCACAATTAAGAGAAGAGTTTAGTGGGTATGGTTTATATTAATACTAAAGGACTTTGGAATAGGGCACTTGTGGACAAAATATTCATTAACTTTATGGCCTTAGGCTTGTTACATGACATTTTTAGCAAAGATTTATTAATTATTTGAAAGGCAGAGTTACAGAGAGGCAGAGGCAGAGGCAGAGCGAGATTATCCATTCGCTGGGTCACTCCCCAGATGGCGGCAATGGTTGGAGCTGGGCTGAACTGAAGCCAGGAGCCAAGAAATTCTTCTGGGTGTCCCACATGCGTGCAGGGGCCCAAGTACTTGGGCTGTCCTTCATTGCTTTCCCAGGCACATTAGCATGGAGCTGGATGGGAAGTAGAGCAGTTGGGACCAGAACCGGTGCCCAGGTGGGATGCCGGCACTGCAAGCTGCAGCTTTATCCTCTGGACCACAGCGGTGGCCCTATTGTTACATGACATTTTTAACATTCTGTATCTTAACCTGTAAAATGAGAATTAAAATTTACTGTTATTATGATACCTAAATAAGCTGATATGCACAAAGTATGAAAAGCAATGTCAACACGTAAGTTCCCAATAAATGTTAACTACCCGTTTCTTCTTATAAAATATTGTAATTGTAGTTTTAGATCAGTTCTTCTTGTATCCATTTTTCTCATTTTTCTATTTTTTTATTTTATTTTTTATTTTTTTATTTTTGACAGGCAGAGTGGATAGTGAGAGAGAGAGACAGAGAGAAAGATCTTCCTTTGCCATTGGTTCACCCTCCAATGGCCGCTGCGACCGGCACACCGCGCTGATCTGAAGGCAGGAGCCAGGTGCTTCTCCTGGTCTCCCAGGGGGTGCAGGGCCCAAGCACTTGGGCCATCCTCCACTGCACTCCCTGGCCACAGCAGAGAGCTGGCCTGGAAGAGGGGCAACCGGGACAGAATCCAGTGCCCTGACAGGGACTAGAACCCGATGTGCCGGCGCCGCAAGGCAGAGGATTAGCCTGTTGAGCCATGGCGCTGGCCTCATTTTTCTCATTTTTCAACAAATAAGTTTCAGCTTCCAAGTGTGGCAGACATGGATACTACAAAATGAGCATTGTATGATGGCTGAATTTATGTTGACTTTTTCCTGTGAGTGTCCATACTTTGAAATTGCCTCATCAAAACCAAAAGATGGTTTTTGCTAAAAAGCACATGGAGTTGTGGTTCTAGTTTTGCCTTTACTAGCAATCGGCTATGCATTTTAGCACCCATGCCTTCTCCTCTCTGAGTTTCATATTTTTCCTCTATTTAGTGAAAGACTTGGATAGTTTTCCAATTCTTTCCAACTGTAAAATCCTGGTGCTATAGGAGCAAGGTCTGTTCTCTTGTGCCTGTCTGGAGGAGCTAACGTGTGAAGTTGAATACAATGAAGCCATCATCTCACAGACTGTCTCAGTGGTTAAGTCTATTTCATAATGTATATCTTCTATAAAATATGAATAGTATTCTAAAGTAGCACCACTTCTCAACTTGTCAAGATAGTCACTTTGGTGGTTGACAACAGGAAAAAATTGAAAAAGACCAGCAGAAAGAAGAAAGAATGAATACTTAGTGTATTTTTAGTAGTGAGAGTACTTTCTCAAACAATTGGGTGCCCAAGAGTAAAGGTGAGCTTTTGCCTCCTGAACTTCTCATTTGAGAGCATGGGAAAACACCTCTTAAAAACCTGCCCGAGAGAACCCTTCCCATTGGCCTGCTCTCCTAAACATTGCCCTGCCTCCTTGATGAAGTGGTCTGACCCCTCTGACAAGAGCTCCCACACCATCTCTTCACGGCTTGTTGGTTTAGTTTCGCATGATGGATGACATGACACACAGTCGGCAAGGCTGTTGGTACCTGCTCTGTAAATGACTCTGGTATCATGCTGCCAAAGGCAAAGTGACCATCTCTCAATTCTGGCTGAGCTTTTTGACTTCAGGTTTTCAAGTATGGAAGCTAGTGATTTATGAGATATGAGAAAGCATAAATGCGCCTTCTATTCCTTTTGACAAGGATGGACTCCCTGTGTAACCCCCACCTCACACTCCCTTTGCAGGATAATGATGCTCCAGCAGGAAGAGCATAGTACCCCTTTCCCACCACAAAAGCTAAAAGGCGTTTGCTCCAGCCAGTTTTGTGTGGATCAGGTCTGGCCAGTAGATCATGGAGCACTGGAGTAATTGGATGAGCAATGTTGAGCTTTAGCTGAGGCATTTCCCTTTATCTCAGTTTATTGCCAGCTGCTCTGAAAAATAGTCTTGCTTTGAAAAGAACTAGTTGTGTGACCTGAGATGGAACTATGCCACAATTTAGATAAGCAGAGAGTGTTAGGTAATCCAATGGTCTGTGCTTTATAGATACTCAGTCTTTCCCTGGATTCTCCATTGGCAACTGAGAAACTGAGCAACTTTGTGGATCATCTAAGCTGCAATATTTCACCTCCATGTGTTCTTGGACAAGCTGAGATACAAAGATTCAGCAAGTCTTGGGGTTTATGTTGGGATAGTGATCAAATGTCCTTGTTTGTCCAGGATTAGGGGGATTACTGGAACACAAACTTCAATACTAGAATCTGAATGGTCCCAAGGGACAGGCCACAGTACTTCCAGTACTAAAACTAGGACATTCCCAGGAAAAGTGTAATGAGTTGGTCACCTATTTGGAAGTGAGGACTTGGGAGAAAGGTGGGATGGAGCAAAAAGCAGCATGAAGGTTCAACTTGGAGTTGAGATGTCCAGTGCATATCACTTGGTAAATGAACATTTTTCTAAAGATAGCATCACTACCACTGTAGCCATGCCAAAACAGTGTATACCTTCGCCTAGTATAAAACAGATGTTCAGTTCTTTTTTTTTTTAATTGGGTTGAATTTGAATTAGCAAATATTGGGTCCAACTATATTGACGATAGCACTGTGGATATACTAACCTTTATGTGAACTTGTCAAATTGGCTCCACAAGGCTGGAACAGAGCTCCCTGTAGAAGTAGTAGGTCATTTAATTCAGTAGATCAGAAAGAACAGTGTTTTATGGATAAACCCACAGTATTTTTGGTCCAAGGTTGGGCCCTTTGTTGCCATTAAATACATCCTTGGCAATTGTCAAATCCAGTGATTATGCTATTATCTCGTTTCTTCTTGCTCGAATTCTCATGTATAGAGTTGACAGTACTTTGCATTTACTTATATTTTAAAGAAATTCATTGGCCAGCACCGTGGCTCACTAGGCTAATCCTCTGCCTGTTGCGCTGGCACCCTGGGTTCTAGTCCCAGTTGGGGCGCCGGATTCTGTCCCTGTTGCTCCTCTTCCAGTCCAGCTCTGCTGTGGCCCAGGAGTGCAGTGGAGGATGGCCCAGGTTCTTGGGCCCTGCACCTGCATGGGAGACCAGGAGGAAGCATTTGGCTCCTGGCTTCGAAATGGCACAGCACACCGGCTGTAGCAGCCACTTGGGAGGTGAACCAATGGAAAAAGGAAGACCTTTCTCTCTCTCTCTCTCATATCTAACTCTGCCTCTTAAAATAAATTCCTTACTATTATTATTGAATGAATATAAAACTGCTTAGAGTCTGAAAACATGTCAGACACTTATTCAGACATAGAAGACTTGCAAAACAAGTCAGTCCAAGGACTGTTTCTTTCCATTCTATGGTAGCATTTTTTGAAGGCTATGTAATTGACACTTTTCTGATTTATTTAACCTGGACTCATCTTAATGCGACTTAGTAAGATATATTAACTGCTTGAGAAGCAAGTTGAGATTTAAAGTAAGCTTTTACAAGGTCTCCTGGCTTTAAGAGCAGGAGGTGACATGTCAGCCCAAACAAACTTACTTAACTCCCATAAGTTTGCTTCGCAAACAAACAAACAAACAAAAAAACCATTTGTATAAGTAGATCCTTAACTAAGGTTCTGTTCATTGAGACTGGACTGAGAGAGTAATGGGAATGTGTTGCAATTATTTTCACAGGTCCTTATTTTATACAAGTCAGTGGAAATATCCCTTGAATGGATGAAAACCTATGGATTTGACAGCCTGATTCCCTCACATTCCTTAGCAGGTCCCGAAATCCCCTCATCTAAGTGACTGACCCTCAGAGACCAGAGAGGCATTATGGTGTAGTGACTCAGAGCAAAACCCTGGCATTCTGAATTCAAATTCCAGCTCTGCCCCTAACTAAACTCTATGATTCTGACCAGGTGGCATCATGTTCACCTGTAATCTGGGGTGAATAAGAGTATTTTTCTCACAGAGTTGTCGTTAGGAGTGGATGAATTTATGACTGTAAAATATTTAGGACAGTGTCTGGTAAATGTGTGCCTGGAAAGTCTTGTTAGTGTGCACAAAAATCTCTTTGAGAACCTGAACTCTTGAATCCATGAAACCAGAATCTTGAAACTACGGATTCCCAATCTTGATTTCACATTAAATTCATGTGGGATGCTTTTGACAATTGTGCCAGTCTGCCTTTATTTTGAGTAAATGGGATCTGGCTATCTTGGGATGGGGCCATCCCAAGCCAAATTTGAGCTTTGGCTGGCGCCATGGCTCAATATGCTAATCCTCCACCTGCACCCCGGGTTCTAGTCCCCGTCAGGGCGCCAGATTCTGTCCCAGTCCCTCTTCTTCCTGTCCAGCTCTCTGCTGTGGCCTGGGAGTGCAGTGGAGGATGGCCCAAGTGCTTGGGCCCTGCACTTGCATGGGAGACCAGGAAAAGCACTTGGCTCCTGGCTTCAGATGAGCACGGTGCACTGGCTGCAGTGCACCAGCCACAGCAGCCATGGGGGTTGAACCAACGGCAAAGGAAGACCTTTCTCTCTGTCTCTCTCTCTCACTGTCCACTCTGCCTGTCAAAAAAAAAAAAAAAGAAATTTGAGCTTTATCAGTCTTTGGTATGTGATTCTAGGGTACAGAGGGCACTGAGGACCAGTGCTCAGATTTGAGAGCTACTGCTTGACACTGGCTTTGCATGTCAGGCTGATTGTGTGTTTAATTGTTTGAGCCTACAACATTTTCATCATTCACCCCTTATTTAGAAGTCTCTGAGCAGGCTTACATTATTCTGTCTAAGGCTATAATTTTCCTGAGGCTGGGTGTCCCTCTGTCGCCCTTCATACTCAAATATCTAACATAGGCCCATCATATTATAATGATGATGGTGAGGGAAGCAAGAGCAAAGATTAAAAAAAAAACTTAAAAATGTATTTACTTGAGAAGCAACAGAAAGGGGGATAAAGATAGAGGGTGAGAGCAAGAGAGAAGGAGAAGCTCCCCCTCACTGTTCTATCCCCCACATGTCCATGACAGCCAGGCAGGGCCAAGGTCAGAGGCAGGAGCAGAGAATGCAATCTAAATCTCCTACATGGGTGGCAAGAACACGGTTACTTGAGCAATCAACCACCAGTTGCTTCCTAGGGTGTGCATTAATGGGACAATGGAGTCAGGAGCCAGAGCTGAGAATGCAACTGAGATGCTCAAATGTGGAATGCTTGGATATTGACCATTAAGATACATACCTGCTCCAAACATAATTATTGAATTTTGCCATAAATCTTCAAGATCATGTTAATATTTATTTACTTGTTTATTTGAGACACACACACACACACACACACACACACACAGAGTGAGAGTGAGTGAGAGAGAGAGAGAGAGAGAGAGAGAGAGAGAGAGAGCTCCCATCTTATCATTCACTCCCTAAGTGCCCACAATGGCCCAGTGGAGCCAGGTACTCCATCCAGTTCTGCGAGGCAGGAACACAACTTGAGCCATTACCTGCTACCTCCTAAAGTCTGTATTACCAGGAAGCTGGAATTAACAGCTGGGGCCAGGATGTGAACACAAGCAGTCTGATAGGGGATCTAGGCATCCCAAACTACATCTCGACTTCTAGAGGAAACGTTTGCCCTGTAATAGTTTTGAAGGAAAGAAAGGCTGGTCAGAAATAGTGAGTGCTCCCTAGGGCTCCTGGTCCACCCAGATCATGCCATCACAACTTTTCTTGCTAAATGTTGTCCATTTCACCATCCCTCTCCCCACACTTTTTTCTAAGTCCAAAGCATGTTTATTATCCTAGGGAACACTAAATTCTTCTCTTCATAAGCAGTGGCACAGGGAAAGGACATAACTTAGAAGGCACCGTCTGCTACCAGAAGAAGGCCCATGGAGCAGCAGCAGCATAGATTGAGAGAACAGAATCTTCAGCTTGGTTGACAGGTTGGCAAACCCTGGATATTAGGCTTTGTAGAACTTGACCAAGCAGGCAAGTTAAGGACAACTTCCATACCACAGCTGAGACCATAGACTTTGATATCTGCTGTTGAATCTTTGAGGCTATGGACAGCACCCATTGCAGTATGTAGCCATAGTCATAAAGTACATGTTGTCCTAAGCTTGTTCATGCTCATAGCATCTGTATCTCCTTAGCCCAATCCTGGCCTATTTAATGCTCAGAGACTCCAGAGGCAACCAAAGCTCCACCTGAGCAAAGCTGAGAGCTAGCTCAGGAGGGATGACTCCCTTCTGGAATCATTACCCAGGCCAGTGGTAGTGGGGGGGATGCAGCACCTGCTGAAGCCAGGTTTATCTGTGCAGCCCGGAGACCTGGGCACCTAGGTCTCCCTATCAAGATAGCTTAATAAGTGGAAACCACCTCAGCAGGATCAAGTTAACTCTATTGGTAAAAATAAGCTGCATGAGGATCTTCTGGTGTGAACTGGAAACCTGCTGGACAAATTCTAATGGAATTTGTGACATTCTTAGACCCTGCTTGCTCTGCCTGCTAAACTGTATTAACCTGGTCACTCTGCAAACATCTGTGATTGAAGACACTCAGCTGTCTTATGCTTTGATGAATTCCTTCCCATGCAAGCTTCTCTGGATAGGAACTTTTTAAAGTTATTTGAATGGGAGAGGGAGAGGGACTGGACGAGGGAGAGAGGGAGGGGGAGCGGGAGGGGGAGGTGGAGGAGGGAGAGGGAGAGGGAGAGAGGGAAAGAGAGAGAGAGAGAGAAACAGAGAAATATCTTCCTAGCCATTGGTTCATTCCCAAATGTGTGCAACAGCTAGGGCTATGACAAATGAAGCCAGGATCCTGGAACACCATCGGGATCTTTCATGTGGATTGTAGAAACTCCAGGACTTGAGCTATCATCAGCTGCCCCATCCCCAGAGGCATTAGCAGTAAGCTGTGTTGAAAGGTGGAGGTGGGACTTAATCCTAGGCACTCTGATATGAGATGCAGGAGTCCTAAGCAGTGGCTTAACCCTCTGTGCTTCGTGATTGGCTGCTGAACTTGTTTCCACATTCAAAACAGGAGCATAATAATCCGTATCTTGCTAGGCTGTGGTCAAGCTCAAACAATATCATAAGTGTGAGAGTGCCACATAATGGGCAAGATATAATACTATTTTTTATCAAATTACTGAGTACTCCTACTGATTCTTTTCTAAGATAGCAGGAAACAGGTATGAATGGTATTTGATGGGCAAACTATTCTAGAGGAATCAAATAAGCCTGATGTCTTCAACTGCAATAATCTAATGATCTAGATAATGTGTGTTTTCTGTGGAAGTGGTACAAACCCTGAATCACCCAGCACCATGGTCCTCAGATGGATTACAGAAACCACAGCATTTCAACACTAAGGGACAGAAGAGGTCAGGCCACCCAGCATTTATGCTCCTGCCTCATTTTCCCAAGAAGTTTCCTCGATCGGCTTAGAGCAGCTTGTCACAAATGTCCACAGTCTCTAGAGGAGGTGTGGGTTTGAAGAAAGGGGTGGGGGGACAAAGAGAGAGAGAATCACAAAGCAACAAACCTGCACGCCAGTCCTGCAGTAACCTAGCAATCAAGGCATTAGCAGCCAAAAAGCTTTTCTTGTAGAGAGGGAGTTAATGGATTTATATTATTTGTGGTTATCTGGATTTCAGATTGACACCATAAATATTCAGACTCTGAACTCAGCTGGAAGCAGCCGCCACTGACTTCTCTGTGACCTAGCTGGAAACTTTAAATCAGCCGTCTCCTTGACTTTCAAGAGAATGACATACTCCAAATCCACAAGATACCATCTCCTCTGTGTTTTATTGCCTCCAGAGGACCTCAGTCCAGGATGGTCTGTAACTGTAGCCTCTCTTTTGAATGCCAAGTCCAGTTAAGATTGCTAAACCATAAAGTACTCTGACCTGAGGTAGAACGGACCTGGACTGTGGGCATGCATTATGATTCTACCGAATGTGCGTGGCGAACTTGAACCTGATGCAAGCCTTGCAACCCATTATTCAAGGACTGACATGGATTTCCATCCGTGGCTCTCTGTTCAGTAGATCTTCCACAGGTGCTTTCCCCACCATTTTCATCCTGTTTTTAAGTTGTCTCTGGAGATAGATTTATGGGCTGCACAGGTACAGGGACATTTTCTTCTCAGTGCACACAAAGCTACTTCTAGTTCCTGTGTACAACAGCTGACAAAAGCGAGGGGCCCTTTGTGAGAAGCAGTTTGGATACCTCTCTGTTTCATTTCAGAACTGATGCTGAGACTTTGGAGATAACACAAGGAGGGGCATGGTCCTTCTCAGCCCACACTAAAGGGAGTGAAGAACCTTCCATGGCAACATGCTTCCTTTTGCCCCATGACAAATTGTGCTGAAGGTTTGACAACTCCAAATCCATCATTAAGATCGGACTGGCTCCTTCTCTCTGTCAGCTTAACAGATGTGGCAGCAGCCACAATGTCAATAAAGGTTATGTCCCACTTCAGAGGAAAAAGGGCCAAAGCACCATTTAAGTAATTGCTTGGGGAGAAAAACATCAAACTATCCTTCTAGGCAGGCAATAGCACTTTCAGGATGGGCTCCACACATGGGCTGCTGTCCCTTTGTTCCCCTTATGAGCCACAAGTCATTCTCAGGGGAAGATGTGTGGATCTATTACCAGGAGAAAGAGCAAGGCAAATGAAATTACACGTTGTGACTTCAGAGGCCCCATCTACCAAGAGTTTGGAAATCTATGAAGAGTTCTCATTCTACCACCTGACCCAGACTGTAATGCACCCCAGATGTTATAAAACATCCTTTGGCTATTTGATATAATGAGGGATGGACACAAAGGAAACAGTCATGAAAGAAATATCAGCACAATGCTGGATTGTTTTATATTGTTAAACTTTGAATTTTACCTGGAGCATCTTATTTTTTTTTCTGTGCTCAGGGTTTTTGAACTCATTAATTGTGGTCTAAGAAAAACAAATTCTGGGGAAACAAAATACATATAACATGAGCAGATTCCTGCAAGAAGAGCAGAATAGGTTCAGTGAAACTTTAGGAATGGGGGATGGCAGATGATGAAGTGCAGAGGTAGACAGGAGCAGACCATGGCCCGATGAGTCTCAGATGAAGCTCTGTTGGTGTGTCATACTAAGGTTTGTACAGTGATGAGATGCTCCCGCACTGTTAGTAATAGGAAACTAGGGAGATCATATTTTCATTTCAGACAAAGCCCTGTAGTAGCTGGATGAAATATATATCAGGGCACAAGATGGAGGCAGGGAGACCAGTTAAAAGATCAGTAAAGCATATCCAGTAAAATATAATCAGGAGGACCTTAACCCTGGAGTTAATAATAGAGATGGAAAGAAACAATCAAATATACATAAACAATTATATATATAAACAATTATATATATATATGCTTATGGATTAAAGGGCATCAAATGGGGAGGGAATTTAATTTTTTAAAGTTTTTTTGACAGGCAGAGTGGACAGTGAGAGAGAGAGAGACAGAGAGAAAGGTCTTCCTTTGTCGTTGGTTCACCCTCCAATAGCCGCCATGGCCGGCGCCCTGCGGCCAGCGCACCGTGCTGATCCGAAGGCAGGAGCCAGGTGCTTCTCCTGGTCTCCCATGGGGTGCAGGGCCCAAGAACTTGGGCCATCCTCCATGCACTCCCAGGCCACAGCAGAGGGCTGGACTGGAAGAGGGGCAACCAGGACAGAATCTGGCGCCCTGACCGGGACTAGAACCCGGTGTGCCAGCACTGCAGGCAGAGGATTAACCTATTGAACTGTGGCACCAGCATGGGGAGGGAATTTAGACTAGTACTTAGAGACAGCTGTGTCTTATGAGATTATGTGAGTTTGACTGCAGGCTCCAACTAATGATTCCAACTTCCTGCTAATAGACCATAGGAGAAAGCAGAGGTGGCTCAAGTAGTTGGGTTCCTGCCACCCGTGTCAGAGATCTGGATAGAACTCCCTGTTCCTGGCTTTGGATCTGATCCAGCCCTGGCTATTTTGGAAAATTTGTCAGTGAACCAGCAGATGGGAGATATCTGTCTCTCTGTCTCTGTCTCCTCTCTGCAGATGGAAGATCTTTTTTTCTGTCTTCCTCTTTCTTTATTGGCTTCTTAAATACATAAATAACAATTTAAATAACTAAATAAAAATAAAGTGGATTGAAGTTGCATGTGACTGAGGTTTTAAGGAAGAAAGCTGTGCACTTCAGTCCACTTGTGCTGAATTGTAAACCATTCCCAAGCTACTACTCTGTGCTGGTGTGCAGTAGCTTACTGAAGTCTAGAACAGCATCCTGCTGAGAACAGCCATAGCACTCTGCAGAAGTCACCAGCACCAGGTAGCCAAAGTCTGCAGAAAGAGATCTCACTTAACCATCAGTGTGTTGATACCAGGCCAAATCCAAATCACTTCTGGTTGTGGAGAAATCCTGGCGTTGACTTAGTTGGTTATCTAAATTACTTGGGACTCTGGATACAAGGGGTAAACACCCACTTAAATTAACTGAGACAAAAGTGAAATTATTTTGACTCTATAATCTAACACAGAGACACAGCTGGAGGTCAAGGATGACCAGAACCAGAGTTGTTACCTCCATGTTCATTATCTCTCTCTCTCTTTCCGTCTTCCTTCCCTTTTCTGTTTCATTTCTGTTTGTCTTTGTGTCCCAACTTACATGGGCTTCATTCAAGAGCTGGAAACACAGCCATTGGCAGGTCACAAGCTTGCACTGATGATTTTTCTATCCAAGAGGATATGCTGTCTTCCCATAGCTGCTACTGAAGAATTCTGGGATGCAGCGAATTGAGTAGAATCACATGTGTAAACAACATTTCTCTCCCAAAAGGAGGTGCTGTACTCAAAAGAAAAGGGGTGCACCTACTAGCTAGAGCAATCGATATGTGCTATGCCATCTGTTTCAGAAGTTTTGCAAAGCCTGTGTATACCATACCATCCCCAAATTTTCAATAATGGCAATGAAAATTTAATTATGCAACCACTGAGCTAAGTCTAGCTCTGAGGATATGAGATAGGGCAGGAACCAACACTGTACTTCCCACTCTGATTCATGATTCACTCTCTTGTGCTCCTATTGCATCAAATACATGCATCTGGTAAATCATTTTATGAAATGCCTTGTAATTGTTATTTATGTGTCTGTCTTCATCTCTAGACTGTGAGCTCCTTGAGATCAGTGACTGTGCCTTCACAATATTGTTTTGCCCAGTGCCTGGCACATAGCTTGGCACATTAATTCAGTGGCATCTTACTTCTTGCTGGAAGAGAAAAAATTAATTATTCCTTGGTTGGAAATTCTGTTTCCAAGTCACAGAAACATCAAATCTTTCAAGTAACAATATGAAAAAGGATTGCATTTTAGATAACTAATGCTGCTAAACAGCAAGATTTCTCTAGAAGCTCACAGCAATTCTTCCATAACAGCCCTTAAGAGATATTTACTAGCTGATTAGAAAGAGGGAGCTAGGGAAACGGAGGTAAGTGGTAGTCTTTTTATGCATTTTAACATGGATAATAATAGTCTTGACATAACTAAAGACAATATTAGTAAATTACCATTCATGCCATGTGGTACTTAGGGTGGTTCAGTGGTAGCAGGAGTAGCAAGGAGTTTGTGTCATGTCCTTCACATTGTTCTTTTTCGCTTTTCCTGAACAGCATGAAATTGTGAATCTGCTGACCAGTGTTTCGAGCTCAGTTGGTGAGTGTGGAACATTTGCAAAGCTAATCGCATGGCAGATCCAACACATGTGTTTATTCTTTCCTCATGAGCAGTACCCCTTAACCAACACAGCTAATCAGCATAGAAAGTTGGAAGAAATTGCTAAGTCCCTACAATCTTACAACTTTGGACTGTTCTCTGCCATCACTTGTCCTTGCTTTCTTAGAAGAGAGTTTTGGGAAAATGACAGGTTCTCTTCTAGGGAATCTGCAATTTGCTAAGGTTGATAATGGGAAAACCCACCCCTTTCCTCCTCCTTCCAAAGCATTGGGATCTTGGAAATTAGTTTGAATTGATCAATGGACTGGCTTCCACCCCACTGAGGAGCTTGTCATATGCAAGAGCAACATTTAGGATGAAAAATCTAGCCATATGCAGATTCTTAGTTTTGTTCCCAAAATAACTCCTGGTGTTGTTGGCTTCTCTCCCTCATCTAGCTACCATCTGGGGTTTGTGTGTGTGTCTGTGTGTGCACGCACACAGGCAATAATACCTCCTCCCCACAATCTGCCAGGCACAGACACCCTCCCTCCACCGCTCCCACGCTTATATACTCACTGAACCAGGGATGCGGAAAGGATGTCAGATCCACTGAAAAGGCCCAATTCCTGCCTTTCAGCCAAAGATTTTACATGTACTTTATGCCTGCCTTAAAAAAAAAAATTGATCTGTAAGCAGAAGCCAAGGAGACTGGTACCAACAGGAATTAATTTGTGAAGGTCTAGGCTTGTACGTGACTCTTTGGTACTTAAGTCAATGGAGGGAACTACTTAATGGCTTGGGGGCTGCAAACATTTTTATATAAACTCAACAACTAACTCAAACCAGGGCCTGTTGCTTTTTTACTTCAGGAACTTATTTATTTCACATTTCTTTGGTTTAGAAATGACCTGGGCATTGAACTAATTAAAAAAATAATTTAATATGTAGGAATAAATCCTCCACAAGCTGAGACCTTGTCAGCCAATTTCAACCTGGAGTGCAACCTCAGAACAGAATAGTAAATCTCCTATAATAGGGGCTTCCAGATCCACTATATCATAGAATGTTCTGCATACTTGTCAGAGAGCACAGTTCACCTCACAACTGCCCTCACAAACTTCCTGAAACATGAGGGGCTCCATGTGTTAATGGGTAAGTAAAGGGACTGGGGAGCCGGAGGCTGGGTTTAGGTATTGACAATGGAGAGAAAACAAGGCTCACTTGTGGGAGTCGGAGGGAGCTAGAGATTCAGTGAAGATGAAAAATGGAGGTTGAAGAGGTGGAAACCAGAGACTCCTCTGCTTTCTCCTCTTCTTCCTGTGAAGTAGATGAACTCACACAGGAAGCAGCTATCCCAGACTTTGGTTCATTTATCCCAGAGAACAGGTCAAAGAAAGGGCAGCACAGACATCCTGCAAACCCAAGAACTTAAGGAGGATACCAGGAGAGGCTTGAGAGAGAAAAGCTTTGTTCAGAAATAGGGTAAGTTTGCTACTTTGAATGCAGGGTGTGAAATAGCAAACTCCCTCCTGGGTCTGCTGGTCTGAAGGGACTGGCTGTGCTTGGCTTCACATGCCTGCTGCAACACAAGTTCTGGTGGTTCATGCTTATTGAGCACCCCTTGGTGGACCACGGTTAGGAGATGGGTGGTCCTTCTCTTAGGGAGTAGCTGTCATGATTTTGAATTTTGAGTTATGATAAAGCCTCTGTGAGCCCAAATTTCTATTTTCTAAGGTTGAAAAATACTACAATAAAAACTCAACTCTGAGTTAAGGTTTCATCCTTGTTAGAGAAAGTGTAAGAAGAAGAGTTAATTTGTGAATGAATTACTTTTAAAGACTTTCCCTTTCTTTCTCTTGCTATTTAAACAGTAAGCATAGAGAGAGGGAGAAAGAACGTTTGGGGTTTGAGGATCTGAGACAAGTAGGTGACATTGGAGGTGTTCAGTATACTTTATAGTTTTTCTTAGTAAAAAAGCTCAAGATCTGTTGAAGACAACATGACAGGAGCAAACGTTTCCTGATTCCGTTGTAGTCCTATGATGATCCTTTCTATGCGTCAGTCTTTTCTGTAGACTGCCTCAGGAGAAAGTAATGCTCACCTTAATGCAAGTGACTGAGACCAGTCTTAATAGTTTAGGACAACAGATTTTGATTCTTTAAAATCCATTATCTGCCTATATAATTTTAATCAGATTATAATCGCAAATGTGTGGACTGGTGCTGGAGCCATAAGAAAGCAGGGAGATTTTCAGATTCCAGCAGTTCGCAGGAGTTTTCAGTCATACCAGTCATCATGTGACTAGCAAACATCCAATTTCTGTGGAAGTCACTGAGATGAAATAGGTTTCTAAATCCATACCATCATTCATTATAGTGTCATTTCTCCTTGGAAATTTCCAGTTCGCGGGAAAATGATGCATGGTCATAGGGTAGAACAAGCAATATCAGGTACCAATTGCCCCTCCAAAGAATCTTGTAGATGACTTTTGATGTTTTGGGCTTGTCATTAGAGTTTTAAATTCATGGGGGCAGAAACAGATTTTTTAGGAGACGGGGTGGGGAATGGGGTGGGAATTCCCTCTTTAATATTAACAACACGATAAATCCTACAATACACACTGAGCACATGATTTAGTTTTGACGTTAACCAAGAAATCACAAACACAGAGATTTAGTTCCTTTTGCTCCACACATGAGACAGAGTCAAACTGGACATAGCTCTTCAGCCATGAGGACTTGCCATGCCTCCAAGTGGCACATACATTGCCGTATATTCTTCTCCTAGATTCTGTGGCATTATTTACTCTTCTTCATTATTTTCTTTGAAGAATGCCTGAAAAGCAAGCCCAGAGAGAAAAGAGCCAAAGCTGGTAATTCAGAAATGATTTGAAAAAGGGATGATTCTTTACCATGAACAATGTATAAATTTCACATGAGAGTCTTCAAGAAGTTCAAAGAAAATACATGTTATCAAAAATTATGCAAAGATTTCAAAAAGTGTTCAACAAAATAAACTTACTTTATAATTCCACTTGTCTATGAACTTTTTTTTTTAGATTTTTGTACTTATTTGAAAGGCAGAGTTACAGAGAGGCGGGGGGGGGAGAGTGAGAGTGAGAGTGAGAGTGAGAGTGAGAGTGAGAGTGAGAGTGTGAGAGAGAGAGAGAGAGAGAGAAAGAAATTCCTCCATTCACTGGTTTACTCCCAGAATGGCCTCAATGTCCAGAGCTGGGCTGATCCCAAGCCACAAGCCTGGGTCACCCACATGTGTGCAGGGGCCCAAGGGCTTAGGCCATCTTCTACTGCTGTCCCAGGCTATAGCAGAGAGCTGGTTTAGAAATGGAGCGACTGAGACTCAAACTGGCACCTGAATGTGATGCTGCCAATGCAGGCGGCAGCTTTATCTGTTACACCACAGCACCAGCCATCCATGAACTTTTTAAAGTCCTCTTGTACTATTAACATGATGCCTCCTTATGGATAAGATTTTAAATCCTTGAGTATGATTAAAAATATAAAAGGCAGGAAAATATGAAAAAATGAACAGTCACTTTTGGAATATATTGTTAAAACTAAACTAATACTTTTACCAATAGAATGTGCTAGACACTGACTCAGGAACTGTGGGGATATTAGCACATTTATGATGAGTTACCCACCCTTCTGGGAGGGTCTTTTTATGCCTTTTTATGTAGCAAGTCTCACAAACACTACATATGCAAGAGTAAAAGCTTTAAATAGCATTTCTAGATATGCTAACAGAGTCTTTAAATAGAATTTCTAGACAACAGTAGCTATGTTATTAAAGGGTACCTATGATTAATTACTGAACAAATTTTACAGGCAATAATTGCTAAAAGATTTCAGAGAAAGAAGAGATCCCATTAGGCTGAGGCTGGCACAGACAATGTTAAGAAAGAAACATATGCTTCTATTGACTCTTGTGAGGACAGAGTGATTTGGGCAAGTCATAGAAGCACTGTGTTTCTTGATTACCAAAGGAAGTTGAAAGGAATGACTATTTACCTAATACTTACTACAAACATACTTCTATGGTAGTCTTTCATCACAATAATCCTGCAAAAATATATTATTATTCTGAATTTAAAAAGAACGAATCAAGATTCACAGAGGTGACGGGCTGGCGCTGTGGTGCAGTGGGTTAACGCCCTGGCCTGAAGTGCCCACATCCCAAATGGGTGTCGGTTCTAGTCCTGGCCACTCCTCTACCGATCCAGCTCTCTGCTATGGCCTGGGATAGCAGTAGAAGATGGCCCAAGTCCTTGGGCCCCTGCACCCACGTGGGAGACCCGGAAGAAGCTGCTGGCTTCTGGCTTCAGATTAGCACAGCTCCGGCCGTTGAGGCCATCTGGGGAGTGAACCAGCAGATGAAAGACCTCTCTCTCTCTCTCTCTCTGCCTCTCCTTCTCTCTCTGACTTTGAAGTAAAATAAATAAAAATCTTGGAAGAAAAAAAAGATTCACAGATGTGAATAAACTTTGACGAAGATAGTTATCAAAAAATAAAAACATGAAATTTCAATCCAGCCATGATCTAGTGCCATAAACCATATTTGTCTTTCCAGATTAAAAAGGACAAAAAAATTATCCAAACTACATTAAACAACAATTTTTATTGTTGGATAACACAAAAAATAAAAGAATGCTACATGTTCTCAGCTTGCTTCCTGAAGCTTTTAGGCCACTGCATGGAATGAAAAAAACAAAACAGAGCCCGCTTGTCTTGTTGATTTGAAGAGACAGAACTTGATGTTTAGGGAAGCAAATGCAGCTGGATTTTCCAGAACTGGTGCCCGAGATGAAGAAATTCCATAGAGAACACTCTGGAAATCTGCAGAAGGGTCCCTGTCACTGATTGAATAGTAATCTGTGAGTACATGGACAACAGTACACTGAATTCCTAGAGCATATAGAGCTGAGGATAGTTTTTATTGCTAAGATCCAGAGTGAAAGACCTTGTAAAACATGGGTCTTTTGGTAGAGTGCTCACAAAGGCATTGCCTTGTTAGTGGAAATAAATTAGCGATAGACTAAAGAATGCCCTTGATTTGCCCTAACAAAGCATAAAAGCCAGACTAAAAAGGATCAAGTGAGTAATAAGCAACTTAACTATCTTCTGGGACAAAGTCTAAAACAGTTTAAAATAAATTAAAACAAGTATCATAAATGTGCTTTGTATGTAAAGAAGGCAAGCAAAACATGAACATGATAAGAAGAAAATGGAATTGTACAGAAATGGCCCAACGGAAATCCTAGGACAAAAAAAATGCAATATTAAAACTAAAATCATGTCTTTTGCAACAAAAATGGATGCAACTGAAAACCATTATACTTAGTGAAATAATCCAGTTCCAAAATGACAATTATGTTTTCCTTGATCTGTGTTAATTTATAGAGTATAAAAAAATGTAATGTATGTGAGCAAACTTGACATTTTGAGATTTGATTATTATTTACAGCCCTCGTCTCTACTGCTGAAGAACAGAGTTTTTTCCTTCTTCTTGTTAATTTCTTTACTTAGTGAAGGGTTAAGCTTATGATTGTAAAATAAGCTGAAAGTATGTTATTGTAAAAATTAAAAGAAAGAATAAGAAAGGAAGGAGGAAGGAAGCTGGCAATGTGGGAGGGAGGGTAGGGTAGGAAGTTTCACTGTGTTCCTAAATCTGTATATATGAAATACATGAAATGTGTTTAGCTATATAAATAAAAATTATCAGGGCCAGTGCCATGGCATAGTGGTTAAAGCCACCGCCTGCAGTGCCAGCATCCCATATGGCCACAGATTCAGGTCTGGCTACTCCACTTCCAATCCAGCTCTCTGCTATGGCCTGGGAAAGCAGTTAAAGATGGCCCAAGTGTTTGGGTCCCTGAACCTGCATGGGAGACCTGGAAGAATCTTCAGGCTCCTGGCTTCGGACAGGCACAGCTCCAGCTGTTGTGGCCAATTGGGGAATGAACCAGTGGATGGAAAACCTCTCTTTTTTTTGCCTCTCTTCCTCTCTCTCTGTAACTCTGCCTTTCAAATAAATAAATGAATCTTACAAAAAAAATAAAAATTATTTTTAAAAATCGTTAAAATACACAAGATATAATATATTAACATACTGGTTGGAATTTCAGATAAAAAGCTATGTGAAGGTAAAAATCTAGCCAAAGAAACTCCCTAAAATGATGCCTAGAAAGAGAAAAAAACTAAAAAAAAAAAAAATGAACAGAACCTAACAGCTGTATGACAATAACAAGCAGTCTAAGTCAAGTGTGATTGGGGTCTTAAAAGGAAAGAAGAAAACGGAGACAGAAAAAGAAATGCAAATTTGCTGAAAAATATAAATCCACATATCCCAATCCTTGACAGACTATAAACAAACACTCTTAACTTTTTAAATACATACACAGCAACTTCTTAACTCAAGAGCATAAAAATAAAATAACAACTTAAATGTTTAAGTGATAGCAAAAGCAGCCATGGGAAAGGGCACATAGGGACCTAGTGGTACAGAGTAACAGTGACAAGAATGAGAGCAGACTTCGCATTAGAAGTTATGAAAGCTAGAAGACAATAAAGTTCAACCTTAAGGAACCATGCAATGAAAATCAATCTAGAATTCTATACTAAACAAAAATATCTCTCAATAAATGCAGCAAATAGAGATGTAAGACAAATAGAAGATGAAAGAATCCTCACCGACAAATATGTGTGTCAAAAACATGTTAGAAGTTTTTTAGACAGAGGGAAAATACTGTCAGCTGAACTTCATGTCTACACACAGGAAGATATATCACTGGATATGGTAAATATGTGAGCAAATATGGAATAAACTTTCAGTGTATTTTAATCCTTTTAAAAGATAATTGAATATTTAAAGCAAAAAATGAAAACAAATTTGGAGTTTTATAACTCAGGTTACAATAAAACCTATAAAAGGTGATCAAAAAATATATTGCTGTTGTATTGTTACACTATAGGAAAAATATTGCAGTATAATTTGAGGATAGACTATGATAAACTAAATATATATATATTATAATACCTAGAACAACTACATTAACCAGTAAAATTAGATGTATAACTAGTAAGTCAATACTGGAGAGAGAAATTCCCAAAATTTATCTAATTATCTAATCTAAAAAAGATAAGAATGCATAACATTAAAAACAGTAAACATGTAACAAAACAAAATGCTTAAATCAATTGCATTATTAATTACATCAAACAGAAATGGTCTAAAAAGTTTAACTGAAAAGAGAAACTCAGCAGCAGACATAATGGTACAGTAGTTCAGATTGCCAATTGGGTCAATCAAATCCCAATTCAGAGTGCCTGTTCAAGTCTCAGCTCCTCTGCTTCTAACCCAGCCTCCCGTTAATGCACCTGGAAAGACAGTGGATGATGGCTCAAGTACTTGGGTTCCTATCACCCATTTGGAAGACCCAGATGGAGTTATGGGTTTTTGGCTTCAGCCTGACCCAGCACCAACTGTTGCAGGCACTTGGGGAGTGAACTAGCAGATGAAATATCTTTTCTTTTCTTTTTCTCTTCTTTTTTTTTCCTAGGCAGAGTTAGACAGTGAGAGAGAGACAGAGAGAGGTCTTCTTCCTGTTGGTTCACTTCCCTAATGGCCGCTATGGCCAGAGCTGCGCTGATCCAAAGCCAGGAGCTGGGTACTTCCTCTGAGTCTCCCATGCGGGTGCAGGGACCCAAGCACTTGGGCCATCCTCCACTGCTCTCCTGGGCCACAGCAGAGAGCTGGACTGGAAGAGGAGCAACCAAGACTAGTACCTGGCGTCCCAACCAGGACTAGAACCCGGGGTGCTGGTGCCGCAGACGGAGGATTACCCGAGTGAGTCATGGCGCTGGCCAAAATATCTTTCTTTTTTTGTCTTTCCCTCTCTCTGTCACTCTTTCAAATAAACAAACAAATCTTTTTTAAAAAACAATGAGAGCTGTTCAAGTCATTGTTTCTCAAGGTGTCAATTTCACTTTTACAGCTTTTCATTTAGATGCACTATTAATTCTCACAGATCAGGGAGAACATATAGTATTTGTCTCTTTGGGACTGGCTTATTTCACTAAGTTGAAGTTTTCTGGATTGATCTATCTTGTTGCAAATGATCAGATTTCATTTTTTCCTGCTGTGTAATATTCCATAATGTACATATCCCATAATTTCTTTATCTAGTCTTCTGTTGATGAGCATTTAAGTTGATTCCATATCTTAGCTATTATGAATTAAGCTGCAATAAACAAGGAAGTTTTTGTTTACTGATTTCATTTGCACTGGTTAAATTCCTAGGAGTGGGATGGCTGGGTCATATGGTAGGTGTATATTCAGATTTTTTAGGTATCTCCATACTGTCTTCCATAGTGGCTTTACCAGTTTACATTCTCGCCAACAGTGGATTAGGGTACCTTTTCCTCTGCATCCTCTCCAGCATGTGTTGTTTGTTGATTTCTGTAAGAGAGCCATTCTAACTGGGGTGAGGTTAAACCCCTCATCTTGACTGCCGAGAAACAGTTATTTATTTATTTTTTCTTTTTCTCTTCTTCTTACTATATGTTGAACTCTTAACATAGAGTTACTTATATGTATATAAAATCAATTGAAAATGGATCTCAGTAAGAAATAAGAGGGGAAATAAGAGAGGGAGGAGGAAGTCTGTAACTGTAAAGCTGTATAGTTCTGCATACATTCATACAGACTTACTTCTAAGGGTACAGTTTAAAAACTTGTCATTGGACTCCAAATCCCATTAAAATTGGTGGTAAAAAATGCCATCTTAATTGTCAAAGTGATCATATTAAGTGTTAAAGTGAACACATAGATAGGATTAAGTGTTAAAGAGATCATATAAATAGCATCAAGTGCCTGGTAATAATAGAATTAAAAAGAAGGAATGTTCGACATGGGAAGCAGTCCACACAGCAGACTCATAGAATGACAATCGTTTTAAGTAACACTTTGACCTCAGAATCAGCCCTTAAGGCATTCAAATGTGACTGAAAAGCCCATGAGAGCATTTCAGGTATGGAAAGCCAAGACACTGTGGCAAAAATTATCCTACATGAAGGATCTCTGTGAATGAGACCCCAGTAGAAATAAAGGGACATCAAAGAAATATGTACTTTTCTCTGAAGGGAGAGAGAACTTACACTTTGCTTATGGTCTTGTCTAAATACTGATGGAGTTTGTGGTCACAAAAGGCTTCCATAGCCTTTGCAGCTCATTGTGGAGCCTCGGGTGACCACTGACATCATAAATAAGAGTGTTAATTGTTAAATTAACAATGGAAGTCACTGTGCACATCCTCCCCATGTAGGATCTCTGTCCTTAATGAGTTGTATTATGAGAATTAACTGTAAAACTTGTTCTTAAACAGTACTCTAAACCTTGTGTGTATGTGTGTGTGTGCGTGCAAACTGTTGAAATCTTTACTTAATATAGAGTTGGTCTTCTGTATAAAAAGTTAATTAAAATGAATCTTAATGAAGAATGGAATGGGAGAGGGAGTAGGAGGTGGGATGGGAATTGGGGAGGGAGGGTGGGTTTGGGGGGAAGAACCACTATATTCCTAAAATTGTGCATATGAAATTTGCATTCATTAAATAAAAGCTTTAGAAAACAATGAGAGTATTAAAAATAAGATCTAAATATTGTGTACATGAAATAAATTTAAGCATATTAATACACAAGCATATTTTAAAATATCTATCATGGAAACTAATCTAAAAAGCTACCTGGAGTTGATAATATTGTACAAATCAGACTTCATAACAAGGAATGCTGTCAGAAATAAAGAAAAATTTGGCCAGCTGAGCTATCCCGTCAGACTGCGCCAGTTTGAATGAAAGCTCCACAAGATGGCGGCGGCCGGGGCTGAGGCACAAGGAGCTTGGTGTGTGCCTTGCCTGGTTTCACTTGATACTCTTCAGGAATTATGTAGAAAAGAAAAACTCACATGTAAATCGATCAGAATCACCAAAAGGAATCTAAACAATTATGAGGTGGAACACTTGTGTGACTACAAGGTAGAAAAGGATATGGAATATTACCTTGTAAAATGGAAAGAATAGCCAGATTCTACAAATACTTAGGAACCTTTGCAAAATCTCAAGTGCCCATTACTGCTCCAGCAGTTCTCTAATGGCAAGCATAATTATTTATCTCAGGTAAAGAAATGCAAAGCAATAATTCCAAAATACAATAACAAAGCTTTGAAACCTGCTGTTGCTGAGCACATTGTAAAGAAGGCTAAACAGAGGATAGCTCTGCAGAGATGGCAAGATGAACTCAACAGAAGAAAGAATCATAAAGGAATGATATTTGTTGAAAATATTGTTGACTTAGAGGGCCCACCTTCTGACTTCTACTACATCAATGAGTACAAACCAGCTCCCGGAATCAGCTTAGTAAATGAAGCTACTTTTGGTTGTTCATGCAAGGATTGCTTCTTTGAGAAATGTTGTCCTGCTGAAGCTGGAGTTCTTTTGGTTTATAATAAAAACCAACAAATTAGAATCCCACCTGGCACCCCCATTTATGAATGCAACTCGAGGTGCCGATGTGGATCTGATTGTCCCAATAGGATTGTACAAAAAGGTACACAATATTCACTTTGCATCTTTCGAACTAGCAATGGCTGTGGCTGGGGTGTAAAAACACCTGTGAAGATTAAAAGAGTAAGTTTTGTCATGGAATATGTTGGAGAGGTGATCACAAGTGAAGAAGCTGAAAGACATGGACAGTTCTGTGACAACAAAGGAATAACTTCTCTCTTTGATCTGGACTATGAATCTGATGAATTCACAGTGGATGCAGCTCGATATGGAAATGTGTCTCATTTTATGAATCACAGTTGTGACCCAAATCTTCAGGTGTTCAATGTTTTCATTGATAACCTTGATACTCGTCTTCCACGAATAGCATTATTTTCTACAAGAACCATAAATGCTGATGAAGAGCTCATGTTTGATTATCAAATGAAAGGTTCTGGAGATATATCTTCAGATTCTATTGATCACAGCCCAGCCAAAAAGACAGTCAGAACTGTATGCAAATGTGGAGCTGCGACTTGCAGAGGTTACCTCAACTGAATTTTTGGAAAATACAGCTGGTGATACTTATAGTTTTGTTTTTCTCAAATGCTATCATTTTTAAAACATACGTTTGGGACTTTCTTCATAGTATTACAGTAGTACCTATGTTAATTCACAATTAATGTTTCAAGACATTTGCCAAATGCATTATTGATCTTTCTGAAGAGAGGTACCCAGGGTCACATGGAGTAATGATAAGTATCCATACTTAATGGCTAGATACCCCACATGACAGACAAACTGTTTTCAGGTCAGCACGTGCATACTGAGTCTGTGTAAATAGAGAAAAGCCTCAACTATTTGGAAAGTGTTAAACTGATAATGTGACAGTTGCCGAGATCACATTCAACCTGCCATACACCTTAAATTCAGAGAGTTAATTCAGTTTTAGTAAATATACATGTTCTATTTTTGTTACTATATTGTCATTCCTGTTTAATATTCACTGTACTTGTATTTGAAATAGATGATGCTGAATTTTACACTTCTCTACTTTTTCATTAAAACATTGGCATCTTAATGATATAGAAATGTAAGATAAATGTAAAAGAAATTAATTCAGCTTGATTTCATATTTTGAAGCAGTTTATCGCATTATGAGGGGAATATATCTTAACCTGTAATTCTTCAGTAGTTTTTAGTTTTG
The DNA here is from genome assembly GCA_949820135.1 of Sylvilagus floridanus. Classification (NCBI taxonomy): domain Eukaryota; kingdom Metazoa; phylum Chordata; class Mammalia; order Lagomorpha; family Leporidae; genus Sylvilagus; species Sylvilagus floridanus. The sequence goes on from OX463225.1 coordinate 125,295,951, forward strand.
TAGAAGAAAAATCTCCAAAAATCGCTCTCTGAAGAGTCTAGAATGGCTGGCAATTTTGCTTTGATGAAATGACAGGACAGTAGGATCAGGAGAATTTTTTTTAGAGTGACAGGCAGCAGAAATGGAGCACTTTAAAGGCACTTCTGAGTTGCTTGAATTAGAAGATCCATGTTAAGTACCTCTGGTCTAAAGAGTAAAACAAAATACCTGGGGTGCCTTGGTACCTAATGATAATGTAACATACATTAACCTGATGTCCTTTCAATTTCAGGCTGTTTTAACATTCCTTTCCACCAAATTTATTTTTATATTTCCTGAAGACTTTTCTTAAAAAGTAATCTATATTTTGAACTGATACTTGTTTTACATATGAATTTTTTAGATGTGATAAACTTGGCCAAAGTATGTGTCTGAATTATGAGACTTTTTATGAGTTAATGCTCTATAAATACCTAAATGAGATATAAAAAAAAGAAATAAAGAAATGGATCATTGGGGCCAGTGTTGTGGCACAGCGGTTAATGCCCTGGCCTGAAGCTTCAGCATCCTATATGGGTGCTGGTTCTAGTACCAGCTGCTCCTCTTCTGATCCAGCTCTCTGGTATGGCCTGGGAAAGCAGTAGAAGATGGCTCAAGTCCTTGGGCTCCTGCACTCATGTGAGAGACCCAGAAGAAGCTCCTGGCTCCTGGCTTTAGATGGGCTCAGCTCCGGCCATTGAAGCCATCTATGGAGTGAACCAGCAGATGCAAGACCTTTCTTTTGTCTCTACCTCTCTCTGTAACTCTGTCTTCCAAATAAATAAAATAAATCTTTTTTTAAAAAGAAATGGACCATTGAATCAAGGGAATATACACTCAGAAATATTTGCACTTAACAGTTTCTAAATGCATGGACTGTGAGAACTGAAAAGAGAAATAAATTGGTGAGCCCACCAAGTATATAATTGAGATTATAGTACTCTCTCTGTAATTAATAGACTAAGTATAAAATGTCCTAAAATAACCTTATCTATTCTTATCGAATATATGTGAGCAATATGTTTTGAACAGCACTATCAACTAACTTGGCCTCATTGACATTTATAGAACATTATACTCAGCAACAGAAGAATATGCATATATTCTCTTCAAATGCACATGGACTATTCATCAAGATGAGACAAAATTCTGGGCAAGGCACTTCAAAATTTTATAGGATTTAAATCGTACAAAGTATGTTCCCTGACAACAAAGGAATTGAAATAAATAAAAATTTAGTAGTATTTGGAAAATTCCCTAATTATTGAAATTTAACAGCACAACTTAAAATAATACATAGGTGAAAGAAGTCATCACAAAGAAAATGAGAATATATTCCAAAATCGCTCTCTCTCTCTCTCTCTCTCTTTTTTTTTTTTTCTTGAGAGGCAGAGACAGGGAAAGAGAGAGGCAGACAGAAAGAATTCTTATCTGCTGGTTCACTCCCCAAATATCTGCAGCAGCCTGGAATGGGCCAGACCAGAATCAAGAGCCTGGTACTCAGTCTGGACCTCCCACCGGGTGGATGGGATTCACCTATTTAAGTTACCACCTGCTGCCTTACAGGGTGCATTTTAGCAGGAAGCTGGAAATTAGAATGGAGCTGAGACTTGAACTCAGTTGCTCTGATACAGTACTCCTAAGCTGTTTCCCAATCATTGAGGCAAACATTTGCCCTTAGAATGAATCTTTAAAAAAATATTTACCAGCTTTTTGTAGTTAATCAATATAAAGTATGTTACACATACCCAAATTTCATAAATTGATAAGTTGACCATGTAAAAGGGGGACTTTAAAACATTCTAATAAAAATGGAATTAAATGACTAAGTTTATTTTAGTGTAAAATATTTTGAAATTTTTGCATAACTCTTTTATAGTGTTCATTCTCCATGAACTTTTAAAATTACTCTCATGTGCATTGATTATTTGCAAATGACCTAATTTGAAGATGACATAATCTTACGCATAGAAAATCCTAAAGGCACCACTAAAACAGCTCTTAGGACTAATAAACTAGTTCAACAAGTTTGCAATATACATTATCAATATCTAAAATTCAATTGTATCTCTTTGTACTAGAAATGAATTAAAAATGAAAATGAGAAAACAATTCCCTTTATAATTACATCAAAATGAATTAACTTCTTAGTAATAAATCTAAATGTTAACAAATAATGTTTAATAAATATAATGAAAGAATTGCAAAACTTATACTCAAAAATCACAAATATCATTGATATAATTGGAAATTTTCAGGAAATTTAGAAAATTAAGATCTAAAATAGAATAAAATCTAAATAAATGAAAAGATGTTGCATATTCTTTGGACATAAGACCTAATATTAGGTTGGTGATATTCCAAAATTAATATATAAATTCAACTTAATCTCCATTAAAATCTCAGCTGCCCTTTTTACAGAAATCAAATATGAATATAAATCCTGAATAGTCAAATATTCTTGGAAAAGCAGAACAGAATTGGAGAAGTCACATTTTCTGATTTTAAAATGTATTACAAAGCTACAGTAAGCAAAAGAGTGGTATTAATATAAGGATAGACATATAAATTGATGTGATAGAATTTTGTGTTCAGAAATACATTGTTACCTAAAGACCTACATATATTCATCAAAAATGCCAAGGCAGCTCAGTGGGTGAAAGAAAAATCTTTTTAACAAATGTTGCTGGATTAGCTGGATATATACATACAAGAAATCTTGATCTTTTTGTATTACCTTGTGCAAAAATTGACTTAAAATGGACCATAAACCTAAATATAAAAACTAAAATAAACATTTAGAAGAAAACCTATGTGTAAATCATTATTTCTTTGTTTGAGCAAAGATTTCTAAGCACAAATAACAAAAAAAATAGGCAATTTGGACTTAATAAAACTTACAAGAGTTGTCGTGCAAACAACACATCAAGTGAAAAGACAACCCACAGTTGGGAGAAAATATTTACAAATCATACTTGTACCAAGAATTTATAAACAATATTTATTAGTCAGTAAGGAACAGATAAATAACTCGATTTAAAAATAAGGAGAGGATTTGATAGATAGCTCTTTCTTTCTTTTTTTTTTTTTTTTTGACAGGCAGAGTGGATAGTGAGAGAGAGAGAGAGACAGAGAGAAAGGTCTTCCTTTTCCGTTGGTTCACCCCACAATGGCAGCTGCGGCCGGCACACCGCGCTGATCCGAAGCCAGGAGCCAGGTGCTTCTCTTGGTCTCCCATGTGGGTGCAGGGCCCAAGGACTTGGGCCACCCTCCACTGCACTCGTGGGCCACAGCAGAGAGCTGGACAGGAAGAGGAGCAACCGGGACAGAAACCGGCACCCCTACCAGGACTAGAACTGGGGGTGCTGGTGCCACAGGCGGAGGATTAGCCTATTGAGCTGTGGCGCCGGCTGAAAGACATTTCTCCAAAGAAGAAATACAAATGTCATAGAAGATATTCAGCCACATTAGCTATTAGGGGAATGCAAATCAAGGCACAATGAGATCCCACTTCACACCTGCTAGAAATGCTATAAACCAAAACAAACAAAAACAAAAAAGAAAGAAAACAAAACAACAGTCAATAACACGTTTTGTTGAGAGGCAGAAAAATCGGTCTCCTTATGGATTGCTGGTGGGAATGCAAAGTGAAACCACTCTGGGAAATAGTTTGACACTTCCTCCAATAATTAAATATAACCATTTATGCCATAAATTTCACTTTTAAATATATACACAAGAGAAATGAAAACATTCATCCACATAAAAACAAGTATTCATGGCAGCATTATTTATAGTAGCCAAAAAGGTGGAAATAACCCAATGTCCAACACTTGATAAATGGATAAGTAAAATATTGTTCACCCATATAATACAATCTTATAATGCCATCAAAGGGAATGAATTACTGATATGTGCTACAACATGGGCAATCTTGAGTACTTATCTTAGTGTAAGAAACCATCTGAAGAATGCCACATATAGTAGAATCCCAGCTATGCAGAATGCCAAGTATAGCCAAATCCATAAAGACATAAAGTAAATTAATGTTTTCTAGGGCACGTCGGAGATGGCAGTTGGGGAAGGCCTGCTAATGTTTATGGAGTTTCTTCTCCTGGTGATAAAATATTCTAAAATTAGATGGCAATGGTTGCCCAACTCTGTGAATACACTAAACACCTTAAATTGTGTATACTTAGGAGGTGAATTATATAGTCGATAAAATACATCTCAATAAAGCTGCTAAGAGTGGTGTGCTCCTGAAATAAAGGTGGGAGTAAAATTCAGTTTTCACTGAGTTTGTTCACTGTCCAAATGCCTGCAATGTCCAAAGGGCTGACCAAAGCAGGAATCTGGGAACACATCCCAGGTCTCCCATGTGGGTGACAAGAACCCAACTACTTGAATCATCACTATTGCCTCCCAGGGTGTGCTTAGCTGGAAACTGGAATCAGGAGCTAGAGCCAGATACAGAACCCAGGCACTCCGTTGTGGCATGCAGACATCCCAGTGAGCACTTTAACCTCTGAGCCAAATGCTTGTCCCTCTTTTTGACTTTGGAAACAGTTTGATGTATTACCTATTCAAAATAAATTAAGTAACTAAAAATACCCCCAGTGCCATGTGATTGGTACTAGAATTGAACTCCCACCTGTTTGGAAAGTCAGGAAATAGTTAAGATGATTGCCTGGTATTTATTCTTTGATGACCCTCCTGTCTTTTTTTTTTTTTTAAAGATTTATTTATTTATTTGAAAGGCAGAGTTACAGAGAAGGAAAGAGAGAGAGAGAGAGAGAGAGAGAGAGAGAGACACAGAGAGAGAGTCTTCTACCCACTGGTTCATTCCCCAAATGGCTACAATGGTTAGAGCTGGGCTGAGCCGAAGCCAGGAGCCTAGAGATTCTTCCGGGTCTCCCACATGGGTACAGGGGCCCAAGGACTTTGGCCATCTTCTACTGCTTTCCCAGGCCATAGTGGAGAGCTGGATAGGAAGTGGTGTAGCCAGGATTTGAACCAGTACCCACACAGGATGCTGGCACCATAGGAGGTGGCTTTATCCACTACGCCACAGCACAGGCCCTGACCCGCCTGTCTTTAAAACCTAGGGTTAAGATTTTTGTTTATATAATGATGTATATACATGTCGCATAGAAAGCAATTCTCCTTGTTTTCTTTACCACTTTAGAGAAATTAGAGGTTATTTTCCCCTTTTCAATTGTACTAGGTCTTCTGAGAGAATATTTTTGACTAGTTGATAAGTCATAGAGCCACACTTAATGACTCAAAGATGTAGGTAGTAGAGAACCCTGTACCAAAAAGTGAAATGGCTAAAATCTAAAGTTTTTACCTCTGGTGATTTTCTGTCCATAACTTGCCAATCTTTCCTGGCTCTGTGATTATTAGTTTCCTTATCTGTATAGTAAACAGATAATACTTTTTAAACATACAGAGTGTTTTTTTTTTTTAAGATTCATTTATTTATTTGAGAGGCAGAGTTACAGACAGAGAGGGAGAGACAGAGAGAGAGACAGAGAGAGAGAGAGAGAGAGATCTTCCTTCCACTAGTTCACTCAACAAATGGCTGCAATGGCCAGAGCTGGACTGATTCAAAGCCAGGAGCCTGGAATTTCTTCCAGGTCTTCCCACACAGGTGCAGGGGCCCAAGCACTTGAGCCATCTTCCACTGCTTTTCCAGATCACAAGCAGAGAGCTGGATCAGAAGAGGAGCAGCTGGGAAACGAACTGGTGCCCATAAATGTTGCCAGTGCTGCAGGTGGAGGCTTAACCTACCGTACCACAGCACTGGCCCCAACATACTAACACAAGTTAGGCAGTAGTTGTGAAAGTACTATAAAATGTAGAAAACCCTTTACACATGTGAGATAATACTATTGTTATTTGTTATACTATAAAATTAATGATAATAAAATGAAAATAATAACAAGAAGGATGTATAGGAAAATGTATTTGTTAATGACATCTGTCTTCTAAAGTTGACTTTGTATAGTGTATGGGGAGATACATATTCCAGTTCCTAATGCACCAATGCAGAGAATTCTACCTTTCTTGAGATAATTCTGCAAAAAAAATTGCCATTGTATGTCTTTGCTACTACCTCAGTGACTTGTTGAAAAATATTAGAACTGTTATGGAAATAAGAAGAAAAATGACAACTGCAACTCATGTCATTCATGTGGACATGTAGTTCCTTCTGTGTTGTGTGTGAAGTACAGAACAAGCATAGAGTGTACAACTTTTATTCATATACCACTTGAAAAAATCAATCTCTGTATTTCCTTGATTGATGATGCTTTTCATATATTACTTAAGAGTGTACTTATTTCATGCCTCTATCTGGCAAACACCTATATGTTCCTCCAGACCCTACATAAGGTCAGGTAAGGTAATTCACTTTAGGATACCTTCCTGACTCAAGTAAATGGAGTCCATCCCTCTGCCTCTTGCTTTATTGTAGACATTGTGCAAAATGTTAATCACGCACTTTCAAATCTTTCCCCCATGCTTGATCATAAACTCATGAGCAGAGGGTGAGAATCAGTATCATCTAGCTTACTATCATGTAACCGTGTTGATTCATATCAGTTTGCCAATTGGGTCCATACAATCTTTTAAAAAATGACTAAGGGAATTGAAGCTTATAACCCAGATTTCTGTACATGGTAATTAGTGGAGAATAGCTATGAGTTTTGAAACACAAGGAACATAACCGTATAGATTGAAGTCCTTTGGCAAGCAGGGAAGGGTTAGAGAATGGTTCAGCAGCAGAAACCTGCAGCAGATCTTTCCAGGAAACTATAAAGTAATAACCATGCTTCGCAAAAGGGACCATCCCTACGGAATTCTACTTCTACCAAGCAGCCTTTGTTCTAGTGAGTATGCCAAGGTGCACACTTCAGCCTGAGGATCTGGCAGTGACCCCTTCGCTGTCCTAGATTCTATTCCAGGCCTTTGATCTCAGTTCCTTGTCTTTTATGTCTTTATTTGTGTCGCTAAATAATATTTTTCTACTTAGGTCTGTTGGAGGACATCCAGTCTTCCTTTGTCTCCTGTCATTGCTACCCTCCTCTTTATAAGTTGACAGCAGACATTAGAAAGTCACCACACTTTGATCCGAGTGTGCCCCCTCCACTTTTTTTTATATTTGACAGGTAGAGTTATAGACAATGAGAGAGAGAGAGAGACAGAAAGGTCTTCCTTCTGTTGGTTCACTCCCCTAATGGCTGCTACAGCCGGAGCTACACCGATCGAAGCCAGGAGCCAGGTACTTCTTCCTGGTCTCCGATGGGGGTGTAGAGGCCCAAGCACTTGGGCCATCCTCCACTGCACTCCTGGGCCACAGCAGAGAGCTGGACTGGAAGAGGAGCAACCAGGACTAGAACCCGGCACCCATATGGGGTGCGGGCGCCACAGGTGGAGGATTAACCAAATGAGCCACAGCACCGGCCCCGCCCCCTCCACTTTTGTCTTGTGCCTTTCACTTTTCTTCCCAATATGGCTCAAGACAGGTAGTCTTTATCAATTACTCCCAATAATCCTGTTATCAACTCACAAGCAAGACACAAGTTACCATTCATGCAGTCCTTCTAGCTGGTGACCCAAGACTGGAGAAGATCCTCCAGAGGCCAGTAAGAGCAAATCTGTGGAAAAGGTACCCAAAGTGACAGGACTCTCTTTTGTTCTCTGGCAGATGATAGAGCTGAGTTGAACTTTTCACCTTCACCCCTGCCTCTTGGTTAACTATGTCATGCTTTATACTCACAGTTATACATTAGAATAGAATTTAAAGGGATTTTTTTTTTAAAGTATTCCATGGCTAAGTCCAGAAAACCACTGCTGAGGTATATTAATGGGCTCTTGAAACACCTTCTACTTATGTTGAGTCACATTGATTAGTGACTTCCCTGTGTCGATTTTAAGCTCCTAAAATCTTACTTTAACCTTCGTGTCTATACACCTAATAAAAAGAAGGCACTAAGTACACACTTGCTGAATAAATAATTACCTTCTTGCAAACAGGAAGCACTCTCTTGACCTCCACAGCTGGGTCAGGATATTCACATTCTATTGCCATCACTTGGTGTTCCAAACCGCGAGGTGCCTGTGAACGCCGTCCCCACATCCATACTCAGCAGGATCCCATTCCAAGCCCCTGAAATCCCAGTGGGCCTTCGGGTACCACTGCTGCAAGGCTGCTTGCTTGAATATTAAAGCCCTCTGCTCTCTCTCTAATTTAACCCTGGCTTCTCAGAGCTGGCCCTCTGGGACCTCTCCAAGCCTTTCAAATGACATCCAGGCAAACCAGGCTGAATTATGAAATCATAGCGTTACTAATATCAAATCCCAGACCTCATATTTTAATAACGTATATGAAGTTCTGTCTAAAGAGCAAGATTAATTTAATATGTAAAACAATAGATACCTCAAATTAATACAAAACATTGTAATACAAATGACTTTTATTCAGATTTGAATACTGCACACAAAAGCTATAAGTAAATTAGTTTTATTGATCTATATTCATAGAATTATTTAAATGTACCCTCTGGTACTGAGAGCCAGGGGTTTTTCTGATGCTTGCCATTAATGCATTTTTCATTAGTGGCTAGTGCTGGGAAGCCCAAATTTCATTTGGCTGCAAAAGATTAATTTCCTCTTGACAACCATGGCCAGATTAAAAAAAAAAATGGGGAAGTTGAAACAGTGACCTACAGGACAGTTCTCAGAACTATGAATTAGAGGACCAGGAAAACACAGACGGAAAAAAAGATGTATTTTTTTTTTCTTTACTGTGTATCCATTGAGGGGAAAACAACCATTTTGCAGGGAAATAAATCAGAGGCTACAGTTCTTGGCCCTGTCTCAGAAGAGGTGTAGATGTCACAACCATTTACAGATGACATTTAATCTATTTTTAATCTCAGAAATATAAATAAGAACACATGTTGGCAATTAATTTCTAAATAATTTTGACCTCTCACATCCCTCATTTGCCTGTTGGATGTTTCTGTGAAAGTCTTTCCTCATCAAACTCACAAAAGGAGCATATATAATAATAGTAATAATATAATTAAAGCTAATTAAAGCCATTCAAATTAATCTTGTTTGGAGACGTATTGGAAAATTCAGAACTCCTATTGAGATAATTGATACACGCTGGGGAGTCACAAAACCAGGCCCCTGAATTTGAGTGCTGCTTGGGTGTCATAACAGCTAAAATGGTTCACTGGTTTGCTCCTTCCCCAGGGTGCTGTAATCATTGTACCAGCTCTGTGGGGAACCTCCTAGTTTTTGCTTCTAACTACATCCTTGGCGCCTACAATCACTAACCTATTTAGATTATGCTGGTGGAATAATACTATTACAGATCAGGAAGACCAAAAGTGGGAAATATTTTTACAAGAACAAGCAGACCAAGCAATTGTTTTTATGATGTGATTTGTGAGCTGCTAAAATGCCTCCTTGCTTAACGTAATTCTCTCACACAAACTGGTCTCAATGTCAGAAAAATCTACCCCTTCAAGGGGCATTCTTTAGCTATGAAAGTTCTGTGTGTTTTATAGAGGTACACTTAGGACATAAATTCTTCTGGGAGGGTTAATTCTATAAACCATCATCAGCACTGAATCCCATAGATTGCTTTATAAACCTACAGTTTTCACAAACTGGATTAGCAGGAAAATGACACCCTCTTCCTCAGAGATTCTTTAAGTGATGATGGAAAATGGAACTAAGATTGCTCATTAGCTGGTCATGCTATAGCAGGATCATCCTGCATGACTCAGTATGCTCAATGCAGTCCTAAGAGACTTTATAAGTAGAAGAAGGAGGCCAAAGAGAGGAAGAAGAGAAATAGGAATGTGAGTAGTCTCACACCAGAGTTGCTGGGCCAGAAGCTGATGAGTGTGACTGGGAAAAAGCCAGGAGATATCGGTTCCCTTGAATTTAAACTCAAAACTGTGAATTTAGACAGTCACTGTGGGGTCATTTGTTCCAGCAGCAACAGAAATAACTACACAGAGGAATGGGAACAATGTGGTTGGGTAAATGTGTAAGAGTAAAGATTCAATGTAAAGAAGGTTGGGTTGGGGCAATACCTTCAGAGAATCAGTGACAAATTGAGGGGTAACAGTGGGAGAAAGAGGAATAAGGAAAGTGCTAGGAGGTGGTTAGTTCACTGGAGTGTCGGGCAGGTGCAGGAAGTGGTACATCAAGGGAGGAAGTGATAAAGAGAAAGAAAGAAAGGATTGATTTTCTATTATGTAAGGAAGTCACCACACACTCCTTGGCTTAACATGACACTTACTTGTTTTCTGTTTGTTCTGTGCGGCAAGATTCTGGCAACAGCCAACCTGGATCCTTTGCTTATGCTCTCACAAAGCTTCAATAAAGTGTCAACTAGGTTGCTCTCACCTGATGCTCAGTTTGAGAAAAATTCACTTCACATGGGCTTCTCCTAAGTGCTAACTTACTTTGTGACGCCCACAAGGGGGTTCTATAGCTCCAGTCTGCTTCGAGTGGGTCTTACATAATGAAAACATGGAATTAGAATCCTGATGCCTTTGCCAAGTACCATTTGTTAGCACTAAACCACCACAGGTGTTTTCCACACTCAAGGAGACAGGATTGACCAAAGGCGTGTGAGCACCAGGAGATGGTTACCATTGGAAGTCACCCTAAGGTCTGCCCACAACTAGAACCATAGTCAAACTTACTCTGTGTCACAATTTTTCCTTAACCATAAATCTTACAGGAAACATGACTTATGCCAATGATTTGTCTGATAATAAGATGATAAGATGGATTCTTCCATGGTTTCAACTGATGGCTATTAGACTTTTCAGCAACATCTCTAAGTCTTGAGAAAGATCTTTTGGGGTTTGTTGGAGATGATAAATTTCATACAAGAGTGGCTTGGGTAGAGTTTAATGATTCCATATTACTTCCTGAATCCTTATTTCCCTCACTTTCTTTCATAACCCAGGGATTTTTTTCAGATTTACTGCTTCTCTTCATAGTAGCAGTTTTCTACATAAAACAGTAAGTATCAGAGCTGGCACTGTGACATAGCAGGTAAAGCTGCCATCTGCAGTACTGGTATCACATGTGGATGCTTGTTAGTGTCCTGGCCGCTCCACTTCCAATCGAGTTCCCTGCTAATGTGCCTGGGAAAACAGCAGAGGATGGCCCAAGTTCTTGGGGCTCTGCCATCCATGTGGGAGAGCCAAGAGAAGCTCCGGCTCCTGGCTATGGATCAGTCCAGCTCCAGCTGTTGTGGCCCTTTGGGGTGTGAACCAAGGGACAGAAGCACTCTCTCTCTCTCTCTCTCTCTCTCTCTTTCTCTCTCTCTCTGTCTCTTCTCTCTGTAACTCTGGCTTTCAAATAAAAAAATAAAAAAAATTTCTTTAAAAAAATCAAACAAGTATCACAAACTCCAATGCCTAAGGCAGTTATTGAAGAAAGGGGTGATTCAAGCCACTGTGGCAGATCAATATGGAACTGAAACTATTGTTGCTATAGGAAGCTCTGAGTCTCTAGTATTTCTGGAAGTTTCAACTTTTATGCATTTTTAAATTTATTTGAAAAATAAATTTATTTGAATGATAGAGACAGAGAGAAATCTACCTGGTGTTTCACTCCTCAAATGCCCGCAACAGCCAGAGCTGGGCAAGTGGAAGCCAGGTGCCAGTAGCTCAATGCAGGTTTCCCATGTGGGTGGCAACTCCTTGAGCTATCACTTGATGCCCCACAGGGTGCTTATTAGCAGGACACTGACATAGAGAGTAGAGCAGAGTCTTGCATCCAGACATTCCAGCATGGAATGTAGGCTTCCAAAACGGCACCTTACCTGCTGTGTCAAATACCTGCTCCTCACGGTTTAAAATAAAGCCTCAAATTACATGCATTTTCGTTAATGTGAAATGGTCCAAGTCAAGCATATTAGAAACAGACTCAATTATAAGATATTTAAGTGGGCAGGGTAAAACAAATCTGTGAATAAGATAAGCCAGCAGGGGGTCTGTTTGCAGTTTACCCTCTGAATGGACCTTCTGGTTGGCGAAAATCATAGAAGCTAGAAAACAACAGGATGACAACACTCAGTACATGGAGACAATGCACAATAAATGTTGACTGAGTGACTGAATAAGGCATCTCTTTTGTTCTACAAATACTAAGACTTTACCAAGGGAAATATTTCCCAAGCCTATCTCCGTAGCCTCTGTTATTGAGTTGTTGAGGTATTTTATATAACTTCCTATTAAGCAAGATTTCAGTTTACCTGTGGAAACAACAAGAATTATATGGAAGGTGTCGGAGAGAGATCGCTTACTCAGATTCCGGAATGCTATGCCCTGAGAATGGACTGATGGTGATGACAGAACTCCCTTGGGAGAGGAGGAGGCTTGGTTGTCAGCCTATTACTCCTCTTTCTGACAGTGTTGACTCTGCTGTACACTCCTTGAAACATTGAAGGACAGAAATTACTATTACTGGAAACTTGAGTTAACTTGGATCCTTTCATGAGTCCTGGAAAAGCAGTAAGTGAACAAGTCTAACCTCAGCTGCACTGCAAGCAAATGAGATGGTGTGTGTGTGTGTGTGTGTGTGTGTGTGTGTGTCTTCTTGTTTACTAGTACATGCCAAAGAATCATAGTAAGTCCATAAATGAATTGAGAGTACAGGACTGACAAGAGTCGAATGTTCTTCCCTGCCTGGAGTGGGTAATTCAGGATGGCCAGGTTTGTTCTTGGAGAGGTGGTACAGGGGCTGAGGATTGCATGGAAAAAGGCTGGACAGGGAATTCAGGAATAATCCACATCAGTAAAACTAAGCTGTTCATCAGATATTTTTAGTCACTTCTGCCCCCTGCATCTTACATTCTATACTGAATTCCCTACTGTGAAGCCAATACACTGGAAAAACCACCTTAAATATGTATTTATTTTAAAATTACTATCTTCAATTGTTTTTAATTTAAAGTAGACTGGGAAATTATTGAGCTAAAGGAAAAGTGGAATTCTACTAACCAGGGCTGTCGAAACATTCTGTATGAAACTAACAAGTCAGGTAGTCACTGTTTGGTCACTTCTTTCCCTCTCTACCAGGATTGATCTGATTATAGATCTCAAATTAAGGTGGATACCATGACCCTATCTGATGTGAATCTCACCTCCAGGAGAAACAGTCGAGATGATTGAATGGATTTTTGTCCATCTCCAGTTTCTGCAGGGTCCAGCATGTCTCTTGCAATCACTGATTGGCTTTAAAGAAATACCATCAGAACTGGTCAGCATTGTTACTACAATTAATCCACTGCGTTCTAGCAGTCTAGCAACTGTGCTTCACTGGCAAGGATTAAACACAACCAACAGGCGGATGTGTTAACAGTAAAGTTCTAGGAGACTGGCATAGTTTTCCACATCATCCTTCCTGGTATGTTCAACACAGACAAACCCAGTTATAAAGCACTTCCCTATGCCATGGGTATGTTTTACTATAGGTTTGAGTCATGTGCCTTGAGAACAAGTGCATGGAAGCATAATCTTTATCCTTCATAACCCAGAAGCAAAGTTTTTCTTTAAAGTTTTATTTTTCTTATATTAAAGTTAGAGTTCCATACACACACACAGAGAGAGAGAGCGACAGAGAGAGAGAGAGGGACCTTACATTCTCCAGTTTACTCCCCAGATGGCTACAACAGCTGGGGCTGTTCCAAACTGAAGCCAGGACCCAGGAGCTCCTTCCAGGTCTCTCATGTTGGTGTCAGGGGCCCAAGCACCTGGGCCATCTTGCCCTGCTTTTCCATAGCACATTAGCAAGGAGCTGGATCAGAAATGGAGCAGCCAGAAGTTGAACCGGCACCCACATGAGATGCCAGCATCATAGGCAGAGGCTTAACTCACTATGTCACAATGCCAGTCCCAAGGCATAGTTTTTAGGAAGTCTTTTCTGAGCACCTTTAGCCAGGCTGAATATTTCACTAATATTTAGCACATTGTTTACTGCTTAATTATAAAATTATTTTCCTCATTGTAATAGTAGTTAAAGTAGAAGCAATTTGAAGGCAGGGAATGGGTGATATCTACATTCCTAGCACTTAGCAGTAGTATGTTAGAGTAGTTCATTACGTAATCTTCCAGAAAGTAGAAAATAAATAAATGATTCATTTGTTCTTATGAAAGAGGAATAGGCAAATTTTAAAAATCCAATTACGTGTTTTTTTAATAGTAGAGAAAAATGAACATAGTATTTTACTGTTTCCCAAAGACTTCACTTTGGTTCTTTTCAGTCCTTTATTCAACAGGAAGTTACCTGAGTGGGTGTTATGGCACAGCTGCTAAATCTGCGGCATGGATTCTTGCATCTCATATCAGAGTTCCTGTGGTGCAGTCCTGCCAATTGCTTCTCATCCAGTCTCCTGCTAATGTGCTTTGAAGACAGCAGGTGAGGATCAAGTACTTGGTTCCTACCCCAACATGGGAGACTCAGACTGAGTTCCTGATTCTTGACTTTGGCCTGGCCTAGCCCTGGCTTTTGTAGGCATTTGTGGGGTGAATCAGCAGTTAGAAGATCTCTCTTTGTCTCCCTCTGTCACCCATTCTCCTTTTCTCTGACACTCTGCTTTTCAAATAAATAAATAGATTTTTTTAAAGATTTATTTATTTATTTGAAAGTTGAAGTTACACAGAGAGAAGAAGGGGGGAGTCTTCCATCTGATGGTTCACTCCCCAGTTGGCTGCAATGGCTGGAGCTGAGCCAATCCAAAGCCAGGAGCCAGGAGTTTCTTCTGGGTCTCCCATGTGGGTGCAAGGGTCCAAGGACTTGGGCCATCTTTCTACTATTTTCCCAAGCCATAGCAGAGAGCTGGATCAGAAGTGGATCAGCTGGGACTTGAACCAGTGCCCATGTGGGATGCCAGCATTGCAGGTGGTGGTTTTAGCCACTCTGCCACAGCACCAGTCCCTAAATAAATAGATCTTTAAGGAAAACAATTTACTCGCATCCCTACTATTTAATAAGCACTGTTCTGGCACTGGAGAAACAAAGATTCCTGAAATAGAGTGTTCAAAAAGCTTCTGTAAGGATATCAAATACATTGAGTGTAGTGTTTTGTTTGTTTTGTTTTATTTGATTTTCACATGGCATTTTAAAGATAAGTCTATGAAATATGGCACCATCCCTTCAGGCCACCTCCCCCAGGCCGCCCTTATGGAAACTTCTCAGAAAATCTTGGACCCAAGAACGCATGGCTTGGAAACAGAAACTCTAGTGAATTTAGTAAAGTATTCGCTTTTTTTAAAGTGACACTTTAAAAAAAAATAAAACAAACCAGCTATTTTTGAAAGAGTAATGTATCTATACAGAGCACTTTGTATGGTCTATCTCATTTAAGACTTGACAATTATCCTGGGAGATGGATAATAAATGTTATCCCCTACAGAACTAGCATTAGACATGCCACAAGAAAGAGGCAGAACAGTGAAACAGGAATATTAAAGGAAAGGGGAAAACTGCTAATTTTAAATCTATGAACTGTCTACTGCCCTATTTAGGAGATGGAGATAAGCAACAAAAGCTCTAGAAAGGCTCCACACCTACAGATAATAGCTCTAACTTTTGTATTATGGAGGTTTTCAGATTTTGATTTTCTTTCTGACACAGGAGCCAGTGTTTCTGCTGATATTATTGGAAGAAGTGTTAGATATGAGGATCCATATGTATGTATCCGTGCATCTCTGCACAGCAGCATAGAAGAACCTCACAAGTAATGTCTTGCATAAATACACTCAGTATCTGATTATTCATAGCTAAAGTTGGTAGAATATTTTTGTAGAAGGAGTCAAAGTAAACAACAACCTAGATTAGTAAGCCTGGCTTTTAGAGAGAAAATACTCAGGTATGAGTCATTTGTAAATCTGGTATGGTTAGTATTTATTTCTCTGTAGGAAGGCTGAATTTAAATGGCATTGGTTGTGATGCAGAATGATTTAAAACTTTGCCTGTAAATTGGGCTCAGTTTTAGTCCCTATCTCCCATATTCCCCAGTTTTGCTCCCTGGCATTATGGAACCCAGAACTACCTTTTGTTCCTTTCAGGGTTGCCTTTGCCTGGCCCGGGGGGAGCAGCTGGAAGCAGCCAGCTTTCAGGACTGTAATGAAGAAGCATGATTTTCTCTACCAGGTTTGCAATCTCCTGTGCAGATGGAACTGGCCTGGGGAGGCCAACGGTGAGTGGCAAGAAGGCTGGAAGAGCCACCTGTGGCATCCAGAAGGATGGGCACATGCGAAATAGCACGCTCCCCATTTAAGATGCAGTCCTAACAGGAATGCAAAAAGAGAGGCCAGCAACAAAGGGTCTGAGTGAGAACCCAGGAAGCTGGAGTGGTGTCGATCATAGAAGGGGTGGATATAAACACATAAAGAAATATTGAAGAATGGAGTACTGCTGTGTCGAAACCTCTGGCAGGATTCCCCGGCTGCCCGTTTCTACTCCAGGCTGTGACTGTGCCTTGTCTTTAATAGTCTTAGCATGGGGCAAGCTGTGTGATGCAGTGAGTTAAGCTTCCATATGTGATGGTGGCATCCCACGTGGGAGTGTCAATTCAAGTCCTGGCCGCTCCATTTCCAGTTGAGATCCCTGCTAATACACAAAGGAGAGCAGTGGCAGGTGGCCCAAGTACCTGGCTTCCTGCCATCCACATAGAAGACCTTGGTGGAATTCCAGGTTCCTAACTTTGGCCTGGCCCAGCCCTGACCATTGCAGCCATCTGGGGAGTGAACCAGTGGCTAGATCACTTTCTCCCTCTGTCTCCCCATTTCTACCATCTGCCTTTCAAATAAATAAAATAAATCTTCTTTTTAAAAAGTGTCTTAGCTTATAATACATGTAAACTGGGGACAATGGTACTTACTTTACACAATTATTGTGGAATTAAATAAAAATACCATTAGGACGCTGTAGTGCCTGGGGCAGTTATTGTGTTTTGCTCTCCCTTTTGTTCTGAGTCTCACAATTCTGATGCATTAGGGGTAACAATGTGCCCAGACTAAATGAATGAGTATGCAGCCAAGGCTGTTTGTCCTAACCTCCTTCATAGGTAGCTATGGCCAGTGAGATGCATCAAGTTGTTTGGCAGCCTCTGAAGAAGCTCTGCAAAGGGTCTGACAGCTGCTTCAGCTGGAAAGTGAGATCTCTTGCCTTTGCTCTTTCCTGCTGCCCAAATCTCTGCCAATATGGCTGCAGCTGGAATGACCATCCTGAACCATGCAATGGCTTTAGAATGAAGGACATGTGCTGTGGCTGGCAGAACCAACTGATAGAAGGATTCCTGTCTGAATTACTTCAAAGCTGTCACCTCAGTGTTGAATTTTATCCCTTCAGAACTATTTCCTATGAGAGAAAAATCAGTCCCTATCTCATTCAGTTCACCACTATTTGGATTTTCTAATTTATGCACACCAACTCTAACTCTTACTGATGTTGATCAAGGTATTATTGGTAATTTTTAAGACATACTCAGCTTGGGGGAGAAGGTCATCCTCGTATCCTCACTGAATTGGTGTGTAGCATGTGCAAACACAGAGGGAGTAGTACAGACAATGAAATTTATGAGAAATCAATGGAAGCAGAGGTTGTGGTTAATCCCTATGAATCTTTGAATCCCACAAGAAAAGTCAGGCAGATAAAATCCAGTCTGTCTAAGTTAGTCTGGTTACTTCCCTGTATTACATATTGAAAATAGAAACAAAAAATCCAACTCTAAAGTATCAATTTTAATTTAGAAATTTAATAATATTTGAAGTGTCATTGACACTCTTCTAAGGAGTAAATCTTAACTGTTTATTTGATCTATAGCCATCCCTTTTTCAATAGCCCTTGTTCATCCACTGTCCATTTTCCATCTATGAACAACTTCTCATTCTTCAGATCTCAACTTGAAATGTTCTTTGTTTGGAAGCCTATTCTTACCTCTTTGACAGACATCAAACATCACTCTTGCTTTTTTGACTTTGTCTGCTTCCCTAGATTATGGGTTCTGTGGTAGTAGGAGTGATGTCTACCACTGCCACAATTTTGTCCCCAGCATCTGGCCCTGTGCCAGGTACTGGAAGGTTCTTTGTTTTTCCCTTGATTTAACAATAGTCAAATATTACCAGTCAGCTGATGTGGGCAGATAAGATTTTCTGCCTAAACTCCAGCATGACCAAGAAACTGGTAAGTGATTCTATGATTGTGTTTGATGGATTTCAGTGTCAACATTAGCCACTTTTGACTTTTCTGCTCAAAGAAATAAAAGACTCCTTAATCGATTTTCTTTGATGAAATAAGGGGGGATTTCTCTGAACACTGGCATGGAGCAGATAGAGAATTTCCTGCCTGCCCTTAAAGCAGACAGGTATCTCAAACCATTGACAAGGAGAAAGAAGCAATTTGTGCCTCCTGGCTGACAGCCCATTTTTCCAACAGCCCTAAGCCAAATGGGCAGTCGGCACAAGAGCCAGTTGAATAGGATTGGTTATGCCTGTGAGACATGATCATTTGGTGAGTGAAAAAATGTGTTCATACTGGCACCAGGAGGAGTAGGGCTGGGCAAGCAGATACTCTGACCTTACAATGCCTCTGCACTCATCCCATTTAAATGGTCCTTCCTTTTCTATCTGACACTGCATGGAGATGCAAACAACAAATGTTTTGGGGTAACGATCTCATTTCCTGCTAATCTGCTCATTCAGCATCTTCACTTAGTTTCTTTTAAACTCTCATCCCTAAACTCAAACAATTGAGTTATATTTTTTTTATTAGGAGAGATTAAGATTAAGACAGATCAGGATAGAGATAGTAGTAAAACGGTCTCCTCTAATCAACAGAGGAATTTTTCCTCCTAAGAAAACTCAGCAAGATTTCCAAAGGAAATTTCGATTTCTGAACTTATAATCAGGAACAAATTCTCACTGCACCTCATATGCCAGACACAGCCATCATCACTGATCACTCAAATGCCCTCACAATATTTTTAACGCCACTACTCAATCACGATGATAAGTGTCACTAATCTAAAATATGAAACTTTCAGTCTTATGTCTCCTCTTTGCAAGCCTGAGTTTTAAAAACTTTTTATTATAAAAATTTCCAAGCATGTAGGAAATCAGAATACAATCACCCTGCTTTAATAGCCATCACCATTTAATTTATTTCATCACTGGGTACCACTTCCCTCACTTTATTTATTCATTTATTTATTGCTGAAATAATTTGAGTCAAATATTTGACCTCATTTCACTTCCAAATGATTTAGTTTGCATTTCAAAGATAATATTGTCTTACGTAATCAAAATGCCATTAACCAGAGTCTCCCTCTTCCAAGAGGTTTCAATATTTGCAGTTTCAGTTACTGACAGTCAGCCATGGTCTGAAAATAGTAAATGGAAAATTCCAGAAATAAACAATTCATTCGTTTTAAATTGCATGCCATCCTGAGGAGCATGATGAAGTCTCTCCCCATCCTGTTTGTCCCACCCAGGACGTGAATCATCCCTTTGTCCAGCACATCCATGCTGTCCACATGCTTTGCCCTTTTAGTCACTTAACCCTCCCATTCATCAAAGCAATTGTCAAGACACGTCAGTGCTTATGTTCAAGTAACCCTTATTTACTTAACAATTGTCACAAAGCACAAGAGCAGCCACTGGCATTTGGATATGCCAAGGAGAATCCATAAACCGCTTCCTTTACGTGAAAAGCTGAAAGTTCTTAATTTATTAAAGAAATTATAAATATTGTATGCTGAGGTTGCTAAAATCTCCTTTAAGAATGGAGGTTCTGTTGATGAAATTGTGAAAAAGGAAAAAGATATTCATGCTAGCTTTTCCATCATAACTTGATCTATAAAATTATAGCCACAGTACACAATAAGTGATAATTAAGAGGGGAAACACATTTGATTTCCATATGTATGTTCAAGTAGGAAAAAATATCGTACATATAGGGTTCAATGCTATCTACAATTCCAGACATTGAATGGATTCTTGGCATGTATAACCTACAGATAAGGAGGAATTACTCTAATATACCTAACAAATTTAAAAATTTAACTCTACTGTAAATTTTACAAATTTAACTCTACTGTATCTAACAAATTTAAGGATTTAACAGTAATATTTAATCCCCAATCCATATTTAATTCCTGTTTTTTCAGAAAAACATATACAGTTGCTGTGTTCAATCAGAATGCAGTGTCTATTATTATATTTGATTATTGTATATGTAAATAACTTCTAAGTTTCTCTTGATCCAGAACAGTCTAGTGTCCCTCCATTAAAAATTATTAGAGGCAGAAAGAGAGAGACAGAGAGACAGTGTATGCATGCTTTGATCCATCTGTTCAGTTCTGAAATATTTGCAGTGACTGAGGCAGCCAAAACTTGAGCTGGAAATTCAATCTAGGTCCCCACAAAGGCATCAGGAACTCAGCTAATGAGTCAGCACCATTGCCTCCCAGAGTCTGCATTCTCAAGAAGCTGGAATCAAGAGCTAGAGTCAGGAATCAAACTCATCACACCAATGGGACACTTGAAAGTCCTTACTAGTGCCTTAAACCCTTGGTCAAACATCCACCACAGTTACTGTTCATTTCCAATTACTGTTTCTTCCTATTGAACTCCTGACTAATGTATGGAAGAAATTAGGGTAGAATGCTTTATAATATGTATTTGTTTGCTTTTGGTATCATTTAACTGGTCACTCTACTGCTTGTATTTCCTATGAACTAAAAATTATGTATAAAACTGATCTGCTGTGAGTGTTGTGGTAGTGGGTTAAATCACCATTTGGGAAATCCATATCCTATATTGGAGTGCCTAGGATTGAGTCCCACCTCCACTTCCAATACAATTCCCTGCTTAACATGCCTGACAAGCAACAGATAATTGCTTAGGTACTTGAGTCACTGCCACCATGTGGAAGACCTGGATGGAGTCCCCAACTCCTGGCTTCAATCTGGCCTACCCCGGGGTGTTGTGGGCATTTGGAAAGTAAACCAGCAGATAGGATATCTCTTTCTCTGTCTCTGTTTTTCAAATAGATAAAAATCAATAAATTAATCAAAGAAGTTTAATTTGTTGATAATTGCTTTCTCTGTAATGGTTCATATTTTTATATGAAATATTTGCTTACTGGCCGGCGCCGTGGCTCAACAGGCTAATCCTCCACCTTGCGGCGCCGGCACACCGGGTTCTAGTCCCGGTCAGGGCACCGGATTCTGTCCCGGTTGCCCCTCTTCCAGGCCAGCCCTCTGCTGTGGCCCAGGAGTGCAGTGGAGGATAGCCCAAGTGCTTGGGCCCTGCACCCCATGGGAGACCAGGAAAAAGCACCTAGCACCTGGCTCCTGCCATCGGATGAGCGCGGTGCACCGGGCGCAGCATGCCGACCGCGGCAGCCATTGGAGGGTGAACCAACGGCAAAAGGAAGACCTTTCTCTCTGTCTCTCTCTCTCACTGTCCACTCTGCCTGTCAAAAAAAAAAAAAAAGAAAAGAAAAGAAATATTTACTTACTTTTTTGGGTGACTTTTCTAACTTTTAGAGATGATAAAATTGATGTGTCTGTTCACACTGGTATTTAGACCCAACAATTCTTTTTCACCATGTGAGACCTTGGTCAATTCTCTACCTCTCCCATCTTCCTGACTGAATGCTGGTAGTGACTCAGTAATAGGTTCCTAGAAGCCCCACCTCAAGTCCTGTATCTAAACAGGCTCATATGAGTATAAACAATGTTTAGGGTCACATATTATTTGCTTCTGAATGGGTCTTTAGGAATGTTGTAGATCAAATTGTTCTGATCACTGTAGAACTGAGCCTAACTTTAGTACATATTAGAGATGTAGGGCTTGATAAACCCAGATGGAGTACATTTTGTGACTTCTGAGAGAAAACACCATATATGTGAGTGGTCTTCAAAAAGTTTATGGAAAGTGTGTACTATGAAATTATGCATCGAGTTCATTTTTTGCATAAAAATAAACATCTTTTAATTCTGTTTTTCATGAAGTTTTTTGAAGAATTCCCATATTAATTTCCATATCTGTCAATGAAGGAGGAAGGATAGGACAAAGTGATATCTTCAGTCCTTTTTAGTCATCAGCTCTGTGATTTTATGCTGTCCTAACCACAGTCTGCAGGCACTGACCCTGGAGTAGCTCTGTCTGTACAAGAGTACTAAGTATCTCTCCATGTACCAATAGAGACTTGCACTTAAAGGAGTTCGGGTTCAATATTAGAAATGCAATGTTCCTTAATAATGGAAGAAAATATTATAGATTCTGACTTGGTGCTGTACATACAAGTTGTTTTCTCATGCTGACAAGGGTAACTTATGGTTACCCCGTCAAATGAGAATGAAAAAATCACAGAAATTGAATGGGGAGAAAGCAAGCAGAAACATGGCAAAGAGGTCTGATGAAGGCAAGAAACTAAAAGTGAAAAACATCTTACCATCTATCTGGGCTTCGGCTAATGCCTGTAGTCTTACAAAATACCTTTCAAGAATTGTCTGGCAAAAGAAAAATCATAGCTCTCAGACCTTCTCTCCTCCAACTCATTGCAAAGATTTTTTGACTGACAGCTGGCAAGAAAGCAGGTCATTTGGATGGTGAATTAAAAGATCTGGAGTAGCAAGAATCTCTTAATCTGAAAGTGGAAGCTAAATGTCTGACTATCCAAAACTTTGTAGCTGTACATTGTATTCAATATTACTTGCCACTTCTAACTCAGTGATTTAACACTTTTTAATTCATCATCAGTTTCATTTCTTTGCAAAGATTTCATCCAAAACTTCTGCTAATACCAATTTCCCTTTTATCTGATTTTCTAGCGCATCTTTTGTTTGTTCCGCACATTATATTGCTTCAGATTACCACTTTGTTATATATTGTATTTAGATTTGTCTCCAGCTGCTTTGTAAATATTGCCACCATCTCCCCTCCCTCTGCAAGATTGCATGTGCCTTTATACTGTGGGAACTGTGTAATATGTTCTTCTTTTATGTCCCCCATGGTGCCGTGTTCATGACTGAACACATGGTTTGTGTTCAATAAATACATGTTGAAATGGATTGAATTGATGTTCAGGGACTTCCACCCAGAAAAGCAAAAGCTATATTGTGAAGGCTTCACTCTAGAGGGAAAAAAATCCTACTACAGTTTCCCTCATGGATTCCCTATATTCTTCCATAGCTGTTCAGTGCCTTCCAGCTGCCCTCTACCCTTCCTTCCCCCTTTCCACACTTCTCCTGGTCTCCTTCTTCCCACAATCCACTTGAGCCTAAGCAAAGTAGGTGTTATTGGCTGTAACTCTCCTTCTGGTTAGTTTCAACCATCTACTTTAGGAGTGAAGGAAGGATATTTTGTAGCCTTAATCTTTCCTGGAGTAGCTGAACCAAAAATTATTTTTCTTCTCATTTCCCACTGAGGTAAAGAAGTAGAGTGGAATAACACACAATACACACAAAGAACTGTAAAGTAGTGACTGTTATCTTGGCTCTATAAATGTGCTAGTAGTGTGATCTTGTGCAAGTTATGTTATCTCTCTGTGCCTCGATTAATACAGGTATGAACTAGAGATGAGGAGAGATCATTGTCTAGCAATTAAGATGTTCATATTCCATATCAATCTACCTGGATTCCATCCCAGCTCCAACTCCTGACTCCAGTTTCCTGCTAAGGAAGACCTTCAGAGACGGCAGTGATGGCTCAAGTGATGGGGTCCCTGCCACCCATGTGGGATTTGAAGTGAGTCCATTTTCAGCTCCCAGCAGCCTCAGCAGTTGCGGGGACTTGAGGAGTAAACTAGAGATTAGGACCTCTCTCTTGTTTTTTCTGCCTTTCAAATAAATAATAAAATTGGAATAAAAATAAGTAAAATAGAGATGACATTTGCCATATTGGCCTTAAAAATTCTATAGCAATAACATGAAAAAGTTAGGGCCAGAATTGTGGTTAAGCCACTGCCTTCAAAGCCAACATCCCATAGAGGAGCCAGTTTGAAACCTGGCTGCACCACTTCCAGTACAGCTCCCTACCAAAACACCTTGGAAAGTAGTACAAGATAGGCCAAGTACTTGGGCCCCAGCACCCATGTGGAACACCTAAAAGAAGTTCCTGGCTCCTGGTTTCAGCCTGGCCCAGCCCTGGCCATTGTGGCTACCTGGGGAGTGAACCAATGGGTGAAAGATCTTGATGTCAATCTCCATCTCTCTGTAACTCTGCCTCTCAAATAAATAAATAAATATATCTTAAAAACAAAAGATGATATTAAAATACTATGTAAATTCTTTTTTTTTTTTTTGACAGGCAGAGTGGACAGTGAGAGAGAGAGAGACAGAGAGAAAGGTCTTCCGTTGCCGTTGGTTCACCCTCCAATGGCTGCCGCTGACGGCGCGCTGCGGCCGGCGCACTGCGCTCGTCCGATGACAGGAGCCAGGAGCCAGGTGCTTTTCCTGGTCTCCCCATGGGGTGCAGGGCCCAAGCACCTGGGCCATCCTCCACTGCACTCCCGGGCCACAGCAGAGGGCTGGCCTGGAAGAGGGGCAACCGGGACAGAATCCGGTGCCCCGACCGGGACTAGAACCCGGTGTGCTGGCGCCGCAAGGCGGAGGATTAGCCTGTTGAGCCACGGCGCCGGAATACTATGTAAATTCTAAACTACATAGATATCAAGCATTGTTATTGTTTTTATTAATGTGTCAAATGCAAACCAATCTTCCTGCTTCTGACAGATTTGTCATGTACAAATTGAACAGAGATAATCCTACACAGACAGTTGACATGTACTTCTCTCTCAGTGCCTTGTTGGAAATGAGGAATTCCAGAGAAAAGCTAAAATAAAATGATTTCATATATTTAAATTTACAGCCACATGTTAAACATGTGGATTAAGCACATGGAAACTATAGAAAATCAATTAGTTTTGTTTATTTCTGAAGAGCAGAACTCTATATCAAAATTCAAGTATACATATTTGCATTCTCCTTTTATTCTTAATTCTTTCAAATTATGATCCAAAAGTACAAAGCTGATAATGTGATTTTTTTAAAAAATACTCTCTTCTTCCATAACAATATGGAGAGGTTTTTTTTCTTGAGAGATGAAGAAAAGTTGTTGAAATATTTAGTGTTTCTCTGTTATTTGCTTATGCTTTCAGAAATAGGAATGTAACATCCGTGGCAGATGCATTACTTGATTGAAAAAAATTAATTATTTAAGTGTATAACTTCTAGTTAAGAAAGAAATATGTAAAATAATGTTTCATGTAGATTTCCACCATCTTTGGATTTATTGTAATATATCTATAAGCATTTATTAATTTAAGGAATATTTATTTTTCTCAAATACACAGAACCAAACGTTAAATCACTAACAACCCTCTTTGCTAGCTCTGGTCCCTAGACTCTCTCAGTGGCAACTATCACTGTCCTTGTTAGAAGAGGGTGGTATCTGATCTTGTCTCTTGGGTAGCAGAATGGAAATCTGGAGAGTGATTAATATATATTGAAAAGCTTTGGGGGCTGGCATTGTGATGTAGCAGGCGAAGCCGCCACCTGCGATGCTGGCATCCCATATGGATGCCAGTTCACATCCCGGTTGTTCCACTTCTGATCCAGCTCCTTGCTAATGTGCCTAGGAAAGCAGAAGAGGATGACCCAAGTGCTTGGACCCCTGCCACCCTCGTGGGAGACCCAAAAGAAACTCACGTGACTCCTCATTGTGAGGGTGGCATCTTCCACTTAGCAATAATGATCTCAAGGGATTTAATTTGGGATTTGGGTGAGTAAAGTCAGGGACCCCTGGAGAAATATGGGAACACATTGCTAGAGGATTGGCAAACAAATCTGCATCCTGTTTACCAACAGAGAAAGAACATTCCCTGGATACCTGTAAGGATGGTTACCAAAATAATAGCTGACAACGCACAGTCAGATCCTATTACATAGCACAACAGCAGATTCAGTTTCCAGATCCCCAAGAAAACTTTCTTGCACTGTCCTGTGCTACAACATCAGTTTTGAAACTATTCCCTTATTTAATTACAGAGTAGATTATATGCTTCGTGACCACTGAGTATCTAATTCAGCCTTCAGTGCTGCATGCTGTTGAGAACATCTTACATGTGTGCTCAGTAGGTCTTGTTGAATAGCAAATGAACCCCTGAGTTCTGTGTATTCCAAAACACAGTCAATTTTCTAAGGTTCAGGTGATATAGTCAGAGAAAAAACCAAGCAAAACAAAGGAAGAGAGGGGTCAGTGCTGTGGTGTAGTAGGCTAAGCTTCCACCTGAAGCACTGGTATCCCATTCGGGTGCCGGCTTGTGTAATGGTTGCTCCTCTTCTTTTTTTAAGATCTATTTATTTGAAAGTCAGAGTTTCACAGAGAGAGGAGAGGCAGAGAGAAAGAAAGAGAGGTCTTCCACCTGATGGTTCACTCCCAGATGGCCGCAATGGCCGGAGCTGCGCCAATCCGAAGCCAGGAGCCAGGAGCTTCTTCTGGGTCTCCCACATGGGTGCAGGGGCCCAAGGAATTGGGCCATCCTCCACTACTTTCCCAGGCCATAGCAGAGAGCTGGACAGGAAGTGGAGCAGCCGGGTCTCGAACCGGCGCCCATATGGGATGCCGGCGCTTCAGGACAGGGTGTTAACCTACTGCACCACAGCACTAGCCTCAGTTGCTCCTCTTCTGATCCAGCTCTCTGCTTGTGGACTGGAAAAACAGTGGAAGATGGGCCCAGCGCTTGGGTCCTTGCACCCAAGTGGGAGATGAGGAAGAAGCTCCTGGCTCCTGACTTCAGATTGGCCTGGTTCTAGCCATTGTGGCCATTTGGGGAGTGAACCAGCAGATGGAAGAACTTTTTTCCTGTCTCTCCCCTCTCTGTAGCTCTACCTCTCAAATAAATAAATAAAAATCTTTTAAAAAATAAAGGAAGAGAAAAAACGAGGGAGAAATCCACAAATGGTTTTGTGATAGGATATGCAACCATGTGGTTAAATGACCTTGAGCAAGTCACTTCAGCTCTCCAGGACCTAATTTCGTCATCTGTAACAACTGAACAAAAGGTTCAATTTGTACTAAGTTTTCTTGTAGAAGTTGACAATTCCCCTCTATTCCTCAAGTCAACCATGATGCCTACATAATGCAAATCCATCTGGAAAATCCAGGGCTGTCTTTACCTTTTAAGAGAGATTGAGCCAAACTCTTAAACTATGTTTTTGATCCTCAAATTTATTTTTTGATGTTAGTTTCAAGTGATAAATAGTTAATCTATTTTGAAAAAAAAGTGTTTAAAAAAGCTCTGTTTCATTTATGGATATGTTAATGCTCTAGTGAAATAACACTCCAATCTAGTTCCATCTACCCAAGAGGTCAAAGAGAGTAGCATTACAACAACTTTCCAGTGAAAAATTCTAAGAAACAAAACCAGTCTCTGGAGCCACTAAGATAAAGTTAATGTTGAAATGAATTTCCTTACTTCTGCTCAGAGATAGAAGAGAAGAACTACCTTGGAAGCCCGAAGACAGGTACTCCAGGAATTTCGATAGATGCCTGACAGGCCTGCATTCATCATTCAGTTCCACCATGAAAAATGGTGATGGGAGACTGATGTTATCAAAGTACTTAATCTCACTCTCATCACACTGCCTTTTCCTGAACCTTGCTACACAATGTTCTAGAGGAGAGAGAGTCATACATTCACTGCTAGCGGCAGTTTCTGATCATCAGCAACCAAGGTTCATCTTGAATCTACTTGGGAAGTACGAGAAGTGTATCTTTAATGTTTGTAGTCCCTTTAGCTAGGCCATTCATTTATTTACCTACTTTGACAGTTACTTATTCATTCAATAAATATTTACTACTTTCTCTAGCCAAGCAGAGTTCTGTTTCCTGGAACCTAAATACGAGTCACATATTTGCTGGATGAATAATGTGTGAATGAATAAATGAATGAATGGATAAGAGGCATCATTCTAGCCTACAGGCATTCCCAGTCCTTTTCACTGGAGTATATAGATCCATAAAGACACCATTATAGTTCATGATGGTGAGTGCTGTGGGGAAGATGGGAGCTAAGCGTGAGGTACATGTTCACGGAGGGCTCATGGAAGACTTTCTCAAGGAGGAGATCTTGCTGGCAGATGTATATAGCAGCCAGACTCTGAGTGGTGATCTTATTTGGAAGGTTAGTGGACCTCAGCCAGTAGATTACTAGTTCAACCCTAAAGCCAATGAGAGCACTGGGAATGGAGGGACAGAGTAGGGGAATAAAAGCAGAGGGTAGAAGTCATAAACCTATGGAATAACAATATGTCAAGGTATAGATTGAGCCCTTTCTAACTCATTGAGTCTTTAATTCCTATTTTTCATCCCACCAGACACTCTGTGTTTTTAGTTTCTATGCCTGCACCCTCAACTGAATCTCTTCTTGGGGTTTCCTATGTTTAAGAGAAAAAGATTGCTATTACTTAGATTATTAGTGTTCAGTGATCAAATAGGAAATTCTGTTCATGGTATTTCAAAAATGAAGCAAAAACTGAGGGAGAATTTTCAAGGGAATTAGTTTGTGCTCTGGTCATAAAATCATATCTGTTGTACCCCCTACCTGTGGATTGTCTGTCTCGTCCACTGTATCCATAAACATTTCAGGAGTGCATATTAAAATCTATTAATGCCATAATAAATATATACAGATCATAAAAATGCTAGTTATCACTATTGCTATTGTTATTATTAGGTCTCTTATTAAGTCAGGCACTATGACAATGATTTACAAACAGCATCTCAATTCTCAAAGCAAAGATTTAGAGTGAAAAAGAAGCACTGCTGAAACTTTGAGTCTGGCTTATACAACAAAGTATTTGAAAAATGTAACTCCAGAAAGTAGGGCATGTAAGAGAGGGAGGAGATGTACAATTTGGGACATGCTCAAGCTGACTTGCCCCAAACGGTAGAGTTAGAAATGTGCAAGGGGATCCCAATACAATCCCATCAAGGTGGCATGTACCAAGGCCATCTCACTAGTCCAAGTGATCAATTTCAGTTCACAATTGATCACACTGATAGGTCTAAGAGTCAAAGGGATCACACAAACAAGACTAGTGTCTACTAATACTAACTGATAGAATAAAAAAGGGAGAAAACGATCCAACATGGGAAGCAAGATACACAGCAGACTCATAGAATAGCAGATGTCCTAAGTAGCACTCTGGCCTCAGAATCAGCCCTTAAGGCATTAGGATCTGGCTCAAGAGCACATGAGAATATTTTAGGCATGGAAAGCTAAGACACTCTGGAAAAAAAAAAAAAGACCTAAATGAAAGATCTCTGCAAGTGAGATCCCAGTGGAAAGAACGGGGCCATCAAAGAAGGAGGTACCTTTCTCTGAAGGGAGGAGAGAACCTCCACTTTGACTATGACCCTGTCGGAATAAGATTGAAATCAGCGAACTCAAAAGGCTTCCATAGCCTTGGCAACTCATGACTAGACCCTAGGGAGATTACTGACGCCATAAACAAGAGTGTCAAATTGTTAAGTCAACAACAGGAGTCACTGTGTACTTATGTCTCATGTGAGATCTGTCCTTAATGTGCTGCCCAATGTGAAGTAATGCTATAACTAGTACTGAAACAGTATTTTTACACTTTGTGTTTCTGTGTGGGTGCAAACTGATGAAATCTTTACTTAGTATATACTGAATCGATTTTCTGTATATAAAGATAATTGAAAATGAAAAAAAAAACCTTGGTGTTAAATTGGAAATTGCATAGAAAATTAATCAATTTAAAAAAAAAATATCATGTAGGATCTTTTTCCTTAATGTGCTATACATTGTGAATTAATACTATAACTAGTACTCCAACAGTATTTTTCACTTTGTGTTGCTATGTGGGGGCAAACTGTTGAAATCTTTACTTAATGTGTACTAAACTGATCTTCTATATATAAAGAGAATTGAAAATGAATCTTGATGTGAATGCAAGGGGAGAGGGAGTGGGAAAGGGGAGGGTAGCAGGTGGGAGGGAAGTTATGGGGGGAGTCATTGTAATTCATAAGCTGTACTTTGGAAATTTATATTCTTTATATAAAAGCTTTAAAAAAACTGGCAAAAATTGAAAAAAACATAATGATTAGTATTTTTATGAAAAGTAAGAGTTTTTTCAAATAACCAAATACAACTAAAAGGACATAGGCTAACTTTCTTAAACTGGCTTACTATTGGGAAATTTCAAGTAAACAGCAAATGCTCCTGGTAGGTGTTCTGCTATTATGTCATGCTAATGATTCTGATGGCTTTCTTATTATATTTTAAGCAGGGGCTCCATGCCCTTAGAAAAAACATTCTGCTGTGATGCGTGTCCAAGATAATTTCTGTCATCTTAAAAGGACGTGTGCTTCATTGGTTAAATCAAATAAATGAATTTTCATATGGAAGTCCATCTGGTGTGCTGGAGAAGAAATCAAGCAGGAATGAGGAAATCCCTTGTCTTTCTGTGTGCACACCCCTGTGTGACCTTGTGCAAGTCCCTTCCTCTGCTTGCATGCAGCACTCAGTAGAGTATTTTATTAGAGTGAAGGATACTTCATAGAGAAACACATAACACACCTGAGTCTTCTGGAGTAGGGAGGTTGAACTCCTATAGACTTCAGAGGAAAACGGAAAAGGGAGCAGGGTGGAGATATTTAGCCTAGTGGTTGAGACACCTCCTTTCCACATCAGAATTTCCAGGCTTGATTCCTGCCTTCTAACTCCAGATTCCTGCTAATGCAGACTCAAGGAGACAGCAGTTATGAAGTAGGCAGGCATATAGGCTAAAAGTGATTAGATTTGTGGACTGGAAGACCACGCCTTTGCCACGCCCCTGTGTGACCTCATTCCCCTACCTGGCCACACCTGGATGCCCACCAGCCAATCAGGTTAAAAACTGGGCCTTCTCTTCTTCCCTGGAGTTCTGCCAGGAGGGCCTTGCTATATCCCTGCATCTCCAGGGCGCATGGCCTTCGGGCCATGTGCTCCAGGCTTCCTGGCCTAGATGCTCATCCATGTGGGTGGTTCCTGTTGCTTGGTATGAACCCCTATTCACCTCTCTCTCAAATAAAGCTCTCACTCTCCTATGCATCTTTCTCACTAAATAAAAGCTTAAAACGTACCATGCTGCCTCGTTTATCTGTGCCGATATTTAGAATTCTTTTCTAAATATTAGGCAAGAACCCTCTTGGGCTTATTAATATTGGGGATTTAGTAATAAGCTCATGGTGAAATCGTATGGCACCCCAAATTCCAGTAGCACATGTGGCACTCCTGATAGCACTTCTGGGAAACTTAAGGGGGCACAATTTCGGTGTAGGGGGGGGTCTTCTCTGATTTCGGTTATGTCTTAAATAATTTGTGACACCTGGTTTGAGTTCCCAGCCCTGAGCTCAGCTTTGGCCATTCTAGGAATATGGGGAATAAGCAAGCCTATCAGTTTCTCTCTCTCTCCTGTCTCTCTCCCTCTCTTGCTCCCTCCTAAATAAATTTTTAAAAATGCTGAAAGAAAAAGGCACATTACATTTTTTGTTACTCACTCCACTTTCATTTGTTCCCTGTACCCCTGCCAATTAGCCTTTTGCTCCCTTCCAGTCATTTAGTGGTATAGCCTTATCTCCTATGATGATAATAATAATAATAATAATAATAATTGAACTTCTTACTATGGTTCACAAACTATTCTAAATTATTTTTATTAAGTCATTTAATCCTGAAAAAAACCATATAAACTGCATATAATATCACCTTCAATATATAGAAAATGTAACTGGGGCATGGAGTGCTTAAGTAATTTACACAAAATCATATTAGGTCTAAAAAAGTCATGGCAGGATTCAATCCTAGGCACTCTGACTCTATTCTACCTTGGATATTACAGAACCAGGCTTCTCCAAGAGCATTGTTCTATCAGCGTATTCAGTATAACTCATGGCGCACGTGTTCATTTTAGTCTTCTCATACCTCTTTTTAAACCTCCTTTAGGGAAAGAGAATGGTTTGTCTATTTCCTGAGGACTTAGCACAGTCTCTGAACACGGAGGGGCCTTTTGGTGTTGAGTGACTGTACCCATGTTTCCTAAGAGCATGGTATAACCTTGGAATCATCACTTAAGGTGGAGGCTTCAAACCCAAGATTAACCTGGAGTCAATAGATAGATGTCAAAGTGTCTATGAGCCGCTCACTTTCAAGACTGTATGTATTACATTATGAGGGAGAGAGTCATAGCCTTCAACAAAATCTAAAGGAGTCTGTGTCAAGTTTAAAGGGCAACTTGCAATCTCTAGGAACCGGCCATTAGGAAGTGATTTCCTTTCCTGATTTTAATTTTAGTAGAATTATACTAATAATTATCATAAGGTGTAAATGTCTATTACCCTTAGTTACACAGAACTATAACAAAATGCCAACATTAATTAGACACCCAGAAGTCCAAAGTTTTTTTTTTAAACATTCATCATTAAAATAGAAACAATTTAAAAAAAATAAAAATTTGTTAAAAGTGAAAATCAGCTAATGGTATTTGAGTAAATGATTTTTCCTTGGGAATATTGTATTTATGTCTTTCATATTGATCAATTCTCATGGAATTGGTTTTGTCTATGCTAATGATTAACATATGAAGAAATTTATAAAAGTGATCAGATAACAATGAACATTAAGTTTTAATTAGGCCAAAAGCAGGAATAATTGTAATATAGGATTTATTTTATTCTTCCAATTTTGTGTTGACACCACTTAATAGACATTTTTAATTGCTGTACATTTTTCTTATTTTCTTTGGATTAATGTCTAACTTGGAAAACATTTTTCTGCAAATTTGAGAGTTCGTTTCCCTAAGAAAATGTTAGAAGAAAAATTTAGAAACATTAATTAAGTTAAATTTAACGCACAACTATTGAGCACTTTTGTGCCTAGGACTCCACTGAGACTGTAGAAACAAGAAGATACAATCTTTTCCCTAAGGAAAGTTGTGTTCCAGGAAGTAGTTTTTGAATGTCCTTGAATATAAAGCTTAGTGTTTAGAGTTGAGGAACAGGCAAAACATGCTTGCAGAAGATACTTGACCAAGGTGGGGGAATGATGATCAAATAGAAAGCTTACTAAGGCAGAGTTCTGAAAACGGAATGAAAAATGAAGGTGGGTGAGTTGAAGTTGTAGAGGACTTCCGTGGTTTCCACCTGAACTTTGTACACATGAGCTGGTGCTGGTGTAGTGGAACTCAGGACAAAGGGTTGTCAATAAAGATATCTGGGGGAAACATGGAGGTCTAGAGGACTGCAATATTCCATTAGTCACAAGTCTGCCCGGGCTCACTGCTCCTTTTTAGAAAACTACCTCATTCCTGCTCTTGCTAAAGTGACAGCCATAGGCATCCCTTAATATTGATTTTTTGGATATTGTTAATTAATCCAATAATGCATTTCTTCTACTAGATCCATCATTATATATCCAGGATATGGATTGATCTACAATGAAATAATGAGATAAGTCAATAAAAGTGTTCTTCTCTTGAACTTAAACTAAAAAGTTGCCAGAAGAAATATAAGTCAGATGTAGGAATTGAAGCTGAAAAGATATACCCAAATAAAAAACAAGTGGAATAAGATGCATATCAGAATTGGGATATACTAGTTGGTTACATTTTGACCAAAATGATGCCATGAATAAATAAAATGCTTGTTTCTTTCATGTCAGACCCAGAATTAACAATCCAGAGCTAATATGTTAACTTTGTTCTCCCAAACACATATGAATAACAAATACTTTAGTTTTAGGTAGCTTATTTGGTTATCAATTCCACATAATAAGAATCTGGGACAAAGAGAGACAGTAAAAGAGAAAAAGAAAATACATTCAAAAGCAACTTCAGTGAACCTCAATTTCATGGACACTTCTTGAGAAATTTATGGAATATCCACCAGAATTGTCCAGTTGAAAAATGGGAAGTGGGTGGAATATTATCCAGCTCTAAAAAGGAATGAAATCCTGTCATTTGCAACAAAATGGATAGATCTGGAGGACATCATGGTGAGGGAAGTAAGCCAGATACAGACATACAAACATTGCATGTTTTCCCTTTTATGTGGAAGCTAAAATTAATAGAAAAAAGGAGTCTCATTCTGAACATAGAATGCTTAAAGCTAGAGGCTGAGAGGGATAAACATTTTTGGATAAAAAGGGGGGAATTCGGGTATACTTCATTAACTGTGATAAAGATACTAACATGAAAGGCTAATAGCAAAAATGTGGTGTGGGTGTTACCACCTCACAATTTTGTTTTGTAAATTTAAGACTGAGGGTTAGTGTTGCATCTCCAGCATCCAATACAGGTACCAGATGGAGTCCTAGCTGAACCATTTCTGGTTGAGTTCTATGTTAATGTGCCTGACAAAGCAGTGGAAGATGGCCCAAGTGCTAGAGTAACTGCGCCAACCACTGTGTGTGTGAAAAACTCTGTCTTTCGAATAAATAAATCAATCTTTTAACAACTAATCTGAAGTAAAAAAAAAAATGGGGGGGATGGATGGGAGGTGGGAAGCAGGTATCCATCAGTGTTCATTCCCAATCATTTGAGGATCATCACCAGGATGACTAGGTCTAAAGTCTCATCTGAGACTCAAGGCAAACTTTTCCAAGTGTGAGCCCCTGTAAAATTTAAAATAAGTCACATCTTTCCAAGATACAGTGGTGGGACAGGCACAGGGAATATACTCCTTTAAGTACTCTAGTAAGTACCCTTGTTTGTGCCTACCAAGAAGTACTAACATTATTTTGATTGAGTAAGCACTCCTCCTGCACTCACTAAGCACTTATCCTCATTTTCAGTCAATGAGGATATGTAGGGACAGATTTTAAAGATGACAGGCATCATTTCTTGAAGTGCTCACCTTAGATAATGCATTTGTATGGATCCTGGACAAAATGAGACTGGTCTCCGGCTGGAGCTGGAGTGCATCTGCTTATCCAGATGTTTCAAGGGAACATGGGGGTTCATGGTTCTCTGAATCATTCATCCAAACTTTCCTACCCTGGGTCTCAGGGTCCCACTTCACTCCTACCAGATCTTGTGCCTAACAAAGAAGTCTGTGTAGCTGCACAGCTCATATCCCCTGTATGCCTTATAATTATATCCTTACAATTAAATTATGGTCAGGATTGTAAGCACGCTTCCACTTTTGGTTGCACAAGATGAGAGCTGCCTTAATCATTGCCACAGATGCCTTTTTGCTTTAACCTTGTGCCCTGAGTTAGTTGTTTTCTTCCTTGAAAGCATCCATTGCAGTTAATAAAATTTAAGGGCACTGAAGGCTAGTTTTGCAGTGACTTCATGAAACATGTTCAGAATGCCTCCCAGGATTATCACCCAAAAGACAGGAAGCAGAAACTGTTGTCCAAGATTTCCCATCCCCAGTTGATTGGCAGTTTTCGCGAAGGGTAGGAAAAGCCCTGCACTTCTCTGCTACACTTGTGTACTGCCTAAATTCATTCTGGTCTTCCCGTCATGGGAAAAACCAAGCCACAAAGAATGGAGGAATGTGGAAAGCACTTGATGTAAGAAACTGGTATAAATAGGGCAAAGCCCTCATGAGACTTCCCATTGCCACTGCAGCTGAAGTCAGAGAGAATGTCAAAGGGGTGTCAGGTGGAGCATCAGATGTGTCTGAGTCCACAGCAAAGCATTCCAGTTTCAGAGACTCAGGACCCTTTTGTCTTCTTACTTTCCATCCCTAAAGCAATGCTCTCACTATATGGGAAAACTTATCTTCCACCACTCTTTCATTCAAGCCAGAGGAAAACATAAAAGAAAGGAGAGGGAACAATTTTTGCTTTTAAAACAAAATTTAAAAATTGTTCTTACTTCCATTGGCCAGGACTTAGTCACATGATCACATTTAACTGTCATACAAGCTAAAACTTTCCTGAGTACCTGAATCCTTGTTAAAAATCAAGGACTCCTGTGGCCCGGGAGTGCAGTGGAGGATGGCCCAAGTGCTTGGGCTCTGCACCCCATGGGAGATCAGGAGAAACACCTGGCTCCTGCCATGGGATCAGCATGGTGCGCCAGCCGCAGTGCACTGGCCGCGGTGTTCATTGCAGGGTGAACCAATGCCAAGGAAGACCTTTCTCTCTGTCTCTCTCTCTCTCACTGTCCACTCTGCCTGTCAAAAAATAAAAAAAAAAAAAAGGAAAAAGTATCATTTATTACAGCATTTCCTCCAATTCATGTTTAACTGGAATTATATGAACTCCACTCATTTTCACTTATATAATTTTAAACTAAATGCAGTTTATGCAACTGTCCTTATCATAGCAAGTAATAATGAGCAAAATACCCATTTTGTATGTTTTGTCACAATTTTCCTATGCCTTCTCCCTCTGTGTAGAGAAATAATACAATGTGTGTACTGTTTTTCTTTTAGAAGCAAGTTGTCACCTGAGTTTTTTTTTTTACACTTAATTTCTACTATATCTCAGGACTCCAAATCATAAAACCAATGTTTAAGACATGTTTTGAAATAGGGAAAGTCACAACACATGTTCTTATCTGTTTTTCTCATCAATAAAATGGTATTAATTGTCAAAAAAATCAAGGAGTCTATTTGTATCAAATAGTTATTTTCTAGTAATTTCCTAGGTTGAATTTATAAATATGTGATGGCCTTTTGTATGGCACAATAACTGGCTATTTCTCCTCTCATTTAACTGGTGGGTCCAAGGAGGCAGAATTAATTGCAATGTCCAGAACAAACTAGAACCATACAGAGTCCTCTTGTGTATACACGTGCTTTGAATATCCTGCTGGACATCCAGGTAGGTGGAAAAACAAAAGTTTATGTTTACATACCTGTTTTTTTAACTCCACTTCCCATGTAAGTGTACAATTGTAATATACACTGAATTTTCTTGGAGTGTAACTACTTGTTTAATTTAGAACATAGTAGACTTGTACCTTTACTCGGATTTGTTCAGTATTTCAGAAAAGATTAAAAAAAAAACTGAATAAATGCTGTTTGTGGTATTGAGCTACCAACATAAGATACTGTGTCAGCCTGAATTTTGAAATGTCACATTTGTCCTGGTTCAGGTGTAGGTATAAACACCTTACTACTTTATTTCATTTTCTAATGCAGGTATGTCTGAGCATTTACAATGCACATTGTCTATTATTTTAAATTAATGTCATTTAAATAAGTAATGTAAGTTGATTATTTTCAATTTCTTTCCTCTTTTTTTTTTTTTTAATATTATACCTAGGGTGGCATGGTTCTTTTCAAAGTGCTTGTATAAGTAATGTCTATTACAAATTTCAGGATCATATACAGAGAGGTAAAATGTTCAGTGTAAGCGGCAGGTATGTGACTCAGTGTTTAAGTCACCACTTGAGAAGGCCACATCCATTACCGGAGTGCCTGGCTCCAGCTTCCTGTTAATGTGTACCTTGGGAGGCAACAGGCTTTGTCTCCAGTATTTGGGTGCCTAACACCCACGTGGGAGACTTGAATAGAGTTCCTGATTCCTGGCTTTAGCCTGGCCTAGGCCTAGTTGTTGCAGGCATTTGGAGAGTAAACTAATAGCCTCTCTCTCTCTCTCTCGCTCTGTCTCTCTCTCTCCCTCCCCTTTTCCCTCCCCCCCACCTCCCTTCCATCTCTCTGCCTTTAAAATCAAATTAAAATAAACAATATTTTAAATGCAATATTCAGTGTAAGAAATGCATTGAGTTTTTATATTTAAATCAATGGATTTTCTAGTTGGGTAGAGTTAAGAACTATTACTAGAGACAAAAGCAACAGAAACAGAAAGACCATGAGTTCTTCTTCCAAAAGGAATATGACAAGTCATTGGGAGATAAGATTTATGAGTAATTTTAGAAATCAGAACATGTGTATAAGTAGGTGTTATGTGGTCAAAAATCATACAGTAAGAATACAAGAAGGCAGGTGGATGTATAAGTATAATGACGTAGATGCCTGGAGAGGAGCCTAGGCTTATTCAAAGGGTGTGGAACATTGAATGTCCTTGGATTCTGGCTGCTGCTGTCTGTGAGGATTCCTCAATCTCACTTTTAGGCCCATTGTTCCTATGGGCCGACTCTATTCCAATTCCAGCTTTTCCACAACACTGTTTTCTATTCCTTTTGCTGCCTGCTTTTCCTTGGTTCCTCTGGGACCCTGAGATTACTTGAATATGTGTGGATGCAACCAGAAAAGCAGAAGATCAATGGAGACTCAGAAGTGGGGAGGGAGGAGTGGAACTATCTTCAGGTTAGGAAATCGAGGAGTAGGGGCTTAGACAGGTGCCAAGAGAATGATGCTGCCATTGATCAAAATAAAGAAATACAGAAAGGAATGTTGTTTGGGTTAGCGGGAAAGAAGGTGCAATGCTAATCTTTTGTGCCATTTCTATGCCATTTATGTTTTAATTATCTTTAATTGATTTCCTAGCTCTTTTTCTACCCCATAATTATCTCTAGCTCTCAGAGTTTTCTTATGGAATTGTCCCTTATACTTTATTCTAAATTCTCTACTGTATTTTAATAAAATGCTTAAAATTCTCTTCAATTTCATAAGTAAAGTTTGTTTACCTTGCTCATTGTGTTTTAGATGAGATTAATATGGTTAATTCTGATTCCTTAAAGATGATCTATACTAATATATTCTAAAGACATTGTTTCTGGATCACTTAACATCATTTACTCTTTGGTAAAACTTGTCTTGTGTGCTATGGAACTGTATTTGGTATGAAACTAAAAAGGAGTTTTTCACCTCAGATGGTTCATATTGAATTAGACAGTTAACACTGATCAATTCGTGCATGCATTAAAATACAAATTACTGGGGTGTGCATTTGTCATAGCAAGATACTTCTTGGGACATCCACATACCATTTTGCAGTTCCTGAGTTTGAGTTCTGGATCCACTTTTTATTCCAGCTTTCTGCAAATGAATACCCTGGTAAGTAGCCTGTGATGGATCAACTACATAGGTTCCTACAACCTGCACTGGAGATCTGTATTGAGTTCCAGGATCCTGACTTTAGTTTGGTTCAAACTGGTAGTTGTACCACTGGGGGAGTGAACCCCATGAATGGAAGACCTCTCTGATGCTGTACCTTTCTCTCCATCTGTCTCTGTGCATTTTAAATAATAAATAAGTAAATAAGAAAAATAATGTATTACAATGTACTATAGAATTACAGTTGGAAGTGGTACTGGGGGCTGGAGCTGTGGCTCAGTAGGTTAATCCTCTGCCCGAAGTGCCAGCATCCCGTAAGGGCACCATTTTGAGTCCCGGCTGCTCTTCTTCCAATCTAGCTCTGCTATGGCCTGGGAAAGCAGTAGAAGATGGCCCAAGCATTCGGGCACCTGCATCTGCGTGAGAGACCTGGAAGAAGCTCCTGGCTCCTGGCTTCAGATCGTCACAGCTCTGGCTCTTGTGGCCATTTTAGGAGTGAACCAGCAGATGGAAGGCCTTTTT
Organism: Sylvilagus floridanus; assembly: GCA_949820135.1. Taxonomy (NCBI): domain Eukaryota; kingdom Metazoa; phylum Chordata; class Mammalia; order Lagomorpha; family Leporidae; genus Sylvilagus; species Sylvilagus floridanus. The sequence goes on from OX463225.1 coordinate 125,335,532, forward strand.
CTCTGTCTCTCCTTCTCACTGTCTGTAATTCTACCTCTCAAATAAATAAATACATATATCAAAAAAAGAAAGTGGTACTAAGTTGCCTGGAGGAATTGCACAAAAAAGAGAAAGCATTTGGAATTAATTTTACCAGATAAGAAAAATTTCAAAAGATAAAGAGAAAATTTAAGATTTTATATATGTGAATATATATATATAATTAGAGAAACGCAATAAAAATATTGTCTATACTTAGGTGTGGCAAATTCAGAAATGAACTTAGACTATAGGAGATAAGATATAAGGGAGTCAGAACTGAGGAAATTGAGGGTATAAAAATGAAGGTTAATATAAAGCTAGGATGAGGTCATCATCAGACTATTGGCTAAGGAGTTTAACTTTACGTATACATTTATTCATTTTTCATTTGATAATGAGGATAAAAGGATTATTAAATGTTAGGCATTTTGTCAAGTAATAATATCATTTTCCTAGTAACCTCAGTAATACACTCAAAATGAGTGAGTTTGAGGTGCCAACATAATATCAAATGGAAAGATCTAGCTAACTTTGGAAAGATAGGGCAAAGGCAATGGAATGAGATCAGAGCTGAATATTGAGACTGGCAAGCTATTTGTGTCTTGTTCCTGGTTGGAGTTATGTCAAGAGCAAGGCAAGAAGAGGGCAAAGAGAAACACCATGAAACACCACAATGGAAGAAATGAGCAGCAGTTGCAAAGAGAGACTCATGATTGAATGGGGTTCCAAAGCCCTCTAAGAAGTTATTAAAGAAGGAAGATGTTATTAAACCCAAATTCTACAGAGAACCACAGTTAAATAAATTTTAAATATATTTATTGCATGTAGAACCTCAAATCTTTTTCTTTACCCAAAAATTAATTGAAACTTTTAGGAGAACTTCAACTCCAGAAAGCCTATGAATACCTGGTTTGGATTTACCCCTTTATAAAGGGCAAGACCAATGTTCTGAATATACTTTCAAACCCCACATTTGAAGAAAGTTTCCCCCAAACTTGGGTTGATGCACTATTTTTTTAAAAACAGATTTATCTATTCATATTGAAAGTCAGAGTTACAGAGAGAGAGAGGGAGAGACACAGAGAGAGAGACAGAGATCTTCCATCTGCTGGTTCACCCCTGGATGGCCGCAACAGCCAGTTTTGGGCTAGGCAGAAGCCGGTAGCCAGGGAGGTGGATCCAACCCGTGCCCATAGGGGATGCCAGATTCCAACCCGTGCCCATATGGGATGCCAGCATCACAGGCTTCGTCATTACCACTACACTACAGTGTTGGCCAGGGCAGATGCACTGTCTATACTTGGAGGTGGGATCACATCGTGGCTGGTGTTGTGGTGTAGAGGGTAAAGCTGTTGCTTGCTGGCATCACATATGGGTGCCAATTCACCTCCCAGGTGCTTCACTTCCAGTAGCCTGGGAAAAGCTGCAAAAATGGCCCAAGTGTTTGAGCCCTTTCCACCCACCTAGGAGGCCCAGATGAAGCTCTTGACTCCTGGCTTTGGATTGGCCCAGAGCTGGTCATTGTGACCATCTGGGGAGTGAGCCAGCAGATAGAAGCTCTCTCTCTCTCTCTCTTCCTTTGTCTGTTTCTCTCTCTATATATAACTCTTTCAAATAAATAAATAAATATTTTTTAAATGTTTACATGTCTGAAGTTCCCATTCATGAAAAACTTGGTTTAGGAAAAACAACAGTTTACCACTTAAATAAGTAGCGTAGCCATTGAAAGTTGCTTGATCTTCTGAGCCTCAGTTTCCTCATCCGTAAAAAAAGAAAATTATACCAACTATCTAAGGTTGTAGGTGAGGCTATAACAAGGTAATTGGATGGAAGGCACTTCAACTGGCACACAGTGAGGGCTCCATAAACAATAGCCATTATTATTATGTGAGGCAGCTATGTGATGAGAACCCTGCCATTGCTCGACTTTTCACTAAGGAGTTCTTGGCAGCAGCCACAAAGAAATTTGTTGGCACAAAACCTTTCAATTATCTGCACTACCAATCCCCTCCATTAGCATGGGTAAGAGAAAGTGTACAGCATAGATAAGTCAGAGGGAGAAAAAAGAAAACCAGTCCAGCCATACAACTATATAAATCCCTATTAGGATTTAGATGCAGTTTCTCCTAGCTACAGATTTATATTTTCAAAGAGAAGAGATGAACTTCTTTACCTAAGTGCTTTAACTTGATCATAATGAATATTAACTCTTCTTTGTTTTTTTCTTTTACATAGAAATTAAGAAAATACAGCAAGAAGCTTCATTTTTTCTGTGTGTAATACTTTTTTAACCTCTGATTTTATTCCCAATGTCATGCTTGTGTCTCACAAAGGTAAGAGTGGTTCAAGTTATTTGAAAGTCAATAAATCACTAGTGAAAGTTCAACCTTATCCAACACCAAATTTTCAGTCTTTGAAATATAGAGAGGACTTCCCTCCCTCCCCCATAAAGCTAAAAGGCTTAACCTGGAAAATATAAATTTATAGGTTTTATTTTCGGCCACTGGAGGGCTCTCATATTTTTCCTCTAATGAAATAGAATTTTGAGCGTCACTAAAAACAAGAAATCAAAGACAAATTTCTTTTCTTTTCTTTTCTTTTTTTTTTTGACAGGCAGAGTGGATAGTGAGAGAGAGAGACAGAGAGAAAGGTCTTCCTTTGCCGTTGGTTCACCCTCCAATGGCCGCTGCGGCTGGCGTGCTGAGGCTGGCGCACCGCGCTGATCCGAAGCCAGGAGCCAGGTGCTTTTCCTGGTCTCCCATGGGGTGCAGGGCCCAAGGACTTGGGCCATCCTCCACTGCACTCCCGGGCCACAGCAGAGGGCTGGCCTGGAAGAGGGGCAACCGGGACAGAATCCAGCGCCCCGACCAGGACTAGAACCCGGTGTGCCGGCGCCGCAAGGCGGAGGATTAGCCTGTTGAGCCACGGCGCCGGCCTAAAGCTTCTCTCTTTCAATGACCTTTCCTAACCATTATACTTACATATCATAGACCCTTTCATGAACTCCAATGAAATCTCCCAGACCCTAGCAACTGCCTGTACACATACAACCATTCATAGTGACCTCATGGCTTCCATATCTACTCAAGTCAACTATGTGGTGTGGAACACTTGTGTTGTGATGTAAGATTTTCCAGAGTTGGTCAGGTTTGTATAACAAGGAGACAATTTGTATCAGCATCCAAACAGATATACTGACTTTAGGTCTGATCTGTTGTAGACACCCAAAAATGGGTGAGGCATAGCAGGAATATCTTGGAAAGTAGAAATATGTCTAGTCAGGAGGGTAATAGAATTGTCTATCTGGCTAGAAATAGGAAGGTTATCTGGCTTGAAACAGTAGCCGTAAGAAACAGCTACAGGTAGGGACAGAGTATGACTCCTTGGAGAGATATCTGGAAAGGCCCATCGCATCATCAGTCAAGCAGGCTGGAGTATTAGGGGAAAGTTGAAGAAGTAAATCGATAAGGTTAAAAGTGTTTCTTTTAAGATTCATTTATTTGTTTATTTTTTCGCTTGAAAGGCAGAGAATCAGAGAGAGAGAGAGAGAGAGAGAGAGAGAGAATCTTCCATCTACTGGTTTACTCCCTGAACAGAAAGGAACACCATCTAGTTCTCCCTCGTGGATGGCAGGGGCCCAAGTCCTTGAGCCAGTACGTGAGCCAGGTTCTGCTGTTTTCCCAGGTTCGTTAGGGGAACTGGATTGTAAGCAGAGTAGCCAGGAGTTGCACTGGTGCTCTAAGAGGGGATGCTAGCATTGCAGACAGTGGCTTAACCCTCTACACCACCAGGCAGCCCCAGGAGGTCAAAGGTTAAGGTCTGTAAATATCTTGGGTATTAGTGGAGCAAGCTGTAGCTTAGAAGTTACACAAGGACCTAGAAATTTACCTGAAACTGTCAGATATCCAGTGTGGAGCACCTTGAGTAACCCTAGAATTCACTTGCAGAATAAAGCTACTGAACACATAATTAGCTGATTGAAGAGAAGCCCAGGAAATGTACTGAAAATCTCCAGAACAACAGCAGAGAAGGATTGAGATAGGTAGGTGGACAAAGTGCTTTTTTGTGGCTTTTTTTTTTCTGGGGTATCATCACTTTGTAAAGATTTATTTATTTGCCTTAAAGTCAGTTATAGAGAAGGGGGAGAGAGAGAGAGAGAGAGAGAGAGAGAGAGAGAGAGAGAGAGAGAGAGAGAAAGAGAGAATAGATCTTAATTTGCCAATTCAGTGCCCAGATGGCCATAACTGTGGCCCAACCTGAAGCCAGGAGCCAGTATCTTCATCCAGCTGTCTCATTTGTATATGGGGGCCCGAGCTTTTGGATCACCTTCCATCGCTTTTCACAGGCCATTAGCAAGGAGCTGGATGGGAAGTGGAGCAGCCAGGGCTTGACCTGGCACCCACAGTGGATGTTGGTGTCACAGGCAGTGACTTAACTTGCTGTGCCACAATGCCAGCCCCAGCGATACCATGATTTAATCTCTTGATCCTCTTGCTAATTTTCTCCTGCCTCCTTCAGCTTGAACTTCAATGCATAAATGAAATAAGAGCCATTTTTGTCCTATGGCTCTTTTTGTATGTGATTTTGTTGTTGTTTTCTTTGCCTGCCAAAAATAAAGTTCCTTTATATATAAAGTTTTACTCTTTCATAACTTTTTCTGTTTCTCTTACAAATATATACTGTGACCATTACCAATCTCTAGAACACATTAGGGTGCTTAAAATATGTAAAAATTTGAATTAAAATATGTTTACTTTGGTGAAAAGTCTTTTGAATTCATGCATTTTCCTAATACACCATTCCCATGAATTTTTTGAAGACTTCTCATATAGAAAATTGAAAAAAGTTTTTAATGAAAATAAGTGTATCTTTTAATTACATTTTCCACACACATTTTGAAGTATCTTTGCACACAGAATTGGTTTTTTAAAAGTTGCTGTTAATTAATTAATAATAGTGTGTCAATAGTGGCTCATTAGTTGAGAAAAACATACCATTTTACTCATGTAAGAAGAACATAACAGAGGAAACTAGGGGTGGGATGTATGATAACTGTCTGTACTATCTCCTTCTTTTTTTTAATCTAAAGCTATTTCAAAATTAGAAGTTAATGCGAAAAGAAGGGTTGTAATTCATCTAATTAGACCCCACTCTTGCTCTGGGCTAGGTGATGAGTCATGGTGGAAGTCATGGCAGGGTGGCAGAGAGAACCCTTAGTGCTGCTCAGTGCATCCAGGCTGAGTTGGGTGGCAGCCCTGGGGGGGTATGACAGTCTTCTTTATTGGGGATATTTCTCCTCAAGACAGCATAGAGACCCACTGAGATCACTAGGCTACCCCTACCTATAGACCTACCCCTACCTATAGACCCCTCCCTATACCCCTACCAAAGACAGTTTCTACCCCAAGAGCTTCAGCTTGCCTCCTTTAACCCAGAACCCTGACCTGAATTGGTTTAGACCAATAGGAGGTACCCTTGCTTTTCAGACTTCTGACTGCAGTATCCCCTGATACCCAGACTTTCTAATTTTACTGGCATTTTGCTTGAATTCTCAACTCCAATTTTTGCTTCTTCATTCCAGTCTACCTCCTTTTATTTCTTTTTCTTTTCTTTTTTTTTACAGGCAGAGTGGACAGTGAGAGAGAGAGACAGAGAGAAAGGTCTTCCTTTGCCGTTGGTTCACCCTCCAATGGCCGCTGCGGTCGGCGCGCTGCAACCGGTGCACCGCGCTCATCCAATGGCAGGAGCCAGGTGCCAGGTGCTTTTCCTGGTCTACCCATGGGGTGCAGGGCCCAAGCACCTGGGCCATCCTCCACTGCACTCCTGGGCCACAGCAGAGGGCTGGCCTGGAAGAGGGGCAACCGGGACAGAATCCGGTGCCCCGATCGGGACTAGAACCCGGTGTGCCGGCGCCGCAAGGCGGAGGATTAGCCTGTTGAGCCACGGCGCTGGCCCTTTTTTTTTTTTTTTTTTTTTGACAGGCAGAGTGGACAGTGAGAGAGAGAGACAGAGAGAAAGGTCTTCCTTTGCCATTGGTTCAGCCGGTGCACCATGCTCATCTGAAGGCAGGAGCTAGGTGCTTCTCCTGATCTCACATGGGGTGCAGGTCCTAAGCATTTGGGCCATCCTAAACTGCACTCCTGGGCCAGAGAGCTGGCCTGGAAGAGGGGCAACCGGGGCAGAATCCAGCGCCCCGACTGGGACTAGACCTGGGTGTGCCGGCACTGCAAGGCAGAGGATTAGCCTATTGAGCCACGGCGCTGGCCCTCCTTTTATTTCACATACAGAAAAACCAAACCCATCACTCTTTTCATTTGTTAACTATTAGGGGACATAATCATTAAACTATTGATTTCTGATGATGGTGGACAACACAACACAGTATTTGAAGAAAAATGGCTAGAGGTGTAAGCATGGAAAAGCCAAAGGTGGTGCTGGGAGTGCACTCCTCTCTACCCCTCTGGGGGATCTGTACGTCTGCTTTGCCATCTCCTTCTCCTCTGTTAGCTAAGTGCTGATCTGCGCATATATGTGGTGGGAAATCCACAGAGATGATCTACTGCATCTACCTTTCGTTTTGTGCCTAACAGTTTCCTTTCTTTTAACTATCATAGCTCTTTCCAGAGGCTGGCGCGATGGCACAGCTTACAATCAAGCTCACTGTTAATGTACCTGGGAAAGCAGAGGAATGTGGTCCAAGTATTTGGAGACCTGCCACCCATGTGGGAATCTCAGATAGAGTTGTAGGCTCCTGACTTTGGCCTGTCCCAGCCTGGGCCATTATGGCCATTTGGGGAGTGAACCAGTGGGTGGAAGATTCTCTCTCTCTCTCTTTCTCTCTCTCTCTTTCCATCTTTCTCTCATATGTGTGTGTGTGTGTGTGTGTGTGTGTGTGTGTATGTGATTCTGCTTTTCTTTTTTTTTTAATTTATTTGACAGGTAAAGTTAGAGAAAGAGAGAGAGAGACAGAGAGAAAGGTCTTCCTTCTGTTGTTTTACTCCAAAAATGGCCGCCACGGCCGACACTGTGCAGATCCAAAGCCAGGAGCCAAGTACTTATTCCTGGTCTCCCATGTGGGTGCAGGGCCCAAGCACTTGGGCCATCCTCCACTGCCCTCCTGGGCTACAGCAGAGAGCTGGACTGGAAGAGGAGCATCTGGGACTAGAATACGGCGCCCATATGGATGCCAGTGCTGCAGGCGGAGGATTAACTGAGTGAGCCTTGGCGCTGGCCCCATGTGTGATTCTGCTTTTTAAATAAATGAAATAAATCCTACAAGAAAATATTTTCAATTGCAACCTGACATTTCTTCCCAGGATTACCTCTTTGGTCAATGTGTTATGAACATTATGCTAAATAAATCCCTGGTTCTTCTTCTGGGCACAGGAGAGACTTGGTTTCCTTGGTTGAGTGTGGCCACGTGATTTGCTTTGGTCAATCAAATGTGAATAGAGGGGTGCATACCTCTTTCTTAAAGGAGCATTTAATTGTTAGTATAGGACTTTCCTGAGCTGTCTTCTGCTATGGTGATAATGGGAACACACATGGATATGAAGGCTGCCATAAGATCAAAGCAGTCTGTAGTGCTGAACCAACATGTGGAGGAGGACTGCCCTGGAACACTGCCCAGACACATAGAGGGCAGAGGACTTTGTATCAGTGAGTTTTGTGTGTCAAAAAAAAAAAAAAAAAAAAGATTGTGGGGATATTTTTAATCTAGAATATCTTGACTATTACAGTTGAAAAGTAATCTCAAGAGTATAATACATTGTTAGTAATTGATGATATCTTAATGTATTACCTCTTCCAGTGTTTCCATTGTGATAGGAGATCCCAGGGGAGAAGATATCTTAACTGAGAGGAATGAACAACTAATGATGGAGTAGAAGGCCCTTGGGCATATTAGAGAAGCTGACATTTGGGATAAGGCACCCTTTGATCTCTAATCATACTGTGTTGGTGTCTGGCCAGATAATTATCCACATACACATTCAAGAGTCACAATTTGTGACAAATGCAGGAGCTATGGGATCCTGGTTTTTATTATAAGTTTTTCCCTTCTAATCCACTCTGAATATCACTAACATTGCATCATTCATTATTCACTATTTCCTCAACATACATTGTATCTTTAATTTTTACACAGCTAAAAATATTCTCTTTTGTGATTAATAATAGCTTCCTATATATGTATATCTAAGTATATATATATTTTTTTCTGTGTATTTTTACTATTCTTTTCAACTACCCTGAGAGGGAGTGCACCCAGAGGCATATGATTAGAAAGTGGTAGAAGTAAGATTCAAATCCAGATCCTCCACCTTGCGGCGCTGGCACACTGGGTTCTAGCCCCGGTTGGGGCGCCAGATTCTGTCCCGGTTGCCCCTCTTCCAGGCCAGCTCTCTGCTGTGGCCCGGGAGTGCAGTGGAGGATGGCCCAAGTACTTAGGCCCTGCACCCCATGGGAGACCAGGAAAAGCACCTGGCACCTGGCTCCTGCCATTGGATGAGCGCGGTGCACCGGTTGCAGCGCTGCGGCCGCAGCGGCCATTGGAGGGTGAACCAACGGCAAAGGAAGACCTTTCTCTCTGTCTCTCTCTCTCTCTCACTGCCCACTCTGCCTGTCAAAAAAAAAAAAAATCCAGATCCTCATGAGTGTTTATATTAATTCCTCCATGAGCTGTTCTCTCTCTTTAAGGGGGACACATATTTCTTCCAAAGGATATGTCTTCAGTAACTTGTCTAATGTGTCTTCCTTGACCCTACACTGTGACCGTTCTTCCTTTGCGATCCTTTTTGTCATTTAGAACAAAGGTACTTTGTCTGTAAAGATGGTCCCCTAGTGACCCATGCCTCTTGAAATTCAGTTGCTGAATAAGTTGACCCTGTGATTTGCATGTTGAACCAAAGACTATGATGGAAGTGGCAAGTGGCATTGCATGGCTTCAAAAATGAGATCAGAAGAAGCCTTGTAGCTTCTTCCTCAGCCTCTGAAAACAGTCACCCCAGAAGCACAAACTTTTTTTTTTTTTTTGACAGCATAGTGGACAGTGTGAGAGACTGGGAGAAAGGTCTTCCTTTGCCTTTGGTTCACCCTCAAATGGCTGCTGCGCTGCAGCCGGCACACCACGCTGATCCGAAGCCAGGAGCCAGGTGCTTCTCCTGGTCTCCCATGGGGCGCGGGGCTCAAGCACTTGGGCCATCCTCCACTGCACTCCCGGGCCACAGCAGAGAGCTGGCCTGGAAGAGGGGCAACCAGGACAGAATCCGGCGCTCCAACTGGGACTAGAACCTGGAGTGCCGGCGCCATAGGCAGAGGATTAGCCTAGTGAGCCACAGCACTGGCCCAGAAGTACAAACTTTGAGAGAAGCCAAATATCATGTGAGATATCTCAGTCCACTGTTCTGTGAGACTACTAAACTGTGAGGAAGTGCAAGGAAGCCACATAAGGATGCCATGTGGAGAGAGACAAACGTTGAGTAGTTTTAGCTGGGACATTCATCCCAACGGAGGCACACCACATAGGAGGAAAGCAGCGATTCTGGACGTCCAGCCTGATAAACCTCTAGAGAGTTTCCGTTCAGCTGTAAATAATTGTGGGACAGATCCCAGACCAGGACCATCCAGCTGAATTCCATCAAACCATAGAGCCCTGGGCAATAACGGTAAGTGTTTAAGTAACAAAGGTGTAGAGAGGTTTATTTCATGGCAGTAAGTATTTGGAACAGAAACTTACAATACACTGTCTTCTCTCCCCACCTCTGGCATGTTGTAATATCCCGGGGCTTCTCTTGCATTCATTTAAAAATAATAATTTATATGACTGACTCATTGGTGTCATCTTTCATATAAAAGCTTTTATTTATTATTTTATTTATATGGAAGGCAGAAAAACAGAAAGGAAAGAAGGAAAAGAGGAGATGAGGAAGAAGCAGAGAGAGAGAGAGAGAGAGAGAGAGAGAGAGAAGAGAGAAGGAGAAATAGATCTCCCATCTGCTGTTTTGCTGTCCAAATATCTGCAATAGCCAGGGTTGTATCAGTCCAAATCCAGGTTTCCCATGTAGGTGACAGGGACCTAACTATTTAAACCATTACCTGCTTCTTTCCTTCCAGGGTGCACATTAGCAAGAACCTGGAATGAAAAGTGAGACCAGGACTAAAATCGAGACATTCTGATATGGAACGCTAGCACATTAATTAGTGGTTTAACTGCTGAGCCAGATACCTGCACCCATTGACATCATGCTAATAGAAAGCTTTTGGGGGCCTCTTTTGCTCCAAGATGAATCATTTTACTTTCTAGCTTAGCACCTGGGTCATGGTTGGACTTCAACACATACTTGCCGATTAACTGACAAGGTCTTTGAGGCAGAGACTGTGTTATCCCCACCTTAATATGTCCTGCAGTGTCTATCACAGAGCTTTATTGTAGACCTTCTGGGATATTTGTTGACAAGGCATATGTCAATCAGCATGCTCCAAGACACTATAACAAATATTAAGTTCTTTTTGTGACCTGTTTGCCACACCTGCCCTTGTTGGTCCGTCCACATGCCCTTGGCTTTAGCCATGGGGACATGCATTCTAATCTTTGTATTTAATCATGCTGTTACCTCTGTTCAGAATGTTCTCTGGACACCCCACCCCATCCATTCTGCTGTGTGAAAACCTATTCATCCTACAAAATCCAGCTGAAATGCAGCCTTCTCCTTATCTTCCCCCACCTCCCTGCAGCACAAGGATAGCTCCTTTTCTTGAGTCACGTAACCTACTGAGTCCTTACTCCATGGCATTTCAGCTACTGCTTGTCAATGTCCCTCTTAGACAGTGAGCTTTTCAAGGAGTGAGGCTGTAGTTGATTTCACTTTGATTCCCCAGCACAGTAACTGGCACAAAGCAGGTGGTCAATAAAGAACTGTTGGATGAATGAACACATTTTACAAGGATAGAACAATCATGTGAGAGATAAGAAATAAACATAGTGTTGAGTGCTTTGTCACCACAAAGTGCTATTAATATACAATTGGCACCAAGCTCCCTGGCCACTCCTGCCTATCTCATGACTTTAATCTTTCACCAGAAAGCCAACAGCCATTCTTTAATCAATGCTGCTGCCTTTCTCTGAACTCTCTCTAGTTTGTACTTTTTTTTTTGTCCTGAGATGCCTGAAGCCTCTTCATATTCAGCCCAAAATAGCACTGACCTTTCAGCTGCTATATCACCTGGCAGCTCATATCTAATTTCCTTTAGCAGGAGCCTCGCTCCCTTGCTTTTAGCATTTCTGCTTTCCAGGTTTCTCTCGCTGCTCGCTGTGTTGCTGATTGTGCTTTTCCCTCAGAGGATCTGGTTTCCATTTTTTCCTGGTTTGAACTCTACCTGGCTATTTATTTCTTTTCCCCCAGGCATTCAATGGTACACAAAGGGTGGATGGGCTGGGAAATGAGAGAGGCTATTTCTTGGTGATTTCGCCTCTGTGGAAGAGCCCACCGAAGACCTGGAAAATAGCACTGCCCCAGCTCATTCTGCCCCCAACAACTTGCTGTCACCAGCTGCTTTTCCAGCCTCTCAATGGGATCCCAGAAAGCCTTTCTCTGAATTAGCTTACTTTTATTTCTTTTTATCTTTCTGTTTTGTTCTCCTTTTTCTCCTTTTTCTTTCTAACTTGATTGGCATTCATACTGGATTATTGCAAAGGAATCTAGATGATGTGCTAAGAAAATTCTTTTTTATTTTTCAGACTTACTTGTCAAAGAGAGAGACAGAGGGATTTTCCAGCATCTGATTTGTTCCCCAAATGGCGGTAGGAGCTGGAGATGAGGATCAGGTTAAAGTAAGGAGCCAAAAACTCCATCTAGGTCTCCCCTATATGTGGCAGGGGAACATGTACTTGGGGCATCATCAGCTACTTCCCAATCACATTTACAGAGAGCTGGATCAGAAGCACGGAGCAGCTGGGACTCAAACTGGTACTCTGACGTGGGATGTGGGCATCCCAAACTGTGTTCTAATCTGATGCACCATAATGCCCACATCTTAGAAATTTTTTTCCTCAGTAATTCTTAGGAGTCAACTTTCTCAAGAACCAGTCCCACACTTCAGCTGACATTATCCACAGAGAAGGAAAGAAATCTCTATCTCTCCTTACACCCTGTGACCTGAGAAGAGATTTCCATAACATGAAACTCTGTGTGTGTCTCAGGAATCAAAGCTGTAGGTAAGACCCAAAGAAACAAATTGTAAAAGCAAACAACATAAATGCCTATAGAAATCACTGCTTAAAAATTACAAATACAGGAGCAAAGTTTGACTGAGTGACTATGATGTTGGTTACAATGCCAGCATCCCATATGGAAGTGCCTGAATTCAAGTCCTGGCTCTGGTTGCTAACTCCAGCTTCCTGCTAATGCAGATCCTAAGAGGTAGCAGTGACAGCAAGAGTAATGGGGTTCCTGCTGCCACCCATACAGGAAATCTAGATTGAGTTTGTAGCTTTCAGCTTCAGCCCTGGTCCAGCCCTGGACACTGTGAGCTTTAGGGAGTGAATCACTTGTGGGGAGTGAATCACTAGACTGAAATGCTCTCTATCTCGCTCCGTGTGTCTCTCTGCCTCTCCTAAAGATAAAATAGTAAATACAATTTTTAAAAGCTGCAAATGTTCTTTCTAGAATTTTCCATGTTCTTGTGATTTTATGTTTACTAATGTGCTGTTTTTCAGTATAGAATAACCTTGTTCATGGCTGATATTGTGACATAGTAGGTTAAGCCTCAACCTGCAAGCCCAGCATCCCGTATGGGCACTGGTTTGAGTCCCAGCTGTTCTACTTTTGATCTAGCTCCCCACTAATGGCCTGGCAAAACAACAGAAGATGGCCCAAGTCCTTGGGCCCCTGAATCCACGTGGGATACCCAGAAAAAAATTCCTGGCTCCTGGTTTCAGATCATCCCAGCTCCAGCTGTGTGGCCACTTGAGGAGTGAGCCAGCAGATGGAAGATCTCTCTCTCTCTGTCCTTCCCTGTCTGTAACTCCGCCTTTCAAATAAATAAATAAAACTTTTTTTATAAAAGCATAACCTTGTTTTATTGAAATCCTTACTCTCAGAAGCATCATGTAGATGCCAGTTCCTTCATGAAATCCCTCTGTCAAGTTTGTTCTCTGCTCTAAGTTCCTGTTACTCTTTGTTTTTGCCATTTTTTTTTTAGCTTTTACAACAGTTAGTCTTATATTCAAGTTCCTTATAAAGGCGTTATTTCTCTCTCTAAAAGGTAAACTCTTTGTGGGGAGGAAAATCATCTTATTTGTTCCTATTACTTCTACCAAGAAAAGCAAAAACCTTTGGACATCAACTCCTGGGATGGTTCCTTTTGATTTTGCTTTCAGGGTGAAAAAATGCACACAGAGGCAGGTCTTGCTGAGATTCTCAGAGAGGTTTTGTCCTCCCAGACTGCGGTAGCTTGGAGGTTTACCAAAGTGCCTCTAAGCATACTTGCATTCACTCCCTCATGAAAAAAGTGTTTGAATGAGTCCCCGCTTGGGTTTAAATGGGAAAAATGGGTGCTGTGGGAGAGGAGAAAGGGAGATTGGTTTGTCTTCAGATAAGAGGATATCTGGATAATGGGACTTAGTTATAATACTTTATAATAACCAGCTTATAAATAATTATTTTAGCATCTAACATCTGAGAATGTTTTAAATGCCAGGTATTGTACTAAATGGTTTACATATAATATAACACTTAATTCTCATGGCAACCCTGAGATAGGCATTAGCATTATCTTCATCTAATGGGTAAGAAAATTGAGGGTCTGACCAGAAAGGTTAAGTAATGTGCCCCAGGTCACACAGCTAGTGAATGGCAGTGTTGGAATTCAAGCCTACATGGGCTGGGTCAGGATGCCTGCTCTTAAGTAACACATTAGAGTATCCTTCTCTGCAGGTGGAGACTCCCGTTTTCCTGGTTTCACAGTTCTTTTCTTATGGTTGTTAATGAATATTGAGAGGTTCTGAGCATGAATATCATGATAAAAAGATTACAATTTACAATGACAAATAGAATAGTAACTCTAATTATTACTATTTATAAGTGACACTTAGTCAATTTATAAATGACTCTTTCATGTCAGGGACCTGTACCCTTTCTACAGAACCACCTCTACTTTTCTTAACAGTCCTGCAGGGAAGGATATCATTATCTCCCTTAAATAGTCAAGGAAACCAAAGGCCTCAAGGTGAAGGAGCCTGCATGAATTCCAACAGCCAGTGAGCAAAAAACCAGCATTACTCATTGTACAACCTTCGATATGAATTCTGGGATATCAGCACCGAGAAAAGAATAAGATTGCATTAGTGAATAATTGACTTAGTTCATTCCCCAATTCAAAGAAGATATTTATTATTTTTATTTTTGTTATCATAATTCAGGTTCTTTTTGAACTTCATGATTCACTTACAGAATTTACATTATTACCTTGGGGTGCTCTTTAATCATAATATAATCTTTACAGATTTTCACAGGCAATGAGGGTATAAGACTATTGGACACTGAATTGAAATTTCCAGTTTTCCCTACTAAACTCTGAATAGTAAAAAGACAAGGCAATTGCTTATTTAGCTTTGAAGCCTCAATTCCTGGCAAGAAGTAGGTGGTGAATATAGTTGAACTGACTAGCTATTTCCCCTGTTCTTCTCCACATTTTCCTTTACCTCTTTCTTTCCTGCTATCATTTGATCAGTTATCCTACTTCATATCCAGTCTTGGAAGTACAGCGTCACACATTGGCATCACCAACCCTAGTGGTAATGCACTGTGATCGAGGAAGGGCAACCCCTCCTCAGACTAGTCTCTGCCTGGCGCAGTTGTGCCTGGTTTGGGAGCACAGCAATCCTGCCCCTCTCTATATTTGTGGAACATTGGGTTTTCATATTCCTGTTTAGCAGTGCACATGTTCAAATTCATGAATTAATGGTGATTAATCAATAATTAAATAATTAAGCATTCTATATCTATCCAGAGGCTGTTTTGTGCTATAATGATATATTTATTGGTTCATTCAGTGAAAAGACTCAGGAGCTACCCTGCAGTGCTACAAGTTGGTTTATTGTAGGATACCCAATTGGCAACTTTGGACTCCAAGCACTTTTCACCTGTAGGTCCCATGTAGGAATCTCTTCCCAGCCACCATGGCACAGCTACTGTCTGCACCATCCCGGATCTTTCAATCTGCTCTTTGTAGACAATGATCGTGGATGCCTTGAGCAGATGTGTACTGGGACCAGGTGGAGGCAGACTGCTTGAGATCACTGCCCTTAGTGGTGGTGTTGAATTCCACAGGGATGACCTTGACAGCAGCTGGTACATTTTTCTCATAGGAAGCATGACCCTGCAAACCTCTCCTCCTGAGTGTTAGGGAGGGTTCCCCCATGGACCTTGAAGATGTGCCATTGGGATGTCAGTGAGAATGCAGCTGACTGCACAGAGCCAGAGCACACTGCTCCTCGGGGGGTAGTATCTTAAATCTTCAGGAAAATGAATGTTGCCTTTAAGTTAGGTGCACTGGACAAGAAAATGGTACACAATACAGACTTGGTAGAAATCTAATTGGCACCAATTATTGCATGTGGCTCAATGTATCCAATTACTATCCAAATATCTGCTTTACTCTTCTAGCCAAATGTTACCTTCAAAGAAGAAACACTGGCCTCTGTGTCCAGGGAAAAACCTGGGTCCAGGGGCTAAAACTGTGCACCAAATAGTAAACATTCAGTCTCGAGTCCTCCAAGATTCTCCTTTTTGTTTGTATCCAGCAAAGTAGGGGTCATTCAGAATGATGTCTTTTCATACTGTCTACTTCTAGCAACACTTAGAGCCTTCATTTATATTGTTTGAGAGTTCAATGACAGTTAAATCAAAGTCTGGCAGGACTTCAGTTCCCCCTCTAGGTAAAGATATGCCTGTGTTCTGTTATATTGGGCATATTCAGAAGGACCTAGTTTTGGTAACTCCCATTGACAATGACCAAAATAATGGAAATTGTTAATAATGACATAAAAATTATCATGGCTGTTTGAGTGCCTGCTAAGTTTCAGCCTCTACATTAGGTGTGTCCCATTGAACAAAAGGGGAAAGTTAGTATGTATGAAGTAAAGCAATCATAGGGATTACAAATAGAAGGTGCAAACACCTTCTATTAACTTTTCCCTTTTATCCCTTCATTCTCCTACAGCTGATTTAGTAAGGTGGGTATGAGGGACCCTACTAAGTGGAAATACTCTCACATTAGGTAAAACCCAGCAAGACAAGGAGGGAGTAGGGAAAGGATGCATAAAGCAAACTGGGCAGGCCTGTCACTATAGTGGATATTTGGGAAGTCTAGAAACAGAGGACAACTTTTTGATGCGTGGATTTAAAGTTAAAGCCCCAGAATATTTTTAAACTGGAGTGAACTCCATAATTTATAGTCTATTGATGCCAGAACAAATTGGGAATTCAGGATCTTGATAGCTCTCTCTAAGATAGAAGTGACAAATTTAGGTATCATTCTTATTTGATTGGAATAAACCAAGGCTCAGGAAGACTGAATAATTTACATAGGGTCACACAGCTTGTGAGTATCTGAGGGAGAAGTCAGTTTAGTCTGACTCCAGAATTCTATCTATGGGACAGCTATGTAAATACGATTTTCCCCCCATTATTAAAGGGTAGTTTCCTACCATTATATCTTAAGTTTACCAAGGTCAAATCCTAAAAGGTAGCACTGAAGCTCATTGGTTGGACATAAATAAATGAAGCAATTACTTAGGCTTTCAGTATTCATTATTGAAGTGGTTCAGGTGATGCAATTGTGACCTCAGTGTTCACTCTGTTTATTTATGCATAGTCAACAAGCATCCCATAAAACACTCATAGATTTTAAGCTACAAGGCAGACCCCACTGCTTCTTGTAGTGAGAAATTAAAAGTTGTTAGCAACTAGAGTCTCAACCTCATCAAAAAGCGTTCATCCCCAGTCAACTTCCTGGGTGACTGTTATACTATGGGAACAGCCCTCTTTCTTTGGAGGACCATTATCTTCTAAAAGAAGTGGGGTTGGCACTGTGGCATAGCAAGTAAAGCTGCCGTATGTAATGCTGGCATCCCATATGGGCACTGATTCAAGTATTGGCTACTCCACTTGCTATCCAGCCCCCTGCTAATCACCTGGGAAAGCAGTGGAAGATGACCCAAGTACTCGGGCCTCTACACCCACCTTGGGGACCCAGAAGACGCTCCTGGCTCCTGGCTTCAGTCTGGTCCAGCTCTGGCTGTTGCAGCCATTTGGAGAGTAAACCAGTGGATGGAAGATTTCTCTCTCTGTCTTTCCATCTCTCTCTCTGTAACTTTGTCTTTGAGATAATAAATAAATAAATCTTTAAAAAATTAAAGAAGAAAAGCAAAGAAGCATACCCTTAGATCCAGGAAATAAAACAGTGGTCTAGAAAGTTGGGCTATGTAGGACAGTATGTCTTTTTTTATTGATATAAAGAGAAGAGTTTCATGTATGTCTTAAATACAATTCTAAAAATATAACAATGATTACATCCCTCTGCCCCTCCTTCCCCCTCCTTCCTTTTTTCTTTTAATTTTTGCAATAACATACTTTCAATTTACTTTATCTTCACCACTAACTTTATTATGAAGCTAATGGAGTAATGTTGGAGGCTGCATAGCAGGAAACTTTCCAGTTAGAAACACGGACAACCAAACATTACTCCATGCAGAGCCGTGGAGGCCAGGTCTGGATCTGGGGGAAAGCAGAGGAGAACTAGGAAGTTTCTGTAAGTGTTGGGGAGGGGTGTGAAACAGAAAGTAAGAGGCTGATAAGGGAGCCTTCTGTTACTTTGTTTACAATGCTATGATCTCAGGTGCTACAAGGAAGAGAACAGTTAAAAGTATTAAAGTGAGCCAGAGCTGTGGTGTAGTAGGCTAAGCCACTACCTGCAGTGCTGGCATCCCATATAGGTTCTGGTTCAAGTCCTGGCTGCTCCTTTCAGATCCAGCTCTCTGCTATGGCCTGGGAAAGCAGTAGAAGATGGCTCAAATCCTTCAGCACATACACCCATGTGGGAAATCCAGAAGAAGCTCCTGGCTCCTTGCTTCAGATCAGCTCACCTTCAGTTGTTGTAACCATTTGATTAGTCAACTAGTGAATGGAAGACCTCTCTTTCCATCTCTCCTTCTGTCTGTAAACTCTACCTCTCAAATACGTAGATAAAATCTTTACAAATGTATTAAAGAATTTGTCAACCACGCAACATTGTCCAATTGAGTTGTTGTAGGTTCTCCATATTGGAGATGTGACAGATCATTACCTTCCTCAACTTGTCATTCTTCCTTACATAAATTTCAATACCACCATTCTTCCTTTACTTTCTTTCTGCTTAAGAAGAGAAAGCAGATTTCTTCTTATTAAAAATAAACGATCTATCTATTACCTTATCTCATACCCCTCAACGTGTTCCTAAATATATCCTATTTCTCCTGTATCTTCTTAAAAATTCTTTGATAACTTGTCTTTATCCTACAAGCTTTCTGTCTCAGTCTGTGTTGTGATGGCAAAAAATCTGAAACTAGGTACTTCATAAAGAATAGAAATTTATTTATTCACAATTCTGGAGACTGGGAAGTCTAAGATTAGAGTGCCATCCACTTAGTTGTCTGATAAGGGTTTCCCCTTGCTTCTCAGCAAGTAACTTTTTGCTGTATCTTGGGAAAAGAGAAATGTTTCACATGATGGAAGGAGGAAGGACAAACAATGCCTTAAATATCTTTTATAAGGACCTTAATCTCTTTACAGTCCTCACTTCTTAATAACATTAACAACACAAGAATTTTAGAGAGAACATATTCAAACAGCAACACGTTCTAGCCACCTCTATCCTTTCCTCGACTCTATGTCCTATTATACCTATTCTCCATTCTCTGACCTTCAGTCAGTTACATCATCTTTCCTATCACTAATCTGAAGTAATTGTCATCATCTCCAGGTCCTCATTCTCCATTCATTCCTCAAGCTGCTCTCTGTTTCCACCAATGAATTGAAAATCTGTCAATAAAATCTTTAAAAACTATCTTTTTTCTGAGGATCCTTTGCATTCTGTACCTTACTGAGCTGTCGTTCTTCCTCTCCATCCTTCACTCCTTGAATACAGGCATTCTGAAAGACACAGAGTCATTTTACAGATATATAACTTCTTGCTGGTGGCAGAAAACTAAAATTTAGCAGTTCATATAAATCATATTTTTTGGTTTAAAGTTCTGAACTTTGTTTAACCAGTCTATTTTCCTTGTCTTTGGAGCACAGTAATCATGACATCAGGGAAAGGACATCTGGTTTGAAGAGTTTTGTGGTGTCATCTCCCATCTTTATCACATTTTTTGATTAAGTATTTGCAGCTCCAAAATGGCCAAGGTCCTTGCTCTCTGGGTCTCTTTATCCAAGCTGGGAGACTCTTCCAGAACCATCAGACAGTTCTCAGCCAATTCTGCACTGCCTTTGACACTTTTCTTCCTTTGCCAACCCTATGCTGCAGTCCAAAGAAGTCTATGAGATTAACCATTCACCCAAACTACTCCTCCCAGTTATTGAAATCAGACCATTCACACCCTCAATTAAATTAGAGCTATTTCAGAAGTTTGACATCTCTGCAACTACAGTGCTTTTATTTATTCCATAGTTAACATCTGAAGGAGCTGGAGTCGCATGTGATTTGACCTCAGAAAACCCCACACCAGTGCTTGCCTTTTCCTGTTTGTCCTGCCCTCAATTCTAGCTTTATTTTGTTAACTGCTTGACTTTCTTCACAGTGATGCTAAAAGCAATTAAAGTAACACAGCTGAAGGTATGATCCATAATTCTTCAATTTATCACCCTTTGCTTGACCTCCATACCACACTTCATCTTTCTTGGGATAAGTGCCAAACCAAAGGTTGTTTTCAGGACAGAGATCCAATTAGATTTATCACTAAAAGGAACAAAATAACTGAGGCCATTTAGTGCCAGTTGTATTACAGAGAAAGAGTTTAACTCTTGACTGTAAGAAGAAAACTAACATTCAAGTCAAATAACTTGTCTAAAGTAGACTTGTGGCCGGTGCTGAGGCTCACTAGGCTAATCCTCCACCTTCGGCGCTGGCACCCATATAGTCCCGGTCCAGGCGCTGGATTCTGTCCCGGTTGCTCCTCTTCCAGTCCAGCTCTCTGCTGTGGCCCAGGAGTGCAGTGGAGGATGGCCCAAATGCTTGGGCCCTGCACCCGCATGGGAGACCAAGAGGAAGCACCTGGCTCCTGGCTTCGGATCAGAGTAGCATGCCAGCCGTAGCAGCCATTTGGGGGGTGAACCAATGGAAAAGGAAGACTTTTCTCTCTGTTTCTTTCTCTCTCTCACTGATTAACTGTGCCTGTCAAAAAGAAATAAATAAATAAAGTGGACTTGTGCCTTAGTGTGGTCTCAGGAAAATGATGCAAAACCCCTACCTTCCCACTGATTCAGGCCAATATTTAGATCTGAATAACAGTTCTATATTTGCAATAAGGATTTGTGGCAGTTCCAGCCAAAAGAAAGTCAAAGAAAGGGTCTTGGTTTTATCCTCCTTGTTGTATATAAACTTTGGTACTACTTGTCTCAAGTAAACACTCAGAGAGTAAAACTGATAGGCATTCACAGATATTTACATAAGCTAAGAAATAGAGTTACATTCTTTCTTACACCAAACATGCTATTATCTGTATATCCATGGCAGCAACCCAAATTCTGCACTTTTAGAAGTAAAATTGGGTCTTTGTCTAGTAAACTCAGACATTCCTGAATAGAAGCATAATGTCTATTTCCTATCTTGTCATGACAAAGTTTGAAGAACTGTGTACTTCACATTTGCTATTTCTGCGCCTGACTAATCCTGGTGCCTACCACAGGGAAATGTCCTGAGATGACACCTTATGTGTAAGAGATGCCTATTGAGTTGTTTTACCCCAATATGCTGATCTCTGCCCGAAGAAATAGTGGAGATTTTTGAGCAATCAGCTCAGATGAACTCTTCGTCTTTAAATCAGAAGATAATTGCAAATGATTAAAAAATCTTGGTGTTAAATTGGAAATTGCATAGAGAATTAATCAATTCTTTAAAAAAAATCATGTAGGATCTCTGTCCTTAATGTGCTGTACATTGTGAATTAATACTATAACTAGTACTCCAACAGTATTTTCACTTTGTGTCTCTATGTGAGGGCAAACTGTTGAAATCTTTACGTAATATGTACTAAACTGATCTTCTGTGTATAAAGAGAATTGAAAAGGAATCTTGATGTGAATGGAAGGGGAGAGGGAGCGGGAAAGGGGAGGGTAGCAGGTGGGAGGGAAGTTGTGGGGGGGCATTGTAATCCATAAGCTGTACTTTGGAAATTTATATTCTTTAAATAAAAGCTTTATATATATATATATATATATATATATATATATATATATATATAAAGAACTTCACCATTTCAGAAGGATCAATGTGTTGATAATCAATAAAATGAAAATTTTATGGTCAATTTTTTAAAGGAATATTGTTACCAAGATACAAGATGAGATGTTGTTGTTTAAATCTGTGGTGCTCTGGCCTCAGAATGAGCCCATAAGGCATTCAGATCTGGCTAAAAAGCCCATGAGAGTATTTCAAACATGGAAAGCTAAGACACTGTGGCGAAAAAAAAAAATGACCCAAATGAAAGATCTCTGTGAGTTAGATCCCAGTGGAAACAACGGGCCATCAAGGAAGGAAGTACCTTTCTCTGAAGGAAGGAGAGAACTTCCACTTTGACTATGACCTTGTCTAAATAAGATCAGAGCTGGCAAACTCAAGAGGCTTCCATAGCCTTGGCATCTCATGACAGGAGCCTCGGGTGATTACTGACACCATAAATAAGTGTCAATTGTTAAATCAACAACAGGAGTCACTGTGCACTTAAGGATCTCTGTCCTTAATGTGCTGTACTACAAATGGTAAAACTACTACCAAAACAGTACTCTATCCTTTGTGTTTCTGTGTGGGTGCAAACTGTTGAAATCTTTACTTACTATATATTAAATTGATCTTCTGTATAATCCAAAAGTTGTACTTTGGAAATGTATTTTTATTAAATAAAAGTTAAAAAAAAATCTGTGGTGAAGCTAAAATTCCATAGAATCAGATACAGGGCCTTGCAATTTTATCACCAGTACTGAGTGATCAGCCAGAAGTATGTTATGACACCAGGAAATCTCAGGCTAAGTCATGGTTTTATCGTGGGTGTGGCAATGAATTCAGTGAATCCCTACTTCTGTGTAGACGCCTGCTTCTTCCAGTTTCAACCTAAATTCTTTTCCATGAAGTCAAAGATTACTCTTAATTTAGGCAACTAGTTGTTTAGCCTGGAGCACCAAAATACAATTGACATTTGGATTTTCCATGGCTGCATCATGAATCTCTTAGAAAGGCTTCGATGCAAATCAAAAATAAATAAATAAAAAGTGCTTTTTATTTTTACAAGCTGGAAGTTGATTGAAGCACACTTTATTTTGAATGAATCTACCTTGCAGTACTTGTACAGGTCACACTCATAAAGCACATATGATGATTATTGTCGGTCTAAAAATAGTATGAGACAGTAACACAGCATGTGATGTAAAATAGAAGCACTTGTCAAAATGCCATATTAAACATTGTACATCACATATAAAGGTGGAGAAGACCCAGGAGGCTTCAGTTTACTGACAGGGCCACATTGGCCAGGGTGTAACTTTCTTAGTTTCATAGATGGGGAATAGCTGAAAGTGTAGAAAGTGAATAAGACAAAGAGAAGCAGTGGCTGAAGGCAGAGGCCAAAATTGAAACTACACTGTAAAAGTTAAATGTAAGAATATTGATCTAAACTATTATATCAACATCTTCATACCAGAATTCTAATTTAAATCTCCTACAGAATTTTGTATTTTTCTGTGACTTCATATTGAAACGTCATCCAGAAAAAATAAACAGTGATAGCAGTATTAACCACTTAATTTACGTAAAGCCTTCTTACTAAAACTGATCATAAAACATACCAGCATTACAATTTCTCTATGGCTCAGATTCCTGAAGCATAAACCTGAGAAGAAATTGCCCTGTCTTACCAAAAGTCTAAAGTTCAGTTACTTTCTCATATTTAACAATAGAAAAAAAAATAAGTAGAAGATTATCTTGTGGATCTTAATTTCGTAGTGATGGACGGTTGGCCTATGGTTAATTCAGGATTTTTGCTTTGAAAACCTAGCAGAGGTTCTCAATCCTGCTCCAAGATGGATGGCTCAGCTCACACTGCACCCCCCATTCCAAGCCTGGTGTTTGTATGGAATAATGAGTCCCATAAGCTTGGGCCTGATAATGCTTTTATAATGTAAAGGAGGAAAGCCAAGTAAAGTGGATTTGTGCATCCCTCTAATGAAAAGTTGGCCTGTCTGTTTTTATCAGACTAATGAAGCCCCTACCCCATTCTCTTGCCCAGTGTAAGCCTCACAATGGGGACAGTGAGCTCTCTGCAACACAGCCCTTCCACAGATGCTATCTGCCAGCTCTCTTAGCAGAAGAGTTCATTTTAAAGGGATCCTGGCTTGATTAAGGCTTTGTGAGGGTCGGAGCCTCATTACAAATCAATGGAGATGAACTGAGTGCTTAATACTCAAAAGCCAAGCTAACAAAAGCTGACTTATTACAAGCTGAGGGGCTGGGACTCTCCAGGGTGTTTCAGCTTTGTTTTGTTGTGTATTGCAGTTCTCTTTCTCCTCTTCTCTTCCTGGGCACTCGGAACCCAATCCATTTTCTGTGGCACCATATTCAAGTACCTAGAATGATTCTATTTCCCTCCATATAAAACTTCAGCTTTTAGAAAAATAGCATTTCTTACTGGATATTTTGCCCCACTGTGACCAGATGAATTTTCTGAGTGACAGGGAAATTGTCCTTCCTCTACGCCATTTACCTTCAACTCTCCACCCGGGAATTATTGATTTTAGTATCTTTGGAAACATCGTGTCTACTGTTTTCCATTTGCAGACGCCTCTCATCTATTCCCTAACAGATACTCCAGTGTAGAATGGCAGAGGGCAATCAGAAATCTTTGGCCATCCTGATAGAAAAGTCAAAAGTTGACATAAACCTGTTTCCAGATCCTTCAGCATTCACGCAACTCTGACTTTCTCTCTCTCTCTCTCTCTCTCTCTCTCTCTCTTTCTCTCTCTGAGAAAATTGTACTTGGAGTGTTTTTCTGTTCCATATTCACAGACAGGAAGGTGCCAGAAATGTAATGAGATGATGAGAAGCCCCATATGGGAAGGGAAAAACACCAAAAAACAAAGGAAGTTTCAAATATCATTATAAAGTCAAGTTGCATTGTCAAAAAGTCAGGATTCTGGGGGCTGCTCTTTTCCGGAGAAGGGATGGAAGGCCCCTTCCTCACAGGGCTTCAGCCCCTTGTCTTTCTCTGCTGCGAGAATGACAGCACACATTGATGGGGCATTTTCTCTGTCACATGCTTGCTGTATAGTGTTTTTCATGCAGTATTTCATGTAATCATCACAATAATTCTGCAAGGGGGGAGTAACTGATATTTGTGCTATATGAATATGGGAACAAAAATACAAACAAAAAAGAAAGGAGTATGTTTTTTTTCCAAGAGACACACTCAATAAGCAAGGACTGTATGGCAATCCAGATCTCACTCGCACTCCATAGCCCCTGAGCACTACATGTATATGCCTTTGTATGGTGTTGCAAAACAAAACAAAACAAAATTTTAAAGTTAAAAAACAAACAAACAAACAAAAAACTACCTTACTGTGTTAAACACCATAAGGGCTTTGGGACACAGCAACCACAGTTTATAAATGACCACTCTCTTTCTTCTTGCTTGTCTCTTCCTATTACCTTTTCAGGGAACTGTTCTTTGCCCTATCCTAACTTGCATCTATGATCCAAGCTTCCTTTAGTGGAAAGAACCTGGACTTGGAGTCAGATACCCCAGATTTACGTCCCGTGTCCTTAAGTTACCTGTTAGGTGTTCTTGAGAGATTTCCCTAATGTTTGTGAGTTTTCATTTCCCCAGCTGAAAAATTAACTTCGGGTCACATGAAGATTAAATGTAAAGACATGAGAAACACACGCAGAAAGGCTACTTCTTGGCTCTTCCTTTCCCAAGATCTTTCTCTCTTTTCCCCAGACCCTCCAGGAAAGGTCTGTTAAACTAATCCGCACTAATGGCTTCTAAAGCTTAATGTGCTACTTTTCTCAGGGGCAATTGCATCTTAACAGACTGGAATGCTTTAGGCCAAAAAGGAATGAGTTTCTAATTATGGAATTAGATTATCGAAGGGGATAGTTCTATACCTTTGAAATCTTTCCAAGTAGTAGATGCTCTCTTCATTCGTGGACAGATAATAGACTCACAAAAAAAAAATCACAAAACTTTGAAACCTTTTTTCCTTGTTATTAAACAAAGTGTAACAACTACTATCACCCACAAAGGCCAAAAGGGAAAATGTAAGTTCTTAGCAAGTGCACAACTGTGGTTCTTTCAACTGAGAATGTGACCTCTATACCATAGTCTGAATTGCTCAACTTTCTTGTTCTTCTTGCACAAAGAGTCAGAGATCTTGCTGTTGGTCATACAAAAGAAAAATAGCTTTAAAGAACAAGCTGTTTAGAAAGGAAAGGCAGTGGCAAAAATGATTATGAATCATTACAGAATTATTTTCTCCAATATATTTTTTAACTGCAAAAACATCAGGGGATGAATCCATACAGCTGTTTAACAGTTGTGTTTTCCAAAAAAATTTCCTCCCAGAATTACATATGTTGTCACTCCTCTTCATTACATGAGTGTGCATATAAAGCCGTGTCGCTCATGCCAAATCAAGCTGTGAACCGTCAACTGCCTTCCAATTTAAGACAAGAATGATTTTCATTGAGAAATCGTCAGTTTTGATTTCAGAGCATGAATGTTTGCTCTGGACAATATTTGTCTCTTGAAAAATTCATGAGTAAATCAAATTCAGTTCCTAGTATAGGACAACATCCAGTAGCCATTATCAGTAGACATTGTGTAGGGTTTAGGCCTGGGTCAAAAATGTAGCACCTGATTGACCAGTACACCAGAGTTCTTTGGTCTCTGCTTCTACTCACAGTTCACTCTCACTCTTAATTTATTCATTCAATAGCATTTATTGAGCAACTACCATTTTGCAGGTCTTCAGGGTGGGGTCAAATCAGAATTCCATTGAGACTTATTCTTACCAAGTAGCTATCAACAGCAGTAGGTGTGTAAACCAATGCCCAAATAGAATCTTCAGCTTCTTGATGATGGGGTGGTGGTGGTGGTAGTGGTGTGGGGAGTGGTAGAGGGAGGGAAACAGGTGTAGGATTCCAACTCAAGCATCAAGGTTATTCTGAAAAACAGTTTTTATAAATTTTCACCCCACTCAGGAGCTGAAGTCTTGCACTTTTAGAGAACTTATATTAGAGAAGACAGAGAAAAGAAAACTAAACTTCCATTTCTTACTTTGCTGTAAGATGTAAGATAACACAAAGAGTTTTCATATAACTTTTACTCAATCCCTCCTAAAGGTAAAATCTTCCATAACCATGGAGTATTTTTAAAAATAGGAGATGAACATAGGTATTTTTTTAGTAACTATACAGCAGACGTTTTAGGGTTACAACGGTTTTTTCACCAGTGTCTTCTTTTTTCCCCAAGATTCAACCCATTATATCCATACCACATTTAGAACATTAATTGCTTTTGAGTTATTATTAATATTATTGAATATTATTTAGATTTCCGACAATATCATGAGCTGTATACTGTAAGCAACTTACTGCTAGCTTGAATTAGAACTTTCTTTCTATCAAAAATAGATTCAACAGAATAACTACTTTTTGTCTGTTAACCATGTGAAGACTTAACTGGATTATGGTCAGTTTAGCTAAGGACATCAAGATCTGTTAATGGATGAGAGAGAAGAACCTGCATGTTACGTGCTCACACTTAAGGCTCACCTTGTAAAAACAGCATATCATTACAGGTAGAAGATAAAATTTAGGGCCTAGTGCTATGGCGCAGAGGGTTAAAGCAACGGGCTGCAGTGCCAGCATCCCATATGGGCATTGGTTTGAGTCCTGGCTGCTCCTTTTCACCCAACTCTCTGCTAATGTGCCTGGGAAAGCAGCAGAGAATCACCCAAGTCCTTGGGCCCCTGAACGCACATGGGAGACCTGGAGGAAGCTGTTGGCTCCTGGCTCTGTATTGGCTCAGCTCTGGCCATTGTGGCCATTTGGGGAGTGAACCAACAAATGGAAGGTCTCTCTTTCTCTTTCTCTCTGTCTCTACCTCTCTCTGTAACTCTCTCTTTCAAACAAATAAAATCAATCTTAAAAAAGATAAAACTTAAACAAAATTATGTGCTTTTCTGTTCTTTGTCACAGAAAACCTGAATATTGCCTGATGTAATCTGTAGCTGTGATTTGGAAATGATTTGAATCCAAAGGTGCTTGTGTTGGGTGAAGCTTGGTCCTTATTGTGGTGGTGTTGAGGTGGTGACACCTTTAAGAGTCAGGGCCTATAGAAAGGTTTTTGAGTCTTGGAGGCATTGCCCTCAGAAGGGAATACTGGTCTCCTGGAGTGAGTTCTCCCAAGAGCACATTTTTATAAAAGCCTGAGCCCACTTTTTCTCTCAGACTCACTGTGTCAATATGTTATCTCTTACTCCACCTTGTGCTTCTGTCATTGTCATCTGCTTGTATGCGAGGCAGCTATGAGACCCTCATCAGAGTTGAGACAATGCCGGAGCCATGCCCCCGAATCTCCTAAGCTAGAAGCTCAATAAACCTGTTTTGCTTACAAAGTTAGTCACTACAGATATATCTTTAGGCAATGAAAATGTGACTAAATGAAAAAAAAAATAGTGGTACCAGGAATGGAGTCATTACCATAAAACACCTGAAAATATCTAAGCAGCTTTGAAATAAATTCAGTTTACTGAAAGAGAAAGTCTAGAGGCATGATGGGCAATTCAAAAAGGGCTCAGAAGATGAGGGATTAGAAAAGAGACCTGATCAGAATGTTGATGAAAATATGAACAGAAGAGACCATGCTGTTGAGGTCTCAGATGAAAATGAGGATTCTATGGAAACTGGACTAAAAGACATCCCTGTTACATGGTGTCAATGAACTGGGCTACACTGTATCCATGCCCCAAGACTTTACAGAGGCTGAAATGAAAAATGACAGACCAGTGTATTTGACAGAAGAAATTTCAAAACAACAAAGCATTCAGGAAATGTCATGAATATTTTTTGGCCACTTTTACTGAGATCTATAATGAGATTTGAGAACAAAAGGGAGTACAGCACAAAGATTTGAAAAATTCACAAACTCTCCAGGGAAGGAGTAAAAATTTGTGTTGAGAAAGCAAAGTTATGCCCAAACCACTGGAGAAAGAGGTTAGCATTGATAAAAAGAACCCAAATGCTTGACATTGGGACAATAGAGAAGATAACTCAAGGAAATCTGAAAAATCTCTAAGGCTTCCCCTCCCATCATAAGCCTTGTGATCTTCCAGGGAAGAATTTTTCATAGAACTCCAGTGTGTTCTCTGCAGGCTTGTTGGCCAGGACCATCTTGGGATTCATTTCTGTGTAGTCAGCCAGCAAAGCACTCTGTGGCTCAGCCAAGGTTCAAACAGGCCCAGATGCATCTCTTGTCAGTGGCAGACCTTGATGTCCACATGTAGCTGATTTTGTAGGCACACAAAATGCAAAAGCTATGGGTCGTGGAGCTTCCTCTGAGATTTCAGCCTGAGAATCCAGGGAAACATATCGTGAGTTGGAACTCCTGCAAGGAATGCCTGATGTGGTGATACCTAGTGGAGCTCTGGAAGTGATGACTCCAAAAAGGTAGAGAGACCAACAATATGCCACATCCACGCAAGAAAGCCACCAACATCAGCATACATCCATGGAGAGTGGTCCTGTGGGATGCAATCAGCAAATCACATGGATGAAGCTGCCCAAGGCCTTGAGAGCCCAAGATGTTGGAATTGGAACCGAGCCTTTGGAGTCTTATGATTTACCTTTTGACCTTATGGGTTTAGTATCTGCCTTGCTGGGTATGCAACTTTCATTGAGCCAATTATTCTTTTATACTTGTCTATTCCTCCATCTTTTTTTTTTTTTTTTTTTTTTTTTTTTTTTTTTTTTTTTTACAGGCAGAGTGGATAGTGAGAGAGAGAGACAGAGAGAAAGTTCTTCCTTTGCCGTTGGTTCACACTCCAGTGGCTGCCGCGGACGGCGCGCTGCGGCCGGCGCACCGTGCTGATCCGATGGCAGGAGCCAGGTGCTAGGTGCTTTTTCCTGGTCTCCCATGGGGTGCAGGGCCCAAGCACTTGGGCCATCCTCCACTGCACTCCTGGGCCACAGCAGAGGGCTGGCCTGGAAGAGGGGCAACCGGGACAGAATCCGGCGCCCCGACCGGGACTAGAACCCGGTGTGCCGGCACCGCAAGGCGGAGGATTAGCCTGTTGAGCCACGGTGCCGGCCATATTCCTCCATCTTAAAACAGAAATGTTTGCCTTGTGCCTGTATTGCCATTTTTATCTTGAAAGTGTGTAATTTTTTATAGAGGTTCATGACTAGAAGAGTTTCCCTTAAGTCTCACAAGAGATTTTAAACTTGGATTTTTGAGTCATGATGACTATTTAAGACTTCGGGACCAATGGAGATGAATGGAATGAATTTTGCTTGTGTGATGGACATGCACCTTTCGGGGGGCAGGTGGAATATTATAGTTTGGAAATGATTGAATATCCCCCAAAGGTCTGTGTACTGGGGGCTTGGTTGTCAGTGTGTCAGTGTTGAGGTGGTATAATAGAAATTTTAATAGGTAGGGCCTTGGGGCTGGCAGTGTGGCCCACTAGGTTGATCCTCTGCCTGCGGTGCTGGTATCTCATGGTTGCCTGTTCTAGTCCCGGTTGCTCCTCTTCCAGTCCAGCTCTCTGCTGTAGCCTGGGAAAGCAGTGGAGGATGGACCAAGAGCTTGGGCCCCTGCACCAGCACGGGAGACAATGAGGAGGCTCCTGGCTCCTGGCTTTGGATTGGCGCAGCTCCTGCCGTTGCGGCCATTTTGGGGGGTGAACCAACAGAAGGAAGACCTTTCTGTCTCTCTCTCTCACTGTGTATAACTCTACCTGTCAAAAAATAAATAAAATCTAAAAAAAAAAAAGAGATAGGGCCTGATGTGAAGTCCTTAGACCATTGGGAATGCTACCCTTATGAGGGAATATCAGTCTGCTAGAGACAGTTTTCCTGAGAGAACTCCTGACCCCAAATCCTCATCTCTGGCTTCCTGTATTGTGATATGATCATTTGTTGTAGATAATAAGATCTTTGTGATCACACTGTTGTCAATGCTATCCACCACAGTGAGTCACAGTTAAGAGGGCCCTTAGCCAATATCAGTGCCATGTCCTCGAATGTTCCAAACCAAGAGCTGAATAAACCTCATTTCTTCATAAGTAGTCTCCTTCAAGTATTTCATGAAAAGCTGATGATCACAAGAGGCAAATCAGCTATCCAAAAACTGCTGACAAGTAGCATATTTTCTGTTATTTTATAAGCAATTTGAACACAGAACCAAGATGGCCAATACGCATTTCAGGAAGTAGTTTATTGATAAAGGGCAATAAGCCTACGCCATAGAGCAATGGCTACTCTAGATTTCTGAAACACCCACTGAACTATTCCCATCCCTAAACTACTTTACCCAAGACATTGGTAACTCATTCTTTCTGTTAATTAATATGCATAATCTCTTATTTGATAGGATTTACTTAATGATGTTGAGTATCACACATATGAGTTCATTTTTTACCATAAGGGCAACTCTGCCCTGCCCATCTCTTTTTGGTTTGGTTTCTTATTGTTGACTCTATTAATGTGAATCCTTTTCCTATGTCTCTGAACTTGGTGATGGTGCTTTGCTTTCCTTACTTGGTTATCAAGTTTCTCTTATACGACTTGACCTGGACACAATCTGCTACTACAACTACTATTATTTGTTGTTTTCTAGTTGGGGTTACATAGGTTAAGAAACGTTTCATTGATAGACCTTCAAGTCAATGTTCAGCATTCTCCCTGTTCCCTGTTCCCGAACCTGGCTAATGCTCCATGCTAACGTTTGACAACTTATGGTATAGTGCCGCCCAGCGTAATATGTATGACTGCTCTAAGACAGGCAGTGAATAATTACCCAAACTGGCAAACATTTCTTATTAAGAATGAAAAGCCAACTCACCCACTCCAATGTCTGTCAAAATCGTGTGTATGTGGCATTACTGTTGCAGGTAGAAGGAGGGCATTCAAACAGGTTTTCTCTATCTATGAAATCGAGTAAACACTATAATGGCATCGGGGTAGAATGGAAAGCAAAATGGAAGCTAGAGCAAAAGAGTGGGGAGAAGATCAAACAAGGAATCAGTACTTATCTATAAAGTGATTCTCTTATTTGTGTCATCCTATTGAAAATATAATTTTAGAAAGTTTGCATGGTTATCTTTTCTTTTCAGTTACTTTGAGGGCCTCCTCACTTCATAATTAGCCACAGCACTTTCTCAGCAGCCACCAGGGCCTTTGGTAATGCCTTATCATACCATGCAGACCAGCTGGGCTATTCACTGGACTCTAAGACTTTCTGAAAATTGGTGGTGGGATATACTAACTGGACAGAAGGATTAAAATGGAGATGATTTTTCTCAGGCCAGTATTCGATTTCTACCTTTAAGGGCAGAGGCGGAAATGGGAGTAGAAACTGATAATTCTTGAAAGCAGTGCTGTTACAAGTGTCCGTTCATAATAAACTACAAAAACACAAGCCATTGTGACTGCAATCTAGAAGTCTATGAATAAAAAATGTTTGGGGCCAAAGTGGAGGAGATGGTTACAAATGGTTTTGTAGTGTAAACACAGCTGGAGACATTTTATTTAAATGAACTGAAAGGGCAGCTTTTAAAAGCAAAGCCCATCTTGAGATTCATAAAACTGCACCCATTACAAAAGCCTTGGCCAGCAAGCACAGTAAAACATTCAGGACAGCTGGGGTCAAAGAGTCTTTCACAAATATATTATGGAAGAAAGGCATACTACAGAGAGAGTAGTCTGTTAATAAATCAGAAAAGGGATGAAAATCATGGTGGCTCAAAAATGACTGACTTACTAAACTGACGTATGGTCAGAAAAATAGATGTTAGCAAGAAAGCTAAGGAAAAGCAGCTTGGGTTATTAGAAAGCAATGGATACTGTGTACATATAAAGTAGCTGTTGATGGAAAACACTATTAGAGAATAGTTGAAAAATCTGAGGCATGAATCAGTAGTCTAGAGGGAAATATTTCTCAGCTCAAGCCAAGGATGATCTGGTCCTTTGCTAGAAAAGTGGCACTAACTGTAATTCTTACTCAAAAAAGGAGGAAGCATCTGTAACCATCATAAAAAGACGTATGGAACCAAAACAAAAAGCAAACATACAGAAAAGATAATTGAAGGAAATGGAAAACAATTTTTGGATGAAATTGTGAAGGCTAACACAATAGAAATAAGTAGATCAAATATATTAGAGAAATAATTTTAAAGTCAAATGCCCAATAAGAAGAAAACTTGGCCAATACGATTGGGCTATGTCAGTTTCTTTTTCCTTGAAGATTAAAACACAAAGGAAATGTGCTTACTATTTACAAATCATACTCCAGATTTATGTAAGATCTTGACAAAAACCCATAGTGAAGCCAGAAATACAAGCTACCCTTCAGAAGCAAATTACTTAAGAATGCATCTGATTGTGACAGAAATCATGTCTCAAACTGGATTCACATATGCCTAAAAGATAAACAATTTGCAGAGTTAGCTACAAGAGAGCTTCGTATGAAGTCTTGGTATTATCCCAAGTTCCACTTACTTCTCTCATCTCTATTGTACTTTACCTGCTGTAGGCTGCATTATAAGCCTGTCTTTTATCATAGCTCCAAAAAAATCCCAAAAAACAAAAAATCCCCAGATCTGTAACAGCTCTCACAGCTACATACTTCCTCATTTACATTGCAGAAGAGTAGAGATATTTTTGGTCCAACATCTTCACAAGAAGCCTTGAAGTTAGTTCTGATTGGACCAGTTTTGGTCCTGAAAAAGGCTTTGTGGCAGGATATGGTAGAAATGGTTCTGACTGGCTTAGCTGGGGCCATGTATTCCATTTCTGCAGCCAGAGGTCCAGTTAGCCTCCTCAGAACTCTGTGGATTTGAATCTCCAAATCCAATGGAAGATTTTCAGCTGAGACAAGAGTGGTATCTGGAGGTAGTTATCATATATTCAAATATCCACTGGAAAATTAAACAGGAAGAGGTACATGTAGAAATGCAAGAAGGTAAGATCAATTAGACTTCCTTTGGTCCCAGTCCATTTAATATCTCCTTAATATTCATTGGTGGTATCAATCTCAACGCTTTATCTATCCAAATGTTCCCCTTAAAAGCAGGTTGGGGATGACCCATGTTAGTTGCCACACACCGAAACCTTTCCATTTGTCAAGATCCAGATTACAGGATTTATATCAGATACAACTGGAAGGGGAAATAAACAAGGAGAAGAGCTTAGGCAGAGCCATAACAAAGGTTATTGGTGGAAGACAAAATTTCAAAGATGGAGAGATTCAGTTTAAACAAAAAATTCTTGGTATCTGAGGCAAAGAAGTAGACTTTGAAAATGGAGTCTGATACCCTGATTTGGTGGACCCACTCCAACTAGTCCATGTACTCACTGTGAGTTCACTAAGTCACACAGACAGAACATAAACACTCACAATGTTCAGATAAATTAACACAGAAAGAGCCTTAGTCATCCCCAATATGCTTTTTTTTTTGACAGACAGAGCTAGACAGTGAGAGAGAGAGACTGAGAGAAAGGTCTTCCTTTCTGTTGGTTCACCCCCCAAAATGGCCGCTACAGCAGGTGTGCTGTGGCCAGCGTGCTGCACCAATCCAAAGCCAGGAGCCAGGCGCTTACTCCTGGCCTCCCATGCGAGTGCAGGGCCCAAGGACCTGGGCCATCCTCCACTGCCTTCCCAGGCCACAGCAGAGAGCTGTACTGGAAGAGGAGCAACTGGGACAGAATCTGGTGCCCCAACTGGGACTAGAACCCAGGGTGCCGGCGCCGCAGGCAGAGGATTAGCCAAGTGATCCATGGCGCCGGCCCCCCATTATGTTTTTACATGAATCCTGTTTCGTAGGACACAAAGCCATTTTCCGAGAATTCTAAAAGTCATTTCAGTATTTGGTTAGTACATTATAAGTTCTAGAGGCAAAAGACCTGGTAAGATCAATACTATGGCTGATATAAGACCAAGCCTTTTTACTGAGGAGTCTGTTGGACATCAATAGACAGCCTGCAAGAGCAGCAATCACTTTCTTAGTGTTGGTACTTGGTCACTGTATTCAAGAAAGGAAAATCAAACAACTGTTTCCCCCCAAAAGCCTAATTCACTTATAACATGAGATGATCAGTGATGCAGCTAAAAGTCTGGGTATGCAAAGTCCCCTGCCCCTTTGATTAGTTTCCCTTTGAATTTCATCAGTAAACAGAAGAACACCACAATCTTAACTATAATGCAGCACTCCTAGATACTTCATTTGTATTTATAATTCTCAGAAGGAGGCCCTTGTAGCTTACAGTTCATTTACAAATTTTCTTGGGATTTTCCCGTATGAGTTTACGTTAAAGTTTCACTCTATGCAAGTCATATGGATGTCTATGGTGCATTTACTATCGTTTTAAACGCTGTTGGGAGTCTGCTGGTTATCGGCCTGGCCCCTCTCTCTTTTTTCACCTTTCTCTTCATCTGTTGCATGCTTTTTTCTTCCTCCCTCCAGTATGTTTATGCATTCAGGGAAGAGTCTTCTGGGAATATAATGGAAGGGAAAAGCTTGTGATTTATCATTACACTATAATGGGTGCCCTGCTTCCGCTGAAGGAGGTCAACCTCTCTCAGAGATACCACAGTCCCTCCTTATTAACGTTCTGTTCCCACTAATGGCTTGGAGTAGGGCAGCCAGGTCTTACAAGGAAGGCATTTAAGAGGAGCACTTTGTTTAATGGAAGCTGGGGGTTTTCTGGGGGACACACACAGCACCAAGAGCTCTGGTGAGAGTGACACATTCACAGATAAAGAACATCCCCCTCTCACCCCTGGCAATAAAAGGAATGGGCGTTTTTGAAATCCAGCCTGCCCTATTCCCTCACTCCTGGACTCAATTGCTCGCATGTCTTTCTGGTTCTTATTCTAAAACACTGCGACAATTATGGCCCCTTTCCATTTTCACTGACCGTTGCTTCAGACTCTTCATCATCTCTCTTCTGCTTTTCAATAGGGCTCTTTCTTAGGTCTACCTCTTGCCAGGCCTCTTCTTAACGTGCTGGTTTCATCCATGTTTAACTGCCATGTTTGAACACATTGCACTTAGAGCATGAAGTTTAAATTCTTCACCTGAGATCCTCTCCAGTCTCTCTGCACAGCTTACCTTCCCTGAGCTGCAGCTGCACTAAATTGCCTGCTACCTTTTGAAACTGGAGATGAGCAATCAAAAAATGGCTAGAAAGGGTGAGGGAGGGTAATCCAAGAGACTGAGAAGGCAAAGGGAACAACAGCTCACTCTTTT
Source organism: Sylvilagus floridanus (assembly GCA_949820135.1). Taxonomy (NCBI): domain Eukaryota; kingdom Metazoa; phylum Chordata; class Mammalia; order Lagomorpha; family Leporidae; genus Sylvilagus; species Sylvilagus floridanus. The sequence goes on from OX463225.1 coordinate 125,371,333, forward strand.
TTTTTTATATAAAAAAAATTCAATTCCATTTTCTCATGGATTTTTAAAATGATTTATTTTATTTATTTGAAATCCAGAGTTGGAGAGAGAGAGAGAGAGAGAGAGAGAGAGAGAGAGAGAGAGAGAGAGAGAGAGAGAGAGAGAGACAATGATCAGGGCTGGCTGAAGCCCTGAAGCCAGGAGATAGGAGCTTCTTCTGGGTCTCCCACATGAGTTCAAGGGCTCAAGCAGTTGGACCATCTTCTACTGCTTTCCCAGGCACATTAGCAAGGAGCTGGATTGGAAGTGGAGCAGTCAGGACTCAAGTCAGCACCCAGAAGGGATGCCGGCATTGCAGGCTGTGGATTCATCTGCAATGCCACAATGCCAGCCCCATTATCCTTTTTTGGTACATTTTTAAGTGATATGAAGACATATACCACCTTGAAGTATATTCATTTTCATTTTCTTTCCCTTTTCTGAGGCAAAATCCTTGCTCAAAAGAAGCATTTAAAAAATATGTAGTGAGTGATGAGATTAATGGAAGTCAAAATTCCAAAGTATTTTTTTTTTTTCAGAAAGAATTTGGTAGGGAGCTTTAATTTCAAAATGTGTAGCCAAGGGATAGTGATATTTTTAATTTCTTTCTCATGTGCAATGGCGCATAATGAACTTCAGAAAATAATGTCAGTTCTGCTGTCCATTTAATGCATGTAAGTTAATCCTAATTATTCTCTTTAAAATAAATAACGCATTCCTTCTGCCAGTAGGGTTCACCTTCACATAGGTGTGTTTGTGATGTGAATTGAATTATTAATCACTTTCCAGGAAGAAAAGAGGTAGAAGCTTAGCCAGGAAACAAAATAACTGTGACTTGGGGCCGGCGCTGTGGCTCACTTGGTTAATCCTCTGCCTGCGATGCCGGTGCTGAGTTCTAGTCCCAGCTGCTCCTCTTCCAGTCCAGTTCTCTGCTTTGGCCCAGGAGGGCAGTGGAGGAGGGCACAAGTGCTTGGGCCCCTGCACCTGCATAGGAGCCCAGGAGGAAGTACCTGGTTCCTGGCTTCGGATCAACCTGGCGCCGGCCGTGGCAGCCATTTGAGGAGTGAACCAACAGAAGGAAGACCTTTCTCTCTGTCTCTCTCTCTCTCTCACTGTCTATAACTCTACCTCTCAAATAAACAAATAAAAATAAATAAATAATGAAAAAATAACTGTGACAGTGTTCATAGACAAGAGGAAGATTTACCATTTTTTAATTCTTTCCTTTACTATCAACCTTAGATGTTGCAATCAATTAATTTAACTTTTTTGCTGTTTAATTGACTGCTAATAACCAACACTGATCCTCTTGTTGCCAGAGTGTTTATTATCGCATAAATCTGACCTAAATTTGGTAGTCTCTTTTCTAGTTGGCCTTTAATCTAGTATTCTGAACAATTTTAAAATTCAACAGGCTTGTCCTTTGAAAGACAGGAAACACTCTAAACCATTCATCATGTGCAAATTCATTAAATAAATAATGCCACTAATACATAGCCAAATATTATGCAACTGTTAAAAAGAGTGAAGAGACAAAATAGAAATGTATTTTATTTTATTTATTTATTTTATTTTTTTTTGACAGGCAGAGTGGACAGTGAGAGAGAAAGACAGGGAGAAAGGTCTTCCTTTGCCGTTGGTTCACCCTCCAATGGCCGCTGCGGCCGGCACGCTGAGGCCAGCGCACCATGCTGATCTGATGGCAGGAGCCAAGTGCTTATCCTGGTCTCCCATGGGGTGCAGGGCCCAAGCATTTGGGCCAGCCTGGAAATGTATTTTAGCACATAGAACTATACCCAAAAAATGTTTTAGATTAAAAAACATCAAGCTGAAGAATATTACTAGTTGATGGCCCATTTTGCATAATATTTACATCCTTTATAGACTTTTTTTACATCACTTCCCCACACTTCAATACTCTAGAAAGCTTGGTAAAAAGCTATCAATAGTCTGCTTCTGTGAGAAATAGGATTTGGAGGAGATGCATTGCAGCTTCAGGAAGAACATTTTTATTTGTATTTCTTCTCAAAAACATCTCATTTAATTTTATAATAAAATAATAATTAAAAATCAAGAATCCAAAAAGAATTGTCTTTTGGTCTTCCAGGTATGAAATTTCATTTCTCTCCATTTAGCAACTGCAGTGATGATGAGCATAAGTAGAGAGGTTTTTTTTTTTCTCATGAGAAGAATCAAGGAATCTAAAGACAAATGATCTCTCCCTCCCTTCATCAGTTATTCTATGTGTCTATCTATCATCTATCTATATTTATCCATCTATCTATTGTCTACATACCTTAACTTGAGCTGTTGTAATTAAACACCATTAAATGAAGGACTTAAACAACAAAGATTTAACTTTCTCATAGTTCTGGAGGTGAGAAGACTACAATCAAGGCACTGCAAGATCTGGTGTTTGGTGAAGGACCTTTTCTAGATTTTCAGATGGTTATCTTCTTTAATCCATAGCAAAGGAAGTGGGAGCCTTGGTTCTCTTATCTTCTTATATGAGCCCTAATCCCTTTATAGGTTCTCCATTCTCATGACCTCTACTAAGCCTGATTTCTTCCCAAAGGACTATCATACTTTTAGGATTTCAGAATATGAATTTTGGAGGAAGACACTATTCAGCCATAGCTCCATTTATCATCTATTTGTCTGCCTATCTAAAGCATCTATCCCTTTATTTATCCCTATGTACATAAAGAGTTAATTTTCACCTTGTGAGTAGAATCTGTTCCACCAGCCCAGGATATTTGCTTATTTTTTCATTCTGAATGCTTTTTCCTCCATGTTTTTCTCTATCTCTTCTCCAGGATGGTTCCTTTGGTACCACGTGGAAAGAATGCTTACTGCTTCTGAATGAAGAACATTCTGTGGTAAAAGTTGTGGCAGTGGGAGCACACGGAGCATTCATTTCTGGCTAAAGCTTTCTAACTCAACCTGGATGCACTAGTGTAAGAGATCCGTTGTGATGCTCTGCCCATACCAAGAGGATGTGCCTTCTTGCATTTAGAAGATAGAGCAGCTAGATGGATTTTAAGATATATCCCAACTCTAGTGTTTATAATTTTTTAAATATTGTTGTTATCCAAGGAAAAAATTGTTACTGGAGAAAAGATAAATATTTTTTCAGCTTGGAAAAATAGAGAAATTGCCCACAAAAATATCTGTTATGACTGGCAATATTTAAGGAAATTTTGTCTCAGTCTACCTTCTTTAGTCACTGATAATTGATTATCAGCCCTGTTACTTAGAAATCCTCCATAGACTCAAATATACTTTCAGGTAACATAACGTCATTTTCTTTTTGGAACCCCTATCTGGTGGGGCAGTCCCTTTACTGTGCCCTATGTGGTCAGGCTGGGCTTATGGAACAGCTTTCAACATTTTTTTCCTAGAAATATACATTGAAAGATATAAAATTGTAGTCTGACATACTTTTCAAAATAAGAGAAAGTTTAAACTTAATGGAATGTTGATGCATGTGGAAAAATATATGATTTATTCCCTTTCTTGATTTAACATGGATTTTTATTCCATGTGGTATTGCTTACTGAGTATGAAGACTAAATTCATCTGTTACTTTTCAATCAGTTATCTCATCATTGAATAAAACACAATTCATTATGTTATTAAATGATTTATTCAATCATTGTAGTTGCCAAAAAACGATAAACTATTCAATTTTTCTTTGTATGTAATTAATAATTGCACACAACAGAAAATAATTTGACATTATTAAGCAATTACCATTTAATTATTTGTTAGTGAAATTCATTAAATAGCATGCAGTCAATTTTCTTACAATTATGTTATTTTGTAAATTATATCTAATTCATCCTTAAAATCAAGATAAATTTGAAAAAAATTATCAAGTTTCTTCAGCAAAATTTTAAGAAAATTTATAGTTCAACATACCAAAGATACATTTTTAAATAATGGGAACCCCCCAAATAAGTTTTTGCTAAGTTTTTGTAAGTCTTCAAAATTTGCGATTTCTGAAAGATCTATGTCACTTTTCTTTTTAAAAGTTTACTTATTTGAAAAGCAGAATGACAGGAAGATTTCTGGTTTACTCCCCAATTGACTACAGTGGCCAGGGCTGGGCCCCAGGGGGGAAGTCAGGAGCAAGGAACTCCATGTAAGTTCCCAACATGGCTGGCAGAGGCCCTTTGCTTGGACCGTCATCTGTTGCTTCCTGGGTGCATTAGCAGGGAGAAGGACCAGAAGCAGAGTAGCAGGAGACTCAAACCGGTGCTTCCCTGTGGGATGCTGGCCTTGCATGTGGTGGCTTAATTCACTGTGCCACAATGCTGGCTTTTCCCACCTCCCCCAAAAAACTTTTTATTTTTAGATCTCATACTGTATACTATGATAAAATTATTATATCTTCTTTAAGATGGTAATATGGTAGTGTTTGCACATTTATACAATTATTAAGTTGACCCAATTTCTTTTTTTTTTTTTTTAGGGTTTTATTTGTTTATTTGAGAGAGAGAGTTACAGAGAGAGAGAGGGAGAGACAGAGAAAAAAGTCTTCCATCTGCTGTTTCACTTCCCAAATGGCCATAACAGCTAGAGCTGAGCCAATCCAAAGTCAGCAGCCAGGAATTTCTTTTGAATCTCCCACGTGGGTGCAGGGGCTCAAGCACTTGGACCATCTTCCACTGCTTTCTCAGGCCATAGCAGAGAGCTGGATCACAAGAGGAGCAGCCAGGGCATGAACTAGCGCCCATATGGGATGCTGGCACCACAGACTCCTCAGTGCCCGCCCCTTAACCCCATTTCAAATAAGCTTTTTCAGCATTGATTTCTTCCATTACTATCACCCATAGAATTTGGCACTGAATTGTATTCTATTTAGTATTGGATCGTATAATGTATTAGTGCTCTGTAATTATTTTTTTCATGTGCAAAAATTCTTTCCTCCATCAAAATATTAACTTCCTCTAGAGAAGAAAACAACGTGTATGTGCATACATGTTTCTATTCTCCATCTATTAACAGACTATTGAACATATGGTGGGAGTTGAATTTAATGGAAACAAAATAAATTGGGTTGACTATTGGCATGGAGTTTAACCAAAGCGTATGGCATTCTTTCTGAAGAGGTTATAAGATTCTAAGAATCTTAATGATCCAATGACAAGGTTTTATAAAACCAACTATATCCAATTTTATGGATTAGGTGTTCAATCAACAAGCTTGTATCTCAAGCCTGTTTTATTTATTTATTTATTTATTTATTTTTTGACAGGCAGAGTGGACAGAGAGCGAGAGAGAGAGACAGAGAGAGAGGTCTTCCTTTTGCCATTGGTTCACCCTCCAATGGCTGCAGCGGTCGGCGTGCTGTGGCCAGCACACCACGCTGATCTGATGGCAGGAGCCAAGTGCTTATCCTGGTCTCCCATGGGGTGCAGGGCCCAAGCACTTGGGCCATCCTCTACTGCATCCCCGGGCCACAGCAGAGAGCTGGCCTGGAAGAGGGGCAACCGGGACAGAATCAGACGCCCCAAGCCTGTTTTCTTTATTAAGACTAAATTAATTAAAAAAATCCAAACAGTCAATGTTGCCATTTTAATCCCTTGAGAGATCGTATAAAATGCTTAGAGTCAGATATAATCAAAGCAACCATGAAAAGATCATGATAAAGGTACAAGTCTTTTGTTTGGGTGGAATGGACAAGGCCTGCCTATAATATTACTCTCTTTTTAATTATTCCATTAATTTCACTTTTGAACAATATTTTCAAAGTACTTCCATTTGTGTCTCACCATTCTCTCAGGTCCAACAGCCAAAATCTCATTTTTATTTTATTAAAGATTCATCTCAGATGTTTGTGAGGCCCTCACGGATCCTGTTTCCCTGACCTGCCCCAATCACATTTTTTACCTTGACCTTGGTGCAGATCAGTGTGTTTCACTCTGTGTTAAGGCTTTTATCACTCCGAAGAGCTAGGGAGGTATGTGTCTGTATCTTCTTTCCTATCTCAAACACTAGCTCCTTCAGTTTTACCCAGAGCATGAGTTGGTACTTGCTGCATGAACACAATACTCAAATAGCAACAGGAAGGGATTGCAAAATAGTAACAGTAGAAAAACACCTGCACAAGGCCTATATAAGGTCCTTATGATCCCTGGTTCAGGCCCTGGCTGCCCTACCTCTGATCCAGCTTCCTGCTAATGTGCCTGGGAAACAGCAGAAGATGGCCCAAGTGCTAGTGTCCCTGCACCCACGTGGAAGACCCAGATGAAGCTCCTGGATAATGGCTTTGATCTGGTCTAGCCCCAGTTATTGTAGCCATACAGGAAGTGAACCAGGATGGAAGATCTTTTAATCTCTCTGTCTCTCTCTTTCTCTCTCTCTCAACTCTGCATTTAAAATAGATGTAATAATCTTTAAAAAGAAAGAAAAAAAAGCATCTTCATGCAGGTGTAGCAGATGAATCTTATCTCAGCCTCCTGTTGACTACTGTCCCGTTTAAACACCATTGATAGCAGTGGGAGTTGAGTTAGAGATAGGATCCAGGAAAGCAGAGTGGAGGACCCCAGAATTATTCACTTTTTATATCACTTTTTCCTGTGGCCCACCTTATTCATGCTTTCTTAGCTCAGTTTGTCTTAGCAAATATTCAGTTCTGTGTTTGACTGGGTTGCTCTGGAGTCCATCAATTCAGATCTCACAATGCTTCTTACCCACCCTAGTCTGATGAAGTCAGATACAGCAGTCTTCCATAGCTGTGCAGATCTAAAGAATGCCAGTGGCTCTGCCTGCTTCTATCTGATTTTTTTTTCAACACGTGTTGACTTGTCAACATTGATTTTTCTTGTGTTTTATTCAGCTGGTGAGGAGCCAAAAGTGAATTGTTAGCTGTAGACTAGTTCTTCTTGCTGTTACTAGTGCTGCTTTAATAATATATTGTGGTTGTAACTAGAGTTAAAATTCTGTGATTAGTAACAACAACAAGAAGACTAAAATACTCCACTTAATTTTCCTAACTTGAAAGAAAAAAAAAAGGTTTCAATCCATTTGCATTTTAAATTTAAAATTTGTATTTAAAGCACTTAACAAGGTCCTTTGCATGTTGACAGCTTCCTTTTTAACTTATCCCAGACTGGGCTCTGTAATGTGTTGTGTCTTAATTTGCAGAATATGTGCACTGGCATAATGTTTAATTAGGCTTTGGTGTCAACTTTAAATCTAACACCATCAGCATCTAATGAAATACCAGAAGCACTTGGCTTCTGCATGACAGATCTCCTACAAGATTCTATTTCCTCTGACTGAGTCATTTTTAAATAAATAAATAAACAAATAAGGACAGACAATGGAAAGAACATGAATCCTGTATCATAGCTGAAATGTTATGGCTGTGGCCATAAGACAGAAGAAAATAGAGAGGAGGTGACTACTAAAGGAAAGCAGGTGCATTTTCCCTTATATAATTAGTAGGATTCTGAACAGATGGGTGCAGATTAAATTTATGCATATAAAATTATTTTCTCATTGGCTAACATTATGGTTTCAGGTGGGCTTTATTTTTATGTTCATTTTCATGTCAATTCAGGGACTATAAGAGCTAAGTTGGAACACAAGAGGTTAAGATATAATCTTTGCTTTCAAAGAGGCTACAACCTAGGAGTTTGGGACAGAACAGGTACAAAACAATAGAGCCAGAAAGTTATTAGCTGCTGACCTTGGGAAAGCTACATAGCTTTCATTAACATCATTTTGTTCTTCAGTGATATCATAATGCTAGTCCCAAAGTGTTGTCAGGCTGATAAAATAAATAATATTATATTTAGTTCAGTGCCTTACACATAAGGATCCAATATGTTTTAAATAATATTATGGTTCATATAGTGCTATTTTTTAAGAGAATAAAAATGAATGAAGTCAGTGTCTCTTAGTTTCCTATCGTTGCTGAAAAATTCCCACATATCTACTACTATAAAACACCACAAAATTATCTCACAGTTCTTTTTTTAAAAGATTTATTTATTTATTTGAAAGTTAGAGTTACACAGACAGAAAAGGAGAGGCAGAGAGAGACAGAGAGAGAGAGAGAGAGAGAGAGAGAGGTCTTCCATCTGCTGGTTCACTCCTCAAATGGCTGCAGTGGCCAGAGCTGTGCCAGTCCAAAGCCAGGAGCTAGGAACTTCTTCCAGGTCTCCCACACAGGTGCAGAGGTGCAAGTCCTTGGGCCATCTTCCTCTGCTTTCCCAGGCCATAGCAGAGAGCTGGATCAGAAGTAGAGCAGCTGGGACTCGAACTGGTACCCATATTGGATGCCGACACTGCAGGCAGTGGCTTACCCACTACGCCAAACTGCCGGCCCCCACCTCACACTTCTCAATCCCACTGAGCTGCAGTCCAGGTGTTGGGATTCCTTATTTGCTCTTGAGGCAACATGGGGGATTCTGTTTTCTTGACTTCTCCACATTATGAATTTACCTGTATTCCCTGGCTCCTGACCCCTGCCCCACTGCACATCCATCTCTTACTTCTATTGTCATCCTTTCTGCTGTTTCCTTACAAAAGCACAATGTCCTTGCTATTTACAGCAGTAAGTTAATTAATCTATCCAGCGTCACTCAGATCCTTGACTTAGTCACTCTTGGAAGTCCCTTTGCCACATAAAGCAGCATCCATAGGTTCCTGGGTGTCTTTGGGGCCATTATGCAGCCTTCCCTAGAATTGTGTTAGGAGGACCAATCTGGAGGTGGTGTGCAGAGTGCTTTCAATCTGTTTCACACATGGAACCTACCTAATATCAAATTTCTTATGGAGACTCATAAGTGCCCTCATCTTACCAGAGTGCTTAATTTCTTTCTTCCTTCCTTCCTTCCTTCCTTTCTTTCTTTCTTTCTTTCTTTCTTTCTTTCTTTCTTTCTTTCTTTCTTTCTTTCTTTCTTTCTTTCTTTCTTTTGACAGGCAGTTAGACAGTGAGAGAGAGACACAAAGGTTTTCCTTTTTCTGTTGGTTCACTCCCCAAGTGGCTGCTACGGCTGGTGTGTTGCTGCCGGTGCATTGCGCCGATCCAAAGCCCAGGAGCCAGGTGCTTCCTCCTGATTTCCCATGTGGGTGCAGGGCCCAGGAACCTGGGCCATCCTCCATTGCACTCCCGGGCCATAGCAGAGAGATGGACTGGAAGAAGTGCAACCGGGACAGAATCTGACGCCCCGACCGGGACTAAACCCAGGGTGTTGGTGCTGCTCACTAGGATTAGCCTAGTGAGCCACGGTGCTGGCCAGAGAGCTTAATTTCTTAAACATAATTCACTTATATATTATAGATATCACTGGATTAAGTGGAAGTCCATAGGCACTGTCACCTGATGTAAAAGTAACGAACAGGGATGCCTTGGGCAGGTCTGGTTTTGTGTGATATAATGGCATCATCAAGACTCTTGAGAAGAAACTAAGGGATAATTCCAAGAGATTTTGTTTTGCTGCTCTAATGCAGTTCTACTAATATAGCTTATCACAAAATATTAGATCTTTCGGGCAGGTATCATGACACAGTAGGTTTAACTGCTACTTGGAATACCTGCATGCTGTCAGAGTGCCTAGAACTGAGTGCTTCCTCCACATCTGATCTAGTTTCCTGCTAATGAACCTGGGAGGCAGCAGATGATGGCCCAACTACTTGGGATCTTATCATGCCTGTGGCAGACAGTATGGAGTTCCTGGCTCCTGGTTTCGGCCTGAGCCAGTCCTGCTAGTAGCAGGTATTTAGGGAGTGAAGCACCAGAGGGAAGACCCATCTCCCTCTCTCTTTTTCTGTGTGTGTATAAGTTTGTGGGAGTTTGTGTGTTCACTGATCACTCTGCCTTTCAAATAAATAATCTTTATAAAAATACCCTATAGCCATCAAAGAAGGGGGTACCTTTTTCTGAAGGGAGGAGAGAACTTCCACTTTGACTATGACCCTGTCGGAATAAGATCGAAGTCGGCGAACTCAAAAGGCTTCCATAGCCTTGGCAACTCATGACTAGAGCCTAGGGAGATTACTGATGACATAAACAAGAGTGTCAAATTGTTAAATCAACTTCAGGAGTCACTGTGTACTTACTTCTCATGTGGGATCCTTAATGTGTTGTCCAATATGAAGTAATGCTATAACTAGTGCTGAAACAGTATTTTACACTTTGTGTTTCTGTGTGGGTGCAAACTGATGAAATCTTTACTTAATATATACTAAATAAATCTTCTGTATATAAAGATAATTGAAAATGAAAAAAAAAAATACCCTACGGCCGGCACTGCTGCTCACTAGGCTAATCCTCCACCTGTGGCGCTGGCACATGGTGTTCTAGTCCCAGTTGGGGTGCCGGATTCTGTCCCAGTTGCCCCTTTTCCAGGCCAGCTCTCTGCTGTGGCCCGGGAGTACAGTGGAGGATGGCCCAAGTGCTTGGGCCCTGCATCCCATGGGAGACCAGGAGAAGCACCTGGCTCCTGGCTTTGGATCAGCACAGTGCGCTGGCCGCAGTGGCCATTGAGGGGGTGAACCAATGGAAAAGGAAAACCTTTCTCTCTGTCTCTCTCTCTCTCACTGTCCACTCTGCCTGTCAAAAAAAAAAAAAAAGACCCTAGATCTTTGACCTTTGCAGAAGCTACAAGTCTAGGGACTACAGAGTTCAGTTTTAATCCTAACGTTCAGTCACAAAGTAACTGGATTTTCCTTTCCCTGAAAGTTGTCCCATCTTAGGAAATTTATACATTATGTGATAGTGATCTATTTGGATGTGAGTAATGTTTTCCACCTGTTTCTTGTGGGACACTCCCTTGTGTCTACCAGGGGAGAGTTGTTATTGGATTACACACCTACAGCAGAGTTTATCAATTGTGTTCTATGAATAGGTAGCTGAGTCATAAATTTCCTCAAATTTCTGGGTAATGGCAAGGGCCCTTGTGTCATCTTATGCTTGCAGTAACCCAATAAGGTAATTACCACTAAGATTCCATGGTAAAGATAAGGATAGGAGGCACAGAAGTGTTAAGTGATTTGTGTAAGCTTATATTACACACATGGAACAAATGCTTGGATTTAATTCTCTCTCTCTCTCTCCCTCCCTCCCTCTCTCTCTCTCCCTCTCTCTCTCTCTCTCTCTCTCTCTCTCTCCATGTCTCTCTCTCATCTATTTTGCTTATATTTCATCTAAATAGGCATTTACATTTAGGCACTCAAAATCTGCTATGTCAGGTGGGTCATAAAGAATTAAGTTCCTTTTCTTTTTTGATGATAATCAGCATTAGATAGTTCAATTCTGATGTATGCATGCATTTAAACATGCTGGAAGGAAACTCACAAAACAACTTAAAATCAGAAAGAGTTGCATATGACTTATATGCCTCATCAGTGTGGATAATGACTATAAATGCAAAGTAAAGATATTCAGCTGATAAAGTTATAATTCTCTCATCTCTTGGGGTGCCTGCAACACCAGGCAGGAATGGACCAGCTTCTGCTAGCTGTTTGGTGAATATTATTTTTACTGAGGACCTACACACACTCACTCACATGTACACACATTCGACCTCTGTTCAGTTTCTGCCAGGTTCTTAGAGCCCTCATTCATGGTGCTACAGGGCTCATCCTGAATGTTCAGCCCATCTGCTCAGGGAATGATGCCTTCCCCACAATTATCTAACCATACTACAGCAAATATCAAATATAGCATGAGCCACAATGGTGAGTATGCTTTAAGTAAGGGAAGCAGGAAGTTTCAAAAAATTGAGTGCTAAATATGTGTTCTCCATGTAAGCTATACATTCACATTTTTGAGAGGTAAAACAAGGGCAATAAAAACCCTATGTGAACTGATTTGATATACTAACTTGGCTGAGAAAAATCTTTTTTCTGAATAAATTGTTCATGATGATCACGTTTCTTGGTTATAGCCATATATTTATTTGCCATGACTTCCTTGATTGTCACAAGTATGGATTGAAAATTTGTGTCCCACTAACCTACTATGTCTGATAATACCCACTGTTTTTTAAAATTGACTTGGAATGTCTTTAAGTAGGAAATGTCTTTCTTTTTATCAATAGCTAAGCTTGTCCTATTCCAATAGCCTCTTCCCACATTCAGGTAGCCTGCCTGCCAGCTGAATATGTGTGTTGACCACAGAGAATCCAATCTATACTGTGTCTTCTGTTGTGCTGTTACACACAACCTCTAAACTTTGATAGCTTCTATGATCATTCCCAAATGTTCTCTGACAATGGACTGACCAGACTGGTTAATATCATTCTCTGCTTTCTCAACTGGAAAGGATTCTTATACTATGTCAGTCCGAATTGACTACATGGTTTACAGGAATCATTGCAAAATGAAAATATTGAGCGTCTTGCTCAAAAATTATCAAAAATTTCAAGAAGTTAATGTAAAGTATTTAACCCAAGTTCCAACTCCTTCTAAGCCTAAGAACACAGGCAACTCTCCAGTGGCCCTAATGCACAGAGCTAGGAGGACAACCTTAATCTACATTCTTCAGGACACTGAAGTTTCTTCACTACAGAGATATCTTGGCTCACATGGAGTGAGAATCTGTAAAATGGGAGAAATTTGAGACTCACATCTATATTTTTACCTGTCCAGAAACCTGGGTAAATGTAAGATGAGCTTGCACTGTATTCTTTGTTCTCCACATTTTCTGGAAAAATCTCCTCATTTGTTGAGATCAAACTCTAACCACATCATTGGTACTTTGATCATTAACATTTTATAGTACATAGTTTTTTAATTGTTACTTCAATACGTGGTAAGATTAAAAAAAATCATTCATGGATCTTACATTTTACAGGTATGAAAATAATTGGGAGTTGAACAGAACTAGAAAACAAATGATTTACGCTATGTAAAATTATTCAGCACAGCAAGGGAGCTCAACACCTTTTCTTATGAAGACTTGCAATAGTAACAAAACATTTTTGTCCTGAAAGACAGCAACTTCTCTCCACTTTAAGCTGGAAAATATATCACATTGTTTTAATCTCTGCTCCTTCTTTAAACTCCATGGTAGTTATGCAGAATAAACATGAATAAGATATACACCCACAAGCTTAAAGGGAGTGAAGAATGTAGTAATAGATAAAAATACAGATAAGATTTTTATTTTTGAAAAGGAAAAAGTAGCTGGAGTACTTGTAGTTCTCTTGGAAGAGCAAAAATATTGAAACCTAAACCTTCCATTCAGGGATCAAGAAGTCTTCCAATGGAAGCTTCAGAAGCCTAGAAAAAGGTGATAATATAAAGGGGAGGAAAGATAAAGGGAAAATTACTTGGAGGTCTGAGTAGGTTTGAAGTCTAGTTGATTTTCCAAAGCCGTTTTCCATCCTTCTCTTATACGTAGCTGCTTTCTCCCCATTCTAGCAAGAGATAAAAGGCTTCAATCACTGAAGAAAATGAACTGGAGAGGTTAGGACACAAGGGAATGCTGTGCATAGCTGATGAATGAGAACGAGTCCCTGTGGGACAAGGGTGTTAAGTAAAAGTGTTTATTGCACAATGAGACTCTCTAGTCTTCCTACCCATTGGTAGGAAGCTTAGGTTTTCTAGGTAGGAGATTAGAGGATCCTACTCTTCGAAGAGAAAAGACAGAAATCCTGGAGATCCTGCAATGAAAACGTGTGATTCATGCCAAATCACCTAAAAGTGAATTCCGATAATCAACAAGTCCTCTCCAGGCACACAAAGTTTCTAACTGGCTTTTGAATGACTCTCCTTTGGGGTGACTATTTGACTCAGTTGTTATGATGCTACTCTGGATGCACATATCCCATACCGGAGTGCCTAGTTAGAGTCTCAGCTCTGTTTCTCACCCAGCTTCCTGCTAAATGCGCATTCTCAGAAGCCCACGACCTCTGACCATTCAAGTACATGGATCCTACCACCCAATATGGAGACCTTGCTTGGGTTCTGGCCTCTTGGCTTCAACTTAGCCCAGCCTTGACTGTTACAGGCATTTGGGGAGTAAACAAAGGAATGAAAGATCTTTCTGTTTCTCTGCCTTTCAAATAAAGTGAAAACTAATTAATTAAGTAAACAAAAACTCTTATAAACAGACCATCAATTTATAATATTTTATGAAAACATTATAGATGATATCAAAATCAAGTGTTGAAAAATAACTTCATAGAAAACAAAAACAGTTGCCAGAAACTTTTAGCAATCTAATTGTAACTAATAACCACATAGAGATAAGAGATTGCATTATTTCAATATATATTGGACAGGATGATGTTAAAAATGAAGAACTAGAGAACAGGAAAGGACTTTTGGAAATTAAAAATATAACTGTAAAAATAGAAAATTCAGTGGGAGAGTTGGAAGATAAAATTGAGAAAAATTTCAGTAAACTATAATTCCAAATTTCTATATGCCAGGTTCTCACTTGATTACCACACAGAAGTCTAGATTTTTTTTCTCCAATGTTCCTTTCCAATAAAATATCTGAGAATTCTCACTTGTGCTTACAGGATTAGCTCATATATGTTTTCTTATAGCATTCCAGTTTTTCCATAGGTTCTCTTAACAAATGTCAGGATCTCAAAGTTCATCCTTCTCATTTCGCTTTAACCACACCAGGGACAGTGGAAGGAGGAAAGGATTCAGTTTCTATAGAATGAGAGCTTGTTTGTCCACAGTGTCTCTGGAATGGTTCTTGTTCACGTTGCCTTCCTGATCTGCTTCTTGCCTCACCCTGCTTATCCATGCTACTTAACAAAAGCTGTGCTCATTATGGGCTGGAACTGACTGTGCATCCTTTATGAATACAAATTTGTATAACAAACCATAACTGGCTTTCAGTGGAGTGTAATCTTAGCTATTTTCAACTCTCATGAGAACAAAGATTTTTGTCTTTCTCATATTTTATCCCCATTATCCAGAAAAGTGTATGGTCACTCATTAAATATTTATTAAATGAATGAATAAATGCTTTTTTTGAAAAAGGCCCTTATTAGAAAGCAAAAACATCTTCCAAATGTATATATTGGTTTCTTCTTCACTGGGCTTCTCTCTCTACTATTTCCACAGTAAGCTAACATGGGAAGCAAATGCAATTCCTCACATCAGCACTGAAATCAATGTTGGCAATTGCCATGGCTTTGATATGAATTTTCCCTAATAGCTTGATCTGCTGGAAGGTTGGTCACCAGTGTGGTCACTTGAAACTTTAAGAGTTGGGTCTACTGGCAGGTAATTAAGTCATAGGGGCTCCAGCCATAGGAATGGACTTATGCTGTCTTGGAGGTGTATGCTAATTCCCACTAGAGGGGGAAGAGGCCTCATCTTCTCCTCATCATGTGACCTCTCTCTCCTTCTGCACATGGCCTGTTTCCTTTCTGCATTTGCACCATGTTGGGGCATGTGGAACTTCGCTAAGATGTTGGCACCATTGTATTTCAAACTTGCAACCAAAATAAACTTGTTTAATAAAGCACTGAGACTCAGGTATGATATGATCACAGAAACAGAAAACACACTAACAAAGCAATAGCAAGATACAGAGCAGTGACGCACATGAGTTAGCACTAAGATGGCCATAATTTATAATCCAAATGAGTGCAGTCTGGGGAGTGATGGTGTGATAAAAATAATTGTCATGTATTCATTGATCTAAAAGAGGCAGAACTCATGAATTTTCCCAGCAATCAAGACATATGATTCCTTTACTCAGATTATTCTTATATTAATTACTTTTAAATCAACACTGGAATTATAATATCTTAGTACAAGACTGCATTTAAGTTATAATTTAGATTCAGAAGCTTATTCCAGCATTTAAAGAAAAATTGGATGCGAAGACTTCTCTAACATTTCATTATCCCATGATGGAAAAAAGTAAAAAAGTGTAAGTTTATGAATATGATTCTCAGAGAGAAATAGACAGCTAGGATATGGTGTTCACAGTAACATTTTCTTTAATGCATCCAGCACTTTGTATAAATAAATCCATGTCTCCATCTGGGTATCGGTCTAAGGTCAAGACCTTTTCTTTTCTTCCAGTCTTGGTTCTCCATTTTTTTTTTTAAACTCACTATCTTTCATCTTTGTTTTAAAGGAGCAGTGTACTCTCTCCCTTCAGACCCACGTCCTGCATAAAGCTGGGACCAAGAGGCTGCAGGAGGGCCAGCACCTCCTCACAGGCTGGGTGAGGGGCTGCCAGGTGATGAATGGATGCATGTGGAGCAAGGTAATAAACCAGCACCCCAGTCATGTAATCTTCCATTAAAATGAAATGCATACCAGGCATGCGGCGTTTCTGCAGCTTGTACCCTCTCCCATAGAAGATCATGAATAAAAGAGGGAAGTGTACTGCTGACAGATGCCAGCATGCATAAAGGACACTTCCTATAAAGGCAAAGCTCCGGCTAACAGATGGACTAAAGATGTGAGATGCAGAAAGATTTACCAATCTAAATAATTCAAGGGAATGTCGTATGGCAAGCTAGCGCTTTTCGGAGGGAGCCAGCAGAAGGTGCAGATGGAAAGGCAGGCCAAGCCTTTCCCATAAACCCATTAAGAACAGTACTTGTCTGAGCGGCAGTATGTCGCAGGAGGCTCGGGGAGAGGACAGTAAATGAGAAATTTGCTTCTAGACTTTGTCCCACAAGGTCAAGAGCGTATTTAATAGTGAAGGTTGCAGCATTTAATGAGAATGAAGTAGAAGCGTTGTATGTTTCATTGCTCATGCTTCTGCCCTCTTTGCAACTCCCCCATTGTTGACTAATTTTTCTTAGAAGACCTGAAATCATGAAAGGTAAAGCCATCCAAAGACCTTGGGAGAGGTCTGGTGAGCCTCAGTTTTTCTGTTATTAAGACAGGCATATGTGAATTCCAGGCCCCCAAAGCAAATTGCTTGTGGCAACTCTGCTTCCTGCAAGTGGTTCTCACAAATCCGTAACTATACCTTCTCCACAACCCTGTTGATACTTGCTGTCTGTGCCTGCTCATGAAACGTTCAATCTTGTGTCATTACACATTATTGGGTTTAGTTTTGTGTACTTAACCTGTCTTCCAGACTGCATTATACACAACTTGGGAATAAAGTCTGTTCCTCATCCACTTGGACCTGCTCTGAGTAGATACATAATAAATATTTCTTGATATTGAAACTCTTTCAACATAAAGGATTCCTCCCCGAAGAGGCTCCATAGCCCACACAGCTGTGCAAGAGAACACCAGGATGTCAGGCAAGATGAGGTACGCAACGTCATAAAGTGCACCGAATAGGAAAACTAACCAAAATCTCATCCAGAGCCTGGTTAGCTGGGCTATTACAGGCAAATCAAAGACTTCATTCCTTTAACTGTTAAGACAAACAATTTAACAAGGAAATTTCTAAGCTCTTTTCTAGTTTTAACACTTAAGTATATGAAGATAAACTAGAAGACTTTCAAGTACATGTTTCAGAAGTTTTAGATACTTTCTGGACTTCTGATGCACAAACTTTTCTCTAACCATGGCAGTATCATTCAAAGATGTTCAGCAAAAAGTACCCAAACTAAAAAACCTAAAGACTAAGGGCAGATGACTGGTGCATCAGTTAAGATACTACTTGGGACACACACATCCCTTATCAGAATGCCTGGGTTTAAGTCCCAGCTCCACTTCCGATTCCAGCTTCCTGCTTTCGTACACACTTCGAGGCAGCGAGGTATAACCCCCATGTTTGTGTTCCTGTTATGTGCATAGGATACCTGGATTAACTGTGGGGCTCCTGGATTTGGCTTGGTCAACCCTGGTTGTAGAGGGCATTTGCGGGGGGGGGGGGCGGGGTGAACAATGAATGGAAGATCTCTATCTATCCTTCTCTCTTTGCCTTTCAAATACATAAATAAGTAAATAACCCAAAGAATAGACAATAAACTCATGCATTTGCATACACACTCACTTTTTAAAACAGATTTTTATTTATTTGAGAGGTAAATTTATAGACAGAGAGAGGGAGAGACAGAAAAAGGTCTTCCATATGGTTCTTGTAGGTTATTACATCCTTTCTCATATGAGATGAAAGTAATAGAAATAGTAAACTTTGTTTTGTTTAGGATCTTGTGGAAAAAACAATCCATGAGCACTCCTCTGCCTATTTACACACAGATCTTTTCTTGCTGTAGCTGCTTTAACTTTATTGATTATGAAATTAAAAAAAAAAAGCAACTTCTGGAGTAAGCTAGAAAGAATACAGGGTTTCACCCACATCCAACAAAGTAGCATTGATGCTCACGGTGGATAGCCTTGAAGAAACAAAAGCCAGTTTTATGGGCTTCTTTGTGGGTAACTTGCCAATTACTGAAAATTCTGTTCTTGAAAAGCTACACAAAAAATCAGATTGTTACAAATGAGTTCCTAGTTTTCCACTTCCCTAAATTATTAATTCTAAGACTGTTTTCTAATTGATTTTCTCCTGGCAGGAACTGCGCATACTTTTCTCCCCTCAACCTTAACTCAGAGTTGATTTCATTAATGCAAAACCATCGAATAAAGGCTCAAAGAGAGCAACTTAGGAAAGAAGCTCTGAGACAGAGCCTTTTATAAAGTAGTGAATCATTTTTAAATCGTCACTCATGAGCTAAATTTGCTTACAAGTACCTCCTATCTCATACAATGTATCAAACTATCTTTTTAATACTATTTTGTACACTTATTAATTTCTCTATTATTTATATGTACAGTATCCTCTTAATACACAAGTGATGTGTGTGTGTGTGTGTGTGTGTGTATCTGTATGTTTGTGTGTGTCTATGTGATATAGCAATGATCTGGGAATTATTTTACCAAATTCTTTTTTCCTTTGATCAAATTAGAGTATATCTCATTGGGACAAGAGTTTACACCTTTTATGTGATGGCCATAGATATCCTATGTTTCACTGACATTGGAAATCATGGAAATAACTTCATCAATCTCTTGGTCATCTTACTGATGACCTGCATTGCTGTGTTTTACAGTGTTGATAGGAGTTATTCTACACTTGCTTATTACATTGCATAAAAAGTTCTTGCTGGTACCAATGTTACAGAGTCAATTTTTTAAGCACTCTGACAGTTCTTAGTATTATGGGAAGCTTTCATTCCAACATCACCAAATCCTTTACCAGTTCTCATTACCTGATCCTGCGTGAAGGCAGGAATGGCAGGTATCAATCTCAGACCAGCTGTTAGGGGTTAGACGCGAGTGCACAGTTTATTTTTTTCTACCAAAGTACTCTGTGTCTGAGGTCATAAAGGCAGCTCCATTTAATAAATTACCAGCTTTGGAACTTTGAGTGGTCTGGACTTTCAGGCTCTGCAGCATTCTGGGTATTGAAGAAGATGCTGAATTTTTTTATGTTGAGCTTTTCTCCTGCCAAGAACATCTAGCACCAATGCACCAGGAAAGAGTTGCTGTGTGCAAGTAACATAGGTACAGGAGTTAAAGCCTGGATGCCCCTACATTTTGGTTATTTTAACAATCCTCATCAGTATTATTTCACATGAACTCCCATTGAATGAAATGAGAAAACCATAAAAAGCAAAGCCAACCAGTCATCTCATGCAGGAATCCAGCTGTTGTTGCCTTATGAGCAGCATTCTCTTGTTAAGTTTCTGTTGTGAAGGTTTTGACAAATTAAACATTTCCTCTCCCAGTTATTCATTTGAGATTTTTCCTGTCATGATTTCAAAACTAGCCTTGTAAAGAGCAGTTACTTTAAAACGTGATAGTAAAATTAAACAATAGCAATAACAAATGTGCAGACATCAATGTTTATTTTTGTTTTTAATAATCTTGTTTAAAGAAAATGAAAATTATTCTGAGAAATCCAAGGTAATAAATGAGACCTTTTGATGTGAAATCTCCATTTTTAGGGTATCCTTATAGTCCTCACCTAGTAACCTTTCTGAGTAGGCTACTAATGTATCAGCTGCACTTCCGTGCAATTAGATTTTAGTGTCTTGCTCTTAAATGTAAGTGGATAACCTAAAATCACCAGGCATTTGGGAAAGTACTTAGCATAAAAGCTGAAGAACAATATATATTAACAGGCAGACAGGCAAGAACTAAGGAAAAAAGAAAGGAAGGAAGCAAGGAAGGATGGATGGAAGGACAAAAGGAAGGAAGGAAGGGGAGGATAGAAGGAAGGAAGAAGGGAAGGAAAAGAAAGGCAAGGCAAGGAACTTGGAGGAAAACAGAAAAAAACACAGAGAGTAGAAGCAAACATTTTATAATTGATATCCAAGTAGACATTGGTTACATGAATGAAACGAAGAATGGATTCTATATTTAGGAATTTTCAGAGTGAGAATTCCCTCTGACACACACATACACCCACCCACCCACACACATACTGAAAAAAAAAGAAGAAAAATGGAAAGGAATTAGTAATACAAACACATGGAAATTCATGCATTGGGTCAACCAATCTAATAGGAGTTCTAGAAGAAACCAAAAGCCAAAAGTAGAGGAGAATATGAAAACATTAGCACAATATATCTCCTCACAGTTCAGAGGAAAATCTTAGTATTGAAAAGGCTCAATATGAACTCAACACTGACAACAGAAACAGATTTTCACCAAGGTCCCCCTAGTGAAGCTGAGAATATCAGAAGTGATTCATGTACTTTTGAGAGAGTAAAAAAATCAGTCGTGTGCAAACTATGGGGGATTAAGACACTATTTTCCTTCACACACACACTAAGTCAGGAGCCATAGAATAAGTTAAAAGGTTAAAGAAAAAAAAGAGAAAGAAATGCCTTTCAATTTCTACCTTGAATTCTTACTCAGTTGAAGGAATCATGATGTAAGAAGGTAAAGTGAAAATCCACTCAAGAATTGCAAGGTGGCAACATTTTACTTTGCCCCTTGAGTGCTCTCTTAGTATTGGAGGATTCTCTAAACCCACACAAGACAGAAGAAGGGAATGGAGGCACAGAGATCAGTAAACGGGGATATAATACAGGCCCAGAGCAACCATCTCCAGATGATGCTGGAATGACGAGTCTGGAAAGCACTGGGGACGAAGCCCAGTAGAAACGTCCCCAAGTAAACAAAGCAAATGAATTAAGGACAGATAGTTTATTTCTGTGCTTTATCACTTTGAGAGTA
Source organism: Sylvilagus floridanus (assembly GCA_949820135.1). Classification (NCBI taxonomy): domain Eukaryota; kingdom Metazoa; phylum Chordata; class Mammalia; order Lagomorpha; family Leporidae; genus Sylvilagus; species Sylvilagus floridanus. The sequence goes on from OX463225.1 coordinate 125,392,450, forward strand.
GTTTTAGAAATCTATTGGCAGGTTTTAATTCAAATGTGATACAAGGCCATAGATTAAAAAACAAGATACTGTTTTGTGCAGGATAAAAAATACTGTAGAAAGTAGTGTAGTCATCAGGCAATCTGTGGTTAAGTAAGAATTATATAATCCTCCAAACACTAACATTATATAATCCTCCAAACACTAACATTGCTTATAGATTTCATTAAAAATTGGACAATGAATACACTGGGAAAACTAGGAATGTGTATTCTTGGAAGAATGAATTCAATATTCAATCTACATACCAGGAAGCAACAAAATAATGTCTAAAAACACAAATCTGGGAGATATCAAGAAAGGAGGTTGCAAAACAGCATAAAAATAAATTCTCTATTTAAATGGAAAGCTAATGTCTCTTGGAAGTGGGTGTTAGAGTGAGGCGGGGATGGTTAGGGCAAGACATGTTTCTTTCAACCAGGCCCTCTAGACATATTTGTCCACGTAGTTTGTGAATATATATTTCACACGTAATGAGTATATATTTAAACACATGTACAATCTGTCATAATATCAGGTATTGGTAAATGTGTGAAAAACAAAAAACTTAAAATTGAAAAATTTTACTTTTTAGGTTTTACTACTACAATTTTAATGCTTTGTGATTACTTTAAATTTACTGTTTATGGGTGAAATAGTCATTTTTCCATTCAATTATTGTTTATAGCCATTGTCTAGATTCCCATTAAACTAGTGCTTTTTTTTTGTTAAACTTATCATTGCTTGTTAAACTTATCATTCAGTGATGTTTTAAGCCTTTGTACTGTAATGTAAATTTAAATATTTTATCTCAAAATGAAAAAAAAAGAAAGGAGAAGGAAGGCGGTGGAAGGTGGGGGGTGCAGATGGAGAGAGGGAGCAAGGGAGGAAGGAAATATCATTATGTTCTTAGAACTGTGTCTACAAAGCACATTGAACCTGTTGAAAGCTAATTAAAAACTTAAAAAAAGCAAAATAGTTTCCTTTGTAGTGTTTGGTAAAAGTCATGGCAAACAATGTATTACATAACTATGCAAACTTGAATTTCCAGAGAAAGAAGTGATAACATCAATCTACTGTGAAGATACAGTCATTATAATGTGTCACTATGTTCCATTACATACAACTCTCCCAACACACAAATGCCCTTAATGATATGCATATGAGTAAAATGAAGTAGAGCATTGAGATTGTGCTACATGCTAGAGTCAGAAAATAAACAGCACTTACCACAATGTCTTTATTTCAAGAGAAAATAAAGATGGAAAGGAAGGGCTTTGGTATAAGGTACTTGAAGTTCATTGTGAAGACTGTTTCAAGAGTGGTGATCTTCAGTCATCTAGAATACCTACAGCAAAGGGATACTGTCTCTAGAAACAAATCTTTGTGCCTCTGTTAGCAATCATGGAAGAGAGTGAAAAAGTTTAAATCACACTAGGAGGTGTGGGCATTTAACCTAACAGTTGAGATGCCCACATGCCACATTAGAGTGCCTGGGTTCAGTTTTCAGCTCCATTCCTGACTTAACTTCCTGTTAAGGCAGACACTTGGAGGGACCAGTGATGGCTCAAGTAACTGAGTTTTTGTCACCTATATAGGAGATCTGGATTGAGTTAGTGGCCCATAGTTTCAGCCCCTTGCCCCAGCCCAGGGCCATTACAGGAATTTGGGGAATGAACCAGTGGATGGAAACTCTGTTTCTCTGTCTCTCAAATTAAATAAAATATTTGCTTTGAAATTAGAACAAACTATTTTTCATGATTTTTATTTAACTTGGTTTTTAAATGTTTTTACTTATAATTTGTGTGCTTGGGAGTAGATTTCCAATCTACTATTAGGAGCAGTTGGGCCTCATGAGTAACTAATGTAATTAGTACTGGCCCCATAAATTCATATTGGATTTCTTCCCAAATTGTATTTAAGGAATTGGCCTCTCTTGCTTAGGCCTGATGTCTAAATTTGTCCTGACAGAGGACAAGCAAGCACTCTGACAGCATTTCCCTTGGATATCTTGCTTGTCGGGGAATCTTAGCCTGAAAGCACCCTCACTCTAACATGTGGTATCCTTCTAGGCTCACTGAACCTCAATTTGTGCTCAAGGATTTCACTGTATGTGTTAAAGATGCTGGATTCCGTTGCTCTTGGGAACAAGCATGACAGAAACTCAAACCCGGTTTCCCCAAAGTGAGATTCTACTCTATGATAATAAATCCTCCATCAAGCTTTGTAATCAAATGAGTTTTTATTGCTGCATTAAGTTTTTAATTTTTTAAAGTTTTTTTTTATTTATTTGACAGAGAGAAAGAGAGAGAGAGAGAGAGAGAGAGAGAGAGAGAGAGAGAGAGAGAGAGAAGGTCTTCCTTCTGTTGGTTCACCCCCCAAATGGCCGCTACAGCCGGAGCTATGCCGATCCGAAGCCATGAGCCAGGTGCTTCCTCCTGGTCTCCCATGCGGGTTCAAGGGACCAAGCACTTGGGCCATCCTCCACTTCCTTCCCAGGCTGCAGCAGAGAGCTGGACTGGAAGAGGAGCAACCGGGACAGAATTCAGCGCCCCAACTGGGACTAGAACCCGGGGTACTGGCACTGCAGGCGGAGGATTAACCAAGTGAGCCATGGTGCTGGCCCCCCTAAATTTTTAATTTTTAAGATAGTTATTAAAATAAACTGCATCCAGACATAATGAATCAGTATTGGGAGGCTAATAAAGAATTATCCAAGTTCTATGCACGTGAAAAAAAGTCATTGCTTACACTTTTCTTCATATTGAGATTTTTCTCCAGAATTTCTGTGTGTGTGTGTGTGTGTGTGTGTGTGTATGCACAATGTGGGGAGATGGCCGATGATGCAAGAAACAAAATAAGACAGTGTCACAGGCCCTTTCACATACTTGCAACTCACTTTCATTGACTCCACATAATGCCATGACTTAAAGACTGTGCTCACACTATACAAAAACCCTGAGCATGTTGGTACAATTTCCAAGTTCTGAGACCTGCTACTACATTTCAGTTCCCAGTTACTCTCAGATTAACCTATTTATCCTACAGGGCCCAAGGGTAATTGCTGTAACAGAGCAAAGTCCTGATGAAGCAGGCAGAGATGGATACACCATGTCCATCCTAAGGACTTGCTCGGAAAAGTTTCTGGGTGAACCATGAACACTTTTTGAGAAGGGTAGCTGGGAGTGGGGAAGAGAGAAACTATATTGCTCTAAGCTTTCTTCCCTGGTCTGTTTAGTTATTCCTGGTTTAAAGATGTTTTTCTAAATAGAAACAGCAGGAGCAAAGTGGTGAATGATGCCTTCCACTGGCAGGGTCACTCCACCACTGCGCTAACCTTATAATCGATGTAGAGTATTTAAATACAACATCATCAAATACTGGCAGTTCCTTTGCTCCAGTCATACTTTCTAAAAAAAAAAAAAAAAAAAAAAAAAAAAACCATGGGGGAAATCATATGCAAAAATCTATGCTAATAAAGCACTCAGGTCCAAGTTTGTTAGGAGATACAAAGCTTGAAAACAGTCATGTACAAGCAACCGTATTTCTCACATCCTATAAAAAGCTATTTTAACAGCTTAATGAGGAATCTAAAAAAATTATGCACAGGGTAAGTGAATTAATGTGACTGGAAAAACGTTAAATTTTGATATTTGCAAAGTTTTTCGTACTTCCATCCATTAGCTAAATGTGACAGCTCAGCTTTTGGGGACCATGTGTATTACAGCAACCACCCATCCGTGGCTTAAAGATTGCATTTCCTCATCAAAGAGAAATATTCTTCCTCTCCTTTCGAGCTTACACTCAAGGTAGATTCTCAAATGTGTTGAGACAATTTCTCCCACAGGGCTAGCTTTAAAGTAGGTGGGGTCAGCAATATAGACAGGAATACTTGATGTGAGTTTGTAAGAAGCCAGGTCCTGCAACAGCCTTTGGCTTTCTGGCTACACAGAAATGCACATCTGGGTATGATGAGAAAATGAAAAGTAAGAGTAAGTAGAGGGGACCTCTTTGAGCATCCGACTTGATTCGAGTGCTCCTGGGTTCATTCCAATTTTCCTTTTGCTGGAAATATTTTTTTTTACTACCCCTCTTTTCATGATGTAATTTTAGTGAAATTAAATTTGAAGTCTACCGCTATATTCCATTTCAGTTATAATCATTAATTGATGCCAATCTGCTGATAGGATACCTGGTGGCGGGCAGTCACAGCACAATTCAGGAAAGTAGAGGTTCTTTCAGCTTGCTAATTTTCCTGACCTGTCTACTTAAGGTGGTGTTGTTTTGATCATTTGAAAATATTAGGCGAACAATACCTCAAAGACAGGCTAGTCATATTCTCATATGGAACATGATCTTGGACACAACAGAATGAAAATTAACAACCTGAGACAAGGCTAGATAAGGAGATATTCATTTGAAGCTGTGTAGGAAAGAGATGTGAGTACAAAAAGATTTTAGAGTACCTGGAAACACAGTATACAGCTTTGCCTTATATCACTTTCTTGGTTACATGTTTTTATTTCAGATATTTGGTCACTTTCAGTAGTAGTGTCTCTTTTCTCTGACTGTAATCCCATATTCTCTAAACCACACACACTAAGCTCTAGACCCTCAGACATTCATTAATGTGGAAGGAATCATGGACATAGGGGCCAAGGAAATCATTTTGGGAGCTATTTCTCCAAGTGTGGCTCCAAGACCAACAGCATCAGGATCACACAAAAACACAGCAGAAATACACATTCTCAGACCTGATCCTAGACTGACTGACTGGGAGACTTGGGGCAGAGAAGTTAATATTCTACATTTCTACAAGGGTTGCTGGTGATTCCAGTGCTTGCTGATGCTTGAGAATCATTGATTGGGAATAACACAACTAGCAACAGTGATGGCAGGAATCAGATTAGAAAACCAGACTCAAGTTCTTGCTCCAGGCTATGGGTATTTGAGAACTTGTGAGGGCATGATTTTTCAGACAGCAAACACAGATTTGTAAAAGCTCAATGATTAAAGGAAGAAACATTATTCTTAAATGAAACAATAGATCAATGAGCTATAGCAGACATGGAAGAAAGAGTCTCCTTTCAACCTAGTCTCATAAAAAGGAAATTATTCAAAGCTTCCAGGACTTCACGCAGCTGAACATACAAACCCTGTACATATTTGTATGTTCTCACATGAAATTGTTTGTGTGTGGTTTAGTAGCATTCTGTTAATATTCCTCACCCCAGTCTGCTGAAGGCTACCATCTTCTTCACTGCTCTTGTGCATAGGGGTGTCGAGGAAAAACTGCTACTTAGCTCAGTATTCGAAATATGGCCTCTGTACTATTTACTTATAGTGGCCTCAGTGTGTCACTTCTTGGGGCTTCAAATCTGAATGCACAATCTGCATATGAAAGGTCTTCCAAGAGTTCAAGAAGATATGTATTATGAACAAGACATGTATGATTTTTAAAATCATACTTTTGCACCAAAACATACATCTTTTCATTCATTTAAAATTCCTTTTAATTCGTTTCTCAAAAAGTTTGTTTAATCCTCATACAAATAAGGTAAAAGGTGGGCAGTGTTGGAAAAGGAGGAGAAAAAGAAGTGACATCAACAAAGATGAGCTCAGGGAGGGGAGAAGATATTTGAGAATGAAAGAATATGAAGGAAAAAATCAAATTAGAAAATGGAGGAAAATTCAAACTAACGTAGCAAGGATTAAGGAACCTGAGGAAAGAGTAGGGAGGGTGGGAGGAACAGGAACACCCAGCAGCTGTTTGGAATAGATTGCATGCACCATCCATTCAGTGGACTCTTTCCTGTGTTCGTCAGCTGTCTGCAATGTGGTGATTAATCATTCATGTCAGAATCCCTAATCCTATTCAATGGAAAACAAATGCCATGGCACCCAGCCCTTTGCTTATCCCATGCACTTTGCATGCTTGCCTGGGCGAGGCCGTCTGGGACCAAGATGGCTTTCTGGGACCCCCAATGCAAATTCTGGGCAGCTCCACATGTTGGAGATGCCCCAGGATCTCAGGGGCCTTGCCTTTTATGGGAAGAAAAAAAATCTCTTAGCAGTAAAGGTCAGGTTGTGCCAGTTAAGCAAACAATAAACATCCATCTAATTTTCTTTTAAAGAGAAATTTAGCCCTAACTATAAAGCACCTTCCTCCAAGGAACACAATGCACTCCTACCACTTACTTTGTCAGTTCTTCCAACATCTTTGTGTGGCAGGGGATAGCTCTGTTATCTCATTTTGAAAATTCTTTCTAAGGCTGTGCAAACTCTTTTACTATCCAATTGCCATCTCCTGCTTTCATTTTTTTGTCATTTTTTTTCTTCATCTATGTGGTGTTTGCAATGGAAGAAAAAGCTTAGAAACATGATTTGTCTTAAATTGCTTAGTACAGACTGCCTTGGAAATTACCATTTGCCCTAAAAATATAATGAAATTGTCTAACATTGGCTTAAAATATTCAGGCTCCAGAATCAGAAACTCTAAGCTTTAAAGCCCAGTTCTCTATCAGAGTCACTGTAAAACCCACAGTCCATGGCTTTACATCTGTGAGCATCAGTCTACCTATTTGTTAGGTCAGGGGTTCAGGTGATGCTTAAATGAAATGACACAAGTTGACACAAGTAAACAATGTGACACGTAGTAGGTGTGCAACAGATGCTGACTGTTTTATTTAGTAAGTCAGAGAACTAAGAATGTTCACAGTTGCTGTGTTACCTTTTTTGAATGAGTTCCCAAGTGTGTAGGGCTGTTTTCTATTCCCTCATTATTTCTGTAATGGCATATTAAATATATGTGCTGGCTGCATACAAGGAATTGCTGCATGGTCACAGTAAAAAGCTGAAACCTGGCTCCAGGTGGTTCTAAAACGTATTTACCTAGACCCATTATGAGGTCCATATATGAACTTTACATTACTGGATGTATTGAGGCTTCTCTTTCACAACAACCAAAAGGAAACTCAGGAAGTTAAGTGTTTTAATCAAGATCAACAGCTAGTAAACCACGGAATAAAATTAATAATCTCCTTTTCCATGATCTAAGCCACAGGATAAAATAAGGAAAAGGATGTTGACATAAGTATCGAAGATCCAATTACAAAATCTAGGACTTTGGTCCGAACTCATTAAAATCAGAAAGAGGAAACCAAGACAAGAAGCTAGAACATTAAGCCCTTTAGCACTCATGTGAGGGTCAGGCACTCCTTGAAATCCTTTATTCTATTTAATTTTCATGAGAGTGCAGGGGTGTGTGGTGGATAACTGAAATATGAAGAGGAGGATTGGAGAGTACCTATATCAGTGCCTGGAACATACTCAGTAAATGTGCATTAGATAAGTGGGTGGTTAAAAAGCAACTGAGCATTATCTGGACTTTGAAGCGCAATAGCTTCCATGGGCCTAGGAATCAAGAGGATCCCCACAATATAGGTTTGGAGATTCTACCAAGGAGGTCAAGAGGATTGTGACATACCAGAAGTCCGAGGGGTGGGAGTACAGAGCCCTTCCTCCATTTTTTTTAAATGGGGAAGATATTTTTCTTCTTGATGACCTCTTTTTTGTCAGTTTAAATGTGAAATCACAAATAAACTCTGCCTTTACTTAATAGTCGTATAAAACATTTGCATGTTCAATTAAAACCAATACATATTTAATGACAGAAAACACAGTATCTGGGTAATTTATAAAATTAAAAGATACATTGCTTTCTGCAGAAAAGGACTTATGTGTCTCAAATATTTAGGTGGAAATTTTTGAGAAAGTTTATATCAAAATAAGAAAGATGAAGTATAAAGCAAAGATAAAAACTTGCTATAAATCCATAATCAACCAGCAAGTAGTGATAAAATATATCTGTCTCCTACAGAGAAGTGTTCATAGTCTTCATTTTAATGCTCTTCTTTCTTTAAAATGAAGAGTTACAAGAAGAGCCACTCCACTAAACATAAAAAAGATTAAATGGGACAACAGAGATGTGCTTCTTTACAGATTCTCAATAAATATGCTCCAAGAGAGGAGAGCACTTAGCATAGTGCTAGGTCAGCACTGGAAATCAAGAAATGTGAGTTGAAGAGAGAAGTTGGTCAAAGGGTACAAAATTTTATTTAGGCAGGAGAAATAATCCAAGAGTTCTGCTGTACATCATGTTGACTAGTTAATAATGATCTATTATATTCTTGAAAATTGTTAAGGGAGCAAAGTGTTCTCACAACAACAAAATATAGCTCTATGGGGTAATGCATATATTAATTAACTCAATGTTACCATTCCCTAATGTGTACATATTTCAAAACAACGTGCTGTACATGATAAATACATTCATGTTTTTATCATTTAATAAAATAAATAATCTTTAAAATTTTAAATAAAAATGTGAATTGAATTTGATAGAAAAAGAGGCAAAATGAGGAGTATCTGTGAAAGGTCTAGGACAGGGAAGCTCAGGATGCTTCCTCAATTTCCCAGCCCCTAAGAGGGTGCCATGAAGGACAACTACCACTTTTCTACCAGATGGCTTTTGGATCCACAGTTTAGAGAATTTTTGGCCACATAGGATATGGATCTCTGAGTGATATTTCTTTTGTGTTTATGGTGTTCTGAGTCCAGGGATAAAACAGTACAATTTTTGCTGACACAGGGCTGCCCACCATGTGATCAGGAGAAAATAGCCAGTAGCTGCCCACGTCCAGAAGCCCTGTCTATTCTTGGTCATCAAGAACTTTCCTATCCATTAAGAACAGGTCGTGTAAAACACACATCCCAGGTGTTACAGAGGAGTCGAGGATCAGGCTCTTGGACTGAATGGCCCCCATGATCTCTTCATACTTCACAAAGGGTTTGGTATTACTAGGTTACAACTAAATTCCTAGAAGGCTTTTTCATTATGGCATGCCAATTCTTCAGTGTTGTTTAAAATTAACACTCAAGATATGGAAGTAAGGTCCTTATTCGGGTTCTAATGGATGGTGTGTTGCAGAAGAACAAGAAAATGCAATACAGGTTGTTTATTTGCCAGTGTAATGTGAATCTCACCCTTCTACTTGGCCCCTCCTTCAGCAGTCTAAAGGGAGTCTAGGTGGAGGATTTACTCATCTCACAACTGCAATTTATCATTGCTTGGTGCTCTCTAAATCCACTTTTAATTCACTCTTGTGTCTCGGAGGGCGTGGTTACATGCCTAAAATGTCCTCCCCCAGAAGAATGAACAAAAGCAGCTTGCTCAGCCCTGATGGCACTGGGCTGCTTGGATCTGATTGTCAGGCATCTTTCAGGTGGTAAAGACACCGAAACCAAACGATAAGAAAAGCCAGACCATTGTAAACCCCCTCTCAAGTTCCTGATGGAATTTAATCTCCAAACATAGAAGCAGCAGAATTTCATCTCCACCTTCATATCTGAGAAAATGAAATGCCCTTGTGTGGACACCTAAATTCTGGGGATGCTTAAGAATGGTAAATTAGAGGGCCTTGTATCAAGGACATCTCAAAAGGTGCATGAAAAATGAAATTAAAATATAAAGTGTGTTTTCCATGAAGTTTCTGAAGTTCATATATATGAGATTAGTAAAATATAGAGGACTTTACTATTCAATTTTGGCATTGAATTCATCCCAATGAATTCCTTCCTATTCTCAGGATCTCACCAGAAATTATATTCATTTTAACCTGTTCGCTATTGAGTTTGACACTCATGATGATCGGTTCATATTCATTATATATTATGTTTGGTAAAAGAGGCAAACATTTAAATTAGTTTTGACTAGCCCTCTCATTATTCTGCTTCTAAGTGACACTGTTTAAAAGTATAGTGTAGAGGCCAGCACTGTGGTATAGCAGGCAAAGCCGCCACCTGCAGTGCTGGCATCCCATATGGGCTCCTATTAGAGTCCCGGCTGCTCCACTTTCAATCCAGCTCTCTATTATGGCCTGGGAAAGCAGTGGAAGACGGTCCAAGCGCTTGGGCCTCTGCACTCATGTGGGAGACCCAGAAGAAACTCCTGGCTCGTGGCTTCAGATCAGTCCAGCTCTGGCCATTGTGGCCATTTGGGGAGTGAACCAGCAGATAGAAAATCTCTCTGTCTCTGTCTCTCTCTCTCTCTGCCTCTGCCTCTCAAATAAAATAATAAAATCTTTTTAAAAAGTATAGTGTTCTGCTTTTCTAGTGGTTTCTGCATCGGCAGTTGGATGAAAGATGAAAAAACACTCTCCAGATTTTTTTTTCAATGTTCACTGTTTGAACTACAAATCTGTATCAGTCATCGTGTCTGCCTCCAAATTTTTATAATATTATAATAAAGAATTTATATCATAGTGCCTCCAAAATTATATATTGAGTACTAAGTATTTTGTTTGGATTAAAATGGTGAACAAAATTGAGAGTCCTTGTATTTACAAAGCAAACAAATTAATGATAATTAGAGGAAAATAGATAATAAATATTATCACAGGGGTGAACCTCAAGGGACAAACATTTAATCCACATCTAGAGAATCATTAGAGATTTTCATGTGCAAGTGTTATCTAAACTGAAAAGTGGACTGGAAAGTTGATAAAAAAGAGTGCCCAGGAGTTAATTAGAGAAGAAAGGTAGAAAGGGGGCAGAATGAGTGCAGGCACAGGAGCCATTATGAGAAAACTCCCCAAGAAAAGGGAAGGATGTTTAGCATGGCCAAATCACAGAGGGTTAGGGGAGAGTGCCAAGCTGTGAAACTGGACAAATCTTCTACAGCATACTAAGAAGTTTGTACCTTATCCTAATATCCTTGTGAACCACTAAAGTTTCAGTAGAGAAAAGATAGGACCCAACTTGCATTGTATAAGAATTATCCGAAGGGTCATGATATTGGAGAGATGGGAGACTGTTGGCATAATCTGGATAACAGATAAAACCAACCTGGTCTAGGAGATGGTAGTGGGGAAAAAGAAGATGGGCCATAGCCTAGAACTTCATGAAAGGTAGAATGGCAAAGCTTGGTAATCAGATACGAGTTTGAAGAAAAGACAGATGCCAAAGATATGCCCACATTGGTTGTTTGGATAGTTGGGCAGTTCTTAGCAATAGTCTGTGAGGTGCGGCATACAGAGCAGCAGTTTTGGAGTCAGAATATGAAGATGATGGGATAGGAGATGTAGAGATAACTTTAATATAATACAGAAATAGCAAATGCCAGAAATATTCAGACCTACAACACAGAAAGACAACAAGGAATAAGCATTCATGTGAGGTCTGGCCAATTCTGGATGAATTTATGAAAAAAGAAATCATCTGAGATAAGCTTTGATGGATTAGTAGGAGCTTGGAAGAGTATTCTAGGGCCAGAGATGCAATGGGGTGGACAGTTTCCTGCTACCTCAAAAGAGAGAAAGGGGTGTGGCTAGTGGCTTGAGGATTGGGCATGCCCCATCATCTTAAATACGAAGGTCATGTGGATGCTTATTGATTGATTGATTTTGGTCTTTTTTTTTTTTTTTTATAAAGCTTTTATTTAAAGAATATAAATTTCCAAAGAACAGCTCATGGACCACAATGGCTCCCCCCCCACACAACTTCCCTCCCTCCCCCCACCCTCCCCTTTTCCCGCTCCCTCTCCCCTTCCATTCACATCAAGATTCATTTTCAATTATCTTTATACACAGGAGATCAATTTAGTACATATTACGTAAAGATTTCAACGGTTTGCCCTCGCATAGAGACACAAAATGATAATACTGTTGGAGTACTAGTTATAGTATTAATTCACAATGTACAGCACATTAAGGACAGAGATCCTACATGATTTTTTTTAAAAAAAATTGATTAATTGTCTATGCAATTTCCAGTTTAACACCAAGATTTTTTAATCATTTGCAATTATCTTTATATAAAGAAGATCGATTCAATATATACTATGTAAGGATTTCCTCAGTTTGCACCCACACAGAAACACAAAGTGTAAAAATACTGTTTCATTACTAGTAATAGCATCACTTCACATTGGATAACACATTAAGGACAGATCCCTCATGAGACGTAAGTACACAGTGACTCCTGATGTTGATTTAACAATTTGACACTCTTGTTTATGGCGTCAGTAATCTCCCTAGGCTCTGGTCATGAGTTGCCGAGGCTATGGAAGCCTTTAGGGTTAGCCGACTTCGATCTTATTCCCACAGGGCCATAGTCAAAGTGGAAGTTCTCTCCTCCCTTCAGAGAAAGGTACCTCCTTCTTTGATGGCCCCGTTCTTTCCACTGGGATCTCACTCGCAGAGATCTTTCATTTAGGTCTTCTGTTTTTTCCAGAGTGTCTTAGCTTTCCATGCCTAAAATATTCTCATGGGCTCTTGAGCCAGATCCGAATGCCTTAAGGGCTGATTCTGAGGCCAGAGTGCTATTTAGGACATCTGCCATTCTATGAGTCTGCTGTGTATCCTGCTTCCCATGTTGGATCATTCTCTCCCTTTTTCATTCTATCAGTTAGTATTAGCAGACACTAGTCTTGTTTGTGTGATCCCTTTGGCTCTTAGACCTATCAGTGTGATCAGTTGTGAGCTGAAATTGATCACTTGCACTAGTGAGATGGCCTTGGTACATGCCACCTTGATGGGGTTGTATTGGAAACCCCTGGCACAATTCTAACTCCATCATTTGGGGCCGTTCCGATTGAGCCTGTCCCAAGTTTTACATCTCCTCCCTCTCTTATTCCCACTCTTATATTTCACAGAGATCACTTTTCAGTTAAAATTTAAACACCTAAGAATAATTGTGTGTTAATTACAGAGTTCAACCTCTAGTACTAGGATAAAGAAAAAAAAAATACTACCATGGATAAAGTATTACATTGTACAACAACAGTCAGCACAAGATCTGATCGAGTCACTGTTTCTCATAGTGTCCATTTCACTTCAACAGGTTTCCCCTTTGGTGCTCAGTTAGTCATCGCCAATCAAGGGAAACAAATGATATTTGTCTCTTTGGGACTGACTTAATTCACTCAGCATGATGTTTTCCAGATTCCTCCATTTTGTTGCAAGTGACCGGATTTCATTGTTTTTGACTGCTGTATAGTATTCTGTAGTATTAAGTAGTTGTACTGTGTCAGTCCTCTGCTGAATGACCTCCATAGTCATGAGAAGTAACGCTCAAATCTTACAGTGTCTGACAGGACCCTACCTACCACCTGTAGCCCATTTTCTATTCTCTTCTTCCCCTTGCGCTCACTGTTTGGCCTCCCTTGCCATTGTGCTCTCCTCTTTAAGCCCCAAATATCCTCTTTCTCCTTAGAATACCCTCCTGAGACTTAGGGCTCATTCGTTCTTTCAAGACTTTGCTAAACTCTTACTAATTATTATTGCTACAGTAAGGATTATTACTTAGAATCTCACCTGCCTATAATACTCTTCCCTTTCCTGATCTGTTTTTCTCCATCATTTCACTTTCTAATACACTATGTAATTTATGTATTTTATTATTTAACTCCATTTACTAGGACTTAGGTTTCATGAGAGTAAGATGTTTCTATTATTTTTTTTAATTTATTCACAGATATATCCCAAGTACTAACATAAAGTCCAGAGCATGACATTTTTTTGTTAAGTATTTGTTGCATAAATAAATGAATAAACTAGCAACATACAGTCATTTTGGGGAAATCATTTTTAAGAAACTATTCTAATTTTTTAAAAATTTTATTTTAGCTACGCAAGTTTCATAAATATGGATGTAAGAACAGTGATACTTCCCATCCCACCCTCCCTACTACCCACACTCCAACTCATCTTCCTCCTCCCTCTCCCATTCTCTCTCTTAATTTTAACAAAGATCTATTCTAATTTGTTAAAATTTTATTTTAGCTACGCAAGTTTCATAAATATGGATGTAAGAACAGTGATACTTCCCATCCCACCCTCCCTACTACCCACACTCCAACTCATCTCCCTCCTCCTTCTTCCATTCTCTCTCTTAATTTTAACAAAGATCTATTTTCAGAGAAACTATTCTCTTTTTAAAAAAGATTGATTGATTGATTTGAAAGGCAGAGTTACACACAAAGAAAGAAAAAATCTTCTATCCTCTGGTTCACTCCCCAAATGGCTACAATGGCCAGAGCTGGGCTGATCTGAAGTCAGGAGCCAAGAGTGTTTTCCGGGTCTTCAATGTTGGTGCAGGGGTCCAAATACTTGGGCCATCTTTTACTGCTTTCCCAAGTCATGGTAGAGAGCTGGATCAGAAGTGGAGCAGCCAGGACGAGAACCAGCACCCATACTGGATGCTGGTGCTGCAGGCTAAGGCTTTACCCACTAGGCCATAACATCGGCCCCCAGAGAAACTATTCTTAAAAGCACTTCCAGGGAACAAATGCTTAGTAATATGCAGTTAATACATGTAAGGCAATGGTCTTCACCTTTGTTGCACATTGCAATTATCTGAGGAAATTTTTAAAAAGAGAATACAAATAAGTCAATCCGCCTCCCTGAGATTCTGACTTAATAGGTTGGGGTATAACCTAGGCACAAAGAAACTCAAAGCTCCAGTTGTCTATCTTTGGTGGTTCTGCAGCACTGACACTGTTGAGAGACACTCCTAGAAGGGGGAAGTAGAATCAGACCATGGCCAACAGGTAGGATCTAGAAATTGAAGGTCTTCAACTGTCATTGGAGATAATTCCACAGCAAATTGGCTCAAAATTCAATATAACATTCTTCTCCTCTAATCACTCCTTCTTTCTTTCACACAGAAAGAGAGCTCAATGTTCATGCTTGTAAATCTTCTGTCAGTGGTAGAACAGAAGTTAAAAATCTGTGAATCATCTTTTCCATCCCTTCCTGCTCCAAAATCCAATCACCAAATTCTGCTAGCCTCTCTTTTCATATTGCACTCATAAATTACTATTTTTATTTTTTGAATTTCCCCATCATAACTCTCCCACCTGAATTATTAAAAAAAAACAGCTAATAGGTATGGTTCCTCTTAACCACACACCCTCAATCACTATCCACCCCCAATTTTAAGTTCATTCTAAAATAACATTTCCACCATGTCACTTCCCTGATGAATTTCCTTTCTTAGCTTGGTGTTCAAATATTCTATAATCTATGCATAATCTACCTTTCTAGAATATTCTTCCACTAATACTTTTGAAAAGCCTCACCTTTAGTTAAACTAGTGTACTCATTACTCACACGTGGCGTGCTCATTCTTCCTCTACCCTTTTGACATGTTTCTCATGTCTAACATTGTCTTTATTCTCTTTTTTTCAATTCCAACCCATTCATTAAAGCCAACACACCTCCTCAACATAGCCTCCCTAATAATTCCAAAGTATAATTTTCTCATGAACACAAAGCAATTATTGTTTATACCACTCATTTTGTACTTAAGGTTAAATACCTCTATGAAGTTTCTTTAAATTTATGCTGCAATTTGATGTCTCATTTTCCCAAATAGCTTATAAGCTGTCAGTACGAGGATTAAACACAGTTCCTACAAAGTTCCTTGAACATAATAAGTGTTCAAATTTATTATTTAAAGGACTGAATTAATGCATGAGTAATGACCAGGTCTTAACATATCACAGTGACAACATGTCTTACTCTTGATACTGATGGAAAGACCCATCTTCATCATCTTAGCCATTCCTTGAATTTAGGATCTTTGGAGGCTTGCTGTGTTCCCCAGATGTATTACCAGAGTGCCTCATTCTGACAGTTGACTGCACACAGGAAGGCAGAGGATAATGCAGTTGAGCACACCACCTTTTCTTAAACTTCAATTTCAGTTTACATTAACTCTAATTGAGGTCTGAATTAGAGAGTCCCTCCTCATCAGTCCTCCTACTCTGCTCTTATTTTTTTTTCCTTAAAACATTCCTTGTTTGCTTTTCCCCTTTTTCTTGCTGCTGTTTTATTAAACACTTCTATCTCCACGTTTCTCTACCTCTCAACATCTGGCTTACGTTTTCCCATTAAAGCAGTAACCAGGAAGTGAGGCAGCCTTATAGCCTATGCAAAATACAGGGTGGGCGAGTTAGGACAGAAAGGATCGTTTCCCAGGGTGGCCTCCTGAAGAAGAAGCCCTCATAAACAAGGCTTTTTATGTAGAAATGTGGTACATTATTGCACTCAATGAATGTTTGTCTCATTTCTTGGCCTCACAAAATCCTCACTAAATTTTTAGTTCGGTAGGACTCACGCTGCGCAAAAAGGTGGATGGGGGTGGGTGATGTGATTGTTCCTTCCCATAAAAGGAAACTACAGGTCGAAAAAACTGATCCTGTATTTGAGGAAAGTATCCTGGGCTGCATTGGCTTCCATTTTGTGTCCCACATGAAGCTTAACATCCGCTTATTCCTTGGTGTAAAATGAAGCGTGTCTCTGAAAGGACAACATAGCTTCTCCGAATTGTGACTGTGATTCCTAGAAGCCATGTGGAACAACCTGCTGAGAGTTGTGAGTGAATCAGGAAGACATAAACCAGACAGCTTTTACAAAATTAATATATTTTTTTAAATTTTTGACTGAAATGTGAACCTTGTGCATTCTTATGGGGAACAGAGCAATATTTCAACACATATATACAACACACATGGACAAAATCAGGAAGTTAGTATTTCTTTTTATTATTTTTTATTTTTGAGATAACATTTTTAATTTACATTATAGTCAAAGGCTTAAATATTCCACTAAACAAAGAATTCAAGAAATTAAAAAAAAAACACAGGTGAGCAGGAAAATAGGTAGGGCCTATAAACAATAATCAAATGAAAATATGTTCAACTTCACACGCAAAGTAAACTTTAAAAGTCACAAAATCATTAAAACTGTAGTTGTATAATTCTTCAATTTGTGACAAATATCTAAAATAATATTTGACAAACATTGCATTTGCAACAAAGTACCAGATTTTTTTCCTCCTTTGGATCATTCCTATGGTTCCACATGGTGGGAAGCAGACAGAAGTTCAACAGAGAGGGAAAACTTACAAAATGTAGCTTTACAAAAATAGTGTAGAGTGTGGCTGTTGTCAGGATTGAGTCACTTTCCATGCTGAGGTCCATGTGACCTTATTGGCATTGTAGGTGGTGGCTTTATCCATTATGCCACAGCACCTTCTCTATGGTGAAGTGGCCATGTGAATTATTTAATCTACATATCCTTGAGCAAGTATCTGAATTTTCTGAACATCTGTGCCTATTTTTCAGCAGTGTATTTCTAATTGTTTTGCCTATTTCAGAATTGCTGTGAAGATCAAAAGATATCTTTTGTTTTTTTTTTTTGACAGGCAGAGTGGACAGTGAGAGAGAGAGACAGAGAGAAAAGTCTTCCTTTACCATTGGTTCACCCTCCAATGGCTGCCGCGGCTGGCGCGCTGCGGCAGGTGCACAGCACTGATCCGAAGGCAGGAGCCAGGTGCTTCTCCTGGTCTCCCATGCGGGTGCAGGGCCCAAGCACTTGGGCCATCCTCCACTGCACTCCTGGGCCACAGCAGAGAGCTGGCCTGGAAGAGGGGCAACCAGGACAGAATCTGACACCCCGCCGGGGCTAGAACCCAGTGTGCCGGAGCTGCAAGGCGGAGGATTAGCCTGCTGAGCCGCAGTGCCGGCCCAAAAGATATCTTTTAAAAATAAATGTTTTGTGAATTAATAGAAAAATGTTCTATGAATACATGACAAGACGACATTTATTTACCTTGTAAACCTTTATCATTATGTAACCTCAGTTGTCTGTCCTGTGTCTTGACTAAGTTCTTTTATTGTATTGATGCATAAGATTCTGCTATTGCTAATAAGTTCAGTTCCACAAGAAAATTTTCACAAAGAAGTGATCAATTAAAAAGTATAAAAATCCATCTTCCTCTCAAGAAACAACCCACACAAAAACATTCTTGCATTTACCCTTGTTCATTTCTATTACAATCTCTTATTTTCAGAATGTTTTCTAGGTCCTGTCATCATCCGAGTCTCAGTGCAGGTCAAGGAGGTAGGTAGAGCATCCGTAAGCACACTGCGCAAATAGGAAAATCCAGGATTGACCAGCTGGCCTGGGGAGGCAGAATAGCGTGGCCCAGAGCCCTGGCTTTAA
This sequence comes from Sylvilagus floridanus, assembly GCA_949820135.1. Taxonomy (NCBI): domain Eukaryota; kingdom Metazoa; phylum Chordata; class Mammalia; order Lagomorpha; family Leporidae; genus Sylvilagus; species Sylvilagus floridanus. Next base: position 125,410,536 of record OX463225.1, read on the forward strand.
AGCCAATCAGATTTGTGTTCAAACCCTTCCTACCATGTACTCATTAGCTATGTGAGCTTGAGCAAAGAACTTCTTTGGAATTTGGGGCTTTTATTTTGGACTTAAATATAGGACTAACAATGTCTATTTCATAGCTTTCTCATAAGATTGAACTAAGAAAACAGATGTAAAGTGCTTATCACAGTGCTTTATGATTATTAAATGCTCAACAGTAAGTTTTTTTTATTAATAGGAAGCTGAATGTTCCATTTTCAATCTCTTTTTTCTTACTCGATGAAGTATTTAATTTTTTTTATAATGTAGGCAGTCTTACTTCATAGATTGTCACCCCTAAACTGAAACTGGACTTTTTTTTAACATCAGGAGAGAATTGACTGTTTTTCAAAACTATGCAACTGCCAGCAAAGGGTTCAGCATTAGTTGCATAGCTACCTTTGTTAGGAAATGCATAGTGCAATTATTTGAACATTCCCTTTGTGCTTTTTCTTTTATTATTTTATGAAAATGAGTGAGAAGCAGAAAAACGAATGTGCTCATATGGGTAGCAAGAAACAGCAATCCCATAAATTTACTGTAGTTGAGACAAAGATGGCAGTCCCTAGGCATTCTAGAATTGATGAATCTTTGTTGAAGCCTGAAGCCGACCAACTGGGCATGCGCATTCAAAGAAAAAGGATAAAATAATAAAGGAGAAAATCTTGGAAATGTATCACTTTTAGTTACAGCCAATTGGTAAAGTAATTTTAGAGATTATTTTGAAGTTTGTTACCTTTGTGAGAACAGAAAACCTTTATAATGCTTTAGTCAGTTGTTAAATATGTCATTTTTGCCCTCGAAGTGAGAAGTGCTAGAAATGCAATTTAAGAAGTTGGGGATCTGTTTGCAGAGAAGGCTGAAGTGTCAAAACTACTAGTAATAACAGTATTCTTCCCTTGGAAAGCACCTGTCCCTCAGCTCCAGCTAAATACAGGGATGATCCAAAATGGTAAGATAACTTTCCCATTTGATCTTAGCCAAAAGGCTGAGAAGAGATAGAAAATAACCTTCCTTTAAAAAAGCGATACAAGCATTGCTGCCTGGTGCCAAAGAGAAAGCCTAACTACTGCAGCTTTGGTGCACCACTGCTACTGTAATTACAGAGGAATTCTAAGGATGGGCAGGATCCTTGTCTCTGCCAGACTCAAGTTAACAAAGTACAGCTGGCTGGTACCTCCTCTAAAAATTGGTAAGACTTGAGATCTATTTCTTTGAGGCTTTATTAGAAAAGCTTATTGATATGTTCATCCATTTTGTGGTTGACCAAATAAAAAAGTGGATTCTCTTTAATAGCCTTCACCTCATTTTTGAATAAGGATTTTTAATGTAAGTCACTAGGGAAGCTTGAAACCCAGGCCATGTTCCTTTAAACAAAATGACATTTCTTAGTAAAGAGGTTCCCAGTGTCCCCTGCAGAAATATATCTGATTTCAGAAAAGGATTGATTCAAATAAAAATGTGTTTGTGTAAGAAAAATTATTTTCTGCTGAGAAAACACATAGTTTGGGGTAAATTTATAGTTCTGGCCAGGTCATTAATATCTGGTTGTCAAAAAGTATTGGTTTGAACAAAAATATGTTGTAATAAAAATGCATTGTTTTGAAGAAATTTATTGGCCCCATGAAAACCTATTCGATTCAGAAAGATATGTTGATTTCAATGAAAAATCTATTTGTTTTAAGGGAGATAGTGCTGGGCTCTCAGTTCTTCTGTGGGAAATCTCTGTGACATTGATGTTCACTTAGAAAAATGAAACACGGTCATAATTAGTGGAGGGCCTCTAAAGGGAGAGCAGAAGTCCTGTTTAATCGATAATGTGTAACAGAACATAACGAGCTTCAATCTTCAGAGCATATTGACAAACATTAGCCAATGAATTCTTGTAGCTGTCCAAAGAGAGGTGTGACTGGCCATGATTTTAGAGATTGAACAATCACTGAAGGAAAAGCAATGAAAAAATGGAAAAAGAGGCAAATTTGAACACCAGACACTGTGCCCCCAAGAACACCGCTGCTCTAAATAAGAATCCCCTTATACAACGATCTTGTCCTGTTCTTTGGCCCTCTTCTCCTTTACTGCCTTTGATATACCGGGATCTTGAAATACTAAGAACCAGGTTTGCTGATCATGTTCCCTCTGGCTACCATATCCGCTTTGGAAAAAAGGTGGTTACAGAATGACGCTGGAGGTTGGTTTCTTCAATGCAGAGAAAAGTGGTGTGCATTGATCTTAGCCAAAACAAAACTCTGTTCCTGAATATGTTGATGAAAAACACTGAATTCCACAGCAGTTCTGATATTTTCAGTTGTTAGCTTAAGTCAGGATTTAGAAAATCTTTATGTGAATGGCCAGATAATAAAGACTTGAAGCTATGTGTGGCCGTACATTCTCTGCCAAAAGCACACCACTCTCCCATTGTACCATGAAAACTACCTTAGACACTAAGTAAATTAATAAGCCTGGCTGTGTTCCAATAAAACTTTATTTACAAAAATCGGCAATGGATTGAATGTGGCCCTTGGGCCATAGTTATACTTAAATAATTGCCTTCATTGCACAGCTTACTCTAGTAATTGTTCAGAAATATATCATTAAGGAAACTAGCATGCAGGGAGTAGATAAAATAACCTATGAAAAATAACACAGGCAGTTTCCAAGAGATGCTGATTGGTGCAGAGAAAATCCAAAGATTCTACATGGCATTCATAGTAGTGTAAAGAATCAAATGTAATTCCAAAATTCTCTCTCCTTCAAATTAAGCAAAATTTTATTGTATAACTGAATTTATCATAATTTAACAGCAGGAATAAGATTTTAGATGTGACCTTTCCCTTGGAAGAGCTCTGGAGATGAATTTTTTAAAAAAAATACTTTTATTTACACAAAGACAACATATTTCATAGATGCAAATCTAAGAAGATAATCATTCTTCCCTTACTCCCTCCCTCTACTGTCATAGAGATAAATTTGAATGAAAGATACATTTTTTATTCTAACAGAGCAGCTACTGGATGGCGTGGGGCCAGAGCACTGTGAGCTCCTATTCTGGTGTATTCATATCTCTCTTTTGCCTTAAGGTCAGTGCCTTGTGCCAATGTGATATTATTCAGGATTCCAGGATGAATGATACAACACACCAGAAGCCCTTTAGTAGTGGTGCTGGCTGGGAATCCACAGGCCAAGTAAGAAAATCCACACCTAGCAGACATAGTGAATTTAAGTAAGATAAATATCGTTAAGCCCTTCTTTGGTAAAAGGAATAAGAAGTAATCAGTTTACTACTAAGTGGCCTGAGAGGGATGCCCTATGATAGGAGTTATCCATAGTTTCTGTGGCTGTTAACTTAAGGGATCATCAGTGGCCATATCTAGATCAGTCTTGGTATTTGGGATCCCATGTTGTTGACTACATTTCATCTCCACCCCTATCATCATGGCTACTCCATCCATGTACCTATTGTGCTACTAGTGGGAGGGCTAATAACACAGGCAGGGATCCACTGCCAAAGTCATTCGTCTATTTATTTGATTTGTCTTAAGTGGCGAATGCATTCCAGAGGCTGTTTAGTTGTCACTCAGGTATCTTCACACTACTTTCCTTCTCCTCTAGGCTTGCTATGAATCCCATGTGGCATATGTCTCACCAGATCCCTCCCATTCCATCATTTCTGAAAGTCATATGGCCCAAAGCTCAGGGCTGTTTGAACCCCAAACCTGCTGAGAGCCCTTTCTGAGAGCCATTCTAACTAGAGTGAGATAAGATATCATTCCCCAATGTTTTTTAGTAATTTGATGGTATTATCTCTAGATTTGGATCCTGATTCATTTTGAGTTGTATCATACTTCTGTAAGTGGGTATTCAGTTTTCCCAGCACCATTTATTGAAGAGACTCTTCTTTCTCCCGGGATTGAGTTTAACTTGTTTGTCAAAGATTAGTTGGTTTTAGATACATGGATTTTCTTCAGGAGCTTCTATTTTGTTACCTTGGTCTACATATCTATTGTTGTGTCAGTACCAGGCTGTTTTGATTATTATGTGGTTTTTAAAAAAATATTGTTTATTTATTTATTTGAGAGGTAGAGTTGCAGACAGAGGAAGAGACAGAGAGAAAAGTCTTCCTTCCGTTGGGTCACTCCCCAAATGGCCGTCACGGCCAGTGCTACGCTGATCCGAAGCCAAGAGCCAGGAGCTTCCTCTGGTCTCACACTTAGGTGCAGGGGCCCAAGCACTTGGGCCATCTTCTACTGCTTTCCCAGGCCACAGCAGAGAGCTAGATTGGAAGAGGAGCAGCCAGAACTAGAACTAGCAACCACATGGGATGCCGAAAATGCAGGTGGAGGAGCAAACCTTTTGTCGATGATTTTCTTTAAAAATCTACTGTGCCACGGCACTGGCCACTGTAGCATGTTTTAATTCTGGTATTGTGATGTGGCTCAATTTTGTTGTTGTTGTTGTTAAAGATGGCTTTAGCTCTTTGGGGTCTCTTGTGTTGCCATACAAGTTTTAATGTTCTTTTTTCAAGATCTGAGAAAAATGTCATTGATACTTTGGGATCACATTGAATCTGTAAGCTGATTTTGGCAATGATATTAATTCTTCTAATCCACAAACTTGGAAGCTTCCCCATTCTTTGTTTCTTCTTTATTTCATTCTTTAATGTTTTGTAATTTTAATAAAAGAATTCTTTCACCTCCTTGGTTAAATTTATTCCAAGGTATTTAATTTTTTGTAGCTATTGTGAATGTGATTGGTCCTACAAATTCTTTCTCAGCCATGACATTACCTATATATACAAATGCTATTGATTTTTGCATGTGAATTTATATCCTGCAAATTTACTGAACTTTTTTTTGAGTTCCAATAGTCTATTAGTGGAGTCTTTTGCTTCCCCTATATGTAGAATCATGTCAGCTGCAAACAAGGGTAATTTGACTTACTTCTTTCTGATTTGTATTCCTTTGATTTCTTTTTCTTGCCTAATAGCTCTGGAAAACTTACAGGACTATAATAAATAGTGAAAGCAGACATTCCTGTCAGGTTCTAGATCTTAGTAGAAATGCTTCCAACTTTTCCCCATTCCCCATGATGGTGGCCGTATGTTTGTCATAAATTGCCTTAGTTTTGAAGTAGAATGTCCCACTATACCCAATTTACTTAAAGCTTTTTATAATGAAATGGTGAATTTTATCAAATGCTTTCTCTGCATTTATTGAAATGACCAACTGGTTTTTATTCTTCAATTTGTTAATGTGATGGATCACATCATATGATTTTTATATCTTGAACCATAACTGCATAACTGTGATAAATTCTACTTGGTCTGCATTAATGATCTTTCTGATGCATTCTTGGATTCTATGAGCAAGCATTTCATTGATGATTTTTGCATCTGTGTTCATCAGTGATATTGCTCTACAGTTCACTTTCACAGTTGTATCTTTTTCTGATTTGAGAATTACGGTGACTCTGGTCCCATACAAGGAGTTTGGGAGGATTCCCCCCTTTCAATTGTTTAGAATAGCTTGAGAAGAATTGAATTTTTTTCTTTAAAAATCTTGTACAGGGGCCAACACTGTGATGCAGCATGTTAAAGCCTGACCTGCAGTGCTGGCATCCCATATGGGTGCCGGTTTGAGTCCCGGCTGCTCCACTTCTGATCCAAATCTCTATTAATGTGACTGGGAAAGCAGTGGACAATGGATCAAATCCTCGGGCCCCTTTACCGAAGTGGGAGACCCAAAAGAAGCTTCTGTCTCTTGGCTCCGGATTGGCTCAGCTCTATCCATTGAGGCTATTTGGGTAGTGAACTAGCATATGGAATCTCTCTGTGTGTCTCTACCTCTTTCTGTAATTATGTCTTTCAAATAAATAAAGTAAATCTTTTTAAAAAAAACTCTTGTAGAATTCAGCAATGAAGCCATCCATTCCTGGACTTTCCTTTGTTGGGAAGGTCTTTACTACTTACTCAATCTCCATCTTTCTTATTTATCTGTTTAAGATTTCTGTGTCTTCATGATTCAATTTAGTTACATTGTATGTGTCTAGGAATCTATCCATTTCTTCTAGGCTTTCAAATTGGTTGACATATAACTTTTTGTCATAATTCATGATGATTCTTTTTATTTCTGTGGATTCTACTGTTGCATCTCTTTTGTCATCTCATATTTAATTAATTTGGGTATTCTATCCCTTTTTTTGGATTAATTGGGCTAATGGTGTATAATTTTGCTTACTTTTTCAAAGAAGTAGCTCTTCATTTCACTAACATTTGTATTGTTTTTTAATTTTAATTTTGTATATTTATTCTAATTTTTATTATTTCTTCCCTTCTACTATTAATTTTGGATTCGGTTTCTTGCTTTTTTCCCCCTAGGTCTTTGAAATACATTGATAACTCATTTATTTGGTGCCTTTCCAATTTCTTGATGTAGGCACCAATTGCTCTAAACTTTCCTCTTAACAGTGCTTGTGTTATATCCCATCTACATCCTGGGACCTTTGTGCAGTGACTGAATTCCTACAGTTTCAGCATGCAAGGCTCCTACAGTCACAGGGTGCAGAGGATCTACTCAGCCCCATGTGACTGCTCCATACATGGAGATAGCAGAGACCCTCCCATAGCCATCTGCCTCTGGGGGCTCTGCCTTGGCAGTTGGAGCCGAAGAGCTCAAAGTCAAGATTCTGGGGGCACCTCACAGTCCCACGTGGATGCTCTGCCCGGTTAACCCTCCCAGCCAGACTCACAGTCTGGGGGTGGGGGCAATGAAGCTTTTTCCTCTCGCAAAATCCCATGTGCACGCACAAGATCTGCTGCAGCCTCTACTTGTGTCAAAAGGTGCCTTCTCCTTGTCAGGTGCTGGGTGCCCTTTTGGACCAATGGGGAGAAGGTAACATGCTTTTCTTTCACTTTATTAGGTGGGATACCAACCCCACCCAGGGCTCCAGGCAAGACTCAAAGACAGTGTAGTCCACAAGGCTCTCCCTCAGTGGCATGGGCTGCTGCGCTCTGCTCTCACCTCGCTCTCCAAAGTTGGAGTCTCCTGTGGCTATTGATTGTGAAGGTCATGTGTGGTGTCCATGCTCACTGCTGCGTGTGTGCACCTTTCATGGTGTTCCCTCTTCCTTCTGTAGAAGTTCCACTACAAACTTGTCTCTAACTCTCCGCTGGAAATACCCTTCCTCCTCTTCTCTTCTGCAGTTTTCTCTTATTTAAAACAGCATGTCTTTTTCCTAATCAGCCATCTTGTTATTCCCCATGGACATATTCTTAATACTTTCATTTATGGCTGGTTATTGAGGCTGTAGATGAGTGGAGTCTTGAAGAATAGGTAGACATGAGAAGTAAAAAGATTGTTGGGTTAAGGGCATTCTAGGCTTAGGGACAAAAGCTGAAGAACAGGGAATTTCATAGGTCCCAGTGAGTGTGTTATATATGCAAACAAGTGTGGGGTCAAGGTAGACCTTTGCAATAAAGCTACACCTGTAATATAGGCTTATAACTGAGGACATGTTTGTTGGTAGTAGCAAAAAGAGGAGAAGGCCAAAATGTTGCTGTTCAAAGAGCCAAAGACAGAGACCATTCTCCATTGCTTCTGGTACATATGTGAAAGCCAGAGCAAAAAAACGGAAGCTGGGGAGCAGGGGAGAAAGAGGTGGCAATGGCCCAAGCACTCCTGACATGTGTAAGGTAAAAGTTTAATGTGCCTTGGGCACACAGAGCTGCCAGCCTCGTGACACGCAAATGAGCTGGTTCCACTCCAGCAGGTAACCATATTATCTGCCAGCCCTGGGTAATACAGCCCCACTAGCAGTAACTCAGGCAAAGCTCTGATAATTCTCTCCAGGAACCAAGACTTTCTGTTTCTGTCACAAAGATTGCCACAAAAACCATTGGAACAAAGGTACCTGAGGGGAGACATAGGCTTTTCACAACCAGAATCCCTTGCTGCATTGTGAAAAAGAATGTAGCTGAATTTATCAGAAAATTATTTTTTTCATTGCCAATTTGTCTCCTTCCTATCACATACTTGGCTTTATATGGATATTTAAGACACAGAACAAAGGAAGTGTTTGAGACTAGGAATATAGTCTACAATTAAAAGGGCAATGTGCAGGGCAAAGTGAGGAAAACATAGCTCTGATCTAACATATATGTGTGTAGTACGCCTAAGGATCCTAAGCTCAAGTGCTCACCTAAGTACTTACATCTGTTCTAGGAAGGCCTCACTATATGGACATCTCGGTTGTGCCTACACATAGAAAAGTCACTAAGTCAAGAAGGCACTCATTCTATTTTTGTAAATTCCATGTTCTGTGAAGGTTTTTTTCGCTTTTGAGCTTTCCCTCATCTAGGGCCATAGAGAACCTATTTGTAGTCTATGCCAATAGTCCAGGCATTTTCAGAGATGTTTTGGATCTTCGTGATAATTTGGACTTCTCATTCAGTCCCAGCCACAAACCAAAATCATGTTATTCCCTGTTTCCTACGAGTATTCATTCTGAGTTTCCACTTTCTCATTCTTTGCATTCACAGTACACCATGGCCTCTGAAGTTGCTGAACCCTGGATTTAGAAGCAAGATATAACTGGACTTGGCATGATTGTGTGTATCTGTGTCTGTGTCTGTGTGTGCAGACACACACACACACACACACACACATGGAAATTGCAAGAGGGGGATGGAGTATTCAGAACTTGGAAAAGTATAGAAAAACGGATTTTTCCAAGAAGAAAGTCAGAAACTTAGGACGGTGGCTGGAAGGAAACACTAGATGCAGGAGGAAATAACTAAAATACAAGAAAGTGTCTAAAATAACTAAAATACAGGAAAGATCATCTCAGTCATCTGGCTCTAAAACGGTGGTGAGGAGGTGGAAAACAGGTGTGCAGGTCGGTTTGCTTTCCAGGAATAGAGAGGGACCTTGTGTGCCTGCACAGTTGTCGTGACCTTATTATGTTCACTTTTTCAAGCGACTTTGCAGCATCGGGCTGAGCAACTCATATATAAAGACTTAAAAACCATTTGTTGAGTGAATGAAATTCTAATTCTTAGGACAAACAAAATATTCTGTATTTCCTACTGGAGAAAGAAATATGGTTTAAAAGTTGTTGCCGTTTAAAGATTTTATTTATTTATTTCAAAGGCAGAGTTTCTGACGGAGAAAGGAAGGTACTCCCTAAATAGCCACAACAGTCGGAGCTGAGTCAATCCGAAGCCAAGAGCCAGCAGCTTCTTTCAGGTTTCCCACGTGGGTACAGGGCCCCAAGTACTTAGGCCGTCTTGCACTGCTTTTGCAGGCCATAAGCAGAGAGCTGGATCAGAAGAGGAGCAGCCAGGACACTAACAAGCGCCCATATGGGATACCGGCACCACAAGTGGAGGCTTAGCCTGCTATGCCACAGTGCTGGACCAAAGTTGTGTTTTAATGACCTCTACTACTCCTGAATTTAAAGAGTAGTTAACATTTGTAGATGAGAAAATACAACATGTTTTCCTCACTGATTGCAAGGTTCATGACTAGGACCAGATAGCAAAAGCTGGGTTAACACAAGAACAGCATGCAAACTTACGGAATACAAGGTTCATGTAGCAAAGCCTCCTTCAGAAATGAAGGCTCAAAGCAGAAAGGAAATACGTGGATTTTTCAGACAGCCAAGCAGATGCATATTTGGAAACAGAAGAGTATGGTCTACAGAGAATAATGAGGTACAAATTAGCAAGGCCTATATGTTCAGATTCTTGTTGGCATCTCTGTGTGACATTTCTTTTCTCTAGCTAAGGACAAGATACTCTTGCATGAGGGTCATTGGGAGGAGAGAGGAAGGAGGTCTGACCTTCCTAGGCTGTATTGCCTAACTCTGGGAAGAGAGTCAGGAAGGTGAGAGTAATCTTCCTGTATCTATTGTGGCTTCAGTTTCCAAGGACAGTATTTTTAGTAGTGGTTGCTGCATCCCATCACATCTGAAAGCTAACATCAGTGGCAGTGACACATCATGGAGCCCATGACTGTTTCATCTTCAGTATGAAATAGCAAAGGGTTTTCAGGAAGTGGGAGGACAACTTCACTCTGGTATGAAAGTAAACATTTTTATCTGGCTAAATTTTCTTTGATTATTTTTCATATGAAATTTTTACGTGACTAACGATGTATAAATCATGATGAGTTAACTCTGGAAAGAAAGATGAGAAGATTGTGCAAACATCTTCTGATTCAGAATTCCGAATAATCCCACTTGGAAACAGAAAAAGTTATGACAAAGTTACTTTGAGTTTCTGATCCCAAAAGATGAGCCTTAACTCATCTGTGACTAGACTTGGAAATCGAAGACAGGTGTGAATCCTATCTTAGACGCATTAAGCTTCTAGTTTCAGGTTATGAAGCCTTTGGATTTCTGGTCTCCGAATATGAAAGATGGAAATAATGAAACTTGCCTCTTGTAATGATTGGGAGGCTCATGGTGCAGTACAGGTGAATACACTAGAGAAGCACAGACCATTTTTATAGGCCATTTTTTGTCTTCTGTTTGTAGATAAGTGTCAGAACCAAGGGTGTCTCTCAGTCAGAATCCAATCTGAGAAGAAGTAATGACTCTAGGTACTTTAAACAGAAATAATTTAATAGAAAAAAATGGTTATTGCAGTGACTAGATAATCAGGAAACCAAAAAGACACCACAAAAAGCAGGAAACATTGTTTTTCCATGGAATAGGACTCGTCTCCAGGAGATAGTTCTGTTAGCACCCAGGATCTAGAACCACAAGGTAAAGCTGGAACTGCAGAATGCCTGTCCGGCAGGTGCTAACATCCTTGAGAAAGCTGTGCTCTTCTAGAGGTACAAATATAAGTGGCTTAACATGCTGTGCCACGGCATCAGCCCCTCCTGAAAACATTTAAAATGAATGTTCCAGGGGTCGGTGCTGTGGCACAGCAGGTTAAAGCCCTGGTCTGAAGCACCGGCATCCCACATGGGTGCTGGTTCTAGTCCCGGCTGCTGCTCTTCTGATCCAGCTCTCTGCAATGGCCTAGGAAAGCAGTAGAAGATGGCCCAAGTCCTTAGGCCCCAGCACCATGTGGGAGACCTGGAAGAAGCTCCTAGCTCCTCATTGCAAATGGGCACAGTTCTGGCCATTGAGGCCATCTGGGGAGTGAACCAGTGGATGGAAGATCCCTCTGTCTACCTCTACCTGTAACTATCTTTCAAATAAATAAAATAAATCTTTAAAAAAGGAGTGGTCCAATAGTTATACTGATACTTTGATCTATATTTTAGACCTTTGTGAACTAAAATGGTTTCATTTTTTTCTTTTTAATTTTTTAAACTTTTATTTATTAAATATAAATTTTTGAAAGTACAACTTTTGGATTATAGTATTTTTCCCCCATAACCACCCTCCCACCCACAAGCCATTCCAACTGCTACTCCCTCTTCCATCCATTCTTCATTAAGATTCATTCTTAATTATCTTTATATACAATGGAAAGAACGGGCCATCAAAGAAGGAGGTACCTTTCTCTGAAGGGAGGAGAGAACTTCCACTTTGTTTATGGCCTTGTCTAAATAAGGCTGTAATTTGTGAACTCAAGAGGCTTCCATAGCCTTGGCATCTCATGACAAGAGCCTCAGGTGATTACTGACGTCATAAAGAAGAATTTCATTTATTTTTAATACTTCTGTTTATGTAATAGTTATATATCCTACAGAGCCAAGTCTAAATGCAATAAAGCAAATAATATTCAGTGCATTAAAGTATTTGTAATGTTGGCATGGGCACTGTGGTATAGTAGGGTAAGCCTCTGCCTGCAGCCTGGGATCCCATATAGGCACTGGTCAGTCTCCCAGGTCTTCCTCTTCTGATCCAGCTCTCTGCTTATGGCCTGGGAAAACAGTGGAGTGAACCAGTGAATGGAAGATTCTCTCACTGTCTCTCCCTCTCTCTGTAGCTCTGTCTCTCAAATAAATAAATAAAATCTTAAAAAAAGTATTTGTAATATTTAGAAATATTTTGTCAATGTAAGAATCATTTTGTTGTGAAAATAATCATTTCCTAATGAAATCTGTTCTTATAAGTTCTGATTTTTCATATATAGGTTTTCCTTAAGCAGATGACAATTCTATTTGACAGCCTCTGACATTGATTATTTTATAAACTAATGTGTTAAATGCCACAAGAGGGGTACCAAAATAATATTATGAGAAGAAACCAAAAAAGGGAAGGAGGACTGGGTTCTAGTTAGAAAAATGTAAGGTGGATTCATGAAGAAAATAATGTTTTATAAATAGAGAATGAATAAAACACATCACTAGGAAAGTACAAGATTATTAAATTAATTACATGGGGGATATTTGACTGGAAAATTACTGGAATTTAGACTAAATGTGAGTTAAGGGTTGGAAGTAGTCATATTTCAAATATCCGGAAAAACTTAGGATACATGCACTTCAATTAAAAGACAGTAGAAGGTCCTTAAAGGTATTGATTTTTTTTAAAGATTTAGTTATTTATTTGAAAGACTTACAGAAAGGCAGAAAGAGAAGACTTCCATCTACTGGTTCACTCCCCAAATTACCACAACAGCCAGGGCTGCGCTGATCCAAAGCCAGGAGCCAGGAGCTTCCTCCGGGTCTCCCATGAGGGTGCAGGCGCCCAAGGCCTTGGGCCATCTTCCACTGCTTTCCCAGGCCACAGCAGAGAGCTGAGTCGGAAGTGGAGCAGCTGGGACTCGAATGGACCCATATGGGATGCTGGCACTGCAAGCAGCTTTGTCCGCTATGCCACAGCACTGGCTCCAGGTGTTTGATTTTAACAGCAGAGAGACATGCCTAGAATTCTTGATTCTAAGCCTAATTTTTTTTTATTATTTGTTAAAACTAATTTTATCTGTGAAATGGAACCATTTGTCATGTATGTGTTAGGTCATAATATAAGAGGGACTCACTAGTATGTAAAGTATATGCTATTTCTGAATTCTAAATTATTTATGAAGTTTCAACTTGGGTTTATAATGATAAATACATTTGCTATATTTTACTTGTATCTCGGCAATAAGAAATGCAGACTTTCAAGATAAATTTGAAATACACTAACTATGCCATTCACCAATATCCCAACAAAGATAAAGTTCTTCCAAAAGTTATGAAAAATTACACATGAATTACAAAACATTTTTATATCCAAATAAACACATTTTCATTATATTTTCCAGGAACTTTTTCATTTGTTTGTATAGAATCAGCATACTCAAATAGGGTGGAAGTGAATCCTGCAGTTACTTTTGCAAGTACTACTCTTAACTCTTGATTTTTCCAGAAAATAAAAGGCACACTTATTCCAACACAGTCTCATGTATTATTGGAACTAAATGCTTAAACCAGTGTTCGCATTTGTATCACCCCCAAAGTATTGATTTCCCCTAATCTTGGAAATGTTTCCTTATGTCTAGGGCATCTGTTTATAAAAGAAAATTAAAAATCGGTAACTTAAATAAGAACAAAATACTGACAACTGTATCATAGACTACAAATTACATTAGAAACAAAATGGAATGGCAATGCTACAATGTTATGATTTTTTTCAGTAAAGATGGGTCATTTGAGTCACTGGTAGCAATGATTCATCACTGAAGAAAGGGAGAGAAGTGAATGGCTGATCTGGAGTCACAAAATTAATTCATAGTCGATCCAGACGCACCCAGTCTTATCTCAGATTACTTAAATGCATTGCTCCTGCCTGCGTTAACATTGATCATAACATTGGTGCTCGTTACTGGTTCTCATTAGAAGAGTTGAAGCATGTTGTGGGAAACAGAGGAAGAGGAAGTGAAGGATTTGAACTATCATGATAGGAAGATGAAATCTATTGGTCATTTAAAGATCCAACCCAGAAACTAAATGTTTTTGACTTTTCTTGTAATTTATTGTGTGAGTAGATTTATGTGGCTCACTCATGAGTTAAACCCCTCACAGTTTGAAGAGAATATATCCAAAGAAAGCCAACAGTCCAAAGTAAATGCCAAGCCCAGTAAAGACGTCACAGTCTCAGTCTCAGCCCAAATCCAGTGGCAGCAGATACATAATGCATGACCAACGTGATTTCTTTTTGCTCTTCTATCTTGGCCGAGGCACAAGCACAAACCCCAGTGGAACCAAGTAATCAAATACAGATTTCGAGTCATTAAATCTTCAAGGGGAAAGTTTTTTAAACATTTGGTTTGAGCAGTGCTCACACACTGGAGAAGCAACATGAGAAAGATCAATTAGAAATGGGAAGTTGGCTGGGATAATATGAGCAATTATTATAAATTTTCATTATGACCTTGCATTTCACTTCTGCTATTCTGCAAAGGCAACAGTCTACAGAGAGGATTTTCCTGCTAATTCTACATCCTCAGATTTCTTCAAAATGTAAAACTAGAAAAAGGTAGCATGACCTTGTTGTCTATCACTGATCCCTGGTTACATGACCATGGGAAATTCTCTTAACTTCTATGAAACTCCAATTCCTTTAGCTGAAAAAATGGGAATAATAAACCAAATATTGCAGTGTACTCATAAAAACTGAAGAAGCTTTAAAGAAAATTGCTTTGTAGCTTTGAAGGAACTACACAAACCCGAGATTTTATTACTGTTACACACTAAGGCTGAGGTTCTTTTATCGGAGGTGATTCTGTGCTCACCTCATGCAGCTCCCCAAAATACATTGTGTGGACAATAGTTTTTTCATTGCTCATTCTCAGAATGGTGGGTCTACAGTTAAAGAATAGATTTGAAAAGGGGAAACACCAACTACAAGTAGCTCAGGGGTGGATATTTAACCCAGTGTAAGTGTAAGACACTTGTTTAGACTTTCCTGCCTATATCAGAGAATTTGGCTTCAATGCCTATCTCTGGCTCCAGTTTCTTACTAATGCAGACCCTGGGAGGCAGCATTGATGACTTGAACGACTGGCTTTCTATGACCCACTTGGGGGACCTGGATTGAGTTTATGATTCCGAGTTTTTTCCCAGCAGGTGGCTGCTGTAGGCATTTCAGGGGTGAACCATCAAATGGGAGCTCACTCTCTTTTTCCTCTTTCAAATAAGTAAATAAACAATTTCTTAAAACATATTTTTTTTTGACAGGCAGAGTGGACAGTGAGAGAGAGAGACAGAGAGAAAGGTCTTCCTTTACCGTTGGTTCACCCTCCAATGGCAGCCATGGCCGGCGTGCTGCAGCCGGGGCACAGTGCTGATCCGAAGCCAGGAACCAGGTACTTCCTCCTGGGCTCCCATGGGGTGCAGGGCCCAAGCACTTGGGCCATCCTCCACTGCACTCATGGGCCATAGCAGAGAGCTGGCCTGGAAGAGGGGCAACCGGGACAGAATCCAGCACCCTGACCAGGACTAGAACCTGGTGTGCTGGCGCCGCAGATGGAGGATTAGCCTATTGAGCCTTGGCGCCGGCCATAAAACATATTTTTAAAAAGTGATTCAAGCACACCATTTCCAAAGGAAAGAATATAAAGAAGATACAGAAAAACTATGTACTCACAAAACTGGTTTGTCAAGGGATGAAACCAGTTGGATTTATTATTTTAATACTCATTCTCTGTCTCTGTCTCTGTCTCTGTCTCTGTATCTCTCTCCCCAGCTCTCCTCCTCTTTGTATCCCCATTGCCTTTCCTTTGCTCTACAGGTGATAGTTCCAGTGTATCTGGCCAGAATCGTATCTTCTGTGTTTTTTCCATACATTGAAAATAGAGAAGTAGCAGGGAGGACTGCTCTATTTGGGAGAGATCATGACTGGATTGTAGGGTACTCATGTGTGCCTTTTGAAACCAACACTAGCTCTGGGGGAACGTGATATTGTGATTAGCCTAGGCTGTCCCATGAGGATCCTATGGAATTAGTGGAAGTATTCAGAAAGGAAAAGATACTCAAAAGTTTTCTGCTATCACAATGTTTCAGAAGAGCCCCTCATTACCAACATTTTGAAACTATAAAATCACCAAGTAATGACTTTTATTTGAATTCATGGAATTAAAAAAAACATTTTGGACAAAGTTCTCTCATTACTCTTAAGTTTAAAAAAGAATGTTGAGACTAAGGAGTCAGAATAACTAGACGAGATAGGATCATGGGATGTAGAGCCTGATCTTGAAACCCGCTTACTGACATAGGAGTCCTCCCACCTCCGTACTCTGCTGTAATCCTGCTTAGAAAATACAAAGTACATTTTTTTTAAAAAAAAAGATTGATTATTTATTTATTTGAAAGTCAACATTACATAGAGAGAGGAGAGGCAGAGAGAAAGAAAAAGAGGTCTTCCACCTGATGGTGCACTCCCCAATTGGCTGCAACAGCCAGAAATGTGCCAATCTGAAGCCAGGAGCCAGGAGCTTCTTCCAGGTCTCCCACATGGGTGCAGAGGCCCAAGCACTTGGGCCATCTTCCACTGATATCCCAGGCCATAGCAGAGAGCTGATTGGAAGTGGAGCAGTTGGGACATGAACTGGCACGCATTATGGGATGCTGGTGCTTCAGGCCAGGATGTTAACCTGCTGCACCACAGCGCTGGGACACTTTCAACATTTGGATAACACGGTCCCCTGCATAGCATAACTACTTGCAACAAAGGGCATACTATTTCCCATTCTTAGTTTATCACAAACTTTCTGACCCTGAGACTTTTCAATCATCAGTGTTTGAATTCTAAGGCAGGTTAGTTTATCCAGTCAGACTGTTTTGGCTAGATTTTCAGAGATAATTTTTGATTTTTCAGGTGAATGTTTCAAGTGAATTTTCAATGCTCTCTTTGCCTGAACTCCCTCATTTCACTAACATATTCATATAGGACAGTGTATAGGAAAAGTCTAGAGGAATGGAATGGTATATGTAAAAAGTAAATAATGAATCCAAATGAAAATTCTATGGGTTTTGGCCATAAGAGGTGCATTTTCCTGGTGTTTCCCTTTCATTGCATATCCACCAGGTATTGTGAGAATAGGCAATAATGGGTTCAAAGGACAAGAGCAGAAAAAGTTGCATGGTGGTTGTGTGTGAGTCAATATTAGATTACTCTGAAGAAGTACACAGTTCATAATGAGATAACTTTCAAACACATCTCATTTGCTGTTATGTGAACTTGAGATAGACACCTCCAAAATAAAATACCCCATAACTAATCTCATTAATGCTGTGGATTGAAATTCTAGCTTAACTTCTCAATACACAGATACTTTTTCATCACATTTCAGACTACCTAGAAAGTTCTAAGACCTTCATGAGTTAAT
Organism: Sylvilagus floridanus; assembly: GCA_949820135.1. NCBI lineage: Eukaryota > Metazoa > Chordata > Mammalia > Lagomorpha > Leporidae > Sylvilagus > Sylvilagus floridanus. Next base: position 125,427,841 of record OX463225.1, read on the forward strand.
ACAACTTTCCAAAGCAGAAGTTGTCATCAGTGGCTTTCCTTGCTAAGCTTGTAATATTAATAACAATAATGTCAGATGCCAAGAAGGAAGCATGTGATGCTTGGCTCATGGGCCAGCCAGCAGGGACTTGTAGAAATCCAGTTCCATTTTGTAAGCCAAGTAAAGAAACCACATGACAGCTTCAATCAGGATTAGGGGTGTAACTGCTGAGATATCACCTGAAATTAACCCTCCCACACTTTGATTTAAAACAATCACCACATATTTGCTATGGACTTTTTTTTCATTATAGTCCAACCCTGATATTTAATCAGTCTCTGCTCTTTTCTGTTTGAACAAGTTGATGCTAAATCATGATAATAATAAAAAAAGGTCCAAGAAATGTCATCACGACCATATTATCCCCTCTCTGTGAACACATTCATAATGCATTATGGTTTCAATAGAAAGGTTGCTTGTGATTAAAATTAATAAAGAATTAAAGCTGTATTTGTGGTGATGGCCTCCTTTAATTTGGTGTTTATCAGTTGGACCAGAGAATTGGAAGTTGGGGGATGAGGAATAGATTGTGAATTAGGAATATATATTAGATTCATTAATCATTGCGAGAGAGGATTTCAGAGTCAATCTCTCCTTTAACTAGCACCTGCAGCTGAGATAGTATCCTATTTACTAAGACAGTGGGTTTATCTCCTTTATCAAGAATAGTGAGTTAAAGGGAATGAAGTCCATGAGAAAATACAACAAATGGAGTATTATATCTTCCACCTGGTCAGAAACTTCCAAGTGAATTGCACTCTGGATTAGCATTTATTTATCCATTCCTAGTTAATACCTCTCTTCATTTCGACGTATTATTGTTTCTAAGACTCCATATTCTGATCTTCAATATGTTGCAAAGGGATGAAGACCAAGTTGATGGGGAAAATAAAGGTATGTCTGTGTACATATGCTCATCTGATGTATGCCTATAAATTATGAGGTGATGATACTCAGAATGCTTAACAATCAACCTGATAGCTTCACACACATAAAGAAAGTCCATTGAAAATAAAATTAGAAGATAAGCTTATTTCATGTAAAATTTTTTGAAATTCATGTGTAGATTTTCATAATGCACATTTTCATGAATTTTTTGAAGACCACTCATATGCATGGATTTTAAAATTTTTTTCACCAAAATGAATATTTTTATTTCCATTGTACTCAAATATTTTGAAGTTCTCTTTCATACTACAGTCAATCAAAATGAACACTGGTCAGAAACAATCACTCAGCTATGTTATCAGAACATGAGCTTACAATTTGTAAATGTGAAAAAACTGTTCCAAATGTTATCAGAAAAGTTTGTTGTATGGTGATAGAGGATACATGTGCTTCTAGAAAGACACACGTGATTGAACTTGACTCAAGAAGAAACGATCTTAATAGACATAAAAGACGTAAAGAGACTGAATTAGAAAATTAAAAAGAATGCAAACAAAACTGCCCAGGCTGAAATAACTTCGATACTGAATTCTATCAAATATCTAAAAAATTAATTAAATTTTTCACAAACTCCCTGAATATGAAAAGAAATATTTTCCTTTTATTACTTATGTTTAACATTGTGCTAAAGAGTATTGCCATAGAAATTAGGCAAAAGAAAGAAATAAAAGAAAATCAGACTTGGAAAGATACAAATTTTTTTCTAATCACAGAAGACAAGTTCTTACCTATAGGAATTCCTAAGAAATTCAGTAGAAACTGCTAGAATCAATTAAAGAGTTAATTAAAATCTGACCCAGGCAATGATAGTAAAAACAAATGTGAGATTTCCAGATGTAAAATCACTTTGGGCTACTGGTTGCACATAGGGGTTAAGAAATAAATGAACTTTCAAAAATAATTGAGAATTTTTCTTTTCATAAAAAATACTGACTTTTTTAAAAAAAATGTTTATTCATTTTTATTTATTTGAAAGGGACAGGAGAGGTAGAGGCAGAGAATTAGGCAGAGAGAGAGAGAGAGAGAGAGTCTTTTATCCAGGGTAGGACCAAGCTGAAGTCTAGAGCCTGAACCTAATCCAGGTCCCCCAGATGGGTCGTGTCAGAGACCCAGTACTTGAGGCATCATCTGCTGCATCCCAGGGTGTACATTAGCAGGAAGCTGGATCAGAAGTGGAGTAGCTGGAGCACAAATCCAGGCACTCCAATATGAGATGTGGGAGTCCCAAACAATGGCTTAACCTGTTGTGCCACATTGTCCATGCAAAGGGATTTTCTAAAAAACTGAAAGAAATGGTAATGACACCAAAAGACATGAAAAAGCAAGAGGATGACTTTATTTAGGGCTCATAATGCTACAGTTTAATAGCTAAAATAAGGACTTCGGGGTTAACCAAATGTGTACCTTATCTTAGGTGACCCACCTAAGATCCACTGGTGGTCTTGGGTAATTAACCTTTTTAAAATACAACAAATTCATCTGTAAAATGAGTACAATGACAGAACTTATTTCAGTGTTGTTGAATTATATAATCATTTAATAGAGGTAGGTGTCTTGTCACAACACATATTAGTCACAATGAAGATGATGATGGCTGGTGGTATCTATGAGGTAGTTGGGAATGCACATCTAAAGCTCAAAAAGATAAGTCCCAAATGATATTACTAGGTATATAACTCCATCTTCCAAATATTTGAAAATATAGCAAATTTGATTTCCATGGTAAAAGGAGACAGTAAAACTTTCAGAATCTTCTTTCTTTTTTTTTTTTTTTAAGACAGGCAGAGTTAGACAGAGTCAAAGAGACAGAGAGAAAGGTCTTCCTTCTGTTAGTTCACTCCCCAATTGGCCACAGCAGAGAGCTGGACTGGAAGAGGAGTAGCTGGGCCTATAATGCGGCGCCCCAACCAGGACTAGAACCTGGGGTACTAGGCGTTTCAGGCGGAGGATTAGCCAAGTGAGCCGCAGCACCAGCTCAGAATCTTATAAAGTTTAGCCATATATGTTACAGTTACTTATTATATAAATATATAACAATAGAGAGAACATTATAAAGATGTAGCTAATATAAGTCATTAAATACTTTTATTTTGTTTTGGTTTTTCTACTAATTTTATTTTTGTATTTGATTACAAGTAAATTAGAAATTCTCAAAACTTATTAGGAGTAAGCCAAAAGTCTTTTTTTTTTTTTAATTTGACAGGTAGAGTCATAGTCAGTGTGAGACAGAGACAGAGAGAAAGGTCTTCTTTCCATTGGTTCACTCCCCAAATGGCCATTACGGCCAGTGCAGCAACAATCCGAAGCCAGGAGCCAGGTGCTTCCTCCTGGTCTCCCATGCGGGTGCAGGGCCCAAGCACTTGGGCCATCCTCCTCTGCCTTCCCCGGGCCACAGCAGAGAGCTGGGCTGGAAGAGGAGTAGCTGGGCCTATTACCCAGCACCTATATGGCATGCTGGCGCCGCATGTGGAGGATTAACCAAGCGAGCCACGGCACTGGCCGCAAGCCAAAAGTCTTAAAGAACAACCCAAATTCCCTTACCATAGTCCTTCTTTTAACAGACTAGGACAAAGCAAGCTCCCTCATTACTAAGAACCTCCTGTTAACCAGCCTCTAACTAGCTGTCTGGGTTGAAAAGTTCGAGTTCTAGCATGTCACTGTAAGTGCTGATTGGCTCTTTAATTTTTTTAAAAGATTTTTTGCTTATTTATTTGAAAGGAAGAGTTACAGAGAGGAAGAAGGAGAGAGAATGAGAGAGAGAGAATCTTCCATCTGAAACTGGGAGCCAGGAGCTTCTTCTGGGTCTCCCATGTGCGTGAAGAGGCTCAAGCACTTGAACCATCTTCCACTGCTTTCCCAGGCCATAGCAGGGGGTTGGATCGGAAGTGAAGCAGCTGAGTCTCAAACCAGTGCCCACATGGGATGCTGGCACTGCAGGTGGTGGCCGTACCCACTAAGCTACAGTGCCGGCCCCAATGTTCTTTAATTCTAATGAATACAGTTCATAGATGTACAGTAGACAGAGACGGGCTTCTGGATCCTCTTTTTCAATGTACGTGCTGGTTTACATTAATAGCAAGAAGAGAGCACACTGGCTTAGCCCATGGGAAACTTTGTATAGTGCTCAATTGGAAGATATTTCACAATTTTAACCTGAGGCAAAGTCTAACTATAATGTCTACAAGGTGAGTCCACGATAAAGTCCTGCACATCCCAGAGGAGCACAGTGAACCTGAAGTCTTCTGCTCTATGTTATCAGTTCTTACTTAAATCATTTGGCAAAAAAATTCTTTATTTTAAACATTTACTTATTTTAAGAATGATTATTCAATTATAGAGATCCTCTTTGTAAAACAGAACTTTCTTCCTAGCAAATGAGCTACTTTGAGCTTAAACCTTGAAGTAGAGGGTCTTCAGAGATATATTTCTTTTCTCTCATTACCTTCTAGCTGCTCGTAATAACATTTCTCATTACTGATGACTCTTGGTATACTGATTTGCCTTATACTGTTTCATTTGCCCAAGGTACTTCAGTTAGCATAGGGGCCAATTTTAAGGTAAAGTTAATGTTATTTTTGTCTTTAACTTCAACAAAATAGCTTGTGGAAGGCAACATTCTTTCTAAAAACCACTTATAAAGACTGGAAGAAATACAACATATGTATGTCTGAAAATATCAGACAGCTTCTGAGGCAGTCAGTGCTTAAGACACCAGAATCCTTAGGAAAAGAGTTCACTGTTACGAGTGTGACATTCTGTGATCCTGTTTTCTCTTTGGAGCATCTGCCAATTTGTTGGCTGTAGGTAGTAGATGTTGAAGTGCTAAACAAGAAACTGAGGAGAGATCAAAGGAGAAATCAACCATGCAGTACATCTTTAGATGAACTGGTTGGGCTGGGGGCACAAAATTGGACTTAAGTTACTAATGCATTAAGGGTTGAGGATGCCAACATTCCAAGACAACAGGAACATACAACTCTTCCTGAAACTTGAACTGGTTTCTCTTGGAGACATAGCTGGTATTTAAACTATGGAACTAACAAAAAGTGATTGGAAATGTGAGCAGCAAAGTGAATAATCTTGTGGCAGTAGGAGGATAAAAAGTGGCACCTCTACCACCTTTCATTTAGACTTTCTGGAATTCAATAAAACGTTATACATCTACAATTAATAAGAATAAAAGCAATAACAAAAAAAAAACAAGAGTGGGAAAAAAAGAAGACATCAGTGATCATTAGTACTTTATGAAAATTATAATTAATGTGCTTAAGATAAACCATTAAATAGGGAAAGTTATGAAAAATTATAGAATAGAATATGAAAAATTTAGTGATTGGAATTAAGAATTGTGTATATGGGTTTAATAACAGGTTACCCAAAATCAAAGGTAAAACAAGTAAACTAGATCATAGATTAGTTAAAAAAAAGTCCAGATTAAAGTAAAGATAAAAACAACAGACGATATGAACCTTAAAGTATAAATACAAATGAGGGTTGCTGAAAATACCTAGTGCAAATAAAATTCATCTTTGAGAGGAATTGGAGACAAATAACTGAGCAGGAAATAAAAGTGGTTGACAAAGTTCCCTAAAAAAAACACAGACATTATTCAACATGTGCAAATCAAAGAAAAACACAAGGAGGAACATAAGAAAGAAATAACTAAGCAACAAAGACAAACAGAGAAAGATCTTTAAAGTAGAGGTAAAGAAAAAAAAAGATATCAATTGAAAGAGCAAAGAATAGAGGCAAGAGTGAACGAAGCTACAAGACAATGGACAAGTAGATGTAAACTTTTCTTAGGGGAAAACTACCTGGCTTCATTCTCTATGAAACATTTTGGAAGTTAACATAAAGGAATGTCCAGTAACACAAAAATGAGAGGAATTGTCACCAGCAGTTCTGTACTGAAAGGCACAGTAGAGAAAATTCACTGGGTAAAACAGCATGATCCCATGAATAAAACAGAATGAGAGAAAAACAAAGAGCAAATGAAAGAAAAAAAAATTTAGGGTACATTTAAATAGAATTAACTAAATAGAAATAGTAATATATTATTAATATTAATATATTATTAGGGAAAATACATTTAAAGAAGCCGTTCACAATGACACCAAAGGTTGGAAAGATTAAATAAGGTTCAATGGCATGAAAGCCCAACATATGAGTCTTGTTATGACGAAAATCATTCACTTATATTAGACTACAATATATCAAGTGTTTATATTGTAATCTAAAGTCTAAGTTTTACAATAATATGTAAAAATTCGCCTAGTAGGCACATGGAACAATTCAAGAAATTTGTTAATTCAAAAATGCAAGAATAAAACAGAATATATGAGGCCATTGCATAATAAAACACAATTTTAGATAACAAAAATTAAGAATTTATAGAATATTCTTATTAAGAGAAAATTATTAGTGGAGAAAAAGAAATATAAATAGTTAATTAGTGCAAAGAAAACCAAGATGGGAGAAATGCTGAAAAAAAGAGCAGAAGGCAAAAATAAAGATAATCAATATATAATAAAAAGAAACTAAAATGTCCATTTGTTAAACAAAGAATTTCCTATTGAAAAACAATTAAAACCACTACATCCTAGCTGTAAGAATCACATCTCAAATTTAGAAACACAGATATAGTATAAAGAAAATATTTTTAAAAGTTATGTTGCATATACATTCCATATAAAAGATTCTGATTTTGCTATACTATTTGCAAAAAGAATAGGTTTGTGGTCAAGAAGGATTAATAGAGATAGAGAGAGACATTTCATAATGATAAAACATCCAATCCATCAAGATGGTATCATTACACATTAAATGTCCTTAATTTTAAATTCCGAATTAACAGATTTAAAAAGAGATAGGCAAATCCACAATTGTACAATGATCCTTTAAACTAGATCTCAGTAATGAATAGAACGAGCACACAAAGAATGTAGAATAATTCAACAATATGATTATTATGTTGACTTAATAGACATGTTTGAAACATTGGTTCTAAAAACTCAAATTATATATTCTAAGGATTCAAATTATCTGAAAGTTTCATGAAATAGTGACCACAATATTCTGTATTTATGGAGCATAAAATAAATGCCTGCATTTCTCAGAAGAATTAATTTATTCAGAATGTTATCTGAGTTGGAACAAAAATATGAGATTTAGCAAAGTAATGTTGAGAGAAAAGTATATAGTTTAAAACTGATTGACTGATTCAGACTACCACTGAAGATGCTGTTAACTCCCAAAGTAACTTGCACTCACCTCTGATCAAGAGGGCCCTACCAGAATTCCTATGTACAACAGGCAGTACTCCTGTAAAACCTAAGTAAGGACCCCACTGTGTTCTGCAGCTCCAGAACAGACTGCTATGACTACATTCCTCAGCGTAATCAGAACATAGCCTGTGGGGTCCTAGGAAAGGACCCAACTACATTTAAATTCTCCAGGCTCACACCTGCCAGTGCACAATCCTAAGCACAACCTATATTTAACCTTTGGGACTGGGGCAAAATCCCCTTAAAATCTCTCAGATTTAGGTATTGGACAGATGGTATGATAAGCTCCCAGCATTTGTCAGGAACATAAATCAAAATCTGGAGAGTATCCTATCCATAACATGGAGTCCAAAGTTCAAAGTAGTGATGCCAGAACATCTTAACAAAACTATTTTCAAATAAAACTTACTCCATTGATAAAAGTAACTAATCAAAGATGAACACATGTCAACATGAGGGCATGGGAAATATGAATCAGCAGGGAAGCCTGACCCCCCCAAAACAACATGATGGTTCTCCAAAGGAAACCTACACAATGCACGAAGTAGAACTCAAGACAATGATCCTGAATAAACTCAATGAGATGCAAAAGAATACAGTTAGACAATTTTTTAAAGATTTATTCCATTTATATGAAAGACGGAATTACAGAGAGAGGTAGAGACAGAAAGAGAGGTCTTCCATCTGCTGGTTCACTCACCAATTGACTGCAACAGCCAGAGCTGTGCCAATCCGAAGCCAGGAACCAAGAGCTTCTTCTCGGTGTCCCATGCAGGTGCAAGGGCCCAAGGACTTGGGCCATCTTCTACCGCTTTCCCAGGCCACAGCAGAGGCTGGATCAGAAGTGGAGCAGCTAGAACCAATGTCTATATGGGATGCCAGCATTTCAGGCCAGGGTTTTAACCCACTGCGCCACAGCATTGGTCCACAGTTAGACAATTTTAAAAAGTGAGAAAAACCATGGAAGCCATGAATGAGAAATTTAATAAAGAGATAGAAATCCTTTAAGAGAGTCAAACAGAAATGTGTTAATTGAAAATTTCAGTAATTAAATAAAAATATATTTGAAACCTTTAGTAGCGGGATAGACAAAGTGGAAGAAAGAATTTCTCATCTGGAGAATAAGATTTTAAAAATAAACTTATCAGATAACAATAAAGAGAAAAAAATTAAAAGAATGAAGAAAGCCTATGTGACATATGGGATACTATTAAAAGAATAAATATTGATACAATATAGGTCCCTGAAGGAGAAGAGAAGGAAAATGACATTGAGAATCTACTAAATAAAATAATATTTGAAAATTTCCCAAGTCTTGAAAGAGATATGAACATCCAGATTTGGTAGTTCAAAGGACCCCAACCAGACTCACATACTATAGGTCTTCTTCAAACATACTATGGGACATTGCCAAAAGTTAAGGATAAGGGGAGATTGCAAAGTATAGTAAAAGAAAAATGTCAAGTTACATATTAAGAAAAATCAAATAGACTAATAGCAGGCTTCACAGCTAAAACACTACAGGCCAGAAGAGAGTGGGATGGTATATTCAAGGCCTTGAAAGAAAAAAATCCAACCAATATAATTGTATACTAGGTGCTCTTCAAAAGAGATGGAGAAATAAGGTGTTTCACAGAAAAGCAAACACTAAGAGACTTGGTTTCCACCAAATCAGCCACACAAGAAATCCTGAAAGAAGTTGTATATCAGAACTGAACATCGTGAAAACACATGAAAATACCAAATTCATGAACAGAGCAGATACAATCAGTAGCACATCAGCAAAATGATAGGAGTTAGTTCTCATCTATTGATATTAACCTTGAATGTAAATGGATTAAATTCCCTAGTCAAAAGGCATAGGGAGGCTGAATGGATTAAAAAAAAATTCACTATATACTGCCTACAAAAAGTCACTTCATTGGAGAAGGTACACCTAGAATGAAAATACAGGACTGAAAAAACAATACCATGCAAACAGAAACCTACAATAAGTGAATAGTTATCTTCATATCAGATAAAAGACACATTCTTTTTCCTGGTCTCCCACATGGATGCTGAGGCCCAAGGACATGAGCCACCTTCCACTGCTATTCCAGTCCATAGCAGAGATCTGGATTGGAAGTGGAACAGCCAGGACTCAAACCTGCACCCATATGGGACACCAGCACTGCAAGTGGCGGCTTTTACCTTCTTTGCTGCAGCACTGGTCCCACAAAAGCTTCTCTGCAGCAAAGAAAAAAATTGATTGAGTGAAAAGTCATCTGAGGAAATAGAGAAATATTTTCAAGCAGATTATCCCACAAAAGAATAATATCGGCCAGTGCCCTGGCTCAACAGGCTAATCCTCCACCTTACGGCGCCGGCACACCGGGTTCTAGTCCCGGTTGGGGAGCCGGATTCTGTCCCGGTTGCCCCTCTTCCAGGCCAGCCCTCTGCTGTGGCCCGGGAGTGCAGTGGAGGATGGCCCAGGTGCTTGGGCCTTGCACCCCATGGGAGACCAGGAAAAAGCACCTAGCACCTGGCTCCTGCCATCGGATGAGCGCGGTGCGCCGGCCGCAGTGCGCCGGCCGCGGCAGCCATTGGAGGGTAAACCAATAGCAAAGGAAGACCTTTCTCTCTGTCTCTCTCTCTCACTGTCCACTCTGCCTGTCAAAAAAAAAAAATATCCAAAATTTATCAGCAACTAAAAAAAAAGAACCCAATGAATCTATTTAAGAAATATGTAAAAGGCAAAGAATAGATAGTTCACAAAAGAAGAAATACACATGTATGAAAATGCTCATTATCAGGAAAATACAAATCATAACCATAATGAAATATCATTTCACCTCTATCAGAATGGCTGTTATCAAAAAGGGCAGCAAATGCTGATGAGGATATGGAGAAACAGGAACTCTCAAACACTGTTGTTGAGAATGTAAATTAGAGTTTCCCACTGATTTTTTAAAAATTAGAAATGGAACTGTGATACAATCCAACAGTCCTGCCACCGGGAATATATCCAAAAGACATGAATTCAAAGAATCAAAGAAAACCTGTGCACTACATTTATAGTAGCAGTGTTCACAATAGCCAAAATATATAATCAACCAAAGTGTCCATTATCAAATGAATGGATACAATATGATGTACACACATACATGCACATGGAATAGTTTTCAGCTATATAAAAAAGAATGAAATCCTGTCATTTGCAGCAAAGTGGATAGAATTGGAGGGCACACCATGTTGAGTGAAATATACTAGAAACAGAAGAAAAATATTGTATCTACATCCTTACATGTGTGTGCTAAAATTAAGAAAAACACTTCTCCATCTGAATACAGAATGTTGATTATTAGAGGCTTAAAGGGTTAGGAGGGATAAAAAAAGTATATTAAAAAAAGGGGAAACTGGGTATGGTTCATTGTGATACATATACTAAAGTAAGATGTTAATAAAGGGAATTGGATGAGAGGTATCTATAACCTGCTTTATGACTAACTTCACAATTTTAAAAATAAATTTAAAATTAAAAATAATAAAATGAAAAAAGCTGTGAAGGACTAAAACTCAATGAAAACTTCCACCTATGGAAGCTGGAAAAATAGCAAATTAATGCCAAAAAATAGAAGAAAGGAAAAAATAAAGGTACAAGTAGAAATTAATAAAAAATAAATGACAATTTTTAAACACATAAAAATGTTATAGGCCTCAAGTGAAATAAACTAGATATAAGATAGGATTGCCAGGTAAACTATAAGATACCCACTGGAATTTGAATTTCAAATACACACCATTTTTTTGTATAAATATGTCCCATATAATATCTGGAAATTGCATTAAGAAAATACATTTGTAACATAGCAAGGTATTATTTACCAATTAAAGAAATTTGTGAGATGCAAATAAAGAAAAACAAGAATATTTCATTTTATTGTTTGTGTTTCTTCATTTTTCCAGGTCAGATCATGATGAGCTAAACAATATCTATTGCAATATAAAAGGGGTGGGGGGGGCCTGGGGTTAATCGGTGAATCCTGTGCTGACAAAGTAAATCTGTTATTACTAATGAAGCACAAAGTCAGTTTATTAAATCACATCACTGTTGAAATAGTCATGGTTCTTCAAAGACATCAGACCATTTTAAAATCTGTCTATCGATCAGTCTGTCATCTGTCTATCTAATGTGTCATCTGTCTATCTACCTATCTATCTAAAGAGATAAATTATGGGTGTTGGCCCACACAATTACGGAGACTGAGAAGCTCCATGATCTGCCAGCACATATTCAAAAGCCTGAGAACCCCAGGGCTGTTTTCTGCAGGTAAGAAGAGAATGATATTTTAGTTCAGAGAGATAATTCACCTTTCCTTAGGCTTTTTGTTCCAATCAGGCCCTGTAAAGACTGGATGACAGCTATACATACTGTCCAGGGCAGTCTGCTTTCTCCTTCTTCTGATTCACATGTTAATCTCTTGCAGAAACACACACTCAAGACATACCCAGTAACAATATTTTACTCCCCAATCTGGGTATGCATGAGCTCAAATTGACCCATTAAAATTAATCATCAAAGTCCCTAATTGCCCACCTCTTGAGAACTGCATTCGTCTATAGTGTTGAAGGAGGGAATAAAGTAAGTGGAAGGGGAGTAAAGGAGCAAGAAGGAATTAAATTGTCTTTTTTTCCAGACTTCTCTGCTGAGTCTGATCTTGTGTTACTCTCTTGCTGATGGTGACAGCTGTGCTGCCCCAGGCGATGTCGATTCATTCTCAAATTAAAACAATAAAATTTACTAACAACTCTCCAACTCCTCAAGCTTAGAGATCTATAAACTATTTTCTCTTCTTCAACTCCCTGAAATTATTTCTCCAATCTCTTTTTCGTTTTTAACTACAGAATTTAAGTACTCTTCTAAAATCTGAGAACTCTATTTCTTCTCCCAGTTGGCTCTCAGCCTGGGTATCGCTTAGCTTTTATTCCATTTCTTTCTTTCTTTACTTACTTGAACTGTGAGTTCCTGAAAAGAGAGAGGCTGAATCACACAGACACAGGCTCTGACCCCTGCATTTCCACTTGCCAGCTGTGTGCTGGTTAGGCGTCCTGTAAGTTTCCATGTTCTCTTCTGTACTAATGAGCCTTTATATTGTTGCAGAGACTTTCTGGCAATTCTGAACCAAATACAGAGGTTATTGGATCACTTAGAAACTGTAGCAGGCTTAGCACACAGTGCTACATTTCTTTTAAATTCTCATGTAGATAAAACAGAATACACACATGGATTCTTCCTTGTACCACACTCACAGGCAAGTCAGAAAATATGAGTGATGGAGGATAAACAAAAGATTCATAGCCTTGAGTTTGGGAATACAGATATGTATTTAGAGCCGTGTTTTCCTAGAATTGAAATTAACAGCACTTGATAGAATTTTAGACTTATGCAGAAAGATCATTCTTGATTTCAAGTTACTTGTTTTTAGATGCAGCCATGAGAAAAATCTGTCTGCAGATATTATGCATTATATTTATATTGTCTTTTTTAAGGAACACTCACATGTGTAAGTTTATTATATACTTGTAGCCACTTTATTAAGTAAGCAAGGCAGATGTTTTTGCATTTAATTGACAAATGATATGGCTGAAGTTTGCAGGAGATAAATATGAAAGGGAACACAGAAAGTAGCAGATCCAAGAGTAAAGAGGTGATGTGTATTCCAATGCACAATGGATGGGTGCTGTAGTAGAATTCTTACTTGGAAGAAATCGTGCAATGTAAACCCAAAGATGCTTTAAGACTTCCTATACTATTTTAAGGATGCTTCTCTACCATAATGATGCTATCCTCTGCTTGAGTAACATATTTGACTTGATATTTAGAAGAAATATTAGAAAATCCATTCCTTCACACAGTGTGGATTAGAAGACCATCCTGTAGTAGAAAAATAACTGTGGATGGAGACTAAGTACTTGATTTCTAGGCCCAATACTGCGTTGATTGATTCTGGAATGTCACCTAACTCTTCTGATTCTTATTCTTTTCATAAGAAAAAAATAGCTGACTCCATTTTAATAAACAAAGATATAAGACAAATCAAACAGAATATCCTATCAGTATTTATCTGTACTTCAAAAATTATTTTCCAGTTTAAAATTCTCATTCCCTCAGTTACAGGTATCAATCAGTTTGTGGCATTTCTTTTTCCTTTTTCTTTTTAAAAAAATGTTTTCATTTATTTGAAAGTCAGAGTTACAGAGAGAGAAGGGGAGAGACAGAGGGAGAGATTCTCCATCCATTGCTTCACTCCCCAGATAGCAGCAACTGCAGGGGCTGGCCAGGCCTAACCAGGAGTCAGGAGCTTCTTCCATGTCTCTAATGTGGGTAGCAGAGGCCCAAGCATTTGAGTCATCTTCCTCTGCTTTTCTCAGGCCATTTGCAGGACGCTGAGTCAGAAGTGGAGCAGCCAGGATTCAAACCTGCACCCATATGGGATGCTGGCATTGCAGGTAGTGGCATTACAACTTTACCACAATGACAGCCCCACTTTATGACCTTTCTACACAATTTTACAAAGTTAGAAGTGGAAATAAATTGACAAATTGTAGACCTAAAGAAACAACAAAGAAAAATAAAATTCTGATTTGCAGAATACAAACTGGGAATTGAACCTACATTTTCATATATATCTATTTGTTCACTCCTCATTCACAGAATCAGTCATTCAACATGTGCTCTTTAGATTTTACTAGATGCTGAGTACTAGACACTAACCAATAGAATCCACTTTCATAACATCTCTCAGAATTGTGCTGTGCATGCCTTCCTGGAGTTTACTTTTTAAAGGGAAGGTAAAGAACACAGGATACTACCAAAAACTGCTAGAGGTCATGATAAACAAGGCCCGAAACCGTATATGGAGAATTTCCTAAAGGGGATAATCACCTTGACTTGAAAAGACGTAAAAGTCTTACTGGCTATGTTTATATTTGGATAAATAATAGGGTGTGACCATAACATTTTTGTTTTTCTCACTGTTAATAAATTGTACGCCTGTAGCCATGATGAATTTATTGAGCCAAAACTATTAGGCAACCTACCTCACATGAAAACACACATTAACCCAATATACACTCTCTTCTTTGAGTATTTCTTCAGAATTGTTGTAATCATTTGCCATGTTTTTCTTCTGATCAGAATTTTTGATCATGTTTCACTTTTTTTTTAGGAACTTCATGGATTTTTTTCTCTGTCTCTCTGTGACAGGGGTCAGAAAGTGTATTTTTCTGACCTTTGCAACTACAATATCTATGATCTGAATTCTACCTGCAAAAAAGCACCTGCTGAAAAATAGTGATGTACCATGCTATTCTTTCAACTTTCTCCTGGATTTGAAATACTCTAAACGAAATGCTAGAAAGGGAACTTCTGGAGATTCTGTTTGAGAATGAGACCATAGGGGATCTATTTTCTGACAAAGACAATGGCAAAGGAATGAAGTTTTGTTCCATCATCGAACACACAATGAATTCTAGGACACAGTAGGGTGGACTTGCCAGCTGTAACGTCCAGTGTTTGGACCTGTGGGACCAGTGTTTGCCTTATCAGAACACCTCTGCAACATGACTATGGGTGTCACTCCTGAAATATAAGCTCAACCTTGCTTGGTTGATCAGTCCTCCTAGTTATTCCTTGAGTTCTTTTAGCATCACCATAATAAGTTAATTTCTACTTAGTCAAGCAGACCTTGCTTCATTATTGAAAGCTGAGAACCACATCTCACACTGAAGCAGATAGTCTGTGAAGATGATATCTGTTACCAATATCATAATCTTGGAGAACTTTGACTAGCAAAGAGTAACTTATTTCTGTTTCAAAAAACATGCATAGATTGAGATTAATCCATTTGAGTTGACTTTTGTGTAAGGTACAAAAAGAGGTCTGGTTTCATACTTCTGCACGCAGAGATCTAATTTGAACACTCAATGTTCCCAGCACCATTTGTTGAAGAATCTGCCCTTTCTCAAATGATTGATTTTAGCTTGTTTGTCAAAGATTAGTTGGGTGTAGATGTTTGCATTCATTTTTGGGGTCTGTTTCTGTTCCATTGGTATACATGTCAATTTTTGTGCCATTTTGATTATAACTATCCATAACATGTCTGAAATCTTGTATTGCGATGCTTCCAGCTTTGTTTTTTTGTTTCCAATTGCTTTAGTTACTTGGGATCTCTTGTGTTTCCATATCAATTTTAGCATAGCTTTTTCTAGATCTGAGAAAAATGTCATTGGAATTTTGTTTGGAATCATATTGAAACTGTGCATTGTTTTCAGTCATATGACCATTTGATGATATTAATTCTTCCAATACATTTGATGATATTAATTATTCCAATACACAGACATGAAAGATTCTTCCATTTTTTGAATCTTATTCTATTTCTTTCTTTAATTTTTTTTTTAGTTTTCATTGTAGATATCTTTCACATCCTTGATTAAATATATTTAAAGTATTTTTTAGTGTCCCTATATATATATAGGGTCATGTCATATGCAAGTAGGAATAATTCAATTTCCTCTTTTCCAATTTGTATTCTTTTAATTGCTTATTCTTGCCTAATGGTTCTGGTTAAAACTTTCAGGACTATATTGAATAGCAATGGTCAGAGTGGGCATCCTTGTTTGGTCACAGATCTTAGTGGAAATGCTTCCAACTCTTCCCCATTCAATAGGATGCTGGCTGTGGGTTTGCTGTATATTGTCTTTACTGTGTTGAAGAATGTTCCTTCTATACATAATTTGTTTAAGGTTTTTTTCTTTTTTCATGAAAGAATATTATATTTTATCAAATGTTTTCTCTGCATCTGTTGAGATAATCATATGGTTTTTATTCTTCAATTTGTTAATGTGATACATCACATTTATTGATTTGCATATTTTGAGCCATCTCTGCATAAAAGGGATAAGTCGCTCTTGCCTGATGTGAATGAGTTTTGTGATGTTTTGTCAGATTCAACTGGCTATTATTTTGTTGAGGATTTCTGTATTTAGGTTCATCAGGGATATTGGTCTACAGTTCTACTTGTAAAATCTTTCTCTGGTTTAGGAATTAAGGAGATTCTGACCTCATGGAAGGGATTTGGAGGGTTTCCCCTACTTTCAATTATTTTGAATATTTGAGAAGAATTAGAATTAATTGTTTAAAAGTTTTACAGAATTCAGTTGTGAAGCCATCTGGCCCTAAGCTTTTTACTCTGATTTGATTAATTTGGATCTGCTCTTACACCCCTTTTTTTGGATTAGTTGGGACAATGATGCATCAATTTTCTTACTTTTCAAAAAAAACCCAGCTCACTTCACTGATCTTTTGTACCTTTTTGTTTATTTATTCTCTAATTGTAATGATATGTTTCTTGCTAATAAGTTTTGTTTTTTTTCTTGTTCTAGGTACTTGTGATGCATTCTTAGATTATTTAGTTGTTGCCTATCCAATTTTTTGATGTAGGCACTAGTTGGTATAAATTTACTTCTTTGTTTTTTTTTGACAAGCAGAGTTAGACAGTGAGAGAGACAGAGACAGAGAGAAAGGTCTTCCTTCCGTTGGTTCACCCCCGAAATAGCCACTATGGCTGGTGTGCTGCACCGATCTGAAACCAGGAGCCAGGTGCTTCTTCCTGGTCTCCCATGCGGGTGCAGGGTCCAAGGACTTGGGCCATCCTATACTGCACTCCCAGGCCACAGCAGAGAGCTGGACCGGAAGAGGAGCAACCAGGACAGAATCCTGTGCCCCATCCGGGACTAGAACCCAGGGTGCCGGCGCCACAGGTGGAGGATTAACCTAGAGAGCCACAGCACTGGCCTAAACTTCCTTCTTAACCATGCTTTTGCTGTATCTCATAAGTTTTGGCATGCTGTATTGTTATCTTCATTCATTTCCAAGAATTTTTTTTATTTCCCTTTTGATTTCTTCTGTGACCCATTGTTCATTAAGGAGTGTGTTGCTTAGTCTCCTAGTATTTGCATAATTTCAAGAGTCTCTTAAGTTGTTACTTTCCAGCTTAACTCCATTGTGGTCAGAAAAGATACATGGCACAATTTCAAAATTTTGTCATTTTTTTAGATTTGCTTTATGGCCCAGCATATGTTTTCTCCTAGAGAAAGTTCCATGCTGTGATGAAAATAATGTGAACTTTACAGCTGCAGGATGAAAAGTTCTGTAGATATCATTTAAGTTCTTTTGATCCATAGTGTTGATTAACAGTTGTTTCTTTGCTGATTTTTGTCCAGTTATTTGTCTATTGATGAAAATATGGTGTTGAACTCTCCCATTTATGGGGGCCTATATCTCCCTTTTAATTCACTAACATTTTCTTTATTAGCCAGGCTTTTGGAGAATTTAGGTCAATTGCATTCAAAGTCATCATTGATAAGTAACTACTTGCTCCTGCCTTTTTCTCATAAATATCCCTATTGTTTGCTTTAGATTTCCTTTTTATTTTTGTGAGGATATTTTCTGTCTTTAAATTCTTTCATAAGATGGCTGTCTTTCTCCATTTCTGTGTGTAGTACATCCTGAAGTTTCATTTATAAGACTGGATGAGTAGGAACAAAATTTTTCAATTTCTATTTGTTTTGGAAGGTGTTTATTTCACTTTCATTTACAAATGAGAACTTGCTGGGTACAGTATTCTGTGTTGATTAGTTTTTGCTTTAGGACTTAGCCTATGCCTCTCCATTCTTCACTAGCCTGTAATGTTTCTGATGAGAAATTAGTTGTCAACCTAATTGCAGATCCTCTGAAAGTAACCTGGTATTTCTCCCATGCACATTTTAGAATCTTTTCTTTATATTTTACTGTTGAAAATTTAACTAAAATAGTCCATCTTCCACTGCTATCCCAGGCACATTAACAGGGAGCTGGATCTGAAGTGGAGAAGCTGGGACTTAAACCTGGGCCAGTATGGGATGTTGTCATTGTAGGCAGTGGTTACACTACAATGCTGGCCCCAGGAGAAACTCTTAAAGACTAACAGGAATGAGCCAAGAGAGAAGGAGCAGTTGAAGATATTAGAACTAAAGGCTTTAATAAATGAATAAAATTGTAGGACGAATTACAAGGATGTGACTCAGGGTACAATTTAGACTTGTCTTGGAACAACAATAACAACAACAAAAAACACCCTTTCCATCACAGCAAGAAAAAGTGGGAAAATATGTATGGACTAGTAAATTTGGTACTAGTAAGTAGAAGCTTTCCTATCTGAGTGAGGAGGGCAGAGTTATGCTGAGGCCGCACGTTTGAAGAGTATGGGGAAAGTTGGCTGCAGCTTTGCAAGTTTCAACCAAGAAAATCGTCTCGGGAATCAGCATGGGAGGTGGCAGTGCCAGCATCCCATTTCAAAGTGCCAGTTTTAGTCCTGGCTTCTTTGCTTCCAAACAAGCTCCCTGCTTCTCTGCCTGGAAAAGCAGTGGAACACGGCCCAAGTACTTGGGCTCTTGCCATCCACGTGGGAGACTTGGATAGAGTTCCTGGTGGCTGACTTGTAGGCATTTGAGGAGTGAACCAGTGAATGACGATCTCTCTCTCTCTCTCTCTCTCTCTCTCTCTCTCTGTCTCTTCTTTTCTCTTTGACACTTAGATTTTCAAATAAATAAATAAGTAAAAAGGAATATTTATTAGGAAACTACATTAACATTACTGGGCATTGCTGAAAGTTCCAGAATTTTCTTCAATCTTCAGATAATTTTTTAAAACTTTTATTTAATAAATATAAATTTCAAAAGTACAGCTTTTGGACTACAGTGGCTTTTCCCCACCATAACTTCCCTCCCACCCGCACCCCTCCCATCTCCTACTCCCTCTCCCATTCCATTCATGTCAAGATTCATTTTCAATTATCTTTATATATAGAAGATCGGTTTAGCATATGTTAAGTAAAGATTTCAACAGTTTGCACCCACACAGAAACACAAAGTATAAAGTACTTTTTGAGTACTAGTTATAGCATTAATTCACTTTGTACAACACATTAAGGACAGAGATCCTACATGAGGAGTAAGTGATTCCCGTTGTTGACTTAACAAATTGACACTCTTGTTTATGGCATCAGTAATCACCCGAGGCTCTTGTCATGAGTTGCCAAGGCTATGGAAGCCTTTTAGTTCAAGAATTCCTTCTATCAGTACTTATACCCTGGATACAGATTCAAATATGGTAGATAATTGTTTAGCTAAGATTGATATTTTTCCAAGATAGGTGCAAAGAATGGATTACGGAATAGACATTATTTCTTGAAGGCCTGATTTTTGTACCTTGTTAAAGTAAGAAGCCCTTCATCTTAACGTTATGTCCAGAATTGAAGAGAAATATTAAAATTGTAATTTTCACACTTGCAAATTGCTTAGCTAATAATCGGGAAAGGCATTCATTACCAAGAAAAAAACTATATAAATTGTGACTTTTGTAGTGCATTAAGCAAAACTTCAGTCTGCATTTTAAATTCCTGTTATTAGGAATGACTATTAGAAGAATAATGAAATAAGTCATTTTCATATATTTATAGCACATATTCGTTATTCTCAAAGTCTTATAAAGGGTAGTCTATACAAATGAATTTAAGTGCTTTTTCATTCATATAAATAAAATGTTAAGTAGTTTGAGGAATTGCTGTAAATACTGTAGGTTAAAGTACTTTCAGTAATCTTTTTCTTTAATGATGGTGGCAGTTAAAAGAACATTTCGATACTTGTTCTTGATAATGACAACATAAACCCGAAGATGTAAGATGTCTTTCTTGGAAAGCACGTGACATCCACATTTGGAAGGTGGAATCATAAAATGGATTTCTGTTTCCCGTTTAATGTTCACAGGGTCAATGCATTTTACAAGGAGAAAGGTGTTGTAATGTTGTCACAGCCGTTCTCTACTCTTCTGCCTTTGCTGTACTTCAGGGTAATGTTGTTATGTTTTTTTCTCCTGTTTTGTTTGACCATCTCCACTGAGAATTAATCCCAAAACCTTATCAAGTCCTGCAGGGCCTTTCGTGATGGGGCCTCAAGTTACTTACTTTACCCCTAAGTTAAAGTTAAAACCTCATGAATCTTGGCCGGCAGCATGGCTCAATAGTCTAATCTTCCACCTGCGGCACCAGCACCCAGGATTCTAGCCCTGGTTGGGGTGCCAGATTCTGTCCTCGTCGCTCCTCTTCCTGTCAGCTCTCTGCTGTGGCCTGGGAGTGCAGTGGAGGATGGCCCAAGTCCTTGGGCCCTGTTCCCACATGGAAGCCAGGAGAAGCACCTGGCTCCTGGCTTGGCTCCTGGCTTCTGATCAGTGCGGTGTGCTGGCCGCAGCGGCCATTGTGGGGTGAACCAGCAGAAAAGGAAGTACTTTCTCTCTGTCTCTCTCTCTCTCTCTCTCTCTCTCTCACTGTCCACTCTGCCTGTCCAAACAAACAAAAAACTACACAAACCTCCTCTCCTGTCTCAGAACACTTGTACTCGGTTCCTTCTGTCTACAATTCTCTTCCCTAGGCTACTCACATGGCTGTCTTCAGTTCATTTGAATCTCATTTTAAAAGTCATCTCCTCAAAGACAACTCCCTGACAACCCTATGTAAGATATCAGGCTCCATCTCTCCACTGTATATTCTATGGAGTAGAGTCCACTATTTTTGGGAACCTATTCTTGACTTTTCTTGAGCTTCCAGGTACACAAAACAGCCCCTCTCCCTTGGCAGTGAGTGACCCTTCACTAAGTTCTCCCTGACTGCATGTGAATCGAAGCATGCACACTATTTCCAGGCCAGCTCCACAGGTTCTGGGTATCCCATCTTTGGGTTCTATTTCCTCTTCTTGGTGTCTAGGGGGTCAATGGCCACCCAGTCCAAGTCATGACCATTGCAGGAATCTAAGAAATTATGAAGGGACACGATGGAAGGAAATCCTGCCAATAAATGGCCCTGTGTAGCATAGCTATGCACCAATATAGAAAACTAACACCAAACTATGAAAAGAAAGAAAGAAATTTCTATCAAGTTCTTTCAGAGACTGAGTTTGTGTTGGATCTTTTTATTTTAACAATAGCAGTTTAGTCTTACTCTAATGGACTTTGCTGAAATCTCCTCACAGTACTTAGCACTCCTGGCATGATCTTATATGTGAAGGTTATAGTTTAATTTTATTTTATTTTGCATCTACTTCTATCTTTCTTGTCGTCTCTGTGCTCACTGCCCCTCTTCGTGTCCTTCATGGTGTGTCCGTGTGTGCTGGACAGAGACCTGCACAGAGGCAGTGTAAAGTCTAGGCTCCATTGCTGCAATCCCAGGAGCACTTCCGCCTCCGGCAGAGAGTGCAGCGGAGCTCTGCTGGAATGTGGCTCTGTAACTTGGCTTTCAGGGGATGTACACCTCTGTCAGGTACCTTTACGCTAAAGGCCATTTCAGAAAGCAGACAGGTTGGCAAAGCAAAAGGAATTGAGCCCTGCAAAGAACTCATCTCCGAGATTAAATCTTTGAAGATCCTCAGATAGCCATTATTACCCTGGCTCTCTTCCAACTGAGAGTCAGCGAAATGATCAGTCTTATCTCCCAGGTAAAGGAGGATACTCAGAGCCCATTTCTTTTTGAGTGTATAAAATAAAAAATTCACTGAGTGGTTACTTCCCGTGTTTGGCAGTTTTAAGATAGACAGTACTTTTCCGGAACAGAGGGGGAGTTGGCAACACAAGTTTTCATGTGCTGAGAAAGCTCATCAGCTCCTTGTGGCTTGATTGTTAAATGAGTTTAAGTGCTATATTTTTATATATAATTTATGGAATTGCTGATTAAATATATGTTATATTTCACTCCCAAGACCTGCTAAATTAAATCTATGTTAGAAATGTTGAAGAGACTCTTTCACAATTTCATCTTTTGACTAATTAAAAAATTAAAATGCCTAAATGCATATATATACAAAAACAGGCAAATTAACTGTATTTTACCTTACATTAAATAATGAAATAATCTTTTCATGTATTCCATGTTGGACATTGGCATTCCAATTATCTCATTATTCTTTCCCCCCTTACTTTTCCTACATGGATTATAAGTTTCTTGAGAGCAAGATTTCATTGAATATTTTCTTTGTTCTAATTAAAGAGCTTATTACAGCACTATAAATGCAATACACTCTCAACAAATAGTTAAATAGAATTAGAAGTTAATTTTTTACAATATATAAAAACCTCTAAGAAGCTCTAAATTTTATTTAGATTTTATTAAACCCTTAGTAATTAACACTGACCCACAGTAATTAACAGTGATCCACAAATTGAATTAGATTTTTTTGAAGGAATCGTGCTGAAACAGCATTTGTTTTCATTTTTATCTAGACTGAAATACTGGAAATTTCACTATAAATTTAACATATGCCTACTCCCAAAGCAACATATTTTACTTTTTTAGGATGCCAATGAATTTTTTCAGTACCACATTTAGACCCAAGCATGAAGAGCCCCTGCTCTGGACCCTTACACCTAAGAGGTACATCTCTGCAGTCTGGAGAACCCTACTTGAAAGTTGTTAAGTTCTTCTGCAGTGCCTGGGATCAGCAAGGGCCATCATTATACAATACTCCCAAGGTGCCCAGACCCAGATTGGAGCACGATTGTGGTTTGGTGCCCTTTCCTCCCATTTACGCTACCCTGTGACCTTTCAATCCACATGTTGAGTTGACTAGATGTCCCAAGAAGCTTTGGGATTCATGTCTAGGGGGTTTTATTAGGGTCCTCTGTCTGGGACCATGTTCCAGCATGGTGGTCTAAAAAATGGGTTGCTCTCTATGGCAGATGAGATATGTTTTTTACAGTATTGTACAAGATTTGGCTGCAGGGATGAGATTGACATTTGCAATCTGGTTGTGCCTCACCTACATAGTAAACAAGTTGGGTTTACCAGGGATCTGAGCTACACATTGCTCATCTTTGATCACTGGGCCTTTCTACATTTATATCTCTGCATCAACTGTGGCCCCATTAGCTTTTGAAAGTGGTGTTGCTCTGACCTCTAGAACCAGAGGAAACTGAAGGTGGTGCTCTATGGCCTGCGTGCCTCCTTCCTGCTACCAGCACCACCCCTGCAGCATCTTTGCTGTGTCAGGCAATATCCCATGATGCTTTGGCCTATATGTACTGAGGGATTTCCAGACAGTTGGTCCATAATTTCAATGGGTCTTCTTAATCATATTATCTTGCCTCAAACAATGGAATAAAACTTCGCTCTCCATTGATGTATTAATTGCAGCCACTATAACAAATTACCATAAACCTGGTGATGTGAAAAAAACAGAAATTTGTTCATTAACAATTATGGAGGATGAAAATTCAAAATCATTTTCACCAGGCTGACTTCAAGGTTTCATTAGGCACATCCTAGCTATAGAATTACTAGGAGAGGGATTTTTCTTTGACTTATTCAGCCACGGATGACTGTCAGGATTCATCTGTGGTCACATTATCCAGTCTTTGGATTCATGGTCATGTTGTATTCTCCTTTTCTGTGTCAATTCTCCCTCTGTATCCTCTTACAAGAACATTTTGGACTACAATTAGGGCCCACTTTATTATTCAGGATAATCTCTTCATCTTAATATACACCAATTAATTTGCTCTGGGTGGGGCCAGCGCTGTGGCACAGAGAGTTAAAGCCCTGTCCTGCAATGCCAGCATTCCATATGGGTGCCGGTTTAAGACCTGGCTGCTCCACTTCCAGTCCAGCTCTCTGCTATGGCTTGGGAAAGCAGTAGAAGATGGCCCAAGTCCTTGGGCCCCTGCACCTGTATGGGAGACCCAGAAGAAGCTCCTGGCTCCTGGTTCTGGCCATTGTTGTCAATTAGGGAGTGAGCCAGCGGATGGAAGACCTCTCTCTCTTTCTGCCTCTCCTCTCTCTGTGTAATTCTGACTTTCAAATAAATAAATAAATATTTAAAATAAAATTGGTCCAGGAAGTTTCTTTTTGTCACATAATGTAAGAGTCACAAGTTTCAGAGGTTAGTACCTTGATCTTTTCGAAGGTTATTATTCCTTCTATCACTCTGAACAAGAGATGGGCCTTCCACTCTTTCTGTTCCATTTATCTCATCTTTCCATTGATGATACTGAGTGGAAAGTAGATATGCAGTCAACATTGAAATAATGTGCAGTGATGGCTATCTAAGGTATTTGGTTATCATTTATACTGCAAAATTCTGAATGGTAAATTTAAAAAAATTATTGTATACCTTTTCTTCTATGTTCTGAACAGAGTTTACATTTGTGATCACCATAAATGCATAAATGAGGGAGAATCATTAAAAAGCAGTACTCTCAGGTGACATGATAAATGATGCAGTATAATGAATAATCAGGAAATCAATATTATAAAATAGTGTTGAGGAAATGTGCAGGAAAAAATACTTCTAACACCCCTGTAGTTTCTTTCTTTTTTTAATTCTTAATTATTTATTTGAAAGAGTTACACATAGAGAGATGGAGAGGCAGAGAGAGAGAGACAGAGAGAGAGAGACAGACAGACAGACAGGTCTTCCATCTGCTGGTCCACTCTCCAGTTGGCCACAATGGCTGAAGCTGTGCTTCTTCTATCAGCTGATCTGATGATGCTGGGGGCTTCTTCCAGGTCTCCCACACAGGTACAGGGGCTCAAAGATTTGGGTCATCTTCTACTGCTTTTCCAAGACATAGCCTAGAGCTGGATTGGAAGTGGAGCAGCCAGGACTCGAACTGGTGCCCAAATGGGGCGCTGGCACTGCAGGTAGTGTCTTTACTCTCTATGCCACAGTGCCAGCCTCATGTAGTTTTAATATAAACAGATTTCAAAGACATAACTCCTCTCTTATGGTCAGAGATATGAAATTACTCTGATATGGCAACTTAACAATAAAGAACACAAAGTGTTAGGGCACCAGGAATAGTTAGCATGCTTAGAGAAATGAGAGTTTGCTTGTGAATCAATCTTTCTTGACACTGTTTTGGTCCCTTGGATGTTGCTTCTAACTGCTAAGATAGACCCAAGGCAAGCTGTAATCTGGAAGACATGTGAATCCAACAGAAGAAATTACACTGCTGGCTAACAAAGGCTCAACCAGTTGGTCTTCTGCAAATGAGTTTATTAAGTAATAGACAGAAATGATACAGCTGCTCGGGAAATGAATCTACTCTATTTGAGTTTATTTACACCATTTTAAGCCTCAGTCATGCAGCCTACATTTTGTGCAAGAAGGACTTTAAGAGAAGTAAACAGATCTATTTTAGTACCGCTGGAATGTAGAGTCCATGAAGGGACAGATTTTGTAACTCTGGTTCCTAGAACTGCGTTTTAGCTCCACAGCTACTAAATATTTCTCTTTGAATGGACATTTGAGAGAGTACTGACCCTGGACTTTAAATTTCTGGATATTACTATATCATTTTTATTATTAAAATTATTTCTGTAGAACCCAAACTGAAATCCAGTACTGGGAGGGTTACCTTATGATGGTGGCAAGATTTCAAAGTATATTTTGATTAATTAAATGTAAAATAATTTTGAGGATAGTGGAAGTAATCTTTCACCCTGAAATGTGAACTGAACAGAATGAAGACCAAGAAAGGTTCTTCAGCTTTTGCCCCAGTAACACTGATTCTTACAAAAAGGCTCTACCAGCCAGAAGTTTACCTCATTCGGTTTTGTCAAAAGTTTATTTTAAAGCTATTCATTATTCAAATACCAGAAGAATTCAGCCAAATCATGAATCACTATCATTAATTATTCACTGGGATTAAGGAATCGGTTATAACCGTGTCTCCGTTTAATCCTGTTTTATTAATTTATATTCTTGGCAAACTGTTCTACTAAACGGATTCCAGCTTACTGTGGGGACCCAGAGAAAGAATAGAAGGTCCCTGGGGTCAAAGAGCAGCATTTGCTTTAATTTGATAAAATAAATTAGCATGGGATTATGGGTGCTATTAGCATAAAATCCCCCAGTGCTGTTGCTCTGGCCTCAGGAGCATGTGGAGTGACAATGTTGGCTCTTGCCTGAATTTCCATCAAATTGGAGCTTACTGAATAGCTGTACTGAAATAGGCAGTATGAGAAGTTGTTGCTCTTCGTGAACTTGTCAGTGTGTGTATGCACGAAGAGCATTGGTACATGATGGCATATAGGAAAAAAATCAAGGACTTACATCTCCTAAAAGACCTTCAGGTCAGCAGGGATCCATTCAGTACTCCTTTTCTACCTTGGCAGTGGAGGAAAGAGGAACAGAAATTTCCCTTTAAATATCACTTCCAAAAGTCAGGACTGAGCAGAGATGTCTCTCACTTTACCTCTGCCCTTTTTTCTAAACTAGTTATGGATCTGAGTACCATAATCGACAATATAATTAAGCATTAGGGTTCTCTCAAGAAAAAGAGTTTTCTACTTCTGAGATATATTCTTCAAAGTTCTGTTTCTTTCTCATTTGTTGTAAAAATAGCTCATCCAAATTTAAGTGGTGTCCAAATGTTCTCTTTTTGAATATACCTACATTTTTCTTTTTTGAAAATCTTTTATTAATATAAAGAGAATAGATTCATGTATTTCATAGGTACAGTGCTAACAAGATAACCCTGTAGCTTTAGATTTCAGTCCAATTCACACCTGGGATAGTTTCCCCTTTACAGTGAGTGGAGCCAACTACTTATGTTGCATGTGCCTACTTAATTCTACTTCTACTAGCTAGCTCCTTTGCTCCTTTGCATCTTCCTTTATGTTATGTACATAGAAGATGGATCTAGATGCAATGTATTGGTCTATCATGAAATACATTAAGTTTTAATATTTAGAAGGCACACAGAAGCCTGTGAGGCACTGACGCCAGTTCTCTGGCTTCCTGTGCCCTCCATGTTGGCCATGAAGAGGCTCAGAGAATCAGTAAGATGGCATGGCAGCCACAGTAACTCTGGCAAGCTGTGATACAGGGTTCAAGACAATGTCATCTGGGCATTTGAAAGCAGACTTTTCCTTACCAGCCTCTTTGAAACAGGCATGAGATTGAAAACACAAAGTCACAACAGTCAAACAAGCATGGAATTGCTCTAAATATGTTTTAAATGAGAATTGTTAAAGGAGAATTTGATTTCTGGTATATGGGGGTAAAGAAGAGCCCCTTAGTTCACTAAAAGCAACCCCTCTAAAAAAGGAAAAACTGATGTTTGGAGTGGAGACACAATCCAGCCGCCTTTTGAAGATTAATAAAGAATCAAAATTGAGTGTTACTGTTAGGGCAATATCTTCCCTATCCATGATTTCTAAATCCCATTGTATGCAAATGGCATCAAATAGAATTTCTAAGTTCAGAAGATAGTTCTTCTTCTCTTGTCCTTCTGTTTTGTATCTTAACCCCTCTCCTCCTCTATTCCAATATCCGGATATAGATGGGAACAAGTCCTTGGATACGGTTATACTTAGGGGTGGTACCAGACCACCTACCACCCACCAACTTCCAGTGGACAAGATGCCAGGTGAAGACAGAAGCCTTCACCAATACTTCATTACACAGAGCTACTGCTGTCAGTAAATGAAAGTGCGAAGATGGCTTTGTAAAAAATGAGTTATATCATTTTATGAAATTTGTATATAGGCTGTTCAAAGCTGTTTGATATTAAAAATGTTAGAGGGAAACTCCACTGAGACTCACAGAGAGGCAATAATATTTAAATATATTACTAAGCGTGACATCTAAATACTTTATTTTTCAATATCCCACCACACTTCATGATAATCTCAGCCATAACCGTAATGCGTTGGGTAGCAACCTTGTTTATCACTCTTCAAGAATGCTACCTGTTTTGCGTTTAGCCCAGTTCTAAGTGCTTTATCTTAAGAACGCATTTGATGGCCTGCAGACATCAATAGAAGTACAGAAAACGCTTTTGCACCAGTTTGCTTCCACTCAGCTCTTATTCAGAGAGCTGTCCCTGGAAATATTAGCCACTCAGCCTAGTTCTCCAAAGCAGAGAGGCCTTCAATGATCAGCCCCATAGTAAAGACAAGTCATTTCTTTTTCTTTTTCTATTAGAAGCTTGGCTCTTCTGAGTTCTTATTCTGAGAATGGCTGATTGTTTTTCAGGATTATATTTGTTGTAAACAATGGATATTGATTTCCTAGATTCTTTGAGAAATCCAGCGTAAAATGGTCACTGGGTCTGAACTTGTAAGTGGATGTCTGCCCAACAGATGTTGTTGTAGATCCTGTTCCTCATGAAGTATACTCTTTGCAAAGTCCATAGGTGAAAATTCTACTGAACCCAATGTGTCTATGTCAAGGCTGTGTGCCAGTAGAGCAGTCAGGGCCCATGTCAGATTTGTCTTAGGCTTGGGGTAGGAAAGCAGAGCAGAGATGGGGAAGAATTCTGACATGGGAACCCAAATATCGTGTCCTGTACCTGGTCCTGCCATTAGTTCCTGTGTCTCGTGTTATTTTCCTCTCAAGGCTCCATATCCTCAAGGATAAGGTGACAATATTAGACCAGGCCATACATTCCCCATGGAAGCAATATTACTCCAAGCAGACAGCAATTGATTCTTAAGGGATACAAAATATTACATTGGTTTGTAATTCTCCAAAGCTCAACCTAACCTAATAAAAATCATATTTTTTAGTACTGCGTTTATCTAATGAGAGATAGTTAAATATATTTTAATTTTTCTTCATAGATGTCTGACATCTGGAACAAGAAGAAGCATCCTCAGAAACACTGAATTAAATAGGAACTAAAGTCTCTAGAAATCCAAAATTATGATATTCAACAACATATAGCAATTCCTATGAAATTATGGGAATCAGATATATTTAATAATGCAGTTTTCTATAATGGTACAAACTATATAGTTAAAAACTAAAATTGCAAATTATTTCTTTATTATAAACTTGGTGTTTATAAACTGATGCAAGATAGACAATGGTTGGGGCCTGTGCTGTGGCATAGAAGGTTAAGCCTCTGCCTGCAGTGCCAGAATTCCTGGAGGTTCCATTTTTGATCTAGCTCCCAGATAATGTGCCTGGGAAAGCAGTGGAAGAAGGCCCAGGTAGTTGGGCTCCCACATGCTTGTGGGAGACCCAGAGGAAGCTCCTGGCTCCTGGCTTCAGCCTGGCGCAGCCCTGGCTCTTGTGGACATTTGTGGAGTGAACCAGCAGATGAAGAATCTCTCTCTCCCTCTCTTTCTCTCTCTCTGTTGTCTCTGCTTTCAAATAAATAAATAAGTCTTTCATTAAAAAGATAGACAATGATATTGAATTATGTCAATAGTGCAATTTTTAACATACAAATAATCTGAACTACAAGACTTTCTAGAAAACTATGATTTTCTCTCTTGCTGACATGACCCTCAATTGATCATTTTAGTGCAAAAAGATCTTTTTTTTTCTTTTTTTGTTTTTTTAATAACGCTTTTATTTAAAGAATATAAATTTCCAAAATACAGCTTATAGATTACAATGGATTCCCCCCCCATAACTTCCCTCCCACCCACAACCCTCCCCTTTCCCACTCCCTCTCCCCTTGCATTCACATCAAGATTCCTTTTCAATTCTCTTTATATACAGAAGATCAGTTTAGTATATATTATGTGAAGATTTCAACAGTTTGCCCTCACATAGCAACACAAAGTGAAAAATACTGTTGGAGTACTAGTTATAGTATTAATTCACAATGTACAGCACATTAAGGACAGAGATCCTACATGATTAAATTGATTGATTTTCTATGCAATTTCCAACTTTTTTCATTTTTAATGTGCCGGCACACCGGGTTCTAGTCCCGGTCGGGGCACCGGATTCTGTCCCGGTTGCCCCTCTTCCAGGCCAGCCCTCTGCTGTGGCCCAGGAGTGCAGTGGAGGATGGCCCAGGTGCCTGGGCCCTGCACCCCATGGGAGACCAGGAAAAGCACCTAGCACCTGGCTCCTGCCAACGGCAGCCATTGGAGGGTGAACCAACGGCAAAAGGAAGACCTTTCTCTCTGTCTCTCTCTCATTGTCCACTCTGCCTGTCAAAAAATAAATAAATAAAATAAAATTTTTTGAAATACATACATATCAGAAATTTTCAAGAAGTTTATAAAAAGTGTGTTTTATGAGGGCTGGTGCAGCAGGTTAAGTCACTGCCTGAGACACCAGCATCCTATATTGGAGTCCTGGTTCAAGTCCCGGCTGCTCCGCTTCTGACCCATCTCCCTGTTAACACACCTGGGAAAGAGCAGATGCTGACCCAAGTAGTTGGGCCTTTGCCACTCATTTGAGAGACCTGGATAGAGTTTTGGGTCCTGACATTGGCCTGGCCCAGTCATGGCTGTTGTAGCCATTTGAAGCATAGCCAGCAAATAGAATTTCTCTTTTTCTCTGTCTCCCTCCCACCTGACCCTGACAATCTGCCTCTCAAGTAAATCTTCTAAAAAAGTGTGTATTATGCATAAAACTCTACATGAATTTCAATTTTTTGCAACTGTAAATAGTAAATTTTTCATTGATTTGAATTATTTGAAAGGCAGACACATACATGCACACACACACGCACACACACACATCTTATGCACTAACTCATTTCCCAAATGCCTGGGGCCAGGAAATCAATCCAGGTCTCCTATGTGGTTGGCAGGGATGCAGCCACTTGAGCCATCACCCACTGCTTCCCAGGATGCAGGCTTCCTAAGCAGCATCCTGGCCACTACACCAAATGCCTGCCCTAACATATATTTTAATTCCATTTGCCATGGATTTTTGAAGTATTCTAGTATATCTGGTCACTAACTAGGTCCACTCTTTCTTTCCAGTCAATCTATAAAACAGTGTTCTGTTTGGATTTTCTATTTTCGTGTTGATTAAAATGATTATTTAAGAACAGTTCTGTCTAAATTAAATCTCTTTTGTAGTAGGTCAAATGCTTTCTTCCTCATGTAATGATGATCTTCTTATTTCCTAAATGCTTTGATACCATGTTTTTGTATTATTTTGCACACCTCTCAGTCATAGCAATAAATCAGTCAGTCAAAAAGATCTTAAATAACAGTTTACATGTATATTAGTTAAAAGAAATAATTTTATTGTTCAATTCTTAATTAACTATGTTTTCCACATATTCTTTTCTCCACTAATTTTTTTATAGAAAATAAAAGCATTTTTCTTAACTGAAACAAAACCAAAAGGAACAGGAAAGGAGTTAGGTATTATAACAGCATGGACTTTAAAGATGGATTTGTATTTTTCACCTTTGAAAATTTTCATAACGTTATGAGCCTCAGGTTTTTGTTTTATTTCTTAGGGATATTGTAACAACTTAATGTTAATTATATTGGAAACCATTATAAACTTCTACATAATAGCTTCTTTAGCAATAGCTGTTGTTATTAGTGAATATTGCATATCTGCTTTGGCGTCACTCTGGTTTTTGCAGGAACAGCAAAATAAATTCTGGCGTAGTGTCCACAGTCATAACCTTCTCTTAGTCCTTTGCCAACCAACAGAAATATTTCTTTCTCTCCTCACTTAAAATAAACAGGCAATTAGCACTGTTGGAAAACTCTTTGGAGTTCTTTACATTTCAGATTTTCTAAATTGGGAGATTCCTTTTCTCAGATTCCTTTACTTTCCCTTTTCTCAGAACATCTCAGTAAGCCTTGTTCAAGGTAAAAGAAGTGGTTAATCTGCAGTTCTTCCAAACACTTCCAAGTACTGTTCAAAATATGAGATGAAGCCTGCATTAATGAAAGAGCCTCATAGGGTGGACGTTGACCAGTTCTTGGGTTGGCAATGTCCTTTGATAGTCAATGCAGAAGTCCCCTCCATTTCTAGAGTTCATTCTACTATCTCCCCAGCATTGTTTCCCATCATCTAAAGTAAAATGATCATTTTACTTGGAATTCTTGCTTTTTCATCAATAATGTTTGATCTCTTCTCTTCTCTTCAGCTAAACACTACACATCTGACTGTGATCTGTTACCATGTTTAATGCTCTATGAAAAATGAGGCATTTTAGAGAACTAATTGCTCAGTTGGGCAGCTAGTGGTCAGATGCAACCACAGAGATGATCCATTAGTGACACAACCCATCGTTGGGCAGAATGTCTGTATGTGTTTGCAAACTGAGGCTTGAATCACTGAGCAGTGATTTTCAGGTTCTGCTCTATCCAAGTGAGCCAGCTGGCCACTTTCGAAACATAAATGACAAACATACTAGAATTCTTGACAGCAAGGTTTGTCTGTACTATCTGTATTAAACTCCGAATGTGAAGTCTTTAGTGGCTGGTTAAGTGACAGATTGGTTTTGCAAATATTCTTACTCAATCCTTTGAATGGGTAGATTTCTCAATTTACTATGAGTGGTATTTTTTCTTTTTTTTTTTTTAATTTTTTTTAAACAGACTACAGAGTCCCTGAGAGGGGGCCTGAGCCTTTAAATTTTTGTTTTGTTTTGGTTTGGTTTTTGACAGGCAGAATTAGACAGTGAGAGAGAGACAGAGAGAGAAATGTCTTCCTTTTCCATTGGTTCACCCCCAAAATGGCCGCTATGGTTGGTGCACTGCACTGATCTGCAGTCAGGAGCCAGGTGCTTCTCCTGATCTCCCATGCGAGTGCAGGGCCCAAGCACTTGGGCCATCCTCCACTGCACTCCTGGGCCATAGCAGAGAGCTGGACTGGAAGAGGAACAACCGGGACAGAATCCAGCGACCCTACCAGGACTAGAACCCGGCGTTTTGGCACCGCAGGCGGAGGATTAGCCTATTGAGCTGTGGCGTCCACCTATGTGTGGTATTTTTACTACCAGTCTCCAAGGGAAAGGAATCTCATTGGCTACTTCTGAATAACCCTAAATTAATCAGATAACTTCAGCCATAAGTTTTTTTTTTTAAACTCTGCCTGATTTTGGAAACACAGATATTGACATCAAAGACACAAAATATATGAAATGTTAGCAATGGAAAAAACCTAAGACCGTAATGGGTCCATTTTCTTACTTGAATGAGAATGAAACTGAAGGATAGATACATCTGACCAGTGAGTGAATGTGAATGACAGAAGATGGGACCGGGGTGCAGATACCCAGTTCTGTTTTTAGCCTGGGCTAAGTGAACAGGTCAGTGAAATGTGGAAGTGATATGCAATCTACCTCATATAACTCAAGGATTCAAGTCCTTTTGAAAGATTGTTAAAAAGCTTTATGCGGGGAAGGGAGGGGACGGCCCTGTGGCTTAGTGGGAAAAGCCATATGGGCACCGGTTAGAGACCCAAGTGCTCCATTGCTCCATTTCCGATCCAGCTCTCTGCTATGGCCTGGGAAAGCAGTAGAAGATGGCCCAAGTGCTTGGTCCCCTGCACCTGTGTGGGAGACCCAGAAGAAGCTCCTGGCTCCTGGCTTCAGATTGGCACAGCTCTGGCCATTGCGGCCAGCTGGGGAGTGAACCAGCAGATGGAAGACCTCTCTCTCTCTCTCTCTGCCTCTCCTTCTCTATCTGGGTAATTCTGACTTTCAAATACATAAATAAATCTTTAAAAAATCTTTATAAAAAATCTTTATGTGGATCTTCTGCATCATGTGTGACTCTATCTTATTTTATGCACAGAAGAGAACTTAATAAATACGGTAAGATTAAATCCATCATGGGTGCCTCTCAACAAACAAATTGAGGCATCTGCCTAGAAACTGGATAATCATCACCATGATCCGTAGCAACATATATATTAACATGTGTAATTTCCTCAGTTCATATAATATCACACATTCAATAAGCACTGTCTTGGCTGTGTATCTGAAGAAACACTATGCAGATAGAAGTTGCAATGTAATTGAAATGTAAAAAAAATACAGTATTAGGCAGTAAAGAGGCCAGCATTGTGACACAGTGAGTGGCATCACCTCCTGCTACACTGGCATCCCAAATAGACACCATTTCATGCCCCAGCTGCTCCACTTCCAATCCAGCTCCCTGATAATGACCTGGGAAAAGAAGCAGAAGATGGCCCAAGTGCTTGGACCTCTGCCATGCACATGGGAGCACCGGATGAAGTGCCTGGTTCCTGGCATTGGCTTGGACCAGCGCTGCCTGTTACAGCCATCTGGGAGTCGGCAGATGGAAGATCTTCCTCTCTATCTCTCTCTTTTTCTCTCTGTAACTCTTTCAAATAAATGAATAATTCTTTAAAATATAGGCATTACAGGCCAGTGCTGTGGTGCAGCAGGTTAAAGCCCTTACCTGTAGTGCTGGCATTCCATATGAATGCCAGTTCAAGTCCTGGCTGCTCTACTTCCAATCCAGCTCCCTGCTAATGTGCCTGGGAAAGCAGTGGAGGATGGCCTAAGTGCTTGAGCCCTGAACCCACATGGGAGACACTGAGGAAGCTCCTGGCTCCTGGCTTCAGATTGGCTCCATTGCAATCATTTGGAGAATGAACCAGAATTTGGAAGACCTCTCTCTCTCTCTGCCTTTATGTCTCTCCCTCACTCTATAACTCTTTCAAATAAATAAAATGGATCTTTAAAAAATTTAAAAACATAGGCGTTAAATACATTTTATAATAATGTATTTGAATTACAGAAGAAGATTCAGGCTAACAGTCCATCATAGGTTTTTGTTCCTCTTTCTATGGTAATACAATGTAAAATCAGCTAATCCAACTGAAACTATTTCTGAGCTACATACAGCTGACAGTAAGTGACTAGTTCTCATGAATGTGGGGGTGGGGGGAGGAATCTGTA
Organism: Sylvilagus floridanus; assembly: GCA_949820135.1. Classification (NCBI taxonomy): domain Eukaryota; kingdom Metazoa; phylum Chordata; class Mammalia; order Lagomorpha; family Leporidae; genus Sylvilagus; species Sylvilagus floridanus. The sequence continues at coordinate 125,462,836 of OX463225.1, forward strand.
AGCATTAGGAAAGGAGTGCTTGCAAAGTAGGTCAGCCATCTCGCTTTTTGTCCTAATCTGGTCCCTAAGCCTTTACAGAGGGGTAGACCTTCCAATTGGAAAGCACCTCAGTATCTGAGTCTCCATGTGGAAGGAAACCACTTGCCAACTATGAATAGCATCCTCAAATCTTTCTTGAGCAGATACGAAATTTTATTGTGTTAAGCCCATGATATTGAAAAGTCTGAACTTTGAAACAGCTAGCATAATTGTAATGCATAGGTCAAAGTAAAAATGGCCGGATTCAACCCCAACAAAACATGCTTTAAGACAGAGATGCAGAGACATCCAATTGAATGAAGTGGCATGGGTTCCAAACAAAGAGTTGTGTATCTCATACTCCATCTTTGAGTTATATATACTTAGAGTCATGAACTGGGGATAGTAATTGAAAGGTCAGATTGATGAGGCTAGCACCATAGATAAGATTTCTATGACAGGTTGATGGATACTCCACTATCAAGGTGTACTTTTAATCATAATCTCATTACTTTACTTCTGATGGTTGGGCTAACCTAGCAAGAAGAATTTGGTCCTGAGAATGGCCTTCAGGGCCAGAGTGAAAGTGAGTAAAGTAGCAGAGAAGAGAGACATAGGGAGAGAGAGAGAAAGAGGGAGAGAGGAAGTATGTGAGTGAGGTGAGTCAGCAACATATTCTTGGAGAGGAGAAAGGGTTAGAAACTTAATGCAGTGTCTGCAGATGCCTCCATAGGACCAGGAAGAAGTCATTCCAAGCCAATAAGATTGTCGTGGGGAGAATGAGGATTTAAAATTAAAAGCAAATAGATAACTACAATGCAGCTTTGTAGAGCTGTGGGGGAGTTTGGTTCTTAGCCCAGGGAGAGCTTAATAGAAGTCAATAATGAAATCATCAAGATGCAAGCATTAAATGCTTAAATGTGCTGTCTTTGCCTTTGATTACAAAGGCTTTGTTTCTCTCCAAGTACAGCTTCAAAGTACACAATAGAATCTCCACTCAAAAGAAAACAAAGTACTTACTTTACCAAAAAAGAAAGTCATACTGTCTTAGTTCATTAACCCTTTCTTTCTGAAGGGAGAATCAAAATAGAGCATGAGAAATAGTGACGGGATGAAGTGAAGTGGAAGGCCTGAATGCAAACTGAACTGTATATCTAAGTAGGACTTTTCAAGGAGCTGTCCTCTTACAAATATTGCTTTTCACAAGACCTTTGTTCTCCACATTTCAAAAGCAGTGCTGACCAGTTCTATAGCATTTTTAAAGTGAGAGACTCTGAATGCTTCATCAAAATTTATTTATTAAATGTCATAATACTACAGATAGGAACATGAATGTATTTTATTTACATCATATCTCAATGTGATAGAAGTATGAATAACAAATCTGTAAGCTATTTATTAGGTGGAATTATAGAGAAATTCTCCTTGTAAGATCAAAGAGACTAAAGCCCTAACCTTGGTCATATAGTTGAGTAACACATAGAAAAAGATCTTTTAAAAGATGTTGATCATCCATACATCCATTCCTTTAATTAGTGTATATTGAGTACCTTTTAGGGATTAGTCACTATTCTTTGTGGGATGGTTGTAGTGATTCACATGGTTCAATCTCTACCCTTAAGAGGGTCAAACTGAATTATTTTACTCTATTCTAGAAATAAATGTCTAAGTAAAAAAGAGAGAAAGCAAAAATGTCAGGATTATCTAGTAACAGAGAAAATTACTCCATATTTGCCAGCAAGGAAAATTATAGTATATTTTTCAGCAAACATTTTCATCTTCTCTGCTATTTAAATCCACATAAAGATGAGAAAACAAAAGGTAAAGTGAAGGTTTTCACTGTTTATAATTTGAAAAGATTTTGCCTTCTGAACCTAATAGTGAACTAGATATTCCTCTGTCTGGGTCCCCTGCCTTACCTCCCTCAAGCATGAAATACACCAAGAGAAAAGACAGATTGTGCTTCAGTACGTCATGAACAACAACTTCCCAAACGATGGAAATCAGATATGGGAATTTGAAAACCCTTTTGTTTTGCTTATCTCTACTTCCCCAGGGCAAACATTCAAAAATGAACATCAGGGATCCAAAAATTGTGTCCACCTATAAATTTCAAGCTATTGATTTTCTATTAATCAGGCAAAGGAGACAATAATGAATATGTACAGTGACTCTTGTGGACTTACTCCTTCCATTTTACATTGTTAATGGGTTCTGACTGTGGAAGGAATCCAGATCACTGAATAGATATCTATAAAGAAGTCATAATTTTCAAAAAGAATATTTTTCTTCTAATATTTTAAAATAGTGATACATTAAATTAATTACACATTTTTTCAAAAAATATTTATTTATTTATTTATTTGAAAGTTTGAGTTACAGAGAGAGAGAGAAAGAGAGAGGGAGAGCAGAGAGTGAAATCTTTTCCCAGGCAATGAGCAGGGAGATGGATCAAAAGAGGAGCAGCCAGACTTGAACCAGCACCCATATGGGATGCTAGTGTCACAGGCAGGGCCTTTACCTGCTACACCACAATGCTAGTCCCAATTGTACAGATTTTAAGAGCAGAGTTTGATGAATTTGGACAAGTATATGAAATCATATAATTTTACCCCAACGAAAATACAGATCATTTTATCACCCTGAAAATTCCATTTCCTATTAATGCTTCTTCCAGAAGCAGTCACTGTTCTTATTTCTGTATCCTTAGCCTAATTTTGCCTATTCTGTGATTTCATGAAAATGGAATTGAGTGGTATCTTCTTTTGTTCATGGATTCATTCACTCAACATGATGTGTTTCGGACTCATCAATGCTATTGTACGTATCAGCCATTGTATTCTTTTTATTGCTAGATAGTATCATATGAAAACATAATTTTTCCATATTCACCTGTGAATGACATTGGATTGCCACTTTTTTTACTATTATGATTGATAATAGATCTTAGTAAAAAATAAAAATGGGAATAGAAGAGGGAGGAGGAAGAAGGTGGGAATGCTAGTGGGAGGGAGGGTAGGGTGGGGAGAATTACTATGTTTCAGAATTTGTATTTATGAAATGCATGATGTTTGTATACCTTAAAAAGTTTCTAGGTTAAAAAAATAAAAATAAATGAAAAATTAAGAAATGATTGAACTTTATATGGAAATTCTTGCTCGAGTCTTTTTGTTGCATATATTATTATTCTTCCTGGCAGTACGACTGCTGGCTCACAGACTAGATATATGCTCAACCATATAAGAAACTGCCAAACCTTTTTCCAAGTAGACTGCTATTTAATAATTGTACCAAAAACACATAAGAATTCCCGTGATTCCATATCCTTGCCAACAATCTAATTTGTTAATATTTTTAAGTTTAGTCATTTTAATGAGTGCAAAATTGTATCTTACTATGGTTTCAATTTGCATTTCTTGATGATTAATGGTACTGAGGATCATTTTGCATATTTATGGACATTCTTCATCTTCCAGGAAGTATCTATGTATTTAAGACTCTCTGCCTATTATTGATAAGCTGCTTTTCTTTTAATTGATCTGTAGTACTTTTTAATATATTCTAAATATGTTCTTTTTGTCATGTAAAAGTGTTGCAAATATTTTTCCATTGTCTAGCTTACCTATTAATTTTTCTATTTATTTACTTTGATGGATAATTTTTTTAATTTTACTGACATTCACATTGTGAATTTTCTTTCTTTTTGTGGCTATTTCTTTTTTATATCCTGTGTAAGAAGTATTTGCAAACTTCGGAGTTGCAGAGGTAAGCACTTGTTTATAACTTTTTGCTATGTAGAAGTAAAATTTTAATAAACCTAACAATGATTCTGATGGCACAGATTAAAAAAAGAACAAGAAGTAAATACATAAAGTCAAATAGTATAAAGTCTAATATTTAAGAGATTGAAAAATGTAAGTGATCTATAAAAGACCCTTCCATCTCTTGATTTAGCATCTTTACCCCTTGCCTGGGGAAGCCAGTCCAGTTTCATTTGGTTACATTATAGCTCTGACTTGTGCTTTGATAGCCCACAAGTCAGTCCAGAATGAAAACATCAGAAAGTAGACTTAATTCTCTTTTCTTAGAAGCTAAAAACCTTTAGAGAAATACAAATAGTAAATTATTGGGATTTTAGTAACTTCTAGTTTCTCTGGCAATCTTGACTTGCGTATTTTAAGAAACAATGGGAAACCTGAAGTAATATTTGGGATACATGTAACACATGTCAAATTAACATCCCTACATATATTTCACATTGTAAAAAGTTTTAGTTTTGCAAGTTGTGAGTTTATCATTTGTACCAGATGCACATGTTGCACTAGGATATTATACATAAATTTCTTGCCTACCCATGTTTCAAAGAAAATAATAAGCACTTGTATTTTCTTCTTAGAGATTTACATGGTTCTCCTGAAGCTGTATTTTGTGTACAGTGTGAGGTAGGTTCAAGATTAAAGTAATGGAATTTTTCCTTTTCATTGCTGAGGCCAACTCAGGAAACATTCAATTATCTTGAAACTGAATCCACATATGTGTGTTATTTTATTTTATATAATTTATGTACTTCTATATTATATAGACAAAACATATGTTGTCATGTATTTATGTGTGTCTATATATAAAAAGTCATGATATATTGCTGTCTTTATACATATATATATATATATATATATATCCAGAAATATACAGTTAATTCATCTCAATTGATAACCTTTCAGGGATACAGTTATGATGAGGCAATGGCTGTCTTTTTTTTCCTCAAGGGAGTGAGGATAAGTGGTCATAGCTAACAGGTGGTTTGGAACATTGTTGACATACTGGTAAAATTTTTATCTTCAGATCAATAAACTGAGAAGTAAGAAGATAGCTATCCATAAAAGAAGCTTTCATCCTACCTAGAGTTAAGAGACTTGGCTAGAATCTCAGGAAGTATCCAATTAGTCTCCAGATATCCTTGGAGTGGCACATAGAAAAAATAATTGTGGTTTAAAGTGGGGAAAAACGCATTACACTCAGTAATAATATGTGGCATACAGAGCAAGAGATGATTCCAGGTGTAGAAATTCAACCAAGGAAAGTAAATAAGCTATGAGTTCAATAACTTGGATGGAAGCACAGTTATTATGCATTGTTAACCTAAAAATCTCATAGATCAATTTATTTAAAAATCAATATTTATGGCATATGTTATTGATACTTTATATCTTTATTCACTTCAGATTATTACAGTAACTGTGGGAGACAATTCTGATTTTCTTACAAAACGAATTTATTGTTAGTCCCTCTGAAACTACCCCAGGAGCAATAATTTCCCTGTATTTTGTTCTCTGAACTTGTCTATACCCAACTTTGCCATTATCACATGCCATGTATTTTTTCCCCGTCATTATGTTGGATAGGGAGTGAGTCAACTACACAAAATTATTTAAAGTATATAAAAGAAGAATTTGAAAATCTAAAAAGTACCTTAAAATGGGATTCCTCTAATTGTTATTTGGCAGTATATTCATGCATAATAGGATTGGAACTATGAAATACAGATATAACATCAACACAATGTTACGAGTATAGTATTTATGTTGCTCAAATACATTTGGCCACAGAATGCCCCATGGATATCTTCTGAAATGGCATCTCATTTATATATTTTGCAATAATATTCTCTGGAGTAATTTGAGAAATGGTGCACTGGTCTAGACCAACCTGTTATGTGATCCAGGAGCCACCATCTCTAATGTCCACAGAAATTCAAATTTTCACTGATATCCACTTTTGCTCATCATATTACAGTAATGAAGAAAGATCAATATGAGAGAAAGAAATTTGAAGGTTTTATCCTGAAATTTGGGTAGCTCACACTGGTGTACAGTGAGGTTTTCTTCTCAAACTCATCCAGTCACCACTAGCCCAATAACTTGTCAAATCAAGATATAATTCATTCTCTTCCCCCACCCCTCCCTTGAACCTGCTGGAAGAGTTAGTATGTAAATTTCAACCTATTTTTAAGGGTTATTTTCACTCAAGTGAAATCTATCAAGGAAGGAGGGTTATTTTTACAGCATACAGCAACTGCTGATCACCATGGCAACCGGCCTGGTGAAATGCAATAAAGCATCCCTCTGTTATCGTAAACACAAAAGGGAAACACTGAAATCTAAAAGAAAGGCAATTATTGTGGGAGAAGGAAACAACATGCCAATGGAACATTTCAATATTGTGTGACTTCTTAGTACTGGATGACATTTCCAGAGCTAGCCCTGTCCAGCCTTTGGACTTTCTTGGTTGGGACAAACAAAGGTTGGGTTAAGAGTCCCTGGAAGAATCAGGGTTTTTTTTTTTTCCCATTTCTTAACACAATCACACATTATTTCAAACCAATATAAACTTTTTTTCTATTTCTCATTTCTCAAATCATGAAATGGGCTTAGGAAATATAGACATTAGGGAGGAGGAAAAATACTCATATCACTCTGATTTTCTTTAGGGGAACATTTTACTTTTGACTGTGGAATTTTGGATGAAAAAAGAATAGTTTCCATAGATCACAGACATTTTTTAAAGCTTCTCCTCCTGTCTTAATTGTTGTTTGCTAAGGTTATTGGTAAATTCCAAGTAGATGAAAGCCAAGACACTGTAACAATTGCTAAAATCTAGATTCAATAGGCTTTAAGATTCATGTAAAATCCAGAGGATAAAAAGTGCTTGGAAGCAGGTATAAATTGAGAAAAGTCAAAGCACCAGAATTGTGTAAATTAAAGAACTGAGTCCATATATGTTCAACACAGAGATGGTCTGGAATTGTAGATAAAGCACTAAATCAAGAGTTAAAAGACTAAGGCGACTTATCAAATCATTTTGTTTTTCCAGGGTTTGTTTCTTTACTTTCATGTAACTCAATATTAACGTCTTTCACCGTAAAGATCACCTGCAACTACTGCATTAGGTATGAGTGAGCATTGTTTCATGTCTGCTCCCAATCTGTGACCTTGATCACTGCCCTGACTCTTTCTTGCCTCAACTCACTTAGCCACAGCTCCCAGCCTGTAGTTCATAGCACATACTCTTCTCCGATGCAGGTCTGCCGCAGATCCATGGAACTCTGTGGAGGTGGCCACGAGGTTTTTCTTCAGACAACTAAAAGGCTGAGTTTGAGTTTATTGACTTTACCATGTTTACGTAAAACCAAAGGGAATTACATCATATGAAACAAGACAGTAAAACTGACAAGTCATATATAACATTTATAGTCCAAGGGGAAAGTGCCCAAGGTTAAACACTTCATGCACACAGTTCAGTTACAAAACTTGCCTTCTGGTCTGCAATGCTCATTGAAAAAGCCACTTCCTCTGGTCTTCATATTCTAGTACTTAACCATACACATCTCCAGCCTTTTTGGAGTTTTACCTCCTCCTCACAGATGCGGGGCTCCAAGATCCAACTCCCTACCTCCACGGAGACATTTTACTATTCATTCAACAAATATTCACTAAGGCTTACTCTGTGCCAAATAATGATCAAGCCTTGGTGCAACAGCAGTGAAAAAAAATACACGAAACTGTTTTTTATGAAACTGAAATTGTAGTGGGGAAGAAAATAAACAAACCAAAAATGGAGGATATCACAGGGATATAAGTTCTATGGAATAAAACTAGGCAAGAAAGAAAACTGGTGAACACAAGCGTGCAGAGGAGGTTAAGATTTTAATAGGGTGCTTAAGAAATACCATATAGAGTCATTTGAATCAAGACCCAGAGAAGGTGAGGAAATAATGCGTGTAATTATAGACACAAATAGGTGTTATGGGTTGTGTGAATGAAATTGCAATTGTACTGAGGCAGGAGCACTCCTAGGGTGTGCCTGGGGCCTGTGTGATTGAAAGAGAGCAAGGAGCACAAAGCGGGGGAGCAGCTTCTGCCAGTGTGCATGTGTTACTGTGAGCACTTTTAATTCAAACAGAGAAGTTGCATGCTCTGATCCATAGGAGTATCTTAAGGTGAAAACACAAGCCTTTGTGTTGAGAATATTTTGTAGAGAGACAAAAGTACAGAGCTTAATTTTGAGATTATTGTAATAATTATCCAGGAGAGAGATGACAGCAGTTGAACAAAAATGACAGTGTAAGTAAAGAGAAGTAATTTTCTTCTATGTATGTATTTGTCTGCATGTATATTTAAGACACAGACAGTAAGACTTGCTGATGACTTTCTAAGCCCAAGTTATTGTGCCTAAAATAATGTCCCAATGGCTGCTCAGACAGATTACTCCATTTTGGATTGCTTTCCTATACTCCAAAAATACCCTAGGCTAGGATATGACAATCCAAGGCCAGCCACCATTGAGGTTTTCTCACCAAAGGGAGATATAAACCTTTTAAAAATTTTTTTTCTTGTGGTCTAAGAGGTAAATATTAAGTCAATCTCTCTCTCTCTCTCTCTCTCTCTCTCTCTCTCTCTCTCTCACACACACACACACACACGCATGCACTAACCACTGGTTTGTGCACCTACAGATACATACACATATACTCATACATGAACACAAACCTCATGAAGACAAACAATAAACTAGAAGCTCACAAAATATTCCCAGTGACCTTTGATGACCTCCAGAACAGTATCCTGCCATTAGACAGATTAAAAAGAAAAAGTAATTAATCAAATTTCCTTCACTTATATTTCATTAATTTGAAGTGTAAAATCATGATTTTTCAAAGAAATTTTGCAGCATTCCTTCGAACAGGCACATTATTTAAAAGTTTGAACAGGCATTCCGAGAGTGCATTGGGAAGTACACCCCCAATGATCATCCTTTAACAGGATTCAGGTCATTTCAACCAATGAATTTTCTTGTTATTCCCATGTTAATGCTTATTTTTATTAAACTTGCCTTTCTTTCTATGGTGTGTTGTGTCCAAGTTTCTCAAAAATAGACCAATGTCTCACAAGTGGCTGCTGGAACCATAATAGTGTGATCAGTGTAATAATTAAACACCAAAGCCATAATTAGAGAAGCTGTGAGCAGGATCTTATCACATGCTACTACAAATACATCTGTGAATGTGCATATAATACCAACTGGCTTTAAAATAAAAGATGAAATAGAAAATGAATTTCTGAACATTTGATCTTACTGGACTACGGTCATGCTCACCTTTGGTCTTGGTGCCTGGTATGCGATTCTCAAGTAGTAGTAAACATTTTTCCATTAATAAAGAATGATGTACAGTGAGTTTCGATTATAACAATAGTTTCTCCTCTGAAAAATAAAACCACGAAAAACGAATGAACTTTTTAAATCATAAATAGGGAAAATAGATAATTCCAGATGCATGATTTAAAATAACATATAATGAACACCCAGTATGCTGCTCTAGCTTTTACTTTGAAACTTGTCCAACATTGATGACATAATATAAATTAAAACAAGCTGCTAGCTGGTGTGAAATCTAATGCCACATTTTGGATACTCGTTAAACATCAATGGCAAAAAGTCTGAGAACAAATCCTATCATTTACGTCTGGGGGCAGGTATTTTGTTTTACATCAGGATGCAATGATGGCTATGAAGAGTAAGAAAAAAATCTCCCATGTATCTAGTGAAACATGCTAGAGGAAAATTTGTCAACCACTTTGGAGCCATACTATAGTTTTTATTATCTTGAGAAATATGATATAAACTGAAGTGATATATTGTGATTAATGGCGGACACACAGATATGCAGGGAAAATAAAGGGAAGGAGGTGTGGGGGAGGGAAACAGTCAATGACCAATCCACACAACTTTATTTCCAAAGACTGTAGGCCAATACATGACTCATTATCCTAATTGACTACGTAATGAAGGCATGTATTGTCAATATAATCAAACTGTATACCATTTTGTTGTTGTTGCTGTTTTTCAACATGCTAATGGAGACCATTTCTAAGGGTAGTGGTCTATTCTCAGTGCATTTCTAGGTCCTCAGAAGAGGATTGCTCTAGTAGTTCAACTAGATGACAAATTGCATGCCTGGCATTTTAAGCTGGAGCATTCAAAATTTTAATGTGAAGGTCAAGCTATTAGCCTGTCTTCCTTTTTTTTGTTAGAAATTCAGACTATGTTGCAAACATTTCAATCACCAAAATTTTACTTTTTCTCAATTCTCAATTTTAATCCCTTAGAGATCATGAAGCCATTATTTGTAATATATTAGAACAACAACTGAAATACTAATATGAAGAAATACTTTCCTTAGTTCAATGAAATAGAAGAGTGGAGCATTAAAACTTCCAGGCTTTTTAATGTAGTGCATTCTTCACTTTTGCATACCTTTATTGTTAAGAGTCTTTCCCCTGACTGTAGCATTTGTAGACAGCTGTGAGTAAAGTCTCTTAATTTCTGTTACCCTTTTTAAGTGTTCATCCTGAATCCTCTGATAGAATCGCTAAACACATATTTACTCTTCTCAGTAACCTGTAAGTATAAATCAGCTTTTGTTACATCAGTACATGAATATGAAACTAAAAGATATGAAAATCAAACAACTGATATATTCTGAAAATTACAAAAATTTGCTGTTATCTTTCATGTGACTTTAAAACTTACTGAGTAGGTGAAAACTCCCTAATTCTGAATTTTAAAAAGTAAAAGAGGAGGGAGAGGATAAGTTTCATGATCCTTTTTCCTACAAGTATCATTTTTTAAAAAATAATTTTTTGTTTTATGTTCAACAATGATTTGGCATACTTTTCATTAACAAATGTTGTACACATTTATGGGGAACACTGTGATATTGAAAGACATTTATAACACATATATGCTGATACTGATTAAATCACAGTGATAGCATTTTATCTTATCTCATTATTTTTCTCTTTTTAGAGCCTCCAAATTCCTTTTCTCTAATTCATTATGTAACATCTAAAAGGTTAATGTGAATTATAGTCACCCCATTGTCCTGTGGAGTACTAGAACATATTCCTTCTGTCTGTTTTGTTAACCATTATCCAATTTCCCTCTATCCCCTTCACCTCCTACCCTTCCCAGCATCTAATAAACATTATTCTAAGTTCAGTTCAACTCGTTTCTTCTACAGGTGCGCAAATGTGGTATTTGTCTTTCTGTGCTTAACTTGTTTCGCTCAACGCAATGACCTTTAATTGTGTCCATTTTCTACAGGTGACAAGATTTCATTCTTTATGGTGGAATAATATGCCACTGTGTATACATAATGTGTGTATTATATTTTCTCTACCCATCATCCACTGAAGAGTAACTAGCTTGATTTCATATCTTGACTATAATAGATATTGCAGAAATAAACACGAGAGTGCAGGTAACTCTTTGATGTACTGATTACTGATTTCATTTCCTTTAGATGCATAACCAAGAGTAGGATTGCTAGATCATATGGTAGTTGAATTTTTAGTTTGAGGAATCACCATAGTGTTCTCCATAATGTCTATACTAATTTAAATTCTCACCAGCAGTGTATAAAATTCACTTTTCTCTATATACTTGTCAGCATTTGGCATTTTTTTGTGTCTGGTGACAGCATATCATGCAGAATGCACAGCAAAGACTCTGATTGGTTCCAGGCTGGTCAGGGAACATGTAACATGTGGCTACAGGGAACATGTAACATGAAAGTCCAGCACTTGTGCCCAGTGGTGGCTTCAGCTGCCTGTAAGGGTGCAGTGAGATGTATAGCACAGAATTCACAGCCTTAGGCACACCAGCAATTCAACTGACTGCAGCTCCAGCTGAGGGACTCCTGTAACTTAGAACTTGTATCTCATGCAACAGCACCACTGAAAAATGGCCTGCTGGTGGTATGGCCCTGCTCCAGTTATGTCACTCAACTCCAGTAGCCTGGCTCTGGAAGTTGATGGTAGACAATGCAGGAACACTCTCTGAAACAAAGCTGTGGTGCAGATTCCAGCAAGCTCTCCAAAATGGTCTCCACTTTTGTGATGTCTGTGGAATTTTCTTGTTGCTAGAATTAATGGAATCCAAAAAGTTGTCGCAGTGGGACTCTCCCATTGACCTTTTCCCCTGTAATGATAAGTCTTGCTGGTCAGTGAACTGCATTTGAGGTTGTCTGGACTGCCTATGCCACTATCTGAGGTCTCCATATCTTAACATGTTCCTGTCGCTTTCTTGCTGGTTTCCAGGGCAACTCACCTTAAAATATAGCAATTTATTTACTTGTTTGCTTATTTTCTGTGGAGGAGGAGGCAAGACTGGACACCTCTATTTAGATATCTTGCTAGCTCTGTGACCCTTTTGTTTACTGTTTACTAATAGGGAGCCCTTAAGTAACTTTAGTTCACAATCACTGAGTTAATAAATAAGTCATTAAACTCCCAATCTTGTTTCATAACAAATTCTCCATGGTAGACACTGTATTCTGGCTGCTCACATTGATCGTGGAGTTCTTTGACTTGTCCTTCCTTCTTTTCTTGCTTAGTGTTTCCTCTGTTTTAATCACTCCTCAGGGAGAGAAGAATAAAGGCAAAGACCACACTTCCACATGGCAGTACTTCTGTCTTCCAGTAATGGCATATTTGTGACGAAAAGGCAGATTATCTCTTGGATTTTTTTCCCCTAGAAGTCCTTCCCTGGATGGGCCCATTCAGCTGCAACCCCTGTGACATGAACTGGACTTTTCTTGATGTGGCCTTTCTCTCCTCCCTCACGGTTCACAAGTGGACCATTCCATTCCCAGAACCTCTTTGTTGAAGCCTCATTAACATTCTAGGTGATCCTGTGCAGGTCATGAAATTTCCCCAGGCTGACACTTTTTTCTATTGCGGGCCATCTCTCTTCTGAAAACTCATGTATTAATCCAGTGTTTTAAAAGTTTGCTGTGTTTTTAAATGGAAATTCTTCTTTTAAAAAAAAAGTTTTATTTATTTGTTTGAAAGTCAGAGCTATTCAAAGAGGAGGCAAGGAGAGCCAGAGAAAGAGAAAGAGAGAGAGAGAGAGAGAGAGAGAGAGAGAGAGAGAATATTCCATCCACTGGTTCACTCCACAGGTGGCCAGAATGGCCAGGGCTGGGATAGGCTGAAACCAGGATTTTCTTCCAGGTCTCACACTCGGGCTGCAGGGGTCAGGCACTTGGACCATTTTCTGCTGTTTTGCCCAGTGCATTATCAGCGAGCTTGATTGGAAGTGGAGCATCCAGGACAAGAACCGGCACCTGTATGAGATGCCAACTTTGAAGGCAGGAGCTTTATCCACTATGGCACAATGCTGACCCTGAAAATCTGCTTTTTCTTCTGGCCTCTAACTTTGGCTTACTGAATCTAGCCTTCTTTTCAAAGCTGCACTTCCAACACATCCTGCAATTTCAAGCAATACTTTCCCTTTAATTCATGACCATTATTACTAACTTCAAGCTGACTGTTAGGGCTACTTGTCTCTTATTCTCTATATCTTACATCAGTTCTCTCTTCAGTCTTCTAAATTCATATTTACAACTCCTCCACACTTCTCAAAACACGGTTTCTCTTCACTTCCCTCTCAGTTGATAACATTCTTTCTTATTTCACTGAAAAAAATAGAGGCAATTGAATGAGCTCTTCTATACTCCCACCACCAAATGTACCAAGCAATCTGCGTCTGTGCTCATATAGTATTTCGCCTCCTCAATCATTAAGTGCATAAACTTTCTCAGCCCCTACCTAAAACCACAGCTTCCATTGAATCTCTAGGTCTTAATCTGTCTATATCTAAGATGATACTATTTTTCAATTTTCTGCCTTCTTTCCGGTGCCATCAAAACTTCCCACTCTATTGAGTCACTCTCATCAGTATACAAACACACCACTTATATCTTTATGACTTGCCTTCTATTGTACCCCTTATAGAAAAATCCCTGAAAATAGTTTTCTATATTTTCTGTCTTAACTTTTGTCAAAGTCAACTTCAATTAGGCTTTTATCTCCCCACTACAATGAAATTGATGCTTGAAAGACCATCCATGGCTATGCATCTAAATTATTTCAACTTGATATGAAAACATGTAACACTATATTGTCTACTCCTGCAGGAATCCCTGTCTTTCCTTGGCTCCTTAATATCACTGCCTTGGCTCTTCTGCTTTCTCAACGACTGTCCTGCTGTGTCCTTCATTCATATCTCCTAACCTTATTAACTGTGACCTTGTGCAAATTACATAACTTTTCTGAATTTCTGCATCTGTACAATTGAATTAACTTGCAGATTTCTGTATAGCAAATGAATTAATATAGTCAAAGTACTTAAAATAGTGTCTAGTACAATGTAAGTACTATGTAGGTACAAGCATTCATCACCTCCTCCCATCATCATCATCATCCTCAAAACCTAAAAAATACTGAAATGCTTCAAAGTCTTGGTCTATGGAAATTTGTTTTTCTGTCTTTGTCACTCCTTACAGGATTGCATTCATTTTATGATTAATTAATTACCATGAAGAACTTGATAATTCTCAAATCCCTGTCTCTAATTTATTTTCCCTATGAGCTCCAGAATCATATATTTAACTTTCTAATAACATCCTCATTTAATGTTCACTAGCCATTTCAAACTTAAAATGCCAAAAAGAACTCATGTTAGTCTCCACAAACAATATCTCTTATGATTCATAGCTCCTTAATAAATTGCAACTCTATTTCTCCAAACAGGACAAAACTTTAAAGTATACTTAGTGACCTCTCCATCTACCTATTTTGAGGTCCAAAATTTACTTGTAGTTTTAAATGTAATAAGTGATATAGTGTAAATATTTTAGATTCAGCGTGAAACTTAGAATGGTCAGCTAATGTGCTATCAAATATTTTCCAGCCTGTCACAGTCAGGCAGCATTTTATCAGCCATAACTTCACTCCAGACGTGGCCGCTGCAAACCTGTGCCGTTGAGCAGCCAACATTTGCTGATTAGCATACTGGATGTCAAATTTGATTTTTATTGGTGAAACTAGCAACCTATTAATTAGCATGATGGATGTTAGAAATGGGCTGTCTTTTGTGAAGTGAAAGCATTTAAGATGCAAGGTTGGTTCAAATAGCTTAGCAATTCTCCCCACCTCTGCATACAGATATTCCCTACAAGGCCCATATTCCATAGCTCTTAGGGATAGGCCCCCTGAGGTTGGATCCTTAATCAGTCTCTGTCTAGCCAGTAATTTAGAATTTCTGATCACACAATTCTAATTATAGTGCACAGAATCCTGTATCCTGACTAGGAAAAGTTGCCATGTCAGTCTAGAGTACATTTTTCTTAAAATGTGTGGGAACATGTCTATAAAATATTTTGTACCTACTGTCAACAACTATTTGGTAAATAAATGACACTGTATGACACAAAGTTTGCTCTTGAGGTCTTTCTTCATTATGGCCAGAAATTCTGTTAGGTTGTGAGGAAATAACTCCCTCCAGTAACATCAGACTTCTTTACTGGCTATAATTATCTACCGAGAATTACCTAAATATTGCACATAACCAGACTGATATGGATCCGTTTGAAGTACTAACTCTGTCATGTGGCTATTTTTCTTGGGGGGGGGTATAATTACCTTATTTTAAAGATTATAAAAGATGAGGGGCAGAGCTCAAAAAATTTACCTGAATCTTTAAATACCACAAAGTTAGAGAACTTTTTAAAAAGGAGATACTAAAATAGGAAGATGATACCTTAATAGTCTCTGAAGGGAGCAAAAGAAGGCTTAAGATCTAAAGGATAAAAGTTGTATTTAAAAGCATGCCAACAGACCGGCAGTGTGGGGTAATGAATAAAGCCACTGCCTGCTGTGCCGGCATCCCATATGGGTGCCGGTACGAGATCCAGCCGCTCCACTTCTGATCCAGCTCTCTGCTGTGGTCTGGGAAGGCAGTGGAAGATGGCTCAAGTTCTTGGGCCCCTGCACCCATGTGGGAGACCTGAAGGAGGCTCCTGGCTCCTAGCTTTGGATCAGTGCAACTCCAGCTGTTGAGGCCATCTTGAGGATGAGCCAGTGGATGGAAAACCACTCTCTCTCTCTCTCTCTCTCTCTCTCTCTCTCTCTGCTCCTACTTCTCTGCAAATCTGCCTTCCAAATAAACAAATGAATCTGTAAAAAAATCATGCCAAGAATACATTAATTCAAAAAATGAGGAAAAGTATATTATTATTAGAGGGTAAATCCTGTTATAAATGAACATCATTTCCATTGGGCTCTAAAGTTCAGTTCAACAATATCCAACCAAAAAACCCATGACTAAAAGAGTTTCAGCACTCCTTTGCAGATGGTTGTTAAAGAATTTATCCTGCAGCTAGGGTATACATGAAAAACATCCTGGAAACTTAGAATATCTACATAACACAAAACTGTTTCTCTTAATTGCACTTACAGGTCTTAAATTCAGCTGAGCAGGGGTCAGCAACAACTTGAAGCTTATCTTAGGTTAGGGATGAATTTGAAGCCAGAGGGCATGTGGCGAAAATGCAGTATTCTGCAGGTTTCTCCTCAATGCCAAATATCTGCTGAGAATTAAAAAGCAGATGAAACTTCGTAGCCATTTCCAGGAATTTGCATGATAAGGATGATCATTACCATATATATATATATATATATATATATATATATATATATATATATTATTCTAGAAAGAATTGCACATGATCAGAAAGAACATGTGGCATTAACAAACCAGGCAAATTGTGACTTCTAGAATGCCAAATGAAGTTATTTTCTCTTGCTTCACATGGTTATACTCATGGGTTACAAATGACAAAATTGTTAATGGTTTTGAGATACGTTAAATAAAGGCCAGTATTTCTGGAAAACCTTTATCTAACACTATTATTCTTGGACTTTCTAAAAAGATTTTTCAAATAACTTCTCATAACTAGGAACAGTAGTATGAAGACTTGAATCCTTCAGCCAAGTGAAGTAGCAAACTGTCTCTTTATACCTGCAAAATAACCCTTCTCCTTTATTCTGCAAGAGTATCCTGAAGACAGTGGCAATTTTTGGCCATCACAAAATTCCTGCTCAAATATTCTCTGTTCTTTAGTGTTCTGACAAAGGCTTCTGGACTTGCAGGTCCTGCATGAGTGAGCCAGTCTTGTTCTCAGTAAGAGAGATGTCCAGCACAGGTAAGATTAGCTGAAAGGCAGCTTGGATGTAGGAGGCATTGTTTGATGCCTCTAGAAATATCAGTGATTAATGGGTTAAGGACATCTGTCTTTTCTTTGACCCCAGCAGTTGTAAGGTAGGTGGTCTCATTCCCCTCTTAGCCCATCATCAAATCCCCCATTTAAGCACTAGAAAGGGAAATTCTTTTGTCTGCAACTGAGATCCAAGAATTTAGGACTGTGCCTGGCACATAGTACATATAAATAAATAGTTGTTGTTAAATAAATATTGTTCAATAATACAAAATGAAACAAAATATTTTTATGCTTATTATTTTTTAAAAATCATATTGAATAATTTTGTAAAATTATTATTCTTGAGTCCTTAGAACTCTTAATTTTAGAAGCACTCACCTAAAAGGAAGAATAAAAATGATTTTCAAATTAACCTGCAGTTTGGCTGGCTTCACTTGTCACTGCCATGCTGGTGTTGTCCATTTAAAAGTAAAACAGTGTTGTTTCCTGGATTCATATCTTTTTCCTGCACTTTGTGGACCGTTGGACCTGCCAGACTGCCTGGCCATGTACCTGTTAATGGCTATGCACCAAGCTACACAAATCCCAGAGAAGCCTTGAAATTACTTCTTGTAAGGAGCTGGTTACTTTCGATGACCCAAAAATAGAGGCATTGGATTGCCCTTCTGCTATTTTAAAGGGAGGCTGCTACACTTCCTCTTTTTCAGGTCTCTTCTAACTCTCACACCTTCCTCTACTCTCAAGTAGCAAAACTGAAGAGTAGTGGAGACTTCACCAAGCCAAATTCTGTGATTTACAAATTAGGTGCTAATATGGTACCAATAAAATCATAGGATTGATTTTATGCTTTCGCTTTACCTCCACAGATGAAGGGTGAGGAAATGGGGTCTGTGTTGGGAAGAAAGTTTGGAAAGGGAGTTAAAAGAGCTGGTGAAGTCCTTGGCTGGTCTAAGGAACCAAGTAAAAGCCATTAATGACAGAAAATAAGCAACAAATGAAGAGAGCAGGAGGCAGAAAAAACTGGAAAGAGTACATACTTGACATAGAAAAGAAGCAGGAATAAAGGGAAATTGAGTTCATGTTTCAACTATAATCCTTCTATCCAGATTCTTTTTTTTTTATTTTTTTTATTTTTTTGACAGGCAGAGTGGACAGTGAGAGAGAGAGACAGAGAGAAAGGTCTTACTTTTGCCGTTGGTTCACCCTCCAATGGCTGCCGTGGTCGGCGCACAGCGGCCAGCGCACCGCGCTCATCCAATGGCAGGAGGCAGGTGCTAGGTGCTTTTTCCTGGTCTTCCATGGGGTGCTGGGCCCAAGCACTTGGGCCATCCTCCACTGCACTCCTGGGCCACAGCAGAGGGCTGGCCTGGAAGAGGGGCAACCGGGACAGAATCCGGCGCCCCGACCAGGACTAGAACCGGGTGTGCCGGCGCCACAAGGCGGAGGATTAGCCTGTTGAGCCATGGCGCCGGCCTATCCTTCTATCCAGATTCTAAACAGGTTTCAATAACTAGGACGTCTCTACCTTCACTTCCTCCTCTCTCTCTTCTTCCTTATTCTGGTTCTTCTACCTTTTTCCTTCTTTCTGCCAAAATCCAAAATGGTGATTACACATCAAAGTGAGACAGGCCAAAATCTCTTATATCCTGTGAATTTCAGTTTCAAGTTTGAGAGTGGTGGGGAGCAGTGGAGAGAGAGGGAGGGAGAGAGAGAATAATATATGATCTGGAACAATGCTGTATGGGGAATTAGGCTCTGTTGTGTGAATTAAAATTTGAGTAAGGGATATTCCACTCAATGCTAACTACCTGTCTCCTGGTATTAATCCAATTCATCTAAAATACTAGTCTGTCTAGTTTTTCTCTGTGCCAGAATTTAATCCTAAATGTCAGAGAGAAATACATACTGGAGAGAATCTGTGAAGTATTGTCCTTGATCCTGATCTGACTTGCCCACATTCTAGATCTGTGCTGTTGGTGTGTCAGTTGCCTTAAGTCATAATCACTATTCTGCTATTGTCGATTAAATTTTCATATCAATCTCCTATTTTGGTTATTCTAGTAGAATGTTCAATATACCTGGATGACTATGAGTATGTACAAATGGAACTTATGTATTAATGGGGATACTCTCTGACATTATTTTCTCCAAATTTTGTAGTGCAATGTATATTAAGTGCTTTAAAACTGTAAAGCATTATATAAATGTTATTATCCATTCATCTCTCCTCCTTGTTCTCCTTACCTGTCCTTCTTGCATAGACATATACTAAAAAGATGTGACTTCAATGATTATATGTAAGTTCCTCTCCAGAAATGTCACTGTAAGTGGTAGTTATAATGTCAAATTTCAACCGATGGATCTCCAATGCAGACTTATTTAACACAATTGTCATTCAGCTGGTAATAACCTTCCTTTCTTGGAAAGACTGCAGAAGTGTTGGTCCATCTATAGCAAAGTGGATAATAAAAGAGCATCCTAGAGGGGACAAGAGAGCTGTGTCTCATACAAGAATAAACAATGAGACTAGCAGGCATTTTGATTAACAGTAAATGTGGCTCTACACTGTATATCATCTGTCTTCTTCTCCCTTGTATGTACGTAGTGAGGAAAAGAATTTGTATGGAAAATTGAAACCACCAAGTTAAGCATGCTCTTACATAGGAGACCAATGATTCTATTCAATAATTAGATGAGTAATTCAGTAAGTTTGTGAAATGGACTGTTGTTTTGTATTACTTTTTATTTCTATAAGGTCAACAGATTTCATGTACTTCATATGTGTAGGTTTAGGATCGTGGTGACACTTTCCACCCTAATCTCCTTCCCACCCATGCTGTCAACTTCTAAAACTTTTCCTTCCAATTCTTTACTCTAATTTCTACAATATGATACCCTCAATCCACTTCACAATCACAAGATTAACCTCTACTAAAATAGGAATTCAACAAACAGCCAGAAAAAAAAAAAAACTGTTTCACAACAGAGGAGACAAATGGTATTAATAATTATCAAAATATCACTTTTTATAATACACAGTACATTTTTGTGCTATTTTGTGCTATTACGTTTTGTGTTAATTACCACAAATAGGTAAAAATATATGAGATTTGTCTTTTGGAGACTATTTTATGTCACTAAGTATAATAGCTTCTGTTGCATCCATTTTTGTTTTTTGTGAAAGACAAGATTTTGTTCTTATTATGGCTAAGTCATATTCCATAGTGATATACACCTTATTTTCATAATACAGTTGGATGATCAGTATCTGGGTTGATGGCATATCTTAGTTATTGTAAACTGAGCTGCAATAAACATGGGGGGTACAAATAACTGTTTCATATACTGCTTTCATTCCATTTGGATAAATTCCCAGGAGTGGGATGGCTGGGTCATAAAGTAGATCTATTTTCAGCTTTCTGAGGAGCCTCCATAATGTCTTGCAAAGTGGTTATACCATTTTACATTCCCACCATCAGTGGATTAGGGAACATTTCCACCTACATACTTACCAGTATTTATTGTTTGTTGATTTCTATAAGAGAGCCATTCTAACTGTTTTGAGGTGAAACCTTATTGTGGTTTTGATTTGCATTTCCCTAATGACTAGTGATCCTGAACATTTTTTCATGTGTCTGTTGGTCATTTGAGTTTCCTCTTATAAAATGCCTGTTCAAGTCCTTTGCCCATTTCTTAGCTGGATTGTGTGTTTTGTTGTTGTTGAGTTTATTGAGCTCTTTATAGATTCTGGATATCAATCCTTTAAAAGCTGCATAGTCTCCAAATATTTTCTCTCATTCTGTCAATTTCCTCTTCACTTTGCTGAGTGTTTTCTTTGCAGTGCGGAAGATTCTTAGCTTGATATGATCCCATTTGTCTATTTTTATTTTGATTGCCTTGCTTCTAATGTCTTCTTAAAGAATTCTTTGCCTATGCCAATGTCTTGCAAGGTTTCCCCAATGTTCTCTTCTAGTAATTTGATGGCATTATGTCATAAATTTAAATCATTGATTAATTTTGAGTTGACTGTTGTATAAAGTGCAAGGTAGGGTTTGTTTCATACTTATACATACAGAGATCAAATTTTCCAGCAATGTTTATTGAAAGGACTTTCTTTCTCCAGGTATTGATTTTTAACTCCCTTGGCAAAGATTTGATGGTTGAAGATGCATGGATTAATTTTTTTGTGGATTCTATTCCATTCCTTGGGCTACATGTCTATTTTTGTGCCATTATCAAGCTATATTGATTATAACAGCTCTGCAATATGACTTGAAATCTGGTATTATTATGTCTCTAGCTTTTTTTGTTGTTTAAGACTGCTTTAGCAATTCAGAGTCTCTTGTGTTTCCATTTGATTCTTAGCATTCTTTTTTCTAGATCTCAGAATAAATACATTAGTACTTGGATTGGCATCACCTGGTATAGAAATTTTTATATTAATTCTTCCAACCAATGGATATAAAAGATTCTTCCATTTTTTGTGTCCTCTTCTATTTATTTCTTTAATGTTTTGTAATTTTCATTGTTGAAAACTTTCATCTTCTTGGTTAAATTTATTTCAAGGTATTTAAACTTTTTTGTAGCTGTTGTGCATTTGACTGAAGTTACAAGTTCTTTCTCAGCCATGGCATTTTATATAAATACCAAGGCTGTTGATTTGTGTGTTGATTTTATATTTTGCAACCTTACTAAACTCTCTTATGAGTTCCAATATTCTCTCAGTGGGTCTTTTGGTTTCCCTATATATAGAATCATGTCATCTACAAACAGGGATAATTTGACTACCTTTTTCCCAATTTGTATCCCTTTGATTTTCTTTTCTAGTAACTCTGGCTAAAACCTCCAGGATTGTATTGAATTCAATGGTGAGAGTGGGCAACCTTGTCTGGTTCCAGGTCTTAGTGGCCATGCTTCTAACTTTTCCCCATTCAGTATATCTTGGATGTGAGTTTGTCACATATTGCCTTGATTGTGTTGAGAATTGTTCCTTTGTACTCAATTTGCTTAAGGTTTTTATCATGAAAGGATGCTGTATTTTATCAAATTATTTCTTTGTATCTATTTGGATAATCACAATGGTTTTATTCTTCCATTTGTTAATGTGATGTATCACATTTAGTAATTTGAATATGTTGAAAGATCCCAGCATACCAGGGATAAATCCCACAGATCCAGGTAAATTAACTAGATTCTAAGACAGAGCAATCATAGATCATCTTCAGAGAATTTAGAATATAGTAACATTTGGATTAGGCATCCATACTCATTTAAACACATGAGAAAATTCAGGATAATTTATATCTTAAATCTCTTGAAGTTACATATGAATTTGAGATATACATTTAAAATATTGAACTCCTGTGACTATGAAATAAGGTGTGGGATGTGATTGGATCTTGGAGTAATCACTGGGTCTATCTTCAAAAACTGAGAATTTCCTGAATGCTAGTGTGGGTCATTTTGGAGAGTTCCATACTTTCATTGAGGAGTGCACGTATATTCTTTCTGTGATTCATGCATCTGAATGGGTGATTTATGGAGGCATTATGGGCTTACCCTGAACAGCTGGTTCAACTTGAGAGAGAGAGGCTGAATCTGTGAGCATGCCATCTGATCTGATCATACCTCACCCTCCACTTATGATATAGGGGATCCACCACATCCAGATTCTGTGTCACCCTGGACTGTTGGCCCACACTTAAGTATTGAAAGGTGTCCCCGGCTCCACCCAGCATAGGATATTCACAGAAGTAGCAGACATTCCACTAAGACACACATACATGTTTTAAAGAAAAATGCCCTCCGAGAAGAAAATCAGCCAATGGTTCTATAGATGTCCTAAAAATAAAAACAGAAATAAAAGAAAAATGGAAGAGAAAGACAATTAGAGATCCCAGAAATTAATTCACATATCTACATCAACTAATCTTTGGAGCATGACCTGAAATCACTCCCTGTAAAAGTACAGTTTATTAAACAAATGGGGTTGAGAAAATTGGATCTTTGCATGCAGAAGTAAGAAATAAAACCCCTATAATATACTTTATACAAAAATCAACATACAATAGGTCATAGACCTAAACCTATTCCCTTAAACCATCAAATTACTAGAGAAAAGCTCAAGGGAAACACCACAAGACAATGATATAAGCATGAACTTCTTGGATAAGAATCCGAAACAGCAATCAATAAAGGCCAAAATAGAAGGAATTTTACCAAACTAATAAGATCCTTAACTGCAAAGGAAACACTAAACAAAGAAATAAGGCAACCAAGAGAATGGGAGAAAATATTTGCAAACTATATATCTGATAAATGATTACTATTCAGGATATATAAGGAACTCAAGATAATCAATAACAGAAAACAAACAACCTAATTAAGAAAATGACTAAGGTTACCAGCAAATATCTTTCAAAAATGAAATAAAAATGGCCATCAGACACATGACAATATGCTAAGGATCACTAGTCACTGGTGAAATGAAAATAAAAACCACAATGAGGTTTCACCTAATCCCAGGTAGAGTGGTTATCATCCAAAAATCAAAAAAACAGTAAGTGCAGGCAAGATTGTTGGAAAAAAGGTACTCTAATACTTTGTTGGTGGGATTGTAAACTAGTTCAACAATTATTGAAGACAGAATGAAGATTCCTCAGTGACCTGAAAATATGACCCAGATATTCCACTCTTAGGAATTTACTCAGCAGAAGTGAACTCAGAATATGAAATTGTTACCTGTATTCACATATTTATAACAGCTCAACTCCCAATAGTTATGATACGGAATCAACACCCATGTCCATCAATTGATGACTGGATAAAGAAATTGGGAGACACACACATACACACACACACAATGGAATTAGTTGTAAAAAAGAATAAAGTCATGTTTTACATCAAAATGGATGAATTGGGAGACCATTATATTTAGTGAAATAAGTCACTCCCTAGAAGGCAAATATATGTTTTCCCTGATTTGTGATAAAAAAATAGTAGTGTATATGAGTGAAGTTTCCATTTTAAGAGTTTATTATTGTTTATAATCCTTGTCTATACTCTTGAAAACAGTGTTTTTCTACTTGTTGAATTATTTATATACTTGAGGGTTAAGCTTGTGAGTACAAAGTAGACTGGAAGTATGTCATTGCAAAATGTAAAAGAGAAATAAGAAAGGAAGGAGGAGAAATTGTGGATGCAAGGGATGTAGGAAAGGTAAGCTGGAAAGTAACTTATGTTATTGAAACTGTATATATGAAATGCATAAAATTTGTTCCATCTAAATAAATAAAAAATTAGTAAATAAATAAATATCCATGCATTTACAACTTCCAAAAAAATGAAGTACTAATCTTACCTGTTTAATATGTCCATTAAGTTAGTCAAATTCAAATAGCATTAGACTTACTTTATTCTATGTTTTGTAAGAAAATGACTAGCTGACCTTATGGAAAGACAATTTGGAAGGAAACATCTTAAAAACTTAGAAATCTATGCTAACCATCTTAGAGAACTTATGTCTGTGTACTCATCATAAAATTCAGTCCATTAAAAATATTTTAGTAAACCCACAAGTCTACTTAAACAACTGCCCCAGAGAATAAAATGTATCTCTGCAGAACTTTAGTTGAAAGGATATATCTTTTGCCAGATGAATTCGAAGCTTCATAACTTTTCCACATTCAAGTCAATATTTCCAGGATGTCAGCACATGAAAACTGTGAAAATCTCTCAAGTATTCACTTATCTTTTTGGATATGATCTCAATTACTATATGTTCATTAACAATTTCATATACATATTTGCTGCTGTGGATTCATTCTGAAAGGAGAAGTGCAGTGGGGGCAAGAGATGCAGAGTCACCACACAGACCCTGAGAGTCCGGTGAAAGTGGGCCAGAAGCGAGCAGCCTGCAGACTCGTTTATTTCAGTTGGTACAGCAGCTTATATAGCCAAGGCAGCCAATCCAGTCAAGGGGTGGTTTATGCCCTAACCAATCACATCCTGTGCCAGGCAGACTCTGTTGCCAGGTGTATTTTGAAGCCATTCCTGAGTAACTGATGCTCGCTTGCCAGAGGCCATCTTGGCATACCTTCTCATTCCACCACACATATTAACAAGTTTAGTTTCTATAGTTAGGAAGTAGTACTTAAGATCATATTTTATCCATTTATTTTCTTATCATGCAGTTTACATCACAAATGATACACACACATATACACACACAAATTGATTTGAAAGCACTATTGTGGTAGATGTTTGCTATAGCAGCAAAGACACCCACATCCCATAAAGACACCCACTTCAGTTTGAGTCCTTTCTGCCCTCCTGACCCAGCTTATTACTAATACAGATCCCTGGAGACAACAGTGATGGTTACAGTGATTGGTTTCTGCAATACACATTAGAGACCTCAACTGAGTTCTCTGCCCCCAGCTTTTGGCCCAGTTGGGGCTTGTTTCAGCCAATGGAAAGTGAACCTTTGCATGGGGTATCTCTCTCTCTCCCTTTCATGGGAAAAATAACTTCTATGGTCAAAATGTTATCTTGGATTGTACATATTAGGGGCAGACCTAAGGGACAACTATGGCCCACAATCTGTTTTTGTAAAGTTTTACTGGAAAACTTTCACCCTCATGTTTTCTTACTGTCTATGGCTGGTTTTTACTCTACATACACAGATTTGAGTAGAGGCATCAAAGACCATCTGTATTGAAATCCTAAAATAATAATTATCTGATCCTTTATAAAAAAAAGTTTGCTGATCTTTGGTCTACACAAACAGGGATGTCATAATATAAGGGGTTTTTATTACATTGATGAAGCTAGGGCACAGAGAATATAATCTATTAAAATAAATTGATGAAAATCATCCTTACTTTATTCATTATTCATCCATGAATCATATTTGGCATCTGCTATCTGCCAGTCATTATTGTAGTGCTTGATATATAGAAGATCAAAGTCCCAGCCCTTCTGGAAATTTCATTTTTGTGGTGGAGTCAGGAAATAAATACACAGACAAAATAAGTCCAGAGTCAAGAATGCTAAAAGAAAATAAAAGGAATCACAGGATAGATCAGTGTTATCCAACAAAAATATAATACAAGTCATATGCATAATTTTAAATGTCCTATGAACCTATAAAAAGTTTAAAAATGAAATCAATTTTAATAATATATTTTATTTAATTCAATATGTGCCAAATATCATCATTGCAATATGTAATATTCATGGCATATTTTGTACTATTTTGCATCTTACACTAAACCCTTGAAATCCAGTGTGTATCTTACACTTACACTGGAAGTTTATTTCTGTTCAGAGTAATCACATCTCACATGCTCAATAGCAATGTATGGCTGGTAACTACTATATTGGGTAGTGCAGTCCAAGAGAATAACTGGAGATGCTTCTTTAAGAAAGTGGCACTTGATATAGTAACTGAGTCATGAGAAGATTGTGGAAAGATTGGCTGATGCAAGAGGACTAAGAAAAAATTCAATGGGTCCAGGAGGATGGTGAGTTAAGTGTATGAATAAGGATAGGTTGCAATGGAGTGAATCAGAGCATGTAGGGCCTAAAAGACCAGGGTACATGAGGCTATGTAAGGACCCATAGTTTAATTCTATGCAAGATAAACCCAACGGGTAGTTTTCAGTAGAAAATGAGTGTAATATGATTACTCTTTTTTAAAACTACTATGGCATCTGTGTCTCCTCTGTATAGTATAGTATAAGAACTGCAACAGGGGGACCAGCAAATGAATGTTTGGGTAGTCCAGTTATGAGAAAATAGTGACTTCGTAGTTTTGTAGCATTTTTTTGCTTTTCATATTACAGCTGTGTACTGTTATTATGTTTAATCATATAGAGGTTAGCAACGTACCTACCACACAATACATGTTCAATAATTTTAACATATTATTATTAAGAAATTTAAACCTGGAGGATCCCATTGCCTAAGCTACAGCAGTATTTTGACAACCAGACAAAACTGCAACCAGGTAATCTTAGGTTGCTTTATTTAGGTAAGGAAAATAACTTCTTCAATTTAGGACTTTATTGTAAGGTCACTTGTAGTCCTGTAGGAAACACAGGAATCTCAGGGAACTCCAGAAGCTCATTACAACTGAGTCCTGCTTAAGCAGCAAATGACCATTGACCTCAACCCTCAGGCATTGCTGTTTTTGAGAGCAAGTTAATTGTTTTTCCCTTTGCATTTCTCTCATCTCCATCAAATTTGCTCTTCTCTTACCTCTTACTCAGATTCCTCAGAGAAAGACTCTTTAGCTACCTTACCAAATCACTGCTACTCCTGCTATACAGCATCTTTTTCATGCATACCACTGAGCTCTCTGCAGGGCGACTGCAATTGGGTAACCACCTTTGATCCAATTAGCCTTGGTAAGAGTACAGCAAGGTGAAATCAGAGGCATATGATAGAGAACATGGTTACAACTGGAAAAAGAAGGCTTCTCTTAGCAAAGCTTATAAACAAAAGTATAGATAAGTGTATGTAGCAGGCATTGTGACTCAACTCAACTCCCCAGTATCTTATTTCATTCAATAGGCAATGCTTACCACATGTCCAGCTGATACTGTTGCAATGGGAATGAGCAAAGCACAGATATACCTTCAATCATAGAGTATGCATTCTATAGGGAAGACCATGTGGGCAATAAAACAATACAACTGTAAAATATGCATGTCAGCTAGTCATAGGCAACAGAGACGAAAGGCAGAGAGCCCTCTGTATTTGTAAAGAGAAGCCATGGGAGACTAGCAGGAGGTAAAATGAAGTGATCGCAGTTGGGAAAGGATTTCTGGGGAAAACATAATCCAAACAAATCAATAGCAAGTGCAAAGACCCTGAGGTAGGAGCCTGCCTGGATTGTTTGTAATGTAACCAGAGCAAAGACAGTGAGGGACAGAATAAGAGAAAATGAGTCTGAGAGCAACAGGAAGGTAAGTTATGTGAAGCCCTGTAGGTCATTATCAACATATTGACATCAATGTAGACAGAACGGGAAACCATTGGGGGATTTTGTCTGCCAGAGTGGCCTGAATTTATGTATATTAACAACAACAAAATCACCTTATCATGAGATACAAGAGCAGAAATAAGGACACCAGTTAAGAGGCTGCTGCAATTTCCAGGGAGAAGCATGGGTGGCTCAAAATTGGTCAGCGAGGTCAGAGCCATTAGGGAAAGCTCCAGATTGGAAAAAGCTTGATCAGCTCCTCTGGGACTTCTCCGGAGATGGAGGAAGCTGGCCTAGCTACCTTCTTTGTTTACCTGTAATTGCCCATCTGGACATATTCTGTGGCATCATAAACCTCCACCACCTAAGGAGAATTTGGTAGCACTCCAGACAACTGACTCAGTAAGGCACTGTGGTTCTTGATGCTTTGTTTCTTAAGCTGAGTACAGAATTAAAGGGAAATGCATCTGAGGAAAAGGTCAAGCCCTTAGGCGGTGATAATGGAAATAGACACATAGGAAAAGGCCTATTATTTCAAGGTCAATGACATAATATCCTCTAAGCTTGGGGTCAACACTGGGATTCCAATCATGGAAATTCCTGTTTTCTGCTTTTATCTCAATGAGCCACCCATTTGGCTTCTGGTTGCAGCCATCCTGACAGAGGGCACCTGCCCACCCATAGTGAGTGCAATCAGATGGAAGGTGCATTCCCCACCCAGCTGCCCAAGGCCCATGCCAACCATCTGGAGTCACTAGAGCATGACTGCTCCAGCTGGGGTGGGTGAGGAAGTGCTCTGAAAAAGAGCTGGAGAGTTAAGGAATCCATGCAGCTCAGTAAAGAGATGCAGGTTCCAGTTTTCAATCAGAAGGTCTGATATCTGTTCTCTACCCTCTGACAGGGAATAAGAGAATGCATGTAAATTAATTTCAATGAATATATATTACCCATATGTCAGGCACATATTAGAGGCACAAGGATAAATAATAGATATTCCTAAGTTTAAGGAATATATTATTTCAAAGGAAGTAAACACACATCAATAATAACTAAAGAAAATGTGTACTATTTTTTAAAAGATGGGGAGAAAATGTGTGAGGACATTTATGGCTTAAGCTTTTTAGGATGGGATTAATCCTGGCTGGAGGACATGTATAAAATCCTGTGCTTTGACAAAGAAAACTTGTTCTGTGCACAAAAGGAAGAAGGACATTCCACCTTGAATATCTTGTTGCAGGAGTGTACAGAAGATATGAAAATGGGTAACATATTTGGCAAAAAAACAATAAAAGATTTTAACCAGAACACAGTATGTAGGCAGATTGACTAGAAATTTGGAAAGGCAGGTTATTAACAGGGTGTAAATATCTACTTTATTTGTTAACAAATATATGCCCATTAAACATTTAATTTTTATTAGGAGAATAGCATGATTATTTTATAAAACAGAGAATAAAAATATCTTCAAAAACTGATTTCTAACCTGACTCTTCACTTACACACATTTCTTCACCCTTTCCTTACTTCATTTCCAATTATATACAATGCCTTTCGTTTTCCCTTTAACATATCCCTCCATGTATTTCTCCATCTTCTCTCACCAAGAGAGAAATCATTATGCAATGAGCACTAATAAAACTGAAAAAAGGAAAACTGGAAAACATCTCTTCTGCATGTTTGATAAAGATGTAAGAGTTTATTGTCAAAAATACACAGAATGACCCTAAAATTCTTTTCTAACATAATATACAATCTGTAAATCAGAATGTTTTCATTTTTAACCCAGATACATGAAAAAATCAGATAATTTGCTTTGAAATGAAACCTCTGGAACTATGCTTCTACCTTCATGGAGACATAATCTATATGTATTCAGATTTTTGAATGATTTTTTTTTCAATACCGATACCTTAATATGGCTGTGTCGGTAAAGAAAGTCAGCCCTTTCTATTTTTGATTTAAGTTACTTCAATTTTTACCAGAAAAGGATCATACACAGCTAAACAATGTTAATTTCACTCTTATTATAAAAATAATGGGGAAAAAAGTCCATTCAGATTCATCTGAGTCAGTTAAATAGGAGGATTTCCTCTATAGATTTGGCTTCATGGCATCTTTTTTTAAGATTTATTTTATTTATTTGAAAGACAGAGTTACACAGAGAGGTAGAGGCAGAGAGAGAGGTCTTCCATCCATTGGTTCACTCACCAATTGGCCGCAACGGCTGGAGCTGTGCCAATCTGAAGCCAGGAGCCAGGTGCTTCTTCAGGGTCTCCTATGCAGGTGCAAGGACCCAAGGACTTGGACCACCTTCTACTGTTATTCCAGGCAATAGTAGAGGGCGGGATTGGAAGAGGAGCAGCCGAGGTTAGATCCGGTGCCCTTGTGGAATGCTGGTGCTTCAGGCCAGGGCTTTAACCCGCTGTGCCACAACGCCGGTCCCAAGCTTTATGGCATCTTGAGAGGAGTAATGAATCAGCCATCAAGAGACCTGACGTGGTACCAATCAAGATTTATGACATCTAACATAGTGCTTAAGGTTTCTGGCTACTTCAGTCTCCACTGAAAATGAGGGATATGAATTTAATCCTGCCTTAACCATTCTTATGAGTTCACAATTCAAGGGCAATAGCCTTCAACAGTCTTAGTCTATTTGCAGAGTTGCTAGCTACAGAACACAAGTATGGGAATTGCCAGTTGGGTAAGTGGATCTCTAAAACACACTTACCGATATGACTTTCCAAGGCATCTCACTACTTTTAAGTCTGGCTATGATAACAGACTTAAGTAATTTTGGATCATTTAACAGCTTACATAAGTAAACCTTCTAAATCACCAAGGATGAACCCTCATCCATCTGGGTTACGGTTTTGAAAAGGAATAAAGGGTAAAAAGGTAGGGAGAGGGGATGAAATGATAGGTGATAGAGAATTTGAGATCCAAAAACAGGATAATCCCTGCTTCAGTACTGAAGCTTGCTTTTTACTCATAATTTGTCCAAATGGTTCATCCAAACCCCAAAAGGTCAGAGATTCTTATCTCTCAGCAAGGTGACACATTAATTTATCACATTCAGGGTAAGTAAATGCTTTGGATAATTCCCAAAGCAGGGAAAAGAAGATTAATCTATTTTCGTTTGTCTTCTTTTTTGAGGGGTAGTATTTTTTTCTTAAACAGATAAATATATATATAATATATATTATATATAATATATAACAGATCAACATAAATAAATAAATAAATATATAATATATAATACATATAAATATATATTATATATTATAATATATAATATATTATATATGTGTATGCCTTAATATAATATAATATATTATATATTTATTATGTATTTACATATATTATATAATATGTTATATATTATATTATTATATTTATATATATTATATGTTATATATAATATATTTATATATATATGCTTATCTTGAATTGCAAGGCTTTAAAAGGGTTTCTAATGATCACTTTCATATTGAAGCTTTAGACAGTCCATTAACAGACACAGAGTCACTCTCTACCATCCCTTACTGGAGGGCGTTGAATCACAAGGCTTCTCTGAAGGTAAATGAGATTTACTGAGTCATATCAGACAGGAAATTATGCGATATTTTCCCCTAATAATTTTGCTGTACATTCCATAGTCTCTTTTAGTGGGACATTATCTTTTCCCTTCAAGTAGTCTTCCTCTATGCTCAAGTCACCATGAATCTCCAGTTAAAGGGCTTTTAGAACATAAGGGTCCTCCTGATATTTTTGTTGTTGTTGTTGTTAAATAGCCAGCCTATGCCTTAAGAGAGTTTTCCAATATACAAAGCTATTCTCAAACCAGGTAATTCAAATCCTCCTTGTTGACTATGCAGTTCATCTTTTTTTTCTTCATTCTTTTTTTAAATGAAAAACTTATGCTAAATTGTCCATATTTTCTTAAACAAGAAAACAAAAGTTAAAAAAGACAACATATTTCTCTAGATGTGTGGTACCTTCTTAATTGTTTATCTGTATTCCCCTTGGCAGGATGAGTGCTTATTTTCCTAACCCATTGACTCCATCTCCTATCTAAGCAGCACAGACTAGCATAATGATCACCACAACATAACAAGACTCCTCGGTGTTTTCTGAGCACCTAACTTTGAATTAAATCATAGGTAATGGATTACCTCCCTCACCTGTACACTGCAATAATGTCCAAATAATAACACTAATAATAACAATAACTCCTGTTTATCAAATGTTTTCTATTTACCAGGACTGTGCTAAAAACTTTTCCAATATTACAATAATTAATCCTTAGAATTACTCTTGAAGTTGAAGCTATAATTTTAGTTTTATAGATAAGGAAATTGAGACTCAGCAGATTTAAATCTGCTAAGATCACAAAGCCAATCAACAGTAGAGTTGAGAATTTAATTTCTCACTCTAAATTCTTTGTTGTTTTTAAATAAATGAATTTTTCAGCATTCTGAGAACTATTTAAGCTTCATAAACTATGTATACTCATGCATAGTAAGAGACATTACTGTCTTCTGAAGCTTTTATCTGACTCTTAATATTCGAGGTGTATGTTTGCAGATATGCTGGGATGTGATATCAACCGTATTTCTTACCATGAAAAGTATTGAACAGACACTGCTTTATATATATATTTTTTTTCTTCATCATATTAACTACTCTAGAGCAGGGATTCTGTGTTGTTCACTATTTTAATCCAGACATAAAGTTGACATTAACAAACATTTTTTTACCAGATGTGGTAACACTTTCATAATCAAAGCATCGTTTTATTATTGAAACTATTGGTAAGGTTGGGGGGCTTTTACCTGAATGGGGAAGTGGCAATTATAGAATGTAGCTTCTGGGCTGGTGCTGTGGCTCAGCGGGTTAACACCCTGGCCTGAAGTGCCAGCATCCCATATGGACGCCGGTTCTAGTCCTGGCTGCTCCTCTTCCAATCCAGTTCTCTGCTGTGGCCTGGGAAAGCAGTAGAAGATGACCCAAGTCCTTGAGCCCTGCACCTATGTGGGAGACCTAGAAGAAGCTCCTAGCTCCTGGCTCCTGGCTTCGGATCGGCGCAGTTCCGGCCGTTGCAGCCATCTGGGGAGTGAACCAGGGGATGGAAGACCTCTCTCTCTGTCTCTACCTCTCTTTGTAACTCTGTCTTTCAAATAAATAAAATAAATTAAAAAAAAAAAAGAAATGGAGCAGAACAAGAAGGGAAACACGGCTTGCTCTGGACCAACATCCTCTTCACACTTTTGACCCTGAAGGAGTTCGGAGTTTTCCAGTGGGGCTACTAGACTACAGAATTCACATGCCTATGTCTTTCACTGGAAAGCAGACTTTGAGCTGAGAAGTATAAAATCAAGGTAGGGAAATGCAAAGTGCCGCTGGCCACATGAGGCTAGAACATCAATAGTTCCAAACAATGACCAACAAGACAGGGCTTGACAACCCTAAAAACAAAACTCCTATTCTTCATTAATTGGTTTATAATTCCGTTATTCTTTAAATTTTAAATTTCTTTGTTCACTGTTATTTAACCTTATGCTTTGTCCACTACTGGAAATTTCCAGTATTTCACCTCTGCCCTAGGAGACCAGGGCAAGGAAGGAAGAAATTATTTTTCCCATTGTTAGTTTGTTTTCAAAATAGCATCGATTGTTTCTTTTCCTATTTATGAATATTTTTGAAAGAAATTTAAAAAGTGCAGAAAAGTATAAAGAAGGCATAAAAGTTACCAGACTCTCCATTCTCAAAGCACACTGCTGTTAATGTGTTTGGCATTTTCATCTTCAATTTTATTTTTACCTACTTGGGTGAAAATATTTCTGAATGTTGTCATGTTCTACATATAGTTTTGCTTCCTGCTTTCTACTCATAACCTTGACTTTCAAGTATTTTCTTTTGACTTTAAATGGTTTTTGGAATATATGATTTTAATAGCCTGTATTCCATCTTATTATATGATTGCATCACAATAATTTTCAATACATCTACTTATATTTTCCACATATTGCTTTTGAAAGGATCTGTCACTCTCGATTCACTCTTGCACTTTTCCTGATAGATGTTTAATGCTGTCTGTCCTCTTCTGAAGCACCAATGAATTCACTAGCCTTAATCTTAGCTGATGATTTTGCTTCGTATTTCATAAAAATGTAGACATTATCAGAAAGTAACTCCCACAAGCTGCCCCTACAGCATATGTGCATTTATTTCTATTGGCATTTACCTTCCTTTGGCTGTTACTACAGAATTGGTTTTGTTCTTATTGCAGATCTATCCCTCCTTTTGTGTGCAACATGACATTTCCTTTGCCTACTCAAGGATATCACTCTGGCAATTTCCCAGTGACTCTTCCAAATTAGACATTTCTTCACCCTCTCCTGACTCCCATCTTGCTAAATAAAACATAAGGGAAACGAAAATGGAGGTTAAGTGTTTGTGGGACTGTGACCACCTCCTGACTGTGTCATTGCCTCTTTCTCTACTGTAACAGTTAGCTTCTGCCCCATAATAAGCATTTCCACAATTTCAAGACTTGAAACAAAATCCATTAATGATACTCCTGATTTTGTGGAACTGGATGGGCATGTCTTCTTTGTAGGCCAGCTCAGCTGTTTTCTTCTAGGGTCATTAATGCATCTGCTGTTAGCTGGCAGACCAGATGGTGACTGGATGATCCAGGAGGGCTCTACTAATGTGTCTGCATACTTGATAGCAGGCTATTGGCCAGAGACAACCGGTTTGTTGTTACTGTTGTTGTTGTTGTTGTGTGTGTGTGTGTTTTCATAATGGCCTTTCATTCTCCATCAGGCTTTAAATAATGATCTCAGGCTTCTAAGTACAGTCAAGGAAGGGCAAGACCAATACACAAAGTCACTTCTGCATCTAATTGTTTGCGTTTGCTAAAGTGCCCTGTTATAAAATGTATGTTCTATGGAAAGATATAACCAAAATATATGATGAAAGAAAAGAAGAGGACAAGATTCTTACCCCCATCCTATTTACGGCGCTTAATTTATGGCAGCATCATTAGTTAGGTAACTTTTTCCTATAGGTTTTGAAAATGCTTTTATTTATACTAATACTTTAAATATCAAATTTTTAGCCTTCTACTAAAATATGTGGTCAAACTGAGGTTGCTATTTGGCTACCAAAGTATCATTGTACCCAGAGGGAAACAGCCATGCTGCCTGTTATTATCAGCAAAGAAGGGAGAATTTAATATTGATGATGGTATCATTGGCTGACCTTAGGAAAGAGTCCTGCAAAGTGTTGGTGAATTGGTATCCCAGGACAGAGGAAAAGGACTGATGATAGAGAATATTTTTAAAAATACATTTATTTGATTTCATGTAATGTCAGCATCATCAAAGTAGGCACTATATAGCAATCCTATTTTAAATTAGTCTTTGGTCAAAGCTGCCATAAAAAAGTCTTCCTTCTCCTTAACAGGTCAGTTACATAAAACTTCCCTCCTAATCATAGGGAGGATGAAGGCAAAACAAGTTCAAAGGGAGCAGAGTTTACCTCATGTGTCCCTGTTTAATAATAATGATAAAAATACTAATGCACATTTTATAAAAATATGATTTTTAAATTTAAACGAGAATGTATATGTAAAGGGTGGGACACAGGTAAATTGTGCAGTAAGTAGTCTAATTAATTTTCTTGGATAAATGGACCCAATTGCTATCTCAGTTCTTTTTTTTTTTTAATTTGGGTAAATTATTAATGTGATTGGATCTCAGCTTCATTTTCAGGTTCAGAAAGTCCCAGAAATATTGTTAAGTAGCTTGGAAATATTATAATTATGGTCTACATCACTTTTCCTATGCCCTCGAGAAAACTGGGAAGTTGTTAAGGTACCTGTACTGTCCTCAGCTCACGGTGAATAATTCCACTTGAAATGAACTGTAGTTTTGAACTAGGGTGAAGAAGGGGAACAGTGTACATCTGGAATATATTCCTCATGTACAATACCTGTCCCTTGTGAATTTGTGAGTATTTTTTGCACAGATGTCTCTTTTGTTTCTTAACAGGAAACTAATTGCTTTTCTTGTTGTAGCCCAAGTTTTCCTACACTGCTCCACAAATAACAGGAGACATTTCTCAAACATTATACAGCTCTTCTCAGTGGTATCTCTAACTGGATACTTCTCAAGTGTCTCACATCACAAGAAGACGCCTTCATCTTGCAAGCTGAAAAACCACCGCTGTACAGTTTTTAGCTTTATCTTTGTAATTTTGTGATTGCTGTTGGACAAATATGTACACACAAAAACCTGACTGAGGGGGTTCATTGAAGAGAAACTATTTTTTCAGTCTTCATGCTAAAGTCAGAAATCCCTCCCTCCCTCCCTTCCTCCCTTCCTTCCTTCATTCCTCCCTTCCTTCCTTCCCTCCCTTCCTTCCTTCCCTCCCTTCCTTCCTTCCTCCATCCCTTCCTTCCCTCCCTCCCTCCTTCCTTCCTGCTCTCCTTCCTTCCTTCCTTTTTTCCTATTCTTTTTTCTTGGTTGTTTGCCACTAGTGATTCCAGGAGTGGTGAAGTCTGCTGCACTGAGAGCCCAGGAATCAGAAATGCTCTTCCCATAGGGTGTATACCTCACAAGCAGCAGCTACCTGTGGTGCCTAGCTTCCCCAGTGCCCCTGCTGTTGTTGCCCTAGCAACCTTGCAGGGCCTGGAGTATCCCTGAAAGTCCTCCACAGTTG
This sequence comes from Sylvilagus floridanus, assembly GCA_949820135.1. Taxonomy (NCBI): domain Eukaryota; kingdom Metazoa; phylum Chordata; class Mammalia; order Lagomorpha; family Leporidae; genus Sylvilagus; species Sylvilagus floridanus. Next base: position 125,499,687 of record OX463225.1, read on the forward strand.
CTAGGGAAACCCCAGGGCTCTCCTAATTAGATCCATATTGAGCTGTAGCTGGTGGTAGGCAGCCTTGCTTCCTTTGGGAAAACCCTCCTTGAAAAGCAAACCAGAACACCCCTAATCCATTCACATTTTGGCTTTTACACTAGTGAATTTACACACACTTGATTTGCCTCATTCTGTGGATGAACAACCCTGGGGCCAGGAACACTGAAACAGTCTTCAAAACCCTTGGTGTAACCGAGTCTCTTAGCCAGAGAAAGTATAACTTCCTAGATGTTCTGGGACAGGCTTGGTTTCAAATATCCTGTTCCTTATCTTCATGCACATAGACCTATGTGACAGTTTATATTGTGACCTGATCGTTTATTATTATGGTGGCAACAGTGTGGGGCTTTTCAGAGAGTTAGTTGGCTAATGAAGATGATAGACATTGGTCAGAAACTCTTTGTCCCATTATAACCAGACATGTAATGAAATTTGTTGTTTACAAAAAGTCAACCACCTCTCTACTACAGAATTTATTTTTCAGTACCACATAGACTAAAATTTCTTCAAATTAGATTAAAACTGTGACCATGGGAACCATTTTTCTCACTAATGCTTTAAACTCTCTTGTGCTAGTTTTCTTCTTTTGCTCTTAATCAAAAAATCCTAAATTTCTGTTTACTATGTAAAGTCTCTGCTTAAAGCATACAAATTCATTTAATATATTTTTACATGATATGGATATGGGAGCCTCATTAGGAAATGAAGACCCAAACACATGTAAACCTATGTGTTTATGCATGGATTTCAAGATTTTCTGCAGTGAAATACATTCATCTTTTAATTCCATCTTCAAAACATTTTGAAGTAGCCTGATACTTTGATAGTTGGCAGTTCTATGGAAAACCATGCTTTCATGCACTCTGCAGTACTACATCCAATTCATGGTCTCGAAATTTACGTTAGATCTTCACTATCTTGTCCTTGATCATTCTCCTTTCCTGTTTTTCTCAGTGGGTGGTCCCAGTGTTTATCTGTTGCCTTCCACTCCCTATCTATCTATGCCCCACCTCACCCTCATCAGATGAGTCCATACACACTTCAGCAGAAGTCTTGAAGCCATATGGAATGAACAGCTTTGACTTCTGAGCAGCTACTTGCAATGTATCTAAATAAGAATGCCTTCCGGCCGGCGTCGCACCTCAATAGGCTAATCCTCAGCCTAGTGGAGCTGGCACATGGGTTCTAGTGCCGGTCAGGGCACCGGATTCTGTCCTGGTTGCCCTTCTTCCAGGCCAGCTCTCTACTATGGCCCGGGAGTGCAGTGAAGGATGGCCCAAGTCCTTGGGTCCTGCACCCCGTGAGAGACCAGGGGAAGCACCTGGCTCCTAGCTTCGGATCAGCGCGGTGTGCCGGCCGCAGCACCCTGGCCACGGTGGCCATTGGAGGGTGAACCAACAGCAAAGGAAAACCTTTCTGTCTGTCTCTCTCTCTCACTGTCCACTCTGCCTGTCAAAAAAAAAAAAAAAAAAAGCCTTCCTGCATCTTAAAACATGTCTCAGTTTTAGAAAGCTCTTCTTTTGTCCCTATAGAAACAATCATTGTACATGATGTCTTGTATCATCAAGTTGTTCTTCAATACTGGCTCTCTCACCTCAGACAGTTAACATTTTCGCCAATACATTGATGTAAAACAAGGGGCCAGCACTGTGGCGCAGAGTGTTAAAGCCCTGGCCTGAAGCACTGGAATCCCATATGGATGCTAGTTCTAGTCCTGGCTGCTTCTCTTCCAATCCAGCTCCCTGCTAGGGCCTGGGATAGCAGTAGAGGATGGCCCAAGTCCTTGGGCCCCTGCACTCACGTGGGAGACCCAGAAGAAGCCCTTGGCTCCTGGTTTTGGATCGGTGCAGCTCCGGCCGTTGCAGCCTCCCCAGAGGGAGAGAATCAGCGGTTGGAAGACCTCTCTCTCCCTGTCTCTACCTCTCTCTGTAACTCTGTCTTTCAAATAAATAAAATAAATCTTTAAAAAAAAGTCACATCTCCTAGCTATCATCCAGTTTCTCTCTTTTCTGAGCCACATGTCTTGAAAGAATAATATATCCATTTACTCATACAATATATCTATTAAACCCTACTTTGCAGTTCTCCTGATTTTAGGTTACACTGATAAACAAAATATAATTTCCCATTCTTCATAGAAATTACGAGATTCCATTGTAATAAAGGAACTTCCGTTATAACGAGCTAAATAACAAGTAGTATAGAATCATGCAAACGCTATGGTTAAAAGCAAAGCAGGGGAAAAGACAATAAAAATGTGAAATTTAAAAGAGAAATTTATGATAGTATACAAACTCTAATTGCATGAGAATAATACTAATAGGATATATAAGACCTCTACAGTGAAAGCTAAAGAATATTAGAGAGAAATTGATAAATCAATAATATACCAAGTTCATTTATTAGAAATTTTAGTATTATGAAGATGCTATTTCTCTTTAACTTTATGTGTCATATTAATCAAATTTCAATTCAAAATGGAAAGACCAAAAATAGCCAAGACAATTATGATGCAGAATAAAATATGAGAGTTTTTAGTAATTAAGATAAAATAATATTGGCCTGAAGATAGAAAAATGAATCAATAATATAAAAACAGGAGTCCAGATAAACATCCAGACATATTTGTCATCTTGATATAAGAAATATGGCATGGGCCCAGCTCTGAGGCATAGTGGGTAAGGCCATCGCCGGTAGTGCCGGCATCCCATATGGGTGCTGGTTCAAGTCCCGGCTGCTCCTCTTGCCATCTAGCTCTCTGCTATGGCCTAGGAGGGCAGTGGAAGAAGGCTCACATGCATGGGAGATCCAGAAGAAGCTCGTGGCTCCTGGCTTCAGATCAGCGCAGCTCTGGCCGTTGCAGCCAATTGGGGAGTGAACCAACAGATGGAAGACCTTCTCTCTTTGCCTCTCCTTCGCTCTCTATGTAACTCTGATTTTCAAATAAATCTTAAAAAAAAAGAAATATAGCACTAGGAGTAGAGTTTTTCATCAACTGTGACAAAGTCAACTTGATCTTAGAAAAATATTTATATAAAATATAAATATGGATTTATTATATATACATATATAGATATATAAAGACAGAGAGGGAGATGGAGGGGCAGAGAGACATTTACTTAACTCATACTGTATACAAAATAGCTTCCAAGTTGATTTTAGACTGTATTGTAAAATTCTAGAAGAAAATATAGGATCAGCAAAGTACTCATATCCACAATGTATTAAAAAAAGCTACATATGAACAAGTCAGACAATATAATTTTAAATGATCAAAATACTTGAGCTTTTTAAAATGAGATTTGTAAATGACTATTAATCATACCAAAATTCATACCATCATAATTAGTAATTAAAGAAATATGCAGTGAGATTTCATGTACGCTTAACAGGAAAATGAATGATACCACATATTGGTGAGAATTTGAAATAACTGGATTATATTGTATTATAATACAAGCATTGGTTGTACAGTTTATTTATAAAACTATTTGGCAGAATCCACTAAATCTTCACTTAAAAGTACTCTGGGGGCTGGTGCTGTGGTATAGATTAATCTGTTCTTTTTGATGCAGGTGTCCTGTATCAGAGCGAGGGCCTGAGTGGCAGCTACTGTGCTTCCAATCCGGCTTCCTTCTAATGCACCAAGGAAGGAAATGGAAAATGGCCCAAGAACTTGGGTCACTGCCACCCTTGTGGAAGACCAGGATTAAGTCCTGGCTTAGGTTCAGCATAGTCTAGAACTTGCTGTTGTGGCCATCTGGGTTGTAATCAGTAGGTGGATTTTTCTCTCTCTCTCTTGCTCTGTCTCTCTCTCTCAGGTGTTCCACCTTTCAAATAAAGATTTTTTTGTTAAAATGTAAAATACTTTATAACCTGTTTCACTTGAAACTACATATACAATTGAATTGTGTACATATGGACACCTGACGCATGTACAAGAACATAACTTTCAGTGTTACCAGTAATAGTCAAACCCAGACATTTATCAAACACAGACAGAATTATGAGGATATTTTAAAACCATCATGAGAACATAGAACATACTTTTATTTTGCTGCAAGAACATGGAAATTCATGCATAGTTTTCAAATTAAGAATTTTCCCTGTACTTTTTGAAGATCCTTTATATGCATGGGTTTTGGAAGTTTGACACCAAAATCAATTTATGTTTTAATTAGATTTTCACAAAGTTTTTGAAAAATCCTTTGTATTAAGGTGCTATCATGCAGATAGGCACACCATTGGCAAGCCACTGGGGGAAATGGAAAGACCATGAGCAGAAAGGTGGGTTGTTCTTAGATCTGTTTATGGGATGACTCGGGTGCTCTGGGAGTAGAACGGAAAGACACAAGCATGGAAGTGAGAAGGTGACTTAATACTGGAGAGAGAGAAAGTGGCTAAATTCTAGTGAAGATGTGGCAAATGAGAGTCCCTAAAGAATTTGTGTTAAATAGAAAGAAAGGAAATCAAAGATCAGGCCAAGATTTTTTGGCCTGAGCAATCAAAAGACAGTGCTGAACTTAATGGAACCAGTTATGACGGAAGAGCTAATTTAATGGAGTGGCCAAGAGAGTCGTTTCAGAATGTTACACAAATGAGTGTCTACTTCTATTTATTATTAGACATATGAGTATTTCTATTTCTCGTTTCCATTCATTTCCCAATTATCATAATCAGAAAAGTTACAATAATGATCACCAAAGGACTCCATATTATCAAACATATACAACACGTTTCAGTCTTTTTCTGATTAGATCTCTGATGTATCGGGTACTATCAGTGTTCATTCTAAAAATATTTTATTCATTTGTTATCAGTGATGTTTTTGCCTTCTGATTCTCCAACTGCCCCTCTAATTTTCCTTTTTCTAGTTCTTTCATAGCTTTCACTTATGTTTCTGTTTAAATGTGGCTCCTTACAAGTCTAGGTTGAGCCCACTGTTCTGATGGTAACTTTATGAGTTCACGCAGTTTACCTACAACTATATAATTATGATCGTCAAACTTATATTTGTATAAGCCAGATATCAACTCATACTTCAAATTTGTAGCCATGCATCATATAGCAATAGGAACATGTTCTGAAAAAATGTGTTGTTAGGTGATCTTGCTGTTGTGTGAACATCACTGAGTGTTTATAAAGACTAAATGGCTGTATAGGAAATACAGTCTTATGGTATAACTAGCAGTCATGCGAGTGATTCATCATTGACTAAAATATTGCTATGTGGTACATAACTGTAATTATATAATTTCCTGATGGATAAGTCTATAATTTCTATATCCACCTCTTTATCTCCAGCTTTACTTGTGCTGTTTTGGTAAGCTCATCATCCTCTTCTGTTGTTGATCTAATAAAATTTTCTTCATACATTTTTGCTCTCTTATAATAAAACTTGTATGCTATATCTGGATGCTAGCCTAAAATTTATGATTTTGTACTTCATCTGCTTATCAGGCTTCAACAGATCTTGACCACTTACAAGTAAAGCACAAAATTTTAGTCTCACATTTAAGGCCTCTGTAATTTTATGTCTACCCTCCAATATCCTTTTTCACTTTTTGCCATAAATGTTGTGCTTAAATAATTCCAAATTACTTGAAATTTTCCATGAATTACTTCACTCTTTCCATGAATTATATTTCACTCTTTTACAAATACAATTTAGCAGGTTTGAAAATCTGTCTCCTTTCCCCTTTAATCCACTATTTCCTAAATAATTTCTTTTTACTGTTCTTGGGAACTCAAGTTAATTCTAGCTTATAGACTCAAACAGATTGAATTTAAAACAAGATTCTGGATGTCAGCAAGATAGCAAAATAGGAAATTCCCAGTCTTCTTACCACAACAGAAACACTGATTTAACATTTATATACAGACTAAAATACCTTTATGAGATGTCCATAATCTAATTAAGAAGATGCAGTACCTCAAATGAGGACAAAATTGAAAACAGCTGCATTGAAACAAATGTAACAGCAATTTCATTTTATGCATGTCAGTACCTCCCACAAGCTGGCATGGCTAAGCATTGAGAGAAATAGCTTCAGCTCACATGTTCTTCCTTGAGGGAAAAAGAGCATGAAGAATGTATTCATTGCCCCCAAGCTTTTCAAGGTACTTTTTTTTAAAAAAAGATTTATTTTATTTATTTGAAAGAGTCACAGAGAGAGGTAGAGCCATCTGCTGGTTCACTCCCCAAATGAATGCAATGGCCAGAACTGAGCTTATCCATAGCCAGGAGCCAGGAGCTTCCTCCAGGTCTCCCATGTGGGTGCAGGTGCCCAAGGATTTCGGACATCCTCCACTGTTTTCCCAGGACATAGCAAAGAGCTGGATCAGAAGTGGAGCAGCCAGGACTCGAACTGGTACTCATATGGGATGCTGGCGCTCAGGCTGGGACTTTAACCTGCTGCGCCACAGCGCCGGTCCCTTCTGTGTACTTTCTGGTGACTTTATTTCTGTCTTGATCAACCAACTGACAGAGCTTGGATGACTAGGGTAAAGTAATTACAAAGAACGGTGAAAGGCGGTTTCCTGCTGCTAGAATGGACGTACAGCATTAGGAGAAGGTGTACAATCCTGAAACTTTCATCCCAAGAGAGAAGTGGATCAGAACTTGCTTCCAAAATTAATGGTTGTTTTGGCACTCTCCTGAGGCTTCTGTCTCATTTGACTCAGTGTGCTAACGAAACCAGTTTAGTCTCATGGGATCAGTAAGGACAAAGGGAAGAAAGGTACAGCACTGAGACTCATAGAAGTTTGTGAGATGAGAGAAAGGTGAATATTGGCAAGAAAGGAGAGTAATGGAGTATCCCTCCAACATTAACCCATGTTACAGCAGAAACCAGAAGCAGCAAAATAGTGTGAGCTCTTTAAAAAGATTAAAGTAGTACCTTTCTATTTAAGGATTTCCATGTACAATTCCAGAGAAAATATTTGAGAGACTACCCTGTCTGATTAAAGGTCTTTCTATGTAAAAGTCAGATCATAATGAGTGGAGAGATGATAATTTTGCTCAAATGCACAGACACCAATGCAAACCTACAAGAAACACAAGCACTAGGCAAACAAGAAACAAAGGAACAAAATGAATCATCAATTGTCTGACACAAATGGAAAGGAAATGGAGACTTGTCAACAGTCTGACAAAGAATTCAAAATAATTATTTTCAAGTTTGAAAGAGAACATACATATAGCTAATAGATTAAGAAAAGGATGCATAAATGACAATATCAACAAATAAATAGGAAATATAGAAAATACAGAAAAAGTATTAAACAGACTTAAACACAACATTAATAGAACTGAAAAATTCTGTAGAGACATTGAAGAGAAGACTTGATCTAGTAGAAGAGCTAACTAGTGCTTTTGAAGGCAAGCCACTGGAAATTATTCATTTATAAGAACAAAAAGGTCAAGAATTTAAAAAGAATAAGAGACCAAGAGACTCATGCAACATCCTTGAATGCACTGATATGTGCTTTACAGGAGATATATAAGGGAAAAAAGAAAGATAGAACTTCATTTTTAAAAATTCTTCAAACTTTCCCAACTGGGAGAGAAATGGACATTCAGATGCAAAAATGAAGTATACCCAATATGAAAAACTCAAAGAAATTTTAAAAAAGAAAAATTTTTGAAAACACTAAGAGAAAAGGGGCTCATGATGGACAAGAGAACTTCCACAATAATATGAGCAGATTTCTCTTCAGAAGTCTTGAAGGATAGAAAGGAGGTGGATTATATAGTCAAAATGCTGAAAATAAATGTGGATTAACAACACTATATCCAGTAAAGCTGACTTTCTGAAATGATGCTAACAAATTTTGTTAATGGAGACATAACATATGAAGATGTAAATTATGATATCAATAAAAATGTGGGGGAGGAGAGCTAATATCTAGAAAATTTCTATTAATTTGAAGTTATCAGTTTAGACATATATGTAGGATATACTTTGTAAGCTTCATGGTAATCATGAAAAAGCTGTTTGTGGAAAATTTACAAAAAAAAATATAAAGAATCAAAGTATACCTTATAATAGATTTTAACAAATCAGAAAAAAGTATAGCAAGGGAGAAAAAGAGAAGCAAAAGATAGAAAAGGCTTAATGGATGAGAAATAGTAACTTACCTACCAATAATTATTTTAATTCTAGGTACATTAAATTCTACAATCAAGAAAGAGTGATTAAATGTATTAAATATAATACCTAATTAAATGCTGTCTATAAAAGATACTTGAAAACTTTAGATTTAAAGATATACATAGGCTAACAGTGAAGGAATAGAAAAGATTTGGTGAAAATAACCAAAAAAGAGAAGAAATGGCTAACTACACTTATATCAGACAACATAAACTTTAAGTTAAAAAAACTGAATACACACAAAAATAATTATATGGTAAAAAAGTGTCAAATCGATAACCATTATAATACTTTGCACCTAATATCAGTACAATGTATGAAACAAATATTGACACCAGTGAAAGGAGAAACAGATAATAATGCTCATGCAATACAGGAGATTTCAATTCTCCAGGTTCAATAATGAGTAGAACAACCAGAAAATGAATAAGAAAATAAGCAGAATGTATAACGCTATAGACCAAATGAACCGAACATACATATGAGATACATGCTATCCAACGGCAACACAATAAACATATTTCTCAAGTACACAGAGAACATCCATCAGAATACATCACATATTAAAACACAAGAAGTCTCAGAAAATGTAAGAGTTGAATTTATACCAAATATCTTTTCTGAACAAAATAGAATGAAGAAAGAAATCAAAAACAGAAAGAGAAGAAGAAAATTCACAAAAAGAAAGTTAAGTCACATTATCGTGAATAACCAATAGCCCAAAAAAGAAATCAAAAGGAAAATTAGAAAAATTCTAGAGATAAACTAAAATTAATATATAGTATACTAAAACAGCAGATTTAGCAAAAACCATGTGAGAGACAAGTTAAAGTAAGAAACACTTGCATCAGAAAAGAATGATTGAAATAACTCAAATTTACACCTCAAGCAACTAGCAAAAGAAGAAAAATATAATCTAAAAGTTAGCAAAAGTATATAAATATTAAAAATGAGACCAGAAATAAATAATGTAGGGAATAGAAAAACAATAAGAAAAATCAATAAAACTATTTTTTTTTTGTTAAAAAGGGATAAGCAAAATTGAAAATAAGAATGTCACTTTCATGTGAATCAATTCAGTCTTATTTGTGATGCTGCTTGGAATTTGACAGATCACCCAGAATTCAACAATGGGCATCTCAGTCTTGAAACAGCTGATTCCAAAAGCCCTCCTTGTTACCTTGGTTTGTATCCCTTCTCGCCCCTCATAACAATTTAATCATAGTGCTTCTATTTCTACCATGTATAAGTAATGCATTTTATAAGTTCTTACAGGAAAAAGTTACTGCTATATCACAATCAACCATGCAGGAACAGCACAAGACTGCTCTTCTTCAATCAATCAAATCTGGAGTATAGTTACCCGCCCCGCACCAATGCCCCATATCATCAGGAAGTAGCCAGAAAGAAACCGGTGCCCCCATATCATTATCTGTACTCAGAGTCAGGATTGATGGAACAAGAACATAAGCTTTAGAGTCATTTTAGCTCCTTGCCTGAAAGCAGATCCAATCCCCCCATAATCCAGGGACTCCACAGCTCCTGCATTCTTTCTCAAAGAGCTCAAACCCATGCCCCGTATTCTTTCCCCACCTTTTCAGGGCCCATGTGGTACTCTGCATCCTCCTCAATAAGCAGCTTAAGAAGGAACTCTGCCTGCCGCTCAAAAAGAATGAAGCCTGGTTTCAAGCCCTCTGCCCTCTGTCCAGGCAGGCTCAACATCTTTCTCTCTCTAGCCATCCACCCTTCATTTGTCCTCCCTAAAATATAGTCTTCTCTATTAAAAAAAACTAAATACATAAAAGCAGAAATGAGAGGGGATACTTGACAAGTGATGTACAGAAATACAAGCTCAAAGGATTACTATGAACAATTACATGCTAACAAGCTGGATAACCTAAAATAAATGAATAAATTCCTAGAAAACTAAAACTTACCAACACTGTATAAAGAAGAAATAAAAAAATTGAAGAGACAAATAAAAAATAATGTGATTGGATCTGTAATAAGAAACATACCAACAAAGAAAAGTCAAGGACCACAGGATCTCACTACAGAATTCTATCAAACAAAATTCTGTCAAAAATGACCAATAATCCTGTGTAAACTATTCCAATGAATTTAAGTTGAAAGAACACTTCAAATTCATTTTATGAGGCCAGTATTACCATGGTATCCAACCCATGCAAAGACATACATGAAAATGACAAGCCAATGACCCTGCTGACCATAGATACAAAAACATTCAACAAAATACTAGCATGTTGAATGAAACAGCACATTAGAAGAATCGTATAGCATGATCAATTGAGATTTATTCTTGGGATGCAATTATGGTTCAGCATTCTCAAATGAACATATCTGATGTCTTGTTACATTTATGTTACTATAGTAAAATACCACACAATGGGTAATTTATAAGGAACAGGGATTTATTATCTTAATTCTTGGGGTTGGGATTCCAAAATCAAGGCACTACCAGTTTTTGTGTTTGATAAAGACCCAGTCTATTTTTAAGAGGGTACTTTTTCTTCCTCCTCCAAAGGGGTTGCAAGTTGTATCCTCAAAGCAGAAGGTAAAAGGGCAAAAAAGGGCAAAAAAAAACTCCCCTTGTCAAGTCCTTCTATAAAGCCATTAATCTATTCAAAAGAGTTGAGCCCTTATGGCTCAAAAAGTCCTCCCCAAAAGCCCAACTTCCCAATGTTGTTGCATGTTAAATTAAGTCCAACATATGGATTTGGAGTGATATAACACCATATCATATGATAAACCACTTTAACAGAAGGAAGGATAAGCTTGTATGATTGGCGCAGGTATTTGGTTGGTGAAGTGATTTGTTCATACCAGAGTGTCTGGGCTCAATGCCTGGCTCCAATTACTGACTCCATCTTCCTTCTAATGCACACTTTGGAAGGCAGTAGTGATGGTTCAGTTAGGTGGGTACTTTTTGCTTACACAGCAGACCTAAATTGAGTTTCTGACTCACAGTTTTGACCCCTGCCCAGTCTGCTTGGGTCTATTGTGAACTTTTGGGAAGTAAAGTAACAGACAAGAGCTCTCTTCCTTTTTACACCATTCTCTCTCTCTCTCTCTCTCTCTCTCTCTCTCTCTCTCTCTCTCTTCATCTCCCATAAAAGTAATAAAGTAATAAGATTTTAAAAGTATTATTTTGGGACCTGCATTCTGCCACATCAGGTTAAACTACTTACTTGGGATGCCTGCTTCCCACTGGTTCCCATATCAGAGTGCTGGTTCAGGTCTCAACTACTCCGTTTCTGATCCAGCTTCCTGTTAGTGCATACTGGGAGGTATTAGATGGTGTTTCAAGTTCTTGGGTCTCTATCATCCACGTGACATAACCAGATAGTATTCTGGGTCCCTGGTTTTGAACTGGCCCAGGCCTGGCTGTTACAAGCATTTGGGGAGTTAGGAAGTGAACTAGCCAATGGAACTAGCTCTGAATTTCAAATACTTGAAATATCCTCCCACTCTGAATTTCAACTACTTGAAAATAAATAAAAATTTAAAAATAGCATATAGCCATTCAAATAGATACAGAAAATGCATTCTATAAAATTTGGCACCCTTTCATTATAAAACATTTCAATACACTTGAAGTATAGAAAGAATATACCTCAACATAATAAAAGCCATGTATGAGAAACCCACAGCTAACATCAGATACAATAGGAAAAAGTTAAAAGATATTTCTTTAATTCAATAATAAGAAAGGCAAGGACGTTCTTACCACTCCCGTTCAGCACTGGAAGCCCTCAGCAGAGGTGTTAAGCAAGATGAAGAAAAGGCATCAAAATGGGAAAGGAAGAAATCAAATTATTTCTGTTTACAGATGAAATGATCTTGTATGTGGAAAGTTCTGAATGCTCCACATTAAGGAAAAAAAATACAACTAGCAAAATTAATAAACCAAATTTTAAAGTTGCAGGACACAAAACCAACATCAAAATATCAGTTGCATATACTAATAATGAACATTCAAGAGCAAATTTTTTAAAAATTGTTATTCATATAAGGTGACCAAATTTCATGTATTTCATAAATACAGATTTAGGAGCATAGTGATTCTTCCCAACCTACCCTCTCCTGCCCTTCATCCTCCCTTTTTATTTGAATTTTTACAATGACATAGCAGGCCGGCGCCACGGCTCACTAAGCTAATCCTCTGCCTGCGGCACCGGCACCCTGGGTTCTAGTCCCGGTTGGGGAGCTGGATTCTGTCCTGGTTGCTCCTCTTCCAGTCCAGCTCTCTGCTGTGGCCCGGGAAGGCAGTGGGGGATGGCCCAAGTGCTTGGGCCCTGCACCCACATGGGAGACCAGGAGAAGCACCTGGCTCCTGGCTTTGGATCGGTGCAGCGCGCCAGCCATAGTGGCCATTTGGGGGGTTAACCAATGGAAGGAAGACCTTTCTCTCTGTCTCTGTGTCTCACTGCCTAACACTGCCTGTCAAAAAATAAAAATAAAAAAACAATGACATAGCAAAAGTTTTTAAAAATCTCACAATAGTAACAAAAAAGAATAAAATATTTAAGAATAAACTTGGCCAAATACTTGAAAGAATTGTACCCTGAAAGAGATTATAAACATTGGTGAGAGAAATAAAGGAAGACAGAAATAAATGGAAAGTCTTTCTGCATTCATGCAGTGGAGGACATAACATTGTTAGCATAACAATACTGCCAATGCTGTCTTCAGAACCAATAGTATCACCATTCTACAGATCCAGTAGTATCACTGTTAAAATCTTAAATGTATTTTTATAGAGATAGAAAAAAGAATCCTAAAATTCATTCATATGGAAGTACAAATAGCCAAAATAACCATGAGAAAGAACAAAGCTAGAAGCATCACATCCTTGATGTCAAATATATAACTAAGCTACAATAATTAAAACAGCTTGGTATTGATATAAAAACAAATGCATAGATCAATGAACCAGAGTAGAGACCCTAAAAATATACCCATGGCTATATGGTCCACTGATCTTCCACACGTATGTCATAAGACACACTGGGAAAATGATAGCCTCTTCACAAATGGTGATAGGAAAATGGTATGTAATATGCAAAAGGATGTCATATGTCTTATGTCATGCACAAAAATCAACTCAAAGTAAGTTAAAAGTTGAATGCAAGTTCTGAAATGTAAAACTTCTACATGAATAAATAAGAGGAAATCGGTCTAGCCACTGATTTTTGGGGCATGACACCAAAAACACAAGCAATTAGTCAAAAATAAGCAAATGAGACTGTGTCAAACACAAAACCTTCTTCACATCGAAGGAAACAATCAACAAAGTGAAGAAGACTACAGAATAAGAGAAAATATCTGCAAACCATGCATCTGATAAGACATGAAGATCCGATATGTACAAGGAATATATACAAACTTAGAAAACCAGAGTGAAATATAAATAGCCAGATTTTAAAATGAGACGCAAGCTTGCATAGCTATTTAGGCAAAGGAGACATACAAATAGTCAAGCGGTTTATAAAATATGTTCCAGGGCAGTGCAAATCATAACCAGAATGAATCACCACCTCAAATCTGCTAGGCTGGCTGTGGTAGAAAAAAATTAAAATGAAACACAAAGATAAAAACTGTTGTTGAGGATATAGAAAAAAAAGAATATTTATACACTATTGGTGGGAATGTGAAATAGTGCTGCCACTAGAAAGAAACCAGTAAGGAGATTCCCTTCAAAATTAAAAACTGAACAAACACAGGATCCAGCATTTCCACTTTTAGATAAATGAGTATATCCAAAAGAATTGCAAACAAGATTCCAAAGAGGTATCTGCTCTCCCAAATTCATTCCAGTATTATTACCGAATACCTAAGAAATAAAAACAACATAGGTATTCTTTTATAGTTGAACTAAAAGGAAAGTGTGGTATAAACATAAAATGGAGCATGAATCAGCCTTTAACAAAAAGTAAATCCTGATATATTGCAACAATATGAATGAGTTCTGAAGACTTTATGCTGGGTGAAATAAGTCAGTCACACAGGCTCAAATACTATACAATCCAATTCATATGAGGTATTGAATACAGTCAAGCTCATAGATCCAGCATTGCCAGGAACTGGATGAAGGTGGGATGGGGAGGTATTTTTCAGTGAGTATGATGCTTCAGTTACACTAAATAACTAAGATATAATGTTTCTGTTTAATAATACTGTATTGCACACTTAAAATGTATGATAAATTTCATATTAAGCACATTTCCTATAATTTGAAAGGAAGAAAACAAAGTTAGGTAGGATGGACTGAGAAAGGGAGGGAAGAAGGAGAACAAAAGACAAAAGCAAGACTCCTCCTCCTCCTTTTACGACACAGGTCTTTTATGCAAGTCCATATCTTCCTTTGTAGATCAAGGACACTAATGCATACTTCAGAGTGTTGCTGTGGTTGTTCACTGAGAACAGATATTTAAGGTGTTAACTCCCTAAGACAGAACTAAATGGCAAACATTATTGTTACATTTTTATTATTGCTTCCTTTTAAAGAGATTTTCCTTGATCTACCAGCTTAGATAAATATCCTCACCTAGATACCCCTCTGTACACTTAAAGTGCTTAGCACATAACTGTTACAAGGTGCTGATATTACTAGATATATTTTGATCTTACCACTAAACTATCAATTTTTGAAGGCTTTGGCAGAGATTTCTAGACATCTCCCGCTGTACATTCCTCTCTTCTTTCACTGAATGAATGCCTTAGGTGTAGCTGTATGTATCGTTCCTTTCCCTTTCCTGCTTCATAAAATCACCCCAAAACTTAATGGCTTAAAACAATAACAATAGTTTTATTATCCTTCAGATTTTCTGTGGATAAGCAATTCAGGAAAACTTGGCAGGATGATTTGGCTTAGACTTGCCTGCAGTTTCAGCCAGATGGAGATAGAGTTAGAAGAATAGAAGTGTAAAGCCTGAACATCAGGGGATTGGCTGAGAATATCTCTTTCCATGAAGTCTGGGGGCCTCTCCATGTGGTCTCTGTATGGTCTTGTTTGGACTTGGTTACAGCACAGAGGCCTCAGGAAAGTCAGATTGCTTACATAGTAGCTCTTGAGTCCAAAAGCAAGGTTCCTAAGGAAACCATCTGGAAATCATATTGTCTCCAATTATTTAACACTGTAAGAAACACAGTGCCATTGTTGCCAGTCACAAGCTACCTAAGATTCCAAAAAGGAGGGGTATCAGTGTCTTATTGTAAGAAGAACATATGAAATGGAAGCTCATAAATAAGTTTTGATCCAAAAGAATGAGATCTAAAATAGTGTGATCCAAAAGAATTTTGATCCAAAAGAATGAGGGTAGCAATGATGTTGAAACATCAATGCAGTCACTTAGACAGTATAGTGGTGGGCTAGGAGTACTTGATATTACACAGTGAACATTTTCCTTTCTATTCACGTATACTTAAAGACGTAAAGGTTAGAAGGGTTGATCAGATATTCTATAAAACAAAATGGAAGTTAATATGAATATTAACATTGACACAGAATCCTACTATCAGAAATGAAAAAGAAAGTACTAATATGTGTTCTATAATCCTTAAAATAGATTGTAAAAGAAATTGATAAACAACTTTGCCTTAATTAATTCAATAATTTATTTAGGAAAATCCTTTAAAAACAACTTAAACAATTGCTTTAATTAGAACTAGAAAATTTAAGTAAGTGTATACACCTTTTAAAGAAATAGAAATTGTTAACAAAAATCTTTTTTAATTATTATTTTTCATCTTTATTTCATTTTTTAACTTTTATTTAGAATATAAATTTCCAAGGTATAACTTATGGATTACAATGGCTTTCCCCCCATACTTTCCCTCCCTCCCCCGCAACTCTTCCCCCTTACCCGCTCCCTCCACCCTTTCATTCACATTCAGATTCCTTTTCAATTCTCTTTGTATACAGGAGATCAGTTTAGCATGTGTTAAGTAAAGCTTTCGCCCATTTGCCCTCATATAGCAACACAAAGTGAAATATACTATTTGAGTACTCATTATAGCATTGAATCACATTGTACAGCCCATTAAGGACAGAGATCCTACATGATATATATATTTTTTGAAACTGATTTTTTATGGAATTTCCAATATAAGAGTTTTTTTTCATTTCTGATTATCTTTATATACAGAAGATTGATTCAGTATGTTTTAAGTAAAGATTTCATCAGTTTGCATCCACACAGAAACACAAAGTGTAAAAATACTGTTTCAGTACCTGTTACAGCATTACTTCACATTGGACAACCAATTAAGGACAGATTCCACATGGGACATAAGTACACAGTGACTCCTGATGTTGATTAAACAATTTCACACTCTTGTTTATGGCGTCAAGAATCGCCCTAGGCTCTAGTTATGAGTTGCTGAGGCTATGGAAGCCTTTAGGGGTTCACTGTCTTCGCTCTTATTCCGACAGGGTCTTAGTGAAAGTGGAGGTCCTCTCCTCCTTTCGGAGAAAGGCACCTCCTTCTTTGGTGGCCCCATTCCTTCCACTGGGATCTTGCTCGCAGAGATCTTTCATTTAGGCCTTCTTTTTTTCACTTTCCAGGGTGTCTTGGCTTTCCATGCCTAAAATACTCTCATGGGCTCTTCAGCCAGATCTGAATGCCTTAAGGGCTGATTCTGAGGCCAGAGTGCTATTTAGGACATCTGCCATTCTATGAGTCTGCTGTGACTCCGCTTCCCATGTTGGATCATTCTCTCCCTTTTTGGTTCTATCAATTATGAACTAAAATTGATCACTTGGACCATTGAGATGGCATTGGTATATGCTACCTTGATGGGGTTGTATTGGGATCTCCTGGCATGTTTCTAACTCCATCGTTTGGGGCAAGTCCAATTGAGCTTGTCTGAAATTGTACATATCCTCTCTTTCTTTTTCCCTCTCTTATAGTTAACCGGGATCACTTTTCAGTTAGAATTTAAACACCTAAGGCTAATTGTGTGTTAGTTGTAGAGTTCAACCAATAGTACTAGAACATTAACAAACAACAAAGAGAGATACTAAAGTGGGTAAAGATTCACATTGTACATCAACAGTCCAGACATGAGCTGATCAAGTCTTATTTTCTCATAGTGTTCATTTCATTTCAACAGGTTTCCCCTTTGGTGTTCAGTTAGTCGTCGCCAATCAGGGAAAACAAATATTTGTCTCTTTGGGACTGGCTTAATTCACTCAGCATGATGTTTTCCAGATTCCTCCATCTTGTTGCAAATGACCGGATTTCGTTGTTTTTGACTGTTGTATAGTATTCTGTAGAGTACATGTCCCATAATTTCCTAATCCAGTCTACTGTTGATGGGCATTTGGGTTGGTTCCAGGTCTTAGCTATTGTGAATTGGGCTGCAATAAACATTAGAGTGCAGACAGCTTTTTTGTTTGCCAATTTAATTTCCTTTGGGTATATTCCAAGGAGTGGGATGGCTGGATTGTATGGTAGGGTTATATTCAGGCTTCTGAGGAATCTCCAGACTGACTTCCATAGTGGTTTAACTAGTTTGCATTCCCACCAACAGTGGGTTAGTGTCCCTTTTTCCCCACATCCTCTCCAGCATCTATTGTTGGTAGATTTCTGAATGTGAGCCATTCTCACCGGGGTCAGGTGAAACCTCATTGTGGTTTTGATTTGTATTTCCCTGATTGCTAGTGATCTTGAACATTTTCTCATGTGTCTGTTGGCCATTTGGATTTCCTCTTTGGAAAAATGTCTATTGAGGTCCTTGGCCCATCTCTTAAGTAGGTTGTTTGTTTTAATGTTGTGTCGTTTCTTGATTTCTTTGTAGATTCTGGTTATCAGCCCTTTATCTATTACATAGTTTGCAAATATTTTTTCACATTCTGTCGGTTGCCACTTCACTTTCCTGACTTTCTTTTGCAGTACAGAAACTTCTCAATTTGATGTGATCCCAATAGTTAATTTTGGCTTTTAGTGCCTGTGCTTCTGGAGCATTTTCTTTTTTTTTTTTTTAACAGGCAGAGTGGACAGTGAGAGAGAGAGACAGAGAGAAAGGTCTTCCTTTGCCATTGGTTCACCCTCCAATGGCCGCTGTGCCCGGCGCACCGCGCTCTTCCAATGGCAGGAGCTAGGTGCTAGGTGCTTTTTCCTGATCTCCCATGGGGTGCAGGGCCCAAGCACTTGGGCCATCCTCCACTGCACTCCCGGGCCACAGCTGAGGGCTGCCCTGGAAGAGGGCCAACCGGGACAGAATCCGGCGCCCCGACCGGGACTAGAACCCGGTGTGCCGGCGCCGCAAGGTGGAGGATTAGCCTGTTGAGCCACGCCGCCAGCCCTGGAGTATTTTCTAAGAAGTCTTTGCCAGTACCTATATCTTGCAGGGTTTCTCCTATGCTCTCTAATAATTTGATGGTGTTGGGTCGTAGGTTTAAGTTTTTAATCCATGTTGAATGGATTTTTGTGCAGGGTGATAGGTGTGGGTCTTGCTTCATGATTCTGCACATGGAAATCCAGTTCTCCCAGCACCATTTATTAAATAGACTGTCTTTACTCCAGGGGTTAGTTTTGGATCTTTGATCAAATATCAGTTAGCTGTAGATGTTTGGATTGATTTCAGGTGTTTCTATTCTGTTCCATTGGTCTATCCATCTGTTTCTGTACCAGTACCATGCTGTTTTGATAACAACTGCCCTGTAGTATGTCCTGAAATCTGGTATTGTGATGCCTCCGGTTTTGCTTTGTTGTAAAAGATTGCTTTAGCTATTAGAGGCCTCATTCCTCCATATGAATTTCAGCATCATTTTTTCCAGATCTGAGAAGAATGCCTTTGGTATCTTGATTGGTATTACATTGAATCTGTAAATTGCTTTTGGCAGAATGGACATTTTGATGATACTGATTCTTCCAATCCATGAGCATGGAAGATTTCTCCATTTTTTGGTATCCTCTTCTATTTCTTTCTTTAAGGTTTTGTAATTTTCATCATAGAGATCTTTAACGTCCTTGGTTAAGTTTATTCCAAGGTATTTGTTTTTGTAGCTACTGTGAATAGGATTGATCTTAGAAGTTCTTCCTCAGCCGTGGCATTGCCTGTATATACAAAGGCTGTTGATTTTTGTGCATTGATTTTATATCCTGCTATTTTGCCAAACTCTTCTATGAGTTCCAATAGTCTCTTAGTAGAGTTCTTTGGATCCCCTAAATAAAGAATCATATCATCTGCAAAGAGGGATAGTTTGAGTTCCTCCTTCCCAATTTGTATCCCTTTGATTTCTTTTTCTTGCCTAATAGCTCTGGCTAAGACTTCCAGCACTATGTTGAATAGCAGTGGTGAGAAAGGGCATCCCTGTCTGGTACCAGATCTCAGTGGGAATGCTTCCAGCTTTTCCCCATTCAATAGGATACTGGCCGTGGGTTTTTCATAAATTGCTTTGAATAAATTGAGGAATGTGCCTTCTATACCCAGTTTGCTTAGGGTTTTCATCATGAAAGGGTGTTGTATTTTATCAAATGCCTTTTCTGCATCTATTGAGATAATTGTATGGTTTTTCTTCTGCAGTCTGTTAATGTGGTGTATCACGTTGATTGTTTTGCGAACATTGAACCATCCCTGCATACCAGGGATAAATCCCACTTGGTCTGGGTGGATGATCCTTCTGATGTGCTGTTGCATTCTATTGGCCAGAATTTTATTGAGGATTTTTGCATCTATAATCATCAGGGATATTGGTTTGTAATTCTCTTTCAATACTGAATCTTTTTCCAGTTTAGGAATTTTAAGGTGATGCTGGCTTCATAGAAGGAATTAGGGAGGATTCCCTCTTTTTCGATTGGGGTTAGTTCTTCTTTAAATGTCTGGTAGAATTCAGCAGTGAATCCATCTGGTCCTGGGCTTTTCTTTCTTGGGAAGGCCTTTATTACTGTTTCAATTTCTGTCTCAGTTATGGGTCTGTTTAAGTTTTCTATGTCTTCCTGGTTCAGTTTAGGTAGGTTTTATGTGTCCAGGAATCTATCCATTTCTGATAGGTTTCCCTGTTTGCTGGCTTATAAGTCCTTGTAGAAGTTTCTGATGATTCTTTTGATTTCTGTGGTGTCTGTTGTTACGTTTCATTTTTCATCTCTGACTTTACTGATTTGGGTCTTTTCTCTTCTTTTTTTAGTTAGTTGGGCCAATAGGGTGTCAATTTTGTTTATTTTTTCAAAAAACCAGCTCCTCGTTTGGCTGATTTTTTGTAATTTTTTTTGGATTCAATACTGTTGATTTCTTCTCTGATTTTAATTATTTCTCTTTTTCTACTAGCTTTGGGTCTGGTTTGCTGCTGATTTTCTAGATCCTTGAGATGTACTGTGAGCTCATCTATTTGGTGCCTTTCTAATTTCTTGATGTAGGCACCTATTGATATAAACTTTCCTCTTAACACTGCTTTTGCTGTGTCCCATAGATTTTGGTATGATGTGCTGTTATCCTCGTTTACTTCCAGGAAATTTTTGATTTGTATTTTAATTTCTTCTATGATCCATTGTTCATTCAGGAGCATGTTGTTCAGTTTCCATGATTTTGTATATGCTCTAGGGATTCCTGAGTTGCTAATTTTCACCTTCATTCCTTTGTGGTCTGAGAAGTTGCATCGTATGATTCTAATTCTTTTGAATTTGCTTAGACTTGCTTTATGGCCTAGTATGTGGTCGATCCTAGAGAAGGTTCCATGTACTGCTGAGAAGAATGTAAATGCTTTCTCTGTGGGATGGAAAGTTCTGTAGATATCTGTTAGGTCCATTTGGGCTATAGTGTCATTTAAATTTTCTGTCTCCTTGTTGATCCTCTGTCTTGGTGATCTATCTATCTTTGAGAGTGGAGTATTGAAGTCCCCCAGTACTATTGTGTTGGGGTCTAAGTCTCCCTTTAAGTCCCTTAACAAGTCTTTTAAATAAACCGGTGCCTTGTAATTAGGTGCATATACATTGATAATCATTATATCTTCCTGTTGAATGGATCCCTTAATCATTATATAGTGCCCCTCTTTGTCTCTCCAAATAGTTTTTGTGGTAAAATTTATGTTATCTGATATTAAGATTGCTATGCCCGCTTTTTATTTTCATTTCTGTTGGTATGGTATATCTTTTCCAGCCTTTCACTTTGAGTTCCTATGGATCTTTGCTAGAAAGATGTGTTTCTTGTAAGCAGAAAATAGATGGGTTTTGTTTCCTGACCCAGTCTTCCAATTGGTGTCTTTTGACTGGGCAATTCAAACCATTCATGTTCAATGTCACTATTGATAAGTAATAATTTTGCCCTGCCATTTGCCAAAGATAGTTTCTTATATATGCTTTGAGTTTCCTATGATCTTTTGCTGTGAGGTTTCCTTCCTTTAGCTTCTTTCTTTTTTTTTTTTTTATTTTTGACAGGCAGAGTGGACAGTGAGAGAGAGAGACAGAGAGAAAGGTCTTCCTTTTTGCCGTTGGTTCACCCTCCAATGGCTGCCGCGGACAGCGTGCTGCGGCCGGCGCACTGCGCTCATCCGATGGCAGGAGCCAGGTGCTAGGTGCTTATCCTGGTCTCCCTTGGGGTGCAGGGCCCAAGCACTTGGGCCATCCTCCACTGCACTCCTGGCCCACAGCAGAGGGCTGGCCTGGAAGAGGGGCAACCGGGACAGAATCCGGCGCCCCGACCGGGACTAGAACCCGGTGTGCCGGCGCCGCAAGGCGGAGGATTAGCCTGTTGAGCCACGGCGACGGCCCCTTTAGCTTCTTTCATATTGATGACTGTATTTCTGTGTTTCTGTGTTTCTGTGTGTAGCGCATCTTTAAGCATCTTTTGCAGGGCTGGACGAGTGGCTACAAATTCTTTTAGTTTCTGTTTGCTGTGAAAGGTCTTTATTTCACCTTCATTCACAAATGAGAGCTTTGCAGGATATAATATTCTGGGTTGGCAGTTTTTCTCTCTTAGTACCTGGGCTATGTCTTGGCATTCCCTTCTAGCTTGTAGGGTTTCTGATGAGAAGTCAGCTGTGAGCCTAATTGGAGATCCTCTGAGAGTAATTTGACGTTTCTCTCTTGCACATTTTAGGATCTTTTCTTTTTGTTTCACTGTGGTGAATTTAATTACAACATGTCGTGGTGAGGTTCTCTTTTGGTCATGTTTATAAGGGGTTCTATGAGCTTCCTGTATTAGGATTTCTCTGTCCTTCTCCAAACCCGGAAAGTTCTCTGCTAGTATCTCACTATAAAGGCCTTCTAATCCTTTCTCTCTCTCCATGCCTTCAGGAATTCCTAGAACTTGAAAGTTGGGTTTTTTAATAGTATCCTGTAGATTTCCAACAATATTTTTTAGATTTCTAATTTCCTCTTCTTTTTTTGGTTTGACTGTATAGTTTCCTGTGCTCTGTCTTCTAGGTCCAATATTCTCTCTTCTGTTTTGCTGACACTATTTTTGAGGCTCTCCAATGTTTTCATTGCTTGATCTACGGAGTTCTTCATTTCTGACTGATTTATCTTCAGTATCACAATTTCCTGTTCTACTAATCCCTGCATTGTATTCTGGTTCTTCCTTAATGTTTCGTTTTCCTGAGAGATATTTTCTATCTTGTCCAGTAAGGATTTCTGTAGTTCAAGAATTTGCTTTTGAAGACTTCTAAATGATCTTATCATAAATTTTTGGAAATCCATATCTTGCATTTCTTCTATCTCATCATCTTCATATTCTTGGCTTGGTGTGTTTTGTTCGTTTGAAGGCTTCATAATGTGTTCATTGTTCTTGTTCCCTTGGTTTCTGTGTTTGTTGTTTCGCATTTTGGAGGGATTCTTTCAATTCTTCTTCCCTTACTGTGATTTCTTTCTTGTTATACTATGACTTTATTAAGTGGGCTGCCTGCTATTGGAGAAGCCTTTGAGGCTTGAGATGGGTGTAGCTAGAGAGCTCTGCTTAGTTCTTCAGGGTTAGTTGTGGTAGATCTCTATTTATTTATTTATTTTTATTATTATTATTTTTTCCCTCAGGAGGGAAGTAATACCTCACAGCTGAGCAGAGTTGATGGTAGTTACCTTCCAATCTCTGGCTTCTATGTGTATAGCATAGCAGGCGCTTTTCAAAAAGATTCCACCCCTCCCCCCCTGGTAACTTGAGTCATTTGGCGGGAGGGCTTTGTGCTGCCTGCCCTGGAGTAAGAGTGTAGTGTTGCACCACTCCCGATTAGTGCTAGGTGGCAGCAGCACGCCGCAGCAGCAGCACACTGCGGCAGTAGCGCACTGCGGCAGCCGTAGCTCTCCAAGCCCGAATGTAAACAAACAAGATGGCCGCTTACTGCCCGCTGCCGCTCCGATATGGGGGAGGGTGAAGGTACTGTGGGCTCCTATTTTGTTTAGTTCCTCAATTAGTCTCCCTAAGTTGAGCTTTCTTCCCGTGGGTGCTACACAGTCTCTTCCTTTTCCTATTTCCTCCCCCGCTCAGTTGTGCATGTCCCAGTGTCCGTCGCAGGGTGGATTGGGGGAGGGGCGGCGGCGGCGGCGGCTGGTGCCATGGTGTTGGGCGAACGCCCTGCCTCACCTCGGCTTCCAGCGCTGGTGTGTCCGAACTTTAATTTTGATCCATTAGTCTGTCCTGGCTGTCTGGCTCCCCTGGGGCTGAAGCACGGGGCTCCAGGCATGCCACACACGCGTTGCCCATGCCTTCCCTGTCGGCAGCCCACGGGATCCCTGCCGCCCCCTTCCTAACAAAAATCTTAAAACAATAATACAAATTTTAGGCTGCAATCATTCACTGGTATATTCTAACAAACCTTAAGAAAGCAATGATATACACAAATTCTTCACTGTAAAAATTGGAAAATTTTCCAAATGTTTTATAGGATCAGTTTAATCTTAAAGGACAAAGATATTATAAGGACAAGAAGTTATAGACTGATATCTGTCATGAACATAAATCTAAAATGATTAGCAAAATATCAGAAAAACCTAGTAAAATGCAAAAATGACATGATTCCATCCACAAGTAGTTTATGCAACACTGAAAAGAACATGTGAGGCCGGTGCTATGGCGCAGTAGGTAAATCCTCTGACTGCAGCGCTGGCATCCCATATAGGCGTCGCTTCTGGTGCTGGCTGCTCCTCTACCAATTCAGCTCTCTGATGTGGCCTGGGAAAGCAGTAGAAGATGGCCCAAGCACTTGGGCCCCTGCACCTGCATGGGAGACTGGCTTCAGATCAGCACAGATCCAGACATTGTAGCCATTTGGGGAGTGAACCAACAGAAGAAAGACCTTCCTCTCTGTCTCTCCTTATGTCTGTAATTCTACATTTCAAATAAATAAATAAAATCTTAAAGAAAAAGAAAAGAGCATGTAACATTAAAAAATCAGTCTCATAAATGCAGAACTATAACAATTGGTGCAAATGTTCAATACAATTCAGCACCTGTTACTGAAGCTTAGTCCCCACTACGGTAATATTGGTAATATTTTTCCAGAGAAACCTTTCATTTAAGGAATTTAATCTTTGTGCATTTCGTAATTACAACTTTCAGAATATAGTGATTCTTCCCACCATGCTCACCATCCCACCCACACTCCCACCCCTCTGCTTCCTACCTTTCCTATCCCCAGTCTTATTTTATACTAAGATCTATTTTCAATTAACTTTATACAAAGAAGATTAATCTATGGTAAGTAAGGAGTTCAAAAATTTGTATGAAAAAAGAAGGAAAAATAGAAAAAGAAAACCTGATTCTTAACAGTCGAGACAAGGGCTGTTCAAAGTCATTGCATCTTGAAGTTAATTTCACTTATTTTTTTCTTGAGAAAATTAATTAACTTTAAAGAAGCATCAAATTACGATAAATCTTTTGTGAGCACTTAGACATAAGAATATCCTTCACTAAATATGTTAAAAGAAATACGTCTTTGGGAACAAGTTTTATCATTACTTCAAGAAACACCAAGAAAACTTACAATGTAGTTGGACACTTTGGCATAGCTAAAACTTATGAGACATAAGTATATCCTTCACTTAATACACTAAAGTGGAATAAAACTTTGAAAACAAGTTTTATTGCTAACTCTCCTAATACAACTCTTTGAGGGCAGAGGTCCTGCATGGGAAGTTAGTGCACAATTACTCCTGGTGTTAATTTAACAATTAAAACTCTTATGTATGATATCAGTGGTCACCCGAGGCTCTTGACATGAGTTGCCTATGATATGGAAGCCTTTCAAATCAACAAACTCCATAAGTATATAGACAAGACTGTAAGCAAATGGAAGTTCTCTCCTCCCTTCAGAGAAAAGTACATTCTTCTTTGATGACCACTTCTTTCCACGGGTGGCTCACCCATAGAGGCATTCACGAAGGACATTTTTTTGCCCCAGTGTCTTGGCTTTCAACATTTCAAATGCTCTTGTGGGCTTTTCAGCCAAATGAGAATGCTTAAGGGCTGAACCTGAGGTAAGAGTGCTACATAAAGTGACTGTCTTTCTATAAATCTGCTGTATAGACCGCTTCCCATGTTAGAGCATTTGCTCCTTTTTAATTCTATTATTATTACCAGACACTTAATCCTATTTATATGATCATTTTAACATTTAATCCTATCCATACGATAACTTTAACACCTAAAATACTATTTTTACTCCCCAGCTTAAGAGGATTTGGGGTCTCACAGCAAGTTTTCAAACTATACCTGTTTAATATAAGAGTGAGAATAAGAGAAGGGGGAGATGTACAGTTCGGCACATGCTCAATCAGACTTGCCCCTAACGGTAGAGTTAGAAACGTGCCCAGGGATTCCAATTCAAGCCCATCAAGGTGGCATGTACCAATGCCATCTCACTAGTCAAAGTGATCAGTTTCAGTTCATAATTGATCATAATGATAGGATTAAGTGTCAAAGGGCTCACATAAACAAGACTAGTATTTTCTAATACTGATAGAATCAAAAAGGAGAGAACAATCCAACATGGGAAGCAGGATACACAGCAGACTCATAGAATGGAAGATGTCCTAAACAGCACTCTGGCCTCAGAATCAGCCCTTAAAAATTTGGGTCCAGCTAAAAAGCCCATGAGAGTATTTCAGGCATGGAAAGCCAAGACACTGTGGCTATAAAAAAATGACCTAAATGAAATATCTCTGTGAGTGAGATCCCAGCGGACAGAATGGGCCATCAAAAGAAGGAAGTACATTTCTCTGAAGGGAGCTGAGAACTTCCATTTTGACTATGGCCTTGTCTAAATAAGATCAGAGCTGGCAAACACAGGAAGCTTCCATAGCCTTAGCAGCTTATGACAAGAGCCTCGGGTGATTACTGACACCATAAACAAGAGTGTCAATTGTTAAATCAACAACAGGAGTCACTGTGCAATTACTCCCCATGCAAGATTTCTGTCTTTCATGTGTTGTACTATGTGAATTAATGTTATAACTAGTATTCAAACAGTACTTTATACTTTGTGTTTCTGTGTGGGTGCAAACTGTTGAAATCTTTACTTACTATATACTAAATTGATCTTCTGTATATAAAGATAATTGAAAATGAATCTTGATGTGAATGGGATGGGAGAGGGCATGGGAGATGAGATGGTTGCAAGTAGGCGGGTGGCTATGGGGGGGAAAGCTGCTATAATCCAAAATTTGTACTTTGGAAATTTATGTTTATTAAATAAATGTTAAAAAAATAAACTATATCCTTAGAAGTAAGTCCATGGGAATGTATGCAGAACAATACAGTTTTACAATTACAAACTTTCTTCCCACCATGCCCAACCTCCCACCCACATTCCCTCCCCTCTTCCTCTTACCTCTCTTGTTCCCACTCTTATTTTTACTGGGATCTATTTTCAATTAACTTTATATGCATATAACTAATTCTATGTTAAGTAAAGAGTTCAACAAAGAGTAAGAGAAATAAATAAATTGCTCCTCAACAGTCAAGACAAGGGCTGTTCAAAGCTATTGCATCTCAGAGTCAATTTCGCTTCTACAGATTGCCTTTTAGGTGCTCTATTACTTATTATGGGTCAGGGAGAACATAAGGTATCTGTCTTTGGGACTGTCTTTTTTCACTAAGTTTGATGTTTTCTGGTTTCACCCATTTTGTTGCAAGAGACTGGATGTCAGTTTTTGTTTTGCATTGTTTTTTGCCTCTGTGTAGTATTCCATGGTGTACATATCCTGTAATTTCTTTATGCAGTCTTCAGTTGACAAGCATTGTATTGATTCCATGTCTTAGTTATTGTGAGTTAATCTGCAATAAACAAGGGG
This sequence comes from Sylvilagus floridanus, assembly GCA_949820135.1. NCBI lineage: Eukaryota > Metazoa > Chordata > Mammalia > Lagomorpha > Leporidae > Sylvilagus > Sylvilagus floridanus. The sequence goes on from OX463225.1 coordinate 125,527,126, forward strand.
GTGCAAGTAAGTCTTTCATATGCTGATTTCTTTTTTCTTGGGTAAATTCCCAGGAGTGGGGTGGCTGGGCCATATGGTAGGTCTATATTCAGATTTCTGAGGTATCTTCATACTGTCTTCCATAGTGGCTTTACCAGTTTACACTCCCACCAACAGTGGATTAAAGTACTTTTTTTCCCACATCCTCACCAGCACTCTTTGTTTATTGATTTTCATATGAAAGTAATTCTAACAGAGGTGAGGTAAAACCTTATTGTGGCTTTGATTTGCATTTCTCTGGCTGCTAGTGATCCTGAGCATTTTTTCATGTGTCTGTTGGCCATTTGGATTTCCTATTTTGAAAACTGACTGTTTAAGTCTTTTGCCTATTTCTTAACTGGGTTGTATATTTTGTTGCTGTTGGGTTTCTTGATCCCTTTATATATTCAGGATATTAATCCCCTTTAAGTTGTATAGTTTGCAACTATTTTGTTCCATTCTGTCAGTTTCCATTTCCTGATTGTTTCTTTTGCAGTAAAGAAGCTTCTCAATTTGATGTAATCTCATTTGTCAATTTTGGTTTTGAGTGCCTATGCCTCTGAGTTCTTTCCAACAATTTTCATCTATGCCAATGTCTTGCGAAGTTTCCTCCATGTTCTGCAATAGTTTGATGGTATCAGCTAGTATATTTAGATCTTTCATCTATTTTTAGTGGATATATCTTTAAGGTGTAAGGTAGGGTTCTTGCTTCGTACTTCTGCATGTGGTGATCCAGTTTTCCTAGCACCATTGTAGAAGGGATTTCCTTGCTCCAGGGATAGATTTTAACACGTATGTCAAAAATAAGCTTGTTATAGATGCTTGGATTGATTTCTGACACGTCTATTCTATTCCATTGGTCTATCCATCTGCTTTTGTACCAGTATCAAATTATAGCTGCCCTGCAGTATGTCTTGAAATCCAGTATTGTGATGCCCCCAGCTTTCTTTTGTTTTATAAGACTGCTTTACCTATTCGCGTCTCCTTTGTTTCCATATGAATTTCAGCATCATGTTTTCTACATCTGAGAAGAATTTCCATGATATTTTGATAGGTATCACACTGAATCTGTAAATTGCTTTCAGAAGAATGGACATTTTGATGATATTGATTCTTCCAATCCATGAACATGGAAGATTTTCCCATTTTTTTGTACCTTTATTTCTTTCTTTAATGTTTTGTAATTCTCATCATAGAGATCTCTGTCATCCTTGGTTAAATTTATTCCAAGGTATTTGATTTTTTTGTAGTCATTGTGAATGGGATTGATCTTAGAAGTTCTTTCTCAGCTGTATATAAAGGATGTTGTTTTGTGTGTGTGTGTGTGTGTGTGTGTGTTGATTTTGTATCCTGCTACTTTACCAAATCTTCTATGAGTTCCAATTGTTTCTTATTGGGGTCTTTGGATCCTCTTTATATAGAATCATTTCATCTGCAAACAGGGACAGTTTGACTTCCTCCTTCCCAATTTGTATCCCTTTAATTTATTTTTCTTGCCTAATGACTCTGACTAAAACTTCTAGGACTGTATCGATTACTAATGGTGAGAGTGGGCATCCTTGTCTGGTTCCGGATCTTACTGGGGATGCTTCCAACTTTTCCCCATTCAGTAATAGGCTGGCAATGGGTTTGTCATAAATCGCCTTGATGGTGTTGAGGAATGTTCCTTCTATACTCAATTTGCTTCCAGTTTTCATCATAAAAAGAAGTTGTATTTTATCAAATACTTTCTCTGTATCTATTGTTCTTCAGTTTATAAATGTGGTGTATCATGTTAATTGATTTGCAAGTGTTGAACCATCCCTGCATTCCAGGGATAAATTCCACTTGGTCAGGGTGGATGATCTTTATGAAGTGTTGTTGGATTTAATTGGTAATATTTTGTTAAGGATTTTTGTGTCTATGTTTATCAGAGATATTTTTCTATAGTTCTCTATCTGTTGCATCTTTTCTATGTTTGTATTATGGTCATGCAGTATTTTTAGAAGGAGTTTTGGATGTTCTAGGTCCTTGAGATCCATTGCTAGCTCATTTACTTGGTACCTCTCCAATTTCTACATGTAGGCACCAACTGCTATGTACTTCCCTCTTAACACAGCTTTTGCTGTATCCCATTGTTTTTTTTTTTTTTTAACAGGCAGAGTGGACAGTGAGAGAGAGAGACAGAGAGAAAGGTCTTCCTTTGCCATTGGTTCACCCTCCAATGGCTGCCTCGGCCAGCGTGCTATGGCCAGTGCACTGCGCTGATCCAATGGCAGGAGCCAGGTGCTTCTCCTGGTCTCCCATGGGGTGCAGGACCCAAGCACTTGTTAGCATGGGTTATCATTTCCCATCCTTCCACTTTCTGTCTGCATGTATCTTTGTTGGTGAGATGTGTTTCTTGTAAGCAGAAAATAGGTGGGTCTAGTTTTTCAATCCATTCAGCCAGTCTATATCTTTAGACTGGATAATTGAGACCATTTATATTCAACATTATCCTGAGAGTTAGCTAATTCAGGACATTGAAAAGAAATAAAGAATACAAATATTGGAAATGAAAACATAGAATTATATTCATTTGTAAACAACATGATTGTGTACATTGAAAATCTCATGAAGGTAAAGGGAGAAATGAAGAATTTGCTAGTACTGTTAAGTACACTTAGCAGAATCACAGAGTTCAAAGTTAACACTCTGTCTAAAAGTTAACTCTCTCACTGTCTAACTCTGCCTGTCAAAAAAAGAAGAAGAAGAAGAAGAAATGTAACAAAAGATGGGAAGACCTCTACATTGGAAGCTATAAAACATTGCTGAGAGAAATGAAGAAAAGATGTGCCTTATTAATGAATTGTATAATAAATATTTTTTAGTTTATTTGATAGGTATAGTTATAGACAGTGAGAGAGAGAGAGAGAGAGAGAGAGAGAGAGAGAGAGAAAGGTCTTCCCTCCATTGGCTCATTCCCCAAATGACTGCTATGGCCGGTGCTGTGCTGATCTGAAGCCAGGAGCCAGGTGCAAGGGCCCTAGCACCTGGGCCATCCTCCACCACCTTCCAGGGCCACAGCAGAGAGCAGGACTAGAAGAGGAGCAACCAGGACTAGAACCTGGCACTTATATGGAATACTGGTGCTGCAGGTGGAGGATTAACAAGTGAGCCATGGCGCCGTCCCCAGATAATAAATATTTTAACATGTTATTTATCCTTAGATTATCTAAATATTCAAATCAAAATCCAAACAGACACCTGGAACCCAGACTTTGATTTTAATGATTTTCTCCAATAAAGAACCAGGGTTAAGATAAGAAGTGCTTAGTTCTGTGACTGAGAAAGAAAACATGTAAGATTAGACTTGAGAATCTTCTGGTGTCATAAATTAAAGTGCTCAAAGTAATAAACATTGGGGCCAGCGCCACTGCTCAATAGGCTAGTCTTTCGCCTGTGGCGCCGGCACAATGGGATCTAGTCCCGGTTGTGGTGCCGGATTCTGTCTCGGTTGCTCCTCTTCCAGTCCAGCTCTCTGCTGTGGCCTGGGAAGGCAGTTGAAAATGGCCCAAGTGCTTGGGCCCTTCAGCCGCAAGGGAGACCAGGAGAAGCACCTGGCTCCAGGCTTCGGATCAGTGCAGTGCGCCAGCCGCAGTGCACCGGCTGCAGTGGCCATTGGAGGGTGAACCAATGGAAGGAAGACCTTTCTCCCTGTCTCTCTCTCACTGTCCACTCTGCCTGTCAAAAAAATTAATAAACATTGGGTTATATCTAAGAGATGTAGCAGTCAGTTGAGCAAGACAAATAAATTGGCACTGTATTATTATCCAAAGGGTGAAATAAACACTCATGTGTCCACATCGATATAAATAAATAGTTGAATAAAATGTGTAGGGGGGGACATACAAATTTCCAAAGAAAGAATTCCCAATAATTTTTGTAGATTACCTCCCCGTGTAAGGAAGTGAAGACAACTTTACATTCCTTCATTTTGGGCCATGCTGAATGACTTTCAGAGATTGTAGTGCTGAAAGGGGGAAAATTAACTTTACTGTGGAGAAACTGAACTAAATAATCTCAACCAGGTGATCAAGGATAATATTAACAGTGAAAATCATACTGATGTGCATTGTATTGATATGATGTGGTAAGGATAGTACTTCACCTCTAAAGCCATCCTTCCAAAAACCCATCTAGTCATGGTCAAACCATGAGATGAGTCTCAAATGGGGGACATCTTATGAAATATCTAACCTATACTACTGAAGCGTGTCAAGGATATCAAAATCAAGGAAAGCCTTCAAAAATAGACAAGAGGTGTCTAAGGAGATCCCCAATGCAGGTCATAAAAAAGAAAAGGAGCACTGAGTAAAATCTAAGGAAACAGTGAATAAAGAATGGACTTTTGCTTAAAATAACGTACCAATAGTGGCTCATCAATTGTGGCAATGTATCATACTAATGCTGGATGTTAGAAGGGGAAAGTTGGCATGAGAATTCCCTGCACGATCTGCAACTTTTCTGTTAAATGTATATCACTTCTAAAACACAGTTTATATAAAATTTTTTTAATTATTCAATCAATGTTTTTATTGTTTGATAAGCTGATTATAAAGTTTATATGAATATACAAACATCTTCAATAGTAAGATGATCAAAATAAAAATAAAACTCCAGTGCTGGGCCTGCTTCCACAGCCCGAGTCCTGACGGGTTTCAAGCCAAACCCAGCATGAAGCTAGCACCCACAAAGCCCACCTTTGGGCCAGGTCACCAGAACAGCACTCATGGAACAGCATTCAAACCAGCCTTCAAGCCTGACCAGTTCCTGGGCAGCCCCAAGGGCACAGGATCCAGAGTGATCAAGAACCATGCCAACCCACAAGGCCCTAGGTGTCAGGCCTGCTCTATTGCCAGACCAGCCCCTACTATCCCAGACTCTAGTCCAACACCTGCAGAATCAGACCCCAGTTCCATGCTGGTGCCAGGTTTGTACACATGAACATTAGCTCCAAGTAGTCCCCAAGACCTCATGCTGGAAGTCATGGTCCCAAAATTTATGCCAAGTCCCACAGATAAAGCTCTATTAGACCCAAGGTTCAATACCAGCCCTGCAAGCCCAGGTTCCATACTGGCTCCCACAGACCTATACTCCAGTACCATCCTTCCCAGTCTACGTTTCCTACTGCCCTACATGGACCCAGGACCCTGACCTATCCTTGCAAAACTAAACTCCAGCCTTAGTCCAAGCCGTAGGACAAAGCTGGCCCCTATGTCCTCTCTCAGACATAACTTCTAGGCCAGCACCCTATCTTAGTCAAGAAGAGCTGATTTGACGTATTTTGTAGAGAAGATACACTTACTCAGCTCACAGTTTTTCAAGGCTAAATGACCACGATCAGGCAGCTCTTTCTGTTTGGCCTCTGATGAAGTGAGCCCCGTCTGGATCACAACACGATGGAGAATCAGGGAAACTGCAGTGTGCCTAGGAGGTCAAGTGCGTGGGCTGGTCTCACTTTGTAACAATTTATTCCCATGAGGATCATCATCCTGTAAGAACTGCATTTATCTCTTCTGAGGGTGCTATTTTCTGTAACCTAACTATTCTAGCACATAAACATTGCCACACTGGGGACGAAGATTTGGGCATATAAATTTTGAAAGGACACACTGAAACCATGTACAAACCATTTCACATTGGCATACTCAATCTCCAGGATGATCCTGACAAAGGTTTGAGTCTGATTTTCACGGCCAGTCTCTTGACTATCCCCTGTTGACCCAGGATCCAGGCCTACTCCAGTGGGCTAGCACCAGAACCACTCCGGTAGGTCCAGGACCCAGATTCCCCACTCAATTCTGGCTCTGGGGTCATCTCTGCAGACCCAAGACCCCCATCACCATGCAGCTCAGGTTTCAGAGTGACCGAACACTATGCCAGCACTCACTGTGGGTTTGGGTTTAAGGGCTGCCCTAAGTCTGGCCAGTGTCCATGAATCCAGACTTGAGACTGACCATTCCATATTCAGGCTCCAGTCCCATACCCAGGATTGACATTATCAAATCAGTCACAGATCTACTACAATGGATGCTGGTGCCAGCTGGCCCTTGTGGACCCAGACTCCCGACTCAATCTCACATACCAATGTACCAGGCCTACAACATGCTAACCCAGGCACTAGCCTACCTGCGAATTCCAGCTACAAGTCCGCTGTAGAATGTACCAGATAACCTGTCCAGAAGTCTGGATAAGCAGACTCTGCAAATTACTGACTTCTCTGTGGTTGGCAGTGTGAGACAATTGCAGTGTCTGCTTCTTCAAATGAGGACAGAAGGATCATGAGCAACATATTAGGAAATCAAACAGCTCTACAGCAAAGAAATAATCCAATTATAATGAACAAAAGATTAGTTGGACATTTCTGTAAAAAATACGTACAATTGTCTAACAAATACAAGAGAACTTCAAAAGTTTGTGGAAGAATTAAATTCTAAGTTTATTTTGCTGTAAAAAATGAAATCCCTTTATAGTTTTTTAAAATACACATTTCTATAACATTTTTTAATCCAGTTATACAAGGATTTCTGATTCTTTTGCATAAAAATAAACTTCTTTAATTTCACTATTTAGAAGCATTTTAATGTACCCTCTACATGAAACAAAAGCTCAACATCACAGATAATGCAAATGAACTCACTAAAATTAGAATCCAAAGATAAAAGATAACAAGCATTGGTGAGTGTATGGAGATACTAGAGCCTTGCATAGTGGGATTGTAAATTAGTAGAGCCATTATGAAAAAAATGTGCAGAAGTTTCTTAAATAATTAAAAATAGCAATATAGCAATCCCACTACAAGGCATATACAAATCTTTACTCTCTCATGCTTACCACAGCATAATTATCCATTGCCAAACTATAGACTAAATGTGTTTATCAACAGATGAATGAATAAAGAAAATGTGTTATAGGCACACAATTGAATACTACTCAGTCTTTACGAAGGTGAAGATGTTGTCATTTTAACACTATGTAAGAACCTGGACAACTTTATGTTAAGTTTTGGCAAGAAGCTAAGCACATGAAAACAAATGCTGCATGATCTCACTAATATGTGTAGTCTGAAAAAGTCTAGTTCATGGAAGCAGAAACTACAATGATGGTTACCACGTGCTGGAGAAAGGGATACTGGAGAGATATTTGTCAAAACACAAAAATTTTGCCTAGACCAGAGGAATAATTTTACAAAATCTATTTGTACAATTTGGTTCTTATAGTTAATAGCAATGTGCCATATATTTGAACACTGGTTGATAAGCGAGTAGAATGTTCATGTCTCTACTTAATTAGACTGATAGCCATGATACAATGCATATGCATTTCAAAAATCATTTTGTGAATGGTAAACATATATAATTTACTTTGTCAATTATAATAAATATAATAAATAAATAAATAATTTTTAAAAAAGAACACTTGAGAACTTATACAATGTTTTCAAAATGCTCTATAAAATTCCCAGGGGGTTAGGAGGTAGGAGCAGTGGGAGATTTTGGTTAAAGGCTAGAAATTTTACCTTAATAGATGAGTAAATTCTGTAGACATAATGTACAGTATCATTATTCCAGTTGCTAAAGATGTGTTACAGACTTCAACTTTGCTGAAAGCTTAGATGCTAGGAATGTTCACCCCCTCACATGCACACACAATGACTACATGGGGTGATAGACATGTTAGCACACTTATGGTCATCATTTTTACAATCTCTGTATAACAAAATACTACATCATACACTCACTGATATAAATATAAAGGCTAATATAACAAACCTTATGGAAGAAAATGTATAGATACACCACTATTATCTTGGAGGAAGATCAGATCTTTTAGACAGGACATGAAAGCCTTCCCAGTGAAGAATAAAATTGATCAGTTGGAACTTCATCAAAATTGAAAAAAGCTTCTGCTCATTAGAAGACATAATTAAGAAATGAAAAGAAAGGCCACAGAGTGGAAGATAGAATTCATGATACATAGATGTGGTAGAAGACTTAAATCCAGAATGTGTAAAGAATTCCAACAAGTCAGTAAGAAGATACACCAGTGGACTGGTCTTGTGGCATAGCATGTAAAGTCACGGCCTGCAATGCCAGCACCCCAAATGGGCACCAGTTCATGTCCCAGCTGCTCCACGGCCAATCCAGCTCCCTATTAATAGCCTGGGGAAAGCGGTAGAAGAAGGTCCAAGTCCCTGGGGCTCTGCCACCCATGTGGGAGACCCACAAGAAGCTCCTGGCTCCTGGCTTGGCCAGGCCTATCCCTGGTCATTTCAGTCATCTAAGGAGTGAGCCAACAGATGAAAAATCTCTCTCGCTGTCTCTTCCTTTCTCTGTAACTTTTTTAAGCAAATAATATATTATAAAAAAGACATATCAATCAGTGGGACAGATAATTCACAAAGAAAAATATATGAATGGACAGGAAATATTTGAAAAGAAGTTTAGTGTTTTTGACCATCAAAGTAATACAAACTAAAGCAACAATGATGTATCATTACACATTGACCAGAATGTATAACAGTAAAGACTGATAATGTTAAACTTTGGTGGGGCCGGCGCTGTGGTGCAACATGTTAAAGACTTGGCCTGAAGAGCCAGCATCCCATACAGGCGCCAGTTCTAGTCCCAGCTGCTTCTCTTCCAATCCAGCTCTCTGCTATGGCCTGGGAAAGCACTAGAAGATGGTCCAAGTCTTCCTGCCCCAGCATCCACATGGGAGTCATGAAACTGTTGAAATCTTTACTTACTATATACTAAGTTGATCTTCTGCATATAAAGATAGTTAAAAATGAATCTTAATGAGGGGTGGGATGGGAGAGGGAGTGGGAGATGGGATGATTGCAGGTTGTACTTTAGAAATTTATATTTATTAAATAAAAGTTAAAAAAAAGAAGCTCCTGGCTCCTGGCTCCGGAGCAGCACAGCTCTGGCCATTGCAGGCAACTGGGGAGTGAACCAGCAGATGGAAGGCCTCTCTCTCTGCCTCTCCCCTCTGTATAACTCTGTCTTTCAAATACATAAAAATAAATCTTTTTAAAAATATTAAACTTTGGTAAGAATATAGACCTGTGGCAATTTTTCATGGCCTGCTAGGAAGACTCAAAATGGTAAAATCACCTTAAAAACTTTTGGTAGTTTCTTATAAAATTATATGCCATCTACCTTATAACCCGTATTTCTTCTTTCAAGTACTTAGCCAAGATAAGTAAAAGTGTATGTACACAAAGACTTCAACAACAATGTTCATTTCGTCTCTATTCACAATAACTAAAACAGAAAGTATCTTAATTGTCCATATATAGGAAAATGGGACATATCATGATACATTTATGCAATGGAACTCAGTCACAAGGAGAAATCAATTATAAATATATGAATATACAATTACAAAAGTAAAATTTACAAATTTAAACAAAACCATGAAGGAAACAATATTATATTATTCCATTATATGAGGTTAAAGACATAGAAAAAATTTATAAAGCTAAAATTCAGAACATTCTATCCTTTTGAGTTTGGGGTTGAAAAGTTATTTGGAACTGGGGAAATAATGTTTTATTTTGTTGCAAAATTCAAGCATATTAAACTACACACTTATGGTGTATACATTTTCCTCTACATCAAACACACCACAATTGAAAAGTAAGATCAAAGAAAAAAAGGCAAAAGGAACCTGGATATATCAAGACCTCAAAATACCAAACTAGCTCTGCACTACTGACCCTCATTTTACATGAAAAAAAAAAAAAACCTTCTGTGCTACAATAGACTAACGCTTCATGGCAAATACAGTAGGGATCCATTCTTAATCAGCATGTTTCCACAGTGCCTAGTATCAGAAGAGGAAAACTAAGTATTTGTTGAAGGAAATTGAATGTTTACATAGTGAAGACACCTAAGTCATTTCCAGAATTTAATAAGTCAGTGGGTTCAACTCATTCCATAGGACTAAATACCCTACACTGAGAATTCCACTGAGATTCTTTTAAAAAAAATTATTTATTTGAGAGGTAGAGTTACAGACAGAGAGAAAGAGAGACAAAGAGAAATCCTCCATCTGCTGGTTTATTCCCTAAATGGCTGCAAGGGCTGGAGCTGTGCCAATCCAAAGCCAGGAGCCAAGAGCTTCTTCCAGGTCTCTCACACAGGTACAGGGGCCCAATCATTTGGGCCATCCTCCACTGCTTTCCCATAGTGGAGTGCTGGATAGGAAGTGGAGAATCCTGGACTAGAACCAGCGCCAGTGCCACAGGCTACTATGCCAGTGTCAGCACTTGAAAAAAAATTTTTAAGATTTTATTTTATTTATTTGACAGGTAGAGTTACAGAGAGTGAGAGGGAGAGACAGAGAGTAAGGTGCTCTATCTGCTGGTTCACTCCCCAAATGGCCACAATGGCTGGAGCTGCACTGATACGTAGCCAGGAGCCAGGAGCTTCCTCTGGGTCTCCCACATGGGTGAAGGGCCCAAAGATTTGGGCCACCTTCTACTGCTTTCCCAGGCCATCAGCAGACAGCTGGATCAAAGAGGAGCAGCCAGGGCTAGAACAGGCGCCCATATGGGATGCCAGCACTGCAGGTGGAGGATTAACCTCCAGTGCCACAGTGTTGGCTCCCTGAAATTCTTAAAATAAGTCTTTTAGGCAATCCATATAATCTGGTGTTGGTTAACAGAAAATGTTGAGACCCTTTTGCTATGATTTATCTTGTGAGATTCCTATTTAATTTTTATCTTTTCTCTGAGGAAGAGGGAAGAATTAGGAGAGCACATTGTGTCCACTTTGAGGAAATGTGGAAATATTCTGAATATGCCACCAGGAAGGGAAGCTTTCAAAGCATGATTGATGGTATGTTACTGAATTTGGAAAATTCCTGAGTTCATCACCCCATTGGTTTACTTCTGTACAAATACAAAATGCCAGCTAGTTTCCCTAGGAGCACCTGCCACAATGAAGTAATTCTTACACATATATGAACCTGTGGGTCTATACTCACTTTGGAATCCTAAGTCTATGTAAAAGAGAATAATGTTAATTAAGCTAGGGCAGAAAATTTTAAGGGAAAGATCACATATCGAGCCAGGGCTCGCCTCCTCTAGAGGAGAGCAATCTTCCTGGTTGTCTTTCTGCTCCCTGCTCCTGGGACATCCCAAATCATTCAGTTCTTACTCTAGAGAGGAGTTATGTAGCAACCACCAACCACATCTTTTGGATCTAGCACTCCTCAAAACACCCGCTCTTCTTAAATTGCTATGCCTCTCCTGCTAAATATGCTGCAGTCAAATCACCAAATGCGTACCTCCTGACCCCGTGCTTCAACCCACTTCTAGAGCTTATCTACTCACCTTAGCTACCTTAAATGACCTTTCCCCCCCTTCTCTGATTCTAAATTCTCATTACAGTTTAGACCTCACGGCCACATTTTTTCATACTTCAGATCTGAGCTTGTCTAAAGTCAGTAATAAGCCTATGATTTAACTTCATGGTTTCTGAATCCTGTAAAGATGCTGGCTTCAGACAGCCATAAGTCACCATTGTTGGTAATCTCACTTGGAGCCTGTTCTTAGGACTGAGATGCAATGGAGTACAGCGATTATAAACTAAGCCTTTAGATTGAGATGACTGGATGACATCCCTGGCTTCATCTTGACCATGTTGTTGAAGACCCCTCTGTGCCCCCATTTGGCTCATCTTGAAAACAGCTGCAATATTAAGACTCAGGAATAGCATTGCAAAGGGAAGTACCTAAAATAGCATACGTGTCACAAAGAACTACGTCTAGCATGTTTTAAATAATATGTCTTAAATAATTAACAACCAGGGGATACCTGGGCATGAGCTGCGCTTCGTCGCCTCAGGGTCGCCCTATGGCCCTAACGCCAGCAGCCCCCATCTCTCAGGGCATCGGACATTCTGCCAATGGCAACGACAAATAGAGCAGAGCTGACGTGGAGTGTGAGTTTCGGGAGAGAATGATAGTTGATGGTTTTTGTCACCAAGTCCTGCAGATGCTGGAAAGTCTGCAGGGCCCAGGTGCATCTGTGAACACCACAGGCCAGGGTCTGGAGTCCCATCAGGTTGCCTCCACCAGGCCTCACCATGGTAGTGACAGGAGCCAGCTGCTGACCTCCAGGAAGCTTTTTAAAAGCACTTATTTATTTGAAAGGGAGAGTTTCAGAGATCCTCCATGCACTGGTTCATTCCCCAGGTGGCCACAAAGGCTGGATTTGGCCCAATCAAGAGTCAGGAGCTTCTTCTGGGTCTTCTAAATGGGTGCAGCTAGAGTTAAGGGGTGCGGGGCTCTGGTTTAGTGGGATAAGCCTTCACCTACGTGCTGGCTCCCATATGGATGCCAGTTCGTGTCCCAGCTGCTTCTTTGCCTATGCAGCTCTCTGCCATGGCCTGGGAAAACAGTGGAATATGGGTCAAGTGCTTGGGCTCCTGGTCTTGCATGGGGGACCTGGAGGAAGCTCTTGGCACTTGGCTTCAGATAGGCCCAGCTCTGGCCGTGTGGCCATTGGGAGTGAATCAGCAAGTGGAAGACCTCTTTCTGTCTCCCTCTGTCTGTAACTCTGCTTCTCAAATACATCTTTAACAAATACACATGTAATAAAAAGGAAAGTGGCTTTATCACAGATGGAGCTGCAGTTCAACTGCACTAGTCAAGAAAAAACAGAATTGTCTCTGCCTCCACTGTCTATTTAATTCTATGCCACTGTCGTCATACTGAAGGGGTTGGTGAGTGATCCTGAATACAAGTGTGGGGATGTTTATCGCTGTGAGAGGTGGTGGCTGAGCTGTAGGAACATGCTCGTGCCTTTTTACGGGCTGTGGGATGAAGCAGTTCATGTAGGTGAAGGGAGGTTTCCGTGTGATCTCGCGTTCATGGTGGACATTACCAAATGTCCATACCAGCAGCTAACAAGGCATGCCTCACCAACTGGTAGTTCTTCTAAGCTGAGAATTTTGTATGGTCTTGAAATGATGTTATAAATATCCGAATGGCCCTTGGTAGAAAAAAAGGTTTTTTTCCACAGTGTTTTAAATAAAGCTGTTCAACTTGCAAAAAAAAATGCACTAGTGCCATTATTAATATTATAATAATTAATATTAATTCCAAGGTTAAATAGCTAGACTCAGAGACCCAATGTTCATATTAGCTCTAGGCTTAGCAACTACATCCTAGGCTTGTTACCTTATGACTGAGATACTGTATTCAAAAGCTTCTTAATTTCTCAGCAATTTCAAGGTTTATCCTTGATTTTGCCTTTTTCTCTTCCTTATATTATTCATTGTCATATGCTAGATCCCCAGCTGAGTGTCTGAAGCCCTTCCAATTAATATAGACGTACCTAGTTTGACACTACATATCCTCATTTATCCTGGATTTCTCCATTGCCTTGGTTTGGATGCCTATAGATACATCCTGCTAAGCCCGTGGAATCTTCCTCATGACAATAATTCCACAGGAGTGCCACCTGCTATATATTGCCAATATTTTTGACACATCATACACACTGGGTCTTAATTAAATCAGTCAAGTAGTCATTCAACAGAAGAAGGTCGTATTTTTTTTTTTAAGATTTATTTTTTATTTGAAAGTCAGAGTTACACAGTGAGAAAAGGAGAGGGAGAGAGAGAGAGAGAGAGAGAGAGAGAGCTCTTCCATCTGCTGATTCACTCCCCAATTGACCACAACGTCTGGAGCTGCACCAATCCGAAGCCAGGAGTCAGGAGCCTTTTCCAGGTCTCCCACACAGGTGCAAGGTCCCAAGGACTTGGGCCATCCTCTACTGCTTTCTCTGGCCATAGCAGAGACCTAGATCAGAAGTGGAACAGCCGGTACTTGAACCGGAGCCCATATGGGATGTCTGCACTGTAGGTGGTGGCTTTACCTGCTACACCACACCACCGGCCCCAGAAGGTCTGTCTTTTAAGGGTCATTCACTAGCAAACGTTATGATGGCTGTTCATCTAACTCATAAAAGGTCCTTTCTCTGAAACTAAATTTTAATTACAACTATTGATCAGTGAAGCTAAAAGGCAAAGAATAATTGTAGCATACACCTCCTAATGAGAATTAATGGTAAAACTAGTCTTCAAACAGTACTTTGTACTTTGTGTGTCTGTGTGGGTGCAAATTGTTGAAATCTTTACTTATTATAGAGTTGATCTTCTGTATATAAAGATAAGTAAAAATCAATCTTAATGAAGAATGGGATGGGAGAAGGAGTAGGAGGTGGGACAGTTTGGGGGTGGGAGGGCAGTTAGTGGGGAAGAACTGCTATAATCCAAAAGTTGTAATTATGAAATTTATATTAATTAAATAAAAGCTTTATATAAAAAAGCCATTGAGTGAGAACACACTTTGTGCCTAAGAGTTGGTTTTTGCACCTGCAATGAAGTAACAATGATATGACACTTAGGTTTCCAAGTAGTTCATCATCACCAAACCTTCTGATGTGGTTCAGCATAAGTTAGAAAGTGTCTGAAGGAGGGAAAGAAATATGCAAGTGTTTTGTATTATTATAATTACAACAATATAATCATCTGGTCAGTGTTTATTATAGATCCTGAAAATTGAAAATATAGCCTTTGTCTCTTCCATTGAGGAATAAACTTTTGTATTTGTTTTGTTTTTTTCTCTTCATACTATTTGCTGAACTCCTTTACTTAGAGTAGGGTTAACTATATGAACTCTATGATCACTAAGTATACTGATAATAGATCTTTGTAAAAATTAACAATGAGAATCTGAGATGGGGGAAGAGTTGGAATGTGGGCAGGAGAGAGGGGAAGTCTGACTATGTTCTTAAATCTGTACATATTAAATATATGAAACTTGTATAACTTAAATAAGATCAGAGTTGGAGAACTCAAAAGGCCTTCATAGCCTTGGTAGCTCATGACAAGAGCCTTGGGTGATTACTGATGTCATAAATGAGTGTCAATTGTTAAATCAACAACAGGAGTCACTGTGCAATTACTCCCCATGTAGGATCTCTGTTCTTAATGTGTTGTACTATGTGAATTAATGGTATAACTAGTACTCAAACAGTACTTTATACTTTGTGTTTCTGTGTGGGTGCAAACTGTTGAAATCTTTACTTAATATATATTAAATTTATCTTCTGTATATAAAGATAATTGAAAATGAATCTTGATGTGAATGGGATGGGAGAGGGAGCAGGAGATGAGATGGTTGTGGGTGGGAGGGAGGTTATGGGGGAAAAAGCCACCGTAATCCAAAAACTGTACTTGGGAAATTTATATTTATTAAATAAAAGTTTTTAAAAAAGAATGTATAGTCAGTGAAAGTCACACAGAGAAAATTATATAAATTATATTTGGCCAAATGATCTGAAGGAAGGTGGTTAGTTCAGGCTATTATAACAGGATATCAAACTATGAGTGAATTAAAAACAACCAATGTTTATTTGTCACAGTTCTGGAGGTAGAAAAGTCTAAGATCAAGGCACCAGCAGATCCTGCAAAGTGCCTCTGTTTATAGACCGCCAACATTTTGTCACATCACCACATAGGGATGGGATATGGAGGGAGAGAGGGAAAGAAGAACAGAGAGAAAGAGAAAGAGAGAGAGAGAGAGAGAGAGAGAGAGAGAGAGAGAGAGAGAGAGAGAGAAACTCCTATCTCTTTTTCTAAGAGCACTGATCTCATTCATGATGGTTAGAATTTTATAACCTAATTACCTTCAAAGACCTGACCTCTTAATATCAACAAAACTTGGGGGTTAAGATTTCAACATGCGAATTTGGGGAAGGGTATATTTATCCAAAACAGAAATGTATCAGAAGAACATGACCCTGCTTGAATAATTTGCTAGCTAGACTATTTCTGAGTAATGTTTTAAGCATTGACTCCTATACAATAGCTACTCAGAACATATTTCACAGAAATCAAGGTAATAACACTGATCTTCACTTTATATTAGGAAAATAGCTAGCTAGCTATATAGATTAAATTATATACAGGGAAATATGCCAAACAGCACAATACACATTCAATGCATACTTAATGAAAGAGAGATGTAAAGAAATGATCAGAGTTGAGTATAAAGCAGGGAAAATTTTCAGAGAAACATGTTTTAAACTGGATCTGAAAATATTAATAGAGAAAAGGACAAGGTACTCTACTTGGAAGCAACAATATGAACAGTTTAAATATGAGAAGTAGTAAGTAGTCAACTTGTTCCTTGTGGAAGACCTGTATTGACAAAAATGAGAAGTAATATTGGCATTTAATGATGGTATTTTTCAGAAAGTAAGTTATAGTTAATAAAAATGATATTCACCAATTACATTATATTTAATTATATAGTAATTTTTACTGGAATTTTTTGAACAATGACAATATATCATATGGCATTGTGAAAACATAATTATCGAATTCCTTTGTAATTAACATTTATTTTTCTTTTTTAACAGCTCTAATGAGGTGACAGATTTAAAAATGTACAAATGATGTCTATCCAAATTAAAAATATTACCATATTAAAACCAATATTCTTATAATACTGCTTGGATTGCATTACTCTGCTGCTCAGACTTCATTGACTCATTATTCACTAGACAGAAGACTGATGTCACTAGAGTGAATTCTATAGGCAGAAATTTGTCTGTATCATGATTTTTAGTTTACTTTCTCTCTGTTAACACCCTACCTTCCATGCACTGATCATTTTCTCCAACCAAACTGCCATTGTTTGAAATTGTCTCACATCCCATTTCTACTGTTCGTGATTTTTCCATCAAACTACATTCTTTTTAAAATCATCATTGATATAGATTTCACATAGCACAAAATTTACCTATTAAAATGTAAAATACAGTAACATTAGCATATTAAGTTGTGAAATCATCACACAGGTTAGAACACTTCCATCAACCTTCCAAAACTAAAACTCCTGACAAATATTAGTTACTTCTCATTCCTACTTTTTATTCCTGCCTTACACAATTACTGACCAATTTTTAATCTCTATGGATTTGCCTACTATGGACATTTCATGCAAATAAAATCACAAACTATGTGCCTTTTTTGTGACTAGTTTAGTGTTTTCAAGACTCATCAGTTTGTTGGCTTGTATCTGTATTTCATTCCTTCTTATTGCTAAATAATATTTCATTGCATGAATATATTATATTTTTATCTACTCATCAGTTACTGTACATTTAATAATTTTCATTTTCTGGCTGTCAGGAACAATGTGTCTCTAAACACTGGTGTACAAGCTTTGTGTCTTCAATTTTTATGGGTTTATATTTAGGAATAAAAATGCCATACCGTAAGATGTATTACATAGGAGGTATCCAGAGAAGTAGGACACAACATATACACACACTCCTAAAATAAAGCAAGGAGGAAATATTCATGACAATTAAAATCCTAGGGTAGGTATCTGGCACAGCAGTTAAGATGCCATCCAAGATGCTTGTGTCCTATTATCAAGATGCCTGGGTTCAAGTTTCAGTTCTGCTTCTGGTCCAGCTTCCTACCTAGGAGGCAACAGATAATAGCTCAAGTACTGGAGTACTTCCATCTCCTTGGGAGACTCAGATTGCATCCTGTGCTCTTGGCTTTGGCCTGATCCAGCCCCAGATGCTGTGGTCTTTTGGGAATGAACCTTTGGTGGAATTTTTCTATTTGTCTGTCTCTGTCTCTTTCTGTCTCTCTGCCTTTAAAATAAAATAAAAATAAATTTAAAAAATAAAGTCCTTATTTCTGTACTAGTCACTATTCACTACTGATATTACTAAGTACCATCTTCTACTACACATTCTGTGTCTTCTTAGCTTTTATCAAACACCACAGCCAGTTGTGGCTATTAATTGGGAGTGACCCAAATCTTGTTTCCTGAATTGCATCAGCCATTAGTAGATCTGCGTTGATTGAATTGGTATAGTTTTCCATTAACTTTAATCATGGGTCCAGTAATATTAAGAGACACCCTGAAGGTATCTCCTGTATTCCACATGCTGTTCTTCACCTCCACTATGGAGCAGCAGTCCAACTTTCTTTAGGTTAACTACCTTCTCCCCTTTGATTTAAAGACCATAAGGAGCCCAAAAAGTAGCCAGAGGGTCATCTCAACTCTCAGTTCAGTGTAATCATTGTCATATCTCCTTGTGCAAGGATTCCTCCTTCTGGTACTAAGACCTCTAGGCCAGGCACGTATCAGGTCATGGGAACATGAAGCAAGCCTTTTGCTAAAACATCATCATGTGTAAGAGTAAATGGTCAAACTTGCTTCTGCTCCTTGATTCCCAGACTCATGAATTGGGACTATAGAAGAAATGATATCATACACTGGACTCTGGCTCAAAGCATAAGCAGTCTGTGGAAAATCTCATCTGAAAGATTTTATCTCCTATCTGGCACTGTTACTGAGTCTTCAAAAGGCTGTCCTACCATTCCATCAGTCAGCTCCTTCAGTACGGTGAGGAACATGATGGGACCAGTGAATTCTGTGAGCATGAGCCTATTGTCAGACTTATTTTGTTGAGGAGTTATTTGATCAGAAGCAATGCTATAGGTGGTATCATGATGGTAGATAAGGCATTCTGTAAGATCATGTATGGTAGTTTGGGTAGAAGCACTACATGCTGGGAAGACAAATGTATATCTGGAGTTTCTATTCAATCAGAACAAAATGTTTCTTCTTCCATTATGGAAGCAATCCAATGTAATTAACCTGTCAGATCATCCAAGGAAATGATGCCATATTAGAGGAGCCTCAGGGTTTGTCTTTGCTGCTAGAAAAAAGATCCCTCAGACTTACTGACTTGAAGCCTAGGTTGTTAAGCCTTGCATAACCCCCATCCTTGCCACTATAGTCACTTTGTTCATGAACTCACTGGGGAATGATGAGGGGAGGGGCTGGAGAGAGAGGCTGACTTGTATCCACAAAACAAATCCATTTCTCACTCAATTACTACAAATATCACTTGCCAAAGACACCCTTTGGTGAATATTCTTATGGGATGCAAATATTTTCATATTTCTCATGTGTGCAAAGAGATCTGTCTGTTTACCTCTTCTGGAAGTTTCTTTACCAGCAATTTTTCAATAATTGACCCAAACATCATTGGCCACAGCACAATAATTGATATATAATTGTACATTCAGGCATTTCTTCCTATAAGACATGTGAACATGTACTCTGTCAGAGTTCTGCCTACCAACAAGTATTCTTTCTGCCACTGTCCTTCAAAGATATCCATAAATGAAGTACAGTGCTGAAGGCATGCATATTTTTCAGAAACATCTATCAATCTGGCTTGGATCGTTTCTTCTCTCATATGATTATGAGATTATATGTTCAGACTGAGAGAGGGAAAGGTAGAATGGCAGGAGTGGAGACCTTGATCATTTGGGTTACTTCTTCATGTAATTTATTTGTATCTCCAAAGCCTATTTGGCCTAATCATTTTGTACATGTGCATATATAGAAATATAATAATAATATATATAATGGACATTTAAAGCACCATTGAAATTGTAGTCCTAATAGAAGAGTAGCTTGCAGAGTCTTCTTTTGCACTGGGCCCAACCCAAACTGGCCAATTAGGGGATTCCTCAGTAAGAAAGTTGTAACAAAAACACCTGAGTGAATTATAAGTAGAACAGTAGGTATTGTGCCCCTTTTTTTGGTTATAAGAGTAGCCGGATACAGCAAATTGTCCCTCAACTTGAGGGAATGTTTTGAGATGTCCCACAGAGACCAACTCCTGAAAATTTCACTAAGATAAAATGCCATGGAATTACAGTCATATTTATGATGAAACTTTAAAGAGTTCATGGAAAGTAGAATTACAAGATTCGTTTACATTCATCCAAAAATGGAAATTAATGCATATAAGGGGTCTTTAAAAAGTTCATGAAGATGGAACTTTATGGAAAAAATAGATATGGATTTCAAATTTTTTCAACTCAAATTGTTTCCTGCCTTCTTCTACATAAATGTCTTGTAAATTTATCTATGATAATTATTATTGCCTTCTCACTCATTCCAATGAGGATAATGTCATCAATGTAATGAATGCGTGTGATATCTTGTGGAAAGAAAAGCACTAAGGAGCTCTACAATGTAATTGATGGCATAGGGTTACAGAACTGCTGTATCCCTGAGGTAGAACAGTGAAGGTGTACTGCCGGCCTTGCCATCTGAGAACAAACTGCTTCTTGTGGTCTTTACTAACAAGCAACTAGGAAAAAGCATTTGCCAGATTAATAGTTGCATTCTAGGTACCAGGGGAAGTGTTAATTTGCTCAAACCATGCAACTACATCTGGTACAACAGCTGCAGTTGGAGTCACCACCTGATTAAGTTTATGAAAATCCACTGTCATTCTCCAAGATGAATCTTCCTTCTGCACCAGCCAAATAGGGAAGGTGAATGGTGATGTGGTGAAAATCATCCTTCAAGTTCTTCATAGTGGCATTAATCTCTACATTCCATTCAAGAATATGGCATTGTATTAGATTATTATTTCTTAGGTAGAGCTAATTCCAATGGATTCCAATTACATAGTAACCTGTAATCCATAGCTCAGGGAAACATTGTGGAGATGTGGAGATCCTGCTAGCTGCTAAGCATATCTATTCAAATTATTCATTCTGGTACTAGGGGAATTGTCATTCACCTGACTGTGAGGGAGACTTTGGCTATAATGCATTGATCACCACATGACATTCATAAGGCCCTACTTTGGCTGGAGGACCATGGTGTCATTTCAAATCTCCTGGAATTAGTGTCAGTGCAAAGTCAGAGTAGAGTAGTCCTCAAAATATCTGATCATTATCTTTATTCTTAATGTAGACCCACCCTGATGAAAAACTCTAGATACCTCTCAGGAATAATGGGTGAAAGTTCAATATGAATTTTGGTAGTCTCTAGTGTCCTTCCTGTAACTAATCTGGCTTCCACTTTATTCAAGTGGCTTCAGGTATGAAAGCTGGCTCAAGTTTTAGAATTTGTTGAGGAGCTGTAACTCCATGGTGTTTTTTTTTTTTTCTAATTCAAGGAAGTGTTTGGTTCAATTTATCTACAAACTTCTGCTCATACAGATCAAGTAATAAATTTAGTATGCTTCTAATTTCATGTGTAGGAACATCATTTTTAAATAGCCAATATCATAGGTCTATCAGAGTATTCTGACTGCTGCTTGACTCTGCTGCCCACCAGAGTAATCATACCCACCATGCCTTTAGTAGTTGAATATCTTTGCTTGGATCTGGGAAAAATTATTCCCATTTCATTTAGATTCCCAAATTTTACCCTCTCTAAATGTGGGCCACAAAGAAGAGCTACCATGGAGCTCTTTAAGGATGCTGGGACTGCCCTCACGAATTTATATCTCATGATATTGATGAAATCTATATTTTCTGGACATTTCTAATCCTTAAATGAAATGTCCAAACTCCCTGCTGATTTGAATCCCTTTACATTAAGCAAAGGCAGATCCAGTTTCTCTAATCCACTCATTATAGATCGTATTTTGACCCAACTTATTCAGCTAACTAAATAAAATATTTTAAAATTCAGATCTATGTTAAATGCGGATTATTTCTTTAATGATCTCCTACAATAAAATTAGTCTGGATCTACTCTGTCTCTTCTACCGTATTCCCTAGCCTTAGTATTTATTCATTGGTTTTGCCTGGATTTAAATCTGTATAAATTGAAAAATCCAAGGAGTGTTTTGTGGAGTTTAATATACTCCTTTGTTGGTAGCACTTTGTATTTCACATTTAAGGATTGGAAAAAGGAGAAGATGTAGGGTGATTCTTGAGTAGAATCAGTATTTCCTTGCATGTCAAGCACTACAAAGGATATGACAAGCACTACAGAGGATATTAGTTTCCTCAGACAGTGCAGTGGGGATGTTGTTGGGTGGAGGTTGAAAGACCCAGTACCACGATGCATGTGGAGACTTCTTCCACTGGCAAGAAGACATCAAAACTTAGGAGCTCTATGACCCCAGCTGCATTAGAATCTTTTCATATATCTCCATCCCAACTCACAGGACCCCATTCTTACCCAATCATTTTTCCCAAATGTACTGCCTAATAGTAGATACCCTGTAAGCATCAAAACACAATTCATCCACTTGCAGTATGAGATTCTCTATTTGAGTTTCAGCCACCCTAACTGGCAACTATAGGACATAAGGGTCTCTGTTGAAACATATATAGATGCCCTCTAGTTATTCATACAGGTCTTGGGCTAAGAATTTAAATTTATCAGTTATCCAAGGATGTTAGGATATCCTCCAATTTTCCAAATATGTTGAACTATATATGTATAAAATCATCCAGTTCATTACTTCCTCAAGGTGGTTGATTTGTTATCAGACAGTCTAGGAACTGATAAAAATGATTTCCCTCACTCAGTGCCAAAATTTGTATTATTAAAAGTTCTCCAAAGAAATAAAATAAGATATAAAATGAGGTTTATTATAAGGAATTGAGTAACATTATTACAGAGATTGAGAAATCCAGAAATGTTGGTGATGTTCATATTAGATTGAATTCAAAGTAGTAAAAATTGGGATCACAGATAGTGTAAATCCAATCCAAAGACAAGAGAAGAATTATGTGTCAGTTCATACAGTCAAGAAGACTGAATTCAACCTGCCTCTACACTTTTATTGTATGCATATGTTTAGTGAGTTTAAAGATGCGCACCCACACTGGGGAGTACAATCTGTTCTACTAAGTTTACCAATTCAGATCCTAATTTCTTCTGGAAGTGCCCTCACAGACACACCAGAAATCATGTTAAACAAGTATCTGAGAATCTCCCAGCCCAATCAAGTTGACTTATTAATTTAAGGATCATGAAGGCAGAAATCCGGTGTAGCAGTTAAAATATCTGTGCTCTAAGACAAAGTACCTGGTTTTGAAACCTTCCTCCAGCTCCTGATTCTTCTTCTGCTAATTTAGACCCTGGGAGGCAACAGTAAAAGGTCAGAGTTAGAATCCTGCCACTCACACGGGAGACCTAGGTTAAATCCCTAGTTTTTGGCTTCAGCATCAGTCCAGCCCTGGCTATTATAGGAATTAGAGGAGTGAACCAAAACATAGAGCTCACTCACTCACTCACTCACTCACTCTATCTTCTATCATCTATCTATTTCTATCTAGTCATCTATCTATATCTCTCCACACTTCTCTTGCCCCCATCTCTCTTCTTCTTGAATAAATTAACAAAACTTTGAAAAAAGTAACCATCTCCAGATTACAATGTGGCACAGTATGTCGGGTTGCTACTTGGGACACTAGCATACCATTTTGAAGTGCCAGTATCCCATACTGGAGTGCCAGTTTGAGTCCTGGCTCCTCCACTTCTAAATAGGCTCCATTTTAAGGTGCTGGGAAGGTAACAGATGACAACTTGAGTACTTGGGTCCTCCAACACACATGGGAGACTAGGGCGGAGTTCTTGGTTCCTGGAATCAGCCTGACTGAGCCTTAGCTATTGAAGCCAACTGGGAAGTGAACCAGTTGTTGAAGGATTTATCTTTCTATGTCTCTGCCTCTTCCTCTGTCACTCTACCTTTTGAATAAACAAATAAGTCTTTACAATTATTAACTACCACATATGGTAATGCATTGTCAACAGCAATGTATGAAGTAACCAATTTCTCTACAACCTTGATAAGCTAACATGTTATTTTCTGGTTGGTTGGTTTGCTTTTTGGTAGTGGCTATTCTGGTGGATGTGAAGTAATGTTTCATTTGTGGTTTGTTTTACATTTCTCTAAACCAAAGATATTAAGAATCTTCATTTGAATAAGTCATTTTCTTATCCCTTTTATATGGTATTACATATTTGTATATCCTCTTTGGAGAAATAACTATTCAAGTCATTTGCACAGATTTTATTGGTTTATTTGATTTTTCTTATTAAATTGTATGACTTCTGTCTGTATTTTTTGTATCTGTGAGTCTGTTAAAAATTTATCATTTTTGGCCGGCGCCGTGGCTCAACAGGCTAATCCTCCGCCTTGCGGCGCCGGCACACCGGGTTCTAGTCCCGGTCGGGGCACCGGATTCTGTCACGGTTGCCCCTCTTCCAGGCCAGCCCTCTGCTGTGGCCCAGGAGTGCAGTGGAGGATGGCCCAGGTGCTTGGGCCCTGCACCCCATGAGGAGACCAGGAAAAGCACCTGGCTCCTGGCTCCTGCCATCGACGAGCGCAGTGCGCCGGCCGCAGCGCGCCGTCCGCGGCGGCCATTGGAGGGTGAACCAATGGCAAAAGGAAGACCTTTCTCTCTGTCTCTCTCTCTCACTGTCCACTCTGCCTGTAAAAAAAAAAAAAAAAAAAAAAAAAAAAAAAAAAAAAAAAAAAAATTTATCATTTTCAAATGTGTTTTGCAATTTAGGTTGCTTTTTCACTTTACTGAGATATTCTACAAGTGTTTTAAATTTTCATATGGTCTTTTTTATCCATTAAAAATATCACTTGCTGTTTCGGTCTCAATTCTAAGAATTAACTGCCTTATTTAGAATTCCAAAAATTTTTTCCTTTATTCTCTTCTAGGATTTTTAAATTTCTAGCTCCTATATTTAGGTTTATAATCTAATTTGAATTACTTTTTATATCCGGTATTAGTTAAAGAGCAAAATTCTTTCTTTGGCAAGTGACTATCCAGTTGTCGTAGTATCATTTGTGGGAAAGATTATCCTTTCCCCCATGAAAGGCCTTGACATTTGTGTAAAAAATCAATTGACTCTAAACGCAAGGATTTATTTCTTCACTCTCAGGCTATTCTACTGATCTATATTTCTCTTCATATGCCAGATTTGCCGTCTTGACTACTGTTGCTGTGTGTGTAATTAAGATTTTTGAAATCAGGACATGTGACTGCTTCAACTTAGTTCTTTTCGAAGATTGTCTGACCATTCTGAATCCTTTGAATATCCATAAGAATTTTAGCACCAGTGAGTCAATTTCTGCAAAAAAAAAAAAGTATGTGTGATTTTGACAAAGATTTCAATACATTATAGATTAATTTTGGGAATATTACCATCTTAGTGACCCACTAGTCAATATCAGACTTTTTTTCCATTTATTTAAATCTTGCTTAATTTATTCTAGAATGTTTTGCAGTTTTCACTGTGTGTCTTTTGTTACATTACTATCCATTTTTATGCAATTGTAAATGAAATTCTTCTGTTGATTTTATTTATAAATTGTCCATTACTTATATTTAGAAACAAAATTGAATTTTTGAAAAAAATATTGAATCTTATCAATACTGAACTTGTTTATTAGTTTTTTTTCTTGAAATCCTTAACCTTTTCAAATAGAAGACCTTGTGATTATAAATGGTTTCACTTCTTTCCAACATGGATGCCATTTTTCTTGCCCATGTCATTCTTGAATTATTCATGATAACAGAAGGAAAGAATACAGCTGTAAGTATTGAGATTAACTGCAGGTTTCCATAAACACCCCTTATAAGACTGAGGATATTCCTTTTATTCTTAGCTTTTTCGTTGGTTAAATTTTCTTTTTATCATGAAAGTATATTGGATTTGTGAGACACATTTTTCCTGTGCCTTTTTAATTAATCATGTAGTATTTTTCCTTTATTCCATTATTATGGTCTATTACATTGACTGATTTCTCATGTAAGCCAATCTTGATTTCCTGGAGTAAATTATACTAGATTATGTACTATAATCCCCTTATATAATGTAGCATGCATCTTAAGTTAATGTTAATAATTTTTACTTTCCTTCAAGAATATTTCTGAGTCTATAGTTTTCTTGTTACATTTTACCCTTTTATAATATCAGTGTAATAATGGCCATTAAAATTTGAAACTCTCCTTTTTTATTTTTTGGAAATGATAGTGGAATATTTGTAATAGTTCTTCTGTAAATGTTTGGTAGAATTCACCAATAAAGTCATCTTAGATTAGGTAATTTTTTGTTAAAAGTCATAAAAATACTACTTAAATACCTTTGCTCTTGTGGTCTTCTTTAGATGTTCTACTTTTTTGAGTAATCTCCAGTAATTTGTATCTTTCTGAAACCTGTTCATTTCATCTAAGTGATTTCACTTGTGTGTATATTGTTATTGATAATATTCCTTTATGATCTATATTTCAATAAGATCAGTAATAATATATTCTATTTTATTTCTGGTTTCGGCTATTTTATTCAGTCTTTTTTCTTGATCAGTCTAGCTAGACTGTGATTTTTTTAAAAAAAAATTTCTTCCATATACTTGCTTTGGGTTTAGTTTGCTTTGCTTCATCTTGTACCATAAGGTTCCAGGTTCCTGGCTGCTATCTGACCAAGACCCAGCTGCTGTGAGCATTTAAGAAGCAGGCCAGTGTGTGAGAAATCTCTCTGTCCTTCTCTTTTCATTGAATATTGGGTGGAAGGAAGAAGGAATGAGGGGAGGAAGGAAGGAAGGGAGAGAGGGAAAAAGAAAGGGAGGGAGGGGGGAGGGAGGGAGGGAGAGAGGAAGGAAGGAAGGAAGGAAGGAAGGAAGGAAGGAAGGAAGGAAGGAAGGAAGGAAGGAAGGAAGGTTGGAAATTACATTGAATCAGTAGATGAATTTGAGTACTGTAACCATTTCAATCATATTGATTCTTCTGACCCAAAAGCATTGGCTAAATTCCTTTTATTTTGGCTTGTTCATTTTCTTTCATTAATGTTTTAGAGTTTTCAATTTGCAAACCTTTTATTTTTGTCCCTTCAATTTCATTTGTGTTTGTGTCATATATTTTGGGGTTTTCTTGTTAGGTGCATATATTTATAATATTGTGTTTTCCCCTCCCCCCAAAGAAATGTTTTATTTAAGGAATACAATCTTCATGCATTTCATAAGTACAATTTTAGGACTATCCTAGGAATATTTTACGAATATTGATTCTTCCCACCATACCCACCCTCCCACCCACTTCTCTCCCTTCCACCTCCTTCTCCCATTCCCAAACCCATTCTCCACTAAGATCCATTTTCGATTAACTTTATACACAGAAGGCCATCTCTATACTGAGTAAAGAGTTCAACAATTTGCCAAAAAAATAGGAAAATATTTACATACAAAATACATGAAAAATTTCAATACTCAAAATGGGATGGGGATAGAATCCATAGAAGTCAATAGCAAAGCAAAAAGAAAAATACAAAAATCCAACTTAAAAAATAAGCAAACAATTGGAGTAGATGTTTTTCCAAAGAAGACATACAAATGGTCACAAAGCTCAACAGCTGAGACAAGGGCTGTTTAAAGTCACTCTATTTTGAGGTTAATTTCACTTTTTATTTTTTTTTGAAACTTAATTAACTCTAAAGAAGCACCCAGGAATAATATATCTTTTGCAAGCACTTTGACATAATTATAATACAACTATTTGGATGGAGTGGTACTGCATGAGAGATTAGTTCACAGTGACTCTGGTTGTTAATTTAACAATTAGCACTATTATGTATGATGCAATTGACCACCAAGGCTCTTGACGTGAGCTGTCTAGACTATAGAAGCCTTTTGAGTCCATAAACTTCAGTATTTAGACAAGGCCATAAGGAAAGTGGAAGATCTCTCCTTCCTTCAGTGAAAAGTACCTCCTTCTTTGATGCCCACTTCTTTGTTTTATACATCTTAATTTATAAAATTTTTTTGATATTTACACTAATGATGCTTAGTAAAAGAAAAGCTATTCCTCTATAACTATTTCCCTCCTACTTTTCTGCAAGGTGCTGTTGATAGAGTATTATTTCATCTATTTATGTTACAATGCAATGATATACTGTCATAATTATTACTTTATATAATCTTAGGTCTCAATAAAATTGACAGGTGAAAGAAGAACAAGTACATAATTGTGGAAATTGTTATATTAACCTCCTTGTTCACCATTTGTGATTCTTTTTATTTCATACTATAAATTCAAGCTATTTTTGCAATATTTCTTTATGTTAATAATGCTGCCACCCACCTCCTTTATGTCAAATATGCTACATTTCTATAAAAACTGATCAGTATTACTTTACAGATTACTTATTCATCATTTTATGTGATTATCCTTTGAATCACTTAACAGAAAAGGGGAAGTAATATGTAATTATGTTATCTTTTTTTTTTCACCTTCCACCTTCTCTCCCATTGCCTAGTCCCTGTCAAACACTGTTCTAGTATTTGGCCCAATGAGTTCAACATTTTTGAATTCTACACATAGTGAAATCTTTAGTTCTTATCCTTCTGAATTTAAAAAATTTCACTCAGCGTAATGTCCTCCAGGTTTATCCACATTCTGTTAAGTGGAAAATTATCTTCTTTTTGCAGCTGAATAATACTTACATATAGCAATATTTACTGGTAAATTGCCTATTTATCCGTTCAGTTTCATTAGTGCCTGCTTCACATATTTTAGGGTTTTGTCTATATATATCTGTTGTCACACACATAGATCACCTCCATATCTTGACTATTTTTAGTAATGCCACAATGAACATAAATGAGGATGCAGAATTCTCTTAAATGTTGGTTTCATTTCCTTTGGAAACATACCAGAAGGGTAATATTTGGATATTATGCCAGATCTTTAATTTTTCTTAAGAGCTATCATACAGCTTCTTTTTTAAAAACTTTTATTTAGTAAATATAAATTTCCAAAATACAGCTTGTGGATTACAATGGCTTTTTCCCTCCCATAACTTCCCTCCCAACTGCAACCCTCCCCCTCCTGCTCACTCTCCCCTTGCATTCACATCAAGATTCATTTTCAATTATCTTTATATACAGAAAATCAATTTAGCATATATTAAGTAAAGATTCCACAGTTTGCAAACACACAGAAACACAAAATGTAAAATACTGTTTGAGTGCTAGTTATAGAATTAAATCACAATGTACAGCATATTTAGGACAGAGATCCTACATGAAGAGTAAGTACACAGTGACTCCTGTTGTTGACTTAACAAATTGACACTCTTGTTTATGGCGTCAGTAATCACCCGAGGCTCTTGTCATGAGTTACCAAAGCTATGGAGGCCTTTTGAGTTCGCCGACTCTGATCCTATTTAGACAAGGTCACAATCAAAGTGGAAGTTCTCTCCTCTGTTCAAAGAAAGGTACCTCCTTCTTTGATGACCTTCTTTGATGACCTGTTCTCACTTGCAGAGATCTTTCATTTAGGTTGTTTGTTTGTTTGTTTGTTTGTTTGCCACAGTGTCTTGGCTTTCCATGCCTCAAATACTCTCATGGGCTCTTCAGCCAAATCTGAATGCCTTAAGGGCTGATTCTGAGGCCAGAGTGCTGTTTAGGACATCTGCCATTCTGAGTCTGCTGTGTATCCTGCTTCCCATGTTGGATAGTTCTCGCCCTTTTTTATTCTATCACTTAGTATTAGCAGACACTAGTCTTGTTTATATGATCCCTGTGACTCTTAGTCCTATTATTATGATCAATTGTGAACTGAAATTGATCACTTGAACTAGTAAGATGGCATTGGTACATGCCACCTTGATGGGATTGAATTGGAATCTCCTGGCACATTTCTCTGGAACTATTATCAATTTACATTCCTTCCAATCATGAACAGCAATTCCCTTTTCTCCACACCTCACCAATAATTGCAATCTATTGTTTTTGGTAGAAGTTATTCTAACATATACAAGGTTATATTTCATTGTTAATTTTATTTGAATTTTCCTGTTGATTAGTCTTGCTAGCACCTTTTCAGATGCTTGGTGACCATTTGTATGTCTTCTTTGAAAAAAACATCTACTCCAATTTTTTATTTTATTTTTTAAGTTGGATTTTTGTATTTTTCTTTTTGCTTTGCTATTGACTTCTATGGATTCTATCCCTATCCCATTTTGAGTATTGAAATTTTTCATGTATTTTGTATGTAAATATTTTTTTCTATTCAGTAAGTTGTTTTGTTGATAATATCTTCTATGCTATAGTCCCACTTGTTTTTGGTTCTGCTCCCTATGCTTTGAGGTTATGTTCAAAAATTATCTTCAAGGCTGATGTCAAGAAGCTACTGTTTGTAATTAATAATTCATTTATTTTAAATATTTTACTAAAAAATTAATAAACGTATAAAAGTGTACATGTTTTAAATGTACCATGTGATAGACCAACTTGCACATTATGTAATGTAAGTTATACTTATGTAATCTGTATTCATTGTTTATCTGTCTCTTCAAATGTTTAACTTTCCTTTCTGGCATAAATGTCCAAGCAACTATCTTCTAGCTGTTTTTTTCCACCAAAATGTATAATATTTTCATATTGTCTATAGCCATGGAATAGTACACCATGTAGTATTACATGTACTACATATTTGCTATTACAATAGTACTACCATGGAATAGTACACCAGAACTTGCTCATATCTAGTTATAGGGAGTTTTATAGTTTCTGGCTTTCCAGTTAAGCCTTCAATCCATTTTGGGTTAACTTTTGTATATGGTGTAGGGGTCCAATTTCATTCTTTTGTGTGCTGACAATTAGTTTTACCTGCATCATTACTAAGAAGATTATTCTTTACCTATAGTTTATTCTTGATATCCTTGTTGAAAATTCATTGACAGTATGCACATGGATTTACTTCTGTGCTCTCTGTTCTATTCCATTTATCTGTGTGACTACTTTTGTGCCATCACCATACTGTTTTGATTACTGTAGTTTTGTAATACAGTTTGCATCAATAAATGTGATGCTTCCAATCTTATTTGTTCTGTTCAAATTATTGTACCTATTTAGCATTTTTTGAAATTTTAGGATTTTGTTTCTTATCTGAAAATTGCCATTAGAGCGATAGAGCAGTGAAGATGCTGCTTGGGAAACCCATATCTCATATCAGAGTGTCTGGGATTAAGCCCTGGCTCTGTCTCCAATTCTAGTTTCCTGTTAATAAGTACTCTAGGAGGCAGCAGGTACAGCACAAGTGCTTGTGTCACTGGCATTCAGGTGGAAGATCCAAATTGAGTTCCAATTTCCTGGCTCCTACCTGACCCAACCCCAGCTGCTGTGAGCATTTAGTGTATGAGAACTTTATCTTTCCTTCTCTTTCCATTAAAAATAGGAAGGAGGGAAGGAAGGGAGGAAGGAAAGAAGGAAGGCAGGAAGGGAAAAGGGAGGAAGGGAGGAAGGGAGGGAGGGAGGGAGGAAGGAAGGAAGGAAGGAGAGAAGGAAGGAAAGAAAGAAGTAAATTTGATTTGACCGGGAATTGCATTGAATCAGTAGATGGATTTGAGTAGTGTAACCATTTCAACAATATTTTAATTAATTAATTAATTATGTATTTGAAAGGCAGAGTTACAGAAAAGCAGAGGCATAGGCAGAGACAGAGAGCGTGGTCTTCCATCCACTGGTTCACTCTCCAGATGGCTGCAATGGCTGGAGCTGGGCCGATTGGAAGCCAGGATCCAGGAGCTTCTTCTAAATCTCACATGTGGGTGCAGGGGTCCAAGGACTGAGCCATCTTCTGCTTTCCCAGGCCATAGCAGAGAGCTGGATCAGAAGTGGAACAGCTGGAATTCGAAATGGCACCCATAGGGGATGCCAGCACAGTAGGCAGTGGCTTT
The DNA here is from genome assembly GCA_949820135.1 of Sylvilagus floridanus. Lineage (NCBI taxonomy): Eukaryota > Metazoa > Chordata > Mammalia > Lagomorpha > Leporidae > Sylvilagus > Sylvilagus floridanus. The sequence continues at coordinate 125,558,746 of OX463225.1, forward strand.
AAGTCCTGCACCACAATGCAGCCCCATTTCAACCATACTGATTTTTCTGATCCATAAGCATTAGCTTCCATTCCTTTTATTTTGGCTTATTCACTTCCTTTCATCAATGTTTTAGAGTTTTCAACTTTCACTTTCCTTATTAAATGTATTCCAGGTGATTTTACTCTTTTGTACTATTTTAAGTGGGGTTGTTGTATTTCTTTTTATTTCAGGTAATTAATTGGTAGTGTATATGAACAAAACTGATGTTTGTGTTCTGATGTTGGTGTTCTGCCACTGTACTGAATTCATTTATTAGTTCTTATTAAAAAAAAAATCTTTTGTAAGTTCTCTGGTGTCTCCTATATGTAAGATGTTGTTACCTGCTGAAATAATTTATTCCTTTTCTTTCTTTTTTTTTTTTTTTGCTTTTGACAGGCAGAGTTAGACAGTGAGAGAAAGAGATAGACAGAGAGAAAGGTCTTTCTTCCATTGGTTCACCCCCTCAAATGGCCACCATGGCCGGTGTGCTGTGCTGATCTGAAGCCAGGAGCCAGGTACTTCCTCCTGGTCTCCCATGCAGGTGCGGGGCCCAAAGACGTGGGCCATCCTCCACTGCACTCCTGGGCCACAGCAGAGAGCTGGACTGGAAGAGGAGCAACCGGGATAGAATCCGGCGCCCCATCCGGGACTTGAACCTGGGGTGCCAGCGCTCCATCACTAAATATGATGTCAGCTGTGGACTTAATCATTACTTTTGTTTATGCTGAGGCAAATTTCTTCTTTGATTAATTTGAGAGTTTTTCTTATAATGAAAGAATTCTAAAATTTATAGATGCTTTCTACATCTATTAAGACGGTCTTTAACATTGTGCAGCACATTGATTATTTGGGGTATATCGAGCCATCCTTGCATAGTAAGGATCAAGTTTGCTTCATCACATTTAATTTGCAGTTGAATTCAGCTTTCTGGTGTTTTGTTGAGTATTTTTATATCTCTTCTAAGGGATGTTTGCCCACAATTTTTCTTTACTTCTGGTTCCTTTATCTGATTTTAGCACAAGTGTAATTATGGCCTTGCATAAATGGCTTTGGAAGTGTTCCTGTCTCTTTAAGGTTTTGGATGATTTTGAGAAGAAATGGCATTAATTCTTCTTTAAATGATTGAAGAATACAGTCATGCTTTCCTCTGATGGAAGACTTTTTAGTCACCGGTTTATCTTACCACTCTTTGATCTTTTCAGGTATTCTATTTTTTTCTTGAAGAAGATTTGATAGGTTGTCTGTGTCTTGGATTTCATCCATTACTTCTAGGTCATCCAATTTATTGGTTTATGATGTCAAAAATACTTGCTAAAATCATTGTTTTCTGCAATGTTAAGTAATTGTTTCTTTTTGCCCACCTTTAATTTGTTTGAATTTTTTTTTTTCATTAGCCTGGCTAAGAGTTTTCAAGTTTATATCTTTTAAGAAAATGAACTCTTTCTTTGTTGATGTTTTCTATTATTTTTTTCTATTTACATTTTGTTTTTTTCTTTAATCTTTATTATTTTCTTACTTCTTTTAAATTTGAACTCAGCTTGCTCTTTTATTTTTAGTTTATTGAAATATAACTTTAGGTGTTTTGAGAGTTTTTTTCTTAATATAGGCATTTAGCACCATAAATGTCCATCTTAGAACTTCATTTGCTGCTTTTGGAATGTTATAATTTGATTTATGTTTGCTTCAAATTACTCTGAGTTCCATTATTATTTTTATTTGACAATTTTTTTATTATAGAGTGTAGTTTCAATATAATTGTGAATTTTCCAAAATTCCTTTAATTTATTTATTTCTAGCCTTGTGCCATTGTACTTAGAAAAGATAGTTGATGTTATTTAAATCTTCCTAACTTTATAAAGTGCTTTATGACTGAACATATGATATATCTTGAAAAATATCTCATACATGATTGAGAAGAATGTGTAGTCTGCTACTATTGGCGTATTCTGTGTATGTCTGTCAATCACATTTATACAATAGTAGTTAAGTAAACTGTTTCCTTATTAATTTTCTGGATGATTTATCATTTATGTTATCACATATAATTACCTTCATAATTACTTTACCAACAGTAAACTTTTGCATGGGAGATAGATTTGAATTGTTTTCTGATTTCACTTGCTTTCCACTTTGAAGATATGCTTTTATTTAAGGCAGGTTTATGAAGCACAAATTTTCTCATTTTTGTTTATCTTGGAATGTATTTATTCTTCTTTCATTTTTTAAAGATAATTTTGCTTGAGTAATATTCTTAGTTAACATTTTCCACTCTCACCACTTTGAATATGGCATCCCACTTTCACTGGCCTCTATTGTTTCTGATTTAAAGTCAACTGTCAATCTTATTTGGATTCCTTTGTCCATAATAGGTCATATTTATCTTGCTGCCTTCAAGATTTTGTCTTTATCTTTTGCTTTAAACATTTAGGTTGTGCTATGTCTAAATGTATTTCTCTAACCATTTATCCTATTTGAAATTTGTTGAACATTTTGAATGTGTATATTATCCTTTTTAAACAAATTTGGGAAATTTAAAGTCACTGTTCCTTTGAATATATTCGCAATTCTTTTTCCTCTTCCCTGTTCTCTTTATTCTCTTTCTACTCACTCTATGTTTATCAGCTATTGGAAACCTATATTTCTGAGGCATTGTATCAGTTATTGTACTTTCCCAATCCAGAATTTCCATCTGATTCTTTTATTAAAAAAGTTATCTATTGATAGTTACTTGATGAGATAAGTTATCATACTTTCCTTAAATTCTTTAGGTATGATGATATTTAGTTCTTTGAACAGAGTTGTAATGGGTGCTTTGATGTCTGCCTGATAACTCCAACCAATGGTCCACTTCAAAACAGTCTCTATTCTCTAGAGTTTCCCTTACATATGGTCACAATTCCTTGTTTCCTTGTGTCTTTCAATTTTTGTTGAAAACCGGGGGTTTTTAGAAAATACATTGTAATAAATCCAGAACCTGATGCTTCTAACTGCATCAGTTCTGATGATGATATTTGCTTGGTCATTTATTCATTTATTTAGTAACTTGGCTGAAGTGACTCTGAAATATGTTTTTTTCAGTGTGTTGTCTCTAATATCAATACTCATCTGGGATTTTTTTTTTTCTTGCTTTGCTTTTAGCCTGGCTATTGAGGAATTGCTGCTGGGTCAACATGAATCACTTACTGTTTAAGTTTTGTGCTTAATCTTCCTAAATCAATTAGTTTTTTTTTTTTTTTATTTTCACCATTGTATGTGTGTACATCATTGTAACTACTACCAAGTTTTAGGCATTTATATTTTTCCCTATGATTAATCAGGGACTAATAACTTGGATTTCTCTATTTTTCAACTATCTTAAAAGGGGATAGTTTATAAATGCAGTCTTCCAGTTTATGAAGGATGTATGTGATTTTTTTTAGTCTTTTCTAGGTATGTCACCTTGTTCTGAGTAGAATATTGTTCAAGCAGACGTTGTTCTGAGAATGTCTATCAGTATCAACATCCAGTCAGGCTCTGTCCTTTGTTGACTGTTCTACTGCCTCTTGAAAAAAATACTTTTAGTTCTTTCTCATATTGGACTCTGAATGGTTTGTAATGGGGGCAAACCCTTCTCTGATCATTCCTAGTTTATGTGTACATCCTTCCCATCCCCCAGTGTTGTCAATATTCCTAGGGACATTCAACTTAACTGTTCATTTTCCTGCTTCTCTTTGCTTAATTTTTGGTTGCTCTGATACTTTCATTGTTTATTCTTTTACCATTAATCCATGAGAATCTTTTAATTGTTCTCCTCTAAGATCTCAATTGTTTGCAATAACCCCTTTAGGAAAGAAATTTTCAATGATTTGTCCCAAACAAAATCAACTCCCTCAAGCGGAGTGATAAATCTTTTCAACATTACAGCCTGACTCTCCAGTCTATCACTCTGTCTGGTAAAAACTTTGGCAATACTGCACAAGAAGTAAGAGTAAGACCTTGTAACTTGAGCATATGTGAACTCAGATTGACTGGAGAGTTACCTTATGGTTCATTATAATGCTAAAGAACACACTTCCGATGACATTTCAGTAACCATATTTCAACATACGTGGATATGAAGACATGATTTGTAAAGAACATGCTCAAAGGACTTTCTCCACTTCTTTCCTCTGCACCTTTCAGGTTCTGCTGGCTTATTTCACACACTTCCATCATAATTCCATTAACTTCATAAATTTCCAAACCTTTTTCTCTACAGAGATGGTTTTGGTTTGAACATGACCTGCCCTTTTCTCCTGCAGGCCTGTAGTTAATAAGCAATGTTCTACTTCTCACAGGGTAAATTCATTGTTTTTATAACACAATAGTGAGTGTACAAGCAGGGGCACCTGTTCAATAACATGTTGATTATATGTCTTTAAGACAACTTCCAGGGACTTCAACTGATTGTATGTGTGTGTGTATGTGTGTGTGTGTTTAAGTTATTTTCTTCAATTAAATTCCTGTTTGTTGAGGAGAGAATAAACTGCAGAACTCACTCCTCCACTTCCATTCTGGAACTTATCTAAGCATTTCCCCATTCTACCACTCCAGTGATTCCTAAAACATCTACTCCACCTGTGATTCCCTCTCTGCCACTTACTCACATACACCAAGTTAGTTCAGACTTACTTGCTTAACTGTCTTTTGGACATTTCTTTCAGAATATATATTTCTCTGTCAGACTTAATTTCATTAAAATTAAGCTCTTTATTTTGCTACTCTAAATCACCTCTGTTTCATTTTAATCCCAATAATCTCTGTTTTCTTTCAAAAGTTAATATTCATATGGCAATCAATTTAAAGAGGATTTTTAATGCTGTTTTTCTCACCATGGCAAATATTTGAAAAGCAAAGTTAAATAAGAGATGTTTACTGTCTTTAATAAACCTATAGATGATATATTTGTGATGAACTTTCATAATTAAACATATTCAGTGCATTGAAATGTAATCTGAATGTGAATATCTTAAATTATTCATTTGCAAGGTCTTTATTTAGAATAACAATAGCATGTCCATTCTAAATCACTACAACCTTTGGCTATCTTGGTTCATCCTTTCCCAGATGTTATATCTGAACAAGTTGAGAATTATTTACTTTTTTTTTTTACTTTTTTGCTTTTATTCATACTACTTGTTGAACTCTTAGTGTATGGTTAATCTTATGAATATAAAGTTTATTGAAAATAAATCTTTGTAAAAAATAAGAATGGGAATAGAAGAGGGAAGAGGAAGAAGGGTGGGAATGTGGGCAGGAGGGAGGGTAGGATGGGAAGAATCACTATGTTGCTAAAGTTGTATATGCAAAATTTATGAAGCTTGTAAACTTTAAATAAAAGGTATCTAGGTAAAAAATAAAAATTAAAATAATTAAAGAAGAATTATTTACATTTGTTGACTACCTCGATTACTTTAATTCTCTCTTCTGCTCCCATAACCCAGTAATGTTGGTTTTTCCAAAGTCATTGATAACCTCATAGTGCTATATCCAAATGATGCTATTCTCAACTTTTCTTGGAAATATATATATATTATTTAATATATTTATAATATAATTTAAGAGGCACAGTGACAGAAACAGAGGGTGAATAGAGATAGAGATGATAAAAACTGGAGTGAGGGGCAGGGCACAGGGAGAGATCTTTCACCCATTGGTTTATTCACCAATTGCATGCCATAGCCAGGGACCAGACCAAAGCTAGAAATCTTAATTCCATCTGGATCGCCCATATTGTTGTAAAGGGCCCGAGTACTTGGGCTATCATCAGCTAGTGCATTATCAGGGAGCTGGATCTGAATTTCATTTCTCCCTCTTCTGTCTCTCCTCTCTCTCCCTCTCTCTCATAATCTATTGTGTTTATAGCTTGCTCTAACAACTCCAGCTGAACAATTTTTCCCTAACCAAAGGACCTGCAAACCTTTGGTTCTCTTTCACTATCTATCACTCCTTCAGGCTCATCCTATTAGGCAATATTAAATAACACACTTGCAAACATCATCAATTCCTTAATTCTGGTTTAACAGAATTCTAAATCTAGATCCAACTATACACATATATATATTTTCAATTTCACTCAAGCAGAATATTCCTCCTGTCCTCTTTCCACAAATCTCCAAAACTCTCTTCCTTATCTCTAATCCTCAGTTGATACCTTTTCTCCTAATTCTCAGAGAAAATTACTGAAATAAGAAACAGTCTCATCTAATCACCACCATACCAACCAATCTACTTGTGTCTACAGCTACATAGTTCCTACTTGGTTTCGTGCTTTCTTATCCTGTTAAAATCAAAATTTTTTTTTTTTTAACACAGCAGCCAACATAGAAGTCAAAAATGTCACTGCCTCTTCTCATTTCTGTCATAATAAAATCGAAAGGTCTAACTGAAGCCTACAAACTCCTACATTTTGAAGTTTCTGCTTACTTGTCTGATCTCCTGACCTTCTCTCTTGCACTTACCCACTTATCATACTTTAACTATACAGATCTTTTTTTGTTTTTTTCATTCTGTTTTGTTATATATATATATATGTATATGTATAGGTGTGTATATATATGTGTGTGTGTGTATATATATATATATACACAAAGAGAATGGTTTTCATGTGTTTAAATCTATTGTTTCTGAACCATGTCAGGTTCAGCCCCATCTTGCAGTGCCTGCACTGTTTCTTTAGGTTCAGCCCCATTGTGCAGCCTCTGCACTGTTTCTTTAGGTTCAGCCCCATCGTGCAGCCTCTGCACTGTTTCTTCTGCGCAGAATGCTATCCTCTCAGGCCTCATAAGGTTATCTCCATCTCCTCATTCAGCTCCTGGGACTTCTGCTTGCAGACTCCCTTGAACATCTGACCTTATGTTCTCCAACCTCCCACCGCTGTCTAATACATCCTTATTCTTTTCCTTCTTTTTAGCACTTCCCACTATGACTTCAATAATTTATACCATCTAATTGACATATTTATCCTTTTGGCATTTTTTTTCCCCTGAACTTCAATACAAACTACTTCAGGTCAAATACTTGTCTTGCTTGCTATTCACTGTATCTCCAGTGCCTCAAGCAGACATGTCCTACAGCTGGTACTCAATAAATCTTCCATGATCTGCATTGTCTGTGATAATTTCCTGTCTCAATGGATCGTCCTAATAAGACACTATTTGCTTGTATCAGAAAAAAAAAACTCAACTTAAAATTTAACTACTCTCTCATTCACTATCCATTCATAAAAGCCAAATCCTGTCAAAATCACTTCTAAATTCTGTTTCAAATTTGTACCTCTGAATTTCTATTACTGCTCTCCTTGCTCAATCCATTAACATCGCACCACAGGGGTTGCAATAACAACTTCTCCTATGTCTCTACTTCTAACTCTCTCACTTCTAATCTAGGCTCAATTGAAAAATGAATTCCTTGTAAAACAAGTATGTATATATTTAAAAATATTTTTCATGGCTCTTCCTTATTCTCTTGATATATGAGATATAATTATCATGGCTTTTAGAATCATAGGAAATTTGCCCTTTTATCTAATCAATAACATTATCTCAAGGTACTTCCTCTGTATCACTGTGCACCTGAAAAGTTATCATCTTATAATTCAAATTAGGTAAACATATTTTAATGACTAAATTGATATGGGTTTAAAAAAATTGATATAGACAACAATCAATAATTTTAAGATAGGACATACTTTTTTTTTTGAAATTTACAAATTTCTTTTTTTTTTTTTTTTTGACAGGCAGAGTTAGATAGTGAGAGAGAGAGAGAGAGACAGAGAAAGGTCTTCCTTTATCCATTGGTTCACCCCCCAAGTGGCCGCTACGGCTGGTGCATTGCGGCCATCGTGCTGCGCCTATCCAAAGCCAGGAGCCAGGTGCCTCCCTCTTGTCTCCCATGCAGGTGCAGGGCCTGAGGACTTGGGCCATCCTCCACTGTCTTCCTGGGCCACAGCAGAGAGCTGGACTGGAAGAGGAGCAACTGGGACAGAACCGGCCAGGGTGCTGGCGCCTCTCGCGGAGGATCAGCCTAATGAGCCACGCCAATGGCCTAGATAGGATATACTTTTTATATATTGTGCCTAGCCAGTTGATAATTATTTGCTTTTTAACAAGTAATCTGAATCATGATGATAAAATATCCAAAAGCAACCACGAAAGCTTGATAACTCTGCTAAAGGTACAGCTGAAGCTATTATCCTTATGTTGTTCATCTCTTGAGCCATTTTAATTTTATAGCACTGAATTCTTGTTTTCCTTCATTTTCTAAGAACAATTGACTCTGCCTGCCTGGCCTGAGGAAGACTCCTGGGTACCATTGCTCAGGCAGGTGGTTTGCATTTGCCTGTCTAGAGATGCTGGCACTCCTACAAATGCAGCTCCCATCTAACAGCCAGGTCCCCAATGCTGTGTGCGTCTCATACAATGGTTTGTTACTCCTAGAATACAGGTTCTCACAGTAACACAGTCCTCTTTCACGTCAGCAGATTTCTTTTAAAAATGAAAAAAAAAAGATCTCTTGCACTATTGCATTGCAAACTATATTTTTAAAAGTTCAATTAAATAGACTGTTTTTAAAATATGTCTTTGAAATAATGTGTATTGTCCATTTAACCTCTGACAAAGGAGCTGAATTGAAGTGGGACCTGATTGTGAAACCCTGGCAGCTGCTGCCTAGGTCTAGTTTCCTAAGCAACCTGGAAACTTAATTAGACCCAAACAACAAGGATGAGTATTTAGAAAAGATTTAGTGGAATCACTATCATCAAGGATTTAAAACCTGAGGTTACAGAGAGAAAGAAAAGTGAAAATGAGAAAATGCAATTCAGCGATCCAATAAATAAGCTGTGGAGTTTTTAAAATAACATTTTAAGTATTTTATTATTTAAAATCTTTATTAGGCTGCAGTTTTTCAATAAGAGATGAGTCTACAGCTATTTAAACAATCAACTAAAATGGTATTGCTTGGGACACGGTATGAAATAGCACCTGCTAAAACGTAGAGAGGCGCTCCTTTAAGGACTGATCCAGGAATTAGACTGAAAAATCAGTAGAATTTGGGTATGCAGAAGGTTTATGTATATTTATGATCACAACGACTCCATTTATTCAATTCAAATTCTGCATGTGCTGCCATCACTGTTTGCTGTTACACCTCCTGATGTCCTCTGCATCACTCCACCTCCCCATGACCCTCGTAAGACACTAGGTTAGGCTTGTGAAGAATCTAGGTGCTCTTATGATTCCATAATGTTCTTAATGCCATTTTTTTAAATTTTTGACAGGCAGAGTGGACAGTGAGAGAGAGAGACAGAGAGAAAGGTCTTCCTTTGCCGTTGGTTCACCCTCCAATGGCCGGTGCGCTGCAGCCAGCGCACCGCGGTGATCCGAAGCCAGGAGCCAGGTGCTTCTCCTGGTCTCCCATGGGGTGCAGGGCCCAAGCACTTGGGCCATCCTCCACTGCACTCCCTGGCCACAGCAGAGAGCTGGACTGGAAGAGGGGAAACCGGGACAGAATCTGGCGCCCTGACTGGGACTAGAACCCGTTGAGCCGGTGCCGCAAGGCGGAGGTTTAGCCAAGTGAGCCACGGCGCTGGCCATAATGCCATTTTAAATCACCAATTTTGCGGTGCTGGGTGTCTTAATATTAAAGGACCAGTAGAGAATAGACTACATAACAAACTTCCAAGTAGCTTAGACCCTTTCATTAGCATCTACAAAGATAACCAGAGATTGTTTTAAAACATATTCCAACAAAGGACTCTTCACAATTTATATACTAGCTTATTTCAATTCTGGAAAATTCTGATTTGAACTCTTCCTAATGTGAAAGTAAACTGTGCCTCCCTGTGTATTCTATTCCCTATATATACTAGACTTAGCTATACCATTCAACTAACACTAAATCCATTTAACTCTTTGTAGGCCTTTTCTATATGAAGTGGCTGCTATGTTACCAAATTTTATTCTTTCTCAGACTAATTATCTCTGCCTCCAAACAACTGTCAATTTCTAAATAATAAGAGATTTGGAAATCAGAGAGGTATCCTCCACATTATCAGGTATAACTCTTTTCCATTCATATTTTCTGTCAATTTGCTCCATAGTACTTCATAATTCTGTTCTGTGCATTTTGTTTTATTTGAGAATACTTTAACATGAAAAAAGATTCACTCTTTATTCCCACATTTGGTAGCAAAGTCCGTACTCTTGATTACCATTATAATCAATTCACTTCACTGCATTGAAAACATGGAGAGGACCTCCTCTAAACTGACCTAGAGAGCTGAGAAATAACTTTCCACTGATCTTTGCCACTGCTTGATTCTTTTTACTTTTCTGGGTAGATTTAAGTTCCTGGAACAGCAGTGTTATCATACCCACATCTAATTTGCTTACTATAGAAGAGAATGATTGGTTAAATATTTGCTTATATTTATCTGTAGGACCAACATGATTTTCTCAATGTCCAAACATATCTTGTCAGCTATCTCATTATATCTTTTGGATTTCCAAGATTTATATCTGGAATTTATTTTCTACTTCCTTCCTTGGCACTTCTTCTTAGCCTCTGAAGGGGAGATTCTAAGAAAAATGCAAATACTATAGTCACACATTTACTCCAGGAATGCCCTCCCCCATGTCCCCACACATTATGTATGTGTATCCTTAGGACTATTGAACAGAAATGTGTGCATCTATTTCTGATGGAGATGTACATATATGTTTTCTCATTTGTCCAAATATATGATTGCTTCTCAAAATTATCATGTACTTCATTTTTCTTGATTTCATCCCTAATCCAAGGTCTAGTCAAAAAATTTAGTCACTCATCGCATGATTGAAAAAAATTTGAAAACTTTTTAAATGTATTTAGCTTTGCTTGTTTATGAATCAAATACATAGATCCATGTAAACCTATTTATAGCAAAACAGACTGGTAAATGTGAAAGTAAGCATGAATCTACAAAAAATGTTATATATAAATTCAGTTCAAAATAACACATTAAAAACCAGAAAATCATAACTAAAATAGATTGAAGATCACATACTCTGTGCAATCTAAATATCCCAAAGGGCTCTGGAAAATGATGAACATATTAGGAAGACAGAGAAGCCATAGTCAATAAATACCTCAGAGGTTTTATTTTATTGCTTAGTTTGCAGTCTCCCTTTCATATTTTCCCCCCTTTCTTTTATCCTGTAGTTTTCATTTCCTTTACTCTAAGAGTGACGGAAAATTGTTAATCTCAAAATAATTTTTAAAAATCAGATGAGTATTATAAAGTAATTGAGGCACATGGCCGTGAGTCCAACCACCCCTGCTGAATTGACAGATATAATGATGTTCCCAATATGATTATTACTAAGTGAGAGTAATGTTTTCTCTGTGTGTGTTACCAAATTACATTCTCTATGATTAGGTCTATTGTGTGCTCAAGCACCCGAGTCCTCTGAGCTTTGAATTCTGAAGATACATTAGAGCTTGTAGGATCCAAGTTCACATTAGTTTCTTCAATGAAAAAGATGGATCTAAATGAATCTGTCGTTCAATATCTTCAGTTTACCAATTCTTTTCACCATAATGCATTTGCATTTCTAGGGCAAAGCAATTTCAGAATGACCAACTCTCTCAGTCTCTCTCCCTCCCTCTCTCTATCTCTCCTTCTCTTTCTCAGTGTCTCTCTTATTTCCTTTTGTAGAGTTAAAGGAATAGGCTCTATATTCAAATCCTGTATCCATCATTTATCAGTATCAGAATTGCATTTCTCCAAGCTATGGCTTCCTAACTTAGTAAGTAGCAATAATATTCAAATTAAGGGTTAATGGTAAGCATTAAACAGAAAAATTCATGATATGATTTCAATAAAGTATCTATTACATGACAAGTGATCTACAAATTAACAAATGTTAAATATTATTATGATTACTCTAAGTAATGTATGGGTACTATAGAAAAAGAAAAGCTAGGGAAGACAAAGTAGAATACTAAAATGACTAATAATTCCTAAGTTTAAAAATAACCACTGTTATAAACACATGCATATGTACAGAGATTAAATCACAGGTGCCTACATGTTCAAATATATGTGTGTGTGTGTGTGTTACTATTGTTCTATAATCAGATTTTAAAAATAGAATGAAACGTTTATATACTTACTTTTATTTTCAAGTAGTTACCAACTTGATAGTTTCTTATATAACCTTCATTCTAAGAATCAGAAAACGAAATCAAGGAAACTCAATCTTAGTGGGTTTGTTATCACTTTCAGGCTGAATGTTGACCACAGAAAATAAAGTGAGGAATGATCATTTACCTTCGAATTGTACTTCCTCTAAAGACTGTCAAGCTTTTTCTAATCACAATGTCTCATTAGCTTTTCTTTAGCGTAGTATAAACTCCGGTGAACTCATGCAGAGTCACTGAAATTCTGTGCAGCCACCCACAAAACCACACTGAATAAGGCAAAATTGAATGCTGACTGATTGTCTAGTTCAGAAGTTCTTAGACCTTTTCTGACCACATCCAGCGTTCGGTTTGCTCTACTCATTCATTCATTAACTTAGTTAATGTCTACTAAGTATCTACTACAAGCCAAATATTTTGCTGAAGTGTCCGAAAGTACAAATATTGAGATAAGACAATATAACTGATTTTAGCAGTTAGAATCCAGCCAATAAGATCAAGTGAAGAGACAGCCTTCGTTATTTTGTAAGATTTTTATTTAGTCTTTTGAAAGGTTGAATAACAGAGAGAGAGAGAGAGAGAGAGAGAGAGAGAGAGAGAGAGAATACTTCATCTCTTCATCTGCTGGTTCACTACTCAAATGACCACAACAAACAAGCCTGAATCAGGCCAAAGTCAGGTCTTGGTCTCCCAGAAGGGTGATAGGGGTCAAAGTATTTGGGGTATCTTATTCTGCCTTCTCAGGTGTGTAAACAGGAAGCTGAATTGAAAGCAGGGTACCTAGGACTCAAACCAGCACTCTTATTTGAGATACCAGCAATGCAAGCTACAGCTTAACCCAGTGTACAACACTGGCCTTAAAGAGGTTTAAATACAATGTGATAAGCATAATAGAGGCACAAGATTCTATGGAAATATGTAGATGAAGATTCAAATTCAGTTTAGAAGTGGTCAAAGAGTCCTTGAAAGACATGATATTAAAGGAAAATTGATTCCTAAAGAATGTGTAGAAACTCTCTTTTGCACTCAGGTTGCATGTACTTTTATTATTAGAGTCAATATAGAATCTACCAGTATCATCTATTCCAAAAAATACTTCTCTTGTTCTTACTGACTAGTGTTTTCTTACTTATTCATGGATACTGTTTGTTCTCTACCTAATAGGCAAGTACTATATTTATGAAAATATTTTTAATTTGAAGCTGGATGCTATGTATTGGTAGAAAACAAATTTAATATCACTGAAAAGTACTGTATTTATTTGGGGGTGGCAGAAGATTTGAAAACACCCAGGGATATTGACGAGGAAGTAGACAGTAAGTCTAATATGTCACTCAATCCAGATGTTCCACTCGCAGTTGTGTCACTTCACGTGGCCATGACTTGCTCCTAATTTAAGAGACAATTTTATTCAGTTATCTTGTTTAGAGTGTATTTCTCTTAAAAGTTACTCTGGTGTTTGGAGGGTGATATGTCTACTGTAACAGAAACAGTGCTATTATAAGTAGAAAAGCCAATCAAGAAAGATATCAACATTTAAGAATAACCTGCTACATGATATTCAAATATAGAATAAGCTTGTAAGATAAACAAGTGTAGGAAAATAATTGACTGATCATCAATTTGATCTCCCATCTTTGCAAATGGCTGTTCCAACTATTATTCCAAAATGGTGTCAGGGCTTCACTGCTGTCATCAACTGCCATCAGCACTGCCTTTAACTGACATAATCACTGATTGTTACAATTAGTGCCCATTAGTATAGAGTAAAATTAGAGTCTCAGTCATATAGAATTGCCCATTATGTCCATAGAATACACAAAGTTCATCACTTATGATTAACATTATCAGAGTGAATTCGAAAGAAATTATGAAGGACCTGTCAGTTTATAATGCTGCCAGATGTGAATATCAGAGATGATGGACCAACTGTCAAAACTCAATGATCTACTACAGAACACCCAGATTTTAGATGTGAAAGTATGGAAAAGTCAGGGAAACAATGTGCCTGTGGCTAGGGACTTACAGAGGACTAATACACAAAGTATATTGTTGAATAATAGAAAATAAATGAAATGCATTTGATGTAGTTATGTTCCTTTATGAAATTATATCTCCTCTTTTTTCAAGTTATAAGCCAAAGGAAGTACCGATAGTGCAAAAGGCCAATATGAACAAAATTTATAAACCTGATATTTTAATTATAATAAAAATTGGCCAGTTGTAATAATTTTGTGATAATTATTGCTAAGATTCAGCTTTAAATGAACACATTTCAAGGAGGCACCAGAAAAATTAAGAAAAAGTGTATAAGGTCTAGAACTAGCACTCATCTTAGATTATGTGGTGACCTTGAGACTAGAAGCTGCCAGGGTGGTAGAGAAGTCTTGACCAGCCTATCAAACACCCATCATAAGACCAAACACTGGGACTATATAAGTAGAAAGCGTATTTCCACTTCATTGATATCAATAGCTATGGAATATCAGTGATTCTTCTACAAGTGATATCATTGCAATATATATTTCAAATATTTGAATAAAATCCATTAAAATTATAAGCCTCTCTCTCTTCCTCATGTACATATATATAAAACAGTAACAAAATTTCCTTCGCTTTCCCAGAGGAATCTACTTTTTTCAGACATTTTTTAGTGTTTTAGGTGTTTGAATATACTTTATTTTCATTTTATGTTTCAGTAGATTAAAATTAATTTATACCTTTCTTCTACAATTTGCCTTTATTACTATTTCCATAGTATATTCCCAATAATGATTATAAATCTTTGATAGTCAAAATTGCCTAGTATACTAAAAGTATAAAATATTAAAATTTCAACTGTACCTATGGACATAAATTATGAACATAAATTACATTTTTCTTTCACCAAACAATTTTGCACTAAATATTCTTACATTAAAATATCTATTTATAGATACTTAGGTCCTAGAAAGAGAATTACTGGATGACTATATAAATAGTCATTACTATTACTAGATGACTATATAAATATCTATAAATATAAATATCTATTCAAATTATCTTCCAAAATGTTTGCTTCAGTTTACGTTATCAAAACTTTGTAAGAGTGCATTACTGAACTTTTAAATTCATGCTTCAATAAATAAAAATGGGCATTTAACTTTAGTTTAATTTTTAATTATGAAGATACTTCCTCATCTCCATATAAAGTTATTAATAATTTATACTTTTGTTCCCTATAGCGTTGATGGTGTTTTTCTTTTTTGGCTTACCAGTTTTAGTGATGCGTATTTCAGTTCCCCCAGAAGAACTACACATATATTAGTGATCATTCACTATTTCCTCTTATCCCAACCCTGTTGTATACACAAATGCATGTGAACCTACTCTCTGTACCTATAGATTTACTTTGTACATTTCATGTAAATGGAATGTTACTCTGTATGATTTTTTATAATTAGCTTCTTTCACCTAGCATGATAGTTTTGAAGTTTTATGTGTACTACGTACCAGTTCTTCATTTCTTTTAATTGCTGAATTACTGTATATTCCATTGTATGGCTATACCATTTTCTGCTTATCCATTCATTAACCATGATTTGTCATTGTGAATTCCCATAATTGATACCAATTGATGGACATTTACATTGTTTCCACCTTGTGGTTTTTATGAATAATATTCTATAACCATTTATACATGAGTTTTCGTGTGGATTTGTATTTTCATTTCTCTTGATTATATACCTGGTAGCAGACACACTGGTAAGCATAGTTACTCTATGTTTAGCATTGTCAGAAACTGCCAAATATTTTCCAAAGTAAATCTACCATTTTGCATTACTATTGGAAATGTGTGAGGGTTCTGATTTTTCTGTATTGTTGCTTAGACTTCTTATTAGCTCTTTTATTTTAGCTGGTGCAGTAGGTATTGAGTCCTATGTCCATACGCTTTTGTTTTTTCATCCCCCCAAAGATTGATGATGAGCAATATCATATCGTATGTTTGCTGGCCATTTCTATATGCTCCTAAGACAAATTTCAGTTTAAATCTGTTATTTGTTCTTAAGCTAGATTGGCTTTATGTTAAGTGTTCCTGTATATTCTGAACACCAGCCCTTTGTTAGATTTGAAAATGTTTCCTCCCATCTTGTCAGTAGTCCTTTCAGATTTCCTGTGGGTGTTCTTTCTCAATAGGTTTTAATTGGGAGGGGACATTTATGATAGGATAAAAATGATTGTGTCCCACATAGGAGTACGTGTGTTTGATTCCTGGCTCCAGCTCCTGACTCAAGCTTTCTGAAAATAAAGATATCCAAAGGAAGCAGTGATAGATCAAGTAATTGGGCCACAGTCATCCTGGCCTAACACAGGCTGTTGCTCTCAGATGGAGTGAACCAGCAGATGGAGCTCTGTCTCTCTGTCTCTTCCTCCCACCCCATGGCTCTCTGTGTCTATCTCTGTGTGTCTTTGTGTCTCAAATTAATTGAATTATATTTTCAAAAATATTTAATTGTGTTATACCCTTATCTTTCTATTTTTTTCTTTTCTTATATTTGCACTTGGTGTCATATGAACAATCAATTGCCTAAATCAACATCATGAAAATTAATTCCTATATCTTCTAGGAATTTCATAGCTTTTGTTCTTACATTTGGCTCTAAGGTCTGTTTGAGTTAGTAATGGAAGGTAAAAAATAAAAGTCATTGTTTTGCATACAGACATTCAGTTGTCTGAATACCATTTTTCTTTCTTTTTATTTTTATAAATTTTTAATTTACTATCTGATAGATTATTTTATCCAACACCATTTTTTGTTATAGACACTATTGAAATATTGAGACAGTCTTATTGAAAATCAATTGATATTAAATGTGAGAATTTTTTCCTACACTTAATTCTGGCTGAGTCAGGACTGGAATGTCTTAATTACTGTGGCTTTGTAGTGTGTTTGAAATTGAGAAATATGAAAATTTCTTTTCTTTCTCAAGGTTGTCTTTGCTTGACTAGGGTGTTGAGCTTCCATGTGAATGTTAGCTTCACCCTGTGAATTTCTTAAGAAAGAAAAGCACCTGGGATTTAAAAAGGATTTGACTCAATCAATACATAAATTTTGGGAATATTTTTATCTTAAAAATATCCCCTGAGTATGGATTAACTTTCCATTTCTTCTATTTAATTTATTTCATTTTTTTCAGTTTCTGGTATACAAGTGTTAATTTTTTTCTAGTTAAATTTGTTATAAAATACTTAATTTTCTAATACTATATAAATGAAATTCTTTTTCTTTCTTTTTTTTTTTTTGACAGATAGTGTTAGACAGTGAGAGACAGAGAGACAGAGAGAAAGGTCTTCCTTCCGTTGGTTCACTCCCAAAATGGCTGCTACAGCCAGAGCTACGCCGATCCGAAGCCAGGAACCAGGTGCTTCCTCCCGGTCTTCCATGCGGGTGCAGGGGCCCAAGCACCTGGGCCATCCTTCACTGCCCTCCTGGGACATAGCAGAGAGCCGGACTGGAAGAGGAGCAGCGGGGACTAGAACCTGGTGCCCATATGGGATGCCAGCGCTGCAGGCGGAGGATTAACCAAGTGAGCCATGGCATGGGCCCCTAAATTCTTGATTTTACTTTGGATTTTTTACTCATTTTTAAAAATATAACTAACTTCTGAAATTGATCTTGCAGCTTACCATCTTGAACTCATTTATGGATTCCAACAGATGTGTTATGAAATCTTATGTTTATCCATATCAGACCATCTGTGCATAGAAACAATTTCCTTCTTCCATTCCAAATTTGACGCTGTTTTTTCCTTTTTCTTTCTTTCTTTCTCTCTCTTTTGTTTGTCTGTAGCCTAGAAGTAAAATGTTGTGTAGAAATTTAAAAGCAAACATCTTTGCTCTCTTTCGTCTTGGTTGCAGTTGCTGTGATTGAATAAACTATACAGTGCAGGCTTGTCCTCTCCTCATCTGGCAGACAGCAGAGATGGAATGAGCTTTCTCCCGTCTCCTCTCATAGGGATTCTCATCTGAACTTGAGAACCCCACTCTCACGACTTAATGACTCCTCTATTTTCAAGCACTGTCACATTGGGTTTAGGGTTTCAACACAGAAATTTTGAAGAAACCCAAACATTCAGATCATAGTGGCCTTTATTTTACAGGCAAAACATTCAATGATTCTCCATAAATTATATTTTTGTGAGGTTTTAATAGATGTCCTTTATTAGGCTTATGAAGTCCCCTTCTATTCCTGTTTTATTGAGAATGTTTATCATGAAAGTGTGTTGGATATTGACAGAAGCTTTTTCTGTATCTGGTGAGATAATTGTGAGGGGGTGCAATATTTATTCTATTAATATGTTATTACATTGATTAATTTCCGAATGTTAAACCAATATTGCATATATTTCACTTAGTCATAGTCCATAATATTTTTAATGTTACTATAACTAGTGCACAAATAATTTGCTTATTATCATGGTGTATAGTCATACATTCATGTAATAATGCTAAAATATATGGATAATCCTAATCACATAAATTTAACTGAAAAGTGTCCCACTGACCACCTTCATATTTTCTGAACAGTTGATATTAACTTATCTTTAGACATTTGGTAGAGCTTGGTACTTAAAGCCCTCTTATCTTTGGTTTTCCTGTTGACTAACTCAATCTCTTGTCAAAGGTCTAATCACATATCAGTTTTTTATTGAATCAATTTTGGTAGTATCTTTCTAGAAAATTATCCATTTAATCTGAATTATCTAGTTTACTTGGCATACAGTTGTTCACAATATTCTTTCATGATCTTTTTTTTTCTACATTAAATGAGCTCTCTTCTAATTCAAACTCCACAAGCTTGAAATTCTGAGACTGTAACCCTTTTTGCCTCTCTCTTTAAAATAACACTAAATCAATGCTGCTAATTACACAGATTTTATTGAAGAATTGTGGTGAACTGCAGGCAATTAGAGTTCAGAGATAAAATAATTTCATTTTGAATTTTAGATCTACTTCCCATAAATTCTATGGGTCAGAATATCTGAGTCTGAAAACTGTTTTCATTACCATGTGCTATGAAATGTTTTAAAATAATGACAATTGTGAATATTATTCTTGAGTCCCTGTTTTCAATGTGTTTGCCTCAATTGGGTCACCAATAGCATGGTGGTGCAGCTTTATTTGATTATCAAGATTTTTTTTCCAATAGTTTTGTAATCTAGTTTTTCTGTTTGATGTTGCTGGGTTTGTTTCTTGGTCTTGAATCTCAAAGTTCAGTAACTTCTCTTTAGACTACGTTATTCTTAGAATTTACAACTCTTTTTTTTTTTTTTAAGAAAATGTGAGCAGAGGGCAGGAGGTTTTTTTTAAAGAAATACCTATTTATTTATTTGAAAGGCAGAGTGACAGAGAGAAAGGAAGAGAAACAGAGAGAGATCTTCCATCTAATACTTTATTCCCCCAAATACTTAAGCCGTCATCTGGTGTTTTCCAGGTGTATTAGCAGGACCTACCTTGGAACACAGACTAGCCAACATTTGAATCAGTTACTCTGCAATGAGATCTGGGTGACCCAAGTGGTCCCTTCATGAGCTGAGCCACAGTGTTCACCCCACAACTATGTTTTTAAAGATGCTAATCCACGTCTCCTTGATCTGTAGTTCATTATTTCTTTAGTCATGGAAACCAATTATGTACATATTGTATTTCTATTTTCTCTCGATATCCTTTGATATATTTTTGCTGTTCTCTATTTTTATATTATATATCATATCAATGACTGTTTTAAGCAACATGTGTTCTAATTCCAAATAATGTTATGTGGTTTTCATTCCCATATTTGAACATAGATGTAGATACATACACACATGTGTATCTATCTCTCTACGTAGATATCTACATAGATAGATATCTACGTAGAGAGATAGATAGATAGATAGATACATAGATACATAGATACATAGATACATAGATAGATAGAGCTATAAATATAGACACTTAAATCTTTCTCTACATGCTCTTCTCTTCCTAGGCACTATTTTAGAATTTCTTTTATCATATTTTTCTATTTCAGTGTTGACATTTCTTCTTTAAATGAAACAATATTCTCTACAATTTATGTCTATTTAAGAAATGTATATTATCTTATGCAATGTTTCTCATGTCTTCAACTCATGTTGTGTTTATTTTCCTTGTTGAAAATAATTGCTTTGCAGATGACTAAAATTGGATGTATTTTGTTTTGAAAAGGGTAATTCTACCTAAGCTCACTAATACATGTGAGTTGAAAACATGAACTGGAATAGTCAGAATTTCTCCAATTCAAGTAAAATATTTAATTTAAGCTAACTTGCTCCATTGTCAAATCTGGTTGAACAACTCTCTCAAATTTGCCAAGTTTGTCTCTTGAAATGCATAAATTACCTTGGTAAGAATATTACATGTCTGGGCTGGCACTGTGGCATAGTAGGCTAAGCCTCCGACTGTGGTGCCAGAATTCCATGTGGGCACCTGTTCCTGTCCTGTCTGCTCCTCTTTTAATCCAGCTCTCTGCTATGGCCTGGGAAAGCAGTAGAAGATGGCCCAAGTCCTTGGGCCCCTGTACCCACGCGGGAGACCCAGAAGAAGCTCCTGGCTCTTGGCTTCAGATTGGTCCGGATCTCTGGGTGGAAGGGGGTTGCTCTAGAAATACTTTCACTTCTCTTGTGCCTTCCCTCCTTAGTCACATATAGATTATTTCTTATCATTCCAAGGAAACTATCATCATTTAGATTTTCCAAGACTTTTAACCTAGTCATCCTATTCTAACCTGCACACCCTAACTAGCTGTAGTTAATATACCTCATTTTCACCATCTTCACTTCATTTTACAGATGCTTTTCTCTTTCCATTTTAAGAGAAAAATTAAATTTTCTTTTGTTTCACTCTTTCTTTCTTGTGGAGTAAGTTTCCCAGAACAGCATGGGGTACATATTTTAAACTGATTTTAATGGTCATCCTAAAAATAGGACATTTTATAGAACATAACACAGAAATAAAATCATACTTTTATTACCTATATTATCAAGTAAAAATTTATGTATAAATTTATAAGTTTATATATATATATAAATTTTATATATATTTGTACAGAGAGAGAGATAGAGTTGTACTTAAGAAGCATTTAGTCCTGCGTTTCATTTGAGATGAGACATTTTTTAAAGGAGCTCCTTCATGGAACAGATCTTTGATGTTCCCTGTTGTTTAAATTTAGTGCTTGAGAACCAGAACAGATCTTATAACATGGCTGTGATAAGTTCGAGGTAATTATAGACACATAAGTACACAATAGTTTGCCTTCGACTCCGAGTTTCAGCTTTATCAGAAAGGAGACCCAGATATCTTCTGAGGACAGATTTGCTTTGTAATCTGATAAACTTGCCACTGTGTGGGTAGTTGGAGTTTCAGTTTCCTGCTTCAGCCAGACCCATCCTTGGCTGTTGCAGACATTTGGGGTGTGAACCACCAGATAAAGGTTCTCTCTCTCTCTCTCTCTCTCTCTCTCTCTCTCTCTCTCTCTCCCCTCCCCTCCCTCCCTCAAACATTTTTTAAAAAGGAATGCAAGAAAATAAATATTCTAGCCTTGGTTTATGATAGATCTTCACTTCTTGAAATCTGTGAGGTTTGTCCATGGCTAAATCTCACTGGGTCTCTCCTGGGGAAGTCAGGCCTTCCTTCCTCCTAACCTTCTGCTCCTTTGTCAGCTAGCCCTCTTCACTCAGTAGTCATCCATGACATTGTTTGGGAAGGGTCAGCAGTCCAAGCCTGCATCTGTTTGACCCAAGCCAGAGAGTTGTCAGATCAGAGAAAACAGCCACAGCCTCTTGCCACTGCTCTGGTCATAAGTTTATAGTTCAGGCTTCTCTTTGCAAAGGATCATCAACATCAACATGTTGTTTCCAGGGTCATAAATTTGCAATGTGATGAGACATAACCAGATGTTGCCAAACGTGAACTGACTCTTAAAGCAGCCTCTCTCCTGCTCTGTTGTTCTTCTCAACTCAGAGCAGCTAGTGGTCCCTTTAGTTCTTCATCCCCCGCTGTGGCTGGGGATGGGGATGTGTATGTTGGGGTTGTGGGCTCAGATTGAACTCAGTCATTTTTGGGAGCATTTATATTTTCAAGCTAAACAATGGGCTGTCATTATCACCTTCTCCTCACATATATCCTTGTGACTTAAAACTCCTCTGTAGGATTTATCGCCATTTTTGGACATTTTTTTTAGTTGTTACAATGGTGTCTATTATGATATTGTTCCTTGATATTAATGATGGGAGAAGATGTCAGGTATACCTGTATTCTTCATCCTCACTCCTAGAACAATAGTTTAATGTGATTAAAATGATTCTAATGATTTCAAATGTATCATGATTTGTTTAACATGCTAGGGTACAATTTTAACAAATGTTCCAAAATATAGTTCTAGATCTAGAAGACCTTTGAGGTCCTTTGGGATTTTTCACATTTTATTCATTTTGAAAATAATTTAGTTTTAAAAATCTGATTGAAAGGCAGAGAGACAGAGACAGACAGAGCTCTTCCATCCATTCACTCACTGCCCATATGCACACAACACCTGGGTCTGGACCAGCCAGAACCATGAGCTGGGATCTCCATCTGGGTCTCCCACATGACTGTCAGATAATCAAGTACTTGAGTCATCATCTGCCACCTCCCAGCGTGCACATCAGCTGGACACCTAGAGAGTAATAGAACTGGAACTTGAATCCAGGCACTCTTACAGGATGCAGATGTCCCAAGTGGCATCTTCATGCTGCACCAAACATATGTCCCCATCTTATTTAAGTGAAGCAACTGAGGCTGTGAAGGTTAAGAAGATAATTCAAATTCAAACACTTTGTTACTCAAACCCAAGGCACCAACTCTTGACAGCATTTTTACACTTCTTCAGGAAACCAGGAGTTTATTCTCTGGATATAATAAAAATACATAATTGTAATGCATTAGCTTTTAGATATTCAGTGGAGATGAAAACAGCTTTTAAAAATCCAATATTATAATGTTTGTAAGGCACATTGAGTGGGATCTTCATAATAGGCCCTTTGAATTACATGTGAAAAAGTCAACAATGTTATCTAGTTTATATTCTTATGTCTAACTTGTTTTTCTTTCCTCTTTGCTCTTAGTGGCATGAGTAGAATTGTTTTCTTAGATGATAATACCTAGCAATTGACTCTCCTTAATGAACAGCAGAGCCAGGGAAAAGAGAAATGGACCTGACATGTGCATCAGGAATGTCTAAATCCAGACTTTACAAGCCACCTCAATTCTCCAAGTCAAAAAAAATGATCCCCAATGTTTACATATCCTGGTTTTCCAAAAATTGTTGTTTTATGTTGTGTGTATTGTGTTTGCTTAATTTGAGTATTTGATTTCTGGATCTATGTTTTCTTCATGTAAAGTATTGAGTTTGGAGTTCTCATTTTTAAGTTGAAATCTATAAATTCTCTTTAATTTGTAATTTTACTGCTTCTTAGTACCTGAAAAAAAATCAAGTTCAAATATTATATTCCAAGAATCATTCTTATTCAGACTAGCATAAAGTAAAAATTACTGTTTTTGTTTGCTTTAATTTCTAGAGGCAACCTTGAGAAAGTCACTTAAGAGGCTGCCTCAGTGTATTAGATTTGACTAATTTTAAAGAACATGGGGGTCCACATTCATGCCTAGAAATTTTGATTTGATTTACTGAGGATTGGGCCTGGGCATAGATAATTTTAAAAAGCTCAGAGTCTGTTGTAATGTGTAGCCAGGGAGGAAGACCACTAATGTCGCACAACTCTGTTTCAATAATGAAATAAGATTTAAGAAATTCAAGCTCACTGATTCTCTAGCTTCCCAAAGTAGTGAACTGGTGCCAGAACCCAGCTCAATTGTTACTTAATCTGTCCAAAATAGATTGTATGTGACTTTTTTCTCAATGGCTTCCCAGTTCCTTGCATAATATCTGACACATCAGAAGTTCTCAAATATTTGCTACATGTTGAATGAATAAATAATTAATGTCAGTTGGCTCCCTGTGTTTCATCCACTCTGTAATGTCATGGAAATAATAATGACTCTTATTGCTGAGCATTAAGACAAGTAAAGGATGTTGGACTTGGTAGTAGAAGTCTAACACCCTCTCACACATTTTTAGCACTAGGAGAATTACCATTAGCTAAAGAAATAGAAAGAGAGGAATGGACAGAGAAGGGAGGTCACCCTAACATTGAAAGTGGTGCTCCGAGGAAGTGAGTGAATATTTTAAACACGCAAATCCCAAAAGAGATACTGCCCACATTTTTCAGGTCCAAATGTAGAAATCCAGGGAGTCTATGAATCTTAACATCAAGAATGAAATAAAGAAGGCACTCTAGGCTCTCAGGGACCGAGGCCTGTCTATTCCAACTGCTAATCCAAGTGAGTTTGGGTTAAAAGGGGTTAACAGCCCTCTGCTGTAACACATGATTGGTCTTTATGAGGTTGAAGCTCTTGTCTGTTTGAGGCCTACAGATGATGCTAAAGAGCCAATAATGACAGCAATTCAAAGCAATCTAATTATGCAAACGGGAGGCTAAACAATTTCATCATCCTTAAATTAGATTGTCCTAATGAGATAAAGACACCAATTAATCCTGAATTAATTTCAATAGCCTATTTCAGGCAAACACTTTAATATGCAAATGTAAATGAGAAACAAAGCCTACTGTAGAATGCCAGAGTTCAGAACCTCTCTCTTCACAGCTGCAGCGGGTGTAAATAGTGCCTAATGAGTTTGCATGGAAAGACACAACCAGTTGAAAATTTTAGACTTCATAAAGCACAGCCGGTACCTCAGGTATACTGGATGTGGTCTGGAGCCAGACATGAAAGGCAGGGGAATTTAGCAGGAAAACGTTGTGTAAGGTAGGTGTTCACTGCTAGACTCATACGTGCCTTTCACCATGCAAAAACTGGGCAATCTGCTCAGTGAAGCCTTCAACTCTTGTATGTTTTTGCATGTGTATGGGTAAATGTCTGCCTTTGTGTGTGTTCACATGTGTATGTGTGTGTTTTGGGAGAGGGGGTGGGAGATGGGATGGTCGTGGGTGGGAGGGAGGTTATGGAGGGAAAAGCTGCTATAATTCAAAAGTTGTACTCTGGAAATTTATATTTATTAAATAAAAGTTGAAAAAAAGGAATGGGGGTAGAAATGGTGCGGAGAGGTGACAAAAGGAGGGCAATGTGGAGACACTTTAATGAGTTGATATCTAGAGACACAAGTTGTCCTAACATACATTTGGACAGAAGTCTCTTCTGGACATAAAGTTGATTTTTAATTAGTGATCATTGAATTATTTTAAATTAGCTGTCCCCAACCCATTTAATATTTCTAAATAATTAATTTCCTAAACAAGACATGGGAACTGATTCAAAATCTTAGGTGCCTATCCTGAATCCAAAGCTCTGTGATTTTAATGATATCTGGCTGCACGGCTATTCAGTGAGCTAATTCCTTTTATAACTAACAAAGTATCCCCACAGGCATTAAGCTAGATAATAATCTCTTCTGTGTAGATAAAGAAATGGATAGTAGATATCAGGAATGGATCCAAATGGAAATAAAGAAAAAGAGAATAGTCTTCAAGCTTTTTTTTCCCCCTCATTAACTATCTAGGCCCAATATTAAATGGATGAGAATGATGATCACTTTTGTATTCTTTGTGATACTATAGCCTGAAGGTTACAGAATCATGTTTAAGGTTGCTATGTAAAATACAGTACAGCCAAACTATATTTGGGGCATACATATGTTTAAAAAGTGGTTGTTTATTTAAAATTTAAATTTATCTACGTGTCCTGAATTTTCACGTTCTACCTCAGGCAACTCTAACAATGCTAGATACATAATCAATTTTCAATAATTACTTGTTAAATAGATCAAATTAACCTGTAATCAAAGGTTTGGAACATCATTTTCATGGAAGAGTACAATGGATATATTTGCGGACATGATGCTCCATTTTCTTGGGGTAACCCCCTGAGATGAAAACCTTCCAGTTGTAAGTGAGGCACTGTCATCTTGGAAGTTTATAAAACACCATCATCCACATGAGAGATGCCCAACTCACTCAATTTTAACAACTACTGACCCACAAGGGCACAGAATTGGGCCAGAGGGACTAGAATTACACTTTTCGAGCACTTTAATCTGTAACATAAAATTTGAGATTTATGGAAAGATAGAAGCTACCACCACATGGAAGGGATGTGCACAGTTGGTAATAATATTAGTCCTAGAGTCAACAAACCTACTTTAGTAACTTCTGTAACATGAGAGTATTTCATAAGGTTGTTGTGGGTATTAAATTATCTACTATGCAGGTGCAGCATGAAGCAAGTGTTCAACAAGTGCTGCAAATGATAGGTCAATGCTAGTTTGTGACATCACTAGAGAAAGTCTACAAGAAAACAAATAGACTTGTAGATGAAGTCAAAATGATAAATGGAGTGTTCCTCAAGTTCCTTATGGTCTTCCTGGTTGCATCCATATCACTGGTTTTGAGTTCCTTAATGTACTTCTACTGTCTCACTCCCAAAACTGACCCCTCCCCAGAGCCCTCACCTTAATTCTCCTTAGGTTTGATTGCTTCTAACAGAAGCATACATCTTAAAAATTATAATGAATTGCACTGGGGACAGGTATTTGGCATAACAGTTAAGATGCTACTTGAGGTGCCTGCAACCCCTATCAGATGCCTGGGTCCCAGTTCCACATCCACTTCCAGTTTCCTGCTAATGCTCACCCTGGGAGGCAGCAGATGATGGCTCAAGTAGTTGTGTCCAGGCCACCCATGTGGGAGACCAGGAATTGATTTCTCAGCTCCTGGCTTCAGCCTGGCCCAAACCCTGCTGCTGTGGTCATTTGGTAATGAACCATCAGATTTGGAATATCTCTTTCTGTCTCTGTCCGATTGTCTATCACTCTGCCTTTCATATAAACAAACAATGGTCTTCATAGAAATTTGGGAGGGTTGTCCAAGTTTGGAAATGACTTGCAGAAGTAAACTTGTAGGTATTGTAAGTCTCTGTGACTAAAAGAGTATTCAGAGCTATCCCTTCATTGTTTAGCTTTTTGTATGCACTGCCAAATCATCTTGCTCCTTATTGTTTCTTTCAAGCTCCTCAAACATAAAATCTGAAAATCCTATCATCATTTTTAAACATCAGAGTTATCTTTTGGTTGAGTGAATATATTTTATGCTGCAAACATTGTAACATGTGGTCAGACAGCAGGAGTATACATACAGGGACAACAGGACAAGCTTTGTAATGTTAGAAATATCCTGGAAAGTTTGAGACATATGGTCTTTGCTAGTATATATTTTGCTAGCCATCTTATACTTCTATTTAATGCTAAACAAATTGGTTTTCAGATGAAGGGAGCAGTGTATCCCCATCTTTCAGGGAGTATTGTATAGGAGACCTCTGAAGAAATCCTCTTCAAAATCTTTTCACCATTTTCTTTTCTTAATTTGTTAAAAGATAAAGAACTGCCGGCGCCGTGGCTCAACAGGCTAATCCTCCGCCTTGCGGCGCCGGCACACCGGGTTCTAGTCCCGGTTGGGGCATCAGATTCTGTCCCGGTTGCCCCTCTTCCAGGCCAGCCCTCTGCTGTGGCCCAGGAGTGCAGTGGAGGATGCCCAGGTGCTTGGGCCCTGCATCCCATGGGGAGACCAGGAAAAGCACCTGGCTCCTGGCTCATGCCATCGGACGAGCGCGGTGCGCCGGCCGCAGCGCGCCAACCACGGCGGCCATTGGAGGGTGAACCAACGGCAAAAGGAAGACCTTTCTCTCTGTCTCTCTCTCTCACTGTCCACTCTGCCTGTCAAAAAAAAAAAAAAAAGATAAAGAACTAAGGTTTGTGTGACCTACAGATACTTCCCTGGCAAATTCTATGTGGGGTTCGGGGATGGGGCACATTGATAAGGATCTTACTAACAATCACTTTGAAACTGCATTTTTTTCATGTTAAAATTTCTGTTTGCCTCTGCAGAAATGTTGCCTTAGGATTTCTGTCTTAATATCCCATTACATTCAACAAAACATGTTAACACTATATCTGAAAGATAATTTGTGCAAAGTCTCCAGACTAGGTATCCAGAATTCAAAGACAAATATACAAGTTATCAAGTCTCTTAGAGTCCAGTGAAGGAGAAAATCATATGTGTGTATGTATGAATATATGTACACATGTATTTCAGAAAAGTGTGATGTGAGTGATATGTGGACCTGTAAGAGGGGAAAGTTTAATTCCACAAGTGGAGGAAGGAAGTTTGCCTAGAGATTTTAAATTCTTTAGGAAAATGATATAGTTTATTGGACTAGACTAAATATTTTATAACTCCAAGGTACAAGAATTAAGGTGGTCAGAAATTGCACTAGAAGACAAACTTCATCAACAGATAGACAAAGTTGAATACCAGTTGGGTATTTCTGAACATTACTCCATGGAAAATAAATACCTGGAGAAAAGAAATTAGTACATTATATTACACCTTATTTCCTCCTCCTCCTATGTCTCTTCCTGCTTCTCTTCCTCTCTCCCTTTCCTTCTTATTCTTCTTCTTTCTCCTCATTTGTCCAGTAGGAAAATGTCTTAATTTTGATATTTGGTGAAGTTGGAAGTATAGTTATATCTGCACTGAATCTACTACCAGACGCTCCACATAGTTGAGAGAGTTGCTCATTTACAGATCAGACCATGTAGAGGCAGGCTTTTACCCTGAGAGGCAGCAGGTGAATAGGTCAAGTACATTGGGTTCGTACCACCCATGTGGGGAAGTCCAGATTGAATTTCTGGCTCCTGGCTTTCACGTGGCCCATCTCCAGCTGTTGTGGGCATTTGGAATGGAACAGTGGAGGATGGCCCAAGTGCTTGGGCCTTGCATCCGCAGGGGAGATCAGGAGGAAGCACCTGGCTCCTGGCTTCGGAACGGCACAGTGCACCACCGCAGCACACCGGCCATAGCAGCCATTTGGGGGGTAAACCAACAGAAAAGGAAGACCTTTCTCTCTGTCTCTCTCTCACTGTCTAATTCTGCCTGTCTAAAAAATAAAAAAAATTAAAATAAAAAAATTTAAAAAACCCTTACTCTATTTCTTTGTACATGTACAACGCACTGCCTTTGCTTCTATCATGCTTTGCACTCTCTTTAGCTTTTGGAATGGCAGTTATAGTTTAATCATGAACATGAGATGCTGTTCAGAAATCACTGCTGTGAGATAGAGTGGGATAGAGTTATGATAACAGATCAGCATATCCTGGCCAACTGACCGGGCAGATTGCTGTTTGAGAAACCTAATAAAAGAGTAGAGCTTGTTTATTCTGCTGGTCTGGAAGGTGGAAGCAGCCTTTAAGTGTCTGTCTTCTGCCATTGCTGTGAAACTTAAGGAAATGGAGGAACAGCACAGTGAAGCTAGTTTTCTCCTCAGCTAGGGTGGCCCTCAGCACTTGATGTGATGGGTCACAAATTCATTGTATTTGGTATCTGTTCTGAAGACAAGGATAGCCTCTTGATTAATGTCTGTGTTAATGGGAGAATTTGTGCCTTTGATTCCTCTCTGAATTTGTTTTGTGTGGATCTTGGCAGTGCATTACCGAAGGGGCTATACTTGGTCACTGAGACTCCAGCCCCCTCAAAGCTCCTCAGTACTAATGACAACTGGAAACTTCACATAAAGATGTCAGGTCTTCCAACCAACAGTCCTATGAGTTGATTTTATGTGGGCACATTAAATATGTCAGGTTAAATTAGCAACATAGGATTAACAATACTATACCCTAATTTTTAGTGATATATTTGTCAAGTCACAAAAAATAAATATCATTTGAATAAAAGTCAAATTGAGTAAACACAACTATTTGTAACCAAAAAGAAATCTTTTATCACTCTTATGTTTAAAAACCTATGCCTTGGGCCGGCGCCGTGGCTCAACAGGCTAATCCTCCGCCTTGCGGCGCCGGCACACCAGGTTCTAGTCCCGGTCGGGGCACCGGATTCTGTCCCGGTTGCCCCTCTTCCAGGCCAGCCCTCTGCTGTGGCCCGGGAGTGCAGTGGAGGATGGCCCAGGTGCTTGGGCCCTGCACCCCATGGGGAGACCAGGAAAAGCACCTGGCTCCTGGCTCCTGCCATCGGACGAGCGCGGTGCGCCGGCCGCAGCGCGCCGTCCGCGGCGGCCATTGGAGGGTGAACCAACGGCAAAAAGGAAGACCTTTCTCTCTGTCTCTCTCTCTCACTGTCCACTCTGCCTGTCAAAAAAAAAAAAAAAAAACCTATGCCTTTTCTTCTCCATATCACTAAATTGCACATTGTCTAATCAGTTCTTCAGATCCCCAAACCCCAAGCCATCTGCGGCTCCAGTGCTTTGAGTCCTTGTAACAAATCTCTTCAAGTCCTATCGACTCTATCTTTAAAATACCATCTGTAATTAATCAGAATGGTAAAAATGAAATTTCGAAGGACAGTATTAGTAAGATTTTCATCACTACAACAAAATATATGCTGGAAGCTAACTTCTAAAGGAGAATAGTTTCCTATGGACTATTGTTCTGGGGGCTCCCAGTCTAAGATCAGGTATCCCCACTGGCTGGCAGTCTGATGAGGCCAGCTGTGGTAGAGCAAGGAGTGCAAGTGGAAAAAGAATCATAAGGCCAGGAAGAAAGCAGAAAGAGTGGCTGGGCCCACCTCAGGCCTTTAGAACAACCCTCTCGCAAGAATTGCCTTCTGAAGGCTTCCTCCCAACAACCCTACACTTGGCCCATCTCTAATCACTGTGTTTGGATAGTTATCTTGTTATCACCATTAGCTTATGACTTCGAAGTTTACCACGGTGTATCAGTGAGGGATGCAAAACTTTTTCAAAGGATTGCAGTGTCTCAATGAATAATATATCCATTTCTATCATATTGTTATCTGAATATTTGAAATAACCTTTTCAATTAGTCCTGTGTGCTATCCTTACTATCTTAATAACATTGATCAAAAGAAGTTAGAAGGCCAGCAAGTGGCTCACTAGGCTATCCTCCACCTGTGACGCCAGCACCTGGGTTCTAGTCCCGGTTGGGGTGCCGGATACTAGTCCTGGTTGCTCCTCTTCCAGTCCAGCTCTCTGCTGTGGCCCGGGAAGGCAGTGGAGCATGGCCCTAGTGCTTGGGTCCTGCACTTGTATGGGAGACCAGGAGGAAGCACCTGGCTTCTGGCTTCGGATCAGCGCAGTGCCAGCCGTGGCAGCCATTAGGAAAGTGAACCAACGGAAGGAAGACCTTTTTCTCTCTCTCTCTCATTGTCTAGAATTCTCTCTGTCTCTCTCTCACTGTCTAACTCTGCCTGTCAAAGAAGAAGAAGAAGAAGAGGAAGAAGAAGAAGAAGAAGAAGAAGAAGAAGAAGAAGAAGAAGAAGAAGAAGAAGAGGAGGAGGAGGAGGAGGAGGAGGAGGAGGAGGAGGAGGAAGAGGAAGAGGAAGAGGAAGAAGAAGAAGAAGAAGAAGAAGAAGAAGAAGAAGAAGAAGAAGAAGAAGAAGTTAGAAAAACTGAAAAGGTATCCTAGTGGAATAAATTCCAAATTGATTCCTTTTTCCAAAAATGTTACCTTGAGTGTTGCAATAGTTGAGAAGAGTTTGACTGCTCTTGTTCATGTCACTAAATAGTTTATAAAATGGTAAGTTGGGTAAATGATCCCCATTTGATGATATCACGCAAATCAGGATTTTAAAGCAGCCTTATTTTAAAGATTCCCTCACAAAATCTACACCTTTAAAATGATTTTTCTTTTCTTTTCAAAAATGTTGAGTCTAAAAGTCCTATTTCAAGGCTGGCACTGTGACATAGTGAGTAAAGCCACTCCCTGCGAATCCAGCATCCCATTTGAGCACCAGTTTGATTCCCAGCTGTTTCACTTCCAATCCAGCTCCCTGCCAATGCACCAAAGATGGATGGACTGACTGGGCCCCGGGCACCCATGTGGGCAACACGGAAGAAGCTACTGGCTCCTGGCATCGGCCTACCCCAGCTCCAGCTATTGCAGCCATTTGGGGATGAACCAGCGGATGGAAAATCTCTCTCTCTCTCTCTCTCTCTCTCTCTCTCGATCTCTCTCTCTCCTTCTCTCTGCCTTTCTCTCTTGTCTCCCTATAAGTCTGCATTTCAAATAAATAAATCTTTTTTTTTTTTAGAAAAGAAAAACCACTGAGTGCTGTGTTGTCTTTCTCAGTGCACCATGTCAAGAGGTATATGATGCTGATTTGTCACAATATTTGTGTGTCAGGCTTCACCTGTATGGTTAAGATGGTGTCTACCAGTTTTGGCTACAGTAAAGTTGGCAGTTTACCCTTTGAAAATAATAACTAAATTGCTGAGAAGTACTTTGTGACTGTACTATCTTGTTCCTTTTCAAACTTTATCAATTTTAGATTCTGATTATCTCATAGCTCTTGTATTTATTGCCTGGTATTCTACTGTAAGGAAATACTTCTCTTTCTTTCTCTCTCTTTTTCCTTCCATTCTTCCCTCCCTTCCTTCTTTCCAGTCTTTCATGACTTATGTTTCCTTTAACTAAACCTTAGACGTTGGAATATTTTTGAGTCTAATTCTGGATCCTGATTATATTGTGCACACATTCCTTGTGTGACCTTATCCACTCTCTTGGCTTAAGTTACCATATGTGTGTTAATGACTTCCAAATTTATATCTCTAGTCTAAATCTCCCTGTTAAGTTTCAGAACTCTGAACTGCCAGATACTTCCACTCAGACATTCCACAGACCCCTCAATTTCCACAGGTACGCACCTTAATTCATCAATATCAATCTTTCCCCCAAAACCTGTTTCCCTTATTGTATACTTTGTCTTAATGAAACCTATCACCACACATCTAATCACAGGAATCAGGAACCTGGAATTCATCACAGATGTATCTTCTCCTCCCATTTGTTCCACTACAAATGCAATTATTCCCCAGCACCTGTAATTCTGCCAGGTAAATCTCTTTCAAATATGTCATTACCTCATTTGTACTACAAAAACCTGAACTCAGGCTCTCAAGATATTATTCCTCAATTGCCATCCTTGATCTCTAATTTTGCCTGTTTACAATCCATTTTTCACATTTCTATCCAAGTTATTCTACAGTGTTGTATGGTGGTCATGCCACGCCATTGCTAAAAATAATCATAGTGATTTCCCATAGTTTTCAGGAAAATTTTCAAATTCTTTGAATAAAACCCAAGTGTGGCATTCTTTATAATTTAATTTAAGCCTTCCTTACTGCTCTCATAGTCTATGAATTTTCAATACACACCTCTTTTGGTGCAGTCATTCAAAACTTATGGCCATGTGTTTTTTGTCCCAAAGGTCTTGGACATGCTCTGACCCTCACAAAGAATGCACCATATTCCATATTCCTCTTATTTGTGCTAAATCCTAATAGTTTATCAAACTGGGATCCAATGTCCAAGGATTCCTAGCCCTTCTGCTACCACATTAATACAGGAAACAACTTTACTTCTCGGGTGTTATGCATCATTCAAGCATACTTTCATTTATCCCTTATCACAATGTACTCTACTAATTTATCTGTGTTTGGTCCCATGACACTGAAGTATCTTGAGACCAAAGAATATTTCTTTCCCTTGGTTTGTATACCAAATGCACAAGATGGTATCTGTAAAGAAATAGGCAGGCAATAAATCTACATGAATGAATAAATGATTGAATATACATAAATATGAAAAATAGTTTAAAAGATGAAATGAAAATAGTGTAACTGTAGTGTTTTTGAATAAAAATATTAAAAATTATAAAGTAAAAGGATTTCTTGAAGAAATAACCCTGGCATTTTGCTTTGGATCATTACACCTTTTTATAACTGAGTTGGAAAACTGAAACATGGCATATAAGTAGGAATAGAAGATCTAAAAAGAATGGGTTAAAATATTTGTACAAGATCATGTATTCATTCTTCAAGAGGTATATAAAAACAGTGATAATGGATTAAAAATAGCCGAACAGATAGATTCATAATTAACCAAAGAAATTTACTTAATCTAGGATTTGGTGAGCCTTCCAAAGCAGGAGTAGATATGTGCTTCCATTTTTACAGTTGTGGTGCCAAAACAGAAAAATCAAGAATGCCGGCATATTCAATGATGAATAAACTCTTAGGAGATTAGTGTGGGATATGTTGAATTTGACATTCTAATGCAATACGATGGGCAAATTAGATATTTAGATTTATTGTTCAAGAAAGCAACAAGGGCTGATTATATACACTTGATATTCTTTCTATTGCAGTGGAATCAGTATCTGGCTAATCTCTCTCTCACTACTAAGATTGTTCTTATAGCACTGCATTTACCTTCAGAAGTGAGACTTCAAAAAGTCTGTGGAAAATGAATAGAATAACAAATCATTTTGCTTTAAGTATTGTAATATCTTGCCTTTGAGTAACTCTTCACATCTTCTTGGACTCAATATTTTAGCTTTTCCAATATTGTCAAAAGACAGTTTGGGCCAAACTTGAGGCACATAAATTTTAGCACAAATGGCAAAAATGAGTATTCACTCAAGGGAGCAAATAAAACAACTCTATGAGATCATGCTGAAACAAAAGAGGAAGCTACAGATTAAATCTTAGAAAATTCCAACTTCAGTTGAGAAAGGACAAAAAGGAGGTAATCACAGGAAATTTTGGAATATCAGGAAAAATGGCAGTATACTACCATGGAGCTTAAGAAAAGCAAAGCAACTGGAGCTTCTCATAAAAGGGCCTCCTTTAGTTTCAGAAGCTATGGAAATGTTGAAACCATGAAATTGAGGAAAGGTCATAGGTTTTTGCATCCAGAAGATTAGTGATGACCTTCAAAGGAACATCATGTTCCCTTCAATTTGGTGATTGAGGTTGATTGCTAGCCTCTTCAGGTGGTCATAAAAGATTTGTATGTGACCTAAAGTATCACCAAAATCAATTGGAGAAAAGTGTTGTCATACAGTATTACCACAAAAGGTCAATTTCTCAATGCCCTTATACATTTTATTGTCAAGATGAAATACAGTAACTGTTTGTTAATGGGCATTTGGTTTGAGCCTCTATTTCTGAATGCATTAATCCATGACTTTTAGCTTTTTTCTCAAAGTAGCCTCTTTTTAATTAATGCATATATTTGATTTTGATAAACCATTTATGCACTTAACTTTGTTGTGATAAAATAGTTGTACAAATAATGGTGTTTTGAGTACAACATATTTGATCATCTGGTTTTCATGAAATGATTGTCAATAAGTATTTTGCCCAACAAATCAAGATTCAACTTTTCTACTTTGTTTTAAGGGGCATTTCATGCATGGATTAATGGATGGATGGATGGATGGATGGAGATAGATAGATAGATAGATAGATATGTGTGATCACACACAAAAGATACACATTAGGACTTAAATTCAATATACTTCATAAATCATTTTTTATCCATAATAGTTACATAGCTTTAAGATTTTTCTTGAACTCAACTATTTTCTGTGTGCTAAGTGCCAGTGTTTGATCATAAACATCCAAATCCTAGAACTTAACTGAATTGAGTGAATAGATAGTCCCAATTTCACTTAAAAAATGATACACACTGCAACTTTGTAAATATGACCCCTGGGAAACAAGAAGTGACCCAGAAGCATTATCTTCCTCATTCCATACAGGACATATCTGAAGAAGAGATTTGTAACTCCTATTTCTGAAGCCCAGTTATATACAGAACGCTGCAAAAATGTATTTTTCCCCTTTGAAAATGTCACAGGGCACCCAGGCAATCTCTTTTAGTTTTATCTTGGCAAACAAATGTCCACTGATCAATATAAATGAGGAACAGGCACATCAACATCAATAGGAAATGACTTTTGTGAAGTACGATTTGATTCATGGCACGGAGTGGCCCTTACCAAGTTCTGTTCTATTATCAGCTTGAAAGAAGAAGATATCATAAAAGGGGCCTCCAGATGACTGTCATTTTCAAGTGGGGTGTTCTTAAGTTATAGACTTCTGCCACCTCAAAGATAAATGACTGGCTGCCCTTGACTGACCCTGTCTTTAAAGAAGGGAAAGCTGTCTTTACAGACACAGGGATGTATCCTGGAAAAGTTTGAAAGACATAGCATTTAGAGACAATTTTATTTCTTTATCAACTGATAGTTCTCTATTTCACTTCTCAGGTTTTTATCACTTGCTGGCATATGTGTTGAAATGAGATCATGAGGTCTCGGCACTCTTTTTCCTTGGCCTCTTAAAGACTTATTCTATTGAAAGTGCAATCTTGTACTTAGTGGAGGTAGCAAACATTATGATGTCACACCCCCAAGGGCAATGCCTAGCGTTGTGTGTGCTTCGTGAGCAGTTTGAAACCATTAATTATTTAACAATCACATCCTGTTTTCTTAATGATATTTTTTTAAAAAATGAGTAGAATAACCATTCCTTGATAAGAAGTCACTGATAGTATTTAGAATTTAGCCATATCATAGAAAATATTTTCTGAAAATCTGGTCCAAAAATTTGGAAAAGTACTTACCAGCTTCAATGGCTATCAAGAGGTAAAAATTACTATGTAATTAATTTAATAGGATAGAACAATAGCTGATATCTAGATCCTGAGGCCAGAATGTCTGAGTTAAAACTCCAGGTCTAGCAATTACTAGTGAACCTGGGCAAGCTCTTTAACTTCTATTTGCATCAAGCCTCATGTACTAAATAAGGATCATGCAAGCACTTATTCATAATGTTATGAGGATTAAATCCAAAGCATTTTGAATAGTGCTGTTAACATATTCAGTGCTCAACACATAACAGCTGCTGCTTTCATCATAATACTCAATATTATTATTATTATTATTATTATAGAAATTCTAAGTACATTTAATTTGCAAATATGACTTTCCTAAAAAGTAAATAATCTAAACCCTAAATTCCAAATGGTTAGGCATACCTGAAAATATTTTTAAAATTCAAGAACTTTATGTCCAATATCTGTGATCAGATCTTGATAGCTGCTACTGCTTCTACGTCTTATAAACATTTGCTTCCTCCCAATTTTCCACTTAGCTTTAATAAACCCCATATTTGGAATAATTACATGACGTTTATAGCCTTAGTTTCTTTATTGTTTTAAAACATATACATTTGTGTTGATGGCATGTTATATAAAGCGTTTTAAACTATTTCTTTAGACTTGGCTTATAATAAGGAATAAGCTCTATATTGTGAAGCATCAAAGGCATAGCATATATGTGTGCACATGTACTACTAGTTGTTATGGTGACAATATGAAAACTCAACTAAGGCACTACCTCTAGGTGGGCAAGTCAGAAAAATATATCATCTCTTGCAGACACAGGCCTGGGACACATGACTTGGCTTAAGGGAAGACGGCTGCATTTATCTTCTTGACCCTATAACCAGATAGTTCTCTGAAGTACCAGAGCTGAACAACCATGCTGAAACTGCATGTCTAAACATTTCTAAAACACAAGTTTTACACACAAAATATTATAATTATTGTGTAGAATGCACTCTAATATATTCTATCTTTTTAAAATACAGATCACAATCCTCAAATTCATTTTAAACTCACTACAGGGTCCTTTGGCAAGTCTCATAGCCTTCCTTTGCCTCAGTTTCCATTTACATTAAAAAGCGAAGTTTGGCTTGGGAGTATTCCAAAAAGTTAATAGTTAAACAGAATTAAAACATAAGTTTATTTTGATGCAAAACATTTTGAAATACTTACATTGTTTTTTCATAATATGCATTTCATACAAACTTTTTGAAATTCTTCTTATAATATAGCCTTTACATGCCAGATGTGAGAATGAGTAAGTTAATATATGGAAGACACTTAGAACATAGCCTGAAAAACATAGCAGCTCTGTTAGCTATCTTAGTGATTGACCTTTATGTATTCATTGAACTTCCTCTTGAAGCATAATTCTTCGCATAATACAAAAGCATTGGATTGTTCAAGGGAAAGCTGGGCATGGTAATGTTAACAGGATGGCAGCAGTGGACACCCAATGTGGTTCTAGAAGTTTGAAGGATCTACTGCAGAGAGATCCAGATGTAGATTATCTTTTTATTCCATGAGTAGATTTATAAAAATGTTAGATTATCCATATGTACTCATAAGATATTGTACATGAAAGTATGTTATAAATTGTAGGACAGTATGAAAATATTTACAATTGCTATTCAACAGGCATTTGCAAAGTGGTTTTTGGTTTAAATATTGTGTTCTGTGTTGGAGATGAAGAAATTATATTCTGCATAAGTCAGACTGGTAAATTCCTATAACAATAAGATGGCCAAAATTTAAAGGCATAAGTAAGGTCCTAGAAAGTTCTAGAAAGTAAAAAAATCTTGGAGAAACTGACATTTAAGCTGAGTCTACAAGTGACAGGAGAACTTTTATCTAAGCTCATGTAGATTAACCATTACAATTACAATCCCAAGTAAGTGCTGATGTGAGACACTCCCTCTAGATTTTCACAAAAGTTAATATGACTAGACATCAAGTTTGTAAGGAGATAAGAAGGAAACATAAGGAAGTAGGGGAGGGATTTACAAAACACAAATGTTATAGCCTATAATGTTCTATCAGGCTTGGCATACTATACCCTGTGATAATATTTTCCTTAATTCTAATCCTTTTATTTCTGCTTCTGTCCTTATTCCTAATGATTAGTTTGAAAGATGTAGTTGAGCAAAGCAGGTAGTGACTGAAAAAGATTAGAATTCAGTTTCCTTAAAAGGAATTTTGAGAATTGAGGGGGTACATAAAATGGTTAATGTAGGATTGTCCAAAGTACATGCACTTATGGTGCATTGGCTGTCCAATTACTTCTTATAAAATTAAGCAGAAAATTTGCTCAATTAATTACTTTATGGGCTTTTAAAATAACATATACTTAACAGAAACCATTCTCTTTTTAGAAGAAAAAGACATATGTTGCTAAGCATTTTGTTCTTCTACAATCAGATGCAAAACATCAAAAATTACTCCATGAAATTTGATCAAGATGTATTAACACACACACTGAAATATGCAGATGTGTGTATATATCATATATTATATCCAAAAGATACTAGCCCTGTATCCATAATATATGTTGAGTATATTTGTAATTTCCTTCTGGTATTACTTGTAGTGTTATCTGTCAAGCAAAAGATGTTTATTTTTGTGCAGTAAATGTATAAATCTTTTCTTGAGTTGCATCTAAATTCTTAGTCCTAGTTACAGTGCTCTCAACAACATTCAAGTTATTGAGGAATTCAACCATGTCACTTTTGAATACCATTATAGCTTTCTTCTATAAATTTTCTTAGATCCCTATGGAGCTGATTGCCTAAAGTTTATTATTTGAATATTCAAATTTATTCCCATAGGAGCAGGCATTAGCTTAGCAGTTAAGAAATCCTTATTCAACATGTGAGTACATACCAAGCTCTGGCACTTGACTCCAACATCTTGCTAATACAGACCCTAGGAAGCAGTGTTGATAGCTCAAGTGATTAAGTTCTAGTTACCCATGGGATCTGGACTGAGTTCATTCCTTGTCAATGTAGGCATTTAGAGAGTGAGCCAGTAGATGGAAAATATCTGTCTGCCTGTGTATCTGTTTCCCTTTGCCTATGTATTTCTCTGCTTCTTGAATAAATTTTGTAGGCATTTGCTTAAAGTTGCATAAAACGCAAATAGACGAATTCTTTACTTAACACATGCTAAATTGATCTCCTGTATACAAAGAGAATTGAAAATGAATCTGGATGTGAACGAAAGGGTGGAGGGAGCAGGCAAGGGGGAGGGTTGCGGGGGGGGGGAGTATGGGGGGAAAGTCATTGTAATCCATAAGTTGTACCTTGGAAATTTATATTCTGTTCTTGGAGCCAAGATGGCGGAATAGTGAGGACGCGCACTAGCAGTCCGCGAAAAGATAGTTTAATAAAAACAGAGTTACAGTAGCCTCAGGAAAAATCTCAGGGAAAAAAATGCAGTGGAAATTCTTCCGGACCCAGTGAATGAGACACAGAGGACCTAGGGGAAAGTAAGTTTGCGAACAGCAAATCGTGCCATAGTGGCAGGGAGCTGCCGGGAGGGACGGGAGCCGGGCGGAACACAGTCGCCATTGGAACTGAGTGCTTGAACGGGAGCCGATACAGGGATCCCGAGACACTGGCGGGGGGAAGCAGACCCCACGGGAGAAACAGCACAATTGAGGCAAGCCTGCAGGGACACTAGCCTCTCTCGTCGCCCACCCTGCTAATTCGAGCTAGACTGAACGCAGTGGGACAGCGTGCGCCCGCCGGCTGCAACAGGAGCCGGGCGGAACACAGTCACCACAGGATCTGCGTGCTTGAACAGGAGCCGATACAGGGATCCCCGAGACACTGCAAGGGGGAAGCAGACCCCACGGTGGAAACAGCACAATTGAGGCGGGCCCGCACGGACACTAGCCCCTCTCGTCGCCCACCTTGCGAAGTCGAATTTGATTGAACGCAGTGGGACAGCGCGCGCGCCCGCCCGCCCACCCGCCCGTCACCGAGGCAGACGGAACCAAAAACCCGAGGCTGTAGAAACCTGAAGGGGATCCAAAAACTGGGAACACACCGCGCACACAAACTCCGTTACCTTGACAACCCAGAGAAAGAGTGTGGGGAAAAAAAAATGCCAAACAAAAACAGATTCCGAGGGAGCAAGATCAAGGAAGACGCTATGATGACCCCAAACGGAAAAGACACCCCAAGTCAGGATTATGAAGATAATGAGATAGAAGAAATGCAAGAAGCAGATCTCAAAAAATTGATAAGAACATTAAGAAGTTCTCAAAAACAAATTCTTGAACTACAGAAATCTTTAATGGATAAGATAGAAAATCTCTCTCGCGAGAATGAAATACTATGGAGGAATCAAAATGAAACGAAACAACTAGTAGAACAAGAAGCTACGATAGTGACAAAAAATCTTAATGAATTGAAGAATTCAATAGATCAAGTGACAAGCAATCTTGAGGGCCTTAAAACCAGAATGGGTGAAGTAGAAGAGAGGATATTGGACCTAGAAGACAGAGAACAGGAGAGGAAACAGTCAAACCAAAGACAAGAAGAGGAAATTAGAAAACTAAAAGATATCATCGGGAATTTACAGGATACTATTAAAAAACCCAACATTCGGGTTCTAGGTGTTCCTGAAGGTATGGAGAGGGAGAAAGGATTAGAAGGCCTTTTTAGGGAGATACTAGCAGAAAATTTTCCAGGCTTGGAGAAAGACAGAGAAATCCTAATCCAGGAAGCTCATAGAACCCCTAATAAACGTGACCAAAAGAGATCCTCTGCACGACATGTTG
The DNA here is from genome assembly GCA_949820135.1 of Sylvilagus floridanus. NCBI lineage: Eukaryota > Metazoa > Chordata > Mammalia > Lagomorpha > Leporidae > Sylvilagus > Sylvilagus floridanus. The sequence goes on from OX463225.1 coordinate 125,600,406, forward strand.
TAATTAAACTCACCACAGTGAAACAAAAAGAAAAGATCCTAAAATGTGCAAGAGAGAAACGGCAGATTACTCTCAGAGGATCTCCAATTAGGCTCACAGCTGACTTCTCATCAGAAACCCTACAAGCTAGAAGGGAATGCCAAGACATAGCCCAAGTACTAAGAGAGAAAAACTGTCAACCCAGAATACTATATCCCACAAAGCTCTCATTTGTGAATGAAGGTGAAATTAGGATCTTTCACAACAAGCAGAAACTGAGAGAATTTGTCACCACACGTCCGGCTCTACAAAAGATACTTAATGATGTGCTATACACAGAAACACAGAAACACGGTCGTCAACTGGAAAGAAGCTAAAGGAAGGAAACCTCGCAACAAAAGACCATACGAAACTCAAAGCATATATAAGAAACTATTTTTGGCAAATGGCAGGGCAAAGCTACTATTTATCAATAGTCACATTGAACGTGAACGGTTTGAATTGCCCAGTCAAACGAAACAGATTGGAAACCTGGATTAGGGAACAAAATGCATCCATTTGCTGCTTACAAGAAACACATCTTTCTAACAAAGATCCATACAGATGGAAAATGAAAGGTTGGAAAAAAGTATACCATGCCAGCAGAAACGAAAAAAAAGCGGGTGTAGCCATCCTAATATCGGATAATATAAATTTTACCACAAAAACTATTAGAAGAGACAAAGAGGGACACTATATAATGATAAAGGGATCCATCCAACAAGAAGATATAACGATTATCAATGTGTATGCACCTAATTACAAGGCACCAGCTTACTTAAAAGACTTGTTAAAGGACTTAAAAGGAGACTTAGACCCCAATACATTAGTACTAGGGGACTTCAACACCCCACTATCAGACATAGATAGATCACCAAGACAGAGGATCAACAAGGAGACAGAAAATTTAAATGACACCATAGCCCAAATGGACCTAACAGATATCTACAGAACTTTTCATCCTACAGAGAAACAATTTACATTCTTCTCAGCAGTACATGGAACCTTCTCCAGGATAGACCACATACTAGGCCATAAAGCAAGTCTCAGCAAATTCAAAAGAATTAGAATCATACAATGCAACTTCTCAGACCATGAAGCAATGAAGGTGGAAATTAGCAACTCAGGAATCCCTAGAGCATATGCAAACACATAGAGACAGAACAACATGCTCCTGAATGAACAGCGGGTCATAGAACAAATAAAGAGAGAAATCAAAAATTTCCTGGAAGTAAATGAGGATAACAGCACATCATACCAAAATCTATGGGATACAGCAAAAGCAGTATTAAGAGGAAAGTTTATATCAGTAAGTGCCTACATCAAGAAATTAGAAAGGCACCAAATAGAAGAGCTTTCAGCTCAGCTCAAGGATCTAGAAAATCAACAGCAAACCAGACCCAAAGCTAGTAGGAGAAGAGAAATAATTAAAATCAGAGAAGAAATCAACAGGATTGAATCCAAAAAACATTACAAAAAATCAGCCAAACGAGGAGCTGTTTTTTTGAAAAAATAAACAAGATTGACACCCCATTAGCCCAACTAACAAAAAAAAGAAGGGAAAAGACCCAAATCAATAAAATCAGAGATGAAAAAGGAAACGTAACAACAGACACCACAGAAATAAAAAGAATCATCAGAAACTACTACAAGGACTTGTATGCCAGAAACCAGGGGAATCTAACAGAAATGGACAGATTCCTGGACACATACAACCTGCCTAAATTGGACCAGGAAGAAATAGAAAACCTAAGTAGACCCATAAGAGAGACAGAAATTGAAACAGTAATAAAGGCCCTCTCAACAAAGAAAAGCCCAGGACCAGATGGATTCACTGCTGAATTCTACCAGACATTTAAAGAAGAACTAACTCCAATCCTTCTCAAACTATTCAGAACAATCGAAAAAGAGGGAATCCTCCCAAATTCTTTCTACGAAGCCAGCATCACCTTAATTCCTAAGCCAGAAAAAGATGCAACATTGAAAGAGAATTACAGACCAATATCCCTCATGAACATAGATGCAAAAATCCTCAATAAAATTCTGGCCAATAGACTACAACAACACATCAGAAAGATCATCCACCCAGACCAAGTGGGATTTATCCCTGGAATGCAGGGATGGTTCAATACTCGCAAAACAATCAACTTGATACACCACATTAACAGAATTCAGAAGAAGAACCATATGATTATCTCAATTGAAGCGGAGAAGGCATTTGACAAAATACAATACCCTTTCATGATGAAAACCCTAAGCAAACTGGGTATAGAAGGCACATTCCTCAATATAATCAAAGCAATTTATGAAAAACCCACGGCCAACATCCTACTGAATGGAGAAAAACTGGAAGCATTTCCACTGAGATCAGGTACAGACAGGGATGCCCACTATCACCACTGCTATTCAATATAGTGCTGGAAGTCTTAGCCAGAGCCATTAGGCAAGAAAAAGAAATCAAAGGGATACAAATTGGGAAGGAAGAACTCAAACTATCCCTTTTTGCAGATGATATGATTCTTTATTTAGGGGACCCAAAGAACTCTACTAAGAGATATTGGAACTCATAGAAGAGTTTGGCAAAGTAGCAGGATATAAAATCAATGCACAAAAATCAACAGCCTTCATATACACAAGCAATCCCACAGCAGAGAAAGAACTTCTAAAATCAATCCCATTCACAATAGCTACAAAAACAATCAAATACCTTGGAATAAACTTAACCAAGGACGTTAAAGATCTCTACGATGAAAATTACAAAACCTTAAAGAAAGAAATATAAGAGGATACCAAAAAATGGAAAAATCTTCCATGCTCATGGATTGGAAGAATCAATATCATCAAAATGTCCATTCTGCCAAAAGCAATTTACAGATTCAATGCAATACCAATCAAGATACCGAGGACATTCTTCTCAGATCTGGAAAAAATGATGCTGAGATTCATATGGAAGCACAGGAGACCTCGAATAGCTAAAGCAATCTTATACAACAAAAACAAAGCCGGAGGCATCACAATACCAGATTTTAGGACATATTACAGGGCAGTAGTTATCAAAACAGCATGGTACTGGTACAGAAACAGATGGATAGACCAATGGAACAGAATAGAAACACCAGAAATCAATCCAAATATCTACAGCCAACTTATATTCGATCAAAGATCCAAAACCAATCCTTGGAATAAAGACAGTCTATTTAATAAATGGTGCTGGGAAAACTGGATTTCCACATGCAGAATCATGAAGCAAGACCCACACCTTTCACCCTGCACAAAAATCCATTCAACATGGATTAAAAACTTAAACCTACGACCTGACACCATCAAGTTATTAGAGAGCATTGGAAAAACCCTGCAAGATATAGGTACTGGCAAAGACTTCTTGGAAAAGACCCCAGAAGCACAGGCACTCAAAGCCAAAATTAACTACTGGGATCGCATCAAACTGAGAAGTTTCTGTACGTCAAAGAAGCAGTCAAGAAAGTGAATAGGAAACCGACAGAATGGGAAAAAATATTTGCAAACTATGCAACAGATAAAGGGTTGATAACCAGAATCTACAATGAAATCAAGAAAAGCCACAACATCAAAACAAACAACCCACTTAAGAGATAGGCCAAGGACCTCAATAGACACTTTTCCAAAGAGGAAATCCAAATGGCCAACAGACACATGAAAAAATGTTCAAGATCGCTAGCAATCAGGGAAATGCAAATCAAAACCACAATGAGGTTTCACCTCACCCCAGTTAGAATGGCTCACATTCAGAAAACTACCAACAATAGATGCTGGAGAGGATGTGGGGAAAAAGGTACACTAACCCACTGTTGGTGGGAATGCAAGCTGGTTAGGCCACTATGGAAGTCAGTCTGGAGATTCCTCAGAAACATGAATATAACCCTACCATACAACCCAGCCATCCCACTCCTTGGAATTTACCCAAAGGAAGTCAAATTGACAAACCAAAAAGTTGTCTGCACCTTAATGTTTATTGCAGCTCGATTCACAATAGCTAAGACCTGGAACCAGCCAAATGCCCATCAACAGTAGACTGGATAAAGAAATTATGGGACATATACTCTACAGAATACTATACAGCAGTCAAAAACAATGAAATCCAGTCATTTGCAACAAGATGGGGGAATCTGTAAAACATCATGCTGAGTAAACTAAGCCAGTCCCAAAAAGACAAATATCTTTTGTTTTCCCTGATTGGCAACGATTAACTGAACACCAAAGGGGAAACCTGTTGAAGTGAAATGAATTCTATGAGAAACTATGACTGGATCAAATCTTGTCTGGACGGTTGATATACAATGTAAATCTTTTCCCATTTTAGTATTTCTTGACGTTATTTGTTATTGATCTAGTACTATTGGTTGAACTCTGCAATTAACACACAATTATTCCTAGATGTTTAAATTTCAACTGAAAAGTAATCCCTGTTAATTTATGAGAGAGGGAAAAAGAAAGGGAGGATATGTACAATTTGGGCAAACTCAATCGGACTTGCCCCAAACGATGGAGTTAGAAATGTGCCAGGGGAACCTAATACAACCCCAGCAAGGTGGCATGTACCAAGCCATCTCACTGGCCCAAGTGATCAATTTCAGTTCACAATTGATCACACTGATAGGTCTAGGAGTCAAAGGGATCACACAAGCAAGACTAGTAACAGCTAATACTAACAGATAGAACTAAAAAAGGGAGAGACTGATCCAACATGGGAAGTAGGATACACAGCAGACTCATAGAACAGCAGATATCCTAATAAATCACTCTGGCCTCAGAATCAGCCCTAAGGCATCAGGATCTGGCTCAAGTACCCATGAGAGTATTTTTGGCATGGAAAGCCAAGACACTCTGGGAAAAAAAAAAAAAAAGAAGACATAAATGAAAGATCTCTGCGAGTAAGATCCCAACGGAAGGAACAGGGCCACCAGAGAAGGTGGTGCCTTTCTCCGAAGGGAGGAGAGAACCTCCACTTTGACTATGACCCTGTCAGAACAAGATCCAAGTCGGCGAACACTAAAGGCTTCCATAGCCTCAGCAACTCATGACTACAGCCTAGGGAGATTGCTGACGCCATAAACAAGAGTGGCAAATTGTTAAATCAACAACAGTAGTCACTGTGTACTTACGGCCCATGTATGATCTGTCCTTAATGTGTTGTCCAAGGTGAAGTAATGCAATAACTAGGACTGAAACAGTATTTCTGCATTTTGTGTCTCTACGCGGATGCAAACTGACAAAATCTTTGCTTAATATATACTGAATCGATCTTCCATATGGAAAGACAATTGGAAGTGATAAAAAAAATTGGAAGTTACATAAAAATCAATCAATAAAAAAAATAATATCATGTAGGATCTCTGTCCCTAATGTGCTGTACAACGTGATTTAAAGCTATAACTAGTACTCAAAGAGTATGCTTCACTCTAGGATGCAATGTGAGGGCAAATGGTTTAAAATCTTTTCTTAACACATACTAAACTGAACTCCTGTATACAAAGAGAATTGAAAATGAATCTGAATGGGAATGAAAGGGGAGAGGGAGTGGGTAAGGGGGAAGGGTAGCGGGGGGGAGGGGAGGTATGGGTGGGAAAGTCATTGCAATCCACAAGTTGTACCTTGGAAATTTATATTCTAAATAAGAAAAAAAACATAAATCTTTTCTTTTAAATTAAAAAAAATGTATATTCTAAATAAAAGTTAAAAAAAAAGTACTGGCCGGTGCTGTGGCTCAACAGGCTAATCCTCCGCCTTGCGGCGCCGGCACACCGGGTTCTAGTCCCGGTTGGGGCACCGGATTCTGTCCCGGTTGCCCCTCTTCCAGGCCAGCCCTCTGCTGTGGCCCGGGAGTGCAGTGGAGGATGGCCCAGGTGCTTGGGCCCTGCACCCCATGGGAGACCAGGAAAAGCACCTAGCACCTGGCTCCTGCCATTGGATGAGCGCGGTGCGCCGGCCGCAGCGCGCCAACCGCGGCGGCCATTGGAGGGTGAACCAACGGCAAAAGGAAGACCTTTCTCTCTGTCTCTCTCTCTCACTGTCCACTCTGCCTGTAAAAAAAAAAAAAAAAAAAAGTACTAAATTTTTACAAATTTCTTTTATGTAAATACTTATTTCTCTTTGGATATTTCTTATTTTCTGTAATTGTACTTTCTCCCTGTACCATGTTTACATCAATCAGTTGTTGCTGAATTTTGATAATTTTTTCAAAGTACCACAATACTGATTTGTTAATCCGCTCAGCTTTTTTCTGTTTCTGATCTCACAAATTATTTTTTTTTCTATTTTCTCTTGGTTAACTTTGTTGTGCACATTTTCTAGCTTTGGGAATTGGAAACAATATTTTGTTTTTATTACTTTATTTTTATTGATAGGATGCTTAAGTCTATGGATTTTCCTCTGATAACTGTTTAAAATTTCATAAATTCTGATTTCTGATGTTGTCACCATTGCTATTTTTCAAGCATTTTGTTAACTCTGCTTATTTTCCTATTTAACCAAGATTTTTTTTAAAAAAAGATGTTAGCTTTTTTCATATAAGTCATTTTCTTAAATTCTGCATTTTTGATTTCTATTTTTGCTACTTTGTGATCAGAAATTGTCATTTGTGGAAGCTGTCATTTAACCTAGCAGTAAAGATGTGGGTTAAGATGGAAGAATCCCATACATAAGTACCTGGATTTAATACTCTGCTCTAGTTCCTGCCTCCTACTTCCTAACAATGCAGACCTGGGGAGGCAGCTGTGTTGTCTCAAGTAATTGAGCTCCTCCAAGCCACCTGGAAAACCTGGGTTGAGTTTCTGACTCCCAGGCTCAACATTTGCCCAGGCCTGGATGTTGTGTCATTTAGGGAGTTACTCCACAGACGGAAGCTCTTTCCTCCCAGTCCCACCCACCACTTACCCCTTTCAGATAACTAACTAGATTTCCTTCCTTCCTTCCTTCCTCCCTCCCTCCCTCCCTGCCTCCCTTCCTCCCTTCTTCCCTCCCTTCCTTCCTTCCTTCCTCCCTCCCTCCCTCCCTCCCTTCCTCCCTTCCTCCCTGCCTCCCTCCCTTCCTTCCTTCCTTCCTCCCTCCCTCCCTCCCTCTCTTCCTTCCTCCCTCCCTCCCTCTCTCCCTTCCTCCCTCTCTTCCTTCCTTCCTCCCCCCTCCCCCCCTCTCTTTCTTTCTCTTTCTCTCTCTCTCTTTCTTTCCTTTTTCTCTCTCTCTTTCTTTCTTTCTTTCAACATTTTCAGGGCTGGCATTGTGGCTCTGTAGGTTAAATGGCTGCTTGTCATGCCAGCAGCCCAAATGGGAGCACCGGTTTGAGTCCCGGTTGCTCCGTTCCAGATCTAGCATTCTTTTTACTGAGCCCGGGCAGCCAGCATAGCTGAACTGCAAACTAGCAGATGGATGTGGGCCTGAGAACCATCAGATGTGCCTCTTTCTCTGTCACTCTGCTTTTCAGATAAACAACTAAATCTTTTTAAAAAGGAAATTTTTATTTGTATAATTTTATTTAATAGAAATTTGTTTTTTGTTGTGTTCAGTCTTATTGACTGTGCCATGTACAAATAGAAGATGTATTCTGTTTCAACATTTCTGTCTCTGTCTCTGTCTTTCTCTCTCTCTCTTTCTCAATCTGTGTGTGCATTTATATGTGTGTCTGATTCTCAAATACATAAATAAAATTTAAAAATTAAAAAAAGGTTACAATGATTTTGAACTTACAAAAACTACTTGGAACAAGCATTTGGTCTAGCATTAAGATGCTAGTTAGAAGAATCACATCTCAAATCAAATTACCTGTGTATGATATTTGGCTCTGGCTCCTGACTCCAGTTTCCTGCCAGTGCAGACTCTGGGTGACAATGGCGACGGCTCAAGTAGTTGGATTCCTTCCCCTTCAAGAGACCTGGATTGAGTTCCCAGTTCCTGAATTTGTCCCCCAAAATGTTGCAGCCATTTGGGTAGTAAATCCATATGGCATAGTGTTACTCTCTCCTCTCTCTTTCTCATTCAAATAAATAAAAATTATGAAATTATAATTATAAAATTATGAAAAATATATCCTTGATTTTTGGCTTTTAGTCTACTTTGTCTGCCAACAGTGCTATACTTTCATTTTCCTCCCCTCCCTCATATAACAAAACATCTTTACACATTCCTTTAATTTTAACCCTTTTGAATAATTTTATTTTAGATGTGTCTCTATGTGATATAATTTGGTTTTGCTTCATGTGTCAATTTGGAAATCTTTTTCTTATAATAATTGAGCCCATTTGGTTTTATTGATGAGTTAAATACATTCTTTCAAATTTCTAAATGATGTGCCTTCTTTGTGCTCCCTTTATGTCTTTCTCACTCTCACTCTCGCTCTCACTCTCATATATATATATATATATATATATATATATATATATATATATAAAATTTACATTGTATTTCCAATTACAGTTATATCCAGGTATTTTCTAGTGGCCATAGTATCATTTTTTCTAATGTAAGCTTTCATTGATTTGCCATACATAATACTGTTTGACTGTCATCTATTAATTTCATGTTAAAATGATTTTATTCCATTTGTTCATTTCTATATCTTCTCAAATTTTTACTTGTATTACCTTTTCTAAAGGACTTTAAAAAGTTCATGGAAATAGAGTTGAAAGATAAACTCATGGGGTTAAAACATTTTTTGAAACCCACGAATATGAGGGATCTTCAAAAATTTTGTGAAAAAACAGATCATGAAACAATCTGTAAATGGATTCCCAAAATTGTTTGCACCAAGATAAACTTGTCCTCTCATTTCACTTTTCCATGAAACTTTTGAAATATCTCTTATTTTGCCCAAACACATAATTACATATCAATATTTTAACCTGATCTTCACTTCTATTTTAATTTTGACTTTGTAATTAATGGGGTAAATGCTCAATATCATATAAAAATTTTGCCATTCATCCCTTGGTTGAACAAGGATCATTCTTTAGCACTTTGATTAAAGTGTTTGTGAAAGCAGTATTCCAAGTTTTATGCTGAAAAGTGTTTGATCTATGAGAAATCTTCAAAAAGTTCATAGAAAATGTATGTTATGAAAAACATTCATGAATTTCAAAATTTTTGGTAACAAAATAAACTCATTCCAATTTATTACAGGATCTTCACTAAAAGGAGAAGATATCAGTTTGAAAGGTACCCCTAACAGAGCAAAATGAATTCTTCTAAAATTGAAGGAAGAGCAAGCATAAAAATTTATGAAGAAACTTAGGTAGGAGAATGGTGAAATCATTGATTACCTACAAAATGTTCAATGGGAACACTATTCCCAAGAAGTGGATAACTCACCTTGCATAGGCATGAGATAATGTTAAAGTTGAAGCCTGCAGCAATATACCACCTACATCAATTGGTGAAGAAAAAATCTTTTTTGTACCCTAACTGAAGAGAATCAATGATTAACAGGAGAAACAATAGCCAATACCATAGGCATCTCAATTCATTCAGCTTAACAAAATTCTGACTGAAAAATTAATGAGCAAACTTTCTGCACAGTGTGTGCAAAATTGTTTTACTCAGATCAGCTGTAAAGACGAATAGGAGTTTCAGTGAAAATTTTAAATAAATGGGATGAAGATTCAGAAGCATTTCTTTTGAGAATTGAAGCAGGCATTACCAACATAATACAAGAGACAAGTACAAATCAAAGCAATGCCTGCTAGAGTCAGTTACAGTTTTTGGATACTCAATGCTTTTTGATTATTGACTTTCTGAAGAGCCAAAGAACAATAACATCTGTATATTAAGAGACCATTTTTGAGAAATTTAGCCAAAGACTTAGCATAGAAACACCTGGGGAAGTTTCTCCAAAGACTCATCTACCACCACAGAGCTCCTTCTTATTCCTTTCATCTAACAAGGATAATTTTGTGAAAGTTTCACTGGAAAGCATTAAGCATCTATGTTACAATCCTGATTTGACTCATTCTGTGTTAGCTTTGTTTTCTAATCTTCCTCATTTAAGAACGGAAAGCGGATTTAATTAACCTGGTTACATTTCTAGAATGTTCAACTATTTGGGATGGACTAACTGTCTGGAATCATTGTTTGTTAAAATGCTGTGTACATAATGGAGCATACCTTGAGAAAGTTTATATTTATATTCATTTTTTAAATTTCCACTTTCATTAATATTTTGAAGCTGTTATCAGATGTCCTTGATCCTTGAAGAGCAAACTGGCTTCATATAAAATTTTTACTCATGTTTTCAGTCCTTGAGTTTTTAAAGATGTTTTTATAATTGCTTTTTCATAGCACTCTTCTGGATGTTTCCTCAAATTGTCTTTACCTTTATTCCTAAAGGTAGTGAATGCTTTTTCCTTAACATATAGTTTGCTAAGATATGTTCTAGGGTTGATCGGTCTGTGTCAGTTTTCTCAGGTACTTAGTTGGCCCTTGGTAATATTTGCATTGTGATTTTATCTTATGCAGAAAAATTTTTCTTGAATTATGATTTTGAGTATTTGTTTTTTTTTTCATTGTATTATTTTTCATTTTCAGAAAATCCAAGTAAGTATATGTTATATCTACTTTTCAAAATGTTTTGAGGGGCTGACACTGTGGTGCAGCGGGTTAAAACCCTGGTCTGAAGTGCAGGCATCCTATATGGGTGCCGGTTCTAGTCCCGGCTGCTCCTCTTCTGATCCAGCTCTCTGCTATGGCCTGGGAAAGCTGTAGAAGATGGCCCAAATCCTTGGGTCCAGGTACCCATGTGGGATATCAGGAAGAAGCTCCTGGCTCCTGGCTTCAGATCGGCACTGCTCTGGCCATTGGGACCATCTGGGGAGTGAACCAGCGGATGGAAGACCTTTCCCTCTGTCTCTACCTCTCTCTGTAACTCTGTCTTTTGAATAAATAAAATAAATCTTAAAAAGAGTTTTGAAAAAATTATAGATGACTTCAATCAACTTTCATGTATTTTTCTTAGTTTTTGAAGTTCTGGCTCAGTCATATTATTATTAGTAGTATTATTTGCTAATAGATCACCTTGATCCCATTTCCCTAAAGTCCATTCAGATGAAAAGTCAGTTATATTCCATCGCAGTAAAATTTCTAGGAATCAGTTTATTTGTGGCATGTCAAAATATTCCTTCCAAAGTGATAAATTATTACATCTGGCTCTACTGAAATACATTTCTTTAGATTTGGAGTATGTACCATTTTGACTCATCACCAAGAGAGCTGAATGCTGATTGATCGTTTTGAGGGAGTCCAAATCACAGAAAAATTTTCCACAGGTGCAGGCTGCCATGTGAACCCCTTTTACAACTGGGTCACATGATTCAATAGACAAATTGTTCTTGAAGCTTCTGTAGCAAATGAAGTTTGCTTGGGGAGGTTCTTGGCAATAATGAATAATTATAAATGAATTGTAATGAAGGTCCTGTGGGTTTGGGAACAATATCATGTTATCTGTTAATAGTTACTTTCCTTATGAGAAATGCCTTTTGACTTATTATTTGCCCTGAGTAGAACCTGAATGTTACCAGGCAATCTGATCTGCCCATCATGAACTGGATATTAGCTACTTATCATGAACATAGTGTTCTCTCACCCCTTAAACTGTAAAGTTTGATATGCACAACCAAGCTCCATTATGATATGAAACTAATATATTTGAGTTTGGGCAGGAACAAGCACATGTCATGAGGAAGTGGCCCCAAACAATCCTTGACTGACTCTTGCAACACACTTGCTGTTAACCCACAAACATATCTTCTAATGGAGAGATCCTTATTAACATGTTATCTTAGGGGGAAACACACCACAAAAAACCTTGGGGCTGGTGTACTGGTAGTTCTGTATTATATGTGGGCACTACCCAAAAATGGACAACTATAGTTTCCTTCTTGGAGACCACTAAAGGACAATGTCGAAGTGAAATCTTTCCACTGTATAGAACTTCATGAGGTGCACATGATCGCTCATTTTGCTTGGAAGAATAAGTGGCTTAGTTATTAATCCATTTCATTTCATGGGCTGTGGTCAATGGTTTAGCTGGTTTATCAGAGCCTTGGAAAGGATGTGATTAGAAAATTGATAAATTGGGCTGTGGCTCTGTGGCTCACTCCGCCTGCGGCGCCGGCACCCTGGGTTCTAGTCCCTGCTTGGGCGCCGGGTACTAGTCCCGGTTGCTCCTCTTCCAGTCCAGCTCTCTGTTTTGGCCTGGAAGGGCAGCGGAGGATGGCCTAAGTGCTTGGGTCCTTGCACCCGCATGGGAGACCAGGAGGAAGCACCCGGCTCCTGGGTTTGGATCGGCGCAGCACTGGCCATAGTGGCCATTTAGGGGAGTGAACCAACAGAAGGAAGACCTTTTCTCTGTCTCTCTCTCACTGTCTATAACTCTCTCTCTGTCTCTCTCTCTCACTAACTCTGTAAAAATAAATAAATAAATAAATAAAATTAAAGAGAAAATTGATAAATTGGAAATAAGAAGGTCTGGGGAGGAGAAATGAAACCAGACTTTCCTGAATGGGCAAATATTTTGAAAATTTTTGTGTTCCATGTGAATCCTCATGAAAGAGTCACTCAGCATGGGAGGATACTCATAACTACTAGAAAAATAAACCATTTTGTGGCTACCAGTCAAAATACTGTCAGTCATTGCTGTCATTGTCCAAGGGACTTGTGAACAAAATGACCATGATGGCAACGTTAAGGGGCATACATGGGCTCAACTAAGTGGACTCTCACTCACAAAGGTCACTTGGCTGTAGCCCCCGCTGAACAGTCAAACCTACAAGCACCAAGGACTAGTCTTGAGCTCCTGATATGAGCCCCAGGAGGGACTAGAACCCAGGGTGCCGGCGCCGCAGGCGGAGTGAGCCACAGAGCCACAGCCCAATTTATCAATTTTCTAATCATATCCTTTCCAAGGCTCTGATAAACCAGCTAAACCATTGACCACAGCCCATGAAATGAAATGGATTAATAACTAAGCCATTTATTCTTCCAAGCAAAATGAGCGATCATGTGCACCTCATGAAGTTCTATACAGTGGAAAGATTTCCCTTTGACATTGTGATTATATTTGCATAGTTTGTGATTACTATTTATTCGTTTTCTCAATTAATGTTCTTTGTTTCTTATTTGGACATATTTTCCTCTACCTGTTTTCAAATAAACTTGATACCCTGAAGAAAGTATCTCCTCAAAGAAACTAAAATGTTGAGTAGCACGTATCTTTTAAAAAATCTTTGAGAACAGTGAGTACTTCCAGCCAGAAGGTGGATGAGTTGGCAATGCCCCCATGCAGACACCAATGTGGACAGCTATACATGCATTAATTCACATTCACAAAAGCTGTGGACCTTCATGCTTGATTTTCAGTATAATAAAAAGAAAAGATGCATTGAGGAAACTGGGATGGAAACAGTTGCCCATTTTACCACCTCCCCAGTGTTAAGCAGCACACAGTGTAAAGAGATGCCCTGCCTCCTGCTTGGGGGAGGGGTAGTGGGTTAAGCCCAAACCTTAAATTTGACAGCCAGTGCCCAGCCCACCGCAATAAAATGTAATGCCCAACAGGCCCCCTTGATCCCTCCCCCTGGATCTATATCTGCAAATTTTGGATGTTCTTGAACCTAATGATAAGGGGTTACCTCCACCAGATTTCCCCAAATCTTTAGCAGACAGGCAAGCAAGACTCCAGCCACAGGTGAGTAGGAAAAGAAAGGGAACTTGAGACTTAGCCTTAGAGTTCAGAGCCATGCAGAAGGTGTGATATACAGTGCTTGGGAAAGCCCAAATTCTACCCCTCAGGTCAGTTCCTGTAGAGGGAGCCTGGAGAGGTGTCTCAGCATCAGGCATGGATGTATGTATTCCAGTAAAACTAACTTGTCTCAGCATGCATCACTTCTAACCATGTGTGGATCTTGTGTGCATTATCAAGGCTGTACAGGATCTCAGCACAAGTCACTGTGAGATCCAATTGTGTGACCTATTTTATTGTCAGCCAGGGCGGCCAAGGGGCTGCCTTTATCACACACCCCTGCCAAGGTGAGCAGGCAGTCAGGAACCACAGAACTCTGTGTTCTTAGGGTTCGTAAAACTCACACTGGGCAGAAAAAATAGTCTTTGTCCCTAAATTAGTTCCTGCAGATGGAGCTTCTAGAATTGTCCCAGGATCATTCAAATATCTATTCCTGGTATGAAGAATTCATTCAGTATTTATCACTGTCCCTGGCTTGTACTCCCAATATCACACAAGGCCTGGTGACTGTAAGATTCAGTTGTATCCCAGCTTAGTAGCAGCTTGGGAAGCCAAGAGACTGTCTTTATCACTTTACTGCCACCCTTGAAATGGAGCCACAGAGCTGTGTCTACCAAGACACAGCTTAATGGTCCCTGCTCCAGGCCTGTGTCAGTGGACAAAGTCTCTTGACCTGCCCCAATAACAAGTTTAGCCTCATGACTCCAGTGTATCAGACTTATATTTCAGTCAGAATCACTTGTAGCTAATTACAGCAGTCTTGAGCTGTTAGTCTAGCTCAGCAGTCAACAGACATAGTATTGTGATCTGTAGTTGTAATTCCACGCTATGCTGATCTGGGTGGGCTGTAGGCTGCAGGTATGATGTAGCACTATAGTGTCAATGGCCACAGAGTGGGCATCTGGGCCTAACCCAGCCCTAGGGAGAAGTTTGTAGGAATAGGCTATCCCATTTTGGACAGCTTCACTGCTCATTCTGAGGTGGACACCAGTGGTAGATTTGAGACAAATCTGAGCTCAGTGCCAGAGTAGTGGTGGCAGACTTGGGACAACTTAAGACACCACTCAGTGCTAACACAAGCTCGGGGAAAAAGCAGATTACTAAAAATTTCTGGGGGAACAGACACAAAAGAAGACAGATAACAAAAACTGGAGTAGTAACTAATCACACAATGCACTGATAATGTAATATATCAATAGTTCCCAGGGACTCTCAAGCAACCATGACCTCACCTGAAAAACAAAGTAAGATGCCAGAAACCAATTGTCCTGTATGTGACAGCAAATGCTCAGATGAAGAATTTAAATAGTTATTTCAAGAGAAAAATAATCCAACAGACAGAGTTTTTTGAGAATGTCCATGTATTTGAAAGGCAGGAAGACAGAGAGATCTTCCATCTGTTGGTTTGCTCCCTAAATGCCCACAGCATCCAGTGCAGGACCAGTACATAGCCAGGATCCTAGAACTCAATCAGGCTCTCACAAATGTGTGGCAGGGACCCAAGCACTTGGCCATTACTATGGAAACATAGAGTTTTTTTGTTTTTGTTTTTGTTTTTATCAAGCATAGGAGCCCAGCATTGTGGCATAGCAGATAAAGCCAATGACTGTGACACTGGCATTTCATATGGGTGTCAATCCATGACCTGAGTGCTTAACTTCTGGTACAGCTGCAGGCTAACGACTTGGAAAAAGCAGCAGAAGATGGACCAAGTGCTTGGGCCCTTGTTACCCATGTAGGAGACCTGAATAGAATTCTTGTCTTGTGACAAGAATTGTGACTGTGGCCTAGCCCATTCCTGGTTATTACAGTCATCTGTGGAGTGAAATATCTCTGGAAATATATCTCTCTCTCTGTAACTCTTTCAAATAAATAAATATATCTTAAAAAATCAGACAAATTCTTCAACAGAGAACTACACAGAGTAAATTGCAACATGATAGAAGACATCAATAGAATAGATCAAACAGTAAAAAGAATCCGACAAGCTATTTGAAAGTAAATAGGCATAAGAGAAAAAAGGAAAAGGATATTTTTAGAACTGTGTCATGAAACTGTATCAAGTCTGTTAAAAACTAAGTAAAGGTTAAAAAACTGAAAAAAAAAAAACCTTTGTAACTGAGCAACTGAGTCTCAGCAAATCACATCAGTTAGGCTTCAGCCAATCACAGGCAATCAATTAATCAGACCACAATCACATAAGACAAATGTCAACTGTAGTCAATCAAGCTGATTCTGTATGACACTCTGTTTTCCCTAGCTATAAATAGAACCGGGCCATGTGGTGGGGTGGGGCATTAGGAAGCATCTTTGGTGTGGAATGCTGCCCAATTTTAGGACTATTTACTATTTTCTTGCAGTAAACAAGTAAACTTTTTAAATGGAACTTGTCTCAGTTTTCCTTTTAACAAGACCTAAATGTATTAATGGACGAACAGATAAAATATTGTCTATATATATATATATATATACACACACACACAATGCAAAATAAAAAATAAACAGTTTATTGAGAAAGGAAGACATAAAAGGGGATGGAAAAAGTGTATGAGTATATTATGAAGCATGAAAATATAAAATATCCATGTAATTGGGTTTCAAAAGAGACTTAATATACCAAAGTGGAAGAAAGAATACTCAAAGAGATAATAATAGAACACTTCCCTTAGAAAATTACTCAATTGGGGCTGTCATTGTGGCACAACAGGTAAGCTTACATCACATTGGAGCACCAGTTTGCGTCCCAATTGTTCTACTTCTGATCCAGCTTCCTGATAATGCACCTGGAAAATCAGCAGAGCATGGCCCAAGTGCTTGAGCCTCTGTCATATGGGATACTTGGATGGAATTCCAGGCTCCTGGCTTCTGGCTTCAGCCTGGTCTAGCCTGGTCTGATGTGGCCAAGTCTCTTTCTCTCTCTTGTCCTAACACATATTATAATCCAACTCTCCCAGTTTAAATATATATAAATGATTCTCAAAGCTGTAAGAGACACACTCATGCACACCCACAAAATAGCATATACAAGAGAGTTCCAATTCACCAACTATAGACTTTGCTGCAGTAACTTTTAGGTCAATAAGGACTGGGATGAGACTTCAGAACACTCAAGGGAAATAAAAAGGTCCTGCACCTGACTAAGCTACCCTCTTAGATATGAAGGAGAGAGAAAGATGTATTCAAACAGACAAAGGCCAAGATAATTGATCAGATCTGTCATACAAGAAATACTTCAAAATGAAAGAAAGAGAGGCTATAGAGCAAGAAAAAAAAAAAGAAAATTCACTGTAGCCGTACAGACAGATTACGTTTATGACAAGGAACATATGATATTTTTCTTTCTGGGTCTGAATTATTTCACTTAACATGATGGCCTTCAGTTCCATTTATTTCACTGCAAATGATAAGATATTGTTTGTCAGGCTGAATAATAATCCAATTTCTTTAACCATTCATCAGTTGATGGGCATGTGGTTGGTAACCTATCTTAGTTATTGTCAATAAAGCAATGTTAAATGTGAAAATGCAGAGATCTCTTCGATATGCTGTTTTCCTTTCCTTTGGATTATACCCCAAGTTGAGATAGTTGGATCACATGGTACATCTGTCTTTATAGTTTTTGAGGATCATCCTTACTACTTTCCATATCCTGGGTATTAATCCTTTGTCAGATGCATAGTTTACAATTTTTTTTCCCATTCTATAAGTTGTCTCTTCACTGTGTTGATTGTATCCTTTGCTGTACAGAAGATTCTTAGTGAGTTATAAGCCCATTTGTTTATTTTTGCTTTTGTTGTCTATGCTTTAGGCTCTTGTACAAGAAAGTCATTCCTTATATGCTTTTTAGTGTGTTCCCTATGTTTTCTACTAGAAATTCTATAGTTTCATGTTTTACATTTAGATGTCTGAACTGTCTTTATTTTAAGATTTTATTTTATTTATTTGAGAGGTAGAGTTACAGATAGTGAGAGAAAGAGACAGAGAGAAAGGTCTTCCTTACATTGGTTCACTCCTCATATGACCGCAAGGGCCAGAGCTGCACCAATCTGAAGCCAGGAGCCAGGAGCCTCCTCCCAGTGGGGCGCAGGGTACTAGTCCCAGTTGCTCTTCTCCTAGTCCAACTCTCTGCTGTGGCCCAGGAAGGCAATGGAGGATGGCCCAGGTCCTTGGGCTCTGCACCTGCATGGGAGACCAGGAGGAAGCACCTGGCTCCTGGCTTCGGATTGGCGCAGTGCACCGGCTGTAGTGGCCATTTGGGGGGTGAACCAACAGAAGGAAGACCTTTCTCTCTGTTTGTCTGTCTGTCTCTCTCTCTATCTAACTCTGCCAGTCAAAAATAAAAAAGTTGACCTGATTATAGGGTAGTGTTTATCAGAGACTAAGAATAGTAGAGGGAGGAGGGACAAAGGTAGGTTTGGTAATGGATACTAAAGCACATTTAGAAAGAAAAGCTTGAATTCAATTTTAAAAACCTATTATATACCTTACAGATTCATAGAAGCAGGAGCTGGATTACTCGAAATACTAACTTATAATAAGGAGAGGGAAACATTAATTATGATAAACACTGTGCATTATATTACTTTTTTGAAATGTCATATTGTACCACATAATAAATATATATGATTATTAAGTACAACTCATAATTTATTTTTTCCCAGAAACTTTTCATTTAAGGAGTACGAACTTCATATATTTCATAATTACACCTTAAGGAACACAGTGATTCTTCCCATTGTACCAGCCCTCCCATCCACACTGATTCCTCTTTCTCTTCCCTCTCCTATTCCCATTCTTATTTTTTACTCATACATGTTTCAACTAACTTTCTACACATATAATAACTCTATGTTAAGTAAAGAGTTCAACAAATAGTATGAAAAAAAAAAACTCTTTCTCAACAGTCGAGAGAAGGGCTGTTCAAAGTCATTGCTTCTCAAAGTGTCAATTTCACATCTATAGATTACCTTTTAGGTGCTCCGTTAGTTATCACAGATCAGGGAGAATACATGGTATTTGTCCTTTGGAAACTGGTTTATTTCACTAACTACGATGTCTTCTAGTTTCATCCATTTTGTTCCAAATGACAGGATTTCATTTTATTTTTGCCACTGTGTAGTATTCCATGATATACATATCCCATAATTTCTTTATCCAGTTTTCAGTTGATGGGCATTTGGATTGATTCCACAGCTTAGCTATTGTGAATTGAGCTGCAGTAACCAAGGGGTAACAGATAACTCTTTCATATACTGATTTAATTTCCCTTAGGTAAATTCCCAGGAGTGGGAAGGCCAGTCATATGGTAGGTTCAGATTTCTGAGGTATCTCTATGCAGTCTTCCATAGTGACATTACCAGTTTACATTCCCATCAACAGTGGAAGAAGACTTTTTCCCCACGTCCTCACAAGCACTCTTTGTTTGTTTATCTCCATGTGAAAGGCATTCTAACAGGGGTGAGGTGAAACCTCATTGTGGTTTTGATTTGCATTTCCCTGATGGCTAGTGATCCTGAGCATTTTTTCATGTGTCTGTTGGCCATTTGGATTTCCTCTTTTGAAAAATTTCTTCAATGTTTTTTAATTCTCATCATGGAGATCTTTGGCATCCTTGGTTAAATTTATACAAAGGTATTTGATTTTTTTGTATCTATTGTGAATGGGATTGTTTCTATAAGTTCTTTCTCAGCCATGACATTTTGTCTGTATAAAAGCTTTTGATTTTAATGCGTTGATTTTATATCCTGCCACTTTACCACACTCTTTTATGAGTTCCAATAGTCTCTTAGTGGAATCTTATGGATCCTCTATATATAGAATCATGTTATCTGGCATTAGGGATACTTTGACTTCCTTCTTCCCAATTTGTATCCCTTTGATTTCTTTTTTTTTTCTAATGGCTCTGGCTAATACTTCCAGGACTATAATGAATAGCAATGGTAAGAGTAGGCATCCTTGTCTAGTCCCAAATCTCAGTGGGAATGTTTCCAAATTTTCCCTATTCAATAGGACGCTGGCTGTGGATTTGTAATAAATTGCCTTGATTATGTTGAGGAATGTTCCTTCTATACTCAATTTGCTTAATATTTTCATCATGAAAGGATGTTGTATTTTATTGAATGCTATCTCTGAATCTATTGAGACAATCAAATGGGTTTTGATCTTTAGTTTGTTAATGTGCTGTACTACATTGATTGGTGAATGTTAAACCATCCCTGCCTACCACAGATAAGTCCCACTTGGTTGGGCTGAATGATATTTTTCATGTTTTGTTGGATTCAATTTGGTAGTATTTTGTTGATTTTTTTGCATCTATGGTCTGTAGTTCTCGTTCTGTGTTTTATCTTTTTCAGGTTTAGAAATTGAGGTGTTGGTATCTTTATAGAAAGAATTTGAGAGGATTACCTCTCTTACAAAAATTTTGTAAAGCTTGAGGAGTTGAAATTAGTTCTTTAAATGTCTAGTAGAATTCAGCTGTAAAACCATCCAGTCCTGGGCTTTTCATTATTGGATGGGTCTTTATTACTGATTCAATTTCTTTCCTGGTATTGTTCTGTTTAGGTTTTCTGTGTCTTCATGGCTAAGTTTAGGTAGGTTATATGTGTCTAGAAATCTGTCCATTCCTTCTAGGTTTCCCAGTTTTTTTGGCATACAGCTATTTGTAGTAATTTATGATGATTCTTTTTATTTCTATCTTGTCTGTTGTTAAATTTCATTTTTCACCTCAAATTTAATTGATTTTTGTCTTCACTATTCTATTTTTTTAAAGATTTATTTATTTATTTGAAAGTCAGAGTTACACAGAGAGAGGAGAGGAAGAGAGAGAGGTCTTCCATCTGATGATTCACTCCCCAGATGGCTGCAATGGTCAGAGCTGCACCGATCCAAATCCAGGTGCCAGGAGCTTCTTCCAGGTCTCCCACGTGGATGCATTGCTGTGGCCCAAGAACTTGGGCCATTTTCTACTGCTTTCCTAGGCCATAGCAGAGAGCTGGGTTGGAAGAGGAGTAGTCCATGCTTGTAACTAGAAAGTTGAGGCCATTTTCATTCACGGTGACTATCATTAAGTAACACCTTTGCCCTGCTATTTTTCCATAAATATTCCTATTGTGTTCATTGGATTTCCTTTGTACTTTTACTGGGAGATTTTCTGCCTTCACCTTCTTTCATAGTGATGACCATGTTTCTGTGTTTCTGCATATAGCAAATCCTTAAGCATATGTTGTATGGCTGGATACATGGTGACAAATTCTTTCAGTTATATGTTTGCTATGGAAGGTATTTTTTTCACCTTCATTCATAAATGAGAGCTTTTCAGGGTACAGCATTCTGGGTTGACAGGTTTTTTTTTTTTTCGCTTAAGACTTGGAATATATCTTGCCATTCTGTCCTAGAATGTAGGGTTTCTGATGAGAAGTCCCCTGTGAGTCTAATTGGAGATCCTCTGAAAGTAATCTGGCATTTCTCTTGTATACATTTTAGAATCTTTTCTTTATGTTTTACTACGGAGAATTTGACTAAAATGTGTCATGGTAAAGGTCTTTTCTGGTGATGTCTATTAGCAGTTCTATATTCTTCCAGAACTTGGATATTCCTTTCTTTCTCCAAATTGGAAGTTTTTGTAAGTATTTCACTAAAAAGGCCTTCTAATCCATTCTTTCTTTCTTTGTCTGTAGGAACTCCTAAGGCCCATATCTTGGGTCATTTGATATTATCCTGTAAATCTCCAACAGTGCTTTTTAGTTTTCTGATTTCTTGTTGTTTTTTGTTTGACTACAAAATTTCCAGAGCTTTGTCTTCTAACTCAGATATTCATCCCTCTGCTTCACTGAGTATGTTGTTAAGGTCTTCCACCAAATTCTTTATTTGTTCTGTTGAATTCTTCACTTCCAAAATTTCATTTTGATTTCCCTTTAAGGTCTCAATTACACGGGAGACTTTTTCTTTCATGTTATATATGGATTTCATTAGTTTATGAGATTTGCTTCTGATTACTTCTAAGTAATCCTATGATCAATTTTTTGAATTTCATTTCTGGCATTTCTTCAGGCTCTTCATCTTCACTTTCTGTTACTGAAGTGTTGTGTTATTTTGAGGGCATCATGTTGTCTTCCTCATTCTTATTTCTTGAACTGCTGCATTTATTATTTAGTGTTTGTATGATACTTGTTGGTCTTTTTTGTTTTGCTTTGTTTTATCCTTGTGATGGCTTTTATCCTTGGACTATGCCTCTGTGGAATGGCTGCCTTTTCAGTGAGTACCTGGAGGCCTGTAGTGAGTGTGGCCATGGAGCTCTGTTCAGTGCTCCAGGGTGAAGGGAGTGCCAAGGTGACACCCAAGTTGGATGTGGTAAATCTCTCTCTCTCTTTTTTAAATCGGTGGGGAGTTGTGTTCTGCTTTGTTGATGTTATTTCACTTTCACCTCCTCTTCTCAAAGGAAATCAATACAATGTTCATCCATGCTGCCCCAGGAGCCACACATAGGATCTGTGCAGCCCTTGATGTGAGCACAGATCCCACAGCACTGACATTTACCAGGAAATCAGAGAGTCCCGAACATGTGGAGACACCCATAGTGACTGCCCAAAGACCCAGCCATACCCTGACCTCTCACACACAGTCCCAGTGTTTTCACAGTCCTGGCACAGCAGCCTCTCACAGTCAAGAGCACCCAGCTTTCTGTAAGTTCTCCCAGCCAGACTCAGGCCTCTCCTGTTGGCTGGTTGTTGAGCACATAGACATGAGCTGGTGCAGCTGTTAGATATATCCAAAATGTCGCCCACCCTTTCTCAGCTTGTTATAAGACACTGGTGCAGGGTGGTCGGGGAGAGAGAAATGTGCCCCCTTTTTAACTAACATAGTTTGGCATGTACATTGTTCCCCAAAAGGCTGAAAGCTGGACCCATGTCAGTTCTTCCGGCAGCTTTACCACCAGTAGCTTGGGCTGCTGCAGTCTGGGCTCACCTCATTCCAAAGGTGCTGCTATGGCTCTTGGCTGCTGGTGTCCTGAGTTGTGTGTGTCCACACTCTCCATGTAGATCTGCAGTGTCCTTCTAATTTGCATGGAGTTTCCTCTGCCATTTTCTCCATAACTTTCCCTGATACTGCACTCTCTTCATTTTTCTTAAACTATCTTCACTTAGACTAGAGCATTAAGCTCCCTCCCTATTCCACAATCTTGGATCTCCTCCAGTAGTACTACTCATAATTAAAAAAAAATGTTTTAAGGAGATGGAAATATTAACTAACTTGATTTCATCATCATGTGTTGAACTCATGTGTCAATTTTTCCCAGTAGACTCCACAAATATGTAAAATTAAAATACTAACATTTAAAAGTAGAAAACAAAAAAAGATCATAACACAAAGACTGATAATTTTCTTTTCTAACTTCTTTTATGATTTCACTGTTTGTTCAAATTAAATATATGTTAAAATTACTATTTCAGTTGTTCACATCTTTTAATATCTTTTTCTTTCTGAATATTTTTCCTTGTATCTTTTTAGTTCATTTTATTAAGCTGCTTTAAATTTTGTGTTTAAATAATCTAAAAATATTAATTTAAAATGTTTTCTTGCTTAAAATTATAAATGACTATATTAAATGTTTGCATATGCTTCTGTTCCTACTTTTCTAAATTTCCTTTTTACTTCTTTAAATATTTTACATTCAATATTTATTATTGTGTAACTAATAATTGCAACTTCTTGGGATTAAGGGGGTATATGTCTATTGTAAATTTGTTCTACTGACCCTTATTCATGGCATATGGCTTAATACATTAGATATTTTTACTATGTTTTCATATGTCATTGAATAGTCCTAAATTAAAGGTAGCTTTCTAAGCGGAACCACACTTCCTTCTCCTGGTATCAGAGATGTTTCTTATTGGTAAACAATTCTTTTCTAGTTCAATTCTCTCATTCTGAAAACAAGATTATTGTTCTAATTGTAGTGTCCCAGTTCTTGTTACTGCTCACCAGTCAAGGCTACTTATTGTAGATTCAGCTGACTGTGTTTCAAACAATTTTGGCTGTTTGGACCCTAACTTGGGTGGCCCTTTATTTGTCATAGAATGAAGAGATGCATGGAATAGTAGTTTTCTTGTATGCAGTCTATTTACGATTACATCTGGGCTTAATGTAGTTGGAAGGCTCAGTAATTTTTCTGGACCCTCCTCTTAAATGCTATGTTTCCTCTCATTTCACAAGCAGCAATAATCTGATAAATCATCCCATGTGGTTACAAAATCTCCAATCTTTAACTGTGTTCCCTTCCCAATATCTACTGGCATCAGCGAGGAATATTTTTATGATACATAGATTCACCTTGGCTTTTCTTTTTAACATTGCAGGGCAGACTGGCACTGAGTCTATGCTCAGTTCCTAAAATCATCTCTTGCCATTGCCTGATGAGTGCTACTGTTCTCCACATTCCATTTAGCCCCAGATGAGAACACATTTCTCTTCCGTAATTCCTCAAGCACAGCCAAAGGCTTTTAAACATTTATCAGAAGTCAAAACCCAACTGATAGTTCAGGGTAACAGAAAAATAAAGTTCAGGAAAAAGAAAGGAAAACAGAAACTTATCTGAAATATGACTGCATAGATATGATTCCAAGTAAAGAAGTCTGTTCCCAATACTCAAAGAGAGGAAAAACGTCCATCTCCTTCTTATCCCATGTCCTATCAGGATATTTTGTAAGAATGAAGAATTCAGCTCAACCCATGATGAAAATAATTGTCCATGTTCCACGAAGTATTTCAGCCTGGATCCTTGCCATGCTGGACCAGTATCACAGCTTCATCTTCACATATCAAAAATGCATAATGACATTTACCCAACACTAGAGAACAATTCCTTCTGTGAAGGTAAAATTTCTCCTCTACATAATGGTAAGAACTGCGGCATACAAGCTTACCATTTTTGTTCATAAAGATGCCAGATTTCAAAGGAATACAAAATTCCACTTCTAACTCAATCCCATTTTTTTTCTTTTTTTTCTTTTTTTAAAAGCTTTTATTTAATGAATATAAATTTCCAAAGAACAGCTTATGGATTACAATGGCTCCCCCCATAACTTCCCTCCCTCCCGCTACCCTCCCCTTTCCCGCTCCCTCTCCCCTTCCATTCACATCAAGATTCATTTTCAATTCTCTTTACATACAGATCAGTTTAGTATATATTATGTAAAGATTTCAACAGTTTGCACCCACACAGAAACACAAAGTGAAAAATACTGTTAGAGTACTAGTTATAGCATTAAATCACAATGTACAGCACATTAAGGACAGAAATCCTACATGATATTTTTTAAAAAATTGATTAATTTTCTATGCAATTTCCAATTTAACACCAAGTTTTTTTATTTTCATTTATCTTTATATACAGAAGATCGATTCAGTATATACTAAGTAAAGATGTCATAAGTTTGCACCCACACAGAAACACAGAGTGTAAAAATACTGTTTCAGTACTAGTTATAGCATTACTTCACATTGGACAACACATTAAGGACAGATCCCACATGAGACGTAAGTACACAGTGACTCCTGATGTTGATTTAACAATTTGACACTCTTGTTTATGGCGTCAGTAATCTAACTAGGCTCTAGTCATGAGTTGCCGAGGCTATGGAAGTCTGAATCCCACTTTTTAATTACCATGTTGCCCCCTCCCCCCCAGCTGAATACTACAACCTCTTCCAAGACAAGAATGCTGCATAATCTTTTTGTTTCTAGTACCAAGCAAATATAGTCATGCTCAATAAGCCTTTGCCAAGTATATGAAGCAGTGAATAACTATTTAAATTCCCTTTTCTTTAAATATTAACAGAAGTTCAGTAGGTTAAGGAATATTTCATTCCTACAAAATATCTCCCTAGGTGAGGAAGAAAGAGAAATAGTGAGAGGAATAGAGAAAGAGTGAAAGAGAGAGAGACAGAATATGTGACCGTATGTGTGTCCTCTTTATGGGAAAAAGTTTTGAATATTGATGAAGTGGAACCTCAGATCCACTGTGTGCACTGAACTGGAGTGAAACAGAAAAATGCAGCAGACTTGTGAACAAACAGGAACTTCCCCAGTCTGTTGACACAGCGTATATCTATGCCCAACCAGTAAGCAACAGAAACTGACATGAATGAATATGGTTAAAAGCAAATGAAACAGCCATCAAAGATGTTTCTCTTCCTGAGTCAGTGGCTACGGCTTTCAGAGGCATCCAGCAACAAGGGAAGAGGGAATCTGCATAAAATATTCTGAGCAGAGCATGGGTAGCTGGTTCCAGACTAGATAAACAATTTGACAAACACCCAGGAAGAATGTCTCTAACCTTCATAAAACTGAGAGGACAGGCAAGAAATGAGATGGACGACACTGTCATGGAAATTACAGTCTCAGCGATTTGGAGACATTTCATTCTGCAGAGGAGCTGGCACAGTGGAGGAGGGATAAACAAGAAGTTTGAAATCTG
Organism: Sylvilagus floridanus; assembly: GCA_949820135.1. Taxonomy (NCBI): domain Eukaryota; kingdom Metazoa; phylum Chordata; class Mammalia; order Lagomorpha; family Leporidae; genus Sylvilagus; species Sylvilagus floridanus. The sequence continues at coordinate 125,626,658 of OX463225.1, forward strand.
TCTGAAATGGCATGGCATATTTTTCTTGGAGTGTGGTATTAAATGAGACTAAAGTTCTCTACAGCAAATAACATCACCTAAAGTTCAACTCATCTTTTGAATACCTTAGATGATTGACAGGAATTATTTAAGCAATTGCAAACGTCGGATCCCCAAAATCATGAGACTAAATAGCGTCTCAAGAAAAAAAATTGTTCAAAACAGAGGAAATATCAGAGTGTTAATAAAAGAATATTTATACTCAGGAGGAATTTGTGAGCTTGGAGCCCTACTCTAGCCACTCTGAACCTATGGAAGCTGAACATGTTATTCTTACTGTTGCATAGTTTAGTTAGGAAAGCAGGATAAATATGGATTTACATGAATCAGCAAATGCAGATTAATTTCTTACCAGCTCAGTGTGCAAAATTCATAAGTGATCCTAAGTACACAGGTGTTAATCAGAGAAAGCTCCTGAAAAAAAGTTTTACAGTATGATTCACAGGGGATATTTAAAAAGTTTTTTAAGCAATTGATATGTTAATCTTAAAGAATAAATGTCTGTATATTATATAATTTATATACACAATATATATGATATGTAAGTATATAACATATGTATACACTCAAATCTATACATTAAAGTTTTCATTATAGATCACATTATGATAGTTAGTTTTATGTGTCAAATTGACTGGGCTACAAAATGCCCAGAGAGCTGATTAATATTACCCTGGGTGTGTCCCCAAAGATATTTCCTGAAAAGATTAACATTTAAATTGGTGGATTGAGTGAGGCAAATGGGATGAGCAACTTTCACAAGAAGGAAAAGGGTTAAGTGGACTCTCCCTGACTACTGAGTAGTAGTAGACCAACTGGAAACTGTACTCTCAGCTATCCCTCTCTCAGATTAGGTCTTCAAACTAGACCATGGGCATTCCTGGGTCTCCAGCTTGTAAATGGCAGATTGTGGGATTGCTCAGATTGCCTAAAAATGTGAGCTAAATGTATAATATACATTAAGATACACACACACACACACACACACACACACACACACACACTTGGCTGTGTTTCTCTGGAGAACCATGACTAATACATACATTTTGTCACATATTATTTAAGTCTGAAAAATCAGACACAACATTTCATGGAGTTCACAGTGGAACCCTGTAAATAGATGGTCAATGGAAAATAAAAAGTCCTATGAACAGGATTTTATGAACTATTTTTTATTCTATTTCCTGTATAGACTTCTAGGAAACACTTCAGTTTATTATAGGTTTTGAGAACGCCTCCAATGAAGAAAATTCTGGCATTTATTTAACCCATAACTTTCTAATTTTGTTTAACTGAAGATTTTTTTTTGAAATATAAAGAACATCTGAAAGATTCCCATAAAGAATTTTGAAACTGCTAATCTATTTAACTCCTCAATTGCAAAGAACAAGGACTGAACCTCTGTTACTTACCCATGATTATCAGCTCTGTAAAGTCTAAGCAACATTTTTGAAAAGGAGGTTGCTGGGAAAGAATGGCCCTTTTCCTAGTTTGTATTCACAGAGTTTGAGATAGGATCATGACTTGTGGGCAGGATTACAGAGGATATTCTAAATTGTTTAGGTGGTGATAAACTGTAAAATGTCATTTTTATTCTGAGTTTATTACTCTATTTGTGGTTTGATATGGATAAATTAATTAGAATAGGACTGGTTAACATGGACTTCACAGTCTGATACTAACACAATACATTTGATCAGACACATGCTGGAGAGAAAGGTCTAGATGCAAGTGCCTGAAGGAATCAGTCTCACAGCAGGACCAAGTGTTCACAGAGGCTGGCAGGAGGCTGCAGATATTAACAGGTACGCAGTTACGTGGGTGTGGGCAGATGCATGTGGGGGCTCCAGCAGCAGGCAGATACTTGGTGTGTGGAAGTATCCCAGAAGACAGGAGCATCACCAGCACAGGGATGGTGCCTTAGGCAGAACTCCATTCATAACCATACCTAATATCCTCTCTGTGGCACACTGATTGTTCTGAGGTCTATTCCTTCCAATCCTAAAACTGAAAAGACTGAACAAAGTAGAACGAAACTGGCATAATGAGACACCTAAGGAAAGACCACAGGATACCAATCAAATAAAGGAAAAATGCATGAAAATAGCAGAAACTCAGTTGTCAGAATTGGACTATGGGGGCCAACATCGTGGCACAGCATGTTAAGCTGCCACCACCATGATGACAGCATTCTATGTAGTTGCTGGTTCAAGTCTCAGCTGTTCCACGTCCAATCTGGCTTCTTGCTAATGTGCCTTGCAAAGCAGCAGAAGATGGCGCAAGGATCTGGGCCCCTACCACCCATGTAGAAGAATCAGATGGAGCTCCCCCACTTCTCTCTTTCTCTATGACTTGGCTTTTTAAATATATAAATATATATACATATATACATATATATGTGTAATTTTTTTTTTTTTTTACAGGCAGAGTGGACAGTGAGAGAGAGAGACAGAGAGAAAGGTCTTCCTTTGCCGTTGGTTCACCCTCCAATGGCCGCCGCGGTTGGCGCGCTGCGGCCGGCGCATCGCGCTCGTCCGATGGCAGGAGCCAGGAGCCAGGTGCTTTTCCTGGTCTCCCCATGGGGTGCAGGGCCCAAGCACTTGGGCCATCCTCCACTGCACTCCTGGGCCACAGCAGAGGGCTGGCCTGGAAGAGGGGCAACCGGGACAGAATCCGGTGCCCCGACCGGGACTAGAACCCGGTGTGCCGGCGCCGCAAGGCGGAGGATTAGCCTGTTGAGCCACGGCGCCGGCCTTATATGTGTAATTTTTAAGAACAAACTTTTAAATCTGGAGCAAAACATCTACAGAAGTGCTATGATACTGAATCCCTTTTTTCCTTTTTCTTGCATCTTCTAAAGACCAGGCTAAGGCTGAGGCTATAAGCAGAAATCTAGCATCTTATAGTTCTCTTTTGAGAAGAGGAAACATGCAAAAACAAGACTCACTAGCTGCTTCCCTCTCCAAAATTATCTCCTCCTCAAATACAAAAAAATATATAGGAAGCAAATTGCTTACTACCAATTACCTATGAAGCAGATCCAGCTTAAAGGACAGTTAATGTTGAAGCTGATTTGCTATGGTAGCTGAGATATGATATTCCCAACTTTAGTAGGGTAAAGGAAGGGTATGGGGAAGGAGAGGAGAAACTGAGCAAAAGAAGCAAAGGAATGTTTTTGTAGCCCATAATTATAGCATTGCATCAGTTTTGGCGAGATGGAATTTCTTGCTTCAAAACCTTAGAGATCAGAAGAAATTTCTCTGTAACTGAAAGTATAATGTAATGACTAAAAGTGTACAATCTTGATTCATTCAATTTGTTCCCATCCTAGATTCACCATTTGCCACCTTATGATCCTAGATGAGTTATTTCAGCTCCCATTAGTTAATATTCCTCACATATAAAAATATGAATAACAGAATTTATTAGTAAAATTGTGATATGATTCCATAATAGTAGAATAGGGAATGGTATACTGCTCTATGCTAGGGGTAAATGTTTTTAAAAAGGTGTAGGAAGTACATTCCTAGGGAAGAGTTAGAGAGAAAATCACAGTGAGAATTTGATGGAACTAAGAGGAACACCATGGATTGGTGTGGAAGGTGTAGATGTGCAGAACTACAGCAGTTGAAATCCAGAGAAATTTCCAGTTTTTGAGAGTAAGGTGAGATCACACTGTAGGAAAGAATGCCACTAGTGATATAGCTGGAGAGAGATCATTGCATGAGTCTAGCCTGGAGCCCTAAGGGGGACAGGGTACCCACTGACTCAGTGAAAAAAGAACACACAACAGCATCCAGCTGAAAGGGCAGGAACCATTTTTTGCATAAGCTGTGGAAACTCTAGTGTGTGAACTCAACAACTGGCTGGACAAGACACCATCTTGTTAGTGGTACTCGGGCAACAGCTTGTGTGTGCACAACTAGAAACTGGCTGGTACAAGATGCTATCTTCTAAGTAGTACTGGGGACAACAGTTTGGGTACACATACCCAGCAACTGGTTAGGAAAGAATGGAGAGACATAGTCCAAGTCTTAAGAGACAGAAAAAAAGCCCCACCTGTCCATCTAGAATACTATCTCTTGCAATGTTCCTCCATTTATGAATTAAGGTGAAATAAAGACCTTCTAACTTCTACCAGACCCTTAAAGAAGAACTAATTCCAGTCCTTCTCAAGCTATTCAAATAATTGAAAGGGAGGGAATCTTTCCAAAGTCCTACTATGAAGCCAGCATCACCTAATTCCTAAACAAAAAAAAAAGAGAGAGAGAGAGAACTAAAAATCAATGTCCTTGATGAACATAGATGCAAATCTCCACAACAAATTACTAGCTAATGGAATCAAACAGCACATCAAGAAAGATCATTCACCCAGACCAAGTGAGATTTATCCCTTTTATGCAGGGATGATTCAATATTCACAAATCAATAAATGTGATACATCACATTAACAAACCAAGGAACAAAAACACAATTATTTCAATAGATGCAGAGAAAGCATTTGATAAAGCACATCATCCATTCATGATGAAAACCTTAAGTAAATTGGGTATTCAAGGAAAATTTGTCAACACAGTCAAGGCAATTTATGACAAACCCATAGCCAGCTTCCTACTGAATAGGGGAAAAGTTGGAATCATTGCCACGAAGATCTGGAACCAAAGATGCAGACTCTCGTCATTGCTATTCAATATAGTCCTGGAAGTTTTTATCAGAGCCAGTAGACAAGAAAAAGAAATCAAAGGGATACAAATTGGAAAACAGAGAAGTGAAACTTTCCCTATTTACAAATGACAGGATCTTACAGATAAGGGAACCAAAAACTCCACTTAAAGACTATTGGAACTCAAAAGAGTTTGTTAAAGCAGCGGGATATAAAATTAACACACACAAAAATAAATAGCTTTTGCATACACAGACAAAACCATACTTGAGAAAGAACTTCTAATATGTGAAATTTATAAATATTAAATAAAATTAAAAAAAATAAAAGTAAAGTTGTGTGATATATATATTATATGTATGCTTATATAAGCAGCAAGGTAAAACTCACAGAACCTAGCAACTCTAACCAAAATATTTCTGAAAGCTGAAGAGGAGGAAATCAATTCTCAATTTATTTTATAATGCTGATAATACCTTTATTTCAAAATAAGACAAAGACATTATTAAAAATAGAAAAAATAGATTTATATCCCTCATGAATTTTAATGCAAAAATTATAATTTTAATTTAAGGAAATAAAGCCCAATAATTTAAAATATTATAACCAATAAGAAGAATGTTCATTTTGAATGCAAGAAACTATTTATATATAAAATAATATAATTCATTATATTAACATGCTTAAAAACAAAATTATATCAATAAATGCAGAAAAAGTATCTGGAAAAACCAACACCTACTCCTGATATAGTCTCCCAGGAAGCTAGGAAGAAAATAAACTTTCTCAGGTGGAAGAGAGTCATTTATAACAAGCCTACAGCTAACATACTTAATTGTGAAAGACTAATATATATAGATGCCTACTTTCATAATTGCTGTTCAACACTATGCTTAGGTCCTATTCAGTTCCATAAAGCAAGCAAAAAATAAATAAATAAAAGGCATTCATATAAGAAAGACAGAAGCCTCTGTTCTTAAACAACAAACACCTTAGTTGTAGAAAACTCAATGGAGGGAGTGGACAGTTCAGAAAGCAGTTAAGATGCTCTACAATGGAGTACATGGGTTTGATTCCCGGCTCCTGCCCCTGACTCCAGCTTTTTTGTAAAGTAGATCACGGAAAGCAACAAATGATGGCTCAATTACTTCGGTTCCCGCTGTCTATGTGGGAGACCTGGATAGTATTCAGTTCATGTATTCAACTTTGCCTGACCCTGCATTTAGGGAGTGAATTGACAGAAGAGACCTCTAACAATCCATGTATGCATGTATGCATGTATGGATTCCTAGCTAGTTATTTATCTATCTATCTATCTATCTATCTATCTATCTATCTACCTATCTCTGTTTTCTGTTTCTACTTCTGCCTATCAATTAAATACTTTTTAAAGCCAATGGAAGAAGTACTAGAACTAATTAATAAATGAAATAGGTAAGGTTTTAGTTTTCAAAATCAACACAAAATCTTTTGCACCGCTATATACCAGCAACAGACAACCAAAATTAAATTGGAAATGCAATTTCAAAATTATCTAGACTCAAAGAATAATTCTGAGAAAAGATGTATGAGACCTGTTTCTTAAGGAAAAATTAAGGAAAACTTAAATAAATGGAGAGATATACTTTGTTCATGGGTTAGATGATTCCATAATGCTAAGATTTCAGATGTACCTCAAATTAACATTTAAATTTTAAAAAGTCAAAATGGATCATAGACCTCGATGTAAAAGTCAAAACTATCAACATTCTGGAACAGAATGTAGGACATTTGTAATTGTTGATTTGGGAAAGATTTCTTTGACATGACACCTGAAACATATCCATAAAATAATAGATTTATTAATTAGCCTTCATCAAAATGTGAAATTTCTCCTACATAAGCCTACAAACTTTATTTCTGGTAAACAATTTAAATAGAAAATACATAAATAATTTTCAAAATGTAGTAAGAGAGTTTTAATAACTTAATAAAACAATGGGCTTATGAATTCAAAGAAACTTCGCCAAACTAGCTTGCAACTAGGTGCAGTAAATTAAAAAAATAAAAAACACTCAATCTGAGCACAGAATGTTGATTGACAGAGTCAGCAAGGAGTTGAAGGGATAAAAGGAATTTGGAGTCGGCGCCGCAGTTCAATAGGCTAATTCTCAGCCTGCGGCTCCGGCACCCCGAGTTCTAGTTCCGGTCTGGGCGCTGAATTCTGTCCCGGTTGCTCCTCTTCCAGTCCAGCTCTCTGCTGTGGCCCAGGAAGGCAGTGGAGGATGGCCCAAGTCCTTGGGCCCTGCACCCCATGGGAGACCAGGAAAAGCACCTGGCTCCTGGCTTTGGATCAGCGAGGTGCACTGGCCACAGCGTGCCGGCCGCAGCGGCCATTGTGGGGTGAACCAATGGAAAAAGAAGACCTTTCTCTCTGTCTCTCTCTCTCACTGTCCACTCTGCCTGTCAAAAAAAAAAAAAAAAGAATTTGGATTAAAAAATGGGGAAATTTCAGAGTCGGGACTGTGGTGTAGAGGGTATAGTGGGGACCGGTTCAAGACCCAGCTGTTCCAGTTCCGATCTAGCTCTCTGCTATGGCCTAGGAAAGCAGTAGATGATGGTCCAAGTCCTTGGGCCCCTACACATCCACGTGCGAGACCCGGAAGAAGCTCTTGGCTCCTGGCTTCTGGTCCGTGCAGTTCCAGTCATTGTGGTTATTTGGGACTATCTGCCTCTGCCTCTCTGTAGCTCCGTCTTTCAAATAAATAATGTTTAAAAAAATAGAGAAATCTGATTGTGGCCAAGTAATTATGACAAATATACTGATCATATCGCATACTAATAATAGGGGAAGTGCAATGAATAGTACATGGAACTCTGTATTAATGCCTCAAAATTTGTTTTTAAATTTAAATTAAAAGCGAGAAAAGAAAAATGATCTATATCATTAGTCATTGGGTAAACACAAACAAAAACCACAGTGAGATAGTATTACACATGTGTTAGAACAGCTAAAATGAGTAAGACCAACCACACTAGTGTTGGCAAGGATGTGGAGGAACTGGAATTTTCACCACAGTGGGAAATGTTAAACTGTAGAATCACAATTGTGGAAACAGTATGACAGTGTTCTGGTTGTTTGTTTTAATTTAAAGTTTAGCAAGCATTTGCTATATGATCTAACCATTTTGGACTTTGGTATTTTTCTCTAGACAAAATAAAGTATATATGTATATATATATATATATATATATATATATATATTGATTAAATTAAAGGTCACAGAATTTTTTAAAATATATTTTTTTTTGACAGGCAGAGTGGACAGTGAGAGAGAGAGACAGAGAGAAAGGTCTTCCTTTGCCGGTGGTTCACCCTCCAATGGCTGCCGCGGCTGGCGCGCTGCGGCCAGTGCATCATGCTCATCCGATGGCAGGAACCAGGTGCCAGGTGCTTCTCCTGGTCTCCCATGGGGTGCAGGGCCCAAGCACCTGGGCCATCCTCCACTGCACTCCCGGGCCACAGCAGAGGGCTGGCCTGGAAGAGGGGCAACCGGGACAGAATCTGATGCCCCGACCGGGACTAGAACCCGGTGTGCCGGCGCCGCAAGGCGGAGGATTAGCCTGTTGAGCCACGGCGCTGGCCTAAAATATTTTTTAAAGATAGATACTTTAATTTGTAATAGCCAAAATGTGCAAAGATATCTGTAATGACAGAAAATAGATTACTAGCTACCTGAGGATGAGAAGGAGTAATCTGGAGATGAGAAGATGGGACATATATGGGACAGCAGGAAAGTTTGCAGGGTAATGAATATTTTCATTAATGTGACTGCAGTAATGGTTTTAGAGCTGTCTCCCTATGTCAAAATTTACCTAGCTGTACATTTTAGATATGTGCAGTGTTATTTTAAGTTACGAATGCTAGAATAAAACTGTTCAAAAGCAAATTACTATTTTAAAAAAAGTTTTTGGAACTAGAATCACCAGATATATGTTGTTATATATTGCTGATATAAAGCACACATCTGGAGTTTTGTATTAATTGTGGGGTAGTGGAAAAGCTATTCTCCAAGACAGCTAAGAGAGGCTAAGAACAAAAACCTGTCCAAAGCCTACTCAACCACCTATACATCTCACTCTACTAAAGGCCAAGATCCATTCAGTGCCTCCACTAAAAATCTAGTTCTCCTTCTCAAAACATTGTCCTTTTTACAAATTTGAACATGCAGAAGACACTTGAATGAATAAATGAGTGTTCTTATCCATGAGTTTGTATTGTAAAATATACACTAGACTATTCAAAACAGAATATGCTGATGACATAAAAGAAAACTTAATTCATTTGTATAATATTCATATTTAAGGATTTGTGTGGAATCTACACTCCCTCATAAAACTGTATTTAGCATTTTATCACTTCTCATGCTGAATGTATGCTTGAGGATATTCAGAAATATTGGCAATGACAAGCAAATTTTCTAACTGAAAAGCAATTTGATTTCTTGATTTTTTTTAAAGATTTATTTATTCATTTGAAAGTCAGAATTACATAAAGACAGGGAGAGATACAAAGAGAAATCTTCCATCCACTCATTCCCCAGATGGCCACAACAGCCAAGGTTGGGCCAGGCCAAAGCCAGAAGGCAGACAATTCTTCGGGTCTCCCACTTGAAAATGGAAGGTGTCCAAGTATTTGGGCTATTTTCTGATGCTTTTTCCAGACCATGTGCAGGAGACTGGATCTGAAGTGGAGAAACCAGGACTCAAACTGGCTCCCATAAGGGATGCTGGTGTCGCAGGCAGCAGCTTTACCTCCTATGCCACATGCCAATCCTAATTTCCTGATTTTTAAAAAGAGTTTTTAATTTATGTATTTGAAAAGGCAACAGATAAAAGGACCACCAGAGAGAGACAGACAGAGACAGAGATAGAGATTATGTATCTTTCACCTGCTGGTTCACTCCCCAAATGACTGCGACAGCCAGGTCAGGGCTGGGCAGGGCCAAAATTGAGAACCAGGGACTCCCTCCAGGACTCCTACATGGGTGACAGGAGCCCATGTGCTTGGGCTTGTGCCTTCCCAGTTCCACTAACAGGAAACATAACTGGAGCTGAGTAGGCGGGACTTGAATTGGCACCCCGATAAGGGGCGCTGGCATCACAAGTGATTATTAACCCTCTGCACCACAATGCTGGTCCCACCTGATATTTTTAAAAGTTCACTTGGTCCTAACCAAATAAAATGGGTTGGGGTGTACTTTATTCAATCAGTCATCTCACCACACAGTACAAGTACAGTAAACAATGCATGCATAGACGTTTAATCCAGAATTCTTGATACTTTGGCATCAAGAACAAATTATGAATACTTACCATGTTCTCAATAAAGAGCATAATTTACAATCTCTAAATTTTCAAAATGATACCATTACATTCTACCTTTGTAAAACAAATGCATAAAAAAAAACAAGAATGAATTTAACTCCATATACTCTGGGTTACAATGTTCAAAAATTGGTATGAGTTCAGGCTTTCTCCTTCCCTGGAAACACTGATTAAAAGTCAGTGTTTGGAAAGATTTTACATGTGAACATTTCTTGTACGCTGCAGAACTCTTCTTACCTGTCTTGTATTTTTGTGTATCGACTCACCAGTGGAAATGATTAAATCTCCAGGTATCAGTCCATCTGAGAGAGATGAAATCACTGGAACAGAACATGTTCTAGGGATCATCTGTCTACTTATCCAGTCAACAGTTTTTGTGTTACCTGTCATTTGGTTGCTTCTTCAAAAGAGACATGGGAGGGACTGAATGAGAGAAATGCAGACTCTCACAGCTCGAGAGAGACTGAAGAGTTCCTCCAGTGAGTTCATTGACATGCATGAGAGGAAGATTAGAATTTTCACAGGTCTCGGAAGTCCTCCAGAGAGTCCTTGAGATCCCTTGACTCAGAATCCACTCATGATTCCCTTAAGAACCGAAGACAAACAGGCATTTGGGGAGGGGTGACGGCAAGCATAACAATTGCACCAATACTCCTTTGTCAATTTTTCTGTTTCTTTCTAGGTTCACTTAGCTATCACCACCAAGTAAAAATGACATAAATTTAAGATATACAATATGGTGTTTTGATCTCCATTGTAAAATGATTATGATCAAGATAATTAACATATCCTTCACTTCACATAAAGTCCATTTTTTGTGTGGTAAGAACATGTAAGATCGACCTTTACAGCAAATTTAGATCATGAGTATAGACTTCATACTGTGCATTAAAATCTAGAACATCCTCATCCTGCATACTGAAAAGCTTATGCCTTTAGAACAATATCTTCCCATTTCTCTTCTCACCCACATTTTGGCTAAAACCATCCTACTCTCTTCTTTTAGGATTTGACTTTCCACATTTTACATATAAGTAAGACCTTTCGGTATTTGTTTTTCTGTGCCTACCTTAGTTCACTAAGTATAATCTTCTCCAGGTTCAACAAATTAAAACAGGTCCTTTATTCTCAGGTTTAATAAGACTTTACTGTGTGTATAAACCATATTATCATTTTGCATCTTCATTTTTTAAAGTGTCTGAGATACATATTTTTTAATTTACATTATAGTCAAAGGCTTAATGTTCCACTAAATAAAGAATTCCACAAATAAAACATAAAAAGACTGTAGTTCAACAGGAATAGAGACAAGGGCTATAAACAGTAACCAAATGAAAGGATGTCAATTTCACTAATATGCAGTAAATTTTAGGATAGTCACAGATCATTAAAACTACAATAGTATATCTTTCTCATCAACTGGACAAAGATTTCAAAGTTTGACAAAACACTATATTTTCAGGAAAATTTATATACACAGGCAATTCTTTCTTTTCTGATTTTTTAAAAAACAAATTAACTCCCACATAAAAGGGGGAACAGCAGTATTTGTGTTTCTGTGTCCAGATTATTGGCTTAAACATGATGTCCTCCAATTGTAACCATTTTGATGAAAATGACATAATTGTTTTCATTTTATAACTGAATAATATTTCATTGTGATGGATGAATGGATAGAGATATATCATATTTTCTTTGTCTATTCATCCAACTATAGCCACCTTGTTAGATTCCATATTTTGGCTATTGTGAACAGTGCTGCTCTAAACACAGTGGTGCAGGGATCTCTTTGATACAATATGTTCATGTCTTTTAGGGTACATACCCGATGGTGAGGTTATTAGATCACATGGCGTATCTATTTTTAGTTTTTTAAGAAATCTCCATACTATTTTCCACAGTGACTGCATTAATTTAAATTTGCACTAACAATGTGTAAGTGTTCCCCTTCACCCACATTCTTGCCAGCATTTGTTGCTCTGTCTTTTGGATGGTAGTCATTCTGACAGGGGTAAGGTGATATCTCATTGTGGTTTTGATTTGCATTTTCCTGATGGATAGTGAGGTCAAGCATTTTTTTCATATATTTGTTAGCTATTTGTATTTCTTCTTTCAAGAACTATTGAGGACTTTTACTCATTTCTTAACTTACCTATTTCTTTTTCTTTCATAGTTTTCCAGCTTGGTCTTTTTTTGTTATTGTTGTTGATTTTTTAATTGCTGATATAACCTCCCTCACAACTGCAAGCATCCCATGTCCCTCTCCCCTCCCATCCTATTCTTCATCAAGATTCATTTTCGATTATCTTAATATACAGAAGATCAACTTTGTATATACTAAGTAAAGATTTCCGCAGTTTGAACCCACACAGACACACAAAGTATAAGGTACTGTTTGAAGACAAGTTTTACCGTTAATTCTCATAGGGAATGCAAACTGGTAAAGCCACTATAGAAGACAGTTTGGAGATTCCTCAGAAACCTGAATAGAGCCCTACCACATGACCCAGCCATCCTACTCCTTGAAATTTACACAAAGGAAATTAAATAGGCAAATAAAAGAGCTGTCTGCATGTCAATGTTTATTGCAGATCAATTAACAATAGCTGAGACATGGAATCAACCTAAATGCCCATCAACAGTAGACTGGTTAAAGAAATTATGGGACATGATAGAATACTATACAAGAGTCAAAAACAATGAAATCCTGTCATTTGCAACAGAATGGAGGAATCTGGAAAACATCATGCTGAGTGAAATAAGCCAGTCCCAAAGGGACAAATATCATATGTTCTCCCTGATCGGCGACAACTAACTGAGCACCTAAAAGGAAACCTGTTGAAGTGAAACAGACACTATGAGAATCAATGACTTGATCATCTCTTGTCCTGACTGTCGAGGGACAACTTATTATTTTATTCTTCTCAGTATTTTTTGTTCTACTTAATACCTTTGGTTGAACTCGGTAATTAACACACAATTATTCTTAGGTGTTTAAATTTAAGTTTAACTGAAAAGTGATCCCTCTTAAATATAAGAGTGGGAATAAGAGAGGGAAGAGATGTACAGTTCGGCACATGCTCAATCAGACTTGCCCCTAATGGTAGAGTTAGAAACGTGCCCAGGGATTCCAATTCAATCCTATCAAAGGGGGCATGTACTAATGTCATCTCACTAGTCAAAGTGATCAGTTTCAGTTCATAATTGGTCATAATGATAGGATTAAGAGTCAAAGGGATCACATAAACAAGACTAGTATCTGCTAATACTAACTGATGGAATCAAAAAGGAGAGAACAATCCGACATGGGAAGCAGGATATACAGCAGACTCATAGAATGGCAGATGTCCTAAACAGCACTCTGGCCTCAGAATCAGCCCTTAAGGCATTTGGATCTGGCTAAAAAGCCCATGGGAGTATTTCAGGCATGGAAAGCCAAGACACTGTGGCAAAAAAAAAAATAAAAAAAAAATCCAACCTAAATGAAAGAGCTCTGTGAGATCCCAGTGGAAAGAACGGTCCATCAAAGAAGGAGGTACCTTTCTCTGAAGGGAGGAGAGAACTTTCATTTGACTATGACCTTATCTAAATAAGATCAGAGTTGGCGACTCAAGAGGCTTCCATAAGCTTGGCAACTCATGACAAGAGCCTCAGGTGATTACTGACGCCATAAACAAGAATGTCAAATTATTAAATCAACAATAGGAGTCACTGTGCACTTACTCCCCATGTAGGATCTCTGTCCTAAATTTGTCATCCTATGTGAATTAATGGTATAACTAGTACTCAAACAGTACTTTATACTTTGTGTTTCTGTGTGGGTGCAAACTGTTGAAATCTTTACTTAGTATATGCTAAATTGATCTTCTGTATATAAAGATAATTGAAAATGTATCTTGTGAAAGGGATAGGAAAGGGAGTAGGAGATGAGATGGTTGCAGGTGGGAGGGAGGGTATGGGGGGAAAAGCCCCTGTAATCCAAAAAGTTGTACTTTGGAAATTTATATTTATTAAATAAAAGTTAAAAAAGAAAGAAAGAAAGAAAGATTCTTCCCATGATACCCACACTCCCACCCACCTCCTCCCTTTCCCCTTTCCAAACTTTCCATTAAGATTCATTTTCAATTAACTTGGTACATAGAAGACCAACTCTATACTAATTAATTTCAATAATTTGCTCACACACACACACACACACACACACACAAATACTCTTTGAGAAAAAGAAACACAGTTAACTCACATTAAAATTCATTGAGGACCGAGGTCCTGCATGGGGAGTTAGTGCATATTGACTTTTGTTGTTAATTTGACAATTAACACTCTTTTTTTTTTTTTGACAGGCAGAGTTAGACAGTGAGGGAGAGAGAGAGAGACAGAGACAGAGAAAAAGGTCTTCCTTTTGTTGGTTTACCCCCCAAATGGTCGCTACTGCCGGCATGCTGCACTGATCTGAAGCCAGGAGCCAGGTGCTTCCTCCTGGTCTCCCATGTGGGTACAGAGCCCAAGCACTTGGGCCATCCTCCACTGCCTTCCTGGGCCACAGCAGAGAACTGGACTGGAAGAGGAGCAACTGGGACAGAATCTGGCGCCCCAACCGGGACTAGAACCTGGGATGCTGATTTGCAGGTGGAGGATTAGCCTAGTGAGCTGTGGAGTGGGGAATTAACACTCTTATGTATGACGTCAGTGACCACCTGAGGCTCTTGACATGAGCTGCCTAAGCTGTGTAAGCCTTTTGAATCCACAAACTGTCAGTATTTAGACAAGGCCATAAGCCAAGTAGCAATTCTCTCCTTCCTACCTTTAGTGAAAAGTGCATCCTTCTTTGATGGACATTTCTTTCTCACTCACAGAGATCCCAGATGAATTTTATGAATTTCTTTCTAATTATGTAAAAAAAAGTCATTGGTATTTTGGTAGGGATTGTGTTGAATCTGTAGATTGCTTCCTATAGTGTAGACATTTTAATGATACTAATTCTTCCAATCTGTGAGTAAGGAATATCTTTCCATTCTTTTGTGTCCTTGATTATTTCTTTCACCAATGTTTTATAATTTTCACAGTAGAGATCTTTCATATCTTTGGTTAAATTTATTCCTAAATAATTGGATTTTTAGGTATCTATTGTGAATAGAATTTCTGTGTTAATTTTTCTAAATGAGTTCATCATTAGCATATATAAAGCTAATTTTGGGTATATTTATTTTGCAAGCTGAAAATTTAGTGAATTGGAGTTTCAGTTCTAAAAGCTTTTTTAGTGGATTGTCATGTTTTTCCATGTACAGCATCCTGTCATTTGCAAGCATGAATATTTTTATTTCTTCCATTTCACTTTTGATGCTCTTTATTTCTTTTCTTCAAGTGTCCTTGCTGATGTTTCCATGCTGTATTTAATAACAGTAGCAAAAGTAGACATCCTTAACTTATTACAGATCTAAAGAGAAGTGCTTTCAACTCTTCACCATTCTGTATACTGGCTGTTAGTTTGTAATATATATTCTTCATAATTTTGAGATAATTTCTCTCTATATTTAGCATGTGCACAGTTTGTATCAGGAAAGGGTTTTGATTCTTATCAAATGCTTTCTGTGCATCTATTGAGATTACCATATGGTTTCTGCTCTTTTGTCTGTTGATGTGATTTATGATGTGTATTGATTTGCAAGTGATGAACCATCCTGGCCTCTTTGGGACAAATCCCACTTGATTGTGATGTATGATGTTTTTGATGTGTTGTTGGATTTTGTTTGCTGGTGTTTTCTTGAGAAGTTTTGCATTCATGTTCAGCAATGATACAGTCTGTAATTTTCTTTTTGTGCTGTATCTCTGTTCAGCTTTGGGTATCAGAGTTGTGTTAGCTTCATAAAAGGAGTTTGATAGAGTTCTATCCTTTTCAATATTTTGAAATTATTTAAAAATTATTGGAGTTAATTATTTTCTTTTTTAAAGATTTTATTGTTTTTTATTTGAAAGAGTTACAGAAAGAGGTAGAGACATAGACAGAAAGAGGTCTTTCATCTGCTGGTCCACTCCCCAAATGGCTGCAATGACCAGAGCTGAGTCGATCAGAAGTCAGGAGTCAGGAGCTTCCTCTGGGTTCCCACGTGGGTGCAGGGGACCAATGACTTGGGTCATCTCCTACCGCTTTCCCAGGCCATAGCAGAGAGCTGGATGGGAAGAGGAATAGCTGGGACTAGTACCAGCACCCATATGGGATGCTGGTGCTTCAAGTGGGGCTTTAACTTGCTACGTCACAGTTGTTTTTAAATGTTTCATAGAACTCA
This sequence comes from Sylvilagus floridanus, assembly GCA_949820135.1. Taxonomy (NCBI): domain Eukaryota; kingdom Metazoa; phylum Chordata; class Mammalia; order Lagomorpha; family Leporidae; genus Sylvilagus; species Sylvilagus floridanus. The sequence goes on from OX463225.1 coordinate 125,643,013, forward strand.
GTAGTAATATTATCAGGTCCTGGAATTTTTCTTGATATGAGACTTTCAATTATGCATCAATCTGATTACTTTGCATGAGTCTGTTTAGATTTTCTGTATCTTCCATATTAAATCTCCATAGGTTAAATGTATCAAGGAGTTCATGCATCTCTTCAAGGTTTTCAATTCATTAGCATATAGTAGTTTCTTATGATCCTATATATTTCTATGGTAGTAGTTTTAATGTTTTCTTTCTCATCTCTATTTTTGTTTATTTGAGGTCTTTTTCTCTTTTTCATTTTTAATGTGGCTGAAGGATTGTTTATTTTGTTTGTCTTCTCAAAAATTCATATTTTTGTTGATCCTTTGTACTGCTTTTTAGTCCATTTCATTTATTTATGCTCAGTCATTATTACCCTCCTGCTTATTTGGGTTTGGTTTGTTCATATTTTTCTGACTTCAAGAATTGAAGCGTTGGATCACTTATTTGAGACCATTCTCTTTTTTTAATCACTAAATGCTATAATTTTTTCTTTTTATACTGCATTTGCTCTTTCCCAGAGATTCTGAAATGTTATGCTTTCATTTTCATTTAGTTCAAGAATTTTTTAAATTTCTTTTTTAATTATTCAATGACCCATTGGTCATTCCATAGTGTGTTGTTTTGTTCCCACGTATTAGCAACTAGTATTCTTTTTGTTGATTTGTAGTTTTAACCACATGTTGTCTAAAAAGAAATATAATATGAATTAAATTTTTTAAATTTACCCAGAATTGCTTTGTGACCTAATATGTGATCTATCGTAGGAAATGCTGTATGTGTTGATGAGAAGAATGTATATTCTACGGCCAATAAGCAACATATCCTTTAAACGTCTGTTATGTCCATTGCTGAATTGTAGGATTCAACTCCATTGTATCTTTATTAATTTTCTATCTAGATAGTCTGTACCTTATTGACATTTTGTTACTGAAATCCCTCACTGTTATTGTATTGGAGTCTATCTCTCCTTTTAGGTATGAAAGTATTTGCTATATAGATCTGTGTGATGTTGTGTTGGATGCATATGTATTTATTAATGTTATATCTTCTTGCTGTGTTGATCCTTTTATCAATATGTAATGTCCTTCCTTGTCTCTTTTTACAGTTTTTCATTTAAAGTCTGCCTTATATGAATTGAGCTATTATTGTTTGTTTTTATTTCAGTTTGCATGATATATCTTTCTCCAGCCCTTCACTTCATTCTGTAGTTATATTTATTTGCGAAGTGTCTTGTTGGAGCTTATAGTTGGTGCTTGGTTTATTACAAATTAATTCAATCTCTTTTTTTAATTTTTAAAAATATTCTTATTTTGGTGAAAAAACTTGTTAGACACCTTTTTATGTAAGCTTTTTGAATTGGTTCTTTTCACTCACCAATGTACATTGAAGTTTCCTTTTTCTCATTCCATAGCTCATTTCTTTTTTATTTTATTTTATTTTATTATGTATGAGATGCCATATTTTAATTTATCCTAAATATTTTACCTGCAAATTTAATCCATTAACATTCAAGATTAGTGTTGATAAATAAGAACTAATATCTGTTATTTTGTTGGTTAGTTAATGATTATATCTGCCATACTAGTGAATTTGATAAAGTCGTGTGTTTTCATGACATTTATTTCTAATGTCAGACTCACGCAGAATTTATTGTAAGGCTGCTCTAGTGGAGATGAATTCTCTCAGGTTTTGCTTCTCTGAAAAAGCTTATTTCTGCCTCATTTCTAATGGACAGTTTCATTGGATGTAATATTATTGGTTGCAAGTTTTTTATTTCTTTTAAGACCTTATATATTTCTGTTCACTTTGAGCTTCTTGTATCAGGATATCCATGTCTCTTTCAAGACTTAGAAATTTTCAAATAGCATTTCTAGTTAGTGGGTTCTCAATGCCTTTTTGCTTGTGTTATCAGGAGACTGTAATAGAATTATTTGCCCACTTAATGATATCTCATTTTTCACAGAAGCTTTCTTAATTCTCTTTGATTCTTTTCTCTTTATTTTTATCTTATTGGGTTGTTTCAAAAATCTTATCCTCCAAATCAGAAGTTCTTCCCTCCCTTTGGTGTTTTATGATGTTGAAATTATCCTTTGTATTTTTATTTCATTGATTGAAGTTTTTTTTTTTAACTTTTATTTAGAATATAAATGTCCAAGGTACATCTTATGGATTACAATGGCTTCCCCCGCCCATAACTTCCCTCCCACCAGCAACCCTCCCCTTTCCCGCTCCCTCTCCCCTTCCATTGACATCAAGATTCATTTTCAATTCTCTTTGTATACAGAAGATCAGTTTAGTATATGTTAAGTAAAGATTTCAACAGTTTGCACCCACATAGAAACACAAAGTGAAAAATACTGTTTGAGTACTAGTTATAACATTAAATCACAATGTACAGTGCATTAAGGACAGAGATCCTACATGATATTTAAACAAAAATGATTAATTTTCTATGAAATTTCCAATAACACCAAGTTTTTTTTATTTTCATTTATCTTTATATACAGAAGATCGATTCAGTATATACTAAGTAAAGATTTCATCAGTTTGCACCCACACAGAAACACAAAGTGTAAAAATACTGTTTCAGTACTAGTTATAGCATTACTTCACATTGGACAACACATTAAGGACAGATCCCACATGAGAAGTAAGTACACAGTGACTCCTGATGTTGATTTAACAATTGACACTCGTGAAGTTTTCATCTCCAAAGTTGTGTGGGATGCTGTTGGTTCTAGCCCCAAGAAACTCATGGAAACCCCCCTGGATCATGAAGAGTGAGTGAGCGAAGCTCTGGGGCTTACACCAAGAATTCCCACAGTGACTGGATGGAGGGTTCTGTTACCCACCCTGTAAATTGTTCTGACTCTGGCTGTAGTCACTGCTGGTAGCAACATGGCTGCATAATGTACATTGAGTCAGAACAGTGTTCAACTATGACTCCACTACAGTCTATTGTGTCATTCTGTGGGGAAGATGGGAGGGGAGGCAATGCAACTTCCTGTTTTGGAGTAAGTAGCTGTTGAGACTTCATTTATCTCCATATGCTGGACTTGAAGTCAGTTGGGATTGTGGAATTTGCTCTCTCTGTTAAAGCTATTGCTGACAGGGACACTGCCAGCTGTTGTAGGTGGCATGGCCAGCTGTAGTGGCATGTCTGTACTCTTTCCTTGCTGTTCTATACATCTCTTTTCTGTTCTGTCATTTCTTCACTGAAAATTTCTGTCAATAAGTATCCCGCCACTGGAGCAGGCCTGGAGCTTGAGTCCATAGAGGTGTGCCAAAGACCTGTGTCTCTTGGGTATCACTTGCTGTCTGGGGTTATTGGAGGTTATCCTGGCACTGGTGCAATCCTGGACCCTCAGTCCATGGGAGATAGTTGGGCCTACAGGGGCCAGTACAATACTGGCACATACGTGGAACCTAGGTCCATGGTACTTTCCTAGCACTGGGGCGGATCTAATAAACCATTTTATGAGAGAAGGAGTAAAAGACACTGGCCAAGCACAGGTACATTTGGCTTCACTTTAATCTGTTTTTGACTCTCAACTGCTCTGGGTCCTCCAATAGGCACCATTGTGCCTTCATTTTCTCTTTCTCTAGACACATATCTGAATACTCATCTTTGATATTCAATTCCAGCATGGTTTCTAAGTTATCTATCCCATGCTCATCATGTTCCCTAATGTCAGCGTTCACATAGATCCCATCCATTTCTTCCACTGCTTTGGTTAGTTCTTCTTACCATATATATCCACGTGTGTGTGATCTAACATTCCTGATGCCCTCAGTATGGATAACAGTCCTTGGATTAATACCGAATGGTAATAGTACTTTTCCTCTATCTTATCACTGCTGATTCACTATTTAACGATTTTTCTCTTTAGGATTTTTTGGTCATAATGTTTATTTTTTGCAATAGCAAGAATAGTGTGGCTTAGTACCTCATTTTTTAAAATCAAAAGTATTATTTCAATCCATGGTGTATAACTGAGTTCTTTAAATACAAGAAGAAATGGAAAGTTCAAAGAAAGAAGCAATTGAAAAGACATTTGATTACTTATAGGCACTTTTTTTTTGACTGTGAAACACAGCACATAAACAGCAATCATATACACAAATATTACATGTATGCAAAGTTTCTTATAAAGTATTAGGTTTTTGGCCTAATGTTTAAAACATTGCTTGATATGCCTCAATCCCATATCTGAAGATCCTGATTTCACATCCTGGCTTTGTTTCTTTTTTTTTTTTAATATTTATTTATTTATCTGAAAGTCGGAGTTACACAAAGAGAGGAGAGTCAGAGAGATATAGGAGAGAGAGAGGAGAGGCAGAGAGGAGAGGCAGGGACCCAAGGACTTGAGCCATCTTCTGCTGCTATCCCAGGCCATAGCATAGAGCTGGATCGAAGGTGGAGCAGCCGAGACTAGAACCAGCGGCCATATGGGAAGCTGGCACTTCAAGCCAAAGTGTTTACCAGCTGCGCCACAGCCTCAGGCCCTGGCTTTGTTTCTGATTATAGCTTTCCGCAACTGGACATTCTGGTAGGCAACAGGTGACCGCTTACATAATTGGGCCTCTGCCACCCATAGGGGAGACCTGGATTTAGTTCCTAGTTCCATGCTTTGGCCTACCCTGTCTCTGACTGTTGTGGACATTTCAGAAATCAACTAATATGTAGGAGCTTTCTCTGTTTCTGCCTCTTAGATAGATAGATAGATAGATAGAATTTAAAAGTGTGTTCAAACTGCCTGAGATAACCCCTCTTTTTATTGATATTTGCTTTTTATACAATTTAATCATTTTCTCCACCAGTTTTTAAATTTTTAAAATAGAGATAACAGCTTTTTCCTATAAGTTTTGTGAATAAAGGCTATGATAATCCACCTAACAGTATTCAACATAATGCCTAAAAATTAGAAAATACATTCTGCAGGATATGGCTGAACACTACTCAGATCATTCATCCTTGTTTATTACAGTGACTTTAATGCTATTTGCCATTGCATATTAACTGGTTACTATTACTATTAAGTTGTAGGATATTTATAAATGATCTTATATATTTTTCTAGACTATAAAAATTCAATTTTTATAGCTTTTCCTCATATTTTATATATTTTAAAACTTTTTGGAGACATAATTATTTTTCAGACAACTGTTAGGAAGTATCATCACAAAATGTTGCATATGAATATGGTTGAGTTTCTGTTATATACATGATGGAATACTACTGAGTTATAAAAAAGAATGAAATACTGTCTTTTGCAACAAAATGAATGAAATTGGAGACTGTTAGACTTAGTGAAATAAGCCAGACTCAAAATACAAACACCCTATGTTTTCTCTGATTTGTGGTGACTAATATAAAGAGTAAAAAAAAAAAAAAAAAAGTAAGTATATGAGTGAAATTGACATGAGATTTATTTATTGTTTATAGTCCTTGTCTGTACTCCTGAGGAACGGTGGACTTTCTACTTGCTTCTTGTTGAATTCTCTATTTGATGGAGGATTAAGCTTGTGAGTATAAAGTAAAATGAAATACTGTCATCACAAAAATGGATACACAAATAAGAAAGAAATGAGGAAGGAGAGGGGAGGGAGGTTGGGAAGCATCATTATGTTCTTGAAATTGTATGCATCAAGTATATGAAATATGTTCCCTTTATATTAAAAATTGTTTTAAAAAGATTCATTTTTAAAAAGAAAAAAAAACTAAATTAATTGACATACTCCTGGAGTGAAAATTTCTAGTTTAATGGAGACAGTAGTGATTCATTCCTAAGGAAAATAACAATTAAATGTAAAATATATTAACATACATTGAATTATATATTATTTATTTTTTTAACTGGCTGATGAATATAAAACATGTTAATTATGTAGTCACCAATCATTTATGTTTGCCTGAGATATTTCCTGTTAAATAAGCTAAATATTCAGAAAAGCCGAGGTAGACATTGTGCTTCACATTAACTCTCAACTATGTCTAATCTAAGAAATATATATGTAATTTTGTACATTCTGCTTATATATTTAATTAATTAATCTTTTCATTGCAGCATTTCTTTTTATTGAATATTTTGTATTTCTAATTGCTTTGCAAGTTGCCCCAGTTGAACTGAACTTGAATACTCATTCTAATAACTAGTATGGTCTCATTTACACATTTAATGAATGTGGTCTTTCAGGTTATTGATTAAACTATTAAACACCATTAAGTATAGGAATAATTGTGATAGAAAATCAATTGTTATGTCATTTTAGGTGAGCATAACCCATTGATATCAATTCTTTGCATATTCACTAGTGATATCTATCTATGTTAATATGTGTATATGGTCTATTATGTCTTCTTAGGTAATGGATACATATATATCATCCAAAACAAAATCTAAAGCCCAATGACATAATGATTAAATTTTTAATATTTCCTTCATCTGCAAATCAGCAATCAGTTGAATGTGGAACTTAAGCAGTCTCATTAAGCTATTTTTTAATTAAAAAATCCTCTGAAAAAAGATTCATTGTAATGTCACTTACACGACACATTTTTAGATGGTAACAACTCTGTCCCCAACAGTATAACATGATTTTTTTGGCTTTCAAATACAAATGTATTTGGAAAATATTTTGAGTTGGTTTCCATTTTGCATTGTCTATTTCATTTTAGATGCTAATTAATTGGTTTGTTGATTATATTTCCTTATTATTTCTTCAAAACTATGAACTAATTTTTTATTTTATTAGTTTTTCATTAATCTTCCAGTAAAATTTAAATAAGGAAATAACAAGCATATGGCATTTTATGAGTTAAGTATTCGCAGTGTTAGCCAATTACTCTTGTTTTCTACAGAAAGTTTTAATAATTTTCCTACTAGTTATATCATTCTATGGGATAAGATAGAGCTACATTATTGATATTTCAAATATCCCTGTCATCAAAATAATAAAGCTATGATTAGTGTGTCCAGTGAACTCAACGATCATTCTTGCAGCCATCAACATGGAGATTTACCATGCCTTGAGACTTATTTTTTACCTGTTAATACCCACATTTTACAAATTAATTGCAAGTTTGTGTAAAACATATGAAAGATTAAAAAAAGGATATTATCTCACAGGATGTTATAAAATATGTAAATAAAATAATATTAAAAATAAAATAATAAAACATAAAATATTGTTTTATTCAAGAAAAGATGTCTTTGAGATTCCTAATGTCAAAGTTAAATGTGCTAAGAGTAATACTGAAAATTTACCCATAATATGAATTGATTAAATGAATTAAATATGATAAATTTGAGTAACTGGCAAGATATTTTCATAACTAATATGTCAATTTAGATCCTAATTTACTCAAGAAAATGACAAATCTCCAAATAAACCTGACAGTTGTCCAATTGGATCAAACTGAATAAACTCTGAGGTAATCCACACATTCTAGGAATATTAGTTTTCATGTATAAAAAAATGTGGTTTGAAAAAACTGTAAACAATACTGAGCAATACAAAAGAAAAATTGGATTATGGTGCTGCATCATGATCCAAGAGGAAAGAACAATATTGTAAAAACATTCATCAAAACAAATCCTTTTAAATGTTGCATTACCAACCAAACTGTCAATGAAATTTTTGAAAAACCTGCAGAAAAAAAAAAACAAAATAATATTAGAATGCTTTCAAAATAGTAAGAGAAAATAGATATTTGCAAAAAAATCAGTGTTGTCAAAAAATGGTATCCCATATCCAAAGAAATAGTCATACACACACACACACACACACACACACACACACATATATAGACAGAGTTAGACAGTGAGAGAGACAGAGAGAAAGGTCTTCCTTCCATTGGTTCATCCCACAATGGCCGCTGCGGCCGGCACACTGCACTGATCTGAAGCCAGGAGTCAGGTGCTTCCTCTGGTCTCCCATGCAGGTGCAGGGCCCAAGCACTTGGGCCATCCTCCACTGCCTTCCTGGGCCACAGCAGAGAGCAGGACTGGAAGAGGAGCAACCGGGACAGAACCCGGCACCCCAACTGGGACTAGAACCCCGGAGTGCCGGCGCCACAGGAGGAGGATTATCCAAATGAGCTGTGGCACTGGCCAGGTATATTTTTAATATATTCTTAGCAAAGTTTTCTACTATTGGCACCAAAAAATACACAGGGAGTTCAATCACTAAAATAGGCTAAGAACAGCTCCTGATATATAGACTAATCTACAAATAATAAATTAAGCATTGTAAATCAATGAAAAGGAATGGCAATAAACAATGAAGAGAAATTTATTAGACACATGGAAAAAAGTAAAATTTGATTCTTACTTTAGTGAGTAAATAGATTCAAACTTATATGAATCCAGACTTTTGGAGGTCTTAAGCTATCACCATTCAACTGTCCTTAATAAAAATAATATATTATTACAAATATAAAATTAGTTGTGAAAGTGATTATTAATTTAAGATGAGAAAAATCTTAGCACAATACAAGCTTCAAAATGTTACTAACAAGCAGAGTAAAAGACATGAAATCTGCCAAAATATTTTTCAATTAAATAATTGGTAGACATGTCCAAAATACTTTTCCCTACAGGTTTTCTTTGTATATATCTGATTATTTTTTATAAAAACAAAAATTTTATTTTCAAAATGTTTACTGTGATATTACTTGAGAGTAGATTTATTGTAAATCATAGATACCCTTCTAATACAATGACACTTCCTTTCCTCCATGCCTTCCTTCCTTTTTCACAAAAGATTCACATGTATATTTGAAAATCAGAGTTACAGAGAGAGAGGAAGAGGCAGAGAGACAAAGATTTTACATTTGCTAGTTCATTTCCCAGATGGTAATAGCCAGAACTGGGCCAGGCCAAAACCAGGAGTTTCTTTTGGGTCTTCCATGTTGGTGGCAGGAGCCCAAACACTTGGGCCACCCGCTACTGCTTTCCCAGGCCATTAACAGAGAATGGATTGGAAGTGGAGCAGCTGGGACTTGAACTTGGATCCATGTGGGTTTCAGGCATCAAAGGCACTATACCAGAACCTCTCTCTCTCTCTCTCTTCTCCTTCCTCCCTCCCTCCCTTTCCTCCCTTGCTCGCTCTTTCTTTCTTCTTTCTTTCTTTCTTTCTTTCTTTCTTTCTTCTTTCTTTCTTTCTTTCTTTCTTTCTTTCTTTCTTTCTTTCTTTCTTTCTTTCTTTCTTTCTTTCCTTCCTTCCTTCCTTCCTTCCTTCCTTCCTTCCTTCCTTTCTTCTTCCTATTTTTGAGGTGACATATTTTTAATTTACATTATTGTCAAAGGTTTATTGATAATTTAAATAAATTTCTTATAGATGCTGATTATTGATGTTGCTATTCATATACTTTTCTGGAATTATTCTCAATTTGGGGGGAAATCTCAATAGAATTTCTTTCACACATGAGCCATAGGATGTGGAGAATTTTCCACAAGTAAATTTCTGGCTTATGCATTTCAAACCTTGGTGCTCCCTGTTAACCACACACTCTTAGTTCTGACCATCAGAGAACATATTCACATTGCATTAGAAACCCTATGCATGTATCTCAGTCTCAGAACAGCAGAAATTTGGTTCAATGGTAAAGTCTCTGGAAACAACTCCCCTAGTAACAGAGCTACTGATTAATGAGTGTGATCATGAACCAATGCCCTCGCATCCGTCCACCCTCCCACTCTTCTTCCTCCATCTCCATCTCCTATTCCCATTCTTATTTTTTCAAAAAAAAATCTATTTTACGTTGCCTGTATACTCATAATATTTATCCTACACTAACTAAAAGAGTTCAACAAGTAGTGTGAAGAAAAAGTAAAACACTGTTTCTTATAATTTTTCCAGACTTCCAGTAGATAAAGCACTTATTGCTTTAGCTGGTCAACTTCTTTTTAAAAAAAAAAAAAAATTTGAAAGGCAGAATGACAATGAAGAGGGAGAAAGAGAGACATTTTCCATCAGCTGGTTCCCACACCAAATGGCTGCAAGCTTGAAACTCCATCCTGTTCTCCCTCATGGGTGGCAGCAGCCTAATACTTGAGCCATCAGTACCCGTTGCTTTCCAAGGTGCATTAGCAGGAAGTTGGATTAGAAGCAGAATGGCAGGGACTCAAACCAGTCTTCCAGTATGGATGACAATATTGCCAGCTGCAGCCTAACTGGCTAAGTCACAATGCCAATTCCAAGATCAACCCCTTCTTAATGGTCTAAAGGTCGTCTCCTTTCATCTTTCCAGACTTGGAAGATCTTAGCTGTCTACTGTTAGAATTGAAGCCCCTTTTGCCCCTGCATAAGGTGTTTCCTGCTCGCATTTGGAGGGTACTATAGCCTGAGGACTAGAAAGAGGAGGAGGAACACACACCAGGTGGCTGTTACACTTCTAATAAAAGAGGATAATGTTTATATCCTGAGTACATGAAAGAGCTATTTTAAATCAGCGACACCATATTCCAGTAGAAAAATAAACTGTTTACTGAAAGGGAATTAAGTGGTTAATAATCATTAAAAATCACTCTTTAAAAGGAGCATGTGTTTGTTATCAAATTTAAAAATATGCATTCAATGCTAATACATAGAATTGATGTAGTAAGATAAGAGTATATACTGCTTCTGAGAATATAAATTTGTACACATTTCAGGGAATTAATTTATCAATTTGGAAGTGTGTATTAATAGCCTTAAAATGTTCATTCCATATCATGCAGTCATTCTCCTTCCAGGAAAAAATTTGAAATAAATAGACAAAATTTTAGACACAAAGGTATTGTACTATTTATGATGGAAGAACAGTGACATAAAGGGAGTGGTTAAGTGACTTATGGGATTGTGATATAGAAAGTGGAATATAGTATGTACCATTACAATATATTTATGAGATTTTCAGAATATGAGAAATACAGGATGCCAAGTGAAAAGGTATTTGTGCGTAATATATAACTCAACCACAACCACATAAGCACACACATACATACACACAGAGACATAATTTCAGATATGACAGTATACCATTTTTAATTGAATTTAAAATGCAATTTTAAAATAATTGCTTTATTTCACAATCTACCAAACAGAACATTTGTAGCTACTCCACTTCTTGTTGGCAAGTTGGAGAATTGATGACGGTGTTTCTAGAGTATGGTACTGAAAGTATATATTGTTATCAAAGCATTCAATTTGGTACAATTCAGAGTTGGCGTCTGATGTCCTCAGCTCGCCTCCCCCATGGTTGTTACAGCTATGCAGCTATAGTGTGTGCCTGGTGGTCTCCCAGAGGTGACTGTGTTTCATTGTAAGGCTGTATTAGTGAAGCCCCTGGGCTCTTATGTGAGGAAAGGACTATATAAATGCAAAATAGTCTATTTTATTCATGCTGTCATATAAATAGAGATCTACTTTATGCTAGCAGTTTTTCAAGGAAACTAGCTATTCTTAGTATCATGCTTCTCATTCTCAGAGCCTCCATAATCCGTCGGGCAAAATTATTTTCCACCCCATGAAAACAGTAGCTTTCCTGGGTGCAGAAGAGTCATTAGAAATGTCACCTTAAACCAGGACTAGTGCACACAGAGAATTAAATGCTTATCTAGATAGTTCAGACACTAGCTCCTACCTGCTGACTGGCTCTGGTTGCAGTTCCGGATATCTGGCTCCAAGGACACAAGGAGCCAAATCTTTTCTGCTGATCTCAGCAGGGGCCACTTTTCACACCACCTTTCAGCATGAGGATATGGTGAAACCAATAGGCTCTGCAGTCAGGATGATTTGGGCTTAGATTCCAGTTATATGGTCTTTGAGTCTAGTTCTTCATGTTCACATGAATGTATGTACACTTTAAGGATGTTACAGAATGATTAAATGAGGCATGGGGGAACGTCATTTAGCACAATTCCAGGCACATAGTATTTCGATCCATGTTGTCTATTGCAGCGTGTGGTTGTACTTACATCATTAAGCAAAAACCTGAAATGTGTTTGGGACACTGTGCTCTGGGCATGGAATAGGAGAGTGGCTAGAGAGCAGGAGTCATAGAGCCTTCTATCTCCTTCTTAAAGAATTTACAAACGCTAAACATGGAATCCATGGAATTAGAAATAACCTTAGTAACTATCTATTCCACTCTCAATTTTTAACATAATAAAGACTTATTAAAACAAGCCAAAACGGGTCAATGTTTTTGTCTGGCATGCTGTGTGCTTCAAAAGGAATCAAGTATACTTGGCTCATTAACCTGGTTTGGACTATTGTTTGAATTAACTGCCACCTCTTCTTTGTCCCCCTAACCCTTTATAATAGTGTAAAAAATTAGCCTCCTGTGGGACTCATATTCATTCAATAGTGTGCTGACTTCTGATCCCCACTCATCATCATTGCATAATCTCACCTGTCATCTTGATTAACCTTGTATTGCTCCTTTAGCATTAATGCTTATGCAAGCAAACTGTCCTTCTGAAATGTTTAGTGAAACCACATCTTTTAATTTTGTCTCACCTTATCCTTCTAAATGCTGAAACCCTTAAGAATGAATTCATGTTTAGAGAAGGGAGTTTAAGCATACATGCCAGCTGGCAAGGACAGAGCCCACCTGCCCCATTTCTATATTTCTATTAAGCTATGCCATGGCAACCCTCTTAACAAATTGAGTTGAAATTAGGCATCAATAGCCTTGCCTGTTCACCTAAGGAATTCTTTCATTATCATTCTACAGATATGTGATACAAATCTGAAGAGAGACTCCTTACCTTTGCCTCAATTGTGTGGAAAAGAAATCTAATCTCTCCATTGCCTATGCTTCTACCTCTGCCCATTCCTATTCTAGCTCCCTTTTCAAGACTGATGATTTGATAATACAGCTGGACAGAGAATGGGACAGCCTTCAATCATTATTGAATGAATGTCCCAGTGGTATCACCATATCTCTAGTCCAGGCATCTGAATCTTTCTGTATCACATCTCCCCTTTGAGAATCTGAGGAAGCCTTCAGACTTCTCAGGATAATGCTTTGAAATGCAAAACACAAAAATGCATAAATTACAGAGGAAGATAATTATATTGAAATGGTTATCAAATTATGAAAAAATTGTGATATGGAACCATATGTGTCTTTATTAACATATTAAATAAGATCTAGTGGTAGGTCTAATAACCGCCATAATCTCAAAGTAGTGATGAGCACAAATGTTATTTCTAGACAGCTGCAATGACTGTAATATGATATGAAAATATCTGATTTCTATTGATGACAGCCATAAGTTCAGCTAATCCTACTGTGATTTCTTTCCTACATTCATAATGAAAGGAAATGTTACATTCTAGTTAGAAGTCAGTTAAAATGAAGATGTAATATTTTCTCATTTACATTCAGGAACTCTGATAATTTTATCCAAGATGCTCTTAGTGCCTGGAGCCCTATTTAAGAACTGCAGCTGAGCTTTCTGGCTTGGACTTAAGTAGAGTTGCCCCAGGAACTCACTGTGTCCTGCACCTACTCTTTCTTTCCCTAAGACAGAACTCAGGAGCTGATCCTGGAGTTCACTTTGGGGACTGACATTCTTTCCCTTATGTCTTGCTTCAGGCCACCCAGGAGAAAGGTCTCAAATTTTAAACTTAGGTCAGAGGAAAGCAAATGAACTATAATTAGGTAGAAAACAGTTCACATAGCAGCAAGTTCTCTCTCTGCTCCTCCAAATCTTCACCTCCAATTACTATGCATTGTAGAGATTCATTTAATGAATTCCTGCAATCTGATTTTCATTCTATTTCTCTCTTCTTGCCTCCCCTCTGTATGTGCATAAACATATACACATGTGTATGTGTATATATATGTTTACACACATGCATATACATATGGAGAAAAAGTACACACACATATGTATACATATATATAGACAGACATTTCATTTTCATACTTTAAAATTTGGAACTGACCTTAGAGCTTTTCCCACAAAGGAGAATTTCACTAGAATGAGAGTTCCATGAAGTCAGAGACTTGACTTTATTCATTGCTACTTCAATATCTGTTAGAAAACTGCTTCATATTGCTTGAAGTTTGTTGAATGAATGGACAACTATCATAACCTCTCTCTCTCTCTCTCTCTCTATATATATATATATATGTTTCCTCTCTCTATATATAGTATATATATATAATATAGTAGATATTATATATATATACTATGTATAGTAGAAATAAAAATGGGCTTCTGATGATTTGAAGGTTATACTAAAGAGAGAAAGCTGGGGCCAGTGTTGTGGACTAGCAGATAATGCTGCTGCCTAACACACTGTCATCCCATATGGGTACTGGTTTGAGTCCCAACTGTTCCACTTCCTATTCGGCTACATGCTAATGTGCATGGTAAAGCAGGGAAGGATGCCCCAAGTTCTTGGGCCCCTGAAACCACGTGGGAAATCTGGAAGAAGCCCCTGGCTCCTGGCTTCAGTCTGACCCAGCTTTCGCTGTTGTGGCAGTTTGGGGAGTGAATAGAGAATGGATGATATTCTCTCTCTCTTTCTCTCTCTCCTTTCTCTCTCTCCCTCTCTCTGTATCTCTGCCTTTCAAATATATAAAAAATTATTTAAAAGGGAGAGAGAAAGCCAAATGCCCTAGAAGTAGTTCTCATGAAAGCAAAATGAAACTTTAGTTTTTCAACTTAGAAAAATAATACATATATGTATATCTATGCACAAATACACACACACACAAATAACCAACCCATATGCTATAAAATAGCGAAATATTTTATTCTCAAATGAAAATAAATGACTTATTTCCAGAGTGATGACCGAGAAGATAAAAAAACAATGGTTATAATTGAGAAAGTGGAAGTTAAGATAGCTATCTGTACATGTTAGTACAGAGCAAACTGAAGCAAGGCAAATGAATATTGTTGGCTGAACTCCTTATGCACTGTAGGAGCAGCTATCCTGGGTGATTGATATACATTGTTGCATGAATGAATGAATGAATGAGCTAAAATTTAATGTTATATGACTTCTTTTCATCTCAACTTACCAACATTGCACAGAAATGCTAGACTTACTAGACATGGAGTAAAAGAAGCCAGATGTTGAATATTTTATGAACTGAAAGTTTGTAGAGATTTAGGAGGAATTAGTGGTCTTGCAACGTGACTTGTGGTCAAGTTCCGAAATCCAGATGGAAGGATCACTAATTTTGATTGTAAGTGGTAAGATGATTTACAGAGTCCTATCAGTGTACTACAGCACCAGAAACATAACTATGCCATCAAAAATTTCAAGTGTGGGAACTAGCATTGTGGTACAGCTACTAAAGCTGCCGTCTGTGACACCACCACTCCTTATGTATGCTGGTTCATCTCCCAGATGCTATGCTTCTAATTCAGCTTCCTGCTAATGGCCTGGGAAAGCAGCAGAAGATGGCACAAGAGTTTTGCTCTCTCTCTCTCTCTTTTTCTCTTTCTCTGACTATACTTCTTTCAAAATACATTTAAAAATCTTGAAAAAAAACCCTCTAGTGTGATTAATATCTAACCATCTAGGAACTAAAGATGCACAACTTATGAAGCTCAAAAACACTTTAAAATCATACTGCTTCTACAAACTTCTACAGACTAGCCAACTCTTACAGACACTGCTGACATCAATTGCCACTGAAGAAATCATCCCAAGATTACTTGTTGGGTAACATAGAAGCAAAGGCATATCAACAACTCAAATGACACTATACATTCTATCTAAATCAAAAATATCTGCCCATAAAACCTACTTTATAGAAAGGAACTGTTATGCTAGATATGCAGACATCTGTGTAGAAACATAGGCGACATGAAGAATCAAGTAGCCATGAAGTCTCCCAAAGGACAAAATAGTCTCAAGAAATAGACCCTGATATAAAGAAAATGTATGAAATGCCTAAAAAATAAATCAAAATAAAAATCCTAAGGATTATAGTGAGATGCAATAGAATGCAAATAGATACTTTAAGGAAGTGAGGAAAGCAATAGATGACATGCATGAAAAATTCAATAAAGAGACAGAAATCGTTCATAAGAATCACACAGAAATTTTGGAGCTGAAAATTTCAATTAATTAAATTTTAAAGAATAGAATTAAAAGCTTCAGAAAATGTAGGTAGAGGTAAGAAGTTCTGATTTGGAAGACAAAACTTTTTAAGTAATCTATAGCCAGATAAAATAAAGCATAAGCAATGTAAAAGAACGAAGAAAACCTAAATGACATATTAATACAACTAAGTTAACAAATATGAATATTTTATAGGCATATCTGAATGATTAGAGAAGCAAAAAGGCCTTTAGAACCCACTGAATGAAATAGTAGTTGAAAATTTCCCAAGTAGAGATATGGACATCCTTACACAGAACTCACAGTATCTCAATCAGATGCAACCAAAGAAGAAAATCTTCTTGAGGGCATATTACATCAGCTTGTTAAAAGTGAAGGTAAATGAGAGAATTCTAAAGTAAGTAAGAGAAAAACATAAGGTTACATTTAAAGGAAAACAACTTGACTAACAGAAGACTTCTCTGCAGAAACTCTCAGGCAATAAAAAATGAGGTGATATATTATATTCACGGTCTTGAAAGAAAAAAGAAGACTTCAAAACCAGAATACCATATACAGTGAAGCTATTGTTTAGACATGAAAGAAAAATAAAGCATTTCTCAGATAAATACTGAGAGAGTTCATCACCACCAAAACAGCCTTCCAAAAAGTTTGAAGAGAGTCCTACATTAGACGTAAAAACCATTAAAACACATGGCAGCACAGGATATACTAACTGAATGGTTATAATCCATAACCAATCAACAAAATGATAGGAGTTAGTTCTTATCTATCAGTATTAACTTTGAAAGTAAATGAACTAAATTCCCCAGTCAAAAGATAGAAGCTAAATGGATGAAAATGTAAGAACCAGATACGGGCTAACTTCAAGAAACTCACTTCACAGGTAAAGATGCATATGAACTGAAAGTGAGAGACTCAAAAAAGACATAGATACCATGAAAATAGAAACCATAACGAAGCAAAAATAGTTATACTGATTTCAGATACAACAGACTTTAAACCGAAACTATAAAAAGAGACAAAGAAGAAATCTAGATTGATAGATAGATAGATAGAGGGTCAATTCAGTAAGAAGATATAACAAGAATTACCATAAATATACCCAATGCAAGATCATTCAGATATTTATAGCAAACACCTTAAGACCTAAACAGAAAGATAGACCCCAATATAATAATAGCGGACAGGGGGCTTCAACACTCCATTGTCACCAATGCAAAGATCATCAACATAGAAAACCAACAAAGATATATCAGAATTGAAGTATACTACTGAGCAAACGGACCTAACAGACAATCACAGAGTATTTCAGCCAAAAGCTACAGAATACACATTCTTCCCATCAGCACATTAAACATTTTCTATGATAGACCATATGTTAGACCTCACACCAACTTAGTACATTTAAAATGACTGAAATCTTGCCATATATTTTCTTAGACCTCAAAGTAATAAAATTGGAAAACAACAACAAAAGCAAAAGAAAATTTACAAATATGTGGATGTTAAACAAAATGCTACTGAATGACTAATGGATCACTGGAAAATTAAAAAGGAAATAATAACTTTATTGAAATAGCTGGAAATGAAAACATAGCATGTGAATACCTGTGGGAAATAAGAAAAGCAGAATTGGAGGGAACTTTATTAAAATAAGGCCTTACTAAAAAACAGAGAAGTATCAAAAAACAACCTAATGATTTGTCTCATTGACATAGAAAGACAAGAACAAACCAAATGCAAAGTTAGCAGAAGGCGATAAGAATCAGAGTGAGGCAGCATTGTGGTGCAGTGGGTTAAATCACAGCATGGAAAACTGCCATCCCAAATCAGAGTGCTGGTTCCAGTCCAGTTGCCCTGCTTCCCATCGAGCTCCCTGTTAGTGGGCCTGGGAAAGCAGCCAAAGATGACCCTGGTACTTGGGCCTGTCACCACATTAGAAACCTGGATGGAGTTTTAGGCTCTTAGCTTCACTTTGGCCCAGCCCTGGCCATCACAGCCATTTGGCCAGTGAAACAGCAGTTGGAAGATCTCTGTTTTTCTTTTTATCTTCATTTATCTATGGGACTCTGCTTTTCAGATAAATAAATGTCTTAAAAGATCAGAGACGAGGTACTAAAAAATACAAAGCATCACAAAAAGCAAAGCTGATTTTTGAGTTGATAAACAAATAGACAAGCCATTAGATTAAAAAAGAAAAATAGAGAAGAAAAAATCCCAAATAAAGGAAATTAGGAATCAAAAAAGAGGCATTACAACCAACACCACAGAAATGCAAATGATTATTAATAAACTGTTATGGGGGTATTGTTGTGGCAGAGTAGGTAAAGCTGCTATTTCCCATATGGGTGCAAGTTTGAGTCCTGGGGGCTCCATTTCTGACCTAGCTCCCTGCTAATGACCTGGGAAAATCAGTAGAAGATGGCCCCCAAATTAAATTCAATCTGAAACCTCCCTCCTTTTTTTTTTTTTTTCTAGAAGATGGGAGAGGTTGGAGGGATAAAAGAGTTTGGATTGAAAAATAGAGGAAACTAGATGTGATTCATTAATTGTGACAAAGATATTGAAATGTGATATTAATAGGGGAAGTGGATGACAGTAATATGGTAACTGTATAACTAATAGTTTTTGTTTTGCAAATTAAAACTATTCTGAAATAAAACCTTTTTTAACTTTTATTTATTAGATATAAATTTCCAAAGTACAGTTTGAAATAAAACTTTTAAAAAGCTTTTGGAGAGTTCATGGAAAATGTATACTATGAAAAAAACAGTGATTGGATTTCCAAATGTTTGTAGCAAAATAAACTCTTCTTTTTGATTCTATATTTCCTGGAACATTTTCAAATATTTGAAGTCTCATATGGTATTTCAAAAGTAATCCATTACATATAATAAAAGACTAATATACACAGAAAAATGTGAGAAGTTCCTGAGGAGTTTAGAGGGTTCCTGTTCCTAGATGTCAAATGACAGCAGAGTCCTTGAAATCATTGGATAGCAATTCATTCTCCAAAATGAAATCTCTCGGCCGGCGCCGTGGCTCAACAGGCTAATCCTCCGCCTTGCGGCGCCGGCACACCGGGTTCTAGTCCCAGTCGGGGCACCGGATTCTGTCCCGGTTGCCCCTCTTCCAGGCCAGCCCTCTGCTGTGGCCCAGGAGTGCAGTGGAGGATGGCCCAGGTGCTTGGGCCCTGCACCCCATGGGGAGACCAGGAAAAGCACCTGGCTCCTGGCTCCTGCCATCGGACGAGCGTGGTGCGCCGGCCGCAGCGCGCCAACCACGGCGGCCATTGGAGGGTGAACCAACGGCAAAAGGAAGACCTTTCTCTCTGTCTCTCTCTCTCACTGTCCACTCTGCCTGTAAAAAAATAAAAAATAAAAAAAAAATAAAAAAAAAAATGAAATCTCTCAAACATGCCTGGAAATTGCTCACACAGTCCTCGTTGGAGTGTTTCCAGTGATTACAGATTTTATCACATTTTAGAACAGGCAACTCAATTATTAATAGACATAATATTTAAAAGCTTGATCTTTGTAAAACCTGACATTTACCACTTAATATTTGCCCAACATTGAGTGCAATACATGGTACATAAAAATCGCTCAATGTCTTTTGCCACTGTTGAATTAATATTCTTTTTTTTTTTTTTTTACAGGCAGAGTGGACAGTGAGAGAGAGAGACAGAGAGAAAGGTCTTCCTTTGCCGTTGGTTCACCCTCCAATGGCCGCCGCGGTCGGCGCGCTGCGGCCAGCGCACCGCGCTCCTCCGATGGCAGGAGCCAGGAGCCAGGTGCTTTTCCTGGTCTCCCCATGGGGTGCAGGGCGCAAGCACCTGGGCCATCCTCCACTGCACTCCTGGGCCACAGCAGAGGGCTGGCCTGGAAGAGGGGCAACCGGGACAGAATCCGGTACCCTGACCGGGACTAGAACCCGGTGTTTGTAGCTGGGGAAGGGAGATCTCAGCTCATTTCCAGAGCAGACTATGTGTTGTTTTCCTCAAAAGGACAAGATAATTAAGAGCAATACTGTAGCAGACAGGAATCCAACACTTTTTGACTAAAGTTCCACTTATTTTTTAAACACAAACATATTGTCAGTCTTTTTAAAGTGACTTTTTGATCCTACTAAATAAAAGAAAAAGATACATGCAACTAATAAAAATTCTTCAAACATTGAAATCAACTTTTAGAAAAAACTGTCTCAAAATGTTGCCATCTCCAAACAAAATTTCCCAAATCATTCAATGGGCATAATTTGCTCAATCATCAACCTTATCAAGCTTGCCCTTTATAAAGGGGACTGAAGGAAGTATCATTGTATTAGGTTGTTTCTATGAACACATCGGATCTTCTCTCTTTTTATTAATATCACATTAATTTGAGAATTGATGAGAAAAATGTTGTAGTAATTATGCATTTACTGTGAGTAACCATGAGCATCTATTGAATTAATGATTCCTTAAAGAAAATAAAATAAATAAAAGGTGATACTGAAATTAGATCAAGGCAATTAGATGTGTCATGATCAAATCAGAGTATAATGAATCCATCAGAATATTATATTTGAATTAGGACTTTAATGGATAAATATAACTGAAATTGTTTCCTTTACAGTTTCATCACACAATAAGTTTGCAATTATATAAACACAAAGGGTAACACATTTCATTCTATCTTTGATTACATTTCAGCTAGCTTCCTCCTAACAATTTCCTTTCTTATTGTAAATTCAGAGCTTAACAACTACACTTGTTAAAAATCTCATTTTGTTGGCTTTAATGAAACAGCTCACTCTTGTGATAACTTCTATATTTTCACTCCTTTTCTATTTGTTTTTCCTCTAACTCAGAGGAAAAGCTACCTATCCACTTCAATTCTTGATTTTCTCCTTATTTCACCATCATTGCACCTGCTTTTTTCACTCACTCCTCTGCTCTCTTTTAAATTTATCTTTCTCAATTCTACATTGCTCTCACTGAAATTAAGTTCAATGATAACCCTTTGAATTTTCAAATCTAATGTATTTCAAGTCAGTACTCCATAGATCCATCCTTAGCATTTGGTTGTGTTGATCATCCTTTATTTGTGAAAAAAATCTCTCTTTCCTAACTTTCAATACATTACTTTTTATACTTCTTACATCTTATAAATTTTGTTTCTTTGATCTTTCTTGCTGTTTAAATTACATTGGGCCCCATACTTTCACAGATAGTCTCCATTTGCTCAATGACTTCTATTGTTTCCAAATTTATATCACTAGATTTAGTGTAGAGTTTTTTCCTAAACTCTGAACAAATGTTTAAACTTTTGTATATATAAAGTTTTATATATTTTTATATTTTTATATATATAGTTTATACATACATAAAGTTTTATATATACTTTTTATATATAGTTTATACATATATAAAGTTTTATATATACTTTTATACATACATATATATATATATATATATATGCCAAACACTTGGACCATCTTCTGTTGTTTTTCCCAGGTCATATACACATTTGAAAATCAGAGTTACAGAGAGAGTGGGAAAGATCATAATAGAGGTCTTCCACCTGCTGATTCACTCTCCAAGTGGCTGCAACAGACAGGATTGTACCAGGCAAAGCCAGGAGCCAGGAACGTCATCTGGGTCTCCCACGTGTGTGGCAAGGACCAAAACAAATGGACCATTTTCTGCTGCTTTTCCAAGACCATTAGCATGGAGCTGGATAGGAGCAGAGCTACTGGGACATGAACCAGCCCCTATATGGGATACAGGCATTGCAAGAGCTGGCTTTAGTGTCTACACTATAACTCTGACTCCTAAGCAATTTTTTGTTATAATTTTCAATTTTTTAAAAAAGAAGATCTATTTATTTATCTGAAAGTCTGAGTTACAGAAGGGAGAGACAGAGAAGGAGATCTTCCACACACTGTTTCGCTCTCCAGATGGCTGCAATGACAATGCTGGGCAAGGCTGAAGCCAAGAGGCAGGAGCTTCTTCCAGGCTCCCACGAGAGTGGCAGGGGTCCAAACACTAGAGCCATCTTTTTCTGCTTTTCCAAGGTCATTAGCAAGAAGTTGGATCAGAAGCAAAGCAGCCAAGACACATCCACCCCATACGGGATGCTGGTGTCAAGGCAGAATCTTTACTCACTACCCCGTAACACTGACCCCAACAATATTTTTTAATGATTACTGGAAATCTAAATCTTAACACCCTTGAAGACTCTAAGCTCAATATTAGAAAAAATGCAACACTTTTAAATTTTAATTAGTAAAAGTCTATACTTTCTTCCTCATGGAATTCATCATCTATATCACAGTCCCTTAGAGACCAACTGTCGATGTGATTAGGTCACTTGTACTGGTACAAAATGCTCTCCACATTGCTCTAAATTTCTGTACCAAGCCCTTCACAATAAAGTATTTGGGTTGAATTTATCATATACCAGTCCCACTTCTAAGTGATTTATTTATACTAATTCATTAAATTCAACAACTCCATAAATATGTATACTATTATCATCATTTTAATGAGAAAATACATACAGAAGGGGAAATAATTTTTCCAAGTTATCAGTAGGGATCCAAGATACAAACACAAGGACAGCATCTATTCTTTTTACCATCATGCAGTACAGCTTTTTCCAGAGTTTCCTTACCAAACGTCATATCTTACCTACTGGGTCTTGAGATAACACATTTGTTGTCCCTTTCTTAAAACTTCCATGATTTTTCAGCACCCCATGCCTCACTTTTAGTGTGATTTTGTTTTTCAGGGATACTTCCCTCACTCTCTTTTCTCTTTTTCTTTTGACAGGCAGAGTGGACAATGAGAGAGAGAGACAGAGAGAAAGGTCTCTCTTTTGGCGTTGGTTCATCCTCCAATGGCTGCCACGGCCGGCACGGCTGGCGCACTGCGGCCCGCACACCGTGCTGATCAGATGGCTGATCCGATGGCAGGAGCCAGGTGCTTCTCCTGGTCTCCCATGGGGTGCAGGGCCCAAGCACTTGGGCCACTGCACTCCTGGGCCACAGCAGCGAGCTGGCCTGGAAGAGGAGCAACTGGGACAGAATCCAGCACCCCGACTGGGACTAGAACCCGGTGTGCCAGCACCGCAAGGTGGAGGATTAGCCTAGTGAGCCCCGGTGCCGGCCCTCTTTTCTCTTGCTGTCTTTGATGTCTTAAAGTCATTTGAATCTTCGAAGAAGGTGCAGGGGCCCGAGCACTTTATGGGTGCATTAGCAAGGACAGGATAGGAAGGGGTAACAACCAGGAACTGGTGCCCATAGGATGTCAGCATTGCAAGTGGCGGCTTAACTTGCTATGCCACAACTCTGAACCCCAGGAAATATTTACAATCCCCAAATCCTTTTATACCATGATTCACAGTTCAATATATGTTCATATAACACACACACACACACACACACACACACACACTTCATCATTAAAATAGAAATACTTTTTTATGGTTTCCCAGCTTCCTCTTCTAACAATATATTCCAAGTATTACTATATACCATTCTCTCTGGCTTCTCAATAGATTGAATAGTTATACAAAAAAAGTGCTGAAATTTACCTCTTTGGCCAATAACTTGAAACATCTTGATTTTCCTGCTTATATATAAATACTTGATTCCAAGGTTAGTGTAAGATAGTTGCTCATTTAGTTATAGTTTTAATAACTGCAGCTTTTAATAACAAGTAATTTTAGCCTAGTCCTCCATTCTCTTCATTTTCAAAAATTTCTCATTCCACCTTAAAATCAGCTTGCTCTTCAGTATCCACAAACCACGGGCATAATGATATTGATGTTGAAATTACAATAAAATTTGATATTATTGATAAAGCAACTGATACATTTACAATAACATATATTCCTACAAAGAAAGCACTTCTTTTAATGAAATAAAGTTTATTTATGTACCTACATTAGGGGAGGACTGATAGCAGCTATTTTTTTTTTTTTTTAACTTTTATTTAGGATATAAATTTCCAAGGTATGATTTATGGATTACAATGGGTTTCCCCCCATATTTTCCCTCTCCCCCCACAACCCTCCCCCCTTGCCCGCCCCCTCCACCCTTTTGTTCACATCCAGATTCGTTTTCAATTCTTTTTGTATACATGTGATCAATTTAGTATGTGTTAAGTTATGAATTCGTCCCTTTGCCCTCATATAGTAACACAAAGTGAAATATAGTCTTTGAGTTCTCATTTTAGCATTGAGTCACTTTGTATAGCACATTAAAGACAGAGATCCTACATGAAATATATATATATATATATATTTGAGACTGATAAATTTTTTTTTGATGCAGTTTCCAATGTAACACTGAGTTTTTCTTTTTTTTTTTTTTCTTTTTTTTTTTTTTCCCTTTTCGATTATCTTTATATAGAGTAGGTCGGTTCAGTATGTATTAAGTAGGAATTTTCATCAGTTTGCATCTAAACAGAAACACAAAGTGTAAAAATACTGTTTCGGCACTAGTTACAGCGTTACCTCACATTAGATAACATGTTAAGGACAGATCCCACATGGGATATAGGTACACAGTGACTCCTGGTGTTGATTTAACAATTTGACACTCTTATTTATGGCGTCAGGAATCTCCCTAGGCTCTAGTCATGAGTTGCTGAGGCTATGGAAGCCTTTAGGGTTCGCCGATTTTGCTTCTATTCCGACAGGGTCACAGTCAAAGTGGAGGTCCCTTCCTCCCTTTGGAGAAAGGTGCCTTCTTCCTCGGTAGCCCCGTTCCTTCCACTGGGATCTCGCTCGCTGAGGTCTTCCCTTTAGGTCTTCTTTTTTTCCTTTTTCAGAGTGTCTTGGCTTTCCATGCCTATAATAATCTCATGGGCTCTTGAGCCAGATCTGAGTGCCCTAAGGGCTGATTCTGAGGCCAGAGTGTTATTTAGGACTTCTGTCATTTTATGAGTCTTCTGTGACTCTGCTTCCCATGCTGGATCGTCCTCTCCCTTTCTGGTCCTATCTGTTTATGTTGGTAGAAACTAGTCTTGTTTGTATATTCCCTTTGACTCTTAGCCCTTTCAGTGTGATCGGTTGTGAACTGAAATTGTTTACTTGGGCCGTTGAGATGGCATTGGTATATGCCATCTTGATGGGGTTTTATTGGGATCCCCTGGTGTGTTTCTAACTCCATCATTTGGTGCAAGTCCAATTGAGTTTGTCTCAAATTGTACCTATCTTCCCTTTCTTTTTCCCTCTCTCAAAGTTGACTTTTCAGTTAAACTTTAAACACCCAAGGCTAACTGTG
Source organism: Sylvilagus floridanus (assembly GCA_949820135.1). Taxonomy (NCBI): domain Eukaryota; kingdom Metazoa; phylum Chordata; class Mammalia; order Lagomorpha; family Leporidae; genus Sylvilagus; species Sylvilagus floridanus. The sequence continues at coordinate 125,668,394 of OX463225.1, forward strand.
TGTTAGTTGCAGAGTTCAACCATTAGTACTATCATAACGCAGATCATGAGAGCTCCATGCTAGCCCTGGCCAGCATTGTTATCATTTAGGTTGTTATTGCAAATTATATTTTTCTTCTGCATTGTTGTTAATATGCATGGAAATTATTCGAGTATTAATTTTATATCTTGACACTTTCTGAACTCTCCTACAAATTTGATCATTTTTTTCATCTTAAGCTTTTCCCTCTGTCATAATTTTGAAAAATATTGTATTTATTTATTTGTGAGGTAGCGTTACAGACAGAGGGAGAGACAGAGCAAAAGGTCTTCCATCTACTGGTTCACTCCCTAATTGGCCACAATGGCTAGAACTGGTCTGATTTGAAGCCAGGAGCCAGGAGCCTCTTCTGGATCTCCCATACAGGTTCAGGAGACCAAACACTTGGGACATCTTCTACTGCTTTCCCAGGCCATAGAAGAAAGCTGGATCAGAAGAGGAGCAGCTGGGACACAAACCGGCACCTATATGGTTTGCTGGCACCACAGGCAGAGGCTTAGCCTATTACTCCACAGAGCCAGTCCCTCTATCACGTACTTTTGCCTCCTGCACCCTAAGCTTTCTATCTTTTATTTCTTTCTCTTATATAATTTATTTTCAAGTACACTTAGATCATAGAACACTAAAACTGCTAAATATAGTAGGCTAGTTGTCTTATGTAAGGCTGGTTTTAAGGTAAATGTGACTGACATTTTTTGATTAAACCAAATGCTAAGTCTTAATTAAGATATATGGATGTATGAACATTTGGAGCAAGCAAAAAAGTGAGAGGAGACAAACCAGGAGATCTGATATTTTTTGAATTACTGTTTTTGTAATACTCAATGACATATTTCACCAACTGCTCTTTTACCATCTGTGTATATGATCATACGGTTTTAAACCATCAGATATTTTTATTGTTAGATTAGCTAGCACTGAATGAATCTTGTGTTCTTAGGATTAGCTTAACATGATTAAGAACACTGGTCTAGGTGTTTCTGTTTTAATAGTACAGAGTTGGGCTTTCCATTTATATTACTCTCTAGAATGCTTTTGATATTTATGTCCCATTAACATTTATTTCATAGGTATGTCTGGTTTTCATTCTGTCATTTGATTCTATCAGCTTGAAGTTTTCTTCATATTTTGTTGCTTATTATTTCTTCTTAAAGCTTCTGATTCAGTTTTTTGAACTCTTGTGTCATGAGGTCATTTTTCTCTTTAATTTTCTTGGTTTCCTAGGGAGGTGTTGACCCAGAGTTATCATCTGGTCCATGATGCAATGTGTACACTTTATAATCTGCATCTTAGTTATCATTTTTCTTTCTTCCTTTTAATGTCTAACAGGAACGATATTTATTTATTGTTTTCTCATTATTACTTTAAATAAGGACCATTTATTGGTCAGCTATTTGTTGCTGTATCATGTAAAGAAAGGAGGAGAAAATTGAATTGGATGAACAAACAACTTTGATGTTAGTTTGCAGTCTCTTCCTACCAATTGTCTTAGTCAGTTTAAGCTGCTAAAACAAGATATTATAGTTTGGCTGGTTTATATAAAACAGAAATTTGTTTCTTTCACTTGGAGGGTAGAAATCTGAAATCAAATATCAGTGTCACTGCATTTTGGTGAAGCCTCTCTCTGGTTACCAGCTCCTGACTTCTCACTGTGTCATCAAGTGATAGAAAGATGGCAAGAGTTTTCTGGGATCCTTTTGCTACAGGCACTAATCTCATTCATAAGGGCACCACTCTCATAACTTCACCACCTCCCAAAGACCCTGTCTCCCAATACTGTCACACATAGGGTTAGGACTTCCACATAGGAGTTTTGGTGATATAAACATTCAACCCATTGTACCAATGCTATACTTTGTAAATGTATCTTTACTTTGGGCTAGCAAGATACTCTGGATTTGAAGTCAGAGTATAAGTATATAAATTCTTTTGCCAACTTTTCCTAGCTCCATAACTTTGACTAATACCTGGAACTCTATGAGCCTCATGCTTAGCATCTTTTACAATTCATGCAATAACAAAACTCAATTTATAGGCAAAATTAAAGAAAGTAATTAAAACAAACAGTGCTTGTTACATAGTAAGTACTTGATAGTAATTATTATTAAAGCCATATTTAACAGTTTGTGGTGCAAAGATTTAGTATTTTAACATGGCATATCTTTGTCAGACTTAACTTGTCATCTGAGGCATTGACTGCCACCCACTCTTTCTCATTCCCTCTGTCCCATCATGTGTCCGTTTCCTGTTACTGCTATACCAAATTACCACAACCTGGGGTTGTTAACATATATCTAGCAGTCTTACAGTTCTTAAAGCCAGACATCAGAGAGAGGTACCCTGGGCTAAAATTTGAGATGTCAGTAAGGATGTGTTCCCGACTAGAAGTTCCTTTTCTTTCCAGCTTCTACAAACTACGTGCATAATTAGACTTGTGACCCCATTCATGTACTAGCCAGTGATGCTAAGCATATCTTCTTCTCCATGCTTTCTTTCTGGTTCTGACTTTTCCCTATTTAAGGGTGCTTGTGATTACACTGGTCCTGCGTAACCCAAGACAATCTTCCTTTCTCAGGGTGAGTTGATTAGCAACCATAACTCCACCTGCAACTCTCATACCCCCTTGCTGTATAACCTAACATATTCACAGGTTGCAGGGTTTATGACATGGACATGTTCTCAGGGCCATTATCACTTACCAATAATAGCTTCATTTCATCTGTAACGTCCTGTCTATATTCTCAGTCAGACCCATTGATCCTTTCTGTTTGAAGTATTAGACTGTGTTGTTAGAGAAGCCTTCTGTATATGTAGATATGCATCCTAAGGTAACGACCATGGGTTTTTACCACCAGTATATCTAGCCAGCTTTTGAAGAATTTTGCCAAGGCCCCAGTTTTCTTCAGGGGTGAATCTGCTCAGTTCCCGCTTTGACAAGGTATATTTTACACAGTCCCTGGATGCCATGGTCCATAGCCTTGAAGGTATTGTTGCTTTCTGGTTTGGTGAAAGATAACATCCACTGCTTTATATATTCTTTCTGCTTTCTGTCCTTTCAGAAAAGTGAAGGTATTTTGTTGTCTTTACCTGTTGTATCTATCTACTTTTTGTGTCATATGTACAAAAAATTCTTCGAACAATCTACATGTGAGAGGCCCTTTCCTACTTTCCATTTCAACCACAGGTTTTTCTCTAATACTATTTTGTCCTGATCATTTTAAAAAGCTCAACACTATATTCAAGAATTTAGATATCAAATAGCAAAGTGCCACATTACTAGAAAACTTCACATTTAACTACCTATTTCAAAAACTGAAATCACATTTCTTCTTTATTCTTTATTTCTTTTTTATTCTTTTATATATATATACTATTTCTTGTTATTTTTATTTCCTGGAAAGAAGCAGTGACAATTGGACCTTGCGTGCTCATATAATGATCCTCTAAATATGTGTTGATATCTTTTAGGATAGTAGATTAATTGCTAAGAAATTTCACATATTGAAACTTGGATAAACTGCAAATTGTCCCCAGGTCATCTGATCATTTACTGCATTTACAAATTTGGTAACAGCAAGTGCCTAATTCCAAATATCTATGTTCAACAGTTTATAAGAATCTAAAACAAAAGTATGTATAGGAAGTTAATTATCCCCTAAATAGGTGACCCTGAAGCTTCATGAACTAACTGTGTCTTCCTCACTTATTAATAAGCAGCATTTCCAGGCAACCAAGATGTATTGAGTTGGGAGTCCCTAAGTACGAAAGGGTCCAGAAATAGCTTTGACTTTTCCTTTTTTTAATTTACCTTGTGGGGCTGTGGGGAATGAGCAATCCGTTAGTCTGTCAATATCACCAGCAACAGCCCTACATGAAGCGAGGATAGGGAAGGGAGGAGTAAGGTGATGCAGGAGGCTTGACTGAGAATATAGAGCACCTATTTGATGCCGAAGAGGTCCTCAACACTCTGCCAGGCTGAAATGTCAATAGCAGCCACTGAAAAAGAACTGAGTCATCAGAATTTTGACATTGACAGCGTTACATCGCACAATGTGTGTGACTTTTAATGTCAGTGACGGTTCTCTCCATGGACGAGGATCTTTCTGTTTCTGTCTCCAGTCTTCAAAAGCTTCATTGTTTTATTTACTTATTTATTTTTGCTATTTTGCTCCTCCATTTTCTATTTTTCTGTAATTCTTTCACACAACAAACATACACTGGGATGCATTTTTCCTGAAAAGTATTTTTTTGAATACTTTCATAAAGTAATTATTTATCATTAAATTATGAGAATTATTTCAGAGATAAAATAACATAATGCATCATAAGTACTATAAAAGTTAAGAATAATGAAAATGCATATTATTTCTCTTAAAACTAGAAAACTGATGCAATATAATATATTCCAGTGATACTAGGATAGTATCACCAAATGATAATTTTATAACAAGGCAAAATTAACATTTGCACAAAATGTAGAATCAGATTATCCTTAGAGTTTTCTTTCAATTTCATCAAAACATATAATTCTTAACTAAAATAACTAGACGTCGCTGTTTTCATGCCTTTATCTTTTTTTTTTTTTATATATAAAGCTTTTATTTAAAGAATATAAATTTCCAAAGAACAGCTCATGGACCACAATGGCTCCCCCCCCCACAACTTCCTTCCCTCCCCCCACCCTCCCCTTTCCCGCTCCCTCTCCCCTTCTGTTCACATCAAGATTCATTTTCAATGCTCTTTATACACAGAAGATCAATTTAGTACATATTACGTAAAGATTTCAACGGTTTGCCCTCGCATAGAGACACAAAATGATAATACTGTTGGAGTACTAGTTATAGTATTAATTCACAATGTACAGCACATTAAGGACAGAGATCCTACATGATTTTTTTTTAAAAAAAATTGATTAATTGTCTATGCAATTTCCAGTTTAACACCAAGATTTTTTAATCATTTGCAATTATCTTTATATAAAGAAGATCGATTCAATATATACTATGTAAGGATTTCATCAGTTTGCACCCACTCAGAAACACAAAGTGTAAAAATACTGTTTCAGTACTAGTAATAGCATCACTTCACATTGGATAACACATTAAGGACAGATCCCTGATGAGACGTAAGTACACAGTGACTCCTGATGTTGATTTAACAATTTGACACTCTTGTTTATGGCGTCAGTAATCTCCCTAGGCTCTGGTCATGAGTTGCCGAGGCTATGGAAGCCTTTAGGGTTAGCCGACTTCGATCTTATTCCCACAGGGCCATAGTCAAAGTGGAAGTTCTCTCCTCCCTTCAGAGAAAGGTATCTCCTTCTTTGATGGCCCCGTTCTTTCCACTGGGATCTCACTCGCAGAGATCTTTCATTTAGGTCTTCTGTTTTTTCCAGAGTGTCTTAGCTTTCCATGCCTAAAATATTCTCATGGGCTCTTGAGCCAGATCCGAATGCCTTAAGGGCTGATTCTGATGCCTTTATCTGTTTTAATAACATTATTCAGTAGGATTCAACCTTTGGAAAGTTGTTGCTAAACCAAGCATGAACTTCTGAGTGGGAGGAAAATGCTCTGGGTTTCAGTAGAAACATGTGATTAGAAAATCAATGCAAAATGGTGCCATGGGTAGGCTGTTAGAATCAAGTATAAATCCAGGACTAAGAAACCATGTATCTTTGTCAACCCACATAACCAAAGTCTGTTTGCTCATTTGAACAATATGGAAAATAATAGTTATAACTAGCATGACTTTAGTACTCAGAAATAAATTATTAATGAGGAAATACTTTGTATTTATGTAATTGCACAGAACATGCTGAGTACAGCAACTAGGGGATGCCTAGATCTGCGTTGGCCAAAATGGTGCTATACCAAAGTATGCTCAGCATGGCCATTAAGTGCTTGAAATAGAGCCAAGGCACCAAGAACTGAATCTTTAATTTTCATCCATTTAAATTTAAAAAACAGATGCACCATAAAATACTTTTCTATTATGTACATAAACTAAGACGACATTTCATTTAAGCCATTAACACTGTAACATCCAAGTTAACATGCACAAACAATAGGGAATAGAACCTAGATTTCAAAGACTTGGTATAAAAAAAAGTAAACTATCTCCTTAATGTTAGATTTATTGCTTGCTGTGATAGTCTGGATAATGGCCACTCAATGATACCAACTCCTGAACTCTGGAGCTTGTAAATGTTACCTTATTGGGAAAAAGAATCTTTACATGTGCGTTTCAATTAAAGATTTTAAGATGAGGAAATTATCTTAGATTATCAATGTGGGCCCTAAATGAAATCACATATTTTTATAAGTAGATAGTGCTGTGATGTAGCAGGTGAAGCTGCTGCCTTCAGTGCCGGATTCCAAATGGGTGACGGTTCGAGTCCCGGCTACTCAGCTTCTGATCCAGCTCTCTGCTGTGGCCTGGGAAAACAGTAGAAGATGGCCCAAGTCCCTGGGCACCCACATGGGAGACCTTGAAGAAACTCCTGGCTCCTGGCTTTGGATGAGCACAACTCCATCCACTGTGGCCAAGAAGGGAGTGAACCAGCAGATGAAAGATCTCTCTCTCTCTCTCTCTCTCTCTCTCTCTCTCTCTCTCTGTGCCTCTCCTTCTCTCTGTGTGTAACTGACTTTCAAATAAATAAATGAATATTTAAAAAAAAAAAGAAAGTGGGAAGCAGTAGAAGATTTGGACACAGACAGAGGAGAAGGCAATGTAATCACAGAGGAAGAGTTTGGAGTAACACAGCAGCAAACCTCAGAAAAGATGGAAATCCTGTCATTTGCAATTATATGAATGAACCTGGAAAATGTTATGCTAACTGGAATAAACCAGACACAGAAAAGACAAATACTGTATACTGGGATCTAAAACAGTCAAATTCATGGAAGAGTAAACTGTGGATTACAGGGCCTCGGGTTGTTGATAAGTGTAAGGTGATGGTCAAATGGTACAAAATGTCCACTATCCAACTGAATGTCAATTTGACGTTTTACAATGGGATGTTTATAGACCATTCAACTTCAAATATTTTTCTTCCTCCATTTCTCCTCCTAAACTATCCTTCATAGTGTTGCCTTGTTAAGCTTCTTATCTTCTAAACATCTAATCATGGTCCTCCACTCAGTGACTCTATTCTATTAGGAATACAGTTCACACACCTTATTTCAGCATTCAATGTTCTGCACAATCATACTTCAACTCGCTTTTCATTTCTGATAAGTCTCTCTCATGTACCAGGCATTCCAAATAAGTGTGTCTTCTCCATTCCCAAACTGTCTCTTCTCTTTTTGCCACTGTACAATTGCTCACAGAACTTGCTTCTTTTTGTCATGTCTCTCCCTTCCCTTATCCCGGCCTTAGCAAAAGTTCCAGGGCTTAAATTGCCCTTTCTGCATGAAGCTATCTATAATCCCTTCTATTGAAGCCAATCTTTCTCATCTCTGTGCTTTCTTAACTTACTAAAGAACTCACCATATTCTGCCTGATGAGCATATCTCATCTCCCTATCAGAGTGGGAAATGCATACAATGAGGGGTCATATCTTATTTATCCTTTAATTCTCTATGGTGCCTCGTAGATTCCAGTTGCTCAAGTAGGCTGAAGAGAATGAAATGTGCTGTGTCAAATCACTAGGGATTATGAGTGCGAGTATGCACACAGTCGCATTGAACTGAGACTTCTTGGAGGTCGAAGTGGAATGGAAGGGATAAAGACTGTAAAATGTAGTTTTCTGAGTTGGAGCCAGGCCAGAGCAATGGGGTTAACAGCAGTGTTCTTGGGCAAAGTGCATGACCACATAGACTCGTTAAAGCTCCTTTGCGCCCTTCCTGCTGGGAAGCTCCTGCAAGAGGGATTTGCTTTGAGAGAAGGAGAACTGCACACATGCTTATCCTTTCTCCCTAAACCCCAGGGATAGGATGCTGGTAATTACTTTTGGATCTATTCAGTGTAATTACACAATAATCCACAGCCACGTGTAAATACTGTGTCATTACATGGCATTGTCTTGGTAAATTCTACTAGGTTTCCTTGTCGGGTAATTATAGCTGTGCCACAGGGCAAAGATTAGTGGCACTAAGAACTTCTAGCACTACACTCACATCTCAGCTGCAGGACACTTTTATATGTAAAAGCATAACTGCAAAAAGGCTGAAGGTTGTGAATATTCTCTTCCCCAAATCAAGAGGCTGGGAAAGGATATCAGACTATGTGACCTTCTTTTCCCTAAAATAAAGGTTGGAAGAATTAAAGACATGGTTAGCAGGTGTCTATGCTGATTCCCCTGAAAATAGAATGTAGAGTACCAACGAAATACCTCAAAGCAGTATCTCATCTTCACATAGTAAAGAACTAATTTAGTGGTCCGTATGCTTGCTTTCTCATATTACATCTACCTCTGACTTTCTCATCTTTATACCTTCCTGATTCCCAAGTGCCTAAAATGGGGCCTTTTTGTATAAGTTACACAGCACAGTTAATAAAAAAAATGCAAAACAAATAAAGTGAATATATGTGAGAAATAGGGATGTAAAATATCAGGAATAGTGCAGGGAAGATAAGAAGGGAAAGGAAGGAAAGTAATTAACATATCTATCACATCCAGATGTTTTCTTGTGCCCATTTTGTGGATGATGTGTGTGTGTGGATGCACGTGGATGGTGATAAAATCAGTTAACATGAAATCGACCCACTTGGCAAATGTTTCAGTTCAGCGCAGCTCGGTGTTCACTTAAAGTAAGTTGTACACCAGGTTTCTGAAACTTTCTCGTCTTGTGTAACTGTAACAATAACTGCTGGTATCTCCCTCTCACCCTATCCCTTGGAAACCAGCATGCTATTGATTGCTTCTAATATGTTTGACAAGACTGGAAGCATCACACTTCCTGGTTTTAAATACATTACAGGGGCCGACGCTGTGGCGCAGTGGGTTAAAGCCCTGGCCTGAAGGACTGGCGTCCCATATGGACACCGGTTCTAGTCCCAGCTTCTCTTCTTCCAGTCCAGCTCTCTGCTGTGGCCTCGGAAAGCAGTAGAAGATGGCCCAAGTCCTGGGGCCCCTGCACCCATGTGGGAGACCCAGAGGAGGCTCCTGGCCCCTGGTTTGAGATCGGTGCAGCACCGGCTGTTGCAGCCAATTGGGGAGTGAACCAGTAAATGAAAGACCCCTCTCTCTGCCTCTCTTCTCTCTCTGCAACTCTGACTTTCAAATAAATAAATCTTAATAAAATAAAATAAAATAAAATACATTACAAAATACACATTTAACAGTGTGGTACTGGTAGAAAAGTATATATATACTCTACAGAATAGAGAGCCTATAAATAAACCCATGTTATATGCAACAGTCGACTGATCTTTCACACCGATGCCAAGAATACACACTGAAGAAAAGACAGTTTCTCCACCAGTTTTCTTTTAGGAATTGTCAGGAGCAGTAGACAGAGAAAGATTCTGTAGTAGTTAATTCCTGGGATTGCCCCAGAGTTCAGTAATGTATGGCAGACATGGACTTTGTGTACCCTGGAAGTGTTTGAGCCTGCTCCCCAGGCCCCTAGGCCATGGGTAGTCTCTAGAGTTCAGAAGAACTGAAGCCTGGTGTGTCTACATTGAACATCGAGGGCCATCTTTCATTTTCTGAAAATGACCACAGCAGAGTTGTTGCTATGAATTGAAGGGGAGGTTTTATGGCCAAAGTGACCAGTCAATTCCATATATCTTAGTCCATCAGCCAGCCAATATAAGTAGTCATGGAAATGGGAGGTCAGAGAAATGATGTAGAAATACAAAATAAATATTTATTTAACAAAATATAGATCCAGCATTGTGGTATAAGTGGTAGCCACTTGTCACATTGGCATCCCACACTGGATTGTAAGTTTGAGTACCACTTGTTCCCCTGACAATCCAGCTCAGGCTAATGCACCGGTAAAGTATCAGAAATGGCCTAAGTGCTTGGGTCACTGCCACCCATGTGGGAGAAGAGGTTGGAGTTCCTGGTTCTGGGCTTCAGTCTGACTTATACCTGGCTGTCTTTCAAACAAATAAATCCTCTTAAAATTAAGAATTTTAAAAAATTAAATATTATTTTAATTAAAATATATATAGCCCATATTTTTCAAAGAATAATCTCAGCCTTGTACTTCATCCTTTGAATTCTTAATCCAAAACTGTGGTTGATTTTAACCTTATTTTCTATTAGTGGTAAAATGAATCCAATTAAATATTAGACTATATAATAAGTTTAAAACCTTTGCTCCACTCTTTCAGGTTTCAAATTAAGAAGTGAGATCAAGGAAAGTAAAATGACAAGAAGCTAATGGGTAGTTATTACTCTATTAGAACACATATTTCATGATTTCTATGCCATTATTTTGTGTTGTGTTTTTAACTGGAAGATATTAACAATTATCAATTAATTATCAAGTTCCAAAAATGTTTCTGCTTGTCAGATAACAAACTTGCAAGGACATGTTGCAATGATAGTGTCTAAAATGAGGAATGAATGTATATGCCATTTTGCTTTCATGTATTACCTACACTTTCACATGTAATGTTTTATCTTCATATATTTAAATTTTTCTTATATAAAGTTATTTTGGAATGTTGTTACATAGTGAAAATCATGATTAGTTCATGGGGATTTGCTGTGCTATTCTCTTTAGTTTATAAAAAATTATATCAATGAAAATCTTAAAAGCTGTTGATGATTCTAGAACAGCACAATGTTAGGATTGAAAGAGACCAGAATTGCTGCATCTCCTTTTATGAATGCTTTAATTAAAGTCCAGACATATCAAGTTATTTGCCCCATTAAAACCTATAAATGACATAAAATAAATATATAGGGTTTCTTTAATCTGGAAAGTTCATATTAGTTGTTATTCCACCTATATAGCATTCTGGAAAATGCAAAACTATGGAGACAGACAAAGGATCAGTATTTTCCAGTAGTTAGTGGAGAAAGAGATAAATAGGAAAAAGAAAAATGGGATTTTAAAGGTATATTTGTTTACTTATTTATTTGAAAATCAGAGATACAGATAGAGAGGGAGAGATCTTCTATCTGCTGGTTAACTTCCCAGATGGCACTATGCCAAGCCAAAGCCAGGAACCAAGAGCATCATCAGGGACTCCCACATAGGTGGCAGGGTCCCAAGTGCTTTGGCTGTCTTCTGCTGTTTTTCCCAGACCATTTGTAGGAAACTGGATTGGAAGTGGAGCAACCAGGATACAAACCTGCACCCATAAGGGCTGCTAGCATTGCAGGAGGCTGGTCCCCATAAAGAATTCTTAAAGCAATGAAACTATTCTTTGTGAAACCATATTGCTGGACACATGTTTGTACAACCCCATAGAACATATAACACAAAAGTGAACCCTGGCTAAATTACTCTCCCTGACTGATACTGATGTGTCCATGTAGTTTCATCAGTTGCAGTAAAGGTACTACTTGGTGACTGATGTAGATAATGGGAAAGCCTATTTAAAGTGGGGGGAGGGGCATGTGGAAATATTTGTACCTTCCTCTTAATTTAGCCACGAATCTAAAACTGCTCCAAAAATATTATATACAGTCATTCTTTAAAAAAAATAATTCAGGGGCCAGCGCCATGGTGCACTAGGTTAATCCTCCACCTGTGGCACCGGCATCCCATATGGGCACCAGTTCTAGTCCCGGCTGCTCCTCTTCCAGTCCAGTTCTCTGCTGTGGCCTGGGAAGGAAGTGGAGCATGGCCCAAGTGCTTGGGCCCTGTACCCATCTGGGAGACCAGGAAGAAGCACCTGGCTCCTAGCTTCGTATCGGCTCTGTGCTGGCCGTGGTGGCCATTTGAAAGGTGAACCAATGGAAGCAAGACCTTTCTCTCTGTCTCTCCCTCTCACTGTAACTCTACCTGTCAAATAAATAAATAAATATTTGTAAGGGAGCATTACACACACAGACATAGAGAAGGAGAGAGAGAGAAGAGAAGAAAGAGAAGGAGAGAAGGAGAGTGAAACACAAACAGAGACAGGGGGCAAGAATTCCCATCCACTTGGTCACTCTCCTATTGGCCACAATGGCAAGGGCTTGGCCAGGCTGAAGCCAATAGCCTGGAACTCATCCAGGTCTCCCAGTTGTTTGCAATGGTGCTTGGGCCATCCTCCACTACTTTCCTAGGTGTATCAGCAGATAACTGCATCAGAACTGGAGCCGCTGGGACTCAAAACTACTGATTATGATGCTAACATTGCAGGCAGTGGCTAAACTCAGTATGCCCTAATGCTGGCCCCGATACATAGACATTCTGTATCACAATTCAATGGAGAGTGTGTTTGGGTTAAGATTGTGATTACAAAGTAAATTAAAAGTATGTCATAGTAAGAATTAGAAGGAAAGCAAAAAAGAAGGAGGAGAGAGTATAGGAAGAAGGGAGGGAGGGATGAAGAGTGTGGTTTGGAAGTATCATTATGCTCTTAAAACTGTAAGTCATAGAATGGCAAATGCCCTAAACAGCACTCTGGCCTCAGAATCAGCCCTTAAGGCATTAGGATATGGTTAAAAAGCCCATGAGAGTATTGCAGGCATGGAAAGCCAAGACACTGTGGCAAAAAAAAAAAAAAAAAAAAAAAAAAAAAAAAAAAAAAAAAAACCTAAATGAAAGATTTCTGTGAGTGAGATCCCACCGGAAAGTATGGGCCATCAAAGAAGGCAGTACCTTTCTCTGAAGGGAGGAGAGAACTTCCACTTTGAATATGGCTTTGTCTGAATAAGATCGGAGTTGGTGAACTCAAGAGGCTTCCATAGCCTTGGCAGCTCATGCCAAGAGCCTCGGGTGATTACTGACGCCATAAATAAGAGTGTCAATTGTTAAATCAACAATGGGAGTCACTGTGCACCTGCTCCCCATGTAGGTCCTCTGTCCTTAATGTGTTGTACTATGCGAGATAACAGTAAAACTACTACTCACACAGTACTCTATACTTTGTGTGTCTTTGTGGGTGCAGTCTGTTGAAATCTTTACTTAGTATATTATAAGTTGACTTCTGTATATAAAGATAATTGAAAATGAATTTTGTTGAAGAATGGGATAGGAGAGGGAGTGGGAGATGGGATGGTTGATGGTGGGAAGGGGGTTATAGGGGGAAAAGACTCTATAATTATTTATTAAATAATTTTATTAAATAATTATTTTATTAAATATTTAATATTAAATAGTTATTAAATAAAAGTTAAAAACCTGTAAATATGAAATAAAAAATAAGTTATTGCAAAAAATTAAAGGAATAAAAAAGTCAGGAAGGAAGGAGAGGTCTTGAAGGAAGGCGGAAGGGAGGCATCTATGGCTATCTTTTTACAACTGTATCTATTAAATATGTTATATTTATATTAATAATTTTTGAAATAAAGAAAAAAATGTATACAACTCTTACTTTTTTGGAATAAAATAGAAAGACCATTTTCTTTTAGGGAGAAGCTGTTATTTATTGAGCAAATTCTACGTGGAAGGCACATACACAATCTTAGTCTCCTGTTTTCGCAATATTTGTATTCAGGTTTACTACTTACAACCTACAAAACTAATATGTAAAAAATTTAAAATAGTTGAGGGAGAAGACTACAAATTCATGTCTTTGAATTCTGATTCTATAACTCTCCCTTTACCACACTCATTTTAAGAGGAGTTGGAATCTGTGTTCCCTGCTCTAGAGAGCAGTAAAGATCTTTGGCATTCTTTGTAAAATTAACCTGTATGTATCAAAATGCTCGTAGTCTTTATCATTGCCATTGTTCCTTTGTATTCTGACTTCTACTGGGCCAATAACAAGAATTTCCTATTAAATGGAAACTTCCTCTTTTTTGTTGAAAATGAGGTTTTAGTTTTTAAATTTATTTTTTTCATTTTCAATTCTTTTCATATACAGAACATTGATTCAGTATATACTAAGTAAAGATTTCATCAGTTTGCACCCACACAGAAACACAAAGTGTAAAAATACTGTTTCAGTACTAGTTATAGCATTACTTCACATTGGACAACACATTAAGGACAGAGATTCTACATGAGGAGTAAGTGCACAGTGACTCCTGTTGTTGACTTAACAAATTGACACTTGTTTATGGCGTCAGTAATCTAACTAGGCTCTAGTCGTGAGTTGCCAAGGATATGGAAGCCTTTAGGGTTCACCGACTTCGATCTTATTCAGACAGGGTCAGAGTCAAAGTGGAAGTTCTCTCCTCCCTTCAGAGAAAGGTACCTCCTTCTTTGATGGCCCTGTTCTTTCCACTGGGATCTCACTTGCAGAGATCCTTCATTTAGGTTTTTGTTTTGTTTTGTTTTGTTTTTTGTTGTTGTTGTTGTTGTTGTTTTGCCACAATGTCTTGGCTTTCCATGCCTAAAATACTCTCATGGGCTCTTGAGCCATATCCTAATGCCTTAAGGGCTGATTCTGAAGCCAGAGTGCTATTTAGGACATCTGCCATTCTATGAGTCTGCTGTGTCTCCTACTTCCCATATTGGATCGTTCTCTCCCTTTTTTATTCTGTCAGTTAGTATTAGCAGACACTAGTCTTGTTTGTGTGATCCCTTTGACTCTTAGACCTATCAGTGTGATCAATTGTGAACTGAAGATGATCACTTGGACTAGTGAGATGGCATTGGTACATGCCACCTTGATGGGATTGTATTGGAATCCCCTGGCACATTTCTAACTCCATCATTTGGGGCAAGTCCAATTGAGCATGTCGCAAATTATACATCTCCTCCCTCTCTTATTCCCACTCTTACATTTAACAGGGATCACTTTTCAGTTAAAATTTAAACACCTAAGAATAATTGTGTGTCAATTTCAGAGTTCAACCAATAGTACTAGAACAAAAAAAAAATACTAAAATGGATAAAGTATTAAATTGTACATCAACAGTCAGGACAAGAGCTGATCAAGTCACTATTTCTCATAGAGTCCATTTCACTTCAACAGGTTTCCCCGCTCAGTTAGTTGTCGCCAATCAGGGAAAACAAATGATATTTGTCTCTTTGGGACTAGCTTAATTCACTCAGCATGATGTTTTCCAGATTCCTCCATCTTGTTTCAAATGACCAGTTTCCATTATTTTTGACTGCTGTATTGTATTCTATAGAGTACATGTCCCATAATTTCTTTATCCAGTCTACTGTTGATGGGCATTTGGGTTGGTTCCAGGTCTTAGCTATTGTGAATTGAGCTGCAATAAACATTAAGGTGCAGACCGCTTTTTTTTGTTTGCCAATTTAATTTCCTTTGGGTAAATTCCAAGGAGTGGGATGGCTGGGTTGAATGGTAGGGTTATATTCAGGTTTCTGAGGAATCTCCAGACTGACATCCATAGTGGCTTCACCAGTTTGCATTCCCACCAACAGTGGGTTAGTGTCCCTTTCTCCCCACATCCTCTCCAGCATTTATTGTTGGTAGATTTCTGACTGTGAGCCATTCTAACTGGGGTGAGGTGAAACCTCATTGTGGTTTTGATTTGCATTTCCCTGATTGCTAGTGATCTTGAACATTTTTTCATGTGTCTGTTGGCCATTTGGATTGTGGACTCCTTTGAGCTTTTAAGTATACAGGCAGGAATAAGACATACTCTATAAGAGGACCATGTTAAAGAATTTGTATTACTTCACATTTCTAGCTCATGTTTTACTGTTCACTGGCTTTCACCACAACACTAGGGTCACCACACATACTGATCTACCTGGAACTGAGAAATTTCCCAGGATTGGGCACTCTCAGTGCTAACCCAAGGCAAGCCCTGGCTCCACAGGGAGGAATGGATCACCCTGGGAAACTGAGACACAGGAAGGCTATGTAGCACACCCAAGCTCTCACAACAAGTTAGCAATAGAACTGGATAGAACCCGAAAGTCAAAGTAGCTAGCTCTGACCCATCTAGCATGCAATGATTATTAGATTTTGAAATAAAGAATTTAACCCATGACCTCACATGCTTTAAGTAAATGGATGGCCTATCCATTAAAAAATGATGGAAACCCACAACTCTACTTTGTTTGAGTATCTACATCCTGTCTTTTTTCATTTTAATAAAGATACTCTCACCTGAGCTGTGACAGGTGGCTACCTTATGCCAACTAGAAATTCACTGACCTGTCTTTTCCTTCCTTTCTTTTGCTGTCGCACAAGTAAACAACACAGGCCCACGCAAGCTCACACACAAAAGATTCTGCAGTAGTAACATTTATCTTGTACATGTTCCATTTATCTTTGGCAAAAAGCTTCAGACCCAAACTATCTTAAGTGATCTCAAAAAGACAGTGATAAGTACCTTCCCCCGTCATTATTGCTCCATTTTATCACAGTGGTGATAGCAATAATGGTGGTTGTAACCCCCATCAAGTCCATTTAACATGGCTCATTTTCAAAAGCCACTCAATGTCTTGTGACAGTCTGGCCAGGCAGTATGAAAAGATCACTTAACCCCGATGATCTGAGGAAGACTCTGAGTGGGGAAAGAAGGGCTACAGTCAGAGGCGAGACATTGAAAGAAGGGAAAAGATAAAAAACACCATTGATTTTATGACAAGGGGCAGAGCCACTGTCAAAACTGAGCAGCACAAATTGAAGGAATGTTTCAATTAGCTGTTTGCAAGAGAAATTCCTCAGAAGTTGGGAAGCCAGTCCTAGCTTCTGGTTATTGTTAGTTATGTTTATTCTGTAGCTTTTACATACAAGTTCATTTTTAAGACTTAAAGAAGAATCTAAAATCAGAATCTCTATTAGCTACTAGGAAATTATAGAAGACTCATCATAATTTCAATAAGGAGTTTATTGGCGCTATAGTGACCAGGATTTTGACCTCAGAAGAAAGAGCTGTATGGGAAGAACATGTAAGCTGCCTGCCATTCACACACCTACGACACATGAGCTTGCCTACAGCTGTCTTCTGTGCAATCCCTGTGTCACATCAGTTCATCCATAACCTTTCTGAGATTTACTTCTCAGGTGTTGAAATCATCACCAATACCCACCAGTTTCTGTAGGCAATGAGTGGGGATGAGTGCCAGGGATGTGTAGATAACAAGTGGATGAAATACATCAGTTATACTTCTGCCCTGTTTTGCAATTCTTGTGTTCCTAAGGCATCATTAGGAACTGGTAGCGTCCACAAGTTGCCAGTCTAAAAACATTGAAATAATCACGGTAATTACATGGCTAATATGGTAACAGACTCTAGAACCAGATGTTTGGTTCAAACCCACTTCTGCCATTTCCTGACTGTGTGCCTATGGGTTAAGGTCTTATCTCTCCAATTTCTTTGTCAGCAATTTGGGAATAATAGACCCCATTTCATAGTACTGTTGTGAAATTTAAGTGAATAATCCATCTAGAATGTTCCCATATATAGTAAGCCTGATATAAAGGTTATTATGATTAATCCATGCTCCATACATATTTTTTGTTTGATTTTCTGAGCACAGTTCCTGCTAAATTAATTATATTCTTATGTATCTCAAGTTGAAAGGCATGCCATTAGACAAATTTAAGAACACTAGTTGAAAAGAGAGAGAAAGAGAAGCTTTTCATACTGTGAGTTCAGGCTCCATTACTTTTGGGCCTCATGAGCTTGGTAAATCACAATTACCATATTTAACATCAAGGAAAATATTACATGATAGTTAGAAGTTTAAGGCTTAGAGACATCTTAACCTGCTTTGGGATATTTATTCTTCCCATTTCTAATGCAATATTTTATGTACTCATATTTCTAGGATAGTGCTACACATACTTCAGATTTCAAATTAAGCAGCATTGCCTCTATAAGTCTTCATCCACCTTTTATTATACATTCTCATTCCTCCCTTCACTCATCAATTATGAGTTATTATAATTATGTTCTAATCAGTAATTATTAATACCTATGTATTTATTGTTCAACTTTTTTTATAAATCATAAGCTCCAAGAGGGCAAGAAACTTGTTTATTTATGTTTATATAGGTATCCTGCTGGCTGACATGTGAGGTGGTAACTACTAAATAAATGAAGGTCATTTGGCAGAAGACTGGTATGACCTAAATTTCATTCCAAGATGATCACACTGGCAGCTCTCTTCAGAAGAAATTGTAAGGGACAACTGCAATACGGTAGGTGAAAGGTTGGTAGATTAGACTGAGAGAACATTAATGGAGGTAGTGATAAAATGATTTGACTCAAGTTCCATTTTCAATATCCAACTCAAAGAATTTCATAATGAATTTGATGTGATACATAAAACAATGAAATGTTCCACGGCAGATTCCTTGGTTTCAGGATTAGGCAACAGAATATATGGGTTGCTATTACCTTAGACAAGGAAAATGACAAAGGGCAACTCTATTGCAGAAGTTCAAGAGTTCACTTTTTGTTAATTGTTAAGTCATAATGCCTATCAGACATCCAAGTGGATTTGTTAAGCAAACTATTGCATGGTCATGTCTTGATTTAAAGATGAGGGATCTGAGCTGGAGACAAAGAATTCATATTTTAAACCACCAGATAATATGAGGTCCTGAAAGAAAGAGAAGAGGAACAAATAATAAGTTCTAGAACAATCCAGTGTTAGCAGCCTGAAGTAATGCAGAATCAGCAAGGGATAACTAGAAAGAGCAATGCAGTGAAACAAGGAGATGCTGGAATCCTTCAAAGAAGATAGACTGGGGACAAGCATTGTAGCATAGCAGGTAAAGCCACCACCTGAAACACTTGCAGTCCATGTACATGCTGGCTCCTGTTGGAGCTTCTCCACTTTCTATCCAAGTCCCTGTTAATTCAGCTCCCTGAAAAAGCAGCAGGCGATGGCCTACATGGAAGACCCCAATGAAGTTCCTGGCTCCTGGCCCTGCCCTGGAGGTTGTGGCCATTTGAGATGTGAACCAGCTAATGGAAATTGATCTCTTTCTCTCTCTCTCTGCCTTTTCCCCCACCCCATAACTCTTTCAAATAAAATAAAAAACATCTTTTTAAAAATAAAGAAACAGGTCTGATAAATCACATGAAATAATAAACAAACTAAAATTTTCCATTTGACTTGCAGACATGATGCTCACTGAAAACATTATTTTAGAATGAATGGTGGGAGCAAAAGTCTGATTTGAACATGGATTTAAAAAGAGAATAATTTGAACTTGGCATCATGGTATAGAAGATAAAGCTGCCACTGCCCTGCTGAGATCCCAAATGAGCACCCATTCAAGTTCTGCTGCTCTACTTCCAATCCAACTCCCTGCTAATGCACTTGGGAAGGCAGCAGAAGGTGACCTAAATCCTTTGGCCCCTGAACCTATGTGGGAGATCTGGATTAAGCTCCTGGATCCTGGCTCTGTCTGGCTCAGCCTTGGTCATTGCAGCCATTTGGGGAGTGAACCAGGAAATGTGAGATCTCTTTAAGTTTCCCTCTCACTTTCTCTGTAACTCTGCCCTTCAAATAAAATAAATCTTGAAACAAAAAGGGAATTAATCATTAAAAGAAATTGGATTGGATACTACCATCAGTATTCATTCATACTCACTAGAATAGTGTACTATTGTACTCTCTACATTTATGAAATCAAATTCCTTAGATTCCACAAATGAATGAGATCAGACAACATTTGCTTTTCTGTATTGGCTTATTTCACTACATATAATATCCTCCACGATCATTTGTGATGATCATTTGTATGGCTAAATAATACTCTACAATGTATATGTGTGTGTATATAATATAATATAATATAATATAATATATATATACCACATTTTCTCTATTCACTCATCTGTTGATGAACCCTTACAATGATTTTGTATCTTTGCTATTGTGAATAGTGCTGCAACAAACAGGCAAGTTCAGATAACTCTTCAACATACTGATTTCACTTCCCTTGGGTAAATACTCACTAGTAGAACTGCTGAGTCATATGTACTTGCATTTTTTAGTTTTTTTCAAGAGACTTCATACTGTTTTCCATAATGTCTGTACTAATTTATGTTTCCATGAAAGTGTGTAAAGTTTTCCTTTTTTTCTTTTACTGACATACTCACCAGCACTAGTTATGTTTTATCTTTTCGATAATAGTCACTCTTACGGGTCAAACTGTGATCTCACTGAGATTTTGATTTGCATTTCCTTGATAATTGGTGGTAGTGAGCATTATTTATATGTCTGTTGGTCATTTCTATGTCTTCTTTTCAGAAATGTCTATTCATATATTTTGTCCATTTTAAATTTGAATTACCTTAGTTTTATTTGTTTTGTTTTGCTATTAAGTTGACTTTTTTGTATGTTCTCCATATCAAATCCTTATGAAGTATTCAGTTTTAAAATATTTTCAACCATTTTATAAGATGCCTTTCAATCTTTTGATTATATCCTTTGCAAAAGCTTTTTACTTTGATTTAATTCTACTTGACTATTTTTGATTTTGTTGCCTATGCTTTTCAAGTCCTTATTCAGCCTCATACCATAAAGTATTTCTGTTTATTATGTTTTCTTCTAGTAACTTCAGAGTTTTGGGCCTTACCTTTAAGTCTTTAATTTATTTGCATTGATGTATTAAGAGATATAGGGGTCTAGTTTCATTTTTCTGTGTAGTTTACATTTTTCTTCTCCAGGACCACTTACTAAAGAGACTATTATTCCAGTTTCAGTTTTTGGCAACTTTGTTGATAATAAATTTGTGTAGATTCATTTTGGGGCTCTCTAATCTTTTTCTTTTTCAAAAAGATTTATTTTATTTATTTGAAAGAGTTACAGAGAGAGATAGAGACAGGGAGAGGTCTTCCGTTCATTAGTTCACTACCCAGATGGCTGTATTGGCTGGAGCTGCGCTGAGCCCAAGCCAGGAGCCAGGAGCTTCTTCCAGGTCTCCCACTTGTGTGCAGGGGTCCAAGGACTTGGGCCATCTTCTACTGCTTTCATAGGCCACAGCAGAGAGCTAGATTGGAAGAGCAGCAGCCAGGATTAGAACTGGCACCCATATGGGATACTGGCACTGCAGGCTGGGGCCTTAACCCACTGCACCACAGCACAGGCCCCTAATCTTTTTAATTTGTCAATGTGTAGGTTTTATGTCTATATCATATGGTTGAAGTTACTATAGCCTGGTAGTATATTCTGACGTTAGGTAGTGTATTGTTTCCAGCTTTGTTCTTTTTGCTTAAAATAATTTTGGCTATTTGGTATCTTTCATGGTTCCCCACAAATTTTAAGATTATTTTTTATTTCTGTGAAGAAATAGTTCTTTTTTTGGTATGGATTATACAAAATCTATAGATCACTTTGTGTGATATAGAGATTTTACAATATTTGTTCTTATATTTAATATTTATTTTATTTATTTGAAAGACTTAAAGTAAGAGAGGGGCGGAAAAAAGATCTTCCATCCACTGGTTCACTCTCCAAATAGATGCAATACCCAGGACTGGGCCAAGCCAAAGGCAGGTGCCAGGAGCTTCATCTGGGTCTCCCACATGGAGGCCCAGGGACTTGAGCCATCTTCTGCTGGTTTCCCAAGCACATTAGCAGATTAGCAGGGACCTGGATCAGAAATGGAGCAGCTGAAACTTGAACTGGCACCCATATAGCATGTAGTGCTGCAAGCTGAGCTTAGCCTGCTATGTCACAGCACCAGCCCCGCGATATTTATTTTTCCAATCCATGAATATGGGATTTTTCCCACTATTGTGTTTTCTTCAATTTCTGTCATCAGTATTTAATAATTTTCTGCATTAGATATTTTACCTTCTTGGTTAAATTTATTCATAGTTCTCTTAATCTGTGTATTTACTGTAAATGAAACTTTTATTGATATTTATGTGTTGACCTTACATCCTGCAATTTTACTAAATAAATTATTAATTCTACTTTTTTGTGTAGTCTTCAGAGTTTTCTGCATATAAGATAATGTTGTCCACAAATAGGAACAATTTGACTCTTGGCTTTGCAATTTGAATGCCTCATTTAATTCTCTTGTCTAATTGCTCTGAGTGAGATTTCCAGTATTAGGTTTATTATAAATGGTGAGAGCGTGCTTGAGCACTTGTCTTCATAGGTAAAAGTAACTACAATTATTACTGTCATTTGGTAGTTCTTCCACCTGATTCTATTTCATCCATTCTGTCAAGGTCTCTTCCATGAACATGTTGCTCATTTTTCCACAGCCCACAGTGGCAAATTGGGAAGTTTCTTTTGGTTCACTTGGGATCTTAAAATCCTTCTAGGAGCCATATTAACAAGAATTTTGCACAATTTCTGGTTTTGTTAAACCCTATGTGTAAGGGGGGCCCAAGTTGTATTCTACTTCTGATACAGTTCTCTGCTGTGGCCTGGGAAAGCAGTGGAAGATGGCCCAAGTCTTTGGGCCCCTGAACCCATGTGGAAGACCTGGAGGAAGCTCCTGGCTCCTGGCTTTGGAGCGGTGCGGCTCCGGCCATTGTGGCCATCTGGGGAATGAACCAGCGGATGGAAGACCCCCCACCTCTGCCTCTCCTTCTCTCTCTGTGTAGCTCTGATTTTCAAATAAATAAACAAATCTTTAACAAAAAAAAAAGAAAGAAACACAAATGTCCAACAGAGACATGAAAAATGACCAGGATCACTAGGCATCAGGGAATTACAAATAAAAGACACTTTGACTTATCACCTCACCCCAATAAGAGTGGCTATCATCAAAAATTTAAAAATAACAAATACTGGTGAGGATATAGAGAAAAGTTACCCTAATACACTGTTGGTGAGAATGCAAATTGGTAAAACATTATGGGAAACTGTATGGAGATCACTCAGCAAAATAAAAATAGGTCTGCCATATGACCCAGCTATCCAACTCCTGGGAATATATCCAAAGAATGTTAGATCAGCATATGAAAGTGTTACCTGTACTCCTGTATTTATTTCAGCCCAATTCACAATATCTAAGATATGGAATCAATCTAGATGTCCAACAACTGATGACTGGATAAAGAAAATGTGGTATATTTACAACATAGAATATTACTGGGCTCAAAAAAATGAAAAAAATCCTGACTTTTACAACAAAATAAATACAGCTGTCTTAATGGAGATGTTATGCTATGTTGGACACTAAAAGAAAATATTTCATGCTTTTTTTCTTATTTGTGGTAGTTAATATATAAGAGAGTATAACAACTGTATGGATGTCTTAACATTTGATG
Organism: Sylvilagus floridanus; assembly: GCA_949820135.1. NCBI lineage: Eukaryota > Metazoa > Chordata > Mammalia > Lagomorpha > Leporidae > Sylvilagus > Sylvilagus floridanus. The sequence continues at coordinate 125,691,612 of OX463225.1, forward strand.
TGTCACTGTAAATATTGATTCACCTAATCATATCATGTAAATGATTATATTCTCTTCTTTCCCAAATTAAATGAAAAGAAATAAAGAAGGTGGGGAATAGTGAGAATGCTATGGTACTAGTAATGTTTTGCTCTTAATTTTGATGCTAGTCATGATTATCAGAACACAAGAAACTCATTTATCTGAACATTTTTGTGCATTTTGTGTTATGTATACTATATTTCAATTAAAGATTTTAAAAAATGGACAAAATTCCCAAATGTTCTTCAGCTTGGAAAGTACCTTCTTTCGTGACTGCACACACTAGGTCTTGGTGGTTTTCAGAAGGAAGGATATAGATATATCTGTAGATATATAAATGCCAGGAGGAACTAGCCTCAACCCAGAAATGGCATACTGAATTAAAGGAAGACTTGCATGTTTGAAAGATGGTGAAATTGTATCCTAATCTCTTAGTTCTTAGATTAATATTTTTTGCTATAGTACACTACCATAAACAAACACACATACATAGACACGCACCCCAAATCAAAATCATTGCCTAAGGATTCATCTACACTCTTCCTCCAGAGCATGCACTACAAGGTTGCTTTAAAAAGTTCATAGCAAATGAGATTAAAAGATAAATTCACGGGGCTGACACTGTGGCGCAGTGGGTTAATGCCCTGGCCTGAAGCGTCTGCATCACATACAGGCACCATTTCGAGACCAGGCTGTTCCACTTCCAATCCAGCTCTCTGATATGGCCTGGGGAAGCAACAGAAGATGGCCCAAGTCGTTGGGCCCCTGCACCCACGTGGGAGACCTGGAAGAAGTTCCTAGCCCCTGGCTTCAGATCGGCGCAGCTCTGAAGGTTGCGGCCTGATGGAAGACCTCTCTTTCTCTCTCTCTCTGCCTCTCCTCTCTCTGCCTCTCCTCTCTGTGTAGCTCTGACTTGCAAATAAATAAATAAATATTTTAAAAAAAGATAAATTCACAGAGATTTGTTTGTTGTAGTAATTAAGGAATCATTTGGGATGACAGCATCCCCTGTAAGGTTGCCTGGAGTTGAGCCCCTGCTCTGCTTCCAACTTCAGCTTTCTGTGATTGTGCAACCTGGGAGGCAATAGACGAAAACTCAAGGACTTGGGACCCTTCCTCTCACATGACAGATTCGTATTGAGTTTCTGGCTCCTAGCTCCTGGCTTTCAGTTGGTCCAGCCTTAGATTTTGTGGACAGATGGGGAATAAACTAACAAATGAGAGATGTTTCTTTCTCTGCCTCTCTGTGGGGTATGTGTGTATGTGTGTGTGGGTGCATGTGTGCCCCTCTTATAATTAATTAAGTAATTTCGAATTTTAAAGATAAGTTTAACTTGAGTGAATCTTTGAAATTCATGCAGACATGTAGCTTTCATAATTTCATCAAAATGTATATTACAGAAATACTAAAATGGGCTTCAAAACTGTTTTTGGAAAAGCAAAAATCTTTTTAATCCATATTTTCACAAACTGTTTTGAAGACTGATGGCATTACCTTATGTTTTCTTTGGCTTCCCCTGTTTAGAGAGGATTTAGTCACAATTTCCCATCTATATCCTTGTATATGGTGTTTGGGTTTGTGTCTGGCTTTCTAGATGTCCATGCCTCCCTGAAATAGACACCACTCTCTCTTTGGTGTCTGTGACAGAACTATGTGTCTGCCATAAACCCACCAAGGATTAGGAGTTTAGCTTTGGGCTCTAGATGGAGGCCAGCCCTGTCCACTTCCATGTCTAGCTCCTTAGACCACAGTCTGGAAGCCTGCTGTCATCCTGCAACCCTCTTTCCCAGCCCCATTCTCCAAAAATGAGAACAAGCAGTCACTAACTCTAGATAGTTTGGGGAGTACGAGTGATGACTGCATTCCTGGAACAAGAGAGAAAGTCACATTTTTAACAAGTTGTAGAATGTTACTCATCAGAATTCCAGTAAGGCTGATTCTTGTGATAAAAGCTGTCTCGTTGACAATCAGACCACATTTCCCAAAGAGCTGTTCCCAGCAGGGGAAGCCATGTGTCACAGAATAGTGTTTGAAGGTGCCTCTTGGAGGTGGAAAAGGGAGACAGAAAAGGACAGTGATGATGGCACAGAGGGGTATGGAGATGGAGAACAAGAGAAGCAAAGAGAAAGTGAAAACTTCTGAGGCTTTTAAAGAAGAATTATAGGAAAATGTTGATGTTCTGTTCTATGTGTTCCTTTATGGAAACTTTACGGAGTTCTGGCATAAAGATCTATATTAATCTCATTATTTGTGGTTTCTAGAGACAGTTTTCCATTTCCCTAAAGGCTTCTATCCCTACTCAGATGGGCAGTGAGTCAGGTTTACCCAGTATGTGTGATATATTCCATGTCCAGTACTTTTCCAAATTTACACATATTTAATATGAATTAACCAGAGTTAGAAGTCAAGTAAGTGAAAATTCAGTCTAACCCCCCATCAAGTACACTCAGAGATTGCAAGATTCTCTCTAGTTTAATTACATCATACCTTGTATATGAAATACCATGACTTGGGCATGACTTACAGTCAGAACCCAAAAGAGATTTATTCTAATTCCTTCCCCAAGATCTTATTTCCAAAATCAGATATCAGAATTTAGCTTTTTTATATACAAACCTCACAAAAATATTCAGGGCTGGCACTGTGGGACAGTGGGTTAAGCCACCACCTATGACACAACTGCCCGTGTGAGCACCTGTTCAAGTTCTGGCTTTTCCACTTCTCATCCAGCTCCTTGCTAATGAGCCTGGGAAAGCAGTGGAAGATAGCCCAAGTACTTGGGTCCCTGACACCCACCTAGGAGACCTGGATGGATTCCAGACTCCTGGCCCAACTTCAACCACTGCAGCAATTTGGGGAGTGAATTAACTAATGGAATCTCTCTCTCTCTCTCTCTCTCTCTCTCTCTCTCTCTCTCTCTCTCTCTCGACTAGAGAATCTGAAAATTATGCAGAAAAGAGATGAAAGGTTTAACATGTCAGTCCTGAAATATTAACAACTATCTGGCCTCAAGTCCTTCAGGCACAGTTAGGGATTGGTGTGCTCCAAGATCCAAGCCCTAGCCTAGGATATATATTTTTAAGAAGAGTGCCTTCAATTTCTCTGTAGTTATCTCAGTCCCTTCTGCTTCATTTGCTACTTTTCTGCATGTTCTCATTTCTCCAGTCCACCTTTGTCAGGCACCACCACCACCACTCCTGCTTTTTGGAGAGTTGGAGGAATGAATCTTAGAAGGAATACTTAAGATTATCACCTTACTTACCCGCTACAATTAATTCATGTAGCGACTGCCGAAAGGCTGCATCTGAATCCTTCCCAACACAGTTCAAGGACAGTGTGAGGAAGAGTGTATTGTGATTAGACAAATCACTAGTGGACTCTGGCAAGACAATGAGTGATGTCGCAGTGTGGCTTATTTGTGAAAATTGCCTTTATGTAACTTGAAATCTATTTTACCTTGATCCCCATCCCACTAAAATACAGGCAGTTTTCAAAATTTTCATCATGAGATATTTTAACCATCTGAATAAGAGAATAATGAGCCTGATTTATCTACTATTCAGAGGCTGAAAGCATCAATATATAGCCAGTCTTCTCTCCATTTGAGTTCTAACCACCATCTCCTTTTACTTCAAAGTAAATCCCAGAAGTCATATTATTTCTTCTGAAATATTTTATTATATATTGCAATAGAGACAGGGATACTTTTAATATTTACATATTCTACTTCCTCCTAATGAAGAAATGGAAGTTTCAGCTGCCCTCTTCTGGATTGCTAAAATCACATAGCATTGCACCTTGCTGCCCTGGAGAACCCCAGATAACTGTGTTTAACTAAGTAAGGGATTGTTTTCTGATATTTCTGGATCAGCAGATGCATTATTGTTTGCAAAGGTACGTGGTGCGAGTAAATGAGCATCAAGCAGGTAAGTAGTGAGACACAAAGTGACTAAAGCCCTTCCAAGCACAACTGAGAAAGAACCAACATGGCTTCAGTTTCATTGAGATAAAAACCAGATTGGCTACTGGCCAACAGCAATGATGACTCTAAAGAGGGGGGATGAATTTTGATGAGACAATGGTTCTGTATTAGATAAACTGTTCATCAAAGTGTGTTTCTCCTGTTGGATTCTGGTTCCTCAATTTTGCAAACTACCAAGAAAAGTTAAGTGGAAAATCAGTTTCAAACACCATTTCCTCAAATGCTAAACCCAGAGGGTGAATTTTAGTCATGTTTATATGTAACTCACTAAGCTTCCCATTCTTGTTTAAGCCATAAGTAAGATAATACAAAACAATAGAACATGTGACTTTGATGACCTCTGAAACATCTAACTACTTTTTTCAACTCACTATTTTTCCCTTCTAATCTATAACCACAGCCTAAATTATCAGCTAGCTGTTACTAGAATAAATTTTCTTTTCTGTTCAACATGTGTCTTTGCCCTCTGCGTCCTCTCTTTAGTTACACACCAATATAGGTACATTAGCAACATGTACCAGTCTGGGCAGTGCATTCTTGCTCAATAGAGACTCTTTTGACCTAGCCTTGGCCTCCGCTTTTCCAGTGGATTACAATTTATTCCACTGGTTCATCTGAGCTCTTTCATTCCCTCTCACCTAGTTTTTTGCACATCCGTGTAATGCCCATGAATGATTTCACAAAGCACACATTCAATTAGTCTCTGCACACGTTTACATCACTTAATCCCCTTCCTTAGAAAGTGTATTACTTAAAGCAAGCTGTCTGACTTAACAAATATGCAGCAAACAGTAAGCAATACCATGTCCATTGTTCAGTTTGAGCCCCTCCAGCTTACACAGAGCCTGTTCACCTTGGGAAAGCAATCCAACTGCCTGGTTTTCTTTCCAAAGGCACATTTGTCACATGCTTTATGTTTAATACATGCAGGTTTTTAAAATTATTTTTGGATGGAAAGCACAACAAATGTATATTCTAGACAGCAGGTTGACTGTAACTGACAATAATTACTATATATGTGAATGTATGTATACAGTGAGAGCTTATGTATGCTAAAAAAAATATTTTGTATTTTTTTGTCATAAAGACATGAAAACGGGCTGGCACTGTAGTGTAGTAAGTTAAACCTCGGCCTGTGGCACCAATATCCCATAAGCTCACTGGTTCATGTCCTGGCTACTCCTTTTCCAATCCAGCTCTCCACTTGTGGCCTTAGAAAGCAGCAGAAGGTGGCCCAAGCGCTTGGGCCCCTGTACCCAAGTGTGAAACCTGGAAGTAGCTCCTGGCTCCTGGCTTCTAATCAGCCCTTTGGTAAGTGAACCAGTGGATGGAAGAAACCTCTCTATATCTCTTCCTCTCTGTCTTGTCACTCTGCCTCACAAATACCTAAATAAATCTTTTTTTTCAAAAAGATGATAAATGTTTGAGGAGATACTCAATGATAGCTTTGATATGAAGAACACACACAAGAGGGCTTCTAAAGTTCATGGAAATGGAATTAAAAGAGGCTGTGCCTTCTCATGACATACTTAAAGGCCCTCAAACATATACCAAAATATCTCATAGTACCCCACAAACACGTACAATTTTGATGTTCCAGTTAACAATTTTAACAATATAGATTCTCACTACTGCTTGCAATATATCTTTACAACAAGCTATTAGAAAGATCATAAAATTACATATTTCCCAGTTATCAGGTAAAACAGAATTTTCTCTCCTGTAAAAAAAAGCAAATCTGTATCAGAATTTATAAAACCTTGGCAAGTATCATTTTATTGTTTTTTTATATTATGCTTCTGTACTTTGATTTTATGCATCACTCCTCATATACTGCAAAAAATGGCCTCTCGGTGATTGTTGGAGTCTGACTATTGCAAATAAATGAGAAGTTCCTTCAATCACCTTTTCCTAATAAGGAAAATAATGTAATTTATACTAATAAAGGGAGCAAGTGCCTAAAAGAAGGATTTAGAGTATAAGGAGACCATGGTAGAAAGTTTCCAAGTCCTCTCTGTGATCTGCACTAGGTATAAGCAAGGGTACACATACATCAATCTTCTGCCATGGGATTTCATGTGGCTTCTTAGAGGTTTGTGAAGAGATACTGAGATATCTACAAAAAAGTGTAGAATTCAGTTACAGGAAGTGTTTATAGAAACAAATATCTAAAACGTGAAACATTTTTGGATTTAAATTAATTGTATCTGAATTTCAGAATGCCCCCCACATCCATGATATGGTTCATTTGCAATACAGGACAAAATGACCACCATTCCACTTGTGCCAGATGAATTGCTTCACAAGTGATGAGATCTCCTACACTGGCCACAGTTAATCGACATTGGACAATAATTTGTCAGGGACACTAAAGAGAATATTTTCTTTGGGTAAAATTTTCCTGGGAGGCAACCTTGATGGTTCTTTCCCTTATATAGCCTCCAGTTCCACTTCTATTGGTCTACAACCAAATTATGTCAATATGTTCCCTTTGGATTACTCCATTCTAGACAAAGTCACAATTGTCTAAAGAGGTACAATTGCCTCATATCTGGTCTATTCTTTTTATCTAGACTGGACTCCTACTCAGAAAAGTGGTAAGTCAATTTATATCACTCTCCTATTTAAAATATCTATTCTCTGCAATAAAATCCAAACTATTTACTCTGGTCTTGTGCGTTTTAGCTCCACTCTATCGTCCCAGACTCGTGACTTTCTCTCTCTGCCACAGTACAGTAGTCTCCTTCATTTGCCTGTTGAAGGCTAAGATCTAATTCACTTAAGGGGCTTTTTACTGTTCCTTTTCCTCAACTCTCTCTCTCTCTCTCTCTCTCTCTCTCTCTCTCTCTCTCTCTCTCTCCTTATTCTCCTATGTCATTATCTTTTTGTCTGTGAGTCTTAGCTTGAGTGTGATTATTACAGAAACAACTCTCATATCTGTGCCAAACACTCTTGGTTACTCATTGTCATTAGGCTCTGCTCTTTCACTCAAAAACTTTTGGCCGTGTGAAATATTTCCTTATAGCAGTTTTTCCCACAAGCTTTCTCACAGGAGTATCATCTTCATGAAGCTAGGGATAGTACCTATGCATCTTCATCTTTACTATATCCCCAGGTTCTACTTGCAATATCTACCATGGGAGTGGGAGACAGGCAGAAAAAATTAGTGACTAGATGCCCATATAGAAGAGTAGAGGGAGGAATAGGTGACTTTGGCATGTCTTTGGTGCTCAAGGCTGATCTGATCTTCAGATACATAGTTGTCGGCCTCATTGAAAGTCCAACATCTTAAAGTTTATGTTTATTTGTTTGTTTTTGTCAGTGCCAACAAATTCTGAGTTTGTGCCCATGACAATTCTCAGTCCCAAGTGAATAGAAATGGGGAAGATGTTATAGTTAAGTTATTTCCTCTTTTGGGGACGGTGCCATGGCTCACTTGGTTAATCCTCAGCCTGCTGCACAAGCATCCCATATGGGCACTGGGTTCTAGTCCCGGCTGCTCCTCTTCCAGTCCAGCTCTCTGCTGTGGCCCAGGAGGGCAGTGGAGGATGGCCCATGTGCTTGGGCCCCTGCATCTGCATGAGAGACCAAGAGGAAGCACCTGGCTCCTGGCTTCGGATCAGCACAGCACTGGCCATAGTGGCCATTTGTGGAGTGAACCAACGGAAAGAAGATCTTTCTCTCTGTCTCTCTCTTTCTCTCTCACTGTCTCTAACTCTACCTGTCAAATAAATAAATAATTAAATAAAAGTTATTTTTTCTTTTGTGATTGACTCAGAAACTTAGCAAGCCCAGACTCACAAGTTGAGATATCAGTAGTCTCAGCAGTAGAGAGCAAGGGGTGGGGACTCTGTGAAGGGGAGAAAAAGTAACATCATTTGGGTTAATACCCACCTCTCCTGTCATCCAATGAGATGTTACTTTCATTTTTGTTGAAGTCCCTACATTGTCCTCTGTAGAGAACCCAGTGTCTCCCTCACAACCCACACAAAGCCCATGTTCACTAGAACCTGTGCCATATTCATTCCTTTGTTGTCACAGTATTTACAACTGTGCTTTAACAGATTTGAGCAATAAATATTAGTTGAAGCAGATGCTTCCCTTCTAGAGCCCTCTTAAAAACCCACCTTTGAAACTATGCAGCTCATGTCATCAAGGTTATCTAATAGGAATAGGACATACCTAACGGCTGAGAAAAAAATTTGAGAATTACACTCTGCACAAATTATTTGCTACTTTGTTCTCACATATCCATTGGTGTGCTTCTCTTCCACGATTTATGACCCCAGGAACAAAGACCACTGTAGATACCGTCATCTATGTTTCACTGTCAATCTGCAATGGAGTGCAGTCACAGAAGACTCAAACACAGGAGGAGAAAGACCAGGGTTTCCTTTTTATTCACTCAACTCAATAAGGGCATTCTTGATTCTGAACATCATTTTATGCTTCATCCCTTCATTAAACTGTGGTCACATCACTAAAGTCTTGTCATTAGAACAATCTGAGTGAGTTCTGTTTTGCTGTGACCTTGATTTCCATACTCCATAACCCTGATTTCTGTACTTTCCTACACATAGAAGTGCTAGGTGAAGATAAGATAACCATAATGCTTCGAGATATATATTTAAAGATAAAAGTCCTCAAGGAACTTGGAAGAGAGGTTGTCACTAATTAAGGCAAAAATAGAAAAACTAATAGTGAAATGAAAATAAACCTCTGGGATAAGAGAACAGCAGTGAAATAAAAGCTCCCACAAGTTAAACAAGAATAATGTTAGAAAACCATGGGGACCGAGTATTGGAGGGAGTGCTAGACCATTGAAAATAATATCAGGAAGGTATATGTCAGTATGCTTTATAGATTGGGGAATTTATGGTTTCATGATCAAATAAGATATCCACATTTTTAACCAAAGTGTTATGGAATTTAGGTATTGGAAAAGAGAGTGACATTATTTATTTCAGCTTTTAAAATGTGCTTGTTTGATTTGACTCCAAGATTTGGTCATGTGGAAGACTTGAATCTGAAAATTTATGGAAATATTCTTGGAAAATCTATATTACTAAAATCCATACGTGGCAGAGGTGATATAAATTTATTTGTGCGAAATCTCATATTTGGCTTTACCTAGTCAGAAAGAACTTTGAATGTTTTCTCTCTCTCCTCTCTCTCTCTCTCTCTCTCTAGCCTTTCTCTTTCTGTTGTTTAAACAACTTTGCTGAGGAATAATAAATGTCACATATTAAATTTACAATATATAAATGTACAATAAATGTTATGTAATAAAACTGCATAATTTGATCAGTTTTGACATAAGTATGCAAGCATGAAATCACCATCAAATCAAGACAATGAATATATCCATCAGCTCAATAATTTTCTCCTGCCCTTGGGAATTCCTCCTGTGTATACCTCTTCACTGTTGCCCTGATCTCATGCTTAGGAAGCCATTTGTCTGCTTTTTATAACATACAATATTATGAATTCTATCCAACTTTATAAAAACATCGTTATATTCTCTGTGCTCTTTTTATCTGACTCCTTCTACTAAGCATAATTACTTTAAGATTATCCCATGTGTGGCACGCTTTAATAGTCATTCTTTTATAGTAGATGGAGCCTACTATGTTGATAAATTATAATTCCAGCACTGTTGATGATCACCTGAGATGTTTCCAGTTTAAAACTAGCATAAATAAACCTGCTATGAAAATATGGGCGCAATTCCTTGTATATAAATGGGCTTTCATTTATTTTAGATGGACATGCAACAACTGAATGGCTGGATCACATAGTAGAAGTTTGCTTAACTTTGCCAATTGCTCCCCAAAATGATTGTTCCATTCTAGATTTCCACCACCAGTGCAGGACAGTCCCAGTTCCTCTAGCCTTGCTAACATGTTACAATGAAAGCACCCATTCTACTAGGGAAGCAGAGGTATTTAGTTGTAGTTCTTATTTCATACTCTATATGAAATATATTATTTCATATTCTTTGGAAGTATGTGTTTTTATTTTTATTTTTTTAATGAAGCATTTTAGGAATAAGTAGTCCAAGTCTTATATCTCCTTATTCTTCTATATACTGAAATATTTCTTATCCAATAGTCATGGGACTTATACCTAACTTTTGGTCCCTAATTTAAATTTCTACAGAGTTAGAATTATTGCTTTTGAAAGCCTATTCAAATAATGAATTGCTGTAGCTAATTTGGCATTACTTGCACTATGTGCCTTATTCTTTGATTCAAACCATGTTGTGCATTATACTTCTCCATCCCTGACCTAGCAAATCAAAGTTTCAGAAGAGCAATTCATGGGGATATGTATTTTTAAATAGCCACTAGGGTGAGTTCAGTCATTTGAAGATATCTGGCTTTGTTCATAGTCACACATGCTAAAATCTGAGATTACAGTTCTGGACTAAAACATTTTGGAATATATGGTCATCCAGGTTATATTTGAAGATTTACAATATAGCCAAGATGGCAAAAGGACAAAAAAGGTAAATGGAGATGTAAGAATTAATATGGACACATACACACCTCTATTTCCTACCCAGTGTGGTGACTATGGTCATTAAATATGTATGTATTTATTGAGGGAGATAAATGAGCAAATGGTAGGTATCCTTGTCATTTGCACAAGTGAGCCTGTTAAAAATAAATTATGAATAGTCACTTCATTTTTTTTTCTTTCTTTTTTGTCTCTCTTTTGCCATTTTCTAGGAATTGCATTCCCTAATTTGGTTGTAATAAAATGTGACTGCTCGGGAAATGTTCACAGAGTCCGCATTCATTTGCATGCTGCTGCCATTTCAGCCTAGGGCATTCTCTCCTTCCTGGTTCTCCTGGCTCCCCACACCCCCTCCCCAGCAGAGCACTGATGAGATGTGACAACAGAAAACACAAGTGCATTTCCTGGAGATTTACCAATGTCCAGAAGGAAAGCTCGAAGGAAAAGGAACAATAGAAAAGGGGAATTGTGGAGGGAAGAAAGTTTCTAAGCCTATCATTTGCAAATGTCAGCTCCATTCTCAGGGAACTCTAGAGACTGTTAAGCAAACCTGTTTCTAATGAATACAACAAGAGCCATTTGAATCCTCTAGACTTGAGCCAGTCACATTTAACAGATCACCCAGTCTATCTTCTATTATCCACAGAGGCGGCCTGAGCCTCATGGCGTCTTTTCAATTTCAGCTCCAAATGACCCAAGCCATGGGCTGCCTTGGGCTTCAATAGGATTCAACAGGAAAACAATGTTGGAAGGTTAACATACTTTCCCCATTATTTTATGTAATTGGTATGTACTTTGCCCATCTAATTCTCTGAACCTTTTGATTTTCAGTAGCCAATTAGTCTTCATTATTTATCAATAGAATCAGGGAAGTGGCACATAAATGCTTACCCTTAGTTAAGACACTTAACTTGTCCAAGCCTCATTTTCTACATCTGCAAAAATACTATTGAATTTTCTGTTACCTAAAATGTTAACTTAGAATGGAATGGGAGAGGGAGCAGGAGATGGGAGGGTTGTGGGTGGGAAGGAAATTATGGGGGTGGGGGGACATTGTAATCCATAAGTTGTACTTTGGAAATTTATACTTATTAAATAAAAGTTTTTTAAAAAAAAGTTAGCTTAAAGAATAAAGGGCAAGGATGTGTCTTGAAAATATAAAGGAACATTAAAATATGAGTTATTATAATTACTGGCCATAATAGTCTCCCAATGTCTGAAGTTGACTTTTTGTTTCATTGACTTTTTTGTTGAGTCTCATCTATAAAGCAGAGACTATTCTATTCTTTAACATTACTTGGTTGAGCATGCCTATCATTCCTTTAGTTGACTGCTTCAATTCACAAATCATTTTTGTCATTCAAATTCTCTCCTCTTTGCCACTATATATCTGATCCTAAGGGGTCCATTGAGCAAGAATATTAAATAGAGCACAATGCTGATAAGATTCTCCATCACCTTCTTCCAAGGGCATTATTTCCACTGGATCCAATTCATATACATGCCACTAGGCAGACACTGGTTTCACTATGATCTTCCTCCAAAAAGAAATTCTGATCATTCTCCAAGATAAAAATATTTGTAAAGAAAAGATGATTTTTTTGACAGACAAGGTAGAAACCCTGAGTAGAGATTTGTTATTTCTTGCATTTATGAAATTATTTGCATGTGTCAATGATAGCATACATTGCCTTATCTGATCCGAATTTAGTGACAAGTCCATTAAGGACACCATGTATGACAAATATGTTATTTGCATCACTTCACCATTTAAGATTTCTGGAAGAACTACATGGCTTTCAATAGTCTTGTAACCTGATTGTCAATTAGTACATGTTGATATGATGATGTCGTCTTGTTTTGGCCACTTATGAACTACAGAAAAAAAAATGAGAGGCCAAGAAAAAGGAGAGACAAAGAGAAGAAAGAGAGAATGAGAAGAATTAAAAATAAGAAAAGGAGAAAAAAAGAAAATAAAAGATAAGAGGGAAAAAATGAGGGTTGTAGATAGCCTATTGGTAGATATTTAGAAGAATATTCATGAAAGCATACATTAAAAGCAGTAAGATATTCTGTTTCTTTTCCCTTTCTCAATTTCTACTGCCATTGTGCAGGATTGTGAATAATGAACAAGGTTCAAAGGCTGCAAATTCAACAGCAAATTGTGGAGGATGAGAAAAGGGACATGAGAGAAATATTTTATAAGATAAATACAATGATCTTTTCAAAAAGGACTTACATTGATGCTTTACATTAAAAATCACTTCTAACTATTAAAGCGTTTTTATATTTCAATTTATTTAATAAAGAGTATCAGTAGACTTACATTTAATATTTCCTTTGAGAAGTTGTTGGTGCCTCTTATTAATCTGGCCCCAACTTAACTGTCCCAAACTAATTTCCACACAAGACAAATTCAATTCCATTCAGAGCAGTTGTGTTCTTTCATGAGATGGTTAGAATTAACAAGTTATCTGTGGCAAGATGGGGTTCACAGAGGAGAACCAGACCTGCAATTGAGACACAACACTCAGTGATATATGGGTAGGTGGGAGCCACCCATGATGGAAAAAAATGTGTACTCTCAAATAGAGCAGAAAGGAAGACTCAGAATGATCTCAAAAGTTATGGTTCTGACAAGAAGTCATCACCAGGTAGCTGAACCAGAAGCATGAGGATACCCTCTATGACCAACAACCCAATGACAGCAACAGACAACTTAATAAAAAAATAAAGAGAACTCCCTGCACTTAATCAATAAATAAAGGAAACAGATATAGTAAAGAGACTTGCTTGGGTATATATGTTACATTCAAAGAAAGTAAAGACTTTTTCCCAATTAAAAGCAAAAGCAGTTCCTACATATTATGGTGTGACCCTGAACCAATGAAGCAGCAGAGTTGGCTTAATGCTAAAGCAGACGAATGTTGAACAAGAAGTTTATAAATCCTTCTCAGAAAAGAAAGGGTCAGGGTCATCTCAGATACCAGGAAATGATGAGTTCTGAGATGCGGATCAATGGGATTAAGAAATCATGAATTTAAGGCACTGCTACCTCATCTTAATGTAGACATACCATTCCCAACTCATCTGTTCTTCCAAATTCTAATATTTAATTTTTATATAAAGTCACTGGGTTGAAACTGAACGCTCTATTGAATAATGTATGGATCAAACAAAATACATATGATAAATATCAGTTTGAAATTTGTTACCTTGGGGCCTACACCATGGTTCACTTGGTTAATCCTCAGCCTGCAGCACTGGCATCCCATTTGGGAGGCGGGTTCTAGTCCCGATTGCTCCCTCTTCCAGTCCAGCTCTCTGCTGTGGCCCAGGAAGGCAGTGGAGGATGGCCCAAGTGCTTGGGCCCTGCACCCCATGGGAGACCAGGAAGAAGCACCTGGCTCCTGGCTTCAGATCAGTGCAGTGCCGGCCATAGTGGCCATTTCGGGGGGTGAACCAATGGAAGGAAGACCTTTCTCTCTGTCTCTTTCTCTCACTGTCTAACTCTGTCCAATAAAAAAAAAGAAAAAGAAAAATTGGTTATCTGTGATGGGATTGAATTTTATATTTGGTGCTATAAAATTCTTACTTTAACAATTAAATTTTAAGAAAGAAAACCACCTCATTATTTTTTAAAAGATTTATTTATTTGCTTGAAAGTAAAGCCACATAGAGAGAGAAGGAGAGGCAGGGAGAGAGAGAGAAAGGTCCTCCATCCACCAGTTCACTCCCCAATTGGCCACAACAGCTAGAGCTGCACCAATCTGAAGCCAGGAGTCAAGAGCTTCTTCAGGGGTCTGCCATGCTGGTGCAGGGACCCAAGAACTTGGGCCATCTTCTACTGCTTTCCCAGGCCACAGCATAGAGCAGGATCAGAAGAGGAGCAGCCGGGAATAGAACTGGTACCCACATGAGATGTTGACACTGCAGGCAGCAGCTTTATCCACTAGGCCACAGTGCCGGCACCACCTCATTATTGATTGAAGTTTCAATAATATCCAACTGAGCCTGATAAATGCTAATAAAAATCAAATAATAGATAGTATATGGATTGCAGATAAAATACAAAAGAAAAATATATTCACGTTGTAGAAGGAAGTAGAACAATAACTTTATCCTTCGGTGTAGAGTTTGAGAAAGCATACCACCAGGAAGAAGTCTCCGTATGAAAGTTTGGTAGTATGAAGATTTATTGCTCAGTGGAAAGAAAGTAAGCTAAAACAAAACCTGAGGAAATCAATAATTGAACAGATAACTTTGCTGTAATATTGAAAAAAGCAGGTATAGATAACTAGGAAGGAACAAAAGCCTGATGGAGGAGGAAGAGAGGGAGGGACAGGAGAATGACAAGATACTGAAAAGACAGGAGTGTGGGCATTGTTTAATAAAGAAAGATTCCAGAGCATCTGACATGGTTCCGAGTAAGAACAGGGGTTGTGATGGCAGAACTGGCTCACCCAGGCTGATAACAGCACTGGCCAGAGCTGCCTCTCTCCAACTTCCTGTTCAGTTAATTCATGCTAGCAGCTTGGAATCAGGAATGGGGAGAATATTGACACCACATAAACCAGTAAATGCTCCCCCAAAGAGCTCCTTTCATCCTTTTCCAAACTTCTTCCCAGCAGGTTATTAAGCATTTACCTCCATTTCACCGTATGGTATCGGAATTCATGACTTCCTATTGTTCAAATTCTCTCTCTCTCTCTCTCTGTCTCTCTCTCTCTGTCTCTCTCATTCTTTCAAGTAAATAAATCTTGAAGAAAAAAAATTAGATTTAGATTTTAGGAAAAAAAATGAGAAATTTAGTGGTGTTGACAGTTAGCAGTAAAAACCCACCTGAGTGGTGGGTGATTGGTGCAGCAGTTATGATGCCTGGGATGCCTGTAGCCCATATTGTAGTGCCTGGTTTGAGTCCTAGCTCTACTACCAACTCCAGCTTCCTGCAATTGCACATTCTTGGAGGAAATTTATGATGATTCAAACACTTAGTTTCTTATCATCCAAGATATCCAAGGAGACCCAGATTGAGTAATGCAACCCTGGCTGCCATATGCATTTGAGGAGTGAGCTAATGGATGGAGGATATCTATCTATTTATCTCTCTCTCCCTTTGCAATAAAATGAAAAAATAAAATAAACAAAGAACTTCTGAGCAGCCAACAGACTCCACTCTGGGATAAGTTAGTCCCCTAACTACCAATGCTTTCCTGTTAACTCCCTAACCACACAGATAATGATATTGATCCCCTGTTTGGAATAACTTACCAACCTCTGGCAGCAATAGCTGAGGTAGAACTGAACTGTCTATGCCTGGGTAAGTTGTAGATTGGACCTATCTTTGCCTATTCAGCCCCAAACTATTACTACTCAGGTTCCATGATGATAAAGGGGGAGATTGACAAGCCTATACTGAAAGAATTGCCTTTCTTTAGAAATTTTTGCTGGTCTATGAAATAACGTCTTTTCATTCAACTGAAATCAACTGGGATATACTCATTAAACAAAACCCCACATAAGAAAAGGTAAATTTGGTAACAGGTATTTATTTTAATAAAGAATTCACCATAGGATAACATTAAATAACAAGCTTCCCAAGTGCACTTATATAAAATCTTTTTAAGAGCACTGCCATTATAGAAAGTTAGCTAATATTTAAGCTGAATATACAATGACTCTTTAGGGGAAAGAGTGCTTAACTACTGAGAATAATTGTGGGTCTGCTTTAAAATTTAGGAAGTCACTGGTTTCTACAGCTTCACTATAATAATTTCTTCATTTTACACTTTAGCTGGCTCATCAGGAATAGTGCAAGGGAAATAGAAGAGAGCCTCTCACAGGGATAGACGGGACTGACAAAACACACATAAGCTCAGATTCCATTGCATTGTCCACATAAACAGAATCTTATTTATTCATCAATTAGAATAATCACTAGACACATTTGCTGCAGCTCAGCAAGCATCCATTTCCAGAAAGTATTGAAATTGGAATTCTATCAATGTTTATTCATTAAAAATATGAGCATCTAGATATCAATGGAAACAAAAATTCTGTCAATATTCTAATGATCAATTTTTGATCTACTACAGATAAAGATCAGCTACTACTAAACAATATAGTTTTTTTTTTCTTGAAAGTAGAAAAGGTGATATAGCTGGAGCAGGGAGAGAATAAAAAGAAGAAATAAGAGGAAAAATTTAAAGGGAACTTACACTATGGGGTGAATTGTAATAGGCAATTTCATGCTGTTTTTCTCATTTCACTCACACAAGCTACAAACAAAAAACATGAGAAATATTTTACTACATCTGTTTTACAAATGTGCAAACAAATTCAGAGAGATTAAATAATTTGTCTAGACTCCAAGAGATGGCTTTCGAGTAGCAGAGTTGGAATTTTTAGTATATCTGATTCATAAGCCTGGTATTTGGGGTAGACATTGTTGATGTCCCCCTAAATAGTGACATATTTACAAAATCAGGAAACAATAGAAGTATTGAAAAAAATAAAAAGATGAAGCATTCAACCTAGAGGTGCTCCTTGTGCCTTTCGACCTTCCATTTTTCAGTACATTTCTTCTCTTTTATAAGGTTGTTTTTTTCCTTATTGTAGAAAGGACACTTGTTCATCATAGAAAATCCAGAAAAGAATGGAGAATCTAAAAATCAACTATTATTTGCATTAGTTTCTAGGACAGAAATACAATATGTTTTTAAAAAGGTATAATTACCCAATTATTGTTTCTAAAATTGGAATTATTCTATACACATAGAGAATTTTTTATCATTTAATAGATTGTTAATATGCTTTATAAAAGACTGCAGGATTTTCTACTGTATAAATTCACCCTAATTTATGTAACCATTCCTTTTTTTGTTACAAATTCTTTATTACTTTAATTAACACCATAATAAATATGCTAGCTCATAAGTCTTTAAATATATTTCAAGTAATTTTCTTAAGATAAATTTCTATGAGTAAATCACTAGGTTAATGTGTCTGAGAATTTTCCAGGTTCTTGATACATATGGGCAGAATTGCCTTCAAAGTGATTGTGTCGATTTACAACCCAGCAACAGAGCCCCAGTCTGACTTTAATTATAACAAGATTTTTATGTTGTTCAAAACTCTTTCCATCTCATTATTTCTAAGGATGCTACTCTTCACTCTTAGTAGTTAATAAACTTTGTAAATTTTTTATTTGCTTAATATAGGTCTTTCTTATTAGCAACAATGAAAAAACAGGAAACAACTATATATAAATTTCACCCTTAAACATCCATGATTTCATTTAAGACTTAACACAGAAGTCTTATCTATATTTGTTAGATAAATGGAGAAATTTATTCAGAAGATTATTTTCCTGAGTATTTAAGCACTACTAGTATCCAAACATACAGATAACTCTGAAAAGTTATTTGGGGTAGACATTGTTGATGTCCCCCTAAATAGTGACATATTTACACTGATTCCTTAAAAAATAATGACAACATTTGAAAAGGGTTGTTCTGGCATTTGGCTTGCGGTGTGCTCTCAGCTTGTGGAGAAGTCCATGGTGATGTCACAGCCACCCAACCCACGTATGATGCACAAGGTATTGTAGATTGCACTGGGCTTCCTATGTGTTTTGATGACGAAGAAAAAAGGAAGGGTGGTGAGGTTGTGGTGTGTGATCTTATTATTTCCATATCAGCTGTGATATTTCCATTAGGTATTTATAAGTATGACCCATGCAGAGTAGGTCTGGTTGCTATTGAAGCCAGCCTCTTCCTTGTCTCTTGAAAAGAAACAACACTGAAATGATTCATGAATAATGATGGGGCTTGCATTTGGCCTAGGAGTTTTGATGCTGATTAGGACACCCATGTCCCACTCAAAGTTCCTGGTTTGACTCCCAGCTTACTACCAGTCTGAGTGTCAGAGTGGACCCTGTGAGGGAGTGGTGATGATTCAAATGCTTGGGTTCCTGCTAGCCCCCATGGAAGACCTGAATTAAATTCATGGCTCCTGGGTTCAGTTTGCTGAAGCCCCTGCCACTGAGAGCATTTGCAAAGTGAATCAACATATGGGAACATACGTTCTCTCTCTCATTCTCTCTCTCTTTCTCTCTCTCTCTCTCTCTCTCTCTCTCTCTCTCTCTCTCTCTCCCCTTGTTCTCTTTATTTGCCTCATAAATAAATAAATTTTAAGATGATAATAATCATGGAATTGCATTCTAAGAAAAAAATTCAAACATGACTTGGGAGGTGGCTTCACATGTAACAATTACTTTATCCCGCACCCGCAGTCCTCTTTACAGGTATTCAATAGGGGAAGTTTATGTGGGTAAATACTAAAAGGAAATGAAATCAGTATCTCAAAGAGATATGTGTGCATCAATGCTTATTTCCAAACTATTCACAAAAGCCAAGATAATCTCTCTAGATGTATGTTGATGGATGAATGGATAAAGGATGTGTAATGTTTATACACAATGAAATATTACTCAGCCACTAAAAAGAATGAAATATTGACATTTGCACCAAAATGGATGGAATTGGAGGTCATTATGTTAGGTGAAATAAACCAGAACAGAAAGACAAATATTGCATGTTCTGTCTCATATGAGGAAGTAGAAAAGAAAAGAACAAAATGGTCAGGGCTAGGGACAGAATAGTGATTACTAGAGGCTGGGAACTATGGCGAGGGGCAGGTGGAGGGGAGGATGAATATCAGGTGCCACATTCAGCATCATAGAGGTGATGATTCCTGTGTTTCGTAGCACTGTGGGACTATAATAGTTCACAACAAAGTATCAGATGCTGTGTGAAGAGCCAGAAAAGAATTCACAGGCTACCAACATAAAGAAAGAAAACTAAGGAAGTAGAAATGCTAATTGCCTGATTTTGCCAGTTAATGATATATGCATGTGTTGAACTCTTGCACTATATCCCATAAAAATGTACAAATATTACATGGTAGTTACAACTGAAATAAGTAAATAAATACATAAATACATTTTTTAAATTAAGGAAATATGTATATTTTTATCTGTGTGAAAACCCTTGGTAGATACATGAAGTTAATAGTCCTTTGTGATATTATTGATAGCCATTTAAACTGAATATCAGTAATCCAGTCACTTTAAATTCTATGATCACTTTAAATTGTCACATTCAGTCTAAATTCAGAAATTAGAGTGTTCAGTCCAAGATATGACAGCGCACACACTTAAATTTCCCTGGCTTTACCAAGGACCTGCTTGATGCCAGTCTTTAAGGTGAAAGTTGGCCTACATATTCCCTAGCTCTTTTGTGGTCTTATTTTTGATCCCCAAAGGGTGTAGCATGAGTACAAAGGAGAAAGAAGGGCAGCCATTTTTTGCCCAGCTATAGCTGTACACATATGGCTCTTGACTTTCTGAGTTCTGCAGCGGTGTGAAGTATTTTTTCTCTTGGCACGACTGTGAGGTTTCTTCTTGGAGCCTGATGATGGGTCCTTCCGACTGAAATCTGACGTGGTCAAAATATTACCTTTCTCCAGGCACCTGCTGCTCTACCCTACAAGGAGTCTCTCTAGCTTTCTTTCATCTTTCAGGAAGCTTTCCTGAACCACAAATAAATGGTTTTGGCCAGTTCTACTTGCTTATGACATATACATCATTTATATATATACATATATATACATATATATATCATTTATATACACACACATACATATATATATATCATATATATCATTTATGAAAATCTCTCAGAATTCCTGTGCTCCAAAAAAATGGGCCCTACCTCTCCTTTGCTTGAATCAGTGTAGCATGGGTGCCCACCTCACTCGCCACACCCTGGAGGAACTGACATATTCACATCAGCATTTTCCTTTGTAGTCACCTTCTGCTTGAAGGCAAGAAACAGACCCTGATTTTTCAATCACTCTGTTTTCTCAATGCCTTGTATTTCCTTTGTTTGGGGTACATAAACAATTGAGAGAGATTTTTTGATTCTGGGTTCCTGAAGGCTACTGAAGGTACTACAAATGTTTAGCCAAAAAGGGTGGAGGTGAGAGGATGCTAAGGAGAAGTAAACAGCTGGCATGAACGGAACTGAAGAAGTGTGGGTTCCACGGGTCAAATGTCACAGAGAACTTAAAGAGTCTAGTGACTGAACAAAGGCTAGGTGATAGAAAACGTAGGCAAACATTATTGCTCTTTGAGAAAAGTGCTTAATAAAGGGACAGGGTCAAAATGAAAATTCCTATATGTAGTTCTTTACCACTCCATGTTCAGACCACATGTATAGTTATGTACTGAATAACTAACTCGCTATATACTGAGTAATTTTTATAAATAAACAGTTATATAAAATGACATCATTAATGTCCTGTCCCCACCTCCTGACAAAGACGCACCATAGGATATAAACCTCACTTTCTGCTTCAGTCTCCATCCATTAACTGGCCCATTTATTAGCCCATTCATGAACCTAGGGTTTCTGTCAAGTCTCCAGCATGATCCTCTTACCTGTACATACCTGACCAAAAGGGAAGCTGTAAACACACATCATGATTGCCATTTTCATCTTCATCCATATGTCCTCCCGTGCCTTGACCTTGTCTCTGTAATTTCTACAGCAACCACTGCAGAATAAATTTATCTTCACCATTTGATTAATGTATTCTTTTTCTTTTTTTAAAGATTTATTTATTTATATAAAAGTCAGAGTTACATAGAGAGAGGAGAGGCAGAGAGAGAGAGAAAGATCTTCCATCCACCGGTTTACTCCCCCAGTTGGCCACAACTGCCAGAGAGCTGTGCTGATGTGAAGCCAGGAGCCAGGAGCTTCTTTGAGTCTCCCATGCAGGTGCAGTGGCCCAAGGACTTGGGCCATTTTTACTCCTTTCCCAGGCCATAGCAGAGAAGTGGATCAGAAATTGAGCAGCTGGGACTCGAACCAATGCCCATATGGGATGCTGGCACTGCAGGCGGTGGCCTTACCCACTATGCCACAGCACCAGCCCCAACTTGAGCCATCTTCTACTGCTTTCCAAGGCCACAGCAGAGAGCTGGATCAGCAGTGGGGAAGCCGGGTCTCGAAGTGGTCCCCTTATGGAATGCTGGCACTGCAGGCATCAGCTTAACTCACTATGCCACAGCACCAGCCTCAATGTATTCTTTTTCATTAATTTTTTATTTTAAATGCATATATTATATCTCCTGAAATAGAATTAAGACCTAAATATATATATATATATATATATATATATATATATGGCATAGGCATTTCCATATATATATACGGAAGAGAGAGAGATTTTCTATCTATTGGCTTATACCTCACAGGCCCACAACAGTGAAGACAAAAACTGGAGCTGAGTACTCAAACCAAGTCTCCCATATAAATGGCAGGAACCCAGTTTCTTCAGCCAATCTTTTTGCCTCCCAGAGTTTGCCTGAGCAGGAAGCTGGAATCAAGAGCCGGACTTGAGTATAGAATTCATGTACTCCAATATGGGTTGCTGGCATCTTAATTGATGTTTTAACCACGAGCCTAAACTCCCACCCCACATTCTGCCTTAATTTTAAACATTCAGTTTTTTTCCATCTCTTACAAGGCAAAGTCAAAAGCTCTGAGCACACCATACAACTCCATTACATTATTATTAGTGGTAACATAATTGGAGTTTAATGCATCAAAGCTTTTCACATGCACAGATGGAAAACAAACTTCTGGAATTCCCTCAGTAATCCTGATTTAAATTTAGTTGCTCAATACAAAAATATTAAGTATTAATTGTATTCCAGACACTAGACATAAAGGAACTACCTTTAGAGATCTTACATTGTGAAGTTTGAATTAATTTTATGTTGCTATTCTAGGAAATTACTATCAATCTAGCAGTTGAAAACACCAATTTATTATCTTAGGGTTCTGGAAGTCAGAAGTCTGAAATGAATCCCACCAGGCTAAAAAGTGAGTGATGGCAAGATTGCATTTCTGGAAGTGCTTGGGAAGAATCCACTCACTTGCCTTGTCTTCATCCATGAGGCCACTGGCATTCCCTGGCTCCTGGCCCACACCCATCTTCAAAGCTAGTGATAATGCTCTTCGTCTGCACATCACAGCACACCAACCTGTTTCCATCATCACATATTTTCTGACTCTAAATTTTCTCCCCTCTTCCTCTACTTTGAGAGCTCTTTGGATTGCAGCAGCCTATGGACAATCCAGGATTATCTGCTGTAAGGTCAGCTGACTAGCAACCTTAATTGCTTGATGGCATGTAACTTGACAAATTCATCAGTTCCAGTGAGTAGTAGGTGGAAAGCTTTTGGGAGGCATTATTCTGCCTACCATTCTAATATAGTTAGTATGACATAAATGAGTAAAACAAGATATTTTATGATATAAGAGAAGTCTGATTAGAGCAAACTGGAAGCAAACAGAGAGATACAAAGGACTCTGTGACAATTTCTGACTCGTAGAGGGCCAACTATCACTCTAAAATGAGGTGTCACTGGATTTAGAGGTTTAAAAATGGTATAATTTCTCTCCAGGCTAATGAGATGAGTTGATGTTGGAAAAGAATAATTCTGAGCAAAGACAGCAGGAGCAAAACTGCTTATTCATGAAACAGTGTGACAAGTTCATGCAAATTGAAAGAATTTTATGCAAAGTGTAGCACACCAAGATATAAAATTAGAGGAGAACAGGGGACATTTTAGAAAAATTCTTGCATAACATATTGAAGATTTGAGATTTTTACCTTGAAAATATGGATGAGTGATGCTCACAGGATTTTGGCCAACAAATTAATATAAGTTTTGTGCATTAACAACAGTTCCTCTAACCAAGAGTATTATAGGACTAAAAGTAAGAATTTCAGCAGCATCTCAGTCTGGAAATAAGAGCCTGAAATGAGAGAGTTGCAAAGAGAATTGAGGAGATAGCATGATGAGAAAATAGTGGGAAAGATTTGTGAAACTTAATGAGTGACTGGATTTGGAAGGTGAAAGGAAAGGACATTTCCAGGATGACTCACGAGAGTTGCATGATTGGTCCTACCCAGTGAAAAGGGGTCATGAGAAAAAGAGCACATTTAGAGAGAGTTGAATTCTATTTGGGATGTGCTTATTTATTGTAAGATACTAACGAGAAATCCAGAAGACTTCCAGGAGGGAGTTAGTCAACGTAGGCTGGAAATGGGGCAAGTGTGTGCTACATATTTAGAGATGAGATCTATTCCTATGACGGTTCAAACTGTGAAATTGTTGGTAATCGCTTGGTGGAAAGGGACGAGACCAGGATCAGAACCCAGGGAACCTCCAGGATTTATAAAAGGGTTGAGGAAGATTCCGATTGGAATCTAAGAAGTAAGTGAGGAATGTGAAAGAAAGCTGTTGCAAAAATCAAAGGAAGAAAGGTTTTCCAGAAGAGAAGGATTAGTAATGTCAAGGATCAGAGAAGAGTCCAATAAAATGATGATGAATAGAAGCCCGCTGGACTTGGTGTTTATGGCAACATAGCTGACCTTTGCTGGTGTCATTGAAAAGTGGAAAGGAAACTTAACTGCATAGTGTTAAAGAATACACTAGTGGCAATCATGTTAAAACTGTGCTTTCAGTGTTTCTGACTTTGAAGCAAAGGAGTCAGCAAGAATTAAAGTCTGAAAAGGTTTATTTGGTTTCAATTTCTTTTTCAGAAAAAGACATAAGGATTTCAAATCTTCATTGCTCCATAAAACTCTTTACAACTGTTCCAAAGAGTTCTCAAAACTCCCATAAAATAGAACATACCATTGTGAATGTCTCAATCGCCCAGACAATTTCCCTAATTCTCTTTGTACCAATGTACCTAGCACACGATAGAGGTCAAAAATCACTTCTGGAATTAATAAATGCATGAATAAATAAATGAGAATTTATTGACTGCTTTACCAAATTTTTGAACAATGAAATATTCCCATGCTCTTTGGAAAAATGGATTTCAATGATGTTCTTTGGTCACTGGGCACCAAGATATATGACATGTAGGCTGTATTCAATATATTTCTTTATAACCAACGAACAATAACTGGCAGAACATTTTCTCTCCAGGGATTTAATTTTCATTAGAATGCTCTCTTTATTGCTTACACCACCCTTTCTAATAAGTAACCTGAGTACAAGCGTCCTACAGAGATGATTCTTTGAAGAGAGTTTCAGTTTGCTCTACATTTGTGCCGTCCTGCCCCATCATCCTCACAGGATCAGTCAGGGTAGTTTCTTGCCACTTTGAGCCTAGGGAGGAAAAGGAATTTATAGGCACTCCTGGAAAATTTGACATGTTTCTCTTGAAATCTGGAGCATCTCATTTTCACTCACTAAGGGATAAAGGTGACAGGGACAGCTGCTGAGAGACCAAGAGAGGAGAGGTGCCTGCTGCAAAGAGTTGTTCTGAATCCATGTTTAAAGGGATTCTGTCAAAAAAGACTCCTGAAGAAAGGCCCAAAATAAAAAAAAAAAAATACATAAGAGATCATTTCCGGGAAAGAAGCTAGGGGATTCGGGATCATGGCAAATGGAGACCTGGAGGAGAGCCACCCTCCATGCCAGGAGTGGTCTGTTCCGTAGTGCAGAGGAGGTTTGGGGTGTATGAAATAAGACAGCAACAGTGAGTTGCAGAGGATGCAATGAATCCCAAAGACATCTTCAAGGAAGCATGTGCAGAACTGGGTGGACATAAATGAGAAAGTGGTGACTCAGGAAAAACTCAGAGATGACTCAGATAAAACAAGATATCTTCAGGTGGACCGGACATCCAGGAAGAGAAAAACAAGAAGATGAAACATAGGCTCACTTTTAGATAAATATTTTCATGTTTGGTGTAGATTTAGCCAGGATCCCTCAGCACTCCAACATACTAAGCCATAACTACTTATTCATGCCTTAAAATCTCAGTACAGGAAGTGTCTGGGTAGAAGTTACTCATTTAAGGTCGGGCTAGATATCCCCACCTGCTGGGTTCCCTTCTCCCTTTGTTTTGGCCACTCTTTGGTGTAAGGCAGTCTCAGAAAGAACAACCCACAACTGCTCTGAGACTTTTAGATTACTACAGCCATTGGAGGTCTAAAGGCCTAAGGCAAAACTGAGTAGAGACTTTTGACCAAGGAATTTGGTTGGTCAAGGGACTGAAGTTACTTGTTAATAATTGGTCTTTTTCTTCTTCCCCCTCTTTGAACATTCTGCTTCTCTTTTCTGGTTTTAATATTTAAATTAAGAAAAACCCAAAATATTCAAAATAATGAATAGTCATGATTCATTAATAACTTGTCACTTTTAATAAATTTAATAATTTTGCATATTTCCTACAGAAAAATTTTTAATAAATAAAATGTTAAACAAATTCACCCTCTTAGTCATATTTCTTCCTTTTCTATATGTAAACATTGTCCCAAATTTGAAGTTTGTTATGTGCATACACATGGTTTTGGACTTGTACTATGTATACACATGTATCCATGTTGGCCTATACAGTTCAGGATTACTTCCTTTCATTTAATAATGGGCCACAATTCCTTTATGTACTCTCCAATGACAAATATTTAACATGATTTCAGTTTCCCCTCTTATAACACTGGAATAACAACTTTTTATTTGCATTGCCTTGTATGTATGTTATGGATCTTCTCCTAGACATTTATATGAATTTGTGCATATACACTTTAATGGGACGATGCTCTTCTCAGTTGGATTATTCTAGAAGGAAAGCCCACAGATCCAATACCCAGAGCTCACTTGATTGATAATGCCAGGAAGAACCAATAATATTGCAAGTACCTGCTCACAAGTTCAAATGTTTATTCTCCACTGTTCTTTCATTTGCTTCTCCCATAATTCCTATTACATGGAATTAGAACCATTCCATTTATCCTACACATCTTTCTATCCTATATGTCTGTATATTTTTCATCTTTTCTCTCCAAATTGTATTTTCAGTACAGTTTTTAAATACACTGATCCTGAATTTGCATCCTGATAGTTTTCTGCCTATTCAATATTTATTCAGATAAATGCAACTGATATTTAATTTTCAAATCACATGTTCTTTTATATTAAATATCATTTAAGTTCTCTTATTTAATTCTTTCACATTTTCATTTATCTACTGAGCATTGCAATATACTTATTTTAAACTTTTATTCAAATTGTTCTATGAAACTTGTTTCAATGGGAGTTTCTTCATTGAGAATCTCTTCTTATGTTTTGTAATGATTGTCTGTAGATTAAATAGTTGAAGATTCTTTTTCTCTTTCTTTTCTTCCCAGGTCTGAACCACATCCTAGGATCTGGGAAAGAATTTAGACAATCTATAGTGGGAATGGAGGTAGGTGGAGGCTACATCATTGTTTGCTGTGCTTCTCTCTCATCCATGACTTCCTGTGTGATGTCAAGCATGTCACCACTCCCTCATATGTGGGCGCAGGACCTCAGAACCCCCTAACACAAATTTTCTGTTTCCAAATGTCAGGGATCTTTTAGCTCTATGAGCCATTTCTCCCATTTCCCAATTTTTCCTGTAGTCTTGAAATTCTTCGTGCAATGCCTTCCAACATCATATTGTGGGAGATAACCTGATGAGGTCATCTCACACCCATCTCCAGATCCCTCAGAGCCTTTGTTACCCTTCTACTCTGGCACTAGGCTAGCCTCAGAGTTCCCTATCAGATATTCTGCCTCCTGGCTGCACAGTGGAAAGTGGAGCACAGTTTTCTTCAGCACTGGGGCTCCTGCTAGACTGATCTGAGTTTCTACTTCCTACCTACAAAGGCACAAAGGATCGAAAGCTAACAGTGGGCACAGTGCAGGACTCATGTGATCAACCACAGCTTTCTTGTTCTATTCTCCCTTCTTTTATTTTTTTTTTAAATTTACTTATTTTTTTTGAAAGGCAGAGTTACAGCAGCAGAGAAAAAGAGAGGTTTCCATTCCCCTGGTTCACTCCCCAAATAACCACAACAGCCAGAGCTGGGTTAACCTAAAAGTAGGAGCCTGCAGCTTCTTCTAGGTCTCCCACATGGGTGCAGGGGCCCAAGGAGTAGGATCATTTTCTACTGCTGTCTCAGGCCATAGCAGAAAGCAGAATCAGAAGTGAAGCAGCCAAGACTCAAACCGGGGCCCATAGGGGCACTTTACCAACTACATCACAACACCGGCCCCTCTACTCTTCCTTCTTAAGGAAGGAAAGGACTCTCTAGTCCAATCTAATTTATGTCCTATCCCCAGATGAGTTAGTCCAGGGTATGAAATGGAAACTTTTTAAAAAATGATTTATTTTTTATTTATTTGAAAGACAGAGTTACAGAGAGAAGGGGAGAGGCAACGTGAAGGGGAGAGAAGGAAAGAGACCAATGTCTTCTGTCCACCAGTTCAATCCCCAAATATCCCTTTTTTTAAGTCTTTTTTTTTTTTGACTGGCAGAGTGGACAGTGAGAGAGAGAGACAGAGAGAAAGGTCTTCCTTTGCCGTTGGTTCACCCTCCAATGACCACCGCGGCAGGCGTACCACGCTGATTCAAAGGCAGGAGCCAGGTGCTTCTCCTGGTCTCCCATGGGGTGCAGGGCCCAAGCACTTGGGCCATCCTCCATTGCCTTCCCAGGCCACAGCAGAGAGCTGGCCTGGAAGAGGGGCAACCGTGACAGAATGTGGTGCCCCGACCAGGACTAGAACCCTGTGTGCCGGTGCCGCAAGGTGGAGGATTAGCCTATTGAGCCTCGGCGCCAGCCTATCCCCAAATACACTTAATAACAAAGACTATGCTAGCCAAAGCCACAAGCCTGGAGCTTCTTCCAGGTCTCCACTGGGTGCAGGGGCCCGAGCACTTGGGCCATCTTTCACTGCTTTCCCAGGTACATTAGCTGGAAGCTGTATAGGAAGTGGAGCAGCCAGGTTTGAACAGGTGTACATATGGGATGCCAGTATTGAAGGTGGTGGCTTAACCCGCTACACCACAACACTGGCCTCCTGCACTAGAAAATTATATTCATTATTATCCCTCAACCTCAACTGCATTTTGAAACAAAGCTTTTTTCTCCAATCTATTGAGTCTGTTGCAACTACTAGACTGCTTAGAGAAACCCAGCAGCCAACATTTTACCTCTTTCCCTCTAAGCCACCCCTGATCTGAGAAAGAAAACAGAATGACAGCACTGCTGCCTAAATGCTGGGTAAAAGAAATGTTAGAGAAGAAACTTTAGTTAAAATATCAGCATTTTCTCTGAGCTATTCCTAACAGCACACTGGTCTCGTTCAGTGCTGTGGCAACAGCAAATATGGCAAATATGGTTCAGGCTTTGTTCTTATTCCTGGAACTTTCCCATTTTAAAATCCTCTAATCATGTAGAATGCACCGCCTTGTGAGAGTTTTTAGAATGTCACCATCCAGATTGAGTCACCAGGGGATACTGTGTTTCCAGGCTGGAACTGGAGACTAAATCTCCCCAGGTCATTGGCTTTTAGGAATAGATGGACACTTTTTCATCTATTCCATCTTATCCTATAACCTCCATCCCCGCCATCCCATCTTTGAGAGTCCCTTTAAAATATTCAAAACACCAGATTTAAGATTGAATTAAGATGATGCTTATACAGTTTCCTTTTTTAAAGCAACAATCAGCTTGGCCATGTGGTGCTGATACTGTCAAGCCTCTATTTAAAGGAAACTACAGAAAAATTGAGTCCTTCTCTCTAGGTCTCTGCCCCTCCCATTTTCTCTCCTCCCTCCCTCTCTCTCTCTCTCCTATTCAAGTGTCAGGAAAATTCTCTGTGCCTCTCTCCAAAGGCACCTCAACAGCTGTGAACTCATGACCTAATTGTTCTAATGGCATTCCCAAGCTCCCCTGCTCAAGGCCAGAGAAATCACAGCCCTTTGGACCTGTAGCCAGTAATTCATGGTACTTAGTCAAACTCCTTCCTCTCCACCAGGCCCCCTCCTGCTCCGTTCCTGCCCCTCCCCCTGTCTTCTTGCTCTCACTCTCTGCTCTTTCCTCACACCAAGCTGAAGCAGCTTGATCACCTGCCAACTGCTATTGATTTTTGCTTCCCAATCTCCAGGCTGGATGGAAGGAAAAGATTAAAAACAGTTTGTCAGTTTGAAGTTGAATAAGAATTCGGCACAAGGGACGTCTTAGAAATGTGAGGAAGTGGCAGGGGAGGTTGGTAGTGTGAGTAGTCAAGGCCAAAGCAAGTCTTAAGGGAGGTTAACCCTTTAGCACAGCAAGCTCCAGAATTTTTGTGAAGAGAATTTTGCTGTAATCTATTGCACTCCCTTTTTTGTGTATTATACAAAGATTCTCATGTTTTTCTCTTCATCTACAGCATCCAAAAAGATTTTATCGGGAGTGTCCTAGCCCCCTTTGGCTCACTGGCACTCGAATCGTTGTTAAATTCCTACACAAGATCCCTCACCAAGATCCCTGCTACTTTCTGCCAGACCACTTTGTCCTTACAGCGAGCTGGTGTCTAGATGTCTGAGGCTCCTCAGTCATAGGGATCCACTGTCCTGAACACCTGAGCTCTGTCTGTGCCTCTTAATATTCATGCAGCAGGTTCGCTCTGTCCTTGTCAAGACAGAGTAGGGAGACCAGGAAAATTTACCCTTCACAAAAATGAGTATCATTGACTCGTGAAGGATCCTTTTGGTTTCTTTGTCAGCTATAGAGATGACAAATGATTTACAGGCATCTGTAGCAAATCTGAAGAGCCAAAGCACAAAGAATCAGCATGTGCAGGAGTCAAATTGAGGGCACTAAAATTTGACTCACTCCAAGGACAGGTTACTAATCTTCTAAGAGTTCAAGAGCTGAGCTAAAGCAGGAGGACCACCTTTCCCTCCATTGTAAGCAGAACAGTTAGAACCAGGTCAGACCAGTGTGTGGTCAACAGAGGCAAGAAATGGAGATTTCTGTACCATAATGACAATTTGGACAGTAATACAAAAATTGTTATGGACAGATTCGATCCTCTCCTTTCCCTGATAATTTCTGAATTGTTTGATACCAATGGTGTGTACAACTCATAGCACAACCTGAAAAAAATCACACTTGCTAACATGAAAATTCTGAATGGTAGCCACCTGTGCATTCCTATTTTGTTACTTATTACCAATTTTTGTCCACATGGTCTGTATATGTAACAAATAATACACAGAAGTGTTCAAAAAGTCAGAATGTCATGAGATGAGTGAATGAATAAAACTCTTCCCAATATTAGGGTTTCTATTCCATTTATTATAAATATTTAGGCAAAATGAACATAGAATCTCCAGCTCTTCTACTAAAGAAAGGAGGATTCCTGGTCTAGTGCAGATATCCTGTTTTGCTCACGCATTTCTCGTCTCATGGCATAGACTTTGTCACATCAGCTTCTTTCCCCCAGATCTTTAATACCTGGACTCAAGCTTATCTTTTTCACATGTCCTAACCCTAATCTCTGCTTTGACTTTCCCTCTGAGAAACAGATTTTTTCCCCAAATATATTCTTCAAAATACTGCTTGTGGCTGTGTGATAATAATTCTCAAAGTCTGGTTGTTTCTGTTTTGATAGTGACTCTATTACTTCTGTAATGAACAGATATCTTACAGTAAATGGAATGGGATTAAAATCTCATTTGAAGGGAAAAAATATCACTTGGTTTTATAATAACTGCCTATATAAAGGTAATTTGAAAATACCCATCTCATTGGGCAAACTAATGTCATGATAGTCTTTTTATATTATTCCCTTTAAATATTCACCCAGTGGAGAATCAAGATGGCTGAATAGGGAAAGATATACTGATTTTGTCCTTGGAGACCTATCAGAAGAGGAGAGGAGGAACCCCAGGAGACAGTAGGAGAGAAGTGCTCAGTGGAAAGTTTCCAGAAAGAAGGGAGACGCTGTGGAGCAGCAGGGACTGTACAATCTTGCAGCAGGTAGTAGGGTGCTGCTGGGGACTCCCACAGCCAGTAGCTGAGGGGACATCAGCTTCTCAGAGCAAGGTGAGAGGAAACTAGAGCAGCCTACCCATCACTGGTGATATTGTCTGAGGGAGAACCTCATGGTCCCCAGTGACTTTGAGTCTGGCCTGAAGAACTAGTGAGGGCTGGGTGCCCAAATAACCCAATGGAAGGAGGGCATAGTGCTTTCCTCCCCTACCCACCAAGGTCCCCACAGCTTGGAGGACACAGCATCTTAATGAGGTGAGTAGAGACTGCTACAGCCTGTTTGCCATTGGTGGATTTTAGTTGAAAAGTTAAATCTGTTGTCCCCACTGAAATTCAGTACTGCCTGGAGAGTTTACGGGGAGGACATGACACCCATTTAGTTCCATTAAAGAGGGCACGCTGCTATACTCTACTCATCCCAGTAAAGCACTAGAGTCAGCTTCCCAAGGCAGAGCATCAACCAACCTCCTTGGATTAGCAGGTAACTCTAGAAATAGGGTGGGTGCTCTTTGCATATGGAGACACTGGCTGGGCAAAGAGTGGAACCCCTGCTCTCTGTGACTCTGAGAGACTTGCATCTTGTGGCTGTAGGAATCCTGTGACTGTGAACAGTGTGTAGGGGTGTTGCTGTGAATTTAGGCAATACTGGATCTGGATCTAGGAGCTGAGAACTCCTTGACTGAGAGGGAGGATAATCACCCAAGGCTCCATGCTCACACTAAGGAGCACACAGATTCTTTGTGTGGTTTGTGCACCTGAGTGGATGGGGTCCACAAGCACTGTGGGCTCACCCTGGGCAGTTGGTTCAACTTGAATGAGAGGGCCTGGGGTTGTGAATGTATAAGGCAGTGCCATTACGACCTCCCCACTGGTGATGATAGAGATCTACCATGTTCAGCTTCAGTGTCATTGTGGACTCTTGCCGCACCTTCAAGCATAGGCCAGAGCTCCCTGGATCTTCCGAGAACATATATTTGGATGTCCCCTGAGGGAGCAGGCATTTCACTAATCCAAAAAGAGACATTTCAAAGAACAAAGCACTTAGAGGAGAAAATTGACAAGTGTTTCCACAGATGCCTAAAAATAAATCTAGGAATACAAGAAACATGAACAAGGAAGATATTGTAGAAAAATCAAACTGAAATATTAGAAATGAAGAATGCACTATGCCAAATAAAAAAATACAGTGGAAAGCCTTAACAATGTACATAAAATTCACAATAAGGCAAAAGAAAGAATATCCAACCAATAGTATTAAGTAGAACAAAAAAAACCTAAAAGGGATAAAGTATTACATTGTACATCAAAACTCAGGACAAGGGCTGATGAAGTCACTGTTTCTCAAAGTGTACATTTCACTTCAACAGGTTTCCTTTTTGGTGCTCGGTTAGTTGTCATCGATCAGTGAGAACATATGATATTTGTTCCTTTGGGCCTTGCTTAATTCTCTCAGCATGATGTTTTCCAGATTCCTCCATTTTGTTGCAAAAGACCGGATTTCATTGTTTTTGACTGCTGTATAGTATTCTATAGAGCACATGTCCCATAATTTCTTTATCCAGTCTACTGTTGATGGGCATTTGGGCTGATTCCAGGTCTTAGCTATTGTGATTTGAGCTGCAATAAACATTAAAGTGCAGACTGCCTTTTTTTTGTTTGCCAATTTAATTTGCTTTGGGTAAATTCCAAGAAGTGGGATGGCTGGGTTGAATGGTAGGATTATATTCAGGTTTCTGAGGAATCTCTAGACTGACTTCCATAGTGGCTTTACCAGTTTGTATTCTCACCAACAGTGGGTTAGTGTCCCTTTTTCCCCACATCCTCACCAGCATCTATTGTTGGTAGATTTCTGACTGTGAGCCATTCTAACCGGGGTGAAGTGAAACCTCATTGTGGTTTTGATTTGCATTTCCCTGATTGCTAGTGATCTTGAAAATTTTTTCATGTGTCTGTTGGCCATTTGGATTTCCTCTTTTGGAAAATGTCTATTGAGGTCCTTGGCCCATCTCTTAAGTGGGTTGTTTGTTTTGTTGTTGTGGAGTTTCTTGAACTTTGTAATTAACACACAATTATTCTTAGGTGTTTAAATTTAACTAAAAAGTGATCTTTGTTAAATGTAAGAGTGGGAATAAGAGAGGGAGGAGATGTACAATTTGGGACATGCTCAATCAGACTTGCCCCAAATGGTGGAGTTAGAAATGTGCCAGGGGATTCCAATACAATCCCATCAAGGTGGCATGTACCAATGCCATCTCACTAGTCCAAGTGATAATTTCAGTTCACAATTGATCACACTGATAGGTCTAAGAGTCAAAGGAATCACACAAACAAGACTAGTGTCTGCTAATACTAACTGATAGAATCAAAAAGGGAGAGAACAATCCATCATGGGAAGTGGGATACACAGCAGACACATAGAATGGCAGATGTCCTAAACAGCACTCTGGCCTCAGAATCAGCCCTTAAGGCATACATATCTGACTCAAGAGCCAATGAGAGTATTTTAGGCACGGGAAGCCAAGACACTGCGGCAAAAAAAAAAACAAAAAAACAAAAAAACAAAAAACAAAAACAAACAAACAAACCTAAATGAAAGATCTCTGCAAGTGAGATCCCAGTAGAAAGAACAGGCCATCAAAGAAGGAGGTACCTTTCTCTGAAGGGAGAAAAGAACTTCCACATTGACTATGACCTTGTCTTAATAAGATTGAAGTGGGCTTCCATAGCCTTCACAACTCATGACTAGAGCCTACGGAGATTACTGATGCCATAAACAAGCGTCAATTTGTTAAGTCAACAACAGGAGTCACTGTGCACTTACTCCTCATGTAGGATCTCTGTCCTTAATGTGTTGTTCAATGTGAACTAATGCTATAACTAGTGCTCAAACACTATTTTGCACTTTGTTTTCTGTGTGGGTGCAAACTGATGAAATCTTTACTTAATATATACTAAATTGATCTTCTGTATATAAAGATAATTGCAAATGAATCTTGATGTGAATGGAATGGGAGAGGGAGCGTGTGATGGGAGAGTTGTGGGTGGGAGGGAATTTATGGGGGGAAAAGCCATTGTAATCCATAAACTGTACTTTAGAAATTTATATTTGCTAAATAAAATTTAAAAAGAAAAAAAGAAAATATCCTAGATAGAAGACAGATCTTTAGAAATGTCTCAGTATTACCAAAAAAAGAAAAGAAAAAATAACTGGAAACACTGTTCAAGATTTATAGGATATGATCTAGTGAGCAAATATACATGTCTTGAGAGTCCCTAAAGATTTGGAAAGACAGAATGGCTTAGGAGATGTATTTGAGAAATAATAGCAGAAAAGTTCCCTGATTTGGAGTACAGGAAGCCTATAGAACCCCTAGTGGTGTGATTAGAAAAGATCTTCACCACAACACATTGTAGTCGAGCTTTCAAAAGTAGAACATTGAGGAACAATACTAAAATGTGCAAGAGAAATTTCAGATTTCCTTCAAAGGATCTCCAATTAGATTGACAACTGATTTCTTATCAGAAATTCTACAAGCTAGGAGAGAAGGGAGAGATATAATCCAATTACTAAAGGAAAAAAAATGCTGACCCAGAATACGGTACCCAGTAAAGCTGTCATTTATAAATGAAGATTAAACAAAAGCATAAAGAAATAGAAATGGAAAGACTTCGTCACCTGGCCAACCTTACAAATGGTACTTAAGGATGTGCTAGACACAGAAACAGGTAATCAGCATTATGAAAGAATGTGAAGACGGAATAACTCCTAGTAAAAGTACAAAGGAAATCTAAAACAAGCAATAGGAAATTTATAGAAAAATGGCAGTACTGATTCATTACTCATCAAGAATATTGTTCAATGTAAAAGGTCTAAATTCTCCAGTTAACAGATACAGACTGGGGCTGGTGTTGTGGCATAGCAGGTTAACCTAACACCTGCAGCACTGGCATCCCATATAGGCGACAGTTCAAGTCCTGGCTGCTCCACTTTGATTCAGCTCTCTGCTAATGTGCCTGGGAAAACAGCAGAGGACGGCCCAAATGCATGGGCTCCTGCACCCACAAAGAAAACCCAGAAGATCCTGCCCCCTGGCTTTGTGTTGGCCCAACCCTGGCTTTGCAGCCATTTGGCAGAGTAAACCAATGGATGGAGGACCTCGCTTGTTCTCTGTCTTTCCCTCTCCCTCTGTAACTCTGCCTTTCAAATAAATAAAATAAATTTTAAAAAAAGATACAAACTGGCTGAATGCATTTTAAAAAAAGACCAATATGTATATTGACCACAAGAAACATGCCACATCAACAAAAATATATACAAGGTGGAAAGGGATGCAAAAAAATGTTGCATGCGTACACAACTCAAACACAATCAACAGAAGCCATTCCAATATCATGTAAGAACTTTAAGACAAAAATTGTTAAAAGAGACAAAGAAGGACATTATGCAATGAATAAGCAGTTAATTCAAGAGCAAGATGTGACTGTAGTAAATGCAACCAATACTAAGACACTTGGTTATGTAAAACAAATGTTAACGGATTTAAAGGGAGATATATGCTCCAATATAATAATAATGGGGCATTTCCACACCTACTTTCATCAATGGGCAGATCAGTGAGGCAATTTAAATCAACAAAGAAACAACAGAGCTAGTCTTATAATCTGAGCAATGAATTAAAAGCACTCTCCAAAAAATAAAAACAACTTCTATAAATATTATCACACAACTTTTTTTTTTATTTGACAGGTAGAGTTGTAGACAGTGATAGAGAGAGACAGAAAAATGTCTTCCTTCCATTGTTTTACTCCCCACATGGCTGGTTTGGCCAGCGCTGCACCGATCCGAAGCCAGGAGCCAGGTGCTTCCTCCTGGTCTCCCATGTGAGTGCAGGAGCCCAAGCGCTTGGGCCATCCTCCACTGCCCTCCTGAGCCACAGTAGAGAGCTGGACTAGAAGAGGAGCAACCGGGACTAGAACCTGGCACCCATATGGGATGCTGGCGCCGCAGGCTGAGGATTAACCAAGTGAGCCATAGCTCTGGCCCCTGTCACACAACTTTAAGGAGTGGTTTAACATGTAATTTTTCCCATTAATTATCCATTATAATTTATTCATTTCATATATATATGCATGTGTGTGAGTGTATGTGTGTAGATGTCTATATTTGTATCCATATCAATACCTATTAGGTAGAAACAGATATGGATACAGATATATAGTTATATGGAGAGTTATTGTGACCCTCCCGCATCTCACATACTATCTTTCTACCTTTCCAAACCCAGGGATAATTGACTTCTTGGAGTTTTATTGTCCTCCTTCTCCTTAGAGTCAGTTCCAGTGATATATAGCTCATAACTGAAAAATTCAAGTATATTTCTGTGTACACACTCTCACTCTGAATACTCTGAATATTTGGTTCTACTTTTTCTGAGTCCCTGGATGTAAAGCTTGAATTGTGTCAAACATCCTTTAGAACTGGATTCTGATATTTGTTTTCATTTTATTTGTAAGGCAGAGAGCCAAGCAGAGGCAGATATCTTTCATCTGATGGTTTACTCCCCAAATGCCTGTAACAATGACAGTGAGGTCAGTCTGAAGCCAGGAGCTCTGACTCCATTTCAGTTGATCATGTGCGTGGCAAGGACACTATTACTTGAGCCAGCATCTGCTCCCGAGGTTGTCCACTAGCAGGAAGTTGGATCAGAATCAGATGAGTCAGCAATTGAACCAGACACTCTGATATGGGATGGGGGAAATCCAAGCAGCATCTTAACTCCTGGGACAAACACCTGCTCATGGTTTCCCATCTAAGTCATTTTTTTTTACCAGTTTCTTTTCCAAGTATTTGAACCCCCATAATTAAACCTCAATCTGTGCATGTGCTACAAATGATTGTACAATTTCTTGGATGAATTAGCAGCCCAAATAATTAACTATTGCTCCAAAATTCTCCATTACCACACTGCACCTTGATAAAGTGATTTTGCATTACATTTCCAATAACTCTATGAAAGTATTTCATGGAAAATAAAAGTAGAAGATAATTTGGGGAATTCAAAAATGTTTGGGAATTCATGCATACCTGTTTTTAAGAGTATAAATTTTCCATGAACCTTTTGATATACTCTTTCATTTCCAGAGATGACACTGCATCCATATTTCTAATAATTTTTTTAATGCCTAATCCACTTTAATGGCCACTTATACTTCTAGAAACCAGGAATTCCAACTCTAATCTAGATACTTAAAACGAACTCAGTATACCTAACTACCTTAGATTACTACATCAATATTCAAAAGAAAAGAGAGAATGTGACATTTAGAAATCACAAAGATTATCTTCATAAGATAGAAGTGATTTACATTTTAAGAACAAAACAATATCATTAAAGACTAAGAAATGTGTAACAGTTCAATAAAATGATTATAGAATAACTACAAAAATACAGCAATAAAATACAGAAAAGGATTGATTACATAATAAGTTTATTTAGTTAATTGGTTCTAGAAAAATTAGATATTTATAAAATTTAAGTTAAGATTTTCTCTAATATCAACTAAATCTTAGCAAAACTACTAAAATACATGAAATAGCTTATAGGTTTAAATAATTATATTGCTTTTCTAAGCATAAAGAAAAAGTAACAAAATCTGAATATTTTAAAACTCCTATATGCAGAACTAAAATACTTATAGGTATGTTCATGTGAAAATAAACATGATAAACAAATCCCAAAGGTAAGTAAGTAAGTGTGA
The DNA here is from genome assembly GCA_949820135.1 of Sylvilagus floridanus. NCBI lineage: Eukaryota > Metazoa > Chordata > Mammalia > Lagomorpha > Leporidae > Sylvilagus > Sylvilagus floridanus. The sequence continues at coordinate 125,729,834 of OX463225.1, forward strand.
AAGTGGAGAAATATTTTAACAAGGTACTGATAATAATCTCAAAGGATGCAATTTTGAGCACCACAATTTTGAATGCTGAAATCCTGAAAGATCAAAATCCCTAACTCTAAAAGCCCCAATTTCACACTCTTGAATGATTAAAATCCTGAACGTTTACAACTTGAAAGTCAAAATCTCTAAATTCACAATTTCCATGGAAAAACAAAAAAGGCTAAACAAGAATAGAAACCTGAATTCTGGAGAAGGGATTGGCACAGTTTAGAAAGGTATTGTTTATCTGCATTGGCATTCCTTCCAGGAATGTTAATGAATTAAAGCTGCACTTAGTTGAAAAGCCAGTGAAGTTACTGTATGGTTCAAAAATAGCTATATGCACAGTAGAATAAGAAGACACACAACAGTGAAACTGTTTGTTCACCAATACTGTTTTTTTGAAATTGGTGGTCTACATATCAGTGCCCTTAATGGTACATGGGTGGCAGAGGCCAAAGAACCTGGGCCATCTTCCAATGCTTTCCCAGGTGCATTACTAGGGAGGTATATCTGAAGCGGAGCAGATGGGACTCAAATAATGACCATAGGGTATGATAACATTGCAGGCTCACAATATGGGGTCCAGTAATGTCTTCTAAAGAATGATTGAGTCACTGTGCACCTGCTTCCCTTATTGGACCTCTGTTCTTAATGCGGTGTACTAGCAGAATTAACAGTAAAACTTGTCTTCAAACTGTAGTTTATATTTTGTGTGTCTGTGTGGGTGCAAATAGTTGAAATCTCTACTTATTATAGAGTTGTTCTTCTGTATATAAAGTCAATTAAAAATGAATCTTAATGGAAAATGGAATAGGAGAGGGGGTAGGAGGTGGGATGGGAGTGGGGGTAGGAATGCAGGAAGGGGGGGAAGAAACACTATATCCCTAAAAGCTGTACATATGAAACTTGTATTCATTAAATAAAAACCTTCAAAAATAAAATAAAATTAAAAAATGATTGCATAGAGTTATATTTTGAGTTTTGATACTTTGGGACTTTAGCGATTTGATCTTTCAAGATTTCAACACTTTGGGTTATGGCACTAGAAATTGAGCTTCAGAATTTTAACCCAAATCAATTTTAATCTATATGAGAAAAAGATTAATATATCTACTACATAAAGACTACATTCACTATTCTGAAACACTTCTTAAACACAAAAGAATAAGAACATGAAAAATTTAATCAAGTCATTAAAGAGTAAATTATTAAAGAATACACATTAAAATTTGTATATGTAAACATAGACTACAAATAGCCAAAGGAATGAAAACATAGACAATTTTAAAAGATATTTTAAAATGTGCAAATTTTTAAAGAACAAGGAATATTATTATTTGTCAAATTGGCAATAGATTTTTTTAAGATTTTATTTATTTGAGAGGTAGATTTACAGACAATGAGAGGGAGAGACAGACAGAAAGGTCTTCCTTCTGTTGGTTTACTCTCCAAGTGGCCACAATGGCCAGAGTTGTGCTGATCCAAACCCAGGAGCCAGGAGCTTCTTTCTGGCCTTCCATTTAGGTGCAGGGACCCAAGCACTTAGGCGATCTTCTACTGCTTTCCCAGACTATAGCAGAGAGCTGGATTGGAAGAGGAGCACCCAGGACTAGAACCAGCCCCCATATGGGATGCGGGCACCATAGGCAGAGGATTAATGTACTGTGCCACGGCGCCATCCCCAATAATTCATTTTTGAATGATATCTATGTTTGAGTGGATTTAGGAGAAATCAATACTCTAATAAAATATTCAAATAATAGGTTGATACAATTTTAAGGACTTACTCCTTTGAAATGCAGTGTTCCAGGAACCATTGTAGATTCTTGGGATATACTATTGAATGCAATCAGACAGTCCCTGTTCTCATGTAGCTTACATTTCAGTGGAAGAAGACAAAAAAGCAAAAAAAAAATGAACTTGAATTGTAGTGGTAATAAGTAATGTAGAGAAAAACATATAGTTCCATATAAATAAAATAAATGAAAAACAATCTAACTCAAAGGGGAAAAATAACAGCTGGACAAAATACTATCAAAAGTTGCCTGATTAAATTAAAAATAAAAAAGGTAGAGTGGAAATTTCTCCTTTTTTTTTATTTATTTGACAGATAGAGTTAGACCGTGAGAGAGAGACATAAAGAGAAAGGTCTTCCTTCCATTGGTTCACCTCCACTAAGGTGGGAGCTACGCTGATCCAGAGCCAGGAGCCAGGTGCTTCCTCCTGGTCTCCCATGTGAGTGCAGGAGCCCAAGCGCTTGGGCCATCCTCCACTGCCCTCCCAGGCCACAGCAGAGAGCTGGACTGGAAGAGAAGCAACTGGGACTAGAACCCGGTGCCCATATGAGATGCCAGCGCCGCAGGTGAGCCACGGCACTGGCCCCAGAATTTTCTACTTTATTAAGAGGATAGTAGAAACCAAGGATGACACAATCATGTTAGAGCTTGACAAATGCTGTTGTTTCACAAAACTACCTGCTGTCAGCCACACTCAACTTCACTATGTTCTTAAATATTGCCATCAACCTCAAGTCTTTTGACCATGTCTCCTTGGAGCTATTGCAGAGTTCTAAGCAGAAAACCTCTGAGCTCTGAGCACTGGATTATCCCAGGATTTATGTTTCAGGGTAGTGAATTCACACGCCATAATGTCTAGTCCACCTGTTCAGAGAAATCTGATGATGGGAACTCATCCTGAAGCATACGGGCCCTAGCATCTTGTCCGTGGCAAATGCTGGAACCAACAAATTGGTTCTGTTTTGCAGCTTCATTAGTGAGAATGAATAATTGGATAATAAGCATGTGATCTTGGCAGAATGAAAGAAGGCATGGATACTGTGGAAGCCATGGAGCACTTTGGGTCCAAGAACAGAAAGACCACTGAAAGATGTCCATTGTCAACTGTGGACAACTCTGATTTCTGTGCTTTTTTTTTCTTTTTTTAAGATTTTTAAATTTATTTTAAAGTCAGAGTTACACAGAGAGAGGGCAGAGAGAGAGGTCTTCCATCTGATGGTTCACTCCCCAATTGGCCACAATGGCCAAAACTGCACTGATCCGAAGCCAGGAGCTTCTTTTGGGTCTCCCACATGGGTGCAGGGGCCCAAGGACTTGGGCCATCTTCCACTGCTTTCCCAGCAGTGGAAGATGGCTTTCCCAGGCCATAGCAGAGAACTGGATGGGAAGTAGAACAGCCGGGTCTCAAACCAGCGCTCGTATGGGAAGCCAGCACTTCAGGCCAGGACGTTAACCCACTGCGCCACAGCGCTGGCCCTGATTTCCGTTTTATCTTAACTACCAGACCATTCCTTCTGCAGCTCAGGAGAGCACCCCTCCATGCACCTGCTCACAATATCCTCTAATTGTGCTCTCCCTGCAGTTCTTTGCTCCATGTGTTTTTTACTCTCCTGGAAGTCCAGCTGGATGCAGAACTGAAGTTATGATTATGAAAAGAAAATTAAGTAACAAACAAACAGAAAAGAAATCTGTGTTAGCTATCACCTTTTTATGGAAGGCTGTAGTCAGTTTCAGAAGGACTACTAAATGACTGAGCTATGTTTTTGAAAGCCATGCAAGACCACAGATTTGAGTTAGACTCTGAAACCTATTAAGCTAAAAGAATGTGCCCAAGTAACCATTTCCCACTCCTCGAGTTGAGATCTGAAAATCACACACAGAATGAGAAATTTACAAAAGACCATTTTTGAAGGGAATGAAATTCTTCTACTACAGCTGAATTTGAATTAAGAAGACGGTGAATTTCTACTACAGCCAAATCCTGGTTGATATACACATACATTCCCTCAGAAAGAAGGTAATACACAAATGTTTTGGATGAACAAATTTGTAAATAGACATTCAGCATAAAATCAAAAGGAACCGTAAAAAGAAATCAAATATTCTCAACAAAAGCTATCAGAAGCAGCAAATGAGAAACAAGCCATTGGGACATGTCAATAATGAAGCCATTAGACATTAGTTTTAACTATGCTTGTGATTTTCATGAATAAAAATATGTACCCATCTTCAAAATACAAAAAATAATTGAATGTATACTCTAGAGTTCAGAAAAATAGCCAATATGTATTGTTACTTTGATAACATATTAGATATATTAGCAAAATAAAAAATATGAGTTGAAAGGTAAGACAAAATAATTATTCTCAATTTATCTACACCTAAGAAACGTGGGAGAAAATGGGAAAAAAACAGAATCAAAAGAAGCAAAATTTCATGTATCAGTGCAAATTTACAACATAGTTTTCTCAGTAATTACTAGTTCAAAGAAAAAATACTAGTAAAACACAAAATAATTGATTTTAAATGTTAATAAGAAATGTAACATATAAAATTATTAATGCAATATAATGATTGGGTCATGGAATACCAGGTACTTTGTTAAAGACATGGGAGCTTCTGTGAGTGTTACTGGATGAAATGAACATTGAAATCCATAAACTGAGTAAAGCCAACTTCATATTCCAATAGAGTTAGGCTCGTCCTGTATCTTGGAAACCTAAATACATTAAAAGAAGGGATAAGAAAGAATTTACTCTCCCTACCGAATTTTTTTTTCCTGTGACATAATTCTTCTTATGATTCAGGATAGAACTTACAATGTTTGTTTTCCTAGTCTCAGTCTTTCACATTTGTGGTGAAACTACATCACTGACTCCTTTGGGACTCCATCGTACAGAGAATAGAACAGAGGACTTAGCCGAAAAAGGCATAGGAGCCAATTCCTTATATATCTTTATAAATCTTTACACATATTAAATATTTATATATTAAATAATTATATTTATATAAATATATAAAATTATATAGTATATATAATTCATATAAGTATGTATAAATTACATATCCTATACATACTTATAATAGTATATAATAATATATTATTATATTATATTATATATATTGTAATGATCATAATATAATATATAAAAGTATATAATAAATAATATAAAATACAATAATATAATTGCATAATATATAATATATATAATAATTGTATTATATATTTATATAAATATTTATATATATCTTTATACCTATATATGTATATTTCTCTGGGAATATATAGATTTATATTTATTTATACATTTAAGTTCAAATTGATAGAAATCAACTGTGAGAATGGCTGCTAAGAATGCAGGATAACAGTGGGCAATGTGATCAATCTTTCTCATAGGCCAGAACTTACAGTGGGAAGGATAGAACAGAATTGGGGAACTTAAACACAATGCGAGTAATTATATCACAGGTGTGGTGCAGGAGCCAAGTTGTGACACACAACCACTAACAGCAACATGGGCATAGTTACCCTGGTGGGCAGCAGAGTCAAAGCAATAATCACAACAGTCTGATTCACATGGACTTATGGCAGTCATTAATTGACCTTTACTACTAATATTCAGTAATGTTCCTATTCTTACGTATCAGCATAAGCAGAACAGTTTTGGGTCAAATGAACAAAGATCTGGCTTGAATCATAAAAACAGAGGAACATAGACTGTCTTTTTCTTTTTTTTCCCACTTATTTGGCAGGTAGAATTAGACAGTGAGAGAGAGAGACAGAAAGGTCTTCCTTCGTTGGTTCACCCCCAAATGGCTGCTATGGCCTGGCACGCTGTACCAATCCGAAGCCAGGAGCCAGGTGCTTCCTCCTGGTCTCCCACATGGGTGCAGGCGCCCAATCACCTGGGCCATCCTCCCCCAACCTCCTGGGCCATAGCAGAGAGCTGGACTGGAAGAGGTACAACCGGGACTAGAACCCTGTGCCCATATGGGATGCCGGCGCTGCAGGCAGAAGATTAGCCAAGTGAGTCATGGCGCCGGCCAAGGAACATAGACTTTCAACAAATCTTTACACTTTGACCAGTCTAATTAGACTCAGAACTCTTGAACAAAAGGGAGTCTTTTTCCCTTGAGAAAAGGTATATACAGTTAATATCTCTTCTAGCCTTTCCCTAAGAGTCCCAGCAGAAGTTTACCATGGTAATTGTGCATTGAAGAAAGTGAAATACCCAGACCTTTCAGGAATTACTGTCTCAGAGTTGACACTAATGCTAGGAGATCCAAAGCGTGCTATGGCCTACCAGTCAGAGTAGAAACTGTGGAAATCAGGTAGTCAATGGTGTTTCAGTTCAGGTACATCTCAAAGTATGTCCAGTGAGTCCCTGAGCCCATCCTGTGGTTATTTCTCCAGTTCTAGAATGCATCCTTGCAATAGATACAGTTGGTAACTGGCAGAATTTTCACATTGTTTATACAAACCTATGAATTGAGGCTCTTATAGTGGATAAAACCAAGTAGAAGACATTGGAATTTCCTTCACCAAGGTAACAGTAAATCAAAACCATTACCACGTTGCTAAAGAGATCACAGAGATTAGTGCCACCAACAACTTGAAAGATGAAGATATATTAACTGTCATGATATTCCCATTTAACTTGCTCATTGGCTTATTCAGAAGACAAACAGCAGTTGTACTATGAAGGTGAATTTTTGTTGTAAGTCTAACGAGGTGATAACCCCAATTAAAGCCATTGGACCCAATGTAGTTGTATACTTTAAGTAACTTAACATATCACCTGATACCTGCAATATTGTTTTTGATCTGACAAATGACTTTTTCTCCATACATTTCTAATAAGTCCAGAAATAGATTATCACTATCCAACTTTGTAGCTATATCAGTGTTCAAGTTTTAAGTCATAATTTTGTTTTCAGATATATTTACCTCCTTTCCTTTCCTCAAGATATTACACTGACCCATTATGTTGAAGAAGTCATGCTGATTGGGCCTTAGTGAGTAAGAAGTGTCAGGTACTATAGACATATTGGTAAGATATTTGTATACTAAAGTAGTGGGAAATAAATTTCACAAAAATGCAAAGACCTTTTGCTTCAGTGAAATTCCAAGTGATATGCTTTGAAAGCTATCTCTTCCAAGATGAAGAATACATTGTTACATCTGACTCCTCCTACCAACAAAAAAAGAGAAATAATGCCTAGTAACCCTGTTTGAAATTCAGAGACAGCATATTCTTCTTTTGGGTTTGCTATTCTTGACAATCATGCACTGATCTGAAAAGAAGCTAGCTTTGAGAGGCACCGCCCTCAAAAGAGAAGATTTTCCCAAGAGATACAGGCCACTATGACACTTAGGCATACAATCACACAATACAGTGGTACTTGAACTATCAATGGCAAATAGAATTGATGTTTGGCTCTTTAGACAGGCCTCTATTGGTGAATTGCAGTACAGACTCTTCAGGATTTTTGAAGCCACACCTTGTCATCCTCTAGAGAAAAACTGCTCTTTTTTGAGAAGTTTGTCCTGACCTTTGACTCTAAGTAAAAATTTAACACTTAATCATAGGCCAACAAGTTACCATCAGATAGGAGCAGATCATCATGAACCACATGTTTTGTAGCCCACTAAGCCATAAGGTTGGACTTACATTATCAAATAGAAGATGTATACAAGTGAATGAACCCAAGTAAGCTCCAAAGACACAAGTAAGTTACATAAAATGTCTCCAATACCTATGGTCCTCACTCAGCTACATTGTTTTCTATCTCCCAGTCTGCCTCTATATTTAATTGGTCGAGGGAGAGAAGACTCAGGTTTGCTTTACAGATAGTTCTGCCCTAAGTGCAGATACCATCTGTAAGTGCAGAGCTGCATCACTAAATCCCCTTTCTTAACTTCCTGAAGGACAATGGTAAAAGGAAACTCTCCCAGAAGGCAGAACATTGAGCAATGCACCTCACTGCTCACTTTGCTTGGAAGGAAAGGTTATCATATCTGCAATTATATACCCATTCATCAACTGGATGATGAGGGACTTAGAAAGAATACGATTATAAAATTAGTGACATGGAAATTTAGGAAAGAGATATGAGAAAATACTTCCTCACATGGGCAAAGATGGTGACTATGTCTTTGAGCCATGTGAATACTCATCTAGGGGTGGCTTGAACTCAGGAGGATTTTAATAATCTAGCCAGATAGAATGAACTTCTCTGTTAATACCAGTCACCCTCTTTTCCCCAGCCATCCTTTTCATTGTCCTATAGGCCTTGGTGGCAGGGATGGAAGTTATACACAGGTTGTGCAGGACAGACTCCACTCACTAAGATTGACTGGACTACAGCCATAGGTAAGTGCCCTATCTTCTAGCAGTAGAGACCAATACCAAGTCCCTGATAGAGCTGTATTCTCTACAGGTCACCCAAGTACCTGGTTGCAGATTGATTACACTTAATTGCTTTCATCATGGAAAGGGGATAAGATTCTGTTCTTATTAGAATAGACTCTTACATTGGATACGGCCTTACTTTCCATGTATATAATGCTTCTGCCATAGCTATCATCCCTGGAATCACAGAATACTTACTCTCCACAACATAGTATCTGAGCAAGATATTCATTTCATAGGGACAGAAGTGTAGGAATTGATCCTATTCATGACTAGGAATTGATCCTATTCTGATGGCCCTGATGGCCCAGAGGAGAAGGGCCGGGATCGCGACAGGGAGCGGCGGTGGAGCCACCGGAGCAAGAGCACAAGCCAGGGGAGCGGGGTGGAGAGCGGGGCAGGGATGAAGCCCGGGGTGGGGGTGGGGGCGGCGGCGGCGGCCAGGACAACGGGCTGGAAGGGCTGGGCAGTGACTGCCTAGACGTGTACCTGGAGTCTGAGGGAGGCGACGGGTACCTCGCTCCAGAGAATGGGTACTTGATGGAGGCCGCACCAGAGTGAGGGCGGGCTCCCTCCCCGGGCGGGCTCCCTCCCCTTCCTGTCGCTCTTCCCAAACATGGCTACCTAAGTTTTCTCTCCAAGAGGGGGGCTCTATTTGTTGTCCCTTGGATTTAAAAATAAAATTAATTTCCTGTTAAAAAAAAATTCACTGGTCTCACCTTGTTTCCCATGATAGAATGACTCTTTGAAGACCCAGTAACACCATTAGCCAAATATTCATATCTTTCAGGGCTAGGAAAAGGCTACAAAGAAAGTTGTATATGCTTTATAGCACTTTCCAATAAATGGTGCTCTTTCTCCCATAGCCAAGCTTCTTGGGTCCAGGAACCAGAGGGTGGATATGGGGAATGACATCACTTACTTTTATCCTTAGTACCAACAGCAAACATGTTCCTTTGTGTTCTCATAATCTTGTGTTCTGATGTCCTAAAAGTCTTAGTTTCAAAGGCAGAAATATTTCCATCAATATACATAATGAGTCAGGATACCATCTTCTTGGCAATGCAGGCAGCAGTGAGGAGGAAAGAGCATCATTCAGCCAGTGGCTCCAGTGTTTGCCTGTGATCTAGAGATTCTTGTGTGTGAACAATCTTCAGTCCCCACTGACTTTGAGCCTGGATGGGAGGTCGTTGGGCAACTACAGAGGACAGTGAGGTGCCCACAGCTTCCTAGGATTAAGATGTCTAGGCAGAGCTGTATTGTGGAAGATCTGCCTCTCTGTTGACTGGACAAGCTGGCAGTGCAAAGAGAAACCTCTGGACCCAGAGACTGTAGGAGCCTTGTGTGATGAGACCGTGGGGCTAAGTAGTTACATGAGAAAATGCAAGTGAAGCTGTGGTTCTGAGCAATCACTGAATGTGACTCCATATGCTCCAAGTGCCTTAGTTGTCTAGATCAGGTCAATTGCAGAAGGAACTGTGCTCACAATGAGGACTGAATAGATCATTTATTTGGTTCATACTAGGGACTAAAACCCAGGCATTGAGATCTACCACACTCAACAGAGTATTACCCTGGGTACTTGCCCCACCCTGGAGCACTAACCAGAGCTCCCTGGCCACACACCAAATTCTTGTTATTCACTGAAAGTACAGACATTCCACTAAGCCACAGAGGCATGGGTCAAAGACAAAAGCCATCAGAGAAACAAAAATCAACTCCACAAATGCCTAAAAATAAATGTAGAAATTCAAGAAACAAGAAATAAGAATGATACTGTCAAAAGAACTCAAAAAAATTTAATATTAGAATGTGAAGATGAAGAGCTTTAGCCAATGCCATAAGTGGAATTAAAAAAAATTAATCATAGGATTACTCAGAACCAATCAGAAGCAAATCCATGAACTAAAAAAAAAAAAACATACATGACATGAACGAAAATAATGAAAATTTTTCACATGAAATTAATATTTTAAAGTGAAATCAAAATGAAATATTAGAAAGGAAGAATTCAATTGATCATATAAAAAATATGGTGAAAAGCTTTAACAGCAAACTTGGAGAGGCAGAAGAAAGAATATCCAAACTAGAAGACAAATCTTTGGAAATCTTATAGTCAGACCAAAAACAAACAAGAAGAAATTAGAAAACTTAAAAGCAGTGCTGGAGATTCATGGAATACTATCAAACTACTCAACATATGGGTCTTAGGAGTTCCTGAAGGTGTGGAAAGGGAGAATGCCTATTTAGTTAAATAATTATAGAAAACTTCTCCAATTTGGAGAAAGAAAGGGATATCCAACTATAGGAAACACATAGAACTCCTAACAGACATGACCAGAAAGGATCTTCACATGACACATTGTAGTCAAACTTTCCAAGCAAAACATAAAGAAAAGATTCCAAAATGTGTACAAGAGAAATGATAGATTAATTTCAGAGGATCTCCAATTAGATTCACAGCTGACTACTCATCAGAAATCCTACAGGCTAGAAGAGAATGTGAGATAGTCCAAGTCTGAAGAGAAAAAAATCTTTCAACCCAGAATACTGTACCCTGCAAAGCACTTATTTATGAATGAAAGTAAAATAAAGCTCTTCCAAAACAAACAGAAATTGAAAGAATATGTTACTACTCATCCAGCTTTACAAAGATGCTTAAGAATGTGTTAAGAAACACAAAGAGGTAGCCATCATTAAAAGATAACGTGAAAGCAGAAAATCACCCAGTAATAGGAAAAAAGAAATCCAAAGTAAACAATAGGAATATTTATGGAAAAATGGCAGGGCCAAATCATTATTTATCAAGTCACCTTGAAAGTAAATGGCCTCAACTCTCCAGATAAAAGATACAAACTGGCTGAATGAATTTTTTAAAAGACCCATGTATTTGCTACCTACACATCTCACCAACAAAGATACACGCAGACTGAAAGTGAAAATTTGGAAAAAGATATCTCATGCTAACAGAAGCAAAAAAGGGCAGGTTTTGCTATCCTAATATCAGACAAAATAGACTTTAACACAAAACTGCTAAAAGATACACAGAATGCCACTATGCAATGATTAAGGTATCGATTCAACTGGAAGATGTTACTATAATAAATGTATGCAAATACTATTGCAGGGTACTTGGTTATTTAAAAGAAGGGTTAACAGATCTAAAAAGAGACATAGACTCCAATACAGTAATAACAATGGACTTCAACATCCCGCTTTCATCAATGGACAGATAAACTAGATGGAAAATCAACAAAGAAACAACAGAGTTAGTTGACATTATGGACCAAATATATCTAACTTGTACGAAAGAATTTTTCATCCCACAGTTGCAGAATACACATTCTTCTCATCAGAGCATGCAACTTTCTCTAAAATGGACCAAATGCTAGTCCATAAAGCAAGTCTCAGCAAATTGAAAAAAAACTGAAGTCATATCATGCATCTTCTCTGCCCACAATGGAATGAAGCTGGAAATCAACAATTCAAGCAACTCAAGCAGGTAATATGCAAATATAAGTAGACTGAACAACATACTCCTGAATGAGCAGTAGGTCATAGAAGAAATCAAAAGGGAAATCAAAAAAATTTCTGGAAACAAATGAATATGACAAAACTTCATATCAAAACTTATGTGACAAAGCAAAAGCAGTATTAAGAGGAAAGTGTATAGCAATCAGTGCCTACATGAAGAAATTGGAAAGGTACCAAATAAATGAGCTACTAATGCATCTCAAGGACCTAGAACAACAAGGACAAACCAAACCCCAAATTAGTAGGAGGAAAGAAAATATTAAAATTAGAAAATATTTAAACAAATTGAAACAAAAATGCAAAAGATCAGTGAAATCAAGTTTTTTTTAAAAAAAAAGCAAAATTGATATATCATTGGCTAAACTAACAAAAAAAGAGGGAGAGGATCCAAATCAATAAAATCAGAGAAGAAAAAGGATATGTAACTAAAATTACCAGAGAGGATAAATAAGCAAGATGGCGGAATAGGAAGGGAGCACACTGATAGTCTGGGGAGAGACAGTTTAATAAAAGTGGAGATACTGCAGGTTCAAGGAAGAGTAGGGGAAGAAACAGCAGAGGAAACCCTTCCAGAACTGGAGATTCACAGTGGACCTGCGTGGAGAGCGTGGGAGCCCGCAGTTTGGGACACCAGCAGCAGATTCAACACACCAGCGCTGGAACGCGAGGTGAGCAGAACCTCAATAGCCCGAGATACCAGAAGGGAAGCAGAAAGAGGAGACTAGAGCGAACAAGGCTTGAAACCCTGCGGGGAAAAGTTCACCAGGCTAACTAGAAGAGAGAGAGAGAGAGAGGGAAAAAAAAGTGACCCATACAGACACGAGTTTCTCTCTCTCTGCTCACCTCTCAAAGGTGAGCAAGACAAAGAGCAGGCGCCATTTTGGAATACGTCATAAGCAGGGAGACCTCGGGCCGGCACCGGCCCCAAGCCTAGCAGAAAAACCTGACTCTGGGTGGGAGGGGTGAAGTAACAGGAGATTAGAACCTAATGAATGTGTGGTGCTAATGAACTGAGACTGTGAAAAAAGAGATGGTGGGGGAGAGAACTCACGGAAATCACAAATTCATGTGAGTACTCTCCAGAGACACTACAGTTCAGTAGCCTTGGCAGCCCAGTGGGAGACTACAGGAGAATCTGAGCCCACACTAAGGGCCGCAAAGATTCCCTCTCTGGTCCTGGGGAAAGAGCTTCCGATCTCTGGCTCCTGTGGGTATATCATTCACCTGCTAACCACCCCCAATTCCATTCAGCTGTGTGGAATTACTTCCCTTTTGAACCAAAAAAAAGTAACAGAGAGAGATTTGCCACGCCTAACCTGGGAGTGTCTCCTTTGACACACCCTCAACCCTGAGGAACCAAACAGAGCTCTCAGGCCACACCCATCTCAAGCCTCTAAGGCTCCATTAAAGCAGACAGTCCACTTAATCTAGAGTCATAGTATAACAAGAAAAAAACACCACAGTGAAGAAACCAATATGCCAAACAACAAACGCAAAAACTGAGGTAATAAGAACAAGGAAGACACTATGGTGTCCCCAAATGGAAAAGACACCCCAACTCAAGATTACGAAGATGATGAGATAGAAGAAATGCAAGAAGCAGATCTCAAAAAATTGATAAGAACACTAAGAAGTACTCAAAAACAAATTCTTGAACTCCAGAAATCCTTAATGGACAAGGTAGAAAATCTCTCTCGTGAAAATGAAATATTAAGGAGGAATCAAGCTGAAATGAAACAACTAGTAGAACATGAAACTGTGATAGTGACGAGAAATCATAATGAAGTGAAGAATTCAATAGATCAAATGAAAAACACATTAGAGAGCCTTACAAACAGAATGGGTGAGGCAGAAGAGAGAATATCGGACTTAGAAGACAGAGCACAGGAAACTATACAGTCAAACCAAAGAAAAGAAGAGGAAATTAGAAATCTAAAAAATATTGTTGGGAATCTATAGGATACTATTAAAAAACCCAACATTCGAGTTCTAGGAGTTCCTGAAGGCATGGAGAGGGAGAAAGGATTAGAAGGCCTTTTTAGTGAGATACTAGCAGAAAATTTCCCAGTTTTGGAGAAGGACAGAGACATCCTAGTACAGGAAGCTCATAGAACCCCTAGGAAACATGACCAAAAGAGGTTCTCACCACGACACATTGGAATTAAACTCACCACAGTGAAACAGAAAGAAAAGATCCTAAAATGTGCAAGAGAGAAATGTCAGATTACTCTCAGAGGATCTCCAATTAGACTCACAGCAGACTTCTCATCAGAAACCCTACAAGCTAGAATGGAATGGCGAGACATAGCCCAGGTACTTAGAGAGAAAAACTGCCAGCCCAGAATATTATATCCTGCAAAGCTCTCATTTGTGAATGAAGGAAATATAAAGACCTTTCATTGCAAACAGAAATTGAAAGAATTTGTTGCCACTCGTCCAGCCCTGCCAAAGATGCTTAAAGATGTGTTACACACAGAAACACAGAAACACGGCCATCAACATGAAAGAAGGTAAATGAAGGGAACCTCACAGCAAAAGATCACAGGGAATTCAAAGCATACATTTGGATAAAGAAATTATGGGACATGTACTCTATAGAATACTATACAGCAGTCAAAAATAATGGAAACTGGTCATTTGCAACAAGATGGAGGAATCTGGAAAACATCATTCTGAATAAATTAAGCCAGTCCCAAAGGGACAAATATCATATGTTCTCCCTGATCGGTGACAACTAATTGAGCACCAAAGGGGAAACCTGTTGAAGTGAAATGGACACTATGAGAAACAGTAACTTGATCAGCTCTTGTGCTGACTGTTGTTGTACAATGTAATACTTTATCCATTGTAGTAATTTTCTTATTCTAGTACTATTGGTTGAACTCTGTAATTAACAAACAATTATTCTTAGGTGTTTAAATTTTAACTGAAAAGTGATCCCTGTGAAATGTGAGAGTAGGAATAAGAGAGGGAGGAGATGTACAATTTGGGACATGCTCAATCAGATCTGCCCCAAATGATGGAGTTAGAAATGTGCCAGGGAATTCCAAGAGCCCATGAGAGTATCAGAAATAAAGACTCTCTCAACAAAGAAATGTCCAGTAACAGACACTGTTGATTTCTACCAGACATTTAAAGAAGAAAAAATTCCAATTCTTTTCAAGCTATTCAAAACAATTGAAAATGAGGGAATTCTCCCAGATTCCTTCTATGAAGCCTCCATCAGCTTAATTCCTAAGCTGGAAAGAGACTCAACAGAGGAAGAGAACTATAGACCAATATCCCTGATGAAAATAGATGAGAAAACCCTCAATAAAATATTAGCTAATCGAATCCAACGACACATCAGAAGGATCACTCAGCCAGAACAAATGAGATTTATCCTTGGTACACAGGATGGTTCAATGTGCACAGATCAATAAATGTGATACATTACATTAACAAACCAAGAATAAAAACCATATAGTTGTATCAATAGATGAATAGAAAGCATTTGATAAAATTTAACATCCTTTCATGATAAAAACCTTAAGCAAATTGGGAATAGAAGGAATATTCCTCAACATAATCAAGGCAACTTATAAGAAAACCATGGAAGCATATTACAGCATTCCCCCAACGATCTGGAACCAGGCATGGAAACCTACCCTCATCATTGCTGTTTAGTCTAGTCCTGGAAGTTTTAGCCAGAGCCATCAGGCAAGAAAAAGAAATCAAAGGAATACAAATTGGAAAGGAGGAAGTCAAACTATCCCTATTTGCAGATGCCATGAGTCTATATATAGAGGACCCAACAGATTCCATTGAGAGACTATAGGAATCCATAAAAGAGTTTAGTGAAGTGGCAGGATATAAAATCAACATACAAAAATCAATAGCATTTGTATACATAGACAGTACCATGGCTGAGAAAGAACTTCCAAGATCAATCCCATTCACAATAGCTCCAAAAGTATTAAATACCTTGGAATAAATTTAACCAAAATGTCAAAGATCTCTACAATGAAAATTACAAACCATTAAACTAAGCAATAGAAGAAGACAAGCAATAGAAGAAGCTTTAAATAGGATGTTACAGTATATTAAAATTTTAAACTTCTTTTTATCTTAAATCACCATAAAAATTCTCAGCACATACAATGGTAAAGGTGTAACACATAATGAGCTCCCAGGAAATTAAAGAGTAATGCTATTGTTTAATGCATACACAAACATGGGCAACACTTGAGACAGTACTTAAAAGAAGTGTATTCAAATAGTTAGTATATAAAAAACACTACTCCATGTAACTAGCAATAAGAGAAATCAGAACTAAAATCTCAATGAAATAAAACATTATGCCTACAAAATTTCACAAACTTTAAAACATTGGCAATATTGACTACTGGTATTGATATGGATTAATTATTATTCTCATGTCTTGTAAGAGTACAAATTGACATGGCCACTTTAAAAACATTTTGTAATTGACAGCTAAAATTTAAGATTCTATACCCTATCCCTCAGAAATTTCCTTCCAAGATATACATCCATAGAACCCCATGCACCTACACATAAAAAAGCATACATATAAATTCAAACAGTATTCATAATTCTTCAATACAAAAACAACCCAAATGCACATCAGCAATAGAATTAAAAAATACATACACCATCAATAATTATACAATGAAATATATTGTAATAAAAAAGAATTCAGTATACAACAGAATGGTTGGATTTCAAAACACAATGTTGAAGGCCGGCGCTGTGGCTCAATAGGTTAATCCTCCACCTTGCGGCGCTGGCACACCAGGTTCTAGTCCCAATCGAGGCGCCGGATTCTGTCCCGGTTGCCCCTCTTCCAGGCCAGCTCTCTGCTGTGGCCCGGGAGTGCAGTGCACCCCATGGGAGACCAGGAGAAACACCTGGCTCCTGCCATCAGATCAGCACGGTGTGCTGGCTGCAGCGTGCTGGCCATGGCGGTCATTGGAGGGTGAACCAACAGCAAAAGGAAGACCTTTCTCTCTGTCTCTCTCTCTCTCCACTCTGCCTGTCAAAAAAAAAAAAAAAAACCCACACACAATGTTGAACAAAAAGAGTTAATCAAGAAAACAATGTGCAATAACACTATGACTCCAGTTTGTGTGAAATTCAAATAGCATGCTAATTTAATTATATAGTTTAGGAGTGCACACTCAGGTAGTAAAATTTGAAGAAAGACAAGGAAATGATTTCCATGAAAGTTAAAATATTGGTACATTTATGGAAAGGGGAGAAGTTGGTTATTAAGAGCAAGTGGTAGGAGTCCTACAACTCCAGAGTGCTAACAGTGTTCTAATTCTGACTGGACTGTAGTTGTATAAGTGTTTTCTTTGAGATACTTTAATGAATTGTATAACTTTCAGTGCACTTTTCTGTAGTATGTTACCTAAAGCACAATCTCAAAATTCTTTTTTTTTTATTTGACAAGTAGAGTTATAGACAGTGAGAGAGAGACAGAGAGAAAGGTCTCCCTTCTGTTGATTTACTTCTCAAATGGCCACTACAGCCAGCGCTGCACCGATCTGAAGCCAGGAGCCAGGTGCTCCTTCCTGGTCTCCCATGTGGGTGCAGGGGCCCAAGCACTTGGGCCATCCTCCACTGCCTTCCCAGGCCACAGTAGAGAGCTGGACTAGAAGAGGAGCAACTGGGACTAAAACCCGGCGCCCATATGGAATGCCAGCACTGCAGGCGGAGGATTAACCAAGTGAGCCATGGCACTGGCCCCTGTCACACAACTTTAAGGAGTGATTTAACATGTAATTTTTCCCATTAATTATCCATCATGATTTATTCGTTTCATATATATATGCATGTGTGTGAGTGTATGTGTATAGATATCTATATTTGTATCCATATCAATACCTATTAGGTAGAAACAGATATGGATGCAGATATATAGTTATATGGAGAGTTATCGTGAACCTCCCGCATCTCACATATTATCTTTCTACCTTTCCAAACCCAAACGCTGGTACCGCAGGCGGAGGATTGACCGAGTGAGCCACAGCACCAGCCCTCAAAATTCTTTTAAAATAGATAAATGATCAGTGAGTAAACTGGAAATTATTTTGCAATTGAATGCTGATAATACTTTACTTTTATATATCTTATTAAATAATTTGCATGCTATTATTAAGTGAAAAGGTGGTGACTGCGTAGACAGCTGATGGAAGATCTTGACTTGTATAAGGAACGTGGTGTGCAAAGACTAGCAGAACAATATGGCTGTACTATGATAAATACAGAAAATAAAAGTAGGAGACAAGATCAGAGCATTTTCAGTACATCAGATCGTGTACAATTTTATAGGACATTGTAAAGAGTTTTAATTTTATTCTGAGTCAGATGGGAAATCACCAGAGGGCTCTGAACAAATGAGTGACATGAATAAAATTGCATTTTAAGAGGATCATTCTAGCCTCTGTGACAAATAGACTGCGGAGAGACAAGAGGGAGACTAGCTGGGAGGCGATTGCAATAGTCCAGGTGAGAAATGATGGCGGCTCAGACTAGGCAGCAGTAGTGGAAGTGGTGAGACATTGCTAAACTCTGTAACTCAGAGGTAGAGTTGACAGACTGGAGAAAGAAGGAAGTCAAGAAAGACAATGCATCAAAGTTTTTCATCTTAGAAACAGGATAACAGGCATTCAAATTTACTGAGTTGGGGAAATACAGAACATTAGACCTTTCTTGGCTATAATATAATAAGATGTAAAGTCACCTAAATGTAATTTTTTTATACGAAAACGTTGGAGCCTCTCCACTATGCTTTCAATAAGTCCTCTGCAAAATTCACTTTTTGGAACTTAATTCCTATTGTAGCTATATTAGATGGCGGGTCCTTTCAGGAGACTATTAAATAAGAAAGACTCTGCCCTTAAGTATGGATTCATGCCTGACACAAGTGCTAGAAGAACTAGTTTTGTCATTCTCCAGAAAATGATTCCAACACAAAGCACAGCATTTTTCCTTTCTAGAGGATGCAGTAACGAGAACCCATCTTCTAAATAGATATCAAGCCCTCACTAGGCACCAAACCTGTTAGCACATTGATCTTGGAATTCCAACATCCAGAAACATAAAAAATTAATTAATCAATCAATTAATTATTAATTTAAGTGACCCAATCTGAGTACAAAAAGACTAAGACACTCCAGTCACTCCAGTAAAGGACTTTATTAAAATTCATGTAGTTATAATCATCTGTAATTACTTGAAATTCTTACATTCAATTATTGTTTAGAGGCATTGTCTGTATCACCAAATTAGGGTCTTTTTGCTTCTTACTGGTTAAACTTCTTATTCAGTAAAGTATTAAGCCTTTTTCTTGTAGTGCAGATTTAAAATATATTTTCTCAAAACTACAGAACAAAAAAAAAAAGGGAGAAGGAAGGAGGGTGAGAGGGAGAGACAAAGAGGGAGGGAGGGAGGGAGAGAGGGAATATCATTATGGTCTTAGAATGGTATCTACAAATAACATTAAATCTGTTAAAATTAATTAAAAATTAAAATTATAAAAAAGAATGTTACACTACCATAAAAAATAGTCGTGTAGGGAGTGATGAGTTCAATGGGCCTTGTTCATGGATATTTCTAAGTGTAGAAATGTTTTACAGTATTTAGATGGCTTGATTAGTTTGTTCCTTGATTTCTTATAATCTCTAATATATAACCCTATATTTCAGGAAGTTAAATAAAATGTTGAAAAAATTGTTTGAAATAAATAAAAAGGCATGGGCCTTTAGCCTGGCAGTTAAGATGTCTACATAGCACTCAGAATAACTGGGTTTGACTGCTATCTCCAACTTCCATTCTATCTTCCCGCTAATGTAGTTCAAAGGAAACAACAGTGGTGGTTCAAGTAATTGGGTTGCTACCACTCATGTGGGAGACCTGGCTTGTGTTTTGGCCCTGACACAATAGTTGGGGCAAGCTTTTGGGAAGTAAACCAGCAGACAGCAATGCTTGCTCTCTCTCTCTCTCTCTCTCTCTCTCTCTCTTTTTCTCTTTCTGTGTGTGTGTGTGTGTCTACCCCTGAAATAAATAAATGAATAAAAATTTTAAATAGAGTTAGATGTTAACCAACATTTAGGTTAAAACTGAAAATATATTTTTTCTTCATCCACAGAGAGACTTGTTCCTGAATTTCCCTTACAGTTTTCTGAAATGTTAATGACTATACAGGAATCTAGAATTTAGAGATGAATAACTCACCTTGAGGCAATATCTTTGTTATGTTATCATGATTGTGTATGAATTATTATTGCCTAGTGACTTTAAGAGCAAAGTGCAAAAAGGTCAAGGTTATGACGTTCCGGCCATCCCTGAACTGGGGTCTTTAATACAAAAAAGAGATGGAACACATAATCTAGCACAATAAAACTTGAGCTCTGGATCAAGCAGTCATGAATTCTAAGCCTGAGTGTGCCATGTAAGGGCTGTATCACCTTGCATGGGCTACCGGCACACTTTGTGCCTCAAACTAACCCTCTGAAAAATTGCCTGTCTTGGAAAATTGCTGTGGAGATTAGGAATTTACAAGTGCCCAGCATGCACTCAGAAATTATCAAAGTGTTGTGCCAATGTGTTTACCAAAAAACAGTTAAGTATCCCGCTCCTCAGGTTGGAGTAACCAGCCCATAGTTGGTAAGCAATTCCACTCTTGAGTTCCTTTCATTGACTTTAACTGCAAATGTCTCCACAACAGAGATATATGACCTAGTGACAATGCATCACTGTCAGCATTTTTCTTGTAGATATACCAATATATTTATCTGAAGACATTTTTGGGTGAATAGAAGGAAGAAAGAGTATAATCTGGAGTTAGGATCATACAGTCTGTGGCTTTAAAAGAAAATCCCACTTGTTGCTACTGCTTCAGCCAACACTGGCTCCTCCTACCTTAATTAAATGACTTTCATTTAACCCACATTTGCTTCTCTTCCCTCACAACAAGGAGTCCCTACAGTCGATTGAGGCCTTGTATAAAAAGTTGTATCGCACACCTTTGCCTGAGAACTATTATGTCAGCACTGTGCCTGATTACCAGTTGAATTGAAATGTATGATTTCCTTAAAAACATGTGCTGACAGTTTCCTCATTGGTCTTCCGTCTTGGTTCCAAGAGCCCATAAAACCCCACAACCACACAAACCAAAATTATACAGGAGTCATTTAGTTATGTTTGGCACCAGCTTGATTTTTTGTAAGTGGAATTTAACTTCTTTCTTCCAGGAGGCTTGCTTAACTCTACCCCTGCACGTGGGTTCAGACTGTTCTCGGGTGTGACTCTTGTCACCCAGGATGCCTTCCTTTCCCATTTTTGCTCTTACAAACCTTTCTGATGTGGGAGAGACTGTTGGCCTCTCTCACTTGCTGAGGGGAGCAGACAGGCTTGTGTTCACTTAACAATTCCTGAGACATATCACTGAAGGAAACTTAAGCTCTGGATTATAAAGCTTTCTGGCACCTCAGTGATTTTCAAGGCCACTCAAGGAGCTTTGCTAATACAAGGAGGTATTTAACAGACAGCTCTCACTCAAGTCAACGTCTACGGCTACACAGACCCAGATGTCTCTGGAAAGAAAGATTCTGCTACTGCGCTGCAGACCCTCTTGCCCTTTCCTTTCACACAATGACACGCATCAATTCTGACCCTTTGCATAGCACTGTCCCCAAACATTATTTAATATGTGTTGGCTGAGGTAGAAGCAAGAACTATTTAGATATGTATGCAAATAGCAAAAAGTCACATGCGTGAATATCTGGACAGAAATAGACTCAGCAAGTTACTTCCCGTATGAAAGTTTTCAAATGGCTTTAGGATAAAAGTGCCGTGATTTGAACCACATTTTCTCCCCTGTCCTGATCCCAACGTATGTCTACAGCTTTATGTCGCACCCTGTCTACTCTCTGACCCTGGGATATTTGTGACTACTCATTCCACCCAGGATTCTTCCTGTAATATCTCTTCTCTTTCTTAGCCTGTTGAACTTACCAGCCATTTATGCTTTTCATATTTTGGTAAATCCTCCTTGAGATATACATTGAGCTTCAAAGCTGATACCTTCTCTTTAATGTGTTCCTCAGCATCCTGAGAGTTGAAATTCTAAGTAGCCTTTTTCTAAACATCTCTTCATGTGCTCTTCAGTATGGGAAATGTATTGCTGAGAGTTAATGTGTCAACGGACTTTATTTTTTATTTATTTATTTTAGAAGTAGAGTTATACACAGTGAGAGGGAGAGACAGAGAAAATGGTCTTTCATCTGCTGGTTCAGTCCCCATATGGCCCCTGGCTGGAGCTAAGCTGATCTGAAGCCAGGAGCCAGGAGCTTCTTCCAGGTTTCTTACATGTGTGCAGAGGCCCAAGCACCTGGGCCATCTTCTGCTGCTTTCCCAGGCCGTAATAGAGAGCTGAATTAGAAGTGGAACAGCCAGGACTAGAACCGGCAACCCTATGGGATGCCAGCACCACAGGTGGAAAATTAACTACTGCACCACAGCATCGGTTCCCAGTAGAATTTCTATAAATCTATTGTAATTATAAATACAAGTAAGTAAGATCAATATAAACAAACCAAATTATGAATTTAGTTCTAACAAAAACCTTTCCATTTATTATAACAATCATTATATACATATTTATCACATATATAATTTTGTATATTCTAGCACCATATATTATTATACATGCATATGATAGTAAATGTACTTTTTCACATTTTAAAATTTTGATTAAACAGCATTAAAAATATTCGACAAGCGCTAATAGGTGCTGTTAGCTGTTTTTGTTTTTTTCTCCCTCCATCTGAGTAGATCCACAAGCAAAGTCATTAGATGAAGGACATCTCAACCTTCAAAATGTTTAGTCCCAGCTATAATTGCTCTCAAAATCTTCTAATTTCCAATGTAGCCCTTAGAATTTTGCACACTGACCATCTGGTAATCATTGGAAAGCAATTTACTTTTGAGAAATGTGTCTACATATAGACGATGCACTCACACTCTATGTGAGTGAGTTGGCAGTGGACATAGAGTGAAAAGACTTGAAATTCAAAGTGAGTTGTGAGAAAGTACCTTCATTTAAAATCTACCAGGGTCCATTGGGAGACCCAAAGAAAGTCACTTTTACTCCAGGTGCCAACTCTACAAAACAGACTTTGTCTCAGAGTGAAAAATGAAATTAATATTTTAAAATGCTCAGAAAGGGGAGAGTTAATATCAAATTGAGTATCCAATTTAAGAAAGAAGAAAGAAAGAAAGAAAGAAAGAAAGAAAGAAAGAAAGAAAGAAAGAAAGAAAGAAAGAAAGAAAGAAAGAAAGAAAGAAATATCTCAGTGTATGTGGTCAGGGGTTTATAGGAAGATGACCTTTACTTAAAAACCCTTAAATTCCCAAAGTTCCACCCTCAGAGACAACCCTGCAGCCACTCTGCCATCCAGGATACCTGTCCCCACTGGGCCCAATTGCATGAGAAGAGTCATTAGTACATGCCAGATTATCTTTTGTTCTGTATGGCTAAGAACATTCATGAATTCTACTAGAAATACATTCCTCTCTAAATAAATACCTGTGTCCATCAAATTTGGATAGTCAATGATTACTGTAGGATGGATAACACTCAGACCTTCAGCAACCCTGCTTACAACATGGTTTGACTTTACTTCCAGTATTCTGTAAACCAGAGTAAGTCTCGGCTTTTCATAATGCAAATAAGCTTGTCATAGGAGTACTAATTTTTGGTAGATAACAGCCCCAGTTCCTATCTTCCATTTTCTTAAATCATTAAATTTCTAGATGCCTTTCAGAAGATATGCACTTTTACCTTTTGAAATTTAATGCAAGTAATAGAGTTTACAAAAATGGCAAACAACTTTTTTTAGTTTTATCATTGTCTATTATGCTTTCACAATTGTCAACTTGGGTTTTTCTGGTTTTGAGGGAGGCTAGATGCTTGTGATATGTTTCCTTCACAATCAAAACTGAGCATTTTCTTGTGAAAAAAGGAGAATGTCATATTGCAAAGGATTCCAACAGACTATTGTTTAAACACCTCTAGGTGTAGGATTATAAAGAAGTTAGAACTCTCCAAGAAAATCGTTCTTTAAAAAAGATTTATTGATTAACTTCAACATTAAGGTTACAGAGAGGGAGAATCAGAGAGATCTCACACCCACAGCCACTCTCCAGACAGTCGCCAGGAGCCAGCAGCTTCCTTAGGGTTCCCTACATGGGTGCAGGATCCCAAGCACTTGTACCATCCTCTGCTATTTTTCCCAGGCCATTAGTAGGAGCTGTATGGGAAGTAGAGCAGCCTGGACATGGACCGGCACATATGTGGGATGCTGGCATTGCAGGCGGCAGCTTTACCCACTGTTCCACACGACGTCCCCTAGAAGAAATTTTGTAAGGCGACCCCACTATATTTTATGATAGTCTTTTCATGTAAAAAATATCTTATACTTGTACAGTTGACAAATTATTTCCACAAACTGATCTCTCGTGAGTGAAACAATCAATGAAACAAGAAATGTTATCTGTACTATACAATTGAGGCAATGGAAGCTGAGATACGTTAATTGCTCACTCACAAAAGTGAGCAAGGGGCAGATCCAGCACTGGAATGCATTGCCATCCACCAAAATGCTCCAGAGTCTCATTGATTCCAGTCTTGAGAGACCCAAAAAAACAAAATCAAGAATTGGCTGAGCAGAATAGACATTCCCCCAGTGACTCTCCCTCCCCTCACCAATTATTCCACATCAGTGGAGTTAAAAAGCTTCTCTGTTATTTGTCTGATTTGTGTGATTTGGTGGGATCCATCTCCTTGACCTTCTGTTGCATCTGACAGAGGCAACACTAGGCAGGTACATGTTTGCTCAGAGGCACTCTCGCCCTTCTGCCTCCACCCATAAATCACAGAGCCTTTGAGAAGGCAGCCACCTCTGGGCTGAACGCGGCAAGTGTTGAACTGTGAGTAATAATTTATACCACAGAGTAATTTCAGACTGAAAGTGAAAAAGATTTCTCGACCCTCCCAATGCTGAAAGGGGACGTAAGTCATATAATTTTATGCCAGCAACACATGTATCATATGGAGGGGGAAATATTCTTGCAATGACCTGGATGTTATGTGTTGCCATTAAAATATGTTTAGCCAAGGCTGTGGCTCAATTTGAAGCCCATTTGAG
Source organism: Sylvilagus floridanus (assembly GCA_949820135.1). Classification (NCBI taxonomy): domain Eukaryota; kingdom Metazoa; phylum Chordata; class Mammalia; order Lagomorpha; family Leporidae; genus Sylvilagus; species Sylvilagus floridanus. Next base: position 125,754,824 of record OX463225.1, read on the forward strand.
GGTATGTGTCATACTTGGTCTCAGGCAGGACCTACAGCCAATTTAGAGAGTGTGTGTTATGAGAAGTCTTCATGTTAGAAGTGTGAAATTTACAGTCAATAGGAAGCAATTTTCTGATTGGAACTTGGCCCAAACATTGCAATGAATACAGTGGGAATGCCATGGGACCTGTAATATCCATCAGGGACAGATTCTGAGGTTTAGATTCCTTCTCCAAGCAGAGCAAGAGCAAGAAGATGCAGAATTGCACAAAAGTCACATGGAAAATGTGTAAATTAAGTTCTTATATAGAACTTCACCCGAAAATTGCATTTGCTCATTTCAACATTGGCAAATAGATCTTCAAAAATGATCTCTCTCCATCATCCTTCCCTGTTGCTTCCAATCCCTGCAATTTGGGAATTTCTGTAATCCCATATTCGCCCATGTCTTCAAGATTTGTAAGATTTTTGGCTAAGAAATTCGCTTAGGTCATCAGTGTTATTTTCAGAACTTTAATATTCACAGCTTGGAAAGGCAGGTTTTCTCAAAGTCTTGGAAATCTATCTAACCAATCTTCCACTCTTCTTCACCACCACCCCCCCTTTTTTTTGGTACCTTAAGGTTCAGCGGCATAAAGTTCCTGAATAATATAGCATGTCCCTGAAGCAGACTGTTCACTGGTGCCTAGATAGTCTATAAACCTTTATGTTTGGAATCCATCCCAGGACAATTCAATGAGAAACTCTAAATATAGTGATTTGAGATAGTAATATCTTTTTTCAAAACTCCCAGATAATGCTAAATGCAGATAAAATGAGAACCACCATCCAAATCATAATTATCTCTTAAACTTTAATGTACTTATAAACCAACTAGAAATCTTTTTTTTAAAAAAATGCATATTTTTGTCCAGTAGTCTGGATGGAACCAGAGATTCCACATCTGTAAGTTCCTAGGCAAGCCCAATGCTATGTACTGGCCCATGGAGCCCAATTCATGTTGCAAGATCTTAACCCATTCCTTCAAAACTTAAATGGAGTTATCATCCGTAAGTGCTTTCCTTGTGTTTTCTGGCAGAATTAAACATGGTGCATCAGCTAATTATTCATTTACTTGTCTGCCTCACTATACACACACATGCGCAATACACTGTAAGCAGCTTTGGGGTACATGCCAGGGCTCTCTCAAAAATTCCTTCGCCATTTTTAGCACAGGTACTTGAGAGATGTTATAAAAGCAGAGAGGAAGGAAGTGGACACTTCAAGAAAAAGTATTTGTCCCTTTCAATCACTTTTATTGTTTTTGTTTTCAGATGAAGACTTGTTTTATTTTGATAACCAATCCATGGTAAACACCAAGGCCACTATGTACAGACAAGAGAGTGGGAGCTTTATTTCTTGGTCACGTCCTCATTGGACAGAGTGTTGATGATCTCCTCCTTGTTGGCCTGAAGGTGCTCTTCACCATACTTGCGGGCTTTGTTGATCTGAGACCTGTGGGCCTCAGCCTGATCAGCCAGGAGCTCTTTGCAGGCCTTGTGAGCCTTCATTTTGTGGATGTGTTCCATGCATCTGCTTGTTCTTGAACACCTTTCCCTTCGTCTTCAGGTACAAGCTTCGATTCGCGGTGTCTTTCAGCAGCCAGTGCAAAATGCACATTCTCCATATCCAAGCTGCCTTCTCTGGCATCCACGCAGTGGCTGTACCCTTTCTTTCACCTATGCCCAATGTGCTTGCCCTTCCAGTGTGCCAAGGTGTTTTTTCAGGCGCTGAGCTAGGGAATGGACAGTCACAGGTTTGTGGATGATCAGCCCATCTTCGATCAGCTTCCGGATCTGCTGAGGAGAGTTGGCATGGGTGATTTCATCAATCTCATTGGAGTCCCACCAGACTATATTCTCGTCATGGTAGAGGACACTGGAGGCAAGCCTCTTTTGAAGTCTGAGCATAGTCATGGCTGTGGCCCAGGCTGAGAAAGGCTCAATCACTTTCAAGTATCTACAACAGAATGAAAAAGTTAGTAACCGCTTAGTCCTACCTCCCAATTCTGCTAAACCTGGAGTAACTGATTTGCTTGGGTTATCAATGAAAGGAGTCAGAGCTTTCAGCTAAGGAGAACTTTCACTTTGCTACTGCTGCATAAAGACTCACCACAAAATCAGCAACTTAAATAGATGCTTATTATTGCCCACAAGTTAAGGGTCAACTAGTCCTCCTTTACCTTGCTAGGTGTAGTGCTTTGGGTACCATACTTTATCAGCTGTTGGGTTGATAAAGTCCATTCACCATGCTGAAGAGTCAACTGCCTTAAACTGCACTACATTTGCAGCAACTAGAAGTCATTGGAAAATGATAGGGAGTTCAGGGTAGTTTTTTGAAGAACATTCTCATTTATTAATGCTGTTTAATGAAATTCATTATTTTATCTATGCAAATGAAATAGGATACTTTTTGTCAAACTAATCCCAAAGAAATAAAAATTAAATAGTTCTCTTTCACTCTTTCTCTTTGCCTAGCCCTCTTCTAAAAAGGTACTCAGATTCAGTCACTATATATTTTTATATAACCAAGTATCTGAGAAAGACTTCCGTATTTAAAAATATTCCTCTCAAAGCCTCCTAGCATATTCAAAATTCAAATCAGGATATCTAAAACTCCTTTGTGTGTACAAATTAAAATATTACTTGGGAAGATTAATATGTGGTTTAATTATTACCACTAATGACTTACTTTGAGTAGATCATTTTCAGAAGTGTGAATGGAATTTTGAAGGAAAGGAACCTGTAGCAAGTACTTTTGGATTGGAATGGAAGGAGAAGAAAGGCAAGAACTGGAAGTCTCCTCTGAGATCTCAATGGGAATCGCAGGAAAGCAGAGGGTCACAGTGAGGCTGCTTTGTTTCAGAGACGCAGACGATCAAGCTAAATTGTGCCCAAGAAGAGTAAGAGGCAGTGAAACTGGATAAAAGAACAGTAGTGCAGAAAAATATCAGTCCCCTGTTACAGAGCCGGGGCATTCAGCTAACAATTCCCTATAGTTTCTGCACTGGAATGATTCTTGTAATTGTACAGTTATCAGAAAGCAAGAAATTGTTTCTGATTTTTTTTTTAGCTTGGAGAGCTAAAGTTTACATTTATCAGAGAGGAAAATTTCTCTTGTTATCCTCATTCACTTCTTGTTATGCTATTATTATTTCATACCACCTACTTCTCTCTTTTCTCTGTTTCATTCTTTCCACCCCTTTCATACTCCTCCATTAGCCTCTTATAAAATCAAGGTACTCTCTAAGGGAAAGGAGAAAAATGACAGAACAAGTGAAGCACAAACATCTCCCTTACTTAGAAAGGTCATATGGAGTTTTAAGTAGAAATGTCATCCTTATTCTGCCACAAAAATAGGGCTTAAATCGTCTGCACAGCGGTGTATTCTTCCCATCTGGAGTTAGGAATACTAAGATTCTCCTTTGAAAGTCTGTCTTTTAATCAAGAATTGTATTTGGAAAATGTCTTAATCCATCTATTATTCTTACCATGCTCTGCTTCACAAATGTGGTATGTCACTTGACTTTGTTTCCACGGAGCTAAGCACCCCCAGGATGAGACAATTGTAGGAAGTGTCCAGTGTGCTTCCATCTTCCTTCTCTAGGCTATGCAAATCTCTGATTGAATCAGTCTAACCATCCTGACCGGCAACAGAGCCTGAAGGCCAGTGGAATATCAAGCATGTGTGCTAGTTTCCCCCTTTCTGCCACAGTTGACATTTTCCAGGCTTGTAATCCATTAGCATCTCTTTCTTTCCCTGTCTCTCGTAGCTCCCCAGGGATCCGAGAGAGCTGATCAGTAGAAGGTGAGAACCTAATACAGTGAAGCAGTAGAAGAATTTTTTTCTTTATTTTCAGATGTAGTATGAATTTTAATGCCTTCCCTGATAGCCTTCATCTAATTCTGCCTGTAATCTTGGTTGACAATGAATGGTGGGCAGAAAGAATGGTACTAAAGTGTCCTCTTTCCATTGCATAGTGAAGAACTGTCCTCTCTGACTTGCTGCCTGGAAGATACAGGTCAACACTGGTTGAAACACTTCAAAGTCAAAGCTCTGGTGAAAGCTGATCAGGTTCCAAACCTGACATTATTTGAGTTATCTCAAGTTGAAATGCACTTGTCAAACTCTGGTCTATTTGGTAACAAATACCTCACTTGAAGAAACATCCAAATTTTAATATCAGTGTTACTATTTACAAATTGTATTGAATTTAGGTCAGTAACTGACCCTTATTGCCGTAATTTCCATGATGACAAAATGATTACAAGAATTCATTAGGATTTTTCTGTATATTAAACACCTGACTCTAGTGCCACATGGTCAACACTCAGAAAATGATACTTATTATTAGCATTTTATAATTTTATTTGAAAAAGATATGCACAGAGTCCCAAAATCTGCTGGTTCTCCAACAAATATCCACAATGGTCAAGACTGGGCAGGACTCAAACTGGGAGCCAGGAACTTAATCCAGGTCTCTCTACATGGCTGGAAGAAACCCAGTCACTTGAGTCATCATCCACTATCTCCCAGGGTCTGTATTAGCCAGAAACTGGAATCAAGAGCCAAAGCCAGGACTCAAACCCAGATACTCTTATGTGGGATAAGGAATCTTAATTACTAGGCTAAACACCCATTCCTTCATTATTAATTTTACAGTTCTTTTGTATTCATTGGAATATATTCTACAGCTAATCAATAAACCCAGAAGCATGGTAGCTGTAGTAGCAGTTAATTTAACTCCATCTAGGCAATGTGAAGAAGAGAGGTCTAGTGTAAGTAGGGAATCTCTCATGGAGGTCATGTAATGGCCTAGGTTCCTTCTACATTGTATCTCTATCATCCTCTAAGATCTGGTATTCAAGTGTAGTATCTGGACCAGCAACACTAGGACTTTATTAAGCATGTGAAATCTCAGACTCTCCACAGCTTCTCAATCAGAATTTGTCCTTGAAGACTCCTTTTAAGCAAATATTTGAGGAAGGCTGCTTAAGGGGATTGTCCTCAAATGCTTGATGAATTTTGTTCAATAAGCATCACACTTAAGAAAAAAGACAGGGAAAGTGAAGAGTAGCCATTTCCTTATTCAAAACTAACACAGAGTTCTCATAGAGTCCTTCCACTTAGTTGGGCCACAGGGAACTTCAAAGGAGTCCCAGCAAGTCTCTATTGGAGGTGACATCATCTGTTGAAGCTGATGTCATCTGTTGGCTTTATTCTAGCCTGAAACTCCATCTGAGGGATGTGAGAAGGGGCAGGGGAAAAATAAATGAGGGCATCTCCCATTCTAGGCCAACATTTTCACAAGTGTTTTGTTATAACTATTTATTATTATGAAAGATGGGATAATGTGGTCATGGAATGGATTTACCTCACTCACAATAGGAAAAACATTGTAATTTTGGCCTTTCTATGGTTACGGAATTCAAACCCAAACATACTAAACAGAAAGAAGGATTTTTCAACTACAACCAGAATTCTCCTGTTTAAAAGAACATTTTAGAGCAAAACATTGCATTTAGTAAGAATAAGATAGTCATCAAGAAATAAAACCTCACGAGCTATCTCCTGATACAGTTTGTTTAAATAGTATTAGCCTTGGATAATGGAAAGTTCTTACTGAAAATTCTGCATTTGTTCTCTTGGAAGACCTACGAGTCAATTGGTCCATAATGGAGACCCAGGTAGTGAATGGAAAACAGGCACAGGGAAGTCAAAAATGATGATTTTAAGAATGAGAGATTCATGCCAACTTCCATCTGACAAGACCTTAAATCTGTACAGCTTAATATAACATTTCATTCCTTGAAAAGCTTCACTTGGGCCAAGTAGTTTCATGCCATCTTGTAGCAATGCCATCTATTACTAAGTACTTCTAAGGTAGTCATAGCAATAAAAGGGCACTTAATCACCTTGGACTGGCTCTGTGTATGCAAGGACTCCTTAGATTTGGGAACATATAAAAGAAAAATAAGAGTAGATAAAATGATCATTCCTTCTGTTACACTTAACATAAGTTACCTAAAACTATATCTTTATTTTTATAATATATTTTTAAAGATTTATTTATTTATTTGAAAGTCAGTATTACACAGACAGAAGGAGAGGCAGACAGAGAGAGAAAGTGAGAGAGATCTTCCATCCTCTGGTTCACGCCCCATATGGCCGACGGCTGGAGCTAGGCCAATCAGAAGCCAGGAGCCAGGAACTTCTTCCAGGGTCTCCCACGTGGGTGCAGGGGCCAACGCCTTGGGCCATCTTGTACTGCTCTTCCAGGCCACAGCAGAGAGCTGGATCGGAAGTGGAGCAGCCGGGACTCAAACAGGCACCCATATGAGATGCCGGCACTGCAGGCAGTGGTTTTACCCACTATGCCACAGTGTCGGCCCCTTTTTACATTATTTTTACATTTACATTTAGGTTCCTCTCAATGTAAAATCCTATTGAATTGAAGACATCTAGACATAATTTAAATCAAGAAGTATTCCTTTTTCTACTTAGGACTGAACCTTCACTTGTAAATCAAATAATATCTTGCTTAAAATCCTAACAGATATTCAGAGTTTTAAGCTGAAGACACATGGGTTTAATTCTAGGTAAGTTTTGGAAACTTAAGCTTATTTTTCTGATATCTCTGCGAGGTCACTTATTATAGAGACAGTGCAAGCTAGATGTAGGGATCTGATAAGGCTGAAAGTGTAGATATAGGATCTTTTCTCATGAGCTGGAGCTGGCTGACTACATCTCCATGAGCCTGCTCCCTGGCCTATCAGATGGGACAGAAGAACATAACTGCAACAGTTTGAGTTCTCAGGAAGTTTGCATTATAGAAAGCAGATAGAAACATCACTCCCTGAGTAATATCAACTTCAATTTATATATCTGTCTCCTAAAGAAAACCTGCAATATTCAAATTGGCAGACTTATTTTTTCTGCCTTATTTTAAGAAGTTCTTGGGGCGGCAGTAAAGCTGCTACATGCAGTGCCAGCATCCCATGTGGGTGCCAATTCGGGTCCCAGATGCTCCACTTCCAATCCAGCTCTCTGCTATGGCCTTGTAAGGCAGCAGAGGATGGCCCAAGTCCTTGGCCCCCATACTCATGTGGAAGACCCAGAAGAAACTCCTGACTTCTGGCTTCAGATGGGCCAGCTCCAGCCATTGAGGCCATGTGGGAAGTCAACCAGAAGATGAAAGACATCTCTTTCTCCCTCTCTTTCTCTCTCTGCCTCTGCCTCTCTCTAACTCTGCCTTTCAAATAAATAAGTAAATCTTTTAAAAAAAAAGTTTCTATAGGTGAGGAAAGGAAAATCAACCTTATGAAACCAGTAACCCACAGTTCTGATAGTTATGTATTATAGAGTCATGAGTTATTGGCTAACATTTTTTAAAAAGGATTAATTTTACATTAAACATAACTCTCAGGCTAGAATTGGACAATCAATGATTACAACTCAGAATCATTGCTGGTCTCATTGAACAGGCAACAGTCTGGTTATCACAAATAGCTGTGCATCATACTCTAAAATACATATGTACCTGAAAAAGAAAGTTTTAATGAGAATTTAAATAAATCTAATTTGATTTTTCACATTGATTTTCATTAAGGTATGGAGGTCAGAATGGATATTTTCTCCTCATGGGTTGGACAGAACTAATTTCCCTGTTAATGCTTGCTGAGATATTTCATTCAAAAATATGTATTATTAATATTATTTTAGGTAGCATGCATTGTAATTTTGTTTCTGCGTGTTGTGGAAGATGAAGCTAAGAAGTCCTGATCTCAGGCACTTTATATTCCTTAGTTTTTTTCACTACCATTTATTATTATTACTATTGTACTTGGTTTTTGGTTTTGATGTGTATGACGTTTTTGTTTTTCCCATTATCTTCATATTACTGTTTGCAAGGATGCCTCCATATCACACCACATATGTGAGGGTATTTCAAAAGTTCATGGAAAAAAGAACTAACATATAAGCTTAGTTTGAGAGAAAAAAATTTTAAAGATATGTTTATTTATTTTAAAATCAGAGTTGCAGAGAGACAGGGAGAGAACATCCACTAGTTCAATCTCTAGATGGCCGCAACAACTGAGGCTGGGTCAGACCAAAGCCAGGAGCTTCTTCCAGATCTTCCATGTAGGTGCAGGAGCCCAAGATCTTACACCATCTTCCACTGCTTTCCCAGGTCTTTAGCAGAGAGCTGGATCAGAAGTGGATCAGGCCAGCGCCGCGGCTCAATAGGCTAATCTTCTGGCTTGCGGCGCTGGCACACAGGGTTCTAGTCCCGGTCAGGGTGCTGGATTCTGTCCCTGTTGCCCCTCTTCCAGGCCATCTCTCTGCTGTGGACAGGGAGTGCAGTGGAGGATGGCCCAAGTGCTTGGGCCCTGCACTTCATGGGAGACCAGGGTAAGTACCTGGCTCCTGCCATTGGATCAGCGTGGTGTACCGGCTGCAGCACGCCGGCCGCAGCAGCCATTGGAGGGTGAACCAACAGCAAAAGGAAGACCTTTCTCCCTGTCTCTCTCTCTCACTGTCCACTCTGCCTGTCAAAAAAAAAAAAAAAGTGGATCAGACTGGACACAAACAAATTACCACCCATATGAGATGCCAGCATTGCAGGCTGTGGCTTTACCTGCAATGTGACAACACTGGCCCAGAGGGAAAAAAATAATTGAAATCTATGTACATGGGAGGTCTTCAAAAATTCATGAAAATTGTATAATATGGAAAAACTGTATATAGATTTCAAAATATTCTGCACCAAAAATAAACTTATCTTTTAATTTTATTTTTCCACAGTTTTTAAAGGACCCACATAAGTGTATTTCTTTGCAGTAAATATTCTCACCAATTCATCTTAACTTCAAGACAACAAGATCATCTCAACAAATTACTGAATGCTGATTTCCTTCCCAATTTTTGTACCCAGGATCTTGATCTGTCAGTATAGGACTATTCAAAGCCAAGACCAAGGTATATTGTGCTCATAGCCAGGGCATTGCCCTTGCGATGTGGGGTACTGGAATCACCAAAGTCAAGTCTCTTTCCCCTGGTACCTGTCTACCTCTTCATACTGCTTTCTGCAGACTCTTCACATGTGGGTGCTCCTGGGCCATGTGCCTCTCTATGTTAGCCTCAACACTTTTGTCACAATTTGACTCAGAAGACACTCAGAGGATTGTCTTCACCTCATCTGTAAACCAAAGAGTTTCCTGGTACGTTCCAGGTAAGTTCTGTGCATGTAGGGTGTTTTAGAGGCAGTTGCATGGTACAGTGGAAAGAGCTCTAGATTAATACCGGCTCAGTCACCTGAGATCCACTTCATCTCTCAAGATTTGAGTTTCCTCAGGATTGAAAAGCCTGGATAATGCAGATAATTTCCAAGTTCTCCAACAGCTCCAGTCATTTTTTTTTTTTTTTTAGTTTACAATTTGTACTCATTTAGTTGATAGATGGAAACAGAGAAATACAGAATGAGTTAGCTCCCATCTTGTGGTTCAGTCCTCAAATGCCCACAGCAGCTAGGGCTGGGCTCAATTGTACCCAGAAACTACGAATTCAATCTGGGACTCCCACCTGTGTGGCAGGATTCCAATCAATTGTGTCATCCTTACTGTCTCCCAGGGTCCCTCTTTGTCAGGAATCTGGAGTCAGAAGCTTTAGCTGGAAATCGAACCCAGATATTAGAATATTGGACACGGATGTCTCAATTGCTAGGATGAATGCCTACCTCCCTGTTGTGTTCTGAAAATCAGAGTACAGCCATGTGAAATGTTTGCAGACCTCAAGAGGCCTACTATTTGCGTATCTGTCCCCCAATTTCTTGCTCTCAGCTCCATGCTGCTTTGTGGTACTCTTTGATACTGTCCTACTTTCCTGTATCTCAAGTGTAGTTAAGGTTTTAAAAAAAACTTACAGGCTCTTTTTTTTAAGTTTGTCTGATTCATTCAGCTTAACTCTTATGAAAGAGTTAGTGGTGATAAACACTTGTATTTCAACTCCTTAAGAAAGTTAATGAAAATATTTAAGGAGAAATAAATTTCAATCGCAAATGATGTATTAACATAACAACTAGTTGTTCCTTTCTTCACTCAAATGTCTAGCCTAGACTGATTCCTGGGTAGATACTGTTAAAGGAAAAACTTTAAACACAATAGCTTTAAAACAATCTATTTGAGATTCTTCAATTGGGCAGCACTCAAACCAGAAGTTCATAGACCTCTGGTCCATCAACTTGTACAACAGTATTTTTTATGAAACACAGAAGCAAACTTAAGAAACTAATTGACTGCAAGACATTTGCTATATTTGGATATGGTCACCCAGAAGTTTCTTAGTTATATAACTGGTTGGCTGTCTGTGAATAATTCAAGCTCAACTCAGAATTAACAGCTCCAAGTTCTGAATTGTTTTCTGGATATGGAAACAACTCCAGGCTAGTGGTAGAGTGCTTATTTTGCTATAAAACTATCAAGTATCAAGACTCTCCAGCAAAATTTACAGGTAACATGGAAATGCTAAAGCACATATGACAGAAATATAGAATAATTCTCTAGAAAATTGCACTCAATTCCATGTAGAGCTGCCTCTCTCTATGTATATATCTCCAGATAATTTAAAATATTTATTTATTTGAAAGGGAAAGCAACAAAGAAAGCGGGAGATACAGAGAAAATAAGATCTTCTATACACTAGCTCACTCCCCCAAATGATAGCAAAAGTCAGGACAGGCTAGGCTAAAGACAGGAATTCCATCCTGGTCTCCAACATGGGTAGCAGGGGACCAAGTGTTTGGACCATCATCTACTGTCTTCCCAGGAGTAATAGCAGGAAGCTGGATCAGAACTGGAGTAGCCAGGACTCAAGCTGGCACTCTGATATTGGATGCTGGTGTTGGAAGCAGTGGTTTAAACTCCTGCATTACCATGGAAGCTTCTCTCTAAAATTTGTTTTCAAAACATCAAACTCATAAGGGCCCTTGATCTCCTCCAATAAGACTAAGAAATCTAAACTAGCTCAGCGTTTTGGACCCAGTTTGAATCTTGACTCAGCTACTGACCTATGAAACAATTACTTGTTCTAAAGCTTCTTTTTTTATTTTATTTATTTATTTATTTATTTATTGACAGGCAGAGTGGACAGTGAGAGAGAGAGAGACAGAGAGAAAGGTCTTCCTTTTGCCGTTGGTTCACCCTCCAATGACTGCCACGGCCGGCGCAGCGCAGCCAGCGCACAGCACTGATCTGATGGTAGGAGCCAGGTGCTTCTCCTGGTCTCCCATGGGGTGCAGGGCCCAAGCACTTGGGCCATCCTCCACTGCACTCCCTGGCCACAGCAGAGAGCTGGCCTGGAAGAGGGGCAACCGGGACAGAATCCGGTGCCCCGACTGGGACTAGAACCCGGTGTGCTGGCGCCGCAGGCGGAGGATTAACCTATTGAGCGGGGGTGCCGGCCTCTAAAGCCTCTTTTTTAAAATACCATGGTATCATTAAAAATTAAAGGAAAATACTTATTATGAAAAACTGTGCATGGATTTCAAAATATACCCATTTTTTAACTCCATTTTACAGTAACTTCTTGAATTTCTGTCATAAACCACAACTGACTGCCACCAGCTTTTTAGGTTCACTGTTAAATCTGGGGGATTATATGAGCCAGTTATTTAAGCATGACCATTCTTAAAAGTGCAAAGTACATTTAAATGAATTATGTTTAAAGAAAAGATAATAAAGACTCAAAATTCAAAAGAAATATACTCAGGACTGAGCCCCATACGACTTCCCATATACTGACTCCCCAAATTGCTCCTGAGAGGATTCTTGGAAGGGTTGTGTGATAATGATACTTGATTTCTGCGTTACATGAATTGTTTTCCAGAACAACTTCTCACTCTCAATTTCACCCTCATAGTAACTGTGAGAGATGGAGAAGGTCTTTTTCAACCCATTTGCAAGGGAAGGTAGGAACTAGACGTTGATCGGTGAGGTCAACGTCCTGGCATCACAGTAAGCTGAAGGTAAGCAAAGGTCATAAGAGCACCAGGTCTAGGAGCTGGTGTCAGTAGGTCAGTAAGCATCAGATGAATCTTCAGGGCTGCCTTAGCACCACAATTCATGTTCTCATTAGACCTTGGCTAGTGTGACCTGCCTGTGTGTGAGTGCAAGGGTGTGTTGGCAGGGGCAGGGTTGGGGATGGCAGGACGGGATGTGCTTTTGCTTCTGGAAAAACTCAAGTGTCTTTATGATCTTATAACTGTCTGCGAAAGACGTATTTCTCCTATATCCAGCTCCAGAGTTAAAATAATTCCTTTCGGCCAGCGCCGTGGCTCACTAGGCTAATCCTCTGCCTTGCGGCGCTGGCACACCAAGTTCTAGTCCTGGTCGGAGCACTGGATTCTGTCCCGGTTGCCCCTCTTCCAGGCCAGCTCTCTGCTGTGGCCCGGGAGTGCAGTGGAGGATGGCCCAAGTGCTTGGGCCCTGCACCCCATTGGAGACCAGGAGAAGCACCTGGCTCCTGCCATCAGATCAGTGCTGTGCGCTGGCTGCAGCGCGCCAGCTGTGGCAGTCATTGGAGGGTGAACCAACAGCAAAAGGAAAACCTTTCTCTCTGTCTCTCTCTCTCTCTCACTCTCCACTCTGCCTGTCAAAAATAAAAAAAAAATTAAAAATAATAATTGCTTTCATCTTCTACCTTTAGTCACCAAGTTTTCATATCATTTCAACCCTTGCAGTGGCATTGAGAGGGAATGCTGGCGTTCCACTCCTGGTTGCCATCGGAGACAAGCCACTCCATCTGGAGGATGCCTCTCATAACGTTGTTTTTTACTCCATCTCATAAAGTCTGTTCTGTATAAATATATTTTAATTAATTAATAAACAGGATGTAATGAATTCTGGCAGGGTGACATTTGAACACAAAGCAAAAGGCTTCAAAAGATCCTGACGTGTTTGCCAGGAAACACCCCACACATGTGCACACACACACACATCACATTCACACTCAGAAAGGCTTTTTTTTATTCATTGGAGAGTTTATACAATGGGTTTCAGAAGGTTAACTTGACATCTGAGAGGAATCAGGCAAGAAGTACAGAAACACAGCAAAGGCAGATGTTCCAGAAGAGTTGGATAGTGATTAGTAGCAACTTTTCTGTATCTTAGACTGGAAAACACATAACAAGAGAGAGAACTGATCATTTCTACAAATGTTAAAATGGCCCACAAATAAATCCATTGTTTAGAAAGCATTTATTTATTTATTTATTTATTACTATGTTTTTTTATAAATCCTATCTTGATATTTAGTGAAGTGAATAGGATAATTTGCTGAGCACGTGGTTATATTCAATACACAGTAGCCATATTCTCATTGAACCATCATCTCCTAAAGCACTTTGGGTTTGAAAATCCTAAGTGTCCCTTTTTGCAAAAATACTTGTCATCAGAATGTCTAATGTGTGGAATATTCTGGATACATAGTTGGAAATTCAGCCAGATATTTGTAAATCATTTAATATAAATTTAGAGAAATTTACTTTGACTCTTGGAGAACTTTCCTTATTATGTTTCTATGTATTTTAAAGATTTACTCTTTCTATAAAATAAGCTCTTTCATAGTTTCAAGTTACAATTTAAATAGAAATAGAGTTCTCTTTAGCAATGTGTATTGTAATTGTGTTTCCTTTTCCTTATATTTTGAGCTCCTATATGGAAGAAGCTGTCTTATTCATTTTGTATTCTTATTATCTGCATGCAAAATGTTCATGATATGTTTATCAAGTGAATGAAAATGTATTCTTCAATTGCATTTTTTGGGTTGGCCTACTTGAACTTTTGCATCAATTTCCTGTTGCTATTTAAGATTTTAGAAATTTTGGCTTCCTTAAGCAAAATTCATAAATGAGCAATGTGAGTCTTGAGTCCTTCTATCTTGTTTTATTGCTCACCCATGGACCATTATCTAACTGGTCTCCCATTACTTAGTTGCCTAATGCATTTATGATGCTGCCCTTTAGCCATAAGTAAAAGAGCTTCTCAGAACTCCCCATTCTATCACTTCCTGACCATTAATGCCACCAGCACCAAGATAATCCCTGGGGTATGAATGAAGGCAGATCACTTCTCTAAACCTCATTTCTCCCTGCTACAAAACATAAGTGGAAAAAGTACTTATGTTGACAGGGTTTCACCTTTGTGAGTCAGACCAAGCATGTGTCTAAGGTATCCTGGTAAAACAAATTTGGTCAAAAATTAGTCATGATTTGATTTCAGTATTTTGTGTATTGAAAGCATGCATGTTGGAAAATCTCACTGAAATCTATAATATTTTGCAGCAAGGTTTACTTATGTGGAATTCACAAACTATCACCTGCTATGTTTTACAAGTTCTTTATTTCAAACAGATTTGTCAAGTGTTTAAAAGACTACCTATTATGTATTTAACACTATATATGTGTACACTAAATACATTGATTTCAATTTTTGTAACCTATATTTATATTCTCAAATTAGTATTTATGATAAAAGTTACTAAACCACAATACAGAAACTTTGGAAAATAAAAAAGGAAGGAAAAGTGTCTTATTCTTACCACTAGCAATATTTTGTATTACCCTCTAATAGTTTTTATATATGTTATAAACAGAGAATGCAAGAGCATCATCATTGGCATAGCCATCATGAAAGTACAGTACACAAGGCTTTACAGAGCTTATTTCATATAATTCTCTAAACCTGCTTAAGAAAGAGATACTATTAGAATTCCTGTTAATCCCTTGTGTGATTGCAGAGCCTGAGTACTTGATCTCTATGATAAGCATGGGAGGGACAACCATTTTCCAATGAAAGTTTTCCTTAATGTAGCATTATTGCTTAAAATAAGTTTTTCAGCAAGCTAAGCAACATTCTCCACAGTCTGTGCCTTCAGGGACCATGTCATTAGTTCTTGCCAATGGAATTTGACTGGCAGTAATTTGTGTCAATGTAGGCATGATGTGGTTAAGCAGAGGTGTGGCTTCCTGAGTTGTTTTTTATATCTGTGAACTGCAAGTGATGAAGCCCCAATGTCTTGAATTAGTCATAGAGTGGTAAGAATCTAAGACCCTAAATCACCTGGAAGGTTCCCCAAACACCAGTATCCAACAAGAGTGTCTTATATGAGTGAGAAATAATCTTTTATTATAAATCCACTGGATAAAGAAAATGGGGTATATACACACTATGGAATACTACTGAGTCATAAAAAAAAATGAAATCCTATCTTTTGCAACAAAATGGATACATCCGGAAATAATTATGCTTATTGGAATAAGCCAGTTCCAAAAAGATGAATATCATGTCTTCTCCAATATGTTTAATTAATATAGAATACAAAGGAAAGTGTAAGAATGAGACAGAAAGAAACCCACTACAATTTCAGACTGTATTACTTTAAATAACACATAAATACAATAAACTGTTATATGCTTACAAAGCTATATAATTACAAGAATACTGATATTCAGTTTTTTAAATTTTTATATAATTTTAAGAATATTTCCACCATGATGTTGCATAACTTATTTCATTATCAGTGTAAAAATTCATGAAATAGCAAGTTATTCCACACAATCATATAATGATTTCTTTTGGTAGAATTCTATGCTATTTACCTGTTGTTGATAACTATGAAATAATTAACTATTTAACATCCTCTTTCATATAACATTTTCTAGATAAGAATTAGCGTTCATGAAATATTGCTACAAATGAAATTGTGAGAACATTTGTATATACAAATTTATTTTTAAAATATTTTATCAATTTCCTTATAAATCATAATACACAACCATATTGCCTTCATGTAATTTACTAGGACTTCACAACATTCTGAAAACCTGTTTTCATATTTATTGGACAAAATGATAAAATTATTGTCTTTATTAAATGTGCTGTTGAGTTTATTTTCTTACCTCTCATGCATCCTACTAATGACATGGTGGTCATATTTGGTATCAGTCATTTTCTTTGATTCTTAACTAGACAAGACATATGTTGATAAAGTTGATTATGTGTTGAAGAGTTAAATAGCAAAAAGAAAAAGCTGGAGTCATGTGTTTGGAGAGTACTGTAAAATCTATGGGAAGAAAATACAACTTTCTACTTGGAATTATTGAACAAGGAAGAGATTAATGCAAGTAGCCTGGGTGAAACTGGAAGTGGCCAGCTCTGTGGAGCTGGTGATCCCAAAAAGGGGCTTGAAGTTATATTTCTAAGATTAACAGAAGAGTTTAGTGGGTACTCAACACCTGGGGAGATTTACATTGACATTGTTATCCATTATGCCAACTGATATATCAATACACTCACTTTCTTCTAAGCTGATTTAAGAGGGCTGATACAGAAGGAAGAAGCAAAGAAATTAAGAAATCGGACAGTGGTAAATCCAAAATACCAAATATACCTCCCATGCCAGGATAATTTTAACGGCAGTTTTATGTTGTTCTGATTGACTATGACAAATATTGCTATATGTACCGCCTGGTTTGGCTCTGTAGATATCATCACAGATATAAAGACCATTCAGTGGGAGTGGAGAATGGGGAAGCACCACTACATTCCGCAGATATCAGAGGTTCTCCTCACTGGTAGCTCTCATTAGGAGACACTGAAAGGCCAAATTAAATTAAAAATTAGGTCTATTGGCTGCCTAACAGTAAGCACAAACCTCATATCTATCTGAATATAAACTTTGAAAGACACTTATTTCAAGCTTGAACACTGTGGTTTATTGGTTTATTAGAGGAGTGTTCAGTGGCCTTTGCATCCCTTCTGGTTGGGCAAACAGAAATTGTTCTATAGGTCACCAACTGCATTTATCCTTTCCCAAATATTAAAACTAAATGTTGGAGAAGCTCCACCATACTTTTATCTTGCATGACTGTTCAATCAAATAAACTGATACCTTAATATTAGTTAAACTAAGACACTCAAAGGAGTTAAAGCAAGTCTCTAAGCCACCAAAACTGAGGATGATTGGAATTATAGGAAAGAGTTCATCAATTAATCAAAAATAGCTCAAGAGTTTTAGCTCTCATATAATTACCCCTAATTTAATAATTATAACAATTCTATTGCATACCATTTTGAACTATTTTCAAAACAGTATAGGGAGAAAATAACTAGATGACTTGCACTTATTACATATTCCTCACATACACATAAATGATCAGTTGACTAATCACTGATTTTCTAGTCTTATCCATGCTGCCCAAACAATAAATGTAAAAGCAGATGAACCCATGATACTGTCATTCTCACTTACTAAATATCATTAAAACCTCATTTATCAGAAAGAAATAGCACTTCTAATTATTCCCTTTGGAAGGTTTTGCTTTTGAGATTTTTTAAAAAGAATTTGTTATGATTTTCAGAATGTGTGACATCCATAAAAACAAGGACTTGTTTTTTCTTACTCTGTGTTAAAGTACAGTACAGTAATTGTATGCTGAATTTTTAAAAACCTGGCTGACATTTAATTGCACATTCTAGTTCCAAATGGAACCAAAAACTTCCAAGCTCAGAAGGCTGGATTTTGTTTTGTCCTCTAAATTTGAACACATCTCAAAATTATATAGCACCTCAGCAATTCCACTGAAATGAACATAGTTTCTTGCATGTTTGGTTATGAAAGTCTGTCACATCTCAGAGCTTCAAAGGACTTTATATATCAATGTATTCCTTGAGCATATTCCTCTTTTATAAAAGATTCAAACTCAAGCTAAAGATTTGACATTCGGAAATAAAAGAAAAATGGATGTCTATGAATCCAATGCCAAAGATACAGGTATATTCTATGTGCATAAATCAGCAATTATTATTTACAGTAAGAGATAATACCATTTTCTTGTAAGATGAGTTTTAGAAATAAGAATGAATTTGGACTTTCAGACAGTGCTAGAATTGAAACTCAACTCTTCTTACTTCCAAGTTAGCTATCCTCTATGAACTTCAGTTTCTTTGTCTTCAACATGATCTGCCAATCCTTCTTTCATATGATTATCATGAGAATTAAATGAAATAGTGTATGTGAAATACTAGCGTAATGTTTGGCTAATAGAACCACTCCTATGGATGTGCACTGAATGTTTGTGACGTCCCAGAGTCATATATTGAAGTCTTAATCTCCAGTGTAATAGTATTTGGAGTTAGGACTATTGGAAGATAATCAGGGTTTAACTGGGTAATTACAGTAGGATCTTAATGATGGTATTAATAGCCTTATAAAAAGAGAAACAGCCTCTCTCTCTCTCTCTCTCTGTTTCTCTCTCTGTGTGTGCATACATACATACACACATACACACACAATGTATGAACAAAGACAAGACCTTGTGAAATACACGGAGAGGGGCCAGCACTGTGGCTCAGCGAGGTAAAGCCCTGGCCTAATGTGCCAGCATCCCATAGGGGCACGGGTTCTAGTCCCGGCTGCTCCACTTCTGATCCAGCTCTCTGCTATGGCCTGGGAAAGCAGTAGAAGATGGCCCAAGTCCTTGGGCCCCTGCACCTACGTGGGAGACCCAGAAGAAGCACCTGGCTCCTGGCTTCGGATCAGCGCAGCTCTGGCCATTGCAACCATCTGGGGAGTGAACCAGTGGATGGAAGACCTCTCTCTGTGTCTGTACTTCGCTCTGTAACTCTTTCAAATAAATAAAATAAATATTTAAAGTTGCCTTCTTTTTTTTTTTCTTCTTCCTTTTTTTTTTTTTTTTTTGATAGGCAGAGTGGACAGTGAGAGAGAGAGAGACAGAGAGAAAGGTCTTCCTTTGCCGTTGGTTCACCCTGCAATGGCTGCCGCAGCCGGCGCAGTGTGGCTGGTGCACCACGCTGATGCGAAGGCAGGAGCCAGGTGCTTCTCCTGGTCTCCCATGGGGTACAGGGCCCAAGCACTTGGGCCATCCTCCACTGCACTCCCTGGCCACAGCAGAGAGCTGGCCTGGAAGAGGGGCAACCGGAACAGAATCCGAGCCCTGACCAGGACTAGAACCCGGTGTGCCGGCGCCGCATGGCGGAGGATTAGCCTATTGAGCCATGGTGCTGGCCTAAAGTTGCCTTCTAACAGCCAGAGAAAATATTCCTCACAACAGCTTGACCATGCTGATCTCAGACTTCCAGTTTCCAGAACTGTGAGAAGGTAAATTTATGTTGTTTAGGCACCCAGTCTATAGCCTTTAGTTCTGGCAGCCCTAGATAAATAGGACACCTACCACTGAACAATATTTCTTTAAATACTCAGGTGCAGTTCTGCATGGAGGCAGGTAGTTCCTCTAATTAGAGGGAGCTCTAAGTTGCTGCAATTCTTAGTGTGAACTAACGTGCAGCTGAATTCCCACATGTACAGCTGATCACTCCTCCACTCAAATTTATTCCATTAATTTTGAACTGATATTTGAGATTTCTGTTTGGAAGTAAAAAAATCTAGTTTTTAAACTTGATTTTTTATGATAACTGCTTATTTTGAATAAGTCCAAACACTATAATAAATAAAAAATAAAATTTATATATGGAAAATATAACACAGAGTTTGTTGTTTTAATTTTAAGATAATTCATCAATGTGAAAATTCAAGCTATTTTGATGTTTCTGGCACTATGCTAAGATAGTCTGAAACCTGTGATTTGGCTGTAACAAGCAAGAATAGTATTAAGTACAAGAAATTTATATAATTCATAGTCTGGTCTCAATTCCACTCATGTAGAATTTAGAAGGTTGTTGCTAGCGTTCCATACAGATTGCCAACTGTTTTGAAAGTATATAGAAAGAAAACTAATGTATAGATGTGTGAAATATAAGGTTGGTAGCCAGATTATTTCAATATAGACTACATCTGCACTAACTTGTTGCTCTACTATAGTGCAAACCAAATCCCTCCCTACTTCTTCATGCTTGTGTAACCGCCCAGAAAGATCATGACAATGTAGGATGTCATCAGACCCAGTTTCATCCTTGTTAAACTGTGGACTACAATTCTCTGAAGCTTCAGAAGGGTCAGGCTGCTGAAGTGCTACAGGGACATTAAGTCAGGACAGTCGGGAATGCCAGCTCTGCCAGTCAAGCGGTAGGAAGGGTCAGAGAGTAGCCACCTGCCCATTCTTCCATCCTTTCATTCATATCAAAAACAGTGACACTAATTCTGAGGCCAGTCATAACTCACTGTAAAGAAAATGTTTTGTATGTTTTATTAGCCAGTATGATTCTCAATTGGTAAAATTCAAGCTCCAACTACCCTAGAATCACAAAGTTGTTACTGAGTGGTTTTTTTTTTTAAACTTTGATTTTATTTTTTTTTCTGTTGACTTTTGGATGCAATGGAGAATGATAAGGTGATCATTTAAGCCTTTGCATTAGATGATGAAAAGGAGAGAATGCAGAAGCTAGCTAATTTCTGGCTTTTTTCCCTTGAAGATGCCTGATGTGTCTTGTCTACCTCTTGAGTGATTAATAATGCAGTGGCTGATTCTTCTTCACCCAGAGGGTTATTGTCATCCTTGGTAGAGTTTGACATTTTACACTTTAAGTAAGCACACCCTTAGGCAAGGAGACACCAAGAGACAGATTTCCTTATTAAAAGAAGATGTCACCAAAAGAGCAAGTCAACAAATATGCCACTGCCAAGGAACAACCACCAAACTAAAGAGCAGGGGGAGAAAATAAGGCAGAGTGCAATAGGAGAGGAGAGGAGTTAAAGAAAAGGAGGAGGGAGGGTGATATAGGGACAGGACAGGAGGGCACATGCCCCTTAGAGCAGTGTGAACAGAGGACAGAAATAAGCTACTCTGTCATGATACTCAACTATCTTGCCACAGCCAAGTCTGAAATCAAAGCCTGATTTCTGTATCATGTGTTTCTGGGCCTCAATCCATTGTGCTATCATAGCCAGTTTAAAAAATAATCATATATAAAATAGTTTTCACTGCAAAGTTGTATAGATTTGATTTGCAATTTTGAGGATGTTAACAGGAAAAAACGATACAAAATAGACTCATGTCCCTGACACTACTATCAATCCCCAGCATGAAGTGGACAGGCTAAAATAGTTGATGTGGAACATCTGAGGTGCAGGGAGATAAAGGCAAGCAGTGACTCCCATTGCTCTCTCATTGCTAAACCTTTTACTAAAAGAAACATCCCCATATATCTGTATCAGATTAGGGCCAGAATGTCAGCCATATGTAAGTCATAACGTGCATTTATACAAATTTTGCCATTGTATTTTTGTTATTTTTATATCTAAAGTTTAGTGAGCATCTACTGTCTTGTGCTCTTCATAGAACCAGAAATAACATAGTAAATAAACCAACGAACATATTTAAAACAATATTTAAAATACTATAGAGAAGAAAGAAATTAAACAGAATTAGTAAGTAAAGCATAGTATATTATATTAGGCAATGATTAACATTTAAGTAGTAAACTATCCAAGCATGATATTAGAAAATGTCAGGACCAAATGTTAAAAAGATCTGAAGAAAACAATCAACCTATGTGGAATTCTAATTCAAGTAAAAATGTGAAATGATATTGATAAGCTATACACCCTACAGAGTTTAATTTGAAAGAGAAAAAAGAGGATTGGATTCAGTATGGGAAGTAGGGCAAAGAAGGTTATTACTTGGTGTTTTGAATCTGGGAGAAAATACAGCCTGTTCTTACAAGGTAAGAGAGGGCACATCTGATGTACATGGAGGGAATGGCCTTAGGAACACAGGCAGTTCAGAGAGTGAGAGTACATAGGAGAGGTGATAACCAGCAGGTAGATGTGCTCAAAGAAGATTTTGGAGTGTTTGTTGTTGTTATTGTTGTTGCTGCTGCTGTTGCTGCTGCTATTGTTTTTGCAATGAAATAGAAAACAAAATCATCAACTAAGAGAAGAGAATAAGAGGTTATTAGAGATTTCAGGAAAGAGGAGAAGGCATAAAAGTGTTTTAAAAGATTTAAAAGGGGACACAAAATATCAGTTGGTTTTAGATCAAATTAGGAGTGCATTCCAGATTAGTAAAAAATGATTTCAAAGTCAGACCATTCAGCACAGTTATGTATCTTCTTGCCATTTTGGTTGGAAGTGAGCAGGATAGATGGACAGTGGAAATAATCAGGTTTGTGATGTGGCCTAAATATCACAATAAAGCAAAATAAATGCAAGGAAACGGAAGGCATATTCAATGGGTTAATCAAAATAATTAATCAGGTGATTTCAACTGATTAAGAAGGTAAATAAGATTGCAAGATAAATACTTGCAGCAATAACTGATATGTGGCAATTAGATTCAATGCTTATGAGACTCGTAGAACCCTGAAAAAGAAAGAGAGAGAGAGAAAATCTAGGAATGCAGAAAGTAGCAGTCAAAGAATGAAGTACATCAAATGGAGACTGTGGAAGTGTCATGATTATTGATAATGACAGGATCTAGGACATTGCCTTAAAGTAAATGCTTTCTGTAAGGAAAAGAATAGTATCATTCATAGAGATAAGGGTACACAACTAAAGAGCCAGAGTATTAAAAATGACATCAATATAAACATTGGAGTAATTAAGAAGGATGAAAGAGTGAGAGCTGGGGCCAGCGCTGTGGCGCAGCTGGTTAACGCCCTGGCCTGAAGCGCTGGCATCCCATATGGGCACTGGTTCTGGTCCTGGCTCCTCCACTTCTGATCTAGCTCTCTGCTATGGCCTGGGAAAGCAGTGGAAGATGGCCTAAGTCCTTGGGCCCCTGCACCCACATTGGAGACCCAGAAGAAGCTCCTGGCTCCTGGCTTGGATTGGCACACCTCCAGCCATTGCGGCTATCTGTGGAGTGGACCAATGGATCGGTGGAAGTCCTCTCTCTCTGTCTCTACCTCTCTCTGTAACTCTGTTTTTCAAATAAATAAAAATAAATCTTAAAAAAAAGCAAGAAAGAGTAGAGCTTTAGCAGACGACACTAAACTACAAGAAAAGTCTTTGAGTAAATAATGATTCAAAAGAATTGAGACCAAGTCAATATCAACAATTAGGGGCCAGCACTGTGGTGCAGCAGGTTAACGCCCTGGCCTGAAGCACCCAGCATCGCATATGGATGCTGGTTAGAGACACAGCTGCTCTACTTCTGATCCAGCTTTCTGCTATGGCCTGGGAAAGCAGTGGAGAATGGCCCAAGTCCTTGGGCCCCTGCACCCAAGTGGGAGACCAGGAAGAGGCTCCTGGCTCCTGGCTTCGGATCAGCACAGCTCCAGTCCTTGCGGCCAATTGGGGAGTGAACCATCGGATGGAAGACTTCTCTCTCTCTCTCTCTCTCTCTCTCCCTCTCCTCTCTCTGTGTAACTCTGACTTTTGAATAAATAAATCAATATTTTAAAAAATCAACAATTAAAAGGGGGAGGCAGTGCTGTGGCACAGCAGGTTAAATCCCTGGCCTGAAGCGCCAGCATCTCGATGGGCACCGGTTCTAGTCCCGGCTGCCCCTCTTTCAATCCAGCTCTCTGCTATGGCCTGGAGAAGCAGTAGAAGATGGTCCAAGTCCTTGGGCCCCTGCACCCGCATGGGAGACCTGGAAGAAGCACCTGGCTCCTGGCTTTGTATTGATGCAGCTCCAGCCATTGCAGCCATCTGGGGCGTGAACTAGTGGATGGAAGTCCTCTGTCTCTCTCTCTCTACCTCTCCTCTTTCTGTGTAACTCTGACTTTCAAAATAAATAAATAAATCTTAAAAAACAAAGAAGACAACCCAAGTCCTTGAGCACCTGCAACCACCTGGGAAGACCAGGAAAATGTTCCTGTCTCCTGGCTCCTGGCTTCGGATCAGTGCAGCTCTGACCATTGTGGCCATCTTGGGAGTGAACCAGTGGTTGGAAGACCTTTCCCTCTGCCTCTACCTCTCTCTGTAACTCTGTCTTTCAAATAAATAAATAAATAAAAACTCTTTAAAAATTAGTTTAGACTTCCATCATGCAAAACATATTGTATTCATGAAAATATATTGTATTAAGTCAAAATTCAGGTTTTTTTTTGTTTTTATAAATCTATTTTCATACATGTTACTGTTGTTTTATATACAGTAAGGGCTATTAAATATAAACACATCTATGTAATAGGTTATTAGAAGATTAAAACATGCACCCAGCAACTTATAAGGCAGAGTTCAAAGCAATAAGCCCCAAGCACAATTTGAAGTTAACTTTCGTTAAAATTAATATATAGTGTTTATCTTTATTTGTGCCATGCAGCTAAGTAATAATTATAGTTACTAAACAAGCAATCCCCAAATGTAAGAGTATTAGTTAATTTCTTGTTCATCTGTCAGTTCAGGCAGATTGAATTCTCCATGGTTCCACCATCTCAAAGGGACTTGGGATATTCCATTGGATAATCAGCATGTGCTTGTGAGAGAAGCAGAAAATATGAGGACTCATTAGCACTCACACATACAAGTAGCAGGCTACATCTAGTCACGTTCTCTAGCTCAGGACTCAGTCACATGATTCAGCAAGGAAGGCTTGAAATGTAGTAGAGCTGTAATGTAATAGACTCAAGTATATGCAATATAGTTTGTATTACATGTAATGCATAAATATGTAATATTCATTATATATGATTAGTCTTTAGAACAATGCATATTCCAGAAAGATAAGATGTGAGGCACATCTTACCCTGTGGCCTCAAACCTCATTTGCAAAGTGTGCAGGAGGATTATGGTATGAGCAGCAGACAATATGCTGAAAAATTACTCAGCTGAAATTTCCACCTACATAAATCATCTGTGCAAACATGACACATCCTATGATGTTTCAGCTTGCTTCTCTGTGAAATGGGCCTAGTAACACAGACTGCTCTGTGTGTTCGAGGTGAAAGTCCATTCATATGATGGCATGCAAACCTCAATAGAACAACACCACCCTAAACAAATGACTCACTCACTGCTTTGTATCTGCATAACTTTCATTCTGTTTTATACTCCAGAAGCGAACTTCCAATAATTGCTTCTGAAATTATCAGACTCTCTGTATATTAATTTGCTCTTTTCCAGATTATTGAGCATTGATGATATTATTTCATTTCCAGACAGCAGTAAGATGTGTCTTCATTCACAAATTCTGTTCACTAGAAATTCAAACTAAATCCCCTGGAGTTTCAACATTCATGAGATGTTTCCCTTATTATTGATACACTTTGTTCATATTACTATAAATTGTGTGTTTTATGGAAGAAAGCATACTCACTAATGTCAGCATACTTTCTCACAATGTAAAAACCAATTACAAAGATAAAAGTAATGACATCATGGTAGAAAAAAAGACAGCATCATCTTGTTCAGATGTGAAGATTAATACAATGTGTGCAAAAGCTGCTCAACATAACAAGCATCCTGAGAAACGCACCCATTATTTCTACAGTAGTCATACTTATTATATGTGGCCCGAGCATGGCCGTGAGGACTCAGTTTGGGGGTATTCTACTCAGTGAAATACCAGAGACTTTTAAGTTCACAAAGTATATAGAAAAATCAACAAACTATTCTGGACTGAAGAACAATGCAAAGGGTTATCCTGGAACAAATCCTGGACAAAAAGGGAAAAAGAAACTACTGGGACTGTTCTTGCATCAATGTTGACTTCTCCAATTAGAAGGTTGTGTTGTGATTACGCAATAAAATAACTTTGTAGGCAGAAAATACGTATTGGACTATGAGGCAACATGAGGAACAAAATGTATTATCATCATGTTTCAATATCACTTCTTCTATACTACCAGTAACAAGTCTCTACTCTCCTTTCAGATGGCCAGGATTTTTAGTAGGCTCTGTTAATCCCCAGTATCTTTCAAAGAATCAGAAGCCAAGCTTTTGGACAAGAGCTGACATTGCTCAACAGATGGCTGGCCTGTGAGGGCGGAAGGAGACCATATTCGTCAGGTGTGGATGGAACCCCAAATATGGTATGTAAAACTCCTTACAAATCTACTTTTTAATGATTTATTTACTTATTTGAAAGTGAGAGCTGGAGACAAAGAGAGAGAGAGAGAGAGAGAGAGAGAGAGAGAGAATTACATCCACTGTTCACTCCCCAATGACTGCCGTGGCCGGGAGTGGGCCAGGCTGAAGCCAGAAGCTTCATCCAGGTCTGCCACATGGGTGGCAGAAACAAAACACTTGGGACATTTTCCACTGTGCTGCATTCCCAGACTACTAGCAAGGAGCTGGATCAGTAATAAAGCATCCAGAACTCAAACATGAGCCCATATGTGGTGGCTTAACCCACTGCACCACAGTGCTGGCCCTTGAATATCCACTTTTACATGATTCCCCTACTCCTCACCACAGTGAGTTTTTTGAGACCAACCAGGACTAGGTCCCCAAAATGTCCTCCTTCAGAGTACATAGTGCTCTTTATTCTAACTGCTTTCATGTTTATGTGTCCTTGTTACTAACCTGAGGTCTCCCGGAGAGCACCTATGCCTCTCCCGCTAATGTCCTCAGAGTCCATGCTGATAATCCAGAAACAAAAGGAATGAGAGTAGATATGTGGACCCAGGGTTTAAGATGCCTGCATCCCATATCAGAGGACCAGATACTGCTCCCCAGCTCTTGCTCCTGACTCTACTTCCTACTAACACAGATCCTGGGAGGCAGCAGTGATGGCTCAAGTGATCGGATCCCTGTCACTCATACAGGAGACCTGGATTCAGTTCCTGGTTCCCAGCATTGGAGGTATGAAGTAACAGATGAGAATTCTATCTGCTTCACAAATAAAAAAATAGGGCTAGCATGTGGTGTAGAAAGTTAAACGTCCACCTGCGGGGCTGGTAATCCATATGATGCTAGTTCATGTCCCAGATGTGCCACTTTCAGTACACCTCCTGGCTAGTGAACCTGTGAAAGCAGAGGAAGATGACCCAGGTAGTTGCGCCCCTGGACCCATGTGAGTTACCCAGAAGAAGCTCTTGGCTTCTGGCTTCGGATAGGCCCACCCCTGGCCATTGTGGCCATTTGGGGAATGAACCAGGGGATCTCTCCATTTCTCTGTCTGTAATTCTGCCTCTCAAATAAAATTAATATTTTTTAAAAAGAATTCTTATTGAAAAATGTAATGTAAAATTGCCTATATGAAGAATCACCCTACTTGTATCTTTCTCTTTTATTACTTTCTTGTTGGAAACAAGAAAGGAACGTGAATTTTCAAACCATATCCAGAGCTATCAATTCAAGCATTCCTGCTCCTAATTTTTTTCTTGAAGCCGGATAATGGTGATCACTCCTTTCTTTTTTTTATTCCTTTCAACCTATTTAAATTATTGGATAGTTAACCTCATTCAGCAGATTTTTTTTTTCATTCAGCAGATTAAAGTGTGAAAGTAAAGGGTAGACTCTCTTCCTTACAGAGATTTTCATCAGGTGGATATGCCCAGAGAGAATTTGAACCTGCTAGACAAATTCCTGTGGACACTGGCTCTGCTTTGGATGGGATGAATGTCTCTGGCCATCTCTGTTTTCCTTACATTGCTGACAAAGGTATTTTGCTCCGCTTTATGGAGTATAAGTATCATACACTTAATAGCAGTTAGTGATGTCAGTGCTCTTTGGTATAGTAAATCTCTAGTGAGAGATAATCTTAGCTAATGATCAGCATAAAGCAGAGAGAGGTCATTTTTTAACGTTACCATAAAGCCTGCGTTTACTATGATAGAGTTGGAAGGAGGCAATCCCATTAACCTTTGTATTGTATTGATAAAATTATATACCCTCCTGAATATCAAGGGTGGCAAAGCTCCTGCCATTCTCCAGGAACGTCCGGACTGGCCCAGTGACATAGCATTTGGCCTCAAGCATTTGAAGCTTGTGCCCAATCTTGTCTTTTATTTGGGTGTGTGACCTTGGGCAAGTCTTAACCTCTTAAAGGCTAGGGTTTTTCCATATGTCTTTTTTCTTTCTTTCTAAATGTACTAAACGTAGGTAGGTTCAAATGTATTTCATACATCTTTATCATTATCCAGTACGACTTTTACATAAAGAAAAAACATTTCTTAAAAGAAAAACCAAAATTCTTTGTAAAGCTTTGTTTTAAAGTATTCCTTTATATCCTTTTATATAAAGTAAAAAAGAAAAAGCATTTCTGTGTATGCAGACATAATTTCTAATCATACTCTCTATTTCCTTACTTGCTTCCTGAAATTGGTAAACCATTCAAAGAAGAAAATATCAAGGCATTTCACCAATGTGTGTTAATATAACTCTCCTTCTACATATAACAAATTGAAGGTCTACTCCTTGGACTCTTCAAGTCATTGTCTGTGAATGTTATGGAACAAAATGAGAGGTAACATGGGAGGGGTACTGTTGCTCTCTTTTGAAACCTATAAACTAATTCAAGATGACGTGGAGTAATGGCAAAGAAGTTTTCCCAGGGCATACAAAGAGATGTAAAGGAAGTGGCAGCTTGGTTCCCCCTGCAAGGGACATTGCACAAGAAGCAATGCCATTTGGCTGTCACCTAGGAAACAAGAGGTAGTTGTCCAGTTGACTTAGACTAAGGTTCTGTGTGTCAGGTAGCTCATCTCTGGGTTATGGGATATGGAAGGGTTTCTTAGTCTGAGTTTTTAGGCCCATCTCCAACCTAAAGCTGAGAGAATATTCACATAGTACACAGAAGATTAAACCAAAGTCATAGTTAAAAAAAAAAAAACTTTAAAGGTTACAATGCCTACAGAAAAATAATAGAAAGAAGAAATGAGGTCAATTAATGAAAGCCTTGCTACTTAAGAGACATGCCTATAAATTGTCTCAAAGGTGCCCATGCATTTGAAATGTCTTCATGGGATAGGTTAATTCTTCCTCTTTGTAATTAAAGAGGATGGTGACAGTAGTGTGTATCCTAGGTCACATTTTCCACCATCAGAATTAATTAATTCTGTGAATTAATTAATGTAGGGGTCATTTTAACTACATTTAACCCATCTTTCAATCCTTATCACTTCAGTAAAGGCATCTCTGACTTTTCCAGGTCCCAGTAATAACCTGCTTCTCTCTTAGAATTCTTCTAATATGAAACACAGAATTGAATATTTATTCCAAACTGTCTTTTATTATTTCTTCTCACCCCAATTACAGCATAAATTATTTGAAAGCATGCATTCTATTTCACACTTATTTTATTATCCTACCAGAGCCCCAAGCACAATTCTGAAAATGGTGCTAAATAAATACTTGCTGATTAATGAATACTTCTTGAATTCCCTTTAAGGCTCCCTTCACACTTTCTTTTACCCTAGGATGAGGACAAATTTTTTGCCTCAAGGATGCATGCCAAAATTCTCTAACTCACTTTATCTTTTAAAAAATCTGTAAAGGCAAATCCTGCAGCGAAGAGAGAGGAGGATTCAGATAATGTGACAACATTCAAGAATGCTAATTTCTTTTCTCCAAGGAAATTTTCTTTCTGGATTATTAGACATGCAGGTAATTTTATAGAATTATGACAAGACACAGCAGTTCCCTCAATTATTTACTCAATTTCAACTTCCAAACCCAGAGCAGAGATTCATATCTCCACTATAAGCCAAAATAACCAGAACATATACCCAAACCAAGAAAAGTATGCTGCTCAGAGTGCTCTGTAGCAATAGTCCTTTACCACTTAATGTTGTTCTGCACACCTCCTGGCCTCCCTTCCCTAACTACTATGCACAAGAGAAAAAGAAAACAATGGGTAATGACTGAAGCTCTCTCTGCATGTTTTTAGTAGCAGCCGGCAAATGCCACCAGAGTGACACCCTCCAGGTTCTACTAATTGATTTCTGGCTGTGTTCAGGTCAAGAACTAAGAGTTTTCCCTGCAAGAGTCAGGAAGTGGGGAGAACAGAAAACTGGCCAACAGGGAAGCTGAGGAATAAGTTCATAAGGTGATAACAAAAGGAGTAGCCCACATAGTTTCTTATTGCTCTAGCAAAGAGACTACAAGACAGTGAAATTAGCAATCAAAGTGTCACTGGCTACTATGACAAGGGCCCTTCTGTGAAATGTAAGTTTTTAATTCACTTTACTTAGAAACTGGCTAGCTGGGCATCAAATAGCAATTTCATAAAGCTAACAGGTTTAAGTCGAGCCTACTGGAAATAAAAATTAGAAGATAATCTCAAACTGTATTGTAAGAGACTGCTTAAAGGAACAAGAACTCAAAGAAACAGAGGGTTGTTCTGTAGAATAATGTGCCAGTGAAATAATTTTGTAGACCTCAAGGTTCTACACTACAGCTCAAATCAACCACCTTTTTAGAATATTTTGTGGGTGATGGGAAAGTAAATAAAAAGACCTTCCTCATTTTTAAGGAGTTTAGAAAGGGGATGAGGGGTGGTGGATAAAAATAGCTCACTTTTATATTCAAAGTTTCAGATATCTATTAAAATGTCCCACAGAGGGAACAATGTAAGTGAGTTAGCACTCAGAGTATCCTTTCAAGCACTGACTAAAGAATTAAGTCACCAGGCACCTGGCAGGTAGAGGACTGGAGTCAGCCTTTAGCAGGTACACAAAATTCAATGTGTCCTTCACACCGTCTTTCAGGCACAGAAACTTGCATTTTATTTATTTATTTATTTATTTATTTATTTATTTATTGACAGGCAGAGTTAGACAATGAGAGAGAGAGAGACAGAGAGAGAGAGAGAGACAGTGAGAGAGAGAGAGACAGAGAGAAAGGTCTTCCTTTTTCCATTGGTTCACCCCCTAAGTGGCCGCTACCGCCAGCGCATTGCGGCCGGCACACTGCGCCAATCCGAAGCCAGGAACCAGGTGCTTCCTCCTGGTCTCCCATGCGGTTGCAGGGCTCAAGGACCTGGGCCATCCTCCACTGCACTCCCGGGCCACAGCAGAGAGCAACCGGGACAGAATCTGGCACCCCGACTTGGACTAGAACCCGGGGTGCAGGCGCCGCAGGTGGAGGATTAGCCTAGTGAGCTGCGTTGCCGGCCAAGAAACTTGTATTAAGCTCCAAGTTTTCATGTTTCAATGAAGACAAGATTCCTACATTCAACCGTATATTCCCTTTTAGTAATCATACTGTCACTTTCCTCACCTTTGAGGAAGGGAGATCACAATCCTACTACTGTTTTCTTTGACGCTGGATTCTACTCTGACACCAGTGAGAGAACGGCTATGGATACTCTCAGTCTAACCAATAACCAATGTGATTAACCAAAGTAACACATGAGAATTCACATGGCAACATAGGAATTTGAGTGTTGCACATGTGAATTCTGCCTTGAATACCAAAAGCAAGATACAGTCACAAAGACCAGCATATGATTTAATAAAGCATTGCCATAAAGAAGCTGTGGAAATTTTAGGGATGTCACTGCACAAGGAGCCTTGGCCACACTCAGTTTAACATCTATGTTCTAGGGGCTCCCTTCTGTTGAGAGGAACACACTAGTTACATTCAAGATGAAGGTAAACACGGTGCTGACGGAGTTGGGTGAATGCAGTGTGGCATTGATTGATGACATCGCACTATAAAGCCAGACATGGGAAGACTACATGGAGCATGTAAAACAAGGATGTGGGTAGATTTTACAAACAAGCCTGACAGTGGGGCCGAGGCATGTCAGCCTGGCATGCTAGGGTGACATATTTAGGACACAAAGAGGGGAAGCAGACAACCAGGACTTTGTGGAGGTGGTCTGCTCTGTTTCTCAATGGGCCGTTTCATGAGGAGATGTTAGACAAAGATTACTAGACATCACAGGCTAATTGGTGGAGGTTTATAATTACTCACTTTAAATGCCATTTTATTAACTCATGGAGACCACCTAAGAAGGTGACAGAGCAAGAAAATTTAAGCAACTTTTCCATAATTGTGAAGTAGATTTGATGGGAATTAGAAAACTGAAAGAATGCTTCCCAGTTATCTTATCCTGCTTCTAGGTGACAGTGTGCAAAGCTCCCCCAGTTAGTAATTACCTGCTGTACACACATCAATCTTCAACAACAGTGAGTCCAAGAGGATAAGATCCTACTCAAATATGTGTTCTTCTTGGTCAACATGACTCTGTGGTGAATGGCAGACCAGATACACACTTCTACTATTTTGCTGATATGCTGTTTTCTATAAAGTTTAACTTTAGAGCCAGAATGGGGACAGCAACCCAGCAACCCAGAAATCATCTATAGTTCAAATGAAATTAGTTAGTTCCATAAAGGTTTTCCTGGCATAGTTTGTATTTCAAGTATCCGCTCTTCAGTGGGAAAAGATGACCTCACATATTCTCATTATTCTTTCCCACCCTGAAGGTATTTCTTGTCATCTATTATTATATAAGTTCTGTGTTGTTACTTACCCTTGATGTGCACATCTTCTTGCCCCAACTGCATTTTACAGTCCTTGAAGGCAAAGCCTGATTAATCCACTTACTGGAATCTGCCTGGTGTCCCACAGAATGTAGGTATCAAAATGGAATTGTCCATTTATTGATCCATGGGCAGTTGTGTTCAATTCTTCTGTTAAGCAGCTGTTTTTCTATATATTCTAATTTAATGGGTCAAGTAGTGTTACAAGTTTCTGTGACTGCCAGAGTCTGTGTCATATGAGAGACAGAATAATGTATTGGCTAATAGAATTCATGAGTTTTAAAGAAAAAATGTGCCTGATTTTAAATTCCAGTTCTGTCACTTCTTAGATGTGTGACTTGAGTCATGCTGGTCAGTATATGTGTCTGTAAAATATGTATAGCAGAATTTTGCTCAAAGGCTGATTATAAGAACATTAAGTAAAATAACTATAGGATATGCTGTAACAGAATAGGATATTTAATAAATGGCAGTTAGTATTGTATGGCTTTGAATTACTCACTTTTACTCGTATAACCTTTGTTCACATATTATTCAGGTTAGTGGACCCATTTATTTCATCATTTTCTTTCAGCACAGTATTATGCTATCTTCAGTTATGCAACAGTGGTTTTACAGACTCTAGATCTCTCTTTGTGCAAAAGGCCAATGAGATCACTTACACAGACTTGAGTAGGGCAAAGGTGGTGTAAACAGGATACAAGTGGTGATTTGTGAATGGTTATGACACCTTGCCTCAGGCAAATCCTCCAAGCTGTATTTGCAGGCCTTTTGCTCACTAGGAACTGGATAGTACAGGTGACAAGTCAATTAAAATTCAGCCTTCTCAGAGAAAACAACCTCACAGCATATGTAACATGAAGAAGCAAAAATTTGTGTCATAAATCTTGATTTTGATTGTGTTCAATGTGCTTAACTTACAAAGAGTTTACTCTTATGACCTCAGTTCATGGGCTATGATTTCTCTAAAATGATTCTTTAACAATTTTGTAATTATGAAAAATTCATAACTACAAGCACAACATTCTTGTATTTAGTGAGACGACGAGGTTCATGTGTAGATGTGCACCAATTTTTAAGGTAAAAAAGTTTTGAAACTTCAAATCTAGGCAGAGTGTGCTTTTATTTCCCATTGCTCTAGCACTCTCAGGTATTGGAAATCAAAGAAAACTCACCTAAATTTCTGACAAAATCCAAGATCCGTGCAGACCAGTGCCCTGGTGTTGTGGGGCAGTGAGTTAAGCCATGCCTGTGACACCCCAACCCATATGGCATGCCGGTTCAAGAACTGGAAGCTCTTTTTCCAAGGCAGCTGCCTGCTATTACTCAACAGAAGAAGGTAGCAGAAGATAGACCAGCTGTTTGGGTCCCTGGATGGAGTTCCTGGTTTCAGACTACCCCAGAGCTTGCTTTGCATTCATTTGGGAAGTGAACCAACAAATGGACGATCTCTGTGTGTGTGTGTGTGTGTGTGTGTGTGTGTTTGTGTGTGTGTGTGTCTTTCTCTCTGCCTTTCAAATAAATAAATAAATAATAAAACCACTTTAATATCCATCCATTCCTCAACCTGCTGGTGAGCCACTGGGCTAACTGACCTGGGAAGATATCCAAGGAAAGAGGCTGGCTACCAGACACAGGGAAGAAATTTGCACTTGGATGCATGAAACTTCAGATCATTTTCTGGCATTGTGCCTGTTTAACAGGGTTCCTTAGGAACATCATCTGTCCTCTAGATCTTAGCTTAGCTTTGTGTATAAAATGAGGAGGATGGATAACATCCATGAGCACTAAATTCTGTGACACAACAGTCTCATGTCACCTTCCAATAACCTTAAAATAAATGCTCTATTTTCTTAACAGCATTCACCTTCACTTCATCCTCTGCCTTTTTATCTCTCTCTCTCTCTCTCTCTCTCTCTCTCTCTCTCTTTCACATACACAACCACAGATATATATATATATATATATATATATATATATGATATATATAATAAAAATGATTAGGGTGTACATTTAACCTAGTGGTTAAGATGCCAGTAAGACACGCGCATTCTGTATCAGAGTGCCTGACGTGAAGTGTGGTCTTTGCTGTGGATTCCAGCTTTCCGCTAATGCACACCTTAGGAGGTAAAACAATGGCTCAAGTGCTTGAGTTCCTTCCACCCACATGAAAGACCTGGATTGAGCTCCTGACTCTTGATTTTCGTCTGGCCCAGTCCTGGCCATTGCAGGCATTTGTGAAAGGACTCAGTGCATTGGTGTGCACTCTCGCCTTTATTTCTCTTTCTGTTGGTCTGTCTCCCTGCTTCTTTCTGTCTCAAAAAAAAAGTGTCTAGACTGACATACAATCTAACACTCATTTCTTGGCTATCCCATGTGTGTGGTCCAGCTAATGAATATACAACACATGGTAACCATTTGCCTCCAAAATTATTTAAGTTACCATTCCTCTTCAATTGTCTGAAAATGTGCCCTAATAACCTGCCTCTAAATAGTACTTTTGAAGGGTACCTAACAAATATAATAAAGCTATTGGACAAATGCTTCTATATATTAGTATAGTGGCATTTTTACTAATACTACAAATAATAATTCTTTAGCATCTCTTACACTTCTTTTCAAGCATGTATATAAGAAGGCTTAGTTGAGAAATTGACACTTACTTTCTGAGAAACGTGCTCTTTTACACCACACTAGGGTTTCCATAAATCGTGAGCTACAACTCAATAATTTGTTTTACACCATCAACTCCCACATCATTCCTATATTATTATAAGATCCAAGCAGCCATACTATAAATTTTAAGACATAGACTTTGAAACTCTCAACTTTGCAGCCATAAGGGTTTAAAGTCCTTTAAGAAAACAATCAGAGATTGGAGGAAGCTAGACATATTCACAGGAAGACTGTATGAAAGGAAGATAGCCAGAGGGGATACTTGTAATTTTATTCTGCAAATTCTCCTGAAAGTCTTCAGTTAAATGCTATCTTAAATATTAAAAGTTAAAGTCCATTTTGTCTTATATTGTGAGAAAATTTTTAAAATTCCCAAGTAGTTGCAGGAAAGTCTTTAGGTTTTTTTCTGCCCAAATATTCTGAAATGGTAAAACCCTCCCAACTCGCGTGGAGTGAAGGAGATGCTTGGGTAAAAGAGTCTGTCTGCAAGCAGTCGGAATACATCAGCAGGAGGCAGGAGGCAGCTGAACCGGTCTCTGCGAAGGGGCAGTTCAGGCCTGGCCAACCATAAGGGGACTCTAAGGAATGCTGACTTAAACACTGGAGTCACATCAAGGTTTACCCTTGATATCTATTTTATTTTGTCTTGTCTTAACCTGAAGCACTTAGAGAAAATCCAGACAAATTAAAATGAATTATAAAATATCTTTTTTGAGTGTCAGAGAGGCAGAAAGACAGAAAGAGAGAGAAAGAGAGAGATTTCAACTGCTGCTTCCTATCTCAAATGCTCCCTGTAGCCAAGACTGGGCTGGCATGAATCTGGGAGCCCAGAACACAATACTAGTCTCCCATGTATATGGCGGGGCCCCTGTTACTTTAGCCACCATCTACTGCTTAAGGTTCTACAATAGCAGAAAGCTTAGAGTCAGGAATTGAGGTGGGTGTTGGACCAAGGCACTTTGATATGAGATGTGAATGTCTTAACCAATGTTTTAACTGCTAAGTCAAAGACCTGCTTCTGTTACAGCTCTTGAGAAGAAAAAAATAAATAATCATGGTAATAATGGCTGTTTTACTTATAAACATGTGAAAACTCTCAAGCAATTTAATATTTTATGATTTTTATTGCTATGACAGATTGCATATAGTTCACAGATAAAATTCTAAGATTACCATGCTTCTCTCATTCCTTCCCTCCCTACCTCATCTCCCATATTCCTGTCCTCTCTTTTTTCTCCTTTAATTTTTGCAGTAATAAATTTTCAATTTACTTTATAATCCCAGGATTAATTCCCCACTAACAATAATATTAAACAAGTAAAAAATAGAAAGACAAGGGATGAAATCAATAAATCATATGATGGCAGTTTCATTCTTATACATTTTTTGTATTGTATATTAACTGCCAGATATCAGAGAAAACATATAATAATTGCCTTTTTAGTACTTGCTTATTACAGTATGCATAATAGTATCCAGTTGCATGCATTTTGTTGCAAAAGATAGAATTTCACTCTTCTTATGGCTGAGTAGTATTTTACTGTGTATTTTTACCAATCAATAGACATCTAAGTTGATTTCATTCCATAGCAATTGCGATTAGAGTCACAATAAACACAGGGATTCAAATAACTCTTTCATATGCTGATTTTTTTGGCTAGTGTAAATTCCAAGCAGTGGGATAACTAGGTCATATGGTAGATCTATTTTCAGTTTTCTCAGCAATCTCCATATTGTCTTCCATAATGGTTGAACTAGTTTACATTTCCACCAACAGTGTAGTAAGGTACCCTTTTCTGTACATCCTCACCAGCATTTATTATTTTTTATTATTTTTGGATGGTAGCAATTCTAATGGAGTGAGGTGAAACCTCATTGTGGCTTTTATATTCATTTCCCTGATGGCTATAATGGTTCTAAGCATTTTTCATGTGTCTTTGCCATTTGTTCTTCATCCTTTGAAAAATGTCTTTTCAAATACTTTGGCTATTCCTTAACTGGATTGCTTGTTTTCTTATTGTTGAGTTTCTTGAACTCTTTATAAATTCTGCATAATAATATTATATCCAGTGAATCTATCCTTTAGAAGTGAAGAAAAAGGAAAGTATTTCCCAGATAAGCAAAATCTAAGAGAATTTATGACCACCAGACCAGCCTCACAAGAAATTCTAAGGGAAGCCCTAAACTAGAATTAAATATTATGAAAACATATGACACTACCAATTTCACTAACCTGAGCAAGTAAAAATCAATAAACAGACATTTACAGGACATTTTACTCATCAGCTATAGAATATGCATTGTTTTCTTCAATATATTGAACATTTCCTAAGATAGACCAAGTAGCAGGCTACAAATCAAGTATTAGTAAATTTACAATGATTGAAAACTTGGTATGTATCTTCTCTACCTAGAAAAGATTAAAACTAGAATTCAACAACAAGACCATAGAACTTTTATAAATACATGTAAATTAAACAACCTGTTACTAAATGAACAATGGGTGATGAAGAAATTATAAAGGAAATAAAAAACATTCTTGAAATAAATTAAAATGAAAACAAATATCAAAACCTGTGACATACAGCAAAAATAGTATCAAGAGGAAAGTTTACAGCATAATGTGCTTATAGTTAAAGCTAAAATGTCTCAAATAAGTGATCTAATGATGCATCTCTAAGACTTAGATAAACAAGAGCAAGCCAAACACAAAATTATTAGGAGGAAAGAAATAATAAGAATCATAGCATAAATAAATAAGATTGAAAAAATAGATTAGATCAACAGAACAAAAAAAACTGGATTTTGAGAAGATAAACAAAATAGAAAAACCTTTAGGTAGACTAACAAAGAAGAAAGAGAAAAAAACTCAATTAAGTCAAATTAGACATGAAAAAGGAGACATTGCACAACTGAAATGCAAAGGATCACAACAAAAGACTAGGAAAATTATATGCTAACACACTGGAAGACACCGAGAAAATGGACAACTTCCAGGATACATATAATGTGCAAAGATTAAATTAAGAAGATGTAGAAAATAGGAACAGACCCATACAAGCAATCTGATAGAATCAGGGATGCAGTCTCCCACCAAGAAAAAGTCCAGGACTTGAAGGCCTTACTATGAAATCTATAATAGATTTAAAGAGGAAGTAACGCCAATGCTTTTCAAATTATTTCAAAATATTGAACAGGATAGAACTTAGCCAATTCTTTCTATGAAGTCAGCATCTCTCTCATACCAAAATCAAACAGATAACACAAAAAGAAAATTACAAACCTGTATTGTTGATGAACATAGATGCAAAGATTCTTAACAAAATACCAACAAAGTCCAAAACTTCATCAGAAAGATCATACATCACAATCAAGTGGAATTTGTCTCTGACATGCAAGAGTAGTTAAACATTCACAAATCAATAAATTTCATAAATCACATCAACAGAATGAAGAACAAAACAAAACCACTGGCCACCTCAATAGGTGGTTTGATAAGATTCAACATCCCTTCATGATAGAAACCATAAAAATTAGGTATTGAAGAAATATACCTCAAAATTATAAAGGCTATATATGACAAACCAGCAGTCAATATCATAATGAACGTGGAAAAACTAAAAATATTTCTATTCTGAACTGAAAAGAAAAAAAGGATGTCTCACAAATTTCATGTTTTGGAAGAAAAACAAGGGTAATTCTGGAAGAGAAAGAAATAAAGGGCATCAAACTTTTAAGGAGAGACTCAAAATGTCCATGTTTTCAAATGACATGGTGTTATACAAGGAAAAACCTCAACAGTCCACCAAAAAGCCATTAGAAATAACAAACAAATTCAATAACATCATAGGTTACAAAAGAAACATACAAAAAAGTAGCTTTTTATATGCTAATGATGAATTTACTAAAAGAGAAATCACAAAAGAAATCCCATTCACAAGTTACCAAAAATCAAATATTTAGGGA
This sequence comes from Sylvilagus floridanus, assembly GCA_949820135.1. Taxonomy (NCBI): domain Eukaryota; kingdom Metazoa; phylum Chordata; class Mammalia; order Lagomorpha; family Leporidae; genus Sylvilagus; species Sylvilagus floridanus. The sequence goes on from OX463225.1 coordinate 125,793,840, forward strand.
TGAATTTAACCAAGGAGATGAAACATCTCTGCAGTGAAAATGAAATAAGTCATCAAAGACACAATGAAGGAAAGATATTTCTTGCTTGTGGATTGGAAGAATTACTATCATTAAAATGTCCATACTACCTAATACAATTAACAGATTTAATGAATGCCTATCAAAACACCAAGGATATTCTTTACAGAATTAGATAAAACAATACTAAAACTTATATGGGGTCACAGAAGACCTAGACGAGCCAAAACAATATTAAACAACAACAACAAAAAGTCAAGCTAGAGGCATCACAATAACAGACCTCAAAGCATACTACAAAACTATAGCCATTAAAATGACATGATATTTGGCATAAAAATGACACATAGACCAATCTAACAGAATAGACAGCTCAGAAATTAGCACACATACATACAGCAATGGATTTTTGACAAAAATGCTCTGACAGTACACTGGAGAAAGGATGAACTCTTCAGCAAATAGTGCTAGAAAAACTGGATGCATATATATAGAAGAATGAAATTAGATCCATTCCTCTCACCATACACAAAAATTAACTCAAGATAGATCAAAAGCCTAAATTTAAGACCTGACAATGTGGATTTGCTGCAAGAAATACTTCAAATTATTGATGGAGGTAATGAATCATTTTATAAAATCCCCAAAGCACAGGCAACAATTAGCAAAACTAGACAAATCGGATGTCAAACTCAGAAGCTTCTGCATAGGAAAGAAAGTAACCAGGATTGTAAAGAAACATCAGACAAAATAATAAAAAAAAATACTTGGAAGCTATCTATGCAACAAAGGATTAATATTCAGAATACATCAATAATTCAAAAAAATCAACAGAAAAGTCAATCAAATTTAGCAAAATGGCAAAGGACCTGAATAGACAGTTTTTGAAAGAAAAAATACAAATGCTAACAAATAGATGAGAAAAAATAATAAATAAATAAAATCACACACACAAAAGAGAAAAAAATATTATTAGGGGATTCCAATAGTTTTATTTTCTTTATACTCAATCAAGCACTATAAATTTCCCCCATATTTTACAATATGACTAAATTCTAAAATAAATAACTGCTTTATTCTTGGACAAAAGCTACTAAAAGGACAGTGATGGGAGACTGAGGAATCATTGCTTAATGGTTACAGAGTTTCTGTTGGGGGTGATGAAAAAGTTTAGTAGATAGATAGTGATGATGTTTGCACATTACTCAGAATATAATTTATAGCGCTGAATTATATATTTAAAATTGTTAAAATGGGAAATTTATGATATATATTTCCAATATACATCTCTACTATAACAATAATAACTGTTAATGCCTCTATGAAACAAATTTCTTTTTTTCTTTTTTAGAAAGCTTTTATTTTATGAACACAAATTTCATAGATACAGCTTTAGAAATATAGCAGTTCTTCCCCCCATACCCGCCCTCCTACCCCCACTCCTGCCCCACCTCCTACTCCCTTTTCAATTAGTCTTCAAAATTTATCAATCTCTGCTTGATTGAAACTGAGTTTATATACAATGTTGAAAGAGTCACTTTTTACCACTCACCTGGAATTTTTATGATATGTCAAAAATCCTCCTAACACTGTTCTACAATTTCAGTCGAGATTGAGGTTAAGTGACCTCTTAGTAGCAGTCTTCAAACTTTCAGCTGTCTTTGGTTTCCTCTATTATTTGTGTGCCGTTTTGATATCTGTCAGTAAGAAACTCATCCCGTTTATTTAATAGAGTTAAGTATGATATGTAGCCAACTATCCACATTGTTTTTCACTTTGCAAGTCCTGTCTTCACCATTTTTCCAGCCACCAAAAAAAAAAAAAGGAATAGAAAGGGCGAAATGCAGAGGAAGTAAATTCCCTTGTCATTGGGACCCCGTGTGATTAACTGTTTGACAGTCATAATATTTCTCTCCTGTCTCACATCAGGCTTTAATGTCTCCATTCCAGCAAGAAATGCAAGCTGTTAGATGGTGCTTTAATTTGCCAATAATTTAAATACATAAATAATCACTACCTCCATGCAAAGAAACTCTGCTTCTAGTTATAAGTACAAAAAGCTTCACTGTACTATATAAATATCGTACAATATCTAAAGAGAATATAGCAAGGCTACTTAAACTTTATTTAAGGTTATATTTACTTGTGTACAATATTTTCAAGCATATATAGTATAAAATTCTATGAAGTATAGAGAAAAAAATCAAACCATCAAAACCGTACTAACCACAATGCATTAAGGCTATCTTCATATATTTGTTCATAATTTTCTTCTGTATTAAACATATTTGCCCATATTTCTACATAATTAGGTTCATAGATTGTTTATTCTCATTATAAATAACATATTTGATACTTAGAAAATGTTTTAAATGAAGCAAAATTTAAGAATGACAAAAGTTGGGGGCCGGTGCTGTGACACAGTGGGTTAAAGCCCTGGCCTGAAGCGCTGGCATTCCATATGGGCGCCAGTTCTAGTCCTGGCTGCTCCACTTCTGATCCAACTCTCTGTTATGGCCTGGCAAAGCAATGGAAAATGGCTCAAGTCCTTTGGCCGCTACACCCATTTAGATGCGATAAATTATTACAATTTTGCTATATATGCTTCCTGATTTTTTCTATGTCTACCAATAACTTTTTCTGATTATAGAAGACATAAATGCTAATTATCAAAATTTAGAAAATTGAACAACATATTTACAAAACTTACCACTGGTGTACATCCTTTCTGAAATATAGATATATCTTCAGTAATAGATGGCATTATTTTAAGGCCATTCTACACATGTCACACACCAAGAGAACATGGTTAGTTTTCCATGCATCAAAAATTCTGCCACATTATGACTGCTAATATTTATTCAGATTTTTTAAATCTTTAGCTATATATCTATTATAATCTAATCTATTTTCTGTTGTTTTGGTATCATTTTCTATTCAGAATGCAAAAGTACAAATTATCTTACACTCTTCCCAAAGCAACAATGATTATTACATCTTTAAATCTTCACTAATTTGTCAGGCTGAAAAGTGATGTCTTGTTTGTTTCTAATTTACACAGATTTCATTATTAGTGATAGCAATCTATGCTTTACTTGTTTTGTGAATTACTGCTCTGTGTCATTCTCATCTTTTGTTTCTTATTTCTTCTATTGTTTTGTAATAAGTATTTTCTGTACCAAGCAATGGATTTTTTTTCTTTTACAGCAACTATGCAAATTATATAAGCTAGTTGTTTTAAATGTTTGTTTTATTGAAATAACATTTACTGTTTTTTCAGTTTTTTATTTATATAGGAGAACAAATTTCATGCATTTCATATATACAAATTTAGGAACGTGGTGATACTACCCACCCTACCCTCCCCCTGCCCACACTACCACCCTCTCTCCTCCTTCCTTTTTCATTGTTTTAATTTTTACAATGACATATTTTCAGTTTATTTTATAATTTAGTTTTTCTATTTGAATTAGCCTTAGGCAGTCTTGTCTTGTTTTTCAATTATTTAACTTTTTACTTGTGTCTTATTATTTTTCATGACTTTGTTTTTTATTTAACTGAATACATTTGGAATTCAATTTGGCTACCTTATTTGACATAGGCCATTGATCTTCCTATTTTTTAAAATTACTTAGCACTATTATATAAAATGGCTATGTTCATTTGAAATACTAATTTGAGGCTGGCTTACTACAGTAATGTAAGCTGTTGATTGGTATGCCTACATTTCACATCTAAGTATCTGAGTTCAAGTCCTGGCTCCTCCACTTTAGATAAAGATTCCTGATACAGCATCCAAGGAGGCAGCAGATGATGGCTCAACTGCTTGTGCCCCTGTCACCCACATGGGAGACATGGATGGTATTATAGGCTCCTAGCTTCAACCCGCCTAGCTCAGGCTGTTAGGGGCATTTGAGGAGTGAACCAAAATGGGAGATTCTCCCCCTCCCCCACTCTGCCTTTCAAATAAATAAATAAATAAATTAGTCTTAATATAATCCTTTTTAAAAAGAAATACTAGTTTTATGATATACTAAATGTTATTTGAGAATAGCTCAAAAATGTGTAAGAATGTAATTAATGATAAATCCCTGTATCCCAATAGTACTTTGTTTGCATTAACTATGGTACAGTAGCTTATTGAACCCCGCCCTAGAATGAAAGTAACTGGAAGTACAGCATAACACATGGCACAAGCATTTGGTGCAGTAGTTAAGACACCACTTCAGATGTCCACAACCCATATCAGAATGCCGAGGTTCAAGTTCCAATTTCCTGCTAATGCTTACCAAGAGAGGAAGCATTTAAGTCCCAGGTACAGACATGATAGACTCAGAATATGCTTGGTCTCCTGACTTCATACTGGCCCAGCTCTTGTTGTTGGATTTTGTGGAAGGAACCAGAGGCTGGATAATGTTTTTCTCTCTCATTGTCACTCTCTTTATGCTTTACAAATAATAATAATAACAATAAGTACAGCATAACAGATAGAATGTTATCAGGCTTCAAATCATCTCACTCCTTGATTGGCTTACAATTAAAGAAGAGATCACTATGAAAATTAGTAAATACTTGAAGATGAAAGAAAACAAAACCACAGCATATGAAAATGTATGGAATGCAGCACATATAATACCCAGGTGGAAATTTTGGGTAGTAATTATGTACATTAAAATAGAAAGAAGAATGCAAATCAATAACTGAAACTAACACCTTAAACAATTGCAAAAAGAACAAACTAAACACAAATACAGTGGAGAAAGAATATTTTAAAATACATTTAAAGGAGAGAAAAACACTCAGAGAATGGAAAAACAATAAGGAACATTATCAAAATAAAAAATCAGTTCCTTTAAAAGAACAATGAAATTGATATTCCTTCAGCTAGACTAAAAGAGAAAGAAAATGAAAGAGACATGCAAAAACTAAAATCAGAAATCAAAATGATAACATTCCTACTAAATTGACAAAAATTGATAGGACTATAAAAGAATACTCAAATAATTATTTATGAACAATAAATAACCTATATCAAATGTTCAAATTCCTATAAGCATACAAATCACCAAAACTGATTCAAGAATTTTAGAAACATCTCAAAATATGTATAACAAGTAAAGATAATCAGTAATGAAAACCTCAGTACCAATTGTCTTCATTGATAAAATTCATTAAATATTTAATGGATATTTAACACTGATCTTATTTAAACTGCTCCAAATAATAAAGATAAATATAGTAGGGTGTATATATATGTTGCGATATATGGTAGGATAAATTTCCTACCATATTCTGTAAAGACAACATTTTCCTATAACCAAAGCCAAGGATACCACAAGGAAACTACAGATCAAAATTCCTTATAAACATAAATACATAAATCCTTAAAAATATACAGGTAAATCAAATGCAGCAGCACATTAAAGGATTCATGCACACTGAATGAGTAGAAATAATCTCAGGAACATAGGTGTGGTTCAGCATTTGTAGCCAAATGGAATCAAAATGATTCATTAAGTATAAGAGTTTCCCAATTTGATCAACAACAGACTTTTAGTGAGAAACAATGGGAGCAAAAGACAGTAGAATATTCAAATGGATGAAAAGAAAAATAAAAAAGAAAGAAAAGAAGAGAAAAATTGCATATTCTTTACCCATCAAAACTAACCTTCACAAATCAAAATGTACTTTAAAATTTCCAGGTAAGCAACAATAGAAAAATTTATCACAGTACACTTTCTGTGAAAAGTGCTAAAGTAAGTTCTTCAAGCAGAAATAAAAAGACATTATACAGTAAGTGAAGTCCATACAAAGGAAAGCACCACTAATGGTAACTAAATAGCTAAATTAAGAGAGCATTCTCGTAAATGCATTTTTAATTGTTATTCTTTTCTTCTCTTGTCAGACTAAAAGACAACTGAATAAAGCTGTGATTTTAAAATTGTGTTACTGTGTTTTTAAAGAGTCATTTTGTGTAACAATGAAACTACAAAGCAGAAAAAGAGAAAATGCAGATACATTAGAACAAAGTTTTGCACATTGTTTAATTCTTTTTAGCATTGATATCACTATACTGTTTTAAATTATGAAAATAATTCAATCCCCAGGACAATGCTCTTAAAATAAGTTTAAAAAAGACAGCAAAACAAACGGGATTAATAATAATACATTGGAAAATATCTACTTAACACAAATGATGGCAATAATGGATGTCTACAAAGACATAAGTCCTACCATGCCAGTAATGACATTTACATGGACAACACACTCCCATCAAAGTCAGAAAAGGACCAAATGGATTTAAATAATATGCTGTTCCTGTGTCCAGTTAATCAAGTAAGAACCTAGAAGTCACAACTCCATCTTAACAAGCAAAAAGCTGAACAATCTGAAATATCAACAATTCTTAAATTCATCAAAGGATCACAGGACAAACTACTTCCTTCAGAATTAAATAAAGTGGCAGGAAAATGCAGAGAATTGCAGTACAAACGTCTGCAGAAAACAGTATCAATGTAGGGAAACTTGAGTTACAACTGACAACTTATTAAAGATTCAGTGTTTACAAGTGTGAGAGATAAAAACTCCCGGAGTAGGGGCCGGCGCTGTGGCATAGTGGGTAAAGCCACTGTCTACAGTGCCGCCATCCCTGGAAGAAGCTCCTGGCTCCTGGCTTCGGAGAGGTGCAGCTCCGGCCATTGCAGCCAATCAGGGAGTGAACCAGCAGATGGAAAACCTCTCTCTCTCTCTCTCTGCCTCTCATTCTCTCTGTGTAACTCTGACTTTCAAATAAATAAATAAATCTTAAAAAAAAAAAAAAAAAAAAAGCTTGAGGGAACACACTTTCATACACTTAGCCTGCAAAACAAAATGAAGTTCTCACTGTGCCTATCAAGGAAAAAATCCCACACTTCCAGCAGGGAGAGAAAAAGTGACGATTTTTAAGTACACCACAGTAGTTTGTTCTTACAGGACCCTCCTTCAGTAAAACCATTTAAATAGTTCTGCCTCCTGACGTCTTATCAGAGCCTAACTTACCTGAGGGAAAGAAAGTACCCAACTCCAAGGAGCCTCCCTCTCGAAGGAAGAGGAATATCCCTCTGCCTCTAACTGTCCCTCTGGTACAAAGGAAGCAAAAACCCAACCCAGTCTAGCCCTCTTGCCCCACAGAAGGTGAGAGGGCTAAGAAGGAGCCCATGAGAGCTGTCTTACTCAGACCTAACCCTACAGGTGCAAAATAGTTACCCTACCCCCACATTTAACCATCTGTTACGGTTCATATACAGTTTGGATATGCCCTAAGGGTTCATGTATTGGAGTTGGTCACCAAAGTTTTATGCTAATGGTTAATGGATTAAGTGTGAAGACTTGATTTAATGTCTGAGAGGTGAGTGGGGGAAAACCTTTACGTCACTGAAGCATGACCTCAGAAGGAAGTTCCTACAAGAGGGCTGGTTATATAGCCCTGGGTCAGATCCATCCATTCTTTCTCTGCTTTCTGGTTCATCATGTAATCCTTCGTCTGCAGGTATTTTTCAATCTATCACTCGCATCAGATACCAGATCAATGGGCTAAGCAAAAATAAATGTTTTCCTTTATTAACTAGCTTTTCTAAAGTATTTTAAAGTAATGAAGCTGAATAACCACTACATTGCTAAGAGTGTTTATAGCAATGGTTTTACCCTATACATCCTGTCTACTTATCAAAAAAAATTACAAGGAGCCGACGCCGTGGCTCACTAGGCTAATCCTCTGCCTGAGGTGCCGGCATCCCATATGGGTGCAGGTTCTAGTCCCGGTTGCTCCTCTTCTAGTACAACTCTCTGCTGTGGCATGGGAAAGCAGTGGAGTATGGTCCAGGTGCTTGGGCCCCTGCACCTGTATGGGAGACCAGGAAGAGGCACCTGGCTCCTGGCTCTGGATTGGTGCAGTTCCATTTGTCACAGCCATTTTAGGGGGTGAACCAACGGAAGGAAAACCTTTGTCTCTCTCTCTCTCTCTCTCTCTCTCTCTCTCTCTTTCTCTCTCTCTTTCACTGTCTGTAATTCTACCTGTCAAATAAATGAATCAAAAAAATTACATGACATACTGAAAGGATAAAATATCTATCAGTGTTAAGAGATGAAGGAAGGATCAGGACAAGATGCATATTTGGCAGAAATGTTAGAATGATCTAACCTGGAATAGAAAGCAACAATGATTAAGATACTGAATATTCTAATGGACAAAGTAGACAGCATTCAAGGATGTTGAGCATTGCAAGAAGAAAGATGAAGATTCTATGTAAGAGCTGAAAAAGGTGGGCAATGAAAAACAAAAGAAATTTCTGTAACATAAATGAAGTAAAATTTTGATTACTTCTTACCAGACAGGACAAATCTAATAATCTCTGTACTTAACAATGTCTCCAAAGAAATCACCCAAATTAAAGCAAAAATAAATACCAAAAAAATAACAGAGTAGCCCAGAACTATGGAATAATCATAGAAGTGTAAAGGAAATTTCAAAGAGAAGGGAACAGGAAAAATATTTAAAACAATTTAAATATTTAAATATTTAAAAATGACTACTGACAATTTCCTCAATTTAATGAAAAAAAAAAAAAACTGAATAACGGATCCAGATATTCAGAGAACACCAAATAGGATAAATAATGAACACCACACCTGGGATTTATTCAAATTATAAAAAAAAAAATCAAAGATAAAAAAAATTCCTTAACAGTACCAGAGGAGGAGAAAGCCTTGCCTACGGAGGAGCAAAGGTAAGAATTAGATTCAACTTCACAGAAACTATGCTGACAACAAGAGAATGGAGTGAATATTTGAAGCATTGTAAGGGAAACAGCAATCCACAATCTGGGAGCCAACTAAATTATCCTTTAAAAGTGAAAGATGAGGTGAGTAATTGGCCTAGAGGTTAAGGTTTTGCTTAGAATGACTACCTCCTGTTTTGGAGTACTTGGGGTCAGTACAAGGTTCTAGTTTCTGACACCAACTTCCTGGTAATATAGACCCTGGGAGGCAGCAATGATGATCCAAGTGTTTGAATTCCTGCCGTCCTTGTGGGAGATCCGGACTGGGTTTCCAGCTCCCAGGTTTGGTCTAATTCCTATCTGCTGGTTCACTCCCCAGATGCCTGTAAAAGTAGTAGACCATCTGGGGAGTGAACCAGCAGATAGGAATGCTTGTGTGTGCTCATTCTCTCTCTCTCTCTCTCTCTCTCTCTCTCTCTCTCTCTCTCTCTTCCTCTCAATTAAATTATTATTTAATTTTTAAAAGGCAGACAGGTCTCCTGGCCATGGGTTCACTTCCCAAATGTCACAACAGCCAGAATTGAGCACGGCCAACTCCAAGAACACTGACCTCAATCCAGGTCTGCCACAGAGGTATAAAGAACTCAAGTGCTGGAGCCCTCACCCTCTCTGCCCTAGTGTGAGCCTTCACAGCAAGCTGGAACAGAAGCAAAGTATCTGAGACCCAAACCAGGAACCCTGATACTGTGTGCATGAGCACCTCACGGCGACTTAACCACTGCAACAAATGTCCAAACCACAATTGTTAAAGTGAAAAATAAATAAGGAAAATCTCAGACAGCAAATTGAGGGAATTTATTGCCAGTAAGCCTATCTTCCACTAAATGCTAAAATATGTTCTCTAGAGAGAGGGAAATGTATCATAGATCAGAATCTTGGATCCATAAAGAAGAAAGAGCCTTGAAGAAGCAGTGAATGAACTTCATATAGAAACTTTCATTTTTCCAATTGTTCATCTAAAATATAAGGGTTTATTCAAAATAACAATAGCAGCAATGTATTTTGATTCTGTATGCTTATACATACCATGTAGATACAATAAACAGATTTACATTTATGTGTAAGTGAAATGGATGACAATAGCAATATAAATGACAAATGGAAATAGGTTTATTTTGTCACTATCACCTATTCAACTGCCTATGAAGTAGAAGAATGCTATTTGAAAGTAGGCTTTGACAACTTATAAGTCTCTATGGAAGTGCTTCATAGAGTTCATGAAAATGGTAAAAGTAAGTTTATTTGGGGAACAAAAAATTTTGAAATCCATAGTTTTTCTATATATGTTTTTTCCATAAATGTTTTGAGGAACACTTTTCTTCACGGAGTTCAAAATTTTTTGCACTAAAATAAATGTGCTTTTAAATTTTCTTTTCTACTAACATTCTGAAGTACTCTCATATTGCAAAGTATACAATACAAAGTAAACAAGGTTTAAAAAAAGAAGTACCATTGATGTGCCAAGAAAGAAAATATGGAATTACATAAAATGTTCAATTTAACATTTAAAGGACAGTAGAATGGAAGACTAAAATAGAAAGAACAAGCATCAAGTAGAAAGTAATATTGGCCGGCGTCGTGGCTCAACAGGCTAATCCTCCGCCTTGCGGTGCCGGCACACAGGGTTCTAGTCCCAGTCGGGGCGCCGGATTCTGTCCCGGTTACCCCTCTTCCAGGCCAGCTCTCTGCTGTTGCCAGGGAATGCAGTGGAGGATGGCCCAAGTCCTTGAGCCCTGCACCCCATGGGAGACCAGGAAAAAGCACCTGGCAACTGGCTCCTGCCATCGGATCATCGAGGTGCGCTGGACACTGCGCCCTGGCCGCAGCGGCCATTGGAGGGTGAACCAATGGCAAAGGAAGACCTTTCTCTCTGTCTCTCTCTAACTGTCCACTCTGCCTGTCAAAATAAAAAAAAAGGAAAAAAAAGTAATATCAACTACTGTAGATATTAACAGAACTCTGCAATAATAATTTGAAACATCCGTGATCTAAGTTCATCAATTAAAGCAGGTTGCCATAATGAGTCTATAAATAAAAACTAATATGGGCCGGTGCCACAGCTCACTAGGCTAATGCTCCACCTGTGGGGCTGGCAGCCCAGGCTCTAGTCCCAGTTGGGGCACCGGATTCTGTCCCGGATGTTCCTCTTCCAGTCCTGGCCTGGGAGTGCAGTGGAGGATGGCCCATGTTCTTGGGCCCTGCACCTACATGGGAGACCAGGAGGAAGCACCTGGCTCCTGGCTTCGGATTGGTGCAGTGTGCCAGCCATAGCGGCCACTTTGGGGGTGGACCAACGGAAAAAGGAAGACCTCTCTCTCTCTCTCTCTCTCTTTCACTGTCTAACTCTGCCTGTCAAAAAAAAAAAAAAAACTAACTTATGTTGTCGATAAGAAACCCATTTAAAATATAAAGGCTTATATAGAGTAAAAGAAAATGATAAAGGCAGCAGCACTGTGGTGTAGCAGATAAAGCTGCCACCTGCAACACTAGCTTCTCATTTAGAATCCAGTTTATATCCCAGTTGTTTCACTTCTGATCCAGCTCCCTGCAAATGGCCTGTGAAAAGCAGCAGAAGATGGCACAAATGCTTAGGCCCCTGCCATTCATGTGAGAGATCTGGATGAAACTCCTGGCTCCTGGCTTCAGTCTGCCTCGCTCCTGGCCATTATGACCACTTGTGGAGTGAACCAGCAGATGTGAGACCTCTCTCTCTCACTTCCTATCTGTAACTCTTTCAAATAAATACATATTTTTAAAAAAACAAAGTAGATAAAGAAAAAAATTGTTTCTTGTTAACACAAATCAAAAGAAAGTATAGGATTGGGAATGTGACTTAGTGGTTAAGACACCTCAGTGTGCCAAGGTTTATTTCCTGGCTCCAGCTCCTGATTTCAGTTTCCTGTCAATGAAGACCTGGGAAATTGTAGCAATGGCTTGAGTCATTGGGTGCCTTCCACCCATGTGGAAGACCTAGATTGTGTTCCCAGCTCTTAGCTTTAGTCCCTACTCAACCTCTGTCACTGTGACCATTTGAAGAGTAAAGCAATGGGTAGGAGCTATCTCTCTCTCTCTCTCTCTCTCTTCCTCCCTCTCTCTCTCTCTCGCTCTCGCTCTCGCTCTCTCCCTTTTCAAATAAATAAACATTTTTAGAAAGAGAGAATAAATAGTTAATATCAGATAATAAACTCAGCTGTAAGAAAGTTTTCAGGGATCAAGAAAGAAATTATATAATGACAAAGGAATGAATTCTCCAAGAAGACATAACAATTCTTAATGTGTCTACACTAGCAGAGTATCAAACTATGATGAGGCAAAGAGTAATAGAACTACTTGGAAAAGTAGATGAATCTGCTATTATAGTTGGATATTTCAACAATCTATAAGAAATGGACATTATCCAGTAGGCAGAAAATCTGTAAGTTCATAATTGAACACAACACTGCCATCAATAAACTGGACATAGTGGACATGTATATGCTACTCCATCAAGCAACGTCAAGATACGTATATTTATTAAGTTCCCATGGGCTACTCCAAAGATAGACCACATGTTGGGCCATAAAACACACCTTAACAAATGTAAAGGAGTATTAAGCCATTAAATGTCAGTCCTCACATCACATTAGAATTAAATCAGGATTTAGCAACAAAAAGATAGTTGGAAAATTCCAAAATAGTTGGAGATTAAACAATGCACATCTAAATAACTCATGGGTCAAAAAGAAAATCTTAAGAAAAATTTTGAAAGCAACTTGAATTAAATAAAAATGAAAACACAATATGAAAGTTTATGAGATGCCGTAAAGTTAAGAGGGAAATTTATAGTGTTGAATGCAAAGAGAAAAGAAAAAAGATATAAAACCCTTCATCTAAACTTTCACCTAAGGAATTTTGAAAATGGAGAACAAATCAAATCTGAAGTTAACAGAAGAAAATAAATAGTAAAATTCAGAAGACAAATAAATGAAATTGAAAGCAGGAGGTCAGTGGAAAACAATCAATTAAATCAAATGCTGGGTTTTTTTATTTTTTTGGAAAATGATCAGTAAAAATTATTAGACTTTATCCAGATAAACTGAGGGAAAAAATGAACACAGATTATTAACATCAGAAAGGATAATCACTACAGATACCATATGCATTAAAGGGCAAAAAAAGGAACATTGTGAACAATTCTATGTCTGGAAATTTGATAACCTAGATGAAATGGAACAATTCCTTAAAAGATATAATCTACTAATATTGACACCATAAGAACTAGACAAGATTCATAAGCCTATGCTTATTAACATTTTTAATCAATAATTAATAAACTTCAAATATAAGTATCATCAGGTGCAGTGGGGTTACAGTCAAATTCTATCAAACATTTAGTAGGAGAAAACCTACAATACTCTATCTTTAAGACAAAGAAGAGAGAATACTTACTAACACATTCTATGAGGTCAGCATTATCTTAATTCCAAAATCAGACGAAGATATTATAGGAAAGCTACAGTTCAGTATCTCTAATGTATTCACATATTGATGCAAAAGTCTTCAACAAAATATTATTACCTCATATCCAACAATGAATAAGATTAGTTATATACCACAGCCAAAAGAAAGTATCCCAGGTACACAAGGTTAATTCACTATTTGATAATAAATATAAAACCATCACATCAATAGACTAAGAAAAAAAACACACAGTCACACCAATGCATGTATGGAAAACATTTGAAACTCACAATAAAAGTCTCAGTAAACTAAAAATAGAGGGGTGTTCCTTAAGCCTAATAAAGACATCTAACAAAAAAAATGGTTGAACAACACTCAAAACTTTCCTATTAAGATAAAAACAAGGCAAGGAGTTTCTCTTGCAGCACTTTTTTTTCTTTTCATAATACTAGAAGTCTTATCTAATGCAATAGGACAAGAAAAGAGAAGGGGAGAATATATATTGGTGAGGAAAACATAAAACTAATTGCTAAAACAACAGCATAGTCATTTATGCAGAATGTGTAAACAAACAGAAAAGGAAACTTCACAGAACTAGGAACCAATTAAAGCAATGTTGCAAGACAAAGGTTAATATATAAAAGTTAATCATTTTCCTATAAACCAACAATGAATAAGTGGCATTTGAAATTAAAAACTTAATGTCAAGACGGCGCTGCGGCTCAGTAGGCTAATCCTCTACCTGCGGCGCCGGCACACCGTGTTCTAGTCCTGGTCGGGGCGCCAGATTCTGTCCTGGTTGCCCCTCTTCCAGTCCAGCTCTCTGCTGTGGCCCGGGAGTGCAGTGGAGGATGGCCCAAGTCCTTGGGCCCTGCACCAAATGGGAGACCAGGAGAAGCACCTGGCTCCTGGCTTCGGATCAGCGTGGTGCACCGGCCGCAGCGCGCCGGCCGCGGCAGCCACTAAAGGGTAAACCAATGGCAAAAGGAAGACCTTTCTCTCTGTCTCTCTCTCTCACTGTCCACTCTGCCTGTCAAAAAATAAATAAAATAAATAAAAATAAATATCTATATATAAATTAAGACAAAGATGAAATACATAGAAATAAATATGACAAAATAAGTATAAGATATACATAATAAAAGCTAGAAATTTCTAATGAAATGAATCAAAGGAAAGCTAAATAACTGGAGAAACATTCCACATTCATGAAGAGGAAAATTCAATAATGTGATGATGTCCATTTTTCCCAACTTGATCTATACATTAAGTGCAAAATCAATAAAAGATCATAATTATTTCTGTATATTAACAAACTAATTCTAGAATTAATATTGAGAATCAAAAGAACTAAAACAGTCACTACAATACTGAAGAAAAATAAAGCTGGACGAATGACACTACACAGCTTCAAGACTTACTTTAAAGCTACAGTAATCAAGACAATGTGGTATTTGGAAAATAAATAGAAAATAGAAAATAAATAAATAAAATGACCTAGAAAAATGGAGTCAGCTGATCTTTGATAAAGGAGCAGAGGCATTGCAATGGAGCAGAGATCATTTTTTCAACAAATACTACTGGACAAACAAGACACCCAAATAAAAAAACATTGAAAAAAGTGATCTGGACTCATAAATTACACTTTTCACAAAAATTAGTCCAAAGTAAGTCACAGACCTCAATGTAAAACAGGAAACAATAAAACCCCTAGAAGATAACATGGAAGAAAAATCTGGATGATCTCTGCTTTGGTAACGACTTCTTTCCAAGTCAGGCACAGGACAAAGATGTCTACTGACTTCTGTACAGTAGCACTCTGGAGGTTCCAGATGGCCTTATTAAGCAAGTAAAAATAATAGTAAATAAAGAAATGGCATCTATCATAGAATAGAATATATAATACCTCCCCTTGAGGTAAGAGTATCTTGTGTATAGAAAGTCATTTTAACTCTACTGAAAGCAATATTATGACTAATATGTGAGCTCAGTAAGGTTAGAGTACACATGACCAAATAAAAAAAAATATATACAATATAGTGAGAAATCCAAAATGAAATTAAAACAATTTATAATAGCAGGAAAATAATAAAATACTTAAGAAATATTTAGTGAAATAATTTAAGAATTACACACTGAAAATTACAAAATGTCATTGAAAAAAGATAAAGAAGACCTAACCAAACTGAGAGAAATAACATGTTCCAAGGTTAGGTTGTTTAATATTTTTCTGGTTGTAATACTCTCCAGATTTATTGACAGATACAATCACTGTCAAAATCTCAGATGCCCACTGTTATTCTAAATAGTATTTTAAGTATTAGCAAGATTAGGGCAAAAAAAGAAATAACGGACATGAACATTGGAAAGGAGAAGGTAAAACTATCCATGTCTGCAGATGTCAGGATGTTGTTATACATGGAAAAACCTAAACACTAAGCTGTTAGAACTAATAAATCAGGGCCAGTGCTATGGCATAGAATGTTAAGCCCCTGCCTGAAGTATTGACATCCCATATGGCACCAGTTCAAGTCCCAGCAGCTCCACTTCGGATCCAGCTCCTTGGTAATGTCCTGGGAAAGCAGTGGAAGATGGGTCAATGCGGGGAGATCCAGAAGCTCCAGGTTTCTGGCTTTGGATCAGCCCAGCTTCTGCTGTTGTGATCATTTGGGGAGTAAACCAGCGGCTAGAAGATTTTCTCTCTCTCTCTCTCTCTCTCTCTCTCAATATCTCTGCCTTTCAAATAAATAAATAAATAAATCTTTTTTTTTTTTAAAAAAAGCACTGAGGTAACATTAACAAAAAAAAAAAAAGAATTGGTAAATCAATTGAGCGAAGTTGTAGCATACAAAAATCACATACAAAAACCAGTAGCATTTTTTTCCAAAGGTGGAGTTACAGAGAGGCAGAGGCAGAGAGAGAGAGAGAGAGACAGACAGACAGACAGACAGACAAAGAGACAGAGAGAGGTCTCCCATCCACCAGTTCAGTCCCTAAATGGCGTCAACATACCAGATGGGTAAATCCAAAGCCAGGAGCCAGGAGCTTCCTCAGTGTTCCTGACACGGTTGCAGTGTCCCAACAACTTGGCCATCTTCCACTGCTTTTCCAGGCCATGGCAGAGAGCTGGAATTGGAAGCAGAGCAGCTGGGACACAAACCAGTATCCATATGGGATGCCGGCACCACAAGCGGTAGCTTCACTCACTATGCCACAGTGCTGGCCCCCAGTAGCATTTTTATATACCAATAATGATCTCACCTAAAGAGAACTCAAGAAAGAAATCCCATCCACAATAGCCACAATAAAAGCAAACATTTAGGAATAAACTTACCCAAAGAAATGGAAAATTTCTAGAATATAAATTATGAAACATTGATTAAATAAATCATTAATGATGCAACCCATGTTGTGGCTCAGTGGGTTAAGCTGCCATTCAAGGGGCCAGTTCAAGTCCTGCTTAGTAATTTCTGATCGGCTACTGCTAATGCACCTGGGAAGGTAGTAGGTGATGGCCCAAGTGCCTGGGACCCTGAAACACGTAATGAGGATTTAGATGGAGTACACCTGGCCTAGCCCTGGCTCTTGTAGCCAATTAGAAAGTGAGCCAACAGATAAAGGATCTCTCTCTCTCTCTCTCTCTCTCTCTCTCTCTCTCTCTCTCTCCTTTCTCTCTCCCCTCCCCACATCACCCCACCTTTGAGTAAATAAACAAATCTTTAAAGAAAAAAAGAAAGAAATCCAAAGAACCACACCAAAAAAGATGGAGACATATTCTTGCTCACAGATTGGAAGAGTTAATATTGTTAAAATATCTATACTTTCTAAAGCAATCTACATATTCAGTGCAATCTCTACCAAAATGACATTATTTACAGAATGAGAAAAAAAAACAATTCTAAAATTCATATGGAATCACAAAAGACCCAGAATAGCCAAAGCAATGCTAAGCAAAATCATCAAGCCACAGCATCACAATCCCTGCTTTAATGCATACTACAAAGCTATAGGAAATGAAACAACATGGTACTAACATACAAACAGGCACACAGAACAATGGAACAGAATAGAGATCCCAGAAATTAATCCACACACACACAGCCAATGAATTTTTGACAAAAGCACAAAGAACATAAATTGGAGAAAAGATGATAAAACTGGATATATATATGAAAATAGATCCCTATCTCTCACCATACAAAAATCAACTCAAGACAGATCAGAAACCTAAATCTAAGGTCTAAAACTATTAAATTTCTAAAAGAAAATATAGTGGACACACTTTAAGACACTGATGTCCAAAAGCACAGGCAACTAAAACCAAACTAGACAAATGGGATTATATCAAACCCAGAACCTTCTGCACAGCAAAGAAAATAATCAATAAAATGAAAAGATGTCTGGAAGAATCGGAGAAAGTATTTGCAAGCTACTTACGTATCCTACAAAGGATTAATAACCAGGACGTATCAGCAACTCAAACAACTTGACAATACAAAATAATCTAGTTGAGAAAGGGGTGACGGGCCTGAACAAACAGTTCACAAAAGCAGAAATACAAATGGCCAAATATACATAAGAAAATATTGAACATCTCTAGACATCAGAGAAATGCAAATCAAAACCACAACAAGATTTCAATTCACTCCTGCCAGAATGGCTTTTATCAGAAAGAGACTATCAAATGCTGGCAAGAATGTGGAAAAAGCAGAACTCTTATACACCATTGACAGGAATATAAATTATTAGTGTAGTCACTATGAAAAACAGTATGGTGGCTTCTTTACAAAACTAGAAATTAAATTGCCATTTGATCCAGCAACCCCACTACTGGGTACACCAGAAGATGTGAACTCATTGAATCGAAGAGATAGCTGCTTTACCATGCAACACTGTTCACAACAGGTAAAATTAACCAATGTGTTTATCATCAAATGAATTGGTAAAGATATATATATATATATATATATATATATACACAATAGAACAATATTCAGTAATGAAGAAAAAAGAATGAAATTTAATCATTTGCATCAAAATGAATGGAAAGGAAGACATCATATTGAGTGAAATGAGCCAGACATAGAAAGACAAAAATGTATTGTCCCTTATATGTGGTAGCTATAATTTAAAAAAAAAAAAAAAGCTCATTCTGAACACAGAATGTTGATTACTAGAAATTGGAAGTGGTGGGAGGAATAAAAGGTATTTAGATATGGGGCCGGTGCTGTGTCATAGCGGGTGAAGCTACCGCTTGCAGTGCCGGCCTCCCAAATGGGTGCCCGATCGAATCCCGGCTGCTCCACTTCTGATCCAGCTTTCTGCTGTGGCCTGGGAAAGCAGTGGAAGATGGACCAAGTCCTTGCACTCCTGCACCTGCATGGGAAAACTTGGAGAAATCTCCTGGCTCCTGGCTTTGGATCGGCACAGCTCCAGCCCTTTCAGCTAATTGGGGAGTGAACCAGCGGATGAAAGACCTCCCTCTCTCTCTCATTCTTCCTCTCTTTCTCTCTCTGTGCAATTCTGACTTTCAGATAAAAAAAAGTCTTAAAAAAAAAAGGATTTTGGATTAAAAAATATAGAGGAAGCTGGATGTGGTTCATTAACTGTGACAAATAAAATCATAAGATGTTGTGGCTGGAGCTGTGGCACAGTGGGTTAACACCCTGGCCTGAAGCACCGGCATCCCATATGGGTGCCGGTTCGAGACCTGGCTGCTCCACTTCCAGTCCAGCTCTCTGCTATGGCCTGGGAAAGCAGTAGAAGATGGCCCAAGTGCTTGGGCCCCTGCATCCACATGGGAGATCCAGAGGAAGCTCCTGGCTCCTGGCTTCAGATCGGAGCAGCTCCGACCGTTGCAGCCAGATGGGTAGTGAACCAGCCAATGGAAGATCTCTCTCTTTCTCTCTGCCTCTCCTCTCTCTGTGTAACACTTTCAAATAAATAAATAAATAAATCTTTAAAAAAGAATCATAAGATACTAACAACAGCGGAAGTGTAATGAGGAGTATATGGGAACTCTTTGTTTTATTGCCTCACAATTTTTCTTCTGTAAATGTAAAACTATTCTGAAATAAAATTAAAAAAAAACTCAGATGCCTCATTCATAGAGATGGCAATACTGATTCTCAAATTCATATTGAAAAGCAAGGAATCTACCATATGTAAAACAATTTTGAAAAGGAAAGTTGGAGGAATCATACTTCTTCATTCCAAAATCTACCACAAGGCAATAGTTAGCAAGACAACATTGTACTGGCTTAAAAAAAATAATGTAGGCCGGCGCCGTGGCTCAACAGGCTAATCCTCCGCCTTGCGGCGCCGGCACACCGGGTTCTAGTCCCGGTCGGGGCGCCGGATTCTGTCCCGGTTGCCCCTCTTCCAGGCCAGCCCTCTGCTGTGGCCCAGGAGTGCAGTGGAGGATGGCCCAGGTGCTTGGGCCCTGCACCCCATGGGGAGACCAGGAAAAGCACCTGGCTCCTGGCTCCTGCCATCGGAGGAGCGCGGTGCGCCGGCCGCAGCGCACCGTCCGCGGCGGCCACTGGAGGGTGAACCAACGGCAAAAGGAAGACCTTTCTGTCTGTCTCTCTCTCTCTCACTGTCCACTCTGCCTGTCAAAAAAAAAAAAAAAAAAAAACAAACAAAAAAAAAATAATGTAATACAATTGAGAACTCCAAAAGATGATTTTCTGACAAGAGTGCCAAATCAATTCAATGATGAAAGAATAGCCTTTTTGTAAAAGATTTACTTATGTATTTGAAAGGCAAAGGTACAGAAAGAGAGAGAGATCTTCCATCTGCTGGTTCACTCCTTAAATGGCCACAATGGCAGAAGCCAGGCCAATCCAAAACCAGGAGCCATGAGCATCTGTGTCTCTCATAGGGGTGGTGGGGGCCCAAGCACTTGGGTCATCTCCCACTGCTTTCCCAAGTCTTTTAAGATGATGGTGATGAAACAATTGGTTACCCACATGCAAGAATATTCATGTGAATTCCTTATTCTATATCACAAACAAAAATTAACTCAAAATGGATTGCAGGCTAGTAAGTTCTAAAATTATAAAATTCCTTAAAGAAAATATAGGGTTCAGTAGAAGAATATTTCTTTGTGATCTTGGAGTAAGTAATGATTTCTTACATATGGTAAAAAAACATTAGCAATAAAAATAAATATGGCTAAATTGAACATCAAAATTAAAATATGCTTCAAATGATATATCATATAGTACAACATATATTTATATATACATGTCTATTATATATATATATATATATATATATATACACATCAGAATTTTTACCCTGATAATGAAGAATTCACTGTCTTCTAAAATGCACATGGAACATTCACAAAAACTTATATATGAAGTCACAGCCTAAAGTATGTTTCAAATATCAGAAGCATTACAATTCATGGTATCTTATCACAATGCAGTAAAACTGGGAATCATTAACAGAATTTTTAAAATTTCCTATTTAAAGCCTTCCATTAAATAACTCTTGGATAAAAGCAAAAATACAAACAGAAATTATAGAATACCTAAAAATAATGATAATGAAAGCACTACATAACAGAATTTATAGGATATATTTTAAGTAGTAGTTAGAGAAAAATATATAATCTTAAGTATATTTATCAATATAAATAAAAATAAAAATAGACTAATTAAATCCTCAGCTTGAAATTCAGAGAAAGAGCAGCAAAATAAACTAAATACATACACACACACACACACACACACACACCCCACTTGAGAGGAACTAGTAAAGAGAAGCAGAATTAATAAGAAACGTACATATCATAGAAAAATAGCAAATCTTACCAAAATCTTGATTTTTAAAGTTTAATAAAATAGAGATTGGCATTGCAACACAGCAGGTTAAGCCACTGTCTAGATATTGGCATCCCACGTGGGCACCAGTTAGAGTCCCGGCTGCTTCACTTCCAATCCAGCTACCTACCAACGTGCCTTGGAAAAAGAATGGAACATGACCAAGGTGCTTGTGCACCTATACCCACATGGGAGACCTGAAAGAATCTCTTGTCTCCTGGCTTCAGTCCGGCCCATCCATGACCCTTGCGGCCATTTGGGGAGTGAACCAACAGATGAAAGATCTCTCTCTCTCTCTCTCTCTCTCTCTCTAATCTCTATCTCTATCTCTATCTCTATCTCTATCTCTATATCTCTTCTTTCCTCTCTTTTTCTCTATACCTCTGCCTTTCGAATAAATAAAATAAATCTTC
Organism: Sylvilagus floridanus; assembly: GCA_949820135.1. Classification (NCBI taxonomy): domain Eukaryota; kingdom Metazoa; phylum Chordata; class Mammalia; order Lagomorpha; family Leporidae; genus Sylvilagus; species Sylvilagus floridanus. The sequence goes on from OX463225.1 coordinate 125,815,359, forward strand.
AAAATTTAATAAGCAAGCTATCTAATGTAATAAAAAAGATATGTTAAAACACATGAGAAACGATGTGAGGGAAATATCATTGAAATAGGACTCAAAAAAGGTAGAAATACGAATTGATAAAAATGCACTTACATTTGGAGGTTGTAGTACATTTCTTTTAGTAACATTTAAAAAGCAGACCAAAAATCAGTAGTGAATTAAAGGATTTGAAACACTATTAACAAACGTGACCTAATCGACGCTGGTAGCTTCTCACACGCAACACCTGCATGAAACACATTGCTTCCCATGTAAATTGAACATTTACCTGAACTGACCATATGTGGGGCTATAAAGCAAGTCTCAAACCATTTCAAAGTATTGAAATCATACACAGTGTGTTCTCTGGAAATAGTGGAATGAAACTAACCAAAATATAATGTGAAACTTCCCAAATGTTGGTAAACTAGGCAATATATTCCTACTTAACCCTTAGGTCAAACAGAAATCCTAAAGGAAATTAAAAAATATTTTCAACTGAGTGAAAATAAAACCATAACAAATCAAATTTTATGGGATGAAGTTAGAGTTAAGCTTAGAAGGAAATTTAAGTTCTTAAACACATATGTAAGGAAAATATTCTGATCTAAATATCCATCTCTAGGAGTTAGGAGAGAATAAAGCACATTAAACAAAAATCTGTAAAAACAAAAAAGGAAGGTGTAAGTCAATAACAGAAAAAGCATACAACTGAGAAAACTCAAAGGATCAAGTTAATTATTTTAAACAAAATGTTAATAAAATTTATAAACCCCTGGCAACTAATAAAAGGTTAAAAAAAAAAGAATACTTTCTAATTTATCCTAAAGTTTCTTGACACAAAAACTAGAGAAGAACATTACAGGAAAGGAAAATTTCAAACACAAGATAGGCCAAAATCTCTTATGGAAATAGACATAAAATACCCTATAAAAATCCAAAAATATATGAAAGGAAAATGCATTTTGACCAAGCTTCACCTACTATAGGAGTGCAATATAAACTAAACTTTTAAAAAGAATCAATCAATATAATTCACCACATCATCAGAATAAAGGAGAAAAATTCACATGACTTTTTAGTAGATATAAAATGTGCACTTAATAAAATACAACACTCATGCATAATTTTTAAGAAGTTTTGCAAAAAGGAAATGGTAGGTAACTTTTGTTTGCATTAAAAGTTTACTATAAACACCTATGTAATAACGAAATATTGAAGATATTTTAAGGTAAGGATACCAATCTCTTCTTTTTATCATTATAGTGGAAATCTCTTTCAATCCCATAAGGTAAGAAAAAAAATAAATAATGAGTGGAAAGGAAATATCATTATCTAAAGACAGCATTCTTGTGTATGCAAAGATACTAAAAAGTCTATAAGAAAATTATGAAAATTAATAATTTAGCACATTCTTTGGGTGCAAGATCAACATAAAATCATTAATTGTGTCTCTGTTCTATGAAAAAGTTAGAAAATGATACTATAAAATTACTATTTGTAATAGCATCAAAAACCATCAAAAATCCTGAAATGTCTTAATAAAAGATAAGTAAAATCTCCATATGGAAAGCTAAAACATTATTCTAATAAATTAAAAGATATCCAAATGAATGATAATTTATATCATATCCATGGGTTTAAAAATTCAGTATTATTGGCAGGCGCCACGGCTCAATAGGCTAATCCTCCGCCTGTGGCACCAGCACCCCAGGTTCTAGTCCCAGTCGGGGTTCGGATTCTGTCCCGGTTGCTCCTCTTCCAGTCCAGCTCTCTGTTGTGGCCCGGGAGTGCAGTGGAGGATGGCCCAAGTCCTTGGGCCCTGCACCCGCATGGGAGACCAGGAGAAGCACCTGGCTCCAAGCTTTGGGTCAGTGCGATTTGCCGGCTGCAGCGACCAACAGAAAAGGAAGTCCTTTCTGTCTGTCTCTCTCTCTCTCGCTGTCCACTCTGCCTGTAAAAAAAATTCAGTATTATACGAACATTGATCTCCCCAAATTTAAGTATACAGTCAGCGTAATCCAAATAAAATTTCTTGCAGAATGCGTGGTGTTTATACATGGTTAAGGTGTTAATAGGGAAATTGACAAGGTGACTCTTAAAAGTATATTAAAAATAGATTTAATAATATATTTAAAAGATTGAGGATTTAAACCTACAAGAAATCAAGACATGATGAGACTTTGTAAATAAGACTGTGGTACTGGTGGAGAGAGACAAATAATGAACAAGGAGAATATGAAAGAAACAGAAAGAGACTCAGTTACTTCTGACCACTTAGCAAAAGTGCCAACCACTGTTTGCACTGAGAAAGGAGAGATTTTCAGTAATTACATTCAGTGAACTGGATTTTTATGTACAGATCTTCCCCCCCACCTCACACCATAGACCACAACCACAATTCTAGGTGTGTATGGATCTAAATGTGCATATCTTCAGGACCTGAGAGTAAGAAAAGGTTTTCTTAAATCAGATCCAAGCTGTACATTATTAAGTAAAGATTGATAAATGGAACCTTATTAAAGCAAGAACTTTATTTTCCAAATGCCTTCATTAACAGTGAAATGAAGGCACAAACTGGAAGATTTTTTTTAAATTCATGTATCTATCAAATAACTTATACCAGGAACATATTTTTCATTTCCCCTAATAGATAAGGGAAAAATAACAGAAAACTGGGCAACAGCCTCAGACAAATACTTCACTGAAGAAGAATATCAAAGCATAAGTAAGTATATATAAATGTGCTCACCATAGTTAATTATCAGAGACACCTAAATTAATACCACAGTGAGATTACACATCTATTTGAATTACTGCAATCTTAGTACACAGTACCGAGTGTTAGCCAGGATTTGGAGCATCTAAAAGTCTTATACACTGTATTAAACATTTATTAATATGTTCACATTATGTGGAATTATTTCCTATATAAATAAACGTATACCATATATGTGTGTATGCCTATGTATACAAGGATAGATATGTGCATACCTACCCAAACGAAAAGGCTGTCACAGATCAAATGATAGATACAGTGCCTTTCCAAGGCAAGAAGAAGATTTGTGCTTTATATGATCAAATTAATAACCCACAAGGTTGTAAGATACATCCTAGCCCTGGCCCATGGCAGACATTATTAGATAATTGCATTATTCTTTTCAAACGCTCTTGTTAGCAAGTAATCTTAAAAAGGCAGTCCTTGTAGCCACTATTAACATTGGAACAAGGAATGAAATCTGGTGTCATCTCTGGCTAAAGCAGAAAAAGAAGTCATTAACAGCAAATTTCAAACTCTGTAGTAACAGGAGCTTGATGGGAGTGGACCAGGTAGTAAGATTCGCGTATGCTTCTCATCATAGGCAGGCACATGTTACACCAGAAAAGGGTGACTTTGCCCTGAAGCCATACAACTTGACAGGCCTGACACACCTGCACTTCAGAGTTCACACCTATCACTTTTGTAAAAGGTATTACGAAAATGATATTTCAATAATACTAACTAATAAAGTTCTGATTAAATGTATTAGTAAATAAAGTCTTCTCTTATAGAGATTATAAACAACAGAAACTCTCCCCAAGGGAGGGTCAGAAATTTTGACATTTGAGATAGATATTCAAATTAAAAGAAATATATTCTACTTTAAATCTTTCCATATGCTTTTTTTTTAAATGTATGTAGCACACGACTCAATAGCAAATATCTCCTGAAAAATCTTATTTGGTGTACTTAACTACATTTAGTACTTAATATTGTGCTTATACATTTAGATGCACATTTTCTTTTGGGAAATTAACTTCTTAGACACAAAGAAATTCATGGTCAGGTGTTTATATATTGTATTCAATAATTATATGTCTTTTACAGTATTTATATAAAATATAGTTCTCATTGTGGCTTCTTGAAACAATGACTACTTCCTCTTACACTTCTGGTTAAATACTTATGACCCATTTATATAATTGATTGCAATGCTAACTATGCTACCTTTTTATAATCAGATGAAGTTCAAAGAAAACAATTTACCCAGCATTTCAAGAAACAAAAGCAGTTTGTAAGCCATGATAATTTACATAAAGTCATATTTTCTGTTATTTTTGAAACAATAAAGCCTGCACATTTTGACTTCTAATATTCTCAAATATACCAAAAGAAAGTGGAGATATATTTTTTTCCAAAATATTCGTGACAATTCTGTCTTCTTTCTGTATTGGTTGACTTACACAGTGAAGGATTAACTCCTGAATATTATCAATATCCATAACACAACCTAATGCTCAAGCAGTATTTGTAAAATAATTTTAATAGGAAAATATTCCTGAAATTAGTAAATCAATGACATGATGGAAGTACCTTTCTCTAGAAATTTGCCTAAGTGGTACTTACAGAAATTATTTTCTATATTCCATAGAAAACATCTGATAGCATACTGAAAAGTGTGCACTTCACTCCTCAAGGCCTAACAAGTTAATTTCTTACAGAAGCTAAGAATTTGAGTGTTGTTCCAAGTAAAATTCGTCCTCAAGGTCATACCTGTTATATGTAGCTTAACTTCTATTGCCTGAAATTTCCTAAACAAGGTATTGAAAGGTTTTTACTTACAACTGTATTTAATTGCTCTAATAGCCATTTAAACGCTTGCCGAAGAAGGTCAGAGAGACCTTCATCGTTTGTATTCAGTAAGATAACAAAAGACCTGTACGATGGTTAGTGAAAAATCGAATGAAATAGAGAAATCTTCGCATCTGATAGGCAGAGGTTCCAGTTCAGTGTTCTGTGTGAATTAATTCTTTTATCAGGAATGGTTTTATGAGCCTTTCCCTTCTATGCATATCAATTCCAGAAAAGCAGCCATACCAGAATGAGAGGCATTAGAGTTCAGCCAACTCAGAGCCATTTATTTATTGAAAAGTTTATCTCTGTATTAAATTCTTACTGAGGAGTTTTTCATTAGGCCCACAAGACCGGTATAAACAGGGAGCTGCAGAGTTATTTGGAAAATGAATCGGGAGCTAACTTCTCAGACTGTTTTTTGTTCCCATTTCTCATACGCCAAAGCTGCCAACCGCACCAAGAGAGAAGCAAGGATTCAAGTTGGAATTTTTTTTTATTTCCTACATTTGAGCAGGCCACAATTTATATCACTCAAGTCTCCTTAAATTAGTCCAAGAGGATTTCATTTTACAGGCCTGCTTGACTGGGATCCTTTTGGCACGATGGGTTCAGCTTTGTATACAACTGAGATTCATATTTTATGTGTGTGTAAAAACCCCAGCCATGAATCTAGCAGCTCAAAGCTTCACCTTCATTCTTTACAGCTCAGTTCAGAGCCCGGCACATTTCCATAGGCTGAGTCTCAGGGTAGCTCCTGGCTGAGCGGAAAGGACAAAAGCTAAAAATAGATCAAGAAACTCGGACGCATGAGAAGAGAAAATAGGACTTTCAGAACGTCTTTACATGGTACTACCCAAATTAATATGATGCGGACATAATGCCTCCCATTCACACGATTAAATTGAAATAGCACTTTGGACCAGGCATTGGTTTCTGCTTTTAAGTAAAGAGCCCTTAGAATCGTCAGAGGCTTCAGGAATCCTACCACTCTCTCGACCTATTTCTCTAGTGTGCAAAGAGAACTGCAATCTCCTGTCATCGTCTCCTTTCCCTAGACACACTCTGGCTCCCCAGACGCTCCTGGACTTGCCCCAATATCTCTGTGTTTGGGCTTCCTTTGCTCCTAACTTTTGTCTTTCCTAAACAACTTCCATTGCAGGGCTGATAAAGCAGGCTTGCGTTTCTGTGTGGGTGCAAACTGATGAAATCTTTACATAGTATATACTGAATCGATCTTCTGTATATAAAGATAATTGCAAATGATTAAAAAATTCTTGGTGTTAAATTGGAAATTGCATAGATAATTAATCAATTCTTTAAAAAATCATGTAAAATCTCTGTCCTTAATGTGCTGTACATTGTGATTTAATACTATAACTAGTACTCCAACAGTATTTTCACTTTGTGTCTCTATGTGAGGGCAAACTGTTGAAATCTTTTCGTAAAATGTACTAAACTGATCTTCTGTGTATAAAGAGAATTGAAAATGAATCTTGATGTGAATGGAAGGGGAGAGGGAGCGGGAAAGGGGAGGGTAACGGGAGGGAGGGAAGTTGTAGGGGGGAGCCATTGTAATCCATAAGCTGTACTTTGGAAATTTATATTCTTTAAATAAAAGCTATATATATATATATATATATATATATATATATATAACAAAAAAAACAAAGAGAGCTAGAAAATTTTATTTTTGTACTATTAAGATGATTTTTGTAGGAGATTTTCAGAGACCTCTTCTATATCTACCCACAATATCCCTTAGAATATAATGTTTAGAGCTTTGTGAATGGAAGTGAATGAATGTGTAAATGTTACAGATAATAGAACAGAGAATATCCAGAGGTGTGACTACATTCATGAGAATTCTTTTTCCATTTCTATTGTCATCTCTAATCATTTACTTATTTGAACTAAAGTTAATGTCCTTTTTTGTGACTATTAATGTCTTTAAAAAGCCCACAGATGTCTAGAATTATTAAAATTTTAACAAAGTGAAAGTTGTGATCTCAATATTAGATCTTTCCTAAAATAATAGAAATCTTGTCTCTAGGACCATGATTCATGAATTTCCTAATGAGCTCTTTTCCTATTATAGTACATTGCCTAAAATTTAATTTTCATCAACATGTAAATTTGGCAAGGTTTTATAGAATCACAGTAGATGGGAATCCTGTCAGCTAATACAGCAACCAATTAGGTATCCAATACCTATATGATGTCAGAGAACGCAATGAATGAAGAACAAGATACCCTCTCAGTCCTCAAAGAGCTTCTGATTGCGCTACAGAAACTAAATGCATTCAATTGAGAATATCAAGCAAGAGAGTAAATAACTAATTCACAAATAAGTATAAACAAAGTGTGTTGTCAAATATAAATAAAAGTTCAATGTACATTGGAATCAAAAACATCATAAAACAGATTCAGTTTGATTTGGGCACTAAAGATAAAATTAGGCTGGCGCCGCGACTCAGTAGGCTAATTCTCTGCCTGCGGTGCCGGCACCCTGGGTTCTAGTCCCGGTCGGGGCACCAGATTCTGTCCCGGTTGCCCCTCTTCCAGTCCAGTCTCTGCTGTGGCCAGGGAGTGCAGTGGAGGATGGCCCAAGTGCTGAGGCCCTGCACCAAATGGGAGACCAGGAGAAGCACTTGGCTCCTGGCACCGGCCGCAGCAGCCATTGGAGTGTGAACCAATGGCAAAGGAAGACCTTTCTCTCTGTCTTTCTCTCACTGTCCACGTTGCCTGTCAAAAAAATAAATAAATAAAAATTAAAAAGATAACATTAGTGTAAACTAAAAAGAGCAAGAGAAAATATTTTTCCGGAGTAACATGGAGAGGAGTGATAGTTCCCAGGAGGGATAAGGACGCAAAAGTCACAGTAACATATTTTAGAAAAGGTTCTCTCAATGCTGGTCTCCAATTATCCCTAGTAGTATTTATCTGTCAACTGGCTGATATTCTTACCTGTGAGCCCCCAAACCATAATGTATACAAGATCTGGATAAAGTAACCATGATTGGCACCAGTACAAATGCTACAGTTCTTTTTTTCTTGTTGAAATGACTTATCTCAACACCAATCTTCCTTTTTCCTCTCTCCTTTTATTCAGGCCTTGCTCAACTCTCTTCTTTGCTTCTTCTCTCCTTTCCATATATCTCCTATTTCCTTCCCTTACATTATTTCTGCTGGTGAAATCCAAAGCTTTTATTAAATATGTGAGAATGAAATAAAGATCCAGATACGTTAGTTAAATAAATAATACCAGCTACAATTAAAAAAAAAAAACAGGCTCAATAATTTAACAAAATAAAGATTCACTTCTTTCTATTGTCATCTGACACAGTAAACAGGTGGGAATGAAGGAGTTCACTTAAAGATGCAGATTTGTCCTATCTAATGACTCCGCCATTCCTAAGCCTCAGGGCTGTTCCCTGGAGACCTTACATCTGGAAGGGGATAGCACTGGGGATTTATGGATGTGTCTGGAAATGGCAAACATCACTTTTGCCTTTATTGAATTCACTAGAATTCAACCTAACAGTAAGGGAGGCTAACAAAGTCGGTCTAGTCTTATCCCCCAGAGAAAGGGAACTTAATTTGATGCCAATCACAGCTACAACTGCTGAGAACTGGAATTTCACATATTTAAAAGCAAATGTAGTGGCTGGCGCTGTGGCACAGTGGGTTAATCCTCTGCCTGTGGTGCTGGCATCCCATTTGGGCACCGGTTCTAGTCCCGGCTGCTCCTCTTCCAATCCAGCTGTCTGCTGTGGCCTGGGAAAGCAGTAGAAGATGGTCCAAGTCCTTGGGCCCCTGCACCCACATGGGAGACCAGTAAGAAGCACCTGGCTCATGGCTTCTGATTGGCACAGCTCTGGCCATTGCAGCCATTTGGGGAGTGAACCAATTGAAGGAAGACAGTCTCTCTCTCTCTCTCTCTCTCTCTCTCTCTCTCTCTCTCTCTTTCTCTTTCTCTCTCTCTCTCTCTCTCACTGTCTGTAATTCTACCTCTCAAATAAATAAATAAAAATAAAACTTTATTAAAAAAAAAAAAAACGAATGGATTGGTGACAACTAACCTAGCACCAAAAAGAAACCTGTTAAAGTGAAATGAACACTGTGAGAAACGGTAACTTGATCAGTCCTTGCCCTGACTGTTGATGAACAACTTAATACATTATCCCTCTTAGTATTTTGTTGGTTTGTTCTACTTAATACTATTGATTGAATTCTGTAATCAATACACAGTTATTCTTAAGTGTTGAAACTTAACTGAAAAGTGATCCCTGTGAAATATGAGAGTGGGAAATAAGAGAGGGAAAAGATGTATAATTTGGGACATGCTCAAGCTGACTTGCCCCAAATGGCAGAGTTAGAAACATACCAGGGGATTCCAATTCAATCCCATCAAGGTGGCATGTACCAATGCCATCTCACTAGTCCAAGTGATCAATTTCTGTTCACAATTGATCATAATGATAGGACTAAGAGTCAAAGGGATCACATAAACAAGACTAGTGTCTGCAAATACTAACTGATAGAACAAAAAAGGGAGAGAACAATCCAACAAGGGAAGCGAGATACACAGCAGACTCAGAGAACGGCAGATGTCCTAAACAGCACTCTGGCCTCAGAATCAGCCCTTAAGGCATTCGGATATGGCTGAAGAGCCCATGATAGTATTTCAGGCATGGAAAGCCAAGACACTCGGTCAAAAAAAAAAAATGACCTAAATGAAAGATCTCTTCGAGTGAGATCCCAGTGGAAAGAACGGGGCCATCAAAGAAGGAGGTACCTTTCTCTGAAGGGAGGAGAGAACTTCCACTTTGATTACGAGCTTGTCTAAATATGATCAGAGTCGGTGAACTCAAAAGGCTTCCATACCCTTGGCAACTCATGACAGCAGCCTAGGGTGATTACTGATGCCATGAACAAGAGTGTCAATTTGTTAAGTCAACAACAGCAGTCACTGTGCACTTACTCCTCATGTAGGATCTCTGTCCTTAATGTGCTGTACATTGTGATTTAATGCTATAACTAGTACTCAAACAGTATTTTTCACTTTGTGTTTCTATGTGGGTGCAAACTGTTGAAATCTTTACTTAATATATGCTAAACTGATCTTCTGTATATAAAGAGAATTGAAAATGAATCTTGATGTGAAGGGGAAGGGAGAGGGAGTGGGAAAGGGAAGGGTTACAGGTGGGAGGGAAATTATAGGGGAGGGAAACCATTGTAATCCGTAAGCTGTACTTTGGAAATTTATATTCATTAAATAAAAGTTAAAAAAAAAAAAAAGAAAAAAAGAAAGCAAATGTAGAGTGATTGTTCACCTTGAGGGAAATCCCATGGTAATATATGAGTGTGAGGAATGCGAGATACCATCAGGAATATTCAGATGGGTAACCTTGTCCTCTACCCAAAGATCATGAGTGACTGTGTCAGATTCAGTGGCAGTTAATACCAGTGACTAGTGATGCTGAATAAGTTACTCTATCCATAGCTTCTACCGAGAATGGGCAAGAGAAGGAGGAGAAGAAATCACTTCCTCTGAAAAATACCCTGTGAGGTTGGGGTGTCAGTGTAGCAGTGGCAGTACCCAATTCCATCAGGCACATCTTAAGTTCAGCAATCCATTCCTGCCTTCCACATCCTCCAATTGCCACATTTCCAAAACTAGAAAACAGAGTCCAGGCACCTTAGTGAGGTGGAGTTGGGGTAAATAACATAGGAAGAAACTGCTAACTTCTTTTTTATTTTTTTTATTTTTTTATTTTTTTTTTTTTTATTTTTGACAGGCAGAGTGGACAGTGAGAGAGAGAGAGAGAGAAAGGTCTTCCTTTTGCCGTTGGTTCACCCTCCAATGGCCACCGCAGATGGCGCACTGCGGCCGGCGCACCGCGCTCCTCCGATGGCAGGAGCCAGGAGCCAGGTGCTTTTCCTGGTCTCCCCATGGGGTGCAGGGCCCAAGCACCTGGGCCATCCTCCACTGCACTCCCGGGCCACAGCAGAGGGCTGGCCTGGAAGAGGGGCAACCGGGATAGAATCCGGCGCCCCGACCGGGACTAGAACCCGGTGTGCCGGCGCCGCAAGGCGGAGGATTAGCCTGTTGAGTTACGGCGCCGGCCGAAACTGCTAACTTCTTAACAGGAAGTAACAACAGCGAGAATATAATTTTATTTTGACAAATCAAGTGACATGACGGTTCTCTAGGAAATGCTGACCTACCTAGCACAGAAGGGGTTTAGAGACAGACACACTTAGCCAAGCCATGTTGTGAAACCTACCAAAGTCACCAAACTCCAACAGATAGACTGTGATTCTTATTAGCACACCATAATTGGATAAGAACAGCAAGACCTTCAAGAGGACTACAAGCATTGCACAAACGACTCAAAACAGTTGTCTTTCAGCCGTGAAGGCAGACCCCATCAGTTAAGTAAAAACCTATATACCCAAGACTCCAGGATTTGGAGAAAGGTAATCTGTGACAGACGAACAAGGGAGTGATGGTACAGGAGAACCATGGACAAGGCAGTGACAACAGACACCAAACCAAACACCCACATTGATTGGAAAAGGCATCAAATAACAAAGCAAAGTCAATAATGAAAAAGTGTATCACTGTTTGAGGCCCAGCTCTGAAAGTTTATTGTTGTTGAGTGTAGCCTTGGTATTTTAAAAGATTGTTAAGATTTATGAGATCACTTCAAAAATTCTTTGAAAATACATATTATGAAAAAAGGCATGGATTTTGAAGATTTTTTGAACCAAAATGGACTTCTCTTACTTCCATTGTTCCATGCTATTTTTGAAGTCCCCTTGTATGACACACAAAAAGAGTGTGGTATAGTCCTTGACACTTAGTTCTTGATAAGTTTCAGCTAACTGTAGTGGTTGTCATAATAGTAGAAATAGTAGTAGTGATGGTGGTAATTGTATTAATTTATGAGTTGATTCTCTACAAGAACTCATGAAGTTAAAAAAATAAAGCACCAATTGACCCTTGGGGAAAACAGACCTTTATTTTTAAAATTGCTGCTGGCTGGTATTTTTAGGCTAAGGTAAAGAAAATTCACACACACGCACGCGCGCACACACACACACACACTCATACCCAGTGTTCTGAGGACTTTTGCTTGAGGATGGAAATTGGGAAGGTATATTTTCAAGACTAATACTTCATTCTTCCTGCAGTAGAGCCAAGAGCAGGAAGAATCTGGAGAGTTGTTCCTCTCAGGGAGCTGCATTGCTTGGAAGCATCCTTGGAAGCATGCAAGAGATCTTTAAAAAAATTAAGTTGGGAGAGGAGAAGAGAGTCTCGCATTTAATTCCATTATTCCTCTCTTTCCAAGCCACCCATTTTGTACCTCCAGTTCTGGGTGCATGGATTACTCCCTTCATTTAACTGTTATCATTTTCCCCATACTACACAGGACAATGGATTCACTCCATTCTTTACAGAGCACCCTGATGATGATCTTTCCTGCTTTGTGCTTCAGGGATGCCTCCAGACTAAATCAGGGTCATATCATATCTGATCTCCAGTCAAGCCAAGGGACCGTCTTTACAAAACAGCACTGTTTCTAGCAAGAAGAAGAAATCAGTAAAGTGAACCAACATTTTACTTCTGTTTCTGTATACATACATAAAACATGGACTTCTTCAAGGTGAAGTAATCCCTGCCTAACTAGCCTTTTTTATGCTGTGTTTGAGGTGTTTTCAAAGCCTTCTTTAATGTCTCGCTCTCTTTGAGCCAATCACTCAAAGCCTACGTAGCCCCTCAGCTCTGGTTTTCAGCTTCCCCTCGCCTTTCTGCCATTTGCTTTTATCTCTTCCTTCTGAACAGCTGCTCTGTGATTACTGTTTTAACTTTTGGTGAGATTTCATTTATTTCCTTCTCTTTCATCCTATAAAGTAGGCGGATTTTAGTTTTGTGAGTCATATATCCCATTGTTTTCACATCCTCCCACTTTTTCTTTCTTACTGTAATGTCCTAGGAAGCTAGAGGAGAGAAATACTGTTGCCTTGAGAGTTAATGGAATTTACAGTGAACAGAGTCAAACAGTCACAACCTGAATATTTGTTCAAATTTCCCAGAGAAGTATTCACTGACCACAGAAGCAATGCCCTTTACCTTGTCAATTAAATAAAAATAAATGGAATGTGTAGGCATTTTCAAAACCATAGAAGAAATAGTCTTTTGGATTTCTATTATCCTGTCAAGCTGAAGATCTCATAGCCCTTTCAAAAACTTACATGAAAGCTTTGTTATCAAAAACTGTTTCAGCTTTTAGGTAATAAGTTGAAATTAGTCATAACCACATGCAAGAGAATTAAGCTATAGGCAAATGAAATGACAATTATACACATTTACTGAAAAGAATATAATTTAGTGAGAATTTCAAAAAACTGGATTACCTTTTAGCTGAATAGCCAAATGATTTAACAAATGACCAGACTAAGTGAAACTTCAGAGAGAAACAAATTATGTGAAAGTTGCTAAATTCTCTTCTATGAATAGAAAGCCATTTCACAGCAAATGTTACTGATCTGTTACATGTATGTATTTCCAGTCTTCATTATGTAAGTGTAAGCTAATCTGGCTACCAATGCTGTCTTGAACGATGTAAAGAAACCATTTTGCATTAAGAAATACTGATCTAGAATGTACATATTTCCTCCCCAAGGAGAAGATACTTACGTTTTATATAGGGAATAGTGAGCCAAGTGGAAGGGAAAAGCTGGGAGTCCTGGTGACTTCCATATTATTAGAATGTCTCTGACAAACTAACATTGATTTGGTCAAGATGCATAGGACTTAGAGATTGGTGCCCAGATGAATCCATCATGAAGGAAGGTGATCCAGGCTCAACACTACAGTGTAGAGAGCTATGATCTAAGAGAGGGCTGGTTCTGGCACATATGGCTGCCCCTTGAAGTGTCTTTTTTTCACCTCACCCCAGTTAGAATGGCTTTCATAAAGAAATCAACAAACAGTGAATGCTGGCGAGGATGTAGGGAAAAAGGTACCCTAATCCACTGTTGGTGGGAATGCAAACTGGTAAAACCACTATGGAAGACAGTTTGTAGATTCCTCAGAAATCTGAATATAGTCCTACCAATCAACCTAGCCATCCCACTCCTCAAAATTTACCCAAGGGAAATGAAATCAGCAAATAAGAGTTATCTGCACATCCATGTTTATTGAAGCTCAATTCACAATAGCTAAGACATGGAGTCAACCTAAATGCCCATCAATGGAAGACTGGATAAAGAAATTATAGGATATGTATTCTATGGAATACTACACAGTGGTAAAAGAGAAAAAAGACAATGAAATCCAGTCATTTGCAACAAAATGGATGAATCTGGAAAATACCATACTTAGTGAAGTATGTCCCAAAGAGACAAATTACATATGTTCTCCCTGATCTGTGATAACTAACAGAGCACCTAAAAAGAAACCTGTACAAGTGAAATGAACACTATGAGGAACAATGACTTGAACAGCCCTTGTCTTGACTGTCAAGGAACAGTTTATTATTTTATTTTATTTTTTATTATTTTTATACTACTTAATACCATTGATTGAACTATTTACTTAACATAGAATTAATCATAAGTGTATAAATTCCATTGAAAATTGATTCCAGTAAAAAAAAATAAGAGTAGGAATAGGAGATGGAGGAGCTGTACAGCTCGGAACACATTCCCACAGACTTACCCCTAAGGGTAAAGCTAAAAACTTGCCATTGGACTCCAAATCCCACTAAACTGCAGGGTACTAATGCCATCTTATGTATGAAAGTGATCATATTAAGTGAGTTATTGATCATATAGATAGGATTAAGTGTCAAAGGGATCACATAAATAAGACCAAGTGTCTGGTAATAACAATAGATAGAATTAAAAAGTAGAGAATGTTCCAACAAAGGAAGCAATCCACACAGCAGACTCACAAAATGACAATCACTTTAAACAGCACTCTGACCTCAGAATTAGCCCTTAAGGCATTCAGATATGGCTGAAAAGCCCATGAGAGCATTTCAGGCATAGAAAGTCAGGACATTGATAGTAAAATCTTTCAAATGGCCTATACATTGGCAGAAAAAGAAAAGAAATAGGAAATTACAATAGCATTTCAGGTGGTTAATGCCTGGAATAAAACTTTATATTTTCTTTTTAAGACCAAATTCAAGCCAAAAACCTGTTTTTGAAACCCTATCCTAGCATGTTATAACTACTTAGATAAACATATGCAAATATAGATATTTTGTTTCTACAGACAGGACTGGGAAATCCACAGGTCAAACTCAACCTGACACCTATTTTACAAATAAAGTTTTACTAGAACATGACAATGCCTGGAAGTTACTTATTATGTATGGCTACTTCCACAGAACAATGGCACAGCTGAATAGTTTTTGTAGATATCTATGGTCCAGACAACAATCCAAATTTACTGTTTGGTCCTTTGCCGAAAATGTTTGTTCACCAAAAGTTGCTTTAATCATTATTTCTCTACATATCTAAAACTAGCTCAATGGCAAGGTTGCTTATATGGCTCATAGCTAAGAATTTATAGGCTTCTTAATTGTTCACTTAACAAATCATTAAAAAGACCATCCATTCAATTAGTCAAAAACTGTCACAATATATCAGCCCCTACCCTAACATACTCATGCTCAAGTCAGTACATCCTCGTAGCAGATATAGGCCACTTTTCTGGGAACCAACTCCTAAAATCATTAAAGGATCATAGTTTATCTTCCTATTTCTTATATCACTTGACCTAGCTGAGAAGAACCAACTATGTTTCTGGAGAAAGTAGACCTTTCCAAAGTATGATACTCCAAAATAGTTTTGCCTGGCATTGACAACCAGAGCATTAACAGAAGAGTAGTGTTGTGATGGTGCCCAGTATTTGTTATAATATGTTATGATAAGATATGCAGGTATGAAAATTATTGCCATGAAGGAAGAAGTTTTTATATTAGCTACAGTATCTGAGAGAAAGGAGGCCCAGCTCATATGCAGGATGACATGAGAAAGCACCAAGGTGAGGTGAGTAGACAGAAGAAAAGAGAAGGAGGGTAGGGAGGAAGGAGAGATTAAAGTTAAGAGGGAAGGAGGGAGAGAAGGAGAGGAAAAGAGAGAGGAACTGCAGGCAAGAACATGTACTCTGCTTATCTTACAAAGGAACAAGGAGGGACGATGACCAGGCTTGCTGTTGGATAGTTAAACAATCCCCATGGACTATGGGCTCTACAGGTGGTCCCTCGAAGTCCAGTATCTGGGTTCCTGGCACTCATATGGAAGACCAAGATGGAGTTCTGGGTTTCTTTTTTCAGCCTGGTCCAGTCCAGCTGTTTCAGACATTTGGAAATTGAAACACTAGGTGGAAGATCTGTCTCTCTCTATATCTATCTCTCCTTCTTTCTCTGTTACTCGATATTTCAAAAGAGTAAATGTATTTTCTTAAAGATTCCTTTTCAAGAAAGCCATTTATTATCTCTAAGAATTGCCTAACACTGGGTGGGGTCAGTCCCTCCTGAATCCTCAGTTATCAAGTCCTAGATGTCAAAGCAACAAGAATGTAGAAAATCAGAAAATATTATTAACACAGGTAGCAATGCACAAGCTATTGACCAGGTATAGAACCACCAGCTGTGATTCATCTTTAGAACCTGCAAGGTAATATGGGTTTTAAATCCCACCGTGGGGTTAGATATGAATTCTTATTAGTCCTCCACAGCTGTGGGGCCTCAGTCTGTTGTTTATGATTACTTTACTTCATAATAGGCTTCAGCCACAATAGGGCATACATTCATGGGACAAAATCAAAATTCTGGGAAGAGACTTAGTTGGAATTTAAGATCACTGATAGACCAAAGAGAAATCAAGAATCATAAATAAAGAATAAATTGAGAATAAAGCCGTTCTAGTCTAGTCCCTGGATATTGGTATCCAGGAAAGCATTCCATGTTGGGAAGTATCCACTCAGCCCTGTCCTGTATATCCATGGAATGCTCACATACGGCTCAACCCAGCCAGTTAGGAGAGTACCGGACATCTCAGATTTCTCTACAACAACCACTAGGCCCTTATTATGCTTACTCTGTCTGTCCTTCCTCTGAACTCACAACTTTCATGTTGCAAGATCCTGAACTTGTAAGTTAACCTGGGTTCTTTCTTTGCCCTATGGATCTGCTGTCTGTGCCCTGCATTTGATCTCCACTTTCTTTAGCAGGTCTCAGTGTTTGCCGCACCCCCAGGCTTTGCAGTTTTCCCCTCAGTTGTCTCACAAGTTCTGTGGTTGTAGCACACCTCAACCACCACTCCCATTATACCGTCCAATCATTGAGAAGAGGGTGGACACGTCAGGATGCAACATGAAGACCTTCAGGTAGCAGCGGAGTCCAGGTATCCAGAGAAGTCTATCCAATGTGGGTAAGGAAGAATAGCTCCAGACCCAGTCTGGGAAGTAACAATGTCAATGACCCATTGTTCGACTGGAGTGGAGGGAACTTCTCCACCCAGAAAGAGATACTGCAGATAGCAAATCTGCAAGTGTCCTCCTAGTTAAGACCAGAGGTGGACAGATAGTTAGATAGATGGGAATCTTCTTCCAAATGATGGAATGAAGTGGTCATATTTTAGTTCTTTCAGTGAAAAACAGAGGTTCATCATCCTCCAAAGGCCAAATAGAATATTGTAGACAGTCATAGTAAGGTTAATATTTCTTGAGCACTTGCTTTGTGCTAGGAGTTTAAAATTTTCAGTATTTTCCAGTGGAAAATATAAAAATTAAATAAGGTTTAATTTCCTGGGTGCCCCATGTGCAGGGTGGCTATGACCCTTTTGAGAGTGCATAGCAAAATTATTCATGTTGCTGACAGAAAAGAAAAAGCTGAGATTTCAGAAGGCAAATCAGCAATATGATAACTCTGTATAAAAAAATAAGTACTGGAATTGGTATTCAAACCCAGGAAACTGTCTTCATCCCCTCTGATTACTGAGCCAGGGATACAGGGAGAGGGAGTCTGGCAGCCCGTAGCAGGTGCAGTGTTAATCTGGGAGGAGAACCAAGCCAGACAGACAGAGATGGATAGTTTGAAACTACTGAATTAACAATGGAGAGATTTTTTAAAGTTGAAATATCCCAATAACATATCCAAGATACCTAATAAGAATATATTACTTATAATTACAGAAGTTGAGATTAAAATAGAAATAACAGAGTATTAAACTCTGTTAATATTAGTATTAGTATTAGTATTAGTATTAGTATGAGTATGAGTATTAGCATTAGAGATTCCATATAGGCTGAGCAGCTGCACAATTGTCAGACCCGAGCATCAAATTATACTTTTGCATACTTGACATATTTTCACCTCAAAACAGATAATAAAATTATACCTAGACAAGATCTTTGTTGTTTTATTATGTTAAGATTCAATTAATCCAGACAATAAAAATAATGCTTTAGATTTATATAATGCTTTCTATTCAAAGTTCCAATTGCTTATCTGATAATTATTATCTCATGTATGTACATTGCCACAGAATAATCTGTACAAGAAGAGAAGAAGACAAAATTCTTCCTAGGTCTCTGCCTTTCCCTCCATCTTAAAGATGGGGAAAGCTGATTATAGCAGACACAAATGGCTTCACTGTGATTCAGGAGGGAAGAGAAGGAGAAATCTTTATATGCATCTGTTGATTATACAACCTCACGTTACTGAATATTGGATTAACCATTCTCACATTGAAAATCAGGGTTATTCAGGACAGAGGTGAATCCACAATTTACTGAAAAAACTTTTGACTCAGAGTCAGGATAATTTTGATCAAAGCCCTACCTCCACCACTGTTTTAAAAATGCTTTTGTAAAATGGGGTGAATAGTTTCTCTATTTCCTTAAAAAGTGTGGTATCATTAAAAGAAATATGGCAGAATCTTTCTTGTACAACTCTAAGTGTTATAAAAATGCAACCAGTGACCTTAAAACTGTCTGTGTCTCAGGAACAGAAAGAAAACAACTCAGGATAAGAGCCTTGGATATGGTGGCTGAGGTGTGAAAATACAGGCAGGGATAAAGTCGTTGAGAATCTGTCGCTCTGCTCTCCAAAAACATTCTCATTGTGCTTCAGAAAGACAGAATCCAAGCTGGGTTGCCAACTCTGCTGTCCTCTCCACTGTTCGCATAACTCCTTTATCACACTTATTCTATTGCTAGTATTTTTGGTTTTTTGTCTGTTTGATTGTTTAATTTATTTGAAAACCAGAGATGCAGGGAAGGAGAAAATAGAGAGAGACAGACAGTCTCCATCTATCGATTTACTACCCAAATGACTTCAACCGCCAGTACTAGGCCAGTCCAAAATCAGGAGCTCAGAACTCCATCTGGGTCTCCCACATGTGTGGCAAGGACTTCATTTAAGCCATCTCTTGCTGCCTCCCAGGGTATACATTAGCGGGAAACTGAAATAGGAGTGGAGCAAGGACTCAAACCTTGACACTCTGATTTGGAATTTGAGTGTCACAGCGGCAACTTAATGTGGTGCTAAACACCTGCCACCTGATACTGAATTTTAAAGATTGTCTATATAACTAGTAAGTTTTCTTCCCTTTCAAAATGAATCAAACATTCTATGCAAAACAGCCATAGAGGCACAAAGCAAGAAAAAATTTATAGGGCACCGGCACATTTCAATTCTTGAGGCAAATATCTTTAGATGGTCCCAGAATTGTTCTTTTTCCTCTCTAAGGTTATAGGGGTTATTAAATGTTTTTATAATTGCAGTTCAGAATACATATGCTCGCATTCACACAGGAGTCTTGAAATCTCATCTAGGAAGCAGAAAATACTGTAAATATCTATTCTGTTCCATATTCTCATAGAATTTCTGTTTGTAGAAGTGTTGTTCCTTATGTTTCTGTTGTTGTTGGCATAAGAACATCAAAAGGTATAGAATTTTGTAGGTTTCTGCATTAAATCTTAGCAAAGTTTTTTTTTGAATTAATATAAAGAGAACAGCCTTTATGCATTCCATAGGTACAATTCCAAAAAGACAACCACAAGTCCCTTCCTCCTCACTTTCCCAATCGTCCTCCCTACCTCCCCTCTTTCTCTCACAAGTTTTTGCAAACACATAATTTTTTAAAAAGATCTATTTATTTATTTGAAAGGCAGAGTTACAGAGAGGTAGAGGCAGAGGTAGAGAGAGAGAATGCCCACCCACTGGTTCACTCCCTAAATGGCCGCAACAGCCAGAGCTGTGCCAATCTGAAGCCAGGAGCCAGGAGCTTCCTCCAGGTCTCCCATCCAAGTGCAGGGGTCCAAGGACCTGGCCATCTTCCACTGCTTTCCCAGACTACAGGGGAGAGCTGGATCAGAAGTGGAGCACTCAGGTCTCAAACCGACTCCCATATGGGATGCTGGCACTACAGGCAGTGGCTATACCCACTATGCCACAGTGCTGGCCCCTGCAAAGACATAATTTTAATCAAATCTATATTCACAGGATTATTTTGCCACTAACTATAATATTCAAGAAGTAAAATGTAGGAGGACTGCAATTCCCCAAGAGTATAAACAAAGGCTAAAAATGACAATCATATCACAGAATGTTCATTTCATTCCTACACAATTTTTGAATTTTATATTAACTGCCACATATAAGAGAAAACATATGAATCTGTATTTTTCAGACTGGCTTATTTCACCAAGCAAATGGTTTCCATTTCATCCATTTTGTGGCAAAAGACAGGATTTCATTCTTTTTATGGCTTAGTGGTATTCCATAGTGCAAATATTCGACACATTCTTTATCCAGTCATCCGTTGATGGACATCTGGGTTTATTGTAGCTATCGCGAATTGAGATTCAATAAACATGGGGGTAAAATGATTCCTTCAAATGTTGATTTCATTTCATTTGGGTAAATTCCCAGGAGTGGAATGGATGGGTCTTAGATTAATTTTCAGATTTCTGAGAAATCTCAAAACTATATTCCATAATGGTTGTACAAGTTTATATTCCCACCAACAGTATATTGGGGTTCCTTCCTTTTTCCCCATATTCTAATCATCATTTATGGTTTTTTGATTTTTAGTTAATTGCCACCCTAACTGGGGTGAGGTGAAACTTCATTGTGTTTTTATTCGCATTTTTCTGATAGCCATTTGTATTTCATCCTTTGAGAAATGTCTGTTCATGTCCTTTATCCATTCCTCAATTGAATTGTTTGTTGTTGTTGAGTTTCTTGAGCTCTAAATAGAACCTAGATATTAACATTTTATCAGTTGCATAGCTTGCAAATATTTTCTGCCATTCTGTCCATTGTGTCTTCATGTTGTTGAGTTTTCCTTTGCAGTGCATAAGCTTATTAGCTTGATGTAAACTCATTTGTCTTATTTTGCTTTTATTGCCTGTGTTTCTGGGTTCTTTTCTAAGAAGGTTTGGCCCATATAAATGTCTTCAGAGTTTTGCCAATATTCTCCTCTAGTAATTTGATGCTATCATATCATAGATTCAGATCCTTGGTTCATTGTGAGTTGATTTTAGTTTAAGGTGTAAGGTTGGAGTCTTGTTTCATATTTCTGTACATGAAGATCCAATTTTCCCAGCACCGTTTTTTGAAGAGACCACCTTTTCTACAGGGATTGACTTTAGCTCATTTGTCAAAGATTAGTTTATTGTAGATGAATAGATTGATTTCTAGGGTTTCTATTCTGTTCAGTTGGTCTTCATATCTATTTCCATGCCAGTACAAGGCTGTTTTGATTATAACTGCTTAGTATTAAGTCTTGAAAACTGGTTTTGTAATGCCTCCAGTTTTGTTTTTGTTGTTTAAGATTGCTTTAGCTGTACAGGAACTGTTATATTTCCATATAAATTTTAGCATTTTTTTTCTAGATTTGAGAAGAATCTTTATATTTTCAGTGCAATCACATTGAACCTGTAAATTGTTTTCAGTAATATTTCAGATGATAATAATTCTTCCAATCCAACCCTATGATGTATGATCTTTTTTATGTGATTTTGGGATTGTATTACTAGTATTTCATTGAGAATCTTTGCATCTATGTGCATTAAGTACACAGGTCTGTAGTTCTCTTTTCATGTTCTATCTGTTCTATTTTGGTATTGAAGTGATGGTGGTATCATATAAAGAATTTGGCAGAGTTCCATTCTCTTCAATATTTTGGAATAGTTCTAAAAGTAATGGAATTAGTGATCTGTGATTACTTTAGTTTTTGCTGTATATGGGAGAAATGGTCCTCTTTCTGTTCAATTACTGTTCATAGCACTTGCTTATATTCCCACTAAACTAGGGATTTTTGGCTTTTTACTTGTTAAACTTCTTATTAGATGAATCATTAAGTCCCTAAATGTAATGTAAATTAAAATTATCTCAATAACAAGTGAATGAGGCTGGTGCTGTGGCATGGCAGGTAAAGCCACCTCCTGCGGTGCCAGCATACCATATGGATGCCAGTTTGAGACCCAGCTGCTCCACTTTCAATCCAGCTCTCTGCTATGGCCTGGGAAAGCAGTGGAAGATGCCCCAAGTCGTTGGGTCCCTGCACCCATATGGGAGACCCAGAGGAGGATCCTGGCCCTGGATTTGGGTCGCTACAGCTCCAGCCATTGCAGCCATCTGGGGAGTGAACCAGCAGATGGAAGACTTTCTCTCCCTCTCCCTCTCCCTCTCCCTCTCCCTCTCCCTCTCCCTCTCCCTCTCCCTCTCCCTCTCCACCTCTCCTCTCTCTGTGTAACTGTATCTTTCAAGTAAAATAAATAAATCTTAAAAAAAGATCAAGTGAATGAATGAAGGAAGGAACTGAACAAATGCAAGAAAGACAATGGAGGGACAGTGGAAAGGAAAGGA
This sequence comes from Sylvilagus floridanus, assembly GCA_949820135.1. Classification (NCBI taxonomy): domain Eukaryota; kingdom Metazoa; phylum Chordata; class Mammalia; order Lagomorpha; family Leporidae; genus Sylvilagus; species Sylvilagus floridanus. Next base: position 125,837,892 of record OX463225.1, read on the forward strand.
AGAGAAATAAAATATTATATTCTTAGATTGTATCCAAGGACTATATTTATTGTGTTAAAAGCTAAAAAACTAAAAGTAAATAAAGAAAAAAAGAATAATATATAAAGGATGGGACCAGCTCTCTGGTGTAGTGGATTAAGCCACTGCCTGCAACACCAGAATCCCATTCAGGTGACAGTTTGAGTTTTGGCTGCAACACTTCCAATCCAGTTCCCTGCTAAGGTGCATGGGAAAGTAGCAGAAGATTGGCCCAAGTCCTTGGGTCCCGGGACCCATTTGGAAGATTTGGATGAAGCTGTGGATCCTGGCTTTGGTCTGGCTCAGCTCTAGCAGTTGCAGCCATTTGGGTAGTGAACCAGCAGATGAAAGATCTCTCTCTCTGCTCGCTCATTCTCTCTCTCTCTCTCTCTCTCTCTTTCTGTAATTCTTCTGTTCAAATAAATAAATAAATCACTTTAAAAAAGGAATATTATATAAGGGAGCAGTCATTGTGGTGCAATGGGTTAAGCTGCAGCTTGAGACACACAAGTACCATACTGGAGTACCTGGAATCAAGTTCTGCCTCTGCTCCCAATCCAGCTTCCTGCTAATGCCTCTGGGAGGCATCTGGTGATGGTTCAGGCATTTGGATCCCTGTCACTCATGTGAGAGCACTAGATGGACAGCTCAAGGCTTCATCCTAGTCCAGCTCTGACTGTGGGGGCATTTGTGGAGTGAATCAGCACAAGGGAGATATCTATCATCTAATTATCTATCCGCCTCTCTCTCTCTCTCTCTCTCTCTCTCTCTCTCTCTCTTTCTGCCATTCTGCCTTTCAAACAAATAAAAATAAATAAATCAACTTCAAAATAAAGACTTTTCTCTAAGAGTTAATCCTGAGCAGTCATTTCCTAACACTTACTAGTTTCCATTGCCAATCCTACCATCACAACTTAACCTAATCCTCACACACATTATTTTATATGAGACAAAGCAGATGTGCTACGCACGTCTCATTTGAAAAGGTACCATTTTTAACCCTCTTGTCAACTCTTTCCCCATCACTTGCTTGTCTTTCTTGCATCCCCAAGCTATTTATGAAGCTTGGAAAAAAATGTCTGAAGGCCTCAAGGAAACCAATATTTCTTGCGACATTCAAACCCTCTCCCATTCTAACGGCCAAGAATTTCGCAGTCAGCATTTTTGTGCTATTTCTGTTGAAACCAGAAAGTAAGTAGGGGAAAGTGATCTGAGAATTTAAGAGCCACAGGAAAAACATAAAAGTTCAGTTGAAATTCCATTTTGGGAACCATGGACTTTTCTGTAACAGGAGGGTTTTTATTAGGGTAGTGAGAGCCAGCAGCAAGTTGTACTCACTGAGCTAATTGTAGGTCAGACAAACATCAATCAACATCACTCAGCAATGAGACTATCACCTCACTATGCCATGTGGAGGGCAGTCACTTATCCACTCTATTGGTCAGCTTTCCTTTCAGAGAGCACATTACTGCTCTACCTCCTAGAGCTTTGTGAAGCAATAAAAGACTGCTGTGCCCTGGAAAACAGAGCTATGCAAATATCAGTCAGCATTTTGATGATTACACTTTAGATTTATATGGCTTCTATACTCCAAGGAGCAGTGCTGCATCCACTGCTTCACTTACCTTCACAACGGCTCTGCAAACAGAATGAGATGTTAGGCTCCATCACCCTGTTCCATTTCAGATGGGAAAGGTGAGACAGAATCTTGTCTATGGTCTGTCACCCAACCAGCTTAAAAATCATAAGTGATGCTGATTTGAAAAAAGAAAGGATTCCAGGAATTTAAAAAGAAGAGATTATTTGGGGGCTGGCACCATAGCATAGCAGGTAAAGCTGCTGCCTGCAGTGCCAGGATCCCATAGTGGCACCAGTTCAAGACCAGCTGCTCCACTTCCAATCCAGCTCTCTGCTGTGGCTTGGGAAAACAGGAGAAGATGGTCCAAGTCCTTTGGCCCCTTGCACCCATGTGGGAGACCTGGAAGAAGCTCCTGGCTCCTTGCTTAGGATCGACAAAGCTCTGGCCGTTGCGGCCAACTGGAGAGTGAACCAGCAGATGGAAGACCTCTTTCTCTCTCTTTGCCTCTCCTTCTCTCTATGTGTAACTCTGACTTTCAAATACATAAATACATCTTTTTTTAAAAAGAAATTATTTTTAGTTTACAGATTTGCTCTTAGGAATCATTGATTTTGATTTGTCATCACTGAATTCTTGTAGACTTTAATATTTCATTTTTCTGGCATCTTCTGACATTTACTCTGAGTATAAATATTATGGATTCTACTTAGATATTGATAATGCCAGGCAGAGAAATAACCTGAAAATCTCAACTAAACTTTCAGGTTTCTAGCATTGGACTGTAAAGTATATATGATACATGGAATGGTCACAGATTGGAGAGTACATAGAATTTGAGCCCAGACTTAAGTTAAAATTCTATGACCTCTGAAAGTTATGGACTCTGGATCTAATAATTTGAGCTTTAGACTCCTCACCTTAAGACATAAATTTTTATTTTTATTATTGTTATTTCATAAGGATTCAACAAAATGTACATAAAAGTTTTGATAAATGATAAAATAATCAAATATTTTTCAGTTGTTACTGTTTAGACTCTATTACTTAAAATATATACGTATACTATATTGACAAACTGCTGATTTGTCTTTTTTAAAAAGCAGTAGAAAATCAGAACCACATAAAAGTGTTCCCAAAAGCCATCTTGTAAATCTTCTATGGAGGAAAATAATATTCAGGTTTGCATGACAGGAATTAGCAAAGCAACAAAATTTGAGAGTTTGAGCTGAAAATTAGTCTCAAACGCTTCACAGCTTTTTAGTGTTGTGTGGTAAACTGAGTAGACAGTTCTCTTAGAATACATGTTGTATCATTTCCAGAAAATCACCTGGTTCCCTTAAAGTGACTAACTACAAAGCATACATTTTTTAACAGAACTCCGTTTACCACGTTGTCTCTCTCACATGGGCAGTCAATAATTTTACCAGTGCCTTTTAAATTTCCTATCAGTATATAAGGGAAACTCCTAAATTATTCCTCTTAAAGATTCACCACTACCAAAATGCAGTGGTTGCTACTAACTCTATTTTCCCTGTAGTCCACTGTATATGTTCCTGCTAATATTTTACATCTCACTTATTAGGATCTGATGTTTGTTATGAAAATATTGTACTACTTACCTTGACAATATTTTTTGTCTTTGACCACAGGCAAATAGTACAATCAAAAGCATTGCCTAGGCTATTCAATATAATCATATATTCTCAACCACACAACTCTCCAACCTAGATTTGTATCTTTCTTCTCAGTACCCCTTTTACAACTAAATTCCTAAGAAATTCTGATGTTTTCATGTCTGCTATTTTTGTTTACAGCATCCCATGATAAATGATGTGTGTTTTCTTAGTCTCCTTTCACATTGCCAATAGGCTCTAGATTTTTTAAACATTCTATGTCTTCATTGATCATTTTATATATGTACTAACATTTAATATTTTATGAATTAAAACAGTCACATGCTTGACAATAAGAATGCAATCAGAGCTTCACTTTTTTTCGATTTATTTATTTAAGAGGAGGATAAGGAGAGAGTAGAGAGATATTTCACATACTGGCTCACTCTCCAAATGCTCACAACACCCTAGGGCCAGAGTCTGAAGCCAGGTGTCAGGAACACAATCTAAGTCTCCCAGTGGGTGGCAGAGAACCAACTATTTGAGCCATCACCACGGCCTCCTACAGTGCAGGAACGTGGAGACAAAAGCCTGGGTTGGAACCCAGGAATTCTTGTGGAAATGGAAGGCAGCCATCTCAACCAGTGCTAAACGTTAGGCCCCCAGTTTCATCATAAGGATAGGAAGAAGTAGCTGTGTTGCTCGAGAAGTCACATTATGGCTTAACAGCTAGAGTTAGACCAGCAGACTGGTTTCACTCCGTGTGTCATTCCTTTTTGACTAGAAGCAGCAGATTATAAAGAAGTATTTGTTCTTGTGACAGAATTGGAGAACAATGTCTGTTGCAGCACAAAATTGAGATGCGGGCATACCTTGGAATACCCACCATATTGAACTAGAAAAATGAGTAGATGTCATAAAGAAGTAGGTTCATAAATTAAAAACCATATGACAATCATTGAAAAAATGATCTAGGGAGCTTGTATGGATTTGTTCCTATAGGCTGTCTGTTTGGGTCATACTGCAGCAATCTTTTACTAAAGAATTTAAATAAATTCCATTTTCCTTGGCCTGACTTTCAGCCTGACTTTCAGTATGTTTCACCATCTGTCCCAAACCTGCCTTTCCAATAGTATCACTAACACCTCACTTTATCAAACACTTCAGTATAATAAATGATTTATTCATTAATATCCAAACACACTTCACATTTTCTAGGTTCAAAGCCCTTCCCACATCAGCCTAAAGGTTCTTCCCTTTCCTGTGAGAATATATGCATTCTCACAGCTATGGCTAAAATTGTTCCCATACTTTTTCTCCAACATTTGAATTCTTACAGCATATATAATATCACTAATGTGGCAATTAATCAGGCATTCATACTTTTTTAATACATTTTATTTTTTAAATATTTGTTTGTTTGTTTATTTGTTTACTTGAAAGTCAAAGTTATACAGAGAGGGGAGAGGCAGAGAGAGAGAGGTCTTTCATCAGATGGTTCACTCCCCAGTTGGCCGCAGCAGCAGCGGCTGTACCAATCGGAAGTCAAGAGCTTCTTCCAGGTCTCCCACGTGGGTGCAGGGGTCTAAGGACTTGGGCGATCTTCTACTGCTATCCTAGGCCATAGCAGAGAGCCAGATAGGAAGTGGAGCAGCCGAGTCTCGAACCTGCTCCCATATGGGATGCTGGCGCTTCAGGCCAGGGCATTAACCTGCTGCACCACAGTGCCGGCCCCTTATACACTTTAAAGACTTGTTTGTTTACCTCTGGCAGTGTTATTTAACTCATTTTCTGATATTCACCATTAACCAATGTAGACTCTCCTTGACACAAGATGAGTTTTGTACTTGTCTTTGCACCTCAATTTCAGAAGAATTCAGCTGGTGTCGATGTTGTGATGTAGCAGGTTAAAATGCCACCTGCAATACCAGCATCCCATGTGTGCTCCTGTTAGGTCTCAACTGCTCCACTTCTGAGCCACCTCCCTGCTATTGCGCCTGAGAAAGCAGCAGAGGATGACCAAATGCTTGGGCCTCTGCACCCATGTGAGAGACCTTGATGAAGCTCCTGGCTCCTGGCTTCTAACTGGCCCAGCCCAAGGTGTTCTGACCATTTAGAGAGTGAATCAGTAGATGAAAGATCTCTCTTGCTCTCTTTCACTCCACTTCTTTTTGTAACAATGCAATTCAAATAAATTAATTAATTTTTTAAAAAAGATTTTGTTATGTGCTTTCCAAAGCTCTAGATTATAGGAGGAAGAGGCACAGGGAGATGAGGTAGGCAGGTATCCAGTCCGCCATTCTACATTCAAGCAGATAATGCCAAGTTCACTTTATCTATTTTTTATACTTATTTGACAGGTAGAGTTATAGACAGTGAGAGAGAGAGAGACAGAGAGAAAGGTCTTCCTTCCATTGGTTCACTCCCCAAATGGCCGCCATGACCGGTGCTCCACCAATCCGAAACCAGGAGCCAGGTGCTTCCTCCTGGTCTCCCATGTGGGTGCAGGAGTCCAAGCACCTGGGCCATCCTCTACTGCCTTCCTGGGCCATAGCAGAGAGCTGGACTGGAAGAGGAGCAACCGGGACTAGAACCCTGTGTCCATATGCCAGTGCCAGTGCCAGAGGATGCCAGTGCCAGAGGTGGAGGATTAACCAAGTGAACACTGTGCTGGCCCTATCTATATTTTGAAGTAGATGTTTCTTGAGTGTCATAACCATAACTTTATGCCCTTTTTTTGACATATCACTGACCTAGTGATTTTTGAGCAAAAACAGACCTAGCATAATAACACAAAATGGCTTCAAAATATTCATGGAAAAGCAGAATTAAAACATACATTGGGCTGGCGCTGTGGTGTATCAGGTAAAGTTGCTGCCTGCAGTGTCATCATCCTATATGATTGCCAGTTTAAGTCCCAGCTCCTCCCCTTCCAATCCAGCTCTCTGCTGTGGCCTGGGAAAGTAGTAGAAGATAGACCAAGTCCTTGAGCCCCTGCACCTGTGTGGGAGACCTGGAAGAAGCTCCTGGCTCCTGGCTTCGGATCAGCCCAGCACTGGCCATTGCAGCCATTTGAGGAGTGAATCTGCAGATGGAAGACTTCTCTTTCTCTCTGCCTTTGCCTCTCTGTTATGCCAATGAATGCCTGAGTATGTAGGTTTATGTCATTCAACCCCCACCCCATCCAGTACCTTACAAGAGCATCGAATTTCTTATTTGGGAAATAAATGATTTGGATCAGTTTTTCTTGGAGATATCCACCCTCCTTTTCCTCATCACACCCATCTCCCAAAACCATGCCAAACCCAGAAAACAGAAAGTGCTCATTCATTACATATCAAAGGAATGAATATTGCCAACTTTGGTATAAATCATACACACACACACACACACACACACACACATATATATATATAAACATACACACACACAGCCATATATGATTTCACATGCTCACTTGGACTTAACTCCAATGGTGGAACTAGAAATGTGCCAGGGGATTTCAACTCAATCTTACCAAGGAGGCAGGTACCAATGCCAGCACACTTGGTAAAGTGATAAGTATAAATACACAACTGATCAAAAAGATAGGGTATGTGTCAAAGAGATTTCACAAATAAGACCAGTGTAAGCAAATAATGAAGAATAGAATTAAAAGGGAGAGAATGATCCTGCGGGGGAAGCAGGACACACAGCAGACTCATAGAATGGCAAACGCCCAAAACAACACACCAGCCTCAGAATCAACCCTTGGGACATATGGATCTGGCTAAAAGGTCCATGAGAGTCTCACAGGCATGGAAAGCCATGACACGGTGGCAAAAAAACAATCTAAATGAAAGATCCTGGTGAACAAGACCCCAGCAGAAGGAACAGGCCATCAAGGAGAGAGGCGCCTTTCTCTGAAGGGAGGAAGGAACCTCCACTGTGATACGGCCTTGACTAAACAAGTTCAGAGTCGGTGAACTCAAGGGGCTTCCATAGCCTAGACAGCTCATGGCAAGAGCCTCAGGTGATTGCTGACGTCATAAATAAGAGTGCCAATTGTTAAATCAACAACAGGAGTCACTGGGTACATGCTCCCCACGTAGGATCTCTGTCCTTAATGTGTTTTACTATGAAACTTAAAAACAACACTACTAGTCGAATAATACCCTATACCTTGTGCGGTTGTGTGAGGGCAGCCTGTTGAAATCCTTGCTTAGTATATACTAAGTTGATCTTCAGTATATGAAGGTAATTGAAAATGAAACTCGATGAAGGGTGGGATGGGAGAGGGAGTGGGAGAGGGGAGGGCCACGGGAGGGAAGGAGGTTGGGGGGAGGAAAGCCACAAAAATACAAAAGTTGCACCTTGTAAATTCACATTTATTAAATAAAAATAAATAAATAAATAAATAAATAAATAAATAAAAGTTTGCTTTGGAGCTCTGGTTTACAGTTAAAATCATCTACTTTAATAATTCAAGGTACACGAGTCAGACTAGGATCTAAAGAAAAAAAGCATTCAAAGTACTCATCTCCAATTTTTCATAAATAATAGCTAGTTATCAAGGGAAGGTGCAAAAGCACCCGCTATGGTTCTTCCCGTCTGGGCTGACCCAGGAGGAACGCCAACCAGATCAGTAGCAACAGCCTCCTGAGTGGGGAGAAATGAAGGCTGTTCAATTTTGTATTCTGCTCATTTCTATTTCAGAAGAAAACAGTTGACACTGTCTCATTGAAAAGAAAATGCACTCAGATTTCATCATCAAATAGTATTTATTATTAATCCCTGGAGGGTACACGGAGCTGTGCTAAGCATGCCAATTTGCTTGCCACCTGCTCGTAGCATTTTTGTGTCAGAGCCCGGTCTCCTTGCTGTTGATGCTGGAGGTGAGAAAGGGCAGTGACAAAAAGATTAAAGGGATGAAAAATAGACTTTGGAAGAAAGGTCACAAGAATTACGAAAGGTTAGTCAGAGAAAGGAAGGCAAAAGGGTTGCTTGGTTACTGTTTTCCAGCCTAGGGACGGTTTTCAGATGGTGCATTATCCATGAGCAGGTAGCCTCTAACGCTGCAGAATATCAAACCAGAGAGAATGCATTTGGATTAAGTGGGGGAAATGTTATCTGCCAAAAGAAACAGACAACTTAGAATGGCTAAAAATTCCATCCCTGGAGATGCTTAAAGAACGGAGAATCAAATCTCCTGGGGGGAGAAACACAAGAGCTAGCTCAAATCTGTCTAACAGCAGGACCCTGGGCTGTCAGGTCATGATTTTAGTTACCTTAAAATGATGGCCTTGACGGCCAAGGTCAAGGATCTCCCTGATGTGGAGACATCGTGCTGGTGGTCCAAAATCAGGAATGATTCCACAGTGAAACTGGCATCTGAACTGATTCCTGAGAAGTCTTGGGAAAGACAATTCTACACAGATGGAATGAAAACATGAAGTGACCATCAAAGAAGGAGGTACCTTTCTCTGGAGGGAGGAGAGGACCTCCACTTTGACTATGACCCTGTCGGATTAAGATCGAAGTCGGCGAACCCTAAAGGCTTCCATAGCCTCGGCAACTCATGACTAGAGCCTAGGGAGATTACTGACACCATAAACAAGAGTGTCAAATTGTTAAATCAACATCAGGAGTCACTGTGTACTTACGTCTCATGTGGGATCTGTCCTTAATGTGTTATCCAATGTGAAGTAATGCTATAACTAGTACTGAAACAGTATTTTTACACTTTGTGTTTCTGTGTGGGTGCGAACTGATGAAATCTTTACTTAGTATATACTGAATCGATCTTCTGTATATAAAGATAATTGAAAATGATTAAAAAATCATGGTGTTAAATTGGAAATTGCATAGATAATTAATCAATTTAAAAAAAAATATATCATGTAGGATCTCTGTCCTTAATGTGCTGTACATTGTGAATTAATACTATAACTAGTACTCCAACAGTATTTTCACTTTGTGTCTCTATGTGAGGGCAAACTGTTGAAATCTTTACGTAATATGTACTAAACTGATCTTCTGTATACAAAGAGAATTGAAAATGAATCTTGATGTGAATGGAAGGGGAGAGGGAGCGGGAAAGGGGAGGGTTGCGGGTGGGAGGGAAGTTATGGGGGGGAAGCCATTGTAATCCATAAGCTGTACTTTGGAAATTTATATTCTTTAAATAAAAGCTTTATTTAAAAAAACATGAAGTGATAACTTCACCTTGTAATAAATGATTCAGATTTCATAGTTACTAATTCTGTGATTTGATGCCAGCTCTGCACCTCGCAAGTCACATGATGTAGGACAAGTTGCTTGGCTTCTAAGCCTTGATTTCTTGATATAATGAGAAAAAAAAAATTAAACGTGTTTTCACAAAGCTATTTCCAGGCTTAATGAGTAGTAAGCAAGAGACAGAACACAGTGGCAGGCCCACAAGGGGTGCCTAATAAATGACATACTGATAATACCAATATGAGTAAGTATATCTTTTAAAAAAGTGATTCAATTTAAATGGAAATTGAATATAAAAATTTCACAGAAATATGCATATTATGAAAAACATATGCACAATCTTTAAAAAACTACATTAAAACACTGGCGTTTTAATTCCCTTTTCTCCAAAAACAATTTTGAAGTGCTCTCATATGTAAAAGAATAACAGAAAGGCAGCTCAGAAAGTCCTTCACATCCCTCCATACAATACATGGGCCTAACGACGAAATTCTCCTATTTCTCTTCGTCAACCAAAATAGCAAAGCTTGATGACCTCCACACAGTGTTAACCTTCCAGCCTTTAGACTTGGAGCAAAAGAAACAGACCTCTGTTAAATAACAGAGCACAGAAACAAAGATTTGTGTGACTGTCAGCTACCTGAGGACAGGCACGGGTCTACTGAGCTTGGCTGCTTTCCCTCTCTGATGCAAGCAGGCTAAAGAAGTCATTATGGAGGCTGGCGCTGTAGCACAGTGGGTTAAAGCCCCAGCCTGCACTGCCTGCATTCCATTTGGATGCTGGTTCCAGTGCCGGCTGCTCCACTTTCAAATCAGCTCTCTGCTGTGGCCTGGGAAAACAGTAAAAGATGGCCCAAGGGCTTGGGCCCTGGCACCCAGGAGAGAGACCTGGAAAAAGCTCCTGGCTCCTGGCTTCAGATCAGCTCAGCTCTGGCTTTTGCAGCCATTTGGGGAGTTGAACCAATGGATGAAAGAACCTCTCTCTCTCACTCTCTGGCTCTATCTCTATCTGTAACTCTTTCAAATAAATAAAGTAAATCCTTTTTTTAAAAAAAAAAAAAGTCATTGTGGTTTGACTCTCCACAGCAGCACTTTGGAGACGTGGCAGGATGAAGGTCATGACCTGGATTGAGCTGATTTATGCCATGGATTCGCATATTCCCAGTGGCCTTGCTATTCCCAGTGGCCTTGGGCTCAGGGAGTTACAACTAGATTAAACCTGTAGCCAGACCTGCTGAATAAATCCTGGAGTTGTACTTAATGGATTCTAAATGGGAAAAGAGACCTATGGAATAAGGTGATCCATTCTGTCTTTTCCATATTTCCCTGTTACCTGGTATATTTTAGTGCCAAATACAATTTGCTACTTTAGTTCATTTCCTAGGAAGTCAAGCTGATTGCTCTAGTAACATAAAAGACCCAACCTCAGAGTAAAAGGTTTTCTCCCATTTCAGAAATTTATTTCAAAGTATTAACAGTATTAGTAGAAAGAATCTTAAACTGGGACAACCTAGATTTGAATTTGATTCTGCCTCATATTTAGTCTATGGTTACTCTAAACAATTAAATTTCTCCCTATTCTCATTTAGCATTTTAATAGTGATGATCATGTACACTTTACAGGGCTGTCATAAAAACAAAGGAATTTATTTACCTTTTCATTTACTCATTCTTTCAGTGTCTATCTGATCATGAAAGAAAAATGGATAGTGTTGAATATTTTTGTGTTTATTTGAAAATTGTAAGATGTACACATAAGATCTTATATTATCCTCAAATGACTTCAAAGTATTCCTTTAAAAACAATTACTTTCTGTTTTTGTTAATCTCAAGGAAGTGTGATTGTCAAAAATCTAATACTCTGTAAGTAACTAGACTGCTGAGTCATGATGACACAACTCGCTATCCTCACATATTTTGAAAGTGAACTACAATTTAAAAAAATTAATACATAAATTATTTTATCTATTTAGACTTTCTTTTCTTTCAAAAGAAGAATCTCAATTTTTGTAGATCTTTTTCATTTAATAATTAATAATAACCACTGATGGTTTTGATGGTACTATTTCTTAACCTTCTGATTATTCTCTAGAAATAAGACAGAAGAGAGAATCTTTTTTTTGAGATTTATTTCTTTATTTGAAAGTCAGAGTTACACATAGAGAGAAAGAGAGGCAGAGAGAGAGAGAGAGAGAGAGAGAGAGAGAGGTTTTCCATCCACTGGTTCACTCCCCAATTGGCTGCAACAGTCGGAGATATGCTGATCTGAGCCAGGAGCCAGGAGCTTCTTCCAGGTCTCCCACGTGGGTGCAGGGGCCCAAGGACTTGGGCCATCCTCCACTGCTTTCCCAGGCCATAGCAGAGAGCTGGATCAGAAGTAGAGCAGGCGGATCTCAAATTGGAGCCCATATGGGATGCTGGCACTGCAGGTGGTGGCTTTACTGGCTACGCCACAGCGCCAGCCCCAGAAAAGAGAATCTTAAAATATATATATATTTTATATATAATCTTAAAAATATATATATTTAACTCTCTATATATAGAGAGAGAGAGTTACAAATCAGTCAGCAAACTGAAATGTGGAATGATAAAATTCAAGAACAATAATTTTCATGGGAAATAATAATTAACTACTGTGTGTTTTACCTGATTGTCTCTCTACACAGAGAGAGAGAGTATAGTATTATTTATTATTTAGTGATCTATTTGTGAACCAGAAGAGATTAAAGTCACCTAATCCTGACACTCCAATTCCTGTGAACTGTGAACTCTTTTAAGTCAAGATTACAAAACCCATCTTGTCTACTAGAGTTGTTTATGAAAATTAAATGAATTAACGCATGTAAAAATCTTGGAAGATGCACATTTTGTTTTCTAATATTTCTATATCTTCACAATAGCTACTTAAGCATTAAAATCTAGATTATAGGAAACTGAGTTTTAGAATCAGTAGTGGAAAGTCATAGCAGGATATTTTTGCTCTATAAAGAAAATGTACAAATGGATAAAAGTATGATAAGGTAGTCATAACAATGTAGGCAAAAACTTCTATAATCTTGACACTGACCATCAAACTTCCTCCCATCCACCCAGTGATGTCTTGCTTTGAACATTTTAGTAGATGTCACTTTCATTTATCATAGTAAGTACCCTGCAATTTCAGCAAAATTAAAGTTGGAAGTCACCTCCCTGAGAAATACGAGTAGTACACTCTGTTGTTCTCTTTAGTACAATTTGGCACATTTAATGTAGATATTTAGAAACCTTTTCTGTTTTTGCCGTTGTTTTAATTTCTATCACTTAAATAACTTATTTCAAGTATCAGTTCCCAATTGTCATACATATTTATATATGTAACATGAATATATGTATATACTTATGATAATCATAATAGAAATATACTTTTTAATTTTGAAAAATATATTTATTTTCGGTTTATTTGAAAGAAAGACTAACTAGAGAAATCCCACATCCACTAGTTCACCCCCAAATGCCTGCAATAAGCAGGCCTGGGCCAGACTAAAGCCAGAAGCCTAAAGCTCCATCCAGGTCTCCCACGTGGGTAGCTGTGACCCAAGCACTTGCGCCATCACCTGCTGCCTCCCAAGGGGCACAAAAACAACAACAGGAAGCTGGATTAGAAGTGGAGGAGCTGGGACTCAGCCCAGACACTCTGCTATGGCATGTGGGTGTCTTAAGCAGTGCCTTAACTGCAGGGCCACATGGGCACCCTATGTGTATTTTTTCCTCTACACCTATAAGATCTCATCTTGTTGCTGGTGCTTTTATGCTTTGTGTTCTCCAAGAGTATTGAGAAGGGTGGTAGCTTTTTCAAGATTGTAGGTTGGATGTAAAATTGTAGGACCTCAGTAAGTTCCATAAGATGGCGAAACAGACATTGCAGAGTCATAGCCTTGTGGAGCGATGAAGAGGAGTAGGAACAACGGATGGGCAGACTGCAACAAAGCGGGGGTGGAGACCCTGGCCAGCCGCCCTGGGCTATAGCCCTCTGGTCCTCCTGACACCCACACTGCTTCATCCTGGTAGCTCTGTAGGTCTCCTTCTTTCCTCCTAGGTTGAGGAGATAGGAAAAGGAGAATTCGGGGACTAGAAAGGCACTGACTGCTGAAGTCAGATTATTTTCTCTTCGACTCTGTGGATGTCAGGCTGCAGAACCAGGGCGTTGAAAGTTGCCGGCTCTGGCTGACTTCTTTACCAAATGCAAAATCAAAACCCCCTCTGTTATCAAGAAGTCACTTTTCTCAATAGTAAGTCTCTAATGATCCCATATTGTTTCCCCGAAAGTGCTCCTCAATTATTTAAGAGGAACAGCCTGTCACCCCGTGCATTAAGATTTGTCTGTGCATATCCAATTCCTAAGGTGCACTCCATTTCATTCTTTTGGCTTATGGAGGGAAATGAACAAAGCGTTTTTCTTTTTGTTTGTTTGCTTGGGAGGTTTGCTTTTATGTTTCTGTGAAGAGAGAGGAGGAGGATGGTTTCCTAAGGTGAAGTCATATAAATGGGAGAAATCCACTATTTCCTCTAGCCTCAGCTTGGGTTGCTGTCCTAATATGATTGGTGATCAGTGACCTCATGAATCAGGAAAACATTTTATAATAATTAGCTGTAGACTTTTTAAAAGTGAAACAACGCTCTGGTCTTTCGTTCAAGGTAATAGCCCGAAGGTGAATAACAAGAATAGCAGAAAATAGGAGCCGGTGACATTTCAGAGAACAGCAAAGGGAAGAATGGAGCCTAAGGAAGAATCGCGAGAGAAGAACATGGGGAGGGGGCACCAAAGATGGAAAGGAAGGGGAGAAGGAAAGCCTGGGAGGTGCGGGAGGGGTAAGGAGAGAGGCAAACAGGGAAGAGATTGCAGGTAAAAATAAAACAGAAAAAGCCCAGGTGGAATTCATGCAAACTGTTCTCATCAACACTGCTACTCCCTGCTGTCACTGGAACTGTCAAACAGGCTCCGCTCGTAATGAAAGGAAAAATATTTTATTCAGATTTATTAATTTGAAAATGAAGCCCGCCTGTCGAGAGGGGGACAGTTCTTCTCAATCTGTCATCGTTGAACCACAAGCTCCTGACACCGGGATTCATTTGTCTTGTCGGCTCTGACAGTTGGATTCTCCCAGAGCTCTTCCTAGTGGATCGCCCTGGGATTTTAAACCGGATGAAACACATTCCGACAAGGAACAGCCTCTTTATTAATGCAAATTACATGAGGAGGAGAGAAAAAAAGAGAGAAAGAGAGAGACGCCAGCAGCCGCTGTGGTGTTCTTATCCCTGTATCAGTCATTTGTTATTTACATTTATACACATTTTTCAGTTTTAATAAAAGGAGACCCGGATTTTCAGTGACATTTATGGACAGTTTGTTTCAAAAAAAATGATGCCATCACTATAATTGTATGCAAAAAAACCGCGCAGCGTTCGCCTCTGTTGTGTGTGTCGCGTCCGGGGAGCCCGGCCGCGCCTCCTAAGCGCTCGCGGGTCGCCAGGGCCGCAGGCCGCTCCGTGCGGGGGCCCGCGCTCCGCAGCCCGCAACCTGCAGCATCAGGAGCCGAGGCCTCCCCGCACGCCGCCTCGGCAGCCCGGGCTGGTGCACCTGACAGCTGCGGAGTGCAGGCTGAGAGCTGTCGCTGTCCCCAGATTAGGGCCCAAAGGCCCTCCCCTTTGTCTCCAGTGCAGGACTGGAAGCCGAATGGACAACCCAGGGGTTGCCTAGGACCCACAAAAATGTTTCCATTTTAATTTCTTTCTCCTGAAACCCTAAGAAATAATAACGGATATATGATAGTAATGAAGGCAGCCTAGTTTATATTTTGACTTTCTACCAATTCATTCTCTTTTTTCTTCACTTTTTGCTTGTTGTTATTTATTTGAAAGTCAGAAAGTGATAGAGGCAGTGATTGTCCATCCCACTGGTTCACTGCCCAAAAACAGCTGAGACCAGCCAGGATCCAAGAACTCCATCCTGGGTGAGACTGATGGAGGTGGAGGAGTTGGGACTTGAAGTCAGGCACCCTGCTATGAGACAGGCCTAGAGGTTTTCTGTCTGATGGTTCAGGAGCTTCTTCCAGGTCTCCCACATGGGTGCAGGGGCCCAAGGACTTGGGTTATCTTCCACTGCGTTCCCAGGCCATAGCAGAGAGCTGGATCAGAAGAGGAGCAGCTGGGACTAGAACCGGCACCCATGTGGGATGCCAGCATTTCAGGCTGGGGCATTAGCCTGCTGCACCACAGCGCTGGTCCCCAAGTCAGTCTTAAAAGATGGTATTTGTGACTTTTTAAATGGAGAGAAATCCACAATGACAAAAAGCTCCTGAAGCCATAAGGCAGCCCTGGAAACCTCCTATACCTGATGCACTCTCTGATAGGCTAGCAAATACAAATCCAAGCTGCGTTCTGTTGAAATCCACTCTTCCTTCAAGGTAGGCAAACACTGGTCACCGGTTCTCTAGTTGAGCCCCACATCCTCCAGAGAAGGCAGGGCGGTTGTCTTGTCCGGTGAGGTGAGAGAAGGCCCATCCCAGGATTCTGGAGAGCTGAGTTCTGGTTCCATCTCCGTTGCTGGTAGTGAGGTAGCTCTGGACATGTGACATCCCAGGCTGGGTCACCGCCTGGAGATCCCTTAGCCACACCCCTCCAATTGTTCCACTGAGTGGCTCTCAGACTTCTCCACAGATGGAACAAGTCAAATTGTGATTTCCTGAGATAGTCACAGGATTGAAGTTTTCCTAGAGTATCTAAATTCTGCATGATACAGTGAAAAAGACGTGGTCTAGGCTGGAGACATGCTCCAGTTAAAAAAACAAAAAAAGTCAGTTTTTCATCAAAGATATAACGTAGGACAAATTTTCCAAATCTCAGTTCCCTGATCTATAAAACATGTGGGTCACACTAGATAAGTGACTCTCAAATTCTGGCCCCAAACCAGCAGCCTCGGTGTCACCTGGGAGCTTGTTAGACACACAAGTTCTGGGGCCTTTGCCCCAACCCAGCAGATTGGAGACTCCAAGAGTGGGACATGGCAGCCTGTACTGTAACAAGGATGCTCTGATGTCCCTGAAGTTTAAGGAATGCTGGCCTGGATGCTCACTAAAACACTTCATAGCTCCGTGATTACGATTTCAAATTTGATGCAGCTGTTTCTTAACATTTTTAGAATTTATAGTCATCCCTTCATATCTGCAAGTTCCATGTCTATGGATTCAATCAACTGAACATGGAAAACATTTTCAAAAAAAAAAAAAAACACTTGCATCTGTAGTAAACATGTACAACCATTTTAATCTTGTTATTATTCCCTAAACAATGCAGTATAACAACTATTTACATAGCATTTACATTGTATTAAGTATTAGAAGTAACCTAGGAGATGATTTAAAGTGTGAAGAAGAACATATATAGATTACATATAAATACTATGCCATTTTATTTAAGCATACACAGACTTTATTATAATGAGGGAGGTGGGAGAGAGTCCGATAACTAATCCTCCATGGATTTCAAGGGATGAGTGAATATCCACATTTTAGGAATAAACAAAAGAGATAAACTGGGTCAGAATCTGTGTACAAGAATTTCTTTTTCCTTATTTTTAGGTCTTTAAAGAATCTTAGGGAAAAGAAGTTTGAAAGTGGAATTAAATTGGGCGAAGTTCACCGAGTACTTTCAAATCTCTAAATACCCTGCATGTAGTCCCATGTTTTTTTTTAAAATCTCAGAGACCACTCTCTAAACATGCATTTTTATTCATGCCTGACAGCCTTAAAACAGGTACCTCTTTTCATTCTCCCTAAAAATTGTCTTTCCAATTAAATGAAAGGCAAGGACAAGACAAATAACCAAAAAGGCAATGAGAATTTCAGTGATGTGTGAGGATACAATTAATGGAAACAGAAGAAAATTGTCTTCTTCCTGGTAAAGCAACACAAAAGACTACACCTAGTCAACAACCCCATGTAAAACAAATGCCTGGGCCAGTGCACATTCAGCATCAGGGTATATATGTTTGTTTAATGATGTCTCCACGGTCTATAGAATTAATATTTAATAGCACTTGTCAGCAAGATTCTATACAAGGGTTTGTTCTGCCTGTTTTTAATGCTTGTTAGTGGTTGTATCTTCCTGGGTTGTTCTTCTTTAATGTGAGAATTACTCTTTATATTTGCAGCAATCTTTGTCTGCCTTTCTACTTTCAATTTTGCATTACTTGGCGGGGTAGGAGAGCTAGGATGATAGGCGATGGAATTGAAAGACTTTCATTAGTAACTCTTCTCTCCTCAGAATCACAAGACAGTGGGAGAAAGCAAGATTTTTTTTACTTATTGTTGTGTTTACTAGTAGCACATACCCTATCATATGTTTAATGTTTATTGTTTCATTACCGCTATTACCACAGTAACAACATTAGCAAATTTCTTACTTTCCTAGGATATCATGAAGTAGAAAGTATCCTCTACTATAAGGCAGCCATTCTGGGCCTATAATAGGCCAACTGGAGCAAGCCACTCTTTTTTTTTTTTTTCATTCTGCCTCAGAAATCACAGAAAATATTCAAAAATTATAGTTGGCTAGTTTCTTGCTCATTTGTGTGCTAGTTTTCTTGGTTACTGTAATGTAAGCTCCACTGAGGCAAGGTCTTTCAAGTCTTCTCTGTCTCTGGTATACTGTCAGGGATATGGTAAACTCTGTAGATAGTAGATGATAGTGGTGCAGTGAATGAATGAATGGATTCATCTGTACCAATGCCATAGGCATAGAGAGAAATATGCGGGTTTTCAAGCCAGGCCAATCTGGTATAGAACTTGATCCTCCTCCTCCCCCACAACAAGTTGTATGACTTTGGACACGAAGACACAGGCAACAAACCCCTACCATGCTGGGCTGTTCTAGAGACACATTCTAAAAAGGTCTACCACAGTGCCTAGTCCATAGGAAGTACTCAATTAAGGGTCAACTATTGTTTTAATTATGGTCTCAAATAAATTATGCACTCAGGAGCACCCACCATGTCTTTTACTTCTTCATGTATCTCAGAGTCTCTGGCACATTGAAGGACAAATAGTGAGAACATGGCTCATTGAGGAGCTCAAGCTCTAAACACAATGGGAAATGTTTGTTACATTAACAACTCAAATCCACAAATATTTTTCAAGTAGGGACTATGATCAAGAAAATGTGCCAGTGATTGTGTTGGCCAAATATAGGTAAGTAGTTACATGCAAAAATACAAAAATACCCCCTAAAACTCTAAGAAGCGAAACACTACTTGTTGAGCCCACACTCAACAGTAAAAGGTTGGTTCCTGGATACATGGTTTCTACGATTCAAGTTCAGTCCATTCAAGTTCAGTCTCACCCAGGAATTTACCAAAACATTAGTAGTCTTAGCAACTGTCAGAAAACAAATGTGTCTTCTGCTCCATTCCTATGTATAATTTGCACATCCTGATTATTTATCTGCTCAAGACAGCCTGTGTTATGTCTTTTCATCAGTCCAGCACCACACTCCCCTAAACCCCATCCTGGACCTTTCTATCTTTTGCAGACTTAACTGTGATCTCTTTTAAGAAAAGAAAATAAATTAGTTTCCCAGGAAATCTACATGAACATTTTCTCCAGGAAGGTACCCCACTGAGAGCTACACAAGGCTTGCCCATTGTTTTGTTAAATAGTAATAATAACTTAAAATGTGATGACAGCAGCTGATGCCTAAATGCAGAGTAAAGACCAGTCTTGTTAGCATTGCCTGGCAACCTATGGGTAGCATCTTGGAGAATGTGAAGGGATCCAGTGAGTCAAGAGAGGGCATGGCATCAGAATCAAGGGAACTGGAGGGTCGCTGGAGATCCACAAAGCTCTCTGCCGATCTCATTTTAATTGTCTCAAATGGAACTTGTTCTCATCTGTGAGATAAAATTGAAGAATCTGTAGATTCTCATATTTCTAAGTGGTTTTCAGACCTTTCTATTTAGTTGCAAGTGTTAGAATTATAAATATGAGAGGGGATCTTTAAAAAGTTCATGGAAAGTGTATAAAATGAAAAAGCTATGCTTGGATTTCAGAAATTTTTGCATCGAAATGAACTTATCTTTTAATTCCATTTCTCCAGCAACTTTTTTTTTATTTGATAGAGAGACAGTGAGAAAGAAAGACAGAGAGAAAGGCCTTCCTTCCGTTGGTTCACCCCACAAATGGCCTCTATAGCTGGAACTATACCGATCTGAAGCCAGGTGCCAGGTTCTTCCTCCTGGTCTCTCATGTGGGTGCAGGGCCCAAGCACTTGGGCCATCCTCCACTGCCTTCCTGGGCCACAGCAGAGAGCTGGACTGGAAGAGGAGCACCAGGACTAGAACCTGGCGGAGGATTAGCCAAGTGAGCCACAGCGACGGCCTCTCCAGCAACTGTTAAAAATAGCCGTGTCCTTTGGGGAATATTCAGATAACTTCCAGGACTGGTCAGGAGGGAATCTCAAACTCCCCCTCAAAAAAACTTTTTCTCAAAAATAATGAATTCACCTGAAAACGGAAGCTTCAACTTCCAAATATCAGTTTACCAGTCAAAATTCAATTTGAACTTGCCTAGTCAACCTACAACTGATTACATGGAGTATAAATAAATATTAAATGTACTCACTTTTCTGTAAATTTTATTGGAAAACTACTATGTCCCACACAATATTTTGTATATTGGAAATAGAAAGATGCAGGAGACACTTTTCCTGTTATCAAAGGATTTTCACAGCTCTGGAAAAAGAGAGAGATACATGAGAACTTCAAGAAGTTTGTGGAAAATGGAATTGAAAAATAAGATTATTTTGGTTCAAAATTTTGAAATCTATTCATATGAGAGATTTTCAAAAAGTTATTGAAAATACATATCATGAAAAAACTATGCATGAATTTCAAAACTGTTTTGTGCCAAAGTAAATTTATCTTGTAATTGCATTTCTCCATGAGCTTTCAAAGTGCCCTTGTATTTGTATGTATTTGCATTCCAACCTCAAAACAAGGGATATAATCTGAGGAGGTTTGTGTCCATGACATTGCCAGTGAATAACCCAACCATCCTGGCATTTATTCACCTGAAACTGTAAGTTGTCCTTGAGCATTCACTCTCTTTCACCTCTAATCTAGACAATCACACAGCCTGTCACATCTCAGCCTTATCTTATTCTGTCCATCTCCTCTGTTAACTCTTTAGCCTGGTTCTCATGATCTCTTGCTGCTTAGTCTTGAGGACTGTCTTCTCAACTAGTCTGTTTCTCCTCTTACTATACCATCAAAACATTTCAGGAGCCAAACTGTCTACATTCAAGTTCCAGCTCTGACTTCACCAGCTATGTGACGTGAGATGGTTAACATGTCCGCATGGTACTTTTATAATCACTAAAATGACAATGATAATAGTATATGATAGCATTGCTTCAAATTTTATACTTCTCTTAGAGCAATACCTGGTATATTGCATGTACCCAATAAAAATTAGCTATTTTTATCATCATCATGTCCTTTGTACTTGGGATAAAATCAAACTCATGAAAACACACCAGCTTCTTTTTGACCATTCTCTTGCCTATTTGCGCCCTCCTCATGAACCAACAACAAATACACCCACCCTTTGATCTGAGTTTTACCTACCCTATTCTTCTTACAGTGCCTTAAAAAAAAAGCCAAGTTCTCCATTCAGGGTACTTTAAATATGCTATATTTATATAGCAATATTTATATGATATTTATAGCACATATTTAGAATATATTTTATGTTATAAATAACTATATGTTTAAATAGGCTCTTCTTTAAAACTTTACAGTTACCTGCATTCATTCTTTGGGGTCTAGTTTAAGGCTGTCTCTTTCAAGAGGCTTCCCAAGCCTCTTCCAGTTAAAGGAGACCTCCACTTCTGTTAGTATATCCAACTTTGTGGATGCTTCCACCCACTGTTTGCTACACTGCAATTCAGCTCTCACACTAGAACAGAGGTCAGCACACTTTTTCTCTTAAAGGTAGATAGAGGTTATTATAGGACTTTTGGCCATGCAGTCTTTGTCACATACAACCCACAATGTCAGTTCCCCACAAAATATTAAAGTGAATAAGAACATCTGTGTTCCAGTAAAACTTTCAGTATGCTGAAATTTGGAGTCTATATAATTTTTGTGGATCATAAAATATTTTCATTTCTAACCAATGAAAAATGTGAAAACCATAAGAAACTCATGGGTTGTAATAAAAAAGAAGAAAACTTCTTTTTTTCTAAATATATCAGAATATAAGTTGGGTGAGGTACGAGATACATTTGCTATGATCATTGTTATATCCCAGCATTTGGTCCATATTCTGGTATATAATAGTACCTGTTAATTACTCTTTTTTTTTTTTTAAATTATTTGACAGGTAGAGTTATAGACAGTGAGAGAGAGAGAGAAAGAGAGAAAGGTCTTCCTTCCATTGGCTCACTTCCCAAATGGCAGCCACGGCCGGCACTTTGCCAATCCGAAGCTAGGAGCCAGGTGCTTCCTCCTGATCCCGTGTGGGTGTAGGAGCCCAAGCACTTGGGCCACCCTCCACTGCACTCCCGAGCCACAGCAGAGAGCTGGACTGGAAGAGGAGCAACCGGGACTAGAATCCAGTGCCCATATGGGATGCTGGCGCCTCGGGTGGAAGATTAACCAAGTGAGCCACGGCGCCGGCCCCCCTGTTAATTACTCTTGAAATGAATGAATGAAAATGGCTTTAAGTGGTCACAATCATAGCTAGATCTATGAACAGAAAACAAAATAGAAATCTGAACAGAAATTAATTAAAAATGTGTTTTCTGGGGGCCGACGCTGTGGCATAGCGGATAAAGCCACTGCCTGCAGTGCCAGCAGCTTATATGGACACCAGTTTGATTTCTGGCTGCTCCACTTCTGATTCATCTCTCTGCTGTGGCCTGGGAAGGCAGTAAAAGATGGCCAAAGTCCTTGGACCCCTGCACCCATGTGGGAGACAAGGAAGAAGCTCCTGGCTCCTGGCTTCAGATCAGCACAGCTCCAGCCATTGCAGCCAACTGGGGAATAAACCAGCGGACAGAAAACCTCTCTCTTTCTCTGCCTCTCCTCTAATATTCCCATGTGTATTATATCAGTTGTACTCCCAAAAATCTTTGAGATAAGGAAGGTAATAATTATTATAAATGTGAATTAAAAAGCTGAATGACTTGCTAAGGTAAGATAGCCAATAGCTGTTAGGATCAAAGCCTGAACCTCATGCTGTTTCCTGTTGCCTGTTGAAGTGTGGTCACTGAAGCAGCAGTACAGGCATTCCCTACAGCCTGTTAGAAATGAAAATTCCCGCGGGCGCTGCGGCTCACTAGGCTAATCCTCCGCCTTGCGGCGCCGGCACACCGGGTTCTAGTCCCGGTCGGGGCACCAGATTCTGTCCTGGTTGCTCCTCTTCCAGGCCAGCTCTCTGCTGTGGCCAGGGAATGCAGTGGAGGATGGCCCAAGTGTTTGGGCCCTGCACCCCATGGGAGACCAGGAGAAGCACCCGGCTCCTGCCATCAGATCATCGAGGTGCACTGGCCGCAGCTCGCCAGCTGCGGTGGCCATTGGAGGGTGAACCAATGGCAAAAGGAAGACCTTTCTCTCTGTCTCTCTTTCACTCACTGTCCACTCTGCCTGTCAAAAAAACAGAAAGAAATGAAAATCTCCTTAGGGTCAGTGTTGTGGCACAGCAGGTGAACCTGCCACCTCTGATGCTGGCATCCCACGTGTTCCCTGGTTCCTGTTGTAGCCACTCCACCTCTGATCCAGCTCCCTGCTAATGGCCTGGGAAAAGCAGCAGAAGATGGCCTAAGTGCTTGTGGGAGATCAGGATGACGCTCCTGACTCCTGGCTTCAGCCAGGCCCAGCACTGGCCAAAGTGGTCAACTGGGGAGTGAATCAGATGGCTTCACCTTAGAATCACCTAGATAGTTAACAAAAATCAACAATGCCTGAGTCTTACCCCTCAAGAAAATCTGTAAATCTGCTTCAGTTCAACTTGGGTTAAGTAAGGGCATCAGTATTTTATTGTTGTTGTTGTCGTTGTTCTTGTTATTGCTGTTATTATTTGAAAGAAACTGGCAAAACTCCTATTCACTGACTCACTCCTCAAATACCCATAAAAGCCAGGGCTGGGCTGGGGCCAGAGCTATAGTCAGGAGCCAGGATCCTAATCCAGGCCTCCTACATGGGTGGCAGGAACCCAATTACTTGAGCCATCAATGCTGCCTCCCAAGGTTCACACTGGCAGGAAGCTGTAATTGGGAGCCAGAGCCAGGAATCATACCCAGAAACTCCAATATGGGATGCAGTCATTCCAACCGGCATCTTAACCTCCAGGCCAAACACCCGCCCTAGTATTTTTAAAAGCTCTCCAGGTGATGCTAAAGCACATCCAGAATTGAGAACTACTGCAGTAAAGGCCATGCTTCCTCATATAACAGGAAAGAAATGTTGCCCAAATTAGTTAGGATCACCTGCCATAGATCCAAGTCAATATTAGGTCCTGAACTTATTCTCTTCATGGGACATCTAAAGATGGATTTCCTACAGCCTCAGAGAACTTAATAGTTTCACAGACACCACAGGCCTGCAGACTAAGACCTGCCCCAATAATCTCTCATGTTCCAATTTCTCTCCAGGCCTTTATTTCCATTGCCACAACCCCCCTCCTTTCCTGCTTCCATCAGCCGATTGCACAGATTCCATTAAAACTAAGGGCAGGTGCAGCTTGGAATGAAGTAAGAACTCATCTGTTCCTTCACGTTCTCACTCCTGATGTTTGCTAGTTGGTATGATTAATTTTATCAATTTTCCTGACCTGCTTTGCCACTGAAATAAATATGACAGCTGCTGTGCTGCCTCCATTCTTCCTCTTGCCAAGTGAGATGCTGAGATATGTTTTCTTGTTGATCGCAGACTTGAGTAAATATCAGGTAAACAGACCAAACAGGATTCATCCTGGTCCTACTGACAAAGCAGGTGTGTAACCAAATACGAATGCTTTAATGGCTACAATAAGTAGAGCACTAATTGCTCATCCTCTGCTTCTCCCAGGTATTCATTCAAGAAAACAGCATCCTATTCCCACATTTACAAGTCTATTTTATCGATTGCTTTAACTTTTCTCTTTTCAGGTTAAACTACTTAAAAGGTGAGACTTAGTACCTGACTACCTCTTATATTTGCCTGTCCAGTAGGGATGAGGTGACAGAGAAATGGATGTGATGGATGTATGAAAGTATTTGGCTAACCATAACCTGTCCCAGAAATGCTGTTATTATTTTTCAAATGTACAAACTTATCCTTGTCCAAAAGAATGGAAATCATTTGTGTTGAACACATAGTATTTGACAGATGTTTTGCATCATTACCTATTGCCATTAATGTTAAGGAATGCATATTAATCCTCATCCTACAGAGAAAGTCAAGGCTCTAGTGGTAGAGTCATACTACCTGTGAGTACAAGACAGGCTATACCTCCCACCCTACTGCACTATATTCCAGCTCTCAGGTGCTGATCAGACACATGCAGAGCTGCCATTCCCACATTCAAGTGCTGCCCTAGCTTCAAAAACAGATTGTGTCATGCCTCATACAACCTCATGGGAAATAAAGTAAGCCCATCATCATTTGGTTTAACTTGGAGTAAAATAGCAAAAAAGCATTCAATCAAAAAATCCATGGCTTTGTGACTCTGAGCAAGTTATACTCACTCTATGTTTCAGGTTTTTAACGTCTGAAGCACAGAATAAAAACTACAATTTTCATTTTGAGAGTGAAATTAGCTTTACAAGATGATATACACATAAATGCTGGGAACCATTCCTGATACATATTTGAATATGAATCATATGCCCTCCATAAGAGGAGAACTGAAATACTGTCATTATTCACTATTTATTCAGTTCACTTAAAACATTGTCAGGGGAATAGACCGCAGTTCAATTATGTGTGTATGCATATGTGCATGTGTGTTCCTGTGGAATGATAACAAAATAAACTGATAGTGGTAAGAAGTATCTGGTCACTTCTCATCCTTGATGACTACCCCAGGGCTACACAGCTACATGCAAGAGGAAACAGACACCTGCCCAGAGTTCTGCTCTGCAAAGGGAGGGTAATGAAGAGATAGGGCCAAAGCTTCTTTGCCCAAATCCTTCACCTGGAAGGAAATTCAGAGGCCATTCCTTGCCAGTCTACAGGGAGTAACTATTGTTATTTCTATTGAGTGGTATCAAAAATAAGGACCAGAACCCTGACACAACAGTGTCAGTGGGCAGCTAAGAGCAGGTGAGAATCCAAGTCTTCCAGTTCTGTTCCTGGCAGCTGATGAAGGTTACAGCTGGCTTGCCCAACCCCTTTTCTATCCACAGGGCTTTACCCCAGATCCACTATGGCTGCAGTAACTTGAAAGGGGCTTTGAATGCAGTACAACACAACTCTCATTGGGCGTCTAGGCTGAACTCACCTTCTCTGCTTACCTTTCCTACCCTTTTTCTCTTTTATACCATCCCCTGCATTTGTTTCCCCCCTCAAATAAATTCACCTATGAATGACCCCCCAAAAATTGGGTGGGACATGATATAATGTCAGCTGATGATAAAGAATGCTTTTAGAATAGAGAATTAAAGACATGGATGCAGTGGGTGTTGTAATGATCTCTCCCTGCTCTCAAAATTGTCTTCATATCAGCAACAGTAACCATAATAAGGGTAATAAATTGTTACCAGCAATTAGGTTACATTTGAATTGGTGATGGTTTATGGAGAATAAACTGCCAGCCTTCTCATGAGTATACCATCGTACCCAATGGCCAATGGATCATTTCTCTTCCCACATCAAATCTCCACTAAGCAGCTATCCTGCTGCCTCTCATCACTTGGCTGGGGGAAGGGTGGAAGTAAGTGAATGGAGACACTCTTTCCCAGTGGTCCCCTGGGCCTACTGAGTATAGAGGCATGGACAAGAGCTGAGCTATTTCTCCTCCATCTCATTTGTGAAAGGAAAATGAGATAGAGGAATAGAGGGAGGGAAGCTCCTGTTACTTTATTTTGTGTTGATCACTGTATACATTATTGTTTAGGTCACTGCAGTGGACAATTGGGAGAGGCCCTGAATCAGGGACTGCCTTCATGGGTAGAAGAACCAGGCATATGACACAGTGTCTAATTTCCAACATCCCTCCCAATTGCCCATAAAGACCTCATCCTCCAAATTCACCTCTTTCGAAATGAAGTCAGTAGCAAGGAGGACTGGGCAGGAGGTGGGGGTGGAGGGAGAGGTAGGGGACATAGGCCTAGGAGGAAGATTTTGCTTGAGAAATTCAAGAGCTTCAGTATTTTACACACCAAACTTGTCTTCTAATGACAACCTTGGGAGCCAGACACTTCTAAGTGCTAATTAGAGGTGGTGGTTAACTGGTAAACTTGTGGGGGCTCAACTCAAGCCTGAGGGCAGAAACCACAGATAAAATGAAGATTGTTACAGTAGCTCCTGATGTCACATAAACATCAATACTGGATTGTCACTGCTCAGGTGCAATCCAATCTGGAACTCTGGCTATTCCAATGACGGTATCCCAGGGTAATACACAGGACTGTCACACCATTCACAGTATGCAGTTCTGACTGAGGCACAGATACTCCATCCTAATCAATCAGGAAGCACTCATCAGCACTACAATATAAAGAGACAGACTTATGACAGGATTTCACTTCAACATGAGAAAAAGCAATGGAGAGAGGACCACAAAGAACCTTACATTACTGTTCTAAAATAAATGAACTTTTCAAGACAGGGGGTGCTGTGTTTCCACCTGTGACCCTATGCTCATACATCCATATATTTTGACATGCACACACATGATTGCTCTCCTAGAGAAAGTATTTGGGTTATTGATTTGCTCTCACTTTGCATCTATATCTTTTGACAGCTTGTGACTATATTGGAAAGAGAATGGGAATCAGAAATAGAGGTCTTGATGATGAGTCTTAATTTGAAAGGCAGGCTAACAGTGAGGTGAGAGCTGGGTCTTTAGAATTGAAAGAGGATTGAGCACCGATGCACCAGAGAAAGCAGCAGGAACACAGCCCAAGCACTTGGGCCACTGCCACCTTGTGGGAGACCCAGAAGAAGCTCCTAGCTCTCAGCATTAGCCTGGCCCAGCTTGGCTGTTGTGGCCATTTGGGAAGTGAACCAGCAGATGCAAGGTCTCTCTCTCTCTCTCTCTCTCTCTCTCTCTCTCTCTCTCTCTGCCTTTCAAATGAATAAAAGATCTTAAGAAAAACAGAGATCAAGCACCAATTCCAACACTAATAATTTTTGTCCTCTCTGGAATAAAGATAGTAATGACACTGCCACTTAAGATTATGGAGAATTAAATAAAACAATAACACTCACACTATTAGAATTGTATGTGGCATTGAAGTTGATCAAATCATGCTCTTTTTGACCTTGTATTCCTCATTTGAAATAAACAGAAAATAATACAATTGTACTTTTAGATTTTTTTTCAAAGATTAAATGGAAGTATGCTATTTATGAAACTTTATGAATTTACAAATGACATTGATAGTTATCATAAACACAATCTAAGTTATCTTGTTTTGAGGTTGGAAATCTAGCCCAAGTTTAGATGGTGATCTTTGAGACATTGCCTTGCTCTGTGACCTTGGGCAAGTGATAATTCCTTCCATTTTTTTTTTTTTAATCTGAGAGCTGGGGCCAGTGCTGTGGCACCATGGGTTAATATCCTGGCCTGAAGAGCCGGCATCCCATATGTGTGCTGGTTCGAGACCTGGCTGCTCCGCTTCCTGTCGAGCTCTCTGCTGTGGCCCGGGAAAGCAGTAGAAGATGCCCCAACTCCTTGGGCCCCTGCACCCATGTAGGAGACCAGGAGGAAGCTCCTGGCTCCTGGCTTCGGATCGGATCAGCACAGCTCCGGCCGTTGCGGCCATCTGGGGAGTGAACCATTGGATGGAAGATCTCTCTCTCTCCTCTCTCTCTCTCTCTCTCTCTCTCTCTCTCTCTCTCTGCCTCTCCTCTCTCTATGTAACTCTGACTTTCAAATAAATAAATAAATATTTTTTAAAAATCTGAGAGTCGATTTAAGCACATGTTTCACAATTCAAATGAAAGAATGCACACAAAATTCTTACCTGAAAAGCACTCTATATACATGTGTCATACTGTGCAATGGAATTTGGAATCAAGTAAATCAGGATTTAGTTCCATTTATACCATTTCCTAGTTCCATCTCCTAAGGTAAGTCCTTTAAGTTAACTCTGGGGAAAGTAAG
Source organism: Sylvilagus floridanus (assembly GCA_949820135.1). Lineage (NCBI taxonomy): Eukaryota > Metazoa > Chordata > Mammalia > Lagomorpha > Leporidae > Sylvilagus > Sylvilagus floridanus. Next base: position 125,866,661 of record OX463225.1, read on the forward strand.
CTAACTGCCCTAATAACCAATGTCTAAAATCCCTAGCTCCAAACCAGGGACATGGAATATAATATATGCCCATTCCCTCCAATACCTTCTCAGTAGCTGTTATTAATTAAGATAGTGAGGATACCTCATGCTTCTGCAAAGAGGAGGAAGTTCAGTTTAAACAAAACTAACATGAGCTCTATACTTGGGTATGGAAGCTTGCAGGGAGAAGCATATGAAGAACAAATGAAAGAGCAGAAATCGCTCTCCATCCTGCACACAGGCAGCCAAGCCCTGGGCATAGTGCTCTCTCCCTGATCTCACAGACCCAGGAGGGAGTATGGCAGAAATGGAGGAGGGTAGAGCCCAAGAGTCATTTTTCTGCTCATATATTCCCTGGATGCTTATACCCTCCCCTTATCTCCAGAGCTTACATTTCTCAGCACCAGCAATCTGTACACTGAAGTCACTTTACTCTGTTGGGAGGCATAAATCTGGCTTCCTTAGAGTCCACTGAGCAAATTGCTAGCACCTTCTCAGACACAAAGGAGAAAATCAAGGTTGACTGCAGAATTCCTCTATTTGCTTTGAAAAAGACATCTTACTTGAATTCAGCGGAATACATTCTTTAAGTCATGCTCTACAAAATGCAAGTTCTAAGACACACCTTAAGAAAAGGAATCACTTTATGGTCAAAAGTTGGCAAAACATTACATGATTTGTCATTTTTTAGTTTGATGATGAGCATAAGCTTACTATTGGAGAGAGATTCGGATAAAACAACTTGTGTTTGGTGAATATTTTCACACTGATTTGACAATAGAATTAATTTCTAAATGACATATGTAATATTCTATGACATTGATTTCAAGGAAAGCAGGTTGGGCATCCCTGCAAATAGTCCCCCTCCCCCCAAGTATTCAATATTCTACTTTAAGTTCTAATGGCTCCTTGATGGAATGATGGTGTTCAGTAAGTACTTGCTAAATAGCATTTTTTAAAGTAGTTAGCAATGTGGTGAAAAATAGATATTTACTCTATGTTGGTTAATGTCATGTCATTTAGTGAACCAGCTAATATACCAACCCAAAAATACTTATCTAATACATATCATTTGCTGTAAAACAAATGCTTTTATTCAAGAGAGTTTCTTATAATACAAAGAATCCAAAGCACTGAGCCTTAGACTTCATTTGGTCCACTCTCAAGAAATTTGTTGGCTTGTTTGTTTCTAGGTCACAGTTCCCCCTGGCCTCATTGAAGGACAGTTACCAGCCATTAGACTTTTTTTAATTGTCCTAATTTTTAATATTTCCTCCCATTTGTCTCATAAACCATTAAATGTATAAAATTATGATATTTAAGGACCCAAATTATATTTATTAGATTTCTCTTTTCACCTAATATTAGTTCAGCTATTCTTTGTAAAATTGCATATCTTAATGTAAAAATCATAAATATGGCCACGGCGTTCACAGGCAATACAGTAATAATTGCCCATGCCAAAAGAGATGAAAAAAGTCTGTAGTGAGAAGGAAAGATACAATTCGATGTCTTTTTTGTTTGTTTTAAAAGTTGTTTTCTAAGGCCGGCGCCGTGGCTCAACAGGCTAATCCTCCGCCTTGCGGCGCCGGCACACCGGGTTCTAGTCCCGATCAGGGCGCCGGATTCTGTCCCGGTTGCCCCTCTTCCAGGCCAGCCCTCTGCTGTGGCCCGGGAGTGCAGTGGAGGATGGCCCAAGTGCTTGGGCCCTGCACCCCATGGGAGACCAGGAGAAGCACCTAGCACCTGGCTCCTGCCATCGGATGAGCGCGGTGCGCCGGCTGCAGTGCGCCATCTGCGGCAGCCATTGGAGGGTGAACCAACGGCAAAGGAAGACCTTTCTCTCTGTCTCTCTCTCTCACTGTCCACTCTGCCTGTCAAAAAACAAAACAAACAAAAAACAAAACAAAAACAAAAACAAAAAAAAAGTTGTTTTCTAGTTATTAAGTGTACATCTCTTTATATAGGTTTATGCATTCAAAAAGATGGCCTTAGTGTGGAGGTAAATGTATACCAAAGGGTACTCATATCAATGCAAATATCTTCTTCTATTCAAGGTCTTAGGTAAGCCAGCAAAGGTAGTGACTACAATGATTTACATTCCACAGGAAGGGTTAACCTCATCTCATGGCCACTGTTGTCTCAGGACAACTTGTCAGCCCACAAGAACATCCCATAATGGATTTGAAGTGGATTGTGCAGCCCCTTGCAAGGTAGATGCTGTATTTATTGAATAGACATTAAAAAGAACATTTCTCAATTTCTCAGCACTGAACTCAGGGTCAATGGATCTTCTTGGCACTGACATGCTGAGTCAACTCCTAGCTCAAAGCTTTTAAAGGGACTGGGGTTAGATTAAAGGATTAGACTCCGTCTTGAATGTTTCCCTGGCAAAATCGTTGCATCTTAAATCATTTATGTTGCCTTGCAGTGCTTTACTTGGCTTTTCACTGCAAGCTTTGAAACACATACACACACACACACACACACACACACACCCCACTCACAGTCATAAAGAGCACAGTAATTCCTCCTTTGTAGATTTGACTGAAGTTTTTTTTTTTTTTGGTTTTTTTGTTTGTTTGTTTCAAAGAGGAAATTATCCCCAGGTTTATCATATAGGTCAATTTCTATGTATTTGGCAATAATTTTAAGATAGTTGGCCATACCTGTGGGCTCTAATTGAACTTCCCACCTTCCAAATAGAAAATAAGCTTGCATTACCTGTGCCCTCAAATTCTGCCACATCATTGTCCTTTATGTAGACTCAGTTGACTAATTGGCATTACTGAAGACAATCTTGTTCCCTCTCACATACCTTTCGCATGCATTATCCCTGCTTCAGCACCCATTGGAATAGCCACTCATGCAATCACTGTCATCTGTCACCTGGTAGAAGTTTGTGCACACATGATATTATTCACTTATTGATGGCTTCTTGCAAAAGAAAACAAGGCTTCATATTCCTGTGCAATTAAATTCAGGTGAAACATATATATATATATATATATATATATATATATATACATTTCTTATGTAGCTTAATGTATTTTATTTATTTTATTTTTTTGACAGGCAGAATTAGACAGTGAGATAGAGACAGAGAGAAAGGTCTTCTTACATTGGTTTCCCCCTAAATGGCCGCTATGGCCAGAGCTGTGCTGATCCGAAGCCAGGAGCAGGTGCTTCCTCCTGGTCTCCCATGTGGGTGCAGGGGCCCAAGGACTTGGGCCATCCTCCACTGCACTCCCGGGCCACAGCAGACAGCTGGGCTGGAAGAGAAGCAACCAAGACTAGAACCCGGCACCCATATGGGATTCTGGTGCCGCAGGCAGAGGATTAACCAAGTGGGCCACAGTGCTGGCCCTCAAGGGGTTTTTTGAGTTGTGACTTTGAAGTCTAGTGTGTAAAGCTGCTGTCTTCCAGAATGGGAGGAGTGGGGTCTGCAGACTCTGAAATAGAACAGCTTCTAAAATATTGAGTCTCGGTAGCACTGAGGAAGACACTTGTTGAATGTAAGCTTTTATTTATTTATTTATTTATTTTTGACAGGCAGAGTGGACAGTGAGAGAGAGAGACAGAGAGAAAGGTCTTCCTTTGCCGTTGGTTCACTCCCTCCCCAATGGCCGCTGCCAGCGCACCATACTGATCTGAAGCCAGGAGCCAGGTGTTTCTCCTGGTCTCCCATGAGGGTGCAGAGCCCAAGGACCTGGACCATCCTCCACTGCACTCCCGGGCCTCAGCAGAGAGCTGGACTGGAAGAGGAGCAACCGGGACAGAACCCGGGGTATCGGCACTTCAAGCAGAGGATAAGCCAAGTGAGACGTGGTGCCGGCCCTTAATGTATTTTAATGTAGAAAATACCTGGTATGGTATTTGTATACCTAGGAGTTCAGTATATTGTATCTATACATATGAGCCCAACTCAGTTCAAGCAGAGGTGGAATGAACATTTATAAGGTCACCATATTGGAGAGAATGAAGAATTTAGAAAAACTACTTGGATTCAAATTCTAGCTTTACCTTTTATTAGCTTATTAGTTGTGCTACGAAACAAAGCCAAAATTCCTTTGTGAGACTGAAAGTGATTTTGAAAATATTTCCAGGAATCAATACAGCAAAATGTTAGTGCATTCATTGCTTAGAATCTCCTTATCACATCTATTTTTAGTTAAAGTCAAAATATGCAGAACAACAAAAAAGTAACTGTGAAAGAATAAACATCAAAATGTAATGGGAGAGTCAGAAATGATGACTTAAATGCAGTATGTGGACGCCATGAAGCCCTTTGGCTTCATCTGTACTACTCTGCTACAAAAACCTTCTGTGCCTGCCAAAATGACTTTCTCATTGATGTGCCAAGGTCCCTCCACCTCCATTCTCTTTTCCAATACCCTCCTCTCACTCAGTAAGCCCTCCCTTCTCTTCTCTATCTATCCAAATCCTACGTTTCCAATTCAGTCTAGTTTTAAGTGCATCATTCTGGGGAGTACTTTTCTGATCAACAAAGCCCCAGTGCAGAAGCTACTGGTTTTCACTTATTCAGTTGCAATATTTATTAGTTTTCCATGTGAATGTTTGCTATGACTTATTTATCAACCAGATAGAGAGCTAAACAAAAACTGCAGGCAGGTTTTAAATGGTTCTTGTACAAAAGTTATTTGCATATTTTAACAAGTATTTATTTGTGTTTATTTGAAAGGCAGAAAGATTCAAAGACAGAGAGAGAGAGAGAGAGAGAGAGAGAGAGAGAGAGAGAGAGATCTGCTATCCACTAACTCACTATTCAAATGCCTGCAACAGCTAGGACTGGACCAGAATGAAACCAGGAACCCAAAACTCAATTAGTGTCTTCCCTTTTGTGGCAGGGCCCCAGCTACATGGCCATCAACTGCTGTTTCCAAGGGTCTACATTAGCAGGAAGCTGAAATCCAGATGGATTTCCAACTTGGAACTCCAACTTGGAGTGAGGAATCCCAAGAAGTATCTTAACTGTATCTTACCAGCTTATTTTGTGAACAAATTCCTGCCTCTAGACCAGCGTCATGTATCCTTAATTTCACTGAGGTTGAAGCCTTGCTTCAGCATCTCATCCAGTTCCCCCACTTACTCGGAGAAAGAAAACATATGTAATCCCCAGGAACTGTCTCTAAAACTTGAAGCCCTATTCCCGCAGAGCAGTCTCAAAGCTGAAGACCTAATATCTGCTAAACAACTCTTCCTTACCCGTGCCCATGGATTCCTTGACATTTAATGCATACTCTAGCACACCAGCGAATCTTACTCCTCTTTTAATGCTAGTTAAGTTGCCCATGCTCCCCATCATTTTATCTTAACTTGCTTTCCATGGACCTTCTTTCCTTGACCCTGAACTTCTCCCTCCATATCCCAACTAATTTTCCCTCTGAATTCCTTGGTTAATACTAACTCCTTGGTTAACCATTGAACTCCCTTACCCATCCAAGGTTAAGTATCTCCCAACCTCAGACAATAACACTCATCAACCTACAAAGATATTACCAGATACCTCTTCACTACCAAGAAGAAACTATCTGTTATTATACATTTTGAACACTATACTTCACCTACCTGCCCTTGTTATGCTACAATTTCAGCTTCAAATGTTTGCCCCAAGTTTGTAATTTCTACATCAAATTTCTGTATATCAGGTCTGATAAAATCAGGCCTGGGGTATAGCATGAGATAGATCTGTGGCAGCCATATTGGCTGGAGCTCCTAGCTGTTCAATAAGATAGCAGTCTTTGGGTGTTAGTAGTCTTTGGGTGTTAGTTTCTGGTTTACTCCATCTTCTGACAGTCTCATACATGAAAAATATCAGTAAATAGATCAAAACAATTTCAATGCTTGGTGTCACCCAGATTGTCTGTGACTTCAACAAACTAAAAACAGTGGTCAGAAAATTGTCACTGGGGCTATGGAAAGAGAAAGAAAAATAATAAATAAACAAGAATAAATACAAGATTTCTCCACAGTTTTTATTCCTCCCTCAGCCTATTCTAATTCTCATTTCTCAAGACTTCCTTAAGCTAGCCAAAGGGTCCTGTTCCTTAGCCTACACAAAGAAGTGTCAGATACTTATATTTCAGAACACAGGGATCACTAGTAATTACTGAGACCAAGACACAAGTGAGTCAGCAAAATAAATCCAGTGCTAAGAAAAAGATGGCCCCATAGTTTTTTCTTGCTTTATATTTTGTTATTTAATTAAAGTAATACTAGGCCTTGATGCCTACAAGCTTCCCTATATTTTCTCTGACATTTAAATGCCCCCTTAATTTTGTAATCTTGGGGAAATTTGATAGCAGCAAGAGAATAGGGACTCATTTACATACAAAGGAACATTCATGGGGCAAGGTGTATGTCATTGAGGGTATGCCCTTGGAAGGTTATTCTTAAGAGAGGTTTGAATATTTTGAGTTCAAGTCTTTTCTAGTTTTCTCTCTCTACTTAATAGCTCACCATGTATGAGGAATGAACAAAATACCTCACAAAGAAATAAGTACTTTTTTTAAAAATAGATAAATGAAATTATAGTAATAAAAAGGTCCAATCAAAAAAAGACAATGAAAGAAGAAATTAACAAACAAAATTTTAAATAGAAAACAACTAATAAAATGAAAATATTAATTACTTATATGTAAATGATCACTTTAAGTGTAAATGTATTATGTCTCCAACCAAAGGCAATGAACAAGCTACACAGGTGGTAAAAAAATACTCAATTTATGATGGGTTAAGTTTATATTAAGCATTAAGAATATCCCTGAAATGAAAATCAAGGAATGGAAAAGGACATTCTGCACAAATGGCCATGAAAAGAGAGCAAGGGTCATTCCATTTATATCAAACAAAATAGACTTTAAGCAAAAATTGTCAAAAGATGTAAAGGAAGTCATTATATATTGATAAGGGATCACTTCATCAAAAAGCTAAAAACTGTAAACATGTATGCATCAAAATTGAAACACTTAAATATAAAAAAAAAATCCAACAGAGCTTAAAGGAGAAATAGACAGCAATATCATAATACTAGGGAACTTCAGTGCCCACTTTCAACATTGGATAGATCACCCAGACAGAAAATCAATAAGGAAACATTGGACTTAAACTACACTTTAGACCAAATGGACCTAACAGACATATACAGAACATTCTCTCAAGAAAAAAAAAGTAGAATAAACATTCTGTGCCAGTGTTCACAAACATTCTTCAGGATAGATTATATTGTAGATTACAAAACAATTCTTAACAAACTTCAAAAGATTGATATTATATCAAATATCTTTTCTGATCATATGGTATCACAAAATTCACAAATACATTAAAATTAACAATTTAATAAACAATCCAAGATTCAAAAAAAGAAATCAAATGTTAATCCAAAGATACTGTAAGACAAACAAAAATAGAAAATAGCTGGTTAAAATTTATAGAATGTATCAAGATCTGTTCAAAAACAAAAGTTTATAGTGTTGGGCCGGCGCCATGGCTCAACAGGCTAATCCTCCACCTTGCGGCGCTGGCACACCGGGTTCTAGTCCCGATCAGGGCGCCGGATTCTGTCCCGGTTGCCCCTCTTCCAGGCCAGCCCTCTGCTGTGGCCCGGGAGTGCAGTGGAGGATAGCCCAGGTGGTTGGGCCCTGCACCCCATGGGAGACCAGGAAAAGCACCTGTCACCTGGTTCCTGCCATCGGATGAGCACGGTGTGCCAGCCGCAGCGCGCCGGCTGCGGTGGCCTTTGGAGAGTGAACCAACTGCAAAGGAAGACCTTTCTCTCTGTCTCTCTCTCTCACTGTCCACTCTGCCTGTCAATAAAAAAAAAAAAATAGTTTATAGTGTTAAGTGCCTAAATAAGAAAAAGGAAAGATCTCAAATCAGCAATGTAAAATTACATCTCAAATAATACTAAAAAGAACAAGAAACTGACTTCAAGATTAGCAGAAGGTAGGAAATTTTAAAAAGCTCCAGGCACAAATAAATGAAATAGAGTAAAAAACAATAGAATATAGGGGAAACTAAGTAGTGATTGTGAAAAGGTAAACAAAGCTTACAAACATTTAGCAAGGTAATAGAAAATAAAAATATTTAAATAAAATTATAAACAAAAGGAGACCTTACAACTTATATAACACAAGTACTCGGAATCACAAGATGTTACCAAGAGTGTTAATACAGCAGCAGATAGAATAACCTGGAAGAAATGGCTTCACTGGTAAATTGTAACCAAAATTTAAAAAAGAACTGATATCAATACTTGAACTCTTTCAAAAAATGAAAAGAATAGAATGCTTCCACATTTATTTTACAATGCCATCTTTACCTTGTACAAAAGCCATATGAGGACACGATGAGAAAAGAAAGTTAGAGATTCATATCTCTCATTAACATAGATACAAAAAATCCTCAACAAAATATTTGCATGCTGAAAGCAGTAACACATTTAAAAGATCCTATACCATGATCAACTAGGATTAATCCCTGGGATGCAATAGAAGTTCAGGAAATACAAAAACCTGAATGTGATAAACATCTTATTAACAAATTCAGAGAGGGCCAGAGCCTCGGCTCACTAGGCTAATCCTCTGCCTGCGGGGCCAGCACCCTGGGTTCTAGTCCCAGTCGGGGCACCGGCTTCTGTCCCAGTTGCTCCTCTTCCAGTCCAGCTCTCTGCTGTGGCCTGGGAGGGCAGTGGAGGATGGCCCAAGAACTTGGGTCCTGCACTCTCATGGGAGACCAGGAGGAAGCACCTGGCTACTGACTTGGGATCAGAGTGATGCGCCGGCCACGGTGGCCATTGGAGAGTGAACCAATAGCAAAAGGAAGGCCTTTCTGTCTGTCTCTCTCTCTCTCACTGTCCACTTTGCCTGTCAAAAAAAATAAAAATAAAAAAAGAAGTCTAGCTGGAGCATATAGTCAAGAGAAAGAAATAAAAGGTATCCAACTGAGAGAAGACTATGTAAAATGAACACTGTTCAAAAATGACATGATGGGGGCTGGTACCATGGCACTGTGGTTAAAAGTCCTGGCCTGCAGAGATGGCATCCCATATAGGCATCTGTTCAAGTCCTGGCTGCTCTACTTCCAATCCGGTTCTCTGCTAAGGCCTGGGAAAGCAGTAGAAGATGGCCCAAGTCCTTGGGCCCCTGCACCCTCATGGGAGACCTGAAAGAAGCTCCTGGTTCCTGGCTTTGATCTGCACAGCTCCATTTGGGGAGTGAACCAGCAGATGAAAGACATCTCTCTCCTCCCTCTGTCTCTCTCTGTCTCTCTCTCTCTCTCTCTCTCTCTCTCAATCTCTCTCCCTCTTTCTCTGTAACTCTGTCTTTCAAGTAAATAAAATAAATCTTTAAAAAATATGACACGATGTTGTAAAAGTGCACCTTAACTTAGGCTAGGCTTATATACTAATAAACCCATCATAAGTTAAAATTATCATAAATAAAATAGATTTAATAAATCTTCAGATCTAGCATTATGGAGCAACAGGTTAAATCACCACTTGTAATGCTATCTAGAGAGTCAAACAGTTTATAAAAATAACTCTTTCTCTTTCTCTCTCTCTCTCTCTCTCTTTCCCTCCCTCACCTTTTCTCTCCCTTCTTCTCATATCATTCTTTGCCTTCTAAATAAATATTTAAAAGAAATTTAACCTACCAAACATCTTTTCTGAGCAACATAGGACACTGTAAAGTATTGTTGACCTTCATGACATGTGGCTGACTAAGAGCCTTGTCTCACTACTGATGCCCTGCATTACAGGAATTTTGTATCACTAGCCCAGATAAAAATCAAAATTTGCAATATGAAGTAGTTTTTTGCTGAATTTGTATTGCTTTCACTCAATGTAAAGTTGAATATTTGCATAAATCAAGACATAAGTTCAGGACTATCTATAATAAAACTCTAAAGACCTTGTCAAAAATGTTACAACTTGTAAATAATTTCAGAAAAATTATAGGAGGCAAATTTCATGTACAAAAACCAACAGTATTCCTGTATATTAACAATGAACTATCTGAAAAGAAGTAACAAAAATAGTAGATTTAGAATAGCATTTAAAAATTTAGAAATAAGCTTAGCCAAGGTGGCAAAAGATCAGTCCACCAAACACTTTATGATATGGATGAAAGCAATTGAAGTAAGTAAAATAAATGACAAAACACTTCATGTTCATGAAGCAGAATTAACATCTTTGAAATAGCCATATTATCTGTATTCATCAGGTTTCTCCAGAGAGATATGACCAACAGTCAGAGAAAATAAATGATGTTGATAATGATGATGTTGAAGATAAATAGATGATAGACACACAAGCAGAGAGACAGATGAGAGGAGATTGAGTAGAGAAAGTAACTCATGCAATTACAGGAGTTTGAGAAGTCCTGTGATAGGCTGTTTACAAGCTAGAGATGGGTATGCCAGTAGCCTGGTTCAGGGCAAGTATAAAAGTCTCAGAACAAAATAAAAATAAGGTGTAATCTCAAGCCCATGCCAATACCTGAGAAACCAAGGGGATAGTGGTGTAAATCCCAGCATCCAAAGGCTGGAAAGCCTGGAATTCTGATGATCAAGGGAAAGAGGAGAAGAATGTCCCAGATTCAGAAAAGAAAAAGAGGAAAGTAGGCCTTCACTTCCTTTTAGTCTCTGAACCTTCAACCAATTAGATGATGACTGCCTACATTGCTGGGAGCTCTTTCATACTCAATCCAGTAATCTACATGCGAACCTCCTCTTTAAATACTCACAGACACAACCAGAATGAATTATTCACCATCTTAACCAAGTCAAGTTTACACGTAAAATTAACCATCACATAACCCAAAGTGATCTGCAGGTTTAATGCAATCCCTATCAAAGTTACAGTAGTGTTTTTCACAAAAATAGAAAAAATCATCTTAAAATTCACATGAAGCCATGAAGACACACTAATAGAAAAAATAATCATGAGCAAAAAGGATAAAGCTGAAGGTATCATACCATCTAACTTCAAAATATACTACAAAATAATAACCAAACATAAAAATAATTCCATAACCAATAGAACAGAATAAAAAACCCAGAAATAAATCCATGTTTTTCTAGCTAATGGATTTTCAACAAAGGTACCAAGAAACATATTGGGTAATAAATGATGCTGAGAAACTGATATTTTTGTATCTTATACAATATCAAAAAAAAAAACCTCAAAGTATATTAAAGAATTCAATGCAAAATCTGAAACTGTAATACTCCTATAAGAAAATATAGAGGAAAATCTTCTTGACATTGGTCTGGAAAATAGTAGAAACTTAAAAGCATAGCCAATAAAGCCAAAAATAGACAAATAAGATATTTAATTCTAAAGTTTATGCAAAGCAAGAGACAATTACCATGTTGAATTAAAATCTATCAGATAGGAGAAAATATTTTCAAACAACATATATGATAAGAGGCTCACACCCAAAATATTTAATGTCTCAATTCTGTAGCAAGAAAACAAAAAATCTGATTAAAGAATGAGCAAAAGACCCAAATGGAATTTCTCAAAAGAAGACATATAAATGGACATTTGTAGGTATATGAAAAAGTGTTCAACATAACTATTCATAAGAGAAAAGTTAAACAACAATACAATGATAATATCTCACATGTATTAGGATAACTTTTAATGAAAAAATAGTAAATGTTGGCCAGGATATGGAGAAAAGGGAATGTAAATTGGGATGGGAATGTAAATTGGTGCGGTCATTATGAAAAACATTGTGGATACATAGTTAAAAATTAGAAATAGACTACAATATGATTCAAAAATCTTGCTTTGGGGTATATATCCAAAGATACATCAGTATCGTAGAGTTAGCTGCACTCCCTTGTTCATCACTGCATTACTAACATAGCCAATATATGTAATCAACCCAAGTAGTCATCAACAAATGAATGGCTAAAGAAAATATGGTAAATAAATACACAGTAAAATGTTAGCCTTTAAAAAGAAGGAAATTTGTCATTGGTGACATATGGTTGGACCTGGAGGACATTACGTAAGCATATGATTTACTTATATGTGGAATCTGGAAAAGTTGAACCCATAGAGGCAATGAATAGGATAGTAGTGGCAGGGACTTCAGGTGAGCAGAAATAGGAGGAGATGGTCAACAAGTAAGGTGCTTCACTTAGGCAAGATGAACAAGTTCTGGATGTTTGATGTGCAATATGGTTACTGCAGTTACTAATACAATATTTATACCTAAAACCTTCAAAAAAAAGCAAAAATGTGATCATTACACACAAAATAATTGTAACAACTTGAAGTAATGGGTATGTTAGTTTAATTCTGTCAATCATTTCACAATGTATGTGTATTTCAAACTTGATGCCATATACCCTTCAATACATTTACAATTACAATTACATCAACTGTATCTCAATAAATCTAGGGAAAATTATATAATAAAGTTTTATTGTAATTTACCTTCTCTAAATACTTAAATTCAGAAGGATTCAACCACCAATCCACAGTATGTTTGTTTTTAAATATTAATTTTATTTGTTTTGAAAGGCATGAAAGGCAGAATTAGAGAGAGAGACAGAGAGAGAAAGGGAGAGATCTTCAAGCTACTGCTTCACTCCCCAAATGGCTTTAACATCCAGGAGATTCTTCTGGGTCTCCCATGTGGGAGCAGGGACCCAAGAATTTGGACCATCTTCCTCAGCTTTTTCAGGTACACTAGCAGGGAGCTAGATCAGAAGTGCAGCAGCTGGGACTTGAATCAGTACTCATAAGGAATTTCAGCACTGCAAACAGTGGCTTTATCTGTTATGCCACAAGGCCAGCCTCAAACATTACTTTTAATACACAAAAGTACAAAATTGACATACAGCCTTTGTATACACAGATAATGTCATGGCTGAAAAAGAAGTTCTAAAGTCAATCCCATTTACAATAACTACAAAAAAAAATAAATACCTCAGAGTAAATTTAATCAAGGACATCAGAGATCTCTATAATGAAAATTATAAAACATTAAAGAAAAAATGAAAGAAGACACAAAAAAATGAAAAAATCTTCCATGTTCATGGATTGGAAGAACCAATACTATCAAAATGTCCATACTACCTAAAGCAATTTACAGATTCAGTACTATACCACTCAAAATACCAAAAACATTCTTCTCAGATATAGAAAATCAATGCTGAAATTGATATGGAAACACAGGAGACTCCAAATAGCTAAAGCAATCTCATCCAACAGCAACAAAGTTGGAGGTAAAAATACCTGATTCAAGACATACAGGTTTCAAATCTGGTACTGGCACAAAAACAAAGGGATAGACCAATGGAACAGAATAGAACCTCCAGAAACCAATCCATTCACTTACAACCAACTTATATTTGACAAAGAAGCTAAAATCAGTCCCTAGAGTAAGGACAGCCTCTACAAGAAATTATGCTGGGAAAATTGGATCTCCACGTGCAGAAGTATGAAACAAGACCCCTTCCTTGCACTTCTGATATAATCAAAATGGATCAAAGACCTAAATCTATGACCTGATAACATCAAATTATTAGAGAAATTTGAGGAAACCCTGCAAGATATTAGCACAGAGTTCTTGGAAAAGACCCAGGCCAAAGGCCATCAAAGCCAAAATAGACAAATGGGGTTACATCAAGTTGAGAAGCTTCAGAAGAAACATGCAACAAAGTGAAGAGGCAGCTGACAGTGAAGAGGCAATTTTCATAAAATGCAACTGATAAAGGATTAATATCCAGAATCTATAAAGAGCTCAAGGAACTCAACAACAAAACAAACAATGAGATCCCAGTGGAAGGAACGGGGCCACCAAAGAAGGAGGTACCTTTCTCCGAAGGGAGGAGAGGACCTCCACTTTGACTGTGACCCTGTCGGAATAGGATTGAAGTCGGTGAACCCTAAAGGCTTCCATAGCCTCAGCAACTCATGACTAGAGCCTAGGGAGATTCCTGACGCCATAAACAAGAGTGTCAAATTGTTAAATTAACATCAGGAGTCACTGTGTACTTATGTCCCATGTGGGATCTGTCCTTAATGGGTTGTCCAATGTGAAGTAATGCTATAACTAGTACTGAAACAGTATTTTTACACTGTGTGTTTCTTTGTGGATGCAAACCGATGAAATCTTTACTTAATACATACTGAATCGATCTTCTATATAAAGATAATCGAAAATGGGGCGGAGCCAAGATGGCGGATTAGTGAGGACGCGCACTAGCAGTCCGCAAAAAGATAGTTTAATAAAAACAGAGTTACTGTAGCCTCAGGAAAAATCTCACGGAAAAAAATGCAGTGGAAATTCTTCCGGACCCAGTGAATGAGACGCAGAGGACCTATGGGAAAGTAAGTTTGCGAACGGCAAATCGTGCCTTAGTGGCACGGGAGCTGCCGTGAGGGACGGGAACCGCACGGAACACAGTCGCCATTAGAATCGAGCGCTTAAACGGGAGCCGATACAGGGATCCCGAGACACTGGCGGGGGGAAGCAGACGCCACGGGGGAAACAGCACAGTTGAGGCGAGCCCACACGGACACTAGCCTCTTTCGTTGCCCACCCTGCTCACTCGAGCTAGACTGAACACAGTGGGACGGCGAGCGCCCGCCGGCTGAACCGGAACCCGGGCGGAACACAGTCGCCATTGGAACTGAGCGCTTGAACGGGGGCCGATACAGGGATCCCGAGACACTGGCGGGGGGAAGCAGACGCCACGGGGGAAGCAGCACAATTGAGGCGAGCCTGCACGGACACTAGCCTCTCTCGTCACCCACCCTGCTAATTCGAGCTAGATTAAACGCAGTGGGACAAGGCGCGCCTGCCCGCCCGCCCGCCCGCCAATCACTGAGGCAGACGGAACCAAAAACCCGAGGCTGTAGAAACCTGAAGGGGATCCAAAAACTGGGAACACACCGCGCACACAAACTCCGTTACCTTGACAACCCAGAGAAAGAGTGAGGGGAAAAAAAAATGCCAAATAAAAACAGATTCCGAGGGAGCAAGATCAAGGAAGACGCTATGATGACCCCAAACGGAAAAGACACCCCAAGTCAGGATTATGAAGATAAGGAGATAGAAGAAATGCAAGAAGCAGATCTCAAAGAATTGATAAGAACATTAAGAAGTTCTCAAAAACAAATTCTTGAACTACAGAAATCCTTAATGGATAAGATAGAAAATCTCTCTCGCGAGAATGAAGCACTACGCAGAAATCAAAATGAAATGAAACAACTAGTAGAACAAGAAGCTACGAGAGTGACAAAAAATCTTAATGAATTGAAGAATTCAATAGATCAAGTGACAAGCAATCTTGAGGGCCTTAAAACCAGAATGGGTGAAGCAGAAGAGAGAATATCGGACCTAGAAGACAGAGAACAGGAGAGGAAACAGTCAAACCAAAGACAAGAAGAGGAAATTAGAAAACTAAAAGATATCGTCGGGAATTTACAGGATACTATTAAAAAACCCAACATTCGGGTTCTAGGTGTTCCTGAAGGTATGGAGAGGGAGAAAGGATTAGAAGGCCTTTTTAGGGAGATACTAGCAGAAAACTTTCCAGGCTTGGAGAAAGACAGAGAAATCCTAATCCAGGAAGCTCATAGAACCCCTAATAAACATGACCAAAAGAGATCCTCTGCACGACATATTGTAATTAAACTCACCACAGTGAAGCAAAAAGAAAAGATCCTAAAATGTGCAAGAGAGAAACGGCAGATTACTCTCAGAGGATCTCCAATTAGACTTACAGCTGACTTCTCAACTGAAACCCTACAAGCTAGAAGGGAATGGCGAGACATAGCCCAGGTGCTTAGAGAGAAAAACTGCCAGCCCAGAATATTATACCCTGCAAAGCTCTCATTTGTTAATGAAGGTGAAATAAAGACCTTTCATAACAAACAAAAATTGAAAGAATTTGTTGCCACTCGTCCAGCCCTGCAAAAGATACTTAAAGACGTGTTACACACAGAAACACAGAAACACGACCATCAACATGAAAGAAGGTAAACGAAGGGAACCTCACGGCAAAAGATCACAGGGAATTCAAAGCATACATTAGAAAATATCTGGCAAATGGCAGGGCAAACTTACCACTTATCAATAGTCACATTGAACGTTAAAGGTCTAAACTGTCCTGTTAAAAGACAGAGATTGGCTGATTGGGTTAAGGAACAAAAACCATCTATTTGCTGCCTACAAGAAACACATCTTTCCAACGAAGATCCATACAGACTGAAAATAAAAGGATGGAACAAGATATACCACGCCAACAGAAATGAAAAAAGAGCGGGTGTAACCATCTTAATATCGGACTACATAAACTTTAACACAAAAACTGTTAAGAGAGACAAAGAGGGGCACTATATAATGATTAAGGGATCAATACTACAGGAAGATATAACAATTCTCAATGTATATGCACCTAATTACAGGCCACAGGTTTATTTACAAAATTTGTTAAGAAACTTAAAGGGAGACTTAGACCCCAACACAATAGTACTGGGGGACTTCAATACTTCACTCACAGATATTGACAGATCGACAGGACAGAAGATCAACAAGGAGACAGTAGATTTAAACAACACTATAGCCCAAATGGATCTAACAGATATCTACAGAACTTTTCATCCTACACAGAAAGCATTCACATTCTTCTCAGCAGCACATGGAACCTACTCTAGGATTGATCACATATTAGGCCATAAAGCAAGTCTCAGCAAATTCAAAAGAATTAGAATCATACCATGCAACTTCTCAGACCATGAGGGAGTGAAGTTGGAAATTAGCAACTCAGGAATCTCTAGAGCATATGCAAACACATGGAGATTGAACAACATGCTCCTGAATGAACAATGGGTCACTGAAGAAATCAAAAGAGAAATCAAAAATTTTCTGGAAGTAAATGAGGATAACAGCACAACATACCAAAACTTATGGGATACAGCAAAAGCAGTGTTAAGAGGAAAGTTTATATCAATAGGTGCCTACATCAAGAAACTGGAAAGGCACCAAATAGATGAGCTTTCAATGCATCTCAAGGATCTAGAAAATTTGCAGCAAACTAGACCCAAATCTAGTAGAAAAAGAGAAATAATCAAAATCAGAGAAGAAATCAACAGGATTGAATCCAAAAAAACATTACAAAAAATCAGCCAAACGAGGAGCTGGTTTTTTGAAAAAATAAACAAGATTGACACCCCATTGGCCCAACTAACTAAAAAAAGAAGAGAAAAGACCCAAATCAGTAAAATCAGAGATGAAAAAGGAAATATAACAACAGACACCACAGAAATCAAAAGAATCATCAGAAATTACTACAAGGACTTGTATGCCAGCAAACAGGGAAACCTATCAGAAATGGATAGATTCCTGGACACATGCAACCTACCTAAATTGAACCAGGAAGACATAGAAAACCTAAACAGACCCATAAGTGAGTCAGAAATTGAATCAGTAATAAAGGCCCTCCCAACAAAGAAAAGCCCAGGACCAGATGGATTCACTGCTGAATTCTACCAGACATTTAAAGAAGAACTAACTCCAATTCTTCTCAAACTATTCAGAACAATCGAAAAAGAGGGAATTCTCCCAAATTCCTTCTATGAAGCCAGCATCACCTTAATTCCTAAGCCAGAAAAAGATGCAGCATTGAAAGAGAATTACAGACCAATATCCCTCATGAACATAGATGCAAAAATCCTCAACAAAATTCTGGCCAATAGACTGCAACAACACATCAGAAAGATCATCCACCCAGACCAAGTGGGATTCATCCCTGGTATGCAGGGATGGTTCAATATTCGCAAAACAATCAACGTGATACACCACATTAACAGACTACAGAAGAAAAACCATATGATTATCTCACTAGACGCAGAGAAAGCATTCGATAAAATTCAACACCCTTTCATGATGAAAACCCTAAGCAAACTGGGAATAGAAGGCACATTCCTCAATACAATCAAAGCAATTTATGAAAAACCCACGGCCAATATCCTATTGAATGGGGAAAAGTTGGAAGCATTTCCACTGAGATCTGGTACCAGACAGGGATGCCCACTCTCACCACTGCTATTCAATATAGTGCTGGAAGTCTTAGCCAGAGCTATTAGGCAAGAAAAAGAAATTAAAGGGATACAAGTTGGGAAGGAAGAACTCAAACTATCCCTCTTTGCAGACGACATGATTCTTTATTTAGGGGACCCAAAGAACTCTACTAAGAGATTATTGGAACTCATAGAAGAGTTTGGCAAAGTAGCAGGATATAAAATCAATGCACAAAAATCAACAGCCTTTGTATACACAGACAATGCCACGGCTGAGGAAGAACTGCTAAGATCAATCCCATTCACAATAGCTACAAAAACAATCAAATACCTTGGAATAAATTTAACTAAGGACATTAAAGATCTCTACAATGAAAATTACAAAACCTTAAAGAAAGAAATAGAAGAGGATACCAAAAAATGGAGAAATCTTCCATGCTCATGGATTGGAAGAATCAATATCATCAAAATGTCCATTCTCCCAAAAGCAATTTACAGATTCAACGCAATACCAATCAAGATACCGAGGACATTCTTCTCAGATCTGGAAAAAATGATGCTGAAATTCATATGGAGACACAGGAGACCTCGAATAGCTAAAGCAATCTTGTACAACAAAAACAAAGCCGGAGGCATCACAATACCAGATTTCAGGACATACTACAGGGCAGTTGTTATCAAAACAGCATGGTACTGGTACAGAAACAGATGGATAGACCAATGGAACAGAATAGAAACTCCAGAAATCAATCCAAACACCTACAGCCAACTTATATTTGATCAACGATCCAAAACCAGTCCCTGGAGTAAGGTCAGTCTGTTTAATAAATGGTGCTGGGAAAACTGGATTTCCACGTGCAGAACCATGAAGCAAGACCCCTACCTTTCACCTTACACAAAAATCCATTCAACATGGATTAAAAATTTAAACCTACGACCCGACACCATCAAATTACTAGAGAGCATAGGAGAAACCCTGCAAGACATAGGTACTGGCAAAGACTTCTTGGAAAAGACCCCAGAAGCACAGGCACTGAAAACCAAAATTAACTACTGGGATTGCATCAAATTGAAAAGTTTCTGTACTGCAAAAGAAACAGTCAGGAAAGTGAATAGGAAACCGACAGAATGGGAAAATATATTTGCAAACTATGCAACAGATAAAGGGTTGATAACCAGAATCTACACAGAAATTAAAAAACTCCACAACATCAAAACAAACAACCCACTTAAGAGATGGGCCAAGGACCTCAATAGACATTTTTCAAAAGAGGAAATCCAAATGGCCAACAGACACATGAAAAAATGTTCAAGATCCCTAGCAATCAGGGAAATGCAAATCAAAACCACAATGAGGTTTCACCTCACCCCGGTGAGAATGGCTCACATTCAGAAATCCACCAACAATAGATGCTGGAGAGGATGTGGGGAAAAAGGGACACTAATCCACTGTTGGTGGGAATGCAAACTGGTGAAGCCACTATGGAAGTCAGTCTGGAGATTCCTCAGAAACATGAATATAACCCTACCATTCAACCCAGCCATCCCACTCCTTGGAATTTACCCAAAGGAAATTAAATTGGCAAACAAAAAAGCCGTCTGCACAGCAATGTTTATTGCGGCTCAATTCACAATAGCTAAGACTTGGAACCAACCCAAATGCCCATCAACAGTAGACTGGATTAGGAAATTATGGGACATGTACTCTACAGAATACTATACAGCAGTCAAAAACAATGAAATCCGGTCACTTGCAACAAAATGGAGGAATCTGGAAAACATCATGCTGAGTGAATTAAGTCAGTCCCAAAGAGACAAATATCATTTGTTTCCCTTGATTGGCGATGACTAACTGAGCACCAAAGGGGAAACCTGTTGAAGTGAAATGGACACTATGAGAAACAGTGACTCGATCAGATCTTGTGCTGACTGTTGTTGTACAATGTAATACTTTATCCATGGTAGTATTTTTTTTTTCTTTATCCTAGTACTAGAGGTTGAACTCTGTAATTAACACAGAATTATTCTTAGGTGTTTAAATTTTAACTGAAAAGTGATCTCTGTGAAATATAAGAGTGGGAATAAGAGAGGGAGGAGATGTAAAACTTGGGACAGGCTCAATCGGAACGGCCCCAAATGATGGAGTTAGAATTGTGCCAGGGGTTTCCAATACAACCCCATCAAGGTGGCATGTACCAAGGCCATCTCATTAGTCCAAGTGATCAATTTCAGCTCACAATTGATCACACTGATAAGTCTAAGAGCCAAAGGGATCACACAAACAAGACTAGTGTCTGCTAATACTAACTGATAGAATGAAAAAGGGAGAGAATGATCCAACATGGGAAGCAGGATACACAGCAGACTCATAGAATGGCAGATGTCCTAAATAGCACTCTGGCCTCAGAATCAGCCCTTAAGGCATTCGGATCTGGCTCAAGAGCCCATGAGAATATTTTAGGCATGGAAAGCTAAGACACTCTGGAAAAAACAGAAGACCTAAATGAAAGATCTCTGCGAGTGAGATCCCAGTGGAAAGAACGGGGCCATCAAAGAAGGAGGTACCTTTCTCTGAAGGGAGGAGAGAACTTCCACTTTGACTATGGCCCTGTGGGAATAAGATCGAAGTCGGCTAACCCTAAAGGCTTCCATAGCCTCGGCAACTCATGACCAGAGCCTAGGGAGATTACTGACGCCATAAACAAGAGTGTCAAATTGTTAAATCAACATCAGGAGTCACTGTGTACTTGCGTCTCATGGGGGATCTGTCCTTAGTGTGTTATCCAATGTGAAGTGATGCTATTACTAGTACTGAAACAGTATTTTTACACTTTGTGTTTCTGTGTGGGTGCAAACTGATGAAATCCTTACATAGTATATATTGAATCGATCTTCTTTATATAAAGATAATTGCAAATGAAAAAAAAAAAATCTTGGTGTTAAACTGGAAATTGCATAGACAATTAATCAATTTTTTAAAAAAAAAAATCATGTAGGATCTCTGTCCTTAATGTGCTGTACATTGTGAATTAATACTATAACTAGTACTCCAACAGTATTATCATTTTGTGTCTCTATGCGAGGGCAAACCGTTGAAATCTTTACGTAATACGTACTAAATTGATCTCCTGTGTATAAAAAGAATTGAAAATGAATCTTGATGTGAATGGAAGGGGAGAGGGAGCGGGAAAAGGGGAGGGTGGGGGGAGGGAGGGAAGTTGTGTGTGGGGGGAGCCATTGTGGTCCATGAGCTGTTCTTTGGAAATTTATATTCTTTAAATAAAAGCTTTATAAAAAAAAAAAAAAAAAAAAAAAAAAGAAACATAAAGTTTAAATATCAACTTTTTTATGCTTTGCAAATTATTTTTAATGAGGTGATAAATTTTGATAAAAAAAAAATAAAATAAAGTAAGCATATTTCATGGGGGAAAAGTAAATAAATGCCAGATATAAATTATAAAAAAAAAAAAAAAAAGATAATCGAAAATGAAAAAAAAAGACTCAGTGTTACATTGGAAATTGCATAAAAATTGGTCAGTTTCAAATATATATATTTATTTATTATTTATTTATATATATATATATATATATATATCATGTGGGATCTCTGTCCTTAATGTGCTGTACAAAGTGATTCAGTGCTATAACGAGTACTCAAATAGTATATTCCACTTTGTGTTGCCATATGAGGGCAAATGGACGAAATCTTTACTTAACACATGCTAAACTGATCTCCTGTATACAAAGAGAATTGAAAATGAATCTGGATGTGAATGAGAGGGGGGAGGGAGCAGGTAAGGGGGGAGGGTTTCGGGGGGAGAGGAAAAGTACGGGGGGAAAGCCATTGTAATCCATGAGTTGTACCTTGGAAATTTAAATTCTAAATAAAAATTGAAAAAAATAAATAAAAATTACTAAGTTGGCAATGCAAAAAGAAAGAGTGGGAAAAGAACTTAAACAGACATTTTTCAAAAGAGGAAATTCAAATGGACAACAGACACATGAAAAAATGTTCAGGATGACTAAGAATCAAGGTAATGCAAATCAAAACCACAGTGAGGTTTCACCTCACCCTAGTTAGAATGTCTTTCACATAGAAATCAACAAACAACAAATGCTGGTGAGGAAATGGGGAAAAAGGTATCCTAATCCACTGTTAGTGGGAATGTAAACTAGTAAAGCCACTATGGAAGACAGTATGGAGATACATCAGAAATCTGAATATAGAACTACCATATGACCCAGCCATCCCACTCCTGGGAATTTACTCCAGGGAAATGAAATCAGCATATGGAAGAGCTTTCTGCAACTGCATGTTGTTTGCAGCTCAATTCACAATAGCTAAGACATGTAATAAACCCAAATGGCCATCAATTGAAGATTGGATAAAGAAATTATGGGATATATACTCTATGGAATACTACACAGTGGTAAAAAATGAAATCCTGTCATTTACAACATAATGGATGAATCTGGAAAACATCATACTTAATGAAATAAGCCAGTTCGAAAGGGACAAACACTACATGTTCTCCCTGCCCTGTGATAACTAATAGAACACCTAAAAGGCAATCTGTAGAAGAGAAATCTACACTTTGAGAAACAATGACTTGAAAAGCCCTTGTCTTGACTCTTGAGGAAGTTTTTTTATACTATGTGTTGAGCTCTTTAATTAACAGAGTTGAACATACGTGTATAAAGTCAGTTAAAAAGAGATCTCAGGCCAGCGCCATGGATCACTTGGCTAATTCTCCACCTGCGCTGGCACCCCGGGTTCTAGTCCCAGTTGGAATGCGGGGTACTAGTCCCAGTTGCTCCTCTTCCATGCCAGCTCTCTGCTGTGGCCCAGGAGGACAGCGGAAGATGGCCCAAGTGCTTGGGTCCCTGCAGCCGCATGGGAGACTGGGAGGAAGTACCTGGCTCCTGGCTTCAGATCAGTGCAGCGCCGGCTGTAGCGGCAATTAGGGGAGTGAACCAATGGAAGGAAGACCTCTCTCTCTCTCTCTCTCTCTCTCTCCCTCTCTCTCTCTCTCTCTCACTGTCTAACTCTGCCTGGCAAAAATTTTTTTTAAAAAAGAGAGATCTCAGTAAAAACTAAGAGTAGGAGTAAGAGAGGGAGGAGGGAGAGGTGTTGGGAATAAGAGTGAAAGGGTGGGCAAGGTGGAAAGTAACACCATGTTCTAAAGTTTTAATTATGAAGTGTATATTTGCAACTGTAAAGCTATATAGTTCTGCAAACATTTCTATGGACTTACTTCTAAGCCTACAGCTTAAAAACTTGCCATGGGATCCCAAGTCCCTTTAAGCTGAGTGGTAAAAATACCATCTTAAGTGTTAAAGTGATCAAATGATAGGACTAAGGGTCTGATGATAATAATAATAGATAGAATTTAAAAGGAGTGAATGCTCCAACACAGGAAGCAGGCCACACATCAAACTCAGAATTACCATCACTTTAAATAGAACTGTGACCTCAGAATCAGCCCTTAAGGCATTCTGGTATGGCTGAAAAGCCCATAAGAGCATTTCAAGCATGGAAAGCCAACACACTCTGGTAAAAACTGTCCTACATGAAGGACCTCAGTGCATAGAAGTGGTCATCAAAGAAGGAGGTACTTTTCTCTGAAGGGAGGAGAGAACTTGCACTTTGCTGATGGCCTTGTCTAAATACTAACAGAGTTTGTGGATTCAAAAGGCTTCCATAGCCTAGGCAGCTCATGTAAGAACCTCGGGTGATCACTGACGTCATATATAACATAATTGTTAAATTAACAACAGGAATCACTTACCACTAACTTTCCATGCAGGACCTCTGTCCTCAAAGAGTTGTATTATAATTATATCAAAGTGCTTGCAAAAGATGTATCATTTTTAAGCGCTTCTTTAAAGTTAATTAAGTTTCTTTAAAAAAAAAAGTGAAATTAACTTCAACATGCAATGACTTTGAACACCCCTTTCTCAACTGCTGAGGAACAGTTTGTTGTTGTTTCTGTCATTCAAATTTTTGAACTCTTTACTTAGTATAGAGTTGGTCTTCTGAGTATAAAGTTAATCAAAAATGATCTTAGTGGAAAAGGGAACTGGAAATGGGCAAGGAAGAGGTGGAGGAGTGGGAGTATGGGTGGGAGGGTGGTTTGATGAGAAAAATCACTATATTTCTAGAGTTATACTTATGAAATGCATGAAGTGTGTAGTCCTTGAATAAAAGGTTTCTTTGGGCGGAAAAAAGTTCTATTACTATGGCAGCTTTGTGAGTTCAAATCAACTTCTATAGACATTTGACTCCAGGCAGTTGAAGGTCATACTTTAAGCAAGGGTTTTTGTCATTTCATGATGAAAACCACCATAACCTACTTTCCATTGGTGATGAAAATTTTACTTCTTCTAAAGCTAACAAGATCAAAACCCTATTTGAAGATTTCCATCATTAGTCATCTGTCCCCTTGGGAACACTTTTGGAGTGGAAATCTGTATCTGTCAGGCTTCCATCAAAAAACAGAAAATAGTCAATGTATTTTGAATAAAAAAAGTTTAATAAAAGAATTAGGGAATTGTATAATATTTGAAAAAGTTGGTGGAACAGAAATCAGAGATGCCTAACTGAGGCTGTCAGACTAAAGCGTCTAAGTGAGGATTCGAAAAAGGTTTCCAGGAAACTACATGAAGTTTACACCAAATGTCTCAGCCTGCAGCTGTGATGATGGTGGTCCTTAAGAGCACAATAGGATGTAACTTACATCTCCCCTTTGTCCTTCTATATTTGCAATTGTGTCCAGCTAACAATGACATGTTTTTCACCGTCCAAATCACATGTGAATTCTTAACAGAAAAAAAAAATCGAGAAATACAAATGGAAACAGATTCTGGGACATGTAATTTCTGGCTTGCTTCTGCAATGGAAAGGGATAATGATGATGTCTAGTTGACAACAGACAACACAAGGAAAAGTAAAAAAGAAATGAATCGTGAACAACAGCATTCCAGAAATTGGTTTGCAGATCACAAGAATCTAATTCGAGGTTAGAATTTCTCCAGGAATATCTAAGTCACACCATGCATACAAAAAATGATATCTCCTAGCCCAATACCTATGTTGGCTCTGCTTTTTGAGTAAAATAAAATCTGTATAGATGTTTCTGAAGATTTTCCAAGATAACGCTTAATTAATTCTTTATCTTTTTGTGTCCACTACCACAATTCTAGAATTGGTAACTGTCAGTTATTACCCAGAAAATTGTTTTACCATCTTTCAGTTCTATGAATCCAGTCTGATCTCGCCAAACCGGCAAACCTTAAAATTTAAAATTCTCCTGCCCATAGCAACACCTGAGTTTCACCCATTCTAAACCCCCTCTGTTTCTTAATTGTTGTATACGTTTCCTTCTCAAACATAATTTTTCTTGATTCGGTGCACCCTCTACTCTTCCACATGCCATGCCCACCTTTCTCCCACCCTTATTTGGAAAAATAAGTCAAATGCATCCGAATTTCATCATAAATGCCATTTGTTCTTGTAACTTTTCTAGTCCTAATCTTTTCTCTGCTATCCTTTCTTGTTCTTTTAGCTTAACATTTATTGGAGCCACTGTTAGTCCCAGTGCTTTGAGTGGCTCATTCTAATTCACCATTGAAAACTGTGAGAACAGGAAATGAATTAAAATATAAAAAAGGGAATGGCCATCAAATTGTATATGTGAAATTCATGAAATCTGTTCATAAATGCTTGAGGAGATAGACATGTTGAACTTTACACGATGCATGCATGTATTGAAACATCACATGATAACC
The DNA here is from genome assembly GCA_949820135.1 of Sylvilagus floridanus. Taxonomy (NCBI): domain Eukaryota; kingdom Metazoa; phylum Chordata; class Mammalia; order Lagomorpha; family Leporidae; genus Sylvilagus; species Sylvilagus floridanus. The sequence continues at coordinate 125,892,540 of OX463225.1, forward strand.
CATAAGTGCACACAGTTTTTATGTATCAGTTAAAATGAATATGAATTTAATTTAAAAATTCTTGTTAAATGAGTGAACCAGTGAAGAAATGGGTGAATAACGGAGTGAGTAAAGAACTTTTCCATTGAAATTAGGTTGTTCAGTTAAATTAAGCTATTCAGCTGTCCTCAAAAATGACCAGCATAACAGGAGCTTTATCCTTTGTGAAGAGTGTGCCTTTGTCTGTCCCGTTTGTACTTCTTGTAATCACTGCCCATACTTCATTTATAGTGCCCATTCTATAACTATGTAGACATATATTTACATCATGTTCTGCTTCATATGACCAGTACTTTGTCCCCAGTACCTTGCAAAGAGACAGATGCACAGTAAACATTCATAAATGTATGAATAAAAGCTTGTTATACAAAGATATCCTATTTACTTACATATGCTCTACTAAATTCATAATTTTAGTGGGCATGAACATAAACTCCAATCATTTTTACAATGTTCCAAAGAATAGAATTGTTGGCAATTTAATTTTTAGTGTATCTATTCATGTAGCTGCTTTTTTGTCACTGTTCTTTACTGTTTTAATTTAATTGGAAAGGCTGTATCAAATCAGTTTTCTTAAATACATGGTTTTCACATGATTAGACAATATTTCCATAATTCTTTTGGTATCATACCAAATGATTGTCAAATCAAGAGTTAGCCATAGACCTAATGAATGATTTTTTTTTGACAGGCAGAGTTAGACAGTGAGAGAGAGAGAGAGAGGTCTTCCTTTTTCCGTTGGTTCACCCCTCAAATAGCCGCCACAGCCGGTGCGCTGCAGCCGGTGCGCTGCAGCCAGCGCACTGAGCCAATCTGAAGCCAGGAGCTAGGTGCTTCCTTCTGGTCTCCCATGTGGGCACAGGGACCCAAGCACTTGGGTCATCCTCCACTGCCTTCCCAGACCACAGCAGAGAGCTGGACTGGAAGAGGAGCAATCGGGACTAGAATCCGGTGCCTATATGAGATGCCAGCGCCGCAGGTGGAGGATTAACCAAGTGAGCTGTGGCACCAGCCATGAATGATTCTTATACTACTAGAAAGAAGTCTGTAGTTATGGGAAAGTTTGTGTCTTCATAGTGGGTGTTTCTCAATCTTATATAAATGCTTCTAATTTCTAGTTCTATAGAATTACGCAATCTATGTTTAAATCTTAGTATTCTGTGTTTTATGCTTTAGATCTGAGTCCTCTCTTTTCGTTTTTCTACGTTTCCATACAATAAAACTGATTAGATATTCCTTTACCAAATTATAGTTACATCCAGTCCTACATTCCCTACATGATACTCAGTACATTTGATTTCAGTTTATATATGCCAAATCACATATTTTCTGAGAATCTTTAGGTTTATTATCACGGATGGACAGTTTCCTTCATTGTGTGTGCTTTGGATATCATTTGAGTATCAAAGAACAAACAGAACTTGCGAATTCACACATTCTTGGCAAGAATGATATTCATGGTGTGTTATATGTACTTCCAACACCCTTCAAAAACAGCAAAGGCTTGGTTATCATGTGGGCAGTCTCTAATCTAGTTGCAGGCCTGCAAAGGGGAAACTCTTTGTTTATTTTTACTTTTAAAATATTCTCATATATTTATTTATTTTATTTAAAAGGCAGATAGACAGAAAGAGACAGATAAGCAGAGACATCCCATCAGCTTGTTCATTCTCAAATACCTGCAATAGCCAGGGCTGAGCCAAGTTGAAACTAGGAGCTGGGAACTCAATCCAGGCCTTCTGAATGGGTGGCAGGGACTCAACTGCTTCAGCCCATCACCAGCTGCCTCCCAGGAAACTCACTGCAATTGGGTGAAGAGCCAGGACTCGAACTCAGCACTTCAATATAGGATGTAGGCATCTTAAGCAGCATCTTAAAAGCTACCCAAATGCTCACACCCTTTGCTTTTAAAACAAGATAGGTCTGTTTGTGGGTCTGGAAACTAAAGTAGCAAAACCAATGCAATGATATTTAATTATCAGGAGCATTTTGATTCTCACTCATTCTCAAAGCATCAGAATATCACATAATAGCAAATTGGGGCCTTTGAGGCAATAGGCATTTATATCACCCAGAAAAAAAGAGCCACAACAGATGGAGGATATTTGGCCTTTTAATGGAAATTGACCATAAGCAAATTCTTTATTAGGGCTCTCTATTTGCCTTCATTTTTATGCTTTCTCTGAAATTCTTGTTATCCATCCATGAATGAATCAATTGAGCATGGACTATAGTCCCTCAAACAATTTTGAACTCTGTCAAAGAAGATCTCATTGGGGCAGAGTTAAACACAACTCTCTTTAAAGTTAACTCAAGTTCAAGCATAGGGATTCACAAGTGCACGGGAGGAAACACTGCAGAGTAAGCCCTTCCACAAATTCACAGGCCATGGTCCATCTTGGCATGTAAGCAAGAACCCACCACTGGGAAGTAAGCGAGAAGCAGCATCCTTAGAAGCATATGAAAACCGGAAGTAGTTAAAATGGGAAATTACAGCTTTATGTTTTGTGACAATATTGTCTCTTTTACGGTAAATGCAGAAATAAACTTCGTAATTGGGAAATTGAACTCTGAAATGATTCTTCGATTAATTGTTCTTCCAGCTTAAATGAGTGTGAGTTTTTAAGTAATCAATGGGCACTTAACAAGCACAAAGTCATTATTTTTAATAGGACCATTAGTGTATTTTTTCACAAATGGTGAATATTGAATCTATACTGCCTGTGAATAAAAATATTGGATTTCATTATAAACATCCTTTAGTAAAATGTAATGGATACATTGTGTTCTATAGTGTATATAGCAATATTGTTTTGTAAACCATGCCATAGTTTCACTCTAAATATATATGCTTAACACATCCTTCAAGTATTTCTGATATAATAACTATTAAACTTATCTCAGTTTATTCATGCTATCTGGCCTTACAAACCATTTGTTACTTTTTTTTCACTTGCTGTTAAAAATATCAACCTCCTAATACACTGACTCTGATTTAATCCTTTTAATCTATATTCCAGTCATCTCAATTGATTTTTTGAAGATGCATAACAAAAAAAAGTCACTTTTTCTTGCAAGCGACTCATTTCCAGCTGCTATGGGTCTGGAGGTAGTCTGTTTCAGAAAACAGCACAAATAAAGACAAACTACAAACAACTGACACAGTAAATGTGACACTAATGATTTTCAAATAGGTATAGTTCACTACATGTACACATTAATCTTCTAATATCAAGCTAGTGCTATCAGTTCCATGAAGCGACTTGTTGACACAAAGAAGCCACGATTTTCATGATTCTTACATTATGAGGGTATTAAACTCTACTTAATCCACTTAGTAAAAGGCAAAACTTGAGGACCAAAGGGTTAACTTGTAACTACCTAAGAGAATCATAAAAGTGGAGAAAGGAGGTTGAAAGATTATCAGGTTTTGTCTTAGCTGTGTTCCATCTGGAATTCAGGAATTGAGGCTTGTCCATAGAATTGAATATCTATAATATTTTGCCACATAGTCTTCCAAAACTTCCACTGAAAGAAAATTCCCCAAAGGAGAAAGTAAGACATATAATGCTGGGACAATAACACTCAGCTATACCTAGGAGGGCATGATTTTGTGACCAACATTATAATGTCATATGGTTTGTCCTTTGGATTTGGACTATGGGATCACGCATGAGGTATAGTAAAAGATGATTGAAACTTCTTTCATGAAAACTTCATGAAATATGCAAAATCATGAGATAGCAGATTTAGCATCTTTTTCATGTAATTAAAAAAACAAATAAAGACAGAATCCTCTACTTAAAAGAGTGAATTCCAGGACACAATTGCCTCAATAATGGCAGAAGTATTATTGGGTTTAAAAATAGTGGGTTGGGCACACCAGAATTCAGTGTTTATATCATGGATGCAGTACAACATTGATGGACATCAACAAGATGCAGCATAGTTGTGAGGTGCTCTCATTCGTATCACATTTTCTAAAGTAAGTAAAAAACACGAAAAAGCAAAAAAAAATAAAAAAGAAAAGAACAATTGCAATATTCACGTAACAACTGGAAGTTGTTCTGGAAGTGTGTGTTCCTTGCAACATGAACTATCAACCCTGTATCTTTTCTTCTTGAGGATTCTGACCATTTATTCTAATCCTCATAATAGCAAATAAGGACACATCCAAGAGCACATATTGTACAGTTATGTTACCCTTATTAATTATTCCTGCCCTGTTATAGAAGCACGGATACAGAGACTACACCATGGCCATGTGCAGAGATCACATGAAAAGAAATTGGTGCCATCTCCACATGCCACAAGCTAAGCAAATTTCCATTAAGTCAGAGCCCATGCCAAGTTTTCCAGCATGAATCACAGACCCAAAAATAAAGCTGCCTAGAGCCATGTGACTCCACTAGCACAAAATGGTCAATGGGCCAAAAATAAAAAATAAAATAACAGTACATGACATTTTAACAGAGTTATTGTAAGTCACTAACAAGAGAGAAAGAAAAGAGACTGAGAGAAGGAGAGAGAGAGTGAGAGAGAGAGATATGGAAGAGGGAGGGAGGGAGGGAGGGAGGAAGGGAGGGAGGGAGGGAGGAAGGAAGGGAGGGAGGGAGGGAGGAAGGAAGGGAGGGAGGGAGGGAGGGAGGGAGGGAGGGAAGGAATCTGGGCATAGATAAGTTGAAATGGATATTAAATCTACAGGGAAGAATATGGCCCAAAAGTTCAAGCAGCTAATACAGGGACATGGTAAAACAATGAAAAAAAAAGCAGAAATCATTAGTAATTAAAGTATTTAAACCTAGATGAGATTAAGAAGTAAAATAATTCAATCCATAGTTCAGTGTCAAGATAGAATAAGATTGAATTTATGTTGTTTGAATCTCGTTTCTACTGTGTATTATCTATTATCATCAGTCTATAATCCCCATGAGGCTAAGAGTTCTCCATAAGGCATTTTCACCATTATATCCTATTGCTCCTAACCTAACATGAATATATTATTCAGCAATAGCATTCTGGTGGGAGAGAGCTACCACCACATTGAATCTATTGTAAAATATGTCACAATTTCAAAAATGTTTAAATGGGCAACTTAGCACTGAAAAATACCATAGGGCAAGATGACTTACTATAGGAGTCCAATGCCTTTTCCCTATTCTCTCACAAATAATGACAAAAACAGATCTATACACAACTATATTACAACTACATTGTCCAGAAGACAGTGTTGGAATTCATAATACTGCAACTCACAAAGTTGGGATGCCTACACAGAATGAGACCTCCTGTCTCTGCTATCCTGTCTCTGTAATCATGGACAATGTGGAACCAAAAGGAATTTCACCAAGAAGAAAAAAGATAAACAAGAGGCACTCAGCAGTCTCCGTTAAAACTATGAACACCTACAATCTTTGCAGCAAACCATGAATTCAATCTAGAGAGCTGCCTGAGAAACACATGGTTGCACTTCTCTGAAGAAACTCACATTGTACTGTTCCCCTCTATTGACCCAGGCTGCTTCTCTATGGTGTCCTACTAAGATTAAAGCCATTGCTAGAAAGCATCCTTTTCTGGAACCTATAAGCCGCTTCACTGTCCTGTTTCTGTGGGTCCACTGCCACTGGAATATGTCCCCATGTGCAGCTACAACTTTGATATCACTTTGGGAAGCCCAGGACCAGCTAAACAGCCATTATACTGTGTTCCAGAATCCAGTTATCCTCCTCCTGCCCAGGAACCCAAGACAATTCTGTCTTCAGTGCTGGTGGAGACACGTGTCAACCCACTGGAGAGCAGATGGCCCATGGCTGACCTCATAGAACAGCCACATAGATTTCTGCAGCCTAGGCCACTCAGGCACTCAAAAGCATTGCTGAAAGTGATTACAGCCAAAGAACTACATGGACACTACACTACTTTCCCTACCTGGAACCAAAACCAACATAATCCACTCTACTCTAATGGCACCTCAGAACACATCTACAGGTAAAGGTGTTTCACAGTGAAAGCTACTCCATAGGACAGGAGAGAATACCATTTCACCAAATGCACAGACATCAATAGAAGGACACTAGAATCATTGAAAAATGCAGGGAAGAGTGAAACCACCAAAGAAACACAATAGTTCTGTACAAATAGATCCCAAACAAAGGGAAACTTGTTAATTGCCTGGAAACATTCAAAATAATATTTCCAAGGAAAATCAGCAAAATGCAAGATAATGCAGATATGTTACCCAATAATGCTGGCGAAGATGTGGAAAAACAGACGCTAACCCACTGTTGGTGGGAATGCAAACTGGTTAAGCCACTATGGAAGTCAGTCTGGAGATTCCTCAGAAACCTGAATATAACCCTACCATACAAACCAGCCATCCCACTCCTTGGAATTTACCCAAAGCAAATTAAATTGGCAAACAAAAAAAAGCGGTCTGCACCTTATTGTTTATTGCAGCTCAATTCACAATAGCTAAGACCTGGAACCAACCCAAATGCCCATCAAGAGTAGACTGGATAAAAAAAATTATGGGACATGTACTCTATAGAATACTATGCAGCAGTCAAAAACAATGAAACCCGGTCTTTAGCAACAAGATGGAGGAATCTGTAAAACATCATGCTGAGTAAATTAATTAAATCCCAAAGGGACAAATATCCATATATATTCTCCCTGATCGGTGACAATGAACTGAGCACCAAAAAGGAAACCTGTTGAAGTAAAATGGACACTATGAGAAACAGTGACTTGATCAGCCCTTGTCCTGACTGTTGATGTACAATTTAATACTTTATCCTTTTTAGTATTTTTTATTCTAGTTAATACTATTGGTTGAATAAGTAATCAATACACAATTATTGTTAGGTGTTTAAATTTAACTAAAAAGTGATCCCTGTTAAATATAAGAGTGGGAATAAGAGAGGGAGGAGATGTACAATTTTGGGCATACTCAATCAGACTTGCCCCAAATGGTGGAGTTAGAAATGTGCCAAGGGAATTCCAATACAATCCCATCAAGGTGGCATGTACCACGGCCATCTCACTAGTCCAAGTGATCAATTTCAGTTCACAACTGATTACACTGATAGGTCTAAGAGTCAAAGGGATCACATAAAAAAGACTAGTGTCTGCAAATACTAACCGATAGAATAAAAAAGGGAGAGAACCATCCAACATGGGAAGTGGGATACACAGCAGACTCATAGAATGGCAGATGTCCTAAACAGCACTCTGGCCTCAGAATCAGCCCTTAAGGCATTTGGATATGGCTCAAGAGCCCATGAGAGTATTTTAGGCATGGAAAGCCAGACACTCTGGCAAAAAAAAAAAAAAAGCCTAAATGAAAGATCTCTTCAAGTGAGATCCCAGTAGAAAGAATGGGGCCATCAAATAAGGAGGTACCTTTCTCTGAAGGGAGGAGAGAACTTGCACGTTGACTGTGACCCTGTCTGAATAAGATCAAAGTCGGCAAACTCAAAAGGACTCCATAGCCTTGGCAACTCATGACTAGGGCCTAGGGAGATAACTGATGCCATAAACAAGAGTGTAAAATTGTTAAGTCAACAACAGGAGTCACTGTGTACTTACTCCTCATGTGGGATCTCTGTCCTTAATGTGTTGTCCAATGTGAATTAATGCTATAAGTAGTACTAAAACAGTATTTTACACTTTATGTTCTGTGTGGGTGCAAACTGATGAAATCTTTACTTAATATATGCTAAACTGATCTTCTGTATATAAAGATAATTGAAAATGAATCTTGGGCTGGCGCCATGCCTCAGTAGGCTAATCCTCCGCCTACGGCGCCGGCACACCAGGTTGTAGTCCCAGTCGGGGCACTGGATTCTGTCCCGGTTGCCCCTTTTCCAGGCCAGCTCTCTGCTATGGCCTGGGAGTGCAGTGGAGGATGGCCCACATGCTTGGGCCCTGCACCCCATGGGAGACCAGGAGAAGCACCTGGCTCCTGCCATCGGATCAGTGTGGTGCTCCGGCCACAGCAGCCATTGGAGGGTGAACCAACGGCGAAAAAAGGAAGACCTTTCTCTCTGTCTCTCTCCCTCACTGTCCACTCTGCCTGTCAAAAAAAAAAAAAAGAAAAAGAAAAAAGAAAATGAATCTTGATGTGAATTGAATAGGAGAGGGAGCGGGAGATGGGAGGGGTGCGAGTGGGTGGGAAGTTATGGTGGGGAGGGAAAGTCATTGTAATCCATAAACTGTACTTTGTAAATTTATATTTACTAAATAAAAGTCAAAAAAAGAAAACAATATATGAACTGAAGGAAAAATGCTAAAAGAAGGTATATCATTTTTAAAAACTTGCAGCTTAAGATTTCAGTGAATGAAATAAAAAATACAATTGAGAAATTCAACAGGAAACTAAATCAAACAAAAAAAAAATTATGAACCTGAAGCCATTTGCTTTGCAATAACCCAAAAGGGGAAATAGAGTGAAAAAAGAGTAAAAAAGCATTTGGGTCATATGGGGTGCTCTTGAGTGAAGAAATATTCAGATTACGGGAATCCCAAAGAAAGAAAAGATAGACAAAGCCATGGAAAGCAAATTTAATAAAAAGTAACTGAAAATTTCCCAAGTCGTAGCAAAGACATGGAAATTCAGATCCACTGAGGTCAAAAGAACCCAATTAGATTCAACTTGAAGAGGTCATTTCTGTGGTACATTATATTTAGCTGTCAAAAGTCAATGACAAAGAGATAATTCTAAAAGCTTCAAGAAAAAATGTCAAGTGCCATACAAGAGGATGCTCATTACCCTAAAAATTTATCAACAGGAGATTTGCAAGCCATGGGGACAATTATACATTCAGAATGTGTGGAGGGAAAATATCTGTCAGCCAAAATACTATCTGTCAGAAATAAAGGTGAAATAAAGTCCTTATCACACAAGCAAAAGCTGAGGGAATTTATCACCAATATACCAGTCTTACAACAGGTGTTTCAGGGTGTGCTTTGACCAGAAGCAAAACAATTATAATTAGTATCCAAAAAAATATATTTAAGTAGGAAATTCACTGGTTGAAATAAATTCATTATCAAATTTGGAATACCCCCTTACTGTAATAGAAATATGCAAATTCACAGATCTAATAGGAAGATTAAAAGTCAAATGGATAAAGATAACAATAGCTACAAGATGTTAAGGAATCTACAATATAAAAGAAATCAAGTTAACAAAAATACAAATTTGGGGGGAAGAGTAACAATCTAGAATATATGAATGTGACCAAATAAAATTATCAACTTAAAACTGTCATATATAAGCCCCAAAACTGTCATATAAAAGCCAGAAAATAACCATACAGGAAAAAAAATTAGATCATACACAAGTAACAAAGAGGAGAACATCAAAGATTATCGCTAAAAAAGACCACCAAATCACAAAGGAAAGAAGAAAAGAGAGAAGAAACAAAAGAGCTACAAAACAACTAACCAAACTCAGGAGTACATCCTTACCTTTTTAATAATAACCTCATGTATAAATGTATTAAATTCCTAAGTTTTAAAAAACAGTGGCTGAATATGCTGCCTATATCAAATTCACTTCACTTGTAAGGATACACAGACTAAAAGTGAGGGATTTGAAAAAATTATTCCAAGAAATGTAAACAGAGAGCAGCAGAAGCTATCCTTATTAAATAAAATTGGCTTTAAATGAACTATTTAAAAAGACAAGGAAGGTCACTATATAATGATCAATGAGTTAAATCAACAAGAAGATATAACAATTATAAATATATATGCACTTAAAACCAGAACACTTAAGTATATAAAGCAAATATTAAACGAATCTAAAGGATAAGATAGATATAATATGGTGAAGGTAAAATATCTAACACCCCACTTCGAGCAATGGATAGATCAAGCAGAAAAAAAAAATCGATAAAAAAATCAAACCTAAACTGTACCCTAGACCAAATGGACCTAACAAACATTTACAATCACTCCACCCCACAGTTACAGATATATATTCTTCTCATTATCATATGAAACATTCTCCAGGATAGATCATGTACTATGCCAAAAAAAAATCTTTAAAAATTTAAGAAGATTGGAATTGCTTCAACTATTCTATCTTATTACAATAGTGTAAAACCAGAAATCAATACCAGGAAAAACTTGAAACACTTTACAAATACATATAAATTAAGCAACATGCTCCTGAATAACAATGGGTCATTGAAGCAATTTAAAAGGAAACGTCAACATTTCTAGAGGCAGATTAAAATGGAAATATAACATACAAAACCTGTGAGATCAAGTAAAAGTTCTTAAAGGGAAGTTTGTGCACAACACTGATAATTATAGAGTTAATAGAGTTTTGAGTTATGTGCACATAAAGTTCTCAACATAATGTCCAATGTGTTAGAAATAGTTTTCTTGCACTCTCTTCCTAATTTGGGAAAAGAGGAAAGTTAGAACATGAAATAAGTTGTCACTTTTAAGGAAAAGATATCATGCAAAAAGCCAGGATGGGAAGCAGCTAAGTTATGTTGGAGGATAGCAATAAAGACAAAATGAATCACTTCAAAAGTAAAAATTTGAAAAGGGTCTTCAGAAGTTTCTGGGCAAAGCCATAGAATCAAGCAAAGATTTTCAGGGACTCTTGACCTCATATAGATCACAGGTACCATCTATTCTCACTGAAAAAAGAATATTAGAACATGCTAAGACTACTAAGTCTGAGAGCAATGCAATTCCTCTAAAAGTTTGGAGCCTTCCAGGGAATATGAGGTAGCAGCTACCTGGAGCAGCAAAACAAACAGAATTGAAAAACTCCCCAACTCCCATTCCAGAAGCACAGGTGTGCTAAGGGTAGAATAGGAGAAAAGAGACAGAACCTCAGACCCTAAGTTCTGCTAAAGGAAAGATTTTTTTTTTCTCCAGCCCTCTAATTATTTAACATTTGTGGTGAAATAAATCTAACTAAAGCAACCACAAAGTGCATGCACAGACAACACGGTCTCAATTCCCACCCAACCCCAGTGATCTGTCAAAGGTGCAGGCCCTTTTCTAAGGGGAAATATTGCTTACTTTAATTTCTATAGTTATTTTACTCATGGTTTCTGACATTTAATCATAAACTGCTAGACTTATTAAGCAGCAAGAAAATATGGCAAATTGTCAAGAAAGGAAATAGTCAATAGAACCAGACTAAAAATTGTCTAGATGCTTGCATTATTAAACACATATTATATCTATGCTAAATACATTAAAAGGTTCTAGTGGAGAAAGTTACATGAACAAATGAGGAATTTCAGCAAAAAAAAGATATAAACCATGAAAATAGTCAAAAGAACTTCTAGAGGCATATAAAGACCCTCTCAGAAATATTGAATCCTTCAAATATGCTCACAAGCAGGTTGGACACAGAAGAGAAAAGACAATATAGGTCCAATGAACATTCAAAATAAAGTAAAACAAAATAAAGTAAATTTACATGAGAACAACCAGTACCCTTTCAGCAGCCAGTTGAGTCCAGATATTAATTGGCAGAATTATCCCAGTGTCCCAATTAGTTTGGCCTAAAATGGTAGTCATAATAGTGAATCTGGAAGAGGATGCCAAGATGGCAGAAGAGTGAGGGAACATTCCTTTCCAGTCTAAGGGAAGATAGTTTAAAAAAAAAAAAGTGGAGGGGCCAGCACTGCAGCACAAGGGGTTAAAGCCTTGGCCTGAAGCACCAGCATCCTATATGGATGCCTGCTAGAGTCCTGGCTGCTCTTCTTATGATCCAGCTCTCTGCTATGGCCTGGGAAAGCAGTAGAAGATGGGCCAAGTCCTTGGCCCCCTGGACCCATGTGGGAGACCCAGAAGAAGCCTCTGGCTCCTGGCTTTGGATGGGCACAGCTCCAGCCATTGTGGCCATTTGGGGAGTGAACCAGTGGGTGGAAGACCTCTCTCTCTCTCTCTATCATCTCTCTCTGTAACTCTGTCTTTCAAATAAATAAAATAAATCTTTGTAAAAAGGTTAAAAAAAATTGGAGAGCGTGCAATCTCAGGGAAGAGTTAAGGAGAAAACTGCAGTGGAAACCCCACACTGTGGGTCTACGTGGAGGGTGTGGATGTGAACATGAACACAGACAACAGAGAACCCAGCAGCTGAGAGCCTCAGCACCAGCTTCTGAGAGAGGTGAGAGCAGACCACATCAGCAAAAAAGCTGCAGAGCCTGGAATGAGTCCGGCTTGGAACCCTGTCAAGGACCATGTACGTGCCATCTCAGAAGACATTTCTCTCTCCCTGACCATCAGACAATGGTGTCCTGTAACTAGCTGAGAGAAGTCTGGTGCCTTTTTGGACACATTTAACAGCTGCACCAGCTTTTGTCCACACTCCCAGCAACCAGCGGAGGAGACCCCTAATCAGGCTGGGAGAATTGATGGAAGTCTGGACACACCTGATTGTGGGAGCCCTGTGTTCTGTGACTGTGAAAACACTGTGACTACATGGGCGGCCACAGGCTGTGGCTGGGTCACTGGGCAGTTGCTGTGGGCAGTTCAATACAGTTGGGGCCCACAGATTGCCTGGGTAAGGTCATTGCTGCAAGAGGCTCTGAAAGAATATTGCACCCACTGGGGCTAGTGTCTGGTGATTGGTCACATTGGAGGAAAAGAGATGAGCCTGAGACTATACCAACAGAGCTGATCAAACTATCCCCTCTGATTTAAAAAAAAAAAAGAGAGAGAGAAAGAGAGATTTACCAATCCACCTTGGGTGTCAGGTTGGACACTCCTCTCACCCTGGAGCACTTAGCAGAGTTCCCTGGACACACCCAGCACATGCTTTTGGGTATCCACTGAAAGCAGACACTCCACTAATCCACAGAGGTTTGTTTGAGGATAAAAGCTATCAGATGGAAAACAAACAAACAAACAAACAAATAAGTAGCTCTGAAAAGGCCTAAAAATAAACACATAAATTTAAAAAAAAACAATAATAAGGAAGACAATATGACACTTCCAAAGGAACTCCACACTTGATCTTAGCCAAAAGGCTGAGAAGCGATCCAAAGGAACTCAACAACACTTCAATACTAGAATGTGAAGTTGAAGAAATTGAAGAAATCAAAAATGGAATTCAAAAACTGATCCTAGGATTAGTTAGAAGTAATCAGAAGCAAATCTACAAATTAAAGAAATACATACACAACATGAATGAAAGTTTTTCCCATGAAACTGAGATGTTAAAGAGAAATCAAAATGAAATATTAGAGATGAAGGACTCAATACATCAAATAAAAAAAATTGCAGTGGAAAGCCTGAGCAACAGACTCAGTGTGGCCGAAGAAAGAATATATGAGTTAGAAGACAAAGCTCTGGAAATCTTACATTCAGACCCAAAAAACAAGAAGAAATTAGAAAATTTAAAAACATTGTAGGAGATTTTTTTTAAGATTTATTTATTTATTGGAAAGTCAGAGTTACACAGAGAGAGGAGAGGCAGAGAGAGAGAGAGGTCTTCCATCCGATGGTTCACTCTCCAATTGTCCGCGACGGCTGGAGCTGCGCCCATCTGAAGCCAGGAACTAGGAGCTTCTTCCAGGTCTTCACGCGGGTGCAGGGACCCAAGGACTTGGGCCATCTTGTACTGCCTCCTCAGGCCACAGCAGACAGTTGGATTGGAAGAGGAGCAGCCAAGACTAGAACTGGCACCCATTTGGGATGCCGGCGCTTCAGGTCAGGGCATTAATCCGCTGCACCACAGCACCAGCCCCTTGTAGGATATTTATGAGATATGATCAAATGATCCAACAAATAGGTCTTAGGAAGGCCTGAAGGAGCAGAAAAAGTGAATGGATTAAAAAGCCTTTTTAGTGAAATAATTACGGGAAACATTCCAATTTTAGAGAAAGAAAGGGATGTCCAAGTACAGGAAAACATAGAACTCCTAATAGACAAGAACAGAAAACATATTCAGCAGGACACATTGTAGTCAAACTTTCCACAGCAAAATGTAAAGAAAAGATTCTAACGTGTGGACAAGAGAATTGCCAAATTGCTTTCAGAGGATCTCCAATTAAACTCAAAGATGACTTCTAATCATAAACCCTACAGGCTAGAAGAGAATGGTGAGATATATTCCAAGTCTTAAGAGAAAAAGACTGTCAACCCAGAATACTGTACCACTCAAGGCTCTCATTTATGAACAAAGGTGAAATAAAGACCTTCCATAACAAACAGAAATGGAAAGAGTTTATCACCACTCTTCCAGCCTTACAAAAGATGTTCAAGGATGTGCTACACACAGAAACATAGAAATATAGTCATCACTACAAAAGAATGTGAAGGTAGAAAATCTCCGAATAAAAGTACAAAAGAATCCAAAGTAAACAATAGGGATAGTTATGAAAAAATTACAGGGCCGAGTCGGTACTTACCAATAGTACCCTTGAATGTAAATGGCCTCTACTCTCCAGTTACAAGATAGACTGGCTGAGTGGATTAAAACACAAGACCCACCTAATTGCTGCATATAAGAAACACATCTCATGAACAAAGATACATGCAAACTGAAAGTGAAAGGATGGAGAAATATAATCCCATGCTAACAGAGTTGGTATTGCAATTCTAATATCAGACAAAATAGATTTTAGTACAAAAACTGTTAAGAGACAATGAATGGCACTATGTAATGATTAAGAGATCAATTCAACATGAAGATGTGACGATTATAAATGTATTTGCACCTAATTACAGAGCATCAGGCTATTAAAAAAAATTGTTAGTGGATCTAAAGGGAGACATAGACTCAAGTGAAATACTAATGGGGGACTTCAATACATCACTTTCAGCATTGCAGATCCACCAGACAGAAAATCAGCAAGGAAACAATGGAGTTAATTGACTCTATAGACCAAATTAACCTAATGGTTATCTACAACTTATCATCCTATAGTCGCAAAATACACATTTTTCTCACATGTGCATGAAACATTTTCTATGACAGACAACATGCTATGACACAAAGCAAGTGTCAGCAAATTCAAAAAAATCAAAATCATACCATGCATCTTCTGTGATCACAATGCAATGAAACTGGAAATCAACAACTCAATAATTTCTTAAACAAATGCTAATACATGGAGACTGAACAACATGCTACTGAATGAACAGTGAGTCACTGAAGAAATCAAAAGAGCAATCAATAAATTTCTGGAAATGAATGAAGACAACAATACAATGTATCAAAACTTATAGGATATATCAAAAGCAATGTTAAGAGGAAAATTTATAACAATTGGTGCTTACATCAAGAAATTGAAACAGCAACAAATAAATGAGCTATTCATGCATCTCAAGGACCTAGGAAAACAAAATAAGTCAAACCCAAAATTAGTAGGAGAAAATAAATAATTAAAATTAAAGAAGAAATAAACAAAACTGAAATCAAAAAAACACAAATTATCAGAGAAACAAAAAGCTGCTTTTTGAAAAAATAAACAAAATTGACACAGAATTGGCCCAACTAGCCAAAAAACAAAAAAAGAGCCATATCAAAAAAAAAAAAACTGAGAATAGATATCCACTCACAATAGCTACAAAAATATTAAATACATTGGAATAAATATAACCAAGGATATCAAAATTCTCTACAGTGAAAATTATAAAATATTAAAGACATGGAAGAAGACACAAAAAATGGAAAAATCTTCCATGTTCATGGATTGGAAGAACCAATATTTTCAAAATGTCCATACTACCTAAAGCAATATGCAGACTCAATATGATACCAGTCAAATATTAGTTATAGAAAAACAATAATGAATTTCATATGGGAACACAGGAGATTCCAAATATCTAAAGCAATCTTAGACAACAAAAACAAAGCCGGAGGCAGCACAATACCAGATTTCAATACATACTGGTTTCAAGTCTGCTATTGGCACAAAAACAAGATGGATAGGCAAATGGAACAGAATAGAACCTCCAGAAAAAAAGCCATGCAGCTACAACCAACTTATCTTTGACAAAAGAATTAAAAAACAATCCTAGGAGTAAGGACATATCTTCAAAAAATGGTGCTGGGAAAACTGGATCTTCACATAAAGAAGTATGAAATTCCACCCCTACCTTACACCTTACACAAAAATCCATTCAAAATGGATCAAAAACCTAAATATTTAATCCAACACCATCAAATTATTAGAGAAAATTGAGGAAAGCCTGCAAGATATTGGCACTGGCAAAGAGTTCTGAGAAAAGACCCCAGAGGCACAGGCAGTCGAAGCCAAAATAGACAATAGAGATTACATCACGTTGAGAAGCTTCTGCACTTCAAAAGAAACATTCAGCAAAATGAAGAGGCCACCAACAGCATGGGAGAAGATATTTACAGACTACACAGCTAATAAAGGATTAATACTCAGAATCTACAAAGAGCTCAAGGGACACAACACAAAACAAACAATCCAGTTAAAAAATGGTCAAAGGACTTTAACAGACATTTTTCAAAGAGGAAATCCAAATGGCCAACAGACACATGAAAAAATCCTCAAGATCACTAGTCATCAGGGAAATGCAAATCAAAACTACCATGAGGCTTTCATGCAGAAATCAACAAACAACAAATGCTGGTGAGGATGTGGGGAAAAGGTAGCCTAATTCATTGTTGCTGGGAATGAAAACTGCTATAGCCACTGTGTTAGACAAGATGAGGATACCTCAGAAATCTGAACACAGACCTACGATGTGACTCAGCCATACCACTCACGAGTTTTACCCAAAGGAAATGAAATCAGCATATGAAAGAGTTATCTGTAGCCCCATGTTTACTGCAGCTCAATTCACAATAGCTAAGGTATGGAATCAACCCAGATGCTCATCAACTGAAGACTAGATGAAGAAATTATGGGATATGTACACCATGGAGTACTACACAGTGGTTTTTAAAAAATGAAATGCTCAGCATAATGTTTTCCAGATTCCTAACAGGGATCACTTTTCAGTAAAATTTAAACACCTAAGAATAATTGTGTGTCAATTACAGAGTTCAACCAGTAGTACTAGAACAAAAAATAATTACTAAAAGGGATAAAGTATTACATTGTACATCAACAGTCAGGGCAAGAGCTGATCAAGTCACTGTTTCTCAAAGTGTCTTTTTCACTTCAACAGGTTTCCCCTTTGGTGCTCAGTTAGTTGTAGCCGATCAGGGAGAACATATGATATTTGTCCCTGTGGGACTGGCTTAATTCACTAACCATAATGTTTTCCAGATTTCTCCATCTTGTTGCAAATGACCGGATTTCATTGTTTTTGATTACTGTATAGTATTCTATAGAGTACATGTCCCATAATTTTTTTATCCAGTCTACTGTTGATGGGAATTTGGGATGGTTACAGGTCTTAGCTATTGTGAATTGAGCTGCAATAAACATTAAGGTGCAGACAGCTTCTTTGTTTGCCAATTTAATTTGCTTTGGGTAAATTCCAAGAAGTGGGATGGCTGGTTTGTATGGTAGGATTATATTCAGGTTTCTGAGGAATCTCCAGACTGACTTCCATAGTGGCTTAACCAGTTTGCATTCCCATCAACAGTGGGTTAGTGTCCCTTTTTCCCCACATCCTCGCCAGGATCTGTTGTTGGTAGATTTCTGACTGTGAGCCATTCTGACCGGGGTGAGGTGAAACCTCATTGTGGTTTTGATTTGCATTTTCCTGATTGCTAGTGATCTTGAACATTTTTTCATGTGTCTGTTGGCCATTTGGATTTCCTCTTTGGAAAAATGTCTATTGAGGTCCTTGGCCCATCTCTTAAGTGGGTTGTTTGTTTTGATGTTGTGGAGTTTCTTGATCTCTTTGTAGATTCTGGTTATTAATTCTTTATCTGTTGCATAGTTTGCAAATATTTTCTCCCGTTCTGTCAGTTGCCTCTTTACTTTCCTGACTGTATCTTTTGAAGTACAGAAACTTCTCAATTTGATGCAATCCCAAATGTTAATTTTGGCTTTGACTGCCTGTGCTTCTGGGGTCCTTTCCAAGAAGTCTTTGCCAGTACCTATATCTTGCAAGGCTTCTCCAATGCTCTCTAATAATTTGATGGTGTCGGGTCGTCGATTTAAGTCTTTAATCCATGTTGAGTGAATTTTTGTGTAAGGTGAAAGGGAGGGATCTTGCTTCATGATTCTGCACGTGGAAATCCAATTTTCCCAGCACCATTTATTGAATTGACTGTCCTTACTCCAGGATTTGGTTTTGGATCCTTGATCAAATATAAGTTGGCAGTAGATGTTAGGATTGATTTCTGGTGTTTCTATTCTGTTCCATTGGTCTATCCATCTGTTTCTGTACCAGTACCATGCTGTTTTGATAACCACTGCCTTGTAGTATGTCCTAAAATCTGGTATTGTGATGCCTCCGGCCTTGCTTTTGTTGTACAAGATTGCTGTAGCTATTTGAGGTCTCCTGTGTCTCCATATGAATTTCAGCATCATTTTTTCTAGATCTGAGAAGAAGGTCTTCAGTATCTTGACTGGTATTGCATTGAATCTGTAAATTGCTTTTGGGAGAATGGACATTTTGATGATGTTGATTCTTCCAATCCATGAGCATGGAAGATTTTTCCATTTTTTGGTATCCTCTTCTATTTCTTTCTTTAAGGTTTGTAATTTTCATCGTAGACATCTTTAACGTCCTTGGTTAAGTTTATTCCAAGGTATTTGATTGTTTTTGTGGCTATTGTGAATGGGATTGATTTTAGCAGTTCTTCCTCAGCCATGGCATTGCTTGTGTTTATAAAGGCTGTTGATTTTTGTGCATTGATTTCATATCCTGCTACTTTGCCAAACTCTTCTATGAGTTCCAATAGTCTCTTAGTAGAGTTTTTTGGGTCCCCTAAATAAAGAATCATATCATCTGCAAAGAGGGATAGTTTGAGTTCTTCCTTCCCAATTTGTATCCCTTTGATTTCTTTTTCTTGCCTAATAGCTCTGGCTAAGACTTCCAGCACTATATTGAATAGCAGTGGCGAGAGTGGGCATCCCTGTTTGGTGCCAGATCTCAGTGGGATTGCTTGCAGCTTTTCCCCGTTCAATAGGATACTGGCCGTGGGTTTTTCATAAATTGCTTTGATTATATTGAGGAATGTGCCTTCTATACCCAGTTTGCTTAGGGTTTTCATCATGAAAGGGTGTTGTATTTTATCAAATGCTTTCTCCACGTCTATTGAAATAATCATATGGTTTTTCTTCTGCTGTCTGTTAATGTGGTGTATCACGTTGATTGTTTTGCGAATATTGAACCATCCCTGCATACCAGGGATAAACCCCACTTGGTCTGGGTGGATGATCTTTCTGATGTGTTGTTGTATTCTATTGGCAAGAATTTTATTGAGGATTTTTGCATCTATGTTCATCAGGGATATTGGTCTGTAATTCTCTTTCAATACTGCATCTTTCCCCGGTTTAGGAATTAAAGTGATGCTGGCTTCGTAGCAAGAATTTGGGAGGATTCCCTCTTTTTCGATTGTTCTGAATAGTTTGAGAAGGATTGGAGTTAGTTCTTCTTTAAATGTCTGGTAGAATTCAGCAGTGAATCCATCTGGTCCTGGGCTTTTCTTTGTTGGGAGGGCCTTTATTACTGTTTCAATTTCCGTCTCAGTTATGGGCCTGTTTAGGTTTTCTATGTCTTCCTGGTTCAGTTTAGGTAGGTTGTATGTGTCCAGGAATCTATCCATTTCTGATAGGTTTTCCTGTTTGCTGGCATACAAGTCCTTGTAGTAATTTCTGATGATTCTTTTGATTTCTGTGGTGTCTGTTGTTACGTTTCCTTTTTCGTCTTTGATATTATTAATTTGGGTCTTTTCTCTTCTTTTTTTAGTTAGTTGGACCAATGGGGTGTCAATTTTGTTTATTTTCTCAAAAAACCAGCTCCTCGTTTGGCTGATTTTTTGTAATTTTTTTGGATTCAATCCTGTTGATTTCTTCTCTGATTTTAATTATTTCTCTTCTCCTACTAGATTTGAGTCTGGTTTGCAAAAAGTGATCCCTGTTAGGAATCTGGAAAACATTATGCTGAGTGAATTAAGCCAGTCCCACAGAGACAAATATCATATGTTTTCCCTGATAGGGACAACTAACCGAGCACCAAAAAGGAAACCTGTTAAAATGAAATGGACACTATGAGAAACGGTGACTTGATCAGCCCTTGCCCTGACTGTTGATGAACAACTTAATACATTATCCCTCTTAGTATTTTTTTGTTTGTTCTACTTAATACTTTTGGGTCTGTTTAGGTTTTGAATTCTGTAATCAATACACAGTTATTCTTGAAACTTAACTGTAAAGTGATCCCTGTTAAATATAAGAGTGGTAATAAAAGAGGGAGGAGATGTACATTTTGGGACATGCTCAAGCTGACTTGCCCCAAACGGTAGAGTTAGAAGCATACCAGGGGATTCCAATTCAATCCCATCAAGGTGGCATGTACCAATGCCATCTCACTAGTCCAAGTGATCATCTTCAGTTCACAATTGATCATAATGATAGGACTAAGAGTCAAAGGGATCACATAAACAAGACTAGTCTCTGCAAATACTAACTGATAGAATAAAAAAGGGAGAGAATGATCCAACAAGGGAAGTGAGATACACAGCAGACTCAGAGAATGGCAGATGTCCTAAACAGCACTCTGGCCTCAGAATCAGCCCTTAAGGCATTCAGATCTGGCTCAAGAGCCCATGAGAATATTCTAGGCATGGAAAGCCAAGACATTCTGGAAAAAAAAATGACCTAAATGAAAGATCTCTGTGAGTGAGATCCCAGTGGAAAGAACGGGGCCATCAAAGAAGGAGGTACCTTTCTCTGGAGGGAGGAGAGAACTTCCACTTTGATTACGAGCTTGTCTAAATGTGATCAGAGTCGGTGAAATCAAAAGGCTTCCATACCCTTGGCAACTCATGACAGCAGCCTAGGGTGATTACTGATGCCATAAACGAGTGTCAATTTGTTAAGTCAACAACAGCAGTCACTGTGCACTTACTCCTCATGTAGGATCTCTGTCCTTAATGTGCTGTACATTGTGATGTAATGCTATAACTAGTACTCAAACAGTATTTTTCACTTTGTGTTTCTATGTGGGTGCAAACTGTTGAAATCTTTACTTAATATATGCTAAACTGATCTTCTGTATATAAAGAGAATTGAAAATGAATCTTGATGTGAAGGGGAGTGGAGAGAGAGCGGGAAAGGGGAGGGTTGCAGGTGGGAGGGAAGTTATGGGGGGGAAGCCACTGTATTCCATAAGCTATACTTTGGAAATTTATATTCATTAAATAAAAGTTTTTAAAAAAACAAAATGCAATGAAGAATGCAACTGGAAAACATTATACTTAGTGAAATAAGCCAATCCCAAAAAGAAAAATACCATATGTTTTCCCTGACCTGTGGTAGCTAATAAAGCACCTAAAATGTAATCTATGTAAGTAAAATTGATACTTTAAGATGAGAAGACTTTGAACAGCCTTGTCTTGACTGTTGAGGAATAGTGGTTTTTTCATACTATTTGCTCTACCCTGTACTTAGTGTAGGATTAATCTTATGTGTATAAAATGAACTGGAAATAGATCTCAGTAAAAAATAAGAATGGGAATAAAAGAAGGAAGGGTGGGAGTGTGGGTGAGAGAAATAATTGGGTGGGAAGAATCACTATCTTCCTAATTTTGGACTTATTAAATGCATGAAGTTTATATACCTTAAATAAGTGCTTTCTGTGGAAAAATAATGATGAATCTTTAGGAGTACTTTCTTGTAACTCACACCCGTGTGGGGAACCACATCTTGTTTGGACAGAAGAAAGAAAACAAGAAAGAGGAAAGTCACAAGTTGTGTTGCAACTTCAAAATAGAGAGAATAGTATGCATTTGGGGTGGAGGGGATTAGAACAGCATAACAAATAAAGGTAAGAAATGTATATACAGGATATGTTTGCAAATTGTCAAAAAAAAAAAAAACCTGGAAGTCATACTGAGAAAAGCTGTGCAAAAGTCTGTCTTACTGCACAATTTAAACTAAACCTCCCATCTTCTCTTCTTTTTTTTTTTTTCATTTACCTTGTTTTTATTTCAATGTAACATGCAGTAAAAAAAATTAACAGGATTTATTAGCATTTACAATGCTTACAAAGAAAAAGGACTTTTAAAAGCAATTTAGTTCAGATTTAAGAAAAGCTCTAATTAAACACTTACAATAAATCTATTTCCAAATGTTCAGTTTGGACCAAAATTTAATTTATGTCTGCCCTACTCCATATCTCCTGTAATTTAAGTGACCACATGTATATGTCTTCCCTGCTGTGTTAGGAACATGGGGCTGGATATCCCAAGAATCAGAGGTCATATGAAAATTGTGCAAATAGACCCATCTTCTCTTCTTAATCTACACATAATAATTGGTGTTATGCTATGGAGAAAACAGACACTAAATAGTTACCATAAAGAAATATGTGTATGAGAATGAATGAATAATGAACGCAATTGTCAGTACATTTTGAAGAGTTAGAAACAAGATGTCTTAATCTGTACACTAACAGGAGAAGCTCTAGGATGTCTTAGATCAGGAATCCTAGCTGCAGGAGGAAAGATGTGCAGGGAGAAATTATGTGGAAATTGCTACATAACTTTAAACATGGGAATCAAAAATGGCTGTGCCCTGAGGTTTCATCCAACAACCACCACTTCAGATTCATGAGTCCTTGAATATGTCAGGCACACATTTAGGTGCACTAGACATGCTGGTAAGTAGACGAGTCCTGATTTTGCCCTCCTGAATTTCATAGACTTAAGGAGGTTCTAAATGCTATGCAACACAAACTGGAGTCTATATGAGTTCTGAAATTCAATTATCTAGGCTTTTGGACTCTCAAGTTTCCACTAATTGGCTTAGGTTTTTAGAAGCATTTCTCTCTCTCTCTCTCTTTTTCTTGCTCTCCTCATTGAAAAGCTATATAGCAGTGCTGCCAAAGAGAAATATAATTCAAGCCACAAATACGAACCACATGTGTAATTTAAAGTTATCTGGAGTCATATTTGTAAAAAGAGAAATGGCTTCTTTTAATATATGCTTAACCCCAATATTTCCAAAACATTATCATTTCCACAAATCTGGATTCTTTAACAATCCCATATGGGTGCCGGATTCCAGTCCAGTTGCTCCTCTTCCAGTCCAGCTCTCTGCTGTGGCCCGTGAAGGCAGTGGAGGATGGCCCAAGTGCTTGGGCCCTGCACCCACATGGGAGACTAGGAGGAAGCACCTGGCTCCTGGCTTTGGATTGGCGCAGAGTGCCAGCCATAGCAACCATTTGGTGGGGGGGTGAACCAACAGAAGGAAGACCTTTCTCTCTGTCTCTCTCTCTCACTGTCTAACTCTGCCTGTCAAAAAATAAAAAAAAAAAAGTTCATAGAAAGAAGGAATTACAAGATAATTATGTTTTAGGTCACGATTATTTTTGAAATCCATGCACAATATTTTAATAATATACATTGATTTTTTTTTATCTTTGTTTCTATACTCAGTCTTTGAAGCTAACTTTGTGTTACATTTGTAGCTCATCTTAAATCTCATTAGCCACATATCAAATCCTCAACAGTCACCTGTGGATATGGCTTTTAAATCTACCTGGCTCTTGAGCAGAGATGTAGTCCTTATTGCAGAACAGGCCCTGTGGGAGAGGCTTTGAATAATATGATTAGAATAGAGCAAAAAAAAATCCGAAAAATAGAAAAACAATGACTGACAATGAGGAATCAAAACCATACAAACTCTGTAGGAGAGAGAGAACATGGGAAGATTCAGAATTCTAGGCTATAAACTTGCTCAGGACCAAATACCATTGCCTCATTTAGCATTCAGAGCTGGAGATTCTGAGTTTTATATTTGTTTTAGTATCTTCCAACTAACTGATCCCAAAAAGTGATTTTCCCTGAGTGCACCTTGACGTTTTCCCTTGAAAATCTGGACTAATATTTTGACCTGAGTTGACATAGGCCTTAACAGACTAATAAATACTTGGAAAAGCCAAATTAACAGGAATAAGGCAAATTTTTCTGACTCTTAACTCCTCCTCAAATGTAGAACCTATAACCTTTCTAATCTGGTGTCTTTTCTGCAAAAAAAAATATTCCACATGGATCTCCAAGGCATGTCTTTATTTACAGTCATACAGAACTCCAGTGCACCTGGCTGGGAGTTGACTGCCAGGCAACTGCTACCTCCTGCAAGACACTACTCTACTTAGATGGAATTTCGTGGATTATTTTAAAAGGTGCACTTCTTCTTGCTGACACATAGGAGTAAGTAAGATAAAGTGAAGTAAATTAGCTTTCAAAGCAGTAAGAACCAAATTAATGGAGTGTTTTAACTTCTGTGTAAAGCAAACATACAACTAATGATATAGCTACAGCCACCCCAGGAATAAGTTCAGTTTTTTCTACAGAGGCTTATGACTGACAATGGGTGAACCCTGCTGTGAGGATGTTGGATACCAGATAGCTAAATACAAGTACATTTTCCTAAAACCTACTGAAAAAGCAGTAGAGCGTTGTAACATTAACATGTTTTTGGCATTTTTGTCTCAAGCTGTGACCTCCTCAGGAAAACTCATTGGAATTTATTATTACTTGAAAAGCCCGAGAAGAAATGGTCAAGAACCCATAATGAAAACCAGTTCATAAGCTTGCTTTGGTTAAGAAATGTAAGAAAAATTCCTTTGATGCAAAAAATACCTTACTAGGTGTCACTAATGTCCAAAAATTCAAAGGAGTCAGTTCTTAAACACATGAGCTTTTTTTTTTTTTAAGTATTTGAAAAGATTTTATTTATTTATTTGAGAGGTAGAGTCACAGACAGAGATTGAGAGAGAAAAAGGTCTTCCATCTGCTGGTTCACTCCCCAAATGGCCATAATGGCCGGAAATGGGCCGATCCAAAGCCAGGAGACAGGAACTTCTTTTGGGTCTCCCAAATGGGTGCAAGGGACCAGGCAGTTGAGCCATCTTCTGCTGCTTTCCCAGGGCATAGCAGAGAGCTGGATCAGAAGAGAAGCAGCCTGAATACGAACTGGCAACCACATGGGATGCCAGCACTGCAGGCAGAGGCTTAGCCTACTAGCCACAGCGCCATCCACTGAACACATTTTTGTTTTATTTACTCCATTAATCTGCAAATATTCTGAGCAGGGTAATATCAAAATTCTGTCACATATTTATACTTGCAGCAAAATAAATATTAAAGCTTTGTTTTCTTAGTCTGTGTTTCCCCAAATAGAGACTGAGAAAAAAATATATACAGGTTATTGACTTGGGAAATAATGTTCCTGAGAAGATGCAAGTTTTGGAGTGAGAGAAATGGAGATGGAGAAGAAGCCAGTAAAGCAACTTAAATTGGCCACTGGCATGGGCAACTGGGATTCAATCCCATGAGTCTTATGAAGTGAGTCTGAATATCACACACTTGGGTATGGTAGATCAATGTGCTCACTGGCTCCTCCTCTTTGTCCACGGTGACCTCATGGATATAAACGTCAAATCATTTTCAGCAAGTGTCCCAGATCATGGCATCAGAAAAAATCTTGAGAAAAGAAGCAAGTATGTAGTGCAGTCCCAGTGAGAAAGGCTGTCAGGCTTCACCGATGCAAAA
Source organism: Sylvilagus floridanus (assembly GCA_949820135.1). NCBI lineage: Eukaryota > Metazoa > Chordata > Mammalia > Lagomorpha > Leporidae > Sylvilagus > Sylvilagus floridanus. The sequence continues at coordinate 125,918,224 of OX463225.1, forward strand.
CTAGTGAAAAACCTAAGGGACACACTGCTTCAACAGATGCTGAGCTGATAGGACTAAGAGGATTTGGATGGCACACAAAGGGTGTCCAATATTGCCCACACCTTCTATCATGTAATCTCTTTTATTATAAGTTTTAGTCCTATTTAAAATAGTGAATGGCCACACTATCTACATGTAAGCAACACCAGAGTTACAGAAACTTACATCCAGTCTGGACGTAGTAATTGACATTCATTATCTCCCTCCAGCATAACCAATTCCATATTTTCCTCATCAGCAGCCAGCATTTCAGCTGGTCTAGGTTGCTTTCCTGATGGAGTGTCCCAGACACTTATCTTTAAAGGATTTACCTCCTTGGTAAACTTGTACTTATTAGGCAATGATTATGACAGTGGCATGTTCGCCATAATCAATTGGCACAGAAGCACAATGAAATGCCACTGTGAATGCTTTAGACTCCAGATATACTCCTCTTTGATGTTTCAGCAGCACTAACCCCTCAGGATAATTGGGACCAATTTTCCCATCAGCTTCATCAACCTTTTTTTACCAATTGATACTCCTGCCTAAGGTGGCCAATGAAGCAGAATAGTAGCATGAGGTTTAGCAGAATGGCTCTTTCCTCTGGTAAATGATTCTTCCCACTACCATCATCCCCATCCTGGAACTAGGAGCTCTAATCTGCCATGACATAAAGCTGGTGAAACAGAAGGCACAAATGCTATCAGCGGAACACTAGAGGGTGACAGTTAGAGAGCTAATCCTACTCCCAACCTTTGGTTCAAAGACACACGTACTGATTCTATAGATGGTGGGAATATATCGGGTCTCAAGTGTTGCCATAAAAAATTACCACAAACTGGATGACTGAAAACAGCATCAATTCATTCTTTCATGGTTCCAGAGTCTCTAAATTTTAAATCTCAGAAGACTTGTGATCTTCTGGGGGTTTGCTTCTGGGGTTGCTGACAACCCCTAGTATATTCCTTGACTTCTAGCTGCATCATTCCAATATTCAGCTATCTCATCATATGGAATTCTTCCTTGTCTAAACTCTCCTCTTCATATAGGACACCATTATCATCAGTGCTTAGATTTAGAGTCTACTTTCGTAAAATGTGTCTTTATCTTTAGCTGAATATCTGCAAAGATGTTATTTTCAAATTATCTCATATTCACAGGTTCTAGGTGGAGAGAAATTGGGTGAAAAAGAGTGAGTACTACTAGTCAACACTAGACAAGGAAAACATATTTAAGCATAGATACATCATTCTATGGGACATCACTCTTATCTCTCAAGGTTGCCCATAAGCTGGAGCTGTATCTGAGTTTACAATAAGGCCTTTCCACATTCCATTATGTATTCTATGCATAGACAAAAATAATCCCAAAGAGGTAGAATTTCTTACTCTTGTCTACACATCTAGAGTGGACCTCAGAGTCTGGAGTCACATGGTTTTATATATCTTTATTAAGAATTTTTTTCGTTTATAGAGATTTCTTCTAATTAATGATTGCCAAATGCTTTGGTGACTCAGAAGAATATCTGCCACTATTCCTAATCCTTATCTAGTTCAGAAAAATTTACTGAGAACTCCATCTCTCCATCTTCTGTATGAGAGAAAATTGATTTCCAGTACAAGTTTTGTTGATTCGTGGTTCCAGAGCTTGTAGTATCTCTGATTTCAAATAGGTGCCATGGGAGGATCACAAAGTCATTGTGGGGAGATTGTGTGGGTCTTCAGGAAAGCCGCTTGTCCTTGCCTTCTTCCTCCTGCCAAGGATGCTTACTTGGAAGTATGGCTGAAAGATTTTTTTTTTCCAAATCCTCTCATATTCATAGATTCCAGGTGAAAGGAATTAAAGAGAAGAGAGAACACTAATCAACACAAGGTCAACATATTTCAGCACAGATACAGCATTTCAGAAGACAGCCATCTTGGATAATAAGGCCACAACGAGGGTAGAAGTTGTCTACTAAGGATGATGGCACAAAGGGGAACAAGGGGTCCAAATCCCTGATGAGAGTGAACTGCCATCTCATCCCAAAACTACAAGCTCCAGATTTCTTTTAATGTAAGCTAGTAATAAACCTCAGTGTTGTTTAACCAACTTATTAGACCTCATGGTTTTAAGAAGGAAAATTCAATATTAGCTGGTACAGCAAATAAAACTGGTGTGCCGCTCTCAAATAGATTGCGAAGATAGGGGAAATTATTTTCTTCAAAAAGAAAAGAGGAGAGATGCTTTGATTCTATACTTGGTAGTTGTAAGAACAAGAGGATATCAGAAGAGACAAGAATCTGTGCAGGTTGGATCAGTGAAAGATTTTCAGCAGGTCAGATCTGAACAAGGCTCTGAAAGAAACAGAAGGTTTGGATATGGTACGGCAGAGATTGGATTCTCAACATGCCAACCAAAGGAGAAGTGAAGAAGAGACGCATAAGGAAAGAAACAATTAACAAAACAAGTTCCGGAAGATATAAGAGAAAGCTATCCCTGTAGGGAGAGAACAGTGTGGGTTTTCAAATGTGACAAGAGAAACAGCTCCTAAGAGAATGTGATGAAAAGAATAACAAAGGGAAGGAAATATGTGGTTCTTTTAAGAAATGTTTAGTCTGGTCACAGCAGTAGAAATGGTTAATCTTTCATGTACTCAAGTCCCTGAGAATTACTAATAACTTATGGTGGGAGAGGAATGCAACGGGAAAAAATCGACAAAATCTCCAAAATATGGGCAAAATAAGCACACTGAAATGGGATATAGACAATGGTGTGTTATGAACATATGAAAACATTTATATGACTGGAATGATTTGTGGTCATGATGGATTTTTCCTTTTCTTTTTTGTTCTAATTTTTTTTTCTTCTAGCATTTTAGCTACTCCTCCAAAATAAGGAATCAAATCTGAAAAAAGAAAGTTCTTAGCTGAGATTGACTTATACAGATGACTTGACTTTAGTTAACCTGTTTCGTAGAACATTAAACTCACAAAAATTATAGGTATATTGATTAACGGCTTTTTAGTTGCAAGTAGTAAAATCCAATTAGAGCTAGCCTAAGCAAGAAAGGTGAATTGACTAAATGAATTCAACTCATTCATGCAATTTAAAAGAAAGAGGAGAAGAAGGCACTAGAACAAAGATGCTAAAGGCATGCAGGGATTTCTCTCCGTCGCCTCAGCTTCTTTCTCCATACCTGCTTCTTCTCATTGATCTTTACAGCTTCTCTGCTTCCCAATCAATAGGCCTTGCAGATTCTCCCTCATCTTCCCATCCCCTTTCCAGCTCCCTGCTTAATGTTCATGAGCTTATCAAGAGACCATTCCAAAATGGAGGACATTCCACTATTCCCTAGTCCAAATTCCCAGAGGAGAAAATGTGAGTGCTTAAAATGTGCCCAGATCAAACAAGGCCTGCAAGGCCCTGAATATGTGGTCCTTCTAGTTCTCTAACTTTCTTATGCACAACTCTCCCCTTCATTTGCTGCATCCCAACGCACAGGTCATTTGCATTTCATAGAACATGGCAAGTTTGCCCATTCCTCAGGGACCTGGCCTTCACTGTTCTCTTAGGCAAGCATACCATTCCTCCTCATGTTGGAATGACTGGCTGTTGTCTCCTGTAGCTGCCACTGCTTCCTGGAGGCCCACCTTGAACATTCTATCTTAAATTAGAAACTCATACCCATCAACATCATTTATTCTCTATCACAGGACTTTAATGTGCATTTGAATATTCATAACAATCTACTTTTTTAAATTTATTTGACAGGTAGAGTTATAGACAATGAGAGAAAGAGAGACAGAGAGAAAGGTCTTCCTTCTGTTGATTCACTCCCCAAACAGCTGCTATGGCCAGTGCTGTGCCAATCCGAAGCTAGAAGCCAGGTACTTCCTCCCGGTCTTCCATGTGGGTGCAGGGCCCAAGAACTTGGGCCATCTTCCACTGCCCTTCCAGGCCACAGCAGAGCTGGACTGGAAGAGGAGCCACCGGGACAAGAACCTGGCGCCCATACAGGATGCTGGCACCACAGGCAGAGGATTAACCAAGTGAGCCATGGCACTGGCCCCAATCTTCTTGTTTTCTTTCCTTTCTTTTTATTTACTCGGCTAATATCCACTTGCCATAACAGAGCATAAGGAATATACCACAAATATCAGTCATTGCCTGCCCAGCATTTGTTTTCCCTCTCTAGCATAATAATAATTCCAAGTATGAGTGAGGGATGGTGACTGGTCATGTCCAAAAATGCACTGTGCCTTAACAGAAGCAGCCTCATCTTTGGTCCTGAAGTGGTTCTAATTGGACCAAAAGCAATCCCATTCCCCAGTGTTTGACTGTAGAATGGTTTGTGGCTCTGTTCTTGTTAAAGACACAAGTGAGGGCACACTGAGGGAATTCTGGGAAAAGAGTCCTTGATTCAAAAGCAGAACTGAAAATAAAAACATCAGAACAGCATTGGCAAAATGGCTTAACCTGCTGCCTGCCACATCCCATATGGGTGCCAGTTCATGTCTTGGTTGCTCCATTTCTGGTCTAGCTCCCTGCTAATGGCCTAGGAAAGCAGCAGAAGATGGTCAAAGTGCTTAGACCCCTCCACCCACGTGGGATACCTGGATGGGGTACCAGGCTCCTAGCCCAGCCCCAGCATGGAGTCATTATGGAGGAATGAACCAACGAATGAAAGATCTCTCACTTTGTCTTTCCCTCTGTCTCTCTGCAGCTCTGATTTTCAAATGAATAAATAAATCTTTATTAAAATAAAACCATCTATCTCCTACCTCTGAGTATGGCTCTGTCTTGAGAGAGTTGGAATGGAGCAGCCACCTTGGTTGCAGCTTGAATAGGCAGCCACTGTGAGGGAAGAGGGCAGAGCAGAGAGATGAAAAGAACCTGTGATGTTGCTGACTTTAACAGACCACAGAATTAAAAAACCTTCAAACCTACCCAACAAGATAATAGAAGTTTTGCAAGATTATATTTCCTTAGATGTGAACTACTTTGAGACTAAACTTCAGTTACTTAAGAGCTGCTCAACCAAACTACTACCGTGCCTCTGTTTCCCATTGTGTTTGGAGGGACTAGGAAAGTGCCTGGCCTAGAACAGATTTAAAGATTATTAGTAAAACAAAAATGAATCTGTTCTATTGTCTGAAGCCATAGGGACAAAATCACATAATACATACATGACTTCCAGAAGCAGAAAATAAATTCAATTGATAAAGAAAATGCTGGGGCTGTGCTGTGGCGCAGTGGGTTAACACCCTGGCCTGAAGTGCCGGCATCCCATATGGGTGCCAGTTCTAGTCCCAGCTACTCCTCTTTGGATCCAGCTCTCTGCTACAGCCTGGGAAAGAAGTGCAAGATGACCAAAATGGTTGGGCTCCTGCACCCATGTGGGAGACCTGGAAGAATCTCCTGGCTCCTGGCTTCGATCAGCGCAGCTCCAGCCACTGAAGCCATCTGGGGAGTGAATAAGCAGATGGAAGACCTCTCTCCATCTCTACCTCTCTCTGTAACTCTGTCTTTGAAATAAATAAAATAAATCTTTTTTAAAAAAAGAAAATGCTGTTTTAAAAAAGACTTATTTATTTATTTGTTTATTTATTTGAAATACAGAGTTACAGGGCGGGGGGAGGGGGAGAGTCCATCTGCTGATTCACTCTCCCAAATGGCCATAATGGTCAGAGCTGAGCAGTGCCACCATCCCATATGGGCACTGGTTTGAGTCCTAGCAGCTCCACTTCTGATCCAGCTCTCTGCTTTGACCTGGGAAAGTAGTAGAAGATGCTCAAAGTCCTTGGGCCCCTACACCGACATGGGAGACCTGAAAGAAGCTCCTGGCTCTTGGCTCCAGCTGTTGTGGCCAATTGGGGAGTGAACCAGCGGATGGAAGACCTCTCTCTCTGCCTCTCCTTCTCTCTCAGTGTAGCTCTGACTTTCAAATAAATAAATAAATCTTTTAGAAAAAAGAAAATGTACAGACAAGCTACAGGGTGGAAGTAAATATTTATAGGACGTATTCTTTTTTATTTTCTTTTCTTTCTTTTTTTTTTTTTTTTTGACAGGCAGAGTGGACAGTGAGAGAGAGAGACAGAGAGAAAGGTCTTCCTTTTTCCGTTGGCTCACCCCTCAATGGCCACTGCGGCCGGCACGCTGCGGCCTGCGCACTGTGCTAATCTGAAGCCAGGAGCCAGGTGCTTCTCCCAATCTCCTGTGTGGGTGCAGGGCCCAAGGACTTGGGCCATCCTTCACTGCCTTCCCGGGCCATAGCAGAGAGCTGGACTGGAAGAGGAGCAACCGGCGCCGCAGTAGGAGGATTAGCCTATTGAGCCACGGTGCTGGCCTATAGTACATATCCTTTAAAACAATTTTTTCCAGGATATGGAAAGGGAACTGTAAGTTGATAGTTAAAAACTTACAACCCAGTAAAATTGGGGAAGTGGCATGAGCAAATGTTTCACAGAAGAGAATTTGGGAACAATCAAGAAGAACATGACAAGGTGCTCAGTGTCCATAGTTAGGGAAATGGAAGCTAAATGAACAATACAATACAATTTACAGAAACTAAAAGGCCAAAATTTAACTAATGACAACAAAAGTATCACAAATATGGAAAAATTGAAACTATCACACATTGTTGGTAAAGTATAAAATGATAGACTTACTTTGGAAAATCATTTGGTAATATTTTATAAGCCTAAACATACAGCAGCCCTATAAACCATTAATTCCACTCTTAGGTATTTGTTTCTGAAAAATGACTAATAAAAAGACTTGCTCACATATGTATAGGGCAATCTTAGTCATAAAAACCTAAATCTGTTAACATCTCAAATTTTCTTTAACAGGAGAATAATTAAATAAAATATGATGTATTCCTAAAATACAATACTACTTAGCAATAGGAAAGAACAAACAACTGATACAAGTAACTATCTGGATTAATCTCAAAAACAAGTTACAAAGACACCTGGAAACAAAAGAACACAATCTGAGCGGTTCCATTTATAGGAAGCACAGAGTAAGCAGAACAAATACACGGTGATAGAAATTAGTAATTAGTTGCTTCACTGGTGGTGTGGGAAAGAATGATTGGGAATAAATATGGGGAAATTGATATGATAGAAATATTTTATATTTTATTTTTGAGTTATACAATGATCAAATATCACCAATGATCCATTTCACATTTACATATTTCATGTAGATTATTGCTAGATTAAACCACGTGTGTGCATTAATGCCATGCACTTGTTTGAGGGTAATATGACTGCAGCTAACAGTCAACTCTTGTGAGTGGGGAGAGCCATATCCATTCATTGTAAAAAGTACCTGGAAGAGCACTTATGACAACAGGGCATATATTCATGTTGCATTCCCTAATAACTAAAAGAACAGCATTCTTAAGCTAAATTGCTTGAAGGGTAGGGAATCTTTTTTCTACCAAGAGCCCTTTGGATATTTATAGCATAATTGGTGGGTCATACAAAATTATTAACACAAAAATTAACCTGCTATAGATTTGTTGGATTTTGAGTCCTGCATGTGGTTGCTGTGGTAGGAATAGACCACATGATGAGGGGGCCTTCCATGACCTAGAGCCCATGGGCCAATATTCTTCACACCAGCAGGAGCACTTTCTTATCATGGTCTCACGACATGAGAGGATATCAAGTTGAAATACAGGTAACTATGTTAAAAGAGAAAAGCGGTGTGTTGGGGATTAAGTATAGACATTTAGGAAATTGCTAATTATGAACAACTTTCCAAATTGTTTTCTACAAAAAACTAATGTGTCTCAAGAAATTAATCTGTGTTAAATGAAAAAGGAATTACCTGATGAAATTAATATGGAAAAGACAGAATGTTATATCCCCTCCATCAGCATTCAAATATTTATTACCATATTAAAACTCTGAAAAGTAGCAACATAAGAAACTGTTGATTTTATTTAACTAAGGTTTTTATGAAAGCAGCCCAATACAACTTTCAACAGGCAGGATACTTAACTATTATTTAAGTACTAGCTCCCTAAAGTTGACATCGTCTCAATAACTTCTCATGATAGAAAATAATATATTTCAGACATGACTGCTCAGTAAGTCTATTAGACAATTAAACTATGATAACATATTTCAGTTTGAATAATAGAACTCAAAAGTATAATATAATATTATTTACAGATATCTGCTTTCTAGACAACATTATCCTAAATATAACTATGCTAAGTGAAAAACATTTATATTTTGCCATGTTGAAATTGATTTCTAACTGCTCTACCTAGTTCCAACTTGTTCTTTACAATTAAATGACTCATTACTATTTTTCACACAATTTACTTTTCAATGTTTAATTTTCCTGTATCTATAGAATGGGTATAATTGAATATTTCTCTCAATAAAAGATTTCAGTCAATAAGCAAAAATCATACTGTCCATTCACTATTTTTGGCTTGAAATATAATCCTTTCTGAATTTCATGAATATTAGTGGGAAATCTATTACATGCAGCAATCTACTGAATTAATGTGGGACATTTCAGAATATATTCCTTTCATTTTGTATTCTAAAGGGGTCCTTTAAAGCAATTTCCAGGACAGAAAGAGATTAAAATTAAGCCCATATTTATTCATCTAACCATTCATATTTTGTTTGTTTAATTTAAACATATCAGATTCAAGATGTATTTTAAGTTTAGACACAGTACTGTTCACTCCTGAACTAAATGTGTGATGAAAGAAAAAGATGAAACAAATATCTCTCCTGGTCTTTAGCTCAAGCAACTAAAAGTAAACTACTATGATTTATCAAGATGAGAAAAAAACTGAGTAAGAAGCATAGGGTTAGGGTTAAACCAAAAATTATCTTTTGTACATATTAAGTTTGAGATGAGCACCCAGTGGAAAAGTAGGATAGAAGTAAGACAGACATAACTGAAAACTAGGGCTGCAACTGAAAACTTGAAAGGCAACATCATACAGATGATATTTAAGGCTGTGGGGATAGAGAATAAGAGAAAAGAAAGAAAATGTTACATTATAAGTCCTGGGGTACCACAGCATTTATTTAGAAGATAGGAAAAGGGAAAAGATGCAGCAATGAAAACCAGTTTCAAGTAAACAGTGGTGCAGGCAGTAAACCTGGAAAACACAGATTTCAACAGCCAAGTGAAGAAATGTTTCAAAAAGGAAGTGAGAGGGAGGAAAGGACATGATCTGAGTCCAAGAGCTCCTGCCGCATAGAGCAATTTAGCGATCAAGGGAGAATCACTGGATACAACAACATAGAAAATGTCGAAGATGCCAACCAGTTAGGATTCAGATCGAGTAGTGACCTGCCGACCACTGTCAGAACTCTGAACTTTGTTATGAGCATGGGAGCCGTGGGCTGGCGTTAAGTAAAGCACTGAAATGATCTGATGCTCAATTCAAAGATGTCACTCTGAAAAGGAAAGGTGGTGAGTGGAGAAGGGAAAAAGCAGGGAAGCCTATTAGGAAAAGAACGGCAGTAATTCAGAAAAGAGAACATAATACAGTAGCTAGGGCTGCAGCAGTATTAAGAAGCCAGATTTAGATGTATTTTGAGGATAAAAGCAGAAAGATTCACAAATGGACTAACTATAAGAAATGAGAAAAAGAGAAAAACCACAATGACTTCAAAATGTTTAACCTCAACATCTGGGAAATGAAGTTACTCTAATCAATGATCCTCCTAAGTATCCAAGGAAATGAGAAGGGAGTAAACAGACTAAGGAATTTGCAGTGAGCCTGGAGAAAATCCCAGAGACCTATGGGTAAGGAAAGATGACATGTTGAAAAGATAACATTGTTGGAATTGTACCCTGCGTTTTAGGAGCTTTAAATTTTGCATGATTCCCACAACTGTCCTGAAAAGTAGATATTTTCCATGTATTACATAGGAAGAATCAAAAAGAGATTAAATTTTTCCAAAATAATACAGCCAGAAGGCAGAAGGATCTGGAGAAGAATGCATTTTCTGAGTTCCTTGCAAGTTAGAGTGGGAAGATTCAGTCTGTGCCTCTGGGGAATGTCACTGGCTCAGGGTTCAGGCTGTGGCTGAGTCAGCTGGCCAGACACCAGGACACAGATTCCTGCCATCAAAACCCCAGGTGGCAGACACAGCCACCAGTTTGGCCAGGAATACATGGCGCCACCACTCACAAACCACTCATTTGCTCCTATAAAACAGTCATCACCTAGCAGGATGCCAAGAAAATCAATCATGACTAAACTCCCAATTTGGTTTGATTCGCTGACCACGTGTAGACATAATCATAATGTTTGGTTATCATTCTTCATAATAATCCTCTGCAGGTCTGCAGTAACTAGGGCCTGGAACAAACCAGTGATTTTCAGGTGAATCTGACTTGAAACTAATTTCAGTCCCAGGAACAAGTTGTATCATTCATGGGTGATCCCTACTTCACATAGAAGGTTTGCTAGTCCTGTAAAGCCAGAATACATTGTGGAAACAATTGTATACAACCTCTTAATTTTATAGCCTTAGGAATCCTAATGTTATATAAAAATGTAAGAAGATTATCCTAGAATACTACCATCTTTTTGTTTTGTTTTGTTTTGTTTTGTTGACAGGCAGAGTGGACAGTAAAAGAGAGAGAGACAGAGAGAAAGGTCTTCCTTTACCTTTGGTTTACCCTCCAATGGCCTCTGCAGCTGGTGCACTGCAGCTGGCGCACCGCGCTGATCTGAAGCCAGGAGCCAGGTGCTTCTCCTGGTCTCCCATGTGGGTGCAGGGCCCAAGGACCTGGGCCATTCTCCACTGCACTCCCGGGCCACAGCAGAGAGCAATGGGGCAATGGGGACAGAGGGGCAATGGGGACAGAATCTGGCGCCCCGACTGGGACTAGAACCCGGTGTGCCGGTGCCACAGGTGGAGGATTGGCCTATAGAGCCGTGGTCCAGCCCGAATACTACCATCTTAATAAAGACACATGTAGGAGAAATTCTCCCCAAGTCTAAACATATTTTTACAAATGTGCGCATCTTCTGAACTCCTAGCTCCTGTTTTCCCCCTACATGAACTCTATGCTTTGCAAATAATTTGTGCTCAACAATCGTTTTTTAAAAACTAAACAAGTTGGCCAAATGGAACGAAGCCACCACACCTAGAAAAGCTGTCAAGAAAATTTTACATCCCCGGGAGTCTTTCTTCCAAACAGTGTTTAATGTCAATAATTAGGGACAGTGGGCAGGAAATTGACAACAGGTGTTAATTTTACCAAAATAAAATGAAATGTTGTCAAGGTCATGGTAGCTGTGACACAGACTTGCTGAATCCCCAATTCTATGTAGGTATCGGAACCTGCAGCTCCAACTCTTTCTTAAAATGCTACTGTTGGATAGTTACATCAGAGACCTGCAGAAGCCCAGTTACGAACAGTAAGAGAATAAGGTCATAAAAAGTTTTTAATCTAGCTAAATATTTTTACCCATTCCTATCAATAAAGACAAAAGAGTGTACAAATATGGAGCACCAAGGATGGTTTAGGGCACACAAAAATATTTTCTTAATTAGAAAACTTTACAATCTTTTACCTGTTTAATCATCATATATTCTCTTAAAGATTCATGAGACATACAAGTTAGACATAGTCTTCCTTGAGTTTCAAGTCCAGTAGGAGACAGAAAAAATTTAGACACTATCTTGCCATAGGCTGCGTATGGTAAATGTCACAGAAGTAGTGTAAACACAATGGTGAAAGATCTCAGAAGCACTTTTACATTTTTATCTAAGCTGATTTGTACAATGGCTCCTCAAGACTGTATTATGATCCCTATTACATAGATAAAGATACTGGGGTCAATAGTTTTAAGTGAGTTGCAAAAGGCTCCATGACTAGAATAGATGTGAGGTTTAACAGAGGAAGGACTGGCTTAGCAGTGAGGAATCTGTGACATAGAAGGGAAGGTGACTATGGAACAAGGGAGAGTTCCAAAAGTGAAAACCCTGGTGGTGTGAGAATCCTGAGTGATGACACCCTAGGTCTGTAGGGTGACCTGCAGGTGGATGTTTAAAGTGTCATGGTGATAACTGCTCTTGGTGATAGGAGACTCAGAAACTGTGAGGTGAGGCCACCAAGTGGGTCATCGTCATCAGTAGTGAAGCTGACTGGGGAATGAGGTAGATCCTTCTGATGTTAGGAAAGGTGGAAATGCACTGTAACGATCATCAGACAGTGAAATCAAGGATGTAGGGAAGCCTACTTCATCAGGCTTATAAACTGCTTCATGGAGTCTGATTATACCACAGCACAATCAACTTGAGAGAGTGTGACTATTTATGGCTCACTAAAATTGTCCCAAGAGGCTGATATAACTGGGTTCCCAACACACTGGGGATTAGAGAGCTGAGTAGCTGCTATACTGAGCCAGATTAGTTTGGAGGATCTGATTTGGTGTGGCTACAACTGTAATGGTTTAAGCTTTCCCCCTCTGATAGCAGAGAACTTTGTGATTGATGGTGGGGGGCTCATCCAACAATGATTCTGAGATGCTTCAGGCTTTCAGTTCCCTTTCTTTCACCATTTACCATATTGTTATTTCTTTGTCTATCTTCTCACGTATGCTATTGTTTTATATTTATTTATTTTTTAACTTTTATTTAATGAATATAAATTTCCAAAGTATAGCTTATGGGTTACAATGGCTTCCCCCCCATAACTTCCCTCCCACCCGCAACCCTCCCCTTTCCCGCTCTCTCTCCCCTTCCATTCACATCAAGATTCATTTTCAATTCTCTTTATATACAGAAGATCAGTTTAGTATATATTAAGTAAAGATTACAACAGTTTGCACCCACATAGAAACACAAAGTGAAAATACTGTTTGAGTACTAGTTATAGCATTAAATCACAATGTACAGCACATTAAGGACAGAGATCCTACATGAGGAGTAAGTGCACAGTGACTACTGTTATTCACTTAACAAATTGACACTCGTTTATGGCATCAGTAATCACCCTAGGCTGTTGTCATGAGTTGCCAAGGCTATGGAAGCCTGCTATTGTTTTTGTGACCAGAAATTGTCTAATAAATGTGCCCTCAACATTAGCTTAGTTCCTAGTATATAGTTAGTGATCAAAAGGTGATATTGAATAAATGAAGCAGTATTTGAGATGAGTCATGAAACAAAAAGAAATATTTAGCTCTGGACTGGGGGTAAGAGGTAGGAGGTGAGTACATGGAGTGAATTGTCATCTCACCCAGAGTGTTGAGGGCAAATGTTTGAAGGACTAACATATCATGGAATTGAGAACAACATAAAATTCTGAGTGGAATATTGGTTTTGGAGTCAGAGGCTTGAGTTCAAATCATGGCTCTATTGCTTAGCAGCTAATGATCTTGGGTTATAATTCAGAAGAGAATGGAAAAAATTACTGGAGCTTCACCCCTATTCTAGGAAAGGATCCAAGGAAAGGAAGCCAGGAATGCCTACATTATCTCCCTGTATTTTCAACGCCACCATAAGGTAGGTAAAACTGACATTTTTGCTTGATGATAGATATTTTATTTTATAAAATGTAATTGTTGGCATTCATTTTGGAACTATATTTTACCCAGGAATGGACAGACACAAATAGGTAGACATCAAAAGTGATCTAACATCATATCACAAAAATCAGCGATTTGTGGATAAATCCTAATAAAATAGTATAAAATTTCTAATATAGAAATCCTTTATCTAACACTAAATTCCAATTAAATGATACGTACAAAAGTTCTTCGCAAACTCTTACTAGCAATTCTTAAAAAATCATTTGAGGGATTCAATAGCATTGTGAAAAACCCAGGTAGAATTAGAAACAGGAAAATTACCAGCTCCAGTGCTTACTAGTTTTGTGACACTAAGCAACTTACACAGACTGTGAGCTTCAGGTTTAGAGTTGACATAATTCCTAACTTGTGGCTTTCTGTGACAATTAAAGGAACTAAAACGCATGACGTTTCTTTGTTATTATGGTCATGATCACTTTAGTAAATATTTTGGTAAAGAGAGACAACTTTGTTTCCCTGACAAAATGGGAAGAGAAGAAATAATAATAGCACCTGGAAAGTGCTAGAAAGGTGATTCAGACAAGTGCAATTGAGAGTCAGCCTGATATTGAGGCAGCTCTATATCTGATCTCAATTCAGCCAGTCATAAATTGTGTGATTTGGGGATAGGTTATAACACTTCTTTGAAACTCAGATCCTTCATCTTCAAAATATAAATAATAAATCTCCCATTCTCAGGGGTTTTGTGAGGACAGAAAATTAATGTAAAATGTCTGTCGCAAAAGACATTCAGTAAAGATGGCTGCCATCAGCATTACTGTTTTATTCATCACTGTCATCATCACCATCACCATCATCATCACCATCACCATCATCATCAGTGTGCATTTTCCCCTTTACAAGAGCTTTCACTGGGGCCTTGGTAGAGAAAATGACCAGTTTCTAAATGCTTTGAATTTCTTAAAAAACTTTTCATCTATTGAAAGGAAGACCCCTTGGAATATAGTAGGTATGTCAACTTCTCTACTCTGCTATTCAAATCTTCCTAGTGTTTGTAGGTCCAATTTCTTTGTCTTAAAAATGGAAGTTTAGAGCCTACAAAACCACTACCTGGGATGCTGGCATCCATATGGGCACCAGTTCCTATCCTGGCTGATCCATCTCCCTGCTAATGACTTGAGAAAAGCAGCAGCAGCTGATCCAAGTATTTGGGGCCTTGCCACCTACATAGAAGACCCAGGTGAAGCTCCTGGTTCTTGGCTTCAGACTGGCTCAGTCCTAGTTATTGTGGCCACTTGAGAAGTAAACCAGTGATGGAAGATATATCTGTCTCTCTCTCTCTCTCTCCCTCTCTCTCTCTCTCTCTCTCTCTCTCTCTCTCTCTCTGTAACTCTGACCTTAAAATATATCAATAAATCTTTTTTTAAAAAATGGAAGTCAACAAAAATCAGTTTTGTGAATGCAAGGTGGCCTTGGTCAATAAGATAAATGAGTGAAATTATCAAAGCAGAAATTCATTCAGAGACCTCATGTCAATGTTTACTTAAAGTATCCAACATTTGATTTACTTACTTGAGGTCACTATGTAGAAGATGCTAAATAAACAAGAACTATCATTTATTAGTATTAATGACTGCTACTTAAGTGTCTGAACATCGAACAATATTTGGAGAGTAAGCAATTTAACAAAGTGGCAATTACTCATGTGAGGGCAATTACACCATTTTAGTTTAATTATTAATATGATTTCTTTTAATATTCTCAATTTTAGCAACTGATCTTGTTCTAATTAAAAATGAAATATGTAAAATATTACCTGATATGATGATTTTAAATGTTCAAATTTTTGCTACTATGAGCACCTACAAATATTCAGCTAGTAACATCTCTCACACTTGATCTTAGCCAAAAGCCTGAGAAGTGGTAGTAACATCTTTCAAAGTCTTGAAATTCTCTGACTATCCATAGGAAAGGGACAGAAGTTAGAAAAGTCAAATGTAAGGGCCGGCACTGTGACAGAAGATTAAGCCTCCACCTGTGGTACCAGCATCCCAAATGGGCACCAGTTCGAGACCCAGCTGCTCCATTTTTAATCCAGCTACCTGCTAATGCACCTGGGAAAGCAGCAGAGGATGTCTCAAGTGCTTGGGCCCCTGAACCCATGGAGGAGACACAGAAGGAGCTCCTGGCTCCTGGCATCAGTCTGGGCCAGCCCTGACCATTGTGGCCATTTGGGGAGTGAACCAGCAGATGGAAGACCTCTCTGTGTGCCTATCCCTCTCTCTCTGTCTTTAAGTCTGCCTCTCAAATAAAATAAATTTTAAAAACAAATGTATTATGAAAAAACTATGCATGAA
This sequence comes from Sylvilagus floridanus, assembly GCA_949820135.1. NCBI lineage: Eukaryota > Metazoa > Chordata > Mammalia > Lagomorpha > Leporidae > Sylvilagus > Sylvilagus floridanus. The sequence goes on from OX463225.1 coordinate 125,934,121, forward strand.
TTTCAAAGGTTTTTTTTTTAAACGTCAAATGTGTCTAGGAAGATGTTAACTTAAAGAGAACCAGAAGATCTACAGTCACATACAAACATGTGATCACATAGGCATACTTATTTCAGAGACCTAATATAGCTTTTGAGGTCCCATTATTGGAAGGAATTTGTGTAAGAAAGACATATTCCTAAACCATTTACTGATATCTGGGAGTGTGATTCCTGAATAATGTCAGTTGTGGGAGACTAGAAGCAATAGTATCTGTAGGTTGGGAAATGAGCTGAGAGAAAGACCAAAAGACAAAGGATAAACCATAAAATTTGCTTAATAAAATTGTACAAGAACTGATGGAGCATTTGGCTTTAGCACCACTATATGGTCAGGGGAAGCACTCAGGAACACAGTATTGAAACCAGTTCCCATCATGACTATCCTAGAAGACTGTCATTTTTGATGACTCAGGTAATAATCAGAAATCCAAGCCTCCTAGCCTGTTCATCACCTAACTCCAAATCACATATTCTGTGCATATTTGCCAATCTGATCCAATTATTCACTGTCTTTGCTCCCTTAAATCCTTCTCCACTCTTCTGAAATCCTTAATAGGTGAGCAACAAACTTCCACACTTCTCAGTATTATATCACATTCTCTTCATGAAATGGAATTTGCTAAAAATAACTTCATCATAAGGTCCCCACTTCCTCTAAAATCTATTTCAGTGCAAGCTGCTACAGTTTGGGCATTAGTCTTGGTATCTCCATGTGTTGAATGTTAAAGGCTTGGCCCCAGGATGACACTATAAGGAGAGAGAAAAGATTGATCTAACTATGGTAATTAAGAGAAGGGCCTATTTGGAGGTCCTTAGGTCATTGAGGGAGTGCCCTCAAAAAGTACTTGTCCCAAAGGGTTGATTATGTAAGCCAGCTTAGGGCCTAAATTGTCTCCTTCCCTCTGCTTCCTGGCTGACCAAAAGGCCTTTTCTCTGCAAAGGTTCTGCCATCCACAACCTTCATCAGACACGGGACTAACAGAGCCTCCAAATTTTTAATAAACTTCAAAAACTGTGAGTAAAAATAAACCTTCTTTCATAAGCAGCTTCTGTGATGTATTTGCTAAAATAATGAGAAATTATCTAATATATAAACTTATATCTTTCACTAGGAGAATAGGAGGTATGATTAATTCTTGTTGTTTATAACTAATCCCAATTCTTTTCCTCTTACAAAATTCCCTTCTCCTCTAAGAAATCACCCAACGTCACATTTGTTTTTGGCTGATATCCTGCTAACATGTGCTTGTTCAATGGGATCTTGAACACCTGGCTCACCATATGCATTTCCAACAGAACCCAATCATTGGCCGGCGCCACGACGCAATAGGCTAATCCTCCACCTTGTGGCTCCAGCACACTGGGTTCTAGCCCTGGTTGGGGCGCCGGATTCTGTCCCGGTTGCCCCTCTTCCAGGCCAGCTCTCTGCTGTGGCCCGGGAGTGCAGTGGAGGATGGCCCAAGTGCTTGGGCCCTGCACCCCATGGGAGACCAGGAGAAGCACCTGGCTCCTGCCATCGGATCAGCATGGTGCGCCAACCGCAGCTCGCCAGCCATGGCGGCCACTGAAGTTTCAACCAATGGCAAAGGAAGACCTTTCTCTCTGTCTCTCTCCCTCACTGTCCACTCTGCCTGTCAAAAAAAAAAAAGAGAGAGAGAGAGAGAGAGAGAACCCAATCATTGTATTCAGCAGTTTCAATAACCCTGTGGATGATGATGAAATCTTGGCCTCTCAGGTCCTTGAGCTCTTCATCTCTGGTGATCATTTCCTGTACCCCACACCAGTCACTCAGTCTGTATTGATTACTTTTGCCTTTATGGTGCCAGCAAACAATCCCAATATCTTAGTGTTTTGTAAGTTAAAGATGATTTTTTGTTCATATGAAACGTCAGAGGCTGATAATCTGCAGATCTGTCCCATGCTCATCATAAACCTGGAACCCAGATTGAAGGAGCATCCTCTGTCTAAAACATATTGGGTATGTGGCAAAACAGCAATAGTAACACAAATAGACCAAGGAGGAGAGTAGTGAGTACAAGGCTCTTCAAGTTGCTTCTCAGGGCCAATGCTATGGTGCAGCTCGTTAAAGCCACAGCAGCACCAGCATCTCGTATGGACACCAGTTCAAGACCTGGCTGCTTCACTTCCAATCCAGCTTCCTGCCAATGTGCCTGGGAGAGCAACAGTGGATGGCCCAAGTCCTTGGAACCCTACACCCATGTGGGAGACCCAGAAGAAGCAGCTCTGCCCAGTCATTACGGCCATTTGGGGAGTGAACCAGCAGATGGAAGTTCTCTCTGAATCTCCTCCTTTCTCCGTGTAACTCTTCCTTTCACGTAAATAAATATATCTTTAATAAATAAATAAATAAATTTGCTTCTCAAAAATAGCTAGTGCCATTTCTGTTCATGCTTCACTTTTCAAAAAAAAAAAAAAAAGTCATGCGGCCAACCTTGGCTCAATTGGGAAGACAAAGAGCCTCCACAGGGAAGGTCTGGAAGCACAGAAAAGGGGAAAGCAATGTATGGTATGAAGGGTCTTTGAAAGTTATGGAAAGTATATAAATTTATAAAATAAACAAGTAATAATACAAAAAGTCAATAACATCGATAAATGCACCCAGTATGTGAATTTTTATCACAAACAATTGCTCGGTTTTGAAAAATATTTTTGCATCTATTGAAACAATCATGTACATTTTCATCTTTACTCTGATCTTCAAACAACAGAATTTCATTTCATAAGAAGTGAAAATCCAAGCCATGGACTTCAATAAATTATCTAGTGATACGTGAATCTAAGAAAGACACAAAACTCATAAAGAATTCTTATATCTAAACTATTGAAAGAAAACATCCTATTTTAACATAAGCTAACAAAAGAATTAAAAGAGAATTCACAAATAAATTTCACCAACAAGCACATAAAAGTTGTTTAACATAAATCCTCAAAAATATGAAAATCATAACGTAACAGAATATCTCTATATTCTCACTAGAACAGATGAGATTTCATATGCTGGCACTACTGAGGTGAGAATCCAGAACAACTGAAACCTTCATGCATTGCTCTTGGGAGAAGAAATGGCACAGCCACCTTAGAGAACAGGTTGGTTGGGCAGGCTTTTGACAGCAGTTAAGCCACCCCTTGGAATACCCATATCCTCTAAGAGGCCTGGATTTGCGTTCTGGTTCCATTCTGCATTCCAGATTCTTGCAAATGTGCACTTTTGAGGCATCATTGTTGGTTCAATATTTGAGTCATTGCCACCCACATGAGAGATTCAGACTGAATTACTGACTCCAATTTTGGCCTGGCCTAGCCTTGGCTGTTACAGACATTTAAGGGAGTGAACCAGAGGATAGGGGCACTCTCCTTTTACCCCCCACCAACTCTGCCTTTCAAACAAATAATTTAAAAAAAAAGAAAAGAAAGAAAACCAGTTGGTACCTTAGAAGGTTGATATGTCTATTCTGTTATTGAACGATTCTACTTAAGGGATTTATGCTAGAAAATTAAAACATGTTCACAAAAGATGAAAATAATATAACACATTATTCATAATTAAAAAACACAAAATAATCCAATTGTCCAACAATAAGTAAATTAGTAAGCAAACTCTACTATATTCTGATAATGGAATAATGGAATTTCATTTAATGGGAAAAACAATGGGTTTCTAATACATACAACAACATGGATAAGTCTCAAAAAACACTTTATTAAGCAAAAAAAAAGACATAAATGAGTATCTATATTTCCATGTGTATGAAATTCTAGAACAGGAAAAATGGATCTGCAGTGACAAAAACAGATCAGTTATTGTTTGTAAACATAAACATGCAAATTACCTGCTAAGTAGCACAAAGAATCCATTAGGTTGATAGAAATAGTCTGTATTTTGATTAGCACAGTGGCTATATATATAATATATATGTATATATTCTAGTTTCTCATATATATGTTAAAACTTAAGGAATAATATATACATTTCAAGTTGGTTAATTTTATGTAGACTATACTTCAATGCAGTTAATTTATAGAATAAAATTATAGTCATGTATATCACCCCTTTGATCTGTGCCAGACCCTTCCACAATGTTGTTCATCTTAGGCATTCCCTTGTGCCTCTATCCACTACCTCTATCCGCCTTTAAATTGACAGCTCTCAATATTCAGATTTTCCTAGCAAGAGGTCAGCTAAATGTCTAATTACCTTTGTAATAGTTACTTCTATTCATAAGTAAGTGATTATGCTGATGGAAATTGTTATCTCATTAGGTGTCATAGGGGGAGATTATGTTTCTTAATTGTAAACATACCAGTTGCAAACCTGCTTCCTCCACTTTGTAGCCACTTTACCTGGAGCATATTTAGTTATCCTGAATCTCTTTTTCTTTTTAAAAGAAATCCATTCATTTATCTGAAAGGCAGAATTACAGACAAAGAGAGAGAGACAGAGAGAGAGAGAGAGAGAGACCTTCCATCAAGTGTTTCACTCTCCAAATTGCCACAATAGCCAGATCTAGGCCAAGCCGAAGCCAGGAGCCTGGAACTCCATCCAGGTCTTCTCACATGGGTGGCAGGGACCCAAATCCTTTGATCATTTTCTGCTGTTTTCCCAGGCAAATTACCAGGAAGCTGAATTGGAAGTGGAACAGCTGCGACTCCGATCAACACTCATCTGGGATGCTGGCATTACAGGTGGCAGCTTAACCTGCTGTGCCACAACACCATCCCCTGAATCTCATTTTCTTTTACTATATAGTACAAATAAAAATGTTCAACTCAAAGTGTTTCACAAATTAAGAGTTATAGTAAGTGAAGAATCTGATAAGTAGCTGGGCTTGATACAGATTAGTCTAGTATTTTATGTCCTCCCACCTCATGATTTTCTATATGAGCATTTCCTACTTTTCTTAAAGAAAAGCATATACCTGTTGTCTTTATTAGCCCGAGACCTTTCTGGTTTTGGAAGACTGCCCGTCCATGTGATAGAGAATCCAATTTCCTAAGGCCTTAGAAGTACCTAACTTAGTTATGCTTTCATTTAGAATTATAAATTTATAAATTACAGATTCTTTGAGTCTGACTCTAACAGCATCAAATACAATCAATACTGAGTTAGAGTTTATATTCTCTTACAGAATGTCCTTTGTTGTGACCTAGAATCAACTCTTCTGTTCAAAGCTAATGAGGGAAGCTAATATATTTTTTTAAATAAGCTACATACTATGTCTAAGCCTTTCAGCTGTTTACCTGGATAAAACTCAGAAACATGGCAGCTTTCATCCTCAGAGAAAATATACTAAAAATTAGGGTCCTATCAAAAACCCAAGTGGCTAAAGGAAAAATAGGTAAACTGGACTTCATCAAAGCTAAAACCCCTGTGCTTCAAAGGATACCATCAGGAAAGGGAAAAGACAACCCACAAACAGAGACAATACTTGCCGGTACATATGAGATAAGAGATTTACATACAGAATGCAGAAATAATTCCCATAACCCAATATTACATGTATAAAGATAAACAAACTGATTGAAAAAAATGTGCAAAGGATTTTTCAACAGATATTTCTTCAAAGAAGATAAACAAATGCCTAATAAGCACATAAAATGATGCTTAACAGCATTAGTCATTGGAAAAATCAAATCAAAACTACAATGAGATATTACTTTATATCCACCAATGTACCTGTCAATAACCTGGTAGATACTGTATGAACAAATAGAAAGAAGATTCAAGCCTCCAGTTGTAAAATAATGCCAAGGAAGGGCAAATGTAGATTGTTCTGTTTTGATCAGTGCACATGGTGTACATGTTTTAGAAACACACTGTACTCCATAAATGTGTACAGTCACTACTAACAAAAAATGTGAACACAGACAATAACAAATACCTTCTAGAATATGGAGAAATTTTATGGAGCACTATACTCCTGGCAAGTGGTGCAGCCATTTTGAAAAATAGTTTGGCTATTTCCCAAAATGTTAAACATAGAGTTACCATATAATTCAGCAACCACAACCTTAAATTATGGATAACATATAATTACTATATTAGAGATATGCCCAGCAGACATGAAAAAATATGTCCACACAAAAGCTTGTACATGAATGTCTGTGGCAGCACAGCATGAAAGTAATACCAGTGTACATCAACTGATGAAGGCATGAACAAAATGCTCCATATGCTTCCAATAGAACATGAATTGGCCATGAACTGCGTGGAGCACTGATTCATAGTACAACATGAGTAGACCTTGAAAACATTACACCAAGTGAATGAGGACAGTCACCCAAGTAGTAAAGACCACAGACTGCATCATTCCATTTACACAAAATAGCAGATGAGGCAAATGTACAGTGACAGAAAGCAGATTACTGGTTGCCTTCCTGGCAGAGAAGGGTGGGGAGGAGAAAATGAGGTATGGCCCCAAATAGTTACAGGAATTTCCTTTTCATATTGATGAAAATGTTCTAAAATTATTAAATAGCAGTAGTGTTTTCACAACTCTGTGAATACAAAAACTCACTGAATTACACACTTTAAAATGGTGAATTTAATGGTATGTGAATTCTATTTCAATAAAAATGTTATGTATGCGTGTATGCATGTGTGTGTTTTTCACCAGTGACAGCAAAGAAACTGATAATACCTGGAAGAAATGACTGAAATAGAAGGAGGAGGAGAGGGTTACAATAATCTTGAATTACTAAGAAGGAATCTAAATTCCAAGCCAGCTTCCTATGTGTGTTCTTTGCTCATCCACCTGGTTGTGTATGATACAGATGTTAAAGAAATCCAACCCTGGAAAATGGAGGACTGGAGAGGAGAACTAACAGGGTCACAGGAAGGGATTAGCAGACAGTGCCCAGGTATTTCCAAAATAGTGTCTCCTTGATTAGTAGGCATGGTGAGAAACATAGATGCTCTACAGGAAACAAATCTGGATGTTTTGTTGCCGTCTCAGAAGATAAATTACAGAAGAATGATTTGAACTGAGAGCAGCATTGCCCTACCTTTAAGGAGAAGGATCTTTGTAGCTCTTCACTCTTGGATCAAGGGAGGTCACAGGTGGGAGTTGGAAGTGGGGATGTATTTAGGTTCTGGTGTTAGACTCTTATTCAAATATCGTCTCTGTCACTCATTAGCTGTGTATTTCAGTAAATTACTGATTTGGAACCACAGCTTTTCTTATTTGAAGTATGCCAATAACAGAATTCATTTCATTTCTCTTTTATTTGCTTCCTAAATACTTACCAAATGTCTACCACGTTGAAGGTACTATGAAAAACAGCAGGGGCTGGCGCTATGGCATAGTGGGTAAAGCCACTGCCTATAGTGCCTGCATCCCATATAGGTGCTGGTTTGAGTCCTGGCTGCTTCATTCCAATCCAGCTCTCTGCTTTGTCCTGGGAAACGAGTAGAGCATGGCCCAAGTACTTGGGCTCCTGCAACACGTGGGAGACCTGGAAGAAACTCCTGGCCCCTGGCTTCAGACTCGCACAGCTCCAGCCTTTGTGGCCATCTGGGGAGTGAACCAGCGGATAGAAGACTTAATCCCTCTCTCTCTCTTTCTCTCCCCCACACCCATACATCTGCCTCTGCCTCTCTGTAACTTTGTCCTTTAAATAAATAAATAAATCTTTTTAAAAATTTTATTTAATGAATATAAATTTCCAAAGTATAGCTTATGGAATACAATGGCTTTTCCCCTCCATAACTTCCCTCCAACCCACAACCCTCCCCTCTCCTGACCCTCTCCTTTTCCAGTCACATCAAGATTCATTTTCAATTATCTTTATATACAGAAGATCAATTTAGCATATATTAAGTAAAGCTTTCAACAGTTTGCACCAAAACAGAAACACAAAGTGTAAAATACTGTTTGAGTACTAGTTATAGCATTACATCACAATGTACAGCATTAGAACAGAGAACCTACATGAGGAGTAAGTGCACAGTGACTCCTGTTATTCACTTAACAAATTGACACTCTTGTTTATGGCGTCAGTAATCACCCTAGACGCTTGTCATGAGTTGCCAAGGCTATGGAGGACTTTTGATTCAGTTCACCGACTCTGATCTTATTTAGACAAGGTCATAGGCAACATGGAAGTTCTCTCCTCCCTCCAGAGAAAGGTACCTCCTTATTTGATGACCTGTTCTTTCCACTGGGATCTCACTCACAGAGATTTTTTCATATAGGTTTTTTTTTTTTTTTTTTGGTCACAGTGTCTTGGCTTCCCATGCCTAAAATACTCTCATGGGCTCTTCAGCCAGAACCAACTGCCTAAAGGGCTGATTCTGAGGCCAGAGTGCTGTTTAGGGCATCTGCCATTCTATGAGTCTGCTGTGTATCTCACTTCCCTTGTTGGATCGTTCTCTCCCTTTTTTATTCTATCAGTTAGTATTTGCAGACACTAGTCTTGTTTATGTGATCCCTTTGACTCTTAGTCCTATCATTATGATCAATTGTGAACTGAAATTGATCACTTGGACTAGTGAGATGGCATTGGTACATGCCACCTTGATGGGATTGAATTGGAATCCCCTGGTATGTTTCTAACTCTACCATTTGGGGCAAGTCCAATTGAGCATGTCCCAAAATGTACATCTCCTCCCTCTCTTATTCCTACTCTTATATTTAACAGGGATCACTTTTCAGTTAAATTTAAACACCTAAGAATAATTGTGTGTTAATTATAGAGTTCAACCAATAGTATTAAATAGAACAAAAAAAAATACTAAAAGGGATAACGTATTAAGTTGTTCATCAACAGTCAGGGCAAGAGCTGATCAAGTCACTGTTTCTCAAAGTGCCCATTTCACTTCAACAGGTTTCCATTTTGGTGCTCAGTTAGTTGTCACCGATCAGGGAGAACATATGATATTTGTCCCTGTGGGACTGGCTTAATTCACTAACCATAATGTTTTCCAGATTCCTCCATCTTGTTGCAAAAGACTGGGTTTCATTGTTTTTGACTGCTATATAGTATTCTATAGAGTACATGTCCCATAATTTCTTTATCCAATCTACTGTTGATGGGTATTTGGGTTGATTCCAGGTCTTAGCTATTGTGAATTGAGCTGCAATAAACATTAAGGTGCAGACTGCCTTTTTTTTGTTTGCCAATTTAATTTGCTTCGGGTAAATTCCAAGAAGTGGGATGGCTGGGTTGTATGGTAGGGTTATATTCAGGTTTCTGAGGAATCTCCAGACTGACTTCCATAGTGGCTTAACCAGTTTGCATTCCCATCAACAGTGGGTTAGTGTCCCTTTTTCCCCACATCCTCGCCAGGATCTGTTGTTGGTAGATTTCTGACTGTGAGCCATTCTGACCGGGGTGAGGTGAAACCTCATTGTGGTTTTGATTTGCATTTTCCTGATTGCTAGTGATCCTGAGCATTTTTTCATGTGTCTGTTGGCCATTTGGATTTCCTCTTTGGAAAAATGTCTATTGAGGTCCTTGGCCCATCTCTTAAGTGGGTTGTTTGTTTTGATGTTGTGGAGTTTCTTGATCTCTTTGTAGATTCTGGTTATTAATTCTTTATCTGTTGCATAGTTTGCAAATATTTTTCCCATTCTGTCGGTTGCCTCTTCCTTTTACTGACTGTTTCTTTTAAAGTACAGAAACTTCTCAATTTGATGCAATCCCAAATGTTAATTTTGGCTTTGACTGCCTGTGCTTCTGGGGTCCTTTCCAAGAAGTCTTTGCCAGTACCTATATCTTACAGGGTTTCTCCAATGTTTTCTAAAAATTTGATGGTGTCAGGTCGTAGATTTAGGTCTTTAATCCATGTTGAGTGGATTTTTGTGTAAGGTGTAAGGTAGGGGTCTTGCTTCATGCTTCTGCACATGTAAATCTTTTAAAAAATAATAGTAAATCCCAACATGGGAGATATTTTGGCTAAAATTACTAGAACATATCTTTGCTGTGTTGAAGCTGTACTGCAGAGGGACTATGTCCGATTCACTGTTATGCTTTCACATCTATCATTGTACCTGGTAAGTAATGGACTTCCAATATATGTTTGATCAAAAACTACAATTTTCTTATTACCTATAACTTTATTTTAGGGTTTTTTTTAAGATTTATTTATTTATTTGACAGGCAGAGTTACAGAAAGACAGAGAAGGAGAAAGGTCTTCCATTTGCTAGTTCACTTCCCAAATGGCCACAATGATCAGGATTGGGCCAGTGTGAAACCAGAAGCCTGGAGCTGCCTTCTGGTATTCCACATGGGTACAAGCACTTGGGCCATCTTCCACTGCTTTTCCCAAGCCATTAGCAGGAAGTTGGATGGGAAGTTGAGAAGCCAGGTCTCAAACCGGCACTGATAGGGGATGTTGGCGCCACAGGTAGAGGTTTAACCTATTACATCACAGCACTGACCCCTACTTAAAAATTTTAAAAATTGCTCACTAATACATAAAAAACAGTTTTAAAAAAGTTAACACATAGGGGCTGGTGCTGTGGTGTAGTGGGTAAAGCTGCCACCTGCTGTGCCAGCATCCCATATGGGCACCAGTTCAAGTCCCAGCTGCTCCTCTTCTGATCCAGCTCTCTGCTGTGGCCTTTGGATAGGCATAGTTCCAGCCATTGCAACCATTTGGGGAGTGAACCAATGGATGGAAGACCTCTCTCTCTCTCTCTCTCTCTCTCTCTCTCTCTCTCTCTGCCTCTGCCTCTCTGTAACTCTGCCTTTTAAATAAATAAATCCTTAAAAAAGTTACATATACAATTTTTTCTAAATAATAGCATCTTCATTAAAACAAGTTAAAATGAAAAGAAATATCCTTTGTTCTGCTTATTTTAAGTCTATATTTCTATAACAAAGATACAACAATAGCAGAAAGAAAAATTTATGTTTCTTACAAAACCCCAGAGATAAGGAGCTGCCTTCCCTGTACCTGTTCATGGATCTGGGTTCCTTATATCCCACTGTTCTCTGGTGTTGTCTTCCTCTAACTAGTCGAAGCAAATGCAAAATGATGGGATGAAAACAAAGCTATAGAGAAAAGACCCAGATTGAGACCCAGAGTGGCATGTTATACAGAATCTCCCTCCTAAAGACGCTGCTGGAATCTACAACAGTAGTGTTTGTGCAGTGATGCTAATCTGAAAGCAGGGTACAGAAACATGCACATGTCATGATGATAGCAGGTGCTGCCTTGTATTCAGTGCCAAGCAAGTGCTTCCTCACAACAGTATTGAGACATATTACTGACATAACAGATGAAGAAGCCAGGGGAAAGAGTGCCCTTAACTCCCACAAGTTCATGCAGACAGGAAGTAACAGCTAAAGTCACAATGGTGTCTGATGCAGGGCACAAGCTCTGTCCCTCCACCCTCCTTCTTCACATTAGCCACAAATTTTAAAGAAATTGTATGTCACTCAAGCTCCTCACAAAGCATCCTTTACCCTAGATGTGCAAAAGCTTTATAACACTCAACAGAAACCTTTCTTCTCTATAGCTCTGTAGAAATGTTCTAAGAGTTTCATACTTGACCTCATTTGCCTCTCATAATTTAACAATACCAATAGCCTATGCATCATTATTTCTATTTGTTAGAAGAGGGAAAGGAGAGTAGAATGCTTAATAACTTCCTCAAAGAAAGAACCAACCCACGGTTCACTATCCTGACTCCAAGTCACTGTAAGTGGTGCACTGATAGTGGTTACAACAGGATTTTACTTGTATGATCATTATAAGGTTAGTACGATGATGAAGCACATAGAGGACTTGAGGGCAGAGGCACAGAACAGTCACCAGAACTTAGGAACTAGGAATGATAGTAACAGTAGAATTAACTACTTTCTAATGAATAAAACAGTGTGACCAAAACTGGCTCCATGTGTCAAGGCAGAACAAGAGGAACTGATTTTAAATTTCAGCAGAAACACAAAACAAAAAAACAGCTAAATATCCAAAAAGATGTTTTTATAAAAGATCAAAAGAAGAAAAAAATGGGGCTGATGCTGTGGCATAGAGGGTAAAGCCGCCGACTGCAGTGCTGGCATCCCATATGGGTGCCAGTTCGAGTCTCGGCTGCTCCACTTTCGATCCAGCTCTCTACTATGGCCTGAGAAACTAGTACAAGATGGCCCAAGTCCTTGGGTGCAGCCCTGGGCCCCTGCACCCGCGTGGGAGACCTGAAAGAAGCTCCTGATCCCTGGCTTTGGATTGGCATAGCTCTGCCCATTGCAGCCAATTGGGGAGTGAACCAGCAGATGGAAGACCTCTTTCTCTCTCTCTCTCTCTCTCTCTCTCTCTCTCTCTGTATGTGTATGTGTAACTCTGTTTCAAATAAATAAATAAATCTATGAAAAAAAGAAGAAGAAAAATAACATAGTATTAAATGCCCTCCTTGAAAAATTTCTAGTATGGGATTGATGAGAAAACACTTCATGCCAAGGTAGAATTGGGTGGAGTCTTCTCCAAAGCCTGGAAGTTGGAGTAGAAGTTTGTAGAATGTGCCTGCCTAAGAAACAAAGAACTTTGGAGCAGAGAACCCAAGTTTGGGTCCTGGCCATAATTACACCCCATATAATCAGTGTGACCACGTTCAAGGCACTGAATCCTACTGAACCTGTTTCATCTCCAGAAAAATCTTATTGCATCTTTTCTCATGTTTCTCTCCTAGGGCTGTCAAACACTACAACAGAGATCACCTCCATGAGGGTACATTGTGAATTGTAACTGTGCTCACTATTGTACTCCGATATTGAGTGGGGCACATCATCTAATCATGATCAGTATATTGTTAGTTTATGTACTTGTTCTATATTCTCATATCTTGTTCTCAATACTCATATCTTGTTTTATGCCTCTTTTCACTGAAAATGAATGATTTTATGCTAGTTTACATACATTTGCTTAGAAAATCAAGCAAAAGTCAAAATTTCTTTCTGATCTTTCTTTAAAAGTCAAGATTTTACTGAAAGTAGATCACTGAAGAAACTAGAGTTTCAGCCTGTCTTCCATTTGTCAAGGATAGTGGACAATCAGGGCTTACAGACTGCTTCAGTCCTCTGTGAGCCACTCTCTCATCATTAGCATTGGTTGCCAAATTGCTTTTGGCTCTACTCTCTAGCATTTCCTCTTCTCTAATTGATGCATCTTTCTGAATTGTGGAGGTACAGGTTCCCCTTCTTCGTGTTAAATGACCCTATAAAAATTGGACATTTTCATGAAAATACTCCAGAGAACGTGAAAAATTAAGGCAGAATTAAGACAAAGGTTTTACTCTAGGATGTGGTATTATGATAATGCATAAAAAAGGCCAAATAGGGAAGAGGATGGTGTGGGTTCAAAGGTCAGTTTTAAAAACAGGTTCAGAGGGGCCTGTGTTGTGGCACAGCAGGTTAAAGCCCTGGCCTGAAGCGCTGGCATCTCATATGGGTGCCTGTTCTAGTCCCAGCTGCTCCACTTCTCGTCCACCTCTCTGCTATGGCTGGGGAAAGCAGTGAAAGATGGCCCAAGTCCTCTGGTCCCTGCACCTTCATGGGAGACCTGGAAGAAGATCCTGGCTTCGGATCAGTGCAGCTCCGGCCATTGCGACCATCTGGGGAGTGAACCTCTCTGTCTCTACCTCTCTCTGTAACTCTGTCTTTCAAATAAATAAAATAAATCTTTTTAAACAATTAAAAAATAAAAACAGATTCAGAGACTGAGATTTCACTTCAAATGTAACACTCTCAATGTGATTCATTTATCAGATACGTGATTCACAAAGATTTTACCACACGTAAGTGATTACTTTTTTACTCTGTTGATACTGTCTTTTGATACTCAAAAGTTTAAATTTTCATGAAGTCCTTTTGTCTACTTTTTTGTGGTTGTCACTTGTTCCTTTGGTATCATATCTAAGAAGTTGCCAGATTCATTATTGTGAAAATTTTGTCTGATATTTCTTCTACACCTTTTATAGTTTTCAGGCTTACATTGAGGTATTATTTAAAATATCTTTTGGGGCCAGCACTCTGGCATAGCAGGTAAAGCTGCCACCTGCAGTGCCAATATCCCATATGGTTAACTGTTCATATCCCGGCTGCTCCACTTTCAATCCAGCTCTCTGCTATGGCCTGGGAAAGCAGTAGGAGATGGCCCAAGTCCTTGGGCCCTGCACCCGCATGGGAAACCCAGAAGAAGCTCCTGGCTCCTGACTTCAGATTGGCACAGCTCTAGCCATTGCAGCCAACTGGGGAGTGAACCAGAGGAGGGAAGACCTCTCTCTCTCTCTCTCTCTCTCTCTGCCTCTCCTTCTCTCTCTGTGTAATTTTGACTTTCAAGTAAATAAATAAATCTTTAAAAAATAAAATTAAAAATTAAATATCTTTTCTATTTAGTGTTACATAATTTTATTCTTTTGCATAGTATATCCAGTTTTCCCCACAGCATGTGCTGAAAAGCCTGTTCTTTCCTGCCATTGAATCATTTTGGACTGCACAGGACACACACATCATTTTGTCATATACAAGGGCACTTCAAGATGTAATAGAAACATGGAATGAAAATATAAGCTTATTTTTGATGCAAAAGAATGAAATCCATTCAATTTTTTTTCATAGTATGTATTTTCCATTAAATTGTTAAAGATTCTTTGTATGCAAGAGTTTATTTCTGGACTCCCATGCAATGTCATGGCTGAAATGTCATTGGCTGAAATATCTGTCTTTATACCAGACTACACTGTAGCTTTGTATTAAGTTTTGAAATTAACAAATATAATTCCTCCTACTTTGCTTTTTTTAAAGATTGTTTTGGCTGTTTGGGGTTCTTTCAGATTTCATATTAATTTTACATAAGCTTTTCTATTTCCAGAAAAAAAATGTCTGGGATTTTAATAGGAATTATATTGGGATGTGTTTGCATTTATTATTTAATTACCTTTAACAGCAGTATTTTATAATTTTTGACCACACAGTCTTTCACCACCTTGGATAACTTAATTCTTAAATATTTTACTTTATTCTATTCCTAAAATATTTTTTGCTATTAGAAATAGAGCCTTTGTAACTTCCTTTTGAGATTGTACACTATTAGTAACCAATTTTTGTGTTTGGCTTTGCATCCTGCTACTTTACTGAATTCATTCAACACTTCTAACATTTTTTTTTTAAATCTTTAGTGTCTTCTACAAATAAGGTCAAATTGTCTGTGAACCAAGATCACTTTGCTTCTTTCTTTCCAATTTGAATAGCAGTTATCAATTAAATTGACTAATTCACCCTGGATAGAGCTTCTAGAACTGTGATAAATGGAAATGATAGCAGCAGTCATCCTAGTCTTGTTCCTGATCTTAGAGGAAGTTTTCAGTTCTTCACCACTGAGCTATGGGTTCACTATGGGTTTTTCATGTGTAGCTTTTACACTAGACAGTGTCCTTGTGTTCTTAGCTTGTTTAATGTTTTTATCTTACTACTGTGTTGAATTTTGTGGGATTATTTTCCTTCAACAATTTAGATGAGCATGTGAGTTTTTTTCTCTTTATTAATTTAAATGTGTTTTGTTGATGGATTTTTGTGTGTTAAACCATCCTTGCATTTCAGGAATAACCACACATAGTGGCTTATCTTTTTAACATGCTGTTGAATTCCGTTTTCTGGTATGTTACCAAAAACAGTTTTCTTAATATTTATAAAGGATATTTCTCTGTTGTTGTTGTTGTTGTGGTGTGTGTGTTTTGTAGCATTGTTATCTACTTTGGGTATCAGGGTGGCCTCACAGAATGAGTCAGGAGGTGTTCCCTCCTCTTCGATTTTTTTTTTTAAAGGAAATGGTGTTAATTCTTTCAGAGTTTTATAGAATTCATTGATGAAGCCATCAGGTCCAGGGTTTTTCTTTGTTGGGATTTTTTTTAATTACTCATTCCATCTCTCTGCATCTTTCAAAATTTGGCCTTAAATTCACAATAAAAATCTTCTCTTCTACAGTTTTGCCCGTGTTGTTTAGATATCTCAACTGTCTTGATTTTTACATTTTAGGAATAAAAATGCTCCATCTGTTTTCTCAATCTCCAAAGCTCAATCTCTTGAGTGCTTCCCATTGAACTCTCTTCCTGATCTCCCTCTTCTTCTCGAGGTTCAATAAAGAGGATGAGGTGCTTCTTCCACTCTCCAGAAAGGAGAAATGATTTACTGAATACTTCCATCTTTCTCTCAGTCCTTATTTTTCATCAGCATTATTATCAGAGAAATAATTCAGATGATAGAGTCTAGGGAGCTGCCTGACATCTCAAGAGCAACAAAGAAAAATAACAATATACATTTATAAAATAAGCTCCACACTATTTTCACTGTATCCCACAGAAGCAAGCTGGTGTTCAGTGAGGTGAGCTTTTCTCTGCTTCCTGACCCCAGAGCATAAGCAAACTCTCAGTGATGGGATCTCATACTTGTGGAGCAGATCGCAGCACCAGTTCCTCTGCCTGTGATTGGGATGAACACATTCATTTGCAGCAAGACACAGAAAGTCTGTCACATTCACCAACCCAGCCCAGCCAATTAAAAAGCTAATATCACAGTTACTACTTGGCTCCTTTTCTGCTCTTAATTGCTTAGAAGCCAAAACAGAGACTAGTGAGTGATTAGCATCCCCCAAGCACCAACGTTGCCTCTTCTGCTGTTTTTCTAGCTCTTTGCCTCTTGATCTTAATTAATTCTGCGCAGCATAATATGTCCCAACCTTCTTTGTATGAAAGAAGCTAATTGTGGTCATACTAAATAATGCAAAAATATCTCCATAATAAGAGTGTTCTCATTTTTTTAATACATAAAATAAATAGAGAGCATATTGTGGGTCTAGCATGATACTTGGCACACAACAAATATAAAATAACTATTTGTTGAAATGATACCAACTATAGAAATATTTTTAACAATACAGTTGAGGATCCACACAGAGTGGCATTTATGATTATTTATATATTTTCCATCCAAGAGTACCACATTTCCTATTTTTAAAAAACAAATTTTTACATATTTTAAGTATTGACCACATGAATCTTACAGCTGGATAGACAAAATATCCATATTTAACAGTCTGGCTAGAGACCTTATTGCTAATCAGGCCTCTTCAAAATGCAGTATATTCATCCTGATTGATACAGTTTCTCACACATCGAGGAGATATTTTTCTAAGTCATCTGTTCATTCACTAACTGAACTTTATAGAATTTCTAATATAAGCAAGACACTGTACTTGGAAATAAGAAGATAAATGAGATATTTTCTACCTTCAGGAGCTTGCAATCTAATAGAAGTAATAATTCACGTGTATAAATTGTTTTAATATAAGGAGCCATTGGTGATACAGGAGACGTACTTTAGGAGAGTAGAAAGGTGAAAACTTTGGGGGGATGGGAGAGCTCACTTCTTGCCAGGTAACTGTGAGTGAAGAATTAAAGGGTTTTTAGGAAACCTAAAGAGTTTTAGAGTAGCACTAAGGAGGAGGGAAAGTTAGAGAATAATGAATCCTAGAAGGAATAGTACAGATAAACACTTATATTACCCCAATTCACAAGAACCAAAAATTCAAAACAAGCTTAATGTCTATCAGCAGAATACTTAACATACTATCATACACTTCATATACTATCATACACTTAATATACTTTGGTATACTATATACCATACATTAATGACCATCACTAAATGCAACAATGCAGATGACTCTCAGAAGAATAATTTTGAGCCAAAGAAAGCAGATACAAATGATGAAATATCTTACACCACATATGTAGCCATTTATATAAATTTCCAAAAGGCAAAATCTATGGTGTTTGTTAGGATCAAGATAGTGACTATAGCTACTTTTGGCCAGAAACAAGATAAGGACCAGGAGAAGCTCATGTTTGGGTGGAGGGGTGGGAGGCTGGTAGTAGTTTCTTTTTTTCTTTTTTTTTAAATTTATTTATTTACTTGACAGGCAGAGTTAGACAGTGAGAGAGAGAGACAGAGAGAAAGGTCTTCCTTCCGTTTGCTCACCCCCAAAATGGCCGCTACAGCCGGCACTGCACCGATCCGAAGCCAGGAACCAGGTGCTTCCTCCTGGTCTCCCACGCAGGTGCAGGGGTCCAAGCACTTGGGCCATCCTCCACTGCCTTCCTGGGCCGCAGCAGAGAGCTGGACTGGAAGAGGAGCAACCAGGACTAGAACCCGGCACCCATATGGGATGCTAGCGCCGCAGGTGGAGGATTAGCCAAGTGAGCCACGGCACTGGCCCAGTAGTTTCTTTTTTTAAGTATTTATTTATTTATTTATTTAAGAGACAGAGAGAGAGAGAGAGAGAGAGAGCAAGCTCACGTCTACTGGTTCACTATCTCAAATATCAACAATTGCAGAGCTGGCCTGCAGTGGACACCAGGAGCCAGAATTCAATCCAGGTCTGCCACGTGGGGTCAGGAAGGAGAGAAAAGCTCATTTCACTGAAGGTCAGGTTGTTTCTGTGGGATACAGTGAATATAGGGTGGAGCTTATGTTATATATGTATGTTATTACTTGAGCACTCGCCGCTGCCTCTCAGGATCTGCAGTGACATTAAACTGGAGCCAGGAGGAGGTAGTCAGAAAAGGAACCCAGGTGCTCTTATGCGGAATACATGCACCTTGAACACTAAACCAAATAGTCACTTGGTCGTTGGTGGTGGTACAAGGGTGTGCCTGCTCTTGTAGAAGTTCATTAAGCTGACCCTTCACAAGCTGTGCATTTATGCATATGTCTTTGAGACTGTGACAAAAACAAAACAAGAAGTAAGTACAAAGATGAGAAATTCAATATATGCAGAAAGACTGGCAACTCCACATGGACTGAAGGTTTAAGGTAAATGAAAGGAAAGTAACTGTAAAGATGGCAAGCATCTTGGTAATAAAATACTAAATTAAAATCGATAAAAACCACACAGTTACGAAGCAATGCTTACTCTGTCTTCTCAACTAATAGCCCCTCTAATTTATGATGATTCTCCCTTCCATAGTTTCTGGGTCTCAGGAAAAAGTGTACTGGACAAGAAGTTTGGGAACATTAGGTAGTGTGTAAGGTCCTTTATCCTTTGTGACAGGGTAAGTAACCGAAACACAATTTAGCAGTGATGCAATTTACCATTGGTTAGCAATTCTCTGCTAATCTCCATCTACAAAGCAAACTGCACATGATTGTCCTGAGTGCAGGGACCAGGATTCACTGGCGAATGAGATGTGGGAGGATTTTGTTCGATATTCTTAAATGCTGTTAATTATGAAACAAGGTGAGTATTTGTTAAATCCCTGCATCAGGGATCAGTGTTGTGGCACCGCAGGTAAAGCCACTACCCGCAACTTTAATATCGCATATGGGTGTTGGTTCAGTCCTGGATTCTACATTTCTAATCCAGCTCCCTGCTAATGCACCTGGGGTGGCAGCAAAAGATAGCTCAAGTTCTTGGGCCCCTGAACCATGTGGGAGACCTGAAAGAAGCTCCAGGCTCCTGGCTTTGGCCTGGCCCAGCCCTGCAACTGGCTGTTGCAGTCATTAGGGAATGAACCAGCAGATGGGAACATATCTCTCTCTCTTTCTCTCTCTGTAACTCTGTCTTTCAAATAAACAAAATAAACTTTAATAAAAGCCCTCCTTCAATGTCTTTTCCCTTTAATAATCATCTTTTGAGCAACTATAGCATCCCAGGCCCTGTACAGTATTCTGGCGATACAAGGTCAAGTAAAACGTTCCATCAACAAAACAGACATTGCTCAAGTAGATTAATCTCTGTCCATCTTGCTGAAAATATGATTGCTAGAAAGAACATACCTGGGGCATTATTGCAGCCCAGTGGGGTCTGCCCTAGCAGAGTTACAAACATCACTGCTTTGGACGAGAGTCAGCTGGGCAAAATAGTATTTCAAAGAACATTTGTAATAAGATTTTTGCCTCTAATAGTACAGAAAGGATTTGCCAAGCAAATTACTGGTAGAAACAAGGGAAGTGTTAGCCTAGTTAAGAATGAGGAGCTTTAGAAGGAGCATTTGCAGCTGAACAAAGAATATGCTAATTATAACTTAATCATACTCACTTGTTAAAGCAGTGACAAGAATTTCCAACATTGATACTTCTGTTCCCCTCTCCCTGTTAACAGTGTTACTATGAGTACTTCAGATTAATAAGATCACATATATAGTTCAAATCTCCCTCCCAAAATTCTGAACACTCTAAACCCAGTAGACATTCCCCCAGGACTTGACAACTTCCCTACAAAATCTGTTGCTGCTGTCACACTGCCAGTCCCAGTTACTAGCCACCAAGTACCCCAAATTAGAAGCCTCAGGCTGTTATGAGACTCTTCCATCTCCCTTACAAAAAGCAGCCAACAAATCCAGTCCATTTTGTTCTACCTTCCAGTTATCTCTGTAATTAAATTCTTCTTCTCCCCTCCAAGTGTCTCGATTCTAGCCCTTAGCATCTATCAATGAACTTTCATATTAACCATATTCCTCTCCTAAATAATCTTATCTCCTGTCTCTTCAAACTTCAACCCTCTCTCTCCCAACTCCCATCATCATCTTTTTAAGAATATTAACAAAAGAAGGAGAGTAAAATTCAAATCAAAATGCTTAATAATAAAAAAAGCAGGCAAAAGATATGAGTAGATGTTTCTCAGGGAAGGAAAAATAAAAGTTCCTCTTATCCATGGTAAGAGAAATGAATTTAAAGCGACCTGGATTCACCTATTAGAATATTAAAAGGGGACCAGTGCCGTGGCTCACTTGGTTAATCCTCCACCTGCGGTGCTAGCATCCCATATGGGCGCCAGGTTCTAGTCCCGGTTGCTCCTCTTCCAGTCCAGCTCTCTGCTGCGGCCCAGGAAGGCAGTGGAGGATGGCCCAAGTGCTTGGGCCTCTGCACCTGCATGGGAGACCAGAAAGAAGCACCTGGCTTCTGGCTTCAGATCAGCATAGCTCCAGCCGTAGCAGCCTTTTTGGGGGTGAGCAAACGGAAGGAAGACCTTTCTCTCTGTCTCTCTCTCTCTCACTGTCTGTACCTCTACCTGTCAAATAAATAAATAAAAATCTTTAAAAAAGAATATTAAAAAGGAAGCAAAGCAAGTTTCATAGCAATCTCTCTTGGTGAAGCAGTATGGAGCAGGTACTTCCATACATCGCCAGGAGGGGCAGAAAACAGAATTCTATAAATAGCAAGACGTCAATAGCTCTGAAAAACAAACACAGAACCACAGCTCGAGGACTACACCTCCACCCTGTAGATAAGCACTCACATTTGAGAAATTATTCATGCACAAGGCTATTGATCACAGCATTTGTGTAATAGTTTGAGATGAGAAACATAAATATTTTTAAAGAGGAGACTGACTAAACAGACTCTCATGTAATAAAACCCTATGTAGCTGTTTAAAAAAAGAGAAAATGATGGAAAGTAAATGTTAAAATAATTTTGTATGTAGCTATAGAGAAAGATGGGCAAGATACACAGCGTATGTAAGAAGAAGCAAGGCAATAGCCTCACACACACACACACACACACACACATTTGTGTTTGCTTAGCTGTGATCTAGCCAACTCTGGAAAGTTACCTACAGAAGTAGATTAGCTAAGGAATTAATAGAATTTTGTTATCTATGGTGTACATGTACTTTTCACTGTATTTCTCTTTCTACTTTTTAATTTCTAGGCCACATGACTGTAGTACATATTTAAATAATTAAATAAATTTACTTTTCAATAATGCATTTTCTCCATCTTCACATATGCCCTGCCTACTGTTTTAGGCCCAATTTCTTTTTTTTTTTTTTTTTTTTTTTTTTTTTTTTTACAGGCAGAGTGGACAGAGAGAGAGAGAGAGACAGAGAGAAAGGTCTTCCTTTTTGCCGTTACCGCGCTCATCCGATGGCAGGAGCCAGGAGCCAGGTGCTTTTCCTGGTCTCCCCATGGGGTGCAGGGCCCAAGCACTTGGGCCATCCTCCCCTGCACTCCCTGGCCACAGCAGAGGGCTGGCCTGGAAGAGGGGCAACCGGGACAGAATCCGGCGCCCCGACCGGGACTAGAACCCGGTGAGCCGGCGCCGCAAGGCAGAGGATTAGCCTGTCGAGCCACGGCGCCGGCCATAGGCCCAATTTCTATCATTTCACCCAAACCAACTCTCAGAAAGCCTATTGGCTTTGGGGAACTGAACCCGTCAGGTAACCCTCTTTGTCTCTTGTCTTGAAGGACAAGTGTTTTCTGCTTAACGTATCTTCCTGTACTGCTCTCTACCACTCCACCACCCAGCACAATTGGCTTGACCCTGAGGATTTGCTCCCAGTAAAGGGTGCATGCCATTATTCCTACAAGTGGCTCTAACACCCCACTTCTCATATGTGCTTAAAACACGGTTCAGGGCTGTTTGGAGTGATGTGTACCTGATGTTCCCTAAGAAGATCCTTCTCCCACTTCCAATAATGTTCCTCAGTGTGGTAGCTTGTGGGGTTTGGCTTATCTCTCTAAGGAAAATCATATGTTCTGTCTGATTTGTGGTAGGTAACATAAAGAGAGCAAAAAATGTATATGAGTGAAATTAGAATCTTGGAATTTGATTATTGTTTATAGCCTTTGTCTATATTCCTGTGTAACAATTGTCTATTTTTTGCTTTTTGAATTCTTTAGTTAGTGGAAGATTAAACTTGTGATTATAAAGTAGATTGAGATGGTGTCACAAAAAGTAAAAGGAAAGAAAGAAAAAGAGGGGGAGAGAAGAAGGGAAGTATCATGGTACACTTGGAATTGTATCTATGAACTATGTGAAATCTGTTCTCTTTATATTAATAAGAAATGGAATTAAAAGATTTAAAAAGTGTTAGTATTTAATCACAAATTGTTTTCTAGTTTTTTCACATCAACTTTCTCCAATAGAATCATTAATGAGACTTTTTCTGTTAATAGTAGGAAATAATGAAAACTAATATTTATTTAGCTTTCTATCTGCTCTAGGATAGCACTATCCCAAATACAATTTTCTGTGATTACCAAAATATTCCATACTTTTATATATGGTGACAATACCACTTGTGATTCTGAGCACCTGATATTTGGAGAATGCTAAAATTCTTGGTTTTATCTAATCCTAATTAATTCAAATTTAAGTACAAATAGTTGATAGCTATAATATTAGATGGTGTACCTCCAAGCTTTGGCATAACTTACAGATCTTATTTCATCCTCACAAGAACCCAACAAGTTGGATATTATCACTATTTCCATCTTACTCATAAGAAAATTGTGTGCATTTTCTATAAATTAAATCAGTCAGTTTGCCTTCTTTTGTATCTGACTTCTATTTATTGTAAATATTTTTCAAGTTTTTTTTTATTTTTATTTATGCATCTAAGAGGCAGAGAGACTGAGAGACAGGGCTCTCATTTGCTGATTCATTCCTCAAATGCCTTCAAAAGCCAGGAATGGACCAAGTCAAAGCCAGGGGCTGGGAACACAACCCAGGCTTCTTAACATCAGAAACTCAATTCCTGGAGACATCGTAACTGCCTCCCACAGTCTGTATTTGCAGGATGGTGGAGCCATGAGCCAGAGCTGGGTATCTAACCCAGCTACTCTAATTTGAAACATGGAAATGTGGCCGGCGCCATGGCTCAACAGGCTAATCCTCTGCCTTGCGGCGCCGGCTCACCGGGTTCTAGTCCCGGTCGGGGCGCCGGATTCTGTCCCGGTTGCCCCTCTTCCAGGCCAGCCCTCTGCTGTGGCCCAGGAGTGCAGGGGAGGATGGCCCAGGTGCTTGGGCCCTGCACCCCATGGGAGACCAGGAAAAAGCACCTAGCACCTGGCTCCTGCCATCGGATGAGCGCGGTGCGCCGGCCGCAGCGCGCCGACCGCGGCAGCCATTGGAGGGTGAACCAACGGCAAAGGAAGACCTTTCTCTCTGTCTCTCTCTCTCACTGTCCACTCTGCCTGTCAAAAAAAAAAAAAAAGAAAAAGAAAAAGAAACATGGAAATGTAAGTGCTAAGCTAAATACCCACCCCTGTAATTTTTTTAATATCATTCACATAGTTGTATCAGTAGCCTGTTACTTTTTATTATCAAGTAGTATTCCATAGGATGAATACACCACAATTTGTGCATTCTTTTATTGATGGACATCAGGTTAGCAATTTGGAGCTATTATAAACACAGATACTATGGTCATTGTTATACAAATCTTTGGTTATATGTTTTGGTTTTGGTTTCTTTGCATAACTATTTAGCAGTGATATTTATTGGTCACATGGTAAACATATTTTTAACATCCAACAAAATTCCCTAACTAATCTACAAAGCACTTGTACCATTTCACATTCCAGCAGCTGTACATGAGAACTCCAATTGCTACATATACTTGCCATCATTTTATTTAGTTAATTTTTCCAATTTTAGTCATTTTGATGTTAAAATAGTATCTCAATGTGATTTCAATTTTAATTTTCCTAATGTCTAAAACTATTAAGCATTTTGTTATGTGCCTAATAGTCATTTATATATCTTCCCCATGGAGTGTATTTTCTTCCTAATTTTTCATTAACTTGTTTGACTTTTATTTTGTTTTGCAGGAGTTCTTTATATATTCTCCTTTTTCCCATATATATTAATATACTGAGAATGTTTTCTCCAGTCACAAAAAGACAAATACCATATGGTCTCTCTGATCTTTGGTAACTTGTAGAGTACTTAAAACGAAATCCATAGGAGTGAAACTGACACTTTGAGATGCAATGATTTTGAACAGCCCTTGCCTTGACTTTCAAGGAACAATTGTTTTCTTGTTTGTTTGATTGATTGATTTTGTTCTTTTCTTTTTTTATATCTATTATTTGGTGTAGGGTTAATTTTATAAGTATAGAAATTAACTGAAAATTGATCTCTATTAAAAATAAGAATGGGAAAGAAAGATGGAGGAGGAAGAAAGGCAGAAGAAGGAGTGGGAAGGAAGTAGGGGGTAAAAATCATGTTCCCAAATCTGTATAAAATAAATGCATGAAGTAGTATTCCTTAAACAAAATTTTTAAAAAGATTTCATTAATCTTCCACTCAAACTTCACCAAATTTTGGTGTTTGTTCCTGCTTCAATTTTAACAGAATCTATGTTGTTCTGATAGGTGCTCTTTCCAAACTGGTGCCATGTTCCTCTTAGTCCTTCAAACTAGATCTTGTTCAGACAAGCTGTAACAAGCTAACATAGTTTATTTGGGTACAAAAAAATGAAATGCATGTTTAATTTTTCACATCAGGGTATATTATATCTGGTCTCCATTAATCAAACCAAAATAATAAGTATGGTGAAATATAAAACCTTTTTACCAAAATTTTCCTAAACAGAAGTAAGGAAAGTGGAGGCTTGTGACACTGTTAATGATGGCAAAACTAGAGAAAAATGGCCCAATCATGATTTTACCCAAGATAGAGAATAGCTTTAATATTAAAAATCCCTAGAGAAGGTCCTAAAGTTTTCTTCAGCTAAGAGCTGGAGTTTTCCATGCAAATCACCATTAGAATCAGTAGTAACATTTGTTTATGGCCCTGCTGTGACACCTCTCAGTGCCTTGATTCAGACTTCCCTCCAGCACCTGTACTAGGATTAGTGAGTGATCCTTCTCTGATCATCTTCCCTCTTTATTAGACCTTTACTACTATATTTGCTGTTATATTTGCATAAGGACTTTTGGTAAATTCACTATTCAGTTGTACACACAGCAATTGAGTTCTCCTCTTGAATCCTGACTGATACAGAAAGGAGTAAGTGGTGAAAGAAATGGACGAAAAGAGAGAACAAAGATGAGAAAGCTCAGTTGTAGATACTGATAGGAGGATTGCTTGCAACCCTCCAGCTGTTTCCTGTGGGCACAATGTTGTTATGTCATGGTTGCACTGCATGAAGTGTCATTCCATTCCTGACAGTTATTGTATCATCTTTTTTTTTTTTTTTTTTGGAGGGCAGAGTTAGAGAGAGAGAGAATATTTCATCTGCTGGTTCTTTTCCCAAATGGCCATAATGACCAGGACTGGACCAGGCCAAAGCCAGGGGTCTAGAGCTTCCTCTGGGTCTCTGGCATGGGTTCAGGGACCCAGGGACTTGGGCCATCTTCTGCTGCTCTCCCAGGCACATTAGCAGGGAGCTGGATCAGAAGTGAAGCATCCAGAATCAGCCCTTCAGGCATTCGGATCTGGCTAAAAAGCCCATGAGAGTACTTCAGGCATGGAAAGCCAAGACACTCTGGGAAAAAAAAAAAAAAAAAACCCTAAATGAAAGATCTCTGCAAGGGAGATCCCAATAGAAAGAATGGGTCATTAAAGAAGGGAGGAGAGAACTTCCACTTTGACTATGACCTTGTCTAAATAAGATTGGAGTTGGCAACTCAAAAGGTTTCCATAGCCTTGGCCACACATGACAAGAGCCTAGGGAGATTACTGATGCCATAAACAAGAGTGTCAAATTGTTAAATCAACAACAGGAGTCACTGTGCACTTAACCCCATGTAGGACCTCTGTCTTTAATGTGTTGTACTATGTGAATTAACTGTATAACTAGTACTCAAACAGTACTTTACACTTTATGTCCTGTGTGGGTGCAAACTGTTGAAATCTTTACTTAGTATATACTAAATTGATCTTCTGTATATAAAGATAATTGAAAATGAATCTTGTTGAAGAATGGGATGGGAGAGGCAGTGGGAGATGGGATGGTTGCATGTGGGAGGGAGGTTATGGGGAGAAAAGCCACTATAATCCAAAAGTTGTACTTTGGAAATTTATATTTATCAAATAAAAATTTTAAAAAACAAGTGGAGCATCTAGGACTCAAACTGACACCCATTTGGGATGCCACCACTGCTGGCCATGGCTTTAACCCAGTGTGTCACAGCATTGGCTCCTATTGCATCATCTTAAATCGTCATTTCAACTTCTTCTTAGCTTCATTGCTTGGTTTATGCTTGAGGTCTTTCCTCACAAGGTTGTTTTGAGAATGAGTTAAAATATAGCTTTCCAGTGTTCTCTGTAAATTTAAATGTGAGCTTCATCTTGCATATATTACTATTCTTATCAATAGCACCATCACCATCATCAATCCTACAACTAATTACTTGTTAGCATCTCCATCATGTTAAATAAGACTTTCTCTACAGTTGCCTTGTGGCAGACTCAGATAAAAGTTTAGAAGAAAAACTTAGAGTTGTCAAACCCCTGTGAGGCTTTGAGTTCTCTGCAAATTTCTGTGATGGTTCTTCCATTGTAATCCATAAACTGTACTTTGGAAATTTATATTTACTAAATAAAAAAAAATTTAAGAACTCCTATTCAAAGTAATATTTTATTAAAATAAGAATCTGTGTGTGGCATGGGCATTTGGTCTAGCAGATGAGATGCCCAGATAAACTATATCAGAGTACCTCAGTTCAATATGAGGCCCTGCCTCCTGATTTCCTGTCCTTGCAGACCTTGGGAGGTAATGGTGATGGCTCAAGTAATTGGGCCCATACCATTCACAGGGAAGATCTGGATTGCCTTCCCAGCTCCTGGCATCAGCACGGTCCAGTTTCAGCTGTTCTGGGCATTTGAAGAGTAAACCAACAGATGGGAGCATTTGCTGTCTGTCTTGTCCATCTGTCTCTCTTAATCTCTGCCTCTTGAGTAAACAAAAGCAAGTAATAATTATTTCACTTAAAGTAAAGTGAATCAGGTCTAAAAACATTTTCCTGGGGCTGGCATTGTGGCATGGAAGGTTAAGCCACTGCCTGCAATGTCTGCATCCCATGTGGGAACGCCAGTTCAACTCCCAGCTGCTCTGCTGTCCCTCCAGATTGCTGCTAATATACCTGGAGGGCAGCAGAACATGACATAACTACTTGGGCCCCTATCACCAACACGGAGACCTCGCTGGAATTTCTGGCTTTCAGCTTCAGATTTACCTGGCCCCACCTATTTCAGGCATTTGGGGGTTAACCAGAGGATAAACGCTATCTTTCTCTTGGGGTTTGGTACTGTGGAGTACCATGTAAAGCTGCCACTTGCCACACTATTTGGGACATGCTCAATCGGACTTGCCCCCAATGGTGGAGTTAGAAATGTGCCAGGGGATTCCAATACAATCCCATCAAGGTGGCATGTACCAATGCCATCTCACTAGTCCAAGTGATCAATTTCAGTTCACAATTGATCACACTGATAGGTCTAAGAGTCAAAGGGATCACATAAACAAGACTAGTGTCTGCTAATACTAACTGACAGAATGAAAAAGGGAGAGAACGATACAACATGGGAAGCAGGATACACAGCAGACTCATAGAATGGCCTCAGAATCAGGCCTTAAGGCATTCGGATGAGAGCCTAGGGTGATTCCTGATGCCATAAACAAGAGTGTCAAATTGTTAAATCAACAACAGGAGTCACTGTGCACTTACCCCCAAGTAGGACCTCTGTCCTTAATGTGTTGTACTATGTGAATTAACTGTATAACTAGTACTCAAACAGTACTTTACACTTTATGTCCTGTGTGGGTGCAAACTGTTGAAATCTTTACTTAGTATATACTAAATTGATCTTCTGTATATAAAGAGAATTGAAAATGAATCTTGATGTGAATGGAATGGGGGAGGGAGTGGGAGATGGAAGGGTTGTGGGTGGGAGGGAAGATATGGGGGGGGAGCCATTGTAATCCACAAACTGTACTTTGGAAATTTATTTTTGCTAAATAAAAGTTGAGAGAGAGAGAGAGAGAGAGAGAGAGAGAGAGAGAAAGGTCTTCCTTCCATTGGTTCACCCCCCAAATGGCCACCACGTCTGGCGCTCTGTGCTGATCCGAAGCAAGGAGCCAGGTACTTCCTCCTGGTGTCCCATGCGGGTGCAGGGCCCAAGGACTTGGAACATCCTCCACAGCCTTCCTGGGCCATAGCAGAGAGCTGGACTGGAAGAGGAGCAACAGGGACAGAACCAGCGCCCCAACTGGGACTAGAACCTGGGGTGCCGGCGCCACAGGCGGAGGATTAGCCTAGTGAGCTGTGGGGCTGGCCAAGGCTGCTCTACTTCGGATCCAGTTTTCTGATAAATGCCCAGGAAAACAACAGATGGTAGTCCAAGTGTAAGGGTCACAACCACCCACATGGGAGGCCCAGAAGAAGCCCCTGGCTCCCGGCTTTGGCATGGCCCAGTCCCAGCTATTTTGCCCATTATGGGGAGTGAGCCAACATATAAACGGTATATCCTCTGTCTCTCCCTCTCTTGTTGTAACACTTACTTTCAAATAAATAAATAAATCATTAAATAAATGAACAAAAAAGATATCTCTCTCTTTTTCTATCTCCCTCCCTCTGTGTCACTGTTTTTCAAATAAAATTAATATAGTTTTACGAAAACATATTGCCCTGGTTGTTCTCTGGGAATCTTTACAGATTTTATTACTATAAAATATGTGATTTAAGAATAATTCTACATGTCCTGATAGAAACAAGACATGCAGAACATTGTCTACCCATTCATTTGTACTTTAATTAATGTTGTATATTAATTAACATTATTAAATATTAGATATAAAATTATTTGGAACTAAGGGAAGAAAAATGAATTTAAAATATCCCTTACTATTGGCTCTTATAGGCCTAAGGGTCAGACAACCAAATGAAAAACTATAATAAAAATGTGATAAATGTTGTTAATAGAAGCTAGTAAAAAATGTTATAGGAATATAAAAAAACTATAATTCTGCTATAGAACATACAAAATTTATCATGTGATGTGTTTTTTTTTCTGCTAAAGAGTGACCTGAAGACTTCTATTTTGTTTGGGTTCATATTCAAATGCTTTCTTCATTTTCTGAGCAAGGAGGCCCAGTCCTAAGATCTGCTGAGTAACAGGGTTAGATCATCAAAATCAGGGAGCTTGCCACAGAGAATTCACAAGTGGGAAGGTCCACATGTGGGCATTTCAGAGATGGCTATATATTATTTCATTGTCAAGTTGAAGAAAATCTTAAGAAGACCATCCAAATGTATCCTTTCAAGTGTACAATCAGTACATTACTGTAGTATAAAAAAATAAGTATAATGGGGAAAGAGCTATGTTTTCCAGGTGCTTAAATCATTGCATCATGTTCTTCTCTGTGAAAAAGGTTTGCATTGACTCTCAACACATATTTCATTTGGCTTGTTGACAGTTTATGAAGGACAAGAAGAATTTCTCCCTCTTATGTCTGATCAAATACACAAAGACAAGTGCCAGCAATTAACTTAAAACTTTGGCAACAGTGGTGTCCCATGTCTCATTTAGCAATAGGTCTGCAATTTCTGACCCTATAATGATGTCTTTCCTCAGTAACTTATTCCCTCAGTTATCTACTGCTTACTTGGCATAGATTTGCAGCCTTGAACCCCTTTTGCCCTCTATAAATTTAGAAAAGCACAAACCTTAATTCAATTTAGAAACCCATGAAACTTTTTAATACAAAGGATATGTACATACGGGAAGTTTAGCTCCCCTCTCTACACTGAACCATATGGGGAAAAAAAAGTTAGAATACATGGAGATTTGAAATTTTCTTCTAAAAAAAGCTTTATATAATTCAAAATCTGTATGTCTATAAATTCCATTAAATTTTAAATTAATATTGATTGTACCTCTAATGATTGTACCGTGGAATCTAAAAGTATTTGACATACAAATATCTCAGTGATGAAAATTACAAAACAAGAAAGAAATAGAAGACATTAAAAATTTAAAAATCTTCCATGTTCGTGGATTGGAAGACTCAACATCACCAAAGTGCCCATACTACCAAAAACAATTTACAGATTCAATGCAATCCAATGAAAAGACAACAACATTCTACACAGATCTAGAAAAATTATGCTAAAATTCATATGGAAAAACAAAAGACCCCAAATGGCTAAAGCAATCTTATACAACAAAAACAAAGCTGGAAGCATCACAATACCTTATTTCAATGCATACTACAGGGCAGTTACAATAAAACAGCCTGATACCGGCACAGAAAAAGACTTGTAGACCAATAGAACAGAATAGAATGCCAGAAATCAACCCATATGTCTATAACCAACTTGTCTTCGACAAGGCAGCTAAAATTAATCCCTGGAACAAGGACAGTCTCTTTAACAAATAGTGCTGGGGAAACTGGATCTTCACATGCAGAAATATGAAACTAGACCCATACCTTATACAAAAATCCATTCAAAATTAGTCAAGAACCTAAATCTATGACCCAATAGCATCAAATTACTAGAGAACATTGTGGAAAATCTTCAAGAAATTGGCATAGGCAAAGACTTCTTGGAAAAGACCCCAGATGCAAAGGTAATCAAAGCCAAAATTAACAAGTGTGATTAGATCAAACTGAGAAGCTTATGCACTGCAACAGAACACTCCACAAAGTAAAAAGGCAACCAACAGAATAGGATGAAATATTTGCAAACTATGCAACTGATAAAGGGTTAATCTCTAGAATCTATAAAGAGCTCAAGAATTTCAACAACAACAAAACAAATAAACAATCCAGTTAAGAAATGGGCAAAGGACTTGAACTGATATTTTTCAATAGAGGAAATTAAAATGGCCAACAGACACATGAAGAAACTGCTTAGGATCACTAGCTGTCAGGGAATTGCAAATCAAAACCATGGTGAGGTTTCATCTCACCCCAGTTAGAATGGCTCTCCTCAGAAACCAACAAATGACAAATACTGGCAAGGATTTGGGGAAAAAGGTACCCTAGTCCACTGTTGGTGGGAATGTAAACTAGTATAAGTCTTTGGAAGACAGTATGGAGATACTTCAGAAATCTGAATATAAACCTACCATATGATCCAGTCAATCCAAACTTGGGAATTTACCCAAACCAAAAGGAATCAGCAACTGAAAGAGTTATCTGTACTCCCATGTTTATTGCAGCAGAATTTACAATAGCTAAGATATGGAATCAACCCAGATGTCCATCAACTGTTGACTGGAAAAAGAAATTGTGGCATATATACACTATGGAAAACTACTCAGCTGTAAAAAAAAAAAAAAAAATGGAATCCTGTCTTTTACAACAAGATGGATGCAACTGGAAATCATTATACTTAGTGAAATAACCTAGTCCCAAAAAGACGGATATCATATGTTTTCCCTGATCCAAGGTAACTAATAAAGTATCTGAAATGTAATGTATTGGAGTGAAATAGACATTTTGAGATTTAACAATTGTTTATAGCCCTTGCCTCTTCCATTGAGGAATATTGTTGTTTTTTGTTTTTTGTTTTTTTGGTTTTTTTCTTCATACTATTTGCTGAACTCTTTTATTTAGTATAGGGTTAACTATATAATTATTAAGTAAACTGAAATAGATCTTTGTAACAATTAAGAGTAGGAATGTGAGAGGTAGGAGGAGGAAGGGTTGGAGCGTAGGTGGGAGGTAGGTTGGAGGAAAAGTGTCACTATATTCTTAAATCTGTATATGTGAAATACATGAAACCTGTATAACTTAAATAAACTTTTTTTTGACAAGCAGAGTGAACAGTGAGAAAGAGAGACAGAGAGAAAGGTCTTCCTTTGCCGTTGGTTCACCCTCCAGTAGCCGTGGTGGCCGGCGCGCTGCAGCCGGCGCACAGCGCTGATCCGAAGCCAGGAGCCAGGTGCTTCTCCTGGTCTCCCATGGGGTGCAGGGCCCAAGCACTTGGGCCATCCTCCTCTGCACTCTGAGGCCACAGCAGAGGGCTGGCCTGGAAGAGGTGCAACCGGGACAGAATCGGGCGCCCCAACCGGGACTAGAACCCAGTGTGCCGGCGCCGCAAGGCAGAGGATTAGCCTATTGAGCCGTGGCGCCGGCCATAAATAAAATTTTAAAAAATGGAAAAAAAAAAAAAACTTGACCTAGATCAAATGTTATTCAAAGTGCTTCATTCAAATTCTTTGTGCTTTCATTGGCAATATCTAATAAGATTCCATTGAAAGATACAATTTTAGTGAAATTATGTTGAGCAAAATAAACTGGACACAGAAAAACAGATACCACATTTTCTCCCTTAAAGAAAAAATAATCAAAAAGCAAACACACCAAAAACAGAAATAAATGCCTGTGTGTTTCAAATATAGTTGAAATATAGTTGTATTGCAAATATAGGGTTTTTTTGTTTGTTTTTCTAAAGATTTATTTTATTTATCTGAAAAACAGAGTTACAGAGAGAGGTCTTCTATCTGATGGTTTACTCCCCAGATGGCTACAACGGCCAGAGCTGTGTCAATCCAAAGACAGGAGCCAGGATCTTCTTCCGGGTCTCTCACGTGGGTGCAGGGGCTATCCCAGGCCAAAGCAGAGAGCTGGATCGGGAGAGGAGCAGCCAGAACTAGAACCTGTGCCAAATGGGATGCCAGCGTTTCAGGCCAGGGCATTAACCCGCTGTGCCACAGTGTCATCCCCACAAATATAGTTTTATCAAGCTTCATTTTATATTTTTGTCAAACCAATAGTTAAGAGTGACATACTACTATAATTTTAATGATGTGTGATTGCAAAATTTACCATATATGAGTGAAGTGGACATCTTTCTATTTGATTATTGTTTATAGTTCTTACCTGTAATCCTGCTGAATTATGATCTTTTTTGCTTTAAATAAAAAAACTAGAAAATTCAAAGTTACATAACTCATTTTTATGCCAATTATCAGCAGTGATTATTTTTATTGCCGATTAATCCTTTAGGCTCATCTTCAATGCCACATCTTCTGTGACATCAGCTACCCCCTCAGCTTGCATGGATCTTCACCTCTGTGAATCAAGAGCACTTTATCTTTAATTTACATTTAAAATGTACTATGTCTTGGAGTAAAGTATTGATAATATTCTTACTATGGTTTTCTGCTTTCTAACTAAATTTGTGAGAACCTCATTTCCCCAAGTACTAAAGAATCACCTTATGCCCATCTTCCCTTTGTGATACACACGGCAGAAGCCACTCATTCCTTTTTTCATTCACTCCTTAATTCATCCAGCAAGTATTTGAGGAACAACTAACATACATCAAACACTGTGCTGAATACCAGGAATCCAGTGACAGGGTTTAGTGGAGAAACAAATAGGAAGATGTTTCAGCAATCCCTGGGTAAGTGGAATTAAAAGATAAATTTATCTTTGTACAAAAACTTATGGTATCAAGGCACAGTTTTTCCTTTATTTGTTTATTGTTTACTATATTTTTATTTATATAAAAGTAACAAGTTTCGTGAGTTTCATTAAGAGCATAATGATACTTCCCACCTTACCCACCCATCCCCACTTGTTTCCACCCTCCTTCCTCCTTCCTTTCTTGTTTGTTTTAATTTTTTCAGTGACATAATTTTCATCACAAACTTAACCCTGCACTAAATAAATAATTCAACAGTGGGGTCAGCGCTTTGGTACAGCAGTTTAAAATGCTGCCTGTAGTGCTGGCATGCAACATGGGCACCAGTTTGAGTATGGGCTGCTCTACTTCTGATCCAGATCCTTGCTAATGTGTGTGAGAAAGCAGTAGAAGATGACCCAAGTCCTTGGGTCCCTGCACCCATGTAGGAGACCTGGAAGAAGCTCCTGGTTCCTGGCTTTGGATCGGCCATTTGGGGAGTGAGCCAGTGGATGGAAGATCTCTCTCTCTCTCTCTCTCTCTCTCTCTCTCTGTGTGTGTGTGTGTGTGTGTGTCCACCTCTCTGTAACTCTGCCTTTCAAATAAATAAATAAATTTTAAAAAAGAAAATTAAACAAGAACAAAGTAGAAAAGCCATTGTTCCTCAAGAATATAGACAACGGTTATAAACACTAATCAAATCTCAAAATGTCAGTTTCACTCATATACATTATATTTTTTGTACTCTATGTTAGTTATCACAAATTGGGGAAAACATGATATTTGTCTTTTGGCGGCTGGCTTATTTTCTAAAGAGGTATTTTACTTCCAAAAAGATTAAAGTCCACGTATTTTTTTCATAGTCCATTATTTTTCCATGAAATTTTAAATGTATTACATGTGTGCTTATAATGCAGAGTAATGAGTAAGCCCCAGAGCTTATAGCAGTACAAAGGAAAGACCCTTAAACTGTGGGAAGACTTCCAGAGTAGGAACACAGAGAATACATTCTAAGTACAAGGGAGCCCACAGACAAAAGCCTGGAGAAGACGTTGAAAGAGGACATCTGAAAGTCATCTGTTAGTCAGAAACAGAAAAAGAACAGAAAAAGGGGAGAAAGGAGACAAATAAAAGGCATTTCAGGTATTCTCCATTTTGAATACAACATCTAAAAAATCTGTGCAATTTTAAAGTTCTCTGTTGAAAGTCTTCTGTACAAAATGACTCTAAAAAACAAATAAACTGATTACTAAGTATTGGATTCTCTCTCAAGGAAAGTGACTAAAACTCTCATTGGAAAAAAAAAAAAGAACAAAAAACAAAGAAACAGCTTCTTGAGGCTGCTTGCCTTTTACAGGGAACTAAATGTCTTTATTTCTAGGGATGAATGAGTTTTACTCACTAGGGTAATATTTGATTAGCCCTTTCCTTTCTAGAATCCCCAAGGGCAGGGTAATTCTGTGATGGCGATACTCTTCCTGAATTAAATAACTGTGTATTTGTTTGGGTGGGGGCTGAAATCAAGTAACATACTAAGAATTGTACCCAAATGAATCATCTTGTTTATTGTATAGGGCCAGAGATTCTCAGCAGTAGGATTTTATAAAACACACTAACCAAATAAATAGGGAATGCCATTCCTGTGCTATAACTCAAATCTATCAGAAAACAATTTTGACAATATTTATCAGTTTTAAGAATTTATTTTGTAGGGCAGGTATGTGGTGTAGTTGCTTTTGTCAATCCTGCTTGTATCCCACATCTGAGTGTCTGGGTTTGAGGTTCAGCTCCACTCTTGGTTATTGCTAACTACTAATTTCTACTGTAGGAAGTAGCAGGTGTTGGTGCAAGCAGTTCTGTACTTGCCAGTAATGTGGGAGATGCAAACTGAATTCCTAGGTCCTGGTTTCAGCCTGGTCCAGCCTTGACTATTGCAGGAATTTGGGGAGTGAACCAGTAGATAGAAGATCTCCCTCTCTCTCTCTGTCTGTCTAGCTATCTATCTACTTTTCAAAAAATTGGATAAAAAGTTCATTTAAAAAAAATAAGAATATATTATGAATAAAATTGTTCAAGGTATTCTATATTTTCTTTCAACAGCATGAAAATACTGAAGTTTAGGCATTATAATTTACATTAGAAAGTAGTGAATAATGCCTAATCTATCAAATTACTCATAAAACAACTCAACTCATTCATACAACAACAAAAATTTAGCAAATTCTATGTATTGCATAGAAACAAATTTTGCATCTTCCTATGAATCTGATCCTAGTTGGCCCACACAAAGAAACAAACAGCCATCCAAATGGAATGCAATCAGAGCACTTGGCATCTATTAAATGTTTAATGAATGATTATATGAATGAATGAACGGATGAATGAGTAGTGTGTGTGTGTGTGTGCATGTGTGCAAGAAAGACAATGGTGCACCAAAGCCAGACTACCAAGGATAACACACACACACACACACACACACACACACACATATATATATTATATATATATATATATATATATATATATATATATATATTTGAAAGACAAGGAGAGAGAGATAGAGAAATCTTCCATTCATTGTTTCATTCTCCAAATGGCCATAACAGCCAGGGCTGGGCCAGGCCAAAGCCAAGAGCCTGGAATTCCATCTGTGTTTCCCATGTGGTGCAATGGCCCAAGTACTTAGGCCATCTTGCACTGCTTTGCCAGGAACATTAGCAGGGAGCTAGGCCAGAAGTGAAGCAGCAGAGACAAGAACCGGCACCCATGTCAGGTGTCAGCATTGCAGGATGTGATTTAATCCATGGAGCTACAGTGCCTCCCCTAAAGGACATCTTAAAAGACTAAAGGCATTTGTGGGAGTGGGGAGCTGGCATTGTGGCATAGCAGGTTCAGCCACCATTTGCAATGCCAGTATATCATACCTAAGCAGCAGTTTGAGTCTCAATTGCCCTGGATCCCACCCAACTCCCTGCTAATGTGCCTAGAAAAGCAGTTGAAAATGGTCCAAGTTCTTGTGTCCCTATCACCCTCCAGATGGAGTTCTAGGCTCCTGACTTTGGCCTGCCCCAGCTTGGGCTATTCAGGCCTTCTGAAGAGTGAACGAGAGGATGACAGAGGATAGACAATCTTTTTCTCTAATTCTCTGCCTCTCTCCCTGTCTCTCTGCCTTTCAAATAAATAAATCTTTAAAAAAAAATAAGACCAAAAAGGGGAACCATATTTCTTTTTTTCTAAAACAGACAGCAAAATAAACCAGTTTCCATCAAAGTGTGAAGCTAATAGCTTCCACTCTCCACTTCCAGTGTCTCCTGCCCTGCTGCGTAGTATCCTACAGCCAAATGGAAGGGAGAATGTAGCAAGGAGAGAGAAACTGAACATTGCCATCTTTACTGGACAATAAAAGAGTCAGGACAAACTCAATGGATTTGATCAATGGATCTAACAAAATAATTTGAGACTTTATGGCTTATTGATCAAGGAACTATGCCTGAGAGGTGCCCATCCATCACCTTTGAGGTCAGAGAACTCCCACAGAAAACACCAATCCTGCTGCAAATCACAGTCACCCTCTGAATTCAAAAGTTCAATGGTGTTGTCTGCCAGAAAAACCTCAGCAAGGCCCAACAAGAGTTTATTCTTCCTGCAGGAGTGAAGAGGGGAAGAAACAGTTAGCAAGCACAATGCGCTAGAGACTGAGCACACATCGTGAACATAATCTTTGTCATGACCTTGTCAAATAAGTGATGGACTGTTCAGCAGACAAGGAAAGTGAAGTTCAGAACAGTTACGTGACCCAGTGGAGATACACCCAGTGAGCTTGCCCCAGAATCTTCTAGTCTATACCTGATGCCTTCTCTCCAGCTAGTCCACTGGAATCCACAGAGACATGCTTCCTATAGGACTCATGAGTCAGAAGAGTTTTATACTAAGGAGTTATAAAAATCTAAATAAAAATAGTTTATTTCAGTCTTTCTAGGATTTTCAAGTGAAAAAGTATTGAACAACTCTGAAATATAACATTCTTCAAACCGTAGAACCCAACAGGAACAAGGGTGAACCAAAGGCTGACTTTCAAGGAATTTATCTTCTGGTATAAGAGACAGAAAATACTAAATACATAAGAGAAGACTATTCGTGGGTGTATTTGTGTGTGTGTGTGTGTGTGTGTGTGTGTGTGTGTGTGTGAGGGAGACAGGGAGGGAGGGAAGGAGAGAGAGAGGCAAGTTTACTTAACAACTTAGATTCAGTGGGGCATAAACAAAATCTTTCTTTTTTAATCATCATAACCTTTTTGTAAAATATGGTATGCTGAAGCTTTCTTCCTGATCCAGGAGTGAAATCTAGAGTACCTACCATAGCTTTTCTCATCACTTTCAGGCAGTGGTAAACAGTCTTATATTCATGAATTTTAAATTCAAATTCGACTTACTATCAGAAAATCATGTGTTAGCCACTTCTAGACTTTTGTGTATCCTCCAGCTTAGCCTAAAAAACCTGCAACAGAGAAGGGGTAGGGACATGATTTGATTCCTCTGTTTTTTTAGTCTTCCTCGTTGCTCATATTATTGCTTCTGATTGCTCCAGTATAGGAGGATTCTGAAGAGGGAGAAAAGAGGATGGTTGAGGGACGGGATGAGTTCATAGAATTGTAGTCTGGCCCCCTCTTTCATGAAAGAATTTTGTAGGTACCCTCGTGGTCCCTTGTCAGTGGAGCCTGCTTCCAGAAGCACAGTTGGCAAGTATCTTGCCTCCAAATCAGTAGAGTCATGATCCCACTCCACTGCCACTCATCCTCTCCTCCAACCCACAGCCCTGCTGTGACAGTCAACACTACACCTCACAGCTTCCTGTCAGATGCCTCTACTGGCTTGAAGCTCTTTTAATAAGCTCCTTTTCAAGAAGATTAAAGGTTGTGTACATTGTTCAGGGCTTCTCAAAAGCCTGCCCTACCATCAGTGAAAAAGGTTCATTCTCACTGTGGCCCTTCTTAATCATTTTGCCTTCAGGAAGGCTCCAGCCAGCCTTCCCACTTTGAGTCTCTTCGGACAGAAATGTGGCCACCAAACTTCCAACCTCACCAAAAGCCAAAGACATAGGCCAGGTTTGCTGAGAGCTTCCTTGTAGGTAGCTTACTCGGCCTATGTTCAAAACAAAGTTCTCTCCCCAAGGGTAGGGAGTCAATGCACAGTGTAGCCATTGGAAACTCTCTTCAGAGATATTTGCTCTCTAATTTTCCTCTCATCCATCATCTCACCTCTGCTTAAATACCCTTGAGATAGGTGAAAGGCTAAGGGCTGTTGGACAATTTTTAAAATCTCCTCTCATGGAAATATGTAGAAAGTCTGACCCTTTTCTTTATAATGTAGAAGCAATTAACTCCCTTTTCTTTCACCTTCCCAACCTCAGATAAATCTAAGGCAGCAGAAAAACTTTCATTATATGACCTATTACATATGCAATACAATTGCACTTAGTAATGAATGTTGAGAAAACCACAGAGTGTAAAAGGGGAAAATTGTATGGACAACGCCAGTTAGAGTGGTAAGAGATGATCACTTGGAGAAAAAGACATTAAAGCAGAACCCTGAATGAATTCAGGACTGAATCTTGCAACAATCACAAGAAAGAGCAACAGAGCTGAGGAAATAAATACACAAACCCTAAAGTGAGAATAAACTAGGATTGTGCATGAAGTATGAATGCAACCAGTGCAGACAGAGTTCAGTGAGGGGAAAAAGTAGAGAAGTTAAAACACAAGAGGTGAATAGCGAACAAATCATAGATGGTCTTCTACATCACAGGAAAGCATTTGAATTTGACCAAAGTGAAGGAAGTCACCAGAGGGTTTTGAGCAGTGTAGTATTATGAACTTGTTTTTCATGTTTCAAGAGTCATGTGATGTGCTAGGCTAAGCCTCCACCTGCTGTGCTGGCATCCCATGAGCACCAGTTCATGTCCCAGCTACTCCTTTTGTGATCCAGCTCTCAACTAGCCTAGGAAAGTAATAGAAGATGGCCAAAGTGCTTGGGCCTCTACCACACACATAGGAGACCAGAAGAAGCTCCTGGTTCCTGGCTTCAGATCGTCCCAGTTCTGGTCATTGCAGTCATTTGAGGAGTGAACCAGTGGATGGAAAACCTTTCTCTCTGTCTCTCCCTCTCTGTCTGTAATTCTACTTTTCAAATAAATAAATAAAATTTTTAAAAAGAGTCACTTTTTCTGTTATGTGGATAATAGAGTATGGGGTTATTATCATCCATGTGTGCAAGCTATGTTGAGAATCTGACAGCATCATGCTTGTTGATCATGTATAGTTTACTGATAAAACACTTATACAAAGCAATGAAATGACAACTCAAGATGCTATTTAACAATTTTCCAGCTCTCCTTTAGATAGCATCTAAGCCAATATGTGTAATTTAAAATTACACATAGAAAAGGATGTATTCACAATCACAGATACAGCTTAATGAAAGATAGTAAAAGTAATAAGTGTTGAATGTACTCGGGAGAAAAACCTTAAATCGAGAGTATTTGGACTCTGTTACTGAGGAGAAAATCATCATACACTTGGTAGATTAAAGCCATCATTTTATAATATTGAACGCCTTCTGCGGATCAGAAAATCAGGAAGGGCTCAGCTGGGTGGCTCTTGGTCAAGGTTTCTCATGTAGCTGCTGTCAGATAGCCACAGAAGCTGACAGAGGATTGGAATCTGTCTAGTTATGCATCTTTCTTATTTCATGTAGTCTAAGGAATTCATGTGCTTTCTCAACATGAGTTAGTTTGGGTTTCCTCATAGTATTGAGGCATCAGGGCAGTAAGTCTGCCAGCATAAAGGTTTATGGCTCAAGCACAAAAATTCTAGCTAACGATGTGGAAACTTGATCACAATCAGCTGGTTACAAGAGAGTCACGATCCCTCCTAGATTCCAAGAAGGATATAGGACTCTCCTTATAACTCTATGAGAAGAGGGCCAAGGTACAAGAACATGTGTAAATAGGAAAGATTCTTGCAGCCAACTTCAGAAAATACAATCTACCTCATGACAACTAAAGTGGAAGAGAGCATTTGGGGAAAAGTAAAGAATGTAAGTAAAAATGCAGAGAAAGAACAAAGAAAAATACTTTTGACATTTAGAGGTATTTGGTGGTAAATCAGAAAAAATGGAGATAGGATCAAAGCACTTATTGTGCATAACACAGTGGACAAAAGTAATGTTTGTCTACATTCACATAAACCTGTGCATGCACATAAATATGTATGAGGGTGCACACACACATACAGCTTCAGCCACCAGAACCCTAAACTCCAAACTGTAATGACACTCACTCTGATAAGTACTCTGTCCACAGCTATTGTGGCAGCTGGTGACTAGGCTCCACTATGTCTCTGTACATTTATGTACCCTTCATTATGTATCCTTGGAGAGCCTCCTGTGGCCTGCTCGTGAAGGCTTGCTGATGGTTGTCCCTTCAGCTCAGAGGAAGTAATTTCTTTGGCATCCTGTTGTCATCCATCCTCCTCACATGAACAGCCTGGAGAAGTAGAGTTGCAAAGTACATGGCTTTGATGCCAGTGCATTGGATGCTTTCCAGCTTCTTACTCTTACTGACCTTGTTCTGCCATTTGATGTTAAATATAGAATTTAAAGGGCTGAGTGAAAACTCCAGAGTCCCAGACAAATTCTAATTCTTCCTGTGTCTCCATCTATCACTATCTTCTTATCTCTCTATTTTGCAGTACTTCTCATCATAGTACTTAGTTATTTCCAGGTCCTTTATTCTACTACAAGATAATTCTTGTAGTGGAACACTATGCATAGTATCACAACTACTAATAATACAATACCAGAATTCATCTTGCTATATACCTCAGTAAACCAGAAATTGGAGTAGAAGATATCAAATTATAGAAAACAATTTTACATAAAATCATTGTCTGAAATAGAAAACTTTTTGGATTTGGGAAGAACGGGTACATTCTCATCAATCTCTTGTGCTTGTACTCCACAGCAGTACAACTTTCAAAAAATATGTCAATCACTATGCTCGATGTATTAAGAACAGTATTAATATTTAGAGATCCAAGACTGAAATGCATCCATCATGCTGTACAGTGCAAGGCCACTGGAAGCAAGCTCTGTAATCTTTGGCAATCACCCCAGGCCTCAGTTTCCTGATTTGGCAACAGAGAGACAAAGTAGGTTATTTCTCTGTTTCTTTTAACATTTATGACTTGAAAATTAAAAATACTATGAATGGTACAACTCAGTAAAATAAGACATTCAATTAAATAGAAGAGTCATTCTTCCACATTCTAGTCAATGTAGTTCTATAATGGTAATAATAGTTAAATATTTTATCTATATATCAGTACTTTTCACAAACATTTTAACATATGCTAGACTCTTATTGAAACTTCAAAATGGAAGCCCCTGCTGTGGCGTAGTAGGTTCGGCTATATGGGCACTGGTTCAGGTCCTGGCTGCTCCACTTCTGATCCAGCTCCCTACAGATGGTGGCCTGGGAAGGCAGTGGAGGATAGTCCAAATGCTTGGGCCCCTGCACTCATGAGGAAGACCCAGAAGAAGCTCCTGGCTCCTGATTTCAGATCTGCCCAGCTCTGGCCATTGCAGCCAACTGGGGAGTGGACCAGTGGATGGAAGATCTTCTTGTCTGTCTCTCCCTCTCTCTGTGACTCTGCCTTTCAAATAAATAAATACATCTTTTTTAAATAAAAAGAATGAATATTTGAAACTGAAATATTATTCAAAACTAACAAATGATCTATTTTTCTGAATCCTATCAAGTATTTGATATTGAAAAGGACACAATTACATGACATAGAGATTCTATTTGCTACAGTTTATATAGCACATTTTTCTAGAGTAAGAAAGATAGCTTAATATCATTTAAGATGGAAAACAAAACCACAGAAGCGTAAGTCAGGCAATATGTTCCTACATCAGAGCATTATAATAACCTTTAAAGGACACATGGAAAAAATATCTAAGCTCAACTACAATCCAAGCCAAAATTAAGTTTGAAACCACTATCTTAAAATAATGTCTCATATCTTTAGAACACTTTTAAATTTAGAAAATGCTTTCACATACATTATATCATCTGAATCTCACAATGACCCTGAGTCATTGTTAAT
The DNA here is from genome assembly GCA_949820135.1 of Sylvilagus floridanus. Taxonomy (NCBI): domain Eukaryota; kingdom Metazoa; phylum Chordata; class Mammalia; order Lagomorpha; family Leporidae; genus Sylvilagus; species Sylvilagus floridanus. Next base: position 125,977,435 of record OX463225.1, read on the forward strand.
GGAAGTGGAATTGTTAATATCATTTTACAGATGAATCAACTGAGGCTCAAAGAATGTAAGTGACTTTCCCAAAAGCACAAAAGTAATTACAGGGGGAAATTAGGGCTTAATGGAACTGTAGAATTCCACGTTTGCAGAGACTTTAAAGGTCATCTAGTGAAACCTCTCATCAGAAGATTCACTCCCGTAGCAATGATGGTCAGTTGTCCATTCAAAATTAAGTTTCTCTTTCCATAGCACAGACTTCTAACTGGGATCTGGCTTCCCATGCAGGGATCACATTTTCTAGATTTTTAGCATAAATGGGATTATATGACCAGTTATTGCCAGTAGTTTGAGAAGTGATATACATCACTTCAGGCAGAATATAGGTAAGGAGCAGTTCAGTATTCCTTCTCAACTTTCTGCTTCTCTGATTTAGAGGACACTGAGGCCAACAGAGATGGTGGAGCCTAATAGAAAAGGAGTCTGGTGTCCTGAATCACCACAAAGACAGTATTTGCAAAGAGTACTCATGTTGTTCACTATGTGAGCAACAGAACACTCACATGCTCACCACATATGCAAGAAATAATGTGGGGGACAGTGCTGTGGGTTAGGTGTGTTAAGCTGACACCTGCAGCACCAGCATCTCATATGAGTGCCAGTTTAAGTCCCAGGTAATTCATTTCTGATCCAGCTCCGTGCTATGGCCTGAGAAAGCAGTGGAAGATGATACAAGTGTGTGGGCCCTTGCACCAACATGGGAGATCCAGAAGAAGCTCCTGGCTCCTGCTTTGAATAGGCCCAGCTGTGGCCATTGTGTCCATTTTTGGAGTAAACCAGTGGATGGAAGACATCTCTCTCTCTCTCTCTCTCTCTCTCTCCCCCCCCCTCTCTCCCCTTCTATCTCTCGGTAACTCTGCATTTAAATAAAAAAATAATAAATATTTTTCTAAAAAGAGAAAAAGAAAGAACCTTGAATTGTGTTAAGATGCTAATGTTTGGGATTTACTTTTCTCAATAGTTAGCATTATCCTGGCAAGTAAATATTTACACCATACACACACACACATACACACACACAAATTTCCCTGTCTCCAGTTATACACAGAAATAGGAGCTGACCTCTACCATAAATAGATCCTTACATATTTGAGAATCTTTTGACTATTCAAAAGCTTTTCTTTCATTGAGAAGAATATTTTCCTGTTATCTGAGTTTGGTCCTGGCATAACTTTTGAAATTACACAGAACCAATTAAACATCTTTTCCATGTGACTTATGTCTACCCCAACCCTTTATTGCCAACTACCTTTGCTATACACTAATGAAAATTTATAGAAATAAACTATCCACCAAAAAAAGCTACAACACCTGATATTTTTCCCTTTCTACATTGTATCATCTTGATAACCTGCCCTTACAGCTACAAAGCCATTGGGGCTAACTTTATCTCCTGGGAGGAATCCATATACTTCAGGTCTCAAAGCCACAGCACACACAACTCCAGGGAGCATCTCCCACTATAGTGCATCAGGTCGTGCTTGAAAGGTAGCCCTGATCAAAGAATCTCTGGAGTCTAGAAAATAAAGCAAATGTGTCCCTAATTGCCACATGGGAGACCAGAAAGAAACTCTAGGCTCCGGGCTTCAGATTGGCCCAGCTCCACCTTTTGTGGTCATTTAAGGAGTGAACCAGCAGATTGAACATCCATTTCTCTCTCTCTCTCACTCACTCACTCTGCCTTTCAGATAACTAAACAAATCTTAGAGGGTGGTAATGGTGAGCCAGTGGTGTGGCATAATGGTTAATTCACTGCCTCCTCCGTTGGCATCCCATAGGGGTATCTGTTGGAGTTCTGGCTACTCTACTTCCAACACAGCTTCCTGCTAATGCACTTGAGAAAGCAGCAGAAGATGGCCCAAGTAATTGGGACCCTCACCTATGAAACCAGCCCATCCTGACTTTGTAGGCATTTCTAATCACACACTTTCTATAGCCTTGGCTTACCACTGCTGAACACAGGCACACCATGTTTCTCTAAGATGCCTAGTGACAAGCTAAATCAACCAATCCATTTGCAGACAGAAACACACAAAGAAAGCAGCAATCTCTTCCACTTCAACATTTATTCCCTCCATATGCATCCCTAGAGAAGATGTCTCAGGAAAAAAGTGTGAAATCTCCTTCACCAAGAAAGTGTGATTATGCAATGCCAGCAGTATGGAGTTGCTCAAGATTCCTCCTTCCAAGGCAGAGGTGTGGAAGGAGGAGACAGTCAGCTGGACTACCGATGTTCAGACCAGAAGCTAACATCAAGGGAATTTGTTAGTCAACAGAATGGAGGTCACCTGAATTGCCTCTTTTTCTTTGTTCTCATAAGCAGGTTGGCAAGGACTGCTGGTTGACCATTTTAGAGATAGGCAAAGTAAAGCTTGGCTCAGAAGAGTTTAGTTGACTGACCCAAGTCTACATGGGTACCAAACTAAATTTTGGATCAGGAATTTGAGTAGAGATCCTTGTCATTTCATACTTTCAAATGCTATTTTTAGAAATTTATCTGGGATAAACCTCAAGCATAGGATAGGCCCAGTGTTCTGTGCCTCCATGTGGGTTTAACTTGTTATTCGACTTTCCCTTCTGGAATGATATTTGAAGCTCATCTTGCCTCCCTGGAAATTCCCATCCAGGACTGAAAGCAAACAATTTCCTTTTATCATCATATTCTCAAGAGTGTGGTGACAGGAAATCTCAATGTGCTGAGGGGGTGTGGGAAGCAAAGACCTCCAACTCTTTCACCAAGCAGCTATGACTTCGAATGAACCATCTAACCTGTGGGTTTTCTCTTTTTTGCACATAAAACAAAATGATTGGATTAAATATGTGTTAGGTCCTGTGTGAGTTGAGATAGAAAGGGTGCTTACGCTTCATTGCAAGAAAGTACAGTGGAAAGCAATACAGTTAGGTAGAAATTATCCAAACCTTAACTGTAGACCAGGGGCTGTGAACTCTCAGGTGCGGTCTGGGAAATAGATACAGTAATTTATTATAGGCTGCTGAGGACATCAGCTCAACGGGTTGTGGCCTCAGAGGTCAGTTATAAAATAAGTATTAACCAAAAGGGTATTATAAAACACAAAGTAGAAAACATTTAGCATTTACTCAGAAGACTGACTAACCCGCTCCTTTCTGAACATGTTCCAAGCTGCTACATCTCTTGAATCGGACTGAGGAACTAGAGCAAATGTAGAAGGAGAAAATTTTAATGGTCTCAAGCATGGAAAGTGGTATTCATTGAGGGACATCCTAAAAAGATTTAAATTGCACTACAATTACATAAAAGCAATTCTCAGCCATTAGTATCCCATATAAATTTAATAACATTTCTTAATTTAGTTACACATGCATATTTTAAAATCTCAGATTAAATAAATTAAAATGTTATCTTAGAAATAATGCTTCTTCTAACTCACGTTTTGTGAAATAATTTAACTCTAACTTGTCACGTGCACCTTGAGTATGAATGAATAACTTTTTTTACCATTAAAGCTACATTTGGAGGCTTCTGACATCTCCAATGCTATTGAAGTCATTTGAGATGTAACGGTTTTGAGTCTATGTGTCATACATTGCCAGAAATTGTATTTCGATTCACAAGCATTCAGTCACATAACCCTTGGGAGATGATCATTTCAGTCACCCTATAAGTCTAATTAAGATAGATATAGACTTGCAATTTATTTTATATATTTCCCACAACTTAACCTCTTATCTACACTGCTTTTTGAAGTTATTCACCGTAATGTCAAATACTTGCAATTATCAGATAGTATCCTCAGAAATAATGACTGAGTTATTAATATAGCTAGCATTGATTGAAATGATTTACAGGTATTTTGTCTACTGTTAAAAAGTATTTTGTTGTCAAGAAAATAAATCTGAGGGAGCATGCCAAAATATGAGAGATTACAGGATCAAAGAAAATGCCATCCCTTCCCTTCCAAGAGATAATTAGAAGACAGCTCACCTAATATTCATGTATATATTTGCTCTTTCAGCTTTTGGAAATTTGCTTGTATTATTTTTCGGCATTACCTACCTTCCACTTTCTCTACTTTCTTTCTAGAAACACTATAACTCAGTTGTTCAAGCAATTTTATAATTGCCTTACCTTTCACTCTGGTTTTCCTTCCCTTTGAGGGGCCCTACTTTCTAGTACAACTCCTAATTTTTTCTCCATCTACAATACTAAAATGGTTATTTCTATTTTCCTGAGACTTTTTTATTAAATATTCCACTGTAGATAATTCCTGTCTTTTTCATGGAAATAGTATTACTCTTACTTCATCATGGATAGTAATTGTATTTTTCGAAGGTTTATTTTTGTCTTTAACTGTAAGGGTTCTGTTTTCTGTTTCTACTGTGTTCCAGTTTCCTCTTTTTGCTTTAGTCTCTCTCTCGCTCGCTCGCTCTCTCTCTCTCTCTCTCTCTCTCTCACACACACACACACACACACACGCACGCACTTTAGAGTCTTTCCTCAACCTGCCAAAAGTTCTGAATTTCATAGATAAGAATGAATATAGGTTTGTATACAGAGGTAAGACTTTTCCCCCACAGATTTCCTTGTAAGATGATGAAAAAGTAAGGTTGTAAGAAATTTCAGTATCTGAACGTCCTTTTTCTAGAGATAAATCTTCCATCCTACAGTGAATTTTTAGCAGATGGAAGAAAGGAACAGGATGGGTATGTCTGGCTCCTGCATTCAGGACTGTACCTGGGAAGGGAATGAAAGTATCCTACACTTCATTGTGCAGATCGCCTTTTTAAAAAATACATAAGGCTTGTTTTTTTTTTTTTTTTTTTTTTTTTTTTTTTTTTTTTTTTTTTTACAGTCAGAGTGGACAGTGAGAGAGAGAGACAGAGAGAAAGGTCTTCCTTTGCCGTTGGTTCACCCTCCAATGGCCGCCGCGGTCGGCGCGCTGCGGCCGGCGCACCGCGCTCCTCCGATGGCTGGAGCCTGGTGCCAGGTGCTTTTCCTGGTCTCCCATGAGGTGCGGGGTCCAAGCACTTGGGCCATCCTCCACTGCACTCCTGGGCCACAGCAGAGGGCTGGCCTGGAAGAGGGGCAACCGGGACAGAATCCGGTGCCCGGACCGGGACTAGAACCCGGTGTGCCGGCGCCGCAAGGCGGAGGATTAGCCTGTTGAGCCACGGCGCCGGCCATAAGGCTTGTTCTAAGGGTTATTTATTTATTTGAAAGGCAGAGTTACAGAGAGGCAGAGGCAGAGAGAGATACAGGTCTTCCATCTCTTCCATCCACTGGTTCACTTCCCAGATGGTCACAATGGCTGGAGCTATGCTGATCCAAAGCCAGGAACCAGGAGCTTCTTTCAGATCTCCCATGAGAGTGCAGAAGCCCAGAGACTTGGGTCATCTACTACTTTCTCAGGCCATAGCAGAGAGCTGGATTGGAAGTGGGGCAGCCAGGTCTCGAACAGGCGCCCATATGGGATGCCGGCACTGCAGGTAGTGGCTTTACTCGCTATACCACAGCGCCCACACAGATTGCCTTTTAATTTCTTTGTTTTTCACTCCACATTCAGTCCCACACTGCACTTCATTATTTTCACCAGTGAACCAGACACTGGTATGGCTGCTATAAAATTTCTCCACAGTACAAACATCTATTCTACCAAGAAAGAACAGAAGATAAGACTCTCTACCCCCTTGCTAGATGGACAGGGCAGTACCTGTGGATCCAGCTGCTTTGCATGCAAACTTTCACGTAACTTCATTTTCACTCCAGTGTCTCATCCCTGTCTTCCACATAAGCCTCCAAATGCTGACCGACCCTCTCAGGGTTTTGCAGAAAGAATTGGTTCATTCCACATCAGTGAGCACAACTACAGGCACTTCCTTACAACTCTATCCAGTCTGCTAAGAAAATTAACACTTTTCTCTCTACTTTTTGCTTTCAAATGAGTTGAATTCTCCCATGTATTCTCATCTCCGTCTCTGTTTTTTGCCTTCGTAGGCTGATAACTTTTTCCTACTGCTTTGCTTTTTTTAGTTCGCTTTAATTTGTGTGTGCCTGTGTGTGTGTGTGCACACTTGCTTGATGTTTTGTTTTGTTTGATTGATTGATTGCACCTATTTTAAAACCTTTCTACCAGAAAGTTCTGGTCGAAAGCAAATGTCCAAATGCATTAATAATCTTACTTTATCAGTTACATACAGATCTTCAGATACATAAGGAATAATAAAGGGGAGAAAAGAAGAAATCTTAGCTTGAATTTAAGGGAAAGGTGGTTTGGAAAGTTTACAGCACATTTAATGAATAAAACTTCTATCGCATCTCAGCCTTTTGGCTAGGATCAAGTGTGTAATGAATAAAACTTCTGACATTTTCACCAAAGAAACAAGCAAATGAACAACAACAACAAAAGATTACTATTCTTTCACCAAAAATTACCCCTCCTTCCAGTCAGTGGGAGAGCTCTGGCTGCTTCTCACTAGCATACCCTCTGCTAGACATTTTTGTGCTGAAAAAATAATTTGGGGAGTAGAGAGGAAGAGAAGGGATAATGTGGAAGTATGCAGCTCCCCTCTGTGCCCAGAGGGCATTAAATATGCTGTCTGACCAGCACAGGGAAACTAGCGCCCACAGAGATGCCCCAGCAATGTTGCACTGAGTATAGATTTGGACACGGTCCCTCACTTGGTGACCTTTTGAAAGACATGTGCTCCCAAACTGCCAGCAGGCACCACCAGGCTGGCTGAAAGGCTCCTTTGCTGGGTTTCCTAGGTTTCTGCAGACACACTTAAAGAAGGTTATATGTGGTTTGTGCTCCAGACTAGTTAACTAGCATATAATGGTAGATTGTTTCGCGCTGGAAAACTAGAGACTTTGTCCTTTCTAAATTGCCTCTGATTTTCTGAGCTATTGTCCTGGAAGTTTTTAAGGAACATGTGTTTTGATCTAAAAATCTTCCATACTGTAAACATAGAGTTCCCAATAGTAGAAAAATAATTCTTCCTTTTGTTACGCTGTTGTTTTAAAGCGCTGAGTGATAGCAGATGAAACTTTCTCCTCAAGTGTCCTTGTCACTCTCCTAGTTCAAGTTCTGATTACTGCCAGTTTCCTGCAACACCTTTCTATTGCCCTCAACTTTAGCCTTCTCCCTGATTCAAATCTTGCCCATCTGACAACTTTATGCTCTTTTCTGCCAGTTTCCTGCAACAGTCTTCTCTCTGTCCTCAATTTCAGCCTACTCTCTATTGATATCTTGTCTATCCAACCTGAAGTTTGTGTTGTTTTCATTACACTACACTGCCTTCCCACAGACCTTTTCAGCCTGCTCATCTGAGATAAGGGAAGGATTGCATCCCAGAATGAAACCATTTTCCAACAACTCATAGTATTTCTATTAATTTTTCTTTCTTCCTCTCTGTAATTCATACTGATCAAAGACCTTAGAAGATCTTTGTGTATATGTTTTCCAGCTTAGAACACAGTACAGTGCCTAGGACATAGTAAGTGTTCAATTAATATTTTCTAAGTAAATGAGCTATTAATTTATAGGATCTATAACTTATATTAAATGTATCTTTTTCTCTAATAGCTGTAAACCTGAAGTGCAGAAGCAGAGAAAGATTGACTGGATTGATCCAGATTCTGTTTGAGCTTAGTGGATATGATGGGGAAATAAAACAGCAAGGTATCTAATAGTATTGGTAGAAGAAAGTGGATGGAATGATGGATGATGTGATCTAGTGAAGATCTGAAAGCACTGAAATGAGTCACAGAATTTAAAAAACAAACTGGTCAGGAAGCAGAGTGGATTCGAAGGGCAGGCAGGCATGGATAGGAAAGAGTCTGGTGTCAGAAAGATGGTATTAGAGTGTAAGAGATGAGGAAGGAACAAGTTAGCACAAGAAACAAGGAATGGCCAGGGATGCAGCCTGAGGACTTTAGAAAAAGTCAGATAACTGTGAGGCATCAGAATTATAGGGCAATTTTGCCAGAGCTTAGGGAGTCATCCATGGCAGAAGCCACGCAGCCTCTTGAAATAGCTGGTAATATTGCCAGATGGGACTTACCATGAAAATAGAGGCTGTGACGTGAAGGTGAAGGAAAAATGATTGATCCTCTCTTTATCAAATGGGGATCTAGTCAGGTTTATACAATAAAGATTTATGCAAAAAAATAGTATAAAACATGAAATGCTGCTATGGAAGACAAATTCAAGCTCCTTATAGGAACAGGAAGAAAATAGTATTGAGTAGAAGCTGATAGCTATTAGGAAACTTTGTAAAACAGAGACTATTAAAAATTATAAATTACCTGCTCTTTTCTGTGTACTTTGCATTACCTATTAATTCAGACTGTATCTATGTATTAGATTCTTGAGAACAGTCTTACATGTCAGCAGAAATAAGTATGTGCCTCAACAGTTTGGTTTCAAACATATGGGAAAGCCCCTTGTCTGTCTCCTATGTCTTGCCAATCTGAAATGCCTCTAAGGGGCCCAGCTATGGATTAAGAAAGTCCTACTAATGTAATTCCCATAAAGAGGAGGTAACGTTTTAACCTCTCCCTGAGAAAGGACGTATGGTGGGGAATAAAGATAGCATTCTGGGAAGGAAAAAATTAGGTCACAGGACACTTAATGTAAAATAGAGAAATCAGCTGGGCTGTACAAAAGAGAATAAAAAGAGTCCAAAGGCAACACTAACGAACAAGGACTTAAGTCAATTATTCTTGTCCTCAAGGACGTGTGCACCAAGCATGCTGGTGCACAGCCTGTAGTTTATAAGAAAACTACCTGCAAGGCAGTTGTTTTGTTTTAATTCTTAGCAGTATAGAGGTCAGTAAAATTTCTCTGTAAAGTACTTTATGCATTGTGAATCATATGGTCCCTATTGGACCTATTCAACTCCTTCTTCATATGGTAGAAAATGCATTTTCTTGGCTGGCGCTGCGGCTCAACAGGCGAATCCTCCGCCTTGTGGTGCTGGCACACCAGGGTCTAGTCCCAGTTGGGGCGTCGGATTCTGTCCCAGCTGCCCCTCTTCCAGGCCAGCTCTTTGCTGTGGCCAGGGAGTGCAGTGCAGGATGGCCCAAGTCCTTGGGCCCTGCACCCCATGGGAGACCAGGAGAAGCTCCTGGCTCCTGCCATCAGATCAGCGCGGTGCGCCGGCCGCAGCGCGCTGGCCGCGGTGGCCATTGGAGGGTGAACCAACAGAAAAGGAAGACGTTTCTCTCTGTCTCTCTCTCTCATTGTCCACTCTGCCTGTCAAAAAAAATGCATTTTCTGAGTTCATATCGTCATAGACAATATGTAAATGAATAAGTAAGGCTGCGTTTTTTAAAAAAGACAAAGAAAGCCTTATTTCCAAAACAACAGTTGAGCTGGATTTGGCTTCCCGACTCATACTGTAGTAGTAGTACATACATATGCACATACACAAAAATATATATATATATTTTCATACGTATTTGTATATGTATATGTATTTGTATATGTATATGTGTATTGTATTTATATATGTATATATCACAAATAATAATAAAGAAAAAAGTTTAGTTTTATTTTCCAGATGGTATCCATAATGGCTATCTCTTTACCACTGCAGAACTCATCAGACTCCATCACAGTTGTGGAAAATCTCCAGTTATAACCTCAGCCTGTTGTCAGGTCAGAAGCTAAAGTTAACTGATGAGAGATGATACAAAACCTAGCCTATCATGACAAGGGAAACCAGGTGGTTCAATTCAAACTTATCATTCATGTCAGAGAAGGAATTCCAGATGCATGCAAGTCTGCAAGGACAAAAGGAACACCTCTGTTTCTGAAGAAAAACCAAGAATCTATACAAACATTGTGTGGAAATAATATGTACATATTATTTAGAATTAGAATACAAGCTTACAAACAAATTGCTCAAAAATGTTGATTCTCTTTTAGGATCTTTGATACATCTTCATATGCCATGACATCCTGAGATACTGAATGGGTGCTCGGTAATCATTATTTGGGCTGATATGTTCTTTTACATCACTTACTACCAAAACTCATTGAGCATATGACTCTGTTGGTATAATAGATATTATTCCATTTTACCACCCCAGTTGCTTACTTGTCCTGAGTCCTTTAATCCTGTGGTTCTACAATGATTCTTTCAGTCATCTAGCCAAAATCCTGGCTTCATCCAGAGAGTACAAGAATACATTTAGGGTAAGGCTTATTTTGTGTCAGCACTGACAATTCCGTAGTCCAGGGGATGGAAAATTATTAAACACATTTCATCCCATTGTTAGTTTTTAACATCTGCCTTAGACCCAATGCCCACTTTTCTGCTTATAGTAAACATTTATGCTATGTAAAGTTCTTGATTAGCAGGCTTTTTTATCTGCTTTGATCCTTACAACATAAAAGTTAACTTCTTTTTTATGGAAAATTCACTTTATTTTTTAATCTTGTTTTTCACAAATCTTTTGGTGTCCCCTTGTACATATATATATGAAATGATTAGGAAAATCAAACTAACATACACCTTACATAATTTTTTAAAGTTTTTATTTAATGAATGCATTTTTCATAGGTACAAAAACAGTCAACTTCTATTATTCCAATTTCAATAAAGAAACCAAGACTCAGAGAGGTTATACAACTTGCTCATGTTCACATAGGTGATTAGAGCCAAAGTTTTGATTCAGTAGGACAGCGTTCTATGACCTAAGGAATTTACATTCTGATGGAAAGATACAAGCAAAATACACACCATAAACAAAGTTTCTTTTTTTTTTTATTTATTTATTTTTTTTACAGGCAGAGTGGACAGTGAGAGAGAGAGACAGAGAGAAAGGTCTTCCTTTTGCCGTTGGTTCACCCTCCAATGGCCGCCGCGGTCGGCGTGCTGCGGCCGGCGCACCGCGCTCATCCGATGGCAGGAGCCAGGAGCCAGGTGCTTTTCCTGGTCTCCCCATGGGGTGCAGGGCCCAAGCACCTGGGCCATCCTCCACTGCACTCCTGGGCCACAGCAGAGGGCTGGCCTGGAAGAGGGGCAACCGGGACAGAATCCGGTGCCCCGACCGGGACTAGAACCCGGTGTGCCGGCGCCGCAAGGTGGAGGATTAGCCTGTTGAGCCACGGCGCCGGCCCATAAACAAAGTTTCTACAGAGAATGACAGGGACCAAAGGGAGTAGTGGAACCTGCAGGGCTGGACAAGAGTGACGTTATACTTCTTTATTGCATTTTTGGTCAGCATAAATGATTTACAGGGCAACACTCAGCTCAGCTTTTTCTTGGTCTATTGACCATCCAGGGCCTTGAATCAGTATCAAGAAAAAAAAATGTAAATGAAAAATGAAGTAGATGTCTACCAGCAACACAGTAAAGCAGGACGACAGCATGTGTTGAAACTGGATCTCTGATATTATAATCCACATCACCTCTCTTGCCCATGACCTCACAGAGATGCTCAATATGCAGAAAGAATAGTAGCCAAAATTACATCATGAGGAGACCCACAATGTGCCATAGTTTCACGTTTCCAGTATTGGCTAAAACCGGAGCATTCAAAAAGAGCTGGACAATCACAAGCAAGGAGCCCTGTGATTCTAAAGACTGAGACGGAAGTGGGAAATCCCATACTGATTCTCATAGCTTAGGCATAGCCCGTTCCCTCCAAAGCCTCTGAGGATCTCCTCAGGAAGCCTCTTCACCATGCGATGGCACCTTCTGTCAAATTCTTCACACATTTGCCACCCCAATGTTTTGGCAGAAGCATCATCTGTAGGTTTTGACATAATTCCGAAGAGAGACTTTTTCAATTATTACTAATGGAACATTACACTTCTCTTTGGGAACTTCTGCATGAATAAAAAGGGTCATTAATGACATCTACTTTCAGCCCGGAAATCATGAGTCAGTGCTTGGTGCAGGATTCTTTGATATTTTATTAAGCACCTGATAATTTCTCCACTCCCCCACGACCTCTCCAAATCAAACAGCAAGTTATTGAGTTGAAAATCATAAAGTCGGTGCTATTGATTCCTTGCAGGTGAACGCTATTTATTCTCCATTGTTTTGATTCTCATTTCACATAATAATACCTTGCATTCTTATAGCACTTTTCATTCTGAAGCATCTTACCTATTCTGTGTTACTTTCTGACATCCAGTAGAAGGAACTGCTTTGGTAGTAGTAGCTCCTATGTTCAAGTTCATATGTGGAGATTGGCTCAGGCTATTGAAAAGGTGTGCTAAGAAGGCCTATGAATTCAATGTATCTGGTAAAACAATTGTTGAATAATATTTGTACCTACCTAATAGCCAATTAAAAAATCTAAGCCCAATGAAGAAAAAGAGAAATAATTTTAAAGACTTGCTTAAAGTCTTCACAAGATGATTTCCAGCATTGAGTCAACACCAGCTTAAACTTATGAAGTTCTAAAAATGTTAAATTATCCATCATATCTCTTAATTCAGCTACAAAATGTGTAAGGCAGAGAGACTATGCTTGATTGGTTGAATCAATGATTCTTAACCTCTTTTCTCTAATGTGTTCAAATATGCAAAACAGATGAAATAGGATATGGGTCAGATATGTTTCCCAGTAATTGTAATTCTACTCAGTTCTCCAAAATTCATAAAAATGTATGAGAATATGAGCAGTGTCATAATAGTAGTACTAAATCTATTGTATTTCTATAAAAAAGGAGTTAACCACAAACTGGTCCAGCTTGCATTTGATATACTTTACAATCCAAAAACAAAACATATTGTCAAAACTTGCTGATAATACTGAAAATTGTGGATGAATTAGTTCAGTGTCAATGAAACTCACTGATCTCTTTCCCGGCTGCCATCTCTAAAAGATAGTCTTAAACAGGAAAACAAAAGAGTAAGTTGAACTGTCTGCATGCATAGCTACAATTTAAGCATATGAATGTATTCTAGCTATTCATGATGTTAAGTTACCTTTTAATTAGTGTCAAAAGAAACAGAAAACTTTCTAGCAAAAAGATCTCCAAGTCTGGAAGGAGTGTCATGTCTAAAAAATATATGATATAATAAACACTAATTCACACATTCAGGATATCCAACAAACTCCAAGTAGTACACAAAATACAAAGAGATCCACAGACACATTATATTAAATGTGTTAAAATTCAAAGGAGAACATCTCAAAATCACCAAGAAAAATAAATTATTCACCATTCACATGTGAACCCAAGTAAGTTTATAGCTACTTTCTTATCAGGAACAATGAGAGCAGAGTAGTGAATAATAAATTCAAAATTTTCAATTAAATTATAAAAAGAATCCTGTATACAGCAAAGCTGTCTTTCAAAATTGAAGGTGAAATAAAATTAAGTTTTGTTTCTCATAGAAGCAAAAACTAGGAGAATTTATTACTAGGGCCACTTCATTAGAAAAACTAAAAGAAATTCTTCAGGCTAAAAACAAGTGACCCCAGACAGTATTTCAAATCTACATCAAAAAACAAAGAGCACCTGTGAAGATAATCATGCTACTATAAAAGATAGTACAAATATTTGCTTCTTCACTTCACTTTTAACTGATTTCCAAAGCAGTTGTATAAAACAATGCTTACAAAATATCTGTTGGGCCTAATGCATATAAAAATAAGATACACATGCCAAAAATAAGACAAAGGAGGTGGTTAGGAGCTAAGCTCATTGCTCTAAGGATATTATCACAAATGGCAACTTGAATCTGTAGAAACAAATGAAGAAGCCAGGAATGAAAACTAATAAAAATATTTTATTTTTTATTAAAGATTTATTTATTTCAAAGTCAGAGTTACACAGAGAGGAGAGGCACAGAGAGAGAAACAGGTCTTCTATCCAATGGTTCACTCTCCAATTGGCTGCAATGGCCCTAGTTATGCTGGACTGAAGCCAGGAGCCAAGAGCTTCTTCCCGGTCTCCCATGTGGGTGCAGGGGCCCAAGGACTTGGACCATCTTCTATTGCTTTCCCAGGCCATAGCAGAGAGCTGGATTCGAAGTGGAGCAGCCAGGTCTCAAACCGGTGCCCATATGGGATGCCAGTGCTTCAGGCCAGGGCTTTAACTTGCTGCACAACAGCGCCACCCCCAGAAAAACATTTCAAACAATCATAAATGTACAGTTCCTTTCATCTTCAGTATTATTGAAAAGTCATAAAATTATATAGTCATATTTATAACAATATATTATTTAGTTTTCAATCTTTATCAAAAAATAGCTGATATAAATTCTTATATCAACAATAACACATGTAAATAGATTACACAACCTGGCCAGAAGACAGACAGTATCCAACAAAGAAACAAAAAATCCTTCATGCTATCTATAAGACACACATTTTAAAATTGAAGATTCAGGGGCTGGTGCTGTGGCATAGCAGGTAAAGCCAACGATTCTAGTCCCAGCTGCTCCTCTTCCTATCCAGCTCTCTGCTATGGCCTGGGTAAGCAGAAGAAGATAGCCCAGGTCCTTGGGCCTCTGCACGCATGTAGGAGACCCGGAAGAAGCTCCTGGCTCCTGGCTTCTAATCAGCCCAGCTCTGGCCATTATGGCCATTTGGGGAGTGAACCCACAGATGGAAGACCTCTCTCTGTCTCTGTGCCTCTTCCTCTGCCTCTCTGTAACTCTGCCTTTCAAATATATGAATAAATTTTTTAAAAATTGAAGACACAAGTAGATTGAAAGGAAAAGAATAGAAAACATATCTCAAGCAAATAGCAACCACAAAAACTGCAGTAATTATAATATCAGACAAAAGTGGTGATAGATTTTTTTTTTTTCACCCAAGGCTCTTGTCATGAGCTGCTAAGGCTATGGAAGCCTCTTGAGTTCACAAAATCTGACCTTATTTATTTATTTATTTATTTTTATAACGCTTTTATTTAAAGAATATAAATTTCCAAAATACAGCTTATAGATTACAATGGCTTCCCCCCCATAACTTCCCCCCCACCCGCAACCCTCCCCTTTCCCACTCCCTCTCCCCTTGCTTCACATCAAGATTCATTTTCAATTCTCTTTATATACAGAAGATCAGTTTACTATATATTAAGTAAAGATTTCAACAGTTTGCCCTCACATATCAACACAAAGTGAAAAATACTGTTGGAGTACTAGTTATAGTATTAATTCACAATGTATAGCACATTAAGGACAGAGATCTTACATGATATATTTTTTTAAAAAATTGATTAATTTTCTAGGCAATTTCCAATTTAACACCAAGATTTTTTTTCATTTTTAATTATCTATATACAGAAGATTGATTCAGTATATACTAAGTAAAGATTTCATCAGTTTGCACCCACACAGAAACACAAAGTGTAAAATACTGTTTCAGTGCTAGTTATAGCATTACTTCACATTGGACAACACATTAAGGACAGATCCCACATGAGACGTAAGTACACAGTGACTCCTGAAGTTGATTTAACAATTTGACACTCTTGTTTATGGCCTCAGTAATCTCCCTAGGCTCTAGTCATGAGTTGCCAAGGCTATGGAAGCCTTTAGGGTTCGCTGACTTCAATCTTATTCCGACAGGGTCATAGTCAAAGTGGAGGTTCTCTCCTCCCTTCAGAGAAAGGTACCTCCTTCTTTGATGGCCCCATTCGTTCCACTGGGATCTCACTCACAGAGATCTTTCATTTAGGTCTTCTTTTTTTTCCAGAGTGTCTTGGCTTTCCATGCCTAGAATATTCTCATGGGCTCTTGAGCCAGATCTGAATGCCTTAAGGGCTGATTCTGAGGCCAGAGTGCTATTTAGGACATCTGCCATTCTATCAGTCTGCTGTGTATCTCGCTTCCCATGTTGGATCATTCTCTCCGTTTTTTATTCTATCAGTTAGTATTAGCAGACACTAGTCTTGTTTGTGTGATCCCTTTGACTCTTAGACCTATCAGTGTGATCAATTGTGAACTCAAATTGATCACTTGGACTAGTGAGATGGCCTTGGTACATGCCACCTTGATGGGATTGTATTGGAATCCCCTGGCACAATTCTAACTCCATCATTTGGGGCAGTTCCGATCCTAAAGATTAAAAAGAAGAATTTGGAGGGATTTTTCAATTTATATGCAGTAAATTTTAAAATAATCACAGGGCATTAAAACTATAGTAGTATGTCATTCTTAACAATTTTTTGACAAAGATATAAAACAAAGTTTGACAAGACTTTGTCGGCAATACTGATACACACAAACATTTCTTTTTTATGTTTTTTCTCTTAAATTTTAGTTTTCACATACAAGGAAGAGCATGTGGTATTTATCTTTCTGTGTCTGACTTATTTCACTCAACATCA
The DNA here is from genome assembly GCA_949820135.1 of Sylvilagus floridanus. Classification (NCBI taxonomy): domain Eukaryota; kingdom Metazoa; phylum Chordata; class Mammalia; order Lagomorpha; family Leporidae; genus Sylvilagus; species Sylvilagus floridanus. The sequence continues at coordinate 125,993,762 of OX463225.1, forward strand.
TGTCTTTCAGTTGCATCAAATAGTAGCATTTCAGTCTTTTTACGGCTGTGTAATATCCACATTTTTTATCCATTCATCTGATGAATGGATACCTTGGGTGACTCCAAATTTTGCCTCTAGTGAACAGTGCTGCTATATATATGGTGCTGCAGGTATCTCTTTGACAAAGTGTGTTCATGTCTTTTGAGCATATACTCAGTAGTGTATTTGCTCAATCATATGGCAAGTCTATTTCTACCTTTTTAAGAAATCTCTGTAGGCCAACGCCGTGGCTCAACAGGCTATTCCTCCGCCTTGCAGCGCCAGCACACAGGGTTCTAGTCCCGGTCAGGGCGCCGGATTCTGTCCCGGTTGCCCCTCTTCCAGGCCAGCCCTCTGCTGTGGCCCAGGAGTGCAGTGGAGGATGGCCCAAGTGCTTGGGCCCTGCACCCCATGGGAGACCAGGAAAAAGCACCTAGCACCTGGCTCCTGCCATCGGATGAGCGCGGTGCGCCGGCCGAAGCGCACCGACTGCGGCAGCCACTGGAGGGTGAACCAATGGCAACGGAAGACCTTTCTCTCTGTCTCTCTCACTGTCCACTCTGCCTGTCAAAAAAATAAAAAAAAAAGAAAAAGAAAAAAAATCTCTGGAGTGTTTTCTACAGTGGCTGCATTAATTTATATTCCCACCAACAATGTATAAGTGTTGTGCTTTCTCCACATCCTTGTAAGCATTTGTACTTTCTTTCTTTTGGATAGTAGCCATGCTGACCAGAATGAGGAGATACCATGTTGTGGTTTTGATTTGCATTTCCCTGAAGGGCTAGTGAGGTTGAACATCTCTTCATTTGGTCATTTCTATTTCTTCAAAAAGAATGTTTTTCATTATAGAAATTCAATCCATCAGGATGATACAACAATTACAAACATATATACATTTTGCAAGACAGTATCAAAATACATGAAAGTACAAACCACTAGGAATGAAGAATGAAACAATTTACCAATAATAAAGGAGACATTGATACTCTGTTTCAATAATGGACAGCAATATAAAATCAAAAAGATTTGGAAGATTTTGATAATTCTATAAAAAAAATCCTATATAAATGAGGCCTGTGGAACTCTTTCAAAACAGCATATTCTTTTCAAGTTCATCTGAAACATTTTCTAGGACAGAATGTGTGCTAAACCAGATACAAAAATTTGTGAATATAAAAAGATAGAAATATTGCAGTGTATATCTCCCAAGTACAGTGGAATGAAATTAGAGCTTAATAATAGAAATATATGTAGAAAATGCTCAATTACATATAAACAGTATAAACTTGAATAGCCAATGTATCAAAGAAGGAATCAAAATGGGAATAAGAAAATACATCTATATAAAGGAAGTACTAAGAGCTTAAAAGGAAATTTACACCTAGAAGTATGTTTATTGAAAAGATTTCAGTCCAATAACCAAAACTTACACCTTAGTCCACAGGAAAAATAAGAAAAATTAAATATAAAGCAAAAGTAAGCAGAATAAAGGAAATATTATCATTAGACATGAAATCAATAAAATATAGAATAGAAAACCAGTAAAGAGAAATCAATAATCAAAAGCTAATTTTCTGAAAAGGTCAAAGAGATTGATAAATCTTAATCTAAACTGAGTACTAAAATAAGAAATAAAGGAACAGAAATTATAACCAAACTTATAGAACTAATAAGGATTTTAAAGGAACACTATACACAATTGTATACTGATAAATAATTTAGGCCAGCGCTGCGGCTCACTCAGCTAATCCTCTACCTGCGGTGCCGGCACCCCAGATTCTAGTCCCAGTTGGGGCGCCAGTTCTGTCCCAGTTGCTCCTCTTCCAGTCCAGCTCTCTGCTGTGGCCCAGGAGTGCAGTGGAGGATGGCCCAAGTGCTTGGGCCCCTGCACCTGCATGGGAGACCAGGAGGAAGCACCTGGCTCCTGGCTTCGGATCAGCGCAGCGCCAGCTGTGGCAGCCATTTGGGGGGTGAACCAATGGAAGAAAGACCTTTCTCTCTGTCTGTCTCTCTCTCTCACTAACTCTGCCTGTCAAAAAAAAATTAAATAATTTAGATGAAATGGACAAATTTCTAGAAAGATACAACTTACCAGAACTGAATCATAAAGAAAGAGGCCAAAAAAAAAAAAAAAAAGAAATAAAATAGATGCATTTTGGAATCAAGAAATAAATTATTTGAAGATGATAATCTTGCATATAGAAAATCCTAAGGTACTATCACAACAAATAAATGACTTCAGCAAGTTTGCAGGATGTCAGAAGCATACACACAAAAAATATTTCTAAATACTTGCAATAAGTAACCAAAAAATGAACCAAGGAAAATATTTGCAATACAGACAAAAAGATATAAAATGTTTTGGAATAAATTTAACCAATGAAGTGCAAATTTTACGTTCTGAAAACTACAAAACACAGTTGAAAGAATTTTAAGACTATAGAAATAAACTGAAACTCATTCATGCTCATAGATCAGAGTTAACATTGTTAAGATGGCAATATTCTCTCAATTGATCTACAGATTCAATGAAAACCTTATCAAAATGTATTTAGAGACTCAGAATAGCCAAAAGAATCTTTTCTTTTTCCTTATATTCGATTATTCAATCTTGGCAGCCACAATAGCACAGATAGAAAGTGTGAGGACACTTTTTTCTTGCATCTGTAGTGGCAATCTTAAAAAAGAAGAACAAAGTTGAAGGCCTTATGTTTCTTAATGTCAAACTAACTACAAAGCAATAGTAATCATAAACATGGTGCTGGCATTAAAATAGACAAACACAGCAATAGAATAAAATTGAATGGTTAGAGATCAAACCACATTCTATGATCAATTGGTTTTCAGCAAAGGTGCCAAGACTATTCAGTGGGGAAAAATAGTCTTTTCAACAATTGTGCAAAGTCAATTGCATAGCCACCTGTTAAAGAATAAGATTGGACAGCCTTTAATTCATACCACCTACGCAAATTAATTCAAAAGGAATCAAAGATCTAAATGTAAGAGCTAAAACTCAAAATCCCTTAGAAGGAAACTTACAAGAAAATCTTCATGATCTCAGATTTAATAATGGATTTCTAGATGAAATACAAAAAGTATAAAGAACAAAAGAAAAATAAACAAATTGGACTCCATCAAAACTAACACAATTTTTGCTTCAAATGTCACTCTAAAGAAAACAAAAATACAATGTACAAAATAAGAGAAGATATTTTCAAATTATATATCTTAAAAAGTATTTAAATCTAGAATATATAAGGAACCCTTATGACTTGATAATAAAAAGACAAATAACCCAATTTATAAATGGACACATGAGACAGGGCATACTCTACAGGCCCAGCTTGCTCAGGTCCACAACTCAAGGAGCCCCTGGGGACACGTACAGTGTGGCACCAAGTAGTAAGCCTCCTGGTTGATATGGGAACCTATTTTTCTGCCATTCCCTTCTCTCCCGGAGAAGGTGTCCTCCAGGAGGTGTCTGGATCCATAGAGAGATATTTCTCTCAATCTGCTTATTCTTAGGGAGACCTCCACTTCACCCACTCCTATCAAATATCCTGGAAATGCCTGATACACTATTAGGCCAAGACGTCTGTTCGCCGACTAATGTACAGCTCCTATTACCACTGAGAGTCTCAGGCTGTTTTCCCTCCTCAAGCTAAGGGTATGGATGGTGGGAACAATTGTGGAATAGGCAAAGACATCATCTCCATGACAGTCAGACTTAAGGATCCTGTCAATTTTCCCCATCAAAAATACTATCCTCTCTGCCTGAAGGTAAATATGTGTTTATAGACTGTCATTAAGTGTCACCTTGCGCAGGGGAATACTTAACAAATCGGTTCCTACAATGCATGCATTATAGGCATTGAAAAGGGGCCAGATAAATGGAGAATGGCCCAAGACCTGAGTCTCAACAATGAGGCAGTGGTCCTGCTCCATCCAATAGGCCCCAATCCTTATACCTTCCTGACCCACATACCCAAAGCTCTGTTTATTTTCTGTACTAGATCTTGACAATGCATTTTTCTGCATACCTCAAGACCAAAAAAACCAGCCCCATTTTGCTTTCAAAAATCCATTGACTGAAGTTAAATAGTTCACCAGGACAGTCCTGTCAAACAAGGATTTTATTTTCAGCTCCTACCTATTTAGATAGGTCTTTTGTGGAGGACCCAAGGACCAATCTCTTGAGGGTGGGTGGCGAGATGCAATTTAAAATGTATATGGTTTACAGTCTCTTTCCCACTTGAGACTCTACTTTTGGGCATTTGACTAGCCCAAACTTACTAGTAGAACATGGTTACTAGGTATCCAAGGAAAAGCACAAAGGTCTATCAGGAAATAAACTAGTTGGGGCTCACTCTCACCTCTGGGGTACAGAAACTGGCCCCCAGAGAGAATACAATCCATGTAGTGTATTCCTGTTCCTACAACTTTAATGTAGCTCCAACCAACACATTATATATCTCTAGGTAAAGAAAAATAGCAAAGCTTTCATAGCAGGCTCTGTAACAGGCTCTCAAGGGCAAGTCAGAGCAGGGCCCCTTTCTTTGGGAAGGACAAAACACAGCCTTTGCCCGGTTAAAGGCTATCATGACTGGGGTCCTTGCAGTAGGTGTGCTAAACCCAGTCCTTCAAAACAAACAAGCAATTAGACGTGTTAACTGCTGCCCAAGGGAGTATCTCTACCATACTCTAAGCATTTTTGGGGAGGTAGAATACAATCAAACTGGACAGGTATGAAACTCTGTTCACCATTTCTTAGATAAGGCCAGACAATTCCAGGATCAGGCTAAACAAGGCTGGAATGTCTGGCCTAACATCTGGTCATGGAAATCTTGGCTATTGCTCTTCATTGGCTCTATAACCTCCATACTCTTGCTACTTATTGTTAGACTATGTATCTTTAAGTCTATCTTCCAGTTTGTCTCTAACAGAGTAAGCCATCGAGTTCCAGATGGTCATGAAACAGGGCTTCCAGCCTATCACTTTGGATGATATGACCAATCCTCTGGATCATGCAAGACAATCATTTCCCAGGACACCTCTGAATGCCATAGAGCAGATAGCAAGAGAAGAAAACCCATAACCAGCTCTACACCTATGTGTCATCAGCCCCAAAGAAAATACAGATTATGGACCTTTAGCCCATAATCTCCAAAAGATAATGGGTTACTTGTATTTAGGGGGGAATATTTGGGTGACCATGTAAACATGAGCCTATATGAGTTTGAGGAAAAGAAGAAAAATGGAAATTTCTTTGTATGGAACAAGGCAGCAAGCCTTGGAAGCAAACCTGAATTTAAATATCAAAAGTCTTGCTATTGTTCAATAATCTGGTTGGTGTGCTCCAAGGATCTAGCTGGAAGGCAATTTAGGGGAATCCCATCTGCCCTTCACCAAGGGCACTGTTATGAAGTTCTCAGAAGGACTCCCCACCCAGAAAGCCCTCCATCCAGTGATACTCCAGAAAGAGTCTAAGAGGAGGAGAAAGAAGGCCCACATCTACCATCCATAAAAACTCCAATCTGAATGACAACTGGGCTCCCAGTTCTTTACTGAGATGCCCTCCTGGTATGTCAGATTTACTTCTTCATTATTTATCTTCATTAAACTTTGCTGGCATGCTTACCACTTTAAAAATAAAATAAATCAAAGCAGAATGGACAGATGATCTGGAGACTTTCCCCAAAATATATGTAAATAGCCAATAAGCACATTAAAAGATGTTTAGCTTCATTAGTTAAGGAAAGATAAAGGAAAATCACAGTGAGTTACCAGTTCACATGCATTAGTTTGGCTACTAGGTTTTTAAAAGGAGAATAATGATTGTTGATAAGTATGTTGACACATCAAAATCCTAACAAACTTGCCGGTGCCACAGCTCACTAGGCTAATCCTCCACCTGCAGCTCCGTCCCAGTTGGGACGCCAGCTCTGTCCCAGTTGTCCTCTTCCAGTCCAGCTCTCTGCTGTGGCCTGGAAAGGCAGTGGAGGATGTCCCAAGTTCTTGGGCCCTGCACCCACATGGGAGACTAGGAGGAAGCACCTGGCTCCTGGCTTCAGATTAGTACTGCGTGCCAGCTGTAGCAGCCATCTGAGGGGTGAACCAATGGAAGGAAGACCTTTCTTCCTGTCTCTCTCACTGTCTAACTCTGCCTGTCAAAAAAATTTAAAAAACAAAAATAAAATAAAATAAATAAAAATCCTAATAAACTGTTGGTGGGAATGTAAAATGGTGCAAGCACTTATGCAAGAAGGCTGATAGCTCTGCAAACAGTTAAAGAATTATCAAATGATCTAATAATTCCACTCCTAGGTATCTGCCCACAGATGAATCTTGTAGCAATATTATTCACAACAGTTGACTGTTGTGGAAAGAACACAAGTATCCTTCAACTCATGAGTGGAAAAACAAATGTGGTAATCCATACAATGAAATATTATTCAGTCATAGAAAGTAATTAAATATTGATAGATGCTATAATATGGATGGACCTTGATAACATTCTGCTAAGTGAAAGATGTCAGGCAGTGATGACCACATACTATATGATTCCATTTATATGTAATATCCAGATTAGGCAAACAGATAACAATAGAAAGTACATTAGTGGTTGCTTAGTGTTGGGAGGGTAGAGTGGAAGGTGGAAGAATATGGAGTGATACCTAAAATTACAGTTCCTTTTTGATATGTTAAAATTTGTCAGCCTGGTCTCTATACTTAGTCCTGGAGTTACAACTGGCATCATTTATTTCCCCTTCTCTATTCAAAATTCCTCATCTTTAACTATTACCACTGCATATCTGTGCTTATTTAAAGATTTGATTCAAAATTTAATTCCCAAGATATGTTAATCATTGCCAATAATACTCTTCTCTTGGCAGAACTTGTTTCTTTCTGTTTGTGCTTATATATAAGAATCAAGGAAATTGAATTAAAAGGAAAAATCGAGAGTGACACAAGTGGATGCCATGGGTTTCAAATCTATTTCTCCTTACCTGTGTTATGACAAACCCATGGCCAGCATTCTATTGAATGGGGAAAAGCTATAAGACCCCCTAAAATCTGGAAACAGGCAAGGAAACCCACTCTTACCATTGCTATTCAATAGTCCTGGAAGTTTAAGCCAGAGCGATCAGGCAAGAAAAAGAAATCAAAGGGATATAAATTGGGAAGGAGGACATCAAACTATGCCTATCTGCAGTTGACATGATTATATGTAGGGGGGATCAAAAAGACTCCTCTAAAAGACTACTGGAACTCATAAAAGAATTTGGTAAAATGGCAGGATATAAAATAAACACACAAAATCAATAGCCTGTGTTTATACAGAAAATGTTATGGCTGAGAAAGAATTTCTGTGATCAATCCCATTCACAATAGTTACAGAAAAAATTAAATAACTTGGAATGTATTTAACCAGGAATGTGAAAGTTTTCTACAGTAAAAAAAGAAAGAAATGGAAGTCACAAAAAATGAAAACATCTTCTACATTGGCATTTTAGAAGAATTAATATAATAAAATGTCCACTCTACAAAAAGCAATTTACAGATTCAACATGATCCCAATCAAAATATCATGACATCCTTCTTATATAAAAAAAAGCACTGCTAAAATTCATCCAGAAACATAAGAGACCCTGAATAGCTAAAGCAATCTTAAATAACAAAAACAAAGTGGAGGCATTATAATACTAGATTTCAAGAAAAATTACAGGGAAATTATCATCAAAACTTCCTCTTACTGACACAAAAACAGATATGTAGACCAATGGAACAGAATAGAAACCCCAGATATTAATCCATGTATCTACAACCAACTAATCTTTTTTTAAGACTGTTTTTGAAGATTTATTTATTTATTTATTTAAAAGAGTTACAGAGAAGCAGAATGAGAGAGACAGAGAGGGAGGGAGGGAAAGGGAGAGGGAGGGAAAGAGAGAAAGAGAGAGAGAGAGAAAATCTCCCATTAGCTGGCTTACTTCCCAAATGGCCACAATGGCCAGCCGAAACCAGGAACTAGCAGATTCTTCCAGGTCTACCACACGGATGCAGGGACCCAAGGACTTGGACCATTTTTCCACTGCTTTCCCAGGCCCACTAGCAGGGAGCTGGATCAGAAGTGGAGCACCTGAGATTGGAACCAGTTCCCATATGGGATGCTGGCACCGTAAGCAGCTGCTTTACCCACTACACCACAGTGCCTGCCACAGCCAGCTAATCTTTGACAAAAGAGATAAAATCAATCCCTGGAGAAAGGACAATCTCTTCAACAAATTGTGCTGGGAAACAAGACTTTCATCTTACACCTTATATAAAAATCAACACAAAATGGATTAAGAATCTAAACCTACATCTGGTACCATCAAGTTACTAAAGGAGAACATTGGAGAAACTTTGCAAGAGATTGGCATAGGCAAAGACTTTTCAGAAAAGACCCCAGAAGCCCAGGCAATCAATGCAAAAATAGACAAATGGGACTACATCAAGCTATTATGCTTCTGCACTGCAAAAGAAATACTCAGCTAAGTTGGAGAGGCAATTGACAAAACGGGAGAAAATATTTGCAAACTATACAACTGATAAAAGAAAAATATGTAAAATCTATAAAGAGCGCAATAAACTCAACATCAACAAAATAAACAATCCAGTTAAGAAAAGGCCAAAGGACTTGAACAGGCATTTTTCAAAACAGAAAATTCAAATGATTAACAGATACATGAAAAAATGCTCAAGATTACTAGCCATCCAGGAAATGCAAATCAAAACCACAATGTTTCACCTCATCCAAGTTAGAATGATTCTCATACAAAAATCAACAAACAATAAATGCTGGCCAGTATCTGGAGAAAACTATTCCTTGATCCATTGTTGGACAGAGTGTAAACTAGTACAGGCATTGTGGAAGACAGTATGAAAATTCCTCAGAAAGTTCAAAATACATCTACCATAGGACCCATTCATTCCACCCCTGGGAATTTACCCAAGAGAAATGAAATCATCATATGAAGGAGTGATCTGTACCCCATGTTTATTGCAGCTCAATTCACCACATCTAAGATATGGAATCAATTCATAACTGGATTAAAGAAATGTGGTATATATACACAATGGAATATTACACAGCCATAAAAGGAATGAAATCTTGTCTTTCACAACAAATTGGATGCAACTGTATACCATTATGCTTAGTGAAATAATCTGCTCCCAAAAAGACAAATACCATATGTTTTCTTTGATCTGTGTAACTGAGTACAAAACAATGTAATTGATAATTATTTGCATTGCAATCTGCATAAAATCATTCTTGTGGCACAAACTATTGAAAGGAAATGGCTTAAAGTCTAAATGAACTTAATTACTATCTTGTACCCACACAGGAAATATTTAGATGTTATTTTATCATCAGTTCTATTTCATTGAAATGAATTATGAATGACTAATTATAATACTGTACATAGGTGAAATAGTCATTTCTTCATTCAATTATTATTTATATCTATTGTGTATATACCTACTAAGCTAGGATCTTTTTGCTTCTTACTTGTTAAACTTCTTATTTGGTGAAGTATTAAGCCTTTTTAATATAATATAAATTTAAAATATGCTATCTCAAAAACTAAAAAAAAAGAAAAGTAGAAGAAGGGAGAGTGCCAGGGAAGGAAGGAGGAAAGGGGTATCATTATGTTCTTAGATGTATTTATAAATCATATTGACTCTGTTAAAATTAATTACTATGAAAATTAAAATTAAAAATTAAAATTAAAATGTCTAAGTATATCTCTTTCACAGTTTTATAGTAATCAGAGTAAAAGACCATACATCCCTTTAGGAAAGGACAAGGACAAGCAAAAAAAAATTTTTTTTTCATAGAATTGTAGTGTCTTTCACCCAACAGACTCAGCCATATCTTCATTCAGTGGCTTGAGTTCTGAAAACTGTCTTTCACCTAGAAGCTAAGCAAGGTGTCATAACATTTTACTGAGGCAATCACCATCCTCCTATCCATCCATTTTTTCTTTCTTCACATTGTAGATGCTGTTCAGCAGCAAATTTGTTGGCTTCCTGTATTTTTTGGTTCTGTATACACTATGTTCTTTTAGCCGCCTCTGTAACTTCCTGCATCCTTACCAGTTGTTATGCTAATTAGAATGGTAATCTAGCAGGTAATCTGCCACTTTCTCTATTACTACAACACCTATTGCATCTCCACGGTTATTAATGGATCTATATATGTACCTACCATTCCTGCTAACAGCTTTGGCAAATGAGAACAACCTCTTTCTAGACTTCTTAGTGATGCTGGTGCCATTCTCATTTGCTCATTCCTAATTACCTTCCCTTGAACCTGGCACACCCATTAAACACAATTTTCTGATGAGTCCCTATTATCCCAGGCTCTAATTCATGATGCTACCCACTAGGGCAGCTTAGCAGCCATTTCCACTTTGCCTGATGAGCCATTGGTTTCTCCAGGTTCATATAGAGCCATGGCAGCAGTACGTTTGTTCTTCCTAAGCTTAGATATTTATCAGGTGCTAAATTTCACCATCTTGAGAAAATGTCCTCAAATTGATAAATTCTTACCTTTCCAATCTGATATTCTAATCCCTTTGACCAAAATTCAATCTCATTATGATCTTCCAGCTTCTTACAGTGCCTTCTGATTTTCACAGCTCCTTGAATTGTAATCACTTTCTTCACTTATCAGGCTCAGCTAGATCACGTTGGTGACCAACTCTAGTTATTGACCTGGCAACCAAGAAAGAGGGTTAGCTCCTGAGGGGCTCACCTGTTCCTTTGTGGTGGACAATTCTCCATAGTAACTTCTCACATGGAAGAAGTGCTACTGCTTACTCTAGAGAATTGGGTCAACTCTGCAAGGGCCAAAATCCTCAAGGACATTCACCAAGATGTCCTCATCTGATGTTTTGGTGCCCCTGGTTCTCCCCACCAAGGCCATTATTCTTCAACATAACAGAACCATTGTGACTAAGGTTTTAAACACTTCTAGAGCCCCATGACCATAACTGTCTAATCCTGAATTCACACCTTCTCTGGGGTAGATAAGGGCCTCTTTTTAAACTATGTTTAACAGTTCATGGTTTCTCATCATCACTTTTCAAGGTATTGATAGAACTTAGTATCAACTAGCCAACTTTACTATCCTTATAGGTATTGCCTTCTCTATAGCTTTCAAATGAGTAAATTGATAAGAGTGTTTCTCTCTACTGGTATTTCTTAGTCAATAAATACAGATGAAATATTTAGGAATTCACATTAGCCTGGGATTCTCCTTTTCCCACCTACTACTCAAGAGGGAATACTCCTTGCCAACTAGACAATGAATGCACCCATCCTTAAGCCCCTTATGACTACCTGTTCTATAGAGCCCTCTCAGAATGCTTTTCTTGAGTGTAGATCTGCAAAATGCAGGTACAAAAATGGGCTGAATCTAGCATCACTGTCTTGTTCAAAAACTGGGGATAGTGTTTGAAAAATGCAGCTTCAAAGTGAATACCATAGTTGATCCAAAGAGCAGTAACTGAAGAAGATTAGTCAATACTCTCCCTGCAAGAAGTTCTTTTGAAGGATAATCTGAGTAGGGCATTTCAGAGGCCACCACAAGACCATACCTCTCTTTGTTGCAAATTCATTGCAATTCAATTAAACTGCCACAAAACTGATTTTACTTGTAAGATCATTCTATAAAATATTATACTATTGTCAGTTACATACTAAATTCATGCTCACATAACATTTGAAAAGCCAGTGCTGGATTCATATAAAAATTATAAAATGATGGAGTTTATCCAAGAACCTTCGAGCATTTTGTCAAAGATCTAGGCTATTTAACCACAGTGGATGGAGCATGGTGCTGAGTCTGGCTGCTAGGATCAGATAGATGATGAGCACTGTGTGATAACTTCAAATAGCCATCTCCCCAGTGAATGCCCTTAGTCACAAAAGGGAAATAACAAAAGGTTATTCAAATCTACCCTTTAAATCACAAAGCATGGTAGTGCCATATCAAGAGCAGAAACTGGATGAATGCCAACATCAGCAGGCTTCTTTAGCATACTTTTGCTTCTAAAAGTTAAATGCAGATATCTTCTCTCAGTGAAAGATTTTACCAGTTTCATTAATAGAAACCTGAAGTCAATCATAACAAGGGAATTTATTTTACATTTATCTTATCTCAGCTAAAAATTCATGCCTGTTTCATCACTATCCCACATCTGACATTCACAAGGTGTTGGTCTGTATGCAGAAGACACTCTCAATTCTCACAGAAGGAAAAAAATCATCACTTATTCTGTGATCGTATCAGGCAGCCTTGATATGTCACCAGGTGGTAATGACCTCATTCGATTAAAACCTGTTCTGGCAAGCTTAATTTAAAGTTACTTATGATTGTCTTCCAAGGCCTTATGAAGATTTCTCAAAAACAGCTAGAGTCAGATTGCCTGGTTGTAAAGAAAGCAGAAGATGGCAACCCCACTGTTACCAAATTCTAGTATGAAAAGATATACCACAAGAGTCCATGGTGTAAAATAAGTTATTGAGCTTCATATACCACCATATTATCCTAACTCCTGGAGTTCCAAGTGATAGAAATTGTACTCAGTTAACTAAACTTTTTAAAAAAGGAGGTCAAAGCCGGCGCCGTGGCTCAACAGGCTAATCCTCCGTCTTGCGGCGCCGGCACACCGGGTTCTAGTCCTGGTCGGGGCGCCGGATTCTGTCCCGGTTGCCCCTCTTCCAGGCCAGCCCTCTGCTGTGGCCCGGGAGTGCAGTGGAGGATGGCCCAAGTGCTTGGGCCCTGCACCCCATGGGAGACCAGGATAAGCACCTAGCACCTGGCTCCTGCCATCGGATGAGCGCGGTGCGCCGGCCGCAGCGCGCCGACCGCGGCAGCCATTGGAGGGTGAACCAACGGCAAAGGAAGACCTTTCTCTCTGTCTCTCTCTCTCACTGTCCACTCTGCCTGTCACAAAAAAAAAAAAAAAAAAGGAGGTTGGCTTCATACATAGCTGAATTATGGAACTCAGGTATCTATCTATCTATCCCTTCCTTACTCCTTCCCACCCTCCCTCCTCTGCATGAGTTTGATTTTGCGGTCCATTATTTCCATGTTGTAGCAAAGAAGACACATGGCCTTTGGTACTCATCATTCCAGAGAAGGAAACTGTCTATCTCCCAAGAGTTCCAAAAATTCTCAGGAAGACATGTGAGAACCTGGGTTTGATCCATGTGTCTGTACCTGAACCAATTGTGTTGACCAGGAAGAGGAAGTAGATGGTACATGGAAAGCCTGGCCAAGTCACATGCTCACCCTTTGATGGAGATGGGCTTGAAATATAAGACAGTCAACCCTGGCTGAGCCATACAGACTAAGAATGAATGAGGGGTGGTTCACCAAAAAGAGAGGAAGAACAAATGAAAGGAAATGCTCCCCAACATACTAATATATCTATGTGTTACTGAAGTAGCCATTGTGGGAGAAGAAAAAATGTTCTCATCTCTTGAGGAACCAGTAATGTAACTGGGGAGACATTCTTCACAAATATAACAACAGAATTTGGTAAATTATATGGAATTAAGAAATTTTCAGGTTCAGTGAAGGCTAGAGAGCTGAGAGAAGTTTTGTAAAAAAGATCCAGTTTTGTACGGATAATCCTTAGTCCTAAAGTCTCAGAGATATGAAGATGCACTTAGAGGAATGCAGACTATCAATTTACTTAGACAGGATGTTTTTAAGGGGTAGAATTGTGTAATTCTTAAGAACACAGAATTTTCTAGCATAAACCCTAATTTTACTTCGATATCTTCAAATTACTTCCTTTTGGGATGTAAGTAAATTTCTCAAGCACAAAAGTAAAAGTAGTTAGCATTTGTTAAGTGTCTCCTGTGTGTCTGGAACTGTTTCCTACACTTAATACATATTTACTTATAGAATGTTTACAACTCTAAGAGTCAGGTACTCTTATTGCCTGCATTACAAATGAGGAGACAGAAATGCTCGCAGTTAAGTAACATGCCCTGTGTCATGGAACTGATAACAACTGAGGTTGGATTAAAATCCAGGGAGTCTGATTCGTGATTTCTTCTCTAAGTGGCAATGCCATATGGCTGTTCTGAATTTCATATATGTAGGCAAAATAGAAAAAATAATATTGCACTTGGCCTTTAGGAATCTAATAAGAATGAATAGCAGTAACACATGTAAATATTTGATGAATGCTACTTATCACTATTTGTTTGTGAAAAGTTTATAATATCCTTTGGTGTGATGAAAAAAATTCAGGAATTTGAATGAAAAAGTCTGTTTAAACACCACACATTTTCATATTACAGCATATTTGAACTTGGGCAATCCATGTAACTTCTCTGAACCTCCCTCGCCTTCATCTGTAAAGTTGAAAACATAACCTTCATCTGAAAATGTGTAAGTATTACCTAAATCAACAACCTAAGAGGACTTTGTAAACTTTCAAATATAACACATGTGTCAAATGTTCATATGGTTATGCAAGGCTATGCAAGACTTGCTTATGTCTTGTGCGGTGTCACTCATCCTGTAAAGAATGATTCATTAAGGACACAAGATCCCACCCCAGCTCCATCATCATGAGCTGCATGACGTGGGGTGCCTCCCTATCTGACATTTATTTAATGGCCAGAGCTGAAATTATATGTCTTGCGCATTACTTGGCTCATATCTCCTACCTCAGCACATGAAAATGTCTCCTTTATTGATTGAGCAAGGTTATAAGTAGGTATGATTAGAGAATACAAGAATTGGAGGTGGAAGATTTGGAGGGGCTGAGAAGAAAATGAGAACCCTTGACACCTTTGGATAGAGAGAGGTAGAAAAGCACACATGGTTCACCCTGTTTTGTCTTCAGAAAATGTAATGTGACATGAGGAAACACTCAGATTTTTTCTGGGATGGCAGTGGTGGAGGTGTCATTGATTTGTAGGATGACCTCCTGCAATATTTGGTACATACCTAAATGAGAAATATTATCTGCTGCTATTTGAAATTCAGCTTTAGGGGCCAGCCTTGTGGTGTAGTGGATTAAGCCACTGCGTGTGATGCCAGCTTCCATATGGACACTGGTTGGTGTCCTAGCTGCTCCACTTCCAGTTCAGCTCCCTGCTAATCCACCTGAGAAAGCAGAAGATGATCCAAGTGCTTCAACCCCTGCATCTACGTGGGAGATCTGGAAGAAGCTCCTGGTCTCATCCTGGACCAGTCCCAGACGTTGTGGCCATTTAGACCTCTCTATATATATCCATCTCTCTCTCTCTCTCTCTCTCTCTCTCTCTCTCTCTATATATATATATATATATATATATATATATATATCTTTCTCTACCTCTTTGTCTCTCTTTCTCTCTCTCTCTCTCTCTCTCTTTCTCTCTCTCTCTCTCTCTGTAACCCTTCCTTTCAAATAAACAAACCTTTAAAAAAAGAAAGTCACATTGTACAGCACATTAAGGACAGAGATCCTACATGAAATATATATATATATATTTGAAACTGATTAACTCAAAGAGTATATTTCACTTAGTGTTACTATATGAGGGCAAAGGGACGAATTCTTTACTTAACACATGCTAAATTGATCTCATGTATACAAAGAGAATTGAAAATGAATCTGGATGTGAACGAAAGAGTGGAGGGAGCGGGCAAGGGGGGAGGGGTGCGGGGGGAGAGGGAAAATATGGGGGGAAAGCCATTGTAATCCATAAGTCGTACCTTGGAAATTTATATCCTAAATAAAAGTTAAAAAAAAAAAGAAAGTCAAATTTAACTGGGTGACCTGTATTTTTATTTATTAAATTTGATAATCCTAATATACCCACTCAGAGGCTACAAAGAAGGCTTCTCAGTTGAAGAGTCTCCTGCCCTTACAGCCACATGTGGAATAAAATAGACAAAAACAAATCCTTGCTAATAGAGCACAAGTGATAGAATCATGTGACCATCACACTGACATGAGTCACTGGACAAGGAATTGGTGCTTGTGTCAATGGCAGTCACTTATAGGCTGATCAGTCTAGTATGAGAACTCTGCCAACAATTGCACTTTATACTGTAGAGAATCAGTAAGGTCTGTATCGCATATAAGGAATTTGCAAAAGAACTTATAACTATACAGTGAGCAGAGCAGAAGCAACATGAGAGGCAGCAAACTGATGGCATGCAACCATAAAACATGAGTGAACAGAA
This sequence comes from Sylvilagus floridanus, assembly GCA_949820135.1. NCBI lineage: Eukaryota > Metazoa > Chordata > Mammalia > Lagomorpha > Leporidae > Sylvilagus > Sylvilagus floridanus. The sequence continues at coordinate 126,010,032 of OX463225.1, forward strand.
GCCAGTTGATAGAGAGAGACAAAGAGGAAGCTGTTGGTTCAAAGAAAAAATAGAAATAGAAGCAGAACCAGGCAGAAGCTGATTTCTTAAAATGTTAGTGTCGCCTGGCCCCACTTGTGCACCCACCAGCTAGTCAGGCTAATTAACCACTCCCCTTTGGAAGTAGATTAAAGACCTGGGGCATGATGGTCTCAGCCCTTTTTGGACTTTTTGCCTTTCGCTATTGCAGGCCCTTGCTGCCCTGCACCTTTAGGCACGTGGCCTTTGGGCCACCCACCCCATGCTTTCTGGCCTGAATGCACCCGCACACGGCTGACTCTGGTACTCAGTCTGAATCCAAATTTCCCTCTCTCTTTTAGATAGAGCTCTCATAGTCCTACACATTTCTCTCACTGAATAAAAAGCTTAAAACTAAAAAAAAAAAAAAAAAAAAAGGTTAGTGTCAAGGGTCAGAACCAGCAAAGACTTGACTTTGAGGAAACAAATACTAGAGAAACTCTTGGATCTTAGAACTGCCACACACTCTGTAATGGATGAGTCACATTCCAGTTCTACAAAGTTAAATTTGTAATGGTGAGAAAACAATTTGCTATGTTTATTTATTTCTCTGTAAATCCTTAAAATAAGCCATTGTCCTCAGAAGTTACTGGAATATCCTTGTTTCTTGAAACCTGAAATAGTATTATGCCCACTTGATTCTGTAAGAGAAAAGTGCCTTGCAATAAATTAATCCTAGGAGATTTTAGGCATGGCTTCAGCTGGAAGAGGGATGATGCTGGGAACACATGTGGTGGTGGTGGTGGTGGTGAGGGTAGTATTGGTGTTCACAATGATAGAGGTAATGGTAATGATAATGGCCACAGTAGCAATGGAGGTAATGGTGATGGTGGCACTTACTCGGGTACTGGCCCTTGCTAATTGAAGAAAGTCAAGGTAAAGAGCAAGGGAGAATCGACAGAGATACAGCTAAATGAAGCATAAGAGAAAAAATAGCTACACCATGGAATAACATATTATACCCACTTCATTGTTTCTAGTACAGGAAATTAAATTTCAAATGACCAAAAATGACCATATTATCATTGTTAGCAAGGACAATACTCAGAGACTGAAATACACACATTCAATCCACATAAATATGATGTATCATACACATATTGTGATTTAAATGAAGTCGTACAGTTCACACAGGGTTCTTTACATACAGGAATCTTCTAGACTTATTTGGAATCCAGGATGGCCTATGAGTCTCTATCCTCACCTCACAGTCAACTGAATTGAGGTAGAACCAATTAAATTCTTTCCAAGAGCTGACTTCCAACAGATATTGGGACAGGTAGGACAATGCTCTGCCTGGATTTTGACACCAAAGAGATGTCATCCACGTGTCAGCTGCAGCCTGGTGGCGGGGAAGATCATGGCCCCTAGCATGGCATCAGCATTTCTCTTAATGACCTCACGTGTTCTGTGGAGAGGAGGATGACAGCCCGAGCTCTGTGGAATGGAGGGCCTTAAGGGCAAAAGAGCCGTTCCTCTTGTCAGGGAGGAATGACTTCAGCCATGTTAGGCCTGAGGCCATATCGTTATCTGCCTTAGTTTGCTATATCTGGCTCACTTAACTGCCTCTGCAGTGCACACGCTTAGTCCTTATACCCTTCTCAGGGAAATACAGATGACTGCGATCCATACTAACACCAGGATGCTTGTAATTGCTCTCTGTTCCGCAGCAAGCATGCTATGGGGGAGAGGAATGGGAAGCCCAGAAAAACATTATGAATTTACCTTCACATCCCAAACTGACGGTTCTCTACCAGACTGTCACAGAACTCAAGTAAATCATGATCAGTTATGAAGCCGACTTAGTCTATTACAAAATTAGCATGAGCATTTGGAAATCATTTACTCAAAAAACAGAAAGTGAATGCAAAGTTATCCCAGAAATAATATCACTCTCACCCACTTTACACTTGATCTTATCCAAAAGGCCAAGAAGCAATTTCACCCACTCTAATTCTGATATGCAATTTTGAGATGGATTGAAATGAGTAAAGTTAAATAGGAAACTTTAAGATAAATTGCAGATAACCTACAGCCTCTACAATAGGGGAGGCACTCGGAAATATGTGCACAGGTAAATATCACTGGTCACATTTCTCAGAAAGAAAAGAGTGGAGATCAGAAGCTCTGATTTGTTTAGCCATGCAATCCACAACTACACACAGCCCATGCACCAAAGGAGTATTTGTAACTTATGGATGTTTGAACCTTGAAAGCTAATTTTTCCATAGGTCAGTGGTATTCATGATGACTAATTTGTCACTCCAGTTTAATATATCTTAGGTTTTGAATTGGTAAACTATGGACCAAGATGAGGTACTGAGGAGGGAGAGAGAGATGACCAAGAAATAGAATGCATCTGAGTGTTGTAAATTTCCCATTAACCATCAGATTGTTCTGAAGTCAACCTCACCAAGGAACTACCAGTTACATACAAAATGGATGAAAAATTTTATTCCCAAGAAATGTTCCAGGGCCAGCATTGTGGCTTAGCTGGTTCAGCCACCTCCTGCAATGACAGCATCCCTTATGGGCACTGGTTCAAGTCCTGGCTGCTCCACTTCCATTCCAGCTCCCTGCTAATGTGGCTGGGAAAGCATTAGAGGATGTCCCCAGTCCTTGGATCCCTGCATCCACACAGGAGACCTGGAAGAATCCCCTGGCTTCTGGCTTCAGCCTGGCCCAGCCCCAGGCATTTTGGGGCCATTTGGGGAGTGAACCAGCAGATGGAAGACTTCTCTCTCTCTCTCTCTCTCTCTCTCTCTCTCTCTCTCTCTCTCTCTCTCTTTCCTCTCTCTCTCTCTCTCTCTCTCTCTCTCTCTCTCTCTCTCTCTCTCTCTTTTCTCTTTTCCCCTCTCTGCTTCTCTCTCTCTTTCCCTGTAACTCTGTCTTTTAAAAATTTTTTTTTAAAAAGCAAAGAAATGCTCCAGTAGAATGACTCACAAGTAGGATGACAGAAAATATTTCTTTTTTGAGCAAGTTGGATCAATAAAGCAGAGCTAACAAAGAATAGTGCAACCTGGCAAGTGGGCAGAAGAAGAATGGCCGCTGTGAACTGGAGGAGCAGCAAGGCCCAAAGGCACAGAAGGAAGCAGGTGGGGAAGGCAAGGTGGAGGGGAAAGCTAGATTGAGTAAGGATAGCAGAAGGGATGATCAGAGACCGGCATAAGCATGGAACTTGGGGAGAAAGGAGTGTCTGAGAAGCTTCATACTTGGTACATGGGAAATAACCTGGGATTAGCCTCTTTCAAAAAATGCTTGGTAAAAATTGATGTCATTCTTCAAAGCTTCTGGAGTTGGGGCTGTGCCTTCATGTTTGTGATTGTGAGGAGATAACCATCTTTGCTCTATGCACTATGAGATGACATGAGAACTGATTCATGTTCCCATCTCCATCAATATAAAAAATATCTCTAAGTTGAATAAGGATAACCTCCTCCAAGAGTACAGTATTTATGGATCCTGGCAATATTACAGGTCTTATGAAACTTGCCAAGAATTTAAGTTAATTCCTAAATAAAAATGAATATGTTTTCAGTATATCAGTGTGAATGAAATATTGTAAATTGCATGAGGTTGAAGACATTTTAACAAGACATTTTGCATACTTGCATAAATAGCAAAGCTCTCAATGAATGTTAAGCTACTTGATCACTTGGAGATTGCAATTACCTGAGATGTAATCAAGGTCAACACTGTAAAATGAGAAAACTAAAACTTAAGAAAGGTATATAGCTTGTCAATATTCACCATGGTGATAAGATAATAAGGCAGGGAACTATTACAAGAACTCATTGGTCTTGACTCCAGATATAATGATCTTCCAGTCATAAAAAAAAAAAGCACAAAGTTATCATGCTAAGACAAATGGAAACTTGAATTTCAAGGATATGGAAAGCTACTGACGACAATGAAGTTAATTCATCTGTGGGCTACCACCCCTTGTATTACTTTACACCCTAACCTGAACTGGTTACCCACTTCCATTCATTTCTCTTACAACAATCAGAATAAAATAATTCTGTCTAGCCTCATTTGTGGACAAATTATCATAATGTCTTTTTAGTTAATGTTATATATTTTGGACAATTTTACCACGCCTAGCCCTAGTCCTTTCCCAGGATCTACATGTGAATTATAGATGATTTTAAATAAGTGAACTATTTAAATGATTTTAAATAAGTGAAGAAAAAAATTAAGTTATCTTGCCACATAGTAAATGATCAAGACTTCAATGGGGAACTAATATTGTTGCTTGTGAATAAATATTATAAGCATGCAAGTCTTTACATCTTTGAGTGCCTCTGTGGTCTTCAGGCACTGAACTCAAAAGAATCTTGGGGGTTCTGGCTCTGTGGTTCAGCAGGTTAAGGCCCCAGCCTGAAGCACCAGCATCTCATATGGGCACTTGTTTGAGTCCTGGCTGCTCCATTTTCAATCCAGCTCCTTGCTAATGCACCTGGGAAAGCAGCAAAAGATGGCCCAAGTGCCTGGGCTCCTGCACCCATGTGGAAGACACAGAAGTTCCTGGGTCCTGGCTTCAGATAGACTCAGCTCCAGCCATTGCAGCTATTTGGAGAGTGAATCAGCAAATGGAAGACCTCTCTATCTTTATTTGTCTCTACCTCTCTCTGTAACTCTGCCTTTCAAATAAATAAAAATAAATATTATAAAAAATAATTTTTCCTTGGTCAATATTTAGAGCCTTGTCCAGGCATAACCCAGACTAATCACTCATAGCTTCCATGAAGTGACTAGCACAGAACTTGAAAGTTGCAGTTAAATTGAGCTCATGGGTATCAAATAACCTAGCATAGAAAGAAAATAAACAAAAAGCTGATTGATCTTAAATTCGGTATTTCTGGGAAATTTGAAGGTGGGATCCAAAATTCTAGCCAATTTCGCCTGCCTGTCACTCTTTTCTAAGTGCATTACAATTGGATTCAATATTTTACTTCCTGTCCCTAATCCATTTTGCCTTATCTGTGAACCCTTTTAGACCGTTCCTGCAGCCCTCCTTTGAGATGGCCTGAGTATTCACAGATGCCACCCTTCATTATCCACACAAAGTCTGCAAGACCGTGCTGTCTTCTCTCGGGACAGTGTGGCAGTGGGTACTCTTCCCAGCACATTACAGCATGGCAGCTTACGTGCATTAACTTTTGCAGGTCTGATGAAGTACTTAATTAAAAGATGCTGTATGTTCCAGTGTGTCACTCGTCAAGGTTAAACTGAAGAAATTATGAAGGGAAAGTTTCAGGTAAGAAAATTAAATTTTTAAAATTATGTTCAAGGTATAATCTCAACTTAAATTTTGAGAATCACAAAAATCATGACATCTTGGAAACGTATTTATTTCTCTTCCCTACCCATTCTCCCAGGCCCCTACACACCCACACTGAATCTTCTGAGGCAGAAATGGCAACTTAGCCATTCCATCATAAAATGCATTTTGGAGAAAACCTTAAATCCAAGTCTGATAAAGGGAATAGGACCTTGGAAATTGATTATAACTTCATACCCAACACAGAGACCTTCCTGAACATGTAACACCATTAAATCATCTCAGCGCAACTCATACCCACAACCACTCCCTTCACATGTTCTGCCAGCACACCAAGGATAATGGACAGAAGAGGCTTAAAGATGAAAAACTATGAAGGACACAGCATCTCAGGGCTATCAAATCATAAGACCTAATGCTCTTTTATATTTTTTAAAGATTTTTTTATTTATTTGAAAGAGTTACACTGAGAGAGAAGGAGAGGCAGAGAGAGAGAGGTCTTCCATCTGCTGGTTCACTCCAGGTGTCCCACATGGATGCAGGGGCCCCAGCACTTGGGCCATCTTCTACCACTTTCCCAGGCCATAGCAGAGAACTGGATTAGAAGTGGAACAGCCGGGACTCAAACCGACACCCATGTGGGATGCTGACACTGCGGGCGGTGGCTCTACCTGCTACACCACAGCGCTGGCCCCTTATTGTTCTTTTATTTGACAGAATATTTGGAATAGAGCATTGAGAAGGTGGATTAAAGCATTCTTCACTGATGCCTCCCTGAAGCTTTCAACCCCATATTTGTGGAGAAAAACAAAATGTGAAAGATGCTGTGGTGGACACTGTGATACCCTTCTCAGATCCTCCTCAGGACTGAGGGACTGGCTCCTCCAAGTTCAAGAAGAGATGGCTGTTCATGACGAGAACTGAGCACCTCTTGGGAAATTGTCCTTGGTCAAAATGAGCAACCTTGCCCAAAGTTATACCATTGCCTAGGAACAAAAAGCCAGCATCACATCAGTGTGGGAGAACATAGGTTTATCACCATTGTTTTCATTCAGGACTGCTTTAAAGGGCTTTACCAGTATAAGACATGCTAAGATTTCACAGTAGTTCAACTTCTACGTTTTCCTACCCCTTCTGTCCTCTGTCTCCTACAGAGTTAATAGAAGTTCCCAGTAGTTTGCTACATGCAAATCTCCATCTCAGATTCTGCTCCCCAGGAACTCAACCCAATATACAATGAAAGACCCATTTCTCTCAACTTCAGTAATCTCCAGAAAAAAACTTTCACACCATTTTTTCCTTGAGCAGTAAGACAAACATATGCAGACAGGCATAAGGAGTGCTGTAATGATAACCACTCCCCTTGGCCCTGAAGTTCTGCACAAAACAAATTAGTTTGCATTTTTCTTACTCTGTTAGGACTCTCATTTTGTTGAATAAATTGAGAATTTCTTTAGCTAACTGAATTTTCTCTGCCTATCCACACATTTCCAAAATTCAGAACATCAATATGTCTCTTTTTTTTTGAAAGGCAGATTTATAGAATGAGGAAAGGCAGAAAGATAGTGATCTTCCATCTGCTGGTTCACTGCCCAAATGACCTCAATGACCTGGTAGCCTGAAGCCAAGAGCCTAGGACTCTATCTTGGTGTCCCATGTGGGTGGTAGGGGCCCAAGCACTTGAGCAATCTTCCACTGCCTTCCCAGGCATATTAGCAAGAAGCTGGATCAGAAGCAGAGGATCTAGGACTCCAACTGGCAACCATATAGGCTGCTGACATCACAGGCTGATGTTTAATCTACTGCACCATAATTCCAGGCCCAACATTTCTTATTTTTAAGAGTTTCTCAAGTTGGAACAATTCCTAAAAGTATGTAGGCTATTGCATGCAGTTTGCCTCTACGGGTGGATTGATTGCTCTCTTCACTCATTGGTGTTGTATACCTGCCATTTTTCTCATCAGCTCATGCCTGCTCAAAAAACAATATTTCATACTGGGTAAAATCATGGTTGCTGAATTAACCTGGCTAAGTTCAATTGCTGTGTACCTATTGGCAAAAACTTCATCCAGTCTCAATGTCTGCATATCCAATATGGGCTTAATGATCACATTTTTTGTTATCATGATTATCTGAGGTAACATATGAAGCACTTCAATATAACCAAGTAAAAGTGAGCTTTCAATAAATGTTAGCTAGCATTTTCATAATTTCTATTACAATTTGGTACCTCTTGCTTATCCACAAGACTACCTTGTTTTATGGTGCTAACCTATCATCAGCTGGCTACCTTTACTAACTACTTCATCTTTTTGTGGTCTTAAATAAAATTAGTCCTTGTTATACTCATATGTACAATTACTTCTCTTTCTCCTGGATTTAACATCTGTCCTTGCCTTTATTGAAAGTCATTTATTTGCTGGTAATACTCTTCAACCCACCAGGATTTTTTACTGCAACACATTAGCAAGCCCTCTCAAATAAACTTAATCATCAAGCTGCATTCCATGGGTTAACCAATGTTCTCTGGAAACAGCCAGATATTTTAGGTCTTATAGTCTCTGCTTTGACTACCCAATGTTGCCATTAAAAATACAGGTAAGCATCCATAGACAAGATGTAACAGGTGTCCAGAGCAGTATCCAAATAAAACTTTATCTACAAAACTAGGTGAGGGTCTGGGTCTGGTCCTCAGGTTGTAAATTAGTGACTGCTCCTTTCCATTTCTGATTAATTCATGCTTATTAAATGTATATTGATAGACAATGATCAACTTAATTTTAAATTACTTCTTGCCCATCTGATAGGTTGATCTAAAACTTGTTTTCCAAATGACTGATGAGAAGTTTGTGGAGGACAACTTAAAAAGATTTGCAGAAGTTAAGCAAGGTTACTATGCCTACTACATTGAACAGAATGATGAATATACTAGTAGAATAATATACAACTTTTGCTATCTAGCTTTATCTGCCATTGTTTCCCTATAGGAAGCTTGTGTTCCAGGACCAAATACTTCTTTTTTATTTATTCTATTTTTATTTATTTGAAAGACAGTGTTACAGAGAGAGATAGAGACAGAGAGGTCTTCCTTCTGCTGGTTCACTCCCCAAATGACCACAATGGCTGGAGCTGCGCTGATCCAAAGCCAGAAGCCAGGAGTTTCTCCTGGGTCTCCCACATGGGTGCAGGGGCCCAAGGACTTGGACCATCTTCTACTGCTTTCTCAGGCCATAGAAGAGAGCTGAATCAGAAGAGGAGCAGCCAGGACTAGAACTAGCTACTTCATTAGCAAGAAGCTAATTAGCAAGATGGGATGCCAGCACTACAGGCCAGGGCTTTAACCCCCTGCACCACAGTGCTAGCCCCCCAAATACTTCTTATTGCCATGCACTCTTGGTGCTTCTTCTACTTCCTTGGCTGAAGCTAACTCCACTTTTTCAACATTCAAGTCAAATGCTGTCTCCTGCACAAAACTTTCATAACCTTCTTTGAAATTCAATCATTATTTTAGATTACTGCTGTGGTGTAGTAGATTAAGCCTCCACCTGTGGCGCTAGCATCCTATATGAGCACCATTTGAGTCCCGGCTGCTCCTGCTAATGGCCTGGGATCCAGCTCTCTGCTAATGGCCTGGGAAGGCAGTGGAAGATGGCCCAAGTGCTTGGGCCCCTGTACCCATGTGGGAGACCTGGAAGAAGCTTTTGGCCCCTAGCTTCTGATTGGCCCAGCTCCAGCTGTTGCAGCCATTTGGGAAGTGAACCAAAGGATGGAAGACCTCTCCATGTGTCTGTCTGTATGTAATTCTACCTCTCAAAAAAATCTTTAAAGAAAAGAAATTCAGTACTTTATGTTGTTTATTAAATATATGGTTAAAAAATTGATGAATGTTGCTTTGCAGAGAATAAAGTTCACATGAATTGTTAAACCGTAAGTTGACTTCTTTCTAAGACATTGTGAGTTTTTTCTTTCACTAAGAATGTTTAATGATACGAAGATCTACCAATTATATAATGTCCATGTAACTTTCATTAAAGCAGCGATCATTTTTTCTAGAGAAATGCCATTAATAGGCAGAATAAGCACTGGTTAGAATCGAGATCTAGATTCCAGTTTTGGATATGCTGTCTTCTGATGTGGCTTTGGATATGCTTCTTTCCTACTCAGAGTTAGTTTCCTCGTGTATGAAATAAATTAATTTTACTAACTATCCTCTAGGGTGTCTTCTCTATAGTTAACATTGCTGCCTGCAAAGACCAGGCATTCATGTCTAATTCAATGATCTCTGCCAGTCACCTGTCATTACCTGGAATCCTGAAAGGACATGACCATTGTGATCTGTAATCTTCCTCCCTCCTCCAGAGAGCCAGCAGCCCCTTCTCATCCCAGAACTTTCGCCTTGGTGCAGAACAACAGAGCTATGGAGGCTGGGGGCTCAGAACACTTGTGTAACTTCTCTCTGATATTGGGGACTTGCTCTAGGATAAAAGCATCACCAGACAAGGGACCTGGGGAGCAACGCTTCCCTTAGTCCAGTCAGTGGATCTCCCTGGGATAACTGGGTCACACCTACTGGAACAGGTGTTAATCTCCACAGGGTCAAACTAAGAAGCTCTGGTAGTTCCTTTGAGTCACAGGGACACATGAGAAGGCGATTTGTGGCAGAGAAGCAGAGAAGCTAAAGGAGGAAAAAAAAAAAAAACACAGAAAGTACTAACTTGGGAATACAAAAGACTTAATGGAGCAATGATTTAAAACTATATGCCTTTTTAGGAGAGGCAGATTGAAATTCCACAGAGCTTCAATTTTCCTCTAAATGCTTGTGATTTCAGAGACTCCCTGGGGTACTTGTTCTCTCCAGAGGACTCTCAGCATGATGGAAATTCTGCCCCACCTGCTACAGAGAAAGATGATTTTTGCACTGGGCCAGACTAGGACATCCCACATTTGTGTGAAGGAAAATGAAGCCACTCTTCTAAAAGAAAGGACATCACCAGAGGATTATGAACAATCTCTATGAGGGGTTTCTAAACTTTACGTGTTCCAGAAATTTCCCATTCCATGGAAGTTGTCAAGGCAACAGAGTAAAGTAAGAACTGGAAAACAAATGGTATCAGCCTCTTTCGGTGCCTCTAGCTTTACCTGCCAACTACAGGCGCAAATAGTGCCCTCACCTGCCTGGCCAGCACATCTCAGACCTGCTCACAGATGCACAGGCAGCAGGATACAAAGACAGAGGCATCCTCTCGTTTTCTACCTATTGGGCCTTTTCTTAGACCAATGAGAAATTCGGAGTCCCCTGAGAGGGGTTCTAGTACAGTCGCTTTTGAAAATACCTGTTATTTTTAACTGTTTTAAAACTTTACAACAATGGATTAGGTATCATGTGAAGGGAGTCTTGCATTGTGAAACGAAACCTCAGAAAAGGAAAACAAGGGGTTTTTTTGTTTTGTTTTGTTTTGTTGTCAAAATAGACTCTGTGTTTCTAAGTATTCTCCTTATTCAAATTTTGGATGATAAGGTGAACATTCAAATTAAAATGAGCCACATAACTCCATGTCACAAGGAAAACACTCAGCCCATGTACATCAATGTGAACAAGGAAAGAGTTTTCTGACTTGCGAGGCCCCAGTGCACATAACCCTTGAGATAGGCTCTCCATAGGCAGAATGAAGTGGAGCTGTGGTGGATTCTCCTGGGTATGCTTGATGAGAGCCATAAGAGGAAACTTCTTTGTTATTTGTTTAAGCAAGAAAAGGACTAGGAAAATTTCACAATAAACTTCATGTTAAATGCAGATAATCTGCTGTTAATTCACCTATCTGCTCTTGTCACTTAAAGTGGAAATGCCATAAAGGTGTCTAATTAGGGCTTGTTGACATGGTACATCAGGTTAAGCCACCGTTGGGAAGCCCATATCTCATTTTGGAGTGCCTGGGATTGAATACCACCTCTGTTTCTCAGCCAGCTTCCCACCAACGCACCTGAGAGACAGCAGGTAATGACCCAGGTACGTGAGTCCCTGTCTTCTCCATGGGCGACCCAGAGAGAGCTCCTGGCTACTACTTTTAGCCTGGTCTAGCCCTAGCTGTTATAGGCATTTGGAGAATGAACCAACAGACGAAAGATGTCTCTCTCTCGTTGTCACAGGGCCTTTCCAATAAGTAAGCAAATAAACATCTTGTTAATAATGTGCAATTAGGGGGTCGGCACTGTGGCACAGTGGGTTAAAGCCCCAGCCTGCAGTGCTGGTTTCCCATATGGATGCTGGTTCGAGTCCCAGCTGCTCCACTTAAGATCGAGCTCCCTTCTAATGTGCCTGGAAAAGTAGTAGAAGATGGCCCAGGTCCTTAGGCTCATGCACCTACATGGGAGACCCGGAAGAAGCTCCTGGCTCCAGGCTTCAGTTTGGCTCCGTTTCTGCCATTGAGGCCATTTGGGGAGTGAAAGAGTGGATGGAAAACCCCTCTCTCTGTCTGTCTCTACCTTTCTCTCTAACTCTGTCTTTCAAATAAATAAAATAAACCTTTAAAAATGTGTATTTAGTTATTTATCCTAGTTTCAGTGATAAAGGCCATTTGCAAGTTTTCCCAAATGTGCCAACAGACTGGCATCCTCTTTCTACTGATACCATCATCACACTCCGTGCATATTGTTTCTGAACACCAGTTACATTGTACCCAGTATTGAGGGTTTTTAAAGATTTATTTATTTATTTATTTGAAAGATAGAGTTACAGAGAGGCAGAGGCAGAGACAGAGACAGAGAGGTCTTTCATTCGCTGGTTCACTCCCCAGGTGGCTGCAATGGCTGGAGCTGGACCTGGCTCCAAAGCCAGGAGCCAGGAGCTTCTTCCAGGTCTCCCACGTGGTTGTAGCAGCCAAATGACTTGGGTCATTTTCCACTGCTTTCCCAGGCCATAGCAGAGAGCTGGATCAGAAGTGGAGCAGCCAGGACTCGAACCGGCACCCATATGGGATGCTGGCACTGCAGGCCATAGCTTTACTCACCATGGCACAGCACCAGTCCCTTCAGGGTTTTTTTAACCTGAATTATTTTCTCTCTTGACTGCCCAATCCTAAATGGCAAGGCTGCTGTCTATGTCATGTTTGTAGCCTTCTTCTATATGATTTCTTGCACATTAATCATTTAGTCATTCAACAAACTTTTACTCAGCACACTGTAAGCAGGTGCTATGCTAGATACTGAAGAGGCAGTGATAAATAAAATAAACAGTCTCTGCTTCATGGCACTTACTTTCTAGTGAGGTAATTAACTAAACAAATCAACTAATAACATAATAAACCTTAAGATGGAAATAACCATGGGATGGTGTTAATAACAATGGTTAGCACATATGGAGTGATCCTCACCAACCCCATAACCCTAAAAAGTGTGCATTGTTATCATTCCCATTTAACAGATGAGAAATTAAGGGACAGCATAATTTAAGTAATTTATAAACTCTCAAAGCTAGTGATGTCAGGTCTGGGCCCAAATGCAGGCCAGCTGAGCTGTTTACTGGTACATTTTTTAGCCCGTGAAAATAAAAGAGGCTGGCTGAGAAAGGGGCATCAGGAAACGCCTTTCTGCAGAAACTGTCAAAACTGAGACCAGAAGACTGAGAAGGAGGATCTGGTGCCGGGGGAAAGGTAGGTCCACTTTTGGAGAAGGAGGTGGGAATCCGGTGAGTCTGACGTGGCACTCCATTTGACCCGTGGAGGGGAGAGGGGCGGTAGGGTGAAAAAATTTGGCAAATGTAGCTCCGCTATCCAATCAAGATTTCTAGTTTTTCCACCCACGTGTGTAGTAGAACTATCCATAACGTATGCCAGCGAGGTTTGTGAGTGGAAATGTAGTGCCCACATCTTTCTGCTTTATTTTTTTACTATGTATGTATTCATCTGAAAGGCAGAGTCACAGAGAGACAGAGAGATCTTCCATCCTCTGCTTCACTCCCCCGATGTCCTCAACAGCAAGCACTGGGCCAAGCCAAAGTCAGGAGCCTGGAACCCCACGTGGGTCTCCCATGTTGGTGGCAAGGGTCCAAGTACGTGGGCCATCTGCTGCTTCTTTCCCAGGTGTGTTAACAGGGATCTGGATCAGAAGTGGCACATCTGGGACTCAAAAAGGCACCCACATGGGATACCAGCATCACAAGTGTCACATGACCTGCTGTGCTTCCAGCCCTTTTTTTAGGTGTATTTTGCTTATTTGAAAGGCAGAGCGACAGAGAAAGAAAGAGATCATTTTGAAACAAACAAACAAAAAGATTTTAGGTTTTATTCCAGGCTTTTGCACTCTTCTTGCTGGAATCCATGTCTGAGAAATCCTGTCTGAGAAAAGCAATGATCAATATTTATGTAAACTTTTGGCTGATGAGTTCACCATCCCCAGACCACACCCTTGCATGGTCATCTTCAATCAGAGTGTTCACAGGTAGAACTAAAAGGTTTACTCGTTCCAGAACTGAGATTGACCAAGTTTGACTGTGTAAGAGCTCTTTCCGGCTGGCAAGTGCCAGGCACTACACTAAGGATGGCATAGCAAAGAGAAGCAGTCCAGCCCAGGCTGGTAGGAAAATGAGATCTTTGGAATCAGACATCCCTCGGTTGAAGCCCAGCTCCAGCACCTACCAGCTCTCTTGCGTCAGCACATAGAGGGGTAATGTAAGCTCTCTAAGAGTCAGCTTCTCTGCCAAATGAAGGTAAACGTGACTTCTTTACCACACTGTTAAGAGGATTAAGTAAGAGAATATGAATCATGCAATGAGAATGATGCTCGACAAAGAAAATGGGGCTCCTGAGACTGAGGAGAACACAGTTGAAACTATCCACCTTTTTCATAATCTCTGTGAAATTCATGGTTGCTGAGGTCACTTGTGCCACATTTTCTGGGTTCCCAAAAATTCCAAGAAGGCCTTCAGTATAGACTTCTGCCCTTCTCTCTACCTAAGTTTCGGGTAACATTTATGGGATACCCACCAAATGGAATCAATTGTACATGTATTACCTGTTTAACAAAACCTTATCATTATTCTGTATGGCGTTTTTCAATTTTCATGCATATCTTCTTCTCTGGTTCCTTCTACACAGAGACCTAAAATTCACTACCCACTTGCAGTTAGGCACAGCCATCTTACTAGTTATGGTCAAAGAAATGCAAGCAGAGTGACATACCTCACCTCTCAGTTTAATCGCCAGTGATAACTCTTGTGTCCTGTCTCCCTCTGCCATAATGATCTAGGGAGCCACTTCTTTCAGATGGTGTTGCTACAAAATGATGTAACACAGAGGATGGTTGCTTGGACTAACCATGGAATTTGTGTGAATCAGAAATAAATATTTTTTATGGTAAGCCAAAGAGAGGGTAAGGTATTTTTGGTTGTAGCAGAGCCTGGTCTGTTCTGGTTGATACATTCTAGTTTTTCAGGTAACAAACTTGAGACACGGATTTGAAATTTTTTCTACCTGAATCTAAAACGCATGTTTCTTCTTCTAAAACAGTCTACCTGAAAGTGCTAGAGAAGGTATATTCATTAATAAAAAGTGCATCTGAAAATAAATATGCAACTTAAGCAAATGAATCACCAATGCTAGACCATTGGGGAACTCTGGACAATCAAGAATGCAATAGGCCTTTTATAAAGTTATCAAATATCTCCAAAAAGGGAGCTGCTTCCACTGCAACCCCTATTCTGACAGTGTGGTCACTGGGTTAGGGTTAGAGTCAGAGACAGGTGATGAAACAGTGGCTGAAGCCAGGGCAATGCTGGATTATGGATATCAGCCTGATAATGTGATCTGCAACATTAAAAGAGTCCCTGTGGGTAGTTTCAGGAGTAATCAATAAATAACATCCCTTTTCTCTTTTGAGCTTGGAACCAATAAGAAAGAGATTGACTCAAGAGTTGGGCAGCCACCAGTGCCGTGGCTCACTAGGCTAATCCTCCACCTGTGGCGCCAGCATCCGGGGTTCTAGTCCCGATTAGGGTGCCAGATTCTGTCCCAGTTGCTCCTCTTCCAGTCCAGCTCTCTGCTGTGACCTGGGAAGGCAGTGCAGTGTTTGGGCCCTGCACCCACATGGGAGACCAGGAGAAAGCACCTGGCTCCTGGCTTCGGATCAGTGGAGTGTGCCAACCACAGCACACCGACCGTAGCAGCCATGTGGGGGATGAACCAACGGGAGGAAGACCTTTCTCTCTGTCTCTCTCTCTCTCTCTCTCACTGTCTAACTCTGCCTGTCCAAAAAAAAAAAAGAAAGAAAAAAAAAAGAGTTGGGCAACCACTATATTCCTAAAGTTGTATCTATGTAAAAATGCATTCATTAAATAAAAAAAAAATAGAACATAAAAAAAGAGTTGGGCAAATGAAGATCAAAGCATTAACTTTATGAAAGGCTGAATGGAGGACATGGCTGGGTCCAAAAGAACAATAGGCTATGTGGTATTTATCCCAGACTAAATGTGCCCATCTAATCACAGGTAGATGAACAACTCCCAGTCCCTTCCTCACTTCCTCTAGTGGTTAAGCCCAGGAATGTGTTACGTGATCAAAGCACCAATCTAAATGCACCCACTCAATAGGAAGTGAAGCAAAGATGACTAACTCCTCCTTCAAAACTTCTATCTGATTGGTTGCTGCTTCTTCCCAAAGGCCTTGGATAAGCTCGAGTAAATCATTTCTCTCTCCAACCTCAGTTGGTCCAAGAGGGAGTTGAACTTAATGAACTATCAGATTTTTTCTAGCTCTGTGAATTTGTGTAATAGTTAGTGTTAAGACTGAGGAAAATTGTTTACTTTTAAGCAATAGAGCAGCCCATCACAGGATTAACAAGGGGCAGAGTATGAAAGCACTGCAACTCTTAGGTTACCCCAGTGACGTAGACAGACAAAGATGCTTATAACACCGCTCTCCAGAACCTCTGGAACCAGAGGTTAAGAAAAGGATTTGACCCACAGTAGGCAAGAAGACCAGATCAAGCACTGAAGCTAAAAAACAAAGTTCCAGGCCAGAAGGCAGCCCATCACGACAAACTGGAGAGAAAAATATTTCATAATCTCTTTGACATATGACCTAACATGGGAAATATAGACATTATTTATGACCAATAGATGTGCCTGCTAGCATCCCACCGGAGCCATTGATACTGCTGGAAGTTGGTCAACCCAGGCCTACAGACATACTATCTGTGTCCTGGTGGTATGGACAATAAACCCAGATGTAGCCATCCATATCCCTAGAAGTGGTGCAGCTGTATGGGGAGCTGACCCAGAGATATGGATTTTCAGGGAGGATACAGGTCACTAGAAAGAAGATAGGCTACAGCAAGCTTCCCTTCTTAACTCTCTTTAGAAATTTCTCACTGCACCATTCTTCTGTAATTCACTTTTTTAAAAACTCATGCAGAATAACTTTGAGTGATTTGGACAATTATGCTACATTATATGGGAAATATAAATTAGATGAAATGTGAAATGCTTTATATCTATAGAATATATTTTGCTTGAATGAGGTATAAAAAATAACTTTCTTGATACAAGGAGCTACATCCTACTGGGGGCATAAGAAAGACACTGCCTAGAAATTTATGATAAAATATTAGTCCCTTCTTCCATTCAATTCAATAAACATGGCATTCACCTCTCACCCTTAGGTCTTTGAACATCACTTACCAAACCTGCATCATTACCATTGCATCTATATCCTCCCTTCCCAAAAAGAAAAAAACAGAGAGAGAGAGAGAGAGAGAGAGAGAGAGAGAGAGAGATGACAGATAGAGAAGATACATAGATGTAGATATATCCATTATACCAGGAATATCCTTATTTTACTAAGTCTTTTTCCTTTCTTGTAAATCTTGTGAATCTCAGCTAAGTGTTAGACCTCTCCTGAGGCCCTAGACTGGTCAGATTCCCTTAAAATGTGTTATCAAGCACATTGTACTTATCCATACATAACTAACTAGAATTACTGGTTGCTGCTCTATTTTGTTAGCAAGGTTGTACGTGTTATGAGAGATTATGTCTGTCTTGGTCATATCAATCCAGTAGACCTGTCGTCTGGCACAGGTTACAAATCCACCTGTAGTCATCTATCTTCTGGAAAATATACTCAGTTCTTCATGTTCTTGGAGGGCTGACTCAGAGATATGGTTCTGTGAGAAGAAGGCAGGTTGCTAGGAAGAGGATTTTTTACATTTCCAGACAGTAGGTTAGTCGCAAGCAAATAACAAGTGTTCAATAAATATTGTTTAAAAGAGTGAATGAATGAATAAGTAGGTGAAATTATCACAGAACAATCAAGTACTCACGTGGCTATGAATGCAATAGTGTTCAGCAAATTAAAGTGAAAATCCAATGTCCTGCTACTCTTCATTTAGCTTGGTTCCGTGTTTATAGGAATTGACCACTTTTTGTAACTTGAATGAATATTCTTACCTGAAAGAATATCTTTCACTTTTTTTTATTAAACTCCTCCATTTGTTCACAATGGAGATGAATGCATTCTTGAATCTACATGGCTATATGGCTTTACCATCTCAACCACTCCACTATCGTTCTCTAAAATGTGTAATGTAAGGCAAAAGATGAAAACCACTTTAGTGATACACTGAATTTGGTCAAGAGCAAAGGTGGCATAGTTTTCTGTTTAAAAGCAAGGCTCAAATCAAAAGAGCAGGGAAGAAATGACAGAGACTGATCACAACTGTAGAAGAGAGATTAGCATTTCTCTTATTGGGTGTAGTAGATTCTGGAAAAGGCCTGGGGCACAGATACCAGAGCTGTCAACTGGCTTCTGTCTGACTCTACAAATCAGCTCTTCCAGGGATGACCTTAACACTACAGATTCTCTAATTTAACTCATGTTAAGCGTTGATTATAGCCAACATGTTAACTTTAGACTTGATCATATCTTCTGCTCTATCACCAAATTAGGAAGCAGAGATAGGAGCTGACTTCTCACTCCAGGCACCATTCATTCCTGAATGACTGTGTATAAACATCAAGTTTTTGTGGTTGTCTTGGTGAAGAGAAGATAATGGTCATCACCCAGTGATGGGTCTCTAGAGTCTGAGCTCCCATTCCAGCTTTCCATCCTGCTGGCTCTGATTATACCCTGACACCAATACAACTTCCTGTTGGTTCCCAGAGCTTTCAATTTCAACATGTCATTCATTCCACAAGTATTTATTAAGTTTCTACTACATGTCATATCCTTGGGATCCAGTGTTGGACAAAACAAATGACAATTATCTTCATGAAATTTACAATGTAGTGAATGGCACTGATCATAAAATAGTATTACATATAATAGATGCAGAATTACAGATTATGATAAATACCAGGAAGAAAAGTTATAATCTGTATGGGACATTGTAAAAAGAACATGTTTTAAATCAAGGAAAGATAGAAAGCTTCCCTAAGGAACTAGGAGCCTAAAGATGAATGGATTTAAGAATGTATGGCAAGCAGAGTACTCCAAGCAAGGGATGAGCTTGTGGGAAATACCTTAGGTAGAAAAGGGCTTAGTACATTTTAAAGACATGGAAGCCAGTGTGGAAGGAAAGTACTGGTGAGAGAGTATGAGAAAAGTTTGAGAGGCAGGGAGAGGCCTGATCACATGAAACATTGTAAGGCATATTGCAGATGTGGGTTTTCTCCATTAAAATATTTTAGTCAGCAGATGGAAGTTCTCGTAGGACACCCTGGCTGCTTGAGGCAGACAGAAAGTAGGTAGGAATAGATGCAGGGGTTCATCAGGACGATGCTGCTATGGACCAAAGACCTATGGTGACTGCACCAACAGTGTTGGCCATAAAGGCAGAACTAAGTGGATAAACTGAAAATTTGTTTGGAGATTGGATTGACAGGACCCTCTTGTTCCATTGAGTTTCAGGGTCTGTTCAAGGAACATATGCCAATGTTCAAACTGACATTACCTCAAAGTGAATCAGCTGATAAGAGTACCAGCTAAGCTGCCCAATTCTGCCTCTGTTGCAATCTTGTTATTTTGGTCCTACAGACGAAGCCTTAATAACAGTCTCATTCTATATAAAGACTCAATGTCAAATCTGGTTTGCATTGGACCAGATTTTTTCATCCTACTCAGCTCTGTGTAAGAAGTTTCTCTCCCCAGGAGCAATAAAGAGATAACCTGGTTATATATTTGTAAAAAATAGGAGTAGAAGGGCATGATACAAGATAGCAGGCATCTTTAGAACAAGCATTTTATAGCTGGATTAATTTGTGGATCTTCTTTTAGAACAGAAGGAGTTGGCTGAGATGCTGAAGTTAGCAAATTGTCTGCTTCATGCAGGCACCATGTCCATTTCAGAATGTTTTCTATGGATTTTTCCCACGTCATCTATTAATTACCTAATTACATCGTCTAATTATGGGATCCTTCATGTATTTACACTGATTACGTAATTGGGTACAATTATACTAATTAGGTTAATGATACAGGATAACAGAGTACAAATTGCTTTAAAGGGACACTGGAAAGGCTGGTAGACCAAAAACCCTTCAGAGGTAGGTCAGGATCTATTTGTAGTTCAGAGTTTTCCTATCCCTCACTCAGATCCTGACCTTCCAGATCCATTCAGGAGAGTAATGTGAAGCAATAAGAATGTGTTTCTCAAAACTAGGAGATCTAGGTCAGAGCTGGGGAAGCAGGCATAGTTTGGGGGTGAGTCCCAGCATCCCCTCTTGTGGAGACAGGATAATGCTTCCCCTGCAAAGACATCCATGCCTTAATGATCAGAAGCTGTTATATCTTACCTTTCATGGAAAAGGGGGCTTTGCAGATGTGGTTAACTGTGAGGAACTTGAGATGGGGAGAATATCCTCTATTACTCAGAATGGTCCATTTAATCACAGGAGTCTTTGTAAGTGGAGAATCTCTCATGACTGAATCAGGGAGATGCAACAAACAAAGGCAGAAGAATGAGTCTGGAGGTGGCAGTGAAAGGATTTGGCACCCCATTGTGAGTCCTCAGATGTAGGAGACTTGTGTACAGAGCCTAGAGAAGCTTCTGCGGGTCACCTGGTAAGGAAACAGGGACTACAGCCCTACAGTCCCAGGGAACTCAATTCTGCCACTTGAATAAGGATTGAAATCAATCTGTCCTAAAGCTTCCTGAAAGAATCACAACATGTCAGCAACCTGATTTTAGGTTGGTGAGACCTGTAACCAGGCTTCTGACCTACAGAAATATAATGAATTTGTGTAGCTTAAGCAATCAGGTGGGTAGTAATTTGTTGCAACAACATTGAAAATAATGCACTTCTGAACCATTGCTTCCCTCACCCACTCACCTGCTTTATATCACTGATTGTCACACATACTCTCTCCTCAGCTCTCTCTTATCTCTCTTTTCAATGAAAGCTCTGATGGTTATCTGAGCCCCTTATCAAGGACCTCTCCCAGTGACATTTTCAGTTGTCTAGTTGTGTAATAAAATAAAACTTTGTCCATAAAAGTGAAATGAAAGCCTCCTAGTTGCAATTAAGTCAACTCCATTTGAGATCTCAACTCATCTATTGGCTTGTTCTGTGACTGGGGCAAGTGTGGGCATTACCTAGCCTGAGCTTCAACTTCATTGTAGTAAAGCAGGGCAATGGTATCCACCTCACAATGTGGCTACAAATATGTAGTAAGATTATATATGTAAGTGCCTGCAACAATGTCTGACCCATAGACCATGTTCAACGGAGTTCACTCCTTACTCTGAAAAATCCATGAGCCATCAAGGACCAACTTGGAGAGTAGCAAGGGAGAAGGGCAACTTTTCTGTATCTAAGAAATCACAGGAGTCTATGTGACAATATAGAATGCTAGAGGATTTATTTCATGTAAGTATCATGAGTAGGACTAGAAGAAGTAAGATTATGGCCTAAAGGAGGCTGGATAAAATAAATTAATCACAAGCATTTGCTACCCTAGCATGTTTCTGAGGGCACAATAAGGAAGGGACATGGTACAGGCAACTAGGTGGGTTTGCCTCTTGTCCTTTGTGCCCATTGTTGGCTGGCCTTGGAGACAGAGAGAGAACAGCTCAGCACCTGGATCTCTTCCTAAGACTACTGGCCATTTTTAAAACATATGACCCCAAGCAGCCCTAAGAATATTCATGTTTGATGTTGGCAGAGAGAAGCCTAGAAATTGTGCAGAAAACTAGTAATAGTAGTAGCCAACTCTTAGATAATATCTACTCCATACCTAGTACTAATAAAGTATTTGATATGTTTTAAATTATGTAATCTGGGGCTGGTGCTGTGGAGTAGCAGGGCCAGCATCCCATATGGTCACCAGTTCAAGTCCTGGCTGTTCCATTTCCGATCCAGCTCCCTGCTATTGTGCCTGGGAAAGCAGTGGACGATGTCCCAAGTCCTCGGGCCCCTGCACCCACATGGGAGACCCAGAAGAAGCTCCTAACTCCTGACGTCAGAACAACCCAGCTCTGGCCACTGCAGCCATCTGGGGAGTGAACCAACAGATGGAAAACATCTCTCTGCCTCTGCCTCTGCCTCTCTGTAACACTGCCTTACACATAAATAAATAAATCTTTAAATTATGTAACCCTCCCAAAAAAAACCTCTTTGGAAAGCAATTGTACTATTGTTAGCATTAATGGGGCTCAAAGAGGGGCACAAAGAAATAATTGTTCCAAGGTTTATCAGCTGTGAGGTTGCAAATTTGGGATTTGCGCTTGAGAGTTCCAGCTCAAGAAGGGATGCTATTAACAGTATGGCATATTCAAATGCTGGGGTTCGTGGGCCCATACAACCAGGAGAGGCTGGCTTCTCATTGGTGACTTTTGATGGTGTTTCTCCAATTCATGCTCAAGCCATTAAAGGATTCTTCATACTCCAATAGTCAGGCCCAGAATTCAGCACAATCTGATCCCAGGGGTGAAATTTAAATTTGTCCATATTAGAGAGACAGAGCACTCCTCCCATTTAGAATCCTAGCTCAGTTATCTCCTAGCTACATACATAGTTTCAGAGTGATTCTTAGCCTGATTACCATAGGTAAATCATGCATAATGATGTCTTCTGGAAGAAGAGAGATTTTGAGTCTCACATACCCTTTAAGCTTCTCAAGTAGTGCCCATGGCAGCTGGGCCTTGCGGTATAATTTGAGGGGTGCTAAGCAATCCTCCATCACTCACAAAATACAAGCTCGTGGCTGAGGTCTTATCTGAAATTCAGATCTGAGTCGGGATACTAACCCATGTGAACACGCACAGACTTCTGACTTGGCCACCCACCATGTACTTATGTGTCATTGGCACCATAATGTGAACTAGTTTGTGATTTCTAATGTGAGACTACCCTAAGCCAGAAAATGAGGATAATAATACTTAGGTCTGTCTATTTTGAAGGGTTGATCTGAGTTAATATATGAAATAATGCATACAAAAACAGTGAAATGAGAAGTGCTAGCTACTTTCAACTGCAGCACTTACATGGCAACTCCTATATGCCAACGACATAGAAAGAATTGTTCCTGAGCCAGAGAGATAACTGTTCAAATTCTCCTTTTAGGGAATTAACCTCAGACCATTGAGATTAAAATATTAAAATATGCAATGAAAAAACAACTCATGTACATATCTCCATCATCAGACATGGTATAATGTTTTATAATTATGAAGTTCAGTCTAATTTCTGTCTGACCTACGAGACTATTTACTTCCTGAGGGCAAAGACCTATGTCATGTTTATCTTCCCAGTACATAACTAGCTGCTGGACATGCAGTAGGTGTTCAATACGCATTCATTGAATAAATGAGTAAGCAAATGAACAAATAGCCAAGTAGAATTTCTCAATAAAGATTTAGCCATTGTCTTTCTAGCCTTTCTAGTTCATGGACACCAGGGTGATCTGAGCTTCTACGCTACGCTCTCTAATGCTCACCTCATTTCCAGGGTGGCTGTGGCACCCCGTTCCATCCCAGGTATTACATCCGCACTGTCTCATCCAGGAGCTTCCCTCGTTACTCTTTTGTGGCATGGTGGCTCTTTGGGCAGCATTCCTACTTTCTTCCTGGCGTCAGAGCCCAGACACTGGTGAAATCACTTATCTGCTGCTTCATTAGCTATGGCCGCTACCTGGGATTCTGCACATAGCATTGCCCAACAGTTATTGATCTGCCATTTCAGGACCAAGCAGAACGATTTCACTTTCAACTGACTAATTGTGTAGGGAATGGGCTTTAAAACAAGCAGGGGGAAAAATCCATTAAATTCTCTAAGATAAAACCTAGGTCACCCTGCTAAGTACTACATTCATACAGATGTGCTGTTAAAACAGATGTTCATGCAGACAAGCCTAAATTGTTAACAAGATTGCCAGCTCCCCAAGGATGTCTTGTTTTGTAAATGACTTTCTAGGTTTGGGGAGGGTTTTTTGTTTTGTTTTCTTTTGTTTTGTTTGCTCTCTGGGGTAGGGAGAGGAGAATACAGGTCACAATGAGGCAAACATTTCCGTTCATGTCTTCCACTCCAGTGTAACTATTGTTCACAGAACTGAGGTACATAGACAATGCCAGTATCCTAAACAAGGAAGAGAGTTAAGGACCATCAATTTATACCATAATGAACTCATACAACTTCAGTGGTAAAAGAGACGAATTCAGCCACATGTTCTCAGACTACTCCTTGGGGTTCTCAGAGTTGGGAGAAGTTGCTTTAGGGGCTTTTGGGAAGTGGGGGGGCTGTTATTGTCTGAATGTTTGTGTTGCCTCAATGTTTATATAGAAATGTAGTCACTAAAGTGAGGGTGTTTGGAGGTAGAAGCTTTGGAAGGTAATTATATCATGAGGATAGAGCCCTCATGAATGGGATTGGTGCTTATGGAAGAAGAAGCCAGAGAGTGAGCATGCTCTGTCTATACTGTGTGATGTCCTCATGAGCAATCGGCAGTCTGCAACTCAGAGGAGGGTCCCCACCAAAACACAGACATGGGAGCGCTTCATCTCATACACCAAGCCTCCAGAAATCTGAGAAATCGTCCACAGCATTTGTTACAGCAATTTAACCACCAGGGAGCTGGTGAGGCAGAGCTAGTAAGCTCCTAGTCTTCTATCCACCTCTTGTACATTTCTACCACCATGATTGATACTTTATATATGAATTATAAAATGGCGTTAGGAAAGAAAATTTTCACTGCTTAAAAAAATGGAAATAATGAGTCTAGGAAGTATGCATACTGATTGTCATTGCTGGCTCCACTGTCAGACAGGTTGAGTTTAATACACCACCTTCATTACTTATTGAGTTTAAATTACTTATTGTAATTATTACTTATTACTTATTGAGTTTAAATACTACCTTCATTACTTATTGGCCAAGAAATTAAGCCCTGGTTTAGATTTCCTTACATTTGAAAAAGGACTTTGCTCCTGGGGCTGGTGTAGTGGAACAGTAGGTTAAGCTACCATTTGTAATGCAAGCATCCCACATGAGCCCCAGGTACATCCCAGCTGCTCCATTTCTGGTCCAGCTCGCTGTTGTAGCACATAGGAATACAGTGGAAGATGGCCCAGGTGCTTGGGTCCATGTCACTCACACAGGAGACCTGTATGGAGTTCCAAGCTCCTGGCATCAGACTAATTCAGTTTCAGTTGTTGTGGCCATTTTGGAGAGTAAATCAGCAGCTAGAAGATGGCTTGCTCTCTCTAGCTTGCTCTCTCTCTCCCTTCTCCCTTTTTCCTTTCTTTGAACCTGCATCTTTCAAACAGAAATAAACCTTTGGGGAAAAAAAATGTTTGCTCCTGACATTGTTTGTTTTTTCCTGTAGCTTCAGTTTTTCTTTCTTAACCGAATAATTTCATCAACATATAAATATCTTTTAAAAAGAAAAAAACCAAATTTCCCCTTGATTATATGTCTACCTCCTACTATCTCTCCTCTCCCCTTTAGAACAAAATTCTTTAAAAAAAATTGTCCATCTTTCTATCTCTAGTGCCTCGTTCCCCATACCTTTTTAATCCATTTCACAAGATTGTTGTATTGATCTGGGTACTCCAGAGAAAGTGAGTTCACAACAGGACACCTTTTGGTCCATGTTTCAGTCTAACAACCAACAGTTAGCAAATGTTAGCTATCCACTGCTTAGTGGACCCATATCGATAAATTTGACCTGATCCAACTTAATGTTCCATTAGTTCACACTCTTAATATCAGGTCCATAAATGTTACCTGGACTTCTGACAAAATAGATTAGAAAACGCAGTTCTTTTCAAATGAAGAACCAAGCACCTCTGTTGGAGAGTAACACAGTACCTAAGGGTCACACTTTGTGCTTCATCTTTTTGGGGGTTTCTGGAACCAGATTCTAGTTATAGATCCAGCAGTCAAGAAGGCTATAAAGGTAGATCCTGAGGAAAATCAGCATGGTCTTCCATGGAAATGTTTTTAGAAGAGCCAATACTTCTTCTTCAGGCAATAATTACTCCCTTCAGACAGAGTCAGAAAGGCTATTACTACTCTGAGTGGAGACATCATTGCCACTTGGGATACGGCAGTCACATCCAGTGGCGAAAAAAACACAATGATCCTTCCTAACTTTCAGGATCCACCTCTTTCCCAACCTATGTCATTTTTTTTTCTTTAGATTTATTTATTTATTTGAAAGAGTTACACAGAGAGAGGAGAGGCAGAGAGAGAGGTCTTCCATCTGATGGATCACTCCCCAGATGGCCGCAACAGCCGGAGCTGTGCCGATCCGAAGCCAGGAGCCAAGAGCTTCTTCTCAGTCTCCCACATGGGTGCAGAAGTCCAACGACTTGGGACATCTTGTACTGCTATACCTGGGCCATAGCAGAGAGCTGGACAGGAAATGGAGCAGCCGAGTCTTGAACTAGTGCCCATATGGGATGTCGGCGCTTCAGGCCAGGGCCTTAACCCACTGTGCCACAGCGCTGCCCCCCCAACCTATGTCTTGACTTTTACAATAGACAGCTTGAAAGCCTGCAAGTTCAACTTTCATTATAATTCAGTCAATTGCATGAGGGAAACATGTTTGATTTTCAGCAGTTTGGGTCCCGTGGCTCTGGTAGGGAAGATGCTCCTTTAAGGCACACTTACACATTCTTAGGTTATTGATGTGGAGTTAGAGGTAGGAATTTATGTCCCTGAGCCCATTCTTTTCTGTCATGATTTTGCTTATCAATATTAGAAGGAACCAACCAACATCATTATATTCCTTGGTTTTTTTCCACAAGTGTTTGGAAATATCATAAACAGATTCACTAAGTTCTTTCCTTTTCATAAGTGACTGATGAAGATAACACAATCAACATTGATAGATATTTGCATATAAATACACGGGTTCTTACCATGTTCGATCAGCATTTTCTTTACTATTAGAAGTGGAGGCCTTGGCATTAAGTCCAATCAAATTAAAGGGCCAATTTCAGAAACCCCAAAATAAAGAAAATAAATCCTTAAAACATGGTTCCTCTAGAATGTTTTTTCCAAAGAAACCTTTTATTTAATGAGTACAAATTTCATAAGTACAACTTTAGGAATATAGTGATTCCTCCCACCATACCCCACCTTCCACCCGCACTCCCACATGGCCACCTCCTCACTCTCCTCTTCCCAGACCCATTCTCCATTAAGATTCATTTTCAATTAACTTGATGCACAGAAGACCAACTTTATACTAAGTAAAGACTTCAACAATTGGTACACACACACCAAAAAAAAAAAAAAAAAGAAAGAAAAACCAAACCTGTTTGAGAACAAGTTTTAGGGTTAATTCTCATAATAAAACTCATTGAGCCAAAGGTCCTGCATGGAGAATAAGAGCACAGTGACACCTGTTGTTAATTTCATAATTAACACTCTTATGTATGATGTCAGTGACCATTCAAGGCTCTTGACATGAGCTGCCAAGGCTATGGAAACCTTTTGAATTCATGGTCTCCATCAGTACTTAGATAAGGCCACAAGCAAATGGAAGTTATCTTCTCCATTCAGAGAAAAGTGCATCCTTCTTTGAAGGCCACTTCTTTCCTCGGGGGTCTCTCTCACAGAGATCCTTCATGTAGGACCTTTTTTTTTTTTTTTTGCCATAGCGTCTTGATGTTTCATGCCTGAAATGCTCTCATGGGTTTTTTTTCAGCCAGACCAGAATGCCTTAAGGGCTGTGTCTGAGGTCAGAGTGCTATTTAAAGTGATTGTCATTCTATGAATCTGCTGTGTGGACTGCTTCCCAAGTTGGAACATTCTCTCTTTTTTAATTCTATCTATTATTATTACCAAAAACTTGATCTTATTTATATGATCCCTTTAACACTTAATCCTATCTATATGATCACTTTAACACGTAATATTGTCTCTTTAACACTTAAGATGGCATTTTTTCCCACCCACTTGAATAGGATTTGGAGTCCCATGGCATGTATTTAAACTGTACCCTTACAAGTAAGACCATAGGAATGTATGCAGAACTATACAGATGTATTACAAACTTCCTCCTCCCTCTCTTATTCCCACACTTATTGTTTACTAAAATCTATTTTCAATTGATTATACACATATGATTAACTTTATGTTAAGTAAAGAGTTAACCAATAGTATGAAGAAGGGGGAAAAAAATGTTTCTCGACAGTCAAGACAAGGGCTGTTCAAGTCCTGGCTTCTCAACTTGTCAACTTCACTCCTACAGAATTCCTTGTAGGTGCTCTATTACTTATCACAGATCAAGGAAAACATATGGTATTTGTCCCTTTGGGACTGGCATATTTCACTAAGTAAGATGTTTTCCAGATTCATCCATGTTGTTGCAAATGACTGGATTTCATTTTTTACCACTGTGTAGTATTTCAGAGAGTATATGTTCCATAATTTCTTTATCCTGTCTTCAATTGAGAGGCATTTAGGTTGATTCCATGTCTTAGCTATTGTGAATTGAGCTGCTGCAATAAACATGGAAGTGCAGAAAGCTCTTTCATATGCTGATTTCATTTCCTTTGGGTAAATTCTCAGGAGTGGGATGGCTGTCATATGGTAGGATTATATTCAGATTTCTGAAGTATCTACAAACTTTTTTTCATAGTGGTTTTACCAGTTTATATTCCTACCAAAGATGGATTAGGGTACCTTTTCCCCCACATCCTTGTCAGCATTTGTTGTTTGTTGATTTCTGTATGTTCTCCCCACTAGACTTAGGAGTCACCACTGGTCTGGTTGCTAGGCATGAACAGAGCTGGCGCAGCTGTTACATATGTCCAAAATGGCGACTGCCCTCTATCGTCTTGTTACAGGTTGCCATTGCAGGGTAATTGGGAAGAGAGAAAATGTGCTCCCGCCTTTGTTTTTTCTCCTCTAGTTTGGCAGATACACTATCCTCCCCCACCCCAGGGCTCCAAAATGATTCCCTCTAGGCTCTTCCTGCAGCTTTTTGGTCAGTGGCTTGGGCTGCTTCAGTCTGGTCTCACCTCACTCTCCAAAGTTGGTGTGGAGGTTCTTGGCTACTGGGGTCCTGAGTTGTGCATGTCCTCACCCCCCACATAGGTCCACTCCGTCTCTCCAATTTGCATAGTTTCCTCTGCTGTTTTATCCCTAACTCTTCCCTGAGACTGCACTGTGTCCACTTCTTTAAAACTACCTTCTCCTAGAGTAGAGCAGCAAGCTCCCTCCCTAGTATGCCATCTTAATCCAATCTAGAATTTGTCAATTGGTTTCCATGACACCATATTTTCCTCCTTGCCTCTTACCTAGAAGACCACTCTCTTCATTCTCCTCCCCTACTTCTCTCAACTTGTCCCGAGTCCTGATTGTTGGAATGCACCAGAAATAGTTCCTCAGGCTTCTTTTTATGTTTTCTAGTTTTAATCAACCCCAAGTCATCCCATCTCAACCCATAGATTTAAATCAACTATAAATTTGTACAAGGATTCCTCAAAAAGTGCACAGAAATGTGTATTATGAAACAAAATGCAAGGATTTCAAATATTTTTTACACCAAACAAATTATCTTCTAATATCACCTTTGCCTTTTCTGTCTTACATGGCTCACCTGATCAAAACGCTGTAGAAGATTCTAAATCCCAAACACAAAAAACATACCAAATCCCCAATATGGCTGCAAAGTCCTTCCTGGCCTGGGCTTGAGATTTACCCCCAGCTCCTCTACAGTCCTCTTTGAGGCCCCAGAGAACACGCACTGCTACCACACAGCCCATTAGCTCACCTCCATAGAAACCCAGTAGCTCATCCCAGAAGAAGGCAAACTCATCATCAGGATGAGCCACAGGAATAAATACCTCTCCTCTGGGCCAACATCCTGCTGCAGCTTAACCCACAGTTTGGTAAATGCCACAGCTGCCATCAAGACCAGCTCAGTCTTCAAAGCTGATGAAATTACTTTCAGAGGGTAGAGATGTACAACCTCAAATGGAGTGACATGAGGTTTTGTGAAAGACTGACTTTTCTGGATAGCAATGATCAAGAATCTCTCCCTTGAAAATGTACATCATTTCTAATTTCACTTTCCATCACTTTGAACTATGTTGCATGTAATATGTAATATGTTGTCATTTAATACAGTTTTCCAAATTCATTATTTGCCTTTTTAACTCTATGAGATATTCTAACAAAAATAAGTTATTTAAATTTATTTAATCTATTTAAACCCATTAATATTTTTTAGACTTACTCCCTTTCTCAAAATCCTAGAATGGTATTACCAATTCCATAAAATAATATCCATATTTTTTCTCCTGGTATTTTATGAGTTCATTTATTGACAATTAAATAATCTGAATTTTAAAAAAAAAATGTGATGTAGAGGAGTACTCAGAAAAGTTCAGGAGAAATTAAACTCAACGATTCTTTGTTTTGATGCAAAAAAAAAAAAAATTGCAATCCAGGCATAGGGACCAGCACTATGGCATAGTGGGTTAAGCTTCTCCCTGTGGTGCTGGCATGGCACATGGGTGCTGTTTCATGTCCCAGCTGCTCCTCTTCTGTTCCAGGTCGCTGCCTGGGAAAGTAGTAGAAGACAGCCTAAATGCTTGGGCCCCTGCATGACATGGGAGACCCAGATGAAGCTATTGGCTCTTGGCTTCAGATCGGCTCACCTCCAGCCATTTCAGTCATTTGAGAGTGAACCAGTGGATGGAAGACCTCTCTCATTGTCTCCCTCTCTTTCTCTTTGATTCTGTCTCTCAAAAAAATAAATAAATAAATAAATCTTTATTTAAAAATTCCAGACATGGAAAGATCTAAGAGCTCATGGAAATGAACATATGAAAAATGTGAATAGATTTCAAAAATGTTTATACCAAAAGAGCCTATCTTTTAATTTCGTGTACATGCACTTTTCAAGGTAGCCTCATATGTGCTTTCAGGGACTCTGCACAACAACCACATGCATTTGATGGCTTTTCAATAGCTGAAGACCAGAGAGGGTGTCTCATAGTGAGGAACAGTAATTACTGAAGTGGTTTAGGGCTTCTGGCCTTCACAAGTTAACCTCTTTCAGCTCACAGTTTGCCTCTTCCCACCTGCTCTGCAGCCTCTGTGACCTCAAGAGAACTGACTTCTGCTTTAGCTTCAAGAACTCTGTCATCTGACTTGCTCTCACAAGCCAGCTAAGGCTTTACTAACATGCTTCAGCCCTGCCCTACCCAAGCACAAACACAGTGCTTTAGCTGGGAGTTAGAAATTTATCACACAGATTATACGAAGACAGTCTTTGGTGATGACATCTGCCAACTTGATGGTCAATGCATCTGCGTATTTTTTCCCATTAAGAATGCATGGGTGAATGTGATGTATGATATAAAGAAGTTCCTATAGAACAAAGCAAATTAACTACTGCACAAGTAACCAGAAATCTCCCTATACTATGTAACAAGAACTAGAGTCAGGAGACCAAATTCAAGTTCAGATCCAAATTCAGTTCCCTCAAATTCATGTTCATCCACCTTTCAGGCATATATAAGTTCTTAACTTTTACATTGTCAGTGAAAAAAATCACTGAGAGAACTCAATCCAAGTTAATGACTTTGATCTTGAAACTTGAAATCCAGCTAGCAGCCATTAAATTAGAAAAAGTAATATAGAAATAAGGAAAATATCTGGAGGAACCTGCAACTGTTGCAAAATGAATTAAAAACAAATCTTCACTTGTACCAATCTCAGAGTGGCATTTTGAAGGTGAAATAATTGAACTTCACAAGCTTTACCTTGACTTGAACTTGAATCACAAGCACATCTCTAAGCAGCTGTCAGTTATTATTATTTCCACAATACAGAGGAAGAAATTGAGGTGTCTTACAGAAGGAGGGTGCCTAACTCATTGCCACATGGCAAATTGTGGGCAAAATTAGAATCAGAATCCCAGCCAACTAATCTGTGGTTATGAAATCAATCTGCCAAATGATGCAAGATGTAATTAAATAAACGCCTATGCACATGGCACTGTGCATTTAGTAGGCGCTCAATAAATTTCATGGAATGAGTGAAAACGAAATGTACAACACATAGAAGTTACACTGTGACCCTAACCCAGTGTGTCATACTAAGGCCCTAATGGTATCCAGTTAGAATTGGCATACACAAGGAAAACCTTGAGGGATGTTATCTATATCTGATGTCAACTCTGTTTCCTTTCCTGAGGACAGGATTAGACTGCCCATCAATCCAAGCAGATGCCTGTACTGCCAAGCTGTTGAGCAAGACTTACGCAAGTGATCTTCTTCCATGACATGTTACAGGTTGGCTGCCTCTCTCTCCAGAAACCACAGGGAAACAGGAGGAAGTCCTCAGACCACCAGGAAAAAGGGGCACTTTTCAACTTAGGTCTTGTAAACATGCTGTGTCTCTTTCATTGTAATGGCTACTTTGGTGTTTTGCTGTTTATGGCTATTTTAAACTATATGGTTATCATTCCCAGTTATACACACACACACACACACACACACACGCACACACAACATTCATAAGCTCCTCGAGGGATAGACAGAAAATAATACATCTTGTGTGGATCTCTCCTGGGGGTCTGTGTGCTGACATGGACCAGATACCCATACATACCCCTTGGCCACACCATTAAATTTGATGGCCATCCAATGACATTCTTTAAACAAACATTTTTGGATACCTCCCTTTGGACATTTATCTGATTGCTGATGGAAGACTTACATCTTTTTTAACTCTTTCACAGAAACAAAAAAATGAGCACTTGCACATTCTGACTCATGATGTAGCACCAACATAATTCCCTCAATCAGGCTGGAGGTGATAACTGGAAATAATCATCCTTGAGGAGGAAATCGCCTTGCATTGAGAGAGGGTGACACAGTGCCCTCTGGACAGTGAAAGACAAGCCAGTGATCTGGGAAAGCAGCGTTCTGCTCACTCCCTGACCAGAGACCTTTGAGGTCTGCACGCTGTGCTCCGGTGAACGTTTCATAAGAACACATCTGGTTAGTCTTAAGTGAGAGCCTCGGAATGACTCAAAAAGAAATACATGAATAAAATTCCCCATGTAACTGTTGGCCAGAAAATTTTGTTTTGTTGGGTGCTTTACTGGAGGATTTATGGGGGCTTTCTCTATTTGATTTTGTAGTTTCATAATCAAACTAATTGCATTCATTGATTTAGGCCGTATCCGGGTGAACATAAAGGAAGCATCAGGAAGAATTAAATTCAGTGCAGGCAGTTGGAGAAAGTGAGTGAAGCAGGGAGACTTTTGACAAAGTTGCAGTGGTGTTTTCCATGGTTATTCGACATTTTGTGCTCCTCCCAAATCTTGTTGAGCAAAGATTAATTTAGTGGGGGGTTACCAGCTCTTAAAGGCAAGTCACCATAATTTCAGAAACAGGTTGTCGTCCAGGGCTCTCCCTGCCAACTGACTGCTTCATGCCTGCCCTTCAGGGGAACAGGCAGCAGAGAGAAGGCAAGAAAGCCAGTGTCAAAGCAGTGAACCCAGGCACAGATGGCTGACGTCCAGGTGGAGAGCCGGCCTATTTTTAATCAGGCTGCTAGGACCTGAGCAGTCTGTGATTCTGCTTCTATTTATGGAAGCAGACTGCATCAGAGAGGCGTGTACCAGACTTTGCTGCTCGGGTCCTGTCCTGTCCCTGACACTCGAGGGGCTAGCCGGCGTGTTGGATCCCCAGCTCCACAGCTCTAGCCCCCTTTCGGCAGGATACCCTTCCGACCCGTGAGACTAGCTCTCTTCAACCCTCGCTGTAGAAAAAGGCCGAAGTGCACGGGGCTGCTGTGTGGAGTCCCTGACAGCAAGTATACTACAATACTGCCTAAACTGCAGAGTAGAAGAAAACATAAGAGGACCTTGATCCTTGCTATCCAGAGAAGTCAGCCTTTCACAAAACCTTGTGGCTGTCCAGCTGGGGCCGCACATCCCACCCCCTGAAAGTCATTTGATCAGCGCTACAGATCGAGCCGGTCACGGTTGTAGCTGTGGCATTTACCAAGCGGAGGATTAAGCTTCTCCATTATGTCAGGGCCCCGAGGAGACATATTTATGCCTTTGTTTGGCTCATCCTGACGATCAGTTTGCCTACACTGAGTGAGGGTCAGCCTGCTTTGGGGGTGAGCTAATGGGCTGTGTGGCGGCAGAGCCCGCGCGCTGGGGCCTCACAGGGACGCTGAAGAAGCAAAGCTGTGCCCACGCACAGGAGGAGAGATGGTTGAGACCCTGACCTACTGGGAAAGCTTCCAGCAAAGCTAATGGCGTCAGCTCGCTGCCCTTGCAGTGCTGTCTCAATCGTGGCTGCATTCTCTTGGCAGATCCAACAACTGGGCCTCGTGAAAAACAGCTACCAGTCCCACTTCGGAACCAGACTCTATCACTCAGAACTACAAAATCAGGCTGCACTGAAAGAAGCTCGGGGAAACGTGGGGTCCCACGTCGTCCAAACACTTGCATAGAGATATGAGCTGGAAGTTAATCCACGAGCTGTTTCTCCGTGAACAGGTTGCTGGCCCTTGTTCTTCTGTTTGTAAATTGAGCAAACTGCCTAGAAAGTCCTCGAGGAGAGGCCTGCTGTAAACACAAGGCGTTTCTATTATGGCATCATTGCAGACAGTGTTATCACTTCTATTCTTCAGTAGGTACAACCCCCCACAAAGAATTAGGCTATTTGCTAGATTGGATGCCACTTTGGGTGACAGGTCAGGGAAAGAAGCTGGATTTGATGCAGACTGACAGGTCTGTAAATTTGGTTTCTAATTTTATGTATTTATTTCTTTTAAAGAAAAGAGGGAGAGAGGGAATACTCAGAGCCATGAAATCATTAAAACCAATTCCCTTTCTCTCCCTGGCCCTCCCTCTCCCTGAGTATGTGTGTGAAACAATCTTTGCAGCTACAGAGCCATCCGATGGTATTGATCCAGATGTGGAAATTGGTATTGACTGCTGCTGCTGCTCTGTGCACTTCCCTGGCTTTTAAAGACACAGCGCGTAGGTGATTTCACTTTGCACATGACACAGCTCTGGAGACATTTGCTGAAACAAACTGAATAATACAAATTAAAAATTGGGTTATGTGTCTTGACCCCCCACTTCAACCAAATGGGACATCAAAGAGCATCCAAATTACGGGGATCAAAAAGGAAAATGGGATGCCTCCTTCTGAGGAGAAGAAAGGACATTTTGTTTGCTCTTTGATTTCATCCTGACCACTGGTTAATGTCTGAGTACTGCCCCGGTGTTGTTAAATACTTAGAGGATCTGGAAGCTCGGTGGGTAGTGTGGTCTGCTAGCCAAGGATGCCATAGTAGCTATCTGTGACTGACCTGAAAAATTATCATAACTCTAGTGACATAAGACAATATAACTGCTCTTATTACCTTAAATTGGTCATACAGTATGAATCTCACTGGACGAAAATTCAGGTGTCAGCCATCTTTGCTCTTCTCTGGACAACTGGGGGAGACTCCTGCTCCATTGTTCTTGGTAAAAAATGAGACCACTCACATTCCTTGGCTCTTAGCTTCTTTCCCCATATTCAAAGCCAGCGAGTATGTGGCAGCTCTCTGAGCCACTTGTTTGACTTCCTCTTCATTTATGTCTTTTTCCCTTTTGCTGTTGTTGGTATTGCTGTTGTTGGTTTATTCCAAAGACAGCAGAAAGACAGAAAGGGACAGAAAAACAGAGCTCTCAATTATGGGTTCACTCTCCAAATGCATACAACTGGAATTGAGCTCAAGGCTTGAAGCCAGGAGCCAGGAATACAATCCAGGTCTCCCTCCTGGACAGTAGAAATCCAATCGCTTGAGCTATCAATGCTACCTCATAAGATCTGCACTGGTAGGAAGCTATAGTTAGGAGTGGATCCAGGAATCAAACTCAGGCTCTCTCATATGTGATATGAATATTCTAACTGGCATTACAACCTCTAGGACAAATACGTGCTTCCACTACCATTTTTAAGGATCTATGTGATTACACTGAACTGCCCAGAATATTCCAGAATAATCCCCTCATCAAGGTTTTTTCACTTTAATCAAGTCCAAAAATTCCCTCTTGCCATAGAGGTAACATATTCACAGGTTCTGGGGATTTGCATGTAGGCAGGCTTGAGGGGGCCATTACTCTGCCACCACAGGTGTCATGGTTCTATGTTACTCTCATCCTGTGTCAGGAGAGTCTAGTCAAAAAAAAAAGCATTTTATTTATAATAATGGACAACAATGTTGTTCATCTTTTGAATGTAAGCACTCCATGGTGGATCTACATTTACACAGTGCATAGAACAGTCTGGCTATATTTAATGCCATCATCTAATATCAAACCTTAGCTTCCCCAAAGGCTAAACTATTGAAAATAGTAATTCCTGTATTTATTAGCTAGAACTATAGCTACCCTCATGGAATACCACAGTGAACACCAATACTCTGAGTTCTCCAGGAGCTCACACTATAAAAACAGATAAGCACAGAACAGGTAACCAAACACAAGATGAACTCTTGCTGCCACTGAGGTCTAATGAAAAAAGACAGGTGCTTCCCCGGGAGTTAGTATCACTTGAGATACCCACTTCCCACATCAGAGTGCAGAGCCCCTGCCCCCAGTGTGGGAGACTTGCATTGAGTAACAACGTCCTAGCTTCATCCTGGTCCAGTCCTGGGTTTTGTGGGCATTTGGAGAGTGACCCAGTTGATGGAAGATCTCTTTCTGTCTCTATATCTCTTTTTGTGTCTCTCCACCTTTCAAATAAATAAATTTGCAAAAGAGAGAAAAGTAAGAGACTCAATAGCTAGCAGTGCTGGGACATGTAACTGCCTTTGTAGCACATTCTTCGGAGGGAGATACTTCCAGACCTACCTTAGAGATTTCTACATTAAGATAGGAAGCTAGCTTATCAGTTGCCTTGACTAATAGTAGCATATGGGAGCATGGTGCTAGGTGTCAAGGGCCTTAATTCTAGTCCTCTTCACACCTTGAGTACTGTTCCCTACAGAATCGTGGACCTTAGGCAGGGTTTTTTCACTAGCCTTCTGTGCACCTCTCTAGACTGTTCTGAAACCATCCTCTTGGTGCTCCTGACAGGGCTATAGTCCTTTAGCCTCTTATCTACTGTAATCCCAGCCCAGGGCAAGTCTGTTTCACTGTTGCTTATACCAATGGACAAACTCATTTTCTGTTTTCAGTCCATTGCAGGGTAAGGGCCCCTTGGCTGAGAGTCCTCTGTGAGTCTGAATGGCTAATTGAGACCTCCCGTGTGCTGAGCTGGTGCAGATGGCAATGAATGCAACATTGTTAGACAAGGAGGAAAGGCAAGGCATCATGAATATTTAATCAGATATACCTAAATATTAATGAAACAATTGTATCCTTAAACGGTTAAATTACTTCATGCTCCAGTCCATTTCCAGAGCGCATGTACACACACACACACACACATACACACAGATATTAAACATTTTTTCATAAGTATAACCATTTCCAATTTGTTTTATTTTTATGTGAGAATCCCCATTATGTTAAATCTAAGCTTTCATGAATTCATTCCTCAAGTTGAAAAAGCACGATTCTGCCCTGAATTGCATAGCTCACAAGTTGCTGGAATTCCAATGACACGCCTGAGTCTTGTCTACTCTGATTTCATGGCACAAAGCCATGCATGCCATCGGGAGGCAGGAAACCTTAACTTGAGCTCATGTGTGGTAATTGCTTTATTCTGCATGAACTCGTTCTAATTCCCCCCAAAACAAGAGAGAAGCTTAATCTTGCAATATTAATGACTGTATTATTTACTCCTCTGCCATCACCTGGTAAGCTGCCTAGGACATCTTCATGGACAACTTCCTCTGATAATATTATTCCATGTTCATTTTCAATTAAACACCCATGAATTTTCTACTCTGCTTTTCAATATCTTCTCCTTTGCAATAGTCTTTCCCTCTTAACACTTTCGGGAGTTTGTTCAATCATAATTGCATCTCCTTAGTCTTGTTTGGTCTATTGTTAATCTTTTCCCTATTGTAGAATCTAGTCTTCTTTCTTTAATGTTGCTTCTTTTGTCTAAATCTCCTACTTTAATTCTGTAATTTATTTTTAATTCCTGAACTTCAGGTTAGACCATTATGTCACTCTGTTTAGTCTCTGATGTTGAATGGGAGCAGCTCCCCTTGGCGAGATGCCCCAGAATCTCCTATTCTGTCTCTACATTGTAACCTGTCTCCTCCCATTCACTCACTGATGATCACTGTAGTGTCTTTCTCCCTCTTTTAAATATGTTGATCTTTCATCTAAAACTAATTTTCTAATTTTTTGATCATGACCAAGTGACTTAATGATCTTTCAACCTTTTTACTGTCCACTATCTCTAACTGTTGTGCTATTGGTCACACCCAGCCCTCCAGCAATGATAGAACAATTGAATCATAGAGGTGAAAGAACTCTTTCCCCAAGGCAAATCCAATCTATAAAGCCTGTGCTTAATGAACGTTTTCTGCAAAGAATCTTCTCCAAATTCCATAATCACATTTTATAAACCACGCAAATGTTGCATCAATCTCACCATCAAAATAGTATGAGAGGCCTCCAAAAAGTTCATGGAAAATGGGTATTATAAAAGATTATGCATGGATTTTAAGCTCTTTTGCAACAAAACAAACATCTTTTGATTCTGTCACCAGGGAGCTTATTGAGGTGCTCTCATATGTATTTTTTCATATATAGTATTTTTCATACATAATATACATACCTACATAATATATAAGCCATAATATATATTATATAAATAAAAGTGTATAATAATGCAAGTGCTTCAATTTTAGCCTGTGGGAGCATTCTAGGAAGGAAATGCAGCTCATATATATATATATATATATGTATATATTTTTTTTTTGACAGGCAGAGTGGACAGTGAGAGAGAGACAAAGGTCTTCCTTTTTGCCATTGGTTCACCCTCCAATGGCCGCCGGGCTGGCGCACTGCAGCCGGCGCATCACGCTGATCCAAAGGCAGAAGCCAGGTGCTTCTCCTGGTCTCCCATGGGGTGCAGGGCCCAAGCACTTGGGCCACCCTCCACTGCACTCCCGGGCAACAGCAGAGAGCTGGCCTGGAAGATGGGCAACCAGGACAGAATCCAGCGCCCCGACCAGGACTAGAACCTGTAGTGTTGATGCCTCAGGCAGGATTAGTCTAGTGAGCTGTGGCACTCGCCTATATGCTGTAATTTTTAAAGGAATATTTCCCAGCCACATAGGTGAATTGTGAAAACTGAGTCAGCCTTACTCTGTTCTACAACCAATAATGAAGATTTTAAGTCAAGAGAATGGCATCATCGGGCCTGTATTTTAGGAAAATCAATCTATATTGTGAAGAATGGGTGCATTTGGGGGTAGGGAAGGTGGAATTGAAGTCAGGGCTTACGTCTATAGCCTTGATATGAGACATTTCAGAGATAACATTTATTGATTCCAGTGACATTAGAGCTATGAAGATATGATGGTCAATGAAAATGCTACTATGTTGGATGATGTCCTAAACCGTGAAAACCATCAGAGATCAAGGAATCCATAAAGGGCAAAGGAATTTTTATATGTAGTTGTTGTGGCTAGAGTGGAGGGATCCTAGGGAAAATAATGAGTTTTCTCTGACTATTTTTTAGAGATGCCTATGGTATGTTCAGACTGACATGTGCAAAAGTCCCTGGACATGCTTTAACACAGCCAAGAAATGCCAGAAGGAAGCAAGATCAAGACTTGGTGTAAAGGAGCCATTCTCTGACACTAAGATCAGGGATAGTCTTCACAGTTATGTCATGGAAAACTCAACGGATGTGCATGAAAGAAATCATGCTACAGAACCTACGTGCTGTAAAGCTCCTCTGCACAAAGGATGAGCCTGGGAACAAGGGGCTGCTGATAGGCAGCCAGGTAGCATGCATGGAGAAGAGTGGTGGAGGGGCAAGGCCACTGCAGGGGCTGACAGGCAGGATGAAAAATTGTGTCTGTGTGATCAAATAGTCTTGAGAATTGAATGAGATAAGAAAAGTAAGGTGTTTGACATCTATCTACACATCCTCGATGAATAAGACTTAATCTTAGCCTTATAAATATGTACTAAGACCACAAACAATACAGTATAACTATGATCATGTTATTTTGCCTTTTTTATTATGCAAGCCATATAATTCTTGTTAAGTAGAAATGCAATCTATATAATTCCACAGAAAATTTATTGTCACAAATTTTTCATTGAAAGCAACAGCATGGAATGCAATATATTGGAATCCCATGTGACCATCCTGTCTGTACCTACCTTCTTACTCTCAGTTCTGCCAACTCTGCTTCTCTTTCACATTAAATGAGAAACACTTCTTATTCCCAAGTATTAGTTCCCTCTCATTGCATAATTTACTCCAAATTAAATTCTTATTCTTAAGATTTGTTTAATTAAATATTATTTAAGATCCTTTATTTTTAAGTATCCAAATATCATGTTATGCCAAATTCTGCCACATCCAGATTAGTAACTAAACAGAGTCAATGATCTTTGATTTTTACAGGAAAGGAGAAATTAATAATCAATGTTAAAAATGTGAAAGAGCCCTTTAACAACATTCAAGTTTAAAAAAAAAAACTTAAAAAAAGTGTACAAGTCAGGAAATTATATATTTAGAAAGTATTGCCGGCGCCGTGGCTCAACAGGCTAATCCGCCTTGCGGCGCCGGCACACCGGGTTCTAGTCCCGGTCGGGGCGCCGGATTCTGTCCCGGTTGCCCCTCTTCCAGGCCAGCCCTCTGCTGTGGCCCGGGAGTGCAGTGGAGGATGGCCTAGGTGCTTGGGCCCTGCACCCCATGGGGAGACCAGGAAAAGCACCTGGCTCCCGGCTCCTGCCATCGGACGAGCGCGGTGCACCGGCCACAGCGCGCCATCTGCGGCGGCCATTGGAGGGTGAACCAACGGCAAAAGGAAGACCTTTCTCTCTGTCTCTCTCTCTCTGTCACTGTCCACTCTGCCTGTAAAAAAAAAATAAAAAAAAAAAGAAAGTATTTTATTCTTGTATAAATATTTTTTTCAGATTAAAAAAAAGTCATGCAGTATCCTAATCCATGGTCCTATTTTAGAACTACTATTGACAACAGGCATAATTTTGTTTTATTTTATTTGTTTGCTTTAAAGTTCACTGAGCAATGCACTGCTTGAAGAACCATGAGGATGTTGAGGCCAATGAGAGGCACACAAAGAGAAGAAAATACAAACTGCTTTCTCCTGTTCTGCTCACACAATCACAGCACACCTTTGTGACTGGATAGGAGGAGCAGTCCTCCAATGGACACAGCTGGGTGTCTGTCCTCTAATTCAATTCAGTACTGATACTGTCAACCTGGATATAATTTAAGATCTCATGGGTTGCAGGCTAAGACCCAAAGACAACCCTGCACTTCAGATGCCAATCACAAGCAGTAGGTTGTCACCTATTCTTCTGAGCAACCATCTATACATTAGAGCTACCCATTACCCCTTCATGGATTCAGTTAATCTTGAGAGGCTCTCAGAACTCAGGAAATAGTTACTTATATCTGTTTGCTTGTTATGAAGGATACTAAAAAGGATACAAATGAACAGCCAGATGGAAGGCGTACCAAGGGATAGGAGAAAGGGCTACTGAACTTCCCCATCCTCCCTGTTCGTGCCACCCTCTCAGCACCTTCTGGTACTCAGCAGTCTCGTAGCAAGTCAACATTTGTTATTCAAGGGTTATGAAAGAGTTTGATCTCACCAAATAGATTTCATATTATACCTCATAGAGAGAATGCAATTGCCTATAAATGTGTTAGAGAAATTCATCTCTCCCAGAAAAATCATTATTTTCATTATATCATCACACACATACCTGTATTTACATACACACATACACACACACACACACACACATATATATATATATATATATATATATATATATAAACAAGCATATAAACAAGGAAACAAGGACCTGAACTCAAATATTTCAAGACATATTTTTAAATGGCTTACCAGATTGTTACAATTAGGTCAGTAAATAGAATAACAGAAAAATATTGTATACTAAAATGTGGCATATTATTAGATGACAACAGCATCAGAAAAAGTGAATATCTTCACTTTGCAGAATGTGGTATCACTAAAGCACATGGGCGTCTTATCTACTACTCTCCTTGCCATTTAGAAACATGGAAATCATTGCACAGAAATCATATGACATCTTAAAGACTGTATCCATCTCCAGCTGTCTTATCCAATACTCTGTCTAATACCTGGAAGGATAGATGCTTGGAAATACTTTCTTCCTTCCATTTTCTTTTCTTTAAAATCATTCTCTCTACTACTACTAAAGAGAGAAAGAAAGGACTTGAGTTTTTAATACTCAAATCATTGGCTGAAATAATGTTATGGTTCATGGAACTGCCAAGCTAATTGGATTTTGATTCCACCTAAATTACTTTTACAAAATCAATCTTTTGGTCAAAGAAGAAACAGGTAAGTAAGATCCAGAATGCAACTCAGATATTTAAATGACACGGTGACACAAAATCAGCAGATTACTTGAAAACATATTGATAGCTATTCCTTAATTATTGATTGTGTGTTTACAAACCTTATGGAAAAATATAACAGATATACCTAGGAAATGCATCGAAAACTCACCAGATGAGTTAAGCTACATTTTAAAAAATGACTATGTGTATGTGATGGAAAAAATAACAGATCACCAAATAATACATTTTTATTAACATCCTTCACAAAGAAATTAACTAATAAACTCACTCAAATTTGTGTGTATATAGAAAACAGTCTCTCAAAAAATAGAAAATTGACCTATGAACACTCTAGTTCCATATATATCAACCATCCTGGCAAAAGCACCAATATTTTTCATGAACTTTGAATTTAAGCAAAATGGTGTGATGATGGTGTTTATTGACATGATTACTAAATTTTACTACAGAAAACGATCAAAAGCTAGGGGCTGGTGCTGTGGCACAGCAAGTTAACGTCCTGGCCTGAAGCATCGACATCCTATATGGGCACCGGTTCAAGACCCGGCTGCTCCATTTCTGATCCAGCTCTCTGCTATGGCCTTGGAAAGCAGTGCAAGATGGATTAAGTCCTTGGGCGCCTGCACCCGTGTGGGAGACCTGGAAGAAATTCCTGGCTCCTGGCTTTGGATTGGCGCAGCTCCCGTCATTGTGGCCAATTGGGGAGTGAACCATCGGATGGAAGATCTCTCTCTATTTCTGTCTCTCCTCTCTCTGTGTAACTCTGATTTTTAAATAAATAAATAAATCTTTAAAATAAAATCAAAAGCTAAACTAAAGAACAGTCTATTATTTGGATTAGCCTGGAAAGAAGAGTATGGTTTGGACAAAGGATAAGAACAAAAATTAAGTGAAAATATGGAGAATTTAATTGGTACTGCATAAAATGTACTACACTTGATCTTAGCCAAAAGGCTGAGAAGCGATCACAAAATGTACTAAAAGAAGAAACAGCAGAGAAATAGGAAAAGTGACTAGAGAGTCACTTGAATGGCCAAAGATCTGATGGTAGGTGTCATAACTGAAGAAAAACTAATTAGAGGAATTTCTAAAATGGTGATAGAGCAGGATTGACAGAAGTTAGGCATGAGAGAGATTGTGGAGGCAACAATGATAAGAATTGAAATCTAAATGAATTTAGAAGATAAAAGAAATAAGATATGAAAGATGAAAATTTTAGAATTTACAAAAGGAGATCACTGGGTCCAGGAAAGTCTTCAGAATTTCTCTAGTACAATCTAGTATTATCAAGATGAAATTTCAGTTCCAGAGAGTTTAGATAATTGATTCAAGGTCACACAGCCAGCAGTC
Source organism: Sylvilagus floridanus (assembly GCA_949820135.1). Taxonomy (NCBI): domain Eukaryota; kingdom Metazoa; phylum Chordata; class Mammalia; order Lagomorpha; family Leporidae; genus Sylvilagus; species Sylvilagus floridanus. The sequence goes on from OX463225.1 coordinate 126,053,713, forward strand.
AGAGACTAGAACTTCCAAGGCCCATGTGATAGATCAAAGGTTGGGGAAGTTATCAGGAGACATACTCAATCTAAGGGAGAATTACTGTTTTTTTTTTTCTAGCCCCCTTTTAATGAACTCTGAAATCTCGATTTTGTAAAATCTCGGTCCTCAGTTATTTCCTCTTTTCACTTAGTTTACTTTCTCAGAAGTCTCATCCAAATGGTTATAATTTATTTATACACTGATGACTCCAAACTCCAGCCTGGACCACTCCTTTAAGCTTAATACTTACATATCTAACTTACATATCCATTAACTTCTTGACATCTCCCCATACATATCTCAAAATCAGTGGTGTGCTGCATGCAGTTTACATTGGATTGTGACAGCCAATTGCATGCATTTCTTTACAATTTCATGTTCATCACCATCATATTGATAAGTTGGAATACGCCATGATGATATTTTTTTAAAGATTTATTTATTTATTTGAAAGTCGGAGTTACACAGAGAGAGAAGGAGAGGCAGAGAGAGAGAGAGAGAAAAAAAGAGAGAGAGAGAAAGAGAGAGAGAGAAAGAGAGGTCTTCCATCCACTGCTTCACTCCTTAATTGGCCACAACAGCTGGAGCTGCACGGGACCAAAGCCAAAATTCAGGAGCCAGGAATTTCTTCCAGGTCTCCCACAAAGGCGCAGGGGCCCAAGGATTGGGCTATCTTCTACAGCTTTCCTAATCCATAGCACAGAGCTGGACTGGAAGTGGAGCAACCAGGACTCAAACTGGCGCCCATACAGGATGCTGGCACTGCAGGCGGCAGCTTTATCCACTACGCCACAGCACTGGCCCCCATGATGAGACTTTTTACACCGCAAAAATTGCCAGTGATACAAATTCAGCTTTGCCTTTTCCTCTTTTTGAAGAATCACTGTTAATTGTTTCCAAAAACCATTGCTAAGGCTCCACAAGTCCAGTAGTTTGGAAATGAAAGCACACTGTCTGTCCCTTCTTTACCTAACTTGGTTCTTCTGCAGTAATCCCCATCTTGGTGAATAATGCCATCAGAAATTCACTTCATAACTAGGCTTACAGTCTCTCACTGGTTCTGTTTTCACTACCTAAATATTTCTCAGTTATTTCTATTTGTATCCATCCGTCTCCATCCTGCCATCACCACTCTTCTTTTTTTAAATATTTTCTTTTTAAATTATTTTTTATTTTTTGACAGGCAGAGTGGACAGTGAGAGAGAGAGACAGAGAGAAAGGTCTTCCTTTGCCATTGGTTCACCCTCCAATGGCCACCACGGCTGGCGCACTGCGGCCGGTGCACCATGCTGATCCAATGGCAGGAGCCAGGTGCTTCTCCTGGTCTCCCATGGGGTGCAGGGCCCAAGCACTTGGGCCATCTTCCACTGCACTCCCTGGCCACAGCAGAGAGCTGGCCTGGAAGAGGGGCAACCGGGACAGAATCCGGTGCCCAACCAGGACTAGAACCCGGTGTGCTAGCGCCGCAAGGCAGAGGATTAGCCTATTGAGCCACGGCACCGGCCACCACTCTTCTACATTCACAAAACCCATAGCCTACAAATTGGTTTTCCTACATACCACTAGCTCCACCCCAGTGCCCCAGTACCTTCCTTGCATAGCCACCACTGTATTCAATAACACAGTTCTGATCTCTCTCTCTCTCTCTCTCTCTCTCTCTCTCTCTCTCTCTCTCTCTCTCGGCTCTTACATTTTTGGGCCTTAACATGGCCATGAGCCCTTATCTGGAACACTTTGTCTTTCTCACTCCCTTCTCACATCCATCTTCCCTTCTCTCTGCATTCTGGCAGCATTTACCTGCTCACACTTCACCAAATGCCCTATTTCTGCATCCTTAGGGCCCAAGGCACCTGCTATTTCTGCCATCTAGAATAGCCTGTCTTCCCTTCATCCTCATCTAACTGATTCCTATTCAATCCTTCAGCCTTGGCGCAGTGTCACTCTTCCAAGGAACTTTGACCCCTCAGATGAAGTACGTGCCATCTTACTTATACACTCACTAAGCAGTTCCTAACTTCCTCCCCTAATTTTAACAATTATAATTAAACAAAAATCTTTGAATTCTTCACCAGAATGTGCCCATGAGGGTAGATACTGGACCCATCTTTTTCAACATTGTATTCTCAGTAGTAAGCACAGTAACTTATGCACATAGTAAGTGCTGATTGAATATTGAATCAGCAAATACATGTTCAAGGAAGGAAGACAATCTTTTTGCTCATCTGCTCATTTTAATAAAGAATAATCCAGTGAGCTTCCCAGGTCAGAGTTTTTGATAAGCATAGGGTACTGGGATGGTTTTAGTGTAGCTTTTTCCTACATCTAAAATTAAAATGGTATGAAAATATTTAGGCACTAGAATCATGTAGGAACAAAAAACAGGATGAAGTACATTCTTCAATTAATGGTAGATGTGACAATGTAAGTGTCACAAGCATCATTGAACTCCTGGGCCAAAAAGTGACCCCAGGATATAACAGAAATAAATAATGATACCACACTATCTGAACTGTACCCAAATAATCAAAAGTGCTCTTGACCATTTCTTACTTCTATAAGACTCCTCAGAAAGAATTATTAAAATGGAATGCCATCAAGAAATTCTGGGAGAAAACTCTATCATGCATTCCAGACAGGTCTTGTTATAACTACACCACTTCACTCTTTCTGGAAGTAGAAAAGTCCAGAGCGCTTCTGGGAGGATTTGACAGGGTTGCTCAAAGCTCTGAGCTGTCAGTCTCTGTATGCTGGACAGGGCCAGTGCCCATCTCTTACTGGTGATATTTCCCTTGAAAATTTGCTAGACTATTACCTGCCCTACTATCACATTACTGTCAGTGATTTTTTATATAAAAGACAATTCTAATAACTCCTATTTTATAAAATCAATAGACAAGAACTATTCTAAATGTTTTCATATACAATCACACATGTCATGCTCACAAAAGGCCTTCTGGCATGTTCTGCTACTACCCCAATTTTTCAGATGAGTAAAGATGGATGCAGAGGTTAAGTCATTGACTCAAGGTCAATCAGTATTCCTAAGGTTGCACAAATCCATAAGGAGCCAGATTTTGGAAAAGACTGGTTAACTGGAAGGCTTACATTCTTTATCTCTGCTTACAGAGTTTGAGTTTTGTAGAAACTATCCAGGATCAAACAGGGAATTGTTTGATTAACCTGCACATTTACACACGTGATGAAGAAAGTAATGATTTTCTAACCCTACAATTTTTGTGTTATAACCTTACACATGCAGACCATGTTTGGATGGAGATAGTCATTCCATGATCTTTCCTTTCTCTCTCCCTATGCCCTATTCTCTACCACCTTAAATAGTCTACTACTAGGATAGCTGAAAATCAATACTTAGACACATAGAAAACTAAGAATGTGCTATCCACCAGATGCTGACACTCAAATGGCAGAGGAATGGGAAAAATTGATACTATGGACAGTCAAGGGGCTCCTCTCCTGACACCTCATGGAAGTGAAAGGGATGTGAGCACAATCTTTGCAAGTCTTTTCCTGCCTTAGTTGAATCATTTCAAGAGTGAACTAGACGCATTGTTGAAATATCCAGTGGGGGTGAAAAGAACAGCACAATCCTATGGCATTTGAAAGGTCTCTGCTTTTTTAGTGCATTTTACAGTTCAGCTGGCTGTCTTTGGTGTGGTTTCCTTTACATGGCAAATTTTTATGTGTTTTGAAGAAAATGATGTGTGCTCTGCTTTGTAGTTTTGCTAGCCATTTAAACACGAAAGTCCTTTCAAAATGTAGCTGCAGTTGAAATGCCTGGAGAACAGAAGTGGCAGAAATGGCAAGGATAGGCAAGCTCTAAGGCTTTTAGCATGATGTTCAGTCTGAAGGAGGATCAGAAAACTCACAGAAGTTAACAAAAGCACTAGCTACAAAAGCAGCAAACATTTGCTGACTCTTCTTTCAAATGCATGTTAGTATTACTAACAATCTGGGAGAGGTGCACATTACTTTCAGGTCTGAGTTAATTGAAAGTGCACACATGTGTATGTGTACATATGTGCTTCATCATACATGTGTGTGATGAACTAAGCACATCCAAAATCCTGCTACAAGCAAGACTTTGGTGCAGCAGTTAATATGCTGCTTGGAACATCTGCATTTTGTACCAACGCCATTTGTACCAATGTTCATGTAACAGCTGAATCCAACTCCAGCTCCCTGCTAATGTACATCCTAGGAGGCAGCAAGTGATGGCTCAAGTACTTGGATCCCTGCCACCCTTGTGGGAGACCTGAATTGGTTTCCTGGCTACTGGCTTCCCTGTGGTTCAGCCCCAACTGTTGTGGTCATTTGCAAAGTTAACTAACAGATGTAGGATCTCTCTTTGCTTTTCAAATAAAATGAAAATGAACAATAAATAAAACTTTTTAAAAATGTCCTGCTAAATGGACTCAAAAATTTCATGACTAAGACCATGATGTTTTTCAATTTTTTTTTTTTACTTTTCTGTTTGTTGCATTTCTTTCTTTACTTTTTTCTTTTTAATTTTATTTAAGGCATACCGTTAATGAATATAGTGATTTTTCCCACCCTACCCTTCCTTCTGCCCACATTCCTACCCTTTCTCCTCCTTCCTTTCCTATTCTCTCTCTTAATTTTTTACAATGATCTACATTCAGTTTATAATATACTCATAAGATTAACCCAGCACTAAGTAAAGAGTTCAATTAATAGTAAAAAGAAAAAGCACTGTTCCTCAACAGTAGAGACAAGGGATATGAACAATCATTTCACTCCCATACATTCTATACTTGTACTCTAGTAGTTACCACAGATCAGGGAAAATATATATTTGTCTTTTTAGGACTTGTTTATTTCAGTAAGCAGAGTAGTTTCCAGTTGCATCCATTTTGTTGCAAAGAAAGGATTTCATTCTTTTTTATGGCAGAGTAGTATTCCAGAGTGTATATATACCATAATTTTTTTCTATTTGACAGATTAATAGACAGTGAGAGACAGAGACAGAGACAGAGAGAAAGGTCTTCTTTCTGTTGGTTCACTCCCCAAATGGCCACTGCTGCCGGTGCTACACTGATCTGAAACCAGGAACCAGGTGCTTCTTCCTGGTCTCCCATGTGGGTGCAGGGCCCAAGCACCTGGGCCATCTTCCACTGCCCTCCCGGGCCACAGCAGAGAGCTGGACTGGGAGTGGAGCAACCAGGACTAGAAGCAACCAGGACTGGCCCATATGGATGCCAGAGCCCCAGGTGGAGGATTAACCAAGTGAGCCACGACACCGGCCCCACCACAGTTTTTTTTTTTTTTTAATTAATTAATTAATTAATTTGAAAGTCAGAGTTACACAGAGAGAGAAGGAGAGGCAGAGAAGAGAGAGACAGAGAGAGGTCTTCCATCCGATGGTTCACTCCCCAGTTGGCTGCAACATCCAGAACTGTGCCAATCTGAAGCCAGGAGCCAGGAGCTTCTAGATCTCCCACATAGGTGCAAGGGCCCAAGGACTTGGGCCATCTACTACAGCTTTCCCAAGCCATAACAGAGTCAGATCATAAGTGGAGCAGCTGGGACTCAAACCAGCACCCATATGAGATGCCGGCACTGCAGGTGGCAACTTTACCCACTACGCCACAGTGCCGGCCCCTACCATAATCTCCTTATCCAGTCATCAGTTCAAGGACATCTGGATTGATTCCATATCTTAGCTATTGTGAATTGAGCTGCAATAAACATGGGGGTACAGATAACTCTTTCATATGCGGATTCTTTTTGTTTGGATAAATTCTCAAAAACGCAATGGCTGGATCATATGATAGGTCTATATTCAGATTTCTGAGGTATCTCCCTACTGTCTTCCACAGTGGCTGTACCAGTTTACATTTCCAACAGCAATGGATTAGGATAACCTTTTCTCCACATCCTTGCCAGCATTTATCACTTGTTGATTTCTATATTAGAGCCATTCTAACTGAGATGAGGCTCATGGTGGTTTTGATTTGCATTTCCTGGATGGCTAGTGAGCCTGAGAATTTTTAAATGTGTCTATTGGTCATTTGAATTTCTTCTTTTGAAAAATGCCTATTCAAGTACTTTACTCATTTCTTTTTTTTTTTTTTTTTTTTTTTTTTTTTACAGGCAGAGTGGACAGTGAGAGAGAGAGACAGAGAGAAAGGTCTTCCTTTTGCCATTGGTTCACCCTCCAATGGCCGCCGCAGCTGACGCCCTGCGGCCGGTGCACCACGCTCATCCAATGGCAGGAGCCAGGAGCCAGGTGCTTTTCCTGGTCTCCCCATGGGGTGCAGGGCCCAAGCACCTGGGCCATCCTCCACTGCAATCCCGGGCCACAGCAGAGGGCTGGCCTGGAAGAGGGGCAACCGGGACAGAATCCGGCGCCCCAACTGGCACTAGAACCCGGTGTGCCGGCGCCGCAAGTCGGAGGATTAGCCTGTTGAACCACGGGGCCGGCTTTACTCATTTCTTAACTGGATTGTTTGTTTTGTTGTTGTTGAGTTTATTGAACTCTTTATAGATTCTGGGTATTAATCCTTTATCAGTTTCAAAGTTTGTAAATATTTTCTCCCATTCTGTCTGTTGCCTCTTCATTTTGCTGAGTGTTTCTTTTGCAGTGTAGAAGCTACTTAGCTTGATGTAATCCCATTTGTCTACTCTGGCTTTGATTGCCTATGCTTCTGGGGTCTTTATCTTGCAGTTTTCCCAATGTTTTTCTCTAGTAATTTGATGGCATCAAGGTGTAGATTTAGATCTTTGATACATTTTGAATTGATTTTTATATAAGGTGTAAGTTTGGGGTCTTGTTTTATTCTTCTACATGTGGAGATCCACTTTTCCCAGCATCATTTGTTGAAAAGACTGTCCTTTTCCAGGGATTGGTTTTAGCTCCTTTGTCAAAGATTAGTTGGTTGTAGATGTGTGGATTGCTTTCTGGAATTTTATTCTGTTCCATTGGTCTACATGCCTATTTTTGTGCCAGTAACAAGCCTTTTTGAATATAACTGCCCTGTAGTGTGTCTTGAAATATGCTATTGTGATGCCTCCAGCTTTGCTTTTTTTAAGATTTCTTTAGCTCCTCAGGATCTCTGATGTTGCCAAATGAATTTCAGCATCAGTTTTCTAGATCTGAGAAGAATGTCCTTGGTATTTTGATTGTGATCACAATGAAGTTGTAAACTGTTTTTGGTAGTATGGACATTTTGATTACATTAATACTTCCAATCCACAAGCATGGAAGATTGTTATTTTTTTTGTGTGTTCTTCTATTTCTTTATTTAATGTTTTGTAATTTTCATTGTAGAGATCTTTCACCTCTTTGGTTAAATGTATTCTAAGTATTATTTTTTCTGTAGCTATTATGAATGGGATTGATCTTAGAAGTTCTTTCTCAGCCATGGCATTGTCTGTGTATACAAAGTTTGTTGATTTCATGGGTTAGTTTTATATCCTCCACTTTACCAAACTCTTTTATGATTTACAATAGTCCCTTAGTGGAGTCTTTTGGTCCTCCTATATATGATGTCATCTGCAAATAGGGATAATTTGATTTCCTCCTTTCCAAATTGTAGCCCTTTGATTTCTTTTTCTTGCCTAATGACTCTGGCTAAAACTTCCAGGATTGTATTGAATAGCAATGGTGAAAGTGAGTATCCTTGTCTGGTTCGAGATCTTAGTGGATGTGCTACCAACTTTTCCCCATTAAATAAGATGCTGGCTGTGAGTTTTTCATATATTGTCTTGATTGTGTTGAGTAATGTTCCTTCTATACCCAATTTGCTTACAGTCTTCATCAGGAAAGGATGCTGTATTCTATCAAATGCTTGCTTTGCACCTATTGAAATAACCATATGGCCTTTGTTCTTTAGTTTGTTAATGTGATGTATCACATTTATTGATTTGCAAATGCTGAACCATCCCTGCACATCAGGGATAAATCCCACTTAGCCTGGGTGAATGATCTTTCTGAAGTGTTGTTGGATTAGATTAACTAATATTTTGTTGAAGATTTTTTGTATCTATGTTCATCAGGGATATTGATCTATAGTTTGCTTACTCTGTTGTATCTTTTTCTGGTTTAGGAATCAAGGTGATGCTGGCCTCATAGAAGGAGTTTGTGAAGATTCCCTCCCTTTCAATTGTTTTGAATAGCTTGAGAAGAATTAGAATTAATTCTTCTTTAAAAGCCTGGTAGAAGGCCAGCTCTCTGCTGTGGCCCAGGAGTGCAGTGGAGGATGGCCCAGGTGCTTGGGCCCTGCACCCCATGGGGAGACCAGGAAAAGCATCTGGCTCCTGGCTCCTGCCATCGGACGGTGCGCCGGCCGCAGCGCGCCGACCGCGGCGGCCATTGGAGGGTGAACCAACAGCAAAGGAAGACTTTTCTCTCTGTCTCTCTCTCTCTCTCACTGTCCACTCTGCCTGTAAAAAAAAAAAAAAAAAAAAAAAAAAAAAAAGCCTGGTAGAATTCAGCAGTGAAGTCATCTAGTCCTGGGCTTTTCTTTGTTGAGAGTCACATAAATTTATATCAAGAAATATAAAGAAGTAGGTTTCTCTTCTTCTGATTCACTGATATGAACATGTGGGCCACCTATGGAGCTTAAAGGTAGAGCCCAGTAGACTTTAAGACCTCAGTCTTTAGGTCACAACTATTTTCAGAATTTTACATTTTTCCATTTCATGTGTTTGTTGTTTCACAAGCAAAATCTCCTGCCCCTAAGGCCTCACGCAACTGCTCCCAGGAAGACAGGATGCTCTTCCTTCCCACTTCACGTGGAAGATGGATCAGACAGTGCCCCTGCTCCTTTCTCAGTTTCCTCTGTCTACCTCTCTGCTCTGCCTTCGGCTCTGTCAGTTCCTTTCTCTCTACACTGCATCTCTTTTAGTTCCAAAAATAGATCATTCAATTTAGTAAGAACAATTAACTGCAAAGAAAAAAAGTCCTGAAGTATGGGAGGCATTTCAGCTTCTCTATCAGGCATGAAGTAATTGGCAACGCCACAGCAGCATCTTCGTTGAGGATTCTGTTTCATTCTGAAATACGAGCTTTCTGAAAATCATGGGCTCACAAAGGTCAGACTCAGTTTCTGCAGTTCCCCAACACTCACCTTCTCATCTCCGAAAATGTCCCAGAGAGTGATTAAAAAAAAAAAAAAAGATTTGACTATTGCAAGTACATTAGTATTTGTACTATATTAGATTTGCACCATAAAGCGCTGCTGGATGTTTTATGTGATTTCTTTTTTTCTTTTTAAAATTTATTTATTCATTTGAAAGGTGGAACTACAGAGAGGCAGAGGCAAAGAAAGAAAGTTCTTTATCTGCTGGTTCACTCTGCAAATGGCTGCAACGGCCAGAGCTGGGCTGATCCGAAGCCAGGACCCAGGATCCAGGACCCAGGAGCTTCCTCTAGGTCTCCCACAGGGGTGCAAGAGTCCAAGGACTTGGGCTGTCTTCTACTGGTTTCCCAAGCTGTAGCAGAGAGCTGGATTGGAAGTGGAACAGCTAGGTCTCAAACCAGCGCCCATATTGGATCCTGGCACTTCAGTTGGTGGATTTTACCTGCTACACCATAGTGCTGGCCCCTTATGTGATTTCTTATGGAGTAAATACCCCTTCACCCTCTCAATACATTCATCTATCCACAGATTTCTAAATTTTTCTGGAGTGTTCTAATAGATCCTAGGGAGTTTTCATTCCAGATAGCAAGTTTTCTCAAAGTGTGATCCTTAGAAACATCTGAATGGAATCACAAGAAGGTAGACACTCAAGCCACCTTCATAGAATATGCAGGTGATCCTAACAGGCTTGAGAAGTGCTCACTTAAGGGTTATTCATATAGACATGTCCTCATTTTGAAAGTTGAAGACCTTCTGAAGAAGTACCTCTCAACAGAGATGACATTGTCCTCTAGGCAAATGTTTGTGCATATTTTAGGTCATCATGACTGGAGAGGGTGGGTGGGTACTACTGGTGAGTAGAGGCCAGGAGCAGGGCATAATGCCCTTCATTATCCAGGAAAGTCCTCCACAACAAAGAGTTATCCAGTCCCACATGTCAATAATACTGACATTGAGAAATCCTGCTGTAGAGGAATGGTCATTTCTGACTCCAGTTGAAATTCCCAAGCACTGGACAAGAATTCCACAGGTTCTTAATGGTCAAGATGAGTGTTTTTATTCTGTTAATTATTTGGTCAGTTAATCTTTATTGCCAGCAATTTTTTAAAGGGGAGGGAAGTGAGGAGACTCCAATGCTGGACAAGTGTTTGGTACGGCAGTTAAGAAGCTGCCTGGGATGTGCACATCCCATATTAAAGTTCCCCGGTGCAGGGTCTGAGTTTACCTGTACAAGGATGGACTGGGTCCGAGGAAAGGTGAGTGCGCTGCTCTCCCATTCTCCAGCCTCCGGATTCCAGAGACAATCAGACTCAGCGGGGAGCCAAGTCTATCAAGGACTCATTTATTCCGTGCATAACATAACCTTTTATAGCACAAAACTGCAGAGTCATTGGGGCAGGGCTAAGGACCGACCAATCACTTAAACGGTCACTTTACGGGGGGGATTTCTATAGGACTAGCCTTATGTCTATACACTTGTTACTAGTCTTGTTACCTCCCCTGATGCTGTGTAGCCAATTAGCTTTTGAGTTCCGCCCATCTTACTTCCTCTGGGCGCCATCTTCTTTGCCCCTCCTTGGCACTGCCCAGTCCGTGGGCCATGTGCGCACGCGCCGGGTCCCTCCCTGCACTGCCATCCCTGAGACACCCGCTGGCTGGTTCCACGGGCCCTGGCTTGGGTTAGTTCGTGGGCCCGGCTCCGCGTGGCTCTGTTCCACGCAGCTCGGGTGGGGGCACCCGGGGGCAGCTGCGCATGTGGAGCCCCCTGCCTGGCCTGGCCGCGCCATGGCGACGCTCATGCCCCATACCTGGGTTCAAGCCCCAGCTTTACTTCTAATTTTAGCTTTCTGTTAATAAAAACATGATGACTCAAGTAATGCCACACTGCTGGGAGACCTGGATTGAATTCCAGGCTCTTGACTTGGACCTATCCCTTGGCTGTTGAGGACAGTCAGCGAATGAACCACTGGATGAAAATGAAAGAATGATACCTCTTTCTCAAAAAAAATTAAAAATAATTTTTAAAAAATAAACTACAGTTGTAGATGGAATTTCAATCTCGCTTTTGTACGTGATCTTTTTCTTCACTGTGTAATACTCGTTTCTTTTATTTTATTTTATTTTTATTTTTGACAGGCAGAGTGAACAGAGAGAGAGAGAGAGAAAAGTCTTTCTTTTGATGTTGGTTCACCCTCCAATGGCCACCGCGGCTGGCGCATCGCGCTGATCCGAAGCCAGAAGCCAGGTGCTTATCCTGGTCTCCCATGCAGGTGCAGGGCCCAAGCACTTGGGCCATCCTCCACTGCACTCCTGGGCCATAGCAGAGGGCTGGCTTGGAAGAGGGGCAACCGGGACAGAATCCGGCGCCCCGACTGAGACTAGAACCTGGTGTACCGGCGCTGCAAGGCAGAGGATTAGCATATTGAGCCATGGCGCCGGCCAGTACTCATTTTAGAGAAAATTAGGGAAAAAAAAAACTAAGTGATAAATAAGAACATTTTTTAAAGTTCCTGGAAAGTGCAATTAAAATGTTTACTTTGGTACAAAACATTTTTAAATCCATGTGTAATTTTTCACAATACATTTTCTCCATGAACATTTTGAGGAGCCCTCTATGAATACTGAACCCCCAGGAGTAGTGGTTCAGCATTTGCTAAATCAATGTACATACACACACACATAAGCACATACTTCACATAGATTTTTTTAAAGATTTATTTATTTATTTGAAAGTCAGAGTTACACATAGAGAGGAGAGGCAGAAATAGAGAGAGGTCTTCCATCCGATGGTTCACTCCACAATTGGCCACAACAACGGGAGCTGCGCTGATCCGAAGCCAGGAGCCAGGAGCTTGGAGCTTCTTCCAGGTCTCCCACGTGGGTTCGGGGGCCCAAAGACTTGGGCCATCTTCTACTGCTTTCCCGCGCCATAGCAGAGAGCTGGATCAGAAGTGAAGCAGCCGGATCTTGAACCAGCACCCATATGTGATGTCGGCACTTCAGGACAAGGCATTAACCCACTGCGCCACAGTGCCGACCCCTCATATAGATTTTAATCTTACACTAAATCCTAAAAATGACCCAACCTGGTAGATTGTTCTTCTTTATTTTATAAAAGAGAAAGACAGATCGTAAGTTTTGGTGACTTGTGTAAGGCTGCCTCACTAAGAAGTGTCAGAGTTGAGAAGTGAACCAGGGGATGGAAACACACTCTCTCCTCCCCTACTTTCTCTCCTTTCAAAAAAATAAATAAAAGTTAACAGAAGTGGAGAGGGCTGCATTTGATTCACTGGTTCAGTTGCTGCTTGGGATGCCCACATCCCTTATCAGAATGAGTGGACTTACTACCTGGCTGCATTCACTATTCTAGCTTCCTGCAAATGTACACTCGCAGGGGCGTTAGGTGATGGCTCAGGTACTTGGGTTCCCCCCTCCAGACACCTAGGAGACCCAGATTGAGTTCTTTGTTCCCAGTTTCCGTCTGGCTTTTCTTGGGTTGTGTGGGAGTAAACCAGCAGATAGGATGTTTCTATCTGTCTCTCTGTCTTTCAAATAAAACTAACTTTTAAAATGTAACTTTTTAAAAAAAATTAAAGAATTACTTTATTTTAGGTTTTTGGGGGATAATATTTACCACACTAATAACACTCCTTTCTGTACCTAGTTTATAAAAAATTATTTTAAATAAAGATTTGACTTTCTACATGTCTACCACTTGTTTTGAAAGGATACTATTATCTTTCTCCTGTATTCTTCTAACATGTCGAATTATGTTGCTATTTTAATGCTAAACCAATTGTATTAATGAAATAAACTCAGTTTGGTGATGGTATATGCCTTGTTCATGGATTATAGAATTTGTTTTAGTAATTGTTTGTTTAGGATTTTGGCATGTGTGTTCAAAAGAGAAACAGGTCTATCATTTTTCTTTCTCATAATGCTCTTCTTGACTATTAACACAAAGATGTGCTGATTATATGGTGATTTTTTTATTTCAGAAAACTTAGAATTACTAAAATAAAATGTTGGTAAATTGCGTATATAAAATAAAAGTTTTCTGTTTGGAAAAAATACAGCAAGTAAAATCCAAAAATCAATTACAAACTGGAAAACATTTTCAAATCAGATCACAAGGAACACATTCATTTTTCCAAAATAAAAAAAAAACTGTAAAAAAAACTGTACAAATCAATAATAATATAAAACAAAATAGACAGAGTATTAATAAGTAGTTCAATCAAAAGGCAACACAAGTAGGTTAAGCCTATGGTATGATAGGTCATTCATAATATGAAAAAATTCAAAATTAATTTACACTGAGATATAATTTATTTCATCATCAATTTGGCATAGATTGTCAACATTGATACATCACTGATTTGTTGAGTGGAGAGGAGAATAGAAACTCTTATATATTGATTGTAAAATTAAAAAATGATACAACATCCATAGAGGATAATAAAATTTATCAATGTTTATTTAATATCTTTTTACCCAATACTCTCAAACCTAAGAATTTATCAAACACACCTGCACATATACACAATAACATGTATAAGAGGTATCCTTTGCTTGGTTCCTGTGCATATACTAAACTTGGAAAGATAAAGAGAAGATTGTCATGGCCCCCACACAGGAATGACACACAAAGTTCTGAAGTAGTCCATATCCTATTGTCCTTTTCTAGTGTTTATAGGTAAGAAAAATGAGACTCCAATAAGTGAAGGGACTTACCCAGTTGAGAGCCCTTCTGGCATCAACTCCATCCCCAGGCTCTCCTGTAGCCCCTAAAAAAAGAGTCTTTACTGCAGCACTGATATAAAGAAATGTAATGCAACCTAGTAAGTGGCTGATTAAACTACTGTGCTTTCCTCTGACGATAGAATGTTATGTGACTATAAGAAAAGTAGGAAACACGGCATACTGGTAATAAAACAATTGTACATGTGTACAGTTAAGTAAGATCAACAAAGTCACAACAGTGTAGAAGATATGCTACTACTGTGTAAAACAAGATAGGATACTATGAACACTTTGCTAATATACTAAAATATACCATGTATTTAGAATGCATGCACAAGAAACCCATAAGAATAGTGTCTACTTATGGCAGTCCACGATTCCCTAAATGACAAGGGAATTGGGGGGATAGGGAGGAAGATTTTCCACTACATACTGTTTTCTACCTTTAAAGAGCTGAACTATGTAAATAATTTGATATTCAAAAAAAATAAAAATTCACAGACTTCAAACGGTTACCTTCAAAAGCTTTTGTTAGGCTCATCTGCTTCACCCATTCCCACTTTCTGTGAGGAAAACTGATTTTGTGATAACAAGAAACAATTACTATAGAAAAAATTGAAGGCTATTATTTTTTCTAAAGATTTATTTTATTTATTTGAAAGACAGAGTTACAGAGAGAAGTAGAGACAGAGAGAGAGAGAGGTCTTCCATCTGCTGGTTCACTCCCCAGATGGCTGCAATGGCCGGAGCTGTGCTGATCCAAAGCCAGGGGCCAGGAGCTTCTTCCGGGTCTCCCACACAGGTGCAGCGCCCCAAGGACTTGGGTCATCTTCTACTGCTTTTCCAGGCCATTGCAGAGAGCTGCATCAGAAGCGGAGCAGCCAGGACTAGAACCGGTGCCGACATGGGATGCCAGCGCTTCAGGCCAGGGCTTTAACTGGTTGTGCCACAGCGCCAGCCCCTTGAAGACTATTATGTATCCTTCCTCTTTGCCAATGAAATTTTGGATGATTCATAATTGCATTAATGATGTTCCATGTCCTAACATATAACAGAAAAACATATGTCACAAACACTGTTGAAACAATATGAAATTTTATACACTGTAAAGCAATTAAAACCTGTGTCTTTAAAACATTCATGAACTTGACAAACACTCAGAAATGCATCCTGCATCCTGACCCAGCACACACAAACATACATATTCATTTCACATAAAAAAAAAAAGTGGGTGGGAGGGTTTGGCCTGGTGGCTAACACATTGGTGAGGACAGCTGATTCTAGTACCTGAGTTCTTGTTTTCACATCCTGGCTCCACTTCCAAGTCTAGCTTCCTGCCAATGCACACCTTGAGAGGCAACAGTGATGGTTCAAGTCGTTGGGTCCCCTGCCACCAACAGAAAAGACCTGTATTAGTTTCCTGGCTCCTGGATTCAGGATCTTGGTTCCTTGAAGGCGTTTGGGAAGTGAATCATTAGATGAATGCTCTCTCCATCCACCTGTCTCTCTCTGCTTCTCAAATTAAATACATAAATAAATTTGAAAACACAACAACAAAAAAACATAGCCTTATTCTAAATTTTCTGTTTAGTTTTATGCTTTATTATTCTGAAAAACAATTACAACCCACTAATGTATAATATATAAAATTTAAAAATAGCAGTTACTAATAGTGGAGTATGAAAGGTATGATTTAGGGAACACTTTAACCCCTCTATAATTTCCATCAGCATATACTGTTCAGTCAGCTCATATAAGTACATACCTATGCTTGCTATGCAAACTCAACTTCAAGACAAAATCCCAGGCTTCCCTTCCAACTCTCAAAAATTCTCTCCTTTACTTTACAGATATAGAAATTCTAGAACTGTTTTTGAATTCAAATGATAATAAACCTATATGAGAACTAAGTGTTACATATATAATTTTAATTCAAAAATTACTATCTGATTTTCCAATGGGTCTCTGAAAACTGAGCTAATTTTACTCTAAAGGGATTATAGGAGGAAAGGATATGCATAAACTATGACAGAGTTGGAAGGAAGATAATAGCAAACGGGAAGAGTTGAATGTTGCAGAGGATGGGAAATGCCTGGATTAGAGCTATCTCACCTTCACATCAGGTTTATCCATGCTATTGAATGTGCCTAGATGGTGAGGGCAATGGTCAGTGCAGGCCAACAAAAGGTATGTGTTTTCCTTCGTCTTTTTTCTTTTTAATGTTTTTTTCTTTTTAATGTTTAATTTATTTATTTGAGAGGCTGAGTCACAGACAGAGAGAAAAAGACACAGAGAGAAAGGTCCTCCATACACTGATTCACTCCCCAAATGGCTGCAACCACCAGAGCTGGGCCCATCCGAAGCCAGGAGCCAGCAGCTTCTTCCGGGTCTCCCACGCAGGTGCAGGGGCTCAAGCACTCAGGCCATGCTCAACTGCTTTCCCAGAGAGCTGGACCAGAAGAGGAGCAACCGAGACTCGAACCAGTGTCCATAGGGGATGCCGGTGCCACAGCTGCCCCGGGTGGTTTTTCAAGCAGAAACCAAACAGGCTCAGCACGGAAGGCATAGTTATATCTAAAGATGGACTTAACGGAGACGATTCAGAATACGATTGAAAGTTTTCCAGAAGGAGAAGTTACAGCCTATAGATCTGTGCTGCTCAGTATTGCCTTTACCTGCACGTAATTGCCTAAATTAAAACTAAATAAAATGTAAGCCTCAATTTCTGTTTAGCTATCTACATGTTTTAGTTTACTGGCTGTTTTATTGAACAGCATGAACATTCCCATCATCACAGAACATTTATAGGACAGTGTTGCAACCAATGTGCATCTCCTAGCCAGTGAAACCAGATTTTAACAACTCGACTACCACAATTGCATTAATGACATTCCACGTCCTACAGGACTGTATACCATAGGGTTTATGAAAGATTAGGGTATATTCTTTTTCTGAAGAAAGGAAAATTAAAAGAAGTTCTTCATCAAACAAGGAGGTACCTTTCTCTGAAGGGAGGAGAGAACTTCCACTCTGACTATGACCTTGTCTAAATATGACCAGAGTCGGTGAACTCAAAAGGCTTCCATAGCCTTGGTAACTCATGACAAGAGCCTAGGGTGATTACTGAAGCCATAAACAAGAGTGTCAATTTGTTAAGTGAATAACAGGAATCACTGTGCACTTACTCCTCATGTAGGTTCTCTGTCCTTAATGTGCTATACATTGTGATTTAAAGCTATAACTAGTACTCAAACAGTATTTTTCACTTTGTGTTTCTGTGTGGGTGCAAACTGTTGAAATCTTTACTTAATATATGCTAAATTGATCTTCTGTATATAAAGATAATTGAAAATGAATCTTGATGTGAATGAAAGAGGAGAGGGAGCTGGAGAGGGGAGGGTTGTGGGTGGGAGGGAAGTCATGGGGGGGGAGCCATTGTAATCCATAAGCTGTACTTTGGAAATTTATATTCATTAAATAAAAGTTTAAAAAAAAGAATCTAATCACATGACCAGTGTCCAGGGAAGTTAGTAACTCCAGGATTGATTTCTCTAGGTTGCTGCAAATATTTGAGACATTCCCAAATTGTGGCTTGAAAATCTAAGTTTGTCGTAGAAACCTGAGAGATTTCTAGGTGTCTCACTGCTTCAGGTTTTAAAATATAGATTTTGGAGTAGCATTTTGTCAACTTGGCGGGACACTGGTGAGCATACCTGTGTTTTACACTACAGTGCCTGGATTTCTTCCCCAGCTCCAGCTTCTGATTCCAGGAATCAGTGGGAATCAGTGGTGATGACGCCAGTCGTTAGGTTCCTGCCACCCTTGCAAGGACCTAGAAGGAAGTCCTGGCTCCTAGTTTTGGCCCTCTGGCTGTTGTAGGCATTTGGGAAGCGGACCAGTGGATGGGAGTGTGCTCACTCTCTGTCTCTCTCTCTCTCTCCTCCTCCCCCTCCCTCTCAAATAAATAAAAATAAAAATAAAGCCTTTTAACAGAAGAGAATGTAACAAATCTGTTAGTTATCTATCCATATCCATTTCTAACTTTCATCCTCTGATTTTTCCTCGCTAAGAGCAATCTGACTTTGCAGTCACAATGGGAGAGAGACTGTAATTTTTGCTTAGCCATTGTGGCAATCCTACTTCAGCCAATGCAGGTAAGAGCGGTCACATTACTAGTTCTGCTCATTACCAGTTCTGCTCAGGATGAGTTGTGAGAAACCTGTGTGTTATTGAGGAGGGAAGACAGACATGATTGGAAACTCCTGATCCAGACTTACTTTTTGCATTAAACATGGATGTAAAGTCTAGATCTTCATTAGGTGTATCATCGTCATAGCAGAAGCCAAATTTCAAGGGTTAGTTGAATAGAAAAACACAAGGATCTCGGTGTCTAAAGGCATCCATGAACATCTTACTCAAAGCCAGCAATAGTCATTCTTTGGTTTTGTTTCATAAGGAAGATAAAACTCACATGTGTACAAGCTATTCATAGTTGGATTTTTCTCTTAACTTCTAATTAAAATAGGACAGGAATCTCTTGACTTATAGATGGGGAAATGAAGGCGAGGATTAAACAGCATAGCCAAAGTTGAAACATCTTGTTGATGGCAGAAATAGGGTAGAGTCAAAAAAGAATGTATCAAACTTTAACATACAGGAAAAATAGGGTGAAAATAATCCTTTGATTGTGTCCCTTTGGCCCTTATATTTTCTTAGCAATTCATTTGATACTTGACTTAATATTACAGTTTCTTAAAGAAAAATGAAGCTTCCTAGTTGACAGAACCTTATTAAAATGTAGAGTTAGCGGGAGCTTTCAATCATCCAACTGCCCCTTTTTGAGTCTATCAATAAGTGTTCATATATCATTCTTTTACCTACTAGTTGTAAAAGCCTGCCTTGAAAATGTATTAGTCATTTGTATGGATCTGGGACGTCATTTGATTATTGTTCATGATTATCCCTCAAAGCTGATGCTATAATGAGTGAGATTCAGAGACACAGTGTGTTGAGTCTCCAGATACTCACAGGATATCTTACTCCCAGTATCTACAAATGTGACCTAATTTGGAAATAGGGTGTTTGCAGAGATAAACATGTTAAAATGAGGTCATACTGGATTAAGGTGGGCCCTAAAGTCAGGAACTAAAGAGAAAGATTTGAAGACACAGCCATACACTCAGAGTGAAGACAGCCATGTGAAAACAAAGGCAGAAATTGGAGTGATGTGGCTGCAAGCCAAGGAATGCCAAGAATTTTTCCAGCAATCTCCAAAAGTTATGGGAAGTCTAAGAAGTGTCTTGCAAGCCTTCAGAAGGAGCATTGCCTTGGCAACACTTTGATTTCAAACTTCTAGGCTTTAGAATCAAAAGCCTAAAGTCTGTTGTTTATAACACCCTGTTCATGGTAATTTGTTGTGGCCAACCTAGGACGTTAATACAAGGTGTTAGATAATCCTGTCTGTATCACACACCAAGAAGGAGTGAGGCCGATACTAAAATCTTTCATTGAACCTGAGCATTGAGTCAGCGTCAGTTCAGCCCAGGTGTACTAAGTTGAACAACTGATAAAAGAGCAAGTGCTCCAAATGCTTCATGTGTTCTACAAAGGTCTTTAAGTCCTGACACACTCTGAGATTATAAAGGCCATGATATGGTCTCCACCGCTCACTTTCTTTCAGAGGAAGAATTCTTTGCTCAGGAATGAGATAACATTATTGCCCAATCTCTTTGCCTTGCTATCACCAGAACGCTTCTTTCCCCCTAGGGCTTAACACCTAGTTTTCCCTTATTTTCTTTGAACAGTTCACAATTACTATTCCTGTCTTCTGGCTTAAGTTGTTTTTATTAGGAAGTTAGCTGTTGGGACTAGTGGTGTAGCACAGGGGCTAAACTGCTGCCTGCACTGCTAGTATCCCGTATGAGCGCCGGTTGGTGTCTGGCTGCTCCATTTCTGATCTAGCTCCCAACTACTATACTTGGGAAAGCAGAGGGAGATGGCCCAAGTATTTGGGTCCCTGCCAGCCATATGGGATACCTAGATGGGCTTCCAGGCTCCTGGCTTTGACCTGCCTCAGACCTGAACACTGGGGCCATGTGGGGAGTGAACCAGAGTATGAAAGATCTCTCTATCTGTGTAACTCTACCTTTCAAATAAATAAATTTTAAAAAAATAAGAAAAAAGAAAAAGAAATGCGACATTCAAAGAAAAAGTTAATTAGCTGTTAGTCTCTTGTTTTTGAAAGCAATGTGTGTTTTTTCTCTGACTGCTCTTGACATTTTTTCCCCATTGATTTTCAGCAGTTATACCCTCATGTGCCTAAGTATAGCTTTCATTTAATTTATCCTGCTTGTAGTTCATAGGTATTCTTCTACTTCATGATATTCTCCATGCCTTTTACCAGCTTTAGGAAAATTAACAAATTTCTTTATAAATACTCTTGCCCTAAATCCTCTCTCTCTTCTCGTCCAGGACTCCAGTCACATGTGCATTAGATGTTGCCAATGTGCTCCATTTATCTCACAGAGTCTTTCTTGTAATTGTCATCTTCTTATCTTTCTAGCTTCAGATTGTCTTTTTTCTTCTGACCTATCTCTCTTACTAGTCCTTCCTTTAGCTCTTTCTTCTTTTTCTTGATTTATCAATTATAATTCTCTGCAAAAATTCTCCATATTTTTCTATTTTCCTAAGTATAATTATTTTAAAGTTCTGTGTAAGAATTCACACACCCTCCTGTGTGTGGTTTTGATACTATTGTCTATTTTTCCTCTTAAGTCTTGTTCATTTTTAACTAATATGCTTGTTATTTTTTAATAGTGAAGAATGTTGCATAGGAAAATGTGTAGAAATAATTTGAGATTCAGATTATCTACTTCTAGAGAGGATGTTCTTTCACTTCTGAGTCACAGATTGATAAGGTCACACTGATGGAATCCAATCTAGAATTAGAATCAGCATTTTAGATTTTGTGAGGGCAATTTTATTTTTAAATTTGATTTATTTTATTTGAAATAGAGAGAGAGGAGAGGGAGAAAAAGACAGAGAGAGACCTCCATCCCATCTGCTGATTCACTCCCCACATGCCCACCATCACCTGTTGCCTCCCAGAATGAACATTAACAGGAAGAGGAATCAGGAGCAGAACCAGGCCTCAAACCCAGGCACTCCAGCTATTCCATTTTTAATTCACCTCTCTATTCCTTGTATACATGGGTAGCTAGATACAATCCTCCTTCAAGAGATCCCGAAGGATAATTTTTATGCCCTTGCATAGTGATACTATTTGTAAAGTTTCTCAGCCTCTAGACAGCTACTTAAAAATCAGCAAATTGAAGTAGGAAATTGGCCTAGCAGATAAGATGCAGGTTAAGTCAGCCATGTCCCATATTGATGTACATGTATTCAATTCCCAGGTCAGGCTTCTGATTCCAGGCTCCTGCCAGAGCAGATTCAGGCAGCAGGTGATGGCTCAAGTAGTTAGGTCCACAACACTCATGTCCGAGACCTGGATTGAAATCCTAGCTCTTGGGGCCAGCACCATAACGTAGTAGGTTAATCCTCTGCCTACGGTGCCAGCATCCCATATGGCACCGGTTCTAGTCCCGGCTGCCCTTCTTCTGGTCCAGCTCTCTGCTATGGCCTGGGAGAGCAGTGGAGGAAGGCCCAAGTCCTTGGGCCCCTGCACCCATGTGGGAGATCCAGAAGAAGCTCCTGGCTCCTGGCTTCGGATCAGCACAACTCTGGCCATTGCGGCCATTTGGGGAGTGAACCAGTGGACAGAGACCTTTCTCTCTGCCTCTCCCTCTTATTGTCTATAACTCTCTCAAATAATATAAATAAATTAAAAAAAAAATCCTAGCTCTTGGCTTTGGACTAGCTTAGTCTGTACCACTATAGACATTTGGGGAATGAATCAGTGAATGGGAGCTCTTTCTGTCTCTATTTGTATCTCTTTCCAATCAGATTTTTAAATAATCAGCAAATGGGATTGGTGTGGTGGAGTGATGGGTAAAGTCACTACTGTGATGCTGGCATCCCATATGGATGCAGTTCACGTTTCATCTTCACTTCTGATCCAGCTCCCTGCTAATGGCCTGGGAAAAGCAACAGAGGATGATCCAAGTACCTAGGCCCCTGCTACCCATGTGGGAGACCTAAATGAAGCTCTTGGCTCCTGGCTTCAGCCTGGCTCAGCTCTAACTGTTGCAGCCATCTGGGGAGTGGATCAGCAGATGGAAGATCTCTCTCTGTCTCTCTCTTTCTGTAACTCTGACTTTTAAATAAATAAACAAACCTTTATTAAAAAAAAAATCAGCAGGGTCTGGCACTGTAGCACAGTGGGTGGGGCTGCTGCCTGAAATGCCATCATCCCATATGGATGCCGTTTCCAGTCCCAGCTGCTCCACTTCTGATCTAGCTCTCTGCTATGGCCTGGGAAGGCAGTGGAAGATGGCCCAAGTGCTTGTGCCCCTACACTCACTTGGGGGACATGGAGGAAGCTCCTGGCCTCAGATCAACCTGGCTCCAGCCATTGCAGCCATCTGGGGAGTGAACCAGCGGATGGAAGACCTTTCTCTCTCTCTCTCTCTCTCTCTCTCTCTCTCTCTCTTTTTCTCTCTGCTTCTGCCTCTCTGAGATTATGCCTTTCAAATAAATAAATATTTAAAAAATAATCAGCAAATGATCCAAAGAGAAAAACAGATTTGAAACTTGGACTTATCTCTCCCAAATTCTCTTGTCTCCTGGATCTTGGAGACTTAGCAGTTCTCAAGTGCCTTCAAACAGATTGCTTTTTATCTAACTATCTCTCCTTGTTATTGTCAGGAGTATTTATCTGATACAAGATAGTATGCTATGGTCAGAAGTGGAAATCCGGAACTGCTTTCTTTTTGTAACCTCAGAGAATTGAGCTTGACAGATTTTGTTTTATAATGAAAAGAAGAAATAAATTTCAGTCCTTGTGTTCATATAATAAGCCTCCATTCTAGAGAGTGAGCTTCCACTTGTGGGCACAAGGTGAAAGAGGTACCACCTTGGCATGGGAGGCCATAGGGGCGAGGTATATACTTATCGCAGCTCGCATCTCTGGTTGACTCCTGGTTTGTTCAAACAGAAAGAAGTAGATCCAGAAAAAAAATCACAAAGTACTACTAGACTCTCTCTGTTCCTACTGGATGAGTCGTGTCTTACTGTCAGCTACATCATTACTGGGGGAGTGTCAGATGAAAATAATTCTTTAATCACAATGTAAGTACTTATACTGATTTACAAAAGATAATTATTATTAACATATATATTTCATGTATATAAGGCAATGAAGAGAAACAAAATTGTCCATTGCTTTGTCATCATTATTTACTCTATTAAGCTGTTTAATTTGGAATTTGTTGAAATTTGTGAAATTCCAAGTAGTAATTCAGGAATGTAAAACTTTTTAATTTCTCTTTAGTTTATATATATATATATATAGAGAGAGAGAGAGAGACAGAGACAGAGACAGAGATTCTGTATGTATTATGACAGATTATGTATATATATATATATACATAATTTATACAGATATTCAATATATGTGTATCTTCAAAGTACAAGGAAAATTTTCTATCACTAGTCATATGACTATAATTGAGTTCTAATTTTTTTATTTTGTAATATTTCTAAGCCTCAGTATTTAAAAAACAGTAAGAATTTTAGAGCTAGAAAGAATCTTAGATGTCTCTAGTTCAACCCTTCTCTGCAGCAGGCATCTCTTGTTCATCTGAAATAATTGCACTTCAGATATCATGATATAGACACAAGTTAATGGTAATTAAAAGAAACAAGCAAAAACAAACAAAAAGAAAATGCATAATGTGAACTCTCCCTTTTCTCTTTTGCAGATATATGAAGATGTTTCCATCTGCCAACCAACCAGGCTCTGCGGCTACCCTCAAGGCACTCACCATCCACTGGCAGAGAGTTACCCAAAAACAGATTTGTGAACAGCACACAGGGGGACCAAAATAATTAATAATTAATTTTGCCTGGAGAAGTCAGAAAAAATTTGAGTTAGATTTAGCCAATGAAAGGAGGCAGAAGGATAGTTCTTGTAGAATTATGAAAGTACATGGCACACTTGGGAAGCAGAAGTTCAGTGCATGGGCAACAATAAGAAATAAGGCTGGAGACATAGCCAGGGGATAGAATTTGGAAGTCCTAATACACTATGTTTTTTGTTTGTTTGTTTGTTTGTTTTGACAGGCAGAGTGGACAGTGAGAGAGAGAGACAGAGAGATAGGTCTTCCTTTGCCGTTGGTTCACCCTCCAATGACTGCCACGGCCGGCCCACCGCAGCCGGCTCACTGCGCTGATCTGAAGCCAGGAGCCAGGTGCTTCTCCTGGTCTCCCATGCGAGTGCAGGGCCCAAGTACTTGGGCCATCCTCCACTGCACTCCCGGGCCACAGCAGAGAGCTGGCCTGGAAGAGGGGCAACCGGGACAGAATCCGGCGCCCTGACCGGGACTAGAACCCAGTGTGCCGGCGCTGCAGGTGAAGGATTAGCCTATTGAGCCGAGGCACTGGCCTTCTTTATTTCTTATCTGAGTGATGTTTTGCTAACATTAATTTGTCGTTTCATGATTTATTTCAGTTGTGTTTGTTAACATAATGTTTGTCTGTATGTATCAATGAAACAATGACACCGACTTTAGCAAATATGGAATTATGTTTCTGACACAGGGTTGCTTCAAAAAGTTCATGGAAAATGTTATAAATTCTACTTTCCCATCAACTTTTTTAAGTCCCTTTTATAATAAGAAACACAGAGGTGGGTGATCAAGGACTGATATAATTTCCAAGGAAATCACCAAGGATGCAGACAATTTCTAGTTTCCTTTTCTATCATCCACAAGGGGATGAAAGAGGACAGATATTTCATGCAGTAGTTAAGTGACTGCTTGGGACTCCTACATATTGGAGTGCTTGATTTGAGTCTTAGCACCTCTATTCTACATCTAGCTTCCTGCTAATGCACACCCTGTGAAGCAGCAGGTGGTAGCTCAAGTACTTGGGTCCCTGTCATGTATATGAATGATCCAGATTAGGTTCTGGGCTCCTGACTTTGGCTTGGCCTAGCCCTGGCTGTTGCAGGAATTTGGGGAGTGATCCAGCAGATGGACAATCTCTCTCTCTTTCTCCATCTCTGTTAGTTGCTTTCTAGCTTCCAAATAAAATTTTTTTTAAAAAGTTTTTAAAAGGAGTTGGAAATGCCTTACATTCTCATGATCTAAAAATGACTATTCTGTTTCTAGGTATTAATCTATGTCCCAGACAGTAATAAGAAAGGAAAGGACAAAAGGCTTGAACATTTTGTGTTTGTCCATCTTTAAAAAAAAAAAAAAAAAAAAAAAAAAAAAAAAAAAACCTTGTATTCAAGAAGGAGAGAAGAAGGGAGAGAGGTAGAGAGAAACAGAAAGAGAGAAAGAGTTTCTATCCACTGGTTCATTCCCCAGATGCCCACAATGATTGTGACTGGGTCAGGCCAAAGCCAGGAGCTGAGAACTCCATCCAGGTCTGCTATGTGGATGTCAGGGATCCAAGTGTCTGAGAATATGAGACATTTTCTGCTGCCTCCCATGGTCTCCATGACCAGGAAGCTGGAGTCAGGGCCAGGAATCAGACACAGAACAGATATCTTAACCCGGATCTTAAGAAGTAGACCATTGCCCACTCCTTGCCCATTTTTAACAATAAAATAAATAGCTTTCCCACAAGTTCAATCCAACAAATTTCTTCTTATATCTCAGTGCCCCAAACTATGACAATCATGATCATACCTAAATGCAAGGAAGCCTGAGTAAAGTCTTCTGGCTTTCTGCCACCACTTCCACTGCTCTCTTCTGAACCTCGTTCTATTGCGATATGGCTACATGCCTTTGTCACTAACTCCTCTACTAGACAATCATACACACACACACACACACACACACACACACAGCAGGTGGACAGCACCCTCAAGCCTCTTTCCTTGCATTCTATTGTTTCCTCTTCACTCAAGGGCCAGTGTGCACATGGACACCCACTTAGACAAGCCTGGCCTTGCAGCTCTGCAACCACCTCACCTCATTGTTCATTGTTCTTGTTCTCTTAGGCACTCATTCCCAATCACCCTTGAGAGCCACAGCTGATCACAAGCTCACACTTACCTGCAGAAGCCAAGTAGGGAAGACATAGTGAGGGAAGGAAGTAAGGTAAGATTGGTAATCTGATTAATCAATTGATAATCAGATAAGGAATGGTGGGAACCCAAAGTCCACCCCAGAGTCCTCCTTTCTAAAGGGGCAGCTGCCACCCAGCACCAGTGGAGGCTTCCATTTAGGATCTCAGGAATGCCATTCTGAGATTTATTAGATCATGTACCTCACAAAATAAGACAGAAATCCAATTTGTATGAAGAATCTCATGATTTGGGCAAATAAATCAATTTTCAAAAGTAGTTTGGCCAAACTAAATATGTCTGGGCAGAATATCTTACACTCACATGTGCTATATCTTAAACACTGATAATTCAAATATGCCTAACTCTGACCAAATCTGCCACCAGGCTACAGTACTTTGACATTACAATACCCATCCCATCACCTCACCCATGTTCAAAGCCTCTCGGTGGCTTCCTCTGAGGAAAGTCTATGCTCTTCACCATGGTCCTACAGGAAAAGTCCCCTCTTCAAGTATTTCTTGATAGTCACTTACCTCACTACATTTAAATCTCATTAACTTTCTTCTTAGAACACAGTAAATCCATGCTTGTTTTTGGATCTTCCAATTGCTGTTCCTTCCACTGAAATACTCTGCACTCCATCATTCCTGTGGTCTCTGTCATTCAACCTTGATTCAAACCACAATGCCCTCCCTGACCACCTAATTAGAAGAGTCTCTATCCCCTACCAATTGCCATTTAGTATTTCCTTCAAGACATCTTTGACTATAACCACTAGAAGTCTTCCTGTTCATATCTCTCTGCTTTTTTTAAAAAAAAATTTTTTTTTTATTTATTTGAGAGGTAGAGTTACAGACAGAGTGAGGGTGAGACAGAGAGAAAGGTCTTGCATCATCTGGTTCACTCCCCAAATGGCTGCAACTGCTGGAGCTGAACCTATCCGAAGCCAGGAGCCAGGAACTTCTGGGTTTCCCACGTGGGTGCAGTGGCCCAAGCACTTGGGCCATCCTCCACAGCTTTCCCAGGCCATAGCAGAGAGCTGGATTGGAAGAGGAGCAGCTGAACATGAACTGACATGGATATAGGATGCTGAGGACAGGCAGAGGCTTAGCCTACTGTGCCACAGCACCAGCCCCGTATCTGTCTGCTTATTGTCTGTCTTCTCTACCTAAAACAAATGCAAGGGGCTTGTCTTTCTTGTTTACCATTTTATCTCCAATGTTCAGATAAATGAATCATCTGCCAATATAGCAGCTCAACAACCTTCTTTCAATCTTAAATTTAAAAATTTATACATAAAACTTTTTTCTTTGTAATATAAGAGGCAGAGAGAGAAAGACAGAAAAAGTTCTCATCCACTAGTTCATTTATCAAATGTCCACAATGGTCAGGGCTGGGAGCTTGGAACTCAATCCAATCCTCTTACACTAGTGGCGGGAACCCAATCACTTGGGCCAACACCACTGCCTCCCAGGGTCTGCATCAGCAGGAGGCTAGAATCAGGAGTTGGAGTTAGGAATTGAGCCTAAGTGCTCTAATGTGGGATGCAGGTGTCGTAATCACAGAGCCTTTGATATCTTCCTTTCTCCACTTCAATTTCTCCCTTGCATAGGGAAAAAGAAGTGCTTAGGGCCCCAAGACCAAACTGCTCCAGAAAAGGAGACTTCTAGTGAATGGTATAGCCTAGACTGGTATTGCTAGAGCAATGAGAAGCAAACCAAATCCCAGTGACTGACTAGGTAAGCGATGAGGGAGACTGAGGGTAAGCAAAGAAAATCAGAATTCCCCAGCTCAAGGAGCCATCCTGTTTCTTAATCTAAAACTCCAAACATGTTCTCCATTCTTCACCCTTTTCTTTGCAACATGACTCCAGCTGCTACCATGAAAAGATGATTTAGATCATGTCAATTTCCCAGCCTGTGAGTATATACTAGTCTTGGGATTTATTTTCATCAATTCCAAGGACCCAAAAGACTTCATGCACTTGCATTTTATCTCTTGGAACCCTGTCTCCATCAAGTAAGCACGTGTGAACTAGACCAATTGCTGAGGAGAAATGCAAGACCCAATTACTCTTGTTGCTCCAAATCATAGCTAGCCAACATAAAACATGTGAGTAAGGCCATTGTAAACCAGGCAGGTCTCATCATATCTTCCAGTTGTCTTAATGAACCCAGTTAAATTCAGCTAAACCGATCCCAGTTTAGCAGATCATCCTAGAGTTGTGAGCTATAGAATTGCAAGAAATAAAAAGTGGTTATGGTTTCAAGTTAGTGACATGGGGATGATTTAATGCACAATAATGCATAGCTGATATCATGACAACTGGGATTATTTAAAATAAAGAGACCTTTGGGATACTTACAATAATCTCAGGTATTTACACTTCTATTTATACCATAAAATAACTTGTCTTAGTCAAATATGAATGAGAACAGTCTAGCTGAAAGGAATTTTGGTTTAGTGGGTAGAGAAAAGAAACTGCTCAGGCAGGTCACCACCTGGAAGAGCTTTGAGATTTAGGAAGCATGGATGGAAAGCATAATGTTATCCATTGGTCTCCAAGGCAGGAAAGAACAGAAGCAAACTAACAGCCCTGGGAGAAATGATCCAGGAGTCCATTAATTGTACTTAAAACTTTGGTGATTTATTAAACAAGTATTCTTTGTCAAGCACTATACTAAGTGCTTAACATTCATTGTGATCTGATTTCATCCTATCTATAATCTCAAAAGTTGTGAAATGAGGCTTTAGGTAAATTAACTTATTTGGTCAGAGTAAAAATCTTCATGAGTTCCAGAGCCAGGATCTCCTTGTTCTTCAAGTATGAGGTCTGTTCCTCAGATTTGAGCCTAGGATTCTTATGGTAGTGCTGCACTCTGATCACAGATGATAAATATTTGGGTGACGAAATCAAAACTTCTTGTTACATTATCAGCCTCAGTCAATCAGAGTACGTTCTAGTATCACCAGTACCAGCTGGGATAAAGTCCAAGTTCTCTTTTTCTACTATCATTTCCCATCGTAGGGAGAGAAGATATCAGAAATGATACAAAAAGATAGCTGTTTCTGATGTCTTCCTAAACAAGATTATTGGAACACAAAGACACACACTACAAATACCCTGTAAGACTGCTTCCTTGACTTTTTCGTATATGTTCTTTATTCTAAACCATCAAATTGAAGTCACCATCATTCCTATCAAAGAGGCTGTAGTAGATAAGGCATGCACTTTGGAATTACATTTGTTGGGTCTTTGTTTACTCATCTGTAAAATGGGAATGCAATATTTATCTTAGAGTGAATGCCTTCTCCATCCTCAGTAATGGCAACATCTCATATGTAATTGGTAAAAACCAAAATCCAGAAGGGAGCTCTCATTCCTTTTTCTCCTCCTCCATTCACATCTCAGACTCTAGGGAGAGCTGTTAACTTTCCTTCCAAAAAAATATCCTGATTATAAGCTTTTTTTTTCCATATCCAGTCCTATTGTCCTTGCCACAGGATCCATAATTACAGGCCAAAGCCACCACAGCAGTCTTGAAGCAGTCATCCTACTTCCACGTATCCCCACTCCTATCCCTGAAGTCCATTCTCTGGAATCAAGCACATAATATTTTTAGAACAAGACATTCTGTTTAAAACTCTCCAATGCTTTCCCTGCTCATTAATCTGAAACTTACTTTCCTCTCTTGACATACTGACTTTTCTTCTCCCTCAAACATTCTAGGCACATTCACTCTTTACTTAGGGGAATTGACTTGCCTGTTTCTTCTGCCTGGCCTCATAGGGCTTATGAGAGGGCTTATTCTCTCATGTCAGAACTTACATGTCCCTTTTCAAGGTGTCCGTCATGACCATTCAATCGAAAACAGCTCCCAGATCACTTTCCATCATACCATGTACCTCATTTATTCTTTATAAAACTTACCATTCCCTGGAGTTTGCTTCTATAATTGTTTCACTAGAGTGTAAATTCCTGAGGGAGGTGCTGTGCCTGGCATATCCACAGCTGGCAGGTTCACCAGTACCTAGAAAGTACCTACTATATAACAATAACAATGCATCTACGTTGGGTCAATGTTCAATGTCATTCCCTTGCTTTGCAATTTCCAGTGGATTTCAAATGCAGTTAGAATAAAATCCCAAACCTTCACCATCGCCTAAAAGCCCATATGTTATCTAGTCTGTGCTCTTATTTCACCTTATTTCACCTTTACCTATCTTCCTTTTGCTTCGTATGCTCTTGTCCTCTGGCCTCCTTTCCTTCAGATTATCTAAGCTCAGGTCCTTTGTGATATTTCTCCCTCCTTCTTGCCCCTCCCTCCTCTCTGCCAGGTTCTGTGCATATTTGACTTCTAATCATTCAAAACTAAAGCCAACTGTCGGCTTTGAAGACAGCTTTCCTGACTACCTGAGCTAATACTGCCTTCCAAACTCCATGTTGTATCACCCTACATTATCTTATTCATAGCATGTAAGAGTCTTTGAATATGTGTGTATATATATATATATATGTATATACAAATGAATGTATACATACATATTCATTTATTTCCTACACTAGATTGCAAGCTTGATGAAATCAAGGAATCCAGTTTGTCTCATCACTACTACATTCTCAGTATCCTGAACAATATAGTAAGGTCAGTGTTTAGCTGCACAATCCCACTCCATTCCATTTGATATGCTTTCAATGGCCCATACCTGTTGCAGTTTAGCCCTGATATTGATATTTGATTGACTATCATTCAATAGTCAATGTGTATGGGTTGTTGGCAGTGTGTAGGCTTGCTCTATTTTGGAAATAGAACCTGATATTTCCTAGAAAATCTCATTTTCTGAGAGTTATATGAGGGGCTGCAACTATGGCATGGTGGGTAAAACTTCCAGCTGCAATGCCAGCATCCTACATGGGTGCCGGTTCAGCTCTCGGCTGCTCCACTTCTGATCCAGCTCTCTGCTATGGCCTGGGAAAACAGTGGAAAATGGCCCAAGTCTTTGAACACTTGCATCCACATGGGAAACCCAGACAAAGCTCCTGGCTCCTGGCTTTGGATTGGCCCAGCTCTGACCATTGCAGCCATTTGGAGAGTAAACCAGCAGATGGAAGATTCTCTCTCTCTCTCTCTCTCTCTCTCTCTCTCTCTCTCTCTCTTTCTCTCCCTGTAACTCTGCCTTTCTTATAAACAAGTAAATCTTTAAAAAATAAAGATAAAGTGTTATATAGTTTTCCGCAGTCCAGCAGGGTAAAGTTGTTGTATTTACCCCACTTGAGAATCTAAGGTAGTAGATGTTATCTTTTTTGAGTCTTGAACTCCCTTGAGTTTTTGATAAATATAATGGTTCCTGATGTAAGAATAATATAAAATAGCACATTTCACCAGATTTTTTGTGTAATTTTTATATAATTTCTGGAAGCCCATAAAACTTCTGAAGCTCATTCATGAACCTGGGCTCAAAGTCTCTGTTCTAAAGATCTCTCTGCTCTAATATACATCCTCCGTGTCACCTGCAATGGTCTCAGCATTTCCTCAAGGCCCAGTAAGACCAGGAGACAGGACCCAGATGGGAGGGGAAAGATACCTGTTAGAAAAACAGATGAGGCTGGATAGAAGCAAAGGAAGAGCTAGAGGAATGGGGATGGAAAGTGGGTGGAAAGGTTTAAGAAAAGCAAAGAGTAAGGGGTAAGAGAATACGTGAAAGAGAAAGAAAAGACTCGGTTGTCAGGAGAAGATGGCATCTGCTTCCTAAGGCACTGTCTTTGGACCTGAGTCTCATGGGCAGAGAAGAATTCCTTTTCCCACATAAACAAAAGTGTTACAGAAACCTAGAGGCCAATTCAAATATAATCCCACATACACACAGATGAGTGTCTGCTTCGATGATATAACATTATGTGGTAGTTGGATGTTTTTCTGA
The DNA here is from genome assembly GCA_949820135.1 of Sylvilagus floridanus. Classification (NCBI taxonomy): domain Eukaryota; kingdom Metazoa; phylum Chordata; class Mammalia; order Lagomorpha; family Leporidae; genus Sylvilagus; species Sylvilagus floridanus. The sequence continues at coordinate 126,085,720 of OX463225.1, forward strand.
GACCATGCCAAGAGACCCATCCCCCATTGCCTCCATTTTGTTTGCTGAGAAATGCATTGGAGCCCTTGCACACACTTATTGATCCCTGCTCGTGGCTGCTTAGTGCAGATGAGACCAAGTACTAGTGGACTCCTAATGAAGCTTGAAAGAGAATCCTCAGCATCAATGGATTGTTCCCATCAAAGTAGACATGGTAAAATGATGTTGTAGACACGTTGGAATAAGGTTACACTGAGAACTACTTTGCTAACTGTTCCACTTTTTTAAAATATAGATTTTATTTATTTCTTTGAGAGAGAGAGAGCTACTGGCAGAGAAAGGTCTTCATTTATTAGTTCACTCCCCAAATGGCTGCAATGGCCAGAGCTGAGCCAACCTGAAGCTGGGAGCCAAGAGTTTCTTCCTGATCTCCCACATGGGTGTAGGGCCCAAACACTTGGTTTACCCTCTGCTGCTTTTACAGGCCATCAGCAGAGAGCTGGATGGGAAGAGGAGCAGCCAGGTCTCAAACAGGTGCCCATATGGAATTCCAGCACTGCAGGTAGACGCTTAGCCTGCTATGCCACAGGGCAATTTCCAAGTGTGCCTCATATCCTCCAAACATGATTCAGTGGGCTTCAGTTATTCTTCTGAAGAAATACAGCCTGATTACAAACATCATTAATTATTTTAATGAAAATTTATTAAATATCCATTACAACTAATCCGCTGCTGTGATGTGAAAGGTACGGAAAAGTGTTACCCGTGCCTAATCACAATCTTGTCACATAAGGTATGGATACTGCATGTTTAAGTTTCTCCTGAGAACCTACATTTAGACGTTTCTTAATCCAAACAGATCTTAATTTTTATTCTCCCCCATCTCTGACAGCTTCTCTTCCTGGCATCCTTTATTCCCTGTATGTATTAAAAACAGAGTTTCACATCATATCTCATCTGGTAATGCAGTGCCTAGGAACCTTGGTTTGTTCATCATAAAATGCAGGTTATAGCTTCACACAGAAGTTGTTAAAAATGAAGTGTTCAATTGCTGAAAGTGGTAAAATAAAGCCAGTGCTCAAAACACAATAGCAGGCCGGTGCCTCGGCTCACTAGGCTAATCCTCCACCTGCAGCACCGGCACTCGGGTTCTAGTCCCGGTTGGGGCATCGGTTCTGTCCCCGTGGCTCCTCTTCCAGTCCAGCTCTCTGCTATGGCCCTGGAAGGCAGTGGAGGATGGCCCAAGTGCTTGGGCCCTGCACCCACATGAGAGACCAGGAAGAAGCACCTGGCTCCTGGCTTTGGGTCGGCGCAGGGCACCAGCTGTAGCGACGGAATGAAGACCTTTCTCTCTGTCTCTCTCTCTCTCTCACTGTCTAACTCTACCTGTCAAAAAAAAAAAAAAAAAGACACAATAGCAAATCATATCTATAGCTATAATCAATACTGTATTAATGCACTGCCTTCTCATCCAAACTTGAAAACATCTTCATCCCTCCCACCCAAATAAAATCAGTTATCACATTTTGTCACCTCTGTCTTGAACATATTCTCATTGTAGTGCTCTCCTTTCTGTTTCTACTACAATTCTCTAATTCATCTTCTAATTTAATCCTCCCTTCTCAAATGATTTGGGCAACAAAATAATTGTCCAAGGTATTGGGTAAGCAGATAATTCTTCCTGAACAGGTTTTTCAGATCCCTTTTTAAAAGAAACAAATAACTTACATGCTTCTCCAGCGTCCCATGAATGAGGCATAAGTGCTTTTGTTCAAAGTCTTCCTGACCCTGCCCTTCTAATGTCACCTCATTGTGCCCAAAGCGAAAGCCTGTACCTGTGACAAATACATTAACCTTTCTGTCCAGATCCAATTCATCTATTGGATCCACCTCAAAGCCTACTTCCATTCACTCTAAACAGATTATCTGTCTCATCTCCTACAGGATATTTAGGGCATGCAATCAAATTTACAATATGAATAACACAGTGAATATATTTGGGCAATTGCTGTGGTTTTGGTATTATTTTGGATGTCTCCAAAGGTTTATGTATTAAAGACTTACATTAATGGTACTGAGAGGGTGGAAACTTAATTATGGTGTTTAGAGGTGAGGCCTTTGAGTGGTGATCGGGTTGGACTAGGTTGTTAGGATGGAGTCTCCAGAATCAAATAACAGTGCTGTTGTAAGGAGGGATCTAGATAAACATTCACTCTCCCTTGCCATATGATTCTCTGTGCTGAACCCCATCACCAGATACTGAACCAATAGAGCTGTCTGATATTGATCTGGGAACCTCCAGACCTATGAGTGAAAATAAACCTTCTTCCTCTGTCATTGGTATTTCCTTCTAGTAATGAAAAGCTGGTTAACACAGAAAAAGTCTGGAGTAGTATTTGAAAGCACAGGTATTGGGCCGGCGCTGTGGCTCACTTGGTTAATACTCTGCCTGTGGCACCGGCATCCCATATGGGAGCCAGGTTCTACTCCTTGTTGCTCCTCTTCCAGTCCAGCTCTCTGTTGTGGCCCGAGAAGGCAGTGGAGGATTGCCCAAGTGCTTGGGCCCCTGTACCCACATGGGCCCCTGCACCTGCATGGGAGACCAGGAGGAAGCACCTGTCACCTGGCTTCAGATCAGCACAGCGCCAGTCATAGCAGCCTTTTGAGGGGTGAACCAACAGAAGGAAGACCTTTCTCTCTCTCTCTCTCTCTCTCTCTCACTGTCTAACTCTGCCTATCAAATAAATAAAAAAGAAGAAGAAGAAGAAGAAGAAAGAAAGCGCAGGTATTGAGGTCACACAGTGTGATAATTAAATTAACAAAGTACCTTTGATTGAACACCTACTCATAATAAGTGCTCAATAAACATTAACTAGCCTCAGTATTACTCTTGTGTGCAATTCTTATTTCCTTACTCAAATGTTCTTAGATGACAATAATCTTCTGGTTTCGATAGTACTTTCTCCAAAACTTTTCCTGGTGAACTTTTACTGGGTTTGCAATTAGGATTAATTGCTTATGGGATGGATGTTATGGTGCAGTGGGTTAAACCACTGCTTGAAACGTCCACATCTGGTATCTGACAGCCAATACTGGGTCAGATGCTTGGCTCCTCCGCTTCTGAGCCAGCTCCCTTTACAGCTGCACCTGTAAAGCAGCAGATGAAGGCCTAAATGCGTGGGCATCTCTCAGATGGAGTTACCAGTTCCTGGCTTTATCCTGGCCAAGCCATTGTGACCATTTGTGCTGGGGAGTGAACCAGCAGATAAGTGATTCATTCTCTCTCTCTTTCTCTCTCCCTCCCTCTTTCTCTCTCTCTCTCTTTCACTCTTTCAAATAATAATTTATTAATTTATTAATTGGGGCCGGCATTATGACATAGTGAGTAAACACCCTGTCTGTGATGCTGGCATTCCATATGGGAACTGGATGCTCCACTTCCAATCCAAGTCTCTGCAAAGGCACCTGTGAAAGCAGTGGAGGATGGCTCAAGTGCTTGGGCCCCTGCACCTACATGGGAGACCAGAATGGCTCCTGACCTCCATCTGGTGCAGCCCTGGTCATTGCAGCCATTTAAGAAGTGAACCAGAAGTTGGAAGATTTCTCTCCTCTCTCTCTCTGACTCTACAATAAACAAACAAATAGATAGATAAATCTTAGAAAAAAAAAAAAAAGAATAGCTCACAAGCTGGTTTCTTACGGGTTCTGGGTAGACTTCTTTTCACACTCCTTGTAATGTGATTTGAGTTTTATACTCCTGTGTTGAACTTGTGGTTAGTGTTGATTAAAAAAAAAAAATCCCAGTTTACAGGTCAGAGTATATATGTGAAAAAAACCACACTCTTTTATAGAAACCTTTTATTCAATAAATATAAATTTCATAAGTACATCTTTTGGATTATAGCAATTCTTCCCACCATACCTGCGCTCCCACCCTCAAACCATTCCACATCCTACTACCTCTCCCATCCCGTTCTTCATTAAGGTTCATTATTAATTATCTTTATATACAGAAGTATATACTATACTAAGTAAAGATTTCAATAGTTTGCACCCACACAGAAACACATAGTATAAAGTACTGTTTGAAGACTAGTTTTACCGTTAATTCACATAGTACAACACATTAAGGACAGAGGTCTGACATGGGGAGCAAATGCACTGTAACTCCTGTTGTTGACTTAACAACTGACAGTCTTATTTATGGCATCAGTGATCACCCAAGGCTCTTGTCATGAGCTGCCAAGACTGTGGAAGCCTCTTGAGTCCACAAACTTTGACATTATTTAGACAAGGCCATAATCAAAGTGGAAGTTCTCTCCTCCCTTCAGAGAAAGGTATCTCCTTCTTTCATGGCCCCTTCTTTACACCGGGATCTCACTCACAGATAACTTTCACGTAAGTAATTTTTTGCCACAGTGTCTTTCTTGGCTTTCCATGCCTGAGAAACTCTCAAGGGCTTTTTAGCTAGATCCAAATACCTTAAGGGCTGATTCTGAGGCCAGAGTGCTGTTTAGGGCATTTGTCATTCAATGAGTCTGTTGTGTGTACTGTTTCCCATGTTGGATTGTTCTCTCCTTCTTAATTCTATCTATCATTATTAGCAGACACTTGGTCTTATTTATGTAATCTCTTTGACACTTAATCCTATCTTTATGATCAGTTATGAACTTAAACTGATCACTTTAACTAGTAAGATGGTATTGGAACCTGCCAACTTAATGGGATTTGGAGTACCATGGCAAGTTAAAAAAACACTTATTAAATAATTTGACATTGTGGCATTTCTATTGTATACCCTCATGCCAACAAGTGGCATATAACTTGTTAAAAGCCACTTTGATATGCTTTTAAGAAGTGCCTCTTACCTTGCCAAACTTGTTTTGCATAATGATTGATGAAAATAATAACATTGAAACTGCCTTTCACTTTGCAGATTGGTTACATTGAGGCTTATACAATAGTATATTTTATGTTGCAAAATATTCTGGATTTTTCCTAATTTGTTGGCCTGCTATTTTATCTTACAGCCTTGTGACTGTGTGCCCAGATTTTCCCTCTTGCCTTAACTAATTTAATGACTGGAGACAAATTAGTAGTCCACCAGGAGCTATAGTTTTGGACTTCAGCTAAGAGTTTCTTGGTGGCTTTTTTCCTGATTGCAATTTATTTATTTATTTTTATTTTTTCCTATTCATTTTTAATTTGAGTCCTTTTGTTCAAATATCAAACCTTCAACTGTTTTTAAAAGACCTATTTGTTTAAAAGGTAGAGTTGCTGTTCAAGGCAGGGAGAGAGAGAGACAGATAGATTATATCTACTGGTTCACTCCCCAAATGCCCTCAACTGCCATGGTTGTTCCAGGCCAAAGCCATGAGCCCAGAACTCCATCAGGGTATATCACATGGATCAGAGGCCCAAGCACTTGAGTCATCTTTGGCTGCTTTCTTAGGTGCATTAGCAGGGAGCTGAATCTAAAGTGGAGCAACTGGGATGCCAATTGATGCTAAGATGGGATGCAGCTTAACCTGCTGCACCACTATGCCAGTTCAGAAATAGGAAACCTTCAAGCACCTTAAGTCTCTAGATGGCCAATATGTCCAAAACTCATTTTTACACCATTTGAGCACTTATAGCAGACTGGGGAAGGTGTACAGCTAAAACCTTAGGCCTTTGGAGGAAGCCACACTTGGGTTTGAATTCCCACTTCGACACTTAATAACCGTGGACCTTGGACAAGTTATTTATCCTTTCTCAGTTCCTTTCCTGTAAAATGGAAATAATTATCCATAACTCCCAGAGATGTCTTGGAGATTAAATAACTCATGTAAATTACTTGGTGCATAGTAGGCACTCAATAAATGTCTGTTCACGTCTCCTGGTTACTAATGCTTATAAGATTATATTAAAAACTAGAACTAGATTCTGATAATGCATTTCTTTATTACGTGAATAACTAATTTCCCTCAGGGGGAAGAGACAGAAATGCTGCATGAGTTTCGTTTGGTGAACTTATTTATTAATCTTTTTTCCTTCAGCATTATTTAGTTTCATAATTCATAACTCAGCATGCTCTTGTTTTCAACTCTACAGTGATAGTTTTTTTTTTTTTAAGTCACCTATTGTTACATCTGCCACTTATTACAGGTCATAATTAATTATCTGGAGTTTGTGTTTCCTAACTAACTTTGGCTCTTAGCAGCCGCCCCGAGGTCTCAGATTTAAGAGTCCAGTTCTAAATGGCACTGTTGCAGCTAAAGAAACCAGGGACGGGGAGGGGAGACCCGCACCGTCTGTGCCATCTCGTGCTCATTTCCAACGTCCGCATCTAAGTGGAGCCACGTTTTCCTCAAGGACGCAACCTGAGCGAGGCAGGAGAGAAAAGTGGAAAGTGACTCACGGAGCCGCAGCGGCGGCATCGCGGCACCTTTAAGGACTGGAGCCCGGGTATTAGCTCGGCCTTCTCCCCGGCCCTCCTCTGGACTCTGATTGACAGGGCGCCGGGCGAGGAGGAGCAGAAGGAGGCCGAGGAGGCGGCGCAGCCCGCAAAGTAGGGGAGGAGGGGCCCGTCTTGGCCAGGCCAGCCAATCAGGGCTCGGGGGCGTGGCCCCGCGCCCTCCTCCCTCCTCCTCCCCGCCCCTCCCCCCTCGCCTCGGCCCCCTCCCCTCTCCTCCTTCTCGTCCTCCTCCTCCTCCCCCTCCTCCCCCTCCTCCTCCTCCTCCTCCTTCTCCTCGCAGGCTGTGGTTTTTCTGTATATGTTTCTGGAGTCCTGAGCCCGAGCTAAACAAAAGCAGGAGGCTGCCGGGGCTGCCGGAGTTTGCCGAGCGCGGAGGAGGAGAGCGCCTGTGCGTTGCCTGCCGCCGCGGCTGGGGGAGATCTGGCGCTGGCAACAGCCCACCCCCTTTGAGCTCGCTCCGGCCCGGAGTGGGGGTGGGGGGCCGCGGGGGGCGGGGGGGAAAGTTTGCATTGCAATCCCCCTGCCTTCCTCTCCTTTCTCCCGATCAATGCCTATTTGCAAAAGGATTAAGCCACAGATTTAAGCGCCGGGAGCCCATTGCTGCCTCGCAAAGGAGACCGGACTGCAAAACCAAAAGCCAGCTCTGATTTCTTTTCGCCAAGTGGGAAGGTGGTTTATTTTTTCTCGCTTTTTTTCGGAGTCAACACCCTTTCCCCAACCAGCCCTTACCCCCACCCTCACCCCGCAACCCCTCCACGCCCCCCACCCCCCGCTCCCCATCCCCCCACCATCCTCCAAAGAGGCAAAGGGATTTTTTTTTTCTTCTTCTTCTTCTGCTTCTTCTTCTTCTTTTGGTCTTCTTCTCTCCCCTTCCCTGTTTATCCTGCCAAGGATCTGAAGACAGCCTGAAGCGTAAAAAGCCTCGGTGCTTCCCGGGAGCCGAGCCGAGGAGCAGAGGAGGAAGCGCCCGGGGCTGCCGCAGCCTTCGGAGATGGACGAGCAGCCCAGGCTGATGCATTCCCACGCTGGGGTCGGGATGGCCGGGCACCCCGGCCTGTCCCAGCACTTGCAGGACGGGGCCGGCGGGACCGAGGGGGAGGGCGGGAGGAAGCAGGACATTGGAGACATCTTACAGCAGATCATGACCATCACAGACCAGAGTTTGGATGAGGCGCAGGCCAGGTGAGATGGAGGCTTTTCTTCTCCTTTTTTTTTTTTTCCTGTGTGTGTGATGTGTGTGTGTGTGTTTCTGCCTCTCGCGGGGGCAAACAATAGGGACCGAATCCGCGCGGCGCTTCGTTGCTAAATGTTCTTTCTCTAACCGTTTTGACAAGCGAGCGCGGGGCGGAGGAGCAGGATCGGCGGCCGGCGCGTTGTTATCGAAAGTGTGGCGGCCGCGCGGGGCTGGGGCTGTGCAGGGTGCGTGTGTGCGCGTGCGAGCGCGAGGGCAGCGGCCGCCGCAGGGACCCGCACACGCCCAGGCACGCCGAGAGCGGCCGGCCCTCCGCGCTGGGCGCCGCTCGCCAAAGTAGGAGGCACAGCACGGTTGTCAAGTTCCCAGCCCGGCGCCCCAGCTTCCTGGCCAGGGGCTCCGACGCGTTACAAAATGCAATGTCCCGACAACACTTTTTTTTTTTTTTTTTTTTGCAAATTGAGTTGCCTCATTACCTAACTCGGAGACTTTAATTTTCTTTCTCGACTTATCCCTCCGAATACATTTTTTGTCTTTTTTCCATTCTCTCCTACCCTCTCAGACCGAATCAAAACAAAACAAAAGCAGGATATTTCTTTGTCAGTAGTTGTCAGCTATCCAGAAAATATTTTTGCATTCACTTAATTCTGTTTCCAAAAATAAAAAGAAGAAAAGAAAAAGAAAAAAAAGGAGCCGCTAATGGAGAAGAAGAAAAGACGATTTTGCTTCCAGGCTTATTTGTTAGTTTGGGGAGACTCGGATTTTTAGTTTAACTTTATTGTCTCCTAATTTGAGTCGCTCTGCTGACCTTCCCGGACAGACAGCTATGCACGGTCCTTTAAAAAGGGGAGAGGGCCCCAGCATTCAAGCATGCTCTCTTCTGCATGCTCCTTTCTGGACCACTTAGTATGCAACAGAACAGAAATGAAAGCCTGTGTGAATTTCATGTCTTCCAGTACCATAGGACATGGAGATCTTCATTAAGAACTCGTAATAAAGGAACTGTGTAGCTTCTTAACTTAGTCCACTTCCAGATATACAGCTCTCCTCTCTAGGATTTCACTGTCCATTCCCTTTCAAAATAAAACACAGGCTCAGGGCCACCCCCACTAACTGCTCACCCAAGGCCAAACTCAAAAGCAAGCATTTTAAATATCAAAATGTCTGTACAATTACTCGGCTGGGTTAAATCTCCACAGTAGTTCTTTTTTTTTTTTTTTTTTTTTGCTTTGAAATTTTTTTACATGTGTATATAAAATTCTTGTACCTTCAGTGACTTCGTGATGTGGAGAAGACATCATCATATGTGATTTTTGTCCATGGGAAATAGGAATTTGTGCTGAGAAAATGAGAGGAAGCAGCACAGAGCCTAGATGTTGTGAATTGCACTCTTATTTTAGCTACAAGCACATGCAACATGTAAACTCAGAAGTACTGAGGTTCATGGGTGCCTGAAAACTTGGAAAGCTTCAAAGACTTGGGGACTAGTTTATTATTATATTTTTTAAATAGAGAGGGAAAAGATTTTTTTTAATAATTGATGTTCTTTCTGAATTTTATTATCTGAAGAAAAGCTATTAGGTATGTTAAATGTAAGATTTCCCCCTGGCACTTCTTTTGAATTGGAACAGATTTCTGCATTACATTATTCTAGAAAAAATCACTCAGATACAGCAATAAACTGGTTTAATATTAAGTTTATGAAGTGGAAGTGGCCAGGAGGAATAGATGCCCCTACTTCTGTGATATGTAGTCCGTCTCTTTCTTGTGAAACAGGGCTCCCCAGAGCTCACTGGGTGCCCCCCTTTTAATGGCTGAGATGTTGAGAGAGAGCAGATGCAATTTGGGGTTGGGGAAATTTTCAGTTCTCCCTCTGTAACCCCATTAGTGTGCTGTAGCCATGCAATATTTTCATCTAGCTCTGTGGGAATTTTTGTGATCATTTGGGCCTGTGTGTTAGAATACAATTAATGAAAACTATTTTAAAAGACCCAGTCTTTCCCACCTTTTTTCACCCTATATGAGAACTGACTTAATGGCACTCAGCCTTCTTTTAGGTTAAACAATGTAAAGGGTGTTCTTTTTATCTTTTCCTAGTTGCACCTCAGAAATGTATATTTATTGTTTATAAAGTAAACTGTTAGTATTTTAGATACAATGTGTGTGTTCATTTTGATACTCTCGAATTTTGAGTTTAGACTCCCCTGTTACACAGCATATACAACATGCTTATGATCTCTGTTCTTCAAGAGGATGTGTGTGTATTTTTGTTTTTTCTATTTAACTTTCAGAGGGATTTCAAAACCAGAATTACATGTGTTTTGAGTGCCAGGGGTTTCCAGTTATCTCTGGATATTAATTTTACTTAGTAAACAGAATTCCTTTAACAGATAGCTGATATGATCAGTATTTTGTTTCCAAAATAGTATCATTCTGTTAAGTGATTCCATAATAAAACAGAAGGAAAGGTATTGTTTTGTTCCTCAAGATCAGTCCGAATACAAACACACGCGCGCACACACACGCACACACACAGACACACACCAGGTAAATCACTAATCTAAAAGGCAAAATTGTATTTATTTTTTCCCCAATGGGTGCAAGATCCTAATTGTAAATAATTGAATTTCAACACCTGCAAATAAGCGGTGTGTGCACAAGAGGCGTAATGTGAACACAGAGAAATGAATTTATTCCCCATATGGGTATGTTTGCCCCCTGGCAATGCATTTCCATACTCTTTAACTTGGGGACTGAAATTTTATAAATTGACAGTTCTACTCAGAAGACCTTTCAAGCATCTTGTGTTTATGAGAATACAGGGGCATCTGCGGAATGAATTCGAACACATGGATGAATTAAATTTGAAAACACACAGACCGAGAGGCAGACAGCTCCTAGGCTGTGGTCGTTGCCTAGATTATACAAAACTGTTAACCTATGCATTTGGCTTTGCTGTATTCATTGTGCTGGGTAGGATTATTGGTTTAAGAATCGCACTTTGATTAAACTACTTAAAAAAAAAAAACTGTCCCTAAATGAGCATAATTTAGGTTAGTTCTGTTCTGTAGTTAAATCCCTGCTCTCTCTCTGCTAATTAACATTATTTCTTTTTCTACGGCGGGACTCTGTATATTAAGTCATAAAAACAATTGAAGCGTGTCACAGAGTTATGCTGGGTATATAATTTTGGCTAAATGTTCAGATTTGCCCTCCTGTACATCATCAGCAGTTTGATCTTGAGAGTCCACCTAAGCTATCGTGTTGTTGTTTTTTCTTGCAGAAAACATGCATTAAACTGCCACAGAATGAAGCCCGCCTTGTTTAATGTGTTGTGTGAAATCAAAGAAAAAACAGGTAGGAATGAGATTCCAACATTTAAGCATTTTCTTTGGCCACTGAATCATTCGACCAGCAGTCTCATGCCTATTTAAATATTACAATTTCAGAATAAAAGTGTTACCAGGATTGAGCGCATGTTCAGTAGAAGTCCTTACTTTGACAGTTATTGTCATGGATTACTGGTTTATTTCCCTTAACTCTTTTCCTAGCCTTTTTAAAACTGGGGCTAAAATACAGTTTCTGAAAGGAAACTTATAGGGTGCTTTACCTTTGCATAAAAATATGAAAGTAAAAAGTCCACTTCCAGAAGGAATATGTTTTGGCCCATATTGTAAACCTTAGTGTTTTTGGAGTTGGGCATGGGGAGGGTAAACTGTGTAAAGTTTCCTTTTTCCCTTGTAATTACACAAAGCAGCAGACTAGAGGTTTCTCCAAAGAGTGCTGTCCAATACCTTTGTAGAAAGCGCTATACAACCTTAGGTTATCGGTATTTGCGTGGCCTGTGATTTTATTGCTAGGGGAATCGTTGGTTTAGGAGAGTATACTGCCAGGAGATCACTCCCTCTGTTGTCTTTCTACTTTCTAGACCTCATATCATGGACTAACACACTTATAACACATCCCAGGAGGGCATTTAAATTTTAAAGCAACAATTAAAAAATAGCAGTCATCAATCAGAGGTGTTCTTAAACAACAGATGCTCTGGGAAGGACATTTAGCAACATCCTCTTGTTTGTTTACTTTAATCCTTAATTTTCCAAAGTGGGTAAATCTCTCCCTTGTAAGAAGAAAGAGTTAAGGAGGCAATCTGAAACCAAGGCATAAAGATGAGGGGGTGGTTGGAGAAAGCGGAGCTTCTGCTGGGCTCTGACTTCCTGGCTTCAAAGCAGTGCAAAGGACTTGCCATTCTATTTATTTATTTATTTTTTACAACAAGGAGTGTAACAGTCAATAATTCATATCTAAACCATATAAGCAAGGGCATGACATGAATGAAAGTGACAATAAATATGATTGCATGCCCGGTTGATATACATTGATAGTTACACATAAAGGGGGAGAGGGGGGAGAACGCAGACAGGCTTTCTTTTTGAGAGCTTTTTCCTTTGCAAAAATAAGTAGTTTCAAGATGTGACTGTTGATTGACTATGTAATTATTTGGGTCTTGAAATGTAGGTAAAATTAGCGAGCAGCTCCTTTGTTGAACGTTGTTTGTGTTGCTCCTTACGTTTTACACAAAGCACCTGAGTAGTGGTGGTCAGCCCTTTTAGCCTTCCAGGTTGTCTTGTCAGAGCCTACCCTTATTGCCAAGCTATTAATTGCATTATTTTAGCTGTGAGACACCTTTTAAGAGATTTATGGATTGTGCGTTCAGATATCAAAAGAGCTTTTTTCAGTTTGTCTCACACTTTTTAGGTTCTTTTTCTATTAGCGCAGAGGAGATCCAAGTGTGTATACATGTTCTTTTCCTCTTCTCTCCTTGCTTTCTTTCTTTCTTCTCGTTTTCTTCTTTGCTCTCTGATGCTTTTTTACTTTTAATATTTGGTTTGTTGGAATTTGTTTCTAATACAGTATGAGCTCCTCCTGATCTGTGGCTCGTAAAATGAGGACTCAAAATATAAAGGCGTATGTGATCATTTGGACTAAGGATAATCTATTTTTTTTCTTGAAGACACTTTCTAAGGTTTTTGTTGAAAGGAAGCTTGTCAGGACACTTCAATGTACATTGTGGCCAAAGTGTTTAATTCTAGTCTCCTAATTAAAACCTACTGAGGCAGTAGATCAAAGTGGGTGGGTGTGAATGGAGATCCGGTTCAGGTGTGGGTTAAAGAGTTTGCTCCTTGTTCATATTGGCTAAAGCATGGTGATGTGAAGCAATTGCATTGGTCAAAACAATACTCTGAAGGTTTCATATGTGTTTGGATAACATTTTGTTTTTAAAATTCTGTGTCAACACATTTAATGTTTGGGTATTTTTTTTAAATACCTAAGGGTTTTGTGTGCTGTTTCTAGGCTAATTTTTTTTTAGGAATAGTTTATCAAATAATGTAAATTGAAACAATAAGGATCATTGCCCTATGGGGTAACTGCACACCCCCTCCCCCATCCCAGAATTTTGCATTGAGAGGACACCTTTGGGTGAAAGCAATAAAAGATAAAAAGAAAAAAAAGCCTTCTTCCCTTTTCAACTTGTGAGTTGGAAGGACTGAGGGACGGAAGAAACCTCTCCCAGCATGTTGCATGTTGCATTAAAGGTAGGAGTCAACAGTGCTATGTTAAAAAGAACCCTTTGATTCTACAGCACGATTGCTTCGTTACTCAGGATCTGCCCAATGTTCCTTCTCTGTGCCAGCATAGCTTAAAAAACTTGCAGGCAGTGGATGTGTCTGCAAAGTTGCAGGCACTTTTTTTTTTTCCTCTTGCTACAGAGTTAGTGAAAAGATCACTTGAGTGATCAGCTCACCTAAGTTCCTTTATTGTTTGGGACTTTTCCTCTTACTTTCAAGCCCCCTGGCATTTAACCAGTGTTTCTGAACTTCCACATCAAGCATTGTTGAGGTGACTCCATTGAGGGTGTGCTCTGTGTATTCCTGTTGGAAGTTCACATGTTTGGCTCACCTAGGTAGAGCTCTGGAGAGGGGCTTGCTAATTGCTTTCAGTTGCTGCTTTTACTTTTGGTTTTTATTAACGATTTTAGTTGGGAGACTCAAAAGTAAAGAGGAAAGCTAGCTAAGTTGTCTCACTAACAATTTGGAACTTAAAAAAAACAACAACACATGTGCATAAAACCCAAAGTAGGCAGCACCGTGTAAATTACAGTTGATTGATGGGTATTTAAATCAGAAATTACTGTGGGATATTTTAAAAAAAAAGAACCCATGTGTCTTCTCGCTTCAGAGTGTGGGTAAGTTTTTATTTTGATACTTTGTTGCTTTTTAAAAAAATAAATGCCAAGAAAAAAGAATGCTAGCAAATTGCTTGGGTGCCAAAACTCAAACCACAGCAAGAAAAATCCTTTAAGACATATAGCAATGTGCATTTCAGATGTGGCTTTTATCTGCTGCTGCTTGTGAGAACATAGAGACTTTTAGAGAATTTTGAACCACTTAATATCTCAATTTCTTTTGTTTTTAAGGACCATTCCTTGTCTTATATACTAGCAATAGGCTATGTTACATATATACATCTATATATTGTGGTAATGGTATTGGCGGGGTGGAAGAAAAGGAAAAAAATGAGTCAAACACTGCATTTCTTGAAAAGACCTTAAACATACTTTTGAACACTCTTAATTTTTTTTCACTTCTGGGTCAAAGTCATGTGGATTTAAGAATTGGAAAAACATAAAAAAATTAGATATCACTTACTAAGAAGAATATTTATAGATAGCAATGAATAGCTGCAATTGTTGTGAATAGTTTTTCATTTTAGAATTAAATAGCTATAAATGGCACTTTTCAGCCAGTTTTCCTCTGCATATTGTGTATACTGAAGTTAAATAACTGGAGGAGGTTAAAAAATTATTTTTTGCTTCTTTAACACCCTTTTGTTCTTTCTTTTTCTTTCTGTGTTCAGTTAACACCCCATCACAGAACTGTAGTGTCTGTGTGTGTGTGTGTGTCTAAGTCTACTACCGTATTTCATGAATAACACCTTCCCTTATTCCTACTTGCTGCTGCTTTTTAATATAGCAGTTATTTTATGGGATTTCTACACTTTTCCTCTCTAAAGCATTGGAGAATAATTTGTGTGTTCCCGTGTGTGTGTGTGTGTGTGTGTGTGTGTGTATCTGTGTATATGGGGATTAATATGGAGGGAACCCATATATTGCAGAGGAATAATTCTGATAGTATCAGTTGGCCTTGACTAGAATAGGAGTGAAATAACTTTAGACAATTTAGGGCACTTTCTGATCAGATTCTTTTTGGGATAAAGGGCAGGCGTGACTTTTCCTAAAAGCCCTTGTATAGCAGGCAAATGCAAAAAGTTTCTTGCTATTCACAGACAGAATCCTAGAACTCGGTCCTTTTTTTTTTTTTTTTTTTAATGGTGGAATTGGCTGAGCAGAGAAAGGGGGATGCACTAAAATGAAATTTCAAGGCAGATTTCTTTGATTGCCACCTTTCATGCTAAGCAGTGTTTTAAAGAGGAATAATGTGGTTAATTTCTATTATTTATTATAATCTGGATGTAGGCTGTAGACCTACAATAAGGTGACTCTGAGAGATCGCAATGTGTGATGAGTTAGTGATGAGAAATGTCCCTTCTCTCTGGTCACTATTGTGTATTTGAGTTCAGGAAAATGCCAGCTTCTGGGAAGCTTAGAAGATGTTGCAATGAGCAGTTCCTCGCAGCCACCAGAAGTTAGCTTTTTGGAAACTTGTTGTCATTGATACATATAGTAAGACTGTCTGCAGGGCTCCGACAGGGGAGAGAGAGACTTGGTTTATGCTGAGGAATCTGGAAGAGGACTTTTGGAGGGTCAAGACCGAGAGAAATGTGAGAAGCCCGAGCTTCAGGGCTTAAGAGTTGAGGTGTGAGCCTGTGCCTCCCAGGCCGGGCTGCAGGCTGCGCTCTGGGCCGACACGGGGCGGTACCTGATGTACTTTGCTCCCCGCAGGGGCCAGGCCTTTTCCACTGCTTTAGCTTTGTATTCTGTTGACATTCATGAACTTTCTGTTGTTGTTGTTGTTGGCATAGTTACAAAAATGCCCCCCCCACACACCACAAACAGGCAAACAAATCCAAACTCTCAGTTTTGAGCATATTTAAGTAGGAAAAGCATTTTAATTTAAAGAATAACTCTGGCTTCCTTTAAGACATAGGTTACGTACGTGCCTTAGGAAACTCCAGAATTTTGGTTTCAAATGTCTTCTGGATGGATGCTATCATGTTTGAACTTGGTGAGGTGAATCCAAATATATTTGTATTGCTTTTCCTTAAAATGAAAAATCATCTAAAGTACCACATGGTAGAGGCAGTGTCCGGGTCCAGCTTCAGAGATGGTTTTACCTATTTGCCTATGACTCTACTGATTTGTCTTAACCTGGTTTAGAGGAATATAATAATTCTGCCATCATCCCTGCCCGAAATGGTGTGGTGAGATTTAAGGAATGCAATACTTGATAAATAAGTAGAAGATTAATAAGTTGTTTGCAAGTGCTTTGTGCTCCCTGGGCTATATAAATAAAAGATGCCTTATTTTCTATAACAATTATCTCAGGATGCATGTCCCATTGCATTTCTTAGCGTGTTGTTGCGTTAACTCTTTCAGGTCAAAGAAACACATATCTTCATCTCTCATGAGTTGTTTCTGTGATGACAATTTTTGTCCCATCTGCCTCTCAGGGCTGTTCCTTCTCAGAACAGGTTGATTCCCGGTGAGGAAAATGCAGCCATAGGATAAGATTATAAAATCGATCTCCCTTCATTGGCCGAATAAGGTCAGAAGTGACTCACCCGAAGGTTCTCTAACCTCTGACAACTCTCATTCCATCTCAGTTACTGGTAAAAATCAAGATCATGATGTCTGGAGAATTCACCCTTTTTTGTTTAAGCTATAGTTTTAACTATATCTCCAATTGAAGCTTTTGTCATTAAGTGAAATTGAGGTGGATGTCTCAAACCCATGCTAGTTCTAGACCTACCACTAAGTAGCTATAAAACCATAGACACATTGCTTAAATGATTTTAGGAGGAACTGTATTACAGGTTAAGAACTTAGTCTCTAAGTGCAGACTCCCTGTGTGTGCATCCCAGATCTGCTACCTATACAAGTAGGCCCTATACAAGTTCTTAAACCTTTCTCAGCCTCATTTTCCTTATCTATAAAAACCGGAGATCATGGTGGGGCCTATCTTAGAGGGTTGTTTAAATAAGGTAATACATGTAAATTACTAGGCCTGGCATTGAGTAAATAGTCAATAACTGTTAGCTTTTATTATTCCTGGCTTTGTTTTCTTACATGAAAAAGAGAAGCTTACACCAGATGGTCCCTAAAGACCCAGCCAACTCCAAGTCTCTGTGATTCTGTGCTGAAAAGAGACAAAAAAATGCTGATTTTAAGAATTGCTTTCTTTTGTTTCTCTCACCATTCTCTTAAAGTGAGAATTAGCTGTATCTGACCAAAAGGCTGGGACTGGGTTGGAAGAAGAGGGGAGAAGAAAATGGGTAAGAGCAGAGACAAAGGTTTTTAATTATCCACAAATAGGACAACATCCACCTGAAAAGCTAGACTTGCATATATTAGCAACAGCATTTTTCTTAGCATCAGCAACTGTGGTCATTGTGCAATCATAGTTAAAACTATTTTCTTTCTGGAAATTCATGGGCTCATCCATTCAACTTACAGCGCCTCAAAGCAGGAAAAGCAGCCTCAAGTGAGTTGAGGACAACTTGACCTTTTCTGCCTTCCTAATTTCTTTCTTATTTAGGAAAAATACTACCTTTGTCATAAGGACAGTCTTGATACATAGCAGACTTTTTCTTTATGTTTTTTATAACTTTCTTGAGTTGTATCTCCTATACCATGAAGTTAACCCACTTACAGGTTTTTAGTGTCTTACAAAGCTCTGCACTGATCACAGTCTGATCTTTGGACCTTTCCACACCCTGCACCCCCACACCTGGTACCCCTTACATCAGTCCCTCCTTCCCTCCTTGACTACCACCTGGGAATTGCTCATCTGCTTTCTGTTTCTGTGAATTCTGCCTATTCTGGGCATTTCACAGATAGAATCATCCTACCTGTGGCATTGTGAGAGCAGCTTCTCTCACTTAGCATGTTTTAAAGGGTCATCCATGCTGTACCATTTTTCAGTTCTTTATTTCTTTTTATGGCCACATAATATTCCATTGTAGTGGATATACCACATTTTGCTTGGGCGTTCATCGTTGCTGAATCATGAGGTTGTCTCCACTTTTTGATTTTTATGAGTAATGCTGCTGTGAATATTTGCAGGCAGCTTTTGTGTGTGGACATTCCTCTGGATATAGGAGTGCATATGCTGCATCATTAATTTGTGTTTAGATATTGAGGAACTATGGAACTTTTTCATCATTGCCGTGTGCATTCCTTTCCTTTCCTTTCCTTTCCTTTCCTTTCCTTTCCTTTCCTTTCCTTTCCTTTCCTTTCCTTTTCTTTCTTTTCTTTTCTTTTTTTTTTTTTTGGAGGTGTAATTGATACCTCCATATCACAAAAGGAAAGAAAAACCCTGTACATATTTAATGTAAAAAGTTTGATTAGTGCAGCAAGTGCAATCTTAAGTCATATTGTAAATGCCAAAGAGTTACTGCCAGGACTCCATTTTTTTTTATTTTTATTTTGTTTGACAGGCAGAGTGGACAGTGAGAGAGAGACAGAGAGAAAGGTCTTCCCTTGCCGTTGGTTCACCCTCCAGTGGCCGCCACGGCCAGCACACCGCTGCTGGCACACCGCGTTGATCCGAAGGCAGGGGCCAGGAGCTTCTCCTGGTCTCCCATGGGGTGCAGGACCCAAGCACTTGGGCCATCCTCCACTGCACTCCCTGGCTACAGCAGAGAGCTGGCCTGGAAGAGGGGCAACCGGGACAGAATCTGGTGCCTCGACTGGGACTAGAACCCGGTGTGCTGGCGCCGCAAGGCGGAGGATTAGCCTGTTGAGACACGGCGGCGGCCTAGGACTCCGTTTTTCACCATGTTGGGACTTTACTTTGTTTTTTTTGTCTTCGTTGGTCAGTACATATTAAAAGAAAAAAGAAACTTGATAAACTTATTTGACTTGAAAAATGCATAATTAGGACTTATTTTGAAACCTCTCAGAACAGTTAGCATTTTAAAGAGAACGAAAAGCAAGTCAAAGGAATGACTCTCATAGCACTAGAATTTCAGTGATCAGGTTCCTGGAGAAAAAGACACTTTTGAAAAAGATCAGAGAATTTTCTGGATAGCAGTCTAGTATGACATAGACAGCACATGGACTTCCAGTCAAACCAGCCTAGGTCAGATCTTAGCTTGTTGTATAACATTCGTTAAGTTACTTGATTTAACAGAGCTTCAGTTTCCTCTTCCGCGTAGTGAAGATAATAATACCTACTATATAGGTTTGTTTTAAAAAGACAATAATATAAAGCACATGGTTGAATGAGTTGCTCAGTGTGTGGCAACTACTGTTATTGTTTTTAAACCACATAGCAAAGTACTGACTACCTCTCTTATCAAATTGGCCTTGTGCAGGTTGGGTTTCTTCCTAACTGCTGAGTAATTTCAGTGGTTCACCAAACTGCTTGCTGACCCCACTTGTATGTTAACTAGGTTTCTGTGTGGGAAAGAAAAGGTTTTAGAAAAAGCTCAAAATGCACTTTCACACTCTCACAGCCTCCTCCCATTATCCTGGAGTTCAGGAGAGAACCCAATACAACAGTGGTGTTGCTCAGTGAACACACTGGTAATTTCAAATTCAAAAAAGTAAAAAGAAACCAGGTAGAATCAACTTTATTATACATCTTACTGAACCCAAATGAACTAAAACATTTCCTTCATCTAATCAACATAAAAGTCATCAGTGAGGCCAGTGCTGTGGCTCACTAGGCTAATCCTCCGCCTGCTTCGCTGGCACCCCGGGCTCTAGTCCCCGTTGGGGCGCCGGATTCTGTCTCGTTGCTCCTCTTCCAGGACAGCACTCTGTGGCCTGGGAGTGCAGTGGAGGATGGCCTAAGTGCTTGGGCCCTGCACCCACACGGGAGACCAGGAGGAAACACCTGGCTCCTGGCTTCAGATAGGTGCGGTACACCGGCCATAGCGGCCATTTGGGGGGGTGAACCAACGTTAAAGGAAGACCTTTCTCTCTGTCTCTGTCTCTCTCTCTCTAACTCTGCCTGTCAAAAAAATCATCAATGAGTTATTTTACATTTTTTAAAAAATTAAATGTTGAAAGTCATCGTGTGTTTCTCATTCCCAGCACATCTTGATGTGGACAAGTCATGCTTCATGTGCTCAGTAGTCACATGGGATGAGTCCCCGCCATATTGGACTACACAGCCGTCAATGGTTGTTTTGGCACAAGTCTTTGTTTTGTTCCTTTTTTTTGGCAGCGATTTTGCACTCTGAGGAAGACACATGGTTGTTCCCTACTCAGACTTAATCTGGTAGATCTGTAGCAATGGAAATTGGTTCCTGATGGATAGCCATGTTCCAGAATAAAGCATTATCTGAGGCATCTCTTACTGGCACTGCATCCTCTGAGGTCACTACTGGGAGCCAGGGTGAGGTGGCTCCCCTACATCACCCAATCTGTTTTTTCTACTTTATTTCCATGACTCCTGATTTTCTGCTTTGTTTCCTTATCCATAGCAGAATCTGAAATGTTTCCTAAAATAGAGTGAGCGGGCTGTCTTCAGTTAGAATACAGTGAAACAAGGACAGAGAACTCCCTGGGGGCCAGGGGGGTGGTGACAAAAGGTTTTCCTTGCTGGACCCTGCATGGGGAGTTCTGAGGCCTACTGCTGACTGCTCCCAAGTTAATATGTTATTTTGAGAACACCATTTAACATCTTGGTCTCAGGTTTCCACGTCCATGGAATGGGTGTCTCTATTGTGCCATTAATCTGACCTCATGTTCCTTGGGTCATCAGCCCCAACATGGTCCCTGCCAAGGCCTAGATTCAGGAGGGGAGGCAGGTGGAGCATTTATAAAAATTCTCTTTCATCATTCGGGCAGTCCTGACTTATCCTAGAGTCCTTGTATCTTCTCTAGACAGTCACATAAAACTGGTTATGGTGGTGTTAAAGCTTCCTCCATCAATCAAGCTGAATTGGAGAAGGCACACTGGGAGGGGAAAAATTAGTGGAATTTAAAAAATTTATATTATTGAAGCATTCAGCATCACATTTACAAGACTGGTTGGAGTCCAGTCCCAGGTTAATCCACTTTGTTGACTTCAGGACTGGATGCAAATAATGTTTGCATAATATTTTTATACCAATCGAATGTTAGACTGGAGCTTAAAAAAATGGGGAGATTTATGGGTGCAAGTGCAGGATGCCTTTTCGAGTTCCTATGGTGGAACCCAAGTGAGGAAGTTTGGCTTAGATTTTCAATCTTGGAATCCTTGGAGTGCCACTTGTTCACCATTTGCTTGCACAGAAATACTGATAACTTGTTTCCCACCTACCTATACGTGAAGTTTCTGGAAACTTAAAAGTGAGGACATTTAAAGAGGTGTTTCGATGTTCCTTAAGAAAGCATGGTCAGTACTTGGGAGGAGAAGGTGTATACATTTGGCTTGCCTCGAGACAAGTTGAGTCTGCCAGTGGTTTAAAGGAATAAATTTACCTGCTGGCCTGTGGCGATAGGCCTGGGAGGAGGCCCTGAGAGTGTAGTCCCTTTTTTTTTGTCTGATGGCTTTAGGCCTTTGGAGACGTGTTGTTCCTACTGGACAAGAATCTTCCTTATCATGACCATTATTAGTGGAATGGAAACTTTGCATTTCCCTTTTGTCCCTGACAAAGCCAGCCTTTCAGAGACCCTCCAGATGAGCCAGGCCGAGCTCTGGATAGGAGGGTGTAGACCTTAATTCCTCCCTACTGTATTTGCATGTGGAGGCTCCCGGGCCTCGCACCCTGCTTACATTAATAAACATTTAAAAACAAAGAGCAGGCAGTGCAGGCACAGCTGTGCTTTGTGTGGTCTCCTTGCTAGGGTGCCTGTAATCCCCAACCCCTTCGAGGGAAATGCCTGGTGGAGGTGGTGCCGTGTGCGCAATAGGAAGGCCTGAGATGGAACCACGTCTCGTGCGGGATAAAGTAAAGCGGCTCCGGCCTGAGGCCAATTAAGGGAGAAGGGAAAAGGGGGCGGAAAAAGAGAAAAAAGAAAAGCCCGTAACGCAAACAACCGATTTCCGAGAGTATGTTCGCTCAGAGCGATGGGCAAGCGGGACATCGGAGCGGTTTAGACGGAATTGGAGGAGCAGCATAATAAAGTTTCCGAAGTCAGGCTCCGTGCGGGGGTCGGGTGGCGAACCACCTGGCCGTGTGCTGAATCCAGAGGCCCTTTCTAGATCCTGATGCCGAGAGAGCTGGGCCTTGGGAGCCGGGCGCCTGGGTCTTGGCGGCAAGACCGGCACAATTAGCCTTTCAAAGCAGAGGCCCAGGGAGGCCGCCTGCCCTCCCAAGTCTGTGGCGGGCTCCCGCGCCGCAGCACTGGGGACACTCCGGAGCGCCCGCCCGCAGCTCGGCCCCCTCGGCCCGCCCGCGCCGCACCGGTCCCCGGGCCTCCGCTGCGCCTGCACCCAGAGCCTGTTCGCTCCAGGGAAGCGCTGTTCTCCAAGCGCCTGGCGCAGGCCACGCGTCTGCCTGCTCCGGCCGCCCGCGCGCGGCTCAAAAAGCCGGGGCAGCCAGCGGGAGTGCTGTCCCGGGATTTGGATGGGGAGGGGGGCGCTTGGCCGGTTTCCATCCTTCCCCCTCCTCTTGACACTGGGTCAGTGGCAGGCGATCTGTTCTTGGTCGCGGCCGCAGGCTTGTTCCTATGCCCCCTGCCTCCCAGCTCCTCTCTGACCTCACTCTGTGGTGGGCAAGGAGGGGACCGCCGCCCCCGCACCCCCAGGGAACCAGCTCTGGAGATGGGCTAGGACGCGCACGGAGCACCCAACTGGCGCCTCTGAGGCAGGGCGTGAGGGCGCTGTCCGCGGGGAGCGGGCCCAGGGCGCGTTCCTGCCTGCACGGCCTGTTCCGCGGGGCCGCCCGAGCGGCGCTTTCCTTTCCGTATGCAAAGTGCCGGTGCTGGCAGACGTCCGTGGTGGTGGCTTTGCATACAGAAGTGAATTCCAGGAGGCTGCTTGTGAGCACGTGGGTGAGTGTGTGTGCCTGTGTGTGTGTGTGTGCGCGCGCGCGCGCGCGCTCGCACACGCATGTTAATGTGCAGCTCCCTGCTCAGTGGGCGCCGTGTCGGTTCTCTGTCTTCCGTGAGTGTTCCAGTTGTGGCTTTGTGGTATTGAAATGAATGAAATCATGCAATCTGATGTTACTGCAGAAACCTCCGGTCTCCTCTGTCTCTCAGCTCATCTTCCCCTGGGGAGAGAAGGTTTTAACCCAGACAGCCTTGATGTACTTTAAACAGCACTGACGTTTGTTTTCCTTAAACTCGGTCTGATTTCTTGAACGCTTGAAGTCTGTGCGGGGCCTTGCAACGCACCTCGTTTCTTCTGGTCTTTAACGAACGTGGAAAGGAACTTCAAGCGGCCTTGTTCTAGCCAGTCGTCAGCGAACAGAGTGAGGATTTTGGTAGCCTGCTCCCGCCTGTCCGTGCACAGAAAGCTGCCTCCCCTCCCCCACCCAGCCTGCTGGAGCCAGGCAGGAAGGGGCTGTCATCATGCTCCTGCCTGAGCCCTATTCCTTTATTTTTCTTCTTAGAAAGTTACACTAGGAAAGATGTTCTTGATGTGGGATTATTATTCTTAGAGGGATTCTTGAGCTTTTCTCTGACTGCTCGGCTACAGCCTCACCGCTCCTAAGGCAGACCCTCCACAAACTTTATGTTGAATGAATGCAGCAGTGCTGCAAGTCGGGAAGGTTGAATTCCCTCATTACTTGGAAAATCTATGAATTAATTTCCTCTATAAATTTCCCCCAGCCCCGGCTCTGATCCACCAGCTCAAGAATCAGACCCATTATGAATTTCACAGGATGATTTCTCATTTCAGGAGCTCCCTGGAGGGGAGAGAATGGAAGGGTTATGCAGGGTGAGAGTTCACTTGCTGCTTTGGACTGTTGCACACGTTGGACTAAAATATAAAAGCAGCACGAATAATACCAGCAATGGTGATAA
The DNA here is from genome assembly GCA_949820135.1 of Sylvilagus floridanus. Lineage (NCBI taxonomy): Eukaryota > Metazoa > Chordata > Mammalia > Lagomorpha > Leporidae > Sylvilagus > Sylvilagus floridanus. The sequence goes on from OX463225.1 coordinate 126,109,492, forward strand.
TGAGGAATAGGAATGATGTTCACTGGGGCACCCCAGCCTCCCACTGATCCACGAGGTGTTTTGGATTGGGATGTTTCTAGTCACTTTCATTTGGGCTCCAGTATTCAAACACGACTGGTTGTCTTGTCAAGATCCCAGCTGAATAAATCTCACCCATGATGTGACCTTGTGAATGTGGCCCTTCTTCAGGGGAGGTTACAGAAGCTAAAGTGAAGTGTGCACTGGGTATTTTTGAGCTCTGTCTTTCTGGAGCTGATGAGGAAAAACTCTTGTGCTCTCTAGGGTGACCAGCATAGAACTTCAGAGTGGAGCGCTGCCCTGGTTGGGTTCATTTTTTTGTTGTTTTGCATTTGAGAAGCACCAGTTAACCATTTTCTTTTAGACCTTCTGGGGGCATGGTGAGACTGAAGAATCCGTCTTCTGTTTTGGTGTGTTCATGGCTTTTGTGAATCTTTATGAAGCTTCTCATATATGTGAATGTACTATAAACAGACTGAGGAATGTGAATGTGTGTAATTCATGGTCCTTTCCCTCAAGGAGCTTATGGCCCAGTAGGGGGCCTGAATCATAGTCATGATCATTGTACCATGGGCTGCTGAGCAGCTCCCAAAGCCCTGCACCTTGGCTGGACTGTTCCGTAAGGCTGGGGGCCTGGCTGTAAACTAAATTCATTGCCACTTGGATGTTCATACAGGAATATGTTTTCTCTGAATCAAAGCATTCTAGTTTTTAAACTTAGAAGGCCTGAGAAATATTGTGTGTGGAGTCCTTGCATGGTTGACCTTCTTGCCTCTTGAATGCTGTAACCCTGGTCATTTCCTTTCTGCCATTCCCTTTCCTTCTCTTTTGTTCCCTTCCTCCCCTCTGCTGGGACCTACCCACCCCACCACCCGCCATTCCCCTCCCAAATTGCTATTTGCCAAACTTGTGACCTGAGACCACTTGGCATTTCCCCGGGATGGCTGGAATTTACCACCCGCTGAATAGGCATTCTGTGACATTTGCTCACCTGGGCAGCTTAAGCTACATGGTCTGCAGCTGCCTTGGAGGAGCGCAAAGAGGAAGTGTGAAATTTACCTCTGTGCTCCAGGGTTCTTGCTAGCGCGGAGACAAACAATGATGCCTTCTAGAAGCGGGAATGAATTTTTATCACGGTGCACATATATAGTTATACATCTATATAGTCATACACACATTTATTATGTATTCAATAAATGCATGTAGACAATTTGTGCATTATCTGTCATTCTCTAGTCATTATTTTAACAAATTAAATTTTCATGGTTAGCTTCATCTTTCACATTCATCCCCTCCCTCCCCACAGCTCCCTTCTCTCTTCTTCCTCTCCCTCCCTGCTGGTAGAAGACATTGAGTTAACATAATGCTCTTGGAGACCTTGTGCCACTAGACTGCCTGTCTCCTGAAGGTTTATGACACCGCCGGTGACGGGTTTCTCCTGTGGCCTGCCCAGCCCTTCTGCTGGTAAAGGAAGTAGCTGCCTGTCTCTTTGGATCAGACTGGTCTAGGAGCTTGCTCAGTCCAGTTACAGGGACAGGCAAGCCCCAGGGGCTTCTCTCGCTCTTGGAACTCCCAGACACAAGGTCTGTCTGTCCTGACTGTCAGCGGAGGAACGGAACAGGCGATGTGAATGGTGAAGCTGTTACTTTATACGGGTGTCCTCTAAGTGATGTGAAAGGAAGAGTGCTCTGGGCCCCAGGCCTGGGATGGGGGTGGGGGGGCGGTGGTGGATCATCCTGGAATGCAGCTTAGCAGAAAGTGTCAGCAGGACTGATGTCCTTACATCGCTATAGAGCCGAGGATTCTTGTGTCCACACGTAATAATACCAAATGCACATTAAAAAAAATCCATTTCCTATATGCACAGCTTCTATTGTTACTCCAGTTTCTTAGCTCCAGAAACTGAGAGTTTAGTGAATTTTCCCGAAGTCAGGCAGCTCTTGCTTGAGAGGCTGAGCGGGGACATGTTTTACTAGGTCAGTTATTTACCAAGTATAGATTTTTTTTCTACAAAAATATTCATTCTCATTGAGGGACAGCTTTTCAAGTTATGATTCTTCCAAGAAAATTTAGTGCAATCCTTCTCAGCTGTCCAAATATCGTGTTGTTTGGCTCTGTTATCTCTGGTCCTGTTTCTCAGGTACAGAGACTTATTATGCAATGGCTGCAAATGGCTACAAAATACAGGTAAAGAGGGTAAGTCCGATCTTCTCCTTGGGCCTGTTTCCTGGTTTACATAGGCCTCTGTTTTCTTGTTGGAAACCATCTGATTTCTTTTTAGCAGGGCACCTGACTTATGCTCACAGGTGGGCCAAGGCTTGACCTCGCTCGTTAGATATGTCACCCTTTCTAAGTCTTGTTCGGAAGCCCGTGATTGGATGGGATCCTAACGCAGGGTACAAGCCTTGTTCTTGGATGCCCTTCCTGGTCCCGCCATTCTTCCACCAAACTTCCCTCTGCAGCCAGACTCAAGTTCCTGGGCCTTCAGATGACTCTGAGTAGTACAGGTGGAAGCTCTGTTGGTGAGACCTAAAAGTTTTATCCCTGCTGTTACAAAGCCACTGTCCTTGAATGACACACTGAGCAGCTCCTCTTTTTGATAAATGGGTGTCCTCAGTTTATTTATTTGGGAGAGAGATCCCTTATTTGGGTTCACTCCCTGAATGTCTGCAATGACAGGGGCTGGGCTAGGCTGAAATCAGGAGCTAGGAATTCAAACCCCATGGGTGTCATGGACCAGGTGTTTCAGCCATTGCTGCTGCCTTGTAGGGTGTGCATTCGCAGGACGCTGGAATTAGGAGCTGAGTCAAGATTTGAGCCTAGGCATTATGATCCGGGGCATGGGCATGGTAACCACTAGGCCAACAGACCTCCCTGAGTGGTATCAGTTTTGAGAAGGGAACATTCGTTTCCCATGGAGAGGTGGAGGCCCAGAGAGCAGCCTGATGTTCAGACGACTGCTGGTGATGGGAGCTGTTGCCAGATCTGTTAACCTTCAAATCACCAGAGTGTTGGATGCGAAAGGCATAAAAAAAATTCAAAGCATGGCCTATGTACATTTATTGTTTAGAAAATAGTCCAATACCCAGAGAACCTTAATAAAGCAAAGAGAATTTTACAAAAAAAACAGTAGGATAAAATTCACCTTTAATTGTAGTACCCTGGCTCAACGTCTGTTTTCCATTTTTTGTTTTCCTGGTGTTTATATATTCTCCCTGTCATTTTCCTTATGGCTATAGGAATTTTCCATTTCTTGAGGATGATTACATATTCAGGGATGAGATTCTCTTCTATTTATAAACAGAACCTGTTATGTATCTTATTTATTTATTGCTTTTCTCATTTCAAAGAGGAATTCAAACAGCTTACCAAAAAGTACAAGTGATACCAAGGAGATTTATGAAATAAATGGGGAAATTGGAAGAGAAAATTCAGGTAGAGCAATGAAATAAAATGTGAAGGAATGTTAGAGCATAAAATTACATGCAAGAAGTCCTTTCTCACTGTGTACATCCCAACTTTTTGCTAACGAGGTAATAGCTACCTGTCTCTTTGGATCAAACTAGTCAAGGGCCTTATTCACTCCAGATCCTAGAGAAGTTGGTTCTAGATTTAACTCTGTGCTTCCTGGTAGCAAAAGCAAAAGAGGAAACAGGATCATTTTCAAATTTCAAAGCATTTAGGCTTCAGAATCACTCAGCTGCTTGAGGAGGAAGGTCTTTTTTCCTTATACTGGGTCCTGTACCACATTTCTTTCATAGTTCCTATTGAGAAGATGCTAAGTGATATGATGGACATTGTCCTTAACATTTCACATATTTTCTTGTTTTTGTTTTTGAGAGTTGGGTCTGTCAGTCAAACCAGCCTCAGGGATGAGGAGTCAGGTCCGGAGGTGTCTCAGGTCCAAGACTTCATCATCTGGATTAATCCATATGTATTCAAAAGCATCTGAAGTTGTTGGGCCTAGATTCTTGCCTAAAACCCCCAAAGTTACAGCAATGAGGGCAATGGGGGCCTGATTGAAAACCTCTCCTCCACCGGGATTAAAAACCTCAGCAACAGTCAGAGGGACCCTGGTGGCCCACTAAGTAGACCCAAGGAGCCTGCGACACTCTGGGAAAGAATTTAATTCTTATTGGAGCACATGCAGGGAATCGGAGGCAGGAAGCCGGCTGGGAGACAGAGTTCCGAGACAGAGCAGAGGGGCTGGTGCTTTCCTCAACTCCCTCAGACCAGCTTCTCCATTCTCTAGCTTGTAAGCTGGCCAGATGGTGGTGTTATATTTCATATTTTGCCATAGCCCTTTATACGTAACCTCTCCACAGTTCTCACCAGATTTTATGATTATTGCTTTATGATGTCATTCCCTTATTAGACTGAATTTCTTGAAAACAGTGATCAGGATTTGTATACCCAATGCACAGTAGATACTCACTTAATATTTTCTGAATCAAAACATTGCTTTATCTGCTTATCCCAAAAGGGGACGAATCATTTATTAACATTTATTGAGTTTTTGCTACTCTTGACTCATATTCTCTTGAGTGAGTGTTTAAGGTTTATTGGGCATAAACACATTTTTTTTAAAGATGTATTTATTTATTGGAAAGAGAGAGTTACAGAGAGGCAGAGGCAGAGAGAGAGAGAGAGAGAGAGAGAGAGAGAGAGAGAGAAAGAGAGGTCTTCTACCCACTGGTTCACTCCCAGATGGCCGCAATGGCCAGAGCTGCAATGTTCCGAAACCAGGAGCCAGGAGCTTCTTCCAGGTTTCCCACATGGGTGCAGGGACCCAAGGACTGAGGCCATCTTCTGCTGTATTCCCAGGCCATTAGCAGGGAGCTGGATCAGAAGCAGAGCAGCTGGGACTCGAACCAGTGCCCGTATGGAATGCTGGCACTGGTGTTGTAAGCCGTAGCTTTACCCACTATGCCACAGCGCTGGCCCCAACACATATTAATAGATACATGGGCCTCTTGCCTGGTTTGAACTTTTTTATCTTTTGAATAAAAGTGTGTATATTTTATCTTTTGAGAAATAAGGTAAAAAATTGTCTAAAATACACTCAGTACAACTGAGGTCCTTTTAGACTTTAGAACTTTAAGCCAAGAGTGGAAAAAGCCAGAACGACTTGAGGGCATCTGAGAGGGTGGAGAGGGACCATTGTCTTGTAGATTTCCCTTTTCATTTCCTTTCCCTTTTAGGAAAAAGCCTTCTATTCCTTGGCTAATTAGCCCTGCCTCCCTGACCTCAGGTCACTGGGCTAGAAGGAGTAAGACCCTCTTTCAGTCTACACCTGGCAGCCTAGGCTAGGAAGTGCTGGGGTTTCATTTCTCCTGGGCAGCCAACGTTGTGGGCGCCATTGTGATTTGTGGGACTCTAGTTCAGAGAGCAACATGGAACCGAAGCACTGGGGAGGGACAGGAAGGAGATGCTCCCTGAGATGGAAGCAAATAATTTCTGCAGCCGGCTTTCTTCCAGTGTTGTGAATCTTAGGTGTTTATCACTATACTACTACCCTCCTGGTTCCCTTTCTCCCTCATTTGTTCCTCTCTTTTCTCCTTACCTCTCCTCTCTTCTTCTCTCCCTTCCTCTTCTCTCTCCTCTCTCTTCTCCCATTTAAACAGCATTGGCTGGACACATCCTTATAGTTGGCAGAGAGAGAAATGTCCTTGGATGGCTACCCTTTGGGAGAAAGAAGAGGAAACTTCAGGACAGCTTTTGATCTGGTCCTTGAAGGTGACCTCTCTGTATGACAGAGCTTAACCTGGAACATGGCACAAAATGAAGGAGATATCCCAGTTTTCTCTAGGACTAAGCTTTCCCTTTCCATGGTGAGCCATGCCCTGTTTATCTTTGCATACCTACCACAGTACTTGGTATGTAGGAATATATGTTTAACAAATATTGGTTGAAGAAAAGAAAGAGAAAAGGAATGAAAGGAAAGAAGGGCAAGTTGAAAGGGGCAAGGAAGGAACCAGCTAATCATCTAAATCTACTGTGCAGTCATAATTTTAGGCTGTTCATTGTAGATTATTCCATGCTTAGTGCCGTCTACTTCAAGGATGCTAGTTTGCGAATATTATGTGTGTTCTGAAGTGTTGAACAATAAGAAGATAGGAGAGAAACACTTTAGATCTGTGGGGCCACTTCTATTAAGTGCTCGGAAAGAGAAAAGTTTCTGGTATGCATCAACCTGTTATTGAATGGGGAAAAGTTCTTAAATAGCTCCTCTGTTTTCTGACTTTGGGGATAGTACTGTGGCTCAGTAGGCTAAGCTTCTCCCTGAAGTGCCAGCATTCCATAGCGGCACTGGTTCAAGTCCCATCTGTTCCACTCCCGATCCAGCTCCCTGCTATTGGCCCAATGGAAAATGGCCAAAGTGCTTGTGGGCCCCTGCACCCACAAGGAAGACCCAGAAGAAGCTCCTGGCTCCTGGTTTCAGATCGGCTCAGCTCCAGCCATTGCAGCCATTTGGGGAATGGACCAGTGGATGGAAGACCTCTCTGACTCGCCCTCTCACTATCTATAACTCTACCTCTCAAATAAATAAATAAATCATAAAAAAAGATCATAGACTCAGGGTTATGAAGAGCAAGAGAGGCATCTTGGAGTGGCTAGGTTGGGGGTTTGGGAAGTGTGCAACGAGTACATGATAGAGCCCTGTGAAGAATTGATCCTCCATTCGGAGAAGCTGGCTAGACACAGCCTTCCCGTGGGACAAGTGGAGGTGGGAGTGGCAGCTGCTCTTTATGCCCATCCACTCTTTGGCCTTTCTTTCTCCATCTGCAGAGCCACCTCTTCCTTCTCTTCCCTCACCCCACAGTTAGGCTGCCTGCCTGACTTTTGCCCAGCTCTCCTCCTATCGGATCAGTTACTACTAGAAAATGACACCTGGACACTGCTGCAGTTCAATAGGCTAATCTTCTACCAGCGGCGCCAGCACCCCAGGCTCTAGTCCCGGTTGGGGCACCATCCTGGTTGCTCCTCTTCCAGTTCCAGCTCTCTGCTGTGGCCAGGGAGTGCAGTGGAGGATGGCCCAAGTGCTTGGGCCCTGCACCCGCATGGGAGACCAGGAGGAAGCACCTGACTCCTGGCTTCAGATTGGCGCAGCACACCGGCCATAGTGGCCATTTGGGGGGTGAACCAACGGAAGGAAGACCTTTCTCTCTGTCTCTCTCTCTAACTCTGCCTGTCAAAAAAAAAAAAAAAAAAAAAAAAGAAGAAGAAGAAGAAGAAAAGAAAAGAAAAGAAAATGACACCTCCATCTAATAATGATAGCTCAAGTAAACCCAAGAAGTGGAAAGGGGGGGAGAATTTGCATATTTATCTTTTATTTTTTGAAAGTGCAAGAAGTTATGGAATCTCAGGCAAGGGAAGTAAAAGCATGGGAGGCTCTCTCCACACACCCACAGCCTCCCCCAAACCTTTGCACTGAGAGCTGTGTAATTTAAACTTCTCCCTGGGGAGAAGTAAAGGGAGAATTGTCCCCACCTTCCTCTAATCCCCTCCTCCCTCCCTTGGTGAACATTCCAACTCAGAGTCTGTGATATGTCAAACTTGGCTGTCACTTTTCAGGGTCATTCCCTGGGGACTCCCCTCCCCCATTCCAGGGCGGCGTTAATGTTTCTGAGTGAGGAGTAGTAAGAAGTTCAGTTTTCCCTTCAAATTTCCCTCCTCTGTTGGGTCCTTCCTTTGCTTTAGTGGCTTTGTAATGTAGCCTTCTCCTGGGGAGAGGGTTTTAGGCAAAGGTTCTCCCTGTATTCTTTGAGGGGTGGCAGGCATTGAGGACCATACATTTAAATAAAAATGTCCTCAAGATTTCCTTTGGCTTGCTTTGGACATCACTAGAACCTATTCCTTTCCCTGCTTCTTTTATGTGCAGAACCTCAGTGTGTTAAGATTTCTTATCACTACCCTTCTCAGTAGCCAAGACTCTCATCCTAGGTTGGGTATGCTAGCAGCTAATGCTAATGTGTGTATACCTAAGAAGCTTTTAGCATTTTGGCTTATAAACTTCTTTGCATCTTCTGCTAATATGGAGTTTTTTCTTAAATAGGGACCCCTTTCCTTTGTACAATTATAAGCAAAATCTATTTCAGTATACAGGCAACCCTTCTCTAAACATCCCTTGAATAACTAGTGCTTATAGGCGTTCATTCGTTCAAGTATTTCACACATGGCTTTCCCCAGAGTGCTAAGGAAAAGGGAGGACTTGACAGTCCAGCTCTGATGTACACAGAGAAGATGTGTGTGGCACTCACACCCTTAGAAATGAGAGCGTTTTTAGTCTGTTGCAAGAACCAAACATAGGCAATGAGTGCCATAGTTCTACTGCCATCCCTGCACACGAGACCAGAGGAAAATGAACCAACATCCACCTCAAAGGATAACATTTCTTATGTTTGGGGAGTAAGATTGGTGGAATTACTGCTCTACTGTGTTCAAATGGGACTAAGAGCAAAGGGGTATGTGTGATCTACAGAAGACCTACAGGAGTTACATGTGTGTATATTTTGTGCTGTCCTAGAGGAAGCTGCTCATGGGTGACAGTGTTGAAGTTATCCCTGTTGCAAGAACAGCCATCAAACACAGCACATGATGAGTGTTTGGTACATGCGCGATTCTGCTTTTTCATTTCCAAGGCAAAAAGAAACCTCCAAGCCTGCTTGGAGCAGCATGTTGATGTGGGAAGCTGTTACTGGCCTGCAATACTGTTGAGTTAATGGGCCGAGAGGGTCACTCATTCAGGACAGTTTATCTGAAAGGTAGTCAACAGGCTCTGTCCATCTCCAGTGGGTTGTGAATCTCCACAGAGACTTGGGTGCAAAGTGCTTTGTAAAGTATAAAGGAAGCAGCATGCATCTTTAAGATGACTGTTTATGAAACTGAAGCAAGGGAAAGAAGTTACAGATTGGTAGGTACACGGAGGGCTGATTTAGAGCTTGACATAGGTTTAGAAACCTTGTTGAACACAGGATTGGTGGGGCAGGCTGTGAATATGGAGCTGGAGGTCCCAAGAGAGTTGAACAGAGAGGTGTGATCGGGAGTGAGATGATGGTGAATTGGAACGTTATCCACAGAGGGAGCTGGAAAGTGCAGGCGTCCTGCTCACAGTGAGAACAGCACAGTGGCCCACTGGGATCTTGTATGGAGACTGAAACTTGAATCTGGGCCTCACACCCAATTTCTAGACCAGCTCCGTATGACATGGTGCACAAGAGAAGACACACTTGTGCTTGAGGCGGAACGGTATGAGCATGGTTAGTGTGTATGGTCCTATTTCACATTCCCTGGCTTCATACTGCCAGGCCATAGCCTGGTATGACTACTCCTGAATCTTCTGGTTAGGTGTACAGTTGTCTAACATTTGTTCCTGAACAGTGTTTGCATCTGGTTTTACTAAGTCGTGTCCTGTGTTTCAGTGCCTTCCTGCTTCCCGGAAGCAGTGTGATGCACTGGGCATTGTGGACAGTAGTGATTTAGGCCTGTTGCTTATGCGCAAGGAGGTTTGGATGTCTCCTCTTTAAATGAAGGTGTTGGCTGGAGTGATGAATAAGATCCCTCCTTGCCCCATTTAAAACCTGTTTACCTATTTGTTTTTGAAAGGCAGAGAGAGATTTTCTACTCATTAGTTCACTCCCTAAACGCCTGTAGCAAGCAGCCTGGACTGGGCCAGGCTGAAATCAGGAGCTGGAAACTGAACCTGAGCCTCCATGTGGGTGGCAGAGACTTGAGCCATCACTTGGTGCCTTCCAGGGTGCACATTAGCAAGAAGACGGAACAGGAACTGGAGCTGGGATTCGAACCTAAGCAGATTGATATGGGATGCAGGTGTCTCAAGGGGTCCTTGACCACTGTTGCAGGTGAAGAGCTCTTTTTGTAGGATGAATACTCACGCAGCATTTTATCTACCTTTTGTGTTGTTAGTTGTTGATCTCTGTGTTGTGATATTCTTAGAGCAAGGACGTCATGCACAGTTATTCTTAGAAGTGCAGAACGAGAGGTTTCAAAAACACAGATTCACTTTCCAACCCCAGAAAAATCAATGAATGGTCATCTTGCTGACCCATCTATCTGCCTCTGTCTTTGTGTGGCTTTTTGGTGAAGTTGAGGCACGAGAACTCTCATTTGCAGTCTTTGGGTACATGCTTACAAATAGCTTCTCACACTATACATCAAGAGGTGTTCCCTGGAGAGAGGAGGTGCCAGATGTTGTGGCAATACTTCTCCCTCCCTCTTCCGCCCTCAGCCCTCTTCTGAATCTCTAACCCAGTTTCTAAAACTCCCTTCAGGAAGAGAAAGGGAAAGAGCCAAGGGAGGCCGGGGTGCCTTGGCCTTGCCCACTTGTAGTCTCCTCTGCTGGGATGGACACCTGATTTTTGGGGGGGACTGAAGTGCAGAGTCCGAGGCAAAGACCAGAGGCCAGACCAAATGTGGCTGCAGGATTGCGTGCTGACGCCAAGTGATTGAGTGGAGCAGGGCTCCCCCGTTGCTGGAGCTGCAAACCCTCACGACCAGATGCGGTCAGAGAGGTTCCCAGAATGAAAGGTAGTCTGATGAGTGAGTGAGATACACGCGCCTGTGGAGTACAATAGAAAAATCAATAGTAAGTGGAGGTGAAAGAGTTTTAGCTGGGTTTTATTGAGCACAAAGCAGACAAACTGACTTTTGCAGTGGTTTCAACTGGATATTAATGGTGCTTTAAAAAAAAAAAAAAAACGGACAGTGCAGGAGCTGGGGGAGGCGGGGTGGGGTGGGGAGCCATGCAGTACAAGTGGTCAGCCAGTGTGGGCAGGCACATGTGTTCCACCAGGGGAGGAGAAGGGACAGAGACCCCAGGACTGAGTATTTGGGGTTTTGCAGCCGTTAGGGAAGTGTGCCCTGCTGTATATTTGAACTTTCGGAAGGCAGTGAGTTTGCTGTTTTCTCTGCCCCTGGTTCCTGTGTCCTTCCCTTTGCTCTCTACAAGTCTACTGTGGCTTTATTAGGAATTCCCTTTGGTTTAGGGGGAAAAAAATAATAAGAGGGAGAGACAGGCTGGAGGGGGAAGAAACAAAGCTAGCTGTTGGCTGGCAGCCCACAGCATGGGCCCTGCAGCCTAGCTGGAGAGCTGGCCTTCTGTTTTCTTAAGCACAGCCCCTTACCCTGCCCCCCCTCCCGCCCCCATGCCCTCTTTCTTCCCAACAGGGCCCAGGGAGGCTGCTTCTACCCTCCTAACCCCCTTTTCTCCTTTCTGTTGTTTAATGAGAATGCTCCCCCCCACCACCCTTTTTTGAGGCTGGAGCCGCCAGAGCAGCGCATTTCTCCTCGCTGGCCTCCTCTCCTTCCCCGGCCCCCTCCCCGATGAAGGGTTCATCCAAAGTTCGAACCCAGACTCTGAACAAAGTGGCGCAGACCTTTTCCTGACTCCTCACCCTTTGTCCTCATCACTCAGTGACAGACAGGAATCAAATGCTGCGGACCCAGCCGCCAGCAGGCCGGGAGTGGGGGGGGGGGGTAGAAAGGAGAAAAGCCCCCATGAACTCGCCGGGCCCTTCCCCAGCGGGAAGGAGGAGGAGGAGGAGGGTGGCGGCCCCAGAAGGAGTTTTGTTTAAGTTTCCCCAGGCACACACTGAGCGTTCCCGAGTTGTTTGCAGATGGCTTCATCTGGTTTGTGTTTGAGCAGAAGAGTGGACAGGATGATCAGGGAACAGAGAGGCTGGCAGGGGGTAGAGGAGAGACCAGAAAGCGGTACCTGGGGTGCTCTCTCTCCGGAAGCAGGAAACACTCAAGCTTTCAGATCCAGCTGTGCGAAAACAAATTCTCAGGATAGAAAGGTCACCTTTTGGAGGTGGATTACACTTTTCAGGACACCAGAGGACCATAGAGCAAATTACTTCAACGAGAGAGTGCTAAGTGATCCCCTGGTGCCCCACAAAGAGCAGTTCACCTCCAAAAGGTGAGTGCTTTATGGCTGCAAAGTAGAATATTGGCTATGACGCTGCACCATCCATCCTCCCGCGTCCCTGCATCCCCATGAGGGACTTGGGGTGGAGGTGAGATTGTCTACCTGTCACCATGGGGAAGGGGCTGACAAATAAATACCTCTCTGGTTCCTGCTCCTAGGAAGCAGCTGCTGTGGAGGGAGGAGAAGTGACTTTCCCAAGGTCTTTGAGTGAGAACAGAGGCAGAATTAGAGTTCAGTTCCTATTGTGATGCTCTTGTTTCTCCAGCAAATCAGTCTTCTAACTCTCACAGGGAGCCTCATCTGGAGAGGCTGAAACAGCTTGGCCAGCTCCAACCGGGAAGGGGGACGCTTCAGCAGGAGGGCCCTTCCCTGGTTGTCCTACACTCCATGGAGGTTTAAGGGCTCTCTGAGGCCCCCTCCTCATCCTGCAACCAGCCCCAGCCCTTGTTTGCTTTGGGCTCTCTCCCTTTCTGCTTGCTTCGTCTGCTTCTGCCCCGGCTCCTAGTCCTCAGTGTGCCCTTGTGCCCCCCAGGTTAGGACCATTGGATCAGGTAAAGAAGCTGCTGGTGGGAAGTGACTGAAGTTTTTGAGAGGAGCTGTGTTTTTGTTCTTTGCAGTGGACTATAGGACTTCTAAAGGCAGGTGCCTTCCTCTAGCCCCTCCGCGTGGGGGCAGGAGTCTGGGCTGTTAAGGTGAACAGGGGGTTAGGACACTTGGATTCCATTTGTCCTTCTGACCATGGATTTGTTTAATAAGCCATAAAACAAATAAAGAGCAAAATATACTCTGCAGGGATGTTGAGTACCCGATTCTACTTCTTGACATGTATTTAGGTTGTATAGGTCACTGTGCAGAAAATTTCATATGTGTTTATATATGTTGTGTCATTTCATCCACATTCCAACCTATGCGATGAGAACTGTTGCCATTTAACAAATGAGGAAACTAAGGTGCTGGGTGATTGAATCAACTTGTCCCAGGTCAGTTTAGTAAATAATTGTGTGTGTTATCATGGAAATACAGTGCATTGCTGATAGAATATTTTTGTCAAATAGCTCTACTCACAAAAAGAAAGAAAGAAAGAAAGAAAGAAAGAAAGAAAGAAAGAAAGAAAGAAAGAAGGAAGGAAGGAAGGAAGGAAGGAAGGAAGGAAGGAAGGAAGGAAGGAAGGAAGGAAGGAAGGAAAGAAAGAAAGAAAGAAAGAAAGAAAGAAAGAAAGAAAGAAAGAAAGAAAGAAATGGTATAAGGAGGAAGAAAGAAAGAAAGAAAGAAAGAAATGGTATAAGGAGGCAGGCACCGTGGCTCAATAGGCTAATCTTCCGCCTTGCGGTGCCGGCACACCGGGTTCTAGTCCCGGTCGGGGCGCTGGATTCTGTCCTGGTTGCCCCTCTTCCAGGCCAGCTCTCTGCTGTGGCCCGGGATTGCAGTGGAGGATGGCCCAAGTCCTTGGGCCCTGTACCCCATGGGAGACCAGGAGAAGCTCCTGGCTCCTGCCATCGGATCAGCGCGGTACGCCGGCCACGGCGGCCATTGGAGGGTGAACCAACCATTGGAAGGTAAAGGAAGACCTTTCTCTCTTTCTCTCTCTCTCTCACTGTCCACTCTGCCTGTCAAAAAAAAAAAAAAAAAAAAGAAAGAAAGAAAGAAAGAAAGAAAGAAATGGTATAAAGAGGTTATTTCATATCTTGGGTAACTTGATTCTGATTCATCTCAGACTAAGTTGAATGCAAACCTACCTTTACATAGGTGGGAAAAGGAGCTTCTAACTGTATTAGTAGCATGCATGCTGTTCCTGTGAATGTTTACCCTGCTTAGGGGAGTAAACTTTTCAGAGTTAGCAGCAACATTTGCATACAATAAATGTTTTAATTACTAATGATTCTTGCCAATTAATTAAAAAATGTCTGTCATAGCACTGCTTTCCTGGCAGCCCTTTTATTGACGATGAGTTTATGTGCATATTTAAATAATACAGTGACATTTCTTCTCAGTGTTTTCTAACCCAGGCTTTTTGTGTCAGAACATCCTGTTAGCAGACTTGTGCGGGTTTTCCTGTCCTGCACATTGGGACCTGGGGCGATCCAGTCTCTGCCCTGGGCAGGAGAGTGACTTAGTGATAGTGTCTATTCTGAGCAGGGGGGCTCCTGCCTTCCCCTGGGTTCTTGTTTCTGTGAGCATATAAAGACAATTTGCAAAGTTGGGGCCCTCTATGAACAGGGGTGCTGTGCTGCTGCAGTGAGAAGCAGTCTAGACTTTCCTCCTCCCCTGTGGCACTTTTGGCAAGTTGACAGGTATAATTGATGAGTTATTCTAAGAATGTGATTCCTGAGTAACTCTAGAGTGGAGTGACTGTGTTTCTGAGTAGTTAATGTGGCTGGCGGGGAGGGGGGGAGGCAGATGGAGGCGATGGGGGCAGGGAAGCTGGAGGGAGATGGGGAGGAGGGTCTTTGTTCAAACCAAGTTAAGCTCTAGGCCTCTGATACCCAGGGAGAGCGGCAGGGAGTCTGCACATCCTAGATCCTCTTGGGGCTCATGGCTTGAGTGCGAGAGTCTGCAGGAGCCTTCTCCAGTTCAGCCCAGTGTCCTAGGAAACGAAGCAGAAACACTTATCTTTAACGTGTAGCCTTCTATATCAATCATGTTGGATGAGTTTATGAGCGTTCACAAAGCAGCTTCCATTGCTTCAAAATTAACCTAGCTGTCCATTCATCCAAAGTTTGTATCTCCTTGGCTGGTCATTTCATTCTCAGGAGTCCTTTGAGGAAGAGAAGGGGAGAGGTGGAGGCCATGGCTATGGTTGTCATTTCTCTTCGTCCTTTAGGGTCAGCAGCGTCTATGGGTGCTGAAGCTGGCAGTGGAGGGTTTGGGGCAGGGTCTAGCCTGGTTCATGGTGACTGAAAGGGAATAGCCTTCTGGAATTGGGGTGGCCTGTCCACATGGTATACTGATGAGCAGTTTAGGAGCTGTGGCCATAAGTGGTATGCCAGGGCTCAGGGCTTCTTACCCCTCAGACTTGGAATTCTGTCCTTAGGAATCACTCTCCTGCAGAGTCTCGGCTGCTTCCTGGGACACACCAGTGCCCACCCTGCTGATAATGAAGACCACCCCTTGGATTCTCTTTCCACAGCACTCAAGGATGACATTCCTCTCTCCTTCCCCCAACACTGGGAACATGAACTTTCCCAGCATTTGTAGCACACGGTCCTTACATTCGTTTAAACCCAACCTACCTATTTTTAGGTCCGGAGACGATTACATTATTGGACTTTGCTGGTGGTGGTGGGTTGCTGTGGCAGCACTTCTCTTTTGCAAGTTAGGTGAACCCAGACGCTGAGGCTACTTTATTTCTACTTTCTAACTGGCTAGAAACGTTATATCTGCCTCTACATGCTGTCCTCCTTTTCCTGATAGGAAGAATTAATCAGATAGGAAGACATGGGTGTAAATTCCAGTTTCGGTGACTTCCAGCTGCCTGACCCAGGGAAAGTTACCTAACTCATGTGCGCCTCTGTTTCATTCTGTAAAAAAGTGGATGTTTGATTTACCTCTCAAAGTTGTTGGAAGGGCTAGAAAAATAATGAAAGATTCTTTTGCACAAGCATTGCTGTTTCTTTTGCCTTATTAGCTTTTATGAGGTTGAAAAACACTGTCATGTGCTTCCTGTGAAGTATGAGGTGTCTTGTGCTTTGGGGGCCAGTGTGCTAAGCACACGCAGTTTGGGCATTTAATGTTGTTATCTCGGTTCCTCTCCTGGCCTCTGCATGCTTCCCTGGGAATCAGCTCTGGATTCTCTGAGTTCATTCATGCCTGTGACCTTAGGAACCTCAAAGTGAAGCTGGTGTTTTCTTCCTTCAGAGGAGGGCTCATCACTCTCCCCATTCACTTTCCTCTTCACTTGCCATTCTAGATGTTTGTGTCTTGGTGGGACTTCCTGGAAATTAATAGCATAGTGTGGGTATTATAACAAGAGTTTTTGAAAGACTTTGTTAACTTCAGGTCAGTTTTCTATTTCACCTCACATCAAAGGTAGCATTACCCATTTTATATTTTTTAATTGAATTGAATTGAGAGGCAGAGAGTTAAAGGGAGAGAACAGAGATCAATTGATGTCATCTATTGGGTCATTTCTCATATTCGTGCAATAGCCATGGCTGGGTCAAGCTGAGGCCAGGGGCCTGGAACTCAGTCTAGTTCTCTCAGTTACCCAAGTTCTTGAGCCATCACCTGCTGCCTGCCAGGGTGAGCCATTAGCAGGAAGCTAAAATGGAGGCAGAGCTGGGACTCAAACCCAAGTACTCCGATATGAAGTGGAGGTAGCTCAAGCATAGGCTTAACCTGTTGAACCAAACACCTGCCACAGTGTCAGCCATTTTAGAGGCAAGGAAGTTGAGTCTCTGTGAAAGGGAAAAGTCTACAAAGTTCAATTCTATTCCACTTCCAACTTGCAAAAGGAAGATGCCTCAGAAGTGCAGATGAAACCTCCATGTTTAGAGCTGCCACAGGAACTGCAGGGGTCATCTAGTCTAACACTGAGGTGAGGGAGACACATTTCACATTTGAATAGAAAATTTCCCATTTTTAATTGCCACATGAAACTCAAACAGGTGAAATTAATTTGTCAAAATATATTCTAAGCAAACAAAAATAATTTTTCAAAAGGTAATCACAAAACTGTTAGTGCTATTTTATGTCTTCAAAATCTGGTGCTATTTTGAACACCACCTCAATTTAGATCAGACACATTTAAGTGTTCAATAGCCACATGTGGCTGGCTGGTGGCTTCCTTATTGGACAGTGCAGATCTAGCCTAGTATTTCATTTTGTAGATCAAGATGCTGAGGCCCAGAACTCTGATTAACTGATAGGTGGTAGAAAGGAAACATCTCTCTCCCCAGTCTTTTGCATTATAAGCTGTTTGCTCAGCATGAAGACTTAAGCACCTGGCTTCTGCTCATGATTTGCATTACCCCTCTTATGCACTATGGTGTGGGCTTGGAGAAAGTGCTCCTTGTTAACTTTAAGACAGTATCCTATCTGTCCCCAGGGCTATACTGTATTTTTTTCTAACAGCAGAGAGAACTTTCTGATTCCTAAGCATATCCTTGCTCTAGGGGAAGTGAAAAACCATGGAACTTTTGCCTTGCAACATCCCTGTGAAACGGAGTGAAGTCCTTGCGGCTCAGAGCTTCCTTCACACAACCCTGCGGAGCTGGGTGTGGTTCTCCCTAAAAATCCCTGGAAAGCACCAGCGGAGCCCTTGGCAGATTGCTTTGGTGAGCCAAGTGGGCAGTGCCAGTAGAGCAGTTTTCTGTAATGGTCCTGCGGTGGCAAGCTGGCTGCAAAGCAGTTGAGGATGACATGAATGATGCCTCTTGAAGCTAAGCCTGAGCAGCCTTAATGGAAAACAAGGTCAGTTACCTGGCTGGCTGATGACTGTGTGAGCCTCTTTTGTAGAGAAGAGGAGTCATCCATTAATCCCCACTTTTGCACGTTATCTGTAATTCATTCGCTCATTGTCACCACCCAGCTCAGCTAGCTTTTAGTAAGGTGATCTCCAAACCGATATGATCGTTGTATATGCACTGGCTTCAAGAAACTGCCAGTGGGAAATCTTATTTATAGTGATGATGGCTATGGTTATGATTATTGACAGCCATTATTATAAACATCATTATTATTTAGTGTTAATCAACAATGCTATGAGAGGTGCTCTAAAGAACACAGAATAAGACTCTGTCCTTCCAAATGGGCTCATAAGAAAAGAATGACTGGAAGAGACACCTAGCCTGGGCTAGCTAAGAAAAATACATTCTAGGGAAATACAGCTGGCAAAATAGCTCCAAAGGTTATCATTCTGGGGACTTTAGTGGAATCCAGCATGGCACCCTGAACAGATTAGAAAAATGGGAGGTAGAATTTCCCAGTAAAAGAAAATCCATTGGTTGAATCCAATGTTACAGCTAGGATGAATTATAAAGAATAAATACAATGGAAAAGTTGTATATATGTTTTGTTTTAGTTTACTGACATGCAGGTCTTGTTTTGGGGATTCCTCAATTTTTAATTTGAATTCATTAATAAATAGCTTTAACAATTGAGAAGAATGAGGCCGGCATTGTGGCATAGTGGGTTAAGGTGCGGCCTGAAATACCTGCGTCCATATCAGCACTGGTTCAAGTCTTTTCTGCTCTGATCCAGCTCCCTGCTAATGCACCTGGGAAAGCAGAGGAAGGTAACCCAAGTGCTTGGGCCCTGGGAGGAAGCTCCTGGCTCCTGGTTTCAGCGTGGCCCAGCCCTGGCTGTTGTAGCCATTTGGGGAGTGAACCAGACTGGCAGATGGAAGATCTCTCTTTTTATCTCTCACTTTGTCTCTCTGTAACTCCACCTTTCAATCAAGTAAATCAATGTAAAACAAATTATTTAAAAAACCCTAACAACTAGGAAGTTCCTGAAATATTTTCTACGTAGAAAGGTCAAAAGTTTTGGAGTGCTCTATTGAAAAACAGTAAGTGTTTAGATCTTTGCAAACTCAGATGAGGATTCTGGGCTACATTTCTTGAGATGGTGCGTAAGCTTTCTAGGTCTTCTGTGCCTGTGTGTTACTCTTTCTGTGCCTGGTTTTTAGGAAGGCTTCTACAATTTCAAATCACACATCTACAGAAGTGATTCTAACCAGGGGTGATTGTGCTCCCCCCACCCCCCCTACCCCAGAGTCATTTGACAGTATCTGGAGATATTATTGGTTGTCATGATAATATTGGTTGTCATTTTTATGACATATTTCGACTGTGCTGTATTTATGTTTTTTAAGGACTTTAAGCATTATTATCACAAACCTGCCTGTGATATGGGAGGTTGTTGGATCTAGTGGAAAGAGTACCTATTTGTGCAGAGCTTCTGTTTCATTCATCTTGATTGCAGACGTAGCATTTAACTTTTCAGCTTCAGTTAACCTATGTATGAGAGGTAATTGTGACTATGTCATACTATATTAGGAACTAGGTGTTATTATTTCTTTTTTAAGATTTATTTATTTTAAAGCAGAATTATTTATTTGAAAGAAGAGAGAGAGAGAGAGAGAGAGAGAGAGAGGAGAGTCTTCCATCTGATGGTTTACTCCACAAATGGCTGCAACGGCCAGGGCTGAGCCCTGAATTCAGGTGGGTTCCTTGAAGTCCTGGGGGCCCAGTGAGGGCATGTTCCAGGATAAGACAGGAGTTCTTACTGGTTTTGTTTTGCTTTGTTTTGTTTTGTTTTATATATTGCCCAATGGCATAGCATTTCCTTTGAGGAAAAGCTATTAAGTTAATAAGAGATCTTCCATCTGCTGGTTCACTCGTAAAATGGCTACTATGGCCCCTGCCTGGGCCAGGCCAAAGCTAGGAGCCTGGAACTCCATTCTGGTCTCCCACGTGGCTGGCAGGTGCCCGAGCACTTGGACCTTCTTCCACGCTTTCTCAGGTGTGTTAGCAGGCAGCTGGACCCACAGTGGAGCCCCCATGGGATGCTCACATCACAGGCAGCTGCTAAACCCACTGTGCTGGACCCAAGAAACTCATCTAAATTGTCACCTTAACACTTTTGTAAGATTCTCATTTCTTCAGTTGTTTCGTTTTTATCTCCCTACTGAGTTAGACTTCTTTCCTCCTTTTCTTCTTCGGTTCTCCTTCCTTTTTTCTCCCTCACTTCCCAGAGGGTGGTAGAGACCAGGAACTCCCAGAGTGCGGTTAGGGGGAGACAGATACACACTGGGCAGACTAAGCCATTCCTTTCCATTGTCTGTGGACCTCTTTGTGTATCTGTGTCTCCCAACCCGTAGATGTGCCTAGAAGAGACATCTGTTGGAGGTGAAATAGTTTGATTTCTAGATTTTGTGATGAGCAAACTAATGTCTGTTGATGACTGGAGCTCTCAGTACATGATGAAATCCTTGGAAAATCTGATGCCAGTGGCCTCTGTTGTTGGTCCCTGTTCTGGTCAACCAGCTCCACCCTCCTCACAGCTCCCAGCCTTTTTAATCCTCCATACCTTTGTGAAGGCTTCCTGGGTAGCCACATTTTTCATGAGCACTCTCATACCCCAGATAGCTTGGCGTTTGGGTGGTACCTTGAAGTATGCAGGGGGTGTCATTCATATGACCAGAGCAGATCCTTCAGGCTTCTCCAGGCAGGAAGGAGAGGTATCATTACCCCTCTCCCCCTTTTACATAAAGGAAAAAAAGGCCCAGTGGCCCCAGGCTGTACCACAGGTATGTGGCCAAGCTTGAATCTGATTCCTGGTTTCCCCTCTGGTCTGTGTCGTTGCCAGCCCCTCCCAGCTGACAGACAACAGGGTGTTTCTTTACACTAGAGCTCATTTTCTGTCTCATCTTCCTCTTGATTTTTCTGCAAATAAGGATTCCTGCCAGTGCTTTATCAGTACAATTTCTTTTTTCTTCTTTTCATTCATTCCCTCTTGATCTCACACCCAACACCACTCTTTAACTTTGCCCACTGCTAATGCCAATAGGAATCCCAGTTCTTCCTAAATTGTATAATTCTTTCTTAATAGATCTTGAATCTCCATCTCTCACTCAAACACACTGCCCTCTATTTCTGTTTCTTTCTCTGTCCTCAGGCCAGTCTGCCACTGCTGGGCATATATTTAGCGTGTTATTTTTTTTTAACAGTATTCCCACGTCAATATTTTGTCAGTGGCCTCTTCTTGATTTCAGTCCTTTCTGCAGAAGGGTTGAGAGTTCAATCCCATCAGTTTTCTCTGGAGGGTGGAGACTTAGAAAAGCTCCCTAAAGGAGGACTGCCCCTTGGGTGGAGGAGGCCCACGGGCCTGGGATAGGTCTCATGGGGGAATCTGCTTTGGACCCTGGATGCCTAAGGATTGTAGGGCTGCTTGTTTCTTGCCCTGTTATGTAACAGAAATGTTTAGGGAAGCTTAGATGACATGGGTTGCACCTTTTGCAAGCCTGCTGCCTAAGTTAAGGAGACTGGCAATACATCTTGCTGTGTGTTAATTTCTCGTTTTATTTTTCCTATTTGTTTGCTAAGCAAAGAGCAGACTTTATACTCCCCCCCCCCAACACACACATTTTCCCCCCTTTTGCTTAAAATGCTTCTGTGCTCTTTTAAAAGAACGCACTAAAGTTGAAGCCAAAGTGTAAGCCGTAAGCAATGCAGACCTCATGAACAATTCTTTTTCCAAAACAAATTTTTATTTCCAGCTTCCAGTTTAGGGGCAGTGATAAAACCCAAACCATCCTGGCCATCAGAGGCACCTCACCCAAGACTGAGTGTTTTCCTGTTTCTTAAAGAGAGGGAGAGAGAAAGAGCAAACTAGAGAAGGCTCTCATTGGCTGCTTCATTTCCCAGATGTCCCCATTAGCCAGGGCTAGGCCTGGTTGAAACTGGGAGCTGGGAACTCAGTCCTCACCTAGCCATGTGTGTGGCAGGAACCCAACACTTGGGCCACTACCTGTGGCCTCCCACGGTGCCCGGTGTTATGTTATAACAGGAAACTGGAATCAGGAGCAGAGCCAGGACTCAAAGCTCATTGGGATGTGGGCCTCCCAAGCAGCACCTTCACTACTGTGCCAACCATCTGCCCTGAATGTTGAGTATTTCATATAGGGTAGTTCTATTTTTTTTACTTATTTATTATTATGTCCTAATCATACTCAAATCTAGTTCATGTTGTCATGTTTTTCTTTGGTGTTCCATGAGGCTATCTTTTTTTTTTTTTTAAAGATTAATTTATGTATTCGAAAGGCAGTGTTACCGATAGGCAGAGGCAGAGAGAGAGAAAAGTCTTCCGTTCACTGCTTCACTCCCCAAATGACTGCAACAGCGGAGCTTGGGAGCTTATCCAATCAGAAGCCAGGATCCAGGAGCTTTTTCTGGGTCTCCCATGTGGGTGCAAGGGCCCAAGGACTTGGGCCATCCTCTACTGCTTTCCCAGGCCATAGCAGAGAACTGGATTAGAAGTGGAGCAGTCGGGATGAGAGCCAGCACCCTTATGGGATGCTGTCACTGCAGGTGGCAACTTTACCTGCTATACCACAGCACCAGTCCTGATAGTTCTATTTTCTAAGTCTTATTTTATTCTGACAATTCTAAGATTGTGGGAGAATTTGGATAGGACATTTGTCAGGACTGCCCTAAAAAATCCAAGATGTATATCCACTTCAAGTTAGACTATAATAATGAAAATACTAAAGACCTAAATGATTCTACCACTGTTTGCCTAAAGTCTGCCTGCATTTTCTCTCTTGCTACAAAAAGCCAACAGGGTTTTAGCCTTTTTCCATTGCTGAGGCACTGCCTGTTTCACACAGCACTTATCTGGTTAAAGCTTTGAACTTGTAAACACATGGTTAGGGGTTCAGTTACTGGTGAGCCTGTTAGTTTACTGTATTCTTAGGTGCAGATTCCATCCCTAATACAGTTTAGCCTTCTCCTACGTGTTTACCTCCAGTTTCACTGTCAAGACCAATCCAGTGACTGGAGTAATCCAGGCAGGATCAGAGACTATTGTTTTTATCCCTGAAGAATGGCTGGCATTTCGGAAAACTCAGAGAGGCCTCCATTGTCAGAATAGCAGATGTGGAGGTGCCTTTACTCTGCAGGCTGCCTCTGGCGTTGGTCAGCTTCATATTCAATAGCCACCAGCTGAGACAACTCCTAGGATGACGATGGCAGCGAAAAGAAAGAGGAAGAAGGTAACTCTGCAGTTCTGAGCAACTAGCTAAGTCCAGAGAGGGATTTTCCTGGGATGTTCGCATTACTTCAGGTGAGCTTGCGTCAAGGTGATAAGTGAAGGTGAGGGTGATTTTCCCACATCCCCTGGGAGAGGGGAAAAGGGCTGAACCTAAGCAGACGATGTTTGTGGCTCATTCCATGGAGAAGCGTGCGGATGCTTCTTCCTGGAGCAGGTGGGACTGAGGCAGTGCATGGACGGACATTAGCTGAACCTGTGCAGGGAGGGTCTTGAGTCCTTTGCAACAGGGCTTCTCACCTGGTGCCATGTGGACTACAGGCATTGTCCCCAAACCTGCCCCCTGCACTTTCAGTGCTTTTCTCTGTTGCCCCCAGGGAAGAATCAATGGGTTGAAATGTCCGGAGTTACATACTGCGGAGATGAACGCACTTAGCCTGTGGGGTTAATTTGCCAGGGACCCCATTCTGGATAGCCTCTTGAGGGTCTGGTGGAACCATTTCTGCCCCAGATCCTGGCTGAAAATGGAGGTGCTCTCCCTGGAGTGGTGATCCAGCCCTGTGGCTCCGGGGAAGTTAATCCCCCACGGTAATCCGTTTAGGTAAAGCTGTTAGTGGAAAAGGTAATCTGTTTAGCCTCCCTTTCCCCATTCTCCTTCTGCCAGAGGAGAGGGAGTTCAACTCTTCTTTCCAGGGCTCCCTTGTTTTGGCTGCGATTGATGCTTCCCCATGGCCTTGGAGGAGAAGTTGCCTAACCAGTTCTAGGCCCCGGGTAGTTAACACCTGTCTTGTTCCCAGTGCACACAGGCCTGGCTGAAGGAAACAAGGCTGGGGAGAAAGACAAGAAAGTCTTGTTAAATTACTCCAAGCCAGCCTTCCCCACCCTGTCGGCCAGGTTTCTGTTTCTGCAGTGGGGATTATGCTGCATTCTCTTCATCCTTTTTTTTTTTTTTTAATCTGGTCTGTATTCTGTTCTGTAAGGATTATTTGGGTGGGTTTTGATTTTTTTTTTTTTTAAAAACTTCCCTGTTTATTGAAATTGCTTGAACAAAGGCTTGGCTTTAGGAGGGGATTTCTAAAACTACATGCGAAATGTATCTTGTAGAAAAACTGTACATGAACTTCAAAATGTTTCACTCCCAAAGAAACTTACCTTTTAATTCTCTTTTTCCATGCACTTTTGGATGTCCCCTGGTGTGGGATGTCCCCTGGTGTGGGATGTCCCCTGGTGTGGGGAAGAGGCCTTGCCTTTAGCTCTACCCAGTCTACCCACTTGGACGTATCACTCACCCCAGACACAAGCTTTTGCAGACCCTCCCTCATTCCTGTCCCCCATCCCTGCCCACCTCTGCACATCCTCTGACTGGCTGTTGGTCTAACCCATGCCACCCCCTTCCTGGCCCAGCCTCTGGAAGTCCCAAACACACATGCACACACAATGCAGCTAAGTTGCTTGCGTGCACAAAGGGTTCTTGCTTTGAGGGGAGCTCTCTAGGCACCTGATTTTTTTCTGTCCTCAGAAGTCCCCCAAGGAACTTGTAGAAGGTTTGCCGTTAAATGGTTGTAAATTAGGGGCTAAGCCTATGAAGCGTTAATGAAGGCTGCCATTGGATCTAGTCCACAGCCCCAGGCTGGCAGGTTTTCAGTCCAAGAAGTTGGCCTGCTGGAGGCCCGAGTTCCTGAGTGTCGGGTTTCAGCCGCCTTTCTTCTCTTCTCTGTTTTTCCTCTTTTCTTCTGCAGCTGCTTTTCCTTATCGCCATCTCCTTCCTTCCTTCTTCCACCCCATAGCCCCCAGCTCCAAGGGGGTTTCTGAAAGCAGAGGCAGAGTGGCACTCCTGAGGATAGGGAACAGCTTTTATTCCTTTTCCTGCATGAAAACAGCCAACAGAGTTCCTGGGGTTTTTTTCCCTTGATTTTCTTTGTGCTGTGTTTTTCTCTTGAAGCTGAGGTTGGGGTTGTTGCTTGCAAAAGTTAGGATTTTTAAAGAAATACTTGAGTTCAAGAGAAAATAGAGAAACTTCAGTGCTATCTCATGAAAAAAGTTAAAACGAGAGAAAAATAATGTACCTTTGCCCTGGAGGCCTTGGCTGGATGTGACCCATCACAGCACTACTAGGTCTACACTGGAGAGTCGTCATTGGAGGGCTCTCCATGGCATGAAAATATGGAGCCCCAGACATAGAAAAACACTTCAGAATGTTGGTGGAAAATGTAATTAAAAGTTAAATTTATTTTGGTGCAAAAATTTTTGCAATCCGTGCATACTTGTTTCAAAATACATTTTAATGAATATTTAAAAGAAATCTGTATTTGCAAAATATTCACAGATTTCCAAAAGTCCTTGTGAGTTTCAATGTAATACATGTTTTCAAGCTGCGGTGTGTAAGTTGTGCACATTAATAGGTTCTGTTTGATTGCTTGCATTAAAAAATCTATTTCTACTAAATAGAATACCCATCACATATTACAGAGAACACCTGCATATTCCACTTCTGTGGGTTTAGGTGTTTGAAGTTTAATCCAGTATCTTTTTTAGTTTGGTAATCATGAACTCTATGAAATAATAACATAATTTTAGGCACATACTGTTTACCAGACATAGTGTAAGACACTTTGTACATTATCTCATTTAATTCTATTATCATTCCTATTTTAGAGGCAGAAAATTAATGTCTGATGCCTTTGTGCCTACCTGGGTTTCGTCATAATTGTGCTGTGTTTCCAGCGTGCTAACGGATTGACTTCTGGGGTCCCTTCCAGCCTGATTTTCATCCTTGCATGCATTCAGCAGTTATATGTGTTGAGCAACTACTATATAACAGGATGTCCTGCCATTAAGGCCAACACTTTGTGATAACTGCTTGCCACCAGATCTGATCATTTAGCCTTGGAAAATTAGGAGTGGACACAGCCTTTTATTCTGTCCTGTGAGCCATTGCTTACTTATGCCATCTACTTCCTACTGTGGCATCCGTGTGTAATAAATAACTTATCAAAATAGTCATAAAGGACTTGGCAGATGAAATGAACTGCTAGAGAAGACTGCATTAAATTTTAATAGGAAGAATTCTTAGTAATAAGTAGGAACTGCATCTTGGTGTAGAGCTGAGTCATTTCTTTGAGGTTTTCCCTAAGATGATCTCAAATCTAGGACCGAGTTTTTCTTTTTCTCATTTATGAAATACTGCGTTTTTTAGACAAATTATAGTTGAAGTTTCTCAGCTTGTTTTCCAAATAAAGAAAGAAAGAAGCCACAGCCAAGAAGGGGAAGAGACAAGAGAAACACACTCCTTTGTTCCATAGTGGTAGCGTGGTTTGTACATACAGAGCAATGTGTTCTGCCCAGGGAAGACCCCAGGGCTCCCATCAGAGATGTCAATCTCAAGAGACTTGGAATCTTAGTACAGTACATGGTGGGGATACAGATGAGTGCATGGCGATCTTAGGAGTGTTCCTCCTCATTTATCCTTCTCAAGAGAGGACACTTAAACAGGTGTGGATGAATGGGAGGTAGCCACCCCCTGGCAGGGCATGAGAGGTGGAGGGGAGCACTGGCAGAAAGATTTTGTTGTTTTGAAGAAAGGTGATGATTTGTCTTCTCCTGCTCTACCATGGAGTTTCCAGTACTCCAGTAGGGTTCAGGGTGTTCTAAAGCATAGGAATACATCTTCTGACAGAACTGGGCTGGTGAGTGAACCCCCTACCACACCGTTTCCTGTGGGAAGAACAGAAACCTTGTAGTGAGGAGAGGGCCATAGGGTCTCTCCAACTGGCTGTGTTTATTACTTTTCTCTTCTTTGCAGGAAAGAAAATCCTGTCCCATTAACTCAAATGCCTGTGGTTCAAATATTTGGTGATTTGTGAAGTCTACCCATAAAAAGCAGCTGGCCACCATATAAATGATGTAACTATTTAATTAATCAACATCTACTGAACACTTCAGCGTTCAAGGTGCTGGGTTTATATACACAAACGATTGCTGAGGAGAATTGTGACATGACTTCAAAAAGTTCGTGGAAATGTGTATTTTCCATGCACATTTGGAAGACTCTTCATATAGCCAGTTTAAAGAAACAGGTTTTTAAAAGGCTTTCCAAAGTGAACTGCATCTGTTTGCCCACTGATCCCAGTTTATGCTGTGTTCTCAAAATCATACCTGAATGGTGCCTGTGGAGAAAGTTTGTTAACCATTAGTGTTCAAATATCATAAAATTTTGAGATTTTCCTTTTCACTGAACTTCTTTAAATTCAGACACTTGATAATTCACGCCTTTTTCCCAGTTTCCCTAGACTGTAAGATTTTGCCATAGTTGCATTCTGTTTTCTTAACAATAGCATATTGACAATTGTGAACATGAAGAAGGGTATAAGTAGGGTAGAAGTAATTCCATTTAGTTTTAAGGGATTATTAAAGTGTTTCATCACTCAGAATTTACAGTATTTTGTGTTTGTGTCAAACCACTTTTACCTTCAAGTCTCTCTAATGAATGGGTGATGACTTTGCGCTATCTAATAGTCTGTTGTTGTGTCTGCTTATTGTCTGTCTTTACAACTGGAATTTAAACTCCACAGTGGCACAAACTTCTCTCTTTTTCTTTTAAAGGTTTATTTATTTATTTTAAAGTCAGAATTATGGGGGTGGGGGAAGACAGAGACAAGAGAGCGCTTCCATCTGCTGGTTCACTCCCCAGATGGCCACAACAGCCAGCACTGAGCCAAGCTGAAGCCAGGAGCCAGGAGCCAGGAGCTTCATCCATGTGTCCCACATGGGTGGTAGGGGCCCACACATTTGAGCCATCTTCTGCTGTTTTTTTTGCAGGCCATTTGCAGGGAGCTGGATTGGAAGTACAGCAGCCAGGACACAAACCAGCTCTCGTATGGGATGCTGGTGTTGCAGGCAGTGGCTTTATCTGCTATGCCATATCACTGGCCCCAGACTTTCTCCTCTTGCTCTGCCCTTAGCAACTGAGACAGTCCCTGCCACATGGGTAGCACTTCATATGTATTTAATGAATGAATCAAGCAGTTCATTCTTTATTTGTGTATGGGAACTCATGATATTTGTGCATTTTGTGAGATATTTTGCATAAACATTAACACTGCTTAGATAATTTTTTATGTAAGAGGAATTCCCAAAATCATATAAAATCATTTATTTGAAGAGGATGGCATTACTCAGTCTGCTGTGAGATCCTAGGGAATTGCTCTTCGTGACTTTGGAATGGGGTTTCTGGATACTGAAGGAAACAAAAGTGTAGCCAAGGAGCAGGTGTGTGGCACACCAGACTGAAAGCATATCATGGGCAAAGGCCTGGAGCCATGATCTCTAAGGTCAGTGTAGGGCAGTGACAGGGATAAGGAGACGGACATAGCTTATGCTATGCTGAGAATTTCATCTTGAAGGCAGTCGGGTCTGTTGAAAGAGGACAGGGAGAACGAAGTCAGTAAGAGGAAAAGGAATCAGATTTGGCTGTAAGGTCAGTTTGTTGGCCCTGTGGAGGACAGGTTAAAATTGGGGGTAAGGTTAGAAAAACAAGTGACATAGAAGATGAGAGATGGTGTGGGAGAGTAGATTGAATGAGTTTAAAACATGTGCTGAGATTCAGTATAGTGTATTTGCTAAAGGAGAGGGGAATTCAGGGAGAAGGAAAGGTTGATGTTAATACTAAGAATTCTGGTTTGGTAGTCTTGAACAGCAGTGCTGTCAGGGACATTAAGATTATCAATGGCTGAGAAAGGTAAGGAGAAGAGAGGGAGAGGGAGGTTTGGAGTAGCCTGTCGGGTATTCAGGTGGAGCTATCCTAGGAGGCAGCTGGAGATATATGTCTGAAGTTTCAGAGAGAGACCAGGGCTGGAGGCGTACATTTGGGTGTAATCAGCATGTAAATGGCAATTGATGTCTTGAGAGGGCAGCCAGTGATTCAAGAGCATCTACACAGAACAGACGAGGGCCAGGGCAGGACCCTGAAAATGTCACCCTAAGCAAGGTGAGTGGTGGAGAGAATAAGAACAGGATTTTCAGTGGCAGGAGAAAACCTGGAGGGAGGGGCTGCTTAAAAGTCAAGGTGAACTTAAGAACTACGGGTTCATCTACAGCATTAAATGCCACAGCCTTCCCTGGGCTCCTGACACATATTATGTTACATTTGTCTATTTTCCGTCTTTCTCCCATTAGCCACTGAGCTCCATGAAAGCAGGGATAAAATGTGCTTTATCTTCGTGCCTGTGGCAAATAGGTTTCATTCCACTGTGCCAAGTCCGAGACTTCTGACCTGAGTCCACAGTCTTCAGAGGAGACTGCCTTAATCCATTAGTGACTTCTGATATGGATTCAGCATTAGGGACTGGTGGCGACTGGCCATGTATTTTCCATGTCTGCATGAGCCTCTCGTTCATTCATTATTCACCAGATATTAACCGAGCACCCGTCATGTGCCAAGTACTGGGCCAGGTGCTCCATAAATGTTTATTGAATAAATGTTGAATGTTTAAAGGTTTGCAGCCTCCTCTGTAAGGAAAGGAAAGGACCTGAGTGGGGATGGGCAACCTTTGACAGCCCAGCTGAGGCCAGTTCTGTTGTCCCACATTTGCAAAAGTGTGTATGTGTGTGTGTGTAGATTTATTTGAAAGGCAGAGAGACAGAGATCCTCCATCTGCTGGTTCATTCCCCAAATGGCTGGCCCTGACTGAAGGCAGGAACCAGGAATTCCATCTGGGTCTCCCACGCTTGGACAGGGGCCTAAGCACTTGGTTTATCTTCTGATGCTTTCTTAGGCTCCCAGCAGGGAGCTGAATCAGAAGCAAACAGTCAGGACATGAATCAATGTGCACATAGGATGCAGGTGTCTGAGGCTTAACCTGCTGAGCCATGGCACCAGCCATAGTGTGCTGGTTAACACAAAGTTTTTGTTAATGTCAGACAGTCATGGTTTTAATAAAAATGCTTTTCATTTTTATGAGCATTTGACTTATTAGTGTACACTTGCATCTCACTTGACCTTGATCCAGCAAGAGTGATGGGACCTGTGTTGCAGTTGTCTATAGGTTCCTTAAATGATCAGCAAACTGAAGACTGATCATAGATTGGAACCCAGATCTGAACCCCTGACTCCAGTTCCTGAGATTACACACCCCTGGGACTGGCTTCTCTCATCGCGAAATCAGGCTAAGCTCTTGGGCTAGGCTTGCCTGACACTTCATTATTCAGAAGTGTTTTCCTAGGGAACCCAGTGGGCAACAGGCAGGAGTTTGGTAGTGGAAGGTCAGTAGGTGGAGGGGAAGAAATGACCGGCTGCCAGACGCTTTGCCGGCCCCTGATTTCATGATTCATGATTCTTTCTCTGTAGCTAATTTTTGTTAAGTATAAGAATTCCAGGAATCTTTTAGGAATTGGGGGAGACTGCTCTCTCCTGAAATATAAAACATCTGCCTTTGGTCTCCTTGGAGCTCCTCAGTCTGGGGGAAAAACAGGGAAAAAACACTGATATAAAACAGACACTGTTTCAAACAATAAATCCCCCGTTACTCATTAATGAGAAAATAAATTTAAGGCCAGAGGTGCCTGACTTTTCAGGAGGCCTCCCTTAGCACTGGCTTTTTTTTTTTTTTTTCTTTTCTGAGAATGGTGAGTTCAGAATGAGAGACCAGGTCTCTAAGAATCCAAAATTGGGGGCATCGGTTGGACGTGTTGCTGTCACCACATCATGCTTCAGCATGTTAGGTGATTTTTATTTTTTTGGACCAGGACTTTCTTCCTGATAATCCCAGACATGAATGCCTAAGGATAGCTAGCACAGCACGACATGTATAACTCTCTAATAAATGTCTAGACAAGTTCCTAAAATCATCATTTTTGTGTTGTCTCACCTTTCCCTCCAACTCCCCCTTTGAAATAGTCTCCATCCCTCCAAACTCCATTTCCTGGCTCCAGCTCCTGAGGCCTCCAATTCCACATGTCTCCGAATACTCTGAGATTCGCAGCCTGTCTGGACTCAGCTCATCAGGCAAATTGGTGTGAGCCATGCCTGTGTCCCCAGACCACCCTCAACCTTTCTGTTGAGTGTGGTGAGAGCCTTGGAAAGGGGAAAGACGGAAGGGGAGCAAGGGGAGTGGCAGAGACTGTCTCCCCCCAGCAGCTAATGCACTGACTGGCACAGGGTTGGCCGCCCATCTTTGTTTAGTGAAACACAGTGCAACATTTAGTTGGGGGATATGGTGGAAGAAGAAGAGGGGACTTAGAGAACTCATGGGCACCTGCAACCCTGAAGGACGTCCCATTGACTGGGGGTGTCAGAGCCAAGGCTTCCTAGCCTGGTGGCAGGAGTGAGAGAGAATCCCCAAGACTGAAACCAACAGGTCTCACCAAAGGACTTACTGCAAGGTCGTGGCTGCTCTTGTGTCCCCTTCTGTTGAGGATCAGTGGCTGCTGCCCTCTCTGCCCAGGCTGTCCCTGAACCATTGTCGTTGCCTGCCTTAGGCTGTAGTGCAACACACTATGACACCAGTCACAGTCTCTCTGCCACCCAAAGAAATACTTCAGGGACTGGAATTGTGAGGGGACATGTAAGCTCTGAGCTTCGAGGGTGGGCGATGGGCCCCTGCCCTTGTCCTCTTTGAAGCAGGCAGGGGCTGGTCCCAGGGCCCTGTGGGGAAGCTCTTTTGAATGACCATGCACTTGGCCTGTGGGGTAGCTTTTCACTTTAGTGGGGGAGGGTCCCAGTTGTGTTCCAAAGAAAATGTGGCAGGGTTAACATAAAAGCAGAGTTTAGCAACCAGAAACCCAGTGGTCTGTGTGGCTGCTTTCTTAATTGCTGGTAAATTAAGCCAGGGAGACATTAGGGGCTGGTGGGGGGGGGAGCTTTTGTAAGAGGTCAAGGTCCTTGTGGACCTTTAGTGATCTTCTACTGGAAACAAGCAAGCAGAAAGCCAGGAGAAGTGCAGCTGACCAGCTCTGTACCAGCTCCGAAGGCCCCTGAGTTCCCTGGTTCACCTGGGACTTGTCCTATGGATCACAGGGCTGCATCCCCTCCCCTCCCGCCTTGCTGGGGGCTGGCTGGTGGCTGCCTTTCTGGGCACTCCTGCCAAACAGAATCTACCCACGTTCCACCACAGGTCATACATTTGCATGCAGAGCTGTCCTTAAGGCTGAGCTGGGAGATGGGGAAGACAGAAAAGAGAAAATCAAATTAAGCGTTTGACCAGCAAAATGAATTCTGTCTCCAGTCAGGCTGGCTTCCATTGGTCTCGCTTTTTATTTCCTGAACTTTCTCTCACCATAAATCCTTTTTGCCTTCTCCTTTTATCCATTAAAATGTTTTTAATCTCTGTGCCAACACTTGGTCCTCTGGCAAGGCCTGTGTCTATCCCAGCTCTATAATCCTCCCCATGTTCTTTTTGTCACTTCCCTGTCTCCTCCCAGCCTGTCCTTCACTCACTATGAAATGCTTTCATTCCGTTTCAGTTTTTGCCATTTCTTGCTTTGGGGTGGGATATTCACGTGACTTTTCTTGGGGTCTGCCTTTCCCTCTAGCTTTTTTAGAGATCAGCTCTGTGCCTTGTACTCTGCTGTCTTGCACATACAGTTATAACCCTCGTGTGTGTGTGTGTGTGTGTGTGTGTGTGTGTGTGTGTGTGCAGGCATTGGTGTTCAGTTCTCCTTCGGGCTATCTGTTTGGAGAAGTGAGGCTTGCTCAGTTAAAATAAAAAAATGGCCCTGGACTTTGCTATCTTGTGCCTGTTTCTTTGCTTTTGAGGCCAGGGAAATAAAGATTACTCAGATCATCCATAGAAAAGAGGGCGACACACCCCACAGGAAATGGGGACAAGCCCCATTTGGAGGCTGGCTGCCTGATCTCTTAGGAGATAGGGAGTGAGGGCCTGCACTGTGCCTGGCCTCCCACTAACATTTCTAGCATCTCACTTTACCTCCAGCAAGGGGAGAGCTGACAGCCTCCAACAATGGCCTCCTTTCTTCTCGCAGGGCCAGTGTTTTGATAGTGTCAGGTTACACCCCAGCCTCCCCCTGGCCCATTTATAAACCTGACACAGGCAACATGATGTAATGTTATTTTTCAGGATCTCAATGAGGGAATTTTTTGCCCCAGGTCAGAAGAATGCTAGTTGATTTTTGCTGAAATGAACCATGGCATGGTATAATATATGGGCTCTTAGTTCAAGAAGGGGGAGGGGGAGATAGGGTGAGGAATTGCCTTGGAGTTGGTAGTGGGGAATAAGACTCTCTTCTGCTTGGACCTTCTATGCCTGGGTGCCTGAGCCAATATTTTCCCTGTTGGGAAGGACTCTTATAGAAGGGGGCTTAGGGGCTGACCCATGCAGTGCTACCTTGTGGGGGTCTCTTGCCCTCGTCTTGACTTCCAGTGCATTGCCATTAAGCAGCTGCAGTGGCTGAGACTGAACTAGGAAAGACAGGCAGCATGGGAGGACTTGCTTGCGATGGAATCCATCTTTCAGGCTTGCATTCAGCTCCTTGTTGGAGCACAGGTTTTCTCTGCTGTGCTGGCCTTGGGCGGCAGTGCAAAGGAGAAAACTGCTCATGGGCAACTCATGATCCCTGCCTGCCACCAGCTGCCTGTGGCCTTCTGTGGACAGTATCCATACCTTAAGTTTTCAGAACAGTGTCGTTTCTATATGCATGTGTGTTTATGTGGGATCAAAGGGTACACAGGTTTCTATAGGGAGCATCATCAGGTGTTCCCCAGGAACACTTCTTTGGGCAGAGGAGAAGGTGGGGAGAGGTCGGGGCTCCACTGCTGTGCCATTCTACCCAGTCTCCTCCTTCTGGAGGTAACCCTGGTTACCAGTGGCTCCTGAGATGTGCTAAAGTATTGTGGCAATAGAGTCCAACTTAGCTTCCTGCTCCTGGCCCTGCTAATGATTGACTGATTAACCTGGGACAGGCTATTTGAACTCTGCCTAAGTTCTAAATCTGTTAATAGGAGGAACAATGGGCCTACCTCACAGGGTTGCTGGGTGGGTTAAATGAGTTAATATACACTAAGTGTTGACAGTGTGTTTGGGCGCCTAGTAAACACCTAGGAGAACTTCCTTAAAAAATCCTTCCAGGAATGTTTTTACAAATTACAAACATACTTTTTTTTTTTTTTTCCTTCCCTTCCTTTTTTGAAAATCCAACTGGTAGAATATTATGCTTACTGGTCTGCACCTTGCTTTTATTTCTATTTGTTTCTTAGCAATGTATGCTAGTCTCAAAGATTTATGTGGTCTGTGTTTTACATTCCAATTTTTCAATCCATGTTTTGTTACTGTACCTGGTAGGCAAAGCCATCGTCTGAGACTATCACCTAGAGGTGCATGCCAGATATCATGCTGGACAGCCAGGGAAAGCATGCTGTACCATGGGCCTTGAACTTGTCACTCTTCCCAGTGCAGGTCACGCCCTTTGCTGACTCTCAGCCTTTGCACTACATCCTCAGCCTTGAATGCATTCCCTCTCCTTGCAGCCAGGCAGACTGTTCCACCCTCTTCAGGATCAGCTTGAATGTCAGGACTGTTGTAAAACTGTTCCTTAACTTTCCCCAGGCCCTTCTCATGAATCTGGAGCCTGAGTGTGTCTCTGCACTGGCCTTGGTTCTCTGCGTGTTGCTATGAACTCTGTGTGTGTGTGTGTGGGTGGGTGGGTAGGTGTCTGTCTGTCTGTCTATGTGGGGGAGCACCAGCAGTTAGCACAGTGCCTGTTGTATAGTCCAGGCTCTGTGTTTTTCACAAATCAATCAATCAATACTTTTTGGTGATTACAATACATTTCTTGTTTGCCTTCATCTCTGGTGAGGTTGCCTTGGGAAAGAAACAAAGAAATCACACTTCACTTTAGGACCTGACTGAGCTGTGAGCCTGGGGTCACTACACTCTAAAGCCATGTTCTGTCCAACACTGGGTTCCACCTGGGGACTATGGTGGGACTGGCCCTTCTGCTGCAGTGGAGACCCCAGGAACACTCAAACCTGGGGAGATCTGGCAGGTACTCATTGCTTTGCCAGTGATCTGTGCTAGGGATGGGCTCTGGAGAGAGTTTCTGAGGGATGTCTGATGGGGAGGGACAAAACAGAAGAAACCGAGCCCAGTTCCCTGCCCAGAAATACACAGGAAGCAAAGCATAGCTCTGTTATTTGCTGAGCTGGAGACTTCCGCGATCAGACCTATGGCTAAATAGTGAACACAGAATAGAGACACATTTAGAGGGAGAGACCATTGGGGTCAACCCCTCTCATTTTACAAATGGCAATGGAGTGGGGCAAAGAGGGCTTAAGGGACTTAACCAAGGACATAGACTTTGATAGAGGCTTGGGGGCCAGACCTTCGGGTGCTTGTGGGCATCCAGCGTCTAGCTCTGCTGCTTGCTGAATCTCAGGTTCCCACGGTTGGGTCAGCCCATAGACACCTCCTTTTTCTTCTCTGTCTCCTCCTTCTTTCTCCCTATGACCGTCCCCCACTCCCCTCAATTCTCTCAGTTACTGTGGACATTTGACTCGGGCCACTGAGACACTCCTGCCTGGGTGGTTGACGTGTGCCAACTGCTGCCCATGGTTCTGATATCCCATTTCACTTTGTGTCTCCTTTCTCCCTCAGAAATGTGGAAGTAACTCATAAAAACAGACTCCCAGGTATTTTGCAGATCTAAATTGGGCCTTAATGCAATGCATATGGTAACAATAAACAGGCTTTGTAGGGCAGGACCGGCTGGCGGCTTAGCCTGGCTCCCTGGCTGTGTCCACTGCACTCTTGAGGCATGATCACCTCTTTGCTTTATTTCTGACTGGTGAGGACTCTTTAAAATGATGCATTTCTCAGGAAGTCAGAGGGAGCTTTATGAACACAATTTCCACTTATACCAGTAGTCCATTTCTGAAAATAAGAAAAAAAATGTTTAGTTGCATTTCATTTCTTTTTAAAAATTTTTTTTTTTTTAATTTGAAAAGAAAAGTAACACAGAGAGGGAGAAACAGGTTCACTCCCCAAACAGCCATAATGGGAGCCAGGAACTCCATCTGGGTCTCCTGTGTGGGAGGCAGGGGCACAAGTACTTGGGCCATCAACTGCTGCCTTCTCTGGTGCATTGGCAGGGACCTGGACTGGAAGTGGAGCAGCCAGGACTAGAACCAGTGCTCTGGCAGAAAGCAGTAGCACCACAGTTGGTGGCTTAACCAACTGCACCACAGAGCTGACCGCTTCCTTTACTGTTTTTCTTTTTTTTTAATTTTTAAATTTTTTATTTTTTGAAAGGCAGAGTTAGACAGTGAGAGAGAGAGAGACAGAGAGAAAGGTCTTCCTTTTCCGTTGGTTCGGGAACCCTCCAAATGGCCACTACAGCCAATGTGCTGCACCAATCCGAAGCCAGGAGCCAGGTGCTTCCTCCTGGTCTCTCATGCAGGTGCAGGGCTCAAGCACCTGGGCCATCCTCCACTGCCTTCCTGGGCCACAGCAGAGAGCTGGACTGGAAGAGGAGCAACCAGGACAGAATCAGGCGCCCCAACAGGGACTAGAACCCGGGGTGTGGGCGCTGCAGGCAGAGGATTAGCCTAGTGAGCCGTGGCGCTGGCCCATCCTTTACTTTTATTAATAATCTTTGCATAGCATGGCCTTTTTATCCACTTTATTTCTGTTTCTACCAGTGGCTGAAATAATCTTGTACATCACCTTGAGGAATTTTTAAAAAAAACTAATTTATGATTTTTTTTTCCCCTCTGCACCGATAGATATAAAAACAGCAGCACAATAACATCGGTGTCTCTAGAGTAATTTTTCCATTCTTTTAGGCAAGTAGCTCTTTGGACAGGTGTGATATTCCTGATATACCAGGGTGGTTCCAGCACATGATGAGTGTTCAAACTCCAGCCTTCTAAATGTTAGGCACCAAATTGACCTTTCTGAGATCAATTTGTTTTCATCCAGCTTTATTAACAGCCAAACGTCGCACCATTGATTGAATCGATGAGGTGGGGATGTGAGGTGGTCACTAAGTGTGGCCAGGGGAACCAGACCGACTTTGGTGTGGTTTTTGTTTTCTGGACAAGGACTCTGTTAGTTAGCAGAGCCTTTAATTGTGCCCACCACAACTAAATAAAGCCCCTAAGACAGTTACAAATGACCTGTCACCAGAGGGGAGGGATGGAGGAGAAGAAGGAGGGCAGAGAGAACCTGCAGGTCTCCTTGATTGGCTGGAACTCCCTCTTGGCTTTGGATTTGGCTTTCCTGGGCTGGGATCTGCCAGGAGGGGTGGTGGAGGTTAAGAGCCAGGAGTCTGGCCAAGGGGTATTGTGCTTGACACTGAAGTGCCTTCCAGGTAGTCACCATGGAAATCCCTTTGACCAGGGTCTCGGGAGTTGAGACACCCAGGGTATGTCCGGGTCATGGGGACTGTGGGACAAGGTTGGCTCCTTCTCTTTCTGTGTGGGCCTCTGGAGCTTTTGCCCTGTGATTCCCAGAGAACTTTCACATGCCTACTCTTCCACCCTAGAGCTGATTCAGTGTGCCGGCAGCTCTAGGCCCTCTAGGATGGAGCCAGCGGTGCCTAGGCCAGGAGTCACAGTGCTCCTGTGTGTGAGCCTGGATTCCTTCTGTCCCTTCTCTATGCCTCCCACTCTTCCTCCCGGCCTCCCTCCCTCCCCTTTCCTACTGCTGCTCCTGTGATGTGTGGTGGGAAGCTCTGTTTACCGGTCTATGTTAGAGTGTTGATGGGAAACACTAGGCTAGGCCAAATAATAATACCTTGCAATTATTTAGCATTATATTGGGTGTATCTCCCTTGAGAAATATATTCCTGGGAGTATACCAGTTAAATGAGTTTCAGTTAGCTGAATCATATTTTAGAGCTACTGAAGTTATTAATTTAGAAATCTGTTCTCAAGGACAAAAACCTGACCAAGGCCATCTCAACTTCTCACAGAAATTTTCAGTGAAGGTTTAAGAGGCATATTTTCTGATAAATTACAAGGCAAAAACGTTTCCTATAACAGAAAAAAAAAATCCAAGATTGCATTTCCCTTTTGCTAACTTGAGAGGGAGCTGCAATTTGTGAGATGATTCTGTCCTTTTAAATGTAGTGATAATTGCTAATGTTTATTGATATTTATCATGTGCTAGGCACACTGCTAAACCCATTGACATAGATCATTTCCCATAATCCTCATCATAATCCTTTGAGGAATGGGATATATTTATCCTAATTTACTGGTTTTTAGACTGAGGTTCAAATAAGCTAAGTGGTTTGCTCAAGGTCATACAACTGTTAAATGGTGGAACCTGGCTATGAACCCACCTGGAATGTAGCTCCAGAAATCATATTCTCTTGGCTATTTCCTGTTAGGATAAAATACTACATCTTCATCTTAAATATAATTTTAAAACACCTTAAATTTATAAGCTGAAGTCTACTGGTCATGTGCTGGTGCCTTAACATTTTAATTTCCCTTAGTGGTGATAACTAAAGCTGATGTCTCAGGCTAGTCAGGGGCAGAGCTGATGGGAGCCAGGTGACAAGGTTCATACCCGCTGTGAGTCTCTTAAGCTGGGCTGGGTTTCATGGCCACAGAATTAACCTTTCACCTTGGCCTGCTGCCTCCAAAGTGATTGCTGTGGATCAAGGAGAATCGAGGAGAGGATGTGGATAAAATGGTGCAAACCACTGGACCAGCCACCCTTGACTATGTTTGGTGATTCCATACTATTGTCTCTCCTGTTTGGGACTAGATATTATTGCCATTTTAAATACCTTAAAATATATTTATTTATTTGAAAGGCAGAGTTACACACAGAGAGAAGGAGAGGCAAAGAGAGAGGGGTCTTCCATCCGCTGGTTCACTCCCCAGTTGGCTGCAATGGCTGGAGCTGAGCCGATCTGAAGCCAGGAGCCAGGAGCTTCCTCCAGGTCTCCCATGCGGGTGCAGGGCCCAAGGACTTGGGCCATTTTCTACTGCTTTTCCAGGCCATAGCAGAGAGCTGGATTGGAAAAGGAGCAGCTGGGACTCGAACCATCACCCACATGGGATGCGGGTATTGCATACGGCGGCTTTACCTGCTACACCACAGCACCTGCCCCGATGGCATTTCTTAGTATGTTCTGTGGAGCTCACATTGGTGTTAGGGATTGGGGATGATGGAAGGTGGTTTTGCTAAGTAACTTTGTGGGTCAAATATCTTTCTTAATTAAAGAGCTTCTCTAAGCTTCAATATGGTAGCGTGTGTTGTAAATCTCCCAGAACGGTGTGTGTCAGGTCTTAGTTGGCATCTTCAGAAATTGACCTGAGGACCTTTTCCCTGGACTGGGAAGCACACTTTAGCAAATTGTGTCTTCAAGTGCACAATATCCTTGAAGGACTGGTTCCAGGAGTGCCCCCTGCCGACCCCAAAAACCAACACCACCACCCCAGATACCAAAATCCTCAGATGCTCAAATCCTTTTGTTCAAAACACTAGTATTTGTGAGTGACTTCCACATATCCTCCCATAAATTTTAAATCACGTCTAGATTTATAATTCCTAACACTGTAGATACTGTATAAATAATTGTTATACTGTTTTGTATAAGCAATAATGACAAGACAAAAAGTCCACAAATATTCAGTGCACATTGTTTTTTTAAATATATTTTTTTTATTCATAGTTCGCTGAGTTTGCAGATATTCAAATAAGGAGGGCCAGTCCTATTTGCATTATTGTTCTACTTGTTTGTTTATTAAGTTTCTGCTTATTTTCATTTGTTTGAAAGGCAGAGAGAGAGAGAGAGAGAGAGAGAGAGAGAGAGAGAGAGAGAGAGATCCTTCATCTGCTGCTTCACTCCACAAATGCCTGCAAAAGCCGGGACTGGGCCAGGCCAAATCAGGAGCCAGGAACTCCATCCTGGTCTCCTATGTGGATGGCTGGGACCCAAGTACTTGGGCCATCTGTTGCTTCCCTGACTGATTGGCTGGGTCAGAGTTGGGGCTTCACCCAGAGCACTCTGATATGGGAGCACTCTGATATGGGATGCAGGTGTCCCAAGTGCTGCCTCCCTGCCTACCCATTGCTCTAGTTACTTTAAATCCCTGAGGTATAGATGTGCTTTGTCATCAGGGGATAGTAAGTTATGATTAAATGGAACAGTTTCTGCATTCTCCAAACTTATATACATGTGGATCTTATTTCAGCAGGTTCTATCTTTGCTTCCAAAGTGCTTCAACATCTCTAGTCAAATTCTCTCTCTCACCTTAATTTCTTTACCTAAACCTCTGTTGTGGGCCACAACACACATGACTGGAACCCAGGTCTCTGGGCTCTGGCCCATTTCTCTTTCACACAGCCTGTGCTGCCTCCCAGTGGACAGAGTGCTTGCAGGGAGCAGAGATCTTAGTGTTTCACTCATTTCTAGAAAGGGTTTACTGTGCGTCTCTGGCCTTCTGTTGCTCATAATTTCTAAGATGGCACCGTGTTAACTCTCAGGGCAAGACTGACCATCCTCTGACCTCTCGGAAATCAACTGCATTAGGGAAAAACACTAAAAAGCATCCTTTAAAGGTTGTAAGAGCAGATTC
The DNA here is from genome assembly GCA_949820135.1 of Sylvilagus floridanus. Classification (NCBI taxonomy): domain Eukaryota; kingdom Metazoa; phylum Chordata; class Mammalia; order Lagomorpha; family Leporidae; genus Sylvilagus; species Sylvilagus floridanus. The sequence goes on from OX463225.1 coordinate 126,149,709, forward strand.
TAAGTTGCCTTTCCGAGGGACAGTGATCAGATGGGGGCCCCAGGCATGGTCAACACCAGCCCAGCTTCCTCCCAGGCTGCAGCAAGGGCATCTTTCTGGAGGACGCTGAAGTACACTCAGGTCTTGGCCATGACTCTCTCCTTTCTTTGTCTATTTGCACAGCTCCAGTGGTGATTTTGGTGATCTGACAATTCAGAGAATAAATGGAGGAGCGGAAGATAAATTTTTATTTTCTTTTTGCTAAAAATAATTACACCCCAGTGAATAATTTTTATGCTTGAGTCCTCAGTAATATTTAGATGCTACTCCTGAAGAACAGTGGAGCTGCCAAAACCAGTAGTTTTTTTTTTTTTCCTTAACCAAGCTCTGCTTCAGTAATCCTATCACTTGCCTGAAGAATTCATTATAGCGAAATAAACACATTAGGAACCTCTTGGTCTTTTACGTCTCTAATATTTATGAAGTACTGAGGTTCCAAGCCAGCCAATAAGGAAGCAAGTCATTCTCATCAGTCGTTGGAACAGGTGTTAGTTGATTTGGATTGCAAAATATAGGTGCCCTGATGAGCCCCATATATGAACTTGCATTGTTCTTCAGCCATTTGAAAGCTACCTCGTGGTGAATATTGAAGTATAATGTTCTGGCTTTTAACACAAGGCACTTACCTTTCAATTGGCCATCCGCTTTGTTTTTATCTCTTGTGTCTCTCCATTGGGATATAAATGAAATGGAGAGATAATCAGCCAGTAAGGAAAGAAAAGGATAAAATGATCATGGGTAATTAAACATGAGCGGGTAAAGTGAGGGTTAGGCAAGAGGGAGAGAAACATAGGAGGAAACTTAGAGGCACCCGGCTCCCTTCCTTGCCACACGGCCAGGCAGACCCCTCTGAGAGCATCTTTTAATCCCCCATTGGGCTTTCAGGTGGGACGTGTGTGCACTTTGGAGCTGACATTTTTCAGCCTGATCTCCAACTTGACTCTTCCTTGCCCTAAACTCAGAGCCAAATAGCGGGCGGGGCATTGGACACTCACTGCACAAACTTGGCAGGGAAAAAAAGACTCTTAAGTGAAGGCTAATTGGAAGCTGCCCCAAACTGTACTCTGGTGGAGCTATTTACAACATCTTTCAGGCAGGGACTTACTTACTGGGATATTCAGTTAACGGGCAGTGAGTCGGGGGATCAATGGAGAGTGTTCAGGAGGAGTAAAATAACCTGGAGAACCAGCTGTTTGGGCAAGGCAGTCTGTTTTCTTAAAACCCTGAAATATCAACTACGCTCTGCTACAAAACCTAAGCACTCTCCTTTATTGCAGGAGTGGTTCCCCTCAGGTTGTGTGTTCTCCTTGATTCTGATATGACATGGGGCCTTCTCTATGGAAAATGAGCTTACATACACACTTGTTTTTAAAACATTTATTTGAAAGAGAGAGAGGTCAATCTTTGACCCACTGTTTCACCTCCAGATGGTCACAAGAGCCGTGACTGTGCCAGACCAAAGCCAGGATCCTAGAACTCCATCCAGCTCTCCCACATGGGTGGAAGGGGCCCACGTACTTTGGCCACCATCGGCTGCCTGCCAAGGCTCATTAGCAGGAAGCTGGACTAGAAGCGGAACAGCTGGGACTAGATGGAACCAGCATTCTGATATGGGATATGGGATGCTGTTGCCCAAACGGCGGCTTAACCCACTGTGCCACAACAGCTGCCCAAGGTGCACACTTTTAAAAACTGGATTTCAGGAAACTGAGAATTGCCTGAAAGAACATCCGTGGATCTTCTTGTTTTATCAGGTTGAAAAAAAAAATCCTGCCTTCAATCCATAGGTTTCTAGACTCTGGAGAAATAATCCTGCAGCCATCCAGGCCATCCTCACAAAAGCTCTAGAGAGCTGTGGCTTTTCCCCTCCTGGTCACAGTGATCAGAGTCAGTTCTGCTTCTCCATAGTTTAGTTGATAGCAGGGCATTTTTTTAAACATCCCACTTAGCTGGTACCATGATCCCGTGAGATGAACTGTGTTGTTGTCTGTAGCATTAATTGCTTCCTGGATCAGAAGTCCCTGTGCATTCTCCCCAGCTCCGTGCTCGGGAGAGGGAGAGTAGGAGGGAGGAAGACTGGAGGAGGGAAGTGTGGGTGGAACAGCACCCATTGCTCAGAGGTGCAGGGGCCTGCTCTGCCTCCGCCTCTGCAGCTGGAAGAGGCAGAGCCACCTCTCCTTTATCCCTGGTGGGATATCGCCAAGCCAGACTTGACTGGTTTTGAATTTCTGGCTGTTGCAGGAACATGGCTGAAATGTATTTGTTTCGTTTAAAGATTTAGCCCATAAAATGAATACTCTTAAAATGTATGCAAATGCTTATAGTAAAATAACTGCTTTGGAAAAAACTTGTATTCAGGTATTTCATAAACATACATTTGGGTGGTACTGTGGGTTAAGCTGCCACCTGAAATGCCTGTATCCCCTATCGGAGTGCCTGGGATTGAGGCCTACCTTGGCCTCAGCTTCCAATCCAGCCTCCTTCTAAAGTGCCTGGGAGGAAGCTGATGATGGCCCAAGTGTTTGTGTTCCTGATACCCATATGTGAAGCCTGGGTGAAGTTTTTGACTCCTGGCTTTAGCCTGTCTACTCCTGGGTGTTTCAGCCATTTGGGGAGTGAAACAGCAGATAAGAAATTCTGTCTCTGGCTGTTTCCCTGTCATTCTGTCGTTCAAGTACATGAATAAATCTTAACAAAAAATATGCATTTGGGTGCATTTGTAGTCATTTGGGGAGTGAACCAGCAGATGGGAGCTCTATCTGTCCATCTCTTTCTTTTTCTTCCTCTTAAAATAATTTAAGAAAAATCACCCATTTGTATTAAAAGATCCAAAATACAGATTCACTTCATTTACTTATTAAACAAATTTAAAAGGCTCTATTTTGAGGCTCTCTATTGTTAATAAAACTCATCTAATTCTAATTTTTGTATGCATCTGAATATGACAAAATGGTGTATCTTTACAAATCACCCTTACATGAATTAGGCTTTTTAAAAATCAGTTCATATGCTTAGACTTATGTGTGCACTTGTGAGTATGTGCACATTTGTATGTGTGTATTATTTTTTCTTCCTGTGACATGAAGTAGGGACTTGTCTACACTTTGATTCCCATGGCCTAAAACCAGATTTGGTACAGAGTAGCTTGTTGAATGTACAATGAGTTTTCTCATTATTGAATTCAGGGTTTAAGAGGAAGTCAAAGACTTTTTCTGTTTTTTTTTTTTTTTTAAACCATTCTTCTCTTTGCCTCTGTCTGTAGTTTTCTTTCATTTTCATTTCTCTGCAGCTGGGGAGAGAATTAGGCTCTCAGACACTATGATGGACATGTGCATGGCTGGTAGGAGTGTGGGAACGTTTTGCAAAGGATGCCTGGGGTTGCTGTTGAGGATGGGGCAGGTTGACTGCAGGTTCTGTCTGTTCTCTATGGCTATGCAGAGGCTGTGGCTATGCAGCCTGGTCTGGCTCAACTGCCCAGTTCCTAAAGTCACACAGGGCTTCCTTCTTGCCACACATTCCATCTTTTTGGTTAAAATTAAGAACCAGTCACATGCAGGGTGGGTGCACATTTGGCTACTGGGGTTTCTTAACAATTCTTTTGGGAAAGGATGTATGGATATCCCTGTTTTCAAAGACTCTTGTGGTTCTTGAACAGAAAAATTACACTCAGAGCTCAAAGAGGATTACTCCCGCTTCTGCCGACAGAAAATGTAGGTGTTTGAGTCGATGTTTTTACCTTTTGACTCCTATCTTCCTTAAATGTCAAGTCATGGGGTTGTTGATACAGCATCAGGGCCACCCATTCAGCTGTCAGTGGGCCAGTCTTACAGAAAAACTCCCCTGTAGGCACCGTCAGCGTTTACACGGCCTGGCTTTACTGCTTTTAAATGCTGAGTCTCCTTTCCCTGTGGGCCCACGAGGCATGGGTGGGCTGCACTTGACCACTAGATAGGAGACAGCATCATCCTGGGAGGAGCTGATCTAAAGCAATGGGTTGCCAGGCATCTGTTCCCAGTGTTGTCTCTGCTGAAGACATTCCAGGAAGCCTGCATTTCTTTCTGTGCTGCCATGTGAGCCTTTTGGGTCCTTCTCGTTGATCTGTACTACATTCTAGGTCCATGGAAGTTAACCTAGACTTTCTGTGCTGCAAGATTGCCAGGACTTCTGAACTCCTAAGGTTTGGTTGGAACATTTATGTAGTTCAGTGGTGACTAGATGAGGGACGTTCTCTTGGTCATTTCCGAGACTCTCCTGTGCCCTCCGCCTGTGGACAAGGTATAGCTCACTTGCCTTTTCTTGTTGATGTGCGCATGCTCTCAACTTATCTCTCCCCAAATTCTGTTCAAGTCTTTACCTCCCATATGCTTACCACTTTCCTAAACCAAATACTTTATTCTCTTCTTGTCCTGTCAGTCCGGACAGCCACATTTGGAAACATTTCCATGAAATATGAAATCCAGGCTTCACTGGCTGTTTGAATCACAACCCACAAACCACATTGCTAGTACATGCTCACCACACATACTGACACACACTTACCAAACATACACAAAGTTGCACCTTTTTTTTTTTTAATCCCCTCTCTGCGTGTAACATCTCTGTAACCTCTGGAAGTAAACCCTGCCCCATTACACACAAGATGGTATCACTAGTGCAGTATGTGCAGATAGGTGGAGGCCTCTACCAGTGTGTTAATCAAGGGCCTGGTAAGGAAAAGAAGTGTTGCCTTCACAGAATCCTAATAGCACAGAGGGTGACTGCCCACAGTCTGGACTAGAAGGAGGAGGGAGAGGGATAGGAATACATGGGGAGAAGATACTCTCTCCTGTGCACCCCGTGTTAGGTTGGGGGAAATGGAGATGTGCTCTATTTTTTTCTTGTCCGGGAACAGTTGAAAGCCTCTGTGTAGGCCAGTGCAGAGCCCTGCCAAGTGCCAGTTTCCTCAAAGGTGGGGATGGTACATTAGGTTTAACCTTCATGCCAAAGCAGCCATCTGAATGCCAAAGTCATGGACGATCTGAGGCTTCCCTTTAGTGCCTTTCTCTGCCCTGGCCTCTTGCCTCTGTGTGCAGCTCTGTCTGTCCCTCCGCATGTCTGTACCTGTGTGGCCTGGCCACTCGGTGCCTGCATGTCCCCCACCTCTCTGCTTCATGGTTCCTGTGCGCCTGCCTTGTGCCTTTCATTACCACGTTAACAAACTCGAGTCGTGCCTAACGAGGACGCCTCATACGTTATGCTAATGATCAAGAGACATGTTAATGATATTTTAGAAGCCTAATTAGTGGAATATATAACTATATGCAATTTGGTAATGGACTGTGACAACAAGTTGTTAAAAGGGGGCTTGACAAATCCAGTTGCATGTGGCCTCAGACAAACAGGAGCTGAGAATGGATGCATGGAAACCAGACAGGGAGATGGAGGGCAGAGGTATGCACTGGGGGTGCGAATGCCCACGTGTGTGTTTGTGTGCCAGCAGATCTTTCTTCTGGATAGTGTTGCTTTCTTATCATCCTTCCACTGTCCTAAAACCACAAGGCTAACTGTGTCAGAAGAATTATTTTCTAATGTTCCTTAAGCAATTGCTACTGCTGCCATTGATCATACTCATATATCTTTGTTAGAAATGTTATTTTGATTATGTTGTTCTCTACAATATCCTTACTTGCAATTTGTAATAGGAGATGTACTCACAGAAGATAGGTCCTTGTGCCAGAGGGAAATTTTATTGTGTTATAAACCAACAATCAAGACTGTGTAAACTGGGAAATAATCTGTACAGTGTCTATCAACATTTTGATAGTCTGGGTAGGAGAAAAACAAGGAGTGGTGTGTGTAAAATCAGTCAGCTGTTTGTCATTTTCTCTCAGTGAGAGGATTGGCGGGAGGTGTATCTTCCTTCACTTTGAAGCTACCTTCTTCTAGCATAGTGATCCCAATTTGTGGGCCATGGGCTCTGGGGAAGCTGTGAAGTTGCTGGAAAGATTTGATAAATCCATGCACAGCCCAAGCACCCAAGCATTGTCTCTAAACAGAATAATGTCATGCACACACATACAAATTCACCTACTAAAATGCTCTGAATGTATGAGATGCTATTACTGTTAATGACATGCACATTTGTTTAAAAAAGCACTTTTTTTCAGTTCCTGTTGGCATTTTGTTCGTGTGTTTCTTTCTTCCATCTGTAGAAGCTAAAAATGTAATGACTCTTGTAGTGATACTTGTAATTTTTTTTGATGTTAAAAAGGATACTATATATTCACAAAGGCTGGGAATCTCTGTCATTAAAAACTGTTTGTAAATTAAAGCAAGTAGATTTTGCTGGTTTGTGAAGATTCATTTTATTTATTTGAAAGGCAGAGTGACAGAAAGAAAAAAAGATCTTTCATCCACTGATTTATTCCTCATATGACAAGTGCAATGGCCAGGGCTGGGCCAGGCTAAAGCCAGGATTCTGGAACTTCATCCTGGTTTCCCATGTGGATACAGGAACCCACACACTTGGGCCATCTTCTGCTGCTTTCCTAGGTGTATCAGCAGGGAGCAGGACTGGAAGTGGAGCAGCTGAGACTTGAACTACATGCCAGTGTTGTAGCTCTCTCAGCACCACAGTACTGGCCCCTGGATTTTAGTTTTGACAACTATTTTAATTGTAGAAAGTATGTTTGTACAATTTTCCTGTCTCTCCAATGACCATTAATACACATTTGGAACTGTACTTCTTTGGGGTAGAAAAATCTCCCATGGTCAGAATTCAACAGTTATCACAAAGAATGTATCATACCACAGTCCACCGGGTAGACTCTTAGAAACTGGGTGCATATATTACACCAGCCAGCAGGAGCCTTGAAATATCTTTCTTTTGCTCATGAGTTAGTTGGCTCAGGTTTCACAATGGGTCTTCTAGGATGGCACTGGGCAGTGGGCATGGGGGCAGAGTAGCCTCCCACAGTGGTGCAAAAGTCAATTCTTGAGCTGTGTTCCTTTGCCTTGCTGGGTGTTATCTTCAAAGACTTGATGTTAAAAAGAAAGAAGGAGAAATATATGCCATGCCACTTATTCAGTTATGTCCTCTTGACACATAAGACACATAGGTTAGTCCTGTGAATCTACAGTCCACAGCCACAACACCCGAGGCATTTAGTCCTGTGGATCTATCCACAGCACACAGTCTCAACATCAGAGACGGTTAGTCTTGTGAATCTAGACACTGTCCACAGTCAGTGTTGTGCTAAATGCCTGCTGGTGAGGGAAGTTGCCTTTTCAAGGGGAACAGCGGTTTGTCTTTTCAGAGGTATGGGAAGAAGACTGCCTAGAGACCTGTTTTGAATGCAGAAGGTCCAAAAAATGCCTTGTGGACTTGGTTCTCTGAGAAACTTGTATTCTCTCTCTTTCCTCTTGTGGCCTGTCTTTCCTCCCCTCTTGCTGTTCCTCTTGCATTAGGTCTTGGGAGACTTGGAGTTCCATCTGTAAGACCCTGAATTCAACAAGTTCCCCAAGTGCAGCCTTTTGCCTTCCACCCTTCAGACCTCAGGCAGGCACCCTAGTGCATCTCTTCCTTCTCTCTTTCTCCTGCAGTTTTATGGATAAAGCATTGAAGGCGGATTTTTATGAACTCAGGATTCTGTTATTACATTTGATATTTGTTTCCAATTAAAAATGAAAACTAATTTTGGGGAGGGAGATGGAAAGGGGAAAAGTTTATAAGTAAGCCAGTGGAAAAAGCACATTCATTATCAGTGTCTTTCTCACTGAGTCGTTTGAAGCTGGGAAAATTAGCAGCCGCTTTGAAGCTTAGAAGATCTTTCATCTTTGTGTGTGTGAGTGTGTGTGTGTTAATATTAAGTTGAGATTCCTTTTCTTGCCACTTATTTGGTTTTTCTGCTAATAATGAAATTATAATGAGATCCCTGATGGGATTTAAAAAAAAAAAAAAAGGAAAAAACCCACCTCACATGAATTATCCTATCCCCCTCCCCCTCCTTCTGTCTTTCTGTAAAATTTATTCTGCATAATAGGCCTTTGTTTCTGAATTGGAGAAGAAACTGAAGGAGGCCAGGAGTGGGAAATGCCCCCCATTGTTCCTTCTCCTAACAGGCTGTGAAGTTCTCCTAGGCAAACCTGCTCCCCTTTTCTTCCATCTCCCAGTCCAGCTTCTCCCTTGGTCTCCTGTCACTCCCCATCCCTCACCACACTGTTGGGTGGGCAGGAGGCAAAGGTGAGTCCTTGATGTTTTTTGCAGGCATAATGGTTTATTCAAGTTGTGTATACCCATCCTGCCCCTCTTAACTTCTGAAGATTTGTGACTTGGCCTGATGTGGAGGAAACCAAACATTCTGTCCCGATTGACAGAAACACGGTACTTTGAAATCTGGGGGAAACCACACAGGGTGATAACAGTTTTGACAGGTTTCCATCCCTGTTGCCTTTGATTCCTATCCTATTGTCCTTTATCAGTACAGGCTTTTGAAAATTCCCTTGATTACAGACATCCGTTGCCCTGGATTGAGCATGGGCAGGACATTATCCTGTCCTGGCCTGGCCACACGTGGTTGAGTAGATGAGTCCCTTAATGGATGAGTGGATAGACCATTTATGACAGACACACAGAGGCCGGCCTTGTGGCAAAGCACATTCAGCCACTGCCTGCAACACTGGCATCCCTTGTGTGTGCTGGTTCGAGTCCCGGCTGCTCCACTTCTGATCCAGCTCCCTGCTAATGTGTCTGGGAAAGTAGTAGAAATTGGCCTAAGTCATTTGGCCCCTGCACTTACATGGAAGACCTCAATGGAGTTCCATGCTCTGGCTTCAGCCTGTTCCAGCCCTAGCCATTGTGGACATTTTTGAAGTGAACTCACCAGGAGATAGAAAGTATTTCTCTCCTCTCTCTCTCTCTCTCTCTCTCTCTCCTCTCTGCCTTTCAAATAAGTAAATAAATAAACCCTTTGTAAAAAGATAAGCATGCACTTTCCTCGTTCAATCCTTTCTGCCTGTAGGAAAGGCAGCACTGTGGTGTATTGCAATGAGCGGTTTAAGTCTTGACAAATCTCAATTTCAGAAAACTGTTTTATAATCCAATCTATAGCTTTATTGCTTTGCTGTTTTGTCTTAAGCCAGAGGTGGCCAGTAGTTGTTTGCCTATCTGAAGACTTCGGAAAAGTGAGGGTAGAGAGTGGGCACAAAGAGTGTGTTTCATGTTCGTGGCTTGGTCAAAGGAGATTTTCCCGAATTTCCCCTGCTTGGGGTGCTGATCAATGCCGGTGACTGATTTCAAGGCCTCCGTCCCCTTCTCCCTCTGCCTCCTCACCATTAAACAGGTATAATAAAGCTGGAGAATCTTTACAGTTGGTGATTTTATATCACAGATCAAAGATCAAAGCAGAGGAATACACAGCAACCGTAAAATTAACTGCTTTTTCAATTTTACAATGCTTTCAGTGATAGAGAATCTTATAAATTTAATATTAATTAAACACTTAGCTTTTAACCTCCTCCTGCATCTACTTTTGGCTGGTGGCTGGAAAAAATTAATTGGGCATCTTAAATCTTGTATTACCAACGCCTTGACAGGAGGGGTTTCAAAAGCACTTAGAACTTCAGCAAAATGCACTTGGAGCATTTGTCCTTCCACTCACCTAATTGAAGATGCTTTTTTTTTTCCTTAAGGAAAAATGAGCCATTTGCTATTTTTTTTTTCAAAGGAAGTATAACTTACAATCCCTTTTCATAGCCTGAGCTTTAATTCAGTCCGTTGGCACATTAAATACTTCACAAAATGGAAGCTGTTGAACTTCCATTATTATAAATGCCCTATTGATTTTTCAGTGCATCGGTACAGATGTGTGGCTGACAATTGGTTCAGCTGATCATCGTGTCACCTGAGGTCTGTGCATGCTCAGTGCAGCAAGCGTTGCCTCTGCTTTGGTGACCGTGGTGAGAGAGTCAGAGGTGGTGGCCCTTGCATGGGGAACAAGAAAGTCAGAATAGCAGCAGAAGGAAGTAATATTTCTCCTGAAGGCAGTCCCAGGAGGTCAGAAGCCAGAGTGATGGAAGAGATGCTTTGGGGGAAGCTAGACCAGCCAGTTCCCATTTTCTGAGCTCCATGAGGAACTGACCCTGGCCTTTTGTAGGGGGACAGGCATTGCTCTTGCTGTAATAGCCGGGCAGAGATCCATGTCTGAGCTTCAGAAATGGCTTTGTAGAAATAATAATACCCATACATTGCACCTCCATAGCACTTTTTCTCCCACGAGCTGAAGCACTTTCATTCATGCAGTCTCATTTTTTCCCTCACACTTCACTGTGAAGTACTTAGGAGTGAGCAAGATCAGGCCACCTACTTTACCCAAACTGGTTCTTTGCTTTGACTGTGCATTTGAAACTGGCATCTGGGATTTCCAACAAACACAGCCAGGGACCCAAGAAGGAATCTTTCTGTATGACTTTCAGGTGGCTGAGAGAAGAACATTGATTGCTTTTGACTAGCACAGTGCCCAGGGAAGTCCCCTGAGTTATGAATACCTCACTTTGAGAAAATCTATAAGAAATCCAATTTGGGAGGGGACTAAAGAAGTTATTATTTTTTAAAAAAATTTCTGGAAATTTTATTTTAAAATGGTCCATTATAGGTTTACTTTGAATTACTAAGTCCTCTAGTCCTACAGTCTTCTAATGAGACTATAAATCAGTTTACAACTGATACTCCAGAAGCATATTTTGGTGAGAGATGTAGAATTTGCAGCACAGCAGCCTCCTGCCTCTGGCTTTGGGCTGCAGTACTCTCTCTTCGAGCTTCCAGTAGTCACCTTGACAATCCCTCATGGCAAGTAAGGAGCATTTAATCTGTGAAATAATCAATTAGCAGTGGAGTCACCACTGAAACAGGGAGTCCAGGCTTCCTGCAACTGGCCGCTCTACACTCCCTGTGAAGCCATCCGCTTCCTGCCCTGCCCGTTGCAGCTGAGCTTTCTACAGCTCTCAAGAACTGGATTGATGGGATGTGGAATTTGATAGCTGATAACTTAAGGAGATTGGTAAATTTAACGACTCTATTAGAAGATGGCATTTCCAAGATCAGCGGCAACATTTGCCTGTGTTGCCAGTGAGTGCATCTGTGGAGATCCTTTATATATGTATCTCCCTGTTTCTCTATCTATCTAGATATATATGATATGTGGGGTGCTATAAAATTTTTAGTGCCTTAGTTTGGGTTGACCGCCTTATTGCTCACGAGTGAGCTATACAGGTCTTCCTTAACAAGTGGCAATAAAGGCTTTACAGCACCCCTTACACCATCACATATTTTTGTTTAGGCCACATATTGTCTTTTTCTTTTTAAGTCTCCCTTTGCTCATGTCCCTCTCAAGTACCTTTGTTGCCATGGCAACAGTTCCACAGTTTCTTAGGGTGGCGTGGACTGACATCCTCATGCAGGATTCTTCAAGGCAGTGATTGTTTAGACTGACCTCCAGCACTCAGTTGGGGCCAGGGCTGTGGCCCTTACCCTGGTCGTCAGTGACACTTTTTTCTTCTCTGCCAGAGGCTCTGTGTATTGGGCAACTGTGGCTGTCCCTGTGTGCACCATTCTCCATGTCTTGGGGACCTCTCCTGCAAAGAATGTGAAGAAGGACTGAAAAATAGCAGGAGTGTCAAACATTTTGGCTTAAATGTGGAGCATAGTACACACTGCGTCCAGATAGAAAGGGGGAAATCTCTTTATTCTAGGAGAGCTTTTTTTGGAGTTCACTCACAAAGCTACCTTGTGCATTTTCAGATTCTCTCTCAGCTTGTCCCCTTCCTGCATCCTTTCCTCCTCTTTGACCTATGGAATGTGAGTCTTGGCCAGAGCCACAGAATTGTTTATATTTAGGGAAACTGAGGCTCTACAGGTCGTGTGGCTTGCCGGCTAGGGTCATCTCTGGATAGGATGAAAACCTACATCTCCCAGCCAACAGTTGGACATCAGCTTCACCATGATTAGTTGATTCTTTAAAACAGAAATGATTCAAAAGGTTTTACTGTCAAGCTCATTTCCCATCAAGCTGCCTCAGCATTTATATACAATGTAGAGAGATTTGTTTGGCAAATGTCGACAGGTGGTAAGCCCATATCTGTCAAATTCCCAATTTTTTTTTAAAGATTTTCCTAAGGAAGCCTCTTTTTTTTTTTTAAGAATTATTTTATTTATTGAAATGTCTTTCAGACATTTCAGTCAGAGAGAGAGAGAGAGAGAGAGAGACTTCCATTCCACTGGTTCACTCCCCGAATGACCGCAATGGCCAGAGCAGAGCTGATCCGAAGCCAGGAGCTTCTTCCAGGAATCCCATGTGGGGGCAGGTGCCCAAGGAGTTGGGCCAACTTCTACCGCTTTCCCAGGCCACAACAGAGAGCTGGATCAGAAGAAGAGCAGTCAGGACTCAAACTGGTACCCATATGGGATGCCGGCGCTGCAGGGGGGGCTTTAACCTGCTGCACCACAGCGCCAGCCCCCATAAACAAGAAGGTTGACTTGTCAATTCCTTGATGAAAGGTAAGCGTTCCTGTATACTCAGCTACATTTGGAATATTGTATTTAAGAGTGTATAGGAAAGGATTTCACAATGTTCATAGAAAAATGGAGTGAAAGTTATGAATTTATTTTGGTGCAAAATTCTGGTTTTTTCATAATACATAGTAAAATTGTATTATGAAGAAAACTATAAATGAATTACAGAATTGTTTATGCACCAAATAAACGTGTACTTTAATTCCATTTTTCCATAAACTCTTTGAAGCACCCTTGTATATTTACATATTTTGTATGGGCAACACTTTGATTCTTTTTTGTTTGGCAGCATGAAGGAATAGGTGAACAATCACAGATGATAGGAGAAATGCTATCACTAAAGGCAGTTTTTCAGAAAGGTGCTTGGAAGAAACCCAAAACAATGCCAACCTTTTTCTCTGGTCTTTGCAGTCATTAAGAGAGCTAGCTCATGTCATCAAAAAGGGGAGGAATGTTCCTGGAATACTACGTGGCTGACATTGGTGACTTTTACTGTGTGAAAATAATTCAAGCCCCAGAGTCTTTTAGCATGGGCATGGAGATTGTATAATTCATTCTTGGATGACATGAAGAAGAATCCTGAATATACTTTTCTATGTTTCCAGAGCCTGAATGAGAAATTCTTTGTGGCTAGGTAATAAAGCATTTTCAGAGACAGGCCATGCTCTGTTTTAGCCCTCCACTTGATATTTCCAACATGTAGGGGTGGTGTGGCGCTCTCATATTTGAAGAGTGGGTATGCTGTTTTCATATACAGGCCGCCTGTAGCAATCAGCGATTCGCCATCAATCCATCTATCAACTAGAAAACACTGTAATATTCCACTCTATCATGTTTTTTGTTACCCAAGTCCTACAAAAAAGGGAAAGCTAACATTCTCTATGCTCCCACCCATCAGTAAAGAAGAGATACTCTGTAAAATACATGGAATAACCCTGAAAGGAATTATGATTCCCAATTGACAGATGAGGAAACTGAACTTTAAGAGAGATTCAATAAATTGCCCCATCTGCTATGACTAGTAAGTGGTAAAATTCAGGTTTCTCTGATTTCAAAGCCCATATTCTTTCCTCTGAGTCATGTTACAAACTAGGTACTTGGCACTTATCTCTTGTGCAATCATTGCGTCTTTGCTTTGTTAATGTGGTTCATGGTTCTCCCCATAAGTCATAGTAAAATAAGAATGACGAGCACTTGGCATCTTCACAGAGAAGCCTGAGAGTCCATAAGACTCACCTTTGTCAGCTCCTGCAGCTTTCCAGCTGGTGTGATGTCCCTGACAGGGAAGATCAGGAAACAGCAGCACAGGGGCCCCAGAAGGGAGCCCTTGGGACCTGGCAGAATGGGGGGTGCTGGTGAGAGAGGGAGGGGAAGGCAGAGTACAGTAATCTAACTGACACAGAGTTGCATCTCCTTTTGCTGGCAGGTTAACACAGAGGATTTTGGTTTTGGTTGTTTGGTTTTTTTAAGATACCTTTGAAAAGCTACCATCTGTGTAGTTAAAACACAATGTATAGTTTCATAAAACTGGTGCGAGGGACAGTAATTTTCTATGAAGTTCGAGGTACTTTTCAGACCAATTTGAGTGTCTTTGGCTGTAAGCAGCACAGAGAAGTCAGAAGGAGGGGGGCAGAAATTAAGTAAAAAAAGTAAAAGCGAGCTTTCTGCATTAACCCTTTTACCGAGATAATGTGCAAAACATAAATAATCCACATAGAGAGTGACAAGTCCACTTACTTAATTCATTATTTATTTTAGTTTTTGAAGGAGCTCATTGCTAGTAGCCTCTGGGCATATTTACAAGTGTGATAGAAAAAAAGACAGTTCCTGCCATTATTGTTTACAATCTACAATAGATAATACGTAAACAAGACATATTGTTTGTTTTTGTAGACAGACACTTGCATCCAGATCTGTTTTATACAAGCAAGAGTAAAGCAGTTACCGTGCATATGAAATCAGTAAAATAAATCAATTTTTGCAGCAAACCAAGGGAAATACTACAAATGAAGGAACTGGAGATGTTTGGTCCCTGTTTGGCTATTTTCAGATTTCAGACATTATTTTGGAAGCCATTTTGGTCATTGTGGAGTCCAGAATTGAGTGAACAGTGTTGTGGCTTGTTTGTTCCACAGGCTGAGCCTGGGCAACACTCAATAACACCCCTCACCTTCATGGGCCATCAGCCGGAGAGAGGCAAATTAGAGCAGTGGCAGAAGCCACAAATCACAGGCTGTTGTTAGACTCAGTCTGACCCTTACCATCATTTTATCTGAGTCCTCTTGGATTTAATGTGATTCCTTTCACACCACTCCCTCTCTGGACAAATACTAATATTGTTACTGTTATCACCATGATTACTTGGGGCTGACCTAAGACCCTTCTGCCCTGCAACCGTAAGACCTTGCCATTAAATAGCCCTTGCTGCACCTCATTGACATGCCCGTCCTGGAGTGGAAGTTACAGAGAAGGGAAGTTTCATTTGGTGCCCCCACTGCCCATGCTTCCTTCATCTTCCTTATGCATTCTTCTTCCCGTGGTGCCACCTAATTTATCAAGGAATTAAAATCTCAGATGTTCTGATTTTCAGAGGAGGATGGGGAGGAAGTCAAGCTCTGTGTTCAGGGAAGTGAGAGCAGGTGCACCTGTCTCGGGCTCACAGCACAGCCTTTCCCTAACAGACAGGGGAGTGGGAGGAGAGCCAGCCTCGAGGACCCTGACTGTGTAGGCTTTCATTAATCCAAGAGTAATTTCAGGAGTTACAGTAATCCAAGTATAATAATACTTGAAAATAGAACATACAGAATACCCACTGAGGACAGTGTACAAACCCGATTTGGGTTTTTATCTATTGCTGTATATCATCTCCCCAAAACAGTTGTAATGAGGCCTTTACAATTATTAACAGGCTATGAAGAATCAATATTATGGACACACATACTGATCATGATCTAGTGGGTGTTGTAACCATGAGCTAACTCATTGGTGCTCTACCAAGTTGATGGTGATGGAAAGGTGAAGATGGAGGGATGAACTGATAAAATTAGGCTGACCCTGGAGGTCACCTCCAACGTTGAAAATTGATTTTGTGAGGCCTGGATTTAGGGCTGCTCAAGGCGGGTTAACTGGAATGGAAGAGACCTTAGAAATCCCTGATCTGTTGCTTTTTAGGTAAGAAAATACTGAACAGATAGTAAGTCCCTTAAGTAACATAAGCTAGTCAAGAAATAGTTTTCCTGGTAAGTGTGCTGCTGTATGCATTTTCAATGTAGAACATCCTCACTTGAATGGTGTTACTTATTTTCCTTCTTCAAGGAAAATTATACTTCAAATGATCACCTGGTTTTCTTTCTTTTTTTTTTTTTTTAAAGATTTATTTATTTATTTGCAAGAGTTACAGAAAAAGAAAGGCAGAGGCAGAGAGAAGAGAGAGACATCTTCCATCTGCTGGTTCACTTCCCAAATAGCCACAACAGCTGGGTTTGGACGAGGCTGAAGCCAGGAGCCAGGAGCTTCATTTAGCTCTCCCATGTGGATGCAGGGGCCCAACCACTTGGGCAATCTTTGGCTGCCTTCCCAGGTACATTAGCTGGAGCTAGATCCGAAGTGGAACAGACAGGACTCGAACCAGCACCCATAAGGGGTGCCATTGCTGCAGGCAGTGGCTTTACCCGCTAAGCCACAGCGCCAGACCCAGTCACATGGTTTTCTATCACCGGTGTTTTCATTGCCAGGTCTGCTTTGCTTTCTCCAAGGACACAAGGGAATGTTTCTGGAAGCTAGCAGATTCTGAACAGAGACCATCATCATGAATACTGCACCCCCTGGTCATTTCCCTGCAGCCCTGCAGGTGTCCCAGTACACAAGAGGCAATGTCTTATGGTTAATACTGTGGTCTGGATTCTGGCTGCCAGGGTTCGAATCCCAGCTGCTTCACTAATAGGCTAGATGATTGGGCATATTTTCGAACTTGTTTTTATGTCAATTTCCCTGTTTATATAGTGGGAAGAATAATAGTGGTATCTACTTTACAGGCGTTTACCTCATAGTTAACAAAGGGAAGTCATTTAAATGGTGCATGGCATATGTTAAGCCTGACGCCCTTCTCCCTCTAGCAGTGGTCTCAGCTACCTGAAAGTTTACACAATTTGTTCTCCCATCCAGGTGAGGCAGGAACTCTTGGAACAGTCTTGATTAATAGTGTCCAGCTGTGCGGCAGCACAGCCCTGAGTGGGCAGGACTCTTGCCTGGAAGCCAGCTGACCTCCACCTGTGCCTTCAGTGCCTGTGTCTTCTTCTGGACCAGCATAGAGCAAGACCCGTCCATTTGTTTGAGGAGCTCCTGTGTTGCTCTCTGGCCACCCCTCCTCCTGGTTTCCAGGAGCCTGTAACTGTGGGGGTTCTGGGAGATTTGGCCAGAGGCACCTCCCCCCAGGGCCTTGGAGGCCAGGTGAACCCTGAAAGCCCAGCTCTGTGTTTTTGGCCTTCTGCAGAGCCCCACCTGTCTCCACACTTGATGACGCTTACGTCAGACCAACAGCATGACTATGTGAAAGCCCTGGCATAGGTAACATCTGTGGGAGACAAACCGACCATTTCCTTGTACCTTGTCATTTAATGGGTGTATTTGTGAAGGCTCTGAAAAGCTAATGCTTTTTGAGATTGGGTGGCTGTTGAAACTGTGTGGACCAGACTACCGGGGCAGTGGTTAATATCTATTGGTGCTTTCCTTTCTCAGCAATGCTAGCTGGGTCCTGTTTCTGGAATACACACTGCCCACAGTATTGAACTGTCCCCTGGAGGGCTGTAAGCTCACAAGGAAAGGGTCAGTTTCCTGGGACTACCCTAACTCCATCCCATGGGCACAAACTTTCTGTTTATCCAGCATGATTGTGGGAGGTCGGGCCTCCCATGGACACTGTTTGGGGTCATTTTTAGGGGGCTGCAGACTGTGGGAGGAATGAGAACTCTTGATCATTTTCTAGCCTTGCAGACCAGCTGCTGTCACTGTTGTGGGGAGGCCCGTGTTCCCTGAACCATGGGCGCGTGGCTCCACGGAGGTCTGCCAGCAGGCCCTGCAGCCTAGTAGGTGACCAGAGGCTGAGTCCTCTGTCCGTAGAGATGGCAGTTGTGAGCAGGAACCAACTCTCAGGCTTCCATGGCTGCACACGTCCTGTCCTGTCCTCTGCTTCCAGGAGGCAAGAGATAGAGCTCTGAGAAGGTTGGAGTGTGTGTTGGGGGTGGGGGAAGAGGGGGACTTGGTGAGTGTGGGGGGTGGGGAGAAAAGGAGGAACAACTGTAAAAAATGTTAATTTATTAATCACTGAATACACAGCAGTTCATCTGAAATGCTGTTGCTATGCCAACACCCTGGGAGTTTATTTTCTTAATCCAAGAGAGGAGCTCTCAGTCCCTTGCTCCCCTGCTGTGCCATTTGAATTTGCTGCTGCCACCGCTGCCACCGTGGTATCTGTTTTAAAAGTGGGGGGCGAGGGGGCTGGAGGGGGGGAGGGGGAAGCCGGGCTAAACCACCAAAGCAGTCAAATGCAAAGCAGCGAGAGGCCTTTCTCAGTGCGACTTAGTAAAAATGACACAAATTAATATACTCTACTTAAACCAGACCAAGATTAATGGTTCTCTTTCAGTGCAGCTTAGCCCAACTGTCACTCGACAGGCGTTTGTCGGACAAAATCAACACTAATCAACATTTATTCGTCTCTTGCCCTTGGGTCTGAGGCGCGCAAGCGGGCTGCGCCATTCTCCCGCTCGTCTCGCCACGCTTTTCACCCCCTATCCAGCTCCTCCATATATCACCCTTCCTCCTGGTGCCTCTCCTCGTACGGATCCACACACTCAGCCATCAGGGTACATTAGAGGCATGATAGATTTTCTGTTTTAATTTACATCTATTATATTACAACATAACAGATTTGGATTCAGTAGAGACCAGTGTCTCCTATAGCCAGACTCCTTGGGAGGATTTCTGCATTCACTTATTAAGGTTCGTTAAGGTGCAGCTTCAAATAGATTCCCCTCTTCCTCCCTCGGTCTCCCTCTGCCTCTCTCTCTTCCTGGCTTACTCAGTAAAGATGTCTTGGTGCACCTTATGCAGGAGCACAGCTCATTTTCTTTAGACTTGGCTTCCTGTGCTGCATCGAATGAGGCTGGCTGGGTGCCTCCCTCACTTTCTGATTGGACTTTGATCAGCCAACAATGGGAGCTGCAGAGGCCCTGCTTCCCTGCCTGGCCTGGGGAAATGGGCCTTGACAAATCTGGTGGCCTCCAGTCACTGGGTACCTCCTCCCAGGCTTTAGTTCTAGCCCCGAGCATCTTTTTTTCTTTCTCTTTTGATCTCAGTTACAGTTAGATTTTATTTCTGTTGAAACACAAGTCTGCAGAGACAGGGGAAGAAAGAGAGGGAGGAAACAAATTTGGTTGGGTTAACTAAATAGAAGGATGTTGAAAGGATGACTGAAGGAGTGAGTCTGAGCAAGGCTATTTCCTTTTCTACATTGGCATCTTGAAAGCGTCTTGTTCCAGTGTGGAGCGAGGTGCGTGTGCCCATCCTGTTTGCAGCATGTGGGATGTGTGTGTGTCTCTGTGTGTGTGCAGTTCCCCCGAAGAGTGCCTTTCCACCTTCTTTGTGAAAATGACTGTTATTCTTATCCTTTCTTTTCTTCCCTCTCACTATAGGATTAACTACACTTTTTATTTGCGAGCATAGTATTTCCTCTTGGTTTTTAGAGTGGCTGCGGTATTTTATGGTTATTACTAAAGTCACAGTAAACTTTGATTATCTGTTCACCTGTTTGCTGACTGCAGAGAAGAGCTGGAGAAAGGGACAGAAATCCTCCCGTGTGCTCCTGTCTTTCACTCTGTAGTACTTTCTGTGTGGATTCCAAAGCTGTGTGCAATGCCCCAGGAGCCTTTCTTCTCAAATTGGCTGTAATGTTAGATCCCCTGGCCATTTACAAGGCCCGAGTTCTTTGGTCTTTCCACCCAGTTGCTGATTCTAAACTGTGCTGAGGTTTCTTTTGTGGCTGAAATACAGAGAAACCGCAGGCTGAGTTGGGGTTGTGTGGCTTGTGTGTGTTTGCATGTGGCCGCTGAAGTGTAGGATATGTTAGGAGGATAGCTTAGGCCTTCCATTTTGGTTTCTTATTACACAGCAATAAAGTAAATGATGCTTAGTATAACTTTGCACTTATAGGACTGTAGCTCAATTTAAGAAACAAAACTCCACCAACAGGAGTGCTCAGTGTCTTGAGCTTGGGAAACTGACCTCGTTAATTTTAATGAGGGGAAAAATTTTCCAGCTGGGGCTGAGAGGAAAATGAAATACCAATGAGGTTATCACTTTGGGTGATCTCCCTGAATTCAGCGTATAATCTGAATGATGCTTGGAGAGTTTTCTCGGATCCTACGGAGAGATTTGGAAGAGACAGCATATACCCTTGATAGTAGTAAAAGATTGCTTTCCCTGGTAGGCAGAGCAGAGCTCTGTGTGCTTCCTCCTAAAGGAGTTATTTGAGAAGTTAACATATTAAAAAGTTGTGCCAAAATAAAACAGAAAGAATAAATACATCAGCGTAATGCTTGATGAAGGCATTGGGGCTGGTCTTATGATACTTGAGACACTTGGTTGGAAGCCAAGAACATCTGAGCTCAGGTGCCTGTCATGGTGCTGACTCCCTTTGGGACTCCATGCACCTGTTTCTATATCACCCAAAGGCAAGAGGTAAATTGAGGGAATCCTGTCATTCAGTAGGCAGCTATTTGATTTTAACAGGAAGGTGATTTTTTGGGCCCTGCTGGGGAGGCGCTGACACATTGTGACCAATGAGGTTAGCATGACTGTAGGACAGTTTTCCCCTCCAGAAGGAGAAGCTGCTCAAGCTCCACTATCATTAGGTTAGGGACCACCTAGAGAAACGTAACCATTCAAGTGTCTGACCCTCTTCCTGTATTCTAGTCTGCTGGATGGCTGCTCCTGGGCAGGGATTGTTGCTTTGGGGAGGTGTGGGGCAGACATCAAAGGTTTTCTTCTCCCAGAGTTTGAGTTTGCTGACTCAAGCTCTTTTCTCATCCCTCTGACATGTCACTGCACTGAGTAGAAGATTGTGCAACCATCAGGTACAAATACACGTATCATCAAAGGGATGCTTTCTGATTAAATGGGGCCATCTGGATTTCAATGGAATATGGAGAAGGGTCATGAATGCTCCAAGTCCCCTTGAAATTCAACCCTTTTCTTTGCAAGCTGTAAGACAACAGTTAAGGGCACTTGTGCTGCTGCTGTGGCTGTGTGTGTATGTGATGGGAAATGCCGGTTGCCAAGCAGCAGGGAATGGACATAATCATGCTGCCTAGCAACAGCAGTGGCGTGGTCACTTGTGCAGATTTCTGTGCCTCTTCCTGTTTGGTCTGCTGGAAAATGCAGATGGCTTCTGTAGGTCCCTCTCTGTCCTAGCCACAGTGAGATGCAAGAGCACATGATGAGCCAGGGTAGGTGAAGGCACATGTGCATGTTTTAAACAGTGCACTTTCCAAACTGCGTATGGCCAAGTACTAATATTTGTATAGCATCACTCAGTTTCTCCTTTGAAGTTATTATGCACGAGGAGAAGAACTTTCAGGGATGAAGAGGAGTCTCAGCACGGTGCCAGACTCTCCTAGATGCAGTCCTCTACTGAGCTCAGTGAGCCTTTACACTGCATGTGTGAATATGAATCAGCCAGTTGTCTGATCAAGACACATACGAACACATGGTGAGGAAGACAAGGGAAGCAGAGAGTGACTGCTGATTTCACCTGGCAGACATCAAGGCAGGTAATGTTGCTGGGCTGCCCTTCCTGAAGCTCTGACCATCACCCGGTACACGTGACGCTCATCAGTGAGGTCACCTGCTCACTACAGAGTCTACAGAGGCTGGCTTGGCACAGGCCTCCTGGGTCAGAGTGCTGGCCTCTTCTGTTCATGGCTGTTGTATGTGTGTGGAGCTTTGGAAGCATGTGGAATGGAATGCCTAAGGAAGATACGACCTGGTGGGAAGAAGAAAGGAGTGAACACCCTAGCTTCACCCATCCAGGGATGGATGATTAGATACTGCCTGTCCATTTCATCTCCATGGGGCTGAACAGCTGCCAGAGTGCAGGCTTGGCATTAGCAGGTCCTAATTCAATCCTTATCTCTAGTACCCACCAGCAATGTGGCTTTACCAAGCTGCTTGTTCCCCCTGGACATTTAGGGCATTGCTCTTGTCTGTAAAGGACAGAAATGTTTGCCTCACAGAGTGGACTGGACAGGCAAAGAAGTCACCAGAGTGCGAGCGCCTTCAGCACACAGCAGGAGAAGGTAATTGTGCTGTTAGCCTCTTCCTGGAGGCTAGAAAGCAGAAAGTTGGAAAGAGAAGGTGGGCATTGTAACCGTCTTGTTTATTATAAACTTCAGCATCTCGGTTTTTGCCCTGAGTCTTAGCCTTCCAGATGAAGAACCATTATTTCCTTCCACTTTAGAAAATATGAGAAATCTCCTTTGAGTGTTGGACTTAGGATAATGGAGTACCTAGAAGATCTTAATTTATTTTTAGTTATTTCCTAGATGATCACTTAGGATGGTTTGTTTCCATTTCACAGATGGGGAGACAACAATACAGAACAATGAGCTTAATTATTTGGGATCCTAGAGACCACTGGTTCCAAGATGGGATAGAATCCTATGGCTTGAGATGCGCATTTGGCGAAGCCGTTTAGATGCTGGTCCTGGTCCAGCCCCAGCTATTGTGGACATTTGGGGAATGAACCAATGGATGGGAGATCCTGCTCTGTCTTTCCTTCTCTGCTCCCACCATCTCTCTGTCTTTCAAATAAATAATAAAATTAAAAATATATTTTTTAAAAAAGCCCATGGCCTGACGAGGTAGATGAACCCCCTTGCAAAGCCTGAGCAGGTGGAGTGAGGCAGGCAATCACTGTAGATACAAGCTAAGCTGCCAAGGCGTGATTTTTAGTTCAGGGAGTGCTCCATGGACAGTGTGGCCCGTGCAGGCCTGGGTATGCTGGTGGCTCAGCAAGGTTGGAAGAAGACCTCGCCTCTGTTCTGTTCTGCGTACGTTTGTGTGTCTGCTCCTGTGCAGAGTGGCAAAAGGATTCAGATGACGAAGGCTCTGGGTTCTAGCTACACTCTGTGGTCTAACTGAGGCTCTGCTAAGAGCTCTCATCCTTCTGTTTTACCAGCAAGGGTGATGATCATGATAACCTACTGCTCAGAGTAAGTTACATCCTGGGGTCAGGACTGACCAGTTGTGTGACTATTGTACACCTGCCACTTGGCAGACTGCTTCTTGCCCTTGGGGATCACGTGACAAGACTAGCATTAAAGTGTATACTTAATGTCAGTGGCTCCTGTGTCTTAAAGCAAACACAGGCAGTGTTCTGTGTTACAGGAGGATGGTTGCTTGGAATTCCTCTAGCTCTCAAAGTCAAAGCCTTTCCGACATAGCAACATCCTGGGCCATTTCTCATCTCCTGTACAGAGAGGGACCACCCCTCCAAAAGCTTCCATCCTAACAGCCATTCTGGGCTTTTGAGCAGAGTGCTTAAAGCACTGTGGTTCTAAAATTCCACACCACCTGTTCTTTCAGTTGTGGCCTCTCTGAGTCACATTCCATGGCCGTGTGCCGCAGCTGACTTGTGACACTGAGCCGAGTGTTTGACTCAGTGGGTGGGGGCAGGGAGGAAGGAGAGAGAAGAGAGGAGAAGAGCTGGGACTGGAGCTTTATCTGTCCTTAAAAGGGTCTAGTGACTCCCACCCTGGCACCAAGCAGCATGGCTCAGGACTAGAAGGCACCAGGGGCCTGCTCTGGACTGGGAAAGCACCTAAGGCTTTTTCCTCCCTCAGACAAGCTTCCTTAGCTGTCCTCTCCCTTGGCTGTGTCTGCAGAGGGGCTGCCTTCATGTTCCACAGGGTTCTTTCCATGTGACTGTGGCAGAGGCCACAAGCAGCTCACAGTGCAACCTTAACCCTTGTGTGACTCTGCAGCCATCCCTCAGCTGTTCCCAGGCCAGGAGGAGCAAGGAGTGCAGCCCCAGGAGCAACTTCAAGGCTTGGTGTTCCTCGTCCCCGCGGATTCCTGGAATTTCAGCTTTTATTGTAAATCAGCTGACACTGTGTTGTGTGCTGCGTAGCACCCCCTCCACCTGGCGTGAGCCTGTGGATTTGCAGCCTTCCCGTGACGGAGATCACACATTGGGTTTGGTTTCATATGGCCGGGGTGACTTTTGATATTCAGCTGACACCCTTCCTTTGAGGAAGTTAGCACACTTGATAAATTTTAAGCCTTTGACCCTCACAAATGTCCCTGGCAGATGGAGATGCAGGGAATAAAGTGCCTTGACTAGCCATTTGATGTGCTTATTGCCTTTGGTTGTTCTCGCTTTCATTTTGTTAAAGTTGTTTGAGCGTATGGGTTAGCAATATTCTGCTTTCATCTGGTCAGTCCCATCTCTAGGGCTGCTTGTTTTCACTGTGCCTGTTTTCCTAGAACTCATGTGCATTTCCACCTCTCCAAGAAGAGAAGTTGGTTGTGACAGAGTTCTGCACTCAGGAACCACGTGCAGGTCCATCTTGCAGAGACCGAGTTCCAGCGAGCGTAAGTGTCTTACCAAGGGGACAGGACTATAAATGACAAATGGCACCAAAAATAGAATCCAGGTATGAGCTCAGGCATTTCGCTTGGCTCTCACCTGCTTTGTTTCTTGATTCGGCCTCAGACCAGGACGTTCGTGGCGATGCTCCCTTTTCCAGTGTTGAGTGGTCCAAGTACGGTTCAGTGGTTGATCAGGAGATGGATCTCTTAGGAGTGAAGCTGGAACTTACCAGGGGAGAAGCTCAGAAGCTGTGACTGGGATTAGCACTGTAACCTTGTCCTGTGAGGTCTTTGTAGATAGTAAGTGCACATGGTGTATGATCAGATTTGACTAGATTTTTTTTTGTTAATCATGTTGAAAAAAGTTTCTTTTTTATTTTATTTGAAAGGCACAATGACGAAGAGAGAGACACTGATCTTCCATCCACTGGTTTACTCCCCAAATGCCCACAACAGTCCTAAGCCAGGAGTCTGGAACTCCATAAGAGACTCCCATAAGGTGGGCAGAAACCCAAGTATTTGAGCCATCATGTGCTGCCTCCCAGGCTGTGCGTTAGCAGGAGGGCAGATTGCAACCAGAGGCAGGACTCAATCCCAGGCATGCAGACATGGGATGCTAACCCCCTGCACCACAATGCCAGACCCTGTGGGTCCTTTAGTATTGGCAAGGACTTGGTTAACATATGCTATTTGCCATACAAAAAAAAAAAATAGACATGAGATGTTCAAAGAAAACAGGACAAAAACATCTGCCTTCAAGGAGCTCCCAGTCTGCATATGGAGACAGGACACAGAGCCTTCTGCCCTGAGCTTGGACTGGTACCACTGTGACAGTTATGTGGCGAGAGGCCACCTCTGGTTCTTCTGCTCAGTCCAGTTGTTTTCCATGGAAGGATACAGCAGGTGCCTGCTGTGATGGAGGAGATGTTTTATTTTAAGATAAAGTATGGAAGCAGCTGATTGATGGATTATAAACTGGGAGGGCCCCGATAAAGCTTCATTCTGGGGGCATCAGTATATTTCACAGGGAGCCTCCTGGGCATTAATTCTGCTGTTAATTTTGTTATTAGAGACCTAGCCAAACAAAGGGAGGTGGCAAAGCTCGAGGCTGGTTTAACCTTGATGAAACAGTGATTTCACCCAGGCTGATGTTCCCCATCTATCTTCATCCATCAAGGCACTGCTGAAATATGCTAATGAAGCCCGAAGAAGGAGCACCGAGCAGTGAAATGGGGCGTTTCAGACGCTCTCTGTACCCCTTATGACAGGACGCCGCCACTGACTGTCCAGATTTAGTAGAGAAGAGGAGCAGTGCTGACGTAGTAGTACTGTGGCAGAGATAGAACATAGGAATATAGGTGGAGGGCCCATCTGGCAGAAAGGAAGTGGGAGGCCAGAGATGTGCACCCCAGAATGGGACGGGTAAGCCTTTTTTGTGTGTGTGAAGAAGGGCTTAGTTTCCTTCGTTCTCTTTGACCCACCCCCATCCGTAGAAGAACCAGGTAAATGGTGTGCTGCAGACGCTGAAGCTTTTTTGTTTATAAGTTCCAGAATGTGACCTCCCACTTTGCACCAAATCAAGTTACCTGTCACCATGTCAGCTTGCATCACTGTGTTTGTTTCCAGTGGGTAAATGAGCTAACACCATGGACTTTTTTCTTTAAAGTCACAATCTTCTGGGTACATAGTACATGGTGGGGCATACCACTAAGTTATTCTGATTATGATAATCCAACTAAATTCTGACATGTATCCTCCAAAGAAGTGAATTTATAACCTGCATTGTGTAGGTTAGATTTGAGAGGTTAGCTGCTACATACCCAGTAAGTAGCATGGATGGTGGTCACACCTGGGTCCTTTGCTTGTACCTTCAGGGTCTGGCGGCTCTTATGCAGCTGGAAGCCCTGGTTACTGTTGAGAGTAGCTTCACTCACTTACCAGTTTATATATTGTTTGGGTTCAGTAATATTAACTCCAGTATTTCGCTTACCAGTCTTTCTTTCCTAAATAGACCATAACCTCTCTGAGGTCAGAGGCAAGGCCCTCTCTCCAGTCACTCAAATGTTGATGATATCCCTAGCTCCTGTTTGGAGGACTTACTTAGGGCCCTGTGCTTCTACTGGATGGTTAGGAAACTTGGCCAGTGGCTTTCTGGTTTTCATACTTTAGATGAAAGCTGTTGGAGATTTTTGTCTTCTTCACAAGCTTACAGTCAAATTTTCTCTGCTTTCAGCTAATTGGTGGATCCACTTTTGGCTTCTTATTAGTTTATTGGCTTCATCCTACATACAATGTCTGACCTCACAGAGAAAAAAAAGGCAGCCAATTCATGTCATAATTGCTTTTTTAAATATGTATTTATTTACATCTACTTGAAAGGCAGAGCAAGAAAGAAAAAGGTCGATCTTCCATCCACTGGTTCACTGCCCAACTGCCGACAACAGCCAGAGCTGGACCAGACCAAATCCAGGAACCTGGAATTCCATCTGGGTTTCCCACATGGCTGGCAGAGATCCAAGTGGGTGAATCATCATTTCCTGCCTCCCAGGCTGCACCAACAGGAAGCTAGAACAGAAGCAGAGGAGTCAGGAATCAAACCAACCAACACAGGCTGTGGGCACCCCAAGTGGCAGCTTAACCCACCGTGCCACAATGTCCACCCATCAGTATACTTACTAGAAAGTATCTTGGGACCAGTCTGCACTAGGAACTGTGTACAAAATCCTGTTGTCCCTAGGATCCTAGCCTGTTCCTCTACAGAAACCTGCCTGCCAAGATCCAGACCCTAAACTATGAGGTGGTCTTAGGTGAACTTCCAAATCTCCAATGTCTATCAACTTAAAAAAAATGACAACTATGGAAGCTAAAAAGAGGAAAAGATGGATTAAAATGATATTTAAATAAGATGCTAAGGAGCATCAGTTCCTTGAAACAGACTGCTAAAACAAAAGCTCCATCTTGGCCTGAAATCTATCCTGCCATTCATTAAATCAGTTCTGAACTTTGGGGACTTTAGGCTGGTATTCAAGAGTTAATAATGGAAGGCTTGGACCATCTAGGGCGTTGTGTGGGTCAGGGTTGCTTGCCAAATGGTAACATCAGCCAGTGGAGTCAGTTGGGCTCTCCGTCTGGCAGATCTGTCTCTCTCAGCTGCTCCTCCTCCAGTTTCGAGTCTTGGAGTTCATATATAGTAAATCTAGCTCTTAATAAAGTCGTTTTTCAAATCTGACTTTGGATGAGGGACTGCTTTTTCTCCAAATGCAACAGCTGTTAAACATGGTGCATTGGGCACGGTGTATATCTCTTTGTTTAGTTTTGGGTTTTTAATATGAGCAGAGACATAAAGGAGTGAGAGGACTCTATCGATTTCTCTCTACCCATGAGGCAGCCACTGGGTTTGGAAATAAGGCCTCCAGCCTCCAAAGGCTTCTGTGCTCCCTGGGCCTCTTGCCCTCAAGGATGAAGCCCATTGTCCCCTAATAACCAGCACAGGGTTCCCTCTCCTATTGGTGAGATGGGATTGTGGAGCCCAAGGTGTCAGCCAGCAGAGGCCAGACCTTTGGCCCCTGTCTGTCCCAGCTACACGGGGAAAGGCATTTTTGTGCCCTTGCTCTCTCAGCCTTCTGTCACCATCTCTGTTCCCAATGCACTGGGGAGCATTAACTCCCTGCAGGGGAAAAAAGTTCACAAAAGAAATGAATTATGCATATGGAATTCATTTCCTTGATGAATAGGGAATCTGAACAAACTCCATGGCTGTTTGATTTTAAGGCAGAGAGGAAGGAGGGGGATGAGGGCTAAGGAGTATAGTGGGGGTGATCAAAAAGAATTTGGAGCAAGAGAGGTGGGAGAAAAACCATGGCAGAAGGACTTGGGATGGAAACATTAGTGAGTGGCCCTTAAAAAATCGTTTATGGCCCATTATTCTTGTCAGTGCTCACACATACATATATACAGCTACATATCTCACTCCCAGTTAATGTGCAAATTTATCTGCAGGGAAGTTGGAGGTGGTGGTAAGATTATACTGGGGAGAAATGGCAACATGAAAGTGATGGGACATCTGCATTAAAGTTTTGGGGTGATTTCTGACTAACTTCAGTGTGGATTAGCAGTGAGCGCTTTGAATTTTGAGACAGGAGTGGTATGCTGGGCAGAGAACTGCATTTAGAACTAGTTCAAGCTCCAGCACACAGCATGTGAGCTTGTGCAGGTCATTCCATCTGTCTCAGCCTCAGTTATCACATCTGTAAATGGGGACCATGACTACTGCTTTGTGCAAACGAAAGTGCTTTGATGAGTAGCACAAAATGCAGACCTGAAGGGATTTTACATTTCTACCTGTGCCATCTCTTCCCGAGCATCCTTCAGGTATTCAAATCCAGTCTTTTCAGCAAGCTGGCATTTCTTTGGAGAAGAAAAGGAAGGGGCAGTCGATGCTGGAGAATTGTAATGGTTAGAGGAACAAACAAATGAAGAAACAAGCGGGAATCTTATTATAATCCTCACCTCATCTTCATTATGAACATCATTGAAAAGACTCCATCTGCTGTTTCAGGCAAATTCAGCTCCCCTGGTCACTAGGTACTGCTGTATCACCAGGTGGGTCCATAGGAGAAAAGACACACAGTAAGGAATCAACCCCCAGTGCTTGCTGGGTCTTCTTGTGTCCATCAGTACCAGCAAGAGGCCACCTCTCTCCTGGCTGCTAAAGACTGCCGATGCTTCCAAAGAGGAAATGGGACCAGGCTGACCTCTCGCTCTTGATTATTGTTCATTATTCCTGGCTTTGGAATGAAGAGATGGCTTGGGGGATGCTAAGCCTTTGGGGTAGTTAACAAACAGAGAGTTACCTACACTCATGTATGCTTATTGGGCTGTCCACCTGCTTTCCAAGAGATTGTTTTTGATCGTCTTGGGAGGCATAGATCCTATTTCAGGATTAAGTAGCTTCAGCAGGTGCAGCCATCATCATGTTTATTTCTTTCCCAATTTCAGTACGTGAAGTGTTTTTTTTTTTTTCCACAGAAGTGTACTTGGTTTACAGCAAACCCTTTTTACACATGGGACCTTATTCACAAGGTGGTTGTGTCCTTGGTGCCACCCACCAAGGACTCTCAGTACCACTGCCTGTCCTACAGTGGAGTCATTTTTATTCTGTGTCCCACAGGGCCCCTAGAAGAGGTGGCAGTGTCCCAGACAATGAAGGGGGCCAAGCCTATGAGTCCTGGGCTCCCACCCCAATGTCAACCCCTGCATCTCTGTTTCATGGGCTTTATTATTTTGACATTATCAGTAAGAGTCGGCTTGAAAGAAATGTTTGAAACCCAGTGGTGCGAAGAGTAGACCAATACCTAGTGTGAATAATTTATTTGTTTATTAAGATTTTCACGGCCTTTCCTCTCAGAGCTCAAGGCGCAATGTGGAACGCTTCAGACTGATAGCATTTAGCACCTAAGAATGAAGAGGGGGCAGTGGATGGGGAACACTGGAAAGGATGAGACAAGAGGGAAGGGGAAGAATCCAGTCCTGCCATTGCCAGTAAGTTCTTGTCACTTCCCTCTCTCTGCCTCCTCCACAAACCAGAGGTGACCTCGCTGACCTTCCAAGCACTGCCCAGGTATGATGTTCCAGCCAGGCTGTGGAGCTTCCCTTTTTAGGTGAGCAGGCCTAACCTTTCTGCCAAGTCACTATAGTAATAAAAATGATAATAAAAATGTTTTTAATGTTATGCATAAACCTTTCAATAATGAGTATATTTAGTACAGAGTGCTTTCCAATCCTTCTGCATGTTAAAATCACCTGGGGAACTTTCACAAATTACCCCCATGCCTGGACCCAACCCTGGAAGTGAGAAATGAGACTGGGCATGTGTATATCCTCAGCTGGGGTTGTAAAATGCTGCCTTGGCACTCTGGGGAGGGTGGCCAAGAAGGGGAGCTTGAGATTGCCCGGGAAAGGCTTTTTACAGGGACATGACTTTAAGTTCTTCCCCACTATGTACTGGGGAAGGGAATTTAAAACTCTTCTTTGAAGTTACCAAGCAATGGCTTCTTCCTGTAGTAAACACAGTGTAGTCTATGTGGGTCCTGTAGCTCACTTGTCACCCACGGCAAGGCCAGGGAACCTGCTGAGGTGTTGCAGCCTCCCCTTGGACATCTTTCCATTATGTGGCTCCCAGTGAGAACTTGAACCACATTTTACACGTTCTAGAGATTGCACTGATAGCTTTAAGCTGCATGTAGCAGAGATGTTGGTGTGTGCAGAGGAGGAGAGGCTGTATCATTTGAGCAGGGTTCCCAAACTTATCAGTAATAGAGAGGGGCACCAAACCAGTTCATCTCATGCTGAAGCCACCCCACTGTGCTCACGGCCTCTCGGAATGGTGCCAGCTGTCTCCTGTTGGTGGGAAGGCTGTTGGCTTGCTTCTTTCAGATAGGTGAGAAGATACAAGGGGAGAAATCAGCCTCTGCAGCAATTACCTTGAAGACTGAGCCGGGCTCTGTTGTGTAATCAGAACAAGTGCAGGAGCAGGGCCCTCCAGCCTCAGGGCAAGCTTATAGTTCCTATGGGGCCCAAAGAGATAAAACTGTGGCACTGTCCAAATGTGAAAAGTAGGGGAGCCCTGCTTTCAGACTAACCACAGTGCCTCTCATGTCGCTGGTGTCACTTCTGCTCTCTGCTACCTTCCTTTCAACGTGGCAGGCCTGCACAGTGTCTCCTTTGTGTCTTTGGTGGACTCCCGGACTCACCTTCAGGTGGCCCATGCTAGATTATGCTAGAATGTGCTGGCCTTCAGATCTGGTTCAAGCCTGTCATAGAGCCACGCTCTTAATCATTCCACTTACTGCCTTCCAGAACAAATGGACTGTGTGTGTCTCCTTCCCTTAACAAAGTAGTCTATAATCATATTTTCTAGCTTAAAACAAAATTAGTCTTTTAAATGTAAAACATTTCTAAAGCACTTTTATTAATGGATCGCTTTCCTTCAGGGATTGTGGTGCTTAGTATGAGCTGCTAAATCATCAATTTTCATGCCATCTAGGGAAGGAAGGTGTTAACTGTTTTTCAGTGCACACAAAACTTGTTGAGAGTCTCCAGGTTTAACCCCAGGACCTGATTGACAAAATTGTCATAGCTCCCAGGAAAGATGATGTCTCAAATCTATTCCTGCTTTTCCAGTGCGCCAGGCAAACAGGCAATTTTCCTGTAGCAGTTGTCCATCCCTGTGGCTCACAGTGTCTGCCGTTTGCTTCCTTGATTGTAGCCTCTAGCCTCAAGCTCAAGGAGCGGCCTGTGTGCTGCACCTGGCCTCCCTGACCCTTTGCACCTTGCAGCAGACCCTATAACAAACTGCCCAGGTAGCTTTTTTTTGTTCGTGTGTGAATAGGCAAACTTAGATCAGGCAAACGACCAAGCCGGGCTTGGTCTGAGTTTGAATTCTGACCTTGAGGCAGCCTTCCCATACTTCCCCTTCTGAACTCCCTTTAATGCCACTTAATAAAACATGACAGCCTGCCTTTCCTTTCTCATATGAATGCTGCCAGCTTTGGGGGGCGGGGTTCCTTGAACACTGTGCTTGAGAAGTCCATGGCCAGAGAAAATAACGGCCCTTGGCTTTGAAAGTGCGGGCTGTGCTCTCCAAGTCCTCTCTCTGAGGAAGATGGGAAAAGGGCTGACGGTTTCTGGAAGGAGCATAGGAGGTAGCTCACAGCTACGGCTACAGGACTCTGGACAATAAGAAAAACGTAGTGCTGAGGCTGCCTGCCCTAGGCTTCCCACTGTGGCCAGCCCAAATGGAGACAGCCCTGTGTGGAGGGGAGGAAGCCACTGGAAATAGGCTTATTTCTATGCGAAGAGAAGGTGGCCTTGATTTCAACTGATCCCAGCCAGTTCATTTCTGATGCGTGTTCTGGAGACCAGAAGGCTCTTCTCCCAACCCCCAGGCCTTCCTTGCCAGTTAACCCGGGTGGACAACCTGGGAACTGGGAACAGGGCCCTTGCTCCGGTGACTACACACGTTAAGGACTTTGCCCAGAGTGGGTGTAGCTCCTGCTGCCCTGCGATCTAGGCCCTGCTGCCTGAATTTCATTGTCAGCCTGCTCCCCTGCACCTCCACCTCCAGGAGGAGACCCTGTGCAGGAGGTGGCATGTTAATTCCTTCCTTTCTCCCTTTTTCTTCTTCCAGACTTCCCTGGGGTCACATGCAGAGGTGGAGTTACAGTGGTTGACTGTGGGGGGAATCAGTCCAGAACGCTGGGGAGTGGGAGGGAGGAAGAAAACTGCACCGGTCGCACATCCCAGGCCCAGCCCCTCCTGCCTCAGCCTCCTTGGACCTCTGAAGGCGGGTGATGAGTTTGGTTTCCGCCAACATTGAACTGATAAATGAAATTTGTATGTTAAAACAATGATAATCTAATTGTATTTTCTTTCCTTCTTCCCCATCCACAATTCTGTCTCCCTCCCGCCCCACCCCCTCTCCCCCTTACTCACTCTTCAGCTTTGGGGAAGGGAGGGTAGGGGCGGCTGGGAGGGGGAGGCTTCGCAAGCTGTCGGTTTGCATTGTGCGGACCGGGAAAGGTCTCTACCTGGCTCATTTTGTCCCCTTTGCTTAGGCTGTCACTGCTGACAGTCCTCATGTTTATTTCATCTCGCGTGGTGGCTGTCTCGTTTCCCTACCCTCCGATGTCATTAACGCACAGAGAGCGGGCCCTGCAGTGTTGAGCCTAATGAATTCCGCTGTGGCTGCTCTGCTCCCCACCTAGTTACCAAAGCTCAAGGTGTCAAATTAAACCCAGCCTAGAGAGAAAGAGAAAGTGCAGGAGAGAAGCAAGAGCAGGGGAAGAGGAGGGAGGTGTGGAGAACACATACACCTCCCTCCTGCCAGCTGAGGTGGGGGCAGACGAAGAAAAGAGGGGAGTGGGGCAGAGAAGGACACCCCAGATAGGTGACTTCCCCTGGCCAAGTCAGCTTCAAGCCAGGTGACATGCAGGCCTCTCTGTGGGACCTAATGACCTGTTCCTCCCGGGTGGGGTTTTGTACCTTGGCCTTAGGCATTGGTTTGTTGCTTCTTCCTTATTGTCTGATTGATTTATTTTCATGGTTTATGCAGATTGAGCACCTTCCAAAGCAGACAGAGTAGCTACAGAGCAGTCAGAGGTTATGGAGGGAGGGGTGTGTGTGTGTGTGTGTGTGTGTGCATGCATGCACGTGTGTGTAAGGAGAAGTGGAGGCCAAATGTGAACTCCTGGTTTTGTGGCTCTGGTCGGATGCAGACATCCATGTTTTGCAATGCTAGATGCAAGCATCACATCAATTTAAATAATGCTGCAGGAGTGCTTTCTGGCAAATTTCCCTCCCTTGCACCCCACTCTACTTGGGAAATAGTGACTTGCTTCATTTTTTCTATATATTATTGGCTTTATCTTTGGAGCATTTTGTTTGCTATGGCCTTGAATGGGTCAGGTTTTCCCATTCTACAGATGAGGAAAATGAGGAGTAGAGATGTTAAATCACTTGCTCAAGGTATTAGAGAATGAACATGAGAGAACAAGGCTTACGTATCAGGTCCTCGGTTTCCAAAATTTCATGTAATTTCCTTATATCTCTAAATGCCCTGGACTTTATCAAGAGATGGGAAGAGATTGGCAATTAATAAGCTTGTGAATTTTAAAAATTGAATGAAATTTGGACATAGTAAAATGGAGAGATCTGAAGTAATGAGTTTGATGTGTTCTCACAAGTGAATATACTCATGTAATCTATACCTTGGTTGAGATAGAAAACACCTTACATCACCCTGGAAAGTTTCTCTTTGCCCTTTCTGCTTCCATTAAACTCCTCTCCTAATACAACACAACAATTGTTCTAACTTTTATCATCACACCTCTTCAAAGAGTTCATGACAGCAAAAACAGTAAGGCATGAATTTCAAACATTTTTGCACTGAAACAAATGTCTCTCAATTCTGTTTTTGAGTGGAATCATACAGTTTTTACATGTTTGTGCCAGGCTTTTATTCATCGTACTGTTTCTTCCTTTTTTTTTTCTTTCTTTCTTTCTTTCTTTTTTTTTTTTTACTTATTTGACAGGTAGAGTTACAGACAATGAGAGAGAGAGACACAGAGAAAGGTCTTCCTTACATTGGTTCACTCCCTAAATGGCTGCCATGGCCAGTGCTACGCCGATTCAAAGCCAGGAGCCAGGTGCTTCTTCCTGGTCTCCCATGCGCGTACAGGGGCCAAAGCACCTGGGCCATCCTCCACTGCTATCCCAGGCCACAGCAGAGAGCTGGACTGAAAGAGGAGCAACCGGGACTAGAACCCGGTGCCCATATGAGGTGCTGGTGCCGCAGGCGGAGGATTAACCAAGTGAGCCACGGCGCTGGCCTCATACTGTTTCTCGAAACTTATCCGTGTTCTTGCTTGCATCATAGTTGCTTTTTATTCCAAGTGGGGATTCTGTTGTAGGATTATACTGCAGTTTAATCACTTGTGTGTTTTTTTTTTTAATAAACAAAGTCTTTCTACAATAATTTGATGTTTAGATGCAGTTTTTCAAGAGTGTTGGAGCACATGGTGGTCAACTGGGCCTGACTACCTTGGTTTCCGTGACAACCTGTACCACCAGACCAGAGGGATGGGTAGACTCAGGGTAAACAACCTCTCACACTCAGCCCACAAATCCTTGCCTTCAGTGGTTTAGGACTTACTTTTCTTTTTGTTTGGGGTTCATTCTCTGGTTCATTGTTTTTTTGATATTTATGATAAAAGGTGTGACAATGGGATGGCAGTTTCCTTCTTCTTCGGAGTTTTTGATGTTGACTCTTGGTTTATATTTTTTAAAAGATTTTTTTCATTTATTTGAAAGGCAGTTACAGAGAGTTGCTCCCCAACTGGCTGCAATGGCCAGGGCTGGGCTGGGCCAAAGCCAGGAGCCAGGAGCTTCACACAGGTCTCCCACATGGGTACAGAGGCCCAAGAGCTTGGTCCACCTTGTGATGCTTTCCCAGGCGTGTTAGCAAGGAGCAAGATTGGAAGTGGAACAGCTGGGACCCTAACCAGCACGCATATGGGATGCTGGCATTGCAGGCAGCAACTTAACTCATTATGCTACAACGCCAGTCCCTACTGTTGATTTAAAAAGTCTGTTCTTCCTTCTCAAGATTAAAATGCAGTTTTATTTTTGGGAATGTTCTACCATTTTCTCTCCAAATAGTAGAGACATCTCAGGGACATCACAAACTGGAAGTAGAAACATTGACATTCTATAAACACAATGTGTTGGGGGTAGGTGTCTAACTATAACATCCCCAATTTGTAGATAGGGACCATCTGGAAAACATCCCTGAACTAAGACTTTTTGGCACTTAGAATAGCAAGAAAAATCTTGGTTTTCTGACTTAAAACCAAGTAATCTGCCCTGAACCAAGATGATAGTGTGTATGTGTATGTTATGTATTTCTAAGGTTCCTGGGGGTCCATTCTTTGGTACCCTGGTTAGAATGAACATCATCACACACCAGTCCTCAGGTTTCCTTGATTTTGAAGTATTATGGGATGTGGTCATCTCCAGGACATTCATTGCCTCAGCCATGCACATTGAAGTAGGAACAGGATCAAGAAAAGTTTGGAAAGATGGAGACAAGTGAGAAATGCTGAAATTTTTTACAAAAATGTTTATTTATCTGAGAGGCAGAGCTACAGAGAAAGAGAAAGAGAGACAGAGAGAAAGTTCTTTCATCTGCTGGCTCTCTCCCCAAATGGTCGCAGGACCAGGGCTGGGCTAGACTAAAGCTAGTAGCCAAGAGCTTCCTCGCTGGGTATCCAGTGTGGGTGCAGGGGCCACTGCCTTCCCAGGCCAGTAGCTGGAAGCTGGATGGGAAGTGGAGCAGTCTGGGCTCAACCAGCACCCATATGGGATGCCAGAGCTACAGGCCGCAGCTTTAATCTGCTGATCTACAGTGCAGGCCCTGAAATGCTGGAATTTAAATTCTTTTCTTTTTCTTTTTAAAAAATTCTTTCCTTTCTAAATCTTTCTCTGGTGATGTTTGCTTTCTAAAGAGTCAATGGAGGCCCGCGTGGCTCACTAGGCTAATCCTCTGCCTATGACGCTGGCACCCCAGGTTCTAGTCCCAGTCGGGGCGCCAGATTCTGTCCCAGTTGCTCCTCTTCCAGTCCAGCTCTCTGCTGTGGCCTGGGAGTGCAGTGGAGGATGGCCCAGGTCCTTGGGCCCTGCACCCGCATGGGAGACCAGGAGGAAGCACCTGGCTCCTGGCTTCGGATTGGCACAGTGCGCCGGCTGTAGCGGCCATTTGGGGGGTGAACCAGTGGAAGGAAGACCTTTTTCTCTGTCTCTCTCTCTCACTGTCTAACTCTGTCTGCCAAAAAAAAAAAAAAGAGAGAGACAATGGAAAGGCAAATGGCCTGAGAGTAGAGTAAACAGGAGGGATTTAGCTATAATTAGTCAACAACTGTGGGTGGATAATGTAATCAATTTGGTACACTCAAATATTTTAGAAACAATATTTTTGAGTCAAAAATAAGACACTTGTTTTCATATTAATTAATTAGAAATTGGGCTGCTTAGTATAATGAAAAGCTCTTCGGATCTATTGATATAGTATTCAGTGGTAAAATGTGTCATATATGGGTGGGCATTGTACCACAGCAGGTGCAGCTGCCACGTGGGACTCTCACATCCCATATTGAAATGTTGATTTGAATCCTCTTCTTGCTTCTGATCCAGTTTCTTGCTAATGCTGTTGGGAGACAGTGGATGATGGTCCCAGTTCTTGGGTCCCAGCTAGGCAAGTGGGAGAACCAGATTCAGTTTTGGGCTCCTGGCTTCAGCTGAACCTAGCCTTGACTGTTGTGGGCATTTGAGGCATGAACCAACAAGTAGAAGATCTCTCTGGTCTCTCCCTCTGTCTCTTGCCACTCTGACTTTCACATAAATAACTCTTTAAAAAAATGTGTCATGCAAATATTGGTCTACTCTATGTGTAGTTATGTAACTCTGGCCAGGCAGTTGAGGCAAATATGGAAACTTAGAAATGCAGCAGGCAAAGCTCTGTAGCCTAACAAAAATCTCATTCATAATAGCTAATAGAATCAGGGATCTTTTCCAAATAAATGATAATTCAGAAGGCAAATGGCTTAGTACACCTCTTGGAAAATTTTGTCTCAGCTTTATTTGCTTTTTTGAGTCTGTGTTGTTTCAAGTAACACAATCTATATGTTGCAGAGTTAAAATTAAAATAACAGTAGAACCCATGTCATCTG
The DNA here is from genome assembly GCA_949820135.1 of Sylvilagus floridanus. Taxonomy (NCBI): domain Eukaryota; kingdom Metazoa; phylum Chordata; class Mammalia; order Lagomorpha; family Leporidae; genus Sylvilagus; species Sylvilagus floridanus. The sequence goes on from OX463225.1 coordinate 126,187,224, forward strand.
GGTTCAGCCTGTCAGTAATGCTGAGCATCTCCATCTCCTTGAAACTAATTTATAAAAAATATTTCTTTACAGCACACCCAGACTAAGTAGACCTCCAAATCTATATGGGACCACAACACATCTATTTTCTTCATTTTAGACAAATTATAAGGAGAAAACTGTCTGGACCTTGGCTGAAACATGGCATGCCATTTGATGCCACTGGAGGATTTGTGGTGTCAACTTAAGATTGACTGATGGACACAGAGGATATGAAGAAGGGGAAAAAAACCACCTTCTTAATGAATGTGAAATAAAAATTATTAAGGAAAATAAAGTGCCAAAATGTACATGAAACTTCTAGAATCTGACTAAAGATGTATGAGGTTTCCAGAGGTCAGCTCAATAAGTGGTATATTATTGTATTATTATATTTTCCATTAGATATATGTATGAAGCAATTATGGTGTACTGCACATAAATGATAAGATTTTTCATAATTTGATGACCCAAGTGTGAGTGTATGAGTGGGTTAACCATGAATTATATGTCTGACACCAGGTCTGTGTTTAAAAACACATAAAAATAAGTCTCCCATGTGGGCTGTTTGGCTCAAGCAATGTTAATACAACACATTCCAGCCCAAATAAGGGCATAATTTGAATAAAGCAAAACCACACAATGGGGTATATGGATTCTGTTTTCCATAGAATGGAAAAATTACAGGAACATATGTGAAGATATTTAAAAAAAAGTAGTTGGCTCCAGGAGGTGAGCATTTGAAATATGTGGTGGCTGAGGGATATCAGAATGGAGCCAGTCTGTCAGGGACAGGGTACTTCCACATGCTCTGTTTAAACATTTGTTAGGATTTGGGAGGTACACCATGCATTGGTATCTATTCAGAAGGTGGAGACATCTGCTGTCTGTCATGTACTTGGGAGATGTTTATCTCGACAGGCAATAATAACATAGTAAACCAAACCTCATATTATCATGATGCATTAAAACTAGATTAATAGAAGCAATAAAATCAAAATACAGTAAACGAAATATGCTTTATTTGTTTTTTATCTATATGAAAGCAGAGTGAGAGACAGACATAAAGACAGAGAGAGATCGTCCATCCACTCGTTCACTCCCCCAATGCCAGCAACAGCTGGGGCTGGGCCAGTCCAAATCCAGGAGCTAGAACTCAATCCATGTCTCCCAAGAACTTGAACCATCACTTGCTGTCTCCCAGGGTGTACATCAGCAGGAAGCCATATCATTTGGGTGCAGATCCAAGACTTGAGGCCAGGCAGTGTCAAGTGCTGAACTGTGTCATAACTGCTGCAGCAAACATCAGTCCCTGATGTGGAGTGCATTTGACAATGTACCTTCTCGTGCAACATTAGTTGATTTAAGTAGGCCTATTGTTTCTTTTTTGGGGGGTATGCTCTAAAACAACAGAGCCCCAGTTCTATTTAGATAGGGTGGTGTAGGATAGAAACGTTCTTTTCTCTACCTGAGTTAGATTTTCTGACTTACTGCCTTTCATTTGCTCATCTGATCTGTGGGTAGCCCATCCAATGTGCATGCTGTGAGGGAAAGAAAGGTGATGGACAGATGGTCCCAGAATTAAACAAAGTCCTGGTGCTCCTGTCAGTCTGTGGCTTGCCATCCTGTGGCTTTTAGACTGGCTTCCTGCTAAGGCACCTTTGTTAAGGTTCTTTCCAGCAGCCTCAGTGTCATCATGGCTGGCATCTGTGTCCCAGCATCAGGCAGCTTCTAGGGGAGAAGGGAGACAGATGTGAAGATCGGCAGGTGAGTGGTGGATGAGGAGACCTAAAATTCAAAGGTTGGATCTTTTCTAACTCTTACTAGAATTTAGAAGTTGTGGTTATTTCACCAATTAAAAAAAAAAAAGGAGAAAAGGAAGGAAAAAAAGGAGAGCTGTAGTAGGGTAGACTCATCTGCCCTTATGATCTATTCTAATCCTGATTCGATTCACAATTTAGCGCCCTTCTAAATGTGACTCTGTACCCAGACACCGGTAAAGCAAATGCTGTCAACTCTAAAGGTCCTCAGTAGCCTGGGGTGAGCTCAACCAATTGAGAACTGCTTTTTATCTGCTGTGGTCATAGGTATTTCTGGCACTTTCAGTTCTTAGAAAGGCATCTAAGAATGGCCAAAATAAGTACAGATAATTGCTAGAGATAAAATGCTAGAGATCTATTAATATAGATAATTGCTGTGACAATTCCTCAGCATCAAAAGCTTTGGAGCTACAGCTATTTCCCTGGAAATTCACTTGATATCCCTGAGTGTATGTGACAGTACGTAAGTATATACACAGTAGGGGGTCGTGGCAGTATTATTGGTTTTTAGAGTCAAATTCAAGATTGGCATTCTAGCTTTGCTACATATCTATACATAAGGCCAATCTTTATACCTTGGAAGGCTATTTAACCTCTAAAACCTTCAGATTATTAATCTTTAAAATGGAAATTTTAATAGCTACCTTATAATCATAGCAGCTAATATTTATTAAGCATGTATATGCCAGACAGTGTTGTAATTACTTTACCTATATTATCTATTTTATTACTCACTACAGCCTTCTGTATAGAGACGACTCTTATCCCCATGTATAACGAGGAATAAAAGAGAAGTGGAGTAACTTGCCTCAGGCTGGAAGAGCTGGGGTTTGATCCCAGCCTATGATTTCCAAGTCCTTGACTACCTTCCAGTGCTGCACCAGCATTATTCTGAGGAGCAATGGCAATCGCATGGATCACGCAGGTAGCACAGGGCCAGGTGGGTAGGAGGCACATAGAAAGTGTGCCCTCATTCACCACCCCGGGTCAGAATAGTGAACACTGCGATGTGCGCACAGAGAGGGGATTTTTTTTTTTTCCCTAAAGACTTCGGAATTAGGTTTGCTGCTTCAAGCTCTAGAAATCACCTCCTCAGAGTGTGCTCAGATCTGAAAACATACAGTGATAGGCATCACTTCAGCTGGGAAGTTGCCATTCTGAGTTCTGCATCCCCATCTCCTGGAGGTGCAGTGGGGGCTGGGGGAGCACAGCTGGAGGGCAAGTTTTTTTTTTTCAAAGATTTTTTTTTTTTGACAGGCAGAGTGGACAGTGTGAGAGACAGAGAGAAAGGTCTTCCTTTGCCGTTGGTTCACCCTCCAATGGCACTGCGCTGATCCGAAGGCAGGACCCAGGTGCTTCTCCTAGTCTCCCATGGGGTGCAGGGCCCAAGGACTTGGGCCATCCTCCACTGCCTTCCCTGGCCACAGCGGAGAGCTGGCCTGGAAGAGGGGCAACCGGGACAGAATCTGGCGCTCCGACCGGGACTAGAACCTGGTGTGCCGGCACCGCAAGGCGGAGGATTAGCCTGTTGAGCCACGGCGCCGGCCTCAAAGATTTTATTTATTTATTTGAGAAGTAGAGTTACAGACAGAGAGAGGGAGAGACAGAGAGAAAGGTCTTCCATCTGCTGGTTCACTCCCCAAATGGCTTCAATGACTGGAGCTGGGTTGATCCAAAGCCAGGAGCCAGGAGCTTCTTCCAGGTCTCCCACGTGGGTGCAGGGGTCCAAGCACTTGGGCCATCCTCTGCTGCTTTCCCAGGCCATTGCAGAGAGCTAGATCAGAAGAGGAGCAGCCAGGATTAGAACCAGTGCCCATATGGGATGCTGGCACTGCAGGTGGAGGCTTAGCACATACCACAGCACACTGGCCCAGATCTTTTCAAGTTTTAAGTTTGCATTTATCTGCCCCTTTCGCACTGGGACCATAACTCCTTTCCTTTTATTTTCAATGTTTAGGTTCTACAAGAACCAGAATTTCACCTTCTATGAGTGTTTCCATTCTATCCCCCAAAGCACCTCATGTAGTACCAAGCATATGCTCAACCAAGTGAGGTCCTTCGTGTGCGTAAAGGGAAATTGAGGCTTGCACAAGGAAGCAGCGGAGTCTGGGAGGGGTGTTGTCTGCCGTTTGAAGGGATTGCGGATTGAGAAGAGCACTGTCTGACTGCAGAGCTGCCTCTCCACCTCCACAACCACTGCACTCCCTTCCCTCTCCTCTGCAGCTGCCTGGGCGTGAGCGCTCAGCACTTGTGCTTTGCAAAGCGCTACCCAACCTGGAATTTGGAGGGAGGTAAACAGAGAGACAGGATGACTACAGCTGCTCCAGAGATGGCAGCAGATTCAAGGATAGTGGGGTGGCAGGGATCACTCCGCAAGAGCAGTGCTGGTATCTGTCCCCTAACAGACTTCCTGTGGCAGTGCCTTGGCTTCCAGCTGCCTGGGCTTATTCTTCTGAGCTTGATTCCCCAGGCTTCCCATTGACTGAGACTCTGCCTACCTGTCTAATACATTCTTTTCTGGCTAGGTGAGCTGGAGTCCATTCCTCTTGTTTGCAATAAGAACCCTGAGTGGTAGAAGAGGTTTAGGAGAGAACCCAATACAGCCTCAGAAATTGTTTCCCAAAGGAAAATGAGGAGGAGGCTGGGGGTAGTTTTCTCCAAGGTAGATGATGATAAGGACAGGGTTCTGTGGCAGACTGGAGAAGGATTGCAGCTGGCTTTGAAATACAAGGGGACGTTGTCCAAACCTGAAATACTGGTTTGTGCTTTGAATGCAGCCTTTTGGGGGCCCTTGCCTGTGTAGGACAAGCAGGGTCCTAGAGCTTTGGGGTTTGAAAAGCAGCTGCCAAGAGGCCGAGGAGTCTCAGCTGCAGCTGACAGGCCAGCACTGGGACTCAAAACACCTGCACGGTGAGATTGGCGAAAGATCAAGGCCACTATAGGGATTGCTTTTTGGGAAAAAAGTGTAGGATTGCCACTGTTGCATGCATTTCCTTTATGCTAACTTGCTGCTCCTTGTTACCTCGTCAGCTAGATAAAACCAAAGTTGGTTGTAGCAACATCAGCAGAGGAAGAAGGAAGTGGTTTGTCTAGAGGTCACAATTAGTGGCTGTGCTGATGCCTACTGCTGCTGTTGCTTTCTTTTCCTGGTTAACAAAACAATGCTGCTTTTATATACATTATCCTTGACTACAGTTCTTTAATGCATTTGATACTCACTGAGCCTAGAAAACTAAACAAGATTTTTTTTTTCAGTGTAGTAGTTCACCTCCTTGCTCTGCAACCACAGATAACGAACACATTAGCTGTTGATAATACTGATTGATTCTCTTTCTAGGATTTGTCTACTACACTCCACAAATTGTCTTTAGCACTAAGTTACCTACCTTACCTGTAGAGTCAAGCACCTTGATTAATATATGCACTATTCTCCTGGGGGAGGAAATCCGATAATTGCCACATTAAAATGGGTGATCACATTCAGAGGCAAACACATTACCTGTTGCTGTGCCTGTTCACTTATTTAAGTAAATACAGGTTGGAAGCAACCAAGAAGAGGAAACCTCTTCTCTATTTTTCTTTGTATCCACCAAGTTATTCTCATTGGACTATGAGTTCTTTAGATATGGACCTCTGCTGCCCTTTTCCCATCCTTTACTTCTTCTTTTTCAAAGATTTATTTTATTTATTTGAAAGGCAGAGTTACAGAGAGAGAGAGAGAGAGAGACAGAGAGAGAGATCTTCCATCTGCTGGTTCACTCCCCAGATGGCCGCAACGGCCAGAGTTACACTGATCCAAAGCCAGGAGCCAGGAGTTTCTTCCGGGTCTCCCACACCAGTGCAGGGGACCAAGGACTTAGGCCATCCTCTACTGCTTTCCTAGGCCATAGAAGAGAGTTGGATTGGAAGAGGAGCAGCCAGGACTAGAACCAGCATCCATATGGAATACCAGTGCTTCAGGCCAGGGCTTCAACCTGCTGCACCACAGCGCCAGCCCCCATCCTTTACTTCTTCGGCATCTGTCGTGATTGGAAAGCAAAAGGGTCCCATTTATCTGAGCATCTGTGAATGAGTCCGGCAGAGGCTCCTTCCTCCAGGTGTCGGAAGGCATCCTGTCTGACCTGAGAGCTCATCCCCTCTGTGTTTCATGGCAGTGAGACCCCCGCATCCTCGGGGAGGGCCCTGATGCTGTGCTTGCTCCACATAGGTCAGGGGTCACCGGCAATTATACCTTAAGTCCGTTTCTTCCATTAGCGTTTGCCATTTTATTTTTGGTGTTGGTATGTACATAAGGTAATGTACCTTGTTGGAAACTCAGAACAAGTAGTGGCAGATTTTCTTTTTTAATTTCATGTTTTCAAGCAGGGATAGGTTGGTTGGTTATAGAGCACAAATGGAAAGAAAAACAAAATAACCCACCCCCCCCAAAAAAAAAAACCTAAAAATACACTGGATGAAGAGCATCAGTTGTCTGAATGCTTTTTTTTTTTTTTTTTGACAAGAAGAGTGGACAGTGAGAGAGAGAGACAGAGAGACAGAGAGAAAGGTCTTCCTTTTGCTGTTGGTTCATCCTCCAATGGCCGCCGCGGCCATCGTGCTGCGGCTGGCGCATCGCGCTGATCTGAAGCCAGGAGCCAGGTGCTTCTCCTGGTCTCCCACGGGGTGCAGGGCCCAAGGACTTGGGCCATCCTCCACTGCACTCCTGGGCCATAGCAGAGAGCTGGACTGGAAGAGGGACAACCAGGACAGAATCTGGTGCCCTGACCGGGACTAGAACCTGGTGTGCCGGTGCTGCAGACAGAGGATTAGCCTATTGAGCCGTGGTGCCTGCTGAATGCTTTCTTTTTGAGTAGCATTTAAATCCTATCAAATCCTTTCCTTCTCAACCTGAAGAAAAAGCCTTTATAATACTTTTTTTTTTTTTAATTTAAACCTTAGCAGACTTTGGGACTTTAACTTTTAAGCAGACAGAATTCAGATAGAGCTTAAAAGAGTTTGATAGAGTATCTTGAAGCCAGGTGCATCCTCTGCACCACTACGAGTACCAAGCCAAACCCTTATGCTCAGTCTCTCATGCTGGTCTGGTGTCATTCCTGATGGCTCAGGGTCAGAGGAGACATCTTCAGCTTGTTACTGACAAGCCAGAAGCCCCCTGGACCTGGGAGATGCCCTCTGCGGTTCAGGAGTGCACATTTTCAGCATTCCCTTGATTGAGGCCTCTTGCACAGCCTGGGGGGGGGGGGTGAGATGCTTTGTTCCACATCCAGGCTGCACTAGTCTTTTTCCACAGTTTCTGGAGTTTGACTGCTTAGTTATTGCTGATGCTCCTTGATTTATGGTGGGGTTATGTCCTGATAATCTTAGCACAAATTGAGACTACTGTAAGTTGAACATTCATTTAACTCACCTACCAATAATCATAGCTTAGAAACACAATGCATGTAGAGTGTTGGCTGTTAGTCCTCGTGCTTATGGGGCTTGCCTGGCATCAGGAGAGAGTATTATACCACATATCACTAACTCAAGGGAAAAAAAAAAAAAAACAACGCAGCATTCAAAATCTGAAGTACAGTTTCCACTAAATACGATTGCCTTTGCACCATGATGAATTTGGAAAATTGTGAGTTGGAGCCATCTCTAGGATCTCGATCTCTTGTGTAGTCTCTTGGTGCTGTAAAATTGTGACATGCATGTGAACATGCGTGTGTATTTCCTCTTGGTAGCAAGTGGTTCACTCACAGAACTTTGGTCAGAAATCATTTTCTTCCTCTTGAATTAGAAATGCTTCTGTCCCTTCTTTTATTATTGTAGCCACTATTACACAGAGCTACATTTCTAAAACACAAATGATTTTAAGTTGACTGTGCCAAAACAGAAATGCACTGGTGCTGCCATTGGCACAACTTGTGAAACTACGTCCTGCCCAGCTTTGTGGCTTGCAGATCATTTCCCATAAGTCACAGCACTAAGGAGATGTCTGCCAAGGGAATGACTTAAGCATAATGTGAAGCCGGCTGGCTGGCTTTCTTTCAGTCAGTCTTTTATCTTGAGATTTGGTCAGAGTAGAAGTAGCCTAGTGGGGCACTTCCTCCTATACAACAGCATCTAGTGTAATAACACATTACTGTTGATGAAACATGGAAGCTATTCAACATTACATTCCTTGGGTTCTGGCCCATAGTTTGCCTGATCCAGGTCCTGAATGTAAAGATACTTATCATTGACACGCTGTGTGTTCTTTAAAAGTAAAGCTATATCAAAGATACTTACATTTAATGAGATGATTGCACCTGTCTGTCATCGCAATTAAAACATTTATGAGATCATCAAACATCTTTCTGAGTGCTCCTCAATGTATTGCTCTTGGTATGATATCCTATCCATCATAGTGCTATGCAAATAATTACATTAGCGAAGTATGGTGAAGTGTGTTGGCGCCTTAAGTAAAATATCAATTGCCAGGTAAGTTTGGGGTGAACCCTAGGCCACCTTTCATAGTACAGCAATGACTAATCAGATGGTGTTTAAATTAATTACTCTTCCCAGAAGCCAAGTATTGAAGAAAGTCAAGAGACGATGGTCTCTGTGTGGAAATCCAAGCACCTGCTGAATGGTGCCTGATTATTTTGTCAAGAGGTATTAAATAGTCTCCCCATTTGTGACAGGTAAATCTTGAAAGAGTAAGAAGGCTTCATTGTCACTACTTTGTATGTGATGAATATACTGAGTTTCCTAATATTAATTAATACAACCTAGTGACGTGGACGTATGTCAAAGAGAAGAACACAGATGTCTTCAATGAAAGAAGTAGATTAACTGGAATCATGGTGTTTAGAGACCATCACCCTCATTTTCACATACCAAAGTCTTTCCTTATGACATGACATTAACCACCTGGGGGACTTTGTCTAGATGTCTTGACCTATTGAGGTTCTGTGTCTCCCCTGGGATATGAGGGAGTGTAGTGAGATGTACATTATGCTTTTGATAACAGGCGTGGCAATGTCCACATTGGTCATGATATCAACCAGCACAGTGTATTAGGATTTTGACTCAAGTTGAATCTCCATCAAGTGAGACAGGACCTGACATCATTCTGGAGCTTTGTTCTGTATTGTAAGTTCTTAATAAAGAGGCCTTTTGTGATGGGAGGAAGAAGAGGACAGGAGCCTTCTTCAATGGAGTTTGAATCCTGTCATGAATTCTGTGAAGAGTGTATTTGCAAGTTTCTTGTCTCAATGGGCAGATAGAATTGATCTCTTGCACACTGGCAGCATAGTGTTTTGGTCAGGCATTTTAGGTGCACTAAAAATAAGCTACTCTGGCTACTAAGCACAATTAGAAAATTATTAGATTTTTTTGTTGCTGTTGTTGTTTAAAGTTAGGAATCCATGGGACACTGAGTAGATGGCCCAACAACCTGTGTGTCCAGCTGTACACTGGAGATTTTGTTACTGAAAATACCTCCACCTCTGCTGCTGGCAGCTAGGATGCTCAGGACCAGATGCCAGCAACTGGCCTGTATTTGCTGTGTAGATTGGTGGGATGCATTTTATCTGCCTGCACCTAGTTGCAGAGGAGTCTTGAGTTTTAAGTTTTCTGGCTTGGCCAGGGGAAGGTGAGACTCATGGAAAGATTTCAGAATTGTAATGTCTCAATGATGTTAACAGCCATAAAATTGAAGGTATGAGTTTGTGAGTTTGGGGCAGCTCCAGGAGGAGTGATGTGCAAGACAGGATGGAGCTGAAGAGACATGAGTGTGACTCCTGGGGACTCATCACTATTCCCACGCATCCCTCACTTCCCAGAGGAGGTCCCCAGTGGCCATGCTCTTGGGGTATATTGGCTTAGTGGTCTCTCCTGGGGCTTTATCAGCTGCTATTTGGCTTCTCAGCTCTTCTTCTCCAAGCCCTCAAAAGCTGGATGCAAAGAAGGGACGCTCTTGTTTATTTCTGCATTCAGTGAACACATTATGAATGTTACAAGGAGCTGGAAGTCCATTATTATCATTCTTCTTATTTGAAACTTTTGTATATAAATATGCCCAAGTTTCCAAGGTTCAGTGATGTGCTTAGCTAATGCTTATGTTGTTATAATGTACTAGAGTGTTAGTCTAAGAAAGAAAAATGAAATAATGATAGCTTCACTAAGAAGCCTGATAACAGATTCTGGTTGATGGAACAGATAGTCTGTAGCTTGATAAGCTCAGAGGACTGTGGGACTTTTGTTATTGCTATCATCATGGTGGAAATGTCCCTGTACTTGTTACGAAAATATCAGTAGTGGGCCTAGGACAGGAGTTGAAATAGGTATAAAGGATGATGGCTAGGAATGAGAGGATGCTTGAAAATCACTGAATTATAAAATTTTAAATTTTAAAAAGATTCAAAATTCCTGGTATTTGCAAAAAAAAAAAAGTGAGGAATAATTGTTACCTTCTGCTGAGATTCTGATCTCCGTCAACAATCTGGACAGCACCCTTGCATGATGACATCAATTCCCCTTTTATCAGATGAATAGATTGAGGCTTAGAGACTTCAGGGAACCGGTCTTTGTCACACAGTCTGTCCTATGTAGAGCTGAGATTTGAACCTGCCATTTGCTCTTTAAGCACTAAGACATACCCCAACAGTGGGGCCTGACCTCATGTCTGTCTTGGAATGGTTCTGCCTACTCTACTTAATTAATTTGAAAACTTCCTTGCTGTCCCCACCCAGACTGACCCTACTTCTGAAGGCCTTTTCAGGCCAACTGCTCCTCTTCATGAACCCTTGGCCTTGAGACCTTCCCTTTTTCTTACTGATTTCATTTTGATCTTCCACTCTGTGTGTATTTCCTGTCTTTGCATGGCAATGAGCTGAGTAAAAAGCAGTGCAAGTATTTTTAGCCAAGGTCCTTGCCTTGTAGAAGTATATAATCTGAAAAAAAAAAAAAAACAAAAAACAAATATTGGCTGAGGAATAACTCTGACCCTGGACGAACTATAGAGTACAGAGAAACAGAGGACTTTTGGGTCAAGACCAGAAACCTTGGATTAGGTCATCGGATAGCTGCTTCAGCCTCAAGTCTATCACAGGGACAAGGCCCTTGTCATAATTTGCTAGCTAGTTTCACAGTTAAAGCACAGTAGATTGTTGGTATCCAAGGGCTTAATGTTTGTGGTTTCAACGATTAAAAATGGCCGCAACTGTCTATGGCATGTTTTCGGCTGCAGTTTTGCTGAAGTATACATTTAAAATACTGGTGCAGTCATTTAGCTAGTGAGAGAGCGCAGCCAGCTGCCAGCAGCCCCATCTCCAGAGGTCTCAGGACAATAAGGTTTACTGTAAATGCAGTTTATACTTCCTGTAGTTTTGTTTCCTCGCCTGTCCAGTCTTGGCTGGTCTGGTTGTGAAATCCATGAGTCCAGCAGACTGTCCTTTCTACTGTACACAACTGGCTGCCCCCCAACCCCCACCCCAGCCTGGGTGGAGAGCAGTTAGCACATCTTGGCCTGATTGATAGAGCTTGTCTATGGAAGGAGAGTGATTGATGTCCGTTTCTACGTGCTTTTCCTGGGTGAACTCCCGTACGTTTGGTGGCGAACTATGTCATCATTACCATCCACCTATATTCTTTTCCTGCCAGTCAACCTTTGCTACATGGTCCTGAACTTGCCTTTGCAGGGCTCTGTGAAATAGAGCACACAGCTCTGCCCAAGAGACCCTTTTTCCTAGGAAGTCCTTTGTTATGATGATGTGTAAAGGGATTGGTGTGCTGTGTTTTAATTTTCTCCATCAAATCTGATGATGCCTTGAGTTAGGGAGGTGGACTTATTTTGTTTCTACATTTATTTATTTTTGTTTATTTGAAAGACAAAGCAAGAATGAGAGAGAGAGAGAGAGAGAGAGAGAGAGATCTCCCATCCTCTGGTTCACCCTCCAAAAGCATGCAACAACCAGGAACTCTTTCTGGGTATCCCAGGAACCAGGAACTCCATCTGGGTCTCCCCCATGGGTGGCAGGGACCCAAGTGCTTGAGCCTCCTAGGCTGTGCCTTAGTAAGAAGTTAGAGCAGAAGCAGAGGCAGGACTTGAATGCAGGCACTCTGATAGGGAATGCAGGTGAAACAAACAGCCTACCCTGCTGCACCGCAGCACCCAGCAGTGGGAGGTGGTTTATCTCTGAGGCTCAAGAAGGCTTTGCTTTTATGGCAAAATTGGGACAAGCGTGTCCAAAGCCTCTCCCCTCTCAAAAGCCAGCACCTTCCAGCACAGCCCACCCCCCAGCCCCCACCCCCCGGGCCCCATTGAGAAACACATGGTTCTCCCGGCCAAGACCCAGCTGGGCTGGGTCCTGAGGTGATCTTTCCATAGGTGTAGATAACAGGGCGCCTTCAAGCTCTGCCAAAATCACTTGGCCTCAGCCCCAAGCTAACATTTGAAGCCCTTGTGCTGGAGAGTGGGGAAGTCTAGCATACTCTTTGCCTCTCGCTGTACCTTCCCCAGGCACAGCCAGCACTTGACATCTTTTTATCAGATGAGCTTGGCACTGCCAGGACGGGCTCCTCGCGCCAATGTGGCAGCAGCCACAGCCCCTCAGCTTGTTAGACTGAAAGAATGTGCCGTTTTAATTAATGATATGTAAATATCCTTGAATGGGCCGCATTTGCATATTAAGAGAGATTTGCGGAATCTGCGGAGTAATATATTTTAATTAAGGATTAATTAAAAATAATGGGAATTTCATTTCGCCTGGCAGAATCCGTTTAGATTTTAGCACACGTCTGCTTGGGAGTGTGGTAGGAAGGCTGTGTGCTCCGATTCCCGCAGATGAGAGAGGCACTTCTGTGTTTATCACCCTGCAGCCCCACTCTGGGGAGCAAAGGGAGTGTAAAGGGGGTACGATTCTCCCCTCGCCTCCCCCGTCACCCACCCCTCTCCTTCCCTCCTCTTTGTGATTTTAGGGCTGTTTTGGTATTCTTTATGGTAAAGTAAGTAAATGGCTCTGAGACACGGAACACTAGTTGTGTTGGCAATTATGTTAATGGGATGCTATTAGGCTATGATTCTATATGAGCAATTGGGGAGAAGAAATGCCTTACTGAGAGAGAATGATACAACAGACGTCTGTCTTATTGATATAGCTCCAGTGGTGCTTTCTGCATAATTACACTCGGCCACTTTCTTTAGGTGGGGGAGAGGCCCCTGCATTAGGGAGTGGGGCACAAGGGATCGTGGCAGGGGTGTCCCCTTATAAATGCACAGAGGATATGGGGGTGGGGGATGGACTCCCCCATCAGATGTGAAGACTGCAGGTGAGCCAAGCCTCTTCCACAGAGATCCTGTTCTCTTCCTTTTCCTGCTGTTTTCGGGAAATCATTTCAGTGACGGGCTGAGTTCTAGCTCTGGTTGTCCTAATCCAGATGTCTCCAACCTGCTGTCTCTGGGCTCCCCCTACTTCCCTTTCCTGGGTTTATGCAGGGAAACTCCTGTGTTCCTAGGCTACTCACTGTTCTTCCATCAGCCTCGCACACAGTCATGGCCTTCCAGTGCTTCCTGCCACCCTGTTGGCTTTTGCTCCATATATATATATATGCCCATATATATCTATATATAGATATAGATATAGATGCTTCATATAGATAGATAGATAGATAGATAGATAGATAGATAGATATGTGCCCATGGGGGGCTTCACATGGACTCTCACGAAGTCTCCCACTACTGTATGGCCTCCATTCCCCCTTCAGTTCTCTTGATTCTGGCTCTGGGTGTGTGGGGGTGTGTGTATGGATGCTCTGATATTGGGAGCACATTTATTTGTGACTGTTGCATCTTGCTGATGACTGATCCTGGGTCCTCATGGTCTCAACTTTGGCAAAGCTTTGCCTCCTCTCTCAGTTCCAAAGCTGCTGACAGTAGGGAGATGAGACTCCCTGTATGCGATTTCTTCTTGTTCATTTGCATTTGGCTGTGAGCACACAGAGGTGGTGGACTCAAGTCACCAACCCAAAGTGAGCCCAGGAGGCCTACTCCTGAACACTTCCATGGTGGGAAAAACATGTTTGGATTCCTTCTCTTGTGCTAACACATGGTCAGGGAGTCCCAAGGCAAGAGCCTAGGTGCTCTTTTGGGGCCGATGGCCTCATGCTGGCTTCTGGATGGGATTGTTTTGATGTGCTAAGGAAATGCTGGGTGGAGGGTGAACCTGGGACCTGAGATCAGGCAGGGAGGCTTCCCCACGCTCCCCTTTCCAGGAGAAGTCTCTAATTTCAGGACTTGCACTGGAAGCCCTCACTCAGTGTCCCCTTAGCTCTCATTAGAACAGACATGTCAGCTAGTCTTGCTCCTGCACTGGTATGCAAGTGCTGTCCGTCATGACTCTAGGAGGACCCACCTAACCATGCCACAGCAGCCCCTCCTCTGAGGCTTTTGGACATGTCCATGCCCACTGACTGTAAAGGCACGCAGGTCAGGTTGGAGAGGAAGACGGGGCTGCGGGCAAGCGGGCATTTGAAGCCTGGGCTATTGAGCCTGCAGAGACCAGAGAGAGAGAAAGGGGCTGATAAAGCCCCAGAGCAAGTGGAGGGACCAGGGGGAGGGGAGAGAAGGAAGTGATAGGGCAAGGTGCCATGTAGTGCAGGGCCCGAGTGGCGTGAAGATTGAGGGGCCAGGGAACAAAGCGTGGGGGGGATCAGAAGTGTGCTCCCTTTCTGCACGTGTCTGCGCCCGTGTGCACTCTGCTAAGGCTGCAGTGCCGTATCTAATGCAAATGGAGAAAATGCAGTTTCTGGTAAGTGTTCCCTAATAAATAACATCAAGTCTTCTTCCCTATCAGCCGGTGACATCCCGCATTTCTCTTCCCTATGCACCAGCCCAAGACATTTAATGATGTGGTGCTCCTTATGGGATGTGAGGCCCATGCTAATATCTCGACTCTCACAAAATGGTGGGAGCCCATTCTTGCTCTGCCCAATTATTCTGCACCGATAGAAGTTGCAGAATAAATGGATGTATTTCTCCAGTAACAAAGATAGTCCTCGTTTCCTCCCTGTCTTTAAAAGTCAGGGAAGTTTCTCTCTCCCGTTTTTTTTCCCCTCCCTCTTTTCATTATGTACAAATTCATCCAGGGCTGAGTTTTTGGTCACTGGAGGATTTCATTAACGAAACGAAGTAAAAAATAATCAATTTCAGATGTTCCCAGTGTTTGTGTAATGGTTTCTCTAACAATTCTGATGAGCTGCGTGAGATGGAATTTTTCTTTCAAATTACTGCACGTTGACATAAAAGATGGGCAAACTTTGCATGTGTGCGTGCATCCCGGGCTTGCGGGCCAGGCTCGCGCCTGCCTGGAGCTGGTCCAGGGGCTCGTGTCCCTCCAAGCTCTCTTCCTTCCCTGCGTCCAGCTCCTTTCATCTCTCTTTTCTTTCCCCCGTCCTGACCCTTTCCCTCCCTCGGTGTGATCTCTGCAAGGCTGTCTCTGCCCATGAGTCTGGGCCGTTTCTGGGAACCCTTGTGAACGTGGCAAAGCTGGGTGGGAGACGCTGGTGATGCCTGCATTGAAGTCGGTAGCAAGCCACCCTGCCCTTGGAATCGAGATTCTGTGGGAGTGGGAGTGAATCTGTGGTGTCTGTTTCTCCTGGTCTCTCTGCCAACCCAACTGGGAACTCATCAGAAAGCGCTGCCTGCCCGTATGCCTTTACCTCCCCTCTCCTTCCCAGACCCCCCTGCACTTTCAAAGAAAGAATAAATTAGACTGAAGGGAGCCCACAGTGGATTCTCCATTATTAATTTGTTGCTTTTTATTTATTTTTCATGCATTTTTCTTTCTCTGCTTGTTTTCCTTTCTTTGAGGGCGCTCTCTTCTATTCCCCCTTTGACACACCATGTAGACAGCCCTGCCATCCCTCCATGCGAGCAGCCAGAGTTCTCTGCAGCGTGTGTGTGTCTCCTCATGGACACTCACGGATATAAACACACCAGAGAGGACCACTGCATGTGTGTATTGTTTGTACTTTTTCCCTTTGATAAGCTGTCATCGGTGGCCACTGCTAGGGGATTTGATCCCAGTAATCTCCTGACCCCGTGGAAGACATTAAACACCCTCCCAGACCCTTTACTCTGCCTGTGTCTCTGAACCCTTCACTCTCCTTTAATGAGAATTTCTCCTAATTATTTCAGTGGCTGCAGCAGAGGGACCGCAGTGTACTTAGATCTCGATACAGGGACGTGACTGTTATGCTGATAAAGGCAAGAGATCAATAATTTAGGCCCCAGCTTTAATGGCAAAGCTGAGAGCTTAAGTGTCTGCATTCAGGTTGAGTCTTAGAGGTTCTTGGAGTATTAATAATTTCCGTAGGATTTTCTCCCTTTTCTTCTTAAGCTTGCAGCTGATCCACATTCTTATACTTGTTAAATTGTATTTATAAAAAGATGTTTGCCTCATCTATTTAAATATATGTCTGTATATCATATGTGCAGGGCATCCTGTGTGTGCGTCTGATTGCTTGCAAATGTGTATACAACATGAGCACATGGACGTTTCTGTATTAATCTTATCTGGGGAGTGTCCTTGGCACATTGTCTCTGGCTTTTGGGCTACCCATAATTTGTCCTTTCAAAATTAATCTGGTCAATATGCAGCCACTTCAAAGGCAGAGGTAAAATGTCATCCCTTTCTTCCTTTGTTTTTCTTTTTGCCTTTATTCTATAATTTCCCCCTTTATCTTAAAGCTGCGATTGTACTCGATTGAAAGGGGCAACACCAAAAACACTGAGCTCACTCAGATGTGAGTGTGCATGTGTGTGCAATAAAAATTGTATGTTTCTCTAGAGGGTTCTTCTTTGAGGAATTTAGCAAACCCATTGGGGCCCCAGCAAATTCATATGGTGCATGCATTGCTGTGAAAATGATCATAGTATATGACATATTTTATATCAAGGTTGAAAGGGAAAAACAGCGCGGTTAAGGGATTTTCTTGGAAAATTAGTCACTGGGACATTCATCACCCACAACAATGTAAGACTGAAATAAGTAATCAGAGCTCAACTGAAGGGAAAGAGAGGGGCCGGCAGCACCCAGAACCCTCGTGATGTCTCCCCTGGGCAGCATAACCTGAGCTCTAATGAGTCCAAGCTTCCAGGGCTGCCACTCCTCTCTCCTTTTATCAGCCCAACCCCTATGGCAGTTTTTTCTCCTGAAAAGTTACATTTTTAACTTGCTCTAGGACATTTAATTCCTGTGAATCTGTTTATATTTTGACATAGTAAATTCAGTAGGGAAAATTTTTTTTTTCCTACCATAAACTACTCAGCTGGGAGGAAATATGGATGCCACGATGATCTCTTGGCATATGCCACACCCAACCACTAGGGGACGTAGAGACAGACTTGTGGCTTGCCTGGGATCTGGAGTAACCTGTACTTAAACTTGTCCTTGGCTACAAAAACACAATGAGGGATGGCCATCGTGGTCAAGTGGGTTAAATCACTGCTTGGTATACCTTCATCCCATACTGGAGGACTGGTTCGAGTCCTGGCTGCTCTGCTTCCAATCCAGCCTTCTCTGAATGCTTAACGGGGGGAGGCAATGGATGACGGCTTAGGAACTGGATTCCTGCCTCTCCATGGGAGACCTGGTTGAAATCCTGGTGCCTGGCTTTGGCCTGGCCCAGCCCTGGTTTTTGACTTTTGTGGGCATTTGGGGCACGGACCAGTGAATGGGAGCTCTCTCTCTCTCTTCCTTTCAGGTGGATGAAAATAAAAAAAAATTCTTTTAAAAGAGCACAATGGTAGTGGCTACTTTCTTCATTCCTATCAATGCTTTACACATTGAGGGACAAGGTACAGAGATGAGGTGACTCTGAGCGGAAAATCAGACTCAGTACATGTAGTAGTTTCCAGCCATGAACCAGTTTCCTCACACAGTTGATCTATCTTTGTGCATTAGGATTTGTTTGGTTTTCAGCCAGGTCAGCCTCCATGTCTCTATTCCTCAATTTTCTTGTGGTTTGGGCTTCCTAATTTTGTAGGTGATGGCATTGTGTTTTGTGTCTACAAGAAATTTACTTCTAGAAACATATTCTCTTCCATATGTCGAGCCTGATTCCTCTGGGCTTATGACTTACACATGGACAAGGGGGAAGACTTGATGCTAGAACCAAGAGCCACAAGCATCTTCATGTTATCCGTGCAGTTCTAGTTGATTCTCTGGCTGGTATATAATATAGTTAGCTTTCTTCCCTTCTTTTCTACTTTGCTCTGCCAAGGTCACTTTGCTAAGTTGATATGCTAGACCTGCTTTTTGGTAATTGCCACCAAACCCATTTCCCAGTTGGAGAGATATCCTAGGGATTTCAGTTGAAGCAAAGAGTCAAGAGAAGACTATAAATGGGTATGGAATGTCCCGAATAATTCTGTGGAAGAGAAATTAATTCTGAACCACTAAGTGCCATTAAGAATTTGATGCCACTTAAGTTGGCAGAAAACTTGACAGATGTTGCCAGAATTTAAAAATTATCCAGTGTGCCACAGCTTGAGGGCAGCAAAATACCAACTCCAACAAACTGGAGAAAATGAGACAGTTCACAGTCTGAATCCAGTTGATTATGGAGGCTGCTGACCATGACCTAATGGAGACAAGGTAATCTAGGGTGGGTGCTCAGAGTGGGAAATCACTAGCCCAGTTGCCTGGGAGGGTCTTACATGGTGGGGAGATAGGGGCCATGATATTATAATGTTATGGTACCCATGAACATAACCCCTTGATCTGAATGGTGCTTTATACTTTACCAAATTCTTTCACCTCTTTGTTGTTACTTGATCCTGAAAACATCCCTCAGAGACTGGCAAGGGAAAAAGTGATGGACTCCATTATACAAAGAGGAAACTGAGGTTTAGAGTGCTAGAAGGGCTTGTCTAACGTCACCCAGCTGTAGATGGCAGAGCTGGGATGATGACCCAAGTCTTTATTTCCTGGACCTGGGTTGATAGCTGTTGTCACCAGATCTGTCCCTCCCAGGAATTTTGGAGAGAAAACTATAGAATCATTTCATCTGTGGAAATTGAGTAGATGTAAAGATTCATTTCTAAGTCTTTTTTCTACCTCTGCAAACTAATTGTAGGCATTGAAGAGAATGGGAAATTTGTTCCTTTCACCATTCACTTAAGAAATTTTAATACTAACAAGCATCAGTGTCTGCCTTCCTAGCTCTTCCCAACGGAGGCAACAGACTGTGATAGACCAACCAGAGTACTTCCTAGACCAGCAAATGTCCAGGCCAGGCAAGCCAGCAGGAGAGCCAGATCAGCAGAAGTAGATGGTGGGTGCATTTTCCTCATCAGCAAGGAGCACCAGGGGACTGGGCCTGTGCTGTTCCAGGTAAAGCTGCTGCCTACAGTGCTGGCAAACTATACAGGTGCTGGATTGATTCTCGGCTGCTCCACTTCCCATCCAGCTTGCTGCTAAACGCACCTGGGAAAGCAGGTGCCCTGCACCCACGTGGCAGATCTGGAAGAAGCTGAAGCTCCTGGCTCCTGGCTTTGGCCTGGTTCAGCCATCGCCATTGCGAGTATGAATCACCATTGCAGGTAGTGAACCAGAAGATGGAATATCTCTCTCTTTCTCACTCTGTAGCTCTGCATTTCCAATAAATAAATAAATCCTAAAAAAAAAAAAAAAACCAGAAAAAGGAGCATTGGGAAAAATTCTGACATACCCCGCTTCTTCCCTACCCACCATCAGGAGGAATGCACGCACTTTACTGACTTTTCCTTTATGTTCTTTCCTGAGCTGCAAGATGCTCTCACCAGAGTATTCATCTTATCATGAAGCAACTCCAGGACCAGGACCCAGGCCCCTTCTGCTCTCTGTCATCTTGGCACTTTATCCAATCATGTTGACTTGGATGAAAAATTTTAAGCAGATCTTAGTGAAAATTGGACTTAGCATTTCCATCTTCCATGAGCTTTTGGACTTTTTGTGCATTCCTATGTTTTGTGTGGCCTGTGCACCTGGTGCCTCCACTCCTGTAGTTTGAGTATGATAACCTCATACCACCTTTTCTTCACCAGGATCTCTCCCATCCTGCTGTGCTGTTTGGTCTGTGCTACTTGCATTTTTTTACAGTTTACACACTCAGTCCCCTCACCCCAGGTCTTGAGACTCCATTAATAGAGAAAGGTAGGTTGAAGTGTTTGCTGCATAAAGGGGACCAACAAGAAAAGGGAGGTGTTCTGCATTCTTTGTGTCATCAGAGGTCAGCCTTTGGGTTAAACCTGGGCTTGATGCATCTGTGAAGTATCTTTACGTCTATGCCACATTTTCCCCACCCAAATGCATGGGCTTCTATTTTTTAGCCCTTCTGACTACTATCAGCTCCTTCTGTTTTCTCTTGAACAAGAAGACCCCTTTGAATACCGGATTTGTGTGTACAAGTACAGTAGGGCTGGATCCAGATCAACAGAGAAAGGAACTGAGGGTGTAATTAAAACCAAATTCAAGTAGGCCAAAGTTTCACACCAAGAACTCAAGTCCAAGAAGCAAGATTGAATATGAATGTGGAACCTAGAACACCAGATTGTACCAAGATGGTTTCTAAGATAGGAGAATACAAAATCTCAGCCCTGGAGATTGACTGCTATGAGTGCAGAGTTGATGATAGAGACCATTTTTGGCTTAGGCAGCAAGTTTTGAAATGGGTTATATTGAAGTGTTAAAGGGATAACCTCTGTTGCTGGATTGCCTGGGTACAAATTCTGGCCCCCTAAGTTGCTAGCTAAGTGATGCTTTGGTTACTTAACTGTCCTGCTTAACATGTGTTAGCATCATTATCATTTTCCCAATTGATTCTTTTTTGTTTTTGGTGCCATTTGACAGTTTATTTTTTTTTCACATTATTATGATACTAACACAAAGATAAGAGATTCAATGTAGTTCATAGAATTCTAAGAATATAGTGATATTCTATTTCTTTCATTCTTTCTGAGGTAATATATTTTTAATTTACACTACAGTCAATGGCTTAATGCTCTGCTAAATAAAGAATTCAACAAGTAAAAAGACCCTAGTTCAGTGGGAATATAGGCAAGGGCTATACACAATAATCAAATGGAAAGATGATCATTTTAAATCCTGACCTTACTGAAACTGAAGGATGAGGTTTGTCTTTAAGTGGACATGCTGCCCGACATAGGCCCTTACTCTGTGAGAAATGAATGCCTAGGCATTTTAATTTTTGCATAATGCTATGTTCATCTGATCAAGACTGTATCCATTCATATGCTCTAGTTGGGATTTTTGGCCTAGTTTCTACTTCTTCCTGACTGGATGGCAACACTAAGATCTCAATATGACCTATACTCAAGTCGTCTTGATTTATGACAAATTATAATATCTTCCATGAATACACTGCTCTACAGTTTACAAAGAAGCTTTATTTGTTCCACCTACATTTTTACAAATATATTTACTTAAGAGGAGGCACAGACAATGAGGGATGGAGGGAGGGAGGGAGGGAGGGAGGGAGGGAGGGAGAGAGAGAGAGAGAGAGAGAGAGAGAGAGATTGAGCTCACAACTGCTGATTCACTCCCCAAGTGACTGCAATGGCTGAGACTGAGCTGGACTGAGACCAAGAGCTGGGAACTCAATCCAGGACTCCCATGTGAGTTGCAGGAACCCAATTAACTTGAGCCATCACCACTGCTTGTTCAGGGTCTTCAACAGCAGGAAGTCAGGAGTTAGAACAAGTATTGAATCCAGGTACTCTAAGAGGGCATGCCTGCTTCTTAACCACTAGACCAAATACTCACACACCTCCCCTTACAATTTTGCAAGTGCTATAGGCTTATGGGAAAAGCATAAGAACTGATATCCACCTTAGGGAAGCTTCCAGTGTGTGAAAGAAAAAACTAAAATACATAAACCACAGGTGGTAATGTTCAATGATGTTGATAATTATGTGGCATGGATTAAATAGTACAGAGATATTTCAAGGTAAAAAAAGGTAGTGGTTTGGGGTTAATGATAATTTATTTGGCTTCATAGAAAGGAGGTGAGGATGGGATGAGGAAATGGGGCAGGGACAGATACATAGAAATCGTAACGTGTGGTTGGAGGGTGTGGGGTACAGGTGCAGAAGATCTGATAGGAGATAATAACAAGCACTAAAGCAGAATGGGAGTAGGAACTCATTCCACCAGGAAAGGTGATAACAATTAGAGATGGACCTGCCTTTTATGCAGGATTTGGGTTATAATAGTGATGGAGTAGGATAGAATAATAAGGACCAGAGATTATGGAGACAAGCTTCACATGCATTTTGTCATTTAATTATTTGAAACTCTATCCATTCAGTGTTATTAGTTCCATTTTACAAAAAAAATGTGCATGATGGAGTACACTTGCAATCTGTCTAAAGCTGAGCTCTTGTAATTCAACATGGTGACTTACATTTGAGTCAGGATTGTAGGCTTGGTGTGGTTGGTTGGGAGTGGGGATGAGTCATTGTAGGTTCTTGAGCAGAGAAGCTGTAAGTGAAAGGGTGTTACCTAATGATGTTGTTCACTGCACATGAATTCAACAGTTTATAGGCAAAAATCAAGGTGATCCTTTGGTGAAACCTATAGAGCAATCCAACAGCCAAAGCTGAATGTCATATTACAAACTCAACTCCTGAGATCTGCATTTTTCTATGCATACCCTTCAGTGTCCAGCCTCATTCTATCTATACAGTGTTCTCTGTGCATCACAGCTTGCATAAAAGGAATCATCCTTTTTGAATTGTGTCTATATAATTTATGGTGCTTACAGATTACTAAACACAACTCATTTGGCAATGAAAGAAAATAGTTGTATGCTGTTGCCCTCCATGTGTGGACAGTTGGCATTTTTGATGAGCAGAGCTGTTGTTCTCTTCAACTGACTGGTTGAGATTATGAGCTGGTGGTCCATGCCTCAAATTAAGATCCTAGGAACTCATCACTTGGCTGCTATAAGCATTGTAGAGGGAAGCCCGTCCTCTGCTAAGTTTTCCTTCGCCAGTATATACACTCATAGTTATCCCAGGGAAACGAGCTCTTTATTGAAGAAATTGATGTTTCCATGTGGTGGGTTTTGTTTGAAGGCTTGCTGCTACCAACTCAGGCTGAGGAGACCAAATGTAAGGGCATCCTTTCCACAGTCCCCACTCTCATCCCCAGCTTGCTGAGTAATTTATTGGGCAACTCTTTTTTTCTTTTAACTCAGAGAAAGTCTGTTAATCAGGTATACTGCAAGCTCTAGGAGACCCTTGTGTAGAGATGGAACGAGGAAGAGCTCTTATGGTTATTTTGTATCACATTTATTAGAGATTGCAAAGAAATCACATCAGAGCTAATCACCCTTACATAGACAGGGGGAGAAAAAACTCAATTCAAATTCTATATATATCTTCTTGTATCACGATGAATGTTTTGGGAAATGGGCTTTTCACTGAATATAACAACCATCCCAGGGTTTTACTCCCACTACTCCTTCTTCCCCTAAAGGTTACATAGATTTTCACACTCTTAATTAACTACATCAAATGATTTGTTTCCAAGGCTGGGCCAGTGGGACAATGCCTTTTTATTCAGCTGATGAATGATCACCAGGCGGAGATAGTGAGGAGATGGAGGACTACAAAATCTTGGCCAAACTCTGTACTTTTTGATGATTTGTTTGCACTGTGGAAGGACTCAGCTAATGAGACAGTCTGCTACTGTGGACACTGTGGCGGTAGACAGTAGCCAGGGGCAGCAGGACTGTCTGAGGTCTCGCTTTGGATGCAGCCTAGAATAAATCCATTGCCCTTCTGCACAAAGACTGCTCTATGGCCGGCGCCGTGGCTCAACAGGCTAATCCTCCGCCTTGCGGCGCCGGCACACCGGGTTCTAGTCCCGGTCGGGGCACCGGATTCTGTCCCGGTTGCCCCTCTTCCAGGCCAGCCCTCTGCTGTGGCCCAGGAGTGCAGTGGAGGATGGCCCAGGTGCTTGGGCCCTGCACCCCATGGGGAGACCAGGAAAAGCACCTGGCTCCTGGCTCCTGCCATCGGACGAGCGCGGTGCGCCGGCTGCAGCGCGCCGACCGCGGCGGCCATTGGAGGGTGAACCAACGGCAACGGAAGACCTTTCTCTCTGTCTCTCTCTCTCACCGTCCACTCTGCCTGAAAAAAAAAAAAAAAAGACTGCTCTAATCTTTGAAGAATATTATTGTTAACCCTTCATTTTCTCATGACATTCCCAATACTTTGTGTTTTGTATGTTACTTAAACTTTTTTAAATTGTTAATTTGTAATTCTGCAGACAATTATAAAGCACCTCGTATGCATGAACCTGGCATTTTTCTTTAAATTTTGCACATGAAGTATGAATTACAACCCAAAAGCTAAGGAAAAGATATCTGGTTGTAATTTTTTGCTTTGTGCTCAGGGGTAGAAAATCAGGTATGCATGTTTGTTTAATGTTTACACACACACTTAAATATATAAGCATTTATATATATATATAAATCATAGAGAATGAACGTTAGAAAACAAGTAACTGAGAAAAGAGTTATAAAACTAATCTGGCATTTAACACAAATCTTTTGACTTGATGGTTAAAGATATTAATTTTAGGGTCAGTCATGGCTACCTGTTTGAGTCAGAACTGCTCAAAGATCCATCACAGCTAATTGTTGGGCCTGGATGCCTGTGAAGAGGGAAACTCAGCTTCACCAGTTTGTTAGTTTTTGTTCTACACCAGACCAAAGAGAGAATATGAAAATTTAATTGCAAAAAAAAAAACACATTCATTTAATCTCTGCTGTTTTCAACATTTTGATCTTTTGTCCTGGGAAACTCAAATTTACCTTTTATCTTTACTGGTAAAAATATCACCCAGAAACAAAGAAACTTATTAAATAATTGTATAAAGAAGACTTCAGAGGGAATATTCAAAAACTTAAGCAAGGAAAATAGTACCTCCAAATCTTGTGTAATATATACTATAAGTAGTCAACAAAAATGTCTGATTAAAAATATTATTTAGATATAATAGCATAATTACAAATATTTAATCAGATTTATTCAAAACAGTTGTGTTCTCTCAAGAATGTTGTAGACCCAAAGGAAAGTATTGAAATAACTAATCCTACTTTTCTACTTTCTAATCCATCACTAATTCACACTGGCCTGTCCTCTGGCTAATTTCAATTGGTGAGAGAACAGACACATAATTTGAATTTCAAAATCACTCACTTTTTTTTTTTTTTGCATTTACTTAGAAATAACAGTTGTTTTGATACAGCTCTTCTTGAGCACATGGGAAGGACCTATTCATGCAGCCATCCAGCCATCCACCCACCATTCATCCTTTGATCCATCCGTCCATCTGTCCATACCCACATCCATCCATCTACTGAATAAATATTTGTTGAGCATGTACTAGATAGCAGGCACTGTTGTTGGTGCTTAGATTATATCACTTAAAAAGAAACAAAACCCCAGAAAAAAAAAACAGAAAAAAGCAAAAACCAAATTCAGGCATACCTTAAAGACCTTTATTTAGGAATGATGACTTTTAGTCACTTAATATTTGCTTGTTTGTTGTCACCCATACCCATGAACTGAACACCTTCAACTTAAAAGAATGAACTAATCATTTGCCCTAAGGATAATCAAATCATAAGTTCTACCCTTATTTTTCTCCTACAATCACATAGCACTCTCCTTCCCCGGGCTGCTGATGGAATCCATGGCTGTATAACCAGACCAGTGTGCTCAGGGATTAAATGCTGAGGCTGTTGCCACTGCTGAGTCCCTCAAAGGTCAGAGCCCATCACTGGGAAACAACTTGAACTGGAAGAAGATGCTTTTTCCTTTGGTCATGTCACATCTTCCTTTATTACTGATGAGATCATTATAGGGGTTGAGCAACTCTCAGAGGTACCAGGCCCATTTCCTTGACTCTATTAGTTCTCTCATAGGCCACTAATAATTATAATTTAAGCTTTAAGTTTTCTGGTATGCCAACCTAGTCCCTAAATGTGTTTTGAGGAAGAGGATAAAGGAAGAAAGCCTCCAAGAGACTGGAGATTCTATGATCATCACATTTTGATTTAAAACTCAAAGTTGCTGGTATCTATCAGTAAGCAGATGATAGTAACTGAAATTTGCATCAGTTACTGGCATTAACTCTTGGGTAGTGCTATACACCTGTTCATATTTCATATTAGGTGTCGTCTAATTCGGTCCTGGTTAGGCTGTCCAGAAGCAGAAGAGGTAACCCTATTTCATAAAAGAGGAAACCAAGGATTCCAAGGAATTTGCCAGAGGTCATATAGAAAGTATCCACAATAACACTGTAATCCTGGCTCTGTGCTTCTAAGGCCAGTGCTCCTCCTAACAGGCCATGTTGTTTCACTTTCTTACCTTGACTCTCTTAACAAATGAGATAAGTAAGGTTCATGTCACTATCTCCCTTGTGTTGTAAGGTTGGAACTCAGACCCCTGGGGGTTAAATGCTTTGCCTGCAATTGCATAGATGATGGTAAAAGTGGGGTATAAATCCAGATCAATCTGAATTGAACTCAGTCTTACTGCTGGGTCACCGTGTTCCTATGTCGGGCACCACTGTCCTGCCTCTAACCACATGCAGCATGGTTCCATCACAGGCAGACATACCGCTTGAGGGTTGCTAAACCTGGTCCAAAAACCTGTCATGTTTATAAAGTCAGTTTTGTTTTTGGTGTGTACCAGTGCTATTGTTTTGGATCCATTTTGTTTTAGTATTGATGGGAATCTGTAAGATTGACAGCTATCCTTAATATTTCCCTCCTCTTGTTTGTGTAAAGAATATTTAACAGTTGGGCTTATATTTAAAACTTCCTCAGGAATATTCTTGTGGATTCCTCAAGCTCAAAGTATATAATTTGCATTTAGTAAATGTATCTGTAGCTATATCTCACCTATCTCTGCCAGCTAACATCATCATCATGGTTTCCCTGTTTCTAGATACTTTATGGAAGCATTGCAGAAATAGAAGGACTGTCTTTCTTCTTTGATCTCTCTTATGTTTTATGAATCTGAAAAATTGAGGGCAAACAAGGAGGGACTCTATGCTTGACTGCTTCCTCTAAGTTTTGAGAAGCAGATTTACAAAAATATTTCAACATTTTTAGAAGTCACGATGGGAAGACACTGCACATCAAGCTCCCACATGGCCAAGGCAGAACAGGGTGCTTTTCTGACCCCAGCCCTTTGGTTGAGATGGCTGTATTTAGATATTTCTGTAAGTGTCCTAGTTTCATAGACCTGAGTGACCTTTCTTTCTCTGGACATCAAGATGTATATAGATGTTATTTCCTGAGGATAATAAATGTGGAAGGAGAATTATCACCCTATGCTTCCAGAAATCACTTTAAGAAAAAGAGAGGGAGTGTTTTCCCCATTAGCTTCCTAAGACCAGAGTCCTTAGGTCACCTTGAATTGTCAAAAAGAGATCTGGGGCAAGGTGCTTAATCATGGAGTTTCTTTGTTCTCATACAGATGTGCTTACAAAATGAGTCCCTCTTTTGCCTACATTCATACCCGTGATTTAGAAAGCTTATAAGCTTCACATGGAGTGTAATGGTTAAGGACCACATAGTCTTGTGAATTAAACTTCAGTAAGAAGCAAAGGAGGTATAATATCTCATTTAACTCTCTCCACAACCCCAGGAATTAAACATAAATTACTAGAACCAATTGCTGATTGGTCTTTCACTTTCTTACCTTGAGTTTCATAACAAATGAGATAAACAAGGTTCATGTCACTATCTCCCTTGTGTTGTAAGGATGGAACTCAGACCCCTGGGGGTTAAATGCTTTTCTGAGTCTGGAATCTCAGAAAGGTCAGTGACTTCCTTAAGGACACAAGATCTGCTATGATGGGACCATGACTTGGACCTAGTTCTCCGAATCCAGAGGTACAGCTCTGTTCAAATCATTCAAACGTTTCCTCAGAATCTTCCAATTTTATTCATAGTTTTCTGCAGCCCACATCTTTGAAGACTTCCTGCTGTCATGGCTATTCCTGGAAGATGGGAATAGCTTTTCCTATATCTCTCTGAGTTATTATTGTTGGTATTTTTAGTTCTATTTTCATGAAAAATGTGCTTTTAGCTCACAAAAATAGCATCACAAAGGCTTATCACCATGTTCCACACAAAAGGGGCTTATCTCACCTATAAATTAGTGACACCTTCATGTTTCCTGGGGTGGAAGGAATGCAAAGTCAACTTCCCCGCAACAGACACATAAGGCCAGCAGACTCTCAATTCATCCCAGGCTCTAGTTTTCCTTCCTTCCTACCTCACAGGGGTGGAAAACGTCCAGCCTGTGGACTGACTGTATAAAGCCCATGAAATTATTTGGACTGGCTCTGCCAAGGCAACCACAGGTGAGACTTGAAATTCATTAAATTTATAGTGGGCTGATTTTTAAGTTGATTTTGTATGGCCTGAGAATGATATTAAAGATATGCAAATGGATCTTGGCAGAAAAAAATGTTCCCCACCCCAATAGAGCCATGGAAACCTGTGAAACCATTTTCCCTGCTAAGGGGAGGGGGCCTTGGAGAAGAAGGAGGAATTAGCATACATCAAGACAAAGGCCGGGGCTGTGATAAACACTGCCTTAACTACTAGGGCCCTTCTGTGCTGCTAGGAGTTGGCCTCATTTTTCAGATGGGGAAATATATTTAAGCAATTTTCCCAAAGTCCGTGAGAGATGATGCCCAGACAGGAGCTCAGACCTGCAGAGTTCTGAGGCCTGCGTGAGTTCTTCTCCATAGGCCTGTGCCCCCTCCTGTGAGAGTTCAGTATCTGCTGGAGAAAACCTCAGACCATGGCTTTCTTGCAGCCTCAGTTGGAGAACAGCAGGTGTCCTTGGCCAGTGCAGAGTGCTACAGAGCGCAGCACCACAGCCTGGACTTGGAGTGAGTCACGCCTGCCGGTAACCACTGCTAGCTTTCACATGTTGCTCAATCTCCGTTTATTCACCTATAAAGGGGAGCACTAGCTACAGGTCAGGGAACTTGTGGAGATGAGAAAATACCTGCAAAACCCTGACACCTGGTAGGTGCTTAATAAAGGAAACTGCATATCATTATGGTGATTACCATGATACTTTTATTTTTTTTGGATGAATGTGTTAGTTCACCTGGAACATGAGAACTAGTACTCAAAACAGGCTTTTTGATCTGTGACCAGACAGCCAGTTTCTCAGTGTCCACACTCTTCTCAGAGATCAACATTTTTCTAGGTTTCCTTGTTGTTGCCAAATTTGCCGCTTGTATCTTGTGCGGATACTCGGGCAGCTTCCTTGGCCCTTCTGGTGGGAATTGGGTAGGGTGAGAACAAGGATAGATGCTGTAGAGGTAGCATCAGGAATAACTGGGCCGTGAGAGCTTTCCTGGGCTGCCCCATCAGAGGGCAGAGAGAAAGGTGAGAATGGAAATTAGACAACTAATCAGGGCTGCTGCTTTTGTTTGTTTTATAAACTGTAAGCATGCTAGTGTAGTTTAATGAAGACAGTTCATCTGACAGGCCAGGCAGGCATCTTGGTAAAGAACTGAGAGCCCAGTCTGCCTTCAGATTGAGTTTTTATGGCTGTTGTGGACCCTCTGTTTCTCCTCCCCCTACACCCTCTCTGAAATATTGCTGGGTGGAGAGATTTCTGGGCATGGAATCCTCCCCCAGAACTTCATACTAGTCCCCTTGTGGAGGGCAGATGATAGTTCCCTAAGCTGCCCCCAGGAAGAGGGCTTGGGCCCACCCACCCAGGTTATTGAATGATGGGAAGAATTTTGATGTGTAAACACTGGTTTGATTCCCAGGCTTATTTCCTTGTTCCATCACAGAAATTCTCATTTTTCTTCTGCCCCTCACATATACATAGGCTCATGTCTACCTAGCTCCCTTAACATTCTCCCCTCAAGAGAAGTAACCCATAATCTTATGGGAATAGCATGGATAAAGATCCATCTTCTGTATTTTCTTCAAGACTGACATGTGGCCGGTGCCGTAGCTCACTTGGCTAATCCTCAGCCTGCGGTGCCAGTATCCTGGGTTCTAGTCCCGGTTGGGGTGCCGGATTCTGTCCCCAGTTGCTCCTCTTCCAATCCAGCTCTCTGCTGTGGCCCAGGAGTGCAGTGGAGGATGGCCCAAGTGCTTGGGCCCTGCATGCCATGGGAGACCAGGAGAAGCACCTGGCTCCTGGCTTTGGATCAGCACAGTGCGCCGGCCGTAGCAGCCATTTGAGGGGTGAACCAACGGAAAAGAGGAAGACCTTTCTCTCTGCCTCTCTCTCACTAACTCTGCCTGTCAAAAAAAATAAAAATTAAATTAAAAAAAGACTGACATGTGGGTGTAGAGCTGCTTATAGGTATTCTTCTTTTGCTATCTGTCCTATCGTGTTCTGAGGTTAACGAGGCTGTTAACTACCTCCAGTGGTGTGATAGCTCCTTGGATTGACAGAAGTGACTCAGTGGGAAATAAAGCATCTGCATTTAATTTCCCTGGTCTCCAAAGCACAGGCCAAGTAGATCCTCAGCCTTGGATGAGTTTGTTCATCAAATGAGTTATGTGTTGACCTTGAATAACTCTTGGATGCAGAGGTAATCTTGAAGCTACTTAACAACTAGTTGGGCATTAGCTATTTGGGGCAAACAACAGCTCTAGTGCCAGGGCAAGGACATTAAGACCACTTTCCACATACAAGGCATTAAAAGTTTAAGTTGGGGCCGGCGCTGTGGCTCAACAGGCTAATCCTCCGCCTTGCGGCGCCGGCACACCGGGTTCTAGTCCCGGTCGGGGCACCGGATTCTGTCCCGGTTGCCCCTCTTCCAGGCCAGCCCTCTGCTGTGGCCCAGGAGTGCAGTGGAGGATGGCCCAGGTGCTTGGGCCCTGCACCCCATGGGGAGACCAGGAAAAGCACCTGGCCCCTGGCTCCTGCCATCGGACGAGCGCGGTGCGCCGGCCGCAGCGTGCCGACCGCGGCGGCCATTGGAGGGTGAACCAACGGCAAAGGAAGACCTTTCTCTCTGTCTCTCTCTCTCACTGTCCACTCTGCCTGTGAAAAAAAAAAAAAAAAAAAAAGTTTAAGTTGATGGATCCTTGGAAAGTACAGAGGAGACTGTAGCAAAGGGGAGGAAAATTAAGAGATAGCTGCCTATCATCTGGTGGATCGTGGTTGGGTGTCTGAGCTGGTATCTTCCCAGCTTGCATGACTGCAGGGATTCTCAGGGCACATTTGAATGAAGGCAAACATGTATGCAGATTTTAAGCTATTTTTTATGTCTAATGATGTAGCAGTTGTATAGTAAGCATAACCAGTATTAGCTTCTGAGACCTAGTTTTGAGAAACTTAAATGAGAATTTGGAGAAAGTGTGGACTTGGCACTCACTTAAAAAAAAAAGTAACTTTGATAAGAATCAGGTGGGGTTTTCTTTCTCCTTATTGGATTCATGTTTTTCAGATCTTACTAACTTTCCCCAGTTGTGCCCTCTTTGAGACCCTGGGTGTTAAGATAGCCCCAACACACTTCATGGACCCTGAACTCTTCATTGCAATGACTCCCATGGTACTACCAGGCACTAATCTTTGTGGCAAAGGCCTTTGTCTGGGGCACACCTGTCTCTCCTGGCTCTTTATCTCTCATCCCAAGGCCTGTGCACCTTATGTCACCTTTTACCATCATTCTTCCTCAACCTTAGTCAGAGGCTGTGTTTTTGAAACACATGTGCCACCTACCTTTAGACAGTGATCATGAACTGCAAACTACTGTTTAGGTAGTTACTCACATTATTAAAACAGATTCCTTGGTTTGATAACGTATTTGCTAGCTGGCTTCTGTAAGCAGAGACTCTCTGGTGCATTAATGCATACAAATTAATAGCTTGAAAGAGAGTTTGGTGCATTGCTAAAGCTGAAGTTGCAAGTGATATCAGAAGTGGAGCTATAAATGAATAAAATCACAGAGATTTGTTTAGTTCTCAAGCTTTATGAAGCTCATTCACACATTTTCTCACGTGATATATGGCATCTGCACCCTGACCCCTTGCAGGGGAGAAACGCTGCAGCAGTGGGGTGGTGGGGAAACTGCCGCCTTGGCCCCTGCATTGCACCAGGGCCACAGCCTCTTACACACCCATTTCAAACGTCTTCATCAGTGACACCTGACCCGAGTGACACGTGACCCTCTCTCCAGTCTCCTATTCTTCTCTGCATATCTCCCTTTCCAGGAGATTTCAGGACTCTGCTCTTCTCCCTTAAATGATTGGCATTCTCAGATATAGGCCAAGAAGAAAAATACGATTGGATTTGCTGAGGTTTTTCATGACAACTGCTGGAGTACAAGGTGGGTAGTCCCTGAAGTGGCCTTGGGTGCCACCCTCTGACCACGGAATGGGAGGCTAAAGGTCTCATCTTGCCTCCAAGAGCTGTGCCCGACGGGAGGGTGGGGCCAAGTCTCCCTGTGGCTCCCCAGGCCACATGGACAGCCAGCGACCTTCCTCTGGGGCTCCTGCTATCGAGCTGGGGAATGAGTAATTGGGACTCGCCAAAGTGTTTAAACACCAGAATTGAAATTAATGTCCCCTCATTGCTGGCTACGCTGACAATACATTACAGCAAACACCTTCCCAAAGTGAAATGAATGTTTGTTTATCCTCATGAAATATACATCAAAACATGCTGGTGGAAGAAGCCCTAATGAGGGAGAGGCCTGGTTTCCTGTTAATTTCAAGTGAGCAGTTAACTGAGGTGGAGGGATTTTTTTCTCCCTTTTGGGCTTTTTGTTTTGTTTTGTTTTCCTTTTTCTTTTCTTCCTTCCTTCATTTTTTTTTTTTTTTTTAAGAATAACCTGTCCACAGCTGTGTATCCAGGACATTAATATGGGTTTAATGAAAACTCCAGTTGATCTGTCCAAAGATATTGATGAGCATTGCCCGGCTGTATTAATCATCTCCTTGAGGGAGGAAATGAAGGGGACGGGTGAGCAGGTTTCTGTCAGATGCCAATCCAGATGAAGAGACATGAAAAAAAATATATATATATATATTTTAACTCTCCATAGCTACATCCATTTCCTGGGACATGGGTTGGGCCAGGAGGGAATGAGAAGGACCCACAACAGCACAGGAATTTCTGGGGCACGTTTAACGCTAAATCATTAAGCTTCTGCCAATAAATCCATTACTGTTAATTATATTGAGATAGCCAACGATCCACTGACAATATTCCTTCATTGATTTTCATTCGCAGTGAGTCGACGTTCTGGCTTGGATCTCTTTGGTGTTTTCATTCATTCATTTCTTTCTCCCTCTTTTCATCTTCCTCTCCCCAGGCCCCACAGCCTATCCTCTCCCCCTGGAGCTTTTGCAATAATGCAGTTCCCTCTCTCTGGTGATACAGTTCTCTCCCTAAGTGCCAAATGTTTCTTGATAGGAACAAGCTACATTTCTTTATGGCTTATGGCAAACTGCCTTGATTACTTCTACTGCTGTACCCATTATGTGAATTAAATATGTATTCCGTTGCATGCTGCTTGCGATGTTATTGCAGGGTGACATATGGTACTGACTCAATTAGAATGAAACTAGCATTAGATAACCCTTCTGATTACATGCATCCTGACCGGCTCCTCCTCGGCCTCCCCTCTGTGCACCCGCTCTCCAGTGGCTGTGGGCTGCAGGTTTTCATTATGGCTTATCATCTCTGCCACGGAGGGTAGAGGGTGGGGGGTTCGGGGGAGGGGGCTGTGCGGTTGTAGGGGAAGAAGCGCTGTCAGACAGACAGACAGATAGGAAAGGTCTGTTGGGGAGGACTAGCCAGGGCTTTCTGCTTGCATTTGGAATTAACCTTTAAAATTATATATTTTCAGAAGCAAGTGTCAGTCCCACTGTGAAAAGAAGCCAGAAAGGTCTCCTTCAAGTTAGGAAGCGACTGCTGTGTGTGTGACATGCCCTTCCTTTGAAGGTGATTCTTTTTAAAAAGATGTATTTTTATTTTGTATAGCAAATGGAGAGTCCATAACCTAATAGCAGTAATATTGTTTTCCTAGCCCACCTGTAGTCGGCATAAGTTAATCCACTTGATTCTCATCAGCATCCGACAACCCAGTTCCAGCAAGAATCCTCATCCCTGCAGCAGTGGAGGTGACGTTCCATTGCACTTTCTGGTCACAAAGCCATTAGGGGCTCACATAAGGAGGGATCCTCAAAGGTGCAGGGGGATCTGACTGGCAGCTCCAGGATGCATTGTGAAATGACTGTTGTTCAATCTTTAAAAAAAAATCTTTAAAAAAGTATTTTGTGAATGTCTAGGGCCCTAGTTGCTGGAATATCCCATGCTGACATGACACGGATCATCCTGGAGAATGGTAGGCATGCAACTTTTCTTTCTCCGGAGTCATTTTTCTCTGTAGTAATTTTAAGTGTCCTGCAGGCTGTTCTAAGCTCCCTTCCTTTGCTCTTCCTGCTCCATCACTTGTGAGCGAGAGCCTACATGCCCATCTGTCCCAGTCTTGTCTGGCTATAGTATCTTCCAGGCCGGAGTCTACCTTAGGGCCTTGACAGCAGTGAGACTGCAGGCAAGCCTGACTTTTTCTCAAGGGTAAACAGGAAGCCTGCTGGCCCGAGACTGCCTGACTGACGGTTGCGCCCCCATCCTTGGGGGCTTCCTTCATATGAACAGTTCAACTTAGCCAGCATGTTTGAGCAACTACTGCATGTCTTTGTGTGTGCTGCATAATGAGTTGAAGGAGATACCAGATTTTATATGGCCAGTGGACTGGTCATGGGAGCTCATACTTAGGCAGAAGTCAAAGTACATACAGGTGAGAGGCCTAAACAAGGATAGTGTGAACTCAAATGAGCCACTTGTGCAACTTAGCATGCTCAGTGCCTTGAGTATTGCAGGCATTTAAATATTGGTTGCATGGATGCATGCATGCATGAATGAATGAAAGGAAGGAAGCAGTTTGTCCTGGAGAAATGGAGTCCCTTATAGATAACACAGCCATCTAGCTCCATCCCACTCCTCCCTTCCTACTTTTCTGTTAAAATAATAAGTATACAGTGCTTTACATTTAGAGTCACCCTTCAAGAAGCACTGAACAGATAAGAAATGAACAAATGTGGTTATAGGTAGGGATAAGGTGTGAGGGTGGGGAGTAGGATGAATGGAAATGAGGCTTGGGACAAGACTTGACCATATGTGTAAATGTAAATATAATGTATTTTTATATCATAAATGTCTTACTTATTATAAAATACTTCCAAAAATTTTTTACAAACAACCTTTTAGGTGCATTAGGTACCTAATCTTATCAGCGATCCTGAAAGGGGTGGGTAGAGTGTATTTGTTTTTAGATTCTAATTTCACATGAGGAAGTGGAGGCAGAGAGAGCTTAGGGAACCTACCCAAGGTCCCAGAGTTGGTAAGTTGTAGAGTCAGGACTAAACCCAGATTGGGTTCTATACAGCACACAGCTTTTGTGAACCTTGGTTGACCCATGCTTGTGCCTGAGTGACTGGGGCCTTTGCTGAGTATGTGTCCAGAGCCTCCGAAGCCAGCAGCTCTGCTCACCACACTAGAACGTGGCAGTTAACCCACCAGCACCGGCAGAGCAGGGCCTGGTGTGACCAAAGCGCTATCTCTGCACAGGCCCTGCCGTTCACGCTTGCTGTTGAGGAAGGGAGGAAGCATGAAACAGCCTTGGACTAGTCCTCGGGATGGGACTCCTGTGCCCTGGGTACTGCTGAGAAATGAAGGAGCTATGACTGTAGTACCTACAGGGACCCCAGGACACAAGTAGCACTGAGGACCCCAAAAGTTGTTGGTCTTGTACCAACAAGACAGTGACAGTATGGCAGGTGTCCTGCAAAGTGTGGCATTTTTGTGTCCTTCAAGCTTTGGCATATGCATTGAGCAAAGCACTGCCATTCATGGGTGTTTTATGCCCTCGGGTGCCCTTCAGAAGTCAGGCTGGCATCCCCCCAGGTTAGTCCTGGTGTGGACTGTGTTGGGATTTGGTCTTGTCTCAGACTGTCTGCAGTGTGCTCTGCCCTTCCTGTCCCAGACTTCACCTCTGTGAAGGCTTTAAGTCTACTTCAGACTTCACAGCCTGGTGTCTACAAAGTCTCCTCGTTTCTGCTGAGGTCAGTGTTCTGCCTTTCCGGATGATGGAATCTCCCAGTTGACAAACCCATTCCCTATTCTACCCTCTAGGTGTGTTCCGTACTAATGATCTTTCTGTTACGAAACTCTCACCTCTCCATTTGCACATACTCCTGGTTTACTTCTTACCTCTTTGGTTGGGCCGTCTTAGTTGATTTCAGTGATGCCTCTTCCTTAGCAATCAATAAAATATTCCTCACCATTCCCATACCTTCACTGATCACCTAAAGATGTATGGCTCCCAACTATAGCCACCTGTGATCTCACCAAGCACCCGGGTTGTCTCTTTCCTGTCAACCCCTTCTTCTCAGCAAATAGCACAATATCTGGACTGAAAAAGTAGCCAATAAATATTTACTGAACAAATGGGAAATGGAAGTCTGTATTTTCAGCCCAGATTTTGTGAGTTGCCGAGAGCTGCACATTTAACTGCTTGGCAGGCCTCACTATATCCATGTTCAATAGACTCTTGAAGCTCAGAGCATCCAGGGCAGACCTCATCAGCCCCTCCCTTCCTTCTGTCTTTCATCTGCCCAATGTAGGAACCTCATATTTGTATAATACTCTTACTCCACGTCTCAGTTACCACCTTCCATCTCCTAATTAGCCATGCTGTGATCCTACCAGCAAGCATTCCGTGAACACTTATGTCAGGCTTTGTGCCAGGTGAGAGAATACAAAGCTGAACACATCATACTGTTTCTCATTTCATCTTCTCTATCTACCAAAGTCCTAGGTCAAGACCTCACTGTCTTTCCTCTGGATAGCTCTGTTGACCTTCTAGCTGGTATCTCTGGCCCTAGCATCTACAAGA
This sequence comes from Sylvilagus floridanus, assembly GCA_949820135.1. NCBI lineage: Eukaryota > Metazoa > Chordata > Mammalia > Lagomorpha > Leporidae > Sylvilagus > Sylvilagus floridanus. Next base: position 126,224,074 of record OX463225.1, read on the forward strand.
AGTCCATGCCATCTGAGGCCCATCAGGATAATTACATAGAAGCCTGCTTGCCACACCCTTGTTCAGAATTCCTCACTGATAGTCCTCATGTCAAAAGCTGCAGTCCTGAATCTCAAAATGATCGTGCCATGATCAATTGTGAAGTATGTCACAAGTAATTTTGATATTAATCATGCTCTAAGACCTGAGGTTTGCAAATTATTTAAAATTTTAAACTGATTCAAATTATCACCATGAAAATGTCACTTTCACTCACCTGTATTCCCATATGCTTTCTTGAGTGGAGGAGAAAGTATGACATTACAACACGCTGAGAATGGTGCATTCCTGTGGGCACCTCCTCTGGAGTATGTCTTAAACTTGATCATCCCTAATGCAACTGGGAAAGCAGCAGAGAATGGCCCAAGTGCTTAGGCTCCTGACACCCACACAGGAGACCCAGATGGAGTTTTAGGCCAAAGGTTTCTGCCTGGCCCATCCATGGCCATCACAGCCATTTGGAGAATGAGCTAGAGGATGGAAGAGATTTTTTCTCTCTCTCTCTCTATTTCTCTCTCCATTTCTGTAACTCTTCCTTTCAGATAAATAAATAAATCTTTCTAAAAAAAATTTTACTCAACTTGATTATGCCTGCACTATGGACAGAGGTTGAAGTTTGTAGGATGAACTCTAAATTCCTTGATGTAACCTACATTAACAATTTGATCTAGCCCTTAGCTGCTTCTCCAGGACTGTCTCTTACTGTTTCCTTCTATCTCATTGTATGCTACAAGCATATTGAATTATCTGCAATACCTAAAACCTGCTACTTTTTTCTTGTAACTTTGAAGATAGTCACTCCTACCATGAATTGCATGTATCTGTTGTCTCCACAGAGAACTACTAATCATTCAGGTCCTAGCTTAGGCTTTGCCTGACCCAGTCCTAGATATTCCTTCCCTTTTGTATCCACTTTGTCTTGCATATTCCTTCATTGTAACTTATATTGCATGGGTTTTTTGCGTATTTGTTTTCCTATTGAACACATTTCTATTGGGGTTTTCATGTCCTCCAAATTTTTTGGGAAATGCTGGAACATATAGTGGGTACTCTGTAATCTTATCCATTGGTCCCAACTTTCTAAGAGGTAGGCAACTTTGGAAACATGTTATAACTTGATGGTTGAGAGAGCAAGCCCTGGACAAGAAGTCTGAGGAGCTAATCTAGCTAATTTTTGATGGTTATATGGTCCCTGACATGATACATAAAACTTACAGACATCTCAGTTTTTACGTGCATGATCAATTTGTGGACTGTCCTATCAAATGGTTGCTTAGATCACGTTGGAAGGTACGCATTGGAAAATACAAGAAAGAGAGTGCAACAGGTAACCAAAGCCCTTGTGGTTGCTACTGATAGTTGGCATTGACTGTGGAGGGTCTAGACTTGTGGTAGTAAATGGAAACCTACTGGTTATTTGAGCACAGGTGACAGGTGCTGAAAAGCCTTTCAGTCTGATAAAAATGTACAGGAAACTGGAGAGAAATTGAAGACAAGGGTTTCAGCCCGAGACAAAAGGTCCTGAGGTCTAGACAGGAGAGTGGTGCGGTGTCATAAGAATGGAGAGAGTCATGCTGTTCTGAAGGAGTTTTAGAGAGAAAGATTGCCAACACCTGGTGGCTATCTACATATGGAGGTTGAGGAAAGAAATGAGTCAAGGATAATGGAAACATTTAATTCATTTATTAATTTGGATTTCATAAAAAGTTTGAGTTGGGAGATGACTCAGTACAATGACAACTGTCTGAGACTAATTGTGTCCAAATGGTTGGAGGGTGTGGTCACAGATGTCCCTTTTATCTGGTGACTGTGAAATGTGATGGTTTGCCAGGATTGTCTTTGGGAAGCTTGTTGCATCATGTGCAGGTTTGACCTAGACCCTGAGATGTCTTACATCACTATGTATTTATGTTTGCAGATTCTCTGGTCTGGTTGCTTGGGAGAATGGTTTTGGCATGAATAGCAGTTGGGAAATTAAGAAATTGAGGGAACTTGGATGCCAGGTGGAGTTTTGTTCATGTCTGTCGTGGTGTATCTTTTAGTTTCAACAAATAGTGTATTAATTTTTATGTAATTGTAGATTTCCTTATTGCCTTTGTCTCTGACATTCATTATACTTTGTCTCCCCAACATTTGATCTCCTGGAATCAGGCTCTATTTTCAGGCAGTTCCCAGGCTGAGCTCACTAGTTCCTGTGACCTCCTTTTTGGAAGGAAGCCAGAGTTTATTGAGTAACAATGACCAGAATAAAATTATAGTGGGAAAGAACTTGGATTTTGGAGTCAGACTGACCTGAATTTGTGTTCTAGATCTCCCACCTACCCTGTGAAATTGGGCAGGTTACCTGATTTCTCTTACATCTGTTTTCTCAATACTTAAAAGTAGGGATGACACCACGGCTTCACAGGATGTAGTGAAAGATGATAATAATTCTGTTTAATATCAGTTGAGGGTTTATGTATGAGGCCCCTCTACTTTCCATTCATTATCTCTTTGAATCCCTGTAGAACCTAGGAGAGGTACATTCCCATTGTCCCCACTATACTGACTGGTAGAAGTGCTAAATATCTTGCTCTAAGTTACCCAGCTAGGAATTGGCAGAGTAGAGATTTGAACTTAGGTTGAATGGCTTCAAACGTTGAGCTCTTGAGAACTGAGAATGCCACAGCTTCCCAAATATCACTCACTGTGAAAAAAGGAAAGCTCCACAAGGATCCCCATTCACATTAATCCCTCGCTGTACCATGTTCCTATAACAAAGTACCTGAAGTTTTAATTAGCACTTAATTTTATCCCTTTTCAACCCTTTATTCAACCTTTAATTTTAGTTATTTGTTCGTATGTTTCTCTCACTTCACTAAATTATTAACTTTTGAATATAAGGACTGTGCTCACTTATGTATTTCCATTCCAGTGCCTCCTTTATACAATGGTGTTCTCAATGTTAATGTATTAGAAAGAAATTGTATGAAAGGCTCACTTCTTCCCTAGGGGATACCTTTAGCCATTTGGTGCTATGAGGTCACCTTTGCCTCTCTGTCACCAAAATAGAAAAATTAAGGTGTCATGGAGTACTCTGAGCAGCAGTTATGAAATATGATCATTTAAAATAATGAAAAAATGTCACTTAGCCTGATTGTAATCCTAACATCACCTCCCCCACCAAAAGAAAAGAGCAAGAGAGAGAGAGAGAAAAGCCATAAAAAACATAAGTGAGGTTTGCCTCAGTAGGTTAGATAGTTGGTGATGTTTGGAATTGAACTAGATAAGGAATGAAGTATCAGGAAAAGTTTCCTCCTTGCCTCCCAGTATGAGACACACTGTATCCCATTTCATCTGAACTTTTTCTCCCTTTTGCCCCTTGAGTTGGAATGCAGGCATTATTCTGAAGCTTTGTGCTAAGTGCCTGGGGTTTGCTGGAGTCTAGCTCCAGGTTCAAGTTAGGGAAGTAACAGGCGTGGAGAATCCACATGAGTCCACGCCCCAGCATACTCATTGTCAAGAGGGTAGTCATCTCAGTGTGACCTTTTCTCCACTCTACCACCCCAGAGGTGGGGAGAAGAAATTCCAAAGCTGCTGAGGTAGGGGTGAAAGCAAGACTCCCACCTCCAAGTGCCTTGATATTTAGATGTGTCTTTTAACTGCTCTAGGGTACCATGTTGAGTAATAACTGTGGTAATCCTAACATCACCTCCCCCACCATTACTGTTGATAAAAACAGTAACGCACAGAGTATCCAATGCTTTTGAAAGCCATTTTATATATAGTACCTCTCATTCTTGTTCCTTGAGAAATAGCCCTGTGAAACTGAATAGAAGGAATAGCCGAATTGTTTGGCTGTGTTCAATGAGAGGCCTTTAGTTTGTGTATCTCATTTTGTTGCCTGTTTCCTCATTCTTCCCTTATCCTGAATTGGTGCCTCTATTGTTACACCATTAGAACCCAGTGTCGGCAGTCCAACCCAGCAGAATCAACTGAGAGCCAGTGGGGCGTGTCTTACTGAAGGCCTTTGTCCCTGAAGTGAGTAGCTGGACTCCAGAATGCCCAAAAGGCACCATGTAGAACCTTTGATATTGCTCTTGTTTGATTATTTTATTACCTTAATATCTTTATTTCTTTATTTCAAGGGCAGAGAGACACACAGAGACAGATTTCTCCCATCTGCTGGTTCACTCCCCAAATACCTGCGTTAGCCAGGGTTGAGTTTAACCAAAACCAAGAGCCTGGAACTCAATCTGAATCTCCTCAGTGGGTGGCAGGGACCCAAATACTTGGGCTTCACCTGCTGCTTCCCAGGGTGCACATTAGCAGGAAGATGAAATTGGAAGTTCAGCTGAGGCTTCAGCCCAGGCTCTGATACAGGATGTGGGCATCCCAGCTCTTAGTTAAACATGATTCAAACTGTGTATCACCTTGTTTCAGCACTACCCTAAGTAGCCACAGCTGTTCACTCACAGCCACCCTGCGACCCAGGGACCACAGTTGTCTGCATTTCACAGGTGAGGACACAGCTGAGATGGGCTCAGAAAAACAGTCCCAGAGCCAACAGAGTCCAGGCTGGCTTCCATGATTGGGTACAAGAACCCCTGTTCACAACGATTATACCTTAGTATATCCCAGAAGGGGAAAACACTGCAGAAGGCAGAAAAAATATCAAAAGGAGATTTCAGAAATGTGAAGTCCAGCCGAGTCAATGTTATGGAATAGACACATTGCCACATTGCAGTAGACCTGGGTAATAATTGACATTCGTAATGATAAATGCTTAGGTCCCAAAGAGGCCAAATCTTTTCCACAATGTTCTCTCTATCTACTGAGATATGTTTTTAAAGACACTACGTGCAAACACAACATTTTAACAATGTGAATACCCCAAAAGCTGAAAATAAAATCAGTTTTGGTAAAGCCCCAGGAACAGGAAGACAAGCTTTCTAGAGTGCTTTATTTTTGACTAGTTACTGTCTCCGTGCCTTTCCACCTGCTCCTGGGTTCCAGAGTCTCTGTTCTCTGATGTCTTGCCCCAGAACAAAGGTTGTGGGCCATGGACTGCCTCCACCTCCTCACTGGGCTCCTGCTCCAGAAACGATGACAGTAATTTATGAATCACCCTGCACGGTGCTCAGGGTGCCGCACGCTCGACGCTGTTGCTTTGCATCCATGGTGGCAGGTAGAGGGAGCGGCTTGCAGTAAATATCAGCCCTTTCATAAATGCACCATGAAAATGAGAGGAGGGAGGTGGTCAGGGGATGCAGGAGGAGAGAGGGGAAATCACGCCTTTGTCTGCAAGGGGAAGGCTGGAAGGAGCTCTTCGGGTCTGCTGAGCGACTTGGGGTGAGGAGGAAAAGGCTTCTCTTCCCTGCTCCCATCTTCTCCCATGCTCTTTATTTTTTTCTCTCTTTGTAGAATAATATAAAATAAAGAAGCCCAGCAGAAAGGAAGCTGTGCTGCTGTCGTCCCTGGCGTTGATGTTATTTATTTTCCTCAGTTGCTGCTCTGGAAGCCCGGAGTTGACAGAGCGGTTTTGTAGAATAGAAACATTATAGACTGTTACTGTCAGAGTGTTAAATGTGATGGATAGAGAAATAGGGGCAAAGGAGGGGACTTAATACTGAGAGCCAGGGTGCTCATGGGAAAATAAACCATCCGCATATAAGAAATGAATGAGGTAATGTGGCGGGAGGTAATGGGCTTTCGCAACATGCCGGAACAGAGATGCTTATTACAGGGTGTGCTTAACCCTTGGCATGCTGTCGTTCCCTTTGTGGGTTCTGGGGCTTTCTTGCCGGGCCCCTCAAGGGGAGCATGTGTGTGGCTATCCTTCAGCCAGGGAAGCTGGTGAGCTTGGAGGGCTGAGCCAAACATGTTCTTAAGAATGCTGGATTATTAGCAGCCTGTCCATCAGAGAGCTTGGCAGCCCTGGAGGGGGGGCGCAGGACCCTGTGGCTGTGTGAGACAGAACTTGTGGGGGCATCTGGGCGAGGAAAAAGCAGGAGGGCACATTGAGGAGCCAGGCAGCTCTTGATTTCTCCCCTGTAGGCTTCAGAGCCGTCTTTTGGTTCCTTGGTTCCTTTTGACCCCTAAGGGTTCCCTGCCACCCTGTGCAGTAGATGCCTTGCTCTTCACCCACTGATCAGAATGGAGTGGTTTCATGGTAGGGGGGGAGGTCAGGAGCAGATTGAGGCCCTCTCTGTCACTTTCTTGACTCATTGGGTGCCTGCTGATGACAGTGAGACCATGTCAGGTGGAGACCCTGCAGCAGATGGCACAATGGAAGGACTCAGCCAGCTTGGGTGAGGTGAATGAAGTGAGTTAGGGGGCCAACGTATTGTGATTTCTGTTGTTAATCAAGAAACAGTCAGTGTGTTTCGGTGATATGGTAAAGAACTTCACTCCAGAAATAAAGTTTGTAAGCCAGCAGCTTCACATGCTGGGATGTAAGCATCCCCAAACATGGCTGTTCTTGTTCGATGTGAAAGGGTGTCTCGTTGACTCCACTGGTGGTTAAAGCAGCTAGGACACGACCTTGGCCAAATGCTTATATTGTTGGTGCTGCCTTCGTGTGAACCTCACATATACATGGAGGCAATCACTGAATACCTGTGGCTCTCTTCCCTTTCCTCTTTTAAGGAACCACTGGATTTTATAGTTGGGAGTACCCTTAATGAACTTCCATCATCGACCTTGTTTTAATTTGGGAAGTGTTCCCTACTGAAACACGAACTCCAGCTCTGGGAACTTCCCCAGACCTCTTCCATCCTCCAAGATCAAGCTACTGCCTATGAAATCACGCCACTGAAGTCCCTGTCCTTAATGTGATGATTGGGCAGTCAGTACCCATCCTGAGAATTTTAATTGATAGCTTGTGTTCAGGACGCTCAGTGTTTCCATGGGAGCAGGAGGAGCTGGGCAAGCTGGCATTATTAGTTTTGGTTTGGACATTACTCCAAGACTCAAGTTAACATGTGGTGCCCACTGGTGAGGTGAGGGGCCATTCTCATCTGTTTGATGCGTCCTCCTATTTCTGCTCCTCAGTCATGGGTCTGTACCTTCCAGGGAAGGTATGTTCCATGTTCTCTCCCTGCTCATACTCCCTATCTGCTCTTCGATTGTTTTTTTTTTTTTATTTCTATCTTCTGTGTATATCTAGTTTCTATCCATCATTCTAACTCTGTTCTCTCTCTCTCTCTCTCTCTCTCACTTTTCCAACAGCCATAGCTTGTGTTGGACTTCTTCTTGCTACATCTTTGTGCTAATACATGTAACAGCTGGCTGATATGGTTTTTGATATTTCTCTGTTTCACATGAAGATATCTTGCTTTTCCAAAGATTAAAAATTTAAAAAAAAATTTTTTTGACACGCAGAGTTAGAGAGAGAGAGAGAGAGACAGAGAGAAAGGTCTTCCTTTTTTGTTGGTTCACCCCCCAAATGGCCACTATGGCCAGCGTGCTGCACCAATCCAAAGCCAGGAGCCAGGTGCTTCCTCCTGGTCTCCTATGTGGGTGCAGGGCCCAAGCACTTGGGCCATCCTCCACTGCCTTCCTGGGCCATAGCAGAGAGCTGGACTGGAAGAGGAGCAACCGAGACAGAACTGGCACCCTGACCAGGACTAGAACCCGGAGTACCAGTGCTGCAGGTGAAGGATTATCCTAGTGAGCCGCAGTGCCGGCCGGTTTTTAAAATTTTTTGAGAAAAGGGATATGTTCCTTATTTTTTCTTATACTTGACATCATACTGCCCTCTTTAATTATCGGTCATTGTTTTCATTGTGATGCTTCTATAATTTTTTGCTTGTATCTGGTTTTCCTGGGTCAATTAGCAATTTCTTATGGAAAAGGGCTTAGGTGTCTCTTGTCCTGAAGCATCTAGTATATAGCAGTTCTTCAAACTATTGACAGTTTTTAACAGAAAGGTTCTCTTCTGCCCTTGTCTACTTTCCATGCTCAGCCTTGAATCACCAGAATAAATAAAAGCTCTGTGAAACTACATCTATGTTGTTACCAAGCTGTGACAGTATCATGACAATAATGTGGGTATATCCAAGTATGAGTAGCTCCAAAGATTGAGATGAGTCTGAACAGTTTAGAATGCTGCATAACACCTGATAGACCTCATATGTTGTTGCTTATGGTAGTGGTAATAATGAGAGTTGAAAGATAGTGGTAAATAGTGATAGTAGCAATAATGCCTGATACTCACTGATTAGCATGTTTGCTCTATTTATATTTCAGTACAGTTCTACATATTTATATAATGGACAGAATCTGTAAGGTGAAGAACAATCATATCAAGCAGGAGTCTACCTTGGCTAGTGGAATTCTTTTGATCTGCAATTTCAAAAGTTGCAACCCCATTATAGTGTTTCCTTGAACTCCTCTGCAGTCTCAGGAGATTCCCTGAAAATGTATCACCATAAAAGTAAATTCATTTTGGGTTCATGGGGAAGGTATATTTTAAGATGTGGTAAGGTAGTCATGTTTAAAATTTACAAGAGAACGTTAGTGCTGTGGTCTTCCATCTTTGAAAAAATGGGGTATAGGAGAGAGAGTTTGATGTAACTAGTTTGGATATTTACATCCCATATTGGATTGCCTGGGCATGCATCCCAGCTCCACTCCTGATTACAGCTTTCTGCTAATGTTCACCCTGTAAGGCAGCAGGTGATGGTTGAAGTAATTGGATATCTGCTTTCCCTATTAGAGAACTCAGTTGAGTTTCTGGCTGTTGACATTGTGGGTATTTGGGGGAAGTGAACCAAGGGATGGAAGCGTTTCTCTTTCTCTCTCTCTCTCTCCACCATATATAGATTAAAATGTTTGTTGCTTGAACAGGACAAGGAGAAGGTATCATACTGGACATTCATGGAGATGGTGCTAGTGAGGAGACCAGACAATTCTGAGTTCAAGCTCAAGCCTTTTCCCAAGTCACTGAGATCTGAGTGTACTCAATTTTATGTTCATTGCCTCGAGCTGGTTGAGTGGCTGTGTTTATAGACACTAGTTGCCATTTTCCCTTCCACACCTGAGCTTCCACGTTTGAGTTGACTCTTTTTGAGTTGGCTGACTTACAATAATGTGAGTGAGCTCTATGAACATTCACATGAAACTTCAAAATGATCATGGAAAAATTAAGAAATAAGTTTATTTTGGTGCAAAACATTAGAAACCCTTGCATAATTATTTCATAGTTTGCATTTCCACGAACTTTTTGAAGACCACTCACATATTGTGTGGGGTATATGCACATATGTAGTATCATATCCAGACATGTAATATTTTCTGATTTTTAAAAACCTGATGTTGGCAAATATCAATTCTTATTCTTCTCTAATTTTTTCCCTGTTATTTTAAAAAGTGGAAGGCAAAGAAAATTCAGGATGGTTATGTAAGAGAGAATATATTTAGTATGGCTGGTTTATATTAATGAATTAATGGGTATAGGTCCAATATTGGGGCTGGGAGAGGGAGAGCAGGAGACCCCCTCCCACATACACACACACAAATACACATGTACAAGCAGACACATACACACACATATACACACAAAATGGCTGTTTGTGCAGTACCATGATCCTGAACCCACTCATTGGAGATGTCTGCTTACCCGAGCCAGCCTAGGCGCAGCTTGACTTCCCTCCCTGGCTGGTAATCATATGCTGGGAAATTCTGCTGGCTGGACTCAGCTTTCTGCCTGAACCAAGGAGCAGGGATACTCTCTGATCTGGGAGAGAGTTCAGGAAGAAAAAGGATGATCCCTCAACACCCCCAATCCCCCCTTGCTAAGCCCCTTCTCCACACAGATCCAATAGCACCCAGGAGAACCCACCCACCATGTTCAATGGGCTCCAGCATTCAGGGCAACTTTCCTACAAATCTCTTTTTATTGGCATTTCCTCCAATTTAACCAGCCCTGAATTGCATTTGAATCAGTTGAGAGAGAGGGAAGGAGCAGGGAAGAGGTTCCCCCCCACCCTCTTGGAAAGCAGCTCACAACCAGCTTTATTTGGTAAAACGCTGCAATAGATGCTTGTCAGAAATAATTTATTCCTGTTAGCTGTAATCTGAAGGAAAACAGATACAAGTCCTATAGTTAAAAAAAAAGTAAAGTAGTGTTGCTTTCGCTGACAGTACAAAGGTGTCATATACAAGAAGGATTGACACAGACCAAGGGGTCTTGTGGGAAATATGATAATAACTATAAAGAAGACAGATTATTCCCCAGTTGCCAACATTCAAACCTTTTTACAGTCAGTTCAAACATATAAAACTTTATTGCTCTAGCAGAAAGGGGAACAATTTCTGGTTGCACAGCTTTCCCAGGGCTGGGTTTATACTGTCTGTGTTATTGCTCTATAGTGGCATTTTAAAGTTTATTGAACAAGACTTTTACAATTGAAGGAAGTATATAAAACTGTAAATTTATTAGATTTTTCAGGATAAGTGCCCTTTCTAGTTGTGCTCAAGAATTCGGAGCTACGAGAAACTGCTAGTTACAGGACTTATTAATATTAAAGACTGAGAGTGCGCACATTTTATACCTTAACTGATCTCAAAAATAATATTATTATATTACTGTACGTCAGAGCTCGGATGCTTGGAATTGGATGGATACACACATATAGGATTCTAGGCACCAGATGTGTTTATATTTCACTGGTAAAAAGTTAGCTTTTGTCATATATTACTTTATTTGATTGTAACACAACTGGTCAGGACACTCCTCTCTTCATTGAAGGGTATCTTGGGGTAAATGTTTTTTATTTTCCTGAAACCTTGGCTGGTTTTCCTACATTTCTCAGTGTATGGGTATGATGCCAATACAGGTGATAAGTTTTAAGAGTCCATTTTATGACGAAGTAAGATATTATAGTAACTATAATTTTGATCATCAAAATCCTAGTAAAAAGAGTCCTTTTTCCCCTCCCCTTCTCATTTTTCATTTTCTCACAACTTTTTGGACATGTGACTGGATTGAAGCTGTGATGCTTGTGACAGTCTGTACTAGGGTTTCTGACCCTTCACCCTGTTGACTTTTTGGGGCCAGATAATTATTTTTGAGGGACTGCTATGTGTAATGTAAGACATTTAGCTGTGTTCCTCAATTCTACCCATACATGCCAAGTGGTACCCTCTTCCTGTACTGTGGGAATCATAAAGGTTTCTAGACGTTGCCAAATGCCCACCTTGGGAGGGGGGACAAAGTCATGTCCAGGGTGAGCCATTCTCCATGACAGCAGTATCATGTCTGGGAACAGTGAAGTCCACTGTAAATAAATATTATAGGTTGTGTTTGAAAAATTGCTTAAGGGGCCAGTGCGGTGGCACAGCTGGTAAAGCTGCTGCCTTCAATGCCAGCATCCCATATGGATGGTGGTTCCGGTTCCTGCTGCTCCACTTCCAATCCAGCTCTCTGCTATGGTCTGGGAAAGCAGTGGAAGATGGCCCAAGTCTTGGGTCCCTGCAACCTCATGGGAGACCTGGAGTAGGCTCCTGGCTTCTGGCTTCAGATGGGCACAGCTCCAGCCATTGCGGCCAATTGGGGAGTGAACCAGCAGATGGAAGACCTCTCTCTGTGTCTCTCCTGCTCTCTCTGTGTCACTCTGATTTTCAAGTAAATAAACAAATCTTTAAAAAAATTGTTTAAGAGCCCTATTATTACCAAGCAAGATAGGTTATAGAATTGTTTACTTTCAGAATTATCTAGCATATACTTCTTTTAATCAAAGATCTGTTCCAAAGACTTTCTTATATCTCAGTCTTTACAATTTTATGTTATGTGGTACATTTCATGACCATATTTCTGTATAAAAGGAGCTTCCTTGTTTACTTAATTCTAAAGGCATATATTTATGAGTGTAGCTTTATGAAGCTGGATTTCATATCTTTTTTATGTTATCTTGTGGTTAACCATGGATATGTGTGTACCTTTTTGCTTTTTCACATGCATTAGCAGAAATACATTTATGTGTACACATTATATGACTAACATGGAGAAGGAATTGAGAAGCCCAGAGATGGTTTTGATTATAATTCTCTCATTTGACAAGTTTCATGTTAATGTATTATCAATACTATCAACTTATCTTTAATTTTCGAGTTGTAGTCTAGAAATTTTTAACCTCTTGAGAAAGTTTCAGTAGCAAATACACTAAAACCATTCAAGGAAGTTGATTATAGCACCTGTTCACTTTCATGCCACCAGTTGTTATGCAAATACCTGTGTGTGTGTGTGAATAGCACTTTGATCTGGAATTCAGTGTTAATTTGTCTAATGGCCATAGCATTTACTGAAATAATTAAGCTAATATGTTTTCAAAAGAGATTAAATTATAATGGGCCTTTGGTTTTTGACTGCCTAAGGTTTGTAATCTATCCTTTCATATATAAAGTAATTCTAGGCACTTAAAATTTTAATAATTTTAATAATCTAGGCATATATTTATGTGCCTATTTGTGAAACTGGATTTCATATACCTTTATTTGTTCATTTGAAAGGCAAAGGAATAGAGACAGGGAATCAGAGAGAGAAAGGGATCGTCTGTCCTCTGGCTCACAACCTAGAAGCCTAGAACCAGGAGCCTGGAACTCCATGCAGGTCTCTCAGATGGGTGCCAGGGGCTCAAGAACTAGGTCCATCATCTCCTGCCCTCCCGGGTTCATTAGCAGTGAGCTGGATTGGAAGTGGAGCAGCCAGGACTTGAATCAACCCTCCGATACAGGATGGCGATGTTGCAAGCAGCAGCTAGCTACACCGCAGCGTCAGCCCCTCATTTTCCTTTTATATTATCTTGTGATTAAAGGTTTGATTACGGGGTTGATAATTAAGGGGATGATTCCTAAGGGGTATCTTGAAAGGCAAGTGCCTTAGTTCTGTTATTTAGTGGGGCCGGCACTCTTTTCTGCCCCGTGCCTCTGATAGCTGTGTAATATTAGCCATATGACCATTTGTCTTTTCTCCTCTTTTACCATCTTTGTGGGTCATTTGGCTCCTAACCTGTAGGCATATAAGAAAGTTTTCTTTTGTGGAAATGATTGACATCCTTCTAAGTATTCTGTATCTCCATATATTGACTGAATGTCTCTGATTCGTTGGAGCTACATTTTATGGTTGGAAAGGAAAGCATTTTCTGCTGGTGGGTTTGGCAACGGCCCTCAGAGAGATTCTTTTAGTAAGTTGTAAGATCCATTCACAATCACTCTTTTAGTTGTGCCCGGTTCTTTCACCTTCCTTGAGTTTTCAAACAACTAATATCCATATCAGTGTGTTACTCATGTTGGAGAGTTGTGTTCCACATGGATTCATGGAGTCTGCACACTTAGCCTCCTTTCTTTGAATGTGGGCCATTGGAGGGTGTGCTCAGCCCCTGTTGGTGAACTGCCATCCCTACAAATTATAGCTTTAATGCTGTACAGGGCTAAATAATACAGTCTCTGATTTAAATAATAAAGAGAACTAGGATTTAAACATACCGAATCAGGCACAAGCAACCTCAAACTCACTCACAGCAAAGGGTGGGAAATCTTAATCAAGCCTTGTTAAGTACCACTTCTAGGTACCACAGAGGAGGTAGCAGGGATATTATCTTAGAGAAAAAAACCCAACCAAACAAAAGAAGGCCCTAAACAAAACAAGAAACCCAACCCCAGTCCAAATTCCCAGGAAAGATTCAGTTTCTGTGTTCGTCTTGAGTCAGTGGACTATCCCAGCAAGTTTGCCACCTGCAGCAGTGAGCTAAAGGAGCTGTGGACTTTGAGAGACTGACTGGACATGAGCAGGAGCAACACGAAGCAGCCTGTGTGGGGGAAGTCAGTAAGTCCTGAATCTTTTATGCGACCTTGGATATTCCGATCACAGCTCCGCTGAAACCAAGATTGGAATACAGATTATGGGAGGGAGTGTCCATGACATGAAGCCCAGGCTTAAATCTTTCCAAGGTTTTAACAGGCTTTGCCATATGAATATTTTGTTATTTTCTATGGCTTGTCCCCACAGGATGCCAGGAAAGAAATCATTGACTAAACCAGGGCTACAGTGTATCTAGAGATAGGAGAGATGAAAATGTGGCTAATGAGACTAGCCCCATTGTGGGGTATGTGTGCTTGTGTGTGTGTGTGTGTGTGTGTGTGTGTGTGTGAGAGAGAGAGAGAGAGAGAGAGAGGGAGGGAGAGGGAGAGAGGAAGAGGGAGAAACCTAAATGCCCTGTGCTCCTGCCTCATCTGAGGCCCTGATGCTAAAGCCACTGGAGCTGTTTATGAATTCACTGCAGCTTCATAGTAAGAGGAAGGAAAGAGAATAGGAAGACATCCCCCCCCCCCCACTGAATGAATTTATGCCTAACAGCTTTTCTTGGAAATGCAAATGGGTTTCAGAGTCTCCACACTGTGACACATTTTGGGGGAAAAAGGCAAAGAAGAAGAAATGCAGGAAAACCCTGGAGACCAAGGGACAGTAGGGGGATGTGACGGTGAGGGTCTGCTGCTCCCAGAGCAAGACACCCTATGTCCTACTAAAATGTCAGTGGAAATAGGAAAGAGGTTTCTGGGTATTAGGCCCTTAAGGTGGTTTGATTTCCAACTCACCGGAGATCCCAGTGAGGACTGTGAACCAGGCATTCCTTAGGTTGCATCATCTTGATTTGAGACACTGCTTTAAGATAACAGCATCGGGCACCAGAGAGCACCTTAGGGTCTGGACCAAGATCCGCAGAGTGCTGGACAGCAGGCAGCTTTTCCAGGGCATGGCATGCTATGGAGCTGATGGCTTGGACTTGGCTTTTCCAGTTGTGTCCACGACTGGTAAGTTATACTATCTCGTAACCTGCTTGCCTGTCAGTAAGAATGCACAGACTGCCCTTCAGCCTGATGCACACCACAGGATTAGAGAGGCTGGATGACTAAGTGACCGTTGGAGTCCTGTTAAAGCAGAGATCAGAACCCCAGGTCCCTGGTGGCAGCCTTTTCTTTCTCCAGAGGAGGTGGACTGATAGAGTGAATAAGGGGCACAGACGATGATCAGGGGACAGTCATTCATTAATCAAGAAATATTTATCAGGTGACTGTATTATGTGTTAGGAGCAAGACTAAGTGTTTTTATTTTTAAACATATACAATCTTCACTACAAATCCATGGCACAGGCACTGTGAGTATCCTCATTTTTGATATGGGGAAGCTGAGACTAAAGAACTAACCTAGGAATAGGAATAGGTTTTGAATCTAAGGATTTCTGAAGTACTTGGCCTTGAACACTCATCTGGGCAGGTTTGGGCTGAATCTGTTCCGTCATTTCATTGAGTACTGACTGTATGCAGGTACTGTGCTAGGTGCTGAGGGTACAGACTGCAGGGAGACAGTCCTTCAGGTGCTCAAAGTCATGGGGACATCCAAGCAAATCAACACTGGCATTTGCCATGTTGTCACAGATGCTCTGAGAAGACTGGACACGGCCCTGATGGGACCTGCCAGCACTCAGTGAAAGCAATGCAGCAGAGACAGGATGGCTGCAGACCACCCAGCTTCTGACGGTCACCTTGTCATCATCTACGGCCCTCACATTTCCGCCTGCCTCTGTTGTGTAGCATTGGCAGGTCAGCCTCCTTTGTGGACCGAATGGGAGGCAGGGTCCCTGAGAAGTAGGCCCAGCTTCTTATTTCAGGAAATCCTCTAGTCTTGTGAGCCTGGAATGGTAGAAGAACAAAGCTGGGTCCATTGAAACAGAAAGAATAAGAAAAACAAAAATAGAAAAAGGCAAACACTTTGAATAAGCCACCGCTGAGCCGCCTCCGAAGTTGAGAGGGGAGCGGGTTCTCATGTTTCCAGCACATTTTCAGATTCTGATGGCAATTAGGGAAAGGACTGCTGTAGCCTTGAAGCTTTGTCAGGGGGTGGACCACCCACGGCAGAGCCTCTCGCACAGATCTGCTGGCCAGTCTCTTGATAATACTGCAAACCAGCCTAAGCGGTGTTTTGTTGGAAGAGTGGAAGAGCTAAGGCAGGTGTTGAAAACCCATGAAAAAAAAAAAGAATGAAAAAAAAAGAATTAAAACAAAAATATGCCTCCAGCTCTATTCAGTTGGCAGCAGAATTGGCATCCTTTTTCCCTTTTGAATTTGATGTTATTGCAGGAGCATTACCACAGTCCCAATTTCGCTTCATAGCGAAATAGCCTAAGTCATCTGAGGCCAGGGTGTTCCGTCTATCCTGTGGGTTGGGTCCCAGTAGATCTCCGGAGGACTGGGTGGAGATGCAGTGGGTGTCTGAGCTGCTCACAGGCCCCCAGAGGCTGCTGAGAAAGGGTTCTCCCTGGATCAGAGGGTGCTGGGGGCCCAGGAGACCCTGAAAGTACATGGATACAGCTGTGACCACAACACTTGGATGTGAATCCTAGAATAGTTTTGAGAAGTAAATGAGCACATTTCTATAAAGGGTTTAGATCAGTGTCTGGTACACCCACCAGTGCTCAATAAATACTATCTATTGTGGTTGTTTCTTCCTGGACAAAGCTATAGCATCTTTCCTGTCTCTGCAGAATTGGAACTAATGTCAGGGACAGGCAGGGAGAACATTCATGTGTCACAGGGCATTTTCTTGATTTGCTCACCTCTTTTCCTGCCTCTAGTTCTTTCTTGTCCTCATGACGGAAAAGCCCTTAGAAGTTGCATCTCAACTGTGGGATGTTTCCTACGCTGTCGAGTTTCTTGAGTGTATGTGTGAGCCCTGGAAGGTGCTGGCTGTCTAGGGTGAAAGGAAGCAAAAACTTGGTGGTCTAAGGAGGAAAACAGAAGAGAGTCAGACAAGAAGGGCAAGTTGAGGGTGTTTAATTGTTTGGAATATTGTGGGACATGAATGTAGGATAGAATATATGGTGACAGCCAGGTCAAGGTGAGGCTCTGCTCCTTCTCTTCCGGGGGATCCCACTTGCTTTCCTTGACCCCCATTGGCCAGCCAGGTGTGAGCAGTGATATCACAGAAATAGTGGCAACCTGCAAAGGGAGCCTGCTGCTGAAAGCAGAGGTGATGTCTTTTATTGGACTCTCTCGACATCCACCCTTGCTCGCCATTCTTCAGCCCCATTCCTACCACTTTGATTCCGATGACACACAGTGGGGGAGCAGGAGGATGCATCACTGTGTGAAAGAACCAGGTGGCTGCTGGCTTCGTGCCCACAGCAGTGACCCAGGGCTGAGCTGTCAGCAACCTAAACCTCTGCTGACGTGGAAGCTGCCAGGCAAATCCTTTCACCCGAACTTTCACCATCAGCAGCTTTCTCTTTTTGTCCGGTCCCCATGTCTCTCCTCCTCAGGCTAGTTAGTTGACGAGCCTGAGAAAGCTGCAGGCCGGGCGTGGCCAACACCCCCTCCCCTCCCAATCCCCACTTGCACAGGCTTGTACTTACTCCTCAAGCTTAACCTTGGTTGATGTCTGTCTCTGTGTGGAAGGTTGGTGGAAATGGGCTCTATGCCGTATTCCTGAATGCTCATCTGGGCACCCAGAGGCCTGGGGTCTTTGAAGGTAGTATAGAGGGTGTCAGATCAGAGTGGGGTGAAGTTATTGTGGCTGAATTGGGGTCTGAAGAGCTGAGAGAGCTGCCCTTTTTCCTCTGTACTGTTTTTTTTTTTTTTCCCCTTCTGCTTTCATAAGAACATCAGAAGGGTCCCATCTGCCTTTTAGGGAAGGGTCATGCTTGGTGACTGGTAACATCTGGGGTAGGGTCCAGTTCATTATGCCACCCAGAATAGCCAAGCAGCTTAGGCATTGGCAACCAGGGAAGGAAGAAGGGATTTCCCAAAAAAAAAAAAAAAAAAAAAAAACCAAAAAAAGAAAGCCCCACTGCCAATCGGGCAGCGCTGTCTCTGTCTGCTGTCTGCAGGCTGCTGCTACGCGCTCGTTACAATTAAAATGAAGTGTCCGTCAGCGGCTATCTTCTCTGTGTGGCCCATATGTTTCTGAGCTGATACTGTCCGGATTATTCTGTTCGGGAAAACGATAACGGCTGTTTATAACCTTGGCAAAGACTGAGGCCTAATCAGGCTGGAGCACATTTTCACCGACTGGCTGATAACAGGCTGTTAGCAGTCTTATCACTGGGGAGAGATAGGCCAAAATAAGCAGATCTGTGAGCGCAGGAGTCCAATCGAGTGGTACACACTCTGGCCCTGGCTTTATTTTTAGATTCCCTTTTCCCGGTTGATATCAGAGGCCCAGAGGAAGGAGGTGGTGGATGGTAATGTGTGCCCCTGTGGGGGTCAGAGTGAGACGGGGTAGGGGAATGTTGATCAACTCTCCAGGCTCAGGGTCAGCCCAGCTCCCTGTGCTCCGGGCTCCCTTCAAATGAGGGACAACACGTGCAGGTCTTAGGAGACAAAGGAAGAGGAGTGACTTGTGTTTCCTGGCCTGGTGTGTGGGCCCCGTCGCCTGTTCCGCTCAGCGTCTCCTGCTGTTGCAGTCTCCACTTAGGCAGGCAGGCTTCGGCGCTGGGGTTCTGAAAGATCTGCGTCTTTGCACATTCTCCCCTGCTGTAGGGACTTTTGCTTTCTGTCTCAATCCACTTTGCCTGACATCTTCATGGCTTCCCTCCAGAACGACTAACCCTACCCGACGCATCATCCTCACACATGCTTTGAGCCCAGCTGGTGGGTTAGGCTGAGAGGAAAGGCACACTCACACGGGTCCCGGAGCACAGAGAGCCTGCAGTGTCCACATCTTTGATGCTTGAGGCTCCAGGAGGGTCCCACTAAGTCATTCCCCCATGACTGACACTCAGCTGCCAGGGAGGAGTTCTGGGTTTGCAGAGAGCTCCAAAGTGTTGCCTTTTGGTGAAGCCTTTATGGAAAGGCCCTTGAACTTGCTCCTGTGTTAGTAACGGGTAAAGCCCAAATCGGGAGCAAGCTCTTGCTTCAAGACCCAGTTCTCCCAAACCTTGACCTATGCGTGGTTGTAGAAGCCTTATGAATGTCAAGTTAAAAGGTGTGCATAGGAGGTCAAGCATGTGATTGAAAGAAGAGAGTAGGGAGGAAGAGTCAATGGCGACAGGCAGCAAATGTCACAGAAAGAAGGGGAGGAAGGGGAGGTATTGTTGGCACTCTGCAGTGAAGAGTTGCAGTTTCTCTGTGTATTCTGCTTAAGCCTTCCTATCCTAATGTGCACCAGGCTTTTCAGTCTCCTCTTGCTGTGTCACTCTGCACCCCTCAGGTCTCCTTCCTCCTTCCTCCTCTTGCTCTCCCTGCAGCTGCTGGACTCACCAGTCACTTTGTCTTCCTGAGACTCTGGAGTAGAATCAGGTGGTGGGAAAGAGGGGGCAGGGGCCCCATGCCCGGGGGAGGGGAGGCACTTTAGGAGCACACAGACTGAAGTAGGCACAGAAGGCAGCAGAAAGCATTATTACCATTATCATGCTAATGTATTTACAAAGCCCTTTATTCGTTAATCTTTGAATAGCAGAGCCATTCATACAGCCTGAAATAAGAACCACCTGTGCCTCTAGGACCAAAAACTAAAAATGTTAAGGACAAATGATATGGCGAAGCAGGAAGGGAAAAATTAAATACAAACAAGAAGATTCAAATCCAATCTTTCTGTCATCTAGACCTTCACAGATCTGATTTTACAGCTTACATGTGGCAAAATGGCTAGAAGATTGTCAATTTAAGAGACACCATCCAAGTTTAGAGAACATCTCTAGGGAAAGTTCAAAATGTAGCAAAATTATTAAACAGTCTCTTTTTAGAAACCCAAACTGAGATTTTTCTACACTAATTTCCATTCTTTTTCTGAAGTGAGTGCTGATTAACCAAATAAAATGGTTTTGCTTAATACTTTAGATTCACTGATGAACTCAATAAACGAATATTTTAAATTATCCTCACAAAATTTGGAATAACACAGAAATCTAAAGCTGGAAGGGACCTTGCATGTGATTGAATTCAAGTCTCTCACTGTCTTAAATCTTTAATGAATAGTTCTTTACATGTAGGCTAAGCCCCCCCCCCCCCCCACTTGTCAGATTGTACATAGATGGGTTCCATTAGCTTTGGAGCAGTTCTGCTTACGCACAGTTCTGGCAAACATTTAATACCCTGTGTTATGGATGCTTGAGAGGATGAAAGCAGATGTAGGGAAGGCTCCAGTTTTCTTTGCTCTGTGGCCAAGATGGTAAAGATCCCAGTTAGAAAGTCTACAGAAGAGGGCGTTTTCATATTGAGGTCTGAGCATCTTTTAAGGAGAAACGCAGCAGTGGCCAGTGAGATGGAATAGCTTTCATATTCCCTTACTGAGACTTAAGATCTCTGAATAACGGTTCTCTTTCACAATTTCTCTTTCATTCTAACCAGTGAGTCTTATGGTTCCAAGTGTTAGAATTGGATCATCTTAGAGTTAGAAGGCCTACTCTGAACACTGTCTCCTGATTTTGTAAATGAAGAAATTGTAACCCCAGAGAAAGTACTGGACTTGGCCAATGAGTCTCAACCAGGACTGGAACTAGTATATCCAACCTTCCTAACTCAGTGCTTTTTCAACATTTTTGATGACTTCATGCTATGATTTAGTTAAAGGATGAAGCATTTAAAATAAATCCCTTAACTGTCCATGCCACTGTTTATTCATCTGTAAAATGAGGATTGTAATTTCCCAATTGATTTTTAAGTTCCTCGAGAGCTGGGACTGTGCCATCCATCTCAGTATTTCCCAGGGCACCTAACTCATGCAGTGCTTACACACAGAGCTGCTCAATAAATCCTGACTATTGAACAGTTGAATGAATGGATGAATATGACTTTTAATTGGTCTTCTCCAATGATGACTCTTTCATTCAATTGATTTTTTTTTCCCAAATTGTGTGCACCTTCTCTGCCATTTATTCTTTGAACACTTTCAGGAATAAGCAGTGAAAAATGCTGATGATGGCTGTAGTAGTTGATGAAAGACCTCTCAGCACTGCAGAAGTCCTACTGTCACCATGGCATTTTGTTGCTGTTGATTGCTTTCCTGGTGGTTTGTGATGACTGGGAGGCCCTAGAGGTCTTGAGAGTCAGGTGGCTTTGGGGTTCTCAGTACAAGAGTCAGTGCATTCTCAGTTGCCTCAAAACCCTCTCCTGTAGTACTGTGGAATCTGGTCACTTGTCCTGAAGACAGAAAGAGAAAAGAGAACTTATATGGGACCTTACATATTCATCTCACTCAGAGGCCTTAATTTCCTTGCTTCCTGTTGTATTCCAGTGCCTAGAATGACATTCTGATCATAGTAGGTATTTGGTAGATATTTATTACATGAAAGAGTAACTGTAGATGGGCTACTTTTGCTAGACTAGTCTGTGCCTTCAAAGTGCGGAATTGGCCTGGGTAACTGTTAAGGTTCCCTTCAGGAATACATGAAGCTATGAACTGTCTGAGTCTGTTCCTCTTGGCTCTGAAATCTTAGCCAAGACATACTCTTTCCCTCAAGGAATGAATGATGCTCGTCCCTTAAATTTTGTGTCTTTAGACTTAGAACGTGCAATGACAGGATCGTTTGCATCCGAAGCCTCTGCTCATCCCTACACCTGCCCACAAAGGCTGAGTGCCCACTTAGGCTCCTCAGAGCATCTGTTCATAGTGGTCACACTCTAAGGCAGCAGATGATACTGGTACGGTACAGGGGTTAGCAAAATTTTAGTTTTATTGGCTCTCACATATTTTTCAGAGGCTCACGACTGGCATATTTGGGTGACTACATATAAAGACATTTTGCTTATGAATTAGGCCAGCAAGGTATTTTCAGATCATATAAAAACAGTCTATGTGGGGACAGCCCAGTAGTGTTTGTGTGTGTGTGTGTGTCCATTCACATATGTGTGTCTATGTATTCCACCCACAGATCTCTGCAAGGTAGTCATCCCCTGCACTAAATACAACATTGTTCATTCTAGGATCTCAGAACTGTACGTAAACATCCAATCACATATGACTATGAAGACAGACTATTTTTTAAAATTGGGCAATTTAGCCCAAGGCAGAATGTGCAGAACTAGCCTGACCTGTCTGTGGTAGCCAGACCTGAGTGCCAGCAATAAGAATGGTGATCTCTAAGCATAAGCATTGTAATAGTGGCAGGTGGCAATGTGACTTTGAGAGGAGGCTCTCAGGCAGTCTGCAAGTGTTATGCAGCACCTGGGGTGTACCTGGTCCTGTGTTAGAAACTGTTACAAGGGGAAAAGTATACATACACACGTCCTTTCTTTCAAAAGCTAAAAAGCATTCTTTCAATTTGTTGAGCACATTGTAGGTGCTAGACTGTTCAACATGGAATGTAATTAAAACATTAGACACTGCAATGCAGACAGTATGCAGTGTTGGAGACAGAGGGCAGTTGAGTTTCAGGGATGTGGAATTGGAGAGAGGAGGAGGGGTGATGAATTGAAATATGGGTAGGATTGGAGTCAGCAGAAGGTAAAAGAATGGATATTACATTTTTGAAAAGAGACCAAAAAAGGCTGGAAGCTCAGAATGAGAATGTCAGTTTTGTAGCAGTCAGTTTTCCTACTGCTAAAAGTGAAGGAAGTGTTACTGGATAGTAGGATGCCCCCACCGGAGGACGGCTGAGGACTAATATGTTAACAGCTGCCAGGGTGAACTGCTCTGTGCTCCACATGCTTGAGCATGGCATTGACATTGAAAGTTCCAGGTTTCATGAGAGTCTGTTTAAGAATAGCACTTGGAGGTGTTTCTTTGGAGACTTCTATTTGCTGGGTGTGTGCTGTGATCAGAACCATCTTTGGCCCCAGAATGGATAGAGACGTGCAAATGCAACCACCTTGAGTGTCCCAGAGGCCCCTCTTCTTCCAGACTGAGCTCTGTCTAGGATTGTCAGGCAGGTGTTCAAATAAATAATGCAGCTAAAAATACTTCCAGCAGCAGCTGGGACTTCCTTAGCTCTGGGACAGTGGGAGTGCAGCATCCCAGCTACTTGGGCAGGTGTGTGTTGGCTCCAGAAAGTTAGAACAAACACACTCCAGACACATCCCCTACATAGACTAGGGCCTTGTTTCCAACGGAGAAACAAAACGAAGCATTTATTTCATCCAGCCTTGCCTGGAAACAGGTGTGCCTTGGCTGAAGGCATCAGAGGAAGAGCTCAAAACTAGCTGAATGAATAGGCCTCCACTAGGGGGAGACTGTGGTTTCAGAGAAGTAAAGGGAAAAAGTATCACCTGCTCCTTCACCAGGTCTTGTCCATCACTAAGAAGTGGTATCCTGCATAACCTCAAAGAGATGTGACTGTATTAATAATCATGATGATGTTAATACAGCTCCCCTAGTAAGACTGTTACTTGTGTTTCCATGGGAACATGCCAATAATATGGGATGCTTTACCATTTTTGGGCTCCAAACTTGCCATCTATATGAATAAATAACTTGTATTGTTGGCATTGTGCATTTTCAAGTAATTTTGGAGAATCCGGTTCACTTTTGGCAACAGGATCTGTTACTTCCAACCTTTACAAAGACAGCCATATCTGGGGTGAAAAAAACCTTTGCTGCCAGTTGGAGCTCCCAGATGACCTTGTTTAAGAACTCTGAGGGGGACCAGCGTTTTAGCACCTCAGATTGTGGAACAGTGGGCTAAGCTGCTGCTTGTGACTTTGGCATCCCATATCAAAGTGCAGTGCAAGTCTTGGCTGTTCTGCTTCCAATCCAGCTTCCTGCTAATGTGCCTGAGAAGGCAGTGGGTGATGGCCTGAGTACATGGGTCTCTGCTATCTATGTGGGAGACCTGGTAGAGTTCCTGGCTCCTGGCCTCAGCCTGGCCCAGACCTGGCTGTTGGGGCCATTTCATAGGTGAACCAGCAGATGGGAGATAGCACTACCACTCGGCCTTTCAAATAAATAAATCTTAAAAAAAATAAAAGAGATTGCTGAGGACCTCACTTGGAGTGGCCAAGATGGCAATGACCCTCAATTTGGGCACTACTTCTGTAGGGCTAGCTCTAGTATGTGTAGGTCCAAGAAGAATATTTGACAGGCAGGTATATTTAGACTTGGTGTGTCAAAGGTAGCCTTCCCAGCAATTCCTCAGATCCACTGTGCTCATGGTTATCACATGATGAGTATCCACGGGGCACTGACGTAGGAGCACACCAACAGTAAACCCTGAATTGGCTTTGGGGATGAGCCCAGTCCCGCTCAGCGACTTTGTGAAATCCAAGCTGATGACAGAGGTTCCCTGGCTGAAGGTTACCAGGCACTCAGTAATGCTTTTGACTCTTTGACCATCCAGAGTTTCTGTCAGGATGACTGGAGATGTTGCAAGACTGTTATCTTTGTGGTAAGGATTAGTCTTGAAAGAGACATCTGCTTCAGAATTTCAGGTTTTGATATGTAAAAAGGTCGTGACTTGCAAGTAAAGCATGAGTCTTTTAAAACTGCAATTCTAGTCCTGTTTTTCCTGTCTTTGTAGTAAACTGCGCCTCCCCCAAGTTTAATCACACTTGGATTTACTGAAAGAGGAGGAGCTGACCCTAGGATCTGGCCAGATGACAAGTTTTGGTTGATAACGAAAGTGTTTCAGAATTCTGCTCAGCCTTGCTCTCGGGCAACGACCCCGTCAGATCTCATAAACTGGACATGCTAAGGGGGCCACCAGGCGCTGCAACAGAGATCTACACAGGACACAAACACTGCTGTGTGAGAAGGAACAGTCCGCCAGGGTGGTGTCCCAGGAGCAAGAGTTCCATGAGGAGCCATTTTTCTTTCCACTGTCATTCAGATTTAAATCTGAGGTAGGACTAGGACAAATTCTCTGCCTGTGTTTCACCCTGTTACGGAAGGTTAGGAAGATGCTGGTGTGATGTCTGGAGTAAAGTGTAGAGGGTGGGCCATGATTCCAAATGTAATAAGGTTCTATAACAAATATACAACCAGAGCCTGGACAGCAGGAAGTGGTGCCACTTTTACTTGGCGTAGGCATGTGTGAGAGAGCATTCAACTTTTGATTGGAACTGTACATAATGTATTAACAGGAAGCCAGGGAGTAGGTGTATGGAGTATCAGAATGTCTCGGGACCTTTTTAAGATATAGGAGTGTTCTAGTTCATAATTTCTGGATATTGATAGGCCCAGGCATGTGCATTTTGGGAAAACCCTAGAAGATTCTACACCATATGCCACTAAACTGAAGTCCATCGCTTTAGATTACTCTTCAGTAACATTGTTGTTATTCTGTGCAGTGACCAAACCAGTAGTGTACTATTCCTGCCACCAAATTTGGAAGTATTCAGGCTATGAAAAGCACGTGGAATCTGCATGTGACAGAGATGTGTGTAGGGGACTGGTGCTGTGATGCAGTGGGTTAAAGCCCCAGCCTGTAATGCTGGCATCCCATATAGGTGCTTGTTGGAGTCCTGGCTACTCTTCTTCTGATACAGCTCTCTGCTTATGGGCCTGAGAAAACAGTGGAGGATGGCCCAAGTTCTTGGGCCCCTGCACTCACGTGGGAGACCCAGAAGACACTCCTGGTTCCTGGCTTCAGATCAGCTCAGCTCCAGCCATTGCGGCCATTTGGGGAATGAGCCAGTGCTTAGAAGACCCATCTCTCTCTTCCTCTCTGTCCTTACTTCTCTCTGTAACTCTGTCTTTCAAATAAATAAATAAAATCTTTTAAAAAAAAATGTGTGTCTTTGCATGTATATGCATGCATTCGCTTGCTTTCTGAGCTCACAATCAGTGTGTAGCTGGCCTGGTGACATGTGATCAGAGTGATGTGGACATGGCAAGCCTGGGCAAACTAACTCTCCCGGTTTCACTCTGCCTGCAAACAGAGTTAACATCCTCTAGGTAAAGCTCTGAAATCCCACGCTGACCTTTTCGCAAAGCATTATAATCAAGTTGAACATTTCCAGTTTTACCACAAATGCCTGCCCCATGGGAAAATAGTTCCCTACATTTTATGACAATTGATTCTGATTTTGAGGAACTAATTTGTATTGAATGCAAAATGTCCAGCCTCACATGGAAACTGGAAAGTCCCCATGTCCAGACAGGGCCAGCACTGTGTTTTCATTGTAAAGACAGGGGAAACAATGAAAGATTGTGTTTTCTGTTTCAGAAAATCCTTCCTGCATTGTTCTGCATATTTTTTTATTTTTTTTCCAGTCTTGTGGGTCTGATGACCACAGGCAGTTTTGCAGATATCTGGGCTTATGGGAAAATTCACCCTGTCTGGGTTCTAAACTCCTGGGTGGCAGAGGCTGCTGGATTTTTTTACTGTTGTGAAGTTGCCTGTATGCCAAGGTTCCTGATGCAAACATATTGACCCCTTTGAGAGACAGTTGGAAACATGATTGACATTTTATACTCTGCAGGGAACATCAGCCGTTTGGTTCCCACATTCCTGTTTGGGCCACAAAGGAAGCAATGCTCTTGGAACTCTGTGATGTATCCAAGAACCCTGGAGGCTTCTAACTTCATTTGGAAGAAGCCACAGAAACAAAAGCTGGTACTTCTCCAGCTAACATCTGCTGACATAAACAGAAGCCCCTCCAGGTTGCCTTCTGCCAGGCCCCAAACGGAGGGTTCACACAGAGCAATGTTGTCCTTGGACCTTGAGCACCCTTGCCTGCAGGCCTAGCACATGTGTTAGTAGGAAGAGCGAGTGGTGTGTGGACAAGGAGGTGGTGAGATGCCTATCAAGATAATAGAACTGCCTGGTGGTGGAGCCGGGCTTCTTTGGCCTGGTGACTTCTGGCCCAAGGGTGCTTCCTCTGTACTGGAACTGTGGCTGACTTGGGTTTTTGTGGTTTCCTGGCTGAGGTAGACTCAGCATCTGCACCTTCATGGCAGCGCATGACACATTCTGGAAGCCTACTCTTGGGTGGTGGGAGGGGGCCTCTCCCTCCAAGGCAATGTCGTGATGTTTTTGATGGGCATTATGTTCTGTTTACTTGAACCAGTGAGATGATTGGGCAAGCAAAAGCAAGTATTGATGTCTTAGAAAGGTTTACTGTAATCCCATGAGTATGTAAGCATTCTAGGGCTCACGAGAGACTGTGTACTCCCATTTCTGGAATTTTCCCTTTGGCATCCTCTTGCAGGGGGCCTTTTTCAAGTTGTGCTTTGTGGAAGAAATGTCAGCTGAGTGCCAGGGACTGTGTTAAGCATTGTTCTTAAATGAACTCAGGAGCTGAGGGTCCCAAGTCTTTCTACTTGATTCCCAGCATGGCCAGAATTCTCTTTATGGTGCTGCTCCGCATCTCAGTGACTCCATTCTGTAAGATTGAGTAGGAGTATATTCTTCCCCCTGTATAGGACTGGGAGAGAGTGGAGGAAGAAAGATAATGACTTAAAAGCAAAAACAATTGAATTCTTTGAGCTACAGCACTCCGTCCTGAGAGTGCATTTATTTTCTACTGCAGAATGCCTTCAAAAACATTTATCTCGATTCTCTCACATTCCCGTTTGCTGTCATTGGCGTGAAAGATCGAGTTCCCAAAGGTTCAGCCGTGTTCTACAGATCTGGCTACTGGACATTTTAGTTAGTGTCTCATCAACACCCATCTGTAGCTCCCTCTTTGTTGACTTGGCTCTGGCTTGTTCCATGGAAACTGGGAATCCCGCTCAGGGACCAGCAGGTGCATACGTTCACTGACCATATCTCAGGCATGGGTCCCCACTAAGCTGTCCATTTCACAAAATTGCACTAAGCACCTTTTCTGCTCGTTTAGTGTTTGGTTGTTCTGTTTTCTAGGTACCGAGGATATAACAATGGACAGAACAGACAATCCTTGCCCTCATGCAACTTTCCTTTTTATGAAAGGAACAGGCAAGATAAGATATAGCCTGTATAAAACAACCCAATATCCTATATAATACTAATGCCTTTTAAACTTGATTTTGTACCTTATCCCTCCAACTGACTCTTTAGCCCTAAGCTCCCTGCCAAGTGGTCTCCTGCCTGGGCATGTCTGGTGACTACCAGTTACTGATATCTGCAAAGCTTATGTTCAGGCTTCATAACCATTTTCTGCTACAGAATCTTCCTGCTGCTCACTCAAGCCATAATCTCTTATGCTGCGATCAATGGGTGTGCACCTTTCCCATTCGGATGCTCATTTTTTAATCCCTGCTGCCTCCCTCAATGTCATCCTGTTCCATTTTTCTTTATAGACTTCCAGGTCTACTGTACCTGCTGATTACTTAGTGGCGAGTGCTGGACATCTCCCTTAATTAATTCCATCGATTTGAAATCCCACAAGGTTCAAGGTCCTTAGATTTCTGAGGCAGCTAAATGGAATGTCTAAATTCCAACCTTTTCCTTCTACAAATTGTTTTGCCACAAAGTTACTGGGCGGAAGTGCTGTGGTTTTATTTATTTGAAGGAGTATATTAATCCACAGAGGTCTCTGCACGCTTACCTGGGCTTTTTGTGTACAAGATGGAGGACAAGAAATTGCTTGCATCTTTCTCCCTCTCCTTCCCTCTCTCTCCTCACTCCCTTTCCCCCCTTCCTCTTCTTTCCTCTGCCCCACATCCAGAACTGGTTCCTTATTCTCTTCTTTCTTCTGATCATCAGCTTCCTTTGTCACTTACACCCGTAATTCTGGCTCAGCTGGGACTCTATCCTAGCAACCAGTGACTTCCAGATTTCTCGGAAGAGAGGCATAACGATCACAAAAGGTGTAGAAGGTCTGGCCAAGGCTTCTTTTTTTGAAAAGCACCAGCCCAGAGTGTCTCAGCCAAACCCTATGGCAGTGATCTGAGTTGTACATTTATTGTTATTATTATTTTTGAAAGGCAGAGCTAGACAATGAGAGAGAGACAGAGAGAAAGGTCTTCCTTCCGTTGGTTCACCTCCCAAATGGCTGCCACGGCCATCGTGCTGCTCTGATCTGAAGCCAGGTGCTTCCTCCTGGTCTCTCATGTGGGTGCAGGGGCCCAAGCACTTGGGCCATCCTCCACTGCCTTCCAGGGCCACAGCAGAGAGCTGGACTGGAAGAGGAGCAACTGGGACAGAACTGGTTTCCCAACCGGGATTAGAACCCGGAGTGCCAGTGCCACAGGCAGAGGATTAGCCTAGTGAGCCACGGCGCCGGCCATATATTATTTTGTACTACTCCCTGTTAAAGGTGAGCATGGAGTTTCTGAAGGAGAGTCATCCAGTCTGTGTGAGGATCCTACAGTTTGGAGAAACAGCAAACCTTCTATATACATGGACAGCACTGCAAAGAAGAAAAGTGGTTATGAGCTCAGTTCCTGCATCTTATCATCTTATCAAGACAGAGATGAGGTATGGGAATCTGCAGCTATTGGGAGCTTACCATGTTCCAGGCCCTGGACTAGGTGTTAGACATATGTGACCTCTGCATGTGAAGCAACTGTGTGAGGCATGTGAGTACCACGAGCTGCTTCCCAGTCCCTTTCCAATCACCATACTGCCCAAGAACAGGAAGTGAGCCTCAGTGCAAAGATGTTTCTTGGGCTAATTCTTGAAAGACCTGTGTTCCACTTTCCCTGTGAAGCTGGCAGCCAGCGTGGACCCTTCCCGGAAGTTGGCACTCTGGTATACAATGAGTGGGGCCAGCTTGGTTGTGCATGGGGTATTGGCAGTCCATCAGAGAGTTAATATAGGATGAACATGGCTGGTGGGTGATTGGAAGGGGTTGGAGGTAGAGCTACATAGATGAATTCTCAACCCTGTAGTCCTGCCCTCTGTCTAGTTCAAGTGTGTGAGTGTGGTAGAAGGCCAAGAAGCGCTGTGTGAGAAGGGGCATGGCTTTGTTTAGAAGGAGTTTTCTTCCTCGCTCCCCAGGCCAGCCAGGCAGCAGGGTCCTGCACTGCCTGTGGCTGAGGAAGACTCTGTTGCTATGCGCCGGAAGCTTAATTTTATTATTGCTCTCCCCTATTTAATGTCTGTCTCTTAGGCAGCTGGTGATGTTTTAATGAAGCTGGAATTGTATAGTCTGTAGCGCTGGATAATCATAAGCTGCCGAGTCAGAATCAAATTAATAATTCATGAAATTAAAGTGTATAATTAATTTGAACCGTGCAGATGAGAGGAAGGGCCGGAGCCCACAGCCTGGAAGGAGCTGACGTGTGGGGAGTGTTGACTGAACTCAGCTTCTATCCCCAAGCAGTGTGACTGTGCCTGTAGGTTAGTGTGGCACATGTGTGGTTCTACCTGAAGCACGGTCCTTTCACTGCAAAGCAGGGGTGACCTTCTTAGAAGTGCCAAAGCTTGTGAGTTGATTTTGATTCACTCTCCCCTGGCCCAGGAAGAACAGTGTTTGGATAGGAAATGGGACTATCCCGTGTTGTAGGGTTACAGATCTTTGTGGCACAGACAAGTCCTTCCAGTCTCTTCTGTGCCTCACAGGGATGCAAATAAAATCCAGCAATTCAAGAGTTCTGTTTACCTTCCACAACCATGGATCATATTTCTCTCTCTCTCTCTCTCTCTCTCTCTCTCTCTCTCTCTCTCTCACACACACACACACACACACACACACACACACACAGCAAATACAAATGAGTTCCTCTGGACAACAGTGATGATGTGTTTCCCATCTAGTCCCTGGCTTGCAGTTGCTGTAGGAGAGTCTTTTCAGGGCTTTTCTGTGGCTGACAAAGTGCAGAGAAGGCAACCCCAAGTGTCTCACTCAGCAGATTTCCCCACTGCTCTGCTGTCTTGTGTTCCTCTTCCAGGCAGTGTTGCCTCTTTAGGTGGGGGAAGCAAGGGGTTTGCTTATGAATAGTGTTGTTTACATTATTTGCAGGGTGTTTTACCCATGTGAGTGTTCTTTAAAAGTTTATGGAAAAGGAGAATTCAAAGATAAGTGTGTCTGGGCGCAATGTTTTTGAAACCCATGTGTATTTTTTCATAATATGTCTTTTTCATGAAATTTGTGAAGACTCTCTTGTGCATGGGTTTCATAGATTTTGTGCACCAAACTAAACTTATCTTTTAATTGCATTTTCCACAAAATTTTTAAAGTATCCTAGGAGAGTCAGCTCTCTGTATCTATGGGTTTCACATTTATTGGCTCCACCAAATTCAGATTAAAAATTCAAAAACACAAACTGTGGAGCGGATATTTGGCATAATTGTTAAGATGCCACTTGGACGCCACGTTCCATTGCAGAGTATCTGGATTCCAGTCCTGGCTCTACTTCGAAGTCCAGTGTCCTGCTAATGCATACCCTTGGAGGCAGCAGATGATGACTTGAGTGGTTGGGTCCCTGCCCTCTACATGACAGAACTGGCTCGAATTCCGGTCTCCTGGATTTGGGTTTTTCCATTCCCACATGTTGTGGGCATTTGGAGACTGTTCCAGTGGATGAGATTCTCTCTCACTATATCCCTCCCTCCCTCCCTCTCTCTCTGCTTTTCATATTAGTAAAACAAATAAACATTTTTTAAAAGTGGCATCTGTACTAAACCATGTACAGATTATTTTTTCTTGGAATTATTTCGTAAACAATTTACATTGTGTTGGCCATTATAAGTGATCTAGAGATGATTCAAAGTGTACTGGAGGATACGTGTAACATTCAAATACTATGCCATTTCACACAATGGACGTGAGCATCTGTGGACGTGAGCATCTGTAGGAGTTCTTGGAATGAATCGCCTGTAGATATTGAGGGACTTCTATACTCTGCAAAAATTTTCCGAGGTCCCTTTATTGCATCTTTTCTTCTTTTTTTGGGGGGTGGGGGAGGGAGTCTTTGGGTTTTAGATGACTAAGGCTGTAGTAAACAGAGGAATCTTTGGGTTATGCTCTTCATTCTGAAGTCCCTTCTTGAGTTCAGGGCTCTTTAGCCTGGCAGAGTCCTCTTCCAGTAGTGATGTGTAGAAAATGAGAAGGCAAAACAGGAATTGTCAATTGTCCATTCCTCCTTGTCAGGCCTTTGAGAGTCCTTGGAATCCGTGATGCAGACTAATGGTGCATCAGCCCCCACAGGTCTGCATGGAATTGAGGTTCCATTGAGTTCCTGTCCTTAGGTCTTTAGAACGTTTATTTGCCCCCATCCTGGGGAGGCTTTCTCTGCCTCTGTGTTCACACACTTAACCAGAAACACCAAGAGGAAACTGTACCAGTGAGATAACTCCTCGGGACTCAAGAGCCTCACGTGCAACCATGTTCTGCACACTCATTCTCTTGACTCCTCTCTTGATTGGCATGCTTCCCTTGAACTTGCTTCTGCTTACATGGCCTTAACTTCTGTAACCCCCTTTCATTTCCCCACAGGTAAGGTTTCAGCCATAAACTATTTGATTACCCGTAAACACATCTCAAGGTTCTGTTTTGCTCTTAGCAATCCTTAAACTGTGGCATGTCTAACATTCTCAGACTAATGCACAAATCAGGACATCTGATGGCCAACCCATACCAAATGCACTTCAGGACAAAAATAATGGCTCTGTTGTGTCTGGTTTCCTATCTTCAAAGTACTTCGTTTCCATGACTAAAACTGCTCTGTGAAATAGCTGTCCATCATTTTTAGGAAACAAAGCCAAGACAGTGAAATCAAGTGACTTCCCCAGGACAACCAGAGTGGTTGGTACTGACTTCAGTTGTTGTTTTACCTCTCAGTTGATAGCTGGTATCTTTGATAACCTACCCCAGGATTTGGAATTTCCTTCTTGTTGAACTGAATGTTTTTTACCATCCTGGATAACTTAGGTGTTCTTCTGTTGGAAATATACTACTGCATGGTTTCTTGGGTGGCTATTTTATCCTTAAGAAGTTAATCAGTTTGTGAGAGGATTAAAAATTATGTGAGACTACTGTGGACCCAGCAGGACTTGTGCACCTTGTTTACTGTGAGCTTTCTCTTTTTACAAGCAAACGTTTGTATCAACCCAAGGTTGCCTCCTTGGGTGAAACGGGAGCTTTCTGGAATATATTGATTACAATTTCTAGACACAGTGATCTTTTTCTGCCATGAGTTTCATGTAGAGAGAACAGAACAGGATGGGAATGACGAGTCCCAAGTCTACTTATCATCTGAATAACTGGACAATGACCCTGCTGGACCAGTTATTTTAGCCATGCAAACAGTGATTAGCTTAGATTGCCATATGATCAGTCTAATCAACCATGTGGCATCCAGCCATAAATATAGCTGGAACCAATGAATTAACCAACAAAAACTGGTCACATCTGGGCATATGAATAGATGCATGCTGAAGCCATATCAAGGAATTATATAAACTTATGAGCATGGCCACTTACCTCATTGTTAGAGCAGTGCTGTGTCCAACACCTATGGAATATAAAATAGAGGTGTATGGTGTATAAAGTATTCATTTGGGGAAGAGAAGGACTTCCTAAAATGTACAATGACAAATAAGCCATTTCTCCTAAAAGCAGCCCTGTGCCTTATACTATGAAAAAGTTCCACAGTCTTTCAGAAAAGAGGTTCTTAGTTCTAGGGATGCATCTTGGGGAGGTGGAGTCATCAGAGCCCTTCTATGTTGACTTAGAGATGAGGCCCAGAGTCCATCCTATTGTCCCTTTATCCAAGAGATTCTTTGTGCTTGCACAATGCAAGACAAAGCCTTCTCTTCAGTTTTCTGGGTTCCTGGCAGCCACACTTTTTGACCACTTTATTTTGGTCAAGTGCTTGAGCAACACAACATTGGTATTATGGTTTTGCTGGAGCTCAACACAAGCTTGGGCTCTATTAAGTTACAGGCCCCTGGGGACAAAGATTTTGACCCTTTAGCAGCTCCTGAATGAGTTATTACACTTGCCCCTTGGCATGCACATAATGAACATGTAATGAAATTCAGTAATTAACTTATTTAATTTATGTATTTGTTTAATGTGTGCCCTTAATGTGTGTCTTATGATCTCAGAAAATATCCACAATTCTGTTGTTTTGATTGCAAGGTACTAGAAGACAAGAATGATGCCCGTGTAGTTTTATTTACCACTGACTGTTCTGTATTGATAAAACTACATTTGGTTATAATTCAGAGAAATACAACACGTATACAAGTTCTCTTGATATAAAGTACAGTTTGTAGGAACTAGCAGAAAGTAAGAGGGCAGATAACTGTCATTTTGTGCTCCTGTCATTTGGAGCAAGGAGTTCTAGTTCTTTAGGGTTAGGCCTTTGTCCTGCCACATCACTCATGCAACTGTGGATGGCTTTTCTTCTATAGGGTGAGAGATTCATTTCAAGTGTTATACACACAGTCACACATGCTCGGTGGTGATGGCTCTTGAGTTGAGTTGGAGCACAGCCAACAGCCCCTTCCCATGCACCAGACACAACTCACAGCCACAAGGTACCTCTGCCACACCTGCCAGGAGGCTCTTTGCTAGGACATGATACAGGTACACAATGCCTAGCCTTCTTTCTGTGTGACAGTCCAAGGTCTTTGTGCCAGTCTCTAGATTAGTACTTAGTTCTGCTTTCTCCCAGAGGGAGTTCCTATAAGAACTGACAACCGCCGAGTGGAATAGGAAGCTCCTCCATCACTGATGTTTTTCATGTGATTTTTCTCCATTCGTTATTCTCCCTACATCGTCTGCTGAGGATATGGGAAAAGAAGCAAATGAAGAAGTAGAGCTAGCTCACTCCTGTTCATTCTTGTGAGAACTGGTGAGGCTACAGTTAACACAGAGAACTATTTTAGGCCTTGTTCCTTGGAGAAGTGAACAAGGAGTCCACAATTGTGGAAGAATTTCTGCATAAATGTGCTACCATTTTCCTATGCAAACCAATAATTTACTTGTTTTCCAGAAGGGTAGAAGTAATTCATAATTTTCAGAAATTATTTATTATCATTATAACATTTCACCACAGGCAGCAGATAGCCCATTATTCAGAAGTATAATGTATTTTGATTTAGACAAGGCCAGAATAATGAAATTGGAGGAAATGCAGAAAATATGGGTATTAATGTTAACCAAGCCTACTTCGCTCTACAGAAGGAGGGAAGTTCTCTTCACCAAAGAATTGTTTGTTTTCCCCCAAATCTGGGGGTTTTGTTGTTGTTGCGCAAGGCCTCTGGTTTTTAACTTCACAACACCGGTTGAGAGTCCTGGAGTAATTTTTAACTGCAGGATGCATCTCTTGCCCGATGTTTCTCCCCACCCACCGCAACATATTTCAGTTTAAATAGCCTGTTATTTTTCTTCATAGAGCCATGTGTCTGCACGGGTGAGAACTACAGAACCAGTCAGGAGGAATTTGATACGCCAAGTGGGTCAGCTCATTATAACTTCCAGGAAACCACAAGATAATTGTAGGGTTACTGCTGGTAGGCGCCGCGGCATTGTGTTCCGCGTTGATACTCTCCTCCATTCAACTTGCACCCGCCACTCGCCTTTTCAGCGCATCTTATTGCACATCTGAATAAACGTGGTTGACGTGCCTTTTCAAGCTCAATTCTCAGGGTGGCATCCGGGAATCCTTGGCACCTAACCTTAGGGATTTTTAAAGGAAACATTAAAAAGAATATGACTGGATTCTGTACAGTGAGTAGGAAATTAATCTGACAAAAACCTGTGTCAAATCATGGGAGTTCTTTTGTTAATAAAAAGTGAATTTCCTTAAATGATATCCTACCAATAGACTTGCTGACCACGAAATGGTAGGATTTGACATACTGAATCACCTTCTGCTATTCATCCGTGTGCTCTTACTTGGACCTCAATTATTCTTTTTTTCTTCCTTTTTCCCTTTCATCATTGTCATCAAAAATATTTATTAATAATTTACCTCTGAAGGTAACAATAGATTGAGCCTGCTTTCTAGGGCCTCACAAATTAGCACAGGCTTTTAATGTTGATATATAGATTTCAAACATATTGTGTGATGATATCTGTGTATACACAGGCGTGCACACAAACACATATACACACGCGAGGGCATTTCAAAATGTTCGTGGAAAAATAAAAGTAATAGATAAGTTTATTTTGCTGCAAAGAATTCAAAATCCATTCAAATGAGGGATCTTCAAAAAGCTCATGAAAATGCACTATGAAAAAACTGCATGAATTTTATTTTTTACATAAAATAAACTTATTTTTAAATATTTTCCCACAAATTTTCAAAGTATTATTTGGCATTTACTGTATTTCAACACTGTTTTTAACACTTTTCAGGGAATTTCTTTAATCTTTTAAAAGAACTAGATGAAACCAGTGGATGGAAGACTTTCTCTCTCTCTCTCTCTGCCTCTCCTTCCCTCTCTGTGTAACTCTGACTTTCAAATAAATAAACCTTAAAAACAAGATAGATGAGGTATGCGTGTAATTATTATCCCTCTTGCTCAGTTTAAGAAGCCTGTGGCCCAGAGAGGCCAACAAACTTGCCCAGAGTCGCACAGCTCTTAAGGGGCATTTTCAGTCAGCCTGGACAGGCAGTCAGGCCCAGGAGTGAGTGCTTTTATCAGCAGTACTCTGCTGCTTCTCAGTGTGAGTATAATAAGCAAGGGGTGGATAATAAAAATAATACTCTTGTAATTATTATTACAGTTATAATCAGTGAACATTACCGGATATTTCCTATACATCAAACATTCATTGCCTCATTGAATCCTCCCAATAATCTGATGATGTCGATGCCATTATTATCACATTTCAGATATTTAAAAACAGACTTTGTTTCTAATTCAGTCCCACGTTACACCACTCGTAAACAGCAGAGACCCTTTTTGTTGGGGTAAATCCTGGAGGACTTCCCAACATCTGAAGGTCATGATAAGTCAGGCAGGGAGGGTAGAGTCAGGCAAAGCTGGCATTACGGGAGGTCGAGTGTGGCAGGTCAATCGACTGGGTGGAGCACGGCACGGGAATCCACTCCTCATTCTCCAGCAGTCCCAGAGTTGGTGGCATGGATGAGGAAAGTGAATGTGATGGACTGGCTCACAGCAGGTGTCTAAGGCAGTGTTGTGTAAGCTTTGTCAAGACCAGAGCAGGGACAGGACACAGCGTCAAGCAAACTCAACTGCCTCCATCCCCTGGTGCCAAAGGAGCATATAAAATAAGCATTGTTTCAATACTGGGCCATATTTGCCCTCCTTTTAAGATTAGTCAACAACTGTCTCTGGATAGTGGTATTCTGGATTTTTTATCACCCTATTTTACTGTGTGCTTGAATTTTCTTTAGTATATGTATTTGTTTGTTGAATGCTCAGAAATGATGTATGACTAGGTAGCATTCCTTAGAACAATGGAGAACTCCAGTGATTGTTTTGCCCATGCATTTTGCACGTGTGTTTGTGTGCATGAGGGTGTGTATGCTTGTGTCTGTTTGTGACTTGCGGGCAACAGGTCACCTGCAGGTTGGGCACCTTCTATGAAAACTCCAGGAACTTCTGTAGGAGAGAGTGGCCCACTTGACCTATTTCTGTGAGTGTCTTTTGCCTTGATCCTGTCCTCTGCCTGCCTTCCCCCGTCAGACATGTTAATGGCTCATATCATCTTCCCTTTCATCAGCCCAAAAAAAAAAAAAAAAAACCTTGCTTGGCTTCTCTGATTTCAGCCTGTCACTTGATGAGGTCCCTGCTATTTATATTTTTGTTTGTTAGGAGGGAGGGGGAGAAACATATAAATAAAGCCCAGGCAAACCCAACCACACTGCTGGATGGGAAGGGACTCCCTCATCTATGGCAGAAGGGCTGCCTAACTGGTATTTAAGCAGGGACCAAGAGGTCCACACTGTGAATGCCATTGAAAGGGTTACTGGGAAATGCAAACAAAAACAAATGCAAATGAGGCTGCCAGCAACAGGTAGACTTAATCAGATGCTGTCAGATGAATTCCGCATCTCCCCGATTGTCGCCTCTCTTTGCCTCCCATTCGGAAGCCCTCATCTGCTCCAGATGTGGTTTAATTTACTGCGACTTGGCTAATTACTGTAATTAAGGATTAATTACTGTTAATTACTTTCACATAAACTCAACGCCAGTCAAAGAGCGGAGCCTTATGAAGTCTGCCACAGAAGTGAGCACGGCTCGGCGGCCTGTGTGAGCTCTGCAGGTCCCACTGTATTGCCTGGGCCCCTGCTGCCCGGAAGCTTCTTGACCTTCCAGCATCGCCAGTGGGATGAGAGGCCAAAGGTGCAGGAAGGGTCAGCGCTCAGGCTCTCACAGGGTGTCAACTACTAGGCACTTTCTTACACAGTGGGTGACCAGAAGGACGGGGACAGTGCAGGGGAGAGGCCTGGACAACATGCGTGGAGATGTGCAGAGCGCCAGCCTGTGCCAGCAAGGGTAGGAGCCAGTCTTGTCTTCCTTTTCTGCTCTTACACTCTTGGTTCTGTGAGCTGCTAAGAAGCCAAAACTCTGGATTGGTGCTGCACCCCCCAGCCCCACCCCGGAAGATGTTCTCCAAAAGTAATCAGAACAAAAACGAAACAAGCCCCAGGGCACACTTTTTTTTTTTCTCACTATTGCTTTCCCATCTTAAAAAGTACTCTCATTTTTGAAGTAAACAATGCATAAAGGAATGGTCCAGCGTACTGCATGTATTTAATCATGCGACTGTGGACTTAGCACCACCCTAGCACCACCCTAGATACCTGTTCTCTGACTTCACCTGGACTCACACTGCCAGTTCATATATCGATTTGTTCTAGAGACTTTAAAATGTTTCCCTCTGCCCTTAATGGGCATCTTTCGCCACCAAGTCCTAAGCTGTTGGTGTTAGAGTTCTGACCTCCGACTGGCTGCGCATGGGTCTCATTCTACACTCTGGCTGGGGCAGTCCCATCACTCTTGTGACTTAACTGCTGGACTGAAAACTCCTTGATGTCAGACCACGTATCTCATTCATTGTTGCATCCCACAATTTAGTGCTACCCTCAACCCAATGGGTGCCTTCTGCTTGCTGGGCCATAGAACCCTAGATTGCGTGCAACTTTGGTTACCTACCAAGGGAACTTTCCAAGGCCTGCCTTCTTTCCTGTGCCACACTCACCATGCACAGGAGACTTGTCTGTTGGGGGCAAGGTAGGTTTTTGTGTCACTTAAGAAATCCTAGGACTAGATCATTTCAAAATGAGATCCACAAAAAGTCTTTTTGATGGTAAAATTCCAAATCATATGTTGTAGGGACAGTGGGCAAAAACTATATATATATATATATATATATATATATACACACACACATATATATATGTATATATGTATACATATATATGTATATATATATATAGTTTTTAACTATATATATATATGATGTTTTCATTCTGTGTGTTGCTCCTGTTGACAGAAAGTGGCCTGGATGCATTTAGGTTAAGTCTGCCTTCACATTCACTACCTGATACTGCTCAAGTATTAAAGGAAACTTAATTTGGGACTAATGAGACTTTGAAATTAATTTGGGAGCCATAATTGAAATGTAGCTGGTAAAGCCACTGCCTGTGATGTAGTCACGTCATATAGGCACTGGTTCAAGACCTGGCTAGTCCACTTCTGATCTTGCTCCCTGCTAATGGCCTGGGAAAGCAGCAGAAGATGGTCCAAGTGCTGGGGCCCCTGCACCCACATAGGAGACCTGGAAGAAGCTCCTGCCTCCTGGCATCAGATCGGCCCAACTCCGGCCGTTGGGGCCATTTGGGGAGAGAACCAGGAAATGGAAGACCTCTCTCTCTCTGTCTCTCTCTCTTTCTGTCTGTAATTCTGCATCTCAAATAAATAAATCTTTTAAAAAGTTAATTTACTAACATACCATTATAATTTTAATAAACCTTAAGTTAAATAAATTATAAATGAAAATTTAAGTTTATTTGAAATCTTATGCTAATTGACCAACTACAAGAAAATAACTCATATAATAATTAAAGCATATTTATCTTTTAGTAGACACTTTTGTGTTGTTCTTTGTGAGTCCATAGAAATGTTCTATTAGTTTTTTCCTTTGGTTGGCTAATTTTGGTTGGCAAGTGGGTTGTTGAACTAAAGTGTACATATGCACATAGTTACTCTATGTGTTGCTATATTGTATAAGGGTATGCGGCTCGTACTGTTTGCTTTATGTTTGCTGAATGTGATTATAATGGATATATTCAGATGTGTGTGATTTCAGTGGGTGTGTGCCTCACAGACAGTGAAAATGCAGCAGATCCTACTCTTCTGCACTTTGAAGTTATCTGCTTCCACATTTCCTCCTAGAATTTAGCTGTCAGACACATATTACTGAGAGTTCAGATTCCCAGTGAAGGTTTGAAGGAAACATTTTTTGTAAGAAATGAACTAGATTCAACTTCAGTGGATAACTCATTTGCATGTTTAAAATACAGAAAATATAGAAACGGGATTGTGAAATTACTTAGCTACATCCTATTATTTCTTGTCTGAATAATTAATTCACAATTTGAATTTCTCCTTTAAAGTAATTTCTGTTTTGCAAGCCAGCCCCCTCAGGTAATGGGTTTGCCATTACTCACTAAGTAACTCATGAAGTTAGGGATTGACTATATTTTCCCCGATATATGAAATGAATGTAATGTAAGTGGTTCACTTAACAAG
Organism: Sylvilagus floridanus; assembly: GCA_949820135.1. NCBI lineage: Eukaryota > Metazoa > Chordata > Mammalia > Lagomorpha > Leporidae > Sylvilagus > Sylvilagus floridanus. The sequence goes on from OX463225.1 coordinate 126,264,570, forward strand.
CATTTACTGAATGCCTGCTGTGTGTCACACACAGTACTAGGCCCTGAGGATGACACAGTATTAAGTTATCTGTAGTGATAAATTACAGTATGATAAAATTAATAATACACCATTACCATGAGTAACAAATACGGTTTGACATATTGAACATTTTTCTCTTGTGGTCATATTTATGTAAGAGCCTCTGCGGCAGGGAAAGGGAGAGAAATGGAAAGATGACATTTAATAGGACGGTCCTGTGATCTGGAGAAGGAATATTCATATGCTTGTTTTCTGGCAATGAAGTCAATTACTTAAGGAATATCTCTGAAGTATAGCTATGTAGAATAAAGAGTTAATATCATGACACTAATTTTTCAGGCTGGATAGCAAGAGCTGTAGTGATGTGAAAAGTGAAGCATGGAACGTTCCAACTGCTTCTATAATTCATTAATGCTATTGCAAAAATACACATCTCCAGCTGTCATTTAATGTCCGTGCCTAATTTGTTTGATCCTATGTATTCTGCAGTTATTTACATGAAAGTCCATAAGCTATATATGCACTATACTTGTAGCTCCTCTATATTCTAATGACAATACAAACATATTCCCTATTTGCATGGCCACGCTGTTTTGAAAAATACTGCTTTTGTAAAAATGAACTTTTAGGCAAAAGTATTCATTCAACACTTGGCTGTCTAAGAATTTTCTGACGATTTTAGAGAGTCCAAAAATAAATATGCATATATATATCATATCTATATAATGAGATTAAATTATATATTATACATGTTTGGAATATGTTTCTGAATCTCACAGCCCTATTGAAAATATCATCAATTTGGATGTGTGTGCTTGGCCCCACGTGTGTGGGATCATGGAGTTGTGTGTAAGGGTCTCATTGATGACAGGGGGAGTAAAACTGAAAAGAGCAATTGGAAGAAAGAGGGGGAAGGGAAGGGAATAGCAGTGATTAAGCCAGCATTGTTCTGTGTGTGTGGATCGGGGCTGCCTGCTATTGTTTTCCAGCACTTGAAGATGAAACATATTCATTTAGCTTTCAGGACGAATGGCTTTAATAAGGGCAGAGCCGAGAGGTGGGGTAACACTGATGACTAGAGAGACCCATCAAGGCTCCCCCTAAGGCCATTCCGTCAGTGCCCAGGACCACATGACCATTAACTCTGCAATCAGGACAAGTTTTCAACATTCCGGGGTATCCTTCAATGGCAGCAGGAGTCATTTGGAGTCAAGGGAAGATGTATATCAGCAGTAATTGGATTCCAGCCAAGGCTCTAGGACAGTATTATCTATGGTGAGAGGATCCGGAGGGGTGCACAGAGCCAAGAGGGTGTGAAGCAAGCCACAGCAAGGAGAACAGCAGCCACTGGAGGCCACAAGCTGGCCACACAGAGTGGCTGGTCTGCCCAGGAGTCACCAAAGCCTGGCTGTGGGTGCCAGTGATTCTCCCCTTCTGGCAGAAACCGGCTTCTGAATATCCTGCAAGACAAAACTTGGGGTTCACCAGATGAGGCTGCCCAGGTAGCACTTGGCCAGACAAAGCCAGTTTTAAGGCCTGAAAGTGCCCCATTGAGCATCTTCCCACTGCTGCCCCCAGCTCCTCCGTGCACCCTGACTACTTCATTACAATCTGCCTTGAGGCCGGAATTGCCCTGCTTAAGCCTCAAATCATTATAATTACCATTATTAGAAATAGCTGCGGGGGAGGCGCTGGAACACCAAGTAAAAATGTGTGAGTGTGTCCGCTGGCCGTGGAATCACTCCTTTTGGGCTCCGGGAACCACAAGGCGGGAGGGTTCCACCAAAGGCAGCTAATGCGACGGCTGTCAGCTCCACTCACCCCACCTGTCAAGAGGGGGATGCGGTGGGGTTCATTTTTTTAATTGACACCTTCCTCTCTCATTCCACGCTCTCTCGTCTCAACCTAATTCCTCCTTTTATCTTCCCTCTTTTCTCTGAGAAAAATTCATTCCCCTGCTCCCCGAATAAAGAGAAAGGAAAAAGCCACACGAAGAACAGCGGCCTCTATATTATCCTCCAGAAAATACACAGATCCTAACAAAGGCACAAGTCAGGAAGTGCACCCAAAGTCAGAAAAATAATTGTCAACTGAATCTGAGGCAGACGAGATGGACAGGTGGAGGAGAGAGACATAGAAAGAAAGGCCGGTAAAGCAGAGTGGAAAGAAAAGAGAAAATCTGGTGCAAAAATCAGAGGGAGAGAAGAAATGGGGCCAAGACTGTGTTTTCCACTCTCGCTCACTTTCTAGTCCTGTTAATGAAGCCTTCAGTTTTAGTCTATTGACAGCAAACAGAGCGGGAATGTGGGGGAGCCAGAAAACAGACAGCAGGTGGATGCCCTTGATTTTTCGGCTCCTGAGAAATACTTTGTGTAGGCATTCAGGAGGGACTGCAGGGCAAAATGGGATGTGATGCCCCTGACAGATTCAAGGGGGCGAAGGAGAAAGGTGTGTGTCCATGTGCATTCGCCCCCGCATTGGTGCCTGAACGCCTCCCGTCCTGACCTTTAGCAGTCCTGAGAAATCTACCCACGATGTGTTTTCTCAACACCTTGATGGCAGAAGCCGGTAAGGGAAGCTTCCTGTGCCACTGGCAGGAAAACTCCTCAGGTCTCCGCATGATCATTTATTTGAAGTCAGATTGACGTGAAGTACGTCTGATGTCAATAGTACTTGAACTGGGTCAGTCCCCTAAATTAGGATGAGATTAAGAAAATGAGAATTTTTTAGTATTGTTATCTGTCGATTTTTGTTTTTATTTTTGATCAAGTGGAGAAAAAATTTATGTAAGTAGATGCACCTATATTATGTATATAGTTTGATGAGTTTTGACAAATAGATGCTTTCCTCTCCCCAACACCACCCCAATCCTACCAAAAGATTCTCTCTTGCTCTTCAGCAGTCCAGCCTCCAGCACCATCCCTGACACCTGGTAAGCATTTCTCTGGCTTTCCATGGCTAAAATTTTATTCTATTAATGAAACTATACAAAATGTAGTCTTTTGTGTCAGGTTTCTTATATATAATCATATATAAAATATATATTATATTACAATTTGTATACACACTTCTCAAATGTAATCTAAAAAATATTCTGAGATGCATTTACACTTTTGCTCGGTTTAACATTTCCTTCTTGTTGCGCGGTACTGTTTCATTGTGGAAATCTATTTCAATTTGTTTATCCATTCATCCATTGATGGACATTTGGAGCATGTACAGTGTGGAGTTTTTGTGTTTTTATTTTTTAACTTTGATTTTATTTGATAGGCAAAGACATAGCAACAGAGCTCTTTCATCTGCTAATTCTCTCCCCAGCTGCTCGCAAGAGCTAGGGCTGAGCCAGATTGAAGCCGGGAACTCAGAACTCAATCTAGGTCTCCCACATGAGTCGCAAAGATCCAAGTACTTGAGGCCTCATCTGCTACCCCTCAGGGTGTGCGTTAGCAGGAAGCTGGAATTGGAAGGGAAGCCAGTACTAAACCCAAGCACTGCGATATGGGATGTGGGTGTCCCAAGCAGCCTCTTAAACTGCTACTCCAAACACCCTCCCCAGAGACTGGAGTCATCGTAAACGAGGCTACCATGAACACTTGTGTGAAACTCTGTGTATGGCAACTATTTTAATTTCTGTTGGGTAACTACATATGACTTATTTCCCTAGTCGCAGGGTAACTATAGATTTAACTTCACAAGAAATTACCAAACTGTTTTCCAAAGTGGTTATACCGCTTGTTCTTGAGATCAGAACCTTTCCACACAGGACGAGTGAACTGTGATGTGATACACAGTTATAGAAATAAGTATGGGCATCGTATGGTTTTTTGTGTGATATAAAGGTGATTTGTGCTCAAATTAAAAAAATAATAAAAATTATGAGTTTGTGGTGTACTGAGTAAAGTCGGAGCCTCTGACGTTGGCATCCATATGGGAACTGGTTCAAGTCTCAGCTGCTGCACTTCCAATCCAGCTCCCTCTAATGTGCCCAGGAAAGCAGTGGACGATGGCCTAAGTGCTTGAGCCCTTGCACCAGTATGGGAGACTAGGAAGAAGCTCCTGGCTGCTGGCTTCTGTCTGGCCCAGCCCTGGCTGTTGTGGCCATTTGGGGGTGAACCAGTGGGTGGATGATCAACCTCTCTCTCCCTCTCTTAACTCTGCCTGCCAAATCAATAAAACAAATCTTAAAAAACAAACTATTCTATTTATTGAGCATTAGAATAAAACCTTTCCTAAGAACTACAAAATGGAATGGTTAGTTCATCTAATTGAATTGTGCAGTATGAGTTTTAAGGAAACAAAACCACAGCTATGCTATTTGGTTACCTGTCCTAATTTCTCCACCTTTATGCTTGAGTTCACCCTATCCAAGAAACCTTTCCTAAATATTGCCACCTCACTTCTCATTCCTTCCACCCCTATTATTTATGTAAATTTTACTGTCAGGTCAGCCAATTTGGATACCTTTGTGGCTACTGGGTTATTTCTTGTTGGTGTGATGCCTGGTCTCCTTAGTGAGACCAATTTTGCTATAGTCCTTACAACCTGGGGTATGTTTTCTCCTCTTTAGTTTCTGTGCTACTTTATAGGGCCATGTACACTGTAGACACTGAATAAATTCTTTGAATATGTGAGCCTCGTCCCCAGGAGCTATAGTTTAAAAACTCACTAGCACTCTCTTTCAGAGGTAACATATCTTAAACAGTATGTCAGGATTCCCCTGGTGTACACCAGTCCTAGACACACACTCACATGCAGTTCAGTCTGTGTGTCCATGACTGTGTAACATCCCACCTACTCAAGTGCCGTAAGTGGTCTCCACCTGCAGCCCCTGACTTGGAGTAAATAATCATGTGAGAAAGCTCCAGGAATATTCGGTTGTGGGTTTTATTTTTCCACCTTGGCTGCCGGTGTGTTACCTAGCAAGCTGTATTCTACACAGTGCTTGGTTCTCTCTCCCAGCTTGTGGTAAGCTAAATTATTCCAAGATTCAATGAATACCTGCTATTGAGCGGCTTCCCTAACCACCCAAACTGGTCTTTTGTTAGTGGTTATTGAGAGGATTGTCACAGCCATTGACCTACTCAATTTTACTTCAAAAGAAATGAGCATTTTTCTTCCCCTTTCATTTCTAAAAGCAGATATGGCAATTTGCTTAAATTGCTGTCTTTAAAAGTTTAGATGATTATACTTTTTTCCCCCTCTTGCCTTTTTTCTTCCTTTTCATTTAAGCAGCACAGTGCCGTCTCTTTTTCTGGGATTGGACACAGTTCCCAATGTAGCGTTTTTGAAACAGCTGTGTGTGTGTGTGTGTGTGTCCTTATTCATCCACTTACCTGAGATCTCAGAGACAAAATAGGATCCTCTTAAACTATATGAGTAAAATTTCACATTTAAATTCAAGCATCCATTTTGTCTAAGCCAGAATGATGGAAATTTGCAGCTAAAAAAATTTTTAAATAAATAAAATTAAAATGTGTTTACTGGAAAGTCTCCATTTCTTGGTGGAAGACATGATAGCAGCCAGCCTCATAAACTTAGGAGAAATAGGCAAGATAGGTTATGTCTTAAAGATTCTTCTGTATGAGGAATAAATGGAATTTGATGAAAATATGGAGAGAGGTAAAAGGGAGATAATGTATGGATGTGTGTTTATTTTTACATTAATAAAGGGCTATTTTTCCCTCAGGCAAAGTATTGTGAGACACGTTTGTCTAAGACATAGTAGAGACATTGGTCAGTAGTCCTTGTATCTATTTGATATTCCTGGTGTAAAGACCACATCTCGGGAACATGAGGAAGCTATCTTTGGGCTCAGTGGTCCTATAGTGATTCAGAATTCATACAATTCAGATTATGCCTTTACCATTCCAATGGATGCTGAACAGATAGATTATAAATTGCAATTTCTATTAGCAAGCAGCCTCTTCAAAGCATCTAGAAAGTATTGTATGAGTAAGATATATTTCGTGTCCAAGAGTAATAGAATGAATGTGTCCAGGATCATATGATCTTTTGCCCCAGTCATTTAAATATAGTACCTGTTCAAAGAAGTGACTACAGAAATGAATCATGTGTCCCTTTGTTTGTGCTGGTGGGATGGTGGCCAGACTTTCATTTTCACTACTCTGCCATAATAAATCGTGGGAGTTTTTAAATAAGTCCCCTGGCCATCATTGTGGTTATGATCTGTAGATGAAGACAACATGTGTTGAGACTGGTATCCTAGGAGGTGAGAGTTGGTGTATGTGTTGTGTATATGTGTGCATGCATGCACTCACACACACACACACACACACACACACACACACTTGATTTATGGACCACTGAAGCTGCAATGAAGTACTAGAGTGAAAATCACCAATGTTAACAGTGAAAAAATGTCAACATCAATTCCAAAAGAGACTTGAAAACCTGCAGCTAACAGCCAATGGTTGAATTCTTTTAAGGTAGAAATTTCTTCAACCTTTCTCAGTGAAATTATATTCCATCTGGAAAATTACAAATTTCTGGGCAAGAAGCAAACTTAGAGTTGGGGAGTTTTTCATGTAAGAGCCAAATAAGAAATTCCCACTTCTGAATGTCTGTCTTCCAAGAATTCTTGACAACAAGGATTTCTTTCTTATTCGTGGTGCAGTGAGTTCTAGAAAAATACCAGAATAAAGAAACCCACCGATATTTTATTCTATGTAAGGTAAGGGGAGAAAAGCCTTTAACTACAAAGAATAAATATTACTATGGCTTGGAAGGCCCATCACATATTCAACATTAAGGATCAGAAAACTGGATTTCCAGTATAGGAGTAGACTCACTTTAGATAAATAACCAACCAACCACATAAATAAATGACACAATGATGGTAATAAATAGGTAATAGCCCAGCTATCCACTTAAGGAAACTGCTATATATAAACAGATCATTTTTACCTAATTTGGTCTAACCTAACCTTGACTTTTAGAAAAATAAATACAGAGATATATAGCTTGACCCAAAAAAGACCACATGAAGATGAATTTTACTAAATTTGGATATATACAGAATGGAAGTTAACAGTCCTGGTCAGCTTGCTGTTTGAAAATGCTAGAGACATGGTTTCTAAAAAGAACTGTAGGGCCTTTGACAGTGATGAATGTGAAATAGTAATGAATAACTTCATAATAGAGCAGAGATGTCGTGGCTTTGCATACTCGGTACTGGACAAAAGCAGTGACACAAAGCTTTGACTTCAATCATATGTTCCTCTCTCCTTCAATAGGATCAGTCCCTGGCAGCCAGCAGTGTCAGCCAGAGGAGAAGTTTCCTGCAGGCCAGGCACAGGGGTAGAGCACAGCCAGAGAAACTCAACCAGCCTGGAGAAGGTGTCTCGGTTGTGTTTTCTCTGCTGCATTCCCTCACATCCAATCAATGGCAACATATAAGATGGCCATGATATTAGTAATATTTATTACTGTGATAACAAAATTGATAAGGGTTTTATTGATCTATTTTGTTCATTTCCTTGCTTCGCTGCATGGTCTTAGATCTGGCCCTCCCTTGTATAAACAAGGCATCCTCATAACTCAAGAATCCAGCATTTCTAGCCATTGCCATCCACTAGTTTGGTCTTTTTGTTTGAATACTTGCTTCCCTCTGTTGCTGTTGTAAGTGGTATGTCTACTATCTGACTTGTACTTTTGCATAACCACATATACTACATACCTTAGAATTTATTAGATGCTATTCAAGAGACTGTGCATCATTGTTCATAAATGTTTCCAAAATCAATTCCAAGGAAATCTAGCATTTTGTTTGTGTACTAGTACTGTATCACTTAGGATTAGTTCTGTCTACTAGTGACATAAAAAAGAAATTGGTGGCTTAAACAATGTCTCATGGAAGACAGTTCCTAGGTGTGTCATCAGAGAACTAGAGCCTTAGAGAGGCATTATTCTGCATTTAGCTTTGATCTTGAAGTCATCCCATAGGTTAGCATTACTGCTGGGTTTCCAACTAGCAGATCACAGTTCCAAAGAAGAAGAGGGAAAGATTGGAGAGAGCTAAAATGTATGTAATCTTTTCGGAATTAAATAACCTTCTTAAAACTAGTTTTTAGCACTTCTACATATGTGCAATTGTACAGAATTTGATCCCATGACCACTCCTAGCTGCGATGGAGACTGAGAAATGTAGTCATATAGCTGAACAAATTATCCAAATAAAATGGATTTCAGTTTCTAGGGAGGAAAGGTAGATGGATATTGGCTAGGTACCTAGATGTCTGATGGGATATTGTAGACACATTTGAATAATCTTGATATTCCATTTCATATTGTCCTGCAGTACCAAGAGCTACACCAGGAGGTATAATCATAGAACATGAGAGAATAATGGCAAAATTTCAGGGTTACCACAAGACACAGGCAAACCTTGACCACTTGTTGGGTACAAGGAAGTTAAAATCAGGAATTCAAATTATGTGTTTGACTCAAATGAAGACTGTATTTCCCAAGTTTATTTCTAGCTTAATCATAAAACATTGGAAGAATCTCTTATTTCCTAGTTCCTTACTACCTTGTAATGGATTTAGATATCCAAGATTTTCCTATTTATTGCTGAAGAATTTCTGACCACGTAGGTTAGATGTGTCCAGTGAGCACACATGATTGAGCAGAGCCCCTCTGGTGGTGAAGTGCAGTAACACTCATGATTGTCCTGGCATGCTTGCATTGCCTCCATGGGGTACCCAGTGCATTTGGCTGCATCATCCCACGAGAGCCTCTCCAATCCTGTCAACTCAGTGTTGGAATCTCATCTATGGGAAAACATCCTGATCTGGCTGGATTCCTTCTGCTTTCCCAGGGTCTGTAACACATAGTAGTTGCCCAAGTAACAGTTTCCCCTCACTCTCCTAAGGACACGGGGTGCTCCAGGTGGCATCTGTGGATTTTGCTCTAAGGAGCCATTATTGATCTGGAGGTAGGCGATAGGTAGATCGTCTGAGGACATTTTAAGTAAAAATCTTAGATAGGTTCCCAAATCGTATTTGAGGTATCTGGGCTAGTCTCCCATCTAAGAAGGTGGGTGAGTGCCAGGGGAGGAAGGGAAAAGATAGCTTCCTGGCTGGTTACCTGTCATCTGCCAGACAGTATGCCAAGCAATAACAACAAACTTCCAAGATAACATTTTTATTTTCTGCTCTGAACTTGCAAGGTAATACGTCTATTCTCATTTTTTAAGATGGGGAAACTGAGTCTGAGAGATGAAAGAAATTGCTCAAGGTTGCAAATCTAATGAGTGGCAAAGCTAACAGTAAAATCCATATATCTCTACTCTGCCATGTTGCCTCTCCCTCTCCAAGGAAAAATGTCAATGCAGAAAACTTAAACTTTACAGTGAAAAATAGAAGGAAAACATGGACCACAGATTGAGCAATGGCCTGGAAATGAGAATGACTGAATTCTGTCTCTTCTGACGCTGCCCTGGGACTTTTCTTTATCAACCCAGACTGTGTGTATGAAATGCTTTATAAAAGATGGAGCCCTGTACAAATGACACTTCATCTTAATAACAACTGTTGTGTCTACATCTCCATTTCTGCCCTGCCAAAATTGGGCTGGTATTATTGTTTCTTCATTAAAATGCTGTAATGATTGATACATTGGAAAGTGCTCATAGAACTACAAATAAGGTGCCTTTTAAGCATCACCACGTGTCAACACAGTAACTTTGTCAAGTGATTTGGGATCTTCTAATTGAATTGTGTCATCTGAATTTATAGCATCAAAGAAAGTAATAGTAATAGTAACAATATCAGTTCAATAGTAATTAGTAATAAACCTAGTCAACCAGCTACAGACTGAGCCAAATCTTTTAAGCATTTTCTGCCAAAGAGAATTTACTCCTGCTAGGAAGTGTCTAATAAGGACATTAACAGAGTGAGAGCCCATCTGTGATAAGACCTTTCCAAGAGCCTTCAGAAAAGTCTCTTAATGAATTCTGCTGCTTGCCTTCATAGATGCACGTGCAACTGAAAGTAACTAATGCTGTATTCCTGAGTTACATGCTCCTCCACACATTATAATTTCCCAGTGCAGCCAGAGTTAACATGATTGAGTCCTGTGCTGCAAAGACTCCTCCCCATTGGCTCCTTCATGTATGGTGAATGTCAGAAGCACACAGTTGGTCACTAATCCATTGTTCACACCTAGTCCTTAAAATCCCCCAAAGAAACGCATGATCATTTTATATCAGACCAAGGGAATATATATATATATATATATATATATATATATATATATATATAGTTTTAAGTGACCATCCTAAATAATTTGAAATAAAGTGTTAAATTAATATTTATGTCACTAAAGAAAAGCTAGAAAAGTCAATTTTTAGGTTTCAGAAGTATGCTGACAGGCTGGTGTTGTGGCACAGTGGACTGCAGTGCCAGCATCCCATAGTAGCGCTGGTTTGAGTCCAGGCTGCTCCACTTCGAGTCTAGCTCTCCCTGCTAATGCACCTGGGAAAGCAGTGGAGGATGGCCCAAGTCCTTGGGCCCCTGAACCCACATGGGAGACCTAAAGGAAGCTTCTGGCTTCTGGCTTCGGATCAGCTTAGCTCCGGCCATTGTGGCCATTTGGAGAGTGAACCAGCGAATGAAAGACTGCTCTTTCTCTGTCGCTCCCTCTCCCTCTCCAACTCTTTCAAATAAATAAAATAAATTTTAAAAAGTATGCCGAAGTGTATTTGCTGTGTTTGGTTTCTTGGTCATTTAAGAGGTTCAGAGGGGATCGTATAGTCATAGTAAGCCCTGCATTCACAAGTCTTAGTCATTTAGCATGGAATGTATAGGTCAAAATGGTAACAAGTAGGAAACCTTGCCATGGAACTTGAGAAAGTTATGGAGACTCGTCCTTTTGGTCCTAAACTGTTGTTGCCTGCAGTCTCACCAACCCTCTTTTAGGACAGCAGCAGTTTTGCATTGCTTTTAGCTGAGTGACCTCAACTGTTCTGAGTGCTCTAGGATCCTCCAGGTTTCCCTGGAGTCCATGGGGATCAAAATGAGGGTGAGGGCTAGCGTGGGAGCTCTTATACAGTCCCACTGTACTCCTGGAGTAGAAACACCTGGGTCTCTTACGGTCTATATTGGGCTCCTAAGTAATCTTAAGAAAGGATTTCATTTCTCACAGTGTTCTTTGGAAAAACTCATTCGATGTTGTCACTTCATTCTCTCTGGTCTCTGAGATTGCTTTGTTCCCATTGTGCAGATGAGGACCATGGTTCGTACCACTTAAGTGAGTTTCCAGAAATAATCCAACTCATAAGTTACTGTGCACCTGCTGTAATTCTGACTACATTTTGTTTTATTAACCACTAAATACAGCTAACTCCTTTTTCCAGATTGAAAATATCAGTAATTTTAAGAATGCTTTTTTTTTGCTTCTTTTTAAAACAAGTTCAAGTTCCTGAAGTACTGTATTTATTACTATGCTACTTAAGTAAATATTTACATATGTATTAGTCATATATGTATGTGTGTGTATATATGTACCAGAGTGCTTCAAAAAGTTTATGGAAAATGAAGTGTAAAGATAAGTTTATTATGATGTGATGCAGAAAATGTTCATAAAACAGTGTATACTGTGAAAAATTATGTGTGAATTTAAATGATTTTTGCTCTCAAATAAATTTGTCTTTTCATTCCATTTTTCATGAACTTTTTTGAAGCACCATGATGAGGACAGGGGCCCATTTCATACAGCACATGCTTCACAGTACAAGGTTGGATTGAAGCTGTTCACCAGAAATAAGTTTGGTCATATTTTATTCTTGGTATATTATGGATGGAATATTACACTTCATTTTGTGTTTTTTTTTTTTTTGGACTGTAATTTGTGTATTGTAAAAACATTAGAATAGCCACAGGCTTTGTGTGACCTTAAGTCCGGAACCATCCCTCTTGGAAATCTTGAATGACTTTTTGAACTGGAAATGAAAGCATTTACGTTTCCACCTGAAGAGGGGGCAAAGCAGGATTTTGTTTGCTGTATCTTGGGCCTAAGATTCGAGCAATTATGAAATCCTTAGTAATCCTCTGAATATAGAAATTTGCTGGACACTGGTGATGCTTAGGAGTCCTAGGACTTGTTGTGAGGTGCAGTGATACCAAGACATTAGCCACCTGTGTATGCATGAGAGGATTGGGTCTACCCTGGAGGCATACTGGGCTAGAGAGGTTTAGCGTTTTGTTTAGATTGGAGGTTGAGAGCTGGAAGATGAAGGTTACAAATCACAACAGTAATGTTTCTTGCTTCACTTCCTAATATGTACACGGAAACGTATTAAAATAGTGTATGCTAAGATACCTCTGTAAAAGTCCTACTCACTATTCTACCTGTGGGCACCATTCGCTTCTCCCCCCACCCAGTTTGTTTGTTCAGCAAAGTAAAGGTGCTGCAGATTTTGCAGACAGACTAGCAAGTTTGAGATGTAAAATGTTAGGCCCGAAAGCTTCCGATCCTTTATTTAAAAGCATAAGATAGAGATCCTATCACACCAGTAATCGTAATGGTAGGATATCAAGAGCGTGTGTGTGTGTGTGTGTGTGTGTGTGTGTGTGTGTGTATTCCTGTCTAGGCTAAGTGGGAAAGCCGGTTCATTGGGGTTCAACTGACTTTTGTTGCTTCATGTTTCCTGCTGGCTTGTAGAAGCAGTCATGTGGATCAGAGGACAGGCTGAGAGATAATTAAGTGGAAATACGAACTCTATATCAGGCCTCTTTGGAAAGAGGTAGCAAACCTTTCTAATCAATTCTGATTCCTTCTGGCTTTGTTGCCCAAGGTCAGCTGAACAGTCATTAGGGGAGGTCCCGGCAGGCTCCGTGCTCTCCATCATCTAAGGTTAAATAATACGTCATTAAAAGGGTCAATCAGAAAGGAGCAGATTCTTCCCCTATGAGTCACCTATTTTGCAGAAGCCTCTGGTTTCTTGGAATTTGTGTCACAAATTTCAAATCTCACCACAGAGATGCTCATATATTTGGCTGCATTCAGATCCAGCGCTCTTGGAGTGCTGGTGAGAATGAGAGTCTTGGTTATGGAGAATGAATGTCCAAGGCATCCATCCCTCACTGCTCCTCCACAGTAACTTCAACAAGTGCATGGACAGTTACGTTAAAATATAAGCTCATTTGGGTACAAAAAAATTTGCCATCTGTGCATACAAGGGGTCCTCACAAAGCTCATGGGAAAGGTATCTATGAAAAATTGGTATGTGGAGTTTGAAAATTTTTGGCACCAAAATAAACTGATTTTTTTATTGCATTTTTCCCAATCATGTTGATGGACTCTCTTAAAATGAGAAGCAAGATCAGTATGCTGTATCATATTAGATCTTGAATGAAGATTTGGAATGGCACCCTAACCCTAGGATGTCATAGGGGTAGGGGAATGGTAAGTGGTGGAGAAGAGTGGAGGAAATCTTCCTCTTCTTCAAAATGAGATCAGAAATGTGAGGAGAAAACCAAGAAGCGCAGGCTCACAGCTCTAGAGGAGGTTTGGTGATGGCATATTCTTCTACCTTGACATTGCTGGGTAAACCTCACTCCAAGACGGGAAACTGCCCAACCCACTGAAAGTAGGCTAAAGCAACACAATGAATGCTCTTCCTTCTCTGATCATCTGGACGATATAAAAACATTACAGAAAGTTGGGAAACAAAGGGAAGGAAATGTCTGATAGCCCTGTTTCCCCAATATGGCCTCTCATTGCATGTTTCTAAATACCCCTTTTCAGTTTCTATCTTGGAAGGGTAAATGCTGCTCTCAATAGTTACTTTTAACAACTGCCTAATATTCCTCAGATAGAGTTTTAAGTGACATATCTCTAGAGGTGGGTGGGAGTAATGATGAGTATTATTTATCAGTTAGTCTGTGCACACACAGGGAGAAAATGATAAATTTCAGTGTTCTTCTCCTTCAAATCTTGCCACCTACTGTTTGTTAGCAGATACCAGTGAGATGAAAATACATATTCAGGTGTTTGGTTGTAAGTTGCTGGAGACTTTTGGTCGATATGCTAGCAAAGCTCATGTCTTTACCATAACAAAAACCTTATGGAAGAACAGTAGCTGGGGATGATGGGATGGATGGCAGGGAGCAAGGGAGGGAGAGGAGGAGAAAATTAATTTGACCTTGTGCTTGATGGAAGCACAAATACAGAGTTAAGGAGAACTATGGACCCAACAGCCAGTATAGAAGGTCCACCCTGTCTGGTGGGTGACAGCTGTCACCTTATGGTTCAGAACTATGTGAGAATCTGGCTTTGAATGAGCTTTTTACTCTATATAAAAAGTTAGGAATTTAACAAAGACATTACTGAATAGGGGGAAATGTATATTAATTTTTTTAATTAAAAATGTTTCATCTGTTTAAAAAATAATCCTCCAGGTGGAGTAAGAACTACAATAAAGCCATTATTGTGTTCGTACTTCTCTAAAGTGTCGCTGAAAAGGAGACTTCAAATTGAGGACAGGGTGTTGTTTGTATGTGAATGTGTGTGTATGTGTGTGTGTGCATGCACATACATTTCTTGAGTGCTCATTTCAAAGTGTGCAGCAGCCTTTCTTACTAAAATGCATGTCTGTGTGTCTTTGTATGTGTGTGAAATATCTGAGAATGCAGTATTTAGACCCCATTAGTAAGGGTAAAAATGTACAGATAAACTATATCATTTATGGTTACGATATGGCTACTGTCAAAATAACATGCTATTTTGACAGCTGCTTTATCTTTACTCTCACTGAGTCTACAATAAGAAACTAGTTTCTTAGCAACTAAAATATATTCTCAAACAAGAGCATTTAAAAAATAAAGAAAAAAGACCACAAAAGAAAAAAATGCAGCGGTAGCTGACGCCTGGGCAAACTCTTCCTGTTGGGTGGGAATGAAATTGATCAGAACCAGCATGATGTCCTCCTGCTTGTCCAAGAGCAAGGGCAAGGCAGCGATTTCTCAGAGAACATGAAGACTAGAACAGGGGGTAGCTGGCAGGAGGCTTGGGAAAGACTTTCATTGTCCTTATTCATCTGCGTCTTAATCTCTTCTTTTATCCTCCTTAACTTTTCCTTAGGTTGCTTTCTAAGCTAGAAAGTTCTGTAAGAACTGGTGCTTGAGACCTGGCACAGAAAATCTGCATGCAGATTTGTCTTTAGTGTGAGGTGCAGCCAGTGGCTCAGATGCATACATCACCGTCCAGCTGAAATGATAGGGATAGAGGACGGGCACCCTCCTTCCAGGGAGGGCTACAAAGGTCAAAGCTATTCTTATCATAATATTATATGGTATTTGCTTTTCTCACGCTCACTGTTTCACGAGTGTCCAGTGGAGTTTTCCAGGGGCTATGTGATGTGTGATACTGCACAGACTAAGTACAGAGACAAAAATGAGAACCCAGCTGTCTTCTATTAAGACAGACCTTAAAAAGATTTGCAGAAATGTAAAACAAACCTGCTCTTTTCACTCATAATTTTGTTTCAGAGATACTATTTTTAATAAAAATGTGTTATTTATGTGATAGGTTTATTGACTTGAAATGAATTGATAAACATTTAAGAATTTCTTAGTTTTAAATCTCTAATAAAGTAAATAGTGATATATAGCTTATATAAACAAGACTTTTTTGAGTCCTTAGTCATTTTTAAGAGAATAAAGGGGCCTCAAATTGAAAATGTTTGCGAAACACTGTAACAACAAACTGATAGTCCATACCTGTGTGTCATTTGTGGGTTTGGCAGTCAGCAGTATCATCTCCTGTTGAATGCTGTGGGGGTTTTCATAGTGGCTCCTGAGCAATCAGCAAGTTAGGGAACTCAGGCAGTTAGTGTGTAAATTTAGCCCCCTTCAAGTTTGGTGTGTACCCTCAGCACTTGGATATCCAGAAAATAGCGACTCAGCTCTTCAGAAAGATACCCACCTCTCCTATAATTTTCTTTTCTTTGCTGTTGCCATGGGAAAATTCATGTCTGGGGACAACTGGCTTCAGGTCTGTGGCTGCTACCCTACAGAACACCGTGAGTCAGACTGCCATCCAAAACGAGATCTGAGAAGTAAGACATAGGGGAGA
Organism: Sylvilagus floridanus; assembly: GCA_949820135.1. Lineage (NCBI taxonomy): Eukaryota > Metazoa > Chordata > Mammalia > Lagomorpha > Leporidae > Sylvilagus > Sylvilagus floridanus. Next base: position 126,280,686 of record OX463225.1, read on the forward strand.
ATGCAGGATGCTGAAGGAGGAGAGGGGGGAATTGTTAATTAAGCTCTATTAAATATTAATTGAAATATAAATTCCAAACCTCACCAACTCCTGACAGTTCTGTAATCTAATTAAGTGGTAGGGCCTGTTGTCCCCCAGTGTCATCGGGTATATTAGGGGAATAAAGTGATCTTCTGCTCATAAACACCAGGAAGGCTTTATTAATCCAGGGCCTTCGCCAGTCAAGTGGCCGGGAAAGTCAGCCATGAGAATGCCTTTATGGGAAATGGAGAAATAGGGAGGCAGATTCGATGTGGACGTGACTGCAGTGAGTCAGCTGCAAGGATCCATGTGTAGTCCCTATGACATGGCCTCTGTGGTTCAGGAAGGAGAGTTGAGATGCTCAGATGCCGTTGCACCACTGCATTGTCTTTTCTGCTTGGAAAATGCATGGCAAATCCCTGGGACCAGTTTCAGTTCTATAAACCACCTGTGTGTATATGTGTGTGTGTGTGTGCGTGTGTGTGAGCATAAAAATTTCAAGAGAATATAACTCGAAGGGGGTTAGGGCATGGATTTGGTTTCTTCCTAGCACGTAGGAGTATATTTGTGTTTTGGAAATTTTCTGTTGATGGTTCTGATGGGAGAAGGATAAAAATGAGCAGAGTCCTGTAAAGGCTTGGGGAGAAAAGAGCCTCAGCATTGGTTCCTTTTCTAGCTCTGGAAAGTTCTTAATGGAAAGTTAGAAAACAAAGCAAGGCACACAATATTGTCTTACTTCTTTCTTTGAATGATTTCATGATTTTTGCAAAGTGCACAACATGTGGTCTGAGATTTTTTTTTTTTAGGTGATGTAACTCAGTTTTGAAAACAATTACCATGAGTTAAATCTGCGACTCTGAGCCTTTATTTTTGAAAAGCCTCTAGACTGAAGCTTCATTGTTTTATCTGGAGGAAACTGGGATTATCTGCACGTTTTCTTTTGTGTAAGATTTGGTTCGGTGTTAGTTGTTCGTGTTGTTTTGCAGCACGATTTCTTCATACCTCCTGGTTTTACATTACTGCTGGGACCCACGTTTGTGGATACCGTTTTGGTTTAACAAAGGAGTTCCTTGGACTTTAAATGCATTTTGCAAGAACATATTTGCCAGGTGTGAGCGTGCTGGGCCTGCAGTGCCTCTGACCGGTGTGTCCTTGGTCATGAGCGTGGATCTTCCTCCACTGGGCCCACTGTGACTGGCGGGGCTCGGGGGAAAGGTGTGACAGAATTGTGGCATGCATTGCTCCGTCACCCGCCGTATGTTAGCAATTTTACTGTGGTCTCTTTTATTTCCTTTTCAGTTTTGGCCAGAGCAGTCTCCTAAAGGAATGTGGATCAAGGCTCCTGGTGTTGGGAGCAGGAATAATAACATCTTGAGCTGCTGCCTCACCCCCTGAAGGTGGTCCGGGCAGCCTTGCAAAGCCCCTGAGACGAGAGATCTCTGTTTAGTATGGTTGAGAAGGGGTCAGGGCTCTTAGTGCTTGTTTAAAGGGAGTCAAATAAGTTAAGCATGCTCCCTTGGCTTGTGGAGGCCCGGGCTTGGGAAATGTGACTCTCGGCCAGGGTGGACAGACTAGGTTCAGGAACCTGCCAGGCCTGACCTCTTTGTGAGGGCATGGGACCACGGCCCTGCTGCGTACGTGCCCCCGCAGGCCTGTGGATGGGAACAGGCGGGGGCTGGGCACCTTGCGAGAACTTGGCAGAGGCCTCCCTGTTCACTTCGGAGCGTTCCTGCTCTCGAAGGCCGCGCTGGAGCCCGGGACTGTGCTGCTGCTGGCGTTTTAGAACATGAGAAAGAGCCGCAGTAGGAGCCAAGGATCTGCCAGACTGAGTCGGGAGAACCTTTATCATTGCTGTCAGATACATCACAACTCGCTTGTCTTACCATACATCTTCCTAAATGTGACAGAATATTCAGCTGTTATTAATTGAATACTCTCTAATTTAACTGCTTAGCGGGAGAAAGAGTGACTGGTTTGTTTCAACACGTAAAACTGGCATCAACCTGTATGTGGGTTTCAATGCGGTTGCATTTCAGGGTCTGAAAAAAGTGACTGTATACAGAGAAATGGCTACCCTACTTTTCAGCAGAGTAACTTGATCCAGTTTATTGTTCTCAAAGGGAGGGAGAGATGCATGCATGTGAGAGAGGTATAGGTGTTAGGGTCATGCCTATGGCTTGATGGGCACCTTATACTTCACTGTTGTTTGAGATGAGTGAGTTGTGGGTTGCAGGCCAGCCCCTCTGAAGTACTTGAACCTCCCTAGAAGGCTTGGTGACGGTGACGCTGTCGATCTTTTTCTTTTTATCTAAAAGCTTAAAAGAATGCATGCGGTTACTCCGTCGTATCTGATCAAAAATGGAAACAGAGAGCCCTGCAAGTTTCTATACATTATGGAATGTGATGCTGAGAATTAAAAGGCCTCTTGATGTGAGAAATCAAGCAATGAAAATTTAAGAAGCTGGGGATGTATTTGGGGAGTCTGAACACAGTGTCTCTCTCCTTGGGCCTTTGGTGGGAGAATAAAAGCCAGTCAACCGTCAGTGTCTGCAGCTACCCCAGGAAAACAACAGAGAATCTGGGGCCTTGATCTGAGGGGAGTCCCGTGTGCAAACCAGACATCCCACTAAGCGTGTGCGTGTGTTTGGACGATGTGTTTGTGGATCCTTAATTCTGTGGTGCTTTTTAAAAGAAGATATAAAAATGTACTCAGGGGCCAGAATGCCTCTAGGTATGTGCACAATATATTTTTTTTTCTTAGTGCAATAAATCCAAAGGGTGATAATAAGTAGAAGCCCGACTGGGCTTGACGTTGACACCAACCTCAGCAGGGAGGTCACGTGGAAACAAAGGACAGTGTCCCCAGCTCTGTCACGAAGGTCAGCAGAGTGCGGTTTGGCACTTTGCGAGATGGATGCGAGTCCCAAGGCTGAGGACAGGGAAGAGCATACCTACAGGCCTTGGAATTGCCCATCATGGGACTATTAGCTTGAGCGTTCTGGAAAATATTATTACCCCCAGGGCGCCATGTAACTCCCTAGCTGCTGACAAGCTGCCAACATGGCTTTCTGTGGGTTGCAAAGTTGGAGCTCCCCTGGCAGGCTGCCAGGGTTTTAAGAAGGCTCTGGGGGCCCAAGGTAGCCTCCTGGTGCCAGTCAACATTCATTGTAAACCCAATTCAGGGGGGCAGAAAAAAACCCTCCCTTGCCTTCCCCTGTGCACAGAGCTAGCTGGCATACAAGGAACATCTATACTGGCACATTGCCCCTTATTTTAGGGACTGGCTTTTGCTTTGGGATGGCATGGAGAAGGGGATTATTTGCACTGTGGCTTTTGATGTAAGCCATCATTGTCATATTACATGAATAGCACTGCACAGGGATGGCCGAGCACAAAGACTAGTTCTCCGTCTCTCGCTCACATTGTCCTGTGCAGCCCAAGTGCTTGTCACAAAAGGGATTGCTGATTCTTTTCCCCCTATGTAGTCTTATGGAAAATAGTGGCCTCAGTTGAAAACCTCAGTTTTTAATTTGGGCATTGCAAAACATGTTAAAAATTGGAGGAGTGGTTTTTTCCAGAGAAACAATTTGCATGTTTGTACCTAGAAATGCTGTGCACATGTGCTCACAATCATATTTATAATTACTTTTTCTTTGGTGCAATTTTAGAAAGTGTACTTGACCACAATGTCTTAAGGTAACCAATCACTGTATCATAGGGGGGAAAAAAGCAACAAATAGATAATAGATTTTGTTAAATTAGAATAGAAACTTATTTAGTGAAAATAACAAAATGCAAGATCTTCTCACTAGAAGAAAACCAACATTAGAATTCCTGGTGTGTTTCTTGGCTCACTAGGCTCATAAGATAAATATAGGAAGGTAATGTTCTTAATATAAACTCTGGATATCTGTATATGCATATACAAGGGTGCTTCAAAAGTTCATGGAAAATCCACACCATTTTTTCAATCTACTGGAAAATTCTCCAAATGCCCAGAACAGCCTAGGCTGAGTGAAGCCAAATACAGGAGCTTGGAACTCCATCCTGGTCTCCCATGTGGGTAGCAGTGACCTAAGTATTTGAGCCAATATCAACTCCTCCCAGGGTGCACATTAGCAGCAAGTTGGATCGGTAGCTGAGTCTCGAACCAGGCACCCTAATATGGGAAATGGGGCATCCCAAACACCAGCTGCTATGCCACATGCCTGTTCCTCATATTATTTTTAATCACATTTTCCAAGAACTTTTTGAAGTTGTCTCATATAACTTTATGTATTTAGATGTTACAACGTATGGGCATATGCACAGAGAGAGGGGTAGAGAAGGGGATCCAGAACATTCCTAGGTAATAGGTAATACAGCAGAAGTCATGTAGTCAGATACATATCATGTAATACAAATAGTTCCCAAGATAAAACTAAATGAGGATAACAGTTTGGTATTTAGGTAACAGTTCACCACTGAAAAACTCAACAGTCAGCTTCATGGTGCTCTGGGTGTTATCAGGGAGGGTGTTTGGATTTGAGGAAGCACGGGTGCTATGTAGCACTATTTCTGCAACTAATCTGGATTTTTTTTTAATAACAACAAGTGCAATAAATATTTACAAGACTCTGTTTTTGACTCTGGAATGGAGAATGTAGCAATGAAGAAGACAGAGGATATTTTCACACCCACCATGGGCCCCAGAAACCAGATTTTTGTAGGAGAAATTTTGTACAATCCAAATTGGTATTCAACGACATAACTGTTGGGGGGGGGGGCAGTGGTGTTTTTGATGCATTGACGATGACTTTGAAAGTTCAAGTTCAAAGTGTACAGCTAGGAAAATCATAAACTATTGTAAGCTTTTTAAATTAACAAGACACCTGGAAATGTATCTAACTGTATCCCATCGCTAGCTAATACCATTTGGTCCTAATATTGGAGTCTTACCTCTTCATTGAAGATAGGTATTTTCAACTATTGTCTGAAGTTTAGCCAAATAGAGGATATAAAGGAGTTGATTAAAAGAATATACGTAGCAACTCAGAGTAATGTTTCAACTTACAAGACACTGAAAGAAGTTAAAGGACTTGTCTCAATCCACCCTTTTAATCATATAAGTGATATTACCCGTTTAACATATTTGGCCAGTGAAGTCAGTATGGTCCACCTGTAGCCAATTGAGTACTGACAAGGAAAAAGATTTCTAAAAGATGTTTTCTCATGCTTGTTTTAAGACTGTCCTTTCCATGTCCGTTGTTTTGTAGCCCAGCACATGTCCATTAAGGTGAGCATGTTAGGTTGGGTGGACTTGGGAGAACTTTCCAAGGTTTGTCACCCACCTGGCTGATTAGTCTGCAAAACAAAGCCATGGTTTGCGTTGCTAGTGGGCTGGGTCTGCTTGGATCTGAGATGACCAGAAGTCCTCCAGTGCTTTGGTGGTTTTCATGCAAGCATTTTTCATTTTATAGTTCAAAATGGTATGGATGTCATTTCTGACGGTGAGACTGTTGGCATGCTGGATCTGATTTTTAGTTTGGCAGCAAATCTGCCCAGAATCATCTAGGTGTCCCCTGGGAGCCTCACCCACAACTCCCTCATGATAGCAGAGCATTTCAGGATTCACAGCAATTTTTCCTCTTTGTTCCTACAACTTGTTGCCCACAAAGCCTGTGTCGTGTTCATCCCTGGCAGAATCTCAGACCCACAAGCGGAGCTTTGTGTGCACAACACACCGTTGGTTATTTTTACCACTTCCGTGGTTTGCTCGTTCATTAACGCTTAAATCTATCAATGCATGGTATCACAGCTTGTGGTGAAGCAAACTCCCACTCCGAGGGACGAAGGACGGCAGCCTGGCTTGGGGGGAAGTGACACAGCAGGCTGCAGGCAGACACTAAAGAGGTGGGTCTTAGATGGGCCCTGATGCTAGGGATTGATCTTGGCTCTGCAGAGTGGGATAAGGGAGATAACGCAGGGATCCCTGCCTAATGGTCCCTGCCGTGGGAGGAAGGTGACTTGCAGTGCTGCGGCCGGGTGGAAGCCTGCTTGCCCTTGATGCTTTCTGTGGTTACCACTGCAGCCTCTCCAGTGCCTTCCCGGCACCCAGCCCAGTGCAAGACAAGAGTGCAGATTGCAGTATACAATTCTACTTAGCCTCCCAAAAGGGTGCTAGGTAGATGACTTTGTTTGCCTCACTCTTGATACCCACAGCCAAGAAACTTGAAATTAAATTTTTTCTTTTTAGTTTCATCTGCTCCATAAGCACATTGTGAGTGCTTATCACATTGACCTAGTGTGGCACCTGGCCCATGGTAGATGCTCACTAATGCTTGTGGAATTACCAGACACATGAGAGTCCATGCACCAGTGAGAGTGGTAAGGGCTTATAAGGGAAAATCAAGTTTGACAGCAAGCACAAACAAACCTGTGCTTAAGAGGAGTCAGGGGGCTAGCATTTTGCTCAGTAGTCCAAACACTGCTTGGGATATCCACATCCCACCTTGGAGTGCCTACTTCCAGTCCAGACTACTCTGCTTGCAATTCAGCTTCCTGTTGATGTGTGCTCTGGGAGGTGGCAGATGATGGTTCAACTGTATGCTTCTCACCATGCCTGGGGGAATCTCAATTTGAGTTCCAGGCTCCTCCTGCCTTTGGCCTGGCCTAGTCCTGGCTATTGTGAACATTTGGGGGTGAGCCAGTAGACGAAAGATCTCTCTGTTTCCATTTCTCTGCCTTTCAAATAAAATAAAAATCAGTGACAGTGGATATCACTGTGACAGTGACTGTAAGGAGGCTGGCTGGGGCTGCTGGGTCCTACTAGTAATATTTCCTGGGTCCCAGTACTGCATCTTGGGCTCTATGCCCTTTTATGGAAGTGTATTGAACTGTGCAGCTGGGACTTGTGTACTTTTATCTAATATATCTTAGGCTACAATAAAATATATCTTAAAGCGTCATGTCTGATCTCAAGCACCTTACACTCTAACTGGAAGTGTGGGAGGAAGGTAGGTGCAGAAACCAAAATGCAGTCCTCAAATAACAACACTGTTTGGCTGAATCCAAATTGCGGAAACATCCTGAGATAGCATAGGGAAGGAACGGGTCAATGCAAGTTCTGTCCTCACGTGTGACATGAACAGATTTCTGGGAGGGGGTCACCTCCTGGGATAAAGTCTCTTAAGTTGAAGGCACAAAGAAAATGTTGACAGGGTGCCTGTCAGATGATGCAGAATCCTGGGTGGCTGGTCCAGCAACTTTGTCTGCTGGCTCCCATTTATAATTCTTTTCTTTCATTCTTTTTTTTTTTTTTAAAGAAAGAAACATAAGGAAAACATTTGCTTTGACATTGAATCCACCCCCACATGTAACAGTAATTGCAGGGCCTAGAGGGAAAAAAAAAAGTATCATTCCAATTTGGGGCCAACCAGCCTTGACAATATTGTGTTAAACCTTCTGAGAAAGAGCGGGGAGCTGTATGTAGCAAGGCAGCCCTGGCACAGGTGCCTGACCAGAGGGCACCAAGAACTGGAGTCAGGAGAAGCTTCTAGAGGCAGGAGATGAGAGGGTGTCCAGACTTCCCTGCAAGGCACCAGCCAGGCAGTCAGTGCCTCCTGGCCTGGCCCTGCTGTGGCTCATGCTGCTCACACCTTAAGGGATTTGGGCCATGCGAATGCCAGTTCACATGGTAAGATCCAACCTCTTGACCACCCTTGAACCTGACTAGACACCTCTAAAAATGACAGCCCTGGAAGCTCTGTCAGAAGCAGGGCGTCTGAAAAGTCCCCAGCCCCCACACCCCCAACACAGACACACAGCTTTCTCCTCCAGTCTCCGTGTGTCTGTAAAAGTTCAAATACTGAGTCAAGTTTATTGTTTCTATCTCGTTTATTTTAAGTATAGTTTTACACTTTATTATGTGCAGTGACATCTTAAATGGAGCCTGTCACTCTATCTTGACTGCCGCTAGGGGCTACAGCCACTTAGCATGTCACCCATTTCAGCAGCCCTGATGAACAGGATCACAATGAGCCGTTCTGACTCCACCCTCCCAAAAATTAGTGCCCCTTATTTACACGAGGCACAGCACTAGGAGAACAGAGGCTGTGTCTATAGTGGGAGGGCTTCCAAGGGCATGAAGTTTAGGGAAGCAGTTCTTTCTGCTTCCTCCCTTCCATTTCCTCCCTCCCTTCCTCTCTCCATCTCTCCAGCTTTTATGAGGATGGTAAACAAAATTTTTAAAAATGTGAACATGTTTTGGTGTATATTCTCTGTTGGAGAGTAACATCTTGTGCAGTTGAGTCATGCTGCAAAACAACAACAACAACAACAACAAAACCCAAAACTTTCTTGTCTTCCTCTCCCCACCCCGGTTACAAGTGAGTTTCTGTAGCCCTGTCATTCTGCAAGGTAGCCTAAAGTAATTTGAATATTTCATTCTCCCGGCTGCTAATGCAGCCTGCCTTACAGATGGTACTTGCTTCATCCTTCTGGACCCGGTTCAATTATAAATGAAAGTAGGGAGCTGAGATTTGTCTTTTTGTCTCTGCTTAGTTGGAATAACACAATAAAGCTTGATGGGCAGGAATTTCTCAAACTGCCTCTCTTTTGCCTCAGACATTTCCCAATTAGATCTCTCTGCACAGCACTTGGGGTTGCACTCACATTTGATACCAAATGGGTAATTTTTAAAAAAATTTTCTTTCCTCTCCCTTGGACTAAGGCTGTATTCTAAAAGGATCAGCGATGTGTGTCTCTCCACCCATACCCGCCTTTTTCTTTTTAGCTTCTGTTTCTCATCCATTCTTTAGCAATGACTACATGAGTTATTCAGGAACCTGGAACTGAACCACCTCCCTCCTCTGTGCCCTTAGAAGTCCTGTCCTCTCTTACTGCACCTGCTAAGGGACACACTGGCAGTCAGGGAGGATTTTCCCTCACAGCCTGACACATGCATCTAGCACATTAACTTTATCTATAAAAATAGACCACACATGTCTAGGTAATTATGCAAACTGATGAATGTAATCGCTTATGCAGGTATTTATTAGCATAAATATGTGGGATGTACATGCATGGGGTTTGGTATGTTTGAGGATGTTCTAAAAATAACCCTTGAACAGATTCTTTTATTTGGACATTATTTGACGAACATTGTGGCAAAGAGTAAAGAGCAGGGTGTTTTCTTCAGGCTGTGGTTCTGGGAGATCAATGAGAAGGTACTTTTCAGCCCCAAATTCATGAGTACTAACTTTTCGGCAAATACAGTGCTAGGGATAATCTTAAATGAAAGACTAATTTGAAAATCCATCTGTAATTTCAAATGAAGGGAGTCAAACACTGCGTTTCTCTTAATTGATTAAGATTTCACGAGACTCCGTGCTGCCCCCAGAAGATCTGTTTGTGTGTCTGTTGAATTTCACTTTGTTCCTCATCTACCTTGGGAACCGGCTTTGCAGTTTCGCCTGGGGACCTGATACCGTTTCCACCCTTATTTTGATGCGTGCTCTTGTCGGGTTTAAAGGGCTACAAATGGATAGCATTTCCTAATCACCTGCATTTCTGTACGTTTAAGCCATGATGAGGAAGGATAAAGTAGCCTACGAAGGCATCACTGGTTTAAAAAAGAAAGTGCTAGGATGGGACTGGAAGGGCAGCACGTTCTAGGCCAGCCGGGGTTAGAGGGAGCAGCTTGGTTTAAGGAATCTTTTCTTTCCTCCTTGAGCTGCAAGGATCCTCAGCTCAGCAGCTCACTTTTTTTCTCTCGTCAGTTAAAGGAGACCCAACCTACTCCAGCAATGACAATGAAAAGGAACTCAAAATGGCAAGGCACAGTGTTCCAAAATGTGACCTAGTTTAAAAAAATAGCGTGCTCATTTTCATGTTGCCTGATGAGAACCCACCATTTGGAGATGCTCTCCTGTTTCAAAACTGGTTCTGTAGTGTGCCGTAGATAGACTGCTTCGTGGGTCCCAGCCCACCCTGATGCCTGGCTCAGCTTCTGGTCTCCAGATCATGTTCATTGAGTAAGGGGCATAAATTTAGAGCCCACACCGAGTTGGAGATGTTGTTGTTCCATATTTTTCAGGTAGCTAAAATGTATGTTTGTAGAAATTTTTTTAGAAACACACTAATTAGAAAGTTTAATAACCTGTGGTCACTGTCGTACAACTAATTAACTTGGACTCATTTTCTGCTAATATAAAATCTTGCCAGAATAATAACAATGGAGTTCCTATCTTCAGCTGGCTTTAATTTGTCAATCACTGGCCCACTTTCCTCTGGAAATTAGAAATAAACTGGAAATTAATAGCCGCAGTATTAATATTGGTGTAATGATTTTCGGTGTACTTTTCCAAAACACTATCTCAGTTTTGCAGCATTTCTGAAGGGATTTTTTTTTCTTAGCCTAGAGTTTGGAAAACAAACTTAAAAAGGTTAAATTACTTAGCCAAAATCACAAGTCAAATCTAATGTGGATGTGATAGAATTAGGTTCAGCTGTGAGCACAGTAACCACCCCCTTTCAGAAAACTGAGAGCAAGAAACAGGCACTTCAAGGCTAGCAGGGTGGCTTTATTATCCAGGAAATTTTGGCTCCATCCTGATCACTCTGCTTTCCTCAAATCCAGACATTTCATGTGCATTCTAGGCATCACAGTGGAGGAAGGATGGACTTAACTATGTTTGTTTTTGAGAAAGAGAGAGGTCTTCCATTTGCTGGTTCACTCCCCAGATAGCTGCAATAGCTGGAGCTGCGCCAATCCAAAGCCAGGAGCCTGGAGCTTCTTCTGGGTCTCCCACATGGGTGCAGGGGCCCAGGGACTTGGGCCATCTTCTACTGCTTTTCCAGGGCATAGCAGAGAGCTGGATCAGAAGTGGAGCAGCCAGGACTCGAATCGGTGCCCTTATAGGGTGCTGGCACTGCAGGCAGTGGCTTTATCTGCTAGGCCACAGTGCTGGCCCCCTTTTAAGAAGACTTTCTAGGGCTGATGTGTGCAGAATAAAGCTGTTGCTCGCAATGCTGACATCTCATGTGGCCATTGGTTTCTGTCCCAGCTGTTTCATTTCCCATCCACCTCCCTGATAACAGCCTGGGAAAATCATCAGAGGATGGCCTAAGTGTTTGGGTCCCTGCCACCCAAAGGGGGACTTGAATGAAACTCTTGGCTTTGGCCTGCCCCAGCCATGGCAGTCACAGCCATCTAGGGAGTAAGACAGCAGATGAAAGATTCTCTCTCTAGCTCTGCCTTTCAAATAAATAAATAAATCTTTAAAAGAAGGGGGGAGACTTTCTAGCATATTGCTCATATGTCTACTTATGCTCTATTGGCTAGGACTTACTAAGTTGGCCTCATTGAGTTGCTCGAGAGCCCCTTAAATGTAGCTGGGCAGAAGTACTCTGCAATTTCTTAGAACCAAGGCAGGCTTCTGAAATGATACCACACCTGGGTTAATCCTTAGCCCTCAAGTTTCCCCTGACCAGGTAAGATGGACTGGGCAGTCCTATTCTTATTTCTCTAGATCTGACTTGAAAAGCAAGTATCAGATTACACTGTAGAACCTGGCTAAAGACAGTGGTAAATCTTGATTGGGTTGATCAGTGCTTGCTGAAGGCATGTACTGGGATGTACTCATGGGGAAGATCTCAGAAAAGAGATGCTGTACTTCCCAGGGCAGTCCCACTCTGACAAACTCTGCGGGTCATGCTGGGGTGGCCCATCCATGGGACAGGAGTGACCTTCAAGCTCTGGCGTAAATTCTTAAAAACCGCCTTGTGTGTATGTGTTCCCAAATGTGGCTGCTATGTTCTCATGCCCCCTTCATGGTACTTCTTCCTTAAATCATAATAGACTGTTTTATAGGATTGTGGAGATTTATAGGAGCAGCTTCCTCTGATTTTCTGTTGCCAGTGGTCAAGGAATATAACTGCCCCATCTGACCCCAGCAGACAGAGCTCCTTGCTATCCATTGTACTTCTGCAGAAAAACAGGCTAAACTTCTAAGTTCTTGGGCATGGACTTTATGCTTTGTAGCTAAATATTCCATGTCAATGTTTGAGCAACTGGGGTGTCCCTCAGCACTCTGTCATCTGTATCAACAGCCCCAAGGGCTTTGTAAGTCACACGATACACACACATCACACCCCAGAGGCTCTCATGGCTGGGAGCTCTCTTTTATTTATTTGTATTTTTAAACAATAAGATGAAAATAGAGCACCTGTCTATTCATGACAGGAGGCATTTTGTGTGTATTTGTGTATCTGCGTATAATATTTCACATTATATATCGCTTTAGCCTCTTAATATGATTTTCCTGAGGTCACAGATCCATATAGAATATTTGACAGTGTAGCCTGTTTCTAATATTTTGTTGCAGTAATGTGGGGATGACCACATTACTCATAAGGGAGCTCTCTGGTCTTCTCCCAGTGTCAGGGGGAACTTTATGGTGCTGCCTGTACTGCCTCATATTTTATTTAGACCACAGATGTCCCCTCTCATAACTTAGTTATCTTGTTTTTATATTTTCTGTGGCATTTTTTCCTTAGGCTCATCTCACCTTTATTATTGGAATTTGTCTAAACGGTTATGTCCACCTCCATGGAAAGAGACTATTATTTGTGGCAAAATTGGTCTGCAAATATATATATCAAATATTATGAAATGCATAGTTAAAAGCCATTGGAAAAGAAAGCTTTTTCACAGGCCTATGTGAAATATTTAGGCCAGTATACTTCTTTACCGTTATTAAAACTACTGTCCTGTGTATTATACCAGCATTGGCAACACATTCTTCAAATTTAAGGGTTTTGTTTCATTTTTGTAAACCACATGATCATTATTATAAGTCTCCTGTGGATTGATCGCCTTCCTTTGGGAGGGAGATGTTCAGCACTGAAGGCCAGGTTTCCATGTAGTTATGGATGAAAATCCTCTTCCTCTACGCTCAGTGTTCCAGCTTGGTAAATTCTATCAGCACCCCTGTACGTGGTCATGCACAGGGCGGGGGTGGGGAACATCCAGCTTGCAGGCCCTGTGAGGCCCACAAAATCACTGGGCCTGGCCCCGCCAAGGGAACCACAGATGAGACTCGAAATTCTATAAATCTATAGCAGGTTGACTTTTCAGTTGATAATCTAGTATGGCCCGCGAATGATGTTATAAATATCTAAATGGCCATTGGCAGAAAATAGGTTCCCTACCCTGCTACTGAGTCATCCCACACTTTTTTGAAAACACTCAGAGGTGATGTCTTGACAAGAAGGGACAAGTAATGTGTCATTACGTACATACAGTCCTACCCCTAATTCTTCCATAACTTTTGTCTCTGCCTCCGAAGAGTGAATGTTGTCTTCAGGAAGTTTGCCTTGAGTCTGTTGCATCTGTAAGCTGGACTGTGATTGTGCGCATGTACACCAGAAGGGTCCTTTTCTGATGGAAGAATACAAGGTGAGGGTTGGTTGTTTGGTTTGGTTGTAGAAACCTGCCTTAGCAAAGAGGACCTTGTCTTCGCTAGTGAAGTGGATTGGCTCCTGATGATGTCTCTCTTCTGGTGCTAAAGAAGCAAACAGCTGTTCAGAATGAGTTTTGCATAGTAAAAGTAGGAGAGAAGGCAGCAGCATGTGCTGGAGTCCGTGTGTATGTGTGGCCCCCACCGGTCTGATGAGCTCACACTGCTATACTCCTTTCCAGAAACCTGAAGGCAATCCTGTGAGATAAATGTGCTTCTCCCCAGTTTACAGATGGGAACACACACTGGGCTTTGAGAAGGAAATTGACTCACCCAGAGTCAGGCAGCGAGGAAGAGGCAGGGGAGTGAGAATGCAACTCAGATCTGTGTGCTTATAAAACCATCCAGTTTCCTGGGTACCATGGAAACTTGTGTCACTGTGAGTCAGACACTCTCTTCCTGTCAGGGTGTGAAAGGCCCCTTAAAATACTGCCATGTGAACTCATAGTTGGTGGCTTTATGCACTGTACTCATCAGAACTACGAATCTTGTTAGAGTCAACTACAAAGTATTTATGAATGTGTTGCACGTCTCTCGCATGGTTTCCAGTGCTGCAGGGGACATGGGAAGGACAAAAATGATCCCTGTGCTTGGATGGACTCTTAGGAACAGTGAGGAAGAGAACCTAGAGCAACTGATGGCTGAAGTGACCTGCAGATGGAGGGGGTATGGAGAGGTCTTCCATTCATTGGTTCACGCCTCCAAATAGCCACAAAGGCTGAGCTGCGCCAGGTGGAAGCCAGGAGCCCAAAACTCCATCCAGGTCTTCCACTTGGGTGGCAGGTGGTCATCTTGCACTCCTTTTCCAGGCACATTAGAAGGGAGCTGAATTGGAAGTGGAGCAGTCGGATCTTGCTCCTATGGGATGCCGACATCACAAGTGATGGCTTGACACACTGTACCACAATGCCAATTCCTTGAGGAATTTTTTCCTATCAGTTTTTCCTTTCTTGGGGTGGGGGGCCAACCTGGATCTCATTTTCTAAAAGTGATATTAAAGCTAAATTCTGAGACCCTATCATAATTGTCCACTGTCAAATAGAATATACCGTGACTGTGGCATGCTTTTTCTATTCAGTTGTGTCTGATCACTATTGGCAAAATATTTTTTAAGCAAAACAGTGTATTTTGAGGCAGGAATGACTATGTCATGTGTGTGCTCCAGTACAAAATAAAAATGTGGATTCCTCATCCAGAAATGATTAAGTACTTCAAGATGGTGACATCAGATTATTAAACCAAATGCTGAGTCCCTCTGAGGCTTTGGGCCCGTGAGACTGCACAGGTCTTGGGCCCTCGGAGCCGGCTCCGTTCCAAAGTTCTGTTCAGGGTACAAGGGATACTTGATGCTTGATCAGGCCCCTCTGAGAGCTGTTTGCATATGTGGTAGCTGGAACGCTGCAGCCCGGGTGCAGGGTGGATGTGGTCTCCTGCCTCTGTCCCTGTTAACCAGGAATGTGTTAACTCTCGGTTGCATAAGGGAAGATAGCACTTTCTTAGTCATTCCCAAAGAATTCCGATTTGGAGCAGAGGGGAAAATGGAGAAGTGGGAGGCAGCACAAACATCAAAAACTGGGCTTTCTGTTCTCACTGCCAAGTCATCTTTGGTTCATTTTCAAGCTGGTAAGTCTATTATTGCAAGTGTAGACGAGGCCCATCCTTAGCTTGAAGCCCTGGTACCTTCCGCCTGTGCTTCTGGCACAGAAAAACAGATGGGAGAGAAACATACACAAAACTCACATCTGCCACTCTGGACAATTAAGCAAAACATGAAATCGCAGCTAAAAACCACAGGGTATTTAAATAGAACACGATTTCAAAGGAAGGACTCGTGTCGCTGAACCAGAGTGCGGTTTAGCTCCACATCTTCTGAAGGGGGAGGGAGGCACGTCTTTCCGTGCCTACGGTTTGTTGGTTTTTTGTTGTTTTTCACATCGGCTGAAGGCCTACTGAGCAGAGACAACTTGTCTTATTCAGGAGGAAGCTAAGCCAAAACTTAGCAGTGTTTGGAGTCCTGCTAACCAAAGGGGCATGAAAGGAAGAAACCTACCATTTGTTTCACGTCAGCCAAGTACCCGGGGCTCAGCATAAGTGTGGATAGCCAGCACTGCTGGCTTTGTTTTATAGTTGAGAAGACCAGCTCCAAATCTCATCAGAGGCCTCCTAGCCAGCAAGTGCTGGAGATTGGACTGCAATTCCCCAGGGATGCTCCAGCAAGTTTGTGAACAGAAGGGATTAAGAGATAAGTTTACTGTACAAAATTGTTTTTGAATCTATGCGTCATTTTTTTATAATATACATTTTCTATAGACTTTTTGAAGAACTCTGTATAAATGCTAGAGAGAAAATTTGAACTCTAAACCTAGAGTTTGTGTTTTCCACACGTAACAACTACCCATCCTTTTTTTTTTTTTAAACAATTCATTTATTTATTGAAAGGCAGAGTTATGGATGGGGGAGACAGAGAGAGTCTCCATCTGCTGGTTCCCTCCCCAGATGGCTGCAATAGCTGGATCTGGACCAATCTGAAGCTTCTTCTGGGTCTCCCTGGTGTATTAGCAGGGAGCTGGGTAGTAAGTAGCAGCCACTACTGAACTTGAGTCCACTAAGACAGGAGACTGGAACTCAATCCAGGTTTCTCTTGTGGATAACAAGGAACATAAGCACTTGAGCCATCACCTGCTACCCACCAGGCTGTGCATTAGCAGGGAGCTGGAAGCTGGCATCATAATAGGTGGTGAGACTTGAACTTAAGTACTTTGACATGTGATGCAAGCATCCAAAGTGGTGTTTTAGCCACTGTACCAAATGCCCCTGCTCTTTTATAATTATCTATTCATTCATTCATTCATTCATTCGAGTGGCAAAGAGACAAAGACAATGCCACAGAGCAAAAGAGCTCCCATTCGCTAGTTCCCTCCCCAGAGGCTGGAACTCTATCCGGGTCTCCCACATGAGTGGCAGGAACCCAATCACTTGAGCCACCATCAGTGCTACTTCCCAGGATGTGTTTTAGCAGGAAGCCAGACTCAGGAGCCAGAGATGGATATCTACCCCAGGTGCTCTGATACAAGACACAGGCGACTTAACCACTGGGCCAAATGCCTGCCTCTACCTGTCCTGTTCTAAATTGCAGCACAAGCAGCTAGGGGCAGGGGGGCCTGCAGGACAATCCAACTCTCAGCCTCATAGGAATGCTATCACCAAGAGTGGAGGCCCGGCTGTTAGCATTCTCTGGAGCTGAGTGGAGGCCTTGGACTGCTTTATAACTTTACATTTGCTCCCCTAAATGTTTCTGAAATGTGGCTTGGATTTATAGCTCCTATCACCTTTCCAGTGTATGAAACTCCATGGTCCTCGAGTGAGTGGTTCCAGCCAGCAAGAGCAGGTGCCTTGTGCTGAACACAGAAGAGAGAATAAAACAGTTGACAGGGAAGCATATCACTCCTTTCATCAAAGAAACTTAGCTTTCTTGTACCCCTCTCTGCCCACTCCACTCCAGCTCTTCTCCCCACCTGAGAACCTAAGTATTGTCAATCTTCTCATGGAAGATACAAATACTTCCATAAAGAAATCCATTCGCATTGATCTGCACAGCAGATCCCTTGCCTGTACTTTCTCATGTGGTTCAACTCCCTTACCAATTCACTGACTCTGCTGGTTGAAGGGAAGGGATCACGAAGACCCTTACAGAAGTTAAGGCTCTGTATTCAGGGTCTACTTCATTTCTGGGCTCATACAGAGCTGCGCAGAAGATACATTGCTTTGGATGTTAGAAGTGATTTCGTCTTGAGTCCTGACCCTGATGGGGAAAGTGTGAAGCAAAGGAAGAAGGGGGCCTGGGAGACACAGTGGTGTGGAGAGCACCTTGTCCCTAATGAAACCCCTGGGTCATCCTCTCTTCTTGCCCCTCCTGGGGTGTGGTTTGTTGAAGGGGTCCAGCAGGATGCATGCTCTCCCACCAGGCTGTCATGAGGCTTAGGGGTATTGTGGCTGCCACACACATGCCAGGGACATCATCAGAACCAGGAAGCTGGAGTTTGAGTTGGAAGTCTAGGAACGAATGTGTGCCAAATGTGGACCTTGAGCCAATTTTTAATACCGTGGCACCAAATGAAATAGCTTGTGACTAACTGTTTTATACTTGATGAAAGGCTATGTTGCTGAAAGGCCATGGGTCCCGTTGTTGCCATCATGCCTCACTCCCAGTGGTCTATAAAAAAGTCAATGTCCATGTATATCCCCACTTTCTCCCTGCTTGCCTGCACCTATTCCACTTCCTCACCTCTGGCTTCCTCTTCCAACTCATGAAACATTAACTGGCTTGAGGCCAGCACATATCCGCACACTCTTGGGCAGCCTGTGGATCTCTGAATTCCAGGTTGTAAGATCAGGCTTACAAAGAGAGTGGACTTTGGGCTGGTGCCATGGCGCACTAGGTTAATCCACCGCCTGTGGCGCCAGCATCCCATATGGGCACAGAGTTCTAGTCCCAGTTGCTCTTCTTCCAGTCCAGCTCTCTGCTGTGTGGACTGGGAAGGCAGTGGAGGATGGCTCAAGTGCTTGGGCCCCTGCACCTGCATGGGAAACCAGGAAGAAGCACCTGGCTCCTGGCTTCGGATCAGCACAGCTCTGGCTGTTGCGGTGATTTGGGGAGTGAACCAACGGAAGGAAGATCTTTCTCTCTCTCGCGCGCGCGCTCTCTCTCGTGCACACGCTCTCTCTCTCTGTAACTCTACCTCTCAAATAAATAAATAAAATCTTTAAAAAAAAAAAAAAGGGTAGACTTTGACAAACTGGACTTGAGTGATCTCTGCAGTTTTGGGGCTGGATTCAATATCTCTGAGTAAATTTCCTTAAAAAGGGCATTCAAAATCTACTTCTGAAGTTTGTTATCTGTAGGTCAGATAGGCAGTGTAGATTACAGAAGCCCTTGTTTGAGTGTGAGACCCTCTGGAACAGGGGTCCAGTGTCTGGGCAAGGGCAGTCTGACCAGCTCTGCCAACCAGCTCTGCCTTTTTAGAGAAGGCTGCTTTGGCAGATTGGTGTCTTATTAGCCAAGCCTTAGAAACAGAGCCCTCAGAGTGCTAACTGCTTTTTATAGACAGTCTAAAGAGACTTGCCCAGGACTACAAAGATCAAGAGTGACAGACTAGGGCAGACATTTGCATAGCAGTAAAAGCACCACTAGGGATGCTCACATCCCATATTGGAGTGACAGGTTCAAGTCCTGGCTCTGCTCTGGAGGATCCCCTCTTCCTGCTAATGCACATCCTGGGAGGTGGCAGTGATGGCTCAAATAGTTGAGCCCCTGACACCCATGTGTGAGATCTGCATTGAGTTCCTGGTTCCTATCTTCATCCTGGCCCAGCACAACCTGTTGCAGGCATTTGGGGAGTGAACCAGCAGATGGAAGATATCATTCTCTGCCTTTCAAGTTAGGTAATCAATTAATTTTAAGAAGAATGACAAAGCAAGGATGTCAGTCTCACTTGGAAACCAGAGATACTGCATAATCATGAAGTCTCCACAATCGCTCGTTCACCTTTTGTGCTCCAGCTGCCCCTCAGCTTCACAGGGTGGAAGCCACATCCTCCCCTTCTTGCCTGGAGTCCTCTAGAGCCATGCTCCTGTCCTCCTCTCCTGTGTGGTTGCCCAGATGTCGTGCTCAACAGCGAGTACCTGAAGCTGTTCTTTATCTGCTTGGGATATTGTCTCCTAGGGGGTGATGGGCAGCGATCCTATTTGCTCCACTGCTTCCCACTGTGACTTCTAGAGCCCAGCACTGTGTCTAACAGTTTACACTGCCCATGCACTGGATTTATTTGAGCAAAGTGTATTCTGTAGCTGAGCCCGGGGCTGCCCTGTCTTCCCATGTCCTTGGTCCCCTTTCTCAGGTGTGCAGTAGAGGTTTTGGTAGTAATTAGAGAGTCTTGAGATACGTGGAGACCGAGATGAGGAGGGCCATGACTGTTGAAAGAGAAGCATGGGCCAATACAAGCGACATTCATCCATTTATTCATCTGAAAGTCAGTCGGCTGCATGTATTGTCTGGCCAGTTCTTTTCAGCAAGGTGAATTAAAAAGTAAGCACCACTTGATTCTGTCTCCTTAAGATCTCGGCTTCCATAGCACATGCTTGCTTCACTCCCAGGCCTCCTGGGACACCTCCTTCACCATCCCTGGACCAGTTGCTTTCATCTCCCTGAAAACCTTAGGATTTGGAATACTTCCTGCCCACATCTTCAACCAAGAGACTGCTGAGGGATTTCAGTGTTTATTGCTTTTTTTTTTCCTCCGGGATTGGAATAGCTCCTACCAGCTACTATTTGAGAAGCATACAAGGATTTTTTTTTTCTTATTATCAGAAGGAGAGTGGAGTGCTCTTATAAGAAAATGAGAACTTGATATCTTTCTGGCCCCTAGGGTGTGTGTGTATATATGTGGTTGTGTATGTGTGTGTGTTAGGGCAGGGTGGGGGTAGGGAAGCTGTTCAGCCTTCTCTTCCCCCATCCCTCCTGGTAGCCAAAGTTGATGTTCCGACCCAACACTGCCTTTCTTCACCAGAGGCACATTCAGTAATTAGCTTCCTCACCTACCTGCCTCTGTCCGCTCTGCCCAGTGGGTTCCCTGGCTGCCAGTCCGTCTGTTGCTTGCACACAGCATTTGTTTGTCTGGAGTATAGAAAACCCTGCACTTGACAGTCACTACCGTCTCTCTGCCTTTTCTCTTAAACAGCTTTCTCAAAACCCCCAGAGACCCTTAAAAGAAAAAAAAAAAGGAATGCAAATGGAAATTGCGCTGGAAGCTAAAATGAACATTGTTGCGAGTCATGAGATCCCGGCCACACTGGGACAAACTATTTTTTATTTTGGGTAATATTTCTTCTTTGGCATTTATTACACCTCTGTTAAACACAGCTCATGTGACACAGTGTTACTCATAGGCAATCAGAGAAAAAGCTGAAAGTTGAGCCATTAGTAGGGCAGGGCAACTTATTGTTAATAGCAGCCATTAAAGCTGAAAGGAAAAATTACCCATCTGCCCCCGCCAGACCTGTCTGCTGGAGAGATGGAGACTGGGCCTCCAGGCCGGAAGGGGGGCTGGGCAAACATGAGAGAAGGAGAATGGAATGCAGAAACCCGAGATCTTTGTCGGGAAGATAGAGCTGAATTCAAGTCTGGGCCCTGCCCTGAGAATAGGAGTGGAAGAAATCCGGCCCCAGCAATGAGCAGTGCTTGTGTCCCAGCACCCTTTCCCAGAAAAGCACCTGGGAGCTCTTAGGCAAAGAGCTGCTGCAAAATGCATTGGAGCCCCGAGAGGAAACTCAAAAGGAAAATTCCTGTAGCTGCAGCAACACCTTGTATTGATGCAATGCCATCCACCACGGTACACAACGTGCCCCAGACTTACTCAACCCACAGTCTTTGCCATTAGAACTGGGAGTTCAGCAATGCAATGTTTTGCAAAGTGTGTATTTAAAAGAATGTGTGGTTTAAAACCAAAGGTACAACTCCACTTAGCCACTGTGACAGGCACTCATAAGTGTGCTTGTGGGATGGCGCCTGGTAACATGTCAGCTAGAGCAGTTAAGTGCACGGGCCTCTGCAGACAGCACATTTAGCTGTAAAACTCACAGCAGGTCTGGAAGGGCAGGGCAGGGGCCCATGTCACAAATAGGGCTAACTCACTCCAGTGAACAGGGTGACATTCTCACCAGGATCAAGTCATTTTGGAAAACTTCAATAGAAAATGCACTTGTGGCGTGGCCTGTAGCCTCTAAAAAGCACTGCCTACTTCCTACACTACCCACCTGACACTCAAAAGAGTTGGCACTGGTGAAACATTGTGGCCCTGCATGATTTTTTGGGTAGAAGTCGGAGTGAGGTTGGAAGGGCCCAGAGATGACTGCAGGACTGGCTGGGAAGCTGAGCTGGGCTGGCAGCTCTTGGTGTTTAGGCTACCCCAAGGCACTCCTGACTCAGTGTAAGCCGTCAAGCCTATCAGAGAGGAGATGTCTCCTACTCAGGGTGTCTGATTTCTCAGATATGACCACAGCCAGTTCTGGGCACCAGCCTGACCTGTTTTTTGTTGAAATTATTTAAGATCAGCTGAACCCATTGCCAAGGTAAATCTGGGCAGATTGTGGCTCCTTGCTGCATTTTGTTGTCTTATAAAGCACAGTTGTCTCACCCTCTCGGTGTTGGTGGCACAGTTTCAGAGAATAGAATTGATTTGGTTGCACTTTGGGATGAGTTTAGAGTTCTGTCTAGGGATCTTCATCACCAAGTCACTACTTGAATACAGCTCTTTCTTCACAGAACCAGCTTGAATCAATGCACAAACTCCCCCCCCCTTCTTCCCTCCCTCCCTCTCTTCCTATCTTCTTTCCTCTTTCCTTTATTAGAAAGGCAGAACTTCCATCTGCCCAGTCACTCTCAAAACGGCCACAGCAGCTGGGTTTGGCTAGGATGAAGCCAGTGGCTTGGAACTCTGTCCAGCTCATCCAAGGACTTGGGCCATCATCCTCTGCTTTCCCAGGCATATTAGCAGGAAGTTGGATCAGAAGCAGAGTAGCTAGGACTTGAGCAGGTGCTCAGGTATGACATGCAAGTTACCTGCATGGTTTAATCTGTTATGGCTGAGTGCTAGTCCCAGCACTTCTTGATTTTATACTCTTATCTTCTGCCCTTGGCAGGCTGCACCCTGATGGACAAATTGGGTAATGTGCTCAAGTCAGCGTATCAACTGCTGGTATACTGTGTTTGTTTGAGTGTAGTAGCCATCAGACTGTAGTCTATTCAGCCATTTTAAAAATGAGTTTTATGTACTTAGCAGTTGTTCAAGAGTCTGACTTTTGTGGTCACAGGATTTTCTATCAAGCTAAAGATCCCTGCTGTGGGGTATTTTGACTCAGTGGGTTGAGCCACTGTTTGGGATGCTGCCATTCCATAATGGAGTGCCTGAGATAGAATCTCACCTCCATCTCCAGTACAGCTTCCTACTAATATGCCTGGGAGACAGCAGATGTTGGTTCCAGTATGGATATGTGTGTGTGTGTGTGTGTATGAGACTTTCAAATCAATAAATCTTAAAATAGTTAGGAAGCAATCTGTTGCAAAGAGCCTTTCTTAAATTCAAAAAAATACAAAATTTATAATAAATGCACCTCACTCAAAAACAAATTTTAAAAAAGATTCTTTCTGGGAGTTCTCCATGCTGGGGTGAAGTGTCGGGTGTTGTGAGATGACTGTCTTACGGGGTAAGATAGGAGGACCAGGATGGGAGCTCCAAGACAGGTGGCCCATGGCACATTATTTCAGCTCCCTTACCTGTAGCTCACATCTTGTTGGTCACGGCTCCTTCCTCACCTGGCACTTACTTCTAGAGAAGGGATTCAGGCCATCACCTGCTGTGTCCAGAGGTCTTGGAAAGGCATTGAAGGTTGGGTATTAGAAGGTGTTGGTAGGGGAGAGGTTTCCCTGAAGAGACGCAAGCATGGCAGATGGAAAAGGCCACCATTATCTGGTCTGGCTTGGGCTTGGTATCTTCGAGGGGAAAAAGACAGATTCTTACAATCATTTCCTTCTTTCTGAGTCCTGCTCCCGACTCCCGTTTGATTTCCATGGTAGCCATGCTGTCTCTGGGCCTCCCTGAGCAGCGCCTCTCCGAGCCACAGCCAGCACTGGTTAGCGGCTATGGGTTCTGTCTGTCTGCAACAGCGCTGCAGATGCTTCTGTGGCAGGCAGGGAGGATTTCTCCCTTTGCTATGGATATTTTTTTTTCCAGTGGGCCGAGAAAATCGGTTCAAATGCAGTAACTTCCAGACTTTCCAAAGACTGGAATGAGTGGAAGACGTGGGCATCAGCTGTAATCTAATTCTTCTCCCATAATACTCGCTTTACCCCCATTTCTCAGTTGCTCTCTCCCTGCGTAATTATCATCACAAGCATTTCCTGTCCGTTCCCGGTAGGTACACCACATTGCGCCAACAACCGTGGCCCAGCAGGCATATACAGTATCCTTTGCCAGTGTCGATCAGAGCTTGATTACACTTCACGGCTGTAATTCAAGCCTGCTAATCCTCCCCTGCGTTAGGAAAAGAGGCCTGTTCTATTAGATAAGCTGATTACTGTCTGGTGTGTGCTTCATGCCTAGCAAGAGTTGTTTATATGCGGAATTATTGCTGGTTGGGGTCTGTGCTTCGCAGCAGTGAGAAAGCCAGCTTGGGGGTCTGGCATCAGGCTTCACCTTGGAACTGGGAGGGACCAGAGTTGGGGGGTTGATTACAGGTGCTTCTCACCCAACCTCTGTGCCAGTGGCTCAGAATTTGCTCTTCTCCCCTGTCTGGGGAAAGAGCCAGATAAGATTTGTAGAGACTGAGACTTTGGCCCGCAGGACCCCTGCTATCTCAAAGATCACAGAATGAAAGACCCCTGCACAGACTCTGCACTTTCTGATGAATTTGTAGGGTGACCTGGGAACGTGGTCTTGCGGGCTACATGCAGGAGGACCCTGGTGAGACAAGGTTGAGTGTGTGGTGAAAGCCACAGCCACAGCCTCCAGAGCGCCCAACCACAGGCAAGGGATGCCCACAGAGACCAAGTGCATGCCGCCCACACACACAGGAGTTCACTGCAAAGCCACATAAGCCCTGAAACCACCTTCGCCACTCCCAGCCAGCCCAGGTCTGGTGTGGTGTGCAGCTTGTGGCTTGGGTGCAGTCTCCAGAGCCCTTGCTCTTCTGGGAGGAGGAAGTGCATTTCCCACAGCTGTCTGCAGAGTGGACTTGGCACGATTTACGCTGGCTGCACTCTTGTGATCTGTAGGCCTTTCATGAAGTACCTTGTCCCAAGATGCAGAGCTGAGCTTCTGGCTCTTAAGTGTCTGAGTTCCAACAACCCTTGCCTGGCTTCTTGGCACTAGGACAAGCTGGGTGCGGAACAGTTACAGGTAAACAGTAGCTCTTGGTCTTTGTTGGCCTGTGCGTGTCTGTATGTTGGGTTGTGTTCGTCTGTTTGAATAGGTAGTAACTTGCTCTGGAGTAGGACAATAAGGATGGATGTCAGCGTGTGTCACTGTGCTTGTGTCATACTCAGAGGCCTGTTGATGAGGAGGATTCCTCCACACTGTGGTCCTCTTGATGACTGGTTAGTTTGCCTGCTTTTCTCATTGAGACCATCAGTTCCTGCAGGGCAGACATTTTGTCTTTCCTGTCTGTGTCTTTAGCACCTTGCCCGCACATAGTAAGCACTCAAGGAATGGTCTTTTGATTGAATGAATGAATGTGAACTGATTAGTGATTTCAGTGAAGAGAGGCCCTACCCAAGCATGAATACATGGTGCCTGGTGCTGAGCGTTTGTCACAGCTCACACGGAGCTCACACACACGCGGAGCCGGGGTGCTCCTGGGGTGTGGAGGGCACAGTGAGCTGGGGCGGGCTGCTGCACTATGTCCCTTCAGCCAGGACTGCTGGTCCATACACAGCCTCCTGATCCACAGACATTTTGAGAATGATTTTACTTCCCTCTTTTCTTCTGCCATTTCCTCCCCAATTCCTTCCTTGGTTCTCTTTGTTTCTCTCCAAAGTCTTCCCTTTACCTTTTCTGGGAAACGACTGTCTCTTAAAGACCAGCACATCCTCCAAGTGCATGAAATGTACCCCCCGGGGGGATTTACTTTTCTTGTGAAATTAAACTGCACAAACCTAATTCACATTAGCATAAATTTGGATTTTCCTAAGAAAAATCCAAAAGAACCACAGGGTATTGCATGATAAAACAGAGCTATGGAAAGTGACTGCTGTTTTAAGCCTAATTTGAGCAATGAAAGGTTGCTTTGATGTGCAGTGATTAACTTTCGTTTTAATTTGAAGGGGTTAATGAATCTATGAGCCAGTATATCTAGTGTTTTGTGTATGGCTTAAGCTTCCAAATCTAGGCTAAATTTAAAACTGGATACCTGGGCTAGCAGTGGTTGTACATACAGTGCAGTATGTGTGTGTGTGTGTGTGTGAGAGAGAGAGAAACAGTGAGAGAGCGAGTGAGAGCGAGAGAGAGAGGAATTGCCAAGGGTAATGCAAGTAGCTGTGGCGTCTTCTCCTTCTACGTATGAACTCAGTAAATGTGTACCTATAAGAAGAAAAATGGTCTGGGAAAATCATACCTTGAAATTCATCTTAGTATCTTTGAAATAATTTCAGGACTTCTTATAATCGATATTAAATAGAAGTGCTATATTCCAGATTTTGACCATGGAACCAAACTCTTGAGTGCTTTTTCCATAGGATGTCAGCACCATTGTGATGTTTTATAAGTCTAGGGTCAGGACCAGCGCTGTGGCATAGAGGGTGAGGCCACCACCTGCCGTGCTGCATCCCATACGGGGGCCAGTTCGAGTCCCAGTTGCTCCACTTCTGACCCAACTCTCTGCTGTGGCCTGGGAGAGCAGTGGAGGATGGCCCAGGTCCTTGGGCCCATGCGCCTGTGTAGGGGACCTGGAAGAAGCTCCTGACTCCTGGCTTCAGATTGGCACAGCTCCGACCATTGCGGCCAACTGGGGAGTGAACCAGCGAATGGAGGCTCGCTCTCTCTCTCTCTCTCTCTCTCTCTCTGCCTCTCCTTTTCTCTGTGTGTAACTCTGACTTTCAAATAAATAAATAAATAAATCTTTAAAAAGAAAGAAAGTCTAGGGTCCCACCAAGCACAAGACAGCAGTGGTCACAAGAAGGGAAGGGAGAATTAAGAAAACACCTGTTTTTGATTCTGTCCCTAATTGTCTACATCCTTGTCACATAAAGACT
Organism: Sylvilagus floridanus; assembly: GCA_949820135.1. NCBI lineage: Eukaryota > Metazoa > Chordata > Mammalia > Lagomorpha > Leporidae > Sylvilagus > Sylvilagus floridanus. Next base: position 126,307,008 of record OX463225.1, read on the forward strand.
AGGTAACTGTGTCATCTCCAATCTGTGATGGCTATCTAAGTTCTAAGACTGACAGTATTTGAATGGTCGTCTAACATGGACTCTCTAGGTATGCATCCATCAGTTCCCTGGGATCCCCTTGAGAAGGGGAAGAGAACTGTGTGAACCTAATTCACATTGGTGTATAGAATTTTCAAATGACCTGGTGTACTTTATAATGTCATACTTCCCTCAGGTTGTTTGACAGTATTTTTGAAGATGAAGAGGATAGGCTGAGATGATACCATCACCTTTTGGTTCTTTTCAGGAAAAGCAAATATATAGTATATGTATAAATACAAACATATACACATTTGTGCACACACTTAATGTTCAACAGTCTTGATGCAAGTGCTAGGCACTTCTTCCACTGGAAGAGCTCAGAGTGCTTTTTTTTTTTTTTAAGATTTACTTATTTATTTGTAAGGCAGAGTTACAGAGAGGCAGAGGTAGAAACAGAGAGAAAGAGAGAGGGGTCTTCCATCTGCTGGTTCACTCTCCAGATGGCCGCAATGGCAGGAACTGTGCCAATCTGAAGCCAGGAGCCAGGAACTCTTTCCAGTCTCAAACACTGGTTCAGGGGCCCAAACACTTGGCCATCTTCCACTGCTTTCTCAGGCCATAGCAGAGAGCTGAATTGGAAGTGGAGCAGCCGAGATTCGAACCGGTGCCTGTATTGGATGATGGCATTGCAGGTGGCAGCTTTATGCGGTACGCCCAGTGCTGGCCCCCAGAATGTTTCTCTTCTCGCTCTTTCTCTAAGCCCATGCGATGTTTGGATAGCGAAGGCAAACAGAACTCAGGCTGTGTAACTTTGGTTTGCAAATTAGGGCCAGAGGCTGGAGCTAGAAGATGTCTCCTCCTGAGTGATATTGAATCTTAGGACCAAGGTCTTGTGCCAGCAACCCAACGCCATGTGTTAACAGAGCAACAACAGAATAACTTTCATTTCACTTCCACCTGACCTGTCACAAAAGTAAAGTCAAATTCAAGTTTAGATAAAAATGTGTTTGCACAATGGTAATTTTTGATGTGGTGTCGTGAGTGAACAGTCCCATGACATTTTTGTTTATTTGCAAACAGAGCAGGTTAAATGGCACTGAAGCTGGGAAAGCATGTGTGTGCGTTGCTGGTAGTTTTCCATGCTTTAGGCTCGTTCAGGAAAGCAGGTGAATGAAATTCTGCAAAAGGCAGCCTCCAAATCCACACTGGCCTTGAGGCTGTGAAAGCTGCCAGCTGCCGCTGAGATTCCATCCTGTTGTTATCAGAGCTCTGGCCTTTGCTTTTACCACCCGTGCTACAGTTGGCGGCAATGGTGGGGCAGGTGAAAGCCCTGAGCTTGGGCAGCTGCGGAGCTCATTGTGAGCCCTTGGCCCGTGCTGACTCCCCTGTGCCTCTGTGTCCTCGGCTGAAAAAGGATTCCCAACACCCTGTGAGGCTCGTATGAGAATAAGAGAAAATGGGCCGATTTGGGGCAAACTGATTTGTGAAATTTAACTCCCATACAAAAAACCATGGCCTCTTCAGTTCTCCCATTGTCCACCTATCTGTATCAGTTTCACTTTGCGCAATAGCTCTTTCTCCCATGATTCTGCAAACGTGTCCTGTTCCCTGGGTGAGCCTGTCCAACCAAAATATAGGTCCTGGCCCAGAGTAGACGCTCTGTATGTGTTTGCTGAAGGATCAGTTACCCAAGAGACCCACCTGGGGCTGTGGAGGAGGAGCAGTGTTGGCGCAATTATGCGAGCTCAGAGGTTTTTATTTTAACTGAGCGCTAAGGCTATCCCTCAACACAAATGGACATGACTAGCACCCTGGAAAACAGGCAGCATGGAAAGAGAAAAGCAGAGGTAGCTTCTGAGATGACTGATGTCAACAGAGGGCAAGGCCTCTGTTGAAGTGAGGCCAGTTGGGATCTTCTCTCCCTTCTGCAGGGGACTTGCTGGGTGCTGAGCACGCTGTTCCTCAGTGTGGTCCTGCAAACAGGGTTGACTTGCTAGGGCTCCCTCAAGGGTGCTGAGTGTGGTTCAGCAAAGCCCCATAAACAAGGTGCCTGGGAAGGACCACCCTTCCCTCTGCCTGGCGGAAGAGTCAGCAGAATGTCTGGAGCAGATGCTCCATGGCTCAATCATCTGATGAGTAGGTCGACACTTCGGAGAAACACTGGGAGAACCACCGTAAACAAGGCCCAGCCTCAGGGCGGCAAATATTTAAAGGAAAACTAAGATAACTCCTCATCCGTCTCTCTGTCAATCCGTTGATGTATTTAGCCAGCGCCTTGTGGTGCTAAAGGCTTTTTGATGATGATCTTGATGGACCACTGTAAATCCCCATGGGTGGGCGACTCTAATGAGAGAGTTCTGGGTGAGGAGGGGTTCTGTCTCCAGTGCACCCAAAGCAGGAGTGGGCCTGAGACCCTTGCTCCCCCCACGTTCCTGATTTTAGCACTATATGAAGGAATTGGAGGCAAAACAAAAGCCCATCTGAAAATCAGAGCCTAATCGCTCCCATCTGCTCCAGTGCTGCTTCCCCTCGCTGCCTGCCAGGATGTTTGCCGCAGACGCTAAGTAGCGCATTATTTTCGATAAGTTGCAATCATTTACTTGAAATCTACTTCTCCTTTAAAATGTCCCCCTGGAAACTTGAATCGGCATTTGAGAAGCTCTGCTCAGGATGGAATTTGAATGCAAGCTCTCGACTTCTAAGAAAGTGAAGTCCACTTGACCACCAGGCGTTTGTATCTTCAAAATTGGCAAAAGGCAACATAGAGGTCAGATCCACCACTTAGGTCTCATTCCTTGAGAAAAAACTCAGGCCCTAAGAGGTCAGAGACAGGAAATGATGGCTGCATCCCTCAAGACATCAAGTCAACAGCTTTCTTGGTCCCCCTGAGATGTTTATCTTTTTTATCCAGAGACTAGACCAGTAAAGATGAAAGGCGTATTTTTCAACCTTGAGTTCATCAACTCAGGCACCCTGCCTGCATCCCACCATTAAAAGCAGGATTTCTTAGGCAGTGCTTCTTGTCCAGCGTGAGACTCTACACACAGGGAGCATTCTGTTCTGCCATCCCACCTGCCAGGCTGGTCAAAGGCTTAGTGGTTTCAGAGGCTCCTTGGGAAGTTTTGAGAGCAACAAAAGCTCCTGGCCCTCACGCAGCCAATTTGCCTGCACGTGCTGTGGTTCTTCAGCCTGAGGATGGCAGGAATGACTTGTTTAGCAGCCAGGCATGTGCTTGGGATACCTGTAATGAGTGGCAATGGATCATCTACGTACTCCCACTGAAGGACCCTGGGTGACCTGCCAGGAGTGTATGAGATGACTGTCTGCAGTCACAGGTGCCGTTGTGTTCATTGGAGAAGGAAAGCTAATTGGCATGTGCAGGGGGACAGTGAATGGAGGGACTTCCCCTCCCAGAAGTGTGTGTTAGGATCTTCTTCCAATCCTCTGCCCCTGCCAGATTCAGCAGGCTGGTTTTGGTACAAACCTCATCTTCCTATGGTGTAAGGGAACATCCCAGTACTTGTATAGGTTGTCTACATATAGAGAGATAAGTTCCAGCTACTCAATCTCGAGGAATTTGTTAGAACTGTTCTCCCATTGCTCCTCCTCCTCCTCTCTTTGCCTGTGGGACTTACAGTTAGTCTATTTCAGCTTTCCCCTGGTTAGGATAGAATCTTCTCTTCACTGCCTTCATCAGAAGCAGCAGGCTTCTCTTGGCTGGTTTCCAGATGCAGCAACTCTCTTCACCAGTCAGGGCTATGCTCACTGGGGCCAGCCAGTCCCCTGAGGGGCAGAGCCTCCATCCTCTTACAGTCTTACTCCAGACTTCCAGGACCATCTCCCACCCCCGCTAATGGCCCTTGGTCACACCCAAGACTGGCCTCGCTAATGACAAAGCCTCTTTTTGTCTCTTCAAAATATTCTCTGTTTGCTGGGAGAATTTCTCCCCAGTGACTACTCAGGTTTTTCTGTGACTTGCCTCTGGTTATTAAATCTGCTTCTTTCTAATTCCCTCTGTAACACTCCAACCACCAGGAAATCACTCTGCCTTCTAGATTTCCTTTAAAAAAAGAATGCACACACAACAACAACAAAAAAACTCAGTTTGTATTAGCTTGGATTGTTTAAGCTGCCCAAAGCAAACAATAAAAAAGAAAACTCTGAAAACTCCAAAACAGCATGGTTTAAGGAAAATAGAAGTTTATTTTTCTGTTACTGTAATAGTCTATAGATGACCAAGCAAGCTGGTCTCCAGGATGTGACAAATTTCCCTCTGGTCCTTCTTGTTAGTGGGGTTTCTGGCTTATGGCTCAGAGTGACTGCTGGAGCCCAGCCATTATATTCATAGCCCAGCCAACAGAAAGAAAAGAGAGAGGAGCAAGAACTTTCCTTCCTCCTTTAAAAAAGATGTTCCTTGGCCGGCGCCATGGCTCAACAGGCTAATCCTCCGCCTTGCGGCGCCGGCACACCAGGTTCTAGTCCCGGTCGGGGCGCCGGATTCTGTCCCGGTTGCCCCCCTTCCAGGCCAGCCCTCTGCTGTGGCCCGGGAGTGCAGTGGAGGATGGCCCAAGTGCTTGGGCCCTGCACCCCATGGGAGACCAGGAAAAAGCACCTGGCACCTGGCTCCTGCCATCGAATGAGCGCGGTGCGCCGTGGCAGCCATTGGAGGGTGAACCAACGGCAAAGGAAGACCTTTCTCTCTGTCTCTCTCTCTCACTGTCCACTCTGCCTGTCTCAAAAAATAAATAAATAAAAAATAAAAAAAGAAAAAAAAGAAAAAATCTATGTTTAAAAAAAAAAAAAAAAAAGATGTTCCTGGAAGTGTTATACCTACTTCTACTCATCTGTCACTGACTGGAATTCTATCATATGACATGTGTGAAATCACCATTTCTAGCTGCAAGGGAAGCTGGGAAGTGTCCTGCCTCCCAGTGTCCATGAATTCAGCTAAAAATTAGGATCTTGTTACTATGGAGAGAGATATGCTGGAAGAAACCAGCAAATCAACTCTTTCTTCATCTCTATGAAGATGACTTCCTGAGCCCTGCTCATGGTGACAGCCTCTGCTAGTCCCCAAGTCGGGAAAGGCGTGTGCTCCGTCATCTTTCCTCTTTCTGTATTATATTGGTATAATCAGCATTCACATTTCCATAAAATGACCTCATTCTCATGTAGTGGTAATGGTTGTTGTGGGACCCACTGAGCCCTTCATTGCTATGTTCAGGGAAAGAACACTTGCCTGCCTTCAACTTCCCATCCTATCCTTGACTCAAAAGAAAAAGAAAAAAAGGAAAATGGTTCTAATGGAGAGAGGTGTGGAAGGCCCAGCCAAGGGGCAGAAGGCATGCAGCAAATCAGAGAGTAGCACCTACCATGCTGGCCCCAGACCTGGCTGTGATCTGCTGTTCTCCATCTGTGAGGCTGGTCTTCTGTCCTTGGCCTGCAGCCTCCATCCAGGGCCATCACCTGGCAGGAATCTGCATTTCCATCCCTTTGAGAAGAAGGCCTCCCCCAGTAGGTGGAGATGAACTACCAGGCATCTCCTGAGTTTGTGGGATTGGGCAGCGTCGTGGGTGAAGTTAAGACTGAATTATCAGTGAATTCTGCAAGGCCCCCTCAAGGTCAAAAGCTCTTCATATTAGGAACCTGCGTTTGAATTATTCAGTGGTTTTCAAAAACTGGGAAAGATTCCTACGGGAACAAACTGCTCTCTGTTTCAAAGTTGGTTCTTTTTGTTGAAATTGTTTGGAAAGTTAGAGAAAAAAAAATAGTTCTGCTATCTTTCACTTTGTAAATATGGGCAGGAAACTTCCACTTGACACCATGAGCAGGAAGAGTATTTGTAATCCAAAGACAGTGGCCATGTCAACAGGGAGAGACCACATGTGATGCAAATACAGCAGTGCAAGTTATTTTAATGTGTTGGATGTGGAGAGAAGGGTGACCGTGAGCCCCAAATCCCACCCAAAGCCAAAGCTTCAGCTTGCTTCCTTAAACTCTTGAGCAGGAGGAGGGCTCTTAGCATCTTCTGCTTTTAACCTTTATTCTGTAATGGAAATTTGAAAATAGCCTTTAAAGATGGCTTACAGGCTAGCGTGTCTCATGGAAAGAGAGAATGCTTCAGCACTGAGTGGGTCCTGGTAGGGTCTTTCTACCTTCTGGGAGGACTGAGGCTTTCGGGTGGACTCTGCCCAGGCTGTAGGAAACCAGTGTGTTCTGGCTCAAGGAGGACAGAGTCCAGAGAGTCTGCACAGAGAGGAGCTGCCTCAGACTCCAGAGGCAGTGAGATCCTTAGGGTGTTCAGGAGAAGAGCTAGAAAGTGACACAAGAAGGGGACTGAGGAGGCAAAAGCTTATTTAAATTTTTTTTCTTTTCATTTTATTTGAAAGGAGAAGAGAGAGGCAGACAGGAACACACACACACAGCCAGAGAGGGGGGGGGGGGGAGAGAGAGAGAGAGAGAGAGAAAGAAAGAAAGAATCTTTTACTCTCTGGTTACTCCTCTAATGTCCACAACACCAGGGCTGAACCGGATCGAAGTCAAGAGCCAGGAACTCCATCAGGTCTCTAAGTACCTGAGCCGTGGCCGGCTGCCTCCCAGGGTGCACATTAGCAGGAAGCTGCATCAGAAGTAGAATATCGTGGACCCAAACCAGGCACTCCCAGAAGGGATTTGGGCACCCAGGCAGCAACTTAACTGTATCAAGTGCCTGTCCCAAAGGAGACATCTTGGTGCTTATTCTATTGGCTGAAGATCCATTGATTTCTTGGTTAGTGTTGGTATCAGGATGAGTTTGGCTGGAAATGCAGGGTGAAGGGTTGAGTGTGTGTGTCTAAATGTGTGTGTGGGGGGGGATGGGGGTTGAAACCAATGTATACATTCACTGGTTGATTCCAGTTCTTCTATGTTGCTAATTCCTAACATGGGGAAACCAAACTCTACATCTATCCTGCCTTTATATTTTTTCCAAAGGGATCTTTATCAATGGGATTGATTCAGGTTTAAACAACAATCGAAAAACCTACCAGTTACCAAGCATTGACATCAATCCTTAATAAGAATAACAGCATGGTGATGTTATTATCAACTGTTTATTGATCAAGAAACAGCATTTAAGGGAGGTGGAGTCACACAGTGGGAGCCTTGTGCTGAGTCATCCACCTTCTACTTAAGTGCACTTTTTTGTAACATGCCATGCAGCTAACAGAAGAGGGTCCTGTGCCCATACTCACACTTTGCTTGGTGTTAGAATTTTGTCTGAGAAGTTTATCAGCAACTAGCTCTTGCAGAGCACCAAGCCATGTGCTGGATGCCTCATTAAGACTCCTAGCTGCAGAACATTTCCACCTTAAGGCAAGAGAGTGTTAAGAAATGCTCTCACTTTCTCCCTAGTTACTGCCTTTAGGAAATGCCACTGTAGCGCGAAGTTCTCATCTCCAGGGAATGCGCAGCACGCTGTCAACTCCCCATTCCCTATGTCTTTTGTGTGTAACTAAGTTTAAGAACTGTCCCTTGCATCATGGGTCACCATGTACTACCCAGACGTCTTGCACGCTGCACGGGCCCTCGCTGATGGATTTTCCCCTTCCCTCATACCTCTGGGTGTGTCAGTCTGAGGCCAAAGTCACTGTCAAGTCCACCCTCCTACCAATGTCTACAGCTTCTCTTAGACAAAAAGGGTTTCTCAGGCCGGTGCTGCGGCTCAATAGGCTAATCCTCCGCCTGCGGCGCTGGCACACTGGGTTCTAGTCCTGGTCGGGGCGCCAGATTCTGTCCTGGTTGCCCTTCTTCCAGGCCAGCTCTCTGCTGTGGCCCAGGAGTGCAGTGGAGGATGGCCCAGGTGCTTGGGTCCTGCACCCCATGGGAGACCAGGAGAAGCACCTGGCTCCTGCCTTCGGATCAGCGCAGTGCGCCAGCCGCAGCGCACTGGCCACGGCAGCCATTGGAGAGTGAACCAACGGCAAAGGAAGACCTTTCTCTCTGTCTCTCTCACTGTCCACTCTGCCTGTCAAAAAAAAAAAAAAAAAAAGGGTTTCCTGAGCATCAGTCCAAGCTCAAGCTATTAAGGACCAGAGCCCCTCGCCCAGGCAGCCGGCACCTATCCAGAAAGGCAGGAGCCTGTTGCCCAGCGCATTAGCTTCCTCGCTGCCAGCTGGCCCAGGAGGCTCCGTGTGCCAGGCAGAGAACGTGTGAATGGGATTCCTGCCCACGCATCCCCTGAGAAGTGGAAAACACATGTGACCAGAGCTGCCCAGACCTGGCCCTGGAAAAGGCATGGCAAGAGAGACTCAGTGTATTTCTCTAAAGAAAGCCCCATGACATCCATAAACAAGCAGAAAGCTGAAACCCCTTCAAGACCGACATGTATCTGTTCTCTTCCTCCACCATGAAACCTTGTACGAAGCTCTACATGCAGTGGCTGTCGCCACGTGTGAGGAAATGAGAGAGTTTTTTAAATGAGTCTGAAATTCAGCACAGCCCCCTGCATCTTAGGAAATGCTCATTAAAAATATGTGGGCTGAAATACGTGGGGACCTCAGATTCTTGCTGTTTCATGGCTGAAACCCTCAAATCTCCTTGCTTGGATCTATGTTGGTTATACAGCTGCTTAGTAACCCAACAGTTGAAAAAGTTGAAAGACATTTAAAGTACTTTAAAAGACCTTCACCTGGAAAAATCCCAATTTAGAGTTCTGGAGAGTCTATAGGGCTGAGAAGTGGCACTCAAAGTCCAGCAGAGGTTTTCTTGGTTTTAAGATTTATTTTGTTTATTTATTTATTTATTTTTGACTGGCAGAGTTAGAGAGAGAGAGAGAGACAGAGAGAAAGGTCTTCCATTGGTTCACCCCCCAAATGGCTGCTATGGCTGGCACCGTGCCGACCTGAAGCCAGGAGCCATTTGCTTCTTCCTGGTCTCCCACGTGGGTGCAGGTGCCCAAGCACTTGGGCCATCCTCCACTGCCCTCCCGGGCCACAGCAGAGAGCTAGACTGGAAGAGGAGCAACCGGGACTAGAACCTAGCAGCCATATGGGATGCTGGTGCCGCAGGAGGAGGATTAGCCAAGCGAGCCACAGGTCTGGCACCATTTTTTATTTCTTTATTATAAATTCAGCATATAGAGATGGGGCTTGAGGAAGAGAGAGAGAGAGAGAGATCATCTGCTGGTTTACTCCCCAGATGACTATAATAGCAGGAGCCAGGAGCTCCATCCTGGTCTCCCACATGGTTGGCAGGGGCCCAGGTACTTGGGCCATCTTACATTGCTTTGTCAGACACATTAGCAGGGAGCTGGATGAGAAGTGGAGTATCTGGAACTGGAATCAGTGCTCTAGTACAGGATCCCAGGTTACAAGCTGTAGTGTAACCTCTGTATCACAAAGCCTGCCAACCCCAAGGAGGAGTTTTCAACATCGGACACTTTTGTGCATTGGAAGTTCTCATCTGAAGATGTAGCCCTAGGGCAATTGCGACATCCTCTTGGGGCTGGAAGGGCTTAGTGCAGGCGCTAACAGGTTCTCCCATGTAGAAGCACTGACCGGCAGCTGTCTATAGTGCTGATTTGGACAATTCAGGAAATCAAGTTAGTAATCATTTCCATTTGTTTGATGGACAACTCTTTAAAACTCAACTAAACAAGAGCATTTCTGTCAAACAAACCAGGGGGTAAGCATTACAACATAGACCCTAAGCTTCATTACACTAACTGATGGAAGATTTGGGTCCTACCTTTGGTTTGGAAGAATCAAATTAGATCATAGTCATTTCTCAACTCAAGAAGTTTCCTGTTAGTGGATGCAGTTGGGCTTGTGGGAGAGGAAGCAGTGGCAGGGAGGAGAAAGGGTGTTTAGCTGGGGAATATTCAGTTGCCCACTACCCACCTCGGCAGCTTTGTGTGTCAGCAGGCCTCAGAGCAGTGAGTATGAGTGTCAGACAGGGCTGGAGGAGTGTTAGCCAGGGGCTTCTTGAGGTCCCAGCCCGTGTCTGATTCACCTTGCAAGTCCTCATGCCCAGCTCATCCCTGGCAGCTCAGAGGGGCTGGATCAGTCATTTGTTTAATTGAACAGAGCATTCGAGGTGACATCGTATGCATGGTCCCTTCACTGCCACGCCCACTGTCAGCAGGTACCAGTCACGTGCCAGGCTCCCCATATCCCACAGAGCCTTTGCCATGGGGCCTGTTTGCCTACTGGGGGGGGGGGGTTACTGGGTCCAGGATGCCCTGGCTCAATGCACTGTCATTGTACTTGTTTAGAACTGTCAGATTTGAAAAGGCCAATTTGATAGGTTTTTGAAATGGGTATGGAAGAGGTGGCAGAGGCTTACTGGCTCTCCTACAGTTTGTAACTGGAATAAAAGCACGTGTCGGGAATTGACTGCCTGGCCGAGGTAAAGATCTTTGGGTGTCTCTGTCCTACATCCTCCTTCTACTTTATGACTTTGCTCTTAAAAAGTACTGGCATTCCCGGGAGTGCAGTGGAGGATGGCCCAGGTGCTTGGGCCCTGCACTCCATGGGAGACCAGGAGAAGCACCTGGCACCTGGCTCCTGCCATCAGATGAGCGCGGTGCGCCGGCCGCAGCGCGCTGGCTGCGGCGGCCATTGGAGGGTGAACCAACGGCAAAGGAAGACCTTTCTCTCTGTCTGTCTCTCTCTCTCACTGTCCACTCTGCCTGTCAAAAAATAATTATTAAAAAAAAATACTGGCATTGGCACTTTGTGTGGTGCTGTGGTGGACACACAGATGCGAGCTGGAACGAGCTGGGGTGTTCTGGATAGCACCTGCTCTGGTGGTTCAGGTCCTAGGGATATCATGCTGGCTCTTAACAACTCTGGGCAGGTTCATGGAGGAGGGTTTGGGGGCTGAGGTGTACAATGGAGCAGGCCAGTGGTCAGTGCAGCCCTGGGAGGAAAAGTGTAATAGCTCTTGTCATCATGGCGCCATCAGCAGAAAGAGGAAATGGGACAGGACCAGATGCAGAGGAACTAAAAGAAATTTAAAAACCAGTAGGAAGAACTCCTTTCCTATCTCATATCTGGTTGCTTTCTTCTTGGGCAGCAAAAGAGAGAGAGAGTGTGTGTGTGTGTGTGTGCACGCAGAAGCACACAGGACTGACACCACATGCATTTAGCTACTTCTTGTGAAAAAGGTTTAACGTTGCAAAGGATGCAGTGTCTAAGAGCTCAAGACCTGGATTTTAGTCTTGGTTGTGTCTCATCTGCCCTGATTTGGGGACAGTTACTTTGCCTTTATCATCTTCAGTTATCTGGTATGTAAGGAGGGGACATGGATTCTTGCTGTACCTGGTGCTGCCTGCTGTTAGGTGTGTGCAAGCACTTTATGAACACACAACAGGTGTAATTCCACTGCTCTCAGGAGCAAGTACGTTGCTCTATTTTTAAAAATGCAAGAGCCACCCACATCTGTCCCCTCCTTGTCGCCAAAGTTCTGAGCAACGGGGAGATGCCCGAGTGGACTTGGAAGTGAGGCCAGGAGAGTCCTTTGGCAGTGGGCAGTGAAGACTTAGCTGGTGGGCACTGGGGCACCCTGCATAGTTCTTGAACCTTCACAGCACACAGACTGGCCAGAGAGGGGTAGGTCTGCCTTTCTGTCCACACCGAGGGGCGGCTACTTCAGGTCTCTTCCCAAACCACCCGTCTGCCTGCCTGCTGCCCGTTCATCTCTTTACATCTCTGTGCCTCTGCGCTCCTCTTTGTGTTTTACTGTCCACGTCTGAGGACAACCCGGCCTGTGCATCTGCCCTGCTCCTCTCCCTGCCCTCCCCACCTGTGGAAGTTGGCATCTGAGCTGGGGCACTTCCGCGGAGCCCGGTCCTCGGTGAAGAAAGAGTGCCCTCTAGTGGGCCTTGGCTGGAGGTGCGCAGGACCCGCGTCGCTTCAGCCAAGGACAAAACAACAGTCACAAGGCCTTCCCGCCAAGCTCTGGAGCCCTTGCATGTGCCTTTGGGGTCGATTTGTTTTCCTCCTTGTGTGAAGGAAAAGAAAGAGGGACCAGCAGGACACTAGTTGTGAGAGCAGCTCCAGCCGTGTTGTGACAGTCCCCTTATCTTGGGAGTTTTACCCTAAAAATTAACCCAGGGCAAGCAAAGGCAGCAAGGTGGATGTGACATCAGATGCTTTTTGAAGGGCTTCTGACAGTTTCTGCAGGCATCACTTAGCCGTGTTGACTGGCTGCTTACAGGAGGTGGGTAGGTTTCTGAAGGAATTCCTTTAGGAATTGCATCCCGAGAGGTGCCGTGTCTTGAATGGGTGACTCCTCTGCAGACTGCCAGTCCCCTGTGGGTAGTGGCAGTGTGCGGGTCCCCCAGGTCCTCACAACCCTTCCCTGCCCAGGTGGAAGCAGGGGGGTTGGCCCTTTAAAACCTGTTTCAGAAAAGGCTGTAGGGCTGGAGAGGGCAGGCAAGAGGGGGCGGGGAGAGCCAGCCTGGGCGCCCATCAGGGAAGCAGGAAGCTGATAGTATGTGATGGTTGCTGGATTAGGTAACAGCTCCTCTGGTCGAAATTGGATCTGGGAGGATGAGTGTTAACATCTCTGGTGTCCTGGCGAAAGGTTCATTTGAGTCTTGCATGGTGCCACAGAGATAAAAAGGAGCTTTTAAATAATCATTTTGTGTCCACCTCACCAGAGTGCTGGCTTTAACCAATAAATAGGTTGCATCAGTTCTGCTTAGACATAGCGCCCTTTTCATTTATTTACTGAATGTTGGTGTTTTTTTTTTTTCCATCTGAGTAACTGAGCAGTTTCCGTATCAGTGGATTCCAGCGCCCTTTTTTATATTGATGTATTTGGATTCTCCTTGTTCTGGGTAGAAATATGAGCCTGTAGTGTTGTTTCTTGGTCCATTCCCGCCTTCCTCCAAGCAGACATACATGGTCCAGGTCCACCAGCACGAGAATCTTCTGTGTAAAATAGTGGAAAAGGAAGATGTTTTTAAAGGTTTTTTTTCATTTATATCCTTCCAGTATTTTTTTGTTATTATTCTTGTATGCACTCTGATATTTCCTATTTTCATGGTTTGATTATAATTTAAAGGGTATAATTTGAAGATGACTGGGTCTTTTGTTTTATGCATTTTTTTCATTCTTTGATTTTCTTCAAACCTCTGATTTGGGCCTATTTATGTATTGTGAGCTGAGTATAAATGTGTGCAGCATTTGTGTTACGATGCCTTGTTTTTCTTTCAATTTCTTATTGGCCGCACTTAGAAAACTATTCTATTAAATCAGTGTATTCAGATTTCTTTTTTCAAGAGTAAAAACCAAGTGAAATGCCAAGACTTCTGTTGTTTCCCTGTCAACTAAATGTACCTCCAAAAAGAAAAAAAAAACAGTCGATAAATACCAGTGCTTGGAGCCATGTGGCCCCCGACACCTCCTCCATCCGCACATCTTTGTGGTGTGTTTTGCCAGCCTTGGCAATTTCCATTCTTGTTTTATTTAAACCCAGTTAGATTTCAAGGCAAGTGAAATATCAATTTGGTAGGTGTCTAGAGCTTCTGTTTGTGCTGCCTGTGGATTGTTTTTGAAAAGTGGAGCATAGGCCAGTGGGGGCGGGGGTGAAACCCAGGCAAAACCCAGGTGGTATCAGGCATGTATACACCTCAGGGGTTGGTATCAGACATGTATAAACATTGGTGGTGACACACTCATGGTCACCCACCTGGTGAACCAGCACTAGAAGTTGGCTCTGTGATGCCGGTCTCTCTGCTCCCCTTCCCTTTCTCCTAACTCAGTTTTTGCTAAACGAAGGAACTGCAGGGTCCAGTGCCATAGTGCAGTAGGTTAATCTTCTGCCTGTGGCACTGGCATCCCTTATGGGCACTGGTTCTAGTCCTGGCTGCTCCTCTTCCGATCCAGCTCTCTGCTATGCCCTGGGAAAGCAGTAGAAGATGGCCCAAGTGCTTGAGAGACTGGGAAGAAGCTTCTGGCTCCTGGCTTCAGATCGGCGCAGTTCTGGCCTTTGAGACCATTTGGGGAGTGAACCAGCAGAAGGAAGACTTTTCTCTCTGTCTCTCCCTCTCACTGTCTGTAACTCTACCTCTCAAATAAATAAGAAAAATCTAAAAAGAAGAAGAAGAAGAAGCTGCAGAGTGACAGGGCAGTTTTGGCACTGAGGCTGTTGGAGGAAGGGGAGGTATCTGTATATCACTTTGGACAGGTAGTGCCTGTGTCAGCCCTGGTAGGGCAAGTCCCGATCATTAAGATGATGCTGTTCTCTTTTGCTTTTTTTTCTTTTAAGGTTTATTTATTTATTTGAAACTAAGGGAGAGAGAGAGAGAGAGAGAGAGAGAGAGAGAGAGAGAGAGAGGTATCTTCCATCCTGTGGTTTTCTCACAGATGCTGAAACAGCCAGGGCTGGGCCAGTCTGAAGCCAGGAGCCAGGAGCTTCATCTGTGTCTCCCATGTGGATGCAGGGGCCCATGCACTTGGGCCATCCTCCACTGCTATTCCCAGGCCATTAGCACGAAGCTTGATTGGTAGTGGAGCAGCCACAATGCAAACCAGTGCCTGTATGGGATGCTGGCACCACTGGTGGAGATTTAACCTAGTATGCCACAGCACCGGCCCCCTCTTTTGCTTTCATTGTGGTGGAGACCAGCAGTTAGCATAAGATTTTCTAGTGTTGAGCCTCCATGGGAGAGGGATTAGTTATGGACAACCAGAAAGCACCCACTTGGAGGCTGCATTTAGTGAGCAGGAGTTTGCCCCAGCACAAATTTTTGAATGGCCAAGCTAATATGAAACTATTACATGTGTTTATTAATGACTCAGATGTAATTCTTTTTTTAATTATTTATAAATGTCCCATAAATATCTTTGTGTTGAGCAATTAAAATACACCAGATATGAACAGTTGTTCAGTACAGCACTTGAGATGCGGCCTAGGACATCTGCTCCCAAGTCGGAGTGCCTAGGTTTGGGGTTAGGCTCAGCTGCTGATCTCGGCTTCCAGCTAATGAACACCTTGGTGGGCAGCAGGTGACAGTTCAAGTAGTGGAAGACCCAGCCTGAGCTCTTTGCCTCGTCCTGGTCCAGCATTTGGGGAGTGAACCAGTGAATAGAAGATCTTTGTCTTTCTCTCTGTTTCTCCAAGACCTTTGGAATAAATAAGATACATTTTATTTACAAAACAAAATGACCATAACTCCTGCACGCAAATGGCTTTATTTGAAGAGTTCTCTGGGCAGATGAAGTGAGCATGGAGCAACTGCCCAGCTCTGATACGGGGGCTTGATGACCAGCTGTGGTTCAGGGCCAGGAGGGCTGGTAGTCAGAAAGTGGTTGGAGCATTCAGTTCCCCCTCTTTTGGGAGCCTGTGTTCCTGGTGACATGTTCTTGAGAGGACCGTGGAGATTTGAGTAAATGAATTCAAGAAACAGAACAACATGACTAATGTTGATTGTTCAAAGAGCAGCCAAAGGTAGAGTGTCCCATTCAGCCACCTGAAAGGAAAGATTTCATTGAGAAAAAGGGGCCACACCGTGAACCTTAGCCATCTTCTAGCCTTGTGCCGTCCCCACCATAGCAATCACATGTCATGCAGCAGAGTGTTGGAGGGTCAGGTATGGAGGCAGAGTAAGGGGCTGGGGCTGCAGCACCTGTAGTGTGTGTGAATGTTCGCCTCCTGGCTGAGTCCTCCCTTCTCCTTCCCCTCCTGCCCCCACCCTCACCCTGCCTACTGCAGTAAGGGGCGGGACTTCCTCCCCTGTGCATCTACCTTCCTTGCTTCCAAATGTGTTCCTTGAGATCCATGCTGCAGGTTCCCTTCTGGCACAGATACTGGAATTTTCTTCTGAACAACTTTCAAGGCTGGTTCTTGTGGTGCCTGTTGGAAGCCAGGGACCTGGGGCATTGTGGTGGAAGGCACTGGATGTCCAGCTGTCCCCCTGCTTTGAGTTCCCACCTGCTGGGAGAAGGGGGGGGGATTGGACGACAACAGGATCAGGCACTGCCCCCTTGCGGCTCACCAGGTGCTCCCTGCCCTGAAATAGCCTTACCTCTGAATGCTCTGGTGCCTGCGTATCCATCCTAGGGACTTAGCTCCTGCCACCTCCATCCCTGAGATGTCAATAAGCACTGACCCCTCTCCTCTGCCTGGAATCGTTTCCCTCCTTTGCTACTGTGTCTCAGATTCTGCTCAGTTCTTTTAAAAGTGAAGATTCTTTCATGTTCTCTCTCCACAAAGACTTGACTGCTGACAACCAAACTGGATTTAGATGAGTGATTTATTTTAGGGCAGGTTGTAAAATAAAATAGTTGCCTAGCTCTTCTGCAGATTTCCTGAATCACCTGATCTCTTCCAGCCCAAATCACTGTTCCCCTTCCAGTGGCTGTGGGATTTTAAAAAGCAGCAACCCCATTGATTGGAGCCTGCATCCTACTGCACCCTTGGCATCTTTGCGTCTCCAGGCACAGCTTGTTAAAGGGGCCTCACTCTGGTTTCCAACAAGATGGAGTCCTTACCACCTGGAACAGGTGGATCTCAGTTTGGAGAGCTGTGTGTCCCTGGCTCCAGGCCCATTGTTTTCCCTGCCATATTAAACTTTTCTGTACTCCCTACTGTGCAGAATTCACTAAAGAATTACTCCAAATTAAGTGCATTTTCCTACTGTAGGTTCTTTTGGAAATGAAATCCTAGCCTAGTCAAATGTTACAAAGAAAGTCAATGTGGGTAGGAACACAAACACAGAAATCTACCATGAGAAATAAAGAACAAAATGCTTTTCCTTGAATCAATATTCGGCAGGTTGAGGATGAAAGTAAAAATGACATTCTTTTATAATTAGCTCTGTAATTTAATAATGTTTTATTGTAACAAAACATGCATAACATGAAATTTACCGGAGCAACTCTTAAGAGTGCAGTGCAGTGGTGTTAGTAAGCCTGTTCTTACCCATGTGCATCCTTCCTCACCATCCACTGCAGGAACTCCCTCACCCCTCCCACCAAAGTGAAGCCATGCACCCAGTGGCACCCACTGAACAGTGACTTCCTGCCTCCCTGAGCTCCTGGTACCCAGTAGGGCCACTTTTCTACCTCTGATAAATTTCACCATCCTAAGTATCTCACATCAGTAGAGCATAATTAGTTTTTTGGAACAAAGCAAGTGTCCCCTTCCATTTCTCACCCACTCCCTTCCTCTTCTTACAGCCCTCTCTCCATTTCCCAGATGCCACAGGGCCAATAATTGGGAGGTTTGTGTATCCAAATGACACTTGTTGTTGCTGTTGTTATTTTGTGGGTTTTTTTGTGCATTTTCTCCCTCAGGCTAACACTGCCCCTCTTCCTTGTCTTCTCCTGTAGTGTTGAGTATCCGGGGAGCCCAGGAAGAGGAGCCCACGGACCCCCAGCTGATGCGACTGGACAACATGCTGTTGGCAGAAGGCGTGGCCGGGCCTGAGAAGGGGGGCGGATCGGCTGCCGCGGCTGCTGCAGCTGCAGCCTCCGGAGGAGCAGGTTCCGACAACTCAGTGGAGCATTCCGACTACAGAGCCAAACTCTCACAGATCAGACAAATCTACCACACGGAGCTGGAGAAATATGAGCAGGTAACACAACTGCCCAGGGGCTCAGTGCCCAGGGCCCTTGGGAGAGGGCGGGAGACATCGAGGGCGGGCCTGCAGAGAGTCTGCAGCCAGAGCTTTCCCTGTTGGCATCCTTGTGTCCAGCCGCAGCCCCTGGCCACATTAGAACCCAGCAGTCCTGCATTAGAACCCAGCAGTCCTGCTCTCCACTTTACCCCAGGCATTGCACGGCAGTGAAGACATTCAAACAATGTGTGAAGTTCAAGTGATCACGTGTCAAGAGACATTAAAAAGCAATAGAAGGAACATGCAATACCTGTGGGACCTTTGCCCAAAGATGGGCAGCAGGGCAGTAGAGGTCATTGGTGGTCACCCCTTGACCCGTGGGGAGGGCAGAGGTTTCCTGGGGCCCTTGTTTGTTCTTTGCTGGATGTGCCTGGGGCAAGACCAGCACTTGCTATGAAGACCAGCACTCTGCCCAGACACAGTTCATCTGTGAGTCAGATGTGTTCTGCGATATGCAGCTTCCTCTATGGAAAGGGTAGAGTGTCTCAGGAGAGACCCCTGGAGCCAGGCAAAGTTGGTTTCAATCCTGGCACGGCACTGATAGTATATGGGATCTGGTGTTTTATGTGTGTACCCCCACAGAGGCCATAATGTGTGGGAAAGAGCAGTGGATTTGGAGTTAAGGCTCCAAGAGACCCTATAAATCATATGCAGGAAAGAAAGAGAAAAGCCTTTTTTTTACCTTTGGGCCTGGATATATTTTGGCCTTTTTATAAAATTTATTTATTTATTTGAAAGGCAGAGTTACAGATAGAGAGAGATCTTCCCTCCACTGGTTCACTCCCCAAAGGACTGCAGTGGTTGGAGCTGACCCAGTCCAGAGCCAGCAGCCAGGAACTGCTTCCAGGTCTTCCACGTGGGTGCAGGGGCCCAAGCACTTGGGTCATCTTCTGCTGCTTTCTCAGGTGCATTAGCTTGGAGGTAGGTCAGAAGTGGAACATTTGGGACTCCAACCAGTGTCCATATGGGATGCCGGTGTCACAGATGGCAGCTTTACTTGCCATGCTACCATGCTGGCCTCAGAGAAAAACCTTTTAAAAATATATTTGAGAGAAAGAGAGGGAGTTCTGATCCAGTCATTCACTCCCCAAATGTGCACACCATACCAGGTCAAGGCTCAGGCCCAGTGCCTGGAACTCAGTCCAGGTCTCTCATCTGGGTGGCAGGAACCCAATCACTTGAGCCATCACTTGCTACCTCCCAGAGTCTCCAGGAAGCTGGAGTCAAGAGCAAGCCAAGTATCCATCCCAGGCATTCTAAGAGGGCATATGGGTGTCTTAACCACTAGACCAAAGTCTTGCCACAAGAAAAGCTTTAGATGAGAAAGCAGTGGATGAATGCAAAGTATCTTAACTATAACAGAGCTCCTGTCTATTAAAGAAGCTCCTTCCCTCCATCCACTAGCTACATGCACTAATTACACACCAAGACTGTGTCCTCTGGTCAGGAGGCGCAGTGCTAATTTCTAGCCATCTTGATCACCCTCAATCTTAATTTTCACCATTTCACTGGCAGGCATGCAAGCTGTCCTCTCTGCGGATACCATATTGAACTAAAATTCTATGTTAACTTACTTTCATTGCATTGTTAGTTTTTTCCCTCCCCTCCCCTCCTTTCACCTCCTCTCCCCTCCCCTTCCCTTCTCTTCCCTGCCTCCCTTCTTTCCTCCCTTTCTTTCTCCCTTTCGTTCGTTCTTTCTTTCTTTCTTTCTTTCTTTCTTTCTTTCTTTCTTTCTTTCTTTCTTTCTTAGATCTTATTTGTTATTTGAAAAGTAAGAGTTACAGACAGAGAAAGAGAGAGAGGGAGAGAGAGAGAGAGGTCTTCTATCCACTAGTTCACTCCCCAAATGGCCACAATGGCTAGAGCTGGTCCAATCCAGAGCCAGGAGCTTCTCCTGGGGCTCCTTTGCAGGTGCAGGGGCCCAAATACATGAGCCGTCTTCCACTGTTTTCTCAGACCATAGCAGAGAGCTAGATAAGAAAAGGAGCAGCTGGGTGAGGAACTGGTGCCCATATGGGATCCTGGTGCTGCAGGCAGGGGCTTTACCCACTACTCCACAGCACCAGCCCCCAGTTTTTCTTTTTTTCAATATTCAAAAGAAAAGAGAGAGAAAACACAAAAGGCAGAAAACTCTCGGTAGTCCACTTACAATTGTCTGGATGGCAGGTGAATGCAAGCCTCATAGAAAATTTACATTTTCAAATAGAAATAGCCTTTT
This sequence comes from Sylvilagus floridanus, assembly GCA_949820135.1. Lineage (NCBI taxonomy): Eukaryota > Metazoa > Chordata > Mammalia > Lagomorpha > Leporidae > Sylvilagus > Sylvilagus floridanus. The sequence continues at coordinate 126,326,855 of OX463225.1, forward strand.
TAAAATTTAAAGCAAGTTGCATGATTGCATTCCAGTCTACTTTAGAAGTGTATTTCTACAAATCTCCTCTTTTAGGTGGGAAACAAAATGTGCTGTAGAGCTTACAGCCAGGCATGGTGAAATCCAACCATCAGGAAAAGAATAGAGGGTTAAAAGGAGAAAAACAAAAGTGGGCTGAGAGTCATGGTCTTTTCCCTAATTGGAAAGAACCAATGTTGTTGCCACAGTGTCAGCCATGGAGACCTCTCCCCAGACGCTAGGAGGTGCTGAGCACAAACACCTGACCCAGCTATAAGTTACCCCATCTGGACCGCCGTGAGAGAATTTGGAGTCTTCCCTAACCTGACTCTGGAAGACCGTTGGGACCCTTCCTTAAAGACACCTAGGAGGCCTCTCGGTTCTTCCTGCTCAGTTCTCTTCATATTCATCTTTACCAGGAAGACTGGCCTTTGCCTGGCAGCCTGACAGCCTATCATCCAGGGGAACCCATGCAAACAATGGCCCCAAAAGAGCCCAACATCTGGCTTTCCCCACTAGTCCCATACCTGGAAGGGAGGTTAGAGTGGAAGGTGTTGAAAATGGGCTTTAGTCACAGCTCCGATTGCGAGCAACAGAGATGAAATAACTGTTTTCTTGAATGAAGCTCTCTTATCACTTTTACATTGTCATCCAAATGCAAAGGCTGACAGCAGCAGTACTTCAATAGCTTGTTCCCAATCGTGGCCACACAGTTGCTCTTGCTCCTTTAGCAAGTTTCTGGTGAGGTATCCGGATAGATGCAGTCATCATCTCCAGTTTGGTACAGATGTGAAGACAGAGGTGAAGACGTGTCTGAGGTCACCCATCTGTGAGTGGCACAGTTAGCCCTGGAATGTGGTCTTTGCCCCTTAGCCCAGGAAAACTCATTGGAACAATGCCCAACTGTTTAATAAGGAGAATGTGTCTACATCTGTAGACCATGGAGTAGCTAATGTCCTTTCTGTTACTTCCCTGAACTGGGTTGGTAGCACCTAAGAGAGGCTGGTGATAAAAATCTTCTCTTCTGAATAATAAAACTGTGAAAATTGGAAAATCTGGGTGGTACTCCCACCAGTACAGAGCAAGTTAGACATGTGTAGTAGTAGCAGTCACTATAGTTATCATTCTTAAAAAGTTCTAAAATGTTCACTTTCTTTGTTTCTCTCTCTCTCTCTCTCTCTCTCTCTCTTTTGGCATTTTCTGGTTAAGGTGTGACTACTGCTTAATGCACTCTGGATTGTTAATAATTTATTAATATTAGTTGTGTTGTTAATTATAGTAAATAGCGGATTGTAGAAAATTATGCTATTAACCTTTAGCTAGTGTGTCTGAGAGATATATCTTCTTCATTTTTCTGTAACAATTCCTCATGGGTGTTTTCTTAAAGCAAGAAACCCCATTCAAATAAAAAATATCACTGTCTATTTTAGTAGTACCTATATGAAATTTCCAAGCTGATTAATATTTTATTCTGCTAGAATTTTTTCTGGGGGAGGGGGGGTGGTGTATGGTGCTGGCAGATAGCCACACAATAATTATCTATCATATTTCCTCTCACATCCACCCCCCCCCCAATTAAAGAAAAGAGAGAAACTACTTCAATCAGCCATTGTTTCACCTGAGATCTTGAATAAAGAAGCTTCTAGAGACTTTCATTAGAAAGAAAGGGGGAAATTGTTTTATTCATTACATAGGATTGGTAAAACACTTTTTCAGCAGATCATGTCGATAGTCAAGGTGTTTTTAAACACTAGCATAGTCTAGCACCTAAAACCATGGTATCAGAAACCCTAATTGTATTCTAAGAGCTATTTAAAGAAATCACCCTCTTGTAGCTTTGCATAGTTCTTCGGCTTTTGGAAATAATGTTGTTGGAATATTGAATGGGGCCCATTCCCTGATGCGACCTGAGCTGAGCTAATGCAGTTCACCACTGAGAGCTCCCAGTTACTTTCCTGGGTACGATTGACAGCAAACCCAGCTGCACTGAGTAAGGGAAGAAGGCACATTGCCTAGAGTGTGGGGTGTGAGCTAAAACCACAGGACCTTTGCAAGAGTCTCCAAGAGGCCTTCATTAATGTCTGCTGCCCCAGAACCAGGGAAGCCCCTTTTTAGAAGTACCTCAACCCTGGAGAGGCAGCACCTTGAGCTCCAAAAAGTGGCTGTCCTCTGCCTATGACTTCCCACATCAAAAATCTTCAGCCTATGGGCACTCTATTTAACCATTAGTCAAACTTGTGACCACCAGACAGTCTACTTCTTGACCCAGCTTCTGAAGATGCCAAGCACGGGCTAACAGGGGAAGGGGTGTGGGTAGTGCATTGTGGATCATTGTGCTCTGTCCATCTGAAGTGGACTTAGAGCTGTCCGCTCTCTGCTGTGTGTTCTTGAGCAGCTGGGGAACAGCTGCTTTGCTGCACCTCAGCAGTGGGTGAGAAGACTCCACTGTCTATTTATCCTAGAGCAGAAAGGGCTACAGGATGAAAGGCACTGAATAAACATCCGATATCATGAGTGCTTTGTTCACCTGTAATGAAGCACATTATTATTAGCCTAGCACTGTGGCTTCCCAGCTGAGATATGGTTTGCTGGACCATTTGAGTCCCAAAGAGATGGGGAGGCTGCAACCCTGTGGGATTCTGCCTTTCCCTAGAAAGATGCTTGGGATCATTGCTAGGTGCCAACTCCCCACTCGACTATCTCTCGGCCCCAGAATCTCAGCCAGCTCACTCACTACTCGCTGTCAGGTTTGACTGCTCTCCGCTTCTTGTACAGTTTAGGGGCAAACATTAGGTAGGGCACAAGCTTGTAATACAGATCTTATGTAGAGAACAAAATATTCTAAGGATCCATTCAGCTATGGACTTATCTTCAACGTATGCCTGGAGAGTTGAAAGGATATATTTACCACCTGGACTCATATGCGTGGATTTCAAAATTTTTTTTACCAGCATAAACTTATCTGGTTTTAAAAAGATTAATTTATTAACTTCTTTGAAAGAGTGACAGAGGAGAGAAGGGGGCAAGCAGAGATCTTCCATTCTAGTTCTCAGAGCAGCCAGGACTCAAACCAGCATTCAGATATCACAATTGGTGGCTTAATTTGCCACCATGTCAGCCCTAACTTACCTTTCAATTCCATTTTACATGAATTTTTTGTAAAAGTTTATTTGAAGGGCAGAATGACACAAAGAGAGATCTTCTATCCCTGGTTCACTTCCAAAATGGTGCAACACCCAGGTCTGGGCAAGGCTAAGGCCAGAAACCAGGAACTCCATCCTGTCTCCCATGTGAGTGGCAGGGACACAGCATTTGGACCATCATCTGCCAGACAAGGAGCAGAGTAGCCAGAACATGAACCAACACTCTGAAAAGGGATGCTGACATCTGCAGCTTAACCCCTTGCACCACAATGCTGACCCCTCTCATGAACTTTTTGAAGTTCCTTTGTATTTTTACCAAGAGAGGAACTTGAAGCGCCTGGAGAAGTTTACCCAATTATGATAATATGTTGGATTTCTTGTTTTTAAATTTCAACTTTATATTTTATTTTTTGAGATGACATATTTTTAATTTAGATTATAGTCAAAAGTTCAATGCTCCACTAAATAAAACGTTCAACAAATAAAAAGTGGAAAAGACCCTAGTTCAGCAGGAACATATAGGCAAAGGCTATCAACAATAATCAAATAAAAAGATGTTCAGCTTCACTCATAGAAAGTAATTTTCCCAAGTAGTTTGTACTTTGAACTGAGGATGGTATGCATTTGTAGGCCCCAGCACACATATAATACCATTTAATCCACACCACATCCCCATCTAACAAGTGAGGGAAATGAGGCAATAATTTGTCAAGTAACTTCCCAAGTCTTCCAGCCACATGAGATCCAGAGGCAGGGATCTGAACCTAGGACGCCCACGTCTACTCAGCCAGCTCTGCAGTGTCCCTGTGAGCCACTCATTCCATCTGCAGCTCTCTGTATGGGCACTGTTAGCCTTGCTATAGGGTTAGGGTGAATAAAAATGAAGGATTTGCCCAAATATTCAGGGAGACAGAGTCTCCATAGAGCCTCCCACTCTCCAAGTTTCGACACAGCTCCCTGATGCATCAGCCTACAGGTCTGCATCTAGGGAACCTCAAAGCAGTTTGTGCATAGGTAATCAGTGAGCCTGTGCTACTACTGTGTTCCTGCATTCTTGACCCAGGAGAAGGGCTTTGTGTCGTAAAAGCAGCAGCACTGCAATGCCATCAATAAGGAGGTGTGTTTCTGCTATTAGTTTAAGTAAGAGACCTCCGAGACTTTAGTTCCTCAATTCTCAAAGCATCCACTTGCCTTTCTCATTGTAAATCTAATCCAGTTTTACAGCATAGCTGAGAGTTACTCTGTGAATAGGTGTTTTCTTGAAGCTTTAGCTAAGGAAATCAGACTGTGGGTGCTAAGTAATGGTAATGAAAGAACACATTTTCAGAGCAGCAAGCTTAGCCTCTTAAGTCATAGCCTGGCAGGTGAAGCATTTCATTCCCACCTCTGCCCCATCTTGGTTGCCTTGTGCCTTTAGGAATGTGCCTTCATGTCTCTGGGCCACAGTTCTCCCAACTGTAAAACAAGCAGATGAGGAAATATAGTTTCCAATTTCACTTCCAGGGTTCATGGTGTGTGGATCCGAACTTGAGAGTTTTAATTTCTTTAGAGATAGTTCCTGAATGCCCCAAATCACGTTTGGGTGGTGTTTCTACAAGCCCTCTGGGGGCAGAGTCCCCTTGTGTTGCAGACAGAGTGGATCTTGAAATGGCCAGCACAGGAGCAGTTCTTATACTAAAACTAGAAACAGAAATAGGCTGATGAAGAATCTCCTAGAAGAGTTATCAAAGCTTTTAATTCTGTGATTTTGCTTAAACTCTTCCAGCTGTTTATCCATCCCAGAATTGAGTATTTGGAAGCTCCACATACATCATGATATATATTTGACCCCAAATTCTCTTTCGCTGTTAATATGGGAGCAAAGGGTGGTGAACTGTGTTTTATCCTAGGATTTATGTTCCTTCCTTTCACAGCAGTAAGATCATGATGAAAATGATTAGGAATAAATGATGAAGAATTTTCTTTTACATTAAAAAAACCAAAAGCATGGCCAAAGCATGGATCCTGGGTAGCTGAAAGAAATTTCCAGGCAGTCATGTTTTTTATCCATCTAATTTGCCACAATTCCACAAACTATCCTGGCTTTTTGAGTTTCCACAGATCTTTCACCAAGCCCACCAGACTCACATGGTGGACCTGATGTATTCAGAGACTTGGGTCCTCAAGACCCCCTTATTTGTCATCCTGCCGTTCCAGGCATGCAATGAGTTCACCACCCACGTGATGAATCTCCTGCGAGAACAAAGCCGGACCAGGCCCATCTCCCCGAAGGAGATTGAGCGGATGGTGAGCATCATCCACCGCAAGTTCAGCTCCATCCAGATGCAGCTCAAGCAGAGCACGTGCGAGGCCGTCATGATCCTGCGTTCCCGGTTTCTGGATGCGCGGTGAGTGTTTGGTGGGGCAGTGCTGCCCTATCCTCTTGGAGAACCACAGGCTGGCCATCTTTGAAGGCTCCAGTTTCACCACATTAAGTGCTGAGCCAAGCAGTAGCATGAAGATAGTAGATGGTCCTTACTTAGTTTTGGTAAAGACAGGTTGGGAGGTTGGAGAGATCATTGGTATCACCCAGGGCTAAGAAAATGTGTGATTAGAGAGGATGATTTTCCTGACCATTGCTACTCGTACTGGGTGAGCAGCAAGGATGACTTAATTATCGTGTGAGAGAAGGCGGAATATTTTTGTGTTTGTAGCCTTGGGAGCCTCTGCTGTAGATGCACATCATAGCCATGGGCCTGTAGCCATCTCACTACCATGCTGCAAGGATATGCGTTCTCTAAGAGTGTCAGTTCTGTTTGTTTGAAAGCTGTCCATAGATAGGAAGGATGCACATTGTTCAGTTCAACACTCATGTATGAATACATTGCCATGAGCCACACTCTGAGCTGAGTTTTAGACATCCAGAAAGGAGTAAGACATGGTACTTTGGGCATAAGGGGCCAGGAGGTATCTGGTTTAGTGTTTTCTATATGGTATCGCTGCTAATGAGTTCAAAGGTTTCCTTTGAAGAAATTGTGGATAGAAGAGTCTTTTTTTCAAGAAGACAGTAACTGGGAAATAAGAACGAGTGATCAGTTCTTGGTTTTCTGAATCTAGATCAATAGATTTATAAGATTCACTTTGATTCCTTTTGCTTCTGTTTTCCAACTTATAGGAGAATGATAAATGTATCTTCCATCTACTTTAGAAAAATATTGTAATAATTGATATAATGCCTACGTTTCAGGGTGTATCTTTTATGAATACAGTTATCATCATTCGTTATTTCAATTCCTGAAAATAATTTCTGTCTACAGTTGTCATTATTAGAATGTCAGATACATCAGGGCCAGTATACCATTTTGTGATCTATAGATTTGTGCAGTTTCAATCACAGAGAATGACGCACTGTTCTCTTGAATTTCACCATCCTTGAAATCATATGTTAAACAACTCTCCTACCTGCATTTTTCTCTTTCTTCACAACTGTGAGCTTTACAGTCCATAAACATCTTTAAAATGTCTTGGCATCTTTTTCTAATCTCCCTTTAATTCCATGTGTTCTGAGTTCTTTGGAATAGTAAATGAAAATACCAGCTAGCAAAGTGCATCCCTAGACCAATAGAATCCTGTAGAATGTGTGAAAAGAAAGTGAAAATGAAGATAGGTTTTTTTCCTAGATTGATTTTAGTGATACAGCAGGAATAGGCAAAATCACCCTAAAGCACCACCCTAGCCCATGGCCATTTCTCAGCCTGACTTCTTTAAGGCAACCTGTTCCACACAGTGCAAAATGCAGTGACTGGTGGCCTCTGTCCGGGTCTCTCTTCTGTGCTTTTGCCACTATCACACTGCATGTGTCACTTCTATCCCCATGGTAACTCCCTGGTGAAGATGCTGGAGTTGGTATTTATGTTGGCCGATACTAAAAAAAAAAGAGAGAGAGAGAGATTGGGTCCAGACTGGGTTCTTTCAAGAATGATATCTGAGAGAAGGGAGAAGCAGAATCATTGTCTCATTGGCTTTCTTCTTGTAGTAATTCTACTGTGCCCAGTTTTGAAGGTCAGGCTCCAAAAGACCCAAACTCGGCGAGCTTTATACATAGTTCTTTTTACTTGCACCAGCCTTTGCCTAGATTGTTCCAGTTGGCACCAGAAGAACAATCACTTGAAGACAGAATCTCTTTCTTGCTTTGGTTGCAACCTTTGAATCACTGTCTCTGAGCCAAGATTCAAGAGTAAAACAACTAAACTATTGTGATTTATTTGGGGGGTGAGGGGAAAGTATATTTATTACCAGTGAAAGAACATAACCTCAAATGCCAGCCGAAGGCGGAGCAAATGACTTTCCCAGCTCAAAAATAAATGTTTGCCCAGACTTCCTGATTGAGGAAGTCACAGCATTGCCTCCAGTGTCCTTAACTACAACTGGGAAAGCAGAGCCAAGCAAACCCTAGGAAGAAAGACATACAGTACTCCCTGCTGACACCCTCCATTCACAGGCTGCCTCTGATGGGCAGGGCCTCCTCAAGAAAAGATTTCATGGAAGACAAATAAAGCACAAAGAGAGATTGATACAGTAATAGGATTAGCCTTTGTAATCTAATAGGTATGTAGAATTGAATGTTACTATTTTGTTGTGGAACAAGCCTTGTATTAGCTTTCTATTACTGCATAGCAGGTCAGCACACATTTGACAACAGAAGACACCACAGGTTTAGGATCTCGCAGTTTCTGCTGAGCAGGGGTCTGGACAAGGTTTAGCTGGATCCTCTGCTCCAGTGTCACCTAAGTTGCATTTGGCATTGGTGAGACTGTGATCTCCTTCAAGCTGGGGGTTCTCTTCTAGGCAAATTGTGGTTGTAGGCAGAATGCAGCTGCCTGTGATTGCAAGCCCAACCACAGGGGTTGGTTTCTCGGGGACTCCCCAGGCATGGGCAGTGTTGCAATGCAGCTGCTTGCTTTGTTTCTGAAAGCCAGTGGGAAAATCTCTCCATTTTAAGGTTTTCACTGACTCATCATTTTCACTCCTCAAAGTTGAGTGATTAGGAACTAATAAGAGGAGTGATGTCCCTTCAGAGTCACTGTCCCCTCCCCTCCCCGAGGAAGTATGTACAGCACGGGCCAGGAATCTTAGGATCTGTCCACTACACTCCTCTACTGAGTACTTGGCCCAGGTTTGTCCCTCCCAAGTCAAATCCTTTCCTCTTCCTCACATTGACTTAACAGTGCCGGGAAAGTTTGCCTGAAAAGTCTATCCATCCATTCAAAATTTATCGTCTCATGCTATGTACCAAACATTGTGCCATACAGGTTGATTGTCCAACTATACATAATGGCTTCCTTAGTTTAGAAAGAGAGAGCAAGCAAATTTGTCAGTACTGTAAATGATTTTCTTTTTCATTTTAAGCTTAGTTTAAAAAAATGATTTATTTGCTTGAAAGGCAGAGTTACAAAGAGAGAGAGAAAAAAAGAGAGGGAGGTCTTTCATCTGCCAGTTCACTCCCTAAATGGCTGCAACTGCCAGAGCTGGGCTTAACCAAAACCAGGAGCCAGGAGTTCCTTCCAGGTCTCCCATGTGGGTGTGGAGGCCCAAGCACTTGGGCCATCTTCTACTGCTTTCCAAGGCGCACTAGCAGGGAGCTGTATTGGAAGTGGAGCAGCCAGTGCCCATATGGGATGCTGGTGCTGCAGGCAGCAGCTTTACCCACTAAGCCACAGTGCCGGCCCCATGCTAAATGATTTTCAAGCAGTAATTCAAACTTTTTCCCATAACATTTTAAAACATATAGAAATAATAAATAGGAGATTAGAAATACACCTTTGTACTTCACCTTGATAGAGACGGTTATATAAAATGAATTACCAAAGAAGATGGTAAGAAAGGAAAAAAGGACATCTAGTATGGTCCAGTCCAAATGGCACTAGATTAAGACTTATTTATTCGCTTAATTGAACTTCTCCTGTCCTCTGTTATATTAGCCACTGGAATGCCAAAGACAAAGAAAATGTATTTAAATGTGGATCCAGACTTCACAGAGCACATAACCTCCTGCATTTTATGTAAATATTCAGAGGAAAATATTCCTATCTCGTATGTTATGGAGTAAAGCAGGAGGTGTCCAAGATGTTCCATGCTTTTGATGGGGTCCCCAGAACTGTACTCTGTCTCCAGGAAGGCTGCTGGACACTTGGCTCTGGAAAATATCAGTCTAGAGTTGTGTTGTCTGGTATGTGGCTATTTGATTTTAAATTTAAATTAATTATATTAAGTTAAACTAAATAAAAATTTAAAAATTAGCTGTCCACTTACTCTGCCCATATTTTAAGTGCATGCTAGCCGCCTGTGGCTAATGGCCCTGTATTAGAAAGCACAGATTAAGAACATTTCCCTCACTGCAGAAGGTACTATTGGGCAGTACCAGTCAGATGATCCTATGACGACATGTTAAAACTACCAATGACAACAGGAGCAGAACAAAAGATAGATTTAAGAGGATAGAACTAACAGGCCTTACTTTGGGGGCTCATCTTATCTGATGAAGGTAAATACATAGGAACAGTTGAGAATCACTCCTAGGTTCTGGCCATGCTAGCTACTCTTAGAGTCTGGCCATTCAAATATTCCAATGAATGAATAAATTAGCAACTGCAGTGAACTGTTTCTGTGGTGGCACCATTAAATAATAAGGGCTACAAACAGGAAAGTCAATTTCAGTGGAAGGTGCTACTGTTTTTGGAAACATAGTTTGGGTTAGCACCTACTGTATGCAGTGGTAAATAAGGCAATGCTCATTGGGGAGGTATTAGAGATAACATGTTTGGTAGTTAGCAATAGTTGTCTATGATGCCTGTACTTCTCACTATCATCAGTCTTTCATAAAAATGTCTCCATGGGCCCTGTGAGTCAAACGGTTTCTTTCCCTAAAACCTTGCATTTTATCATGTAATATTTAATCAACTCCCACATTTCTTAAACTAAAAGCCTAGACACCCATGATCAAAGCCCCTGATGGGCTTGAAATCACAAAGTTAACTCATAGAGCTGCTCTGTTCACTAAGTTTCTTGAAATTCTGAAAAACCCTCACCCTTGGATTTCAAAGGCCCTGGCTGAAGACAGCTACTGACAGGGGAGGTAAGCGATTCCGTCCGTCGGCGCGGATGAGACCACCTAGGGGCTAGTGCACATCACGAGGAGAACAGAGCAGGAACAGCTGCCGGCACCATCCCCACGCCACCAGCCAGATCCAGGGAGGCTTCTGTGAGCTCAATTGGAAGAGTCCCAAAAAACACACTGTAATGCTAATGCAAACAACCAAGGCTCTCCCAATTAGGGGAGCCTTCGGGGGGCCCTGGCCTAAAACAGCATCTTCTTCAGGCAGAGAAAAAGCCAGAAGTTATCTAAAGACCAGCCTGGAGACCAGTCAGCCTCTTGGCCATGTTCCTCAAATCCCCATCATACACGAGCTTTTAACACAGGCCTACTTTGTAGTTGCGCTTTTTAATCCAATCTGTCCAATTTTTGATGCTGGGTGACCCAGAAACTCAGCGTGATTTGGGAGAGTGACTTGGGCTTGGCGTAATCTGGACAGATGTGGTTAATACCTGTGGACAGATGGTGTTCATCCGGTAAAATCAGGCACTTTATTGTGCTAATTAATCCAAGAGGGACCCTGAAAATACAGTATTAGCTGAATTTCCTGTCTAGCATGGCCATCGGTGCTTTCTGTTGGCTAAATTGGGAAAGTCTATATCCTGGCATAACCTGGGATATTCTAGAAATCTTTACTTTAGGGAGAAGCTTTCAATAAAAGCAGGAAAGGAAAAGTGCGAATAGAACTCTCAAGATGAAGGCCCTACAGCCTCCAGGAGGGCCAACCTATGTCTGCAGTGAGCCCAGAGTCCCCGTTAAGAAGCTCTCTCAGCTGTCCTCAAGTCTTAGCTATGAGGAAGTAATAAAGCGCTTCTCACTTTATATTAATTCAATCAACACTTAAAAAAAAAAACCACAGAAAAACACCTTGATTCACAAAGTGGTTTGCTTTCTTTTGGCAACTTACATGTGGAAAAGATTTCTGCGGGCTTTTGTTTTACCACTTAGCTGCTGCACTGGCCAAGGAAGGCCACTTCTTTCCATCTAAGGAGGTCAAGAAATCAGAGGATTCATTGCAGTCAATTCTCTGACTTCTTCCCCAGATGCTTTTAAAAATGTTGTATGCACTTACCTGGGGTGGAAGAGACACAAAATGATATCTTGTTTGTAACATAGAACTTCAGAGTCCCTGTGTGATTTCTAGGAGCCAGTGTGCATAGTGAAAGAGGCTGGAGTCAGTAGTTGGACCAACTTGAGTTAAGATGGCTCTAAAACATACCAGCTAAGTGACCTATGAATACAGTTCTTCATCAGTAAATAGAATAACCGTATCTACCTTGCTAGTTGTGAAAAGTGGGTGACTGGAATCTATTACTGTAGAGATAAGGCCCAACGCCTGGATTTTGGTGGGAAAAATAAATCTCACCACTGACCTGCCTACTGTCCAAACCTGGCCTCCTTTCTCACTTCCTCCAACCCTGTGACATCAGTGAGAATCTTTTTATATGGAAGAAACTGAGGTGTTTTGCAAGGAGACCAAAGTCACCCAACTGACATTCAGTTGATGCAGGAATCAAAACCAAGATGGTTCAAATTTTGGTTAAATATTGTTCCTCTCTCCTGTGCCCAGATAGTGTAGAATGAAGTACGGAAGAAATCATTTTAGTCATGATTTGGTCATTCAGCCCTTTTGCACACAGCTTTTGCTCAACAATTTGTCTTCTCCTGGAAGTAGTTCTTGTTCTTTCCCATTTTATATTTATTTGGTGTGAACTTTGGTGGTGTTGTTTCCTTTCTCTTTATGAAGGCGGAAGAGACGGAATTTCAACAAACAGGCAACGGAAATCCTGAATGAATATTTCTATTCCCATCTCAGCAACCCTTACCCCAGTGAGGAAGCCAAAGAGGAGTTAGCCAAGAAGTGTGGCATCACAGTCTCCCAGGTAAGGGGTCCTACAGGAGGCTCATCCTGTAGCCTGGCCATGGTGGAGCCAAATGGCAGGATCTTGGAGGTCCTGGTTTACTGAAATGCATGCTTCAAGAGCTCCATCAGCTAAAACCTGAAAGTGGCAAGGTAAGCACTTGATGCATATCCCAGAGTTTCCAGGTAAGTGCCTGGAAGAGCTTAAGAGGGATTTGCAGAAGGAAGAGAATAAGTAGGGTACAGTATAAAAATAGGGGCAGGGTCATTTTCACTGAGCACTCATTCTCTTGCTTCAAATGAGTGAAGTATTTTACATGTACTTTGAACTTTCTTTGAATTTTTCCCACTGTTTTTTCAATCTTTGTCACTTCCTTAGCCCACTTTTTGCCCAATCCAAGAACTTTCAAAGGCAGTGAATGGAACTTGTTATTTTAGAGCCTTTTAAATGAAAAGGACTTAAATGTCTTCTCTTGATGTGCTGCCTCTGTAACTGATGGGGTGTAGGAATTTTTACATGTCACCATGATTACATTGGAACAGTTGCATGAAATGTCACTGAGTACCCCTGTCCCCCACAGAGCAATAACCACAGTAGATGCCTGTTGACTTGGAAAGATATGTTACAAAATTTTTATAGACCCAGTCTTCAACATTAATATGAAATACATAAGTAGGCAATATTTGTGTGTATCTACATTTTGTTCACTCAAAGGATCCTTCCAAACTTCATATTCAAGCTGAACCTCAAATGCCACTGCTGATAGTTCTGAAATCTATTGAAAGGTTCCCTCAGAATTATATTACATGCAAGAAAACTACGTATACTGATATTTCCATTAAAAGCAGGGAGGAGAGAGAGCTGTGGGGAAGTCTACTCTCTGGAGTGACTTCAGTTAACCTTTTTTTGAAATAAAGTAGATGTTATTTTGCATTGTCTGAACATCTGTTCTTCCTTCAGTTGAATCCTGGCTTCTCTTACTCCCCACAGGGTGCAGATCCCTTCTACCTGTGTTAGGCTCAGCAGAATTAGGTCCAGGCAGAATGTAGAATTCCGCAAAAAGGTATTTGCAATGGAGGGAGTGTCAGGGCCTCCTCGACAAGATGTGGGTTATTTTGCAGCAGGAAACATCCTTGAAAACCCCCTTTTAACCCAGACCTTCATTAGGTACCTTGACCTAGCTGAAGGTCATTTCTAGTCTTGACAGTTCTGGGAAAGTAGAATATCAGTGGTCAAATTCAAGTAGTTTTTTCTAGGATTGCAACCATTGTTGTCTAAATCTAGAGTCCTTGTTCAAAGGAAAAAAGAAATGGATGTTTTCTAATATTTGCTGCTTTGGGGAGGGATGATTGTAGGTATGAAACACATCACTGACTCACAAGTCAGTGAATTTCAGTCCTGAAATCTGTGCTTAGAATAGCATTAAATTACTCTATTGTCTGAAATTCAAGTTCAGGGTTCAGAATTTCTAATTTCCATTGATAGCAAAACCAACCTTTGTGAAGACAGCCTATATTACAGCTAGATAAGATGTGGAATCCTGGCTTGTTCCTTCTTTATGGAGATTCAAGGCACAAGGAATTTGTCCAATAAAATGATTGTCACCTTTCCCTCCCCACATCCCTCCCAAAGCCATCCCAGGCTCTTCACCTCACTGCTTCCCAATAGCACTCAAGCTACTCCACCATGGCCAGACATGTCCCCGTGAGAAGAAATATATGATAGAGTAGTAAGAGCATCTGATGAGGAGCATGTTTTTGACAAGAGTCAACCGAGGGATTGTAAGGAGCTCACTCTTTCTTTTTAGGATTTTAGTTGCATTTGCATTATTTGATTTCCAAAATCTCTCCATTTTATCAAATCCAGAGGATGATTTTTGGGCCATGTCTTTCTTGTCTTTGTTATTGTTAATAACCACCCTGGCTTCTTAAATTTCACTTCACACTCTTTGCTTTACATTCTTCTGAGTTTTCCTCCTTTCTCCTGGGCATCTTCTGCTCAGTTTTTTTTTTTTTTAATATTTATTTATCTATTTGAAAATCAGAGTTACAGAGAGAAGGGGAGAGACAACCAGAGAGAGATCTTCCATCTGCTCATCTATTCCACAGATGGCCACAATGACCAGGTGGAAGCCTGGCTGAAACAAGGAGCCAGGAGTTTCATCAGGGCCTCCCACATGGGTGGCAGGGACCCAAGCACTTGGGCCGTCTTCTATTGCTTTCCCATGCCCATGAATAAGGAGCTGGATCAGAAGTGGAGCAGCTGGTACATGAACCAGCGCCCTTTACCTGCTATACCACAATGCTGGCCCTCTGTTCAGTTTTCTTAAAAAATCTACTGTCTCTACCTATCTTAAACATTGTAGTTCTTTCTTTAGACCCCATTTTTTCATGCTCAAGCCAATAGTCCTTAACCATGCTTCATTAAAGGTATAGATTATTTTAAATCTACTAAAAGCTGTTGACTCCTCTCGATGCAAAAAGAAACAGAAAAGATAAAGCATACTTATCCAACAAAATCCACCTAAACATGCATCTACTGACCATTCTTTCCCTAGACCTCTAAAAAGCCATTTACGGCCAGCGCTGTGGCTCAATAAGCTAATCCTCCACCTGTGGCACTGGTACACTTGGTTCTAGTCCCGGTTGGGGCACCGGATTCTGTCCCGGTTGCTCCTCTTCCAGGCCAGCTCTCTGCTGTGGCCCGGGAGTGCAGTGGAGGATGGCCCAAGTGCTTGGGCCCTGCACCCCATGGGAGACCAGGAGAAGCACCTGGCTCCTGGCTTTGGATCAGCACGGTGCGCCAGCCTTAGCCAGAGGGTGAACTAATGGCAAAGGAAGACCTTTCTCTCTGTCTCTCTCTCTCTCTCTCTCTCACTGTCCACTCTGCCTGTCCAAAAAAAAAAAAAAAAAAATTTAAAAAAAGCCACTTACTAGGGTTACTTGAAGTGTGATCCACAGAAGGTGGCATTGGCATCACTGGAAGCTTGTTAGAAATGTAAATTCTGGCCGGCGCCGTGGCTCAACAGGCTAATCCTCCGCCTTGCGGCGCCGGCACACCGGGTTCTAGTCCCGGTCGGGGCACCGGATTCTGTCCCGGTTGCCCCTCTTCCAGGCCAGCCCTCTGCTGTGGCCCAGGAGTGCAGTGGAGGATGGCCCAGGTGCTTGGGCCCTGCACCCCATGGGGAGACCAGGAAAAGCACCTGGCTCCTGGCTCCTGCCATCGGATGAGCGCAGTGCGCCGGCCGCAGCGCGCCGACCGCGGCGGCCATTGGAGGGTGAACCAACGGCAAAGGAAGACCTTTCTCTCTGTCTCTCTCTCTCACTGTCCACTCTGCCTGTAAAAAAAAAAAAAAAAAAAAGAAAAGAAATGTAAATTCTTGGGTCTCAGTTCTCAGTCAGAATCCTTAAGGTTGAGGCCTCAATCTGTTTTAATAAGCTGTTCATGAACATATAACTTCGAAAAGCACTATTCCGCATACTTCATTTTTTAAAAAATATTTATTTATTTGAAAGTCAGAGTTACGCAGAGAGAAAAGGAGAGACAGAGAGCGAGAGGGAGAGAGGTGGAGAGAGGGAGAGGTCTTCCATCCATTGAGAGGGAGAGAGAGAGGTCTTCCATCCATTGGTTCACTCCCCAGTTGGCCCCAATGGCTGGAGCTGCACTGATCCAAAGCAAGGAGCCAGAGGCTTCTTCCAGGTATCCCACGCGGGTGCAGGGGCCCAAGGCCTTGGGCCATCTTCTGCTTTCCCAGGCCGTAACAGAGAGCTGGATCAGAAGTGTAGCAGCCGGGACTCAAACCAGCACCCATATGGGATGCTGGCACCACAGGCAGCAGCTTCACCCGCTACGTCACAGCGCTGGCCCCTCCACGTACTTTATTTAAGGAATCTATCTCATGCCCACAACAGAAATATAAACTCCATTCTAATATCCTGATGGGACTTCTCTCCTGGAGTGCCAGACTCATAGGTCTTGCTTCCTATTGGACTTTGCCATAGCTCTACCCATCAGCTCTTCAAACTTAACAGGATCAAAATGTGAATCAAACTCTCCCTACGAAATCTGTTATCCTTTCTCTAATACCTGTCTCATACTCTGTTTCATTTGTGCATTTCTAGTGGCTAACACATGTTAGATTCTTCATCTACGACTGTTGAGCAATTAGTTAATTAATGAAAGCACTGATTCCATGCATTGTCTAGAGCATAGGATATTGCCTAGTGGACAATATAGGAAATGCTGGAACTGAACTAGCATTTTCGCTACCAGTTCAAGTCTCAATTAGGAAGGAATCATTCCTACTACAACTCCCTGACCACGCTCTTCCTTCTCATTTTTTTCCATACCTGTCTGATTTAACTTAACTGGATCTCAGGCATTTCCTTTCGTCCTTCACAGCCCCCCTAAACTACCTTATCTCTCTTCTTTCTTCCAGTCATTCAGTTACCCCAGAAAAATCTCCTGGCCTTTTGTCCTCTCTCCTTAATTTATCTATAAATCAAAAAGCAATTATTAATAATTAATGGATGATGATTGATGCATATGAATAGTGAAGTTATATCAAGAAAAAACATCAATTCACAATGAAATTATATAGGCAGTGGTCCTGAAATGTACTCATAGATACACTCTCTCACCCAGTTTAACTCTTTTTTTTTTCTGTTTAACCAGCATGAAATTTTTTTTCTCATGAAATTTTTTTCTCTCTTATTTACTAATATTGCAATGATACAGTTTGACCATTATAACAAAGGCTTGGAATTTCTGTATAAGCTGTACAGACCTCTGAAGGCTACCCTTATAAGACATTATAACTTTTCTAATGCACTTAAAAAGTAAATAGAGGTTTGCAAGGCTTTTATCTGCCAAATATCAATTATATATAGTCTGTGATATGTGTGTGATCAACTCCCTCCTCCCTTATCAGATCCATAATTTTTCTGTGTCCCTATATAACAATCACAGCATTTTATTTTGAAATCACATCTGGAGCATGATGTATAAAACTTTCTTCCCCAAGGCAGAAATTACAGGGGTAAAACTTGAATTTCACTGTGTCTCCGCTTGTGTCTGGCAGAGGCCTTGGTATACAAAGGCTGAGGGACCAGATAGCTGCTGTGAACCACATGCAGGAAATAAATTAACAAATGAAAGTAAATTAGGTTCATTATGTTCATTGGCTCTAACATTTAAAGCCTGGAATTCAAAGAAGTAATCAGTTGTATGCTTCAGATTTCCTTACATAGATAACACCAAACTTTTCCTTATGTAGATAACACAGAATATTCAGAGAAATCGGTTGGATTGAATTATGTCAATCCTAAGGTCTATAGTACAATGCAGCTAAGAATTCAAGTCCATATTATTATTATTTAGCTTCTCAAAATTTTAAATGTATTATTTACAGCACTCATATAGTGATATATATCTACACTGATATTTTAAAATCTGTATTTTATGTGTGTAAAGTTAGCTTTAACATTGATAAGAAACAGGCATTACTCATGAATTCTTAGGCTTATTTTAGTGCCTTAACCTAAGAGGTAAGCGCATTGAAAATGCTTGTTCCAACTTAAAAGGACTCTAGGTTAACTGAGCAGCCCCTCTTTGGAAACATTTCCACCAGGATGGTTTCGCTGCGTTTTCACATTAAGCGAGGGAGTCTCATCTTGTGCAGTGGCTCCTCTGGAAGATCTAACTTCAGCTCTATTCAGTGATGTGCAGAGTCACAAACAGGAGGAGACCCTCTTGCCCACCCCTTCAGCCCCTTCAGGAGCCTCCTTTTTCTTCTGCAGTGTCCCTGAAAGACAAAAATGTTAACTTTCTTATCTTCTCTTAACTGCTTTAGGTATCAAACTGGTTTGGAAATAAGCGAATCCGGTACAAGAAGAACATAGGTAAATTTCAAGAGGAAGCCAATATTTATGCTGCCAAAACAGCTGTCACTGCTACCAACGTGTCAGCCCATGGAAGCCAAGCTAACTCACCCTCAACTCCCAACTCAGCTGGTTAGTTTTGTTGTTGTTGTTGTTTGGGGGGGAGGGGTGTTCTCCATTTTTATATTTGCTTTTCCTATATTGGGGTTTGCTTTTAATTATTCAAGTTCTTAAGTTACTGGTTTGATTATATTTTTTGGCACTTGTGATTTGTCCTTTCATTCCCAAAGTGCAATGTGTTAGACTGTTTGCAAGGTGGGTATCTGGAGGCTTGCATTAAATGGGTCTGTGTAAGTTGAGACAGAGAAAAATGGGTTGGTTTAATAAGATCTTTAAATTCTCTTTTCAGAAAATCAGTAGATAAGTGAAACTGAATACTTAGAGTTGGTTCCTTTGGGGTTCTATCATTTGGTCTGTTCCTTAAAGGTTTTTATCCTTGTCTGTTTTGTTTTTCCCTCCACATTTGTCTGGGTCACCTATTAGCATACATTCTTTACAGGAATATTCACACATCTAGCAAATATCATTAGAGCATTCTCGTCTTTAAAACCAGTCTACAATTATTTCTTTTATTTATATTTGTTCTGTATTATTTTATTTTGTTGGTTTCTCATATGCAACCTCTAAGGAAAATTGTCAATCATTAATAAAGATTATTCAGATTTCAATTTGCATGTTACATTATTGGTTATGTGCTGTGTTCTAAGTTTTATTTTAATGAATGTTCATTGTATCACTGATTTCAGATTAGGCCAACATGTGCCTTGTACCATCAATTCTGAATTTCCATATGTGAAGCACCAGTCAATAATGTATAAAATAGAACTTTCCTGTTCATATCACGTGGAGGGCATGTTGATACTTTTTTTTTGTAAGACAAAAGTAGAAATATTTCCTTGTTAAATAAATTTGATAGCAGGTTGTATTATTTCCCCATAATGAGCAAGATGCATTGACTTTGTGAGGTGCACATCCACGAAAGTTGTTGATTCCAGCTCTAAAGAGGCACACAATTAACTATATTGGCCACAATGTGATTAGAAATGTAATTTCTAACAATTCTTGGACTATGCTGTATCTCTGATTCCAAAGCTGATTTGTGCACTAAGACAAATTCTCTTTCAACCTCATGGTGACTTGTTATTGTAGACACGTAGCACTCCACACTGACATCTTCTGTGAGCTTCTAGATATATTAATTTGTTATCATTAGGTTCTCCAAGCCACAGGGCTGTATTGTCATGGCCTTCTTTTGTTTAAATGGAATCATGCATGAAGAATGGCTTGGGCTTTGTAAATGGATATGGTGAGACAAAGTAGAATTCAATCCAGTTTTATTTTTCCCAGCATGGCAAGTTGGGTTACTATAAGGAATATATTTGTTTTTTGAAGGTGTTTGCTTGTTTGTTTGTTTTCTTCTTTTCCCATCCTATTGTGATTGATGAAGGATCAAGGTTAGCAGGTTCAATAAACAGAGTTTCCTTCTTCCCCATCTGGTCAGTTATTAAGCATTTCAGCCCCAACAACAGAAGTTGAATTGCACTGCTAGGCAGACATTTCCACTTGTCTCTTTGGAAGAAGTACAATTCTGTCAACATTAGCAAAAATGCGCTCAACACTCCTGCAAAGGTTATCATAATGCAAAACAGACATCAAAATGACTTCTTCCTGTCCCTGATATATCTGTATCACAGATGGCTTAGCATGATTTATGACTAGTCCTTACAAGGGCCCTGTGGACTCCCTTCATTACTAAATCGGTAACTATTTATTCTTTCCAAAATCCCTTAAAAAGAGAAAAGTAAGCATTTAACCCTTACTCTGTGTTTAAGAGTTATGTTGGCTGTTATGGAGTGGCAGCCCATGGTTAAAGTTTTCTAAGGATTTTTTCTGGTAGCTTAAACTTCATGTGACTATTCTGAGCACAAAGTAAATTATAATGGAAAATTTGAGCTATACCTTCCAGTTGTGCCTAAATTTTTGGAAATAATATGCAAAGGAATCCCCTATGTAGTGCTTTTTCTGAAGTATAGACAAAAGAATATATTATTGTACATGTGCAATAGCATGGGATTTTGAAAGATAAATGTCTGAACATGAAAAGTGATCAATGGGCTTTTCTGTATTTTCTTCTGCTCTTAACACAACCCAAATCATTGAATAGATAAAATGAGAATTTTGAAATATTACAGCTTTTCACATAGGGTGTTTATATTGTTGTATACTGGCTATTCAGCAATTTCAAAGGATAGATAATAATTGAAATGGCAACTTTTAAGTAAGAAGTTGATATGTCAAAATACATTCTGGCAGAGTTTTAAGTCTAGAGTTCTTAAACCTAAGAATTTTTATTATTTTTTTAAAAGATGTATTTATTTATTTATTTGAAAGGCAGAGTTACAGAGTGAGAGGGAGAGACAGAGAAGGAGAGAGCTTCCATCCAATGATTTACTTCTCAAATGCCTTCAACCATCTGGACTAAGCTAGGCTGCAGCGAGAAGCCCAGAACTCCATCTAGGTCTTGCACCTGGGTGGCAGGAACCCAGATACTTGGGTCATCATCTACTGCTTCTCATGTGCTTTAACCAGGAGCTGGATGGAAGGCTGAGTAACCAGGATTCAGACCAGACACTCTGATGTGGGAAGCATTCAGCCCAAGTGGCAGCTTAACCTGCTGCACTACAACACCAGATCCCAAGAACATTTTATTTCCTCAGTATTGCAGCAAGAGTTTTTACCAGAAGCTTTTCTAAGTAGAAATCTAATTTTTACTGCAAAAAAGATAATTTATAAGTAAACCCTCCTCCCTCTAGAGGCTTCTGTGTAGAGAGCAACACTTCAGCCTGTTTTCTTAGACCATTTCTAGAACATGTTTTGTGGCTTAGCTGGTAAAGCCTCTGCCTGCAACACCAGCATCCCATATGGGCACTGGTTCATGTCCTGGCTGCTTCACTTCCCATCCAGCTCCCTCTGATGACCTGGGAAAGCAGCAGAAGATAGCTCAAGTACTTGGGCACTTGCTACCCGTGTGGGAGACACAGATAAAATTCCTGGTTCCTGGCTTCAGTCTGGTTCAGTCCTGGCTTTTGTGGCCACTTGGGAAGTAAACCAACAGATAGAAGATCTCTCTATCTTTCTCTATATATAATTCTTTCAAATAAATAAATAATTCCTTAAAAAATAAAGAAGCAAAGGCCACTTCCAAGCCTTCCTGTCTGTTGCTATTTGCCTTGTCTCATTTTTCTTTAAGCCCAGTTCATTACAAATTCACCAGGGATTAGGACCTGTGGAGGAGTAGCCAGCATTCAGAGACTTTAAGCCTGCTTCATGGTTTATACCAGCAGAGTTGGACAAAATGCATGAGTCAAATAGGAAGCAGGGAAAATTGAGTTTGTAGAGAAAGGAAAAATGGGGAAGCCATAGTTACAACCCTGGCTTGGTAATTCTGGAGGGACCTAGAATAATGCATTCTAGATGTCTTATTTTTGATGAGATTATAAAAACAAAAATTAAGACCTCAGAAAAATGATCCCTCTCTGGAAGCTTGGGCTGTCATCTGGAGAACATTTTAACATCCAAGAAGGAAGAAATTTGGTTGTGCATTACAGATGTTAGCTGTGGCACAGCATCAGCCTTGATGTTTTATCAGGTTCTATGATTAGCTAAGTGGTCACAGGATCCCCAGATAGGCAGTCTTATACTTAGCTATATGTGTACATCAAAGATAGCAGCCCATTCAGCCAGAAGGTTCTTCCTGTTACACTGTTTTAGTCGATGGCAACCTGTCCATAATCCTATGACACCTCCATAGAAGGTTTGGTGGAAATGCTTTGTGTTAAAGCCCTGAACTCTGGCTTCCTAAGGGAAATTTTTATGTAGTACCTCCAGTTAGAGAAGAGGTAACACATCCAGAAAAGTTGACTGGCCATTTGATAAATCCACAGAAATGCTTCTCAATTTTGTTTTTAAAAACCAGGTGAAAGACTTTATCTTTTAAATGTTTGCTCACGTATTATTTCTTCTTATGTTTCTCTCTTATTTTTCTGTGGGAAAGGAAAACCCTTCCTGCTGGAACTGGGTCTCTGATACCCTGCCAAGCACACCTATGGAAGGATTTTCACATGAGTCTAGCAACCCTTCCCCTTTTTATTCTGCCCTAAGGATAGAGTAACAACAGATTTTGGAATTTGGAAAAGGAAATGCAGAAACAACAAGAAACATAATTAACGTTACATCTAGAAAAGGGGGTCTATCCTCTGAGGCTTCAAATGGTATGGGGAGTCCAGGCTCATCAAGCTGGCCACACAATCTGTTTGAGGCCTTGAACAGAAATTGGGGCCATGCTTCACATGCAGGTACTTTATAAAACTGCTATGAAAAAGAATTCACACAAAGTATTAAAACTAACACTTTGGGCTCTTTAAGAGGTTCAAGGTCATTGGTTCACAGCTAAGGGTGATTTTGTACCCCAGGGGACATTCAATAAAGTCTGGAGATGTTTTTTTGGAGGAAGAGTGCTACAGACATGCTGTGGATAGAGACCAGAGATGTGGCCTGCCATCCTACAATGCATAGTAAAATCCCCCATATCAAAGGCTAGCCCAAGACAGAAATAGTGCCATGGCTGAGAAACCCTGCTCTTGGTTTAGGTTTTGTCATTACTATTCTATTTTTCAGATTATGAAGTTGAATGTTTTTTGCCTTTTTGTTTCTACCTGAAGAAACTTAAGTCTCCTGAAGATTCTTTAGAGTAGAAATTCAGTCTTCAGGAAATTGTCTTATGAAAATGGATGTTAACAGATTTTCACATCATTATGTTTGCCCAGGAAAATGCATTAGACTCATAGGTGAAGCATTATGTCGTCTCTGTTTAGTTGAGTGCAGATTCAGCTCTGTACATGCCCTGAATATCTGCATGAAAGTTTAAATGAGCCACTTGTCTCCCTTCCTAAGCCAAATTCAGAACCTTTTAACTGACACGCACATCTTAAAATGTGCTTCTAATAATTGCTGATTTCTTCAAAACAACCTGCAGGTAAGGTTGTTGAATGACCTTCTGAGCAAGCCAGGTAATTGTGTTTCAGCTGTCTGAGAGTCTCCAGCACCTCTAAGTAAGCCTGTTCTCTCTTTGTCTAAGAATTCTGCACTTCTCAGTAGGCGATCCTTTCTGTGATAAGTTTTTCCCAACTCACAGTGCTGGATGAAGAACGTGTCCTCCCTTCGTCATTTAGATTTTTGTGCAGACTTTTGTCTGCTTTAATATGCCATTGGTGGCACCTGATCTCTTCCCCGAGTGCAATCTGTGCCTCTAGATACTTATCAGAGTCGGCAGCCATGGGAGTGTTGTACATGGGTGTATGGAGACAATGCAATGCTGAGACAGCACAGCCAAGAGCACAAGGGACTGTTTCTGCAATTACTGCTGTGATACAAATGCATTTGTACATGAGGTGCATTTATATGCGCATATTTATCTCTGTGTACATTAGGCAGCCAGACATATTTACAATTTATCTATGCACATATATTTTTTAAGTCATCTGTGTCAATTGCAGTGTATATCTTGTAATGGCACAATCCCCGCCTTCATGATTCCAGGGGTGCCATGTTGCTGGGCATTGGTATAGCCCTTTGGGGGTTTCTCCCACTTCTCCATTTGTGTGCTAATTTCCAATAAACCATCAGCCAAGCATAGAGGGTATGTGTTTATTACATGGCATTTGATTGAGACAGAAATAAAATACCTGAGCTGCAAACTGAACACTCTTGGGGGAAAAAGTCGGATGACGTGGAAACAGTTGTCATTTGGGTTCTTGGAGCTGACTTGTCATGGTTCTGATGATGTCTAAATATAAGCTTATATTGCAATATGACAAAATGGTTTTTATTATTTGGGTTATATCTCTATGATTACAAAAAGACTTGAGATGGCTATAACTAGCATATAAAGGCCTGGATTTGACATATCTTGGCATATCAGTGGGATCTATCCTACACAGTACTTCATCCATATGTTGGGGAGGACAATTTCAAAGACATGTTACAGAAAGTTATAGGTCAAAGCCTTCACCCCAGTGACTGGGTATAAGTCACACCTAGTCCAGTCTTATGACTATTTTGCTAAGACCCATATTTTGTAATTCCTTTCAGATAAGGTCAACAAAGAAATGTGTGCCAGATGAGGCAAGGGCATGTTGCGGAACTATGGCGACATCGCAGTCTTTTATTTCCCTCCTCCCCAAGAAAGCATTTACTTTTTCCTAGGAAAGAAGGAATGAGAGGGGATTTAGGTGCAAGGTCATTTTATGTTGTAATAGTTAGTTCCTTGCATGTGGGTGAACATCCCACAGAATAAAGAAAAATGGAGATATTTCTGGTCTTGGGGTTGTCCCCTACTTTTATAAATTATCTGGTCCCTCTACATGGCTCCTGCTGTTGGAGTATAAAGACACTGTGGATATAGTTAAGCACAGAGCTTAATGGCAGAGTTGGGCATTCATCACTTTTAAGTGGTCCCTTCTATGGGGCTAAAAACCTTCTACTTTGCTTAGTTGCAGCAGCTCTCCATGTGGGACAGGACAGCTCTTTGGGAGAGCTCAAAAAAATTTTTTTTTTAAAATCCATATATTAGCAGAAAAGAAAATGTCAGAGCTGAGGCATGAATCATTGTTGGGCAATTCCACACTGATGATGGCTGTCTCAGAATATGAGGGCAAGAGTGCAACTTGAATGATATAGGGTTGGAAATAATAAAATGCAACTGACCTGGGTCCCTAAGGTCTCTCCTTTTCCAGGCTAACGTCATGTTTTAACTAAACTTTGCACGTTGAGCTTTCTTTCCTAATGCGCTGAGCTGCACGATGACTTCAGAATAATATCAAGCTTTTGCAAGCTCTTGTGTTTAGGTTGAGAAAGAGCTAGATTTGTCACGGTGGAGCTGATGGGTTTTGAAGGGTACCAGGGTGGACCTAAATGCCAACTCTCTGGATGAAGTCTCCATCTCTGGGAGGAGAAAGCACATGGTTAACATGGAGGCCTACTTTTAAGATTATCATTGTCAGCATTTCACATTTCGTACATGCTTGAGGATTCTGGCCCATTATTCAATGTCTTGATCTTGCATTTTGAACACCAACAGGTTGCAGGGAAGGAGAGGTTATGCTTATGTAGTTTTGTGGACCTAAAGGCTTCTTGGGCTGTCTACCACCCTGCAAGTAACATCACCTTCTTCCTAGAAATAAGGAATGTCAACAGACCCATATCTTAGGGCCAGCTCAATTGTGTATCATTGCTTCCATGCTGTTCCTTCTCAGGTGCTGCTCCTCATATGAGAGGAGATAATAACATAGTTAGACTCCAACTGAATAGCTCATGTACTCCATTGTGCTGGAGAAATATCATTGACCAGCCTATAGTCTTCATTTGTGGTTCCCCTGCCAACTTTAGAATTTTAGTCAAGTAGGAAAGAGAGACCCTAGGTCTGGAAACTGTCTCCCATCCAAATAGATTAAGTTGAGAAGACTAAACGTTTTCTTTCTCAGCTTGATGCAGTCCTATGGGCAACTTTGTAGTAAGGTGTGGCTTCATATAACCTGAAAGATGTGCACCCTTTATTGCTTGCTCTGTTCTTCATGCTACTAACCAGACTCTATTGTTGTTATTTTTATTTTAGCTTTTGGTGGGAGGGGGGGTTGCTTTGCATGTTGTTCTTCCTCTTGGCTGTTAGTTGCGGGGGTCGAGCCTTTTCCTTTCTGTGATTCAGGTGCCTCACTCTTTCCTTTCCAGGTTCTTCCAGTTCTTTTAACATGTCAAACTCTGGAGATTTGTTCATGAGCGTGCAGTCACTCAATGGGGATTCTTACCAAGGGGCCCAGGTTGGAGCCAACGTGCAATCACAGGTAGGGACCCAGCCAATATGCCGCCAGCTGAATGCACTAGAGCCCAAGAGCCCTCAGTTGTATTGGCACTTCCTGCTTCTCTGTAGGGAGAGAGAAAGAGAGATCAGAACCAAAACCTTATCATCAGCCAAACCAAACCAAACCAAACCAAACCAGATAAAAGACACCATTGTCATGGGGAATCTTGTCCACACTTTGTGAATGCATTTGGCTCTGGCTTGTCAGTCACACCAGGAAGGCAGGAGAGGAGTGGCAGTACAGGGTGAGGTAGCCAACGCGTATTAGGCAAGTGGAGCTGAGTCTTTTTCATTCACCAAATGGGAAACGGCGGAGGAGTGTGGTCCATTGTCGCAATTTCCAAGTCTTGCTCCCAGTTGTTGGATCCCCACACTCAATTTTTGCCAAATAGGGGGGTAATTAATGAGCAAATACATTAGTATCGCATGTTTCCATTTTAAGCTTTAAAAACACACAGCTGGTTTGACTCAATTCATCTTCTTAGTCATCCTTGAGATCAAGAGACTTGGGTTTCGGGTGATGAGTATCAATTTGTGTGG
This sequence comes from Sylvilagus floridanus, assembly GCA_949820135.1. NCBI lineage: Eukaryota > Metazoa > Chordata > Mammalia > Lagomorpha > Leporidae > Sylvilagus > Sylvilagus floridanus. The sequence continues at coordinate 126,353,404 of OX463225.1, forward strand.
GGGAAGCAAAAATCAAACTGTTTGGTATAAAACCTCAGTGCTCCTTAGTGAACTGTTTACCTTCATGACACCTCAGCAAGGCATCCATCCAACTATGTCAACATGAAGCATGATGTGAGACAGCCAAGATGTATGTTCTGACATGGATTTATTAGGGAAGTTTTGGGCCATGTCAATCCAAGTTCCTACCCTGCACGTGAAGCAGGAAGTGTTACATGCCTGGCATAGAACACCTGGCCAGTGATTCAGCCCCTTGCTTGGGAAACATTGCCTGGAAACCAGTTTGAGGAGGTGGTCAGACTTTGGTCAAATGACTAAACTAGCTATCATTTAAGTCCTCAAACAAGCATCAGAATCATATACCATTCTGTCTGTGAGATGGTGGCCCAAACCTCTTCTAAACCAAACTCGCTTTTATTGGATACCCAACAAAGGAGAAGCTAGCAGGATGATCTATGGGGAGGAAGGAGAAATGTCTTCCCCTTGTGACCTTTAACCTCCTCTGTCACCCCATTCCCTGCCATCTCATGCTGTGTTGTTAATGAATTAACTTCAGTGTTGGAAATCCTAGTTTTCTTTAACATGTTACCATCTTGCTTACTGAAGTCATAACTGGTAATGTGCTTGATATATAGAGAATACCCAGGCTCTACCTAATGGACTTTTCCTAGGAAGAGTTTCTCCAAAATGATTGTGTTAATTGGGCATGCCCAAATGGTATCCTGTAAGATGATGATCTGCCACCCTTTCCCTGCAAGTCCCTGACTAATTTCCTCTCTGTTGTTGTTCATCTGTTTAGGTGGATACCCTTCGCCATGTTATCAGCCAGACAGGAGGATACAGTGACGGACTCGCAGCCAGTCAGATGTACAGTCCGCAGGGCATCAGTGTAAGACAACAAGGCTCCCCCACCCTTTGTTTCTATTCTATCACTACCAATTATTTCAACGCCATAGGGCCCAGAATGCCACTTAGTAGGACTTGTCTTAGCTTTACGGTCACCTAGTTTCTTGTTTCTGTATCGGTCATGCCATCGGCAGCATTCTACCCACAAAAAAGTGGCGACTGGGCAGGCTTCATGCAGGCAGCTGGCGTCTAGGGCTGTCAGACGCAATCAGTGTTTGCATGGCACCTGCGGCCACATGCGTTCAGCTGAGAGGAGCTGCTAAACAGGTGACACCTAGTACAACAGTGGTAGGAAATGTCACCACAAACTGGGGCCAGACTACCTGGGGAGAAAAACCAGTGACCAAAACCTACTGCACCTGGAGCAGAGGTCTAAAACCAAACCTTTTTCCAGTCTCCCTATGGATGATTAAAAAAAATTAACATAGAGGCTGGGTATGTTGAAGGGATAGGGAGGGTACAGACCATCTTGTACTTGTTCTTGGGTGCGCTCGCGGCTCCTGACTAGCATGAAAATTCATAGCGACAAGCTATGTCGCACAGAGTGAAATCGATCAGACAGACACAAGGAGAACCGAGTGTAGATTTGGGACAGCAATCCAACTTGATTTCTCAGATCAATCGTCTGCTATCTCAGCAGCGGTGACAGCAAGCTGGGACAAGAGGGCAGCCTGAAAAAGGAGGCTATTCTTTAGGTTGGGGTGATTTCTGGGCTTTTACAGGTCACAAGGTGTTCCAGGAGAACTATTGACTCCAAACTATTGACAGGAGCTGGGATTGGATGTTGGTGATCATTTTTATTGTTTCTATTGTTATGATTAAAGTAAATGAGGGCTGGAAGGCAGGGAAGGTAGGCATGATTTATTAGTGAAAAGCTAGTGTACCCAAATGGAGGTAGAATGTGTGCAGTGAGGGAGATGATGGGCTCTTCAACTCTGCAGTGGTCAACGCACACATATTTCTGGCCAGCTTGGAAAGAATCAAGAGGACACCAACTATTTCATCAGATGAGGACTGGTTGAAAGAATTAAGGATCTCTGCTTAGGAGACAAACCCAGGTGGTACAGAATGGTTTCACACATGCTATCATTGGAGAGAAGGATTGGAGTCACCAGGAATGCTCTAATGGGGATTGGAGAGGATCGCTGAGTAGAGTTTCACAGAAATAGATTTCACTTCAACATTTGATGAGCCTTTCTCATAGTCATAGTTCTCCCTCCAAAAAAAAAGGAATTGGATGCCTTTGAAAGTCAAGGATTCCCAACGATGGAGAATTCAAGCATGGATTGGCTAGTTTATTGGTAAGGATAGTGTAGAAGGGAGCTGAGCACCAGACTCATTGTTTTGGTGACTTGACCCCTTACGGTTAAGAATTCCAGATCTTCTACATTCTTCAGACAGAATTCTCTTTAATCTGAACTAACTCTGTTAAACATGCTTTGAGCAGTAGTGTTACTTTCTAGGAGGCATTTCCAGAGCAGAGAGGGAGTCTCTCCACTGCGTGCTCATGCTAACGATATGAATTATTATTGTGCAAATGGCTGACTTTTGAGGAAGCCTGCTTAGAAAAATAGAGGATGCTGAGGTTGGGGAAGTATATTCTCAAATTAGCTTCCAAGTGAATGAAGTAGCTCTATACTGGTCTGTGTGTGTGGTGGTAGCAGGGGATGAGGGTGTTCAAGTGTATATACATTTATGCACTTCCTGAATCTTTTTGAGATGTAAGATTTTTCCAGAGAAAGCTTTGCTCTGTGTATAATTAGAGGAGAGAAACATGAGGAGGGCACCAGAGTGCCCTACTCAAAAAGGAACTGAAGAAATGTCCACGTGACCAGGCAGGAAATGGCTCTGACAGTTCTCTGTTTGGTGCCTTTCTTCCCAAAAGAGCAGCATTCAGACTGCAGGGGGTGTGGAGGCGGGAGTGTCAACATTGACCCATCTGACGTCATCTGGAAGGCTGGGAATCATTTCTGAACTACTGCAACTGAACATGTGCAGACAATTACATCTGATTGCATAAGCCCACGACATAACTAAGCTGGAAAATGCCACTTGAAAGAGCCTCTCATTTTGTATTAATTTTTTTGGACTGTGAATTGTGTGGCTGTTTTATTTCTGGGTCTTTACAGAGTAAATGAATCAAAGACTAGTCATGATAGGATATATCCCTTTGGTATCCATTTTTAAATTGTGCCACCTGGAGGAAGACTGGAGCCAGTCAGAGTGAGATGTGCTTAGAGGTACTGGCGTTTGATGCCAAGACCTGTGCCTGTACAGAGGAGGGCCACAGCTGCCAGGAGAAAGAGACAGCGAAGGAGAGACAAGAGGAGGCAGGGGCAGGAATGAAAGGCTTGTGCCAAGAAATAAAAATAAACAGTCCCTAACCCCAAGGCAGCAATGGAATTCCTAGATGGGCTCTGGGTTGTATTTCATTTGGTGCAGGACTTTGTCTAAGCAGACTTTCTCTGCTCCTCTGGCTGGGTTTTCACAGCACCCGTGTCTTATCCAGCCAGCCTCTATTTTAAGTCCTGTGAAGTTCAGACCACTTGCCACTGACCATATAGCAATAGAGTTGCAAGGTGCAGTGAGCAGAGTCCTCTGAAGGAAGTTGGGAGACACTGGTTCTTGTATGCCACATACCCACAGGCAAGCATTGACTGTCTTCTAGAGTCCGCACCCTTGATACATCAAAGGCTACTTTAGGGAAAATGAGAAAATAAATAGGAAAGGGTTTGGCAAAACATAAATCGTTCCACGTGAATGCAGAGTGAAATGTTAGAAGTGAGAACTTTTTAATTTGAGCCTTTTTCCTCCCCCTGGGTGAGCAGTTTTCACAGTAGGTAGTTCCTAGCCAGGATAGGTTAGGACACAGTTGTCACTTCTTTTTCCCCTGCTGATGGAAAGGTATGATTTTGAGATGGATATAAAAATATACAAGGCCTAAAGACCCCTTCCTTAGGTGTGGTGAGAGGTAAATGACACCCCCATAAATACCCTGTGTTTTCTTATGACAGAGGGCAGGGCTTCCTGGGCTGAGGGTGGCTCTGAGTAGTGGAGGGAGATCATGTCACTTCTCTGTTGTTCACACATAAAGGTCACTTAGCTGTCACATGCTTTCCTTTCCCACTGCCACCATCCTGGTTCTAGAAATAGTTCATCAACTAGACTGTTGCAGTAGCTTCCTAATCACCCTTGCTGTCTTGGGTTCTCCTCTCTCCTGCCCTCATGCCCTGAATTTTATCAATCACTCAGAGATCAGCTGCTGTCCTTAGTGCCTACCCAAAGAAGCTTAAGTCCTGAGTCTAAGAATCAGAATCTTCCACATGCTGGCCCCAACCTACCTGTCCATCCAGCTGCCCTGTCCATCTTTCCCCCATCAAAGGGAACTTCAGAAGCTTTTAAGAGGACCAGCTCACCTTTAGCTGGGTATGCACCTTTATCCTCCATGTTCACTCACACATGTCATCTACCCCAGCATCCTTTTGATCCCACACCCGCCTTCCCTATCTCATTCCAATATCAAAATCAGCCTTACTCCCCCAAGCCCAGCTCCCGCATGGTATTTCTTCTCAGTCTTCCTCCCTCTCCTCTCGCTATTTTGCCACACACACAGCCTTCCCTTGTGTTATGCATGTGCAATTTATAAAACATACTTAATTTTCTTTGTGTCCTTCACTCTTATGTACATATGTGGTCCTAAAGTGCACATATTAATTGCTCAGAACATGTTTGTTGAATGAATAAATCAGATAAGAGAAGAAAAGATAGTGCTTAAATAAAACTGCATTTTGATGACCATAAGCCACACCTGTTGTATCAGCTATAAAGTATCCAGTGATAATTATTGCTTTAAAGGCTCCCCTCATCCACAACTATACCATCTTTTAAGTCTGAAGCTGTCATCAAGTCTACCTTTCTGGCAAAAGTTTCTGAGCTTCTTGGCCAATGCAGATTCTCTATGAATAAAATTCAGATCACATTAAGTAAAATGGAATTACACAGTGAAGATATTGCTGAGGCAGTTCTCCCTTTGATTCTTTTAGTTGCTGCTACTCTAAAGAGTTGCTGTGAAAGCACGCCTCTTTGTGCACAACCATCCTTGGAGTGACACATCATGGTCTCTGACGGGATCCTCTCTGTCCTCCCTGCTAGACGTGGAACAGGAACCCCACACCCTGGTGGAAGGGAAAGCAGCTTGAAATAGGAAATGCAGATCCTTCTTTTTTAAAAAGGATTTATTTATTTACTTGAAAGTCAGAGTTACACAGAGAGAAAAGGAGAGGCAAAGAGAGAGAGAGGTCTTCCATCCGCTGGTTCACTCCCCAATTGGCTGCAATGGCCAGAGCTGCACCGATCCGAAGCCAGGAGCCAGGAGCTTCTTCTGAGTCTCCCACATGGGTGCAGGGGCCCAAGGACTTGGGCCATCTTCTATTGCTTTCTCAGGCTATAGCAGAGAGCTGGATTGGAAATGGAGCAGCCCAGACTTGAACCAGCACCCATATGGGATGCTGGTACTGCAGGTGGCAGCTTTACCCGCTAGGCCGCAGTGCAGGCCCCTGTGGATCCTTCTCGTAGTTTTTCTTTATAGGAGTCACTTCACCACGCTGTTTTGTTTGCCACATCTGCAAAATATACCAGAAAAGCAAGCCCAAAGTTTGCTTTGTATTCAGTGGTTCTAGAATTCTGCATTCACGATCTTTGATTCTTACTACTAGCTCAAGTAACCCAAGACTAAATGCAGACTCTTCTACCCCCTCCCCCCGGAAAAGAAAACATTTACATCAGATTTAGTGTCTTCCATTGCTTTCTAGGCCACCCCATTCATCCCCTTCAAATAGTGTCTTGAAGACCTACATGAAGAGGAAATGCTCTCGTTACGTGACCTGTACCCTTTGAAGTCTCAGAGATTTGCCATAGCAAAAAGCATTATTCTTTAGGATGAAACCATTTCTTTTTAATTGTTTGAAAATATGCATTAAAGGGAGTGAATTCACCCCCAGCCAATTCCAAATATGAACAGATCCCCCTAGAGATTTTTCTGATTCCTAAGTTTTGGTAAAGTGGAAATGAAGTATTATTGTTATCTCCGTAAAGACAACATACATGAATATCAGTTTACAGCAGAGAAATCTCATGAGTTTTGCTTTGGATAATTAAAGTAGTGGAAGAATGGACATGAAGCTATTGTCTTTATGAGCCATAATGCAGGTGTTTTGTTTTTTCTTTTCTCCCATGTCAGGGGGAACAAAGAGGGAAGAATATTTACCAAGTAAGTAAATAGAATATAAATCCTTAGGGCAAAAATAGCCTCCTATTTAAGTAAACACATCTTAGGCATTTGGCTATCACGAGGGTTGCTCAGTAACATTTGGCCACAAGCCATAATTTTGACTTTTTTTTTCTTTACTTCTAAGAGATCCCTCTACTTAACAGTGTATATTAATAAGATGTTGCCGCATGTGCAATTGTAGCACTGGCAAGTGAGGGTGATAATTACAATTCAAATACAGCTCTTTAAAAACTCCTGTTAACTATACAAAGTCTTAACTCTCCTGCTTTATCAGGCTGCATTTGAATTTGGAAGGGATTAAATGAGGTCCAGATGTGCTTTCCTGTTTGTTGCCTGTGTGTAGCTTCTGGTGCTGTGGCCAGGGTAGTGAACAGCCTCAGGCCACAAGGGGAGAGAGAGTATGAGGAGGATGGAAGGGTCTGGACTCTCTGGGACAGGACAGATTCTGCAGGGAAGGAAGGCAGTGGGAACAGAATAGATAGACACCTGCCTCTAGGAAACAGACATCCTGATGCTCCCTCATCAGAAAACCAAAGGCCAACAGAGCTGTCCCTTTCCTTCTTGCATTTTCAGATTTTTCAGCCTTTATATTTTATCAATTCCGGTATCAGATACCAGAAGACCATTTCATTTCAGCCCACAATAGTTGAAGAAGCAGAAAAATCCCTATATTGTAATTTAGGGTGCAATCCATCATTTTTCCCCAGCTGCTAACTGAAAGCTTTTAAACAGACAACAAATGAGACTGGTTCATTCAATGGCCCACTCATTTATTCATCCATTTAGTCACTCATTTATCCATTCATTCACTTAACATAAGCATTTTTGACCTTAGGGAGCAAAGCTATGTCATGCTACCTCCAAGTCAAGTTTGAGAAACCTGGTATTTCAGGTGGTTCAAAATCCTCTTGCCAATCATGGCATATTTTATTTATTTTTTTAAAGATTTATTTATTTTTATTTAAAAGGCATATTGACAGAGAGAGAGAGAGAGAGATAAACAGACACATCGAGTTTTTTCATCCATTGGTTCATTCCCCAAATGGCCACAACAGCCGGGCCTGGGCCAAGCTGAAGCCAGGTGCCAGGAGCTCCATCTGGGTCTCCCACATGGGGTGGAGGGGCCCAAGCACTTCGGCCAGCTTCCCCTGCCTTCCCAGGTACATCAGCAGGGAGCTGGATCAGAAGTGGAGCAGCCGGGACTTGAACCATTGCTCCTATACGGGATGCCTGCTCAACCTGCTGCACCCCGACATTGGCCCTTCAGCTCTGTTTGTGACCCAGCTTCCTGCTAACGTGCACCCCGGGGGGCAGCAGGTGATGGCTCAGTACTGGGGTCCCTGAATCATGGCATATTTTAGTCTCATTCTCCATTTTGTCAGAGATTGGATTTCCATTTCTAGGTATACTAAGGCAGGGGAGCCTACTAACTCCATAGTCTAGGAAATAACTTGAGATTAAATTATATAGCCAAAGAGGAATTCAAGACCATGAAGCAGTAATTTGAGGAAGGTGCCACTTCCAACCAGACATACCATCCACTTAATAATAAAACAATAAGCATCATTTTGTGGAGACTCCTTAGTTCTTTGTAGAATTATTCACAACAAAGTCTGTTGTTCTAAAACTTAATATGATAGCTCCAAATACCATCACATTCTTTTTATTTAAATACTTACTTATGTATTTGAAAACCAGAGTGACAGAGTGGGAGAGATCTTCCATCCACAGGTTTACTCCCCAGTTGGCTGTAAAAGCTGAGGTTGGTCCAGGCCATAGGTAGGGGCCTGGTATTCCATCTGGGGTCTCCCATGTGGGTCCATCTTTTCTGCTTTTCATAGCACATTAAAAGGGAGCTGGAACGTAAGTATATCAGCCAGGACTTGAATCAGAGCCAATATGAGATGCCCATGTCACAGGTGGAGGCTTAACCACTGCACCCAGCCACAACCCTGGCCCCTCAAATACCATCACATTGATCTGCTGTATGTGTACGTGTGATTATGCACATGTACAAGTGTGCATTCCACTTCTGCCTGTGTGACTATGCACGTCAATTTCTTGAACTTTAAAAAGTATGATTAAATTATATTTTGTCTAAGTCTTCTTCTAACATTATATGCTTCTTATAAACAATGATTGGTTTTTTGTTCCCAAGAAAATGCAAGGGAGAGGTGGGTACTGAAAAGCTATATATAAAGGAGGAGATTGTGTTTCTAGATAGAGCCCCCTCAATGAGACAACAATGTGCTCTTGTGGTTGGGTATGGCTGTTTCATAGCATCCCACCCATCTGGGCCCACGTTTGACCCTACAGCCAAGTCCTTAGTGTAGTCTGGTTAGTTGTTCCAGAATCAAGTTGGTCCTGCCTTTTGCTCTATGGAAAAAAATCACAATTTTCAAAAAGCAGTTTGTTTTTGTGATTGTTCTTGAAAGTGGCACGGCCCCTCCAGATTTCAGTAAATCTTCCTCTAATCAAATAGGTAAGTTTAATTGTGGGAGACCTTAGCACTGATTTGTGAAGATGGCCCTCTTCCCGCAGGGTCTAGCTTGCCCCTCTATGCCTTCTAGGAAAGAACTTCTATATCCTTAAACAAGCTTGTCACTTTTTCTTAAAAATCTCAAATCTCTGGCTTTATTTGAGTTTGGGAGATTTCTACATCCTTAAATATCTAAAATTGCTTCAATTTGACACAATTAGTAGAGAAATCAATGCTTTATCTTATAAATGTTTATTGAAAACTTTCTGATATCCAGCACCAGGAAAACAAGGGTCCCTAGAACATGGTTCTTCAGTCAGTTAAATCACAGAAAGCTCAAATGCCTGGCAGTTGCCTGGCTCAGTCCTTGGCTTCTCTGAAATGATAGAACTCTATCACATGGAATAGTCCATATAGTACCATATTTTTAGAGAATTTGGGAAATGGCCATGGCAATAGGTGTATGTATTTACACACATATATACTCATATTCTTCTCAACTAAAACTAGGTGAATTGTGTCTATACATGATTGACATATGCCAACTGACAGTAGCAAAGCCATCCTTTCCTTTTAGGACCATGCTTTTCAGTGCAACTTATTTTTTCCACATTTTTGTGCTGTCCAATAAGTAATCATTGGCAATGCATGGCTGTTGAGCACTTGAAACGTGACTAGTGTGATTAAAAAAATGAATTTTTAGTTTTAACTGATTTATATGGTTTAAACTAAAAAACCAGTGTGAATAGTAGCCGTCATGCTGGGTAGTAGCACTTTCTAGGTACTCTACCAGTGGTTTGGTAGCCACCAAAGGTGGGGTGATAGTGTTAGAGATAGGATCATCTGTGAAGACAGAACAGACTTTGAACACAAAATGCAGAAAAGCATGCTTTCCACACTAATAAGCCTTCCTACATTAAGTAGAAGTCTTTGTTAGAAATCAACTGTGGCCGGTGGCGTTGTGGCTCAATAGGCTAATCCTCTGCCTTGAGGCGCCGGCACACCAGGTTCTAGTCCTAGTCAGGGGCGCCAGTTCTGTCCCGGTTGCCCCTCTCCCAGGCCAGCCCTCTGCTGTGGCCCGGGAGTGCAGTGGAGGGTGGCCCAAGTGCTTGGGCCCTGCATCCCATGGGAGACCAGGAAAAAGCACCTAGCACCTGGCTCCTGCCATCAGATCAGCGCGGTGCGCCAGCTGCAGCGGCCATTGGAGGGTGAACCAATGGCAAAGGAAGACCTTTCTCTCTCTCTCTCTCTCCACTCTGCCTGTCAAAAAAAAAAAGAAATCAACTGTGTACAGGAATTTAAGTCAGATTATCATAATATGCTTTAAACGATGAATTAATATAGAGGAAGATTTATAATATAAATATAGAAGTGCCACTTTTATTATAGTTTCTGTTTACAGTAATTTTCAACTCTGTCAGCCACTAATTCATCTAACATGATAATTTTTAGCCTAAGCAGGACATGTCTTTGAGTTTATCTTGATCTCTTTCCTTAAATCTCAACCCTCTAGGGCTCCTACGAGGTACTGGCTCTGGTTCAGGCTTCCCTTTACCCTGGCCTCAGCCTAGTGGATCTTCCCTGCCTTGCTGCTCTGTGCAATGTGTGACCTGCAGATCCATAGCCTGGCCTGGTAGCGTCTGAGTAATGCAGAACTGAGGCACATCCAGACCTATGACATCAGACTTTGTGATATAACCAGATGCCCTGGTCATTTCTAAGCATGCTGAGTTTGAGAAACTCTGCTCTGGTGTTTAAAATCTTCAAATTGCTGCCTGGGCATAGCTAAGGGAAGGAATGAACATTCAACTACCTTTTTAAAATCTCCCAACTTTTTATGTTAAAATTTTCATACAGTTGAAAGAATTTTACAGTGAAGCCAATATATTCAACACCTAGATTTTATCACTGATACCTAACACTATGGGCTTCATCATATACATCTGTGTCTTTCCATTTTGCTGCCCATCCACTAATCGATCTTGGATTTTTCCCAAACATTTGAAAGTAAATTGCAGATGAGTTCCATTTCCTCCTAAATAAACACAATAAATACTACTGAGTCACCATTAACTAGAGTTTAATATATTTGCAGGGTTTTTTTTTTTGGGGGGGGGGATTTGAGGCAAAATTTTGCATGATTGAATATATGGATTATATTTGTACATTTTCTGAGTTTTCACAAATGTAGTATACTTGTGTCTAAGTTTGTAATTTGTGTCCACCCTTTTCTTATAGTGTACAACAACCATAAAAAAAGAATGGAAAGGAAGAATAGTTGGCTTTTTTCCAAGCAATGAGATGTTCCTCTCTCCTTTCTATTCTCAGCTTATCTCTCCCCCGTCCGTCCTCGTAGCCACAGACTGCTAGAGAGGCCATTTTAAATCAAATAACGTGGTTTGCTCTACACTTGTCTTATATTCCCATCCAGTATGCCTACTTGCCGGAGACCAGCTCCAGCCAGTCCAGAGGCCCCAAGGTATGAGAGGTGTCGGCGCTTGAAGAAAATGAGAGTCACTCACAGCAAGGCTGATGGCATGGCTCTGGCTTTTGAGCACCAGACTTTATTTTTATATCATAAGCCACATAATGATTTTTTCTTCTTACGATGAAAGGCCTGTTGTCCATTTTTTCTAATTACAATTTTTTTGATTTTCAAGGGCATACTCAGAGCATGGGTTACAATCACAGACAGGTGCAAGATAACAGGCTGCCCACACAAGCCAAGGCCTTGAGTGCTGCTAAACTATGCAGAAATTGGCTACATAGGTTAGAATAATACCTTCCTAATCTAATCTTTACTAGAAGCCCCAAGTTCAAAGCAGACCCTTTTTAAAATGTGTCCCCTCCTTGTAGTTTTTTCTGTAATTTTTTAATTTCTTTATTGCACTTATTTAAAGATTCACCTAGCTCTATTCTACAGTTTTGACATCCTAACCATTGTAGTATTTGTAGCAATTAGTGAATTAAAGCTTTATTAACATCTCTCTTTATTCTAGTGGGAAGTATATACCAGAGAGCCTGTTGCCTTTTAATTCTTTTCTACAAATAGCTCAACCTTGCATAAAGCATTAACCCTTTCTTCTACACTAACACTCTGCTTGATTAAAATTCTACAAGACAATGGACATTTTGGAGGTTATGAGACTAAGTGCTCTTCCGTAAAATTAGGAATACAGCAGTCATTAGCAGGACCACCAGGAAGATCCAGCTTGTAGTTCCCATCAAACCTAAAACCACCAAGAGGACCACAGCTGTCCTTCTCATGCCTTGCTGAGACAGACCTTCTGCTGTGACCTTGTCAGCCAGCTGAAGTTGCCTTGGCCTCGTCACCTACTTTTAAAGGCACCCTCTTTTTTTATAAGTAAAGCTTTTAAAAATTTATTGATTGATTTTTGTTTTTTTCAAAGGCAGAGAGTCAGACAAATTTTCCATTCTCTGATTCATTCATAGTCCCACAACAGGTAGTACTATGCCAGGCCAAATCCAGGAGCCAGGAACTCAGTCTGGGTCTTCAATGTGTGTGGTGGGGATCCCAGTACTTTAGCCATCATCTGCAGCTTCCCAAGGTGTGCATTAGCAGGAAGCTGAATCTGAAACGGAGCTGTGACTCGAACCCAAGCTCTCTAACATGGGATGCAGGAGTTCCAAGCATTGTCTTAACTACTGCTAACATATTCCCCTAAAGCATTTGAAATATATAAAAATAGAATATTTGAACATTAAATTACATTATGATTTTCGTGCTTGTAAGATAGTATCACATTTCCATTCTTTCAGCTTTTGCTGTTTCTCCCCTTTCTTCTCTAGTATCCTTTAGCTAGAAGAAGCACAGTTTATTTTCTGATGCCTTCTCAAACACACACACACTTTTTTTTTTTCAGAGTGGCATATCTGCCTAGGGTTGCTCATTCTGCCCTTAGGTAAGTGAGCTGGTATAGGAATGTAGAAGCCCATCAACTGAGCCCCATACTAAGGGGTCTCTGGACAAAGATGAAGTTCCTTTGAGGATGCTTCCAGCTCTTGTCTCACTCTTGAGAGTTCAGTGTTCAGAGGAGACCAAGCATCAGTTCTGAGGGCTCTGTGCCTTCCCTCCAGGAATAAAGGATCAGAAACACCAGGAGTTGCATGCTGGAAGTTCTGGGACTAATGTGTTTCCCCAACAATATCCCTACTGAGAAGTCTGATGTCTTTATAAACACTGGTGTTTCCACTTTAATGATGAAAAAACTGAGGTTTTCCATGATTAAGTACTTTATAGACCTCCTACCCAGCGTTGGAATTGTGGTGCAGCAGGTTAAGCTGCTGGCTAGGTGCACCCATGTGGGAGACCCAGATGAAGCTCCTGGCTCCTGGGTTAGATCTGGCCCAGTCCTGGCTGTTGCAGCTCTTTGGGAAGTGAACTAGATGGAAGGTCTCTCCATCTCTCTCTCTCTAACTCTGCCTTTCAAATAAATAAATATTAAAGAAAAAAAGAAAAGAAAAAGATCAAATAGGCAGTACATGACAAAACCAGGGTGTGGACACAGGTCCCTCAAACCCCAAAGCTTCTCTTTATCCAGATGGACCTTTGAACCCCTTGTTCCTATGCTAAATGAAGGGAAGTGTTTAGAACCTTACAGAAGGAGAATCTGCGAGGTTGCCTGCTAATCAATATTTTAGAGCCTGGATGATATGGAGAAGAACTCAGTTACGACTGTTTTGTTATATGTCCTTGCAGGGTGGATCTAGAAGACTTAAGGCTAGTAGATTCTTTTATCAAAATCAAATCTGGAAAATTATATAAAAAATCCTTCCACAGATACAGTCTACTCCCATGCATCTATTGTGTCACGTTTGGTTTGCCGTGGTTAGCCAGTGGCCCAATGATTGTACTTGAGAGAAACAGAAATTTTTGATCAAGCATCTCTTCTTGGAGGGATCTGGTGGTTCATGATCATACATGGCAAGACAGTTCCAGTAACCTAGGTGGGAAATGTCAATAGAGGCAGTTCTGTTTGCATTTGCTTTGTTTCATCTGAAGAACCGTGAAATGGAAGAAAGTGGAAAACTGCCTGTGAATTTAAGAGATTACGTATCTTCAATGATGGTTCTAGAAGCTGGAAAATCAGCCTTGAAGAAACTGGGGGAACAGTTAAAGCAGTCACAGCCTCCTAGACCAGCAGAAGGAGCACGAGGAGCCATGCTTGTTTTGCTGGGCCAGGCCTTTTATTAAGATTGCCCCCCTTCGAGACACTTCACACTGAACATTTTTAATAAGTTGGAAGAATAACTGCAATGGAGTCCAAGGATAGTATGCTGGGAATGCAAGTAGAAAAATTAAATAGAAAATAATGACAGAAAGTAATAAAAGCCAGGAATTAAGAAAAACAGGGGCCAGCACCATGGCTCACTTGGTTAATCCTCCACCTGTGGTGCTGGGATCCCATCTGAGCGCTGGGTTCTAGTCCTGATTGCTCCTCTTCCAATCCAGCTCTCTACTGTGGCCCGGGAGGGCAGTGGAGGAAGGCCCAAATGCTTGGGCCCTGCACCCTCATGAGAGACGAGAGGAAGCACCTGGCTCCTGGCTTGGAATCAGCGCAGCTCAGCTGTGGCAGCCATTTGGGGAGTGAACCAACAGAAGGAAGACCTTTCTCTCTGTCTCTCTCTCTCACTGTCTATAACTCTACCTATCAAATTAAAAAAAAAATAAAAAGAAAAAGATGTCAGAAGAAAGAATACAGTAATCAACTGCACAATGAATGGAAGGATAATATTAGCAGGAGAGTGATGAAATTAGATGTGAAATGGCAAAAAGAAGGTTAAAAGCAATTAAGATACACAAGTACTAAAGAGGAGCATCAGAGCAAAGATACGATAGGATGAGTGGGTAAAATAAATAGCATGAGCTAAAGAAGATTCTTACAAAGATTAAAAAACAGATCAAGCAGTAATAAAATAAGGAAGTGGCATGAAAGCAGTAAATTAAAAAACAATTAAAAAACAATAAGGATAGAAAATTAACAAGCTAAAGTGACACTTATTAATTGTATTAATCTCTAACACTTACTGACTTATTTCTGTGTGTGTATAATGCACTTTATATGCATTAGCTTATTTAAGTTTATTAAAATAAGTAGGACAGTTTTTAAATGTAAGCAGAAAAGTTCAGATGGGGGAAAGCCAGGCACCATAACCATACTGCCAACTGAAGGGGAGCAGAATGAACTGCAGAGGTCCGTTTCCATTCCCTGTCTGATGTGGTCGTTTTTGCTGTTGAAACACACCATGTACTTGGCCTGGTACTTTTTCTTTCCTCTCTATGCAGACAGCAGGCTCCTAAAGTGTATGGCGCTCTATGTCTTCTTCCTCTTTTATCCTAGTAAAAATGGCCTTTCCTAGAAACAATCTTCAGAGGTTGCAATTCTCTATCAGTAGAATCCATAGCCGAGCACCTATGCCGGTGGACAGACATCTCAGGACTGCTCACCTTACATGGAGTGGATCAGGTCTGTCTTCCCCTGGAAGGACTTCCATTCCGTCAAACTGCCCATCCACTGGATGCGGAATGCTGGTGCCTTGCTGATAACTCCTCTTTATTTCCTCTCTAGACCAGAGACTTCTGAAGAGCAAGGTCAGAGCCCCTAACCCAGGCCTGGTACATAGTTGGTACTTAATGCTTTTTGAAGTGATCCTAGTTGGACTGTTGTCAATGAGCAGATTTTTTCTGTTGTTCAGTCAGCAACTACACTATTAGGGCTGAATTTTCTGCCTGTCTGAAATCCCCACAAGCATATGCATTTTTATAGTTACCTTGTCCATATTTTCTCCCACCATGGAATGACATTTTTTGTTCTTTTTTTCCTATTTCTTCCATTTACCACAACCTTGTACTCATCTTTGACTTCCAATGTATCTATACTGTGTACCCCATAATTATCACCAACCCATAAAAGAATTTTTTATAGGCTTATTTTCAGAGACGAGATATGTGTTGCTGTTTTTCCTCTTCCATGTACTTTTCTGTGAGGCCTGTGTTGTCTGTGTCTTGCAGATGGATGCACAATTCTTTTGTTCATACATTCACTCATTCATTCAACAGGCATTTTCTTGGGATTTTTTTTTTTTTAAATTTGAAAGTCAGAATTACAGAGAGAGAGGGAGAGACAGACAGAGAGGGTTCTCCCATCTGCTGGTTCACTCCCCAAATGGCCACAACAGCCAGGGCTGGGCCAGGCTGAAGCTGGGAGCCAGGAGCTTCTACTGGGTCTCCCATGTGGGTGGCAGGGGCTCAAGCAGTTGGGTCATCTTTGGCTGCTTTCCCCAGCACATTAGCAGGGAGCTGGATTGGAAGCAGAGTCGGGACAACAACTGGCATCCATGTGGGATACTAGCATCATAGGCAGTATCTTTACCCACTACACCACAACGCTGGCCTCAGAATCTGTTATTAATCATAACTATACTGGGCTTTGAGGCAGAGAGAATGAAATGGAAACCTACTTCCTATTCTCTAGTGACCCCATCTTACCAAAGCTGATTTCTATGTTTGACCTATTTCCATTGGCCCTATTTATCATGGAGCGGGAAAAACAACTGATGAACACTCTTCATAATTAATGGTTGTATTTTGAAGAGAGTTATGAAATCACTCGCTAACTCACTCTTCTTTGTGAAGGAGTCTCAATTTTCTCAGCCTTCTTTTCTTCAGATGTGCCTTTAGCCACAGCTTTGCACTGGCTTTGCTTCTCCAATGAGCTCTAGAGACTGGCCACACAAAACAAAGACCATTGCTAGATCTGGAGATTCCTCCATATGCTGTGTATAAAGTTTACACTTGCTTTTTGTGTTACAAATTAATATTTAATGTAGGAAATTTGGAGAATTCAGGAAAAAATGGAAGAAAATTAATACGACCTTTTTGTTCTATTTCCTCCTAGCATTTTGTGTAGAAGTGCGTGTTTATGTGTGGGTGTAGATCATTTTACAGCCTACTTATTTGCTAAAAATATATTATGAATATTTTCCATATCATTAAATGTTCTTCTCATAAACATGACTTTAACTGCATAGGAACCTGTTACAGGGAAAGCTCATATTTATTTAATGTCACTACTGTGAAGCATTTAAGCCATTCTTTTTAGAATTCTTGTTTGTTCTTATGTTCATTATTGTTAATTGTGGCAAACTTCATAGTAATTCTTGCCTATTTTACCTTATTTCTTGGATTAATTCCTAGAAAAAGTATTGCTAAATCAGAGGATATGAAGAAGTCTGAGGTCTTTAAAATGTGTCATAAACTTTTCTTCTGGAAACTTCTACCAATTTGTTGTTCCCACTAGCAATTTATAATAGTCCTATGTCCCCACATCCTTAATAACCGTGTCTTAGCAGTTTCCAGTCTTTGTCAATTATCACATTATAAAATGACACTGCATTTTTGTTTTCATTTGTTTCTCTGATTACTAGCAAGGCTGGACATTTTTCATGTTTTTTTTAAGTCTTTTGTATGTATTGTTGAAATGTACATCTTTTTCTTATTGATTTTTAAAAGAACTGTTCCACTGTAAGGCTGTTACTTTTTCTGCGCTTGGCCAAGATTTAAGAAATGGAGAAATTTCTATTTTTGAAAGGAAGAACACTCAATGGAATAAGGCCCCAAGTCTTCTCCTATGTATGTCTGTGGAAAGTTCTTTAGAGTGAAAATTTGGTGTTAGTGATAGTATTCATCTACAAAAAAACCAATAATTAACCCTACAGTCTCAACTAGCTAGACATTTTCTATAACTAAGGTCTATAAAAAAAAATACTCAGGATTATAAAAAAGAACCTAAGAATTTTCCAAAACAACCTAGTGATATGTTAGTCAGTTAAAAATTTCTTTGAAGATTTATCCTCTGCTTGCTATTACCGTAAGCCAGATAAATAAGTCCTTGGCTAGTGTTTTGTCAAGTTGAGGAAATAAAAGCAACATACAAGGCTTTCTTCTGACCTGAGCTAGACTTCAGCCAGGAAAATGGTCTGTTGAGTGACCAGATGTTTTCTCTTATTTCAGATCCTTTGCCTGTCTCTTTGTGTCTTCTTTTACCATCTCTAAAGTAGCACATTCTTCTAGGTTATTGAATGTTGACATCTCACCATCATCTGCTCTGCCCTTCTCATTCAATAACGGCACATAGACAGAATCCTCCTAAGCCCACAGCACAGCGGGAAGATTCGCAGTTCAGGGATTTCTGGAACCATTTCAAAGGAGAAAACAAGTTTTTAAAATCAAACCCCTTTACACTTAAATAAAAATCCCAGAATAAAAGCAAACATTCCCTAGCACCTGCTGGATATCGCTGGGATATTGTCAAATGAAGTCAGAATTCTTGAGTGCTTAGATTACGTTCAATCTCTTGCTCTCATTTTTCAGTAAATAGAATTTTTAAGTCAACAATATCCTCCCATAAGTAAATTAGACACAATAGAGGCTAGCATCCCATTCTAATACATTCCCCTCAACCTTCTCTGTCTGCGTATCCCCCAGCTTCCCACCCTATCTGCCCCCACTTTTCTGTTCGCTGTAATGACCCTGCAAACACTAAATGGCATTTGAGTGCATTAAGCAGCAAACTCTCCAGTGACATAGCAATTATGGCTCTGAAATAGATTTGGTGCGTCACGGAAGATAAGGGTTTTGAAAGTTTCTGTTGTGATTATAGCCTGTAACTCCCACAAATAATAGGCTTCAAAATAAGAGGCTGCCAGCGGAGCCTTTGTGGCTTTGTCTCAGTGATGGCACGTAAATTGCTATTAATGTCCTAAGTGTACTTGAATATGCCAGTCTTTGGGATGTGAAGTTGGCTCAGTGTCTCTCTTTACGCGGCATGTCATTGTTGGTCTGATAATCTGGGGTAATTGCTGTCTCTTGGATGGTCAGGAAAGTGTAAGGGGTTTAGCTTGCTGTGTGTCGGTGAATAGCCGCGGGCCCTCTCCACGTCCGCAGACACTAGCAGCCCGTGTCTCAGGTGTAGCCACTGTTCGTCGTTAAGATGTGTATACAGTTTCTGTGTGTACCCTTAGTAAATAATAGCCTTGTCAACAAAGCCAAAGCAAAATCAAAGGTTATAAAAATGAAATGAAGAATCCAGGGCTGTAGAGGCTCAGCCAATCAAACAATTTATCCTGGAAGAAAATGAAAATACCCTTTGCTTGAATTATCTAGGCTTGGCTCTATGGGTAAACCTAATTGTCTGTCTTATGTAACCACCCTTTTCCAGTATAAGCAGAGTCTGTGTGTGTGTGTATGCGTGTATGCATGTGTGCATTTTTAGGAACTATGAGTAGTTGCTGAACATACATGAGATGTCTGAATATAATAAAGTGAGTGGAAATTATGCCTGTGTGTGTTTAGGTTTGTGCAGTTCTGGAGGGTGTTTACTCAGATAAAAATAGATTTCTCTGCATCAAGACACCTCTCTTTAGCTAGATCAAGCTTCGCTTATTTTTCTTTGCCAGGAGATCAGGATAACCTTTGAAAAGGTAACTAAAAACAAGCTAAGTTTTTAGATCTAGTCTAAGGACCCCATATGCCTGTGGAACATAGAAGCTGTCCTATTTGTAAGTTTAGCAGAATTGAGAAGGCAGTCTTGCCATAAGCCTGGGGACTCACGTCCTAGTTGAGTTATAGTTAAAGAACAATCCAGCTGGAGCCATCCTCTGTGTCTCAGGTGCCTTTTGACAGTACGAATGTGAATTCTTCACATTATTAGCAGCAATTAGAAAAGCAGGAAGCTAAGAAGGAGCCAAAGTAGATTGTGCTTTTGGAGTTGACCTACAAGTGTACTCCGATCAGGCAGCACCGGGGGACTGGCAGGGTGACACACAGTGTCGGTATTGGAACTGATAGTGCCTTGCAGTTGGATTTTGATCGAGCACCCTTTCAGACAATAGTTATGGTAAGTGCAGGATAAAATTTGAGATGGTAACTTGTAAGTATAGAGGGTTTATGTTCATATCAAGTGAACATGGATCAGATCTTAGAGCAGTACGCTGCCTTGCCGGTGTAAGATAAACTATGTAACCTAGCAAGATGAGGCTACACATGATGGTACCTCAGACGTATACCCCCTGAGGAATAGAGCCTGTCTTATCCAACAGCAGGTTGAGGAAGTGGAATGGAGCTGAGTAGCAGACGGTGTTAAAATCCCCTGACTTTTCTGAGGCAAGTCTTGTGGTTCCTAAGTTCTAACATCTTTTCTTTGGCAAACGAGACCAAGATTCCATGAAGGTGAGAGTCATCTGCATTCATCCCTTGGTGTCAACAAGGGCTCACGCTGTCAACATAGCCCCAGATTTTGAAATGCAAAATGTCCTTGAGGCACATAAAGGGTGCACAATTTGGCAAATCCCAGTTTCTGAATTCTTGTTTCCTCTTCTCAGAAGTAAGACTAAGAGTTCACACTCGGATTCACTACCGATAGATGTTTATGGTCCTGAGGAAGAGAACTGGTTCTAACTGCTTCTGCATCACTGTGCAGTCATGATGGGCACCAGCAGCCAGGCAGCCCCATGTGCACAGGGGGACAACCAGGGAAACCTTCATAGCGTCCAGTTCTCCATTTTTCATCCATTCAACTCAAGTGCTTAATTAAGCAGCTGCTGTAGCACACATGATCCTTTCCCTCCGATGGCTTGTTGGAGAATGATTTACCATCTCATTCAGGATAAAAATCAATGCTCTCCCTTGCAGTCTGCAAGTCCAGGCATGAGGAGCCCTCCCACTCTCAGCCCAGCTTGTTCACTGCTGTGTTCCTGTGCTCCTTCTTACTGGCTTTTTCAGCTCCTCCGGGTCTTTTCTGCCTCCAAGGTTTTTGCCCTGCTCTTTACTTGTCTATTTTCTGTCTACCTTCAGGCTGACTTTTCCTGTGAGGTCCCAGTTTTGAACTTGCTCCTAGAGTTTATTACCATCTAGAATCTATATATGTTCTTCTGATACTTTTATCAAATGTCTGTTTTGCACAAAACAGTAATCTTCTTGACAGAGGAAACCAGATTCTTTTTAAATTTGTTTTATTTGTCACTATATACCCAGTATTTAGCACAAGGTAGGCACTGAAACTATGTTTGCAGGATTAAAAACTAAACGATTACAGTGAAAAAGATCTGGTGCTCACATGGAGCTGTAAATTATAAATAAAAGATGCACATAGTTAAATGTCAAAAAGAGGACTCAGAAAGTTTATGGAACTGGAATTTATAGAAAATGGATAGTAGTGTGCCTTAGAGACCAGATGAGATAGACAGGTGAAGAAAAGAGACTGACCTTTCTTTTGACTTATTGGTAGAGGAATAAGGAATCTCAGTTTGGCAATAAGAGATCAATTACTTCTTGGCAGCAGCTTAAATAAGAAGTGTCTTGGTAACAGGGTGTCAGTTCTCTACCAAGAATGTCTGATCACACAGCTGGTCTTTCTGAGCCTACAGACTTAGATGCAAGATTTAAGGGCTCAAGAGGTTGTGGGAGAGCCAGACTTGACACGGTTGTGGTGGTGAGACAACGATGTGAAAGTACCAGGGGCTGATCTAGTGGTGGCCGGCAGTCAGAACAGCTACCCTCAGAAGTCATAGAGCTGTGGAAAGAGGAGTCTAGCCTCAACAGTGTGAGAGGCATCCAGGCAGGGACTGACTGCAGGAAATGTGAGTAAGTAGTTGGTGAGCTGAGGTTCTAGAATAGCATTCCATTTCAAGAGCGAGACACTATTTCAGTCCTAAAGCAACTACAATAAATAGAGGCAGATGAGGCAGAGGCTTGGTCAGCCTGACTTAGCCCCAAAGAAGAAGTTCCTCCATGAAGTTACAGACACAAAAGGGCATAATAAGAGAAGCACCAGAACTGATTCTCAGTTCTTCTGTGTGATTCCAAATTAGGCCAGAATAAACAGGTCCTTTGTGTGAGAGTACATGCTGTTGTCGAATAGAGCTGGCAGATATAGCAAATAAAAAATACTGCATGGCTCGTACTTATACCAAGAAATGATTTATTGTTTAGCTAAATGTCAAATTCAGTGGGGTATCCTATATTTATATCTGATAACTCCAAGGTGGAAGCAAAATTTACATGTGGGTCTAAGCCCTGGAGAGAAGAGCTAGGAAGACAAGGAACCTGCAGACCATGTTGGGACTATCTATTCTATACATTTGTGCAATCCCTGCTGTGTTCAGCAATGGTGACTTCTTCTTGTGCCCTTCTGGAGAACATTCCTTGTTAAGAATGTGTGCCGGAGGCCGGCGCCACGGCTCAATAGGCTAATCCTCCGCCTTCAGTGCTGGCACACCGGGTTCTAGTCCCGGTCGGGGCGCCAGTTCTGTCCCGGTTGCCCCTCTTCCAGTCCAGCTCTCTGCTGTGGTCCAGGAGTGCAGTGGAGGGTGGTCCAAGTCCTTGGGCCCTGCACCTCATGGGAGACCAGGAGAAGTACCTGGCTCCTGGCTTTGGATCAGCACGGTGCGCCGGCCACAGTGGCCATTGGAGTGTGAACCAACGGCAAAGGAAGACCTTTCTCTCTGTCTCTCTCTCTCACTGTCCACTCTGCCTGTCAAAAAAAAAAAAAAAAAAAAGAATGTGTGCTGGGGCCGGCACCGTGGCTCATTTGGTTAATCCCCCACCTGTGGTGCCAGCATCCCATATGGGCGCCAGTTCCAGTCCTGGTTGCTCCTCCTCTTCCAGTCCAGCTCTCTGCTGTGGCCTGAGAAGGCAGTGGAGGATGGCCCAAGTGCATGGGCCTCTGCACCCACATGGGAGACTAGGCAGAAGCACCTGGCTCCTGGCTTTGGATCAGCATAGCTCCGGCCGTAGCGGCCATTTTGGGGATGAACCAATGGAAGGAAGACCTTTCTCTCTCTCTCTCACTAACTCTGTCTGTCAAAACAAACAAACAAAAAAGAATGTGTGCTAAGTTATGGTGCTACAGCCAGCAGGATCCACTGTCTTTTCTGCACTGTTTTCCCTAAAAGTAAAGAAGAATAGAAATATTAATCATAGTTGTTCGGGATATTCCAGGAAGTACCAGATACCTCTGATGCCAAGTTCATAAGAGGTCACTTCCTACATGTGGATGTTACCCAGAAGCTTGGCTGTGCTCTGCTCTGTCTTTAGAATATATTCTAGATGCTACAGCTGTGTACATGCAGTCAGGCTGAATTGTGGTGCTCAGGGGCCTCATACATATGAATATATTTCTCATTCATGATGGAAGATTGATGTCTCTAAATGTTTATTTAAATTTCCTTATGTCCATCTAAGAGAAATTTTATCAAAATCTGTGCTGTGGTAGGTGCTATGTATCAAAGATAAATTCCACACACTATAGTGATGGTCGGGTAGGTGAAGCAGACGTCAAAGAACAAATTTAATATGGCAGCCCAGGTGCAGAAGCAGAGACGTATGCAGAGGGCTAGTGGCCTGCAGGAAGTAGGGATGATGGCAGGGACACATCAGGGGAATGGATCCTCAAGCTCAGTCTTGAAAAAGAGCCAACATGTGAGTGGGCTCTGATTGGATGAGTGAGGGGCCTGTGTTCAAGGGGAAAGAAGCAGGCAGGAGATGGCTACTCTATGGGGATTTCTAAAGGGTGTGATGTGGAGCATTAAAAGGAGTGTGTGTTACTAGGGTAAGAGAAAGCACAGTCCAGAATACTGTAGACCTGCTGAGGACACTGAACCTCACCTTGGGAAGTCATTGAAAGCTTAAACAGGGATGATGTGTTCAGTATTACACCGTGAAAGATCACCCTCAGTGGGGCACAGATCTCTTTACCATTGTGAATATTCCTGGAGAAAGTTTGAATCAAAGGGTGTCCTTAAGGGGGCTTTGCAGTAGCATCTTTTCATCTCAGAGCATCTCTCGCAAGTGCTCAGAAAGTGTTAAACACATAGGAAAGCATAGTTCTACCTTGATCACACAATGATGGATCTAGGATGTGACCTCTATTCTGTGTGCTGATATTATCTCCCTTGATATATAGCAGCTGTGAGAGAGTGTGTATGTGTGTGTGTGTGTGCACAAGTGTATGTGCATCGAGAGAGAGAGGATGTCTTTGTTTCTCTTCTTGGCGGGACCCGCCAGTGCTTGGGTGATTGAGGGCCTGGAGCACGTCCACTGCCTTGCCCGTGCTAAAGGCATCTCTGGTAATGGCATCTGGCCCATATGCAGATCTAGCTCAACTCGGTGCTGACATCAGCCAGTTTGTGGCACCTCAGCGTATTTCTGGGTTGCAAATGAGAGTTTCTTAGTGCCAGGCTCACTTGGGCTGTCACATCAGGTGATGAATTCTCTGCATCAACGGAGTGCTGTTAAGGTAAGCACAGAGAAAGAGCGGGAAGATGAGATAGGAAAAGCGGTTCCCAGTCCAGCAGCTTCTGCTTTGGTCTAAAAGCGGTACTGCATCCACAACAGTGAGGGAGAATCAACCTCAAGCGACTCCTATTCTGCTTCAAGGAGGGTGGAAGAGAAGACAGAAACCAGGGCTTCCATTCTGACTCTGTTTTTTGTTAGGAGTAGGCATGTGGGTTTCCCCACCCACCGTTGCCCATCCATGGCTCTGTCACAAGCTCCCTCTACTTCTCAGCGTGGCCTGCTTGGCACGATGCTTTAGGTGGGGTCCTCACAACATTTAGTGCATATCAAATTCAGTGCCAAATTTATTAGGCTAAGCCATAAATAGGCATTTTTTATTCCTAAAATATTTTGTTCTCAGCTATCTTTGATGTGTCTTGAAAATACAGTTTTTCCTATGTCAGTAACCTACTGCATTGTGTCAGAATTTTAGGGTCTGTTAGCTTCTCCCCCATCAGGTTCCAGAATGAGCCCACTCTGCTCTGGTGGCTTAGCCTTCATCTTGATTCTGCGGAGAGATGGGGGAGGGACATTGTAGCACAGCAGTTAATTCACCACTTGGGACACCCACATCCCATATTGAAGTGCCTGGGATAGAGTCCTGCCTCTTTTTCCCATTCTGCTTCCTTCTAATGCACCTGGGAAGGCAGCAGATAATGGCTCATATACGTGGGCCTCTACCTACCCACATGGGAGACCCAGATGGGGCTCCTGGCTCCTGACTTTGGCTTAGCCCAGCCCCAGCTGTTGCGGGAATTTGGAGAGTAAAACATTGCTCTGCATTTCAAATAAATAAATAAATAAATCTTAAAAAAGAAAAAAAGAGTTGACTTGGGTCTTGCTTCCCAGGCACCTGCACCATAAGCCACAGAATGATCTGCAGAGCTGGGTGCAAATACAGACTCTTTCATTAGGAATCTGTTCAAAGATAAAAAGGGCACATTTGGTTTTGCAGAGTTTACCTCCCACCCCGGGAACCCCTCCACGTGGCTTCTGACATTGGCATTTTGAAGAGAGCATCCATTATAACAGAGAGAGTGCATCGGAGAGTGAAGGGGGAAGCTGAAGTGCAGAACAGAAATCAAAGTAAAAGTGTTATTTCCCACCACCCCCACATGGTTGTTAATGAGAGCATCCTCCACTTTCACTGTGCCCAGAGATAAATAAACACACAAAGGCAGAGTTCCCTACTTAATATTCGCCCGCAGTGGAAGAAGAGGGAAAGAATTGCTCCCCAGGGTTAACGTGGCAGTAAGCGAGGTCAGCTGTTTCCCAAGACAGTGCAGCCTCTGAACGTCTTACATTAAAGCTGGAATGATACAGCTGAAGCAGCCGAAGTGATTTACAGGAAACCCGGTTAAGTTGAATTTGCTTGCAGTTTCTGATCTTGTGGAGGTTGTAACAGCAATGGCAGCAGACAGTGCACCGCTGTATAAAGCACCTGCAGAGAAAAGCATTCTTCCCCACCCCTCATTGTCAGACATGCTTATTCTACACAGTACCTGTGTTTATTTAACTTCTACCTCTTTGATACTGTGCCCTAATTGGTGAGAAGTAAGGGGTGGGGGTATGGTGACAAGCAGTCTCATTTTACTCAGACCACAGCAGTGTATTGGAACATGGGTTTTGCAGTGCTAACATGGAAGGCTCTTGGGAACTCTAGGGAGGCTGACCACCAAATCTGAGGTGTGTGCTTGTGTGTGTGTGTGTGTGTTGGTGGATTAACAAGGGAGCTGGAGAGGCTTGATTAATGCACTTATTTTCAATAGAAGGTTTTATAATATTCCTTACTAAGCCAACCAGCATAATTAAAATGCTGGTTTTGGTATCAGCTGAACTAATTCTTTACCATCTGTGAGTTCTTTATATCCTCTGGCATCTTGTGCACTGGTCTGAGAAAACAGGACTTTCTGAGAAAAGAGATAGATGTCTACTGTCTGAGTTATTTCAGCTCAGAGATGTCCCAAAGAGAAGTCTCTTGAAATTGTTGGAGAGTATAGACTACCTTGTCAATCTCTTCCTAATAAAATGCCACCAAGCTCATTGCCTTTACTAATGATTTCATTTTGGGCAACACTTATTGTTATTTGAATGGAATTACAGCAAGACTAAATAATAGTAAGAGTGGTGATTTGTGAGCAAAATCATGAAATTGCTTCATGTCATATGCTATGACAGGAATGCTGACTGCTTCCCTAGAGCTTCCTTATCTACTTGTCTCATAGTAGGTTGATTCTAAGATATGTGACTTTTTTATTTTTTACCAAAACTCTACTTTGTTTTATGCCATTGTTCATCAAGAACCTCTGACAAGTTTCCCTAAAATCCCATACTACTCAGCTCACATACACATTCAGTCATACTCCAAGCCCTCACAACATATCTATCTAAATATCTATCTGGTAAACACACACATATAAAAAGATTATTAGGATAGACAGATATCAAAATGCTAACAGTAATTATCTCTGAGAAGTAGGATTATAGGTGTTATTTACTTGATTTTTTTATGCTTCTCTATTTTCCAAACATTATATGATAAGCATATCATACTTTTATAATAAAAAAGGATAAATTGCATTAAGGGATTTTCTTTGGGGAAAAATAAATACTGCCACCATTCTCATTCAACTAAAAATGACAACAGAATATGTAAGCCCTTGGTTGGGAAGAAAGGCTAAGATAGCACCCTTGTGACAAATCTGCATTAGGTATTTGAATAACTCTGTTCTTGATTCTGGTTATACTACAGAGTCTTGGCCCTAAAAAGACAGAAAACCCTTTTGTTATAAAAGAAAGTATTCTCATTTCCCCTCATTCCCAATCCCCCTTCAATGTTCCCTGAAGAAGGGGGCAGGAGGAGCAAGGGAACTGAATCAAGAGCTGAGAGGTTGGGATCTCAGAGCAGTTACCCATTGACCCATGAGAAGTGTGTTGGCTTTGCCCAGGGAGACCTTTTGCCCCCCCCCCCCCCCCCGGTATCCAAATCTACTCTTTAGTGAGGTGTGGACAAAATCTGCCCTAATTCTGGAAGAACTGGCGAGAGCTGCTTTGAATTAAAAGCCTGGGTATTCTGGGGAATTTGGAGCTTTATTTGCATAAGCCAATGAAAAGAAAGTCAAATGGAAATGAAAAGGGTAGAGGAGAAGTGTCTGATCCACAGGTTGGAGGCCTGTGCTCTGTCACAGAGTTGGGCCCAGAAGTGTGCTTTTCTCCTGCACATCTGCTCTCCTATGAATGAAATCGCACATGGTGATTTGTAATGATTAAGTGTCCAGCGCCCTCCTAAGTACTATGGATCGCACTTGAGTAGAAGCAGTGGTCCTCACAAAGGGCAGTAATGATGCCTGCCTTATCTACTCCAAATTTTGCAAAGAATAAAATGAGAGAAGACCACAGTAAAAAAATATTTTAACAGGAATGGCTAGGACCTGGTATGTTTCACATTAACATTTCCAGAGTTGAGGCATATTAACTCCAAAGGAACGCAGTGATTGGGGAAAAGACATTTTAATACACTTATATGTGAGTGCTTTAAAACAGAGAAACAGTCATGAATTATGCATATGAGTTAACCATTGTAGCAAATCAACCCTTAGCTGTTTTACTGCGGAGATAATTTTTGAAAGGGGTGGTCACTAAACAAGTTCTTGGAGAACAGTTCTATTGTTTGGATGCCTCTGGATCTAGAGTCTCAGAAAAATGACCTTGAATGTAGTTCAAGCCTGTTGCTTCCTGTCTCATCCCCTCTTGAGATGCGTTCTGATAGGCCAGGCCCCAAGGTCTTGGCACCTTGTTTCACCTGTTCTGTTCATCTGAGTCACCCTCTGTACTTCTCAAGGCCCACCTCAAAGAGTGCCTCCTCCATGAAGTATTTTCTGATGCTCCAACAAGACTTGATACCACCTCTGTTTGCACTGTCCTACTGCAGGGTGCTTGCTACCATTTATTAGGTTCATTTGTGGGCCTTGTCTTCTCCTACTCCTTGAGGACATGAGTTGTATATCACTCATCATTAAATGCTCAGGAGCATCTTCTACAAAACCTGGCATGGAACAGGGACTAGAATTCCATACACATATGGAACACTCTGAGCTGGAAAGAAGCTCAGGAAGCCTTTGCGTCAACCTCACTTTTCAAATGGGGAGAAGGTCAAAGCCAGAGAGGGCAAGGCACTTCATTGTCGTCAACATCCAGCTGTTGCCAGAGTCAGCCCAAAACCTGGGGTCTCTTGACCTGCAGGGCAGCCATCATTCCACTGATGATGTGGATTGAACCAGCAAGTCCTTGAGAAGTATAAACCCATCACACAGTGGGAGGTGTTCACTCTGAATCCCAAGGCTCTCTGGGAGGACCCTAACTCACTTGAGGGTGGGGGGATATTATCATGCACCATGTTAGCTGCCCATCTGATGAGTGTCCCCATGGGCCAGGTGCAGGGCTAGGTCCTTTACACGAATTGCCTCATTGTCATTGTCTGCTCAAAATGGACACCCAATCTCAGAGCACTGACTTCTCTCCCTTTTTCCCTTCTAGGCTAATGGAGGTTGGCAGGATGCTACTACCCCTTCATCAGTGACCTCCCCTACAGAAGGCCCTGGCAGTGTTCACTCTGATACCTCCAACTGATCTCCCAGCAATCGCATCCCGGCTGACCCTGGGCCCCAGTTGGGGCAGGGGCAGGAGGGAGGGTTTCTCTCCCAACGCTGAAGCGGTCAGACTGGAGGTCGAAGCAATCAGCAAACACACTAAGAGTCTCCTTCTCTTCTCTTCTTTGGGATGCTATTTCAGCCAATCTGGACACTTCTTTATACTCTCTTCCCTTTTTTTTTTTTCTGGGTAGAAGCCACCCTTCCCTGCCTCCAGCTGTCAGCCTGGTTTCCGACATCCTCCCTGTCCCTTTCCCTCTGTCCTAGATGCCCGGGGTCCCTGCCCTCTACTATATCCCTGAAGGATATTTTCAACAATTAGAGGAATTTAAAGAGGAAAAAAAAAGACTACAAAGAAAATAATAAAGGTGTTTGTATGTTTTCATGCTGGTGGTCTGAGGAGCCAAATTTCCCTCACTCGGATCCCTCCCTCTCTGTGTTGACAGGCAGTCCCTCTCTGTCTCTCACTACCTCTTAGCAGGAATATGCCACATTGCCCTACTCATCCCGGGCCTCCCTGCCTCCTCTTGCTTTTGCTCCCTGGGGACAGTACTGATTGGAACACTCTCCTCCTCTTCCTTCCGAGCCCTAGGTATGCACTGGGGACTGCAATGGCTGCACTTCTAAAGGTACCACTCTTTGCAGTGTCAGCTCTTCTAGACTGATTCCAAGCAGGGAGTCAGGCAGCAGGGGTGGGCACAAGGGACAGCAAGGGTAGAGCTCCTACCGGCCTCCTCATCCCCCCCCCCCCCCCACAGCAGCTCTTATTTTCAGAGGCATGGTCTATACAACCCTTTCCTCACTTAGTAAGCAATGTTTAGAACCCATTGCAAAGTCAGGTCTGACTTGGGCATGGGGATGAAAGCCTCACTAAGGAGTCGAGGCTTCTTGACTGAAACACTCCTCCTGCCCCTTCACAGTCACTTAGGCACACACACTCTTTTCTTACACTTTCCCAAGACGCCATATGCAAATACCTACATGAGTAATCATTGAGCTACACCTTGTGAGACCCACAGAGGGAACTGGCAACTCTAAGTGACGGTCACTGACACAGAGAAGCAGCGTGTGCCTGGGACTTCCAGGGCCAGCAGGCCTGCCAGCATGCACTTGCACTTGCTAGGCTGGCGTGATGGGACTTGATGGCAAGGAAGGCCAGATTTCCAGTGCTAACTATTCCCATTCCCTCCAGCTCTGGAGCTCCCAGGGAGCCACACACAGTACTTACAATGTCCACAAAGGATTTGGTTGTTTTATTTCGGTTTTTGTGTTAGGCACATGGTATAGGTTTTCCAAAGTGCTATGGGGCACTGTGTTCCTGATCTTGGCCTCTTTCTCTGGAAGAGAGAGTTGTGTAAGAACATGGTACAAATAAACTTTTTGCTAGCTTCATCTGAGACTCGTAGGATAAGAGGAGATAATATTTTCATTGAAACCAGCTCAGTGGTGTTTATTCCCTGGGAACATCTTAGGTGAAGATAGCAGGCACTAGAAAGCCATTTGTGACTGTCGTCCAAACTCACATTCTTCACAGCCAACCAACTCTGCCAGCAATAAACGTGGCAGCTCTGTCACCTGATTAAGTGGTTGGTGGTCACAGCTCTTGGTGCTTAATTTTTTTTTTTTTATCTGTAAATGGCAATTACTATGCCTGGCTCACCAAGAGGCTTGTGAGAAACGGAAGGCATTGATTTCATTCATATCCAATCTGTAAGTGTGAAGGCAGGGGAAATAATTTCCCTAGGGTAAACGGGTTCATGCTAGATGAGGACAATAAATGCTTTTCCTATTGTAACCTTTGCTAACCATCAGTACCCTGATGTCATCACCATGATGAGAAAGAGAAGAATTGTTGATTTTTCTTTGATTGTTTTGGTCTGGTTGGTCTCTTAGGATAGAGAAAAGCTTCCAAAGCAGGAAGATAGGATATGGCTTTTTTAGTTTGTCCTGAGTCCAATATGTGGCCTTGTAAGTACTTGGTCCCCTGTCACACCTGAGAGGCTGCCAGGGAAAGACACAAGACTTTGAGGGATGAGGATGATCCTTTAAAAAAAAGTCATGGAAATTCCACAAGGCACGAGAGTAATGAACAGAAAACACTCCTCTGTATGTTTGGGCAAGTTGGGGATACTTGAGACACCCAAGGAAACTATAAATATTTAGCAAAATGTAATGACTGAGGCTCCTAGAAAGACAGTGTCTGCTGACCTGTGCCCTATCAGAGCAGGACTAGAAGAAGAGGGTGCCTAGAAGGAGCATCTTTGTACAACTCTGAAGTGCATAGAACCAGTGAAAAACTTTGTCTTAAGGTGACTCACGCAGGAACAAGAGTAGAGCACATTCGATTGAGTTGGAGCAAAGTAGGAAAGGGATTAAAGCAAAGAGGGGGTGGAGGGTGCACTGGAAACAAGGATAACTCCAGATTTGAACTGAGTCGTGGCCACGTTAAGTTAATGAAAAGGATCGGAGCAGTGCTGCCTTTGCACAGGCGGTTTCTCTCCCAGCAGTAGTTTGCACTGATGATTACCTCGCATACCACTGCCCCAGCCAGCACTTCACTCAGTCCTCTGGAAGAGCCAGTACCGTCCCACAGCCTTCCCTTCATGCTCTCGCTCACTTCCAACATGGCGGCCACAGGAAGCAGGAGAACAAGGCAGAAGAAGAGTGGGGGTGGAAGAGCCCGCCTCTGGGCTGTTTCCTGTAGAAACAACATGTGCCCTGGGATTCCGTTTTCTAGTAAAGTGGGAGCGCTCCATTTTCCCGGACAGCAAATTTCCCCTGAGAAAGGACACTAGACCCTGGGTTTACCCACCTTGTAACTCTTCAGTATTTCCCCTTTCTACTCCTAACTCCTCCCCCTGGTGTGGAATTAATTCCCATGCAGTACTTTTGCCAAGTGACACCTTCTTTCAATTTATTTTTTTATTTTGCTGTGGTGATTGCTCTTTATTTGCTGGTTGCCTTTTCTCACAAATATCTTTATTCCCTCTTTCTGTCTGCTTTTGTTTTTCTGCCCAGAAAAACCTGACTTCGATACCAAAAAAGATAAAACTACAGAAACTCAAATTTAAAAAAAACTTAAAAAAAACAAAAAAATACTCAACGATTCTTTCAGCTTTATTAACATTTTCCATTGTTTCTTGCGACTTGTGTCTCGTTCTTTGTAGTATTGATGATGAACATTTGATAATGAATGTTCTTGTATATTCAGATAAAGAAAAAAAACCAAAAAAGCGGTCTGAATTTAATAGTGTTTATAATAAAAATTTTAAAAATGACCCTCATAGCACGCAAAACAGGATGGGGACTTTTCCCCTTTCTTTCTGTGACAATGCGCATCATTCCTGCATTAGTTTTTAACACCAAACTACCTACATTCATCATTTCCCCCATTTTTCTTTTATTTTCTTGCATTTGTGAATTAGTTCAAGAATGCTAGAAAAGTGTCGAGTTGTGCACATCCATTTCTTGTTTCACAATGTTTAAAAGTGACAGTAATTCATTTTGTAAACTAAAAAAAAAAGGTTGGAATAGTGAGCTTAATAGGTACAACCTAACACGTTATTATGTTTATTAACTTTGAGACCCAGAAATAAATTCTTTTCTTTTCTTATTCCTGCTCTTAAAAATACAAAAAAAAATATGTTTTTGTTTTGTGTTATTTTTGGTTTGTTTATGGGGGGGGCTTTTTTTTAATTGTCAGGATTATGATCTTGCTGTTTTTATTCCTTACAATGTATATGAGGTGATGTGAAAAGATGACACTGGTATAGTAGGCAGCTTCCTCCTACTTCGCTTTAGAATTCAGTTGACGTCAAAAACAAAGAGAAGGCCCATGTGGATGTCTCAATGCTGACCTACATTTCCCAAATGTGTGCTTCTCTCACAGTCCCTGAGAAAAATAAAATCAGGCACTTGCTTCTCCTTGTGGCCCTTGAAAAATTCAAATCAGGACGAACTTGTCATCCTGTAGGAGAAGGTGTTCGTCTGTGTCGGTTCTCAATGTCATAACCAAGTGCTTTCTTTTCTTTCTCCCTGATTAATAACAACAATCTGTGAAGCCTCTTCCAATGAGACAGGATTCTTCTTCCAGAGGAATCCCATGGGTAAGCCTGGTATCTTGGGCACCATTGGCTAAGTGGAACACGTGCAGGATGCAGACGCTGGGGCCAGTCTGCCTGCTGATCCATTGAGTCCTGACTTGGATGAAGGGTTGGTGCCATGCTTAACGAAACTCAGCGCTGTAGTTTTAATGCTGAAAAGTTGTGTTTGATTTCCTGACAGGATGACTGTTACTTATCGCCAATTTAGGTAGCTGGTTAAAGCAAATTGCAAAGCTGACTTGATTCAGAATGTTGTTATTAGTTATAGGAAGAAAGAAAGCAGTACTACCTGGAAGATATTTAATTATCAGCATCTCTCACTGGAGAAGGTGTTTAGCAAGCATCCAGAATGTAAGGAACAAACAAGTGACGAATGAAGGCAGCATTGCGAAGTGACACTTTGGGAAGTCTTTCTACTCAAACACGTGTGCTCTTGTTTTTAAGTCCTAACGAGATAAAGACGAGCTTTTCACATCACCTTCATGGTTTCAATCCCTAGCTCAAAGCTTTCTGGAATCGTTTATTTTTTGTAAACTTTTTTTCTTTTGTTAAAAAAAATAAAACATTCAATGTTTTCCTCCTTTTCTATCTTATTACTTTGTTTCTTGCCTTGGGCGGTTTCGTTTGGAAGTGCTTTCCTTTGGTTATGGGTTCTAGTCTCCCCCTCCCCCTCCCTTCTTATTATTCAGAGTATAAACCTGCAAAGCTCTGCTCTGTTTTGGTTTTGAAAGTTTAAGCTTTTCTGCTTCTGTGAGAGCACAGGCTTCTGTCCCTTTTGATTCCGACTGAACTTTTGTGTTCTCTAATGATACTAACACGGTGTAGGTTTTACAGTCTCCTAATTTGTACTGGTAATGCATATTCCAAATAAATAGTTTCTTTTGTTGCAAAAAAAACCATACCATATTTGTATTTTGTGCAAGTTTCTTCTCTCATATGCTGGAAATTTCTCTTCCCCTAAAGTAGGCCTGGATTAGTGTGTATTGTGGCTTGTACTGTGGCCCTAATAAGATGTTCAGGGTCTGCGTACCATGGCAGTGGAACAAAGACCACGTGGACCACCTGCCTTAGCCTTGAGATAGGAAGGAAGGAGGGAGGGCCAAATGGGAAGGAGAGAAGGAGAGAAGAAAGGAGAAAGAAAAGAAAAAAGGATCATTTGTGAGCACACATTAGCTGGACTGCAGGGCAGCACAGCTTCTATTCTGTCTGCTTGTCTAGAACTGCCGCCATCCACCAAGCTCCAAATAAAAGAAATGCCAGATATTTTCCAGAATAACTGCTAAGTTCCTAAGTCATGGCTGTTTGCTTCTGTTTTCTTCTTTATCAGCTGTAATCTGGTCATAAGGAAAATTGTGGTGTCCGAGAGATATTTCAGGGGAAGAAATCTAGGTTACAAATAATACTCAGTTGTGGGGTCTCAGAAGCATGCTAGATGTCACTCTGACAGATTGGCACTCCTGTCATTTCTTAGGTCTGCCAACCCATAAAAGCATCGATCCCAACATTTGTTGACATTCACACTATGCCCCTGACCTCTGAGGTTATGGTGTATTACACAGTTAGGTATCTCAAGTATTCTGGCTGGAATTCATGCCTAAGTATGCCCCAGACTTTAACCTATCTTCTTACCCATGGCACAGGCTGCAACGTCCTGTTGGCATTCGACATGTTTCTCTAGTGGTATCATGTGCACTTTTTCTCATTTTTATGCCATAAATTCTAGGGGAGAGAGGCTCTGTCCAGAGCCCCTATTAGACAGGTATGTATAGAAAGTTGAAGTTCCAGTCACTCACCACCACCCCCATCCCAGTCACAATTCTAATCAATGAAAACTAGATCAAAGGAATGGAGAGTCAATGGGGATAAAAGTAATAACTTTTGATAGGATTAGACAAGATAAGTGTCCAATGGCTTCAGAAGAATAAAGCTATCCCCTAAGGCTGGCCAAAAGGGAGACCCTGTACTCCTTGCAACGTAAATATTAGAACACTTCTAGGAGCAAGATGGGCTCAGACTACTTCCTTTTTCAGGTGACTGGAGAAGTGAAACCCTAAATGCCCCCCCAACCCCAGTGTAACACTTAAAGTGGTAGTACACTGTCATCACAAATAGAACGGAAGTGCATAATGCTTCCTTCCTAGGCGTTAATAAGCCACAGCAAATGTTGCTGGTCAGCGTGCCACTTCTCTAAGGGTCTAGCTCCTTCCACATGCCAGCTTGACCATCTTTCAGATATTTGTATCCCCCCACGTGGAGCTGGAGCTGGTTCACCCACTTCTTGAAAACCTTGACCAAGACCTCTCTGCCACTCATATTCCTAAATGCAATTGTTAGGGGTGGGGTTAGCTGGGTGCTGGCCAGGGAGCCATTTCCTTTGGACAGCTGGCCATCTCTGTCACACCTAGTGATGGAGAAGTGAGAGCAAGAGATAAGCCCACATAGCTGTTTCATTCACTGGACACACTCCCAATGAAAACCTTGACAGTCAGCATTCTGGACTTGCCTTGATTACTCATCAGTGGCAATATTGAGAAAGGGTCTAACAGGGTCCAGAGAAATTCAGTCCACTGCCTTCAGGGGAGAAGAAGTGAAGAACCTGCTCTATGCTCTATGCAAATATGAACATGGGGGAGAAACACCTCCTCTTCCCCAACAGTCTCCAAATTTCTTCTAAGCAACAAGTCTGTGACCCTCAAGAGGGGAGATCCGGGGTACATCAAGGCAGCCTTGTCCCCCCATCTTCTGGAGGGAACAGTGGTCCCATGTTTATTTACTGGCTAAAAGTAGCGATTCTGGCAGCCAAGATGGTTATGAGTCTTGTGTTAGTTCATTCTGGTTGCTATAGCAAAATGCTGTAGACCAGGTAGTTTCCAAACAACAGAAATTTTTTCCCACTGCTCTGAAAATCCAAGACAAAGAGGCTAACGGATTTAATGTCTGCTGAGGGTTTGTTGCTCGTCAGTGGTGGCTCTGTCCTCGTGTGATACAAGAGGCAAGCAAAGTTTCTTTGTAAGGGCACTAATTCATTCATGAGGTATCTGCCCTCATGAATTAATCATATCCAAAGACTCCTCCTCTTAATACCATCCCACAGGGTATTTTAGGTTACAACATATGAATTAAGGAGGACACCAATATTTAGACCTTAGCAGATCTAAAGCCATAAAATTGCAAAGTTTGATATGCTCAGCAATTCCCCAAAACTATCAATTCTACATGCTTATCCTCAGAGATTTCCTTCATTTTCCCACTTAAGAGAAAAGAAAAGGGAAAAAGAGGGAAAGGAGAGGAGAGGAGAGGAGAGGAGAGAAAAGAGGTGAGAAGAGGGAAGGAAAGGAAAGGAAATGAGAATTGAAAAAGAAAAGAAACCAATTTGAGACCACCATCCAGAACACAACCCCCTTCTGGAAAACCCAGTGTGGAAGGTGACACAAGAACTCAGTCTTATGAAAGCATCAGTGTTGACTCCAATGCTTTCACCTGGATCCCTAAGCCAGGGGCCAGAGCCAAAAGTGGTTCTCTGCTTGGAAAGTTTTTCTCATGCCTCATGTGAAGGCTAGGGCACTGCTCCCATAAAGAAAGCATGGGTGTACTGATTACCAAGGCCAGCGCAGTAAAATCTGTGGCCTCTGGACCACAGCAGACTTCTGAGGCCACCCTGGGCAGTGCAGGGGTGGGGAAAGAGAAATCACAAATGGTGTGGCAGTGGCAGTACCTAGTGCCACATGCTTTGAACAACTATTATCCTTGTTTATCCTGCAAAAGATAGTGCAGCTCTTGCTCACGGATGGGCCGATTCACCAGTACCCACACTGTGCTATACCCTGAGCCAAAATTCATTCTCTCCCCTGATGCCCATCTGCTTTCCCACATAGCTCATGAGAGTTACACATGCCCTCCTTGATAGCACAGAAGACCCTGAGTGTCTTTTGGGCTGTTAAGTGAATCTCCCATTAATAAATAACCAGAGGGAAATTAAAGCTTAAAATAAAACCTTCCTCTCTCTTATAATTTAAAAAATTCATAGCAGTGTTAGTTTACAACTCTACACTGTGTGTTTTCCTATTGAACCCATTCTTTACCACAATGCTTTGATGCTTTGCCAGAGAAAGTCCAGGCCTGCTTTCCACGGCGTCAGTAGAGCCCTCTTCTACTGGGCTGGAGGCAGGTGTTCAGTCCCTCCAAAGTTCAATTGGTCCAACCTTGAATCTCTCTCGTCTTCAGTGTTTTCCATAAAGTCACTTAGAATATGAGCGAAATTCCAGCATTAGCCTCACCTGCAGAATTTAGAAAGCACAAATTCCAGGCTCCCATAGTGAAAAGAAGTTTCTAGAACTCAGAGCATAGTATTGCATGACTCTCACTAATGAATGACTAGAGCGGAGATCTGACAATTTAGTTAGGAAGCAGGAAAGACAGAAAGCACATGCCAAAGCAAAAATAAGATCTTTATCTCAGCCTTCACAATGCCAGTTGATTAGTATCAACTGTCACATTGAGAAAAAAGCCACCAGCAAGAGGTTAATTCTGTACTCTGCTTCCTATATCCTGGGGGAAACAATCCAATCTCTGCCTTCTGCCTCCACTCTCTGAGAATGACCTTTGAAATATTCATGTCTTTGTGAAAAATTAAAAAATGTAAAATGGGCTCCCTCTTGTCCACAGGCTCACTTGAGGCTCCCTCTTCCCCCTTGGTATTCATATACATACTCAAAATGTATCTCGATTTCCAGTTTCCTGGAAGCCCTGCACTCCTAATGCTAGACACATGTATCCCTGTACCGTTGTGACTTTCTGCTGCTTCCTTCTCTGGAATCGCTGCAGCACATGACCCCCTCCTAGCTTTCCCTTTGTCTCTATTGGAGTGGAGTTCCAATTCTTGAAGGCTGTTGTTGATTCTGCAGAACACTGGGCTTCTTCCCCTGGGTACTGCTCCCCAAAAAGACTCCCCTTCCCTTGGCCTTGGAGTCCTAGGTCTTGACTAACTGGTGCTGCTATAGTGGAAACATTCCTTTGTGCCACCTCCTTGGGCTTTGCCCCTAACAGTTCTCTCCTATTATTCCCCAGGTTAAGTAGAGTCAACAAAGTAAAAAGTTTTCTAGCCTGCTCCATTTCCTAGTTGCATCTCTTCTCTGTCTTGTGCAGAGCTCATTCTCATTGCCTTTGGGCCCAGACGTTTGTTATCCAACATACATTTTCAAATTTGATTTTGATTTCTTTTTTAAGAATTCTGGATCTGTCCAAAGCTTCCATAGTTAAGGTCAGTTCCTTTCAGCTTTTATTCTTTGAATGAAGAAACGCTATATACAAGGGTGCTCTCCATCACTACCACACACAGGGTCAGTCACTGCCATCTTACCAGGCTCATCTGTAGTGAGTTCCCACCCTCCCAAGATCCCTCCCTCAGAGTCCCATCTCCTGGGCTAAACTTCAGAACACATTGCCTATTTCCCTACACAAATATTTTTCCCTGGCCTTCCTGAATTTTTCCCTCTCAAATGTGTTTACATTTCTTGTTTTTCTTCTAGTGAATCTTTTGAGTCATCCACATGAACATCTCCAAGTACTCTCCTTGCTGGCTTCCTATCAGTTGCTTTGGGTACTTCCTGGATATGTTGGTCTCACCACTATGTATAGTTTGTTGCCTGAGATCTTAAAAACCAGCCTGCACAGACCTGACTTCAAGACCCACTAATGTCAGTTTCTTCTGACACCAGATGAGAGATTCCTACCCACACCCACCAATTGTCTAACTCTCAGATACCTTTTGGTGTCAAACACTCCAATTCGGTTCTGATACGAAATTTCCTGGCATATATTTAAAGGCAAAATCCCACAGGACTTTTAAGACACTAGCAACAATATTAAGTCTCCTGATGCTGATGACTACATGTTGGGAGTTGCCGCAATCCCAAACTTAGATTCAATAATTTTTCAGAATGGCTCACAGAACTCAGGAAGCCACTTTACCAACACTTATCAGTTCTTTATAAAGGATACAATGAATAGCCAGATGGACAGACAGGTACATAGAGTGAAACCCAGAAAGATCTTGAGAGCAGGAGATTTTGTCCCGGAGAAATTAGGGTGCATCCCTGCATGTGTATGTGTTCTTCAACCCAAAGCTCCCCAACCTCATTATTCAGGGATTTTGTGAAGGTTTCATTACACAGGCAAGAGTGATCAAATCGTTGCCCATGGGTGGTTAATTCACTGTGCATCCTCTCTTCCTTCCTCAGAGCTCGGGTGGGGTTGAAAGTTCCAAGCTCCTAATCGAGGGCTGGATTTCCTGGCAACAAGCCCCCATTCTGAAACTATCCACTGACCCGCCAAGAGTCACTTCGTAAGAACAAAAGACACTCTTATCAGCCCTGTTACTCAGGAAATTAAAAAGGCTTTAGTTGCTCTGAACCAAGAACTTGGGAATGGGACCAAATACATACCTCCCATTTTATCATAACTGCTCACCAACAATATGACTTTGGCTTAGTCACTTAAATCTCTCTGTGCCTCAGTTTCCTCACTCATAAAATAAAGATAATATTAGTATCTACCTCCTAGGGTTTTTGGGAAAAGTAACCAATATATGTAAAACATGTAGAACAATGCCTGACCCAGTCGATGCTACACATATGCTTACTATTGTTGTCTTTTCTCCCCTATCACTCTGGGTGCACCTCCACCAGTTTGAATATTTTCCTCTTCCCCAGTTCCATGGTAAGAAACTGATGTGATATTTTCCTTTTTCTTATCTCAGTCTAGCCTGGCTGCTACAATAGTTACTTTCCTGAGGAAATTCCTGGGACCTCCCTGGAGTGTATCTTCCATCATTTCTCTTTTACTTTTCCACTGCTCTTATTTTGATCACAAAATTACAAACTTTTTTAAAATACTTATTTATTTATTATTTGAAAGACAGAGTTACAGAGAGGCAGAAGGAGAGAGAGAGAGAGAGAGGTCTTCCATCCATTGGTTCACTTCCCAGATGACTGCAATGGCCAGAGCTGCGCCGAACCAAAGCCAGGAACCAGGAGCTTCTTCCAGGTCTCCACATGGGTGCAGGGGCCCAACAACTTGGACCATCTTCTATTGCTCTCCCAGGGCATAACAGAGAGCTGGATCGGAAGTGGAATAGCCAGGACTCGAACCAGCATCCATATGGGATGCCGGCACTGCAGGTGGCGGCTTTTCCTGCTATGCCACAGCACCGACTCCACAAAATTACAAACTTGGAAAAAAAAAATTGAATCCATCTTACTTGAAAAATCTGAGTGAACCTAATTCCTAGCAACAAAGTTCTCTAGATGTGTGGCTTCTAGATTTTTGTGGCCTTGGGTTTGTGAAAAAATACCATTGAATATTTCCCCACCTTCACCCCAGAGTAGATGAAAACCTAGAACAAGACAGGGCCCTTGGTTCTTTTGCATCAGCTCATGGATAAAATGCCCTTTAACCATAGGCACCATAGACAATACACATGCACACACACACGCACACACACACAGCATATCTGAGAATAAGTCTGAACTAATGAAATCCACTACTCTTCTGGCCCTCTTATGGTCCATGTGTGTTTGGAGCCAACAATCTAAAGACTCACATCAATAAATCAGTCAGGAGTTGCAAACAATTGTCCATTCCAACCAAATACAAGCCAGGATATTCAGGGCTGCTCACCATCCCAGGCTTTCATCTTAAAAAATTTTTAGATTCTTCCAATGCATAACACACCTGATGCTTTGAAGGTGAAATAGGCAATGTTGGTCTTGGATAAAACTGTGAGGCCACTAAAATTTGTCTTCATATGTTCCGTGTATTTTCTTTGCACACTTGCTTTTTTTCTGTTGCTCCTTGTCTAGGCTTCTTACTACCAAGGTGCCAGAGATTTCACTTTAGGGAGAAAGAATGCACAGAATATCTGAATATGTAAAAATCTATCCCCTTGGCCGGCTCCGCAGCTCACTTGGCTAATCTTCCGCCTGCGGCGCCAGCACTCTGGGTTCTAGTTCCAGTTGGGGCGCTGGATTCTGTCCCGGTTGCTCCTCTTCCAGGTCAGCTCTCTGCTGTGGCCCGGGAAGGCAGTGGAGGATGGCCCAAGTGCTTGGGCCCTGCACCCGCATGGGAGACCAGGAGGAAGCACTTGGCTCCTGGCTTCAGATTGGCACAGCGTGCCGGCCTTAGCAGCTAATTGGGAGGTGAACCAATGGAAAGAAGATCTTTCTCTCTGTCTCTCTCTCTCTCACTGTCTAACTCTGCCTGTCAAAAAAAATCTACCCCCCCCATCCTCAAGTGATACTCTGCTCTCCAAATGCTGGTCTTTGGGCTTCTTTGCAAGCATTTCAGGCCAATCTAACCAAAGTTGAAGGCTAGGGGTTTCCAACTTCTTTCCAAACAATAGAAATAGAAATCGCTGAATGGGAATCAAAGAATCATTTTTATTCATGGTTGAGGAGCTACTCATTTGCTCTCCAAATGCATGACTCCAGCAAGCTTTTTTGGGGAATAGAGCATTTTCCCCATCACTTAGCTCAAAAGTGCAGGGCCTGTGTACGGCTTGATGTCCAGGCATACCTAAGATGAGAGACCTGTGAACAGAGACCCTTGCAGAGTCCTGACCTCCTGCAGGTCTGCGTAGCCTGGACGTGCAAGCAGAGCCCTCTGTACCAGGCTCCAGAGGACAAGAAACTGTGACCTCGCAATTGCATTAACCACTATCCTCTGCAAGTGAGTTTATCCCAGTCCAGTAGCTGCATCTTAACCTTTAATGACATAACACCAGCTCTTTTATCTCCAGGCTTGCTGTCCCAGCTTTCCCAACGTGACCACTTTATTTAGATGCTTCATACTCCTCCCTGGTCCGTTCCTTACATTACCAATACTCCCTCTATGCCAAAAGAAAAATCACTGCCAAGGATTCTGTGGGTTCTGGGGCTAATCTCTCAAGGGTTTGTTGCTTGGGGAGTCACAGACAGGAAAACCCTCTGTAGACCAATCCTTGCATGTGTTAAATGAGCAAACGTGTATTACCTCAGTGCCAGATCCCGCTCTGGGTCCCAAGAGGGTCTTAATTCTTCTGGGACTGCCACTGGGAAGACAACTCAACAAGATGAAAGGTTCAACAAAAACAACTGAACTCCCTGGGTCCATGACTGTATTCATCATTTTACAAGCTTGCACAAGAATTTTAAATTTTGACCTAGATTAATAAAGCCCTAAACCAGGAGGAAACAGAATTAGGCTGGGCTTACATGAACACATGTGGATTAAAATAAAAACTTCTCACTGGGTGACATGAGCAGTTAATCTCATCAAGGATAGAACAATAGAAGCCTAAGAAAACTACTGAGGCAATGTTAGGACCTGATTATTTTCAGTCATCTAAATTCAAAGAGAGAAGGGAGTATGCTAGGCAAGAATCCCTAACACCCAGAAGTGGTGAGGATGTTGATTTAAAACATTATGAGGCCTGGGATATAGTTACTCTACCTTCTCCCAGTCATACACAGATTCAATTGCACCCATTTCAACCAGTACTTTTTGGCTGCTGAGTTCTGTGAATATGCCAGTGCATAAGCTCACTAGGATCAACTAGCAATTAGTCTCTTACAAAACATGCATGCAGGGGTTGGCTTTGTGGCAGAGAGGGTCAAGCCACCTCC
Organism: Sylvilagus floridanus; assembly: GCA_949820135.1. Lineage (NCBI taxonomy): Eukaryota > Metazoa > Chordata > Mammalia > Lagomorpha > Leporidae > Sylvilagus > Sylvilagus floridanus. Next base: position 126,395,845 of record OX463225.1, read on the forward strand.
TGCGGTGCTGAGCATCCTATATATAGGCACCAGTTCAAGTTCTGGGTGCTCCACTTCTGACCCAGCTCTCTGCCAATGCACCTGGGAATGCAGTGGAGGACAACCCAAGGGCTTGGGCCCCTGTACCCATGTGGGCGACTCAGATGAAGCTCCTGGCTCCTGGCTTCAGCCTGGCCCAGCTCTAGCCATTGCAGCCATTTGGGGAGTGAACCAGCAGATGGAAGATATCTCTCTCTCTCTCTCTCTCTCTCTCTCTCTGTGTGTGTGTGTGTGTGTGTGTGTGTGTAATTCTGACTTAAAATAATTCTTTAAAAAAATGCAAGCAGAGGCAGGTGTTGTGGTGCAGGGGTTTAAGCCACTGCTTGAGATACCTGCGTCCCATATCAGAGTGCTGGTTTGAGTCCCATTTTCTCTGCTTCAAATTCAGCTTCCTGCTAAAGCACCTGTGAAGGCAGTGGGAGATGGGCAAGTACTTGGGTCCCTGCCACACATTAAGAGACCCAGATGGAGTTCCTGACTGCTGGCTTCTGGCTTTTGCAGGCATCTGGGCAGTGAACCAGCAGATGGAAGGTCTCTGTCTCTCCCTCTCTCTCTGTCGCTGTTTTTTCAAATAAATAAATAAACCTTTAAATAAAAACGCATGAAGATCTAGGTTGCTTTAAAGAGATAAGGAAACAATGTGAGAATGATGGAAGAGAATATTCTAAATTCAGAGGGACCATCATTAATCTTTTCTCCTTTTCCCTATAAGCTCAAATAAAAGCTGTCCGCTCCAGTCAGACTGGTCTCATAGCACTCCCAGAAGCCCCAAGCTTGTTCCTGCCTCTTTTGCTTTGCTTATGATGTCATGATGTCAGCCACTTAGAGATGGCCTCAAACATACTTGTAGAGTGACCCAGACACTCATTCATCAAGCAGGTGCTCATCTTCTCTTTGAAGGATTTTCCCTTTTCTGAGTTCATCCATATGTTCTCCAAGTTCACCAGTGTGTCTCCCCTGTCTTCAAGTATTACTAAACAGTTCGTCTTATGTATGTTGACCAAACTCTAGGTTCTCAGACAGCAGAGGGAAGAAGGAAGATACAGAGAGGAGAGGAGGGAGGAAGGAAGAGATGGAGGGAGAGGAGAAGAGAAGTGAGAAGGAAGGAAGAGATGGAGAGAGAAGAGAAGCAAAGAATGAGAGGAAAATGAAGGAAGAAGAGAGGAAAATGAAGACAGAAAGAGCAGGAGGAGGCAGCTAAGGCAAGAGAGGAGAGGAGGTGAAGAAAAGAAAAACAGGAGAAGGAATAGACAGGAGGAGGAGGTTAAAGGAGAAACGTTAATGGATGGGGGAGAGACTGAAGCCCTTCAAGGAAAATACTGAGGACATGTCACAGCCTTTCTCCCCTGAAGTGCCATCTCTACATCTTGGTAGTAAGAAGTCAAAAGAGGGGCATGCAGAGAGAAAGAATTCTCATACAAATTGTGGAGCAGGAGTGAAGAAAACATCCCGTGGCATGAGGGCACAGCTTGGTCCAGGAGCTCCTCACTTCTAAACATCAAGCCTGTGACTTATTATAAAACTTCAAATTATTATAAGACAAGAGCCCAAGTTGTTTAACAGGTCTGAATATCCAGATCTGAGTTTGGTTTCAGCACATGGTATTTGCAGCTATCCATGCATTTATTCTTTCACTGAGCAAATATTGAACAAATTCAGCCTCTATCTTCACCACCACCAGCATGTACCAGGCACTAGACTCAGTAGTGGTGATGCAGTGATAACCAGATTCCCTGTGGTCAGGGAGTTTGGATTCTAGAGCAAAGGGAAACAGTAAACAAAATAAGGAAGTAAACCAGAGGACTCAGGTGAAAAAGCAAGATGAAGTGTTGTGGTTTTCAAGATGGGGTGGCCCAAAGGACTGACGGCCAAGGTGATCTTGAGCAAACTGCTGTAGGGGGTGAGCAAGCAAACTCCTAGGGTATCTGAAAAGATTATTCCAGGCTGGGAGAACAGCCTGTGCATGGGCCCTGGAGCGGGAACACATCTTTTGGTTGTGAAGAATTGCAAGGAGCTAGACAGAGTCAGGGGAAGGTTATGAGGAGATCTGGTCAGATAATTAATGGCGAAGCAGAGACAGACCATATGGGACCTCTTGTAGGGACTGATAAGGATATTAGTCACTCCTGTGTGTGGGTCTGGAAGAGGCCTTGGAGCATTAGGGGTAGAGGAGTAGCCTAATGACCCTAAGCTATAACAGTATGGTTCCAGTAGTTGTGTTGTGAATAGACCACAACAAAGCAAGTTGACAAGTAGCTCAGTTAGCACAGGCCTGCAAAATCTGGAGCAAGAGATGGGAGTGGGGTAAACCCCAAGTAAAATCCAGTGTAAGTCAAGTACATCGTCCTTGACTCGGACCTGACTATGCACACACACTTTCCTTTGCTTGGACTGAGTTTCTCCCTGCTAGAGTCCCTTCCCAGATTTCAAGTCTCAGTGTCAGGGTTAGCCACTCCCTTGGTGCCCACGGAGGATTGTTGCCCCACAGCACTCTGTTCATCCCCCTCTTGGAGTTCCTCATGCAATCTTGCCATTGCTCACTGGTGCTTCTGTGTCACTTCTCAGCTAAGAACACCTTGGTTTCAGCTCTGCCATTCGCACAACATGGGGATACAAAAAAAGGTGAATAAGACGTTGTCCCAATTACGATCTAGTGTGGGAGAAGACCAAACAGCTACTCCCATGCTTACCGTGGAGTCTGGTTTCCAGTTGTAGAAGGAGTACATGAACAGAGAAACTTACCAGAAGCCAAATGGGGCCCTTATTTGCCACGCTGCTTAGCATGTCACAGTGCACGACTTCATTGCCTACTTCTACAACTGCCCCTGGTTGTTTCCCCAGCACTGGGTCCCATGAGGACAGTTGCTCAGAGGGGCTCAGTATTGAGAGGGGGGACCCTGTGGAAGATTCTGGGAAGCAGGGAGTGCCAGCTGATGGAAGGTAGCTGTGAATGTGTTTATTTTTTCCTGTAGTGGTGGCTGTTGATGCAGAGCTGTTTCCCCAGAGCTTCTTGGTGACATTTGTTACTTGGCTTAGCAGTCCTTAAGCAGAAATCCTGTCCTTTTCACTGAATCGCACCTCCTTTGCTAATGTTCTGTCTCCCCCAAGTCCCAGGCAGAGCATTTGACATTTGTTATTGGTACAAGAGCATCATTTGCTGAGTGTGAAGAAAAAGGTTTCCCCGAAGGGTAGTAATGAATGATTATCTCAGATCTGTCCCACCCTTCTCCTGCTCCTTCAGACACCACAGCCATCCACAGCCAGGCTGGGCCCTGGCAGGGAGCTGCCCAAGTCAGTTCTGTGTTTAGGCTTTGTGGAGATCTGTAATGACTGAGGTTTCAGTGGAGAACACAGGATGGTGGGTCGTGGGGTAATTGGGTGTGGTGTCATGGGGTCCTCAGTGATGTCTGGTCATAGGCCAGGAGATCCCTTGGGAAACATGGTGACCCCAATATCAATCAAACAGTGTTTCTGAGAGTCTAACATGAGCCGGGCATTGTTCTGGGTGCTAGGGGTGATAAGCAAAAGTGAGGTGTCTAATGGTGATCCTTGAGTCACACAGAGAGTGTGAGTCTGCACTTCCAATATACATTCTGAATCAAACAAATGTGATCCTACAGAATACTGGAAAAGGGAACTGGATCAGTCAGCAGGTTCAACAGTGTCTTCTTGAGGAATTGCCTTTCACACTGCAAACAGACAAATTAGTTAAATAAGTGATGGACAAAAAGAGAGTTCTAGCAGAGGGACGAGCAGGTACAAAGGCTGCACTGCAGAAAGGAACCTGCCAGAGAGAGCAAGGGCAGGGCCCTGAGGAAGATCAGGAGTCCAGAGAGGCAGAGGAGGGAGACCCCAAGGGGCTTAGATGCCATGTTTCCACCTGTCTCTTTGCTACCCCTGTGCCCACTCAACATAGTCAACTCTCCACATCCATAGGTTCTGCAACCACCCACAGATCAAAAGTATTTGGAAAAAAATATCTGTACCAAACATGTACAGATATTTTCATCATTGTTCCCTAACCAATACAGTTTACATGATGTTTATATTAGGTGTAATAAGTAATTTAGAGATGATTGAAGTACACAGGCTGATTGTATAGATAATATGCAAATACTATCCTATTTTATAAAAGAGACTTAAGCATCTGCAGGTTTCATATGCTTGGAGGTTCCTAGAACAAATCCCCCACGGATACTGAGGAACGTATGACTGTGGTTCTCAATAAGGAAATGAGAGTTTGAAATCACAGTTCATTTATCCATTCAGCATTTACTTCCTGAGCAGCAACATTGTATCTAAAAGCAGAGATGGTAAGAGGGATAATTCACACTCTTCCTTCATAAGATCACAGTCTGGTAAGATATAGGAATAGAAAAAGAACCTGCACCACGAAGTGGCATTATCCAGTCTCAATGGCCATGGGGTGGAGTGACTCGGGAGTGCGAGCTATGGAGGGGCCAGGGAAGGCTTGGGAGAAGAGAAAAGTGTGGGTCACTGTGGTGGGCATGAGTTAGTTTGGGATCCATTCTTTTTCCATAACTAGCCCCTGAACCTGTCTTTTTCCTGTATCTGTCTCCTCTCTGAGCCCTAGCCCTTCAGCCTCCAGTGCTGTTCAGCGTAAATCTTTCATGGAAGTTGTTTCTCCTTGTGGTCATACAGTAACAGGCTACTAAACCTGCCTCTGGGCTGAATTACGAGCTGGTCCCTGGAGGCCCAGCCCCTGCTGCCCACAGAATGAATTGCAGTGCTCCAGGCTGCTGGGCTTTTTATTTATTTATTTGTTTGCTTTAGCATATTTTAATCTGATCGTTAAATTGCAATCTGCCACCCATCCCAACCCCAACTGTCTTTGAATGGAACAGATTTTTCAAAGGTAATGATACCTATAAACCTTGGAAAAGGCGGCCACCAGAGCAAATGGGGAGGGAGCAGAAACATACCCCACCTGTTAGTGCCTTGGGCTCAGCCCCACCTCTCCCAGGGCCACTAACCTGGCCAAGTGCTCCCGCGCCTCACCTGGGGTCTTTCCAGCCCAAGAAACCTGTGATGAGAAGGCAGAGGTGAGCCTCTGTACCTTGTCCCTGCTAGCATGTGATCGTCCCTGCTTCTCATTGAGCCAGGCAGTAAAGGTGTCACACAACCAGCCTTTATGGTGCCGCATGGGGAGAGAGCTGCACTGATAAATCAAAGGCAAAGAGGATGCCAGATGGTGCCATGGAGCTTGTGTTCTCGAGGTCATCCATCTGATCTAGGACTGCTCTGCTCTGGGAAAATTGTCACTTGACAATGGGGCCACCACCCTGCAGAGAATGACGTCGCCATGGCTATAATGTTGATACCACCAATTTGCCTGGCATAGTATATGGAGTGCTGACACATCCCTTTGGAGTCTGACTATGATCCTGGGAGTGTGACAGAGCAGGTGTCACGAGTCCCATTCTGCAGGTAGTGAACCTAAGACGCAGGGACTGTGGAGTCAATTGCTCAAAGCGGGAACCTGGCTCAGAGCAGGTTCTCGATAAATATGGACTGAATCGATGAACCAGTTCACACTGCCCTAAAGCAGCCATAAAGGCGCATCTTGATATTTGCTTCTGGAATAACATTCAGAGAAACATTTAGGATTAAGATCCTGGAAGCCTGCTGCCTCTACTCGCAGCAACTGGGTAAAGAATCACAACTATTTCCCCCTTAATTGGCTCATGTGCCAGCCACAGTTGTTGCTACTACAAAAGGTGCTTCAAAGGTATGGATGCGTAGGAAGCAGGAAAAGATCCATCTCCACATGACCATGCTCACAATGGACTAGTCATTTTTCTTATTCACTTACTTTTCTCAGCACTCTACATAAGTGCTACCACTATATTCATTACAAACAAAGAAATGGAAGCACAGAGAGGCTGGGCAGTTATCCAGAAGGTGTGAAGATACAAAGCAGAGGAGCTAGGGGGTCTCAGTTCAGACCCTGAGCTATTAGATGTCTATATACCCTTTTTAAAATGTCCTGATTTATTTGAAAGACAGAGGTGCTCTCTCGCTCTCTCTCTCTCTCTCTCTTTCACACACACACACACACACACACACACGCACCCCACATTTGCTGATTCATTTCCCAAATGCAGCAGATAACCAGGGCTGAAGCAGTGTGAAGCCAGAATGTGAGAACTCTGGGTATTCCACATGAGTGGCAGGGGCCCAACTATTTGAGCCATCACCTGCTGCCACCCAGTGTGGAGCCAGAACTCAAACCCAGGTGCCACGATATAGGGTACAGGCATCCCAAGCAATGGCTTAACCACTGTGCCAAACACTCTCCCCAGATATCTGCATTTCCAGTGTCCTAGTCATCTCTAGAGCTCAGGTACAGGTAGAATGAAGGGAGCAGTTTCTGCCAGAGTGTGGGACTGGGAGCTCAGGAAAGGAGGAAGGGAGGGGATAATACCAGACTTGTTAGCCGCACTGAAGACCCCAGGGCTTTCAAGCTAACTAACCAGGCTGTGAAAATTCCCTGCTCTTTCTGTAGCTTCAGGAAATGGACTCAAGGCACAAAACTGAGTTCTTTCAGAAGAAATGGGAGTCTAATCTAGAGATAAAACTCAGGATCTGAGTTAAAGGATCATGTCCCTTTAAAACTCGTACTGTTTCTAGATATTTCTATTCATTGTCCTGTTCCTGGCTTGGCAGCAATGGAGAAATTGACTCTCAGTGAAGGAGCTGAAGCTACATGAACTGGGGTAAAGCAGATGACTCAGTAATCGAATCACCCTTGAAGTTCATGTCTGCTGGTCAGCAGGCTGGAGAAAATGTTCTTGACCAAGCTCCTTCCTATTACGCATCCTGTTAGCCATACTTTCTCTGTTTTACCCAGCCTTGGAGTCATGGGCAGTCCTAGCAATGCCACAGATGCCAGAACACACTGAGGACCCTGTATGGCAACAGAGGAGTTGTAGTCCAAAGCCATCATGCCAAGAACTCACGCTGGAACGGCCATCCCTACCAAGACTCTTCCCTAGATGATGAGCTATCCATGGAGATTTCATGCAGATTCTCTTTGTAACCCTAGACCTCCCCTTATTCTAACCAGCACTGTGGCCGTTCACCATTACTTAGCTCCAGTCTTGAGCCCCAGAATAGCTTGAACTATGACGTAGGTGCTCGCTCCCAATTGGTGGCTGATGATGAATCGCTGATTTTATTATTTGTCACCTTAATGTTCCCAATTTAAGCAAAATGTTTTCTGAATTTGAAGAAATATCTGAAGACCAAACTTCATTTTAGAAGAAATAAGTTACAGGACATCTGAGATTCAGAAGAGACGTCAGGAGTCCCCTCATCCATCCCTCCTTTTTACGAGCTGAACCCAACCCTGAGCCACCTAATTTGTGGGTCTGAATCCTGATACAGCAGTTCCTGATGATTTTTCTGCAAAAGAGAAACTTTTATTGAAAACATGGATTTCTAAGAAACCCTCTAGGGTGACTGGAGAAAGTGTCCACAGTGGAGATTAAGCAATTTATTAGACAGTGTAACATGGAGAAAGGGCATGACATGGTGTCCAGAGAGCTCTAGATTTTAAATCTTTGTTCTATGGCTTAGAAGCTGGGAAGTCTTGAGCAGTCTGAACCTTCTGAGGCTTTCTCTCCATCTGCCAGGCAGGGACCTTAGGTTTGCCAGGATTCCTGAGTACTGAATGCAAACAGCCAGCACATGGCAGGTGTTAAACCCATCTGATTGCCCCTGTTCCTTCCTAGAAGCCTATGTAGGCTTTACCCTCAGGACATGCTACACAGATTATACTCAGAGACCAAGCAGAGAAGCATACTATCCTATTGAGGACAAAATGCGGTTTCAGGGCACTGGGGAGAAAGCCACCATTTGTGATCTGAAAATTCCTGTGCAGCTGCCCAAGGCAAATGGCCCCCCCGAGTAGGTATAGCCAGTCTGTGAGGCTGAGCCTCCCATAGCGAATGGTGGCCCGAAAGCTGTCCCTCTCTGTCCCTATGCACCTTTCCCGTTAGCTCTGAGGGTTTGGGCAACATTTGCAGAAAGACTAATACGCAACCCCCAGAATCAGCCAGATAGCCAGGAAGGAATAGATGGGGGAGGAGTCAGAAGAGGTTTCAGTCGCTGCTCACCAACTGCTTCGTATCCCCCATGGATTTCTTGTCAATGATTATTCAATCTCAGGCCTGACCTTTCTATTCTAAATAACACTGCAATATCAGTGCAGCCCAGCCCGCAGCTTTTGCAGGAAATTAACTGTATCTGGTTCTCACAGGAGACCCAAGAAATCCCCTCAGTAACTAAGCCCAGCCTGGTTTACAGAAAAAAAAGACCCAGCATTATCTTCTTCTCATGCACTCCTCCTAATGCCCGTCTAAATATCACAGAGCTCCCAGCTGTTTAATTCTAATAAATACTCATCTATTCTCAAAACAGACAAATGTTAGGTCTCAGGTGGGCCCCAAGCATTTCGTGCAGTAGGAAGAGAATATGGGGAAAGAGAAAGAAGAGAGTGGCTCACAGCCAGCTTTCGGTTTCCATGCATGTACAGTGCCAGCCCAAGAAAACGGCTTATGGTTTCCAGTTGAGCCAGAGCCAGAGGCGACTGTGAAGGGGGCATTTTTACAGCCAGTGTGTCTGCACCAATTGTCCTTGCTTCCCTCCACACAGCTGGTGGGGGTCTCAGTGAAATTCCATGAAGCAGAAAGGGCTTGGAGAGCCCTTGACCAAGTTGATGTCTCTGCACACGAGTAGCTGGGGATGTGGGAAGAGCAAGGTGAGCCTGACAATCAAGGGTCCAGGCTTTTGTTGGGATCTGGACCTGAGTCTACCTGGTGCCCCCCCCCACCAGGAGACCCCATGTGGAGTGAAGAAAGATGGAGAGAGAAAGGCCTCCTACAACCTCTGAAACCTGCTTGTTTGCTAATGGCACAAAGAGATAAGTGGGGCAAAAGGAAGAACAATCCAACCTTTTGGTTTGGATAATGCCTACACTTGGGTTCAAGAGTGTAAAGAAATTCTCCATCTTGGGTCTTTTTGGACCTTAAAGGATCTCAGCTTGCTTGAAGCAGACACAGGGGCTGGGATTCAATGAGAGGCTTTTATGGAAAATCCGGGCTCATCCTCAATAACCTGAGAGGCTGGGAGGCTGGCATCTCCCTTCCAAGATGAGGCACAGCCGAGATCCAAAGTGCTCAGTCCAGGAAGCCAGGTGTGTGCTGTAACGCAAACCTGAGTCCCTCTTGGAGTCAGTGGCAAGCGTTGTGGCTCAGATGGCTCTGGCATGGTGAGATGTTTCACAATACAGCATCTGCTGATGTTGATTCCACAAACCCGTACTTCATCTCCTCATCCAGGTCAGTGGTTCTGTGAAGTTGGAATGCCCAAGCTAGTAGGTGAGGAGGGTTATCCCAGCCATTGGCAGATGAACCTCCGACAGTTGGAATGTTGGCTCTTGTGTCTTTGGCATGGATTAATGATGAGTTTTTCTTTTAAGAAAGCCTAAGTGCCACCTTACTGAGGCCAAGACTTTCCCTTCAGTTGCTGAAAATTATTACAAGCTGTATGATAAGCGACAGTGATGCTCCATGAGACCTTTATGCCACTGAAAAACCTGAAAGTCACTAGCCTAACTCCACAGTTGAAAACCCATGGGATGGGGCAGGCATTTGGCACAGAGACTGAGATGCCACTTGGGATGCCCAGACCCATATTGGAGAACCTGGGTTTGAGTCCTGGCTTTAACTCCTGATATCAGCTTCCTGCGAATGTGTACCTTAGATGGCAGCAGGTGATAGCTCACGTACTTGGGTCTGCACCACCCAATCTCAGTGGAAGACCCGTGAGTTCCTAGCCCCTGGCCCAGCCCAAAAGCTGTTGTTGGTGTTTGGAAAGTGAGCCAGTACATGGGAGATAATCTCTGCGTCTCTCTCACTCTTCTTTCTTAAATAAATAAATACTATTTATCTATCTATCTATCTATCTAAAACCATGAGATCCATCTGCCTTCTCTGCGCTGCTTATCTGGGAGCCTGAATAACTTCTACAGCCCAGAGGGAGGCAGATTAACTTCCCAGCTTTGACCTCTTGTGGATCTGGCAGAGTTCTAGGTGAAATCCAAATATGGGATAGGGATGCTTGTCTGGCCCCTGACTCACACCACAAGTATCACCCTGACACTCCTGGGATTTGGTGTCTGCCCAATCAGCACTGCCAACAGTCCTTGAGCATGAATTGATTGAGCATCCTCTGTGTGCCAGGTTCTATGCTGAGCCTCAATGGTATATAACTGAATGAAACAGATCAAAAAGTCCTTGCCCTTTGAGATTATACTTTGTAGGAGAGGAAAGAGACATAAACAAGGTAAATAGGTAAAACACATAGCATATTATTTATAAGTGCTAAAGAGAAATATTGGCAGGGAAGGGAGAGAGTGAATGTTTGGCCAGAGCAGGCAGTAAGGAACATGTGATTTGCATTGAGATGGCTGAGAAAGGGCCTAGTAGGAAGGGAACATACAAGACTGAAAGGAGAGGAAGCAGAAAATCTCTTAACATCCACGCAGAATATAGAGCACATTCAAAGATTCTGAGGTGGGAATGTGGGTGCATTTTCATGGAACAGGATGGAGGCAAGCATGGCTGGGATAGACACAGCAATATGGGAGCAGTCAGTGTAATAACTAAAGGACCTCTTAGGTCATTGCCAAGACTAACAAGTTCTGCTTGAGAATGCATGAGGACACTTCTGCAAGGGCTTAAATAGACAATAGAACTCAGGAGATCTAGGTCCTCCTCCTGGTATCACTACTAAGATGGCCTGTGACCGAATAATTTTCACTATTCTCATCCTAAAATGATTTTACCTCTATTGCCTTTAGCTTAATCAAAATGAAGAGTTTTTACTTTAGAATACTAACATCTCTCTAGCACTAATATTCTATAATTCTAGGCAAACAAATCCAAGAGTAAATCAAAGAGCCATTTGTTCATGTCAATCTTTGCTTGTTCCAAGTAACTGTGGACAGGATCACAGTGGAAGGCCAAGGGGGCATAACTCCCCATCTCCTGATTGGGTAGAGTTGGCAGACAGAGCAGAGGTCTAAGGAATCATTTACTTTTCTACAGAGGTCTTACATCCCATCTCCATTCTGCACTTCTGTCTACCAGATCAAGTGGATTCTGTAAACACTCCAGTCGCATAATTATTATCCCAGCCTATGAACTGGGTATGACACACTTTGCCTGTGAAACACTCAAGGGAAGACAGCAGAATCAGACAGATCCCCATCCTTGCAGAGTGGATGATTTTGTCAGGCAAGATCTTGTCTGGCCTAAATAATTCTATTCAACCAATGTGCTCATCAAATCCAGCTAAGTAAGAGTATAAAATAGTAAGTAGATGCCTGTGAGAGGCACATATGGTAGGCACTGTGGGGTTTAGAGAACAGAATGCTCTCAGTGGGCAGAGGGCCTGGGGAAACCTGTAAAGGAGGTAGAGTAAGAGGCAGGCCTTGAAAAACAGGTAGGATTTTGATGGGTGGATATTACTGCCTCCAATTTATTGTCCCAATAAAGCAGCCATTACATGGCAGGTAAATAAATGTAAAGCAGGTTGGCAGTTTAATGTGGGTGTGCACAAAGGCACAAGCAGCTGGTGATTTGGGTTTTCATGAGCTGATTGAAAGCATTTTCCTACATATTCTACAGCATCTCATTTTAGGACATCCTAGTGACCTTGTCCCTTCATGGACAGGTGGGAAAAGGTCTTGGAGGAATGGTTAGGTCAGGGAAATTAGCACTCCCACGGGCCTTGCAATGAGCTTTCAAGATGTCTGCTGTTTTGCCAGCTCTGCATCTCTTTGGAGTCCTTGGTAAGCCTGGGAGTACGCCTTGTACCCACACAGAGGTGAAAGTAGCTGATGTACTTTCCACTACTGTCTCTGATAAAATCCCCAAGTCTCAGAGGGAAAATGACCATACTCCTTGTTGCTCTTCTGTGCCTCGTTCTCTATAGGAGCGCAAATTTTAAAATTAAAACTTGAAGTATCCCCTTACAAAGATAGAGACTATATCGTACTTAACTTTTTCCTCAACACATGACCTAGCAGCAAACATGCTCAATACACATTGCAAGAAATGCTTCATCTTCATTCATCTTAGTCATTTGTGGTAGAGTTTCAGATTCCACAACGAATCTGAAGCAAGCTACAAAACTCCCCAGAGAAAAATAGCCTATATACCTGTGAGGGTTCTTTCTTCAAAAATTCATATAAAATGCATATGAAGAAAATTATGTATGCAAGTCTATATCGTGGTGCAAAGGATTAAACCATTGTCTGCATCACCAGCATCCCATATCAGAGTACAGTTTGAGTACTGGCTACTCTACTTCTCATCCAACTTCCTGCTAATGCACCTAGTAAGGCAGTAGATGATAGCACAAATCCTTGGGCCCCTGTCACCTAGATGGGAGACCAGGATGCTGTTCCTGGCTCCTGGCTTCAACTTGCCTCAGACCTCGTTGTGTGCCCTGTGGGCAGTAAACCAGAGAATGGGTGGGTTTCTCTCTCTCTAGGAAAAAAAATGCATGGATTTCACAATTTTGTGCACCAAAATGCACTTATCTTTTAATTCCATTCTTCCATGAACTTTTTGAAGCAGCTTTGTGCTCAAAAGATTCTGTGAGTGATGTCGGGGGGAACGTGGGCTGTGCGTTGGGCCATGCTGCAGGAGGCACAGGGAATCACTTCACAAAATCCTTCCCAGGCAATTCTGTAACCTCAGCCCCGACCCTTCCAGTGACAGAGGGGAAATTTACCCCCTCTCCTTTTGGAGATGGCATTCATTCATTAAAAGTCTCTTCTTTGTGTACTGTGTAGCAAGCTTCCTTTCCGTAACTCCCACTCATCATCCCACTCATCAACCTGAAGCAGGGAAGAAGCTGGGAGTTTGCAATCCATCCTGCACATGATTGCTCTGCAAATATTTGTGGGCACATATTTGAGCCTGCTTGGGTTTCTCTTGCCTGGGCTAGTTTTTGCAACAGCTTATCTTCAGCCCTATTAATGTGCAGTGCCCAGAGAGAGGCAGAGGAGCCCGGCATTATCTCTGCCTTTGTTCCAGACAATGTGCTTGCCTCTTCGCTGCCTGCCGCAGACTGCATTTGCTTTTTGGCAGGAGCCTCACACCATTGACCCATTAATGAGCAGAGAGTCACGTACTGCTCCAAGGCTTTTTTCAGGTGTGCTGTTGATAAGCCCTATCTCCCCACCGGGCATTTGTGCAGCTCGCTGTTCAGACCTAATTGCAGTACTTCTACATTTATCCTTGTTAAATGCCATCCTATTAGATTTGGTCCTTGAGTCCAGCCTAGTGAGACCTTTGTGGGTCCTGATTTTGTCATCCAACATATTAGCTCATTACTCTCAGACAATGTGTTTAATGCGCAACAAAGAGCTACCATTGTTTTGGAGCATTTCTCTGACAGTGCTGTGCTTTACCCAGCATGCTGTTTCACTTCGCTCTCACTCCAACCCTTGGAGGTGTGTGTTGTGACCTTCATTTTATCTATAAAATGGAAACTTAGCCTCAGAAAAGCAAAGAAACATATGCAAGGACATGCAGCCAGTGATATAGTAGAGCCAAGATTTGAACACAGCTCCATGCGACTCCCAATGCCATGTGCATACCCACCCCACTGTACTGCCTTCAGCCAAGTCATTCATGTTTTTGAACATGACAAAAGAGGACCAGGGGCTGGTGTCGTGGCTCAATAGGCTAATCCTCTGCCTGTGGCGCCGGATTCTGTCCTGGTCGCTCCTCTTCCTATCCAGCTCTCTGCTGTGGCCAGGGAGTGCAGTGCAGGATGGTCCAAGTCCTTGGGCCCTGCACCTGCATGGGAGACCAGGAGAAGCACCTGGCTCCTGGCTTTGGATCAGCACAGTGTGCTGGCCACAGCGGCCATTGGAGAGTGAACCAATGGAAAAGGAAGACCTTTCCCTCTGTCTCTCTATCACACTGTTCACTCTGCCTGTCAAAAAAAAAAAAAAAAAGAGGACCAGGACCTTGAGGCCAAACCCAAAAGAGCACTGAAGGCTGAGGGTTGATTCATTCAAAACTATTCTTTCCTCCTGGGATGGTCTATGACCTCCACATAGTCCACCCTTTTCCCAAGGAACTGCAAGAGTTTTTCCACCTTTTTGATAAAACACAGTTATGTTAAATCTGAGCTGTTATGTTACTTATCAGGTAGGAAATGATGTGAATGTGGCAGTTCTTGGTTTTGGTCAATTCATGTCGGCCCTTCTAAGCCCCAACTTCTTTCAGTACCTGCTCTGAAGCCATTGTTGGAAGAGCTGAGTCTGGACTCTGCCCCGGGGTTTTTGCTGTGTCCTTGGAGTTTTGAGGACTCTAAAAGCGGCTGTGGAACGAAGCCAAAGACATCCCTCCTGATGCTCTCTCAAACACCCCACCTGCCCTTCCTAATTAACCATAGGTGATTCTCCATGAATTTTCATAAAGAATTGGTGAACATGCTTCAAAATAGTATCCAAAGGCCTGGCTTTGTAGAGCATCAGGTTAAGCTACCTCTTGGGATGCTGACATCACATATCAGAGCACCAGTTCAAGGCCCAGCTATTCTGCTTCCAATCCAAATTTCTGCTAATGCAGCTGAGAAGGCATTGGATGATGACCCATGTACTTGAGCCCCTCCACCCCTATGGGAGACCCGGATGAAGTTCCTGTTATGGCCTGACCCAGATTTAGCTGTTCTAACCATTTGGAGAGTGAACCAGCAAATCAAAGATTCTCATTCTTTCTCTCTCTCTCTCTCTCTCTCTCACACACACACACCCACACGCACACACACACATACAAACTCTGCCCTTCAAATAAATGAATCTTTAAAAAAATTTTAGTCAGTATGACCTCCAACTGTACACTTCATTTGCACACATGACTCTCAGAGCAAGTTCCCAGTGACAACCTACCCTCTGCATGGGTCTTACTTATTACAGAATTCAATAAATTCTTATTGCTCTTAATTTAAATTTAAAAAACCCTCATTAGATCCTATAGTAGTTTATTTTGTGGTAGACACATTTTACCAGAGACCATTAAGCAATCCAGGGTAAAAAGCAGAGAGTAGACTTATTTCAAAGGTTGCTTAGAAATCAGCAGTAAAAAGGGAAACGCAAGAAGTAGGGACAAGAAGGGAAGTGGACACATGTTTTGTTCTCTTTCTTGGTCTGGAGAGAAAGCCCTCCGTGGATGATGGCCTGGGCAGCTGATATGGGGAGTGCATCACTCAGAATTTTGAGGCACTCAGAGACCTTTTAGGGGTGATTCATTTTTTCTTTCCCATATTAGATAGTTTGACAGAAACACTTTGGGGACAATCAGACCCAGGGAACAGATCCTTCCAGGATGCAGATCTGCCTTCTCCATCTGCATCTTTCTGCTGTGAGAGCCTCTGTCTCGATTGGCCTTTTATGTACATGTATGTACCTGATCACTTCTGTCCTGATGCTACCTATTTAATTATATGCATTGTCATATACTATATAATGTTAAATGAAAATATTTTACACATACAAATAAAGTCTTACCATATCATTCCACACACATCAATCATCTTCCGTCTGCAGGTTATAGCAGAGTTGGAATCTTAGCAGATCCTTGTAGGTAGGGAAGTGATGGTATCTTATGCAGTGAGCTTTTCCCTCAAAAGCTTTCACTAGCACAAAACCCCTGGCTTGGAGGCTAAAGACAGAATTTGTACTGAATCCCATTTTATGAGTCACAGGTGTCATAGAATAGAAG
This sequence comes from Sylvilagus floridanus, assembly GCA_949820135.1. Taxonomy (NCBI): domain Eukaryota; kingdom Metazoa; phylum Chordata; class Mammalia; order Lagomorpha; family Leporidae; genus Sylvilagus; species Sylvilagus floridanus. The sequence goes on from OX463225.1 coordinate 126,411,714, forward strand.
CACAGGAACCTTTGAAAGCATCAAAGCCCCTCCTATAGGGCACCAGTTAAAAACCTGCAGCACAAAGACCCTGACTTAACATGGCTGGGAGGCTGGGTTTCCAGGGAGCTGGCTAGCTCAAGACTGAAAAGTCATTTCAGGAGGTTATACCTGTGAAAGAACAAAGTAAAGGAAGCTGTTTGGGCAGGGAAGCCGTCAGAGAGCGAGCAAGACCTGAAGAAGTCCCAGTCATCCCAATGAGGAGCTCCATAACAAAAATCATCCTTTGGATGAGTCTCATGCTGGACAGAAATGGCTAATCCTATACCACCGCTGTGCTCAGTCCCTGCCAGGTGTGGACCTAACAGCAGCCAGTAGGCAGAGGCTCACTGCACCCTTGGAGCTGGGCAACCAGCCTTTTTTTGAAAGGAGATACGAAGGTTGCATTTGCTTGATTTTCATGGCTGCCACACAACTGGAATTTGATCCTGTTTATTGTTCCTAGAGAGATCTTATTTCAGTGATTTTATAACAATAAGAGCGCTTATTTGTACTCATAGATTAAGGCTGTTGAATCTATAGATACATCACAAATACAGAAAAGACATCTATACTTGTACTTTTACTGTTTGGATCCACACACCCCCAAATGGTTTTTCATTAAAACTATTTTATAGCAGGCATTTGGGCAGTTAAGGGAAATGGCCTTAAGGTATCTCCAGAGTGGAGGTCAGTGAACTCAGGACAACCCCTGGAATTTTCCATTAGTGGGTAGTTAGATGAAGTAATAAATAAATTATTATTAAGCACTTTGCAAATAGAGTGTTATGTAAATGCTAAATAATCATAATAATATAGTAGTATGCTGATCTTGATAAACGGGTCGGCTGGCGTGTCATTTAAAATGGATGGCGCAGCACTGTCTGTGAAGATGAATGAGGGCCATGTTCACCAAGCTCGATAACAGCAGTGTCTTCTGCCAGGAGGCTGGGCTCCTCTTCCCCTGGTCTCCGTGGGACAATTAGCAGAAGAGAGGGATTCTGGCACACTTTAAGGGGTAGTGAGAAGGCTTTGTACTGAAAGTAGTCCTAGGTGAGTGCCTGGCGATTTGCATTTCTCAGAAGTCAGGGCTAATCTATAAGGAGATGGGGGCAGGGAATTAACATTTATTGAGTGCCTCCTGTGACCCAGACACTGTGCTCGCTTGGTGCTCTGTGTTTATTATCTCATTTATCCTCCGGGCCAGCACATTAAGGTAATAGAGGCGTGGAATAAAGCAGAATGCATTACTATTTTCTGTAGAAAAGCAGAAAGACTGACCCCAGTGCTGTGGCTGCTGTTTTCTTTTTGCATTCTACAGGGGGATCCGGGAGAGGGAGAAAGTCCCCCAGGGAATCAGAGGAAGCCTGACCCAGCGATTTATCACAGCCCCCAAATCCTGGGACTCTACAGGACACACACATGTATGATGCCAGAGTGACATCTTCCTTCTGGGCCACACCAAATGCTGCTCCTCCTCACCCCATGCCATAGACCTGCCCAATCCTGAACACTGAGGCCTGGTAGAGCCTCTTTCAGAGCGTTTGTGCACCTGCACAGCATTTAACAAACACCCATAGAGAGCTGACTGTGTGCTGAGTATGCCACTGATGGTTTCACGTGCATTGTCTCAATTAATTCTGAAACAACCCTGTGAAGCAAGTTTCATTGCTTCTAAATTTTTCACCTTAGATGAGAACATCTCGAATTGTGTGAAATAACTTGCCGAAAGTCACATAACCAGTTCAAGGGGGAGGATGTGAGAATCGGGGTGGTTGATCCATAGAGCCTGGGCTTTTATATGTGTGGTAATCTGGTTTAATCCTTTGTGGACTCAGTGGTCCTAGTATCTGGAGATTTGGGTTTTCTTTGTTCAACAGGAGACCAAGTTCTTAATAGTGATTGATTACCCTTTATCTCATGTGTCAGGCTCTGAGGGTATAAGAGGAGCTCAAGTGTTTGTTTATTCTTTAACAGCGTTATAGAGTGTAATGGACACACAATAAATTGGACATCTGAAGTGTACCCGTTGGTGAGCTTTGACATATACACCAGTGACATCATCACCAAGATAGTGAACATATCCATCACCTCCAAAAGTGTCCTTGCTAACCCATCCTCCTCAACCCTCCTCATCTGTCCCCTCCCTAGGCATCCCCTATGAATTCTGTCATTATTTTAACTTCTGTTTTCTAGTGTTTTATATAAATGGAGTCAAACAGTAAAGACTCTTTTAGGCCTTGTTTCTTTTTAAAAAAGATTTATTTTATTTATTTGAAAGGCAGAGTTACAGAGAAACAAAGAAGTCTTCCTTCTGCTGGTTCACTCCCCAGGTGGTTGCATTGGCCAGAACTGGGTCAGACTGAAGCCAAAAGCCAGCAGCTTCATCCAGATCTCCCATATGCATGCAGGGGCCCAAGGACTTGGGCCATCTTCCTCTGCTTTCCCTGGCACATTAGCAGAAAGCTGGATCAGAAATGGAACAGCCAGGACTTGAACCAGCTCTCATATGGGATGCCAGTGCTGCAGGTGGTAACTTAAACTGCTGTGCCATTGAGCCACAGCACCACCCCAGTCTGGCTTCTTTCTATCTGCATGCTCATTTTAAGATTCATCCAAGTATTTTCTTTTTCTTTGTTTAATTTACAGAGACATAAGGACTATGAACAATTGGTATGTATTTTATTTAATTTTAGCTCTGAACTTTCCAGAGTTCAAATTCTAGTTCTCCCATTTAGTATCTGTACCATAGGTCAGTTTTTTTAATCTAGAACAGTTTTTTTTTTCATTTATGAAATGGGTTTAATTAAAATTACATTATAGAGTTCATATGAGGATGAGATGAGGTACTAGAGGCAACTGCATAGCACTGAATCTATTCATGGTAAGCACCTGATTTTGCAATTTAAAATGTTTAGTAATAGAATGAATTTTTCATCAAAATCCCTTTGATATCTCCTAGGTCCTCAAAATCGAGGTTGTTTATATTGTGTTAAGTAGAGTACGAACTGTAACATACAAGTTATCTCTTTTAACCGTCCTAAGAACCCATGAAGAATACGGGCACCTTATTTGCTCCCATATTGCAGAAGAGCTACCTGAGGCAGGGAGATGGTCAAATCAGACTTTGAACTGAGGCTGTCTGATTCAAGTCTCTGTGCTATTTTCCATGATGATCTGATGACCTTTAAGTATGCATGAAGACACCCACTAACCCCAGAACTCTAGGGGCATTGCTGGAGGAAGAATGTTGCTAGATATGAAGACTATGTGAATAACTAAGTAAAAGTTAGAGAAATGGCTAAAAACATGACAAAATTATTATTGAGATGTCAATTATCATTAAGAGATTCCAAATACTTTAATAATTCATTATAGGCATTGTATGAATCAGCTTTTCATCACTTTACCTAAAATATCTGAGAGGAGCAACTTAGTGGGGAGGAAGGTGTGTTTCTGCTTTCAGTTTTGGAGGTTCACAGTCTAAGATCAGTCCATACCATTGCTTTAAGCATCAAGTGAGGGTGAAAGGTGGAAATGGCAGAATGCATGTGGAAGGAGGAGCACATGGTGAGGCAGAAAGCAGAGAGAGAGGGAGAGATGCACACTCAGCTTATATAACCAACCCTATCTCAAAAACTGCCTTCAAAGACAAGCCTCTGATCACCTCAGGACTTTCCGTGAGTCAACCTCCCAGATGTCATGATTAGAAGAATTCTCCGCTCATAATCCTCCAATCATTAACATGAATCCATTAATTTAACATAAGATTTTGGAGTTTCAACATCTACGTGTGTTTGGGGAGCCAAATCCTGTTCAAACTGCAAAAGCATAGACCCATAATTTGAATTGATGAAGAATAATCCATGTCTGAGTATAGGGCTAACTGTGAGAGGATCAAAGGTAAGGAATCTATAAAGATCAAACTGTGGCAGTCAGAGAAGAAGTTGCCTTTACTGCAAGCATTGGAGACATTTCTGAGTGGTCTATGTGTTTTCCTCCAATTTGGGAGCAGGCCCACAGGGCAGGTCCATCACTGAGGTTACAGAGTCCCACCTACACAACTCATAGCAAATTTGGGGGTTGACTGTCAATTTGGAGGCCATGAAGTAGCTATTACAGTAGAATGGGAACATTCAACTATGTCTTCAATTATATTAAGCATGGTTAATTGTTATTTTCTAGAGACTTAGAACCTACTAGAATAGAAAGAAGGAGATTTTAATTCAGGTGAACAAACTTTTTCCATATGTGCTCAATATGATTTTAAGAAATCAGAAATCTTGACCTTTGATAAGTTTCTGTTTGGAATTGGGCAGGAGATGAAAGACACATATAAAATAATTTCACTGAACAGAAAAGCCTGGATTCTAAATCATGGGACATGTACTCTATAGAATACTCTACAGCAGTCAAAAACAATGAAACCTGGCCATTTGCAACAAAATGGAGGAATCTGGAAAACATTATGCTGAGAGAAATAAGCCAGTCCCAAAGGGACAAATATCATATGTTCTCCCTGATCAGTGACAACTAACTGAGCACCAAAGGGGAAACCTGTTGAAGTGAATTGGACACTATGAGAAACAGTGACTTGATCAGCTCTTGTCCTGACTGTTGATGTACAATGCAATATTTTATTCATTATAGTAATTTTTTTGTTCTAGTACTATTCTTTGAACTCTGTAATTAACACACAATTATTCTTTTTTTTTAAATAGAGGGGACTTTCTTTTTTTAATTTTTTTTTTTTATTTTTGACAGGCAGAGTGGACAGTGAGAGAGAGAGAAACAGAGAGAAAGGTCTTCCTTTGCCGTTGGTTCACCCTCCAATGGCTGCCATGGCCACTGCACTGGGCTGATCCGAAGGCAGGAGCCAGGTGCTTCTCCTTGTCTCCCATGAGGTGCAGGGCCCAAGCACTTGGGCCATCCTCCACTGCACTCCCTGGCCACAGGGGAGAGCTGGCCTGGAAGAGGGGCAACTGGGACAGAATCTGGTGCCCCACCTGGGACTAGAACCCGGTGTTCCAGCGCCGCAAGGTGGAGGATTAGCCTATTGAGCCACGGCGCTGGCCCCACACAATTATTCTTAGGTGTTTAAATTTTAGCTGAAAAGTGATCCCTGTTAAATATAAGAGTGGGAAAAAGAGAGGGAGGAGATGTACAATTTGGGACATGCTCAATCGGACTTGCCCCAAATGGTGGAGTTAGAAATGTGCCAGGGGATTCCAATACAATCCCATCAACGTGGCATGTACCAAGGACATCTCACTAGTCCAAGTGATCAATTTCAGTTCACAATTGATCACACTGATAGGTCTAAGAGTCAAAGGGATCACACAAAAAAGACTAGTGTCTGCTAATACTAACTGATAGAATCAAAAAGGGAGAGAATGATCCAACATGGGAAGCGGGATACACAGCAGACTCATAGAATGGCAGATGTCCTAAATAGCACTCTGGCCTCAGAATCAGCCCTTAAGGCATTCGGATATGGCCCAAGAGCCCATGAGAATATTCTAGGCATGGAAAGCCAAGACACTCTGGAAAAAAAAAAGAAGAAGAAGAAGACCTAAATGAAAGATCTCTGCAAGTGAGATCCCAGTGGAAAGAACGGGGTCATCAAAGAAGGAGGTACCTTTCTCTGAAGGGAGGAGAGAACTTCCACTTTGACTATGACCTTGTCAGAATAAGATCGAAGTCGGCAAACCCTTGGCAACTCATGACTAGAGCCTAGGGAGATTACTGACGCCATAAACAAGAGTGTCGAGTTGTTAAGTCAACAACAGGAGTCACTGTATACTTACATCTCATGTGGGATCTATCCTTAATGTGTTGTCCAATGTGAAGTAATGCTATAACTAGAACTGAAACAGTATTTTTACACCTTGTGTTTCTGTGTGGGTGCAGACTAATGAAATCTTTTCTTAGTATATACTGAATCGATCTTCTATATATAAATATAATTAAAAATGAAAAAAAAATCTTGGTGTTAAATTGGAAATTGCATAGAAAATTAATCATTTAAAAAAAATCACGTAGGATCTCTGTCCTTAATGTGCTGTACCTTGTGATTTAATGCTATAACTAGTACTCTAACAGTATTTTTCACTTTGTGTTGCTATGTGGGTGCAAACTGTTGAAATCTTTACTTAATATATACTAAACTGATCTTCTGTATATAAAGAGAATTGAAAATGAATCTTGATGTGAATGGAAGGGGGGAGGGAGCAGGAAAGGGGAAGGTTGTGGGTGGGAGGGAAGTTATGGTGGGGGGGAAGCCATTGTAATCCACAAGCTGTACTTTGGAAATTTACATTCATTAAATAAAAGTTAAAAAAATATATAGAAGATAAAATCAATATATTCAGTGACTACCAGGAAGAAGGCATGAAGGAAAGATTGGGGTTCTGGCTTTGAAAACTGAGCTGCCCACAAAAAACAAAGAATTAAGACAAAAGGATTGTGTTAAACTAGGTGGTTGAGCAATTTTGGGCTGCTTAAGTGGAAATTTGAATAGAAGATCCAGGTGGACAGTTTCAATAAGCAGCTATGATCCTTGATAACTAAGTACAGGAGTGAGGTCAGGGCTGAAGTTAACAACTTGTGAGTTAACAGCATATGGGGTGTGGTTGAGGCCATGGGGTAGATGAAGTCGCCTGGGAAGTGTGTGGGGGTGAGAATAGATGGTCAACCCAGAAGTCATGTTCATTAAAACATGTTTGACCAAATAGCAATATCAGAAGGCATATTATGTGCTGTACATTGTGAATTAATACTATAACCAGTACTCCAACAGTGTTTTTCACTTTGTGTCCCTACGTGAGAGCAAACTGTTGAAATCTTTACATAATATGTACTAAACTGATCTTCTGTATATAAAGAGAATGGAAAATGAATCTTGATGTGAATGGAAGGGGAGAGGGAGAGGGAAAGGGGAGGGTTGTGGGTGGGAGGGAATTTATGGGGGGGAAGCCATTGTAATCCATAAGCTGTACTTTGGAAATTTATATTCTTTAAATAAAAGCTTTATATATATATATATATATATATATATATATATATAAAGAAAATTAAAAAATACAAATTCAAAAAAAGAAGGCATATTAAAGTAATGAGGAGGGACAATATTATCATATAGATCTTTCCTATTCTAAGCTTTTTCAAGTCTACTCATTTCAAGTATATGTGGTTTATTCCATGTGAGTAGATCCAATCTCTAATCCATATTCCATTAAAACAAATACAAACACAAAAATCTACCACTGGGTGTGGTCTTTTACTTACTTGGGACAGTGACACTGGCAAAACTAGGAGCAGAGAACAGTGGGCAGCGGTGCCTGTGGGATGGAAGAGCTGTTTTTGTATATTGAAAACAAAGCTGACATAAGCAGTTGTACCTTTCTGAAACTTTACAATGTCCAATCTGTTGTATATGGAACCTCCCAGTACCACAACCTGTCCCCACACAACTCCTCTCACATATATACCTCTATCATCAATCAACAAGCATAAGTCAAGCACCTTTTATGTGTAGACCCCATGCTAGGTGCTAAGGGAGACAAAGAAGAATCCTTGAGATGGAGAGAATACACCAGTGGTAGTACACCCATGATCAGAATGTTCTCCACTGGCAGAGAGCTTTATGTGTCAAAGCACTCTGACCTCCACTTTATCATTGTGCTGCAACCTGTCTGTGAAGGAAGTAGAGCAGTGATTATTGTGATGCTCCGTGTAGCTGAGACACGGAGCAGTAGTGACTTGGGGATGGTCAATGGCTGACATCCAGATCTTGTGGCCAAGCGTTCTTTCTGCTAAAGGGAGAGTTTCTTCCCAGCACTCTCATCCTGGGCACCTTGCCTTTGCAATTTCCTGCTTGTCTCTTTTATCTCTTTCAGCTGACAAATTTGATAGGCCCTTGGGGAATACTGTCTCAAGAATAACTTACCTTTGGTCAAGTGCTAAATCCCACAGGTGTAAGACGGGGTTTGGAGGAGCCACTGTCACTCTCACTTTGCCTCACAGACCCCACTGTGTGTCTGGAGGGAAGTATGCTTATCAGTTCTGTATGTACCAGGGAGCACTAGCAAAACGAAATTAGCTCAAACTGGCTGCCATTCAGGGCAGCTAATTAAATTAGCTATTGTTGCATTACTGATAAGGACAGTTTGGAAAAGGAAAATGTCACTCATCCCAGCAGCCATAAGGTGAAAGCCAAGAAAATGTGTTAATGGGAACACTCTGAAAGGAACCCCTCTGACTAGCAGCAGTACCTAGGGGTCTTTGGTGGACACTTCTCACAGCCATCTGCTCCAGGCTCAGGGCTCCCAGCCCTGTCTGGCTCTGGTCCTTAAGAACACTGCTGCTCTCTTGCTTTCTGGAATTCACTGCAGCTAGGTCAATCTTCTTCTCCTCCTCCAATAAGCTTTACCCTCCTGGGAGTCTGGAGAGAAGTAAGGGATTTTTCAAGAAGAGAGAAATTTACCCTTATGTGCTAAATCTAGTCTCCCCACAGGATGCAAAGCAGTTGATATTTGGAAGAGCCCTAAGGAAGAGTGAAGTGGGGAGAGCGGAGGGAGAAGGAAGCCGAGGAAGGGAGAAAGGAAGGGAGAAAGGGAAGAATAATGAAAGAAAGAAGGAAAAGCTGGTAGAGTACAAAAAGTATTATATGCTTTGGCTGCCCAGAATCTGATCTTACTTACTTACTTACTTGGTAACAGCTTTCACCTCATGCCACCACTATTTTTTAAGCTTCATTTATTCATTTGAAAGGCAGAGTTACAGAGAGGCAGAGGCAGAGAGAGAGAGAGGTCTTCCATTCACTGGTTCACTCCCCAGATGGCCACAATGGCCAGAGCTATGCTGATCCAAAACCAGGAGCTAGGAGCTTCTTCCAGTTCTCCCATGTGGATGCAGGGGCCCAAGCACTTGGGGCATCTTCTACTGCTTTCCTAGGTCATATCAGAGAGCTGGATCAGAAGTGGAGCAGCTGGGACACAAACCAGCACCTATACAGGATGCTGGCACTGCAGGCGGCAGCTTTACCTGCTATGCCACAGCGCTGGCCCCCTGCCACCACTATTGTATGCAGTCTCGGTGAGGCTATGCTTTCAGTTGGCTTCTATCTTCTGGTTGAGATCTGGACACATGAATTTATCCTGGGCCAACAAACCAGGAATGTAGGATTCTGAGGCTTGAGCAGAGAGATGCAAGGACAAAGAATGTTAGGAGCTCATTCTCTCTGGTGGTGCCTCGTACAGTAAGAACTACCACTTGCGTAACATCCCTTCCAACATCAGCTCCACCCCCCACAGCCATACTCAGAAAACGGCCCTGCTTCTAATTATCAAGGCTTCCTAGAATTCTATGTCTTTCTCTGCCCAAATTAACTTTGTTCAGTTTCATGCAACATAAATTATTTAAAGATTCTTAAGTTTGACCATTATTTCACAGATGATGTTGGGGGACCAAGAGATGCTATGTGACTTTCTCAAAATCACACAGATGATATTTGGCAAATCCAGGGCTAGTGCCCAGGTCTCTAACTCTACTTGAGGGTGCACTTGAATGTGATGCTCCCTATGCCTCTTCCAAGAAAGTGAAGGCACTCAAGGAAGTGCCCTCAGAGTTCACTGGGAGAGCTGGGAAATTCTCATTGTGGTTCCTCACTTCCTGGCTCCCTTTCGCCTGATTTCATAGATTCTGTTACAGATTTTTGAGTCACAGGGTGATATTCTTTTGTGAGTAAACAAGTGAATTATAAAATTTATTGAAATTGTTCACATGTAAGTTTGTGCATATACAGTGTTTCTCTTTCACTATCAAATGTGAAAGCTCTATAGTTCAAGTTTGTTCTTTCAATGATTTATTTATTTATTTAAAAGACAGAGTGACGGAGAGAGAGAGTCTCCTATTCACTGGTTCATTCTGCCAAGGGTCCCAAGAGCTGAGGCTAGGTCAGGACAAAGCCAGGAATCTGAAACACCCATCCAGGTCATCCATGTGTGTGGCAGGAGCCCAAGTACCTGAACTGTCATCCTAGGCTTCCCAGGCACATTAGCAGTGAGCTGCATCAGATACAGAGCATCCAAGACTAGAAACAGTGCTCTGATAGAGATGTGGTCTTCCCAGGAAGCAGTCAAACCTGCTGCACCATAACACTAGCTCCTCAAGTTTATTCTGACACCCTCAATACTGAAAACTAGAGTACTTTCCCCTAAAATTATGTATAATCAAGGACACCAGTAACAGTGAGGAAAGGAGCAGGTACACTTGTTTTATGAGGCAGCCTGTAATTATAATTGGAAAAATGTGAGATCTGCTATGATATATACTTGACATTTAGAAATACCTCAAAAAGTTCATGGAAAACAAAATTAAAATGATTTTTTGTTACAATAAGTGTTTTGGTATGAATTTTTTTTATAGGAAATGGAACTATGAAAAAACTATGTATGGGTTAAAAATTACACCAAAATATTTTATACTTTTATTTACATTTTCCAGGAACTTTTTGAAGTGCCCTGGTACATTCTCTAAGTGTGCTTCTTCACCTGCAAAGAAAGTTGAGTGTCTTCATTTCTTCAAACTCTATCATTCTTTTTTTTTTTTTTTTTTTTGACAGGCAGAGTGGACAGTGAGAGACAGAGACAGAGAGAAAGGTCTTCCTTTTGCCGTTGGTTCACCCTCCAATGGCCGCCGCGGCCGGCGCGCTGCGGCCGGCGCACCGCGCTTGTCCGATGGCAGGAGCCAGGAGCCAGGTGCTTTTCCTGGTCTCCCCATGGGGTGCAGGGCCCAAGCACCTGGGCCATCCTCCACTGCACTCCTGGGCCACAGCAGAGGGCTGGCCTGGAAGAGGGGCAACCGGGACAGAATCCGGTGCCCCGACCGGGACTAGAACCCGGTGTGCCGGCGCCGCAAGGCGGAGGATTAGCCTGTTGAGCCACGGCGCCGGCCTATCATTCTTTTTTTTTATAACGCTTTTATTTAAAGAATATAAATTTCCAAAGTACAGCTTATAGATTACAATGGCTTCCCCCCCATAACTTCCCCCCCACCCGCAACCCTCCCCTTTCCCACTGCCTCTCCCCTTGCTTCACATCAAGATTCATTTTCAATTCTCTTTATATACAGATAATCAGTTTACTATATATTAAGTAAAGATTTCAACAGTTTGCCCTCACATAGCAACACAAAGTGAAAAATACTGTTGGAGTACTAGTTATAGTATTAATTCACAATGTACAGCACATTAAGGACAGAGATCCTACATGATATATTTTTTTTAAAAATTGATTAAGTTTCTAGGCAATTTCCAATTTAACACCAAGATTTTTTTTTCATTTTTAATTATCTTTATATACAGAAGATTGATTCAGTATATACTAAGTAAAGATTTCATCAGTTTGCACCCACACAGAAACACAAAGTGTAAAATACTTTTCAGTGCTAGTTATAGCATTACTTCACATTGGACAACACGTTAAGGACAGATCCCACATGAGACGTAAGTACACAGTGACTCCTGTTGTTGATTTAACAATTTGACACTCTTGTTTATGGCGTCAGTAATCTCCCTAGGCTCTAGTCATGAGTTGCCAAAGCTATGGAAGCGTTTAGGGTTCGCTGACTTCAATCTTATTCCGACAGGGTCATAGTCAAAGTGGAGGTTCTCTCCTCCCTTCAGAGAAAGGTACCTCCTTCTTTGATGGCCCCATTCGTTCCACTGGGATCTCACTCACAGAGATCTTTCATTTAGGTCTTCTTTTTTTGCCAGAGTGTCTTGGCTTTCCATGCCTAGAATATTCTCATGGGCTCTTGAGCCATATCCGAATGCCTTAAGGGCTGATTCTGAGGCCAGAGTGCTATTTAGGACATCTGCCATTCTATGAGTCTGCTGTGTATCCCGCTTCCCATGTTGGATCATTCTCTCCCTTTTTGATTCTATCAGTTAGTATTAGCAGACACTAGTCTTGTTTGTGTCATCCCTTTGACTCTTAGACCTATCAGTGTGATCAATTGTGAACTGAAATTGATCACTTGGACTAGTGAGATGGCCTTGGTACATGCCACGTTGATGGGATTGTATTGGAATCCCCTGGCACAATTCTAACTCCATCATTTGGGGCAGTTCCGATTGAGCATGTCCCAAATTGTACATCTCCTCCCTCTCTTATTCCCACTCTTATATTTCACAGGGATCACTTTTCAGTTAAAATTTAAACACCTAAGAATAATTGTTTGTTAATTACAGAGTTCAACCAATAGTACTAGAATAAAAAAATACTAAAATGGATAAAGTATTACATTGTACAACAACAGTCAGCACAAGAGCTGATCAAGTTACTGTTTCTCATAGTGTCCATTTCACTTCAATAGGTTTCCCCTTTGGTGCTCAATTAGTTGTCACCCATCAGGGAGAACATATGATATTTGTCCCTTTGGGACTGGCTTAATTCACTCAGAATGATGTTTTCCAGATTCCTCCATCTTGTTGCAAATGACCGGATTTCATTGTTTTTGACTGCTGTATAGTATTCTATAGAGTACATGTCCCATAATTTCTTTATCCAAATGTATGCTTTGAATTCCCTGTGATCTTTTGCTGTGAGGTTCCCTTCGTTTACCTTCTTTCATGTTGATGGCCGTGTTTCTGTGTTTCTGTGTGTAACACATCTTTAAGTATCTTTTGCAGGGCTGGACGAGTGGCAACAAATTCTTTCAATTTTTGTTTGTTATGAAAGGTCTTTATTTCACCTTCATTCACAAATGAGAGCTTTGCAGGATATAATATTCTGGGCTGGCAGTTTTTCTCTCTAAGTACCTGGGCTATGTCTCGCCATTCCCTTCTAGCTTGTAGGGTTTCTGATGAGAAGTCTGCCGTGATTCTAATTGGAGATCCTCTGAGTGTAATTTCACGTTTCTCTCTTGCGCATTTTAGGATCTTTTCTTTCTGTTTCACTGTGGTGAGTTTAATTACAACGTGTCGTGGTGAGGACCTCTTTTGGTCATGTTTACTAGGGGTTCTATGAGCTTCCTGTACTAGGATGTCTCTGTCCTTCTCCAAAACTGGGAAATTTTCTGCTAGTATCTCACTAAAAAGGCCTTCTAATCCTTTCTCCCTCTCCATGCCTTCAGGAACTCCTAGAACTCGAATGTTGGGTTTTTTAATAGTATCCTGTAGATTCCCAACAATATTTTTTAGATTTCTAATTTCCTCTTCTTTTCTTTGGTTTGACTGTATAGTTTCCTGTGCTCTGTCTTCTAAGTCCGATATTCTCTCTTCTGCCTCACCCATTCTGTTTGTAAGGCTCTCTAATGTGTTTTTCATTTGATCTATTGAATTCTTCACTTCATTATGATTTCTCGTCACTATCACAGTTTCATGTTCTACTAGTTGTTTCATTTCAGCTTGATTTCTCCTTAATATTTCATTTTCACGAGAGAGATTTTCTACCCTGTCCATTAAGGATTTCTGTAGTTCAAGAATTTGTTTTTGAGTACTTTTTAGTGTTCTTATCAATTTTTTGAGATCTGCTTCTTGCATCTCTTCTATCTCATCATCTTCGTAATCTTGAATTGGGGTGTCTTTTTCATTTGGGGATGCCATAGTGTCTTCCTTGTTCTTATTACCTCGGTTTTTGCGTTTGTTGTTTGGCATATTGGTTTCTTCACTGTGGTGTTTTTTTCTTGTTATACTATGACTCTAGATTAAGTGGACTGTCTGCTTTTGATGGAGCCTTAGAGGCTTGAGATGGGTGTGGCCTGAGAGCTCTGTTTGGTTCCTCAGGGTTGAGGGTGTGTCAAAGGAGACACTCCCAGGTTAGGCGTGGTAAATCTCTCTCTGTTATTATTTTTTTTTTTTTTGGTTCAAAAGGGAAGTAATTCCACACAGCTGAATGGAATTGGGGGTGGTTAGCAGGCGAATGATATACCCACAGGAGCCAGAGATCAGAAGCTCTTTCCCAAGGACCAGAGAAGGAATCTTTGCAGCCCTTTGTGTGGGCTGAGATTCTCCTGTAGTCTCCCACTGGGCTGCCAGGCTACTGAACTGTAGCGTCTCTGGAGAGTACTCACATGAATTCGTGATTTCCGTGAGTTCTCTCCCCCACAGTCTCTTTTTTCACAGTCTCAGTTCATTAGCACCACACATTCGTTAGGTTCTAATCGCCTGTTATTTCACCCCTCCCACCCAGAGTCAGGTTTTTCTGCTAGGTCGGGGCCGGTGCCGACCCGAGGTCGCCCTGCTTATGACGTATTCCAAAATGGCGCCTGCTCTTTGTCTTGCTCACCTTTGAGAGGTGAGCGGAGAGAGAGAAGCTCGTGTCCGTATGGGTCACTTTTTTTTTTTTTTCCCTCTCTCTCTCTCTCTCTTCTAGTTAGCCTGGTGAACTTCTCCCCGCAGGGTTTCAAGCCTTGTTCGCTGTAGGCTCACTTTTCCGCTTCCCTGCTGGTATTTCGGGCTATTGAGGTTCGGCTCACCTTGTGTTCCAGCGCTGGTGTGTTGAATCTGCTGCTGGTGTCCCAAACTGCGGGCTCCCACGCTCTCCACGCAGGTCCACTGTGAATCTCCAGTTCCGGAAGGGTTTTCTCTGCTGTTTCTTCCCCTACTCTTCCTTGAACCTGCAGTATCTCCACTTTTATTAAACTGTCTCTCCCCAGACTATCGGTGTGCTCCCTTCCTATTCCGCCATCTTGCCGCTCTCCCAAACTCTATCATTCTAAGCTAAGTGGGGAATTATGAAAGCTAATGAAACTACAGAGCCTAGTGGATTAGGCATATTTACTGAAATAATGATTCAACAAAATATTTCAAGACTTCAAGTTAAAAAGAAAAAGAAAACATTTTGTAGGGAAGCTAGGCTAAGAGACCTTAGCTGAAAAATTGAGTTCCACTTCAGTGTTCATTATGGAGAGTACCAGAGGTAGTTGAGGGCATCAGTGGTCAGGTGCAGGATGCTAATTCCACAAGATCCAATTCCACATACCAATACGTCATTGAGAAGCTATAATTGGTGTCTGCGACCCAGAAGAAATCTGTCTTCCAAGAGTGTCAGTTTAATCAATTGTCATATTGAGAATTTGATGGAAAGAGGTGGCCTAGCCCTGGGCAAGTGGGTATTTTCAGAGCATCCAATAAAGTGAATATAATCATTACTATTTCCTTCTTATATAAAATAATATAAAATCTTTGAAAAATATGGAAAAATTTGAAAATACCTTTGCAATACTGTCTCCCTTAACATAATATTCATTTTTCCATAATTCCCTTACACTATTTTCCATATAATATCTAATTAATAGCTATTCATTGATAGACCTATTTTTTTAAAGTTTGTTAGAATTACTGGTTATTGGCCAGTGCCGTGGATCACTTGGCTAGTCATCTGCCTGCAGCGCCGGCACCCCGGGTTCTAGTCCCAGTTGGGGCACCAGATTCTGTCCCAGTTGCTCCTCTTCCAGTCCAGCTCTCTGCTCTGGCCCAGGAGTGCTGGCTCCTGGCTTCAGATTGGTACAGCACACCGGCTGTAGCGGCCATTTAGGGGGTGAACCAACGGAAAAAGGAAGACCTTTATCTCTGTCTCTCTCTCACTGTCTAACTCTGTCTGTCAAAAAAAGAGAATTACTTGTTATTTTCTCAAGTTTTCTACACATTCTGTTTCTCTCCTCTTGATCCCTGGCCACAAAATGGGAACACTGATACCCTGTCTCCAAGTCTGAGGTGACTCTACGTAAAGGTGCATGTCTGTGTATTCTTCTCAACTGTTCAGAGACAACTAGAGCTTAATCTTAGGTGCACTATTAACTTTTGAAAATCTGTTTTCTCCTGACAATGTATCTGTGTTAGGTCTTGTTTCTATGCATGAGTCACTTAAAAAAGGAAACAGTAGTAAAATGCTCTCTCACAACCTACACTGACCCAAGATATGGTCAGAAGAGATTGCTCTTTGTCAGTCTTTTATAGATGGTGGCAGAAAAATGAAGTGCAGGTTGAAAAATTGTTGGGCTCAAATGAAGAGCTTATGGATTCAAGTCCTGGGCTTTCAAATTACCAGCTGTGTAAACTTGAGCCAGCAATTTAACATTATTAACATCAGTCGTTTCATCTGTAAAACTTGGTAAAAAAAAAAAAACTATTTGGTAAGCTTGTTATGAGAATTTAACAAGTTAAAGAAGGAAGTGATACAGGAATGAATTTTTTCTTAAGAAATTATAAACAGATTATTCCATTGAACTACTCCTTATATTTATCGTGGAGAATGTTTTTACACATTATATGAATGAAAAAGTAACTTCGATTTTTGGTGGCTGATGAGCCATTTCCTAAATCATCGAGGTCCAGGCCTTTTCCCTCTCCTCCTGTTTTCCGCTGGTTAGCTGCTCGTTGAGATCTTGCCAGAGGGTGGGAAAAAGAAATAAAAAGTGAAATCGGTCAATTTGACTCTCTGATAGCAGTCCTGATGAAAGATTTGTGGATAGAGATGTGAGTTAAACTGGAATTTTTGCCTTCTTACCAGGAAATTGCAAGAACCTACTGATCTTTTGGGTGTCCTGATGGTGATAGCTACTCCTCTTCTCTCGACTGAAGAAATGTCTTCCTCTACCTGAAAAGTGGCCTCTCGTCCTGAATGACACAGCCTGACTTTTGGAAGAAGGAAGAGGACATTCGCTGGCCAGTTGTGATCAGCCAGGACAGCTCTAGTGAACAGAGCTGACAGATGGAGCAACTCAAAGATGGTTGCACCAACAGAGTCCCAAAGCAATAATCACTGTCTTTTCTCTTCCCCACTGATGCAGCAATCAAATAATCACTTTTATGCATTTATTGTGCACCACCATATGATATAAAATGTGGTGAGTAGCTAGATAAATAAGATAATCTCTCAATTTTCAAAAACATATAAGAAAGCAGGAGTTGTGCATGTGAAAAGACAGCATAGGGGAGAAGACACTAAGCATGGTTACAGCATGCCCCCTACCCCAGTTACTGTGTGAAGTACTGCATGGGGATTGCTGTAGCTAATCCCCACCACACCTCTGAGACACATTTCTGGCTTCATGCTATGGATGATGATACTGGGAATCAGAGATGTTTCATAACTTGCCCAAGATCACATAGCTAAAACACTGTGGAGACTGTTTTCAACTTTAGCTTTGTCTAACTCCATAGTCTGTGTTTCATTACTAACTAACCCACACCTGCCAATGACAGCAATCAAAGTAAAGAGACATCGTTTAGAGCAGTTAGGGTCAAGGCAAGACTTTTTAAAATGCCTATCAGCAAAGACACATTGATGAAGTTTTACATAGCCCTTTCATTGGTTTGGGAATTGTTTCTACCCAAAAGATAAAGGTCTGGATTCTGGAGGCAGGGGTGGTGGAGTGGAAATGATAATACTCTAGTCTCAGCTCAGCCAGTGTCCACATGCATTCATCTGAGCAAGTTGCTTCCCTCTTCTAGGTTTTTATAAAATAGAGCATTCCCGGATTGTCCAATGTCACCCCCACTCCATCACTGGACAGGTATATGGGAGATTAGCTCTAGAGTCAAGCATACCTGAATTTGAAGTCTGGCTCCATCCTCCAGCAGTCGGGCATGTAATTTAACCATCTGTAAAATGGGGATAATAATACCTACCTCAGGGTCTTTTGCCCTTATAGTTCATTCTCCATGGGACCGTCTTCCCCGGTGAGCTACACAAGTCACTTACCTCTATCAGGTTTTCACTCAACTTACCTTTTAGTGAGATCTTCCTTGAACATATATCTACACTTGCAAGCCATATGACATTCCCTGTCTCCTTTCCTCATTTTATTATTTTCCTTAACACTCCACACTTAACATATTATATATAGCACTTGATTATCTTATTTATTGCCTGTTTCCCACCTCTAGAATGTAAGCTATGTAAGGGCAGGATTTTTTGTATTCTTTACAACTGTACCCCCCATTTCTAGAATGATTAAGGTGCTTAATAAATATTTCTTGCATAAATGAATGGCTGTTATGAGAATAATATACATCACCTATTATTATTTTTTCAGTATTATCTTGCCACTCTTCAGTGAGACACGTGTGTTCACTTTCTTCAGATAATCTGGGATTGGTGTTCTGAACCCCTTAGTGAATGAGATGACCTGGCTCTATTGAGATTAGTCTAGGAGCAAGGAGAATTATGAGCAGCCATTGTGAGGGAAGGATGGGAGAGGATTTGCATGCTAGCTATCTTCAAATATTGAAAGGTACTTCACCTGGATAGAAATTCCAGGAAGCATATTTCTGCTATATAAGACAGGATTTCCACAAGATTGGATGGCTAACTATGGGATGGTTTATTTCAGGAGATGGTGAGGTGCTTACTCATGAAGGTCTTCTAGAAGCTGGACAACTACATCTCAGTATCCTCACTATACTTATTGTAATGAGTGACAAGACTGAATTGCAGTCCTAGTAAGTTATAGAAAGGGTTGATAAAACATGGCATCTCTGGGGGCAAGATAAACAGACTACTGATTAGTGTATGTAATCAAAGAAATTAAGAATATACGATCAAGAGTTTGAGGACCACCACCCCAATTACAAGCCAAGATACAGCACCCAGCTTTTAGATCCCAGTCGGTTTTCAGATGCAGGGCCTGATGACAGGAAAAGCGGGGTATTCAGGTAGAAGGACCCTTCAAATATTACAGAACACATATGCAATAATGATTCTACCAACATATTTCCCGAAACAGTCCTTGACCATTTACTCAGAAAACTATATATGAATACAATTCAAATTTTGAGGACTGTGAAATGCAGCTCCCAAGTTGGCACTAATATCTGGGACCCAGAGTGAGAGTCCTACTGTATCCACTAAATATTATCACTCACAGTGCACTCACTGAGTCCATGGACCCACACTTATTTTCCTCAGTGCTTGAATAAATAATTGAAATGCATATGCCTGATAATTTATAGAAACCTCACAGGGTTCCTTGACTGTAGGGTAAGCACTGTTATATTAAATATGACCAAATGTAAGCTCCTAGAACTTCTCCTCATCTTCAATCTCCATATCTCCACTAAAATTGTGACCCAAAAGCATACTACATCCTAGAATGAATGAAGAGATTAATGCAGTGTCTAAAGACCTAAAGGATGTAGGGGTAGTGTTCCTCCTGATATTGCCATTTATCTCATCAGTTTGGTCCCTACAGAAACTGGAGGGCTCCTAGAAGATGATAGCTTTATGCTATAAAGGCAAAATGTGTATATACTATTCAGTCATTATAATAGTAATATTATATATTATATATTATATATTATATATTATATATTATAATAGCCTCACTTAAAGCCACCATGCCAGCTATATCATTGCTAGAGAAGACTGATATAGCCATGGGTATGTTATATAACTTTCAATACAGCAGATAGGTGCTTTTCCATACCTATCAGGCAAGAAGATAAAAAGCTGTCTGCAATCTCATGGGGTTGATAAAATGTATATTTGGGATTTTGTCCCAGGTCTATGTTAATTCTTCTACCCTCTACCATCATAGGATCCCAAGAGACCTAGAATGTCTGGTCATTCCAAAGAATGTCACATTCATGCACTATATTGATGGCATCATGTTAAGAAGTAGCAAGTATGCCAGGGGTCTTGAGAAAGATGGATGTCCATAGGAGATAAATCTATGCCATGGCCAGATTTTGGCCAATCCAAAGCCAGGAGCCAGGAGCCTCATCCGTGTCTCCCACGTGGGTGCCGGGACCCAAGCACTCCTCTACTCCTCCACCATCCACTGCCCTCCCAGACCACCAGTAGAGAGCTGGATCTGAAGAGGAGCTGCCAGGACCTGTATTGGTACCCACATAGGATGTCAGCTGACCACAGCATTGGCCCCAATAAATAAATCTTTAAGAAGTTTTGAATTTCAGTGCAAGCAGCCCTGACATGTAGACCACATGACTCAGCAGTCTCCATGGCATTATAGATATTTATGGTGTGAAACCCCAATGAGAAAATATCACAATTTAAACCCATAAAAGTTTGGAGCAAGATCGTGTCTTCTGCGTCAGAGAATTATATACTATTTGAAAAAGAGCTAAGGTGTACTACTGGGACATAGAAGAGATGGAGTACCTGATCATGAAATATCAAATGACCATGCTATCATAAGTTGGGTTTACTTAGAGTCACAAAGTGTTAAGAAATGGTGTATCTATCAGCTATCCATAAACTGGAAATGTTATACAGGATCTGATACAAATGAGCCTGGGGGCACAGTAAGCTACATGAGCAAGTGCCCCTGATTCCCGTGTTACCATCATGATTGTAATCCTGCCTCTCCATCACCTCCCACAGTGAGATGCCTGAGAAGAAAAGGCTGAACTTGGGGCCGGCTCTAAAGGAATGGCAGCTGGGCTACACCTGTTCTCAGCTGGTGCTCTGAATACAGTGATTTGAGACAGAGTTTTGGATGATAGACCAATCTCTTATGTTGTGTGGATAAAGAAACAGACTGAGGTGAAAAACATATATGCAAACTAAACAGCAATGGCTTGGTTAGGAGCATGGAAAAAGAGGGATTTGGAGATCAGAGACAAAGAAATCTATGCAAGACTTATGAGGGTGGTCTTATGGACTTGAGTATGAAGAATGATTCTTTCATCACTTAATTAATGATCCCTAGGCAGTATCCACCACAGAAGAGGCACTAAGAAATCAAATAGGAAATCTACAAAAAGCTACTTGTAGGTTTGTTCCCTACATGTGTCCCCTGGCAGAGGGACTTGTCTGCTGTAGTACAGCCCTCAAAGATCCTAGCAAAGCCCTCCCTGCTCTAGCAGGAGATTTCTCACCTGATTGCTGCCAGTTTCCGGGTGCTCATCCTGTTGGCAGTTCCATTTTCTTTTTCATGACCTTTCATTCTTTCCAACAGTAGGTTTCCCAACGGGCAGCAAGGTGATCAAGCACAGAGCAGAGTCCATTAAACTTCACTGTTGCCTCTTCGGCAGATTTCCTGTTGAGACTTGTGGGATTTTACCAGGCCATTCCTGGGGAACCAAGGTGAAAGCACGTGGTGAGGGATGGATGGTTCATCGGCCATGTGAACTATTTCATCTTTTTATTGTTTTATTGTACTGCTGTACACATGCCTCTTTGAATGCCATTTTAATTGTGATGGTTGTTACAGAAACTATCTCTATTCTTCAGATAAAGGTAATAAAATGTGCAAGGCTTTGTTTGAAAACTCCTGGTCAACATGTGCAAATAATAAGAAAAAAAAAAGAGACCCTACACAAGGCAAGTGCTCAGAAAGCTGCCCTCTGCCCTCGTTGGAAGTGCCTAAAACTTTACCTTAAAACAAGGGCGGGGAATGTCTGGTGCACAGGCTGTGGAATCATTTGGTCGGGCCCTTTCAAAGCAACTGCAGGCAGGACTCATAATTCAATAAATCTATAGCAAGCTAATTTTTAAGTTGATAATTTTGCATGGCCCATGAATGATGCTATAAATATCCAAATGGACCTTGGCAGAAAAAAAGTTTCCCTGCCACTGCAAACGCATAAAAGAACAACCGAGATACCTGATATTGGCAGCTAGAACCATTCTTCAGGTGTGTTACTTGTTTCAACCCACCACTGCCCACCCACACTTCCCATTGACTCAGACATCTGAGCTGTTTAATACATATTTCTAAGTATTGTCATCCATAGAGCTGACTGTAACTTTCTAGGACTGGTTAATGTGTTTGGGGTAAGTTGGTGGTGAAACTGTGAGGAGTGCTAGGCTAAATCTTTCTTTCTTACTGAGAACTGGTAAAGCCACTTCGCTTGGGTATAGTCACCCTTGGCTGCATCTTGACTTTGGAAGCATGGCCTCCACAATATTGTCACAAGATTATAACTCGTGTCGCAATTTGCATCTGGATTGCCTTCATTCTTCCCTAAAGGGCAATATGAACACACACACCTACGCACACTCACAACCCTCCTAACAAGATGGTCACCCTTCCAGAACATCTTGGTGTGTGCAGTGCTCATGCATGTGTGAGGCAGTGCCAGATGAGGCAATGGAGGATCTGTCTCTCTACATTCTTCTTCCACTTCTGGTTCCTGGGCTAATGCCCCTGAAACCTCATAGGAATGAGAAGCCACACATTCTTCAAGTTTACCAGTGGGTCAGTCACCTTATGGAGAATTATCCATAAATCTTCTGTTCACAGAAGGGGCTAGGCTTGGGCTAGAGTTGTGACAGTAGCGTCTAAAGATAGGATGAAGTCCAGCAGTTAGGCAAAGACATTTACTACCAGTACACCTGCATTCAGTCTGGTGCCCAATGCATCAAGCCTGCAAAAGTCTTAAATCATTCTTTAAGTTTTGCAAAAGGTTTCTCCTGCCTAAAGTGTCCCTGGACTCATATATTTAATGTGTAAATCTCTCTGGATGCAAGGGATAGCAAGTTCACATAAGTGAATGGTGACTGCCCCACTTGAGGGATGGGGGGTGTTTCTCATTCCTATGAGGTCTCAGGAGCCTCAAGGCCAGGAAGCAGAAGCGGAAGAAGAGTGGAGAGAGAAACAGACCTGCCACTGCCTCATCTCCCACTGCATCACACATGCTTGTGCACAAGCACTTGCCACACCATCAGCCCTGTGTCCATCCACCTTCTCACCAACCTTCCTCTTGCAAGTTGACTCTTGAGGGTGTCGCAGTCTAGAAGAGTCAGAGACAGATATGGAATGGAATCAGAGGTCCTGATATAAACACTGAACTCAAAACCAGTTACATGGTCTGCATTGACTTTTTCTTCTTTAAATTTCCATGTCCTTGTGTTTTATTTCCTGACTCTGTCCTCTATTTCCTGAGGTGGACCACCTGCCATGGCTATTTCTGGGGCCACACCTCTGCCAAAGCACAAAACAGAAGAATTTACTTCTTTTATTTGTGTATGAATCACATCCACTAAAGATGATAGGGAAAAGAGGAGCTGAGAATTTTCTGGGATTCATGAAAAATCTGATCCATCTCTGGTCTTATGGGCTGTTTTCTTTTTGAGGGTCATCATCTCTCCAAGAAAGAATTTTCTCTCTGAGGCTTCTATGCTGTGCTCAACCAAGAGGCCTGGGCTGCTTTTCTGAAATTTTAAAGGATTGGGGGGAATCCCAAAGCTCATTTCATCCAACTCCCTTAAGATGAGGAAATTGATGTGTTTCTTCATCTGTGTTTCTCACTCATTATTTCCTTCAGTTCTCACAATATGTCTCTGTGGTGGGCTCTATTACTCCACGGGGGAAGAAGCTAAGTACCATGAAAAAGAGGTGACTTGCTAAGGCCACATAGATGTGAGCAGTGGGGTCAGGACCTATGAAAAGGAAAAATCTGTGATCTTTCCATCTTGATCAGGTTGATCTATGGATTCTTGCAGGTGGGTGGTATTTTCACACATTTGTAAGAAAACAGGAAATATATACTTTCTTTCCTGGGGAAGTTTGTTGTATAATGAGATGGTGCTTTTTCTACATTTTTCTATATTTAAAGTTACAACCCTTATTAAACTTCAGCAAAAGTAAGTAGGAGGCAATTTACATACTCAGCTGGTCAAACAAAGCTTTGCAACTACATTGGCTCTCAATGCTTTTTAAAACTAAGAATCCCAAAATCTGGGAACATAGCACCCTGTGATGCCATTTATGTTGTTGCCAGCAGTGGCAGCAAAGATAAGCAGGGGATTTCTGAAAGCATTACACCTGTCATCTTGTCAAATAGCCGTCACCTTTTGCCTTGGCAACATGAGGGTAAGACTGCCCTCAGGGAGCTTAAAATTCATACCTGAACTCTACACAGCCCCAGGGGTGCCATAACAACTTGAAGAAATTAGGAACTATAAGGGCTGACTTCCTGCTTTTTTCTTTTTCATTCATTCCATGCTTATGTTGAGAACACAAAGACTGAAAACAGCTGGTGTGCACCAGACTGCTCTCCTTGCCCAGGTAGAGAAGTGAAACAGAAGAAAAATGTTCCGTGCAGTGCACCAGCCCACATTCCACATTCCAGGGCTCTGACATAATAAGTGTGTGAGCTTGAGCAAGTTTCCTTCTGAGCTGGACAGCATTGTAACAATAAAATCAGATACTTTAATCTCCTCTATCCATGGTTTTGTTTTCTGTAGTTTCAGTTACACAAAGTCAACCACAGTCTGAAAACACTGAATGGAATATTACCAAAATAAACAGAAGTTTTAAACTGTTTGTCATTTAAGTAGTATGATAAAATCTTGCACAATCCAACTCTGTCCTATGGCAGAATTGAATCATCATTTTGTCCAATGTATCCACACTGTATACTTTACTCCCCCATTAGTCACTTAGTAGCTATCTGGGTAATCAGATCAATTGTTGTGGTGCAGTGTGTGTGTTCAAGTAACCCTCATTCTACTTTATAAAAGGGCCTCAGATTGTGAGAACAGTGAAGGTAGCAATTCACATATGCTAAAGACAAGTTGTACATTGCTTTCTTTCAATGAAAAGGTGAAAGTTATTAAGTTCTCAATTTAATAAGGAAGAAAGAATCATGCTGATGTTGTACGACCTGTGGTGAGTGACTGTTGTTAATCTCTTATTATACCTAACATGTAACTTAAACATAATCATAGTTGTATATATATATATATATACAGGGAAAACAGTATATATGGCTCAATATTATCCATTTTTTCAGGCATCATTTAGCGTGGTTTTGAAATGAATCCTCCTTGGATAAGGAGGAAGCACTGTTAACTTCTACAAAGCACTTCATACAGAGCTGGTGCATAATAAATGCTCAGTAAGCCCTAGTTTCTGCCTTCTTTATGCACATCATTCCTTCCCCCTGTGCTTCTAGGGGCAGTCCTAGGCAAAACTATGAATTGTCTTGTCTTTTGGTAACTGTCTACACTGTTGCACTCCTGGATTCTTCCAGCAGGTGAAAATGCCATTTGATACCCAAATTCACACTGAATGACTCAGACTTTATGAGGCAAAGATAATGCCTGGGGGAGATTTCAAGACTCCATGGGACCTATGATGCGGCTTTGCAGTGCCAGCCTCTCTGACACACAGCCAGTGGGCCCCAGCTTTCTCCTCTCAGGCAGGAGAGCAGTCCTGGTGCCAAGCGTGGGCTGGGGACCCGAGCCCCTGCTGTCATTGTCTGTCTTTCCTTTGCTCTGTGCACTTGGAGCTGCAACTGACACCTGGGGTGTCATATTCTGACATATGAGGCCATGGGGTCAAGTGGGGCACGGATCGGGGCAAGAACTTGGCTTTCACTGCCAGGTACATGTCAAACCAAATTTCAGTCTTGATTGGGTGTCAAGCTCAGACCTGGAACTGATCTGGATCAGAGCGATGCACTGAAATCAAATGACAACATTTGTCTAGCTGGGACTTATCTGACAGGATGGGCACCCTGATGGGTCCCAGGTCCAGGATGGAGGCTGCGGGGACAAGGGTGGGTAGGAGGCAGGTAGTCATGCTTAATCCTCCTTCATCTTGTCTTCACATTTGTTGCTGGCTTGTGCTGGTTGACATCTGAGCAGATTATATTTATGCAAACAGGCTATTTTGGCTTTATTTTGAGTCTCCTACATGCATGTAGACCATTAATTGTCACAAAGGTTTCTTTCCAGAGAGGCGAGTGACAGCACAGTCACTTACCCAGCAATAAGGGAAAGGCCTGGCTGGAGATGAAGACTGTTTAATATTGATGTGACTCCTGAATAAATGAGGATTTGCAAGGCAGAATTAGATGGCATTTGACAGCATGGCTTTGAATTCAGACAGGCCTGAGTTAAATCCTTGCACTGATGCTTACTAGCTTTGTGGACCTTGGCAACATTACTTAGCCAAACCTCATTTAACTAGTCCTTTATTTAACTGGCCCTTATTCACTGGTCCTCAGTTTTTACATCTGTAAAATGGTGATGTAATATTTAGTATTGTGAGGATTAAATGATATTGCATACAGTTTGCAGAAGTCCTAGAAAAAAATGTGATGTCGGTGTTATCATAGGAAAGGCCTCATCTCCTGCCCTTATGAGTTTTACTGCCATGTGGTAACACTTTGCTTTGTTACCTGGAATTACAATTATAAGACGGTGTCCAAAGGAAGAAAGTAAAAGCGAAAGACCCAGGAGGTGGGGGCTAGGAAAAGCTCTTCAGGGAAGCAACATATTCCCTTGAGGAATATTCTACCAAGGAACCTCCTAAGTAAACTCTATAAGATATTTAAGAGTGTAATTTTGATTTATTTGGAAACCTAAAAGAAAGAGCAAGAGGACAACAACATAAATTAATAAGAAAGTATATAGGTATGATTAACAGAAAATCAATTTTTGCTTTCTATAAATAAAGTATAGAAAAGAATGCAGAATATTTGATTGAAACAATGGTTTGATGTCTTTTTCTTTTTTTTATTTATTTGACAAGTAGAGATATAGATAGTGAGAGAGAGAGAGAGAGACATAGATAAAGGTCTTCCTTCCGTTGGTTCACCCCCCAAATGGCCACTACGATCGGCGCTGCACCAATCCAAAGCCAGGAGTTAGGTGCTTCTTCCTGGTCTCCCATGCAGGTGCAGGGGCCTAAGCACCTGGGCCATCCTCCACTGCCCTCCCGAGCCACAGCAGAGAGCTAGACTGGAAGAGGAGTAACCGGTTCTAGAACCCGGTGCTCAAATAGGATGCCGGCACCGCAGGCCGAGGATTAACCTAGTGAGCCACGGCACTGGCCCCTGATGCCTTTTTCTGACCACAGAGTGGAAGCAAGGGTCAACTGGGGGAAAGTGACTTATCAAGGACCCCTGGAAATTTCACCTGTGGAGCAGCAACCACCCTCACATCAGCTACTCTGAGCCCGTGAGTGGTTGACAGCACCATCATTTACCAAGGGTTGATAGCAATGACGATGAAACTAGAGGAATCCCTGTGTACCATGGCTGAGAAGGAGGCAAACTCAGATGACAGATTATAATACAGATTGAGATCAAATTAAAGCTCTCCAGGGATGGGAGAGCAAAGAATCCAAGACGGTTGTGACATGTTGTCAACTTAATCTTGTTGTAATGTTTTTATTGTGAATATTTCCAAACATGCTTGCAACTGTAGGTACAACATCACCTGTCACACAGTTTCGACAGCTGTCAATCTTACCCTCAGCCCCTGCTTTCCTTACCTTACTCCAATTTTGCCAGTATATTGTATATATCCCTAAATAATTCAATACACATTTTAAAATTTTTATAAAATCACTGTGCCATTTTCAACATCTGCCAAATTTTATGATTACTCATTAAACAAAACAGTCTTGCACCATTACTATTTTTAAAAATTATTTATTTATTTGTTTGAAAGACAGAGTTACAGAGAGGCAGAGGCAGAGAGAGAGAGGTCTTCCATTCTTCCATTTTTTTTTTGTCCTTTAAGTACCTTTATTACAATAGTTGCCCCTCATGATCAAAACAGCTGAGACAGCTGTGTTGTTAACAACTGTTTAACATTCTGCATCCCCAGGATTTCTGCAAAGAAAATACAAAAAGGAAAAAGTCAGCCCAATAATTGACTGCAATAAATTCTTAATGTGTGCTGCTACTTAAGGTGAAGTTTCTAGGCCAAAATTATTGCACTCAAATAATCAGTTCTTCCAAACATCACCAAAAGATCCAGGGTCATGCACCAGACCAGAAATCCACTGTGATGTTGATATACAAAGGTTCACTCCCCAGATGGCCACAATGGCTGGAGCTGTGCCGATCTGAAGCCAGGAGCCAGGAGCAAGGAGCTTCTTCCCCATCTCCCACACAGGTGTAGGAGCTCAAGGACATGGGACATCTTCTACTGTTTTCCCAGTCCATAACAGAGAGCTGGATCAGAAATGGAGCGGCCGGGACTCAAGCTGGCACACATATGAGATGCCAGCACTGCAGACAGTGGCTTTACCTGCTATGCCACAGCGCCAGCCCCTGAATGAGGTTTTCTAAAACATAGTATCAAAGGGCAGAAAAGACTATATTTAATTGCCTAAAAAGTTTACCTCACCCCAAATAAATGAAATAATAATAAAATAATAATAATAGTTATTATTATTATTTAAATTGTATGCAAAACTTAAATAAAATTGAAAAATTCAGGAAGAAAATAATCAACTTGTATGACAAAGGGTTAAGATCTTTAGCTTAGGTATGCTTATAATACCACAAAAAAAAAACCTGACTTCTCAAAAGAAAGCAGAGAGAAGTTTCTGCTTTAATCCATAGGCATGCTTTATTGCAATCTGTCCATTTTCTGCTGCCTCTCCCTCACCAAAGTCCACGAGGAGGCTTTGTAGGCAAGGAAGCTTGGGGACATATGTTCCAAGAAGTCAGGTGTTTGGCTTTTCTGTGGCATCCTTTAACACTGATATCTGGATGAGGTTTACAGGTGGTGATTTGGGTTTGGGGAATTTTCTGGTTTCACTGCAATGGAAGATTTCTCTCCTTTTTATTCTTTCATTTAAAAATTAATTTCAATAGCTTCATGAATTTCAAGGGAGAGGAGGGAAATGAATATACCACTATTCCACCATCTTCATTATTTTATTTACTTTTGATTTATTTATTAGGTAGGTAAGTGGTAGAGAGAGAGAGAGAGAGAGAGAGAGAGAGAGAGAGAAAGTCTTCCACCAGCAGGTTCACTCCCCAGATAACCCAAAGATCCAGGCGTAAATCAAGAGCCAGGAACTCCATCTGGGTCTCCCACACAGGTGGCAGGGGTACAAGTATTTGGGCCATCATATGCTGCTTTCCCAGATGCATTAGCAGGGAGCTGAATGGGAAGTGGAGGACTTGAACTGGTGCTCCAGTATGAGATGTCAGCATTGTAAGCAACAGCTTAAGCCACTGCATCACAACACCAGTCTTTCTACTACCTTAACATCTACATCCTTAGACAATGTTTTGCAGCATCTTTAAACTTAGTGGAACTGTATTAATTAATTAATTAATTAATTTGCATGCATTTCATAAATACAACTTTAGGAACATGGTAATTCTTTCCATGGTACTCACCCTCTACCCACACTCCTTCCCCTCTACCTCTTCCCTCTCCTGTTCCAAGTCTTGTTTTTTACTAAGATCTATTTTCACTTAACTTTGTACACAGAAGATTAACTCTGTTCTAGGTAAAGAGTTCAACACTTTGCATGAAAAAAAAAAAAAGAAAGAAAGAAAAAAACCAACCAACCAAACAAAAAAACCCAAAAAAAACCTGTTCTTCAACAGTCCAGATGAGGGCTGTTCAAAGTCATTGCAAGTCGAAGGTAATTTCGCCTTTTTTATTTTAGGAACTTAATTATCTTTAAAGAAGAACCTAAGAATGATACATCTTTTGTGAATTATCACGAGACATAAAAATATCCTTCACTTAATACACTAAAATGAAATAATTCTTTGAGATCAAGATATACTATTAAGTCTCATAATACAACTCTTTGAGAACAAAGGTCCTGAATGGGAAGTTAGTGCACAGTGACTCCTGTTGTTTATTTAACAATTAACACTCTTGTGTATGATGTTGGTGATCACCCAAGGCTCTTGACATAATCTGCCTCAGCTATGAAAGCCTTTTGAATCCACAAACTTTGTCAGTATTTAGATAAGGCCATAATCACTTCTCAGCCTTTTGGCTAAGATCAAGCGTAGACAAGGCCATAAGAAAAATGGAAGTTACCTCCTCCCTTTAGAGAAAAGTACATCCTTCTTTGATGACCACTTCTTTCCACTGGGGTCTCACTCTCATATGAATCATAAGGGGAAGCTCCTTCATGTAGAACATTTTCTGCCATAGTGTCTTGTTTTCTATGCCTGAGATGCTCCCCTGGGCCTTTAAGCCAGACCAGAATGCCTTAAGGGCTGATTCTGAGGTCAGAGTGTTACTTAAAGCAATTGTCATTCTATGAGTCTGCTGTGTTAACTGCTTCCCAAGTTGGAGCATTAACCCGTTTTTAATTCTATCTATTATTATTACCAAATACTTGGTCCTATTTATACGATCACTTCAACACTTGATCCTATCTATATGACCAGTTTAATACTTCACCCGTGGGGCTGCCACCATGGTGTAGTGGGTAAAGCCACTGCCTGCTGTGGCTGCATCCCATATGGGCACCAGTTTGAGTATTGACTGCTCCACTTCTGATCCATTTCTCTATTATGGCCTGGGAAAGCAGTAGAAGATGGCCCAAGTCCTTAGGCCCCTGCACCTGCATGGGAGACCTAGAAGAAGCTCCTGGCTCCTGGCTTCAGATTGGCCCAACTCCAGCTTTGCAGCCAACTGGGGAGTAAACCCGTGGATGGAAGACCTCTCTCTCTCTCTCCCCCTCTCTTTCTCTCTTTCTCTTTCTCTTTCTCTCCCTTCTCTGTGTAACTCTGACTTTCAAATAAATAAACAATCTTTAAAAAACTTAATCCTATTCATATGATCTCTATAATACTTAAAATGCTATTTTTACCACCCAGCTTAAGGGGATTTGGAGTCAGTGGGGCTGTATTTAAACAATGTTTTCTCATATAATTAAAAAGTGATGCTGGCTCAATGGAAGCCTATTAAAACTCTATTAAAATAAGACACAGTTGCAACTTTTCCATTAGAATGAAGAGCTGCCAGGAAAGAAGAAAAGGCTGACTCTGTGCTTATCTCTTAAGCAAGAGGCATCTTGGTGTGAGCAGGAATTAGCTTTACCTTGACAAACTGTGCATCTACACAGAATCACATCATTCTTCACATACCTTCCTTCAGTGAAATTTAGTAACTGACCAAGTCAAAAGATACCCCCTCTTTGAAAAACTCAGAATGGAAAACAGGAAAAAGAGAGTAACGGTTGTCACTGCTGGCAAATAGCATCTTTGACATCTCAGGTTTAACTGGATGTCATTAGGTTGGATTTGGATAGCTGAATACTGCTGTTATTTGTGCCCTTCAGCAAATTCTATATTTGATTCTTGCATCCCAAGGGCTTTTGTGGAACAGGGAGTATTGTATCAGGAACAGGGCTGCAGTCAGCCTCCTAGTCATTATGATGGAATAAATGGCAATACATATAACATACACATACAGCAGGGAAAGGGCTGGTGGGCGAGGGGAAGGATAGGGATCCATCACTTCTTTCACAATCTATGTGTTGCTTCTCATTGTATGCACTTGCTGAACTTTTATTTATTTACTTACTCCTTTAAAAACTCAGAAATTAACCCTGTTTTTCCGAAATTAAACATAGTAATGGGAATTGACCCTTGAGTTTTTTATAGGAACTCAAATGAAAATATGGTTTCATGTGACAATCAGATTTTCCTTACTACAACAAATACCTTGGAGGAGCTTCTTAGGGAGGAAGAAGATGTTTATTAGCTTACAGTTTTGGAGGTTCACAGTGTAAGACTTAGTGACCCTGTTAGTCTGAAGTCTGATGAGGGCAGTGGATGGGTGGAATGTGTATAGAGGGATGATCACATGTGAGCAGAAAGCATGCAGAGAATCTAGGCTGAACTTGGGTTAAATAACCAACACTGTCTCCAAGAACTAACCTTTAAGGGCACAACCCCAATGACTTAAAGACCTCCTACTTTGCCCATCTCGTTGTCTCAAGTCTCAATCCTTAATCTATTGATCTTTAACATTAAACCATTAACATAAAACTTTGGGGGATAAATCTGCAATACATGGGTCTTTGGGTGACACCCAAACTATTACCCAACCATAAACATGTGTGTGTGTGTATATATATATATATATATCCATATATATCCAACCATAAACATGCATATAAATATATATAATGCACACACAGAAATATAATAAGGTCTGGCTTATCAAATGGGCTACCAGTATAAGTCCCTATTTACTTGCAAGTCAGTACATCTACAAAATGTAGTTTACTGCTCTGTTTATGATGGAAGATGGAGGAAAACCAACTTTGAGATTTTGAAAAGGTAGTAGTGGTTTTAAAGTTAATACAAAAAGAATCACTTTGCAAGAAATGTTTGCCAGTGGTGGGATAGAACCCATTCTACCTTCTGCATTCTGCTTCCCATACTACAATGCTTGTATTAGCTTTTCATCACTACCACAAAATACTTGAGACTACTTATGAAGGAGAGCATGTTTACTTTAGCTCACTGTTTTGGAAGTTCACAGTGCAAGCCCCATTGGTTAACCCCCAGTGATGCTGTTCTTCCTGGAGGTGTCCCAAGGCAGCATGGGGCATCACATGGCAGGTGGGAGGCTGTGTCTCTGTCTCTCCTTATAAAGCCACTGTGATTTAATCATGAGGACTCTCCTGACAACCTAATCTAATACAATGACTTCCAAAAATGCCCACCACTAAACACTATAATTAGAGTGAGTTTCTACCTTATGCATTATCAGAATACTTTGGGGATCAAACCTTTAACACATAAGCCTTTGGGGGAATATTCAACCTATTATTGCCAACCCATAGCAGTTTCCAAGCTAGAGATTGGGACATCATCCTTACTTCTCCCACTCTGTCCGTACCATCCCCAAATTATCAGCAACTCCTGTTACCTTTACTGATAAATAGCAATGGATTATTTCTCTCTGTCCGCTTCATTACCCTGTTTTTGTCAGGCCCTGACCTAACTTCCTCATGGTCTCCCAGATTCCGTTCTTATTTCATCTCATTCAAAATGCAGATTTGATTCTGTGGATCCCTACAAACCTCCCAATGACTTCCTTTAATCTTCAGGATGAGTTTCAAACATCTCAGTAGGGGTATGGGCATTTCTATCCCAGGCTTTGCCTTATCTGTCAACACTTCCCCATCTATATAATCTGTGTTCCAGCCACCTGTCACCTGATTCACATGCTTGCTAAAGATTTGGCACTTTTGCTGGCATCTGTATAATTTCCATGTACTCCCCAACTATCCCTCTTATCTGTTTGACTTGCTTCTTTGCTTCAAAAACCAGCACATTGTCATTTTCCCTTGAAAAATATTTTTTATACCATATGCCTCCAATCCAGGTCCTTCTTCCACACTCCCATAAAAATTGTACATACATAGCTTTTTTAATAACTTCCATCCAATTTTATTTCAATTATCCACTTATGTCTCTGGCTTTTCCTCCCTGTTATGTTGAATTGAGATCTTTGCGAGTGGGTTCCAAACAGATTATCTATAACACATTTCAAGAGAAAGGATAGGAGAGCAAAGGTTAAATGGTAGAAAAGAGCCCCAAGTCTCTTACACATTAGTGTCTGAAATTTTCGAATTCCATGTCCCCCAAAGATGCTGAAGTTCCTTGAAAATAGTCATATAGGGCCGGCGCCCTGGCTCACTTGGTTAATCCTCAGACTGCGGCACCAGCATCCCATATGGGCACCAGGTTCTGGTCCCGGTTGCTCCTCTTCTAGTCCAGCTCTCTGCTGTGGCCCGGAAGGGCAGTGGAGGATGGCCCAAATGCGTGGGCCCCTGCACCAGCTTGGGAGACCAGGAAGAAGCACCTGGATCCTGGCTTTGGGTCGGCATAGCTCTGGCCGTAGCAGCCATCTGGGAGGTGAACCAATGGAAGGAAGACCTTTCTCTCTGTCTCTCTCTATCTCTCTCTCACTGTCTAACTCTATCTTTTAAATAAAATAAAATAAAATAGTCATATAAACAATGTTATCATAGTTTTATCATAGGAAATATTTTTATTGCCTTTGAAAATGATTATATATGGCCGGCGCCGCGGCTCAATAGGCTAATCCTCCGCCTGCGGCACCAGCACCCCAGGTTCTAGTCCCGCTCGGGGCGCTAGATTCTATCCTGGTTGCCCCTCTTCCAGGCCAGCTCTCTGCTTTGGCCTGAGAGTGCAGTGGAAGATGGCCCAAGTGCTTGGGCCCTGCACCCCATGGGAGACCAGGAGAAGCACCTGGCTCCTGTCTTTGGATCAGCACTGTGCGCCGGCTGCGGCAGCCATTGGAGGGTGAACCAACAGCAAAGGAAGACCTTTCTCTGTCTCTCTCTCTCTCACTGTCCACTCTGCCTGTCTAAAGAAAAAATGATTATATAAGAGTAGAATATATGATAAATACTGACCATCTTACTGTGCTTATCATGCTCAGCTATGTGCTCAGAGGAAACTTCTCACTACACTCCTGGCCTGGATAATTGGGATACCCATTTCTATTTTATCATGCTTATGTCAGCTCCATCTGAGACTTGATTTCCTGCCACTATAACATGATGGTTAAATTAGAACAAGGACTTCAGATGATATGATTCCAGATTAAAATTCAGCCCTGCCAATTACAATTGTGATACAATGCAAAAGTTACCTAGCATTCTTTACTATAAACTTCCTCACCAAAAAAAAAAATCTTTTTCTTGTGGGGCTAGTGTTGTGGAGCAGTGTTAAATCACAGTTTACAAGACTGACATGCCACATCAGAGTGCCGGTTAAAATCCCAGCTGCTCTGCTTCTGATCAAGATTTCTGCTGATGCACCTGGGAAGGCAATGGAAGATAGTCCAAGTACTTGGCCTTGGCATCCTTGTGGGAGATCAGGATGGAGTTCCTTGATCCTGGCTTTGGCTTGTGCTATCAGGGTAGTAATCCAGCAGAAGGAAGGTCTCTCTCAAGCACTCAATATTTCAAATAAATAGCCACATCTTTTAAAAAATGGTCATTGTAATTATTAAACAAGATAATGTACAAGAAGTGCTTTGTGTTGAACTTAGTACATAGGAAGCAGTCACAAAATTGTTGCTATTATGACTTTGTTATTCTAAAAGAAGAAAATGGAAATAGAGTAGCCTCATAGATGTTAGGCACTCATATTCACCAAAATTAGAAAGGAGCATTGTTTTTGATGATCTTTTGAACATGATACCATAACTTCCATGGCTAAGCCCACATTGTAGTCTGCAGAGTCAGATGCAGACAAAAATGGTTTTTTCCCCCCATTGGTTCTGATTGTGTTGATGTTATCACTGTTGGAATATAGGTTTCTAAAGGTTTTGCCAAGACAAGCACTTTGAGACTTACTGAGAAACACCTTCCTAAAAGACAGGGACAGAGGTGGAAGCATAGGGGGAGGAAAGAGATAAGGAGGAACAGAAACTGCCCAGGCTTCCAACCCCTTAAGAGATAAAGATGCTGGGCTCTCGGCCAACACCCTTAAGTAATAAGGAGTGATAGGAGAGAGAGACTGACAGTCTGTGACATGTGACTTTCTTGTGACCCAGAGACCAGATTTGTTCTAAACAAGAGAAACTTGCAAGGTGACATCATGAGCAGTTTCCAATTCAGCAAGTAGCTCACTTCCCACTCACAAAAGCAAATGCCCAGAGGGAAAGAAATTATTCAATGGACCAGAGCCCTGCTTTGGAAATTCACAATACATTATGAAATCCCCCTTGAGCCGTTCACCACACCCACTCTGGCATGGAAAGTTGCTTCCATCAAAGCAAAAGCCATTTTCAGAACAATGTGTTAAAGATGTTTATATGAGCTAAGAGACAGTATGAGTGTTTGCCACCAAAACTGTTAATATTGGGCATTTTAGGAGGCTAGGATTGGAGCTGGTGAGATAATAAAGCATCAATTACACTCTTTTTGTTTTACTTGTAACAGATTATGTCTGTAATTATGAAAAACTCACTTAAGTAAAATAGTGTGTGAAAGTGTGTGTGCTTGTGTGTATTTATACTATGACAAATAAGAATAAGGCTAGCACATTTAGGACCAAAAAGCAGAGGGAGAAGGGCAAGA
Source organism: Sylvilagus floridanus (assembly GCA_949820135.1). Classification (NCBI taxonomy): domain Eukaryota; kingdom Metazoa; phylum Chordata; class Mammalia; order Lagomorpha; family Leporidae; genus Sylvilagus; species Sylvilagus floridanus. The sequence continues at coordinate 126,447,504 of OX463225.1, forward strand.
AACTTAAGTTTATTAACTGCATAGTTTGAGTCAATCTGTGATGGTTGTGACTACATTTAATCCTCACATACTTACCATCTGAAGAATAAATATTATAAGATCCTTTTTACTGATGAGGAAACTGAAATTCAGGGAGACTAAATGGTTTGCCTTAAATCACATAGAAAATAGGTAATAGATTCAGGAATTTCACCAAGTGTTTCTGTCTTGAAAAGCCATAATGTCCCACAAACACAATCTTATAAAGTCACTTCTTTGAAAAGTGTAGATTTCTTTTTATGTAGCTTATATAAGTATAACTCTATAAAGATGTCCATTTCTACTTGTTTAATACCTTATATATCTGAAGGAAGAATTCACTGAAAAGAGCAATTTTAAGATTGAAAAATAACATTACTTTTTATTGGATAGGTTTTTCTCTTTGCCACAAATCTTCTTCTATACCCATCATTCCTACATATCAGAGTGACAGAGAAAAAGGGAGAGATACACAGAGAGAAAGACTTCCATCCGCTGGTTCACTCCCCAAATGTGCATAATAGCTGGGAACTGAACCAGGTCAAAACCTGAAACCAGAAACTCCATCTGTGTCTCCCATGTGGGTGGCAGGAACCCAAGTACTTAGACCATCATCTGCTGCTTCCCAGGCCCATTTGCAGGAAGTTGGATTGGAAATGAAGGCAAGATTTGATCCCAGGCACTTGCATATGGGATACAGGTGGCCCAAGTGGTGATGCCACAATGCTCACTCTTCCAAATATTTTTGATCCATGGTTGGTTAAGTCTGTGGATAAGGAGGCCCACTGTGTATCTAATCATGAAATGACATTTAGTTATTTTTATTGTTGCTATGGAGTTAGTATTTTGGACAACAAACATATTATATGTGATAGATGAAGCAGATAATCATTTAAAAGATCATAGTCCATGCCTTAGTTTTTTCAGATATAAAAACACAGCAGCAGCAAATCATGGTTTTGAACATATAGTTGATTCTGGACATGTAGAAGTTATCCTTGTGTTAACTCAGATGGGGTCCATTATTCATGAAACTTGCTCGGGGTGCACATCTTTATGGAATCTCATTGAGAACCCACAATATCAGTTTACTTTCAGCTTTAAATAGGGTCGTATAGTTAATCATTATCCCTCTTCTGGTGTTGAAAGGTCCAGACTAATATAACATTAAAACTTCAATATCAAATGCAATCTATAAATTCTTTCCCATTTAGCTCTTGTTTTACTCGTGCTCAAGCACCTATAATGAGGGAGGGGGCATGAAGAAGTCTTTGGTTTTTTGCTTTCTACTTTGTCTTCCAAATATGTTGGGATAAAACTGGGGGGATGAAGGAGACAGTAGAAGGGAAGACTGTCACATCATTACTGCCATGGTAATCATCTCTTGGCTAACTTTGGCTGTCTGGCTATTTACCACATGGCACTTAACTCCTGAAGTCTCTTGCCTCAATGTGTTACTTTGAATCATGTGTGATGATTCGATCCCAGGAATTTCTCATGGGACTCACTTGACTATAGCAAACGTTCCATCCTTGCCAGAGCAAAATGTGGTAGTGAATGTGGCTGCCTACTGTTATTTGCTATCCTCCTCCTCCCACTGTGCATGGCCACAGCCTGTTTTCAGTCATGAACTTCACGTACAAACTGGAAGGAGCCTTCCAAGAACCCTTTAACTCCATGTCCCTTCTTCAGCCCTGAAACCCACAACCTCTAAATCCCAGTGGGAAAGAGATCAGTCCTTGTCTACTTCCCACATGCTCCTTCAGCCTCTGGGAGCATTTCCTTCGAGTCTCCCTCACTTGATTTGGTGAATGGCAATGCAGGAAAGGAAAACAGAGAAGGGATACCATAGTCCTTCCTATAGGTTTAAAAGCTGCTCATTGTAACTCTGAAGTCACCCATTTGAGTCTCTGGCCTTATCTCGTACTCATTGCGGGGCATTGAGGGGGTTGTTGGTTACTGTACGAGTTCTATTTTCTTGCAGTATCCTCAGCAGGTTGTTTTGTTTCCTCTCTTGAAAATAAGGATATAGTTCTCAGCTTTGGGGTTTTGTTCAACTTTCCAGAACACTGACTGGTAAAGAAAGTTCCACTCGGTACCTTGTTACTTTAGAAAAAAATGTTCTGTTTAGCTCAAGAATTCTTCAAGAAAAGGAGAGAAAAGAATTTCAGATCTTTCAAAAAAAATTACTCAAGTCATAAAATCATAGAAATTTTGAGCTGAAAGGGATTCCATAAATTACTGCTTTTCATTATCTATTAAAAAAAAAAAACAGGTTTCAGAAAGGATAATTGACTTACTGAAAACCATAGCTCTGAAAGCTAGTTAAGGGCAGTGATGGGTCTATCTAAAGATTCTTCACTCCCTGAATCCACGGGGTAGGACGGAGTACTTTTTCCTTCATTGTGATGCTTTCCTATTGTCATCATCCTCATTTTTGCCCTTGGAACATCCAAGGAAAAATTTACAATGGGACAGTGTTTTTAAATATTTACAGTGGAACAGGGTTTTTAAATATTAAAAATTATGGTAAAGCATGTTTATCTGGAATATCATCAAAAGCAGAAATGGGAATTTTTACAAATCCTTTATTTTGTTTTTATGACTGGGTAAATGTCACGTGAGCAAGTTACTATAAAAAACTTAGTAAAAAGCAGCTTTCAAGATATTTCATTTCTTGATGAATCTGGTTAATACAGTTTCTCCCCCATTTAAAAACTGTAAAAAAAAAAAAAAAACCTTTACATTTCCATAATTCTTTGCCAAGTAGAAAGAATTTTTCCACACATTATCTGAAACTCTTCATCTAGAAGTGAAGCACTGTGTCTTTTATTCTGTGTCATTTAGTATTAAGTATTTACAAATAATCCTCATACTTGATAACCTAGTAGGTAGAAATTCTCAGCTAGCTACAATGTTCCAATTACTGAAGTACTTTATTTTCCCGGCCATTTTGGATTTTGGTTTGTTATACCAATGCATTTCCATTGGGCAGATATTGTTGCTTAAGAGAAAATACTTAAATTCTTTAGTGTCAGTCAGGGTTCTCCAAAGAAAGAGAGCAAATAGGAGATAAAAATATGGATTAAGCTATTTATTAGAAAGTGTGTAGTCACAGAATTATGGAGGCTTAAAAGTCCCACAATATGCAAAGTGGTGTTACAGTTTGAAGACCTGGGAGCCAGAGATCCAATGCAGATCTGAAGGGCTGAGAACCAGGAGTGCTGAGGGCAGGAGAATACAAAGCTCTCAGCTCAAGCAGTCATACAAGGCACAAATGCAACGTTCTTCCACCTTCCTGGTCTGTTCAGGCTCTCAACAGGTTGAATGATGCCCACCAATTCCAATTCCAACCTCTTCTGGAAACACTCTCAGATGAAGGACCAGGGAAGATGTTTACCCAGCTATCTGGGCACCCCATAGTCCAGTTAAGGTGGTAGATAAGATTAACCATCACACTTTTATCAAAAAATATATATGGTCCCCAAATCATAGTTCAGCTGACGATGTTTTGACTTTATGGTAATACAAAAATGATACTCATACTGTATAAATAGGCCTTTAAAATTTGAATTGTTACCTTTTCCTAGGCGAGTGATTCGCAGTGTGCTAGTTTCTCATGATGCTGGGCACCTGCAGTGAACTACGGCTCCCAGTAAGTCACATGATCGTGAAAGTCAAGTGCAAACACTCCACACTGTGCTGTGTTGCTGAGCTCTGAGGTCTGGTTGGTTAGGTGCATATTTTCAAATTATGATTTTTTTGACCCATGTGTTTATTGAGATTAATCCCATCATACATTAAGGGTAATCTGCATGTATCAAAAAATCTTAGGTTGCATTCTTCAAAGATATCTATGGAAATAATTAAACAAATGGGTGAAGTTGCTTTATAATGATATTCAGTGCAGCACTGCTTATAATTTTTGACAGCAAAGAACTGCCTCAATGTGTAATTTAAGGGAACAGACACAAAATATAGTGATGAAATGGAATTCTATGTAGTCAATAAAATTGGAATGTAGAAGAAAATCTTATGTCAGTTAAGTATGCTAATGTTATTTTAGTGAAAGAGGTCCCAGGGCATATGGTAAAATCATAATTTTGTCTTAAAAAGGTATGTAGCTTTAAGTTTCTGTGTATTAGAAAGAATATTGCTGAGATGAGGATGTCTTTGGCTTGCTGTTCCTGAGAATTTGTTTGTATAACCAATAAGATTGATATGAATGCATGAGACTCTTATGATTTTAGCCCCAGGAAGAGAAAAACATTTGGATTGGACACACCAAAGGAGATGGAGGTGATTTCAATGACATGAACTCTATTTCAGGACCTAGCCAGAAAGTGTAGATTTGAGTCTTAACAGAGAGGGAAGTTATGAAGAAAAGCTGAAAACCAGTGTTGGCACAAGCGCCAACTGGTAACAGATACATCAGGGATTTGGAGAAAATTCAGCCTCTACTTACTCTCCAGTTTCACTCAGGGTGGCCCCAGTTCAAGGCAGCTGTGACCACCAGAGAAGCTGTCCATGGAGGGCAGCAGTGGCATAGCTGGTAACAAGGCTGGAACAGAAGAGAGATATGTTCCCAGAGACAAACCATCACTCCAGGACCCCTGCAAGGTATGCCCTGAAGGGTGAGCAGAGGTCCAGAATGAGCAAGTTGAGCTGAGATCTGTCACAATCTGTGCATTAGTCTAATGCAGTGTTCCTCACCCTTGGCTCTTTTGACCTTCCTGAGTGGCTAGCTCTTTTCATTGAGAACTGCCCTGTGCATTTTTGGATGCTTAGTAGCATTCTTGGCCTCTAATACCCACTAGGTGCCATTATACACCTCTAACCTAGTGATGACAATCGTAAATGTCCCCAGATATTGTCAAATGTCCCTTGGGTCAAAGTTTCCCTAGGCAGAAAGCCACTGATTTAATGGAACTGCAACTGTAACCCCAGGTTAGTGAAAATTGATGCAAAATAACAGCTAATATTTACCGCGTCTTCACGTTGTGCTAGACTTCATGTTTTGAATTCATTTAATGCTCACAACTCCACAAGATAGGTTCTGTACTTATCTTCATTTGAAAAATGAGGAAATGAAAGCACAGAGAACTTACGTGGCCCCCCAAGCTCACACAGCTCAGATGCGGCAGAGCTGGAGTAACAATCCATGCATTCTGGCTAAGAAGACCTTGCATTTAAGAAATGCGTGGTTCAACAGGCTAATCCTCCGCCTTGCGGCCCCGGCACACCGGGTTCTAGGCCTGGTCAGGGCGCCAGATTCTGTCCCGGTTGCCCCTCTTCCAGGCCAGCTCTCTGCTGTGGCCCAGGAGTGCAGTGGAGGATGGCCCAAGTACTTGGGCCCTGCACCCCATGGGAGACCAGGAAAAGCACCTGGCTCCTGCCATCGGATGAGTGTGGTGCGCCAGCTGCAGCGCGCTGGCCGCAGCGGCCATTGGAGGGTGAACCAATGGCAAAGGAAGACCTTTCTCTCTGTCTCTCTCTCTCACTGTCCACTCTGCCTGTCAAAAAAAAAAAAAAAAAAAAAAAGAAAAACAAAAAGAAATGCAACACTGTTAACAATAGTGGACTTATTGACTAATTACTCTTTTTCTCTGTGATTTTTGGGATATTTTTCAAATAATAATTTTCCAATAATAGAAGTCACTTTAATAATATTTTAATAATGGGAAGTAATTTACTAAGACCCAGAGCTTCAGGATTCTTCTATGAGCTGATTCCCACAGTGAGTTAATCCCAACGTAGGAGTCTATCGGTTGTCTTTGTGCACAATCTCAAGAAAAGACCCAAAAGACCAGCAGGAGTTTATACTCAGACTGAAAAATAACAGGAGAAAAGAGAGACCTCATAGGATCTGTCTGCACTATGGTTAGCTGAGTTCAGTATTCATGTTGTCTCTGCTAACTACAGAGTGAATTCACAGTCCATGCTCTGTGGCTCACTGCCACCTGAAAGCAGGCAGAGGACAGCCCCTAGCCCTGAGCAGGCAATGGTTAGCACTTAGCATGGCTGCTGATGTGGGTGGTCAGGAGGGGCTGGCAAGGCATGAGTAGATAGGCGTGGAGGCTGAGGTCCTGGGAAACAAAGGGCCCAGATTCCTAGGCTTGCATTGGAACTTGCCTATTTGTCACTGGGGTTAGCGATTCCCTTCCCAGTCTGGGGCTGGCAGCCGAGCATTTTAGTAGAGCTGCCTGTCAGTCACTGCTTACGCTCATCCCTTAATGGCTCTTCCCTTGTCATTTGCCTGGTGTCACTTTTATCTAAAGTGAGTTTAACAATGGTGAAAGGTGCCAGTCGGAGGTCCCCAGAGAGGAGCCTTGCCGGAAGAGCATCCGGAATGAAAGTTCCCTCCATCAAATCGCCTCCATCAAATCGCCTGCCTGACCCCAGGAATAAGTAACCCCGTGGCTGCAGGGGTACCCCGGAGGCCGGGCTGAGCCAGCCCCACTCCTCCCACAGCTCAGCAGGCATCCTTCAGGGAAGCCAGCTGTGTGTAGGTCTGCAAAACTGGAGACATCTTGCAATTGTGTTTTCCTTATTTTCCCAGCCCAGAGTTATTTCCGGGAGAATTGAATCTCTCTATTTCTGGTTCATTTACACTTAACTTGTCACAGGATTCTTTCCAAAGGAGCCCTTTAGTGCCTAAGAGGACTTGTGAGCCTTTTAAACATATATCCATCTCTCTCTTTTTTTTTTAATTTATGGGCTAGCCAGGTTCAAAGTAACATCTAAGCCATACATGAATAAGAGATGGTTTTAAATTTCCAATCTAGTTAAGTTCCTAAGAGTGGTTCTGGGAGGCAACCCATCTCACAAATCAATCAGTGACAGCAGAAAGCAGGTATCAGTTTACCCTATCAGGGCTGGAGTTGGAGCTGGTGTGAAATAACTGAACAGGAGAGGGAGGAACAGAAGAAGCAAGAAACTGAACAGATGGTGGGTATTTGGCTTAGTGGTTAAGAACTTGATTAAGTCATTCACGTTGGAGTACCTGGGTTCAATTCTTGGTTCTGGCTTCTGCTAATGCAGACCCTCAGAGGCAGCAGTAATGGCTCAAGTAGTTGAGTTCTTGCCACCAATGTGGGACACTTGGATTGAGTTCCTGGCTTCAGCCTGACCCAATCTCAGGCATTGTTGACATCTGGGGGGTGAATCAGAAGATAAGAGTTTGCTCTCTCTCTTTCAAACAAATTTTTAAAAATAAAAAAAGTGAAGAGAGAAGCTGAAGACAGAGCAATTGCAGCTACCTTGTCTGACCCCATAGTATACCCTGGGCACAGGGCTAAGTTCTTACAACAACCCTGTAACAATTTTGAATTTTTGTTTTCTAGATGAATAAATTTAAATATAGAAGACATGCAGGTTATCCAGCTCACACAGGTAGCAACTGACATATCCAGAACCAAATCTAGCTCCATCTGAATCCAAACCAGCAATTCTGGAATGGGATTGATGGGGAGAGAGGAAGAAAGGGAAGCAATTCTGGGCCTTAGCCTTGGTCACTTCCAGGGCAGGCTGATACAGAGCCAGAGCTGCATTTGTCTGTTTTCATCTTCCCCTCCTTGAAGGTCTGTGGGACTGAGAGAGGCTGGCTGGGTGTTGGCCATCTTATTGTGCAGAATGTGGTTGCTCCATTTGAAGAGCTTCCTTTATGCCATGATTGTTAGGCACCATCTCCCACTCATCTGGCAAAGGATGCCTGAGATAGAGGTAGAAGAGGCTGAGTGTTGGCTTTCCTGCCATTAGGCAGAAGCCTGAATCTGCCCCTGGAGAAAGCAATAGTCAAACCAAATAATTTTCTAGGCCTTCAGGTCAGTTATTCCTATGATGCACGTAAAGTACATGAGGTCTCTGCTTATTCCGCTGTAGCAATAGGTGCTTAATGATTCTTGAGGTAGCACATTCTATCCCTCCTCTCAAATTAATAAGTCTTCATTTTTATCCACAAAAATGCCCTTAGTTTTCAATTCCATTTCCATTAACTTTTTGAAGTATTCCTCTATTTTTAAGACAAAATACTTGTGTATATTCTGGGGATTGGAGATTGAAGAAGGATCGTGTGTGTGCATGCTTGCTTCTGTGTCTGTGTCTGTGATGGTGATGTATCTGTGAGAGCAGGATCATTTTTAATTCTAGCAAAACCCTAGGTTGTGTATCACCATTGAACAATAGTTTGCTTGAGGCCTTACGTCCCACGCTACGTAGTTCATGAAGTGCTGAGGACCTCTGATGGTAAGACTGCTGTACTTGATATTAACAATTCCACAGTAAGGAAGAAACTATCTTATACATTTGCTTTTTTTTTTCATCCAGCATAACTGCCTTTTGTGCAATTTTTGTAGATGATCATAGAGTTGGGCACTCATAGGCTGTCTAAGAATTCTTGTTCATTTGTTTAAACATGCCTGGACACTCATGCTTTGCTGGAGATGAGGATTTCCCACTGAACTAGAAAGTATAGCACTTCAAAAAGTGATGATGAAAAAGTGATGATTTGGGGATCACCCAAGGGCATAGACTCTGAGGTGACTTTGACCACTAGCCTTGTCACTCTAGAAAAAACTAGCCCATGGTCCATGCCTGAGGACATAGAAGTCTGAAGTCAAGGGAAAATGTGAAGTGAAGCTGAGACAGGGGCTTTCCCTGGGTCCACAAAGTTCATGAAAACTTTTGGAAGTAAAGGCATGGAGCTGATTCCAGGAGCTGATGCCAGCAACAGATACAGTGAGGACTGGCAATCTCTGAAGAAGAGGATAAAATGTTAGTTTCAAGAGGCATCAGATTTTTGAAAGAAACTGGGATAGTTCAAACTTGATTGGTCTCTTTGTTCACAGATACTCTGGCACCGGTGTCTACCCGACAAGGCAGGATTTTGCCAGTCAGTGTTGTGTTGCCCTTTTCTGTTTCATGTGTGGGCTTGTGTTTCCACACATCACCCCCTTCTCAGAAATCTTCAAAGTCTCCCATTTTCCTGCCCAATGAGCTCCAAACTAGTCCCCACAGACTCGAAATTGGCGATTTTCTCTGCAATGTGTGCAAACACTCCAGTCTATTGGAACTGATCCATTTGTCACTAAGGGTGACCCATTTATCTAGTTCTCCCAGGACTGAGCAGGTTCCAGAACACAGGAATTTTGATGCTAGAACCAGGAAGTCTTGGTCAAACTCAGATGAATAAGTCACCTGGAGGAATAAATTTTGAGTTGATCTGCTTCCATATGTCTCATGCTTCTCATCCTACTTAGCATAACATTCTCTCAACTGTCAAGGTCCATTTCAAATTCTAGAAGTTGGGGAAAGCTTTCACAGATTCCCCCCAATGACAGCCTATGTCTCTCCTTTGAATCCCAGTATCTCTGATTGCCCAAGTAATTCCAAGGGAGAAATAGAGTACAGTGGTAAGAAACGTGGATTTAGGAGATGGGTAGTTATGAATTTGGAATCTGATTTTGACAGTCACTAATTAGATGTAAGTTGCAGAATATCTTGTGTTGGTTTTCTAACAATGTGAAGATTAAATGAAATATACAAAGCACCTGTCCCCTAGGTAGTATATTGGTACATATTTAATGAATGCTGTTATTCTTTGAACCATTCAGTCAGTAATTGTTGAGTATTTTCTTTATGTCTGACTCTCTTCCATGAACACTGAATCAAACAAAATATCCCTGCCCTTAAGGAGTCCCTTGCTAGTGAGGGATGCGAGACATAAAAGTAAACAATAAACTGTAGCTTTCAGTGATAATACTATAAAAATAAGGCAATCAAGGGAGATAGTGAGTACTTTGGTAGGGTAGGAAGTGAGAAACTTAGGCAAAGGTCTAACTAGGGTGAGGGATTGAGCCTTGAATATATCTTGAGAAAAGAGATTTCCAGAAAGAAAGGTCAGCAAGTTCAATGTATTGAAAAGTACGGTGTCTACTGTTTTGGGAAAACTACAGATGAAGCAGAAGAAAACAGGACAACAATAGAAAATGGCATCAGAGAGGTAGTGGGGGAGTAGCAGACATAGGGATCTGTGTAGGACTCTGACTTATACCTTGCATAAGAAGAGATTACAGGGGCTGGTGTTGTGGAGCCCTGGAATAAGCCCTAGTTTGCAATGCCAGCATCCCACATTAGGGTGCCAGTTCAAGTCCTAGTTATTCCATTTCCAATCCAGCTTCCTGCTATTGCATCTGGGAAGGCAGTATAAAATGATTCAAGTACTTGGGCCCCTACACTCATGAGAGAGACCAGAATAGAGTTCCTGGCTCTGTCTTTGGTCTGGCCCAGATCTAGTTGATGCAGCCATTTGGAGAATGAAATGGCAGGTGAAAGATCTCTCTCTTTTCTTCTGTCTCTGTCACTCCATTTTTCAAATAAACATTTTTTTTAAGGAGAGACATTGAAAGGGTTTTGAGGGAGGTGCTGTGGAGTAGCAGGTTAAGCTGCCACCTGCAGTGCTGACATCCAATATGGGTACATGTTCAAGTCCTGGATGCTTCAGTTCAGATCTAGCTCCCTGCTAATGCACCTTGGAAGGCAGTGGAAGATGACCCAAGTCCTTGGATTCCTGCACCCACATGAGAGACCTGGAAGAAGTTCCTGGCTCCTAATTTCATTTTGGGCCAGTTCTAGCCATTTGGGGAGTGAACCAGCAGATTGAAGATCTCTCTCTCTCTTTCTCTCTCTCTCTCTGACTTTCTCTCTCTCTCTTTCGCTCTCTCTCTAACTGCCTTTCGAACAAATAAATAAATCTTAAAAAAACAAAGGGCTATGGACAGAAGAGTGACTTTTTGAACTATCATTTTAAGACTCACTTTTGCCAATGGATTGAAGATAGACTGTATGTAGGTGGGTAAAGCCAGAAACAGAAAAACCATCACAGATTGTTGTAAAATTTGGTGAGAGAAGAAGGAGATTTAGACAAGGGCGTAAGAAGTGAAAATTTTGAGTGAGTCCAGTGCTCTGGCATAGTGGGTAAGGCTGCTGCCTGTGAAACTAGCATCCCATTTGGGCACTGGTTTGGGTCCTGGCTGTTTTACGTCCAATCCAGCTCCCTGCTAATGTGCCTGGGAAAACAGTGGAAGATGGACCAAATGCTTGGGCTCCTGCACCCATGTGGGAGACCCGGAAGAAGCTCCTGGTTCCTGGCTTTGGATCAGCCCAACTCTGTCCATTGCAGCCATTTGCGGAGTGAACCAGTGAATGGAAGATTTCTCTCTTTGTCTCAGCCTCTCTCTCTGTAAGGTCTTTCAAATAAATAAATAAATCTTTAAAAAATGAAAATTATGAATATGTGAATATGTGTGTGCATGAGTATATGCTATTTTGTGGAGATAGATCCAACAGGTCTTGTTAATAGAGGTGACTAACTCCAAGAAGGATAGAGCTGCTGTCAACTGAGACAAGGAGGACTTGGATTCCCAGCTGGAATGGAGACCAGGTTAGTTCTGGAAGTGGTGAGTATGTGCTTTCTAGTAAACATCCACATGTCAACTCCAAATCTTCCATTTTTTTCCAACTCTGGGTTATTCAGAGTGGTTCAGAGGAGAAGTGAGGTTATTGGAGGTTAACTGAAGCCCCTCTCTCAAGCCTCCCATAAGTATCACCCCTATTACTTAACCCATCAGTCAGATTCAGCATCTTATGCCATTTTTTCTGTAGCTCAGTTCTTAGAGCAGCACTGGGTACAATAAATACCTCATATCTGTTGAGTCACAACAATAAAAACTGCAGAGCAGGAGCTTCAGGTTTCCATGAGTTCTTTTAAAATAAAACCTTCAGGGTTCTAGGACCACATCAAAAAACTCAGGTCTCTACACAGAAGCTTTCTGAAAGCATCAAGCAGGTTTCAGAGTCCCGCATGGACCTTAGTGAGCACCCAGGCAGGGACACTTGGTGACAGAGAACTTCACTCCTCAGGTTTCCCAGAAACAAGACAATAAAAGGTAGAAGATGAATAGCCTTGGCCTCTGCAACAGCTGCCACTGCTCCTGCATCTGCATGGCCAGTTGATTTAGAGATTTGTGAAGAGAGCCTGTGAGCCCCTTGTTCCTGCCAAGTGAATTACCGGGAGCATCCCACAGCAGGAGTTATCATTCTACTCCAGGTGCTACACAGAAACTGCCCTGAAGCTGGAAGATGAAATATACTTACTCCGAAAGGAACCTGCAGAACTGCCTGGGCACAACCTTGATGATGAAAGTCATCATGCTCTGGATAGCTAGCGACTTGGAGCTCAGTCAGTAACCCTCATCAAAGACTAATTCCTGAGGGATGTGCCCGGAACTTGTTATCACCAAAAAGACCCTGGTAATATTGCTGACTTTTCATTACTTGTGTGTTAAAACGCCTGAAGGTAGAGTTGGGCACCATGGCACAGTTGATCCAAACAACACAAGAGATAGAAGCAGAAACCGTTTATTTCCCCAATTGTAAACGATATGATCTTTGTGTCCTATTAAGATCACTCTCGGCAGATGTGTCAGGTATACTCTCCCTCAGAAAATTAATATCCTAGAAAAAGATTTCTATGACCAAATACATGGGAAACTTCTTTGTACAGGATTTCTCAAAACTTTCAATATCTTTATATGCATTGGGATTTTTCAAAAAGGGAAGCACACGTGCAACAGTATTTGAACACAGGACCTGTTTACCCGAAGCACCTATAAGGCAAGTGTTCCTCTCATCCTAACTAGGGAAATGCTTCCTTGGGCTAACATTAAGATGATTTGCATGCTCTGAGACCAATGATGCTTGGGGAAAGAATCTGGGAGGATGCTGAGGATTGTGTTTTCAAGTTTTCATCAGTACAGGGGCATGGGTGAGGATAGCTGTGATTTCTCTTGCCCTGACTTTGCAGCTTCTAATTGAGGGATTCAGCTTTCTCAGAAAGGCTTTAACTGCAAAAGTTGAGCACTGTGCCTTTGTACTAAGACCTGATTGGTGCCATGTAGTGTTAAAGGGAGGAAACACTGAATGAAAACCAAAGAATTTTACCCAAGGCTACTTTTAGGCAAGGGGAGTAGTGGTTATCAGAATTGAACTACACAGCAGTTTCTTTCAAAACACAATCTTCAGAGAATCTTTTTTTGTAGACAATACCAGTTTTGATGAGACATTTTAGATAAACTTTCTAAAAATCAGAGAAGGTGATGGAAAGTATAAGTGTTTCAATCTGACATCCTATCTTTTCCAAGAGTTCTTTCTGCCACAGGAGGCAGAGCCAACCTGTTACTGCTGAGATGTCTGCAGCGATGGATGTCTCCCCACCTCCTAAGGCAGCTTGGTCTGTTGTTAGACAGTTCTCTGGATACAGCACTAGGACAGTACAAGCCACTCCTTAGCAAGCAGCATGGTCATGAGGTGCTAGCATTCTCGGCCAGTGCTTGTTGCTTCGAGCCCATGGCATGCTACGCTCTGCCAATGAGTAATGCAGAATCTAAAATAAGCAATGATAAAGCAGACAGACTGAGTGTTCACACAAATAAAGCCACCAAAGAAACAGCCTTCACATTTTCCTATTTGAGGAAAAGCATTTCTATAAATGTCTCTTTGGTTAAAGAGGAAGTATTGCAGAGAAAAAAGGAGATGATATATGCGACAGTGTTTTGAGGAACTCAAGCATGCCATACATATAAGTGTAGGGTATTATTACTCGTGGGGCTGACCACGGAGGCTGTAACAAGACAGGGAGAGTAGGATGGGGAGAAAGATCCCATTGCAAAGAGACTAGCAGGAAGGAAAGGAAAGCTATAGTATGCAAGGCAATGAAAGATTCAAGTGAAGAGGAAAAAGATTAGTGAGAGTAAATGTCCTTCTGAAAAACCAGTTTTCACTTAAGAAACAATATCTCAGGAACCACACACCTTCAACTATGTTGCCTAATTCCCAAGACTGGGTGCCACCCTTAACCTCTTTTTTTTGCCTCGTCCCATCTCCCCCATCTCCCTTCCCTCCCCTGCTGTCAAGCCTGCAAACTGTCTCTCCCTCTTTTTTTTTTTTTTTGGACAGGCAGAGTGGACAGTGAGAGAGAGAGACAGAGAGAAAGGTCTCCCTTTTTCCATTGGTTCACCCCTCAATGGCCCCTGGGGCCAGCGCGCTGCGGCTGGCACACCACGCTGATCTGAAGCCAGGAGCCAGGTGCTTCCTCCTGGGCTGCCATGCGGCTGCAGAGCCCAAGCACTTGGGCTATCCTCCACTGCACTACTGGGCCACAGCAGAGAGCTGGACTGCAAGAGGGGGAACCGAGACAGAATCCAGCACCCTGACTGGGACTAGAACCCGGTGTGCTGGCGCCGCAGGCAGAGGATTAGCCTAGTGAGCCATGGCGTCGGCCAGCAAACTGCCTCTTAAACATGAGAAAGCTCTCTGATATGCTCCCAGCTCGCTGGTGCTCACTGCTTTTTCATCAAAATGAACTGAGAACCTTTCAAGAGGCAATGCAATGCAAGACGAAACCTCCCTGAGAAGGTCTCACTGCATCACTGGGCACCGTTTACTCAGTACAGGGAAGATTTACTTCTGGACAAATGAAGCGCTGAGACTCAGTATCCGGATCAATGACAGCACCTAGACTGAAGTGAAAGGGAGGAATGTCCTTGGTTGGAGGGACTTGCTGCCTCCCTGTGCCTCTAAATAGACAGCTGTCACCCTGAAGACACATCATTGGCCCTGGACTCTTGTCCTCTCCTTTAGGACAGCTAGATGAAGCCACCAGTTGTAGAAAACATCAACTGACTCTAGACTCAAACTCAGCTGAAGACATTCTGAATCCCCACTCACAGTGGGGTCCCTGAGGACTCTCACAATAAGGAGAAAAGGACATGTCTTGAAAGAAGAGCTGGGTGATGGAAGTGATATGTGTGTGCATATGTGTCTGAATGCATGCACTTGGCAGAAATGGTTTAAAATACAGTTTCCCCAGCTACCCACACCTGGAGCCAGGAGATTCTCTGACCCCAATTCGGAGAATTCTCTGACACACATGGAGGGAACCCTCAGGACGGCACTTCAGGGCACTGCTGGCTCACTACTTCCAGTGGTGAAAGAGTTTAAAACCTTATTCTGGGCCAGCGTCACGGCTTACTTGGCTAATCCTCCACCTGTGGCGCCGGCACTCCGGGTTCTAGTCCCGGTTGGGGCGCCGGATTCTGCCCTGGTTGCTCCTCTTCCGGTCCAACTCCCTGCTGTGGCCCGGGAAGGCAGTGGAGGATAGCTCAGCTGCTTGGGCCCTGTACCTGCATGGCAGACCAGGAGAAGCACCTGGCTCCTGGCTTCAGATCAGCGCAGTGCGCTGGCCGCAGTGGCCATTTGGGGGGTGAACCAACAGAAAAGGAAGACCTTTCTCTCTGTCTCTCTCACTGTATAACTCTGCCTGTCAAAAAAAGAGAGAGAGAGAGAGAGAGAGAGAGAGAGAGAGAGAGAGAGACTGTGGACCTTGTCTGGTTTTTCCTTTCTCCTGTAGCTAACCTCTCTGTTATCAGCATCTATCTACCTAATAGTAAATGTTTGTCCCAGAGATCTCAATGTCAACTGTGTGTGCCACTGGAGAAACAAAATCTGGGACATGTGGTTTTCTGTAAAGTGCAACTCAAGGGCATTGAGAGTACAGATTTTATGAAACAATGTCTAAGAAAAAAGGCAGACCACGCTAGAATTTTCAAAGTGCCTTTTCCTTTTTCCATCACAATTCAAATCTTGCTGCTTTCTTATATCATCTGTATACTTCCTCCTAACTGTTGAAACATTGGTCTGAGGATCTATATGTGTCCATAAAACAATGTGTGTTTAATGGAACACACGTTCAGAGTGGACCCTCACATTCAGAGGTTACCTGTGTTTGGCCACCTGAAAGATCCCACACAAGTGCTTATCTGGAATAGGTGCTGTTTTAATCTGCCTTCACATGATTAAGTGGGCATTAAATTCAGGCATCTGGGTGTTCATTTGAGACTAGGAAGTTAAGAGAGGTTTTGGTTTTTTTCAGAAGGAGCTACAGCATTGATGATTCATGCATTCAACACCCATGGAGTGGAGAAGACATGGAAGTAACAGGGATGAGCTTTGGAATCAGACCTGGGTCTCAACCTGGGTTCCTCCGCGTGCAACTTTAATTTCTCTGAATTTCACATATGAGGCTGACTATTGTGTAAATTGGGTGTGCTCATGCGGATAAGCACCTGGTACATTATACACATAAAATAAGTGCTCAATAAAGACAGCTTCTAATTATGATTTAGAAGCACTCTTTTTTAATTTTTGACAGGCAGAGTAGACAGTGAGAGAGAGAGACAGAGAGAAAGGTCCTCCTTTGCCGTTGGTTCACTCCCCAATGGCTGCTGCAGCCGGAGTGCTGTGGCCGGCGCACCACGCTGATCCAAAGCCAGGAGCCAGGTGCCTCTCCTGGTCTCCCATGGGGTGCAGGGCCCAAGCACCTGGGCCATCCTCCACTGCACTCCCGGGCCACAGCAGAGAGCTGGCCTGGAAGAGGAGCAACCGGGACAGAATCCAGCACCCCAACCGGGACTAGAACCCAGATTGCTGGCACCGAAGGTGGAGGATTAGCTTATTGAGCCGTGGTGCAGGCCGGGAGTACTCTTGAGATGTGAGTCCTCTCAATCATTGTGTCCATGGTCATCAGCTTTGGCTGACTCCACAATCATTTGAGAGCACTTTTTTTTCTGTATACTTATGATTCTAAGAGATTCTGATTTAGCAAATTTAAGGAGGAATCTGGGAATCCACACTTTGTAAAAGCTGCACAAATGATTCTTGTGATCAGGCAGAGATTGGAGAGAACTGCTTATAAAGCCAGATGCATTTGGTCATTGTATCAGTAGTCACCAAGGACATGGTAATGATGAGGTCAGTCTTGCAAAGGTTGAGGAGGTGAAGATGTTGGAATGGGAATAGGTAAAGATGGGAATGCAGGATACATATGCATTTTGAATTTTCCAGGTGATTGTATATATTCTTCCTTAGTTTTATTGAGAACCACCAGGACTGTCTTGAATTTCAAGCCCCAGTGGGATGCCAGCATCCATCATCTCTGGTGCCATTCATGGGGTGTGAGAAATCTACACCCATAACTTGAATCCAATTTAAGACAATGCTGAAAGGACCTTGTTGAAAGCAATATTGTGCTGAGAAGGGAAGCCACTCAGGGCAGAACACTTGCCCCAGAAATCGATTCATGAGATATTGCCAATGACCATCAGAACTAGCAGGTGATGGGAGAGAACTCTTTGTTGTTTCTTCTTATTAGTGCACTAATATTATCAGATCAGAGCCCCACCCTTGTGGGTTCCTTTAGCCTTGAATACTTCCTTATTCTGTCTTGGAATAGTCACACTTGTGTCAGGGCATCAACACATGAACTTCTTTGGGAGTGGGGAATCCAATTCAGTTAATAACAAACAATGTCTCACGCAATACTTAACAAGTGTAGATAACCAGCCATTAATCTTGATTTATATGAAGCATATTCATATCATATAAGAGTGAATATCAGTTTTGGTTACAGGTCTTTCAACATACTGAAGAAATAACAGGACCTAAACAGAGAATTCAGTATTGGGAATTTAGACTTGGATAAAAGAATGTATTTCCTGAAAAAGATTATTCAGTAATATTTAAATAAAAATGCCTTTTCTTTTTTTTGTTTAAGATTAATTTATTTATTTGAAAGAGTTACAGAGAAAGACACACACACACCACACACACAAATCTTCCACCCACTGGTTCACTCCCCAAATGGAAGCAGTTTTCAGGTCTGGCTCAGGCTGAAGCCAGGAGTCAGGAGCTCCACCCAGGTCTTCCACATGGGTACAGGGGCCCAAATTGGGCCATCTTCTGCTGCTTTATTAGGTGTATTAGCAGGGACTAGATAGGAAGTGGAACATTGAGACTCCAACCTGCACCTGTTTAGGTTGCTATGGTCCCAGAGGGAGGTTCAACACAAATGCTACTATGCCAGCCCTTGCCTTTGCTTTTCATAGGAACAAGTGAGATGTTGCATACAATGGAAAAAAATCTCACTTGCGTGAATCAAAATATTCCATGAATGATGACAAAGAACTTTAGGAACACCTTGTCCCCCACAAGGCCGTTCTGAGGATGAGAATGTTCTCATGCCCAGAGAGAAGCAAATGTATCATTGGTCTTCTTTCATGTGGGCTTGGGCAGTTAGTTCTTCCAGTTTTACTTGCACTTTATCAAAGATGAGAGACCATTCTTATTCTTCATTTATTTCCCTACTTTTCTTCAAGGATACTGCTTCTCGGAGTAGAAGGGAATTATAGTCCAACTTAGTTGTGGAGATGTAGGAAAACACATTGGTAACAAAAGTCCCAGTGTCTATGTGCAGATACAAGGACAGCTTTCAGACAGGACAACAGCACCAACATCTTTGAGAAACCCTATAAATATAAGATATAAAAATAAAGTGAAATTCAGGTTTTCATGGGAAAAAAGATTGACTATGAGAAATGGCAAAAAATAGATGTGTGTTGTTTAGGAAAATCCTCAAATAGATATATTTTTAAAGATTTTATTTATTTATTTGAGAGGTAGAGTTACAGTCCATGAGATCGAGAGACAAAGAGATAGGTCTTCCATCTGTTTCCACAACGGCTGGATCTGAGCTGATCCAAAGCCAGGAACCAGGAGCTTCTTCCAGGTCTCCCACACTGGTGTAGGGACCCAAGCGCTTGGGTCATCTTCTACTGCTTTCCCAGGCCATAGCAGAGAGCTAGATGGGAAAAGGAGCAGTCAGGACTAGAATCAGCACCCATATGGGATGCCGGAACTGCAGGCGGAGGATTAACCTACTGTGCCACAACGCTGGCCCTTCAAATAGAGACTTAACAAATGATGAGTATTTAAAAAAAAAAAAAAGAAGAAGACGAAGAAGGAGTAGTCTCTGGAATTAGTATGGATTTGTTCTGAATAATCCACACACTGTGAATGCAAGGTTTTATTTTGGTAACATTCTTGCACTGATATATCAGGAGTATGTCTAATTCAGTATGACATTTGAGCATTTTTAATGGTTTATTTATTTATTTGAGAGGCAGTTACAGACAGAGAGAGAAGTCTTCCATTAGCTGGTTCACTCTCTAAATTGCCACAACAGCCAGAGCTGGGCCAATCTGAAGCCAGGAGCCAGGAGCTTCTTCCAGGTCTCCCACATGGGTGCAGAGGCCCAAAGACTCAGGTCATCTTCAGCTGCTTTCCCAGGCACATTAGCAAGGAGCTGGATCAGAAGTGGAGCAGCCGGACTCCAACAGGCACCCATATGCATAACCTACTATGCCACGATGCCATCCCCAAGAATTTTTAAAAATGATATCCTTATGAATAAATGAAGAAATATGAATTGGCTTAAAGTCAAGTTCCAAGAGGTTGTGGGAAAACTAATAAAAATACACATTCCAGACTGATAGTAACTGTGGTACTAATCATAACTGATATTTATTTAGTGTTTTACATGTACTTTCACTTTTCAAAAACTTACATGATCATTAAGTCTCCAATGGTGAACCTAGTCCCATCTTGCTAAATAATTTTTTGCAGTTATTTGGTGATTACCAAGCAGGCATTTATGGATAACAGAAACCCAAGAGGACAAACACCATATTGATTTATGTAAACCACAAATGATGCAAAAATCTCAAGTGATTTTCAAGCTTTTCAGATAGCACCAGAAACTTTGCCCCAGGAAAATCTTTGGAAACAAACAGCTAGAAATGTACACAAGCAGAGTTGCTTGAACTCGAGAGCCCAGAAGCATAGAATAAGTCTTACCCAGAAGCAACATCTATATTAAAGACATATGAACACAGAAACCTGAATGAACATTATAAAAGAAACTTCACAGATATCAATTTCTTCCCTAAAGGAATGGGTGATCCCAAACTAATAACAGAGACAGACAGGAAGGCATGAGGGGAGACAGACACCCTGTAGCCAACCAACAGACACAGACATAGTCAGATATCATGGTGAGATAGAGAAGGGTTAGTGGTGCAGATGTGTGGTACAGATGCACAGATGTGGGTGGGAGAAGAGAAAGCTTCATTACAGGGTCTTCACATTTGCATTTTCTCCCATATCACTGAGAGAAAGCAGCAGGAACATGGATGTTTCTGTAAGCAAATGGGAAAATATCTTAATCAGTAGTGGAAACAAATAGGTAACATGTTCTGGATCCTTCCTCCAGCAGAGGTTTCCAGAAAATACCCACCTGTTCAAAGGCTACCCCTCAGGGTACAAATGGCTTTTCTTTTAACTGTTGCATGCATATACAAGAAGGGCAGAGGCTGGCTTGAGCTCACCACTCCACCGACTGCCCATAAAGTTCTGGCACCCCAGTCCTGGAGCAGTGGGTGGGGCCCAGGACAGCACTGAGAGCCCAAGGTCATGGGAGCAGAAAAGCTGCAGCCAGGTAAGGCAGCCAGGAACCAGAGACAGTTTCTTTTCCCAGTACACTGGCAATGGTGTGGCCACTGCTTGAGTCATTTGCAGATGGAATGAAGGGGATCAGCAGCCTGATAGGAAAGTGAGTGTCCTTGGTTACCTTGTTTTAAGCATGCTTTTGGTAGGGGTTCTGCCCAGTTAGACACATTATTCAAAGACAAGGAGCTGCTACCCATCCATGGTCCATCTCATCCTAACGCCTCCAAAAGGATCTGAGAAATCAGATGTCCTAGGACAGTGTTTTTCAGAGGGTGTGATCCCTCCCCCACCTACTTTAAACTCCTCAGGCATTTAATACAAATATAAAGTCCTAGAAGCTTCCCCATTTCCCCTAGAAATCCCTAGAACAGAGTTCAGAACCTGAATATCTGAGAAGCTTCATGCATGAAGTATGGAAATGCAGGAGTTGCGACCTACTACCCTACAGCAGGATTGAAAAATCATAGCTGTGTGATGCTAGATTCTGGAATCAGACTCAAACTGGCGCCAGGCCCGGGGTTTTAACCCACTGTGCTACAGCGCTGGCCTCCCCTTGCTCTGCCTCTTACTCACTGTAAGACCTGTGGCAAGTTAGCAAACCTTTCTGCACCTTGGTTTCCTCCACTGTAAAATGGAGATAACAATCATATCAGTCTCAAAGAACTGTTGTGAGAACTCAATGAATTTGCAAATGTAAAGCATTCAGAACCAAGTCTAGCACACAGCAAGCCGCTGAAAATATAAATAGTTATGATCTTTCTAGTTTGCTCAGTTTACAGAGGAACTGGAAATCCGTTGTGGGAAGTGATGCAGTTTCCAACTCCATGAGAACTGGAATGCGGATCTCTGTTCTCCTGCAGGATACTTTCTCCCTTTGCTTTTCCCCCTTTCTCTTCAAGGTCACTCAGATGTTTGAGGCTTGGGGCCAATGCTGTGGCATAGGAGGTAAAGCTGCTGCCTGCACTGCCAGCATCCCATATGGGTGCTGGTTGAAGCCCTGGCTATTTCAGTTCAGATCCAGATCCCTGTAATGTGTCTGGGAAAGCAGCAGAAGATGGCCCAAGTGCTTGGACTCCCGCCATCCATGTGTGAGACCCCAAAGAAGCTCCTGGTTCCTGGCTTTGGTCTGATCCAGCCCCACCATTGTGGTCATCTGGGGAGTGAACCAGTGGATGGGAGATACCCTCTCCTCTGCTCTCCTCTCCTCTCCATTCCTCTTCTCTCCTTTCTTCTCTCCCCTCCCTTCCCTCCCTTTCCCTTCTCTTCTCTCTCCTGCTCTCTCTGTAACTCTGCCTTTCAAATAAATAAAATAATTTTTAAAGCAAATAAAGTATATGGGAGATAAGACATAGATTTAAAAATTAAAAGAGTTTGATGCTCAACCACTTAGAATGATCTGGATATGCTTTTTTAAATATCTATTAATTTATTTATTTGAAAGGGAGAGTGATGGGGCAGAGGGGAGAGAGAGAGAGAGAAATTTTTCAACCATGGGTTCACTCCCAAAATGATTGTAACATCCACATCTGAGCTAGGCTGAAACCAAGAGCCAGTAACTCAATCAAGGTCTCCCATATGGTGGCAGCACTTGGGCTGTCATCTACTGCCTTCCCAGGTGCATTAGCAGGAAGCTGAATCTGAAATGGACCAGCCAAGACTCAAGCCAGCATTCTGCTATGAGATGGCAGCATTGCAAATGGTGTCTTAATCTGCTGTGCCATAACGCCAGCACATGCTTTTAAAAGCACAGCCACAGAGAAAACAACAAAGTCTAAATACCATTTGGAAAATTTGTTCTGAAAGCTGCCAACTTTCAGAACAGAACTCAGGCAAAAAGTAAATATCAGAGGATACAGAGATAGGGAACTCTATGGGAGAATCTTGTCCATATCTTTTGAAAAATTATTTATTTTCATTTATTTGAGAGAGAGAGAGCACACGCGCGCGTGCGCGCGAGGATCTCCCTGAAAGTCTGTGACAGTAGGCTGGCCCAGTCACTCACTGAGTCTTCCATGTGGGTGACCAGGACGCAAGTACTTGAGCTTGAGCTATCATCTGCTGCCTCCCAGGGTATGTGTTAACAGGAAGCTGAAATTGGAAGTGGAGCATCAGGGACTTGAACCAGGCCCTCTGATATGGGATGCAATCATACCAAGCAATGTCTCAACTGCTTTATCAGAAACTTGTCCCTCTCGTCCACCTCTTTTATGGAAGAGGTCTCTGATTATGACTTCAAATAAAAATCCCTTGACTGCTAGCCCTGTGCTATTACCACTTTCCAACCCCAGGAAATGTGATGCCTGAATGCAGGGTGGAGCCATCCAGGCAGATCTGTCATATCAGACACTTTTAGACTCTTCCTTGCCCAGATCTTTGAGGCCAGCTTCCGACAATCCCTCTGTCAACCAGCAGTGTCCACCTACATGCAGCGCTGGGAGCTGAGCCTCTGGGGCATTTTCTAATAGAGCTTGGTAAAAACCAAGTCAGGAGTGGCCAGATTTTGATGGAAGAGCCTCTCTGGGATTCCTCTAACTCATGCAGAGCAAGACACTTTTTAAGATGACCTTTGCCATATCCTTTTTATAGGTTTCCCCAGAAAGGGTGGCGGGATTCCCACAGGGACGACTCTTCATTACTTGTCACAAGTCTCCAAGAAGTCTCTGGGAGCACCTGTCCTTCAAGGGTTCCCAACGATATCCTTGGCAACAGCCCGAAGATTCCCATCAGTCCTGTCTTCTCTCTGGGGCTAGGAGTACATTTCATCCAATACAGAGCTGCCCTCATCAGTGCAGGTGTTCCTCTTATACCCCTCTTACCTTTAAGGGGCTCAGGGTCCACATTTCTGGCAGGGATGCAAAGAGAGGGGAGGATAAACACACACAGGCAGGAGAGAGAGGGCCTGGTGCCTGGGAACAACTCAGCATCTTGCCCTTGTTACTAATAATCCTCCCAAAATCACCGAATGGTTTCTAGGCATTAAAGTTATCGTTTGCCATAAACCCCTTGTCTGTTTTCTGGAGAGTTTAATATATTGCAGGAAGTTTCGCCCATAAAAGGTGATGGCTGCGCTCCTGTGAGTGAGCCGGGCATCTGTAACTTATGACCTTCATAAATGTGAGTGGGTCTCGCGAGCGAGTCCATCAGTCTTTGGAGTAATTCTGCTTCGTAGTAAAATATTTTACTGTGCACACTCCTGTCAGCACTTGCCTCAGTGGTGTGGAGACTTCTCATTCTTGCTGCTTCCTCTTGCTCCATTTTCCATCGTCTCATTTTCAGACTCCAGGCTGAGACCCAGAGAATCATCTTTGCTTTTTTAGGACTGCAGCCCCGCTCCATCCACGGACTCACTGGACTTGGAAAGCAGCAGACCCATGTATGTGACTGACCACTGTGACATTTCAGGTGCTTTTTTCCTTACAAAACCAGGCAGAGTCTGCCAAGACAGCCATCCTTTTAAAACCAGGGAGAATCCTTCATCATCAAATGGACTGCATGTTTCAATGAGTTTTTCCAGTGTTAGAATCTTCTGGAAGCATGAGACTTCCTGATGCAGCATAGCAGTTAACATTCTGCTTTATAGTCCCAGATCACTAAATAGGCTTTACTGGAATCTCAAGCTTGACACTGGCTTAGGAAAGAACCACTTTCCAGGCACTATGGAGTGATAGAGAGAACTCTCCCATTAACACGTAGAAGTCTCAGCTCCACCACCTGCTACCTGTGTGATACTGGGCAAACTGTGCCTCAGTTTCCAAAGGTTTAAAGAATCTGTGCTACTTCCATTTCAATGTTGTTGTAATGAGCAAATTAAATACTTACAAACAGCAGAATCTCCCAAATACACCAAATGATAATGTTTTTATGGTAAAAAAAAAAAAAGAATAACGATGTAAATGAAATGAAGCCAAGTGGGAAAAGAGAGCTAATGAAAAGGATTCCAGAGAAAGAGAAGCAATGGGATAAAATAAATAGAGTATGTAGCTCTCTCAGCCAGGTGCTGTTGCTATGGTGGGAAAGGGAGAGTGTGCAGTGCTGGGAGGTGGGAGCTGACATGTGACAACACTCATTGGGGGGCAGCTTGGTGAGGGTGGGGGTTGGTTCATCTGCCCAGTAACATGCTGCTCCAAGAAAATTTCCCTGGCCTGCTTTCAAGATAATTTGGTTCATTCTCAATTCAGCAAATATTTGTTGAATGCCTGGTGTGTACCAGACACTGCTGTAAGTTGAAATGCATCCGTGAATAGGACAAAAATTTGTCCCTTGAGAAGCTTCCATTCTAGAGGTGAACTTGACTGCCCCATGTTCACACGACATCACCAGTTCCTCTGTCACAGCACTGGTCTCAAGTAGCAGAAGTACCAAAGTCCCATTGGTTCTCCTGTCCTTCAAGTGAATACTCAAGAAGTTTCTAAACAATGAGACTGTAGGTCATTGAACAGAGAGAGTTCCTCAGACTCCACAAGGTAGTAGCCTACTCTTCCTCCATGTCTCCCTCCCTCCTGCCTTTTGTCTTCCTCTCCTCCCTCCATGGAGTCCATCATCTCTGTCTTCCAGGTCATGTTGCATTCTGAAACATAGCAATGGAAGCAAGGTCTTTCCATCAGTCACTTACTGTCAGTGAGTTTAGAATTCACCCTCAAATCTTCTTCTTAAGAATATTTAACAAGTTTTTTTTTTTGACACATTTAAAGAGAAAACACCAAGATGGGCTCAGGGAATAGTTCCCAGAGGAAAATCAGTGCTATGTGGCATTTTAAAGTCTTTCAGAACTGTTCTGTAGTTGTTTCATAATCTGGGGACTATCTCTTGCCTCATTTTGAGAAGTCTGGCTATTGAAGAAAACAAGAATATATTTTTTAATTTTTAACTTGCTGAGCAATCAGGCAGTTGGTCAGCTGCTGCTTTGTTAACAACCAGAAATTCTCAATGGTATGCAACAACAAGAACTTACTGTGCTCACTCAGCCTCAGGCTATCTGGGAGTCAGCTGACACAGGCGGGGCTCAGCTTGGCAGTTCTGACGCTTCTGGCCTCTGTCTTTCTACTTTTACTCTTGACATGTCTAGAAACTCTTTCAACCTTCTTCAGAAGCAACTTTGAATGTGAATTTAAATTCAACCACACCAGTCATTGATGGGATTAAAACTGCTCATTTCGGAGCTGGTACTCTGGAGTAGTAGGTGGAGCCTCTACCTGGGACACCAGCAAATTCCATATGGGCACTGGTTCATGTCCTGGCAGCTCCTCTTCTGATCCAGCTCTCAGCTAATGGCCTGGGAAAGCAGAGAGTGGCCCAAGTGCTTGAGCCCCTGCATCCATGTGGGAGACTCAAAAGAAGCTCCTGGCTCCTGGCACCCTGGCTTTGGATCAGCACAGGTCTAGCCATTGTAGCCATTTGGAGAGTGAACCAGTGAATGGAAGACCTCTCTCTGTTTCTCCCTCTTTCTGTAACTCTGTCTCTCAAAATAAATAAATATTTTTAAAAATTGCTTATGTTTGTTTTAGAACACAAAAAGACCTATGATCAAGGATGATGTACACACACAAAAGAAAGGCAGAAACAGAAGAAAGGGGAAAGAAGGAAGGGCCAAAAGTAACTGTACCAACAGCAGAAGAGGCAGCATCACCTGGGAACTTCCTGAAAATAAAGTGATTGGATCCCACTCTGGAAGTAATGAATTAGTATCACTGTGATGGTCCTAGCAATACAAGACATAATGAGCTTCCAGATGATTCTGATACTGATGTTTAAGAGAAACACTGATCTAAGTTGATATTGGATCTCTCATCTCCAGGACTGCAGGCTAGCCAGGACGTGATCTTCTCATGACATTGCCAGAGGTGTGAGAAGTATGGAAATGAAAATCATCTCTTATGGCTTAGGTAGGGAGCTGACAACTGATACACTGTCCACATTCCATTGGCAAAGCAAGTCTTACAACCAGGGTCATGGATCCAAGAAAATATAAAGAATCAGGTCCTAGAATCCAATCAAACACAGATCTTAACAAAATGAATATAGATATAGCACTTCACAGTCTCTAATGCTCTTTCAAATACATTAGCCAATTTAACTTTCATAACAACTTGCTGAAGTTGGAGGTCTCTGAGATCCAGAAGAAGCTCCTGGCTTCAATTGGCCCAGCTCTGTCCATTGTGGCCATTTGGGGAGTGACTCAGCAAATGGAAGACCCGTCTCTTTGTCTCTCCTTCTATCTACCTGTAACTTTGCTCTCAAATCAACAAATACTAAATCTTTAAAAAAAAATATATATGTACAATTTGGGACATGCTCAATCGGACCTGCCCCAAATGATGGAGTTAGAATCCTGCCAGGGGATTCCAATACAATCCCATCAAGGTGGCATGTACCAAGGCCATCTCACTAGTCCAAGTGATCAATTTCAGTTCACAATTGGTCACACTGATAGGTCTAAGAGTCAAAGGGATCACACAAACAAGACTAGTGTCTGCTAATACTAACTGATAGAATCAAAAAGGGAGAGAATGATCCAACATGGGAAGCGAGATACACAGCAGACTCATAGAATGGCAGATGTCCTAAATAGCACTCTGGCCTCAGAATCAGCCCTTAAGGCATTCGGATCTGGCTCAAGAACCCATGAGAATATTTTAGGCATAGAAAGCTAAGACACTCTGAAAAAAAAAAAAGAAGACCTAAATGAAAGATCTCTGCGAGTGAGATCCCAGTGGAAAGAACGGGGCCATCAAAGAAGAAGGTACCTTTCTCTGAAGGGAGGAGAGAACTTCCACTTTGACTATGACCCTGTCGGAATAAGATCAAAGTTGACAAACCCTAAAGGCTTCCATAGCCTCGGCAACTCATGACTAGACCCTAGGGAGATTACTGACGCCATAAACAAGAGTGTCAAATTGTTAAATCAACATCAGGAGTCACTGTGTACTTACGACTCATGAGGGATCTGTCCTTAATGTGTTATCCAATGTGAAGTAATGCTATAACTAGTACTGAAACAGTATTTTTACACTTTGTGTTTCTGTGTGGGTGCAAACTGATGAAATCTTTACATAGTATATACTGAATCAATCTTCTGTATATAAATATAATTAAAAATGAAAAAAAAATCTTGGTGTTAAATTGGAAATTGCATAGATAATTAATCAAATTTAAAAAATCATGTAGAATCTCTGTCCTTAATGTGCTATACATTGTGAATTAATACTATAACTAGTACTCCAACAGTATTTTCACTTTGTGTCTCTATGTGAGGGCAAACTGTTGAACTCTTTACTTAATATATACTAAACTGATCTTCTGTGTATAAAGAGAATTGAAAATGAATCTTGATGTGAATGGAAGGGGAGAGGGAGCAGGAAAGAGGAGGGTAGCGGGTGGGAGGGAAGTTATGGCTGGGGGGAGCCATTGTAATCCATAAGCTGTACTTTGGAAATTTATATTCTTTAAATAAAAGCTTTATATATATATATATATAAAATATATATGGGGGAAAAGAGGATTTTAGATGTTAAGGCCAAGGTACACATAGCTGACAAGACTCATGTCTCTTACTCCAAGTTTGGAACTATTCCACTGTAGCAAACTTCTAGCCCTTAGGTTCATAAGAGCAGGCTCCTGAGTATTTTTCATGATCAAAAACATTCCTAATGCACAGTATATGTGTGATATATACATCATTGTTTTTCTATGTTCTTTCATCTTTATTTTGCTTGAAAGGCAGAGAGAGAGAGAGAGAGAGAGAGAGAGAGAGAGAGAGAGATCTTCTATCCACAGGTTCACTCCCCCAAATGCCCACAATGCGAAGGTTGGACCAGGTTGAAAGCCAGGAGCCAGGAATTCCATCAGGGTTCCATGTGGGTGGCATGAACTCAAGTACTTGGATCATCACCTGCTCAGTCTTCCTAGGTACATCGGAAATGCAGTAGCTACAACTCAAACCAACACCCCAATATGGGATGCAAGTGTCCCAAGCAGCAACCCAACCCAGTGCATCACAACACTGGCCCTGCTCCATATTTCTTATGCATCTAAGGACAATGAAAAACAAAAATGGGAAAATATTTAACCCATTAGTCTTCCTCATGTAGAGTAAGATGACTGACTCTAACAACTAGCCTTTTTTATTTCTAATGTTTCTTCAATTCCAAAGTTCCATGAATCTTTCTTTCAATATCCTGTATTGTCAACATTTCATACAAGGGAAATTTCCGATAGGAAACTTCCTTTGACTAACTTGAAATGACTGATTTTGTGGAATGTCAGAAGCTGGTGGGGTGGACAGGAGTACAGAGAAAACAATGAACAAGTGGAGTTTTCTTCTGCAGCTGAAAGAATATTCAAGGAGGAAAGTAGGAGAAAGTTCAAGGAAAATGAACGCAAGAAGAAAAGAGGGCAGAAAGGGCATAACACTTCTTGGTGTTTTGTAAAAGGAGTCACAGCCTGTCAGATATTTCATCAACCAAAGAGGAAGAGAAATTTAATGCCTCTGATGACTTAAAAATCAAATTAATTTTTTAACATATTAATATTTGTGTTAACTATTTCAATGGATTAAATACGAGAGAAAATATTTGTAAAAATTCTTATGCATGGATTGGGTCGTAGAAAAAATTTGTTTATTATTTCAACTTATGTGAGTTAGGCAAGCATTCCCCTCCCTTTCTCCTTTCCTGCAGAGCCTCAACTTGCCCCTCCTCCTCTGACTCTGTGATAATTTAAGACACCTGCGGTGCTATAGGAGAAAAATATGACCCTGACTCCAAGTGTGATCTATAGGGAGGCCTGGCTGCACACCTTAATTATTGCTAACAAAGTAACATTTTAATAGCTTTAGGTTGAAATTGATGAGCCCTCCTGTTCCCTGGAAGCCTTGCAAAGACACCACATGACATGTGGTAGGAAAAAAAAAATAAGGAAGGATGCAGCGGTGTTTGAGTGTCTGGCTCTTTGTGGAATGGTCAGTGCAATTGCATCGTCCTTGGTCAGCAATTTTTCCAAGGACTTACAGTCCATTCGGGTCCATATGCTCATCTCATGCATTTCTACCTTCCTAGAAGTAGCATACAAATCTCTTAAACTTCTTTTGCTGAAGAACTGAAGAAAGACATCACAAAAGCACAGCACAAAGTCTTCTAGCAAGGGAAAGCTGAGCATCTCAGCATGAGAATCTAAATTCTTTGAAGCCAATGAGTTCTCCACCTGGTTCCATAATGGCCTGACCCAAAGATGATAGCTGGGGGGGGGGGGTGATGAGTTATAGTTGAGGGGATTCCAAAGAAGTAAGAAGAAAGGACTTGGCCTCCAATACCCAAGGCAGACCTACTGAACTTTCATCAATCAGTGGCAGTGTCTAGGCTTGGAGAAAGCATAGGCACATAGTAGGTCGTCAGTCCATCATGATCCTTTGAAGAATGCTCCTGTTTAATAGCCCAAATTAGAATGTAGACAGAATGGCAATGATTTCTCAGACCACACACATAGTTTGCCACATTCATAACTCTCTCTTGGATCCATAATATTTGATCTTGCTCATTAGTCCACGTAAGTCATATCACAGCGCCCTCATAGCCCAGTGAAAAGGTCTTTTTAGTTCATCTAAGCTTCTTGCAGCTACTTCAAAGCTCCATGCAAGTGGCCCAGAACCAGTTATCTCCAGCACCACTGTAGGATCAGGAGAAAGTCAGCAGGGCTACTGCAGGTCCTCTTTGCTTGGAGAAGAGACCTCAATGCTGACAGCGTTC
Source organism: Sylvilagus floridanus (assembly GCA_949820135.1). NCBI lineage: Eukaryota > Metazoa > Chordata > Mammalia > Lagomorpha > Leporidae > Sylvilagus > Sylvilagus floridanus. Next base: position 126,477,719 of record OX463225.1, read on the forward strand.
CTCAATGCTTCTGGGAAATTCTCATGGTGGATGACCTTACATTCTGATGAGTGAGAATGGGGACAGGATGAGGTGCAAAGCTCCTTCCAGAAGACCCCAACAATGTCTAATTCTATGATTCTTCCTTGCTCTCCTCTGTCTTCACAAGGAATTTAGGTTTTCTCTCATATGGGAGAAAATGGGCTCATTATGTCTTTTTCCCAATCAACACATATGACAAGTTTTATTCTCAGTGTCTCTAAAGATCATACTTTTCTTTTATCATACTTTTCTTTACTCAAAAACCAGGTTTTGGGGGGATTCAAGACACCCCACTTCTGTATGCCTCTCCAAATGCTGAAGTTGCAAGGTATGTTTAAGAGCACAACACCAAAAAGGTGTTCCTTCTTTCTTCTCGCATTTCTTCCACGTCCTGAATTGCAAATATGTCACTGCGATCTGAGGACCAGGGTGTGGCGGGACAACATTAACAAGAGAATTTACCAAGGAAAGTGACTTGGGTTAATATTTCAAACTATTTCCCCACATCATAGTCTCATCCCTATCATTAAAGACAAAACCAGATGGAACAAAAATAGGGGTGATTCCTTTCTTAAGACCTAACCACTCAGTAAGAGATAAAATTGGGGAAAGGGCTTCTTAAGTCCACAGGGGAAAAGGAGGATAAAGTAAAGATCTATTAAAACATGCTGGATCTTGTAGCAGGCATTATTTTTCCATATAACCATACAATCATAAACATAACTCAAGAATAAATAGCTTCCTAGTGGATAATATTGAGCTAAGACTTGTTTAGGGAGCCTCAACACACCTGAGCCAAAGTTGTAGCATATCTTGTTACATGTCACATTCAGGATATATAAATAGCAGTGTGTAAATACTAAAGGTGTTATACGGCAGTAGGTGGAGGAGGTCCTGGAATTAGTTGCAAGGAGTGGGAGTGGAGAACTGAAGAATGCCACTATAAACAGATAAAAGAAAGATAGGTCACCTATTGAGACAAAGAGACTAAAGAAATAGGGAATCCCTAATGTCATTAGCAGAAGTATATGTGAAATAATTGCAGAGTTAGCAGAATATAGTAGTGAGGCCTCAACGACAAGTAACCTTAAAGGGGTACTAGGCATTTTAGGTAGTGCTGGGATTGGCAGCTCTTGGCCAATACTGCACATGACCATTCTCAGGTCTCAAAGTGCATTTATCAGCCTGGTAGCTCCACATCAGAGATTTACTGAGATTCTGTCTAGAAAATTTATTCTTGAAGAACTTTCTGAATAATTAAATGAAACTTTCACTAGCTAAATCTGTTGATGTTCAAGATTTAAACCACCATAAAGAATTATTGCATCAAATGGCATAAGACCTTCTAATATGCAAAATAAATGTGTATAGTTGGAAAATAACCCAATCTCACTTAAAATTAAGAAGCACAGGATTCTTTGTAGCTGGGGTTTTCCAGAAAACAGAGCCTGAGGCCATAACCTAAGTGCCTCTGCTTTAGTAAAGATTGCAATCCTAGGAAGGGACAAGTTAGGGGAAGGACCAGAGGCAGGGAAAGAAGCAGCAGCAATTTGAAGGTATGCTTCCAAGCTGTCCAGCTCTTGGTGCTAGGTGCGATGCACTGCTGGATCTCACAGAACCGTGTCTGAGGCTCCAGGTGAACAGGCACTTCTCAGGAAAGCGGGAAGACAGAAGACGTCATTTGCTGCCCTCCTTCACACGTTTGGCAAGGACTCTTCTTATTCCCTGTTGTCTGTGAGGCTTTCACAACAGGAAAGTCCCTGGGCAGGAGGCGAAAGAGAGCAATGTAGACACTGTGAGTGCAAAGAACTGTGAGAACGGGTTCTTTGACATGAAAGGCAGGAAGTCTGGATCGCCTGCACAGACTTGGTGATTGCCATAGCCAAGAGTCCCAGAGTTGCATGAACCTGAAGAGGACCTGAGAGGGAACATGAATGCATTTCTACAACCTTGTAAATAAAGGCTTCCCTTGATATCTTCCTAAAGAAGAGAGGAGAGTACCTGATAGTGTGGAAATTTATTGAAAATAAGTTTATCTAAGAATTCTTAACAATAAATGAGGAGTGTGTATGTGTTATATGTGAAGCACTGTCCAAATGGGTTGAACGAAGAATTTCCTTTTCCTGCTTGTGTTAGCTTTTTTGAAATCAGAGGGAGCATTGAAAAGGGTATCTTGCAAGCAACCAGTGATATCCTATCATTAACAATAACATATATGGAGGACTTACAACGTGCTAGGCATTTTTTAAGGAGCTTCTTTGCTTTGAATACTTGCTAAATGTTTCTAGGTGGCAATAGAGGCACGGAGGACTCAAGAATCTAGCCCACAGGCACACAGTGGTGAAGTGTGAGCCAGGATTCCAAGGGGCTGGCTCCAAAGTTGGCTCTTAAGCCTTATATTTGTTTTTGAGTGCTTGCTAGAAAATAAAATTGTAATTAATTCTTTTTTCCCAAAATTCATGTGTGCTCCTGAGGTTTTCTTGAAATATGATTAAGAACATGAATGGTTCCCAAATAATGATCAAACACCATAGTCTCTAGAACACAATGCAATTAGTAGAGTTATGATAAAAGGGAAACTACATATAACAAATCTAATAAGAGTAGCAAGGATATAAATTGACCGTATGTCCCTGTTGGGTGACGTGGTAACACCCTGACAACATCTTGGTGACTAGAGGACACCTCAGGTGGGTTAGGAAACATTTCTTTTCTCCAGGACAGTGCAGGCGTCAGCTCACACTAGTCCCCTGGGCCTAGATGCTTTTGTACAGTGAATGAGAGATTGGCAGGGGTGGGACGAGCATTATAAACAAACCAAATAAAGTAGAGAGCACCCCTCCCCCATGAGCCAGGAGGATAAAAGTCTCAATTTCCACTCCAGAAATCTTCCTAAAGCAAGTCCTGTTGCCTGCTTTTAATGTAATTTTTTCATGCTCCACAGATGTCCTTTCTCATAAATTCAGAAGTATCTGCACGTCCCAAGGTGAGCTGGTATCTTCTTTTTATTGCCGGCAGTTTGCAAGCCATGGATCTGACATTAAAAAAATACAGCACTCACTTTTGAGAGTGTGACCCTCTTTCCCAAATCTTTCCTAATCTTCCAATTCCCTTTGCTCTTATCACTGTTGTGCTACTGGATGGAGTACATGGGGGCTTTGGAGACCCTTCCAAATCCTTTGACTTTTTGTTCAACTGGAAAATAATTCATTTTTCTCTATAGATTGCTTCATAGAGGCAGCATTGTCTAAGATTTAAAAAGGCCCTGGAGAATTTACTTTAGCTGTTTGCCAACTAAACCATTTTGTATGCTTCCCAAGAAGAAACAATACTCATCTCTGCTGGATGAAGGAGGAGAGATACTTGTTCCAGGCAAATATCTCAAAGGAAATTTATAATGCTGACGGGAAATTTAAGCCATTAAAACAGTTGCTGATTTGTAAACCTTAGAAGTAGATTTCTATCCCTCACACCTGTGCCTTTCCTCGTCCATATCCTGAGGGACAGTGGTCATGGGTTCAGTAGCCTCTCTGTAGCTTTCTAACGGTACTTTCTGGTGGGGATTTTGGTAAAGTACCAATTCAATTCACTTCCGTAGTTCTGTACATTTTTGAATAGAAAGACCTGGCACACTTTCTTGTGGTTATCACCAAATGCAGTGTGCGTCTTTCTCATTCTTCCTAAGGGAACTCCTACGTTGTTGGGACTAACAACGTGTCCAGGAAAAACTTTTTTAACGTAAACTCTAGTAGTTAAGAGTGGCCAGTTGGCCGGCACTGCGGCTCGCTAGGTTAATCCTCCACTTGCAGTGCTGGCATCCCGGGTTCTAGTCCCGGTTGGGGCGCCGGATTCTGTCCCGGTTGCCCCTCTTCCAGTCCAACTCTGCTGTGGCCCAGGAGTGCAGTGGAGGATGGCCCAGGTGCTTGGGCCCTACACCTGCATGGCAGACCAGGAGAAGCACCTGGCTCCTGGCTTTGGATCAGCGCGGTGTGCCAGCCACAGCGGCCATTTAGGGGGTGAACCAACAGAAAAGGAAGACCTTTCTCTCTGTTTCTCTCTCTCTCTCTCACTAACTCTGCCTGCAAAAAAAAAAAAAATTAAAAAAAAGAGTGGCCAGTTGACTAAGATCTAGCCAGTTGGATATGACAGCCTTTTAAGGCGATTTCTGTGAAAGAATCATAAAAGTGATGGATGACCTTGGACTCCCTTCAGCCCCGCTGTCATCCCTCCTTCTTTAGACCAAGAACTTGTATGCAAAGGCTAGAGGTTCAGCCACCAAATTGGACCATGGAGTAATCGTAAGGGGGAAGTGTCTAGCTAAACCTGACAAAGAGACAAAATAGAAGAATCCTAGTTTCCTGATAACTGAAGAACTGTCATCAGCCCTTACCTGCCCACCTCTGACTCATTGTATCCAAGAGTGAAATAAAGCTCTTATTTTTGCAAGGTTGTTTTCATTTTCCTATTCTATGCATCAATACCTAGTCCTAATTGAAAGATCATCTCTGTGATGAGAATGTGCCAATGAGATATATTGAATGTTCTTTGGTGGCAAGTAACAGAAGTCAATCAGAGCTAACTTGTATAGGCAAGAAGAATTAATTATAAAAAAAAAAAAGTATCAAAGTGCCGGTTTCTCTTTCTACCCCGACCCCACCATTTCACTGCCTGCTTCTATGAGTTTATCACATAAGTGGTGTCATGAGCACTTGTCCTTCTGTCTCTGGTTTATTCCATGTAGCATAATAACTTTCATCTATATTGCTGCAACCAGCAGGATTTCTTTCTTTTAAAAGGCTGAATAACATTCATGTACTATGTTTTCTTTATCCATACATTCATCCCTGGACATTTAGGTTGCTTCTAGGTGTTGGCTACTGTGACTAATGCTGGATTGAGTGTGACAGTGCATACAGCTCTTCAAGATCCTCATTTCAATCCCTTTGTATATATACCCAAAAGACTGCCAGATCATACAACTCTGGTATTTCTATTTTTATTTTTTTTGACAGGTAGAGTTAGACAGTGTGAGCGAGAGAGAGAGAGAGACAGAGACAGAGAGAAAGGTCTTCCTTTTTCCATTGGTTCACCCCCCAAATAGCCACTACGGCCATCACGCTGTGCCCGGCACACTGCGCCAATCCGAAGCCAGGAAGCAGGTACTTCCTCCTGGTCTCCCATGAGGGTGCAGAGCCCAAGCACTGGGCCATCCTCCACTGCACTTCTGGGCCACAGCAGAGAGTTGGACTGGAAGAGGATCAACCGGGACAGAATCTGGCGCCCCAACCAGGACTAGAACCCCAGGGTGCCTGCACTACAGGCAGAGGATTAGCCAAGTGAGCTGCTGCACCAGCCTAATTTTTTGAGGAACGCTACTGTTTTCCATGGTTGCTGCACCAATTTACACTCCCATCAACAGTGAACAAAGCTTCCCCTTTCTCCATATCCTTGCCAGCATTTATCCTACCTCTTGTTGTGCATGTTTTCAAACAGGTATGAGGTGGTATCTACTTGTGGTTTCAAATTGTTTCCTAGAGGATTAGTGATGTTGGGCACATTTTCTTGCACACATTGGCCATTTGTTTATATTCTTTGGAGATAACTCTTTAGTTCCATCACCTAATTTAAACTCAGGTTATTTGTTTTTTATTTTCATGTTTGCAACTGAGTTGTAGAAGTTCTGTGTATATTTTGGATGTTAACTCCCAATCACACAGGTGGTTTATAAGCATTTTCCTCTATTCTGTAGTTTATGTTTTCATATTTGTTGATTATTTCATTTGCTTGATATGTAGAAACTTTAGTTTGATGTAGTTCTACTTGTTGATTTGTGTTTGTCTCATTTGCACTTCGGGAGTAATATCCAGGAAATCATTGCTAAGGTCAGTGTCAGAAAGCTTTATCCCTGTGTTTTATTTTATGCATTTTACAGTTTCAGCTCTTGAATTGAAGTTTTTAATCCATTTTGAGATTTCTTTTTGTACAGTTTCAGATAATGGTCTAATTTTCTTAATTTGCTTGGGAATATCTAATTTTCCCAACACCATATATTGAAAGACTACTCTTTCCCCATTTTATATTTTTGGCACCCTTGTCAAAGATCTGTTGACCACATAATCATGTTTATTTCTGAGCACTATGTTCTGTTCCACTGGTCTACGTATATACTTTTAGTACCTTAATGTTTTAATTACTGTATCTTTGTAATGTATTTTGAAATCATGAAATGTGATGCCTCTGGCTTTGTTGTTGTTCAAAAGAACTTAGGCTATGTGAAGTTTTTTTTTTTTCTATTTTTCATAAGAATTATAGAATGTTTTTCTAATTCTCTAAAAATTTTCACTGGAATTTTGATAGAGATTGCATTCTATCTATTGATCACTTTAAGAAGTATAGACATTTCAATATTCTTTCAATTCATGAATATGTCATGTATTTTCAATTATTCGAGTCTACTTTAATTTTCATCAGTACTTTTCAGTTTTCAATATACAAGCCTTTCATCTTTCTGGTTAGCTTTATTCTTTTTAGTACTAATGCAAATGCATTGTTTTCTTAATTCTCTTTTCAAATGATTAGTTGTTAGTATGTAGAACACAATTGATATTTTTATATTAATAACTTTATTGTCTCCACAACTGTGCTGAACTAATAAGTAGTTTAGTAATTGTAAGTTTTTTGGTGCAGAATCTTTGAATTTGCTAGCATATAAGATCATGTCTTCTTACTGCTTCTCCTCAAGTGAGTTCTGTTTTAATTCTTTGCTAGTGTATTGTATATTAAGTTTTTATTTTTAAGCCACCACAAATCATTCTTAAAGGACAAATAAAGGAATAAAACTACATTTTATAAACTGCAAAAAGATTACAACTGACGTTTCCCTTATTGGATTTAATTTGATTCACTGAAACAACAAGTATTGCATAATATGTGGTCTGAGTTTATAAAGTGCCAGGATGCAGCAAAATTGGGAAATTGGGATGTTTGTTTTCATAGGCTCTCCCTGTCCAACACCCCCAGTATAAACTTTCCATCCCAAGGCCAGTGCCCCAGTAGCAGGGTGCCTTTCCTGCTCCGCCAGACACTGTGCATTTGATCTATATCCATTTCCTCAAAGCCCTGCTCTTGGCTGAAACTAATCTAACAAACTAATTTGAGTCCAAGAGTTAAGAACTGATAACTGAGTATTTTATTTATCCCAGAAGACAATTTTGTTTTAATTTTGAACTTCTGTCTTAAATAGTAGAAAAGAGAAATGAGAGAATGGCTTGCCCTTGGCCAGCCGCCAGGGGATGTGTTTTTGGAAAGGCAGCTATGGCTGGCATTCTTCAAATCACAAGACCTAGGCAACTCATCATATATAAGCCTTTCCTGACCATTTTGACACTTCTCCAAAGTTTTCTCCACAGTTAAAAAAAACAAAAGTTATTCGATCTCTTTTCTCTTAATGACAATTATAACTTCTAAATTGCACTCATTTCTTCCTTCAAAGCCCCTTCTTAAAATTACACTGATTTAATAAACCGGAGATTGTATTTGGTTTAAGCATTGAATATTCACAGCTCAGAGATTGAGAGAAGGACTGGCTTACTTCAAGTTCTCCAGCATAGTCCAAATGGCAGCAGAACGTATTTTGACTAGTTCCCGTTTGACGTTTTCGAGTAATCAACAAAGCAGACAAACCAGGGAGAGTTTATTAGCACTTTGTTCTTCTGAGAGGCTGAGTGCTGAATAAATGCCTTTTTCCCTTTGGAAAAAAATATCTTACTAGTAACCATAGCAATAATAATTCCATCTCCAAGTGAAAATTATTATTGTTATCTTCGTTGGCAACCCCAGCTTCTTTCCTGTCATAAGCAGACAGAAGGCAGAGACTGTCTTGAAGTCTATAAAAGGCTCACCTATGCAGGATGAGAAGCAGCTGTTTTCTCTCTCAGCTGAGAACAGAACAAGAGAATAATGGCTTAACCATAGAATGAGGGGCTTAAGCTAGATACAAGGAAGTGGTTCCTGGCCGTGTGCTGGATAGGTTGTCATGGGAGTTTACAGAATCCTCTTCTTTAGAAGCCTTTAAAAATAGCTTAGATGATCTGTGCCTAGAATGGCAGATGTATGTGCCCTGCTTTGCCTGTGTCCATTGCACATTTAATAAACTCTTGAAGGTACAGCCATGCCTTACTAGACTGAAAGCAGAGGCTACAGACCAGGCCTCTTGTCACACTGGCGCCAGACTACAGTACAGGAATGAACGTGAAGGAACCAGTGAATTTGAGAGATTGGATAAAATGATTTAGCATTGGTCAATTACAGCCCAGTAGTTTGTGCCTGATTAAGTCATGGGTTCCATGATTATTTTCCTGCAATCACTGAATAAAAGACAAGATCTGACCAGATGCACACCACTTGGTTAGAAGGATCTGTTTGCTGTTTTAAGAGTCACTGAGTACCAACTTCCTTCTTCTGGGTTGTTAACTTGGTCCACTTCTCAATTCTATACAGGCACTTGATAAGAATTCAATGTTCTCCAAAGTCAGGGTTGCATTCTATGTTTCAAAACTTATTCAAATATACATGCAGAAAGCAGTTTACAGGAAGAGCTTGAGCCAGAGTTAAATCTGACTATCCCTTCCTGTGGCCAACCCCTCATCAGAGGAATGTGCTAAAAAGTGCTTTCATTTAAAGAGGAATGGTCAGAACTCGGCTCAGTTCTTCAGCAACAATAATATTTTACCTCAGAGCTGACATTTATATGCCTGCAACTCGTTTGTTACAAATTCTAATTGCAGAGCAACAACCCAAAAAAGGCAATGTAAAAAGCAAAAAGAAAAAAGGCTTAGAAACCCTCTGAGATCCCATCTAATTAAAAATGCAAATTAAGAGAGAAACTTCAAGTCATAAGTCCTGTTCCGTCTTTTCAAAGGCACCAATTACCAGTGACTCCTTGGGAAAGGAACTGCCTTTAATTTTAAAGCAAATTTCTCAGCAACATCCCATTGGCAGGAAATTAAAATGACTACCAGCTTAGAAGTACAATTAACACTTCAACCTTTGTTATCCAAACTTTACTTGTCCTTGTTGTTCTGTTTCTTTAGCAACCACCAATGTAGACAACTTGCCATTGAACTTTTCTGAGGTCCTAAGAACATTTTGTTTTTCAGAGAACGAATACAACCCTTCACATGAAAACATGCTGAGGGACGTTCCAGAAAAGAACAAACACATTCTTGGTGGAATCTAAAAGAACACTTCAGAAGGTCAGATAAGAGAATGAACTATTGCAGAATAAATGCCTTCAGACAAGAGAGACACGCCTTACCAAAGAATTACAGTTAGGACTGGGTCAGGCCATGTCTTCACATGAGCACACAGCATATATCAGGGCCATCATTGTTGCTTTGTGTTCAGGTATTAATTCATAACTTCAGCATTATAGTTTTGATATCATAAGAAGTAACACAAGTTCTGGAACAGATTTTTTTTAGGAATAGTATTAGGACTGAAAGAGAAACACAAGAAATTATCTAGGCCGCTCTCTTAGTGAATGGGGCACCTGTGTCAGTCAGGGTCCAACCAGGAGTCAGAAATCACAGAATGGCTTGAACAAGGAAATTTTTTTTTTGACAGGCAGAGTGGACAGTGAGAGAGAGACAGAGAGAAAAGTCTTCCTTTGCCATTGGTTCACCCTCCAATGGCCGCCGCGGGCACGCTGCGGCCGGCGCACCGCGCTGATCCGATGGCAGGAGCCAGGTGCTTCTCCTGGTCTCCCATTGGATGCAGGGCCCAAGCACTTGGGCCATCCTCCACTGCACTCCCGGGCCACAGCAGAGGGCTGGCCTGGAAGAGGGGCAACCGGGACAGAATCCGGTGCCCCGACCGGGACTAGAACCCGGTTAACTGTAACAACAACAACAACAGGGGATTGGCTGGTAAAAAGCAAGGACATATCTGAAGAATACAGGAAAGTGGATAAAAGGAACAGCTAAGACCACAAAGGCTCAAGAAAGAGTCTCTTCTTCCCTGCCCACAAGCTGAGATGCAGATCCTGTCAGGATCAGATTACAGTGATGGCTCACTGGACAATGAAGGATTTCTTGTGGTTTCAAGTAGGTAGCTAGTAGGTTTCAAGTAGGTTTGCTAGGAATTCATCCTTTGGGGAACAGGAGAAATCATTTAGCAGTTAGATTCTGCACCTAAGCACTTACTTTAAAGTCCCACAGAGGATCAGCTAGGGATCTTATGACTCTTGTTAGTGACCTTCTCTGCAATCAGTTGAGGGGGTTCTGTGGTAAGCTAAACATCATGCCCACTGGCAAAAGGAGAATAATTAAAGGCCCATCTCCATTTTCTTTCTTTTCTTTTTATTTTAGAGATGCCTATGAAAATTTTTTTATTTTAAAATTTTCTTTCTTTATTTTTCCCCAGAAACATTTATTTAAGGTATATAAACTTCAGACATTTCATAAATACAACTTTAGGAACATAGTGATTCTTCCCACCATACCCACCCTCCCACCCTTCTTCCTTCTCCCTCTCCTATTCCTGTTATTATTTTTTACTAACACCTATTTTCAATGAACTTTATACACACAAAATAAACTCTATACTAAGTAAAGAGTTCAACAAATAGTACTTAAAAAACTGTTCCTCAATAGTTTTTTTTTTTTATTTCTCTTTTGATTTCTTCTATGATTCACTGTTCATTCAGGTGTATCTTGTTCCTTCTCCATGTGTTTGCATGTGTTCTAGAGTTGTTGATCTCCGGCTTCATTGCATTGTGGTCAGAGAAGATGCATGGTATGATTTCAATTTTTTTGAATTTGCTGAGACTTGCTTTACAACTTAGCCTGTGGTCCATCCTAGAGAAAGTTCCATGCACTGGTGAGAAGAATGTATATTTTACATCTGTAGGATGGAAAATCCTATAGATATCTGTTGGGTCCATTTGGTCTATAGTGTCAATTAAATCCACAGTTTCCTTGCTGATTTTCTTTCTGGTTGATCTGTCCATTGCTGAAAGTGGGGTATTGAAGTCCCCCATTACTATTGTTTGGGATCCTATGTCTTTAGATCCAGTAACATTTATTTGAAATAGCCAAGTGCTCTGTTGTTTGGTGCATATATATTTATTATAATCATGTCTTCCTGTTGAATTGATCCCTTAATCATTACATAGTGCCCTTCTTTGTCTCTTTAAACAGTTTTTGTGTTTAAGTCTACTTTGTCTGATATTAGGATGGCTACACCAGCTCTTTTTGGTTTCAGCTAGCATGAAATATTTTTTCCGTCCTTTCACTTTCAGTCTGCATGTATCTTTGTTTGTGAGATATATTTCTCAGAGAGAGCAAATAGATGGGTCTTGTTTTTAATCCATTCAGCCAGTCTGTATCTTTTAAATGGAGAGTTGAGGTCACTTACATTCAAGGTGAATATTGATAAGTAACAACTTGGCCCTGCCATTTTCCACAAATATTCCTGCTGTTTACTTTGGATTTTCTTTGTACTTTTACTAGGATATTTTCTTTCTTCATCTTCTTTCAAAGTGATTTCCATGTTTCTGTGTGTAGCACATCTTTAAGCATCTTTTGTAAGACTAGACAAGTAGTGACAAATTCTTTGAATTTCTGTTTGTCATGGGAGATCTTTATTTCACCTTCATTCATAAATGAGAACTTTGCAGGGTACAGTATTCTGGGTTGACAGTTTTTTTTTTTTTTTTTTTTTTTTTTTTTTTTTTTTTTTTTTTTTTTTTAAGGCTTGGAATATATCTTGCTATTTTCTCCTAGCTTGTAGGGTTTCTGATGAGAGATCCTCTGTGAGTCTAATTGGAGATCCTCTGAAAGTAATCTGGAGTTTCTCTCATGCACATTTTAGTATCTTTTCTTTATGTTTTACTGTAGAGAGTTTAACTACAATGTGTCATGATGAGGATTTTTTGAGGTCATGCCTGTCAAGAGTTCTATGTGCTTTCTGTACTTGGATGTCCCTTTCTTTCTCCAAATTAGGGAAATTTCCTGCAATTATTTCATTAAAAAGGCCTTCTAATTTATTCTTTCTTTCTGTGCCTTCAGGAACTCCGAAGACCTGTATGTTGTGTTGTTTGACAGTATCCCATAGATCTCTAACACTGTTTTTTAGTTTTCTAGTTCTTCTCTCTCTCTCTCTCTCTCTCTCTCTCTCTCTCTCTCTCTCTTTTAATCTGGCTGTAAATTTTTCAGAGATCTGTCTTCTAACTCAGATATTCTTTCTTCCACCTCACCAACTCTGTCATTAAGGCTTTCCACCACATTTTTAAATTTGGTCTATTGTATTCTACATTTCTAATATTTCATTTTGATTTCTCTTTAAGATATCAGTTTCATCGGAAAAATTTTCACTCATTTCATATACGGATTTCTTTAATTCATGGATTTGCTTCTGATTACTTCTAAGTTATGCTACCATTAATTTTTTGAAGTCCACTTCTGGCATTTCTTCAATCTCTTCATCTTCACATTTTAGTATTGAAGCATTATTGTATTCTTTGAGGGTATTATGTTGTCTTCCTTATTCTTATTTCTTGAATTGCTGTTTATTTTTAGGCATTTTTGGAGATACTTGGCTTGTGTTTTTCCCCTGTGATGTCTTATCTTTGGACAATACCTCTGTGGCTTAGTGGAATGTCTGCTTTTTCAGTGAATACCCAGAGGCTGGGTGTGGCCAGGGAGCTCTGTTCAGTGCTTCAGGATGAAAGGACTGTCCAAGGTGACACCTAAGTTAGGCATGGTAAACTCTTTCTTTTTTTTTTTTTTTAATCAGAGGTGAGAGTTCAGTGGCGTACTCTCATGCTCACCTTCTCTTCTCCAAGGAGACCAATACCAAGGCACCAGCCCCAGTGGGTACAATGTTCCCCTGTGCTGCCACAAGAAATGCATAAAGGATATGTGCAGTCCTTGATCTGAGCACAGACCCCCGCAGCAATGACCCTCACCAGGGAATCAGGGAGCCCCTAGCATGTGGAGCCACCCACAATGACTGCCCAATGACCCATCCTTACGTTATGTCTTCAAACACAGCCACAGTGTTTTCACAGTCCCAGTACACAAGGCTCCCACAGTCATGAGCACCTAGCCCCTTGTCAATTTTCCCAGCCAGATTCAGGTATCCCCTCTCAGCTGGCTATTGAGCAGACAGACACAAGTTGGCTCTACTGTTAGGTATGCCCAAAATGGCACCTGCCCTCTCTTGCCTAGTTACAGGACACCAGTGCTGGGTGTCTGGGGAAAGAGAAATGAGTCCCTCTTTCTCCCCTGTAGGTTGGCAGGTACACTGTCCCCCAGAAGCCTCTAAGCTGGACTCACACAAAGATCTTCCTGCAGATTTATCACCAGTGACTTGGGCTGCTGCAGTTTGGTCTCACCTCACTCGACAATGCTGGTACTGAGGCACTCAGCTGCTGGGGTCCTGAGTTGTGCATGTCCACACCTTTTATGTAGATCTACATTGTCCTTCTAATTTGCATGGAGTTTCCTCTCCTGTTTTCTTCCTAACTCTTCCCTGAGATTGCACTCACTCCACTTTTTTTGACTATCTTCCCCTAGACTAGAACAGCAAGCCCCCTCCCTATACTGCTATCTTGGAAAAAAGTCTCCATTTCCATTTTCATAAAGCAAGCAATAAAGTGGAGTTGGAGCTGAAAAGTAATACATCAATATTGGCATTGTGCCACTGTGACAGACATTTGAACTATTGCCCAATTTATTTCCTACAATACTTCTAAAGGGTTAATATCACCATGCAGAGAACCAAAGAGTTTAACAAAGATTTCAGATTGCCTTTCTACAGTAGATTTCTCCAGCGAGGACCAGACATCTTGGAAGGGTGCTGGCTTAGAGAGCCAAACTCAGGGAATTGGTAGGGAAAAGGATGAGGAGCAGAACATGGATATGGGTAGGGATTCTCATAGGTTTGGCTGTGGTTGGAATGAGCCTGGGAAATCTGAAAGGCAGAGTCTGCAGCAGAACTGACACTGAGATCTAAGTGAAAGTGAAGTCCAAAGGGGCTAGGTGAAGGTGCAAAGATCAGGTTTAAAGCAAGGAGATGAAACCTGAGCAGGAACCCACAAGAACAAAGAAGAAATCCCAAGCACAGGCCAGCATTTCTTGAAATGAACTGCCACCAGTGGCTTACAGGCTGGCTGTGGCCATGTGCGCAGGCAGGGAGACAGCGGCTAAGGTATGGCTCTGGTTCATACAGCTTGGCAAGCTGATTGCCAAGCCAGGACTGAAGCCCATCTTTGACTCCCATTTCTGTGCTCTACCCATGCTTGTCATCACCATGTGTTAGTCCTAGAGTTGGGTAGCATCAGGCAAAAATGAGTCAAAGAGCTGGACCACAGACCCTTAGCCTGTTGAAGTGATCGGAGGACACAAAATTACAGAGCTCAAGTTTAGTTCAGTCAAAACACTTGCTTTTTATTGCACTTCACTTCTTACTCTTTGCCTTTCATGAGCTTTCTTGAGTGAGCTTGTGAGAAGCACTCGGCTTGAGTCACCTGGTAGATTCTTTAGAAAAATAGAGATGCCTGAAGCTCTTTTACACCAACAATGGGAATGCATTTGCTAGTTCCTCAAGTGATTCTAACTGAAACCCGGGGTTTCTTTTTTAACTGTAGAAGAATAGCATAGAGAGAGGGGAAAATAATGTAACAATGTAACCCCATCCACACCATCACGCTCCTGTGGGATTTTAAGAACACAACCTTTCACAGAGCAGGTGCCCACTAGACTGTAGGCCCTTGACATCTCAGCAAAGATTCTGAACTTGAAGCTAGTTAAGAGGTGTAATGAGTCTGCAGAAATATTCTGCAGAGATGGATTGGCTTTTAGAGGGATTTCACAGAGAACCAATATGACACAGACGACCGGCCTTTCCTCTGTTGGAAAGGGGGCCTTGTGACAATTAGAGGCTGATCCACTCTTCAGCCTTATGTAAAGGAGGTGTGTTCTCGACAACCACCTGAGGGTGAGATTTTAACCAGGAAATCCTAATCTTCAGTGACATATGTGATGGGGAAGCGATGAAGCAACCTTCTGCTTGGTGATGGGTGAAGCCCTAAAGACTCAATATGGTCCTGATGAACATCCAAGAATCTGGATCTGTGCTCCCCGCTGAGGCAGGGGTTTCTGCCAACAATGCCGGGAAGGAAGTCTGTGGTTTCTTGCAGTGTCAGATTTGTTCAATTTGGGTTTAAACAAATACTGTAATTTCTATCCTGGGGTGTAAGCAAGAAGGTTTCATCCTTGTATCCAGATGCTGTTTCAACCCTGGGAACCAGTGTATCTAATAACAAAATGCTGTTTAGCCTTTAGTTTTCTCTGTATTATATCACACCACAGTATTTAAAGTAGTTCTCATTAGCTTTGTGAAAGAGAAAAAAAAAACTGCTTCAAGCAAGATAAAATTAAAAATAGCTAATATGAAATAATTATATGTAGAGACTAGTGTAATAAACTAGTGTAATAAACTATTGTATGCATGATTCAGCTTTAAAAGTTATGACAAATCTTGTTTCACCTATACATTTGCTCACTACCACATCTCAGTCTCCCAAAGCAAATTCCAGATATCATTTCATTTCATCTCACAAATACCAAGTATCTAGCCTTCAAATAAGAAATATGAACTCTTAAAAGATAGCATATTCTATTTTCACAGTTAAAAAATTAATAATTAAAACCTTTAATACCGTGTTCTAAATATCAATTTTATCAATTTTTATCCATTTTATGATCTTTTTACATTTTGTTCAAATCAAAAAGACAAATAGCATGTGTATATTGCAATTAGTAGGAATGTCTCTTAAATTTCTTTTAATCTACAAATTCCCTCAATCACTTCCTTGTAAGTTTTTAAAGGGAAGAATCCGAGTGGTTTGTTTTGCAAGGCTTCTCATAACTACCTTTTGCACCTTCATGGTGTACTTTTACCTGTTCTCTTGTCCTCTATATTTCTAACAATTTCATTGGTGGATATATAAATTCAGGGTTTTTTTTTTTGGCCTGACTATTTAAGAGTGATATTTTCTTTTGACACCAAGCAGCATATCACAGTTGGTCCCCACTTTTCCTAAAATCTTAGGAGCCATTGATTATCAATGCTTACATCCATTGATCATTACACTCATCTTCTGTCATTCAAAGCCCTCTGCTGTGGTCTGGGAGTGCAGTGGAGGATGGCCCAGGTGCTTGGGCCCTGCACCCCATGGGAGACCAGGAAACGCACCTAGCACCTGGCTCCTGCCATCGGATGAGCGCGGTGTGCCGGCCGCAACGTGCCGTCCGCGGCGGCCATTGGAGGGTGAACCAACGGCAAAGGAAGACCTTTCTCTCTGTCTCTCTCTCTCACTGTCCACTCTGCCTGTCAAAAAAAAAAAAAAAGAAAGAAATTGAAATATATTTGTGAGGGAAAATTTCCTTATCTATTTTGTGCAGCCTCTCCTCCCTTCTCTCTTCTCCTCTCCTCTCCTCCCCTCCCCTCCCCTCCCCTCCCCTCCTCCCCTCCCCTCCTCCCCTCCCCTCCCCTCCCCTCCCCTCCCCTCCCCTCCCCTCCCCTCCCCTCCCCTCCCCTCCCCTCCTCTCCTCTCCTCTCCTCTCCTCTCCTCTCCTCTCCTCTCCTCTCCTCTCCTCTCCTCTCCTCTCCTCTCCTCTCTTTTTCTCTTCCTATGTATATGGAGTGTATCATATATATACTCAATGTATTTATTTTTTCTATAGGTTCTCCACACCTAGAATATGATTGTAATAATTTTTAAAAGTCCTCCTCTATTAATTCTACCAGCTTCTGTTAAATAGACTGTTTTTTCTCCTCATTAAGGGCATATTTACTTGCCTTTTTGTATGCCTAGTTTTTTTAATTGGATGCCAGGCATGAATTTTACTTTGCTGGATGCTGGGTGTTTTTGAATTCCTCTAACTGTTCTTGAACATTGTTTTTGGAACTCTGTTTAAGTTCACTGGAAACAGTTTTGTCCTTTCAGATTTCACTTTTAAGCTATTTATCTTATCATTTGGGAACTCAGAACAGTCACCTAGGATTTTTCCATAAAGTCAATTTCCACTTCTATTAAGTCAAAACCTTTTGAGTGTCTATACAATGCTCAGTGAATTGTAAGGTTTTCCAGTGTGGCCATTGGGAACAGACATAATTCTCAGTGCTACGTGAGTATCAGGGTGATTCCCTCTAATCTTTTGGGAGAACTCTTTCTCCAGCCTTGGGCATCTTCCCCAAGTACATGTACTGCACAGATAGCACTTGAGAGGAATATTTAACTAGAATATTCAAATAGTCAGGAGCCACATGCATGCAGGTGGTAGAAGACATAATTTAAGAGTTCCATTTTGGAAAAGTAACATTTACAATATGTGAGAAATCCTCCAATGGAGATGTTGAAAACCAAGCGTTGGGAATGTAAATCTAGAACTCAGAGTAGATAGTGGAACTAAAGAGATATATTTAGGAACCATGATCATAAAATCTGTTACTGCAATCATGGTAAATCACACAATATAGGGATAGATTAAAGAGAAGAGAGTCTAGGATCAAGGCCTTTGGAATCAAAACATTTTCAAAGTGAAGGAGGTTCTAGAAAGGAGACTCAGAAGTAACAATCTGTGAAAGAGGGGAATACTTGAGAGAGAAAAGTGTTACGGCAATTACCAGGGAACGTGTTCTACTTGAAGGAGAACGTTATTGCCTAGAACAATTGCCACTGAGAATTTAGGTAAGATGAGGACAGAGAAGATCCCACTGGATTTGGTGACAAGGTTGTTACTAGTGATCTCCATGGTAATAGTTTTGGCAGGATACTGGGGGCAGAAGATGTATTATGATGGTTTGAATAATGAGGTGTTGGGAAGGAAATAGCACATCAGTACAACTCTTCCAAAAACTTTGATTCCAGAAAGAAGAAAAAAAAATAAAGAAAACCGTGATGTCCAGTCAGAGTCAGGTGAGGTCCCTGGTTCAAAGAGATGAAGCATCTCCCTGCCTCCTCTTGGGGAGTCTCTTTTACGTGAGATGAAAACTGTGTAGTTCTTTTAATCAAGAAAGGTGCCTATCATGGTGTGATCCAGCCAGCTCTGCTTTGGTGAGTTCATAGCTATTTTAGTGGGATCTTGTAATCCAAAGACATTGGGTCTCAAACCAGATGCCATTTTCATGCAATACCTTGACAAAAACAGCTCAGCTGATCTTCCAGTCTTGATCTATCAAAGCCATTCTCTTCACTGAAGATTACTATTTTAGTGCCTAAGTTTAGCCTACTTACAGCTATGCTCAATGTCTTTCAAGAAGTCTGTATTGCCTGCCAAATGAGCCCAAGCACCTCATCAAGACACCCAAGTTCTTCTATGATGTAGACCTGCCATCTCTCCAGACAGTTCACAAGTGCTCCCTGCCTTACACTTTTCACCCTGTACTGCTTACGATTTTCCATGTCCTTCAGGCTGTCCTGTCCTCTGATGGCCACTCTCATGTTCACTTCCCCACCTCTCCTTACCTGAATAGCTCTTATCCTCTAACCCTTATCTCAGGAATCATCTTACCGGAAATTGTTTTCTAATCCTTCAGAGAACTGTAGGATTACCCCTATCTCCACACATCATTTATATTGACTATTCTTAAGGCAAGACTCTTACTCCAGTGGATTATAAGCTTCTTAAGAGCAAGAATCATGTCCTGTATTTCTTCTTCTCTGTACTTCTGGCTTTCAGCCCATTGGTGAATAGAGCAAAGTGGAGGACAAATAAATTAAGCATGGTGGAACGCAGGAAGGCCAGGACAAAGATTTCAGAATGAAGTAAACAGTGACATAAGTAAGGTTGAAGTAAGTTGTCCAAGAATAAGATAGTATGGAGACTTGAACTTCTCCTGTTTCCCAGGGCAGTAGCTTATAAGAACAGTTCAAGTAATACAAAAGACAGAATCAATAAGCTGGAGCCAGTTAATGAAGAATTTCCAAAGCCAGGCAAAATAATTGCAACTTGAAAGCAATTTGGTCACACAGATTTGAAGTAGTAAACATGGAAAAGAAATGATGGTTCAATAACAACATAACAAGATCCAGGAAAAAATCAAATATTTCTAACAAAATTGTAATGTTCTGTTTCCCGACCCTATTTCAGATAACCAGATTTAGTCTGGGACTCTAGTACTTTTCTTTCTCCAGCTTTTCCTCTTTACTTTTTTGTCAAATGACAGAGGCATCACGATGACATGGCAAAGATTATAGATTCAGGAGCAAAATTTCTTGAATTTAAATATTGGTTCTGCCCTTCTTGACCTATGAGTTCAAGTAAGTTACTAATATACCTCAATTTCCTCAGCTATCAATTGTTGACACTCATAACATCTACCTCATAGCATTATTATGAGGATTAAATGAGAATTTGTAAGTATAAATCTCTTAGAACTGTGTCTGGCATGCTAAAGATCATAAAAATATTTAAGCTGAAAATTAAAGTCTAAAATACTAGACTCTCTGGTATCAAGTAGGCAATGAATGTGAAAGCACCCTGAGGTGCAACTCTTTAGGCCAAGAAGCAAATAAAGACTGGATTCAAGAAAAGATGGGGTCAGCAATAGACACAAGAAGCTCCCTCAGGTCCCTGAGTTGATAAAGCTTTGACCTGGCAGGAGATGGTTTGTATTCTGCTTGCCCACTAACGATGATGGAAGAGAGCGATTCCCTGCACAGAATAACCATAAAACATCTATGGCCTGGATTAAGCCCTTAGGTTGAGAGGCCATAATCAAGGCAATTTCTGAGAGTTCCATTAATAAGGTTTTCTAGAAGCTGCCAAAGTCCAGCTACAGTAATTATCCAGTTAGTTTGCTGAATCAGCTAATATAAGCTTCCCAAGTCCTGTTGCTAATTAGGCTCTAGCCTCTCATCTCATTAATAAGCTTCCAGTTCATTTGCATGTGAGGAAAAATTGTGAGAATGGGGGAGTTTAATAGAAACCCAAATCACCTTCAACATGTGTCTTTTTTATTAAAATATTTAACCTTTTATTATGACTCAGAAACATCTGTTGGCATTAAACCCTATGAAAAGACATGATGAATTCAGCATTTGCCCACAGCTCCATAGCCCCTCCTTCTCACACCTGGCCTATTCCTGATCAAGTGGCAGGAAGAAAAGACAAATGAATGTGATTAACTCAATGTTAGGAATTTGCCGGTGGAAGAAACTCTCTGGTTCAATTCCTTGCTTTTAAAAACTAAACATTGAAGTCTCTGGGAGGTGGACTGACTTGCAGTGCTCCAGGACCAAGAAACCTTGGACTAGAGCTCAGGCTAGTCTTGCTCTGACCCAGTGCTTGTGACTCAGATTATGCACTGAAAATCATTAGTCCTAGAAGTCATCTGATGATACCAACTGATGAAAAACAGTAGCCTGTCATCTAATATTGGACTGAAATTTCTCTCCACTTGTATCCATCTTTAAGGAAGAAGAACCATAGCCCTTTCAACCCGTTTCCCAAAACTACCAAATTAATAACTCCTTAATTAAGCTTGTATGATAAGCAGAATGTTGACCCTTATGGCCTTTGTTCTATGATGGTATCCCATGATTATATTGTATTGCATGCCAAAAAGAACATTGTATGTATAGTTAAAGTTACCCATCAACTGACCTTCAAGTAAGGAGATTATTCTGTATCACCTCGGTGGGGCAAATGTAATCACTTTAAGTCCTTAAAAGTAGAAGAGGAAGACAGAAGAAAAAAAATCAGAGAGATAGTTAGAGATTACGAACAAGAGAAGGAATTGGTGACTATTGTTGGCTTGAAGATGAAGGAGGCTATGTGTCAATGAAACAGGGACCAAAGTCTCCCCACCCCAAGGAATTGATGTCTGCTAACAATCTGAAAGAGTTTAGAAACAGAATCTTCTTTGGCGCCTCCAGAGGAGATCCCAGGTTGGAAACCCAGTGACTTTCACCTTGTAGGCTCTTGAACAGAAGACTTGACTGAGTTAATCTGTGCCAGAAATTCTGACCCACAGGGGGATAATAATGAATGAGTGCTAGTTTAAGCCGCTATGTGTGCGTTGATTTGTTATGGAATCAAGAGAAAACTACTACAATTTGTATGCATTTACTCTGCTCTATCTGCGTGACCATCACCCTAGCCTACACCACCATCATCTGCCTCCTGGACCACAGAAATAAGTCACAGCACTTCTGGTTCACCTTCTGTGAAGTCTTTTCTCTAAAGACCAAATGAAATTTTTAAAAACAGAAACCTGATCATGTGATTCCTATCCTAAACCTTTATTTTCTCCTTTGCTCTGTATCATACTTCTTCCCAACACAGGAAGTCGCAGGTGCCGACATTCCTTCTTCCCTTGAACCCACTGATGTCCACTTTCTGCCACTCTCAATCTAAATGCTATTGCCTCATGATGGACTAGGTCAGCTTTCTTTCTTGGATTCTTTCATGGCCCTGCATGCTTTCCTTCACAGCACTTTTCAGAGTCTGTAACGATATTTTAAGTTCTGTGATGATTTGATTTTATTCCCCATTGGGAAGTAAGCCCAATAATGTATGACGGGATTTTTTTTGATGGAGATAATATATTTAAAACACTTAAAACAGCCTAAAAGATAACAAGAACTCAATAAATTGCAAATAACCTCATATACGCATAATATATAATCTTCTTAATCACAATTATTAGGATATCCACCAAAAACTACACAGTAGGAATGCCCATAACTAGCTTGGCAAGGAGAATTATGAAGAAACATGCCTGGAATGGTTTTGAATGATGAGCAAGATTCAGCCATGTGAGGAGTGGTGGGAAACAGGAAAGTACTCCAGAAAAAGGAGGTAGCATAAGCAAAACTATGGAGCTGAGCTGCAGCATGATCGATGTGGAGAATTCTGCTGCTGGCATCAGGAGCAACACAAATCCCATAATGGACATGTTTTGTCAAAGCAGGTGTCCCAATGCCTGCCTGGTGTATAATTTGGCATGTGTGCATGCCCAGTCTTTGAACTAAACATCACCACACAGAATTCCTCATGCCCTTATTCCAAATTGGAACCTTCTGCAAGTGCACCAAAGGGACCTATCTAAGGCTGGCATGGAAATATTGAAGCAGTGTGAATGACAGGGTCTTCAACTCTTTGACATCAATTTGTAGTGGGTTTTTCTTCCAACTGATCAATATTTATTGCATTCATCTTTGGACTAGTCTCTCTGGAGCTTGCAAAATAAAGCTAATATTTCATTTCTGCTATCAAGTTGCTAATTAGTATAATTAAATGGACAGCAAAAATACGTTTAAAAATGAAGAATAATCCATGACAACAGGGCCAGTGCTGTGGCATAGCGGGGGAAGCTACCGCCTATAGTGCTGGCATCCCATATGGGTGCTGCTTTGAGTCCCAGCTGCTCCACTTCCAATCTAGCTCTCTGCTATGGCCTGGGAAAGCAGCGGAAGATGGCCCAAGTCCTTGGTCTCCTGCACCCACATGGGAGACCCAGAAGAAGCTCCTGGCTTCGAATTGGTGCAGCTCTACCCGTTGCAGCCAATTGGGGGGGTGAACCAGCAGATGGAAGACCTCTCTCTCTCTCTCTCTCTCTCTGTGCCTCTCCTTCTCTCTGTGTAACTCTGACTTTCAAATACATAAATAAATCTTTTAAAAAAGATAACATATACAATAGTTGTTAATTGCCTTCCCACCAGTCATTAGCTTTTTCCTTCCTGCTAATAGAACCCTAAGTTTTTCCAGTTATGAAACAGTTATGCAGCACGCTCTAGAAAATGGAGAACTCTATCCCAGCTCCAGGGAAAGAACTATGAATGGACGGAGCTTATCGCAGACATTCTATTTCTTATTGACAGTGGTTGGTCTAGGCTTAAATATGTTAGCTCCTTTTGGATGATAAGACATAAAGGAAAATCTTTGAAGAAGCAGGGATTTTCTTATCTGCACCTTTCTTTCTGTGTGAGAAGCTGCTCTATGTAACCGTGGGACTTGGAGCCATTTTGCAGCTTTTACGTGGTAAGCCTAAGGACAAAATGACAACACATTGAAGATGACTGCAAGGAACAAGAAAGCCTGGGTTCTTAAGAATGTGTTGATCCTCAGTAATGAACTTGGCACCATACGTATCCAGAATTCTTGTGATATGAAATCATTACATTTATTCATTGTCAAAATCATAGTAAACCTTGGACTAAAAATCATCCATATTGGCACAGAATATGTGAGAGGTATAGTGCAAATGATATGGAATTTGAGTCATAAGGAATTGCAGATAGGGGCTCAAATTCCAGCTCTGTCATTCAGTCTATGTGTTAGATGAAATTTACAATGTTAATTGCATAGAAGATACACAAAGATGAGGCAGCTACTCCCAAAGATCTCACAATCAAATAAAATACACATGCTTGTTAAAGCACTGAGTTGCAAAGATGAAAAGAATGTGATATTGGGAAAGAAGGATTGATATTTTATGAATATACACCAGGAGAGTCAGACTAGATGTTTATGGATGATGATCAGAAATAGATAAATGTCTATGAAATACTAGCTTTTCAATATTCTGAAAATCATATTTCTGAAAGACAACATATGCTGAAAGCAAAAAATGAAGAAGGTAGAGCATTTGAGCTGCATCTTGAACAATGAGAAGAACTAATAGAGAACAGAAGTAAAACCATTTTAACTGAAGAAATAGCAAAAACAAAGATACCAAGGCATGCAAGTACATAGTATGTTCAGTTTGGTAGCTACTCATGAACTCATGTAATCTGATATGAAAAATTAAATTTATAAAGCATATACATTGGGAGACATCCAAATTTTCAAAAAAGTCACTTAATTGAAAAATATCAACACAAGATTCTTTCCAAGTTGAATTCTACTAAAATTATGTGATTCTTCCCCAGATAATGACATAATAGAATGTTTGGGAAGTAAAGATACAAGAAACTAACACATCATAGTTAGTACTTTAAATAGCAATCAGAATCAAATAGCAGGTTTATATAATTCTAATGCCAATCAGTGGTAAAGCAAAATTCAGCTCACATATATTTTTAATGATTACTTTTAATTTAAAATAGTTTTTTAGATTTACAGCATAATTATAAAATATTATATAAAGGCACTTCACATACCCTTTTCCTAGCTTTCCCTAATTAACATTTAACTCAAACATTTATAAAATCTACAAAGCTAATCTCAGCATAATACTATTAACTAAAGTGCAGACTGTAGATGGATTTCAACGGCTTTTCCCTTAATGTCATTTTGTCTGTCCCAGGATCCTATCTAGATCCTACCATGCATTTAATTGCCATGTCTCAAGTCTCCTGCAGTCTATGATGGGTACTCAGTCTTGCCTTCTCCTTCATGACTTTGACATTCTGGGAGGTATTTGACAGTGCTTTTATAGAAAGCTCCTCAGTTGAGTTTGTCCAGTGTTTGCTCATGATTAGGATAAGGCTCTGCATTTGGGGAGGATGCCACAGACGTAAAGTGTCCTTCTCAGCGCATCACTTCAAGGGGCACTTGGTGGAAAGTCTATACTGGTGACATTAACCGTGATCATGTTGCTAACATAGTGTCTCTCACAATTCTCCAGCTGAGAGGAGTATTCACTAACAACCTGAGGCCAGAAGTACCTGTTGCCTTTCTCCCACTGACAGAGACTTTTGTTCTGTACAGGAGACAAAGGGAAAAGACTGAAAAGGTCTCATGCTACTCCTCCTTGCTACTTTTCTTCTTATCCAAGTCTATACAACAGACACTTCCAAGGACTCTGATGATATTTTATGTGAGTGCCTTATGGAGTTCTCAGAGAAGGCTGCAAGAGAGTTTGGACTACACTGGTTTCTACAGGACAAATCCTGCAACATTGCTCCAGTATTCAGCCTTCCCAATCTGTCAGCTCTGGCAGCAGAAACCTTATGGGTGTACAGACTTGTCTACCTGAGACAGACCTACTACAGACAGATCTCTCTTCCCATAGACACTGTCTCCTTAGGTTTGGAGCCAGCTGATTGCACTGTGATCTTAATTCTCCTATGGGTTTAAGAAAAAAGTCATGAATTTGAAGTTACCCTTGAGCCTAAAGTATGCACATTTGTATTTTATAAAGTGCAGGTCATTTAGTCCAAATGACATCCAGTGTCCTTTGAGTTTTCAAAAACAGAAATTGAAAGAAGGTACCGTGTATTTGGATGCATACAAAGATAACTTATTACTGTTTCTGTTCCTTGGAACTTTCTTTTTAAAGTTTAGAGAAGAAATCGAAGTCTTCATGCTGTTTAGACACATTGAAAAAGACTTTTTTGGAATTGTGAAATTAAAGGAAAATGACCTTTGAAGTCAAGAGATCTCTAAGCCCTAATCCTGACTGATAGAATTTTGAGATCATAACACCTTGAATAAACTGGCTAACTCCCTCAAGTCCCAGATTTTTCCATCTGTAAAATGGGGAAAAACTAAACTAATACTTAGCTTTGGGGGGTTGGATCCCTAAATGTCAGAGAGCAAGTGTTCCTTTTTTGGTTGGTTGGTTTCTGTAAAGGTCCAGATTGCAGAGAGTTGAGACTCTGCAGACTACAATCTTTGTTGCACATGTTGAATCTGTGAATAAATGGTCTGGGTCTGTCCAATTTTCATTTAAAAAACAGATATCAGACTGCATTGGGCTACAGACAGGAGTCTATGACCCCTGTGCCAAAGCAAACCTATCAGGAGCATTTCAAGGTGTGATACAATTGCCTGTTAGTTAAGGCTCTCTCTTCTGCTCACCTTCATCTAGATACTAGAGCAGGGCTTCCATTCAGATCTACCCTTATACTTGAGGATGAGGGGAAATATCATCTCTTTTAGCTGTCTATGCTTAATGGGGTCACATGGTCACAAAGGTTGACAGGTGCCAATTCTTTTGCCCAGAGAAGTCCCATACCATGGTTGGTTGTTTCAGTAACAAATGATGCAGCCAAGGCTTACTGTTCAATATCCCCAAATATTTTCCTATAGCACCTTGCTTGGATAACAGTTATTAGTGAAGGTTTTCAGGTAATGGTTCAAAGCTCAAATCCTAGCTTTATTATTTGCTAGATGTGTTACTTTGTGCAAGAAATAGCTTCATTGTTTGGTTTCCACATTTGTAGAATGGGAAGAAGGCTTTTCCTTGCAGAGTTGTTGTGAAAATTAAATGAGTTAATACATGAAGAGTATTTAGAACAATTTCTGGTACACAGTAATTCCACAATAAATCCATATTATTGTTCTCCTTGTCAGTATTCTTTGTGCCAGACACTGACTCTGAGATCATAAGAGTCTAAAGTTCTTATTAAATTCATCCATTATTAAATCCATCCACTAAGGAAAACAATCACTTTCTTCCTCTCATCCTTCTTCTCACTCTGAATCAGAAACTTCTCCAGAGTTTAACATGTGTCCACAGGCCCCCAGACAGACTTCATCCTGCCCCAGAATTAGCCTACTGGTGGGACCCCCACAGTGCTTACAGCCCAAATTTCCCCCTTTCTGGCTAGGCCTGGGACTACCTTCTGCTTCTTCTTTCCCAAGATGCTTTACTGCTTCCCACCATCTCCAGAACACCTGTGGATAGGGCTCCTTCTCTAAGTGGAAGTCCCAGCCTCTCACCAAGAATGCCTCTCCTCTCAAAACTCCACTTGCAGTTGAAATTTTGTGGGATGGAATTTTCAATCTTTTGACTGTATAAAGTGTCTGGGATATGGTTGCTTTTCAGTAAATTTCTCATTCTCTCTCCCCTAAATAAACAAAGCAAAATAAATAAACAAATTTTGCAAAAATACATGCTTTTTGAATTTTTGGATTCCAACTTTGAAAACCTGAGGTTGTGAGAGAGAAGGAATCAGTGACAGGGAGTAAGGGTCACCATGAGGACCCAACACTCTCTGCTTCTAAAGGTCATGAAGTGATGCTCATAATAGCAATGGTATTGGTGGTGATTGCCCAACACTTATTGAGCCTTTAATACCTTCATGGAATGAGGAGCTAAGCCCATGACATGTTCAATTCTTGCCATAACCCCATGAGGTAGACATTATTCATCCACAGAATACATTTGCAGAAACTGAGGGTCAAAGAGATCATGTTCAAGGATACATAGCTAAATAGCAGCAATTCAAACTCAGATCAATTTCTTTCTGCTATCCTAGCTCTAAAGTCCACCAGTGTTTTGCTGCACTAGATTTTGGTGTAGCCAGAAGCCTTCAGATGTGGGTTACATAGGCATCTGACATCCTTCCAAAGCCCATGAGTGGTAGCTCTGCCAGCTGGATCTATACCTGGAATCACAGGAGGGGATGCAAGGGTGGACAGGTGCTCATCAGCCAAGTGACTCCCGGGTGTCACAGGATGGGAGAGATGTGGAGCAGGCAACAGCTGTAAGGCAAAAGAGGCTTTCCTTTCGTTGGACAAAGGAATCTCCATGGCATCCTGGACACAGGTCAAGCAGCTGTGCACAGCCTCCTGTTACATGGCTTGGAAATGCACTTGCTGATTTCCAAGCAACCAGCTTATACGGGGGAGGGTAATTTAGGCTCAGGTAATAGTAGCCAGAATTTGCTTCTTACTCTGAGCACTGCAGAGCTACACTCTCTGGCTCTGGGAGAGATTGGGAAAGCCAAGTTCAGTTGGCTTGACTTAAGGGACAGCTTGAGGAGATCCATCTAGTTTGCATCTTATGTGGTATCTGTGTACATGCACGTGTGGATGTGAGAAAGTATTTGTGTATGTGTGCTCTTAGCTGTCTGTGCAGGTATATGCACTTGTTAATATGCATCAGCCATATGTATTCCTGTGCTCACTGCCTGCACACATGCCCACATAAGTACCTTGACACTTAGAGGGGAAGTTAAATGAACAGACGCTTATGAGCTTGCCAGTTGTCTTTTTGTACTGATGGGTCAGGGCCATTGTTTTGTACAATTAACCTGGGACTCAGAGACTTGCAAATGAATCCAATGTGGTACTGTCGCTTGGATGCCTTCCAACGTGTGGTGTGTGATGGGGGTTGAGTTTCAAAGCCTTTACCACACTAGACTGCCAACTTTGCTGATACCTTGTGCTTTGGAGGACACAGGCAGAGTGGAAGTATCAGACTGGAAAATTGCCCAGTGATCTGTTACAAACATATTGTCAACTGCTGGAGCCTCTGGTGCCTGTCCCTGCTGCGATGGG
Source organism: Sylvilagus floridanus (assembly GCA_949820135.1). Taxonomy (NCBI): domain Eukaryota; kingdom Metazoa; phylum Chordata; class Mammalia; order Lagomorpha; family Leporidae; genus Sylvilagus; species Sylvilagus floridanus. The sequence goes on from OX463225.1 coordinate 126,505,984, forward strand.
TGAGTGCCATTCCCTTTGGCTCTTTGGAAGCTACGTCTACTCTGGTTCATGCTGCTATGGAAAAACTGTTATGCCTTGAGATAGAAGCAATCAACAGCACGGGCACACTGTCTGAGAATGAAGGGCAGTCTGCACGACTGGGAGGAGGGAAAATACATGCACATAACATAAGGGAGAGGAGAATCCCTATCTTCTGTTTCTCCTGCTTCCTCCATCCTATACTCGTCCCAAAGTCTCACACCACTGAGTAACATCTCCCATCTGCCTTTTATTAAGTTTGGGTGTTTTGGGGTTCCTAAAGGACCCAATACAACATTTACTACTACCAGATCTGTAAAACAGTTATGTAAACCTGACATTCAAAGACCTGGGCGCCATAGGCTATTGGCTGCCTAGGATGATTTGAGGATCCAGAAAGCTCTCTGTTTCAAATTATCTACCCTCCTGAATCCAATACATTGTTATTACTTCCTCCTTGATATCAGTTTTCAAACTAAAGAGATTCACGAGTTTTTATTTAATTTAGATTATATTGCTATGTGGCCAAGTTAACACATAAGAAAACTAAGCTATCAGCAGCTCTTCATTTCATTAAGTAACTAATCCATGAAGCCCCTTGAACTCTTGTAGGAGACTTGAGAGAATGAGACACATGATGAGTAAACTCTAATAATGGGAACTAGAACCTGGTAGAGACCATAGCTGTAGGGTGTGTGTGTGTGTGTGTGTGTGTGTGTGTGTGTGTTGTGCATTATGATAAGACAACTGAGATGGAAGACAGTATGCACTACTTTGTATACACCAAGTGAGTCAAAGCATACATGCACCCAAGTCGGGTGGAAATATTAAAAAGTGAAAAGGTTCCCCTTGACTCTACAGAGTAGTGAGCACCCAAAAGTGATAGGGTTAGGTGGGTTTCCTGCAGGAAGCTTTCCTGGGGTGAGACTTGAAAGATTGAGAAATAGCTTTAGCATCACCGCATGGCTCATTTCAGTGGTCAGGGAGCAACAGGAAGTGACTGACTCCGTACAGGCCTGGATAGTAGGTGTTGATGAGAAGGAAGCTCATCGGATAGAGTAAATGAGGGTTGCAGTCTGTCTGTTCCCACAGGCCCAGGAAAGTGCCTAGCGTAAAGCAAACAAATAATTGAAATGGACACAAATCAATTAGATGATGACAAATAAAAACTTTAATCTCCCAGGATGAGGTGTTATTAAAAATGACTTGTCTGCGCCGGATGCCTTTAGATTTACATTTAAATGTAATTAACTCGGGATGGCACTTACTGCTGTTCCCATTCTGCCAGCTGATGGTGCTCAGCAGAGAGCTGTGGTGATGCTGGGAAGCATTATCTTTAGAAAATATCCGTCCCTATTTTCATTCATTTGTAGTTTAACTTCCTTCATTACATTGCATTAGGAGACAGAGCGTCGTTGCTTCCTGGTGCATCCACTCCTGCAGCTCATTTCTCTGGCTGAAACCGGCAGCAGCTTGAGACATCACAGCCATCTCCACAGCAACCGGCTCCACCCCTGAGCACACAATTCAGCACCCGGATCCTTCATTTCCCTCATTATTTATCGCTAGTGGGATTTGAGATGGAAACACAGGCTGATGGCTTCCTAAGACTTTGGGGGCAAGTTGCTACTTCCCTTTCCCCACAGAGGAACAGCTGTGAAGTAAGAAAAGATGTTTTTGGAGTGAATGGACCTGGGTGCTGGAATATTGTCTCTCCTCCTCCCTCCTATTCTCTGCAGCAGGCTCCTCATCACGGAAACAGGGACATCACTAGCTACAGAATTGGCTGCAGAGAATACATAATTAATGGACACTTACTGAGCAGTTATTACACTCCAGGTGCTTTATTACACGATTATATTTTATGTGCAAGACAGATAGCTGTTGTTCTAGGTTTTGATAACCACTCCACAATGGGTAGCTTAAAATCACGACCATTTTATCACCTCTCACATATCTGTGAGCTGAGGTTCTTCTGTTAGTCTCACTGGGTGTCTCCTGGGTGCACAGGTCCAGGCAATTAGGACTGGAGTTATCTTGGATCAGCTGGGATGCTGGAATGACGAGGTCATACTTCCCTGTGGCTTCAAGTCCTCTCCTCTCTTTGTGGTCCTTTCAGAAGCATAGATTTTTTTAGATGGGAGTTCAGAACTCCCAGAAGCACAAAAGCTTTCTAATGCCTGGGTTTTGAATTCCCAGAACAATCCCGTCAGTTCCCTTCTATTCGGTTGGGTCACAATGTGGTATGAGTATAAGGGGCCTTCAAAGAGTTCATGGAAAATGTGAAAAAACTAGGTGTAGATTTGCACCAAAAATACTTACTTTGTTGTTCAATCTTTGCATGAACTTAAAAAAAAGATTCATTTGTTTATTTGAAAGACAGAGAGGCAGAAGGAAAGACAGAGAGAGAAATATTCCATTTGCTGGTTCACTACCGAAATGGACACAATAGCTGTGGCTTAAGCAGGTTGAAGCTAGAAGGCAGGAGCTTCATCCAGGTCTCCCACTTGGGTAGCAGGGGACCAAGCACTTGGGTTATCATCTACTCCTTTCCCAGGCACATTAACAGGGAGCTGGTTCCAAAGCAGAGCAGCTGGGACACAAGCTGGTGCTCATATAGGATGCCAGCTTTGAAGGCCGTGGTCCAGCCTGCTGTACCACAATGACTACCCCTGCACAAAGTTTTTTGCAGGATCCTTGTTCTAGAGGACATGATCTGCCCCATCAGAAGACTGAAGTTTACAGAGTTAAGTAACTTTCTCAAAGTCATTGATCTAGGAAGTAGAATTGGGATTTCAAAAGCAAGACATTTTGAGCCTTAGTTTGTGTCTTTGACCACCGCTCTGTACTGACTCTTGAGTCACAGAAAACTCTTAAAATAGTGTTAGACAAAAAGAAGGTATTCACAGAAGTGGGTATTTGGCACAGCAATTAAGCTACAGCCTGAGTTGGCCCCTGTTTTCTTTTGAAGTTCCTGTGTTTGAATCCCAACTTCCTGCTAATGCACACCCTTGGAGGCAGCAGGTGATGGTTCAAGTACTTGGCTCCTTGCCACTCATGTGTGGGCCACCTGGATTGAGTTCCTACCTCCTAGATTTGGCCTAGCCCATCCTCGACTTTTGCAGGCATTTACTGAGAAAACCAGTGGAGGGGAGATTCATATTCTCTCTCTCTCTCTCTTTCTCTCTCTTCCTGTTTTTCACATAAATAAGAAAATATTTGCGGGATCTAATTGTGTTTCTTTTCCTCTTAACATTATTTCAAAAGCTATATCCTCTATGCTATATTCATTACTCAACTATTTATGAAGCTTCTATTTCATGGTAAGCACTGTGCTTCAGATAGTGGGGCTAATACAGCAGGAAAGACAGACTGATTCTGGTGAGTCTTTCAGTATTTGATATGTATGTAATTAGCATACATTAGGAGTCTGAGAAAGGCTCTTCCAAACTGTGTCAGCATTCAGGAGGCAGCTGGGATCTGGCCACTGTCCTGATAGTGACTTCACTTTCAGCAGAGTGTTGGAGTGTGGAGAGGAGAGCAAGATGATCTCACCCGGACCTGCCATCCCTGCCACTTAGCCTGGTGGCCTGGCAGGCCCTCCTGGGGGGAGGTCACTGAAGCATGACTTACAGGGCTGGACATGTTGGTGAGTATTCCCTGGACTGCCAGTAAAGGGAGCATCCAGTTAATGATCCATATTTTAACTTTTCCTGTATTGTAACTTTACTTTTCTGTTTTATATCAATGTTGCTTGTTCACTGGAGGAAAAAAATACAAAAAAAGTCCATATTTTATACTAAGCAGGGGTACTAATTATTGACATTTTGGCATATGTTACTTAATAGAGAGGAACCATATCAATACATCACATTTTCATTAAGAGCATACTCTGTCATGAACATACAAGGGGATTTCAAAAAGTTAATGGAAACATGGAATTTAAAAACAGTGTACATTTTCTATGAAATTTTTGAATCTCCCTTGGATTAATGTAAATAAGAGTTTTCACTCTGTGTTTTCCTTTTATTTAGAAATATATCATGACTATTTTCCATACCAATAAAGCAAGCATCACCATCAGTCATACTTGCTTATTATATGTTAACATATGGATACTGTGTAATTTAATAACTAGTTGTCTATCGTTGGACATCCGACTTCCCTTCAGTTAGAATTTGTGTTGCTATGTGTGTGGGCCCATTTTTAAACATTTATTAGTATAAATTTCCCAACACGAAAATATTAAGCCAAAGTAACTTGCATATTTTTCAAGTACTTGACATTGTTTAAACCAGGAGAGATCATACCCATCAAAATGCCTGCTGATTTCTTACTCCCTAATCAGCAGTAGTTGTTTTTCAGCTTTCAAAAACTCGCTGCTATTTTGATAAGTGAAAAACAGTATCTTTCTTTAATGTTTAGTTATTTGATTATTATTGAGGTTTAACATTTTTATAGCCGCCTAATTGTATTCTTCTATAAACTGCCTGCGGCTGTCCTTAATCTGTCTGGTTTCTGTGACTGCTTTGTCCAGTGTCTCAGCCCTAGCTCTTTGCTAGACAGCTCTTAGTACTTTTCCCAAGTCTTTCTTCCATGACCTACCTATGTCTGCTTCCTCTTGGAATGTTTCCCTGGCTTGCTGTATTAGTCAGTTTCTCATCACTATAACAAGGACTGGAGAGAAACCACTTATGAAGGAAAGAGGTTTATTTCAACTCATGATTTTGGTAGTTCACTATCCAGTATCAGCTGGCTCCATCGGTCTGGTGTCTGATGAGAACAATAGATGGTGGGGCTTGTACAGAGGAAGGATCACACGGCAAGCCAGGAAACTGACAGAGAGCAGCCAGTCCCAACTCAGGTTGTATAAGCAAACCTCTCACAGAACTACTTTCTGAGGGCATGTCCCCAGTGTCCTAAAGACTTCCCACTGGGCCCACCTTCAAGACACCAATAGTATCAAGTGCCCACCTTCACTCCACCCACGAACGTGAATCTAATAACCATCAACTTGCAACTTTGGGCACCCACTCTTCAACACATATGACTCTGAGGGCATCAAAGCTAACATCCAAACTATAATGGTTCCCAGAATTGCTGTTCTGCTCCTTGATTTCAGTTTAGTGATTCTCCCTCAACTGGTACCTGATGTTTCACCCAAGTGTGCAGGATCTTTTGGTGCTGTCCACCCTAAATATGCTCCTCCACACCCTGTATCCTACATATATTTTTACAGCTCTTCTACTTTGAGAGTTATTTCTTCCCTCTCACAAAAGGGTTGTGAGTAATAAAGCGTTCACAAATCATGACTGGACAATGACTTCTGCACCAGGCTGATTATCAGAATTATGCACGGGGAATTTTTTTAAAAGATTATTTATTTATTTGAAAGGCAGAGTTACAAAGAGGTAGAGGCAGAGGCAGAGAGAGAGAGAGTTTTCCATCTGCTGGTTCACTCCCCAGATAGCTGCAATGGCCAGAGTTGCTAATTCCACTGAAATATATTAACAAAGCACACTAGTAATAATAATAATAATAATAATAATAGTTGGAGGGCTCAGTTCCCACTGGAATTCAGCAAACATTCCAGATCTCTTTAGGTTCATATCTAGCTGAAGGGAAAATAAGGGTTCAAACAGCTTCAGATCTGAGTTTCTCCCAGCTCAATAGACAAAAAAGAAAACCTGCCATAAACATAAAACGTTGCTTGCTGTGCCTGCTACTGGTTTGCAAGCAATTGTGAATTTGCCCTCCAAACCTCACAGGTTCTCAGCACTTTGAAATCGGTTCCTGTAGTATAACACGTCCAGGTTTCCACCAACGCTGTGCACAAGGAACTCAGCCGCTCTGAATCATACTCATGGCTCCTCTCGACTCAGTGTTGCCTGGGTGGCTTTGGCCTTCATTTGGTAAGCGGCAGCTACAGCTGTAGAGGCCAGAAGGATTGGGTCCTGCTGAGGTCTTCCTCCCAAGTTGCAGACTGCTGATGCCTACTTATATCTGCATGTGGCAGAAGGACAGTGAGGGAGCCCTCTGTGGTCTGTTTTTCATAACAGCACTCACCCCAATTATGAGAGATCTACCCTTTTGACCTAATTGCCTTCCAAATGTAACAGGTTGCATGAATCTGGGGGGGAGTACAAGCCTTCACTCTATTGAAATTAGCCACTGAGAAAATAAAGGTGCATATCCTTTATTCCTTACTTATGTTTCTTCTCTGTCAACTAGATTAGAATTCAGCCAGGAACAAGTGGTACTATTTGCTAGCCCCTCAATCATCCAATAGGGGAATAGAGTTATAAAGGAAAGATAATGCCTGAGAAGTGAGCCACTGGAATGAAAGATTTTATACCAATGTTTTTTCAACTGCTGGGAGGCTACAGATTTATTTTAGGCTCTGATACAGGTCATTAACATTTTCCTCAGTTAATGGCATGTCCCCAAAATACAGATTATTTTTAAAATACAGATCCCCAAATCACACCCAAGATCTCTGGAGTAAAATTCTTCAATAGTGAAACCCATGTTTTGGTGTAAACCCTTGAACAGATCATTCAGACCTTCATTAGCAATTGTATTCTATTCCAGGGTGTTCATCAGTTTCCTGAAGTATCTCAATTGGCCGCTCTCTGCCAACAAGAGCTCTAACTTTAGGCAACAGAGCTATTCACATCCCGGACATGAAAGAAGAGACATAGCAGACTCTCTGATGTATTCTGACAATGATGTTAGCTTTTTTTTTTCAATATCAAATAGAAGCAACAAAGAAAAAATAAGGCCAAAAAACAACTGTTAGCCTTCCTGACTTGTCTGTGGAATCCATGGCAGACTTGTGCAAGCCCCTCAGACTCTGTGGGGGGAGACTGACCGTCCCTATGCTGGAGAACACAGGGAACCTCCAGCAACCTGTGGTTCTGAGGTTCCCTGTCGAGGTCCCTACATCCTGACAATGAGGAAGAATTAAGTGGGTGATGTTGAACTCAGCTTTTCTCATCAGTATTCCTTCTGCTCTTGCATTCTTTCCCTGAAAGAAAAAAAATTGCAGCTGCTTCTCCTTCCTTAACCTAAAGTGTATAATGCCAACAACTTTGGAAACGGAAACAGGCTAGTCTGCCTAGAAATCTCCAGAGCATTCTAGGCTAATACATTAAAATTAAAGAGAAACAGAAGCCATCACTACAAATTGCAACATTATTGTTCAAGCCAAGATCGTCCTAATTATAAACTAGCATTTTTATAGATGTCACAGGGGCTGTTTTAGTGCTGCTTTGCTGATGCTAAAAAGATAGTGTGGAAATGTGATCAGGGATCCTCACATGACTGTCTAACTAGAGGAAAAAAGTTAATTAGACTCTTTTTGGCATATTAGTGAAGACAGGCTTATTAGACACATTTACAAGCTAATGATATGCCTATACTCTGCTATCAAAAAATGCATTTAAATAAACTGATTTACAGTTCAGCCATTTCATCTCTTTAACCAATACACTCACAACTGCATTCCCCACATTTAATTGGCATGGAATCTGAGCATTTCTGGGGACTGCTCTGTAAGGTGCTAATAGGATAGTGTTTGCTGCTCATTCTGCCTTTCCCAATCTGTCTTGGATCACAAGTAGCCTGCCATCCTGCTTATTGTCCACTTGATAGGATGAACTGCCTCCATTTGACTAAAGACCACTCAACCAATCATGATGGGTTTCAGCACTGTCACTAATGAAGAGTGTGAATGGGAAGAGGAGACATGATGGGAACAGGAAGGAAGGCAGAGATGATGGGGACAGAAGGGAGGCAGCAGCTAATGGACTGGGCAACCGGGGCCCCACTTCTCTCCTGAGCTTCCCGGGGAAGGAAGTCAGCATTGAAGGAAAGGGATGTCTCCCTCTCCAGCTCCAATGCTGATGTATCCCTTTGGGATATGACGCATATCAGGATCTCTCAATGCTTCTAATATACACAGCCATCTGCATCTGTCACAATTGGAGATCCTGGCTCTGCCACAATAGGTGACGCTAGCTCCCTTCACCCCTAGTTTCCATATTTGTAAAATGGGGATTATGGCAGCTTTTTGCTCAAAGTGTTTTTGAGAAGATTGACCAAGCTACTTCACACAGTATAGTGTCTAATAAATTGGCTAGCTGTGGTTAGTGCTCAATAAGCATTACCTGTTGTGATCCTTGTTACTACTCTCAGTGCTTAAAGCCTTTGATGGGTTCCTGTTCCCTAGAAGAGAAAATCTGAGTTATTTAACATGGTCCTCAAAGTACTTCACATTCTGATCCTAATGTCCCAGTCCAACTTCCTTCCAGCATCTCTAGCCATACAGCAATGCCAACCTTTCTTGAGTATCCCTTGTCATCTGGTCTTGCTGTCCCCTCTGTCCTGCTCCACTCACCATCTCCCCTACCCTCTTCATCCTTCAGAAAGAACCCTTTTCCTCCTATGAGCTCAGCTCTGAGAACTGTCTGGACCATCTCCCCTGCCTGTCCTTCTGGGAAGTGTGTATCCTCTGCCACTCTTCTGGGCTTACCTTCTTGAGTTTGTCTGTCAGTGTGAGCTCCAGCTACATTGTTTCTCAGCCTAGGATTCCATAACCCATGATTTTATGAGATACTGGGTTCCACTCTCTTTTGTGTGCATCAGTTTCCTTGTATGTAGAATGTGAATAACAGTTCCTCACTCACAAGGCTGTTGAGAGGCATAAATGGATCAATTCGTGTGAAAAGACATAATAAAGTTCAACTGCTACACAAATGTTAAGTGGTAGTATTTACTTGCTTACCCCACGCTTCCTTGGGGAGATGACAGGATAGTAGAACAGTACACTGTCTTTGTGACTTCATTTGTATGTGCTGTTAATGTTTCCCCATTCCCCACAGTAAAGGTAAACTCAGTATCATTTCTCCACCCAAGGAAGGTGAAATATTTCCCGGAACCCATTTCAATAGGATAAAATAGTGATGTTTGGAGTAGGTCTCCATACATTGTAGCCTTCTCATTCAGAATCCAGTTTTAGATCTTGCAACAGAAAGATCACAGGAGATGCCTTTTCCCCTCCTCTTCTCCCAGCCCCTTCAATCATAATTAAGCGCAGTCCATCTTTTTATGATTATCATCATCATCAAAGACATCATTTGAGTTTAATGCCCGAGAATGATTTTGCATGCCAGTGACCAACAATGTAACGGACAATTATTTCTTTTGGACGTTACTGCTTCACTGTCAAGGAAAATGTCACCCTTGTAAAGTAATAAATGTGGTTTATTGGGAGAGTGGATGCACTGAGGTCTGCCATTTAATTTGATAGCAGCTCATCCTCAGCAATTCTTTGAGATAAAGTCACTCAAGTGTGCTTCCTTGCAAGTACTTTCCCAAGTGTTTCCTGAATCATCGTGTTCCAAAATGATATCTCGTATTTGTCTGAGGCATCTTTGAGGAAAAAGGGTTCATTCACCAAATAAAAGGGTTGGGGAAGCCCCACCCATCCAGAACATTCAGTATCATGCCCCCAATTTCTGCCGTGTATGTGAAAGTGCTCTCTATTGCTGGAAGATGCTGCTGGGACAGCATTTTATGCCAGCATTCCTACTTGGCACCCCATGAGCTCAGGAAGGAGACACCCTGTGGTGGGAGGAAAGGAGGGAGAGGAACTATTTCTTCTCTCCAGGTAACCATATCATTATAGTACAGGCAGAGCCAGGTGCTTGCCCTTCAATGGGAACACAATTCTTTTAGGGGCTTGAGAACACCACAGAGAATGAATTGTTACATCAAAGAACTCATAGAGTTATCTTTATTCACAGGATGCATCCAAATTTTTGAGATTACAATGAAGAATGAATTCATGAACCATCCCTACATGTATTTGCTTGGATGCATGTATTAGACATTCATGCTACATAGAGTCAGCACATGTAAGTCAGAGGAACAAGCCTGTGAGACATTGCAGGATAGTCATTCTTTTTAATTCATCTGCTTTAGCAAAAGAAAGGCTTGGGTTTAAACCCTGACTATAACATGAGCCACTATTTGGAAAATCTTGAACTGTCCCTTATCTCACACCTTTTTCTTTAACAACTGCAAATACAGATGGAATTGACCCATGAACTATTTTGAAGATTAGCTGAAACAACATAATTGAAGCACTTACTTCAGTATTTAGGACTAGTAGGAGCCCAGCTCATGATGATCATCTTTGTGGTGATGGTGTAAGAGGTAGAAGAGTTTCAGAAACTACTAGTTACTGATCTAGCACCTAAAACATGGTGGGGAACATCTGGCCCATGGACTGTATAGGCCTGCCAAATCATGTGATCTGACCCTACCAAGACAACTGTGTGTGGGACTAGAAATTCAACAAATCTATTTACAGCCTAATTTTCAAGTTGATAATTTTGTGTGGTCCACAAACATCCAAATGGCCTTTGACAGAAAAAAATTTCCAAACACCGAATCGCTAAACAATGCATAAAAAGTAGTAAATGCAGAATATGACTGAACAAATAAACAGATATGTAAGCATGCTATTCCCTTTCATATTGCAGAAAATAGGAACAGAGGGACCAAATTAGCAGGAAAAAATTGTCACAACAGGTTTTTGACCTTGGGTCTTTAGATACTGAGTCTTTTGCTCTTTCCAGAGTTAGTCTCGTGTAATCCAAGTTGAGTGGTAAAGCCCTGATCACAACTTCCTCCCAACATTTTAATTATCTCATGACTTCCCCAACACATGTGTGTGTGTGTGTGTGTGTTTGAGACACACATACCTGTCTGTCTTACAGAAAGAAAAACCAAAATTATTGAAAGCGATGCCCTACTTGAGTTCCTGGAGGCTGGTAATGACCTACAGGTAAGTGTACTGTTGTATTGTATACGTTGCTTCTGGGTTTCAGAAGCCCAGGTCTGGAGCAGGGTTAAGTTAGAGCCTGGGGAAGAAGTTCAAGAGCTGGAGGTCAAGCTCAGATCCCCAGAGATTCTATGAGTGAATGATGCTGGGAAGACATGTGGAGGTGTCTCCAGGATCCCTTTACTTTCCCTCCTTTGTATTGCCCTCCCCCACCTAACCCCTTTGAACCACACCTTTGTTTCTACCCCTATCAGACAAGAAGAGCCATAGCAAAAATGGCAGGAGTAACAAAAGGTAAGTTCCAGGCTGTAAGCTCCCATAAGGCCAGAGTCTTGGCATAAATTATAGGCTTAGAAAAAACAATTGTCTAGCCAATTTGTTACCACATACAATAAGTTGACAAAATTGGATTAGAATAGGAAGCATGAGTTAGACCCCAGTGGGTTTCTGAGAATGGTGCTCTGTGACCCATTCACTTTGGACCACACCCTGGGCATGGACATTTCTAGAACAAGTAAAACATCCCAGAGAATTTGAAGACAAGGGAGAGACAGGAACCTTGGTGGGTTTCCTACAAAGTGGGAGAGAGAGAATGAGGGGATCACTCACAGGTGTTTCCCACACTTTCAGAGTGCTAAGCAGCGAACAAGCCACAAAGCAAGTCACAGAAGAAGGGGCATGAAACACCACCACATATGGCCTGTGGTCCTGAAGTGGCTGATAGAGCAGCTAAGTTTTTTTCTATCTAGTCCCAGCCTCCAAATAAGCCAACAGTAGTTGGGAGTACTGGAGAGAGAGAGGGAGAGAACCAGCTCCCCAGAAGGAGCCATTCTGTGTTGGCACATGAATCCTGCAGTGGAAAACCTTGTGGACTGAGGACGAGATGTGTATACAGAGATCTTAGTGGAGGCTCATGAGCAGGAGTGAAGACTGTCAGGAAGCAGATGCAGCAATGCACAGCTTTGCACATGCATGACTGAAGACTCACCAGATGCTTGTCCCCAACCCTAAGTGCTTTTACATGTCACCAGCATTTACATGTCACCATGAAAAGGAGGGACAAGAGAAAACCTAGAATTTACTGATATTAAATCCAAAATGGCTGAATATGCTTTAAATGAGCTAAGATTGCCTTTTGGGCATAGGTAAACCAGGAACTAAAAATAGAACTGATGGTTGTGAGATATGAATTGCATTTCTGCACCCCTACGGAACTGACTAAATGACGCCTATCATAACTTTTTTTCTCTTGGAATGCCAGGATACGGTGGCTATATGTCGCAATCTGTTCTGCTCACAGTTTTTCACCTGTTAAGAGCAATAAGAATTGGTCTCTAGTGTACATCAGGGTAGGCCAAGCACACAGGTATATGTTCAAATGCACAGGAAATTTGACAATGTACCATTAATCCAGCAGGGGCTTAGTTATGGTGGTGATGATACATTCCAGATATAAAATCCTCAGCAACAAGAAACGTATCAAGTCTTTAATATAGAGCATCTTGGGACTCTTAGGGCAAGACCTGGAAATGTTTTATCTTCAAACAATGCCTCTTTCCAAAACTCCAAGTGTGTACATCTGTTGCCTGTTTGACATTTCCCCTTGAATGTTTAACAGACACCTCAACTCAACATATTTAAAGCTGAACCTGTGAGCCACCCCACTCCTGCTCTCCACCCAACCCACACAACCTACAGTCTTCCACATCACAGATTATGGCACGTCCATCCTTAGAGCCATTCATCTTAAAGACACTGGAATCATTAGTGATTCCCCTCTTCTCGCACACCCACATCCAGTTCATTAGGAACTTTTGTTGACTTTACCTCCAAGGTATATCCAGAATCCAGCCTCTTCTGCCCTTCTCCTCTGCCACTGCTCTTGTCTAAATCATCTGTCACCTGAATTCTTCAGTTGCCTCGTATGGGTCTCCATGTTTCCCTCCTTGCCTTCCCCTACAATCTGCTGCACACAGAAATCAGGAATCTTTTAAAGTAAATGACATATGTAATCACTGGCATGCTCCAAACCCTCTCATGGCTCCTGTCTCACTCACATAAAATCTCAAACTCCCATGCCTCCTTGCTCTTCTGTGGACAGGCCAGGCATGTTCCTGCCTTAGGACTTTGCTTGGATTTATACCTCTTTCTAGAATTTTCTCATCCCAGACATAAAAATAATTGAAGATTACATGTTTCTAAGTGTTTGCCTAAATGTCACCTTTTACAATAAGACCTTTCCTGAGCCCTGAATTTGAAATCATCATCTGCCATTCTTCTTCCCTCCTCATATCTTCCACTGTCTGGAATTTTCAGCTGCATTATTTATCATCTTTTCCATATACTGCAATTTACAAAGTATTATGTTTATTGCTTTTGTTCTCTCTCTCTCTCTCTCTCTCTCTCTCTTCCTCTCTCATCACCAGAATATAAGCTCAACAGCTGCATGGATTCAAGTCCTGCTTTATTTTTTTGATGTTTTCCAGTCACCTAAACATTGCCAAGTCTATGGTAGGCACTCAATAAATATTGGATGAACAGATGAATGGAGATCATTGGACACAAAACACTAGCCTTGGAAGTCACTGTAGGGTACTGGCTCAAGCTCTTATTCTTCTTTTTAAGACTTTATTTATGTATCTGAGAGGCAGTTACAGACAGAGAGAGGGAGAGAAAGGTCTTGCATCTACTGGTTCACTCCCCAAATGACTACAATGACTGGAGCTGTGCCAGTCTGAAGCCAGGAGCCAGGAGCTTCTTCCAGGTCTCCCACATGAGTGCAGGATCCTAAGCACTTGGACCATCTTCTACTGCTTTCTCTGGCCATAGCAGAGATCTGGATAGGAAGAGGAGCAGCTAGGACACGAACTAGCACCCATACGGGATGCCAATGCTGCAGGCAGAGGCTTAGCCACAATGCCACAGGGCTGTTCCCCAGAGCTCTTCTTTTTAAGCTTAAGAAATTATGCATTGTATCCCATTATTAAAGAAAATGCTATGATTCAGTGGCTTCCTGACTTCTTAGTTCCATTGCCATGGCTATTATAGCAGGATACTTCCATCCAGTTGTTATTCATTTTTTCCCTTCAGGAAGAGTTCATGGCCAACTCTTGACAATGTCACTTTCCTACTCTGCTCCCCTTCCCAGGCACTAATTCTGCCATACCTAATGTAGATATCCTCTACTATGAGTATTGTTTTGTGTATGTTTGCTTAACTAATTTATATAATGGTCTCACACTGTTGAATTCACTGTGTCCCTTTTTTCACTCAATTGTGTGTTCAAATCTTGCTGGGTTGCAGAATATGTACCAAATCCCTTGTATGAATACATTGCATTCCTTTGGATGGATCCACCAATCTTTACTCACCATCCCCCTATAAAAGACAACTCAAACACAAGGCATCTGCAAGCCCTTTCCCTTTCAAGGTCTGCAACAATGACCTTGATTCCAAATTGTTTTTTAAAGCTTTTATTTAAAGAATATAAATTTCCAAAGAACAGCTTATGGATTACAATGGCTCCCCCCCCCCATAACTTCCCTCCCACCCGCAACCTTCCCCTTTCCCGCTCCCTCTCCCCTTGCATTCACATCAAGATTCATTTTCAATTCTCTTTATATACAGAACATCAGTTTAGTACATATTAAGTAAAGATTTCAACAGTTTGCCCCCACATAGCAACACAAAGTGAAAAAGACTGTTGGAGTACTAATTATAGTATTAATTCACAATGTACAGCACATTAAGGACAGAGATCCTACCTGATATTTTTTTAAAGATTTTATTTATTTATTTGAGAGATAGAATTACAGACAGTGAAAGGGAGAGACAGAGAGAAAGGTCTTCCCTCCATTGGTTCACTCCCCAAATGGCCACAAGGACCAGAGCTGTGCCTGTCTGAAGCCAGGAGCCAGGAGCTTCTTCCTGGTCTCCCACGCGGGTGTAGGGGCCCAAGGACTTGGGCCATCTTCTACTGCTTACCCAGGCCATAGCAGAGAGTTGGATCAGAAGAGGGGCAGTCGGGACTCGAACCAGCACCCATATGGGATCTCAGCACTGCAGGTGGAGGATTAACCTACTGCACCACAGAGCCACCCCCTCAATTGTTTTTAGGAATAAGAGGGAAGATGCGTTGGGTCCGACAGGAAGAAGACCATGTGGAGCACTGGTAGGAAGTAGCATCTGAAAACAGATTTGGATGTGGTGTTGTTTCAACATGACACAAGCTTCTCTGTGTCTTGGGAGTGTCAGTTGAACCCCTTCCTGTGTTCTCCAGTCTGCCTTTAATTGCTGCCAATCACTGTACAGATCTCAAAGCTTTGTGACAATGAACACTTAGTGTAAGTGAGGAAAATAGCTAAGATTTCTACTCACATGATAGTTGTTTTGTTTTTTTTTTTTTGTCCTGTTTTTGCTCTGAAAAATCTGACAGTAGCCATGAAAAGCTCAGATTTCCTGAACAAATGGATTGGAAGAGTGATCTGTTAACATGAATAAGTCCCCTCAAATGGGGGACTTTAAGAAATCTTTTTTGAAGTCGAAATGAAATGGGTCTGCTTCTCTGCAATCACATCCGCTACCATCGGGCTGGGGGACCCACAGTTCAGAGATCTGAGTCACTGAGGCTCTTCTGCATAGCATGCCCTCAGACACCTGCAAGGGAGGCTGGCACGAAGAAACACTGTCCGAAAGGCAGCACAATTATATCCTGCACAAAGTCTCCTTTCTGTAATTTACATAAAACACTATTTCCTTTTGAGATACTGCCTCAAGGTCGGAGAGTATATGAGATAATTCCTCAAAGTGCAAATTTCATAGGCTTTTTTTTTTAAAAAAGTAGATTGGAAAAGATAAATAGGAAAAAAAATTTCAGATCTATTTAGTTGAAAGGCAGAGTTACATGGGAAAAGGACGAGAGAGAGAGAGAGAGAGAGAGAGAGAGAGAGAGAGAGAGAGAGAGAATCTTCTATCTGCTCATTCATTCTCCCCAAATGGCTGCAACAGCTCAGTCTTGGTCTAGGTTGAAGCCAAGAGCCAGAAACTCCATCCAGGTCTTCCACATGGGTGGCAGGGCTTCAAGCACTTGGGCCATCATCTGCCACTTTCCCAGGTGCATTAGCAGGGAGCTGTATCAGGAGCAGAGCAGCCAGAATTCGAAACAGCACTTAGATACGGTATGCCAACATCTCAAGTGGTACTTTAAATCACTGTAGCACAATGCCAGCTCCAAGAAACCTTCTTAAGCCAGCTGAGTAAGAGTTGCAACAAAATTTTTATTAAAGTTGTATTTATTTATTTGAAAGACAGAGTTACAGAGACAGAGAGAGGGAGAGACACATAGAAAGAGAGCTTCTATCCATGAGTTCACTCCCCCAAATGGCTGTAATGGGTGGACTAGGCCGATATGAAGCTGGGAGCCAGGAGTTTCTTCTGGGTCTCCCAAGTGGGTGCAAGAACCCAAGGATTTAGGCCAACCTCCATTGCTTTCCCAGGCACGTTAATAGGGAACTGGATCGGAAGTAGAGCAGCCAGGACTTGAACTGGTACCCATCTGGGATGCTGGCATCGCAGGCAGAGACATTATTCACTACACCATAGCACAGGACCCTAGAGCAAATTTTCAGATAAAAAAATTGAAAGAGGTTTTACCCAACAATGGAGTGGGACCTCAGCTAAGTCTCCACAATGTGTAAAGATGCCTGGGTGTATTTCTGAGTCAAAGAAGTACTTCATTAGAAGTTTGTCTTCAGATTTCATAAGACACCTTCTAGGAGAATGCTTAGCCTTAGTGAATTGAAAGTCAGGCATAAGACCAGTTAGAGTATGGGTTATACAACTACAATAAAGAAAAGCTAGAACCTCTGTCATATAAATTAAAAAGAAACAGTCTAGACATGGACAGTCCAGCATAGTCAGGTGGCCATGCTGTACAAGGCCATGGAAAGATCCAAGTCTCTTCCACCTTATTACCTTGTCATTCCCTGCTGTGCCAGCCTTGTTTGCATAGTCAAAGGATCACTACTATCTTTGTGCTCCAGTCTGCCAAACAGAAAAAAAAAATGCCTTGCACAATTCTTTAAGGCCGATCATTTTAAGCCAGCACAAGGATCTATCCTGCTGAATATTTTTGAGTCATTATTATTACAGCACATTTTGTATATTAACTGAAACACTGGGTCACACAGCCCTCTTCCCTTAGGATGATTTTTCTCCTAGGTCCACCTCAGAACCATAAAAATAGATTTCAGTCCTACTAGAAACCTTTGGCCTGAACTTGGTCATATTGTCACATTGCATTACAAGAGTGTTTAGGAAATGCAGTCTCTAGCTGAAGGCTGTGTGCCAGATAACTTATTGGGGTTGGAAGAGGGGAGCTATTATTAAAGGGAAAAAGAGGTAATAAGTCCCAGGGAACCAAGCAGTTTTTGCCACACCCATTGTCAAAGCAAAAGTTGTTGGAGGAAAAGAGAGATTCTGGTCCCTGTCAACCTAATTCATCCTTAGCCTAGACTCAGAGTGTCATGTCTAGGACCTAGTCAGAGACAGCACTATAAATAAAAGCCAAAGCTATCAAAGATGTGTAATTAAATAGTAGGCAAGCCAGAGGGGCATAAGGCAAACTGTTTTAGGACTTCTCTAACATATTGGGGAAATGGGAGATGATGCCTCCTATTAAACCAAAACCCACCATGCAGCTATGTTACCTTAAGAACTCAGTGGCAGAAGCAGACATTCAGCCTAGCAGCTAAGATACCCACATTCCGCATCAGACTCCTAGACCCTGCTCCTGGCTCCAGCTTCCTGCTAATGCAACCCTGCGAGGCAGCAGGGGTGGCTCAACAACTGGGTTCCTACCACCTACATAGGAGACCTGGACTGAGGTCTAAGCTCCCAGCTTTGGCCATGGTTCAGTCCCAGCTGTTGCAGATATTTGGGGAGCGGAACAGTGAATGGGAGCTCTGTCTCTATGCTGTCTCTCTCAAATAAATAATTAAAATAAAATGAATTGTTTGCAATGCCTTGCAGATTTCAGGGTCTGGTTGAGTATGGGAGAAACCATGGTGGAGACACACGGGAGATGGCAGTGCCTGGCAATAGCCTGCAGCACTTTATGGGAGGCAGTAGAAATAATGCAAGGGACAGTTGTATTCACTTGGAGAGTGCAGTGATGGACACAGCACTAACTGGGCCGGGAAGAATAAAAAACATCCTGGGAGAGGCAGGCACTCATCGGAGGGGAGGAGCAGAGAGAGCGACAGTACCCAGGAACACCACATGGAAGCAGACTGTGTTTATTCCTGATACATGAGAGGCACTTGCAAAGGGCCGGAGGAAATGCAGGGGTATGTGCCTAAGGTATGTGTGTGCAGGAATGATGTGCATAAGCGTGTGTGTGCACATGCTCCATGTTTGACAAGATGATATTTAGCATAAAATCTTTCACAAACTAGCACAGTGAATTTCTGTTACGAAAGTTGATACAATCTTACTTGTATGCACAAGAGACCAAGGCATGGAGCAACCAGTCAGCCCAGCTAAATATTATCTTCCACTATAAACACCTTTCAAGAATATGCTCAGCACTTTTTGTACGGAGTAACTGCAACCTTCAAATATATGCATAAAAGGGGGCTACCTTTGCTCATTTTTGAAAGAAGAAAATGAAATTAGAGGTTTCAGAATTTACCTAGTGCTTTTCAATCAAAAAGTTATAGAAACAAACAAACAACAACAACAAAAAACCTGGACCCAAAGCACTGGTACTAATGCCCACTTTTAATATCGTGGTGTGTTATCAAATGGGAAGATGCTGCCACCTATAGAAATTGCATACTTGCCTACCAGAGCAAGGAATCGGGTGATTTAGGTGGACATTTCTTACACCAGGCACACCCAGGGACCTTGAGGCACAGTACAACTGTGGGAAAATGTTGGTGCTGATGCTGTGCTGTAGTGGTTTAAGATCTGCTGCCTTTGATGCTGGGATCCAATATGAGCGCTGGTTTGAGCAACAGCTGCTCCACTTCCAATCCAATTCCCTGCCAATGCACCTGAGAAAGCAATAGAAGATGGTCCAAGTCCTTGGTCCCCTGCCACCCACATGGGAGACCCTGATGGGGTTCCAGGCTTCTGCTTTAGCCTGGCCCAGCCCTGGTACTTGTGGCTATGAGAAATGAACCAGTAGATGGAAGATTTCTCTCTCTCTCTCTCTTTTTAAACTTTTATTTAATGAATATAAATTTCCAAAGTACAGCTTATGGATTACAATGGCTCCTCCCCCTCATAACTTCCCTCCCACCCACAACCCTCCCCTTTCCCGCTCCCTCTCCCCTTCCATTCACATCAAGATTCATTTTCAATTTTCTTTATATACAGAAGATCAGTTTAGTATATATTAAGTAAAGATTTCAACAGTTTGCCCTCACATAGAGACACAAAGTGAAAATACTGTTGGAGTACTAGTTATAGCATTAAATCACAATGTACAGCACATTAAGGACAGAGATCCTACATGATATTTTTTAAAAAAATTGATTAATTTTCTATGCAATTTCCAATTTAACACCAAGTTTTTTTTCATTTTCAATTATCTTTATATATAGAAGATCGATTCAGTATATACTAAGTAAAGATTTCATCAGTTTGCACCCACACAGAAACAGAAAGTGTAAAAATACTGTTTCAGTACTAGTTATAGCATTACTTCACATTGGACAACACATTAAGGACAGAGATCCTATATGAGGAGTAAGTGCACAGTGACTCCTGTTGTTGACTTAACAAATTGACACTTGTTTGTGGCGTCAGTAATCTAACTAGGCTCTAGTCATGAGTTGCTGAGGCTATGGAAGCGTTATCCTCTGCTCTTCTCTTTTTTTCTCTGTCCCTCTCTTTCTCTGTAACTCTTTCAAATAAACAATAAAATAATTTTCAATAAAAGTGGGAAAACATCAAAATCACTATCTCTTATAAAATATGTTAATAAGATTCCTATTATTTACTCTCATTATTCAATGCTGCCTTTCTGCTTCTCTGACACCTAACTGTGATAATATGACACAAAAATACTAGGATGTGCTGACTCCCTGACCCTAGCTCCTCTTCTCCCAACAGATGGACCATCTGAGCCCTGCCAACAGGCTCCACTTCAGAGTCAGGCAAATCACTCCCTCACCTTTGCACTTGCTTTTAATACTTAAAAAATCATGCATGTGGAAGTTTGTAGGACATAGTAAGCCTCAGCAGGTTTTTAAAAAAGCTTTTATTAATGAATGCATTTTTCATAGGTACAACTTTAGGAATATAGTGGTTCTTTCTCCCATACCCACCCTCCCACCCCAACTCCTGTCTCATCTCCTACTCCCTCTCCCATACTCTTCTTCATTACGGTTCATTTTTAGTTTAATTTTATACACAGAAGACCAACTCTATATTAAGTACAGATTTCAACAGTTTGCAAACACACACACACACACACACAACATATAGAATACAGTTTGAGAACACGTTTTGCAATTAATTCTAATAGTACAACTCATTAAGAATGGAGGTCCTACATGAGGAATAAGTGTACAGTGACTTCTATTGTTCCTTTAACAATTAACACTCTTATTTAAGACAGCACTGATCACCCTAAGATCTTGTCATGGCCTGCCAAGGCTATGGAAGCCATTTGTGACCACAAATTCCATTAGTGTTTGGACTTGGCAATAAGCAAGATGGAAGTTCTCCCTCCATTCAGAGAAAACTATATTCTTCTTTGATGGTTCTTTCTTTCCACTGAGGTCTCACAGAAATCTTTAGTGTAGGATATTTTTTGCCAGAGTCTTGGCTTTCCATGCCTGAAATTCAGCAGGTTTTAATATCCTTCCTCTTTTCTAACATGGAACTTCACAAATTCTCTAAATATAATATTATTTTCTTAAAGCTAAAGAGGTATAAAGTTTATATAAAAGCTACTTGCCATCCCACTTTAAGTTCATCAAGGTTCCTGCTCAAACAGGCCTTAGTTAATAGATAGCAATTTTAGACTGAACCTATTTTGATGATTTCTATCTGAATTGCTTGGTCTTTAACAGGTTCAAGTGAGTCACATGTGCCCAGGCTCAATCCTGTGGGGTCTGAAAAGATTTGTGGGACCTGGATGCCCCACCTAACTAACCATGGGGACAGAGCCTTGGAGAAAGTCAGGAAATCAAGCCAAGGAGGCAGACAATTGGTACATACACACACTGTTGTTGAAGGGAGGAGATGTTTTGTAAACCAGAATAAGGAGACATGGAGCTTGGAAGGACACCAGGGCATCTGTTCATATCCTACAGGGATGGGCAAACCATGAGCGTGGATAAGGTCAGATAGAACATCGCCCACCTGCCTGCCTGGCTTCTGTGTGTTCCTGCAGGTGGAACCAAGGCTGCCACTTCCCATCCCACACTGCTGTCACAAAGAGATTTTGTATTATTCAACCTAAAACATCCCCCCAGCTAATCTTTTCACTCATATAACCTCAAAACATTTCTTCAATAATTGAGAGAAACTCAAGTTCTTCCACTTATTGATGGGCAATGTGACCCGGTGTGAGATACCCAAACTTTTTTTTTTAGACAGGCAAAGTGGACAGTGAGAGAGAGAGACAGAGAGAAAGGTCTTCCTTTACCGTTGGTTCACCCTCCAATGGCCGCTGTGGCCAGCGCACCGTGCTGATCCGAAGCCAGGAGCCAGGTGCTTCTCCTGGTCTCCCGTGTGGGTGCAGGACCCAAGGACTTGGGCCATCCTCTACTGCACTGCTGGGCCACAGCAGGGAGCTGGCCGGGAAGAGGGGCAACCGGGACAGAATCCGGCACCCCGACCAGGACTAGAACCCGGTATGCCGGCACCACAGGTGGAGGATTAGCCTATTGAGCCCCAACACCGGCCAGAGATACCCAAATCTTGAGTCTTGAGTCTTGATCCCATGTTTGTACTGCAGTCATCAGACAAGTGGATATTGAAGATCACTGTCTCTGAAGTTCTGTCTGAAGTGAAAGAGGGGGCAGACAGAAACTTGACTCTGGATGCCAGGAAGCACAAATGAGCACCTTTAAAAAATGTTGTTAATTATTTTGCTATTCAGAAGTATTTTTGTTATCACACAAAGTATTTACATTTGCTGAAAATGATCATTTATCCACAATTAACATCTCTTTATTGGTCATTCCATGAAACCAATATAAACTCAACCCAATTTGATAGCTAATAGAGGTCCAATTCCTGGACTATTTCATACTTTATACATTAGATTATGAAATAATAGACAAAAATTTGGAAGCATGTACTATGCTAAATATTTCTATCTATTATCTTGTTTACCCTTCCCAGTAGAGCCATTGGGTCCTTCAGCCCTACTAGTGAGGACACTAGTGAGAGAATTAAGTAATTTGCTAAAAGTTAGACCGCTAATAAATTTTAGAGCTGGATTTTTAACTTAAGTAGTTTGATACCAGAATCCTGCTAACTGGAGAAATGTGGATAGTAGAATGTGCTGAATCCTATAACATAAATAACTGTTCTTAACATAAATAACTGTTCTGGAAAGGAATGTCATCATTAGCCATCAGCTGAGTGGCTCTGTGATGCCTTTAGCAGTGAGACAAACCACAGAGGTCATGGCTGCTTGAAGGTCATATGCTTTGTCTCTGTAGTGCTAGGGTCACTCCAAGAGGTAGCCCAAGGGCTGGTACATAGGGAGTTTACAGAACAAATCTGATGCTCTCCCAAGAGTCTCTGAAATCATCACGGACTCATAACCAGGAGGATGAATTTGTGCAGGCACATAGAGATGCATATCAGACAAGCACACTGAAGTGGCAGAGAAAGCTAGCATTAATCTCTGATTCCTCAACAACTATCCATATTTTCGGTCTACATTCCTTAAGGTCCCCATATCTCTCCAATCTACTCCAATATGACTTTCATCCTCTACTTGAACTTAATTTCCTGGCAGTGACCTAGATCTTTGATACTTGAAATGTATTCCATCGTTGCCAGGCAGCTTGTTAGGAACGTAGAAAAACACAAAATTACTGCCCCAATTTCAGAATACAGTTTTAGAAATATCGCCAGGTGATCTTCACACTCAGAAGGTTGAGAAACATTGACAAAGGGCCTTCTGAAAGCCAATGTTCCATCCTCATGGCTCTGAGTCACACTTGGCATGGGTGACCATTCTTAAATTTTTGAAACATTTTTATCCAGGTTTTGGAAACATAACCTTTTTGTGGTTTACTTCCTACCTCATAAGCCATTCCTTTTCATATTCCTCTTATGACTTTTTCCTTTATCCCTCTGCCTTTCCTACATACTTCTAAACACTGAAGTGTCCTCAGGAATAGACTTTGGACCTCTTCATTTCTATATCTCTACTCTTCCTTCTAAACACTGACAATGACTTTAAACTTTATATCTCTACTCAAACCTCCCACCTAAGCTGAAGATTTGGATATAAATTTTCCTACAAGACATGCCCACTTGGGTGTCTTTTTAAAAACTCAATAAAACTTTAATCAGATTGAATCATTGACTCCATACCTCACCTCTCCAAGTCTTCTCCATCTCAACAAACAGCATCATTTCCTATCATTGCTTCGACCTAAAATCCAAACAGCACCCTCCAGTATATCTCTTCCCTCATATTCCATATCCAAACCAATCCATTAGCAAGTGCTAGCAACACTATCTCCACAGTAAATCCAAAATCTAAAAATTTCTTTCCACATCCATTATACAATCCTACATAACTTTGAACCAATGCTCTCCTGCTTGATTCTGATCCATTCTCCAAATAGCCTCAAGAGAAATCATTTAAAGCATAAATCAACGTATGTCTTACTCTGCCTAAAACATCCAATGTCTTCCCATAATAAGGACAATAAGGTCCAATTTTTGCTAAGCCATCACAAATGTCCAACAGAAAGTGATCATTTAATTTTTTATTGTTCACTAATACCAAAGGTTAGCAACTTCAATATTGACCCAATAGTTTGATAATGACTTTAAATTTAATTTCTTCCATCTTTTTAATCCATTATCATCAGTGCATCTCACCCCAAGAGTGCAAGATAGCTGCTGCAGCTCCAAATATCCTCATATAATGATGTCCAAGATTAGGAAGAAAAGACTTCATTTCAACAGGAGGAAGAAGACTCTTTCTCATATGCTTCAAGTAGACTTCTTCCTCAGATGCCAGAGCTGAGTCACATGACTAGCTAGTTCTAAATGAATTACTGCTAAAGAAAAAATCCATGACAATCAACTCATTTCTTAGAAAAAGTAGAAATTATTCCTTTACAGAGAGCATTGTGGCTCCATTTATGAATAGCCACTAGTTATTATTTTCTGCATGCAATGTTTTCCCTCTCAAAGAGAACATTATCTTTACCTCTCCAGCAGGACATCCCCAACCATCCTAAATAATGTGGCCCTTCCCCTAAAACTGCTTCCTCATCAGCTACTGCATATCACGTTTTAAAATTTTACTTTTTTCACAGAACTTATAAGTGTACAAAATTATGATATTATGGGTTTATATTACCTATCTCTATATTCTAAAATGTATGTTTAACGGGCTTTGCATTTTGTCACTGGTTTTCTCCAATACATAAAACAGTGATTCCAACAATTCTTGTTGACTGACTAGTTGCCTATAACCAAATAACTCCACATGCAAGCTCCTAAGTGTATGCTAATAGGGTAACCTCATTCATCATTTAGGCCAGGCATAACAAGAAATGAGACAACTAGATTAGAGAACAAACTTAAAAAGGAACAAATTAACTGATGACTGGTTTTGTTCACTTCTTAACCTGTGGTAATATCTAGAAACTTTTATATTTCTCCCTGTATAGATATAAATATTGCTAAGTAAAATCTATTAGTTTTGGAAACTTTAGATGAAAAAAGGTCCTGAGAATACTTAGACCAAATGGACCCAACTGATATCTACAGAATTTTTCACCCCACAGTTTTATAATACACATTCTTCACATCAGTGCATGGAACTTTCTCTAGGATAGACTGTATTCTAGGCCATAAAACAAGTCTTATCAAATTGAAAAAAATAAAATCATACCATGCATGTTCTCTGATTACAATGGAATGAAGCTGGAAATCAATAACTCAAGAATCTCTAGATTATATGCAAACACGTGGAGACTGAACATCATGCTCCTGAATGAACAGTGGGTCATAAAAGAAATCAAATCATAAATCAAAAAATTTCTGGAAATGAATGAAGATAGCAATACATCATATCAAAACTTATGTAATATAGCAAAAGCAGTGTTAAGAAGGAAGTTTATAGCAATTGGTGCTCACATCTAGAAATTGGAAAGGCACAAAATAAATGAGCTATCAATGCATCTCAAGGATCTAGAAAAACAATAGCAAACCAAACCCAAAACTAGTAGGAGAAGAGAAATAATTAAAATGAAAGAATAAATCAACAAATCAGCAAAATGAAGAGCTGGTTTTTTGAAAAAATAAAAAATTGATATACCATTGACCATTGGTATACCAAAAAAAGAGGGAGAAGACCAAAATTAAAACAAGAGATGAAAAAGGAAATGTAACAACAGATACCACAGAAATAAAAAGAATCATCAGGAATTATTACAAAGAACTCTATGCCAACAAATTGGGAAACTTTGAAGAAATGTATAGATTTCTGGACACATAGAATCTACCAAAATTGAGTCATGAAGACATAGAAAACCTAAACAGACCCATAAGCAAGATGGAAATTGAGTCATAAATGAAGAACCTCCCAACAACAACAACAACAGCAAAGCCCAGGGCCAGACGACTTCACTGCTGTATTCTACCAGTCATTTAAAGAACTAATTCTATTTTCTCAAGCTATTCAAAATGTTGAAAGGGAGAGAACCCTCCCAAACTTCTTTTTTAAAAGATTTATTTAATTATTTGAAAGTCGAGTTACACACAGAGAGAAGGATATGCAGAGAGAGAGAGAGAGAGAGAGAGAGATCATTAATCTGCTGGTTTACTCCCCAGTTGGCTGCAATGGCCAGAGCTGTGCCGACCTGAAGCCAGGAACCAGGAGCCTCCTCTGGGTCTTCCCACATGGGTGCAGGGGCCCAATAACTTGGGCCATCTTCTGCTGCTTTCTCAGGCCATAGCAGAGAGCTGGATGGGCAGTAGAGCAGCGGAGACTCAAATCGGCATTCATATGGGATGCCAGAACTGCAGGCAGTGGCCCTACCCACTATGCCACTGCAATGGCCCCCCCAAACTCCTTCTATGAAGCCTGCATCACCTTACTTCCTAAACCAGAAAAAGATACAACAGAGAAAGAGAACTATAGACCAATTTTCTTGGTGAACATAGATGCAAAAGTGCTCAGCAAAATGTTAGCCAATTGAATCCAACAATACATGAGAAAGATTTATCCTGGTTTGCAGGGATGTTTCAAGATTTGTAAATCAATCAAAGTGATATATCATATCAACAAACTGAAGAAGAAAAATTATATGGTTAGCTCAATAGATGCAGAGAAAGTATTTGATAAGATACAACATCCTTTCATGATGAAAACTTAAAGTAAATTTGGTACAGAAGGAACATTTCTCAACACAATCAAGGTAATTTATGACAAACTCATGGCCAGCATCCTATTGAATGAGGAAAAGATGGAGATATTTCCTTTAAGATCCAGAACCAGACAAAGATGCCCATTCACACCATTGCTGTTTAATATAGTTCTGGAAGTTTTAGCCAGAGCCATTAGGCAAGCAAAATAAATCAAAGGGATACAAATTGGGAATGAGGAAGTCAAACTATCCCTATTTGCAGATGATATGATTATATATATAGGGGATCCAAAAGAGTCCACTGGGAGGCTATTGGAACTCATAAAAGAGTTTGGTAAAGTAGAAGGGTTAAAACCAACACAGAAAAATCAGTGCCTTTGTATACACAGACAATGCCATGGCTGAGAAAGAACTTTTAAGATCAATCCCATTCACAATAGCCACAAAAAGAATTAAACACTTTGGAATAAATTTAACC
Source organism: Sylvilagus floridanus (assembly GCA_949820135.1). NCBI lineage: Eukaryota > Metazoa > Chordata > Mammalia > Lagomorpha > Leporidae > Sylvilagus > Sylvilagus floridanus. The sequence goes on from OX463225.1 coordinate 126,532,916, forward strand.
AAGGATGTCAAAAATCTCTATGATGAAAATTACAAAACATTAAAGAAAAAGGACATTAAAAATGGAAAAATCTTCCATGTTTATGGATTGGAAGAATCAATATCATGAAAACGTTCATACTACCCAAAGCAAATTATACATTCAATGTGATCCCAATCAAAATACCAAAGATATTATTATTAGATCTAGAAAAAATGATGTGAAATTCATATGCAAAACAGGAGACCCCAAATAGCTGAAGCAATCTTATACAACAAAAACAAAGCCAGAGGCATCACAATGCCAGATTTCAAGACATACTACAGGACATTATAATCAAAACAGCCTGGTGCTCTCACAAAAACAGACATGTAGACCAATGGAACAGAATAGAAACTCCAGAAAGCAATCTAGCATCTACAACAAAGTTATCTTTGACAAAGGATCTAAAATCATTCCTGGATCAAGGACAGTCTCTTCAACAAATGGTGCTTGGAAAACTAGATCTCTGCATGCAGAAATATAAAACTAGACCCCTACCTTACACCTTACACCTTACACAAAAATCCACTCAAAATGGATCAAAGACATAAATTTATGATCCAATACCATCAAATACTAGAGAACATTGAGGAAACTCTGCAACCATCAGCACAGGCACATTTTTCTTGGAAAAGACTGCCGAAGCACAAGCAACCAAAGACAAAATAGACAAATAGTTTTACATCAAGCTAAGTTTCTGCACTGAAAAAGAAACATTCAGCAAAATGAAAAAACAACCAACAATACAGGATAAAATATTAGCAAACTATGCAACTGAAAAAGGCTTAACATTTAGAATCTAAACAGCTCAAGAAGTTCAACAACAATAAAACAAACAACCCAGTTAAGAAATGAGCAAAGGACTTGAACAAGCATTTTTCAAGAGAGGAAATTCAAATGGTCAAAAGACACTTGAAAAAATGCTCAAGATCACTAGCCATCAGGGAAATGCAAATCAAAATCACAATGAGGTTTCACCTCTCTCCAGTTAGGATGGCTGTGATACAGAAATCAACAAACAACAAATTCTGGCAAGGATTGGCAGGGGGAGGCACCCTAATCCACTGTTGGTGGGAAAGTAAACTGGTGCAGCCACTGTGGAAGACAGTATGGAGATACCTCAGAAATCTGAATATAGACCACCCATTCCATACCTGGGAATTTACCCAAACCAAAAGAAATCAGCATCTGAAGGAGTTATCTGTATCCCCAAGTTTATTGCAGCACAATTCACAATAGCTAAGATATAGAATCAACTCAGATGTCCATCAACTGTTGACTGGATAAAGAAATTATGATATATATACACTATGGAGTATTACTCAGCTGTATAAAAATGAAATTATATCCTTTGCAACAAAATGGACACAACTGGAAACCATTTTACTTAGTGAAATAAGCCAATCCTCCAAAGAAAGATACCATATGATTTCCCTGACCTAAGGTAACTAACAGAGTCCTTAAAATGTAATGTATTGGGTTGAAATAGACATTTTGAGGTTTGATGATTGTTTACGGCCCTTGTCTCTTATGTTGAGAAACAGTGTTTTTTTTTCTTCATACTATTTGTTGAAATCTTTTACTTAGTACAGTGTTAACTTTATGATCATTAAGTAAAGTGAAATTGGATCTTTGTAAAAAGTAAGAGTGGGAATGAGTGAGTGAGGAGGAAGACAGGCTGGAGCATGGGCAGGAGGGAGGGTAGGGTGTGAAGTGACACTATGCTCCTAAATCTGTATATATGAAATACATGAAACTTGTATACCTTACATAAATTTTTTTTAAAAAAAAATTTAAAGGTCCTGAGAAACTGCCAACATAGGTTAACATGGCTACTCTGAAGTCCTGGGTGAAGTTGCCAACAGCTTATGGCTAAGAAGCAGTTATTCCATGGACAAGAAGAAGCACTAAAGCCAAGCATTTTTTAAAAATTCCATTTAAACTCCCTTTCAGGGTAGTATCATATGTAATTTTGTACCAGACAACAGAAATGACCAAAGTGGAACTATTTTTTGTTCTAAACAAACTATGAAGGATGGCAAAGTAGACAAAGGGATCACAGGGTCTGCTTCCTGGATTTAGACATCACACAGACCACGGTTTAACCTCAAGGTCTTCCAAACCTGGCAGGTGTCTTGGTGGAATAACTTAATCTCCATGAATCTTAGTAGTTTCATCTGTTCTGAAGCTCACATCTCAGCAATATCAGAGGGATTATATAGGTCAATGCACATGAAGTATCCGGCAGATAGGAAATACTCAATTCATCCTAGTCCAGCTTGCTTCCAAATTTGCTAGCATGAATTGAGGCTCACCTGAAGCAGAGAAATTGAGATACAATAATTTATGCTACCACCTATCATGCAGTATTAGAACTAGGAAAAATGTTAAGACTTTTAATCCTACCATTATGTTTTTCATCAAATGAAGAGCTGCAGAGTTTCTTTCAACCACAATCTCTGTGGCTAAATGGAATGATTGAAACCAGGCTTTCCTTTCCAAGAATTTCTTTTCAATAATCTAATTTTCATATAAGGCATGATATAAATGCTCTATTGTAACTCATGGGAGAGAGCTCAAGTTTGGAAAAACTCTGAAGGTAATGCAAATATTGCACCATTCGTAGTGTCAGGGCATGGCCTGGAATACAAGGTGCTCACATCTAAGTGATTTTCCCATTACTCTAGCCCTAATGGTCTAGGATGCATTCTCCTAGAATGCCCCAGTGTCAGTGCTGGCACTGTTTCCCCAGGGGAAAGACTGTTACAAGGAAAGAAGCATCCAATTTTCCATTTCCCCCAAATCACTCAAAATCTTGTACCTCAACAATGACTCAGAAAGCAGAAGTCGGTTATACAAACAGCTACATCTATAATAGTATCAAAAGAATAAAATACATAGGAATAAGGTTAACAAAGAAGTAAAACAATTGTACAATGACCACCACAAACATCATTGGTTTGGGGCTGGTATTGTGGCACAGTAGATTAAGCCACCACCTGGAAACTGGCATCCCATATAAGTACCAGTTCAAGTCATGGCTGATCCATTTTGAGATCCAGCTACCTGTTAATGTGCCAGGAAGGTAGCAGATGATGGTCCAAATATTTGGGTCCCTGACACCCTTGTGGAAGATCTGGATGGAGTTCCTGGCCCCAGTTTTGACCTAATCTAGCCCTGACTCTTGCAGCCATTTGGGGAGTGAACCAGCAGATGGGAAGTCTCTCTGTTATAATTCTGTCTTTCAAATCAATCAATAAATAAATCTTTTTTAAAATGTTACATCTACCTATACAATATTTTCAAAACCTTACCACTTTAGTGCTTCCACCACTACTGACAGGTCCAAGCTAATATTACTCTGACTTCAATTATTGCCTTAATCTCCTAGTGGGTGTCTCCTGCACCAGGCTCTCTGCTCCTGCTGTTTGCAGGTCTTTATTGTTCATTGCTCCTTGTAAAACAGACACCGTCGTGCCTACCTCTGCTCAAACTCTCCAAAATCATCTCATCTTATTCAACAAAGAAGTCAAGCGTCCTCCAATAGATTACAAATTCCCCTACAAATCTGGAGACCTGTCAGTCCTTTCAGCTTATCTGCATCACTCCATCTGCTCCTGCTACATTGTCCTCCTTGATGTCCCTTAACTTGTCAGGAACTCACTCTCAGAGTGGCTCCACCCACCATTCCCTTGTGTTTTTTCCTAGATATCTGCATGTCTAGACAGAGAGATATCAGTCTTTTTAAGTCTTGATCAAATACCCCCTTCTCAGGAACACTTTCTCTTAACCATCTTTGTAAAGTTAAGCCAACACTTCTGCTTACCTGCTCCTCGATTTTCACTTCCTTCCTCCATATACCTTTCACCACCTGAGAATCCATGCATTTCACTTCATTTGTTGTTAGCCTTCCTTTACTAGAAAGTAAGTTTCTTAGAGCAGGCTTTGTTCATTGCAGTCTACATAGTGCTTGACACGTGGTATGTGTTCAATGGCAGAGTTACAGAAAGGGAGGAGAGAGAGAGAGAGAGAGAGAGAGAGAGAGAGAGAGAGAGAGAGAGAGATCTTCCATATGCTGGTTCACTCCCTAAATGGCCACAATGGCGAGGACTGGACCAGGCCAAACCAGGAGTCTAGAACTCCATCTGGGCCTCCCACATGGGTAGAATGGCTCAAGTTATTTTTTAGCATCTTTTGCTGTTTTCCTGGACATGTTATCAGGGAGCTGGATCAGAAGTGGAGTGGCCAAGAATGAACTAGTGCCCATATGGCATCACAGATGGCAGGTTAACTTATTATGCCACAATGCTGGCCATTCAATGAATATTTTGATTAAGTGAATTGCATGGCTTGGGGACAGCTACTCACTTCATCTATGAAAAGGACTGGGATGTATACAAGTCAAGGCTGGTTACATTTTTAGACTCGGGTTCTCCTGGTTCTTTCTGGTTTAGTTATGTGTGTGCATTGGCGAAACTTTCTACACTTCTGCCATCGTACATATATCCTTTACACCATACACAGCTGAATATGGCTTCTATGCCATGTAACTGGTACTTTAGTGACTACACACATGAACTTTTGGCTCTTACAGGCCTTGTAAGGGTAAATGAAATCAAGACCATATAAACGCTGAATAAGAAAATCTAGGAGCCAGTGTTGTGGCATAGTGAGTGGAGCTGCCACCTGCAATGCCAGCATCCCATGTGTGTGCCAGTTCAAGTCCTGGATGCTCCACTTCTGATCTATCTCCCTGCTAATGGCCTAGGAAAAGCAGCAGAAGGTGGCCAAAATGTTTGGATCCTTGCCACCCATGTGGGAGACTTGGAGGAAGCTCCTGGCTCCAGGCTTCAGCTTGGCCCAGCCCTGATCATTGCAACCATCTGGGGGTTGAACCAACAGATGGAAGATTTCTCTCTGCCTCCCCCTCTCTTCCTAATTCTGCCTTTCAAATAAATAAATAAACCTTTTTTTTAAAAAAAAAAAGAGAGAAAGTCCAAATGGCTTTGAATTATTTGAGTGAAAATGTAGGAGCACTTCTTTGAGAAAATGTCAACAAACCTCTGCTTTCACAGGCAAACAATTTTAAAATGTCCAAAGGCCCTTGTCCCCCTAAATATCCAAAAGGAAGATGAGATGACTGTCCTCAGCTCCTATGTATTCCAACAAATATTAAAACTGGTGGGAGAAAATTTGCTTTTGACCTTTTATTCCCCCATCACTCTCACCTCACATAAAATAAAGGCTGCAGTTGGAGTTATTTTTCTTTCTTAAAAATAAAACAGAGATAAAATCTGAAAGACCAAGAGTTTTCCCCTCCCATGCCCATACCTTTCCAATTTTAGCTCACCTTCTCAAATGCTAATTTTTTTGTTAAAGCAGTTGTTCATTTCTCCCAGTTGCTTGTGAATTTACTTCTAACCTAAAAACAAGACATAAATGATCCAAGTGACAATGTTGCCTCAGGAAATTTGCTGCTCAGTTCCCATTAATGACAGAACAAATAGTAGTATCTTACATGTGCTCACTGGAAGGCTTTTCTTACATGGAGCACAGATGTTGTCTGATAAAAATACCTTACAAAGCTGTGCTTCAACATTTACAACTGATCCAGATGTGGCTAAGGATAGCATGGAGAGTTTCCCTTTGGATCCTCAGTACCAACATTGAGAACAGTCACATGCTTTTCCAGAAGGCAGTGGTGTGAAGGGTCGTGTGAGGGATTGGGGCTGTTTGGGCAGGTGCCCTACCCCTGACTGCCAAAGAATCAAGAGACAGTATTGAAATCAAGGGACTTGAGTTCATGATCCAACTCTAAATTACCAAGATGTATCAAGGACTTCTCTTTACTTCTTTAAGACTCATTTAAAAAAAAAGATTGACTTATTATTTGATAGCCAGAGTTACAGACAGAGAAAGGAAGAGACAGGGTGATAGGTCTCCCATTGGCTGGTTTTCTCCCCAAATGGCCACAATGGCTGGAGTTGGGCTGATCTGAAGCCAGGAGTCAGGAGCTTCTTCCAGGACTCCCATTTGGGTGCAGGGGCCCAAGCACTTGGGGGCCATTTTCCACTGCTTTCCCAAGCCATGGCAAAGAACTGGATCAGAAGAGCAGCAGCCTGGACAGGAACTAGTGACCATATGGAATGTCAGCACCACAGATGGAAGCTCAACTTACTACCCCACAGGACTGGCCTAAGACTCATTCTCTAAGATGAATTGATGCAACACTCTCTGCTCCACAAGGCTCTTAGTAGTCTATGAAAAACATGGGGACAAGACTTTATAATGATGCATTATAAAGTTAGTTATCAGTGGTATGACAGTCAGTTCAGTTGACTGAGAACTTTAGCATGGGTTTGCTATAAAGTCTTTGATCAATGAGCTGTTACTTGATGCCTACGATGGACCATGCACTGGGTTAGGCATTTCATACATTATCAAATTCTATCAGTAGTATTCATTAAATTGTTTCATAAACCTTGGGAAGTTAGTATTATTAGCACCATTTAACAGATGGAAGTCCATATAGTTGGCAGTGTGTAGACAAACCCAGGGTCCAGGCATTTCCACCTATAACACTGACCCTCCATCACCTCACACTGCCTCTTAAGAAACGCTGAGCCCCTGAATTGGTTTCACCTCTACAAGCGAGGAATTACCAGTCCTAAATGAATCCAATTGGTCCCCCCATCTTGTTACTAAAATATCAGAGAAGATTCACAAGAAGAAGACAATGGCTCATGACATTCTGAAAACCACAATGGCAAACCACTCCATAATGCTGGAAATGGAGATGAATTGATAATAACAGGAGCACCTACAGATCCATGTGAAGAAAACTCTGACAAGTCTGACTTCTCTTCATGGACCAGAGGCCACCTAACCAAAAGTAAAAAAATGATTTGTGCCCTTTCTTCATGTATGAGGATATTCAAGAAATTTCATAAGGAGCCAACACTGGCACTGCAAGTTAAGAGGTTATTTATGATGCCAGCATTGCTTATCAGAGAGCCAGTTCAAGCCCTGGATACTCTGCTTCCAATGCAGCTCCCTGCTAATGTGCCTGGGAAGGCAGCAGAAGATAGCTCAAGTGCTTGGGCCCCTTTCCACTTATGTAGGAGATCCAGATGGATTTTGTGCCTCCTGGCTTCTACTGGCTCAGAAAATTGCAGCCATTTGGGGAGTGAACCCACAGACAAAAATTTCTCTCTCTCTCTCTCTGTCCATTCCCTCCCTCCCTCCCTCACTAACTCCCTTCCTTCATCCCTTTCTTTCTCCCACTGTCTCTCTTTGTTCCTCTGACTTTCAAATAAATGTCTTTTTCTTAAGATCATGAAAACGCATATCACAAAAAATGAAGATTTCAAAATGCTTTAGTATCAAAATGAACATCTTTTCATTCCATTTTCTGTGAACTAAAAAAGATATTTATTTATTTTAAAGACAGAGAGGTTGGGGCTGGTGCTGTGGCATAGCAGGTAAAGCCGTCACCTGCAGTGCTGGCATCCCATATGGGCACTGGTTTGAGACCCAGCTACTCCATTTCCGATCTAGCTCTCTGCTATGGCCTGGGAAAGCAGTAGAAGATGGTCCAAGTCCTTGGGCCCCTGCACCTGCATGGGAGACCCAGAAGAATCTCCTGGCTCTTGGCTTTGGTTCAGCACAGCTTTGACTGTTGTGGTCATCTGGGGAGCAGGTTCTAAAAAGAAGACTCTTTCTCTCTCTCTCTCTCTCTCTCTCTCTCTCTCTCTCTCTCCCCCTCTCTCTCCCTCTTTTTCTCTCTCTGTGTAGCTCTGACTTTCAAATAAATAATAAAAATAAATCTTTAAGAAACAAGAAAGTCAGAGAAGTAGACAGAGATATCCCATCTGCTGATTCACTCCCCCAAATGCCCCCAACAGCCAGGGGTGGGCCAGGCCAAAGCAAAGAGCTTGGAACTTATTCTGAGTCTCCCACATGTGTGGCAGGGACCAAAGTACATGAGGAATCACCTGCTGTCTCATAGGGTGCACACTACCATGAGGTTTCTTGGTGGAAAAACCCAGTGGCCATGTACATTATAAACAGCAGTTTTTAAAGAATCATATTGATACTAAATATTAGAAAATAAAAAGTTAACTCAGACTCAGGAAATCAAAGGTATATAAGTTGAAGCATCTAGAAACCTAAACAATGAATTATGAATTAGGATTTCTACTCATCTACTGACCCTTCAACTGTGGATTTGAAAAGAGGATTACACCACCATATAGGGAACCACCACACGAGCCAAAAAATGCCTTGACTATGAACAAAAATGGACAGATAAATAGCTAAAGGGAAGCAACCAAAATAGGACTATAAAACAAAAAATACTTCCAACTACAAAGTACCTAGAAGACCTAGAATGAGGGAGTTTCCTTGAAACTAATCTTTGGTTGGACACAGAAGAAAATGTCCAGAAATTGACTAACATCCTTAATAGAAGCCTAGAAGAAGTGACCCTCTCTGAAGCAGGGGCAGAAAATTGACAAGAATCAGCAGAATGAGGTGATAAGGCAAACAGGACTAGGAAAAGGCAACAAAGTAAGACAAAAAGAAACACAAATAAGATTACAAATTTTCTGGCAAAGAAAACCACACCTAGGATTAGAGTTCTTGTTGAAGGAGGTAACAAAACAGAAACAATGCTATAGAGAAATGTATTGAATGATGTGATGGAAGGATTAGATAAGGTCTTTGACAATGCAGAAGCTGAGATTTTTAAAGGAAGGAAAAAGGGAAAATGTGTGGAAGTGACAACAAGGAGCCAGGAGAATCCCCCAGCACCATTCAGGCTCTAAGAGATGCAGGATGGGAAGGGAAAGAGATTCCCTTTGTAGGACTGTAGGAAACAAGCAGATTTAGTGAAGAAGAATGAGGAGGAGGAGGAGGAAGAGGAGGAAAAGAGGAAGAAGAAGGAAAGAAGAAGGAGGAGGAGAAGTAAGAAAAGAGAGAGAGAGGGAGAGTTCAAAGAATGGAGAATAAAAATCTTGGGGAGCTTGTTTGTCCATCTCTGAGATAATCACTTTATATCTTCCCACCCAGGCTCCCAAGCCCTGCCCTTCCACCTCACACACAGACAGTATTCCCTGGCAATTCTCTCAGAAACACAGAAAGCATATGGAGACACGTGTGGACACCTTCATCCCGGCCTTCCTCAGGGTCCTCCTCTCCTTTGATTCCCTTTTCAGCCCTCTGTAGTCTGACTTCAGTCCCCATCACCATGTGGACACAGGTTTTATTCCGTATTTTTACTCTTACAGTGCCCACAAGCCCAACTTCTAAATGTCAGCACCTGTTCTTTTGTATTCTAGGGCCCTCTCTTGCCACTGGAATCCATTTAGTCTCTGTATCATGAACCAGAAGTGCCAAAATATCGATGCCCTACCCCCACCCCAGAATCAGAACTCCACCAATGAATGACAGGGCTTTATGAATAAATGGTGTCAGACAGGTGGAGTGGTGCTCCAGAGAGTATATTTCACACTGGTTCCATAATTTCCCTACTAGTAGTTAACAACTGCTCCACTGGTTTGATAACACAGCTTTTACTAGCATCTTACCTTTCATGTCTCACTCTCCTGCTCCTTCACCTTTAGCTCTTCGATAAACTAGTTCCACTTGAATCTTTGTTCCAGGTTCTGGAATCCAAACTAATACAGCCTCCACTGTGCTCACTCTGACCCATCTGTCTTGTCTCAGCATCACCAACTGATCAGCAGAATGTGGCCCAAACCATCACTCCATTCTTGAAAAGCCCTCTCCTCTCAGGGATTTCAGGGGACCATGCCTCCTGCCTCATTAGATAAACCTTCTCTCCTACCTTTCAACTTCAATTCCCTTCTCTGCTCCTCATTTTCTGCCCCCTATTCTTATCTATTCCACCTGATTCACAAGTTTATAACTCCAACCAGTCCTCTCTTATGAATTCCAGACTCACTGTAGACATTAATTAAAGGATGAATCTTAACTGTGCTTTGAGTTTACTTTTCTATTTAGCTCTCTAAATAAATATCTCACTTAATCCTTATAGCATGACTCAAATTATTGCACTCTTTAATGTTTACTTATTTGTACTTATTTGTTTGAGAGGGAGAGGATGAGGAAGAGAGAGAGAGAGCATCCACTTGTTCACTCCCCAAATGCCCACAACAGTTGAGGCTGGGCCAGACTGAAGCCAGGAACCAGGAACTCCATCTAGATCTCTCATCTGAGTGGAGGAGCCCAAGAATTTGAGTCATTATGTGCTGCTTCCAAAGGTGAGCATTATTAGGAAGAAGCTAGATTACAAGTAGAGGCAGAGGCAGGACTCGGTCTCAGGCATTCTGAAATGTGGGCATCCCAAGCAGTGGCTTAACCCACTGAACCACAACACTGCAAGCCGGTGTGCACTCTTACAGGCCAGGAAAGTAAGATCCAAAGAGATCTGGAGCTTGCCTTGGTTTGTGGAGCTGGTGAAGAACACACGGTGGACATGAAGTGAGTCTTTCTGGACCAGGAGTTCACGCTCTGAACAATCAGGCTATTCTGTTCCCTGTGTTTCTGCTTCCTTCTCGCAATGACACACAGGTTTTATAGAATAATAATGCAGCAGGACTAGAACTTAGTGATCATCAAATTCAGCTCTCTTACTTTACAGTTGTGCAGAGAGGGCAAACAATTTTCCAGAGATTTATTTAGACACCTGTTTGTATGTATGAAGGGTGATTGTTTCATACTTTGTGTTTAGGGCTGTGAATGACGCCAAGGTACTTGCTTTCTGAGTTGTATCTCCCCAGCTCTGGAGGCCCTCTCCGCAAAAATTCTGGTGGCCCACACTGTCCTAGGTCTCCCGGTACTTATGGGCCTCTGGATGGAGCTCAGAGGGGTCCTGTGTTGTTTTCCTCAGAGACTTTCTCAGATGGTGATGACTTTCCAGTTGTGCAGACCAGTGACTAGAATTTAATCCCAGGAACCCTATGAACACATCTCTGTTAAATATCTACCCATCCCCACTAGGGCTATTTATTGTGCTGTATCCAGAGCAACTAAACCCAAGACTGTGCTGATGCCAAAGACATGAATAAAAGCTGAAGAAAAAAATGCAGCCATCCAGATGTTCTTTGGCAATGACAAACACCCAGACATTTGGAGACATCTGGATGACTGACTGACTTTTTCAGTTTTCATCTGGTAGATGAAGATTATGCAGACACAGCATGATTACACGCTGGATGATAATAAACAAATCTTTGACAATGTCCACAGGATTGCTAACATCTGTATGCAAAACTAAAAAGCCCAGCTAACCAACCAAATGTTTGGCATCATTGAAACAAAACATTGGACAACAGGAGATGGGCAAAGGATCCAAAAATGGAGGCAAGATGTCCCCAAAGTAAACATTGCAACATAAAAATTACTCTATATTCAAAGTAAGGAGCAAATGAGTAAACTATGGTAAATTTTTTTACAACTCACATTATAGATTTATCTCTTCTATTCTGAGGTTTCCAAACCTACTGAAATGAAAAAACCCTAGAATTATGTGGTCAGGATCCAATCTGCTAACCCAGCATACAGAAATCTCAGACGTCAGAAATAATCAAATTCTCATTTTTGTGTGCTTTCTTCAGCCTACCCAGAAAGACAAATAATCAATCTGGAGCTTAAGGACTTGCCAACAAAGAAAAGGAAATGGTGCCTAATTCACTGCCAGGGCTGGGAAGAGGAAGGCATGAGATTAGCTCTGAGGTCTCAGAATACCAGAAAATAATCATCTTAGCTGAGGTTCAGGGTCACTAGAGAGTATATGAGGAAAACCATGAGACAGAGCATATGTCTCCTGAAAGCGGATTTAATCACAATCTTCAGGGGATGGAGGAAGGAAACGTCTTACATAGGAGAAAATAAGAGAAGTGATGATGTAAGGTTGAAAGAGCTGTTGTATTGAGAGGGAAATCATCGCTTCTGGGCCTGTTGGCTAAGATCAAGTGTGGAGAGGGACACCTTCTCTTCACCTGTGGCTGAAATGGCTCCTTGAGTGGTGATGGTGGCTTCAGGAGCACCAGCACCAGAAAATCAGTGCCCTGGTAGTGACAACACATCAGACCGTTTGGCACCAGTTGATGGAGGGGTCTGGGCTGGAGCATCTGCAGGTGCATGTGAACAAACCTGAGGCTAGGCTGGGAGTCACACATTCCTCTGACTGTAACCTGTGCCCAGGGTTTTCCTTTGTGCCGTTCTATTCTAGGAAGACAAAGATTCTAAGCCAAGGAAGACGTGAGGCATCATGATGTTTTTCATCTGGGCAGTGTTAAGGAAAATGCAATAAAATTTCCAGCTCTAAGCTGTTGTACTTGTGATATTTCCTTTCTGGCCATTTTCCTTGACATTATCTAGGCACAAATGCTTCATGAGAGCTTGAAGAAGAGAGTGAGACTTACAGACCAAAAAAGGAAAAAGACATTGGACTCAGAAAAAAACATTCAGACAAAAACATGGAAAACAACAAAGACCACCAGTAATTTCTCACACACTCCAAAGCTGAACTTCACTTGCCAAAGAGCCTTTGAGTCCTTTGCAAATTTAAAAACCATTGTCCAAAACCAAGTTGCTTTCTTCAGAAAATAAGTGTCTCTTGATCAGCCACCAAAAGAGACAGGGGGAAAAAATCCCTCCCAAAGGCCCCCTTGGATTGTGTAAACAGTAAAGGTCTGTGTAAATTCACCAGGGCCTTCATTCCATTGTGCTAACAATATTTAAAACCAGATGCTGGCTCGCCCTGTCTCTTTGCTGGAAGAATTACTGTCAACATGCATTGTTTCTGTGAGAAACTTAAGCAAGGCAGTCTCCAAGTCCTGTAATTAAAATAAGTAAAAAAAAAAAAAGCAATATGAAATTCTCTGAGTTAACACTTTTATTACAAAGACACCCCTTAGGTTACAGAGAAATAACTTAGAAGTAATCAAAATACACACAAAAATATGTGTCCTCTAAGTCAGACCCACTACCTATCTGTGACCTTGGGCAAATTACATCCACATTCTGAACCTCGTATTTCTCAGCTATAAAGTGAAGGTTGTAGAATTGCATGATCTATAAGGTCCCTCCTGACTCCATGAGTCTATAAAAATATTTTCTGGTGAGTGGAATCCCTAAGCCACCACTGAAGTTATTTCCCCTAAGTCTCCATTCAAATTCTGTGTTTGGTTATGTAAGGGGGAAAAAGGTGTAGAAAATGAAGTGATAATGGATACAGTGTTGTGTTCTTGCTGTAAGAAAACTTAAACAACAAAACCCTCAAATAGAGAGTATAAAAATTATTGCTAATTTTTTAATTATAAAGCATTCATCACAAACTCCATTTAAATGACTCCCTGTAGAATCTAAATCTCATGTTCCATTTAGTAAAATTTAATTGACACAACCCTTGTGTATGACAAAGTTCCTACAAAAGCATGCCACAGAGCCACAAGAGCAAGTATAAATCCCAAGGGATATTGTCAAAGGAACTTCCAGGAGGTGAATTCCCAGGGACCTTCCAAGCTAAATGCCTCCTCTTTGAGAACAGCATACAAACAACAGATACGAGTGCAGTTGGTGATTGCTATGCCCTATGCCCCTCTTTCTGCACCTGCAGCTATGGATAACTTGACTGGAAGCCTGATGCAAGATGAGTGCATCAGTTCTTGCCCTGGAGAGCATGAGGTTTGGACTCAGAGGCTGTTTATTTGATGCTGCGTTACCCAACTGAACTGAGTGCATACAAAATGGGAGACAAATGTCATAGAATAGGGCATGTAAAGCAGGCTTGCAGGGGGTGGGGGCAGGAAGGGAGAGGAAGAGAAACAAGAAAACCAGAACACCTGGGGATGTTCCAATTCCTGTGTCCAGACCTCCTGGGACTCTGCTGTGCTTCCTGCTCAAGCCACTCTGGATTTCTTATTCAGGCAGATTAATATTTATTGTAACTAAAATAACTGTCCAAAATAGAGCTTACAATACCTGAGGCTAGGCTTATATATCAACCAATTTACAAGACAGGACGAAAATGTTTTAAATGATTAAACAAATATGGAAGGGCGATGTTGTGGCCCAGCAGGTTAAGATTCGACTTGAATGCCCACTTCTAGATCACATTGCTGGTTCAAGGCCGGCGCCACCACTCAATAGGCTAATCCTCTGCCTGCGGCACCAGCACACGGGGTTCTAGTCCCGGTCAGGGCGCCGGATTCTATCCTGGTTGCCCCTCTTCCAGACCAGCTCTCTGCTGTGGCCCGGGAGTACAGTGGAGGATGGCCCAAGTCCTTGGGCCCTGCACCCCATGGGAGACCACGAGAAGCACTTGGCTCCTGGCTTCGGATCAGTGCGGTGCGCCAGCCGCAGCGCGCCAGCCGCGACGGCCATTGGAGGGTGAACCAACGGCAAAAGGAAGACCTTTCTCTCTGTCTCTCTCTCTCTCACTGTCCACTCTGCCTGTCAAACAAACAAACAAACAACAACAACAAAAAACAATGCTGGTTCAAGTCCCAGGTCCTCTGCTTCTGATCCTGTTTCCTGCTAATGCTCCCTGGAAGGCAGTGGTTGATGACTCAAGTACTTGAGTTCTGTAACCCACATGGAAGATGCAGATGAAGATCCTGGCTCCTGGCTTCAACCTGGCACAGCCCTTTTGGCTGATGTGGGCATTTAGGGAATGAGATAGCAGATGAAAGATCTCTCTCCTCTCTCTCTCGCTCTCGCTCTCTCTCTCGCTCTCTCTCTTGCTCTCGCTCTTGCTCTCTCTCTCGGTATGTGTGTGCGTGTGTGTGTGTGTATCATTCATTCTTTTAAATAAATAAATAAATGTTAAAGATTAATTCCACAAATACTTATTGATCACCTGTTATATGTCAAATAATAGATAATCAGAATGTGTGAGTATTCAACTAATGGTAGGTTCTAGGAGGCGCAAAAGTAAATGAGATGTTATTCTTGTCCTCCTTTAGCCAGTGGTAGCTAAATACACTTTCTTGAAATTATTATCATAACTTGATGAATTTAGTATTTTTTAAAGATTTATTAATTTATCTGAAAGGCAGAATTACAGGAAGAGAGAGAGAGAGAAAGAGAGAGAGAGAGATTTTCCATCCACTGGTTCACTCCCCAGATGGCCTCAACAGCCAGAGCTGTGCTGATCTGAAGCCAGGAGCCTGGAGCTTCTTCCAGGTCTCCAATGTGGGTGCAGGGGCCCAAGGACTTGGGCCATCTTCACTGCTTTCCCAGTCAATAGCAGAGAGCTGGATTGGTAGTGGAACAGCTGGAACTCAAACCGGTGCCCATATGGGATGCTGGCACTGCAGGCAGAGGTTTTACCTGTTATACCACAGCATCAGCCCCTGAATTTAGTATTAGTAAAAGATGAATTTCAACAAATTTGCCAATAGATGTGGAATTGTTCTATAAGGTATTCAGTTTCATCCCACTCTGCTTAAGTAAATCCACTCAGGACATTTGGTGTCTAGCTCCATCCACTTCTCCTCTTACAGCCTGGAGAATGAATTTGCTTGAGACTGACCTCAGGACCATAGTAGACCTCACTCGTATCTCTCTTTAATATGTTCTTGATTAGAATAAAGTATAAACTAAAGTCTTATAGAAACTACCCTTGTAGACAGTTTAATAAGCAAATCAATTGATTCTAGGTATGTAAGTTTAATCATAGTGGTTTTATTTATTTCTCATGCAAATTTTCCATCTACCCCTTGTTATTAGGGAAAAGCAAACATTTCTTGATTGGGGGTCAAAATTGCTCTCTCCCTTGCTGTTTATGTGTAATTAAGGAGCTCCCCCCCCTAAGAGGTTGCCCATCAGAATAACCTAAAATGTGTATAAAAAAATACCAGGTATACCTTTGGTATCTTTGATTTAGTGAAAACTGTATTTACAACTCTCTAGTTGATTGTAATATGACCAGCTAATCTTCTATTAAGAAGATTGAAGTGTGGCATAGGTAAGTTTCATTGAGGTCAGCATGAAGGAGATCCTCATTCCCACACTAGGCTGACACTCAGCTGTGTTCAATGGCACCTACTAGGGGGACGTTGGGGGCTGAAGTCCAGCCCTGAACCCACCCCATTGGCCAGTCATGCCTGAATCGCAGGACTGCATCTGCCCAGAGGAAAGGATGTGTGTTTCAAACTTGCTTAAGGCATCAGTGGGATGGTGGTGACCCTGTGACGACAGCTAGCTGGGTTTTCAGTCCCACTGCTGCACAGCAGCCAGGCCCCTTCGAATGCCTCTGCCCTTTGTCAGTGTCCTTCTCATAGCTCAACCACCACATGCAAATGCTTTCATGCCTATTTTCAATTGGGAAGGATTTTACTCTGGGCTAGAATTTCCCAAGTATATTCTGGGAAACTTCTTCCTATGTGATAAATATCACACACACACACATGCACAAAGTGTTGACACATAAATCTGAGAAAAGCAACATATTCTATTTCCTTCTTGGAAATTAACAGCACACATTAGCATATTAAACTTTCTGCAAAGTCCTACAGTAAAGAAAGCTGGCTAACTAAAAAGATGTGACTCCATGTTATCCCAAATTAGAAGAAAACCAATTTTCTTCTTTTTGTTTACATGTAGAGGCAGGTAATCTTTCTTCTGCTTAAGACATGTCCTTGTGTATCCTTTTTTCCCCAGCCACAGAGTTTCAACTTAATTGACACAGTGACCATGTTTTAGCACCATTGTCATCCCTTGCATATGTTTAATAAACAAATGTTTATTGAATGGATGAATTAATAGAGGGGTGAATAAATAAATAGTTGTTTTACAAAAATGGACAAATGAAGCATAGAAGTCAGTAATTTCTGATGTTTAACGTTTCTGTGAATGTTGCATATGTGAGCGTGGGTGGAGAGACAACCCCTGTGTCTCAGTGACTGACTGCCTGAGCAAAGGCCACTTTTCCCAGAAGTTCTCAGCTGCTGTAGACACCATGGTCCTCATTAGCAGGAAGGGGCTGAAGCTACCGGTTCCTTCTCATCTCAGCTTGTGCCTGTCAGGCCTTATCAAGATCTTGCTTGCTGAATTCATGGGCAATCATTATTTTAGAACCTGAGATAGGAAGGCAGTAGATTGTATGTGATTAGCCACTGAGATAAACACTAATTAGTTTTCAATTTTCATAAAGTACCCCACTGACAGAAAGATTTGTTAAGTCAGTTAGGGGCTACAGACTATTGTTCCGAACTTGGGATAAGGGAGGTAAAGAGCTGTGAATACAAGGGCTGGTGAGGAGTGAACATGAATCAGGCAGCATGTAATAAGTTAGAAAAACAAATGGAAATGGAACTGAAAGAATCACCACATGACCTTAAAAGTATGAAATAAAGTGGTTGAGAGGTAAGGCATTTTGATTGCTTACCTTGAAAGAAAACAAGAAAACTGAGGCCCCAGTCCAAGAACTGGGACATGTAGGATGACATAACTACTAAAACTAGACCTCAATGTCAAGTCCAAAATGGAGCTCTTCTCGTTTTAGACCAATCTAGAAAGCTGAGCAATCCCCTCATTTCTTCTTCAAGTAGTGGCAATCATTTTAGATGAACAAGGATAAAAGCAGAGTTAGAGAGGGGGATAAGTTAATGGGCTTGATTTCTCCTGGATACTGTATAAACTAATGGTTTGGATATGATATACTGTGCCTTCCTTCTCCACCCCAAATTTACTGGCTTATACACACCTCACTCATAAGTTCCCAGGGCACCAGTTTAATCTTTGGAAAAGGGGGATGGTGCAGGTACCCACTTCATTTAGCATTGAAGACTAAAAGAGATCATATACACAGCATGGTTGGTGTCGCACCTGTGCATGGCAAGCATTCAACACGTGCTAGCTAATACTTTTGCTGAAAGTAGAGGAAGCCAGTTTCCCCAAGACTCAAAGTAGCTAAGTGCCATTCATGATTAAGTTCCAATGTTTGTTAATTTCCATCACCACAGGTGCTGCTATTAGAGCTACTAAAAATGCTGAAGATATACACAAGCTTTGCCAGACAAACATAAATTCTGTAGCAGACACCACACCCAATACTCCCACCAATGTCGATATCCCATTCCCACTATCTCTCAGTCAACTTACTGCACCTGGGAAGGGAGAGATTGCCAGGCCCACTGATAACACTGTCCTCTCCACTTCTGGATCTGGAAGTTAAGACATGTCCTGGATGTCCTCTTTTTTTTCCCCAAGCAGTCTAATGGAATAAAGGAAAGTTTCCAAGAAAGCTACCACAGTTGGCATTGTCCTCTTCTGAATTCAAGGTTCCCTCATGCACCATCTTCCCTCTCAAAACAAGCAGGTTGTAGCCACCCTCCAGCAATGTTGCCCAACCCCGGGCTCAAAAATTTGAGTCAATGCCTTCACATATGGCAGGCAATTTCTTAGCCACAACAGTACCATCACTTCTGAAAAGCATTAGCTGCCCAAGTTTTACAGGTTTCCATGGAGCTGAGGAATTTGAGGGAGTCAGGTCAAAGCAGGGTGTGACTGCTCTGACTCTGAGCTACTCATGGGGAAATACAACATCTTTAGTATTAAGGATTCAGCCAAATATACTCTGGCATGTTCTAACTTAGCAAAACAGTTTTTATCAAGTATACCACAAAGCACTCCAGATCTTTTGTTTTAGGATCATATCAGGATTTGGGGGGTCAATATTAACCTATTATTGTTTATTAAGAATAGCTATTTTCTGGCCGGCGCTGTGGCTCAATAGGCTAATCCTCTGCCTTGTGGCGCTAGCACACCGGGTTCTAGTCCCGGTTGGGGCGCTGGATTCTGTCCTGGTTGCCCCTCTTCCAGGCCAGCTCTCTGCTGTGGCCCGGGAGTGCAGTAGAAGATGGCCCAAGTGCTTGGGCCCTGCACCCCATGGGAGACCAGGAGAAGCACCTGGCTCCTGCCATTGGATCAGCATGGTGCGCCAGCCACAGCGCGCCAGCCGCGACGGTCATTGGAGGGTGAACCAATGGCAAAGGAAGACCTTTCTCTCTGTCTCTCTCTCTCACTGTCCACTCTGCCTGTCAAAAAAAAAAAGAATAGCTATTTTCAAGGTCTGGAATCAGCATCCATATATTGGATGTAAGAAAGAAAGTAAAGCGTAGGGCCACAGAGAGAAAAGCTAATTTAGAAACTCTCCTACTGTTCTTGCAAAAACAAAAATAAGAAGGAGGAAAGGAGGCAAAACAATTTTTCTATTTCACTAAATCATCAGGAAAATTACAAGAGGTTGCTAGAAATAACGGTTTACAAGGATCAAATTCTTCATCATGATAATTTCTTAAGCACTTGAATTTAGATGCTTCATTTTTTATGGTGAAATTTATATATAAGCAAGAATTCAGTATAAAGTATAAAGCTTGAGGTTACAGCACAGCTCATTTTTACAGTAACAGGATGGTATCTGGAAATATTATCTTCTTTATTTCTTTATTTTTAACACAGAGAATAAAAAGCACATGATGCAGTTAGAGGTGGATTGACAGTGACATTTCATTAATGGTTTGAATAAAGCAATTTCTTTCTTGCTCATGGTACCCAAACAAGCAACCACAATAGTAAGATGGTTTCCCTTATAATTCTGTCTCTGAAATCTGCATTAAAGATAAATAACCATACATAATTATATATATTTAACTTGGTTGACATTTCTTAAAGAAATGGAACTTTAGACTATTTTCAAACTCAACCTCTTTTTCCCATTTCTCCTGTTCTTTTTGAAGAGAAAAGGCAATGTGACTGCATAATGATCCTTCAAGTCAATACTCCTGGGAACACAGATCACAGAATACAGTGCAATCTCATTAGACTATTCTGGCATCACACAATGGTCTATACACAGCATTTAAATGTGAAAGTCCATCTCAAATTCAAGAAGTCTGGTCCAAACAGCACAATTATCTGGAAAAGTCATGCCAAATGCCTGCATTATCCTGAATGACCTAGGCATTAAATGTGTTGCCCTATGCATCTCTTCTGTTTGTTCCTGATTTGGATCCTTTTGTAATAAGCTAGTTATCTAGTGATAAATTGCTGTCTAAGTCCTGTGACCTATCCCAGCAAATGAATAAAGTTAAGAAGGGGGCTGTGGGAACCTCCAATGTGTGGCTGTTGGTCAGAATCACAAAGTAGGACACCAGACTTCACACTTGGCACCTGAAAAGTGAGGGGATACCTTGTGGAACAGAATCCTTAGCTTGCGAGACTGATGCTATCTCCAGGTACAAGATGGGGTCAAAGTTGGGTTAATTTGTAAGACATCCAGGTGGTGTATGCTGAGAAGTGGAGAATTGTGTGGGTTGGGAAAAAATTCCACACACCTGGTGTTGCAAGCGAAGTATAGAGAGTGAGAGTATGGGAAACATGGATAAAATGGTTTGTGGGAGGAGAGTGAGATGAGTATACTCGTTTTGCTGGTTTCCTCCCTGTGAAGTTGACTCAAGTTGGCTGGGCCCCTTGATTAAAGATCACTGTTCTCCCAGGGCTGCTCTGCACGCATGGCTTCCTCTCCTTATTGCCTCTGATAAACAAGCTGCCCTCATCTCTGGATCTACACAGGAATAACTGCTCTGTGTGTCCTGTCCCAGCTTACTGTATACTTCACACCTGCCCACACTTTTGTATCAAACCCTTCTCAACGGGTCCTAATTTGAATACTCCATTGATTTCTCATGGGGACCTTGCATATATTTTTTTCATATTTTCTACCTCTGAATTCAGAGTGCCTATGATAGTTTTTGGAGTCTCACAATTGCTGGTGCCTAGGCATCAGTTTAATGTAGTTGCAATTGTGTGTACATGTATGGCCTTGGTCATAGCACTTCACATTGTTACTGCTTTGATCAAGTTATAAGCACTGGACTTAAGTTTAAAATATCTTCAAAACAGTACATTATGCGGGGGGCAGCACTGTGGCATAGTGGGTAAAGCTTCTGCCTATAGTGCTGGCATCCCATATGGGCACCAGTTTGAGTCCTGGCTGCTCCAATTCCAGCTTTCTGCTACGACCTGGGAAAGCAGTAGAAGATGGCCCAAGTCCTTGGTCTCCCACACCCACATGGGAGATCTGGAAGAAGCTCCAGGCTCCTGGCTTCAGATTGGCTCAGCTCCAACCACTGCAGCCTTGTGAGGAGTGAACCAGCAGATGAAAGACCAACCCCCCCCACACACACACCTCTCTGTAATTCTGCTTTTTAAATAAATAAATAAATGTTTAAAAAAAAGAGTATACTATGACTTAACATTAAAATTAAACGTTATTGGATATTCAACAGGTCATTAATTTTAAGCTTGAGAAGCAAATATTTATCACTGGAGAAATAATACCAGTTCTTTTTTATTTATTTTTTTTTTGCAAAATAACAGCCAGATCCTTTATGAGGGACCTGATAAAAGGTGATGTGCACCAGTAGCTGCAGCTGTTTCTCTTCATTCCTAGATATGGGTCAAATGATCGCCTGTCATGCACCAAGCAAGGTAGTGCAATAAATGGCCAAATCTTGATAAACAAAAAGAGGAATGAAATTTATTTTTTAAAGATTTTATTTATTTAATTATTTGACAAGTAGAGTTACAGAGAGAAACAGAGAGAGAGAGAGAAAGGACTTCCTTCCATTGGTTCACTCCCCAGATTGCTGCAATGGCCAGAACTGCACTGATCTGAAGCCAGAAGCCAGGAGCCAGAAGCTTCTTCCTAATATCCCATGTGGGTGTAGGGGCCCAATGACTTGGGCCATCTTCTATTGCTTTCCCAGGCCACAGCAGAGAGCTGGATCGGAAGAGGAGCAGCTGGGACTAGAACCAGCACCCATATGGGATGACAGAGGATTAACCTAGTGCGCCACAGCGCTGGCCCCAAGAAGAATGAAATTTCAAAGCAATGAGAGATTGGCGTGACTGATCGATGTTTCATAGAGACTCATCACTAAAGCTATGCTTCCTACTCTAGTTGGTGGCATTGTTTTCCTTCTTAGTGCTTAATTTAGCAAAGGTAGTAATGGTATAACTTATTAACATTGACATGGAGATGATGAAGTACATTAAGTGTGTGGTGGATTTGGACCGAGGTGACATTATTCCAGAGAGTTTAGTCACTTAATCACTGCAGAAAGTGCCTCTTGTATGAACTGGCTTATTAAGAGTGCTTAGGAAACATCTAACCAACTCCATGTGGTGCCTTAAATAAAGGTTACTCAAAATCATTTCCATCTCTGAAAAGGGTTCCAAAGATTGGTCACACCACAAAGTGAATAAGCTTAACACTACTAAAGATAAACTTAGAATGGGTAAGATGGCAAATTCCATGAAATGTGAATTTTATTACATAAAAATAAAAAATAAATAAGAATTATTTTCTATCTCAAATATCCACTTTACTTTTTCTCTGAACCAGGGTGGAAAGTGTTGGCAGGGGGTCAAGAATGGAGTGAGCATTCTGAGTTGCAACATTTAAAACTTTTGAAGTTCTATATTCTGATTGTGAGGGTAGATGGATGTATACCTTTATCAAGACTCAGCAAACTATGCACTTACTATAATTATACTTCAATAAGAACAAGGTTGATATTCAGGTAAAGAACCAGGCACAAGAAACAAAAAGCTTCTGAGTAAACACTATAGATAATAAATCTAGGATATATTGAGAAGATTTTCAATGTTATTTCTCTAATTCATCATATGTGCTGTTCTATCCAGGCTTAATATCACAATTCGTGTTTGAGAGGAAAGTAGACCCTGTTTATAACATTTCCTTGAGTTCCAATAGCGTTTCCCAAAATGGGAGTTTAACATAACTTTTTCATGCTGGCCACATGCTGGTTCCTAGGGAACACCTTTATCCAAGCATTCACAACATGTTTAATAATCCAATCTGTCTACTTAACTTTTAATTGAATATTAGTAAGAAAATCTTATACAATTCCTGTTTTCTTCACTCTCCTTTTATGAAGAATAAGGAACGTATCAGCAAGTTCCTTTGCCCTTCAACATCAAGCAGTTGGGAGGAGCCTCTCAAGTCCTTCCTGGGAGCAAAGAAGAAGGAAGTCACAGAATCTCTTCCCCTAATTTTTCTTCATTACAGGAGGAAACCTGTGTCTACACTCTCAAGATTGTTCTAGTAATTCTTAAGCCAATTGATCTTGCTTCTCCTTGAGCCATTTCTCTTGTATAGGCAGATACTCTGATACTAGGAAAGGGGGGGGGGGTTTCCATGCAACCCCTGCCAATGGGGAGTAGGGAGCAGACTCTACCTGTATAGCACAAATGTTGAACATGAAGAAAGAGAAATTGGAAAGGAGAGGAAAACAAACACAAGTAGATCATGTTTTCACTGTAGGTGTCTCTGCCACAGGCCAATCCATGTAAGGGAGCACAGCTGACTGATCTTACCCTTGGGTTCCCAGAATCAAGCTAGATAATCTGGTTATGGAGGTAGCCAGGAGAGATTAGATAAACCACTCACTATGACCATTACACACAGGAAAAAAGTGAGGGAAATGGAGTTAGGTCAATCTGCCTCATGCCTAGTACTCCACCTTGGCACACAATTGCTCAGCACTTGCTTGCGTACCTTGATCTGTCACAGAACAGGGAGGCAAGGTAAGGTGAGACACCCACAGGTGAACCACAGAATGAGTTGATTTTAGAACAAATGGTTTCTGGTGGAGGTGGGAAGTGAAACACCAAAGTCAGAACATGAAAATGTGATGATTATATGCTGCCATCACTTTGCCAAGAGGCCTGTATCAAGCAGCTCAGTATCTCACTTTCTCTTTTTATAACATGGAATAAAGTCAATATTCCTCTCTCTCTCTCTCTCTCTCTCTCTCTCTCTCTCTCTCTCTCTCTCTCTCTCTCTCTCCTCCCCCTTCTTTCTTCCTTTTATTCATTTATTTAACTTCTGTTACTTTAATACCACCATATGCAAGTCACTACTTCAGACTCCAAAACGGTGAGCAAAACAAAGTCTCTGCCCATACATAGTCTACAGACTAGGAAGGAAAACAGATATTTAAGAAGGTTCATCAAAACATTTATGGGAAACAGAATTAAAATAATTTTATTTGCTCAAAAATATTTTGACATCCATCCACACAAGGGGTCTTCAAGAAGTTCATGACTATCATGTTGAAACTATGCATGGATTTCCATTAGGTTTTGCAACAAAATAAGCTTATCTTTTCATTCCATTTCCACAAACTTCTTGACATATTCTCCTATTTAAATAAATAAGCTCTGATAAACACTTACAGGCAAAGAGCAGATGACTCACCTCTTAGTGGAGTAATATGTGGGTAATACCTGGAAAAGTCCTCTGTGGGAAGAGCCTGAGTAGAAATAATAAAGAAAGATATTAAGGTTGCCAGCTGAGAGGCTGGTAGTGAGACTGTAGAGCCTCAGCAGCCCAGTTGAAATATGCAGAGGGCAAGAATGGCAGAGAGAGAGCAAAGGAGACAGAAAAGAGAAGGAGGAAGGGGGAGAGGGAGATGGAGTAGGGGGGTAGTAGAAGAAAAGGGGGAGGAGAGACAGGCAGAAGAGATCTCTCTAATCTGTTTTACCTTCACCTCTCACTCTCCTTTACCAGGACCTGACCCCAGCTGTCTTGGAATTTTATCAACAGCCCATGTAGCCAACAGCAACCTTTTCTCTCCCTGGCCTTCACGTCTGAATTTTTTTCCCTTGGAGGGGGAGGTGATGGGGAGCATCGTTGTGTCTGGGCTATCTATCAGGACAGGCAGAGGAGAACACTGGGGAGGGCTGAGATTTCCAAATCACACTGTCA
The DNA here is from genome assembly GCA_949820135.1 of Sylvilagus floridanus. NCBI lineage: Eukaryota > Metazoa > Chordata > Mammalia > Lagomorpha > Leporidae > Sylvilagus > Sylvilagus floridanus. The sequence goes on from OX463225.1 coordinate 126,557,766, forward strand.
GGGTGAACGCACGGGTGTTGCTAATGACTTTGACGTTATTAGGCTAGACAGAGGGATGTCGATGTGAATCATTTTCAGCATTTTTCCATATTCATAATGGACTAAATATAGTAAGAGGAATGGGACTGGCGGGCACAGGCCCCTGGATGGTCATAGTGGATGATTCCCAGGATGGAATTAAATGCCAGCCTAGCTCTTTTGTTCCCTGAGGGGCACAGAAACCCTTATCTCTACCCTCCAACCCAAAGAAGAAACCAAGACACTGTAGTTAGATTTTTAACCTTCTTTCCCAGTAGCCAAGTTCAAATAACATTTCATGAGGCGGGCACTTTGCTCTGATTTGTAGAGGGTTCAAGTACACAGGTGCAACCAGGGGTGGTCAACTCTCTCACCTCTTCCTAGAGCAGTATGTGATGCTGTCAATGCCAAAGCTAGGGGCCAAGATTTTCATTAAATAACCTGTATACTTCCACTTCTGTAAAGGGGATTATGGGGGAGGAGGTCTGAGTGAAAATAAATAATAAGCCCTTTTTCCCAACACCATGCAGGGTGGCAGTAGAGAAAAGGACTTTCATTTGTAGAAACTAGGAATTCAGGCAGTGAAGACCATCATGCTGGTAACTCCAGATCATAAGTTGTGAACAATTAAATTTAATGCTGACTGCATGCACATATGCCATTTAGCATTTAGTCCCAAACACAGGCAAAACAAATGACTTCTTAATTTGACTTTAATTTGTGACATTTCTAATTATAAAATAATACATGTTCAATGTAAAACAACTGGAAAAATATGCAGGAATAAAATCACATGTAATTCGTTGCCCCAGGATAACCACTAAAGAATTTTATCTCTTTCAATAAGTTTTCCTACATATCTATAGAATCGTATGTATATGTGTGTAAAGATATACACGCATATATATCCATACATATTCTATATTTAAAGCTATCTATCTTCAGTCATGTTCTGATTGACATATGTATGTATATTATATTGTCTAGAGATAATTAATCTCAAGTATAGAAAATTATTTGGTATGAACAATGTGATTTATGCATGCATAATTCAATATTACTATTCACCTGAGAGTGAAGAGTGTTTAGTTAGCACAAAAAAATTCATTATCAAGATCTACTTCAGTCAATTTGATAACACCCTTATTGATTTTGAAAATAATTCTGGTTTTGTAAAGTTTTGCTATATACTTTTGTCAAGTCAGTGGTTAAGAATGTCATACTATTATAGTTTGAATAATCTGTGATTACTTTAAAATGTACTATAAATGGGTGAAATCATCATCTTTCCATTCAATTATTGTTTATAGTCATTGTTTATATTCCCATTAAACTAGAGTCTTTTTGCTTTCACTTGTTAAACTTCTTTTTCAATGAAGAATTAAGCCTTTTTACTACAATGTAAATGTAAAATATGTTATCTCAACCCTCCCCCCACCAAGAAAAAGGACAGAGAGAAAGGGAGAAGGAAGGATGGAGGGAGTGAGAGAAGGGGAGAGATGAAGGGAGGGAGGGAGAGAATATCATTATATTCTTAGAACTGTATCTACAAATCTCATTGAATCTGTTAAAAACTAATTAAAAGTTAAAATAAAAAAGTAATAATTTTAGGATCAGTAAGTAAGTAGTGTTCCAGATATGCATGCTGGCTTTTTCTATGGTGAACACATATTTTCCAGAGTCCCTGTCTGCCTGATTCTGGGCCAGAGTTGCTAAAAGAAAAATTTGCATGACATCTGGGAGCTGGAAGTGAAGCAGCATTACTCTCTAAAGTTTTTTTTTTTTTTGTAGTTTGATACATTGATAAACATAAGCAGAGGCATCTATCACCTTCTAGCTTGTTCTTACTCTTTCACTCCATGTCCAGTCTACCTCCAGTCTCTTGGCAGCAGACCCACAGAGGCAAGAACTTCCCAGTCCATCTCCCTAAGTCTCCCCTTATATTGTTCCACCTTGACCACACAGCATGTTTAATTTCCCTTTCAGTTCTCTCTTGTCCACCCACACCAGTGCTTTTGCCTTTGATTCTCTTACCTCCCATTCCACACCTCCATCTCTTAACTCCTCCCGTAATTATATAAGACATATTATGTAAGGCATTTGTAAGACAAATGCCTTATCCACTTATATTGCGCCGCCCTGCTTGCAAATCCCACATGACTGTTATTTGTTCCAGGTGAACAAAGTCTAAAGAATGGAAATCTCAAACCTGAGAATATTTAAAGGCATTAATGACCCCATTTCTGGTAATTAATGAAACACATCAGTGAATAATAGCCAATGACATATAACAGGAAAACCAATATTTAAATCATCATGTGTGCTAACCTCAAGTCAAGTACCTCAAGCTCCATGAAACATTTTAGAGGAAATAGTACGACTGTGGGATTGAGGGGTTAAACCTAAGTTTAGTTGGAGAATGGACAAAGAAAATAAAGAGCTCAGAAATTTAAAATTCTAGGTCAAGATCTATGTGCATAACTAAAAAACGACTGTGGCTACCTTAAAAGTCACTCTTATCTCTTCTAGCTTCAGGTTCAGACACTTGAAAAACAAACCCAAGTCTAATCCATGGGTAGCTATAACCTTTCATTACTCCCAGAGCTATATCCAGATTCAAATTCCAAAGGACCTTAGGACTCAGTTAAGAACTGTAACCAGTGAGGTATCACACACACAGAGAATGAGTTGCAATAATTATGTAATCAGATATTTGGGGGGATATGTATGAGAAAAATGCTAAGCATTTGAATAAGGATGGAAGGGTTATATTATTAGACCAGATCAAATTGACTAACAGGAGTATAATTAGAAAAGGTTCTGGACTCAGTATGGTAGTTTGGCTTAGAAAAACTCTTAACAGTTTATATAAAAATCAGTTTCCATGCTATCTATATGGGAGGAACTTCAAATATAAATAAAGTAGTTCACAATAGCTTTTTAGTAGGTCTTGAAATCAGTCTCTTGAAATTTATTAAAACATTTATGGCTCAGGACAATCTATATTTTTCAAAGAATGTGTATTCTGATCTAATGCTGTGTGTAGTGGTTTTTTTTTTTTTTTAAAAAAAAGATTTATTTATTTATTTGAAAGAGTTACACAGAGAAATGAGAGCCAGAGAAAGACAGAGAGAGAGAGAGGTCCTCCATCCGATGGTTCACTCCCCAATTAGCCGAAATGGCTGGAGCTATGCCAATCTGAAGCCAGGAGCCAGGCGCTTCCTCCAGTTCTCCCACACAGGTGCAGAGAACCAAGGGCTCGGGCCATCTTCTACTGCTTTCCCAGGCCACAGCAGAGAGCTGGATCAGAGGTAGATCAGCCGGGTCTCGAACCGGCGCCCATATGGGATGCCGGCACTTCAAGCTAGGGAGTTAACCCACTGTGCCACAGTCAGCCCCTGTATATGGTGTTTTATAAATATATTCTAGTTAGGGATTTGATAGTTTTGTTCATATCTTAGTATTTTCATAGCCATACAGTTTTTGCATTCATTTATTCTATCCATACTGAAAATTGAATCTTAAGATTCTAAAATATAATTTAAATTTTAAGTAATAAATATAATATTAAATTAAAGATAATAAAATAATAATGTGAATTTTCATATCAATAAATTTCCTTTAAAATCACAATATATCAAAACTGACACAAAAAGATATAAAAATGTACATAGTCATATCTATCTTGAACATTAAATTGATAACTTAAAAAAGATTTGTAAAACTTGTAGAAAAAACTTTTAGGAAAATTAGGAATAGAAAGAAGTTTCTTCAATTGAGTAAAGGGCATCTATTAAAAATGTGTGTGATAATTATTTTTAGGGGTGATAAGGCAATATATTGAATACTTTCCCCTGAAGTTTGGAAGCAAGGCAGGGAGGCCTGCTCTCATCACTTCTGGTGTTATTCAGGACAATAAACCAACAAAGAAATAGTACAAAGTTTGAAATGAAGCAATAAAATATTCATACATGAAATAGTTGCTTATATAGGAAAGTATGAAGACTTTTTATAAAAGCTAATGGTTGGCCGGCGCCATGGCTCAACAGGCTAATCCTCCGCCTTGCGGCGCCGGCACACAGGGTTCTAGTTCCAGTTGGAGCACTGGATTCTGTTCTGGTTGCCCCTCTTCTAGGCCAGCTCTCTGCTGTGGCCTGGGAGTGCAGTGGAGGGTGGCCCAAGTCCTTTGGCCCTGCACCCCAAGAGAAGCACCTGGCTCCTGCCATTGGATCAGCGTGGTGCGCCGGCTGCAGCGCACCGGCCGCGGCAGCCATTGGAGGGTGAACCAACGGCAAAGGAAGACCTTTCTCTCTGTCTCTCTCACTGTCCACTCTGCCTGTCAAAAAAAAAAAAAAAAACTAATGGACCTAATAAGTAAATTAAAAAGGTTATGAGGTTATGAGATACAAGGTCAATAGTAAGAAACAGCAAAAAAAAAAAAAAAAAAAGGAAAATGAAACCAGAAATGTTTCATTTACAATAGCATAAAAAAATCCAGTTACAAAAAATGGACAAAGAATCTCATAGATAGTACTCAAAAGAATAAATACAAATAACCAACATATATAAGAAAAAAAAAGCTCAACATCACAAAGCATCAAGGAAATGCAAATCTAAATCACAATGTTAGAAGACCATGGAAGCTGACCCAAGTGCTCCCACCACATGGGAGACCCGGATAGAGCTCCAGGCACCTGGCTTTGGCATAACCTAGGCCCAGCTGAGGAGTGGACCAGTGGATGTGAATGGAAGATCTCTCTCTCTCTCTCTCCCTCCCCCTCACTGTAACAGTGCCTTTCAAATAATTAAAAATTTTAAAAAATTTTTTCTCAGTACGTTTAGAGAATTGATCCACTGCCTGCTAGCATCCAGAACTGCTCATGAGCCATCTGCTGTTTTCTCCTATAAATGTTTTACTTTTTCTCTCTGAAAATATCTTTCTGTCCCTGGTGTTCTAAAATTCACAGTGATATGCCTAGGTTTTGATAGCCTTTCATTTATTCTAATTGACAAAAAGGAACACTTTCCAATCTGAAGGTTTACCATTTCATTCTGGAAAATGCCACTGTCTTTTTCTTTGATAATTTCCCTCTCCCTATTTTATCCATTAACTTTCAGGAATTCCTTCCTGGGCTACTCTTTTAAGTCTGGCTTTTTAATACCTATATTTTCATTGCATTTATTTATTCTAAACTTTGAGAGGTTTTTTTGGTATTATTTTATACACCTCCAATGGAATTTTTTGAATACTTGAACTGAAATGCTTTTGTAAACATAAAAAAGGGGCCAAGAAGATGGATTACATTTTTTTATTTTTAAAGATTTATTTTATTTATTTGAAAGACAGATTTACAGAGAGGTAGAGCCAGAGAGAGAGAGATCTTCCATCCATTGGCTTACTCCCCAAATGACCACAACAGCCAGAGCTGAGCTGACCAGAAGCCCCTCTCTGGGTCTCCCATTCGAGTGCAGGAGCCCAAGCACTTGAGCCATCTTCTACTGCTTTCCCATGCAATAGCAGAGAGCAGGATCAGAAGTGCAGCATCCGAGACTCTAACCGGCACATGAGACCCTAACAGGCACCCATATGGGATGCCAGCACAGCAGGCTGGGGCTTTAACCTGCTGTGCCACAGCGCTAGCCCCTAGAGGGTAGATGTTGTGATGCAGCATGTTAAGCCACCTCTTGGGACACCTAGGATTGTCTGGGATTGAGTCTAGGCCTCTGTTACCAATCCAGCCACATGATAATGCAAGCCCTGGGAGACAGCAAATGATGGCTCAAGTATTTGTTTTCCCCACCCATGCAGAAGACTCTGATGGCGTTCCTGGCTCCTGGCTTTGGCCTGGCCCAGCCTTGATTATTGGGGGGCACAGTGAACCAATGGGTGGAAGATCCTCTCTCTCTCTCTCTCTCTTTTTCTCCCCCTCTCTCTCTCTCTTTCTCTGCCTTTCAAATAAATGTAAATAAATAAGCTTTTTAGAAAGATGCTTTCTACCTTCAACTGGGGACTAAACAAAAATAGGTTGAACAAAAAGGAGTTTGATTATCTCCCACAGCAAAAAGTCCAGAAATGGGTGGCACAGGGTTAATTAATTCAACTACTCAATGACACAGGGCTTTGGCAGCTTCATGATGTCACCCTTAGTAACAAGATGGCTATAGCTGGGTTGTATGGTAGGGTTATATTCAGGTTTCTGAGGAATCTCCAGACTGACTTCCATAGTGGCTTCACCAGTTTGCATTCCCATCAACAGTGGGTTAGTGTCCCTTTTTCCCCACATCCTCGCCAGCATCTGTTGTTGGTAGATTTCTGAATGTGAGCCATTCTAACCAGGGTCCAGTGAAACCTCATTGTGGTTTTGATTTGCATTTCCCTGATTGCTAGTGATCTTGAACATTTTTTCATGTCTGTTGGCCATTTGGATTTCCTCTTTTGAAAAATGTCTATTGAGGTCCTTGGCCCATCTCTTAAGTGGGTTGTTTGTTTTGATGTTGTGGAGTTTCTTGATCTCTTTGTAGATTCTGGTTATCAACCCTTAATCTGTTGCAAAGTTTGCAAATATTTTTTCCCATTCTGTCGGTTGCCTTTTCACTCTCCAGACTATTTCTTTTGCAGTACAGAAACTTCTCAATTTGATGCAATCCCAATAGTCAATTTTGGCTTTGACTACCTGCGCCTCCAGAGTCTTTTCTAGGAAGTCTTTGCCAATACCTATATCTTGCAGGGTTTCCCCAATGTTCTCTAATAATTTGATGGTGTCAGGTCATAGATTTAAGTCTTCAATCCATGTTGAGTGAATTTTTGTGTAAGGTGAAAGGTAGGGGTCTTGCTTCATGATTCTGCACGTGGAAATCCAATTTTCCCAGCACCATTTATTGAATAGACTGTCCTTTCTCCAGGAATTGGTTTTAGATCCTTGATCAATATAAGTTGGCTGTAGATATTTGGATTGATTTCTGGTGTTTCTATTCTGTTCCATTGGTCTATCCATCTGTTTCTGTACCAGTACCATGCTGTTTTGATTATAACTACCCTGTAGTATGCCCTGAAATCTGGTATTGTGATGCTTCCGGCTTTGTTTTTGTTGTACAAGATTGCTTTAGCTATTCGAGGTCTCCTGCGTCTCCATATGAATTTCAGCATCCTTTTTTCCAGATCTGAGAAGAATGTCTTCGGTATCTTGATTGGTATTGCATTGAATCTGTAAATTGCTTTTGGGAGAATGGACATTTTAATAATATTGATTCTTCTAATCCATGAGCGTGGAAGATTTTTTCCATTTTTTGGTATCCTCTTCTATTTCTTTCTTTAAGGTTTTGTAATTTTCATCATAGAGATCTTTAACGTCTGCTGATGCTAACTGATAGAATCAAAAAGGGAGAGAATGATCCATCATGGGAAGCAGGATACACAGCAGATTCATAGAATGGCAGATGTCCTTAATAGCACTCTGGCCTCAGAATCAGCCCTTAAGGCATTTGGATATGGATGAAGAGCCCATGAGAGTATTTTAGGCATGGAAAGCCAAGACACTCTGGAAAAATAAAAAAAGAAGAAGACCTAAATGAAAGAACTCTGCGAGTGAGATCCCAGTGGAAAGAACAGGGCCATCAAGGAAGGAGGTACCTTTCTCTGAAGGGAGGAGAGAACTTCTACTTTGACTATGACCCTGTAGGAATAAGATCAAAGTCGGTGAACTCAAAAGGCTTCCATAGCCTTGGCAACTCATGACTAGAGCCTAGGGAGATTACTGACGCCATAAACAAGAGTGTCAAATTGTTAAGTCAACAACAGGAGTCACTGTGTACTTACTTCTCATGTGGGATCTGTCCTTAAAGTGTTGTCCAATGTGAAGTAATGCTATAACTAGTACTCAAACAGTATTTTACACTTTGTGTTTCTGGGTGGGTGCAAACTGATGAAATCTTTACTTAATGTATACTAAATCAATCTTCTGTATATAAAGATAATTGAAAATGAATCTTGATGTGAATGGAATGGGAGAGGGAGCAGGAGATGGGAGGGGTGCGAGTGGGAGGGAAGATATTGGGGGGGGGAGCCATTGTAATCCATAAACTTCACTTTGGAAATTTATATTTACTAAATTAAAAAAAATTAATGAAAAGATGGCTATAGCAACTCCAAGCATTATTTCTTCACACAGTAAGACCTAAAGAAAGAAAAAGAAACATTTATCTTGTGTCCATTTTTAAGAGCAAGAAAAATTGTCCCAGAAACCCCCAACAGACTTTTTTTTAAAATCACCTTGGCCAGTATTGTATCATGCATCCCTTCTTATGCCAGTCACATGACAGAGGAAGTAGAATGACAACAATTTTGCTTAAAGCAATTAAGATCGGATCTGCTCCTGGTGCTGGGGATGCCACTTGTCTCCCTGAGGCGCAGGTATCTGCAGAAGGGTGCACACACTCAGGATTGCATCACAGCGCAGAGGTAGCACAATAGCTGATGCATAGGTGTCTTTTAAAATTACTGATGTTTATCTTTTTTTTATTTTTCCACCTACTTTTTTTCTAAATTCAAACTCCTTTTGTCCCTTCCAACCCTCCCAACTTCTAGTGTTCTAGCTCCTATATATAAGGGGAATGTGTGATATTTGTCTTTCTCTGTCTGGCTTATTTCACTCAACATTATGTCCTCCAGTTCCAACTATTTTGCTGCAAATTACAGCATTTCATTCTTTTTTATAACTGAATAGTATTCCATTGTGTATATATGCCACACTTTCTTAACCATTCAGTTAATGATAAAAGGCTTGGTTGATTTCATATTTTGGAAATTGCAAGCATTGCTGCTATAAACATGGTGGAGAACGTTTCTCTTTGATAGGGTGAGTTCGTATCTTTTGCATACATACCCAGTACTGAGATTGCTGGATCACATGGCAGCTTCATTTTTAGTTTTTAAAGAAATTGTAATACTAATTTCCACAGTAATACTAATTTCCACATTCCCACCAACAGTGTAAAATGGTTCCTTTTTCTCCACATCCTCACCAGCATTTCTTAGTTTCTGTCTTTTGGATTTTAACCATTCCGACAGGGGTGAAAAGATATCACATTGTGGTCTGGATTTGCATTTCTCTGATAGCTAGTGATGTTGAGAATTTTTTCATGTGTTTATTGTCATTCATATATCTTCATTTGAGAACTGCCTATTCATTTGCTCATTTCTTAACTGGATTGGTTTGTTGTTGTTGTTGTTTGAGTTGCTGATATAATCTGGTTATTAATCCTTTGTTGGAAAAGTAGTTTCTAAAAATTTTCTCCCATTCTATCTATATCTCTTCACTCCAATGATTGTTTCCTTTGCTGTGCAGGAGCTTCTAAGCTTGATATAACCCAATTTGCCTAGTTTAACTTTTGTTACCTAACAAGAAGTCATCACCTACATCAATGCCTTGACACCTTTTTTTCCCATGTTTTCTTCTAGCAATTTCATAACTTCTGGTCTTGTACTTAGGTCTCTGACCCATCAGAGTCTTGGTGTCAATAGCACCTTCTTGTTTATGATTCCCTTCTCATAACACCACTTCTTGTCCTATGGGTATGGTTATTATCTCTCAGGAAATTCTAATTAAGTTTTATTGATACTGTCAGATAATTTTAGTCTATCCTTTCTCTATCTTCTCTTTCACTTGACTTCCCATTGATCCTTAGTTATAAATTTGACATCCAAGAACCAACCAGAGGCTTGATGCCTGTGGGTAGGACTTCCAACTGCCAGGCTGTGACCCAAGATGAGTAGACTGGAAGTAGGTGGCTGTTTTTCAGAGAATTCCCCAGAATAAGCAAATGCAGATTCTTTTTTATAGGGTAACCATTTTCCCAATTAAGAAAAGCAGAGTCTGGAAGCTAAGGTGATTGAGGGAATAAGGAAAATCAGATGTTCCAGGTATGCACTTTCCAGTGAGTCTCTCCATCTTGTTATTCTCCTTCCCACTCTTCTAGCCACATGCACACGGGCCCTGCCTTGGTTACTGAGCTATAGAGTCTCCTGCTCTGCCTTTCCTTGGGCCTCAGTCAACTCTAATGCACAAGGCGTTCATTAGGGGATCGACCCCATGCTCATTGTTCCCTTCCAAGAAATGCGCAAAATTACCTGCAGTCAGTCCTAAGCCTTCTTCCTTCCAGGGCCTGTGAAGATCTTTCCCCTAGGCCTTAAATGTAGCTAAGGTGAGGCCATTTGTAGAATGTGGATGGAGCTCCAGCATACCAACAGGGAGGACTATGCAGGTGCTTGGAAGGCCTTTTGCAGTACAGAAAAATATGGAAAAGACAGAATGAGGAGAATAACAGGAAGGAGTTTGTGTGCACCAGTCTTTTTCATACCTGCCACTTGCAAATTCCAAATCTCCCTGTGATTAGGAAAGAACAACTTCCCCATTTGGATCTGCCAGGTGTTCTCTAGATTCAAGCTTCTCAAACTTAAACATATACAGATAAAGCATCACTAATCTAAAAACCCAAAATTCCAAATGTCCCCAAATCTGTAGCTTTCTGAGTGCTACCATGATGACACAAGTGGAAAACTGCACACCAGGAAATTTTCTTTCATACACAAAATTATTAAAAATACTGTATAAAGTTATCTCATTCTGTGGGTAAAAGGTGTATCTGAAATATAAATTCATTTCATATTTAGGCTTGGAGCCCATACCCAAAATAGTCCACTAAGTATATGCAAATATTCCAAAATCCAAAATACATCTGGTCCCAGGCATTCTGGATCAGGGATACTCTACCCATAAAAGAATCATTGGGGCTGATTAAATACATTTTCTTGGCCCCACACACAAGATCGAATTCAATAGATCCAGCAAAGTACCCATGAACTCACTTCCCCAATTAGTTCTAGGGGGCATGATGTTGCTGCTGATACACACACCACTCTAACTAGCATTGTTTGGTAAAGGCTGCTATGTTCTGCTTCAAAAATTATTTATGAGTTCCCTACTCCACTCTCTGTGAAATTTAAAGTTTTAATCTGCATTGTTCTCCTCATTCTAATGTTTTAGACCTTTAAAATCTTCTATTTACAGGGCTGGTGCTCTGGCTCAGCGTGTTAAAGCCCTGGCCTTCAGGGCCGGCATCCCATATGGCCAACGATTCAAGTTCCAGCTGCTCCACTTCCTATCCAGCTCCCTGCTAATGTGCCTGGAAAAGCAGTGGAGGATGGCCCAAGTGCTTGTGCCCCTGCACCTGCATGGGAGACCCAGTAGAAACGCCTGGCTCCTGGCTTCAGATTGGTTCAGCTCCAGTCGTTGTGACCATTTGTGGAGTGAACCAGTGGATGGAAAACCTCTCTTTCTGTCTCTACCACTCTCTGTAACTGCCTTTCAAAAAAATAAATCTCAACAAAAAATTTTTTAAATTATTTATTTACTATCATTTTCGAGCCTTCGCAAGAGAAAGAAAATATAAACGTGTGAACAGTCATTTCTTTGATGAAAGTTTTATAAAAGATTTTTAAATTGGCATTTAAAAGGGGTAATTTTTATTTAACTGAAAATTAACTTAAGTGACCTGCCTCTTTCTTCTGATGGTGACAGATAAATGGAGTGTTACAGTATTATCATAAAATAATAGTTTTGAGTCTAAGACTCTATTTGACCCTACTTGACCTAATGCACATAGATATTACTTTACCCTACAGCTTCATCTGTAAAATGTCAATATCATAATTATACTTGATTTTCATTTAATAGGAGTATTTTGAGGTTAAATGAGAAATTATTTATGAGACATTCCCAGGACCTGCATCTCAGTAATTAAGCTCTATATTTATGTAGGTCCGGTCTCAGAGTTGCTTCAGACCCAGCACAGACAATGTCTAATTCACCATTCCCTGACACGTGGAAAGAAGTACAGTGTAATCAGAAGAGAATAAGCTCTGGATCAGGCAAATCTCAGTTTGAATTTGATCTGAGACACTGGTAATATAACCTAAGGCACATTTCCTCATCTGCAGAAAATGACATCAGACAAAGGTTCAGCAGCTTTATTTAAAAGTGCATGCCCAATGATAAGAAAAATAATAGAACCTTAAGGAATAATTACAAATCAATAATTCACAAGAAGACAAAATGCTGTTAATAAATCAATACAGGAAATATGTTCAACATTGTCATTCATTTTTTACATCTGAGAAAATTAAAACAAGATAATATTTTCATATATTAACCAGAAAGCATTTTAAGTGGAAATACATATTATTAACCAGGTAATATAGATATTCTATGGTTCTGTGGCACTGTTTCATAGGATCCTTCTGTAAGGTATTTTAGCAACATGTACCATGATCACATCTCAAGCAATTCTTTCATTTATGTGTTTGTGTTTTTGTAATGAGGAAATACTCCTCATTTTAGAAATGCATAAAAGTGTAGCCCTATTATCCAACTTTGCTTCAAAAACCCTAGTAGGTATAACATGACAGATGCATGTTCCTTTTAACATATGCCATCTGGGCAGATATACTTCCATAAATAGTAATATACATCCTAGAGGGAATAATCAGGACTCCACTCCAAGAAGGAACAACTAAAAATACTTAGTTTGATAATTATATAAGGAGTGCTAGAAGTTAATATTTGTGGTACAATAAATAGCTAGGGGATCATGATGGTACATTCTATAGGCTTGTGAGAACTTGTGTATTCTGGCACCTAGGGATTTTCTGAAAATTCATCTCAATGTTTGCCCCTTCTCTAATTCGGTCTCGGGGACACATTCTGCTTCCTGTGGACCTGAGTTCTATAAAGTTGATTCAGGTGAGGAAGTAGAGGGAATGGTTGATGACCTCCAATGGTGATTGGTTGGCAACCTTGGTGCCCTAAGATCAGATGGAGTTCTTCCTCATGTTTGTGTTATAAAACAGCTGATGATCCTCGGAGTAGAAAAACTGAACAGTACCTCCTACTATGTACTCTCACAATACAGAATGATCCTGTGGCCAAATCTGAGGGGTGGGAGAGTTACTCACATACCAAGCAAGCAGGCGTCTTCTAGATTCTGCAGTAAACAGGATTTGAGTGTCCTCTAATGCAATTCAGTTCTGACATACTTACCTGGAGGTCCAGCCAGGTCCCACAGGTCAAGGGCTCAGGCTCATAAGACAGCCCGTCCCCCACAACTTCAGATGCAAAGTTCATTGTTCCACTTGAGCTTTTGATCTACTGGCTACAAGCCAGTGTTTCCATGACCTCCTGCACAGATTTGATTAATTTGCTGGAGCAGTTCACAGAACATAAGGAAACATTGCTTACATGAACTGATCTATTATAAACAATATTGCAAAGGCTATGGAGGAATACCAGCTGGAAGAACTATGCATAGGACAAGGTAAGGGAGAAGACTTGGGGGGCACCCACGACCTCTCTGAGGTGCCAGGCTCCTGTCACCTCCATGTGTACAGCTATCTGGAAGCTTCCTAAACCCAGTCATTTTGAGTTTATATGAAACTTTCTTAGGCAGACATGACATAAAATCATCAACTATTAGTGATCAACTCAGTCTTGAGCCACTCCTTTCTTCCCAGAGCCTTGATTTTTCCAGCCACCAGCCCCTATCCTGAAACTATCTGGGGGCTGCCAGCCACCAGCCAATTCATTGGCATACAAAAAGATCCCAAGGATTTTAGAAGCTAGATGCCAGGAAACAGGGAGAACAATATTCACAATATTACATCCTCTCTGAGAGGGTGAACTTGTGGAAGATTTCAGAATTGTTCATGCAAAGGCCTTGCATCTGGTAGCATGGGGACCCTGAGCACAATCATGAGTCTTACTCCACTTGCAGAATCAAGTTCTCAAATCGTGTTCTGAAACATTCTTTTATCTGAGAACTTCAGAGTGGGAATGGAAAGTAAAGCAGAGTCCTAGGGAATTTATGGGCCATCCTATGAGAAGAACTCAAAAACAAAGTAGAAAATATTGGTGCTCCAAACAACAAAACCACAAGTCTCTTGTCATAAAAGGCTGAGAATCAGGAGGAAACAGGAGTGGTGAGTAATGAAGACTTCCAGTTCTTTGGCACAGGCCTCAAATGCAGGACTTTTAAGATTGTTCTGTGAGTCATGAGACATCCAGTAATGAATCTATCTTTTTGGGTCAAAAAGGCAGCTGGCTCCACTGAAGTAGGGCCTGGTCCAGAGACATTATGACTACCATTACCTACATTCCTTGGGCAGATGGTATGTTGAGAAATTCATATCCATCAACCCATCAAGTCTTCATATAACCCTAATTACTAGGTATTATTAAATACCCAATGTACAAACTTAGGAGGATTCTTGAGAGGATTTTGCCTAATATGGTAAAGGTAGCATGTGACAGAGACAAAAAAGTCAGATCTGCTGGATTCCAGAACCAGCTGTCACTAAGTGGATGTTCACTGGATGGCAGACTACTGGCCCCATTAGACACACAGGAAATATGACCTTTACCTGTTCACTGAAGCTCCTGCAGAGTGACAACAGAAGGCAAAACTACCTTCCCCTTCTACTGGCCTGGAATTGTGTGTGTGTGTGTGTGTGTGTGCGTGCTTGTGTGTACTGAGTGGTAGGAACTGATGGTGTAATGATTGCAGCCTAAAGCCCAGCCCTGCCTAACGTCCAGCCCTGAAGTCATGTGTCTCAGCACACAGCCAGCACCACTAGCAGAGGTAGCTGTGATGAGCACACTCACAGGCCCCGCCCCACCCAGCCACTGGGGAGTATGCCAGCAGCAGCAGGTGTGCTGGGCCTCCACACTTGTTTCCAGTGCTTTGCAAAGGACAACTGGTTCCCAGAGGCAGTGTTCCCGACTCCTCCAGCTGCTTTGCTCTGACTAGATCCTTCTTCTGCATCTAGTCCCACAGAGTGGTTTCTCCCACCCAAGCTCTTGCTCTTTACAGACAAATAAAGCCATTTGGTACATAAGGTCCAAGGCTCCACATTTCCACAATACTATGCTATTAAATCTGCAGAGTCCAGCCTCTAACAACAGGTGACTTGGACTACAACTTTTAGGGGATACAATATTCAACTGAGGATGTTAACAGCATCCACGAAGCATCTGGAAAAGACTGGGTTCATTTTTTTTCCTCCTTGAATGTAGATAGGTAAATTTATTTTTATAAGATTCATTTTATTTATTTAAAATACAGAGTTACAGAGAGAGAGGCACAGAGACAAAGATGTCTGCATTCTGTTGGTTCATTCCCTAAATGGCCACAACGGCCAGAGATGAATCGACCAAAAGCCAGATCTCCCCCATAGGTGTAGGGACCCAATCACTCAAGCTGTTCTCCACTGCTTTCCTAGGCACATTAGCAGTGATCTGGATCAGAAGTGGAGCAGCCTGGACTGGATCCAGCACCCATATGAGATACCAATGCGGCAGGCCAGGGCTATAATCCACTGCACCGAAGCACCAGCCCCAGGTAGATTTTGTTTAAAGTATTTCTGCTTCTTCTTATTAAGATTTATTTATTTACTTGAAAGTCAGAGTTACACAGAAAGAAGGAGAGGCAGAGACAGAGAGAGAGAGAGAGAGAGAGAGAGAGAGAGAGAGAGAGAGAGAGAGAGGTCTTCCAGCCAATGGTTCACTCTCCAGTTGTCTGCAATGGCCAGAATTGTACCAATCTGAAGCCAGGAGCCAGGAGCTTCTTCTGGGTCTCCCATGCGGGTGCAGGGGCCCAAGAACTTGGGATATCTTCTACTGCTTTCCCAGGCCATAGCAGAAAGCTGGATTGAAAGACGAGCAGCCGGGACTTGAATCGGTGCCTATATGAGATGCCGGCACTGCAGATGGTGGCTTTAACCACTACACCACAGCACCAGCCCAGATTTATTTTTTATTTTATCCCTAGAAACCTTTTATTTAAGGTATACAAACTTCATGCATTTTGTAAATGCACATTTAGGAACATAGGGATTCTTCCCACCCCACCTTTCTTCCTAGCCACACTCCCAACCTTCCCCATCCTTCTTCTCCTATTCTCCTTCTTATTTGTTACTAAGATCTATTTTCAATTAACTTTATACACATAAAACTAACCCTACACTAATTACAGAGTTCAACAAATTGTGCGGAAAAAAAAAAAAAAAACTGTTCCTCAACAGTTGAGACAAGGGCTGTTCAAAGTCATTGCATTTCTTTTTTTTTTTTTTTTTAAGATTTATTTATTTATTTTAAAGTCAGAGTTACACAAAGAGAGAAAGAGAGGTAGAGAGAAAGAGGCAGAGAGAGAGAGAGAGAGAGTCTTCCATCCACTGGCTCACTCCCCAGTTGGCCACAACAGCCAGAACTGAGCTGATCTGAAGCCAGGAGCCAGAATATTCTTCCGGGTCTTCCCATGTGGATGCAGGGTCCCAAGGACTTGGACCATATTCTACTGCTTTCTCAGGCCACAGCAGAGAACTGGATCAGAAGTGGAGCAACCAGGACTCAAACCGGTGCCCATTTGGGATGCCAGCACCACATGAGATGGCTTTGCAAGCCACACCACAGCGCCAGCCCTAGTCATTGCATTTCAAAGTGTTAATTTTACTTCTATAGAACATTCTATATTAGTTTATTCTATTAGTATTCTATTAGTTACCACAGATCAGGGAGAACATATAGTATATTCCTGGCTTAGTTCACTAAATGTAATGTTTTCCAGTTGCATCCATTTTGTTGCAAGTCATAGGATTTCATTTTTTTTTACTGCTGTATAGTATCCCACAGTGTATATATCCCATAATTTCTTTATGCAGTCTTCAATTGATGGGCATCTGGGTTGATTCCATATCTTAGCTATTGTGAATTGATAGATTGTATTATTGTCTTCATTCATTTCCAGAAACTTTTTGATTTCTCTTTTGATTTCTTCAATGACCCACTGTTCATTCAGGAGCATGCTGTTTAGTCTCCATGTGTTTTCATATGTTCTAGAGATTCTTGAGTCATTGATTTCCAGCTTCATTCCAGCGTGATCAGAAAAGATGCATGGTCTGATTTTGACTTTTTTTCTTTTTAATTTGCTGAGACTTGCTTTATGGCCTAACATATGGTCTATCCTGGAGAAATTTCCATGCACTGGTGAGTCGAATGTATATTCCACACCTGCAGGATGAAAAGTTCTGTATATATCTGTTAGGTACATTCGGTCTATAGTGTCAATTAACTGTGTTGTTTCTTTGCTGATTTTCTGTCTGGTTGAACTGTCCATTGATGAAGCTGGCATATTAAACTCCCCCATTATTATTGTATTGGAGTCTTTATCTCTCTTTAAATCCATTAACATTTCTTTTAAATAGCCAAGTGCCCTGTAATTGGGTGTGTATACATTTATTATAGTCACATTTTCCTGATGAATTGATCCCTTAGTCATTACATGGTGCCATTCTTTGTCTCTTTTAACAGTTTTTGTGTTAAAGCCTATTTTGTCTGATATTAGGAAGGCTACACCAGCGTTTCTTGGTTTCTGTTAGCATGGAATATCATTTTCCATCCTTTCACTTTCAGTCTGAATGCATCTTTTTTGATGAGATGTGTTTCTTGTAGGCAGCAAATAGATGAATTGTGTTTTTTAATACATTCATCCAGTCTATATCTTTTAACTGGAGGGCTGAGGTCACTTGCATTCAAGGTGACTATTGATAAGCAAAACTTGGTCTTGGCATTTTCCACAAATATTCATATTGTTTACTTTGCATTTCCTTTGTACTTCTACTGGGAGATTTTCTGGCTTCACCTTCTTTCAAAGTGATGTTCATGTTTCTGTGTTTCAGTGTGTAGCACATTTTTAAGCATCTTTTGTAAGGCTGGACAAGTGGTAACAAATTCTTTCAATTTCTGTTTTTTATGGAAGATCTGTACTTCACTTTCATTCATAAATGAGAACTTTGCAAGGTACAGTATTCTGGGTTTACAGTTATTTTCTCTTAAGTCTTGGAATATATCTTGCTATTCTCTTCTAGGCAGTAGGGTTTCTGATGAGAATGCAGCTGTGAGTCTAATTGGAAACCCTCTGAAAGTAATCTAGTGTTTCTCTCATGCACACTTTAGAATCTTTTCTTTGTGTTTTACTGTGGAAAGTTTGACCATAATGTGTTGCAATGACGATCTTTTCTCGTCGTGTCTGTTGAGTTCTATGCGCTTCACGTATTTGGACGTCCCTTCTTTCCCCAAATTGAGAAGTTTCCTGTAATTATTTCACTATAAAGGCCTTCTAAACCATTCTATCTTTGCACATCTTCAGGAACTCCTAAGACCTGTATGGGGGGGGGGGTGTTTGATAGTACCCTGTAAGTCTCCAGCACTGTGTTTAATTTTTCTAATTATTTCTTCATCTACTTCTCCTCCTCCTTCCTCTTCTTCTTCTTCTTCGTCTTCATCTTCTTCTTCATCTTCTTCTTCTTTTTCTTTGTCTAACTGTAAATTTTCCAGAGATTTATCTTCTAAATCAGAAAGTCTTTCTTCTACCTCTCCAAGACTTTTGTTAAAGTTTCCACTGCATTTTTATTTGATCTACTGAAGTCTTCATTTCTAATATTTCATTTTGATTTCTCTTTAAAGTCTCAATTTCTTGGAAAAATTTTCATTCATGTCATGTATGGATTTCTTTAATTCATGGATTTGCTTCTGATTACTTCTTAGTATCCTACAATCAATTTTTTGAATTCTGTTTCTGACATTTCTTCAGTCTCTTCATCTTCACATTCTAGTATTGAAGTGTTGTTGTGTTCTTTTGGGGCATCATATTGCCTTCCTTATTCTTATTTTTTGAATTTCTGCATTTATTTTTAGGCATTTGTGTAGATAGCTGCAGCTATTTTTGTTTGATTTTTCTTTTTTTGGTTTTTGGTTTTGGTTTTGTTTCTACCTCTGATGGCTTTTATCTTTGAATTATGCTTCTGTGCTTCGAATGTCTGCTCTTTCAGTGAACACCCTGAAGCATGTGCTGGGTGTGGCCAGGGAGCTCTGTTCAGTGCTCCAGAGTGAGGGGGGTGTCCAAGATGACACTCAAGCTGGGCACAGTAAATCTCTCTATTTTTTTTTTCATCAGAGAGGATTATTTGATCAGCTTTGTTCGAAGTCTCACGCTCACCTCCTCTCCTCCAAGGTGACCAGTGCCTGGGTGATAGCCCCAGTGGGTACAATATTCATCCAGAACCACACAAAGGATCCATGTGATTTCGCATCAATGACCTTCCTAGGGAATCAGGGAGTTGTGAGCTTGTAGAGCTGCCCATAACAGCTGCCCAGAGACCCAGCCAGACCCTGTGACCTCCCACACAACCACAGTGTTTTTACAGCCCCAGCACACAAGACTCCTACAGTCCTAGGTGCCCAGCCCCCTGCAAATGCTCCCAGCCATACTCAGGCAACTCCTCTCAGCTGGTTGCTGGATGCACAGACACAAGCTAGTGCAGCTATTATGCATGTCCAGAATGGCACCCGCCCTCTCTCAACTAGTTACAGGGCATCATTGTTGGGTGGTTGGAGAGAGAGAAATGTGCCCCTCTTTTTTCTCTCTAGGTTGGCAGTTACACTGTCCCCCAAAGCACTCCACGCAGGACTCACTCCTTCAGCTTTATCACCAGTGGTTTGGGCTGTTCAAGTCTGGTCTTACCTTACTCTACAAAGCTGGTGTTGAGGCTCTGGGATCCCATTGTGTTCGTGTTTGTGCTCTGTGCCCACACCCTCCACGTAGATACCCAACATCCCTGTAATTTGCATGTTTTCTCCTTAACTCTTCCCTGAGATTGCACTTTCTCCACTTTTTTTTAAACTATCTTCCCCTAGACTAGAGCAGTAAGCTCTCTCCCTATTCTGCCTTCTTGGAAACTCCAGAGACCCTGGATTCATTTTTATTGTCATGATAACTGAGGTTTGTAGGCAGTGAGTCTTGCTTTACATGAGAAGCAATAATGGTAAATAACTCTCAGTCCTGCACAACATAGACCTGTCCTGTGAAAGCTGCCCAGAGCACCTCAGTGGAGTAACACTGCACACAAATGCAGAAAATCAAACTATGAACTCTTAAATATTCCAAACCTTGTTAAACTATTTTGAGAGGCCAAGAGAGCTTAGATTGGTGATTTTACTATTCTTATTCTATCTCCATCCAAGATAAAACTTGGTGTCCCTACCCTCTTCTCACTCCAGGAAAACTGCAAGTCTAAATTTTAAGACGAACACCTGGTTTTCTTTCTTTTTTAAAAAAAAGATTTATTTATTTATTTGAAAGTCAGAGTCACACAGAGAGAGGAGAGGCAGAGAGAGAGAGAGAGAGAGAGAGAGAGAGAGAGAGAGAGAGAGAGGTCTTCCATCCGATGGTTCACTCTCCAGATGGCTGCAACGGCTGGAGCTGTGCTGATCTGAAGCCAGGAGCCAGGAGCTTCTTCCCGGTCTCCCATGTGGGTGCAGGGGCCCAAGGGCTTGGACCATATTCTACTGCTTTCCCAGGCCATAGCAGAGAGCTGGATCAGAAGAGGTGCAGCCGGAACTAGAACCGGCACCCATATGGGATGCCAGCACTTCAGGCCAGGGCGTTAACACGCAATGCCACAGCGCCAGCCCCTGGAGACCTGGTTTTCAATCTGGGCTCCACTGTCTATCATTGTACGACCTCAGCCATTCCAATAATGCTTCTGAGCCTTGTTTTCTTCATCCAAAGAATAAGGGAACTACTTGCCCCTCTTACCTTTTCCAAAGGACTTGTGCTTCCACAGGGCACTCTGTAAAGTATTCTGCAAACTGAACATCTGTGCATGGCTCAGAGGTCAGGAGTGTCCTCAGGTGTCTTAGGTGAGAAACTGCGCCCACTGTGGTTCCCTGGACAAGGATGAAGAAAGAGAACAAGAGCCGGCTTTGGCAGCTTAGCTTTAACCCTGTCATCCTCTGCCACCTGCCCATTATTCTCCACACAAATGAGAGCTCACCAAGTACACATTTGGAACCAAGTTGCCTGTTCTGCTGTCCACTCACCACCTAGCTGTGTCTTCCCTCCCCCCAAAGCTAGCACTTCCCTTCTTTGCCTCCAGGAACAGGGGTTTGGGGAGGTGCTGATTTTAGTCCTAACTGAATGTAAAGGGTTGTAAACCCCATGGCGTGCATAAAACTCCAATCTATTTCAGTCCCTGTTAATTTCCCAGCCCTCTTCATTTATAATTTGATCTCCTTTCTCTGTGATGTTCGCTTTTCCCTGATGAATTTGCAAGCTCCCCTTCTATTCCCTTCCACCCTCTGGCAGGCACTAATTCAGTCTTCACTGAGGTCTCTTGCTTGTGTCCTTGTAGATCTTCCTGCAGGAAGAAATCCAAGACTGGTTAAGGAGAGAGCTGAGCAGTGTGACCCCCACACTCTGGCTAGCTTTCTGGCCCTATCCATGTCTCGCCAAGACCCTTCAGTGTCAGCAAGCTGCTTTGTGGCTTCACTTTAGTGCCAACCCAATGGGACTCTGAGATGAATTGATTCATTAGAGGTAGCCTCAGGCCTTGATCTGACTTTCCAGTATTGTGCCTACCCCTCATTCTCTTGTGTAAGGATATACGTTGCAAGCACTACACTCAGGTGCAAGATGTATCACATTACTTAAAGTTTTTCAATCAAAGTGAATATGACCCTGAAACCTTCCTGGATAGTATTGAGAAGTTAAACCACAATCACTTCGAGGCCACCTCTCTGAACAATGAAAATGTGCCAGGGATCTTAGCCACCACTTGATATCTTTGAGCCACAAATGTCACAGATACTTACACCTTATTCAAACCATCAGTCTCCTGAAAGTGGAATCTCAGGTCCTTGCCTCCAGGTCCTACAGTACCAATCTCTTCTGGGGTATTTTCCCAGCCCTGAGATCCAGGTGTGGGGCAATGAAAATAAGGTCACTTCTTGGTGGAGGGAACACATCCATGAGGACTGACCCTTCCCCTAGAATCATCTCTAGCTGCCAACATCTCTCTACCCACTGCAGCTGCTACCCCATACCCTTAGGATGTTGCCTCAACAATCATTAGGAACAGACTAGCTGCCTGGTTAAGTGGAGAAAGAATCTTAAACAGACTTCTTTGTAAGTTGAGTAAAAGCAAAATCCAGGCACAGATAATTTTGGCTGCTCAGCTGCTACAAAGCTTCTCCCTTTTCCCAACACCCTGCAGCTCAGGGTTGATCCAGGCATGAAGCCTGCTCTGGGGAAGAAGTTCTACTCCCATCCTCCCCCTTGCTGGCTTCTCTTAGTTCCCTGCCCTGGATGCAGGTTCAGATGGCAAAGATCAGCACCCTCTTTGGTGGATAGTTGTGTGAAGTCACACAACTTCTGTATGTTTAAGCACAAATACTACATTTGGAGATCCCCCTTCTCCATGCTGAGGACATATTTCCTGCACTTCTCTTCTTTTATTACTTATTTTATTTTATTTACTTATTTGAAAGGGGGGAAGGGAGAGAGAGAGAGAGAAAGAAAGAGAGAGAGAAACACACACACACACACACACACATAATCTTTATCCACTGGTTCATAGAGAGAAAAATTAAAAGAAATATGATTCTCAAGCAACCCAGTCTAAGCTTAATTTTTTCAATAATTGCTTAGCTCTTAAATTTCCTTTCAAAATTACAGGGAAAAAATGCTAACATATATTCAAGGTATTGTCTATCCCTGGTTTTACAGGGACCCAACATGCTGCCCATACTGTTACAGTTTCTTAGTCTTCACAGCATTCTAGTTGAATAGAAAGAAGTATGTATTTTTACTTTCATATACATAGATTAGTTTTGAGTTACTACTGTAAACTCATATTTCTCTCTGAAATCTATATGCTTCAGTGAAAGGCTTACAAAGTCTAAATGACCTCAGGGGCCAGGTAGATAACAGCTGTGTGGAAGGGCGAGATGTGTAGGGAGTAATGGGTGCTCTGGAGAACAGCAGGGTTCCTATCCATAGAAAGCCATTCCAATTAAGAAAAGGGAAAGAATTAAACTTGGTGCTGACAAAACAAAATGCACTTATAAGAGCCCTCTCCACACTGTCCCTCTTGGTTGCATGAAACAATATCATCTCTTAGACTTCAGGCAAACTTTTCTCCTGATCAGTTAAAAACAGATGCTTGACTATGTCCAAACCAGCAAGAAACTAAAACAGGAAGTGCTCTTTGACTTGCTTAGCAAGGTCCCAGTACATGGCTATTGTCTCTCCTTTAAACACTGTGTCTATACTTCTCTTCCTCAGTATCAATACTTTATTATGCATTTAAAACTTGATTCTTCACTAACAAAAGACATTCCTTAAAAAGAGAGTTTTTCCTTTCCCTTTTGAAGTCTTTAAAATTTAAATAGAGCAACATGTTCAAACTTTCAAAAAAAAAAATCTTTCTTCATTCTTACACTTGAGGAGTCCTTAATACTTTTCAAAGGGCTTGTATACACTTGTATATCAGCTAGGATGTGCTAGGTTATGCTGCAGCAATAACTTCAAAATCTCAAAATCCCAACATAATAAAAATTCTTACTTATGCTATTGGTCTACCATGAGTTAACAGGGGAGCTTTGCTCACTGGAGTCATTTAGGGACCTCGTCCACTAAGATCAAAATTCATTTCAGCATGAGCTTCTACAGTCACAACGGCAGTGAGAAGGGCATGTAGCAAATCGATCACGGATTGTTAGAGTGTCTACCTGAAAGGGACACATGTCACTTCTGTCCACTTTTCATTGGCCCGAGCACTTCCTACGGCAATACTTACCCTTAAAGCAAGCCCAGGTGCACCCTGACCATGCACCTAAAGGAGGAGAGTTGGAACTGTCTGTTGAACTACACACATGAGCTACATACATGTTACCCAAGTCCATGCCAGAAGTAAGGATGGAAATCTTTCTGTTTGGCTGACAAAGAGACTAAGACTCAGAGATGTAGTGATTCTTCCAACATAATCTAATCAGTTACTGGCAAACAGAATAAAAACCCCTGTTTTCCTAAATCTTAGCATCATGTCTTTTTATCACAGCATGCTGTCAACCCTTGGCTGTGTTAGCTAGACATTTCTTTTACAACTAATTTATTTATTTATATCATCCTTGTTTCAAAGAATATCTGAGTGACATTACGATAGTTGTGCCATAGCCTGATTTTATTATATACACATAGAGCTTCTGGCTGCGATTATATTGCAGAAAACACAGGTCTTATAATCATTTGTTTTTTTTCACTTATTTTAATGACCTGTTAAAATAATGATATGGTTGATTCAATCAACTAAGCAGTTTAAGGTTGTTGAAAATAATGATTCCCTTGAAGGAAAAAAAAAAGTCAGCTTAAAGATCATCTGTAGGTGTTAAGGAAGAAATCTTAAAATACAGTGTGCTAAAACTGTATACCGCTTGTGCTAGGAGCTGAAGGAAGGGAAAGTAGCATCTCTAAGAATTTGAGCAACACCATTTCAAATCTCCATCAACACTACGCTGTTACAATATGAAAGAAAACCCTCTGGACAGTGAACGAGATATGTTTCTGGGAGAAAAATGAGTGTTTCACTACTGAAAAACAGTGAAATAGCATTCATTGTCAACAAAGAATCTGCAATCTCAAATATAGGTAAAGTTTAAGCAATCTTATAAGAAATTTAAGCAGTGTTTTCTTTCATTCTCATCATGTTTTGTATTTTTCAGAAATATAACCAATACATTGCTCAAACAATTGGTATGTTAGGCTTTAGTTAACAGATACATTTGCATAACAATAATAAACCCCTTCTCTGCTTTGTGTGTGTATGTGTGTGTGTGTGTGTGTGTGTGTTAGCTAGTGGGCATGCATGTGTCTGCATTTCTAGGGCCCATGGGATGAAATTATGGTGGAAAAATTCAGAGGCAGTCTATTTTTCTCAACTTGCCCGAAACTGGTTTCACGCTTCTTCATTTTAATAGGAATCAAATGAAGGGTGCTGACTCATTAAGAGGCTACACTGAGAAGTGTGAATTCCTAGCTGCTGGCTATGCACAGCGATAGGTTAGTATTTCAAGAAGGCGAGAAAATGATTTTACCTAATGTTTAAGGGGTTATATTTGAAGTTTGGATCTGTTTACAGGGGCTTTCAAAATTGAGGGATACTTCAGGTTGTTGTCATACCACTGCCAAGAACACATTGCATTCAAAAGCACTGCAAGAATCAAAAGATTTGTACATGTGCACCCACTCATGCATGCTTTCTAAAATTTAATTAATTAATTAATCAATTTGAAAGATAGAGAGACAGACAATGGGGAAGAGGGAAGTAGGAGAAGGAGAGAGAAAGATCTATTCCATGATTTCACTCCCCCAGTGACTGTAACAGCCAGGGCTGGACCAGGCTGAAGCCAGGAGCTGGGAACTCATTCAAATCTCTCATGTAGGTGGCAGGTATCAACCACTTGAGTCATCATCTCCTGCCCCCAAGGATGTGTATTAGCAGGAAGCTAGAACCAGAAACAGAGCCAGGACTCAAATACAGGACATGGGACATGAGCATCCCAAGCAGTGTCTTCACCAATACAACAAATGCTTGCTACTCATATATACTTTTATCTTATTTACCAGTATAAATTTGTTATGTCTGCTACATATTTATGAATCCGTTGCCATTGTCATCATCATCATCATCAAAATACTAATATACTAATGACGTTATACTTTTTCATTTTTAACCATAAAATGCATTATTCAAATATCATCTTAGATGGAAGTTCTCTGTGTAGAATGTGTATTAAAACAAGATAGCTCTGATTAAGAGATAGTAGAAACCCTGAATCCTACCAGGTCTTCCAAGCTCAGTTCCACCCCAAACCTCATTGGGGTTCCATTGAGCATTTTTAGAAAATAATTGCTTTATATTATCATTCATTTGTGTCACTGTAGGGAAAATCTTCAACTATACAACCCCACTTCTTCACACACACACTTATAACTTCATAGCAGGTTATTTGGCAAATGCACTGGCTACATATACTTAATCTCTAATAACTCACTGAATGCTGAGAGCGAGAGAGAGGAGATATCTTCCATCTGCTAGTTTATTCCCCAAATGGTCACACAATGCAGGGTTGGGACAGACTGAAGCCAGGAGCCAGGAGCTTCTTCTGGCTCTCCCACATGGGTGCAGAGGCCCAAGGACTTGGGCCACCTTCTGCTGCTTTCCCAGGCACATTAGCAGGGAGCTGGATTGGAAGTGGAAAAGCAAGGACTCAGCTGGTGCCCATATGAAATGCCGGCACTGCAGACAGCATGTTAACCCACTGTGCCACAGAGCCAGCCACATAATATCTTTATTTTTAAATTGGGGAAAAGAAACATGAAGAGGTAACATGATTATTGTGCTAACGTTAAAGCTAGGATTTGAATCTGAGTTTGTCTTTCTTCAAAGTTTAAGCCCTTTCTACTTTCCAAATGTTTCTCAGACTGGTTATCCAAGAAAGTCTATGGGCTTATATAATACAGTTTCAATTTGTAATAACTCCAAAACTTTAATGCGTGGATATTTCCTATCATATCAATGACTACCTCATAATAGAGCACACGACAAGGCTTCAGTGCTCTCAGTTGCTTTTGTTAGCAATTACGTTGTTGCCAAGTGGCACTACTTTAATGGTCCCTACTAATGAGAAAAAAACAGAGTTGAACTGAATAGTAAATGATGCATTTGTGCCAAATGAAGGCCAAATGACATCACAGCAGGCTGTACAATGTAGTTGAGATAGAGAAAATGGCGTGCAAATAGAGTCAGCACACAAGGTAATAATACAGACGCATGGAGCTCCCAGGAACCAGGCTTACAGCCGCCAGTACCATACTCCTGTTGCAAACTGTGATTGAGTTTCAGCCAAACAGTACTCAGCCCAGTACATTAATGCTGTTCATTTGAATTTCATTATGTTTGTATTTGGAGTTTGTGTTTAGTTGGTTGTTTGGGTTATATTAGAGCTCTTACCATAAATAGTTTATATCTAGTTTTCTGTTAAACATATTTAAGTCATACAAAAATAATTTAATATGGGAATCTTTCAACACATATTCTCTTTAATGGGGGCATCTGTATTACTCAAGTCTGAGGAACCCTGCACAAATGAATGGATCCTCCATCTACTGGGTTTGCTCTTGGGAAATCTTTAAATTAAGAATCTGAAGAGAAGGGCCAGCATTGTAGCATAGTAGGTTAAGCTGCCATCTGCAACACCAGCATCTCAGATATGAGCACCAGTTCAAGTCCTGACTATTCCGCCTCCAATCTGCTAATGCACCTGGAAAAGCAATGGAAGATAACCCGAGTGCTTGGCCTCTGCCAACCCACATGGGAATCCTGGATAGAATTCTGGCTCCTTGCTTCAGTCTCCCATCCCCAGCTGTTTTAGCCATTTGAGCATTGAACTAGTGAATGGAAGGTCTCTCTCTCTCTCTCTCTCTCTCTCTCTCTCTCTCTCTCTCTCTCTCTCCTTTCCAAAAAAAAAGAAATCTAAAGACTGGTCAGTTCCATCAAAAGTCTATCCAATTCCATCAAACTGGTTGACATTGTTTGACTGTTTTTGCAAATTTATTGAAATTGCATTAAGAAACCTAAATATAAAATCTACTAATCTGGGCTGGCACTGTGGCATAGCAGATTAAGCTTCAGGCTGCAGTATCAGTATCCCACATGGGCACCAGTTCAAGTCCTAGCTGCTGCACTTCTCATCCAGCTCCCTGCTAATGTGCCTGGGAAAGCAACAGAAGATGGCCCAGGTGCTTTGGCCCCTACATGAGTGTAGGAGACCCAGAAGAAGCTCCTGGCTCCTGGCTTCAGCCTGGCCCAGTCCCAACTGTTGCAGTCATTTGGGAGTGAATCAGTGGATAGAAGATCTCTCTCTCTGCCTCTCTGTTTCTCTGTCTCTCTCTCTCTCTTCCCTTCTATCTTTATCTCTGCTTTTCAAATAAATAAATAAATCTTTTAAAAAATTGAAAAAGTAAAAATCTACTAATTGTAATAGATGTATGTGTATGTCCTTGAGACTAATTTTATGTACCAGAAAATTTTTCAGGTATCATCTTTTGTAGAAGTAATTTATACTAATTTTAAAAATCATTAATCTAAAGACTAAGTCCTTCCTTAAGTTTTTTAGCTCAATTTACAAATTTTGTTATTATGCTTTAAAATCTAGCAATTTTTATCCATCATATTTTGGTAGGGTAGGGTTTTTATTATTTTTTATGCCATTTATAGACTTTTTAGAGCTCTTTACACATTTTAAACTACACTTGTAGATTTCATATATTCAATTTCCTCTTAAACATTCAATTATCTGACTGAAACACTTTAAATAGATCTTTAAATAAAGTGAACCTTAAGTTCTCTTAAATATTTAAATATGGTATACAAAATTAGTAATATTTCAATCAAAAATTACTAAATCAACTACCAATTCAAGAATTAAATCAATAAATTAAGTGGATTTATGAAACTAAGCCATTGTTCCTTCCTTTAAAAAAGATATTTATTTGATTTGAAGGAGTTGCAGAGAGAGAGACAAAGAGAAATCTTCCATCCACTACTTGACTCCCAGGATGGGCACAACTGCCAGAGATGGGCCAAGGCTAAGCCAGGAGCTAGGAGCTTCATCCAGGTCTACCACATGGATGACAGGGGCACGAGCACTTGGAGCATCTTCTGCTATTTTCCCAGGCAATTAGCAGGAAGCTGGATCGGAAGTGGAGTAGCCAGGACTCAAACTGGTGCCCATATGCCCATTAGTGGTTACCCTAGGTGGTGCTGGTTTCATAGACTGGGGCTTTACTCAATATTCCACACACCAGCCCCTAAGCCACTGTTCAGTTAGGTTGTTGCTACCATTTAAATATTACTAGTAGCCAAAATTCCTAATTATTATGGATTCCTGACCTGAAGACATTAATACTGTGATTCTGGTATTTAAAATAGTGCAATAATGAATAATTTCAAAATCTTAGGGTTTTGAAAAATGTTTATATGGTAAATAAACAAATATGTAGTCCACATAATTGGAGGGACAGTATTTGACTCAGTTGAGGTTGCATGATAACCCAAGCTTTCCTGGGACAGTGAACACCTATCTGCAGCACTGATAGGGTACCTCTGCTTCCACTTACCAGGGCCATGCCAAAATCATTCAATAAGGTGGCCTCCTGGATCCTTTAGTCCATATCCTGAAGATCAAGTTAAGCATTTTATGAGTATGCCATTTACTCCCAGCTCAGGCTTGCGTGATTTTATTTTGTTTTTCTGTATTTCTCAAAACATGTGAATGCATTTTTCTTATTAACTCGAATGACTTTTGGATCTGTCAGAATCTTGCATTCCTTTCATATACTTCCTATCTCTTAAAATGGAATTCTAAACATTTCTTAAAACTATTCAATCATAACTTTTAAGGTCATTTCTCTGGCACAATGCATTTCTGAAGCTCATAGAAATTAACTTGGAAATCTAGCCCAGTTATTTTAGAACTTTCATGGTTTTCTTTGAACTCTTTGTTCAATTATAATGTTATACAGAATTATGAACAAATAAAATGGGCAAAGACTTCAGATTCTATCATTTTAAAACAATGTGAACCTCCAGGCATGAAATCACAAGGAAAGCTGCTCCAACTGTTATTGTTATGCTCCTGGCCATCAGCCATGAACCGTCACATCACGCTAGCTAGAGGCAGTAAGGGTGGAGCATTGGCTACATGGTTTGCAAGCAGAGGTAGCAGTAAGTTATGATCCTGGTGCTGAGTGATACTGGGCTATGCACAATATCCAGGTAAATGCAAGATGTGGAAGGGTGGTGGAAGACTGCTAGTTGTTACCTAAAATCCGCATCTCACTTATTCCTATGTATATGTATAGCTAGACTATATTTCTCAGACTCTTTTGCAATTGGATGTGGCCATATGACTGAGTCTCACCCAATGGAGTGTGAATGGACATCTTGTGCCCCATTTCCAGGCTTGCAACATAAAGATCCTCCTTACTTTGTCCTCCATGACTGGCATGAATGAAGACAATTCCCAAGGTAGTCTTGGCAGCTACACTTTGAAAATGGGCCCCCCCTTGATCAGCCTGGACCCTTGAATAATTGTGTGATGGGGTGAAGGCCACCCCATCAATCCATTCTCCTATTCAGTACTGTCACACATCAAAAAACAAATTTGTGCCAATTTGATACATTGAACATTTGTGGATCCATACATTTGTGGGGGCTAGCTCACCTTGCATAACACAGCACTCAGTAGGTCAATCTCCCCATGTGAGCCTTTGCTTGCACTTCCATGAGTAGAATCCTAGTCATTGTTAATCCCCCAAGTAGAAGATACCCGTTGACCATGTCCACTATGAACAGAGCATGCTTAAGGCTGTTCAAGGGCATGGCATGTTATATCAACATGCAACAGACTCCAATTTGCATCATTCAGAATACATTCTGATTCCCTTGGAATTAGACACCATCATCAGTGTCTGCAAAAAGGTACCTGACTCTCAGTTACACTGGAAGAGTGTGGGGAGAGGTGCAGTTTCTCTGGGACTTGTGTGTTGAGGCTTCTCCTGATGGTGATAAGTGATTCCAGAGGTGTCCAGGCAGGATAACACCACACAAAGTGACCAGGTTCCTCACGGCACAGGTGTAATTACCCACATTGTTGATACAGTTGTTCAGTAAGCCAGCAGAGCACCCACCATGGAAGTAGCCCATGCTATGGGCTAGCAGAGCAGGACCACCAGAGCAGGCCCGTCTTTACAACAGCAGCCATCCATCCCATCATGGAGGGGGCCACTACCACTGTCCCTTGGACCTGTGTACACATAGGCAACCACATTCTCCATCAGCAGAACATTCATATATGTTCTTTCTGCCCTCTGGAGTGCCCATGCTCCCACCTCACAGCTGATTTATTCCTAGTATCTTTTAACATGCAGGTCAGATTTCATCTACACTGAATGTGCTATCTTCTCCCTCTTTTTTCTTTATTTATTACAAATAAAAGAAATTAATGAATTAATTATTATTCAAAAAACTTCTATTTATTATTCATTTGAGAGACAGAGAGATGACCTGGGCCAGGCTTAAGCTGAGAACTGGGAAACAGGAACTCCATTTAGGTCTCCCACATGGGTGGCAGGGACCCAATCACTTGAGCCTTCCCCACTGCCTCCCAGGGTCTGCATTAGCAGGAAGCTGGAGTCTGAGCTTGAGCCAGATATTGAACCTAAAGTGAGACACAGGGATCTTAACTAGAGTCTTAACTGTTACCTAACACCACCCTCTTCTCTCTTTTTCCGTGGTACCCTAAATATATTTCCATGTACTCACCATGTTTGCATTTGTTTTCTGTTATCTCTCTCACCAGACTGTGACTTGAGGGCATGGTCTTTTCTCTTGTAAACCACTTTACTTTCATCATCCTGTGTCATTCAAGAAATATCTGCTAATGAATTAATGAGCATTCATTTTGTATCATATGGACTGAACAACAGACTAATTAGCTGTAATTTCAATTGCAACTATTGTGCCACCGTATAGATAGAACCTGTATTTTCCCAGTCACCACTTCCCTAGGTGTTTGATTTCTCCATCTTAGCAACCCAGTGATAGTTCTCTAACTGCTTTATTTCCCAGGATGAAGACAGAACATGAAAAGCATGAAAGGGTTAAATGTGTAGCAATCTGTTTGACATGAAAAGAAAAAGATACGAAGAAATTTTAATAAAAATACAACCCTACCAGGACTTAGACTCATTACCTCTGCAATATAAGGAAGACACCAGGCAATGTGAATTTACAGGTGTTAATTAGCCAACAGAGGGCTCTTCAATTGTTCCCAGAATACCATACAAACATAGAGAAATAGAAAAATTCAATCAAGAAGCATCTCCTGCCTCATAGGAAGGATTGCATGCATGTACAATGTCATGCAAATCAGGCTTAATTTATTGCATGTTTTTCTGCTTCCACCAAATTTGTTGAAGAAAATGGATCTTTCTCTGCTCATAGCTGTAAATTCCTACATCATCAAGGCATGCTCAGATCAAGATGTTGTTTCTCAATTGATGCTTGAGTAATAACAAGAGAAATTCTCCATGCAAAAATACTCATGAGCAACATTAATTTGGAAATATTCCCCACTGCTCTGTGGAGTAAGGTTTGTCTAGGCAATCTAGGTAATGGGAGCATGGGTAGGATCTTATTTTGCATCTGACCAGTTGCTCTGCTAGGAATTTCTCCTCCCTTCCAGAGAATTGAGAATTAACCATTATGATGGCTTGCACGTGGGTGATTTAAAATATATCCCTGTAGCTACAATTAATTAAACCATATTCACAATTAAACATCAATAACACATTGGGGGATATATCTACACAGCATTTAAAAACTGATCTAATGTACCTCCCACTGCATTGATCTGCTTTCATTGGTGAATTGTGGACACAGGCACAGGGAAGTTACAGGCTGTCAGTGCAATTAGGAGAATGCAGCCACATTCAGTTTCTCATTCAGGCAGCATTCGGGAAGCTCCTGCCTTGATCATGTTGTTCTGGGCACCCTGAGTGTTCTGAAGATGCAGACATATTGTAATAAGGATAGCTACCACTTATGTCAACACTTCTCTAGTGCTTACCACGTGTGAAGCACTATGTGACTCGCTTGGAAAATATCCATGTTCATCTATTCAGTCCTGATGTCAATCCTATGAGGTAGGCACTATTATCTCCAGATGACAGATGGGGAATTGAAGCAGAGAGAGGTTTAATAACTTAATCAAGATCCTATAGCCAATAAGTGGCAGAGGTGGGATTTAAACTTACAGTCTTTGCTCTTGTTTTTTAAGATTTATTTTATTTATTTACTTGAAAGAGTTACAGAGAGAGGTAGAGACAGAGAGAGGTCTTGCATCTACTGATTCACTCCAGAAATGGCTGCAAAGGCCAGAGCTGGGCCAATCCAAAGCCAGGAGCCAGGAGCCAAGAGCTTCTTCTGGGTCTCCCACAAGGTTCAGGAGCCCAAGTGCTTGGCCCATCTTCTACTGCTTTTCCAGGCCATAGCAGAGAGCCGGATCAAAAGAGGAGCAGCCAGGACTTGAACTGGTTCCCATATGGGATGCTGGCACCACAGGCAGAGGCTTAACCTACTGTGCCACAGCACCAGCCCCAGTCTTTGCTCTTGACAAGACTTCTTGCTGCCTCATAAATCTTGGTTGGATGAATGGATGTGACTCAGAGAATCAGACTGAAAGGATGATCTACTTATCAACACAGAAATATGATTGCTGGTTGCCAACTGATTATCCTCAAAACATGATCTTCAAACTGTTTGCAATTCCTTAAGCTTCTTAGATGTCATATGTTTTGTGCCAAGGACATGTGAACATTTGTTCTCCGTTTTTTATTGGTATTTTTTGAAGTCCAGGTATGACCTCTTAGTACCTTATCCAAAAGAGTGGGCATCTCTCTGTGTATCCTTTATTCTGGAGAATATCTGGATTATTTTCTTGTGTTGATGAGCGGGGCTGCCTTCAATGGTTCACAACATCTGTAGACACAGCCAAAGTGGTTCACAGTTTAAAATCTTACAGGTCGTAGGTCTAAGTACTCTCAATATACTTTGCCGTTAGGGAAAGAGGCTACTAAGATGCAGAGTTTTCTGTAGGCAGGGGTTGGCCCCCACCAGCAGAAAAAGAGTAGGGTCATCTCCAACACTGGGAAGACAGGATCCAGCTACCTCCATTTCCAAGCATGATGGCTTATCAATTGTCTGAGAACTACTCAAGTAGATGGGAATAAAGAGCCCAGATCTCTTTACCAACCAGTCTATTTTGTCTTATTATTTGTTTTGTTCACAACAGTATCACATTAACCAGGTAATTGGTCCAACTAGAAATGAAATTGCTGACATTTCAATATATTTTTTTACTTAACCAAAAAAAAAGCAATTTTGTATCAATCAACCTAACAGCATTTCTTGCATAGTACCTATAGTACTCCAGATCATGGTCTTTCAGCTTTAAGAATGTGGTGAGAAATCCTCCTGACTGCTTTAATTAAGTTAATTCAGTAGTTATGCTTCTACAGAGTGGTGAGTGGATGAAGGCATGATAAGATACCAAGACTATATTGATAAATGACATGGCATTTAAAAATGGGGAAACACAACACAGTCAGTACATGAGCCATGTCATTATAACCTATCTCTTCTGATACCGTCTCTTGATTTAAAAAATCAACAACTTTAGGGACAGGTGTTTGGCTCAGCTGTTAAAACACTGTTGGGCTGCCCACAGCTCTTATCTGAGTACCAAGGTTTGTGTCCTGGCTCTGCTCCCAATTCCAGTTTCCTATCGATGCATACTCTTGAAGGCAGTTGATAATGACTCAAATAGTCGGATTCCTACTGGATGGAGTTCTCAGCTCTTAGTTTCAGCCTGGCCCAGCCCTAGCCTTTGAAGACTTTTGAGGAGTATCCAATGGACGGGAGAGCTAGAATTCTCCTCTCTCTCTCTCTCTTTCTTTCAAATAAATACACAAAAAATTATGAAAAATAACTTTGAATGTATATTTCTTGACACCCTTAGGTTTTTTCGAAGCTAGTGTTAAAATGCAATTAGAGGCCAGCACCACGGCTCAATTGGCTAATCCTCCGCCTAGCAGCCGGCACACAGGGTTCTAGTCCCGATCGGGGTGCCTGATTCTGTCCCGGTTGCCCCTCTTCCAGGCCAGCTCTCTGCTGTGGCCCGGGAGTGCAGTGGAGGATGGCCCAAGTGCTTGGGCCCTGCACCCACATGGGAGATCAGAATAAGCATCTGGCTCCTGCCTTCAGATCGGCGCGGTGTGCCGGCCTCAGCGCGCTGGCCACGGCGGCCATTGGAGGGCGAACCAATGGCAAAGGAAGACCTTTCTCTCTGTCTCTCTCTCTCTCACTGTCCACTCTGCCTGTAAAAAAAAATGCAATTAGAGTTTAATGAAAATTTACTGAGTTTTTCCTATGTACATTCTAGTGTTAACCAGATATGGATGAAACAGGAATCCTTTTCTCTAAGGCATTTTTATTCATTTAAAATTATTTTTGAAACATCTACGATGTGTTTTGATATGGCTTAAGTGCTTGGGGGGTGCTTCAGTGTTCAAAACAGAACAAAATCCCTATCCTTATGGAACTTACAGTCTGGCAGAGGAAGACAGACAATGAAGAGCAAATAAAAAACAGAAAGTGGAAAAAAAGAAACAAAGTTACAAGGATAAGTACTGTGGTGTGTGCTGCATTTTTTTAAGAAGGGAAGTTCGAGCAGGAGTTTCCAAATGGTGAGAGTTGAGCAAAGACTTGAGGGAGGTCAGTGCTAGCTTCAACCATTGGAAAGGACAGGCATGTGACCATCAAGGTCAGAAAGCATTGCCTAAAATGTGACACATGGTGCTCTGTCCCCAAAAGTATTTAATCACAGAGTAGCATTCTATAAATACACAGTGCCACAGGAACACAGAGCCCCATGGAGCCAAAGCCATGTAGAGAGCTTGGGTAATGCCAAGAGAAAAATTGTATAAAGAGAAAAAGAGATTAATTTTAGAGACCTACTCGTCTTCTGGCTGGAGGATGAGAAGCCTTGGTGGAAGGCTGGACGTCGTTGTCATCAAACTTAAATTAACCCAAGCTGAGCAGCTGCTGTCTATCAGCCAGGAACAGAGGGCTGGCCAGGTGCCTGGCAAGACAGCCATGATTTTATGCTTCCCCCAAGGCCCATGCTTGCCTCTCTCTGAGATTTTCCTTCCTATAGACTCACTGAACATCATAAAGTGTTTGCACTTCCCCCTTCCTCACTCTCTTCAGGCAGCTGTGTGCCTGATATTGGTCATGATCTGCTCCGAAGGCTCTTTTAACAATGCTGCCTTGTGGTCTTCCCAAATCATCTATTTCCCTCTGTAATCGTGAATTGATCCAGTACCTTGTATATAGTCTATAACTATATCTGGATGACCAGGCACCTTTACCCCAACACAGACCTCACCCCACTCCCAGAAACACCCAGAAGAAAGGCACTGGTACACACATCTAGTGAAGCACTCCTAAGTGGTCAAGTTCAGGATTCCTACATAATATGGGAACCTTCCCTTCTGACAATCCCTCTGCAGAGGGCTCATTGGCTTCCTCTTCCTGATGGGCCTGGTGGTGAGCGGAAAAGGTACCATGGACTAGAGCTGAAAAAAAGAACAAAAAACACTGAAAAACAATGCAAAGTCCTGACTCTGTCTCAAAAAAAAGTCATTTGCCAAGCATAGTGGCAGGCATTGGGAAAATGTTTCAAATCCATAAAATATCTTTGAAGGGTGGTCCTCAGATTAAATCAGAATCACTTGGAGTGTTTATTATAAATTACATTCTGAGGCCCTGTCCAGGCCTCAAAATCCTTTGGATGAGGGCCCAAGAATTTAAAGTTTAACAGACTCCAGAAATGCTTTTAATACATGTATCATTTGAAAACCACTGGTATATATTTGAGTATTCAGTGAATAATGTTGGTCTTTGGGAAGTGTGTTGATGTGTGTGTGTGTATCTACATGTGTGTGTAAACCTGCTTAACCCAATAGTTATCGTCTGCTATTGAAAGAATGCAGAATCACGGGCAACTCAGAACTCAAATGGATAGAATTTAGCCTGTAAGTGTCTGTCCTGAGTTATTCTGCAGGATGTGGATTTTGAAACTTCTCCCACCAAAGGTAAACACATATATGCAAAGACACACAGACATATGCATGCAGCACACACACACACACACACACACACACACTGTATGCCTGCCTGGACTACTCTCCCTGATGTACTGGGCGTGAGTCCATAACAGAAATTAAGAATTGGAAAAAAGTTCAGCTGTCAGAAAGGACATGGGCTCAGGCAAGACCTACACCTGGAAGACTGGCTGAATGGCACAGCAATGAGTATAGTGGGCATTAGAGAAAGTTCATACAGAACTGAGCTGAGCCTAGAAACAAGATTAAGAAATGCAGGTGTCAGTGAGTGAACCTTTGTAAATGTCTTAATATCTGGGGTGCTTTTCTCATGGAATGAGTTTCAACATCAGGATTTTCCTGATTCTATGGGAAATTCAACTCCTTACCTGTGCAACTTGGGAAGAAGAGCTATGGAGACTGGAGGTGGGGCAGTTAGGGAGTTGGGGTACCTTGCATTCACCTGTCACTCCCAGGCATCCTGGTGGAGAGCACAGCGAGTTGCTTTTGAGAGAGCAGTGTCCAGGAGTTCTTCATAGCAGACAGTACTGCAGGGAAGGGCAACTAAAGCAGTGCTGAGAGAAGGGAGCAGGTGTTGCCAGGCCAGTCCTGGGGGATGGAGGCATTCCTCCTCAACCATCACATACACAGCGAGTGGTTGTTTTCAAACTTTTAGGGCTGTGCCCACAATATAAAATCCATTTTGTATTGCACTCCCATACATTAACATGTATGGTAAAGTAAAAGTCCCATAAAATTACACTTATCCATAGTTGGTGCAAAACACACAGGATTAATAGCTGATGTCTTTGACATGACTTTATTCTAGAAAAACCATCTGGCCACCAGGAAGGCTTGGAATCCCAGGGACTGAAACTCCCCCTGATATCTATTTTTCTTTACTGTTTTAATTTATTTCATTAAGATAAATGCTGGTCTTGCCTCACCTAATTAGTTTCCTGAGTATATTAAAAAACCACTACACCGGAGTTAGGAGACCCTTAAAGAAGAGGGAAAAACTCACTCATGGGTTTCATTACTGGAGTATGTCTGTTGGATAAATGGACTCAGCTGAATAATGAAACATTGTTGATTAAAAATCTAGACCAGGGAACTTATCCTCTGTGATGCAATTCCCAGGACCCTATCTCCAAAACCTCCTATGGTCTCTTCCAGTTGAATGGACCACATGCTTCCTCTGTGGACCTTGGGTTTCACCACTATAAAAGAAACACCAGTGTATTGAACAGTTTTCAATTCATCATTGTCTTTGTTTCTCTTACACAATTTATTAGTTTCCAGAAAAGGTTTAGTGCCTTATTAGTTTCTTTCTCCGCAGAACCTGGGATCTCTCTTAGTGTTTCTTTGTTGAATTTATTGGTGGGAAGATTTCTGAACTGAATTTGATTAAAAAGAATTTATGTTACATACATTAAAGACACAGGCTCATTTCAAAAGGCACTCGAGCTGCCAGGAGACAGAACAGTGATGGAGCTATGTCATGTGACTAGACTTGAATTCTGTCCCTCCTTCTAACCATAGTCGGGTAGCTTAAACAAGGAATTAAATTAAACTTTCAGAGTTTCAATGTCTTTATCAGTATAAAGAAAATACTGCGAGCTTTTATCTCATGGCATTTTTGTGAAGGTTAAATCTATGGGAAGTACCTGGCACATGAGTGCTCAATAAATACCAATAATTATTCCCATCTCTCTTTAATGCCTCTTTTTTAAAATAATTTTGAGGTGGAGAGATGCAGAGACCTTCCATCCCCTGGTTCATGTCCCAGATTCCTAGTAAGCTAAAGCTGAAGCCAGGAGCCACAAACTGGAATGGAGAAGTGAGTCAGGACTCCAGATTAGGCTCTCTGATAGAGAATGCCAGCATCCCAAGTGGCGGCCTAATCACAAAGTCGAATGCCCATCGCTTTATCTACAGGCTCCTTCATAGTTAACAACCCTCAAGAGATTCAGCACGCACCAGTGGGCTGTCAGTGGTGGGGGGGTCAGGAAAGTTATCAATTTGAAAGTTATTGATCTTTTTTCATTTTTAAAAATTTTAACAGATATATAAAATTGCACATAGTTATGGGGTACTATGTGATGTTTTGTTACATGCATATTTTGTGTAATGTTAAATCAGAGTAAATATAATTATCACCTCCAGCATTTAACATTTCTTTATAGTGAAAACATCCAAAATCCTATGTGTAGCTTTCTTTGATATAGAAATATACAGTAAATTATGGTCTTTAGTATGGGACAATGGCCTGCTGATCAACCACATTATGGCAGCCTTTTGGGGATTTTTTAGCTTCAGGTCAACTGGAACTGGACTAAGACTGTATGCGATGTGCAACACCATCACCACAAGTCACATGGAACTGCTGAGTATCTGAAGTGTGACTTGTCCAGACTGAAGTGTGGTTGATGTAAAATACACTGGGGTCTGATAAGTAAAGTTTTAGGAAGAGTAGAAAAATCCTCATTATAATTTTCATATTCATTAGATATTAAAATGATCATTTATACATAAACAAGAAAATGAAACTAATTTCATCAGTTTCTTTCATTTTTCTTAGGTAGTACTTCCTGTGAAGTACTTTTTCTTAGATACTTCTTGTGTAGTACTTGTGTGAGTGTGTGTTTGTGTAGTATTTGTGTTGGATAGTAAGGGTCTGAGAGTTGGACACACACTGCACCCTTCCATAACACTGCAGGCTCCTGCTCCTTAAAAGCAATCTTCCTTCAATACCCATCCACCGTCCCCCAACACAGTTCTACGGTTCCATTCCATCCCCTTTTCCACTTGGTGACCAGCAAGTCAATGACTGGAAACTCATTCCAAATATTTCCTTGTTTAAAGATGTCTCACAGGGCTGGCATTAGAGAGGAGCAGATAAAGCCACTGCCTGTGACACCAGCATCCCATATGGGTGCCAGTTCAAGTCCCAGCTACTCTACGTCTGATCCAGCTCTCTGTTAATGAGCCTGGGAAAACAGGAAAAAATAGCCTAATGGGCCCCTGCACTAATGTGGGAGACTCGAAAGAAGATCCTGGCTCCTGGCTCCTGGCTTTGGCCTGGTGTAGCCCTGGCCATTGCAGCCATTTGAGGAGTGAACCAGCAGATGGAAGATTTCTCTCTCTCTCTCTCTCTCTCTCCCTGGAACTCTGACTTTCAAAATAACTTTAAAAGTTCTATTCCTCTTTCAAAGGAAGAGTACATGATGAGATTCCATTATCATACCAATGATCCAGCTAATCATATAGAAATAGGTCAATAAACAAAATGTAAACACACATTTAATTTTTAAAAAATTGTTGAAAAGTCTTGTTTTAGTTACATGTGAGTAAATAACACACATCTAACAAGAGCAAATACCATGTTTGATGACATGAGCAGTGTAAGGATCAATAAGAGACAATGTTGCTTTCAAAGAACTTAGCATACCTTAAATTAAAAAAATAAGATCTGCTCTTTGCTCTGAGAGTCCTGCATACCTATTGAAACCCATTTCTGGAAGTTCTTTGCCTTGTGCCATATACTTCAGTGGTAATACCAAACTACTACCAGTGCAATCTTGACCTTGCCTTTCTGTTTCACAGAAGTTTACCTTATTGGTTTCCATGTTTGAAATGCTCATTCCTCTCTCCTCCTCCACCACTTGTTCTTCAAGTTGAACGTATTTTCGAGGTTCAGGGTTCCCTTCCTTCCTCTGAGAAGTCTCTCCCAATCCTTCAGCCAGGGTGGCAGCAACAGTCACTGCATTCTTCTTGCACTAGAAACGTTATACATTTCTATAGGAAGTGGATGATGACTGGATGTTTATCTTGCCAGGTTATGACAATTGAAAGACCACATGTACGTCTAGAAGAGCTAATTGTTGTATACTTAAAGATCAAATTTCAGGCAAACTCATGCACTTCCACTATGCATTCCCCAACTGATAAGACAGACAAAGGAAGGCATGTAACCAATACTTATTTTTGCAATAGGACAAAAAAGAACAAAGAGGGAATTAATTTTAGCATGAACTTACAACATTTTTATATCGACTCCTTGCTTAGACATCTCTGGTTTGGAGGGATGAGTTGAAACTTGCTCATATCCATGTTCCTAGAATCAATTTACTACAATTTTATGATTTAGAGTTTTTGAGAGTTAGAAAGGAAATTTGAATACTGACTACCTATACTGCAAAAGGCCACCATGAGACTGGAAATTACTATTCATGGCATGGCAGCTCACAGTTAGGAAGAATCTGAGATTTGTCTGCTGGAACTTCAAGGAGAGCTGTCCTGATTAGCAAATGATGTCCAGCATGACAAAGACACATTTTATGAAGGAGACAAGACAGGGATGCCTGTTCACATCATGCATTGAGTACCTGGTACACCGTGGGGGCCCAGGGAATGCTGTGGAAAGAGAGAATGAATGAATGTCTCCACAGAAAATTAAGACTGACTTATACATTGAGAATCCTCATCATCTATGCTGTGGCTGTAGCATCGAAGAACTGCTCTATAAGCATTTTTGCTGGGAAAGTTGCTGAAAGGGAGGGAGGGAGGGAGGGAGGGAGAGAGAGAGAGAGAGAGAGAGAGAGAGAGAAACTGTGGAATGGTTCCTGTCCTCAGAGGCCAAGACAAAATCAAATGGAGACTTGATGTTCTCTGGGCAAGGCAAATAGCTCTTTGTCTATTTAAGGAGGGAGATCAGTTTGATAATCTTATCCAGTTAATTTCATTTTTTAAAAATCTCATCCTATATTAATTAGCTTATGGTGTGATGTGTGTTTAGGGCCATTGTAGAATGCACATTGTCACAGAAATCTGTTTTGTGGGACTTGTTAGCATAGATATTATTTAGCTAAATAGCTCTTAATGATTCCTTCAGAGCCTGCTGCATCTGTTGGGTAATTCTTTTTATAGTTGGGGGTTTTGAAAATTCTATTTTTTAACTTACCCAGCCCTAGTGACCTGTCTCCAGACCAGGGAGCTTAATGGAGTATCATTGTGTGTTCAGAAGAGATTTACAATAATACTGCATTTATCCTGTGGTAAAGAAAAGCCCTTGAGTGAAGCATTATTTTATTCCATTTTGAAGAGTCTTAAAAAATACATTATTTTTTCAAACAAATTGCTTCAAGGGAAAAGAAGAAATTTGAATTGCATCAAATACCTGGCTCTTTTGAAAATAACCTGTTGAATTCCAACAACCGAGAGTCGATGTGAGTTTGTTTGCACAAATCAAGTTGTGCACCTGGGAACAAGTAGACTCAGGCTCTGAAAGGTCCATCCAGTGAGTTCTGCTGTAATGATGTCGGCTTGACTTACAGATCAAGGGTTTCAATTTGCTGCAGGCGATGCGATAGTGTGTCACTGAAGAGCTCCCCAGCATCTCAGGGCTGGGGCAGCTGTGGCGGCAGCCCTGTGATGTCAGCAGCAGTGTTCTCATCGGGCAGTTCACTGAGCTTGTGAAATGCAAATACTCCAGTGCTGACAGATGGGGCTGGGAAGAAGTATTTCTTTCATAATTCTGTCATTCTACCAAAGGCTGTGGTCTTAGGTGCAGGAGAATCTTGAATAAGGATTCCATATTGGAACCTGCTTGCTGGTCAAGACATGTTCCGTCTCGTGGATGAGGTACACTTCAAGATGGGATTAAAATCTCTCAATAGATGAATCCCAGGAAGCCTTCCAGATCATGGACACCCAGCCATGGCTCCTGAGTCCACGTCAGAGCAGCCACATTTCAAGTACAGAGTCTATTTGGTTTTCTAGGAAAAGACAACATCTGTGCACTTGAAAGTCCTTTTGTCTGGATAG
Organism: Sylvilagus floridanus; assembly: GCA_949820135.1. Taxonomy (NCBI): domain Eukaryota; kingdom Metazoa; phylum Chordata; class Mammalia; order Lagomorpha; family Leporidae; genus Sylvilagus; species Sylvilagus floridanus. The sequence continues at coordinate 126,600,339 of OX463225.1, forward strand.
CTGACAACCTTGGATTTGTTACAGAAAATAGGATTCAACTCTGGGATCCAGCAATTGTTTCCATTTGTCACTTGATTCTCATAGGAAATATGTGAGGGGCAGGCATTTGATCTGACAGTGAAGACAACAGTTAGGATGTGCATGTCACATATTAGCATGCCTGGGTCTTCTGAGCCCCAGTTGCACTTCCAATTCCACTTTCTTGCTGATGTGAACCCTGTTAGGCAGTGGTAATGGCTTAAGTTGTTGGATCCTTGTGAGGGACCTGAACTGAGTTCCCAGCTCCAGGATTTGACTTGGCTCAGCGCCGTCTTTTCCAACATCTGTGGAGTAACCCAGGAGATGGGAGCTCTCTCCTTCTGCCACTCTCAGTGTCTGTCTTCCAAATAAACTTTTTTTGAAAGAAGAAAAGGAGGGAGGGAAGAGAGAGAGAACATGCAAAGTCCTTGCTGCAATACAGTAGAGTGGCTGGTAGACCAGAAAAGAGAGAAATTGAATCAAGTTCGCATTTCTGCCACATAGAAGTTCTGTGAACATGGACAAGTTATTTAACTTCTCTAATCTAAATTTATTCATTTGCAAAATGAGGACAATAATAGCTAACTCAAGGGACTGCAATAAGGATTATATGAGACAATGTATATAAAATGCTCCACGAAGTGTTATTTAATTGTAAACTATGATCAGTCTTTAGCAAGGTTTTACCTAATGTGGGGAAAATGTGAGGTTTTCAGGCCCTCAAAGGAAAAAGCTCTGTATGAGGTTACCACAAACTGTTCTCACATATAAGGAATATGCACACTACATCATCTACTTTCTCTGGAAAAGAGGCAGGCAAACTGTTTTGGTAAAGGGCCAGATGGACAATATTCTCAGTCTGTAGCTGTCTATTGTCTGTGTCTCGGCTCCTCAGCATTGTCACGGTTGTGTGAGAGCAGTCACAGACAGCAGGAGGGGTCTTCCAGAAGTTCATGGGAAACATGCATATGAAGAAGACTTGCACAGATATCTTTTTTTCTTTCTGCACTAAAATAGACTTACCTTTTAATTTCACTTTTCCGTTAGGAACACTTTGAAGTACCCTCATATATAAACAAATGAGCATGGCTGTGTTCTCACAAAACTTTTTGAACAAACCAGGCAGCCAGCTGGACATGGTAGTTTAACAATTCCTGCTCTGGTATAGAAATAATTGTTTGATGAAGGACTATGACTGATAATTCAAAGGGCTGATAACTAAATCGCATCCTATTATATTTTATTTATCTTTGTCCACCTCTCAACCCCTACTGTGGAACATTTGGTTGATTTTACTCACTTAGAGGGTGGAAAGCTTAAATTTCCAAAGGTATGACTAATAAATAATGTGTGGGGTATGGACAGCAATAAAACTGAATAAGCTAGGGATGACCAGCCATATAGTTGAGGAGAAAAAAAGGAAATTAAAACTTGACTAAAAAAACATATTTTGCACAAGAAAAATAGATGGTCTACATCAAGGAAAATTTATACAATGAACTATTGATTCTATGGACTCTCTGGTGAGTATATTTTAAAAGTCCTAGAAAACTTAGAAGCACAGTGAGAATTGGAAATTTTAACAACATCAAAAAACACACACATAAATATTCAACTGATCTTCAAAGAAGTATGACCTTAGAAATCACTGTAGGATAAACTCCAGCTGAGCCTACATGCACAGACCTGTTTTATAAAAAAGAAAATGATCATATTTGAATTCAGCCCCTTCACTGACCATGTTGTATTGGAAAAAAAAAAAAGAACACAATGGTTTAATTAGATTTTATAAAGTTAAACACCTAGTTATTTTCAAAAGAGCTGGGTTTTCTCATGGGGTCAACTTTTCCATTTTAGAGTCTGATAAATTGCAACCCTGATACACGAATCTAATCAAGCTCCTCTTCCTGTGCCCTTCAGTGACTTCTCTTTGCTCTTGGGGCTCTTGGGGTAAACACAGAGCACACTGTCTGGCCCATTGCCTTCCACTTGGCCCCCAGTGACTTTCCCTCTCCAGCTTCATCTTAGACCACCCTCACCAGGCTCTTGGAGCCTCAGCCACACTCTTGTTTTGTTTTTCATTCCCATCAGCGTTCCAATCTCTCCCTACCCACTGTCTAGCTCACCTCACACCTCCACTCCACCCCATCATCCCCCACCACCACTACCAACACACACACACACACACACACACACACACACACAGAGCCGTAGTCTTGCTAACTCTTGCTCTTCAGGCCTCTGTTCAAGCCACTTTTCCTCTGCACCCCTTCCTAAGTCCCTGTCAACTGAAATAGAAATAGTCTCAAGCCTGCGGGTTCTCGTTGCAGCTAGCCATGGTATGTTCATGAGAGTTGGGGTTGTAATCGATTCTTTTTCTATGCCTAAGCCCCACCCCCCAAGAGAGGAAATGTGTCTATATTTGTGAGGGAGAGAGTTCAGCTCAGTGTTTGATGTACAAGCTGGGCCATTATAACTGGAGATAATATAGTGGTGATCAGGACAGAGAAGTAAAATGTGGCTGTAAGGGACTAAGACAAAGAGGATTTCCAAGGGATATTGAACATAGTATACAGTAGAAAACACAGCCATTTTCCAAAATAATGCAGGCGTTCCTGTGTGATTTTTGTTCTTGACTCAAAATTTAGATGCAGATTCACAGCCTTTTTCTATAAAGGGGCAGATAGTAAGTATTTTGGGCCTTTGGGGGTCACTTGACTTGTGTCTTAGCTGTTCAATGCTGTCATTGTAACTTATTATAGAAACCAGGTAGAGTACAACAACAAATGAAATGCAGTCAAGTTCCAAGAAAAAACAGATTCTCAACCTCCATCCTTGGAGAGTCTGGTTCAGTTATTCTCTGTGGGAGGTGGGGTGGGGCATCATGTGGGTTGTGACATAATTAACAACATTCTTGGAGTTGACCCACTGATGGTCGGTAGTGCCAGCCAGAAGTGTCTCCAGACACCGTCAAATGTCCCATGGGGAACAAAATCACCCTGGTTGAAACCACTCTGATAAAACTTTATGAAAACAAACAGTCATCTAGATTTGATCCATGGGCTATAGTTCATTAAATCCTCCTCTGGAAGAAAGAAAACAAAAATGAGGGAATTTTCTAATGGTGTTCTACTTCCAAGAGAGATATGAACTCACTTCTTCCCTAACTTCTTGGTTCCTTTCTATGGAGTATGGCTCATTGAATGGATTCTTTCTCAGGTCTGTAAACCCTTAGAGTGCAATCAATGCAGCCCTCAGAGGGAACCAGGGATGGCTTGTTTGAGATTATGCAAATGCACCTACTCAAGCAAAGGCTGCTGGCTTCATGCTGCTACCCACGGTTGCTCTCTCCATTTGGACCTCTACAATCCCTCTGACTACTTTGGTTAAGTTTTTTTTTTTATTTGAAACTAGTTATCAGCAAAGAGTCCATGGCAAGGCAACTTAGGAACTGAAAAAGCCTGATAAGCAGTGGGGCTGACATATGTAATCACCGGAGAACGCGTTCTCAGTCTGAGAGCTAGAAGTGTGATGTTAAAACCTCTGTTTAGGAGCAGGCATTTTGCAGAGCAATTAGGACAATACTAGGGATGCCTGCAGCCCATGTTGCTCCAGATTCCAACTTCCTGCTAATGTACATCCTAGGACACAGCAGTGATGATTCAATTGGTTGGATTCCTGTCACTCAACATGAAGACCTGAATTGAGTCCCCAAATCCCTGCTTTTGCAGGCCCTTGAGAAGTGAACCAGCTGATGGAATGCTCGCTCTCTCTCTCTCTCTCTCTCCCTGCCTTTCAGATAAATAAATAACTTCTTTAAAACCCACCATTTATTCCTCCCTGTTTTTCTTTCTTCCTTTTCCTCCCTGTAGGACCTGGAGTGCACAGTTGTGGATTTGCCACTCTCTCTGGTTCATGCACCCTCTGCTCCCTGATCTGGGCATGGCCCACCTGGGGCTTTGTTAGTTTACGTTCATAAACATCCATGGCCCACCCAACACAAGAAGTGGAACAGCATTGTAAGTGACATGCCCGAGGTGCCCTGTGCCATCAGCCCCTCTGCCTCCCCTCTTCCAAGGGCACACCAGTCCCTTATCTTCTACCTTCTTCCTCCTACATCATGGGATATTGGTTTTCTCATCCCGAAACTGGGGAGGGGTTCTGGAGCTCACATCTCTTTCAAAGTTCTCATCCCGGGGTTCTCACACCAACTTCATTTTCCCTGACAATCTTCAGAAACTGTGCAATGCATCTATCTAAGGAAGAGTGAGACACAAAGGACACAGAGACTTCATTTCACATCGAAGATAGCTCCTTACAAGGTATCTTGTGGTCAATGCCTTTACAATATGCTAAGGAACACATGGTATGTCAAAAAGTATTTCTTCAGGCCAGCATTGTGGCGTCACAGATAAAGCCGCCACCTGCGGCAGCAGCATCCCATATGGGCGCCTGTTCGAGACCTAGCTGCTCCACTTCCAATCCAGCTCTCTACTATGGCCTGGGAAAACAGTAGAAGATGGCCCAAGTCCTTGGGCCCCTGCACCCACATGGGAGACCCAGAGAAAGCTCCTGGCTCCTGGCTTTGCGTCGGCCCAGTTCCAGCCGCTGCAGCCAACTGGGTAGTGAACCAGAGGTTGGAAGCCCCCTCCCCCCCACCGCCTTTCTTTCTCTCTGTGTGCGTATAACTCTGACTTTTAAAATAAAATAAATAAATAAATAAATAAAAGGATTCAAGTTGGTCACTCTTTAAAAAAAAAAAAACACGTGTTTCTCCTCGGATACACAAATAGATTTGTTTTAAATATTGAAGCTTTTCCTTGTCCTTGGCCATTTCTCTATTTCACACTATAAGAGTTGTGTCACTGATACAGCTCTGTTGAAGAGAGCCCTGGAGTGGTGATACCACATTGTCAACACAGTATGTAACATACGGTCTATTTTTAAATCCTTAAAAATGCCTATTTATTTATTCATTTATTTATTTCCCATTTTTTTTTACCAGAGCAGGAAGATAAGGCAGTCATGCTCCCATGCTGCTCAACGTCTCTGTGCATTTGAAATTGAACCTCAGGGCAGACAGGCTCACAGGCCAGTGCCCTGGGCGTGAATAAAGAAGGCTGGTATTGGCACACTTGTGAAAGAGGAGACACTTGGGGAATAATAATCCCTTGTGGGGAGGGAGGACAGATGAGTATCCTTAATGGCAATTTGCATTGCTATTGATTTAACATAGAAATTGAATTCTCCTGTAGCCGGCCCTCACTCCTTTGGATGAGATTCTAGCGACCTCCAGTGGATATTCCATAGAATTGCGCTCATTGCGCTTGGATGCTAGGACCTTTCATCTCTCACCTTATCAAACCCATCACTCTGTGCAAATATTGGACTAAATACAGACTATGCATATAGTTTCAAAATAATCAAAAAAATTCTAATTGTAATATAAAATAAAATTTCAAGGAAACCAATTTTTAAATAATGAGTAAATTTATACACATATTTCATAATAAAATTATAATACATATATAATAAACATATACCTAAATAATGTAACAAACAATACAACCTGTATTCAAATATCCAGATCTGCGTGTTCTGGAAGACATAATTGCCTGAGACTTGCCTCTAGTCAGACTCAGCTCATATGCAGTAGGTGGAAATGTATCCTATCAGCATCTCCTTGCCACCAGCAGCACTGCTGCAGGTCATGTGATTGCTTTTCAAAATAATTTTTGAAAAAATCTGTTAAGATTCTGAACAAGATACGGAGCAATATTCCCTAGGCTCGTTCTTAGAAAATTTGAAACATAGTAAAAATTTGCAAAAAATAAAAAAACGTTTTTGTGTTTTTCTGTTAAATGGAATTAGACTCTAAGCTTCTCAAACTATAAACAGACTTTTCCCTTATTGGGGTAGCATTTTCCAGAGCTTCTGTGTCAGGTTGGGCCATCCATTGTCCTTCAGCCTCAACCAACCCTAGCCCTTGCCCACGGGTGCTCACAGGAGTCCTCAGCAAGGCCAAGATCAAAAATGCCCCACAGGGACGGGCCTTTGGCCCAGTGCTTAAGGTGCAGATTAGGATATGCATGTCCATGTTGAAGTGCTTGGGCCCAATTCCTACCCAGCCTTCTGCCCACACAGACTCTAGAGGGCAGCAGTCATCACTCAAGTGGGTCACGTGGTTGGGTCCCTGCCATACACTCAGGAGACAGTGACTTCCTGGCTCCCAGATTTGGCCTGGCCAAATGGGGAGCATGAACCAGCAGATGGCAGATATTTCTCTTGGCCCGACTCTTTCTCTCCTCTCAAATAAATAAAATAACCCATACATTGCCAACTGCATTTGGGAAGGAACCACTTTGTGAAGAACCACTGCCCGCTGCTCCTGGTTCTCCTCTGTCCACAGAATTCTCATCACATGGCCATCTTCCACCCAGGGACCACCTCCAGGACTTGGAACTACAAGCTGGGACCTACATCCAGGCACTCCTGTAATAACGGGGCAGGGCAGTTCAGAGGGGCAGGGAAGGGAGATGGAAGACCAGGGTGAGAGCTGGTGGACAGAGGGCAGAGGCAACACCAGCACAGCTCTCTACCTCCCACCCAGTTCACAATTGATCACACTGATAGGTCTAAGAGTCAAAGGGATCACACAAACAAGACTAGTGTCTGCTAATACTAACTGATAGAATCAAAAAGGGAGAGAATGATCCAACATGGCAAGCGAGATACACAGCAGACTCATAGAATGGCAGATGTCCTAAATAGCACTCTGGCCTCAGAATCAGCCCTTAAGGCATTCAGATCTGGCTCAAGAGCCCATGAGAATATTCTAGGCATGGAAAGCCAAGACACTCTGGAAAAAAAAGAAGACCTAAATGAAAGATCTCTGTGAGTGAGATCCCAGTGGAACGAATGGGGCCATCAAAGAAAGAGGTACCTTTCTCTGAAGGGAGGAGAGAACTTCCACTTTGACTATGACCCTGTCGGAATAAGATTGAAGTCAGCGAACCCTAAAGGCTTCCATAGCCTTGGCAACTCATGACTAGAGCCTAGGGAGATTACTGACGCCATAAACAAGAGTGTCAAATTGTTAAATCAACTTCAGGAGTCACTGTGTACTTACGTCTCATGTGGGATCTGTCCTTAATGTGTTGTCCAATGTGAAGTAATGCTATAACTAGCACTGAAACAGTATTTTACACTTTGTGTTTCTGTGTGGGTGCAAACTGATGAAATCTTTACTTAGTAAATACTGAATCAATCTTCTGTATATAGATAATTAAAAATGAAAAAAAAAATCTTGGTGTTAAATTGGAAATTGCCTAGAAAATTTATCAATTTTTTAAAAAAATATATCATGTAGGATCTCTGTCCTTAATGTGCTATACATTGTGAATTAATACTATAACTAGTACTCCAACAGTATTTTTCACTTTGTGTTGCTATGTGAGGGCAAACTGTTGAAATCTTTACTTAATATATAGTAAACTGATCTTCTATATATAAAGAGAATTGAAAATGAATCTTGATGTGAAGCAAGGGGAGAGGGAGTGGGAAAGGGGAGGGTTGCGGGTGGGGGGAAGTTATGGGGGGGAAGCCATTGTAATCTATAAGCTGTATTTTGGAAATTTATATTCTTTAAATAAAAGCGTTATAAAAAAAAAATATTGCCATTATTGGCAATGCAAGGGAGACTCCATCACAGCAAACACTCATGGTAAGTCCACCCTGTCCCCACTGTGGTGATATAGACAGGGTGGGGCCTTATTTCTCCAGGCTTTCCTGGAAGAGGGCTCCAAGTCTTCAGCTTCTGCCCTTGGTGACATCCTTACTGATGGAACGTGTCTTGTCCTTTTCCTTTTGAAATTTTTATTCATTTATTTAAGAGGCAGAGAAATAGAGAGAGATATCTCAGGCATTGGTTCACTTCCCAAATCCTCACAACAGCTGGGGCTGGGCCAGGCTGAATCCTGGAAGCTGGAACTCAATCCAGGATTCCCATGCAGTGGGCAGGGGCCCATGTATTTGAGCCATCACCTGCTACCTCCTAGGATGCACATTATCAGGAAGCAGAACTGGAACCCAAAGCAAGGAATCAAATCCAGACCCTCCCATGTGGGACAGGTGCACTTTGGCAGTGTCTTAACCTCCAGGACAAGCACCCACCCTTGTCTGTCCTTTCACCTGTGTCTCCACTGTAAATTAAGCCTCAGCCTCCCATGCTGCTCACCTCTCAGGGCAAGTTGGGCCAGCCAGTCCTCCCTCGAATACCTTCCCAAGGCCCCTCCAGAGCTCAGACAAATTCAGCTGCCTTCTCTATACCATAAGAAGACAGGGGAAGCTCTGGGACATACCCCCAGCAACACCATGCATTCACCATCCCAGAGTCCTCCCCTTTGAAACCCCCAAACACCAGGATTCTACTGCCCCAGCCTCCAGGCCACTCCCCATTATGGGTGTGGCCAATGACATGAAGCTTTCAACAGCTCCATGTCTTCCCCTTGGGCTCTAACGACATGGCCCTTCTCTAGCCTCGAAGAACATTGTCTCTCCTCAGCCTGTGGTCTGAAGGTGGGCTTGGCAAATAACCTGCTAAGCCAACTGGTGAGAGCAACGGTTCAGCCAATTTTGCCTCCCAGGGAACATGGGACAGTGTTTGGAGACCTCTTCATTGCTGCCACTTCTTAGCGGATGCTCCTGGCACCTGGCAGGTAGAGTCCAGGGGTGTTGCTGAACCTCCCACGATGCCAGGGTATAGCAGCCTCCAACACAGACATCTCCTGCCCTGGGCGTCAGTGGCACTACTATTGAAAAACTCTGGGTCGGACCAAGAATTGCGTTCTTATGACTTTGTTTTGATATTAGTGAGAAAAGGAATCAATTCATTTTCTTAAATTTCCAGCCTAATTTTGTGTTCCAGTCACTGCCTACAGTCCCGGCTGCCAACTGTTATTTAACAACCGTATTAACAATTTCCACCAGACCCAGGGAAACTGCCGACATAAGCAGTTTGAGCCCAGAGAAGGGTTTCTTTCTAATCTCCCTGAGAATGCGCACCTGGGTACTGATCGATGCCATCCCCTCCACTGTCTTTGCTCGCCCAGTCTGTCGGGGATGGTGTGCACAAGGGGCAGCATTTCTGGTCTCTGCAGCACTCTCTGAAACCTGCAGAACCCAGGTGTGCCACAGGCTGCCGGCAGCCTGCAGACTCCAGGTCTGGTGCTCAGGGCGGCACCCTTCATGGTAAGATTCTTCATGGTAAGATGCAGGGGCACTGCGATGTGCTGAGTGGGTGGGCAGCTGCACTCACAGGGAACCTGAGGCATTCCCAGGGGGCCTGGGCTTGTCTCTCTGCCACCACTTCCTAACATGTTGATCTTTCAGGTCAAAGAACTAGCTCCAAGAGTATAAAGCAAGACAGAGCGACACCGCATGAGAGCTAGATATGGGGTCATTTCCTTCAAAGGCCACACGATGGGGTGCAAACACCCCAGCCAGAGCATATGGGTGCCTGTGTCATTGTGCTCAGGGCCACTGGAGGTAAATGTAAGAAACTCCAAGGAGGCGGGATGTGATCCAAGTGGGGACAGTGGAGCTGCAGAAGGCCTAGGGGCGAGAGATGAGGGGTGAGGCAGTTACCTCCACCATCAAGTCTGCCCAGCAAACGTCTCACCTGTTGTCCAGCCAGGGACAAGACCCTGGCCACTGCTGTGCAGGGTATCACGCTCCACTCTGCAGCCCTGTGCGTCCTCCTCACCGGTCATGGGTGTGGTGTGCTGGGGGGAGAAAGAGGCTCTGTCCTTGGGTGTCCTCCTGCCAGCACCTGCTGCCTCTGTGGAGGGAGGGGGCGAATGGAGCCGTGTGGCAGCGGCGGCTCCTAACGTGCAGGGCACACTTGTATCTCCAGGAACATCTGTCACAGCCATAACACATTTAGGCTGGTTGTTTTGTTTACACAACCTCCAGCAACCCTTCTGACGCAGATCTTCACAGGAAGACTGATGGGGAAGAGCAGGAAGGAGGCAGGGAAGGCTGATATCCCTTCAATAGAGAATTGGATGCAGCCTTCAGCAGGTGATGTCAGACTTTGATATCTTAAGCAGCACTGTCAGTGGATCTATAATACTTTCAGAGACTTCTGATGATGTTGGGTGGCAGGAAGACAGCACACAAAGGAAGGGCAGCGCCTCCCCTGCAACGAGATGGTTCTTTACAGGTGCAGAAAGCACCCTGGATTAACAGTAGAGACGGCCGCTGATCTTCACACCCCCGGCATAAACAACTCCCGGCCACTCCTGAATTAACTTGGTCTTCTACACAAGCAGTTATAGCTCTTTATGGACCACGAGCATTACCCTTATTACTATTATTAGGCAGTGGTTCTCACCCTGGCGTATATAATCATCATAGAAGAGCTTTTAAAGCAAGCAAATGGAATCATGCCAGGGCCCAGAACAATTGAATTAAAGTCTCAGGGAACAGGCCCAGGAATTAGGCATCTTTATACTCTCTCCGGAGACTCTAATGCGCCACCTAAGTGGAGAACCCCTGTTCCAGTTGTGCATGTAAACATGCCAGGTGACAGCTCCGTAGCAATCTTATTGCCCAGGAGAAATTAAAAAAAAAAAAAAGCACATAAAAATTCTCTCCTTCCTTCCTTGGTTGTGTGGCTCCGTGCAGGGCTTCTCAAACCTGGCAGCGCGTTACATTCACCTGGGGAGCTGTAAAAGCAGTTACTGTCCAGCCCCACCCTAATCCAATTAAGTCCAAGTCTCTAGGGGTAGGGCTTGGTATCAAGGTGTTTTTTTTTTTTTTTTAAGCTCCTTGGATGATTCTAATGTGTGGTCAGGATTTCCAATCACTGCTCTGGGGCAGGATTCTTAGCCTCAGCTGCACCTTGGAATCACCTGGGAAGTTTAAAAATACTGAAACCTGGGCCTTGGGTCCCCTCTCCGAAGAAGATCCTGACTGCAGGGGTCTTGCTGGGGACTTGGGCACTAGGAATGGCTAAAGCACTGCAGGTGATAAGAACTTGCAGTCTCAAGGTTGAGCTCACTGAGTCTCTGGTGAGGGGAAGACAAAAAAAAAAAAAAGAATATTTCAGTGCCATATGATCAGAAAACCCACTGGTTTTTCTTATTTGTTTTTTTAAGATTGATCTTTCTAATAAAGTCAGAGTGACAAAAAAAAGAGAGAGAGAGATTTCCATCTGCTGGTTCACTCCCCAAATGGCCACAATGGCCCCGGGGCTGGATCAGGCCAAAGCCAGGAGCCTAGAACTCCATCCAGGTTTCCCACATGGGTGGCAGGGATGCATGTCCTTGGGTTGTCTTCTGCTGTCTTCACAGGTGCGTTAGCAAGGAGCTGGATCAGAAGCAGAGCGGTGGGACTCCAACCAGCCCTCTGATATGGAATGCTGGCACGGCAAGCAGCGGCTCAACCCGCTGTGTCATAACAGCAGCCCTGGAAGGCCTTTCTTCTTCCTGGAGCTCACAGGTGTAATTTCCTTCTTGGCTCTGAAGAACGAGAAATAGGATGTTGCTTTATTGAAGTCTGGTGCAAGGCCGGGTCGAGGCAAGTCTGATGTCCCTCGGATGTGGCTCTGTCCCACTCATTGGGAGGGTGACAAGCATCAGAGGTACCCATTGACATAGGCTGGGGCAGCTTTCCAGACTAATTGTCAGCTCCCTCCTCCTCCCCAAGTCCTACTTGATGCGGCAATGTGCAACCCTCTCCTTGCCCCCCAAATTGGAGATTGTTCCCGAATCTCCCCCTGGAAATGGCCCCATGATAGCTGCAGCCCATAAGGAACTCTGTGAAAATTGTTAAAAAATGTTTTCCCTTTGTTTTTCTAAATCTTTGATCCTTTGTGCTACTCTTCCTCATTGCATACTCCCTAGAACACAGACACAAGAGGAGACTCTGACTCCAAGCAGCAATCAAAGGAACCAGCAGGATTGAAGGGACCTAGGTCACTGGCACCTCCCTGGGGCTGCCCATCAGCCCTAGGTTGCTAACTTCATTACCTCACACTGAAGTGGAAACTAAGCCTAGGTTTGTTTAAGCTACTGGAACAAACTTACCTTCGTGCAACTGAACAGCGCCTTCCAACAGGGAGCCCGGAGCACAGCACCCCTAACTCTCCTTGCTCACACTGTGACTTGATGCCACTGGTGAGGGCGGGGCTTCCAACCTCAAACTGGGTGGCAAGCCTCTAGTGCTGCTATCTGAAGGATCCAGGCTCTGTCACATGTCATTCTAGCCCACCACACTCAATGTCAGGAATATTTCCTCTCACAGCTGCTCAAACAGTAATGTTCTACTTGGAAAGGATGGGGGAAGCTCTCACTGTTTATTAGGATAAAAAGTATTTCCCAGAAGTAGATGTCCTCCTGGGCCCCCAGTGGTCATGCTTATGTTACCTCAATCATTTACAAAGGAGCATGGAATTACTGTGATTGACATAGGCATGGTTCTTCTATCAACGCTGAGGGTGCTGCTGCTCAAAATCGGAGCCAAGTTGAAGGAGTGGGAAACAGCACAAAAGGCCAACCTGGGAACAGAAGGGAGAGAATTAGAGGCGGAGGGAAAAGCAAGCACCAAAGACACAGGCAAAGAGTGCTGCATGCAGGGAGCTGCAAACTGTCCCACATCACTGTGACGTACCTAAGGTCGTAAAAGAAATCCCCATCGACCTTTCTCTCTGTCTCTCTTTCTCACTGTCTAACTCTGCCTGTAAAAAAAAAAAAAAAAAAAAAAAAATCCCCACCAAGGAGGATTGATGGGGTGTGGTCAGAGACATCACATAGAACTTATTGACTGAACATGGCTGTGAGGAGTTCTTTATTGATTATCATGCAATTCCCTGTGTGTGGTTAGCAAGAAGGGAACCCCTCAAGACTATCTGGTATTTTGTGCTCAGGACAGCAGCAGCTTCAAAAGTGCTGCTAAGAATTCTTGATTAATAAACAAGACTTGGTTTACCAAATGTGTATCATCAGCTCCTGCCTTTCTTGCCCTTGCTATTCTACTGGAAACTTTTCTCAGCCTTAGACAGGACACCCCTAAAACCAAAATACTTTTCTCTCCTAGTAATCATTTTACTTAACCATGGTTGCATTTGAATAGGCATGCATTCTAAGTATAATGATCTGTGATCTGTAATAAGAATAATAAAGATTGGCTTAAGGGTGTTTATTTGAATTTTTAAAAAGATTTTACTTATTCAAGTGGGAGAGTTACAGAGGAGACAGGGAGAGAGAGAGGGGGGGGGGGGGGAGAGAGAGAGAGAGAGAGAGAAATCTTCCATCTGTCAGTTCACTCCCCAAATGGCCACAACAGCTGCAGCGAAGTCTGGAGCCAGGAGCTTCTTCGAGGTCTCCTACATGGGTTGGGGGTAGTGCACAAGCACTTGGGCCATCTTCTGCTGTGTTCCCAGGCACATTAGCAGGGAGCTGGATCAGAAATGGAACAGCCAAGACTCACACTGGCACATCTATGGGATTCCAGCATCATAGGCAGCAGCTCAACCCGCTATGGCCACAACGCGAGCCCCTAAATCTTTTTATCAGAGTGAACTATTCAATATAATATTATGGTTAACTGAAAAATGTACAATAAAGAATTAAATAGTAAGCTGGTAATTACTATAAACATTTAATTATTAAAATGTAACTATTAAAAGCATAGCAAGATGTTTATGATGTAAGGTTAACTTAAAATATGATCATGAGAAAGACTGAGATTTCCAATCTTTTCCATTTATCCCACAACCAAGTGCTGGCATGCACATCTTATTATGCAGTGACTCTCCCACTGGGCAAAGGGTCCTGTTGGAACTCCAGAGTCTGAATTCTCAAAACTGTAACTCCTGATGATGGGAGAAGACAGGCAGAAGATGGGGAAAGGAAGAGCTACAAAAAAGAACCTAAAGTGTTCTTTAAAGAGGTGATTTATTTTTCACTTTTTCTGCTGCATTTTATACTAAACGTATAAAAGCACTTCTGAAAGCACTTCTGAGAATTCACCTTTGTTAATCTATAAACAAGACATGCCTGGTGTCCCCTGGTGTCCCGGAATATGGAACCACCAGAAAACTTTGACAAACTCTAGAGCAATTGAAGTTACTATTATTTATTAGATATTTGTTTATATATTTGAAAGGCAGAGAGAGAGAGAGAGAGGGAGGAAGAGAGAGAGAGAGAGATCTTCCATCTGCCAGCTCACTCTCCAAAAGTCTGTCAACAGCCAGGGCTGGACCAGGCCAAAGGCAGGAGCCAGGAACTAAATCAGGGTCTCCCACATGGGTGGCAGAACTTGTGCCTGCTGCCTCCCAGACTGTACATCCACAGTGGTAGTGGACCCAGGACTTGAACACAAGCACTCTGATTAGGAATGCAAGCATCCCAAGTGGCAACTTAACAAATGCACCGAAGTCTCACCTAGACTGAAATTATTACCAGAACATGCTCACTTCAGAAAGCCCATTTTTGAATGATTATGTAAGTTTCCATAGCAACATCAATGACAGACTCAATTCACTTAGGCAAAAGAAAGCTCTCTCTACTGAAATCATATGTCATTGAGCCTAAGGTATCTTATGTATAAAATGTGTCCCAGTTTCAGAGATGTTAACATCTGGGAAAAAGTGAATCTCAGAATCAGTTAAACATGTATGAAATGAGAAATGTTACTTTTCACTGAGAGTCTATTAGGGACCAAATATTTCATTGATTCTTTCTATTATTTCCCATCTTTGCATTTGATGTGTTTGATTATTTTCATTTTACTATTAGGAAATTAAATGACAGAGAATTGAAAAAAATTGCCTACCAAGTCATATTATGACTAAGCGCTGGGACTAGGATTCCACAATATCTATTTGACTTTATCAACGATGCTATGCTGCTTTCAAAAGTTTTTCAAATACTTTTCTTTAGATGGGGAATTAATAAAGATTATACAGAGCGTGAGGAGGCTTTAGTGATACCCAGCTGTATAGCCTGGATCATCAGAAATGGCTCAAGGTCATCGTTTGGCAATGGCTGGGAACTAACAGAGAAAGGCAATAATCACCAAAAAGAGATGACAATATTTTGCATGCTTTCCAGTGGAAGCATGTGATAACACCTCTGAAGTCACCTTAGCAGCAATAGTGACAAAATCATGTGCAAATTTGACCAATCTCCCAGTTATATGCACTAATCTTAGAAAGCACAGGAGACAGAGCAACATATGAACCATCACCATGGGAATGACGACCAAAACCCAAACCGTGAGAGTACCTACAGCGCAAATAACCTGGCTTCCTCACACTTAATTTTAAGGAAAAAATAAAAGCTATAGCGGAGGAATCCACTGAGAGAATTTGAAAGACATGGCTATCAGTCAGTGTATGACCTTTGTATCTTGGTTCAAAACAAATAGATAAGTTTTAAAAATTGAAATACTATTAGAAAAATGTGAACTCCAGTTGAAAATTCGATAATACCAAAGAAGTATTACTCATTTTAAAGTGGGATAACAGCATTATAGTTATGTTTTTTTTTTTAAAGTAGTTACAGGCCAGTGCCGCAGCTCAATAGGCTAATCTTCTGCCTGTGGTGCTGGCACCCCGGGTTCTAGTCCCAGTCGGGGTGCCAGATTCTGTCCTGGTTGCTCTTCTTCCAGTCTATCTCTCTGCTGTGGCCTGGGAGTGCAGTGGAGGATGGCCCAAGTCCTTGGGCCCTGCACCTGCATGGGAGACCAGGAGAAGCACCTGGCTCCTGGCTTCGGATCAGCGCAGTGCGCTGGCCATAGCGGCCATTGGAGGGTGAACCAACGGAAAAGGAAGACCTTTCTCTGTCTCTCTCTCACTGTCCACTCTGCCTGTCAAAAATAAAAATAAAAAAAGTAGTTACAAATAGGTATCAAGTATTTATACAAAATGATATTATTTGTTTCAAAATAATCTTGGGGTAAGAAGTAGATGCTGTGATTTGGGTAGAGTTTCAGTGTGACCCCCAGGGGCTCATGTGTTGAAATTCCTTCCCCACTGTGAGGTATGCAGAGGTGGTAACTGGTTGGGGTGTGGTATTTAGAGGTAGGGACTCTCAGGGGTGACTGGAATGGAGTAAGATCATGGGGGTAGAGTCCCCACGACTGAGAACTGGGAATAGACGAGAGGGAGGGAGAATGAAAGACCTGCACATGTCTCTCGGCACATGATGCTCTGGACAGCTTTGAACCCTGACATGAAGAAGGCCCTCACCAGATGTGGACCAGAACTGTGGGCTGAAACAAACCTCTTTTATACATTACCCTGCCTCAGGTATTTCATTATAACAATGGAAAAGAGACGGACACCATAGTGCACAAAGTAGCTGAGATACAAAATGAAGTAAGATTGGTCATTAATTGCTGGCTATATGGGGCTTAAAATATTATTCTCTTTATTTTTTTAAGATTTATGTATTTAGTTAGCTATTCATTCATTCGTTTGAAAGGGAGAGAGAGAGAGAGAGAAATCTCCTATCCACTGGTTCACTCCCCAATGCCAACAGCAGCCAGTATTGAGCTAGAAGCCAGGATTCAGGAGCCAGGAATGCCACCTGGGTCTTCCATGTGAGTGGCAGGGACCCAAATACTTGGGCCATCTTCTGTTGCCATCCCAGGTGCATTAGCAGGAACCTGGATTGGAAGTGGAGTGGCCAACCAATGCTCCACTATGTGATGCTGCCTCCACAGTGTCTTAACACTCCATGCCTCTTCAGTTTTGCATACCATAGTTCAAGACTTTTCTTGTTTAAATAAACCCAGTTTAATTTCAGTCATTTGCATTGTCCCAGCAACTACTTCCAAAATCTTCCCCCCTTCTCATTCCTTTGACTTCTCTTCCCCAATCTGTCTATCACCATAGCTTTCCCTGTGTATGACCCTCACTAATTAGGTCATTTTGCTTTTTGTATCATGAGAACATCTCACTAACCCTGGCAAAAGATTTCAGAATTCCCCAAAACTCCCGAAATTGGACAATTAGAGTTACTGAGGAGGAAATTGCTAATCTTACTGTCTACCACATGCATAAAGGAAATGTAAGCACATCCATGGGCCACCACATCTAACCTCTCACCTGGGACCTGCGCTGGAATCAAACTGCCCATGTCTAAAAGTGCCAAATGAAGCGATTCTTATTATCAACCACATCAACCCATGCTTACTCCAGAAATGGGGCTCAGCCTTGGCAAGGGGGAAGCCCAGCACAACCGGGACATCAAGGCACGCCAGACAAGCTGGAAAGTCACTCATCCTTGTGAAACACCTATGATCTCACAGACTCACTGGTGAGGGCATTGTAGGAAAGTGAGGAGAAATTCCTCCAAACCCAGATAATCAAGTCTCTAGGACAAGAAACACCTGTGTGACAATCAGGTCCCAAGCCTCTCAAGACTGCCCTTCCAGGCTTCACCCAGCTGAAGACTCACCAGCCAACCAGTGAGGGAACAGATGTAACTCACTCTCAGACTTCCTAACCCATGACTGTACATGAGCTGAGGCTACAGGTTGGGAAACACTTGGTCTCTGGCAGGACCATGGGATTCTTGGAATTCAATCAACCTGACCTTTGGGAACAGTTACATTACACCATCAACCTGCCCCAGAGTAGGCATCAGCACAGAACTGAGCCCCTTCTTGTATGACCGTTCACCCAGGAGACCTAGCTACATCTCCCATGGCTCACACCAGCCTCATGGCCAGGCTTCAGCAAGTTAAGCCTTATTAGGAACTGCATTGTGAGTGTGCTCTTAGGAAGCACCTTGAAGCAGTGAAGCCCAAGTCTCGCTATGAGCAGGCTTGCTCAACCTCCACACTACTGACATTCTGGGCTGGATAACCCTTTGTTCTTTGCACTGTCAGCTTGCCTGGCATCTGTAACTGGATACTAACAGCACCTTTCCAGGAATTACAACCAAAAATGTCAGGACCTGGCTTTGTGTCTCCTGGAGTAGCCCTGGATTGAAAACTAATGAGTTAAAAATAACACAAAATCCAAACTAATGGTGGCTAAAAGAAGGCAGATGTGTATATCTTCCTAACATTACATAAGTGAGTCTCAAAGTCAGCAGCCCAGCTGACAAAGTGACCCCATGATCAACAGGGACCCAGCGCTGCTCTGTTAGCGACACGTGGTTTCCTCGTCATGGTCCCAAATATTCCAGCAGTAACCACAAAGTACAGCTTCTAGCTTACCACGGGACGGAGACAGGCAGGCACCCATGCCCTCTTCCTTTAAAGAGACTTCTCAAAAGTGATGAGGTGCAAACATCCTGGGCCTGAACCAGTCGCCAGCCACAATGACTGCAAGGAAACCTGGGAAATGTCACCTTTTTGATGACCACAAACCAGACAAGCACAAGCTTAGCTAGAGGTTACCATGTAAGAAAGAAAAAGGTAAACATTGGGGACCACTAGCCATCTCTGTGTACCATGACAAGCAAGGGTCCTGTCTGATTGTCCCCACCAGGTTGCACAAAAACTGGAAAGATACATGCACACGACTCCTTCCATCCCCACCATCAGCCTCTCTCCCAGCCTCAGCCAATTGCTTATTCTCAGCTCCCACTCTGCCCTCCTGCCCTACCTGCATTCTTTAAATGCTTTCTAGGGAGGGAGTCTGGCCTATCATTTAAGGCACCTGCATCTAGTACTGGTAGTCCAGTACTGGACTACCCGGCTCTGCTCCCAATTCCAGCTTCCTGCTAACGTACACCCTGGGAGGCAGCAGGGATGGCTCTAATAGCTGGGTCTCTGCCTCCTGTGTAGGAGCCTACACTGAGTTCCCAGCTCTTTGCTTTGCCCCCTGACTTGGGGATGGATGTTGAGGGATTTGGGGAGTGAACCTGTGGATGGAGGATCTTCCTCTCTATCTCTCTCAAATAAATAAAAATAAATGAAATTTTTTATTTTATTTTTAAACTTTTATTTAATGAATATAAATTTCCAAAGTACAGCTTATGGATTACAATGGCTTTCCCCCCCATAACTTCCCTCCCACCCGCAACCCTCCCCTTTCCCGCTCCCTCTCCCCTTCCAAATAAATGAAATTTTAAAAATATTTTCTCAGTGGTCGGCATTGTGGTGTAGCAGGTAAAGCTGCAGCCGGTGATGCCAGCATCCCATATGGGCACCTGTTCATATCCCAGCTCTTCCACTTCCAATCCAGCTCCCTGCTAATGGCCTGGAAAAGGAAGTAGAAGATGGCCTAAGTGTTTGGGCCCTTACACTCACATGGGAGACCCAGATGAGGTGCTTGGTTCCTGGCCTCAGCTTGGTCCAACCCTGGCTGTTGCTGTCATCTTGGCTGTGAAACATTGAATGGAAGATTCTCTCTCTCTCTCTCTCTCTCTCTCTCTCTCTCTCTCTATTTATCTATCTCTATCTCTATCTCTATCTCTCCCTATTTCTTTGTAACTCTTTCAAATAAATAAATAATCTTTTTTATTAAGATTTATTTATTTATTTGAAAGGCAATTACACACAGAGAGAAGGAGAGCCAGAGAGAGAAAGAGAGAGAGAGAGAGAGAGAGGTCTTCCATCCGATGGTTCACTCCCCAGATGGCTGCAATGGCTGGAGCTGCACTGATCCAAAGCCAGGAGCCAGGAGTTTCTTCCAGGTCTCCCACGAAAGTGCAGGGGCCCAAGGACTTGGGCCATCTTCTACTGCTTTCCTAGACCATAGCAGAGAGCTGGATTGGAAGTGGAGCAGCTGGGACTCAAACTGGTGCCTATATGGGATACCAGCACTGCAGGCAGCGGCTTACCCACTATGCCACAGCACTGACCCCTGAATCTTTATATATATATATATATATATATATATATATATATATATTCTCTCCTTTTGGCACAATTTACAAAGGTTCGTTTTGAAAACACATATAAAGTTAAAGGAGACGATAGCAGCCATCCACACCCACACTGTGTTAAGCTCATATTCGAGGTTTCAGTCCCCATCTGGACTGACAGCTGTTACTCACTCCTGAGCAGCTCCTGAGCGCTGCACTTCATGTGCAGTAGCTGGAGTGTGTCGTCCAGAGCTCACACGTTGGAATCCCCAACTCAATGGTGTCAGGAAGCAAGGCCTAAAAGACGTGATTGAGGGACCCGCGCTGCGGCGTAGGAGGTAAAGCCGCTGCCTGCGATGCATCCCAAATGGGCGCCGCTTCATGTTGTGGCTGCTCCTCTTCTGATCCAGTTCTCTGCGAGGGCCTGGGAAAGCAGTAAAAGAGGCCCCAAGTGCTTGAGCCCCTGCACCTGCATGGGAGACCTGGAAGAAGCTCCTGCTCCTGGCTTTGGATCGGCCCAGGTGCAGCTAATTGTGTCCATTTGGGGAGTAAACCAGAGGATGGAAGACCTCTCTCTCTCATTCTCTCCCTCTGTAGCTCTGCTTCTCAAATAAATAAATAAATCTTTAAAATAAATAAATAAATAAATAAATAAATAAATCTTTAAAAACAAACACACAAAAACAGGTGATCAGCTCAGGAGGGCTCTGCCCTTAGCAGCTGATTGGTTATCGCCAGAGCGGTTGTACTACCCAAGCGGCCCACTCTTGCTCTCTAGGTCTCCTGTGGGGGTTCTCCCGCCCTCTGCCTTCAGCCCTGGATGATGCAGCAAGCAGACCCTTGTCAGATGCCAGTGCTGCGTCTTTGACCTTTGCCGGCCCCAGAACCATGAGCTAAATAAACTTCCGCTCTTCGTAACTCGGGCTGGCTCAGGTGCCATTAGCAACAGGAGACGACTCTGCCACCGCCAGGGCTTTAGCTGTGCCAGCTGGCCATCCCCCCACACAGAGAAGCAGCTCTAGTCTCTGCTTCCCTAACAGTGCTGGGAAGTGGCTGAGCCCAGATTTGAGCCTTTTAGAAAAGGGGCCGCAAGGTCTTGCTTTTAAGTCCTCCACTTTGTTTTCTTATAGCCCCATTTATCTGTTATATTACATACACTTCCTTTGCACAGCGGGGCTCCATCACATCACCATTGGAGAGCCTTTCTTTTTTTTAAGATTTATTTTATTTATTTGAAAGACAGAGTTACAGAGAGAGGTAGAGACAAAGAAAGAGGTCCTTCATCCGCTGGTTCACTCCCCAGATGGCCGGAGCTGTGCCGATCCGAAGCCAGGAGCCAGGAGCCTCTTCCAGGTCTCCCACGTGGATGCAGGTGGGAGCCTTTCTTTTTAACATAAGGATACATTAGAAGCATATTTGTGTCTCTTTATAATTTCTTAAACACAGTTGCCCACCACCTGAGTGATTTGGGGCGTCAGACAAACTGGGATTGGAGTGGCAGCTTAACCAGGTGTCTAACTGCTCAGAGCTTTCATTTTCCCATCTCTGACATAATATCAGTTTCTAATCATGGGCTGGTTGGGAAGACTGGGCTAATATTAAAAGTGACTTTGTGTGGAGCAGGCATTCAGCCTAGTGGTTAAGAGGCCCAGGTCCTCCGTAGGACTGCCTGGTTTCATTGCCTACCCCTGCTTCTGCTGATTCCAGCTTCCTGCCATTGCAGAACCTGGGAGGCAGTAATTGGGTTTCTGCTGCCCACATAGGACATCTAGTGTGACTTCTTGGAGCCTGGCCCTGGCCCAGCCCCAGCTATTGCCAGTGTTTGGGGAGTAAGCCCGCAGAGAAATGGTCAGCCTATCTCTCAAATAAAATTAAAAAAAAAAAACAAATTTAACATTATCTATTTGAGAGGCAGAGTTACAGACAGAGAGAGGAAGAGACACAGAGAACAAGGTCTTCTACCTGCTGACTCACTCCCCAAATGGCCCCAATGTCCAGAGCTAGGCTGATCTGAAGCCAGAAGCTTCTTCTGGGTCTTCCATGTGGGTGCAGAGGCCCAAGCACTTGGGCCATCTTCCACTGCTCTCCCAGGCCATTAGCAGGAAGCTATATCAGAAGAGGAGCAGTAAGGACTCAAACTAGCGCCCATTTGGGATGCCGGCACTACAGGCAGAAGCTTAACCTACTGTGCCACAGCACCAGCCTCTGAAATAAAAATTTTTGAAAAGACTCTATGGGGAATAAAGTAAATTGTAGTATGTATTACACAGTACCCAGGTACCATCAAAAGCACTTCACCAGGTAAGCCATTCTAATTTTCCATGTAGCCATTTTAATTATTTTTTCCTTGTAGTACTTTTAAATGGTGACTGTTCTCCAGAGAGGACCCTGCACTCTGGTTTACACTCCCATGGCTTCCAAGGACCCTCCTTGAATTGTTTGGAAATGCTAGGTCCTTCAGAGAAGGTTCAGTAATTGCCCTTAAACCCAAAGAGGTCTCTGCAAACCTGTCATCAGATCAGCCTTGCTGGGCCCAGCCTGCCTTGGAGTCACGGTTCCCTGTTTGAGCTGGTGCCCCTGGCTTGTGCCCACCCACCTTCAACCAGGGGCCGGACCTGCACTGGTATCAGCATTAGCAAGATACTGAGAACACCCTCTCCTAAAAGTGATTTCTGGGGAAAGCTCAGCTCCCACCCTTTTAGCCATGAAAGCCCTTAAAGGCTGGCGCTGTGGCTCACTAGGCTAATCCTCCGCCAGCGGCGCCGGCACACCGGGTTCTAGTCCCTGTCGGGGCACCGGATTCTGTCCCGGTTGCCCCTCTTCCAGGCCAGCTCTCTGCTATGGTCCAGGAGTGCAGTGGAGGATGGTCCAAGTGCTTGGGCCCTGCACCCCATGGGAGACCAGGAGAAGCACCTGGCTCCTGGCTTCAGATCAGCGCGGTGCGCCGGCCACAGTGGCCATTGGAGAGTGAACCAACGGTAAAGGAAAACCTTTCTCTCTGTTTCTCTCTCTCTCACTGTCCACTCTGCCTGTCAAAAAAAAAAGCCCTTAAATAAAACTTCTGACAGTTTCTATCTCGGCCCTTAAAGGGGGCAAATATAGAGGAGGGGAAGAGATGAAATAGAATAATAGGTCTGTCGGCAGCTTAGGTGGTGGGGACGGAGGGAGAGGAAGTTTGCAAGGGGGAAGCCAGAGGCACGGTGGGGTTGGGGATGCCCATGGCACGCAGACAACTTGCCAACCTCACTGATTTTTCAGAAGGTCCTGCCGTGGGTTCTTGGCAGTTTCTGATTCTGCTTCGCAATTGTTCCAAAGGAGCTGCAGTTTTGCACAGGACCACAAGGTGGCGACTTTGCCCTTTAGACTGGGTATCTTGGTCCATCTTTCAGTGAAGGTACAGAAGGCTGGGGAGAGAAGTCTTGAACTACTCTGTGATCCTTGCTGGTTCCTGAACTGAGCCCGAGCTCCACGCTGCGCTCCTTGATCTGCTGAAATTGGCCATTTCCCCTAAGCTTCACCACTGAAGATCCAGCCTGTCAATTCTTATTTATTCTTTATTCTTATGCTCACACACTCACACAGGATTTCACATCATACATATATTTATACACACACATTAACACGCATTCACACATGTACATGCACATACTCTTCAGTCACACATGCACACACGCTTCCATGCACATCACTTCTCTCTCCCTCCTTCTCTCTCTCTCTCTCTCTCTCTCTCTCTCACACACACACACACACACACACACACAAACACATGCTCTCACATCTACCCACACACTTGACATGAATACGTGCACACATATGTCCCAAGTAATAAAATAAGAATCTTAAAACATTTTTCTGTACCCTCGTAGCACCTAGCATAGTGCATGACATCAAAATATTTGAAATAGGGGGAAAAAATCTTTTAACTCACCAACTTCTCATTTCCAAGTAAATTAAAATTTAAGCTGTTTTCAAAGTTTGTATTAATTTTATTTTTATTTGAAAGACAGAGAGATATAGGGAGACATAAAAAGACAAATCTTTCATCCACTGGTTCACTCCCCAAATGTCTGCAAAAGCCAGGGCTGGGCCAGGCCAAAGGCAGAATTCTGGAACACAATCTGGGTGGCAGGGACCAAAGTACTCATAATGCTCATTAGCAGGAAGCTGGATCAGAAGTGGAGGAGCCAAGACTGATACGGTACAAAGCAATGACTTAACAGCTGCGCAAACACTTAACCCATGTCAATTAATTTTGAAAGAGCAAAGTCTCAGCCATTCATTACTCACTAAAGTCTTGTTGTAAATATCAGAAACTAGAATTTGTGGCATAGCATACGTGAAATGCAAGCATCAATCATAAAGTGCATGCAAGCCTGGCTACTGGCTGTAACTGTCCAAACCAGATACAACATGACCAATACTGCATGGTGAGCACTATCATTCCCACTTTATGAGGAAGACAGTGACACCTGCAGAAATTAACCAGACTCGCCCCAAAACGGAAGCCTTTGGCAGGGAGCCTTCTAGTGTATCGCACTGGGTAGCTCCAGTCTCAACAAAACGTGTGTCTCCCTGTTTCCTCACTTCGGACATCAATGTAAGAATGTGGACAGAGAGTGAGTGTGTGTGTGAGTGAATGTGTTTCTGTAAGTCTTGATTATACTGGCCCAATGACAGACGTGGCTCAAGGTCACAGGGGTTAAAGGGGTGTTCTTTCTGCCTTCCCTGCACATCTACATTCTTTCTATCGCAGCCTCTGCCATTAGAGAGCTCTCAACCAGTCATATAATGAAGGGAGGGCTCAAGGGCAGATGCCCCTGAAGTGTGGTCCAGGGCTACTCTGTAGGGCCCTTTCCCCAGCACCCTAGGTGCCAGCTCCCCAGGCTTTTGTGTGATCTCCTCCCGGTTTTGCTCTCTTTATTTACATAAATTATATAGTGCAGGAGCCAGTCCTGTGTGCATGGTTCCAGTTCCTTCCTTTCGTTCCTTTAAAGCGGAATGAACTTCTTTTTAAAAAGATTTATTTATTTGAAAGGCAATGTGGAAACACAGAGAGACAGAGAGACAGAAAGAGGAAGAGAGAGAGAGAAAGAGAGAGCTTCTGTCTGCTGGTTCACTCCCCAAATGGTCACAATGGCCAAGCTAAACCCAGGAGACCCAAACCCCATCTGGGTCTCCCATGTGGATGGTAGGGGCCCAAGCACTTGAGCCATCATCCACTGCCTTCCCAGGTGCATTAGCAGTTTCATTTTCTTAATTTAAATACTCTTTTCATAAAGCTTAAGCTACAAATTCTAGTTTTTGATATTTTTAAAGTATCATTAACATTTCAAACCACTTAACTTTTTTTTGGCGTTATCTTTTTTTTTTTTTTTTGAAACACAGAGCTACTTTTTGGACATCTCAGGATACTGACATTGGTTTGAGATTTCATATAAAAATATTATATTTGCTAAAATGTTTCGGTTGTTCCAGAGCCATGAAGAAGCCACTGTCTTCAGTGGAGTTTAAATAATGGAAGACAGTGACCTGCTATTGCAATGAATGCTGAGGGACAGCTAAAAAGCTCCTTCACCTGTTTGCAAAGTCTTTCAGCCACCAACTGGTTGATAAATTGCAAAGGATTTGTCAGACTCTTTGTTCCTTGGCTGGGCCCCTCATGACAGTGTTCTCACAGCACAGAATGGCCCTGTCCCTGCTGAATGACGTCTGTGACCAGCCACTCAAGCTCCCGTGCCAGTGTCAGGTTGTCTGTTAAACCGGAAGTCTAAAGGAGACAGTTTCAGTGACTCTTGAAGGGAAGTGAACATTTAGCAACAGAGTCTAAGGGGAGGGCTTTCCAGCAGAGGGCACTGCCCCCCCCCCCCCAAGCTGCAGAGCTGCACCTGTGTGTGCGGAGGAGACAGCACGGGTAATGGTGTTGGGGCCCAATGCCCAAAGCTTCCTCCACTCCTCGCACCTCCAACACACACTAAGAGCTTGATCAGAGGGACGTAAACTGGCCTTCGGTCTGAGCATCGTAACAAATGCCTAATGATCTAAATCCCAAACGCACCTGGGGCAGTGTGGCCTGGGCACGTTCGTGAGCAACCGAGGCTAGTGCATTTCGGAAGGAGGTCCGCGTGATGCCTGATAAAACAGTGCCCCTGACCTGACGGCTTCAGCTTGTATTTTGAACATTAGAAACACAGCTGAGGGGCTGGCTGGTGTTGTGGCACTGCAGGTGAAGCTGCCACTTGCAACACTGGCAAGTGCCAGTTCAAGTCCCAGCTGCTCAGCTTCCAATCCAGCTCCCTGTTGACTAAGCTGGGACAGCAGCAGAAGATGGTCCATGGGCTTGGGCCTCTGACATCTTGGCCCAGAAACAGCTATTTGCAACCACTTGGGGATTCAACCAGCCGATGGAAGATTCCTCTTTCTCTCTATACCTTACCTTTCATATAAATAAATAAGTATTTTTTTTAAAAAAAAAAAAAAGAATCATAGTAGACTTGACCCAAGGTTTCCACAAAGCAGCCGCCCACCTAACAGAATCTCTGGGTGTTTGTGGCTGACACTGGGGCTGGCATTCCTCTTTGCCCTCATCCCTCTCCCTGGACCCTGCCATAGGACATCACAGGCTTCGGTGGAAGCCAGTATCATTTCCTGGAACGTGCCTATGACCCAGCAGGCTACGAGCCTCCTGAAGATGAGGAGCCTGCCTTCTGCGTGAATCGTGTCACAGACATTTGTGGTTTTTTTTTTTTTTTCCAGGCATAGTGGACAGTGAGAGAGAGACAGAGAGAAAGGTCTTCCTTTGCCGTTGGTTCACCCTCCAATGGCCGCCGCGGCAGGCACACCACGCTGATCCCTTGGCAGGAGCCAGGTACTTCTCCTGGTCTTCCATGGGGTACAGGGCCCAAGCACTTGGGCCATCCTCCACTGCACTCCCGGGCCACAGCAGAGAGCTGGCCTGGAAGAGGGGCAACCGGGACAGAATCCGGCGCCCCGACCAGGACTAGAACTCGGAGTGCTGATGCCGCAAGGCGGAGGATTAGCCTAGTGAGCCTCAGTGCAGGCCCGTGTCACAGACATTTGTAAATACAAAGCTGGAGCCACACTAAAGATGCCTGAGAAAACAGGCATGAGTAAGATGAGTAAGTCTGATGATTTTCTGTGCTCTGGAAACAGACAACCCCAGTCCAGTGCCTTGAGGGCTATGATGGGGAGTACAAAGGGACCCCAGGAGGCCACCACAGGGGACTTGAAGGATTGGGACAATTTCCTTGGGACAGTGAATTCTATCTCAAGACTGTTAAGAATAAGTCTTTTCTTAATCTATTTTAAGTTATACTTTTATTCACTTCAAAAGCAGAGAGGGAAAGAGAGAGAGAGAGAGATCTTTCTGCCATCTGTGGGTTCACTCCTCAAGTGCCTGGAACAACCAGGTCTGGGACAGGCCAAAGACAGGAACCAAGAACTCCATCCTGGTCTCCCACATGGGCAGCAAGAACCCAGGCACTTGGGCTGCCACTCAGGGTGCAGCCAGAGGAAGCCAGATCCAAAGCAGTGGAGCCAGGACTTGAACCAGGCGTCCAGTATGGAACGCAGTGCCCGAGGTGAGGTGCTGCTCCCCCACGCCTGCCCCTCTGTCAACTCTTGCAACCTGTGTAAGCAAGGTTTCTCTCCCGCATTTAGACCAGGACCTAACCCTTGTCCGACGAATAAACAGTGTGATGCTGGGGTTAGGGGAGAAACTGACGGAAGAAGGCAAAAGGAATGGCTAGGCAGAGCGTCACCCGGTCCCTGGCTCCTTCCCTTACAAACCCTTAAGCAACCCCCACTCCCCCACTCTCCCCACCCCTGGCGCAGACTCTTCCCAAATGCTGGCCCCGGAGAGTAGGTCCTGTGGTCGGCCATCCCAAACCCCTGCCCGCCAGCCTACACTGCATGATTGCTTTGGACTCTGAGAGCCTTCCCTCCTTTGCCACCCTGCCTGTTAACCCTGGCAGCATCCACGCAAACCTGCCAGAAACAGACCTGCCAGGCGGGCTGAGCTGGGCCGGCTGGCGGCCGTCCTCTCGGCAGGTGCCGACCCCTGCCTCCACGTGCGCCCCGCGCGGCGCAAAGCGCTGTCACGACTCGGCGGCCGAGGTGATTAATTAGCGGCGTGGCCGTGCGGGGACGCGTGCTGGCCTCCACATCTGCCCCATGACAGCAGGGGTCAATATGCGGTGTCACTCCTTTCCCTCTCACTCCTTCCGAAGCCTAATTGGCTGTGACACGCGGGCCAGCTGCTGGGAGAGGCGGAGCGCGGCGGGCGTTTTTGCAGGACGGAGCCAGCGGCAGGTGAGCGCGCCGGTGCAGACGCGGGCGCCTCCCGCCGGCCGCCAGGGAACCCGCGGCGGGCTCGTTTCTCCCTGCTGCGAGAAGGTTTCGGACAGAGCCAGGCGCAGGTGTCAGGGACCCACAAAGGCGCATCCTGTTCCCCAGGCGCTGGAAATGAACACCTGATTCGTTGCTGAAATCCTTGTGCCACGGACACTGGTCCTAACCGCGAAATAAATTCCATCCTGCCTATTTAGGGACGGGAGAAAGGAAGTGAGAGGGGAAAGGAAGTGAGAGGGACTAATTTGGGAAGTCTGGGCATAGGGTAGGGAAGACGCCAGGGAGGCAGAGGAATTGGCTTGAACCCAGGGGAGGGACCAGGCCTGGTAGAGGTAAAAGTACAAAACGATCCCTGCCTGTGTCTGGATGGAGGAGAGAGCAGAGGAGATCGGCCCTGATATTTACTGAGCCGCAGTGTGCCAGGAAGGCTCTCAGCCTCTCTTGTGCCTCCCAGGGGAGGCTGGGGCAGGTTCCCCAGCTGGTTCATATCCCAGGACTCAGAGCTGAGCTGGGCAGCCACTCTGAACGCCCGGTTTACTGTTTTCACTGCATTGACAACTTTCACGGAACTGACTCTGAGCTCCTGCCAGGCACCCGAGACTGAGGAGAGGGAAGAGCGTGTGGGTGAGCCTGGAAACACACCAGGAGTGCCTATCACAAGGCAGGGAGAGGGGTCTCAAGAGGGAGAACCTGGGGTTTAGGGGGAGCTCCCAAGCGGCTCCCAGTGAAGCGCCAGCTGGCTTTAGCAACGGGTTGCTAGAAGAGTTCGGGCTAAGGGGGATGTAAGCTTGCCCCTGAACTTGCACAGATCTGTCATGCGGGGGGCACCGCAGCAATCATCCACTCTGCAGCCTGGAATCTGCCAAAGTCCAAGAGCAAAACGATTGCTGGGCACACTAGGGCATTTCCCTCCTGGCATTATGGACACCTTAGAGATCCAGAGTCAGGATCACCCCCTGCTAGAGACCTGGAGGGCTGCAGGCACACAAGTGGGAAGACAGAAGGGAGCCGGAGGAGGGCTGGGGGTCTCCTCAGCCGCTGGAGCAGTAATAACCTCGTTAGAAGCCAGGGAGCCTCACTGCCCAGGCATCCACATTCACCGCTGCCAGGGGCCCTGCAGCTGTCCAGCGCTGTCAGCCGTTTGAGCAGCCCCTAATTGCCCTTCCAGCTGAAGCTCTGCCTCACACCTCCCTTCTCATTAGCCACCCACTGGGCTACCACCCTGGCAGCTGAGGAAGTGCTGCTGTGCCCCCAGCCCAGCCCCACCTCCTGAGCCACGGCTCCCACCCTCCCCAAACCACGGATGTCGCCTCGTGCCTGCGATCCTGTCCTCCGGCCCTGGAACCAGGCAGCTAAAGCAGGGAAAAGGAGAGGTTAGCTTCACCCTTGGCCAGCATTTTGACCTCCCCGCTCAACACAGAGGAGCTGTTCTCCTTCCCATTACTCCAGCCCCCCCCAACCAGCAGGTGCTCCTTTACCTATGATTAAGTGGGGCCTGTCTTTGGACCAGGTAGGATGGACAGACATCTCAAGAGGAAGCAGGGGTGTTCCTTCAGCTTCTTGCAGGCTAGCCAGGGTGTTGATATCCAAATGCAGGCAAGTGAATAACAGTAGGACGCCGGGGACGTCTTGGTGCTAAAGGAGTAACAAACAGAATGAGTTCAAGGGAAGTGGGGAGCTAGGGCTTGACTAACACTCACCCAGCCTACTGTGTGTGCAATCACCTAGTGCTAGGAGCTATGTCCCGTGATTCTGAATGGATTACAGAGAACGTGGAGACAGGCCTGTGAGATTCCAAGCAGAATGCACAGCAGGAGGGACACAGAGTGAGGACAGCCGACCATGACAGAGCTGGCAGAGGAGGGAAGCAGCAGCAGTGTATGGGCCTGGGCAGGGAGGGTACCCTGACTGTAACAGCCCCAGCTAGGACCAGCCAGGGAATGGCGTGTGCTCTAGGAGGACTTTGGATAAACAGCAGCTAGCCCTCTCCCTGGGCCCTTGCTGTGTAGACCCGGGCTTGGCAGAGCTAGGCCAGGACCACTGCTGTTCCTGTCTTTCTCTCCCCATGTGCCTCAACAGTGGCTTACCAGCATTTCCTACACCATGGCCAACTCAGTCATACAATGTTCATTTAACTGTATAATAGGTGCTCTTTGACAAAATTTTTATTGATTTTAATTTATTTGAAAGTCAGAGAGAAAGAGATCTCCAATCACTCATTTGTTCCCCAAATGCCCAGAACAACTGGGACTAGGCCATGTTGAAGCCACGAGCCAGGAACTCCATCTGGGTCTCCCATGTGAGTGGCAGGGACTCGAGTGCTTGGAACATTGTCTGCTGCCTCCCAGGGTGTGCATTAGCAGGGAATTGGATCAGAAGTAGAGATGGGACTCGAACCCAGGGCCGGTGATATGGAATGCAGATATCCTGAGTGGCAGCTTAACCTGCTGTGCATCAGTGGCCACCCAACTCTTTCTTTTAAAGTTCTTAAGTTTTTCTGGGGGAACTTTGCATAATGAAAAATCTGAGAAGTGTTGGGAAGGAAGGCTGAGGTATGCTCTTAAGTCTGCATTGTTATGAAACGGACTTTACTGATTTCCAATGGCCCACACCTGCCATTGACAGCAACTCCCAGAGCTAAAACGCTGACTGAATGAACCCAGTGGTACTTTTGGCAAGTGCCAGGCATAGCCTCTTAAGTCCTTGAGTGGGAATCCTCACGACTTGCTTCTGTTCTACCAGGTACAGAGCTCAGTGTTCAGCAAAGGGGCTGGTGAACAAACACTGCTTTCTGTGATCCCTCAAGGTCACCCAGTGGAAGTGAGAGGATGGCAAGTTAAACCTGAGTCAGGTGCATCCTTGTGAGAGAAAAGGCAATAGCTGAGGCTCAGGCAGGATTGGGATCTCCACCACCTGTTCAGCTCCTCCACCTGCCGCACAGAGCTTTGCTGAGCTGTGGTCTTGGATGCTGCTTTTCCTTTGCTTCAGTCTTCTCACCTCTCAGAACTTGATATTTGGCTAGCTTCTGTTGCCTCGTCTGGCAGCTATCCCAGGTATGTTCAAAGGAAGTCTAGACCGTGGAGCACTTACTTTAAGAAAATATGTAACAAAACCAAACAGTTTACAGGATTCTGATTCTGTAGCCATGGAAGTTTTAGGTGGCTTGCTTAATTCTCATCATGGGGACTCACTGTGCACACCAGCCTCTTCAAGGTTCTGGGCAGTCCTGCAGCTAGGAAAATCAGCTTAGTTTTACTTATCATGTCTGAAGCATTTCTCTCACTACAGAAGCCCCCTTTTTATGCAACTACGAGCACCTCATTGAGCGTAAGTTCTGTAGAGTGTAGCTGGGGTACATGTTGGTGGCCTAAAGGCATAGTTGGAGGTATACCCTTTTTACTAGGCTACTTGTGAAGATGTAGAACCTTCTGGAAGCAAAGGAATGATTCATGATAGTCAATGGGCAGGAAGATGGTTGCCCCACTGGAAGAGTGGAAATCACCTCTCCTGAGTGATCACCTACTCCATGCAGCCAACCAGTACTGGGAGATGCAGTAACCAAGGGGTTAGAGGCACCAGAATCCTCCGCAAGAATCCAAAGCATGCTTCTTTGTGACAGAAGGCAGAACATTGAAAAACAGACCCACTCAAATAAATTACTATTTCTCTCCCACAATTTATTTAGGAAAACAAAAAAGTCCATATGCTCACAGAAAAAGACAGAAAGATGGGACAGACACTTTTCTTTAAATCCACATTTGCTCTTCAGCACATAAGTGTTTTGGCAAAGCAAACACGGTATATGAACACAAGGGGGTCACAAACAGTTATTAACTAAACAGTGCACTCCAGCTGTTATCTATATTGTGTCTGAAAACAAAGAAGTGAGAGCTAATGCAACAAGAGATGATGTCTCAGTCATTCTTCCATTTAAGAAGTAGTTATGGCTACCTACTCCAGGCATCTTGCACAGGAGGAAAGAGAGAGAGTGCAGGTGAATGTTGCCCTAAAGGAGTCACAGGTTTGTAGGACAGTGAAGGTGTAGGCTCTGAAATTATGATCACAGAATCACTGTGCTTAAAGCAGAAGCCCTCCAGAGGCCATGCAACCCAGAGCCATCATGCTGACACATAAGGAAAGCGAGGTTCCAGGAGACTGAGGGACACAGTTAAGGTCACACTATTTTTCTGGTAACGAAGCTGGTGCATCATCCTCATGACATCCATTTGCTTTATTCCTACTGCTCCACAGAGATCATGAACAGAGTACCAAAGTGCTACAGCAAAAGCATTACAGGGCTGGTGTTGTGGTGCAGCAGGTAAAACTGCCACTGTGCCACCGGCATCCCATATCTGAATATCGGTTCAAATCCTGGCTTCTCTGCTTCCAATCCAGCTTCCTGCTGATGCACCTGAGAAGGCAACGGAAGATGGCCCAAGTACGTGGGCCCATGTCACCTGTATGTGTGATGCAGATGGTGTTCCTAGCTCCTGGCTTTGAGTTGGCTTTGAGTTGCAGCCACTTGGGAAGTGGATAAACAGAGAGAAGATCTTGCTCTCTTTCCCTCTCACTCTCTCTGTCACTCTGCATTTCAAATAAGTAAATAAATCTTTTTTTGGAAACGTGCTATGGAGGGGAAGCAGGTATTTGCCCTAGTGGTTAATATGTCCACATGTGTACCTAGGTTAAGATGCTCATGTCCCACATCAGAATACCTGGGTTTGATTCCTGGCTCCTAATTCCAGTTTCCTGATGTGCAGCCCTTGAGAAACAATGGTGATGGCGGAAATCATCAGGTTCCTGCCACCCATGCGGGAGATCCGGATTGTTTTCCTGGCTTCCAGTTTCAGCCTCAGTCCAAAGCCAGCTAGCTCAGGCATTCTCTCCCTCTCTCCCTCTCCCATGTCTCTTAAATAAATAAATTTTAAATTTCTGAGGCAGTTCAGAGGAGAGGCTCTTGAAAAATGAAGCATTTAGATTCAATCTTTACAAATGTGTAGGGTTTTGGCATATTGGGCATCCCAAGAGATGGAATAGCAGATGGGGGTTTAGAGATGGGAAGATAGAGGGTGAGTATAGATTAGAGGAAAGCAGTCCTATTCATGGCAACATGCTTGATAAAGGAATTGACAGGGGAATTGCTGAAGAATAGGTAGAGCCAAGTCTTTGGACAGCCCAAAGAGTCAGACCAAGGGCTAGATCAGGTTAGCGTACCATGGTCTAACCCGTATGTAGGAGTTGTGATTTTTGTTAAGTTATCCAGCCCAAAGCAAGACATCTGGAGAAGGCTGAGGGCTGCATGGCAGGGAATGGGGTTGGGGGTGCAGGGTAAGATGCTAGAGATTTACGAGATAAAGGGGAGGAAATTTAGCAGGTACACAGAAAGAGACCCATCTAGACAGTGAGGTACTTTAACCTCGAGTCTGTGTCTGGAGTGGGAGGAGGGAGTGATGAAGTTTCCTTTCCATCAAAATTCCTGGTAGCAGGTTAGGTGTCATCAACTCACCTCTCCAAAGTGGCTGTCGTCTTGTGCTTCGTAAAAAGAATGGACTGGGAGAGGGAGTAGGAGATGGGATGGTTTGCAGGCTGGAGGGAGGTTATGGGGGGAAAAATTGCTATAATCCAAAAGTTGTATTTTCGAAATTTATATTTATTAAATAAAAATTTTCTATAAAAAAGAACTGAAATTGCGAGGAACCCTCAGTGCTCTCCTAACTCTGGAGATGACATGAGCTTTAAGGAAAGAACCACCCCCAAGAAGCCTGGAATTACCAGGGTATGCAAAAGAACACCAAGTATTGGCCTCATTCTGCTCACAGTGGCATTGCTGTGGTCTGATTTCTACTCTTTCATTTACTTCTTTCTGTTTAAATCAAACAGGTGTCACCATATGTATGTTTAAATTCTGGGAAATCTGTCACCAAAGAAGTTTTAAAATACCTTGGTGCTCAAACCATATCTAACCAATCTTTCTTTCTTTCTTTCTTTCTTTCTTTCTTTCTTTCTTTCTTTCTTTCTTTCTTTCTTTCTTTCTTTCTTTCGACAGGTAGAGTTATAGACAGTGAGAGAGAAGGACAGAGAGAAAGGTCTTCCTTCTATTGGTTCACTCTCCAAATGGCTGCCACAGTTCACGCTGTGCTGATCTGAAGCCAGGAGCCAGGTGCTTCTTCCTGGTCTCCCATGCAGGTGCAGGGACCCAAGCACTTGAGCCATCCTCCACTGCCCTCCCAGGCCACAACAGAGAGCTGGACTGGAAGAGGAGCATCCAGGATTAGAACCTGGTGCCCATATGGGATGCCGGCGCCACAGGTGGAGAATTAACCAAGTGAGCCATGGCGCCAGCCCCCACCAATATTTTCATTCTAATAAAATTTCTCTTAACTTCTTTTGCCTACAGAGAGATATATACACGGATGTTTCAAATACTCTTTCAAAGTGCTCATTTCAGTCATCTCATTTTTGGATACTAGTAATCAGTCAAATATCCTGAGGTTTCCAAATATCCAGACACCTTCCATTGTAGGGATGAGATGTTTATGTATTCCTACATGGTAAATGATACCAATAGTTGGTCTTACGATGAGACAGCCTCAGATCTGGTTCACAGCTTAAGTCTTTAGCTGGAAGACACTCTGATCCAGGTGCTCCCTCCTGCTTGGTTTTTGGGGTTTCTGCTCTCCCTACACACCAGCCCTCACACCCTCCTAAAGAGATCTTCCTCTGAATTTCATCTGAATGCCCACAAGACTGTGAAAAACACCTCCACTCCGTGTGACCGCTGGGTTGCTCCCACAGCCAGGAGGGGAAGGAGAACCGAAGGACCCGGCCTTATGTTCCTAGCACAAAACCAATGAGTCCTTTCTCATAAACTAAGGAGAAATGAAAGTGAAGGGAAGACAACAAAGGAAAAGGGCAGAGGCAGAGACAAGGAGGAATAAAGGAGGGTGCGAGACCAACCTACCCAGTGCTAATATGCCTTCTGCAAAATCACAGATCACAGAAGCCCCGGCTGTTTGTGTGTGTGCGAAATCACGTGTGTGTAGCACAGGAGTAATTAAAACCTCTCAGTCAGATGCTATAGAGAGCTTAGTTGTCACATTGTGTTAAAGGAATCCTTGCCTTATTCCCTAGAAGGGGACAGACTGCCTGCCGTCCTGTCATCTGTTCCTGCGCACGGGCGACCTCAGCCAGAAGGCCTCGCTGACAGATTCCGTGCGCAAAGCCCTTTGCAACCAGGGAGGGTTGTGCCTGCTCAACAAGAGGACACACAAACCCCATCTCCGCGCCCAGCCACTCTCTGCCCTGCCTGCTTCAGCTGAGATCGAAAAACACTGCATAGCAACGCTCACTTCCCAGTCCTGGTTTTTCAGGAAAGCAAGTCCAACAGGCAACTGGAAGGAGCAGGCAGTGGGGCAGGAACGGAGCCGTGCGGGGGAAAGAAATAGCCAGGAACTTAGGGAGAGAGCTTCAGTCTTCAGCTCTACCAGGCAGCATGAAAACCAAGACCAGTCCCTTGGCTTCATCCACAAACTCAGGGGATCTCTTTGTTCCAAGCCAGCTGTAAATCTGTTCTAACCAAGTAGAATAGAAAAGGCAATCATAAGGGGAATGAAGAACAATGAGGTCCTTCGACAATTTTTAAATTTCCAAATGACCTGTTGATTCAGTTACTCTATCAGTACATTGAAAAAGAAAAAGCAGCCAAATAGGTAATTTTACTAAACTGACTTCTATTTTGATTAAAGTGATGGGCCAAAAGGAAAATTTTCTACTTGGGATGGTTTGCTTTAATTAGTTCGTGGAAATCAAATTCTCCCTTGCACTGTGCTTGGAGGTGAGAAACTTGTTATTAACATCCCCAAGAAAGCAAAAGGATAACTCACAGAATTTGGGAAAAACACCTGCAGATTATATACAGTGGTACTTCAGAAAGGTGCTGGAACATGGAATTAAAAGATGGGTTTATCTTGGTGCAAAAATTTTTGAAATCTATGCATACATTTTCACAATATACATTTTCATAATTTTCTGAAGACTTGCCTCATATCTGATAAGGGACTGTGACTAGAAGATATAAAAGGTGCCTAACTCAAGAATAAAAAGACATAAAACTCAATTTTAAAATGAGCAAAAAATAGGACACTTGGCACAGCAGTTGTCTCACTTCTTGGGATGTCTGCCTCCCAGACTGGAACGCCTGGTTGGAGGCCCAGTTACTCCACTTTCAGTCCAGCTCCTTGCTAATGCATGTCCCGGGAGGCAGCAGTTGTCGGTTCCTGTGCTTGAGTCCTCACCACTCACATGGGAGACGCCAGTGGAGTGCCTGACCCCTGGCTTCAGTCCCGCTGGGCTGTTGTGGGCATGTGGGGGTGAACCATTAGATGGAAAATCTCTATATATCTTTCTTGCCCTCTTCCAAATAAATCAACCTAGATATAAATAAGCTTTAAAAACCTGCAGTGATGCCACCTCATAAGCACATGAACAGCTAGAATAAGAAGGTAACAAGTGTTGGCATGTTTGTGGAGGAAATAGAACCCTAAGGCATAGCTGGTGGGGTCATGAAATGATATAGGCACTTGGGTAACAACCTGACAGCTCCTCAAAAGGTCAAGGAGTTACCCTGTGGTCCAGCAGTGTGGGGACCCATGGATAGGCCTGCCATGGGACCCCCCCCCCCCATGCTGGGCTTGGCCTATAGCAGTAATGCGGATGTAGCAGCTGATTGAACTTTCCATCTAGCTGAGGATCGTGGTAAACAACAAGATGGCGTTGATGCCCTGCTCACTGCGTGACTCCACAGCTGATTGATATAGCTTCTGCGTGACTCCATGGCTGATTGTGATCAAGTGCTGGATTGGAGAACTCTGTGCATGGACTGTGATTGATTGACTGTTATTGGTTGAATTCTGTATATAAGCGGACCGTGGGAGAAGGAACACGCACGCCAGCTTTCCCCCTTAAGGAGTGTGTGCTCCATCTCTCTCCCTTCTCCCGGTCCCCCACTCTTTTTCCTACCCCTTCTAAGTAAAGTCTTTTGAAGACCGATTGGCTGCGAGTAGTGTCGTTCTTTTTTTTTTTTTTTCTTTTTTTAACTTTTATTTAGGATATAAATTTCCAAGGTACGATTTATGGATTACAATGGGTTTCCCCCCATATTTTCCCTCTCCCCCCGCAACCCTCCCCCCTTGCCCGCCCCCTCCACCCTTTTGTTCACATCCAGATTCGTTTTCAATTCTTTTTGTATACATGTGATCAATTTA
This sequence comes from Sylvilagus floridanus, assembly GCA_949820135.1. Classification (NCBI taxonomy): domain Eukaryota; kingdom Metazoa; phylum Chordata; class Mammalia; order Lagomorpha; family Leporidae; genus Sylvilagus; species Sylvilagus floridanus. Next base: position 126,637,816 of record OX463225.1, read on the forward strand.
GTATGTGTTAAGTTATGAATTCGTCCCTTTGCCCTCATATAGTAACACAAAGTGAAATATAGTCTTTGAGTTCTCATTTTAGTGTCGTTCTTTTACGGCCGAAGGAGTGACAAGCAGTTCCACACAAAGCCTTACTGTGAACGTTCCACAGCAGCCTGAAGTGGGAACATCCCCATGTCCATCAACTGATGAAGGGATAAACAAAAGGAGGTGTGGCCTCAGAGGGAATGTTATCTGGCTATAAGCAGGAACAAAGCTCTGACACAGGCTACAGCAAAGATAAACCTTGTGAAACATGGTGTTAAGTGAGAGAATGCTGTCAAAATAAAGCACATATTGGATGAGTCTGTTTATATGAAATGTCCAAATAGGCAAAGAAATAAAGACAGAAAATGAAGTAATGGTTTCCAGGGGGTGAGAGGAGGAGGGAATTAAGGAGTGACTAGTCATGGGATGAGATTACTTTGGAGAGAAGGATGAAAAAATTCTACAATAATAATAATAATAATAATAGTGCTTGCACAACTCCATGAATGTAGTAAATACAGGAGAATTGTACAATTTAAATAGTTGAATTTTATGCTATGTCAGTTATATCTCAATAAAGCTGCTGGTTTAAAAAATAAATAAAGGAAGGAAGAGAAGAACAGAGGGAAAGAGGAAAAGAAAAGGAAGGAAGGAAGGAAGGAGGGAGGGAGGGAGGAGGGAGCGGAAGGAATTTTTTTCTCATGTGCCCATTTCTCAAGGTCTGAACCAGTGCCTTGTCTCCCAAAAATGTTAATTGTTGGAAATTGATTTGACGATGGTGACGATCAGAATGATGAAGATTTTGTCTTCCTTTAAATTCAAAACTTTCTTCTAGCAATATGTGGATGTCATTAAAATTACAGATTTTAAAAAAGCAGTTAAATAGAACCACTGAAATGTTAGGTCCTCGTGGCCCCAAAGTCTTCCTCTGCATGGTCCCACACAGGTGGGGAAGGGCAATCCTGCAGGGATATGCCCTTGCATGGTGCACGCACCTCATGGTGAGAAGGTAATTGTGGCACCTCTTACTAAGCAAGACCAGTGGTTTTGTTTACTCTCCATTGTCCCACTACCAACTCATCATCTGTAGAGTTTTGAGTTCCCTCTAGACCAAGATTTGTTCATAAACTTATTTGTGAGAAGCTAGATGTCATCAGATGGTATATAGTTGATTAGAATTAATAGCAACAAATTGCTGTAAGGGAGCAATTGCTACAGAACATCTGTTCTCAGAAATCAAGGCTTAGCTGCCTACCTGGCAGCTCAGTATGGCCAAATGATACAGCTGTGGCTGCTGGAATGTGAGTAGAAAGCACAGGTGCCTCTCTGGGCAATCTATTTTTTAAAGATTGATTTATTTATTTGAAATAAATAAAGAGTTACAGGGAGAGTTACAATAATAACTAAAATAAATAAAGAGTTACAGGGAGAGCAGGAAAGGCAGAGAGAGGGTGAGAGAGAGAGACAGAGAGATCTTCTATCCTCTGGTTCACTCCCTTGGACAATCTTTTGCTGATTTCACAGGTGCATTAGCAGGGATTTGGATAGGAAGTGGACCATCTGGGACTTGAACCAGAGCCCATATGGGATATTGGCACTGCAGACAGCAGTTTAACCTGCTATAGCACAACACCATCCCAGCTCTGTCTTCTTAAAAGTTGTTATAATTTTGTGGGAAAAGGTATTTTCCCCAGTGGCAAGAATGTTTTTAAGAGGGCCAGGGGAGCACATGCCTAATTCTTTTAAGAGTACCAGACTGGTTGGGGCTGGCGTTGCGGCGTAGTGGGTAAAGCTGCCACCTGCGATGTACCCATATAGGTGCTGGTTTGTGTCCTGGCTGCTGCACTTCCAATCCAGCTCCCTGCTAATGGCCTAGGAAAAGCAGCAGAAGATGGCTCAGGTCCTTGGGCCCCTGCACTCATGTGGGAGACCTGGATAAAGCTCCTGGCTTCTGGCTTTGGCCTGGCCTGGCCCTGGTCATTGTGACCATTTGGAGAGTGAATCAATATATGGAAGATCCTCTCTCTCTCCTTCTCTCTGTAACTCTGCCTTTCAAATAAATAAACAAATCTTTAATAAAAAGAATACGGAGCTGTTCCATCATCCCTGAATCACTTAATTATCACTAGACTATTACATGAAAGAAAAACTAGTTTCTACCTAATTTAAGCCATTGCATTTTTGGATCTCTGTGACATAGCAACTTAGGCCATAATATAATTAGACTACCATGTGTGCATATGACTCATGAGGAAACTAAGTGCCAGTTTGTCATTCCTACTGTCTACATATCCCAAAAAATGGTTAATTCATTTTGTAAAACATCCTTGTCCTATTTGGTTTACAAAATCATGAGAAACTAAATTAGAAGCTCTTTTAGGATTATCAGTTGGTTATTAATCTAGGGAGTTGGTTACAGTGGAGAATCACTAAGAAATGACACAAGGACCAGTGTTGGGGTGTAGCAGGTAAAGCTGTCACCCTAGATGCTAGCACCCCATATGGGTGCCAGTTCATGTCCCAGGTGCTCCACTTCTAATCCAGCTCCTTACTAATGGTCTGAGAAAGCAGCAGAGATGGCCCAAATACTTGGACCTCTGCCACCCACGTGGGAGACCCAGATGAAGCTCCTGGCTCCTGGCTTCAGTGACCCAGCCCTAGCGGCTGAGGCCACTTGGGGAGTGAACCAGCTGATGGAAGACTTCTCTCTGTGAGTGTGTGTAACTTTTTTCAAATAAATATTTAACACAGAATACTTCTGAGAAGTCTCTTAAAAAGTAGGAAATGGGCTTGCCACTCTGTTACTATATGCTTAGTGCTCTAGAGCCATGACGGACCATGAAGATGACAGCTACTTTTTAGAGATGAGGAAGCAGGTGCCAGAGGCAGCCTGGATCCCCAGCAACCTGATGGAACTGTCAAAGTGAGCCTGGACTGCCTGCCTCCAGACTTCCATTCCATGGAAGATGCTATGGGCATCAGTCTGCAAGTTTTATGGAAGGAATGGAGTGTGTGGGTCAACTTGGTGCACGGATTCAGTGGTAATCAATCAACAGTAATCACATTCTATGAGCAGAATTCTAGAACAATGCAAGTTAAATTGCTTTCTAAGATACTGCATTCAAGTTAATGTCTCTGTCCCACACTAACATGCATTTCTCTTGTAGCCATCATTCTTGGAATCACAGAACATATCATTTTAAATACTTTCTTATGGTATTAAAAATTGCTGAGAGTGGTGAGCATTTGGCCTAGCAGTTGAGACACCTGTTAGGATGCTTGCCTCCTGTATTAGAGTACCAGAGTTCAAATCTCAGCTCTGCTCACAATTCCCACTTCCTGCTGATGCACATCTTGGGAGGCAGCAAGTGAGTCCCTCTCACCCATATGGGAGACCTGAATTGAGATCCTGGCTCCCAGCTTTGGCCCCCAGCCCAGCCCAGGTTGTCAAGCGCATCTGGGGAGTGAATCATTAGCCACATCTCACAATTAATTGAACTGAATTTACTGCAACATAACATGGCACCAACCACTTGCTTGGTTATGACCCAGACCAACATGGATTCTTGTATAGCTTACAATTCAAAAGGGATATTTTTTAAAAAGATTTATTTATTTGTTTGTTTGTTTGGAAAAGCAGAGTTACAGACAGGCAGAGGCAGAGATAGAGACTGAGAGAGGTCTTCTATCCACTGGTTCATTCCACAAATGCCTGCAACAGCTGATCCGAAGCCAGGAACCAGGAGCTTCTTCTGGGTCTCCCACACAGGTGCAGGGGCCCAAAGACTTGGACCATCTTCTACTGCTTTCCCAGGAACATTAGCAGGGAGCTGAATCAGAAGTGGAGCAGCCTGGACTTGAACTGATGCCTGTGTGGGATGCCAGCACTGGCAGGTGGCAGCTTTACCCACTATGCCACAATGCTGGCCCAGTCAGAAGGGATTTGATGTTTGTTTATCAGATCCCTGAATTAATTCCTATGGGGTAAGCATTGTGGTGTAGTGGGTAAAGCTGTTGCCTGTAATGCAGACATCCCATATGGGCTCCAGTTTGTGTCCTGGCTGTTCTGTTTCTCATCCAGCTCCCTGCTAATGGCCTGGGAAAAGCAGAGGCAGATGGCCCAACTGCTTGGGCCCCTGCCACCCACATGGGAGACCTGGATCCATTGCAGCCACTTGGACAGTGAAACAGTAGATGGAAGATCTCACTCTGCCTCTCCCTCTCTCTCTGTAACTCTTTCAAATACATAAATAAATATTTTTTTTAATTTATTCCTATGGAAAACTTCACCTAAGCCATGTTGATACATGGTATAAAGTAATTTTGAAAGACCTGCCAGAGAAGGCAACAAAAAGGATTAAATGGTAAATGAGTTTTGCCTTGTGTTAATCTTTAAAATGATTTAAAATATATTATGAAGCTATAGCCACTAAATAATAAAATAATCATAACATTCATTAATCCCCCCATAAATTCAGCAGGTGTTGAAGGCCTCTAACTATAACAAGTGTGGGGTCCCTTTCCTTGATGTACACTTGCTGCTCACCAGCCAGGACTGCATACCCAGGCCCTTGTGCATGTGAGTGGCCAGTCCTGGCATATGCAACGTGATGTCATTGCTAAGCCAAGGTTGTCAATATCCAGTGCACCTTCCCCACATTCTCTGTCCTACAGCAACCTTGAAGACTCTGTTGAAGATGATGGCATCACGAGATGAAAGGAGCCTGCATCCCTAAGTCACCACTCGCAGGAGAGGCTCCCAGAAGAACCAGCCTTATAGGTAGGCTGCACTGAATTTCTGGGTGAACAAGGAAAAATTATATTTATTTTGTTAAGCTTCTGAATTCCAGGCTAGTTTTGCTACAGCATTTAATCATCCTTGACTAATATTAAATATACAGGCATGAGGATTATAAATTTCTCATTTATTACAGTCAACTGGTCCCACTATTATGATCTTATTCCATTGTCATGTAACTTTAGAAGAAAATGCTGGGAGTTTTTGAAAACCTCCCTCTGGGGGGTCTTAAAATCTGGACACAACAACTTCTCACCCAAGAATGAGAACAGCCTTAAATCCACTGCATTTTGGCAAACATTTTTGTACATTTATTTGCAAAAGTCTCTCCTAGGAAATTGCCCAGTTGCTGAGTGGAATGCTGGAAAAGACAGCCAATGAGATCATCGGTGGATGGATAGGTTCCATAGTAATATTCTGCAAGGCCTGCAAAATGTAACAGCCATAGTTTGACCGTTTACTTCCTCCCACGTAGGCCCGGCAGCATTACTTGTATATTTGACTCAAGAAAAGCTACATTACCAGGTTAAATATGATATGTCAGAAGCTGACATGAAGGACAGCCACCAGCCAAAGAATGTTGCTTGGCATCTGGGTCCTCGGAGAGCAGAGGCGTGAGCTGTCCAGCTCTCTATGGAATTTCTCACCTGCTTTATCCTACCAGGACTCATAAACTAGAACCCGAGGACAGACACTCAGATAACTGAAACACAAGCATCAGCAAATAACACCTACCACTGCAAGCCCATGCAATGCAGGCAGACGCTTTATATGTTTTAAATAAAATGCTAATTGAAAGCCAACTGTTTTTATAACTCACTAGTGAATTAGAACAGTCAGGAAGTTGTCCTGCCTACTTTGTGTTGTCTCATCCCTTTCATTCAAACTTTTTTGCTTAATTTTTTTTTTATTATTTGAGAGGCAGGGAGACAGACATAGAGAACTTCATCCACTGGTTCACACCTCAGATACTACATCAGCCAGCACCAGAACCAGGAAGTGGAAACTCAATCCAGGTTTCCTATGTGGGTGACAGGAACCCAACTACTTGAGCCATCACTGCCCCCAGGATCTGTATAGGTCAGAAGCTGGAATCAGGAGCCAGAGCCAGGAATAGAACCCAGGCTAAGGAGTAGGTCCTGCCTCTTCCTTTTAATGTGCCCTTCCCATCCGTGCCCTCCTTAAACAAAGCCTCCACTTAAGAAGGAATGTAGTCTCAGTCCATCACCTCCATCACCTGCAGAACTGGAGTCAAGTTCTTACCTTCACAAGGAATACTCGATTTCCCCCCCTTTTATTTTAATCAGTAATCATCTCAGAAAGGTTAGATTCTTAGCATTGCTGGCTGCAGAGTTGGGGACCAGCACCCATGTCTCATGCCATGGAGCCATTACAATTTCAGTATGGGTTCTCCAAGATCAATGAGATCTGAAGAAAGAGTTTGCAGAGGCAAAGACTGAAATTCCCCCTAAATTGGGTTTATTTAGTTATTTCACTTGCTTTCTCTAGATATTTATTTTACTTTTATGATCTAATATTTCCTTTATTGTAAACCATATTTCTTCATGTAGTTCTAAGGAATAAAATGTACCATCATGACCACTTTTCAGTGGCTGTTGGTCATTCATATTCTTTTTTTTAAAAAAATTATTTACTTATTTGAAAGTCAGAGTTACACAGACAGAGAGGAGAGGCAGAGAGAGCGAGAGAGAAGTCTTCCATCCACTGGTTCACTCTCCAGATGGCTGCAACAGCCAGAGCTTTGCCAAAGCACTGGCCCCATTCGTATTCTTGAGTGACCACTGCCACCTTCTATCTCCAGATCTCTTTTCCATCTGGCAAAACTGAATCTCCCATTAAACAATACCTCCCTGTTCTTCCCTTACCTTTGCCCTGGAAACCAGCATTCTGCTCTGTCTGTATCTCAAACTATATTCTTAGGTGGAGTGGGACGGCTGGCCAGCTCGGCATCCATGGTCTGATATAAAGGTCACTCCTCGGGGCCGGCGCTGTGGCGCAGCGGGTTAACGCCCTGGCCTGAAGAGCCAGCATCCCATTTGGCCGCCAGTTCTAGTCCTGGCTGCTCCTCTTCCGATCCAGCTCTCTGCTATGGCCTGGGATGGCAGTAGAACATGGCCCAAGTCCTTGGGCGCCTGAACCTGCGTGGGAGACCTGGAAGAAGCTCCTGGCTCCTGGCTTCAGGTCAGCACAGCTCTGGCCCTTGCAGCCAACTGGGGAATGAACCATCAGATGGAAGACCTCTCTCTCTGTTACTCTTGTCTTTCAAAAAATAAAATAAATCTTAAAAAACAAAACAAAAAAAGTCACTCCTCAACCCAGCAGGTGGCGCTGTCTGACATCGGTTGCCCCACAAGCAGCTCAGGAAATCAAGGCAACTGGTAACCCACACGTCAGGCCTCGCTGGAGCGAAGAGAGGAAAGGGCAGTGGTAAAGCAAACACGGACGGACGCGCGCCCCCACCCCCTCGCTCCGCTTCTCGGCAGCCTGGCAGAGGCAGACTCCGTGACTGACAGCAATAAAGACGGAGCAGCTGGTGTCCCATTAATAATCAGAGGCTCCGGGGGATTGCTCCCCCGCAGACAAGGACAAACGGAGCGGCCCGTGTCAGGGTGTGTGGGAGCAGCCGCAGTCACCCTGGAGGCGCGACTCCATGCCCCTCACCTCTTCAACTTGCTTTTGTAGGTGCCCGTGACATTTATTTCCCGACCTCAGGGTGACATCTCATAAAGGCAGCATTATCCCGACCCTGTACCTTGGAAGCCGTGAGACTTTAATCCATGTAAATCATTACTGTAAATGACAACAGCCAGCACGGACAGAGCCACGGGGGCTGAGAATCCGCGCCTTACCCCTCCTGGACTTGTCCCAAACAAAACACATTTCTTTCCTGTGAAACACGCTGTCCCTTTTGTTACTGGAAAATTAATGTTAAAGAGAGACCTTGCAGCATGTGAGCATGAAAAGCAAAAATGGATAGCCGTGCCCCGGGCATGATCGGTATTACTGGTGGCACTTGTGCAAGGGCACTTGAAGATGGGAGTGAGTGGGCAGGTGGCTGTCTCTGCCCAAGGAAGCAGTAGGGGAGAAAACAGCAGGGCAGCAACTTCAATTTGGACACCAAACTAAGAAGAAACTGAGAGAGTTCATAGAAGCAACAACCCACTCGTCAGGAGGGCTGTGGGGTATGATTCGCCAAAGAATGCACCAAGTAGCCTGCGCAGCACACAGTGCAGAGCCTGGGACTGGAGGCAGAAACGCTGGTTCCCATTTAGGCCTCTCTGGTCACGAGCTCTAAAACTTGAGAAGACCCAAACCCTGGGAGCTTTTTTTTTTTTTCTTTTTTTGTTTTTTTCTCCTCCCCCCCCCCTTTTTTTTTCTTGCAAAATGGGTATGAGATCACCTGCCGCCTCTTTCACAGGATTTTAAGGATGACATGAAATGTCAGCATCCCACCAGTAGTAAAGGCTTAGTGTGTACGTGCAGATACCTTTCCGTGTGCATATATAATCACATGTGGGCATGCGCACATGTGCAGGCACACACACACAGAGCCAAAGCATTGTTATTAGTTTCGTTATTAAGGCTGCTTCAGCAGCCCTGATGGGAACCTCCACCAGCCCTTCTGCCCTGGGGAGAGTCCCTACAATCCCTTGAAATAAATGCAAGAAAGTGCAGAGCCATTAGCAAGACCTTGATACGTATAACACAAAGGACACAGAAGGTAACCCCTTTACCATGTGCGAATGGTGGTGGTGGGGGGGGTGGTGTATACCCAATGAAGCTTTAGAAGTTTCTCCTGACTTAGCAGTGCTAGGAATTCCCAGATGAACTGGGGTGAAACACGTCAAGTTCTTGTTTGTGATGTCAGTTCTGCCTGCTGTGGTGCTTGTCTACATTCATACAGCCCCACGTGCTCACTGCCAGCAGTGAGGTTGGCAAAGAGAGGTATTCAAAAAGTATCTGAGGAATTCTTTTAAAGAAAAAAAAAAAACAAGCAATCAGGCAGTCTCCTTCCAACTTGAAAGCTGAGGATGATGCAAACACAAAGGATCTTGAGCTAATTACATGGATCTGTGCACACCCCCCACCCTCATGCATGCAATACACTTGCATGTCCTTTAATACATCTGTATGAGGATCTGCCTACTAATCTCCCCTACCAGGGCAAAGCTTATTTGTCTGTCTCCCACAATGCACTGACTATGTGCCTCCTCTACAGTCCTAAGAGGGTCAGGATTGTGTCTTATCAATGGTTATATGTGTAACAGCTAGCAAACTGCTCAGCTTAATAAATATTAGGAAAATGAATAAATAATGAGCATGGCCACTCTCATCTGTCCTAGAAGAAAATTTGCAAATGCCTTAAAAATGCAGCTGTTTATTTTTATGATAAAATTGGATGAATCGCCCAGGGAGTTTGCACAATTTCTCTTTGGGATGGCTTTAAAACTAGAAGAAATAGTAGCAGTACCTCAGGCTGTGCAAGCCCCATCTTATTAGAAGGAAGTAGCGTGGACCAAATCCAGGACCATCTGTGTCAATATCAACAATGAGACTTAAGATGACGCAAAGTCCTGGGCCTGCTGGTTTCTGCTTCAGTGGGCAGGGGTGTGCCGCTGGGATCTGTGGTTTACAAAAGTCCCATGGGTGATCCTGATACACAACCAGGTTCAGGCTGGGTGCCTTAGTCATGTTCAGGCTGAGTGCACTCGGGGTCTGACTTGAAAGCAAGATTCCAGGCAGAAAAGCCTGCCTGCGTAGGCTCCAGATGAAGTGCGGACTTTAGGCAGCTGGCCGATTCTTCTGGTTTTCACTGGTATTTGAGATTACAAACAGGTTCAAGCCTCTGAAGAGATCATGAGCTCATTCTTTCTCTGAGGCTTTGAAATGAGAAAGCCCTCATCAGGTCCAGAGCAGGTGCTGGGATGGAAGGAAATGGATTGGGATTAGATCTTAAAAATACTAAGTAAGAAATAAAGGGAATAGAGCAATTTTAGAGTTGTGGGTAGCAAAATTTTCTTGTAGTTATTTATGATGAATGAATGAGGAATTTTCTGTTCCTTGAGATCTTACATGTTTAAAAAAGATTTATATATTTATTTGAAAGAGGAGAGAGAGAGAGAGAGAGAGAGAGAGAGAGAGAGAGAGAGAAATGGAAACATCTTCCATCTGCCAGCTCGTTCCCCAAATGGCCACAATGACCAGGACTGGGCCAGGCTGAAGCTGGTTCACTCCCCAGATGGCCAAAGCTAAGAGCTTCTCCTTGTCTCCCGCATGGGTGCAGGAGCCCAAGCATATGGACCGTCTTCCACTGCTTTTCCTAGGGAGCTGGATAGGAAGTAGAGCAGCCAGGACTCGAACTGGAGCCCATATGGGATGCTAGCTTTCCCTGCTATGCCACATTGCTGACCCCAGAAGTTTATTACCTCTGGTTAACAAACAAAAGAAGGGGCTCTTAGAGAAGTTGAGTGCCGAGCTCTGAGCTGTTAGACTCCATGGCCAGTTCCCTTCCCCATCGTGATGGAGCTGGTGAGGGTGGGAAATGTGTGCGATGCTGGAAGGGACTAGCACTAGAAAGCCAGGGAGAGAGCTGGCTAGTCTGTGACTCCTCCCATGTCTGTTGGTCTCCAGGACTACAGGCCGGTAATGAACCAGGGTTCATTCTTAGGGGTCAGAGCCCAGAAGCTGGGAGTCACGTGAAGAAACCGTCTTTCTCTTCTTCCCTTCTGGTGGCTCCTAACAACCCTCGGCATGCTCCCGTCTCCACAGAGCCTTCTTCACTGTGTGTCTCTGCGTGTCCTCTCCTCTCCTTGTAAGGACTCTTGTCACTATATTTAAGGCCCATTCTCCTCCAGGATGGCATCACCTTCACTAGTCATGCTTGTAAAGACCCTATTCTTCAGGTAAGGTCACATTCTGAGGTTCCACTAACTGTGACAGAATCCTCATCTCGGACTTGGAGCAACCTTGCAAAGACATCTGGTCATCTTCTCATAGGTATTTGAATCCTTTTTCCAATGTCACCATCAAATCAGTCCAGTCTCCGTTGGGTTATCTGCAGGAGCAGGGTGTCAAAGCAGCCCACTCCACTGCCCTGCAGCTCTACTGGGAATCCAGCCTATGTTGAATGTGAGGCAGGCAGAATAATGGCCTTCCAAAGAGGTCCATGTCCTTGTTCTTGGAGGACAGTATGTCATATATGTGACATACCTTGCATGGCCAAAGGAGCTTGACAGATATGATGCAAAGTTCACATTCTTGGGGCCAGTGTGACACAGTAGGTTAAGCTACCACTTGTGACACCAGCATGCTATATGGGAATGCCAAAGTTCTGGTTGCTCTGCTTTTGATCCATCTTCTTGCAAATGCACTTGGGAAGGCTGCAAATGACTGCCCAAGTACCTGGGCCTTGCCCCCATGTGGGAGACCAGGATACTGGCTTCAGCCTTGCCCAGCATTGGCTATTGTGACCATTTGCAGAGTGAACCAGTGCATAGAGGATCTCTCTCTCTCTCTCTCTCTTTCTCTTTCGCTCTGCCTTTCAAATAAATAAGTCAATAAATCTTCAATTTTAAAGAGCTGAAGGATCTTGCTGTAAGAAGATTCTCCTTGATTATTCAATCGAATCAGCCTGGCTTTTCCCGCTGTGTGAGAGGGAGATGTGGCTGCAGACAAGCAGCTGGAGGGAGGCGATGTTGCTGGCTTTGTAGGTGCAGGAAGGGAGCCACGAGCTGAGAAAATGAGTGCCTCTGGGAGCTGGAAAAGGAAAAGAAATGGCCTTCTGGTACCACCAGAAGGAAAGTGGCCCTGTGACCACCTTGATTTGAGTCCAATGAGACCCATGTCAGTCTTCTGACTGCAGAACTGGAATTATACACTAGTGTTGTTTGAAGTGCTAAGGCTAGGGTAATTTGTACTAGTAGCAGCAGGACAGAGACACAGACTAGAAACCAACACTCCTGTAACTTTCCCCATTGGCTCCAAATCCACCTCCAGAGTAAGCAATACCCCTCTGCTTCCTTCTTCCTCCTGGCACACATTCAAGTATATGAAATCATATTTCAAATCTCTCCCACAGCTTTAGTTTACTAGCTAAATATTGTCAGTGCTTCCATGCACGACCAGTTTTGGATGTCTTGTCAGTGCAACTACATTCTGTTTTTGTCCTCACCATCACTCAAATAAACTTGGTGCCCTGAACCAGCTCCAAAGCAGCAGGCGGGGCCTGTGCCTCTGCAAACACTGTCGGTTACTGACGCCTCAGTACAGTGCAGCTCCTGCCGCCAAGCCCAACCCAGTGCTGCGGTGTAAACGGAGCCCTACACACGACTCTAAAAGCCCTATTGTGGGGCGGTGCAAAGAGAAGGGCTTGGTGATCACACTGACCTGCGTTTGAACTCTGCCATTTCCACTTCCCGGCTACACGATATCGAGAAAATTCATTAGCCTTTCTGTGTCATGAACTCTGAACTCATCTGTAAAATGTGAGGTTTATAGATTGTGGAAAAACAGCGAGATGATGGAGTTGAAAATATTTTGCAGAAAGAAGGCATTCGAAGATGTGAGTTTCCTTTTCTTTCCGATTCTGAGCATTGCATGTCCATCCACATGGGTAAAGTTTGAACTAACTCTTTAGACAATGGTGCTACATCTGACACTCCTGTCACATTTTTTGTGTACCTAAAAGCCCTGAAGACTTCCAGGGGTATTTTATCCTATTCTGTACCAGAGTTCTTGTTGATTTTATGGTGCTTTTTTCTTGTGAGCTTTGCTTTATTGGTCTAGTCCACCAAACCTTTGGGATTCTTAATTCTCTTATCCAGCATTTCATTTAGCAGCCTCAGCTTCAAACCATATGAGTTTGTTAAATGTTTCATTAAATACTTATGATGCCTATTTTGGCATCACTTGCCCCTAATACACTCATGCTGGACCTGAAAGACCACTGCCTCCTTGCCCAGTGCTCATAAGCCCACTTTTTAATGATCATTGGTCTCAGGAATCCTCAAAAGTCACTGAGGGTCTTTGCAGACAATGTGAATGCAAATTCTCGCCTACCCTGAATGCAGACTGTTCCTTCTGGGAGACTCACAGGCAGATGGGACACCAAGTCCCTCCTTCATTGCTCTCCCCTTCTCCAGGGCCTAAATTCCCTCCTACCTGTGATGGTGTTGACCTTCCGAGTCCTACAGTCCTCCTTAAAATGGCATGGAAGCACAGGAGAGATCTTTCAAAGCCATGGTTCTTCTTCATTCCCTTTATCAGATGCCACCTGCAGCAGGCACTGAGAACCAGCTAAACATGGGGCAAAAAGCCTGCCTCTGGAGAAATCCTACCTCTGATAGACAAGAACTCAATCACCTGAGCCATTGCCACTGCTTCTAGGGTCTGCAACAGCAGAAGGCTAGACTCAGGAGCCAGAGCCAGGCATCAAACCCAGGTACTCCAATATGGGACATGGGCATCTGAATCATTAAGATAAACACCATCATCGCAGTCTCTTTGAGCCCTAAATTTTCTCATCTGTACAATGTAGCAATAGCAAAACCTGACACAGAGTAATATTTTGAGGACTGAATGAGAATTATATAAGATGATGCCTGTAAAGTACTTAGCTCATGTCTTGAAACTAACAAATGGCAACTAACATGAGCCATTAACATTCACTGGGAATCTGTCCCATCAGTGTAAAGACCAAGACTGTGTCTACTAAAAGTCTGGTCAAACCACCATACAGTCCAGGCAACCCAGGATGGAGCACTCAGCCATCTAGGTGACAGTAGAAGAAAACAAAGGAACAGATCACAGAGTGGTAGATTCAGTGGTCTATTTTACCCTCCTGTGAGGTCTGAGTCTCTAATACATGAGGGCCAGGGCACAATCTGGCTTTTCCATGGGACAAAGGGCAGAGCCATCAGGAAAGCCCAGTGAGCCGGTCACTTGACTCCGTGGACCAGTTATTCCTGGGTAGCACGTTGCAAAGCCTGCTGGAAAACACCCCCACTTGAGTCCGTTTGCACAGAGGGTAGGGAATGCAAAAGGGACGATTGTTGTTTTTCAGATCTGGACACAGGGATGGGCTCGAGAGGCAGGGAACACAGTGGAGGAGGACAGAAAACAGCTTCCCTTTGTGCACCTGTCAGAATTGGCCCCAGGTTCTTGGCGCGCTTTCGGGAGCCTGTGCGCCTGGACTGGGATAACTTGGCCTCGTCCATTTAAGAATATTTGATTTGATTGCAGAGCAAAATGCTTTTGAAAAGCTGGGCTATTATCCCTGAAATAGAAAAATTAAAAAAATTTGAAAAGCACCTTTGAAGTCAGCTACCCAGATGAAGCCTGTGACATCAGAGAGATGGCAGATAAACGGGGGGCAGAACAAGGCAGCCATTGACCGCCGGGCCGGCCGCACTGATGCTGCACTTTACACCCTACCAATATAAGTCAAAGATGAAAGATGCTCTGGGCAGCCCGCCTGACCCCTGTGCCTGTGTTATCTCCAATTGATTGCACACTGTTTTGCTCTGAACAATTCCTCACTGTCTACCTGGCGCAGGTGAATCCCAGCAGAACAGGGGCTTGGGTGGCTTGGCCAGGCTGCAGGAATGCCATGCATAGCACAGGGGGCCAGAGGAGGGCTTGCTTGCATGAAGCACTGTCTTTATTTCTCTTCTTAGTCCTTGGATTCTGGGACGGGGCTGCTAAGTGCAAACTGAGGGCAGCAAAGAAAGACCAGGGCGTGAGTGGTGACAGACAGGCAGCCCTCTCTCTCTCCTGTTGAAAGGACATCAGAGATTGAAAACAAACTGCAGGGCCACTGTGCTCCCTGACTACTAAATCCAGTGTTCCAGGACTGTATTATGGCAAGAGTGATCTGAACAGACCTGGCTTATTAGGTTTTTGCATTCCTTAATACACAGCACCTAATTACTGAGTTCAACAGCTAAGGATAGCCCATTAGGAGTTCTCTAGGGGCTAGCGCCATGGCACAGTAGGTTAATCCTCCGCCTGGGCACTGGCATCCCATATGGGGGCCAGTTCAAGTCCCGGCTGCTTCACTTCCAATCCAGCTCTATGCTATGGCCTGGGAAAGCAGTGGAGGATGGCCCAGGCGCTTGGGCCCCTGCACCCATATGGGAGACTGGGAAGAAGCTCCTGGCTCCTAGATTCAAATCAGCGCAGCTCCGGCCATCTGGGGAGTGAACCAGCAGATAGGAGACCTTTCTCTCTCTCTCTCTCTCTCTCTCTCTCTCTCTCTCTCTCTCTCACTGTCTGTAACTCTACCTCTAAAATAAAATAAATAAAGTTTTTTTTTTTTCAAAAAAAGGAGTCCTCAAACCAGTGTGCATCAGAAACACCCAGAGAACCTGTGCAAACACAGACCACTGGGCCACTCCTGCATGTCTGATTGTGCTCCTCTAATAATGTCCCAAGTGATGCTGAGCCCCACCTGTGTGCCTGATTCAGTAAACATGCATTTCTAACCATCTCCCAGGAGAGGCTGTGGTAGATGATGACCCAGGGCCCACACTCTGAGGTGGTCTTTAAGGTAAATATCTCGCTTACACTCACCCCCACTGTTGTAAATGGGATGCACTTGAGTTTCAGTAAAGAGCAACAGGAATCAGGGGTTGTGCTGGGAGCCGGGGGTAAAAGCTGGGTAACAGATTGCAGATGAGCAGCTCCATACACTGCTAGCTGTCTCTTGAACAAAATGGGACCAAATAGAGCCTGCTGATGTCAAATGAACCCCTAAATTGAATCTTCCTCCCCACAGAGCATTTGGGAGATAAGCAGATTTTTGTGGATTTCTAACCTTAGCAAAAAGCTCATCAAGAAATGGTAAAATATGCAGCTTAGAAAGGAAATTTGGCAGATAAGTCGTTTACTTAAAACAACAGCAGCAGCATCCCGTGGACAAAGGCAGAAAAATCTCTGAATTTCTAGAGGATATTCTGCTGCATGGGAAGCCATGAGACTGAGGCTGAGGAGGTGTGGATGGAGACAGAGGGGTGAGGAAAGCAGTGGAGTCACTGTCAGCTGCTCAGGCAGATGAAGGAAGTAAAGTGGTTCTGAGTCTGTTGTCCACTGAGCCCCACCACGGAGAAGGGGCATCCCTGGAGGTTCTCAAGCCATGTTTTTTGACCCCATGAGGATAATTCAAAAAGCTTCTGGAAAATGGAATTAAATGAAATCTATGCATAGTTGTTTTTTTTTTTTTCAAATTAGGCACTTTTTCATGAACTCCATGAAGATTCTACATGTGCATAGATTTTGAAATTGTTTTGTGTCACAAAAAGATTATCTGTTAATTCTGCTTTTCGCAGACTTCTTAAAGTCAGTATTTCGTCTTTTCTCATTTTGCCTTAAGTTCTCTGCACAGCCCTATGGCTTTTTGCAGACCTCCAGAGCAGTTACAGCAGCAGAAGAAAATCCACTGCCAAACTATCAATGACTTGGGTGCTCCAATTCTTCCTTTTCTGATCTGGCCTCCACCCATTCATTCCAGCATTGGAGAGCTCCTGTGTTCCCTACTAAGTGACATACTGAGTTTAGACAGAGTGACCCATGACGTCATGCCTGCCTTCAGGAAGCTTACAAGAGACAAGAAAGATACTCTTCAGAAGTCAATGCGCAATTTAAAATCACTGTAAGGGCTGCTACAGGGTATAAATTATTAAATGCCCTGGGGATATTTCAGAAAAGGAAAGCAGGGATGCAGAGAATTGGGGCAGCCTCCACAGAGGGATGAGAGGGAAGCTCACTGTGAAAAATGATTAACTATCACGCTGTTGGACAGGAGAAGGGACCATTGCACAGAGAGAAGAAGGTGAGGATATATGCATGATCTCAAGGAAGAAATACTGAGCTTATCATGGATGGATCAGAGGTTGGAGCAACATAGAGACGGAGCAAGGTGAGAACAGAGTGTGAAAAATTGTAAGGCTGTCTGTCTTCTCCAGGTTACAGTAAATCAGCCATGTGTTTTACACATTCACTTACTCAATCCAAACTTAAAGGCAGATACTCTGGATTAAGAACAGACTTCCACTGCTGGCGCAGAAGTCAGTAAGATTAGTTCTTTTTCTTCCAACTTGTACTATCCACGGAATCAGATAATAACGCAAAGCAGCAAATACTGTGATGAATGCTTGAACAACAGAAGTGGAGACCAGAGGAAGGTAGATGTGCTAGGGTACTTATAAAAAACCTCACAAAGCTGAGATTCTTGAGCTGAGGCTTGAAGCCAGTACACAGCCCACGTGAAGTCTTGCAGCTGCTCCCTGTGGTTGTAAAAGGCTGCCTCCCACTTCTTTCTCTCCTATCAATCGTGTGTCATGAGTGAATGGAAACATAATGGAAGGAACAAAGGAAGGACAAGAAAGAAAGGAAGGAAGGAAGGGGAAGGAAGAGAGGGAGGGAGAAGGGAGAGAAGGCAGACAGAGGATCCAAGGGCGAGGGAAGGGGCAGTAGGTTCAGAACATTCGGAAAAGGTGTCTGAGAGCTCTGCAGAACATCATATTGTGCACACCCGCAGCTTTAGAGTGATACTATGCAGTGTGCCCCACACGCTGCAGGGAACTGGTAATGGCAGAAAGAGCCACTTCCAGGAAAGGGCAATTTTCCTGCTCTTGCCCAGCACACTGGGGTATGGGTGAGTACCTGCCTGCTTCTCTCTCTGCTCCAAAACAAATGTCTCCCAGACAGAAAGATTGGTGATGAGCCCTTGGTTCAGCTCGAAAGGCTGTGCTGTCCCATGCTCCCAACTTCACAGTCACATGGTTGGCATCACTCAAGGGTGAGAGAACAAGCTGAAATCACTGGTCCCAGAGGGCCATAGAGCTCAGAAGTGCTGCCTGCCTCTCTCCAGCATCTACAAAGGAAAAGGAAAGGAGCTTAAAAAAGTGAGCCCCATAAGAAAAAAATTATCCTGCTGTGAGAGCCAGCCTGGGACCACTCTACAAATGAAGAAAAGACAAGACGGATGTTTTTCAGCAACTAGCATCTCTGCCCACCACACATAGCTCACTTCCATAACAAGAAACCTTTCAACTGCCAGGAAGTTCAACCAATTGTATCTAAGAAAGGCTCCAGTTCAGCAGTGGATTTCCGCCTTCTTCCACCATTGTTGTATCCCATCAGGTATCATTGCTCCGGCTCTTACCCCCTACTCTTCCCCCAACCCCATGGGAACTTCCACCTTAAGAGAAGAGCCGCACTGGCCTGGTACTTTGTAAGTCAGCTTGGGCCTTAGTGCCCACCATGAGCAATCTTCCCTGTCAATCAGTTTCATCTTATTACAAGAAGGACCTCCAGCATGGCTGTTGCTGTGGGTGGATTCCAGGTCACCACTGTGCCCTGTGTAATTTAGGAGCCTCTTTGATTATACAGGTGAATAGCTCTACTTGTTTTCCTAGCAGATGTTCGGTTGAAGTCCTTTCCCTGTGATTATGACTTTCTTTGGTCAAAAGGAGAGTAACTTGAGAAAGCTGGTCCAGGAATGAAGGACAGAGAGGCAGCTACAAGATGAATTTTTGAACTCTCTAGTCTGCAGTTTTGACTCTACAATCCCTAAACTAACCTTATTATTAAGTATAATTACTAGCCCCAGACCCTGTGAGGTCCCTACAGAGGACCTGAGCTGGCTACTGTAGGTATTATCAAGTTTTTTTTACAAGGTATATTTTTTATGCCTAGCCATCTCACCTGTTGAGGGTTATGAACCCTGGGTGATCTTGGATCAAGGTGAGTGCTTCAAATGCCAAAAAAAAAAAAAAAAAAATTAATAGGAACTTACAGAAAGTTGACTACCAATGGGTAGAACCTTAAGGAGTAAGTATATCCAGATCCCACCTAAAAACAATGGAGATGTATTGAGTGCCACGTTTCCCCCTAGTATTGATTCTAGGAAACCAGTTAAAGCTTCTTCTCCCAGAAACCGGCATCAGCTCCACACTGATTAACTTGATTATGCTCTCTGGCGACAGGAGTGAGTATGGATTTAAGGATGACTAGGCCCTGTTTCATATAAGCCACAATAACCAAGTAGATTATTGGCCAAAAGCTGTTCTCAACTAATTGAGAACATGCAAGAAAAGGCATGGAAGTTTCTGCACCACTAAATATTATCTCCATATTCACTTTAGATTGCTCCATCAAAGTACACCAAAAAGCAAGAGAGAGTGGTGGGAACCCACATGTCAGGAGGATATGAAGAATGTAAGGGGCCTGGGAATGCAGACTGAACCAGCCCTCCACAAGCGCATTTCCTTGAAGATTAATATTTTATCTTACGTGTTTATGAGGACATTACAGTCTACTCTTTAATATATCCATGCTGCAAACAGCGATTTTAATTACTTGTCTCTGAAATTGATGCTCTAGGAAAGTTTACTATGTTCGTTTCAGAACCCCCCATGTGAGCCCCAGAGGACTAGTTGTCCAACTTAAGAAACATGATCATCCAGGGCCCAATGGCTTTCAGAGGAGACAGGCCAACAGCCCTATTAATATTCAGTGAGAGACACCAGCCCAGAAACTTTGGCCTATAGAGACATAGTAGACATCTCAGCTAATCTTGTATATTTTGGGGCTTTGTCACTGCCTGGTACGGACCATCCACCTCCATTCTAACTGGAGCCTCAGATTTAGGAAAGTGAAGTGATCTTGTCACATCAGTCAGAGACTCAATGGTTCTAAAGGATACTACAAAGCTGAGGAGTAAGTAGTGTGTGTGTGTGTGTGTGTGTGTGTGTGTGTGTGTGTGGTATATCCTCAATATGACACCAGTTGCAACAACTCATTGCTGCTTGAAGTGATATGAAAGGCAGGTCTAATAAGTCAAACTAGGTGGGAACAAAGTGGAAGGAATGAGAGTCGACAAAAAATCTTCCGGTTGCTGCAGGGATCACTCACAAAGTACAGGCCATTGAGGGTACAGCCTCCAAAAAGAAAGTTGTAGCAAGAAGTTGCAATTACTGCGCATCTACTATGTATTCAGCACTGGTCTAAACATCTTCTTAATCCCATCTTTCAGATAGGTGAAACAGCTGAGCCTTGGGAGACCTTAACTCATCAGTCATGTTATGAGCCAGAAAGAGAGCAAAAAGACAAAGTCCCCAGCCCTGTGGAGCTCGAATTCTGATGGGGGAATTAAACAATTCTCTCTATATTGTGTGCAGTGTGGATAGCTGAATTTGGGTAATGAAGGGCCCTGGAGAGAACAGTGACAGGGACAGAGACTAATAGTGGTGATAAAATGGATGCTATTTATTGCAGGTGCTCAGGGAAGTCCTTTCTGATAAGGTGACATTTAAGCAGAGACCTGGATGAACGGCATGATGGAACCTTTGGGCTATCTTTGGAAGGAGCATCCTAAACAGAGAGAGCAAGTGTAAAATGTGCCTGGAAACTTTGAGGAATATCAAGGAAGCTGCTATTCCCGGAGTGAAGAAGAGGAGGCAAAATGGCAGGAGATGGGGCTGCAGAAGCAGCCAGAGCACAGAGGTAGAAGGGTTTGCAAACCATGGTAAGGATCTTGGATTTTAAGTACAATGAGGGTGTGTCAGGTACTTGGGAAGAGTGGACTGTAAATGGACCGTAGGGGAAGCTGTTGGTGGGAATAGGGGGTGAAGGGGAGACTGATGGTTCCATGCAGCAGTGTAGGCTTGGGCCTGAGCACTAAAGACAGTGGTAGTGAAAATGGAATGAACTCAGGTGCTATCTGAAGGTAGGACCAATAGGATTTTACTTAGGACACAATGAAATTTAGATTTAAACCAAGGCAGGAAAGCAGTAGCCAAACCCAGCCTCTAATCAATACACTATACATTAGGTTTCACTGTAGCAGCTTCCTTAAACCTCCTTTTTTGTTACCAGCCCTGTGCTCTCTGCTGCCACCTAGCACCGTGTGCTGTCCCTGGATTGTCACAGCCCCTGCCCTTAGTGGTGTGTCTACCAAATGCTTAGAAAGACATCATCTGTTTAAGCCTTAGTTTCAACTATGAAATGCTAAAGCTAGGATGATTATCCTCTAAGATCATTTGTAATTCTTATTTTCTGCAATCTGCAATTTATTCCCTGCAGTGTAAAGGGAAGAGGAAGGTACGATTATGGACATCAGGTTTTTTCTTTAGGGCTGTATTTTTACATATTGCCTTGACCGTTCTTGAGCAACCTGTTCTAGCACTCAGAAGGAATTGAGATGCTCTAGAATAATTCTGTCTTATTGTGAAGTTGGGATTCTGCTAATTAAAATGACACATTAAAAATTCAGTTCCTTGGAAAATAGTTACGTGGTTACTCAAGCTTGAATGCAAGCTTATCATATGACCTAAGAATTCCATCCAAAAGGACTGAAAACAGATACCTAAACAGACCCTGGTGCCTGAATGCTCGTAGTAGCCCTGCTCACAAAAGCCCAAAGTTAGCACAATCCAAGGGTCCAATCAACAGACACACGGATAAGCAAAATTCGGCACAACCATTAAATGAAGTATTAGCCTTAAAAATGAATGCTTCTTGGGGCGCTGGATTCTGTCCCAGTTGCTCCTCTCCCAGTCCAGCTCTCTGCTATGGCCCCGGAGGGCAGTGGAGGATGGCCCAAGTCCTTGGGCCCTGCACCGCATGGGAGACCAGGACAAAGCACCTGGCTCCTGGCTTCAGATCAGCGTAGCGCGCTGGCTGTAGCAGCCACTTGAGGGGTGAACCAACGGAAGGAAGACCTTTCTCTCTGTCTCTCTGTCTCTCACTGTCTAACTCTGTCTGTCAAAAAAAATGAATGCTGCAATGTGGATGAATCCCAAAGACATCATGCCAAATGACAGAAGCCAGACACATAGCAATGTATGATTTCATATATCTGGATTCCCAGAATAGGTAGTCCATAGAGACAGAAATTATACTGGTGGTTGTCAGGGCTGAGGGGAGCATGGAAATGGGAAGTGACTACTCAGTACATCTGAGAGTTTCTTTTGAGTGATGAAAATAGTTTGGAACTTGATAAAGATGCTGGTGGCATGGCAATATAAATGCACAGCAACACCATACCATTGCGCCATTGCACAATTTTATGTGGTTCATGTAGTGTTGTTGAATTTCACCTCTCTAAAATAATTCATTTCTTCAACATCACTAGCCACATTTCAGTGCTTGGTAGCTAGTGGCTGACATGTCGGGCAGCCCCATTGTAGAGTGCTGCCATCACTGTAGAAAGTTCTGTGGAACAAGGCTGATTTAGACAGTGCATGCTCTCTGACTACCGTAGCGGTGTTCCATGTGGAAGAGGAATGGGTGAACGTTGGTGCCAGTTGACTTTGGTCCCTGCTCTTGGCAGAGGTTCCATGCACACCATTGTATGTCTCATGCTCCCTTGCCAAGCAAGGAGCAGCCTCACTACATTTCCAGCCAAGTGCCCACCAGAGGGCACCCTCACACCCCAGGAAACAAAACTGAGTAGAGTCAATGCAAAGATTCATTACATTCATAATGTCCAGGGCTGCACTAGAAATGAATAGAAAGTGAGCATTAAAGACAAGTTCCATGTGAACTCTCCCATTCCCACTTGTGAAATTCTTCATCATTTGAGGAAATGTTCCTTTTGGGTTATATGGATCGCAGTCCAGTGTGGATTTGAAGAATATGTATAACGAGTTTGAATTAAAGTAGTACAATACATTTTATGTTAGTAAGAGAAAAATAGATGCATATAATTTTGAATGCCTGAGATACAGAGACATAAAAAGATATTCCATCCTCTGTTTCATTCCCCAAATAACTGCAAAAACTAGGGCTGGAGCAGGCTAAAGCCAGGAACCTGGAACTCGATCTAGGTCTCCCATGTGGGTGGCAAGGGAGTACTTGAGCTATTATTTGCTGCCTCCAAGGTTGTATATTAATAAGAAATTGAGTTGGAAGTGGGGTAGCCAGGACTCGAACTAGGTGCTCATATGGGATGTGGGGATCCCTAGTGACATCTTAACTGCTGCACCACACAAACCCAGAATAGTTTTTACAGAAAACATAAGTGGGTACAGTATAACCCCCCACACACATAAAACAGAGTGTTGTGTATGTATAGACATCCATGCAAATGTAAAGCTAAGGCTGAAGTCCAACAGCCTGAAAGTTGTCCATGCATGGCCTCCAGACCAGTTCACACATTTTCTGGAAAGGTATTGCTGGCCTGACTCCGATGGTTTGTGCCTGCCACCACTCAATGTCCCTGGTAAACTGAAGCTCTGTCCCTCACAACCATTTCATAGTAGCAACTCCCTAATTAAGGCAGCAGCCTTTACTGAAATAAAAAAAAATCTACTCCTGAGGTAGGAACTAGATCAAAAACACAATGGAAACATTTGAAAACCACTGTCTCTTCTGGACTTCAGCCAGTGTGTGTGCTTAGGTTTCCTTATCCGAGTGTTAGTGTGAACCACCCTACCAAGCTGTTAGGATCAGAAGGACCACCAGCTTCGCTTTGTAGTTTGGCTCTGGCATTGTACATCTGAATGTGAAAAGCCAATCTGTCAGTTTCACACTTGCGGACTTTCACCACCCAAAACCCAACTGCTGCCTCTACCCTTTGACACTTGAAGAACTAAACTATTTTTCCTCTTTCTTGAATCTGGAAATGTTATGGGGTTAAAAATATAAACTCACAGCCTTGTGATCTGCAAGAGCTGCTCCTGCAAGGGCTTCAGGGCAGGAGCATAAACTCAGCCGGTCGAGTGGTTGGTGGTTGGTCCGCTAGACATAAATGATGGGATTCCTCCCTCCCTACCCTGTCTCCTTTCCTCCTTCCTTCCTACTCTCTCTCCCCTTATATCTGCTACTGATTTACTAAGTTTGGGATGTTTTTTCCTAATTCTCAGCTTTCTGGAAAAAAGCAGGACATAGCCAGAGTTATCCTTGGGTTAGTAACTGCCAGAGATGTTACAAGAAAGGAAATTCCTGGGGCTGGCACTGTGGTGTAGTGGGTAAAGCCTCTGCCTGCAGTGCTGGCATCCCATATGAGCGCTGGTTAGTCCCCACTTCTCCAGGGTT
Source organism: Sylvilagus floridanus (assembly GCA_949820135.1). Taxonomy (NCBI): domain Eukaryota; kingdom Metazoa; phylum Chordata; class Mammalia; order Lagomorpha; family Leporidae; genus Sylvilagus; species Sylvilagus floridanus. The sequence goes on from OX463225.1 coordinate 126,661,700, forward strand.
TATTTGTGTGAAAAAAATTGAAATCCATGCATAGTTATTTTCATCATATGCATTTTCCATGAAATTTTTTTAAAGATTTATTTATTTATTTGAAAGGAAGAGTTAGAAAGAGAGAGAGAGAGAACTTTTCTTCCACTGGTTCACTCTTCAAATGGCTACAATTGCAAGGTCTGGGCCAGGCTGAAGCCAGGAGCCTGGAGCTCTCTGGGTCTCCCATGAGGATTGTCAGGGACCCATGCATTTGCTTTCCTAGGCACATTAGCAGGGAACTAGATCAGAAGTGGAGCAGCCATGAATCAAACGGGCAATGCAAATGGAATGCCAGTGTCATAGGTGGTGGCTTTACCCACTGTACCACAAACTGGCCACTCCATGAATGTTTTGAAGAACCCTCATAGGCACAGAATTTTAAAATGTTTTTGCACCAAAATAAACTGATCTTAGAATTTCCTTTTCCATGACCTTTCTGGGATGCCCTGACATGGTCCAGAGGTAAATGTTCTGGGAACATTTATGCCAGTCTAGCTACTGAGTGTCCTTAGCTAGGCCCTGTGCAGAGGCTGTAGCAAGCTGACCGCATTTTCCAGCCTAGGCCTCTGCCTAACTTTCTGCAGAATGGGGATCAGGCTGCCAACACACTCCCCAACAAGAACGAAGAAACAAGTTGGCATGATTACAGATAAGCCTTCACTGTGAATGCCTCCTCCGTAGCTCTCCCAGGCTCAAGGATGTGAGACGTAAGCCCCTCACTCCATGTTTGTGTGTTGCTGCTCTTGCAAGGGTTAGCGAGGTCAGGTCTGGTGCATTGTGAGGAATGCAGCCATTTCTTTGTTTAATTTCATGGACCGGGGTAGGCACTGTGGCATAGTAAGCTAAGCATTTGCCTTCAGTGCCGGCATCCCATATGGGCCGTGGTTCAAGTCCCGGCTGCTCCTCTTTCGATCCAGCTCCCTGCTATGGCCTGGGAAAGCAGTGGAGGATGGCCCAAGTACTCGGGCCCCTGCACCCACATGGGAGACCTGGAGGGAGCTCCTAGCTCCTGGCTTTGGATCAGTGCAGCTTGGGCCATTGCGGCCATTTGGGGAGTGAAGCAGTGGATGGAAGATCTTTTTCAGTGTCTCTCCCTCCCTCTGTCTGTAACTCTACCTCTCAAATAAATAAATCTTTAAAAAATTTTTCATGGATCATCATGACAATCCTGGAGTAGTCTCTCCTCCACTACTGAGGGGGACACAAAGTCAGGGAAAGACAAACGACCTGTCCCCGCTGCTCAGGGCTCCATAGAGAAGAGAGGTCGTCCAGACGACTTCCCTCCAGGCGACAGGAGGAAGCTGTCCGCAGCGCCCGAGGCTAGGGAGCCCCAGGCTTAGAAAACGTGGCCAGCTCTCAGGGACCCACGTCACTGGAGGCTGTCATCACCCAAACGCCTTTCCCTGTGGCTCTGATGCGCACGACACCCGATGACGTCATAGCGGCAGGCGCACCCTCCTGATTCCGTGTGTCTGAAGGCGGCTACTAAGGTGGGTTTTCATTCTCTGAGCCCACATGCTGCTGCTGCATGTTTGGGGAGCTGGCTGGGACTAAACGGCCACTGAGGGGCCAGAGTCAACCACCACCTGTGACACTAACATCCCATATGGCCACCAGTTGCAGTCCTGGCTGCACCACTTCCAATCCAGCTCTCTGCTAATGCACCTGGGAAAACAACAGAAAATGGTTTGGGCACCTGCCACCCACCTGGGAGCCCTAGATGAAGTTTCTGGAGGCTTTTGTGGCCATTTGGAGAGTGAACTAGTGATGGAAGATCTGAATCTCTCCATAACTCTGACTTTTTCAAATACATATTTAAAAAAGAAAAACGGGCCTGTATTTGGGGGAAAATGTACTCAGCAGGCAAACACATTCGGAAATGTGCTCCATTTTTCTCTTGGCCAAGCACTATTTCTATCAAGAGTGGCGGCTTTGAGAAGCTAGGTGGAGCAGTTGTCAGTGCTGTACCCCCACCCCTGGAGATCTCTTACAATCCGTAGCCTACCCTGGCTTCTGAGTGCTTCACAGCTTTCTTCAGGGAACAGGGAGTGTGCAAAAAGCCTGCACTACTTCAGAGTTCACTTCCGCTGGAAGCTCGGCCAATGGCAACACAGATGGGTGGGAGTTTGGAAGCCCCGCCCCTTGCCTTGAGGCTGGGTGATTTCAGGGAAGTCCTGAGAGCCCCAGAGCTCCCTGGAACTGAGAGCTACCCGGAGTTACTCCCTGCCTGGGTTCCCCCTCCCTGACCCATTGCCTTCCTCCCTTTCTGGCTATGCAGGAAGCACTCCCTACATAAATCACCGGCCCATAAATCCTCAGCTCAGGGACAACTTCTAGGGAACTTGCCCCACCCCGCTGCAAATAAGCTCATTAAGGTTTGTGTAACTCAGGGTTTCACTTATTTGTGTATTCACCCAACAAACTCGCTGAGTTTCTATTGTGTGCCTGCATACCCTAAAAGTACTTCATCATGGATGACGAATAGCTGGGTTGTCCCACCAAGCACTTGTGGGTCAGTTTTTTTCTCCCTTGTAACACCTGTCAGATTTCTGGGAAACCAAATCAGCAAGGAACTTACTGTAGGAAAGGCTGACATACAAAATTAGATTTGCCTCATGCCCAAATCATGTCGTTTATTCCTCAAGGCAGGGCTGTCTCGTGTCCCTGCTGTTACTGCTCTACACTGTACGGTTCAACACCTGCGACAGCTCTAGCAGTCATAGTGGCAAATGCCCTGGACCTGGAGTGGGCAGAAGCCTGGAGTTCTTGCTCATCCGCATGAAGTGGAGAGAGAAACCAGAGGAGACAACCTAGTGATTAAGATGTGACATTGCAAACGTGGGCAGGGCTAAAGTCAATTCTGTGGGATGAATGCAATTTCGGCCACCTGGCAATTCTGGAAAAGATTTGCAAAAGAGTGTTGGGTAATAATTTCTCCCAAGAAGCTCAGAGTTCACTCCCAGATGTGGAGTAATCCATCTCCAAACATCCCTATGAAGCAGAAAGCATTTTAGAAGCTCACAGTGTGGTTTTAAAGGTATGTCTGCCCTGTATCAGAACATTTGATCAATTTGTAAACCTTGGCAGCCAATGTTGATGTTTGGAATCACATAGGAAAATGATCCAAGTGTTTGAGGCAAGATTGAGAATCGTTGGATAAAAATCTGCAGGTGGAAGTTGAGTCAGGAATTAGATGTTCTGTTCCTACCTTTTTTTTTTTAAGATTTATTCATTTGAAACACAGAACAACACACACACACACACACACACACACAGAGAGAGAGAGAGAGAGAGAGAGAGAGAGAGAAAAATCTTCCACCCACTGATTCACTCCCCAAAATGGCCACAACAGCCAGGGGCCCAGGCTGAAGCCAGAAGCCAGGAATGCCATCTTGGTCTCCCAAATGGGTGTCAGGATCTAAGTACTTGAACCATCTTCTTTGGTGTTTCCAGGCACATTAACAGAAAGCTGAATTGGAAGCAGAGCTGCCAGTCAAATTGCAGCTCCGATATGGGATGCCACCGTCACAAGTAGTGGTTTAACCTGCTGTACCGCAACGGCAGACAGCCCCTGTCCCCACCTTTTATCTGCCCATCTTTCTCAAGCAAACCCACTTCATACAGCACATTTCAGAGAAGTCTAATGGGGTGGGATTCTAGCTAAGCTGGGGTCTCTTAAAAACCAAGATCCATCAGGGAAAGGGAGAAGTGAGAGGCCTTCCAGCTGCTGCAAAAGTGACACAAAGTATTTGGTGCCTCTTGCTGCTGCCTGAAGCCAAGCATCTGAACTCCATGCCTCATCAAGTAAGGCAGTTAAGAAGACAAAAACAAACAAATGCTTGTTCCTAATGCTAACAAAGAGGATCCAGGTGAAGGAATGATTGAGATTGCAGGTAGCAGGTATGCATGGACAAGTCTGCATTCTAGTAAACGGAGGAGGATGAAGACCAAGAGCGGGAGATGGCACCCAGCTGGAGAGCAGTTTCAGCCAGTGGGAGCCTAACTTCCAGGAATGTGTGGTATTGTGTGCAACCCCCTAGACAACTGTACATAGGGCAAAATGTGAACCAAAGCACAAATTGTCAAAGAGAGTTAAGGATTCAAATGAGGAAAAACACCATGGAAAGGGTGGAGCCCCAAAAGTCTGTAAAGAACAATCAGTGTTTGCGTTGGGCCTGGAATTGACCTGAGGAGCTTTTGGCCCCAAATCTCATGGCAGGGGGCTGGCATTGTGGCACAGCGGGTTAAGCTGCCACCAGCAATACCAGCATCCCTTATGGTATCAGTTTTAGTCCCAGCTACTCTGCTTCTGATCCAGCTCCCTGCTAATGGCAAAGGAAAACAGTGGAAGATGGCCCAAGTACTTACATGGGAGACCCCGGTGGGGTTTCAGGCTCCTGGTTTTGGCCTGGCCCAGCCCTGACCACTGTGGCCATATGGGGAGTGAGCCAGAGGATGAATGATTTCCCCCCTCCCCACCCCTACCTATCCCTTTCTCTCTGTAACTCTACCTTTCAGATAAATACATTTACATTGACTGGGAGAAGTCACCTGAAATTCAGACTTTGGTTCTTCTAAATCAAAGAATCTGTAAAAGTGGTGTTAACACTCCCAAAACCTACACAGTAGATGAAACCCCATGGTCTGCAGTTGGTCCTTTGTCTCATCTCCTGTCTATCCCAAAGCACCTTTTCTCTTGACCATGACTCTTCCTTGACGGTGGAGTTTTATTACCTGGGACTGAATCATTTCAAAGAAAGGAGCTAAGGAACCTAAGATAGTGCATGTATCCCAGGTTTCTGGTCTTGCACCTGACAAGCATTGACAAAGTTGTGAGCCTGTGCCTCAGGAACACAATACCATAAACAACCAGATAACGGGTGACAACAGAAATGTACCTCTCACAGTTCTGGAGGCTGGAAAGACCAAGACCAAGGTGCCTGCACATCTGGTGTCTTCTTATGAACGCAGTGCTTTTTCATTGCACCCTCACATGCTGGAAGGAACAAGGAGGTTCCCTGGGCCACTTTGATGAGGGCACCAATCTCATTCACGAGGGTGGAAAACTCATGACCTCCCAAAGACCTCACCTTGGGAGTTAGGATTTCAACATATACATTTTAGGGAACATAAATATTTAGCTCATAGAGCTGGCTGAGTGGAAAGGGAACTGCATCCTGTTATGTGTTATAGTAATGTTGGGCACTGACTCTGGTAGAGCCATCTACCATGCAACAAATCTTAAATAGCATAAAGTCTACAGCACTCAGCCAGGAGACGGCAGCACTATGGGAGGGTATAATCCACGACAGGTGCATGAGAGAGCTGCAGCTGCAGGGAACACTACACTCTGATCCATGTCTTCAGCATCTGGTGAGTAGGATGCTCACATGGCACAGGCGTCAAAGGCATGACATTTGTCAGTAGGGGAAGCTTGCAAAACATTAGAAGGCTGGGTTCAACTCCTAACCTTATCATTTTGTAGTTCTATGACTTTTAGAAGGGAACTTCAGGTGTCTAACCATGAGTGTCCTGTGGAATAAGATACTTGCCTTGCTGACTTCAAAATGCTGTTGTGAGACTCAAATGAGAAAATGAATGTGAAAGCCTGTAGCGCATTCCATATACAAATGGAAGTTCTTTAAGAGTCATTTAATTCTCCCCAACCAGTGCAGGATGGTGCAAGAATCATCATCATCATAAGTTAGTTTTTTCCTTTTATCTCATAACATTTTGATTTGCTATAACTTCAGCCTACAGGACATTTATACAAAAGTACAAAGAAAGACTGTAGGTTCTTTATCCAGATTCACCAAATGCATCAATTGGTAACAATGTGTCCCATTTACTTAATCTTCCTTCCTCTCTCTCCCATTCACTCATTCCCTCTCCTTCCCCCATCATCTCCTTCCCATTGCACACATCATCTCTTTAGCTCCATAGGAACATGACCCTCCACAACATCTTAGCGAACACATATCATTCTCTTTAAAAAAAAAAAAAGATTTATTTATTTATTTGAAAGGCAGAGTTACACAGAAAGAGAAGGCAAGACAGAGAAAGAGAGAGGTCTTCCATCTGCTGGTTCACTCCTCAATTGGCCGCAATGGCTGGAGCTGCCCCTATCCAAAGCCAGGAGCCAAGAGCTTCTTCCGGATCTCCCATGCAGGTGCTAGGGCCCAAGGACTTGGGCCATCTTCCACTGCTTTCCCAAGCCATGGCAGAGAGCTGGATTGGAAGTGGAGCAGCCGGGTCCTGAACCGACACCCATATGGGATGCCAGCACTGCAGGCGGTGGCTTTACCCGCTACACCACAGCACTAGCCCCCACATATCACTTTCGAAGTTCCAATAACAATTGATGGATATATAGATAAGCTCATTGTCCTATGATGTCTCATCCATATTTAAACATGATATATACATATTTTGTTAATGACACATATTAAATAGAATACACAGATAAACAAAAGTTTGTACTGTGCTTCCATTTAGACCAGTCCTAACCAGTCTGTTCTAGTCATTCCCCTTTACATGTTTCCTTTGTCTGACAATTAGAATCCTGACTCTCCTGCCGATGCTGTGTTCATTAATTTGCCCAATGCTGGAGCAGCTACACAGCAGTTTCAGACTTGCACCCCTGTGCACTGTGAAAATGAGCTACTAAGTGGAATTCAGTATTGCTTTATCATTCCTTTCCTCTTCAGGCTGAGGGTGTATCGTGAAAATCCTGAGTTCAGAAGTGATTTGAATGAGTTTTATTTCCTCCTTCAGTGTGCTTATGTGTTGTCACAGGAAATGCAAACAGATCCAACTGTTCATGTTTTCCACCCATTCACACTGATTTCACTTTTCTGAGTATGAAAGCATTCACGCGGCTCCAGAAGTTAAAACCGTGCAAAGAGATGTTTGGAAAGTGGTGTCACTCACTACCCTCAGTTCCATGCACCCCATTCACAATATCCCCTGTAGGTGATCAGTTACACAAACTTTTGGTTTATCCTTCTCGTGTTTCTTTTGGGAAAAAATGAGGAGATACATGTGTACTTCCTCGCCATAGTTCATGTTGGAATTTCTCCCGGCTTACAGAAAAGGCACCATCTGTATACACCACGCAGCCAGTGAGATCAGGTTGCGTTTCTTACTGAGTCGGAGAAGCCTGCAGGGGTCAGCCGGCAACGCTGAGCCAGCTCTCCTGAGCACAGTGGATATTACAAGTTCACTGCAGCCTGAACCCACATCCATCAACTGGCTGCTAATCCTTCCTGACAGACATCCCAGAAGAAGCTTGATGTGCTAACTAGTTCCAGAGTTTAACGAGTGTGAAAGCCAAGGTTGGTGTTTTGGAGGCGGGAAGTAAAGTGCTTTACTTCTGCCATCCACTGACCACAAGAGTGACCAAGAAAGTGGCTGCACTGTCTTGCCTACACACTCAGTCTTCCTCCCGAGGGAAAGGCTGCATCTTACAGGCTTCTTCATTTCTTTCCTGTAAGTCTGTGCTTAGGAGACCCATGGGCCTCAAGCCGCAAACCCTTCTTAAGATGCACTTGATACACCAGCGCTTGCAGGGTGACAATAGCAGGTCTGTCTGCCTGCCCGTCAGTGGGGCCTCTCTGCCCTGCAGGTGAAGAAAAAGGACGGAGGCTCCACCTGAGTGCACCTGTGCTCACCTGGGCAGAGTCAAGAATGTGAACAATTCAAGTATTCTCTAGCCGTGAAAGTCAGCTGCGATGACTGAGAGACATTGGATGCACTTTTCTCGATGGGGTTTTCTCCTTTGTCTCTGCTGCTTTCTTGGCAGTGGGGTGCAATTCATGCTGGGTGGCAGACGGGGAGCCTCAGATGGCTGCCTTGGCTCAGGCCAGCAGCTTCAGCTGTTCTATGCATCCAGGAACAACCTGAGCACACCTGGGCCAAAACACACCACTCCTCGCTCCTGCTACACATACATATGCGTGCATGCATGCACACACACACACACACACACACCGATGCCCCACAACTCCTCCAAGTGCTCAGAGAAGCAAAGCTTTTCTCCCATTCCCAGCCCTCAATGTTTTCTTTTCACCTTTCTTCCCCATGTCAGTATACTCAGTTGAGAAGTGTAAAGGGATACTCGCCCTTAGGGCAAAGAACACACAGGTTCTCCCTCTTCCTGATCCCACCTTAAACTCTCTACAGGTTGACAGCAGTCCCTCTTTGCCCCACAAGCAAAGAACTAGGAGTAATGTGTTGACGGATGGTAACGTATATGCTGGGACAATAATGCCCCACTACTATGGCTCTTTTATAGAATCTTGGGTTGGGAAGGGCCTTAGAGGTCACCGAGTGACCAGTCTCCCACCTCCCCAGCAATCCTTCTAAAACACCTTTGACAGGTGGCCATTCAGTTTCTGTCTGGACATTTCCAATAATAAGGAACTCCATACCACTGAATAACAGACTCCTACCCATCCTTCAAGACCCCGATCAAATGTCGGCTGCTCTGCAAAGCTTCTCCCAACTCACTCACCCCGACAGATCAGTTACTGCATAGTTTTGTGATCCCTCAGCACTTTGCCTTCACTCCCTCAGAGCACATTGTACTGGAATTTATATGCTTACTTCCATATCTGTTTATCCTACTGGTCTCTGAGCATTTCTAGGGAGAGAGCTACATAGGATCCTTCTTGTATCATCATGTCTCACCACAACACCTGACACTTAGATGATGTTCCAGTAATGATCACTGAGTATGTAGATGAGTGCATTCTCTGAAGACAGCTCATGCTGTACTTGAACAACTATAATCATTAGAAAATCCATCCTTACATTTTGCTTCCATCTCCTTTCCTGCAATTTCCATACAGTACTCCTTATTCTGTCCTTGGACAAAGGGATAAAAGGACACCAGAATTCATCCAAACCCTCATTTTAACAGTTTTACATGAAGTCCAACTATTCTCCCATTAGCCATTCTTCCGATAGTTGTCATTTGCTTGGTTTCCATAATCCTCTCTTGGGCAAGCTAACCCTCACCATTGCCTTCCAAGTTCATCTACCAAAAGGCTTTAGAACCTCAACTCTACAGTCATCCTGCTAGGGATGGGTTTCTCTTGGAGAAGCCGAGCGAGTGCAGAGCTACTCAGAACTGCTCAGGTTTACTTTGAGCCCTTGGGATGCAATGCCTGCTGGGATAGTATGTGATGGCTGTTCATTCTCTGAGAGGACAGACATAAATGCTTGGGGAAAAGGCGAAAGCTTTCCCTTAGTTCGGGCTACTGTGCTTCAGTACTTCTCTGGACTTTCCTTCAAGCCAATTTCAAGGGAAGGTCCTACGCAGCATCCTAGTGAATGAAGCATTAAACCTGAGAGCAAAGAGCCATGTAGTCCATCCTGAGAGCCTGTGACATTCTCAGGCTCAGCCTTTTATTTGTAGGTCGATCAACAACATTTACTTCTAGTCTTGTCTGGGCCTATGATCTAATACAGGTTTAGTTCTCTTCCAACAAGAGACATCTCTGCAAAGTGCTGCTGAGATAGGAGTATATCCATGTGTTTTAGCTGACTGGATCTCTCTCCTAAATACCTAGAGTACAAAGGAGAGGTGTAATGAGAAAGTCAAATTACGCAGAAAGCAGGGAGATGGCCAAACCAGACTTTATTGTACAAAACCAGCCCCTGTCTTCACACCCACCAAAAGGCACTCATGAAGTTTCTTTTCCTTACCATCTCCAGAGACAAATCTCTGAGCATGTAGACCTGATTTTAGTCACTCTCTCTTCACAACTGAAAGTTCTCTCCAGCCACTCCTTAATCACCTAAGTTCTTTTTCAGATTCCACTAAAAGGATGTCCTTATCAGACATCCTACCAGGCTCTTGTTGGTTATATCAGCTTTCAAAACATGCCTGTCAAGTCAGCATAAAAGATCTGAATGCCTTTCTGAAGTCCAAGATACCACCTGTGCTTTGGAACCCACTCTGTGTTCCGTAATCTTCTGTCCTACCATGGATTGAAATCAATTATTTATACAAACATTTCCCCAGGGGAATAGCCTATGAGCTTCTTCAGGGTAGGAACTTTATTTTGTCTTTGTATTAACAGGACCAAGTATAATCTCTGGCATGTAGGAAACACAGTCAGCACTGAGGAACAATTAGTAACAGCTCTCAAAATGCTTTCACACTGCTCACACCATGGGTGTGGTATATAGATGAGATTAATCTGGTAGAGAACTTTCTTTTTTTGTTTTTTTTTTTTTTTTGTTTTAAGTATTCTAGAATGCTTTTTATTTTTTATTTTTATTTTTATTTATTTTTAATAACGCTTTTATTTAAAGAATATAAATTTCCAAAATACAGCTTATAGATTACAATGGCTTCCCCCCCATAACTTCCCTCCCACCCACAACCCTCCCCTTTCCCACTCCCTCTCCCCTTCCGTTCACATCAAGATTCATTTTCAATTCTCTTTATATACAGAAGGTCAGTTTAGTATATATTAAGTAAAGATTTCAACAGTTTGCCCTCACATAGCAACACAAAGTGAAAAATACTGTTGGAGTACCAGTTATAGTATTAATTCACAATGTATAGCACGTTAAGGACAGAGATCCTACATGATATATATATTTTTAAATTGATTAATTTTCTATGCAATTTCCAATTTAACACCAAGATTTTTTAATCATTTGCAATTATCTTTATATACAGAAGATCAATTCAGTATATACTATGTAAAGATTTCATCAGTTTGCACCCACACAGAAACACAAAGTGTAAAAATACTGTTTCAGTACTAGTAATAGCATTATTTCACATTGGATAACACATTAAGGACAGATCCCTCATGAGACGCAAGTACACAGTGACTCCTGATGTTGATTTAACAATTTGACACTCTTGTTTATGGCGTCAGTAATCTCCCTAGGCTCTAGTCATGAGTTGCCGAGGCTATGGAAGTCTTTAGGGTTCGCCGACTTTGATCTTATTCCGACAGGGTCATAGACAAAGTGGAAGTTCTCTCCTCCCTTCAGAGAAAGGTACCTCCTTCTTTGATGGCCCCGTTCTTTCCACTGGGATCTCACTCACAGAGATCTTTCATTTAGGTCTTCTTTTTTTTTTTTTTTTTTTTTTTCAGAGTGTCTTAGCTTTCCATGCCTAAAATATTCTCATGGGCTCTTGAGCCAGATCCGAATGCCGTAAGGGCTGATTCTGAGGCCAGAGTGCTATTTAGGACACCTGCCATTCTATGAGTCTGCTGTGTATCCCACTTCCCATGTTGGATCATTTTCTCCCTTTTTGATTCTATCAGTTAGTATTAGCAGACACTAGTCTTGTTTGTGTGATCCCTTTGACTCTTAGACCTATCAGTGTGATCAATTGTGAGCTGAAATTGATCACTTGTACTAGTGAGATGGCCTTGGTACATGCCACCTTGATGGGATTGTATTGGAATCCCCTGGCACAATTCTAACTCCATCATTTGGGACACGACTGATTGAGCATGTCCCAAATTGTACATCTCCTCCCTCTCTTATTCCCACTCTTATTTTTAACAGGGATCACTTTTCAGTTAAATTTAAACGCCTAAGGCCGGCGCCGTGGCTCAACGGGCTAATCCTCCGCCTTGCGGCGCCGGCACACCGGGTTCTAGTCCCGGTCGGGGCGCCGGATTCTGTCCCGGTTGCCCCTCTTCCAGGCCAGCCCTCTGCTGTGGCCCAGGAGTGCAGTGGAGGATGGCCCAAGTGCTTGGGCCCTGCACCCCATGGGAGACCAGGATAAGCACCTAGCACCTGGCTCCTGCCGTCAATGAGTGCGGTGCGCCGGCCGCAGCGCGCTGTCCGCGGCAGCCATTGGAGGGTGAACCAACGGCAAAGGAGGACCTTTCTTTCTGTCTCTCTGTCTCGCTGTCCACTCTGCCTGTCAAAAATAAAAAAAAAAAAAATTTAAACGCCTAAGAATAATTGTGTGTTAATTACAGAGTTCAACCACTAGTACTAGGATAAAAAAAAATACTACAATGGATAAAGTATTACATTGTACAACAACAGTCAGCACAAGAGCTGATCAAGTCACTGTTTCTCATAGTGTCCATTTCACTTCAACAGGTTTCCACTTTGGTGAACTTTCTTTTTTTGAAAAAAAGATTTTATTTATTTATTTGAGAGGTAAAGTTAGACAGAGAGAGGGCGAGACAGAGAGGAAGGTCTTTCATCCGCTGGTTCACTCCACAAATGTCCACAACAGCCACACCAGGGCTGATCCAAAGTCAGGAGCCAGGAGCTTCTTCCAGGTCTCCCACATAGGTGCAGAGGCCCAAGCACTTTGGTCGTCTTCTACTGCTTTCCCAGGCCATTAGCAGAGAGCTGCATTGAGAGAGAAGCACCCAGTACTCTAACCAGCCTCCACTACACCACAGTGCCAGCACCATGGAGAACTTTCTAGACATGTATAACATAAATCTATTGATTCTGTAATACTGGTAGGACCAGAAACTTGCATTGAATAAGCACCCAGATGATTCTGGTGTGGATGTTCTTCATACCACATTTTGATAAGCAGGGACTATGCCACAACCTTCTTTCCCATCATGCTCTGTATGAAGTAACTTTCCATTTCACATCCATAATGTTATTAGCCCAGCAGATTAGGGACAAACCGTGGTATGTTAAATCTGGTACCAATTAAGGCAAGAGAGACAGTCTCCTGGGAGACAGCGAGTTTAATAATAATTGGCTAGATATTATCAGTCAAGATAGGAGAGGGTATGCTGTGGTCACAAACCACCACAAAATTCCAGAAGCAAATGTAGTGAAATACTTCTCACTCAATGGATATAGCAAAGGACTCATTTGTGCGTAGTCACCCAGGGAGCTGGAGTGGTAGAAGCTCCACAGCAACATGTGTTTCCGGAGTACAGGAGCATGAAGAAAATAATGTGGCAAGTCTTGCACTAGTCCCAAGGGTTTGGACTGGAAGTGACACATCTTCATGTCATTAGTCAAAGCAAGCCCCGTGTCCACACCCAAACTCCAAGGGGAAGTGTAATCCTACAACGTGTCTGCAAGGAGGGAGTCCAAACACTAATAAACAGCAAAAATAGCTACCCATCTAAAACTGGAGAGGAGGCATCCAAGAGCCTAGTACAAAGTAGGGACTCAGCAAACATTTACCAGATACGTAAAATGAGGGAAGCTAGCACCCATGTTGAGAATCCACTGTCACTGTATTTCTGCTTAGGAAGAAGGTTGTATTCTGTTTTAACACATGTTAAACATTGTTGAGTGGGACACAGATTACAGGACATCTGCCGCTAAGATTATGAATTCATTTAGGCATACATATGTACACATACACACAAGGTGTGCAGAGAGAAATTAATGTTGTAAAGCGTGCATCATGAAGTTCTTAGTGTATTATTTTAGTCTTATGATTTTTAAGTAACTTTTCAAATTCTTTTTTTAAAAGATTTATTTTATTTGTTTGAAAGACAGAGTTACAAAGAGAGGTAGAGACAGAGAGAAGGGTCTTCCATCCTCAGGTTCACTCCCTAGACGGTCCCAACGGCCGGAGCTGCACTGATCCAAAGCCAGGAGCCAGGTCCCAAGGGCTTCCTCCAGGTCTCCCATGTGGGTGCAGGGGCCCAAGCACTTGGGCCATCTTCTACTGCTTTCCCAGACCATAGCAGAGAGCTGGATCAGAGGAGAAGCAGCCAGGACTAGAACTGGCACCCATATGGGATGCTGGTGCTTCAGGCCAGGGCTTTAACCCACTGCGTCACAGTGCCAGCCCCTCAAATTCTTTTTTCTCATATCTGTTATATTTTCAGTAGGTATGTTAATCACAGAATAACGCTGAAGTCATTTGTGTTTTGGGAAAAGAATATACAAATCTCATTATCAGAGAATGAAAGACAATATCAATAAAAACATAAAAGGAAAAATATGAAAACAATATGATAATTACAAAAATATATAAAATAAGAGCAAGTTGAGAAAGTGACTGAGATACGAAACTGCCTTTCCAAGGATTTTCAGTGGGACACTTAGAGAAAATGTTATAACATACATCACAAAATAAGTAAGTGCTCTAAGAATAACCTTGCCTCATGAAAACTATGCAGGGCCCAGATGTAAGGGGTTCATAATGGCCAAACAGGGACAAGTAGAGCATTAAAATCATCAATTATAACAATGAGTTATAGCCCAATGAATAAAATAATCATTGGAGGCACATTACATTCAACACTCGTCACATGTTCTCAGTCCTCATATTACTTGATTGATCAAACTAGTCAACACAGATGGTCCCTCCCTCCCTCTTTAAATATTTCTTGCTAACTTTGCAGGATGAAATTATCCTGGCTTTCCTTCCAACTACTTACTTGCTCCTACTTCTCAGTCTTCTCCCTGCTTCTTTCTCCTCTCCTCATACTCAACATTGAATCCTCCAGGATTTTGTCCTCGGTTCTCTTCTCTTCTCACATACTCTTCTCTCATGATCTCCTATGGCTCATTGATTTAAACACCTACACATTGACAATTCCCAAATTTACATATACCATCTAAGCCTCTCTCTTATCCAATAGATGCATGTCTTTTCTTGGCCACTTAACAGCTGATGAACACCTAATGGACACCTCAAGTCCAACACATCCAAAACCAACCAACCAGTCTTTCTTCAAAAACCTACTCCACTCTCCACTTTCACCCATATTTGATGACATCTTCTTTATCCTTCTAGTTGCCAAGTCAACACCCTGGAGCCTTCCACAGCTTGTCTTTTTCTCTCCCACTTTCCCACCTAATCTAACAGGAAATTTGGTGGGTTTTCTCTCCAAATGTATCTAGAAACCAGTTCTCTTGTTACTTCCTTCACTGCTAGTGTTTAGAATGCTTGGGTAACCACTGGGTTCAATTCCTCACCTCCGTCAAATATTAACTCAGAAGCCATCTTCATAGTAAGTCTACCTGTACCAGTTTGAATAAAAATACATTTCAATCCCCAGTTCTTAGCCTGTTTGTTTGCTTTCTTCCTTTATTTTATTCTTTTTCTTCTTTGGTTGGAACATGTCACCTTCCTAGATGCCATGTGATTTGTTCTTCATTATGCTTTATTGATGTCTGGCACAGCACAATATGAACTCCACAGCAAGTGGATCTTAACATAGGAGCTATGATTTATTGCGGTGCCACATTATAGACACTTAATAAAATTTGTTGATTGAAAATTACTATTAAAAGCTATCTATGACATATCATTGTATTTTATTGAGATTCTCCCAAGAAACAGAAGCAGTAGCATGTGTGTATATGGATTTATTAGGGGATTGGCCAAAATGATTCTCAAACCTGAAAGTTTCATAATAGGCTATTTGCAAGCTGAAGAACCAGAGAGATTGATAGCATGGCTCATTCCATGGGCATGAGAGCCTCAAAAGTAAGAAGGCCAGTGGTGGCACCTCCAGCCTAAGGCTGAAGGCCTGAGGGCTTCCAGAGACTTGTTGACCATAGTCACAGAGTGCAAAGGCTGAAGAAGCTGGAGTCTGATGACCAAGGGCAGCAAGAAGAAAACCACACCTCTTTTCTAAAGGAAGATCCAGAGGGAGAGCCTTCTCCTTCTTCTGCTTTCCTAGGCCATCTGGGTTCTGGCCAATCAGATGGTGCTCACCAACATTGAGGGAGGATCTTCCCCACTCAAATCCCTGACCCACATGCCAGTCTTCTCTGGAAATACCTTCCAGACATACCTAAAAGTAAGATTTTACCATTTGTCTAGGCATCCCTCAATCCAGTCAAGTTGACATCCAAAATTAACTGCTGTAATAGCTAGAGGAAAAGTCAATTATAAAACCATAGAGGTAAAATGATGATGTAGAGGGAGGAGGGGAATAGTGTATATGCAACAGACTATGTCATGGTATAGAAGAACATTTAGCATGGTGTTTACAATGGCTTTCTCTGGGGAATGGGCTCCTTACATAGTATCTGTGCTCTTCTTTTGACCTTTGGATTTACTTTTAAAGAGCATGAATATTGTGTGTGGATGGCTTTTGTAGTGAGAAAAATGAATGCCTTTGTGTTTTCTTTTATGGAAAAAAATAAAATTAAAATATCATCCAGGAAACTACACAGATTTACGAAGAAATATGATGCATATTTATAACTAATTCCTGATGGGAATGAGGTTAGTGAGGGTGCTGTAGCATCATTGTTATGAATTTGGGGTTTGGATCCAGATTGTTGTAAAACTGATTCTACCACTTATTCTGACCTTAAGTTATTCCCTCGTCAGTCTCTCTTGTCTTTCTGCCTTCAAACAAAATGTAAATAAATAAGTAAATGTGTAAAAAATCTTTTTAAATTTTTAAAAAGGTAAAAAAAATCTAAATCCCTGTAAATCAAAGTTAACTGAGAATCCCAAGTAAAACACTTTGTCTGGGATCTAAGTTGGTATTGTAAATTCTGGCTTTATTACTTATCTCATACTACTTATCTTATTAAACCCTCCCAACAAGCTTAACAGGAAGAAATCATTAAGCCAATTCTCAGATGAGGAAGGCAAGACTAAGTGGTTTCTTGTCCCAATAAAGGTTAAATCCAAGATTTTCACCTCATTCTGCCTGATGTAAGAACCCAGGCTCACAGCAGTGCACCACACTTCAACCCAAATCTGCACAAGAATCACAAAAGCTGTGGTCTGTCTATGAACACAAAAGAATCAGAGCATTTCCTCTCTGCATTTACTTTTTAAGATTTGTTTATTTATTTGAAAGGCAGAATTACAGAGAGAGAGAGAGAGAGAGAGAGAGAGAGAGAGGTCTTCCATTCATTGATTCACTCTCAAATGATTGCAATGGCCAGAGCTGGGCCAGCCCAAAGCCAGGAGCCAGTAGCTTCTGCAGGGTCTCCCACATGGGTGCAGGGGTCCAACTACTTGGGTCATATTCCACCGATTTCCCAGGATCATTTACAGGGAGCTGGATCAGAAATGGAGCAGCCAGGAATCGAACTGGCATCCATATGGTATGCAGGCACCACAGGTGGCGGCCTTACTTGCTCTACCACAGAGCCAGCGTTCTTCTCTGCTGCTATTTTTAAGAGATGAAGTGGGTATCTAGAGTTATAGAGAGACAGTGCTAAGAGTGTTTGGAGACATTGAAAGTTAGAAAATCAAGATCTGGGGATTCATGGACTTGGCTAATACTGCCTGCCTTGGACCAGGCCTACAGCAGGTGTTGCTTCCCCCTGAGCCATTGAGCCCAGGTCCCTTCACACACTGCTGCAGGTGCCTGTGCTGCCTTGCGGGACCTCCTCCTCTCAGCACATTTCCCTAGGGCTGAGAGTACAGGTCCTTCCTGTTTTCTTCCAAGCTTTGAATTATTTCCACAGGCCTCTATTGTTTGCATTTTTTTTCTCTTGTCTTTAGTCTCTGAAACCCAACTAAGGAGTAGTTTCACACAAAGAGTGAGCCTTGATTCGGGAAATAAATAAGAACACATCTGCTTGGGGACAGCTGTGATGAGGGAAGAGAGACAGGCTCGAGAGCTTCCTCCCCTGTAGACCATCTGGCCTTGAAAGGATCACTGGGAAAAAGGGCTGGGACAGTCAGGGGAGTAAGAGAAAAAACGAGATCTTAATTTCCAAAGGGCCCAGGATATAAATATTCTTAGAAAAAATGTGATCCTTGCAAAAATAAGATGGACAGAGAAGGGTCAATAAAACAAGTAGCTTAAAATGAAAACTTTTGACTGCTCTGTTTTCCAGTCTCCTTCCCACCCCCCAACATGCATTCATATTCTTCTTCCCTCCCTCCCTCCCTTCCTCCATTTCTCTCTCTCTCTCTCTCTCTCTCTCTCTCTCTCTCTCTCTCTCACACACACACACACACACACAAATACAACTTGCTGCTATCATTATCATCATCACAGCACGTCCCAATTCAAGGTATTCTAATTGGCTGTCTATGTTGAGCTTCACTGGACAGACACTCTGGTCTAAAGAACACCTCTGCACACGTTCCACACCACTCCATCAGCTTTCTTTATCTCACTCCCTGTGGAAACCACCTGATACTGAAGGTAGAGAGTCCCGTTGAATAAACCAAAGAGAACTTAATGAAACTGTTCAACAGTTAACAGAAATGTCTTGAACCAGAAATCATGAGCTTCAAGCTTTATATCTTCACTTCATAAAATCTTGGGACCTCAAGCAATGGTACCCTTTCCAAGTCCTCACCTGCCTCTATTGTGAAACAAAGGTGACAACACAATCTTGCCTGAAATTCATTTATTTAGCCAACAGTATTTTCTCTTTTTTTCCAGAAATCCTTAATTTAAGGAATGCAAACTTCAAGCATTCATAAAGACAACTTAAGGAACATAGTGATTCTTCCCACTGTACCCGCCCTCCCACTCACACTCCCATCCCTCTACCTCCTCCCACTCCTATTCCCATTCTTATTTTTTACTAAGATCTATTTTCAATTAACTTTATACACATAAAATTAATTCTATATCAAGTAAAGAGTTCAACAAATTCTATGAAAAAAATTGTTCCTCAACAGTCAAGATAAGGGCTGTTCAAAGTCATTGAATCTTATATATATATATATATATATATATATATATATATATATTTGACTGGCAGAGTTAGACAGTGAGAGAGACAGAGAGAAAGGTCTTCCTTCCATTGGTTCACCTCCCAAATGGCGGCTGTGCTGATCCAAAGCCAGGAGCCAGGTGCTTCCCCCTGGTCTCCCATGTAGGTGCAAGGCCCAAGCACTTGGGCCATCCTCCACTGCCTTCCCAGGTTACAGCAGAGAGCTGGACTGGAAGAGGAGTAACTGGGATATAACCGGCAACCCAACCAGGACTAGAAACCAGGGTACTGGCACTGCAGGTGGAGGACTAGCCTAGTGAGCCACAGCGCTGGCCCAGTCATTGCATCTTGAAATGTTATTTTCACTTCTACAGATTTCCTTTTAGGTGTTCTATTAGTTGTCACAGATCAGGGAGAACATATGGTATTTGTCCTTTTGGGACTGGCTTATTTCACTAACTATGCTGTTTTTCAGTTGCATCCATTTTATTGCAAACAACAGGATTTTTTTTTTTTTACTGATGTGTTGTATTCTATGGTGTACATATTCCATAGTTTCTTTATTCAGTCTTCAGTTGATGGTCATTTGGGTTGATTCCATATCTTAGCTATTGTGAATGGAGCTCCAATAAACAAGGGGGTAGAGATAACTCTTTCATCTGCTGATTTCATTTCCCTTGGATAAATTCCCAGGAGTGGGATGGCTGCGTCTATATTCAAATTTCTGAGGCATCTCCATACTGTCTTCTACACGGCTATACTGTTTTACCAGTGGCTGTATCAGTTTCTGTAGTATGGAATAGCTTTTTCCATCCTTTTACTTTCACTCTGAATGTATTTTTGTTGGTGAGATGTGTTTCTTGTAGGCAGCAAATAGATAGGTTCTATTTTTTAATCCATTCAGCCAGTCTGTATCTTTTTTGAAGCCATTTACATTGAAGGTGACTGTTGATAAGTAACAACTTGGCCCTGCCATTTTTCCATATATTTGGTCCTATTCTCCCTTCACTTCATTCACAGTGATGACCATGTTTCTGTGTTTCTGTGTGTAGCACAGCCTTAAGAATTTTTGTAAGGCTGGAAAAGTGGTGACAAATTCTTTCAATTACGGTTTGTTATAGAAGGTCATTATTTCACCTTCATTCATAAATGAGAGCTTTGCAGGGTACAGTATTCTGGGTTGACAGGTTTTATTTTTTCTCTTTAGACTTGGAATATATCTCACGATTGTCTCCTAGCCTGTAGGGTTTCTGATGAGAAGTCAGATGTGAATCTAATTGGAGAGCTGCTGAAAATAATCTGGGTTTCTCTCATGTGCATTTTAGAATCTTTTCTTTATGTTTTACTGTAGAGAGTCTGACTACAATGTGTCATGGTGAAGATCTTTTCTGGTCACATCTATTAGGAGTTCCATGTGCCTCCTGTACTTAGATGTCCTTTTCTTTCTCCAAATTAGGGAAGTTTTCTGTAATTATTTCACTAAAAAGGCCTTCTAATCCACTTTCTCTTTCCACTCCTTCAGGAACTCCTACAACCCGTATGTTGGGTCCTTTGATATTATCCCATAAATCTCTGACACTGTTTTTTAGTTCTCTTATTTCTTATCCTTTTTTTTGGGGGGGGGGTCTGGGTATAAAATATCCAGAGATTTGTCTTCTAACTCAGCTAGTCTTTCTTCTGCCTCACTGAGTCTGTTTTAAGGCTTTCCACCATTTTTTAATTTGTCCTATTGAAGTCTTCATTTCCAATATTTCATTTTGATTTTTCTTTAAAATCTCAATGTCACGGGAAAAATTTTATTCATGTCATGTACAGATTTCTTTAGTTAATGAATTTGCTTTTTATTACATTAATCCTATGATTAATGTAATAAGTGTTTTTTGAATTCCATTTCTGGCATTTTATCAAACTCTTCATCTTCACATTCTAGTATTGAAGTATTGTGTTCTTTTTGGGATGTCATAGTATCTTCCTTATTCTTGTTTCTTGAATGCTGGGTTTATTATTAAGCATCTGTGGTGATGCTTGTTAGCTTATCTTTCCTCTATGATGGCTTTTATCTTTGAACTATGCCTCTGTGGCTTAGCAGTGTCCACTCTTTCAGTGACTACCCAGAGGTGTGTACTGGGTTTGGTCAGGGAGCTCTGTTCAATGCTCCAGGGTTAGGGGAGTGAATAAGGTGACACAAAAGTTGGACATGATAAATCTCTTCTTTTATCAGAGGGAAGGTTTGTCTGCTCTGTTGGCATAGTCTCACACATCCTCTCCTCAAAGAAGACCAATACCTGGATGCTAGCCCCACTGGGTACAATTTTCATCTATGCTGCCACAAGAACCACACAAAGGATCCATGTAGTCCTCAGTGTGAACATGAATCCTGCAGCATTGACCGTCACCAGGGAATCAGGGAACCCTGAGTATGAGAAGCCACCCAAAGTGACTGCCCAAATCCCAGCCACACCATGTGCCCTCCCAAGCAGACACAGTGTTTTCACAGTCTTGGCACATAAGGCTCCCACAGTCACAAGCACCCAGCCCCCTGTCATTTCTCCCAGCCGGATTCAAGCATCTTCTCTCAGCTGGTTGCTGGGCATGTGGACATGAGCTGGCACAGCTGTTACATATATCCCAAATGGCACCCACCCTTTTGCAGCTAGTTACAGGATGCCAGTGCTGGGTGGTCAAGGAGAGAGAAATGTGTTCTCCATTTTTTCCCTCTAGGTTGGCATTTACATTGTCCTCCATAGGGCTCCAAGCTGCAGTCTGGTCTCACTTCACTCCAAAACTGGTGTGGAGGCTCTCAGCTGCTGGGGTCCTGAGCTGTACATGTCCACACCCTCCATGTAGGTCCACAGTGTCTTTCCATCTTTTTCTCCCTAACTCTTCCCTGAGACTGTGTGTGCTCTCTCCACTTTGTTTTAACTATGTTCCCCTAGACTAGAACAGTAAGCTCCCTCCCAATTCCACCATCTTCCCTACACTCTCAATAATATTTTTATGTAACATTTTATTTTATTTTATTTTATTTAAGTTACACTAGTTTCATATATTTCATATATACAAATTTATAAACTTAGTTAGATTCCCCCCTCACCCCCTCTCTCCCCCATCCTCCAACCTCTCCTCCCCCTCCCTCTCAGATTCCCATTCTTAATTTATACCATGATCTATTTTCAGTATACTTAATGATCATTTAGTTAACCCTACTTTAAGTAATGGAATTCAACAAATAGCATGAAGAAAAAGAAAACAAAACAGAACAAAACTAAACAAAACACTGTTCCTCAATGGAAGAACAGGGCTGTAAACAACTATTGAATCTCAAGATGTCTGTTGCAGCCCAATATATTACATTAAGGTATACATTCAGTTACATTGGGTCAGGGGAAACATATAACATCTCTCTTTTGAGGATTGGTTTATTTCACTAAGTACAATGGATTCCAGTTGCAACCATCTTGTTGCAAAAGATAAGCTTTCATTTTTATTTCACAGCTGAGTAGTACTCCATAGTGTATATGTATATCATAATTTCTGTATCCAGTCAGCAGTTGATGGACATCTGGGTTCTCAACAGTATTTCCCAAGCTCCACTAAGTGCTAGGGAGACTGGGAAGAAATTAGTGAACAATCCAAAAACCTATCTTCAAAGTGGATGATGGGTATCAGAAGGAATACTCGAGGCAGGAAAGAGGATGTAGAGTAGTGAGGGAAAGAACCTTCCCCAGGGAGGTCAGAAAGGCTGCCGTGATGCAAGGCTACTCTAGAGCTACATGGGTACTTGGGGAAGGGAGAGCACCCAAGGAACCAAGAAGCAGAAGGAGCAAGTCCATTCCCTGGTTTAGGGAGGGTAGCATTCCCAAAGGGACAAGAGGTCTCCCCCAAATCTGCTTCCTTCAGAAACTCTGGAAGCGTGAGCAAAGGTCACACATTGGGAATTAAGAGAAAAAAACACCTCCCTTTCTTCCTTGTTCCTTCCAAGACCCTGCTGGATTGCAGCTGCTTGTCTGCGGGCAGAGATTTTCCCAGAGCCTGGCTTCAGATGAGCCCTGTTTGTTCCCACCAGTTTCTCATGCAGAGAACTCTGGGAACAGCTCGCTTTCCAGCTCCTCAGAGAGTCACAATACTACTTAGAGAAGAAAACTTCCCTCTGGCTGCTCCCATCAGGGATCAGGGACCACATCCTCTTGACGCCAGGCAAACCTGTGGCTTGTCTGCCTGCGTGGAGCTTGCAAGGCCAAGCACTCTGACTGGAAGGAAATAAGCTAGTAAGCAAATGAGCGAGCAAGGCTCCAGAACGCCTTGTAGACCTGCCTGCCAGCATGCCCCAAATCTCCCCTGTGTTCTCATCTTTTGAATCAGAACATTGAAACTGTATTTTTTAAAAAAGTAATTGCTTTTGGCCGGCGTCGCGGCTCACTAAGCTAATCCTCTGCCTGTGGCACCGGCACTCTGGGTTCTAGTCCCAGTTGGGGCTCCGGTTCTGTCCCGGTTGCTCCTCTTCCAGTCCAGCTCTCTGCTGTGGCCCGGGAAGGCAGTGGAGGATGGCCCAGGTCCTTGGGCCCTGCACCCGCATGGGAGACCAGGAGGAAACACCTGGCTCCTGGCTTCCGATTGGTGCAGCGCACCGGCCGTGGCGGCCATTTGGGGGGTGAACCAATGGAAGGAAGATCTTTCTGTCTCTCTCTCTCACTGTCTAACTCTGCCTGTCAAAAAAAAAAGTAATTGCTTTTGTATTTTAAAGATTGATTTATCTATCTGAAAGTCAGAATTACAGGGAAAAAGAGAGAGGGACAGAGAGAGATGTTCCATCCACTGGTTTACCTCCTAGATGGCTGCCATGGCCAGGGCTGAGCCAGGCCAAAGCCAGGAGCCAGGAGCCAGGAGCTTCTTCCAAGTCTCCCAGGTGGGTGGCAAGAACTCAAGCACTTGGGTCATCTTCCAGTGTTTTCCCCAGGCACATTAACCGAGTGCTGGATCAGAAGTGGAGCACCCAGGACCTGAAGTGGTGCCCATGTGGGATGGCAACAACATAGACAGCAGCTTAACCAGCTATGCCACAGCTCCAGCTGCTGAAATTGCATCAATAAACATGCAAACATGCAGTGTTAGAAACAAGTTAGAGTGTCGGCTTCAATGCTCCTAACAAATTGAGTGACCACCCCCGCCCCAAGAGATATGTCTACATCCTAATGCTGGAACACACACAGGATAAGGCCATGTGAAGATAGGGGCAGAGACTGGGATTATGAAGCCACAAACTGAGGATTGCCTGGATCCCCCAGAAGCTGGAAGAGGCAAGATACGCTCCTCCCCTGGAGTCTCTGTAGAGTTGGCCCTGCCAGCAGCCTGACTTTGGACATTTCCACCTAGGCCTGCAAGAGAATACATTTCTATTGTTTTAAGCCTCTGAGTTTGTAGTAATTCATCACTGCAGGAACGATACAATACCTTAGTGTTCCTTTGCTGTAATAGCTTCTGCTGCTACCCTGGCCCTTACAGCTCTGGGGGCCGGGCACCTGCTGGTTTTATAGGGAAGGGAAAAGGAGCAGCAGGGAGTGCTGCAGAAGGAAGGTGTGAAGAGTGGACCCAGGCAGAGCACAGAAAGTGGCAGAAGGGCCACACCAGAACGCCCTGGGGAACAGGAGAACCAGGGCATCTGGGGCTGAGTGCAACCAAGGGGCAGTAGGGAGGACCCCCAACAGGGCACTAGGAGGGTAAACTCAACCAACCGCACTCCTGTATACACTGGCCTGGGTGTTCCCACAGTTTCATGTCACTGCAGCTTCCAACCCAAGGCTCTGGGAATTGGACTCATTCCCAGAAAGGACTTCGGGTCTCCCTGGAGGAGCAGCGGATCCAATCCAGCCTCTTCCAAACAGGCTCTGGGCTGAGCAAAATGATTGATTCACAGCCTCCATGGCCTGCATTTCTCCAATGTGCAGACTTGAAGAGCCAGCTGACTTGTGCTGCGAGGCAAGTTCACGGCTGTTGGCTTCCAAGGAAGAAGTCTCAGGCAGCCCAACCCCGATTTGGAAGACAGCTTGCCTGTGATTGTCACACAGAGCACTCTCCGGGGACGAGGCAGCAGTGCTGGAAGTAGCACTCTGGCGTGTGTCCAGCTGTGAGTAGGAACATGGTCACTAGTCCAGGGCCCCGGACGGCTGAATCAGCCTGCCTGAATTCCTTTCCTTTGCTGAATTTGGGGGCAGTGATCAAGCAGCCTCCTTGAGAAGCACCTTGAGGATGCAGGGGAGAAGAAAGCTTCCTTTGGGGTTTCCAAAACACTCCCCTTTCGAGCTTGTTTTTACTTAGTCATTGCCTCCCTCCTGGCCTCCAGCCCTGGAGCCTGCATCCTGCCTGTGCCAGGTAACCTGAGCTCTGAATGTGCACAAAGCACCACTATGCCCGAGTGATGTTATCAGGTAGGCCTGGCCTGCCCCACGCGGTAAGACAGCGGCCGAGCCAGGGTGGCCGGGCTTGGAGCTGAAACAGGACTCCCCATGCTGCCAACCGAGGACAGAGTGGCCTCTGTGAGCAGCAAATCATATTTAGGCTCGGTCCTTATTAACATTGCAGTCATCAGAGCATTTTCTTTCCCGACTTTTAGCTCTATAACTCTATAGGTTTCTGTAGGCTGTGGATCCGCCCTGGAATTGACATTGGATGGAATGGAAGACGGGACTCTCCTTGGCTCCATTGTGGGGGGCCCATCAGAATACTGAGTGTGACTATAAGGTTTGATGAGGAACAAACCTGGTGGCCAAACCGTAAAACGTGATTGGAAACCAAGTAGAAAATCGTGTGGTCATTACAGAGGAAAATGAAGTCTTATCAGTGAGACTGCAGGTTTTGGAACCATATGACCCTGTATATATATCTGCACCCTCTCATAAACCAGCTATGTAGATTTGGTCGAGCCTCAGCATCCTCACCTCTAAAATGCAGACAGCAGTATCTCTGGGTAGACAGTGCAAACAATTTGGCACATGATGATGGGTGCTCAAAGAAACAGTAGCTTTAGTATTCAGTGAGTTCTCCAGGTCTTTCTTCCATGAACTGCTAGTTCTCCATAGCTCTGTCACACTCATGGGTACTCATCATAAGGTCTTAGCAATGTACAGTGTGGAATTTGGCACAAATTAGGAGACGATCTGCAACTAAACCAGCAAATGTATGAAAAGCCTCGAGTGTGATTGCATCACCCTTTAATTACAATAGGTTTTATGAGAAAGGTCATGCTATATAAAAGGAAGAAATTCACACTTCAGCTTCCTGGTCTCCCACCTGCAACAGCTGATGTCCACATGACCACACCTCCATATACAGGGCTTAGTCAAGGGGAACCTAATGACACAGCCATCAGGGGCCTCCACTTGAAGCAATGTAAGAAGATAGCAAAGTGGTACAAAACTCAGCCTGAAAAAATAAGAGAGCCCCTTGTCTTTGCCACACTTGCTAGCTATGTGACTTGGGTTGAATCTCAGCGAACTCATCATACAAGGGCAATAGCAGAAGTTCCTATCTCATGAATAATTGTGAGTCTACAGACGTCCCGGTGCATGGTGCTCACTATTTGCTGATTTAATGACTTTCTGGTGGGAATCTTAGGCTAGGAAGAAGAGAAAGGCAATAAAGGACACAATTGGAGGCAAGCGATGTTTGTGGGACTTCTTGTAGGTAGGAGGCAGAATGCCACTCAAATCAACATTCTTCTGTACATTTTGGAGAAAATGAGGCCAGCCTGAAACTTGACTCAGTGGAAAATGGGAAGTGGGAAGCGGGTAGTATCATTTACTGCCTACTATATTCAGGCAAGTGATAGGGAAAAAAGATAGATAGATATAGATATAGATAGCCATTAGGGGTGTGAACCAGTACATGTAATCAATCTCTCTCTCTCTCTCTCTCTCCCCCCTTGTTTGTGACTCTGCCTTTCAAATAAGTAAACAGGTAGATAAGTAAATGAATATTTTTTAAAAATTCAAAGCCAAAATCATCTGATATCAAAATCCACGGGCTTTCTTCTCCTGTTCAATACATCGTCCACTAAACCAGTGGTTGCCAATATCTGGTGTGCATCAGAATTACCTGCAGAGTGCTTTTGGAAACTCAGATTATCAGACACCCCCCCCCCATTTACTGAATCAGAACCCCTGGGTCTGGGCTCAAGTTGAAGTGTTTTATAAGTGCTTCACAGGGGGTTTTTCACATGGCAAGGATGGTGAATCACTGCTCAAGCTGTGTTGAGTTTTCTTATGCTCTCCCAGGTGCACTCTGAGGAGTAGAACTCTCCCAGCCATGCCCAGGGCGGATGAACTTTGTCAAGCCTGGAGGCCACCTGGTCAGAACAGGAACTAGAGGAACTCTGGGAGAGGTCAGTGGAGCATTTAACAAACCCACAACTTCCTTTGTCTTCACCGTTCTTGTTCTTGAAGAAATAACATAGTAAGAAATAAATGGGGGCCTAGAGAAACCATCCACAACTGTGTATGCATGTTCCCTTCTAATCTTGTTGTATACTCAACATTTTTATGCAGTCAAAAACCTGGGGCAGATATTTTGTTCCACTCTGTCACAGATATGAGCATTTCCCTATATTTTTATTTTTTGCATGTCTCTTTATAAGCTTTATAACTATTTTCACTTGTGTGAAATATTCCTCTTAGTGGAAGGGTCATTAACCTTTTTCTCTACTATTGGCTAACTTGGCATTCCTAATTTGTCAGTACAGGCTGAGTATCCCTTACCTGAAATGCTTGGGACCAGAAGTGCTTCTGATTTCAGCTTTTTTTTCCCAATGTGGGAATAGTTGTATATACTAGATATAATAAAATATCTTGGAGATGGGACCCAAATCTCAACACAAAATTTATTTATGCTTCATAAATACCTTATACACTTAGACTGAATATAATTTTATACAATATTTTCACTGCACCTGTGTTTTGACTGTGATGTGTCCCATGAGGTCAAATGTAGAATTTTCCACTTGTGACTTCATGCTGGTTCTCGGAAAGTTTCATACTTTGGACTTTCAGACCAGGGATGCCCGAATACATTACAGATAACTTTGATGTGAGTAGCTGTCCAGGAGTTTCAGTTCCCTCCTTTGCTTCCATCAATGGCCTCTGTTTAACACCTTCTATCTAGCTTCTACATTGAGCAATGGGCAGAAAAACTGAAAAAGACCCAGCTCTATCCTTTAAGATCATTTTCTAGAGAAAACGGCTGGAAAAAGCAAGTAAGTTTTTAAAATACTTCAATTAAAACACAATGAGTAGATAATAAAAGTGGTTTGGTGAAACAAGGATATTGGACAAGAAAAAGGACACTAACCGTTCTGACTGGGGAGTTGGGGATGGCTTGGGCAAGGCTTCCCAGAGAAGGGGGTTGTTGAGCTGTCTCCCACAGAGCCTGTGGTCAGGGGAGATGAGCCTAAGGGGTGGTTCAGACTTGATTTCCTTTCAAATGAGCCTGTCGGCTTCCTTTCCCATTTGTAGAACAGACCTTCTGCTGTTGGAAATGATGGCCAGGCTGCTCTTGTGAGACCAGCAACAAAGGCCCCATCACTCACGGATAGAAGACCCTTCCACTGTCTGCCTAAGCCTGTGTTGGGCCCTTTTGGCTGTGTTGGATTCCCTTCTTGCTGTATAGGTTCAGTCGAGGATTCTATGAAATGTTCTTAGTACTAGAGCTCCCTGACACCTGGCTGGCTAGCACACTTCACAGAGAACTGCATTCTTCCTTAAAGGCCAGGTCAGATCACACTTTCTCAGCCCCACCAGGAAAAACCCAGGGCTTATGCAACAGGTGTGCTCACAGCGTATCCAGATTGTCTGAGATTAAAGCTTATTCAATTTATAGGAGGTGAAAAGGAGGACTTTTAAAAAACAAAGTATATAAAATTATAGTTCAATTTTGATAGGAAAGTAAATATTTATTGAGAACAAAGAAAGAAATATAAAAATTTAGAAACTGGAAAGTACAATAAACATCACAAAGTGTCAGCTCCTTCGGCCGCAAAAGGAACAACGCTGCTCGCAGTTAATCGGTCTTTAGTAGACTTTTACTTAGGAGGAGTGGGAAAGAGAGTGGGGGACCGGGAGAAGGGGGAGAGATGGAGCACACATTCCTTAAGGTGGAAAGCTGGCGCGCCCCGCTCCTTCTCCCGCGGTCTGCTTATATACAAAATTCAACCAGTCACAGTCAATCAATCACAGTCCATGCACAGAGTTCTCCAATCCGGCACTTGATCATGCTCAGCTGTGGAGTCACGCAGCAGGCAGGGCATCAGCGCCATCTTGTTGTTTTCCATGATCCTCAGCTAGATGGAAAGTTCAATCAGCTGCTACATCCGCATTACTGCTATATGCCAAGCCCAGCATGGGGGTCCCATGGCAAGCCTATCCATGGGTCCCCACAACAAAGTCAGGAAAACAATACATTTTTTATGAATTAACTATCTAATACATTTTTATATTTTCCCATACATTTTTAGCTGCATACTATTTTGATTGTGTTTATATGTTATATACTATTTTGTATTCAAGCATACCATTATAATACTTTCTTTTTTAAAGATTTATTTATTTATTTGAGAGGCAGAGTTACTGAGAGGCAGAGGTAGAGTGAGAGAGAGAGAGAGAGAGAGAGAGAGAGAGATCTTCCATCTGCTAGTTTACTTCTCAAATAGCCACAACAACCTGGGCCAGGCCGAAGTCAGGAGCCAGGAACATCCTCTGGGTATCCGATGTGTTTTCAGGGACCCAAGCACTTAGGCTGTCTTCCACTGCTTTCTCAAGCACATCAGGGTACTTGGGTCAGAAGTGGAGTAGTCAGGACTCAGGCAAGCACCCATATGGGGTGCTGGCATCACAGGCAGCAGTTTTATCCGCTTTGCCACAATGCTGGCCCCTATTCTAATGTTTTCTAGAAAAGAGAATTGAAAACTAGTTTAGTCTGTATTTTAGGTTTGTAAAGTTAAAAATTTTTAAATATTGGTAGCTAAGATGCATTAAAAGTATAAGTACATTGATTTGCTTCATTTTATATATTTAATTTTTTTTACATTTTTATTATTTATTTGAAAGACACGCACAGAAAGAGAGATAGAGGAAAGTATTTTCATCTACTGGTTCCCTCCCTACACGACCATAATATCCAGGATTAGGATGGCCCTGGAAGACGGGAACTCAACCCAGGCCTCCCACATGGGTGGCAGGGAACTAACAACTTGAGATATCACCATTGCCTGCATTAGCAGGAAGTTGGAGTCAGGAGTTGCAACCAAGTATCAGAAGCAGGTACTCCAACACGGGGCACAGACACCTTAAGGCCAAGTACTTGCCCTTCATTTTATATTATAGCTACTGGGTTGTCCCTCAAATCATAGGAATAAGGAACTCTGATCAAATCTCTCATGTAGTTACCATTTTACACACATACAAGACAAGAGAGACACACACACACTCTACCTATGATGTGGCTTAACTGATAATTTCTCTAGGAAGTTGTTCCTGATGCCCTGGCCTAGAGAAGGTGTCCTGCCACCAGAGCCCCATGTGTCCAGACAGTAACCTGCCCTTCCCTGGGATATAATCACCCCTTTGTTGAACTGTCTCCCACTAGCCTATGTGCTCATTGAGGGCTAACAGTACTTGAATAGTGATTGACAAACACCAGTGTCCCATAACTATTTGTCAATGGGCATACAAGTAAAGATGGAGTGAAAGTCAACTCTCCAACCCCTTGGTAGTATCAGAAGTGGCAGCATAAGGGTGAGGATCCTCTAGGACTCATGGTTGGCAGTTGGTCTGCTGGCTCAAAACCAAAGCAAACTTTCTCTGATCAGATGACAGAGGGCGAAAGGCCCACTCCCTGAGGGCCCCTCTTCAAGGACACATTTGCTTAAGTCATTGACCCCAGACCTCAAAGGGCTTGCAGAGGTTGTTGAACTGAATGAAGGAACCTTGTACAGGTCAGGGATGCCTCCCTGATAACACAGTTCTCTCTGATGGCTGGGTGATCAGCCACACAAAGGAGCCTCAGGTGGTTGTAAGAGGTGTGGCATTCACTCAGTGGCCAGCCCTGGGGCCACTCTGAACAGGAAGAAGGGCTCTGCCTGCTGTGGGAGCAGGTGGATAGAAGTGAAAGAAAGACATGGGTCATTAATCAGAAGACAAAGGCCTGAGGTCAGCCTTCTTTCAACCTCGGGGTACATCTCTAAGTTTCAGGATGTGGTCCACAAATCAACTTGTCCTCTGGAAAAGAGCCCACCTGTGCTTGGATAAGGCAGTGTGCAATGAAGCAAAAAGCCCCTTACATCATGGGACTGTTTCTTAAAGATGCAACGGGGAGGCCATTTGACCCATTCCTGATTATCCACTGTGGCCAGAAATTCCACAAGAACACATGTATTCCTTTCTTGTCATGTTTTCTCCCCTGATAGAATGCAAACATTCCTGGCAGTCTGTGCCTGGAGTCGTATCACTCATTTACACTTTATGTCACATCATGCACTCCTAGCCTGGGATTTGCAGCCTGAGTCAAGAGATTTGGGAATACTCTGAAGAAGATTTCAACTATCAAAATCAATGTCCCACCTTATCAATTTTTCTAAGTATTTTTCACCATGCCTCATGTGGAATCCATGTTAGATACCAGAAATTCAGTGATACTTTTTTCATGTGGCTACTTAATCTTTTTCTTTCTCTGCACTTTCTGCCTTCTCCATTGTTTCATTTTTTAATTGAATTTCTTCTGTGTCTCTCTTTCTACTCCATCAACAACAAGCCTATAGGAGCATTCATATACAAGGGTACTTCAAAAAGTTCAGGGGGAAATATAATTAAGTTTACTGGAGTACAAAATAATTCTTAAGTCTATACATAGTTTTTTCATTTATCCATCTTCCATGAACATTTTGAAGATCTTGTGTGTATCCATGGACACTCTTTTTTTAAATTTATTTGGAAGGAAGAGTTAGACAGTGAGACAAAGAGAAAGGTCTTCCTTTCATTGGTTCACCCTACAAATGGCCGCTACAGCCGGAACTACACTGATCCGAAGCCAGGAGCCAGATGCTTCCTCCTGGTCTCCCATGCGGGTGCAGGGGCCCAAGCACTTGGGCCATCCTCCACTGCTTTCCTGGGCCACAGCAGAGAGCTGGACTGGAAGAGGAGCAGAAGGGACTAGAACCCACCACCTATATGGGATGCCGGTGCTGCAGGCGGAGGATTAGCCAGGTGAGACACGGCACCGGCCCTCCATGGACACTCTTTAACGTAGGGACAGTGGTGGGGGGGGTATGATAAACAGCATAAAAACTTTGAAGCCAGAAAGTCTGCCTTTAAACCTCAGTTTCATTGTTTGCTAGTTATATGATCTAGGGTAAGTCCTCATTTGGAAAATGATCAATAAATTATACCAACCCAGCAGCAGTCTGTGAGGATTAAATGTAATACAACCAATCTGTCTGTGTCCCATCAAATGCCTTCTCCTTTTCCCTCCATCTCCATCCGGGCCTGATAAGAGCACCCAGTGAGCCCTATGAGCACTGCTCAGTGATGTCGACAGGAGCTCAGTCATCGCTCCCATTTATTTTTTTTTCATTTTCCCTGATTTTAAGCTCACCTTCACCCTAATAGTAGTTTTCTCAATGAGATTGCAATCACTCTGCAACATGTTAGTCTGATCTTGAAAATAAAGTTGCCTCTTCTGATCAACTGGCCAAATTGGAATAGAAACCCTTTCAGAACAATGGCATCCGAAAGTGTAGAATTCGACAGAATTCGATTCAGCTGCATCAGAATCTCTAGGCGCGTATGCAAAGCTGCAGACTTGTGGGCCCTATCCCGCAGCTCCAAACGGGGTCTCTGAGTACACGGCCTGGAATCCAAGTGATGCTGATGCACTCTGAAGCTTGACATCTATTTCCCAGCAGGGTAAACCTAGGATCTAAATTGACTTTTCAAGGATAAGAAAGCATTCCTCAGCCCCACTGATCATTCCTAGCAGTGGGATGACCCTTTTCCCATGCCAATGAGACTAAAGGCAATGACTGAATGCCCATAGCTGGTTAGTGGTAGAAGAAAACCCAGGTCCTGTACTTCCAGGTGCAGCTGTCTTTCCACAGTACTGTGCTGTCTCACCCTCTTCTTGCTCTCAATAGTCCCTTCCAGAGAGTTCTTGGCACCTTACAAGGAACTCACAAGAGGCACAGAATCCGTAGACAAAGGAGTAAAACGTGTGTGTGTGTGTGTGTGTGTGTGTGTGTGTGTGTAAAAGAGAGACAGACACACAGAGATGCAAGGAGAGACAGACATATCTCCTTTTCCTTCCTGTGGCCATTACATTTTCTCTGAATTTCAAATCCCCTGTAGAGGGTAGATGCCTGATATGTTCTTTTTAAGTTCCTGAAAATGCAACTTCAGGTGAGTATAATCATAATTACATTCCATTACAGGGGAGGAATTTAGATTACTCACAGCATTATTTCTTATAGATCTGATCTACATGTCCATTTAGGTATCTTATGTGCTTCCTTATAGTTAGGAACTGTTCTATCAAGTTTCATGCTTCCACCTGATAAAAGATTTTTGGACCAAGGTAATCATTTAAAATATTAGCCATTATCTGACAGAGAAATTAATTTAATGAAGCCTTAGGAAGAGTGTGGTTGAAAGAGCGGTGATCTGAACACTAGCAGATCTTATATTCCAGCCCAAGGAATGAGCTCTGGAGCTCTGGAGCAAGTCACTTAGCCTCAGCAGGCCTCGGTTTCCCCACTGGAAAAATGAGACAGAAAAGCCGAGTGCGTCTCTACCTGCAAACATGTTGGCTGACATGTTCACTCCTGGGAAACATGGCATCCCAGTCTGGACACATAAGAGCTCTCAGAGGTTCTGAAGGGAAGAACCCAGTTTATCTTCTCTTGTGTCCAGTTCACTCTCCTATTCAGGAAGTATTTGTTGAGCACCTGCTTTATACCAGACATTCCTCCAGGAGCTGAAGATTCAGCAGAGAACAGAACACCCAGAAATTCCTTCCTGCGGGGAACTTGCATCCTAGTAGAAGACACTTGTCACAAGCAAAAATAAAAATTAAATTATACAGCATATTAGGAAGTGGTGAGGCTTGTGGAATACAATGAATTAGGGAAGAGTACTGAGTTAGAAGGGAGGGTGAGTGAATAATAATATTCTTTGGGCCGCCACTGTGGCACTGCGTGTTAACACCCTGGCCTGAAGCACCAACATCCCATATGGGTGCCAGTTCAAGTCCCGGCTGCTCCTCTTCTGATCCAGCTCTCTGCTATGGCCTAGGAGAGCAGTAGAAGATGCTCTTGGGCCCCTGCACCCACGTGGGAGACCTGGAGGAAGCTCCTGGCTCCTGGCTTCCGATCAGCACAGTTCTAGCCATTGCAGTAAACTGGGGAGTGAACCAGCAGATGGAAGACCTCTCCCTCTCTGCCTCTCCTCTCTCTGAATAACTCTGACTTTCAAATAAATAAATAAATAAATACTTAAATGATAATAACACTCGTTAAGATAATCCTCAGGGCAGGCATTTGGAGAAGCAGTTAAGATGCTGCTTGAGATGCCTGGATCCCATATCAGAGGGTTCGGGTTCCAGTACTGACCCCGCTCCTGATTCTAGCTTCCTACTAATGTACACCCTAGGAGGCAGACAGCGATGGCTCAAGTGCTTGGATCCCTGCCACCCATTTAGGAGACCTAGATGAAGTTTCTGGCTCCTGGCATTGGCCTGGCCCAACCTCAGCTGTACAGGCATTTGGGGACAGGAACTATGAATGGAAGATTCTCTCTCTCTCTGTCTCTCTCTTTCTCCCCCTCCTTCTCTCCTTCCCTCCCTCCCTCTCTTTTTCCCTTTATTCTATATCTATGTCTGCATTTAAGTTAAAGAAAAAGATTTTTAAAAGAATAATTATTGCTAATATCTCTGGATTTGACATGTAAAAATATGACCTGAGAAATCTCTGTACTCAAATATATCCCAGGGCCTTTCTCCTCCCCAAATCATCTACTTCCCCATGAATTACCACACCAGGCATGTTACTGGTGAGTAGGGAGAGAAAGAACTTGTCTTTGGCAGGTTACTCCCACAGCATCACACAGCTGTGTCATTCAGTTCACTGACCCTAGCACTAAGCGAGATGCTGTTAGGAGACCTGCTATGTAAGAGAGAGAAACCATTCCACCCACCCCAGGCAGCAGAGAGTTTTGCTGGATGAAATCGCTGAGAAGATAATTCTAGGCCAATGTCTGCAGTGCAGGGGGATACAGTGAAAGATGTTAGGGAATAAATTATAAGGCTTATCATCTAGCATCATTTCTGCAACCCCAACCCAAATGAACCTCCATTCTGATGCACTTCAGATAAAGGTGTTGGACTAGATGACCTTCTCAATCACTTATACTGTTAAAACGTTATACTATATAATTGTATGTGAGATGATTCCTTCACTTAGCAAGCATCTATTGGGTTCCCAGTGGTACTTGGCTCTAGAGCCAAAATAAGTAACCCAAGAACCCTTCTCTGATAAAACAAAAGCCACTCTCATTTAGTAATGCCATTGGATAACATTCACTAAGCAGTGACTAAGTGCCAAACACCATTCTGAATGCTTTTCATGCGTAATTCAGAAACTTTTGAGTTAGACACAGTTGTGAGCTGTATTGTGGGAGGTAGGATTCTAAGATCCCCCAATGACCCCCATCTTTGTAGCATGCCTCTGTTGAAGGTGTGTTAATGGGGTGTGGCTGGCACTGTAAGACAGCGGGTTAAAGCTGTGGCCTGCAGCCCCAGCATCCCATATGGGCAGTGGTTCGAGTCCCAGCTGCTCCACTTCTGATCCAGCTCTCTGCTATGGCCTGGGAACACAGTAGAAGATGGCCCAACTCCTTGGGCCCCTGCACCCATGTGGGAGACCCAGAAGAAGTTCCTGGCTCTGTTCAGTTCAGCTCTGGCCATGGCAGTCATTTGTAGAGTGAATCAGCGGATGGAAGAACTGTCTCTCTCTCTCTCTCTCTCTCTGGCTTTACCTCTCTATATAACTCTTTCAAATAAATAAAATAAATCTTTAAAAAAAGGTGTGCTGATATGTCACATCTGTGGCTGTGTGCAGGTGTCACCAATGTCTCTAGTCAACCTCCGAAAGGGTGATTATCCCAAGTGAACTTAACCCAATCAGATGGAATCTGAAAAGAGACTGGGATCTTTCCAAAGAAATGCAAGGATGAGAGGGAGTTCATGAGAGAGATTGGCCACTGCTGGCTTGGACAATGAAGAGGACCACACAGTGAAATGGAAAATAACAACCAGGACTCTGGCCAACAGCCAGCAGAAAGGCAGGGACCTCAGCCCTGCAGCTGCAAGGAACTGCACTTGAACAAGTTTGCAAACATATTCTTCCCTAATCAAATCCTCTAGATGAGAGTACAGTCTGGGGGACACCTTGCTTTCTACCTGCCAGGCCCCTGAGGCAAGGACCTGTGCCCGGGCTTCCTTTTAAAAAAAAAAAAAATATATATATATATATATATATATATATATATACACACTTATTTGAAAGACGGAGTTAGAGAGAGAGAGAGAGAGAGAGAGAGAGAGATGACACAGAAAGAGAGAGGTCTTTGAACCACTGATTCACTCCCTAAATGATCATAGTGGCTGCAGCTGAGCAATCCGAAGCCAGGAGCCAAGAGCTTCTTTCAGGTTTCCCAAGTGGGTGAAGGGGCCTGAGGATTTAAGCCATCCTCTGCTGCTTTCTCAGGTGCATTAGCAGGGAGCTGGATCAGAAGTGGAGCAGCCAGCACTCAAACAAGCTCACATATGGGATGCTGGTGCTGCAGGCCAGGACTTTAACCCACTGTGGCCCAGGGTCGGCCCCTTCCTTTTTTTTTTTTTTTTTTTTTTTTTAGATGAATTTATTTGAAAGGCAGAGAGATAAAGGAAGGGAGAGAGACACACAAAAAGATCTTCCATCCACCGGTTTACTACCCAATTGGTCACGACAGCTTGGACTGACCAGGTTAAAAGCTGAAATTCCATCCAGGTCTCTCACATGGATGGCAGGACCCAAGCACTTGAGTCATCATCCACTGCCTCCCCAGGTACATTAACAGGGAGCTGCATGGGAAGCCAGGACTTGAACCAGAACTCCAATATTGGATGCTGGCATTGCAAATGGAGATTTAACCTACTGTGCCACAATGCCAGCCTCTATGCCCAGACTTCTGGCCAACAAACCTATGGACTAATAAGTGGGTTCTGTTCTAGCAGCTGTGTTGATGGTGATTTGTTGCACAGCGTCTTCATCTGTTTTCTGTTGCTATAGCAGAAGGCCTGAGACTGAGCTATTTCTAATGGGAAGCAGTTTATTTAGTTTATGGTGCAGGAGGCTAGAAGTCCAAGATCAGGTAACATTGCATTTTGTGAGGGTCTAGTGGTGCACAACAACATAAGCAGAATGGTGGGAGGGCAAATGGGTTCCTGCGGAGAAACAAAACACAAGAGGAGGCCTCATTTCATAACAAACCACTCTTGCAGTAACAAAACCTATCCCATGAGAAAAGCATTGAAATCCCTCTTAACAATCCAATCACCTCTTAAAGACCCTACATCTCAATACTGCCACAGTGTTGATCAAATTTCAGCATGAGTTTTGGAAAGGAGAAACCATAGCACAATCAAAACAGAACACAAAAATCAGATATACCCATTTTATGATCTGAAAACAGGCAGAAAAGGGTAAGCCGCTTGAGCAAGATCATATCACCAGGAAAAACCAAGCCAGAATTATGAACCCATGTGTCTTGTTCCAGAGCCTGTGTTCTTATGTTCTACTTCCTAGCAGAGAACTAAACTATAATCAGGTACCCACATTACAGCTAACTAAGTACAATAACTGAAGTTAGTGGCTATAAAAATCAGTAATTATCAACTCTATCAGGGAAATACATCAATCACATCTTCAGCAGAATCCATTGTTAAATATTTAGGTGTTTTGCAAACTGGTCATTCAACTGTTGGCAGTTTGAAATAGATTATAGAAGAAGTATTGACCTCATGAAAATTGGTGATTACTCCAAAATAGGTTTCTTGCTTGTTCAATAGAAGAGCAGGTTGACCAGCCCACCACTCAGATGAATGATTCTTCACATATGACACATGAAGACATATCATAGATAAGTGTTGTGCGGAATCTGAGGAAAGAAAGGATTATTGTGTGATAGGTCCAGTGAATGTTCTCATGGAAGATAAGAGCCTAGCTGGTTCATGGAATACAACAGTGAATGTGGGAAGTGCATTTCAAAGGCAGGGGTGACACATTTGTACAGTGGCACAGAGGTGGGGAGGAATGTCACATGTGTGAACACCTGGAGCACAGTGTCATGCTGGGCACATCATTCTCCATCATGAGATGCTGGCACAGCACTGTGTCATGAGAGCAGAGAGTGTTTTGCATGGGAGGGGCTTGGATGGATCCCAGCAACATACCAGATGGGGCAGGAGGTGGGGCGTTCATGACTGTCCATCATGTGAGACCCAGAGGCCCAGGGCATGGTATACTGGAATGGGAAGGTGGAGATCAGGGCCCCATCACAAAAGAAGAGTGCTAATATGAACCCAGCTGGAAACCAAGCTCATATCAGCTGGTACTGGCCTGGGTGTAGCTACTTGATGTAACAGATGCACTAACTGGACAATGGTTTAATTTTAGTCTTAATTTTTCCAATAATGGAAAAATAAAAATTGTTCAACATTTAATTGCACACCATTTATCAGAGCCTTACTGTGCAAGGTGAAAATAATTTGTTGAAAAGAATACATTTCAGTCTTACCCAGGTGTGTTATGGCTACATACAATAAAAACATCTTTGGGTGTGTTTTTAATGTACTCTATTGGACACCCCTTTACACCTCTTTAGATCCTTTTAGCCAGCTGCTGCATCACCCACTGGTGCACTCCCCAGATGGCTACCATAGCCAGGGCTTGGCCAGGGCTGGGCCACGCCAAAGTTGATAGCAAGGAACTTCATCCAAATCTCCCACATGGAATCAGGGGCCTAAGGACTTGGGCTATCTTCCACTGCTTTCCCAGGTGCATTAGAATCAGAAGTGGAGCAGCCAGAACTCAAACCAGTGCCCATATAGAATGCTGGTGCTGCAGGCAGTGGCCTGTCATATAATGGCTCTAAACAGGGAAAAGGGGTCCTGGTTGTTAGATCTGCTTGCTCACTAGAAAGGTGGGTCTTGGACTCAGCTACAAGATTCCTTACTTAACTGAGATACAATGAACAAACTTCTAATCCTGTCTCTGGGTATTTCTTCTCCTGGTGGATAGAGTGACACAGGGTTGATGGAGATGGAATGAGATGGTATAGTGACAGGGGTAGATTTCATGGTGACCTCCCGTGACTAGCAAAAGATGGCATACTATGGTAGGAGGCTGAATAATGGCCCCCAGAGACGTCCATGTTCTAAAACTTAGAACCTGTGAATGTTACCTTACATGCCAAGGTCTTGATTAAATTAAGGATTTGGGGAGGAGGCGGTTGGCTAGGGTTAAGCAGATGGATCCTAAATGTAACCATGAATGTCCTTATAAAGAGGGAGCAGAGAGCTCTTACTACAGAAGAGGGAGATATGAGGGGGAAACAAGGGGCTGCAGCGATGTGAGGAGACAAGGAATGTTGGCAACCTCCAGAAGGTGGCAGGAGGTAAGGAGTAAATTCTCTCCCAGAGCCTCCAAAAGAAATTATCTCTGTGGATGTAAACCTTGGCTGACCCCATGAGACTCAGTTCAGACCTCTGGCTTCTTAACTGTAACAGAACAGGCACTAGGTTTGTAGCTGTTTTGTTACAGCAGTTGTAGGACACTCATCTGAGTGTTTATGATCTTGTGAACTGCTCCTATTGTCACTGTCCTGTCTGGTACCAAAAGAGTATACCCCATTCTCATGCCTTTCCAAACAGGGCCTCAAGTCATGCTTCCAAATAAACCTTCTTTTTGGATATGGCACCATTTTTCTAGATAACGTCATCATTTTGCCTAACACTAATGGGACATACAGAAATCCCAAATTTTTCCCAAATTCACATACATAGTACAGATTCTCCCAAATTCAAAAAAGGAGTAAAGACAGGAAACAGTTGAAGAAAACCCTAAAATGCTGCCTGTAATACATTTGTGTCAAACAAGCAACCAATCATCCATCTGTTGATCAACTGCTCATGTCTGAGTAGTTGATGTATGTGTGACAGTCACTGCAAGTCAACAAAAGGGTGCACAGCTTTCCTAAGGAAGAACCCAGTGTGCATTTGTGAGTCAACAGTAAAATGTAGTGCCAAAAAGTCTGGCCTCTAATTTGTCATATGGATTTGGGAAAGTCACAACCTTTCTGGGTCAGGCTTTTCCCTCTTCTTAAGAGTTGGGTTAGAATGGTAGATGACGTTTTCACTTTTGCATTATCTTGCTTGCTATGTGAGCTTCTCTGTGAGTACCCACAACAGCACTGTAGGTGAAGTATTGTTAGGTTTATCTTAGAAGTGAGGAGTCGGGGCCAGAGCAGTGGCTCACTTGGTTAATCCTCCACCAGTGATGCCAACATCCCATATGAGTGCCGGGTTCTAGTCCTGGCTGCTCCTCTTCCAGTCCAGTTCTCTGCTATGGGTCTGGAGGGCAGTGGAGGATTGCCCAAGTGTTTGGGCTCCTGCACTTGCATGGGAGACCAGGAAGAAGCAGCTGGCTCCTGGCAGCACTGGCCATAGCAGCCATTTGGGGAGTGAACCAACAGAAGGAAGACCTTTCTCTCTGTCTCTCTCTCTCTCTCACTGTCTATAACTCTACCTGTCAAATTAAAAAAAAAAAAAAAAAGAAGAAGTGAGGAGTCAAGCACCAGGTTCCCACACCTACAACTACCAAAGTCCGTCCTATCTCACTGCAGACTCCAAACTTCTCCCATTGCATCACAGCACGTGACATTAGTCAATCCCCATGGCCCCTCTCACTTTCAGCATTCTGTAGCTCTCTCTGTGTTTGTCCAAACTATCTGTTCATTCTGCATAAAATGTACATCCCTAGCCTTTACTTGTTGAAAACCAACAAACACCATCACATCAGTTTAGGTTAACAACTCTTCTATGATATTTCATTAAAAACTTGCTTAAATCTTTTGTGTAATCCTTATTTAAGTTGATTTTGTAGAAAAACATTATGTCTGTTTAACTTCCCAAGCATATCATAAGACCAAAGGGTGGCCAGCACCGCAGCTCACTAGGCTAATCCTCTGCCTGCGGCGCCAGTACTCCAGGTTCTAGACCCGGTTGGGGTGCCGGTTCTGTTCCGGTGGCTCCTCTTCCAGTCCAGCTCTCTGCTGTGGCCCGGGAAGGCAGTAGAGGATGGCCCAAGTGCTTGGACCCTGCACCTGCATGGGAGACCAGGAGGAAGCACCTGGCTCCTGGCTTCGGATCAGTGCAGTGCACCGGCCATGGCGGCCATTTGGGGGTTGAACCAACGGAAGGAAGTTCTTTCTCTCTGTCTCTCTCTCTCTCTCACTGTCTAACTCTGCCTGTCAAAAATAAAAAATAAAAAAAAAAGACCAAAGGCCAATTCTTTTTGTACTCTCAAAGTGTAACTAGGTATATATGATTTAGACAGAAGGGGTGCATAGGAACAGGGGCAGAGACTCCTAAACCTTTTACTCTCTTGAGATTGTGTTTCAGAGGCTGTCCTAAGAAAGCTAATCTTGGAACACGGTAATCAGAGAGGGCCAGAACACCAGTTAGCCAAGGAAAACTGCCAGAAACTCGTCTGAGTCAGAGTTTTCAACATCCAATGTATGACCATGTATGTTGCAAATAGGAAGAGCAGGAAGGGCCCTCCTGCTCCCCCATTTTTACATCCTGAACACTCCCTTAACCCTTGCTATAAAAGCCCTGGCAAAGTGCTTCTCAGGGAGGCAATCTCCTTAAGGTATGCATCTTTGCACTGTCATCTTCCCCTACCTCTGTTAAGTATAGTTCTCCTCTGAGAAAATCTGAAGCTGATTATTTGGACCCCTTCTGTCTGCTCTCACCAGCACCAAGTGTAACTCCCACACAGTGTATACTCATTATCCATTAAATTAAATGTACAGTCTGGAACTGGGAGTCCGAGTGCCTAACTTCTAGACCCCTTGTTGCGTGACTGCATATGTGGGTGTTACAGTGTTCGATGTATTCATGAACTTGGCCAAGCCTCCCCTTGACCGACCCTAATGTAACTGATTTCCTTCAAAGGGTGTGTGTACATCTGTGCCTGACGTGAGTGGGTCAGAGAGCGTCAAGGCAGTGTATTGCCAGTAGGACTTCCTTATGCTTATAGGGCTGTAAGATCCAATTAAAGACATTTCTATAGCATTCCGATTGTGAAACTAAGAAATGGTTCTTATTTTCTCTAAATGAGTGGCATTTTTTCCCGAAAGAATAGGGACATACTGGAAATGAGTGACATGAGAGCAAACTTCACAGTGTCTAACCACTCCACTGTATAGTTCCAACTACTGTGGTGGAGGAGAAAGTCCTTCCGGTAGCCAGAGTATCTAAGAAACTGACATGTCTTTCATTCAGACGAGGAAGAGAATCCCGCAAACGTCGGGTGCTGTAACAGCAAGGATCGTGTGCATTCCTTGTGTCTCAGATTCCCTCATGAGGTCTGTGTAGCTCCTCCTATACAGGGATCCCTGGATCTATTCTCTGCTGAGACAGGGCAGGGTGTTCCATCTCCAACACAGTGGTGGACCTATGTAACCCACAGACTGGATGATTTCTTTAGTATCTTGAGACACATTTCAAGAATATACAGCAAAATAAGGACGCCTCAAAAGTCAAAATCTAAGGGAAGAGAGAGAGAAACAGAGTCCCAAAGCTAATACTCTGTCTGAAATCATATGCCTCATCCAGGATCTATGAGTTTAAATTTTATACCTCGCAGGACAAGCAGAATCACAGACCAGGGAGTGCACAGGTTGTGGAGACTACTAGGACATCGCAAATAAAGCTGGAGCTCCTAAAGTTTGCAGCCTCAGAAGAGAGAGAAGCAGAAGTCTCCCTCCATCCCACCTAGGAAGAGGAAGGAAAATTAATGCTCACAAATCTGGGAGATGAAGCAAGCAAAAATTCTTCCCTAATAATTCAGCCAACCCTCATGGGAATTTCAACTCCAGATTCAGATGACTTGGGTTGTCTTTGAAGTTCTAAGTCAAAAATGCAGTCATGGAGCAAGCCCCAGGTTGGTGGTATGTCCTGGTGAAATCGGACATGACCCCCTAAAATCTACACAAAAATGTGGACCTTTAAATTTTCCCAGAAGTGCTATCTGGGGTGCCACATGTGCTACCAGAATTTGGAGTGCCTTATGATTTCGCCATGAGCTTATTACTAAATCCCCAATATTAATAAGCCTGAGAGGGTTCTTGGCTAATATTTAGAGAAGAATTCTAAATATAAACAAGGCAGCATTGTACGTTTTAGGCTTTCTTAGTGAGAAAGATGCATAGGAGAGTGAGAGCTTTATTTAAGAGAGAGAGGTGAGGCCAGTGACGTGGCTCAAGAGGCTAATCCTCCGCCTTGCGGCGCCAGCACACCAGGTTCTAGTCCCGGTCAGGGCGCCGGATTCTGTCCCGGTTGCCCCTCTTCCAGGCCAGTTCTCTGCTGTGGCCCGGGAGTGCAGTGGAGGATGGCCCAAGTGCTTGGGCCCTGCACCTCATGGGAGACTAGAAGCACCTGGCTCCTGCCTTCGGATCAGTTCGGTGTGCCAGCTGCATGGAGCCTGCCGCGGCGGCCATTGAAGGATGAACCAATGGCAAAAGGAAGACCTTTCTCTCTGTCTCTCTCTCTCACTGTCCACTCTGCCTGTCAAAAAAAACCAAAAAACCAAAAAAAAAGAGAGGTGAATAGGGCTTCATACTGAGCACCAGGAACCAGCCACGAGAATGAGCATCTAGGCCAGGAAGCCTAGAGCACATGGCCTGGAGGTGTAGGGATACAGCAAGCCCCCTCCTGGCAAGAGTCCAGGGAAGAAGAGAGCGCAGACACACTGTGTCCCAGGCTTTTAACCCACTTCCAAAGGAGAGTTGTTAATCAGCCTGATTGACTGGTTGGCACCCAGGTGTGGCCATGTAGAGGGATGAGGTCACACAGGGGCGTGGCAAAGATGTGGCCTTCCAGTTCACAAATCTAATCAATTTTAGCCTTTATGACTGCCTACTTCACTGGCACCTGCTACTTTCTGTCTGAAGGTGCCTATCTTCAGTTCAGGTCTCAAAGAAGTCCCACAGATATGTGCCAAGC
Organism: Sylvilagus floridanus; assembly: GCA_949820135.1. Lineage (NCBI taxonomy): Eukaryota > Metazoa > Chordata > Mammalia > Lagomorpha > Leporidae > Sylvilagus > Sylvilagus floridanus. The sequence continues at coordinate 126,705,671 of OX463225.1, forward strand.
AAAGACCTCAGAATCAAAAAAATTATAAAAGCTCATAATTCCACAAGAAAACAAGGCACTATGAGAACCAGTAGAAACAACAGATCAATCAGAGCTGCCAAGACGTCAGCTGCCGAACCATCAGTCACACACCGTAAGATAAATATGCCAACTTGGTAAAAGAACGAAATGTAAGAATTGAAAATCTGAGCCAGGAGTAAGAGACTATAAACATCACCATACAGACTCAAAAAGACTAAGTGGGGGTTGGAGGATGTGCCTCATGACACAGTAGGTTAAGCCACCTGCGACACCAGCATCCAACACAGAGTGCTGGTTTGAGTCCTGTCTGCTCCACTTCAAATCCAGCTCCCAAATAATGAGCCTGGGAAAGCAGCAGATGCCAACCCAAGTACTTGGGTCCCTGCCACCCCTGTGGGAGACCCAGATGGAGTTCCTGGCTCCTAGCTTCAGACTGGCCCAGCCCTGACTATTGCAGCCATTTCAGGAGTGAACCAGTGGATGGAAGATTCTCTCTCACACACAAACTGCCTTTTAAATAAATAAATAAGTCAATTTATTTATTTGAAAAGCAGAGTTGCAGAGAGGGAGAGGACGAGAAATAGAGATCTTCTATTCACTCGTTCACTCCCCATATGACAGCAACAGCCAGGGCTGGACCAGGCCAAAGCCAGGAGCCAGGAGCTTCTTCCCGGTCTTCCACATGGGTACAGGGGCCAAGTACTTGGGACATCTTCTGCTGCTTTCCCAGGCACATTATCAAACAGTTGGATCCAAAGTGGAGCAGCAGGGGCTCAAACCAGTGCCTAGATGGGGTGCCAACATTGCAGGCACCCACTATGCCACAGTGCAGGCTCCATCATTTTTTTAAAAAAGAGAAAAAGTAAATTGGGTTTCTAGAAAAAAATGGATTTTTTTAAATGGCTTTTGTTGCCAACAGCATGGTGGTTTATTTATATACTTGAACTAATCCTCTCCTTACATACAACTAAAAATACTGATTTTTTTCTATCCTGCTAAATGCATCCATGAGCTAGTAAAAATGTAAGGAATTGTCAAGTCAATAACTAAGTGGAGGCGACCAAGCCAGTTGTGTGAATTTGAACATCATTTTTCTCCGCTATTCTAGAACCTGAGAGTTGCAACTTAAGTAGTCTACTATCAGTTCACCTACAAAGAATGGGGAACCCAGAGAGCCACAGGCTCAGCATAAAATCAGTTGTATCAAAGTCTGCATCGGAATGGAAGTCAGGGAATTATCTCTACTAAACGCCAATGCTCAAGCAGGTTCTAATTCCACCTAGATGATTCAAAGGATCCTCAACCACAGTACAACCTACCCCAGAGTGACAGAAGCAAATGCAAATCTACCCGTAGAAACCCACCTCCACCCAGGCATTGGCTTTTCAAAGCTAAAATGTCAAAGAAGAACAAAAACTTTCCATCAAAAATGACTATGTGGGGCCAGCACTCTGACATAAAGGTAAAGCCGTCGCCTGCAGTGTCAGCATCCCATATAGGTGCAGCTTCAATTCCCGGCTGCTCCACTTCTGATCTGGCTCTCCATTATGTCCTGGAAAAGCAGTGGAAGATGGCCCAAGTGCTTGGGCCCCTGTATCCTTGTGGGAGATCCAGAAGAAGCTCCTGGCTCCTGGCTTCAGTCAGTGCAGCTCTGGCTGTTGTGGCCATTTGGGAATGGAAAACCTCCATCTCTCTGTCTCTGCCTCTCTCTAAATCTGCCTTTCAAATAAATAAATAAATATTTAACAACAAGTGATTAAGTTACTGTGGAATCACACACCATGAGCGAATTCTGCACGTGGCAGGATAAAATCTGCAAGAACTATCATATGAGAATATAAAATATGAGTAATAAAGTTTCAGCATACAAAACCTGAGAAGTCAAGAATATGCTGATGGAAATAATGAACCTAAATAGAATTCATAGGAGTAAAAAATAATCCCCCAAAGTATCAACCATCAAAAATAAAGTAAATTTAAATAAAATTTATCAATGTGTATTCACCAACGGAATTAAGAATGTAAAACGAAAACCATAAGCTGGAAGAAGACATCTGTAACATGTACAAATAGACAAAGAGACTAGAGAACTCTTATCCATGCAAAATAACCAAAAAGTGCATCAAGACATAGTCCAGACATTTCACAGAAGAAATACAAGGGTGCTTCCATGAGGCCATGGAAAATATGAGTTGCCATTATAAAGTAAAAATAAATCAAACTATTGCCAATTGAAGATTTTCTGTACTCATTAAATATTTGATGGATGAAAGAAAGGAGACAGGAAAGAAGGCAAAAAGGCAGGAAGTAAGGACTGGAGGAAGAAGGAAGGAAGGAAGGAAGGAAAGGGAAGGGAAGGGAAGGGAAGGGAAGGGAAGGGAAGGGAAGGGAAGGGAAGGGAAGGGAAGGGAAGGGAAGGGAAGGGAAGGGAAGGAAGGGAAGGGAGGAGGAAAGGAAGGAAGGGAAGGGGGGAAGGAGGGAAGGAGGGAAGGGAAGGGAAGGAGGGAAGGGAGGAAGGGAAGGGAAGGGAGGAAGGGAAGGAGGGAAGGAGGGAAGGGAGCACAGGTTCCATCTCAGGCTTTGCACTTTGCATTCTTGGGGTCTTTAAATTCCTATTCAGTTGCAATCCTGAGACTGAGTTTAGGCTCCAAGGTTTATAACCTTAGAAAGAGAATTAAATGCTGGGAACCTGTTTTCTGGGTTTATTTTTTTTTTTTTTTACTTTTTTTTTTTTTTATTTAGGATATAAATTTCCAAGGTATGACTTATGGATTACAATGGGTTTCCCCCCATATTTTCCCTCTCCCCCCGCAACCCTCCCCCCTTGCCCGCTCCTTCCACCCTTTCGTTCATGTCCAGATTCGTTTCCAGACCCTATAGCTGTGTGTTGGGGAGGGTCAAGTGCAGCAAGGCTTGGAAGGTGGTGATCAGCTGGATGCAAATGTTAGTTGTTCCCTCAAGGCTTCAGCCCCAAGGTCTTAGACCTCCCTGTAAACAAGTTTCTGGATCATTGGTCTCCAGAGGCCCCAGGGGTTTAAGCCCCACCTCCTCCTTGGCCACAGCCTGAAACCCCTTGAATGGCAGACAAAGTCGTCCTCCTGCAAGCAGAGATAAGGAGACAGAAAGGGTGTTGACAATAAGCTTCATCAGACTCTAGGGACCTGCTTCCCGCAGGGGGCACAGCCAGGTCGGGAATGGACTCAGGTCAAGAAACTGAGAAGACCCGGGGGGCCAGGCTGAGGGCTGGAATTCAAACCCTTTCTTCACCTTAGGAGAAAGGCCTTCACCTGCGACACTCACATACCCCCTGCCCCTGCAGTCTGAAAGACTGGAGGCTTAGGAATGTCATCCAATCTGAGCCTAGCGCAGTCCAGACAGGAGGGCCTCAAGGATACAGGGAGGGAAGATTCATCCTGTGGTCTATCTTTCCCGTCAGAAGAAGCTGGCATGTCCCAGAGGAGGGCTGTCTGAGAGCTGAGCAGAGACCCCGCCAGCCAGCCCCTGTCCCAGGAGAGCACATGTACACTACACCCCAAGGGCCAGGTGTTGGGACACTGCTGAAGAGTCTTCTCAGGTCAGGGGGACTCGGGCTGCAGGGCAGGTAGTAGCATGGCCACTTGAGCCACCCACTGTGCTGCGGCACAGGGAGTTACTCAGGTTCCTCAGGACAGGAAGGTACTGAGTCTGTCTTGTGAATCGGAGTGTCTGACTCCAGAACCCACTCTCCTAACTCTGCTCTTCTCCCTATTGAGAGCAGCAGTCTGTTCTGTGGTTAATTTTCTTTTATCTTCTTTTTTTTAATTAATTAATTTATTTAAGAGGCACAGTTACAGAGAGGCTGGGGGGGAGGAGGGGAGGAGAGGGCTTCCATCTGCTGGTTCACTCTCCAGATGGCCATACCTGCTAGGGCTGTGCCGATCTGAAGCCAGGAGCCAGAAGCTTCTGCCAGGTCTCCAACGCGGGTGCAGGGGCCCAAGGATTTGGGCTTTCCCTACTGCTTTCCCAGGCCATAGCAGAGAGCTGGATCAGAAATGGAGCAGCCAGGTTTCAAACTGGTGTCCCTATGGAATGCCAGCATTGCAGGTGGCAGCTTTACCCAATATACCATAGCCCCAGCCCCCATCTTCTTTTTCTGAGAAAAAAAAAAAGATTTATTTATTTATTTGAGGGTCAGAGTTCCAGAGAGAGAGAGAGAATTTTCCATCTGCTTGTTCACTCTCCAAATGGCCACAGTGGCTGAGCCTGGGCCTTTCCAAATCCAGGAGCCTGGAATTCCATACACATCTCCCACATGGGTGGCAGGAGCCCAAGCAGCATCTGATGCTTTCCCAGGTGCATTAGCAGGGAGATGGGTTGGAAGCAGAGCAGCCAGGAGTCAAATGACTGCTCATTTGGGATGCTGGCATTGCTGGTGGTGACTTTAAATGACTGCACCACACCACCGGCCCCGAGGTTGGTTTTCTGGCCTGAGACCACCCTTATGAAGCCAGGAATAAGGCAGTGCCAGAATAGGCAGGCCAAGCCCCCTCCTGTTGACAGACATCAGTGTTTGGAAGTGCCTGGCACTGGCTAGGAGCCAGAATATGAAATCGTGTGGCAGCCTTACTCTCACACAGCCTGTAACACAGCCCAGCCTGAGATTCCATGGAGGAGGGGCCAGCAGAGCCCTCAGAGAAGCAATATATAATCTGCAACTTGAAGGCTAAGCTACTTAGCCAGGCGAGGGAAGAAGGTTTAGGGTGAGCAATCACGCAAAGACCCAGTGCAGGGCATGGTAGGGAGGTGGGGGAAATGTGGAAAGAAAGGGCTTGATGTTTGAAGCTGGCAGTGACAGAACCACATTTGCCTTCAAAAAATTGACTCTGGCTTCAGGGCATAAATGGGAAAGAGGGTTATTACTCAACCGTGGTCCTGGTGGTTGACAAGGAAGGAATGACAGTTACTGTGGCCAGGCTTCAGAGAAGGTATGGAGAAGGATCCCTAAAAGACCAGTAGAGCCTCCTTCTGCTCCCCAGGGCCCCAGAAACAGCCATCTGAAGAACCACAGAACAGGCATTAGGGGTCAAGAGCCACTCTTGTCATGTTCTGACTTCTAGGCCTGTTCCCAGAGGTATCCACAGAGGTACAAAGGCAGGTATCACACTTAGGCTACCAGGTCTGACCTGGCCAGAGAGCAAGCCCAAAAGAGCTGGGAAAAAGTGTCCTCCAGTTGTTACTGTTCACCATCTATTCTGGGGAGCATGGCGACCCACTCACCCACTACTTCCAGCCCCTTCTTCTCCAAATGATCCTTACGTCTGCTGCCAGTGGGATATGGATGAACCATATCTCATCATTTCACTTTTCTGCTTAACATTCTTCCAAGAAATGGCTGTGAACTTCTGGAGCCTAAGCATGAAACCAGGCAGTAGCACCCAGCTGTGCTCATTCTCTGGGTCCTCCCTTCTGGATACTCTCATTGCTTTAAAGAGGGGATGTTTAACTTAGCATTTAAGACACCAGTTAAGATGCTGGTGTCCTATATTCGATTATCTGGATTCACTACTGGTAGCTTCAGGATCCACAAGAGAGAAGGCCCACACTTCCGGGAATGGAGAGTCCCTACCCATAATCCAGGAATGAAAAGCCCTAGCCAAAGGTCCCCACAGGTGCCTAAAAGTCAACCAATGAGGATCAGACATACCTCAACTTTTAACCCCCATGCCCTGTATCTACAAAAGGAGCCTTCCCAACCTCTGACGTGAGACTTCCCCAGCTCTGTTGGGACTGGTGAACCATACCCGGGAGTGGAATCCCAATAAAAGCCTAGAAACTGATTCATTTGGCTGGGAAGATTTGTTACCCACCTGACATCTTGCAACTGCCTAGCTGTGAATCCTGGTTCTGGCTCATTGGTAATGCAGACCTTGGGAGGCAGTGGGTGATAGCTCAGGAGGTTGGCTCCCTGTCACCCACATGGGAGACCTGGATTGGGTTCCTAGTTTTGGTCCAGCTCAGCCCTCATTCTTGTGGCCTTTTGGGAGTGAACCAGCAGCTATGAACTTTGTCTCTCTGTCTACATGTCTTTTCTTGTCTCTCTACCTCTCAAATAAATAAATTTAAAAGGTCACTTTCACTTATGAATGTAATATATGAACCAATAAAAATTATTCCTTTCATTAAATCTCAAGCCTTGAGTACACATCTTTTTAATATTCAGGATGATGATAAACCCAGGAAGCATAAAACACGTGTGTGATTGCTGAAGTTGAGTTGACTTAGCTGCTAGTGGAACAGCTCCCAATCGATGATGATATTAACAGATGTGATTTTTTTAAAAATATGGTGTAATAAAATGTGTCAACATTGGGAATATCTACATAACAGTGAACAACATTTTCCAAAAGACCAATGAATAACATTGCAAAATTAAGCCTGGACTAAGAGACATATTCAAAGTCCAATATTGATCAGTGAGGGTGGATATGGGCTGCAGCGGTTAAAATCCAAGTTGGATTGCCTGCATGGCATATGGGGGTGCCTGATTTGAATCCTAGAAGCTACTATGTTTCCAATCCGGTTCCCTACTAATGTGCACCCTAGGAGGCAAGGGAAATTGCTCAAATACTGGGGTCCTTGTCACCTATGTGGGAGATCTAGATTGAGTTCTGGGCTCCTGGCTTTAGCTGGGCCCAACCACGGCTATTGCAGGCATCTGGGGAGGGAACCAGCTGATGGAAGATCTCTTTGTGTCTCTCTCTGGGTGCCTCTCTGCCTTTCAATTGAAGTAAAAATAAATAAATAAAAATTATGATAGCAGAGTAGTGAGTGGATTTTTTTAATAAATTTTTATTTTTTAGAACAGGTTTAAATTTAGAGAAAAATGATAAAGATAGTACAAGGAGCTCTCATTTAACACACCATCAGTTTCTCCTATTACTAAGATTTTAGCCGGCACCACGGCTCACTAGGCTAATCCTCCACCTGCAGCACCAGCACACTGGGTTCTAGTCCCAGACGGGGTGCCAGATTCTGTCCTGGTTGCTCCTCTTCCAGTCCAGCTCTCTGCTGTGGCCCGGGAAGGCAGTGAAGGATGACCCAAGTGCGTGGGCCCTGCACCCGCATGGGAGACCAGGAGGAAGCACCTGGCTCCTTGCTTCGGATCGGTATAACTCTGGCTGTAACGGCCATTTGCGGGGGGTGAACCAACGGAAGGAAGACCTTTCTCTCTGTCTCTCTCTCTCTCTAACTGCCTATAACTCTCGGTCTCCCTCTCACTGTCTAACTCTTCCTGGCCAAAAAAAAAAAAAAAAAAAAAAAAAGATCTTATATTGATGTGCTCCATTTGTGAGAGGTGATGAGCAGTGTTGATGCACTATTATTAACTAAGCGATTTTTACTGCGGTTTCTTGGATTCTCCCTAATTCTCTTCTCCCGTTTGGTGTTTGGGGGTGTCTTGCAGGACACCACCTAACCTGCCATCTCCGCATCTCCTTGCACTCCTGTTGATCTGATGACTCCTCAGACTCTCCTTGTTGTGATGACCTTGACAAGTTTGAGGAATACTGACCGGGTACTTCGCAGACTGTCCTGGTGTTTTTCTGGTGATTAGACTGGTTTGTGAGATGAAGACCACAGAGGAACATTACCATTCTTACCTCATTTGCAAGTTACTGTACCATCAGCCTGATTTATGAATGCTGGTGCGACCTCAGGAACCTGCCGGAGCTCAGAGCTAAGCCTCTCCACTGCTATCTTTTTCCCCCTTTTGTACTATTTTTTGGAAGAGAGTCACTGCCAACCATTCACACTTAAAGAATATGTAAAGTTAAGGGAGTTTAACTCCACCTACCTAAGGGTACAGAATACATAGCAATTATGGGGAATTCATTTATTTATTCAATCATGCATTTGTATCAATACAGATTCATGGGTATTTATTGGATTCTTAGAGTATCATTCAATACTATTTTTTTAAAAAATTTATTTATTTACTTAAAGGCAGACTGTCAGAGAGAAAGAGGGACAGATGGAGAGAGAGAGAAGAAATGTGTGTGTGTGTGTGTGTGTGAGAGAGAGAGAGAGAGAGAGAGAGAGAGAGAGAGAAAGAGAGAAAGATCTTCCATTTGCTGGTTCAGTCCTCAAATGGCCCAAATGGCTGGGACTGGGCCAAGCCTAAGCCAGGAGCCTGCTTTCCTAGGTGCACCATCTGTTACTTTCCTAAGAGTATTAGCAGGTTGCTGGCTATGAAATGGAGTAGCTGGGACTGAAACTGGTACTCCAATATGGGACGCCAGCATTGCAAGCAGTGCCATGACACCAGTCCCAATACCACTTGCTAATTCTGTTGTAAGTTGTGCTTCCTTTGGCCGTGACGTGCTGATCACTGTGAGTTTGAGTGTACACATGTGCTATGAGTTTTGAACACCTCCTTACTTTCTGGTGTCACAAGATGCTCCAGGCTCATCCTGTATATTTCCTGCATAATATTTGGAATATATTGATTATAATAAAATGTATTATTAACAGTATCCTTTTCTTTTAATCTTTTGTACACAGCTGCTGAAAGATGTGGAATTACGCAGGTGGCTGCTTGTATAATTTTACTGGCCAGCACAGATCTGGACCACAGCGCAGACCTGACAATCAGGTTAGCAGAAGACCTGGTGTGAGTCATCCTTCCGCCCCACCCTGTTTCTCTACACTGGCCAGAAAACCCCTCCATTTAACTCTAAGCCAGGGCCCTGCCTGCCTTTGCAAAGCGAGGTAATTAACACGGGATCACTCAGAGCCAGCTCTTTCCCTCCCCTGATAACATCATGGGAACTCCCCACGTGAAAGGCAATCTCCCAGCAGATCTCAGGCTGGGCAGCAGGCAAGATGTGAGGACAAAGGAAGAACTGTTGATGGAATGTTCCAATCCTTACAGGAAGGTCAATCCCAATCCATCCTCTCTCCTCTCCTCCTGCACCTGTAGAGCTCCCCATGAAAGTGACTCCCCATCTCTGAACTTCCCAGGCTTCGCCATGTGCCACAGATCTTAGTAGCAGCCCTGGGGTGGCAGGGAGAAGCCTTCTCACAAACACCCTCTATGGAGTTCGCCTGACCAGGTTGAATCTTAGACACCTGCCTGACATCCCACAAAGGCTGGTTCAAATCCACCTCTCTGTTCTGAATATATTTGCCAAAGGCTATCTTTCTAAACCAAAGAGGAACACAGTGTTGTAAGATTTTCTCAGTGCTTCCTATTTTTTATATAAAATTATGTAGTTACTTTATTTGGAAGGCAAAGAGACAGTGAAAGAGAAACAGAAAGACACACAGAGAGCTCTCCCACCTGCTGATTCACTCCCCAAATGTCTGGGCCAGACCAAGCCCAGAAGCCAGGAACTCAGTCTGGGTCTCTCACATGGGTGGCAGAGACCTAAGCATTGCAGCCGTCATCTGCTGCCAGGGTGCACCTTAGCAGGAAGCTGGAATCAGGAGTGGAGCCAGGACATAAACCCAGGCACTCCTATGTGGGATACAGGTATCACAAGTGGTATTTTAACTGCTTGCGCCCAACAGCTACCCTATTGTTCCTGTTTTTAAGAGTACTTTCAGGGGCCAGCACTGTGGCTCACATGGTTAATCCTCCACCTGCAGCACCAGCATCCCATATGGGCTCCGGGTTCTGGTCCCGGTTGCTCCTCTTCCAGTCCAGCTCTCTGCTGTGGCCCAGGAGGGCAGTGGAGGATTTCCCAGGTGCTTGGGCCCCTGCACCCGCATGGGAGACCAGGAGGAGGTGCCTGGTTCCTGGCTTCTGATCGGAACAGCACGCCGGCCTTAGCGGCCATTTGGAGGGGTGAACCAATGGAAGGAAGACCTTTCTCTCTGCCTCTCTCTTTCACTACTCTACCTGTCAAATAAATAAAAAAAAAAAAAAGAGTACTCTTAGGTTCCCAGTCACTAAAGTTCAAGATGTCTTTAACTCTTGCTTGTCTGACAGGTGATCAGGTCCAGTGACTTTTGCCACCAACTGACTCCAGAATCAGGAATCCTTTCTCTCCATTCCCACGGTCTTACATAAAGTCACCAGTGGGACTATAATAATTGCACGCATTCCTGGCAGCCACTTGTCTTGCACTTCTGTTCCTTATACCTATCTGGAAAGCAGGCATCTTTATCCCCATCTGCTGATAACGAACAGGGATTTGACAGGGATAGAGTTATGGTATTAAATGACGGATTTACAGCCTGAGTCTGTCTGATTCCAAAGCTTGTGCTCATTCCACACTGATTTCCCTATCTCAGTGTAATGGAAAAAGGGAACAGCTAAAACCTCTTCTGTCTAAACTGTGTCCATTTATCCGCTGGTCCATGTCCGAGTGAAAGGTGAATAAGCTAATCCCTACCATCAGTTGTTTCAGGCATCCGGCTGTCAAGTTATGTGACAGTGAACTGACAGCAACTGGAGGTCTGGCTTGCTGAGATTTATACTCAGGTCATGGTGATGTGGCTGACTTTGTTTTGTTTTATATGTATTCACCTTACACTTGTTGTTAAATAAATTGTCCTATATTTTTTAAATGTACTATGCATAGTTAATAAAATGCCTTATCCCCTAACTTTTCTTTAAAGATTTAGTTTTATTTATTTGAAATACAGAGTTAGAGAGAGGTAGAGACAGAGAGAGAGGTCTTCCATCTGCTGGTTCACTCCCCAGAGGGCCACAACGGCCTGAGCTGCATCGATCCGAACTCAGGAGCCAGGAGCTTCTTCCGCGTTTCCCACACTGGTGCAGGGGCCCAAGGACTTGGGCTATCTTCTACTGCTATCCCAGGCCATAGCAGAGATCTGGATCAAAAGAAAAGCAGCCAGGACTAGAACCAGTGTCCATATGGGATGCCTGCTCTTTAGGCCATGGTGTTAACCTGCTGTGCCACAGCACTGGCCCCTTACCCCTGACTTTTAAGCTTTGCAAGCTCCATCCTTGACTTACTGCATGTCATGGTACTGTCAATTTCTAGCAGGTGCTCTGCAAAGACCTGTTGATGCCTGGTAGCTAAAGCTCAATCTGTCAAGGAGGCATCCGAAGTCCTTCCCAAACTACCATGGCCCTAATTTCACAGCACTGTGGGCCCCACTTCTCAACTACACTTCTTCATGCTTCCAATGTTGCAGCCATCTTTAACATAAACAGTAAATGTTGCTCATGCCCTAAATATTTCCTCTTTCTGGACTATCCTTCTCCATCCTGTATTCCTGGCATTCTCCTCACATTTCAAGGCCTAGATTAAATAGCACCTCCATTGTGATGCCATTCGTAACCATCTTTATTGACTTTGCCTTTGGAACTCTGCATATATCATAGTGAAGGGCTCAATTCTCTCTCATGATGTTCACAAATCTTTTCTCACCAGATGAAAGTATTCTCTGCAAGGAAGATTATTTCCAGAACCCAGTGCATTAGGAAAACATACAACCCACCCCAACATGAATTTTTTTCTATCTTAGCAATACCAAGCAAAAGTGTATGAAGGAAAGTGTATGCAGGATACAGACATAACATCTTAATCAGAAATATGATGGAGGAAAATATTTCCTCAGATTAAAATGGAAGTCCTGGGGATAGGAGACCACAAAGTCTTCTTATTTAAAGTTTGGGAGACCTTAGAGAAATTACATCAAAATGTGCCCAGAGTATGGTGATAGATCATGATGGCTTTGGAGAAAGGTGTTTATGGCATTAATTACCATGATGGGTATTTCCCAGTGATGACAGAAGGCCCCTTCCTCTTATTCCTATGTTGTCTTAGCCTTTCTTAATCATGGATGTAAAAGGGTCAGGGAGTTGGGTTAAGAAATCCAGTGTAGTGGGAAAGGGGGCTGAACCTAGATTATCATTCTGAAAACAGAAACAGCCAGGTGGGATTGGTGTCGTGGTGTAGTGGATAAAGATGTTGCCTGCAACACCAGCATCCCATATGGGAGCCAGATTGTGCCCTGGCTGCTGCGCTTCCAATCCAGCTCCCTGCTAATGATCTGGGAAAAGCAGCAGAATGTGGACCAAGTGTTAGGGCTCCTGTCACCCAATGTGGGAGACCTGATGAAGCTCCTGGCTGCTGACTTCAGACCATTTCAGCCCTGACCACATCAGACATTTAAGGAGTGAACCAATGGACGGAAGATCTGCCTCTCTCTCTCTCTCTCTCTCTCTCTCTCTAATCTCTCTCCCCCTCTTCCTCCCTCTCTCCCTCTCTCTCTCTATCTGTATCTCTACCTCTTTCTCCCCAACTCTGTAACTCTTTCAAATAAAATAAAGTGAATCTTTAAAAAGCGGGCCGGCGCCATGGCTCAACAGGCTAATCCTCTGCCTTGCGGCGCCGGCACACCGGGTTCTAGTCCCGGTCAGGGCGCCGGATTCTGTCCCGGTTGCCCCTCTTCCAGGTCAGCCCTCTGCTGTGGCCCGGAGTGCAGTGGAGGATGGCCCAAGTGCTTGGGCCCTGCACCCCATGGGAGACCAGGAAAAAGCACCTAGTACCTGGCTCCTGCCATCAGATCAGCGCGGTGCGCCGGCCGCAGCGCGCCGGCCGCGGCAGCCATTGGAGGGTGAACCAACGGCAAAGGAAGACCTTTCTCTCTGTCTCTCTCTCTCACTGTCCACTCTGCCTGTCAAAAATAAAAAATAAATAAATAAATAAATAAATAAAGTGTAGGGTGGGCAGGCTTGTGGTCCAGTGGTTATGTTGATGCTTGACATGACCCTATCCCATGTTGGAATGCCCGGTTCCAATCTAGGATACTCCACTTTCAATCCAACTTACTGTAAACTCATACTCTGGAAGGCAGCGAGTGATGGCTCAAATACTTGGGTACCTGCCACCCACATGGGAGACCCAGATGGAGGTCCTGTCTCCTAGTTTTGGCCTGATCCAGCCCTGGCAATTGTGAGTATTTCAAGAGTGAACCAATGGGCAGATCTCTTTCCATCTGTCTTTGTCTCTCTCTGCCTTTCAAATAAAATTAATTTTTTTAAATAAAGAGAGTTATAAATTTTGCAAAGCTGTGTTTTTAAACTGAAATTCATACTCACTACCCTAGCCTAGTGACTAGCACAGTGAGTGTTAAGTGGATGAATGAAAATGGATTCACCACACAATCGAGCCTTTTGTGGTGTGCCTGGTGATTATTATTGGAGTTTAAGGAGAATAATTAATAACATCATTGTCTTTGCTTCCCAAGATTGCAACTAACTAGAAAACATAAAGGAATTGGCCAAATTGAGTTTTTTTTAAAAATTGGTCAAACTGAGGCAGAGTCAGGATCCCTGATGCAATCCCCTTGAATGCAACTCTCCTCCAAACTTCATTTCTGCCTTACTAACACAGATGAACCAAGAACCCCAAGGTGCAGGCCACAGGGAGACAGTAGTGACCATAGATCCGGCAGTGCTAAGCCAAGCACACTGAGCTCCTCTACCTAAACCATCCAGCATATGCTTTATCCTCTTCCCATGGGGAGAAGCCAGTTAGTGATGAGAGCAGCCGGGAGTGTTTCTCTAGGAATTCTCCACACCGAAACCTGAGACCAGAGGAATGAAAGCCCCTCTCTAAAATCAACAAATATCTGCTTATTGACCTGACATACAATTTGTGATGCATTCAGCTCCATGGGGCCTCCCGATTGCCTTAATCCTCTCCCAGTGCTGTTTGGTGGATCCTCTACTCAGGCTGCCTGTTCAAGGTAGAATGAGGTGAGGATCTTGGTGTCTTGAAGTCCTTGTTCCCACTTCAGAACGGGAGCAAACTTTCTCCTCTTTTCTGTACTTAGCCCCAAATCGCAGCTGATGGCTGGGAGAGATTGTCTTCACACCACAGAAGATGAAAAGAACAATTTGATTCTCTTTCATCCCTGTCTCTCCTGGATCCCTGACACACACACACACAACCTGCCTTGGGCTTTGTCTAGATTATAATGTAGGGGGCTGGCATTAAGGGAGAACAACTGGCCAGTCATGGAACTGTGATGTGTGGCCAAACCTCCTTGTAAGACTGTGTGTATATGCACATGTATGTATGCAAACATGTCTGTATCCACAGACATGCATTTATTTATTAATAATTTATATTAATAAAGTTACACTGAAACTAGAGTAAGCAGGAAATAGGATGTAGAATTGCTTGCTCATTCTCTTCCAGGAGGCTGGGTAAGCTGATGAAATTCAGTATTGGTGGTGGATGCCCAAACATGTATTACAGCATTTAGCAAAATGTGTTGGGATGGCATGAGCAGGAAAACTGTCTCAATTGCCTTTAGAAGACAAGAGAACCCAGCTGTAAATCCTGTGCCTTGCAGATCACCTGTACATTTGAAAGTCACAGGGTAATCATTCCATCTTCTGTCTACCTTGCCTTGGTGACTGCCACTACCTGAGATTATATTGTCTTGATTTTTAGCTCATTGGCATATACTGATATGCTTAGATTTTTTTTTTCCTAACTACATTTGGCTTTGTGTATTGTTTAGGATTGGGTTTGGCTGTGAGTCAAAAAGTACAAAAAACAGTAACTTTAAAAAAGAGTTTATTTCTCAAATTTTAAGTCAAGACATAGTTCAGAGTTGGATGGCAGCTTGGTTCCCTGGAGTCCGATGGAATCTAGGTGTCTTCTGCTTTGTTGTTTCACCATGTGTGGTCTCCACTCACAGGTTCATCTCGTGGCCTACTGCAGTTGCTGCAGCTCCAGCCATCACATTGGCAGCCTAGCCGACCAGAAAGGAGCAAAATAGAAGAGGAAAAGGGTATGTGGCACTTGTATTTCTGAGGAAGGTACCATGTGACACTTCTGTTATTTCACTGGCCAGGACACACTTTGCACTCTGAGAGATGTAGGCTTCAGTCCAAGTCACTTTGTGCCAGTGAAAAATGTCAGGTATCATTTTAAAGAGGTCATGGGAATGACTACCAGCCTCAGTCACACAAGAAATACAGCACCTTTGATCTGCACTGGAGAAATCCTGGCAATAGCCCCGTCACCAACACCTTCACCATCAGCCTCAGCCAGTGCCTCTTATTCCACCAGAAGGTCTCTGTGCCTTCACATGTGACCATGGCTGACCTCTTCCCTCCGCATTTTTACCTGCTCTAATCCTTTTGATTATAACGGCAGCCTTTTTCCTCTCACCCTATCTGAATTCTTTGACGGCTCAGTGTGAGCTCCGCCTTCTTGGAGAACACTCTTTTTCCTTTCCTTTGTTCCAGGAACATCTCTCTTTGCAGAACTCCCATATAACATGTTATCTACACCAGCAGTCTCACACGTGCATAGGTAAACAAATATGTTAAATTCATGTGACTGTCTTTCCCCTTTACCTAGACTGTAAGCTCCTTGTAGGCAGGAAAGATAGTCTGACTTCCCTGTGCCCCTCACAGTGCCTGGCCTGACAGATGCTCCTACACACCTTGTCACTTGGAAGTCAGAGCTTGGGAGACAAGCAGAGGACCAGGAACCAGGAGAAATGAGTCAGAAACTCAGCTCGGACCCTAATTATCTCTGTGGTCTTGGGCAAAACACTTCTCTGAGCATCAGGTTATGAAGAAGTACCTGCCTAACTAACCCAGAAGGCTGTAATAAGGAACCACACACACACACACACACACACACACACACACACACCTTTGTACGGTATCAAACACTGCAAAAGCATGAAGGAATATAGCTTCCACGAGTATTTTCTTCTGCAAGTAACAGAGGCCACCAAGTCTAACTGGAGCAGCAATGGGTCCCTATCAGACTAGTAGAGCAGACTGCTCATGGAATCAAAGGGTATTCGGAGCCCAGTCTTGGACACAGATGGCTTCAGGGCAGCTCCAGGGGCCAGGCAACAGGAACCGTCCGCCCCTCTCATCAGGCACATCGCCAGAGGTGAACCAGCTCCAAACCTCTCCAACTTCGAGACCACTCTGTCAGATTTAAGTACCAGGAGGACCTGGAAGGGGAGCTTTCTCTGCTCCTGGGGTACAGAAGCCCAGGTCACCTTGACTGATAGTCCTACAAAGACCGCCCACGATGAGGAAGGTCAAGTTCCCCAAGGAAACCAGAGTGATGCTATCAGAAGGAGGGTGAGTGGATGCAAATGTCCTCTACTGCAGGTTTAATAAACAGGTGATGAGTGAGTGACAGTGGCCCATTCGTTGATTCTGAAGACATTCTGCACTCTAAGATATTCTGCACTGTTTCTCTAGACCTTATCAGCGAACACCTTGGACAGCACCCATTAAACAGGTTCCTTCTACCCAGGGTAATTAGAACAAGACCTTAAGAAGGAGAAGCAGAATCACTACTTGACAGCGGGAGAGGTGGCTAAAATCTCAGCTCTATTGGCACTGGCTCTGAGAAATCCTTTCCCACTTGCCTCTGTGCATTCTATTCTTACAGCTCTAAGCCTTCTTTGTGACTCACAACACAGCACATGTAAAATTTACTGTAATTTTTGGTCAATGGCTATTTTTTCCCATAAGCTATAATCTCCATGAGGCATGGCCAATACTTCTTTTTGCACATTTCTTATTTCTACTACCTATCCCAGAGCCTGCCATACTCCAGATGTTTAATACTTATTAGATGGAGCAAATGAGTGAATAAATGAATCAATAATATGCTAAAAGGGCCAAGGAAATTGGTCAGCTGCATAACTAACTAGCATAGTCGTTTCCACAACAAAACAGGGAGGAACACCACCTTCCCTTCCTAAGCACGGGGAGTGACAGAAAGGAGGTAAAAGATAGTGATAGGTTAGCTAATGCACCACCCACTGGGGGCTGAGCCACACATGGCTCCTTTTCCAGAATTCTCCCCCAGGTCAGGGGTGGGAATAGAAGGTTCATCAAGCAGTGGCAACTGTGATTTCCGGTGGCTGGAAGAGGAAAGACATTATTCACACTCTGATCAGGGATAGCCCCTCCTTGCAGGGGCAACCTGAAAGCCGGAGCACTGTTTGCATGCATATCATGCCCCCCGAGTGGCCCCATCCACAGGTGCCTCCTGAGACAAAATGCTAAGACACTCTCCAATTTGTATAAAACTTAACAGTCTGCAATGCTCTTTTGTAATTATTTCTTTGATGTTCACAACAATCAAACCATAAGTTAGGCAAATGTTATTGGCCTCATTTTATAGATGAAGAAATGAAGGCTCAGAGCTTTGCTTAAAGATACACATTTAGGGAACAACATATATCAGGTCATCTTCAATTCTCCAAGCCATTCACTCACAGAAGGACTATATTTCACCGTTAGAGAGTTCAGGTCCTTCTGTTGAACCCTAACAATGGGTCTCCCCTTCTAGTCACTGAACATAATGTTACAACATCACAGACAATGAATTTACATTAATTTGGTTCTGACTCTGCTGTGACCCTGATGGTAAGTTTCATTGTTGTTATATGATACTGCTTTTCATCCCAGGTTGAAGTGAGTTAGAGAGAAAAAAAAAAAGACAGAAACTGATTTTGATTTCATTTGCAATTTGGTTAAAATTTTATTTTGTCTTTGGGTTTGGTCTGATGAATTAACTATTTTCTTCTGAATTTTGATTTCTGTTAGGGCAACACAAATTTCTCCCAAGCAGTAGAGATTCTGTCTCTGGATCCAAGCTCTCCACTCTGCTCCCAGTCCTAATGTCTTCCTCTCTGATGCAGGTTGTGCAAAGGTGACACCGATGGCTGGAGAAATCTCCTGTGACCTGACCACTTCTCCCAAGGGATCAGAGTGCTTAATGTGTCTTCACAATTGGATTTTACCCACATGCCTTGAGACCCAACACAAAACAAGCCACTCCCCCACAATTCTGGCTCAAGCTGTGTAAGACTCTCACTGAGATTTAAGAAAGTTATGGTGGGCCGGCGCCGTGGCTCAACAGGCTAATCCTCCGCCTTGCGGCGCTGGCACACCGGGTTCTAGTCCCGGTCGGGGCGCCGGATTCTGTCCCGGTTGCCCCTCTTCCAGGCCAGCCCTCTGCTGTGGCCTGGGAGTGCAGTGGAGGATGGCCCAAGTGCTTGGGCCCTGCACCCCATGGGAGACCAGGTAAAAGCACCTAGCACCTGGCTCCTGCCATCAGATCAGCGCGGTGCGCTGGCCGCAGCACGCCGACCGCGGCAGCCATTGGAGGGTGAACCAACGGCAAAGGAAGACCTTTCTCTCTGTCTCTCTCTCTCACTGTCCACTCTGCCTGTCAAAAAAAAAAAAAAAAAAAAGTTATGGTGAGAAGAGATGAGGGGACTCAGTGAACCAAGGTGTATTCTTTGTTTTCCTCAAATGTGGTCTGAGACCCCAAAAGCCTTTAATCAATGGCCAAACCCCAAGGGCGGGTCTGGCTCATGGTTAGCAGCAAATGCATCTACTACTTACCATGTGCCAAGTGCAGGGCTAAGTGGTGTGCATGACTTTTCTCCTCTGTCTTCACAACCCCATTGAGGCAGCAAAAAGTATGCTCTCTTTACCTCAAGCAACCAGCGTAGCAGAGAGAAGTATCTTGCCCACAGCCACACAGCCAGTAAGTGGAGGAGCTGGGATTTGGATCAGGACACAATCACTTTTCAGGTGCAAGGGGAGAAGAGAAAAGAAAACTGGCAACAACCAATCCCCAAAAGGTTTGGAAGCCATGGGCAAAACCTTCATTCTGCACGGAGGAGAGGCAGCTTTCTTGCCCAGCTCCTGAGTCCTGGGTCTTCTGCCTGAGTAAAACTGTATGTTTCTATCATGATTGAACTACACAGCATTTGGAGATTTATTTGTTGCACTGAGTAGTATGAGCCCAATTCTCTACACAGGCACAAACCAGCCATTCAGGCTCCTTGAGAAGGCCAAGGACACTGAAGGACGAGTAGCTGGTTGTTGGTAACCAGGAGGGACAAAGGCAGGTGCAGAGACTGGGGCAGATAACTCAGGCCTGCCCAATAGCAGACAGGCTGAGAAACAGGCAGGCTCCTCGTGTCAGGAACAACAGGACTTGAACAACTGCAGATGAGAAAACATACATAGAATGATGCCACCACTTTAGTATGCCTCCTGCTCTTACATTAATACTGTTCCCTCACTTCTTTTCTCTACAGCCATAAAATTGCCCATCCATAAACAGGCTGAATAGCCCATATGGAAAATGCTTAGGACAAGAAATGCTTCTGATGCTAAATATTTGCATAAACACAATACCTTGGAGATGAGACCCAAGTCGAAACAAAACTTATTTGTTTCATAATCACTTTATATGACAGCCTGAAGGCAACTGTATACAATAGTCATATTTTTACTGCACCTATGTTTTTACTGCAACCTGCCACATGAGGTCAGGTGTGAAATTTCCCACTTCTTGCATCATGTCAGCATTCAGAGTTTCAGATTATATTTTGGATTTTCAAGATTAGGGATGCTCAAACAACATCACATTTAAAATTGTTAAGGGAAGTGCATTTGGCCCAGCAGTTAAGCTGCCAATTGGGACATCAGTGTTCCACATCCTAAAGCTGGGTTGGATATCCACTCTCAGCTTCAGATCCCAACTTCCTGTTAATGCAGACTCTGGGAGGCAGTGGAGATGGCTCAAATAATTGGGTTCCTGTCACCCATGTGGGATACCAGGATTATGTGCTTGGTTCTTGCCTTTGACTTGGCTCAGCCTTGCCCATTCTAAGCCCTTGGAAAACAGTAGACAGTGTATGAGAGTGTTTTCTGTGTGTGTGTGTGTGTGTGTGTGTGTGTGTGTGTTTCTATGTATCTGTTTCACTCAATCTCTGAAACAAAATAAAAATTTTAAATCATTGAGAATTTTGGAAGAATCTATCATGGAGCCACCATCTGCAGCTCTGCTCTCCAAACCTGGCTAGGCACCTACCTTTAGCCCTGAATGGGGACTTTTTCTCCGGCCCCATGACTCTGCTCTGACTTCCAAGCACATGTTCATGCAATGCATGGTACAAAACACCCTGCCACAAGTGCCCTCCATGGTGATAATGAAATGATCTCAGTGCCTGCTTCTGTGTGGGTGTGGTGAAGACTGGGATCTCCAGTCATTGGCTGAAGGTGGAGGACCCCTTTCTCTGTGTGTCTTGCTGCCATCATTCTCTCCATTCATTGAAAGCTTGAAGACAAAACCCATCATGTGCCCCTGGTTGTCTGCCCATCACCCCAGCCCTGAATAAACAACAGTTCATTTGTAAGAGGTTTTTAATTTCATCTCGGTTTGCCATTAAGGAGTGGAATAAGGATCTCTATTCATTTTCACTCACAAAGGATCTGCTACATTCTCCAACTGATCTTTACCACAGTAACCTGCGGAGCCACACAGCAGCTGCATAATTTCCACACATCACACTGATTTGCGTTTCTTGGTGGTTTGCATAAATTATAAACAAGAGCACAAAAATCACACAACACAGACTCTACCATAAGGGACATGATCCCTCTAGCCTTGCAGAGAGTAGAGGGGATGTGTCGCTGAGTTCAAGACTCTGATGACGTCCCCAGGGGTGAGACCAAACCTGTCACAGCCCCTCTGAGACAAGTCTAAGCTGACCCTCTGTTTCTCCACCTACACACTCTGGCTTCCCAAGAGGACTCCCAACACAGAAGGTCCCCTCCTAGCACCACAATGGGAGATCAGGGTATAGAACTGGCTGCCTGTACAATGGCTGCTGGGTAATCTGTGCTCCAGGTCAGACAAGTGAGCCCAGAGGAAGAGTTCTGGGTTTCTCTGTGGGCTTCCCTGTCTCCATGAGCTCTATGAGGTTGTTGAAAAACAAGACTCTCTACAATATGGGTCCTCAATCATATGTTTCTACTGAGATGGCAAATCTCTCAGGCTATCTGGGCCACATACAATCATCACATTTTCCTTATTTTTTTTAATAATAATCCCTTAAAAATAAAAAGCAGGCCCTGAGGCCATAATTTATCACTACCATGCCCTCTCCATGCCCTTAGCCTAGCCCCTTCTCCTTTTGAAGGATGAGGCATCCCCCAAGTTGCCCCAGCTGCTGTTCCTGCCAGCCCAGGCAGTACAGAGGGAACTGGAAGGCAGTGCTGCCTTCCTGCTCTGCCTGCTGATTGGTGTGGGTGCATTTGAAGCCAACATCAGGTATCAGCCTCAGCTCTGCCCATGTGTCCTGGGGGTGAACTAACTCTGGGGTCCCCCGTGAGGTAGGTGTGCACTGTTAGCCTCATCCTCACTTGCAGATGCTGAAACTCAAGGGCAGAACCGACCTTCCCAACACTGCCTGACAACCATGTGTCAGAACTGACAAGCAAGCCCAAGAGTCTGGGCTTCCCATTTTCCAAGAACATGATAGGGGGTTGCTCCATCCCACCCCAGCCCAGTAATTCAACCCCCAAGTGAGCAAAATCCACAAGAGAACACTATCAGCCACCTAGAGTTGCCTTCCAGACCTCAATGACACTCTAAAGACAGAATAAACTCAAGCACTCAAAGCTACGGGGCTGGGTGGAGTGGCCCCCTCTGCCCTGCCGACAAGTCTCTTCAAACTAAAAATAAAGTTTATAAAAGTAAATTATCTCATTTTATAACTTAAGTGCATCAAGCATTTCCTTAAATATAGTTCACACTGAAAATAAAGTTACTTTTGCTGTACAGTTGGTGTCTGTTATAATTAGGAATAAACTTTGATGATAAAGTATGAAAGGTCACACACTCACACATCTATCTATCTGTCTGCCTATGGCGTGTAGGTGGATAGACATATGCACCTCTTGACAAGAGCTTCCCCAAAATGGCGGGAAGTTGTTAGGAGTCCCTAGGTATCTAGTTTGCATGAGAAGATCTATATTAAAAGTCCCTGTCCTTAATGATAAACACATCTTCATATCTAATGCTAAGACTCTTAATAGAAACATTAAACTATGCAATCCATAATGTATTCAGTCTTTGGAAATGCTGAGCTACCCCATATCATTATACAACAGCATCTCCAACAAAACTCCCTCCCCAGCCCACCTCTTTCCTAGCCTCCTGTCCTCAAGCCAGCAACCCCTTCCAAACTGTGGTTGTTGTTCCACATGGGAGCCTAGCCATGGAACTCTAGGAAAAGACTCAAGAGGTGAAGTAAGAATTCTGCATGGAATACAGGTGGTCAATGGGGTTTCCCACTCTGGACTGCAGGGGCCCGGCTTCCGAGGTTGCTAGAAAACAGTCACCCAGGTTACTGAGGGAGGTGTCATCACTATCCAGGTCATGGAAAAGGGGTTCAGCACCTGAAATGGAAATAAAACACTAGCATGAGGAGACGTCTGGAAGAAGTGATTCGGGTTAGGTTTAGGAAATACAGCTGAATTCAACAGGGATCCATCCCCCAGGTGAAACTGTCAACTGGGTGCTGGGGAACAGGGAGGTGTATGCAGGAGAACTATGCAGAAAACCAGGAGGTGGGGCATCATCCTGGGCTCTGTAGCCTCTTTGTAGTACTTGTGTCCAAAGTGCAACAAGTGAAAATAACTCAAACTGAAATGCGACACGGTGCTAAATTGAGGGCAGCATAAGCAAATGTCCGATGTCCAGACAGTGAGCAGTGGGTGCAGGCAGGACTTTCACTAGAAATGGAGCCACAGGAGAGAGCTCATTCAGGACTTGGGCCTCAAAAATGGGTCTTCAAGGAAGATGGTAAGAAAACTAACATCAGTTGTTTGAGTGAGGCTAAGGAAACCTCCCATGATAACATTTATCCTTTCAAATAGCTGATGTACCCTGATGCTGGCTGCTTCCCAGGCTTGTATTGCAGAGTGGAAGAAGGTCAGGATCCTGCACTCAGTTAATTTACATCCTTGTGGAGAAGCCAGCAGGGCCTTCTGTGAAATAACTGAGGGACCACTGCAACCAGGACTTGGAGCAGTGCGTTTTACCTCTCCAAGTAAACAGGGCAGGGGAAAACTAGAGCTCATAAAACTTGTCATGGGGCTTTCTTGCTGGCCGTTGCTGGGGCTCAATAGGCTAATCCTCCACCTGTGGCACTGGGCACCCCAGGTTCTAGTCCCGGTCAGGGCTCTGGATTCTGTCCCGGTCGCTCCTCTTCCAGTCCGGCTCTCTGCTGTGGCCTGGGAAGGCAGCAGAGGATGGCCCAAGTGCTTGGGACCTGCACCCACATGAAAGACCAGGAGAAGCACCTGGCTCCTGGCTTTGGATCAGTGTGGTGTTCCGGCCACAGCACGCCAGCTGCAGCGGCCATTGGGGGTGAACCAACGGAAAAGGAAGACCTTTCTCTCTGTCTCTCTCTCTCACTGTCCACTCTGCCTGTCAAAAAAAAAAATTATCTTGCTAAAGGACTCATCACAGGGCTTTTGTATGTAACAGGATCCTTGAGACTCATGCTTTCAGAATTTGCAAAAAAATCATTTGCCTCATTTTCCTATAGCTATGGAGTGAAGAATGATTCAAACATGACTTGAGTCTTCCAAGGAAGTGTACAGGATGGATGTCACCATGGACATCCCATACACGTGTGTATTTACAGGTCTATGAATGAATGAGGTTGGTCAACAAATGCCCTGCCAAGGCATTAAAAAATGGCTGCTGAATGTGTGATGTGGGAAAGAAGGGTGATTTTAATTGAACTTTTTTAAAATGAAGGAAAAAGGAAGTTATTTGACAAAATCTGTGAGCTTTGGCATATGTCTCTGATACTAATGTCTTACAGACTTGCTGAAGAAAACTTTATTTTTTAGCTATCAGGGTACATTATCACAAATGACACAGTATAGATCAATGTGTTCCATTCACTACATACACCAGGGACTTTTTCTGTATAACAATGTAGTAGTCTAGATTGTGGCCCAGAGGTTGAACCTGAGCCTTCACTCCCAAGTTCACCAGCTCACCAGACCCCAGCTGTTGTCTGTTGGCTTACATAGCAATGTGGACAAGTGGTGGAAGCTCAGCTATGTACACACACAGCACTTAAATCAACCCCGGTTCGAGAGGGGTGAACACAGGAAAGATATTTTTCACTTTACAAGACAGTTTATGTTTCATACAATTAGAGCCCCTACTAGTAGGACTATCCAATTAGAAAATCTGTCTTCTGTGCTTTCACGTATTTCATTTCTTTAGGTAAATGTTTGCTTAATTAAGGCCTTCTGCCTGTGTCAGCACTACTGTTCCCTGCAAATATGCAAATTGGTACCTAGTGTGAAAGTTGTAGAATTCAAGTACAAGCTTCAGGTGCCCAGTAAAAGCACAACTTCCTACTTAAAACTAACCAAAAAAATGCTTGGAAAACTGGAATCAATAGAGGCATACAAAATATGTACATGGGTCTTTCTTTGGTAAGCCATTTGTGTCCATCAGTTATCCATGTAGGAGGGAATCTAGTGATTTTTTGTAGGGCACTTATTCTGCTTTGTAGAGCTAGGAACTGCACAGATGTCTTTGGGAGAGGAGAAACTCACACTAACAAGTTGTGAGAGGGCCCCATGGGGCTTGAGAATCTCTTACCATAGGGGTGCATGTGGTCTCCAGGCATCTGGGGTGGAGTGAGACCCTGTCGGAAGGGATCGGAGCTGTAGACACTCTGCTCAATGGCCAGCAGCTGCTGTGGGGTGGGCAAGGCCGTGTAGGGGTTCATGATCCCTTCCATTCCAGCACTCCCGCTGCCATTTGTCTGAGCTGTGGGGCAAAGAAGAAGGCAGGTGACTCAGTGTGCAGCCCAATGTCCCATGCTGAGAGACCATGGAGGGCCACGGAGCATCCTCGCTGGCAGGCATATGGAGTATCTTCACTGCAGGTGCTCCCCCTTTTGCAGCGTGTGCACCTCTCCACAGGCTGTTTGAGCATTCTCATAATCTGGCAGCCTGCATCCCTCAGAGCAAGTGAGCCGAGAGAGAACACAGCAGAAGCCATCATGTCCTTGATGACCTGCCCTCAAAAGTCACACTCTAGGTCAGATCTACTCAGTGCCAGAAGCAGCTATACAACAGTACAGGTACCACGTGACAAGAACCACAGAGTGCCCCAACAGGCTGGGGATCAAGGCTAGGTAATTTCAGTTCCCTGGGTCCTGGCTCCCTCCCTTATAAAATGGAAGTGGGTGAGGTGACATCAGTGCTTCCCAGCCCATACCCTATCAAAGACCTTTCTTTACCTTGGAGAAGAGGGGTGATGGTGGTTGCTGGGTAGTTGAACTGAGAGCACCCTTGAAATATAGCACTTAAACAAAGGATTTTGATGCTGTACACATATTTGCAATCCTCCAGAGTGGATGAATCTAGAGATCCCCCTAGAAATAACCCAGTATGAACGCATCAGTCAAGTGGGAGTTGTGACACTGGCCGGCTGACCTTGGGGGATAATATGATGATTCCATGAAATGGGGTGCATGTGCTTTGTGACTGTAATTGCTCTGCTTGTATACAGAATAATTTTATGAGAAAAGAAGGGTTTGATTGTTACCTCTATATCTTGCTGTGGTTCTCTAACTTTCTTTCCATTAGTTCTCAGAGACTTTCCCACCAGCCTCTGCTTTCTTCA
This sequence comes from Sylvilagus floridanus, assembly GCA_949820135.1. Classification (NCBI taxonomy): domain Eukaryota; kingdom Metazoa; phylum Chordata; class Mammalia; order Lagomorpha; family Leporidae; genus Sylvilagus; species Sylvilagus floridanus. Next base: position 126,731,179 of record OX463225.1, read on the forward strand.
GTCTACACTGGAGTTCCCTTGGAATGTTCTAACACAGGCCCAAGCCCCTTGATGCAACACCTTGATGCATTCGTCTCCATCTGAGCTTGTTGGCCTACATGGAGTCAATGTGCCTGGTTCTTACAAAGGCCCTCTCGTGTCTTTAACCCTTTTTGGACTTCATCTGGGCCCTCCAAGATAGGGCTGTCAAGTATTATTATTCCATCCTAGGGACAAATAAACTGAGGCATCAAGTAGATGGAAAAGGTGGTCCCAAATCAAACAGCACTGGGAGTGGAGCTGAGGGCAGAATTCAGAGCTGCTGACTCAGCTGATCTACCCTGCCCAACACTCATGACCTTGTTTCAATTCTTTTCTCCCTGTATCTACCTTGCTGCTAAAATACTATTTAGCCTAGAGGGTAAGAAGCTAAGAGAACTCCTGGATATGGGGCTCAAATTCTAGATTGAGTATAGCTCAGGGGTCAAGCACAAGGCAAGGTCCATATGAAAATAAAGGGCTCTGTCAAGGGGCCCAAGAACCAACATCACATTGTACAACTGGCATGGTATGGTCCCGTGGCCATCAGCAATGGCATCACCCAGGGGAATGTTAAAAAAGCAGACTCACAGGCCCCACCCAGAACTTAAGAATCCGAATCTGTACTTTACCAAGATCCCAGGTGATGTATTTGCACTTAAAGTACAGTATGGAGCATTCAAGAAGTGCTCCTGGAGGCTGAGTGAAGAAGTATATTTTCTTTAAGAATTACATTGTTCTAACACAGGATGCATCCCAAAGTTTGTGGAAAAAAAATGAATTGAAAGATAAGATCTTCTTGGTGTTAAAAAAAAAAGACGTTGAAATACATAATTTTTTCCATAATACCTATTTTCCATGAATTCTTTTTAAGATTCCCTCCTAAAAGTGTGTGACAAAGAAGGTGATGATCTTTTTAGTATCATTGTTTTACCATTTTATGCTATTCTGGAAAGGGGGAAGTCCTGTGTTAAAGTGATTAGCATGGAAGGAGGACTTGGTGCTATAGCTTGGATGTGGTTTTTCCTCCAAGGGCTCATGTACTAGAGGCTTCATCCCCAGTGATATTAAGAGTGGTGCAAGGTCATTAGGTCCCTGGGGGCATGGCCCTCAAAGGGAATTAATGCTGATCTTTCACAGTGACTTAGTTCTTGTAAAAAGGGGCTATTAGGGCTGGCGCTGTGGTGGAGCAGGTTAGGCTCCACCTGTGATGCCAGCATTCCATGTGGCCACCGGTCTGAGTCCCAGTTGCTCTGCTTCTGATCCAGCTCTCTGCTAATGCAGCTGGGAAAGCAGCGGAAGATGGCCCAAGTGCTTGGGCCCCTGCACATGGGAGACCCGTAGGAAGCTCCTGGCTTCAGTCTGGTCCAGCCCTAGCCATTGCAGGCATTTGGGGAGCGAACAAGCAGATGGAAGATGGAAGATCTCAATCTCTCCCTCTCTATAACTCTGCCTTTCAAATAACTAAAATAAATCTTTAAAAAAAAGAAGGAGCTGTTATCAAAGAGTGAGCCTGACCCCTGAAACCTCGGGCTTTCTCTCTCGCCATGGGATGGCCCCTTCTGCAGGTGGTTGTTTCCCTTTCTGTTTCTCCTGGGTGTTGTGACATAAACAACAGAGCCCTCATAAGAGGCCACACAGAAGGGGTTGCCTGATCTTGGACTTTCAGTCTGTAAAACTGTGACGTGAATAAGCCCCTTTTCTTTAGAGAGCACTCCAGCCTTGGGTATTTATTTACAGCCACAGCAAATGAACCAACACAACTGGGTAAGATGGGAGCTTGGATGGATCTTTGATTCTGTGTATAGGTCTGACTCATTGCCCTGACACTGTGGCAGGACTCAGGCGAAAGAGGGATTTGGATAAAGTAGGTGCCACCTCCGACTGGCCACTCCAAGCTTGGCACTCAGGGTCCTCATGGCTCCATCCTCCCTTGAAGGTCTCATCATCTAGGCAGTGAGCACAGGGATCACTGGGTGCAGACGTCCCTCCAGGAGCTGCGGAGTTGGAGGCTCCTGGTAGGTAAGGCCGGAATTCCAGCCAGGACGAGCTGGGAGGAGCCTCCAACTTACCAGAGCTCAGCCGCTGCGTGTTCTGCTGATCCTGCTGCTGTTGCTGCTGCCGCCGGGCCAGCTTCTTCATCTGAGGAGGACAGGGCCAGAGGATTAGAAGTCAAGGGACAGGCAGAGCAGGCTCACATGGTAAGGGGGAGGCAGGAAGAGATACCTGCCCTCTCGAGGGCTTGTTCACAAAGCAGAGTGCTTCCCCAGCTGCTACTCAGTAAAGGAGCCACACTGGAGGAACAGTCCCTCAAGTCATGGGCAGCACAGCTGAGGGCTCATCTGCCCTGCAGATGGCCGGGAAGCAAGGGTGCAACTCGCCTTTGCACGAACAGTGAACTGTCGTGACTGACTCGGAAATGCAGGACCAGGCTCGGCGGCCATGCCTAGATGTGAGACCAGCGAGTGATTTGGGGCAGGCCAAGCACCTGGTTCCCTCTCTCTCCCCTAATCTGCTGGCCTTTGTGTTTGAGACAACTACAGAGCAATCCATGCCTCTTGTCTCCTAAGGAAACATTTGAATCCGATGGTTCTCAAACAGTGCTCTGTGGAGCATTAGGGCTCCGTGAAATGTTCACACATACTTTGAAAGTGTGTGTGTGTGGGTGGGTGGGTGGGTGGGTGGAGAAAGCACTACATTTAAGGATGTTTCTCTACTGCAAGCTTTCCCAGAGCAGGTACCCTTCTCTGCTTTGTGAGTTCATAGGCTAAGGGGCCTCTCAAATGCACTGCACCGGGAATCCTGCAGTCATACCAGCAGCTGTGTTGTGAGGTTGCAGCTGGGGAAACGCTACCTTAACGATCATAATCAAACAATAAGATCATAATTTATCATTCATTAAAGGTCAGGGACCCAGAGAACAGGTCTCAGGATACACACATCCTGATTAGAGGCAGGCAGAGGACTAATGGAAGGTCTAAAGCAAAGACTGTGATGGGCGCATAGAGACCTTGGTAAGATACGGAGCACAGCATAATGCTTTAGGAGCATGTTGGCGGGGATGGCTCTGGGAACAGGGAGTGGAGGCAGGTGGTGCCCCACGCCTGGGTTGTGCTGGCCCATCACAGGTGCTACCTGAGTTGTAACACTTCCTTGACATTTCAAAAGAACTTTAGTATTGGAGTTAAACAGATGTAAATTAAAGAACATGCTTTTCACTAAGAGATACAGAGACACATTTATTCACACAGCTTCACAGTCATGGCTACGAGGAAAATAAAAGCCCCTTCACTAAAACAAATGCCTCATCTCTCCCCTTCTGCAAGGCTGCTGTGGCTGAAATAATGGTTGCTAATGGGGTTATTGGATCAGAGGATCTATGCTATCAGAAGGGCTCGGGTCAGAAAACCTGGCAGCAAGAAACCTACTGCAAGAAAGCAGTGACCCAGAGACAGACAAAAGTAATAAGCAGATTACCTTAGCTCTCTGGTTCTGGAACCACACCTGGACAACACGGACGCTCAGCCCTGTCTCTGCAGCCAGAGTTTCTCTCACCTTGAAAGAATTGAACATAGAAATACAGATACACGGGCTAGATGACAGGACATGGCCTGAGTGGGTAGCGCAGGGGAGACCAACAGGCCACCTCTTTCATAGGTACTGACTCATATTTGGAGCTCAGCACACACCCAAAACCACTTCCCTGAGAATATAGACAGTCCTTCACCAGGTTACAAAGAAAAAAAAAGCAAGAACAATCATTAATTTAAAGGTGCATTCCTGCAGGTTGTTTCAGGTTTTCACTCACCCTGGAAATCAGACTTCTCAGTAGTTCTCAGACCTTAGCATGTGCATCCACCTCCTTAACGAGAACTGAGAGTGAAAATCACTTCCCCAAAAGACATGGCTCTAACTCTCTTTCTGAAATTCATTAAACCTAAATTTTTCTTGTTTTGGCCCTCACAATTTCTCTCTCTTTTTTTTATTTGACAAGTAGAGTTATAGACAGTGAGAGAGAGAGACAGAGAGAAAGGTCTTCCTTCCGTTGGTTCACCCTCCAAATGGCTGCTATGGCCAGCACTGCGCCAATCTGAAGCCAGGAGCCAGGTGCTTCTTCCTGGTCTCCCATGTGGGTGCAGGCACCCAAGCACTTGGGTCATCCTTCACTGCCTTCCCAGGCCACAGCAGAGAGCTGGACTGGAAGAGGAGCAACTGGGACTAGAACCCGGCGCCCATATGGGATGCTGGTGCCACAGGCGGAGGATTAACCAAGTGAGCCACAGCGATAGCCCCAGCCCTCACAGTTTCAAGTGACTATGGGTGTTTATGAATATTCACTTTCCCAGCCACCCCAGGTGAATCCTACCCCAAAGAGAGTAAAATGAGACCACATGGAATATAAGAAGGCCAGGCACTCAGCTCTGAGGCGGGCACAGGCACTGGGGCCGATGCAAAAGGACGACGGGGACCCAGAGCAGGAAGAGCTGTTTAAACATCTGTCACCCAGGGACGGGTGTGGGGCATAGAGGTCAGCTCTCCTTGGGATGTGGAGTGCCTGGGTTTGAGTCCAGCTCCACCCCCAATTCCAGCTTCCTGCTAGTGCACACCTGAGAGGCAGCAGGTTCAAGTACATGGGTCTCTGCCACTCGTGTGGGACATCGGGATGGAGTCTCTGGCTCTTTGGTTTTGTCCTGGCCCAGCCTCAGCTTTTGAAGCATTTGAAAGTGAATTGACAGATGGGAGATCGCTTTCTCTCTGTCTCTGCCTTTCAAACTAAAAAAAAAAAAAAAAAGCAAAAACATCTGCCAAGCAGATAGGCACATGGTAAGCTGGGGAGACAGGCAGGGGCAAGAAACACAGACTATAAGGAATGGACTCAAGGGACACTTCACCCTCTTGGTCTGATACAGGAGAGACAATTAAAAAGTTCCTGGGGCCAGTGCTGTGGCACAGTAGGTAAAGCCTCTGTCTACAGTGCCGTCATCCTATATGGGTGCCAGTTCAAATTTTGGCTGCTCCACTTCTGATCCAGCTCTCTGCTATGGCTTGGGAAAGCAACAGAATTGTTGCTTGGGCTCCTGTACCTGTGTAGGAGGCCCAGAGGAAGCTCCTGGCTCCTGGCTTTGGATCAGCACATCTCCAGCCATTGCAGTCATTTGGGGAGTGAACCAGTGGATGGAAGACCTCTCTCTCTCCCTCTGCCTCTCTGTAACTCTGCCATTCAAATAAATAAAAATAAATCTTAAACAAAAGCTCCTGGAATAAATACCTGAGTTGAACGCACACGAAATACTTCACCTTTACCATGCTGCTGGGGTGGAAGCTAGGGAGAAGTGGGATGATCACACTAGATTTTTGAAACACAGCCTTCTGATAAGCCGACTAACCCAGGGATGGACACAGTGGTCCCAGTTCCACTGGTTGAAACCCTATCCATGCCCCTGAGGCTCAGCTCAAAGCCACTGTTCCACCAAGATTTGCCTAATTTCCTGTACACAAGTGACCTCTCCCTGCCCTGTGGCTCCTGGCTGCCCCCCCCCCCCCCCCCCCCCGTTACAGTCCTCAGAGTTCTTTCCTCAGTGTTAAAGTTCAATGTGCACACACCTCCCCACACATGGCCTGGAAGCTATCTGGGGAGAAGCAGCCAGCACCAGATCATGGGGAGACTGGGACTTCAGGACATGCAGAATAAGTAAATCAGTGAAGCTGGTTGCAATTTGCCTGCTTTGGGGTGTTTCACCTGCCGGCAGGACCTGCCCTGGGGCAGATGGGGTTGCAAGGGCGGGGAAAGGAAGAGTTCTGTAGCTGAAGCTCATCAGGGGTCCAAAGTTGTGGTAGACTGTACTACTGGCCAACAAATCCCTAGCCTTCCCTCCTGTGTCCTTGGGGGGGGGGGGTGTTCGGGGTGTCACTCCCGCACCCTTGTTGAGCTAAACCACATCACCAGTTATGGCACATGGAGCATGTGTGCCTGTCAGCAGGGTTCCCCATGGGCTTAAACTTTGGCACAGTCTCTTGCTTTCTGCCATCTGCATGTGAACAACATGTCCCAAGAAGGCACTGTCCCTTCAGCCTGGACTTTCTAACAGGAGACAGTGAGACAATCTAACCTGAACTCAGCCCAAGAGTAGCAAATAAACATTTTGGAGGGGCCCCTAAAACTTTGGGTATTTTTTTCCGTGCATGAAAAGGGAAGCAGAGAAAACAATGTTAAGCTGCTTAAAATGTATTGCCTTTATGAATTTCAGCAAAGAAAATTTTCTTTTTATTGTATGAAAGATAACTTCCAGCATAGGGTATGCAGTTGAAAGATGGCCAGCATTCAATCAATGGGCACAGTTATCTGTAGCAGAGACTGATAATTGTGCCCAGCTCCATTCTCCCCGTTTTCGTGTCTGTAATTGAATCCCTAAGTTTTAGTAGAGCATGTGGCCACCCACATAGACTCATGTTCCCAGCTTCCCTTGCAGGAAGGCCACAGGGCTATGGTTCAGCCAACTCACAAGTAGAAGGGAATTGACCTTAACAAAGCAGCCTCTTGCCCTCCACTCCTTCCTTCTCTACCCTAGTGACTGGAAGAATGGCGACAAGTGGAACAGTCCCTTGGACCCATGTTATTGATCACACAGACACCAATCTTGGTTTGTTCACCTCTGAACATTAACATAAGAAAAAATAAACTCCTATCTCATTAAGCCATTGTATTTTTTTTGCAGGAATGTTCACACTGGCCCTACTTGTAACAGCCCTGGGCTGCACACACAGCCCAAATGCCCATCAGCAGGTGTATGGACAAATAAGCCAGGGCATATCCATGCAGTGGGACCTTTCAACAACCAAGAGGAGTGAATTGCAACGTGGATGGATCCCCAAGCAACACACCAAATGGAACCAACCAGACCCTGCCAGCCACTGTGTTTTTTGGCTCTTTGTATCCTGGTGGACAGCACAACTGGCACCTACTATGATTATCATTCCATTGCTCTGCATGAAATGAAACGGGTGAACCAGGGGCTTTTTGGAGTCAGTATGCACACATGAAACCACAGGGAGTGTCTGTTACATCCCTGGCCACAGCTTTGTGATCCCTGGATTCCCCAACAGGGCCCAGGTCCATTTGTGCAGGCTCTGTCTGAACAGCCTTCTCCACCACTCTGACCCCCTCAAATGCCCACTGATGTCCCACAGCAGTCCAGGTGCACACAGAGAAGTGAGGCCTGGAGCCCTTCCTTCTCATCTCCCCTCCTGTACCTTCCTGCAGGGCTTGGAGGAGACTTCAAAGGAGGCCTTGAATGCTCTCCTCTGCTGCGTTGTCAGGATGGTTCTGGGGCGTTTGGGGCGCTTGTGGTCCTTGCCATCCTCAGCAGCTCCTTTCCCTGTCCCATGGGATGATTTGCAAAGACTTTCTTCATCATCACTTTTGCCTAAAAGAAGCAGAAAAAATTATGTAAGCCCCCAAAAGCCACTTCCTGGAGCTATTTGTGATTCTACAGCAAGGTACTTGGGTCTCTTTCCAGGATGGCTTTCTGGGATACTGGTTTGAAAATTTCCAGCTTTGGACTAAGAAAAAGGCTTCAAAATCCCAGATAGGAACCAGAAAGTCCATCTCTGCACCTCAGGCTTTATACATTTACTGGCCTTAGGCAAATTACTCATTTCTCTGCCACTCACTTTCCTCATCTGCAGAACCATGTAAGAAAACCACCTTCACTGGAGTTGTCATGAGAATTAAATGCGTTGATACCAGTTAGGCACTCAGAATGCTGCTTGGCATACAAGAATTGCTCAGTAAGTACCTGTTGTTAATATTATTTCCTAGATGACATTGCTCAAGATAAGACCTGAAGCACATATGCAAAATTTCTAAGATACTGTGTCTGAAATTCTAGCCACTGGCAGAAAGTAAAAAATATTACTGTTCAGAATACCATAGAGGACTAGTATGAAATGACCTATAGTAGAGAATGGAAGACATATATGATAGTTAGGGTGACAACACTATGGTTCAGTGAGTTAAGCCCCAGCTTGGGAAACCAGCCTCCTATATTGAAGTGCTGGTTCAAGTCCTGGCTGCTCTGCTTCCAATCCAGCTCCCTACTAATGAGCCTTGGAAAGCAGCAGCAGATGATCCAAGTTTTTGGGCCTCTGCCGCCAACTTGGGAGACCCAAATGGAGTTCCTGGCTTCTGTCTTGGGCCTGGCACAGGGGAGGCAGCAGATGATGACTCAAGTGCTTGGGTCCCTGCCACCCACTCAGGAGACTTGGATGTCGTTCTTGGCTCATGGTTTTGGCCTGGCCTACTCCTGGATATTACAGGCATTTGGGGAGTGAACCCAAGAGTCAAAAGATCTCTCTGTGTCTGTCTGTCTATCTCCCTGACTTTCAGATAAAATGAAAGCAAATAAATATAAAGGTTTCAAAAATATACTAGTTCCCCCTCATTCAAAGGGAATACATTCTAAGATATTCCACAGAAAGTACCAAATCCTACATATTGTTTCTTTCTTATACATAAATGCCTATGCTAAAGTTTCAGTTATATGTCATACATAAGAGTGCTCATTGTTAAATTAACAACAGGAGTGACAATGTCCTCAATTAGTTGTACTATCAGAGTTTACTGTGATACTTGTCCTCAAACAGTTCCATGTGTGTGTGAAAATTGTTGAAATCTTTACTTAGTATAGAGTTGGTCTTCTGTGTACAAAGTTAAATTGAAAATGAATCTTAATGGAGAATGGGACTGGGAAGGGGAGAGGAGGGAGGAGAAGGGGTTGTACTTATGAAATTTGTATTTCTTAAAAAAAATTAATTAATTTTTAAAAGTTTTTTCTAAACTAGACATAGTAATATATTAACAATAATAACATAATAAAATAGAACAGTTATAACAATATTCTGTAATAAAATATTAACAATGCTTATTTCTGGAAATTTTCATTTAAAAATTTTGAACCACAGTTGAATGTGGGGAACAAATCACATGAAGCAACACTGTGAATAAGAGGGAACGACTGTGCAGTATACTTTACAATGCAATAATGGTATGTCTGTAAATGTTGTATCTTCATCAATAAAATGGTAAAGGGAATGTCCATGGAGTCGTCTGATTTTTCTGTAGTCATCCATCACAGAAGGTGACGCAAATGTATATTGGTAACTCACAGTAAGGTAATTGATGAAAATGCAAAACCTGAGATAATGCAAATGGTTCTTACATGTTGAACACACCCAGGCAAGCCAGGTGGCAGAGTGATGTCTACAAGTATGGCTTTGGAGTCAGCAAAGACGGGCTTCACCCTGACCCTGCCAGTCATCATGTGTAATTTTGAATCTATTCTTAAGACTGGTTTCTCAGCGGGAAAAGTATCTGTGTTTTTGGAATTAAATGAGATGGTATATGCAAAGGGTTTAGCACTTAGGTGCTCAGCAAATATTATTATTTCAACATAAAGATGTATTCTTGGTCCTAGACACATGTTTTCAGTTAGTAGTCTCATATCAATGAGGAATCTGAGTCTAGGTTTTATTTTTTTTAATTACTTTTTATTCAAGAGACAGAGAGACAGACAAAAAGAGATGAAGAGACATACATAGAGCTCCCACCTTCTGGTTCATCCCCCAAATGCCTGCAACAACCCAGGATTGGGCCATTGCTGCAGACAGAAGCCACACAATCCAGGTCTCCCACATGAATGACAGGAGCCCAATTACCTGCTGCCTCTGGGGCCTGCACTGGCAGGAAGCTGGGATGGGGAACCCGAACCAGGGATGGAAACCAGGTACGCCGATATGGGACATGGGGACCTCAACCTGCTTCTTTTTTTTTTCTTTTCTTATCTTTTTTTTTTTTTTTGACAGGCAGATTTAGACAGGGAGAGAGAGAGAGAGAGAGAGAGAGAGAGAGAGAGAAAGAGAGAGGAGAGAGACAAAGGTCTTCCTTCTGTTGGTTCTCCCCCCAAATGGCCGCTACAGCCGGCACGGTGCATTGTCCCAATCTGAAGCCAGGAGCCAGGTGCTTCCTTCTGGTCTCCCATGCGGGTGCAGGGCCCAAGCACTTGGGCCATCCTCTCTGCCTTCCCAGGCCACAGCAGAGAGCTGGACTGGAAGAGGAGCAACCAGGACAGAATCCAGCGCCCCAACTGGGACTAGAACCCTGGGTGCTGGTACCAAATGTGGAGGATTAGCTTAGTGAGCCATGGTGCCGGCCCCTCAACCCGCTTCTTAACTGCTAAGCCAAACACCCACCCCCTAAGTTCAGGTATTACAGTGCAAAGATTCATTTCTCTGTGTTTGCAGATATGACCCTAGCCAGCACAAGAGAGTCAGTGCTGTGGAATGCGAGTGTGTAAGTGCTTGTGATAGGGAGAGGGAGAGAGGTAGAGGAGAGTTGGGGCTGATTAAGGAAGAAGATGTAACTCTTGAAGTGTGTTCAGAGGCAGGAAGGCTCGGGCCCTGGACTTCTTGGTTTGCTGTACCTGCACTCAGCCTGGCCTAAGGCATGCAAACATTTCCATCACAAACCCAGGGATGCCATCTTGTCTTCCAGCCATCAGTACTCATTTCCAGAGAGGACAGAGAGCCCGGCAGGCAGCTGCCCACACACCCCTTCCACACCCCTGAATGACAACAGGCGGAAAAACACATCTGTCTTTGGGAGAAGGAAGGGGAAGGACCATGGGTGGCTTTCCTCCAGAGGGTGTCTACTGTTTGAAGTGCCCTTTCTCCTTCTGATTCTCCCCATCTGTTGTTCAGTATCTCCCTCTCTCCTCTGTCTCTGCAGGTCTCCTTTGCTGCCTTCCTTTTGCCATTGGTTCACCCTCCAATGGCCGCCGTGGCCAGTGCGCTGCAGCCAGCACACCGTGCTGATCCGATGGCAGGAGCCAGGTGCTTCTCCTGGTCTCCCATGGGGTGCAGGGCCCAAGCACTTGGGCCATCCTCCACTGCACTCCCGGGTCACAGCAGAGAGCTGGCCTGGAAGAGGGGCAACCAGGACAGAATCCAGCGCCCCGACCGGGACTAGAACCTGGTGTGCCAGTGCCGCAAGGCGGAGGATTAGCCTAGTGAGCCGCGGTGCCGGCCTGCCTTCCAAGAAGCACTCCTGCTCTAAGCCAGGAGTCTCCAAACTTTCCCTGTAATGTGTCAGATGGTGAAGGCTTCAGTTTTTGCAGGTCCCTGGTCTCCATGGCAACTACTCGACTCTGCCATCACAGCATGAACGCAGCCACTGACCACGTGCACTGGCATGGCTATGTTCCCCTAGAGTTGTATTTCAAAAGCAGGCACCAGGCCAGATTTGGCCTGCACAGCATAGTTTCCTGAACCCTGCCCCAGAACTCTTCCTACTTGCTGTTCTCCACCAAAACATGCTCATCTTGCATCCCATTCTTTGGGCTCTGACTTTGGGTCCGAAAGCACAGCTCATCTGATGCACTGTGAAGCCAATGGTTAGCATGGTCTGATGGGCTGTCCCCGTGACCAACAACACAGATACATCAGGCAGGAAAGCCTTCCATCCAAGCAGTCACCAACATGGAATTTCAGGTGTCCCAGCAGGTCAGAGTGACAGAGGTTCCTGTACCTTGCAAGGTACAAACAGAGGCCATGACCCAGCTGCAACAGAGATTTGGGCCATCACTAACTACCCCCCAGCTTCTGTCTATTGCATGTCAATAATGTGGGTCTCCCTCAGTGCGACCTTGACTTGCTGGTGGGGGTGGGGGTCAGGCGAGGGACTTTCAAGGTGATCCTGGAATACCCACAGGGGCTTCTGTCTTCTCTTTCAACAGGACAGACCTGCCTGGCTCAGCTCCCAGCCTCTCCATGAAAACTGTGCAGTGCCTGAAATAGACACTTGTCACTTTGTACAAAGGAAAGGGAAAGTTCTAGAGGAGCCAGAAGATTTCTCCCGGAACCAACAGGAGTGCTGGGGAACAGAAGATGAAGAGACGCTTGAAAGCAGCAGAGGAGCCGAGCGGAGGGAGCAGCGGCCCCTCTCTGCTGCCTGAGACTCCCACACCCAGATGCAAGCTGAGCGATCCCTCATAATTCAGGCTGACACCCCTCAGCAGAGATGAAAGGAGCACCACTTGCTGCTCTCCAGCAACAAATGTCTGCATCCCTGGAGGCCATTTGGACACAAGCATGGCATAAATCTGACTCCTAGCGGGGAAGCCCAGAGATTGGGTCTCCTACCAGAGTGACATGAATTGGTTTGGCACAGAGTTGGAACATGTTTCTCAGGGCCTTTCTCCCCCTTTCCTTGTAGAAAGAAAAAAAAAACCTGGAGTGGTTCAGGGCGGTTGCTCCCCCATTGCCATCCCTCCCACTCGTTTATGACATAAGCAATTGCAGATGAAAGCCCCAGCCGTGGTTTATGGCTCCGAGACGGAGCTGCACTACCTGTGGGGCCCTGTAGATTCATTCCACGTTGTTGGAAACCTCCCAGAGGCTCATAAACACGGCAAGAGATGTCTGAGCTTGGCCCAGGAGGCGAGGGTGAGGGAGGGGAAGGAGAGGCAGGAACGGGCCTGGGATGCTTCCCCAGTGATGGGCCTCATAAACGTCTCTGGGGCTGCAGGAGGAGAGGAAGGGGCTGGGATTTGCTGTGGGGGGAGGGAAAGAAACGGGGAGGAATTTATGAGGACAGGGTGTGGAGGAAGCTCTTTCAGCCCCTGCTCTGCACCACAGGGATGGAATTCCATTCACCGGGAGAACCACAGCGGTCAGCTCAGGATGTGAGGAACTCAGAGCAGCTCTGAAAACCCAAGAGGCAACAGCGCAGTTCTGTAGCAAGCAGAGTCCACCTAGCTACTGTTGGGAGTTGTCTTAGCCATAGTCATTCGAGGCAGTCAACTCAGGCCTCAATCTGACTTACAATGGGCTCCTTTAATCACGCACTCAACAGGCATTTGCCATGGGCTCTGCGCAGGACACACTGAGATACAGAATGATGAAGACTCAGCCTCTGTCTCCCTAGAGACCTCGAATAGGAGAGAAGAAAGATCCAGCACCAACACAGTGCAAACTCTGCTCAGAGGAGTGAGGGGTGGGGCCTGGGGAAAGCTACACAGCACCAGGTGTCACTCATGCTGGAAGTGAACAGCATGAAAGGTGAACGCAGGTTGCCAGGCAGAGAAGGAGAGAGAAGCCAGGTAAAACACAATGTTTCAGGGCCAGTGCTTGTAGTATCCTATATGGGCTCTGGTTCAAGTCCCAGCTGCTCCAGTTCTGATCCAGCTCCCTGATAATGCACCTGGGAAGGCAGCAGAGGATGACTCAAGTGACTGGGCCCCTGCACCCACATGGGAGACCTGGGAGAAGCTCTTAGCTTCTGGCTCCGGTCTGGCCCAGTCCCCGGCTATTACGGCTAATTGGGGAGTGAACCAGCAGATGGAAGATCTGTGTGTGTATGTGTGTGTATCTCCCTCTCTCTGTATAACTCTGCCTTTCAAAATAAATAAAATAAAAATCTTCAAAAAAAAAAGAGAAAACATTTCACAGCACACAGGTAAGACATGAATGGGGGCAGGGAAGGATGCAAGGTTCCTCAAATCTAAACCCTTCTGGCATGCCATGATGCCCTCACTGCTGTTCTGTGTACTGTGAAGGGATGAAAAGAAGTGAGACTAACCCTGGCTCTTAAGGAACAGAGCCCTGCATTAGAGTCAGCAAGGAAGAGGCAATTGAGACCCTGAAATAGTGCATGGTTAGGCTCTTCAGGCATGCCAGGAGGCAGAAGTGAAGACATGAGCATATTGAAAAGAGGAGACTGGATCAGCCAGACGGGTTAATGAAGAAAGGAGACCCAAAGGTAAGGGAATAGCCATGACTGGGGGGGAGTGGGTGTTTGATGCAGTGCTTAAGATGCTGTTTTGGAGTCCTGGGTTGGAGTCCTGGGTTCAAGTCCTGGCTCACTTCCCATCCAAATTCCTGCTAATGTGCACCTTGGGAGGCAGCAGGTGATGCTCAGGTCCTTGGATCCCTGTCATCCACATGGGAGACCCACATGAAGTTCTGGGCTCCTACTTTCAGTTTGGCCCAACACTGGGAGCTGGGGGCATTTGGAGAGGAAACCAGTGGATGGAAGATCCCCCTCTTTCTATGTCTGCCTCTTCCTTTTGAATAAACAAAAATAATAAATAAACTTTAAAAAAAAAAAAGAAAGCTAGAGGGTAGGTAGAAGGTGTTCAAGAGAAGGGCTTATTTGGCTGGTGCCGCAGCTCTCTAGGCTAATCCTCCAGTACTGTGGCACCAGTACTCTGGATCTAGTCCCCATTGGGGCGCCGGTTCTGTCCTGGTTGCTCCTCTTCCAGTCCAGCTCTCTGCTGTAGCCCGGGAAGGCACTGGAGGATGGCCCAAGTGCTTGGGCCCTGCACCCGCGTGGGAGACCAGGAAGAAGCGCTCCTGGCTTCGGATCGGTGCAGCACGCCAGCCATAGTGGCCATTTGGGGGGTGAACCAACGGAAGGAAGACCTTTCTCTCTGTCTCTCTCTCTCTCACTGTCTAACTCTGTCTGCTAAAAAGAGAGAGAGAGAGAGAGAGAGAGAGAGAGAGAGAGAGAGAGAGAAAGAAGGGCTTATTTAATACTTGCATAGTATTGATTTACAGTGGTTTCTTTTTCTGTTTCTGCTACAATCCTCTAAGAGGAAAGGCACTGCTACCCTTTCTTATTTTTCACAGATGAGTAAACTGAGGCCCAGGAGAGAGGGAAGGTGATCCCTCGCCAGGGGCACACAGCTGGGATGCTTTTTCTTCACCCCCTCCCCCTCTACCTGCTTGAGCTCCTCACAGGGCTGTTGTGAAGATGCAAGGTGCTTGCAAAATAGCAGGTGTTTCCCGACCCAGGGAGAAGGGGGGCAGGAGGACAGTAGTACTATTATTAAAGAGTGAGGAAAGAAAAGCTTGCTGGGGGAGGGGGAAGGTGGAACATCCACCCTGAGCCCCTGCTGGAAAAGCCCCTTTGTCCATTCCAAAAGGGACAGAGCTTATTTTGAATCCACATTGCCCCCTGCCCCCTGCAGTGCTCATGCGGTGAGAGCTCAGAGGAGCACTGCACTCACAGGGCACTGAACAGCAAGAGCAGAGGAGGGAAGCCGAGCTGCACTCCTGAGTCAGGCTTTAGCTGGAGGTAAAGCATCTCAAGAAAGACACCTTTGTTCGGAGACGTCCACAGCAGATGGGGGTTCCTGTGCCAGGCAGGGGGGGGGCCAGGTGGGTCAGAGCCAGGGCACTGCTGCTCAGACAAGCAGGCAGGCCCCAAAGGGGAGCCGTGTCTCTACTCTGAGAGTGCTGGCAGCCGGCCACCACCGGGATGCTTCTGTTTTCGCTTTCCTCATCTGGCTGGTGCTCATAAAGACAGACCTTGTGCTTGGGAGCTTTGTAGGGAAACAGGACGGCACTGGTACTGATTGGTGGAATCACTGCTGATTGAGGCCTTTTCACATTTGAATTAGTCTTATGCTAATATCTACCTGGACTCTCTCCCTGCCCCCTAAACACACACACACACACACACACACACACACACACAGATGCGCATACACATGCACACTACATCTTTCCCTGTCTGAACTTTTGCATATTCCTCCTTTCTATCCAATAGAAGCATGGCCACGTGCACTCCAAACCAATGAGCACAGGTGTGTCCGCTGGCTGCACCCAGGCACAGATTTGTATTAGGACGGAAACTGGCCTCTCAGAAGATCCCTCTGCACCAACGTCACTGTGCAACCCTGGCATGGACAAACACACTAAATGAAAGCCATACGTCTTCGGTTTTGATGTGGCTGGCCCCCAAGAGGGGGAGCTGTGAGGCTTATAAAGGAGTTGATTCAGAGGTTTGGGCTGGGTGCTCACAGGAGATGAAGCCCGTTAGTCCTTCGGCCTGGCGCTCCAGCCGGCACAGGCTGTGGTGTGTGTGACACCATCTTAGGTTTCTATTGATAAGGTTTGACTGTGTTCACTCTGAACCGGGAAGTAATTTGAGTGCATCGCAACCCATCTCTCTTTGGAGTAACTGAGTTTTACTTGTCTTCGGGAGGGAAAATTAGCTGATAAAAGAGCATTGTTTCTAGGCTGGGCCAGAAGACACGGGGTTAATGATCCCTATCAATTAAAAAGAGACAGCAATTTCCCAGGTGCCTGGGGAGTGAATGGGAGAGAGTTGACCAACACTCTAAATGTTCTCATGACAGAAGTGAGGCCTCCCTGGACAGTCATTGGATTTCATGATGAAGAGAGCTTGCCTGGATGCCCAAGCTGATCAGAATGCTTGAGCCCTTGACCAAAAGGCCCTGGCTTCAACCAGGCCTTTTGCCTGTCTGGAAAGCCGAGGCCAATTTCCAGCTGGATCTGTGCCTCTGCACTCCAGTCCGTTCCACTGATAGGCTGTGTTGGAAAGAGCAGTGGAAAACAGGATCAGACACCTAGCCCTTGTTCTTACCACCATTCCTCACCAGCTGTGCGACCTAAGGCAAATTGTCCAACCTCTCTGAGCATAGCTTTCTAATTGATAAAAATCACCTGTCAAATGACCCTGATAGGACTATTATGAACTCAGTACAGATGGAGCAGGTAAAAGCACTTTGAAAAAAAAGTAATAAAAATGCAAGTCATCTAAAATATTTTGATGATGCCTCTACCTGTCCAGAAACTTTCTGTAGGAACCCCCCAGTCCCCTCCTACCTATGGAACTCAGACTCCTCACATGTAAGCTCCCCCATTCAACAGCTCCTCCTGAGCAAGCCTAGTGTGCAGCAGCTTCTTGGCTGTGGTATAAGGAGGGAGACAAGATCAACAAAGTCTTTGCTTTCCTACTCTCATAGGAAAAGACTCACAGTGATTGCCTAAAGAAAAGAACATAATTTCATCTTTGGCAATGTTAACTGTTGGGAAGAAAAGATAATAAAGCAATGGGCTGGAGAATGATTGGAGAGAATGGCAACAGCTTCTTTAAGGCTCATAACTCTGCCAATGAAAATGTCCAACTTGTCTTCTCCTTGAAGCCTCCTCTGCCTCCTGTCTGCTGATTTCCTCCCTTCCCAGACACCCAGAGCACATGCTTGTCTATCTCACTTTAGTTATTCCAGTACCTTCAAATTAGAAGGATAATTTTATATTAGTTATTCTCCAATCATTTCAGTGGAAAATGTGAATTAAAAAAAAAAAGAAAAAGAACTGGGTAGGCAGTTGGCCTAGCATTCTACATTGGAGTGCCTGGGGTAAAGTCCTGGCTCCAGCTCCTGACTCTAGCTTTCTGTGGATGCAGACCCTGGAGGGCAATGGTGATAGCTCAAGTAGTTAGACTCCCATCACCCTGTCACCCCCTCACCCACGTGGGAGACTCATTAAATTCCTAGCTTCTGGCTTCAGCATGACCCAGCCTTGGTCATTGCAGACATTTGAGGGAGCATTCTCTCTCTCTCTCTCTCTCTCTCTCTCTCTCTCTCTCTCTCAGAAATACATTTTTTAAAATGTATTTTAACTTAAAATATAGGGTACTAGGCTAAGATTCTGGAGGCCATGTAGCAGAGTGGTTGAGAACAGTGCTTTGGACTCTAATGCTTCACTCCATCATTTACTAGCTACTGGTCTTGGATAAGTTGCCTTTGCATTGCCTTGATTTTATCATCCTTAAAATGGGTTTGAAAGCACTTACCCAATAAAATATTTCCAAGAATGAAATGAGACCATTTTTATACAGAACTTATGCTAAGAATCCAACAAATGCTGGTTAATCACCATCATCACCATCATTTATGTGTCTTCCAACAGAGATCAAGCCGAAATCACCTTTGAATCCTCCACAACACACCATGCTGAGCACTCAAGAAATTGATGATTAGCGATTAAATAGTTTGTGTTCAATTAATAAACTGAAACAATGGTCACACTGGCAACGCATTACATGGAAAAGCATGCTACAAAGTCCCACTTTTCCATTTTTTTTTTCACAAATGTGTTCACTAACACCAACTAAATTCCTGTGCCTGTAGAAATTATTGAAGAACTATTGGCTATGGTAATTGCTGAGGCTCAGCCAGAGTGAAATTAACTTCTCAGATTCTCCTTCACATTGATATTGATTCCTATGGTCCCATTTCATCAGTATCCAACAAGTCATAGAGCAGGCCATGAAAAGAAGAAGTCCAAGATTATGACAATTGGTGGAGGGAGACTGATGAAAGGAATATAGAAACAGGGACAGAGTGGGAGAACCGCCCTGTAGAGCAGGAACCATGGTACAACTGGCCTTCCAACCCCATGCCCAAGAGATTGGAACACATCACATCCAGGCACAGCTTGTGGGAAGGAGGGAATCTTGGCCAGGAGGACTTCAGCCCTTCCAGGCCAGGCTTCCTTCATTGCTGAGATACTTTCACAGACATTCCCACAGTCACAGCTCCTCAAGATTAGGTGAGGAGACCATAAATGTTCTCAGGGAGAGCTTTCCCTAAATTAACTACAAATGGAGGAGAACCATGTGCAGTGAACTCCATCACAATCATTTGGGAGGCATTTACAGTTACTACCCTGAAATGAAATTAGGCATCGTGGGATTATTCCAATGTTGATGCGATCCTGACCGACAGCACCATCACAAACACTGCACACCATTAGTTAGCCTTGAATTTCTAACCCTAAGAACTCCTCTTCCCAGTCCTGTCATCACTTATAAAGTACAGAGTTTATTGTAAAAAGAGGAATTAGATGGGAAATGCTATTACCCTGATTCTAAGAGTACTATACTTCAGCGTGCTCAAACCGAGCAGGCCTCAGGATCAGTCACCTGAGGGGCTGCTCAAAACACAGACTTCTGGGCCCACCCTGCGAGGCTATGATTCCATAGGTCTTGGGTGAGAGCTGTGACTTTCCGTTTCTCACAGCTTCCTGGGGGATGCTGATACTGCTGGGCCAGGGACCACACGTCAATGTGACTGACCTCAAATGTTCTGGATCCTCTGCCTTTCCCCACGCCTGCGCTGCTGGCTTACCCAGGAGGTCTGGTAAGGGCTTCTGAAGAGATATAAACCACCTCACCTTTTACATTCACTCACTTCATACTTCTAAACTATTTCAACCAAATCTTCAGACTGATCCCTCCTAGGGGTGGTAATTAGGAGAGAATAGAACTACAGCTAAAATGCCATGATTTCCACCCTTTGAAAACAAAGGTACAATTGGAGGAAGAAGTAAGAGTGAGCATTAAGATTTACTGGGGGCAAAGGACAGGGAACCAGCTTTGTGGAACCAGCCTTGTGGTTTAACAGGTTAAGTCACCTCCTAGAACTCTGGCATCCCATATGGGTGATGGTTCGTGTACCAGCTGCTCCACTTCTGATCTAGCTCCCTGCTAATGTACCTGGGAAAGCAGTAGAAGATGGCCCAAGTGTTTGGGCCCCTGCACCCATGTGGAAGACCTGGAAGAAGCTCCTGGCTCCTGGCTTCAGCCTGGCCCAGCCCCAGCTGTTGAGGTCATTTGGTGAATGAACTAGTGGATGGAAGATATCTTTCTCTCTCCTTATCTCTGTCTTTCCCTCTCTTTCTTTCTGTAATTATGCCTTTCAAATAAATAAATAAATCTTTAAAAAATAAGATTGGAGCAGGACTTGTCTTTGCCCCGCACAGTCTTAAAGTGCCCTGTCAAGCACAAGTCAGTTCCCCCTGCTCTCTGTCAACACCACAACTACAAACTCCAGAAGCGTGGCTACCTGAGCTGGTAAGAGTGCAGTGATCCCTGAAAGGCATCATGATTCATCTCTCCTTTACCCTTCTGCTCAAGTTGCCCTCCTCCACCTCTCTTCATTATCACCTCTTCCAGGATAGAGGCAAAGTGCTGAGCAGCCCTTCTGCTTGCAAGACCCAGATGACTTCAAAGATGAGCATCTCTCACAAAACAAGAATGTCATCCAAGGTGTCCATTTAGCTTAGTGTCCTAGGCCAAATCTTAACTGAGACCTCCCTCACAGCCTGTTTTATCTCCACGGCTGTCAGTGAGAGCTGGAGAAAGCGTTCGTCAGGAAGCTTGGCAAGGGAGAGACAACTCGCCATGCTGTGTATAGCTGAGCTTTGTGGAAGTGTAGGTCACTAATGGACTATACCAGCAGCTGCAGCTTAACCTTGCCATCAAGTTCTAAGTTAATTTAGCTTCTTTTGAAATCATACAACTTGCTTGGGAAGTTGTGTATAGAGTAACCTTTATGTCAAGCTGAATTTTATTCTCCCCTGGAAGGAGTTCTTACTTTTATAAAAGTTTTATCTTCAGGGGTAAATATATTTCAATAAACAGAAGGTCCTCATACTTCTATCATTTATGCATTCATTCAAAAACATTTATGTTGCAAAGTGCTTCATATACACCAATGAACAAGGCAGAGTGCCTGTCTCAAGGAAATTGCAGTCTGGTGGAAGAGATGGCCGGTGAACAGGTCTTTACAAAACAGGATGAGAAGTGTTTTGATAAAGTATAGGACACTGGGGAATACCAGAGGGACATCTAACATGGTTGTAGGGAATTAGGGTGGCCTTCCTTATGAAGACCTGAGGAAAGAATAGGATGAGTTTAACAAAGTGATTTAACATAAAGGAGGAGAAAGCAAGAATATTCTGGCATAAGAGAGAAATGGGAGTATGAACAGTGAAGCAGGGTAAGCAAAGCTGACAAATGAGGGTCTTGTGCCTTATTTTCTAACACACAGAGGCAGCAGAAGGATACGGTGAAGAGCAAGCTAGATACTCCAGAGTTAAAGAAACCTGGGTAGCTCTTTGGGGAATAAACCACTAAATGTCTCCCAATGTCAGCTTCCTGTCCTGTACACATAGTAAGTATTCAAGAAATTCAAAGTATTTATACTCTAAGTCACAATGAAAGAATCACAAAGCACAATTGTATACTTTCTCCAGGAGTCAATACATGGACAGACCAAAAGGTTTGCACTTGTTTTTATTTAAAAAGAAAAGAAGGAAAGAAAGCAGCGAAACCTTTATAAACTAGTGAGACAGTCATTCAATATCAAAATATGTTTTTTAAAAAAGTATTTGAGAATCAGAGAGGAGGGGTGGTGGGGAATGGAGCTCCCGACCCACTGGTTCAGTCCCAAAATGTCTGCAACAATCAGGGCTAGGCCAGGCAGAAGCCTGGAACAAGAACTCAATCCAGGTCTCCCATGGTGGTGGCAGGAATTCAGCCACTTGAGCCATCACTGCTGCTTCCCAGGGTCTGCATTAGCAGGAAGCTGGAGTCAACAAATGAACCTAGGAACTCTGATATGGAACACAGGGGTCCTAAACAATGTCTTAAATGGTAGCCAAACACCTATGCCTAAAATATATTTTAAAGGGTTTTTTTTTCATTCATGCCCCAGGCAAACATTTACTGACCCCATATAATGTTGCATCCAGTGCTGTTCTAGGTTTTAGAAACATAGTACAATAGTGAATGAAACAGATGAGGCCCTTGCTCTAGCGCAACTAATCAATAAGTAAAAAATGAACCTCAAGATTTTAGTCTATGATGGAATTAACAGTGGAGTGACATGCAGAGATTAAAATGGGTGGCTATGATGGAAAAATCAGTGATGAAGAATGACTACCACATTTTTAAAAATATTTTTAATTGACATTTGTACATATTTATGGGCTATAGTATAATTTAATGTAAATATATAAAATGGATTATGATCAAATCAGGGTAATTAGCATTTCCATCTCCTCAAACATATCATTTCTTTGCGTTAGGGAAATTTGAATTCTTCTGGTTATTTTAAAATACAACATAAATTGTTTTAGACTAGTTACCCTACTATATGGACCACCAGAACTAATTCCTGCTATTTAAGTATTTGGTGTCTATTATCTGATGTTCTCCACCTTCCCTCCCCCTTCCCTCCCAAGGGTACTATTGTAGATGGAGTGGTCAGCTTTCTCAGGGATCAAGATCCTACTGAAAAGATGTTGTTTGAAGGTGACAACAAAGATTGAGCCAAGTAAAGAGCTCAAGAAAGAATGTCCCTTGCAGAGGAACCATCCCAGGATCCATGTGTCTAGCTGTTACCTCCAGGTCATAATCCATGCAGAGAAGAGCAGGAGGTAAAGTGAAGAGGCAGGCGGCACACCACAGTAGGGCACCCAGGCCATGACCGGGACTTTGCTTGTAGTATAAGTACAATGGGAAGCCCATAACTAATCAATGGAAACATCAAAGTAGAATCCCAGTCCCTGTCTCTTACTTCCCCAGTTCAGGTTTTCAAGTTTTCATTCCACGCCTTTGGATGCCTCTAATCTTCTCCCCATCTGTTCTATGGGTTTCAGTAGTCAAATGCCATTCTTTGGCACTCAGATTCATTCCTCACCTTCCTTTTGTCTCTTTTGTATCATCTGAGAGCTGACCCTCATATGCTGCTGCATATGTCTGGCTTCAGCCAACAGGAGGCATTTTCAAGACAGTTGGAAGAAAGGGTGAGACCACGGTATTTCCTCAGCCTCCCTCTGCCTTAGGTGGTGTCTCTGGCAGCTGCTGCAACTCTTCCATGGTGACAGCTCACACTCAATAGGACTGCTGCAGCTGCAGCTTCTACCAGATGTCCCAGAAGGTATTTCACCTCCTTGCTGGGTCCCTCTGCTTAGGGGTGGCAGCAGCTGCCCTTTGTTGCTAATCTGTAAATTGTCTCTCTATTCTGAACCAATTGCATTTCAACAACCTCATGGCCATATAATCATGCCTCTGTAGTAAATTCTCTCTGTTTGAAATGTTGACAGCTGTGTCCCCTCCATGTTGGCCCCTGGTTGACTCAGTTCTTGAGAGTGACAAAGAACTGCACAGGTTTGACAACTGTCCCTTCATTTGCCAGGTCACCATTTCCAGACACACCATTCCACTAGTCATACTGAAAACTAACTTAGTTAAAATAATATTCTCACTTCACTTCCTTTGTTACCTTCCTTGGAACTAGCTTTGTAAGGCTTATACCAGAGTAGCAGTTGGGTAATAAGATGTGGAAAACATTTACCCCAGGATGCAGACTTCAGGTCGAAAATTCATAAGCAGTCAGCACCATGGCCAGATCCAAGAGGGTCCAGATAAAAACTAGAGGACAGAAAGGACCTGAAAGGAGATTTATTCCAGGCACTGGAGAGAGAAAGTGGACAGCTTATCATTTTTGCTTACAGAGCCTCTCTTAAATTTGTCTCCAGCATCCTTACTGCTGAGTCACACACAGACCGAATGATTACAAAGACAGGTTTTGCCCATGCTTTACCACCTCTAGGAACAGTTAAAATTAACATGATTTATGCAGTCTGCCATGAAAATGAGCTATTATATCTCATCAAATATAAAGCATTTTAATCCTAAAAAGTGCCATTATTTTATGGATCACAGAGAAAGAAAAATAATTAGCCAATTAAACTTAGATACAATGCTTTCTCATCACATTAGCTGTGAGTCATTTTCTAATTCTGAGTATGTTAAAATGCAACCAAGAGTGTCTTAGAAAATGGAGACACTGGAGTCACTGAGGTCCTCTTAAACTAGGGAAACTGTTTAAACTAGGGAAACTGTTAAACCCTGGGGAGGACACCCATTGGTAGAAGTCATAGGTGGTCCTTTGGTCATTTCCAGTATTAGTCATAACTGCTTCACATGTTCCCAAATATATCTTCGACCATATTTATACAACACCAAAGGAGGCAGCACAAGAGCCCTGCAGTGCAGGTGGGGAGCAGAAGAGGCCTGTTACTAACATTCCTCCCCAGTAACAATAATGAGGTCTTGGGTAATTTCCTCAAATATGAAATGAGAGAGTTCAAATGGAGGCTGCCTTAGATTCCTTTCAACATGATATCCTATGTTTGTAAATGAAAGGGGAAACATTAACAGATTTGCTACCTGGTTATGATCAGTAAATTGACCACGGGTTCCCGATCAGGAATGTTCTGACATCTGCAGACATATGAGAGCTCTTTGGGTGTTGGTGGATGGTGGCCATACAATGCCTGATTGTAAGTTGTCTCACCAAGAACGCTAACAGTGTTCCTCTTGAGAAATTCTGAGATGGTTGCAGACTGAATGTCTGAGTTCTCCTCAAGAGTCCCAGGTGGCAATTCCAAGTCCCAGTGTGATGGTATTGGAATGTGGGGCTTTTGTGATGGGGTCACCCTGGTGAATAGCATTAGTATCCTTATAAAATGTCCCCTGGGAGTTCTCTTACACACTCTCTCTGCCACGTGAGGATTCAACAAAAAGTCTCCAGTGGAAGAGAGCCCTCACCTGAAACTGGCCATGCTGGTACCTGATCTTGGATTTCCAGCCTCCAGAACAGAAATAGATTTCTCTTGTCTATAAGCCACTAAGTCTGTAGCATTTTGCTATTGCAACTTGAGCAGACTGAGGAATCTTCTGAGATGCTGACGACAGTGAATGTGAATCTCTATGTTTACAATCTGTTTCTATAAATATTTCTTTTCAAATTTTATTTTATTGTAATGATCTAATGTGGATAGCTACAGGAGCTGTCACTTAGACAATTGTCTAGATGGTAATGTGAGTCTAACATTCTCCCCTGAACTTTACAAGTTTCACTTTTCCTGATGGCAGATCCAGCCCCACATGTGAGGGACTAACTCCCTGTGAGGCTGAGACAGTGGAACCCTCAGTTTTCCCACTGCCCTGTCAGGCTGCTCACAAACCATCACCTGAATGTAGAGTTACAACCTACCCTCCATCTACCCTTGGTGGAAAGTGCTGGGAAAGAGCACAGCATCAGAGAGGAAAGAAACGTGGAGAACACCCAGATAGACCAACAGCCTCACAGTCTTTCACACCTGAGAGAGGAGGGAGTTGAGGCCCAGGTAGGTAAAGGAGCTTGTCCAAGATCACACCACTGCTGAGTAGCCCCATGTTGAGGCTCCACATTTCTTACTCAGATCTAGTGTGCTTGCTCCAACCAGGTGTCTGTCATAGGTGGGAAGAGGAGGGAGTCTGGGCAGTACAGACTCAGCAGACTGGTGCATATGTGTCCACTGACCAGGGAATGGGTTCTTCTTGCTAACTTCATGAACTCAATCCAAAGAGTTGAGCAATAATACTCTTAGAATGCAGTGGTACAAGTTTTCTAACATAAATTACTCTACCTTCCTTGTTTGTTAAAACAAGAGTTTATAGACGTAACTATAACTCATTGTTCTTGGTGGTTGTTCTTGATCTTTTAGTGAGCCCTGAAGGGCTGTGTCTTACATATAAGCAATTGTTTTATACAACTACACATGTAAACAGTAAGTATAACAGGTCAGGCCTAGAGGAGATTAACTCTGGAAAACATTTCTTCAAGTTTGTTGTTTGAAATAAATATTTGACACCAGCCTATATTCTGATGATTTTCTTATTTATACTAAAGGAGGATTTCAAATGATATATTCTATTTAATTGAGAACTCTGGTTAGTTAGTTTCTCATGAACCTGTGTTTGATGCAAAATTACTTACTGTTATTAATTCCCAATAATCTTTTCCCTCCTTCCTAAAGTAATAAATATTTGTAAATATTCCAAAAATTCTAAATTTTAAAGCTTATAATTTGACAATTCAATGCTTTGAGACTCTTATATGATTTCTGCCAAGTTTCCATAAGTTTAATGACTATAATTCTGTTATTATTGGAAATTTGCTTATAAGACAATCTAAATGCATCAAGTTCATCATAGCAATGAAAACCAGTATGTCTTTAGTGCTCTGACAAAGCATTCCTGAAAGGGGTTGTATCAGACAAGGAAAAGGAAAAATCCCCTTCTACTCTCATTGATCCATGGGTACATCTAAGGTCAATGAAAATGAATTGAGGCTCCTCTGAAGCCGATGGAGTGGGGAATTCCATAGATGTATCCATGGATACATACATCCATAGATGTATCCTATAAAGGATGCAAAGAGGCCCTAGGGAGCCTCACCTCTTCAGGGGACAGCAGCCCTTCCCATTGGGAGTAACTTCATCTAGGCCCAGAGAAGTAGGGTTCAGCAGAGAGAGGGAATCAATTTCCATTCTTTCCCTCAACTCTTAGAAAAGCACTAGAAAATGCTGGTGCGTGGTCCACCAGCCTCTGGAAGGGAAAACCGGGTTTCCAGGAATCTCCCTTAAATGTGATATAGAGTAAGCTACAGCACCCTGGAGAGCCAAGGAAACCAGCAAAGAAAGGCATGGTGGAAAGTGACCAGAAGCTTTTCAGAGTAGGCTGCTTCTGGTATCACTGTCTGGTCTGCTTTTAGGGAATCACACACCTCCACGAAGATGAGGAGTTCCTCAAGTTACAGTCTAAGTAGAAAATAGACACGCCGTGGCTCAACAGGCTAATCCTCCGCCTTGCGGCACCGGCACACCAGGTTCTAGTCCTGGTCGGGGTGCCGGATTCTGTCCCCGTTGCCCCTCTTCCAGGCCAGCCCTCTGCTGTGGCCCGGGAGTGCAGTGGAGGATGGTCCAGGTGCTTGGGCCCTGCACCCCATGGGAGACCAGGAAAAGCACCTGGCACCTGGCTCCTGCCATCGGATGAGCGCGGTGCAGAGGCCACGGCGGCCATTGGAGGGTGAACCAACGGCAAAGGAAGACCTTTCTCTCTGTCTCTCTCCCTCACTGTCCACTCTGCCTGTCAAAAAAAAAAAAAAAGAAAATAGACGCAACTCAAAATAAACTGGTGCACTATTTACACAGATCAAAGCCAATTCTTGAGGAAAGTGCTAGAATCATGTCACACCCCTCCTTGGCACGTGTGCAGATTGTATCCCTCTGGTCACACCCCAGCTGTTAGATTAGGTAATGCCAGCTGTGGTTCCCTGTGTCATTGTCAAACGTCCTACATGAGGCTTACCACTATATGAAAAGGGCACTCTGGTGAGTCAGGAAGATATCCTTGAAGTGTTGCCACTTCTTGGATTTCCTCACTCCCCTTTGCCAGCCTGTGAAAGACCCACATGCATAGTAATGGGCTCCCTCTACTGAGTGCTTACTCTGTGCCAGGCACCAGGACAAACACCTTAAATATATATATATTATAATTATAATATTATTTATATAATTTATAATATAATTCATATAATTATAATTATAATATTATATTATAATATATATATATATCTCCATATGCAAGCCTCACAGCAATTCACTTTTGAAAGTTCACTTTTGAAATATCTAGCTTTCCCAGATATTAGTTGGAAGAATTGGGAATTAAATCCAGAAACTCACAACCTTAAAACCTTCATTTTCAAATCATGTGTTGGTGCTAACGGCATCACTGACTACTCTTGTTCTCACCAGTTTCTCTCTTCTTGAAATCACTTCAACACTTGCACATCAATCATTGCCAGTATATTCGCAGATAATAAAGACCTATTTGTCAATTGCTTCAAGTGTGTTGAAGTTCATCGGGATTACAAAGGCAGTGTGCTTTATGTACTTCATGCTCTCTGGGTGGCAGGGGGCTGGGCACAGAGGGTTGAATCAAGTGTTGCCTGAATGAATGACACTGAAGGTGATAGTAGTCAGAGAGGGACTTGTAGAAGGTGTGTGTGTGCGTGCATACTCATGTGCACATGCATTCTGTATCATACACTCACAACTAAAAGGGGTTTCAGAAACTGTTTTGAGTAAGTCTTATGCCTAAATTTTCTCACATCCATTCATTCACAAAAATACAGTCAGCACACATAACTGGAATCTGAGGTAGATAGGACAAGGAGGAAGTCCCCCCCCCCCCAGTGTTAGAGGATTATTTCAGAATGAAAAACAAATTGGGAACACTAACCTAACAATGCAATGTTCCTTGGAAGAATCAGAAGAACCCACAGCTGGATTGGGCTTAGACCACTGAGCCTTTGAAGACAATGGTCATTAAGACTTGCAGAGGCCCATTGCTCATCCTTGGGCTTCAGTCATTATGACTTGTATCTGATGAGCACCACAGAATGCTCTGCTTGAGTAATTCTCAAACTTCACAGGGCGACAAAATCACAGATTTCTGGCCCCACCCACAGTGTCTGACATGGTGGGTCTGGAGTGAAACCTATAAGCATGCGTTTCTAGTAAGCTCCCAAAGGATGCTGAGATTTCTAGTGCAGAACATACTGAGAACCACTACTGTGCTCGATGTTTGTCCTCAGTGCTGTTATTGTGTATGTGTGTTCATTTCCCACAATTGCATGTGTGAATACACTGGTGAAAGGCTACCTGGCTTTAAATGTTTTGCTTTTCTGTGATTCCCAAATCCATGTCTAATCTCTGTCACAAACACTGCAGCCATGTGTTCAACTGCTCACCAGATGTCCCCATCCACATGGTCCACACAAACCCTCAAATTTAGCATGCCCCGCTGAATTCATTATCTCAATCTCTTTTCTAAACTTCCTGTCTCTTCTTGTGACATCACTATTCATACAGTTTAAAAATCTCATAATAACTCTGGACTTCAACCTCTCTTTATTTTAAATTCTGGAATTTAAACACCATGACAGCAGATGTTTGGCCTGTTTTGTCTGTCACTGTATCCCCAACATTTAGTGATGCCTGGAACACAGGAGGATTTCACTAAATATTGAAGGAACAGAAAAGTGGATGAACTCTCTGAAGCCCCTCTTTAATCTGTGCTTTGGTTCAAATCTTCATCTCTTCCTGGGACGCTGCAATAGCTTCCTGCCTACCCTTCCTGGCAGAAACGTCAGCCCAACCCCAACTCAAGTAGTGTTCCATCCCTACTTATCTTTTGAAAGCACAGATTAACACTGCAAACCTGTTTAAAAACTTTTGATCTGACTGCCCACAACCATCAGAACGGATTCACAGAAGATACATGAAACCCTTCCTGTTTTGGCATCAATCCTACCATCCACCAACATAACAACCCCAGACCCCAAGGGTACCTTACATTCCAGCCCTTCCTCACATGCCTGAGTACAACACTACCTCTGCAGCTGGTAAAAGCTAAGCAACACCCCCCTCCCTTTCTAAAAACAAATGCATCTGCCTTCCATCACATCAAACTACACTGTCAAGTCCTAAGTACAATGTCATAGCCATGGAAACCATGTCCCAAATAGTTCTCTGAGGGACTGATATTGTGGTGGCCTTGTTAAGCTGCCAAATTTAATGGCAGCATCACATATAGATGCTGGTTCAAGTCATGGCTGCTAAACTTCTGATCCAGCTCCCTGCTAACCAAACGGGAAAGCAGCGGAAAGTGGCCCAAGTACTTGGGTTCCTGCACTCATGTGGGAGACCCAGATGAAGCTGCTGACTCCTGGCTACTGACTTCAGCCTGACACAGGCAGGGAAGTGAATCAGCGTATAGAAGGTGTGTGTGTGTGTGTGTGTGTGTGTGTGTGTGTGTATCCTTTTAACACTGCCTTTCAAATATTCTGCCCCTACCACACACACACACACACACACACACACACACACCCTAACTGAAATCATTACTCTCATCTTGCTTACCCCACAGCACTTTGCATCTCTAGTCCAGCATTTGTGTATTTTGCATTTTATTGTAATGTTTTGAAACACAGAGAGAGAAAGAGAGATCTCTTCCTTCCATTTGCTCACTCACTCCCCTGGCTCGGGGCAGCCAGTATGCAGCAGGCTGAAGTCAGGAGTCTATAACTCCATCTGGGCCTCACTCATAGGTGTAAAGGATCCAAGTACTTGAACCATCACCTGCGGCCGTCCAGGATGCACATTATCAGGGAACTAGGAGCAGGGACTCCACCAAGGCACTAGGGGATGCAGGCTTTCCAACTGGTTACTTAACCCCTCTAATATCTGCCTCTATTGTAATTATTTTGTTGCAGGAGTTTCTTTTCCCTGAGGAACCCAAGTACCTGAATCACACAGGTGGTTCCCCTTCCTTTTGTAACCACTAGTATTTAACCCAATGCCTGACAGATGAGTCCTCAAAATGTTTGCTGAATGGGCCTCAATTTAATTTAGTCAGCATCAGAGAGTAAGGAATAAACTCTCATGGCCTCGGTGAGAATAATTCGCTGAGGTCTTCACCGCCAAGGCCAAACTGAAAACTAAAGTAATTACTTGGGTAGATAATTCATGAAAGAGAGAAAACCATTTGCATTTGAATGATGTAGTGAGGATTTTCTGCTTATTGATGTTTCTGGAATTTTTCAGATAATGGCTTCAATTCTTTGATTCTTTCATGGCATAGAGAGTAGGCCAGGAAGTTAATCTATCAATCACTCTCCCATCTGAAACTGAGCAACTTTCAACCAGCTCTGCTGAACAGACAACATCAATAGAAACCAAGGTTTTCGAATGTCCTAATGCAGGGGTCGAAGGGCCTGCCAGGTTCAAGCTCAGCGCTCTCGAGAGCTCCTAGAGAATGAATGCCGGGGGTGTTAAGTTGCTTTCCTGATGTTTAAATAACCTCACATCTGGCCATCATTTATTAACGCCCTTAGAATTCCCAAAGCTGGGGGCAACAAGGACAGTGAGCAGCCAGAGCAGACTACGCAGTAAATGATACCCGCGACACAGCGGGCAGGAAACCCGGGAGCTACAACCTAAGCAGGACTCTCGGGCCAGGTTGCCAGTGTGTCCGTGCATTTTTTTCCAAGTGCGTGCGAGGTTTGCAGGCGTCAGAGTAAGCGGGAAGACAGTCACAAAAACGTCGGCATGGTCCTCCCTTAGAGCGTGCGGGCGCACACACGCACAGGCATACGCGCGCACAGACGCACCCACGCACAGGCACACACAGGCGCACACACAAATCCCCAGCACCTGCTTCGGAAAGCCCCCTGTCGCAGGCCCGCCGAAGGCGCGGCGCGGCCGGTGCAGAGCCGGCGGATTTACCGTGGCATTACTTTTAATTAACTCTGCGGCACAGCGCGGGGAGCGCAGGGTGGG
Organism: Sylvilagus floridanus; assembly: GCA_949820135.1. NCBI lineage: Eukaryota > Metazoa > Chordata > Mammalia > Lagomorpha > Leporidae > Sylvilagus > Sylvilagus floridanus. Next base: position 126,762,085 of record OX463225.1, read on the forward strand.
CCCTAATCCCGGGCCCGCCTGACGTCACCTGGGAACGCGCGGCGGCGCGGGGCGGCGCGGACCCGGGACGACCTTGCCGCGACCCGGCCGCGCCTCCGCCCGCGCGGGGCTTTGCTCGGCGGGAATTAAGGGAAGGAGAAATGTTAGTACACTTTTAATTGGAAACCGAGTTCTTCTTTCAGAGAGGCTTGTTTACTCAGGATTGGGCATTAGAACTCAGGGGAGGCTCTAATTGAAGGGACGGCTTTGCAGATTATGGGGAACATATGGCCCTGCCGCCGGGCTCTTTATCTGAATTTTCTCATAAAACTGCCGTCCGTGTGTGTTTCTGCGCCCGACCTCTTACATTTCTAAAGGGTCTTTGAAGAGCGGGCCGATTGCGCGCGGGGGTAGGAGGCGCCCGCACCTTGCGCTCTGTGGTGTTGCCGAGAGCGCGGCGCAAGCCGCTCCTACAGGCCTCGCCCGGACCAGACTGGCACCGAGGCCGCCTGCAGCCAGAGCGCTGGGAGCGAAAATGAGAGCTAGAAAGAAAAGAAAGCGAGCTGGTGACCGCCTGGCGGGGGTGTAAGTCACGGTGGGGCGCAAACCGCAGGAGGGCGTTGCCAAGGGAACGGAGATTCCCACCGCCCGCCTGCCTCCATGGCCCGGGAGAGGAGAGCCAGTCTTGGTTGGGGCCAAGCCCGCGTACACAAGGGAAATGGGAACATGGGTGGCTTGAGATAGAATTACATTTTTTCTCCCTGTCATCCGCCCATCAATCAAACATTCATCCATGCACCCCTGCAGGCTCCAGCACTGATAGCCACCCTGTTGGCCCCACACCCCCAACCCAGAGCCAGAGCTGCCAGATAATATACAGGGCACATTGTTAAATTTGAATTTCCAATAGACTGTCACTTTTATATTGCATATGACACGTGTATTCATAATTCATTGTTTATCAGAAATTCAAATTTAACCTCGGCACCCTGGAATTTTGTTGCTTCGTCTCCCAGTTCTAAGTAACTTGATCATTCTAAGAAAAATACTGTCTTCTGTTCTAGCTCCAGAATCTCCCCCATCTCAGCACCAGGCTGTGCAAATGGGAAGAAGAGCTATCGGAGGTACCCCACTCCCTCTAGGGCAGGGGTTTCCAATCTTGACTGCACAGCAGACTCAGGAAAGGAGGGAGCTCTTAAAAATCCCACATCCCAGGCTGCACCTCAAACCAATTGAATCCCCAAGGCCCATTCCACAGGAATCCAAAGTATTTTTAATGCATAAGTAGAATAAATCTTATAGAATGACTACTTCGAAGAGTAACCCACAATCTTGTTTATATATTGGGTATGTATTGCACATGTATTTTCTTGTTTACATATTGGGTTACTGTCGGTCTGCTTCCACTAGCATATGAACTTCCTGAGAGTAGAACTATCACCCCAGCCCCTGCAGTAAGCCTGTTACATAGTTGATTCCAATATACTTGCTCATACACTTCTTTTTTTTTTTTTTTTTTTGACAGGCAGAGTGGACAGTGAGAGAGAGAGACAGAGAGAAAGGTCTTCCTTTTGCCGTTGGTTCACCCTCCAATGGCCGCCGTGGATGGCGCGCTGCGGCCGGCGCACCGCGTTCGTCCGATGGCAGGAGCCAGGTGCTTCTCCTGGTCTCCCATGGGGTGCAGGGCCCAAGCACTTGGGCCATCCTCCACTGCACTCCTGGGCCATAGCAGAGGGCTGGCCTGGAAGAGGGGCAACCGGGACAGAATCCGGTGCCCCGACCGGGACTAGAACCCGGTGTGCCGGCGCCGCAAGGCAGAGGATTAGTCTGTTGAGCCACGGCGCCGGCCTGCTCATACACTTCTACATGTTGCACACCCCAAACCCAATCCTGGCCCTGTGCAAATGTTCAGCAAATTCCTATAGATGGAAGATGGTAAGCTGGTTTAGCTATTGCTTTCCCATCCTCACTGATTGCTAAGAACAAATACTTGGTTGGGGGGTGGGGGTGGGACCGGCACTGTGGCATAGCAATAAAGCCGCTGCCTGCAGTACTGGCATCCCATATGGGTGCTGGTTTGTGTCACGGTTTCTCCCTTTCTGATCCAGCTCTCTGCTATGGCCTGGGAAAAGCAATAGAAGATGGCCCAAGCCTTTGGGCCCTGCACTCATGTGGGAGACCTGGAAGAAGCTCCTGGCTCCTGGTTTGGGATTGGTGCAGCTCCAGCCATTGTGGCCATCTGGGGAGTAAACCAGTGATGGAAGATCTCTCTGTGTCTCTAACTCTCTGTAACTCTGCCTTTCAAATTAAATTAAATTTAAAAAGAACGAATACTTGGTCCCTTTACCTTTGGGTCCACTGATCCTCTCTAGCATGCATACACATGCATCCACAATCCTCAAATCTCAGGTCAGAATTACCAAAAATCCTAAGCATGCCGATGGCTCCCAATGTGCAAACCTCAAGTTGGACCACTAAGAATCCAAACAGTTCAAATTACTCAGTTTTCATATATTTTACAGCACCCAATACCAAACTACTTAGAGGAAGTCATAACCTCTTTGCCACCAATCCCTGGTTAATGAGACTTTTGGGGTTTCTCCTGGGTTTTAGACACCAAAGGCTAGGGAAATATTGGAGGTGATTGTTCTACTAGCACAGTAAATTTTAAAGCATCGTCAGTTTTATCTTAAGCCTCTTGGTTGGAAATCTGTAATTTCATGGGATTGGCTGGAATGTCGGTGGGAACAAACCAGCATATTCCCTGCCCCTCCACCCAACCCTTACTAAACAAAAGCAGGAGAGTCCCTGATGGTTTAGCTCAGATATTGAAAATTTGAATTCGTGGGTTGGATGTACGTGACCGGAGACTATGATTGTATATTCTACAGTCATATTGTGAGCCTTGCCATTATACCCAAGGAGGACCCAACGTCAAGGTGGATAGGTACAGGCACAAAATCATCATTACCACTGGAAAAACAAACTGGGTTCATTTCTGCAGAGCACAGGATCTTAACAGATGGTAAGACATTACATGTCAGCTTGTATAAAAAGCCCAGTAAAGGAAATGTTGATACGTACTGTTTGACTCCACTGTCAGACTTTTATTCACTTAATTAATAAGGGCTGTGGTTTGCACAGCTGATATTGCTCATCTGCACCAAAAGTTCAATTAGGTTTTCCTGCTATCATCAAATATGCTGCAGGAGAAGACCCAGAAGTTTGTTGAGTAATTGTAGAAATAAAACAAACAAAAAACTCAACACAAGTACCTCACATGCACTTTCATTAAAGTAGTTCCACATTCACGAGCCATGCTGACTTTGGAGCTTTGAAAACTTCCTACGACCTTCCAGGAGGTGTGACAGTGACAGTGATTAATGATTAAGGGGAGGTTAGAACAGAAGGTGAACTTGCCACTGATTTTGGAATGGAGTGAACACTCAGTTCACATCACCTTGTTCTCATTGCTTTAATTACACGTGAGAGGTTCTCTGGCCGAGGTCTCTCAGGTAGTAAGTCCTACTGAGTACCTGGAGCTCAGCCACAGCTGGCCATGGAGAGCTGGCAGTGAAACATGACAATAACATAGGAGGCCCGAGATCATGTGTACATACATTTTTAACACCACAGTGCTTAATAACTCTGGGAATGGACTGCCTGGGTTCCATTCTGAACCTTTCAGTTACTAGCTATAGGACAGCAAGCAAATTACTAAATTTTCCATGTTCATTTCCCTCGTCTGTAGAATGGGAATCATCATAAGATTGATTCCTCATCTGCTTGATATGAAGATGAAGTTAGTTAATTCAGGTAAAGTGCAATGCTTTGTTCAGCATAAGAGCTCAGTAACTGTCAACATCATTATCATTGTCAGCATACAGAAATCACCATCTTCAGTTGCTCATTTGGCCAATCTTTTCTTACAGAGCATCTGTGGGAGAAATGAATGCCCATAGAAAGTACATTGTTACAGGGTGAACATGCTATGAAACAACTGTGCTAATTTTAAATTGGGATTTTTATTATTAATCTTCATAAACAATTATCAAGTGTGACACTATGTCCAAAATTAACTTACGGGCAATGGAAAAGAGATAGTATGCTGTCTGAATCTGTATATTGCCTGTAACTTTTTAAGCAGCAAAGATAAACTCTACCCTGCTGACAATTATAGCAAGGGCTGGACCCTTCTGTTTCAGTATCAAGTGTCCTGACTCGGTAATTGGTAGAATTAAGTTCTTAGTCAGGCTTATCCCCAGGTCGAGTATCCTATGTCTTTATTTCTCTATCTATATTATGAAGACAAAACAAATACACTACAAGACAAAGGTTCTGTGCAGAAAAGAAATGCTGAGCCCAACACTGAGGGCAACAAATAATTCTGGTAGTTAATTCTGTGGCTGTGATACTAACAAGAGACAAAATTGTTGATTTGGAAAACAACCTCAAAGGCTCAGACAATTATAACTGCCTCTTGCCTACCATCCAGAGAAGCCAAATTAATAAAAGAGAAAAGGCTCATGCAGCTCTTCATGCTACTCATGATATAAATATGTGTGTCTCATGTCTCTGAAATAACAACAATGATAAAAAGGGATAACATTATCACATGTTTCCTGTATGCTGGGCTCTGCACCAAGTCTTCAGGGGTCAAAGATGATCTCTTTTGTGTCTGTTGTTTTGGTCTCAGAACCTGACATAGCACATGCAATTAAAACATTTATGAGGTTGAAATTTAAAGAATGTATACTAATCCCAAGACGTGGGGATAGTTTGTAAGTAATTGTGCTTCGAAGCAGTATTTTTCAAACCTCAGGCAGTAAATAATCCGTAGCTCATGAATATGGTGAGCTAAGACTAGTGCTTAAACGTAAATAGAAAATATCAGTATGTAGGTCAAGCACTGAGTCAGTCTAAGTGTTAAAATTACTTTATACATGCACATATGAATACAGACTTCAAAAAGTCTATGAGAATGTGTGTTATGAAAAAATTGCTACTTCAGAGGAGAGACTATTTTTTTCCTTTTGGTGCACTTTATTGTGTTCTTTTTTCTTTTCTTTTCTTTTCTTTTCTTTTTTTTTTTTTTTTTTTTGACAGGCAGAGTGGACAGTGAGAGAGAGAAAGACAGAGAGAAAGGTCTTCCTTTTGCCGTTGGTTCACCCTCCAATGGCCGCTGTGGCCGGCGCATCGCGCTGATCCGATGGCAGGAGCCAGGTGCTTCTCCTGGTCTCCCATGGGGTGCAGGGCCCAAGCACCTGGGCCATCCTCCACTGCACTCCTGGGCCACAGCAGAGAGCTGGCCTGAAAGAGGGGCAACGGGGACAGAATCCGGTGCCCTGACCGGGACTAGGACCTGGGGTGCCGACACCGCAAGGCGGAGGATTAGCCTAGTGAGCCGTGGCACCAGCCATGTTCTTTTTTTAAAACTTTTATTTAATAAATATAAATTTCCAAAGTACAGCTTTTGGGTTACAGTGGCTTTTCCTCTCCCATAACTTCCCTCCCACCCACAACCCTCCCATCTCCCACTCCCTCTCCCATTCCATTCATATCAAGGTTTATTTTTAATTAACTTTATATACAGAAGATCAATTTAGTATATATTAAGTAAAGATTTCAACCATTTGCACCAGAAAAGAGACTTTTAAAACTGTTGCATTAGAGGAAAATATAAAAAATGATTTAAATACATTTTTCACAAATATATTGTTTATCAGAATATTCTGGGGACTGGCATCATGGCATAACAGATTAAGACACTGCCTGCAATGCCAGCATACTACAGGGGCACTGGTTCAAGCCCTGGCTGCTCCACTTTCAATCCAGGTCTCTGCTAATGAGCCTGATAAGATAGTGAAATATGACCCATGTCCTTGAGCTCCTGCACCCATGTGGGAGACCTTTGGCAGCTCTTGGCTCCTGGCTTTGGCGTGGCCCAGCTCCAGCCATTTGAGGATTGAACCAGTAGAAGTTCTATCTGACACTCTCTATGTGTAGTCTGCCTTTCAAATAACTTTTTTAAAAAAATAATATAAGAATATAATTTTTAAAAATTGGTAAACTGTACCTCATCAAAATTAAAAACTATAAAAAAGAATATTTTTAAATTTTTTTTATTTTTGACAGGCAGATTTAGACAATGAGAGAGAGAGACAGAAAGAAAGGTCTTCCTTCTGTTGGTTCACCCCCTAAATGGCCACTACGGCTGGTGTGCTGCGCTGATCTGAAGCCAGGGGCCAGGTGCTTTCTCCTGGTCTCCCACACAGGTGCAAGCCCATCCTCCACTGCTTTCCTGGGCCACAGCACACAGCTGGACTGGAAGAGGAACAACGAGGACAGAATCTGGCGCCCCGACCGGGACTAGAACCCAGGGTGCCAGCACCGCAGGCGGAGGATTAGCCAAGTGAGCCGTGGCGGCCAGCCAAAAAAGAATGTTTTCAATATCTACTCGTTTTTTCTTAAGTGAATCTCCCCTTTGCTACGTTCATTTTTAAGATTTAATTACTTGAAAGGCAGAGTGACAGAGAAAGAGGAAGAGACAGAGAGAGATCTTCCATTTGCTGGTTCACTCCTCAAATGGCCACAATGACAGGGGCTGGGCCAAGATGAAGCCAAGAGTCAGGAGCTTCTTCTGGGTCTCCCACATGGGTGCAGGCCCCTAAGCACCCTGCTGCACTGCCAGGCACATCAGCAGAGAGCTGGATCATCAGTGGAGCAGCTGGGACTTGAACCAGCACCCATATGGGATGTTGGCACCACAAGTGGCTGCTTTACCTGCTATGCCACAGTGCCAGCCTCTCCTTTTGCTTCTTAAAGGGAAGAATGGCAAAACTGTCTCCCCTTCTTTCACCTCCCAGTCCCTGTGTATAAGAGTTGGCCTGCTGTCCTCCAAAATTAGAATGTTGGCCTTGAGATATTTTTATTACTTGTGCTATTCCATATTGACCAAGTCTTCTGCCCCTCATTTTCTATAACTAAGCCTGACACAACACAAGTGTCTATAAGAAAATGTGTTGAATCAAAAGTTAGTAAGGCGGCTGTTTGGGAGGATATACATAGTTCATAGTGTGTCAGAGGCAACACTAATAGTCCTATTGAGGAATAAAGAGAATGACTTTGGCCTTGGCTGTACAATGCATTCACTTAACAGGTAGCTGTCAGATTCAACGTCCTTTCAAGACTTAGTGTTGCAGGAGAGAAGCCTAATCCACTCCAAAAGAAAATCATTCAAAGATGGGAGACACCACCCTCCTCAGATCAAGGGGCACAAAGTTTCCTCCAAGGATAACTAAGCCAAGATCATGTTCAGGAATAAAAGTCACTTGGCCACACACCAAAGGTCAGGCCATAGTGCTGTGGGAGTCAGGTTCCTCATCTACAGGACAGCAGCTAAGTCTGATAATTCATTTCCATCCTTGCTTGATATTCCAATTAAGTCCCAGAAGTGATGACAAGACTATTTCCTCCTGGTTTTCTGCCTTGGTTTCTCAGGATGTAACACCAGCTAGAATGCTCAGAAAGTGAAGTGTGCTTCTGAGACACACAAGGATATGGTGTGAATCAGCCTGGCTCTTGTCCATACACTCACACAACCCAAAAAGACAGGTTCTGGCTGTTCAAACCCAGGTCAGCTGTCTCGAAGTATCCAAAACAGAAGAGCAAAGATAGAAGAGATTTGTGAGATTATGTATCTTGGTGATAAGCTTATGAGCCGTGAGCTACCAAAGATACAAGGAGACAATAATGGTAACTGCCATTGACTGGGCACCAACCAAATGTAAGCCCTCAGTTTATATTTTCTCTTTTCATCCTTGTAGGAACCCACAGAGGAAGCAGTCTAACCCTCTCCCTACTGACTAGGAAATACTATACTGGCAAGGGGAAGTGGCCACTCAGGGCTGCGCTGCTTGTGAATGTAAGGCAAGACTAACAGTCAGTTCTATCAGATCTTAGCCCTCAAATCCTGTGCACTACAATTCAGAGAATGAAACTTCCTCAAAACTCCTGCTACCATGGGGGGGGTGTGCATTGTAAAATTCATGACTATGAACTGACATGAATAATTCCAGAAGAGTCTGGCATTTCCAGACCTTCTGAGATAACCACTGCCTCTCTAGTATAATTTATTGGACAACAAGAAGAGTTCCACAATAGATTAAAATAAAACTTTTGCAATGAATTTAAATCTGCTCCAAGGTTGTAAAAGGAAATTGAGTGGCTGAATACGAGCAGTGACGAACGTGGCTCTGAAGAGCAGAAAGGGCTATATTACACAATGAAAGCAGCAAGGGAGACATATAGATCTTCCCAAGCACCAGCATCCCACATCCCAGGGAAGTGAGGAGAAAGAAGGATTTGTAAACTCTCACATGACTGAGGGATCTCCTAAAGTCTGATGCTTTTTTACTAAAGACCTCAGAGGCTAAAATGTACAGGATAAAGTTAATTTATCCTTCCAACAAGCAAATGTTTACTGAGCACCTGTTGCATGTCAGGTACCATGCCAGAGCCAGATAAAAGCAGAACACAAGGAGAGGCACAGTGTGTGCCTCCCAGTGCAGCCCAAGTTCCCTGGTCAGGAGAGGCTGTGAAATTGCTGCATTAATCCAAAACATACAACTTCTTCTGCAGAAAGGGGCACTCATGATAAGACTTTTACAACCGGCCTTCCCCTGGGAAAATCTCTCAACAGCAGAACATCTGAAAAGCCAAGGAATAAATCCTAGGCATCATCTACAATATATACTGGCCTTCAGAAAGGACACTTTCAAAATGGTGAACAAATGAAGCCCACAATAAACTAGGGAAAACACAGTTTGAGAGCAGGCATTTGGTGCAACAATTAAGTTGCCACTTGAGACACCTACGTCCTGGTTTGAATTGAGTTGAATGAGAATACCCTGCTGGTATGCTGGGGAACTGCTTGGTGTGTGGGTATCTGATGACAGAGTGAGTATAGTGCAGAGAGCAGGAAAAGATCTTTGGTGGTATTCCTTATGTCCCTTTAGCTTCTCATGGTTGGAGATACTCAAAGGCTGAGGAGGATGTTACAGGAGTTTGAACTGGATGCCCCACAATGTGCATACCAACCACCAGAGCCTATGATTCTTTTTTTTTTTTTCAGAGCCTATGATTCTGTGGTGAGAGAGAAGAGATCAAACATGAAAGTCATAGGGTTTCTCCTGAAGACTGAGTATCCAGGTTTCCCAGTGAACCCAAACAATTTTCTCTGGCTCTGGCCACAAATTCCATTCATCTGCTTGGGAGGCTGCTTCAAGCAGAGGACAGGACTGAAGTGGCTGGACAACACCTGAAAAGAGCATCCAGCAGCTGAACATCCCCTGAGTTAGGCATTCCATGTAGCTGTGACTGTGTCACAGTGTACGTCAGATCAGTCACTATCCTAACACAACAGATTGGTCCTTAGACCTCTACCAGCTGTAATTAAAATGGAAAGTCAGTTCATTCACACAAAAGCAGTGCTATGGATTGACTAGGACTTGTCTCCCCAAAACTCATGCAGGTGTTTAAACTCTGATGTCTTAATAGTTGCTGGACTGACATGACCTAATTATGGTATCTGATGGGTGGATCAGGTGGGAGGTCTTTAAGTCACTAGGGATGTGCCCTCAGAGGCTGGTTCTCTTGAGTAGTTTCTTTAGAGTTCAGGTTCTGGCCTGGTTCTCCCTTTCTCCCTCCTCCCTCTCTCTTTCCTGGCTCACCATGGAATTGTTCCTCTGCACCCAAGATGACCAGCCTCCTCCAGACACCAGACTAAGGGGCCACCTGATCCTGAATTGTAAACTCCAAACTGTAAGTTTCCCCAAGAAGCATCTCTTGAGAATTTTCCTTGAAGTAACAAACAGTAGGCTAATACAGGCAGTCCAGTCTGCATCCTTAATGGATGCAGTTCTACCCAGAGCCCAAATCATTTCACACCCAGAATATGAATATGTAACCTTAAATGTGACTTTCATTTATCCATTAGCATTGTTTTTTTTAAAGATTGATATTATGTAAGTATTTGAAAGGCAGAATCAGAGAGCTGGCCATCTTCCAAATACTAGCTCACTCCTCAGATACCCATAACAGCTAGGACTGGGGTAGGCTGTTATCAAGAGCATGGAACTCTACCCAGGTCTGCCATGTGGACAGCAAGGACCCAAACATTTGGGCCATCATCAGTTACCTTTCCAGGTTCTGCAGCAGGAATCTGGATTGGAAGCAGGGTAGCCAGAACTTGAACTGGCACTCTGATAGGGAATCTGTGTGTCCCAAGAGCCATGCTGGGACACAATGCCTGCCCCCAACCTTATTTTTACAAAGCTAATATACTGCTTCTTTAATTATTTACCACTTAACAAACTAATTACTCTCATCAAGGCTCACTCTAGTTAGCCATTTCCTGAAATGTATCATTTAAAATTAGCCCAAATATTCAAAATGTGCTCTGACCAACATCAACAAAAATTATAATGGAATTATAATTACATGTTGGAAACACTATAGTTCTGTCAATGAAGCATATATATGTCTTTTAGAATCTTGTTGATTTTATCAATTATAACCCCATGTGGAATTCCATAAAAACAGGCTCCATTTCATACAATTACAATTGAATTTTGGAACCCAGTAGTTAAATTTCATCTTGCTGACGCTCTGCTTCTGTTAGCTTGTCAAAATCTTTTTGAATACTAAGAGTATCAGCTGCCACACCAGCATTCCCTGCCAGGTTTGTATCATCTCCAATTGAACAAACCTGCCTTCTGTGTCTTCATCCAAGTCATTGATAAGAAGTTAATGAGGACAGGTTAGTCATTCATTCACTCAACAAATATTTATCAAGCACCAACAATATTGTAAGGCACTCAAGACAGAAATCACAGGAGAAACTGTATTGGTATTGAGACTGGAACACCTTCAGCCTGAAGCAGTCACTCCAGTTAACCCAGAAGTTCGTGAATGTGTAAGTGTGCTTGGGACTGATCATAACTTTTTCTGTTTTTGCAATATGAACAGGACTTCCTTCCTTAGAGAGTTAACTCAACTCATTAGGTACCTATCACTCATTTTAACCTTCTCTTGGCATCATGCTAAGCTTTAAAGGAACAAAGGAATTAAAACTACAGCCCTGTTCTCCAGAAGTTTGGCCTCGCACTGGTGAAGCAAGTTTTGGCACACAAAACACTTTATGATGTAAGATAAACAACCTTTCTAGAATTGACAGAAACAATTTAACTTGACTCTGGTTGAGACTTTATTGTCACTTCATCTAAGGCTACAAAAGCAATCAGAGATCTTCAGAGATGAACGGGAGGACAGAGGTCCTCTGGATCTCACCTCCCATTCCAACAATGTTAGTTTTGAAACCTGCAAGGTTGATTTTTAAAGTAGCTTAACTCTTTGTTAGACCTAACAACTAGAATAGCATTCCAGCTTTCTCTGTCTTCAGTCAGAACTGCTTCCTGTACCTTTCTATATAAAATGTAAATACTCAATGATTTTGTTAAATAATTGGGTGAATGAATTCTAATTCTGCTCTCTGGAGTGACACAATCATAGATGTGAGCTGACTATGTGAACACAACAACTGTGTCCTCATTTACTCTTTATCTTTGTAGCCTAAACGTCTACATGCCTTCACTGCAATGGCTGTAAGACCTCCCCATTCATGCACCACTCTTTCATTCATAAGCATTCCTGATATATCTACTGAATGAATGCAAGAGTGAATGAATGGAGAGCTCCCGTTTTCCAATATCAACCTCAAAGAGGAAATACTCAGAACTGAATATATTGCTAAAAAGTACCCAAAAGACCCCTTCCAGTTCCCTTGATCTGAATATTAGAATTTTATCAGTGTTGCTAGAATCTAGTTTTTTTTTTTTTTGACAAATGATGGGGACAATATAATGCCTCATATCAGATTTGTGGTCAGTCCTCTCTCTGTCTCTCTCTTATGCTCTCATTCTCCCTCTTTTCCTTCTTCACCCCCTCCCTCCAGTCTGTCGAGTTTCCTCCAATAAACCCTTTTCCTTACAAAAAAAAAATTTTGGTCAGTTAAAATCTGTAAATATTTAACATGGGCCAAATGGATAACCTAGTACTTAAATCCTACACAACAGTATTTGGAGGAAGAGTAGACCCTGGCATTTATTTCCTTGTAAGAAGGAACAGTATGTCCCTCTGGGTGTGCACATCTTTCTAAGGTCATGCTGGCATTCTGACCACCATAGCACACCTAAGCCCCTTTGGGAATTTAAAGATTTTGCAATATTCTGGGAGGGAGGCCTACGTGGGAGGACTCAGAAAGACATCTGAAGGGAAATGACAGGGTGAGCTGACCTTATGCCAAGCAGGTACCAGGAAGCCCAGTGCAGAATGAGCCTAATTCCCCCAGAAGGAGACACTCAATATGCTAGTGCCAGTGTCCCGACCAAGAGAAATTTCCCCCGGCTTAAAACAAATCCAGGAAAATGTTACAACCAAGGAGCCCAGTATGAATCAGGATTGTCCTGGTGTCAGCTTACTTGGGGCTTACAAGCAGGGTCAGGGGAGAAGAGCCAACTGGGAGGTAAAGCAAAAACAACTGCTATGAAGTCACTGACCCCAGGCCAGCAGGTGGGAAGCACCAGTAGTGAATGCACACCATTTTTTTTTTTTTTTGGTATGCATTCTCTCTTTTACTCCCCTACGTAAACCTACTTGGTCGCCATGATTATCACTGGCTTACAGTTGTGGAAATTGAGGCTCACAAAGTTTCAGAAATTTTCCCGAAGTCACATAGCTATAAACGGTATGGCCAGGGAAAGACACCCACTTGCCTGTCTCCAAGGCTCTTTCACTTAAGCACCATGCCAGGATGCTTTTGTTTCAGGTGTTTATTTATTCTTTAACAGTTTATCTGGTGCCTCCAGTGTTGCAGGCCTGTGCTAAGCCCTGGGGACACACACTGTCTCTCTTGGAGCTTAGTATTCTGGCAGGAATGACAAGCAACCAAGCATGCAGGCACAATAGGGTGGGGATAATGTCGCAGTTGGAGAAGTTAAGGGTGGGCTCACCCAGTTTTAGGAGTGGGGTGGGGTTCCTGATGAAGTATCCTGTAGAGGATAGCTCAGAGGATGTGCTAGCAAGACAAGAGTAACTGAGAAAGACAGGGAAGGCACAGACCTTTTTTAAGACAAGGCAGTGAGTGAGTGACAATACCAGGTGCTGGAGACCAGCAAGGCTGGAGGACAGAGTGGGAGGGACCACAGGCTCTCCAGAGCCTGAGGAGGTGGCCAGAGTGAGGCCTCAGAGAGGGCCTGGATGCCTGTCAAGGGGTTTGGGAGTGAACTGGAGCTGGCAATGGCTAGAGCTAGAGGTCACCTGACTCTCTTGCAGGTATGGCCTCACTAGGTCTGACTTTCAGAGGGACAGCACCTGGAAAGGCAGCTCGTGTCTCAATTACACAGCTACATGTCACCTGAGTTCTCTGGTCTTGTGAACATGCTCTCTGTAAGATCTCTGAACCCCTCCACTCTCCTCCATTTCTCCTTCCCCTACAGCAGTCAGAGGTGAGAGCTGGGTGGGTGATGAGCCTGCAAGGCTGCAAGGATTCTAGCAGGTTGTGGAAAGATGGAGTTAAAAGCTAATGTGGATTCCCCAAGAGTTTCTTGAAGTCCCCTCTTATATTCTGGTTCCTTCCTTTATGTGACCCACTAAGCCTGAGATGGAGTTGGTCTTTCACACATCACAGATGAGGAGGCAAAGTCTTAGAGCAGCCCAGTGACTGTGGTAGACTGAAATGCTGGCTCCAGTTCATCCCTGCCTGTAACAGTGTTGTGTGGGTGTATACAGTGTGTAAAAACAAGGCATGGAAGCCTAGCAAGGCTCTGTGCTACACTGTGTGTCTCCTCCCTGTGACCTGGGGTGGGATCCTGTACTTTGCTCTGGTCAATAGGATATTAGGAGACAAGATAAACGCCTGTGTGTTTGGGTATGTGTTCTTGCACTCACATCACAACCAGGAAATCACACCCAGCAGCTGCTGTTCCACAAACCTAAATGAATCACATAAAGCAGACCAGAACGTGGCCTGCAGTGCAGAGCTAAGCCCAGCCGAGATCAGCAGCTAGCTGGAACACCTTTAGCCTGAAGCAGTCACTCCAGTTAACCCAGAGGTTTGTGAATGTAAGTGTTTGTGGTTGTATGCCAGAAGTTGGGGGAGGGGGGGTTGTTACACAGCTGCTGCTAAGAAATGATTCAGAGCTCACAAAGAAAGTTGCTGGAATACCCAGAATTGTCTTGCCTTGGAGCAAGGCTCCCCACGTGGCTGTCCCTCTGGGAAGGAAGCCACACGGGGGCAGAAGGCCAGACCCTTGGGCTTTCCCCCACGCCACTGCAGCGGCACTCACCTGAGTCTGAGGCTGCCGGGCTCACCAGGCTGAGCAGCTCCCGCTCCTTCTCGTAGTCCCCTTTGCAGAGTAGCTGGCCCTCCTTCAGGACAAACTCGTCACCCTTCTGAAGCTGTCGCTCACAGACACAGCAGCAGAAGCAGCTCAGGTGGTACACACTCTTCTGGGCCCGCATAACAAACTCGTTGGGTGCAATGGCCTCAAAGCAGCCCCCGCATTTGACAGCAAACAGCCTGGCAGGAGGACACAAAAGAAGGGCATGCACCATGAGTAAGGTCTGGCCTGGGCCTGGGTCTCCTCTGAAGTCAGAATCAAAAGGAAATTCAAAGGGCAGGCATTTGGCATGGGGGACAGTTGGGGGGCCTGCATCCCCTATTGGAGTGCCTGGGTTTGAGTCCTGGCTCCCCTCCCAATTCAAAGCTTCCAGATAACATGTACCCTGAGAGGCAGCAGGTGATGGCTCAGGCACTTAGATCCCTGACAACCATATGGGAGCCCTGGATTGAGTTCTTTGCTCCTGGTTTCACCCTGGCCTAGCCCTGGCAGTGCTGGCATTTGGGAAGTGAACAAGCAGGTGAAAGATCTCTCCTATCTGTTTCTCTGCCTTTCAAATAAAATGAAAATAAAGAAATAAGATAACAATTAAAAGGACCTTATTATCAGGCATGAAGAAGCTTGGCCTGGAACACATTTTACAACTAGGCTATTTATTCCCTGGGGAAGTTGGACTACAGCATTTAAGTGAGTCACTCTCTCAAAGGCTTAAGAGCAGAAGGGTGAGGGACATGAAGAACCATCTGAGACCAGTGGCCCATGACAATACTACTGAGGGCTGGTCTACAGATTGGTCCAGGCAGAGTACCTAGAATCCCTGAGAGAGCTTACAGGTGAAATCAGCAATCACAGTACCCAAAGTAGGCAGGCCCCTCCTACCAGCATGTGAAGGGGTGGACCACCAAATGTTCGTGTTTAACAATCCCCCCAGATGTGTAGCTCCAGCTTTCACAATATGGGAATGGTAAGAGGATGTGAGGAGATTAGATAACAGGTACCAACTGCAGCTTGGAGAAGGTGATGGGTTCTGGGTTCCAGTGGGGGTCAGCATAGTCTACAATAAAATAAATGCAAGAGCTAATTGCAGCTATGATTGGTTCATGCTGTGTCTATCTGTTGAAATATCGCACTGCACACCATAAGAAGTACAGGTACTGTGCTCACTTCGGCAGCACATATACTAAAATTGGAACGATACAGAGAAGATTAGCATGGCCCCTGCGCAAGGATGACATGCAAATTCGTGAAGCGTTCCATATTTTTTTAAGTCCAAGTGATCAATTTCAGTTCACAATTGATCACACTGATAGGTCTAAGAGTCAAAGGGATGACACAAACAAGACTAGTGTCTGCTAATACTAACTGATAGAATCAAAAAGGGAGAGAATGATCCAACATGGGAAGTGGGATACACAGCAGACTCATAGAATGGCAGATGTCCTAAATAGCACTCTGGCCTCAGAATCAGCCCTTAAGGCATTCAGATCTGGCTCAAGAGCCCATGAGAATATTCTAGGCATGGAAAGCCAAGACACTCTGGAAAAAAAAGAAGACCTAAATGAAAGATCTCTGTGAGTGAGATCCCAGTGGAAAGAATGGGGACATCAAAGAAGGAGGTACCTTTCTCTGAAGGGAGGAGAGAACCTCCACTTTGACTATGACCCTGTCAGAATAAGATTGAAGTCGGTGAACCCTAAAGGCTTCCATAGCCTCGGCAACTCATGACTAGACCCTAGGGAGATTACTGATGCCATAAACAAGAATGTCAAATTGTTAAATCAACATCAGGAGTCACTGTGTACTTACATCTCATGTGGGATCTGTCCTTAATGTGTTGTCCAATGTGAACTAATGCTATAACTAGCACTGAAACAGTATTTTACACTTTGTGTTTCTATGTGGGTGTGAACTGATGAAATCTTTACTTAGTATATACTGAATCAATCTTCTGTATATAGATAATTAAAAATGAAAAAAAAACTTGGTGTTAAATTGAAATTGCATAGAAAATTAATCAATTTAAAAAAATATATCATGTAGGATCTCTGTCCTTAATGTGCTGTACATTGTGAATTAATACTATAACTAGTACTCCAACAGTATTTTTCACTTTGTGTTGCTATGTGAGGACAAACTGTTGAAATCTTTACTTAATATATAGTAAACTGAACTTCTGTATATAAAGAGAATTGAAAATGAATCTTGATGTGAAGCAAGGGGAGAGGGAGTGGGAAAGGGGAGGGTTGCGGGTGGGAGGGAAGTTATTGGGGGGGAAGCCATTGTAATCTATAAGCTGTATTTTGGAAATTTATATTCTTTAAATAAAAGCGTTATAAAAAAAAGAAGTACAGGTACTTTATGCTCACCCAAATTTAAAAATAAATTGAAAAGCTAAACAAACAATTTTTAAAAATAACAGCCTAAGGACAGTGTTGGCTGGTGGTCCAACTTTTGCTTATAACATAGAATAATACTGAATGTCTTTTAACGTACCATTTGGAAACTATGGAAGACATTGAGATTAATAATTGCTTTTCCTATGTATCTTTGGTACAATTTTATGTATCTTTATATATGGTTTATAGCACAATGTAATGTCTTTCTATCTCGATGGTGGTGAATTCACACACACCCACACAAATATCATATAATATAATATAAAATTAAAAGAAATTTCCATATACATAGATTTCATATAACATTTATATACTTAGAAATAACATCATTATGATGGATTGGAAGAACTAAATGTCCACGTTACTTAAAGCAATCTACAGATTCACTGCAGTGCCTACCAAAATACCAATGACATTCTTTAGAGAATGAGAAAGAACAATCCTAAAATTCATATGGAACCACAAAAGACCCAGAACAGCCAAAGCAATCCCACGGGGGAACAAGGCAAGCTGGAGTCATAACATTGCCTGATTTCAAAGCATACTACAAAGCTACAGTAATTAAAACAGCATGGTACTGGCATAAAAACTGACACATAAATCAATGGAACAGAATAGAGAGCCCAGAAATTAATCCATGCACATACAGCCAACTGACTTTTGACAAAGGTGCCAAGAACATAAATTGGAAAAAGGAGTTTTTTCAATAAATGGCACTGGCAAAGCTGTCTATACATATGTAGAGGAATGAAATTACATCCCTATCTCTCACCATGTACAAAAATCAACTCAAGATGCATCAAATACCTAAATATAAGATCTGAAACGATGAAATTGCTAGAAGAAAATATAGGGTAAATGTTTCAAGACATTGATGTAGGCAGTGAGTTTTTGGATAAGACCCCCAAACCTCAACAAAAGCAAAACTAGACAAAAGGATTATATCAAACTCAGAAACTTCCACATAGCAAAGGAAAACTTCAAAAGACTGAGGACATATATAATAGAGTGGGAGAAAATATTTGCAAGCTACTTATCTGACAAAGGATTAATATCTAGACTATATAAGGGACTCAGAAAGCTCAACAACAACAGAAAACAACCAATCCAGCTAAGCAATGGACAACGGACTGGTATAGACAATTCTAAAAAGAAGAAATGCAAATGTTCAACAGATGCATGAAAAAATGTTCATGACCACTAGACACCAGGGAAATGTAAATCCAAACACAGTGAGTAGCACCTCATCCCTGTCAGAATGGCTGCTATCACAGAGACAGAAAACAGGGAGTGCCACCAGAGGATGTGGAAAAAGAAGAACCCTAATACATTGTTGATGAGCATGTAAATTAGTGCAGCCACTATGAAAAACCATATGGAGACTTCTTTCAAAACTCAAAATGGAACTGCCACTAGACTCAACAATCCCACTACTGGATATATATCCAAAATATATGAACTCATTATATCAGAGAGATTCCTGTGCCACAATGTTTATAGCAGCACTGTTCACAATAGCCAAAATACGGATCAACCAAGGTGTCCATCATCACATGAATGGATTTTTTTTGACAGGCAGAGTTAGACAGTGAGAGAGAGAGACAGAGAGAAAGGTCTTCCTTCCGTTGGTTCACCCCCCAAGTGGCCGCTATGACTGGCGCTGAGCCAATCCAAAGTCAGGAGCAAGGTGCTTTCTGCTGGTCTCCCATGCAGGTGCAGGGCCCAAGCACTTAGGCCATCCTCCACTGCCTTCCCTGGCCACATAAATAGCAGTGTACATGTACACACACACACACACACTCACACACACACACAATGGAATGCTAGTCAGCTATTAAAAAATGAAATCCTGCAACACAATGATTTGCAGCAAAATGGATGGAACTAGAGGACATCATGATAAGTGAAGTAAGTCAGACACAGAAAGACAAATACCACATGTTCTCTCTCATAAGTAGAAGCTAAGAGAAACCTCAGCATGAACACAGAATACTGATCACTGGAGCCTGGGAGGAGTGACAGTGATAGAGGGGGTCTGGGAAAGTAACCCGTGGCAGAATGAAAGGTGGGATAGAAATGAAAGTGGAGACATGAAAGAGAAGCTGAGAAACCATCAGAAGCAGCACTCCTGGAGATGGTGCTTGAAATCCTTGCTTGGGATGCCAGCAGCCCATATCGCAGTGTCTGGTTTGAGCCTGTGTACCCTGAGAGACAGCAAGGGATGATGGTCCAAGTGTTTGGGTCCTTGCCAGCTATGTGGGAGACCAGGATGGAGTTCCAGGCTCCTACCTTCAATCTGACCTAGTACTGGCTTTCATACCATTTGGGGAGTGAACAGTAAAAAGATCAGTCTCTCTCTCTCTCTCTCTCTCTCTCTCTCTCTCTCTCTCTCTCTCTCTCTCCCCTTCCCCTGACCCTCCCCCCCTTTCTGTGTGATTGTTGGGGGGGTGTATGTCTGTTTTTCAAATAAAATGAAAATAAATAAAATTTTACAAAAAAAGTATCATTCACACAGCAATAGAGAAGCCAGGGAGACAGGGACAGAACGCACAGCTGGGAGACAGGGAACATGAGGGAGGCTCCCAGGGACTCTGAGTTGATAATGCCATGGCTCCTATATATAACACTCTTCATTTCCCATCTCTGGCCTTGTGTATGCCATTCCACCCCTCGGGAAAGCCTGTCCCTGTCTAATCTATCCAAACCCAAGCCATCCTCCATGACACAGCAGCTCCTTCTCCTTGGATCCTACCCTCATCTCCCTACCCCAGCCTGAAGCAAATGCCCTCTGTTTTGCATGCCTATACTAGGAGCTGTATGTGGGGCCCATGTGGCAGGTATTTGAAGATATCTCAAGACTTTCATACAAAACGTAGCAGGGTCTGGAGCCTTGGCTTCTGCCGCTAGCCTGCAGATGACCATGTGCACAAACCCTCAAGTAGGTTTCCTCCTTGTTTAACTTTCTTTTCTTTGGCTGTTTTGAAGACATTAGGCCAGACCAACTCTTGCAGCTCCAACGGTCCTATAATTATTGCCTCCTGCTGAGAACTCAAAGTATTATCTTTTTGTTTTTAAGGTTTTCTTATTTATTTGGGAGGTAGAGTTATAGACAAAGAGAGAGAGGGAGAGAGGGAGAAAAGTCTTCCACCTGTTAGTTCACTCCCCAAATGGCTACAGCAGCTAGAACTGGGCTGATTCCAAAGCCAGGAGCCAGGAGCTTCTTCCTGGATCCAAAGACTTGGGCCATCTCTCACTGCTTTCCTAGGCCATACCAGAGAGCTGGATCAAAAGAGAAGCATCTAGGACTAGAACCAGTGCCCATATGGGATGCTGGCACTGCAGGCGGAGGCTTAGCCCACTATAGCACTAGCCCCCTCAGAGTATTATCTTAATCCTGCCTTATCATTTAATATGTTTCATGTTCATAACATATTTGGTCAACAACTTATATTTCTTTTTTTAATTTTTTTAAAGATGTATTTATTTATTTGAAAGTCAGAATTACAGTAAGAGAGAGAGAATCTTCCACCTGCTGGTCCACTTTCCAGATGGCCACATGGGGCAGCACTGAGCCAGACATAAGCCAGTAGTCAGGAATTTCATCTCAGTCTCCCACAAGGGCAGCAGAGCCCCAAACACTTGGGCCATCTTCCATTGCTTTTTCCAGGTCCCTAGCAGAGAGCTGGAGGGAAGTGGAGCAGCCAGGACACAAAGATGTGTCCATATGGGATGTTGGCATTACAGGTGGTAGCTTTTACCCTGCTATGCCACAATGCTGGGAACAACTCAAATTTCAAGATAGTAAGGCCTGTAGAGTATGTATATATTCCACAGCCTCTTACACACAACGGGGATTCAAAAGAAAATCTGATTTGATTTGATCTGTGGATCTAATTTGTTCACCCTCTTTCTTTTTTTAAATCAATTTTGCCAATTTTAAAATTTTTACTTATTTATTTGGGAAACTGAGATACACACAAAGAGAGACAGAGACAGAGATAGAGACAGAGAGAGAGAGATGGAGATAGAGAGAGAGAAAGAGAGAGAGACAGAAACATAGAGAGAGAGAAAGCATTCTCATCCACTGTTTCATTCCCCAAATGCCTGTTACAGCTGGGGCTGGGCCAAGGTCAGACACAGGAACCAGGAATTCAATCCAGATCTCCCAGATGATGGCAGGGACCCAATGACTTGAGTCATCACCTGTTGCCTCTAGGATCGGCATTGGTAAGAAGTTAGAATTAGGAGCCAGAGCTGAGAAAAAATCGTAGGCACTTTGATATGCAGTGTAGGCATTTTTTTTTTTTTTTTTTTGGCAGGCAGAGTTAGACAGTGAGAGAGAGACAGATAGAAAGGTCTTCCTTCCACTGGTTCACCCCCCAATTGGCTGCTATAGCCAGCGCACTGCGCCGATCTGAAACCAGGAGCCAGGTGCCTCCTCCTGGTCTTCCATGCTGGTGCAGGGCCCAAGCACTTGAGCCATCCTCCACTGCCCTCCCGGGCCACAGCAAAGAGCCGGACTGTAAGAGGAGCAACTGGGACAGAATCTGGTGCCCCGACCAGGACTAGAACTCAGGGTGCTGGTGCCGCAGGCGGAGGATTAGCCTAGTGAGCCGCAGTACCAGCCGCAGTGTAGGCATGTTAACAGGCATCTTCATTAACAGCCAAATGTCTACCCTTGTTAACATAGGAGCTAGCAGATAACAGGAGACCAATAAATGTCTCATCTCTCCCATGTCACCCATATCAATAACAGTCCAGATTAGTTTATAAAGCCCTAAAATTTAAAAATCTGCTTTTTCTTTCTTTTTTTATAAGTTGGCTGATGATATCATAATTGCATTTGTCAAGGCTCTGACCTAAACACAGGGAAAATGAACCCTAAAAGTATTTCTTGAATTTGTTCCTTATAGCATTCTTTATACTGCTTCCAATTCAAGAGTTGTTTTCTTTGTTAAAGTAGCGGCACAATAGGAGGCAAAAACGCTCTCAGAAACTCTCTGTGTTTGTCCCCACATACCAGAGGAGTCAATGCATGTGGACAGAAAGGCCAGATGGTGTAAGGGAAAGAATGGCAAGGAGGGCAGGAGCGGCCAGAGTGAGCACATGAAACTCTGCAGCACTCCGCTCCTTGTGCACAGACACAGGCTGACTCAGGGCCGGTCCAGGGAGCAGATGCCAGCTTGCTCTGCTAGCGAGCCCCACCTTGGCAGACGCTAAGGAAACATGAACAACTGAAGAGCATTTTCCTACAGACAGGCCAACTACCACGACAACCCAAGTGTGGCCAACCCATCGCAAAAGCTCATTCTCACACTCAGCCGATCACATATTATTTTTTCATTAATTCTCTTCTTTCTTCAGAAGCATCTCTGGTACACCCTGCACCATGCATTCTGTCTCCTGACAGGGAAGGCAGGAAAAAACCCACCACTCCAACAGCATCCACGTACATAAACAAGTCCATGTTGAGTGCCTGTTTTATGTCAGGCATTACCATAGGCACTGGAAGGCACAAGACAAATCCCCGACCCGGTGGACCACATGTGCTTGTAGGACCATAAATACAACAAAACAAAAGTGACCAGATAAATAACATCTACCCCCAGGGATTTACCTTCAGAAAACAGGACATAGGAACAACGCAAAGCAATGTCCCATTGAATCAAGATAGAGTGACATAAAGCTGTAGGATATAGAAGTGCTTAAAACATTTGATCACTTCCCAGCTCTAAAGCAACAATCGCTTATGACTCTACGTTAGGACAGAGTGTTTATCTTGGAAGTGTCCTGTGAGAAGGGAAGTGTTTTTAGGGTGGAGTAAAGAGGAAGCTAAGGGGAAGTTCCCAGGGAGGCATGACACACAGATTGGCTAAAAAAAAAAAAAAAAAAAAAAAAAAAAAAAAAAAGAGGGACGCCATTCACACTCTTTAGTGAAGGAAGACAGCGCCCATGAGTCCACAGGGAACCAGCTTCCAGTCTGTGGGCTTGGAAGTGCAGGTGCTACGCAAACACAGGCCTTTGGCCACCACACTGCCCTGCCCTACCCTTAGCCATCAGGAGCACCCCGAAACACCAATCTCAAGAAACACACCCTGCCCTTCAACTTCAGAAAGTGGTGTGGATTGTGTTTGGGGGTGGGTTAGTCCAAGGCATGGCTCTTTCATCACTCACAAGGCATGCAAGAGCCCCCAAAACACAACTCCAGGGACCAGCAGTTCTTCCTTCATCTGACCCCTCCCTCACCCTAGCGGCTCAGCATGGTTTTTCTCTCCATGTCTGCACCTCTGGGCACACCAGCCCCTTGAATATTTGCCTTTACTCTCTCCCCCTCCTTTTCCCTCCCCACAATGTGGACGCTGTGCATTGGGCAGAAAATCCACCCAGTTTATCCCTGGGCCCCATGTCCCTAGTCACTGTTTGCCAACCTGAGCAAACTAATCAACACTTTTCCAGGAGCCGGTCAAAGGCCCTTTGTCCCCAAGCCCTCCTTCTCCTCCCCTTGCCCTGGAATGGACTGTTAAACAGACTCAAGGCAAACGCTCCCAGGGAGTCAACAAGCACTTGAGAATCTGCAGCAGCAGGTGGTGGCATCTGTGCCTGTCCAACTTCTACCCTGCTAATCTCCTCCTCTTGTGCTTCCCTTCTTAATTTCATCCCCCACTCCAAAAATTTCCCTGAAGTTGGAGAAGGGAGGGTTGGAGCGAGGTTGACAAAGACAGCCCGCCATGTTGACTCAGGAGCAGCTGGAGGAAGTGGTAGGAGTTGTCTGGACTAACGGTCATGGTCAGTGGGGATTACAAACTGGGAAGAGGGGGGCAGTCAGCTCTCTCCATCCTCTCCATCAGCTCCGGGTTCAACCAGGTTAACCTCGCCTTCCTACCATGGCTCTTGGTACCCTCACTGACCCCCAGAGCAATCCAAGGAGAAAAGGCACATGTGGCCCACCACCACCTGTGTGCCAGATGTGTACACAGCTGTACGGGTACCACTGTGGACCCAGCTGCCGACTGCACACTTCCCACAAGTTGTTTTCCCTAAGGCTCAGACAAGCAGAGTGAAGGATTTGTTCCCAAGTCCAGATCATAATTAAAACACAGCCTGTCTCTTCCCAAAGCTTTGCATGGCATCCCTCACGGTCACTTCTACCTCTGCATGCTAATGAGACATCACTCTGGGTTCAGAGCCTGGACAACTGGCTGTTTCCTCAAAAGCTGGGCAAGATTTCCAGAAACATCTAGCTCATCTAGGCATACACAATAGTGCTCAACTTCCCTCATCATTATAAATCTTCCTGGGGCTGCCGTTGTGGTTCAGCAGGTTAAGCCACTGCTTGCAATGCCAACATCCAATATTGGCACACTGGTTCCAGTCCCAGCTCCTTTGTTTCTGATCCAGCTCCCTTCTAAGGAAGGCAGCAGATGATGGCCTAAAGTACCTCAGCCTTGCCACCCATATGGGAGACCCAGATGGAGTTCCAGGCTCCTGGCTTGTCTGACCCCTTTTGTGGCCATCTAGGGAGTGAACCAGCAGATGGAAGACCTCTCTCTCTCTCTCTCACTCGTTCTCGCTCTCGCTCTCTCTGCCTCTGCCACTTCCTCTCTGTGACTCTGCCTTTCAAACAAATAAATAAATTTTTTAAAAATAGCTGGAAATGGCATGGGGAGAGACTCATTCACTTAGCTTAGGCCAGCGCTGAGCATCTTTGGTCTCCTCTTTTCTCTTCCTTGCCTTCCTTCCCTCTCTCCTCTCTACCACTTCTCCTGCTTCCTTTTCCACTCACTCTGCCAGGCAGGGATAAAGCCTGGCCAAAACACCATGCAGTGGCCTGCTTACATCTCTTCTGGGACAGCTGTAAGCTGCACACCTGCAAGTTCAGGTGAGGGAGCCTGGACTCACTTCTAAGCAGTCTGACTCAGCACACATCTCCTCCTCTCTTGCAACCTCCAAGATCGATGCCTGCATGCCTGGGTTGGTGAGGGTTCCATAAGAACCTGTGTGTGGTGTACTTTGTGATCAGAAATGTATGGCATGATCTTTAGTCATTTTTATTGGCCATGCCTCTGTCTTTGAACCCCTGTAGATCTTTCTTTTTTTTTACCCCAAAGCTGGTTCTTGGTGCTTAAGTGTTTCCTAAGCCCCATACTAAGAGACTATTTTCTCTCCAGCAGTGTGAGCCCTAACTCCTATGACAATCAGCAAAGAGACCCAGAACTGGGGGAAGCAGAGCATGCCCAGCAGGCAGGAACTACGTCAGCAAGGTGACGACACGCCAGGACACCTCTGGACATCTGGGTTTTGGTGTCTGTTGTATGATCTTAGGAAAAATACCCCACTGTTCTGCACACTGGAGTCATCATCATGAGAATATATGTAAGGCCCCAAAATTGTGTTCCTACAAAGGAAAAGAAGCTTGCTGAGGACAAGAAAAGGAAAAATAATTTTTATGAAATGTCCACTCAGTGCCAGGAACTGGGTATTTATGTGTTATTTCACCAAATTTGTGGGATAGGAGTAAATCTGAAGGGTCTTCAAAGAGTTCATGCTAGATTAGTATATGAAAAAACTATGCATGCATTCCAAACATTTTTCTCCAAAATGAATTTATCTTTTCATTCAATTCTTACAAGAATATTTTGACATGCCCTCACAGGACTGGGGCAAGTAGGGCCCCAGGACCAAGGCCTTGAAAAAGGCAAGAAAGGCAGAGGTCAGCTTTTTGGTGGTGCTGGCTGTGGGCTCAGAGGCCAGACTCGATAGTGTAATGGAACCAAGAATACCTTCCAGGTCTGAGTTCTCACCTGCTGCAATGAGCTCAGGAGAGTATCTGCGTGCAGCCTACCCACCAGGACTTATCTGGATTTACCTAACTGTGATGGTTAATTTTATCTAGTAACATGACCAAGCAAGGGACTATGACACTAGGTGGTAAAGCATTATTTCCTGGTATATCTGTGAGAGTGTTTCTGAAAGAGATTGGCCTTTGAGTCAGTGGATTGAGTAAGGAAGATCTGCCCCCAGCCATTGTGGACAGGCACCACCCGATAGGTTCTGCAGTCTTCAGACCCTGGGACTTGCACATTGGCCCTCCACGTTCTCAGCCCTTTGGCCTTGAACTGAGAGCTACACCACTGGCTTCCCCGGTTTTCCAGCTCATAGACAGTATTCCATAGGCTCTCTCAGCCTCCATAATTCCAGGAGCCAATTCCCATAATAAATCTCTTCTCATTGATCTGAATCTATCTCTATCTTTCTATTTCATTTCTACAGAGAATCCAAATACACCCAGCTAACAGTTCTGGCACGGTTGTTTGAAATGTCTTCTTGTTCTATATATCAAAGTAGAAACCAAGAGGTGAACTGAAACATAATTTGCTACTCAGTATCAACATGCCTGACTTTTCATCCATGCCTCATCTTCCATTAGACAACATACATTGGATGCCTTGCCATCCCCATATCTACTTCCAGGCTGGCAACAAAACTTTCCTATGAAGGAATACTGCATAGCCTTGTGCAAGCTCAGAGCTACTAACTATATGATCCATGAGGAGTAAGCAAGGATACCAAGGGGGATTGCATTACAACCCTCCTGAATAAGGATCACATTTCGGTGACCTTGACCCAGAGTCTCCCAGACCTTCAAGAAAGCTTTTTCAAAGCCTCTACTCCACAGACAACCAAGTGGAAGGATGTAGGGTGACGTAAACACAGGGACACATGGATGTTAATTTGAGCTAACTGTTGTGTAGCATTTGTGCCCACCAAAATAAGAAATCAGAGCATCTTGTAGCCTTGGGCAATAGGGTACTACAGATCATGCCTCCTTGCCTCTGGAATCACCAAAACGAGTTCTGATCAGGAATATGAACTCCTTAGTTTAGAAAGAAGGAGTAGGTCTTGGGTAGCTCTTTACCAAGGCAGGAATCTGTATTTTGCTCACTTTCCACCCTCTCCACCAGGGGGCAGCATAGCAGCATTCATTAAGCGCCATGTTGACTTGGTAACTGAGGTCACCCAGGCAGAGACAAGGATTGGCCATAAGCCAAAACTGTCTGCTGGAAAATCTGCTGCTGGGAGTCTGGGAGACCATGTGGCTAAACTGAAGGAGAGATGGTGAAAGAAGACCATTCAAAAGTACTGGGAACCAAAAGCATGGCTTGTGGCCTTAGAAGTAGTGACACAAGCAACCTTGTCAGCTGGCTCAAGGTCTCTGTCCTTGAGGCTGAGCCAACACCACCACAATAAGCCACTGAGCACGTGGTCCTGGGGCGGTGGGAAAGTCTGCAGGGACAATAGAAGTGGCAGGATCTTCTATAGGAGACGGTCTCAAGACTCTGCAGTGGTGAGAAAATGGAAAACAATAAGGGGCTGGCAGAGCCAATCAGAGTGTCTGTCTCCCTGCAGCTCCTGGGGAGCTGCATGGAGGACCATACAATGGGATGAACGAGTGGGAGAGAGAACTGCTAAGGATGATGACTGCACGTCCCAGGGCCTCTCTGAGCTACTGGCATCCCAAAAAAAGCAGGGCAATGCACGTGGTGCTTCACCTCTCATAAATGTTGCAGGCAGTGGGTATTTTTACCTAGAAATGGTAGACTTAGTACTTTCTTGCTCTCATAAAGCTTCTGTTCCACAGTCAGCAAGACATAGTGGGAGGAAGTCTACTGCACCTGCATTCAAATCTTGGTTCCACTTTTAAAAATGGGAGCAAGTCACACACACTGCCTTGGAGCCTTAGCTTCTTTATCTATCAAATGACATTATAACTATCTTAAGAGATATTTTGGAGATTAAATATCACCATGTATTTGTGATACCTGTCATATACTAGCTGCTCTCAATAACTAGTAGCTATTAATTTCCTTTATTGAAATCAATTCAACATATCTACCCATGTAAATATTTGAATGAGGTAATTTAATTCAAGATGATCAATTGAGCTGAAAATAGAACTTCGTATGTATATCAAAGTTCTATTCTTCATTATTATAACAAGTTAAATCGACCTTTAACAATTCTTTCATGCATTAGTGGAGAAGAGACCAAGAAACAAATAGGAAAGACCAAAGACAGAGCACTTGAGAGCAGTCTGGGGGTGCATTTCTCCCGGGCAGCCATGGCTATGGTCTACCTTACCCCAAGGTAAATATTGACATAGCTACCCAGTGTTGACCAACACCCGCATTCATTGCCTAACACCCAGCATATGTTCAGGAAGTCGGCAGCTCCATGTTTAGCCAACCAGCACCAGCAGTTGCTATTTGGTTAATGCTGACATTATCAGACAAATATTTGGGCCAGACCCTTTCCCTCGATCAGCTCTCAGATGACTGCTCCTTACTGAGGCTGCTGACCACTCTGTGGACCTGCACTGAGACTGCATGTTCTCACCCTGCTCCCGTCCCTGTGAGGTGCCTCTCACCCTTCAGGAGATCAGTCAGCCTCTCCCCTCATCTTACAAATGGAAAGAAACTGAGGTCAGGAAGGAGCAATGACCTACCCTCACACCATGCAGAAAGCTAAGATTATTGGCAGGAAGCTAGAAGCTCAATGATCAGAAATAAAAGAAGCTCAACCATGGATGGCAATGTATCTGTTCCCCCAGGCTCTTTTGCTTAAGATTTATGTGTTTATATGAAAGGCAGAGAGAGAGAGAGATCTTCCATCTGGGAGATCACTCTCCAAATAAGGCAGGGGTCCAAGCATTTGGGCCAGATTCCTCTGCTTTCTCAGGCACACTAGCAGGGAGCTGGATTGGAAGTGGAGAGGCTGCGACTCAAATCTGTGCTCTGATAGGGGATGTTGGAATCACAGGAGGTGGCTCAAACCAGTGTGCCATAATGCCACCACCCCCAACCCTGGGAGCCTTTTTTTTTTTTAAGATTTTATTTATTTATTTGAGAGGTAGTTACAGACAGAGAGAGGCAGAGACAGAGAAAGGTCTTCCAGCCACTGGTTCACTCCCCAAATGGCTCCAATGACCAGAGCTGGGGCAACCTAAAGCCGGGAGCCAGGAATTTCCTCCAGGTCTCCCATGCAGGAGCAGAGGCCCAAGCACTTGGGCCATCCTCTACTGCTTTCGCAGGCCATAAGCAGAGAGCTGGATTGGACGAGGAGCAGCCGTGATGGAATGCCTGCGCCACAGGTGGAGGCTTAGCCCACTATGCCACAACACTGGCCCCCTGGGGGGCTCTTGAACAGTGCTCTGACCAATTAAACAAGTGGATGACAACAGACAGGCTGGATGAACAGACAAAGCACGGAACAGTGCACCTCTCCTCCTCGGAAGCTTCCTTTTCCCTCTCCCTCTCCTCCTTTGCCAAAACCTGTAAACTACCTACAAGGCAGGCCACAGAGCAAAACACTGCACTTGGAGGGTAGAGTCCAATGCCTCAAGCCAAGGTGGCATGACTTACTTCATAGACTTTCCATATTGTCAAACGTTCATGCAAAAATGGCAAGAAACATAAAACAGACACTCAGAAAAATGTATGTTTTCTTTTTAGGCAGTGAAGGGTTTGGTTTCCTTTGAAAATGTCAGTTTTCCTTTCTCTCCATCCATATTAGCCTCCAGAGACACTCTTAAATGTACCCAGCAAACAGCAGAACAGGGGAATGAAGTATTTTTAGCAGATATTCTGGGCACAAGATTCCTATTGTTCCACAGTTTTTGGCTTGGCTGGATGGCATGTGGACAATACTAAAATATATGCTCCCTTCAAACAATATATGCTTCTTGGGATGTGGTGTGTATGTGTATGTGTGTGTAAAGCATGAAGAACAATGGCATTGTTGATGGTGTTTTGATGGGAAAGATTCTGAGATTCCAGCAGGGGGCAACACTGAGCTCTCCATGGGTCCTATTTGCTTTGGTCAACATTAATACCATTGTGCTATGTACCCAGCATATATACTGTCAGATTTCAAGAACTCCTCAGACTATCAACTGACACCAACAGCACACACTACAGTAGGGACTAGATGTATTTAAAGGCCAATAATTAGGTTTCTAAATTATCTGGTACACTGCCTAGCACATGGTAATTTTCTTTTCTCTCTCTCTCTCTCTCTCTCTCTCTCCCCCTCCCTCCCTCCCTCCCTCCCTCCCTCCCTCCCTTAGATTCTTATTTATTTATTTGAGAGGTAGAGTTACAGACAGTGAGAGGGAGAGACAGAGAGGGCTTCTATCCACTGGTTCACTCCCTAAATGGCTTAACGCCGGAGCTGAGCCAATCTGAAGCCAGGAGCCAGGAGCTTCTTCCTGGTCTTCACATGCAGGTGCAGGGGCCCAAGCACTTGGGCCATCTTCTACTGCTTTCCCAGGCCATAGCAGAGAGCTGGATTGGAAGAGAAGCAGCTGGGATTAGAACCGGTGCCCATATGGGATGCCAGCGCCACAGGCAGAAGATTAACCTACTGTGCCACAGCTCTGGCCCCATACATGGTAATTTTCAAAACTCTGGCTGGTGCCGCAGCTCACTAGGCTAATCCTCCGCCTGCGGCACTGGCACACCAAGTTCTAGTCCAGGTCAGGGCGCCAGATTCTGTCCCGGTTGCTCTTCTTCCAGTCCAGCTCTCTGCTGTGGCCTGGGAGGGCAGTGGAGGATGACCCAGGTCCTTGGGTCCTGCGCCCGCATGGGAGAGCAGGAGAAGCACCTGGCTCCTGGCTTCGGATCAGTGCGGTGTGCCAGCCACAGCACACCAGCCGCGGCGGCCATTGGAGGGTGAACCAACGGCAAAAAGGAAGACCTTTCTCTCTGTGTCTCTGTCTCTCACTGTCCACTCTGCCTATCAAAAAAAATTTTTTTTTCAAAACCCTGATGGTTGCAACAGTCTCTCTCTCTCTCTCCATACAATGCCTCTGCTCCAGGACCACGGTCTGCCATGGAAAGAGAAAGGTCCACTGTGACAGAAAAGCTCTCTATGTGATGTTAGGAAGTATCTCTGGGTCACGTGCCCCTCTCCTTAGGCACTAGACTTAAATAGCATTGCATGTTGATTCAAAGGCTATATCACATATTCTCCCTCTTTGCAAATATGTTTTATAAACAAGAGTGCTTTTAAAAGTTTATGGGAAAAGGAATTAAAAAGCAAATATATTTTGCTGCCAAGAAAATTAGAAATACACGCATTGGATGGACCTTCAAAAAGTCTGTGGAAATATAAATTATTTAAAAAATGCATGGTTTGCAACAATTCTTGCACCAAAATACACATCTTTTAGTCCCATGTCCATGCACCGTTGGAAGTACCCTCATAGAAACAGAATCTGAGCACACCTCACCTCCCTGTGCCCACTTTAGGCCATGCTTCCTCCTATCTTCCAAGACTACCTCAACAGCCTCTATTGAGAACACCTGCTTCCTCTGACCACTTGCCAAGCAGACATTCCACACAGCAGCCAGGGCCATCCTACCAAGAACTAAATCAGACCAAGTCATTCATCTGCTTCAAACTCATTCTCTTTATACTAGTGAGAAAAGTAGGACTTAAAAGGTTTAAGCAATTGGCTCAACTTTGCACAGATAGCAAATGGGGGTGACAGAATTCAAATCAAGCCTACCAATATATCCCTGGCCTCGCTCAGCTCTGAAGGCTCCATGCATCCAGTGATAGGGCTGCCCTCTGCAAAGTGGAAGTTCTAAGAAACCTGAACCCAAGCTTCTGATAAGGCAGAGCTGAATGAGGCCATCAACAATACTGAAATATCTTATGTAGGAACAAAAGGTCCCAGCTGCTCTCCGATTCTTGAAAAATAGCCCAGGCTTTGAGAGCAATGCCCCAGGCTGGGTCTAACCCAAGCGAGCATCAACATTGGAGTTTGTGCTGAAACAAGCAAGTGGGGCCTGGGTGAAAATGGAAAAGCCAGCAGGAATGAAGGCAAGTGTATACTGGCATCCAACACCCTACCCCCACCCAACTCCAACCACAGCCCTCATGTGCAAGTCTGAAATATAATTTTCATTTTGGATGCCTTTCATATGGCTCTGCTCCCCATACTCAGCTCCATTCAGAGGATTACCAAAAAGGGACAGGCATGAGGAGCTAAAGAACCACAAAAATCTCTGCGAAACAGGATTCCTGGTTTGAAATCACAGTGGCAAGTTATGTGTAAGACATTGAGTACGGCCTTGTATGTGCTCACAACATATGACTCATACACACATGCGCACGCTCTTATATTGGGGATCCAGTTTGGTTTCATAGGGTGCTAGAGCCAGAAGTTCGGAAGAAATGTTTGTAATCAGACCTCTCCACCACAGACATAAATAATGAGAAGCTAGGGTACCCCCCCAACAAAAGGAAGTCTTGAAGACAGAACAAGTTTAGGGATGTATATGCTTACTGAGCTCTCAGAATCCTTAAGATGGGAACAGCGGGAAGGTGCTGATAAAGGAAAAAGAGGCCCAGGAGTCCACTATTTTCTGCTTTCTGGAGACCTTCCAGTTCCAAGTTGCAATCTGATGAACACCTAGGAAGCTGCAGATCTGTTCCTTCGAGTAAGGACAAAAACCAGAAGCTCCTCTCACTGTTCCAAGACCAAGTTCGCCTTCATCATGCAGAGCCCAGCAGTTCCCCTACAACCATACACCAATGCATGGAGTCTTTACCCTGGTGCCAGAGGAAGGGGAAGCAGAGGCGCTTTGTGGAGCTGTCTCTCAAAGGCTGCAGACAGAAGCAGGCGTTGTGGTGCAGCTGGTTAAGCAGCAGCTTGGGATGATCACATACCATATTGGAATGCTGCTTCAAGTCTTAGCCAATTCACAGTTCTGATTCAGCTTCCTGCTAATGCTACTGGGAGGCAGCAGATGATGGCCCAAGTACTTGGGTCCTTGACACCCTCATGGGAGTCCCAGATGGAGCTCCTAGTCCCTGGCTTCAGCCTGGGTCAGCCCTAGAAGTTGCTGACATCTGGGGAATAAACCAGTAGATGGAAGATCTCTGTGTGTGTGTGTGTGTGTGTGTGTGTGTGTGTCCCTCTCTGTCATTCTGCCTTTCAAATAAATATAAGCAGACGTTGCCAAGTCAGCCAGGAAGAGGGGACTTGTCATCCAAAATGAGTGCTTCTCTGAGTCATGCACATTCTTCCACTGTGAAGGGGCTGCTTGCACCAGCAACAGCTTCTATCCCCCACCGTACTAACCACTCTATCCCAGTGTGCCAACTGTGCCACACTACAAATAAACCAGGTCATTGTTATGGTACTGAAGCATACCACTATGGAAACTACACTCATGGCTCAATTCCTTCCTGATCTCCTGGAAGAAAAATATCCTTCCCCAAACCACAGTCATTGGGAAGAGCAGAGACAAAAAGGTTGGCTGAACACAACACATTCTCACAACTGGAAAACAACTAAAAGCTCATGACCAACTCACCTATGACATTTGCAGGGGGATGAAGAATTCCATGGCATTCCTCACAAAGTCACTCAGAGATCCTCATAATTAGCAAATATTGGGAAGGGAAATTCGAATACCCAGAAGACAGATCATTTAAGAAATGGCTTTATTCATAAACATTTATCAATATTTGAAAAGTATTTATTGGGTGCCTGTCATTCTGGTTGCTGATTTTGAGGCATTGTTGGGTGCAAGAATATAACAGTGAACAAAGCAATCCAAAGTCTCAGCCCTTGGAGTCTACATTAGATTGAAAACAAACAGGTATCAAAGGAAGTGTCATATGAGCACAGATGCAAATGAAGAAGCAAAGCAGGGCTGACCTTTAAGCAAAGACCTGAGGGAGCTGCAAAGGTGTGAACCTTACCAGTATCTGTGGGGAGAGCATTCTTGGAAGAGAAGAAGGCAGGTGCAAAGGCCCTGAGGTTGAAAGACAAGCAGCATGTTTTTGAAGCAGCGTGGAATCCAGTGTGGCTCTTAGTGGATTGGGCAAGAAGAGTGGTGAGAGCTGAAAGTCAAGTCAAAGGAAGAAGGCTGGGCAGGCCAGAAACAGCCTTGGAACTCACACGGAGGACTTCGGTTTTTCCTCTAGAAGCCAGTGGAGAGAACTCTGCAGAGTAGGGACATCGTCAATAAAACTTCCTTCTTCTTTTTCCTTGTTAATGTACGGAGGTGACATCCACACAACATATTCCAAAGGAGATGATTTAATGGCATTTAGTATATTCACAGTGTTTCCAACCTCCACCTCTCTCTACCTCCCAGATATTTCCACCATTCCAAAATAAAATCTCTCACCCACAGACAGTTTCTCCCTCATTCTGCACTGGGGAAGCCATTCGCTTATGTTCTGTCCTTATTGGTCCACCTATTTATGGAGATCTCATGCAATCATATAATATGTCACATTTAGTGTCTAGCTTCTCTCATGCATCACAATGTTTTCTGGGTTGATTGCATTCAGTTGCACATATCCGTACTCTATTCCCTTTTCTGGACTGCATTATATACCACACATTCTGTTAATCCATTCATCTGCTGGTGGGCATCGGGGTTGTTTCCACTCTTTGGCCACTCTGAAGAGTGCTGCTATGAGCAGGTGTGTGCATGCACTTATGGGAGTCCCTGCTTTCAATTCTTTGGATCTATATCTAGGATGAAGTTTCAATGGGATCTCTATCATGGTAGCATTGAGATATCGGGGGCGGGGGGGCAAGGGCAGAAGGAGAAAAGTTAGATAGTTACTGAAATATTCCAGGTAAGAGCTGACAAAGAACAAGAAGCAGAAACCAGGGAGATGGGAGAAGACAGGAACATGGAGTGGAAGCCAAGCCAAGTGAGCGTTTCCAGGAGATGCGAGTCATGAAACCCATCCAATGCTGCTGACAGATTGTGTAAGACAAGGACTGAACGTGGACCACTGGACTCAGCAGCATAGAGCCTCAGAGGGGTGGAGGACATGGAGACGAAAGAGTAAACATCTTTTCTGAAGAACTTTTCTAGCGGATGCCAAGAAATGCAGTAAAAGATGGAGGGTGATTTAGAGTCAGAGATTGGAATAATTCTAGACGTTTGCCAATAAGAAGGATTTGAGATGAGACAAACTTGCAGGATGTGGAGAGCCGTCATAAAGAAATGCTACAGTGATGTCCACAAGTAAATGGGAGGGGGAGGAATGGGAGCACACTCAGAGCAAGCATCCATTTTAACTTCTAGCAAGCAAAGCCTCCCAGATATGCAGGTAAAATACTTGGAAACTCATACTGAGAGCAGCCTAAGTCTGGGCCACTCTGGGTTATTTGATCTAATAATAAAGGAAACCAAGCTTACATCGAAATATTGCATAAACCAAAGGGCCAATATTTGACTGTGTGATATGCTTTGCCTCAGGTACTCTCCTCTCATGATGTTCTTGGGCCAATATTAAAGCCATAATCACAGATGTTAGAGCAGATGGTGCAGGAGTGAGCAGTAACGGGATAAACTAAACCCTATCTTAAACAGTAGGCACAATAGTGAGGCCATAGGAATGGCACTGAGAGATGTGGCTACTGCCTAGGTAGGATCATCAGTAAATATTCCCACATCCACTACCAATATGTACAAATATGAAGCAAGGTAGAGGAAACTTAAATGCTTTTTTTAAAAAAAGAGAGACAGACAGAGAGAGACAGAAAGAAAGAGAGACAGACAAAACTTCTATCCACTGGCACATCCCCCAAGCACCCATAACTTTTGGGCTGACCAGGGCTGGAGCCAGGAGTGGGAACTCAATCCAGGTCTCCCACACAGGAGGCAGGCGCCCAACCACCTGAGGCATCACAGCTGCCTCCCAGGGTCATATTAGCAGGAAGCTGGAGTCTGCAGCTGGAGCTAGGAATTAAATCCAAATATTCTGATGCTCCCAGATATCTTTTTGAAATATCATGTAAGGGGCAACTCTGGTATAGCAAAAAGAGCACCAAAAAGTCGATTCAAGTCTCCATTCTATCCGTTATTAGCTGTGTGACCTCAGTGAAGCTAACTAACCTCTCTGAGCCTGAATATTTTCAACTACAAAATGGGGTCAGTTATAGTCATGCTACCAGTGGTTAGCAGTAAATGAGGAGGTATCTCTAAATATATTTGGTGAAATAGCAGATGGTTATCCTGATAACTAGGCTTTCGCTGTCTTTATGAGCATCACGTTTTTTAAAAAGATTTATTTTTATTTATTTGAAAGACAGAGTTACAGAAAAAGGTAGAGACAGAGAGAGAGATCTTCCATCTGCTGGTTTACTCCCCAAATGGCTACAATGGCCAGAACTGAGCCAATCTGAAGTCAGGAGCCAGGAACTTCTTCCAGGTTTCCAAGTAGGTGCAGGGGCCCAAAGACTTGGGCCATTTTCTACTGCTTTCCCAAGGCCATAGCAGACAGCGGGATCAGAAGTGGAGCAGTCGGGACTAGAATCAGCACCAATATGGGATGATGGCGCTTCAGGCTAGGGCCTTAACAGTCTGCACCACAGCGCTGACCCCTTTGCTTCACATTTTTATGAAAATTTCTGAAAACCATTGCAAAGATTGTAAGAAATTGGATTCCTGAGGAGGACAGGTGAACTTTCTACGCACTCAACTCAAAGCCAAGGAACAGGACATGGAGATCCCCAACAGCGCAGACATGTGGTCTCTTCAGTAGTCTATACGCATTACCACCTCCCCAGTGTAGGCTCCAAAGACTCAGCAAGGGCTACCCATAGATGGATCTCCTGATTTTTCACTTATGAGAATCCTCTCACCAAATGGACTACAGTTTCCTACAGGCTCTGAGCCAAAAAAGGGTGAAGATTATGCATCTAGGCTCTCTCTCTGACTGCTTCCAGAGGTGTGGCCCATCCCAGTGCCTACAGCAGCACTACCCAGAGCATCCTGCAAGAATCAGCTTCCTGAAGGCCTGCTTGCACAGGGCCTGCATTTCTATCCTTGTAATATGCATCCCCAGATCAGATAGTTCAGCGACCTAATAAGATGATTGCAACTGTAGGAACTGTCCTTGCATGTCCAGATTTCATGGACATGAATATCTCCCCTATATCTCCCCTAGTGCATGAGCACCATCCAGAAGGACATTCTGCGGCAATGGAAATGACTAGTATCTGTGCTACCCAATATGGTAGCCATAAGGCAAGTCCACACACTGTTGGAGAAAGAGCAGTGAGATGCATGAAAGGGAAAGGAAAGCAAAAACTCTATCTTATAGATGGTTTCATCCTGCCCTGGTTACCTGCATGGCTGTGTCCACTACACCAACCCAAATCCTCCCCAGTCCTTAAGATTCAGCTCAAGCCTTGTATCCTACATAAAATCATCTACCCAACACCTCTCTGTGGCTCACAAGGGTACACAAATAATGAGGGCTTTAGAAATTTTAAAGAGACTCGAGGAAACTTCCTGGTGGGCCAATCAAGGAAATGTTATCCAAGAAAATGATAAATAAGATCCGGAAATAGTAAGGAACTGAATAGGCAGAGTTGTAGGGTCAGACACATCAAGAGGAGATTTAAGAGTAATGAAGGGTGTAAAGACAAAATGCCAGAGGTATGTTGAGCGGACAGGAAAACAGACCAGCTTGGAGTCAGCATTTGGTGTAGTGGTTAAGATGACACCCAAGATGCCTACATCCCATATTGGAGTGTCTGGGTTTGAGTCACGGCTCCACTTCCAATTCCAGTTTCCTGTTAATGTGCACCTTGGGAGGCAGCAGGTAATGGCTCGAGTACTTGGCTCCCTGCCACTTGCTTGGAAGATCTGGACTGAGTTCCAGTTCCAGCCTCAGCTTGGCTGAGCCCTGGCTAGTTGAGTATTTGTGGAGTAAATCACCAGATGGAAGATCTCTGTCTCTCTCTATCTGTCTCTCCTGCCTTTCAAATAAACAAAGAAAACAGACCGGCTTGATTGATACCTGTTCTGCACAGGGGAGTACCAAGAGATAAAACAGGAAATTTGTGTTTCCTGCCAGATGTGAGGCTGTTGTAAGAGGAGGAGGTATTTGAATGTTAAGCTGACTTCCACCTCTATTTCACAGGAAACAGCGCATCTTCACATATTTTTGAGCAGATGGGTAAGCTGAGAAAATAACTGCCAACTGGTTTAAGCCCCTGTCCATTCAGTTTTGTGACATTTGCAGTCCTGTACCTGCCAAACTCATATAGCTCACCTGGAACAGTCACAGGGCTGATCCATGGATCCTATTGCCTATTAAGGCATGTGGTTCCTAGGGGACATCCCCAGACTAGAAGGCACAGTGCACCAACAACGCAGGAGCTAGGCAGTGACTGAGACAGGAAGGAAACTTGGTTAGGGCCAGCAGACAAGACAGATGAGAAGGAGCCTAGGGAAGTATAAACCACTGTGATCCCGTGTCCCACCCACTTCTGATTCCCAGGAAGTACTTCTCCCCTTTCAGCAGTTCTGAGCATCCAGTGACCACGGCCTCCCTTCTGAGCACCCCACAGATCAGAGCAGACACTGCTGGCTACCTCCTCAAAGCCATTTCTCAGTCACCACTGCACTTTGCTAAGAGGACCCTGAGTGTTGGGCAGCAGGTGTTCTAATCCAGGGATGAGTCATATGGACTGAGCCAGGCAGACCAATCTCTCCCCTTTGCTAGTGACTGGCATTGGGATAGATGTGGGGCCCAGTCATGGCCCAGGAGATATAAGTGAAAGTCTACTAGGGACTTTTGAGGACTTTCTTCCATGAGTAAGAAGCAAACAGTGAAGAAAATCATGGTCCCTGTTCTTTCCTTCTCACTGTGGACCCATCTTGCAGGCTTTGGGGACAAGCCACACAATGGAGCCAACACAAAATAAAGGATAGAGGGTAGGAGTATGGAGAAAGTTTGGACCACTGATGGCAGTGTGGAACTGCCAAACCAACACAGTAACACAATACTCCAAACTGCACACTCAGGGAGAACAGCAGCTCTCCCTACTGGTTTAAGCCCCTGTCCATTTAGTTTTATATTATCTGCAACCCCATACCTGCTAAACACATATTGATCACCTAGAATTTGGTGACAGGGCTAATCTCTGAATCCTATGGCCTATTGAGGCATATTGTTGGACATCCCTACAGTATGAGGCTCTGTGCACCAAAAACATAGGAGGTGGGCAGTGGCTGGGATAGAGAAGCAAAAGTCATAAAGGCAAGAGAATGTTGACTCCCATTCTCAGAGCAAGAGAACCACACTTTGCCTTTGCTGCTAGACAGGTGGAAACACCTGCCAGGAAGAGGATGCACAGAGCCAGAGAAAGGGCTCAGGGCCCCAGCTGACTCACCTATGACCACATAGCCCACCAAGAATCTCAGTGCTCCAAACCATGTGGAAAATAAATCCCTCCCCACCCCCACCCAGCTCAGCCCCTGGGACATGACGAGCAGGGTGCATTCCCTGCCAGATCCTCACTGAGAATCATGCTTTATGGACACAGAAACAAATTCCACCATATGTTAAAGTTAATTGCAAACATTTGCTGCTGAAGAGAGCGCCATTCTTCAAGAGCCCACAGAGATCTGGTTACACCAGTGGCTGAAGCGTTAACTACCCTCATTCACTCATTGGAAGCAGCAGGGCCAAGGTGAGGGTGGCAATCTAGTTATAGGAGGGACTGTTCCTCATTCCTCCCTTCCCTTTACCACACTCCCCTCCCTTCCCTCCAGGCTGTCCCTACTTCCACTGGCCTCACACAAGTGCACGCTCCAGGTGCAACCCTGAGTGTGCAATCACTCTGTTCATATACAGGGAGAGACCACTGTAGGGGAGCTGGGAGAACTGGAGCGTGGGGGTGGGAGAGATGATGGCAGGAAAAGTAAAGGATGAAGATGGACTGGGAAGGCAGCTGGCTGTGCTCTGCTGTCCAGCGAGTGCTGACATCAGAGACACAGAGAAACCAGGCAGTCTCAGAGCAGCCAGGCTGGTTTGCTGGGGGTCTGCATGGGGTGTGTGAATGATGGTTATTGACGATGTGGTTTAGGAAGAGGCCAGGAGGATAAACCTGGGACTGACAAGGGCCTCAGCTTAGGATGCAGCCTGGGGAAATCTCCCAATAGCTTGCACAGCTGGAAAGAAGGCAGGACCTAGATCTCCCGTGAACATTTGTTTATGAGCTGTGGAGAGGCACACCCCTGGCAGCATGAAAGGGAAGGAGAAGCCTACGCATGGCACCCACACTCCCACCCATCCCAGGAGAAGCATCTTGTGGTTGGAATTTGCACGAACCCAGCTGGGAGGAGCTGCAGCATTAAGTGTTCTTGCTCCAGGACCAGCACCACAGAGGATGTCTCAGGAGCCATTCTTTGCCCTTGCTATGTAAGTGAGCCCAAATGTGGATTTGACTGGCAGAGAACCCTCCGTGAACAAGGTATTGGAGGAGGAATGCGCTACCAAATGACCAGTCAAGCCTAGGTCCTCACTCTCCAGGCCTTTCCAAAGGGTGAGAAGTGTGGGAGGTCTCCAGCGAGGAGCTTGGGTGCCCAGCCTCACTGGAAACCCAATATCCCTCAATGGGCACCTCCCAACAACAAGTCCCCAGCCACTCAGTCTGTATCCTTCTGAAGCTCTCTCATCCAGCAGAGTCAAATATACATGGAAGGGGGAAAAAAACCTGTCCAGAGAGTCAGGTCACACAATCAGGGGTTGGCTGCCTTTCCCCCAAGTTGGCCCTCACCTTCCCAACTGGGCTCCTATGTGTTGGACACAGACAGATCCAACTCTCCTGTTTTGTTTCCTGTGATGTGAGTGGTGCCTTTGACCAGACACTTTGCAGCACTTAGCTATTCACTATCTTACTCATGAGAAACACGTATTGATAAAGCACCCACCATATGACAAAAACTTATACTGTCCCCTGCCAAGAGAAATCTAATATCTATTTGGAAGTTCAGAGCACATACATGAAAAAGCTAACAGTGCAAGAGCTGAGTAAGAGTTCAAGATGAAGGGATAAGAGGACATTCCATGGAGTGCCAGGCATAAAGCAGGCAACCCTGGGAGAGCATGCAGGATCAAAGAAAGCTGCCACAAGGAAGGTCCAAGAGGAGATACAGTCTGTAGTCATAGCCATGTTCACTGAACCCTCGCATGTCCAGGATACTCCTCAAGGAAGCATCTAAAACGAGACTAAGTCATTCGTTCTTCAAAGCCATTTCATGAATCAAACACTATTATTCTCATTTTAAAGGTTAAAGAATTAGACAAACAGAGGCTTAAGAGGCCACATAACCTTATCCTATATTGACCATAATGTATCTGACCTTGGTTCTAGGGTATACACATGCCTGGGTCCCTGGAATGAATTTTTCCCTCTTATCTATCTTTTGAGTCCAAATGTGGCCTTCATTACCCAGCCCCCTCCCATTCCCATCCTGAGTACCTGTCACTCAGATACTTGTACTTTTGCTTTCATGTTCTAGGAATATTTTAGACATTTACTTTGGTTAAAAGTCACAATATTTGTATTTATCACCCTAACTATATTGTTTTTCTAAAATAAAAAATTCACTTTTTTATCCACAGTGCATAGTGTCATACCTAGTGTATGGTAATGGGTACTTAATAAACATTAGTCACATTGAATTAAACTCCATTGAACTGAACAGATTTGAGGTTTAAGATTGGGGGCAGAGAAGTCACGGTGTATTTCTGAGAGCTCAAGAATGACCAAACTGCCCTTAGCTAATCCACCTTCCCAGCCCTGGCCTCCAGGGGTAAGTATTTACGGCAGAACTCAGAAGTGGCAGCAGGACTGATGGATGGCCACCACCCTCATAAAGAGCTGTGGGATGCAACCTCCAGCCACAGCCTCAGGGCTGCTAAGTTCCTTGAAACTTTATGGCATTGTTGCCATGGTGGTCACGGATGTAACGCACCATGGAGGCAAAAAATGAAATTCCCCTGGAGGTGAAATGCTGGTGGGAACTCTTTCACCGGCAGCCATGAGTTCCTGGCCTGCTCTGAGCCTCAGTTTCCCCCTCTGTAAAATGGAGATGATAACACGCATAAGGTAGTTGGGAGGATTAAATAAGAGAATACATATGAAGCATAGTACTCGGCACAGAGTAGGACTCCAATGGTTGAAAATAATCCCTATTCCCATACGATTTTCACTCTTCCAGAGCAAGTATTTTTGGTGTTGTTTTGAATTTTAATTTAAATACAGGATTTGTAAGAACTCTTGGGGTGAATGGTAGAAGAAAACTTATGGTTTGCCATAAATGAGGCTTCTCTTTGCCCAAACACAGCCAGCTGACAACTGAAATTGCCACAGAAGAGCTACAGGATCCACCCTTTCCCAACTTCACAGCACCCAGCAGCCCTGAGTGCTGGTCTGGGCCTCTACCAGGCAACTAATTTGCTTCTGGGTCCCTCTATCAAGTGTTTGACTTTGCTGGCTAATCCACTCGTGGCCATTATTCATTAGCAAGTGTGAATAGCTTACCCTAGTAATAGATTACTCCAATAATCAGCAGCCTGCGTTTTGTCAGACAGTCCAGTGCAATGGATCATCAGGATTTGTGAGAAAATAAACAAACACAATGGCACACCAAAGGATGTCACACTCCCTTCCAGGTAATTTCCAGTCATTTCACAATCTTTTCCTCTCCATGTACCTTCACCACGTCCCCTCCATCTCACCATGCTGAAGGGTGGCATGTCCGGCTCTCCAGCAAACCACTCTCTGCCACAGTATATCAAATCCAGACAGCAAAAACCAGGAATACTTCTCCAGAGAGACAAGATTTGCTCTGCTGGCAGCTACATCAACCAGGTGGGCATGGAAGTGGTGGGGGGGGAGGGTTTAGGAGGAAGGGAAGGCTGAGTGTAGGGATGGAAAAGTACAGCATCCAGGAAGACACCTGGGAAGACTGCTCCATGCCTCTGCTTTGTAGAATATTTGTGGAGTGTGTGTGTGTGTGTGTGTCTTCCCCAGAGAGGCTGGAGCAGGAAGTGGGAGGCAGAGGCAGAGGCAGAGGCCTACGAGATGTCATGAAGGAGAGAGGAAAAATCAAAAGTGCACTTTCTTGCAGTGACTGACTACAGTCCCAAGAATGCATCTTTTTTTTTTTTTTTTTGGACAGGCAGAGTTAGATAGTGACAGAGAGAGACAGACAGAGAGAAAAGTCTTTCTTCTGTTGGTTTACCCCCCAAAATGGCCGCTATAGCCAACACACTGTGCCGAACTGAAGCCAGGAGCCAGGTGCTTCTCCTGGTCTCCCATGCAACTGCAGGGCCCAAGCACTTGGGCCATCCTCCACTGCCTTCCTGGGCTACAGCAGAGAGCTGGACTGGAAGAGGAGCAACCGGGACAGAACTGGCACCCCAACCAGGACTAGAACCTGTAGTGCTGGTGCCGCAGGTGGAGGATCAGCCTAGTGAGCCATGGCACCAGCCCCAAGAATGCATTTTCTGATTTTCTTTGCCAAACTGAAAAAGCATACTTTGTAAAGGGCCCACTCTAAATTTTCCAGTCAATCAATCAATTGATTGATCAAGAGGTCTTGGATACTTAGTGAGATAAGCTCCTCTCTTTATGACACAAAGAGTATGCTGGGTTTTTAAAAACAGACCTTGAGGATGAAGAATTCTACACTTGATCTTAGCCAAAAGGCCAAGAAATGATGATGAAGAATTATTTAACATAAAAAGATTCTAGGGACCGGTATTGTGGCTGAGCAGGAAAGACACTGCTTGCAATCCCAGCATCTCACATGAGAACCATTCTGTGTTCCAGTTGCTCCACTTCCAATCCAGCTCCCTGCTAATGCCCTGGGAAAAGCAACAGAGGATAGTACATGTGTTGCTTGGGCCCCTGCTACCAACGTGGGAGATCTGGAAGAAGCTCCTGGCTCCTGGCTTCAGCCTGGGGAGTGAAATAGCAGATGGAAGATCTCTCTCTCTCCCTCTCCCTCTCCCTCTGCCTCTCCCTCTCCCTCTGCCTCTCCCTCTCCCTCTCCCTCTCCCTCTCCCTCTCCCTCTCCCTCTCCCTCTCCCTCTCCCTGTAATTCTGACTTTCAAATAACTAAATAAATCTTTTTAAAAAAAAAAGATTCCGGCCATATTCCTACCAAGAGACAACCTCCCCTCCTTCTGTCTTTGGCAAAGCTCAGGCACAAGCATACAGCTGTGAGTTTTGAGAAGAATTAGCATGTGCAACCCCAATCATTGATAGCAATTCCTGTTTCCCAGTCTTATAAGAATGGACATCCAGAGGCCCCACAACTTTGATCAATTGTACTCTCACCCAGCAGGAACATGGAAGTCAAAGTTAAGGTTATCATTGCCCTGGCCACCAAAGTCACCTTGAATGATGTTGTACTACACCTACTTCTTGCAATATTTGTAAAGAAATGCAAAAGGTTTTGCATGTAACTGATGGCCATCTTCTCAGCTTGAAATAAATTTCTCAGCTCTTAAGAGAATGTTTGGAAAAAAGGTACACATTCCTCAAGCCAAGAGGGAGGATAAGATTAGTAAAGCAATTCACGCTTCATGTGAATGTACTTCTTTTTTAAAGATTTGTTTATTTATTTATTTACTTGAAGGCCGAGTTACAGAGAAACAGAGAGAGAGA
This sequence comes from Sylvilagus floridanus, assembly GCA_949820135.1. Classification (NCBI taxonomy): domain Eukaryota; kingdom Metazoa; phylum Chordata; class Mammalia; order Lagomorpha; family Leporidae; genus Sylvilagus; species Sylvilagus floridanus. The sequence continues at coordinate 126,806,436 of OX463225.1, forward strand.
AAGAGAGAAAACCTTCCATCTGCTGGTTTACTCCCCAGACGGCCACAAAGGCGAGAGCTTTGCTGATCCAAAGCCCGGAGCCAGGAGCTTCTTCCGGGTCTCCCATGCCAGTGCAGGGGCCCAAGGACTTGGACCATCTTCCACTGCCTTCCCAGGCTATAGCACAGAAATAGATTGGAAGTAGAGCAGCCAGGAATCAAACGGGCACCTATATGGGATGCCGGCACTGCAGGCAGCAGCTTTACCCGCTACACCACAGCGCCGACCCCATGAATGTACTTTATAAAGTGCATAGGAACTCTAAACACATCATTTGATATTGCTCTTGTTGAAAAGTCCAACCTACAGGAAGAGAAATGGGGCTTTGAACAATAAAGACACATACTGAAGCAAAGGCAGAGTTTCAAGATTTGGGCTCTAAAGTCAGCCAAATGCACAGCATGCCACAATCGTGATGATGTTGACAACTTGAGGGTTACAAGTTGTGTGCAGGGTACAACAGTACAACAGCTTTGGAGATGTATACTTAACCAACTAGGACAGGGACACTGAGTGCCCAAAGAAGGGGTCTGGATGGGCTCCTTGTTGAAAGGTACAAGTGGGGAGCTGATGTGCCACTGGGACTCGCGGACTTGTGAATGCAGGGCAAGCCAGAAGGGGAAGATACTGGCGAGGGCCAGAAAGGCTCCGTGGGTGGCATGTCTACCCAATGAAGTTGTCTTGGCATCTGCCTCTCCCCCCTCCACCAACTCTCCACCAGGGCTCACTACCAGGAGTGCCAGCTTCAATAAGGCATCTCTGCCAAATCTTCCTCCCCAGGAAGGGGCATTCCAGGGCCATGCAGATGTCTGGGAGACCGGTTGGGAGCCACAATCAGAGTACTCTGCCCCATGACAGCGTCACTCATTGGGTCTTCACTCCTGTCACACTCCTTCTCACCACGGGCACACGCATATTAGCATCAGAGACGTTTTTATCCCAGGTTTGTCCCTGCTCCACAGGAATCCCGCAGAATACCTGGCTGCCAAGAAAATCCAAGTCCTGCTTTGTTCTGCCAGCCCTCTCTGGGTTTCAAATTCCTGGAACCCTGTGCTCCATCCATGATGGCCATAGGCGGTCCAATCCTTCTGCTGGGTGCACTCTCCTCCTCTCCTCCATGGCACCCTGCAGCACCTAAAATGCTTCCTGCTAGAAGAGCAGAGAAGGAGGTAGTGGGAATCTGGTGTCCTGTGGGGAGTAACCTATCTTATTCTGTTTTGCTGGGTGACATAAATGCAGATGTAAAATGGGATGCTTACCCAGGAGGTCCGTGGTTGGACAGCAGGGGCTCTACAAAGCCCAAGAAATTGTTTCTCAGTGTGGAGGTGCTTATGGGATGTTCTGGGAATAACTGTAACAGCTCATCTGTCAATTTCAGTGTGCTAGGCTCTTTCCTAAGGATACAACACCTACCAGCTTATCCAATCCTTACCTAGGAGATACAAACTGTGTGGACTCCACTTGAAAATGAGGAAGTGCAAGTACCAAGAGGAAAATAACTTCCCCAAGGCCACAGATCTGGTAAGTGGTGGAGCAAGGGTTCAAACTAGGCCACCAGATTCCTCAGTCCCTGCTCCTAAAGTCTCCTTGAAGTCCTACCCTGTTTGCTTTGTATTCTTTTAGCTCCGTATTCTAGTGAGCTCGCAGGCCTCAAGCATGTTGACGGCATCTTGCTGTCAACACCACACACATGGCTCTGCCTTGTGCACCTTCAAACACTGAGAAGCCAGACCCCCACCTGGCCCACAGGAGGCACCCAGGGCTACCCTACGCAAGAGTGGGATGGTGACTGCAAGCCAGGCTGTCTTTGGCAGCTTGTTGTTTCTTGATGAATAACCTCTGCCTTCCATTTTCTCACGTCTGGGCACCCATGAGACACCAAGTCCTTAATGAAACACTGGATTTTCATCATCACAGGTTTGTTCCTCTCTGCCTGCCTGCTGCATCCACTCTCCTCTCAGTCTTCTCTCTTCCCCAGCCTCCCTTTTCTCTCTAAATCTCACTTGCTCCATAAACCCCAGGGGCAGCTCACAACACCCGCTTTCAGATCACCTCCAGGTTTGAGTGACAGTTGGATGGGAGGGGACAGGGCTGGATAAAACTCAGCATGGCCCTGCCTTCTCCCTGCAGGGCTGCCAGGGGCAGCAGTGCCTGGAGCGCTATAGAGCAAAAGTCTTGTTTTCACCCCGAGAAAGCTCACCTGCCAGGCAGCCACTCAAGGAGGCCAAAAGGGCAGCACTGGAGCACTAACCTTTGTACCCAGAGCTGTGGTCCCTGAGGGCAGGGCCCATGGCAGCCAGAGGCTGAGCCCTGTTACACAAACCCTGGGGGAATCTCAGCTCATGAGGTATCGGGAGAAAGCCACCCTGCCTGGGAGAAAACAGGCTTCTGCCTGGCAGTGAGAATCTTTTCTGGAATTTTTGCCTGAGGAGCCCATAAGTTAAACCATCACCACCAACTGCATTATCCTGTAGGCATCAATACATTCTCATTTGTCAGTGAGTTCCAGGATGGAATGAGGAGCCTTTTGACTGTGGGTTGCAAACTCACCAAAGATGTCCAGTACATGCTGAAGTCTGTTACCCTGTGACCAGGGCCCTGCGGCTTGTGAGAAATAAGTAGGTAGAGACTCCAGCCTGTGGGGAGAGGCCTCATCCTCAGAAACCACTATGGCCAGCAAGCGGCCTGGCTTGGCTTCCTGTTCCAGCTGAGCCTCTGAAGAAGTCCCCGAGGCCCAGCTCAGAGCCCTGTTCATCCTAACTGTCACAGCATTTCTAGAACTCCAGAGTATACTTTCTCTTTTGCAGGCTTTTCAACCACAAGGGTGCTTGAGAAAAAACCAGAGGGAGGAGCTGGCATCACCTCTCCCTACAGCGCCATTCTCCCTTGAAAGAGGGAAGAGCGGTGCCAAAGCTTAGTTCATCTGTTCTCACCATGCATGAAGCTCAGCTTCTTTAGTCCTCAGTCTCCCCATCAGTTAAATGGGTTTCCTGCCATCTGTCCAGAACAACATTGTTCAAATGAGTGTATCTAAGATTGCAGAAATAGCATAGAGCAAACATCCCACTATAAGCACCCCTCTAATAATAAAAGTCACTTGTATCATCAGCTGGGACCAATGGCCTCTATGTGAGCCTAAGCAGCAGTGTCCCTTCACATCAATAAACATATCAAGTGCCCTGAGGCTTTTGGTGTGTAGATTTGGGGGGAGGGCTCGAGCAAGGGGTTTACATGACCCTTTTCCATCTCGCGGTCCCCCTCTCCCTGGGGCGGGCAAGTGCTCGTTTTACTGCCTGGCAACCAGACTGGGACTAAGCTGGCTAAAATATGAGTGTTTTTTTGGCTGGAGTACCAGAGAGCCTGCAGCCCTACAGAGAGAGAAAAATTGAACACACCAGGCCGTGGCTCCAGAAAGGGGAAGAATTAGGCTTCACACCGAGCAGGCTGAACCATGGCATTCTTTAGATAATGCTTAACAAACCCCTAAACAAAGGCAGCCAACTTAGCTGCATGTTCCTAAAATGTATTCTCAGCAGATTCGGGCTTATTGAAGCACCGAGTTGCTCTCAGCCAGGGTCCCCAGCCGAAGCTTCCCGTTTTTCCGTGCCGTTCCCCTCCTTGAAATTCCTACAGATTCTGCCAATCAGAATTCCTCACCTCGGGCTCAAGGGGGCTTAGCAACCAAGGTAAATGGTGATTTTTTTAGATGTGATTCTAACTCTTAAAAACCAGCTTCCTCACCCCAAAGCATGCCCTCATCCCCAAACACCATCATGGGAGGCCAGTCCTGTTCAGTGAGTTGAGGGCCAACTTCTTAAAGACCAAGGAAGGAGTGCCCAGTTTAGGAATGCACCTCCATATCTCCCCATTCTGCCCCCAGATACACCTCTCCCCAGTCACTCAGCACTATAGCAGGGTGTTTATTACCACGATCTTGAAAGCTCAACTTGAGCTTATGTATTTTGGGGCTTTGCTGCTGTCACTATTAAATTTAAAATTATGGTTATCATTAGTATTTTTACTACTCATGCACCCACATGGAAAGCCAACTTGACAAACTGGCAAGCATGGTTTTGTGGTTGAGTCTGGTTTTCTACTGCAGAATTTATAGGGTGAGATAGAAACGGCAAAAGGCACAGAAGCAGACTTCTACATGTGGGTAGGACCAAGCACACACATCACCAGACTTCATTATTATTAAATGCAATGCTCATTCATTTTTGTCCCCTTGTGATATTCCACAGGATGGGCCCTTTGGATCAGTGGTCAGGGACAGGACCATAAGTTCTGGAGACTATTTTAGGGTCCTTGTGCATGTTCTGTCTGCAACATCGATGCTTCTCCTGCAGAAGAGGGAATTGCTCCATTCCAGAACATGCAGAATTAGCCCTTGGGGCTAGGGTCCCACCAGTGCTCTGGCTAACTATAGGACCTTAGGCAGGATTCTCTATTAGGGACCTCCTTCTCCATAAAATAAGAATGCCAACTTCCTCCCACTTCATGGAACTCCTATTCAGGGATGCATAGGAAAAGGAATAGAAGGCACTTTGAGTGCTTCTGAGAGAGAAGCTGCAGAAATGCAACATACTACACACTCTGAAAAATTCCCAGGACTCTAGTTCCTGAAGTGTCCTGAATGTGGCCATCCAGAATCTTCCACTGGAAAGTGTCTGGGAGGATGTGCACCCAGCCCCGAAGCCCAGCCCAGATCAGGGCTTCCATAGGAACAGGGAATGAGGTCTGTTTGGACTTGCAACCTCAATGTTCAGCAACTCGGGTCTGGTGTGTTTTCGAGGTGGACACTGCAAACACAGAGCCTGGGAAGAATGGCAAGCACAGAGCTTGGCGTGGGAGTCCAGCTCCATCCCCAGAGATAGGAGAGACTCCAGGACCCCTGGAAGTGAAGACCAGGTGACCTGCTTTGGAGGAGAGAGAAAAGCCGGCTTTACACAATGCTGCAAGTTTGCCAGGAGATCAATGTGGGCATTTATGTGTAAACAGGCACTGTTTGCTAAGGACCACCCCTCCACCAGATGTACACACAGGCAATATGTACATACGTGTGTATATGCGTGTGAGTGTGGGGGGGGGGGGGTGTGTGACACTGCAGGGTGCTGTCCTTTGAAAATAAAGGAATACAGCTTAGCAGATTCACATTGCCTCACCGGTAGTAAAAGTTCAGTAAGTTTTTGTCTGATCTACAATTCTGCTTACTTTGGGATGCTCTTCCCCAGAAGTGGCAAACCCACCTTTCATCCAGCCCCCTGTGATCCATGGACCCCCAGCTGTAAAGTGGGCAACTGGGGTCAGGGGACTGCAGGCAAGTGATAGAAGGAGACACCACAGCACATTCCAGCCCCAGACACAGCCTCACCACTTCTGCCTCCTGCACGGACTGAGCCATAGGCCTATGGCCCTGCTGCTACCCCCTCTCCATACTCTGCCCAGATAGTACATTCAGCCTTGTGGTATTCAATGCCACCTACAGCCTGATGAATCCCAAACCCCCACGTCTAGTCACTCCTCCAAACACGTACCATTTGCCTCCTTGCCCTCTGCAGCACACAGAGAGTCTTCAACTCATATGGCACACAGAGCTCTCTGCCTGATCTGCATCCACTCCTTAACCCACACATACGGCAGCTCCTGGGGTCTCCATCTACCTATCAGTCATTGTGGATTCCTCTCCACCCCCTACCTGGCCTATTCAAGACCCAGAGAGTTCATCAGACTATGCCCACAGTTCTTTCCCGTATCTCTGTTTACACTGCAACCTCCATCATTTGTCTGTCTCAACTGGTCCTCGGCGGTCAGAGTGAGCTTTTTAAAACGTCCTCCAGGTATCAGTCACTGCTTTGGGAAAAGCACTCCAGTAATTCTCCAGTGGGTTTAGAATAAAAGCCAAAATCCCTACTCTGATTCACATAAAGTTCCACTGTCCCCAACCCCATTGTACCACTCCCCCTTCTCATTCAGCATCAGCACACTGACTTCTTTCCATGCCCCAAATATGTCAAGCTTTTTTCCAATATAGGCCTTTCACTGGCCACACTTCTTATCTGAACTTCCTTCTCCTTCTTAGACCCTCCTTCTCCTCAGGGATGACTCCAGCATCCAGCACTTAGCTGAGCACCCAACCTAAGGTACCCATCCACTCCCTTTACCACATACTCTACACAGTAAAAATTGATTTTCTTATTCACTTCTTTACTCTTCCAATTCCGGTGTAACTCCGTGAGCAGAAAACCTGCATCTGAGTGACTGGAACAGACAGCCTGGCATGTGACATGTTCCCAGAATAGTTTTCCAATGTTTGGCTCTTTGCACTAATACAATACACGTACATTCCTCAGCACCAACATTTAGTCTGTAACACATTAGACAGGCCTGTCCTCATTTTCCTTATGGTCCACAATCCGTCACAAATCACAGGCCAATGCTTGCTCTAGACCAGACACCCCTTTGTTCCAGGTGGTAGAAGAAAGCAATTGCTGCGAAGTCCTCACCTCCATTGGCAGGAAGTAAAGAACAGACTCAGCCCTTCCTCCTCTCCCTAACCTTCATCATAAATTCGATCTCGACCATCCACTCAGGCACTGGTATTTAAGAAGCTGTGTGGAGGCAGCAGGACGAAGTCTGAATCCGGGGCTCAGACACTGATTACATATGAGATGCCAAAGAGGCTACACCCCCTCTCTGAGCTATTTTCTTCTCATCTGTGAGATGATTATAATATCAGGCCTGCCCACCTGACAGGGTTGTAATAAGGAACAAATAAGTGTCGGAAAACACTTTTGCATTCTGCACAGTAAAAACCATAAGCCGTATGGTAAGGATTATTAGCATGATTGAGACAAGTAGAATTTGCTGTGACTGCAAAAATCTACCTGATTATTGATTTCATTTGATGCCATGTGATTATCTTGGTTGTGTGTGTGTGTGTGTGTGTGTGTGTGTGTGTGTGGTTGGAATAGGAGCTAAAAAAAAATGTCAGCTAAAGAAGAATTTTGAAGAACATATCCTAACAACAAACAGCGCAGGCTCATTGTGGGAGTCAGAGCTAATATTAAGAGCGAGTGAGCAGGCAGGCTGCGGAGGTCAGAGTTAATTACAGCCAGCGGCATTTTACAAGGTGCTACCCAGGCCCCTCCACTGGGAACAGCCACATTCTGAATCGGGGCTGGCTGATATTAGTGAGTAGTGATTAGAATATGCCCACAGGGCCTTTTAAACTTTCCTCCTCTAGTTAAAGCATCTGTTTTCAGCAAGATTTATAGGCACGTCTGCTGAGCGTGAGCAGATTTGCCAACACGGAAGTCTTTCCCTCTACAAAGCCGTGGCTGCCCGGCACTCGCCTGAACACCGTCTTGGGAAGAAAGGCAGCGTCCATGTGGGTGTTGCTTTCTCTCCCTGTGGACAAACAGCAGGCATTTTTCACATTTCTGATCATCCTGCAATAGCCACCAGACCCAGGAGCCATAGCCAGAGGAAAAATATGCGGCTCTCACCGTTAGGAGAGCCCGAGTCCCTCAGTCTCTCCATCTGTGAAATGGGTTGAAACTGCAAGCTCTGGTAGAGGGCAAGCACTTGATGTTTGAAAGAATGGCAGTTAAACCCTAGCCATACACCCACAGTGCTGTTCCCAAAAAGAGAACATGTGTTTCCCTGATTTAAATATTAATCTGAAACTGGCATCAGGATCTCCCAGCCTGGATGCAAATGTGGGAAATAAAAGAATTTTCACTTGCATTTATGGCCCATCACACACCTGGAAGGGCACCCTGAGGTGAAGAGAGTCCTGCAGAAATCCTAGATCCCACTTACACATGCTGGGTGAGTCTAGACCCTGAGGAATGAGTTTCAACTATAAAACAAGATGATTAGATCACATCGGGCTGCACAATGTCTCCAGTTCCACCCCGTGTGGTTCTCTAATTCTTCTCATTGCTTCCCATAACACCCACACAATCAAGGCCCCTTCTGCAAAGAAACCAGAGACCACTCAGAGACACTGCGAACCTTTTCTGATCTAAGAGCTGCTCTGTGTTGCAGGGGTACCTGGGGTCAGTCCACATTCTCAGAGGATGGGAGAAGGTTCCATCTCCAAGGAGAACGTGTGCATATGGGCTTCCTCGTGGAGGATTATCATGGAGCCTGTGAGGACCAGCTGTCCACCCTCTCCACTGAGGATCAAACAGAAAGGAATGGGCTCAGCCTGATGGACGGGAGCTTAGGCTGGAGGTAGGGGAGACTTCTCAGCCAGGATGGATGGTTAAACACAGCAACCCGTTACCGAAAGAAACATGTAAGCTGCTTTTGCGAATGCCCTTTTTGGCCCTGTGGTCCATCTGAGGGGGCTCCGTTGTCTGGGTATGGAAATGAGCGAGAAAGGCAGATGCTATAAGATATCCCATCAATGCCAGCCATAGGGCACTGCTCCCTGCAACTGATGAGAGTACAGAATATTTCATTAGAGAGAAGAAAACCCCTCTCTTTGTCCAGTAAAGAAACACAGTCCAAGACTTATCCTGGTCCAAGGCTGAAATGCAAGGGGTAGCAAGACCCTGAGTAGTCAGTGTACATGGACAAGGACAAGTGGAATTGTCATGAAGGTCTGTGTCTACAGTACAGGGGCTGGACTGAACCTCCACTTCTTCCACAATCTCTGTGCAAGGGTAGACCAAGTACCTAAAACCCTTGGGCCTTAGTTTCCTCATCTGTTAAATGGGATCAATAATTCCAACCTTAAAGGCTTCTTGTATCTGCTGAGATAACATATGTACAAGTGTACATTGTTGGGATACTCTGTAAATGTCAGTTCCCTTCTTTTCTTTGTGGCCAGCCTTAAATCTGTGCCCTGATAGACTGCAGGAATCCTGCCTGGAAGACAGCAGCCAGGGAAGGCTCAGGGAGGCCCTGAGTCACATCAGGTTGGACCCTCACCTGGCCTCCGTTAGCCCAGCTCTGCACACCGGGACAATGGAAGACCACAGGTTCACCAAGCTTTGCACACTTGGCTTTGTCTAGTATAGCTGTTTTAGCTCTCTGTGTCTCGGTTTCCTGTGAGTCAAGAAGAAACAAGAGTATCCAGAGTGAAGAAGACAGTGGCCACCACGTCCCAGGCTTGGTACTCAATTTGCCATTCCCTATGCTTTCTCTCATCGAACCCTCACAATCATCCTGTAGGGTTGTTGCTATGGAGTCATTTTACAGAAAACTGAGGTTCAGGACAGTACATTACTTGAAACCACACAGATCGTGCTTGGCACCAGCATCCAAACCTAGCCTACTCAGCTTGGAAGACAAACCTCTCTCCGATGTATGAATACCTGCCAGAGGCCTTCTGCATATTTGTGAGATTGGGTCTGGAAATGATTAGAGAAAAATACCTGATGATATCACATTATAAAGGATATTTGGTGCGAAGAAGAGAACCAACCATTCTTAAGTACCGTAGAGTCAAAAGTGAATCCAACTTAAGTTCCTCACCTCTCTGCCCTTTCTCGTCACCCAACTAGTTTGAAGTCCAGGAGGTAAATATGATGCAATTGATATTAAGAATGTGTTAACAGAATGAAGAAATCAAGACAGTCCTCCAGTGTCTCTCTCAATAACGGGAAGCAAAGGAGCTTTAACAGTGCACAGGACTAACTGAATGACCTGTGAGTCTCCTGTTAGCGGGCAGCCACAGGTAGGGCAGGGGAGGCTTCCTTTCATACAGTCCCTCTGAGCCAGCCCAGATCTGGTGCAGAAGGTGGGCAGTGACTTTACAAATCTTTGCACACGAGATAGTTCATTTCTCTAAGGGACTCAAAGAACTCAGCTCCCTCTCACTGTGTTGCAAGCAGGCAAACGAGCAGAGACTCTAACTCTTCTCAGAGAAAGAAGCTCAGATTCCAAAAGCAACTGACCAGAAGGGAGTAACAAGACTTGGTTGGAGCTGGGCCCTCAGGGTGGGTTATAACTGAGAACTGCTTTGTTCCTTTGTGTCCCAGAGCCCCAGTGTTCCCTGCTTACTCAGCTGGGAAGGGTGAAGGTGGATTCTCCCGGCCAGGTCTCCCATCCCAAACATTCCAGGACCCACGACCCAGGACCCAGCAGTGTTGCTGCATTGAACTCCCAGGCAACATTTCCTATAAGAGTCACACCTGCCTCCACCCCATCTATCTCCAGGCTCAAAACAGAGGCTCAATGAGAAATTAGCCTAGCCTAGCAAATCTATAAAAAGTCAATTAGGGAGAAATTACTCATGTTTCAAGATGCTTTGACTTTGCAAAAGGAAAAACAAAAAACTAACAGACAGCAACAAACTTACAGACTACTATATTCCTCTCAAGACTTTTTTTTTTTTAAATCTGATTTACAGACAATTTCCCAGGAATGTCGCTACTGTGTAAATTGAGGCACGCCTGTCCTGAGGGTGAGCCTCCCAGCCAGGGTCCCTTGTTTGGTTGTGTAGCTGCAGTCAGATTGAGTTATTCATTAACTTCCTGTATGAAAACCGAATAATAAAACTGAAGTGTGTTAAACAAATCCAGATGAAGGGGTTTAAATCACCTCCAAGTCACTAGGCTTAAAACTGCTGTCATTTCCCCGGGAACAAATCTGCTCTCCCTTGCTCAAGCCCCATGTTATTGAATGGAGATAACAGTATTTATACCCATCCCAGGGGGTCACAGAGATGGACAGCTCTCCCGGGCCAGGCTGGGTTGGATGAAGAATTGACAAGCAGTGAGGAAACGGGTAGGCAGTCTCCTGAGTCTGCTTCCATCCCTGTGATTCCAAAACATGCACAGAGATTAGGGGTAGCAAGGTGTCTCGGGATGAGAAAGTGTGGTCTGCCAGAGCCAGAAACATCGCTGTGACCGGCCGTGGGAGTCAAACCCATCGCCCCTCTGTAGCAACCACTTAGCTCTTATTTCTCCCCGGGGACTGATGTGTGAGTGAACAGCAGGCAGCTGTCTCCTCTGCCGGGGCTGCCACTGGGAACTTCAAGGCAACGGGAAGCCTCGTGGGCCGGCCCTGCAAGCAGCCAAGATGTGGTTCAAGATTCCAATTCTGGTGGGATCCCATGTCTCCTAGGTTACAGCGGAGGACTGTGTTTTCCTTTATTACTACAGAAAATGTGTGTTCCCCAGGGACTATTCAAACATCTGTACGAGGCGCGTATGCACACACACACACACACACACACTCACACACTCACACACCTATGCTCACACACGCTCAGGCAGCAGTGGTTATCATGACCCAGCTCTTCAAATAACCCTCTGCAGATATTTAAAATCCACAGTGCCTTACTGCTGTTCCTGTAGCCAGCCTGCTACAGATGTGCAGGGCACACTTGGCGTCTGAGGCCTACAGTCTCAAAACTCTAATTAAAATAGAGGAAGTGATCTCCTCCTCAAATTTCCTTTAGAGTCAACTCCATAAAAAGTCACTAGGTAATATCCAATTGGCAGAGTAAATCATTGGAGCTAGCAGCTGCGCCTCACGGACACGGCAAACAGTCTTCCGGCCCCCACTGGGGGTGTCCTGAAAAAGAACCCACAGTACAGGCTCTGCCTGCTTGCTCTGAGCCTTCCTCTAATCTTTTGTGGTCATATTTATGAAGTTATGGTTATGCGTCCATCTGGAATTGGGAGGGGGGAGGGTATTGCTCATTAAAATTGTTAAAAGCCACTGAGCTGAAGTCACTGAGTTGTGAGCTCAACTGCTTTAATCTGATTGTTGACTTAAAAATAAATAAATAAGAGGATTCTGTACTGTGGCATAGTAAGCTAAGCCCCCACCTGCGGCACCGGCATTCCATATGGGTGCTGGTTTGAGTCCTGGCTGCTCTTCTCATTCAGCTCTCTGCTCTGGCCTGGGAAAGCAGTAGAAGATGGCCCAAGTCCTTGGGCCTCTACATTCATGTGGGAGACCTGGAAGAAGCGCCGGGTTCCTGCCTTCCAATTAGCCTACTTCCAGCCATTGCAGCCATTTGGGGAGTGAACCAGCAGATGGGAGACCTTTTTCTCTGTGTGTGTCTCTCTGCCTATAACTTTGCCTTTTCAATAAAATATTTCTTAAAAAAAAAATAGAAAAAAAATAAGAACTAGTTGCCCTGAAATCCGCACAAGGAACCCAGCCCTGTAGATCTAGTTATCTCCAAAGCAGACCTTCGGCTGAAGGGAGCACAGAATGTGTGTGTTGGGGGCCACTGTCACCCACAACCAGCAAAGGGTCAGAGGCAAAGCCCCAGGAACTGGTTCGACGGTGAACTTGTAACTCCCTCAGGAGACATCTGCCGAGCCTCTCGGCCTCAGGTCTCACCGCTTCTCCTGTCAGAAGTTTTAAATAGTTCATGTTTCCCATGTCCCAAGTCCCAGGACTGATGATGATTCCGTGTGACCCACCATTAGGTACCTACAATTACACACAACTGCTGAGGGTAGCGACTTGGATGCACAGTCAGAGGACCAGTCACCTGGGCACCTTGTTCTTCCTAGGACACAGTATCCATCTGGAAAAGAGGCCCACCTGCCTCCTCGCTCAGAGGGTGCACTGGGGTTAAATCTGGTAGGCATGCCCGGCAGACACTGAAGCTGCTGCTTGCACTTGGCTCTCAGAGGTCACCAGGAGCATTGGTCGGGTTCCCTGAAGCAGCCTGATCTAGGTAGTTTTCAACCATGGCTGAGGGACTTCTTGAGCAAGAACAAAGCCTAGCACCCACCCCCTTAGGGATTCCTATTTATATGTGCTCATGTGCAGTTGGAGGTGACACCCACTGGTCTAGTGCAAAGAAACCGAGGTTGCTGTGGGTCTCCTGTCAGCAAATATCCACAGTAGGTGTGGTGACAAGGCACAGCAAGCCCTCAGTTTGTGGGTCAGTTCAATGGGTGCTGAAATACCTCCACCTAGCTCCCCTGTTTGTTTCATTCATGCTCCCCCAATGCAACATAGGACCATAAATTTGGAGACTTAAAGCAGAAAATTTATTCTCTCCCAGCTCCAGAGGGAGGAAGTCCAGAATCAGTTTCTCTAGACTGAAATGGAAGTCTCAGCAGGTCCACGCTTCCTCTAGAGGCTCAAAGGGAGAATCTGCTCTCTGCCCCTGCTAGCTTCTGCTTCTCAGTGCCAGTGCTGGCATCCCTTGGCTTGTGGCCACATCACTCCAATCTCTGCCGTGGCCATCACACTGCATAGCGCTCTCTCTCTCTCTCTGTGTGTATGTGTGTGTGTGTATGTGTGTGTAATCTCCCTCCACTCTTACAAAGACACTTGTGATGGCATTAAGGCTTACCGGGGTGGTGTCCTCATTGCAAGATCCTTGATGCAATCACATATTCAGTATGGTAACATTTACTTGCTGCCACATTTGAAGAATCCTGCAGCCTCCTATGAGTCAGAAATTGTATTAAGTGAAGAGAACACAGCAGACAACAGACTCCAGCATACTCTCCAGGGGTGTTAAGAATCACTGTGGTGTTATGGGCTCAGCCACTGCCTGCAGTGCCGGCATCCCATACAGTACCACTGCTCCACTTCCAGTCCAGCTCTCTGAAATGGCCTGGGAAAGCAGTAGAAGATGGCTCAAGTCCTTGGGCCCCTGCACCCACATGAGAAACCTGGAAGAAGCTCTGGCTCCTGGTTTCATATCAGCGCAGCTCCAGCCACTATGGCCATTTAGGGAGTGACTCTGCCTTTCAAATAAATAAATAAATCTCTTTTTTTTTAAAAAAAAGTTCCCATTTATGAGGCTGCATGCCAAAGGCCTCTCATCTCCGAATACTATCATGTAGAGGGTCAGGATTCAAGCATATTAGCTGTGGGGTGGAGGGGACACAAGCACCCAGACCATGGCCCTCTGCAGTATGCACACTAAGCCAAGTGCCAAGTAAGAGTCTTTGACTGGAGCCCATGAAAGACCTGAGCTCTGTCATTAGCTCTCTGCTCCACAAAGGGACAGAGACACAGCTCACACATCTTATGCGAGGTAACACAGCTAGGAAGCAAAGCGACTAAAGTCAGAACCCAGCAACTGCAGCACTGTCATTAGCTCTCTGCTCCACAAAGGGACAGAGACACAGCTCACGCATCTTATGCGAGGTAACACAGCTAGGAAGCAAAGCGACTAAAGTCAGAACCCAGCAACTGCAGCACTGTCATTAGCTCTCTGCTCCACAAAGGGACAGAGACACAGCTCACACATCTTATGCGAGGTAACACAGCTAGGAAGTAAAGCGACTAAAGTCAGAACCCAGCAACTGCAGCACTGTCATTAGCTCTCTGCTCCACAAAGGGACAGAGACACAGCTCACACATCTTATGCGAGGTAACACAGCTAGGAAGCAAAGCGACTAAAGTCAGAACCCAGCAACTGCAGCTCTGTCATTAGCTCTCTGCTCCACAAAGGGACAGAGACACAGCTCACACATCTTATGCGAGGTAACACAGCTAGGAAGCAAAGCGACTAAAGTCAGAACCCAGCAACTGCAGCACTGTCATTAGCTCTTTGCTCCACAAAGGGACAGAGACACAGCTCACACATCTTATGCGAGGTAACACAGCTAGGAAGTAAAGCGACTAAAGTCAGAACCCAGCAACTGCAGCTCTGTCATTAGCTCTCTGCTCCACAAAGGGACAGAGACACAGCTCACACATCTTATGCGAGGTAACACAGCTAGGAAGCAAAGCGACTAAAGTCAGAACCCAGCAACTGCAGCACTGTCATTAGCTCTCTGCTCCACAAAGGGACAGAGACACAGCTCACGCATCTTATGCGAGGTAACACAGCTAGGAAGTAAAGCGACTAAAGTCAGAACCCAGCAACTGCAGCACTGTCATTAGCTCTCTGCTCCACAAAAGGACAGAGACACAGCTCACACATCTTATGCGAGGTAACACAGCTAGGAAGTAAAGCGACTAAAGTCAGAACCCAGCAACTGCAGCACTGTCATTAGCTCTCTGCTCCACAAAGGGACAGAGACACAGCTCACGCATCTTATGCGAGGTAACACAGCTAGGAAGCAAAGCGACTAAAGTCAGAACCCAGCAACTGCAGCACTGTCATTAGCTCTCTGCTCCACAAAAGGACAGAGACACAGCTCACACATCTTATGCGAGGTAACACAGCTAGGAAGTAAAGCGACTAAAGTCAGAACCCAGCAACTGCAGCACTGTCATTAGCTCTCTGCTCCACAAAGGGACAGAGACACAGCTCACACATCTTATGCGAGGTAACACAGCTAGGAAGCAAAGCGACTAAAGTCAGAACCCAGCAACTGCAGCACTGTCATTAGCTCTCTGCTCCACAAAGGGACAGAGACACAGCTCACACATCTTATGCGAGGTAACACAGCTAGGAAGCAAAGCGACTAAAGTCAGAACCCAGCAACTGCAGCACTGTCATTAGCTCTCTGCTCCACAAAGGGACAGAGACACAGCTCACACATCTTATGCGAGGTAACACAGCTAGGAAGTAAAGCGACTAAAGTCAGAACCCAGCAACTGCAGCACTGTCATTAGCTCTCTGCTCCACAAAGGGACAGAGACACAGCTCACGCATCTTATGCGAGGTAACACAGCTAGGAAGCAAAGCGACTAAAGTCAGAACCCAGCAACTGCAGCACTGTCATTAGCTCTCTGCTCCACAAAGGGACAGAGACACAGCTCACACATCTTATGCGAGGTAACACAGCTAGGAAGTAAAGCGACTAAAGTCAGAACCCAGCAACTGCAGCACTGTCATTAGCTCTCTGCTCCACAAAGGGACAGAGACACAGCTCACGCATCTTATGCGAGGTAACACAGCTAGGAAGCAAAGCGACTAAAGTCAGAACCCAGCAACTGCAGCACTGTCATTAGCTCTCTGCTCCACAAAGGGACAGAGACACAGCTCACGCATCTTATGCGAGGTAACACAGCTAGGAAGCAAAGCGACTAAAGTCAGAACCCAGCAACTGCAGCACTGTCATTAGCTCTCTGCTCCACAAAGGGACAGAGACACAGCTCACGCATCTTATGCGAGGTAACACAGCTAGGAAGCAAAGCGACTAAAGTCAGAACCCAGCAACTGCAGCACTGTCATTAGCTCTCTGCTCCACAAAAGGACAGAGACACAGCTCACACATCTTATGCGAGGTAACACAGCTAGGAAGTAAAGCGACTAAAGTCAGAACCCAGCAACTGCAGCACTGTCATTAGCTCTCTGCTCCACAAAGGGACAGAGACACAGCTCACGCATCTTATGCGAGGTAACACAGCTAGGAAGCAAAGCGACTAAAGTCAGAACCCAGCAACTGCAGCACTGTCATTAGCTCTCTGCTCCACAAAAGGACAGAGACACAGCTCACACATCTTATGCGAGGTAACACAGCTAGGAAGTAAAGCGACTAAAGTCAGAACCCAGCAACTGCAGCACTGTCATTAGCTCTCTGCTCCACAAAGGGACAGAGACACAGCTCACGCATCTTATGCGAGGTAACACAGCTAGGAAGCAAAGCGACTAAAGTCAGAACCCAGCAACTGCAGCACTGTCATTAGCTCTCTGCTCCACAAAGGGACAGAGACACAGCTCACGCATCTTATGCGAGGTAACACAGCTAGGAAGTAAAGCGACTAAAGTCAGAACCCAGCAACTGCAGCACTGTCATTAGCTCTCTGCTCCACAAAGGGACAGAGACACAGCTCACACATCTTATGCGAGGTAACACAGCTAGGAAGCAAAACGACTAAAGTCAGAACCCAGCAACTGCATTCCTAACCACCACAAGAAGTGGCCGTGCTGACTCAGGGCACAAACCCAGAGCTCACAGCTACAAACTCAGGCACTTTCAGCTGAATCTCAGAAATCTCTGCAGTAGTTTCAGGGGGCTGTGACTCCAACAGCTGTGCTAACTCTACCATGCTAGAGAGAAAATTATAAGCTGAGAGCCTGCACAGCTTGAGGAGAAATTCCAAAAGGTAACATCCAGAGCTGGCCAGGGTTGAAAACAAGCACCCTTCACTACTGCTAAGGTAGCCATGGAGTGATGGAAACTGCCACAGCGGTCCTCTGGGAAGACAATCTGGCAAGATCCTCAAAGCCTCAACCATGTACAGCTCATTTAAACTCGGCAAGTTTTCTTTGAGGAGTTTAACTGTGGCCCATTTCCTACCTGTGTCTGACTCTTGAGCAGTTCAACCTTTGAGCATCTAATTCTTCTTCACATAAAAGTCAAATGCCGGCCGGCGCCGTGGCTCAACAGGCTAATCCTCCACCTTGCGGCGCCAGCACACCGGGTTCTAGTCCCGGTCGGGGCCCCGGATTCTGTCCCGGTTGCCCCTCTTCCAGGCCAGCCCTCTGCTGTGGCCCAGGAGTGCAGTGGAGGATGGCCCAAGTGCTTGGGCCCTGCACCCCATGGGAGACCAGGAAAAAGCACCTGGCTCCTGGCTCCTGCCATCGGACGAGCGCGGTGCGCCGGCCGCAGCGCGCTGTCCGCGGCAGCCATTGGAGGGTGAACCAACGGCAAAGGAAGACCTTTCTCTCTGTCTCTCTCTCTCACTGTCCACTCTGCCTGTCAAAAATAAAAAAAATAAAAAAATAATAAATAAATAAATAAATAAATAAATAAAGTCAAATGCCCTGAACCTTGGCATGCAATCTCAGAGCATGCATTGATGTCAACCTGAAGGCCACCTCTGAGTTTCAGCTAAAAATCCCTAATGAAAAAAACATCATTGATGCCCAACACCTGTATAAGATACATTACTCCAATTCAATGCAAGTAGCTGTTTAAGCTGATGTTGGAAATGTGAAAGAACTTCTAATGACACTAAAATGTCATGATAAATTGTGAAAGGCAGAAGCAGTTTGTAAAATAAGATGTATGACATCCTAATCCCCACACATATATATGAGCAGGAGAAAAGAAAAAAAAAACAGAGAAGGTAAGACAGCAAAACACAGTAGTGATTATCTGTGGATAGTGAGATGACAAATCGTCTTTGCTTCTTCTTTGTGATTTTTTTAATATGATCCAAATTAGCTGCAAGAAATACATTGTCCTTTTACAATCAGATATAATTATCTTTCAGAGAGAAAGAACTTAATGGCATTGCCTTAACAAGCTTGAAGTTCCATTTTTTTTGCAAGTTCATGGCTTCCCAAGGTGAAGGGCATTTGAGTCAAAGCCCCCTTGGATGCACAGTCACTGGATCCCAGCACAGCCTGCTCACAGCCATGTTTCTCTCTTAAGAGAGAGAGTGAGACAGTATATATCAAATGCATAAACAGAAAGGTGGAGTCCCAGCTGTTCAAGGAGATGCTCCTCCCAATGTCAGTGTCTGCTAAGGACCCGGGGAAAACCAGCTCCCATGGAGGACAACCAGGGTAAGCATGAAGTCCCTGTCCCTGCCACTGTTGGGAGCACACAGAACAGATGGACCTGGAGTGTGTGCATCAGGTCTGGGGGCACCACAATTAACAACCACGCTGCACACTTTCTGTTCCCTCGCTCTAAATATCTCTTCAGTCAGAACGGGTTTGTTGGAAACAGTTGTAATCTTTAGAGGATTGATGAAATATCTGGTTTATCAGTTAGCAGTCTCCACTCAAAACATATACATGACAGAAACTGATAAACGGAATTTGCTATGTTATTTCCCAACTTCCTCTTCCTCCCCCTGACAAATTTCTTACATGCTGTTCTCTTCAAAATACGAAGTGAGGGCCTGCATTGTGTCACAGTGGGTTAAGTCACCATCTGCCGTCATCCCATACTGGAGCACCTGTTTCAGTCCCAGCTGCTCCACTTCCAATCGAGATCTCTGCTAACGTGCCTGGGAAAGCAGCAGAAGATGGACCAAATATTTGGGTCTCCACCACCCATGTGGGAAACCTGGATGGGGTTTCAGGCTCTTGGTTTCAGCCTGGGCCAGCTGTAGCCATTACAGTCATTTGGGAAATGAACCAACAGATGGAAGGTCGGTCTCTCTCTCTCTCTCTCTCTCTCTCTCACTGTCGATAACTCTACCTGTCAAATAAATTGAATAAATAAATAAATAAATAAATATTTTTTTAAAAATTCAAAATGAACAGTGAGTAGCAAACATACACAAAATGTTTCTCCAAGGCAAGTCTCAGCTGTAACGAAGCATTCCTGTGAAATAGGGAGCCTGGCCTGAGTCTGAACAACAAAGGGGAGGTAGTAGGTTGAGAGGAGGTGGAAAGGATGCTAAAGCCAGGGAAGAGTACGTTCAAGGCACAGATACACACGCCGGGGCCTGGTGAAGTAGGGAATGATGGGAGAGGAGACTAGGAAGGGCCCACAGGGCACTTGAGAGTTTATCGTCTCAAAGGAGAGAGGCCAGCCAGCCTGGCAAAGTGTTCAGTGTGCCAGACGGAGGGGAGTATGGCCTAGGGAGAAGGATCTGCTCCTAGAAGCCAGCTCCAAATAATAACACCTAGGCTGTGAATCCTTCTTCAATGTCTCCTAAGTATGGTATCCAGCGCAGTCCTCAGAACTCATTAGGTCCTGCAGGTATGAGCAAGTAGAACGTCTCTACTCCCGTGGGCCCTTCCCACTTCCGCCCTGTGTCTATGCAGGGGCTTGGAATGTTCTCCCTTCAGAGATTAAAGGAGAGGCTCTCCAGCTCCTAGGGATGGCTTTAGCCACATTCCTAGACGTTGGCCTGGGCAGGATTTGGAAATCAGAATTTTCTAAAGTCTGGACTGAAACTAGCTAAAATTAAGTGTCTGAAGGCCCCAGTTTGCAGGTAAGGATCAGAATCCTACCCTGAAAAACAAGGAGGCAGGTAAGGTCTCAGTGTGTCTGTTTGGGATAGGGACAGGGATCAGAATAGACAAGTAGTTGAACCCTGGAAGAACAGAAACTCTAGGTTCCAACTTCAGGCTCTTAATGTGACCTTCAGGGCTGTGATCTAAATGACCTTCTCTAAGATCCTCCCCAAGCAGTCTCCAGGGCATCCTGGAGATGGAGGGATGAGACCAGGAAGAAGCCTCACCCATCTCTGCCACCTCTAAGCTTTGAGTCAGCAGAATTGGGCCGTAGAGCCAGCCTCCATGCTTTCTAATTGTGAGAACTCAGGCCAATCATTCAACCCACTCCCAGTCAGATTCCTCATCCATAAGATGAGAAAACGAAACCCAGCCCACTGGGTGGAGCTGGGAGAAGGCTTCCATGTGACAATGCACGACAAGTGCCTATCTTATTAATTACTCAGCTCCTATTTCCTAAGCTGGGAAAGCAACTCTGGGCATATGACAATGGAAGGTGTTCCTGGAAGAAGTGGAGTTAACTTGAGCTAAGAGCTGAGGTCTGAAGTGTTTCCAAGAGGCATCTCGAGCTCACAGTTGATCTCCTTTCCATTCATCAGCTGTGCCTGGGCCTCAGGACCATGTGCCGTGCTCTGATAGGACTGGTTTTGCACAGCCAGTCATGGAGATGAGAGCTGATTTATTGCCTATGAGGACCTCTGTCAACTGAAGACTGAAATGACTCCAGGGACTTCAAACTCAGCTTTCAGCTTGTGGCCCAATCAGTGAGAAAACAGCCTGGAACTGAAGCAGCCATCAGCGGAGTCAGTGGGAGGAATTCTTACAGTCAGCCCAGGGGTTCGAAATAGAGAGCAGGATGTCCACGGTGCTGTGGGCCAGGATGCAGACGGTAAATGCAAGAACACATTATGAACGGGGGACCGGAAATGCTGGCAATGACTCTGTATGTGCCATTCTGGACCCTGGCAGCTTCCTCCCCAACCCCCACCCAGGGCCAAGGCAGCCAGCCTGTGGGAAATGCTGCCACATCATCCAAGATCATCCCTGTCACAGTGCCCCAAAAGAAACCACGGTGGCACTTTGTGTTACGAAGCCACACGAGGTCTAACTGCCCCTCAGACAGAGCCTGTGAGATCCACAGAAAGGATTGCAGCTTCTGGAAACAATCAAAATGACCAACAGTTGTAAATTTATCAAATTGCTATACATATAATGGGGCTGACACTAACAATGAAGGAGAGGCTGCAGAATCAAGGTGCCTACTTTATTTTATTACTTTTCTAATTTTTTTTTTAAAAAACAAAAAGACAAAGACAGAGCTCCATCCACTGGCTCACTCCCCAGATGCCTGCAATGGCTGGGGCTGAAGCCAGGAGCTAGGAACTCCAAACCCAGGTCTCCCAAGTGAGTGGCAGAGATCCAACTACTTGAGCCATCACTTCTGCCTCTCAGAGTCTCTATTAGCAGGAAGCTGGAGTCAGAATCCAGAGCCAAGAATCAAACTCAGGTATTACATATTAGACACAGGTGTTTTAACTGGTATCTTAATTTCTGGGCCCAGGAAAGTATTTATTTTAAAGGGTTAATGTATTAAAACGAGTCTGGCACTATGATTTCAGCTATATAAAGTGTGTTTGTATATGGGGAAGGAACAAATGTGAATATCTGCTATATGTTCATCTCTTTCCAAGAATAATTTTATTTACTCCTTATAACTTCAAGACCTATTTTTATTTTTCCCATTTTGTCAATGAAACACATAAACTCAAGGAGGCTAAATACTTTGTCCAAAGGTAATAGACTGTTCCTCATCTATGACTTTAACACAGCCAGTGTTTTCCTGCTGTGTCTTAGACATCCTCTCTTACCTCTTCCTTAACTATCTGCTCTCTGACAAGACTGTGGAGAGGGGCATTTACAAAGCAGTGTGAATTTAAGCCTTTACTTCTCCCAGGGTTTTTAAGAGGAAAATAGAGAGGCAGGCTCCCCTGCTAATGGACCTGAGGTTTCAGGAAGCGTTTGGCAAACATGGAGTCCAGTACCCATTCCATTCCTGCAGCCAGTGCTAGCTGTATGGCTAGCTAGGGATCAGGGAGGAGGGAGCCACAGTTCTCTTATTTCCCACCTAGACACTGGCCACAAGGCTATGCTCTATCATGGAAAGCCCTTAATACCACAAGGCGGAAGGTATTTTCTGCCTGAAAGATATCATTATTGAATAAAAGGGGTGGGAAAACAGAAAAAGGGCATCAAAGCCTAAACAAATAACATCAGCATGAAATCTTTAATGAACGGCTCACCCAATGCGATCTGCTGAAATCCAGAAGGTTTAGTAAAAGATGCCTTAAACCCAGTTCATACTGCAAATCAGCCATGAAGAAAAGTCAACATCCAGTTAATCCCCATTTAATAATTCAGTTTCAGGATGTTAAAACATATTTCTCTAGTGGAGCTCCTACATGTATGACTGATAACAGGGCAACCAAGAAATACACTCAAAAAAAGAAAAAGAAATGCATTCTTCCAAGAACTCTGCCATAGTAGGTGGCAGTTGGTCTTTCTGACTTGACTTCATTTCCTAAATCCCTTCTTTTCTCCCTTTGTCTCCACTCTAAGCAGGAATACCTGGAGCCCTTTTGGGGGTCTGGCTGGAGACCACTATGATCACTGGTTCAAACCGCAGCACTGGCTGTCCAAAAACTTCCCCTAGGAAAAGGGCCATTGGTTGGGAGACTTACGTAGCACCTCTTTGGGAAGTCATTCACACGAAGACTCTGATCCCTTCAGAAGCCTGCCCAAGCATGACTCCAGCAGCTCATCCCAGGCCACATTCTCACTGGTCCAATCCTCAGATGGCATGCCATTCTCAGCTGACATCCTGAGCTCTCATCAAATCATATGTAAGCTCTGAGCTGACCACAGCCTGCTATCAACTGAAATGTGCTAAGGCCTGACGTGTGACCCATCCACTTAACTCTCCTCTACACTTTCTGGAGAGGTCTTTCTCATCACTAATAGTCACTTGGCCTGGAGTAGTTCCCAAGGCCTTCCTCAATAATGCTGCTCAAACTTGCAAGAAAATGGCTAACTCATCCCACTTCCACCTCAAAACCTTGAGCTGACCCAGGTTAACCGCTCTTCTTCCTCCCAAGAAAATCACTCCTCTCCCTGCACTTGTATCTAAGTGCTGAGAATACTCTTGAGTGAAAGTGGTTCTCATCAACAACTCTCAGAAAAGCACACTTTATGCATAGGTCAGGCAGGAAGACTCATCGGTCAAGTCCATAACCAACCACAAAGCAGTCAGCTTCTCTCCTAGGCCCTCTGCTTCCCCACTCCCCATGATAGTTCTCTGGATGGCTTGGCAGAGCTTGCAACTGCACGGAGGAGAAATTAAAAGCAAATTTGCATCACCTTTGCTCAGTGCTAGAGTGCTGGGTTTTCATTTGCATTTTATTTGCAGAGCACTTGCATATAATATTGTGGAAATGCGCAAACTCTCCCTCCCTTCTTCTCACTGAATCCAAGGCTCTCAGACTGCCTGTACACCCAGATACAACGGAGAGAGACTTAACACCCTGGAGAGCTAAACTGGAGAAGTTCTTGGTGGCATCCAAGGGCTAGAGAATCTGAGGTGCAGGAAGGAGTTGGTGGCAGTAGGTTCAATCTATGATGAAAGAGTGCCCAGATAGCTGTTTTTCTTTTCCATGAAATCAGAGGAAAATCCTCCTCACTGCCCACTGTGCAAATATGCACAATGCTGACTCAAAACCACCTACTCTCAGGCCGGCTTAACACAATCCCAAACCTGGTGAGAAGTCGCAAGCACCTACATTGTGCCATCTGTGGAAACCCCTGATGGTCTGTTTTAATATCCCTTCCCCTTTAACAAGTGAACTTTCTACAACTCTGGTTCTGTGGAGTGCCATACCCACCTGCCTACCATCCCACCTGGCACCTGTATGGTTGAATGCCCAACTCCAGAGCCCCCTGCCCCTGCACAGTGTTTGGCTCACCCCAAAACTAGCCTGCGTCCAAGACAACAATATTCAACACACACTCTTCTGCCAGTACAATACAAGACCTAAAGTTCATTTCAAACACACAGATACACACGTACAGAGGACATGATGGGGCGAGAAATACACTGCATCACCTGTAAGATATTGGTTCCTGCTCACTCAGCACTCATTCTGAGAAGTGCCCTCCTCCATTTACACAGTCAAGCAGCTTCCGACCTGCAGGAATTCAGTGTTCAAAAAAAAAAAAATAGTGAGAGTGCTTTGCTAAATGCGCTCCTACAGTGTAAAAAATGACAGCCAGGTTCCAAGATATGTCCTTTAAAAAGAAAATGAAATCAAAGTGAAAACAATGGGATAGTGGGTAAATACAGATAAGACTTGTGGAGGGAAGGGAGAGGGAGAGGGAGGGGGGGAGAGAAAGAGAGAGAGAGAGAAAGGGGCAGCTTAACTTGGTTCTCTTCTCCTTTCTTTGTTTTCAACTGTTGCCAAGTTATTTATCCCTGGAAACCACTTAGTTTTTCAAGGTGAAGTATTTCTTGGTGAGAGGGCTTCTCTCACTTGGTTCCACTTAAGTCTGTGGCTCTCAGTTGAGGGGAAATAACAAATCATAGAATGCTGGAGTACAAAGGGATCTTCAAGCTGTCATCTGCCTTCTCTGTTTAGAGGGGAGGAAACTGAAAGGCCTGCATTTTGCTCAACCACAATTAAGTGTTTTTCCCAAGTTCATGGAGATTCTCCCAAGTTCATATCAGACCCTCTGATAGCAGAGACCATACCAGACCTGGGTCCTCCAGTCCCCGTTATCCACTCTCCCTGTTTCTGTGCTCTTGAAAGCAGAGTGTGTTGATGGGTCAGATCTCGCTCCTCACTCACTCACTGACTGACCTTGACAGTGACACTCATTCCTTGCCCTCAATTTTCTCTTCCATCTACTAAAACTATCTGAACCCAATCAATCTTGTTTTTTCTTCTTTTACTTCACTTGGGCTCATGAAGATGAATGAATGGCATAACACTGCAAGAATACTTTAAAAGAGTTTGTAAATTTAAATATTTTATTTTGGATGCAAAAATGTTTTTTGAAATTCATGCACATGAGGAGTTTTCAAAAAGTTCATGAAAAATGCCTACTATGAAAAAATTATGCATGGGCTTCAATTATTTTATGCCAAAACAAGCTTTTTAAATTCCCTCTTTCACAAACATTTGAAGCGCCCTCATATTACTGAATTTGGGGTAAGATTGTTTCTACAAGATTGCTGTCCAGTGAGTTGCCCAGTGACCCTAGTAACCATGCCTATGAGTCTTCCTCCTTAGAGAGAAGTTCAGGGCAAAGTTCCTTTCTCCTGATGCATGGGGAGGCTACCGATGGCTACAAGTTGAGCTCCTTGTGATCAGCGTGGCTGCTTTTCTCCCTAGCTCCTGGAAAGCTCCAAACAAGGCTCCATACACTCAGCTGAAATGACGCCTTTAGCCTACATTTTCTGGAACATGTCTGGATCCACATCCCCTCTCCCCCACACCATTACTTTGCTTTCATTCTTTCGCTCTTGTTCAATCACTTAATTGCCTCTTTGTCTTTATTGTAATTGCCTCAAATCTTCTTTGGAAGGGTATAGTATTATAATGAAACTCTCAAGACTTTTCAAGCTTTGAGGAGAAAGATAATGTATAATTTTCATGCATCTTGGTCCCAAACCAGGAATGCGGAGCTAGTGAGAACACTCCTTTTGTGCCAAGATTATGACATAAAACAGACGAGAACTCCAAGATGCTCCCGAATGTGAAGGTCAATCTGGGACCCACTCTCTGAGCCTCTACCTCTCCGTGGCCTGCGGCATCCCTACTGCACTGACCCACAAAAGTGAGCACCTCCTTTAGGGTTCCCAAGACGCATCTGACTTACCCCAAATGTGTTGGAAGATGGGAATGCTTTGTGGTTGGCTGACCTTGTACCCACGCTGGTGCTTTGAGTTGTTCATGGATCCTCGTCAACGTTTACAAAAGTGCAAGACAGATGAGAAGGGGGAGGCACATTCTTTAGCTGGAAGAGTGGCCAAGTAACCACAAACTCCTGGCCCTCCTGGGAGCCTGCTGGTCACGGACTTGGCTCCAGCAGACCAATGACTCGTTCCTCCAGACACTGTCCATGCCTGCAGCCAGCTATTCCTCACTCAGACCACCAGCCCTTTGGGTCCCCAGGAGGCAAAGCATGATGGGAAGTAGCGGGTACTGGACAGGAATGTAAGAGGCCAAGGTAGGACCAAGAAGGAAGCTGTTTCCCCATGGTCAGTTCCCTACTGGCTTCTAGGAGTCCTCTGCCCTAATCACCATCTTCCTCCATTGTCTTGCTCCTAGTTGCAGAGCCTGAGATAAAGCAGGACTGCATAATGCATCCTCATCTTCCACACTGGACATTATATTTGGTCCATGGGTAGAATATCCTAGACCAAAGGCCAATGTTTTATTTTTTAAAATTTTTTAATTTTTTTTAATTTTTTGACAGACAGAGTGGACAGTGAGAGAGAGAGAGAGGTCTTCCTTTGCTGTTGGTTCAACCTCCAATGGCCACCGTGGCTGGCGTGCTGCGGCCAGCACATCACGCTGATCTGAAGCCAGGAGCCAGGTGCTTCTCCTGGTCTCCCATGGGGTACAGGGCCCAAGCACTTGGGCCATCCTCCCCTGCAATCCCGGGCCATAGCAGAGAGCTGGCCTAGAAGAGGGGCAACCAGGACAGAATCCAGTGCCCAGACTGGGACTAGAACCCAGAGTGCTGGAGCCACAGGCAGAGGATTAGCCTATTGAGCTGCGGCGCCGGCCCCATTGTTTTGCTTTAAGAGATCATCCTATGCTCCATCCCAGGTGCTCAGACCCTGTGCAGGAGTCATATATGGTCACTGTGTCACAAACTATCTTAAAGGTCAGTTCTGGAGTTGATTAGAACAGTCTCTACTCTTTACTAAAGGGTCTCCCTGGGAAACTTATTTATATTCTCTGGGGCTCAATCTCTAAAATGGGAACAATAATGGACCCAGTTCATAGGATCAGGAAGTCCTTAGTATGTGTAAGGCTCAGGGATCAGTGTCATAAACTTCAGCCTCTCCTTCCCAAAAAAAGCCTTATACTCTAAAATTATAGTCTGATCTCAGAAAGAAAAAAGAACTCAATAACCATGAGAGTTCAGTCTTCTCTCAATTGTTTGCACAAACAAGGCATTTCCTGTGCCTCTTGTAAACTCTGTCATCAGGGATGGGATGGTCTGGGTGTGCCGTGAAAGATGGAAATGATTTATTATTGGGTCTGTGCCTTATTTCTATTCCTTAAACCCAGACAATTAAGAATTATTTACATGGTTAATGCTGTTACATAAACACAGTGTAAATTTTACCATGCCGCTCCCCTGCTTCAAGCCTTTCAACAGATCCCTAAATCCAAGCTCCTTACAAGACATCCAAACATTTCCAAGTTCTCGCCCCTGTTGATCCTCCCTGCCTCATTATCTGCCCATTCCTATCTCAATCTCCAAACCCCGCAATGCTAAGCTGCTGCACAAGATACTCCTCCTTGCCTGGTTCTCTTACTCATACTACCCAGCAGGCTGGAAAGCTTCTCTGCTCTTTATCTGCCCATTCTGCTCAGGCATCCCCTCCTTCCAGACATCTGCCACATACCTCCCAGCAGGCTGGGGTGCATCTATCCCTGCTGTAGATATAACCCATATACCACTTTGCATTATAATAACCTCTGTTCCTTGTCTTTGGGGCTCAGCAGAGTGCTGGCCCCCTGAGAGCAAGGAATGTGTCTTTCTAGTGCATATTTGAGATACCCAGCACATAGTAGGTATCTTTGGGAGGAAAAACAGGGAGGAAGGAGAGAAATGTGAAGTTGAATTGGTCGACAGGTAGGGATGACTCAGATAAATAGCACACTGCCCAAGCAATGGGATCTGATCCACTCCAACACACATTGCACCTAGTAGTGACAGGGCCCTGGAGAAGGGGCATCCTCACTAGAAATCTCCTCTTAGCATAGGGGAAGGGAGGAAGAGAGGAGGACTGTTGTGACATTAAGTGGGCTGCAATGTTCTAGAAAACTAGAAGTGGAGGGTGGGGTTGGGGAAAGACATCAAAAGGAAAACCTTGAAGCTTTAGTTTGAAAGGACCCCATAGGCCAAATATTGCATTTTAAAATAAACCTCTCCCTATAGATCTGAGGCAAAACAGGGGCTGTTTTGAGAAGCAAAGAAGTCCTTACGTTGCTCCTGATGCAGCTCCTGGAAAGAACTTGGCCACACATTCACAATGGAAACATCAGATTGCATATCCATCAGTGGCTCTGACCCAAGTGCTGGCAGCATCCAACTTGAACCTGGCTTCCTTTGTCTTTATTATTGGTCTCACTGACAGGCGTAAAGCCTACATCATAGCTCCCTGGAAACTATAGCAGGCTAAATACCAGGATTCCAGTGTTAGGGCCTAAGGTGAAAGGTGTGGTAAGCAGACCAAGGACTGACCAACCAAGAGTCCTGGCACCTGGAAACTACTATGGCCATCTGACCCAGATGTGCCTACAGAAAAGGTCAGCATTCTCACTGCCCAACTCCTGCCTGGTCCCTGAACCCTTCCCCTCAGACAAACACACATACCCATTAGACATCTTTCTTCCACTCTCACCCTCCTCCTTCTTCCTCCCACCTATTCCTTTAATCTTCAGAGCCCGGGTTAATGAAATTTGTAGATGCAGAACTTTGTGTGATACTTTACGTTATCACTCAATAGATAACTCTTGTCCCACTATTTCCCTCTGATACAGGGTAAACGTCTCTTCCAGTGATAGTGGACTTCATTATATGATTTGTTTGGTCAGTACAAAGTGCCTAAATGTGAACACGTGGCTTATCTCCTGTCAACCTTGAGAGCTGCTGATTCAGAGAATGGTGACCAGAGACAAACCCAACCTGATGCCTGGAACCAAGTCCAGGTGACCCTGAACCTGGAACACTGTCAAGCCAGAGATCCAAAAGCAAGAAGAATAGATGCTTGGTTTTCTAAGTCCCTGTGTTTCATGATACTTTGTTACACAGCATTCCTGTGCTGATAGCTAACCAATATACTTGAAAAACACTAAATTGATTGCTAGCTTATTATCTGTACCATACAATGTCAGTTCCTTCCCAATAGCAGTCTACACAGGACAGTCTCTGAATCTCACCAAAAGCCTGTTAGTGGCTCTCACACCACCACGCTTCCAGCATACGGTGCCTAACACCTCCCAGGAATGAGACGGGTAGTGGTTTAGCTGGCTCTGTTGACTTCCCTCCATCAGCAAGATTTCCACTCCAGTCCTTATTAGAAGTTGTGTGTGCCATCCCACCCTCCTCCCACTGCCCAGGCAGCACACATTGTGAAGTGGACAGCAGGAGACAGGGCTCAGCTCCGAGCTGCTGGCAGCAACTCTCCCTACGTCCTCTCAGGCAGAAGACAGATGCTGTGCCTGTGCATATGGGCAGTGGTAATGAGAAATCCCTGTGGCTTCATGCAAGGGAATCAGGCAGTGTAGGCAAAGCAGGCCAAACTTCCCTTCTTGTTCCAGAAACGACAGTGGAACAAATGGCAGGAAACTCATTCTGCTGACCAGCACAGGAAGGATTGCCAGGAGACAGCTCTGGAAGTGAGAGGAAAGTGAGAGGAAAGATAAAAGGGAGCAAGAGACAATGAAGTGAGAGCGGAACTCTGATTTTTGTGGGAAAATCAATCTATATTACATCATTGGCCTTCATAACTTGGTCCATCCAAGCTTTACCACATCCAGTTCCAAAGACTTAAGTCTTAGAAATATCTGCTATGCAGAAAACTTGGCTGACATTCCACAAGAATGCCGTATAGCTAAGGTGCCATATTGGCAGGGGAGAAAAAGGGCCTGTTGGAGCAAGTCCAAGGCCATAGTACAACTTGAGAATGTTATTAGCTCCAATACCCTTTCAACAGATCCATCTGGGTTTGCAAGCAAGCAGCCACCCTACTGCAGGTCAGCTGGTCCAAGCACTCTGCACCCACCCCCAGGTTCCATCCGTTAGAGCTGGGCCCACAGGAGGGTATGTCCAGAAGCTGTACAATGGGTTACCAGCATGAACCTCATCCAACCACCTGCATTTGAACTGGTATTTAGACTCAGTATTTAAATGAAAATGGTCCCTGTGCAACAACACATTTTAAAATTCAACTTTTAACCAAAGACTATGAAGGCCACTAACCCTGGCTATAAATGCTACTGCCTCCTTTCTCCTTGGTTCCATAAAAAGTGAGTCACAGAACCACTTCAAGGGCTCGGGTGGCCAGAGAATGGATTCTGGAGTCTGCTTGCCAATGTCAGAGGAAAAAAAGAAGAAGGAGGAGGAAGGAAAGGAATTACCAGTGGAAGAAATCATTATGAACAAAAACCAATCAGCATTTTCCTAAGGAAATCATTAATCCAGGCCTGATACAGATTCACTGATGCTGCCTTATTTGACACTTCCACAGTCCAGGAGGCCGGTTCATGGTCCACTGGCAAATACTCACTGGATGCCGAGGCATCCAGAGCCAGCCCTCTGAGAACCAGATGCTGGGGAGGGGAGCTGAGAACACCTGACCTAGGAGTCAGGACAGCCTACTCTGAGCAATGCTGGTAAGCACACTGGCATCCCCAGTTTCGGGGCCTCTAGTTTCTAGTCTCAGCTGCAAATGGGAGCAGTAAGTGCTAAAGCAGGAAGCAGATGGGCGAGTTCTGAGCTCCACAGGGCTCTCTACAAATTTCAGAGCCAGGGTTAATGTCTGATTCTGCACAGTGTCTAGTAACAACCAAAGAGGGCAAAGCATTGAGGTAGAGTGATGAGAAAGATTCTGAATCTACTCAATATAATTTTTAAAAGGCACAGCAAGCACTCACTTGGTGATTCACATATTCTGAAAGCTGGATCACGTAGTGTTCACAACAGTTTTTTTTTTAGATTTTTATTTATTTATTTGACAGGTAGAATTACAGACAGTGAGAGAGAGAGAGACAGAGAGAAAGGTCTTCCTTCCGTTGGTTCACCCCCCAAATGGCCGCTACAGCCGGAGTTACACCGATCTGAAGCCAGGAGCCAGGTGCCTCCTCCTGGTCTCCCGTGCAGGTGCAGGGGCCCAAACACTTGGGCCATAGCAGAGAGCTGGACTGGAAGAGGAGCAACCGGGACTAGGACCCGGTGCCCACATGGGATGCTGGCACCGCAGGCAGAGGATTAACCAAGTGAGCCACAGCGCCAGCCCCAAAAATGTCTATTTAAAAAATAGACGTTACAATCCCCATTTTGCTGGTAAGACCATTAAGGCGCAAAGAGAGGAAACATCTCGATTAAAACTGCAAAGCTAATAATAAAGGCAGTGTTGAGCTGGCCTCCTGGACTTGTGATGTTTTATTCCCTAGCACTTCTATCCCACAGCTTGGGCCTGTGTGTATATCCAAAGTGACATGGACTGTGCCTATCTATCAAATTAGAGAGAGAGAGAGAGAGCCTGTCCCTGCACACTCACACATAGAATCTCTAGCCCAGAAGACACTCGGGAGATAATGTGTCATTTCTGGAGAGCAGGCTGCTCATCCTGAACGCCTCTCCCAGGTCAGCTGAGGGGACCCGACACCACCCCACATCATTGCAGCCTCCCCCTCCATTCTGTTGACATGGATATTATTATAGATGATGCTAAGAGAGGCTCATGGGCGTCTCATATTCTATTGTTGGTCCCCCTTGGAAAGAGGAGATGCTTATGGAAAACCTCCCTTTCCGTCCTTAGTCAAGACATTCCTTGGGTGATTGGAGGGGAGCCCCCTCCCCAGCCCGCCGCCATTTGGAAGTGATTACCACCGAGATACCCTGACAGAGTGAATGATGCTGAGGGCTCGCTCCTGGATGCTGAGCGAAGAGCTCGCTGCACGCTCCCCACCCCCAGCCCTTGGCACACACTGCTATCGAGAGCCTGGAATCCCACTTGGATGCCGATTTCCAAGGCCTGCTTTCCACTTTCTGATACATGGGATCAACTTTAATAACAAAAACCTGGCAGGGAAGGCACCTCTGCCTAGCAAGAGCCTCCAGTGGCAAAACCGAGGAAGTCCTGGTTGGGGGCTGCAGGGCAGACTGTCAGCTCATTTGTTACCTCCTGCCTGCGATGCAAGGGCACCCTGTGACCTTCCCCCACACCTTCTGCCTCCGATCCAACAGCAGCAGCAACTGTCTGCGGAGTGGCTTCTTCCCCTTTTCCTCAAGGAAGCTGCCTCTACCACCTCCAGCCAAGTAGCACCCAATCCTTATAGCAGGTCCAGCTTGTGCTGAAGATTCCTGGGGCCATGTGCACTCCCCACATGGCTCCCAGCGGTTTCCCCAGGCAGGAATCCAAAGCCCACCTGGGCCCTGACATTGCAGGTAGGCCAATGATCCTTTCACTTTCCTTGTGACCCAAGCAAGCCATCACCTCCTTATGTCTAGAGTTGGATGCTTGTTGGAAGGTGGACTTTGACAAGCCAAACCACAGCATAAAAATCCCTACAAAACCCCGGTGTTATAAAGTCCCAGAGAGAAGGCACATCCCACCCTACTGCCTTCGTGAGGAAAAACAGAAATGAGAAAAATGCTTGCCCACCACCCTGGAACAGTCATTTCTTCAAAGCTGCCTCATTCTATGTGCATGGCATCTCGTGGCACAAATATTCCCCTCATTTTACTAATGAACAAACCCCTAGGGATATAAAACACTATCCAAATTCCACTACCAATAAGTGACCATCACAATTTGAACCCAGGTCTTTGATGAAAGGCCATTGTGCTCTGCTTTCACAGTGTTTCAAGCTCTCTAAATTCTTGTCCACTTTAGTGGTTCCTTGAAAATAGGGACATTTGACAATCCACCAAAATTCATCCTACCTCTTTGCAGTATAAACTCGAATTCTTTGTTAGTAATGAGTGACAATGACACGTCCTCCTTGACCCATGTTTGATCTCTTTCCATCTTCTTAATTTTCTATACCCTCCTTCCAAGCTATGGATAGGAAGAATTGCATGCTTTGAATTGTAAAATAAAGGAGTGAGGTGAGCTGTCATGAAGCAAATTCTTTGTCTGTACCTGTTGTGTTCTCAGTAGAAAGTCATTGGACGGAGCATTACAAATGGAGTTATCTCAATCAAAAGCCACAGGGATCCAAGATGGGACAGGAACTAGAAGTGAGCTACCATACATGGCTAGACATCATTCCTCCCTGACAAAGGTGGAAACAAAGCAGGTTGGTCTTCCTGTATGGAATGAACAACCCACAGAAGGGTCCCGCCCTCAACTGGAGAGAAATGCAGACATCATCCACACACCTACTTCCTCCTTGCCCCTGTAGTTTTGGTCATCTTTTATCTTAGTGAATGATTTGGGGAGTTATGCAGGTGCTTCTGGCAAAAGATCCTGGGGTGTGTGAGGTGTGGGCCCTAAGCTCTGTTGTAATTAATTACAGTCGAGCACCAGAAGCAGAGTTTGAAGAGCTCAGCTCCCCTTTCATCAGCATGCACTCCAGTACTTGCAGTGCAAAGGGTACTATGTGGACAAGGACTTAGGAAAATACACTGCATCCAACTATGCTCCCCTCGAATAGTCCTGGGTAGGTGTGACCAGCCCCAGGGCAGTGAAAGAACTTTATGTACAAAAGCTACCATTATGACTACATCTGTTATAGGGCTCCCAAATCCAAGAGGCTGTTTCTTCTGTGACATCCCCCCTTCTTTTTCTTCTAACATTCAAAGAGTTTAATACTTATCTCTGGAATCTCACCCACTGATGTAATAGAATCCCAAGAAGTAAACATTTCACTCAACAGGATTCACATATTTTCTGTCCCCAAGGCCCCTTACTCTTCCCTAGGAATGCCTGCCTGGAATCAGAGTGGTCAGATAAACTGTGTCTACTCATCAGTGTATTTCACAATGATGGGCATTAAGGCCTGAAGTGATCAATACATTCATGATGACATGAAGAACAATCTCCCATGTGTAAAGACTTCCCAGTCATTCTCACACCACATTCCCAGCTCCACATGGGCTTGTGTGACAAGAAACTTCCACTCTACTGAGTTCAGAAACCACTGGAAGCCCCTGTGTCCAGTCTACTTCCATCTAAGAGGCGACATGACAGGAATATAGTGCCCTTTAGAGCTCCAGGTCCTGCCACTATCAGAGATGGAGGATGGCTGGGTGGCTCTTAGCCTCATGCCCTAGAAGCTACTGCACAAACATGCCTGAAGGTAGGAGCACCAACCAAAGGGCTGTACACTCCAAACTTTGAGGCTTATCAACCTCCTTCCCAGAATTGTCATGGAAGGTTAAGGGTTATTGCCCTGGGGTCTGGCAAACTCAAATTTGTAGATCTTGCATTGAGAGAGAAAGAGAGGGGTGTGCTTGTCCCAGATATCCCTGGGTAAGTGAGCTCTCCAGGCTCCCCCTACAAAATGAAGAGAATGTGAACAACAATTGCTATAAGGCTCAACTCTATGTGGAACTTCTCAGAGGGTACTGGTGTGTGATGTGCCCTTTGTGATGGCCAAGAGCTCCTCAGAAGCCTTCCATCTCAACTTACAGCTTCCAAGTCACCCAAAAGAGAACTCCTAGTACCATCTTGCAGTACCTCTGCAAGAACAAGAGGCTGCCAGGCACTGTTACATGGTCATGTCACATAATCAGCCCAGACAAAGGAGAACTGGCTCTGTTTTTAATGATATGGATGTTTCCTTTGTTTTCTAAATGCCTAGATTCTATGTTAGCAGTTTGAAAAGAGTTCCGGAATATCTCCCTTATTACACTATTCTAGTGTGCTTTGAGGTTGAGAATCAGGGCCATGAAGATGGAGAAGAGTTATTGTTCTTCACTAGATTAGCAAAATAGCAGTAGAGCCTGGTAGACAGTAAAGTCTGGCAAATCAAAAGTTTATGAGCACTAAGTTCTACTCTGACCCATATTTGCTGTTGCTCTGAGAAAGCTTTCATTGCACTACTGTCTTCTATTTTCTCATATATAAAATGGGTGTACTTAATTTTGGCAGAATAAAGATAACTGGTCTTAAGTCCTTTGATTCTCTTGCCATCAAGAGTTGGGACTGGGGCTGGTGCTGTGGTGCAGTGGGTTAAAGCCCTGGCAGGCAGCACCGGCATCCCACATGGGCACCAGCTCAGGTCCCAGCTGCTCCACTTCCAATCCAGCTCTCTGCTACAGCCTGGGAAAAGCTGTAAAAGATGGCCCAAGTACTTGGTCCCCTGCACCTGAGTGGGGAACCCAGAAGAAACTCCTGGCTACTGGCTTCAGATCAGCTCAGCTCTGGCGTTGCAGCTGATTGGGGAGTGATCTATCAAGACCTCTCTCTCTCCCTCTGTCTCTCCTTCTCTTTGTGTAACTCTGACTTTCAAATAAATAAATCTTAAAAAAAAAAAAAGAGTTGGGACTATGATACCATGCCATGAATCTGGATGAGCTCAGTGACAGTGAAAGTCATGATATACCAGTTCCCCAAACAGGTTTGAAGAAACTAGCAGCTTTCATTTTCTGTTGTTGTTTCATTCACATTTGAAATCCAACCCTATGCTGTAAAGAAGTCCAAACAACCTGCTTAGGGGGTCACATGACGAAGAAAAAGGATCCCCCCTCCCAACAATTCTGGCTGAGCTCCTAGGTAATACCCAGGGCCAACTTACCAGTTGCATGCATAGCCATCTTGGAAATAGATCCTCCACCCCAAGATGAGCCACCCCAGCTGTGGTAAACAACCAAAAGCCAACCTTGCTGAGCCCTGCCTAAATTAGAACCTAATTAGCAAAATAAATGGTGGCAGCTATTTCAAGCCATCCCAGTTGCACTAAACAACCAAAAACCATCCTTGCTGAGCTCTACCCAAATTAGACTAATTAGCAAAGTAAATGGTGATTGTTGTTTCAGGACACTAACTTTTGGTCTGGTTTGTTAAGTAGCAATAAGTAGAGGAATTTACATTTAGATTTTTGGGAGGTGGAAAAGGAACTGAATTAAATATAAAGAAGACTCACCTTTTTCAAGTATAGCTCTTGATCTCACACAAAGAGGCTGAACACCAGGGGAAAGTCTCCTGAAGAAGTAGGATTTTAGTCTAATGGCCTTTTATTACCATCACTGGCAGAAGGAATGAGGTTGCTCTCAGTTGTTCTCAATTTATATCAACTGGAAGCAATATCAAGTCCACTGGCAAGTTTATTCCAGCAGGACCAACATAATTTAGGGGACCCAGTGGCAAAGAAAAAATGCAGGGTCCTCATTAAAAAATTGAGAATTAGAATTTATACTTATATAAAATTATAAAGAATTTTGAGAGGGGACAGCACAAAATTAAACTACAAAGCTGACCCTACAATCCAGCTTAATGGCTTAGCTAAATTATATCCAAGGCACATACATTCTGAACCCTATTAACTCATATCCTCTGCTCATTACCTGAACTCATTCTGATAGTCTCATTGAAAGGAACTGCACTAAATCTGCCTCATGTTCTGACCCATTCTTAGAACAGATGGCCAACTTCATACTTAGCTAACCATATTCTTTTTTCTTTTTTTTGAGATATGGGCAAAGTTTAAGGAAAACAACAGATTTAGAAAATTCACAGAGAGCTGTGATCACCCCTAGGCTGGATAAGGCAAGGATAGGGAAGAGTTACCAGAACCCAGAGAGAGAGCTGGATGGAGACATAGGACAGCAGCTAAGGATTCTGGTGAAAAGGACAAAGCCAACACATGGGGACCTCAAAGAGAAGAAGCCAGGAATAAACACTCAATCTTACAATCTTTCTGCCTTGGCACTGCTATCAGCGCTTCTCATTGGCCAAAGGGAGAAAAACCAGAGGAAAGCTACCTTCACAAGGGCAGCATCTGCAAACCAATTTCATAGACGCACACTCTACAGCTAGGCCTATTTCTAAGGAAACTGGTAAAGCCCTCTTGCATCACAGGCTGCCATTTCCCAAGCTGTCTTTAGAAATGAGGGCTGAGCTGGGCATATGAGATGAGGTAGGCTGTGATGGTCATGCCAGAGATGCCAGGGCCCCACCTCACCCACAGCCACAAGAAGGGATGTTTGCAGCAAACAGAGAGGCCACCACATGACTCCCTGAGCAAGACAGCAAACACCTCCCAAGCTGACACCTCCTTGAGAAATAGCTGCTGTCTCAGCCATTTGGGTGGGAGATACCTCTGGTGCAGGGAGGGGTGACAGTCAACACATGTGAGATTTCTGAGCTCCAAAACAAGGCAGAGAGAGTGGCAAAGGGCACATAGGAGTGTATTGTCAGACCCAACTTGACTCAAATTCCCAAGATGTTTCAAAACACACTCAAGCAACTTTGCCTCTGTGCCTGCCTTCTAAGCCTGTGATGCCTCCAATCTGAGTCACCCTTTCCTGATTTTAAGCTGTGACAGCAAATAGGATGCAGGAGCCCCCCTGTTAGACTGGCCCCTTTCTCACTGGTCCTCCCCTGCATTGACTTGCTTCTTTCCTTCAGTCTTGGCTTCTATTTCTAGCTTTTCTTCCTGCCTTTATTTTTTTCTTCCAGTGTCGTTATTTTTCATTTCTATCTCTCATTCTATGGATCCACTCCCTTTTCTCTTGTTTCTTCTATACCTGAGCAGACAGAGAACAGAAATGCCCATTGTTTCCAGACCTGCAACACTTCTTGGGTCCAGCTCTTTATGCAGAGCCACTTCCCTTCTCTGCACAGCTTGGCACATTGCCTTCACACCTAGTAAGCCCTTGTAGTAATTAGACCCAACAGCCTAAGGGCACACCTGGCAGGTAATGGATGGTGGCATCTATGCTACAACAGGCAGGAGCACAATGATTACAGGAATTCTTGCCTCATCCTGGAAAAAGCCATGGACAACACCACCCATGGGCTCCTGATGGATTGGCCACCTGGTTTCCATGAAACTTAGGTGACTGACCAAATGTCCTGTACAAGAAAGGACAGTCTAGGGCTCTACCAGTGTCATTTAATGTGTCCAGAAAGACTTATCCTATCAATTCTGGCTCTTATGAGATCTGTTCCATTTCCACATCATGCCCTTTCATTCGCTATAACTCTCTTCAGTTAGTGACTACCATTCTGGTTAAGTCACAGCTTCTACATGTATGAAGCAGATGTCAGCACAGACCACACCACAACTCCCAGGAGATCTCCTGGCTGGCCATGCCCTTCTTTGGGCCGGCTCCACCCTCCTTTCCCAAACCCCTCTCCCAGCATCCACACTAACCAGAAGTACTCAAGAAAACTCCACTCTCTTTCATCTCCATCCACTCCAACCTTGGTTTAAAGCCCCCCAGGGACATCAGCACAGGAACTCCAGAAATCCTAAGTGTAGCTTTGTGCTTTGAGTTACTGGCTTTGAAGTATGTGCTAACAGCTGTAATTAGCATTATGGAAGAAGGTTAGAATAAATTACTTGTAGTTAAGGAGCCAGCAAAGTGAAAATTACCCAAGTCACCTTATATTTGGTCCCTAATCCAACACTGTAAAACTAAATCCTTGTCGCCCTGACTCCTTCTTTGTCTGAAGCATGGGGCAGGGTTTAACAATGCTGCACTTGGACTCACAAACTTGCACTCAGTGCTCTCCAGACAGCAGAGAAAGCTCAAAACCAGCAAAGAGGCACCCCAAGACTTCAGAGGCCCATCTGGTCCTGGCACGTGGAGCCCACAGAGCCAGCAGCCAAACACTGGTTCTCACCAGGGTGGGAACTGAAAAAATATCTCAAGGAGCACCCCTGAAAGTGATATTGGTTTTAAATCAAGAGTTCTGCAAATCGGCAGCCTGAACAGCCCCCATGGGCTTCCTCTGTGGTGGTATTTCATGTACTGTCACTGGAGAAAGCTGGAGAAAGCTGAGCACTGTTCAAGTGAGAACCTACTGTCTGTCTCTTGCAAGGTACCACCAGAGTAAAGTCAGGCATTAGCACATCTACCCATCGCCCACAGTCTATCTGTGTGACATGGTGGGCATGGGGGCATTTCACTTTCTGATAGCAGGAAGAAAGATTTTCTTTTTTAGTGAGAAGGCTTAGTGATGTTGTGTGCGTGTGAAAGAGAAACAGAGACAGAGAAAGATTGAGTGCACACAGATCTAAAATAGAAACAGGAAGACACTGGGCAATGGAGGAGGTCACACAGTGTGTGACCCTTCCTGAACCCAGTGAACGTGTTAAGAGAACTAACAGTGGGTAAAAGGCTGGGAACTCTGTGTTGCTGCTTCAGGGCTCAGACACAGGGCACACACTCAGCTTCACAGGGAGCTAGCAACACGGTCACCTTGAGGATTGGCAGATGTGGGGCCACTGCCCACTGGGCCCTAAGTAACAATCTGGGGAACAGAGCCTGTGACTCCCCCAAGTGGTCTCAAGAGCAGAGGCAACTGCAGAAAAGAGCTGGGGAGGAGATAAAAGCCAGGAAACATGCTAGGGGACTAAGGCTGCCAGGCAGGGGTGGAGGCACACGCAGAGGACAGGGTGGGAGGTGGAAGAGGAGTCTATAAGGGATGGTGGAGCTAGAAGAAGGAGCTATATAAAGAGTTACTAATTTATTTATTTGAAAGAGTTACAAAGGAGAAGGAAAGACAGAGAGAGAAAGAGATCTTTCATCCACTGGTTCATTCCACCAAATGGCCACAATGGCCAGGGCTGGGCCAGGCTAAAGCCAGGAGCCTAGAATTCCATCCTTGTCTCCCATGTGCGTACAGAAACCCAAGCACTTTGGCCATCTTCCACGGATTTCCTAAGAGCATTACAAAGAAGCTGGATGGAAAATGGAGCAGCCAGGACTTGAACCAACACCATATGGGATGCCGGTGTCACAGGTGGTGGCTTAACCCACTGTGGCAGAAAGCCAGCCTCAGAGATCTTTCTGTTAATAAGCCCTAATTCATACACCCTTAGAGGCTGGGACATCTGAGTCACACAGGAAGCTAGCCACAGAGCCATATGTACCTGTACTTCACAGTATTGGGGGAAAAAATGGAAGGACTCAAAAGGTAGAGTCTAAGGGAAGCCCAGCAGCCACGCTTCTGCTGCATCAATACCTTCCATCATTGGTTCCTAGGTGCACCTGCTCTGGAAGGCTTCTGCCCTTGACAGGGTTGAGATTCTGTTTTTGTATTCATACACTACTGATCAGAATTTGGTTCAGTGAGGAATTTGCAAAAATATATATATATATATATTCCAGAAACAAGTGCCCTGACAGGATTATTAATGGAACTGATACTCGTAAATGACTCCAGAAAGTCACCACTAGTATCCCCACACTCGTATGACACACAGTGCACCCTCTACCAACACTAACAACTGTGTCCCTGTGCTCTGAGTTTGTGCAAACCATCAGAGCCAGTGGAGAGAGATGAAAGCCCAAATCATTTCAAGTCTAGATTTTCTTCGGAGCCCACAGAAGCGCAGCTATCTGCAATACAATTAGAGCACACCCTCCTACTATTCCAATGGCATACATGGTGTATGACACCTGAACATTTTTCCAGGAGAAAGTTGCAAAGAAAGCAGCACAACAGAGAATTCTACATCTGAATCTACCCTTTCTTTTGTATGAGTTATAATCTTGGGCTTCAAAATGAGGTACAAGTGGGTATTTTCTTTTTTTTTAATTTTTTTTTTTGACAGGCAGAGTGGACAGTGAGAGAGACAGAGACAGAGAGAAAGGTCTTCCTTTGCCGTTGGTTCACCCTCCAATGGCTGCCGTGGCTAGCACGCTGTGGCTGGCGCACTGCGTTGATCCGATGGCAGGAGCCAGGTGCTTCTCCTGGTTTCCCATGGGGTGCAGGGCCCAAGCACTTGGGCCATCCTCCACTGCACTCCGGGCCACAGCCACAGCAGAGAGCTGGCCTGGAAGAGGGGCAACTGGGACAGAATCCGGTGCCCCGACCGGGACTAGAACCCAGTGTGCTGGCACCACAAGGCGGAGGATTAGCCTGTTGAGCCACGGTGCCGGCCTAAGTGGGTATTTTCTTAATCAGACAAAATAAACTATAGAGGCACAGAACACTGCTGCACATTAGGACATTTCATATACATCACCTTGTAGGCACCACTGGGGACAGATACAGCCCCCAAATGTGAAGCACAATCATGCCAGTGGATGAAATTCTTCTGAGTGAGCCTCTCAGCCCAGCAAATTTCTGCAAACTATTATCTAATTTGATTCCCCTCATTGCATTACAGGGGGATTTAAAACACATCACCTCCAGCTGAAATGGGTTCTGGTA
The DNA here is from genome assembly GCA_949820135.1 of Sylvilagus floridanus. Taxonomy (NCBI): domain Eukaryota; kingdom Metazoa; phylum Chordata; class Mammalia; order Lagomorpha; family Leporidae; genus Sylvilagus; species Sylvilagus floridanus. The sequence continues at coordinate 126,847,589 of OX463225.1, forward strand.
AATTTCTTGCAAGCTCTCACGTCATCTTCTGGGTTCAGGGTCAACCCTATATTAATGACCCACCATTTATCCACTGGGTAATTCACTCCCTGGCAACCTGCTTTATTTATGCTGAATAAATTCAGGAAGCAATTAATAGTTGCAACAAAAGCAACGTGATTCAGGGTGCTATTCTCAATAGAATTTGAAGCAAGGCACTTCTCTTACTCCAAGGCAGAGAAGGGAGGAGAAGGACTAAATCATTTTGTTACGTGTTCTGTCTTCCTCCTGCTGACTGCAGAGAGGCATTCGCTGTGTCCTGCTCTTGGCACCTTATTTCTATTGCTTTTCAAAGGAATTACCCCTGTTGTTAACAGCTGCCCATGATCCTGTCTTTGACATCTTGTTCAGGCAAAAGTAATTTAATAGCAACACTATCAAAATCATAAAGAGCAGTTTACTCATTAACCCAAACCAAATGATCCTAATGCAAAAAGGAAATGAAAATAGGAATACTTTCCGGATTTGACTTTAATTGCAATCACAAGCATCTTCCTAGGTAGCCAAGACAGGCTCCACCCCCACAGAGTTGACTGGCTCTGCATCCAAGGTAAAAAAGCAAACAAGAAAAAATAGAATTCAAAAGTCAGCTGGCTCCAGGTTCTGAGGATTTTTAAAGGTATCGTAGTATTTCTCCTCCCAGGGCACTGGGGGTGAGGGTTCTAAACCATTTGCTTGCAAACTGTGGTGGATACTGTTGACCAACCAGCGTCCTCAGATCCTTTCTCCCAAAATCCACTGTTAGGAGTTGCCTGATACGCCCAATGAGATTTAAGGAAGAATCCCTGTGTGTCTTATACCCTTAACATGATAAAGAATGGCAATCTTGGGGCCGGCACTGTGGTATAGCAGGTAAAGCTGCTGCCCACAGCACCAGCATCCAGTATGGGTGCTGGTTCAAGTCCCTGCTGCTCCACTTCTGATCCAGCTCTCTGCTAATGGTCTGGGAAATCATAGAGCATAGCCCAAATCCTTGGATCTCTGTACCCATGTGGGAGACCCAGAAGAAGCTCCAGGCTCCTGGCTTTGGATTGGCACAGCTCCAGCTGTTGTCACCATTTGGGGAGTGAACCAATAGATGAAAGATCTCTCTCTCTCTCTCTCTCTCTCTCTCTTTATCCCCCTCTCTGCCTCTCTGCAATTCTGTCTTTCAAATAAATAATCTTTAAAAAAGTGGCGATCTTAAATTGATAGTCAACATCATGCTTAAAAATTCAAAAGTCATTCATTTCCTCTTAACATCTAGGAAAAAGACAAGGTTTTTGCTTTTATAAAAGGAAACAAGTGGTGGGCATTTGGCCTAGTGGTTAAGATGCCCATGTCCCACATCAAGTGGCTGGGTCAGTATCTGCCTCTGGTTTCTGGCTCCAGTTTCCTGAAATGCAGACTCTGGGAGTAAGCTGTCATGGTTCTAGTAATTGGGTTCCCGACACCCATGTGAGAGACCAGATTGCAGTCCTGCCTCCTGACTTTGATCTCAGCCCAATCCAAGCTACCCCAGGCATTTGGAGAGTGAGCCAGCAGATGGTAACTCTCTCTCTATCTCTCTCCTCTCTTCCTCTTTCCCTCTGTCTCTCTACTTCTCAAATAAATAAACGAAAAAGATTGATTGATTGATTGATCGATTGATTAGAAAGAGTTACAGAGAGAGAGAATCTTTCATCTGTTGGTTCACTCTCCAGATGGCTGCAACTGCCAGGACTGGGCCAGGCCAAACCCTGGAGCTTCATTCAGGTCTCTCACATGGGTTGCAAGGGCCTAAGCATGTGGACCATCCTCTGCTGCTTTTCCCAGACCATTAGCATAGAGTTGGATAGAAAGTGGAGCAGCCAGGACATGCACTGGCAACCCATATGGGATGCTGGCATCGCAAGCAGCAGCTTTACCTGCTATGCCACAATGCCAGCCCCAAATAAATAAAATTTTAAAGGAAGACTGTTTTGCTTGGCCTTTTAAACCTTTACCTATTGGTCATGCCCTTTTTCCTCCTTGGAATGTGATCACAGTCTGCAGCTGAACAATCTCTCTGTAACCATAAGAATAAAGACATGTGTGCTATGGGTGGAAAGAACTATAGATAGGCCCTGGACTGCTGACGGCAATGAGGAGCCACTGTACCACCTTCGCACTGCCGGGCTCCAGGCTTCCTGTAATGTGGGAAAAACAAACTCCACTTTCTGGCTAAACTATGGTCAACTGATTTTTCTGTTACCTGAAGCTGAAAGCTTTTCAGCTAAGATATTCTCTCTCTCTCTCTCTCTCTCTCTCTCTCTCTCTCACACACACACACACACACTCAGACACATGCAAACATCACACCAACACTCACCAGTCTCTTAGAAAATACATTTAACATAATAAAGAATGTCAACTCTAAACCTACAGCCAATATCATACTTAAAAATTAAAAAGGGAGGCCAGTGTTGTGGCACAGCAGGTTAAGCCACTGCTTGCAATGCCAGCAACCCATATCAGAGCACTGGTTTGAGTCACAGCTGCTCCACTTCCACTCCACCTACCAACTAATGCACCTGAGAAGGCAATGGATGATGGCTCAAGAACTCATGCTGGATGGAGTTCCTGCCTCCTGGTTTCAGCCTGGCTCAGCCCTGACTACTGTAGGCATTTGAGGAGTGAACCAGTGGTGGGAGGATTTCTCTCTCTCCCTCTCTCTCTCTCTCTCTCTCTCTCACACACACACACACACTGCCTTTTTAAATAAATAAATAAATTTTCTTTTTTCTTTAAAGATTTATTTATTTATTTGAAAGGCAGAGTTACACAGAGAGAGAAAGAGAGGCAGAGAGAGAGATCTTCCATCCAATGGTCCACTCCTCAGTTGGCCACAACAGCCAGGGCTATGCCTATCTGAAGCCAGGAACCAGAAGCTTCTTCCAAGTCTCCAACGTGGGTGCAGGGTCTCAAGGGCCATCTTCCACTGCTTTCCCAGGCCACAGCAGAGAGCTGGATCGGAAGTGGAACAGCCAGGACTCAAACCGGCGCCCATATGGGATGCTGGCACTGCAGACGGTAGCTTTACCTGCTAAGCCACAGCGCCGGTCCCAATAAATTTTCTAAAAATTCAAAAGATATTCATTTCCTCTTAAATCCCATGGAAAAGACAAGAATGTTCCCCCACTATCTCTTCAATTTAAATACCCAAGAAGTTCTAGCTTAACAAAAACAGGAAACAAACTCAAAGAGACAAAACTGGTGGGAGGAATAATATGCAGCAATCATTCGTTGCAAATAAGTAGGACCAAAAACACCAAGGAAAGACTCAAAATTAATCAATACAGTAAAGTATACAGATATGAGGCAATTGTAAAAATTAATTACCTTTTATGTTGCTATGGAAAACAAACTATAATACAGAAAAAGGCGATTTTATTCACAGGGGCAATAAAACACGCAACCTCTGGGAATAATCCTAAAAAGTATGAAAAAAAATGTATGAAAACCCCAATGAATAGCATGAAAGGTGAATTAAATAAATGCAGATTGGGGTAAAGCCACTGCCTGCAGTGCCAGCATCCCATACGGGTGCCGGTTCATGACCTGGCTGCTCCACTTCCAATCGAGCTCTCTGCTATGGCCTGGGAAAGCAATAGAAGATGGCCCAAGTTCTTGGGCCTCTGCACCTGCGTAGGAGACCTGGCTTTGCATCTGCACAGCTCTGGCCGTTGTGGTCAACTGCGGAGTGAACCAGCCGATGGAAGTCCTCTCTCTCTCTCTCTCTCTCTCTCCTTCTCTCTCTATGTAACTCTTTCAAATAAATAAATTAAAATCTTTAAAATAAATAAACACAGAGACAGGTCATGCTCCCAAAGGAAAGAAAAATTTACTGAGACACTTCTTTCACAAAGACAAATCTATTATTCCAATCATATTATTTTCTCTAATTTGGCAAAATGAATAAAAAGTGCAGCACAAAGCATTGATTAAGGGGAACAAAAAACACTATAGTGATGAGGCCTTGCTCTATTACAATATTAGAATATGCATTACAAAGCAATAGCAGTTAAAATAGTCTAGCCCTGGTAGCTCCAGAAATGATGGACACTGCATAAATGAAACAACAGCAGTAGCCGTGACAGATCCTCTCGCAGACCTGAGAGATTGGCACATGGCAAGAAGGAGAGGGAAGAGACATTAGTCTATAAAAGGTGACAGGAAAATCAGATCTTCAAGGAAAATAAAGTTGTTTCCTCAATTCATGTGAGAATACAATCATATAATTCCAGAGCAGTGGAATAATTCCATGTAAAAAGGGAACAGGCATTGTTCCTTAGGGAACAGGCATTGAGCTAAGGGGCTGATGCCTGTGTCCCACGCAAGAGTGTCTGGGTTCGAGTCCTGACTCCAGCTTCTTGGCAGTGCAGATCTGGGAAGGCAGTGGTAATGGCTCAAGTAATTGAGTTCCTGCCATCCACCTGAGAGACCTGAACCCCAGCTTCAGCCCTGGCACAGCCTAGGCTGTTACGGGCATTTGGGAAGTGAACCAGCAAATGACAGCCTCTCAAATATATAAATAAATAAAAAGGAAACTTTAAAAATGAATCTAAACTAAAGGTGTCAGAAGTCCAAGCTCCATGAAGGCAAGACACATTTGCCTCTCATTGCTATTCACTTTCACTATTTCTTTTCCAGTGGTTGGCACAGTTCCTGGCACACAGGGTTTCCCCACATATTTGTTTGCGAATTAACATAAATGTCATGGAATAAAAGAAAGGGAACATTGAATTATGAAATAAAACATATGCTTACAATAAAAATTATAAAGCAAATGAAAAACTGGAAAAAAGCATAGCCAATCAATGTGGATTGGCTAGATAAAAGGCTATTTCATGCATACAAATGAAGGACAACACAAAATTGTGCTATAAAAAAGGAAAATTACAAAGCAAAAAGTACAAACGGCCAATAAATATTTGAAAATGTGTTTACATTTAATTATCCACCCCTCTAAATGATATGACTGTGTACTCATATTAAGTGAGGCAGTAAAACCATTGATAACAGCTTTATTCATAATCACTAACTTTGGAAGTAACCATGATGCCCTTCAGTAAGTGAATAGATGGATAAAATGTGGTACATCTCAACAATGGAATATTATCTAACAATAAAAAGAATGGCTGTCAAGTCACGGAAAAGCACACAGGATATGTAAATACTGAGACGTCTATATACTGGGGCCAAGCATTTGGTGCAATTATTAAGATGCCATGCAGGATGCCTGTGTTTTCTATTGGAGCACCAGTGTTCAAGTCCCAGCTCCACTTCCAATCAAGCATTTCTGTTAATGTACACCTTGGGAGGCAGCTTGAGCACTTGAGTCCCTGCCACCATCAAGGAAGTCCAGGATTAAGTTCCAGGCTCCCAGCTCCAGCCTGGTCCAGCCCTTGCAGTTGTAGGCATTTGGAGAGTGAAGTGGTAGATGAAAGGTCTGTCTCTCTCATTTTCTCTTTCTGTTTTTCTGCTTTTCAAAAAAAAAAAAAACTAAAGGATTTTTTTTTTTTGAATGGCCACAGCCTTTAAGGCAGAAGTATGGAGACAGTGGAAAGATCAGCATTTGTTAAGGATAAATGACTAGGCAGAGCACAGAGAATTTTCAGAACAGCAAAACAACTATGGCCACAGCCATCACACATTTGTCCAAACCCACAGTCTGTACAACACCAAGAATGAACCTTGACATACACTATGGACTTGGGGTGATCAGGATGTGCCAGTGTAGGCTCATCAATTGTAATAAATGGACCACTTTGGTAAGGGATGTTGATAATTGGGGAATCCATGCATGCGTGGGGAAAGGCGCTATTTGGGAAATCTCTGTACCTTCAACTCAATATTGCTATTAATTTATACCACTCCAAACACTAATAGTCAACAAGGAAAAGAAGAAAAAGGCCTGAATCACGCTGTTTCATAACCAGCAAGACTATACTTTCGAAACTAAGGATGTAGGAAGACATTCACAATCCAGTGTGAAATGCAAATAGATGGCTATGAGAACATGCACACAATGTGAACAGACAGGCAAAAGGTAGACACAGAAACACACATGAATAGAGGGGGAGGAAAGACTGGAAAGAAAGACACCGAAACACTGAGAAAAACTGTGAATAGTGGGGGCACAGATGGTTTTAATTTTCTTTTTAATTTTGATATTTTCCAAATGTTTCCCAGTGAGTACTTGGTTACCTTAGAATTCAGTGTACCTAACCAGTACCACCACATGGACCACCAGCTTTAGCCAGGTTATAGTTTTCTGTGTAACAGCCACTAGGAGAGTACAATTCATACCTCCACCTAGACGACCTTTTTTTTATTTTTTGGGTCATGAGGGTACTTAAAAAAGTTCATGGGAAATGAAATTAAAAGATGTTTGGGTAGACATTTTGAACAACACTTAAGATGCCACTTGGGACACACCTACCTTACATCAGAGTGTCTGGGTCTTAGTTCTGGCTATACATCCGATTCGTTTCCTGCTAATGTGTACTCTGGCAGGCAGCAAGTGATGGTTCAAGTACTTGGGTTCCTGCCGCCCGTGTGAGAGATCTGAATTAAGTTCTAGGCTGCTGGCTTTGACCTGGCCCAGCCCAGGCTGTTGTGAACATTTGCAAAGTGAGCCAGCAAGTGGAGGATCTCTCCCATTCTCTCTTCTCCCAAGCTACCTTTCAAATAAAATGAAAGTAATTTTTAAAAAAGATTTATTTATTTGAAAGTCAGGTTGAGAGAGAGAGAGAGAGAGAGAGAGAGAGAGAGAGAGAGAGAGAGAGAGATCTTCCATCGTTGGTTCACTCCCCAAATAGCAGCAAAGGCCAGGGCTGGGCCAGGCCAGGTCAAAGCCAGGAGCTAGGAGCCTCCTCCAGGTCTCCCACATGGGCACGGGGGCCCAAGCAGTTGAGCCAATCATTGTTTCCCATGCCCATCAGCAGGGATCTGGATTGGAAGTGCAGCAGCCAGAACCCAAACTGGTGCCCATATGAGATGCCAGCATCATAGGCTGTTGCTTAGCCTGATCAGTCAAAACACTGGGCCCCCAAAGTAAGTAATTTTTAAAAAGTTTTATTCAATATACAATGTTTATTTTGGTGCAAAAAATATGAAATCCATGCAAATTCATGGTATATATTTTCCATGAACTGTTTGAAAACCCCTCACATGCTTTCTCCCAATAGAAGGATAAAAGCAAAAAGAAAAAAAATTCTTTCACAAACACCAAAAAGCTCAAGGAAATACTGTTTTCCATATATGATCATTAAATTAAAAGACAGCAACAGACCTCTCACCGTGAGATCACTCATCTCATCACAGTATTGAGTACTGTAAGACATGCCTATTCTATATAATCTACATAACAACCTGAAAATCAGTTGATGCCCTTGGTTTGATGTACTGAGCACAATTGCTAGCTGAGACACTCAAAACAAACTAAGTATAGGAATTGAAGTCACTTTTTTTTTCTGCAAAAATCAAGGTTCAGGATGGTAGTCTTGGGGCCGGTGCTGTGGTATAGCAGGTAGAGCTGCCGTCTGCACTGCCAGCATCCCATATGGGTGCCGGTTCAAGTCCCAGCTGCTCCACTTCCAATCCAGCTTTCTGCTATGGCCTGGGAAAGCAGCAGGAGATGGCCCTAGTCCTTGGGCCCCTGCACCCACAAGGGAGATCTGGAAGAAGCTCCAGGCTCCCGACTTCGGATTGGCCCAGCTCCAGCCGTTGCGGCTTTTGGGGGATGAACAGCGGATGGAGGATTTCTCTGCCTCTGTCTCTGCCTCTGCCTTTCTGTAACTCTGCCTTTCAAACAAATAAATAAATCTTTAAATAAAAAGGATGGAAATCTTAAAGGATATTCTGAAAAAGAGAAGAATGAGAGAAAGGATGAGACCTTTTGTGGATGAATAGTACCTATTAATGGGTACAAGGTTTCTTTTAGGGGGCAAAGATTATGTTCTGGGGACTGGGGCTGTGGCGCAGCGGGTTAACACCTGAAGCACCGGCATCCCATATGAGTGCGGGTTCTAGTCCTGGCTGCTCCTTTTCCAATCCAGCTCTCTGCTATGGCCTGGGACAGCAGTGGAGGATGGCCCACGTCCTTGGGCCCCTGCCAGGGGAGACCCGAAAGAAGCTCCTGGCTCCTGGCTTCGGATCAGCGCAGCTCCGGCTGTTGCAGTCATCTGGGGAGTGAACCAGCAGATAGAAGACCTCTCTCTGTCTCTACCTCTCTCTGTAGCTCTTTCAAATAAATAAAATAAATCTTTTTTTTAAAAAAAGATGATGTTCTAAAATGAAAATGGGGGTGACAGTTGCACAACTCTGAATGCACTAAAACCCATTGAGCTGTACACCTTAAAAGAGTGAATTTTTTCTAATTTTTTTTTTTTGACAGGCAGAGTGGACAGTGAGAGAGAGAGACAGAGAGAAAGGTCTTCCTTTGCCATTGGTTCACCCTCCAATGGCGCTGCGGCCGGCGCACCGCGCTGATCCGATGGCAGGAGCCAGGTGCTAGGTGCTTTTTCCTGGTCTCCCATGGGGTGCAGGGCCCAAGCACCTGGGCCATCCTCCACTGCACTCCCGGGCCACAGCAGAGGGCTGGCCTGGAAGAGGGGCAACCGGGACAGAATCCAGCACCCCGACCGGGACTAGAACCCGGTGTGCCGGCGCCGCAAGGCGGAAGATTAGCCTGTTGAGCCACAGCGCCGGCCTCTAATTTTTTATTTTTAAGGAATATATAATAGATTCTCAGTCCCAGAAAATGCATGATAATTACTACAACAAAATTCTCATCAATTCTCACATTAATGTTATATTAATACAAAGAATACAGATTTAATATAGTTCATAGATAAAACCAAATCTGTGATTATCCTTAAATTTACTGTGAGTGAAACTGACATTTTTTCATGTGATTATTGTTTGTAATCTTTGTGTTTTCATTGAACTCAGTGTTTACTTTTTACATGTTGAACCTTTTATTTAGTGTAGCATTAAGCTTTTCTCTATAAAATAAGTTAAAAATATTTTATCTCAAAAATTAAAAAAGAAAGAAAAGTTGAGGAAGGGAGGAAGGAAAGTATAATTACATTCTTAGAGTGACTTTTATGGTATGGTAATTATATCTCAATAAAACAGGTTTTTTTTTTTTTTTTTTTTTTTAATTTTTGACAGGCAGAGTGGACAGTGAGAGAGAGAGACAGGGAGAAAGGTCTTCCTTTGCCGTTGGTTCACCCTCCAATGGCTGCCACGGACAGCGCGCTGCAGCCGGCGCACCGCACTCATCCGATGGCAGGAGCCAGGTGCTAGGTGCTTCTCCTGGTCTCCCATGGGGTGCAGGGCCCAAGCACCTGGGCCATCCTCCACTGCACTCCCGGGCCACAGCAGAGGGCTGGCCTGGAAGAGGGGCAACCGGGACAGAATCCGGCGCCCCGACCGGGACTAGAACCCGGTGTGCCGGCGCCGCAAGGCGGAGGATTAGCCTGTTGAGCCACGGCGCCGGCCAATAAAACAGTTTTTAAAATAAACCACATGCTTTGACTCCTCTCTACTCAACAGCATCTTGTTTTTCTTCCAATACTTCTATTTCATTCTAAAGATTACAGCTGGAATGATCCTACTAAAATTGCCATTATGTGATTTCTGTAGTCAAGAACCCACTATAGAGGTTAGGGGTGTGGCACAGTGGGTTAAGCTGTAACCTACAATGCCAGAATCCCATATGAGCACCTGTTCAAGTCCTGACTGTTTCACTTCCCATCCAGCTCTCTGTTGATGCACCTGGAAAAGCAGCAGAAGATGGCCAAGTGCTTGAGCCCCTGCCACCCATGTAGGAGATCAGGATGGAGTTTGTGGCTACTGGCTTTGGACTGCCCCAGCCCTGGCCATTGCACCCATTAGAAGAGTGAACCAGTGGATGGAAGATCTCTCCCCCCTGCCCCCTGTAACTTTGACTTTCAAAAAAAAAAAAAAATAAGTCTACAAAAGAGAGAGAGAGAGAGAGCGCCCACTACAGACTTAACTCACATATTAATAAAAAATTAACTCAAAATAGACAAAGATTGAAGTGTAGGGACAAAATTATAGAAAAAAATTGTAAAATTCTTATTCAGAAAATATGAGAGTTACTCCTTATATCTTTAGGCAATGGATTCTTAGATATGACACCAAAAATATAATAAACAAAAGAAAAAATACATAACTGGAACTCACTGAAACTAAAAACTTTTGTGCATCAAAAGACATAATTAAGAAAGTGAGACAACAACCCACAGAATGGGAGAAAATATTTACAAGTCATACAATTGATAATGGTCTAGTATGCAAAATATCTAATACGAGGTTTTACAATTCAACAACAAAATATTTAAAAACAGGAAAGTATTTGACTAGTGACTTCTCCAATAATGACATACAAATGGCTTATGTGAACATGAAAATATGTTCAATATCAGGGCTAGGTGTTACGGTCCAGCCTATTAAGTTATTCCATGGGACACCTCCATATTGGAGTGTTGGTTTGAGCCCCAGTCATTCCACTTCCAATCCAACTCCTTATTAATGCTCCTGGGAAGGTAGCAAATGATTGCCCAAGTACCTGGGTCACTACCACCTAATGGGAGGCCTGAATGGAGTTCCTGGCTCCTGGCTTTGGCCTGGCCCAGCCCTAGTTGTTGCAAGCATTTGGGGAATGAACCCAAAATGGAAGATTCTCTCTCTCTCTCTCTCCATCTCTCTCTCTCTCTCCCTCTCTCTCGCTTTCTCTCCACCCCACCCCCCGTCTCTCCCATCTCTGTTTCTCTGCCTTTCAAAGAAATAAATAAATCTTTAAAAAAAAAAAAGCTACTTCACATCATTAGTCATTGAAGAGATGCAAATCAAAAACAATGAGACAGGGCCAGTGCTGTGGCTCACTTGGTTAATCCTCTGCCTGTGGTGCCTGCATCTCATATGGGTTGCGGGCTCTAGACCCGGTTGCTCCTCTTTCAGTCCAGCTCTCTGGCCTGGGAAGGCAGTGGAGGATGGCCCAAGTGCTTGGGTCCCTGCACCCACATGGGAGACCAGGAGGAGGCACCTGGCTCCTGGCTTTGGATCAGCACAGCTCCAGCCATAGCAGCCATTTGGGAAGTGAACCAACAGAAGGAAGACCTTTCTCTCTGTCTCTCTCTCTCATTGTCTGTAACTCTACTTGTCAAATAAATAAATAAAAATCTTTTTTAAAAAGGAGATGTTACTTCACTCATACTAGAATGCCAATAATTCAAAAAACGAAAATAATAAGTATTGGTAAGGAGGTGGAAAACTTTGAAACCTTAGACACTAATAGTGGTAATAAAAAATTGTGCATCTGCTGCAGAAAGTAGTTTGGTTACTCAAAAATTTAAACACTGAATTACCATCTGGCCATGAAATCCCACTCCAAGGTATAGATCTTAGAGAACTGAAAAATAGGTAATGAAACAAACCTTGTACTTCAATGTTCTTAGTAGCATTATTTATAATTGCAAAATAATACATATATCCATCAACTGACGAGTGATAAGCAAAATGTGGTCTATACAGAGTAGAATATTATTCTTCCATAAAAAGTAATGAAACTCTGACATAAACTACAGCATGTATGAACCTTGAAAACACTATGCTAAGTGAAAGATGCCAGACTTAAAAGGTCATACATTGCATCAGTCAATTTACATGAAAAACTCAGAACAGGCAAATTCATAGAAATGGAGTATAGTGCAGGGTTTGCCAGGGGCTGAGCTAAGGAGAGAAAAGAGAGTATTGTTTAATTGGCACATATTTTTTCAGAATGGTCGAAAGACACGTTCTAGAACTACATTGTGAATACAAAAAAAAAAAAAAAGCCACTGAACTGAATTTAAATGGATAGAATGGTGAATTTCATGTTATATGACACTGACATCAATAATTTAAAAGTAAAAGAAACCCACCTTGGTGCCATACACCTAGTCTTTGAAATATTTTTTCCATTATCCCCACTTCTGTCTTTCCTAATTTTTCAGTTCAAGTGCAATTATAGGCTAAATCAGTATGCCAGTCTCTGGTACACCCCTTAGATCCAAATACAATCTGTTAATTCCAAACTCCATTTCTTCAAGTGCCATTCCCTTTATCTACTCCCTTACTTGTCCACCACAGAATAACTACCTCAGAATCAAGAGGGCCAGCAGCAATCTCAGGCCAGGCCACTGCTTACCATATGTCTCACCTTGAGTAGATCGACTTCTCCAGGCCTCATTTCATTATAATAAGATGAGCACTCAAAATACAATTAACAAAAATATGCCTACCGAAATTCTAGTTTGTGCTAGAATTAGCACCTGAAATTCCACCCTACAAAGTAATTATGAAGATAAAATACACTACATATGTGAAAATGTTTTGTGAACTATAAATTGCTATAAATCTAGGAGATAACATCATCCATGCCAGTGTCCCTAAGCTTCAGGAATTTCTATGCTATGGACACGGCATATGCCACGTATCTCACCACCTGTGCAACTGTAACCTATTATTTGACTTACACAGATTTATTTTAAAATATAAATTTTATCTCCTTACCCTGATATCACTGGTTTAATGTTATAATTTTTCTATACAAAGGGCAGATGGTTGTTTAGTGTAGCAGTTAAGCTACCACTCCTACATACCTGAACTTGAGTCCCAGCTCCTCTTCCAACCCAACTTCTCGTTAATGCACACCTTGGAAGGCAGCAGATGGTGGCTCACATGATCGGACCCCTTGCCACTCACATGGAAGACCTAGACTGAGTTCCCAATTCTTGACTTTGGCCTGATCCAGGCTGAGCTATTTAGGGTATTTGGGAAGTGAACCAGCAGGTGGTAGATTTCTCTGTATCTCTGTCTTTCACATAAATTGAATAAAATTTGACAATTTTTCTATACATGTTACAAAGATACTATTTTATACATATAAAATATATACCATAATATTTACAAAATATTTAATATATACCATAATATGAAATATGCACCCAGATGCCATTAAAGTTCACTCCTGTACCACCACTGGGAATACACCTGGGAAAACACTGGTCTCTGTAAGCTTTCTTCTTAATAACCTGAATACAAACTTATCTCCCCTAGAAAAATCTCTCCTGTTCTACTTGTCAACCCCCTTTGTAGACTTCTTTGCTTCCTCATGATAAGGAAGTGTATTTGATTTACAGTCCATCACTTTTGCACATGTTGGTTTCACTGTTCTCAACACTTTCACATCTGTGCTTTCAACTCCTGCACCAGGTCATAAAATGTCTTTTTTTTTTTCACATCACCTCCTGAATGAAAAAAGTCCCTACAAAATGGTCATTGGTATCTTGTTATCATCTTACTTCTAAAGTTACAGCAAAATTCACCCACATGATTGCCTAGTCTAAATGTAGCAACTTCAATACCCTAATACAGATCCAATCAGTGAGAAAGATGATGTGATTAAGATAATACCAGTGCTTGCACACAGCAGGAATTCAGTAGATTTTGTGCAATGGATGTTGAATAAAAGGGATGATGAGAGTAGGCCCTGCCTTCTCAGACAGACCACATGCAGAAGGTGATGAGCAGTCTAGCTGCATGAGAAGACTAAGATGAATGTCTGAGCTTTATCAAGGCCTGGCCCACACAGCTCAAACCAGGGCTGTTGTCAAAGCCTTCATGCACAAGCCCAAGAGTGTCCCTGCTCAGATGAGGGGCCCAGTCTTCAACTTGATACTCTCCTAATGAGAAGTAAATCCCTCTAATACTGGAGAGCCTTTGCATGTCCACAGTGCATTTTGACCATGAGTCTCAAAGCACCGACAAAAGAAGCTGCAAGTGAAATTACTGATTGAATACATCCAGACACAGAGCAATCCCTGTGTCAATGTTGACAGAGCAGCTCTTTATCATCCAGCTCCATGAGAGTGGATGTATGGCAAAGCCACAGGAGGTACAGGGAGAAAACGTTTGCAACGATGCAACTGTAGAGTCTGGGCATCATACAACAACTGCAAATATTAATAGACAATCGCTTTTAATCCTAAAGGTAGACTGCGCTTTATAGTCTACAAAATCCATTATCCCATGCCATCCTACACTAGCCCTGTCAGAGATTTTTACAAAAGAAACAGAGACTCAATGGAAGTCTGAAAAACAGATGTATTTTCCTCAAAATCCAGTGCCATTTTTATCTCAGTGTCACTTTGTTGAACCAGTTTTCTTCTTCGTATTGAAATACAGTAGACAGTAAACAAATGCTTAATATAAGAAGGACTCTTGAATGCCTTCTGTATCAACTTCATAGCAAAAGACTTGCTCCCTCTGAGTTTAAAAGAAACATCACAAAGTCTTTCTTAAGTGAACTAAGCACCCCTCCACAGGCCCCCTTCTCACCCCTTAGCTCCAGATAACCACCACATCTTCATCTTTAAGGCACAGTCCCCAAATTGGACCCAAAGAAATTCAGCCTCCTATGTGCTGAGATCCCAATACTATGAGGTCAGTTTCAGAAATAACAAAAATCTATACCTACATCCTCCTCCAAGCCATAATTCTCATCAAAATTTCTCTATCTGACCTCCCAGACTTGTAGAATCAGGTTTCACCCTCCTTAGTTTGTACTAGTAAATAAGATCAGTAAATAAGATGGAATTTCTAATTCAACCAGTCTATCTTTAATTTTTCCCTTTTTTGTATTTTGTACCAGTGGTACCTAAGGATGTGGATAGGTGTGTTGCCTTTCCTGCACTGTTCAATTTAGATCTCTATTTATAAAACATACATATTTCTTCAGATACCGCAGTGCCCCCAGGATGAGGATTATTCGTGACAGCCCCACAGTCCTTGGATGAGAGAGAACAGAGCATCCTCTTCTCGCAGTTAATTACCATTTCTTGTCTGTGCATTTGATTTCAATAAAGTCTCTCTAATTACTTCAAATATCACCGCGCCTCCCTCCTCCCCTCTCTCCTGTGCCCCTCTTTCTCTTTGAGAGCCTGAGACTGATGAACTCAAACACACCAGCAAGCCTCAGGCATATGCCGTGACGAGCACAGACTTCTCGGAGTTAATAAGCCAGGAGAGTTAATAAAGCAGACTTCCCAAAGTTAATAAACCTAGAAAACACAATTATTACTACTTTTACTATTCTTAAAAGATTGCCATTATCCTTGTTGTTGTGATTCTCCACCTCATCTGCAGCTAGCCTAAGACCCTCCCCCGCGCCTGCTGCCTCTCCTCTCTCCCCCCCCTCACCGGTGGCAGTAATATTGTGTGAGTAATCCCAGAGGGGCTCCCCAGCACTGCCCTGTTGGAGGAAGCAATATTGGAGCTCGTGCAGCCCCCAGTCCCTTCAGGCTCAGCTCTGCCCTTTTATATTACACACTGTTCAGTCAAATCCATCACGGGCCTCCCAGATCTTTCCAATAGGCTGGAGGAGGCTGGGTGGAAACGATGATTAAAGGAGCTGGAGAGGGAGGAGGGGAAGCGGATGAGATAGGAGGGAAGATATTTGGGTTTGGACATGCCTGGGCTGTCAAAGAGTCCAATTTCCATGTGATGGCTTCTGGGACTCAGTGTTTCCCTGAGTCTCGGAGAGGCATGGTTTTCTCGGGACCAGCTAGAAACAGCTGTGAATTAGGGCACTATTATTCAAAACTGCATTACAGAGTCCAGGCAACTGTGTGCCTTCTTTACTTGCTCTTTGCCTATGAAGCCATCCATCCATCCCTGGAGAACTGGCGACAATAAGAAAGAAGTGGAAAAGGACCCACAGGGTGGCAGGGCCTTGGGTTTCATCTAAGTCAACTGGATGTGGTTAAAGAAACAGAAGCCCAGCATAGCCAAGTGTGTGGGCCAGCTGGTTAAGGGGAGCCCCTGGGCTGAAGCCCTGGCCTTTTGATCCCCAGCATACCTTCTTTCTGCAAGTGAACAAACCCTTTTCTTCCCAGCTCTTCCCAGGCCCCCATCATCCTCTCTTCTATTAATACCTCTGGGTACCAAATCTGTTTCCCCCAAAGCATGCTCAGCTCCACGTGGTTCCTATTCCAGTGAGTAGTATTAACAGCCTCTAGTACATGCCAACTCAGGGAGACTACCTGCCAGGGGAGATGTGGCAATATCCACAGGCATTCGTGACTGTCACAACCGAGGTGGCTGTCAGTATCTAAAGGTTAAGAGGCCAAGGATGCTGCTAACCATCCTACAATGCACAGGGCAGCCTGGCCCAAAATGGTGACACCATGAGAAACGCAACCATATCTAAACTGGCTGGGCAACTAAGTCACCTTCAAATCTCCTTGATGGGCTGCTGAAAACAGGGCTCTGTAAATGGGGATGGAGGTGGGCTTAGAAGGTTTTGGATCAAAGTCAATGACCTAGTGATGACAGCTGCATTAGGGGAGCAGGCAAGCCCACTGGTTGGGAGAAAGTGGGCAAAAGAGAGATAAGGAGAGGGGCCGAAAGGAGGAGGAAGAAGCATTCCAAGGAGGGGAAGAATCCCAGTCCAACCTGAACTATGGGCTAACTCTACCTCTGACAACACCCAGAACCAGCTACAGGCTTCAAGGAGCCACCCTGACAGATACGGACACTCAGAAAAATCCCAAACCAGACTTCAGAGAGAGAGAGAGAGCCGCTGGTGGCATAACCACCAGGAGGCAAGGACAGAACTACCGCTGAGTCCTGAGACTGAGAGCTGAGCTCTTAAGCCCATGAAAACAGAAATTAGACCAAGGGCGCCCGCTGTCTCATTGCTCTGAACACTCAGGAACCACCTCCCAGGACAGTCTATGGCTTCTGTCCTACTGAACCAGAGCAACCACTCAGGGTCTGCACACTTGCAGGCCGCCAGTGGGAAGAGAGAGACTCCCACACTGCTCTCAGCCCAAGTCCAGTCCCCTTTTCAGAGGTAGTGACTGCCAGCAGGAGGCCTCAGAAAGAGTCAAGTGTAATTAAAAGCTGTGAAAGCAGCATTGTCTCAATTGTAAATCCTTCTCACCAAGAGGCCTTTACTGGGGAATTTTCAAAGGTAGGGAGAGACCAGAGCTGCCTGCACAGCCACCAGCTACCTCTGCTTTAAAAATCCAGCAAAGAACTTTAATGGAAAAATGCTTCCATCAATACAGAACTGGGAAACGGCACGACTTCCTTCTGTCTCTAGGGTTAAGACTGGGGGAGAAGGCAAGACCAAGGAGAGAGGAAGGAGAGAGAAGGGAGAGCACGTGGACCACAAACCGAGATAAAGAAAAACTCATTAGCAGAAACACCAAGCTGTGCCGTTGTTGAGCTGTTTCCCACTATTTCCCACAGAAACCCTGGTATTCTGGTCAGTTACCCAGGGCCAAGCATCTGCTCTGTGATTGGAGCTGGAGTGTTCACTCATCTAGATTTTAGTCAGTCCCTGTGTGACGGGAGAGATCGCAGAAAGACGGGCACATTTCTGATGCTGTCACTGTGCACGAAGGCAGCCCGCACACTCAGCCCCAGGGCAGAAAAGAGCCCAGAGCTGAAGCTGAGGGCACCTGCCACCCAGAGAAGATGTGCAAAGAGCTGAAATAGCTGGCTTAGTCTCTATGCCAGACTGGGTCTCTCTGTCTCCAAAACATGTCAGCAACCCCAAAGGCCATTCAGTGAAGGACAGTTAGCATGACAAAGACCTGGGCTGGTCACCTCATGCATGGAGAAAAGAGAGTGAAACCCAACATGCCCACTAAATAGGAAAGGAGAATAGAACGCTATGGTGAAGGTAGTGAGAGGTCATATGCAAAATAAATAAATAAATAAATAGAGCTGGACTCTGCAGTATAGCCAGTTGAGCCACCGCCTGTAGCACCAGCATCCCATATGGGCACTTGTTCACATCCTGGCTACTCTACTTCCAATATGGCTCCCTGCTGGTGTGCCTGGGAGGGCAGCAGAGGATGGTCCAGGCATTAGGACCTGCACCCACATCAAGGACCCAGAGGGAGCTCCTGGCTCCTGGCTTCAGTCTGGTCCAGCTCTGGCCGATGCTTCCATTTGAGGAGTCAACCACTGGATGCAAGATCTCTCTCTCTCTCTCTCCCCCTCCCTCCCTTCCTCCTTCCCTGTCTATCTCTGGCTCTGCCTTCCAAATAAATCTCAAAAAGTAAATAAATAAACAAAAAAATTCTTCCCTCAAAAATGCCTTACATGGATACAGGTGAATAAAGGGTAAAGAACAGAAGAAACAAAGAGTTCTGGTGGCATTGAACAGCAAAAGCTGTTATTAGTGCAACCCGTCAGACTGCCTTCTCACCCACTTTCCCCAACAATCAAAACTCATGGAAATATAAAATAATTTATAGTGTTATAACATGGCCATTATTGATGGACAGATGACTATCTCTAAGAGTGATATAAGTTTTGGTTTCACTTCTGATTCCAGCTTCCTGCTAATGTGCACCCTGGGGAGGCAGCAGTGATATCCCAGGTCGTTGGGTTCCTGCCACTCCTGTAGGAAACCTGCATTGTGGCTCCTGGTGCTGGTCCTGGCCCAGCCCTTGCATGAGAGTGAACCAGTAAATGAGATCACCCTGAGTGTCTATCTGTATGTGTACGTGTGCATGTGTGTGCTCCCCTCTCAAATTTTTAAAGTAATTTTTTAAAACATCCAATAAAAAATTCACCAGATAGACTTAACATCAGATTGGAGTAAAGGTAGACTGATAGAAATAATCCAATCAGAAGGACAGAGAAAGAAAAATCTGACAAGCAGAGCC
Organism: Sylvilagus floridanus; assembly: GCA_949820135.1. Lineage (NCBI taxonomy): Eukaryota > Metazoa > Chordata > Mammalia > Lagomorpha > Leporidae > Sylvilagus > Sylvilagus floridanus. Next base: position 126,866,386 of record OX463225.1, read on the forward strand.
AAAGGAACAGCAGAAGAGAGAAAGTGAACATAAATGCTTCCAAGGTTCCAATGTGTCATGTGCAGAGATACAATATTTACACTAAGTATATTAGGAATAGTTAAATATATATATTTATATATTAGTATATAATATATAATATATAATTAATATATATATTATATTTATATAAATATATACACAAAGCAATTACAATATATATAGTAATCCTGGAGTAACCACTACAACAACTGATTAAAAATGTAAAGACATACAGTTAAAAAGTCCACATGCAAATTAAAATGGAATTCTTTTAAAAAAAGGTAACCAAAAGAAGGCTTGCAAAGAAGAAGGGAGGAAAAACAACTCAGAATGCATAAACAGAAAGCAAATAGCAAAATGATAGGCCTAAATCCAGGTAGATGAATGATTATATTAAATGTTAATGGATTAGACACAGAAATTAAAAGGAAGGGGTCAGAATGGATTTTAAAAAGCAAGACTCAGCAAAACTCAGCTAAGACTCCTATCTACAGGAGATGCAGCTTGAAAAATAAAGATTAGAAACCAGGAACTATTTTTCCTATTTTTAACTATTACACTATACATGATCTATAAAATATCTTACATCTCTAAAATCCAACAATTTACATGTATACTAATATATATCAGGATGCAGTTATAGTAATTAATGGCCAATATTTATGTATGCCCAAACCCAGCAGCAATAATGGAAGGGACAATTTACTGAGTATAATCATCCATCATTGCTTATTTTGTTCCCAATCAATAGTTATTCTGTCAAGTAATCAAATGGAGTTTTAGGGTAATTATGTCCAGAAACATCACCTCCCTTATTCTTGGAGAGTTGACTTAAACCCATTGGCACAGCAGCAGGACTGTCCCAGAACTGAATTTAAATTTTTATAGAAGGGACTGGCATGACCTTTCCACATAGCCTGGTGATTAGAGCAGACGGCATCTCCAGGGCTTTGCTTACAGACAAAACAGCTGTGAACAGAGCAAAGAGCACTGGACCCGCCATCTGAAATCCTGGCCGGATTCCCATATTCACCACTTAGAAATCATGGGACACTGGGGCCATCACATAGTCTCTTTAAGACTCAATCTTCTCGTAGCAAGCGAGAGCGTGGTGAGGAGCACAAGACACAGCATCTGTTTCCACAGATCCCAAAGCCTTTGTTCTCACCCCTCTTCCAGACTGCCCCACTCTTCTTCCTTACACTTGCTTTTGATTCTTCAAAGCCCCACTCAGGTCCATCTTTCTCATGCAGCATGCCTTCGAATTCCGAGCAACATCAAACTCACTCTTTTGAATGAATTGTCATTTTAAAGCTAAATTTTTAAAAAGTTCCCATCGTTCCCACTGTCTCTTCTGTGTAGTCTTCTCTAAATGCTATAGTCACTTGTTCTATGCATTTCACTTTTATACAACTTCATCCTCCAACATTTCATAGTTCTTGAGGGCAAGGACTGTTGATGCACACACAGAAAGACACGAAGCAAACTTCATTTCTACTAATATACCCCAGAGGTTTTCTTACAGGCATATGATTTTTCAGTGCTCAAGATCTTACAGCTGTGTGTGTTTTTACAGTTTTCGATGCATGTGTACTTAAAATCTCATTTGGCAGCCATATATGACATAAATTGATTGTTTCCTCGTTCAGAGAGGTGCATGCATTCAAGTAAAGGTAAAGTTAAACACAGTGGCCACCATGGATGCTAAGTGAAGAGCAGACTAAGAGTCAAACAACATGTAGACAAAGCTGGGAAAAGATACACAAAATCCAGAATGAGTTAATATGCATTATTTATAGAAAACTGCCAACTGACCCACAACTCATATAAACAAAGCAATTAGTGCACTGCTGCATAGAGCAACTGTCCATGTCACAGTTCAGTTCAAAAGGCATAAGCAAAAACGGACAGATGCAGAAAATTCCAGCAACTTCAGTCACGATTGCCTTCAATTCCATGATAATGATGCTAATGATGATGATGAGAGTTAACATTTACTGTTTTAAGTTATGAACACTCATGTCTCATTTAAAACTCATAACATTCCTACATGGTTGGTAATATATTATCCTAATGTTACATGTGAAGATACTAAGATACAAAAACATCAAATAGTCCATCTAAGGTCACCCATCTAATAAGTAACAAGTCCAGGATTCAAGTCCAGGTTTGATTCTCAAGCACTCTGTCATTTTTTCGATACTTACCATGCAAAATCATATGACTCATTATGGAGAATGTTAAGTACTGTGCAATGGTGCTTACATTAAGTTCTTCTTAAGCTGAAGTTGTCCTGGCTATGAAAAGAGTTGAGAGTAGGTGCCCTCTTCTTTGTACCCAGCAAGTAGCAGCTGGAAAGATAGTGGTACAAGCTGGGGGATAAGGTCTCGGAGTCTCAGAGTCAACTTCTTGACCGACTGAGAGGGGAGGAAGCCCTCCAGGACTGGCCACTCTCAAATCACCAGCCTGAGAGCTACAGTCCACCTCAAGTCGTCCCTGGTGGTCCAGAGGCTCCCATCCTGGAGCCCTCCCTGATGCAGTAAGAATTCCCATAAGGAATGAGCATTTTGACCTTGAATTGTGTCACTGAAACACTACCCCTTTGGGAAAAAAGGATTTTTAACCTTTTTTTCTTTAAATTTATTTTATTTATTTGAAATGAAGAATTAGAGACAGAGGGAGGGAGAGAAGAGAGAGTGACATCCTCTATCCACTGGTTTACTCTCCAGGTGGCCGCAACTGCCAGGGCTGAGACAAAAGCTGAAGCCAGGAGATTCATCTGGGTCTCCCGTGTGGGTACAAGGGCCCAAGCATCTGGGCCATCCTCCACGGCTTTCTCAGGTGCATTAGTAGGGAACTGGGTCAGAAGTGGGGCAGCCAGGCCTCGAACCAGCATCCTTATGGGGTGAAGGCAATGCAGGTGGTGGCCTAACCTGTTAAGCCACAATGACAGTCCTGTACAAAGAGGTTTTATGAATTACTCAAATTTAGAGGGCAATCTTTTTTGTAAATTAGTTTGGGGTCTGAAATAGAAAGACAGAAGACATGGTTATAAGTTGGGACTGATTTGTATCATTTACTTAAAATATGATCTTCTATTCATTTAGGCTGTGTCTATTAGTAGTTTTACATTGCATAGTACTTTCAAAGTGACTAGTAGAAAGGTTGAGAGAAACTGTAGATGATTTTAAAAAATACAAATTCAAAAACTTTGAACTCTTACAGAAAATACACCCTTATGAAAATGCACAGTGGATGCATAAATTAATGGATGCCATACACATACAAAGGGGCTTTAAAACATTCATGGAAAATGGAAATAAAAAATAAGTTTATTTTGGTGCACAAAAATTTTGAAATCCAGGGCTGGTGTTGTGGTAGAGAGGGTTAAGCCTCCACCTGTGGTGCTGGCATCCCACATGGGCACCGGTTCATGTCCCAGCCGCCCTGCTGATGCAGCTCTCTGCTATGGCCCAGCAAAGCAGTGGAAGATGGGCCAAGTGCATGGGCCCCAGCATGCACATGGAAGACCCAGAAGAAGCTAATGGCTCCTGGCTTCAAATCAGCCCAGCTCTGGTCATGGAGGCCATTTAAGAAGTGAACCATTGGATGGAAGACCTTTCTCTCTCTCTGTCTGTAATTCTGTCTCTCAAATAAATAAAAGTAATTCTTTAAAAATGTTTTTAAAATCCATGCACTATTTTTTCATAATACATATTTTCCATTAACTTTTTGAAGATCCTTGGTATTTAAACATTGGAGTGTGCATTCATTCATTGAATTAGTATTAGCAAGTTGATTAACTATGGTCCATTTTAGGATCTTGTTTTTGAAGAATAGACAATAACTTGATAAGTTGCATCATTATGTGCACCTTCTGAGAAAGACCGGAGCCCTGTTAAACATAAGATGAGATCTGGACAGTTCACACATGTTTGTGAAATCCAAGTGCATCAGTTCCTCCTGACAGCCGTATCGAGTCAGAAGAACTCAGTTCAATCTCCAGTTACCAACACATGATTGCAATTAGCAAAGAAGGGTAAACGTAATAAAGTTGCTCACTGTCTCTCAGTGTAGGATGAATGTAACAAATAAATACTGGATGGTCACAGTTGAAGTTCATCACAGTTCATATAAATCAACAATGGTAAGTAGATTCCATCTGTTTCAATGCTCTGGTTCTGAGACCAAGTATTTCTTGCTCTTGATTTTTCTTTTTTAAATCTGATGTGTGTTTTTACTTTACAAGGCAATCTGTCTGCTTTTATATCCTTTTAAAATATTAGGTATATCCACTGAGAATTCTTAGAAAACTAATGCTGAGGTTTTAAGGTAGTGAAAGAAACAAACCACTGGTATCAGAATAAAATTGCCCATATGGGCATAATCTACCATTGGCTGGTATTGCTAAACGTTAGCATACAAATTATTAGTATAATTAGCTACTGTTTATTGAGAGTATTTACTAGATGCTTTATAAATACACATAATTTTCAACCCTACAACATAGATAGTTCCTTCCTTTTAGAAATAAGAAGGCAGATTCCTTGGAGCCTTTCAGAGCTAGGATTTGAATGCATGTCGCCATCTGTGTGTATTCGGCAGAGGGGTGGTAGTCTGAGGCTTCCTCACTCCAGTATTTTTCCTTTAATTTGAGAGGCAGAGAGACAGGGACACCAAAAGAGAAGATGGAGAGTCACACAGACACACATGGATCTTTCCATCTGGTGGTTCACTTCCCAAAGGCCTGCAACTGCTGGGACTCTGCAGACTGAAGCCAGGAGCTCCTTTTGGGGTCTCCCTCATGAGTACTAGGAATCCCAAGACCTTGAGCCATCATCTGCTGCCTCCCAGAGGAAGCTGGACTCAGGAATGGATCTAGAACTTGAACCCAGAGCACTCTAACACTGAATGTGTGCATCCCAACCTCTAGGCCAGAAACATATTCCATGCCCTCCATTCTTACTGTGTTATTTTCTCCAGGAGAGATGGTGCCTAATATTTAACACTTTCCCTTTCTTCCAGATCACTAACTCTTATTCATTTGTGATCACAGGTGACTTCTAGATCTGATCAGATCTATGTACCCTCTTCTCCAGAAGCATGCACACACACACACACACACACACTATCTTCTGGAACAATAATTTGAAGGATTCATAGATATACTACAGAGAAATTCAGATTTAACACCTCCAATTCAAACAGACTACATAAATACCAGTGTCGCTGGATTTTTCACTCACTTGCCTCCTTTCCACTTCCCCGTCCTTTTTGGCTTCTGGGGAAGTCCTTAAGTAATAAAAACCTGCATCTCCAAAGCAGAATATTATCTCACCCACATTCAACAAAAGCCTTGTGTCCCATAGCCTTCCTCCAGTGCCCTCACCATCTCAGCCCCAGCGGAGCACTTTGGAATCACCTCCCTGCACTTTCTTCCACCACCTCATTCAATCACTCCAAGCCTTCCACAACAATCACCAGGTGCCAATCATGTTCCAGGCCTCAAACAGGTGAACAAAGAACCATCCCAGTGTTCCCAAGAGCTCAGAGTCTAATGGGTAGGACAAGCTAGACACTGGCCACTGAAGAGGGAAATTACAGCCCAAGCTCAAAGAGGATCAGTGCTCTGGGAGAGGAGGGAGAGTAAACACACCAGGGGAGTCAGACTTGAGGATATCTGCAGGAAGGTGTCTTTCTTTAAAGATTTTTATTTATTTATTTGAGAGGCTGTGTGTGTGTGTGTGTGTGTGTGTGTGTGTGAGAGAGAGAGAGAGAGAGAATATTTCATCTGCTGATTCATTCCCCAAACAGCCTCAACAGCCAGTTCTGAGCCAGGCCAAAGCCAGGAGCCAGCAGCTTCTTCCAGGTCTCCCACGTGGGTGCAGGGGCCCAAGAACTCGGGCCATCTTCCACTGCTTTCCCGGGCCATTAGCAGGGAGCTGGTTAGGAAGCACAGCAGCCAAGACACAACCCAGCACCCATACGGGATGCCAGAGTTGCAGATGATGGCTTAGCCCACTATGCCACCATGCAGGCCTCAGGAAGGTGTCTTCTATTTGATTGTGCCTTTTCTTCCCCTCTAGAATATAAGCTCTGTGTAGTCAGAGATTCTTTCTGTCATTCTCTGCTGTTTCCTGAGGACCTAGAACGATGTCTAGCACACAGTAGGTACTCAAACTATATTAATTGAATAAATAAGTTAAAACACATCTTTGAGGCTGATCAAAACTGAGGGCCAGAACCACAATTCTAAATCTTACCCTAAAAATAATGGTATCTTTCATTAAATGGCAATTTCAGAGCACAGAGGAAAGAAACTGAGTCACTACGAGTTCACTCTTCAGAAGGGTAGATTGAGGGGCTGGCATTGCGGCACAGCAAGTTAAACCACTACCTGCGACACCAGCACCTTGTATTGAAGCGCCAGTTCAAGTCCTGGCTGCTACACTTCTGATTCAGCTCTCTACCAACACACCTGGGAAAGCAGCAGAAGACTGCCCAAGTACTTGGGTCCCTGACACCCATGTGGGAATCCAGGATGGAGTTCCAGACTCCTCGTTGTGGCCTGGCCCAGTCCTTGCCATTGAGGCCATTTGGAGAGTGAACTATTTTTTGGATTTTCCATCTTGGATGCAAGATCTCTTTCTCTGTCTCTCCCTCCCTTTCAAATAAATAAAAAACAAATCTTAAAAAAAAGATAGAAGATTGCACATGAAAAATTATAATAATCTGAACTCCAACTTTAACCAAACAAAAATAGGCTTCACAAAACAAACAGTAGATGCTGTACCAAGCAGAGTTGAAGTTTTTTAAGATATTTAAAAATATATTCGTTTGAGGGAAGGAAGAGAGAGTCCTCCATAAACAGAGAAAGAGTGTTGCTAGCTGCTGGTTCACTCCCCAAATGCTGGCAACAGCCAAGGCAGGGTCAGGCCCAAGCCAGGAGCCAGAAACATAACCCACATCTCCATGTGAGTGGGAGGAACCCAATTACTTGGGTCATCACCACCGCCTCCCAAAGTCTGTATGAGCAGGAAGCTGGAGTCATGATCTAGAGCCAGATACTGAGCCCAATTACTCCAATGTGCAAGGCAGACATCTTAACAGCTAAGTCAGGGGCCAACATTGTGGCAAAGCAGGTAAAGCTAGCCTGTGATGCTGGCATCCCATATAGAAGCTGGTTCAAGTCCCGACTACTCCATTCCCAATCCAGTTTCCTGCTAATGGCCTGGGGAAAGCAGCAAAAGATGGCCCAAGTGGTTGGGCCCCTGCCACCCAGGTGAGAGACCTGGGAGAAGCTCCTGGCTCCTGACTTTGCACTGGCTCAGCTCCAATCATTGTGGTCATTTGGGGAGTAAACCAGCAGATGGAAGATCTCTCTCTTTCTCTCTCTAACACTGCCATTCAAATAAATAAAATAAATCTTTTTAAAAATAAAAACCTAAACACTTGCCCTCAGATAGAGTTTTAAAATTAGAAATGACCCTTGAAGTCTAGAACTCCTAAGTGCTGAGTGATTCATCAATAAGACAGTCAGCAAGGCTCAATGCCTCTTGCCATGAGACTTGGTAAGACAGTAGCCACCAAGCTGGAAAGTACTGCTGTGCTGTAATACCCTCACCCCTCACTGTATGCTCCACTATAGACCTGCATTTGCAGAGCACTCAGGGCATATCCATGGCCTTGAATGTTAAGCTTGCTTGTAGCTCATAAATCCCAGTTACTTAGCCCTTGGTGCTGGTGAATCTAAGGATAATGGGTTGGGTTACCACAAAAACCAAGAGGACTTGAGTTAGTTCCCCAGCCACAGGTTACACCTCTGCCTTTGCCAACTGATCCCACAGGTGTATATCCCCAGGTACACTGAGGGATGTGGCATGTGTGTGTGTGGATGTTGGTGGTGTCTGTGTCTATAACAATCAGAAAAGGCCAACTCAAAGCCCACACTTCATGTTTAAGGAGGCTGCAAGTGACTGCTGAGGACTGACTTACCCCCTTATGCACAATTACAACATCACATCAAGGCCCTACACACATCTCTTTCCAGGAGCTTCTCCTAAAAGTACTGTTCAATTCTAAGAGCCAGTAGCATCTACACAGATGCTATATCGACTGGAAGGCCACAGGCAGGATATCTTCTCCCTCTGTCTTGTCCCCAGAAGTTAGCAAAACCTGGCACCCCTCAGAATGTGAGCTCCCTGGTCCCACTGCCTATGATGGTGAGTCTCGCCTTGTTACAGGTAACACGAACCTTGGAACCTTCTTCCCTTTCTGATTAACCAGCAATGTCAAAGCAAGCTGAAATCACTTCATCATAACAGTTCGACCTCTGCAGTACTGCACATCATTAAATTTTTAAGGGAGTTCATTGGGGAAGTCCTTTAATCCTTTAATAATTAAGTTGAGGGAAAGGGGCCAGTGATGGAGAGCCTTTACCTGAGCTGATATTAACTAGGTTCGGCTACTAATGGCTTTCCAACAATCCCACTGTGTCCATGTTGCCATTTAAAAGAGTGCATTCCATTTGGCCCTTGCTCTTTAACTGTCAACAGGGAAAGTAGAAAATCATATATTAGTAAGTATTGCCATTTGTATTATAGTTCTCCACCCAAGTCTCCCTTCTAGCACTACTGAGCTCAATCTAAATTAAGCCCTAACAACCGGTTGACAAATAGCAAAATTCATTCCATGAATCAGTTGGATGTCTATGATATCAAATAACCCATCACTAATATATTTTCCACGGAATTTACTGGCCACCAAGGCAAAGCCATTGGAAAATACTTAGCTTCTTTGGCAGCACCAGTTCAGTTTAATTCCCTCTTGAACCAAGAGGTCTGGTTCCTTATAACCTATCATCTTTTCTTTCCTAGGGTCATACGGATAGGACAGCCACAGACCTAAGGAAGAATACCCATCTAACCATACCGCTGTTCACCCACTCCCCATCAGGACAATTAACCCTCTACCACTGCACATATCAGTTTGATTGTCAGCCTCCACACCTGAGAGTGTTACAGGTAAAGGAATTGCAGTAAATGGGATCGTCTCAAAGAGGTTAAATGTTTTGCTCAGGCCCCATCTAAGCAAAGCAGAGGAAAAGACAAGATTAAGGCTCAAGGATCCTGAAAAACCCAGTTAATCACTAGATCACGCTGGCTTCCAGGCAAGGGAACTAAGCCTTTGAATCACCCAAGTGCACAAGACTGCGTAAGGAGATTGGGGCTCAGAGGTGTGGTCAGCAACGAGGACGGTGCCCACATCCTGAACTCCCTTCTCTTGAGAGTCCTCCCAAGTGTCACAGAAAGCAAAAGGTCTTCAAATGCCAGGCATATAGCAGGTCTATTTGCCATGCACAGCTGACTGGTTCCTAGCCCTGGGAGGCCTGTAGACCCGTTCCAGAGAGTTGGCCCAAAGTGGTATGCCTTAGATCCTGCTGTCACCAGACAGAGCTCTGCATGGATCAAGAACAGAAACAGGAAGAAGACAGACAAGTGAGGTTTACACAAAGATGGCTGGTATCTGAAAAAGAAGGAAATAGGCTGGAGTTTCACTTCCCAGGTCCAGGAACCAGGGTGACCTTGGGAAAAAAGCTAGTTACAGTGGCTGCCCCCAGAGAGGCCCAAAGAGCAGAGGGAAGCACACCCTTCACTGCCAGCCTCTGTCCTGTGGTTATCAGTTCTAGCTAATCCACAGGGAAATGCATAAAACAGCAAAGAGAATGGTTAGGAAAGAGCAAAGCAGCGGCATGACCCATGCCCTGGATGCTCTCTGACCTTCCCTGAGCTTCTCCTCTACCAAATGGATGCCTCTCCCTCTCCTGAATCTTCAGTCTCCCTTTCCTGACTAAGCTTACCTGAGCCATCATGTAGGTTCAAAAATACTCTGTCACCATCAATCTATCTCCAACCTAAGTACTATCTTTTCCCTCCAATTGTTCTTTCATTATCCGTCTTCGGCAAAGCCTTGGCCATGTCTACCCTCTACTTCTTTAATATCTTTTGCCGTACAGCCTACTAAATGCTGAACTTCCTGTACCCTATGCCTCTAACAAGACTATGCTTTATAAGTTTATCAGTGACTGACTGCCAATTCCAAGGACAAATAGGCGGCCTCACTCCTTGAAGTTCCCCATCACTGCCCTGTCTTCCAGAACTCCATTTGCCCTACTGTTTTCCCTGCAGTAGGCTTTCCCAGGCCTCCCTGAAATATTGTGCTCCCCAGAACTCCACCCTTGGCCCTCCTCTCATTCTATACACAAGTATCCCCTTGGGTATTCTCCTCTTTTCATATTAATAATAATAATGCATCTAAAGCTTTGAGTCCAGATTAGCTTGCAAATCTTCTTATACAATTGCCTCCTGGACATCTCTACTTGAATGTCTAACCAGTAACTTAGTATATCCATAATTACTCTCATTATTCACCTCTGTCTTTCCCAAATGCCTGCTCTACTTCTTGAATTCCCTGTATCAAGTATGGACGGGATCATCCACCTCATCTCTTTTGGAGCATCCTCAAAACTTTCCTCTCAGTCACTACTTCCCACAATTAAAAATCATTAAGTTCAATTCACCCTCTGTTGGGAATATTTTTTTTTCATGTTTGTTCTCTCCATTGCCAATGCCTCCATTTTTTTTAAAGATTTATTTATTTATGTTGCAACTCACAGTTACAAAGAGAGAGGGAGAGACAGAGAAAGGGATCTTCCATCCACTGGTTCACTCCCCAAATGGCCACAATGGCAAGGGCTGAGCCAGGCCAGAGTCAGGAGCCAGGAGCCAGGAACTTCTTCCTGGTCTCCTACATGCATGCAGGGGACCAAGGACTTGGGCCATCTTCTGCTGCTTTCCCAGGCCACTAACAGGAAGCTGGATTGGAAGTGGAGCAGTGGTGACAAATAGGCACCTAAATGGGATGCTGGCAATGAAGTTGGCAGCTTTACCTGCTACACCACAGCACCAGCCCCCTATGCCTCCACCTTAATTCATATCCATATGATCCCCCATAGACTACAGCAACAATTGTTTGATGGGTCACTCTGCCCAGTCTCTACCCAGGCTCCTACTGGTGCCCTCATATGCCATAAGAATTACCTTCTGGAAAATAAGTATGCCCATACCATCCCTCTGCTTAGAGATCTCCGCTTGTTGCCTCCTAGCCACAGGATGAAGTTGGAAGCCCTTTGCATGTTACACAATGCTCCTCACTGCTTGGTACTATTTGAAGTCCACATCCAGCCCACTCCCTAATATATGTGATGCTGTTATTATCACCATTTCCATGATTAGTGATTACAGGAACCAACATGCTTCCTTTTCAGGATGCTATCAACTTGCTCCTGCTTCTTTATCCACATCCAATTCCCCCACCCTTTCCCTTTTTCCTACATTCCCACTCATTCTCCAAGAGACAATTAACATAACACCTCTTCTACACCTTTTCAACAATCCCAAAAGTTGGTTGTTGAATTTATCTGTTCAAGCAGGAAGACTTTGTCAAATGCCTACTATCTGTCAAGTACTGTGCAAGATGCTGGGGAAGCAGGATTAAAAAACAAAATCAAACCATACAGAAAGGTGCTTTCCCTTATGTAATTCATGGTCTAGTGACACAGATAATAACCAATACATAAACAAGGGAACTTCAAAGAGGCATGGAAAAATAGAATTAAGGGATAAGTTTGTTTTGGTGCAAAAAAAAATTGAAATTCATACATAGTTTTTTCATAATGTGTATTTTCCATGAATTTTTTACAAACTATATATACACACATATAATGTATACACATATAATACATATGTCTATATACAAAGTATATGTATATTATATTTTTTAATTGTGACAAGCACTATAAAGATATTGAATAGCAATAGTAATATAGAACAAAGAGATTTAGATTACTGCTCTGTCTCACTGACCATACCTCTCTTAAAATAATTTTATTTGATGGGGGGAGCTGGCACTGGGACATAGCATGTTAAGCTACTGCTTGCAATATCAACATCTCATATTAGAGCACTGGTTCAAATGCCAGCTGCTCAGCTTCTGTCAGCTTCCTGCTAATGCACCCAAGAAGGTAGCAGATAATGTCCTAAGTACTTGAACCCCTGCCACCCATGTGAGAGACCAGGGTGGAGCTCTGCGCTCTGGGCTTCAGGCTGGCCCAGACCCGGTTTTTGTGGCCATTTGGGGAGTGAACAAGCAAATGGAAGAACTCACTTCTCTGTATGTGTATGTGTGTGTGTGTGTGCGTGTGTGTGTGTGTACCTTCCTCTCTCTCTGACTCTCTGCCTTCCAAATAAATAAATCTTTTTTTAAAAAAAGAATTTTGCTCTCGTTATAAAGCATCTGTTTATGTCTCTGCTAGATTGTTAACATATTCGTGTTTTATTTTGTTTTTTAAAGATTTATTTATTTATTTACTTGAAAGGCAGAGTTACAGAGATGCAGAGGATGAGGGAGAGAGAGAAGGGTCTTTCATCTGTTGGTTCACTCCCCAAATGGCCACAAGAGTTGGAGCTGGGCCCATCCAAAACCAGCAGCCTGGAGCTTCTTCCAGGTCTCCCAAGTAGGTACCAGGGCCCAAGCACTTGGGCCTTTTCCATTGCTTTCTCAGGCACATTAGCAGGGAGCTGGATTGGAAGTGGGGCAGCCAGGACTCAGACCAGCACCCATATGGAATACCAGCACTGCAGGAAGCAACTTTGTCTAGTACGCAACACTGCCCGCCTTGGTCATGTGGTCATTTGGGGAGTGAAGCAGCTAATGGAAAATCTCTATCTCTCCTTCTCTCTCTGCAACTCTACCTTTCAAATAAATATTTAAAAAGCTTAAAAAAAGGAGTCCCTTTAATTCCAAATTTTGGAAATCCACGTACAATGAAGGCAAATACATTCTGGCTGCTCATGTCTTACCTGAAATCTTCAGTTTCATTAACCATTAGTTGACAAAGATTAAATTCAGACATACGTTCATTTTATCTCTCTAAAACTAACTGGAGTTAGTTGGAAGATTTAAAAAAAATGTCAGCAGTGGTGGAAGAAGCAAGGCAATACAGGAATCCTCTGCTCCTTATAAACCAAATTCCATGATCACTTTTCAATCCAGCCAGGCCAAGTAACAAACAAGAGGATTGTCAACAGTTCCGGAAACTAGGCTCACAGTGGGATCTTTCCGAGCTAAGCCTGGGACTTGTTTGAAAACACAATGCAGTTCAGAAGAGAACTTGGAAAGGGGTTATCCCAGGAATGGATAGACAGCTGCTGATTAGTCCCAATGGAAGCTGCGTCTGGAAGGCTCTGGATCTGACATTTTACAGTTCTGCTGCCAAATGTGCAGACGGGCTCCCAGAACAAAAGTCACCAACAGCAAACCCTGGGAGCTGGAGAGGAAGAGTGCGGCTGGCTGTCTGTGTTCCTCTTCCGGTGGGAAAGCACTGGACAGCGGAGTCCAGTGCAGGTGGCACAGGCTGGGAGGGTGGGCCAGGGTGGAGCTGTCCCTGTGTTGGGAGCTTGACCAACAGGAAGGATGAGCACACCCCAGCAGTGTTCACACACACACACACACACACACACACACACACACACACTTGGGCAACCCCTCAACCCTAAAAACTTCCTTTAAAACCACAGAATACTCGAAACAGCTGATCACAGAAGGCTGCCTGAAAGCTCAAGTATCTAGCAGGTGGGGACTTGTTTTCCAAGAGCTGGTTCAACAGGACAAACTGAGAATTGTGATCTCACTGGGGTGTGAACACCAGAATAAAGCAGCAGATGGTGTGATTTAGTGGAAAGGCCATGGGACCAGGGGTCACGGCTGGGGAGAGCATCCCAGCTTCTCTCTCTACCAGCAGCAGGACCTCAGGCCACTTTCTAAACTCTGCAAACCTCAGTTTCCTTGGCTACAAAGTGTGAGAGGGAAAAACTGAAACTTTCTAACTTGGAACATTGCCCTGAGGATCAACAGTGATTACATACGTGAAACCTCTTTGAAACCCGAAAAGGATCGTTTTTGTTCTCAACGAGTCCTTCCAGGGCATTTACTATGAGCCAAGAACTGACTTTGTGCTTTGTAAGTATTAACCCAAAATGACCCTAGAAGCATGGTGCTACCGTTCTCCCTGTCTTAGAGAAAAGAAAAAGACACAGAGAAAGCAAGACCTTTGCCCAAGGTAACACAGGTGATGAACAGTGAGTGCAGCAAGGACTTGATCCCAGGTACATGGGACCATGGCACTGTGTGTGTGTGTGTGTGTGTTTAAGATTCACTCCCGAAAAATGGGCAGAGACAAAAAGAGAAAGAAATCTTTCACCTGGGTGGCAGGGACCCACTCAATTGTACCATCTTCCATTGTCCTCCTAGGCACGTTAGCAAGGAGCTAGATGGAAAGTGGAGCAGCCAGGACGCAACCTGCTAAGCCATAATGCCAGCCACTAGCACTATGTTTTTAATCATACTGTGGAAGGCCATTGCACACAATTCTGAAGAATACGTATAGGTTTTTACTCATATAAGAAAAAAAAAAAAAAAACACTGATACCCAATCTTATATACTACTCTATACTCAAAGGCTTTTTATGTCTATTGCCAACAACAGAGCACAAAGAAAATGAAACCCACAAGAAAGGGGGTGGTACCAAATCATGGCCAGGCTTTCACACGGACAAACAGGGAAGCCTCCTAAAAACCATAATTTGCATTCTGCCCAAAATCATCTCCTCCACTACTGGCCCCATCCTATGGGCTGAAAGTCTGCCCTGTGATAGTGACTCCTCTGACTGAACATCTTTGCAGTTAGAAAGTGTCTTCAGAAGAATACCATGTTGTCACATACATCCCATTGTGAATCACTTCCTGTCATCTTCTCCAATGTGACAGCAGGCTCCAAGTTGCACATGGAGTCATTCGAAATTTCAAAGGTCACAAAGATGAGTTCAGAGCGTAAGACAAAGCCGATTTGCGATCCTGAAAATGGGGTCAGAAAACCTGCGCTGGAGGGTGAGCCCAAGGATTTAAGGAGCACAGAGCTCCAGAGGAAAGAGAGGCACAGGGACCAAGGAAGGCAGGGGAGGGTTTTCTGGTTTGCCCTTCCCTTGTGGATTCCATAAGTCCACCTCCTGGCACTGCTGCTGGTTTGCCTCTGCAGAGCTGTGCCTGTATTGCTGTGAAGATGGTGGCTGTCATTTCAGGGGAACACATGCATAAAAGGAATCCCTGACACAATGTGAGGAGGGACAAGGAGAGAAAGGGTGAGGGGGAGCCAGCAGCAGGGGAGGGAACTCTAGATGGTTATGTTAAAAAGGATTTGTTCCACTGTCAAAACCAGAAAGCGCTCCCCAAGAGCCAGCTTTAGGGAAGGAAGTCTGAAGTGACAGAGAGGGGGTGGGGTGCTATTAAAGAGGGCTCTCTGGAGAAGAGGCTGAAAGGAGGGGAGGGGAAGCAGACCAAAGCCAGGTGTGGCCAGAAAACCCACCTCTGGAGGGTTATGGTCAGGGAATGTTTAGAGGAAGCAGGGGAACTGGGTTTCGGTGCTGCTGAGGCTTGGGCCAAAGAGCTGCCAGAGCCCCCATTTCTCTAGGACATGGACAGCTCTTCAATCCCAGCCAGCAGAGCACTTGCCCATTCCTGGTTCTTCCCAGCGATTGGGTTAGGGCCCAGTGAGAGCCAGGCTCCTACCATTGCAGAGACCACTTGTCTGTGCACACCCTCACCTGTGCCCCATCCTGGGGACAGACATCAAACTCTTCTCCCAGCCCAGAGCAGGGGGCCCAGGTCACACTGGCATGAGTCCCCACTTGGGCTGGGCTGTGCTGGTGCTCAAACAAAGACATATTCGGACCCTCCCGTGGAGATAAGGAGCACTGTTGCTGGTCCCAGAGGGAGCTGGCCTTAATCTGCTGCACACTGAATGACAACAATGTTAAGAATGAAAATATGGTTTGGGGGTATAGTCCCCAGGAGCCCAACATTTTGGTATTTAAAGGAACTTTAATGAGCTTAAGAGGCTAATCTGGAGTTCGGGAGGGGGTGTTTTGTTTTGTTTTGTTTGGAAAAATCCTTTTAAAGGCTCCTGAGGCTCCACAAGGAAGGAGCAACTGCACTGAGTCCAGGAGTGGTGGAGGTGTAACTGAAGGGGCGGGATGGAATCAGAAGGGCACTTCTTGCAGCAGCAGAACCAGGTGCTCCAAAGACAACGGGGGGCTCCTTCCAGGTTGGAGAAGTGAGATCTTCAAAGAAACTGCAGAGTTGAGAACAAGTGACACAAAGACAGCCTGGCAGAATGCTATCCAGCCTTTTCACCCAATGAGTCCTCCTCCTTTTTCACTGGTGACAGCACCAGATGAAGCCTCTCAGACCCTCCTCCGCCCCCCAGGACACACCCTGTGGCCGAATACAACTCAGCATCCACTTAGGTGCCAGGAACATTCAGGAAGGTTTTGGTTGACCAAGGAGGAACATGTAAAACGAGAGTAACACCCCTTACCAACTATTTATCTGAGCTCCATCCAGTAACTATTCCTTAACTGGGTGGTCATGTAGCAGGACCATTATTTTGTGCATCTGAACGGCTACTTCAGTTCCTGCAAGTAAGATATTCAAAGGGGCACTAACAGTCCACAAAGATGGCCTGGGACAAAGGAAATAAGGCTGTTTGAGAGATGGAATTTAAGTAGTCTCTGGTGCTTGCAAGAGTCAAGTTAACAGAGGTCTACAGAGCAAGCATAGGAGTGGGCAAGCAGAATGGGGCAGGGCCAGATGTGAAGTCTAGATATAGCATGTGCTACATTCCCAGCAAGGCTGGATGCTTTCAATTTTTTTTTTTAATATAGACAAGTCAGTCAAGGTGATCCAATGCACAGTGACCAGATATCTACCAGGGCTCATTTGTTACATGACAATAGTGATCAAACACAAGTCTAATGGGGTGGAAAGGCACTGCAGTCTAGTGCCAGAAGAGCCAGACATATTTGCTATTATCCCAAAATAGGATCCCCAACTGGTAGCTTGAAAGGTCGAAAGAGACCAACTCCAGTCATGTGGCTTCGGTTACAGGACCAGGAAAAGCACAGTCTACTTCATATTGCAATCCTAGGGAATCTGGCCATGGTTTCATTCAATTCTGGCCAATCCAGACATGACAGCCAGGTGATAAGCTCTACAGATGATTTGGTTGCCTCATCCCCCACTGAAAGGAACAGCACAGAAGTGGGTTCCCAAAATCCTCTTTAACACTTCAGACTGGGGGGGTGGTGTTTGTGATGGGACCCACAGGGTAGGAAACCGATGGAGGGCCACAGTTGCATTCCTTACACAATGTCTCCCCTAGTACCTCACTGTTTCTGCTGCATTCCAATTGCATCTGCTGTCTAATGCCAAAAGAAACCTAATCCCCATCCTAAGTCTCATTTTATTTATTTTCAGTAGTGTGAAAACAAACATGTAGCCAGATTATGGTGTTTACACCTCCTTTCTAGCCGATATAGCTCTAATCCTCCTGCTAATTAATGCCAGGGCCATGGCAGTTTTATTAATTTCATCTTAGTTAAAAATATAGAGACAGATCATTGTGCTGTACAAAAATAACAATTTGACATTTGGAAGGTGTTTGCTCCATTTCAGCTAGACATTTGGCTAGCTTTTGTGTAATATATGACAAAGAGACACAAAGCGGCAGTCAACACTGGTCAATGATAACATAACTAATTCTAATTGTGATAAGTTGACTAAAATGTCCCATATCATGCTAGGCAAAGAGGCTAAGGAGAAAATGCAAATCCTAAGGAACACAAAATTGGATGCTCTTTCCAGCAAACAGGCCACTCTCAGGGACATGAGATAGACAAGGGTCTTTTTTCCTCTGTCCTCTCTGACGGTCACTCAGGAACCTTTTCTAAAAATTGTTCCTAAAATCGCTACCTCCCCCAAACCAAGTCTGAGAGAGCTGCTGGCAACAACACTGTTCTGACATCCCTAAGAGAATTCCAGAAAAGCATACAGGATATTCCTAAGGAGAAGTCTTCTGCCTGTTGGGAACAGATCAGGGTTCTCCCAAGGAAAGCCCCACTCCATCCAGCCCCAACCTGCTTTATCTCAACCTGCAAGTAACTTACCTAAGAAACTCTTTCTGGAGATGTGAAAGAGCATTTTAAAAAGCACTTCCATAACATGTTTTTAAAAATGAAAAACCAGTATAGTAGAGCTAACACTGTAGGTAAGGCAGAAATTTCTTCCAAATCTGTCTACTGTGGATGTGACGGCACTTCGTTTCCCATCACTCATTCCCAGTGTGGCACAATTGTGTACTTGGTAATCAAATCAACATGAACTTGATAAAACTCAACAATAACATTTTGTAAGATGCATTTAGTCTAAGAACTTTAAATAAACTTCTGGTTGTGTAATGAGTATTTTAAACCCTTGGCTCTTTGCTCACTTCTAAACACCATAACCCAAATAATTTCTTTGACCTTAAAAAATTAGCTGATGAATTAATAAATGAATTGTTCTCATCAGAAAAACAGGACCCGATCATTAGCTCCAAAAACCTTCTGAAAACTAGAAAAGCTACAACAAAGACACTTCCCTGAAGTTGGTAACAGTCTTTTAGTTAATACAGAAGTTGTAAATAAGCAAAATTAAACTAAAAGGCAAGACAATGAACTGTCAGAAATCTGAATGTAACACCAAAGAGGAAAATAACTGTTTTTTTTAAAGTGTTGCATTTATCTAAGGATCAAAACACTGCATAAGTCTAAAATCAAAAACAATGTTCATATTTAGAATTCTAATTTCCAGAACATTATTAACTCCTACTATCTAATTTTATTTCAGAATTTTATGTCTGAGATTCCGAAAAAGTCTCAACCAGGAACGAACACATATAGAAAGAGAAACCACCTACAAGCAGAAAATGCTTCCTATCACTCTCTAAAATTAAAACCAAAAACAAAAAGAGCTAAGTCTGCCTGCTAGAACACAGCCACAATCCATGCACCGCACTTATTCTGAGGTAAGCCTCCTACAATTCAATGCAGACATCAATTTATTACCTAGCTGTGTTTGATTTTCATGTTCCTTAAATTTTATTGTGCCAGGAGTGGGGCCAACAAAAGATAAAGTAGAGCAAAACTCTAACAATTGCCTCTGTAATTTTATCTTGGGTTTCTTTTATGAGTAACTGCATGCCCAATTCTGATCTCCAAGTAATGTCACAGTAATAAAATCAAACTAACTCCTCCTTACACACACATGCCGCCTACACCACGTTGATAAAATGCAGAATTCACTCATTACTGACCCTAATAGAGATCATTACTAAAATTGTTTTCTCCCCAAGGCTGTCAATCAATCAGTAGGTCAAAAAAAAAAAAAAAGGATAAAGAGAGAAAGATCTACATGTGATATCCACTTTCCCCATTTCAGCCACTTTCTTTGGAAAATTGGGCTGCTCCAGGAGAAAGAAAAGAAAACATGGACCAGCCCTCTGAGGAAAGGTTTCCCAAGGCCTGTGATTTGCTGACATGTGGGGAGTTATGATGCTGTGAGAACAGCCCTGATGACAGCAATACTATCCCACACTGCTCCTTAGATGTCCAGAACAATCCAGAGGATAATGATAAACTTCATATGTGAGGGGAGAGGGCCCCGCCTGACCCACCAAGCTGCCAGGCACATGAAAGAAACAATATAAACTTGATTTAAATGTGGGATCCTTTCCAGAAGGCTTAATTATCCATTGTATTACCACACTCCTGTTATTCAACAGTCTCTTCTGTCTCAGACTTAAGTCCAGCTACAGCATTTCTTTGGAACAAATTCAGGGAAAACTCAAAACTAACTAGATCGCAGAGGACTCAGTTAAATGGGGAACAACAGCCATATAAATAGAAGTCTCACAGGCTGGAAAATATTTGGGTTGTCTGGTAGCTTTCAGGAACGGGGAGACAGCTGACTCCAGCCCCTCAATATCCACACCTATAGCACCCTGATGCTTGATGCGATATGGCACATCTTCATCAGCTTTGTAAATGCCGTCACCCCACCTAACCAAGCTAGATTTCTTCCACGACTTACTGAACAGTGGACGTGGACTGCAGTTTTACTCTCCGAGGGTTCACAACTCAGTGTTGGCCACTCTTGCCTTAAATGCTTACTTTGGATAATCAGAAGATACATGTATTCTAAAGGGAGTCATAATGCATAAATATGACATTCTGAAATCTTCCAACGAGCTGTCCTGTGCCCAAGATGCCCTTGTTGGTTCTTTTTTTATTAGAAAAACTTGATGTTTGACATCATGAATATGTAACAACTAAGTGTTAAAATACAGTTTTCACCTTTTTAACTGGCTGCCTGATACCATGGATACACAGTCAATAATCCAAATGCAGAACTGCCCAACACCCAGAAATGCACATACAAATGGCTAAGACAATTACAAGCCCACTCTGTTAATATACAAGCCCACTGAAGACTTCAAATGAACCATTTATTAGCCTTTCATTTCAATGTGTAGAAATAGCATTTGGACGTTATTAATTTTGGAGAGGAAAATGCTGCCTGAACATACACTCTTTCTCAAGTGCCCCATAATTTAAGATCTCATCATTGCCCTACCACTTAACTTCCATCTCATTTTCCTCTCCATTTATCTTATCTGGGCTGCTAGTTTTTAAAAGATCCACCTCCCCCCTCCACACCCCCAAAAAAAGCAAAGTTACTTTCATAAATGCAGTAGGGAGAAAAGGTGTGATTCTGTCCTGGCTATTGTGTAGAGCTGGGTTGTATCCCCCTTGGGGATAAAAACCTGGTCATCCCACATGGCCTCTAGGCAATACTGAGTCCTGCACTCTTAAGAGGAGACTTTCAAGAAATAGGTGCCAGTTAAAACAACACAGATGGAAAAAAAGTGCTAGGCTAGAAGCCTCCTGAAGGCAGGCTTTAGACTCTGATTATTCTCTCCTCACCTAGTCCAATGTTTTGCATATAGAAGCCCAATAAAAAGCTTGTTGAATAAAGGATTGTGCCCTCTGCCTAAATAACAACAAAAAGGAATCCTCTTTCTCGTACAGCCACTATCATACAGGTTAAAACCATTCAGATTATCAAATAAGTTAAAATGTTATTTTATTGGAAGAAGAGTAGTAATTGGGTTGTGGAACAGAGGAGAAAAAGGGAATTTTTAAAAAGGAACAAATTCATCTAAGTGAATCTAAGAATCAATGGAAAGGCTGGGCACAGACCAGTAATGACAGTGTGCCATGAGCAAAAGAGTACCAGCAACAAGATTGCTTCAAAATAATTTTTACATGAAAATTATAAGCCTCCATTGTAACATCAACACCTTTCTGAACAATGTAGGTCACACCCCTCTATGAAATCTTCTTAGTTCTGGCCAACAGCTGGCAAGTTGATCCCTGCAATTTTCCCTTTGCAGAAATAGCTTTGTGCAGGGAGAACTGACCCTCGTGGGCTAATAAGCCCAAACCCCACCAAACCTGAAGGGCTGAGCTGCAAGGGACATTGTTGTGTTAAGTACTTTCCAACAACTGTTTCTTCTCCTCTTGACACAGCCTGACTTCCTTAAAGAAGATCTGATGGCCAGACAGCTGTGTTGACCCTTAAGCCTTCTTTGATTCGTGAATTTTTTTTTTAACAAACAGAATAGAAATTCACAACTCAAATCCTTTCCTAAGCTCCGATACTTCTGAGTTTGCTCCGTTGTGCCTGAAGGATGTGGACACTTCAGTGATCGGTAAGCAGAAAGATAAAGATTGGGTCCACACAATAACAAAACCCTCAGATGAGAAATGCAAGAGAAAAGGGAGCAATCCCGCCCGCAGCTTTATCCGAAGATGATACATGGAGCTGTGTGGGTGAAATCTGCTTCATTACCTAAAAGTTGTGTGCTTTTACACTCAAGTCGCTGTGGCAATAGACAGACTAGCAAGAACAGACACGGGTACATTTGCTTTCAAAAAATGCTAACCATAATAACTACTTCGTGGAGTGCTCACTTCTTTACATATTTCTGTACTATCCCAACTCATCCAAAATTGGGCACATATTCTTTTTAGTTCTGAAAAATGCAGACATATTATTTTCCCCAGACAATACTAAAAAATGCCTAGGGTACTCTCCACGTAGGGGTAAAATTCAAGCGCTTTGTGGCAAAAGAACTCTGCGTAGTGCAAATAATTTTTAGTGTTGTCCGTAAGTCTAATACCTCTGACCCTGTGTGGTAAGTCTCATAGTCCTGACAACATAAAAACGAACATTTTTCTGCTCTTTCTGGGTGCTGTCGCACACTCGCTTTCATTGTGTGTTCCCTGGAACTGCTTTTTCATGCAAGCCAACCCTCCCTGGGCTGCCGTCATAAAGTGCAGATCCTTTTATTCAAAATTCTGCGCGTGCACGCGCGCGCCTACTGCTCCCAGCCCTAATGCATCAAAACAGTGGCCTCCCTTTCAGCCACTTTTCTCTGCTTCAAACCCCTCCACGGCCCTGCAAAGCCAATGCTCCTACTCATTAGCTATTGTCACTGTATTAGTTCCCTCTCCTCTTATCCTCTGAGTTCCTTGCCCGGCGAGAACAAGAAAATCCGTCTAGCTCCCACTGCCTGTTCTCCTTCAGGCTTTAAGCATTACAGAAATGTAGATTCGAAATAATCCACTTTCTTAAACACCTGGCTCGGAATCCTCCTCGAACACACAAGAACATTCAGGTCCACTGGCGGGAGCCCGCCGCGTTGGCAGGCAGCAAAACACATCCTGACCGCAGCCAGGGTGGAGGCGCAGGATCGAGGAGGGGGCTTCAGGTCGGTCCCCAATTTCTGTGCTAACCGCCCCTGCGCCCGAGGGGGAGAAGGGAACCGAGGGGGACGAGGAGAGGCAAAGCAAACGGTCCTTCGCTTAGCTCGGAGCTGCAGCAGCGTCCCGACTCTAGTGGACAAAATCGAACAGGACACAGCACACAGGGGACAGAAGCCGGGAGCTCCTGACAGCCTCCCTGCCCCGCATCAGCACGAGGGTGACCCAGACACCTGAGTAAGACGGAGCGGGAACCAGCAAAGAGGCAAGCGTCACTGATAATTCCCACATTCCACCCCAGCCCACCCCCAGGGGCATCAGGTAAACAGGGAGACCCAGCCCGCAAGGGCCAGAGACCCCAAAGCAGTGGCGGCTGGGAACGGTCGAATCGCGGGAATAAGGCCTAAAAAGAACTGAAGGCTAACTGAGCAGATCCAGGACGGCGACCACAGCGCGCGCTTCTGCAGTGCGGGGACCAAGGCTGCGCTCACTGTTGCTGATCCCCGCTGTCCAGGGCTGTACACAGGACGCGGGTGCAGGGGAGTTGTCTCTGGAGTGTGGGTCCCTCTCGGAAGAGGAGGGGGTAAAGAAAGGTCGAAATCGCGACGCACACCGACGGCGACGCGGAGGGCGCGCTTCGGTGGCGCGGCCACTTACTTCTCGTAGTCATACTTGCAGTAGAGCTTCTTGTCCCGGTAGAAGCAGGTGGTCTCCAGGGGCTCTTTGCAGGAGGCGCACTGCACGCACTGCTCGTGCCAGAAGCTGTCGTTAAGCCGCAGGAGAAACCTGTCCGAGATGACCCGCTGACAGCCTTCGCAGACAGACTTGGGGCTCACCGCTCTGCCTGCAGCCGCAACAGAGATCGAGGGTGAGCTGCCCCGGCCGGTCAACCCCGCCAAACCCAGTGGAGACCCGCTCTCCATCCCTTCAGGCCCACGAATCCCCCTCACCCCGGGCTCCAACATGCCCCCATCCCCGGGAGAGTGCTCAACTCATCAACCAAGCTGGGGCTTGGAAAAATCAAGCCAATCTAAGTGGCGGCGTTTCTAACAAACCAGGACTTCGTGGGAAGTTCGTTCCTAGTCAGGGAGGCAATAGAAATTAATAAGCAGCTCTTAATTATCAAACGTACCCAGGTATGCGCGCGAGCGTGAGCGCATCCTGGAAAATTAGATTTAAAATAAATGTGCGCTCCCAGGTTTATCGCATCGCATCATAATTAATCTAAATCACTCACTATGCTTGTCTGTCTTGACTTTTTTTTTTAAACAAAGAATGAGTAAGAACCATCCGCTTTTTTCTTTCGTTAAAACGCAATTTTATTGGGGGGGGGGGAGGTTGGAACAGACCTTAAAATTTCTTTTTTCTTCTTAAAATGTCCCGTGGGTACACGGGAAAAAAAAAATACCACGTCGCCCCCGGGCAGGCACAATGTTCTTCAAACCAACGAACACCCAACTGCTGCCTCTTGGCGGCCGTGCAAATTGCAGATGGGTTGTTCATAATTAAGAAGCGTCAAAATACAGGGAAGAAAAAACAAACAGTTAAAAAGCCGCGCCTGGAGACCTCGGGCCCCGACTCCCGTTGTCAGTCGGGCACGTGCAGTAGCAGTGCGTGGCGCGAACCGTTCTGTCCTGCTCCCTGGAGTATTTGTTTGGTTCCTTGAGCTTGAGGAAACAGAGGTGCCTTCTTCGGGGTGCTACTTGGCCGCCTTGGGGGCACAGTTCACAGCTATTTCAAGGCGGCCCTGTCCCACGGTAACAATGCTCTTGCGCGCCCGGCCCATTTCCCTGCAATACACTTCTCGCTTTCTCCTTCGGGGTTGGAAGCGGGGCGGGTGGCTTTGCGGAGTGGGCAAGGAGGGCCAGGAGAAGCAGCGAGCTGGTTCTCAAGGCGAACCTTCTGTTTTCTTTCAGCCAGATCTCGGCGTCCCCGGCCAAGACTGGGACGTTGGGAGCCGACGTGGGCCAGGCTGGAGGCTCCGGGCTAAATGTGACGCCTGCCGGGGCCCCTGGAGGCTGGGCTAGGTTCGGAGGTTGCGGAAAGGCGCCTTGAAAGAAGGGAGCTCTAGGTGTAGGTGCGTGATTTCGATTCGTCTGGAGTGTGGGGAGCCTGGGGATGCTTCTGTGTATAAAGTGTCTCCAGCCGAAACGTTTTAACCATGGCCATGGCGGTCCCGAGGGAGGGAAAGAGCCAAGAGATTGAAAGGACAAAACGAAAAACTCCTTCCCGCTTAAAAAAAAAAAAAAAAAAGAATCCCTAAACGTAAAATACCTGCTTCCCAAACTTGAAAAGCGCCATGGGCGGAGTAAAACCCGGTAATGAGAACCCCTGGCCTCAACTCTGGGAGCCCCGAGCCTGACATCCTTCGGGGGCCATTGACTCGCTGCTCCTCCGCGGTCACCTAGGGGTTGGGGCGGGGGTGGAGGGACCCGCTGGACCTGAGATCTAGCTCCAGTTAATTAAAGCCGAAGCGAGGGCCCCGCCGCGCGGGCTAATCCCCGCGCTGCGCTGCCCACCGGCCCGGAAAAGCCCCTCGGCCGTGCCCAAGACTGAAATTGGGGTTGGGGTTGGTGGAGGCGAGAAGCTACTTCGAACTTGGGGGCTCCCGGCCTCGACTTTGAGATGCTTGACACAGGCCTCCGAGGAAAGCATGGCATTTAAGAGACGTCCATCAGCTCCGTGATTAAAAAAAAACCCAGCCCTGGGTACTTTTAATCACTTGCCACTCAGACGCCTATGAACTAGCTCTCCGCTCCTCTCGACTAGAGGGAATTCAGTGCCCCGCGCCTGACACCTGGGGCGGCTTGTGGGTTTTATTTGGGGAGGGACGACTCTAGAGGACTGACGGACTGCCAGGGAGTGGGCTCAGCTGAGTGCGGGAAGAGGGGCTGTAGCTCCTGGGTCGCCTAGCGGGTCCCAGAGAGCTGGGCTCCAAGCTCCGGACCTGGCGGAAATAAGGTGCGCCCGGGGCGCGTGGCCTGAACACTCACCCAGCAGTGAGGAGAAAGAGGCCGAGGTCTCGATGGCGCTCTGGAAGTTCTCCTCCATCTTCAGGCCGTCCAGCATGTTCGGGCCGCGCCGGGAGAACCTGTAAGTGGAGAGGAAACCAGGCGTCTGGCGTCCGTGCCCCCGGGACTCGGCGCCCGCAGCTGCCACACCCCTGGGAAAAGACGGAGGGAGTGTCCAGGGCCACCAGAATGAGCCGGGGGATAGAGTCCAGCCAAGAGCAGTGAGGGGTGGGAGGAGAGAGACGAGGCACAGCGAACTGCTCAGACTGATCTGATTTCACTTGAAGTCAACGCGTTTTGTACTTAGGCCTCCGCCCCCCAACTGCGTTTCTCCTTCTCCAACCCTCCTCCTCTGTCTCCAGCCTCAGGTTTCCCATCCTGAGTCCGGCTCCGCCCCAACCTGTACGAACGCGGGCCCTAGGGAGATGTCTGCTGCGGTGTGATGGGGCATTACAGCACTGGGTGTCCTCCCTCGCGCGGCCGGGCCCAAGCACGCGGGACGACGGAATGTGCAACCCTTTGCCGCGGTCGCCTGGGTGGGCCCTCACCTGCCTTGGGCTCGGGAAGGGGCAGGGTAAGGGACTCGCGGAGCGTCCCTCTTGCTTCCGGACTCCTGGCGCGGCGCGCTGCTGGGGGGCGCGCGGGAGCGGGCGTGCGGGGCGCGTGGGGAGGTCCTCCCGCCGGTCGGCCAGTGCCGGGAATGTCTGGAGGAGCAGAGGAGTCGCCTCGGGGAGGAGCCGGGACTGGCCCGGCTCACTCTTGGATGCATTTCAATTCCACTTTCAGAAACACGCCCGCCAGAGCCAGAGCCCAGGACGGGCAGCCTTCCTTACCTGATGGGCGGGCGAGCTCGCAGCTGCCAGAGCGGAGTGGAGTTGCGGAGCGCCGCGGGAAGCTCCGGTCTGAGAAGGCGTTGCCCCCGCCGATGCAGCCCGAGCAGCCACCCCCAGCTCCGGCGCGCCGGAGAGGGAGCCGGAGCGAACGCCGGCCCCTGGCTCTGCTCCTCGGCGCGCCCGGGCCGGGCCAGGACGTGGCCACGAGCGGCCGGCCTTCCCGGGACGTCCTGCCCGCCCGCGTCGCTCTTCAGGGGGAGGGGAGGGCCGGATGCTTCTCCGAGGCTTAGCGGAGAAGGCGGAGGCCCAGGGTCCTGGGTGCAAGTCGGCCCTGCTTCGCCGGGCGGATCCCGCCGTTTCTGACAGGGGCCGCTGCGCTGCGTGCGCGGCCGAGGAAAGGGGGTGGGGTGCGCAGGGCGGGGGGCTGGGAGCGCGTCCCGCGGCCGGGCTGCGGGGCTCTCTTTCCCTGCTTGGCTGAGCCGCCGACCTCGCGGCCGCAGCCCACTGCGTCCCTGCGCCGCCTCGACCTCCCGGGCGCGCAAAGTTTCCTCCCCTCCACGTGGAACTGTTACCTCGGGGCGCCCCGGCCGGGCCTCCTCCGGGCTCTGCGCGCCACCTGGCCCGCGGCCGCTCTTCAGCCACTCACCGCTAGCGGTAACAGCGCGGAGGCCCGCACCGGCGGCGGGGAGTGCCCGAGCTCTTGGCCGCGTGTGACTTGAGGGCGCTGGCAACCCCTTCCCCGTCGCCCAGGAGCTCCGGCAAGTTCCCAACTTCCACTGGGAAGCTATGGGACCCACAGCTGACGCTTGAACCCGGCCTGCGGGAGAGATGGGCTCTGACCCTCTGAGGATGAACTCGCCAAGGCACTGAGCAGAGTCGGCTACGGGGACGCCCTTAGGCAAACTCAGTACCTGGGAGGAGAAAGCGTTCAGTTCCCCGAACCATCTACCTGAGCTCACAATGTCAGACCTGCAGCCCCTCCCAGGGGAGGCAGCAGACTCTTCCTTTCAACACATCCACCATAGCACTGGCTGTTAGTGGAACACTTAGTTTCCTGCCAGGCATAGTCCCACAGTCAACTCGTTCAGTCTTTACAACACTGTGAAGTGGAGACAATTGTTATCCCAACAGTACAGGTGAGGGGAACAACACGGAGCCCCCTGGAAGCCATGTCCCAAGTTCAGTGGGATTCTCTAGGGACCACACAGTTCCTAAACTGGACAGAGCTCACTTAGAATTGGAGGCACCTTGGCGACGTGAACCAGAAGACATGGCAGGTGGCAAGGGTTCTCCATGGCTGTCTCAAGGCCTGGGCCCTTCCTCAGTTCGAAGGAGAAAGTACAGAGAGCAGCTTGTCCCAGGGGAGCAGTGACCCCACTTGCCATCGTGTGTTCTATCAGCAGACACCAGCTAACGCTGACTTCAGAGAGACAAGGGGGAAAGATTGAAGACTGTAATCCCTACAGCTGAAGACCACTTTGTACCTTTTGGGGTAGGTTCAGGTACATAATTTTGCTTGATCTCTCCAACAAAGCTATGAGGAAGGCGGCACAAATAGTTTTATCCGTTGTTTCAGATGAGTCTTTGGGGCTTGGCATGGCTGGGAGATTTCTCCGACATGGCCCAGATGGTTTGTGGCATGCTTCTTAACACTTGACCTTGTCCTTACAACCACCCCAGCCTGGGCAGGGTGTGATATGTATGTGTGTATTTATATATATGTATATGTATGTATATGTATGTATATGTGTGTATGTCTATACACACACAAGTATCCTTAGGATAATATAGGGGGAAATTTTGCCAAGAAAAACAAAGTGAAGTAGAGAAAATATAACCATAAGGGAAATTTGCAAATGGCCAGCAGAATTTTGGTTCCACTGAAGGTCTTGAATCTATGTAATACATTAAACTAGCAGTAAGAATGTTCCTGTGGTAGCAACTATCTGGAAAGTGGATAGATTCTTGTTTGTTCTGAGACCCAGCTCTTTCCAACACTTCTTGCATCTGGAAGACAGCCTGATTAGTGTCGATTACACAAGTTTTGGGTAGGAATGTCTTTCCTCAGCTGGCCATTGGGCACTTTGGGATGGGGACTGGGTCTCATGACCACATTAGAAGCTGCTGTTGTTTGTGTAGAGCCAGGCACACAGATGGGTTGAGCAAATACCATTTCCTTGGCTGAGGGACGAGTGGCGCTCTCGCTGTAGGTAGGAAGCCCTGCAGAGAAGGGGAGGGGCAGGATTGTGAGGACCTCAATTTCCATTCCCAGGTCTGCCACTGAGTTTGGGCCATTGGTTCGACTCTCTGGACATCAGGACCTGACATCTGGCGTGAAGACCATGTGCAACATGATCTGAAAGGCCAGCAGGCTGGGCAGCAGCCCCAACGGCTTACAGTGTGCTAACTCCAACTCCAACTGCCTAGTGGTGCCTAGGTGTGGACTTGGCTGATGTGCCTAAACCAATAGAGATGCAGCTTTCTTTGTTATGATTTATTTGAGGTTTCTTTCTTTTTTAAAAAATTTAATTTAATTTTTTTTTCAATTTATTTCACCTCTGCCAGTTGGAGATCATGAATCCCATTCCTACCCAGGACAGATTTGCTTCAGTCCTAGCCACTTCAGTGACTTGATGGGTGGACAGACAAATGGAACATCCTGATCATGCCTTGTGCTCCATTCTGATCTCAGATGCTGTCATTTTGCCTTCTAATGAAAGAAGTGTCCACAGAGTCACTATCCTGAAGTCTTTTATGACGGATAATCTGTAGTCCTTCTTTTAATGAAAAGATGCATTTGTGAAAATGAGGTGAATGACATTCAGAAGAGATCCTTCTCCCAAATTGTGCTTTTAGAGGTGGAAGTGATTTCAAGCACCTCTGGTCCAACTATTTAGTTTGCAATGGGTCAAAATAGACTTTCTGAAAGTTCCCTCCCTCTGGTTCATTGATTCCTCAAGGTCACCCATTCACAAAGTCAGATTCTGCTTTCAAAACCTTCAGATGAGGGGATAGCTGTCCATTCTGCCCACTCTTCTCTGAACCTGATACAGCTTTTCTGTGACTCCAAGTTATGGCTCCCAGACCCATTGCAACTTTCTGGTGATGATGTGTTCAGAGTCTCATCTCCTTTCTTGGGGGAATGAAATACCCATCAAGGCGACCAGATTTCAGGTCAGCATTTCCAGTGGCTGCTGTTGACCCACACTGTATGCCTTAGGAGCAAAACCTTCTCAGTCCTTTTCTACATGGGCTGATGAAGACACATATCTGCCACATTGCACTTGTACAGTTAGCATATGGGCTGAGTGTGACAGCGTGCACTGTTTGCTGCCAAGAGATAGGGCTCTGTTGTGAACACTGGGAATCTTGCATCTTCAAGCAGATCCCAAGAGATCTGGGAACCATGTCTGAAACCTAGTACTTTTCTTTGAGGGGGAAATTGTGAGGCCTTGTCAGATTGGTCTGGAAGCTGC
The DNA here is from genome assembly GCA_949820135.1 of Sylvilagus floridanus. NCBI lineage: Eukaryota > Metazoa > Chordata > Mammalia > Lagomorpha > Leporidae > Sylvilagus > Sylvilagus floridanus. Next base: position 126,896,544 of record OX463225.1, read on the forward strand.
CATCATTGGCAGAAGTTAGGCAAGGGTCAGTGAATGGGGAATATCTTTGGGGCCCATTGTGAACCTGGGGGCAGCTCTTCACATAGGAGGCCCCCAGATCCCACTCTGCCTTATCTTCTGTCTGAGGTCAAAATGCAGTTTGTAGATGGGCTGTAGACTTGCTGTGGAGCTGACCCTTTTGAGGAAGAAAACAGACAAATGAAACACACCAGACTCACGAGTCTCTGGTCTGCGATTTGGGGAGAGACTTGGGGATGAGGGCGTCAGAGACCGATGCTTGGTGGGAGGGAAGAGGAGAGGGAGGGACGGACTTCCTGGTGTAGAGTGGAGATGACAGGAACATGTTTTTTTACTTTCCTCTTCTTGTTCTCATTTCTGTGTTTTATTAAGGGAAACACAAAGGGAAAATTGTGTTATTTGTTACAAAGTGTCAAAGTGTGTTTCTAGCAAGAGGAGAAGAAGCAGATACAGTACTGCCCAGACAGAGACAGCAATACTGTAACAGAGGCATCCAGAGGCTGGCTAGAGAAGGGATACACTTGAACTCCATGCTACCCTGAGCTCTGATTTCTTTTCCCGTGAGCCCCTGGTCCTGTGTTAACATTCAGATCTCTCAACAAAGCTGGAGGACCAGGCACCTCAGCACTTTCTAGGGTGAAAGGGGACATCCCAGCCAGCTACTGGAAAAGGAAGGAAATCACATGGTGCAAATGTGTAAGACAGATGCTCCTAGCAACATAGTAAGAACAGCCTTGGGCAAAAACGGAGCTCAGCCAGACCTGCACAGATACCGTTTAAACCCAAGGATGAATCCCAGGTCTGTCTGACCCCAGGAGCCATCCTGTCAACCATTCTACAGTGCCACGCTCCCAGCCATACAGTGCAGCCTTTGGACTTTACAGTGGAAGTATCCACACACCTACTATCCTGGTCTCCATGCTCGACTGTGAGCTCTCTCGGGATCTAAGTCAGACACCTCTGTGATTCTCCTGTGCACAGCACAGTGCCTCTGCTGGACTTCTCCATGCCGTGACTCAGTGTGCAAGAGAGAGCAGGTGCAGGCTTTTGAAAGACTTGCATTTAGACTCCATTTGCAAGCTGACATTTGCAAGCTACTTGACCCTAAATTGTTCAACCTATGCTTCTGTTTCCTTATCTGTATATGGAAAGGATAAGAGAATGCTCCAGAGTTTGGAGCATTGACAGTTACTGGAGAGGGTGAGTGTGAAACACCCAACAGTCAGTTCAACTTATTCCAATACCCTTTAGGTCACTTCCTAAATTCCCCATGAACAAGTGTATATTGCTTGTTGAAGGAAAATCACCTGACTTTGCCCCATTCTCATGAGCAAACAGAATCCATGCCAGCATTCAGACCATGTCTGTGTGCCTAATGACAGCAGCTGTCACTTTGTGACTGAGGCGTTTCTATGCCTGGGATAGGCAGTGCTCTAATGGCTGTGAGGGGAGCCTTGCAATTAGAGTGGTGGGTCCTGATGTCAGAGTTAAACTCCATCCTTAACTCTGCCACTTATGTTGCCCTTGCTCCCCAAGCTTCAGTTTCCCAATATGATGTATAGAGGGAATTATTGAGGTGTTTGTGTGCTAAATAAAATAGTGTATACAAAATACCAAACACAGTGATAGGCATGTAGCAAGGGGTCAATGAACTTAGCTGCTATCATTATCAGTTTCATCATTATTGAACAATAAGCTCCTCCAAGGCAGCATTTTATTTAAGTCCACAGCCCTACTACCTAGCAATTGGATGTAGGTGTCCAAAGAATGTGACTCAAATTAAGCTGAAGTGGATTGAAAACAGTCATTGGCAGTCAGTGAAGTTCATGGGGCATCTGGCTCTTGGTTCTGGCCGCAACTGACATGCCAATGCTTTTGGTACAACCCCACCAGCTCCTGGCAAGGCTGCAGATTGTAGGCCTCCTGCATGAGCCCCACACTCCTGGGCCCCATCAGGCCCTCTTTGACATCTACCCAGGATACCCTGGGGGTGGGGGCTTGGATATTAGAAGATGAGACACAAGGATTGAACACTTTAGGAACCCAAATGAGAGATCTGTGAAGAGGTGAGGTCTGTTGGCTCCTGGGCCCAATTTCCATGCCAGGACAATTCAGTTGCTATACAGTAAACATGTGGGCAGATTACTCAAAGGTCCCTGGACTGAAGGCCAAGGGAAGCAGGTTGGGAACCTGGCAAAACCTTTTGCAGTGCTGGGGTGTCCAAGCCCTACAGGCAGGCAATGTTCAGGCAGAGGCAAAAGGTCAAGACAAACTCTAGGCTGAAACAGGTGCGAAGACCACTTCCACTATCTCTCTAGCTCCCCACAGATAATCTTGGAAGGAAGGGACCTCCACCTGCAACTCACACACTGAGAACATTAATGCACAGGGATGCACGAACGGACCCTGGTCACACATACTTCTACCCTGATATGCCTTGATATGCCTTGCTTACTCAAGTGCTAACTTGTTTAACCACTACCATGTCATATCCAGTTTCCATGCAGGATTTGAGTGACATAGAAATACTATCAACATTGAAATGAACTTTTAAAAAATTATAATTCTGTTCTAGAAACAGAAAAGCAAACGTAACTTGTAGCTCATAGTTGAGTTGTGAGAGAATATCAAGCTTATTCTGTGTTTACAAGGTAAAACAGAAAAAGAAAAGCCCTACAAAATCACTGATTGGATCAAACTGTATATCAGTTATATTTATAGATTTCATTGGCTTTAGGAAAGCACCTACAATGAAAGAACAAAAATATAGAATTTATTTTTTAAAAATATTTATTTACTCTTTCGAGTTACACAGAGGCAGAAGAAGAGGCAGAGAGGAAGAGAGAGAGAGAGGTCTTCCATCCACTGGTTCACTCTCCACTTGGCCGCAACAGCCAGAGCTGCGCTGATCTGGAGCCAGGAGCCATGAGCTTCCTCAGGGTCTTCCCTTGTGGGTTCAGGGGTCTCCAAGGACTTGGGCCATCTTCCACTGTTTTCCCAGGGCATAACAGAGAGCTGGATCAGAAGTGGAGCAGCCAGGCCTCGAACCGGCGCCCATATGGGATGCCAGCACTGCAGGCGGTGGCTTTACTCGCTATGCCATAGCGCCAGCCCCTAGAATTTATTTTTTTAATATTAATTTATTTGAAAGGCAGAGTTACAGAAAGAGAGGGAGAGACACAGAGAGAGGTCAACCCTCTGCTGGTAATTACTAAAATAAAATTATAACATTGGGAGCAGAGAAAACGATAATGCAAAAGTGCTAAATGTAATAGTTAATAGTTTTCTCTTTGGGGCAGGAACTATGGTGACATTGTTTGATCTAACATAATTCTTTTTATAAAAAACAATATTTTTTTATTTGAAAGGCATAGTTACAGAGAAAGAGAGATCTTCCATCTGCTGCTTCACTCCCTGAATGACCTCAACAGCTAAAGCCAGGAGCCTGGAACTCCATCCAGGTCTTCCAAGTAGGTCCAGGGGTCCAAGCTCTAGGGCTATCTTCTGCTGCTTTCTCAGGCTCATTAGAAAGGAGCCGGATCAGAAGTGGAGCAGCCAGGACCCAAACTGATGCCCATATGGGATGCTGGTGTTGAAGGCAGCAGCTTAACCCACTGCACCACACCAGCAGCCCCTAATATAGTTCTTGGTGTATACTTGGCACCTGGTATAGTGAATGCCTGGAATGAGCAAATGAACACTGCAATTGAGAGTTTGATCTCCTCTGAGCTTCCTGGTACAAAGGGCAAAAAGAAAAAAGCCTGTCTAGACATATTCTTTTGCACCAGTATTAGGATTATGATTGTGGATTTTTTTTACCCCTAATCCTGGTACCTCTAGATCCTGTACCCAAGTAAGTAAACAGTGAACCCTTTTCCAACCCACAAAATAAATATTTGCTGCACAAATCTGAGATTACTAAAAGGAAAGCTTTTTGATGCATCTAAAATATGATTCCATCCCATCAATAATGTATCCGCAACTCTTTAAGATCTTTGAAATTCCAGGGGGGAGAATTTGTCAGGGAAGACATTCTAAGCAGATGGCATGGCCTGAGCAAAGCCACAGTGGGCAGAAGACCAAGGCAGGTTTGGGGGATCTTGGTGAACATGAGGAACTGGGGTAATCCAGGAAGCTCGCATCACGAGGCTTTAGAGTTTATGACCCTGTAGGCAGTAGAAAGTCTGTAAAAGTTTTGGATTAGAGGAGTGAAATCTTCAAGAGTATAGTCTGAGATGACTAAGTCTTAGAAGACCCATGTGACTGATGAACTCAAAAGAAAAAAGAAAAGGGAGGTAGAGTGGATGCATTTCTCTTACTCAAGTGTAAGCAAGAGAGGGGGGCCTGGTCTACAGCAGCGCAGCAGAAGTGGAAGGGGAGGGCCTCAGTAGCCAGCTCAGAAATGCTGTCAGCCACGTCCAGCGTCCAGCAGCTGATGAGCTGTGAACGGAGGACTGAGCAAGGGGGAAAGGCATGGAGGATGCTGGGGGAACGGTAGGACAGGAAGTGAAGTGGGAAACCCTGGCAGAAGAGCAGTGGGATGGGGTGCAATGCAAAGTTTGATGACTTTCCCAATGTTTGCACATTCATTATCTCACCGATTTCATATGCAAGTGGACTGAGATCCGCCCTCAGCGTCAGCTGTAGCTGCTCTGGCCCCATCAGAGCCGCCAAGTTTCAATGCCAAACTTCTGCCTGGAATCTTGCACCGGCACCAGGGCACCCACTTGCAGGTGCCCCGCCTGTTGCAGACAGCTCCGAGCCCTCTCCGGGGGCGCTCAGCCACCCCACGCCGTTTCTGCAGCAACAGCAGCTAGAAGCCAGGGAGTGCAAACACTCCGGTCTGCCATGCTTGCCAGGAACGGGGCTGGGTGTGCCCCAGAGTTCAGCCAGAGTCTCCCAGAACATCTGGGCAGGGTGGGGAGGAGTCTTCTGCCGCATCTCATCTTTCCTCCCGCTGGGCAGCAAGCTCTGGTTTCACCCCTGACTCACTCCCAGGCACAGGCCAGTAGTTTTGTCCCAGGCTACAGCTTCTCCCCTGAGCCCCGGGCAGACGTGTTTCTCACCTCCTCGTGCAGCGGGGCCTTGGTGAGAGAGCTCAGCGTGAGCCTTCTTGGATGCTACCAGCAATTGCATAAAGAGAGGAGACACTGGCCCTGGTCAGAAAAGTCAGCCCTGGATGGGACCCCAGCACTCCACCAGCCCAGCCTCTCCCTTCCTCAGATGTGAGGGCCCCTGCCTGGAGCTGCCACTTCCCCACGCTCTGCTCTTGCTAGCTTGCAGATCCTCCACACATACATTCTGAGGCCTCAGGATTGAGCCCTGTTTCCCAGGGAAAGTCCACCTTTCTCTGCACAAACTGCCCCCAAGCAACTTTTCTAACTTCATCTCTGCCACCCACACCTTTTCTCTATTCTCCCCTCTCACACGCAACCCCAGGCTCCATCAGTGACAGAGATGCCACCAGCCAACATTCTAGAGACATCCCTGGTCTGTGTACAGGTCATGTCCCCAGCCAAGTGCCCCCTCCCCTTTTCCTCTGCTCTCACTGACCCCTGAAGCCCACAGGCAGGCATGAGCACTTCCCCAAGCTCCCTTCGAGGGCTGCACCACCTTTGTCTGGGGGCATCACCAGCTTTCCTGCAGTGCCTGCCCCCTTCACCAGAGAACAAGCACGTCTGGGACTTGGGAGTTCTGTGCCTTCAGTACCTTACAGGGTCAGGCCCAGGTGACAGAGGAGGGAAGGGGTGGGGGGAGGAAGGGACAAGGCAGATGTTGACAGAGTTCAAAAGCCAGGACACACCAATGGGTACAGCAAAGTCTCCCACCTGCCCCTTCCTGCCCAGCTCTCCTCTCATATATAATAACCAGGTATCGGGCCACAGGCAGCCTTGCAGAATTTCTGTGTGCACATCCAAGAAAATGCACAATGTAAACCATTTGCTTCCCACTCTGTAATCCACAATACCCTAAACAGACAGACAGACAGAGACAAAGAGCTCGCACCAGCTAGTTCACTCCCCAAATGCCCACAGTGGAACAGGAACCAAGGCTGGACTGGGCCAAAGCCCAGAGCCAGAAACTCAATCCAGGTCTCCTGTGTAGGTGACAGGGACCCAACCACATGAGGCATCATGTGCACATTAGCAAGAAGCTGGAATCAGAAACAGATCCAGGACCTGAACCCAGGCACTCCGACATGGATGCAAGCATCCTAACTGCATACCTAACTGCTAGGCCAAACACTTCTCACAATGATATAAAGTTAAATGGAAACAGGGCTCTCTGTAAAGATAGGGTAAAATCTGGAGCTGGAGTTTCTCCCACAAATAGCTCCTTAAACCTCAAAACCAGAGAGCTGATAGCCCTTGACTGACACCACCCTTTGGGATCTTTGGAAGCAGATCCTGTGGTACCCATGCAACTACCTGGAAACTGGCAATGCAGTGTAGAAGCAGCATCAGCAATTTCAGGCCAGCCATCCTGGAAATCAGGACTTAATCAGGTACAGCCCTGGGTGCAGCCCAGCCCACTGCCTGCTGTTGCACATCCTGTAAACCAAAGACATGGATTTTACAGCTGTAGATGGCTTTCAGAAAGTAAAAGGAGAATATTTCATGACACATGAAGCTGATAGGAAGCTTCAACATCAGCATCTACGATAAGCTTTATCAGAACACAGTTACCCGTGTGAGTTCCTGCTCTCATATCAGGGCACTGTGGAATCGCTGGAACTGCATGACCACGAGTCTAAGATATTTATTACCTGGCCCTTTACAGAAGAAGTTTGCCAATCAGTGTTCTAGACCCAAGCCAGATGTTGAGATGAAATGGATTATTCTTTTAGGTATCTATACCCGGCCAGCTATGGATATCAGTGTTGAGATTTTTATTCCTTTAGAAGAAAGGCATCGAGGGTCCAGCTGACCTTTTTCAGCTGGTCAGCCCTGGAGTTCAAGATGTTCAAGATACGCAGGTGAAATTGGGCCGGGCCGTCCACCCAGCCTGCACGCTGTGGGTCACATTGCCCTCCTGCAGAGCCACAGGTGTCCACCAGAGGGCAGCAGCTCCCCCGGTTTGCAGTGCTCTGGCGGCCTTTCCAGCTTTGGAGGCCGGCCCAGCCGACGTCTCCGCTTTGCTATCTTCCACAGAGGTTTCTCTAGCTTGATGGCCAAGAATGGGGCCATGTTTCTCTGCAGGAACCCACATAGGCCTTTCGGCTCCAGGCAGCCAGCCTGACATCTTGATGGCTTATCATCAAATCTGTTATTCTTGAAATGTCAGTAATAAAAAAAGGAAAAGAAAAAATATACTGATGGAATCTTTCTCATTTCTCACTCATTCCTGAGCCTCCTACTATTGCAGGCAAGCACAGTGTCCAAGATTTTAAGCCTCAAACCCACCCTTCTCCGCAGTTCTGGGATGGGACTCTGCTGGGCTGGTGGTGACTCGCTGGCTGGCTGTGCCAGTTAGGGAGGAGGAAGAAGAAAATGGCCTCTTCCTAGATGCTGGCTTCTCTGAGCCACCTTCCCTCCTTCCACCTGCTGCTCTGAGTGACACCCAGCAGCAGCAATTCTTCCCGTCCGCCCCTGAGTCCAGGCTGTGACTTCCCCACCACTCGCTTTGCCATGCCCACTGCACAGACACACTGTAATTGTGCCACTCTAGGGGTCTGGGCCTCAGGTCCAGCAGGCCTCTCCTCCAAGGTGCTAATCTGTGCAGTTCCAGCCTTCTCCCTGTGTCCCCAACCCTCAGGTACAGGGTTATAAGATCTCCCGCACTTGCTGCATTTGTGATAACCTAGCATTCTCCTCCTGCCTTTGCCCTGCCTGTTTAGCTGTGTAATACCTTGTGAGCTCGTCTTCCTACCACATTCCCTCTGTTCAAGTAACTGGGGTAGCTTCCGCTTCCTGCAAGAACTCTGGCTGGTAGTAACGTTTCTGAGGTGTGTAAATTCCACCGCGACCTGGGGACACATCCCCCTGGAGCCCACCAGAACCGTGAACTCCACAGACGCCCACTGGGCATCTGCACACAAAAGACTCTGGGCTGGAAGCTGAGAAGTAGGCATGACTGATCCTCTCCAGTCTTGTCCTTTGGGGACTCTCCCCCTCTGACCTCTGACCCTGGCTCTCTCTGCCCAGTCCAGCAGGCTGCCTCGCTGGGGGTGGTGAAGAACCCAGATCAGCAGGAGTCTCTGCTCCAAGACTGGTTCTTCCTTGTTCCTCTTGCCCATTCTCACCCAGCCCACCCAACCCCATCATCCACACAGCAGAACTCAGAAAAACACAAGCACCCAGTGCCCCCATAATGCCTGATGAGAGAGAGAGAGTCAAACTCCCACAGATCTTTTTGAAATTATCTCTACCTCTCAAGCATGGCTCCTTCTGGGCAGCCCCATCCCTGGGAGAAAGCCTCTGTCTTGTGCACAAGGGAAACGGGCACGGAACTTCTCTTCTTCCCAGCTTCACCTGGTGGCAGGTCTGGGCCAGCACAGATCAAGAGCTGGAAGAGAAGGCTGGCAGGGACCAAGGAGGTCAGGGGAGAGGGCAGGGCTCTGCTAAAAGCCAAGGTGGACCCTGCAGAGGGCAACTCCAGTGCAGCCAGCACCCCATCTTCAGGAGCCATTGAAGATGATAAGTCGTCCAGGTTCAGCACTCAGAAAGCAGAATCTTCTCAGCTGTCATCTCTGGGAAGCACAAATTATTTATTGGATTCATTTTCATGAACTCCCTGCCCCTCCTTTCCCAGAATGCTGCCCACCAGGGTGGCAGCAACCCGAAGACATTACTGTGAACTTGCGCGCCCCCTGGTGGCAGATGGCTGCAAGGGCACGAGGGCCATCTTCCCCGGCCTCGGTGGACGACACAGCTAGGGAGGCGAAAGTTCCCCTTCCCAGACCTCTCTGTCCCCTCCCACACACACACTCCCTCTTCTTTCTGGTTCTCCTCTATAGTTATTTCTCCAGTTGGCCTCTACTTTGCTTGATGCTATGTCGGTCTCCTTTCAGTGTTTAGGCTGCCAAAACTGGGCTCCTCGTGCCCCCCTGGGCACAGCTCTTGGGTCGCTAAGGGGGACTGATTGCATTTCTTGGAGGAGTAGAGGGGTGGGGATGGGGAAGGGATTCTCTCTCAACTCACACACCCTGGTCTTAGAGGCCTGGAAGAAGAGAACAAGGCATCCGGAATCGAGCACAGAAACTATGCTGAGCAAACCACTCCAGCCACCCTCAGACCGTGAAAACCCTGGGCCAGAACGGCTGGCTGCTCAGCCACTCTCCCCTCTTCTGGGAGCTGTGGGACACGGCTCTGAACAGGCGTGTGCCTGGGTCATCACGGCCCCTCCCTGGCCGACTCAGGAATAGATCCCCTTTTCCACTGATTTCTAAAGGAATAGCAAGAGTTATAATTCCTTGCTTCTGTCTGTTTCCCAAGAAACGATGAAGTAGTAATAGCTCCCAAGCAGTCCTCTTCACTCTGGCTGTCCCCGCGCAGGGCACAGGTTCTGGGGAAGCCAGATCAAGGTGCAGGGGAGACACTCTGGGCTGCAAGAGCAGGACTTACGGTGGGTGTTGATCTTGTTCTGGTGTCGGTGGACAAGGGGTTGTCATGGAACTCTGGCTGTCGCACAAACACCTCCTCTTGAGACTGTCCTATTTCCAGCATGGCAAATACAAGGCCTTCCTGCCAACCCAGCTAACTGCTGGCAGCTGTGAGCTGAGATGCACATCCGATCCCTGCTCCGTAGTACACATTCAACACCCTCTCCAAATCCATTGCATCTTACAAACAAGACGACACCTTCTCACGGGACCTGGCCTGTGTTTGAAACCAGGATCTTCAAAACCTAAATATGCGACGTATTGCCACCAGAACATCCAGTATTCCAAATCGGAGCCCCAGATCTGCTCTTTGATGTCTGGTAAACCTTTCAAATCCCTTTCCCTCTCCCCTTAAGATGTGGCACTCATCATTTCTCCAATATGCTCTTTCTTAAAAAAAAATTATTTATTTATTTGAAAAGCAGTTACACAGAGAGAGAAGGAGAGGCGCAGAGAGAGAGAGAGAGAGAGAGAGAGAGGTCTTCCATCCACTGGTTCACTCCCCAATTCTCCACAATGGCTGGAGCTGCACCAATCTGAAGCCAGGAGCCCGGAGATTCTTCCAGGTCTCAAATGTGGGTGCATGGGTCCAAGGACTTGGGCCATCTTCTACTGCTTTCCCAGGCCATAGCAGGGAGCTGGAATGGAAGTGGAGCAGCTGAGACTCAAACCGGCGCCCATATGAGATGCTGGCACTGCAGGCAGCAGCTCTACCTGCTACACCACAGCACCGGCCCATCCAATATTCTCTTGAATGTGATCCCACCCTCAGGGTCTTTTTCATTGGCTTCCCCCTCTAATCTGTCCCACTCCTCCCCTGGCCTTGTGCTCTCAATTCTTTAGGTCTTGTTCCATTACTGTCCCATCAGAGGAGGTATTCCTGGACTTCTGTAGATCAATCTGCATGCACACTCAACTCCATCTTCATTCTGTGATTTCTCACCCAGTGTTTCCTTCACAGCATTCATCATCATCCATTTCCATATTCAGGAGCCAGTGCTGTGGTGTAGTAGGTTAAGCCTCTGCCCTCAGCACTGGCTGGCAGTCCATAATGGCACCAGTTGGAGTTCCGGCTGCTCCACTTCCAATCCAGCTCCCTGCTAATGTGCCTGGGAAAGCAGTAGAAGATGGCCCAAGTGCTTGGGCCCCTGCACCCATATTTGAGACCTGGAAGAAGCTCCTGGCTCCCAGCCTCAGATGGGCCCAGCTCCAGCCATTGGGGAGTTTCTCCCCCCCTCTCTTTAGCTCTGCCTTTCGAATAAAATAAAAATACATCTTTACAACAATGATTTAAAAAGTCTGTATTCAGCTGTTGAAGAGCCGACTATCTGTTTGCCCTGCTTGAAGACAGCGTCCATGAGAGCTGGTTGCTGTTGCCATGGTACTCATCATAGGCTGTCGATAGACACGCTCTGTAACAATGAACACAATCAACCAACAAACACATCTGTGACTGGACAGATGAACCAAAGGGAAACATTTGCCTCACTCCACTCTCTGCGTGGAGTGACTGCAACAAACACAAAAAGCAAAGTGGACAGCTTCCAAATGAGGTCTGCCCACACGGCATGGCTGGGGACTGCACAGTTATCACTCGGCTCATTGTAATAACTCAGCTGTGAATCCAAACATTCCCATTCTTTTTACTGATGTAAACAAAGACAGACATCATTTACAAACCTACAAAACAGGCACCCTCGACACACATAACAATTCCGCACTCTCACATGAATGGGAAATGAGGCCACGGTGGATGATGGGGGAGACAGTCTGTTAAATTTGTTAATGGAATATGCTTTTATTGCTTTCAAATTCAGGGACACCCTCCTTGTTCAGCACTTAGACACTCAGTATCGCAATGCAATTTAATTCAATTCTTCTGCCAAGAAAAGCCACAAACCCAGAAGTAATCAAAGAATCCTTCAGCCATCAGCAGCAATGAAAATAGCAAAAAAGCAGGAAATTTGCTGAGTTCCAGTTATTTTGCTAACCAGAAAAAAAAAAATCTGTGCTTCTCATCGACTGTCGATGCCTATAAAAATCAAACTGCAGCATCCAAGTCAACAACAGGAAATAAATATAACAACAACAAGGACTAACAGTAACCACAGCATGAACAATGGATATTTATTGAACACGTACTACATGGCAAGCCCTACTCCCATTGCTTTACATGTATTCCTTATCTGAGGGTACTTCAAAAGTTCACAGAAAATGCAATTAAAAGAAATTTATTTTCATGCAAAAATGCAAAATTTATGCACACTTGGGGATCTCCAAAAAGTTCATGAAAAGGCATATTATGAAAAATCCGGCCGGCGCCGTGGCTCAACAGGCTAATCCTCCACCTTGCGGCACCGGCACACTGGGTTCTAGTCCCGGTCGGGGCGCCGGATTCTGTCCCGGTTGCCCCTCTTCCAGGCCAGCCCTCTGCTGTGGCCCGGGAGTGCAGTGGAGAATGGCCCAAGTGCTTGGGCCCTGCACTCCATGGGAGACCAGGAGAAGCACCTGGCTCCTGCCATCAAATCAGCATGGTGCGCCGGCAGCAGTGCACCAGCTGTGGCTGCCATTGGAGGGTGAACCAATGGCAAAAGGAAGATCTTTCTGTCTCTCTCTCTCACTGTCCACTCTGCCTGTCAAAAAAAAAAAAAATCCATTCATGGCTTTCCAATCTTTCTGCACCAAAATCAACATTTTGGTGTTTTTTTTTTTTAAGATTTATTTTATTGATTTGAAAGGCAGAGTGTTAGACAGAAGGAGAGAGACAGCAAAAAAAAAAAAAAAAGCTTCCATCTACTGGTCCACTCCCGAAGTGAGCCAGGCCAAAGCCAGGAGCATGGAACTCCATCCAAGTCTCTCACGTGGGCAACAGAGGCCCACAAACTTAGACCATTTTCCACTGCCTTCCCAAGTGTATTGGCAGGAAGCTGGATAAGAAGCAGAGCAGCCAGGACTCAAACTGGTGTCATGAGCTGCAGCTTAACTCTCTGCATCACGACACCAGGCTTGGCTTTAAATTTTCAGTTGTTAGAAATAGCACCTTTATTTCATGCAAAGGATACTTTTAAATGCCTTAAATGCCTTTACCAGGTGCTTTTAGCAACACCCCCACCCCACCTAAGAATTTTGTTCTCACTATTCACCTGCATTTTCTTTCTCTTTTTTTTTTATGAAGGTGGATTTCAAAACCAAAGATTTCTGGACTGGCATTGTGGCTTAGCAGGCTAAGCCTCCACCTGCAGAACCAGCAACCCAAATGGGCCTCAATTCATGTCCCGGCTGCTTCTCTTTGATCCAGCTCTCTGCTTGAGGCCTGGGAAAGCATTAGAAGATGGTCCAAGTGCTTGGGCCCCTGCACCTATGTGGGAGACCCGGAAGAAGCTCCTGGCTCCTGACTTCAGTTTGGCCCAGCTCCAGCTGGAACGGCCAGTTGAGGAATGAACTAGCAGATGGAAGACCTCTCTCTCTCTCTGTAACTCTACCTTTCAAATAAATAAATAAAATCTTAAAAAAAAAAAAAACCTAGGCCACCCATAGGAAGCGTACATATAAATGTATATTTCATCTACTTAAGAAAGTTAGAGCATTTCCTGTGATCAGCAGTTGTGAATGCAGCAGGCCCTGTGCACACTTGCTTCTGCACTGACCCATCAGATCTGCGCCATGTGCAAGCAGGAGCCATGTACAAACCTGACTTTCTTCATTGCTCTGGGCTCAGGAGCAGCAGGGCAAGGCTGATCTTTTAGAAAGTTCTGGACAAGCCAAGGGGACCTTTTCCACCTCTACTCAAAGAGGTCACAGGAAGTTGACACTGGCTAAACCATCAGAGCTATAACATAGGGTGGGTTTTCCTATCCATTTACTGTTCCATGAGCATGGACGCTGAAAACCTGCCTGCACTCGGCCAGGCAATGGAAGCCCGATAGTGACTTCCTAGGTAGCCCTGGTTCTTTCCAAGTTGCACACACGGAGCAGGATGGGATGCACTGGCAACAATTTCAGGGAAATGTCCCAAACACCCCCTAAAAGAACCTTCTCAGCTCTTGCATCTGGCCCCTGGAATGGTGAACATTCTTGCCTGAGGCTGATTTTTGTTCTGCCAGGTCTCACGGAGTAACTTGTAAGGCTGCTCGAAGTCATTATTTCCATCGACAAATCGGTCTCAGTTCTTCCTCTGATTAATAGTGTGGCCCCCAGCAACATACATAAGCCAAGCCTCTCACTCACACCCACAAGTCTCGGCAGGGCTTCAACCCTGGATCAGACCGCACCTAAAACCTATCCACATGGTCCCTGAGGACACATTTCTGTGGCAAGAACTGGTCTCCAGGGGTGCAGGACCAGTCCCACCCACCCCACCCAACCCCGCCAATCACAGGCCAGGATTTCCCATTCGCCTGCCCACTGTTTTGGTCCCCTGGGGAGCTCAATCCCAGCGGTAGATGTTCAGAGTCACGGTCAAGCCCCTGCATGTGGGAGCTGAGGTTCTCCCCAGGTTTGTGTGCCCCGCTGCAGTGCCATTTCCCATAAGGAACAGAATCCAGGTGTCCCTGCCCTTTCCTGATTTTCCTTGGCCCATGGCCTAGGAGAGGCAGGAAAACCTCACTCTCTGGAGAGCTCCTGCCTCTGCAGTGGACGCCCAAATTATCCCCACCTCCAGATGAAGTGTCGTGCTCAGCCTGTGTTTGGCAATGGCGGTCACGCACTTCTTCATTCCTGCACTTTGGCATATTACAGAGATCGCACAAAGTTACCACTGGTTACTTTCCGTGGTATAACTTACGGTTACACGTCGCCGCTTCCCCTCCCTCTGAGAGAGGCTCAAAGGCCAGAATTCTTTTCCCAACTATTTGTTTCTCCAAGAAAACACATGGACGGGCGTTACCACTAAAAAGAAAAATATAGATTTTTAGGTTTGATAAGAACTGATTCCCTGTGCATTTTAAAGCTTAGACACATCTTAAGGGTTCATTCCAAGTGTGTGCTATTTAAAAGGTGATACTTCTATGTAGCAAACTGCTGGACTTACTCTGAAGAGTCATGGTCAGCTCGGTGCGTTTTGTTTTTTTGTTTGTTTTGTTTTTTTGTTTTTTTTTTTTTGGTGTGTGTTTATGTGTGTGTGTATTTGGTGAAAATTCTGGCACACAGGGTCTGCAATTAGGATATAGAGTTCTGCATTTTTTATTTTTTTATAAGATTTATTTTATTTATTTGAAAGGCAGAGTTACAGAAAGAGAGAAGGGGTAAGACACAAAAAGAGATCTTCCATTCACTGTTTCATTCTCCAAATGGCCACAACGGCCAGGGCTGGGCCAGGTCAGGCAGCAGCCAGGAGCGTCTTCCAGGTCTCCCACGTGGGTGCAGAAGCCCAAGCACTTGGAACATCTTTTGAAACTGCTTATCCCAGATGCATTCCCAGGGAGCAGGATCAGAAGTGGAGCAACCAGGACTAGAACTGGTGCCCATATGGGGTGCCGGCACCACAGAAAACAGTTTTACCTGCTATACCACAGTGCCGGCCCCGTCTATGGCATGTCTATCTGACCGCACACTCATTCACCTGAGCAAGAGGGACAGCACCACCACCTCCCCTCTTTGCTGGCCACCAGTCCCCAGCGGGGCCAAAGCATGCAGGAATCAGACGAAGCTCCCTTAGGGACTGTTACACATTGCCGCTTCCCCTCCCTCTGAGAGAGGCTTAAAGGCCAGAAACAGTAGCTTTGCTATTGCAGGTGAGAAAACCCAGCTAGTGGGAGTGAACTCCCAGTGGATTTCCTGGTTACCGTGAAATACTGACAGCAGGTTTCCTGTTCTGTCTTTCACTACTGGTCCCCTGGGTTGTAGTCACCTGATAGCTTTCCCAAGCTCTCTCTAGAGGCCCTGTGGGGGACTTCCATCAGCCCCACTGGGGACAAACTGAAAACATGTTTTATAGATTCTCACAGGTTAAGCACCTACCAAAATGAAGTTGCCTCCATGGATCACAAGACTAAGCCCACAACCATCACAACTTTGTTTCCTTTTGGGCACTGGCAACATCCTCACCTTGGCAGGACTGAAGTGAGGTTGCCATTCATGTGGAAGCCCACCTGTGTGGGGAAGGGAGAGAAGGAAAGAGAGCCAACCTCAGAGGTGAAGCATCCTCCTGCCCCATCCACCTAGGACCGTGAGGACCACCACACTGTGCCCACTCCAACTGGGATCACCAGCCCATCCAGTAATCCAATGGTCCCTCTGCTCTTTCTGTGGTCCCTCATGGTGCTTCCCAATGGGCTTAAAGTTGCTTAGCTCCAGCTTGGCCCTGAAGCAGGGCAGGTGTCTGGTCAAGAAAGCTGCATTTCAGGATAGACACATGGGTGCCTCCAGGTAGACACAGATGATGTAGCAACAGGACAATGCGGCTAAGCCACAGCGCCTCACCAGGTTGGTTTTTTGTTTGTTTGTTTGACAGGCAGAATGGACAGTGAGAGAGAGAGAGAGAGAGAAAGGTCTACCTTTTCCGTTGGTTCACCCTCCAATGGCCGCCGCGGCCAGCGCACCGCACTGATCCCATGGCAGGAGCCAGGTGCTTCTCCTGGTGTCCCATGCGGGTGCAGGGCCCAAGCACTTGGGCCATCCTCCACTGCACTCCCGGGCCACAGCAGAGAGCTGGCCTGGAAGAGGGGCAACTGGGACAGAATCCGGGCCCCGACCGGGACTAGAACATGGTGTGCCGGCGCCGCAAGGTGGAGGATTAGCCTAGTGAGCCGCGGCACCGGCCTGAGCTAAGTTTTATAAGCCTTCTAGGAAAGGATTTCTAATTTTCAGAGTTTTTGTTTGTTGTGATGTTTTTTGGGGGGAGCACATGCTTTCTATGTTATTGATGCTTCAGCGTTTTATTTTTTGTAGGCCCATAATACTGTACAAATAATTGATGGAAAATACCCCCATCAAACATTTTAAGACCCAGGATGGGGCCAACGCTGTGATATAGCAGGAAAACCCTCCGCCTGCAGTGCCGGCAAACACAACATTTAAGACCCTGACAACCAATGCTCCTGTTTTTGAAGTCGACAGCAAAGCAGTAAGTAGAATGGGTTGTGTCGCTCACGTATTACGGATGAGGAGACTGAGGCTTGGCTAAATGGGCGGTCTAGCCTGGCGGGCTGAGCCGCAGCCGCCTCAGATCTGCCCCCAGTGGCCGGCGTGCAGCGGGCAGGGTGCCGGGGGCGCGGCCGGGAGAAGCCCCCGCCCGAGAAGAGCAGGAGCGGCGGGGCCCTGGGCGCTCCTCCTCCGAGCGCGCCCAGCGCCCCGCCTCGCTGCGCGGCGTTGGACAGTCAGCTCCGGGGCCGCCGAGGCGCTCTCCCTTGCCAAACCGCAGGGAGGGACGGGGCCCGAGCAGGGAGGGGGCTGGGCACTGTTTGTTGTTGCTTTTTTTCTGAATTAAAAGAAAACTGGGGAGTAGAGCATGGAAGAGAGCAAAGTTCAAGGGGGAATCTGGCGAGTGGCCCTGGGCAGACCCCTGGGCCCCGGCCAGCCCCTCTTGGAAGGGGCAGGGCTGCCGAGCGCGCGATGAGAGCTCGGCGCGTATTCACGGCGGATGATAGATGACCGGCCTGGACGCCTTCCACGCCGCAAATTTGTTCCTCTGCACACCCAGGCAAACGAGCAGCCGAAGGAGGTGGGGGCGCTGCTGCGACTCCAGCTCTCCTCGCCCGCCGTCCCGGGCGCCTCCGCCACCCCCGGCCCCATTGTCTTGGGGGACTTCACTCCTAGCTCCCTTTGGCGCGGCCGCTTCCCCTGCAGGCGGGCACTCGCAGCCTCCCCGGGGCGGGCGTGAGCGCAGGCCGATAGCGAGGGCAGCCTCCCCGGCTTCCTGCTTTCGGCCCCATCCCCCCTGCGCTCCCTAACCCAACCATCCCACGGCCCGGCTGCCAGAATCGCGTTTCCGTTCCGTGGTTTTGATCATGGAACATCCCCTCTTGGAAGACCCGAGTGCGTCCCCGTGGCCCGATCCGTCAAATCCGGATTTCTGACGGTGAGCGCGAAGGGCGTCCCCACGGCCCCCCATCTTGCCTGCCCGGCCTCGATGACCTGCTCTCCAAACCCTTCCAAGACAACACTTCTGCTCGGACGGTGCCAAACTTCTCACCTCTCCCTCCCCGTCCCCACCGTGTAGTCATTCGACAAATATTTATTGAGCTTCTATAACGTGCCAGGCCCTGAGCCATGGGCTAGGAACACAACAACTAAGGAGAAGCAGCGACCCTGCCCTTGTAGACTCCACAGCCAGGCTGGAAAGTGCTAAGCAAGATTACAGGGCAATGTCTTCCTTCTTCTAATGTGCCACTGAAAACTTAGCTGATAGTTAAGCCCAAGCACAATTACGTAAAACAAACTGGTAAACAGCGCATGTACAGATAAAAGATGGAAAAATCAGCCCAGCTGTTTCCTTATTTTTACTTTTAGGTCATTTCCAAAATTCATGACCAGGGATTAATTTTTATGAAATCAAGCAAGCTCTTTTATGGTATCTCTTATCTTTTTTTTTTCCTGCTTAAACAAACAATAGCATTTCTTCTAAGAAAATTTAAAAGCTACACAATGCATTCATAAGAAATTTTTAAAAATCCACAATCCCAACATTAATACATACACCTATGAGCACTTCCCTAGTACCTAACCACTATCACATTTTTTTTCATAAAATCAGGCTCATGTTTCTGTATATTCAGTCATAACCTATCTTCCCACAACAATTACATTGTAAATAATTTTCCACAGCACGGAAATGTTCTAAGTATCATTTTTCATATCTTCATAATATTCAGTACACATGAGCCTTCACTGGTTTACTCAATCCCTATGCATAAATCATTTTACATATTCATAAAAAGGAAGAAAGCTATAGAACTTGGAGATAAACTTTTCAAATCCCTGAGACCTGGTTTCAAATCGTGGCATTTTCACTTACTGGAAAGAACTTTAGGCAAATTTACTAAATATTTCTGGGTCTCATTTCTCTCAAGTATAAATAAAGTGATATCATCATTTTCCTTATAGGAATATTTTGAGAACAAAATGAAATAATATCTATCAATTGCTTTGGCCATGCCTGGCGCTTGGGGTTAAACCAACAGCAATCATTAACCCTGTTATTTCCTCAGGATTCATTCCTAGACAGAGAACTTTGGAGGGCAAGGGTTAGACCCTTTTGAAGTGTTTCTGAAGTGTACTGCCAACTTGTACTAGAAAAAGAGTGTATAAATTTTATTTAAAAGGAGAGACAGGGAGAAGTCATTAAAAATCCAACTTGTGTTGAGTCTGGTGTGCCCAGTGCTATAACGGCTCTGTCAGTAAGGTAGGCATGGACGACATCTGTGTCCTGTGACAGTTTCCCAGCTCTCTTTCCCCCAGGGCCGGTGCCTCTCTCTCCAGGGCACCTGTCTTTAAGACCTTTTTCTAATGAGCACATCAGGTGCTTCTTCACTTGGGACTTCCACATTCTGCAGCGGGTGCTCACTGCAGCACCCTCACCAGATGGCAGAAGCGTGAAGTTCGAGTTTAAGTCATGAGAATGAAATTGCTTTAGATCCTTTAGTGACTCTGTTTTGACTGTTTGAGAATAGAATAAATTTGTCCCCTAGTCAAACATATCCAGGAAGACCCTGGACATGGAGAAGCTTCCCTACTGAGAGATGCCACTATATAGTTGAGAAAATCTGGACTTGGGGAGGGAAAGTGTTCTCCCCAAGGCCATACATCAAATTCAGGGGCCTTGTTTCTGTTTCTCCATGTTCCTCCTATCTCATCGGGCCTCCTGCCCCCGGTTTGCATGTTTTATTGCTCCGTCTAAGCCCTGTGTTATCCTCCACACTATCTCAACTTGAAAAATCTTGCCCTGACTCTTGCCTTCCAGCAGCCCACTGCCCTGTATCAGCGGAGATCATTCCTGCATCCAGACTCCGCACTCCCACCCACCGCCCTTCCTTGAACCGGGGGAGATAACAGAAGCAGCACCCACTCGGCATTCCTGCACATCCCGCACATGAAAGCAGTTGTGAAGCATGCGGAATCCTCCCCGATTTATTTCTTTTTACCTTGCATCCCTTCCACTTTGATGTCAGTAGACTATTTGAAGGAAAAGGCTCTAACGTGACCTGGTACCCTGGAATGCCAAGAAAAACAATTACCAGGGTGAAGGAGTGCGGTGAACAGATGGTGGGCGCAGACAAGCTGGGCAAAACACGTTTGCTTCTGAACTTCTGGCCCACCTCTGGGTGGACCAACAGGTCCTTCTGCTGGAGTCTGCTCAGAGCTGCCCACTTGTGGAAACTCGGTGTCCTGCAATCCTGTCTTTCCCTCAGATCCTTCAGGGTCCTAGCAGGGCTCCTTAGGAGTCCCAGAAGCTTCCTAGGAGTGACATGAGTTTAAAAACACTTGGACCTATGGGCATGGGCGGTGGAGTGGGGGTGGTGGTGGAAGTGAGTGCAGAGGGAAGGAGGATCATTTCTCCTCCCAGGCCAGCTCCAGAGGACTCTAAAGTGCCTCAGCCCCCCTCCGCCACCCCAGGGCCTATGGTGACAGCATTTCTTCAGCTGTGGTGATTACAGACACCATGTTCCTGTGTACAGCACAGTGCTGTTATGAGTGATGACAGCCAACATGGGCTTTGAGAAAGGCTAGAGTGTGGTGCATCTGAAGGTTAAACCTGCCTGCCATCTCCAACAAGACCAGTCACTCACTGTTACTTTCTGGGCTGCTTCACAAACAGAGCTACTTCCTGCCTCAGTGCCTCTACATGTGCTGTGGCCCTGTCTCTACCACATGCTAAACTTAGCACCCTGACTATGTTCCAACCAAACTGCACAAAGCACAATGGGGCTACAACCTGCCCCGCCTGTGGGCATTCACACACACACACATACACACACATCTTGTAATTGGGTCTGCCATAACTCTTAGCATCACTGTCTCCTTCTCTTCATTCATATCTCTGACTACTCCTTGGAAAAGTCTTTTCTGGCCACCCTATCTAAAATAGCAGTCTTCCCCACCTCCCAGCCCAAGGCCTTACCTTGCACCATTTTCTTCATCAAACACTCTGTCTAAAGGAGAATTCTTTGTGTGTTTTTCTGTTCCTTCTTCAGACTGTAAACTTCAGGAGAGCAAGATTCATTGCTGAACCCCAAAGACTAGAGCAGACCCTAACTTGTAGTTGGGACAAAATCTAACATGCATGAATGAATAATCAGTCACTGAAGGAGCTTCCAAGTCTGTTTTTGATTGATAATGCAGAATTGTATCTATGCTGGGAAAGCTTCTGTGGCTGAATCTTACCCTACCCCACTGGTCTCTTTGATTCTGGTTTTGTACATCACAGTTTCAGTGGATCGGAGCATCTTCTCCAGTACTGAGACATCCCCTAAGGCCAGGCTCCCCCGGTGAGAATGGTGCGGATGCTTCTGCAGGAGGCTGGCTGACAGAGGAGCTCTTGGTACCTGAGTTCTCAGGATGGACGCTTACACCCCCAAGTCAAAAACAAGGATTGAAGAGTGATCTATCTTTGGGAAGTCATAGCTCACATTCCATTGTTTACGAGGAAGTACTACTGCTGACAAGCGTAAGCCACTTAGATATATGACAGGAGTTATGAACCCTAAAAGAAGGAACCATCCTTGAACTGGCAGTCTGGATGATGGAATTTCATGCTATTTGCTCAGCTGTTTCTGCTACCCATCAGCAATGTTTCTTTTCAGTATTTCACTAGAAGAGAGGCAAGTGACTCAGAAGGGAGAGGGTCCCTATCAGAGAAAGCCGCTCTTTGGTGGCCACCTGATGTGGGCTCTGCTGGCATGGAAATGTCTGTCTGTCACCTGGGCAGTAAGTCTTTCCCAACAGAGTGGACATTACTAGTGCTCACAACGTTTTCTGATTCTCTTCTCTTAAACCCATGTCCCTCCCATTTAGACATGTCCTTGGGACTGACTTTAATTGCTGAGACGTGAATGGAGTGATGCTTTTTACAGCTGTAGTGGGAGTCTCTGTGTTCTCCTTCCCTGTCACTGTGACTCCAAAGCCTGATGCCAAGATGGTAGTGGGGAATGACTCATGGGTCTCAGAGAGTATACTATCAACAGAGTCTCCTCTTAGTATATGAGAGAAATGAAGCTTGCTTTGTGCACTGAGTTTGGGGGCTGTGTCTTAGAGCAGCAAACCTAGCCTACCCTGGCAACGTCACACCTCCAACAAAGCAGGTGCTCTACTATCAGTGAACTCATGTGATCACCGTAACCGCATGAGCCTCGTTTTACAGACAAGGAGACTGCAGTGTAACAAGGCCAGGCTCCAAAGCTCAAACGCTGATTGATTCCAAAACTGATTCCCTCGCCACTGCTCTGTGTTGTCTTCTGCTTTGGAAAAGATCCCACTTGTTGTGTTTCTCCAGGCCCTCTGGGACTCAACAGCCCTTGTTCTGGAATTCTATTTGTTGCGGTCTGCAGTACATGGCCTTATGATTTAATGAGCAAATCAGAGAGATAAATAAACACTTTTTTTTTCTCCAGGTTAGAGAGTGAGCACGCCCTGAACTTGTGGACTGGTAGGGCCTGGGTGACCGAAGGGAGGTCAGGCTTAGCCAAGGGAGCTGTGGGGTAGGTGATGCACGTCTCATCCGGGAAGCCTGACGCTCATCGGGGTAATGTAAGATTGGACTGGGTCCTGGAAGACTTGGGTTCCAGGCCTGGCTCAACTGGGCTTGGTGAGTCACCTTTCTGGGCCCAGCTCCCAGATGTGGAATAAGCATTTTGGATTTCAACCCTGCATGCACATTAGCACCACCTAGGGAGCTTTAAAAAGGCAAACATCCACCCACTCTCAGAGATCCTGTTATTTTATTTTTAAATTTTATTTACTTATTCGAGAGGCAGAAAGACAAAGAAACAGATAGAGAGAGCTCTCATCTGTTGTAGTTCCCACAACAGCCAAGAACACAATCCAGGTCTCCCAGGTAGGTGCAGGAGCCCAATGACTTGAGCCATCACTATCATTTTTAGAGTCTGCATTAGCAGGAAGCTGGAGTTAGGAGCAGGAGCCAGGCATCAAACTTGGGCATTCCAGTGCAGGACTCAGGTGTCTTAACCACAAGGCTAAATGCCACCCCACCCCTGGAGATCTAGAGGCAGTGGGTCAAGCCCACAAGCCTCCGTAGTTGTAAGTGGCCATACACAGAACAGATCATTTAATAACACTTTTCTCCTAATTCACTGTCTGGGGCCCACCCTCATGATGGGTCCGTTCTGCAACAAACCTGAGGTCAAGACTCCAGTAGCCCCAAGGAGACAAGGGGATTCTGAAGGGCCCCAAAGCCACTTCTCAAGCTATGCAGCAACGACACAGAATCAGCAGAAATACCTCCAGTACCCAGCAGCCTCTTGGCAGAACTCAGAGTGAGCTCTCGGCTGACATACTGTGTCCAGGGCTGCTGGGTTCTTGCCCAGCCCTGTTGCCAGACTCCATAGCAGAGGGCAAGGCATGGGGTTGCTTTGGTTGGTGAGCACATTCCAGTGCCTAGGAGTCTAATGGGACCATGTTGCAAATTAGCCATCCAATTACGGCAACTAAAGGCTCACACCCTCTTCATCATCAATGTGGGAAGTACTGCTTTGCTGAATAGAGCCTCTGTTGGCTCCCACACCACTCAGTGTAGATCCCAAGCCACACTGGAGTGTCCCTGGCAGTGGGAGCAGGGTGATCTTTCTCTGCAAGTCCTTAAGGTTCGCAGGGTGTTGATGGCTGCTTTGGCTTCTCTGAATGGCCCAGCAGCCTCACGCAACCCCCACCTGCTCCTGGCTATGCAACATCAGGGATGCTCAGCTTCTGCACACAATCCTGGTCCCACAAACCACATCTGCAGCTTGGTCACTGCCTCTGCAGTGGGATTGGAGAAGTGCTGAGGAAGATCATGTTTCTGAAATGCTCAGTCATCTGCTCATCATGGAACCAAAGTTTGTTTTTCTCTTCCCTCTGATTTAGTTTCTGTATCTTGCCAACTTTCAAAAAAGATTTGTGAAGACTTACAATAAATGACACCTTGCTTATCAAGCAGTGAAGAGAAGGAAGGAAACTGGGGTTAGCGCTGTGGCACAGAAGGTTAACGCCCTGACCTGAAGCACCAGCATCTCATATGGGCGCTGGTTTGAGACTTGGCTGCTCCACTTCCAATCCAGCTCTCTGCTGTGGTCTGGAAAAGCAGTAGAAGATGGCCCAAGCCCTTGGGCTCCTGCACCCACATGGGAGACCCAGAAGAAGTTCCTGGATCCTGGCTCTTGGCTTTGGATTGGTGCAGCTCTGGCCATTGTGGCCAATTAGGAAGTGAACCAGTAATGGAAGACCTCTCTCTCTCTCTCTCTCTCTCTCTCTCTCTCTCTCTCTCTCTCTCTCTCTCTTCTCTGCCTCTCCTCTCTCTGTGTAACTCTGACTTTCAAATAAATAAAAAATAAATCTTTTTAAAAGAAAGAAGAATGAAGGAAGCCAAAGGGCAGGTATTGAAGAAGCCAGAACTTAGAGGAATGCCTGTGCCAAAAACCAAACCTAAGGAATGCCTAAGGAGAATTTGGTCCTGAGCATCCTGAGAGCCCAGTAAAAGTAGAACAGGATCTGTTACAATGCCCTTTATTGCCTATGAGAGAAAGTATATCAGATGATGTAGATAATTTCTTAGCCCTGAAAGTATGAGAACATTTTAACAATCTTTATGTAAATATAATTGAACAATAAACTAGACAGTGACTCCACAAGGTTTATCAAAATGGCCCTGTCTAGAAAGAATAATGATAAATTATTATTATGGGAAGCTGGAAAGATGTATTTTAGGATTATAGTATGTAGCAATTGAACTGGCTATTTATTATTATGAAGATATGAGTTTACTTCTGACTTGTAGGGGGTCTGAAATAGCTTCTATTGGGTCAAAACCTAAGGATGGTAAGCTGGGTTTCAAATTGCACAAACACCCTTTTATCCATCCTCTCTTCTCCCTTTGTCCACCATCATCTCACTCTGAATCCTTCCTTCCTCCAGCTTGACCTGATGTGAGGGGTCCCGATAGTCTTCCTGCCTCTGACCACTCCTCTTCCAGTGAAGACTGTGAAGTCCATGCTAGGATGATCTCCCCAAGTCACAGCATTCATACTGTCACTTTGCAACTAAAATAAATAAATGTATACATACACAAAGATTCCTAATTGTCCCTATTGTGGGCTGTGCTCCCCAGAAGCAGACTTGGAGCAGGAAAACACCAGGAAGAATGTTCACTGGGGGAATTTTCTTGGGAGACAGACTTAAAGGAGAAGTTGGCCCACATATGATGGAAACAGAAGCCCCCACTAATCCTTTTGGGAGCTCTGGAGCTGGGAGAATCCTGTAGTCTGGTCCCAAACTGAGGGAAAGATCTAGTCATTGGAGGTAGTTGACTTCCTGGAAAAGGTAGTGTAAACTTGGGCAAGACCAGTCCCTACAGCTGTAGACCATGCCCAGGGAAGAACAGGGCTATGGGACATTGGCTCTGAGCCTGCGTTGACTCTGAGGAGGGCGTTAAGCAGGTGACCCCATTATCTGTTCCAGTTTCCTCAGCTTGGCACTCGTGCCTGCTTCCTTTCCAACATAGAACTCATCCCTCCTTCCTTTTTTGAAGTTGTATACACCACACACACACACACACACACACACACACACGCACGCATAGGCACTCGCACACAATGTTTGCCATTGTAACCATTTGCACATGTACAATTCAGTAGCATTAATTACATCCACAACATTGGGCAACCCTCACTGCTACCTATTGCCAAAATTGTTTCATCATCCCAAACAGAAACTTGGTAACCACTGAGCAGTAACTCACCATTTTCCCATATCCCTGGGCCCTGGGAAGCTCTGGTCTACTTTCTATCTATGGATTCTTTTATTCTAAATATCTCATCTACGTGGAATCATACATAAATTGTCCTCTTGTGTGGCCTCATTCCCTTAGCATAATGTTCCCAGGGTCCATCCACGTTGTAGCATGTATCAGACCTTTGTTCCCTCTCTAGCTGAATAGTAATTTGTGGTATGGATATACCATGTTTTGCTTATCCATCTATTTGTTGGGGGACACTTGGGTTCTTTCCATCCTAGGTGATTAGGAATGATGCTGCAGTGTACAGCAGCACACAAAAGTCTCTTTGAGTTGCTGTTTTCAAATCCTCTGAGTATGTACTAAAGACAGCAGTTGTCCACTCCTCTCTTTCAGACACCCAGTTTATATTGAACAAACCATTTCCCAGACCTTAAGCGTGACTGTGCTCCTGCCTCAGTGCCCCATCTATACCGAGCTCTCCACTGACAGCTCCCTTCTTCTCTTCTCCCCATCCCAAGGTCCTCCCCACCTGTGTAAAGCACCCCTGATATGTTCACTCCTAGTCTCTGGAGGCCACGAGGATCCCGATGCATGGCAAAGGAGGGGACTGAGGGAAGGAACTTGAGAGGAGGAACACATCCTGTCTTATCCTGGCAGGCCCTGACAACAGAAAGGTGGAGGGAGATTCAACAGACAACACACAGAGGAGAAGGCAGTGTGAAGGCAGAGACTGGAGCGATGTGACCACAAACTGAGCCATGCCAAGGATTGCTGGGAGCCCCTGGAAGCTGTAAGAGTCCCCCAGAGTTTGAAGCAGAAGCACAGCCCGCCGAAGTCTTGAAACGTCTGGCCTCCAGAACTGTGAAAGAATATGTTTCTATAATCTTAAACCACCAAGGTTGCAATGATGTGTTATGGCAGATCCAGGAAACTAGCATGTCTTCCTTCAAAGTCCTGCTCAGCCCCACCTTGGTTATCTCTGGGAAACTGTATCTCCCTCTTCCCAGCCCTTCCCTCTTTGTGTATGCTCTTTATGAAACTTCCAATCCACCGTCTGGTAAGTTTTTAAAAGTGTGGATGCCTGGATTGTAAAGTTCCTTAGAGTGTGCACCAAGCCTTATGCACTAGAGCATTTCACTTAAATTCACCCAGTATATACTTAGCATGAGCCAGGCTGTGTTCCAAAGACATAAGGCTTCCATATGGAGCACATATATTTTCCCAGATTTATAAGTCATTCACTTCATCAACAAATATTTATTAAAGACTTAATCCGTGTTAGACACTGTTTCAGGTCTTGGGAATTCAATGGTAAACAAAATGGACCTCTAACTTTTGACCTCTCACAAGTAGTCCTTGTCCTCACAAAGGAGACAGAAAAGAAACAAGTATGTATATAGTTACGCACTGATACCGACATCTACCATTTACGACAATGGTGGGCTTCATATTCCGTCGAGATCTCATAAGATTTTAATGGAATGGAAAAATTCCTGTTGCCTGGTGACATCATAACCATTGTCAGGTTATAGTACGATGCATGGCTCACACGTGAGTGGTGATGCTAGCATACAAAACCTACTGTGCTGTAAGTCTTACAAAAGGATAGCACACTCATTATATGCTGTACACTATAATTAGTAAATGTAACATGTGTAATATAGATATTTGTAAATGATTTATGTGCTATAATATGTAAATGGTTTATGTGCTCACTGCATTACACTTCCTAGTGCTATTTTTGTGTACTCCCACTAGTTATTAAGAAAAGGTTACTGTGTGGTGGTGGGTTAAGCCACCACCTGCAAAGCAAGATCCCCTGTCAGAGCACCAGTTTGAGTCCCAGCTGCTCCACTTCCAATCCAGCTCCCTACTAATGTGCCTGGGAAGGTAGCAGAAGATGGCCCAAGTACTTAAGCCCTGCACCCATGTAAAACCTTGATGAAGTTCCTGGCTGCTGGTTTCCATGTGGCCTGGTCCCAGCCTTTGCTCCCATTTAGGGAGTGAATCAGCATATGGAAGCTCTCTTTCTGTTTGTCTTTTTCTCTCTCTCTGTCTCTGTAACTTGGCCATTCAAACAAATAAATAAATCCATAATAATAATAATAATAATAATGCAAATGGTTGCTGTGAAGCAGGGTGTTCTGTTAGGCCAGCAGCAGTCCCATATGCTTCATGCTTATCCTGTCTCTTGATTGGATCATCTTTTTTTGTGCTTGATTTAAGCTCCTGCTGTTTGCTGGCCCTGGAAGCCACAGGCTACTCTGTACACATATACCACGTGGCCTGGGTGTGTCGTAAGGCCGTGCCATCCAGCGGTGTCTAAGCACACTCACTGATGTTTGCATGACAACAAAAGTAGGGTGTGTTCCCATCAGTGAATGTAGCTCATGACAAGAAATGCTAGATGTTATAAAGAATTTCAGAAGAGATTCGAATGCACACTCATTGTGAAAAGAGAGAGAGAAGATTAAAAAGTGAAAGTACACTGCACCACCACTCCTGAGTCCACTCTGGAAGTACCATCGGTAGCCACGTGCATCCTTCCCATCCTTTCCTCTACACATTTATACATATACCACATAAAACCCCTGTATGATCATTTTATGCAGAAGGAGAATCATGCTGAATGCATTCATGCCTTGTGACTTGGCATTGGATTTCACTTAGAGTGTTTGTTTTACATACAGTAGCTATTTGAGTGTTGAGTTTCTTGAGGGTCTCAAAAGACCCTCCTAATGCTGAGTATCAGAGTCAAGTTCAACAGCTGGTTCTTCAGGCCCCCTCTGCTGGGGTGTGTGTGTGTGTGTGTGTGTGTGTGTGTGTGTGTGTCGGGAGCTCCTCGGGTGCAGAGAGATCTGAACAGGGCACCGTTTGCCAGCCCCATCGGAGAGGTTTGAGTGGCACCTCCCCCGGAGCACCTGGAGCTCAATGTACAGTCTTCCTGCACCTGACCCCAGAATTCCTTTGTTCAGTTCTTCCCCCAGGGGAAGCAGAGGCTGAAGATTTGGGACAGTTCCAGGCCAGATCCTTTAACCTAGTCTGAGAGGAGAGTTTTAGACATTTATAGAGTCGACTATGTGCCAGACTCTGCTATGTCCACTTCCATAAAAAGCCCAAGCATGGTGCAGGGAGATGTCACCTGGCTTCATCTGCCCTGGGCAAGGCCAGCCACAAAAATCACGGTGATGCTCTCTGTAGCTGCTGTGATGGATGCATTCACTGATGAGTGGAGAATATGTCCCTCTTCTGCCAAATGCCCCTGCTTCATGCTGTGGGAAAGAGTCCTATTTCCACTGGTGCCTCTATTCTCCTTGGGCTCCATCCCATAGCAGACTGAGTGCCTAAATGGTCACAGTGCATGGATGTGTGCATGCATGTATGCGTGCGTGTGTGGGCACAGACACTTTCTACATTCCATGGTATTGCACCAAAGCAAGACGGAGAGATGATGGCCCTGAGAAGCCACTAAGCTGAAAGGGACACTCCAGAGAGTATTTCTTTGTCTCCAGGAAGCCTGTGTTGAAGGCATGGACAATAGCTGGGTGTTTTCCAGCTTCTAAATCTCCTTGAGGAAATTGGAACATGACTGATCCCATCTTGGAACAAATTTCAAAATGCATTTTTGCAGACAAATTAACTTCCTAGTTGTGTCACCTGACTGACTAGGAAACCACACTGTCTCCTTCCACTGACCACATGCCCCCAAATAAAATAGTTCTCCTTCTCATCATGATGGAAAAATTTCCAACTTTTCTTTCAGTTCCTTCCTCATGGAGGACTTATTGAGAGCAGACATTTGACAATGCAATTTTGCAAGGAGAAATATAAGCCACTTTAAAATCACATGTGATGAGGTTATTGATTTTTGTGCGATTTTTACACGTTTCCAATATTTTTCTTCTTTTCCTCTTCTGCAAAGCTGGAGCTTTGTAACCCAACCAAGGGGCTCCTGAGTCAGCGTTGCTGTTTCTAATTACTGAACATCTAGAAGCGTTTCCAGACAACTGCTCAGCATTGCGTTCCCACCACCAAAACCTGAGAGACAGAATTCTTGGTTACAAAATGCCGGAGTTCGAGGTTGAAAGACAACTTCCATTATAACCTCCTGTTTTCACTCACTTATAATTGTCCAGAAATTGTCCTTTTGCTCCAAATCATTCCATGCTCTGTTTCCACCCTGGGGATAAAATTGCTTGGAAAGTTTGAACAAGAGTGGTTTCGCCAGTTTGGAATCAGGCAACTTGCGGGAGGGGGGAGAGAAGCCTTGTTCAGCTGAAAAACGAATAATGTGCATGTCTGGCTGGGGACAACCCCCACACAGCCTTGCTCCATCGGCTCTCCTGTGGGTGGTCAGCTGCATCCAAGGGAGGAAGTGTCTGCGAAAGGAGCGGAAACCCAGAATTTCAAGACAGAAATCAAGAGCAGCAAACAAGGGTAGGGATTTGAGCTTTCTGTTTGACAGTGGGAGACACACTGATACAATGTGAACCATGTAGCCTCTTTTTGTGGACTGCAGCAGATTGCTGTATGTTGATAACATGTTAATAACAACAGAGTTAAAAGTATGTGGCTTAAGGGAAATCATGCCTGAGCTGGAGTTTGGGTTCTGCCCATGACTGGCTAGGTGACCTTGAATTGGTTATAAAACTTTTCCTGAGGTTTGCTGTTCTTGCCAGTAAAATGGACTCAGGCAACTTGGGGGTAGGGGAATCACAGTAGCACCCACTTCAAAGAAGAGCATGGAGGAGAAAAAATGAGGGAAATGCAGACACAATGCTGAGTCAGATATGAAGAGCATGCAATCCAGGTCACGGGCAGCAGAGCATGGGCAGGAAGGGAGAAATACACACCAGCGGCCACACGTGGAATCTGCCAGTTGTGTTGCGATCTCTGTTTTTTTTTTTTTTTTTTTTTTCCCTTTCTGGTACTCAGTCACCCTCTTGTGTGTCCACACCTCAATGTTCATTTTAGGAAGTCATCCCTTCCTATTAGCAGCCATGAGATTCGGGAGCTGCTGTCCCTACCATCTTTCCTGTGGGGTCATCTGGAACCAGTTCCAGCCAATTAGGGCATGTAAGTTTCTGCTCTGGCATTTCTGCTGGAACATGGACAGAGAGATGCGCTCTCCCCTTTTGGCGAGAGTTCCTGGGCTGCAAGGATGCCAGCTTAGAGCTCCCGATAGACTCCTTTGGCCGAGCTTGCCAAGAATGGCTGAGATGGAGAGAACAGCAGACCCCAGGTGCTGGCTGGAGAACTGAAGGCCTCCTCCAAGTGCCTTGGCCGTGTTGCACCTGCAGTTAGCCCTGCTTGTGGACCTTCCAGCTTTGGGACACAATACATTCCTTGAGTTTTTGCTTAACCCAGTATTTTTAAGACTTATTTTATGTATTTCAAAAGTCAGAGTTATATAGAGTTACATAGAGAGAAGGAGAGATAGAGACAGAGAGAGACAGAGACAGAGATCTTCCACCAGCTGGTTCATTCCCCAGATGGCCACAACAGCTAGCACTGGGACAGACCAAAGCCAGGAGCCAGGAGCTTCAACCAGTCCTCCCAGCTGGGTGGCAGCGGCCCAAGCCCTTGGACCATCTTCCATTGCTTTTCCCAGGACATTAGCAGGGAGCTAGATCAGAAGTGGAACAGCCAGGACACGAACCGGCACCCCTTGCAGGTGACAGCTTCACCTACTGTGCCGCAATGCCAGCTCCTTGACTCAGTTTGAGTGGGGTCTCTGCTATTTACATGAGTGCTTTTTGGAACAGAAGCTCCAAACTGAACACATTCAGCAACGAGGCAGAATTTCTCCTCGCATGTCTTTTGGCAGCTTTGGACAAGTCCTTTTGTTCTCTGGGTCTCTGGAGCCTCAGCAGTTAGATCAGACAGATGTAAGAAGTAGCCACTGAAGTTCCAGCTTCCTGGGAGTCTGCCATTTGGAAGAGAGACAGCATACGTCTGTAGACTAGATGGAAGCCTGTACCTCAGTGTTTAACAACAGGAGAAATGATGGGACTGGTGTTAAGGGCATCTTCTACAGAGCCAGCCAGACTCTAGAGACTGATTTTGAACCCTGACTTTCTCACTTGCTGTGTGACCATGGATAAGTTCCATACCCTCTCTGAAGTTTATTCTCATTAACTGTAGTATGAAGGTATTAAGGTTGTCTAGTGCCCAACGCCATGGCTCAATAGGCTAATCCTTTACCTGTGGTGCCGGCACACCAGGTTCTAGTCCGGGTCAGGGCGCTGGATTCTGTCCCAGTTGCTCCTCTTCCAGACCAGCTCTCTGCTGTGGCCTGGGAGTACAGTGGAGGATGGCCCAAGTGCTTGGGCCCTGCACCCCATGGGAGACCAGGAGAAGCACCTGGCTCCTGCCATCAGATCAGCGCAATGCGCTGGCCACAGCGCACCGGCCACGGCAGCCATTGGAGGGTGAACCAACAGCAAGAGGAAGAGGTTGTCTAGTGAAAAGCTTTTACTCTTCTCTTCCTAATCTTACTTTTCCATTTCAGTCCAAAGGTGAAAGAAAGGCGTCTGCTTTCCTGCAGACAGAGGCGCTGGGAGAAGCCTTTGCCTTCCTTCTCCATGCTGTCCCTTGCTCTTCCTGAAGACAAGGCTGTTGAGCGAGAAGGGGAGAGCAGCCATCACACGGCCAGGTTTCTGCATTAGTCGAGAGGCCCGACCTATTACCTGGACCCAAGTGGGCTGAAGCTCAGTGGCCAAATGCTTCCAGGGCCCGTGGGATAAGTCTTGGAGGAACACCACCCTGTGACTTAAGGTCCGCATCCCCCAGCCTCTCCACTGTAAAGTGGAGTCAGCGCACACTCTGGACTGGGTCAGCTTTACCTCAAGAGAGGAAGGCCTGCCGCGCTGTTCCGTCCACACACGTCTCTCACAAGGCAGGATCTTGATCAGCTCGTGGCTCCTGGAGGCTGTGCGGTTAGGACCTGGGACCTTGAGTAAGGAGGCTCCTCCAGCAAGGCTCCAGAATTACAAACCACAAAGTGAGAAGGGGCAGGTTTGACCAAATCAGTCAAAATTCTTATCAAGACAATAGATGCTATCAGATCGGGAGAAGATAATCGCAACATCTACAGCTTTCAATGATGTGGTGCATAAAAATTTTAAGGAATTCCTGCCAATCAGTAGGAAACTGTCAAAAACCATAATAGGAAAACGGACAAAGGACATGTACATATAGATGCACACACATATATGTATCTATACATGTATATACACATACATGTACACACATATACATATGTATATGGGCTTCAAAAAGCCTATGGGAAGCCTGGCGCCACAGCTCAACAGGCTAATCCTCCACCTTGCGGCGCCAGCACACAGGGTTCTAGTCCCGGTTGGGGCGCCGGATTCTGTCCCGGTTGCCCCTCTTCCAGGCCAGCCCTCTGCTGTGGCCCGGGAGTGCAGTGAAGGACGGCCCAAGTGCTTGGGCCCTGCACCCCATGGGAGACCAGGAGAAGCACCTGGCTCCTGCCATCAGATCAGCGTGGTGCGCCAGCTGCAGCGCGCTGGCTGCGGCGGCCATTGGCGGGTGAACCAACAGCAAAGGAAGACCTTTCTGTCTGTCTCTCTCTCTCACTGTCCACTCTGCCTGTCAAAAAAAAAAAAAAAAACTCATGGGAAACGAGCATTATCTTTTAATTCAATTTGCCCACAAACTTTTTGAAGCCTCCTCATACACCTCTCTCTCTCTCTCTCTCTCTCTCTCTCTCAATTTATTTGAGAAGCAGAGGGGTGGGGGGTCTTCCATTCACTGGTTCACTTCCCCAAATGGCTGCAACAGCTGGGAATGGGTCAGGCCAAAGCCAGGAGCCAAAAGCTTCATATGATTCTCCCACTTGGGTGCAGAGTCCCAAGCACTTGGGCCATCTTCCATTGCTTTCCCAGGTGCACTAACAGGGAGCTGGATCAGAAGTGGAGCAGCTGGGACTGGAATCAGTGCCCAAATGGCATGCCAGCACTGCAGGCAGCAGCTTAACCCATTGTACCACAGCACCAGCCTCCCCCCGCCACATGTATCTTGTAATCTGTTCAGGTTACTATAACAGAATGCTGTAGACTGAGTAACTCACAAGCAACACAAATTTCTCCCCATTCTGGAGCCTGGGAGGGCCAAGACCCAGGCGCTGGCCTTTCTAGAGTTGGCTGAGGGCCTGCCTCCTGGAAGACAGGCAGCCAGCATCCCGTTACACCCCCATGGGGCGGGAGGCCTCTGGTGGATCTCTCAGGCCTCTTTCTTAAGCACACTTATCCCATTCAAGACAGCTCTGCTCTCCTGATCCACCAAAGGCCCAACTCCTAAAACCACCATCTTGGAGGTTAGGTTTTCAGCCTATGAACTTTGGGGGGACACAAAGATTCAGCCCTTTACCATGTCTACAACAGTACTTCAAACACGCATGGGAAAAGGGAATTAACAAGTGAGCTTATTTTTGGTGCACGAAACATTTTTAAATTCATACATAGTTTTTTCATAATAAATATCTTTCTTCCATGAACTTTTTGAAGTCTCTTAGGCAGTTGTCAAGCGAAACAGAAACCAAAACCAGGGATGGAATGTGACATCCTCTTCTGGGCCAGGCTTAGTCCACAATTCTGTTAAGACAAGCAACAAAGCAGAAACAGGAGATCGGAACAGCTAGTAAGGACACCGAGAGGAACTCCACTTTCCCAGGAACAAGAGGAAGGCGAATCAGAGAAAGACGCCACTTTTTAGGCAGCACACTAGCAAAATGAGAAATCTGAGCCATGCAATGCTAGGAAGGAGGGCTGGCATGGGACCCTTGTGCACTGGGGGCAGTGGGTGTTGTACCCATGTACTGGACAAATGTTTGGAGAGTGGCGTAGAAGCCTACGGAAACTGTGTGCGAATTCGGTATGATTCGGCAAGGCCTAGGTAGATGCCCGAGAGTACCTCCCGTGCAGGTCAACAAGGAGACTCGCCCGAGAATGCCCAGCTTGGGAAAGAGCTGCAGGCAGCCAAGTGTTTAGTGGAATGCTTTGCAGCAACCAAATGGAAGTGGCTAGGGGTGGACATTCCACACAGCAGTTAAGATGAGTTAAGTTGCCTGGGCTTGAGCCCCAGCTTTGCTTCCAAATCCAGTTTCCTGCTAATACACACCTGGGAAGCAGTACTTACTGCCTTAGTAGTTAAGTCCCGCTACCCTTGTGGGAGACCCAGACTGGGTTTCCTGGCTTCTGTTTTTGACCTAATTTAGGCAAGGCTGTTGCAAGTACTTGGGGAGTGAATTAGCAAATGGAAGCCTCTCTCTCTCTCTCTCTCTCTCTCTCTCTCTCTCTCTCTCTCCATCTCCTTCCCCTCCCCAATTGTTTAAAAAAAGAATTGGCCATACTTATATAGAGCGTCGCTGAGGGACTTCAAAGCATAGCATTGAGAAAAACAAAGAATGAGCTTAATGAGATGTACAGCAAAAATCTCATTCATGCACATTTTAAAAATACACAAGATAACACCACGTAATTCCTACGGATGCTAAACATAGAAACAAACATAGATCTTAAAGATCCTACCACAAACAAAATCAGGGGGCATTTGAGATAGCAGATAAACAGGAAAAAATAAACAAAAGAAATACTTTGTTTACCATCAGTTGAAATGGCTAAACTCGTCTGTTCACCTGTGGCTAGGTAATACCTTTATGAATCTACCATTTTCAGAGCGCTGAATCTGCAGTGCATGCTCCATTCAGGGTCTCCTAATCTGTCGATGTGTGTGTGTTTTAGCCTGCAGATGCTGGGCGTTCCAAAGAGGAGCTACAGTTTTCTCAGGAGCCAGTGCCCAGAGCTCACAGTGACCCCCTGCATCCATATAAAGTCGTGCAATAGAATTCCAATCCGTCTCCAGAAGACACTGTCGACCCCTGGGGTGGAAGGAACTTGGAGGCCCAGCAATGTGAATCCTTGTCTCACCCGCGGAGGTCCTGCAGTCGGAGCAGAGCAGCGTTCAGGCCTTGCACCTGCCCTTGCCCGCCATGAACCTGACCCTGGATAAGCATCGCTGCTTCCAGAACCGCTGGGTGGATCTGTCACTGTTACACGCCTCACGGCAGCCTAACATGGCCTTGGCATTCACACGAATCAAGAATAACATAAAATGTCCCCAAAGCATGAGATTGCTGCTGTTTCAGAGTGGTAGCCCAGGAAAGCCCGGGCGTGGCGTCGGCCTGCAGCGTTGCAGGCGGTAATGGTGACGGAGCTGCTAAGGCGTACGCGCCTGGTAGCTGCGAGGGAGTCTATGGGAAGAAGACTTATTCCCTCTCGGCCTGGCCCCCATGCGCGGCTGCGTGGCTCCCCTATTCGTCACCGTGAGATTGCTCTTCTGAGCCCAGTCTGTCTACATTCTACTAGTGACATTTTTCAAGAGCAAGCACGCATATATGGACAGGGGTACCATATCCTCTGAGTTTACTTTGAGGTTTGCTTTTTTTCCCAAAAAGCTATTTTCAAAATCCGGTCCGTCTCAGACCACCTAGAAAGCCCGAGTGCACCGCGCAGAGCCGGCAGCAGAGGGCGCCCGTGCCTAACAATCTTCTCGCATCAAGCGTCCCGCGCTGCTGTGGACCCCAACCAGGGAGGCTCCCTAGGGAGCCGGGGCCCTAGCCAGCTCCTCTGTGGTCTGTGGTCAGACGCGGCTTTGCGCTCCAACGCTGCCACGGTAGGCATTGCCATGGACTTTTCCATGCAGGAGGGTGGAAGCTGCTCGTCCCTGGCGGGGTAAGAGTTTGGGTCTCCAATTCTCTTCCCAAGCCTGCAGAGGCTGTCTTGCCAGAGTGGCCTCGCCTGCCCGCCTTAGGGGAAAGGGAGGTCTCGGGCTTCCCTTCCACTCTCCGCTGAGCCCCTCCCAGGAACGCCCTCGGTCAGATCCGTTTGTGGCCAGTTGTTTGAATTACAGAGGGAGGGCCCAAATGATAGACAGATTGGATTTTTCTAAGCTATTAAAGCAATGCAGAGGATAAATCTGGGAGTCGGAAGGTAGAAGCTCAGTGCCTGGTGCATAGCGGGACCTGGGTAGATGGGGGCGGTTTGTGAATCTGGGTCCCTGGGAGTCACTGTGGTGATCCTGATCCAGTGAGTCTTTAACATAGACTCATGAGGTCATTTCTCTCTGAAGATAATTCTAAAAGAGAACTAGCCAAAGAAAATATTGTTATAGTTAAGCTCCTGCCGCAGGCGTTAGCTACATGTTGATCTGTTTGTCCAAGTTCTGCATTTATTTAAAAAGGATCCCTCCTTGTCATTTTCTATTTGCTCCTTGTATATCCCCACCCTTCTATCTGCAGATTTTTCTTGGACACACAATATACAGATGGAGCTGAGTGGAGGAGTGGTGGTCTCGGCGTTGAGCAGCACTTGCTCTGTGCCTGCAGCGAGAGTAGCCGGGTTCCTCCGACCACCACGTGTGTCCTGGGACAAGTCCGTGAATTCCAAGAGCCTGAGTTTCTTCATCTTCAAAACGGAGATACTGGGGCAGGTGCTTGGTTCAGCGATTAAGACAGCACGTGGGATGCCTGCATCCTCTATCAGAAGTGCTTGGGTCTGAATTCTGGCTCAACTTCCTGTGCCAGCTTCCTGCCAGTGCTCACCCTGGGACGCAGCAGGTGATGGGTCAAGCAGTTGGCCTCCCGCAACTACTTCTAGATGGACTTTCCAACTCCTGGCTTTGACCGGACACAGCCCCTGCTGTTGTAGGCATTTGGGGAGTGGGCCAGCAGATTGCAAAATTTCTGTCTGTCTCTGTTTCTGTCTCTCTGCCCTTCAACTGAAAACATTTTTTTTTTAAAAAGTACAGATACCATTATTTTCACACCTACTTCCCAAGGCCAGACTACAATTGTACACCTTTCTATGCTACATAATCTCCAAAGTCATTTCTTAGATTTCTTTGATTCTTGTGCTTTCTGCTTTACTCCACTATAAGTGTTACAAAGGCTGAAAAGAAAAAAAAAATAATGGCTTAACTTCTTTGATCATTGTCCACGGTGCACACAAATAGAACCTTGGCAGACAATGGGAACCTTACACAGTGAACAACACACTCTAGACTGGGTTTCTGGCTCAGGGCTCCAATGCAGAGGCTCCTGAGCTCATTATACTACGTGCAATGGCTGCATTTATTGGGCACGAAACTAGGGGTACCAAGTACACTAAGCATTATTTGGTTACAGCTTTAGGCTGTGTCTCTGGTCACGACTACTGTGGATATACACACTTGATTCAGACATGATCTCTGGTCTCAAGCAGTGTGTAATCAAACTGATAGTGCCAGGGTACTTCAAGACATTCATGGAGAAACGGAACTAAAAGATGATAAGTTTATTTTTGGTGTTAAAATTTTGGAACTCAGTCACACAAGAGGTCTTCAAAGCTTCATGGAGAATGCATATCATGAAAAAAAAAAAAAACAAGGCATGGATTTCAAGATGTTTGAAGCATCCTCCTGCAACTAGTCATTAATTCAATGCACAAGTGTTAAACGTGTTCAACGTAGAGGCACAGAAAGCTGATGGTATTCCCGAGATGCAGCGATCAGGACAAGCTCTGTGAAGATGCTGCATTTAGACTGCCCTTAAAGGCTGAGGAAGCCGGGGCTAGGTGTAGCCGGGACAGGAGTGGTGCCAGGCAGAGCGAGGACTGTTACAGCAGGTCCTCTGAGGAGAGCTAGCTGGCTGGAGCAGACTGTGCCTAGGAATGGTGAAGAAACAGAGTGCCGGGAGCTTTATCTCTGGGACCTAAACACCAGCAGCTATGATCCCCCGGATAAGAAGCCTGGGCTTATCCCAGACACAGAGTAAACTCACTGTAGCTGATACATCAGGCGGAAGGGTTCAGATTCGCCATCTTGGCTCACTCCGCTGGGGCGGACGTGCTAGTGACGTCATCCAGGAGGAAGGGCCGGTAACCAGGGAAGGCGAAGTGAGGGTGGTGCCCGCCTGGGACCCCAGTTTCCAGTGTAACTGGTATTCCTAGTACCCCAAGTCAGCGGAATACAAGCAGGAAAAGGCTTTCTCTTCCTCCAAGCCTCTGTGAGTAGATGCAGTTACTGCTGCCGGTTCACAAGGTAGGAAGCTAAAATCTAAGGGGTTATGGTGCTGGCCCAGAGTCACTCGGCGATCAGAGGGAATTTTAATTGAGGCCATCTGGGCCGACTCCCAGCCCTTGCTTCACGGCACCTTCCAAAATGAGTTTTCTCCCATGTGACTCCGCAGATGCAACACCCTTTGCATTTTCATGGTTTTCACAGCTTGTACCTGGCGTTCCCATTATCAACACCATTAGGTAAATTACGTTTTCCCATTTTCAGCACCATTAGTGCCATTTGACTGATGAAGGAAGCACCTGAAATAAAAGTGCTAATCAAAATTAGAAGCCACTACTTTTGTATAATACATTGGATGATCCAGGCCAGGCTGAGTAATAGACTGACCTGGTCATTTCCTCAAAAAGTCAAAATGAAATTTGAGCTACAAAGTTTCTTGTCAACAAAACATACATTAACATTTTTCTTATGTTCTATGCTAGCCACTATGCAAAGAGCTTTACTCTTGTTAGCTCATAGATTCCTTACCAGAACCCTGTGGTACACATAGCATAGTTATCCATTTTACAGAGTAGGTCATGTACATATGCTGACATTGGGTGTTGTGTATCTCTTATCTGTTTACCCTTACAAGGTGTGTTATTACCAACCTTTGACAAATAAGAGAAGGATGTGAGAACCAGAGACATTGGACAACTTTCCCCCAAACACAAGACTCCTGGCTGGAGCAGACATAGGCAGATAGGTAGCTAGCAGCAGACGGCACTGCCTTGCTGTAGCCCAGCATGATCCTGTGTGACAGCTCCATCTGACCCACCAGTGGATAGCTCTGGCTGGTCTGAGCAGCAGCCCTGGCTGGTGCAGCAACTGTGGCTGGCCTCCACATGAGAGCCCAGCCAACACCATCCAAACTCTTTTCCATATCCTCACTGCCTAGATGCCTTTCTGTGCACTGCCCGAGCTTGCCTTCTATGCACCACCAAACCCTGTCCACTACCTTCTGATAGTAGAAATTGCAAGTTCTGCAATGTTGCAAAGTTAGAACCAGTGCCCGCTGGAAATATCCAATATGGTTGCAGGCTGTGTCCCCACAATGACCTTTAGATCATTATAATGTCATTATAATGAAA
This sequence comes from Sylvilagus floridanus, assembly GCA_949820135.1. Taxonomy (NCBI): domain Eukaryota; kingdom Metazoa; phylum Chordata; class Mammalia; order Lagomorpha; family Leporidae; genus Sylvilagus; species Sylvilagus floridanus. Next base: position 126,936,253 of record OX463225.1, read on the forward strand.
TGACCATGTCCAGCACTCCTGTCTTGTACCTGATGCCATAACACTTCTGAGATTTCCAAGAAAGGACACAGAAGTGGGTGGCCCTCAAGCCCCGCCCAAAGTCCACCCTCTTTGCATATTCAATTAAGCCTACTCCCCACACCACTCCCTATGCCTTCCAGTAGTATTTTTTGAGATTTATTTATTTACTTGAAAGTCAGAGTTACAGAGAGACAGAGGTCGGGGGGGGGGGTCGTCTTCCATCCGCTGGTTCACTCCTCAGATGGCCACAACAGCTGGAGCTTCGCCAATCTGAAGCCAGGAGCCAGGAGCTTCCTCTGGGTCTCCCATGTGGGTGCAGGGGCCCAGTCTTCTTCTGCTTTCCTAGGCGATAGCAGAGAGCAGCTGGGACTGGAACTGGAGCTCATATGGGATGCCAGCACTACAGGCAGAGGCTTTATCCACTACACCACAGTGCCAGCCCCTCCCAATAATGTTAAAGGAAGGTCTGAACTTTGTTGGGAGTGGGGTGGAGGTTTCTTTTGTTTGTTTGTTTGGTTGGTTGGTTGGTTGGTTCATTCTTTCTCTGTCCAGCTCCCCCTCACTCCTTGAATGTGTACTTCTCCTTTACTTTAAATAAATCCTGCTTTCCTGTACACCTTTGTGCCTCTTTGAATGCCTTCTTGGCTGGAGACAACAACATGGATCAAGACTAGCCTGGGGTCACCCCCCAGCAGAGCCAGGCTACAGTTGTCCAAGTCCAGAACCTATAACTTTTCAGCCCTAATCCAGGGCCCATCCTCAGGGGGAGCCCTGTGGAAAACAGGAATGGATGCATCCAGTGTATGATCTGGGTGAGGGGTTGAGGGCCTGAGACAGTGTCAGCCAGCAGTGACCCGTCTGTCCTCCCACAGTCCCAGTCCTGTCTGGTGGTGGTGTGGGCGGCCTGAGCAGGGACCTGTCGGGAGATGTGCGCTCTGAAGCATGTCCTGCCTACTGCAGAGCCACACCTTAAGGCAGGTTGAATTTCACTGCGACTGGGACTACACACTCACCCAGTTGGTCACCCTGGGGAGGGAGGGGAGCCAGGAGGTGACCCTGGAGGCTGTGACTGTCAGGGGGCCGCCTGTGTCGACTCCATCTGGGCTTCTGTTCTGGCTCAGTGAGATTCTGTAAAGTACTTCTGGAAGAGCCGGTCTCCTGTGGATGGCAGAGGTCCTGCTGGGCGTTGCTCAGCCTGTGCTTTGCTACAGACAAGAGCTACAGGTTGGTGAGGAGGGAATCAAAGCTAGAAATGGGCCTTGGGTTACCACCGTTGGGGCAGGAGGCAGTGAATTTTCCTGGAAGGCTCATTGTGTGGGTTGGATAATGGTTTGTGTGTCTCCCAAGGGCCCAGGCCAATATCTGGAGTTTGGTTCTCAAGATCTTTCATTAATGGTTAGTGGATTGAGGGTGACTGCTCCATCCACTCATGCTGTCTGGAGGCCTCTAGCTCACAGAGGACAAGCCCTTTGAAGTTGAGCCTCGCTTCCCTCCCTCTGCCTGCTGGCTCACCCCATGATTTCTCTACACTCCACCACAGCCAGGCGCCACCCTCATCATGTGCCAGAACAAGGGGACTGCCTTGGACTGTGAGCCGCCCAGGCTGCGAGGGCGGACACTCCTTGTTCCTTCCCAGGCAGCTCCTCGTAGGGATCAGTTACAGGGATGAAGAGCTGACAAACACCCCTTCCCTAAAAGACAGCTCAGAGGGTCCTGTGGATTATGCTGGGGAAGGGGAGACGTCAGGGAGCCCCCCACCCACCCCTAGCTGGACTGTTTTCATTACAGTTCAGCAAAAAATGCAAATGAAAAACAAAAGTAAAGGAAACAACCAGCAGAATTAAGATTTTCATTCTGGGGCTGGTGTTGTGGCATAGAAACTGCTCCACTCCTGATCCAGCTCCCTGCTAATACACCTGGGAAAGCAGCCGAAGATGGCCCAAGTACTTGGGCCCCTGACACCCATGTGGGGGACCTAGAAGAAGCTCCTGGCTCCTGGCTTTGGATCGGCCCAGCTCTGGCCATTGCACCACTTGGGTAGTGAACCGGTGATGGGACGCCTCTCTCTTTTTAACTCTGCCTTTCAAATAAATAAATAAATAAATAAATAAATAAATAAATCTTTAAAAAAAATATATTATCATTCCATTGTTTCAAGGCAATAACTAAAAGACCGTTAAACTTTCCCCAGGAATCAAGCAATTTGTTTCTCCACAGTTATATGATACCTGATAGAAGGGTTTGAACTGCAATGTTAGCCCTGGGGTTTTCTGAGAGCCACACAACACACATCACTGTGTGCTTAGTGTGTGCCAGGGCCTGGGTCGGGTTCTGGTCAACAGGACTGCCTTGTACAGTTGTTCAGGTTGTGCACTTACAACCCCAGGGTACACTGTGTGTAAATCATAGTACGGATCCATATGTCCTCCCACCAGCCCTATCCTTTGCAGGTGGCAGGGATCTGAAGACAAAATATCAGATAGTGCTGTCACTTGGACATGGTCCCTTCCTTCAACGGGCTCACTCTCTGGCAAAAAACAGGGCCCAGGATCACTAGGTAAACCTACATATCCTAGGCTACAAGTTGAAACAGGGTTTCTCTCTCTCTCTCTAAGATTTTATTTGTTTACTTGAAAGTCAGAGTTACAGAGAGACAGAGGCAGAGAGAGAGAGAGAGAGATCTTCCACCCGCTGGTTCATTCCACAGATGGCTGCAAGGCCAGAGCTGCGCTGATCCAAAGCCAGGAGCCAGGAGCTTCGTCTGAGTCTCCCACACGGGTTCAGGAAACCAAGCACTTGGGCCATTTTCCACTGCTTTCTCAGGCCACAGCAGAGAGCTGGACCGGAAGTGGAGGAGCCGGGACTCGAACCAGTGCCTGTATGGGATGCCAGCACTGCAGGTGGAGGCTTTACCTGCTACGCCACAGCGCTGGCCCCTTTCTCTTCCTTTTAAGAACTGGCTATGCAAAATAAACCTGGTGTGCTATAGTCCTTTGGCCATTGTTGCTGGTTAATAATAGAAAACCCGTTGCACTGCCCCACCTCCCACCAACTGCAAGGGCCCGAGAAGCTTCCCTTACGCAAAGGACACCTTTGGGCTTCGTGCTCAATTCCAGAACAAGATTGTCTCTGCTTATTCCTGGGAGAGGAACAAACACATGAGGCACGCTGACTTGGAAAGTGTCTCTTTCCTGGGACTGTGTCAGGAAGCCTGGCTTAGACTAAGGCAGCTAGCTCCAGGCTCTTGGCCTCAGGACTCCAGCCACCCCACAGTGTCCCTCAGTTCTGCCTGGTATGAGCTTGGCTGTCTGTCAAGGGCTCGTGTGTTAAAGGCTTGGTCCCCAGGGTTGCATGATTGGGAGGTGGGATGACCTTGTGACCCTTAGGAGTTGAGGTCTAGTAGGATGGTCCTTAGGTCACTGGGTGACCCCTCCTGCAATCCTGAGTTTGGGCCCACCCCCACTGCCCCCTTACTGGCTTACCCTGGGACTCTCCTTCTGCATGTTCCCTGTCCTCCCCATCCGCCACCTGACCTTGAACTTGAACCTCCAAAACTGGGCTACATAGGCCCTTTCTCTTCCTAAGTAGCTTGTCTCAGGTAACTCATTGTAGTAACAAAAATCTGGCTAACCCACCCCCTTCCCACATCTGAGATAGCTTCTCTGCAGACAATAACACACCCTGTGCTCCACGCAGTGCCAATATCATATTTATTGTTTCTTTGTTTGCTTCCCATGGCAAGTGAAAAAATAATTTAAACCAATGCTATGTACAGATGCTTAGTGAGCTTTTCCAAGAACTTCCATAAAGACCCCCACCCCCAGCCCTTTAAACAGCAAAGAAGGGTTACCTTTAACATCCATACAAAACTCCACCTATAAAATTCTCATGCGTAGAAAGGTTTTCTTTATTATAAGCATCACATTTGGGGAGCAGGAAGGGGGTCAGGCCGGGAGGAGGAGTGATACTGGGTGGGCAGGCTGTGGCTGGTGGGGCTCAGGTGATCTGCAGGGGAGTCTCCAGCATCTCCATCAGAAAGGTGTCGATGGGGGTGTCCCCGATGAGCTTGAAGAAGAAGAGGTGCTCCAGGCACTTCAAGCCAATGGAGCGCAGGGCTGGGAGGCGCAGCAGCAGCTTGGCAAACCTGCAGGTGGAGCCAAAGAGGCGTTAGCAACCAGGGAGGGCCTGCACGGGCACCTGCTGGTGGGAGGTGGTCCCTTGGGTCTTCTCCGCCAACCTGTGACCAAAGAGCCTAGAGGGGGAGAGGAGGGAGATGGAGACCCTCTAACAGGCCAGAGGGCCGCTTTGTGTTCAGGGTGGAAGCTGGATCCCCTGACCTCCGGCAAGTCCTTGGAATCCTGCGGCCATGTCCCCGCCCTGCCCTCCTGCATGGTGGCGGGGAGGAGGGGTTGCACTGCTGAGTCTGGTGTTTCTCACGTTCTCCACAGCCCAAGGCGTTGATGCAGCACTTAGGACAGAGCGTGGCATGTCACATGCGCTGTCCCCAGTAGGTGAGCATGTCTGAGCACCTACTGTGTGCAAGAGCTGCATCCCTGATCTCAGGAGGCCATACTTTCCCCCCATAGTCAAGTCACTCTAGGTGAGGTGACCACAGTACATTTTGACTACCAAATTTTTGTTGCCAGTTTGTAACCAAACATCACCCAATTGTTATGGTCAACTTCTTAGCCTGTGCTTACCTTTGAGTTCGGGAAAGTGGGAGAGAGAAATCCCAGACCCTGGCCCTGCAGGGAAACCACAACCATGTGTGTGTGTGTGTGTGTGTGTGTGTGTGTGTGTGTGTGTCTACATTGACTCACATATACCATGTGGGCTTCATACACCTGTGTACACACACACCTCTCACCCTGACTCACATATACCACCTGCTCCTCACACATGTGCGTGCACACACGACCTCACCACTCACACATGTGCACAGCCCAACACACGCTTTTCTATGACTGAGGATATTTGTTGGGAGGGTCACAAAACAGAGAGGCAGAAGCACATGGAAAAGTTTGTCTCATGTCTATGCATCCCTCTCCATTTTAGGGTCCTTGCCCCAGCATTTTAAACTGCATCTATGTGGCCCTCTGCATTTCTCAATCCTTTCCAGCCCATGAAGCTCACTTAAAATATATTTATTTATTTTCACTCACTTGAAAGACAGAGACAGAGACGAGAAAGAGGTGTTCCATCCACTGATTCACTCCCCAGATACCCACAGCAGAGCTGCGGCTGGGTCAGGCCAAAGCCAGGATCCTTGAACTCAATCCAGCCCTCCCATGTTGGTGGCAGGGACCCAAGTGCTCGGCCATCACCTGCTGCTTTCCAAGCACACCAGCAGGGAGCTGGGTCAGAAGCAGAGCAGCTGGGTCTTGAACTGGCACTCGGGTATGGGATGCCAGCATCGCAAGCAGCAATGCAACCTGCTGTGCCACCACACCTGCCTCTGAAGCTCATTTTTAATGCCACTAGTGCTCCTGGAAATTAGGTTATGTGCTCACAACTTCAGATAAAAGGCACAAGGACGCAAATCACATTAGTTCCTATAGCCCTTAATCAGAGATTTCTGATTTTAGTTCTACCTTTACAACACTATCTCATGGATGTTTTCAAATTGGAACTGCATTGCTCCTTGAAAATGTGAAAATTCCTATGTGCGTGATGTTTTCAGAAAGTATAGCAGTATAAGACACACACACACACACACACCTACATACAAACACACGGGAGAGCCGGAGGGAGTTCTAGGCTCCTAGCTTTGGCCTGGCTCAGCCCCAGATCTACTGTAGGTATTTGGGGAGTGAATCAGCAGATGGAAGATCTCTTTACCTGTCTCTCTGTGTGTTTCTCTGCCTTTCAAGAACATATTATAGATTTTAAAAAGTGGCACCATGTAAAAAAAAGAGCAGAAATAGCTTTAATAGGTTAAAGGTCTGTGCCAATGGCAAGACAGCTGGCCAAAAGCTGCTAAAGATAATGTACTTGAAGGCCCCTGAATGGACCATGGACCACACCGCCAAGCCAGGACTCAGAGGAAGAGGAGGGAGCTCCCGACCACAGCTCTGACCTTGCAGAGTTTCATGGAACTGGGCAATGGAGAAGGTATCTCTATAAAGGCAGAGGGAAGCTGAGATGAATTCTGAAGATGCTGTTTTCTTTTACTCTGAAAAAGTCAGCGTTTTACAATTTGTACATCACTGCACGTGCCATCATACTAGGAAGATCAGGAATAACAGACATGAACACAGTGGTGGATATTAATACTCTCAGCTGTGGGGTGGGCACTTGGCCTGGCATCAAGATTCCAGTTCGGACACTCAAATCTCATACTGTAGTGTCTAGGTTGGAGTCCCCGCTCCACTCTCAATCCCAGCTTCCTGCTAATGTGTCCCCAGTGGCTCAAGTAGTTAGGTTCCTGCCGCCGTGGGAGAGACCTGGATGACGTTCCTGGTCCCCAGCTTCAGACCTCACTATCCCTGCACCTCCTCAGCCACTGTGGGCATTGGGAAGTGAACCACACAGAGTAGACGCCTCTCACTTTCTCTCTCTGTCTCCCAAATCAAATAAATAAATGCTCACAGCCGTGAAACCCAAGGGGGTTTGCCTGCGGGAGAGATTGCATGGGTGAAATCACAGCCTCTTGCCCTTCATCTCCGCTTCTGATCACACAGGACGTGGCCCCGGTGAGGTGTATTCTAAACAATGTCCACAGGGAGGCAGCACTGCACCACTGAGAAGGCTTCCTTCACCTGGCCCTGCCAACCCACTTCTCCAAGCAGAGGGAGCAGCCTAAAGCACTGGCCAAGCCAATGACTCCCTGATGCACCAGCTAAGCCTCCCGCAAACTGGTCTAGGCAGTCCCTCTGTATGTCCAGGCTGCGCTGGATGAACACTGCGGACCCAGTGGGGACCCAGCCTCTGCCACTTCCCTGAACTTCCAGGCTCTGCCCTAGTCCCTGCAACACCTGTGGCCTCTCTCCCTGGTGCCCAGAGACAGCCCAGGCACCTGGAAGACCTCTTCCAAGAAAAGACAGACTTCCAAGGGTTTTAAAGTGATATCAGAAATAACCTAAGAGTCAACCACAGGCAGTGACTAAAATACATTAGGATAGAGTCACACTGCGAAATACTACAGGACCATTGAAAAGTGATCATTTGCATTTTTCAATAATCAGATAAAAATTCCTAGAATGGCAACAGAAAAAAATTATACACCAAACTGTACTTTCTTATATGCAAATATATATTCCTATGTGCACATAGACAGGTACATAAGCATACCAGAAAGAAGATATCAATGTATTCACAATCCATTTTTTAAACCTGCTTCATATCTTAAATAGTGTCGTGATGTACTACTAAAATATACATTGCTTCTGTAATGAGGAACAAGCCAGAGTTGGGTTTATTTTGCTTGTTTTCCAGTTCTAGGAAAGAGGTGAGCACAAGGTGTGCTATTCCTGACACCCTGTACCTGCTACGCATTCAACACCCACATCTAATACGGAGCTGGACGCCACCGCAAAAAGCAACCAACCTGGGGCTTCCACTCAGCAAGGCGCACCCAGAGTTCATGGCTGCCAGAGGCCAAGCCATGTCCAGACCCCTGGAGCAGGGCTCCTTCAGGCTCACCTATTGCCAGTGAAGAAGAGACTGCTAGGTGGTCACCAAAATCCATTCTTGCCTTCTTCCTCGCTGCCCAGCCACACCCCATCCCCAGCCTCCTTTGTGTCTAAGCTTCAGCCAAATGGGAGTGCACCAGAGGTGAGGGACCCCTCGAGCTAGGACTCACCAATTGGGCTTCGCCTCTGTTCTCCTCCACCCCTGTGCTCTTCCCCCTTCTGGATACAATACACGATGTGGCGCTAGGTCACCACGGAGCCTCAGAAAGGAAGGAGCCTGGGTCCCTGAGTACTGGCATGGAAGAGAGCCTCCTCTCTGAACTGACTGCCCACCCAGCTGGATTGATGGGTGAGAAATAAACTTCCACTGCAGAAGCTTCTGACACTTGGTAGCTCCCTTAACACAGCTTAATCTATCCAATGGATACACTAGGCCTGCCTGTTCACTCACCAAAAGGCTGAAACGCACCCCCAACTCAGATCCAGCCAAACCCCCCTACAAAACACATAACTCAACTCCTTCTGGACAACTTGTGGACAATGGCTCGGGAGAAGCAGTTTGATGAAAATGAGGCTTCCTGGAGGGAAAACATTCATTAATGAGCATCAGGGAAATGCAGAACTAGCCCCAGAGTGAAACTTGCATGATATCAAGGCAGCTTTCTAGGTTTCATTTCCAGTTTTCTGTGAGTGATGGGGCCTGTGCAAGGGTACTTCCAAAAGCTCGTGGAAAATAGAATTACACTATGTTTGTTTTGGTAAAAACACATTTTTAAATCCATGCAGTTTTTTTGCGCCATGTATTTCCATGAACTTTGGACACACCCTCGTGTTTTCCCATTTGCACTGGCGTTAGCAGAGGGGGTGACATCCTCGCTGCTCTGTGTTGGGGATCTTTTTGGAGGAATGTTTTCCCAGGGACTCAGGAGCACCCACACTGCCAGATGGCACGAGATCTCCCAGAACCGCATCCTTCTTCCCAAACAAGGAGACCAGAGGCAGACCCAGCACCTTGGCGGAGGCCGCAGAGGGTCCCCAGGGCACCAGTGGCCAAGCTGCCGGGCTACCGAAGCCTGTAATTCTACCACATGGGGGCTCCCACAAGGGCAGACCAGAGAGCAGTGTAGTCAATTCAGACCCCGGCTCTTTGAACCAGGCAGACCTGGGCTCATGTCTCACCCCAACCATGTGCCAGCTTTATGAGCCTGGGCAATCTCTCACCCTTCCTGAGCTCCCATGCTTTGTTAAAAACTGGTGAGAGTGACCTCCACATTGACCCATCCACTTGCTCCTTCCCCAATATTTAAATATATATGCCATAGTCCCCCCTTACCCTGGGAGATGAGATCCAAGATCCTCAGGGGATGCCTGAAATGGAAAGTGGGCCACCCTTCTACACACACACTCTGCTCATATACACATGTACCCATGACAAAGTCCACATGCAAAGTTTGTTCCTACACACATGTGCACACGACAGTCTACATGCAGTGTTTGTTCCTACACACATGCACTCATGACAGTGCAATTTATAAATTAGGCACAGGAAGAGATTGACAACAGTAGCTAATAAAATAGAATAATTCCAACGATACATCATCATAAAAGTTACTTAAAACACATGCATTGTTTATTTCTGGAATGTTCTGTTCCATGTGTTCCGACAGCAGCTCACCTCTGTGACTAAAACCACAGGGAGTGAAACCACAGATGAAGGGTACTACATGTTGCGCACTGCTGTGGGTGCTGATGCCTGGGTGGTGAACGGCGAACAAGACAGACAGGACCTCTGGCCTCATGGGGCTAACACGTTAGTGGCTCTCAGCTTGTCATGAAGATTCAATGACATTTGGAAACATCTAGGCAGGGTGGCAGCCCGATGGGTACCCTCTAAAGGGCAAGTGGGAGTGGCAGCACAGTTAGGACCATTCTTCCTGCCCTCTCTCACCTTCCTGGTTGTTCCGGATACTTCTGCTTGGTATAGGCCTCCAGCGTGGCATAAACTTTCTCTCGCAGAGTCTCCACCTCAGAGGGGTTGGACAGACCCTTGGCATCTGAAAAAGGTGACCAAGTTAGCTTCTGGTCTACACCTTGGCTGGATGCATTCCCACAGAGGCTGTCCCCATCACTCTGGCCACCTCCCCTGGCATTCCTGGAGACACCTGGATGTGGACAACTGTGCCATAAACACAGCTGGGCATTGGTGCCCCTTGGCCTTCCCTTCTGTGCCCTACCTGCCCAAGACACTCCTGGGGCAAAGGTTCTCAACTCCATGAATAGCCAAATGAGGCCACCCCCGACTCCAAAGGGAGCATTCCATTCATTGGGGCTGTTCTGGAAAGATCAGTTTCACACAGGTATTGAGTGCCTACTGTGTGCCAAGTGTGGACAGAGCTCTGAGATGGGGTGCAACAATGGAGTCACTATGCACCCAACATCCATGAACTGCCCCCCTAAACCAGGAGGGCAAGCCACCTTCACTCTGCAGACTGATCCTTGAGGGAGTGAAGATGTCACTTCCCCCTTCCAGAAATACTTTTTCCTGGGTCCTCAGGTTACCCTTAAACGTTCTCTCCCTTGTGCCCCAACAGCCCCTTCCTAGGCTCCTCTGCAGGCTCATCCATTTCTCCTGAGCTCCAAATGTCACCACACCCCGGCCCCAGCTCCTAGGCTTCTGCTCCATTTGACTGCACGCCACTGTCCTGGTCTTATCTGACAGCCTACACTTGGCAGTTCGCAGAGGTACATCTCTGGCCCTGGCCTCTCCTATGAAGTCCAAACCCAAATGAGAGTACTTTAAAAAGTTCATGGAAAATTGATGCAAAAAAAAATTTTTTTGCACCAAAACCAATTTATCTTTTAATTTAGTTTTTCCATAAACTTTTAAAAGCCTGCTCCTACAAGCAGCTGCTTCTGGGACAGCTAATCTTAGATGCCTGTAATCCATCTTCCATGTTAACGTCCAAGGACAAATCCTAATTCCTACACACCCACCCTCAGAACTTGCTCCACCTGGAATTGTCTCCAGCTCAATAAATAAGAACTCCATTATCCCAACTGTTCAGGAAAACAAAACAAAACCCCCTAGGAGTTCTCCTCAACTCCCCTCACTCTTTCACATCCTGTATTTCACCCATCAGCAAACCCCACTGGTTCTACCTGGAAACACATCCAGACTCTAGCCCCTTCTGATGAACTCCTCTATCACCAGAGGCCATTGCTATTGTGTATCACCCACTCCACCCATCCCACCCAGACATGCACACCCCAGGCCAATTCAAACCCCTTCTCAAGATGGCTCCAGGAGTGGTTGAGCCTTGTGCCCTCCTGTGTTCCTGGACCCATGGCTCAGTCTCTGCTGAGTTGAGTACTGGCCATCAGCCTTGGAGGAGAGCTAGACCCTCTGCAGCCACTGGATGAAGCAGCAGTCACCTGGGTTAAACAGCACAATGGCTCGCAGGCACCCCAGCTCCGACTTATCCATCTGCATGTCTTTCATTTTGGAAACCAGCTCAGTTAGAACTCTGTTCACAGGAAACAAGGGCAGGTCATGAGAAAACCAATGGCAAGGGCCAATAAAATGAATTCAGTGTTATGTACGCACCCCACTTTCTGGATAATGCACCAGGTCCTAGGGGCACGGTGATGAGCAAAGCAGTCCCTCCTCATCCTAAGAAGCCTAGTCTAACTGAAGAGACAGACACTGGGACACTAAAAAGCAGCATAAAGCTTGGTGAAATGACTGCCCTAACCCAGATCCAAAGGAGCCCCAAGGAGGAACCTGCAGACTCTGAGCAGGAAACTAGAAAGGTATCCCAGGAGACTTAGGAATTAGGAATATGCCACACAAAGCAGGATGAGGGCACCATGAGTCTGGAACACAACACAGGGCAGCATGCAGGGAGACAGTGGGAATCTACACGCACCATGAAGGGGTTCTCAGTCCAAAGACCACGCTGATCATTACAACAAAACACATGGAGGCCAGCGCCGCGGCTCGCTAGGCTAATCCTCCGCCTTGCGGCGCTGGCACACCAGGTTCTAGTCCCGGTTGGGGCGCCAGATTCTGTCCCGGTGGCCCCTCTTCCAGGCCAGCTCTCTGCTGTGGCCCGGGAAGGCAGTGGAGGATGGCTCAAGTGCTTGGGCCCTGCACCCGCATGGGAGACAAGGAGAAGCGACTGGCTCCTGCCATCGGATCAGCGCGGTGCGCCGCCGCAGCACGTCAGCTGCGGCGGCTACTGGAAGGTGAACCAATGGCAAAGGAAGACCTTTCTCTCTGTCTCTCTCTCTCACTGTCCACTCTGCCTGTCAAAAATTAAAAAAAAAAAAAACACATGTAAAAGCACAGGGATGGAGCACAGACATCCCAGATGAACATGCACATGACCCAAGGAGCCCAGACGTGGTGAAGGCGGAAGGGAGCCCCTGGGCCCGGGCATCAGATAGAGACTGTTTTCCAGTTTACTCAGGGCCAGCACTGTGGCATAGTGGCTAAAGCCGCTGCCTGTGGTGCCAGTATTCCATACAAGCATTAGTTCAAATCCTGGCTGCTCCACTTCTGATCCAACTCCCTGCTAATGTGCCTGGAAAAGCAGCAGAGGATGGCCCAAGTACATGGGCCCCTGCACCCATGTGGGAGACCCAGAAGAAACCCCTGGCTCCTGGCTTCAGATTGGCCCAGTTCCAGCCATTGCAACCACTTGGGGGAGTGAACCAGTGGAGGAAAGATTCTCTCTCTCTCTCTCTCTCTCTCTCTCTCTCTCTCTCTCTCGTGTGTGTGTGTGTGTGTGTGTGTTACTCTGCTTTTCAAATAGATAAATAAATCTTTATAACGTAAATTTTACCCTCCTCTTCTCCAGGTCTCCCTAGGTCACTGATCTACTCATTTCATTCATGTCTTCAAATCGGATGGCTTCATTTTTCTTCAGCTCCATTCAGGCACAGAGTCTGTCAGGGCAACACTGTCTGACCCAGATGGCTCCAAACTAATTATCTGCCCCTGGATTACACACAGTTCAGCATCAACTCAGCCTAGTCCAGCTGGCCTGGCCTCCTGAACATGACCCTGAATATTTTCCCTTCCACAGCCCCTACATTAAGTAGCTGCCCCTACCTCCCTGCAGCTTACAAGCTCATGCCAGTCATCCAGTCTCCTCTTTAACAAAGTCCACGGGGATAACAGTTGTTATATCTGCCCAGCAACTATGCTGGTCCATCTTGCTATAGTCTCAACCTTTCCTTTTTTTTTTTTCTTTTTTTTCTTTGACAGGTATAGTTATATATATATATATATATATATATATATATATATATAGAGAGAGAGAGAGAGAGAGAGAGAGAGAGAGAGAGAGAAAGGTCTTGCTTCCATTGGTTCACTCCCCAAATGGCCGCTAGGTCCAGCGCTGTGCTAATCTGAAGCCAGGAACCAGGTGCTTCTTCCTGGTCTCCCATGCGGGTGCAGGGGTCCAAGCACTTGGGACATCCTCCACTGCCCTCTCAGGCCACAGCAGAGCTGGACTGAAAGAGGAGCAATTGGGACTAGAATCCGGCACCCATATGGGATGCCGGCGCCGCAGGTGGAGGATTAACCAAGTGAGCCAAGGCACCGGCCCCCATATAATCTCAACCTTTCTGTTAATTTCTCTCTCATTCCCCAGGTTTCTATTTTCACGTGCTTGGTGGTCACAGCATGTTCAAGTGCAGCTGTTTAGGTTGCTCATCCTACATCCCAGCACTTCCTACAGGCATCTGCACCTGCATGGTTGCACGTATGCACATGTGTATATACACACACAGGATACTGGAAGCAGAAGGGAGACACCTGTCAAAGATGGAGCCAACCCCAGCACTGTGGGCACTGCTCCGGTGGACGTGTAGACCAGTGGCCAGAAGGATGCCATCCTGCACAGAAACCGAGCGGTGGGAGAAAGAGGCAATCAGCAATTCATTCCAGCCTGCAAGGAGAAGAGGCAGCCTTGAGGGTTAGCCACTCACGTTCTTCTTCACTGACAATCATCCAATACCTGCATTGTCATCACGTGTAATAAAATCAGAACAGGAACTCTAGGGAGGCTAAGAACTAGTTCAAGACAATACAACTAATTAGTGGAGAAACAAAGGCTAAGCCATGGTCAGGCTCTGTACATTCTCACGGCCTCAAGACAAGAACCCTCTTTTAAAAAAATCAGTCAACAAACAAGGGCTGAACATTTAGGAGGTAATAGTCATTATGTTAGCTGCCAGGGTAGATAAAGCAAATATACCTTGTGGTATATGCCCCCAGGACCTGACAACCTAGTTTCACTCTTTAGCATTGTCTAGTAACACCCAGCACAGTATATGGCTATCAGCTGACACGGGGGGGGGGGAGGGGGGGATTGCTTATTATCTAACAGGGACAAACAAGAGTGCTGGTTCCCAAAGCTCAGCCAGTCTTCATGAGATTGCCCTGATGGCTCAGTGACAAAGAGGAGACATGGCATATGTCACTGGGCTGCACACAGTCCCAGAAACGGGAGGCAAGAAAGAATATAGCACATAGAATCCTAAAATAGGAAGGGACTTTGGACTCCATCTAGTGTAAGCTCGAGCCAAAATCTTTGGCTTCGGTATCTGATCTGTGAAATGGGACTATCTTTATTTGCCAACTTCATTACAATAACAAGGCATTGTTTCAAATTACTGTCAATTAAAGTGGTTGGACAGTTTGGGAAAATTAAATGAGAATTATAAAGGCTGGATTAAAATCTGCATGGGTGGAGAGTCTCAGTTCTGCATTGACCAACAATGTTTCATCTGGGAATGAAAGCTTTTCCGAAGGTCCACCCAGGTTGAAAAGCTGACAGATCACACAAGGTAGTTCAAAAGTTTGTGGATAAAGGGGATTAAAACATACATTATTTTGGCACAAAAACATTTAGAAACGTATGCAAAGTTTCTTCATAGTATGTCTTTTCCACGATCTTTTTGAAGACTCCCCATATTAAAAAATAACAGCCCTGGAGACAGAGTTTGACCTGGTGGTTAACATGCCTGCTTCTCACATCACAGTGCTGGAGCTGCAGCTCCTGACTCCAGCTTCCTGTCAATGCAGACCCTGGGGGCAGCAGACGATAGCCCAAGTCTCTGCTACCCACATGGGTGACTTAGACTGAGTGAACCAGAAGATGGTAGACATTGCCATCATCTCTGTCTCTTTCTCTCTCATTAATTTTTTTTAAATGTAAAGCCTCTGGATAGGATTAGTCCATCAACATGGCACACAGCTTGGCTGGGTTGCAGCTCTGTCAAGTACCTTGTTTAAGGATCCTACGAGTAGTTACAAAATGCCAGCCCAGATGATTGTCTCTAGGAAAAAGAACCATGGTATGCTTTACCTGCCCGGAGCAAAATGACCTGATCCTCTAAGGTGAGGTCAGAGAAGTGGGGAATACGCTTGGCCCATTCAACGAGGGTGAAGAGCTGCTTATCGGCAGCGTGGCATATGTTGGTGACAGGGTCGTTTGTCTGAAAAAGGAACAAAGGACTGTGAGGGACAGGTGCGGGGACCCTAACACACCCCTCCCCCACATCCAGACCCATGAAGGAGGAAGTGGCGATGGCTGGGGATGTAAGAACACACACCGAATTTTCCATGTTCATGTCACCATAGGATTCAGTCTTTGGTTCAACAGCGAGTTCAGCTTCCAGAATCCTCTCCACGGGCATGTCTTCATGGCCACTGCTGGCACATTCCGCCTCACTCTCAGCTCGCTCCCGGCTCCTCTGCCTTTCTTCTTGCACAGCTGACAGGCAAGCGGGACATGCAGAAGTTACCAGAATGCCCAGGACAAGTGCAGAAGGCTCAGCCACCTATCTAAAGCTCAGTCTCCTCACTTAAAATGGGAGTGTTAGAAAGCTGACAGATGAGACAAGGAAAGCAAAGCATTGGCTGTGACTGTTCAGAGCTAGGAGGGGTTCCTTAGCCCATAGTCTTTTCAATGTCTTGTGGTAACCACACTAAGAAATTTGCATCTTAAGCTTTAATACATTCTGGTTCTACCCTGTCTTCTAAGGCTAGCCTTACCATTTCCTACCATTGTTCTTTATGTGCCTGCTCGGATAAACCACGAGCAGGCAATAGTTAAGCAGCCAGCGCGTGACTTTAAAACTCCCTCTGTCAGATCCTGTGCATCAGCCTTGGCATTCACGTCCCATTAGGTCTGCCCCTCATGCACCAGCCTGAACTCAACATCAGCTGATCTGACTTGTCAGGGAAGATCTCCAGGGAGCCCGCTGTGGGGATTCAGTAAGTGAAGGGGTGGAGGGCTGTCACCTACATGACATTTCCAATCAGTGCTGAGTCGGGGCTAGGGGAGGGTACCTAGGCAGAGGTATGGGAACTATCTCAGCCTCCCCAGAACCTAGGGTCTCCATCACAGTTCATTCTGGCCCTTGGCATCTTCTGGCCCTGAGCTTCAGGAAAGGAGAGCCTCCCGTCCCAACCCTGTCCTCATCTCTAACCTCAGTTGGGTTTGTGTCCTCATCTCTAACCTCTGTTGGGTTTGTGTCCATCGTCTGGAACACTGTGCGTTCTGCCTTATTCCCAGCAGAAACAGGCAGAATTCAATATCAGAACTCATTTTTTTTTAATATCCCAAGAGTCAAGAAAATTACACTCCTAAGCAGGCAACTAACCTGAGACTCAGCCACAGCTACTCCACCAGCAACTTGGACTCTCAGCTTCTCTCCCTTCCAACCCTCAGGCTACCTACACAAGCAGCTCCTACTCCCTGAAGGGAGGAAGAGCCACCTGGGCTGCAGAATGGACTGGCACCAGGTTTGTCATGCACAGGTACCATTGCTCTTCTCTAGGTCACAGAAGGGTGGGACGGCCCAGGCTCCAGAGCCTGGCACAGACACCCCACACGACCCCCAGATAACAGAACTCTGCAGTCGGGAGAGATGGGAGGAGAGTGGGAGGGAAGGGGAAAGGTAAGGCAGCCCAGAGATAATCAACACAGGCAGAGCGAATAAGGAGGAACCCAGGGAGGGGAAAGAGAGAGAGAGAGAGAGAGAGAGAGAGAGAGAAGCAAGGACCATAGGCCTTAGTGGCAGAGCACTCTTTTTCAGAATCTAGCTCTACCACAGACTAGCACAATGACCTTGGATGTGTCACTTAGCCTGCGAAAGCTCAGTTTCCCTATTGCTAAAGCAGAGATTATACTGTTTAACCAAAGTCATTGGTTTAACTGAGAATCAATTAAATGAATGGTAACGTTCAATAGAAATACTTCTTTCCCCCTCCCCCTGTGCTCGTCTCTGGTTCTCTTTCCATCTGCTTCTCTGGCCTCTCCCTCTCTCTCCTTGTTCTCTTCCTTTTCCTTTCTCATCTTTACTTCCTGTCCACCTTGTCAGTCCTCATTTACTGACAATGTAGCAAAAACTCTAACATGCATTTCCTTATACCTGGATTTATCAGCCAGAATGAAATGCTGCTTTTATGAATTTTTTAAAGTTAGGTTCACAGGCTTCTACTCATCTGAATTTTAAAAGATGGGAGAAGCAAACTATGTTAAGTTCCTTTTGTGCTTCTCAATTTCTTCTTCAGATTTGTAACATCCAGGGGGAATAACCTTCAAACTTCAAAGAAAATAACCTTGGCTTCAGGGAATTAGATTTTAACTCAGCTTTTGCTGTGAATGGAGTGACCCTTTGTTATTCATTTTTTTTTCTCTTTGTACCACATCACAAATGAGAAATCACAAGCCTGTTATTGGACGATATCTTCGATGTTGCAGATACTGGGAGCTTCTGCTACTGCATACCCAGGAAGCAGTAAATGGTCCAGAATAGTCCCAAAGTCCTGCCTTATCTGGGGTTTTAGCCACTCATCCAACATGGATCTATTGCATGACTATAGGTGCTACAATGGTCAAATTGTATGGCATTCTTTCTCTACATCAGGAATATTGCTCAAAGCTTTATACAGATTATATTTCATTTAATCCTCACAATAACCCTCTAGGGTGCTACGAGCCACAGAGAACCTAGAGAGTTCTCTAAGGTCGCACAGCCAGGAAGTGGCAGAGCCAGCACAGGGACTCAGGCTGGCTGACTCCCAAGGCCGCCTCAGACCCCTCTCGACTGTCTTCGGACCACAAAGTCCTGCTGGATGCCAAAACTGTCCACAAACAGCCTCAGAGATAATCCATTCTCTAGTCTTCAAATCACATGTGTAAGATCAGAAATCAGGGAACCACTCCTCCCAGAATTTCTGAGTAGCCTGGAGCCAGAGGATCACAGCGCTACACCAGACCACCATTTTCCTGCTGGGCAAGTTGGAGCACGTCCTAGCCTCTCTGAGCTGCTCTCTCTTCTTTCAGGAAATGGATGTGTGCCACCAGAGAACAGCAAATGTCCATGCTGGCTTTAACACTAGATACTCTGAAACAGCAACAGGTCCGGGCAGGGGGAGCCTGAGACCACCCCATTCATCTTTATATATACAAATAAATTCCACAGTGCCTCTCAGTGCTCAGTTACCTGTTCCAGGATTTCATTATTCTTATCCTCAAGAAAGTGTCCGACATGAGCCCCCAGTCCTATAAAGCAATGCCAGACGCAGCGGAGGGAACGGCCAGGCTCCAGGAAGGAGCCTTTCGGGAGTGGAATCAGTTTGCTTCTTCACCTCTTCATTGTCAGGGCAAATGGCACCGATTCCTTTAGGAATTTCCTCCAAGGGCTCCTTCCCTCCTAATTTTTACTACTCAGCTTTTCAAGCCTCTTGTTTCTCCACATTTTTAGAGGAGCAAAACCTGGGTTGGATTTTCTATTCAAGTGTGGTTTAATAAGCAATGCTAGGTTTAAAAGAAGGCCTACTATCCACGTGTCCCTGCTTCACATCCTTTTTACAAGGAGGAACCAGGCTTCTCACCATTTGACCCACTGGCCACTGTGATCAAGCTGGGAGATGACCAGCTGGAGTCCTGAGAGACGCATCAGACGAACTATGATGACTTCTCTAAGGGACGCCACTCACCTTCCTTTAATTCCATATCATAGGCTTAAAGAAAACTGTTGTTCTCCCAAGTCAACCTGAAATGTATCTCATCTGTTCTAGAAGGAGGAACATGACCCCTGTGGCCATGCCTCTCGTGTGGTCACTCATTGAATTCAATCCTGATGGAAAGAAGAGAGCCTCCAATGGGAGATCTTTCACATCAAACGTTCCAATCTGTAAGAACACTGACCTCCCTGCTATAACAAGCCTGGCATTAGCAGAAAGCTAGCACTTAATTAATACCCCATGAGTGAACAAGGAAGAGATTTTTAGCAACTCCTGCAATTCTAAGATTTCTGAACTCTAAGCATTCCTTTTAAACTAATCCCAGCAATGTATTCAAGGGCTTTAGGGTACTACTCTTTGGTGATAGAGCAGTGGAAAAAAAAAAACAACAAAAATAAAGCAGACAAAACTCCTGCCTTCAGGGAGACAGACAGTGTTAGATAGTGATAACTGGGGGTAGTAGATCCAGTAAGCCAGAAAGGCTTCACCTAGAAGGTGATGATTGATTAAAGATCTGAAGGAAGCATTCTAGACAGGTAGACAGCAAGTACAAAGGCCCTATGGCAGGAACATCCCTAACGTGCTTGAGCATCAGCAAAGAGGCCGGGAAGGCTGAAGCAAAGAGGCAGTGGACATCCAAAATCACGTATGACCTTGAAGTCATAACAAAGACTTTGCCCCTTCTCAGAGTGAGAAGGAAAGGCATCGGAGGACTCCAAAGAAGGAACTAATTGACCTGATCCATTTGTTCAAAGCCTCGGTTTGGCTGCTCTTCCAAGAAGAGACTATAGACAAAGACAGAAGCAAGGAGACCTCTTAGGATGCTACTTAGGTTATTACAAGAGGTGTCAGTGTTATGTGTCAACTAGAACTTTTTAAAAATACAGAAGTGATTTGGTGTACTGTGTTAGTAGTAAAAGTATTGCAACATGGAAAGATTCTGAGCATCCTGGGAGGAAGTCACAAGATTTCCTGACCCACTGCATGTGGAGGGTGAAGGCAGGGGCAGTCAATGGATCTGGGTTTGAGCAGCTGAAAACTGGAACGGCCATTTCCTGAGATGGTGAAGCTGTGACGAATGAGACAAGGGTGGGGGGCAGAGGAGGAGGAGCTCAGGTTGGGGTCTGGCAATTTGGAGATTCCTGTTAGGTGTCACAGCACAGTTCACGCACCAGCAGGAGACGAGTACAAGCTGGGAGTCAGGCGGCCCGGCATGCCTCTGCTTTCCACTTGCATTTGGGTCCCTGGAAAACCCATTCACCCTCTCCGAGCCTGTCTCCTCTCCTGTGGAGTGGGTGCGGCTGACCTGGAGAATCTGAAGGTGTCCTCTCTCCCAACAGGTCACAATGCCAAGAATATATTTTTGCCCTCTTGTGGGTGGTGTTTCCTCTAGGAGGGGGATCTAAGAAGCGTTCCCTTCATGGGTTCTTTCATCCAGACTCAGCATCTCAGCAAAGAGGCTCTAGGGCAATGGGGAGCCTGCCGGGACTGACTAACCTCCTTGTTCCCCTGGCCTCAAGGGGACACCACCTCCCTACTCTAAGATCCATTAAGATGCACCAGTGACACTGTGTACCTGCTTGCATTCACTGGCTAATTAACTGTCCTCTTCAATTTATATGTGTTACTTAACAGAAAGACTTTCCAATCTGTGAAAGGAACAAAAAGCACTTTTGGATTTTTTTCCTTGACACTGGGATAGCCCAACTAACCCACGTTATAAATTAAGAGCTGTAATGGCTCAAAGGCACACTGATGGTCTCTGAATGAGAAGGCTAGATGCGTCAGACCTGGTGATGTCCATAATCCTAAAAGACCGTGCGGTACACCTATTTCAGAGGATTTATAGCAGACCAAGCTTACAAAAGTCCAGAGAGTGAAATCAAACCTACAGTTTTCCCCAGAGTGAGATCTAGGCTTACAAGGGAGAATTTGGCTCCAACTTGAAGGTCAGTGTGATGTTCCACTGACAGAGCTGAGTACAAGGACCCTGGAACCTTAGCTCTGAGACTTGTTGCCTGGCTATCACCAAGAAAGGAGGGAGAGGCTCCAAGGTGGGGCCACCTTCTGTGCTCCAGCAGAGGATGGGTGACCACAATGGAGGAAGATGCTCCTTGCTCTTTACTCTGGAGACCTCTCCTAGGGTGAATGGACATTCAATTGCAACTCTTGAAAAGTCATGGTGGGGCTGGCACTGTGTCATAGTGGGTGAAGCCATCGCCTGCAGTGTCGGCATCCCATATGGGTGCCAGTTCAAGTCCCGGCTGCTCCACTTCTTATCCAGATCCCTGCTATGGCCTGGGAAAGCAGTGGAAGATGGCTCAAGTGCTTGGGCCCCTTACACCCATGTGGAAGACCCAGAAGAAGCTCCTGGCTCCTGGCTTCAGATCAACTCAGCTCTGGTCATTGCAGCCATTTGGGGAATGAACCGGCAGATGGAAGACCTCTCTCTCTCTGCTTTTCCTTCTCTCTTTGTGTAACTCTGACTTTCAAATAAATAAATAAATCTGAAAAAAAAAAAAAGTCATGGTACCCCGAGTCATCCTAAGTCTTACTTCAAACTTCTCCCTTGCACACAGTCTAAGGCACAGGGGCTCTTCACTATGTACCTATCTCCTACAGCTATTCAGATGCAAACTCCTCTCCCTTGAGTGGAGGGGGATCTCCCTAGTCTCACCTTCCCTCTTCATGCCCATGACAAGGCACTTCTGATAGCGACAGTACTGGCAGCGGTTGCGCTGACGCTTGTCAATGAGGCAGTCTTTATTATCCCGGCACGTGTAGATGAGGTCTTTCCTTATGGTTCTCTTGAAGAAGCCTTTGCAGCCTTCACAGCTGTACACTCCATAGTGCTTTCCTGGGTGCGAGAAAAGAACATCCGATCAGCTGTTCTTGTGTTAACTGCATCTTTCATTCATAAGAACCCCTCGGTTATCCCCTGCTCCAAAGAAACAGGCGCATCACCTGGGCACTGGGACAGAAAGCAGAGGATAGCTAGCAGAGAATGTGGGCTGGATCACAGGACCCAAACTAAGCCAGAGTAAATGCACCTTTCCTCGTGGCTTCCTTCTGGGTCACTAATCCCAGAAGGCATTGTTAGGAAATTCCTGGCCCGAGGTTGTGTTTACATTTATTTTATCAAGACAACTTATGGGCTTGATTAAACAAATGGTGCACCTCAGTATGAGACAAGTGTGTATACATTAAATGATATGTATGCTTGGCATGTATTATGTAGGAGGAAGAGAACCACTGTCTAACTAATGTTTCCTCATAATTGAGGCCCAAATTCTTAGGAAGGCTACTTAAAATTCTTATCCTTTACCATAATCTATGAGCAGAATCTTGACCTAAGAATTTGTAAGGGCTATGCTTGTGGAAGAAATAAATTGGTATATGATCCTTATAGCATAATAGGATACTCTATGTTGCAATATGACATAAAGCTCCTAATGAAGGTGGCTTTGCTTGACCCACAATAATCTGTTGCCCATTTCATTGCCCTTTTTTCCTGACCCAAGCATTCCATTTTCATTGCCCCAGGCAGGTATGGCTAATTTGAGCCAGGAGAGCCACCGTGCCCATCCACACACAGGCATCATGAATCAATCACAATCCTATCTCTAAGTAGAAGTCGGCTCTGGACTACACGTCAGGCACCAATGCTCGGTTGATTGGAATTGCTGAACTTGACAATTATAAGGAAACAGATCATCAAAAACATACTTATGTCTGTGATGCCATTTAGCTATAGACCTGACAGGACTTTCTGTTTTGTTTAGATTGACCTTAAAATACATGTGGAGTCCCTGAGACTGAGCAGATGTAAACATCTGTGTCACCAGAGCTTATATTTCAGAGGAAATCACCCTAGGATGAAATGGTGGATGGAGATAGCCGTTTGATGAAAAGTCAGTCCGTGCCTAATTAGCTGACTAAACTCTCTCTCAACTCACAGTAATGATAAATACGGGATTTTTTTATCTTGGGCACAAAGAATTGAATGCTCTCAGCCCTAAAATATTTGTCTTTCAGAAACATGGGACCAATTTGTCAACTGTATGACGCAGTCATTCCCATGGCTTTTCAACATATGAATAAACCACCCAGACTTTGAACTAAAATAACCGTAGCAGGGAAAATGCTCTATTGGGTTATGACTGGCTTTCTGTTATGTCCATGGCCAAGTCCGCACAATCTGAAAATCGTTTTGAGAGCAAGCCAACATCAGCCATGAGCCTCAAAGTTCCAGGCACCTGGAATTCTCCAGGCATAGCACCAACCGTGGTGGCTTTGATGATGATGAGAGGATGAGGAAATATAGAGTTGGCCATCACGGATGGCCATAGAAAAGAAAATAGGCTTCCCTGCAGTATTTAAATCATCAAACCAGACTTTCGAATGTGTTCAAAATTGGTGAGGAAAGCAACAGGGGACAGCAAGGGAAAGAAGTCAGGAAAGAAACTATTTTGGCAAAACTGAAGAGGTCTAAAGAAGATAAATTTGTGAAAACACATTTGTTTCTGATCATAAAAATCGGTTTAAAATTCAGAATGTTGTAGAAGGAAATATACTAAAATATTAAAGGGCTTCACTTTCTTGGAGACATTCCTCATGATTTTTTATTTTCCTTTGCACTTTTCTAGTCCTTCCAAATGTGTTTATATTGGGATGTTGCTTTTATAATTATTTATTTGGAACTTTTTTATGATCATCAAAAATAATGTTTCTAAAATTAAGGAAAATCTAGCTTGTGTTACTTGATAATCACAACAGCTTCTCTTTCCCAGATACACATGCAGTTGTGTCACTCCAGGGAGGAGCTTCCAAACAGTTTTCAGTGACTCTAACCTTCCAAAGTACAATTGTGCTTTAGATCATAGAGACTGGAAGCAGACGTTGTGGTGCGCTGTGGTGAGTTAAGATGCCTCTTGGGATGCCCAATGCCACATCAGAGTGCCTGGAATCAAGTCCTGCCTCTGCTTCCTACCCAGCTTCCTGCTCATGCACCTGAGAGGCAGCAAATGATAGCCCAAGTATTTCAGGTCCTGTTGCCAATGTGGGAGACGCAGATGGAGCTCCTGGCTCCTGGTTTCTACCTGGCCTGACCCTAGCTGTTACAGTGATTTGGTGAGTGAGCTTCTCGCCCCACCACCCCCAACCACCTCCATTATTCTGCCTTTCAAATAAATAAAACTTGGGGCTGGCATTGTGGCACAGCAAGTTAAGATGCCACCTATGACATCAGCATCCATTATCGTAATACAGGTCTGAGTCCCTACTGCTCCAATTCTGATCTAGTTCCTTGCCAACGTGCCTGGGAATACAGTGAAAGATGACTCAAGTGTTTGGACCCCTGCCAACCACGTGAGAGACCTGGCTGGAGTTCTCGGCTTCTGGCTTTAGACTGGCCCAGCTCCAACTGTTGCAGCCATTTGGGGAGTGAACCAGCAAACAGAAGATTGACTTCTCTCCCTCTTGCTCTGGCTCTTGCTCTCGCTTTCCCTCTCCCTCTCCCTCTTCCTCTTCCTCTCCCTCTCCCTCTCCCCTTCCCACTCCCCCTCCTCCTCCCCCTCCCTCACTTTATGTATGTCTGTATGTGTGTGTCCCCCCTCTCTGTATAACTCTGCCTTTCAAATAAATAAAATAAATCTTTAAGGGGGCTTGGCACTGTGGCATAGTGGGTAACTCCAGCACACCATGCATGTGCCAATTCAAGTCCCATCTACTCCACTTCTGATCCAGGTCTCTGCAGATGGCCTGGGAAAGCAATGGAAGATGGCCTAAGTGCTTGGGCCCTGGTACTCATGTGGGAAATCTGGAAAAAGTTACTGGCTCTTAGCTTTGGATCAGCCCAGCTCTGGCCATTGTAGCCATTTGGGGAGTGAACCAGCAGATGGGAGACCTTGCTATCTTTCCCTCTCTCTGTCTGTAACTCTGCCACTCAGATAAATAAAAAACATTTTACAAATGAATAATTAAATCTTTAAAATAAATAAGTACATCTTCATCAAAATAAGTTCATGGAGCCTGCAGTCTGTGAAGCCAGGGACAGAAATTTAGAGGCTAGCCTAAAGGGCCATTTCCCTTTCTTTTTTTTTATACTTTTTTTTTTTTTGACAGGCAGAGTGGACAGTGAGAGAGAGAGAGAGAGAGACAGAGAGGAAGGTTCACCCTTCAGTGGCCACTGCGGCCAGTGCATTACGCTGATCCGAAGGCAGGAACCAGGTGCTTCTCCTGGTCTCCCATGGGGTGCAGGGGCCAAGTACTTGGGCCATCCTCCACTGCACTCCCGGGCCACAGTAGAGAGCTGGACTGGAAGATGGGCAACCGGGACAGAATCTGGCACCCTGACCAGGACTAGAACCTGGTGTGCCGGCACCGCAGGCTGAGGATTAGCCTATTGAGCCACGGCGCCGGCCTGCCATTTCCCTTTCACAAGATGCACAGTATCCAGGTGGGTGCTGAGCAAGCCTCTTTCCTGGGACTGCACCCATGGGCAGCTGGGAGGGCACGTGGTCCAGCGTGTACCTGAGGATCTGTCGCCACAAATGGCACAGATGTGTTTAACCAGAGATCCAGGACTGGTGGACGGGTAGTTCATGTTTCCAATCCCAGGAAGCCCTGGTAAGGGTTTGATGTCCTCTGAACTGCTGATGCTGTTGACCACATTTAGCTGCAAGAGAAAAAAAGCACAATAAAGCACACAGCCAGGGTAAACCCAATCCGCAGGCCCATGCAATGAGGGCCTACTGGAGAAAAACAAGTTCTATTTCAGGAACTCATTCCCAAGCACAGAACATGTGAAACTCCCTACCTGTGATACGGATTTAAGAGAGAGGGGAAAAAAAAAAAAAAACAGTGACATGAGGGGAAGGAAATCATTTCCAGAAGCCAAAACCTAAAGCTAAAATCACAACACATCTCCATTAGAGTCTCTGATTTTATTCTTTCAACACGCATGTTTCACTGAGCTAGAAATCCATGCTGCATAGTACACCTAGTACAATGTCAGCTGTGCATTTTTAAATTTTTTATCAACTACTGGCTGCCTGTTCAGCAGTGCTCCAAGAGGAGTTATGGCCCTCAGGCAAAAAACTTAGACTCAGAGAGAGCCAAGTAGAAAATGCAAATCCATTCATCAGTCAATCAATAGACATTCTGAGCATCCACCACACCAGGCACTGTGCCAGGCTCTGGGGTACAAAAGCAAACACAAATGCATACCCAGCAGGAGTTCACAGTAAATGGAAGAGAAGGGGTGTGCAATGATCATCTTTATGAGCCCAATGAAAATGCTAACCTTGACACGCAAATCATTGCAATGGCACCAAAAACTGCCATGTTTGTAACCAACAGGGTGTCTTTCCATGAAATTATAAAACCTGTAGAGCCAGACACGGTACCTTTTCTGCCCAGAGCTTCACGTAGGGCCCAGCACAAAGAATGGAGCTGATAGACTGGAAAGACTGAATATATGATCTTTTCCCTTATCCTTATCAGAAATGAATGTTACCTCCCCACTGTCAGCTCTGAGCTGCCCAGTGCTCCTGGGGAGATAAAAGATGCTGCAGGAAGTAACTCAGATAATTGTTTTATAGCCATCAAAGGAAACAAGTCAAATAAACATGAACCGGTCATCCAATGAGCACTATATCTGAGTGCCATGGTATAGAGCTAAGGGCTGTGAAAGGAGGCACCAAACCTAGAAGGCATGTCTGCCATTCCTCAAATGCGCACAATTTCTTAGAGGAGTCAGAGCCTGTACAAAGATTGAGAAAACTTACAAGCAGGTTTAAATGAAGGTGGCGAAAGTATGCATGTGTGGGGCTGGCGCTGTGGTGCGGCGGGTTAAAGCCCTGGCCTGTAGTGCCAGCGTCCCATATGGGCGCTGGTTCAGGTCCTGGCTGCTCCACTTCCAATCCAGCTCTCTGCTGTGGCCTGGGAAAGCAATGGAAGATGGCCCAGGTCCTTGGGCCCCTGCACCCACGTGGGAGACCCCAAGGAGGCTCCTGGCTCCTGGCTTCAGATCAGTGTAGCTCCAGCCATTGCAGCCAGTTGGGGAGTGGACCAACAGATGGTAGATCTCTATCTCTCTCTCCCTCTCTCTGCCTCTCCTTCTCTCTGTGTGTAACTCTGACTTTCAAATAAATAAATCTTTAAAAAGAAAAAAAAAGAAAGTATGCATGTGTGTACGCGTCCCATAGAGACATCTGATAAATAGCTGGGGGCTGAGGGTGGGGGGTGGGCCCTGACTTCCTATGTCTGTCTGAATTTGAATCATGCAACCAGAGTGACTGTACTTCTGAAACTGACCCAAAGGTAGGATTTTCATCTCTATTTAAGGTTTTTGGGATAGAAGGAGTGATCAATAAAACATAAACTACAATGGAGCAGGAGTTAGGTTCCTTCTAAATTTACCAGGTTTTCAATTCACTAAGCACGGCGGGTGGACAGAGGCTCTGGATCAAATGCCATGGGGGGTACAAAATGGAAGACTCTGCCTTCAGTGCCCTCCTTTGGAATCAAAGTCACCAGGAATTTTTAAAAAATAATAATTTGTATAGAGGATGGAAACACATATTTGATGGGAGAATATTCTCTTCTGCTCCTTTTTAAATGTTTCAAAAATTTACCTACTTGAGGGGCAGAGAGGGAGACAGATGGACAAGCAGAGCTCTCATTCACTGGTTTGCGCCCCACAGTGCTCACTGAGACTTGACCAGGCTGAAGCCAGGAGCCAGGAACTCAATCCAGGTCTTCCAAATGAGTGACAGGGACCCAACTACAGGAAGCACCACCTGCTGCCTCTCAGGGTCTGCTTTAGCAAAAATCTGGAGTTAGGAGCTGGGTATCAAACCCATGTACTCTGATATGGAATGTGGGTATTTCTAAAAATACTCATTTGCTTATTTGAAATGCAGAGAAACAGAAAGAAAGAGACAGAGAAATAAAGAGATAGTTCCCATCCACTGATTTACTCACCAAATGACCACAATAGCAGGGACTGGGCCAGGCAAAGACCTGAGAAGCCAGCAACATGATTAGGTCTCCTACATGGGTGGTAGGGACCAATTACTTGAGCCATAACTTGCTGCCTCCCAGGGTGCACATTAGAAGAAAGCTGGAGTTAGAAACAGAGCCAGAACTCCAACCCAGGAATTCCAATATGGGATGCAGGTGCCCTAAACAGCATCATAACTGCTATGCCAAACACTTGCCCACAGATGTAGGCATCTTAACCACTAGACCAAACAGCTGCCCTCCCTACTGCTTCTTCATACAAATTTAAGACACAACATCTGGAATCTGTGACCAGTATTTTGTTCTAATTTGGTGTACAACCCTGGACACACACAAATGAGCTTTGTAAAAACCAATGGCTAGGGCCTCTGCCTAGAGACTGACTCAGTATGTCTGTTGGTGCTGGCATTTGCTGAAGTGCACCAGCTGATGCTAATGTGCAGCCAGGGTTAAGGACCACTGTTGTGAGGGGAATTCTGTCAGTGTGATTTTAGGCAACAACTTTTCCTAAGTGACTCAAGCAGAAATTAGCACTTAGATCCACCCCATGGAATGGAAGGTCAGACGACCCCATGGAGCAAGTACTCCAGCTGACCTTGGCTCTGCTCCCAAATCCTCAGACGGACAAGCAAGCTCAAGGGGAATAAACACAAGAGGTTACCATCACCTGGGGCTCCAGAGAACCTAAGTTCCTACTCCTCCACTCCATCTCCAGCAGGGTCAGCTCCACTGTCACCAGCCCACAGTGACCACAGAAGAACTGTTGCCAGAGGCTGGCGCTGTGGTGTAGCAGATAAAGCCGCTGGCAATGCCAGCATCCCATATGGGCACCAGTTCAAGTCCCGGCTGCTTCACTTCTGATCCAGCTCTCTCTGTGGCCTGGGAAAGTAGTAGAAAATGATTCAAGTCCCTGGGTCCCTACACCCACGTGGGAGATCTGGAGGAAGCTCCTGGCTCCTTACTTCGGATAGGCGCAGCTCCAGCCATTGTGGCCAATTTGGGAGTGAACCAGTGGATGGAAGACCCCCTTCTCTCTCCACTTCTGCCTCTGCCTCTCTGTAACTCTGCCTTTCAAATAAGTAATCTTTAAAAAAAAAAAGGAAAAAAAGAATCATTGCCACCATCTATGCCAAGACTGCTGTGTGCTAATGTGTTCTTTCAATCTTCACACAACCAAAGGGGTCTTCCTATTTTCCAAATGAGGGAAATCAGCCTGAAAGTGGCATATTTATTTGTTCATTCAGAAATACCATGGATGTAACCAAAAGAAAAAAGACACAGAAACCCATCTCAAGGAACTGGCCACTAATAAGACTCAAAGTCAGTTTGGGGTAGTATAAGAAGGAAAAATTGCATACTATCAAGACAAAGGAAGACTTCCTAAAAGAGGTAGCATTTAAGCCGGGGCTTGAAATCTTCAAAAACAGATAGGATTTGGATGGGCCAATGTTGGGAAACAGGCTGTGAGAGCAGAAGCCCAGAGAGAAGCCCGATGTTTGTGGAGCTGGTGTATCCAGAGGATGGCTGGGAGAGGAGCGTGGCAGCAGAGCCTGGAGCCTTGATTTCTAGGAAGATAGATTTAGTTTGGGAGGCAGTAAAGAGCCACAGCAGGTTTGGGGCAAGGAAAAAATATGCCCTTGAAACTCTACCTTGGTGAACCGAATGAGACAGCAGCATGAGAAGAGGTCAGAGGAGACACCCAAGGCTACTGTACCTGGTTAGGTACCAGGTGAGGTTCCTTGCCAGGTCTGAGTTAGACCTGGGAGTACACAGAACAGCAGGGCCTTGGTTCCCAGGCAATTGCTCTTCGTTCGCCACACAGTCTTGAGTGGCAGGAGATGCTCAGTTCTCATCTGCCCTGGCAGCTTCCTGTGCACTTCAGGCATTGGCCAGCAAGTCCTGAAAGGGAAGACTTTCTGATCTCCCTGATCAGAGAGTGAGCAGTCCTTCCCCAGCACAGCTACTCTTCATGAGTCAGGACAGTGGTGAGAGAGGGAGGCTGGGACAGGTGAGTGCACGTTCTCTCTTCTGTCCATCTCTCTGCCTGGTTTGGGCTTTGTGTGGGCTCAGAGCAATGGCAGATGAGATCTAAGGCAACCATCAGAGCACAAACCCATTAACTGCCTTGCTCAGAGGCCCCAAACCCCTGCTGTCTTGTTCCATTAGAAACAGCTCTGCTGGAAGAGGCACTTTAGAGCCAAGATTCACCACACGGTCCCACCTGCCCCTGCACACAGGCTGGCTGCTCCCTGAAAACAGGATAGAAATGTGCTTGGCTGCTGGCTTGGCTGGCTGCCCTGTGCAGATCCAGCCAGCGACCCAATGCTTCCTGCATGCTTGCACATCAGGTCCCACATTTCTGAACTATCTTCAGCCCAAATTCCACAGACAGCCAGGCTGCAAGCAGGTGCTCCTGTCTCAGGGTGCAGACTCCTCACGGTAAGCACTCCTTTAATCTCATTCCATAACTATGTCTCGAGGAGTAACGAGCCTGGCCCCTGGGCCTGCGTTCCTGTCTGGACCTGTTCCTTCCTCACTCTGTGGTCTTGACCTGGTCCCTTCACTTGACAGACACTCCGTTTCCTCATTTTGAGATGAGTGGTTTTCAAACTGGCGGAGGGAAAGAAGGCTGTGCAGCAGCTGGGGGAGGGGGCAGAGGGAAGTGGAGGCCCCTCATCTGCTGCCCTGCTTCACCCAGGTCTGTTTTTACTTAGCATGTATGTTGGGTTTCCAAATACACTTTCATTGGAAGCAGAGACTTTATGGCTTAATTTGTTTTCATCATCAGGCTGGGATGACCTTTAAGGTCTATTCCAGCTCTAACATTTGCAATTTTAATTATCTAAATATTCTCTATAAAAATGCAAACAGGTTTGAAAGGATAATAATTCAGTTACCAATAAATACCTAAGCAGCAATTACCAAGGACAGAACCCAGGTCAGTAAGCAGGGTTCAGGGAGGGGAGAAGACACGTAGGGGCTGTTTAGAGTCCTGTCTGCAGACATCACACTGACAAACATCCGGCACCATCTCTCACCCACACTCACACACACAGTCCTATACACACACTCACACACCCAAACACACTAACACACACACTCTCATACACACACTCAAAATGTAGCTAGATCCCTGTATCTGAAAGGTACCTAAGAACTTCTCAATTATATGTTTAGTATGTTTGGGGATTGCTATCTTCCCCTAGATGTCTCCCAGAGCAGAGACTGAATCTCACTTTTGGGGGGGGGGGGGTGTCTCTGAGTGCCTAGTACTGGGCCTGGTTCAGTAAGTGCTTCTTGAAATGGATTGCTCTAGAACTTTGTCACAATACAGTAAACCTGAATCAGGGTTTACCTAGGTGTGTAGTACACCCCGCCGAGCAACACCAAAGCCAGCTTACTGCCACAGAGCACGGTGGAGCTTAAGCCATGGTTTTTCAAATCCACATCTCCTCTGCCAGTCGTGAAAAATCCCTGCACAGTAATCAGGGCCAGGATTTGTAACCCCACAGGAGAGAAAAGGAAACTGAAACAAAAAGTGACTTGCAAAGGTTTGCAGGGTCTCTGCCTCCATCACGCTGGTTCTGCTCTCTTCACTCTTCAAAAGCGAAAGCCCAGCCAGAGCAGAGAGAGAGAAACCCAAACAGCAGAATGACAGAGCACAGAGTGGGACACCGGCCGGCTGCTCCCACTCTGGGACCCTCCCTCCCCACACATACCTTCCCCTCCCCCCCCCCATCTCCCCCAACCCCCCATCTGCACTTACCGGCTCACCGGAGGAGCCTGGGCCTGGGCTGGAACAGAAGGACACATGGGAACTGTCTGTCCAGTTTGTCCCAAGCACCACTCACCGTGGCTCCCCACACCGAAGCTTGTTGTCCTATGTCACCGGCCCACTGGGGGAAGTCCTGCTGCCATGAGCTCCGGAGCCCAAGCCCAGAACACAGCTCAGTGTCAGAGGCTGCTGAGCTTGCCCCAGTGCTTGGCAAGCTTAATATAGCTTCCCAAAGTCAAAGGTGGCCTCGGCCTCTGCACACAGCCCGGTTGGCCAAGCCCAAAGCTTTCAGCTGACCTTTCAACCCTGAAGCCTCTGTACAGACATACAGTCCAGGAATAGCGGCCCTGTCACTCACACGGCCACGGAGATGAATTTACTGGCCAGGTCTGGCCCAATCAGACTTGAGTATGGTTGCTAAAAGTGGCCTCAGAGGAACACTGCCTTGCCCACTTCCTACCCATGGGCCCTGCCACTCTCTCTCCCTCTCACTTCACCTTGTTTTGCTTCTTCATAAAATGCTTGGTCTTTGAAACGATCTTGTTTGTTCTTTAGGTGTGTGGCTGTCTTGCCTGCTACTGTGTGATTGCCACAAGAAGCAAGACTTTAGTCACCTTGTTCAATGTTCAATGCTTAACCCAGGGCAGCACCAAGTAGAGCCTGCTGTGTCGTAGGTCCTCATAGTTTTCTTGAGCCAAGGTTAATGCCCTTTGTAAATCATGCATTCATCCAAGAACTTGGATGTATCTTTCTGTTTCTAACTACTGGCTTTAACTTACCCTCCTGGGATCCACTCAAAGAGAGAAAGGAATAATCAGACCTCACACATGCTGGAGGAGAGGGTAGCAGGAGCTCTGCTGGTACCCATGGGTGCGAGTGGCCATGGCTGATGCCTGGTCCTCTCTCCTCTGGGGAGCCTTCTCTCCTCTGGGGAGCCTTCTCTTATGGGATCAAGGAGTGTGGATGGGCAGTTCCTACATCACCTCTCTCTGCTCCCCTTGAGCTCTGCCCATACATCTCTGACAATAACTATACCTTCATATTGCAACTTATCTGCAACAATGTGGCCACTGCCCCTACAAGGTCCCTGGGGAACACTGATTACCCATTGTTGAACCCATAGCAGCCAATGGGAAGACCACTGCCCGAGTCAGCGTCATGTGGATGCAGCATCAGGAATGCAGAGCCAGGAGTCAGGAGGCCGCAGTTCTGATCCTGCCTGTGTTGCTGACAACTCACCTGAGCTCACCAAGCCTGGCTACTTCATTTGTGGAACAAAGGATTCAGGCAGGATGAGGGATCCCTGCCTACACAGGGCTGGGGCAGTTAGAATGAGCAGTGGGGCTTTTGCAATCTGCACAAAGGTCAAAATACAAGGTGGGGGAGAAATGTGTATTTTGAAAAGATCCTACAGATAAGAACCATTCGATTTGCAATTGGGGTGGAAAAGGCTGACCGCATGTGACCCACAGAAGTCCTTTACTGAGTTTTTGGAGTGCTTTAAAATCTTTGAATCTAATGGCATCCTACAGTCCTCAGCAGTTTCATTTACTCACATACCTGTGTCACTCACCTGGCCCCAGCTCCTGTAATCACTACGATGGATTACCTCTAATCCAAGGAGCAACAAATGTTTGAGGTTCTTCTTGCCTCTAAGATTCTGTGACTCCTCATGGCTTTGCTGTCACATACCTAACATGTGAGGTATCCCAGGAGAGAGTGTAGGCATGGTCTCCAAGTTTCTTCTGTATGAGTGGGAAATGTTACAGGTACAAGGGGAAATCCCACCATGTCTTTGTGACCTAAATTCCAAGCTGGTTTCATAACTGTTAGTATCCTCTAAGGAAGCAGGACCAATAGGCTCACTTGCTCTCTCTCTCTCTCCCCTTGACCTGTGTTTGTGTGTGTGTGTGTGTGTGTGTGTGTGCAAGTACACGCACACATGTCTATTAAGAAGTTATCTAATGGGTTATCTAATAGGGTTATCTAATAGGGTTCACAAACCCTAGATCCACAGTTGAGTGGGCAAGCTGGAGTCCCAGGGGAGCTAATGGCAGTGTCTCAAGGCCAGCAGATGTGAGACCCGAGAGCAGCCAATGTTTCACCTCCATAAGCAGGAGAAAAGTGATGTCCCATCATGGGGGGGTCATGGGGCAGGAAAGTGCTCTTTTGCTCAGAGGCAGGTTGGTCTTTTTTGTTTTATTCTGAACCTTCACCTGAGTTGGTGATGCCCACCTGCCTGGGAAAGGTGCACCTGCTTGACTCAATCTGCCTATTTAGATTAGGATCATCCAAAACACCCTCAGAAGCGTTGAATCAGCTATCTGCACAACCCATGGCCCAGACACATATAACTGAACATCCTAAGATCCTACGGTTCTGCTCCCAGCTGTGCTGGGAGTTGGGCCAGTGGGGTCCCTGACTGAAATCCGGGGAGGGGGGAAGGTGTGGTAGATGGGATTATTGGGTCAAATTGGTTACATCCTTTATACCGTGTCTCTGTAGTACTTCTCATGAGGTTAGACACAGCCATCCTCCTGGCCCAGAGATGTTGGAAGCAGCCACATGACTGTCATAGGCCAGTGTGGTGGCACTGGGCACGTGTGAGCAGAGGCTTCCCTGGGCTTGCTGATGGGGTTTGACCTTTTGGCCTGCTGTGAGACACCGTGAGGGAAGAACAGCCCAGGAAACTGCTGCTTCCTCTGTCTGGGACATGAGGGACACATGTCCAGCCTGTAGCTGAGCCCAGCTCACCCACCACTTGAAGCAAAGCCATCCTAGCCTAGCTCAGTCTTGTGAACGATAAGGTAAATGTCTGTTCTGTTTTGGTAAGCCACTGTGAGCTTAGGATTGTTTACTATGCAGCAAACGCCAACCTACAGGGTTGAGGGAGGGGAGGGGCCGGGGGGGTGATGCTCTTGGGGGGCATTGCAGGAAAGAGTGAAAGGACGCCTGGCCATCCCATAGGCTTTGCAGGGCAGCAACTCAGTGTCTACCATATCTCCTCCCCTGTCATGGCAGAAGGCACCTGGAATTAAAGCAGTTTCCATAGCCTCAGAGACAACAGGTATGTTGCACAGTCTGCCACCTTCTGCATTTTTCCAGGTACAGCATCAGCTGTAAGCTCACAAAGAGCAAAGACCATGTCCTGATTATTTCTGAATGTCCCTTAACAAGAGCATGTGACACACCATGGACTCAGTAGATGCTCATTACTGACTTAAGAATAAAGGGGGTCCACCACTCTGATGACTTAGACCAAAACCACAAGGCAGGCTCAGCATTGGTCACAGCCTCCTGGACAGGAGTTGTCAGTCCCCAGCCTGAGGACTCGATGGATGAATGCCCTGCAGGGAAGTTGGCAGAGGCAACCCCACCCTTCCAGCAAGACACACTAGGCACTTGCTGGGAGCTGAGTCTGCTCCGGGAGCAGCCTGGTGAATCCACTGACGATGGCTGGAAAGCCCATCGAGAGGGAGGATGCCTACCTGAGAGCTGGGTGGGGCGACCAAATTGATTCCTGGAGGGGCTGCCAGTGCTCCTGAGGGTGGGCCCATGGCAGAAGTGATGACTCGGTATGGAGAACCCAGGGCATTGAGGGGGGTCCCCACTGCACTCAGAGTCCGTGGAGTGCTCACTGGGGTGTCCGTGTAGCTGGGGTGACTGTCCATGGGCTTCCCTGTGGACAGAGCTGCTGATGGGCTCATGGACGTGGAGCCAGTGTGACCAGGGGAGCCTGTAAAAGAGAACAGATAAGAGGTTGGGGGAAGCACAGAGGTGCACCTGCAGGGACAGAGGCCCATCTCTGCTTTTTTCTCATCTTCTTCCCTCCTTTTAGCCACAGCTACACATCTGTGAACTCGGTGCTCATACCTACATGAAGCTGGTAGTAGAAAGGCAAGCAAAAGACAAGAGAGAAGGCCTTCCTAGGACAGGTACTCAGTGAGGCTATCATTCTCTGGAGACTCACCTAGAGTCCACTCTGGACACACAGCAAGTGCAACAAGGGCACAGCACACAATTCCCCAGGCCTGAGTTACTATGGCCTGGGCAATGTGAGGGGTGAAGTGAGCAGGTGCCTAGGCTGGCCAAGAATTCCCCACCCTAAACTCTTATTGCTCTGAGAATTAGGGAAAGGCTAAAATTCATTCACCCACATTCAACAAGCATTTATTAAGATGAGTATCAGAGCTGGAGAGAACCCAGTTCTAGCCCCAGGGATCTCATTCCACGATGATGATGGAGAAGGCAGGGGATGTTGCCATATGCCTGGCTTACCATATCTTTCAAAGCTTTAGGACCAGAAGGTTATTTTTCTACCCACCTCTCCAGCACTCAGAAGGAGTTTTGGAATGGCTGTGCATGGTGTTACGGCCAAAGAGGCCAAAGAAGCACAGGAAAGCAAGGGTAGACAAGCCTAGAGACATCATTTCTGCCTCTGGAGGCAGGATGCTGTGGTCACAGATGTCTGGGGAATGGACTCTGGACTGATAGGTGTGACAGCAGCATTGGCCAGGTGGCTATCTGGTACCACTTTTCTCAGATCAGTTGAGCCCTCATTCTCTTGTAGCCAGTGGTTATCTCAAGATGAAAGTGAAGGAAGGGGACTGGCACTGTGGCACAGCGGGTTAATGTCCTGGCCTGAAGCGCCAGCATCCCATCAAGTTCTGGCTGCTCCACTTCCTATCCAGTGCTCTGCTATGGCCTGGGAAAGCAGTAGAAGATGGCCCAAGTCCTTGGGCCCCTGCACCCATGTGGGAGAGCCGGAAGATGCTCCTGGCTCCCAGCTTCGGATTCACACAGCTCCGGCTGTTGCAGCCAACTGTGGAGTGAAACATTGGATGGAGGACCTCTCTCTCTCTCTCTCTCTCTCTCTCTCACTGTGTGTCTCTCTCTGTCTCTCTTTCTCTGCCTCTCTTCTCTCTGTGTAATTCTGACTTTCAAATAAATAAATAAATCTTAAAAAAAACAAAAGTGAAGGAAGGCACCCTCTGGAGCCTCAGGAACCTATTATGGAGCATTCTCTGTAGAAGAGAACTCTACACAAAACAGCAGCAGCAAAGCAGAGACTGGAAAACACAATGGAGCAGCCCACCCTGAGTCATAGCACTGGATCCCAGTGCAGCAGGAGTGCAGAATATATGCAAAGAAACAATAGCAAAATACAAAGTACTTGAGAACTTTGTGGGAAAATAGAATTAAAAGCTTTTCTTATAGGGGCCGGCGCTGTGGTGTAGTGGATTAAACTGTTGTCCACAGTCCTGGCATCCCATATGGGTACCAGTTTGAGTCCCAGCTACTCCACTTCTGATCAGCTCCCTGCTAATGAGCCTGGGAAAGCAGAGGAAGATGACCAAGTACTCGGATCCCTGCACCCACGTGGGAGACCCAGATGAAGCCCCTGGCCCACTGCTTCAGCCCTGACCAATGTGGCCATTTGGGGAGTGAATCAGCAAATGGAGGATCTCTTTCTCTCTGTCTCCTTCCCTCTCTCTGTGACTTTGCCTTTCAAATAAATAAGTAAACCTTTGAGAAAAAAGGTGTGTTTATCTTGATGCAAAAAAATTAGAAATAGGTGCATAGTAGTTTTTTTTAAATATGCATTTCTCATGAATTCTGTGAAGACCCCTTGTAGTGGCACTTG
Organism: Sylvilagus floridanus; assembly: GCA_949820135.1. Taxonomy (NCBI): domain Eukaryota; kingdom Metazoa; phylum Chordata; class Mammalia; order Lagomorpha; family Leporidae; genus Sylvilagus; species Sylvilagus floridanus. Next base: position 126,973,395 of record OX463225.1, read on the forward strand.
GCCCAATTATGGCATCCATGTTGTTCATGAGGATAGAAAGGAAGAGGACTTTAAGTAGTCAGTCTACACAGCCTGCTAGAGCAGACACCCAGTTCTCAAATGCCTACCATGAGTCACACAGCACACCACGCAGATACAGTGCTGAGCACAGTCAGCCTGGGGCCTCACCCTCTGTGCTTCAGAATTCATTCTACAAATTGTGCAATGTGCCTACTACTGCAGGATACTTTCCTAAGCCTTTTTTAAAAATGTTTATTTATTTATTTGAGAGGCAGAGTTACAGACAGAAAGAGGGAGAGACAGAGAGAAAGGTCTTCCACCTGTTGGTTCACTCCCCAAATGGCTGCAAAGGCCGGAGCTGGGCTGATCTGAAGCCAGGATCTGGAGCTTCCTCTAGGTCTCCTACAATAGGTGTTGGGGCCCAAGCACTCAGGCCATCTTCCACTGCTTTCCTAGGCCATAATCAGAGAGCTGGATTGGAAGAAGAGCAGCCGGGTCACGAACTGGTACTTATATGGGATGCTGGCACTACAGGTGGAGGCTTAATTTCCTACACTACAGCGCCAACCCCTGAAACTATTCTCAAACACAAATATCTCTCTGGAAAAACATCCACCTGGAGTTTCTCTTGGAGATTTGGCTAGTTCAGTGAAGTTCTACTAGTGGCAAGAAGTCACACTCATATTCAAGGATGCTTTGCCTTCTAGTCCTTCTGTTAGGGAGTTTCGGTCCATCAGGGACAACTGCCTCATAAACAGATACACCCCAAGACTCCACGTTCTAGGTACCACAACTGAGGATAAACCGCAGGCTGTGGGCACACAGGGCAATGGTGAAGGAGCTCAACTTAACAGGTTAGGCATTTATTTTGCATCCTTAGTAACATCAGGCCGTCTCCACATATCAACTCAGTGAGCCAGGGAGGATTACTTTGGTCTTTTGCAGATGAGAAAACCTGTGTTCCAACTCACCCCTCTGCTGCTCCCAGTTCCAGGAGCATCCGTCCCCACTTCCATTGTCTGCCCAAAGTCTGATTCAAGTGTCAACTCCTGAAGCCCTCTCTGCCATTCTTGGTCTGGTCTGATACCTGTTTTCTAGTAGTTGGTGATCTGTTCTTACTACTGTCTTAGCACTTATTAGATTGTCTTGCCGTATTTGTTTATCTCCCTGTCTTTCCCAAGAGACAAGTACCCCAGCATGGTGCTTGGCATTGCCCAGGTAGTAAGCAGCAAAGCCTAGATCGCACTTGTCAATCTGAAGCCCACGCTCTCGCCTACATTTGCTGTCAAGGACAGCAAAGATGATATGGGGAGCCATCCACATCACAAACTACAGGATGACTCAATTGCCAAGAGATCTCAAGCAGAAAGTTCATCCGAAGGAGAGAGGAGAGGGCGGCTTCCAAGAACTCCAACCAGGAAAAACAAACATCTCCCCAGCCAGCCACTGATCGGAAAGAACAATTTTAAATTCTTCTGAGGCCCTGGAAGGCTGTGACATTTAAAGAGGCCGAAGTCTGTATACCTTGAGTCGGTTACTAAGATAAACTGTGACAGGTGAGTTAGGAGTCAGCCCTGACTTGATGGGTAAGGAGCCGTGAATTCCACTGGGACGGCAGCTGTCCTGCTCCCACAGCCAAGCCATCCAAAGGAAACTGATTTTCCCCTCCAGCTCTGGCTTTCCAGACACACACCAAGGGGCCCTGCCACTCTCCTTCGGAGTTTGCTTTAAGCGGATCTCAGTGAGACTGTGCCTTTAGAGCTGCACCTCTGGGGTCAAGCCCAGGGCCTCATGCCAGGCCTAGAACAATGAGACAGGCAATGACAGAGTTAGTCTCCCATCTCCATCAACCCGAGCCTTCCCAAGGGATGGCACCTGCATGCACCACCAGGGGTGAGGGACATTTTGGGGGAATGCAGGCAGACTTTTAGAAAATAGTAATTGTTTTACTTTTTTCTTCTAATTTCCTTCTGTTTATAGCAGGTGATTAGGTTCCCAATTTTTATATAAAATTATCTTCCTACAGATAGCTATTTAAGCTTTTTAAAAAGCTGTTAGCCCGTAGTTAAGACGCCTATACTCCACATCAGAGCGCCTGGGTCCCATTCCCAGCTCTGACTCCTGACCTCAGTTTCCTGTCAGTGCAGACTCTGGGAGGCAGCGGTGATTTGAGACCCGGATTGCGTTTTTGGCTTCAGCTTTATCATGGATCAGCCCTAGTCATTGTAGGTATCTAGGGAGTGAATCAGCAGATGGGCTTCCTTGCTCTCTCCTTCCCTTCCTCCCAAATGTTTTGAAGCATTTTGCAAAAAGAATCAGAGTGGAGATTGCGGTTCAACGGCTAACCCACTGCTTGGGATACCCACATCCCACATCAGAGTGCCCATTCAGGTTCCTGCTAATGCCGACAGCAGCTAATAACTCCAGTGTTGGGTCCCTGCTGCCCACGTGAGTGAGCTGGACTGAGTTCCAGGTTCCTGGCTTTGGCCTGGCCCAGCCTCTGCTGTTGTGGGCATTTGCAGTGGAACCAGCAGATGAAAGCTCGTTCTCTCTCTCACCTTTCAAATAAATAAAAGTAAATCATAAGATGTGAAAAAAAAATCAGTCTGGGAGCCGGCACTGTTACGTAGCAGGTAAAGCCGCTGCCTGCAGTGTCGGCATCCTATATGGGCACAGGTTTGAGTCCCAGCTGCTCCACTTCCCATCCAGCTCTCTGCTATGGCCTGGGAAAGCAGTAGAAGATGCCCCAAGTCCTTGGGCCCCTGAACCCGCGTGGGAGACCTGGAAGAAGCTCCTGGTTCCTGGCTTTGGATCAGCACAGCTCCAGTCATTGCAGCCAATTGGGAAGTGAACCAGTGGATAGAAGACCTCTCTCTCTCTCTCTCTCTCTCTCTCTCTCTCTCTCTCTTTCTCTCTCTGCCTCTCCTCTCTCTGTGTAACTCTGACTTTCAAATAAATAAATAAATCTTTTAAAAAAATCAGTCTAAGCACAAAGGATACCTGATATACAAAATGTCATGAAAAAGAACAATGTTCAGGAAACATCAACCTACACACAAAAATCTATAAACATGAACTTTGACAAGTTTACAGAGTGTTTCAAATATAAAAGATCATGATGTGAAAGTGATTTGAAACTCCGAGTTCCTTGTTGCTGTTCGTGTTACTATGATTAGTTAAAAATGAAGGAAGTGTGACTACTTAATGCAGTGATAAGTTTGGTACATTATTGAGATAGAGTGAAATAAGTTCAAGTTTGGTTTCTTTTAAAGATATGGTTTCTATCTGCTGAGTCAATGACCTGCAGGAGGTGGGATACTTTATTACCACATCAAAAAATAATAAAATTGAAAAAAAAAAGAAATGTATATCTTATACAAACATATGTTGGGCCTTTGCCCCTCAAAATGATCCAGTAATTCTTAGAAATACGAAAATAGCTTTGTTATTTGTGGTGCAAAACAATGACTTTTATGACAAAAGGGTTTCTCCGTGGAACTCCAACCCATTCTTACAAATACGCACTTACACACCCCTACAATAACACTTTTATCAGCTCCTCATACTCCCTCACTTTTGCTCCCCAGCCACATGGACACTAAAGCCAGCATCAAAAGGCACCACGGGTTTTCTAGAAACGTGGGTATGACTTATTTCTTTCCCTTCCTCCCAAGCCTTTGGGTTGATGAACAAGGACAGGAGACCTTGTTTTCCAGGCTGGCTCCTGGTAGAAGGGTGTGTAGTATTTACCGAAAGTTGGCCCAAGGTGGGCTATATCTGTTCCCCAGCCCCGGGCATGCCTCATGCACATCTGAGGTCAGGTTTTTCTCTAATGCTCCCCTTCGGCCCCTGCTGCAGCTTCAGTGTATGTGTTCATGCAGTGTTCACATTGGAACTTGAATCCCACAGTGACAGTACAAAGGGCAGGGGTCTTTGAAAGGTGAGTTGGCCAGGAGGGCTCCACCCTCAGGAGTGGGACTAAGAGAGGCTTCAGGGAGCTGTCTGGCCCCTCTGTCTCTTCAGCAAGTGAGGACACAGTGCTTGCTTCCTTTTGCCCCCTCTGTCATGTGAGGAGTTAAAAGGGGCGCCACATTGGAAGCAGAGAGGAGCCCCTTATCAGACATTGAACTGCTGGCGACTTGATCCTGGACTCGCAGCCTCCAGAACTGGGAAGTCACTGCTATGATTTATAAGTTACCCAGACTGAGGTATTTTGTTATAATAGCACACAGAGACTGAGACAGTCTCTCAGCCCAGTTCCCCTGTTGGAGGATCCCTGGCCTCTGCAACCCATCAGCCTCGCTGGCTCCCTGGCGCTGCACCCCGAGATCTTCCAGGCCCTCTGCCTGCCCGCAGGCCTGGAAAATGTACAAATTCCGTGCTCTTCAGAGCTAATTCTCTTTATGCAGGCAATGATTTCATTAAAAATGGCTTATCTGCTGGGAAGCACTAGAGATGTTTCTCAGGAGGTCCCCACCTCTCCTGCTAACAGACCCAAGAAAAATGTCTCATTCCTAGGCCTCATTCACCCCAGCAGATCGTACTCCGTGGCCTCCAAGCTCCCTTCCAGCTTCGTGAGCATCAGCAGAATATGTTTTCCTGGAATGGAAAAAGAGGAAGAGCAGCGGCAGGCGGGGGTGTGTCTGGAATGGGCAGAGGCGGGACCCCTTACTGAGGGTTCCCTGCCGTCATACCTTGTCCACATTAGACCCCCAAGCCGTTTGGCCTTCCCAGTTGCAACCACGAGGCTGTGAGTGTCCCCGGAGCCACAGCTGGGGTGGGCAGATGCAGAGCACATGGCAGGACTGTGCCTTTGCAGGCGCTGCATGCATGGAGGCCACCAGCTCCGGAAGGGCAGTGCCACGGAGCAGCAGGCGAGAGCTCTGAAGCCAGCAAGTCCAAGGTTGGACTCGAGGCTTCACCCTTTCCAGCCATGTAAACTTAAGCAAAGAATTTGACCTTGAAACTGCAGTTTCCTCCCCCATAAAGTCAAACATGCCTAATACAGAGGACCACTGGGTGCTTCTGGGCCCACTGGCCTGGTGGTAGCAGCTGTAATTGTTTCCCATAATGTAAAAGGGAGGAGAGGACTGTGTCTGGCTTGAACATCACAGAAGGGTATACATGTAGAGGGCTTATCCCAAGCCAGGAAGAGTAAATGCTCAGTTAAGAGTAAACTTTGGGGGCCGTGGCTCCTGCCAACGGATGAGCGCGGTGCGCCGGCCGCAGCGCGCCGGCCGCAGCAGCCATTGGAGGGTGAACCAACGGCAAAAGGAAGACCTTTCTCTCTGTCTCTCTCTCTCACTGTCCACTCTGCCTGTCAAAAAAAAAAAAAAAAAAAAACTTTGGGGGCCGGTGCTGTGGCACAGCAGGTTAACGCCCTGGCCTGAAGCGCCAGTATCCCACATGGGCACCAGTTCATGTCCTGGCTGCTCCACTTCCCATCCAGCTCTCTGCTGTGGCCTGGGAAAGCAGTAGAAGATGACCCAAGTGCTTGGGCCCCTGCACACATGTGGAAGACCCGGAGGAGGCTCCTGGCTCCTGGCTTTGGATCAGTGCAGCTCCAGCCATTGCAGCCTAAAGGGGAATGAACCATAGGATGGAAGACCTCTCTCTCTCTCTCTCTCTCTCTCTCTCTCCCCCCTCTCCTCTCTCTGTGTAATTCTGACTTTGAAATAAAATAGAGTAACCTTTGTCATATGGTATTAAGGACATGCCAATTTTTTATAATATTGAGTTACCTAAATGGTTAGTTTCTCTGAGCCCCAAGTGCCTCTCCATCCTCCCAGCCACCCCAGCCTTTCCCCTATGGACCCCCCCACCCCAAACTCCCCACAAGTATGAGCCTGACATAGAGGTCCTCCATGCTGACTTCATCTTGAGTTCCCAGTGAAAGAGAGAGTGAGAGAGAGAGAGAGAGAGAGAGAGATTTCTCATCCAGTGGTTCATGTTCCAAATGCCCACAACAGCCTGTGCTGGGCCAAGCTGAAGCCAAGAAATGGAAACTCAATCACTCTCTCACATGGGTGGCAAGGGCCCAAGTATCTGAAGCAGCACCTGCTGTCTCATAGGGTGCACATTAGCAGGAAGCTGGAATGGACAGCAAGCACTGCCAGGACTCAATCCCAGGCTCTCAGATATTGTAGGTGGACATCCCAAAAGGTAGCTTAACCATTGTGCCAAGTATCTGCCCAAAATCATTCATTGACTAATCGATGAATATAATAATTTTTGTTAATGAACACATATAATTAGATGTTGAGTTCACCAACAGAAATCATTTGCATAAGAAGTTCACTATCCTTGATGTTTACCAGAACTGAAATCTCTGAACAATAAATTGAGTGTGTGTGTGTGTGTGTGTGTGTGTGTGTGTGAAAGAGAGCAAGAGCAAGAGTGAGAGAGAGAGAGAGAGATTATTGAAAAAGAGAAGCGAGGCTAGGGTACTTAGAACCACAGAATTCTTACCAAGCTAAGGAAGTTGCTTAGCAACCTCATCGTCGGCCAATAAAAGTAGAATGTCAAGTACTCAGTCTTCCTAACTGGCCAGACACAGAGCAAATGCTTGGTGTTTCCACCCCCTTGCTGCTGTGCCAGGCTGCAGAGTTAGCTCTTCCATTAGCAACCCTCTTCAGGATAGATTGGAAACTTGTAAGGAATCATTGACAATGGCTAGTGGCCACCCATGGGGAAAAGGACAGAGCTAAGAACTTGCTATTCTCAGGGTTAGGACCATCCATCTGAAGTCACAGGAGCATCGCAGGGCCCCATCCCACTAGGGTCTCTCCCACTGTGGGAACAATCACACACCAAGGCCAAGCCTCCTCCCTCCCGTGGAGTGATGTGGTGCCAAGGCTGACAACCTTGGGCTATTCAGACACCTGGCTCGCTCCTCTTTGTCCAAGGGACGCTGACTCACACGCGCTTTTTCTGCTCGGCTCTCGATACACAGGTGAGCCACTGAGTAAGCCTGTGAAGGCTCTCAGTGCCGTCTTCTCTGCTAAGAAACAACAGCAACTGCAAACACTCACTGGGCAACTGTCATGGGCCCAACATGCTTCTAAGCACTTAAGATAGTTGAACCCGCTTCATACCAGCGATTCGGCTTGGAGGTCCGTATGCTTATCATCCCTGCAGTACAGATACACAAGCACAAGGATGGAGAAATCAAGTAACTTGCCAAGGGCACATGGCTAGCAATGGCGCAAGTAACACTCGAGCCTGGGGAGAGGCAGCAGATCTGGATTCTAATCCTAGCCCCGGGGCCAGCGCTGTGGTGCAGCAGGTTAAAGCCCCAGTCTGCAGTGTGGGCATCCCATATGGGTGCCAGTTCTAGTCCCCGGCGGCTCCACTTCCGATCCAACTCTCTGCTATGGTCTGGGAAAGCAATGAAGGATGCCCCACGTCCTTGGGCCCCTGCACCTGCATGGGAGACCTGGGAGAAGCTCCTGGCTTCGGATCAACACAGCTCTGGCCGTTGTGGCCATCTGGGGAGTACACCAGCAGATGGAAAACCTCTCTCTCTTCTCTCTGCCTCTGCCTCTCTGTAACTCTGACTTTCAAATAAAATAAATAAATCTAAAAAAAAAAAATCCTAGCCCCATCGTGCGCTGCACTGTACCACTCCCAGGACAGCCTTTCCTGCTCCTTGCCGATCCAATGCTTGGCTTCTGTCAGGAGGCTGACATGCTGACTTCAGCCCCTCACAACTCACACCCTGGCTCTGGTTCCCTTCACCAAGGCCCCCAGTTCATCCCAACCCTCTCCTGTCTCCCCTATACACAGAAGAACCACCCAGCACCAGGACTTTGCTAAGAGGCACTTCTTACATTTAAGCCATTACCAGCATTGTCACCCACATTAGTATCACAAAAACATGAGGGTGCATTGCCACCCTGAGATTGGACAGGAAGGGGTTTGAGACCCCAGGATTGATTGGCGTGAAGCTCTACATTTCAACAGATGGGAGAAGAAGATATCAGGTATTAAGCTCCCTGCAGGTGGCAGGTGGGGAGCAGACTTAGAAGCTCCATCCTTCTGTGGGAAGCCTTCTCTTCTGCCAAAACCCTTTCCAGCTTTTTCAATGAGGGCAATGCAGAGACGGATCAAGCGTGCAGGAGCACAGACCCTCCTGCCTGAGAGGCTCAGCCTCTGCCTGGCTCTCTCAAGGGGAATGTGAGAGCAACAGGATGCACTGACTGTTGGGATCAGCCCACTGTGTGTAAGCCCTGGCCAGCACCCCAGAGCCCTGCAGGGCAGTGCCACCTGGATTCCTGCAGCCCCCAGAGGAGGGCTGACTCTTCGGGCTGGGGGCTGGGCTGCTTCTTCCAATGCTTCCAGGAGGGAGAGGGGGAGAGTAGCATCCCCTGATTCTGTCCCTCTCCTCTACTCCTCCCCACCCCCATCGCTCCCCCCCCCCTCCAGCCCACCCCCTCCCGTCAAATCTATAATGCTGGAGGTAGTGAGAAGCAGGGAGAGATTGATACTCAGCCTCATTATTGCCAACATTATATGTAATTATAGCAAAACCTCACTCATCTGGATCAATTGAGAGAAAAATCAGTCTAAATTCGTGACAAGTTGGCAGATTACTTTTAAATTACAATTTTATGACTTCTAAGTAACACACGTGAATCATTTGTGTTTCAAGCACCACAAGCTAATGGTTACTAAGTGGGGATTTTATAAAAACCTGCTTTAAAAGTCTTTTGTAATTAACACCCCGTTAATATGCTAATGATGCTCCCACTATGCTTTTTAAATTGCTTGAAAACAGATGTATCTTAAATAGGCTTAACACTTCTCCTACCATTTTATTTGCTTAACAAACTTTTTTCTCTTTATTATTTTTTTTTGTGAATGAGCAAATACAAACTAGTTAATACCATAGTCAAGTTAATAGCCTTTTCAAATTAATTCTCATGAACTAATAAGATGCTATTGTTTTGGTTTAGAAACCAGATTTTGAGGACTGGAAGGAACATCCCATTTTATAAAAGGGGAAATCATTTCAGAGAGGTTGAGAAACCTGCACAGGGTCACACAGGACAAAAACACCAGGTCATCTGGCTCTTGGGCGCAAGCTTATTCTATCCACTGCACTCTCACACTCATAAAACTCTTTCCATGTGTGCTATTCATTTCCTTTTGAATTACTGGCTTAGGCATTCAGAAAGTATTTGTCACATACCAATTTGTGCCAGCCCCATGCTAGGCACTGCAGGAAGAGTGAACCTCCTGGAGGCCACTGTTTTTCATTTGAGTTTCAAGTGACTCAGTAGTGTATAAAGCACAAATTGTGCCCATTAGACAGATCAGGAAATTGAGGTCAGGAAGAACAACAGACCTAGAACCCCACGCTAGTTTAACAGCATCACTATCAATCTTTCTGCACGTTATTAGTGGCATTTTGATGTCACACCCCCTTTCTACCCAGCATCACATTAGAAGTCTTGCTAGACCAGGTGGGTGCTGTGTGTCCCTAATGAATGAGAGATACCAGAGAATCTCACGCACAAAGAGCAGCTCTGTCCCTGGAAGCCGGTTCCATATGCTCGTACAGCAGGTATGCTCCAGTTAGACCCTAAGACAAATGGCCCAAGGATGTGCCAGGCATTTGCCAAGGGTGCACCCAGCTCACGTTTTGCTCCTGAAGTCTGTGAACACCAATTTTGTCCACATCCAGCCATGGAATCATGACCTCTGTCCCTTTCACTGTCCCCGTGGATGCATTGTCCTGATGGCTCTCCCCAGCCTCTAACTATGGACTCTCCTAAAAACGGCAATCATCTTAAAAATACAGCAAAATCTATTCCTAGTGCAATGTCACCGTTAGGTATGCCATTATTTGTTCTCCTTCGCTTCTAACTATATTGTGTTCCTTGGGTCCATTCACTTCAACTCAGTCCCAAGGAAAAAATTCCAGAAATACTGCTATGAGGTCTTCAGAGTTTGCAACTAGCTTATACATCCCTCCAGGGAAGGAGATGGCTCTCGCTTTCTTGGTGTCCTACATAGCTTCCGCACAGTGCGTAGCTAGTGTGTGCTGAATGGCTGACTGACAGATAGCCCCTCATCAAACTAGGATACCCCATCCCTGCTGTGCTCCCTGCACATCTAGGCTAAGAAAACACAGGTGCTAGGAGCCCCAAAGCCTCCGAGAGACTGCTTCCCCATGATGCTACTGACCAGTAAAAGGAGGGACAACAGATGTGGTGAGTCACAGGAATGAAAGCCAGGCAATCAGCCCAGGGGAAACAACATAAAATAGGCACGTGTCACTGCACAATAGGATGTATTCTGAGAAATGTGATCTGGTTGTTGGGAGAATATCATAGAGTGTATGTACAGAAATCTAGATGGCATAGCCCACGATACACCTGTGCTATGTGGTACAGCCTGCTCTACCTAAGCTACAAACCTGCACAGCAAGATACAGTGCTGAGTACCTCAGACAGTTGTAACTTAGTGTTAAGTATTCAAATATTGGCCTGCGCTGCAGCTTACTGGGCTAATCCTCCACCTGTGGTGCCGGCACGCCAGGTTCTAGTCCCGGTTGGGGCACCGGATTCTGTCCCGGTTGCCCCTCTTCCAGGCCAGCTCTCTGCTGTGGCCCGGGAGTGCAGTGGAGGATGGCCCAAGTACTTGGGCCCTGCACCCACATGGGAGACCAGGAGGAGGCACCTGGCTCCTGGCTTCAGATCGGCACAGCGTCCTGGCCACAATACACCAGCCTTAGCGGCCACTTGAGGGGTGAACCAATGGAAAAAGGAAGACCTTTCTCTCTGTCTCTCTCTCTCTCTCACTGTCTAACTCTGCCTGTCAAAAAAAAAAAGTATTCATATATCCACACATATCTAAATACAGAAAAGATATAGTTAAAATTCTAAGGGAAACAGACCCAGCAGTGTGGCTCAGCAGGTGAAGCTGCCACTTGGGACCCCAGCATCCTATATCTGATGGCTAGTTGGAATCCTAGCTGCTCTGCTTCAGATCCAGCTCCCTGCTACTGTGTCTGACAAAGCATCAGAAGATGGCCCAAATACCTAGACCCCTGGAGACCCAATGGAGTTCCAGGCTCCTGGAACTTCAGCCTCACCCAGCCCCAGCTGTTGCAGCTATCTGGGGAATGAACCAGCAGATGAAGGCTGGCTGGCTCTCTCTCTCTCTCTCTCTCTCTCTGCCTTTCATATAAATAAAGTAAATCCTTTTAAACACTACTAAGCAATAGGGATTTCCCAGCTCCATTATATTTTTATGGGGGCACTGTCACACATGCAGTCGGCCTCTGATCCACACGTCGTTACAGGGCACATGCTCGTTACTTACTTTGCACTTCCTTTGGTGCTCCTCTGATTTCCTGTAACTACTTTGAATTAAAGACAACAGACCTTGCCATGTTTAAAGTTGGGTTGTGAATTCCAAAATCCCCTTAGAAGTTTAAGATTGATCTTTTTTTAAAAAGATTTACTTATTTATTTGAAAGGCAGAGTTAAAGAGAGAGAGATGTCTTCCATTCACTGGTTCACTTCCCAAATGCTGGGCTGATCCGAAGCCAGGAGCCTGGAGCTTCTTCTGGGTCCCCCACGTGGGTGCAGGGGCCCAAGGACTTGGACCATCCTCTACTGCTTTCCCAGGCCATAGTAGGGAGCTGGGTTAGAAGTGGAACAGCTGGGACTTGAACCAGCACCGTACAGGATGCAGCTTCACCTAGTACGCCACAGCACTGGCTCCAAGACTGATCTTTAACCTAGAAATTCCTGCTGTCCCTGACTCTCACTGCTCATGATTTTATAGACGCTGATGAAAGGGAGCAGGAACTCCCAGCTGTGCTCTGTGCAGTTGAGGAAACTGGGGAAAAAGATACTTACCCAGGTCACTGCTCTGGGGCCAGGGCACCCCAAAGATAATAGAGTTTGGAAGTGCCAGATCCTGGTTACCATCCTGCATCACTTCAAGAGCACCTACCCTGCAATGTTATTGGCCAAAACATAATTTTCTTTTTTAAAAAAAAAAGATTTATTTATTTGGAAGGCAAATTTACAAAGAGAGAGGAAGAGACAGAGAGAGAAATCTTCCTTCCTCTGGTTTATTCCCCAGATGGCCACAAGAGCAAGGGCTGGGCCAGGCCAAAGCCAGGAGCTTCATCCAGATCTTCCACGTAGGTGCAAGGGACCAAGTGCTTGGTCTATACTCCGATGCTTTCCCAGGTGCATTAATGGGGAACTGGATTTTAAGTGGAGCAGCCAGGACTCAAACTGGCACTTATACAGGATGCCGGCATCGTAGGTAGAGGCTTTACCTGCTATGTCACAACACCAGGCCCAAAACCTAATTTCTTGAAGTGAGCACTCCCTCTGGGCAGAACCCACACCTTACTTCTTTGACTTTGCCCTTATCTTACAGTCTGCTGACTCTTTAGTGATAGGTGCACCTTCTCTAGCTGGATTTAATACCAGTCTCCAATTCTTCTATGGAGAAAGGGAAGTTTCCTGTGTATTTACAGTTTGCCAGGCTTTGTTTATGAAATCCTTATCCTGTAAAAGGCCAGCCCTTACTCTGTGTGGTTGGCATTGAGCTACTTCACTAAAGGCTGGGGGAAGACTCCTCTTCCTTCCACCTCAGGCGGCTCAGAGGGAGCTGAGAAAACCCAGTTTGAAGACTGCAGGGCTCTGGGCAAGCCGCACCTGCTTTCCCAAGTGTCCTGTCCTGTGGCTGAGGGGGCAGACCTGATGATCCGCAGGCTCCTCTATCTAGATTTGGAACTTCAGCCTCCTGACAGAGAAGCGGAAGGCAGAGTGGCTCAGAGCCAAAGTGTTGGCAGTGGCTGCTAACCGAAGAGCAGCCAGAAATGGAAAGGAAACTTCTCTGGAATGATCCATGCCCTAGGAGCCAGCAGACTCTCCAGAACACAGCTACATCTTTGCACATGGGTCTATGCAGTAACTACAGCTGCTTTTGTGTTACAGTGGACCCACCCCATGAACAGCTGTCAGAGACCAGGGAGCCAGCAGAGACTCAAATATCTGCTCTCTGGCCCTGTAGGGACAAAGTTTGCCAACTCTTGCCCCAGAATGGAAAAGCAGGTTCCCCAGATTAAGATCCACCAGGAAAGCATGTTAGCCTTGGAGGCCCTGTCCCCTGTCCCTACCTAAGTCATTTTATTTCTTTGCTGAAACTTAGTATGTTCAAAAGAAAAAAAAATACTGTATTATGATGCATAAGTTGTGAAAAACATAGGGCAAGAATGGAATATTCTAGATGTTCTTCCATATAATCCACTCATTTGAGGCTGTTTGGGGACTCCACCCCTAGACACCATCTTCCAACCCCACCCCATCATGGGGGTTGCAAGCACAGGGTAGCCGTAAGCACTGCCGCCAAGGCACATAACTTCCTGGATTTGGGTCCTGGCTGCTCTCCTCGCAGCCTGGTGATCCTGGGCAGTCCACTCAACCTGGTGACTCCACTTTCCCTGCCAGTAAAATGGGGGTGGTGGCAATGACAGGTACTGCCCCCATCCCCACCCCAAGGGTCTTTGAAAAGATTAAATGAGATGCTGTGTGCAATGCCTCTGGAACAGGGCTTGGCACATGGCAGGTGCCTTAGCAATGCTGGCTACTATTCTGAATGTTTTGTGAGCATTTCTGACCCAAGACTGAATCCATCTCCAGAGAGTCACCCAAAGCCAGGCGTTGTAGAAAATCAGCTGTTTCTGTTCGCCGGGCCTCTGTCTTCTCCTTCCAAATCAGAGGCAAGAACACCAGCTTCCTCCAGGGGCACCTGCCAGGCAAGCATCCGATGCTGGTGGCTGAGTTACCAGCACATCCAGAAGCACACAATGAGGGAGAGGGAAGTGTGGAGCGTTTAGATTCCTCTTTGCACAGTATCTTCTCCCAGTTGCTGTTCGGCTCCCTATCTCTTGGTAAGATTGTAAATGTTTCAGAAAATAGTTTACACTAAATATGTTCCTTCCTACATCTCATAAACTGTTCCTCCTTCCTACACAAACCCTAACCACTTACACCCACAGAGGCTCCAATTAGCCACCCACACATCTAAGGATGGAGAAGAACATGTCCTGCGTGCACACACACACACACACACACACTCATGTACACACGCAAACACAGACCCACACAAGAACCACCGACTTAACCCCTCACTGTGGCTCTTCTTGGATGGAAAGTGGACATTCTACACGTGAGCAAGGTCAGCCAGGCAGGACTTCTGCACATCCTGGAGTCCCTGTTCCTCCACAGTGGCTCCTAATCTATACTACAGTGCATTCCTCAATGGCCAGGCCATAATGTGTGCAAACACCAGTCATTGCTGAAGCTACATTTCTGAAACTGGACTGGGGCTCCCAACCCCCAGTGGATAGCTGCTGTCCCTGGCCTCTCGGGGCAACGGTGTCACACAGAGAAGTTGTGAGAGGCAGCTTAGTGGAGCACAGGCCCTGGAACCAGCCCATTGTTCAGCTGTGAGACCTTAACCAAGTTATTTTGTCTCCCGATGCCTCTGTCCCCTCATCCACAAAAGGAGCGTGACCATGCTGGCACTAGCACCTACTTACTGGGTTGTTCTGAGGATTACGTGAGTTGAAAGTGGGCGAGTGCTGAGAGGGGTGGCAGGCATTCCTGTTCCAGTGTGCTTGCTCTGTGAGAGGCACGGAGCCCCTCTTCCCCTGATCTCCTTCTCACCCCGAGGATTACTTCACAATTGGATGGGGGGATTACAGGCTTTGTTTTGCCATCTTCTAAGAGGCAGCAACTGTCTCATCCCAGAAAAACAAATCTCTTACTGAGCAGCTGGCAGACCGAGGACTTGGCAGAGGAGGAGAGAAAAAGGCTCCCACACTGCAGAGCCCCAGAACCGGGAGGGAGAGTGGACGCCCTGGTGGGGCCACCACAGCCCAGGTGGCCACCACCTCCGGCCAGTAGGGCCTGTCTCTCTTCACTGACCCGACGGTGCTCTGCCATCTGGAAAGCATGGCCCTAAACACAAATCCTGGGTGCTATTTCCCAAGGGTGACGTCACTTCCCCAGAGGTCCTCACTCTGTGGTTTCCTTTGGGTTA
Organism: Sylvilagus floridanus; assembly: GCA_949820135.1. Taxonomy (NCBI): domain Eukaryota; kingdom Metazoa; phylum Chordata; class Mammalia; order Lagomorpha; family Leporidae; genus Sylvilagus; species Sylvilagus floridanus. The sequence continues at coordinate 126,988,473 of OX463225.1, forward strand.
CAGCCCAGTAAGTGCCTTGTAACTCGCTGCAATGGGGCGAGGTGGCTCGAGCTGCAGGTGAGGTCCTCTCCAATGTCCCTTGTGCCTAGGGCACTGGGAGTTCTCAGACCTCCCAGCAGATGGGCTGAGTCCTTCACTGGTGCATGCAAACAAAAAGGAAAACATCAACAAGAAGCAACCACATGGTTCACCTCCCTCAGGAATGACAAGGAAAAGCAGCAGAAGAGGCGGGCATTTCCCACGTTACAGCAAACTCCTTTCTTCCCCGCTGCACTGTGATGTTCCCTTCTTGAAATCTAATTTCACTAAAACCCTAGAGTCCCCACAATGTGGAAAACCTCATCCCGCAAAATATGAGGGTCTTTAAGGGATTTACTTTCCCAGATTCCTGCTTCATCATTCTACAGTCATGTCTCACTGTTAAACTAATGTTCAGCTTGGTATCTGAGCAAAACAGAGGCAATGAAAATATTAACTTGTACTAGGCACTGCATATAAGGACAGCTGCTTTCTCTTGTGCTAGCTCATTTAGTTCCCACAACTGTAAGAATGAGATTATATAGCCCATTTTAGAGATGAACACACTAAGGCTCAAAGAGGTTCAGGAGCTTGCCTAAAGTCACACAAGGCAGTAAGTAAAAACCTAGGAACCAAACTCAGATCTCCTCTCTCTCTCTCTCTCTCTCTCTCTCTCTCTCTCCCCTCTCTGTTGTCTATACCAGTATTAAAATAATAGTATTAAAAATTTGAGAAAGAAGCTTCTCTGGAAGTACTCTGCACCTCAACTCCAGGCAACCTGGGCTAGTCCCTGCCTTCAGGCCTCAGTTTACACATCTGTAGAATGGTAGATCGAAGGTGCTCCTAAAGGACCCTTAGGATACAAAAATTCCAAGATCCCAGCAAGCACCCCCCTTCCTGGCACTTTAGACCACATCTTCTTTCTCTGGCCTTTACTTTAGCACTCTCCCTAGCCTTTCTACCTTCAGCTCTCCCATTCACCTCAACTGTCTCCCAGGGTCTCTTTGGCATTTGGGAAGCCAGCGTCTCAGAGAGTTCAAGGTTCCAAGACTCGGGCTGCAGAGGAGCATGCTCCTCCAACAACCAAACTCAGATGTGCAGAAAAAAAGCAATTCTCAGCTCTGAGCAGGACTGAGAAGGGAGCTGTAAGGGGCCCAGCTATAAACTGGAGATCAAATGTCCAGGTCACAGTCTTGGCCGCCACTCTCACTCTGTCATCAGACTGACCCAAACAACTTGAACATTCTCTCTGGAACACTGCCATGGCCCCTTACCTCTGGGTCCAAGCAGCAGCCTCCTCATGCCTCTGAGGCTGCACACATCACCCAATATTATAATGTGTCTGTCTAATGAGCCTGGCGCAGAACTAAAGACTGTTTCACTCACATTTGCATTCCCAGTGCCTGGCTGAGAGGAACTACCCAAGGGAACCTGAATGAATAAGCAACCCCACCACTGCTTAACACCAAGTCCACCTTGCAATGTCCCTTCGTGCCTCATAGAAGGTTCTGGCCAGCAAAGTAGGCAAGCTTTATTCCCAAGCCTGCAGATGGATCAGCTATTGGTTCACAGACAATGTCAACAAAGCAAGAACTTTTCAGTGCTTCAGACCTTACAAAAACATCTGCTTTGTCCTGCCTGCCAGAATCTATAGGGTAAGAGCTCCCCTTTGGGGGCAGGAGCTCCCTGCCACCAACTGAGGAGCCAGAGGCCAGTCAGTCAGATGCGGGTTCTATTTACTGCAAGCTGGGGGGCCGTGCTACTTCTGCCAACTGAATCAAAGGAGCCCTGGGACTCAGGCTCCGGAAGCTTCCATCAGGTATGACCAGGTCGCCCTGCCTGGCTGGCTAACTGGGATCTCCAGTTTGCGTGCTTATAAGAGCCCAGACCCTCGCCCCCACATCCCGACCCAGCAGAGTCAGAGCGAAGCAGGGACCCCAGCCTTGGGAAGGGGGCAGCCAACAGCAGAAGAGGAGAAAGAGGCTATTAGCAAATCAAAAGGGAAGCAAACGCAGGAAGGAAAACCGGGTGGCAAATGAAAGGACTGTGTTTTCTTTTCAAAAATCCATTTAGAGGGAAAGCTGCTTTGCTGGAAAACAATCCCACCCTTGTTTACAAAGTATCCTGGGACCCTTCACACAGGTGAAAGCTCCAGCCGCGTTCTTGCCGGCACAGTCCGGATAATGGATACATCCTAGCAATTTGCCTTTCACTCTTCCACTTTTCACACCCACACAAACACGTCTGTGTGTAACAAAGCTCTTGCTCTATCTTTGTCTGAGACACACGCTCAAGCATGTTGATTTAGAACCCAGCTGACACTACCTCCAAATCCTCACTCTGTATGCACACATATCCTCACCCGTGGTCCATTCTCTTCTCTGTCTCTCTGCCCCCCTCACTCCCTCGCCCCCACATGCACACACACTAGCAGAAACAAGCTCTGCACCACTATAGATGCACATAAACACTCATGATCGCCGTCTCATTCAGTGCTCATCCCGGCATTCTGATTCCCCGGCTTCCTTCTGCTCTCTTGGGACAGGTCCACCCTGGGAAACCCAAGTGGAAGACTCACCGCCAAAGCCCGTGGGAAACTTCATGAAGTGAGAATAATTCCCATACATGTTTGCTCTTCAGTTCATAATCCTGCGCTGCTTGCGGCTGCTCAATCTCACGGCCTCTTCCCGGCTCCCAGGCGCAGCCGGGCTCCCTTCAACTTGGGCTAACAAGAGTGGTCATCGCTTCCTCGCAGCCCTGGGAGCAGGGGCTGGGCCAGCCCTCTGGGATTAGTCAGGAATCTGCCTGGAGATCCGAGAGTCCACATAGTGCGTTGGAGCGGCTGTGGCGGCGGCAGCTGGTGCCTGTCAGTAATCACGCATAATGCTGCCGCCGCTGCCGCCGCCGCCAATGCGACTCTCGCCACCGCGTCGCTGCCGCCCGAGATCCTGTTGCTAGTTTGATTAAGTCGGGGCTGGGCTGCTGCGTGCGACTCTTCCAGCTCCCAGCTGGTCCCCTGAGGTCCCTCCCGGGTGGCACCATCTATTGTCTAAGAAGCCAATCGATGTGTGACCGCCCTGGAGTAGGTCAGGAGCTAGGGAGCATGGGGGAGGCGCTCCAGGTGCCTTTTTCCTTGACTTGCCCCCACGAAAATCAATGGGGCTTTATTAAAATGCTTTTTCCCACTCTGGCATCTAGCTGCCCGATGCACTTGGTGTTGGATCTGTGAAAGGGGCTGGGAGTGGGGGCCAAGAGGGAGCCGAGCCCTTTCATAGGCACAGCATTACAATTGCAGGAGGCTGGAGTCCCAGCGACTGGAAAAATGAAAATAGAGTGGCCCTTGCTTCAGTCCCGGGATGGGCCTCTCCAGCTGGAAGCATTTGTTGTACTTTAAAAGGAAAGCTGGACACCACCTGCAGTTGGAAGCCAGTGCCCGCTCACCTGTAAAACTGCCCGTTGAAAAATAAATGTTGTCTGGTGGCGGTGGTGACTTGGAGGGGATGGATCCACCTTCTGCACCCCTGTCATCATGCGACCTGTTTAGAGTCCACCTCTGGGTCCCTTCAGCGCAGAGTCTCTCCTGGCTGGAATGGACTGACGGAGTCTGAGCACCCCTTTGATGTTTGGGAGTTGTACAGCATTCCTGTAAGGCACTGCTCAGCCTATATTTGAACACTCCCAATAATGGGGCACTCACTAATGTCCCCTTCTATCTCTCGCCAGCTATTTCTAAAAGAAAGTCTTCTATTGAGTTGAAATCAGCCTCTTTTTTCCCCTCACTGCTTTGGCTCCCAGTTCAAGGCTATTCCCTGGAGCCAGACAGAGGAATTTGGGGGTCTTTCACAGTGGGGTCTTCTGCAAATTCCGAGAGGTCTGTGCCCAGTTCTCCAGGTGCTCATGGCTCTTCCAGTTACTGCATATATCATTAAGTGCTCAAGTCTATTCAAAACCTATCCTTTGTCCAGTAATGTACTTCAGTTTGCATAGACCCCCTCATGGTGGGGAGGAGATCATCCAAACTTGGATGCAATGGTCCAGATAGGGTCCGCATCTTTTTGTGTCAGTGTTATACGTTGCCAGGGTCATGAGATGCTATCAGCACACTCACCAATGGCCAGTGTCACGGACTGAGCTCAAAGGGCTGCAGCAAGAATGAGTTTGCTTCAGATGCAGCCCAGGACCCACAGTCAGAGAGGTAAGTCAAGTCAGGGCCCCATAGAAAAAACTCAAGTTTTCAAAGTTAGAACCTAGAACACAAGCTAAGAATGAGGCTGGAACAGTCAGGATGATAAAGGAGGGGGCCATGTTAGGGATCAGAGCAAGAATGGGTCAGGAAAGAGGAAGAACACTTCAAGCCTATGGAGAAAAGCCTTGGAGAATATGGAGCTCCCTTGACTGGTTGCTGGGTCTCAAAGCATGAATCAAGAGCTGAGCAGGGGGCTAGCATTATGGTGCAGTGGGATAAGCAGCCGCTTATGATACCAGCATCCCATATGCAAGCACCAGTCTGAATCCTGGCTGCTCTACTTCCAAACCGGCTTCCTAACGATGCACGTAGGAAGGCAGCAGAAGATGACCCAAGTGCTCAGGCCCCTGACACCCACATGGGAGACCTGGTTGGAGTCCCTGGCTCCTGGTCTCAGCCTGGCTCAGACCTGGCAGTTGCAGCCATTTGGGGTTGGGGAAGGAACCAGCAGATGGAAAATCTCTCTGCCTCTCTCATGCTCTGCCTCTCAAATAAATGAAATAAATATTTTTAAAATTTTTATTTTAGAAAGAGCTGGGAAGGTCGGCGCCATGGCACAATAGGCTAATCCTCCGCCTTGTGCGCCGGCACACCAGGTTCTAGTCCTGGTTGGGGCACCGGATTCTGTCCTGGTTGCCCCCTTCCAGTCCAGCTCTCTGCCATGGCCCAGGAATGCAGTGGAGGATGGCCCAAGTGCTTGGGCCCTGCACCCCATGGGAGACCAGGAGAAGCACCTGGCTCCTGCCTTCGGATCAGCACAGTGTGCCAGCTGCAGCGCACCAGCAGTGGCGGCCATTGGAGGGTGAACCAACGGCAAAGGAAGACCTTTCTCTCTGTCTCTCTCTCTCACTGTCCATTCTGCCTGTCAAAAATAAGAAAAAATAAAAATATATAAAAAAGAAAGAGCTGGGAAGACATGAGTTGTGCAGAACTCAGGAGGATCATTTGCTCCCTTGCATTAGCATCTGGTGGCTCCACATGTTACTTTATGTTCAATTAACTTGCTAAAACCTCTTTGTTCCCCAAATTGTGTTCTCTTTTTGATAAAAGGTCTTCAAAAAGTTCATAGAAAATCCATGTTATAAGAAAATTTCAAAAATATCTGCACCAAAATATATTTTCCTTAATTCCATTTTCCATGGATTTTTTTAAAAGCATCCTTGTACATATTCTTCATCTTATTTTTGGACATTTGGTTTAAGCTCCTACACACAATATCTGTCTATATTCTTCCAAAATGAAAACATTTTCGATTCATCCATCATCCCAGATTTTTTGGGACTCTTTTTCTGTTGTGCAGTGTCTTATTCCTACCTTCATTTCATGACTTCTGAAAATATGATGAATTGTTTTCTCTATCTTATCTAACTAATTGATTAAAATGTTGGAAAGAATCTAGCAAAGACATATCATTTGTTAGTGCCTTTGGCACTTTGCTCTGCCACTTACTGGTTTTATGTCTTGGAGAGGCTCTATCTGTGGACTCCGTACCAACTCAGAGGCCACAATTGCTGGGTGCAAACCCTAGCTCTGTTGCTCACAGTCTTGTATCACTGGCAAGTCACTGAATGTACCTGCTTCTCAGTTACCTCACAGGCCTGCTGTGAGAACTAAAAGAATAAACACAGGATAATCACTTAGAATATGCCTGATACATAGCAAATCTCAATATAACTTTATTTTTTTCTTTCTTTCTTTTTTTTTTTTTTTTTTTTGACAGGCAGAGTGGATAGTGAGAGAGAGAGAGACAGAGAGAAAGATCTTCCTTTTGCCGTTGGTTCACCCTCCAATGGCCGCCGTGGCCAGCGCACCATGCTGATCCGAAGCCAGGAGCCAGGTGCTTATCCTGGTCTCTCATGGGGTGCAGAGCCCAAGGACTTGGGCCATCTTCCACTGCACTCCCTGGCCACAGAGGGGCAACCGGGACAGAATCCAGCTCCCCAACCGGGACTAGAACCTGGTGTGCCAGCGCCGCAAGGTGGAGGATTAGCCTAGTGAGCCGCGGTGCCGGCCGAGGATGTAACTTTAAGCAAGTCATTTCACTTTGTGCTTTCATCTTCTCATTTGTAAAATGATGGAGCAGGGATAGATGAGTTTCAATATCCCTCTACAACTTTAAAACTGAATGCAATCTAATCCAGAACTTATTCCTTCATAGTCCACTTCTCTGCAGCAGTATTTGAAGCAAGTGTCTTACTGAAGTACACACTACAGTTTTCTATTGTATGCCTATCACAGAAGGAAATGAGCTATTCCAACTGACTGTTTGTTGAACCTGTGCTTGCAAAGATTTCTTCCAAGTGTTCATGCACACAAAAACCACCCCTAAAAATCCCCACCCTAGAGCCTTGTCCAAGGCCAATGTCAAGATGATCTGCTAGCAGTTTCTGGTACATTCTACTTTCTTTCCCTATCACTAAGTTAGACATTGCCTACTTCTTGTTCTCATAGAATAAAAGACAAATTTTATAACTTGGCACAGAAAGGCTTTTCCATTGTGTCTCAACATACCTTCTGAGCTCTATGTAGAGGAAAGTGCTCTGGGTCAGTCATCAAATGGCCCAGGGCTCTGCCACTCTCTGGTGGTCTGACTTTGGGCAAGCTACTTTATTCTCTGGGGAAAATATCCATTCCATCTATCTCATGAGGTTCATGGTTTTTGTTTTGTTTTGTAGATCACATAATGAGAATTGGGCAAGTGTTCCCTTTCTACACTGCCGAATTCTATACAATTTCTCTGTAAGGCAAATGCCAAGAATTCATATTTTCTTATTGTTCTTTCTGGCCTTTCTCAATGGTCCCTTCTGGACTGGCTACTTCCCACTATGACCACACTTAAGTTCAGTTCCCACTACGATCACACTTATGCCGCAAAGATCTCCCCTTAGCCTAAGTCTCACAAAATCCTATTGTCTACTGTGTTCAGGTGATGCTTAACAGATAGGGCTGGCTCTGTGGCATCCCCTGTGCAGTGGAGCTGAATGGTCATCTGTCCTCCTTTGAAAATGTCTCATCTTCATCTCATGACTGTTAACTAGTCAAGGACAGTGATAGTGTATTGGGTGTCTGTTTTTCTGCATTAAGTGATAGAACAGTTTTTAAATAAATATTTTTGCACAAGACAGTGTTTGATTCACTTACTGTATGCAGCATGCTTTCCTTGTTATACTTTCTTGATGATTTAACATCCCATAACAAGCCACAAATTTGGTATAAGGTTCAAGAAATATGAACATGGCTTTTCTTTTTAATACACATTTTTTTGCTTGGCACTATTTTGTCTTGTCTAAAACTATAATTAATGTAACAGTATTGTCCTAACTGGCTGATATTTCTAGCCTAAGCCCTTCCAACACAACTTCAGTCACTCCAGTATCTCCAGCTGTTAATGAATTCCCATTAGGATGTCAAGTGCTTGGCGTCCATGGTTAGGAGTTGGCTAGTTCATTCAGAACAACTCTGGACTTCCTTCTTGTCATTGCTAATCATCCTTTTAATTAACATGTTCAGCTTTTATTAAAACCATTGTACCTGTGAGTAAATGAAAAAAACATGCATTTTCACTAGTACATTGGACACAAACTCAACCAATAATATATTCTTCCTGGTGGCCAAAGGATATAGCTTTATCTCTGATTTTTTTTCTTTCAATCAATGGTGATATAAAATAATATTTTGCAGCAAACACAAGATGAAAAGCCAAGCTCATCCATTTGAAAATTACCAGTAAACATTAATTACAGAATGGAGATGCCAGTGTCTCCACACTGATGCTATGGATCTCTGTTTTTATATTAAGTAGTGACAGAACTGAGTAGAAAAGCCAGGCTCCCAATTTGGACTCCCAGCCAATATGTCATTCATGAGGCCATGACCTTACTCTCCTTAATGAAATATCTCTGTTGAATGAGTGCTTACCATTATTGTTTATCCTCTCTGCTGTTATCATTCATTCACTTATCATTTGGCCAACACTTTGTGAAGGCTTATTATCTATCCATCAGTGGGGAGGTACCAAAGGCAAAGAGAAATTCAGTTCCTGATTTTATGGGGCTTATATAATCTGATGCAGATGATGGATATTCAACAAGTAAATATCATTATAAACCATAAGAAGTGCTATGAAGAAAAATTACTGAACAAAATGAGAATGTATAGGGGGTGGATCTGATTTCGATGGAAAGGACCGGGAAAACAGTTACACTCAGCTGGAAAGCAGAGTAGGATTCAACCCAGGCAAGAAGAGGAAGGGCAGGCGAGGAAGGGATACCAGGTGGAGAAAACAATAGGTCTAATAACTGGGGGAAGGAAAGGAAGTCAATGCACCCAAGAAGCTGGCTAGTGAGCATGTCCAGGTATCCCATGCAAATGATCTGGCCTTCCAGAGTTCCATTATTCTATTGTCTCACCCATGATTCTGTCAACCCACATTGGGCATCCCATGTCAATTTTGGGCTCTGAACTTCCAGAAAATCCCCTACCTGGATTTTTCTCCCCTTTACCTGCTGGTCAAACAGATGACTCACTATTTTTTAAAGATACCTCCAGCAACCTACCTTCTTGAATTTGTTCATTCTGCTCCTATATTCAGGGAAAACTTCCCTTCCTTCTGCTCTCTAATACTACCTGTTCCTCAAAGTCACTCCCACAGGGCCTCTTAGGTAGCTCTCTGGCCAATGACTGACTCTCTCTCTCTCTCTTTCCCTCTCTCTGTCCCCTCCCCAAACTCCATAGTCTGCGGTTTCCATGGTTGAGACCACTCTTGTGTTGCTCAACATGGTCCTCCTTTACATTATGATCAAGAATGTGTCCAAAAAAACCACTTACTGGATGGCAAATCCCGGAAGAGTGACAACTGGGTCCGAGTCATTTTTGTAGCCCTAAAGCCTGCACAGCATAATCTAACATAGTAGAAACCCAGTAAGACTATATGAAGACATGAATAGAAGTTTGGTTCTGTTGAGACCTCCTGAAGTCAGTGACAAGGCTCTGGGTATGAGGAAGTGAATGTGCCCATTTCCAGGTTCCAATTTCAATTTTCATGGGCTCCTTTTCCTGTAATCCACACTCCTGTGTGGACAGGCTTGATACTAGCATAAATACAGTACATCTGTCTTCATGATTGGGACCTCTGAGGACAAAAATGAGGGGTACCTAAACCAGAAAGGGTGCTGATTATAAATTACCACTCTGTCAGCTACTATCAATAAAGGACCATTTCCACAGATCTCTACGTGTTCAAAAGCATAAATTGTAACTGCAAGGCATCTCCTACGGCTCAGAAACCATCTCTAAGTTTGTAGCATAGCTAATTGTTCCAGGCCAGTGAAGTCAGCTGACTGGGTTACATTTGTTTTAAGGAAGTGGTTTCCAAAGTTTTCTAACATTGTAATCACTCCGGAAGCTTAAACAATTACCTCCAGAGATTCAGAAATTTGTCTGGGATTATGGTCTGTCCTGGAACTGTTTGAAAGAACCCCAGGTGAGTGTTTGGCAAAAGTGGTTAAGATACCAGTTGGGATAGCCGTATTGGAGTTCCTGGGTTTGGGTCCCAGCTCGGCTCCCAATTTCAGCTTTCTGTTAATGGGTACTCTTGGAGACAGCAGGTGGTGGTGCAAGTGGTTGGGTTCCTGTCAATCATGTGAGAGATGAAATTCAGTCCCACCCAGCTCCTGACTTCAGCCTGACCCAAACCTGACTGTTACTGACATTTGGGGAGTGAATCAGTGGACAAATTCTCTGTGTCTGTCTCCCAAATAAATAAATACATAAATAAAAATAACAATTTAAAAATAGTACTGCATCTTTTTAAGAAATGAAAACATTTCCCCAGGAGACTCTAATGTAGACAAGTTGGGAAACATTGACGTAAGGAAAGCAAACCTTCTTAAACAACAAGGACCCATCAGCAGATAATGAGAAACAGCTTCCCAGGGAAATTCCAAGAAACCAAGAAGATCCACTTTGCCCATCTGCTAGGATGCACAATTGGGCCTTATGAACACAACAAGCTCTTGAAGAGCAGGAGACAAGACTGGCACTGGCCGTCTCCTGTGTAGCCATAGCATATACTGACGTGCGGTCTGCTGGCGCCAAGTCCTCAACATAACATGCTCTCACCTCACCACCTCTGCTGTCAAAATCCTACCCAATAAAGACTAGTTCCTCCGTCAATCCCCTCTTAGAAGTTGTTGATACTTCCACTCTTCTCCATACCCTCAAAAAAAAAAAAAAAACCTTTTTATTGCAGTGCTAATGGAACTTTCCTCTGTATCATACATAGTGGCTAAACTAGAATCTTCTTCCTGAGTGCAGGAAGTCTCTTACTCATCTATACATTATCAAAGAATCTAGCATCTTGCTTTGCACACAGCAAAGTTGATGAATGCTTATTGAATGGATGCTGAGATAACAACTAGGAACATAACAGACTTGAGCCTGCTGTCATGATGCTATAAGCTATAACTTTAAGGATAACTTATAACTCCCCTTAACTGCAAATGATATAACATTGTCATAAAACTTTCAAGGTAGAAGGAACAGTTGCATAGATGCCTCCATCTCTTGGTTCCCAGCCAAACGATGGATCACAAAACCCTCCCTGTCATAAACAACCACAGCTGCAAAGCACATGGGAGCTGTCAGGATGCAGAACAACTATGATCATGCTGAGAGGAGACTGGGGCTGAGACCAGGGGAAAACATCTGGTCTCCTCTGGAGAAGAGCCGGCAATGAAAAAAGGGGACTCTCTAATCCAGACTGGGTCCGCATCCAAAGAGTCCTAAGCAAAGAGGCAGATGTCAGCATGAGAGTTCAGAGAAGCCTGTTCAAGTCCCTGAGAGGAAGGGAGCAATGCTAAATAAAGTTCAAGCCTCACCCCCGAGAGTGCGCCACTGCCATGTGTGGACAAGCATGTGTTGAGAAGCACTGTGTGCTGGCCACTGGCTACACATTCGTGTATTCAGGTATAGATTTGAAGGCTGCAACCCAATCTCATGCAGGCAGTCTATTTTCAGTTCCCACTCACTCTTGGGGAAGAGGCTCTAAATATACCCTCCAGTGAGTGCAGGAGGCAGATAATCATTGCTGGCAGCTGAGCAGGGTGGGGCAGACAGGGACGTTGGGAACTCTACCATTAACCTCAGCACAGCCCCAAGACCCACACCACTTGTAGAGCTATATTTACGTAAAGGCAAATGTCTATTATGTTTGACTTGATTTTCATTTATGAGTTTCCAGTGGATGGGCTTCATATGACAGTAAAAGGAACTATGTTGTCCCCTCCAAAGACCCACTGAGCAAAGCATGTGGACATCACAAGGTAGGACTTGGGCAAAACTGACCTATTTGAAACATAAGATGGTGCAATTATATAAACAATAGTGCACTTTCCAATGTGTTTAACATCTGACAGTTTACAATACACTTTTGTCGTCCATTCATAAATGGGCGCAAAATATTTTTAGAAGAAAGATCCAGGAAGGCTGCAGTCAGGCAGGATGCTGGAATTAGGACATGAGAATTTAGGTAGCCACAATGATTTTCTCTGTAATAGGCAAGGCTTTTTGAGTGGGTATTCAGCGATGTACCTCTTTTACTGCCCAAAACCAGATACTCTATAACCCCTTCTATAGCTGTTCATATTTCCCAGCAGCTAATCCCAAAAGTCCAGAAGGCATTTAGTTTCAGAAGGAATGGAGGGGGGACTGGTACTGACTACCAGCATTTAGTTTACTCTATCCAGCAGCAAAGAGGAATAGAAACAGCTGTAGGTAAAGAAGTAGTTAAGTGGGGCCAGCAGAGAAGTTCTTAAAGTCAGAATGTTCAGCAATATCAGAGTTTGAAAAAGCTCTGTATTGGTGTATTATGTTAGCCATAGACTTGGGACTACACCAAGTTTGACTTCCATCCACCATAGGACACCAAAGAGAATTCAGAACCTCCATAAGAAGCAGAGGGGCTGGGATCTGAGTTATTCCCCCCACAGTAGGGCTGCTCCAAAAACCCATGTGCTTTCTACATCAGACCCACCTGGGAGATTTGTTAAACATGGAGATTTCTGGGCCTCATCCAGGCCTCGAAATCAGCCTCTGTGGGGACCAAGAGTGCCTGAACATGTGAATCTTTTTTTTTTTTTTTTTTTTGACAGGCAGAATTAGACAGTGACAGAGAGATACAGAGAAAAAGGCCTTCTTTCCATTGGTTCACCCCCCAAATGGCTGTTACGGCCGGCGCGCTGCGCTGATCCGAAGCCAAAAGTCCAGGTGCTTCTCCTGGTCTCCCATGCGGGTGCAGGGCCCAACCACTTGGGCCATCCTCCACTGCCTTCCAGGGCCACAGCAGAGAGCTGGACTGGAAGAGGAGCAACCGGGACAGAATCCGGCGCCCCAACCGGGACTAGAACCCCGAGTACAGGTGCCGAAGGCGGAGGATTAGCCTAGTGAGCCATGGCACCGGCCAGACATGTGACTCTTTGACAAGCTCCATAGATGATGTCCTGGGGGAATGGTACCTACAGGACAAACACAGGGTCGGGGAATATTCCTTGGTGCCTCCAGGTTGCTTGGCAGAGCCAGTGCAAATGGCATTTTTAGTGTAGTTTTCTAAGTTTTCAGTTACTAAGTAATAGAAGCAAGACTAGAAACCAATTCTTTGACTCGAAAATCTGTACTGTTTCCGCTACAATTCACTGTGAAGACACAACCCTTGAGCTAGCCACATCCCTGTCACTGGCAAGCAGGAGGGCCAGGCCATGGCCAAATGAAGGTTCAGGAAAGCAAGTTGAGTGTGGTGTGAAGTGGAACTGAGGTGCTGCTGGCCCGCAGCTACGGGTCTTGGAAAGACTCAGTTGGGACAATGTAGGCCCAAAAGAGAAGAAGTAATTCGAAGCATTGGATATACAGAGGGCCAGGAGGAGCACTGGCCCTGTGAGAGCTGCCCCAGAAGCTCTGCTGTCAGAGAGAGCTGGTGGGATTTATGGGCTGGCAGCAGAGTGCAGGGAGAGCTAGAGGCAGTTCCATATGAAAAGGCGTGCAGAGCAGAGGGCTTGTCTGGCTGCCTGTGACATCACCTACGAGCAGCTGTTAAGGATGCTACGCTATTTCTGACATGACCCAAACATCAGTGGCTCCCACGGTGGAATTTCAGACACATCGGCCGGCTGGGGCACAGATATTTGGGGACTGGAGCTTTTCTGATGCCAAATCAAACCCTGCATGGGAGGCTGATGTCTGCCCTCGCCTAGGAGGGGCCGCTTGGTCCTGCACTGATGCTTTCGGCCAAGATCCTGGGAAGGCCTCAGCCAGTTAAGACTGCAGAGCTGTGGCAACGGAGCTGGAGATGGCAGTGGTGACAGAGAGGACTTCCCCTTATATCCTGGCAGAGGGAAACAGCTTCAAGGCCAACAAGAACAGAAGTAGAAAGGGAAGAGATTCAATTAATCCAACAGGGTGTTCTGCATCCATTATTTCCCCGAGGGTTTGAGGGACAGGGGTAAGCCCTCTGCACACCCCAGGGAGGCATCAGTCAAGCCTGGAATTCAGAAAAGCGATGCTGATGCATGCTAACAATGAATCACCCCTTTTCCATCAGAGGGTGGGCAGAGGACGGTTCTCAAACTTCCATTGATTGAATAGTTTGCCTGTGGTAGACCCGGGAGGCACAGCCAGTGAGTGAGGCTGAGGGGAGGTGATGGGAGGAGCAGCTGCCAGCCCTCCTCCTTCCCTCTGCCATCCATCCTGCGCACGCCTGACAGAGTAATCCTCCTAATGCACCCCTCTGACGTGACTCCTTAGAACAACGACTTTCAACTGCTCACCTTCTGCCCACAGAGGCGTCTACCCAGGGGCCCCTGGCCCTGCTCCAAGCCCTTAGCACAGGTTCACCAAGCATGTTCCAGTCTCCAGGAAAGCTTGTGGCACTTTCTTTCGCAAATTCACTCTGTATGTCCTTTGTCCCTTGCTTTTGCGCCCATTGCTTCCCCTTCCTGGATGACCTCTTTCCCACTCTGCATCCTCATTAGCTGAATCCCAGCTCACCCTTCTCCAGGCAAACTAAACGCCATTTCTTTTGGACCTTGCCCAGCCAGGGCATCTCTGTCCCTCTCTATCTTGCTGCCTCCAGGCCCTGAATGTGTCCCTGTGTGTCTCTGTCTCTGTCTCTCTCTCCCTCCTCTTGAAATTCTCACCCCCACGTCCACCTCCCAGCACTGGGCACCTGTCTCTGATCTTCACCTGACTTTGGGTTACGTCCGTGTGAAGCATACCCACAAACTGATACCACTTAACCAGCACTGAAAACCCACCCCCATGCCTTCTGCTTTTGCTTTTTTTAAATAAAAGATTTATTTATTTATTTAAAGGCAGAGACACAAAGACAGAAGGAGGGAAAGAGAGAGACCGTCCATTCACTGGTTCACTCCCCAAAGGGCAATGGCTGGGGCTGAGCCAGGCTGAAGCCAGCAGCCAGAAGCCTCTTCCAGGTCTCCCACCCGAGTGCAGGGGCCCAAGTGCTCAGGCCATCTTCCACTGCCTCCCCAGGCACAACAGCAGGAAGCTGGACTGGAAACGGGACAGCTGGGATACGAACTGGTGCCTATATGGGATTCTGGAATTGCAGGTGGAGGCTTAACCTTCTATGCCACAGTTCCAGTCCCTGCTTTCTCTTTTGTAGTTGAAGATCCTCAGCTTCCACATCACAGGCTTGTACTCATGGTGATGAGGCTCCATTCTCCTCTGGGGCAGACTGTGTCTTCGCACCGTGGACCAAAGCCTCTTCCTTAGGAAGTTTTCCCTGCCCCGCCTCTATCCTCTTGCCCTGGCCAAACTTGGCAGCTCCACAGCTGCACTGGTTCTGTACACCTCTTCCTCTCCAGCACAAACCACAGTTACAATAAAATGACTGTCTCACTGGCGCTTTAATGCCTGCCTCCCTCCACAGATGGAATGCTCCACAGGCGCATGGCCCATATGTCTTTTATTCAGCATTGGAGCCCCAGGCCTGAGTTTGTAGACAGTAAATGTGTGGTGGATGAGTAGAAGGCTTTATCACCACTTAACAGCTTTGTGTGCAGGATGTCTCCTCTTCCACTTCACTGTCTTTAAGCACACAGGTGAGGTAAGGTACTTGTCATATTCCCCCAATACTTTCAACATTTTCTTGTGCTTAATAGATGCTCAAAAAATAGTTGTAACACCAAATCTCTACTGAAAAAGTACTCCAAAGCCTGTGATGGTACATTCAATAACATCACATTTGGTTCCAAAGGAGACACATTTAGGCCAACAGATTAACAAATAATAGTTGTTGAGCACCCATTCTGACAAATGCATAGGAACTTTTAGTCTGTCTCTCCACGTGCCTGTCAGTCTGTCTTCCCATTCAGAAATGGTTGTAGAGACAGTGCAGGGTCTGGGTTTGAGTCCTAGCTTTGCCCTTGAGCGTCTGGATGACTTTGAGCCGGCAGAGCACTCTGAATGTCAGTTTCCACAGCTTCTTAAAGTCCTTAAAATGAATGCAAAATTCTTAGTTCACAGGGATAGTGTGAGAATTGAAAGAAAGAATGTATTTGAAAGCCTTTTGTAAAATGTGAAGTGTAATAACACGTATAATTATTATGAATGCATGTTGAAAAGGAAAAGGCAGTGGAATGAAATACAGCTGTGGGAGTCTCAGTCGCTCTCTAAGCAGTGAGGTAGACAGGCCAGGAGTGGGGCAGGAGGTCCGAGCTCTCTGCACCTGCTTCTCCTGACCCTGTGACAAATCCCTAAGCCCCTGAGACACAGGCTCATCATCTTCTCACATGGACTCCAAGGCGCCCGGCTTCCTGGGAGGAGCAGGCTTACTAATAAAGAGACTGTCTTAATAATGTGGAGTCCCCGGGTGCTATGGTAACGGGCATTACGTGATCTGGAGAAGAGGAGCAGCTTTTGATAAGAATAGGGAGCCTGCAGATGGGGAAGGGGGCGGGGATGTACACGGATGGGGGTGGAGGGAGATGGGAGTGTGAATAGACACAGAGTAAGCGTGAGAGGGAATGAACAAACGGCTTTGCAGCTAACTGCCTCTCTTGTCTGGGCCCTACCAGCTGGAGGGTGCCTTGAGCATCTTCTAGATCGTCAGGTGCTATTGCAGTGTTGGGCGCCCATGTGCACTTAGATTGGGTGTCCCATGGCCTTGTAAAGGCATAAGAACAAATATCACACTGTAGACCATAAATATGTACAAATATTGTTAACTAAAAAAATTTTAATAAAAATATAACATGCAAAATCAGAATAAAACCAGGTTATGACTTTACCAAAAAATTAGAAATACAAAGGCTTTTAAAAAAATATTCACCAGGGGCCGGTGCCGTGGCACAGTAGGTTAATCCTCTGCCTGCAGTGCCCACATCCCATATGGGAGCCGGTTAGGGTCCCGGCTGCCCCTTTCCAATCCAGCTCTCTGCTGTGGCCTGGGAAAGCAGAAGATGGCTTGGCCATCTGCATCTGCATGGGAGTCCAGGAAGAAGCTCCTGGTTCCTGGCTTTGGATTGGCGCAACTTCTGGCCGTTGCGGCCATTTTGGGAGTGAACCAAAGGAAGGAAGACCTTTCTCTCTGTCTCTTCCTCTCACTGTCTGTAACTCTATCTCCCAAATAAATAAATAAAATCTTTTTTATTTAATAAATATAAATTTACAAAGTACAACTTTTTCATTATTGTGGCTTTTTCCCCCATAACCTCCCTCCCACCTGCAATCATCCCATCTCTTTATAAAACATATTCACCAGTAGATAACTTTAACAAGTCCTCCTGTAACTCAATCTGTCATGGCCTTGTTGGTCAAAGATATTTTCTGAAATCCTACCACTGTGGAAAATCATAGAGTTTGTACACTGTGAATAGAAGGTTCATGTCAATGCCGATGTCCATGCCATCAGACTTCAATACCCTACTAAAACAGCACCCATCTGTCTGAGATCAGAAGGCTGTCAGTGCGAGGAGAGCTCTTCAGACAGAGCACAGGAAGGCGGCACACGCCTGAACCCTTCCCTGTCTCCTCCACCGGCCCCGGCACTTGCCCACATCAGTGTCTGCCAGGGGTCCATAGCTGGGGTTCTGGACCCCGTTTGCCACCAGCCAGCTGTGAGACCTTTGGGTTCTTTTTAAAGAAACACATCTGTTCATAATTTTGCACGATCCTGCTATGCAGAGCTTCCTCTTCCAAGGATCTCCTGGTGAGCCTTTGCCTTCTTTTTTTACCTCCTGCTACTTCCTCGGTAATCACCGAGATCCTGGGCCAATCACAACAAAGAAGAGAGGTGGGCTCCTTCTTGGTTTTGTATTTTGGTTTGGCCTCTTTGGTAACATTTTAAAAGGCGAGTTGAGTGTGGCTGTTTTGTGTTTATTGAATCACAAAGATGCTTCTCTTGCTGCCAGAACTAAAGGACGTGGATGTAAAAAAAAGAGATAATTCGATAAAGAAACTGAAAGAGCCTCCTGGTTACCAGGCTATAGGGCCCTGTGAGATGCAGTACCAAGAGTGGCCATGAATATTCTTTTTCTTTGGATTTTGTTTTAAGAAAACTAGACTCTTTCCTTTTTCCATTAGTCTAAGATCAAACATGCCTGCAGGGAAAAGGAAGAACTGCCCACGACTCCTTTCAATATTTTATGTGCATTTAAAGTAGCTGTACATTTTTTCAAAAATATTCTTTAGACTAGAAAGAAATGCAGCAGAATTCAAATGATGATTAACTCTAGGCCATGCAGTTTTTAGGTGATTTCTGTTCCCTTCTTCAAACCTGTCAATAGTTTATAAATTATCTGCAATCACCCACTACATTTACAGTAAGAAAAAGGATTTCAGTATTCGTAAGTCCTAAACAAATTCTCCTTTAGTCTTCTGAATTGTTTGTTTCGGCCCTTTGTATACCAAGAGTCAAGGCCCATTTCCTGCATACATTTTATTTCATTAAGCAATAGCTGAGAAACAGCAAAACAAGCAAATGAAGAATAGTGTGGACTCCTTGCCTCCCTGCAAAAGCCACATAGTTAGAGCCAATCATTATGAAAAAGTCGAAAGATAACAAATGCTAGTGAGGGTATAAAAAATGGGGGACAAGGGACTCTTACACTGTGTGGCTCTGTAGATTGGTAGCCATTATGGAAAACAACATAGAGGTTTCTAATGAAATGAAAAAGAAAACTGCCATATGGCCCAGCAAGTTCTCTTCTGGATATGTACCCAAAGGAAATAAAGTCACTACCTCCTAAAGATACCTGTTCTACCATGCTCATTCACCGTAGCCAGGATATGGAAATAATCTAAGTGTCCCTTGGCAGTCAAATGGATGAGGAAACAGTGGTACATTTATACAATGGAATATGTTCATCCCCAGAAAAGAACAAGATCTTACAGTTTGCCAAAACACAGAAGGGCCTGAAAGACATCATGATAAGTGAAATAAGTCGGATGTGGAAAGAAAACATATTACCCTATCTCGCTTATATATGTAATCTAAAAGAAAAAAAAAACAAATCTATTGGACTAGAGCACAAAACAGAGGTTGTGGGGGGAGGGGAGGAGCAGGGGAAGACATGGAGAGATGTAGGTCAGAGAGCACACGAAGTTGCAGATGAGGGATGAAGAAGTCTGGAGATCTAATGTAGACCATGAGCACTCTAGGTAACAACATTGGACTGTCTGTGGAATCCATGTGAAACGAGTTGATTTTAGGTGTTCTTGACACAAAAGAAAGGACCAAAAAGAGTAAGCAACTCTGAGATGGTGGATACGTTCATTTGCTTCATTTCAGTAACCTTTTTACTATCTACATGAATCTATCAGATTCAGCCCATAATGTCATGTTGTGTGCCTTAAACATACATAAAAAAATCTGTTTTTAAAAAAAGATTGTTGGAGCCCAAAATCCAAGTTTTACAAGCATTCTGCGGACACAGCCCCTCGGGGACTCATCCATCTGAACTACATTAGGCTGTCTCATCCCGTTAATGAGTCCATCTCTTCAGCTGCCCCTCCCCCATCACTCCTTTCTACCCTGATCATTTAACTGCCATCTGAAATGTGTGTCCCTCCAAAGTCACTGAACAGACATGCCATGCAGATTCTTGGATCTTTAAAGCCCATCTCGGTTGTCATCTATACTGCTGATTCTCCATGTGCCATTATAAAGCATGTAGTGTGTGACTGGTGACGTCAGAAGACCAGGGTTCAAATCCTGACTCAGCTTAAGAAATACACTTACCCTCTCTGAGCTTTTGTGACCCGATCTATCACATATGGGTGATGGCTTTGATAATCAGATGTAAAAACTCATGACACAACAGTGAATGTGTAGGATGTGCTCAGTGAATGGAAAGATGGTCTATAGCTGTTCTTATATTAACAGGAGGGTTCAACTCTAAAATCACTCCCTGGAGTTAATTAAAACATCCATTGGATCCTTTTAATCTTTCCGAAGTGGAACATTCAGTAGCTTAACTCCCCAAGGGATGGCCGGCGCCATGGCTCAATAGGCTAATCCTCTGCCTGTGGCACCGGCACATCAGGTGCTAGTCCCAGTCGGGGCGCCGGATTCTGTCCGGTTGCTCCTCTTCCAGTCCAGCTCTCTGCTGTGGCCCAGGGAGTGCAGTGGAGGATGGCCCAAGTGCTTGGGCCCTGCACCCGCATGGGAGACCAGGAGAAGTACCTGGCTCCTGGCTTCAGATCAGCGCGGTGCGCTGGCTGCAGCGGCCACTGGAGGGTGAACCAACAGTAAAAGGAAGACCTTTCTCCCTGTCTCTCTCTCTCTCACTGTCCACTCTGCCTGCAAAAAAACAAATAACAAAAAACAAAAAAACTCCCCAAGGGCAAGGATGATTCGCACAAGTCATAACTGTCAGCCGTGCAGTCACCTGGGCATCTCAGGAGAAGCGCTGGGGGCTCAGCATTGAAGCAGCCTTGCCTGCAGTGGAATAGCAGAAACCTTTTCTGTGTATGCCAACAGATTCAACAAACATGGTGCAATGAGCTACCATGTGCCAGACTCTGCACTGACCTAGAGGACCATAAGAAGCTTAAGAAATGGGCCCTGCAGTCTAATGAATCCTTCTGGTGTGGAAACCTGGATGTGCCACCCTTCCCTTTGGCGGCTGCCCTCTCTGCTCCCCTCACAGCCAGTATTCTATCACCCCTCTCTTGCTCCAGTGTCCATTTGCCCACCTTGTGCTTGCTCCTCAATTGCACAGTCCAGCCTTTAAATCCACCACTCTAATAGAGCCCTCTTTGCAAGGGCATCCAAATCGTCTCTGCTTCGAATTTGAATAAATATGGGTGACAGAATCTAGTACCACTTCCTTCCCTCCTTGAAGCCTGCTGCTCTGGCCTCCCTGCCACACTCCCATTCAGGTCCAGGTGTCCAGAGGATACTGCACATCTGCACTTGGCTGTCTCACAGTCAGCTCCCACACACCCTGACCCAGCTGAGTATGTATCTCCCCTCCAGATCTGCTCTTCTTCCAGGCTTCTCCATGCCCAAATGGCGTTCCTACTCCCCAAGTCGCTCTTGCAGAAATGTAACAGTCATCCCTGGAACCACATTCCCCCTCACTCCTTGTAATCCATCCATTTCTAATCCAGTCACTTCTCTCCATCTCCAGCGTGTCCACTTTGTGCTACCATTTTATTTTGCCTGGACCCTGGGAAAATCTCACTCCTTTGCTTGTCTCTATTCTTATCCCATCCATTCCATTAGCCACAAAATAGCCAGAATGGTGTTTATAAATGTGAATTTGATCCTATTACTCTCATGCTTAAAATGGAATAAATCATATCACTGATTGCACTGAGAAATTAGCTCTCTTCTCGTAACTTGATCCTTGGGATCCCCATGACTTGGTATCTCTTTTTTGCCCTACATTCAGGTACTCTTAGCCTTGGCTGCTACGTCATAACTACATACTGTACGATTTCCTGCCTCAGCGCCTTTAAACATGCTATTCCCTCTGCTTGGAAACCTCTTATATCCCTCTTCTAGGTAATCCAACCTACCTTTCAAGCCCCAACACAAATGACATGCCAAGACCTGGGAAGTTAATCTCTACTGCACCCTCTTTAAAGATCATCTGCATGCACACTCTAACCAAGCAAAACAGATGTCTAAGAGGAGAATATGAGATTCAAAAAGAGTGAAGTGAGGGAGGGCATTTGGCCTAGCACGACATGCCTTTAGCTCTTATCAGAGTACCTGGGTTTGATTCCTGGTTCCAGCACCACCTCTCAATCCCAACTTCCTGCTGATGTAGACTTAACACAGGTGGTGCTGACAGCTGAAGTAATTGAGTTCCTACCACCCATATTAGAGGCCAGGATTGAGTTCCTGGCTACCATCTTTGGCCCAGTTCACACTGTTGTAGGCAACTGGGGAATGAACCAACAGATGGGAACTCTCTGTCATCTCTCCATCCATCTGCCTATCTCTATCTCTGTCTCTCAAATAACTATATATATTTTTAAAAAGAATAAAAGGAAACTGTAAGTGAAAGGAATTGCAACCCTAGTGCGACCGTTCTGCAGAAGGCCTAGAAAACAACCACGCAAGTCAGAAAGGGAGGACTTTGAGAAAAAGGCGTCAAGATTTTGCACACCAAGTCACTGGAATAAGAAACTGGATGATCTTGTTGATAAGGAGAAAGAATAGCACTGTCTTATAGAGGAGAAGCAAGAAAGGCAATCAGAAGCACCAGGAAAATGTAACACAGAGCTGTAAAAAAATTAAAAAGAAAGAAGTCACAGTTCAAATACTCAAAAATGGGGACCGGCACTGTGGCATAGCGGGTAAAGCTGCCACCTGCAGCGCCGGCATCCCATATGGTCTCCGGTTCGAGTTCCAGCTGCTCTACTTCCATCCAGCTCTCTGCTATGACCTGGGAAGGCAGTAGAAGATGCCCAAGTCCTTGGCCCCCTGCACCCATGTGGGAGACCTGGAAGAATCTCCTGGCTCCTGGCTTCGGATCGGTGCAGCTCTGGCCATTGCAGCCAGTTGGGAGTTAACCAGCAGATGGAAGACCTCTCACTCTCTCTCTGCCTCTCTTTCTCTCTGTGTAACTCTTTCAAGTAAAATAATGAATAAATCTTAAAAAATACTCAAAAATGAAAATGTCTCCTGTTTCTAAGCATAGGTAGAATGTATGCACACTAATTCCTGAAGCATTTACCACTTGAATGGAGATGTGTAACAACACAGAATTGAATCTTTGCTGGGGCTCTAAGCACACTACTTGGTTCTAAATAGAATAATAATTCCATAATCATAATGTGAATTATCACTGATTTTCAAGTGATAAAACCAACATATAAACAAAACAGAGGACTTACTGGTGAGCACAGAACACAATCTAAATATCAACCTAAACAATGTATAAGTGCCAGAGCAGCACTCAGACAGTGGAGGAAAGCTCGTTTTATAGGGAAGAACTAGGACACAATATCTGAACAGAAGATATCAAGAAAGATAAATTTTTTAAATATGCATTTAAATCTATTATTTCAAATTACATAAGTAGTGAAAAATAGAAGCAAAATCAGGAGCTATTACAAATTAACTAAATTCTCCCTCATTTACAGTTAGTAAATTTATAGTTAGTAAATTCATGCTCAGTAAATTGAGCTTAAAGTCAAAAACCAATTAAAAAATAAAGGGACTTCTAAAAGTCCATGGAAAATGGAATGAAAAGATTATTTTGGTACAAAAAAAAAACTTTGAAATCCATGCATACAGAAATTTTCAAAAAGTACATAGAAATGCATATTATAACAAAGCTAGGCCTGGTTTTAAAAATTATTTTGCACCAAAATAAGCTTATCTTTTAATTCTACTTTTCCATGAACTTTTTGAAGTACCCTCTTAGGTAAGCATTAAAGTTGGAAATAATCGCCTGAATAATCAGAAACAGAAATGGGTACACACACAGCTAGGGGAAGGACGGGAAGGAACATTTTCACTCTTCATTTCATTTTATATTCTGTGGCACAAAGAATTCTCACTCTGCATATACATCACTTGAACTAAATAGTGAAGAAGAAGCAAACCAAACTAAACAGAAGTTCTGGGCTAAGGGACTCAACCACAGACAGAATTCTCTGAACCAGAGAGGTACATCTGAACAGAGGAGCCATCCAAGCAAGGAGCCATTCAAGGGTGCCCTTAAGAGTCCTCCCAAGGTGAGCACCCCTCTCTCCAGGTGTGCCCTTCTAACATTCAAAATGCAAGCACCCTGCACATCTGAGATTGAGCAATGGCTGGCATGACAGGAGAAGCAGCTCTAAAGGTCTTAGGAGGTCACGAGCCCCAGAGGAGCCAGCCATTGGAAGTGGCCTAAACTAGAGCCTTGGAAGCACGGTGGGCAGTGAAGGTGTTGTGATTCATTGGTCAAAATCAAAGGCCCTAGAACAAACTGCCTTGCTGGACTGTCACTTACCAGGTGCGTGACCTCAGGCAAGCGAGGAAAAGAATTAGACCCATCCTCTAGGGTTCTCGGTTGGTTTAAACGAGCTCGTTTGAGCTAAGCAGTTAGAACAAGGCAAAAGATGAATGCTGGCTATTACTATTATTATAAGGAGATGAAGACTGCAGCTTAAGGGAGAGCCTTAAGGACAACAGTAAGTTTTGGAAATTCTGTCTGGTGATGATCCCCTAGAGCACTTCCCCTCGCTAACCGTTAAAAGGACAACTTGATTTCAGCCTGGGAAACGAGAGGCTAATTTGCAGAACAATAATGATTCATACTAATACCACAAATGACAGTTAGCATCTGCTGAGCACTGACCACGTGTAGGAGGTATGCCAAGCACTCCCCACACATTACCCTATTCCATCTTCACACCAGCCAGTGAGACAGACGTTATTGTCTACATTTTGCAGGAGAGGAAGCTCAGAGGAATTATTATATTGAATCGTGTGAAAAATGCTGCATTCAACTGTTTTTTTGACTTACGAAATTGGTGATGGGAATAATTTAACTTCAGAGGCAAGTAGCCCATGGCAGTTCTTAGCACAGCCAGGGGACAAATGTGTGCCCTGATGTATTCCATGCAGGTGAGACTACTCCTACAGTGATGACGTGCACCAAAGACAATGAATCAAACCAGGTGGGAGACGAGAAGACACAGGAAAGATATAGGAAGTACCTGGCACTTTACTGTAACCTATGAAATGGGCGTTAAAGTTATTCTAAATTAAAGACATATTTATCTATTTGAAAGACAGCATCAGAGAGAGAGAGAGAGAGAGAGCTCTGCCATCTGCTGGTTCATTCCCCAGATGGTCATAATGGTCAGGGCTGGGTCAGGTTAAAGCCAGGAGCTAGGAACTTTATCTGGGTCTGTCCTGTGGGTGGCAGAAGCCCCAGTATTTGGGCCATCATCCGCTGCTTGCCCAGGTGCATTAGCAGAGAACTGGATGAGAAGTGGAGAAGCTGGAGCTACAACCAGTACTTTTCTATGGGATGCCAGAATGACAGGCAGCTGCCTAACCCACTGCGCCGCAACATTGGCCCCAGCTGTTCTAAATCTATTACAGCCACAAGGGTAAATCCAGATACGTGGGGCTTGGTGCTGATTCTACTTAAGGGAGCCTCTTTTATTTTTTAAGCACTGAATATGTACACATGTAAAGTTGTGAACTTCACATAATCTTACAGAGCCTTCCTCACCACAGGTGTTCTCCGCAGAAATTGCAAGGCTGTAATCAGCCTGGAAGGTGGGTTTTTATGGGCAGGACATGCACCAGAAGGCAGAAGAATGAAGGCATTAGAAGCTGCACACCTGTCAGAGTTACAGGGGGCACTCATGCACGGCCCCCAGGCAGAAGCTGGCACAGAGCCCTGCTCCATACCATGGCCCTGCTGCCACTGACCCAGGGGACCTTCATAGGGTCTCTATTGTTTTAAGACCCAGAAAGGGCAGAGTCTTCTGAAAATCCTTTTATCAATGTCTTCTGTCAGTGTTCTTTTTTTTTAATCCTAACCCAGGTCTCACCTGCCGGAGGCCCCATTTTCTGCACCCTGCTCTTCTTCCATCACCTCCTAATGCATCTCTGCTCCCTGAACACTTGAACCTGTACCGACTCAGGCTTCCTTTTCTCACTGCTTTTGAAAATTCTGTAGGTGGAAAGGAATTTAATCGGTAATAATAACACTTTCTATTTTTAGAGCCTCTGCCTTCTGAGCAACCCCAAGCTGTAACGGAATCAGTTAAAGGGTTGAAAGGGTCTTCCAGAGTTCTTCTAGGAAAGTCTCCTGCAGTAAGGCACAGCTTGCCTGAAACCTCACTAGGCAATGGGTGGCCTCTGCTGATCGCAAGCAACTCCACGTCCAGTAAGCTCAACCCACAGAATGTCTGCCTGCTCCCAGCCAGGACACTTCTTTCCATCCCTTACTCCTATTCCTGTCTTTGGAAGGGTTGCAGCCGGCTCCTGATTTCTTCCAGCCTTTAGCCTCTCGTCCAGCCAACCCCCTCTCATCAACAGTGATCTGTCTGAAACACAGCTCTGATCACACTTGGGATGCAAGATTATAGGTGCATCATGGAAACACCAGTGGGGAAGGAGGTTAAGGGAAAATGTCATTAGTGTGATTGTGAAAGGTCATGGGTCACCAGAAAGAGTTTAGGGGGCAAAAGGCAGGTACAGGGCCTAACCAGTGTAGAGGTCTGCATTATCAAGTGCCTAAAAGCTTGAGGCATGGCAGAGTGCAGGGTGGAGTGAGTACAGAGCAAGAGAAGCCTCCAGAGCAGAGACTGGAATAGAGAATGGAGGCCAGCTTGAGAGCCAGGATTTTTTCTCATGGCAGAGGGCTATGGGTGGCTGCAGCCACAGCAGAGGCTTGGGGCAGAGCTAGGTTCCCAGATTTCCATCCCAAGAGAAAGAGTAGGAAATGGTGCTGTGGCCATATGGTGTGCCTGCAGTGCCAGCATCTCCATATGGGCATCGATTAGAATCCTGGTTGCTCCACTTCCAATCCAGCTCTCTGCTATGGCCTGGGAAAGCAGTAGAAGATGCCCCAAGTCCTTGGGCCCCTGCACCCATGTAGGAGACCCGGAAGAAGCTCCTGGCTTTGGATCAGCCCAGCTCTGGCCATTGTGGCCATTTGGAGTGTGAACCAGAGGATGGAAGGCCTCTCTCTGTGTCTGTAACCCTGCCTCTCAAATAAATGAATAAACCTAAAAAAAAAAAGAGGAGACTCGTATCAGAGGGGAAGGTACTGAAGAAAAGCATGATGCTGTTGCCATCTCCCCCAACACCAGGGCCCCAACACTGTCTGCCCCTCCCCGACTTGTGTAGGCAAACCCCTCCTTTTCTGCAGGCTGAAAAATCCCAGGAACCCATTGCAGTTGCTAAGCTGCAGATGAGTAAAGAGAGTCTTCGGTTTGGAGTCAAAAGGCCTAGTTTCAAATCCACTCGGATGCATTTGGCTTCACCACCGGGACTCAATGCAAAAATGCAGCTGAGACAGAGGAAATCACATGTGCGGAGTGAACCATGATTGTCCTTGGCATACGCAGGGCTCAGTCAGTGCGACTCTCACGTGACGTTTGTTTCTCAGACTTAGGGAGGCTCCATCTTGGACAGGCAAGAGGCCTGGGTGAGCTCTAGCTAATGGCATCGCTCAAACAGCTCCAGTGGGGCTCTGCTGGGACTTCACCACTATGATGTTGGGATAGGGCTGACACTTCCAGAGAGCGTGAGGCTATTGAGAGAGACTGGGGTATGTGTGCATACGCATATGCATACATCTGTGCATGTCAGGACTGCCATTGGCAAAGGGATCAGGAGGTAAAAGCAAATGAATGCAGAGAAGAGTGGGGCAAAATGTGGCCGTGCAGGAAGAGGGCTAAAGTCAGTGAGAGTCTGGAGGGCTGAGGGAGGGGTGAGACCCAGCTTGTCCGGCTCTCCACTGACTGCTGGGAATGACGGGTGCCCAGAGGAGATGACAGCCCACCCACACCCTCCCCAGGGACCCTCCCGCTTGGGTCTTCCTCCAGTGCCCTATCTCCAAGCTGAAGGCATGTTCCAGGGCTAGGGGTTGGGGGTGGGGTGGAGAGGCGGGTCACCCTACCAGCTTTCAGGGCCTGCCAACAGCTTCTTCCGAGGCCTGGCTCCCAGAACACATGCTTTTCCGTGACATCATTGTCAGTGACCTTTAGGGGCCAGCAGGGTGGAGTCGCAGGGGAAGGGGACAGGCCACAATTCTTTGGTCATCACAAAGGTTGGGATTGTGAGCTGCCTGGAGCTGGACAGCGGCCTCAATGCGGACAATGTCCCTCGCTGCGTTGGGAATGGCTGCCCTGCCCTAGGATATCGTGGGACTATAGTGGACCTGTTGTTCTTGCTCATTTTCTATATTCAAAAGCACATTGTAGAGCACCGAGGCTGTGTGTGTGTGTATGTGTGTGTGGAAGTGTAAAGAGTCTGGGAAAATTGAATTTCACTTTTTGAACAAGAGATGACGATGTGGATCAGAGAGCTTACAACCAGCAGAAAGGAGTGCGTTTTTGCTTTTCGGAAGCCTGAACACTAAAGGAGGGAAGGAGGAGGGGTTGGGGAAGACGGTGGCTGCTGTTTCAAGGAGGATGCCAGACAGCGCTGGGAGAGATCAATATGCCTGATGAGCCCAAAGCTGACTACAGCCAAGCAAACACAGCCCTGTGTTCACTTAGAGTAATAGCCTTAAACACTTGAGGGAAATAATTCAATTACCTTATTGATTGGGGATTTAGCCACATCCCTTGAAATACACAACACACATGAACACCACCACACCCCCATACATATTGTTCCATTCTGTTTGGCTCCTTTAAAAAAATGCGTGTAACTGGCATGAGCTGCTCCACCAGCTTGGAAAATAAACAAAGATGTGTCTGGTTATTATACACACATTCATTGCTCAGGTGCCTAGCTGCCCACATTTTTTTCAAAGATTTATTTGTTTATTTGAAAGGCAGAGTTATAGAGAGACACAGGGAGAGAGCGAGAAAGAGTCAGAGAGAGAGAGAGAGAGAGAGGGAATCTTTCATCCTCTGGTTCACTCCCCAAATGGCTGTAATGGCCAGAGATGGGACAGGCTGA
The DNA here is from genome assembly GCA_949820135.1 of Sylvilagus floridanus. NCBI lineage: Eukaryota > Metazoa > Chordata > Mammalia > Lagomorpha > Leporidae > Sylvilagus > Sylvilagus floridanus. Next base: position 127,016,846 of record OX463225.1, read on the forward strand.
AACCAGGAGCCAGGAGCTTCTTCCTGCTCTTCCACGTGGTTGCAGGGGCCCAAGCACTTGGGTCATCTTCTGCTGCTTTCTCAGGCACATTAGCAGGGAACTGGATAAGAAATAAAGCAGTCAGGCTCAAACAGGTGCCCATATGGAATGCTGGCTACAGGCTTTTCCCACTACACCACAGTACCACCCCTATAACCTGCCCAAATTGAAGAATGGCCAGTACCATCTCTCTTGGGATCTCCTCCCCCAAAACTAAAGCACCCCATGTGCTCACAGTGGAGGAATCTGATCAGTTCAACAGCCCCCTTATCCCTCATTTCCTGCTGTTGTCACTATTAGCCCCATACCACATGATGCTGATGATAAAACTACACAGGTGGCTGTCTTGTCACCACTAGGCCAGTACCTGGCTGGCCCAGACCCCCATGTCAGCAGCACAGTTTCTCCCGGGAGGACAATCCTGCTCACTCCCCTGCACATCCACTCTTCCAACGTCAAGCCCCCAAACTGGAGGGGCCTGCACCGACAGCCACAAGTAGCCCACCCAGAGGTTTCCCCTCAACAACAGACCTCAAGTAGGGCCATCGAACCATCATGGGCCACTTACATCACCAACCTGCAGGAACGTGTCTCAGACACTACCCAGTCCTATGTCCTTGTTTTACATCTCAGGACAACGAGGCCCAGCAAGTTCAAATGATCCAAGAAGAGCCACACTCCTGGCCTGAGCCAGTTCCAGCTGTGGCAGCGAGGGGGTTTGGGGATGGGGCTGAGGCCCGTGGGACTCAGTTCAATACGTAGGTATGTGTGGAAAGGTGTTCCCTTAGTTACCTCACCCTTGTTCTCAGAGCTACACCTGTGCCAGTGGCTGGCCACAGAGAGGCCCGGTGTGCCTGCTTCTGCCCTGACAGCCTCATATCCCTGGAGACCCTCAGTCCTGGCAAATCAGGAGGGTTGGTCAACCTCGACTGTGCCCCAGCTGCCAGCTAGCTCTTCCTTACCCTGCATCTTCACACTCCCCTCTCCACGGGCTCTTTCCTACAGGCTCCAGCCTTTCCCAGCCTGAAAACAGAGGAGTCCCCGATCCAACATTTCTCTCTCACCTCCTCCCTTCTCCTCCCCCCTGCCTTCATCTGTTCCTCTCTCTTCCGTTTTCCCTTCCCCACCCTCCTTCTCTCAAGATGTCTTTTTAAAAAGTATATACCCTACACACACACACACACTCACATGCACACACACACAGCTCTCTTGTGCAGGGCACCGGGTGGGGGAGGTCACAACCCGACAGCTTTCTCAGTGACCACGTGGTTGTGGACCAGACCGTGACTCCAGGTGGGGCAGTGAACTAAATCACCATCTGTAGTACCTGCATCCCTCATCAGAGTACCAGCTGCGGTCCTGGCTGCTCCACTTCTGATCCAGCTCCTTACCAACGGGCCTGAGCACAAGATGGCCCTAGTACATGGGCCCCTACCACCCATTTGGAAGACCAGGGTAGAGCTCCAGGCTCCTGGCATTGGCCCAGATCAGCCCTGGCCATTGCAGCCATTTAGGGAATGAACCGACAGATGGAAGATATTTCTCTCTCTCTCTCTCTCTCTCTCTCTCTCTCTCTCTCCCTCCCTGCTTCTCTCCCTCCCTATCGCTCTACCTTTCAAATAAACCAATTAATTATTTTTTAAAAAATAAATAAACACCGAGAAGGCAAGAGATGGGCAGTAGGAAGGCGGGAAAGGCAGGCTGCCAAGGCCAGATCTGCCGATGGCCCCGCAACACTCCCCTCTCTGTGTCGGATAGGGACTGCCGGGCTCAGCCCCACAGCCTGGGTGATTCCAGGTGTCTGCTGCTGAGTCAGGGGCCACCCAAAATCAGTCTGTCAGGGTTGGGGGGTGGAAGCAGGTCACCTGTTGGACTCCAGTGAGTAACAAAGGTATCATTGCATTTTAGTGCTGATAAAATGGATGGAAGAAGTGAAATGACTTGCCTAAGATCACACACACAGCACAAGAAGCCCAAACTAGACCTCAGTCCATCATTCTGTGGAAGAAGGGGCCTGGTACCCTGGAAAGGGGTGGATTTTGAAGCAAAGCAGACTTGACTTCCAATGCCACTTCTGCCAGGGACTCACAAGGTTCTTAACTTCTCTGACCCTTACCGTTCTAATTCCTAAACTAGGAAAAATTCCACTTAGAAAAATGCAAGCTTGAGGATGGTGTTGTTGCACAGTGGGTTAAGCCACTGCTTGCGATGCCGGCATCCACATGGGCACTGGTTCGAGTCCCAGCTACTCCACTTCCAATCCAGCTCCTGCTAATGTGCCTGGGAAAGCAGCAGAAGTACTTTGGCTCCTGCAACCATGTAGGAGACTCAAATGGAGTTCCAGGGTCCTGGCTTTAGCCTGATTCAGCCTGAACCACTGTGGCAGTGAACAAGCAGATGAAAGATCCATTCTCTCTCTCTCTCTCTCTCTCTCTCTCTCTCTCTCTCTCTCAACTCTGCCTTTTGAATAGCTAAATAATAAATATAATATAATAAGTAAATACATATATAAATAGCAAAATGCAGGTTCGTGGTGAGGTAGAAGGGAGCGATGGCTCATGGCATAGAACACACATATTACGGATTTTGGTGTCTCTCCTTTTTTTTTGACTGCTCTCCATTCAGGTGCTGAACAAACCGAGTTATTGATCCAACATCCCCCTCCCAGTGGTGCCAACAAAGCTCTGGAGGCTAGCGACGGATGTCACCCTTGTGACCAGGACACTGTCCCAGGCCATGCCGAGGGGTCCTGCTCAGACATCCACATCTGAAACCAGCCCCTGCAGAAGGGAACATCTGAGTCCAAGATGGGTGATTTGGGAGGCTGCTCCACACCCTTGCCCTCTTTATTGACAGAGCATACCTGGCTTAAAAAAAAAGCAAAATGGGATTTCTTTTTTTTAACTTTTATTTAGTAAATATAAATTTCCAAAGTACAGTTTATGGATTACAATGGATCGATTTAGTATATATTAAGTAAAGATTTCATCAGTTTGCACCCACACAGAAACACAAAGTGTAAAATACTTTTTCAGTACTAGTTACAGCACTATTTCACATTGGCACATTGGACAACACATTAAGGACAGATCCCACATGAGAAGTAAGTACACAGTGACTCCTGTTGTTGACTTAACAATTTGACACTCTTGTTTATGACGTCAGTAATCTCCCTAGGCTCTAGTCATGAGTTGCCAAGGCTATGGAAGCCTTTTGAGTTCGCTGACTTCAATCTTATTCAGACAAGGTTATAGTCAAAGTGGAAGTTCTCTCCTCCCTTCAGAGAAAGGTAACTCCTTCTTTGATGGCCCCATTCTTTCCAACAGCCAACACCAATGCCTTCTTAGAAATCCACCTTGGGGGCCAGCGCTGTGGCATAGTAAGTTATCTTCTGCCTGTGGCGCTGGTATCCCATATGGGCACTGGTTCAAGTCCCAGCTGCTCCTCTTCTAATCCAGCTCTCTGCTAATGGCCTGAAAAAGCTGTAGAAGATGGCCCAAGTGTTTGGGCCCCTGCACATAGGTGGGAGACCCAGAGGAAGCTCCTGGCTCCTGGCTTCTGATAGGCATAGCTCCAGCCATTGCAACCATTTGGGGAGTGAACCAGCAAATGGGAGACCTTTCTCTCTGTCTCTCCCTCTCACTGTCTATAACTCTACCGCTCAAATAAATAAATAAAATCTTTGAAAAAAAAGAAAAGAAATCCACCTTGGCTTACCATTTGGAATAAAAGCAATGCCCTTTCCTGTCTAAGCTCACTCTTCTGTGGGGAGCGTTTTCATATACATCACTTCACTTGATCCTCAGAATGCTGAAAGAGAGACAGCACAGGCTTAGCTGTTCCCTTTGAACAGAGAACTCCATGGCTTAGAGGTGTTGGGACCCAAGTCCTTGCTGGCTGCACTCTCCCTCCCCTGTGGGCTCCAACCACTGCCCAGCTCAGCCTTGGAATCCTCTCCCACCCCACTCAGCTACTGCATTACTGGAGATGCCCACATAGGGCTCAGGGAACTCTTCAGATGAGGGTAGAGTGGGGATAGTGGTTTTGAAAAGACAGAGCTACCCTGGGCACAGCCTGCAAGTGTGCTAAATGTGCCATTCAGTACAAGTGCAGGTCCCTAAGCCACAACCAGCCCAAGAGTCCTTCCCTGCCGCCCCAGCTCTCTCTACTGCGACCCTCAGGAAAGCAGAACATGCACTGAGGGTCAGCTCACTTAAGGCTGGGCTGGGCTGAGCCCCCAACCTCAGCTCGAGGATGTAGGGAAATCCGTGCATGCCTACCTCAGAGATCTTCAAGGGAAGCTGAGATACTGATCCACACTCCTGCTGAGCTCCCAGGTGCAGCAGATCTGTTCTGTCCAACGGCAACAGGGACCCAGAACAAAACAGGAAGCAAAGTGTGGCCCAGCAGCTCCAGGTGTTCCAGGCACTTTGGCTAGATCAGTGACCACACCTGACAAAGTTCCTGGCTTATGTTCTAGAAACAGAAACGCAAGCATAGAGAATAAGTCCGAGGTGCACTGGGTGAGAAGCCTTCTGTGAGAAAGCAGCCCACCGAGCACACAGGCAGGGTATACAAGGTACTGCTTGCAAAGGACTGTCATGCGCTCCACTGAGAAGGCAACGTTTCAGCGAAGTTTTGGAGGCATGAGGGGATTAGCATGAGGATGCCTAGAGGACAAACCTTCCCCACAGAGGGGCAGCCAGCACCAAGGCCCTCGGGAGAGAGGAAGGGGTCAGTGTCGCTGGAGCAGGACCCTGAGAATGGGAGTAGCTGGAGGTGAAGTCAGAGGGAAGAAGAATCAGGTCCAGGGGTCACGTGGAGCCTCCCGGGGCATCAGAGGCACAGGAGCTGTTGCTGAGTGAAATGGGACTACTCAAAGGATTTCTAGGCAGAGGACTGAAATGATCTAAGCCCTACTGTGAGAGGCTGTGCAGTGGGGGATGTGGGTAAAGGTGATACAGGCGAAGGTGATAGAGTCTGGTCGTCGGGGGCAGCACTGGGGGTGGTGAGAAGGAGACAGTTTTGGCCATATTCCGAAGGTGGGGCCAACAGGATTTCCTGACAGGTGGGATGGCAGGTGAGAGAGGACGAGGAGAAGATAGGATCCAAGTCAACTCCTAGTGTTTGGACCCAAGCCACTGGAAGAATAGAGGTGCCATCTGCTGCCAGTGGAGCAGGTGGGTGTTGGCCAGGAGCTCAGGTTGATGCATTGACTTCAGAGCTCCGCTTGTTGAGTAGCAAGCCACTCAAGCCAGCTGTGTGTCCTTGTGCAAAAACTTCTAGGCCACAAACTGAGAGCCACTCGCACTGCCCAGACCCCAGAGATAAAGGCCCATGAGGGAGGCTACTCAGTGGTCTCATTTTGTAATCACTGGGTGCTGAGCTGTCCATGCCAGGCCCTCTGGACCTCTCTCCATAAGGTGGAGCTGAAGGCTCTGTGGCTCACAGAATAAAAAGTCAAAGGGAAACATTTCAGAGCATGCCTAGTGATGTCCAGAACTCTCCAGGGTTGGGTCAAGTACCTGATCCACTCCCCGGATCCCACCCCAGTACAGGGAAGCCTGGTTCAGGCCTTGTGACGATAAATACTTCAGACTCAGCCAACACTAACTGAGCACCTACTATGTGCCAGGCACTGTGAGACACTTGCACTGCTGTTTTCCATTTGATTCTCATGATCATGGATACTGTTATCTGCTTCTGAAGATGAGATGATTAAGTTCCCTAACGAGTCAAATTTGCCCCAGATCACAGAGCTAGTAAGCAAAAGCACATTTGAATCAGCATTTTTTAACCTAAACCATGACTGTCATATCCCATTTTCTATGCACTCATGCTTCAAGGTCTGCTTTGTATCACATCTCCTCTGTGTACTCTGGATCTACCCCTAGGTCAAATCTTCCCTGTTTGGGGGCCGGCACAGAGGATTAAAGCTCCTGCCTGTAGCACCAGCATCCCATATGGGCGTCAGTTCAAGTCCAGGCTGCTCCACTTCCAATCCAGCTCCCTGCTAATGTGCCTGGGAAAGCAGCGGAGGATGGCCCAAGTGCTTGGGCCCGTGCACCCAGTGGCTTCAGCTTGACCTAGCTCTGGCTGTTGTGGTCATTTGGGGAGTGAACCAGGAAATGGAAGGCCTCTCTCTCTCTCTCTCTCTCTCTCTGTCTCTACTTCTCTCCATAACTATTTCAAATAAATAAAATAAATCTGTTTTTAAAAAAATCTTGGGGTGGCACTGTGGCGCAGTGGGTTAATCCTCCGCCTGTGGCACTGGCAACCCATATGGGCACCGGTTCTAGTCCCAGCTGCTCCTCTTCCAATCCAGCTCTCAGCTATCGCCTGGGAAACCAGTAGAAAATGGCCCAAGTGCTTGGGCCCCTGCACCTGCTTGGGAGACCTGGAGAAAGCTCCTGGTTCCTGGCTTCAGACTGATGCAGCTCTGGCTGTTGTGGCCATTTTGGGAGTAAGCCAGCGGAAGGAAGACCTTTCTCTCTCTCTCTCTCTCTCTCTCTCTCTCTCTCTCTCTCTCTCCCTCTCACTGTCTGTAACTCTACCTCTCAAATAAATAAATAAAATCCTTTTAAAAAATCTCTTTCAGCATTTGATTTACACCTGTGCCAAGGGGCCTGTGCATGTGCTGGCCCTTCCCACTGCATGACAACTGACTTGAGAACAGAAGCCACTCCTTAGTCCAATACTCTAGCGATCCCTGATCCCTTAAAGTGATGTGTGCTGTGTGTTTATAAAAGGCATGCTATCCTACACTTTCTCTACTCTCATGCATAATACTACATTTGAGGCTCACTCCATTGGCTAAGTATGAGCCGCACAGGTCCTGCTAGCCTCACCATGGTTGAGAATAGATAAGCACAGACTCAGAGAGTTTGGAGGACTTGACCAAGGCCACACAGCTCCATGGGATGAGGGGGACCTGATCCCAAGCTTGTGACACTCAGCCCGGTGCCTGTTGCCTGATCAGGTGGTCTGGACTACCTGAAGTCCTTTGGCCCACTCTGAGCCTCCCTTAGGCTGCACAAGAATGTGCTTCTTCCTCTGTATCTTTCTTTGCATTCTCCTCTTTGTCTGCTCATCCCATGTCTCACCTCCTCCTCTCTGGCTCTCACAGAGACATTGTCCTTTCCCTGCCCAGGACTCCTCACTCAGATAAGAGAGTAGCCGTGGGGAGACAGGCCTCTGAGCACACGGGGATCCAGAGGCAAAGAGCAGGCACCTGTTTAAATCACCTCCTGTTTGATCATATGCTAGGCTATGGGGTGGCCCAATGCTCAACACTCAACCCCGCACACACAAGATAGATAGATGAGTAGTCACAGGTGCTCACAGCCTGGGACAGGGGGATGGTACTTGCCACATGGGGTTTCACTAGGGGACAAGGAGAACAACCAGGGGTTCTATGTTCTCCATAGGGTTAAGAGGGAGGGGTGCCCCTTGATTTTCTCAGGAGGACATGACTGGCATATTGAATAATCATAGTTGCACAGGCTGGTGGGAAACTGAACTGTGCCTGCCCCCTAGGTAGGGAGCATTGTTGGAGCAGGGGGTGCTATATGCAGAAGCAGAGTGGGGAGGGCAACTTGCAGTTAGGCCATGCAAGGACCTCCCAGCTTTTTCATATGTCGAGGTAGCAGATAATATTGGGCCTTTTCCAACCGTTTTATCTTCACCAATATTTTGTTAATAAATCTTTATTTGCAGATAACTTTAGACTTACAAAAACACGGTAAATGTACAAAGAGCTCTGTATACCTTCACTGTCTTCCCTAATACTGGCATCTCACATAACCATGGTCAGGAACCAAAACTGAGAAATTACCAATGATAATCACCAAACTGCAGACATTATTTGGGTTTTAGAGGTTTTCCTACTAACATTATTTTTCCTGGGATTTTAAAAATTTGTTTGTTTGTTTATGTATTTAAAGGGCAGAAAGAGAGAGAGAGAGAGAGAGAAGAAGAAGAGAGAGAGAATCTTCCAACTACTGGTTTGCTCCCCAAGTGAACACAATGGCTGGGGCTGGCCCAGGCCAAAGTCAGGAGCCAGGAACTCCATCTGGGTCTCCCACATGGTGGCAGTGAGCCAAGTACTTGGGCCATTTTCTGTTGCCTGCCCACACACAGGGAGCTGGCTTGGAAGTGGCAGCCCAGTCCACTGTGCCATAGCACCAACCACACTACCACTCTTTCTGTATTCCAGGATCCAATCCAGGAGCCACACTGCATCTGATCATCATGTCTCCTTAGCCTCCCTTGCTCTGGGGTAGTTTTTCTGTCTTAGTTTTTCCTGACCCTGACACTTAAGAGGAGTGCTGGTCAGATAATTTGCAGAATATCCACCCCCCTCCCCAGAGCGGGTCTATTTGATAATGGGTTTATGTGCTTAGACTAGGGCTGTGAGTTTAGAAGACCACAGTGGTGTGCTGGCCTCCTCATCACATCAGGGATCCGTGATGTCCACGTGATGTTACTCGTGGCGCTGAACTCCATCATGTGGTTCAGGTGGTGCCTGCAGGCTTACTCCATGAGGAGACCCTGTCCCGCTCCATGCTGTGCTCATCAGCAGTGAATCACAAAGTCCAGCCAACACCCAGAAGAAGGAGAATCAAGCTCCAGCTCCTAAAGGGGGAACAGTCTACATGCATTATTTTGATTTTTTTATAAGAAATATGTGTCCCTTTTCCTTACTTGTTAATTTTAGTCACTGATTTATTTAAATAAACATAAATCCATGGAAATTTATTTTCTTCTTTGGGTTCTAATATAATACAATCATTATCAACTATGTTCTAGCTCTGGCCATTGTTCTAGCTATGTTCTAGCTTCTGTGTTGGTCCCAGGGTCCTTTTGACAAACCCTCATTTTTTTGTTTCCTTAGCCCTTCTTTGCTCTCTAAATCTGCAAGATACTCTGGGTTTATCTTATTTATTTTTCTGTTTTCCCTAGAATCTGCCATTTTCCCAGGAGCCCTAAGTTCCTTTTATTGGGCAATGATAATTAGACACTGGAATTTGGTTGCCGGATGTTCTCATTGCTTCTGATGTGTTGTCACATTAAGGTTCTCTCAGTGGACAGAAGCGGGAAATATATTTCTGATATTAAACAAGACAGGCCCACATCTCCATAGGCTATATTTCTACTTGCCTACATATACATATACAAGGGTGCTTCAGAAAGTTGATGGGAAAATGGAATTAAAAGTTTCTTTCAGCACACACACACACAAAAAAAAACCCTAAGAATCCATGCATAATTCTTGTATAATATGCATTTCCACGAACTTTTTGAATACCCCTGTATTCAAACAAGTATGATTTTATACGAGTATCTCTGACTCTAATTCAGCACCACAGGAACCATTGTGGCTTTCTTCTCAATTTATTACTGTTCTGCATTGTTGTTTGCCCTCTTTCTCTCATTGATCTACTAGTTTTCTTTTTAACTGCATTTCGACTGTTAAAATACTTCAGGGTAGAACAGGAATTGTCAAACTTAGGTGCATCAGGAACCCTCAGAAGGCCAGTTAAAATGCAGAGCTCCTGATTCAGCAGTTCTAGGCTGGGACCAAGAGGTTGCTTTTTTTTTTTTTTTTTTTTTTGTACAGATAGAGATATAGACAGTGAGAGAGAGAGACAGAGAGAAAGGTCTTCCTTCCATTGGTTCACTCCCCAAATAGCCGCTACAGCCAGCGCTGTTCCGATCCAAAGCCAGGAGCCAGGTGCTTCTTCCTGGCACTTGGGCCATCTTCCACTGCCCTCCCAGGCCATAGCAGAAAGCTGGATTGGAAGAGGAGCAACCAGGACTAGAACCTGGTGCCCATATGGGAATCTCAAAGGAGATTCTTCCTTCCTTTTAAAATATCGCCCCAAAAAGTTGTTCTGGGGGAAAGTGAATTCTTTTTGTGATTCAGGCAGTCTATAGAGCTCCAGCTACTAAGGTCACCTTTAGCTAGTAAGAGAAGTGCTAATTTCAGAAACTTGAATACCAGTGCAAGAACCTAAAATGGAATTTCCAACTGTAAAGCCACAAGAGAAAAAATATTTTTTAAAACAGATAAAGATGATAAAATCATATTTAGTTGATAAAGTGGTGCATTTTACTTAGGTATTTAGTCAATGAATGTATTTCTGATTTATATCTTAGCATCAAAACAAGTCATATGTGGTTTGTTGTTTGCTCTGCTTTGCTTTATTTTAAAATAAACTATACCTATGGCTAAGCTCAGTTGTTCAGATTGCATCACACCCATATGGTGGCTCATGCTGACCCAGTCATTGGGAAAACATCCCACTTTTTTTTTTAATATTTCTATCATCCTAACCTCTCAGAGAGTAATATTGTTCTTAAGAGTTTCATTGTTGAGGCTGGCATTGTGGCGTAGCAGGTAAAGCAGCTGCATGTGACACCAGCATCACACATGGGCGCCAGTTCATGCCCTGGCGGCTTCGCTTCTGATCCAGCTCCCTGCTAATGGCCTGGGAAAGCAGCAGCAGATGTCCCAAGTGCTTGGACCCCTGTACCCATGTAGGAGACCTGCATGAAGCTCCTGGCTTCTGCCTTCAGCCTGGCTCAGACCTGGCCATTTACTTAGGGGGTAAATCAGCAGGTGGAGATATCTCTTTCTCTCTTTCCCCACCCCTTTCTGTAGCTCTGACTTTCAAATAAATAAGTAAATAAATATTTTTTTTAGTTTCATTGTTCTCTTCAAAACGTGTTGGAGTGTTCCCATGCATGAGGCAGTAGCTGGAGGTACAGCACAGTTGTATTTCTGAGAAGCAGTGTTCTAAGTCCACCAGGAGAGTGATCACCTCCTAACAAACAAACAAAAAAAAATCAAACTCTGAGCACCTTTGACATCACTGCTAGTTTGGTAAATATTAATTTTTGATAGGTTAAACATTGACTCACCCACTGTCACCAGAGATGTGGGAATGGGAAGATGAGCAATAAAAAAAGAGGAGGAGAGGAGAGTTTGGGTTATGCTCATGTCTGGTGTTGCAAACAACCGGCAGAGAGTGCCAAGTTCTGGCCTCAGCCTGCAGGGCCAGTGCTGCAATGCGGGAAGAAGGAGACTGCAGTAGCCCCCAGGTGTGGCTCTAGCATCCCGTCTCAGACCTCACACAGGTCAGTGGGAGCTTTAGTGCCTAGAAGCCACTCTAGAAGGTGGTTCTAAGTAGCTCCCAAATGCTCAGGGTCTCACCTGGGAGAGCGGAGGACTTAAGCTTCCTCCATTAGAACCCTGAGTGGTCACGGGTAAAGAGTCTTTGCTAAGAAAGAAGAGGTATTCGTCTGTCAAAATGGAGGGGTTAGCTTAACTCTTCCTTCCAGCAAAAGGGAAGGAGGGCAAGGACCGGCCTTGAACCTGGAATCGCACTGGGTCACCTGGGAGCCCACTGCAAAGATCCACGTGGCTGAGTGATTTTACTCCCTGTGAAAGCTCAGTGAGTTTCTGGGTGTTATGGACGGAATATATTCTCGCACCACATTCCTATAATGAGGTCCTAACTCTAGCACCTCAGAATGTAGCTGTGGAGATAAGGCCTTTAAAAAGATTATGGCATGGGGTCAGCACTACAGAGTAATAGGTAAAGCCACTGCCTGCAGCACCCATATCCCATATGGGCTCTGGTTTGAGTCCCGGCTGCTCCACTTCCAATCCAGCTCTCTTCTATGGCCTGGGAAAGCAGTAGAAGACGATCCAAGTCCTTGGACCCCTGCACCTGCATGGGAGACCCAGAAGAAACTCCTGACTCCTGGCTTCAGATCACTGCAGCTCCAGCCATTGCGGCCATTTGGGGAGTGAACTGGCAGATAGAAGAATCTCTCTCTCTCTCTCTGCCTCTGCCTCTCTGTAACTCTGTCTTTCAAATAATAAATTAATTAATTAAAAAAAGAAAGAAAAGATGATGGTGTTACAGTTGGGTGGTTAGGGTGGGTGCTAATCCAGCCTAAGCAAGGTCCTTCTAACAAGATGCTAGGACACGTAGAGGTAACAGGAACACAGGGGTACAGAGGGAGGTCCTTGTGAGGAGACGAGGAGGCAGCCTTCTGCAAGCCACGGAGAGGAAGCCAACCCTGCAGGAACCCTCGTCTTGGACTCTGGCCTCCAGCACTGTTGGAAAGCGCAGCTTATTGTTGAAGCCCCCCAGCACGGAGTGTGCACTTTGTTGTAGAAGCCCTGGCTAACTAATACACTGGGGACAGGGCCTCCGCGTGCTCTGAAGGGTATGACCCAGGAGGCCGTTGGCTGCAGCACAGCTGCTCATGACACCACTGTTTATTCCATCATCAACCTCGGACGGCACCGCACAGCAACTCACACTGGGGTTTCCCACATGCTGTTCACTATGCCAGGTTAAATTCTCCTTTATATTATTCATTAACATTTATGTGATTATTACATAATAATTGTGTTATATAATATAATATTAATTAATCTAAAATTAATATTTGTATAATAAATATCTATTATATACACATATTGTATAATACAACATATATTACATTAATAGTGCAATATAGTACTAGTCATAGTAATTACAGTAATATTAATGTGATGATGCAATATATAATATTATATTAATATTATATATTAATTGTTAATACAAGCTTAAAAGTCAAAAGAAGTTAACTGCAGGTACAGAAATACAGGATAGAAGGATTAACTTCTAGTGTTGTATAGCACAGTAGGGTGACCATGGTTAACAGTAATTTAGTGCATATTTCAAAATGGCTAGAAGACAGGACTTTCATGATCCCAACACAAAAAAGTGACAAATGCTTGACATGCTAATTGTCTTGACTTGATCCTACACATTGTATACATGTATCAAAATATCATATTTGCCTCTGTAATCACATACAATTTTCATGAGTCAATTTAAAAATTTTTAAAGCTTTAAAACAAAGTTAATTGCTTTCTCCAGGTTCACCCAGGACCACCCATTTGGGACCCTCTGATTAACTGGGACAACGTTCTTCTGTCACATTCAGGGGGATCCCTGGAGACTCTAAAGACCAGGGTATAAAGGACCATTCGCCAATCTCCCATGCTGACAGCAGTTCAGTGCTCCCGGGAACACACTCGCTGGGGCTTGTGTCTATGTCCTGCGACACAGAGAGGGAAAATGCATAGTGAGTCTTAATTCTTTCTTGACTGCATCTTCCAAGCCAATCCTGACCACCCAAGCCTGCCTGGTGGCCAGTAAAAAGACATCTACAACCCCACAGACCTCACTAGAGACTCATTTAGGAAAGCACGTTTTCTTTTCCAGTAGACTGCTCTGTCTTGTTCAGCTCAGTTTGCTGAGGAAACTCTGCCTCAGGCTCCTGGTCAGTGCCTCTTTTTTAAAGGGATATATTGATAAAATATTTATAATATAACCTCCCTCTCACATGCATTTATTTCCTTTCCAGATGCACGGAGGCATTTCAACAGATTGCCTATGGCAGCAGAGGGGTGACTGGAAAGAGCTTGGTGCTGGTTGTCTGTAGAATCCGGGAATCCTGACTTCTCCTCCACTCTGCGCCTGCTGCCCACTGCAAAGTCCGCTCCCCACTGGACTCTGGTTCCCACTTTCACAAAAGAGATGCATCACTCCTGGGAGAGACAGAGGTTGTACAGGCGATTAAGACATTAGCACCTCCTAGGGAAAACTTCCATGGCCATCTCTATGATTGGAGTCCATTGGCATCTTTATTGCCCAGATACCACCCGTAAGCACAGACTCATTTTTGGAGACAGGGTATTTTTTTTTTAATATTTATTTATTTGTTTGAAAGGCACAGAGTTTCACAGAGGCAGAGGCAGAGAGAGAGAAAAGTCTTCCATCAACTGGTACACTCCCCAGTTGGCCACAACAGCTAGAGCTGGGCCGATCCAAAGCCAGGAGCCAGGAGCTTCCTCCAGGTCTCCCAGGTGGGTGCAGGGGCCCAAGCACCACTGCTTTCCCAGGCCATAGCAGAGAGAGCTGGATTGGAAGTGGAACAGCCGGGACACGAACAGGCGCCCAGCCGGGATGGCAGAACTGCAGGCGGTGGCTTCACCCACTACACCACAGTGCCGGCCCCGGAAATATGATATTTTTAGGAAATGATTGAATACAATCATCAGCACTGGGGGAAGTCTTAGCGACTGGGTAGTCTGATTCTCTCACATTAGAGATGAGGGACATGAAGTGCAGGCAGGGGAAGTGACTTGTCCAATGTCCAAGAGCAGGTTCCTGGCAGAAGGGGCTGAATGTCCTGACTTTCAGTGCAAAGGCTCCAAGGTACTCTGCAGCAGTGAGACCATCATCAGACTAGCGTATCCACGCTGACTCACCACGCTGTGAAAGCATGTGCACCTCTGGAAAGGATCCATTAAAAAAAGAACCAAAACCGACGCAAGATAGAAAATAGATCTTTAAATTAAATTGCTGGGATTCCGGCTCTCCATGAGGAAGCACTTGTTGGGGCTGCCAGCGTGATAAAATATCAAAACAGGCATATCAGAGGAAAGCACGCCCAGAAATTCTGGAGAGCACAAGGTATAAAGCATCTGTCTTTGATCATTACAGGGTCCTCTGGCCGGAAACAGGGAGCAAAATAGTCTCCCCAGTCCACCCAGCTCTATTGGAATTCAGTTCTGATATCAAGGGCCTTCCAGAAGGTCTCGGACACACAAAGTGCTGTGACCCAGCCCATCTGTATCACTGCTATGATAATTCCTATGAAATTTCCTCTTACAACCATTGCTTTGCCTTTCCTTGTTCTTTTATTAAAAAAAAAAAAAAAAGGCCATTGTCATAGGCCAGAGCAGAATCTGGAAAGCCTGAATATTAGGTTTTTACATTAGATATATGTTTATATATGAAATCCTTCCCCAAAAAATTAGAGACCTGATGGTAACCACTGGTCCACCCAAGCAAAAAAGTCAAGTTCAGAGCAAGGCTCACTCTCAGACATTGTAGATCTAGCTGGGCTGTGTCCTGGCTATCAAAGCAGTGGCTCAGATGTAGCAGAACTCTGACCTTGGAGCAAAAGGGCCACTTGTTTTCTGTCCTTTTTAGATCATCTCCTAAATTCAGGTTCCTTAAAGTTTAAGACACACACCAGATGCAGGATGAGGTCTGAGGCTTGACAATGCTGGGGTTAGAGAAGCTAGGGTTACCTGAAAGCGGGCACACGCACATCTCTCCTTGCCTACGAGGCCTCATTAACGCCTCCGTGTCACCCTGCAGATGTCCAAAAAGCTTGCACCCACAAGAACGAGATAAGCTTCTGTACATCAAAAACAGGGGGGACAAAGGGAAGCATCCCTGCTCCTTCCCAATGCCTTTCAAAATATCACTTCAAAAGGCAACTCTGCATATCTCTAAATAAATGCCAGCCACCTCTGTGCCTCACCCAGACACCTCTCTCTGCTGGGACCCACCTCAGTCTAGTTCCCAATGAGGCTGAGCAACAATGAAATACCTGTTACTGGAAACTGCCGTCCCCAGGATTATCACACACACCCTTCTTGTCTCAAAAACCGGAATTAGCCAACTAGCCGGCCCCCAGAGCTTGCAACTGTTGCTCTGTTCAGATCAATCTCCACAGCTGTCAAATGCAAGAGTGACAGGCCCTTGCGGCTCAGCTGAATGTCACCTGCCACACATCAAGACGGAAAGGATGTACATGATGACAGAGACAAAGAGGAACAGGCTGACCTCTTAGGCGTCCATATGTTCTTGGATACTTGCCTCCTCCTGGGCTCTGGTTTAACTTTCTGTGTTCAAAGATTTTAGCAGGAGTACCGGATGTGAGAAAAGCAAGGCCAACCCAACAAGAAACCCCAGGTGCTAAATCTGTTTGTTTCAAGGCTCCCCTGAAAGCTATTGGGAAACTCGTATGAGATCTCTGTTCCAAGGAGTCGTGTGGTTTAATTCATTTCATTGGACCCAAGGCTTGTTCTGAACTCCCACATCCGTTGATGTTGCTTTACTTTTTGAGCCAGAAGACAGCAGATACATTTGATGAATTTTCCTTCCCTCACAGCCTGTGCTGTGTTAAATTTCTGCGTATGTGTACACCAGGAAACCATTAAGAAAATAGCTATGGGTTCTTCCTTCTTCCTCCTCAGCACATCCCAGGAGAGAATTCTTTGTACGTGAAGAACGAGTGTGTAGGCATGCACACACAAAGGCATACAAGTCACAACTATTCAGCTAGAATTTGGAAGGAAGTCAAATCCTTTTCTTTGAAAACAACAGGGTCGTTTGTGGAAGATTCCACAGGAAGACTCAAACCTCCAGATAATATGTTAAATACCATTGTTACTGTTGACGTGTGTGCTCACATCTCTGTGAAAGTATGATCACCTTGAGGACAGAGATTCCGTGGTTATTTTTGGAATTCCTGACACCTAGTCCTATAAATTCAAGAGACAGTCACTCAAGAAATGTACAGCTGGTCCTCCTCCTCCACAGGTTCAGCCAACCAGGAATCGAAAATATTCAGGAAGGACAATTGCATCTGTACTGAACAAAAACAGAAGACTTGTTATCATTATTCCCTAAACAAACAAGTATGACAACTGTGTGCATAGGATTTACATCGTAGTGGTAATACAATGTAAATAATAATTGGTAGTACAATGCAAATATTAAGTAATCGGGGCCAATGCTGTGGCATAGTAAGTTAAGCCTCCGCCTGCGGTACTGGCCTCCCATATGGGCACAGTTCAAGTCCCAGCTGCTCCATTTCCTATCAAGCTCCCTGCTAATGGCTTGAGAAAGCAGTGGAAGATGACTCTAGTGCTTGGGCCCCTGCATCCACATGGGAGACTCAGAAGAAGCTCCTGGCTCTTGGCTTCAGCTCAGCCCAGCTTCTACCATTGTGGCCATTTAGGAAGTAAACCAGTGGATGGAAGACCTTTCTCTCTGTCTCTCCCTCTCTCTGTCTGTAACTTTGCCTCTCAAGTAAATAAATAAATCTTAAAATAATAATAATAATCAGTAATCCAGGGATGATTTAAAGTTTATGAGAGGGTTGCTTAAGTTAAAGGTAAATACTACAGCATTTTCTATAAGGGACTTGAGCACCTGCAGATTGTGGTATCCCTGCAGATGCAGAGGAACAAGCATATTTTTGAATGAACAAAAATCTCTTATTTTGGAGGCCATTCCTCTCTGTGAGAAAACGCCCCTTCACTCTCCTACATTACGACAGTAGCATCCCTTCCTCCAGGGTGCAAAAGTTACAGCTCTACATCAAAGAAAATGACAACAGAAATTTTGAAACAAATGTCAGGATGTTATGTGGCAAGCTACTGTCAAATTCTTATCTAGTTCCATTATGGCATACTTAAATCATTTCCTTTTATCATGGTTTTACCATAAATTAAAAGCATTCTCCAAAATGTAAATTTATGAAGTTCCTTTAAGAAATGGATTTTTTAAAGATTTATTTATTTATTTGAAAGGCAGAGTTACAGAGAGAGACAGACAGACAGACAGAAAGACAGAGAAAAATATTTTCCATCTGCTGGTTCTCTCCCCAAATGGCCCACAATGGCTGGAACTGAGCGGATCCGGAGTCACGAGCCTGGAGCTTTTTCCAGGTCTCCCACCTGAGTGCAGGGGCCCAAGGACTTGGATCGTCTTCTACTGCTTTCCCAGGCCATAAACAAGAGCTGGATCAGAAAAGGAGCAGCCAGGCCTGGAACTCTGGCCCATATGGGATGCCGACACTATAGGCAGTGGCTTTACCTGCTAAGCCATAGCACCAGCCCCAAGAAATGGATTTAAGGTAGGGACCTTATCAGCACAATACATTTCCAGGTGATCTTCTGAAAGATGTGCTTCTTGGGTCTGGAGCCAGTGGAGCCTAGTGCAGGGGCTTGACACTTGTCCATCACTGCTCTAGCTGTTGTTAGAAGTCAGTCTCTCCTGTCCTCGAACAGTGTCAGACCATGGGTAAACACTCAGGAAGTGCTGCTTGATTGAATACAATGGATAAGTGTATATATGAATGATGTCCTTACATTCCCTATGCTGCTGTCAGATGCTCCAATGGTGGTGAGTTTTACAGGCTGAGTGCCAAGAGACTGATAGTAGCTACACCAGTACATCATTCACTTGGTTAAATTACTGGATTACTAACTAGCTTTCCAAACCATAATTAGGGTCTCCACTGCTTCCTACGTGCACAAGCTAATCCCCAAATTCAGTCTTTGCCACTTGGCTCTCTTCTAATTTCTGTGTTACTGAGGACTCTTGGACTCGTGAGGCAGGAACTTAATGAGAATTACATGCAACAGAGTCCAGGCGGGGCTGGCTGCATTTGTCTTGAGACGTTCAGAGCTGCATTCAAGCAACCCTCCCAGTACAGATCCCCTCACTGGGACGCACTCCCTCCCCTTCAGGCCTGGAAATGCTGATGGCTCCCACATGTCAGCCAGCTCCCGGCCCCTGCACCTTTGCTTGTCTTTCCTAAACCCTGATACCTCGGAAGACACAAACATGGTCCCTTTATGGACTGCTACTCAGTTCCCCAATTTGAGAGCACAGTCTCCT
This sequence comes from Sylvilagus floridanus, assembly GCA_949820135.1. NCBI lineage: Eukaryota > Metazoa > Chordata > Mammalia > Lagomorpha > Leporidae > Sylvilagus > Sylvilagus floridanus. Next base: position 127,035,439 of record OX463225.1, read on the forward strand.
TCCCACTGGAACCCACACTCCCACAACCTCTCTGGACCCCTCCCTTCTGCCCCAAAGTAAACAACAAGCAAACAAGTTTCCAAGAAGTGTCTCTGCGATTACAACTTCCTCACAGAGAGTAGATGCTCAATAAATATTAGATTAAATCACAAAAGCACACTGTCAAGACTAAAGCTAACCTCTGGCTCTTCCACTTACAGATAAGTAGATAATCATCCTTGAATTCTGAAAGTTTGGGTTGGAACATGCACAATTTTCAGAAATAAGACACTCACTTAAAGTTGACAAGTCTTCTTTTTTTTTTTTTCTTTAATTTTACTAGATCCATTGTTCTCAACCTTGACTGTAGGGCAAAAAAAGGAAAAGTATTACACCTGTGGTACTTTTATAATCATCTTTGGGCACATCCCCCCAATTCTGATTTAATTAGTCTGGAGCGGATCCCAGACACCAGCCTTTTTTATAGCTCCCTGGGAGACTCTAAAGGGCACCTAGGATTGCAAATCACTGTTCTTGACAGGCCACGCCTTCTCCTTCCCAGGACTGATAAATCTTCGCCTCCCCATAATGAGGTTGCAAAGGTGAAGGAAAACCCCATATGGAATATTGGGGGAAAAAGGATCAAGGGAAGTATTTCAAAACCATGTTCCCACTTGAACATAAATGTGTTGAATAAATGAATTGAAAGTGCTAAAGCTCTAAGTGCTAAAGCTCTGTTTTGTAGCCAAGTGCAATGTTCTCAGCCACAAGCTGCATGTGAGACTCAGCTGAGCTGTATTGGAAAATGTCTGTGCTCTGGCCCCACCTCAGGACAATTCTACCAGAAGCTCTGGGGTGGGGTCTGGGCCTGGGTGGTAGCTTTGTTTTTTTAGTCCCCCCAAATGAGTTTAATATGGCCAGTGCTAAGGACCATGAATCTAGATAAGGCAATTTTTCTGAATTCCTTGAAATTTATATCAGATGTTCTGCTTTTTCTTTTTCTTTTTAAAAGATTTGACAGAGTTACAAAAAAAGAGAAAGAGAGACAGACAGAGAGAGCTTCCAATCCCCAAATGACAATAGCCAGGCCTGTGCCAGGCTGAAGCCAGGAACTTGGAACTAGATCCAGGTCTCCCACCATGGTGACAGGGACCCAAGCGCTTGGGCCATCTTCTGCTGCTTTCCTAGGTAAGTTAGCAGAGAGCTGGGTCAGTAGCGGAGCAGCCAGGACATGAACAAGTGCCCATATGGGATGCCAGCATTGCAGGCAGCTTAACCCACTACACTGGCCCCATACTGGCTTTTTAACACAAAAGGAAAGGAAAAAAAACAAAGTCGAATTCCAACTTTTGATCACCTTGAAGTCTTTCATATCTGTGAGTGTGATTAAATGGTATTGCTAGCTTTGACTTTCAGTTGCAGTGAGGCAAATATGGTAGACTGGGGGGTGGGGGAGGAAGGTCAGTTGCCATGGCTGGTTGTTGTTGTTCAAATCAGTCATTTGGTCATTTAGTTGGTCAGATGCTATGTAGAGTGACACTGGCTTGTGTGTTTGGATGTGCCCTGTGCTGAAAATGGTGGCTCTCCTGGACATGTGGTCCCCACATGAAGTGAGTTCTGGGGAAAATGTTTTTCCAGTAGAAATGCACCGCCAGCTAAAGGTTCATGATTTCCATTGACAAGAGGAATGGAAGCAAGGTGCAAGGTTTCCAGAGGAGACACAGGGGCCAGCGTGCCAGGCCAGAGGCAGGGAAGTGGCAGAAGAACTCGTGTTGATCTCCACCAGCCTCAGATGCAATCAACAGTGACACTTGCCTGAAGATCATGTAGAAAACACCAGTGCACTGGAGATGAAATCACTGCTTTCCTTGAAATGAAATCCCGTTTCCTAAAGGCACTTTACAAGTTTACATTTTGAAATATGCTTTTCATTTATAGCAAAACCACAATAAAGAGAAGCTACTCAGTATGTCATAACAACCCTGGTTTGGTCACTAACTAGCCCCACAATCAAGGCAAGATGTTTCCTCTCTCTGGCTTCCCATTGGAAGCTCCCCAGCCCTGGCTGCTCAGCAGAATGCACAGAGAAGCATTAAACATACCAGACACTGACTTAATCAGTCTGCAATGGGGTCCAGGCATCAACGTTTCCTAAATTCCCTCAAGTGACTTCCACATGGGCGCAAGCTGGGGCTCCTTTTCAGCTCTCATCTCCCCTTGGGCTTAGGAGTCCTAGCTTTTGCAAGTGAGTAAGCTATTGGAAGAGGCTAGTAGCCAATGACTGATAGAATTCAGAAGAATGCCCAACCAACACTAACTACCTCACCTCGAAAAGGACCACAATTTCTTTCTTTAAAAAAAAAAAATGACTATCTTAATCAAACAAAACAAATCTAAAACCACTTTGGAAATATAGCCCTAGACAGTCTACGCCTTTGACATTTTTTGCCTTCCTGAGAAGTTGTCCAATAGCCCTTGCTAGCATACAGTCCCCTAAAGAACCACCAGGTCAGAAAACTGGTGATTTCAGCGTCACTAAAACTTTTCTTGGTCCCACTTCAAGCCTTTCCAGTGTCCTGTAGGCATTTGGGCTGTGGGCTTGTGTACCTTTTCACATTTGGCCTTGACTCCTATTTTGGTTTAGATTTGTTGCCAAGTCCACTTTCCCATAGGTTGGCTGAACTACCAGTATAAACCAGCTCAATCACACTCCAGGGCTGGAGTTCCTCCAGCCACATTATGCCAGGAGAACTGAGTCCTTCCTGGCCTTGAACAATCACTGTGTTCTCACAGCCAAGGCGCCATCCTGGAAGCACATGGATGGACAGTTCCAGAATTTTCTTTCAACACCATCCAGTCTGTGATTCCAGCTGTGGCAAACAAACCAAAGGGAGAGGAAAAGAAGTCCAAAGAAGAAGTAACTTAAAGCCGATTTCAAAGAGCAAGCAACTGGATAAAAGTTATGGACCTAAACAAATTGGTGGACACTTGCAAACACTATGGAATTAAAACCAGGATAAAGGTATTCAGGTCGAGGTATTCTGATGAGTAAACTTCCGAGGTTAAGGACTGACTTCCTCAGTGAAATCCTTCAACCTGCACTTCCTTTTGGCTCCAGAGATGCAGCCTCTACATTAACACTGAGAAACCATTGCTTTCCCCTTGAAGGTGGAGGTGATGATGTGAGACCACATCTGGCACAAATTTTGGTCTTTGGCTCCAGGATTGACTGGCTCTTATAGCCTAGAGAATTATTTTTGTGTTGCTGCAGCTTTGTAGAACTGCAGTCCCCAGCATGGTTTACTTGGTGTGCAAGCGTTAGGAGCACCTGGAATTTCTGCTTGCCCTTACATCCCTCATTCTCAAGATTAAAAAACATATTGAGTAAGAACGTATCTTCGGTCTTATCTTTATTCATCATTATATTGGCCTAGATCTTACACACCAGAAGTAGAAATAAGAGAAGCTAGAAACAGCCTGGGGAAAGGTCAGGGACGGGATTAAACTTGTCCCACTAAGCAGTTCAGCCAGAGTCCCTGCTATCTAGCTGTCACGACAGCTGTCACTCACCCCTCGCCACGCCCAGAGGAAATAGTCAAAGAAATCTCCAATTCTATAGAACAGTGACCAGGTGCCCAGTTACCTCCAGGATAAGCCCACCGTGAGAAGGCAGGATGTAGAAGTCCCCTAGAAATACCAAGGCCAGGAATGGGCACCAGGTTGCATTTGGGGAACACAGACTTTTAACAAATTGGATTCCAATGTTGAGTACCTGCAGCCACTGTGCTATATGCCTTGTAAAGCTAGCTCACCGGTGAAGAGTGTGTGATTTGTTGTTAGACTATGCTTGGTTCAATTTCCAAGTCCTTTATTCCCTTATAGGGAGATCTTGGGCAAGTTACACAGATACAGGTATAGCCTCGGTTTTTTATTCTGTAAAATGGGAGGAAGTCAATAAACTTCAAAGAACCATTTTGGGGATTAAAGAAATGTGAATGCCGAAATGTAGGACAGTCTCAAGAAATTCTATTTTTGTTATCCTTTTTTAAAGTATGGCTTTGCTTTGTTTTGTTTTTAAAAGGCAGAGTTATAGAGTGAAAGGGAGAGACTGAAAGATAAAGAGATCTTCTATCCACTGGTTCACTCCCCAAATGGCCATAATGGCTGAAGCCAGGAGCCAGGAGCCTCATCCAGGTCTCCCAAGCCGGTGGCAGGGCCCCCAAGCACTTGAGCCATCCTCTGCAGCTTCCCCAGGTACATTAACAGGGAGCTGGATTGGAAGTGGAGTAACTAAGATTCGAATTGGTGCTCATATGGGATGTTGGCATTGAAGGTGGCAGCTTAACCTGCTGCACCACAGCCCTGTTTTTATTATCCCTGGTGGTTGTCTAGAATGATAAAACTGTCACTGAATCTGTCCCAGGAATAGAACATTTCTCAGAGCTGGATTTTGTGTATTGGCTTGATTTTTCAGCGAGTGCTTTTAGCACTTCAAATTGAACACCAACGCAGGGCATGAGACACAGAGCGCTGGCATCAGCTAAAGCTAATATGGATATTGCCGAGGAAACAAGAAGAGACACAACCTTGATTGATTGTTAAGCCTGATTCATAGCAACAAGGGCAAGGCCAATGTGGTTCTGTTAACTGTCCTAAGGATATTTTTAAAGAAAAACAGTTTTGTAGCTTTCAGATATGAGCTGGAGCCGACACTGGATTCAGGAAGTGTCATGCAATTGTGTTTTTTGGAGGCTGCTTTGGCAGCTAGACTGAATTTGTGATTAGCACATCAACTTTGAGTATATGAGAGTCTCTGACATGTTAGAACGGGTTGAGGGCTGGCACTGTGGTGTGGCGGGTAAAGCCGATGACGCCTGCAGTGCTGGCATCCCTTGTGGGCACTGGTTCGAGTGCTGGCTGCTCCACTTCTGATCCAGTTCCCTGCTAGTGTGCCTGGGAGGACAGTGAGGGATGGTCCAAATGCTTGGCCCCCTATACCTGTGTTGAGGATCTGGAGGAAGCTCCTGGCTCCTGGCTTTGGATCAGCCCAGCTCTGGCCATGCCTGCCATTTGGGGGGTGAACCAGCGGATGGAAGACCTCTCTGTCTTTCCCTCTCTCTCTCTCTCTCTCTCTCTCTCTCTCTCTCTCTCCCTGCCTCTGCCTCTCTGTAACCCTGCCTTTCAAATAAGTCTTTAAAAAATATTTTAAAAGAATGGGTTGAGAAAGTTCATACTCAAGCATTTGAAAGCTCTGTCACACTCTGTCGGTGTTATATCTGAGCCTCACAGACTCTCGTGCTCGCTCGCTCGCTCTCTCTCTCTCTCTCTCTCTCTCTCCCCCTAGGCAGATCCAAAAAGAATTCCAATTGCTGCCCACATTTTCACTTACCTTCATGATAAAGCAGGGACAGTGGGATCCCTTTCCCTAAAGGACTGAGCTGAAGAAGGTAAGGCATTTGGCAGAGCACACAGCGCCATGTAGGTGCTCTCAATCAAGTTTAATTGTTGCCATGGCTGTGGCTTTGATGTGCGGTTATTTGGTCATTTAACAGACTGCACCACACCTGTCCTAGGCACAGTGACCTGAACGAGGAATATGCAGAATGGGCATTGAGCCTAGCAGGTAAGATGCCCATATCCCCCACTGGAGCACCTGAGTTTGATTCCTGGCTCCCGCCTGGCTCCTGCAGACCCTGGGAGGCATGAGTAATGGCTCAAGTAAGTGGCTCCACTTGTGAGATTTGGATTGCGCTCCTGATTCCTGGTCCTGCCCTGGCTTCTGCAGGCATTTGGGGAATGAACCAGTGGATAGAATCCCTCTCTCGCTCCTCCCTCCTTGTCACCCAAATTTAGAAACATAATGATAATACTCATATTAAGGGTGGGCATTTGACCCAGCAGTTAAAAGGCCCATGACCTATATCAGAGTGCTGAGTCCAGTGCCTGACTCCAGCTCCCTGCTAATGCCAACTTTGGCATCAATGATGATGGCTCAAGTAGTTGGGTTCCTACAACCCACATGAGAGAGCTGGATTGAGCTCCTAACTCCTGGCTTTGCCTCGGCCAGGCCGTTGTGGGCATTTGGGGAGTGAACGAGCAAGTGGGGAGTATGCGTGTATATGTGTGTGTGTATGTCTGTCTGTCTGTCTGTGTCTGTTTCTTCATCTCTCTGTCTCTCAAATAACAAATAACATGAAAAAAGAAGAACCAGAGTACCTTAACAAATACTTTTGGGATTTTTTTGCTTCAAAACTAAACTTAAAATTCCATTTCTCCATGAACTTTTTGAAGTACCCTCATACACCAGAGGTGCAATCCCTCAAGATGCTCAGACTCCACATTCTCATATAATCTTTACTTATTTATTTAAGAGGTAGACAGAATGGGAGAGCAGTCAGAGAGTCCCCATCCACTCGTTCACTCTCCAAATGTCCAAAAACCAGGAATATAAATCCAGATCTCCCATCTGAGTACCAGGGACCAACTGTTTGACTCAAGACTGCTGCCTCCCAGGTACACATCTTCAGGAGGCTAGAATTGGGAGCCGAACTGGGACTCACACCCACGTGCTCCAATATGGGCTACAGGCATCCTGAACTGCTAGGCTAAGTGCCCACTCAGAGAGTGGTAACTTCCTCATGAAGATCAGAACACAGTGCTTTAGGTATCCAGAGGCAAAACGAGGAGGACTTCACAGAGGATGTCATCTTCTATGTGGGCTTTAATCAGTGAGCAGGGATTTGCCTGCCAAAGGGAAGGGTTTTGCAAGGCAGAGAAAAGAGCATGTGCAGAGGCTTGCATTAGTGAAGAGACGTGGTGGGCAAGAGAGTGGTGGTGGGTGCTGATTTGCTGATGCCCACCATACCCAGGGTCAGGAGAAGGGACTGGGGAAAGGGCAGGGTCAGACTGGGAAGACATTGACGATCAAGCCAAGGATTTGGTGTGGATCCCGTGGACCCCAAGAATCACTGGTTTGAGTGGAGAAATGATGTGAGTTTGTTTTATGAAGATAAATCTGGTGCAGAGAGGAAGCTAGAGTGGAGTTGAACACCCCAGGATGAGGGGCCTCAGGGGCGAGCAGAGAAAGGTGCTCACTGTTGGTGGGAGTAATAGCCCCATTGACCACACTGCAAACTGGGCCTTCTGTGTGATGCTGGTACTCAGAGCTGGTTAGCCACCATCAGGGCCTTGTGGCTCCCTGCAGTCCTTCAGAAGAGGAGAAATCTTCAGGCAAGAGAAGAAGGACCTCAGCTTACTGTATGGTACAGGGTCCAGGCTGAAGAGAGCTCAGTGTCTAACATCACCGCCAGAAATCAGAGCTGTTCTTTTTACCTGTAAGCGAGAGAGATTTTATCTGGCCCAGAAGTCCCCAGAGAGTGGTCCTTTTGATGGAAAAGACCTGCAGATGAGGACTTCCAGGTTGGGTCCCCAACCTTATATTCAAATCTATCTATGGCCTCAAGTCTGCATCTTGTTTGCAGCTCTGAAATGTGCATGGGGAACTATGCTTGAAAGATGAACTGCAGAAGAGGAGCTCTATCCAGGATGAGGAACTAGATGCCAAGTGCCCTGGCTTGTTTGGGACGACTCTGATTTTAGCACTGGAAGTCCACCATTCCAGAAAAACTCCTCAGTCATGGGCAAACCAGGGGGGTCAGCAACCCTAAAGAGCTATAATAAAAATGACAAAAAGACTGTGATTAAGTCTTTACAAAATTTCATAGCAGATACATATGATTCTTTGGGAAAATTAAATGACTTTTCCTCTATGTAATTTTAGGATACCATACATGAGAACTCAAATAATGCATGTTTCCGCTAACAAAGCTCAGCATGTTGGCTTACAAAAGATAGGAGAGAAGACACTTAAATCAATAATGATAGTATTAAGTAATATATTGGGCACTTCCTCTATGCTAGACATTGTTTGAAGAGCTTTACATAAACCAAGTCATGCAATCGTCATCATAACCACCTTATCATCATCATTCCCATTTAACAGATGATAAAAATGGAGGCACAGAGATCGCCTACAAAGTAAGCGGACATGGTGGCACCTGCACTTGAACTCAGGCTGCCTAAGTTCAAAGTTCACGCTTGCACTTATTTCCTATACATAAGGTATAGTGCTCATTTCCTGAGCCCTACTCTGGGCCAGCCGTGGTACCCATCTGTCTGGGACTGGTTATGTCATCCGTCCATTATTTGTGGAGTCTGTGCTTGTTCTGGAATTATAATATTGTAGTTTTACCTGTGAAGGAGGATGAGGGTCTGGACAAAAGCTGAAACAGTGGAAGTGGAAAAGAGAGGCAAGATTTGAGAAAAATGTCTGAAGTGAAAACATCAGAACATGGCGATTGATTGAACACGGAGAGAGATGAAGAAGACAATGGTCTAAAGTGACTGAGACATCTCCACCTGCATGACTGGGTGGATGGAAATCCTTCATTCAGAATCAAAAGTGCAGAGGGATTACTCCAAGGGAGGGTATAGAACGAATGTTTGCGTTCCCTCCAAATTCACCTGCTGAAATCCTAACCCCAGTGTGATGGTAGTAGGAGGTGATCGGCTCTCATGACGGAGGAATCTTCACGATTGGGAGCAGTGCCTTGTAACAGACACTTGGGAAACCTTTCTCAGTCCTTCCACCAGCAGAGGACACAGAGAGAATATGTCTGTGAACCAGGAAGCAAAAGGCCCTCCCCAGACCAGGACTTCAAATAGAAGTCCTAGAAACTTGAGAAATCAATCAATCTCCCGTGTTTGTAAACTACCCAGCCAATGGTCACTTGTCTCGGCAGGCTGAGGGACTAAGACAAGAGGAGAGACAATGAGTCCATATTGGGATAGATTAAGGTTCAGTTACTAAGGAGCATACTAAGAGATATGGCCAGAAAGCCCCCAGGAACTGATGCCGGGAGGGAGCTTGGTAACAGTAGTTGGGAGGCAGTAGCCCAGACTTGGTGATTAAGGTCACAGGTGTAAATAGGATTATCCACAGAGGAGAAGAGGACAAATGACCGAGCCTTAGGGAACGCCAACATTTCAGGAGAGAGCAGGAAAGACGAGCCTGCCAAGGAGACTGCGCAGACTTGAGAGGTGGGAAGAAAACCAGGAAACAAGTGGTTGCCTGGAAACCAAGAGAGGAGCAGGTGATGGTCAGTAAGGCCCAGGCTTTGGAGAGCACAAACAGGAAGAGAACTGAAAACACACGATTAGGGTTAGTTTGGGACTGAGGGTGCCAGGTCAGTGGTGACCAGAGGCAGTGGGCCACTGCTGTTGACATATTCATTGCCAGGTGCTTCTTCAGATCCCATGACCAGCTCTAAGGAGCCAACAAAACATAAAGCATTAAGCAACTGATTTAAAAACAAAACAAGAAAATTAAAAAAAAAAACTGTCCTTCTGAAGCAAGAAAGAAATAAAGCACAATTTGGCCCCAGCAAAATTTCTGTGCAGGTTTATGGCTGCTGGCCTATGGCTGCCTGAGCTCTGACCCCAAGCAGCATAACAACTGGGTCTTATTAAACATCAGCAGAAGATAAGTGAGGAGAGGCAGAGCTTTCCAAGGATCTCGTTTCATTTCCAAGCCCAAATAGCTCACAACTGGCCTGGAAGCCAAGGAAGATCTTTTTCCCATTCAAGGTGATACAGCAGAGACAAGGGGTTCTGAATGGGAACCACGCACCCCCCTGAAACAGCTCTGGTTCTAATACACCCTCGGGAGAAAAGGTAGAAAGTTATGAGCTGTGCGAAAGAAAGACATGTGAATGCAAATCTGACCTTCTTGCAACTCTGGGCAATTCTGCTTAGGAGGAAAAACATGCTCTCTGAAGGCAGATGTGTGACCTCTCTATGTGAGTTGCCCATTAATTATCTCTACACCCTTGAAGTGGTATTGCTGGGCCATTTCTTGTGCTCTGAAACCAGGCTCCACATCCAAGTCTGTGTGATCATTCAGGCATTACGAGGTCTCCTCACTCGTCTACCACACTTCATTTTTCATCCAGCGAAAGGATCAAGCAGAGCATTCCTGCGGGGAGAGACCCCACTCAGGCCTCCCCCAACGTCCTCTTTCAGGCCGATAAGCCCCCACCATAAATTATGCCACAACTGGAGGCTTCAACCTGTTTCCATCAGCTTGCTATGCTCTTGGCAAGACATCAGTTCTGTCCCTGGAGATAAATCCATTATTTTCAGAGTTCTAGAAGATTTCATGGGACAGAGGAAGGCGTAGGGGAAGCCCCTCCATCCCAGGGCAAGGGTCCTGCATTGCTCTTTCCAAGCCTTGAGCCAACATCTCATTCTGTGCGTGCTCCTTTCTGGGTCTCATCACCAATTCTGCCACAGAGGGCTGTGGCATATTCCAGTGCGCCACTTCACCACCCCCTACACGCTCTTCCCAGCAGTTGTCAAAGCAACAGGCTAATTCACTGGAAGGTTCAATGAGGAGAGGCAGTGGGAGGGAAGTGTACTGAGATAAGAAAAGCACGGAGCGGAGCGCATTGCTGGAATCCTGGGCTGCATCTCCATGGCCACGTTTTCATTCTGGCGGCTGGATGAGGACTGCAGCTCAGAATCCATTCTCTCTGGCCTCAGAGGTCTGGAACTTGAGAAAGATCTTGAAGGGCTGGTCAGGACCCACAAGTCTGCACTGGACCCATAGACCTTGGCCTGGCCCACTCTGCTTGTATCATCTCATTCTATTCAGAGACTCCACTAAGAACAGGGAGAGAGGCTGCCTGCACCCTGAGGCTACTGCAAGGCAGAGGACAGAAACTCTGAGCTCCCAAGCCGAATCCCAGCCCTTCCCAATTCCACTCACCCCCCACCCGGCCAAAAAAAATGACTTGTGCAAGTCATGTCAGCAACTACTCATGCATGACCAAATGCATCCACCACACAAATGACCCAGCACAGCTATGGGGGCTGCCAAAACAAAAACTCCAATTGATCTGCTGTTTCTCATCTTCCTGACAAGAGTTAATTCAGGCAAGCTGCCTATGTTCCTGGGAAAGTTTCAAACCCTGGGCAAAGGGGAATGGCAGCGTCACCTCCCTCAGCTGGAAGCGGACCCTCAGGGAGTGTTGATGAATGTGTCCGTAGCAACTCTGGGGAACAGGTCCCACTTAAATCTGGAAACAGTGAATCCCAGATTTTGAAGGGAAATTATGCCATCAAATGGCCATTTGGTCCTGTCTGGTCTCTTCCCCAAAACATACAGTTTTAGAAAAGTCGGCGAAGCTAGAATTTCTTTTTAAATATTCAAATTTAATGATAATGATTTTTTTTTAAAGATTCTTATCTGAAATTCACAATAACTTCACATTCTCTTAGATATGTCAAATGAGAAATCAAGTTTGCTCCATAGATCAAGGACTGGTCTTCCTGATGCTAAGAATGAGAGCTAAGTTTTTTTTTTTTAATTGATTGTATTTATTTGAAAGACAAGCTACAGAGAAAGGTAGAGACAGAGACAGAGAGAGGTCTTCATCCGCTGGTTCACTCCCCAAATGGCCACATAGGCCGGAGCTGAGCCGATCTGAAGCCAGGAGCTGGGAGCTCCTTCTGGGTCTCCCAAGCACTTGGGCCATCCTCCGCTACTTTCCCAGGCACATTAGTGGGGAGCTGGATCAGAAGTGGAGCATCCGGGTCTCAAACCAGCACCCATATGGGACGCTGGCACTGCAGGCCAGGGCTTTAACCTGCTTTGCCACAGTGCTGCCCCAAGAGCTAAGCTTTTATAATACAAGGCTCCCTCTAGGACAACCTGTAAGCTATATGCAGATGGGGCTTTGAACATATCCCCGGTTCTGACCCTGAACCAGCAACCCCGCTGCTCCTCAGAGAAGGCTGAAGTGAAGAGGTGCTTGGGGGGAGGGTCCTTATAGAAAGAGAAGGCAAGACAGGGAAACATCCTCATTCTTCTGCCGTGACACATCTTAGAAATGATGACTGACATGTGCTGAGCCCTTACTATAACTAGGGTATTATCCCAGGTGCTCTCTGATTTCATCCTTAGAGCAACTCTCTGAGGATAGGGCTGCAAATACCTGCATTTTGCAGATGGGGAAATTCAAGCAGAGAGAGACCAAGCAACCTGCTGAGGCGCACAAGCAGGAAGTGGCAGTGCCAGGATCCTAGCAGAGGAACTGTGGCTGCAGAGTTCATCTGTGCTCCTCTGGATCCCAGCCACCCTGCACCTGAGCCTGAAGAGACATCTGGAAGACTGGTTAACATGCAGTCTGCCGAACCACACTCCTGGACTTTCCCCTTCGGTAGCTCTGGCTGGGGCCCAGGGATTTACACTGCTAGCACATTCCCAGGTGTTGCTGAGGCTGTGGACCACACACGGAGAGTCCCTGGCCTAGATTATTCTGCCCCCTGAGAACACTCTCGATAGAACCCTTTCCTCCTCCCCATGCACTCTTCCAATTTAGAGACAAAGCTCAGTGAAAACATTGCTTGTACTGAGCATCTCATGGGATCAATCAACCAGCCCGTCTTTCAGGAGGCCTCCACAACGTCTTAGCACTGTGCTCAGAGCTGTGGGCCTGCAGGAGCAGAACCTTTCCTAGGGAGCCTCTCGGGGCCACTAACTGAGCCGCTGTCTATCCTCACCCCTTTGTTGACAAAATAGCTTTTCTGGGGTCAGTACTGTAGTGTAGTAAGCAAAGCCTCCACCTGCAGCACCAGTATCCCATATGGGCACCAGTTCATATCCTAGTTGCTCCTCTTCTTTTTTTTTGGACAGGCAGAGTTAGACAGTGAGAGAGAGAGAGAGAGACACAGAGAGACAGAGAGAAAGGTCTTCCTTCCGTTGGTTCACCCCTCAAATGGCCACTGTGGCCGGTGCGCAACGCCGAATCCTAAGCCAAGAGCCAGGAGCCAGGTGCTTCCTACTGGTCTCCCATGAGGGTGCAAGGCCCAAGCACTTGGGCCATCCTCCACTGCACTCCCGGGCCACAGCAGCAGAGAGCTGGACTGGAAGAGGAGCAACCGGGACAGAATCCAGCGCCCCAACCGGGACTAGAACCTGGGGTGCCGGTGCCGCAGGCGGAAGATTAGCCAAGTGAGCCGCAGTGCCGGCCAAGTTGCTCCTCTTCTTATCCATCTCTCTGCTATGGCCTGGGAAAGCAGTAGAAGATAGCCCAAGTGCTTGGGGCCCTGTACCTATGTAGGAAACCTGGAAGAAGATCCTGGTTCCTGGCTGAAGCCCAGCTCCAGTTGTTGTGGCCATTTGGTGAGTAAACCAATAAATAGAAGACCTTTCTCTCTGTCTCTCCCTCTCTCATTCAGTAGCTCTGCCTCTCAAATAAATAAAATCTTTTAAAAAATAAAAAATGTTTTTTCTATGTAAAAGAGTGTTACTAAACAGGCATAAATGTCATGCGTTTGCTAAAACTTTCTTTGTAGATGTTTGTAAAGTGGTGTGTCTCCCCAGGCCAATTTGTCCATTCACTTCAGAAATATATGTGTCAACAGAATATACATATAGAGGTAAGGAAAATCAGAACAAGCTGAGGAGCAGCACTGTGGCACAGTGGGTTAAGTCTCTGTCTGCTGTGCCAGCATTCCATATGGGTGCCAGTTTGAGTCCCAGCTGCTCCTCTTCTGACCCAGCTCCCTGCTAATGCACCTGGGAAAGCAGTGGAAGATGCTTGGGCCCCTGCACCCATGTGGGAGACCCAGAAGAATATCCTGGCTCCTGACTTCAGATCGGCCCAGCTCTGGCCATTATAACCATTTGGGGAACGAAGATCAAATGGAAGATCTCTCTGTCTCCCTCACTCTTTTGGTAACTCTGCCTTTCAAATAAATAAATAAATCTTTAAACACACACACACACAAGCAGAGTGATGCTAGCAAAGAAAGCCAGGGTCAAGTTAGTACCCAGAGATGAAACCATACAGCAAACTCACAGAAGGAAACACAGTAGGCTCTGAGATTTACAGCTTCTTGGGAGCTCTTGGACACACTGAAATCCTAAAGCCGTTTCCATCAACGGCTGTAGCCTACAGTGGCTGCACAACATCCTGGAGTGAAACACCCAAGTGCTCCACAGAGCATTTAGCAGAGCAGCCCTCAAAGCCCACTGTGGGCTCTAATATTCTACAAAATACAGACCCTTAAGAGAGCTACATGTCAAGGCGGAAGCCTGGCCTGCAGCAGCTTCGCAATAAATATTTAAAGAGTGAGAACACTTTTAGCAGTTTAGCTCTTCACTCTACTTTGCCGTGAAGTGCATCGAGATGCAGAACTATGATGGCACTTCTTCCCAACACCCTGTAATTCTGACACTTCTACCACTGCCTCTGCTGTCAGCTGAAGCTGCTAACTTGAATTTAATCTTCGAATGCTTGAACGCTATTATTAAAGTATTAGGGTGAAAGTCATCACACATTCTCTTTACAAAAAAGAAGTGCGGTTTTTCTCAAAAGATCATTGTTAAGAGATTTCTCATTAAGCCTGCTTCTCATCAAGTAATCTATTCATTAATATTGGTGTGTAATATCCTCTATTCTGACATTTTCAGGATCATTTGTAGCACAATAAAAACCACTGCGACCAAGTATCAGAAGCTGAGATCCAAAGTCAGGGCCTGTGTGGCTTATCTTATCCTAACTTTGATTATCTCATTTGCTAACTGGGAGAGAAGATAACTTACCAGGTAAACGTTCTTGTTCATTAAAAAAGGAGGAACCAATGCCAGTTCTTACAATAATGAATTAAAGTTGTAATCATGGGGGCCAGCGCTGTGGTACAGTAGGTTAATCCTCTGCCTGCAGCGCTGGCATTCCATATGGGTGCAGGTTCAAGACCTGGCTGCTCCACTTCTGATCCAGCTCTCTGCCATGAAATGGGAAAGCACTGGAAGATAGCCCAAGTGGTTGGGCCCCTGCTCCCAAATGGGAGACCTGGAAGAAGCTCCCGCCTCCTGGCTTTGGATCAGCCCAGCTCTGGGGAGTAAACCAGCGGAGGAAAGACCTCTCTCTCTCTGTCTGTGACTCTGCCCCTCATAAAATAAATAAATCTTTAAAAAATAAAGTTAAAATTATGGTACTAATGGTCATTAACTTGTTTTCTTCTAGGAGTGCCATGCATTTCCACCTGTGGCCACTAAGGCTGTGGGCAGAAACAGGGGTAACAGATACCCACCCACCAGCACAGTGGAAGAACAGGGGTGCTTCATCAACACCCAGCCACACTTGCTCAGATCCAGAGGGTGAACCCACCAAACACATCTACACTGCTCACTGATAACCAAGTCTGATAACCAGGAGGTTATCAGAAACCATTCTGCAAAGAAAACAGCATTAGAGAGCAAAAAGAGATGAGAACAAAGAGTGAGCTGAAATGGGAAAACAGGAGAGATAGTCTGAAGAAAATTCTGCAAGTGGCAAGCCCATACACACAGCGAGGCTCCGTACTCCTCACAGTTCATTTGCTGTTGCAGCCAGGTCTATTTAAATGGCAGGAGCAGCTTACATGGGTCCTCATCCAGTAGACCTTCCAGCTGGAGGCTTGTGCCTCCCAGTTCGCCATGGGACAAAAACCACTAGGCAGGCCAGCGCCATGGCTCAACAGGCTAATCCTCCGCCTTGTGGCACCGGCACACTGGGTTCTCGTCCGGGTCAGGGCGCCGGATTCTGTCCCGGTTGCCCCTCTTCCAGGCCAGCCCTCTGCTGTGGCCCGGGAGTGCAGTGGAGGATGGCCCAAGTGCTTGGGCCCTGCACCCCATGGGAGACCAGGAAAAAGCACCTGGCACCTGGCTCCTGCCATCGGATGAGCGCGGTGCGCCGGCCGCGGCAGCCATTGGAGGGTGAACCAACAGCAAAGGAAGACCTTTCTCTCTGTCTCTCTCTCTCACTGTCCACTCTGCCTGTCAAAAAAAAAAAAAAATCTACTAGGCCAATGCAGGTGTCAACATGGCTTCACCAAACAGGCTTTCTCACTGAATCTCTTGCCTTCAACGTTAAGGGATGTGTTGCTGGTAGTAATTAATGTGCTAAGGTTTTCAGATATCTCATCAATATGCATGATTTACCTTTGTATGTAAACTTGAACTGAGCTGACTTTGTCCCTATGACAACTCTTCTGTCACTCACTAATATTCCAGTGGTTCTCTTCTGAATTCAAAAACAAATGAGGTAAGAGCCAGTGGTCTGGGGCTGGCACTGTGGTGCAGCGGGTTAACGCCCTGGCCTGAAGTGCTGGTATCCCATACAGGCGCCAGTTCGAAACCCGGCTGCTCCACTTCCAATCCAGCTCTCTGCCATGGCCTGGGAAAGCAGTAGAAGGTGGCCCAAGTCCTTGGGCTCCTGCACCCACATGGGAGACCCAGAAGAATCTCCTGGCTCCCGGCTTCAGATCAGCGCAGCTCTGGTCAATTGGGGAGTTAACCAGTGGATGGAAGACCCCTCTCTCTGATTTTCAAATAAATAAATAAATCTTTAAAAAAAAAAAAAAGAGCCAGTGGTCTGATGTGACACATAATCTTAGGACAAACCATGGGAGTATGGCATAGGATACCAGGCATCACCAAGCATAGAGAGAACCAAACACACTGGAAACAACTCAGAGATGGATCGGAATAGCTGTGGAAGGCCCACCGTATGTTTCGGAGGGTTGGAGAGGTCACCAGGGCCGCTCAGCTCAATGTTCACTAAGGCCAAAGGCAGCTCCAGATCATTGGAGTGGATGCTCCCCAGCCTTGGGCTAACCTGCCCTCTCAGTGCCAATCTTTTTTGTTTGTTTGTTTTTTGTTTTTTGTTTTTTGTTTTCACAGGCAGAGTGGACAGTGAGAGAAAGAGAGACAGAGAGAAAGGTCTTCCTTTTCTGTTGGTTCACCCTCCAATGGCCACCACGGCCAGAGCGCTGCAGCCAGCGCACCACACTGATCCAAAGCCAGGAGCCAGGTGCTTCTCCTGGTCTCCCATGGGGTGCAGGGCCCAAGCACCTGGGCCATCCTCCACTGCACTCCTGGGCCACAGCAGAGAGCTGGACTGGAAGAGGGGCAACCGGGACAGAATCCAGCACCCCAGCCGAGACTAGAACCCAGTGTGCCGGCGCCGCAGGCGAAGGATTAGCCTGTTGAGCCATGGCGCTGGCCTCAGTGCCAATCTTAGATCCTTACCATGAAAAGAGCTCCAGTAGTTTCCAAAGTTGGCTTTGCTTATTTGGGATTTTCTACAGCTGTCGAGTGGAAAGGTGCCCAGGCTGCTTCTCTTCTCAAGGACTCCTTTCCCGTTTCAGTATTGGTAAGTGGTAGCTGGGCTCACAGACGGCTCTCAGCGATCACGCCCTCCTGCTTGCACGCCCTTGTGATGTCTTTGTCTACACTGTGCCAGGGCTGGCCAGTGTGACAAATGAAACAGGGCATAAGGGATGAGGTCTAGGTTCCTTTCCTAGCCCATGTGAGACGCTCTTTTTACATCCTTGCCTTCTCAGGTCACTGGTTCTTCATGCTGTGAGGACCCCCTCCCCCATGAGGTCCACTTGAAGAGGAATTGAGGTTCCCATTGTCCAACCATGTGAGTGGTGGAAGCGGATCCACCAGCCCGAGGGAAGCCCGCAAATGCACATCATGGAGGCAGTCTCATGAGACTCCCAGAGCCAGAACCACTCAGCTAATCCACTTCCAGAAACTGGGTAAAAGAAATGCTTCTTTCAGTTCTGAACCATTATGTTTTGGAGTAACTTGTTAGGTAGCAAATAGGGTAAATTGTTAGGTAACTTATGTACTAATTACAAATTGCTTCTATTGTTCATTCAAACCAGATACCCAGGGACATTTAATTTCCAGAACCATAAAATATTTAATAAAAACTTGTTGTTAATTTCCCATAAATAGATCAGACAAGTTTCATCGTTTATTGTATGTATCTCATGTGTTTTTTCTTTGACCAACTGGTATATTATTTATTTGGGATTCAGGTCTATTCTTCATCGGTGGCTCCCAGAGACAAGACTTCTAAAAGCTAGCCATTGTATAATTCTGTGAGTCTTACAATAACATCTAGGCTGTTACATGGGGCATGGATTAAGTTATTTGTGATGATTTAAAAAGTCACGGGGCGGGAAGGTGCTGCAGCACAGTGGATAAAGCCCCAGTCTGCAGTGTCAGCATCCCATATGGGCACCAGTACATGTCCAGGCTGCTCCACTTCTGATCCAGCTCCCTGCTATGGCCTGAGAAAGCAGTAGAACATGGCCCAACTTGGGCCCCTGCACTCACGTGAGAGACCCAGAGGAAGCTCCTGGCTTTGGATCAGTGTAGCTCTGACCATTGTGGCCATCTGGGGAATAAACCAGTGGATGGAAGATCTCTCTCTCTCTCTCTCTCTCTCTCTCTCTTTCTCTCTCTCTGCCTCTGCCTCTCTGTAACTTTGCCTTTCAAATAAATAAAAACAATCTTAAAAAAGAAAGAGTCACAGAGGGACAGGCATGCCTGGTGGTGACACCTGCAGTGCCATTGGTCTATGTGAAAAGTGAAATATGACATAAATGATGATTTCCAAGTACCTGGATACAACACCTGGCTCTCCTTCCAATTCCAGTGTCCTGCTAATACAGACTCTAGGAGGCAGCAATGATGGCTCAAGTAGTTGGGTTCCTGCCGCCCACGTTAAAGACCTGGGTTGAGTTCTCAGCTCCTGTCTTTGGCCCCTAGCCAGGGTCTATTGTGGGCATTTGGGAAATGAACCAGCAAATGGGAGAAGTGCATGCCCTCTCCTTCCCCACCCTCCCTCCCTCCCTCCCCCGCTTCCTTCTCTCTCTCCCTTAAATCTCTCTCAAATAAATGAATTTCTTTAAATTTTAAAAATAAAATATTGTACTCTCAAAATTCATCTCACCAAAGAAAATTATTTTCTCCTATAAATTTGACAAAAAAGGTTTCATGATCCTGGGAGAGAATGGCTATCACCTGTGAAACAGATCAAACAGTTTCAGAATTGTGCTCCTGCCTATAGAAGTTAGGGAGAAAACCTAAGACCCAGATAGCTATCTCTCACCACAGGGAAGGTGTCCACAGGCTCATTGTCCATAGAAAGTGGCTCCTCTTAAGCCAGTGTGTCATCCTGAGGGACTACAGCTTCCATTCCCTGGGCTTTCTGATCTGAGGACATCTGACACAGCAACATCTGGAAGACAACAGAAAAAAACACATTCCTAGGTCAACTATGATTTCTGTTTAGACTGTTGCCATCTGGGCTGTATGGTCCCCTTTAATTAGTACTAGCACTAATTTAATAATCAAAAACTAGCAATATTTGCAAAGGTCTTAGACTTGTTTTCCTCAAGAGAGAATTAAAACCACCCATTGCTGATTGGAAAATGAAAGAAATGAACTTCTAATCAAGATTTTTTTTCTGAAAGGCCATAGGAAAATAAGTCATGCAGGGGGCATTTCCTGGGTATCCTAACCTAGCTTTTTTCCATATACATCTAAAGTCCCTCACTATCTGAGAATTTTGTACTTTCCATCTGTCCACCCCCAGGAAGCTTTTCCAGTACACAGACTGGATGAAGGGACCCTCTTCTGTGCTCACCTCCATACATTGCATGCTCTAATTTCAAATATCAGGGCCCACTCAGCACAGATGTGGCACAGGTAGAAAACAAATGGTGGGGCTGGCGCTGTGGCATAGTGGGTGAAGCCACCGCCTGCAGTGCCGGCATCCCATATGGGCACCAGTTCAAGACCTCGCTGCTCCATTTCCAATCCAGCTCTCTGCTATGGTCTGGGAAACCAGTAGAAGATGGCCCAAGTCCTTGGACCCCTGAATCTATGCGGGAGACCCAGAAGAAACTCCTGGCTTTGGATCGGTGCAGCTCCGACAGTTGCAGCCAACTGAAGAGTAAACCAGCAGATGGAAAACCTCTCTCTCTCTCTCACTCTCTCTCTCTGCTTCTCCTTGTCTCTTTGTATAACTCTCACTTTCAAATAAATAAATCTTTTTAAAAAAAAAATGGTAAGTGGTGACCCAATGTGTACACTGGACCACAATTCCCAAATCATCACATTGTGCTCTTTCTCTCATAGTGCTGATTTGACAACGTCTTTCAAATATTTTCTTCTGCTCATCCCTTTCTTTTTCTTTTCTTTTCTTTTCTTTTTTTTTTTTTTTTTTTGACAGGCAGAGTGGACAGTGATGTAGAGAGATAGAGATAAAGGTCTTCCTTTACCATTAGTTCACCCCCCCAATGGCTGCTGGGGCCGGCGCACCGCGCTGATCCAAAGCCGGGAGCCAGGTGCTTCTCCTGGTCTCTCATGCGGGTGCAGGGGCCAAGTACTTGGGCCATCCTCCACTGCACTCCCGGGCCACAGCAGAGAGCTGGACTGGAAGAGGAGCAACTGGGACAGAATCCGGTGCTCCGACCGAGACTAGAACCCGGTGTGCTGGCACCGCAGGCAGAGGATTAGCCTATTGAGCCACGGCGCCAGCCCTCTGCTCATCCCTTTCTGCAGATCTATGTTTTGAATTAGCAGCAGACAAAAAAGCAACAGGACAAAAAAACTTCACCTTTTTGTTCAACCTGTGAGGATATTACAACCCCTAAAATATAACTTCATGCCCAACAGAATGGCAGTAAGCAAAATGAAGTTAACAATAAGCATTGGTAAAGACATGGAAAAATTGAATCCCTGTACATCACTGGCAGTAACATAGAATAGTGCAGCCACTGTGGAATTCACTGGGAAGTTCTGCAAAACTTTAAACAAAAAAGCACCATATGATTCAACAATTCCACTTCTAAATATATACCCAAGAGAACTGAAAACAGGTGTTCAAAAAAAATCTTGTACACAAGTGTTCGTAGCAGCACTATTCATGATAATCAAAACATGGAAGCAACCCAAATATCTATTAACTAAAGAATGGATAAACAAATGTGGTATCCCCATACAGTGGAATAGTATTTGGTCATAAAAAAGGTATGAGGTTGTGATATATAACATGACAAGAGCACATAACACAATGGCTAAATTTCTATGAAATATCCATAATGGGTAAATCTTTACATACAGGAAGACTACTTGTAGCTTAAGCTGAAAGAGAATGGAAGCCTGGTTACGTGACAGCTAAAAGATAAGGAGTTTCCCTATATGCTGATGAAAATGTCCAATGATTGACTATGGTGCTGGTTACACATATCTGTGAATATACTATAAACCATTGACTCACACATTTTAAATGAGTGAATTGTATGATATGCATATTATATCACTACAAAGTTTTTTTTAAATGAATCTACCATGCGGCGTGAAGGAAAACACTGAGGGGTTGGAATTGTTCTAGATCCTGCTTGTGGTGGTAGTTACAAGACTCTGAATGTTTGAAAATCTCCACAAAGTGAATTTTACTGTATAGGAAAAGTACAATACAATAGAAAGTTCACCACGTGCAGCCTTAGTTGGAATCATAGGTGGGAATCCATGGTCAGCATCAACAGAGGCTGTCCCAGCTAATTAGAAGTTCCTGTATGTGTGCAAAGGGAGCACTCAGTCCCATGGACCCAAGCCTAACTGTAATCCTACCTAATCTGCATTGTGCAGATGAAATCCAGTTAAATAAAAAAGCCATATCAGAGAGATTTCCACCCATGCAATCCCACCTCTACATCACACTTAAAGCAGAGTGGCTGATTCAGCAGTCCAAGTCTTCACCCCAGCCCAGGTGATTGTTCTGAATTCTCCATTTGACATGGGCCAGATATTGAACTTGGTCTTCCCTCTGCAGGAGTAATCAATGAAGTTGACAAAGAGTTTATACAACTCTCCAACTCCAAGCCTTCAAAAGATGCCCCAGGACTTGCAAATATGTAACACTGTAAGATGACACAGGAACCCTGCATTGTAGCTCTCACTGAAGAGTGCTAAGCACCACATGCCTGAACTTAGAATGTGCTAGAATACACAGTATCCAGATGCATGAAATTTCCTGAGAACAGAGTCTGTCCAGGTCAGAGGGGATGAGGTACAGCAGCATATAATGGAAAGACTTAAACACAGAGATGCTTATTCTGTTCCACAAGCCAGGTCTGTGGGAAGGCAGTCTGTGATTGATGTGAGGTCTATAAGAACTAAGTATACATCCTTCTCCTTTCTGTTCCACCAGCCTCAGTGCTCGGATTGTACATTGATGGTCCAGGATGACCACTAAAGCTCCAGATGCCATGTTCACATTCCAGGAAGCAGGAAACAGAGGTCAGACAAGGGGACATAGGCACATTTCTAGGTTGAACAGTTTCTCTTTAACAGAGCCTTCCTGAAGATGCTTACCAAGGTTGCATTTTTTTTATATTTGAAAGGCAGTTGCAGAGAGAGGGAGAGACAGAGAGAGAGAGAGAGAGAGAGAGAAATCGTCCATCTGGTTCACTCCCCAAATGGCCACAATAGGCAAGGTTGGGCCAGGCATAAGCCAGGAGCTTCTTCTGTGTCTCTCATGTGGATGCATAGGCCCAAGAATTTGGGCCATCTCCTGCTGATTTCCCAGGCACATTAGCAGGGAGCTGGATCAGAAATGGAGTGGCCTCAAACTGACACCCATATGGGATGCCAGCATGGGAGGTGGCAGCTTTACCCACTATGACACAATGCCAGCCCCCAAGGTTGCGTTTAGGCTCCAGTGCTCAGAATATAGTTGCAAGGGTACACATAGGAGCAGCGTTGGAAGAAAAGCTAAGCAATGTAGTTTTTAACTGGGCACATTGCTGCCCCCTGTGACAGGGGCTCTGTCGATGAAGTTGCATGGACAGCCTGCAGTGGCAGCCAGACCACTCTGATATGTGCTGGAGTACCCTGTGCTGTCCCTGGGAGAAGCTTGTTAAATGCTGTTGATTTGATCTGATTGTCAGCAGGCAGGTAACCTGACCCAGAAGAGGCTTCGCTCTGCTTACATAAACAAGCATTCTCTGGTCTGGGCGTCAGGACAGGAGCGAGGCGCGTAACCATGGTGCTTCTAGTCTTTGTGAATTAGCAATCAGCCAAAAATGTTGATGTTTTCTCTTGGAAACCAGAGCTTTATGTGAAAATGAAAACAAAGTTATTTCCATTTTCTGAACCGCCAAGACTTCTCTGATTAAAGATGAAAAACCCCTGTCACAATCTGTTCTCAGATCCATCCATGGTTCTCCCACCCACTGATTCACACAGACTGAATGGGAAGTAGCTTCCGCTGAAGGGGTGGAAGGTCAAGTGCACTGGGATGCCCAAGCTTGCTACCAACCCATTCTATCCTAAGGGGATGTCCCACATACATAATCCCTCAGGAAAGAAAGATCATTCATGGAAACATTCTACTTGTGAGTCCCTCTGTTTGTACAAATTTCCTAGTCCTTAAGGCAATGGAAATGAGATGCAAAGTGAATTAAGTGATTTGTCTTGTTCTAGAAGCAGAGATAGGACTAAAATTTGAGTCCCAGCTCCCAGTCCATTGCTCAAACCAACACAGCCCAAACTCTACTCGGGAAAAAATCTACCAGGAGAATCAAATGTTTGAAATTCTGAAACACATCTAAATAAATTTAGTTATCCAGGTAAGAGTTTGGTTCATGATTTAATTTTGCCTAGGTCTCTGAAGTCATCAGTAGTTTTAATTCAATCATTGTTTATTAAATGTTTATCCAGTAGTCGGTAATGTGTTACGAAGAGAATACAAAAGGAGTATAAGATATGCCCTGATAATGTTACTGCTGTTAAAAGCTATAACCAGGGCCAGCACTGTGGCATAGCAGGTAAAGCCACTGCCTACAGTGCTGAAGTCCCATATGGGTGCTGGTTGGAAGCCCCGGCTGCCCCACTTCCAATCCAGCTCTCTGCTATGGCCTGGGAAAGCAGTAGAAGATGGCCCAACTCCTTGGGCCCCTGCACCCACATGGGAGACCCAGAAGAAGCTCCTGGTTCCTTAACTTTGGATTGGTCCAGCTCCAGCCATTGTGGCCACTTGAGCAGTGAATCAGTGGATGAAAGATCTTTCTCTGTCTCTTCCTCTATCTGTAATTCTACCACTCAAATAAAATCTTTTTTAAAAAACTGCATATTTCTACCTCTTCCCTCTTATAGTCATTGAGATTGGAAAATTCTGAAAAACTCAGTTTAAAACCTATGTAAAAATAAAAAAAAAATTTAAAAAAACTTGGGCCAGAGCTGTGGTGCAGTGGGTTAAAGCCATGTCCTTCAGCACCTGCATCCCTTATGGGCATTGGTTCAAGTCCTGGTTGTTCCATTTCCAATCCAGCTCTCAGTTATGGCCTGGGAAAGCAGCAAAAGATGGTCCAAGTACTTGGGCCCCTGTACCTGTGTGGGATACATGTAAGAAGCTCTTGGCTCCTGACTTCAGCCTGGCCCAGCCCTAGTCATTGTGGCCATTGGGGCATAAACCAGCAGGTGGAAGAGCGTGCTCTCTCTCTCTCTCTCTCTTTCTTTCTCTCTCTCTGTCTGTAACTCTTTCAAATAAATAAATAAAGCTTTAAAAAAAAAAAAAACCTTACAGTAACTTTACCACTGTGGATTTTACTCCTGTCAAAAGCCATGGCATTAAGATACACAAAGCTAAAATACTCATTTATGCCTATGAAATATGCTAGGCCTGTGTTATGGTTTGAATATACGTATCCCTCCAAAAGTCAGATGAGGGTACTTCAAGATATTCATGAAAAGTAGAATTAAAAGATAAGTATATCCGGCCGGCGCCGTGGCTCAACAGGCTAATCCTCCGCCTTGCGGCACCGGCACACCGGGTTCTAGTCCCGGTCGGGGCGCCGGATTCTGTCCCGGTTGCCCCTCTTCCAGGCCAGCCCTCTGCTGTGGCCCAGGAGTGCAGTGGAGGATGGCCCAAGTGCTTGGGCCCTGCACCCATGGGGAGACCAGGAAAAGCACCTGGCTCCTGGCTCCTGCCATCGGACGAGCGTGGTGCGCTGGCCGCCGTGCGCCGGCCGCGGCGGCCATTGGAGGGTGAACCAATGGCAAAGGAAGACCTTTCTCTCTGTCTCTCTCTCTCACTGTCCACTCTGCCTGTAAAAAAAAAAAAAAAAAAGATAAGTATATCTTGGTGGAAAAAAAAAAAAGGAAATCCATGCACACAAGAGGTCTTCAAAAAAGTTCATGGAAGGGGACTGTGCTATGATGGACTAGGCTAAGCCTCTGCCTGCAACACCAGCATCCTGGTTCATATCCTGGCTGCTCCTCTTCCAATCTGTCTCTCTGCTATGGCCTGGGAAAGCAGTAGAAGATGATCCCAGTGCTTGGGCCCCTGTACCCATATGGAGACCTAGAAGAAGCTCCTGGCTCCCGGCTGACCAGCTCCAGTCGTTGCAGCCATTTGGGGAGTGAACCTGCAGATGGAAGATCTTTCCCTCTGCCTCTCCCTCTCTCTGTCTATAAGTCTATCTCTCAAATGAATTTTTAAAAAGTTCATGGAAAAAGAGTATCATAGAAAAATGATGCATGAATTTAAAAACTTTTTGGCACCAAAATAAACGTACCTTTTAATTCCATTTCCACAAACTTTTTCAAGTAGCTTGTATGTTGGAACTTAAATCCCAATGTGATAGAATTACAAGGTGCAGCTGTTAGGGGTCAATTATACATCATGAGGATGGAGCCCTTGGGGGTGGGATTAGCAAATGTATAAAAGGAGTGGCATGAACTAGCTAGTTCCTTTTGCTCCCTCACCAGGTGAGGAGAAAGTCTCATCCCCTCGGGAAGGTGCAGTAACAAGGCACCATCTTGGAAACAGAGAGAAGCCCTCTCCAGACACAGAAACTGCCAGCACCTTGACCCTGGAGCTCCAGCCTCCAGAACTGAGAGCAAGGAATCTCTATGAATTGCTCAGTCTCAAGAACTTTGCTATAGCTGCATTCATGCACTAAGACAGTAGGTGAGGCACTTAAAAGAATACTGGGTTGGGGGAGAGGTTGGCACCGTGGCTCACTGGTTAATCCTCCACCTGCAGCACTGGCATCTCATATGGGTGCCAGGTTCTAGTCCTGGTTGTTCCTCTTCCAGTCCAGCTCTCTGCTGTGGCCCAGGAAGGCAATGGAGGATGGCCCAAGGGCTTGGGCTCCTGTACCGCATAGGAGATCAGGAGGATGCGCCTTGCTCCTGGCTTCAGATCGGTGCAGCACCGGCTATAGTAGCCCTTTGGGGGGTGAACCAATGGAAGGAAGACCTTTCTCTCTGTCTCTCTCTCTCACTATCTATATTTCTACATGTCAAATCAACTTTAAAAAATTAAAAAAAGAATATTGGGGGGAAAACTTGAAAAGAGAAAATAGCTACTTTTAAAATGCCATAGAGTTTTTTTCCCCAATCTTTTTAAACACTACTGAAAGTCAGCTCATAATACAGGACTGCTCAAAGATGGGAGCTGTGAAATATAGCAATGGGTCAAAAGATTCTGAAAGTGTCAAGCAGAATATTTTTATTTTTTAACGTTAACGTTAAATAACACCCCCTTGTTGCAAACACATAGGTGGGGCAGAGGAAGACCCACCACTCTTCACCCCCTCTCCAGGGATGTATCCCTGGTTTTTTTTTTTTTTAGTTTTCTTTTTTTATTTTTTTATTTTTTTTCTTATTTAGAATATAAATTTCCAAGGTACAACTTGTGGATTGCAATGACTTCCCCACCCATACCTCCCCTCCCCCCCCTTCCCCCTTACCCACTCCCTCTCCCCTTTCATTCCCATTCAGATTCATTTTCAATTCTCTTTGTATACAGGAGTTCAGTTTAGTATGTGTTAAGAAAAGATTTTAAACCATTTGCCCTCACATAGCATCCTAGAGTGAAGCATACTCTTTGAGTACTAGTTGTAGCTTTAAATCACGTTTACAGCACATTAGGGACAGAGATCCTACATGATATTATTTTTTTAATTGATTGATTTTTATGTAACTTCCAATTTTTTTTTATCATTTCCAATTGTCTTTCCATACGGAAGATCGATTCAGTATATATTAAGCAAAGATTTTGTCAGTTTGCATCTGCGTAGATTTTGAGTACTCAGGACAACCTCCAACAATGCCACATGTTCGTAGGCCATGACGGCGAGGTGAGGACAGCTTGCGTGCACCTCCTCCCTACGTGTTTTGGTGTAAACATTCGTGATGTTTGCATGTCATCATAGAACAGTCACAAAGCCACAGAGAGGTGAATTGGCCAACCTCTGGTCGTGTCTCAAGCCTCTGTGCAACGTCAACATTTGGTCTCAGCTTCTTTGTGGTCCGGTACCAATTGATGGAACAGCACTGACACTTCGGAAGTTGCGTGTGAGGAAGAAGCTGAGTAGGAGGTGAGCCAGGGCTGGCAAGAAGAAAGGCTGGATGTCCAGAGAGCACGGAAGCCGGGGAAGCCTGAGCTGCCTGCTATTGTCTTCCCACTTTGGATTTGCCTGAGTTTCTGGTGATGCAATTAAGGCCACAAACCTCAGCCTTCTGGTTCCCATATCCAGTTCCAGGTGCTCGGCCTCACAGAACCAGCCAGTCATCCATGTCCCTGCTACGAAAAAAAAGGCTAACATCCCCTTTTGTTGCCCTCAGAATCCTCCTAGAAGATCTTTCTCTTTAGAAAACAACCTTTCTGGCCGGCACCGTGGCTCAACAGGCTAATCCTCCGCCTTGCGGCGCCAGCACACCGGGTTCTTGTCCCGGTTGGGGCGCCGGATTCTGTCCCGGTTGCCCCTCTTCCAGGCCAGCTCTCTGCTGTGGCCCGGGAGTGCAATGGAGGGTGGCCCAAGTCCTTTGGCCCTGCACCCCATGGGAGACCAGGAAAAGCACCTGGCACCTGGCTCCTGCCATCAGATCAGCGCGGTGTGCCGGCGGCGGCGGCCATTGGAGGGTGAACCAATGGCAAAGGAAGACCTTTCTCTCTGTCTCTCTCACTGTCCACTCTGCTTGTCAAAAATAAAAAAAGAAGAAAAAAGAAAACAACTTTTCTAACCTACCTTCTGGCTGTCCCCTCAACAAACTCTTCAGTGTAACCCTACGCGGGGTTCAGTGTATTTGCGAATGTTTGCATTTCACTTGAAATTTTGCATTCACATTTGATCACCTCGGTGATCAAAAGCTGCGCTTTTATATCCTTGATGGGCTTTGTTGCCATCACTTGCAGAGTTTTTCCAGCTTTTCACCTTAGCCTGTGGGGTGTGAAGGTACCAGGAAACGGCTTCCAGGCAGTAATCTTGCTGCCCCTCATGTTAGAGCTGAGTACAACACTGGAAAACTTGAAAATAGGGGTCTGGGAAAGGTCTCTAGAGGAGCCTCAAAGTATCCTTAAGGGCAGTGTGTGGTTTCTGTGGTTACCAGGTAGCGTGGCAGTCTCAGCACCGGCTCCCAACAGAGCAACCCCTTCCCCATGAAGCACAAAGAGAGGATGCGCCCAAGCTCAAACCTACCTCGCTCTGAGGGCTAGGAGAGAAGACACTTAGTCACTACCCATTTGTCACACTGCCAATGGCAAAGTTAGGGGTCCCCAGGGCAGGCAGGGGAGCATACTGTGGAAAGTCACTTTGAGAATATTTGTTAAGATAATGAGATTCCACCTGTGTTGTGGTGCAAGTTAAAACTGCCTCTTGTGATACCAGCATCTAAATCAGAGAACCAGTTGGAGTCTCAGCAACTCTGGTTTGATCTAGCTCCCTCCTAATGTGCCTGGAAAAGCAGTGGATGATGGCTCAAGTACGTGGGTCCCTGGTGCCTCCATGCAAGACCAGGATGGAGTTCTGGGCTCTTGGCTTTGGTCTGGCCCAGCTCTGGTTGTTATGGCCATTTGGGGAGAGAACCAACAAATGGAATATTTTCTCCCTTTTATTGCCTCTCTCTCTGTCTCTGTCATTCTGTCTTTCAAATAAATAAATCTTTATTAAAAAAAAAAAAAAAGAATGTGATTGGGGCTGACGCCCTGGTGTAATGGGTAAAGCCATGGCCTGAAGTGCCAGCATCACATTTGGGTGCCAGTTCAAGTCCCAGCTGCTCCACTTCCAATCTAGCTCTCTGTTAATGTGCCTGGGAAAGCAGTGGAAGATGGCCTGAGTGCTTGGGCCCCTGCACCTGGCTCCTGGCTTTGGATCAGCCCAATTCTGGCATTGTGGCCATTTGGGTAGTGAACCAGCAGAGGGAAGATCTCTCTGTGTGTCTTTCCTCCTTTGTCTCTCTGAAACTCTGCCTTTCAAATAAATAAATAAATATTTTTTAAAAAATAATAAAAAGAATATGTGGGATGGTGCTGTGGCACAGCTGGTTAACACCCTGGCCTGAAGCGCCAGCATCCCATATGGGTGTCAGTTCAAGACCTGGCTGCTCCTCTTCCAAACCAGCTGTCTGTTATGACCTGGGAAAGCAGAGGAATATGGCCCTAGTCCTTGGGCCCATGCACCCATGTGGGAGATCCGGAAGAAGCTCCTGGATCCTGGCTTCAGATTGGCACAGCTTTGGCCATTGCAGCCAATTGGGGAGTGAACATTCGGATGGAAGACCTCTCTCTCTCTGCCTCTCCTCTCTCTGCGTGTTACTCTGACTTTCGAATAAATAAAGAAATCTTAAAAAAAAAAAAAAAAAAAACTCTGCCTGCAGTGTCGGCATCCCTTATGGGCGCCGGTTCTAGTCCCAATTGCTCCTCCTCCAGTTCAGCTCTCTGCTATGGCCCGGGAGGGCAGTGGAGGATGGCCCAAGTGCTTGGGCCCCTGCACCCACTTGGGAGACCAGGAAGAGGCACCTGGCTCCTGGCTTCGGATCAGCACAGCACCAGCCATAGTGGCCATTTGGGGAGTGAACCAACGGAAGGAAGACCTTTCTCTCTGTCTCTCTCTCTCACTATCTATAACTCTACCTGTCAAATTAAAAAAAAAAAAAAAGAATGTGGTTAAACAACAAAATTAGAATCCGTATCCCTACACTCTCTGAGTTTTATAACGCTTTGCTTTGTTTCTGTCATTTAATTTTTTATTTCTTTTGAAGTAGCACTAACACTTTGTCCCTGCGGTTCTTGTGACCCTAGGGCCATCCAGGCACAGGGCTAGGGCAGTGGGGAAATAACTGGGCTGGGACCCCGTGAGGATGGTCTCTCCGTCTACCTGAGCCTCAGACTACGGTTTCAGGCTCCAGATGGTGATCATGATTGTTAAAAAGCAACCATTATCCCCGTTAATGAGGATAATAAAACTGAACAATTCATGAGCACTGACAACATATGGAGCACCCTGCAAAACACAGATTTACCAGCATTGTCAGGAAATGAAGTTTTCCACATCAGTGAATTTTCTGGAAAATTAAGGCTTACCTCTTTATCTTCAGTGCTTTTATCTGAAGATGTTAACCATTTAGGATGGAAATGTGTCAAACAAACAATACATTTTCCCATCTTGCTAAACAGTGTAACAAATACCGCCCACCCCATTTGATCTGGGTATCTTCTTACAAACATGCAATGGAGCACAGGGTGGGGGTCTCCATCCATCACATAGTTGGGTCTTAATTGGGACAATTAATCCACTTCGCCTAGACTTAGTCAACTGGGCACAGGTCTCTCTGGATGTCCCTAACCAGTTATGTCACCACCAGCTAAAGATGTTTGCTAGAAACATAGGATTTCAGCCCTGGTTAAGACCTAGTATCAGATTCTCCACGGAGGGAAACCCAGATATCTACCTGTATTGCATTCAGTGGGTAATTCTGATATGTACCAGTCCTAGCAGAGTGCCAGCTCTAGCTTTGCTATAGGAAATGCTAAGTCTTCATGAAACTGAATGGATTTCTTGGATTGTATAAGCAACCTAAAGGTATAAGTCCTTTTGTCTAGACAGAGGCAACTCTCATTTCTGATTTTGTAACATGGTGAAGGTCTCTGGCCAGACACAAAAGGCCACATATTATATATTTGCATTTACATGTAATGCCGTAAATAGAACTTCATAGAAATGAACTTCATAGAGACAGAAAGTAAATTAGTGGAGTCCAGAGACTGGAGAGAGAGAGGAATAGAGAGTGACTACTTACAAGCACCATGGTTTCTTTTTGAAGTGATGTAAATAAAATGTGGAATTAGGTAGTGATGATGGGTGTACAGCCTTGTGATACTAAAACCCCGAGAATTATACACTTTAAAAGATGGAGTTTGTGGTATGTAGATTATCTCCTCATTTTAAAAAGATATTGGACCACTTGAGTTCAAATCCTGGCCCTGCCACAGAGCCATCGTGTAACCTTGAACAATTTAATGAATCTCTTTGAAATCTGGTTGCATCAATGGTAAAGTGGGAGATAATGGCACCTATGTGGTAGGTTTGTGATGAGATTTAAATAATATAGTCTTTGTCAGCAGTGTCTGGTTGTCAGGGGTCACCCCAAAATATTGACCGCAGGAGACCAAAATATACCACCCCAAAATACACTGCTATGGCATAGTATTTTAAGCTGGTTATTTTGAGAAACTGCAGACATGGAGTAGCTCTGAAAAATTGCCCTTTCGTAAAGGAAATTTACATCTATAAAGGGAACTTCTTTTTGTAAAAGTGTCTGTATCAGGAACAGAGCTGCTCCAGAGACAAATTTTATCACCTAAGAAACTTCTAAGGTTAGCTTTGTTCATCACACATTTCCTCCTCTCATCTTCCCATATCTTATCTCCACCCTGCTCCTCAGTCCTTATTACTTTGTGTACCTCAGGCTGCTATATAAACCATAATCATCCAGCCATTTCTTTGAGTCTCATATTTTTGTGATACTCCCATGCATTCATACATTATGAAAATGTTTTGATGTCAATTTATTTTTTTAAGACTTATATTATTTATTTGAAAGATTGAGTTACAGAGAGTTGTAGAGCCAGAGAGAGAAAAAGAGGTCTTCCATCTGCTGGTTCACTCCCCAAATAACTGCAACAGCCAGAGCTGAGCTGATCTGAAGCCAGGAGCCAGGAGCTTCTTCCAGGTCTCCCACAAGGATGCAGGGTCTATCTTTTACTGCTTTCCCAGGCCATAGCAGAGAGCTGGTTCAGAAGTAGAGCGCCCATATGGGATGCTGGCACTGTAGGCCAGTGCTTTAACCCACTGCACCACAGCGCCAGCCCTGATGTCAATTTAATTCATGGGACAGCCAAAGACCCTAAAGGAGTAAAAAAATAATAATTTTTTGTTTCCCCTACATTGTTGCATCTTAAGTGCTAATATTTTCTGTTGCAGAGGCAAAAAGAATGTTAATGTCTTTCTGATCATCAACCACAAGGGTCAACACTTCTTTAGCAAAAGATAGGTTAACAAGAGAAAATTGTAACAAGTGTATTTTAATATCAAAGTTTTGTGTGGCATAGGAGCCTTCAGAAATGAAGACTCAAAGATCAGGGAAATCTCTATTTTTATGCTTAAGTCTGATGAGGAATGGACCACCAAGGAGCAAGTGACTGGGCAAAATGGTATGGTATAATGATAATGGACTGGAGAGGGAAACAGAGTGAGACCTATTTGTTCATAGTTTTCTTGGCTTCTCTGTGTCACATTCTCTTCCCCAGGTACAAGGCAGAATGCCTGTCACAGGAGGATCTTCAAGGGAAACAGAGAATGATCTGTTAAGGTTTTATGGCTTGCTTGGGGGGAGGGGTTTTGGTTTCTATGACCCACCACAGGGAAGTAGAATTCCAGCTCTAGGATTCACTTTCAGGCAGAAGGAAGGGTGAAAGATAGGAGGATGGGAGATCAGGAAGTCCTCCCTCTGAAGACTTCCAATCACCTTCAGCTCCAAGTCCTCCCTGTGCAAAGAGCCATACCTTGGGATATCTTTCTGAGCCCTGACCCCACCAACAATTCTCAAATCTTAAAATCCATAAGAATCACCTCTTGAACTTGAACATATGAATACCTCCTAGACTTTCAGGTTGATGAGTCTGGAGCGGCTTCAGAATTATGATTTTTTAATAAACCTACCATTCTGATTGCAGATGGTAGAGATAACAAAAGAAATACTGTTCTAAACTCATAAATTGGACATGACTACAATGTTTTAAGAATAATGTGTTGGGGCTGGCACCACGGCTCAACAGGCTAATCCTCCACCTTGCGGCGCCGACACACCGGGTTCTAGTCCCGGTAGGGGTGCCGGATTCTGTCCCGGTTGCCCCTCTTCCAGTCCAGTTTTTTGTTGTGGCCCAGGAGTGCAGTGGAGGATGGCCCAGGTGCTTGGGCCCTGCACCCACATGGGAGACCAGGAGAAGCACCTGGCTCCTGGCTTCAGATCAGTGTGGTGTGCTGGTCGCAGCACCACTCTGCCTGTCAAAAAAAAAATAATAATAATAATAATAATAATGTGTTGGTTTCCCACTTAGGATGTATAAAAATAGAAAGAACATTGCTCCTATCCTTATACCAAAAAGAAAAGAAAAGTAAAATAATCCCCAAAATTTGGACACTCTGCAAATGAACTTTCTTTGAACCTATCAGAGAGCTAATGCTGAAGAGCAACCAGGGAACCTAAAATCAAAGGAAACATAGGCACCCCCCAAAAAAGACACACATGAGCTCTTAATTACAGGGGCAGATAGCTCTGTGCCTGGGTAAGAATAACTCAACTCGAATTTTTTTTTATTTGACAGGTAGAGTTATGGACAGTGAGAGAGAGAGAGACAGAGAGAAAGGTCTTCCTTCCATTGGTTCACTCCCCAAATGGCCGCTACAACTGGCGCTGCGCCCATCCAAAGCCAGGAGCCAGGTGCTTCTTCTGGGTCTCCCACGTGGATGCAGGGGCCCAAGCACTTGGGCCATCCTCCACTGCCTTCCCAGGCCACAGTAGAGAGCTGGATTGGAAGAGGAACAGCCGGGACTAGAACTTGGCGCCCATATGGGATGCCGGTGCCACAGGCGGAGGATTAACCAAGTGAGCCACGGCACTGGCCCAACTCAAGTGTTAACAAATTGCTATAAAGGTTAAGTTTAGACCAGCAAGACAGCATCAAAGCCCAGGGAACACGGGCTAAGAAGTTACACCCTCTCACAGACACTTTTCCACCAGCCTCACTGGGTACACACAAAAGATTGGAAGAAGGACAGGAGTCTGCCAAGAGCATTCCATGTACTGCAGACCCCGGAGAAAGAAAGAGCAGCCACTGTAGGAAACACATTAAGCCATATCCAGATCTTCATCCTTTGAAATCTCTCCTACAGAGAAAAAAACTTAAAATGTTGGTAGAAGAGCAACAAACCTGTCGATCTTAAGGCACAGGCAAAAAAGCCATTGCAGCTGGGAGAAGAAGTGAAGTTGGAGGGGAGGCAAATTTTGTAACCATGCAAGGAGCAGGAACAGGTGCTGGGCCCCAGGCTGAGGTAAAAGATGACTGCTGAGAAAGCCCCACTCCTAACACTGAGACAAAACACCTGCCTATGACTTAGACTTAAAGACTGCTTCCCCCATCCTCTCCCACCAGGCTAACAAACATCGGGTAACAAGTGACAGCATCTTCTGCTGAGAGAGGCGCCAAGGCATGGAGAGAGGCTCTGACTGAGGCACAACAAGACAAATAAAAGGCCCAAAGTAGAGGGTAGGGCAGACACTCAAGAAAACTCTAGCAAACCAGGCCTTATATACAAGATCTACAAAGAGGAATTTGAAAACTGTGATGTGCCGAGGATAACCATAGGAACAACAAAATCTCCAACTGGTCCAACCCCTAAGTAGGTGGACTCATCCCCCCACATTAAATGTCCAGAATGAGGAAAAGCATGCCCATTTTGAGGCATAACAACTATTTAATTTAGGCTTTGTCACCCTACATAGATGGCTGACTTTCCTCAAAAACTTAAAAGATACACAAGGAAAAAAAAAAATACTACCAACCAGACTCTGCTATGACACAGATGTCAGAACTATCAAAAACAGAATTTAACATAATTTTTGTTATGTTTGAATGCTCTAGTTGAAAAGGTAGGTAACATGCATAAGTAGATGGGTAATTGCCACATAAAATGGAAACCACAGAAAGAATCAAATGGAAATGCTGGAAATTAAAAACACAGCAGTAGAGATTGAGTGATGTCATCAGTCAACTTGATAAAGTAACTGAATTTGGAAATACACCGATAGAAATTACCCAAATTGAAACCCAAAGGAAAAAAAGAGTAAACAAACAAAAGAACCCAGAGCAGAGCATTTAAGAGCTGTGGGGCAATATCAGTCTATAATGTGTGTAATGGAATTTCAAAAGGAGAGGAAAAAACACGACAAAACATCTCTTGAAGAAATGATGCATTTAAATTTATATTAATCTATTTAATATCAGTGCTCTTCATTCCTTGTATAGATTTAAGATTCTTTCTGTTGTCATCTTTGTCTGCCTGAAGAACTTCCTTTATCATTTTTTGCAGTGCAGTCTGCTGGAAATAAATTCTTTCAGCTTTTGTCTCTACTTCTCTGACAAGTCTGTGTTTCTCTCTAATTTTTGAAAGTTTGTTTTTGTTTTTGTTTTTTGTTTTTGCTGAGTATAGGATTCTGGACTGACAATTTTTCATTTAGCTCTTTAAGAATATCACTCCATCACCTTTGGCTTGCATAGTTTCTGGCAAAAAGTCAGCTGTTCCTGTTATCTTTGTCCATCTAAATGTGGTGCTTCTTTTTCCCACCCCACCCCCCAGCTAACTTCTAGAAAATTTCTTGTCTTTGATTTCCTGTGACTTGAATGATATGCCTAAGCATATGTTTGAGTGAGTTTTGGTATTTACCCTGCTTGATATGCTCTGAGTTTCTTAGATTTTTTTTTTGTTTATTGTCTTAATTTTGGACTTTTGACTGTCAGAGTATAACTTTTAGGCTGAGAAGTAAGAATGAGTCTTAGTTACAGAAAAAAAGATTAATTAGTGTTTCAAAGGAGAGGATCCAGGAGATGGAAGAAACAGCATTGTATTCTAAAGATGAAAACATATTTTCACATCTCCAGCAAATTAAAAATACCCATATAGATATTAAAAAGTAAATGGAAAGGTGCAGTAGATAGGGACAGACAGACAGACAGTTAGCGTTAGGGTTAGAGAGCATATCTTGGAAAATTGTGTAACCAACACTAATCATTTGTTCTTAGGGTAAACATTGAGGATTGTAATCATAGGAGTAATATAATCAGATTTATATCCTTTTTTATTTTTTTGACAGGCAGAGTTAGACAGTGAGAGAGAGAGAGAGAGAGAGAGAGAGAGAGAGAGAGAGAGAGAAAGGTCTTCCTTTTCTGTTGGTTCACCCCCCAAATGGCTGCTCCGGCCAGTGTGCTGTGCCGATCTGAAGCCGGGAGCCATGTGCTTCCTCCTGGTCTCCCATGTGGGTGCAGGGCCCAAGCACTTGGGCCATCCTCCACTGCCTTCCCAGGCCACAGCAGAGAACTGGACTGGAACAGGAGCAACCGAGACAGAATCTGGTGCCCCAACTGGGACTAGAACCCGAGGTGCCGGCGCTGCAGGCAGAGGATTAGCCAAGTGAGCCACGGCGCTGGCCAGATTTATATTCTTTAATTCTTAGTTCATAATGTCATTCTGCCTACTCAGTAGAGAGTATATTGTGCATGTCTTGGAAGTTGGGTTCTACACATTTACTTGGATGCAGATTAGATGAACTCTTCTCTTCCATTTTCCTTTACCTTATATAATAAATATGAAATAATTTCCCTACAAAGCATACCTATGCTATGATCCATTCTTTTGGATATTGCTAAACTTTTGCCAATATTCTTCACGCAGCTAAACTAGATTTTCCAGCCTCCTTTGCATATAAGTGTAGTCACATGTATGGGTTCTGGCCAATATGAACAAGAAATAAACTTTTATTATTCTATATCACTAAAAATTTAGGGTACTTAGGGACACATCTAGCCTACTCTGACAATTACACTAAGTAACTATCTAATCAAAAGGCAAATTAATTGGAGCAGATATTTAAGGCACCAGTTAAGATACTGCTTATGATGGGGTTCATGCCCTGGCTCTACTTTTATATATATACTTTATATATATATATATATATATATATATATATATATATATATATATATTTGAAAACCAGAGTTATACAGAGAGAAAAGGAGAGGCATAGAGAGAGGTTTTCCATCTGCTGGTTCACTCCCCAAATGGAAGGCATAGCCAGAGCTGGGTTGATCCAAAACCAGGAGCCAGGAACTTTTTCCAGGACTCCCATGTGGGTGCAGGGGCCCAAAGACTTGGGCCATATTCTACTGCTTTCCCAGGCCCATAACAGAGAGCTAGATGAGAAATGGAGCAGCTAGGACTTGAACTGGTGCCCATATGGGATGCCTGCACTGCAGACAGCAGCTTTACACACTACACCACAATGCCGGCCCTGGCTCTGCTTATAAAATTTCTTGCTACTGTGCACCCTGGGAAGGCATCAGGTGATGGCTCAAGTACTTGGGTCATTGCCACTCAGATGGGAGACCTAGACTGAGACCCAAGCTCCTGTCTGTGCCTTGGCTCATTCCTGGCTACTATGGGCATTTGGGATGTGGACCAGTTGAATATCAAATTTTTCTCTCTCCTCCTCTCTCTGCTTTTCAAATAAATTGAATTAATTAGTTAAAATTAAAAAGTAAAATAACTTTCTGATTATGGGTGAATTCTTTAGATATATTATTATGGGAAAATATTATAAATTTATAGGTATCTGGGAATTTAAACAGATTAAGAACAGATAAGTAGGGGCCAGCATTGTGGCATAGCAAATTAAGCTGCTGCCTTAATTCTAATCCCAGCTAGTCCACTTCTGATCCAGACCTCTGCTATGGCCTGGGAAAGCAGAAGAAGATGGCCCAGGTCCTTGGACCCCTGCATCCACATGGGAGACCTGGAGGAAGCTCCTGGCTTCGGATTGGCCCAGCTTCGACTATTGGAGCTATTTGGGGAGTAAACCAGTGGATGGAAAACCTCTCTCTCTCTCTCTCCCTCTCAATCTCTGCCTCTGTCTTTCTGTAATTCTGCCTTTCAAATAAATAAATAAAATATTTTAAAAAGGAACAGATAAGTAAAAGTTTGTGTATTCTCCAACTCACACAACATTTAAGGCTATAGACTTCATCAATACACCTCTAGAGAGTCCATGACAAAATTCCTGAGATTCATGCCCTTAATTAACATTCCAGGCGCGCTCAGCCCCTCTGCCTGTCCGCTGAGCCGCCTGCCTGACCTGGTCAGGTGTACTCTCTCTCTACTGCCCCCCCCCCACACTCTCTCTCAGGTCCTGTCTGGAGAGGTGTCCATCCGTTTTCACGGATGTCCCTTCCCTAATAAACTTTGCTATTTTACCTCCCAAAAAAAAAAAAAAAAACATTCCAGGGGCTGGTATTGTGGTGTAGCAGGTAAAGTCACTTATGGGCACTGTCATCCCTTATGGGCACTGGCTCATCTCTCAGCTGTTCCACTTCTGATCCAGCTCCCTGCTCATGGTATGGGAAAAGTAACACAAAATTGCCCGAGTGTTTGGGCCCCTGCTATCCATATGGGAGACCTGGAAGAAGCTCCTGGCTCCTAGCTCCCGGCTTCAGCCTGGCCCATCTTGGGAGTGAATCAATGAGTGAAACATATCCCTCTCCCTCTCCCTCTCCCTCTCCCTCTCCCTCTCCCTCTCCCTCTCCCTCTCCCTCTCCCTCTCTGTCTCTAATTCTGAATTTCAAATAAATAAATAAATAAATGCTTTTTAAAAATTAAGAACATTCCATGCATTTGTAACAGAAAATGCTACTGACAAATCATGAAGACTTAGAGATGCTTCTTGTCTTTTTATTGTCTAGCTTTTAAAGCAATTAAAGGGAAGATAATAGTATCAGTCTCTTTTTTTAAAGATTTATTTATTTGAGAGGTAGAGTTGCAAACGGAGAGAGGAGAGACAGAGAAAAAAGTCTTCCATCTGCTTGTTCACTCCTCAAATGGCCACAATGGCTACAGATGGACCGATCTGAAGCTAGGAGCCTGGAGTTTTTTCTGGGTCTCCCATGCAGGTGCAGGGCCCCAAGGACTTTGGCCATCTTCTACTGCTTTCAAAGGACATAGCACAGAGCTGGATCAGAAGAGGAGCAGCCTGGATATGAACCAGCACCCATATGGGATGCCAGCACCGCAGGCGGAGGTTTAGCCCAATATGCCACAGTGCCCAAACAGTCTTAAAGAGTAAAGATGATACTATGAAGATTAAATGAGGCAGTATCTGTCTTTTTGTTATCTAACTTTTAAAGCAATAGAAGTGTGTGGTAGATCGCTATAATTGTACCAATTATTTTCCCTTCTCTGCATCTACACTCTTTGCTAAGTGACCAAACTCCTTTAGCAAAAGTAATGGAGTACATCTCCCGTGCCCAATACTGAATTCACTCATGTTACTTGTTTAGGTTAATATCTGAGGCTTTGCATGTTTCTGCTGCTTCTCTTGGGACTCTTCTATCATCTCTTTCGTCACCATGAGAACATGCCTAGGTTAGCCTGATGGAAGGTAAGACACACATAGATCAGAGCTGAGTCATTCAAGTCATCTCAGGCAAACCAACCCACAGATAGGAGCACAAGCCTAACCAAGATCAGCAGAGCACCCAGCAAACTTTTAGATATGTGATCAATGAACACATCATTGTCTGCACTGACCATGCATTGTTCTTAATTACTTAATTAATTTGAAAGGATGACAGAGGGAGAAAGGGAGAAACAGAAAGAGAGTATGTGTGATATCTTCCATCTACTTGTTCACTCCTCAAATGCCCACAATAGCCAGGACTGGACCAGGCAAAAGTCAAGAGGCCAGAATTCCATCCAGGCCTCCACCTGGTTAGAAGGGACTCAACTACTCGAGCCATCACCTGCTGCCTCCCAGGCACATTAGTGGGAAGATGGATCAGAAAGCAGGGCAGGCTGGCACCGTGGCTCACTAGGCAAATCCTCTGCCTGCGGTGCCAGCACCCTAGGTTCTAGTCCAGTTGGAGCACCATTTCTGTCCCGGTTGCTCCTCTTCTAGTCCAGCTCTCTGCTGTTGCCCGGGAGGGCAGTGGAGGATGGCCCAAGTGCTTGGGCCCTGCACCTGCATGAGAGACCAGTAGTTAGCACCTGGCTCCTGGCTTTGGATCAGTGTAGCAGCCATTTGGGGGGTGAACCAATGGAAGGAAGACCTTTCTCTCTGTCTCCCTCTCTCACTGTCCAACTCTGCCTGTCAATAAATAAATAAATAAGTAAAAGCAGGGCAGCTGCAACTTGAACCAGGAGTCTGAGAGGGTATTTAAGGTGTTGCAAACAGCAGCTTAACCAACTGCGCCACAACACCCAAAATCAAAGCATTATTTTGACAACAGATAACAACCCAAAGTCTGTAAGATTAGGCAGTAAAGTACCATACAAATGTAAACTATTAACGTTCGAGGTCAGGTGGAGTTGGGGTTCACCAATGAGAATTAGAGTTTGTGAAAAACCTCATTAAATCCTGTTCCAGAGAGGTATGGGATCAAAATGTGAGTTGGATAGTGCCCTGGGGATGGTCTAGTCTCTCATTCTACCTGCGTATAAAACCTCTTCTTCGCTCAGTGACATTGCTTCTCCTTTATCTGTACCAACAGACACAGTCCCTCTAGCACCTCTGTACCCAAACCCCAAACGGCTAGGAAAGCTGTCATTCTTAACCCCTCGGCAGACAACCCGGGAAGTTAGGAGCAGTCCCACACTTCTCTGTGGCGGCATCTGTCAGTCATGCGCGGATCATGCTGCGAGCTGCAATGTCTCCAGATGCCTTCAACACGCAGCCCCTCTGACGTGCTAAAAGCTCCTAATGCTGCATCATCTATCAAGTTTTCCTACACGCGGCATTCATCTTCAAGACCCAGCTTAATGCACACAAGGACACCCTCTGTGAATATGGGCCCAGTCTATAAAAGCATCCGCCTGGATTTTCCAAAGGAATGGAAAGCCACAAGAATAATTTGGAAGAGAAACCAGACAAGCTGTTTTTTTTTTTTTCTCTAAAGGAAGGAAGGAATTATTTAGCTTGATTCAGGGCTCTTTCAGGCACCTCACACATTGTTATGGCTGAACAAATGCTTATTATTCTCAACAGAGAGGGAATCTTAGACTGACCTTTTCTGCCATAAAAGGAATAAGGAGTACTTCCAGGTCCCATTTCTGCATCCTGAATGGTGTCTTCACCTTAGCAGCTGAAGGACCCCCCTCCCCAACAACCTAGAAGAAAGCAGGAGGCAGGGTGCCTGTCTAGAAAAATGACAAATCAGACATGACATACAGACAGACCCATTACCTCTGTCATATTTCTCCTCTTAACTTTTCTCAGCAATTAAAGTTTCCATGAGCCTCCCACTCCTTTTCAAATCCTGCTCGTGAGGCAGTTGTAATTAAATCTCCTTGATTTCCCTAGGCTTCTTCTTGTAAAATAACTTTATTTTAGAAAAGTTCCCCTTCAAATTTCCTCCACTCTTTCTTGATTCTAGCTCTGATGGTCAACAAAATCTTTTCCTGCCTCTCTTCCAAGTCTAAGCACTAGCACCTCCCTACCTATCTACCTAATCTGGCCTCATTTGGATGTCCTTTCTCTGGGCTCTCATAGCCTCTTATACATTCCTCTAGCATAATATGGAGCACACCATCTTATGACCATCAGTGTTCCTACTCTCTCCCATGCTTAGCCTGTCCAAAGAGGTCAGGATTATACCTGGCAAAGTGAGTTGACTCTACATCCATGAGGCCAGTGTTGCCAGCGGAATATCAGAGGGAAGACACTGACCACTTGTTTATCCACCTTCACAGCAACAGTTTTGCTTCCTTTGAGAGTGCTGTTATTGTACTAAGCCTAAATCTAGCACTGCCTTTGTTCTTACCTTGTTAACATCACAAAGAGAACAAGATGCCATAATTTACAAAAGATGAGCTTCATAGAACCTTCTGGAATCTTCAGATCTCTCAGATAGTCTTTGGGTATCTAGTAGGGGGGCCAGATTTATACTAAGCACCACAGTGAGGAATGGGGTAATGAGAAATATGCTGGCTGTTAGAGACTGAATATGTGATATAGAATGCATATTGTGTACATGTATACAAAACCCTAACTTTACATCATCACAGGAGAGTGTCACACAGACGATGTAGTAGCTGGAGGAAGAATTCAGACTTGGAGAGATTACTAGAAAAGAAGGAAAGCTGGATGGGTTTTCAGGGCAGCTTAATCAAAGCAGCTAGCATTAGGTCTTAAAAAGCAGCAAGATCTCAGCAGAGGGGAGAGGAGCCAGCTTGTTGCTTGTAAGGACGGCTGAAACAGGGCAGAGTGGAATCTGCACCATCTCTTTAGATTTGGAGAATAATGAGTGGACTTGCCTGGCTAGGATAAAGGCCCTGCGACAAGTAATAATGGGAAATTGATTTCCGAAGCCAGGCTGAATTATCTTCATTTTTTTCCCCAATTAAAAAAAAAAAAAAAAAAACACCCAAGTCACCTACTAAGAAGAGGCTCCATAAAACCCATGTCCTTAACAGGAAATGCGCACTTAAGCAGGGAATGTACAGAATTATCATAACTCAGTCACCACCAATTACTCTTCAAGAATACTGTGTTAACTCTTGCCTTGCCAAACACTGTTTCTCTGTCTGTGTCATTTGTCCACCTCCACTAAACAGTACAAAGAGTGCACCTACTGCATGCTAATCTCTAGGCACTCAAAAGTAAAGGGATAGAATTCCTACTTGGAAGAAGGTATTTTCCTCTTCTTTCTCTTCTTTCACAGAGTTCTGCTCCTCTACCCTTTCTTAGAAGCAGGAATATTTTAGAAGCCCCATCAGACTTTAGACCTTCTGTGGTCCTTCCTCAGTTAACAGGTTTCAATTATGCTGGTGGAATTAAGAACAGGGAAAAGAAGAAATCATTACAGATTTTGATTTGGGGTGTGAAATGGTTACATTTTGAGCACCTTCCATGTAACGTTAGCTCTTCCATTATTCTCTCCTCTGTGGTTAAGAGATGGCTCTGTCTGCCAGGAAACTGCTTTTGCATCTCCCTCTGATGAGAAACAAGACATCTCCTTGTCCACATGGAGCATGAAGATCGTGGCCATGCCAAGACCTTGCAGTCTAGCTCACCCTTCTGAGCATGACTTGGTCTAGCCTCTGCACCAGCTCCAGATCAGCACAGGATGCCTGGAAAAACTCCCCTCTCAGGACGCTAGGCCTTGTGTCTCCTGTCCTTTACACGATTCCTGAAATCCCGCCCTCCCTGTGGTCCTGTCTGACTTCAGAGGAGGATAACCTCCCCTCATCAGACCATGTCTGAAAGACTCTGGGGCCCCTTCCCCAGGTACCTCCCCCGGCCCTGAGCTCAGCTCTGCATTCTCCTTTGCTTCTCACGCCTAAGCACGTGTGCCCTTGAACTGCACTTACTATAAATAGCCTACATTTTAACTCATCTGGTTAACCCTTTGTCAACCAAGCAGCCTTGGGCATGTTAGGATCCAGAGAATCAGCCTTGGCTAGGGTTGTTTTCTTCAGATTTCTCCGATTTCACAACTACACCAGACAAGCACTCATTCACTGCACAGTGGCCCCTTGGAGTCCATGGGGGATGGGCCCCAGGACCCCTACGGATACCAGAATCTCAGGTTGCTTGCCTATCTTACATAAAATGGCATAAGATTTGAATAAAACCTAAATGCACCCTCCCGTATACTTTAAATCATTTCTAGGTCACTTATAATACTTAACACAATGTGAATACCATACTGTATTATTTAGGGAATTATATGAGAGAAAAAAGATTGTACCTGTTCAATACACATTTTTTTTTTTTTTTTTTTTTACAGGCAGAGTGGACAGTGAGAGAGACAGACAGAGAGAAAGGTCTTCCTTTTGCCGTTGGTTCACCCTCCAATGGCTGCCGCGGTCGGCGCGCTGCGGCCGGCGCACCGCGCTCGTCCGATGGCAGGAGCCAGGAGCCAGGTGCTTTTCCTGGTCTCCCCATGGGGGTGCAGGGCCCAAGCACCTGGGCCATCCTCCACTGCACTCCTGGGCCACAGCAGAGGGCTGGCCTGGAAGAGGGGCAACCGGGACAGAATCCGGTGCCCCAACCGGGACTAGAACCCGGTGTGCCGGCGCCGCAAGGCGGAGGATTAGCCTGTTGAGCCACGGCGCCGGCCAAATTTTTTTTTCTTGATGCTGAATCAGCAGGGAGGGCCGACTGTATTTCCTCACTGAAGACATGCTAACAATTTTAAGAATTGACTTCCCAGTGCTGGCAGTGTGGCATAGCATGTTAAGCCTCTGCCTGCAATGCTGGCATTCAATATGGGTGCCAGTTCATGTCCTGGCTGTTCCACTTTCAATCCAGCTCCCTGCCAGCCGTGTGGGAGACCTGGATGGAGTTCCTGGCTCCTGGCTTCAGAATGGCTCAACTCCAACTGTCTTGGACATTTGGAGAGTGAACCAGCAGATGGGAGATTTCTCTCTCTCTCTGTAACTTTGCCTTTCAAAAAATAAATAAATTTTAAAACAAACAAAGAGAATTGATTTTTCTGTAACATCTATAAAATACTTTCATATCCATGATCTTATCTGTTTTTTTTTTTCAAGATAACCTTATGAAGCAGCATTTACATTATCCTCTCTTAGTAAGGAGATGGAAGTTAGAAAGAGTTAAATAACTTGCCTTTGATCAAGAAACAAATGGTGCCAAGAAATAATTCCATGTTTGGAAATAATTCCATGTATATGTGTCACCTGACACCACAAAACAAAATAAATCTCAGATGGATCAAGGGGTTAAACACAATA
This sequence comes from Sylvilagus floridanus, assembly GCA_949820135.1. Taxonomy (NCBI): domain Eukaryota; kingdom Metazoa; phylum Chordata; class Mammalia; order Lagomorpha; family Leporidae; genus Sylvilagus; species Sylvilagus floridanus. The sequence goes on from OX463225.1 coordinate 127,080,196, forward strand.
AATAAAATAATAAAGAAAATAACATAGCTAAAGATTGGCCTCATCTGTGGATTGAGAAAGATTTTTTTTTTCTTTTTAGGCACTGGAATAAATCCCAAAAGAAGAAAGTGTAATAGATCAGTCCACATAAAAATTAAGCATTTTTGAATGTTGCAAACCACATAAAAAGCCCACAGCAATAGTGAGCTTTAGGCCTAGGGGTTATACACCCTGGCCGGCACCGCGGCTCACTTGGCTAATCCTCTGCCTGTGGCGCCTGTACCCGGGGTTCTAGTCCCGGTCAGGTCACCGGATTCTGTCCCTGTTGCTCTTCTTCCAGTCCAGCTCTCTGCTGTGGCCCAAGAAGGCAGTGGAGGATGGCCCAAGTGCTTGGGCCCTGCACTTGCTTGGGAGACCAGGAGAAGCGGATCAGCACAGTACGCGCTGGCCACAGCAGCCACTGAGGAAAACCAATGGAAAAGGAAGACCTTTGTCTCTGTCTCGCTCTCTCTCTCTCACTGTCCACTCTCCCTGTCAAAATAAATAAATTAAAACAATTTGTTTTAACTTTTATTTAGAATATAAATTTCCAAGGTACGACTTATGGATTACAATGGCTTTCCCCCCATATTTTCCCTCTCCCCCTGCAACCCTCTCCCCTTGCCCGCTCCCTCCACCCTTTCGTTCACATCCAGTTTCATTTTCAATTCTCTTTGTATACACTCCCACACCCCACAGTACAGTGCTGGGTTAGATGTCCAGCTCTCACCCCAGACTCCAGCCTCCTGCTACTGCAGACCTGGGAGGCAGCAGTGATGGCTCAGGTGACTGGTTCCCATCAGCCACGTGGGAGACTGGCATTGCAGTCCCAGCTTGCAGCTTTGGTCCCCCGGCTGTTGCAGGCCTCGGGGGAGTTAACTAGTGGAAGGTAGTGTTCTCCTTCTCTCGCGCTCTCTCTCTCTCTCTTTCCCTTCCTCCGTCTCAAATTAAAAATCCAACAAGAGTCTGGAGAAATTCTTTCTGAAAAATTAGTTCCTTCTCACCTATAGATTTCATACAAATGTATTACATAAATCTCCCTAAAATAAGAGGACAGACATTGAAAAAAGATATAGACAACTTGTGGAAAAGTAAATGCAACTATCTAACCATCATATTTTTAAGCTTTAACTTTTATATTAAAAAAAAAGACACAGAAACTAAATCAATGAGGTACTGTTTACGTAACAGCTTAATTGTGATCGTAATCCACAGCAGGTGGTGATGCAGTGAAGTGGACATTCACTGTCATTGCGCTGAAGAAAATGAGAAGTGATGTGTCCCTTTCACAGCAATTGAGAGCTTTAGAAATGTTCAGATGCTTTGACCCAGTGTCAGCTAGCTCTGGGAATCTATCACATAGGAACAATCAGATCTATTCTCAAACATTTATGTACATGAATATTCATCATTGCATTTAAACAGTAATAACTTGCATAATTCCACATCCTAGTACATCCAATGAAAATAATAAACAATGCTTTTAAAATATGACCTCAATGAAAGATCTCTGTGAGTGAGATTCCAGTGGAAAGAACAGGCCACTAAAGAAGGAGGTACCTTTCTCTGAAGGGAGGAGAGAACTTTCACTTTGATTATGGCCTTGTCTAAATAAGGTAGGAGTTTGTGAACTCAGGAGGCTTCCATAGCCTTGGCAGATCATGACCAAAGCCTTGGGTGATTACTGATGTCATAAATAAATAAGAATGTCAACTGTTAAATCAACAACAGGAGTCACTGTGCACTTACTCCCCTTGTAGGATCTCTGTCCTTAATGTGTTGTACTATGTGAATTAATGATATAACTAGTACTCAAACAGTACTTTATACTTTGTGTTTCTGTGTGGGTGCAAACTATTGAAATCTTTACTTAGTATATACTAAGTTGATCTTCTGTACAAAGATAATTAAAAATGAATCTTAATGAAGTATGGGATGGGAGAGGGAGTAGGAGATGGGATGGTTTATGGGTAGGAGGGAGGTTATAAGGGGAAAAGTCTCTATAATCTAAAAGTGGTACTTTCAAAATTTATATTTATTAAAGTTTTCTTAAAAAAATAAAATATAGTGTATATAGGAACTTAATGAAAAGCAAGCACACACAAATTTTGCATTTATAGTATGATCTTGATTATGTAACCATACGTGTGAACAGGCTGGTGTGTCTAAACCATGGACAGGAAGAAGAAGGTAGGAGAGAAAAAAGATTTACTGCAAAGTAATCCTTGTGAAAGAAAAGGAGAGCCAGCATGAGTGCAGGAAGAGCCCTCTAACTACAAAGCAGATGTGGAAAATCTTTGCAAGACCAATAGAGTGCCCTTAAGAAGGCATTTCTTGGGGGAAGTGGCCAGGCTCCCATGACGAAGCCACGCTCCGTAGCCAGCTGGGGCTGCTGTTAACAGCAGTGGAACTTCAGCTCATATGCTAAAGCCAATCCCAGAGGAGCGAACAGCTGGAGTCAAGGTGGCTCTCCAAGGGCGATCTGAGTGGCCAGCATCTGTATTTACCCAGAAAAGGAACTAAAAATCCATCAAAATGTCAATAGTGGTTATGGAATTATGCATGCTTTTTATTTTCTTCTTTATACTTTTCTACATTTTCCATGTTTCTGCAAAAAGCATAATAATCAGGAAAAAGTGATATAGTTAGAAAAGTCGGGCTTTCATTTGAAAATGAAAGACTATCCAGGATATCTGCTCTCCTCAGTCGCTCTTCTCCCAACACCATGCTCCCTTCAGAGTGATAGGACTAACATACTCATGATTTTCTTAGAGACATTTGTGTTAGGGCGTTATTTCCCAAACTAGACAAAGCTTTAAATGACACACACATGAGACTATCTTTGGTTCACTTTTGGAGGTCTCCCCCTCCTTCAAGTTTTATGGGGAAGTTTCCGGTTTCTCTCTCACAGTTGAACTGCATCGGAAAGGAAGAGAAGGAGGCAGCGTAGGCCCAGAAGAGGGTCCACATTTACTGTTTGCTACACACAGGGCTAGGGCAGGGGTTTTACAGCATCACATTGTCTGTGATCCACAATATTATCTACCCCCCAATCCACAAAAAGTAAGGCTTAGGTCACGTCCATTGCCATACAACTAGCAAGGACCAGAGACAGAATTCACTCCATGTCTGTTTGGCCTCAAATCTTTGCTCATTCATCTGCAGCTCACTGCCTTCCATCAGAATAGCTGCTCATATCCTGCAGCTAAGCAAATTTGGGGAAGATGATATAATCAGAAGTGCCTTTGCATCCAATGGGAATTCTGCCAAGAGTGGGCTGAGTGTTGAGAGACTTCTGTTCCTACACTGACTCTGTCCAAGATATCAGCTGACTTTGAATGATTTGTATTCCTGCCCAGAGCAGCAGCATCTGGGACTAGTGCTTGTAAAAGGTCTTTCCTGCCCTTAACCTCTGACTCCCTCAACATTCATTTATACAAGGGCACTTTAAAAAGTTTATGGAAAGTAGAACTAAAAGATGTTACTTGGTACAAAAAATTGAACGTTTGTAAAAATATGTATTATGAAAAAATTATTCATGAATTTAAGAATTTTTTGCACCAAAATAAAATCTTCTAATTTCCTTTTCCCATGATCATCCCTAAGTACCCTGATATATGCATAAGTAATGCTTTCAGCAAACCAGTACTGGGGCCATGCTGCATCTGATTGGCTCATCAATTTATTCCGCTGCAATAGAAAACAACATTCTTCGAACAGACCTCTGTGAGTGCCTCACTCAGAACTACTGATAAGGAGCATTGTATCCACCATGACATTGTTTACCAGCCAAAGCCAATGGGTACAGAGCCCAATGTATAATCCCATGAAATATCAGGCACACGGGAAAATGGAATAGGGAACTGATCCAACACTTGCTGCACTGGGCTTCCAAAACACCTCATTCTTATGTTTTCCTCCTGCACCATTGGCTATCTCATCTCAGTCTCATTTGTTGGTCTTTCCTTCTCTTCCCAGCCTCTAAATGTCAAAAAAAAGTCAGTCTTTCGACTGCACTCAATCCCGGGGATCATCTAGGTCCAGAGTTCAGCATATCACCTAATGACACCCAGATTCCTCTCTCAAGCCCAAACCTAAGCCATGCCCCCTAAACATCCTGTTGATTTCTGAATACTGGCAAACAAGACAGACATTCTGAGTGCAACAGACCCAGACCAGAAAATGGCAATGCCATCACTCTAGCTCCTCCTACCCTGACCCCTCATTTTTGTGGCTACAACACATCTACCAGTCGCTCTGGCCGAAAGCCCTGAAGTCATTTTGATTCTTTTCTCTCTCACTTGACCCCTATTCTGAAGGCTCTGCTCCCCGTCTGAACCAAGCCACCGTCACCTGCTTCCTGATTCTAGCAGTAGCCACCTGTTTCCCTCCGTTCCACTCTGCTCCTTCACAATGGCTTCATGTGTCATTGAGAATAAAAGTCAAACTGCTCTCCACACTGGCAGGGCCTCCTGGGGCTCTGTTCCTGCTTGAGTCTATGACCTCCTGTCCCACCACAGCCCCATCTCAACACATTGGCTTCTCTCTGTGCCTCTAATGTGCCTAGCACTTTCCTACCTGGGGGCCTTAGTCCATGTCATCACTCTCACCTGCCAAACTCCCCTACTTGCTTTTGGCCTGTGTTACTCCTGTCTTTTATGCCATCCCCCAAGCTGTCTTCCCCGATCTTATCTGAAAGAATCCCCGTCACTTCAATCCCCATACTGTTTCTAGTTTGCCTCGCAGCATTTTTCACCACCAGGCATTACATTTCATAATCATCATTTACTTGTTTGTTTGCTGGTGTTGTCACTAGAATGTAGAGAGGGCCAAGACCTTGCCTTGCTTTTCCACTGCTGTATTCTCAATGCTGAAAGCAGTCATTGCCTGGCTGTTAATAGGCACTCAAATACTTGTCAAAATGATTAATAAAGGCCGGCGCCGTGGCTCAACAGGCTAATCCTCCGCCTTGCGGCGCCGGCACACCGGGTTCTAGTCCCGGTCGGGGCAACGGATTCTGTCCCGGTTGCCCCTCTTCCAGGCCAGCCCTCTGCTGTGGCCCAGGAGTGCAGTGGAGGATGGCCCAAGTGCTTGGGCCCTGCACCCCATGGGAGACCAGGGAAAAGCACCTAGTACCTGGCTCCTGCCAGCGGATGAGCGCGCCGACCGCAGCAGCTATTGGAGGGTGAACCAGTGGCAAAGGAAGACCTTTCTCTCTGTCTCTCTCTCTCACTGTCCACTCTGCCTGTCAAAAAAAAAAAAATGATTAATAAATAAATGTGCTATTACAGAATAGAAATCATAAAAGGCTGTTGCCTCTGGGAATGGAGACCAATGGTCAAGCAAGAGGGAAACTATTTTTCAATGATAATTTTTGTACTATTTGAATTACTGCTATGGGTATGGAGTACATTTATAATTAAAAAAAAAAAAACTCCATTTATCTCATTGCTTGTGTTGTTCTAATTATAGTTGACTCCTACATTTTTCTTCAACCTCCCCTAGTATCTACCAGGGTCCTTGAACTTTTCCAGTTGACTTGGACTTGTCTGAATGGGAAGCTCCACATCTTGAAGGGTTCCCCACCCCCAAGACCAAAGACGAGGGTTTGATTTCTCCAGTCCTCCTCCTAAGGTCACACACTTGACAATTCTGATAGGTTCTTCTGTAGAAGAACACTTCTCCACTCCCCTCCCAAGGAAGCCAGGAGATTTGCCGTCCCCAGGTCAGCATCTCCCTCTGTCCCAGTGGCTTGCAGCTGTTCCAGACCTACAGGCAGCCAATTCCAGGTTGCACCAGTCTCATCATCGTGGGTCATTTGCTCGGACAACACTATAAAGGACAGCTAGAATGTGGCTGCCTGCGGGAGGTAAAAAGGGCTATTTCCTGCCCCACTGCTTGTTCCTGGCCTAGCTCCATAGCATTTAAGAACCAAAGACACAGTTGTTTTGTTTCACAGATGAGGACGCAGGAGCCTAAAGAGCGAAGGACTTGTCCAAGGTTAGACAGTGAATTTACAAAGGCACCAGGACTGAAACTCAGAACCCCAGATTCCCAGTTTCAAGCTTTTTTCAGTGAGATCTCCCATCAATCTCCCACCAATCCTAAATCCAGCCCAATTAACTTCAAACATAGATGTTAGGGAGGGCAGGAAGAGGGTTAGGGGGGCTGAAGGAAGAAGAGAGGAGTTTGCAATAGGTCAGCTTCTAGTCTCTGAGGCACACTGCCCTCTCATGGATTTGACAAGTGCTTGGGGTCAGCCCATGGACACTCTTGACATTTTAAGGACACCCCAGAAATCTCCCTGGGCCTCCTTTGCAGACCTCAGCACACACGCATACGTTTCCTTCTTGGTCTTCAGAATTCAGTGTACTTGAACCTGACTCTGGAAACCTTTTCCTTAAAAAAAAAAAAAAAAAATACCATGGAGGGGAAGGGTAGTAATTGTAAAAGCAGAAATAATACAACCAAACAAACCAACTCTTCTCTTTGATAAGGAATGATCATCAATAAGAATGCTTAAGAAAACACCAACAGGGTCCAGCATTGTGGTGCAGCAGTTTAAACTGCAACTTGTGGTTCCAGCATCCCATATTGGAGTGCTGGATCCATTCTGCTTCCTGTTAATGCACCTGGGAAGGCATCAGAAAGTAGTCTAAGCTCCGAGGCCTCACTACTCATGATAGACACATGGATGCAGTCCCTGGCTCCTGGTTTCAGCCAGGCCCAGGCCTGGCTCTTGCACGATTTGGGGAGTGAAGCAGGGGATGGAAGTGCTCGCTCTCTCTCTCTCGCTCTCTCTCTCTCTCGCTCTCTCTCTCTCTTGCTCTCACTCTCTCTCTCGTTCTTTCAAATAAATACATCTTTTTTTAAAAAAATGAAGACATCAAAAGGACAGGCATTCGATGCAGTAGTTAAAATCCCACTGGGGCCGGCGCCGTGGCTCAACAGGCTAATCCTCCGCCTTGCGGCGCCGGCACACCGGGTTCTAGTCCCGGTCAGGGCACCGGATTCTGTCCCGGTTGCCCCTCTTCCAGGCCAGCTCTCTGCTGTGGCCCGGGAGTGCAGTGGAGGATGGCCCAAGTGCTTGGGTCCTGCACCCCATGGGGAGACCAGGAAAAGCACCTGGCTCCTGGCTCCTGCCATCGGACGAGCGCGGTGCGCCGGCCGCAGCGCGCCGACCGCGGCGGCCATTGGAGGGTGAACCAATGGCAAAGGAAGACCTTTCTCTCTGTCTCTCTCTCTCACTGTCCACTCTGCCTGTTTAAAAAAAAAAAAAAATCCCACTGGGTCACCCGCATCCCTTATTGGAGTGTCTGAGTTCCTGGCCCTGCTCCTGATTCCAGCTCCCTGCTGATGCACACCATGGGAAGCAGTGGAAGATGAGTCAAGTACCTGGGTCCCAGCAAATAGGAGACTTTTTTCTCTCTCACTCCACCTCTCTCTGACTTCCTCTCTCCCTCTGCCTTTGTCTTTCAAATAAAATACCAAAAAAAAAAAAAAAGACACCAAAGACATGAGATTACATTTTAAATAAATTTAGTCATTAAAGATTACATACTCATACACTTCTTTCCTAGTTGAAATGAGTGACAAGATTTGGGAAGGACAGATCTGATGGGGAGAGAATTAAGAGGCAGCTTTAGGTGTGTCCTCCCTACAGCATCCCAGAAAAATTTCATTGGCAGTTCTATGTTCACTGCAGGAAGCGATGGTCTCCTATGTTCTGCTGTTGTGTGCAGAGAGCTTGCCTGAGTCTTATGTGCTTTGTGTGACATAGCTGAATGTCTGTACACAGCTGTGTCCCAGCCTCATCCATGTGGAGGGTCCAGGAACCTTACCAACTAATCAGCCACACTTAGAATCACAGACAGCTGGGTAGCTTCTCTCTGGGGAGGGCCTTAACTAGGCAGCTCTCTGGGAACTCTTCTGCAATTATCTTCCACCTCTGGCAGGGCCCAGTAACTAATAACAAACCATATTTTAACTCACCAATAAACTAGTAATTATTGCTGCATTGGCTATTTCTTTGGAAAGCCATACACTATCATTATTTTTATTACTATTTTATATTTTATTAAAGACTCATAACCAAACAAAATTACAAAAAAATAGCTTTTTCATCTTATTTTGTTGAGTTCTTTCTTATATGCCCTACTAATCACATGGCCCAAATATCTTGTTTAATGTTTAAAACAACTGTGGCAATCCACTATGATTATTCCTATTTTACGGATAATAAAACTATAGAGAAGTTCAGCAAGTTTCCAAGTCATATGGTCAGCTGGGAAGTCAGGTTCACTCTGTTTTAACAACAAAGTTACATGACTCCTCATTATTAAGTAATTAGAGCATTTATAGGATACTATAGGCACCATTAGGAAAGTGATTCTAAAGACTCTAACTTGGGCTTTCTAATAGTTAACCAAGGAGTCATGATAAACCCTGGGTTTGGCTTCTTACTGCTGTGCTGGGTTCTTGCAGAAGATCAGCCTCCAATGGGAATTTGTGGAACTTTTATAGGTACTGTTACCGGTCAGATCTGGGTCAGAGAATTCACTCTCTTACAAACCTTTATGACTTCATAACACATACTATTAACTGGCCACGTGATGCCATTGATTTAATTTCCTGCAACAAGTGTGATTTGGAAAACACATGAGCTAGACATGATATGAATATAAGAAAAGTATCCCAGTTTACCGTGTTGAGTTGGCATTGTACAGAAATTAACAGCCATATTGGTCTAGAAACGTTAAACTTAATTTTTTTTCCATTTGTACAGGGGTAACGCACTGTATTAAATATGTAAGGTCTTATCTACGTGGGTTTGATTACAGAACTAATAAAGTATTCTCTAAATAATGAAAAAAAAAACAATGAATATACAAATAAATAAAATCAATGTTCTGAACCCCAAGAGCTCATAGTCTGGTAGAAGAAATGTATAATTATGGAACACTATGATGAATATTGTCTTAAAAGCACAAAGTCTAGGAAATTTTAGCATAGTTCTGTTTTGAGGGATCCAAGAAGGTCTAGAATTTGAACTAGATAGGCAGTTTGAACTGGGTCTTAAAGGGTGAACAAGAACTTAGAAAGCCAACAGAGTATAAGAAAGAGCAACAAATGCCACGGTGGCTGGTTGGTAACCAGTGAGTTTGGGAAGAAAGGCCCAGTCTAGATCCTAAAAGGCCTAGAATATTTCCTGTTAAGAAGATTTGACATCTGTCATGGTGGCATCGTGGGTAAAGCCACTGCCTGCAATGCCGGCATCCAATGTGGGTGCTAGTTCATGTCCCAGCTGCTCCACTTCCAATCTAGCTCCTTGACAAGGGCCTGTGAAAGGCAGCAGAGGGTGGCCTGAGTGTTTGGGCCCCTGCCACCCACGTGTGGGACCTGGAAGAAGCTCCTAGCTCCTGGCTTCAGCCTGGCACAACCCTGGCAGTTGTGGCCACCTGAAGAGCAAACCAATAGAAGGATGATCAATCTCTCTTTCCTATCCCTCTTTCTGTAACTCTGACTTTCAAATGGATAAATAAATCTTTTAAAAGGAAGAAAGAGGAAGAGAAGGAGATTGGGCATCATCTTTACACAAGACGATGATGAGCCATCAAAAGCTGCTGAGCAGACTAGGGCAACCAGAAAGCTTTTCTGACAAAGGGAGAACTCTTAGGATCTTGAGTGGCCAACAGATGAATAGGTATCTGGGTCTGAGCAGATTTGATGGCCCTGAATATTTAATTAAATGAATTTCCTAAACACAGAAAGCATGCTACATTTTAATGTGTTTCTCTCTCTCTCAGTTTCTCTATGGCAACTAATCTTAATTATCTCAGAACTCTGAGCTTAAGAAGATATCTCCCCTGTTTATCTTCAGAGGGAACAAGTCAAGAGTTTACTCTGAGTATTAAATATGTATTTTTATAGGTTTAGCACTTAGTTAAATAGCATTGAAATCCATATGCAGGTTACTGGAAGTGTAAGTACCTGGAATGATGGTGGAAAAAATATTTAGAAAGTTGCATTACTATTAAAAGAACAGAAAAGTCCTGTTAAAACAACTCACTGTACCGAGGTTCTGTTAACTATGGATTAATTCATGTCCCTCAGGGTCTTGCAGCATTTTTCTTCATTACAAAGAAAATTTGTGGAGCAATATGATCCAGTCCACACCCTCATCCCTCCTGCCACCTCCTCATCCAACACACCACACACGTAGGCATGTGCCTGCCACCCAACATCAGCATCATAGCCAGTGCTACCAGAGTGCTATATGGCAACATAGCCAGTGCCACCACGCTGGTGTATGACATCATAGCCAGTGCCACCACGCTGGTGTATGACATCGTAGCCAGTGCCACCACGCTGGTGTATGATATCATAGCCAGTGCCACCATGCTGGTGTATGACATCATAGCCAGTGCCACCATGCTGGAGTATGACATCATAGCCAGTACCACCACGCTGATGTATGACATCATAGCCTGTGCCACCACGCTGGTGTATGACATCATAGCCAGTGCCACCACGCTGGTGTATGATATCATAGCCAGTGCCACCATGCTGGTGTATGACATCATAGCCAGTGCCACCATGCTGGTGTATGACATCATAGCCAGTGCCACCACGCTGGTGTATGACATCTTAGCCAGTACCACCATGCTGGTGTATGACATCATAGCCAGTGCCACCACGCTAGAGTATGACATCATAGCCAGTACCACCACGCTGGTGTATGACATCATAGCCAGTACCACCATGCTGGTGTATGACATCTTAGCCAGTACCACCACGCTGGTGTATGACATCGTAGCCAGTGCCACCACGCTGGTGTATGACATCATAGCCAGTACCACCATGCTGGTGTATGACATCTTAGCCAGTACCACCACGCTGGTGTATGACATCGTAGCCAGTGCTACCATGCTGGTGTATGACATCGTAGCCAGTGCCACCATGCTGGTGTATGACATCATAGCCAGTACCACCATGCTGGTGTATGACATCGTAGCCAGTGCCACCATGCTGGTGTATGACATCATAGCCAGTGCCACCACGCTGGAGTATGACATCATAGCCAGTACCACCATGCTGGTGTATGACATCATAGCCAGCGCCACCATGCTGGTGTATGACATCTTAGCCAGTACCACCATGCTGGTGTATGACATCATAGCCAGTACCACCACGCTGGTGTATGACATCATAGCCAGTGCCACCACGCTGGAGTATGACATCATAGCCAGTGCCACCACGCTGGTGTATGACATCATAGCCAGTGCCACCACGCTGGTGTGTGACATCATAGCCAGTGCCACCATGCTGGTGTATGACATCATAGCCTGTGCCACCACGCTGGTGTATGACATCATAGCCAGTACCACCACGCTGGAGTATGACATCATAGCCAGTACCACCACGCTGGTGTATGACATCATAGCCAGTGCCACCACGCTGGTGTATGACATCATAGCCAGTGCCACCACGCTGGTGTATGATATCATAGCCAGTGCCACCATGCTGGTGTATGACATCATAGCCAGTACCACCACGCTGGTGTATGACATCATAGCCAGTGCCACCATGCTGGAGTACATCATAGCCAGTACCACCACGCTGGAGTATGACATCATAGCCAGTGCCACCATGCTGGTGTATGACATCATAGCCAGTGCCACCACGCTGGTGTATGACATCATAGCCAGTGCCACCACATACACCAGTTGGTGTACAGTACCCTAAAAGCTTACAAACATGTCAACCCCAAAGCACAGTAAGTTCAGGTAAGCACCCAGGATAGCAGGGCGACTGAAGAAGGAACTAGACCTATTGAAGTGAAACAAAAGGAGCAAATCTGCTCCAAGATCATAGCTGGTGGGATTTGGAATGAGGCAGGAGACCGCTGAGGCTCGGCACAAGCTTGGGACAGCGTTTATGTAAAAGAATTCCAGTGCCAGTGTCGTGGCTCACTAGGCTAATCCTCCACCTGCGGTGCCAGCACCCTGGGTTCTAGTCCAGGTTCGGGCACCGGATTCTGTCCCGGTTGCTCCTCTTCCAGTCCAGCTCTCTGCTGTGGCCCAGGAAGGCAGTGGAAGATGGCACAGGTCCTTGTGCCCTGCACCCGCATGGGAGACCAGGAGAAGCACCTGGCTCCTGGCTTCGGATCGGCACAGCACGCTGGCCGTAGTGGCCATTTGGGGGGTGAACCAAGGGAAAAAGGAAGACCACTCTCTGTCTCTCTCTCTCTCACTGTCTAACTCTGCCTGTAAAAAAGAAAAAAAAAAAAAAAGAATTCCCGTGGCAGACATCTGACTCGGGCAGATTAAACTGCCAGTTGAAAAGCCCACATCCCATAGCAGAGTACCTGGCTGGCATCCTAGCTCTGGTCTCCATTCCAGCTTCCTGCTAATGTGCACCCTGGGAGGCTGTTGGTGGTGGCTCACGCACTTGTGCCCTGCCACCCACATCAGAGACCCTGAGTTCCAGGCACCTGGCTTCCACCTAGCCCAGCTCTGGCTGTTGCAAGCATTTGGAGAGTGAACCAAAAGATGTGTGCTCACTCTTCTCTTTCATTCTCTCTCTGCCTTTCAAGTAAATAAATTAAAAAAAGTTGCTCAGTTGGGACCAAATTTACACATGGGGACCAGATGATGGAACAGAACCCCACCAGGCAGGAAGCCAGGCAGACTATGGTGCTGTCCCAAAGACTTTCTTAGCACTAAAAGCCTGACAAAGGGACAATAACCATAGGAAAGAGATTTAGGAGGTAGTGTGTGTAGCAACAAAGTGTGCCTCCTCTGGAGACAAAAAGATGGGTCCACATGCCAGCTCTGTGGTTCAATAAGTATGAGCAAGTTACTAAACCTTGCATTCCATTAACAACTCTTAGTGCAAGGTAGTGTTGTGAGAACCACGTAGGAGATAGTGAATGTTAAGTGCTTAGTGTCATGGTTGGCACTTGGTGAGACTCAAGAAGAGTGAGCTATGACATGTCAAACTCAATAAGCCCCCAAAACAAAATCATTATCTGTTCTTGCAAACCTATTTCTTCTGCATCTGTATTTTCCATCTACCTGATTTCACCCACTGATCACAATCAGGAGCCATTCTCAGTTCCATTCACACACCATCTGCCTTCTACTTTCCTGTGCCATCATCATCATCACAGCTAACGTTTCTGTGTTCGTGTGTGTGTGTGTGTGTGTGTGTGCGTTCTTTTAAGATTTATTTATTTACTTGAGAAGCAGAGTTACATACAGAGAGAGGGAGAGACAGAGAGAGATCTTCATTTGCTGGTTCACTTCCCAAATGGCTGCAACAGCTGGAGCTGGGCCGATCCGAAGCCAGGAACCAGGAGTTTCTTCCCCCCTCCCATGGGGGTGCAGGAGCCCAAGCTCTTGGGCCATCTTTTTCTGCATTCCCAGGCCATCAGCAGGGAGCTGGATCAGAGGTGGAGCAGCCTGGGGGCCAGTGCTGTGGTGCCCTAGCCTAAAGCACTGACATTCCATATGAATGCCAGTTTGAGTCCCGGCTGCTCCACTTCCAATCCAGCTCTCTGCTAATGCACCTGGGAAAGCACTGGAGGATGGTACCCATGTGGGAGACCAGGAAAAAGCTCCTGGTTCCTGGCTTCAGAAAGACTTAGCTCTGGATGTTGCAGCCATTTGGGGAGTAAACTAGCAGATGGAAGATCTGTGTGTGTATGTGTGCCTGTGTGTGTGTCTCTACCTCTCTGTGTAACTCCATCTTTCAAACAAATAAAATAAATCTTTGAAAAAGAAGAAGTGGAGCACCTGGGACTTGAACTGGCACCCATATGGGATGCTGGCACCACAGGTTGATGCTTACTTAACCTCCTACACTACAGTGCTGGCTCCATTTCTGTGTTCTTAAGATGGTACACCAAACACTTCAGACGATGGCCTTCTTTAACCAGGCAGGAAAACCCTTACCAGGTTGTCACTATCATCATCTCCATTTTCCACTGAGCAAAATGAGAGATAGGTTGAGAAACTTCTGTAAGGTCCTCTAGCTATTAAGTGAGAGCACCAAGATCTTACAGATTGTCTGAGTCCAAAACCTATGTGTTTAACATTGCACTCCATCACTCCCCAGTCAAGATCCTGAACCCTCTGGATTCTCCTTTGGCTCAGTCCCCCATGACCACCATCCTCTAGGATCAATGCACAGGTGACACAATGGATTGTAGGATGATGCTGCAGGGCAATTATGGGGAGCTCTGAATGCCAGGCTCATGGGAAATTTGGCCAAAGAGATCTGAACCTGAGAAGGGATGTCACTGAGTGGGGAGCAGCTCCATCAGGGAGGGTGGGCAGGAGGCTCAGAGACCAGAAAGGAGATTGAGCGCCCCAGTCTAAGTGCAAGGTGCCAAGGGCATGAAATGAGGGAGCAGGAGTGAGAATGAAAAGAAAGGCTGGATGTGACAGACGTTACCTCACCAGGCACAAATACTCCCGAGGCTGGAACTCGGTTTAATAATTCTGTTACTAGGGCAACAGCAAAGAAAGAACCTGTCTCAGAGAAGAACCCAGAACAGCCCCAAGAAGCATGGGGTCTTGAAGCTGGAAAACAGAGTCAAAGACAAGTAATGAGGACTTCACATGGGCATTTTCTAACCTTTCACCTTTCACTATTTGGGGAGTAGAGACATTTGAAACAGGCTTCCTGGAAAGGAAGATAAAAAGACCCAGGAAGAAGAAGCTATTTGAGCCCCATGACAGATGAGCAACCCTGCCTCTGATACTTGGGCTAATCTAAGGACACTCAAACAGGGGTGGGGAATGACTTCCCTACATCTATCATCTTGACGGTTCTTATGGAGAAGAATTCAGATGGACAACAGGCCTGGTAATGGAAGCAAATGCATTTATCCCAAAGTTGACCAGGTATTTACGCCCAGTGGAGATGAGCAACCCTGCCTGTGATACTTGGGCTAATCTAAGGACACTCAAACAGGGCCGGGGAATGCCTTCCCTACATCTATCATCTTGACGGTTCTTATGGAGAAGAATTCAGATGGACAACAGGCCTGGTAATGGAAGCAAATGCATTTATCCCAAAGTTGACCGGGTATTTATGCCCAGTGGACCAGTTGCTTAGCTGTCTGCTTCCCTCCAACTTGGCACAATGGGAACCATGGCCAGGTCTTGAAGGTAACTTTCTCAGCCTGTCCAAGAGGGGCTTAGCCATGGGAGTAGATGCAGGAACCATAGATGAGAAGTACTACCCGCTTTCTACAAGATCTACAGTACAATGAGCATTCTCCCTGTAAACACTCTGAGTCTCATTCCATTCATCCTTTAGTCTTTTCAGGAATATTGCAATAAGATAACTTTGTCACTGAATTTATCTGACAGCCATCCCATCAAGAAAAGGAGCAGCCTTTCAAAAACATTAGGAATACATTGAGGCTTAGAGACTTTCTCACCAGCCTCAGGATTTTTTTTTTTGTTTGACAAATAGAGTTAGACAGTGAGAGAGACAGAGAAAGGTCTTCCTTCCATTGCTTCACTCCCAAATGGCCACTACGGCCAAAGCCACACTGATCTGAAGCCATGAGCCAGGTGCTTCTTCCTGGTCTCCCAGGTGTAGGGGCTCAAGCACTTGGGCCATCTCCACTGCCCTCCGGGGCCACAGCAGAGAGCTGGACTGGAAGAGGAGCAACTGGGACTAGAACCGGTGCCCATATGGGATGCCAATGCCCCAGGCAGAGGATTAACCAAATAAGCCACAGTGAGGGCCCAGCCTCAGGATTAATGCTACCCTTTTCAACTTCCAAACCAAATGCCAAGCTGCCCCTCTCTATGTAACAGCAAATAGAGAAAATTCTAACATCAGTCTTTAACACTTGTATTCAAGGTTCTCACCTTAAATATCACATATTTTCTTGATAATCTATGAGAATACTAGAAGAGAGACAGGACTCCATTTCCTTCAGTCCTCCCCCAAGCTATGACCTCACAAGCAGATATGAGGTATAGATCCTGCCTAAAGGACCACCCAAAGTCTTCACTGCCTTAGAATTCCAGTTTTGAATATTGCTTTGAAGAGTAGAGTGGGGAGGAGAGGACACCCCAGTTACAGAGATTCCCACCAGAGTAACCATGTACTTTCAGGGAAGCAGTTTGCTCAGTGGTCACAGCATGTTCCTTATCACCTGGGAAAGAAGTCACCCTACAGGTGTGGCTATATAGGGAATTCGAATCACGCCAGGTATGGATGGATCAACTCTTGCTGACTCTGCCACTCGTTTTCTGAATGAGCTTGGGCAAGTTGTTGTTCCTTTTACTTTTCTCACCTCAAAATTAGACTGAACAATCTCAAAGGTTAACGTAAGAACTTAAAGCCTGAGAAATGTCATAGCCTTCTGAAAGACAAGAACCTCCAAAGTATAACCAGATCATGTTCAAAAAGCACACACACAGGGGTTTGATGCAGTCTGAAGTCAAGATGCCATTTTGTGCTAAGAAGGGGACAATTTAGTCCATGGAGCCAATAAAAGTGATAAGTTTGTAAAGCACATGCATATGATGCGATGATACCATTCAGTAGCTAAGGGTTTATCCTCAGGTGCAAAACTTCCTAAACCAACTCATCACTCACCAGCTCTGAGACTTGGGCAAAGGGCACTTCTTAGAGATCCTGTTTCTTCATTCATGGGACGAGAGTCACCCTATGTGACTGGGTTGCCTGACCAAGGGCAAATAGGTGGTAGATGTCACAGACTTTAAATTACATGCAACCTTTGTTACAGACCCAGAACAGAAACCATCATCTCTGTCTTACCAAAGAACATGATATTCACAGATGCTGAGATGCACCCCCTTCAGTCACCCAGTGTGAATCCTTCTCATTCCAAAGCTCACACAACAACAGAGTTGCCTCTTCCACACTGAGATCTACAAGATACCTAGAAAGGGGGCCCACGTGCTCCCAAATCAATGGGTTCTGACAGGTGTCATTGTTGGCAGAGTCACAGTCTCAGTTTCAGGCACAATGACTACCACACATACACGCCAGCCATGGACAGTCGTATACAAATTGGGTGTAAGCTAGAAACATGATCCAATTCCTCCCGTAAAAAATAGAATGTGATTTCCAAGCTTCCCCTTGGATTCCTCTGCATAATGAATGCTGCAGAAATGCACAATGTGAATGAAGCCTGAAAACAAAGGCTTCCGTTCCCTGGGGAATGGAACAAATTGGAGTGCTCTCCCCTGGCCTTTCCTGTGTAAGGGTCCAGTCTCCCAAGGGGGAACTCCAGCTGCCTGAAGGGAAAAGATAAAAATAGTTTACACCAGCTGGTACCTAAAACAGATCCCTGTGCATACACAGACAGCTACATACACACATATTTGGCCGTTAGGCCTCAACCTTCCTGGCCTATTTTGGAACCTAGGCTGACATTCTTGTTCATTTTCATCTGCTTTCTATGAGACTCACCCCAAGTCCCACATGTGCTACAATGAATTTGTTGAAGAGAATCAAAGCAATGTCAAAAGTCTGAAATGAACTGGCTACCAACAGCAGCTCCTGCGCCAAAGATTCTGAAATGTTAACATTCTTTAGGTCTGAATCCACTATATCCCCTGCCTGGGGATAAAACAGAGTAAGCAGTGTATGTGTAACCTAGGTTGCTAACCACACACCACGTCTGCCTTGAGCATGTTACAACTTCAAGTTTAAAGTTTTAATTGATATGTGGTAATTGAACCTATTTACATAGTATGTAGTGCGGAATTTGAAAACAGGTATACTATGAATAGTGATCAGATCAAGGCCTATCACCTCAGACAATGGTCATTGCATTGAGAACATTCCAAATCCTATTAGCTACTCTGAAATATTCCACTGTGGTCATCCACAGTGATCCTAGTGCGCTACAGAGCGAAGTCATGCCTCCTATTCAGCTGCACTCCTGTACCCATTAGCCATCTTCTCTCCATCCCTCCCTCCTCCACACCGTTCCCACTTTGTGGTTTCTAATTTAATGACAAGGCACATGCATTCCGTTTTGCTATTTCTCTCCTGGGCACATAAAAGTGTACCAAAATTGAATTTCCCTTAGCGCTTGTACCCAGGCATTGGAGTGGAATGTTTACCAATTAACCTTTAAGGACCACATACACTGTGCAAGTCCTGCCTAATTGTTTCACTCTCTGGCCCTGCTCTTTGGGTCTTAAAGCTGCAAGCTTTCGTACTCTCCCTTCGCAGATGAATTGTGATGCCCTTAGAGAGCATCTGTCTTGTTTTACAGAAAGGAGGAAACTCTAGCATCTCAGCCATGTCCACTTGGTCCTATGTTGTCCTTCACTTTCCTTTTATGATACTAGGGTCAGTGCCCACCTGTCTTTTGGATCAGCAGAGAGATGTTTGGAGTCATAAGGCACCTGAGAGGGATCATTAGGCTAGGAAGGCTGGGCCTTGATCAGATACTGCTAAAAATAGAAGCCTGCCCAAGACCAGACTCAGCCAGTTGAGAGTGCACTGATAGGAGGGGCCTCTACTGTGTTCCCCTGATACGCACCTGTCCTCCTGGAAGCTGGGCTACCCAGCCACCCGAGGGGCAGAAGTAGCTGATAAAACAGCTGTACATGCTGCATGCAACCCTGCTGCAGCTGAAGCCACATGAGCAGCTCTCTGGGGACAGTGAATTCCATTTTTGTAGCTGCCTGACAAGTGAGGCCATACGGTGTGACGAGAAAGTGCAGGAAACTTGTCCTTTTGGCTCCCGAACACTCCCCCCACCCCACTGCTTTGCTGGGTGCTGCCCAGCACCTTCCCATTATGAAGGATTTTGGAAGTCCTAAGGTGACTTGGAAATGAGAATAGTCCACCTCCCTCAACAGGTAGATGGGAAAAATTAAGAGCAGAGAAGTTAAGCTACTCACCCAAAGGCTAAGAGTCTATAATTTCTCAAGGCCTGCCTTGGGAAATAGTGGTATCATAAGCTGTCCTTTGATTGAAACACAATTCCTGCCAAGGTTCTAAGATCAGAGAGTTTAGGAAATGCTGCATTCTCTATTCTTCTTTGTCTGGTTTTCTTGTTCTCCAGTATCTACTTATTCAATCTCACAATGAAAAACATATCTTAGGGACCTGGTCTAACCTGGCAAAGCTGAAACTAGCCCATCAATGTTCAGACTTTGGGGCCAAAAAATACACAGCAACATAAAGCATATTCCTTGAGATTAACCATGCGTGAGGTTTTCTTCAGTGGCAATGCTCCAGAGAGTGAGACTCGGCTGAGTGGTGTCAGTCAATAACCTTGAGTATGATTTATTTATCTAAGGCTTGTCTAAGGGAGAGCACTTATAATCTTATGACCAAACAAGTGAGACCAGCCTGAGGCTACTGTCCTGAGAAAGTAAGTCTACATGGGGAAGCTGGAAATTAAATGCGGCAACCTGGAGATTCCGAATCTCTGAGGAACAAAGATGAGTCTTGAAGAGGGAGCGTGGCGTGAAAGAAAAGGCAGGAAATCAGCAAAATCAGTCCATGAGTTTTCCTGCAAAGGAACACACAACACACAGCCCACTCCCAACAAAGCAGCCCAATGACACCCCTACCCTTGCCACAGCTCCCGGAGGACATGGTTCACCTTTGAGATTAATTCTGTTCTGTGGCCTTTCTGTTCCAAATTTCTCTCCTGGGCAGTTATGTAAGCTCTAAGGAGGAACTTATTTTTTAATAGAATTTCTTTTTCAATGATGAGGGATGGGTGGTTTCCCTATCAATTCGATCTAGCTTCAATTAGCACAACTATCACCTGGGTCATTACCTTGAGTGTTTGAAATTTCTGCTTGAATAAGGTCACTTTCAATTTAGTAAACACCCCTAAGTCATCAGGTAATTCACCTTTGTCAGTCACCCAAGGAGTGCTGAGTAAGTCAACATAAGCATTAGCTAACTAGCCACGAATGCACTTGACTTTATTAATTTCTCTCTTGGCAGAGAAGAAAAGGAAGCAAACTGTCAGAGACATGCATGCCTCATTCATTCAGTAAATAGTTATTGTATACCCAGTGCCCAGCACCATGCTAAGCTAAACACAGGTTCCATTATGTCATGACTGTTATGTTATGAAAGTTTTCAAGAATAAAATCCCATTTTCCCAGAAAGATAAAAAGTTAACACCTGAAATGCTCTTTTTTCACTTCTGCCCAATGTGCCTTTCTCTTCCACCTCTTAAACTTCTAGATTCTCCACCCCTCCCTCCACAAGATTCACATCACCTGTCAACTGGTTAATGACCCCACGCTCACACTGGAGAGGCACTCACTATTTTAAAAATCCTAGGAGAATACAAATGGTAAGAAATAGTTTCTGTTATCACTTCAGATTTTTTTCAATATACACATTTGGGTTTTGTTTGTTTCGAAAAGTACACATAGGAGGGTACTTCAAAAAAGTTCACGGAATTTAACTAAAAAGTTAAATTTATTTATGTGCCAACGGATCTTGAATTAGTACACACCAAAGCTGCTCAAAAAGTTTGTGGAAAGTGTGCATGATGAAAAAAGATTTCAAAATTGTCTTTGAAATAACATAATAAACTTACTTAATCCCATTTTTCAACAAAATTTAAAGACCCTTTGTGTGTCTTCCAAATGAAGACAGGGATATACCCAACCTAGGAATTAAATCTCAAGGGCCACCCTTCCCTATCCAAGGAAAACTGAGCAAATAAAAAGAATCAAGAGTGAGCTAACTAGACACAAATCCACTGGAGTTTATTCAGTTTCAAAGGATGCACTCCCTTTCCCATCTCCTGATAACACCAAAAGAGAAAAAATAATAAATAAAAGGCCCTCATCTAAATTCAATTACTCAAGAAAAAACCCACTCTGAGGACTGGCCTTAAGCAAGTCACGGCCTATCAGCCAAGGGCAGGGCATAGGGCTGGAGACTTCCCACGATCCCCCTGTGGCCAGACCAGCCTGATCCTCTCCTACAGTTTCATGAGGCAAGCATTACCATGCATAATAAACCCCACACGTGTCCCCCCCTGTACACCCATGCAGGCCCCTATGCACGAGGCCCCCCCGTCAGGGGACAGCCCACTTACCGAAACACACCTAACACCCCCACAGCACCCAGAAGCAGAAGTGAGCAGTCTCTGCCTCAGCCAGGCTGCTCCGGAGGCCGCTGACATCACAATGGAGCCTCATTGTCATGTGGCTCTCCCCTGGCTCCCCTTCGAGGCCAGCGCAGAGCAAGGGTGAGACCTTTCAGAGCGGCCAAGTGGGCAGGCTTCCAGCAGCAGCCTGGGAGCTCCCGAGCGGCACGGCAGAGCCGCCGAGCCGGCCGGCAGGGCGTTGGGCCTCGCGTTTCAACTTCTGTTCAGTTCTCCTGTAATGGAAAATTGCTTTGCACAAAGCTAGAGTGTTACTGTTCTTTCCAGCGCCCCTCCCCCGCCCCGCCCCACCCTCGGCAGCCTTCAGCTCAGAGGGACAGTGCCCGCAGGAAGGTGCAAGGAGGCTAGTCCTGGCTTCTTGCTATGTCCCTTGCTTCGGGTCCCGGCCCCCGGTGGTTACTCTTCTCCTTTGGAATGGGGCTGGTGTCAGGGTCAAGGTGTCCAAATAATTGCCAGTGTCAAGCTCAAGAGGTGATCTGCACAGGGAAGCAATTAACGGAATACCCTCCCGACATCCCCCTGAACACCCGGCGCCTGTTCCTCAATGAGAACAGCATCACTAGCCTGCCAGCCATGCATCTGGGACTTCTCAGTGACCTTGTGTACTTGGACTGTCGGAACAACCGGATCCGAGAGCTGATGGACTACACCTTCATCGGCGTCTTCAGACTCATCTACCTTGACCTCAGCTCCAACAACCTAACCTCCATCTCCCCGTTCAGCTTCTCGGTGCTCAGCAACCTGGTACAGCTGAACATTGCCAATAACCCTCACCTGTTATCACTGGACAAATACACCTTTGCCAACACCAGCTCTCTGCGGTATCTGGACCTCAGGAACACCGGCTTGAAGACCTTGGACAGAGCTGCCTTCCACCACCTCACGGTCCTACAGACCCTGTATCTGAGTGGGAACCCCTGGAAATGCAACTGCTCCTTCCTGGACTTCGCCATCTTCTTGATCGTGTCCCATCTGGACCACCCAGGTGAGGGCTTGCCTGGGCATGGGGAAGAGGAGGTAATGGATAGAGGAACTGGCTCCCAAAGAGGTATAAGTCAAAAGACAGGCAGCATGGGAGAAAAGCCCAGTTAGACAGAATGCACATGCTTCCCTACTGCCCTGGGGGTCCACGTTGTGGCTGACTGGAGATGCCACAGGCTCTGTAAGAAATGTTCCGAGATAGGAATGAATCCAAAGAGCTGAGTTCAGGTCCTAAACTCGGCTGCTTTTGAGGAGGTCACCACTTCTCTGAGCCTCAGTTTCCTGATCCACAAATGGGGACAGTAACATTACCTAACACACAGAGCCATCTTACAAATAAAGTGATGTGTACAGATATGATAGGATCCTATAGCTGCAAAGGAACGGGACAAGGACAAGGAACAAGACAAGGACTTGCTGTTCCTTTGGTAAACTGTTGTAGACTGCTTAATTCAGTGACTACATTCTTCCAGGATCTAAAAGCAACTTCAGTCACATATAAGCAGTGCAGGATCCAATGGGATTGTAAGTATAGAAGGGGAAGTTCAATTGAGATGGAGGAGGGGCCTGGAAGTTATCTGGACAATGAGAGAGGGGAGAGACATGGGAGAAGAAAAAGCCTTTTGTTCTGTCTGTGCTGACCTCACCAGGAAGGAAAGAAGGGCACGAATCAGTGGACGGGCACACAGCTTGCTCCCTGTGTGGCAGCAGAGTCTCAGGTCTTACTGGGAGATTCCCAGGCTAGCTGCTGTCACTCCATGCAGATCCCCCACCCCCTGGCCATGGCCCCGGTGGCATCCATCTCTGAGCCTCATTCCCTCCTCTTCTCGTGGAGGTCTCCGTCCCATCCTTTCCCCTCCAGTTCTCCCTGCCCACCAATGCTCTTTCATCCGGGAAAAGCAGAGCTGCAGAGAAATGGTAACTATGAGTGCCACTGCTAGAATCCAGCACATCTGGACTTTGGAGAGAAAAGCACACCCTTCTAAAGCCTGTCTTCCCGCCCTTCCCTGGGTGCATGCTTTCACAGAACCAGCTGCAGGGTCATCCTGCGAAGCTTCCCCCCTGAAGTCCCACCCATGTGACAATATCCTAAGAAAAGTCCTGCCAAAGTGACAGACCTCAAGGGAAACAGAGAGAGGGAACAGGGTGGTGACTGGGAGTGAAAATGTGCCCACTGGGCCTCCCAGGGTGCCCCTCTTAGATCTTTCAGCAGAGCTGGGCTAGGTGATGCAAGCAAGACTCGGGGATGCAAAATTTAAGGAAGTGCACAGAATTTATGCCCTGAGAATGAACACACAGGATAAGAGCCTCCTTAAATTTTGTACTCTAAGTACCTTGCCCTGCTGCCACACACTTTTTTTTCAAACTTTTATTTAATAAATATAAGTTTCAAAAGTACAACTTTTGGATTATAGCGGTTTTCCCCCTATAACCACCCTTCCACCTGCAAACCATCCCTTTTGAGTGATTATAATAAATCAAAAGGAACTAGCTTTGTCAGACATCTTTTTTTTAAGATCCATTTATTTTATTTGGAAGGTAGAGTTACAGAGAGACAGAGAGAGCATCCATCTGCTGGTTCACTCCCCAAATGACTGCAGTGATTGGGCATGTGCCAGGCCTGGAGCACACGTGCCTCCCAATTGGGTGGCAGAGGCCCAAGTACTTGGGTCATCTTCCGCAGACTTGCTTTCCCAGGCTCATTAGCAGGGAGCTGGATCAGAAGTGGAGCAGCTGGGACTAGAACTGGTGCCCACATGGGATGCTAGTGACACAGACAGTGGCTTAACCCACTGTACCACAACACTAGCCCTCAGACGTCCTCTTAACAGTCCTAATCACAAAAGGAGACAAGAGTAGTCATCTTGGATGGGTTTCCCTGCCTGTCTGGCTCCCATTTCTGGGAGCCAGAGATGTCTTCTACTTTTCTCCATAACTGATGCTGTGAGAGTTTCTAGAAAGTTCCCTAGAACTTCACTCCCATGTAATAAATGTGGTTCCTGAAGGGGATTCCCGCCATCGGTGTTCATGTAACTGGCCTGTGGAAGGACCTCATGTTCTCTCGCCTCCTAATTACACACACACATCTTCCAAAGCTCATCAGGTGCCAGGACGACCTTCTCCTTCATTGAGCAGCGTGACCTTGCCTGGCCTGTACCCCAGCCCTTAAGCCAACCACTTCGCCCCCGACCTATTCTCTCATAATCGCGTTTCTGCTTGTTCAGGTGTGTCTTTTTGAATTTTCAGGTTGCCTACTTTGCATTTCTTCACTCTTTAGTTCAGTGCATAAGTGGATAGGATCATAAACCAAGTCTATTTCACCACATGTTTCCAAGGACATCTAAAGGAAGCATCTATTTGGGCAAGACCACAAGTTCCTCAGAAATAAGGTCTGTCTTTTGAGGTAGACAGAGTTCTCATGCACCCCACACGGGCACCCACAACTGTTACTCTGCTCATCCCTCTGCTGTTTAGTAGCCCAGGGAACCCTTCAAACTACTTGATGCAGAAATATGGTCTCATTGTTCCATGTTACTATTGTTTTCTAGCCCTAAGTCAGACATAAGAACAATCTAATTTGTATAGAGCTTTGCACCTGGGAAGTATTCTTTCTTTTTTTTAAGATTTATGTATTTATTCATACAAAAGGCAGAGTTATAGAGAGAGAGGGAGAGACAGGGAGAGATCTTCATCTGAGGTTCATTCCCCAAATGGCAACAACAGCCAGGGCTGGGCCAGGCTGAAGCCATGAACCAGAAGCTTCTTTTGGGGCCCCCATGTGGGTACAGGGTCCCAAGCACTCGGGCCATCCTCCGCTGCTCTCCCAAGCCATTAGCAGGGAGGTGGATTGGAAGTGGAACAGCTCGAACCAGTGCCTATATGAGATCCAGCATTGCAGGTGGCAGCTTAACCTGCTGTGCCACAATGCCAGGTCTGGGGAGTATTTTTTCACTGAGGGTATCTCATTTTTTTTCAGTATTATACCAATTCTTTTTTTTTTTTTTTTGACAGGCAGAGTGGACAGTGAGAGAGAGAGACAGAGAGAAAGGTCTTCCGTTGCCGTTGGTTCACCCTCCAATGGCCGCCGCTGACGGCGCGCTGCGGCCGGCGCACCGCGCTCGTCCGATGGCAGGAGCCAGGAGCCAGGTGCTTTTCCTGGTCTCCCCATGGGGTGCAGGGCCCAAGCACCTGGGCCATCCTCCACTGCACTCCCGGGCCACAGCAGAGGGCTGGCCTGGAAGAGGGGCAACCGGGACAGAATCCGGCACCCCGACCGGGACTAGAACCCGGTGTGCCGGCACCGCAAGGCGGAGGATTAGCCTGTTGAGCCACGGCGCCGGCCTATACCAATTCTTAAATGTTGTGCCCTCAACTGGTGGAAGAGGCCAAGATTAGTATTTTTAACCCTATCTTTGGATGAAAAAAGAGTTTGACTTTCCTAAAAATCACATAGGTGGTAAAAGTCAAGCAAATTATTTTGATTTCAAATCCAGGTCTTTCTGTGAAACTATACTTTGTCTTAAATCCTCACATCACATGGTAACTATTATCCTAGAAATGCATTTAATTATAAATATAAGTCATGCTAAAAGCATATGGCCACAATATCTGAGCCTCAGCTTTGTCCCCTATCTGGCTACCACTTGGACTTCACCCAAGTTCATTTTCATTGGTTAATAAGCACTAACCATCACAAATTCATTTTGCTATACCTGCACTTCCCTTGAAAATCCAGGTTTCACCCAAATCCACACAAACAAAAGGATCAATCTGATCTCAGTGTTTGCTCCATTTGGCCCTACTCAGCCTGGTTCACCCTTCTCATACACACATACAATCACAAACATGCACACAAACACACATACATGCACATACATATGAACAAATATGAAGAAATACTTGCATATACATATCTTCTGCACATACATACCTGCCCACATATTGCATACACACACCATATGTACACACATAAATGAACACAAACACACCTACTTACACATAAAGTTGAACACCCACTGTAATATTCACCTAATGCTTCTCTTGTCCTTTAACCAAATCTCAATATAAGCAAAGATATTTATTTTATTTGAATCTCACATGATGACTCATGGTCCCTGCTAAGTGGAAATATCTTTGTTATTGACAAGCACTCTTGATGAAATCTCAACCTTAAGTTCACTGTTTTATACTGCATGTGCTATCAACATGAGAATCTTTGACTTGTTCTAGTACAGAGCCCACACATTTCTCCCCAAGTGCCCACATTTCAGGAAATAGAATTTCTATGAAATAAGCTGAGAGTGATCTAGCTTTTCATACAGCATAACCCAACTTACAAATAGGTTTATTTTAGGTTTAAAGAGATAGCAAAACTTCGCATTGGGAGATTTTATGTGTGGTGCTTTATGAGGGGCCTTCAAGTATTCGTGGAACCTGAAGAGCAGTGTGACAATGAAATATATATATATATATATATATATATATATATATATATATATATATTCTTTTTACAAGCAAGGCAACCAAGTAAGGGAAGTCCACGATACCACTCAGTTCACCTGTTAGTCCATTTAAATAGTAATTGAGTGCCTATTATGTGCCAAGCATGTGCTCATGAAGCTAAGTAAGAAGTCTGGGCCTGAGTATGGAGACTCACGTGACTCTGGGTTATCTATACCACATGTAGCCCTTGTCCACTCAGGCATAGCAGATTCAACAAGACAGGATAAAAAAGGCCTTTGTGTGCCTATTGTGGGACAGCCTCAGCTACAGGTGACAAAGGACAGACACTGTGCCTGCAGCAGGACCCAGTGTGAAGAGCTCAATTTCTGGAGTGAAGTAGACTTGAGTTATAATCCTGGCCATGCCACTTACAATTTGTGGAATATCTGTTGGGTTTACTTAGCCTCTCTGAACTTGAATTTCCTCATCTGTAAAAGAGAGATAATGATAGAACCAACTTCCTTAGAGCTGTCATAAGGATGAAATAAAAATATTTATGAACTGCTATTAGCATTAAGTTTGACATACTGTATCATTCAATAAGCAAATGGTTGGTATATGTTAAAAAAATAAGACATCAAGAAAATAGAGTAGCAAACATGTACACAACCCAGAAAAGCAAGGGAATTCAGACATTCTCCACACGTATGGTATTAGGGGAAAGTGTATCCTAAGAGACATAACTGAAGAGATATAGATTGGGTGTGGGAAGATGGACAGCAAGTCCTAGGATGGTAATCCCTGAGAAAGTGAGGCAAGGGGACTCCTGGAGGAAGTTGAGTATTAGTTTATGAACACAGGGGTTCAGATGCTGGAGAACCAAGCAAACTAGAAGCCCAAGTAAATTCTTGGCCTCAGCCTAAGCCATGAGATTCAGGGCTGGACTAGCATTAGCAAGGTGGTTGTTCCTGAGCTGCCTGAATCTGAAACTGATGCTCTACCTGGAGACATGTCCCACTTCCAGAGACAGGTATGGATGTGCAAACAGCTTCCTAGGGATGAGGGAAAGAGAGTCAGCACAGCTGTGGGGCAGACATGGCCTTGAGGGAAAGGAGTCACCACCATAGTGTGACTTTTTTGAGCTAAGAGTGCCAAGCAATAACTTTGCCCCAAATCTTCCCATCCACTGCTTACCACTGAGCTGAAATTAGCCTTTAGAGATTCAACCCTTTGGGCCCCAGAAGGTGTTATGATCTTGAAAAGGGCCCTGCAAAAAAAAAAAAAAAAAACATAAGCTCCTGGGAAGAATAATGTAAGTGCTCCTTAGCCTTTATCAGCTGTCATACCAGAGGGAGGAGTGAATTTTTGGGAAATTCATTTATCCAGGATTAATTCTGCAACAGTGAAAAACCATGAAGGAAGTTAAAGCTGTGGCTGGCACTGTGGCACAGCAGGTTAAAGCCTGAACACTGGCATCCCATATGCGCACCAGTTCTAGTCCTGGCTGCTCCTCTTCCAATCCAGCTCTCTGCTGTGGCCTGAGAAAGCAGTAGAAGATGGCCCAAGTCCTTGGGCTCCTGCATCCACGTGGGAGACCTGGAAGAACCTCCTGGCTCCTGGCTTCGGATTGGCACAGCTCTGGTCAATTGGGGAGTGAACCAGTGGATAGAAAACCTCTCTCTCTGTGTGTCTCTCTCTCTTTCTCTCTCTCTCTCTCTCTCTCTCTCTCTCTCTCTCTCTCTGCTTCTCCTTATCTCTCTGTGTAACTCTGACTTTCAAATAAATAAATAAATCTTAAAAAAAAAAAAGGAAGTAAAGCTACAGGCGGGAAATGGAGAAATCTTAAAAGTAAAAACAGCAAGGCAATAGCATGGCCTTCCATTATGTCATTTTTGGCTGAGGATGTCCCTTACATAGTAGAAGAAGTTGAATGCTTCATTCCCCTTATTTCACCATAAGGCTGAATTGAACAAGAAGATGGAAGTATCCTCAGATTGGCGAGGAAATTAGTGCTACTTTCAAAGATCTGGAGCAAAGGAAACCCCCCAATGGCACACTTTTCAGATGTATTGAAACATATTCAATCCTCAGAGTTCACATATTCACTTCCCAAACAAAAATTACAGCAGAAATGGAGGTGTGTAGTGAAGTACAGGTGCCCGGGTGCACTATATAGGATAAAACAGGCCCACACATTCCATTTCCTTTTCGGTCCAGCAGGTAGGAGGACTGATTCCTGGTGGGAAATCTAATTTTCCAGTCACTAATGCTATGTGAAGGGAAGAGTGGCAGTCAAGTTCTTCCCAGGATATTCTATGTGCCCTTGTGGGGCAGGGTTGAATGTTTCTCAGAATGCTCTCAAAAATGTACTCAACACTAAACTTCTGGACACAGAAACCTGGCCTTCTGACACCCTCTTTCCCTAATTCTCAAAGTCTGGTCCAGTGCTGGTCAACAGGAGTTTCTGCAGCATGGAAATGGTGGTGATATGTGTGTCCAGGACAGCAGCAACTGGCTACAGGTTGCTGCTATTAAGTATGCTGTTGAGCTCTTTTTTTTTTTTTTTTTAGATTTATTTATTCATTTGAAAGGCAGAGTTTCAGAAAGAGAGAGAGAAAGTCTTCCATCTGCTGATTCACTCCCCAAATGGTGAAATGAAGCCAGGAGCCAGGAGCTTCCTCTGGGTCTCCCACATGGGTGCAGGGGCCCAAGCACTTGGGCCATCCTCTGCTGCTTTCCCAGGAGCATTAGTAGGGACCTGGATGGGAAATAGAGCAGCTGGGACATGAACCAGCACCCATACAGGATGTTAATGCCTCAGGAAGCGTCTTTACCTGATATGCCACAGCACCGGCTCCACTGTTGAGCTCTTGAAAATTGGCTACACCAACTGAGGGTCCCAAAATTTTAATTTAGTGGATACTTCACTGGTTTGGGAAGCCTTTTAACTTAAGATACTTAAGCTGGAACTTGAGAATCCATTCGCCTCGCAGTTAAGGGAGTACTGAGCCAAGCTTAGCACAGAGATGGCCTTATGCCCAAGTTCAATGTTGTTCTCCAGTGCCATGGTATTTCCATGCTGTCAAGCACACCATAGTTCATTCAACTCTAAAACATCCTCCTGTCTTAAGCACATTCAGCTCCACTAGAACAAGGCCTCTATCCCCCAGTGGACTCAGTGCCTCAGACCTTCTTTCCAGACATGACCTGCTCAGACAGTGGTTTTCAAACTCTGATAAGCACAAGAATCTGAGACCCCGTGTTCTGAGATCTGAGATGCCATGACCTGCAGGTGATTCTTGGGTCACTTTTCAGAAACACTATGGCAATGTCTAGACTTAGCAACTGCTCCAATTGGTGACTAAATTGATTTGCAATTAGATGGTAATGGCTAATAATGTTTTGAAATGTCTCCCTCTAAGAGCAATGGCAATTTGACAAGGAACAACAAGAAACGGTGAGAGCCCAGCAAGTAACAGGCTGCGAAGAGTAGGAGTCGCAGTTTGAGGACAAAGGGTCCCTCTGCGTCAGCTGTTAAATTATAGTCCTTAGGCAGCCCTCACTGAGCCTGGACCAGGTGCTCCAGAGGTGGGTAGACAAAGCCACCCAGGGACATGTGCAGGGAGCAGATGGGCTGGGTCATGTGCTGCCGCAGGTCCAAGTCATTTTGAGGGCATTTTGAGAGAGAACATCTTCGTTTCATTCCGAGGCTATTTCATCCTGTATTCAAGACTGCTATAATAGGATAATGGCCCCATTTCAACCCACCAAGTACAAAGTCATCCACAACTGTGCCAAAGCTTAGATTGCCAGAATGCATTCAGGCCCTTGCACTATTCCACTATTAACACTTACCCATCTCCTCCATCAGGGAAATTGAAATACAGACCAAAGGCCAAAAAGAAAAAAAAAAATAGCTGGGCATCAGATAATTCCAAGGCTGCTCTGCCAGGCTGGCTCTCCTACCTTGTAATAAACTCCCTGGCCTATAGCTCCCTCCTGCAGAAAGTTGTAAGAGCAGCCTTCTAGGGGCAACAGGAGGCAGAAAGGGGTACATCTGAGTCAGTGATCCCTCAGCCATCTAGAAATTCAGAGCACAATGGGAGTAGCAGGAACAGTTTAGGAAGAAGCCCTAGGTGACCCTGGCTCACTCCCTAATTCAGCGTAGCTGAGATCCCTGAGAGTCGGTGATCTCAGGTTCCTTCAAGCTCTGTAGCACCAGGTCCTTACTCATGACCCATCAGCTCTCCCAGTGTCACACAGGCCTCTGAGAAGCAGAAGAGCAAGGCTGGCCAAAGGAGCCAACCTCGATTTCCTCATCTCTAGAGGTGAAGTGCGCCCCAACCTTGAAATAATCCAGTGAAGAGTGACTCTGGCTACAAAAAAAGGACAGGGGTCCAGCCTTAAGGGTTTGATTTTTTTTAAAAGATTTATTTATTTATCTGAAAGTCAGTTACACAGAGAGAGAAGGAAAGGCAGAGAGAGAGAGGTCTTCCATCCACTGGTTCACTCCCCAGTTGGCCACAACAACTGGAGCTGGGCCAATCCGAAGCCAGGAGCCAGCAGCTTCCTCTGGGTCTGCCATATGGGAGTAGGGGCCCAAGGACTTGGGCCATCTTCTACTGCTACCCAGGCCATAGCAGAGAGCTGGATGGGAAGTGGAGCAGCCAGGACTTGAACTGGTGCCCATATGGAATGCCAGCGTTTCAGGTCAGAGCTATAACCTGCTGTGCCACAGCGCCAGCCCCCTTAAGGGTTTTGAAAAATTTTCTGGGGAATAAGCCATGTTTCCTTAGATGCTCTGGTAGACCTACAAACCTGGAGGTCGTGACAGGAAAGATCCTGCTCTAGGCAACTAGGCAAGCCCACAGCAGCAGTGAGAATGGAGAGGTGTAGACAAGCCAGAAGGAGTCACTTAGAAGGTGGAAACCTCAGGACTTGGGCCTGAACTATATCTCCTCATGGTTCCTTGTACTCCCATCATAACTTCTCACACAATTCTAAGTAGCTAATAAATTATATTCACTTAAATTCTGTCTTCCACATAGGCTGGACGCTCTATGAGAGCAAGTCTGAATCTTTAGAAACTAGCACAGGTCTGACACAGAATACACTCAATAAATTTTCACTAAATGAGTGAAAGAGATGAATAATAAAGGAAAAGGGAAAATCAAAGATAGTTCCCAAGACCTCGGTTTGGACAACCTTGGGGACTTCAGTGAGACAGACATTCGTAAAGAGGGGACAAAAATGGAGCCCCATCTTCAGTTTGATCAGAGGGGAGTTTCTTGTTAACAGGAATTTGAATGTTCTGGTCTGAAATTCTGAATAGAGAACAAGACATAAAATATGTGTTTGGGGATCATATCTCTTTTGGTTCACTGGTGATTATCAAAACCAATCAGAAGATGAGGCCAGGGAAGAGAGTTTAGAATGAGGGGACAACAGGGGCCAAGGACAGAAGCTTTAGAGAAAGCCAATATACTATTATAGGACCAGGTAAGGAGGGGTAACCTAAGCACAGCACTGGGAAGGAACAGCCAAAGGTAGGAAATCAGAAAAGGTACATGGAAGCCAAAAAATCCCAACACGTGGGAGCAAGTCAGGCAGAAATTGAAAACTGTCCATCAGATTTGGCTACCCAGAAACCCCTAATGTTGTGGGCAGTTCTGGTGGTGTGGTGGGAATAGACACCAGACAGCAATAGGCTATGGGCTGAACAGCGAAAAAAGAGAAACAATGTCAACTGTTCTACTAAGAAACATGACTGTGGACCGAGGAAATAGAGTGACAATTGGACAAGGAACAAAAAGCATGAGTGTATTTTGCCAGAGAAAAGGGATCTGTGTTCATGTTCATCTGATGATGAGAAAGGGTTGATGCAGTGAAAAAGACATAAAGGGGAGAGATAGCTCCCAAGGGTTTCCAAATGGAAAGGGTAGGCTGGGAATGGGGGCAGGCATCTTTTCTGTCCTCCAGGACTGCAGAGATGGAAATGGGGTTAAGCACAATTGGGAACAAGTGTGACAATGTATGGCAATCGAGGGGCCCACCCTGAGAGCCTCTATTTTACTTTTAATAAGAGAAAAGACAAAGAATATGCTTATAAGGTACATGAGTTTCACATGCTTTCTGTAAGACCAACCCAGTTATTATAAAAGATTCTTTTGTTCTTCACATTCTAGTTGATCAGGTAGAACTAAGATGGCCTATGGATCCAAACTGGTTTTTAATCCTGCCTCTATCACTTACCAACTACTTGACTATGGAGGTTCCCAGTCTCCATGAAACCCAGGTTCCTCATCTGTAAGATGAAGATAAAACAGAACTCGTTTCCTGGGGTAGTGATAGCTAAATGAAATAACCCACATGAAACTTTAGAATTACACTGGTACATGTTTGACCAAGGCTAGCTAGCATTGTTGCTACAATTCTTCAAGAAAGTGAAGAGCCCGGTTGGAGCCTGGTTGCCTGGTAACAATTCTGAATGCCACATGGGATGCAGAGAAGGTGTAGAGCAGTGTGGTTTACAGAAACAGGGTAAGCACATGACACCTTTCTGATACACCTCAAGAGCAGCCAAGCTCATCAGAGCAGGGGAATTAAAACCTTCAACATGACAACATAATGTAAAAACCATCTAACCTGATGCCTGGTCCATACCCAAGGATAACTTGATCACATGGTGATACCTTGGCCTTCCTCTCACTCAAATGTCTCAGTCTGCTTTCTGTTGCTAGTAACACAATATTGCAGACTTGATGAGTCATAAAGAAAAAAGTTCTGTTTTGGCTCTCAGTTCTGGTCCAAAGTCCAGGGACCACAACTGTTAATGGCCTTCTTGCTGGCAGAGCCCCAAGATAGCACAGGGCATCACATGTGATTTTTATAGTAGATCCACTTTCAGGATAATCCATTGACCCAATGATCCATAAATATATTGATAGAATAAATGGGTTAATCCATTCATGAGGGCAGAGCCCTAATCACCTCTTGAGAGTTCCACTTGGTCCTTCCTTTTACTATCTCATAATGGGAATTAAATTTCAACATGCATTTCAGAAAGGACAAACCCTTCTCAACCCATAGCACCAAATGAAGGACTAGCTAATAGATCTGACACATCCAGTGAAAAAATACTTAGGACTAGGATTAAAGTCATGTTAGATAACCCCTGTCATTGTCAATGTGTTTTCTTCCAATAGTCAAGATGCTTTGGCCATGGGGGAAGGTAGAATGGAAGGAGGAAAGAAATAACATTATGTTCTTAGAACTGTATCTACAAATCACATTGAATCTGTTAAAAACTAATTTAAAACTTTAAAATAAATTAATTATTTTATTTTTAAAAAGATGTTTGTTCACAACATTTGGCATTATTATCCCCGTTTCACATTCACAGAGAGTTGAGAAGCCCAACCTGGCACCTTCAGGCATTCATTGACTGGTATAACTGAGCACCTACTAGGTGCCATGGACTGGAGCAGACACCAGGCATATCACTGTGACTAGAAACAGACATGCTATCATGGAATGTACATTCTAATGGCAGAGGAAGATAATAAATAACATAATGATAAGTGCTATAGAGGAAAATAAAGGGGAGGCATGTGCCCAAGATTTGAGCATCAAACTGAATAAAGTAAGGGGCAAGTCATAGAAGCGTGGAGTGGTAGAGAGAGGGTCTTTATAGACAGAGGGAGAGCACATAGAAAGGCAATGGGATGGAAGGATGTTGACTGATTAGACTATGAATATGGCTTGCGTGGAGGACAGGAAAAAGAGAATTGAGAAAGGAAATATCAGAGACTAGATCATAACAGAAAAACAGGTCATGGAGAGGCTTTTAGTGTTATGCTAAAAGTGATGGGAAGGAAGTGTTTTGAGCAGGGAAATAGCATAATCTATGATGTACAGCTTCTCCCCACAACTGAATGGAGAAGAGTATAGAGGAAAGGAAACAGATGAGTTAGGAGCCCAGCACAGCTCAGGCAAGGGAGGATGGTGGTTGGGATATGGCTAGTGGTTCAGATGATGATTCAATACAAAAAGTCAGGACATATTTTGAAGGTAGGACTAACAGAATTTTCTTATGATTTGAACATGACACATAAGAGAGGAAGCAGAGAAGACTCGAATGTTCCTACTTGGTCATCAGATAAATGGTGGCGCCCTTCAGCTACTGAGATTTTCTAAGTTTCTAGTTAACCTTGAGAACAACTGTGTACTATCTGGATTTCTCTGAGCAGGTGGGTGGTTAAGCAGGTCTAGTTGTGGGACAAATAGAGAAGAAGCTAGAGTTTACCTTTAACTTCCAAGAATACTCTGGTACCATCTCCTGACCCCATTACAGCCTAACTAAGAAAGATAGCAGCATAGGCTTACCCCAGGGCCTTAAGGGACTAAGTTGTCCACAACTTTCCCAGAAAATGTTACATTTAGTCTTAGTTTATTGGTGAGACAGAAGAATTCATCTCTTGGCAAGTACCTGAGAAGGTGTTACGGGGAAAAGGTAACTTTCTCTTGTAAATCATACCCACATGCACCCAGTTACAGCAAAGCCCAATCCTGTAACCTAAAATGGCTGCAATGCACAGAAATAATCAGATGCAAATTGCTAAACTCCAGAGCCCCTTTACAGTGTTCCCTGAGTCTATGATTCACATTTAACCCTTACTGAACTTTGGACTCAATCCAAAGGGAGAAAATGGTATTAGACAAGACTGTACTTTGCACAGCTCAACTCACCAAAAATACTTAGAGTTTCAAGATGATATGGACGGTTTAGGCCATTAGTCAGCACATAACTTCTATAAAAGGCCAATAATAAATATTATAGGCTTTGTGGGCCTCCACTGCAACCACTCAACTTTATCATTGATACAAAAACAGTTTAGAAAATAGTGAAAGGGCGGCCGGCGCCGTGGCTCAACAGGCTAATCCTCCACCTTGCGGCGCCGGCACACCGGGTTCTAG
This sequence comes from Sylvilagus floridanus, assembly GCA_949820135.1. Lineage (NCBI taxonomy): Eukaryota > Metazoa > Chordata > Mammalia > Lagomorpha > Leporidae > Sylvilagus > Sylvilagus floridanus. The sequence goes on from OX463225.1 coordinate 127,115,774, forward strand.
TCCCGGTCGGGGCGCCGGATTCTGTCCCGGTTGCCCCTCTTCCAGGCCAGCCCTCTGCTGTGGCCCGGGAGTGCAGTGGAGGATGGCCCAAGTGCTTGGGCCCTGCACCCCATGGGAGACTAGGAAAAAGCACCTAGCACCTGGCTCTTGCCATCGGATGAGCGCGGTGCGCCGGCCGCAGCGCACCATCCACGGCAGCCATTGGAGGGTGAACCAACGGCAAAGGAAGACCTTTCTCTCTGTCTCTCTCTCTCACTGTCCACTCTGCCTGTCACAAAAAAAAAAAATAAATAAAAAAAAAAAAAAAAAAAAAGAAAATAGTGAAAGGGCAAGAATGACAGCATTCCAATAAAACTTGATTTACAAAAACAGGTAGAAGGCTGGGTTTGGTCAGACAGAACCCTGGCTTCTGGGATCATGAGAAGAGAGCTGAATGATGAGGTAGGCTAATGCAGAAGTCAGTACTAGGACTAGAAATGTTTGCAGGACCATGAATGAGGCTCTGAGAAGGGCACCCGGCTGGCCAGCTGGCATCGCAGTTGCCAGGCTGCTACACCTCCCAGTCCAGGTTCTCTTCTAGGGAATCATCTCCCCTGGGCCACCCACAGGACAGCAGATTATAATAGTGATCTCTTCAAATCCCACCAGGGAACTTATCCTAAACAGATCAAAGACACAAGAGATCAAGATGTGACTTTGGAGACCAATAATCTACCCATTCTCCCAGGTATGCGTTCAACAGACAATTACTTAGCAAATCCTGTGTGCCAGAGACAAGGATACCAAGTGAACAGAAAGGGCCTCTGCTCTTGAGGGGTTCTCGAGCCCTAACTGGGGGGTAATCGTAATCACCATTGATGTCACACTGCAGCACCTCCATTCCCACACTCTTCCTGTTGTTTCCTCTATAAAGTCACGGAGGACAAAGGAGGTGCTCCTTCTGACTCAAGGCTTTCCTCTCCATTTGATTCAGAGACCACCTATTCCTGCCTCCTCAGGAACCACCCCCCCCAGGTCACTGAACCCTTCTCAGACTCCAACAGGGCAGGCAGCAATCAGTATCACCTACTGTGGAGTGATCTCACATGGAACCTGCTGCTTGGTTCCTTTTTTCCAACAGAGCATCATGTCAGTATGACAGCAAGCCCATAGGGTGGTAAAAAAATTAAGATTTAATTAATTCAGCAAACATTCCCTGAATTCTAGCATGTGTTAGTCATCTGTGTTAGTATTCTTTCATTACTTCATTTACTCTTTCCTGAAGGAAACAAAGGAGGTTTATTTCAGCTTACATTTGGAGGGTACAGTTCAGGATTAGGCAGCTCCATAGTCTGGTATCAGATGGAAGCTGATCATGGCAGATGTGGAGGACTGACCATATGGCCAGTCAGGAAGGAGAGACAGAACAGCTAGGCCAAACTTGAACACAGGTAATCAACTCCTTGTGAGAACCACACCCTCCAAGTTCACACCCCCTAGTAACCTAAGCACCTTCCTCCAGACCCACCTGTCAGATACCATAATTGAATTAAGTCTCCACCCCTAATTCTGCAACCATTGATAGTAATTCAAACATCGGCCTGAGTTTCGGAGGGGTCTTCTGAGTCCATCCTCTTACTCTACATTGCCACTGCCTGGAACCTCCCCACCCCCAGTCAGCCCAGATGGTTCCTGAGCAAGGGCTCTCTGGAGACTCAGGGCAGCCTGCATACAAGACCTGGCTCCTCCAGGGCATCAAGGCCCTAGGATCCTGCAGCAGACACCTGGGAAGAACTGTGATCCATTGTGCAGGCCAAGAGAAAAAGCAGTTCTTTCTAGGAGGGGACTTGAGAAAAAGGTTCATGCAACACGGAAGTAAAAGATAAGTTTATTTTGACACAAAAAACCATTCTGAAATCTGCTGATGATGTGTCCTCAAAAAGTTCACGAAAAATGCATACTATGTAAAAAAAAAACTATGCAAGGATTTCAAAATTATTGTCCCCCAAATAAACATCTTTTAATTCTATTTTCCATTTTCTTATGATTGATTCATTTATTTGAAAGGCAAAGCAACAGAGAGAGAAGGGTCTTCTGTCTGCTGGTTTACTCTCCTGAAGGCTGCAACAGCCAGGTCTGGGCCAGACTGAAGCCAGGAGCCAAGAACTCCCTTCCCATCTCCCACATGGGTGACAGGGGCCAAAGTACTTGGGCCATTATTTGCTGCCTTTCCAGACACATTAAGAATGATACAAGAAATGCTGTGGATGAGTTCAGGTGTGGTAACAATTAACATGTCCTCTGAGGTAGCACATGGGGTGGTTGGGGAAGGTCTCTTTGGAGTGGGCTAGATATTGAAAGATGGAAAGAACTTGATCCTGCGAAAACTGGAGAAATGGGTATTTGGTGCAAAAAAAAAAAAAGCCACATAACAAAGTCAGCTAGAGATGAGGGCAAGGGTAGGGCTCAAGCCTAGAAAATATGTTGTTTGGTTTGTCTGAAGCAAAGGTGGGCTGCTGGGGGTGCTGAGAAGTAAAATGGAAAGGGAGAAGGGGGCAGAGCCTCAGAGTCTCCACAGGCCAGGCCAGGTGGTCTGAATATTATTCTGAAGCCCACACGGAAGTTTAAGCTAAAATGTATCGGAAAGACCTATACCTGAAGGAGGTAATGTGGCAGGAGTGTGAGACATGAGCCAGCAGTGAGAAACATGGAAATGATGGAGACACGGAGACAGAGAGAGGAGAGCCCCAATTTTGGCAGTGACAGTAGGGAAAGGGAGACAGATGGTGGCAGCAGCAGAATAAACCCAGGTCTCCCTCCCAACAGAGCCACCCACATCCCTCACTTAACAGCAGCCTCACAATGCATTAAAATCACTGCCTAATTGCTCCTTTCAAAGCTAATGCTCCGAAATGGGAAAACGTGTTTTCAGTGTTTAGTCTCATCTCTGCCTCCCCAGCCCCAATTTAAAAGCCCAATCTTTTTAAATGTAGAATGAGATTAAAAAAAAAAAAAAAAAAAACACCCTAGACGCAGCCCAGGCCCTCGAATCCCACGTTTGCCTTTCACAGGTACGCCTTTCTTTGTGTGTTCCTGCATATCTGGCAGTTTGGCCAGGTGACCCTAGCCCTCTCCTGATAGAATTCCTGGACAGTTCCCAGGAGCCTTCCCTGACCCAGAGGTCCTCAAGCCAGGCAGATTGGCAAGAGGTCTACAGGCATAACTGTGCTCCTGTCCTATCCCAAGCTCAACCGCTTCCTCTACTTGAGAGCTCTGGCACAGGGCAGGGAGACTGAGTCCAGAGAAGGGCCTCTTCCTGTCCTCCTCTCTGTAGTTGCTGCTCAAAGTGAGTGTGACATGGTCTCTGCACTGGGTGTTCCTTCCATGTCTACCTCCTGCAAGAACAAGTCCTCAACAGCACTGCAAACTTCAGGTCATTTTGTTCAATGTAGCCAAGTAGCTTCCCTGCAGGTGCATGGATGAGACGCAGGTGCAGCTCATGGTGTCCAGGTGAAATGGACTCTGCTCTTTCCAGCCACCTACACTCCACTGCCTCTTTTTCAGCTCACTCCTGTGCTCTTGTCTCTAATTCTCCTGCTTCTGGTTCCCATTAGGACTTCCATAACTGAACCTGATTTCCCTGGCTTCCTTAGTCACCATGGGTATTGATGCTTTCACATAGACAGGTACAACCCTGAAGTTTACAGGGAGCTTCTGTCCACGGTAGCTTCTGTTGCATCTCCCACTTCTGCAAAACAAATTCAGACAACTCAGTCCTGGTTTTCTCTCTTATTTCCTGCCTAGATCCTGCAGAACCTTCAACCACAAAACCTCCCGAGAATCAGTTTACTTATTTGTAAAAATAAGGATAAAATTATGGCCACCACAATTGTTTTAAAAAGTAAATGATGGAGTGAGTGTTGTTCAGCAGGTTAATTTTCAGCTTGGTGGGGGTGGGGAGGATGACAGGGGCATACACTCTACATCAGAGTGTCTGGAATGGAGTCCCATCTCCACCTCCCATCCAGCTCTCTGCTAATGCACCTGTGAAGCAGCAGGTGATGACCCAAGTTGGGTTACTGCCATCCATATGGGAGACCCAGATGAAGCTCCTGGCTCCTGGCTTCGGTCTGGCTCAGCACTTCCTGGCTGTTGTAGGCATTTGTAAAGTGAACCAAAGGATGGAGGATTCTTTCACTTTCTTTCTCTCTCTTCCTCTCTCTCTCTCTCAGTCTCTCCCCCACTTTCTCTGTCATTCTCCCTTTCAAATAAGTAAACATTAAAAAAAAAAATTTAAGGGTGTCAGTGTTGTAGCATATGGGTAAAGCCACTGCCAGCATCCCATGTGGGCAGTGGTTCAAGTCCCCAGCTGTTCCACTTCTGATTCAGCTCCCTGCAATGACCTGGGAAAAGCAGCAGAAAGCCAGCCCACGTACTTGGTCCACTATCACATACATGGGAGACCCAGATGAAACTCATGGCTCTTGGCTTCAGCCTGGCTCAGCCCTGGCTGTCGCAGTCATTTGGAGAGTAAGCCAGTAAAAAGAAGACTTCTCTTTCTGTCCCTCTGTGACTCTGACTTTCAAATAAATTTTTAAAAAATATATAAGGAACTCCAAAAAAGTTCATAAAATGCAATTAAATGATGCTTCAAAAAATAAAAGAATTAAATGAAGGCCAGGTATTTGCCCTAGCATTTAAATGTTGTTATACCTGCATCCCACATCCAGGTGCGTAGGTTCAAGTCCTGGCTCTGGTTCCCAATCCCAGCTTCCTGCTAATGCAAACACTGAGAGGCAACAAGTGATGGCTCAAGTATTTGGGTCCCTAACACCTACATGGTAGACTGAGTTTCTGTTCCCAGTTCCTGGCTTCAGCCCTGTTCCAGTCATGGTTATTGCAGCCATTTGGGGAGTTAAGCAGCGGATATGAGATATCTCTCTCTCTTTCTCTCTCGCTCTCTCTCTCCCCTGTGTGTGTGTGCCTCTTAAAATAAATAAATTTTTTAAAAAAATATTTAAATGGTATAACATTTGTAGGTTACTCAGCATATAGTAAGAGTTTAGTAAATATAGCTGCTATTAGAATCTTAATCATGGTTATAGCAAGCCCACATCTCAGCCCTGAGTCTGAGCTCACTTATCTAAAGCATGCCAAGTATATTTACCTGGGTACCCCCCAGAGGCACCAGTGTGGCACATCAGAGGAGTTAGTAAAACACAGGGCTAAGGATAAAGCTCCAGAGATTCTGTGCACCAGACTTAGTAGCATACCTTCTCAACCTGTGTCGATTGATCCCCTACTCCATCCTGAGCATAGATATCATTCTTTGCATTTTGTAAGATATGGAAATGGGACTCAGAGATGACTGGATATCCTGCCAAAGTTTGCAAAATTAGCAAGTGACAGAGTCTAGATTGGAACCCAGGTCTATCTAGCTTCAGAACACACTTTTTCTTCTGCCGTGGACGGAAGTCCCTGGGACTGGTGGTGGGGAGGTGCTCAGAGAATTAGCCAGGGAACTGAGCCAGCTACTAAAAAGGACTGAAGACACATACACTGTGTGAGCAACCCATGAATGTCAACCCCACTGCTGAGAAGTGGAGCTGCTTCCCCTGCTATGATCTTGTCCCTCCGAGTTCCACCTGACTTCTCCCGGTGGGAGAACACTCAGTCGGCATCTCCAGGGACTCTCATCCCTCCCTAGAGTCAAGTCAGATGTTTTATGATGCTCTTAAGTAGCACTAGTGGGCCCTAGCTGAACTCAGGCACAGTTGAAGTGAAAAGGACAAAGTGAAGGGGAGAGGTGGGGGCAAAAGGGAGGAAGAGGGGAGGTCAATGGTGAACACTCATGGAGATCTGGGGAGTGTCAACACTCCAGGGAAATCTGGCTCAAGTTTCCTACCTCCTGGCCCTTGTTGTGGTCTCTCTGTCCTTGGGGACCCATAAGAAACAAGCCCATTCTCACTTACCAAATGCAGCACAGCCAGTCTGGAGGGCAAGGGATGCAGTCCAGGCAAAGTCCTCACAGGGCAGTGTGCCACCACATCTCCCAGGAAGCTTGCTAACATGCAGAATCCAGTTCAGGGGGCCCAGGGTGGGGCCTGAGATTCAGCATCTCTAACAAGTTTCAGCTGAAGCAACCACTGCTGTTGGCCCACCCACCACACATTGAGCAGGGAGGGTCCCAGGCAGCGCCTGGAGGCTCCCTTTGGCCTCAGGTCCCTGGAAGAGCCACTGTTTCAGCCCCATGCCCGCTGTGTTTTTATTTATAGATGGTCCAAATGCCACGTGCGTGGAGCCCACGGAGCTGTTGGGGTGGCCCATCACCCAGGTAGGGAACCCACTCCGCTACATGTGCATCACACACCTGGATCGCAAAGACTACATCTTCCTGCTGCTCATCGGCTTTTGCATCTTCTCGGCGGGCACCGTGGCCGCGTGGCTCACAGGTGTGTGTGCTGTGCTATACCAGAACGCCCGCCGCAAGTCAAGCGAGGATGAGACCGAGGACGAGGCCAGCCACAGGGTGGAAGTCACCAGGAGGATTTTTCAAACCAGGGCTAACTCAGTGCATAGTGGGTTTCCTCAGCTGATTTAGTTACAAGAGACCACTGTCTGATGTGCCCACAGCCTCCCCCTGCCCGGCTTTCTTTCTTGCCCCAGCCCAACACTATGTAACTGTCTTAGAGACTGAAGCCTACTAGTAAAATAAATAAATGTTGGCCACTTCACAGCTTGGTCCCTCCCTGCTCCACCAGCCTCTTCAAGCTCAGCAGGTTGGGGCAGCACAAAGCCTAGAAACCTTGTTGGAAAGATCTAAGTGCTGAGGAAGCCCACACCCAAAGCAACTCAACTCAGCGTTTAACCATCGCCTACTATGGACCCAAGCTAAGTGGTGCAGGGTAAGATATGAGAACCACAGTATTTCAAATCTTCCTCAAAAAAAAAAAAAAATGAACCATTTAGGGAAAGTCAAGACTGACATATGTCAATGGGCCATCTCTACTATCCATCTCATAATGATGACAATTACCCTACAATGTTGATACTGTTTAATAGTGAGAAGTCGAGGCCTGGACACATTTAATGATTGACTTTGCCACCCCCTCAATGGTTAGTAGCACAGACTCCCAAAGCCTACTTTCTCTCCTGTCCATGAGGCTGCATCTCCAGGAAACTTTTAGCAACATAACCAAAGTTCAACATATAAGCCTTGGACAAGACAAAGCAATGAAGCACATGGAGGCGGCCAGCACTTATTGAGTCATCACCAAGTGCTCATCATTGTATCAGCTTTCCACATGTTTTCTCGCGTACTTAGTGCTCATAACAACCAGGTCAGGTAGTCCCACTACCCTCCTGCTTATGAGGCTCAGAGAGGCAACATAACCAGTTCAAATCCCACAGTGGATGTAAAGCAAAGCAAATGGTTGAACCCAGGTTCTGCCTGACACCAAACACCATGCTCCATGCACCAGGAGCTGCTGTCTTTCCTGAAGTATTAGACAGAGTGACAATGGTTGCACGGGCATGGTCCATCTCTCAGAGCTGGTCAGAGGAAGGGAAAGAGAGTAGAAGAAAGAGAAGGCTCAATTCAGGCTTAAAGTACAGGTTGTCCTTTTCTCTCTAGCCAGATCAAATGATGCTCATTTTCAGGGCTCCGCTCAAACCCCCACCAGGAAGCTAGCTGTCCCTGGTCTCCCAGCCAGAGTCATCTTTACCCTGAATTACACTGTGACTTGCATATGACTCCAATCGCCACTCCCTCCCCCATTTGTTTGGTGCAATGGTTAAAAGTGAATTCTTGAATCAGGAACCAGGTTCAATGCACTCAGCCCCTGTGTAGGCTTGGGCTTCCTGTTTGTAATGATCTTGAGGTCAGAGACAACCTATTCCCATTTCTAGTCACACAGCACTTGGGATTTCTGATACAAGATTGGGGCAATAAATGTTTATCATTGCATCGTTTAAGTCCCAACCCTCCAATTTCTACCTTGTTATCCTGCAATGAGGGGGAACTCTGGCCAGCCTATTTCACATCTGTGTACCACAGTTTCTTCACATGTAAATGGCAATCATTAGAGTGCTTATATCATATAGATACATTGTGAGAATGAAATGAATAGAAATTATAAAAGAATAATAAACTTTATCAGGGAATAATTTTAGACTTCCAGAAAAGCTACAAAAATTGTGCAGAGTGTTCCCCTATACACCTCATCCAATTTCCCCTAAGGTTATCTCACATTACAATGGTACGTTTATCAACGCTAAGACCCTTACATTGCAATAAGTCTTGACTCCATTTGGATTTCACCAGGTCTTTTTCAATGAATTTTCCCCTTTTCAGGATCCAATCCAGGTTATTATATTTGTATTTAGTATTTCTTTTAAAAATAATCACACATAATAATTTATCTAACACCTGCAACTCACTTCCATATGCCAGGCATTGCTTCAAGCACATATACAAAGTTATCACAAAAGTTCATGAAAAATTAAATTAAAAGAAAATGTGAATTTTCCGTGAACTTCTCAAAGCTTCCCTCTGTGTGTGTGCATGCTCTGATTGATATCTACATGCATTGACTCACTGAATTGTCATAATAACTCTATGATGTAGGCATTATTATTATTCCCAGTAGACCATGAAATCAAAGCTAAAGAGGTGAAGTAACTTGCTAAGAATTACACCGCTAGCAAGGTCAGAAATTATTGAGACTACAGACTAATTCCTAGAAAGCATCAAGGAATCCTACCTCTCGGGAAGTTTAACTACCAAAAAAATCTGGACAAAATAAACATGGATTACAGCTTTTCACAATAGCCTCTCCACCAAGACAGTGAGTGAATCTTCCCACAATAACTCATTCCACAGAAATGGACCAAGCACTTACTGTGATCAGCACTGGGAAGATGACAGGGAAGCAGGCATAGCACATAGCTCAGGGATCTTCCCGTTCAGTTTAATGGAAACACAGGTAAACAGGCAATTTCAGCACAGAATGGTGTGTGGAAGGTAGGCACAGGAGGAGACTCGGAGGAGGGGCACCTCACCCAGGAGGTATTATGCTTCCCAGAGAAGCCACATTGAAGTAGAAGCTTGAAGGTTGAGTTGGAATTAGCCAGGCAAAGTGGCCCACAAGGAGGTGGGTGACAAAAAGACATTGTAAGCAACAGGAATTGCATATACAAAGGCTTGGGAGTAAGGAGCCTGGCGTGCCATCTTGGATGCAATGTAGACTCCAAGGGAAGACAGAGAAGGGAAATAATATTCAAGAAGCAAGGCCAAACTCTGAAGGGCTTTATTTCCATTCTTTGTGTTAGTCAGGGTTGTGGTGGGCTACAATGCAATAACACATGGACCCGCAAGTTTCATTGGCAACTCACATACAGTTAAAAGTGGAAAAGGCAGCCCTCCTCCATCCCATAGCTAGAGTACCTGGAACATGGGCCTTGGAGGCCATTCCAGAAGAGAAAGGCAATGTAATAGGCACATAGCTAGTGACTGCTTGGGCTTGGAAAAGACACATGTCAGTTCCACTCACACATCTCATGGCCCCATCTTACTGCAAGGAAATGTGTGTGTGAACACCAGAAGGACAAAATGCCTTGGCATTGTCTCTAACTTTCTCCTGTGGGTCCCAAAACACATTCAAGGTTTTTAGCATGAAAATTACATGATTTAATTAATTTGTGTATTCAAACTGGCTCTGGTTGTAAGGTGCAGAAGAGATCAGAGGGAAACATGATGAGAAAGTAGATTAGCAATGCTGCAATATTACAAGCGGGAGATGGGCATGACAGACCAAGGTCATGGAAACAAAGAGAACTGGGTGAATTTAAAGGGCTGTCAGATGTAGAATTCCATGAGTGACTAGAGCTGAAAAGAATGGGGGGGGGGGGGCAGGGAGCTGGAGCCATGGCTCACTTGGTTAATCCTCCGCCTGTGGCGCCAGCATCCCATATGGGCTCCTCTTCCAGTCCAACTCTCTACCGTGACACGGAAGGGCAGTGGAGGATGGCCCAAGTGCTTGGGCCCTGCACCCACATGGGAGACCAGGAGGAAGCACCTGGCTCCTGGCTTCGGATCAGCGCAGCTCCGGCCATGGTGGCCATTTGGGGAGTGAACCAATGGGAGGAAGACCTTTCTCTCTGTCTCTCTCTCTCACTGTCTATAACTCTACCTGTCAACTAAATAAAAATTTAAAAAAGAAGAATGGGGCCGGCGCCGTGGCTCAATAGGCTAATCCTCCGCCTTGCGGCGCCGGCACACCGGGTTCTAGTCCCAGTCAGGGCGCCGGATTCTGTCCCGGTTGCCCATCTTCCAGGCCAGCTCTCTGCTGTGGCCAGGGAGTGCAGTGGAGGATGGCCCAAGTGCTTGTGCCCTGCACCCCATGGGAGACCAGGAAAAGCACCTGGCACCTGGCTCCTGCCATCGGATGAGCGCACACACCACAGCGCGCCGACCGCGGCGGCCATTGGAGGGTGAACCAATGGCAAAAGGAAGACCTTTCTCTCTGTCTCTCTCTCTCACTGTCCACTCTGCCTGTCAAAAAATAAAAATTAAAATAAATTAAAATAAATTTAAAAAAGAAGAATTAATGGAGGGAAGATTAGGAGAAAGGAAAAAGAGTTACGGGGGAGGTTGGGGTGCTCGTATTTCTGATCTGGACAGTCAGGTGGCTGGTTGCACCATTACTAGGGCAGGGAAAATCACCAAAGCATACCGGATGCAATAAAACATCAGGAATGGAAGGCATAGGCAGAACAGCGGGTTAAACTCAACAGAAAAAAAATAGCATCAAAAACTGAAAATCAAATTGGTGCAACATAAGCATATTTTTGTAGATACCAAGAGAATCAGTCAAGTGAGTTTCAAGTGTTTGCCTCTGAAAATGATGTTGAAATGATGGGGGCAAACAGTTGGAAGACTGCTCTCAGTAACAAGTGTTGTACAACGATTACTCTTGAAACAAAACATACGTGTACATTTGATTAAAATGAGTACTTTTTAAAAGATTTTGCTTATGTATTTGAGGGGTAAAGTTACAGACAGAGGGCGAGACAGAGAGCGAGGTCTTTCATCCGCTGGTTCACTCCCCAAGTGCCACAATGGTCAGAGCTGGGCCAATCTGAAGCCAGGAGCCAGGAGCTTCTTTCAGGTCTCCCACGCAGGTGCAGGGGCCCAAACATTTGGGCCATCTTCTACTGCTTTCCCAGGCCATAGCAGAGAGCTGGATTGGAAGAGGAGCAGCCGGGACTAGAACCAGCACCCAAATGGGATGCTCGCACTGCAGGCGGAGGCTTAGTCTGCTACAACACAGCACCCTAAAATGAATACTTTAAAAAAAAAAAAAAGAAAAAGCCATCAGGTCTAGGATGTTGCTACCCTTCTCCAAGAAGGTGCTTCAACCATCTTCTCCCAAGATCACTCAACATAATTACTCAGGACAAAATGGTAATGAGTGGGACGCTCACATACCTGCTGTAGTTCTTCACCTACACTGAAAAACCAGGAAGGACTTGCCAGGGAGACCATGCTTGACCTGCGTCTTGAAAAAAACCATGGAATTTCACACAGGGAGAGGCATTTAGATGGATGGTGAGGGTGAAAGTACAGAGTATGACAAAGAGAGATGTGCTGGCAGCACAGCTGAAATTCTGTTTGGCAGGATGGAAAGTGAAGTGGCTGGAGGGTGGAGACAGCAGATCAGACAGCTAATCAAACTGTCTGATGCACTGTTACTCCAAATCAGCCCCTGGGCCACCTGCATCAGTGACCTAAGGGATTCTCAGTCCTTCAGATCCTGGGGAGCAGGCAGGACAATAATCTGCATTTTAATAAATTCTCTCAGTGAATCTTACCCATACTAAAATTTGAGAGAAACTGGCCAGGCAAAAGGATGAAGTCCACAAAGACGGTAGTGATGGAGTGAATGGGGAGTAGGAAGTGGTCAATAGGATGAGGGCTTCCTGGATTGCTACAGTCTCCTGGGTCCAGCGCTTCTCTCAGCCAACAGGTCAGGTCAAGAGGCCCTTCTGCCTGCAGAGATATGCAGATGGTGGGGAACTGGCAAGTCCAACAGCTCTTGCACAGCACTTACTATCATTCCTGACTCAGTAGTAAAAGGTCTCCCACGTCATATGATATGGTGGAAAAGCACTGAATCTACCCAGCTTTTTCTCAATGTGTGATCTAAAGACACTGCTTGAGATCTTGGGTCACAATTTTCCCAACTGTAAAATGAGGTGGCTGTACTAGATAACCTCCAGAGCTATCTCTCTTTTTTTTTTTTTTAAGATTTATTGATTTACTTGAAAGTCAGAGTTACAGAGAGAGAAGGAGAGGCAGAGAGAGAGAGAGAGAGAGAGAGAGAGAGAGAGGTCTTCCATCCACTGGTTCACTCCCCAATTGGCTGCAACAGCTGGAGCTGTAATGATCTGAAGCCAGGAGCCAGGAGCTTCTTCCCAGTCTCCCACACAGGTGCAGAGGCTCAAGCACTTGAGCCATCTTCTACTGCTTTTCCAAGCCATAGCAGAGAGCTGGATCGGAAGTGAACCAGGCCAGGACTCAAACCAGTGCCTGTGTGGGATGCTGGCACTGAAGGCAGTGGCTTTACCCATTATGCCACAGCGCCAGCCCCCAGGGCATCCAAGCAGTGGTTTAACCCACTGAGCCATAACACCTGCCCCAAGAGGCACTATTTTAAATACACTTTTGAACACATTAGAAGAATGCCCATAAAGGAACCGGTGAGCATGATTACATTAAGTAAGAGATGAGCTTGGGGGCCAGTGCTGTGGTGTAGTGGGTAAAGCCGCCGCCTGCAGTGCCAGCATCCTAATTGGGCACCGGTTTGAGTCCCAGCTGCCTCACTTCCAATCCTGCTCTCTGCTATGGCCTAGGAAAGCAGTAGAGGATGGCCCAAGTCCTTGGGCCCCTGCACCCACGTGGGAGACCTGGAAGAAGCTCCTGGCTCCTGGCTTCGGATCAGCACAGCTCCAGCAGTTGCGGTCAATTGGAGAGTGAACCAGTGAATGGAAGACTTCTCTCTCTCTCTCCCTTCTTTTAAAAGATTTATCATTTTATTTGGAAGGCAGAGAGAGAGAGAGAGAGAGAGAGATGAGCTTGGCATGGGCCAGTGATGACAATGTGCCATTAAACTGAGGAACATGAGTCATCAACCCCTGTGTATGAGGCTCTCAAAGCAGGTAAAGAAGAAGCAGAGTCTGCCCACCCTGCCCCAGGCCCACCTGCTGGAGTTTCTCTCTCCACTAGGACTTTGCCTGAATAAGCCCTGGCCATGGGAAAGAACCTCTCTGAGGCTTCAGGCTGAGTCAGGGTAGCACACAACCCCCCCACCCCAGCTCTTCACACTTCCTCAAGCACCGAGGAAGAGAGGACTGGGCTCCAGATAGAACAGTACCTGACGGTGTTGACTGATTTCCAGCCCACAAAGCTGAAAGGATGTTACTGACCCCGTTGTATAGATAAGAGACACTAAGTCTTAAAAAGATCATTAGTCACCCTATGTCACTCAACTGGTACCTGGCAGAACTGAGAGGTTCAATGACTTGGGTCTTCTTCATACCACATTTTGTGTTTCCTCTACCACTTTACTCTTCCCCTATGTACAGGGAAAAAGACTTCTGTGTTGGGGAAACTAGCATACTTTTTTCCAGATTTCATTTTCCATGACCCTGCCCTCGGTTCCTTTCTGTTCCTGACTGCTCTCCGTCGCTAGAATTCAAACTCAAAAGCTGTGCATTTGACACAGGCTATGTAAAAGCTGGTGTTAGATAATGAGGCCAAACAAATCATCTATTACTATTAAGTCTTTAACAGGATTATCCATTCTTTGCAAGCAGCCAGATGGTGGAGACTGCACTGACCATCAGCACTGGCAATAGCAGGTGTGATTCTGCTGAGGGGTACGGAGGGGCCACAGAGAATGTGGGGAAATCTCACAGCATTGCTAAGTGTCAGACAGGAGTCAGATGATTAAATGGTGCACGCTGGCTGGTTTATTAAGCAGGCCAATTATTTAGGCTAAGAGATTAACACTGGAGAACAACACAGTCAGGTACATAACTTGGGGTCTACTTGCTCACCTCTCCCCGGACTCATTTAAGTGACCCCCAGCCTCATTCCCAGCCAGTAAAATGGAATAGAACTGGCCTTTTCCTGTGATCTTATCTCCCTCAGAAATTGCCAATGACTCAACTGTCCATGGACTTGGTACCAAGCAGGACACGTGGTAGCAGCTCCAGGAGGCTCCCTGGATTGCAAGATCACTTCATGCAATGACTTTACATGGAAGAACTGCACCCCGCAAGTCTCCCACTCAGGAGCCTCTGGGGATTACCAGGCTCCAGGGAAAAGCCCATTAGGCTGATCTGGTCTTAACCTCCCACCCTACCCAATAAACAAGTAAAATCCTCACCATGATGAGGTTTTAGTATCAACGTGGTAGTATCAACGTGGACATTTCCTTGTGAGTTGTGTGGGCCTTAAGCATGTTATCATCTGTCGTTCTCATTTACCTTCATCTTGAAAATGAGAATTAAACTCAGAGTTCTAAACTTTAGAAATTCTTTATAAAAAAGAACTCAATAAAACCCTCAAAGTAGGTTCTCAAAAGTTAATGAATGAGCTACCTTCCCACACCATAGACAAGATTCTTCCCTTCAAGGAGAACATCCTAGACTCACATTTTCATTCCCCTTTTTTCATAATTTTATTTATTTACTTGAAAAGCAGAGAGACAGAGATGGAAAGAGAATCAAATAGCAGAAATATTCCACATGCTGGGTTACTCCCTAGACCTATGCACAGAGTTGAATCAGACCAGGATCGGAAGCTCAGAACTGAATCCGAGTTTCCCACGTGGTGGCAGGGAGCCGACTACCTGCACGGCATCACCTGCTGCCTCCTAAGGTGCACAGCAGCAGGAAACTGCCATCAGGATCAGCAGAGCCAAGACTCAGACTCAGGCAGTGACTATGGGATGCAGCAGTCCCAAGAGACGTCAGCTGCTGCAGCGTGCCTGTCGCACACTTGTGTTCTCACTTCACATCCACCAGCTGCGTTACTTCAAGCAAATCATTTCACCCCTAAATAAAGGTTGTGGACAAGAGCTCTAATATCCCTTCCTCTTCCAAATTTTTTAAAGATGTATTTCCTTATTTGAAAGGCAGAGTAACTAAGAAAGAGAAGAAGAGACAAGGATCTTCCATCCACTGGCTCACTCCCCCCAATAGGCTTCAGTGACCACGGCAGGCCAGGCGGAAGCCAAGAGCCAGGAGCTTCATGGGCACCTCCCACATGAGTGGAAGGGGCCCAAGTACCTGGGCCATTTTCTGTTGCTTTCCCAGGCACATTACCAGGGAGTTGGATCAGATGTGGAGCAGCCAGAACTCAGACTGGTACGCCAGTATGAGAGGTTGCCATCACAACCAGCAGCTTATCCCCCTGTGCCACAAGACTGCCCCTCCTCCAAATTTTCAAGCTTGTCATTATGAAGTTTAATCCCAAGTAATCCCAAGAACTCTTCATGTAGAGGATTTTAGTTTCTTTTTTTTTTTTTTTTTTTTTTTTTTTGGACAAGCAGGGTTAGACAGTGAGAGAGAGGCAGAGAGAAGGTCTTCCTTCCATTGGTTCACCTCCCAAAATGGCTGCTATGGCCGGTGCACTGTGCTGATCCGAAGCCAGGAGCCAGGTGCTTCTCCTGGTCTCCCATGCGGGTACAGGGCCCAAGCACTTGGGCCATCCTCCACTGCACTCCCGGGCCACAGCAGAAAGCTGGACTGGAAGAGGGGCAACCGGGACAGAATCCGGGACTAGAACCCGGGGTGCCGGCACCGCAGGCGGAGGATTAGCCAAGTGAGCCACAGCATCAGCCTTAGATTTTAGTTTCTATTTGGGCTTTTGCATCATTTTATCAATCATTAAAGAATTTGAAAAAAAAATAGAGAATGAATCAAAGCCTAAGAATTTATAGCCCAGGCAGAGAGTCGTAAGCAAATATTAGAATGTGCCTTCTGGGGCCAGCACTGTGACATGGAGGGTAAAGCAGCCGCCTGTGGCACCAGCATCCCATATGGGCACCAGTTCTAGTCCCGGCTGCTCCACTTCTGATCCAGCTTCCTGCTAATATGCCTGTGAAAGCAGCAAAGATGGCCTAAGTGCTTGGGCCCCTGAGCCCATGTGGGAGATGCAGAAGAAACTCCTGGCTTTGAATTGGCTCAGCTCCAGCCATTGCAGTCATTTGGAGAGTGAAGCAGCAAATGGAAGTCTCTCTCTCTCTCTCTCTCTCTCTCTCTCTCTCTCTCTCTCTCTCTCTGTGTGTGTGTGTGTGTGTGTGTGTGTGTGCGTAACTCAGCCTTTCGAACAAATAAAGAAATTTTTTAAAAAGGTGTCTTCTACACACATACATAACACATATACTTTTGTAGTCTATAAATCAGTAAACAACTCTCAGCCTGGAGATGCTGGAGAGGGCCTCTTTAAGAAAGAGACAGCTGAGCTGGAATTTCAAAGGTGGAGGTCAGGGTGAGAACATTCCAAAGAGCCAAGAGCATGCACAAAGTCCCCAAGGTGGGTGAGAGCATGCCACCTTCAAGGACTTGAAAGGAGAGGACATTGACAACATAGTCAGTAAGAAGAGTGGTGCGAAGATAAACTGGGAGAGACAGAAAAGGGCCAGGTCATGCAGGGTCCTGGAGGATGAGGAAAGGACTTGTGTCTTCCTCCCAAAAGCTATGGAAATGGGGCCAGCACTGTGGCATAGCAGGTAAAACCGCCGCCTGAAGTACCGGCATCCCATATGGATGCCGGTTCAAGTCCCGGCTGCTCCACTTCCAATCCAGGTCTCTGCTGTGGCCTGGGAAAGCAGTAGAAGATGACCCAAGTCCTTGGGCCCCTGCACCCATGTGGAAGACCTGGAGGAAACTCCTGGCTCCTGATTTCGGATGGGCACAGCTCCAGTTGTTGCAGCCATCTGGGGAGTAAACCAGCAGATGGAAGATCTCTCTCTCTCTCTCTCTCTCTCTCTCTCTCTCTGCCTCTCCTTCTTTGTGTAACTCTTTCAAATAAAATAAAATAAAAATCTTAAAGAAAAAAAAAAGCTACGAGGCCAGCACTGAGGCGTAGCCGATAAGGCTGCCGGCTGCAGTGCCAGCATCCCATATGGGCACCAGTTTGAGTCCTGGCTGCTCCACTTCTGATCCAGCTCTCTGCTGTGACCTGGGAAAGCACTAGAAGATGGCCCAGGTCTTTGAGCCCCTGAACCTGTATGGGAGACCTGGAAGGAGCTCCTGGCTCCTGGCTCCTGGCTCCTGGCTCCTGGCTTCGGATCGGCACAGCTCTGGCCATTGCAGCCAATTAGGGAGTGAGCCATCAGATGGAAGACCTCTCTCTCTCTCTCTCTCTCTCTCTCTCTCTCTCTCTCTCTCTCTCTGCCTCTCCTCTTTCTGTGTATCTCTGACTTTCAAATAAATAAATCTTTAAAAAAAAAAAGCTATGGAAATGCCTAAAGAATTTTAACCAAAGGGAGATATGACCTAGTTTGATTTTTTTTTTTCGATAACTCTGGCTGTAGCTGTAATGCAGAAAAACACAAAAGGAGAAAGGGAAAACAGAGGTCCCATCAGCTTGGTTTACCCACCCACTCCTTGGTGGTGGTCTTCACAACTGTGTTCCAGAATCTTGGGGCAAAATTACACCTTTAACATATTAAGTAACTAGTTAAGCAAGAAATATTCCTTACTCACTGTTATGTGCTCCACTGGGAATACAGTGCTGCCTTGCAGCTCCCACAGCCAGACCTTGCAGGATCAGCGCGGGCACTGGGGGCACTGGAGCAGCACAAGCCTGGGAGCTTGCCAGGCCTGGCTTGTAAATCCTGCCCTGTCTCCTCCTGGCTCTGTGACCTTGGGAACAGGACTCTGTCTGAATGTAAGTGTAATGTGGATGGTGTTCTCTAACTCAATAAGTTGTTTGGAGGTGAACGAGATGGGCTTCTCCATCGTGGATCGTTAGCTTCTGCCTTGAGCTGCAGAACGATTCTGAGAGCAGACACACACACACACACACACACACACACGCACACACACCTGCTCCTTCCCCCACCCCAGGTTTCCTCCCCTCCTTGGTGGCTCGTAGAAAACTGTATAACAATCACCAGAGGCAACAAATAGCAAATCCCAGCTAAATGCCAACATTTTTCCATGTCCTTTCTAAATATTACCTGACATCCTCACAACTTTGAAGCCAAATGAGTTCCATTACACTCACTTTGGACGTCAGTAAGCTGAGAGGCTAAGTGATGTGCTGCCCATCACACTGGTCGTCCTCACCCCCAAGCCGTGCCTTTCCAACTTGTTGAGCTGAGCTGTGTACTCTTAGCAGCTAAGCTGTGCACCTCCCTCCATTGTCTTCCTTGAGACTTCTGAGAGAAAAGCAAGTCTCCCAGGCTGAGCTGCACAGACTCTCAACAAGGTGGTTTGTTCTCCCTAAACTATAAATCATTGACCTAAATTAAGGGAGAGACTTCTGTATTCACACATTTGGAAAACTCAGTATTGTGGTGGGGGCCATTGTTTCCCGCAAACTGATACGTATAGGTTCAATAACACTCACCCACAACAAAAACAACACCACAGGCAATTTTCCAGAAATTAAAAGGCTGAATTTAATATTTATACAGGAATGTAAGAGATCCAGAACAACCCAAACAATTTGAAAAATAAAAAAGGACTTGTTGGGGTCTGCGCTGTGGTACAGCAGGTTAAAGCCCTGGCCTGAAGCTCCAGCATCCCATATGGGTGCCATTTTTAGTCCTGGCTCCTTCTCTTCTGATCCAGTTCTCTGCTATGGCCTGGGAAAGCAGCAGAAGATGGCCCAAGTCCTTGGGTCCCTGCACCCACGTGGGAGACCCGGAAGAAGCTCCTGGCTTCTGGCTTCCAGTTGGCCCAGCTCCAGCCATTGTGGCCTAATTAGGGAGTGAACCAGCGGATGGAAGACTTCTCTCTCTATTTCTATCTCTCTCTGTAACTCTGTCTTCCAAATAAATAAAATGAATCTTTAAAAAATAAAAGAACTTGCAAAATACCATTAAATCACAGTAGTCAAGACAATGTGGTACTGACCACAGATAAATATATAAATCAAAGGAGCAAAATTGGAAGTCCAGAAATAATCCTTTATATTTCCGGTCAATTGATTTTCCACAAAGACACTAAGCAATTCAAAGAGGAAAGGAAAATATTTTCAAAAGATGGTACTAGGAGAGCAGGATACCCACAGGCAAAAAGATTAATCCAGATCCCTATTTACATTATGCAGAGAAACTAACTCAAGCAAATTATATGTCTAAATATAAGACCTAAACCTGAAAATTTTAGGAGAAAATCCTGATGTTGGATAGGCAAATATTTCTTAAATACAATGCGAAATGCGTAATTCAAGAGAAATAATTGATAGAGTGGATTTCATCAAAAATAAACACTTATGGGTTTCAAAAGACATCATTACAAAAGTGAAAAGAAAAGCCACAAAAAAAACACTTGCAAATCATATATCTAATAAGGGACGTACTATCCAGAATATATAAAGAATTTTTACAACTAAATTAGACAAACACACCACTTTGGAAATGGGCAAAAAAGTTGAAGACAGTCAAAGATGTATGAATGACATATAAGTACATGAAAACACCACTAGTGGAATGTAAATTAAAACCACAGTGTGACCCAACTTCACACTCATTAGAATCAAAAAGACAGACACTAATTAAGTGGCAGTGAAAATGAGGATAAATTGCAACTTTATGCATTACTGCTGGAGTAAAAGATGGTACAGCCACTTTGGAAAACAATTTGTCAGTTTCTTAAGAGGTGTGACATAAATAAACAACCCTGCAAGTCCACTCCTAGCTATTCACCCAAGGGAAATGACACCCTATGTGCACACACAGACTTGGACATGAATGGTCATGGCAGCATTATTCATAATATCCAAAAAGTGGCAACAATCCAAATGTCTATAAACTGATGAATGGATAGGTATCCACACATACTGTTCATCACGAAAAAATAACACATTGATGCATGCTACATCATGGGTGAAAGAAGACAGAAATGAAACATTATATACTGCATGACCCCGGCTCTATGGAATACTCAAAAATTGCAAAAACATAGATAAAATGAGATTCCTAGTTGCCTGGATCTTGGGCTGGGAGCAGAAAGTGACAACAAACCAGCATGGACACTCATTCTGGGGTCATGGAAATATTCCAAAACTAGCTTGTGATGATGGTTGCAGCGCTCTGTGAATCCGTTAAGATGCATTGTCAAGGTAGAGTTTTCAGGCATATAAACTGTACTTCAATAAATCTGCTTTTAAAAAAGATATGACTTGGTTCCTCTACAAAAAAAAAAAAAAATCCCAAAGTGAAGGAGGGAGCCTGAGTGAGACCCCTCCCAGCCTTCCTCCTCTCCACCCTCCAGGAAGGACAGCCAAGTCCCTGTGTCTCCACACTAACAGAAGCATTCCCTGAACTGTAAGCAGAGGCTCTGAGTAACTCCTCTGCTCAGTGGCTCTAAGCTGCCCCAGTTCAGGCCACTGGCAGCAAAGCTCACCTTGCAGAAATACTGTAAGAGTTATAAATACTTTAAGTCCTTGGGGAGCTCTGTCAGTTCTCGGCGATGGCCCCAGTGACCTAGGGCAAGGAGACTTCTGTTCCTAGGTCTACTGAGTGGCAGTGAGCAGCCTGGCTCAGGGCACTCTGCATAATAACCTGTCTCTTTCATGGCATGGCTTGAACTCCTAAAGACACCTATACTTGTCTGAAAAAGCTAATTCCTACAAGCTAATTGCAACCATCACCCCCTGGAGAAACAGGCTGCATACAAGTAATTCGAAGGGAGCTCAGTCAGCAGGAGGAGGGGCTCAGGAGCCTGATTTGAGAGCAGTGGAAGGCTCTCAACCTGAGCGTCATCATATGCTATGCTTTTTAAAACACTATACCTTGGGGCTGGTGCTGTGGCGTAGCTGGTAAAGCCGCAGTCTGCAGTGCCCCCATCCTATACGGGCGCCAGTTCGAGTCCCGGCTGCTCCAATTCCGATCCAGCTCTCTGCTATGGCCTGGGAAAGCAGTAGAAGATGGCCCAAGTGCTTGGGCCTCTGCACCCACGTGGGAGACACAGAAGAAGCTCTTGGCTCCTGGCTGCTGGCTTCAGATCAGCACAGCTCCAGCCGTTGCAGCCATTTGGGGAGTGAACCAGTGGATGGAAGACCTCTCTCTCTGTGTAACTCTGCCTTTCAAATAAATAAATAAATCTCTTAAAAAAAAAAAAAAGACTGGGTACCTTAGAATTCTTCAAATGCTAACCCTAATTAGATATCAGAAAGTGAATGTTTCTCCTCTCCTGGACTGATAAGAAGTTGCCATTCTTTCATCTGCTTCTTCAGTCTCCAGAACGTTTTGTGGACAGGTCTCTGCACGTGCATTTCTCTCCATCCGGAACACATGTGCGAGCACACACACACACACACACATATATCCTCCTTGGTTTGGCAAATTCACACTCATCCTTCAGTTTCCTGCTCAAGCAATACCTCAACTTTATTTTTTTAATTTTATTTAAGGTATACAAATTTCATGTATTTCATGTATACAGGTTTAGGAACAAAGTGATACATGGTGTAGGGTTAATCTTATGAGTATAAAGTAAAAGTTAAGAGAGGGATTAGGAGAGGAAAGAGGAGGCAGGTAGACTCATGGGGGGAAGGGAGGGTAAAGTGGGAAGTATCATCTCCACTTTAAAACTTTCCCAGACACCATCCCCACCCATCCCCACTGCTAGTGACTGCTCCAAGAACCTGAACAAACTCCGCCAATCTGATCCTACCATACTCTGATAACTGAGTTCCTGGCCCCTCTCACCTCCAGACCATGGATTTCTCCAACGAGCAAACATATTCATCTTTGTATCCTTGGCATTTAATACACCAGTAACTAGCAAGTGCTCCATAATCTGTGGATCTAATGCATTCCATACATAAAACGGGAAATTATAAAACTGACTTTTGTAACTGGTATAACTGTCTCATATTGCTGTCTTTGGAAGCCCAGGTCAGAGAGAAAAATCATCATCACACAATTTTGGTCTTTATTTTTCACTCTGAATCAGAATTACTCAACTTGATCCTCCCCACCTTATGCATTAGATTTGGCCCAAATTACAGACTGCACCTCATAAAAGGGAAATTTGCCACTACTGGGGGCATTAAGAAGATTGACTGCAAAGGCAATGCAATGAACACAAAGCCTGTAATTACATAAAAAGAATACTTTCAAAAGTGCACCATTGCTGATAGCAGAGCCCCTCGCAAGGTGCAGACCTCCTGCCCGACTGGCAGGTTCTTCCCCAGCCCCTCTCTCAGTGGCTTATTTTTATCATTGTCCTGATACAAGGAGCTAAGAGCTACATGTCCACACTGGCTCCAGTCCCAGTTTACTTCGCTGCCCCAATCCCAGATTGCTCCATTATTAATCCCTGTCCATGCCCGTTTCTTGCTATTTCCTGTGCCTGAGTTTATCTTTTCCATCAAATCATCGATGATCACTTTTCAAAACTCTACTCACTTAAAAGCTACTGGTGGTGCAGCAGTGAAGACATTGCTCGGGATTCGTGTATGCCATACTGCAGGGCTTGGGCTGGAGACCCAGCTCTGCTCTCCATCAAAATTCCTGCTAATAACAAAACCTGGGAGGCCGCAGGTGATGGCGCGAGTAGTGAGTCCCTTCCACCCATGTGGGAGTTGCACATTGAACTCCTGGCTCCTGGCTTCCACCTAGCCCAGCCCTGGCTATTGCAATCACTTGGGGAGTGTACCAGCAAATGGGGGAAATTCTCTCTCTCTCTCTCTCTCTCTCTCTCTTTCTCTCTCTCTCTCTCTCTCTCTCTCTCGTATGTGTGTGTGTTTGAAATAAATAATTTTTTAAAAGAAAAGCTGCCATTTATTCAGTGGCTGTACATGCCAGACCTTCCCTATTAGAAGCTTTACATATACCCTATTATCTTAAATCCCAAACTACCCTATGATCAAGTATTATAGGTATCCTCACACACAAGTAGCTTAACAAGGGGCCAGTGCTGTGGTGTAGCAAGTAAAGCTGCCGCCTGCAGTGCGGGCATCCCATGTGAGTGCCAGTTTGAGTCCTGGCTGCTCCACTTCCAATCCAGCTCTCTGCTATGGCCTGGGAAAGCAGTGGAAGATGGCCTGAGTCCTTGGGCCCCTGCACCTATGAGGGAGATCCAGAAGAAGCTCCTGGCTCCTGGCTCCTGGCTCCTGGCTCCTGGCTCCTGGCTCCTGGCTCCTGGCTCCCAGTCTCAGATCGACCCAGCTCTGGCTGTTGCAGCTAACTGGGGAGTGAACCAGTGGATGGAGGCCATTCTCTCTCTGCCTCTCCTTCTCTCTCTGTGTAACTCTGACTTTCAAATAAATAAATACATCTTTAAAAAAAAAAAGTAGCTTGACAAGTGAGGGAACTATGTGTGACTGCAAAGCCCCTGCCCTTAACCACAGAGGGCCACACCTTTTATTCACTCATTAGATTTTCGCATAGTACTCTACGGATGAGGTACCATTGTTCCCATTTTACAGATGAGGACAACAAGGCTCAGAGAGATCATAAGACTTCCTGGAAAAATTCCAAATTATTTGAGCCAGTCTGATTACTAACGTCTCTGCAGGCCGTGGCATCAACCTTGTCAACATGGTAAAATCACAGCCAACCAGGAGACAGGAAGAGCAAAAGGATGGGAAAAGATGGGCCCTCAGGACACGATCCACATGTTTTCAGTCCCACGAACCATTAATTTGCAATTTTTCAGCTGTTTGAGTCCCCGCTGCTCCAATTCCAATCTAGCTCCCTGCTAATGTGCCTAGGAAACAGCGAGCAATGGCCCAAGCCCTTGGGTCCCTGCACCTACGTGGGAGACCCTGAAGAAGATTCTGGTTCCTGGCTTCGGCCTGGCCCAGTCCCAGCCATTGTGGCCATCTGGGAAATAAACCAGCAGATGGAAAAACTCTCTCTTTCTCTCCCTCTCTCTAACTCTGCCTTTCAAATAAATACAATAAACTTTTTAAAAAAAAATTGTGATTTTTTTTACCTTAATTAGTTTGACTTGGCTAAGCCTAAGCATCCTCCAAAATTCATGTGTTGAAGTCCTCAGCCCCATTGTGGGTGCTCTGGGGTGATGCCTGGGTCATGGGAGTGGGACCCCAAGAGCAAAATTAGTGCCCTTATGAAAAAGGCCTAAAAGAAGCACTTTCCACCCTGTGAGGACACAGCACAAAGATGACCTCCATAAACTAAGAAACCTGCCCTCACAAGGCACCAAACCTTCCATTGTCTTGACCTCAGACGCCCAGAGTCCAGAGCAAGGAAATAAACACCTGTGGTGTGTAAGCCACCCAGCCCCCGGCATTCGATTGGAGCAGCCCAGACTACAGCAGCTGGGCCTTTTAACTGTTGCTTACCGCACAAAGAGGCTTATCTGATGCAGAAAAGAGCACCTGCAAGGTAAGGCCATACAAGAATGTGGGTGACTTTTTAAGACTCACACACCAAAGTGTATTCACTCAAGTGAGGGCAGTTTCTTTCAGAGTAGTCATCTTCCGTCAATGAAGCTGCACGTGTAAGCCAGCAACCAAAGGGAGGTGGGGAGCTATGAAAAGATGACCCACATTACAGTACTGATCAAGCAATGGCCAGTGATTTGGAAGGAACAACATCTATCATTTTGCAAGCATGGTTATTTCATCTTATTGTCGGAAGTAGTTCAAGAACAAGAAAGAAAAATATTTGTTTCTATTCCTATTCAAACTCCAGTCTCTTGCTCTGTCCGTTGGCACAGGAGAAGTCCATTCTGGACATGGGTATATAATTAATGAGGAATCAGCTTCAGACTCTTGAACTAACAACTTTGAAGCCTACAGATAAAGTCTGGGTCCTCAGCAAGATCAAACCTTGAGTCTCCAGATGTTAGACAAGTCATATGCCAAGGTCTACCTTTGGCCTCAAAGTCTGCTGTCTCTGCCGCAGCTCAGTGACTTCTCTCCTGGGGCAAGGTCAGTGGTTCAGCTAGGGCAGAACATTTCCATAGCAGTTTGTGACCCTGGGACAGCTGCCCAAATTATTACACCAGTGGAATCGGGTGACAAGACCATGTTTACCACGAGCTGAGAAATGGGGGAGAATTGAAAAAAAATATTCCTTTCACAGCTGTGCTGATTCTCTTTCTGTGAATAAAAGGATCCTCCTGCTCATTATGCAATTGTAGAGGGACCCAATTAGCACCAGGAAGAGTTTCTTGGGTTAGAAGAGAAAACAAGGACTTCAGAAGTGAGCATGGTCAGGAGGCGGCCCCTCGGACCCAGCTGCGGGGATGAGGGAGAACCTTCTCCTTCGCCTGCTCCTCCAACACAGTGCTGTTGGGATTGGAAGGAACAACGTCTAACATTTTACAAACATGGTTATTTCATCTTATTGTTGGAAGTAGCTTGAGAACAAGGAAGAAAAACATTTGCTTCTATTCCTACTCAAACTCCAGGCTCATGTGTGCTGTTGGGATTCAGCACATTTTTGCCCTCTCTTTCTTGACCTAACTTGCACATGAGAGAATGAAAACACAAGCCATCTTCTATGGTACTGAGCCTGTATAAGCCACAAGACATATTTCTGACCCCCTTTTTTTAGTATTTATTTATTTGAAAGGCAGAGTTACAGAGAGGCAGAGACAGAGGCAAAGAGACCTTCCACCTACTTGTTCACTCTCCAAATGGCCACAATGGCCAGAGCTGGGCCAAATCTGAAGCCAGGAGCCAGGAGCCAGGAGCCAGGAGCTTCCTCCAGGTCTCCTATCTGGATGCAGGGGCCCAAGCATTTGGGACATCCTCCACTGCTTTCCCAGGCCATAACACTGAGCTGGATTGGAAGTAGAGCAGCCAAGACTCAAACTGGCACCCATATGGGATGCCGTCACTGCAGGCAGCGGCTTTACCAGCTATGCCACAACCACAGCACCAGTCCCCTGAGCCCCCCTTTTAAAAAGAGATTCCCATCTCATCTTCTGTTCTCTACATGGAGACCCCCTCCAAAGTTCCTAATGAATGGCAAGCAAAGGCATCAAACACAGGTGAAAAGATGACAGGAAATAAGGGGCCTAAATGAAAAGGGAGAAGTGTGTAGGGGCCGGCGCTGTGGCGCAGCAGGTTAAAGCTCTGACCTGAAGCGCCGGCATCCCATATGGGTGCTGGTTCTAGTCCCGGCTGCTCCTCTTCCGATCCAGCTCTCTGCTATGGCCTGGGAAACAGGAGAAGATGGCCCAAGTGCTTGGGCCCCTGCACCCATGTGGGAGACCTGGAAGAAGCTCCTAGTTTCTGGCTTCAGCCTAGCTCTGCCCTGGCTGTTGTAGCTATTTGGGGAGTGAATCAGCAGATGGAAAATCTCTCTGTTTCTCTCTCTGTAACTGCCTTTCGTACAAAAATAAATAAATAACTTTTTAAAAAAAGACCAAGGGAAATTAAATTCATTTCTGGGGCAAGCATTTGGGGCAGCTGTTAAGACACAGCTTGGGCCATGTGCATCTGCTATTGGAGAGCCTGGATTGGAGTCCTAGCTTTGCTTCCAATTCCAGCTTCCTGCTAATGTGCGCCCTGGGAGACAGCAAGTGAAGGCTCAAGCACTTGGGTCCCTTCCACTTACGTGGGGGATCCAGACTGAGTTTCAGGCCCTTGGCTTTGGCTTGGCCCAGGGTTATTGTGGGCATTTGGGGAGTGAAACTGCAGAAGAAAGACATCCATCTGCCTCTCTATTTTTCTCTATTTCAAGAAATAAAAACATACTTTTTAATAAAAGTAAGTATGTTGCTGACTCTCTGCCTGGTATAGGATCTGGCAAAGATCAAGTTGGTAGTCCTTTCACTCCAAAAGAGCAATTGAGCTCTGCCTCAGCTGGTAAGAAGGTAAGAACTCCATCTGGCCTTGGGCTCCAATTACAAGATCTAAACTTGACCTTGAAACCCAAATAAATGTAACACACAAGATACTTTCCATTAATCCCTCCCTTGAGTTCCACTGCATTCTGCTTAACAACCGGCTCATCCCCATGTGGCCAGAGAAGAAAATAGCCCTCAAAGGCTAGAGAAGGCCAGAGAGATCCATGCTGGATAGAAGGCTCAGCCATGGAAACTCCACACTCCTGATTGCGTTTCACAGGCGGGACAGACAGGCACCACCTGCCTGGGGCCAGCCTCCTGTGAGTGGTTCTCATTCCCTAATCTGGTTCCATCTATGAGCCAAGGGAAAACCTGGAAATGTTATGCAGTCATCAAACACGAAGACTTTCCAAAGGATCCGCGATTCCATCCCCAGGACAAGCACCTTCTCCTGTGACCTGGATGTCTGGCCACCTACAGAAGCGCCTTGTAAATGTGGCCCTGGAGAGGCAGCTGCATCAGGCGTCTCAAGAGGAACCACACTGGGTGTCGGGATGCTCCAGGGAACTGCAGATTTCTCCCCAGACGGGATAAGGAACACATCATAAGCCCTCCCATTGCAGACACTGAGACCACCCAAAATCCAAGTCCTCCTGGCGATGGGCCATGATCTAGCTGAGAGCTCAGGGACCAGGGAAGGCTCAGTCTAAAACGATGCTTAAGAAAAAAATATCCTTGTGTGGGCGCAGTCTGTTGAAACCTTTGCTTAGTATATACTAAGTTGATCCTCTGTATATAAAGATAATTGAAAATGAAACTTGATGAAGAGTGGGATGGGAGAGGGAGTGGGAGATGGGAGGGCTGCGGGAGGGAGGGAGCTTGGGGGGGAAGCCACAACAATGCAAAAGTTGCACTTTGTAAATTCACGTTTATTACATAAAAAAAGAAAATAGATCTTAGTATAAAATAAGAATGGGAAGAGGAGAAGGAGGAAGAAGGGTGGGAGTGCAGACAGGAGGGTGGGTACGGTGGGAAGAATCACTGTGTTCCTGAAATTGTATTTATGAAATGCATGAAGTTTGTATACTTTAAATAAAAGGATTCTGGAAAAAAAAAAAAAGAAAAAAAATCCTGACATTGCACAGATCCTGACAGTGACAAGAGCACCCTCCCAATTCATTCAGGAAATCAACATTCAATAGAACACCTCCATATAGAATGCACACATGACACACAAAGAGAGAATACATATGTATAAAAATACATCAGGAATAGAACTTGCCTTCCAACGCCAAATCAAGACAGGTATATGAGTATAATTAAAGAAACCATAAGTAAGGGATAATGCATTCATTGTCCTAAGAGGGCCACCACTAAAGTGTCATATTCCCCAGAGTCAGTGTTGTGGAGTAGCGGATGAAGCCACCATCTGCAATGCCAGATTCCCATATGGGTGCCGGTTTGTGTTCCAGCTGCTCCACTTCAATCCAGCCCCCTGAAAATGGCCTGGGAAAGCATTGGAAGATGTCCCAAGTGCATGGACCCCTGCTACCCATGTGTGAGACCTGGAAGTAGCTCCTGGCTCCCGGCTTCGGCCTGGCCCAGCTCCAGCTATTGCAGCCATCCAGGTGGTGAACCAGTGCATGAAAGATCTCTCTGTGTCTCTCCTCTCTCTGTAACTCTAACTTCCAAATCAATAAATAAAACTTAATAGAGAAGGAGCTATCTGAAGTGGCCTTTGGTTGATAGGAAGGATTTAGGTCTAAAAGATGAAAGGGTTGACCTAAGCAATGGATCTGAGAAGACAGGAAAGCCTCGTAAAAACAAGCCAGAACCACTTTTGAGGAGGCCTTCAGCTAGAACTTGGCAAGGAGCAGAGCCTTTGATAGCCTCGGAGCCAGGGAATGGCAGCTGACACTGAGGAAGGATAACCCGGCGAGTAGATTGGATGAGAACATGGCCGGGGCAAGGACACCAATCAGGGCAGAAACCCAATGGTGTAGAGAAAAGGCTGAGAACTGGGGTATCAGAGAGGGCATGAGAGGAAGGGGTGGGTGAGAGAAGGTGATCAGGTTAAGAATGGCACAGCTCCTTGTGTGAGCACAGGGGACGTCAAAGATCATCAGGGGGCAGGTTAAACTCCAGATGGGACATCCACACACAGTATCAGAGTGCCTGGGTTTGATATTTGCCTCTGTTCCAAAGTCCAGATTCCTGCAAGTGCAGACTCTTGGAGGCAGTAGAGATGGTTCAAGTGGTTGGGTTCCTTCCGTCCATGTGGGAGATCTGGATGAGCTCCTGGGGTCATTGCAGGCATTTGGAGAGTGAACCAGTAGATGAGATTCTCTCTCTCTCTCTCTCTCTCTCTCTCTCTCTCTCTCTCTCTCTCTTCTCTCTATCTCCCTTTCAAATAAATTTTTTGTAGAAAAAGAAAAAGAGGGACCGGCATAGCAGCATAGCAGTTTGGGCTGCCGCCTGTGATACCATGTGCCTGAAAAAGCAGTGGAAGATGGCCCAAGTGCTTAGGCCCCTGCACCCACGAGGGAGACCTGGAGGAAGCTCCTGGCTCCTGACTATGCTCAGCACAACTCCAGCCTTTGCAGCCATTTGGGGAGTAAACCATGGAATTGAAGATCTTTCCCTATCTCTCTATCTCTGCCTCTCTATCTCTGTAACTCTGTCTTTCAAATACATAGATAGGAAGGAAGGAAGGAAGGAAGGAAGGAAGGAAGGAAGGAAGGAAGGAAGGAAGGAAGGAAGGAAGGAAGGAAAAGGAAGAAAAGGTTCATGGAAAATGGGATTAAAAGATCAGTGTTTTTTGGTGCAAGAAATTTTTAAATCCATGCATAGTGTTTGGCTTTGCATTTTAGTATTTTATTATTATTTGAGAGGCAGAAAGACAGACAAAGAGAACATTCATCTGCTGGTTCACTGCCCCCATTCCCAGAACAACAAGGCCAAAGCTAGAAACTGGGAATGCAATCAGGAACCTGGGTGAGTGGCAGGGAAGCAGTAACTTGAGCCATCTTTTGCCTCCCAGGGTCTGCATTGGTGAGAAGCTGGAATCAGGAACCAGAGCCAGGACTCAAACCCAGGTACTCCAGTGTGGGATGCAGGCTGATTAACCACTAGATTATGTGCCTCTTCCCCAGAGTTTGGGTTTGTTTTAGGTTTTTTGTTTTGCTTTTGGTGTTAGGTTTTTTAATGAGAGACAAGAAGAAAGAAACAAGGAGTGATCTCCCAACTACTGGTTCACTCCCCAAATGCCTGCAACAGGCCAAGGTGGGATGGTAGGCAGAATTGAGGTGCAAGGAACTCTATCCACGTCTCTCATGTGGGTGGCAGGAACCCAATTACTTGAGCAGCATCACTACCTCCTAGGGTCAGCATTAGCAGAAAGCTGGAACTGGGAGTGAAGTCAGGACTCAAACCAAGGACTTTGATAGGGGACATGGGTGTCGTACCGTATCTTAACCACTATGCCAAGCACCCACCAACCCTCCATAGATTTTCTTTTTTTTTTTGGAGGGACTGGCAGAGTTAGACAGTGAGAGAGAGACAGAGAGAAAGGTCTTCCTTCTTCCATTGGTTCATCCCCAAATGGCCGCTATGGCCGGCAAGCTGTGGCCGGCGTGCTGTGCCGATCCGAAGCCAGGAGCCAGGTGCTTCTCCTGGTCTCCCATGCGGGTGCAGGGCCCAAGCACTTGGGCCATCCTCCACTGCACTCCCTGGACCACAGTAGAGAGCTGGCCTGGAAGAGGGGCAACTGGGACAGAATCCAGTGCCCTGACCGGGACTAGAACCCGGTGTGCTGGCGCCGCAGGTGGCTCTAAAGATAGTGTACAGCTCTAAAGATAGTGTTCAGGCCGGCGCCGTGGCTCAACAGGCTAATCCTCCGCCTTGCGGCGCCGGCACACCGGGTTCTAGTCCCGGTTGGGGCGCTGGATTCTGTCCCGGTTGCCCCTCTTCCAGGCCAGCCCTCTGCTGTGGCCCCAGAGTGCAGTGGAGGATGGCCCAAGTGCTTGGGCCCTGCACCCCATGGGAGACCAGGAAAAAGCACCTAGCACCTGGCTCCTGCCATCGGATGAGCGCAGTGTGCCGGCCGCAGCGCGCTGTCCGCAGCAGCCATTGGAGGGTGAACCAACGGCAAAGGAAGACCTTTCTCTCTGTCTCTCTCTCACTGTCCACTCTGCCTGTCAAAATAATTTTAAAAAAAGAAAAAAAAAATATAGTGTTTAGCCGGCGCCGCAGCTCACTAGGCTAATCCTCCACCTCAGCCTAGTGAGCTGTACCTCTACAAGAGGTCTTCAAAAAATTTATGGAAAATGTGTATTATGAAACCATATGGCTCACTAGGCTAATCCTCCACCTGCGGCGCCAGCACACCGGGTTCTAGTCCCAGTCGGGGCGCCGGATTCTGTCCCAGTTGCCCCTCTTCCAGGCCAGCTCTCTACTGTGGTCCAGGGAGTGCAGTGGAGGATGGCCCAAGTGCTTGGGCCCTGCACCCACATGGGAGACCAGGAGGAGCACGTGGCTCCTGGCTTCAGATCAGCGCGGTGCACCAGCTGCAGCAGCCATTGGAGGGTGAACCAATGGCAAAGGAAGACCTTTCTGTCTGTGTGTCTCTCTCTCTCTCTCTGTCCACTCTTCCTGTCCAAAAAAAAAAAAAAGATAGTGTTCAGTCCTTGTCTCACCTCTCTATGGTATTTGCCACTGTTAACCCCTCATCCTTGAAATTCTGCTCCTTGGTTCCTAGACGGTATCTTTTCCTCGTTTCCTTCTTTCCTCTGCAGCAACTCTTTCCCAGTCACCAAGAGCGCCTCTTCTGCTTCATGCCCCATCTGTCCTAACACCAGCCTGGAACACTGGCTTCTTCTGTCTCTACAACCTGCCTGTTACAGTCTCATCTGTGCTTGATGTTTCAATTTGCATATCCACGCCGATGGCTCTAGTGGAGTCAGTGGTTACAGCTGCAGGCTCTGAGGAAGTAGAATTCTGGTGTTCCCCAGCACCACTGATTACTGCAATTTACACCTGCTAGACATGAGGCTACTTCAAAAAATTCATAGAAAATGGAATTGACAGATAAGTTTATTTTTGGTGCAAACACATTAGAAATCCATGTATAGTTTTTCCATAATGTGCATTTCCCATTAACTTTTTGAAGATTTTTCATATTTTATAACTAAGAGAGAGGAGTTCACACATGAGCTCCTGACACAAAGAAATAACAAATATTTAAGGAAATGGAAATGCTAATCCCCCTGATTTGATCACTTACACATTGCATACATGTATTGAATCATCACACAGTACCATGAATATACACACTTAATGGTTGTAAATTTAAATTTTAAATGTTTTCAATGAAATAAAAAGCAAATATTTGAAGCGTGTCATTAAAAAAATAATGAATGCAGACTCTGGGATCAGCCTGGGTTCTCATCCCAGCTCTGTCACCTGCTGGCCACGTGACGTGATCTTCCTCAAAGGTAAAATGTGTTTCTAGGGCGGGGAAGAGACTTAGCATCATCATCTCCCTCCTGTTCCCCTGTCCAAATTCATTGCCCACCACTCCCCCACTCTGCCATCGAACCCTCACAGTCTGCTCCAACTTCATCTCAAAGCGCTCAGCACCCTGCACAAACACGAAGCAGCCCAATGTGAAGGTCTTTGCACAAGTCTCCCCTCCCCGGGACCTCCTTCCAACTTCCTCTGCCCAATTGAGATGCTCCTATTGCCTCTGAGAATTCAGCTTGGGGACCTCTCCCTGTGAAGCCTTTCTGAGCCAGAAATTAGGTGCCTTTCTCTCTGCTTCTATAGCAAGTGTGTTCCCCTGTTGTGCTGCTTACCACACTAGAATTATTGATTTGCCTGCATCTCTTCTCCAGCGAACTGTAAGAATTTGCAAGCGAGGGCTGTGTCTTTTTCATGGCTCCACTCCATCCCCCACCTCCCATCCAGCATAAAATGGAGAGCATGGCAAGTATTGAAATACATAAATAATAAATCAATGACTGATTAATCAGACAAGCCAAGATAATCCTAGACACTTCCTGCTCTTTTGTTGTTGTTATTGTTGCCAGCATGGTTAGTCAGAATTCATGCTGCTTGATCTATAATTCAAAAGCTTTTCTGGTTTAGGCCACACCTCTGGAACACTAACCCATTGCTTTCTGCTCTATTTTTCAGGATACGCATATTTAAAAGCTAAAGTGGGGTTTTTATCTGATCCTTGGTGCTCTTCTGCATTCTCCAAATGTTGTCTGGTTGATTGCTTGATCCGTACCAAATCAGTCAAATGACCTCCTGACAAAAATGAGAATAATCAAAGGAAAGCAACCATAATTAAACGTTCTCTACTTCACACAGCTGAGTAGCGCGGTTCCTAATGATTATCGCTCTAAGGACCAGCTATCCTTGCATTGGGTGTTGGCAGTAGGGAGAACGGATAGAAATTCCAGGTGACAAAATACAAAAAAAAAAAAAGAGAGAGAGAACATTTTTTTTCAAAACACATTCTTCTAGGGGTGGGCATTTGGCCTAGCAGTTAAGCTACTGGTTGGGACACCTGCCTCCCACATCCGAGTGCCTGGGTTCAAGTCTTGGCTGCTCCTGATTCCAGCTTCCAGTTACTGCACACTCTAGGAGACAGCACATATGATTCCACGTAGTTGCCTCTTGCCACCCAATGTGGGAGACATGGTTTGGGTGCCATGCTCTTGGCTTTGGCCTGACCTAGACCCCAGCCACGTGGACATTTGGGGACTAAGCCAGTGGATAGAAGCTCACACGTTATCTCTCTCTCTCTCTCTCTCTCTCTCTCTCTCTCTCTCTCCTTCATAGATCATAGCTGATAGATGATGATAGGTAGATTTAAACACACAGAGATTCTTATAATTCAAAGATGATAGGTTTTCCCTGTCATAGATGGGGGATGCAAATGAGAAATCCACTTCCCAGCTGTTACAATGAACCTGCACGAAGACCAGTGTTCGATGCCTGCCAACTGTTTCCATTTATGTAAGTTGTCACCGTCTTCATCTGGCTTCTTGGGGTCTACTTTCCTACCCTTTATTCCTTACATTTTGACCTTTTGTGTGGGGAAGGTGGTTCCTGCTGGGAAGTAATCTCTCCGATATGACCTGCCAAGGCTCCTGCCAGGCACCCACCCTCAATGAGTCACCCATTACTGGGCTCCCTGAGGCTGGGCCAGAGCAATCTCCCCTGGTGTCTGAATGGACAAGAATTCTGTATGCATCTGGAGCTCCCCCTGGTAGTGCGGAGGCTGACATTGTCTGTCACTGTACAGGACTTTTTTGATTACAAGTTCTCATGCAGGTTCCTTTTCCAAAAAAGGAAACTTGAAAATCAGTGACTTAGACAATGCTGCCACCTATTGGTCAAAAATAAAAGTACTGTTGGTTCTTTTCACCAAGGTGACTGACTTAAAGTTAACACTTCCATGGATTTGAAACGGGCAGTCGGCTGAATTGTTATTGCTATTACTAATGGTGCTTCAACAAGAAAGTTTTGATATTCATAACAACCACAATTACAGCAGACCTATGAGTTGGGACTGCAGCAGACATAAAGCTCTGAGAAGGTGTAGCAGTAAACTAGTTCCGGCTCTAAGAGAGGAAGTAGAGGGAGAGAGAAGTTGGATGAAGTGCCCTGGTGAGAAAAATACATGGAGAAAGAGAAAGATAACAGCACCCATAGACGGAGCACCTCCCATGCGCCACACCCTGACTCAGTGTGGTTCATTCACATACTAATTTCATCCCCGCTAAAACCCTGAAAGACTCAGATTCCTGTCCCTATGATAAGGTCCCCATCATTAGAGTGTAGACAGAGGCTACAGACTGGTCTAAGTGCACAGCTTAGCAACCCAGGGCTGCTTTGACCTTTGACCTCAGGTCTCTCTGCCCATCTCCAGAGTCCGCTCTTATTCCGCCAGACCAAGGGCACCTGTTCTCACTTCTCAGCCTTGCTTAGGGCAGACGTTGAGTACAAAGCCTCCTGGGGTGTTAAACAGAGAAAACCGGGGCTTTCAGTTTGGAGTCTAAGTGGTGAACAGAAGCCTACCCTAGGAAATTTAGTTCCACAAATTCTCTTTATTCTACAGGGGCTCATTTTTTCTTTCTCCATGCTGCCCCTTCTGAAGCCCTCTGCCTAACTATAGCTCCAGCAGCAGTTGAAAGCGTGGCTGTTCCAGCTCAGCAGTCACCGTCTCCACATAGCTGGTGAGCACTCGAAACACGGCTACTCTAAATTGATAGGCATCGCCCACATAAAATATACAGCGATTTGTAAGACCTCTTATAAAAAATGAAATATAAAATATTTCATTAATGATTTTTATATTGATGGTGAAGTTTGGACATATTAGGTCATATAATTTGCCACAAAATGACCTGTCATTGAACAACAGGCCAAATGGGCAGCAGTGGGCCCATAAGATTATAATGAAGCGGAAAAATTACTTTTCCCCAGGGACATTGTAAGCCTCAGAGGGTGGTAATGCAACATGTTCCTCACGTATTTGTGGCAATGCTGGTGTAAACAGACCTACTGCACTGCCAGGCCTTATAAAAGCATGCACATACAATTATGTATAGAACATGCTACTTGACAGTAAGAGCCCGTGTTAACTGGTTTGTGTATTTATGCATGTACCATGCTATTCACCATTAAAGTGTGCTCCTTCTGCATACTGTAGAACACCAGGCTCTTATACCAGCAGCTGCCCATATACCCTGGGCTTACCATGTCTCCGGATGGCTTCAAGTGGCCATGCAAGTGACTGACCTGTGCCCTCTAGGTCCAGGTAAGTGCCCTCTGGGACACTCCCTCATTGAAGAAGTCACTTAATGTGAGCTTCTCAGAATGTGTTTCTTGGTTAAGCAACAGCAACTTCTTCAATGAGGGAGTGTCCCAGAGGGCACTTACCTGGACCTAGAGGGCACAGGTCAGTCACTTGCATGGCCACTTGAAGCCATCCGGAGACATGGTAAGCCCAGGGTATATGGGCAGCTGCTGGTATAAGAGCCTGGTGTTCTACAGTATGCAGAAGGAGCACACTTTAATGGTGAATAGCATGGTACATGCATAAATACACAAACCAGTTAACACGGGCTCTTACTGCCTGTCATTACAATGAACTTCATCCATTTCTCTTCACTTTTTTTAATGGGACTACCAAAAAAAATGTTTTGAATTACATAAAAACATGAATAGCACTGTTTAAAGACACGCAAACAGGTTTTTGTAAATTAGGGACACTCCACATGTTAATTAGTACAAGATCTTGGGCATGAAATTGAAATCCATTTCCTCCTCTATTGATGGGCAGAAAACTGCCATTTGAGGTTCAACTGAGACATCTATAATTATTAACCAGGAGTTGCACATCATGAGGAAGCTGATCTCATCTTCTCCGGTTGTATGTTTCATGGTGACTGGCATATTCACTAGTTTGCTCAAAGTTTTCAGCCGATTACATTAATAGTAGTGTAGGAGTCAGCACTGTGGCACAGCGAGTTAAGCCAGCTCTTATGACACCTGTGTCCCATACCAGAGTGCCAATTTCAGTCCTCTGTCTTCCTTCAGTCCTTTGTCTCTCTGTCTTTCAAATAAATAAAAACCTAAAGCATAAAATGTTATAACTTATATACTAGAAGAATGTGATCTGTCAACAAAGAACTTCCTAATACATTAAAGAAATGGGAGCACCCAGTTCAGAAGAGCGTTCCTAAGAAAGACTGGAATGTTCTTGCCTCTGCCTCTCCATGTCTCTAAATGATATGGGAATATTCCTTGTGAGCTAAAGACTGGTCACGCCCTAGGATTAAGCCAATTCCACCTGAAAGGCTAATTTCAAGTTAGGATTTCTTGGCGTGTTTCTATTAATAATCTCATCAAAAAAAAAAAAAACTCTTGAAAGTGGTTTTAAAGAAATCTACAGGAGGGCTGGCACTGTGGCATAGGAGGTAAAGTGAAGCCCTGCAACGCCAACATCCCATGCAGGCATCCCACACCTTTCAGATCCAGCTCCCTGCTGATGACCTGGGAAAAGCAGTGGAGCATGGTCCATGTGTCTGGGCCCCTGCCACCCACATGGGAGACCCAGAAAAAGCTCCTGGCTCCTGGCTTCAGCCTGGCCCAGCTCTGGTTCTTGTAGCCATCTGGAAAGTGAACCAGGGGATGGAAGAGCTCTCTCTCACTCTCTCTCTAATTCTTTCAAATAAATAAATACTTTAAAAAAGAAGAAAGAAACCTTACAGACCAATAGACTCCTAAAGAAAAGATAAGAGTCATGGTTTCTAACCAGGGATTGAAAGGTCTAAACCTGCGGAGTTACCTCGCCCAGAGCCCTCAGGTCTTGAACTTGAACGCTCACCTCCCATCGGTGCAGTTCAGGGAGCCTCCTTCTGCCCCTTCATGTCAGGCTGGGTGTCCACAGTGACGTGAGAAGGCAGATGGGCATACAGGCAGTCAGGTCGCTCCGGTTGGAATGAGGAAAAGGGAACTCTAAGAGCGTGCAAAATGCTTGCGTCTCCCCAACAGCGGCCTTTGGTGAGATGAAATACCGAACCCCACTCCTGAGTTTCCAGGTTTCTCACAGAACAGGAAGGAAGTAGTGATTCTACCCCGCTGAGTTTTGGTTTATTTATGAGACCAGGAAGGAGAAGTTACCAGGCACACCGTTCTGATGGCTCTCTGTTTTATCCTGAATGAGCTAGACACAGGATAAACAGCATTACAAATCCAGCCTTTTGAGGGGTTTTGTTCCCACCCTCTGATTGTTAGCTGCCTGTTCTGTTTCTTTCCCGCCCTGCACCCCCCAAATTGTGCTTAAAAGACTCAACCAGCACAGTTTCTGGGGGTCTGCCTCTCTTGGCGCCCCCTCCTGGCTGCTGCAGGAGGTTTGTGATTTAAACAAATCTTGCTTTGCTCACTGCCTTGTTCGCATGGAAAGTTTTCTTTGAGACAAGATCGGAGGTCTCCTTTCTTAGCCACCATTCTACCCGTAACAATGACACTGAGTTTCCAGACGAGAGGAGGATGCACTAATTGATTTCTCAAGTTCACCTTCAAAACCACACTCTGATTCCCCTCCGCTCCACAAAAGGGAACACACCCAAAAAAAAAAAAAAAAAAAACCTTGGTCTGAGGTCTCCTAGGAATCCATTTGAACAGTGCACAAAGCAAACTCCACAGATATCTCCTGCCAGCTCTTTTCAATTTTCTGTGCTATGTGTGATATTTTCCATGGATGAGACCAGAGATGTTTGGTTGCAAATGATTGTCAGATGTTTAAACAAGTCTATTGCTGAAACATGATAATTTCCAGAAGCCCCTTTTTCTGAACACGGTGTCTCTTGATAAGACCCACCACAAAGAAAATGAGTTGTACAAGAAGAATGGCAGAAGATCTGGAAATTAACCAGGAAACTGGACCATCACATGCCTCAAACAAAACCAAAAAAATACCATTAATAGGAAACAGGCCCGTGTGTAAGGGTCAAGGAAAGAATACGCGCCTGGTTCCCAGCAACTGGCCGTGTTTCAAAGTCGGGAACCTCCAACTTGTCAGGGAGGATTGCGGCTGATGCTGCGAAAGACATGTGCTGAAAGATTTCCAGTTGCCCTTACATTCCTGAATTTCTACTCAGGAGACCTTGCCACACATGTGCAAAGCAGAAAAGCCTAGTGAAATTGAAACGGGTTCTTCTGTAAGTAAACCCAACATATAAAATTTCAGCTTATAAAAATCAATAAATTAGGAGGCAACCATTTATACCAAAAAAGTATTAACTGTAAAAATATTTTAATAAAAATTTCCCTATTCGCATACCACCTTGGATCATTTGTAATTGCCAAAGTTTGACTGGAAAACAACCTCAATATTCTGCCAACTCCATATGATTCAACCTGTACAGTTTATTAACAACACAGATGCTATAAAAATTTAAAGAGAGCATTAGGAATCCCTACAAATTTCAAGGTGGCAAAAATAAAGGGTTTTTTTTTTTTAGATCTATACCAAATGGCAATTCAAACTCTACTGGAAAATATTCTGATCAATGTTTTCCATTTTTTATGAACATAAATTTCAGGGTCACACATATGCTTATTTTAACTTGGATTATTACCACAGATTAGTCAATAGACTAAGAATTTTGGCAATGCCTAAAAATCTAGGCAATGCTAAAAGAACAGTAATGCTCCACATTTATATGTTATCATATTTCAAGGCTGCTTTAAATTAATCTCTCTCTCTCTCTCTCTCTCTCTCTCTCTCTCTCTCTCTTTTTTTTTTTTATGGACAGGCAGAGTTAGACAATGAGAGAGAGAGACAGAGAGAAAGGTCTTCCTTTTTCCGTTGGTTCACTCTCCAAGAGACCGCTACGGTGGGTGAGTTGCAGCTGGCACACTGCACCGATCTGAAGCCAGGAGCCAGGAGCTTCCTCCTGGTCTCCCATGTGGGTGCAGGGCCCAAGGACTTGGGCCATCCTCCACTGCACTCCTGGGCCACAGCCGAGAGCTGGACTGGAAGAGGAGCAACGGGGACAGAATGGTGCCCCAACCAGGACTAGATCCCAGGGTGCCAGCGCCACAGGTGGAAGATTAGCCTAGTGAGCCATGGCGCCGGCCATGAATCTCTTTTTTTAAGATTTATTTATTTATTTGAAAGGTAGAGTTACAGGGAAGCAGAGGCAAAGAGAGAGAGAGATAAAGGTCTTCCATCCACTGGCTCACTCCCCAGTTGGCCACAATGGCCAGAGCTGGGCCAACTGGAAGCCAGAAGCCAGGAGCTTCTTCCAGGTCTCCCATGCGGATACAGGGGCCCAAGGACTTGGGCCATCTTCCACTGCTTTCCCAGGCTATTGCAGAGAGCTGGATCAGAAGTGGAGCAGCTGGGACTAGAACCTGCACCCTTATGGGATGCCAGCACTGAAGGCAGTGGCTTTACCTGCTACGCCACAGCACCGGCCCCTTAAATGAATGTTTAATGCCCAAATCCTTTGTGAAAATGAGACAAGGATGGGAACGAGTTTGCACATCCAAATGAAGTCAGCATTCAAAGGAGGTCCCATGGCCGCAGCCACCCCCCAACCCCAGGTGACACAGCCATGTGGATGGGAATGTGTATATAGAATTCCTCCTTTGCAACCCCCTTCAGAACTACCCAAGAAAATCAGAACACTCCTTAGCAGTCACTTTGCTTCTGATTCTTTGTAAAATCCAAAATGGTATTGTTAGAGAAATGGTGCCATCTTAGGCTCGGCCCCACCACCACCCTGTACACTAAGTGCAGCCTCTTCGGGACCCAGCCTGGCTTACTAGAGTCAGGTGACCAAATGGCCCAACCGTAGGCGTCAGCTCCACCCCCACCCTAAAGAATCGCTGCTCCCACTCCTTCAGCTCTGCAAAGCTACAGTAAGACTCTCGCCCTCTCCCTCCAGCCTGCTGGGTTTCCCCCACCTGACAATAAACCTGCCCTTTAATTCCGGTGTTCGGTGGCTTTGTGGTGGCCTTTCAGGCATCAACTAGATTATTCTCACCTACTGATTTCTGAAACTTAGTTCCCAATTTTTTTATTAGTATTTGCTGGTGACGTCAGCATATGCCTTTACTATCCCTGCTCCTTCCAATGGATCCCAACACAGAAAGTGGGTAAATCGCACCTGCTTTCATAATGTGGCAGAAATCCATGATGCAAACCCCTGTATGGGAAGAAATGCACCATGGCCACCTAAATAAAACGTGAATGCATATGCAACAAATATATTTAACAGCACTTCTTATACTTTTTTAACAAGTATTTTTTTTAAAAAATCAGGAAATGCGATTTTACGACAGAAACGGCCGAGGGTAAGCACGTGAGAGCAAGGCTGACAGTATTCTGTTTACTTATTTAACAGTTACACTGACACATCACCTATTACGGGATTCTTTAAGGATGACGAATAAAGCAGTCTGAGTATAAAGAATGAAAATGAGCGATCCCCTCGCTGACAGAGAGGAGGCCTTCCGGGTGGTCCATCTCTCCTGGTCAATCCAGAAAGGCTTCGTGAAGGAAGCGGGTTAGAGTCCTTGTTGCTACGGCAACAGCCACGCCCGAGCCGCGGACACCCACTCGGCGGTGCGCGCCTGGGCCACAGCGTTTCCAACCTGCTCCGACTGCCCAATGAGCTGCGCCCTCTCTAACACGCTCTCTGCGATCCACCAATCAGGAGCTGCCTCATAAAGCCCGCTTCACAGAGGGGGCGGGGCGGGGAACCAAAACGAATCATTCACCGGCCGTGTGCTCGCGTCCTGTGCCCTGGGGATTCGTGGCTGCGGTCCAATATTCCAGTTCGGGGAGGGCGCTGTCCCAGGAACCCGAGGCCGCGCGCTCGGGCGTGGGAAGGGCCCACGGAGCCCCGTCCAGCCTGAGTCACACGCTGCTGGCCCTGCCGCATCAGGTCCAGCATGTGTGGCCAGCGCGGAAGGTGCTCTCTTCAGAGAGCTTCCGAACCAGTCCCTAATGTGGTGTGTGTCCTTTATCAGAATTCTCTCACGCCCACTTCAGTTTTTCTTCTCGTTCAATGCACACAAAGCCTGTCCTTGGGCTTCTGAGCCATCCCTTTGCTGAGAGGAATGGCCATGACTCGCGGAAGCCTGGCGTGTGGCAGACTGCTGTGCTACTCTATTCTTTTTTTTTTTTTTTTTGATAGAACACATTTTTTAACTTTTATTTAGTAAATATAAATTTCCAAAGTACAGTTTATGGATTACAATGGCTCCCCCCCAT
The DNA here is from genome assembly GCA_949820135.1 of Sylvilagus floridanus. Taxonomy (NCBI): domain Eukaryota; kingdom Metazoa; phylum Chordata; class Mammalia; order Lagomorpha; family Leporidae; genus Sylvilagus; species Sylvilagus floridanus. The sequence continues at coordinate 127,157,574 of OX463225.1, forward strand.
AACTTCCCTCCCACTCGCACCCCTCCCATCTCCTGCTCCCTCTCCCATTCCATTCACATCAAGATTCATTTTCAATTATCTTCATATACAGAAGAAAGATTTAGTATATATTAAGTAAAGATTTCATCAGTTTGCACCCAAACAGAACATAAAGTGTAAAATATGTTTCAGTACTAGTTGTAGCTTTAATTCACATTGGACAACACATTAAGGACAGAGATCCTACATGGGGAGTAAGTGCACAGTGACTCCTGTTGTTGACTTAACAATTTGACACTCTTGGCCGGCGCCGTGGCTCAACAGGCTAATCCTCCGCCTTGCGGCGCCGGCACACCGGGTTCTAGTCCCGGTCGGGGAGCCGGATTCTGTCCCGGTTGCCCCTCTTCCAGGCCAGCCCTCTGCTGTGGCCCGGGAGTGCAGTGGAGGATGGCCCAGGTGCTTGGGCCCTGCACCCCATGGGAGACCAGGAAAAAGCACCTAGCACCTGGCTCCTGCCATCGGATGAGCACGGTGCGCCGGCCGCAGCGCGCTGTCCGCGGCAGCCATTGGAGGGTGAACCAACGGCAAAAGGAAGACCTTTCTCTCTGTCTCTCTCTCTCACTGTCCACTCTGCCTGTCAAAAATAAAAAAAAAAAAAAAACAATTTGACACTCTTGTTTATGGCATCAGTAATCTCCCTAGGCGCTAGTCATGAGTTGCCAAGGCTATGGAAGCCTTTTGTGTTCTCCGACTTCAATCTTATTCAGACAAGGTCATAGTCAAAGTGGAAGTTCTCTCCTCCCTTCAGAGAAAGGTACCTCCTTCTTTGAAGCCCTGTTCTTTCTACTGGGATCTCACTCGCAGAGATCTTTCATTTAGGTGTGTTTTTTTGTTTTTGTTTTTTGTGGTTTTTGTTGTTGTTTTGTTTTGTTTTGTTTGGTTGGTTTTTTGCCAGAGTGTCTTGGCTTTCCATGCCTACAATACTCTCATGGGCTCTTCAGCCAGATCCGAATGCCGTAAGGGCTGATGCTGAGGCCAGAGTGCTATTTAGGACATCTGCCATTCTATGAGTCTGCTGTGTATCCCGCTTCCCATGTTGGATTGTTCTCTCCCTTTTTTATTCTATCAGTTAGTATTATATGCTACCCTATTCTTTTCGCTTCTCCCTTTACACAGTGCTGCTAGCTCTCCCGTTGTTCCGATGGTCTCGTCTCCCTCCCAACTGAAGGGCCTGCCCATAGCTCACATCAACATACGGTCTCTGCCTTCATTTGCAAGCCTGCTTCTGGTTTTTTTTTTTTAAAGATTTATTTATTTATTTATGTAATTATTTATTTGAAAGTCAGAGTCACAGAGAGAGAGAGAGAGGCAGAGGGAGAGAGAGAGGTCTTCCTTCTGCTGATTCACTCCCCAGTTGGCTGCAATGGCTGGAGCTGCGCCGATCCAAAGTCAGGAGCCAGGAGCTTCTTCTGGGTCTCTTAAATGGGTGCCGGGGCCCAAGCACTTGGGCCATCTTCTGCTGCTTTCCCAGGCCATAGCAGAGAGCTGGATCAGAAGTGGAGCAGCCGGGACTAGAACAGGCACCCATATGGAATGCTGGCACTGCAGGCAGTGGCTTTACCCGCTACGCCACAGCGCCAGCCGCAAGTTTGCTTCTTAATACACCATAAAAGTTGCTGTAATCCTGGGCTTCTGTCTGCAGAGTTTCCAAGAATCTTCTTAATATACAGAAACGTTGTTCTTTTCCATTATGGTGATACACTGACGCTACTGAGCTTGTAATTCATGGTCTTCTGGGCTCTGTCTTAGGAAATGAGTTTTACTCTAATTAATTTTCACTTCTGGTCTCCATTTGTCTCTTAGGAGTTTCTTCTGTTTCCTTTTTGGATCTTAACAGCTGGAATCTGTCTTCATTAGGCGTCTAGCATCTTGTTCTCTGAAATGGCACAGCAGAGCCAAGGTGCAGGAAGCAGCTGGCTGACTCCTATTTGCCTAACTTAGAGGTCATTGCTTAGCTTCTACTGTGTCCTGGCTCTCTCTTTCCTGGTGGGTTTTTTTTTTTTTCTTTTTTGAGAGTTAAGAGTTACAGACAGAGAGAGGTAGAGACAGAGAGAAAGGTCTTCCTTCCATTGGTTCACTCCCCAAATGGCCACAACGGCCGGAGCTGCAGCAATCCAAAACCAGGAGCCAGGAGCTTCTTTCAGGTCTCCCACATGAGTGGAGGGCCCCAAGGACTTGGGCCATCTTCTACTGCTTTCCCAGGTCATAGCAGAGAGCTGGACTGGAAGTGGAGCAGCCAGGACTAGAACCGAAGCCCATGTGGGATGCTGGTGCCGCAGGCAGAGGATTAACCTACTGTGCCACTGCATCTACCCCACTTCCTGGTACTTTTAAGTCACTCTGTCCATGAGCATGAGACTTTAGCTTAATTATATCGCAGGTTATCAGGCCATTTAAAGGAGCAAGCAAGACCATTGACATCTAGTGCTAATTCACTGGCCTTAAGAGCTCAGTTGGCCAGTGCCACGGCTCAATAGGCTAATCCTCTGTCTGCGGCGCTGGCACCCTGGGTTCTAGTCCTGGTTGGGGCGCCAGATTCTGTCTCGGTTGCTCCTCTTCCAGTCCAGCTCTCTGCTGTGGCCTGGGAGTGCAGTGGAGGATGGCCCAAGTGCTTGGGCCCTGCACCCACATGGGAGACCAGGAGAAGCACTTGGCTCCTACCATCAGATCAGCATGGTGCGCCAGCCGCAGCGGCCATTGCGGGGTGAACAAACGGAAAAGGAAGATCTTTCTCTCTGTCTCTCTCTCTCTCATTGTCCATTCTGTCAAAAAAAATTTTTTTAATTAAAAAATAAAAAAAGAGCTCAGTTATCATGCCTCCAGCATGGGCAGGTTGCTGTGTGTTGTTCTTTGACGTCCCTGTATCCTATTATGTCATTGTGTGCCGTCATTGTGTCCAACTCCTGCTCTTCCATCGTTTTGTTAAATGTCATGATATTCTGGACATTTTCATCCATTTCTGAATCAGAATAGTCTTGAGTGTTTGGAAAACAGGCAGTGGCGGGGGTGGGGGTTGGGGGTGCATAGCGGGTTAAGCCACTACCATCAATGCCAGCATCCCATATAGATACTTGTTCAAGTCCCAGCTGCTCTGCTTCAGATACTGCTCCCTGCTAATATACCCGGGGGGGCAGCAAAGATGGCCCCTCACATGGGAGATCCAGATGGAGTTCCAGGCTCCTGGGTTCAGCCTGGCCCAGCCCTGGCTGTTGTGGCCATCTGGAAAGTAAAACAGCAGATAGATGATCTCTCTGTCTCTCCCCTGTATTGGTAACTCTGCCCTTCAAATAAAAATAATAAATCTTAAAAAAAAAAAAAGGGCAGTAGGGGGAGAACAAAGAAGAATGTAAAAAAGCTAAAGTGAAATCCTTTTTTTCTATTTTATTTATTTATATTCAAATTACAGAGGGAGAGAGAGAGAGAGACATGTTCCATTCACTGGTTCACTCATCAGATGGCCACAACAGCCGGGGGCTGGGCCAGTCTGAAGCCAGGAGCTTCTTCTGAGTCTCCCATGTGGATGCATGGGCCCAAGCACTTGGGCCATTCTCCTCTGCTTTCCCAGGTGCATTAGCAGGAAGCTGGATCAGAAGTGGAGCAGCCGGGACACGAACCAGCGCTCGTATGGGAGGCCGGCACTGCAGGCAGGGACTTAACCTGCTATACTACAGTGCCGGCCGAAGTGAAAAGCCTTTCCTCAAAAGCACCTGGTTGGGGAATCAACTCTGCAGGGAAGACGGTTATGGAAATAGTGGGATCTGCAGAAGAAGAACCTGAGTTCACAGGCAGACCTAACTCGAGGTCCTAATAAAGCACAGATGTGAGGAAGAGGGAACACCCGAAGGGCTTTGAGCACAGACTCCTGGGTTCAGATCCCAGCCCCAGCAGTTACTCTCTGGGTGGCTGCAGGCAAGGCACACAGCCTCAGTCTGCTTGTCTGCAAAAGGGGTATAACAGTGTATCATATGCATGGGGTTGTTAGACATATAAGTGGACTAACAATGTTAAGTGGTTAGAATAGGACCCAACATTTGCAAGTGCTCAGTAAGCATCCCCTGTTGTCATTCTAGAGCCATTGTTCCCAGCTCACAGGGTGTTGCTGTCAACATGTGTCTATGAAAGAATCATTTTTTGGCTAAGGAGAATGGGGCATGCTTTCTCACACGTGTTTTCTTCTTGTAATGGGCTTTACTTGGTGTCCAGGACATTAATTAGGCAAACAAGGTTTGCTTAGAATTCAAAGAATGATGGGGCCGGCACTATTAAAGCCCTGGCTTGCAGCGCTGGCATCCCTTATGGGCATCAGTTCAAGTCCTGGCTGCCCCATTTCTGACCCAATTCCCTGCTAATATGCCTGGGAAGGCAGTGGAGGATGGCCCAAGTGCTTGGGCCCCTGTGCCCATGTGGGAGAAACTCCTGGCTCCTGGCTTCAGCCTGGCCCAGCTCCAAACATTGCAGCCATCTGGGGAGTGAATCAGCAGAGGGAAGACCTCTCTCTTTCTGTCTCTACCTCTCTCTCTAACTCTGCCTTTCAAATATATTTTTAAAAGTAAATATTTTTAAAAAGAATTCAAACAAAGCATCAGAATCTGTTTTCATTTCTACTACCATATGAGGATGAGGATAGATATGAGTCATCATCCACGATAGTGGAGTTTCTGGACAACAGCTCCGTGAACGTAGGAGCAGCAGCAGCACAGGGAGAGACATGTCAGAACCTCCTCACTGCCCATGCCTCTCCCTTGTAACTCTCAGTGCTCCACAAAGCCTTCCATGCTACAAAGCATAGGCCAAAGAAATCAGTGTTCTGAGACCCTCTTCTGAAATTCAGTCCTGCTTCTGGGCACGACTCGAGTGACCTTTGATTTATAAGAAATAATATAAAGGAAGTAAGAGAAGGAAGAGCCTTTGGCGGGAAGTGATAAGGTGGCCACAAGGTGGCACAGCACGACAGCCACAGGGTGCTCCCTCTCCCAAGTGACCAGCACATCACTCTGTTTCTGCTGCCCTCACCCTCTTACATCTTGTGCCCTTGACAGCTGTCACTGCCCAGGCTTGTACCTCCTCTTCCACATTCCATAGTCTCTGGTGCCTTTTCTTTCCCCAGTCCTGCTTTCCTTCCAGTGATCTCAGTTCTCATTGTTACAACTCCACATCCCCTTCTCTCTCAGTTGAGCCTGAGTGCTGGTCTCATACTCAGCTGTTGCTGTGGATTTTCTCTGAGAGGAGGAGCGTGGTGGGGGCAAGAGGCGCGGAGTCACCACACAGACCCCGGGAGTCAGGTGAAAGCGGGCCAGAGACGAGCAGCCCTCAGACTCCTTTATTTCAGTTGGTACAGCAGCTTAAATAGCCAAGGCAGCCAATCTGGTCAAGGGGCGGTTTATGCCCTAACCAGTCACAGCCTGTTGCCAGGTAGTATCTGAAGCCATCCAATCACAGCCTGTTGCCAGGCAGGCTCCATTGCCATGTGGTTTCCAAAGCCATCCAATCACAGCCTGTTGCCAGGCAGGCTCCATTGCCATGTGGTTTCCAAAGCCATCCAATCACAGCCTGTTGCCAGGCAGGCTCTATTGCCAGGTGGTTTCACAGGGGGTTTCCCAGGGGGTTTCCGAAGCCACTCCTGAGTAACTGGCTTGCTTGCCAGCGGCCATCTTGGCATGGCCTTCTCATTCCACCACACACAGCAACTCCCCTTTGTGGAATGTTGGCTCCTCGGTGTTTTTCTGAGTCACACATTTAGGGGTTTCCGAGTGAGGGATCTGAGCAGGGTTCCACTGGTTTTTCATGAGCCAAGTTGGAGTTCAACAGGGCTGGGTATGGAAGACTGCTGCTTTACCATACATAACCTTCCAGAATTTTCGGAGCAATGTCACAGCTCTGCCATGTAGGAAATAGATTGAGTCAGTAAAAGGGGTGGGAATGCCCCTCTGGACTTTGGGATTTATTACCCCAGGACAACTGGGCCATGAGACCTGGCTTCTAGTCCCGGCCCTGGAACTTATTTATCTTGTGTCTTCCAGCCAAGTGCTTAATTTTTCCGAATAGCATTTCCCTGTCTGTAAAATAGGGGTAATATCTATCTTGTAGGACTGATACCATATGCAAAATATCTAGCTCAGCAGACATTAGTTCTCCCTTCTCCCCTCATCTACAAAATGAAGGAGACCACACCACCTCTTCATGTCCCTCCCAGGGTAGTATTCTGTGTTCCATGTTTTGTCACAATGGCCCTCACAAATTGATGGAAAACTAGCAGCAAGTGGATAATGAAGAATCTCCCTATTTGAAGAGTCAAGAGGCCATCAACGACTATTTTAGGATTGCTTTATATACCTGTGAGTATCCTAGGCTTTCTCGATATAGCTTTTTAAGGTAAAACAAGGTTTTTTTCATTTTAAGGTAAAACAGTTTCTAGTTCCTCAACTAAAGGCTAACTATGAATAGAGAACGACCCCAGCTTCAGACACAAGACTCAGTGACCTTCCAAAGCACAGAGTCCCAGCAGAGCAGCTCACACAGTGAAGTGTCCCCCGAGACTAGCATCCTATCAATGCCTCTGTCACCTCCTCTCAGAACCCCTAGAGAAACTACACACCCAGTGTCCAGGATGCCTGCAGTAGAAGCTCATGATTGCATGAGTCAGCTCTTCCTGCAAACCCTGGCACCTAAGTCCAATGCTCCAAACCTGAAACAGAGGTTGCATAATCCCAAAATCCACTTGCACCTGTTTCCTTCATTCTCCCAGTACTCGGCTTCAACAGCACCCCTCACCCTTAGAATCTTCTTCCATGTGGGACACGGGAGGAAGCTACAAGTGACCATTGGGTCAATCAAAGGAATGCAGGGGTCACTTGAATACTTGGAACCTGAACATTAATAAGGACAACAATTGAAATCACTTTAAATGCTTCAGGCATGTTTCAGTCAGTCCATGGATTTAAATCACACATTCTTTTTTGTTGTTGTTGTTGATAGGCAGAGTGGACAGTGAGAGACAGAGAGAAAGGTCTTCCTTTTGCCGTTGGTTCACCCTCCAATGGCCACCACGGCCAGCGCACTGCGGCCGGCGCACCACGCTGATCCGATGGCAGGAGGCAGGTGCTTCTCCTGGTCTCCCATGTGGGTGCAGGGCCAAAGCACTCCCTGGCCACAGCAGAGAACTGGCCTGGAAGAGGGGCAACTGGGACAGAATCCGGTGCCCCGATAGGGACTAGAACCTGGTGTGCCGGTGCCACTAGGCGGAGGATTAGCCTATTGAGCGACGGCGCCAGCCAATATCACACATTCTTGAAAAACCTATTTCATCGCCCTTGGAATATGATGAGGATGAGAACCAGTAAATAAAGGGAAAGAATCAGATACTTGTTCCTGCCTTTCCTGTGTGAATCAAATCACTAGGCAAAGAAAATAGTGGGAGGGGGCGGGAGGTTTTCTAAGCAGCCATATTAGAGCTAATAAGTGGGGCAGGCATTTAGCCTAGCAGTTCCACCCATGAGGGAGACCTGGATTGGGTTCCTGGCTCCTGGCTTTGGCCTGGCCCAATCCCAGTTGTTGTAGGCATTTGAGGAGTGAACCAGAGGATGAGAGCTCATGTTCTCTCTCTCTCATTGTTTGTGCCTAAATAAATAAAAAGCAATTTTTTCTAAAAAGCTATCAAGTGAAGGAAGAGGGATTGAATTAGATTATCATCATTGTGGGGCCAGCACTGTGGCCTGGTGGGTAAAGTGCTGGCATTCCATATGGGTACCAGTTCATGTCCTGGCTGCTCCTCTTCCAATCTAGCTCTGTCTATGGCCTGGGAAAGGAGTTGAAGATGGCCCAAGTGCTTGAGCCCCTGCACCCACATGAGAGACCCGGAAGGAACTTCTGGCTCCTGGCTTTGGATCTGCCCAGCTCTGGCCATTGTGGCCAGTGAACCAGTTGATGGAAGACCTTTCTTTCTGTGTGTTCCTCTCTCTATTTGTAACTCTACCTCCTAAATAAATAAATAAGTCTTGGTCCTGCACCGTGACTCACTTGGTTAATCCTCTGCTTGTGGTGCTGGCATACCATAAGGGCACCAGATTCTAGTCCTGGTTGCTCCTCTTCCAGTCCAGCTCTCTGCTGTGGCCCAGGAAGGCAGTGGAGGATGGCCCAAGTGCTTGGGCCCTGCACCTGCATGGGAGACCAGGAAGAAGCACCTGGCTCCTGGCTTCGGATCAGCATAGCTCCGGCAGTAGCGACCATTTGGGGGGGTGAACCAATGGAAGGAAGACCTTTCTCTCTGTCTCTTTCCCTCACTATCTAACTCTATCTGTCAAATAAATAAATAAGTCTTTTTAAAAAAGAATATCATCATTGTTATTGTACTCCATTATATGGCCCCTAAGGAGTTAATAGATCTTGGCATTGAGCTTGAGTGTCTGCTTACATCACACACAAACACACATCATGTGCCACCTAATAGAAGGACATAGTATCATGTACAAAGTGCTCTTCCCAATAAAATCAAACCTATCTCATCAAAGCTTTAATTCCAATTGGCAATTTACAGAAAATAAATGACTGGAGCATGCTATTTTTTAAAAAAAGATTTATTTATTTATTTGAAAGTCAGAGCCACACAGAGAGAGAAGGAGAGGCAGAAAGAGAGAGAGAGAGAAAGAGAAAGAGAGGTCTTCCACCCGCTGGTTCACTCCTCAACCGGCCACAATAGCCAGAGCTGTACCAATCTGAAGCCAGGAGTCAGGAGTTTCCTCTGGGACTCCCACAAGGTGCAGGGGCCCAAGAACTTGGTTCATCCTCCACTGCTTCCCCAGGCCATAGCAGAGAACTGGCTCAGAAGCAGAGCAGCCAGAACGTGAACCAGCACCCATATAGGATGCCAGCACTGCAGGAGGCAGCTTTACCTGCTATGCCACAGTGCCAGCCCCAAGCATACTACTTCATATCATGGAATGTAATTCACAAACCCATTATATAGGAATCTCTATCAATCAAGCAGTCCAGTTCACTCAATAAATAAATTTCAAAGTGGAGGGAGAAGATGAAAAGGGAGTTATAAATTAAGAGATTTAAAAGATCTTATCTTTTTTAAGAAAACTGTTTTTTTAAGATTTATTTATTTATTTGAAAGTCAGAGTTACAGAAAGTGGAGAGGCAGAGAGAGAGAAAGAGAGAAAGAAAAGGGGGGAGGGGTCCTTCATCCAATGGTTCACTCCCCAATTGGCTGCAAGGGCCGGAGCTGTGCCGATCCGAAGCCAGGAGCTAGGAGCCTCTTCTGGGTCTCCCACACGGGTGCAGGAGCCCAAGGATCTGGGCTGTCCTCCACTGCCTTCCCAGGCCTCAGCAGAGAGCTGGACCGGAAGTGGAGCAGCCAGGTCTTGAACCGGTGCCCATATGAGATGCCAGCACTTCAGGCCAGGGCGTTAACCTACTGTGCCACAGCACTGGCTCCAAAATGTTGTCTTATAAACTGGAAAGATTTAACTAGTATAAGGTTTTGGGATGCACATTTGGTTGAAAAAGGAAAGATGGGGTTCGCACAGAAGTCAAGGGGAAACACAGATTTTTAGTGCATTCTTAATCACTGAAGGCCTGGAAGAATGTGAGTTTTTACTTTGTGATATTTCTAAGTCTGAGCCCCTTGAACGCAAGCAAAGAAAAAAATAGAATAGCTCTTTTCAGAGGAGATCCTGATGACAACAGCAAATTTAAATCTTTGGGACATGGCCTGGTGCTGTGTTTTTCAACTTTATTGGCAGTGACCACCATAAAACACGCCTCTTAAATCACAATTCAGTGTTCATGTACATCTTTGGGTTTTCCAAACCATGAACCTGAAGTAGGTTGTTACCAGCATTAGACAACATCATATAGAAGGAATGAACCCTGCAGACTTTGTGTTCAGCATGGTGGCCGTGGTTAGTTAACGGCATATAATATACTTGAAATCTGCTAAATGTGTAGATCTCGCGTGTTTTCCTCTCTCTCTCTCTCTCTCTCTCTCTCTCACACACACACACACACACACACACTCAAAAAGGTGACTATGTGACGTGACAGACATGTTAATCATTTCACAACACATGCATATACCAAAGCATCTCCTTATATACCATAAATCTATGCAATTTTTATTCATCAGTCATACCATTCCAACTAAATAAATAATAAAGCTAGGGCTAAAATCAAGAAGAAAACATAGAAAGTTGAGTCCATATCCTGTGATTAAAGAAACCACTATTTTACGAAATTTTGTTTCTGATGTATATTCAGGTGTGTGTGTGAAACGTGTGTGTATTTGTATGAACATGTATACAGGGTTAAATCTATTTCTCACTGTGAGAAAATGATCTGAAATGATTGGAAAAATAAGCCTCGCCATTTTCATGGGTTAGTCTTCAGTAGTCTTCATGGCTTATGTGATTTCTGAGTTGGGATGGAGAGCAGGTGACAGAGCTGGAAGTGCTTCCAGAGCAATGTGCACCTGCAGCACTGTGGACCGCATATCTCCCACAGTAGCCAACCTCAGCCTTCCCAACTCATCCAACTGGCGTGGAAAAGTGTGGTTACAAAACTTGGTTTAGTGGTTACCACTGGGAGAGAAGAGTTTCAAGTCTTACCATTTTTGCAAGCCCTAATGATTTCATAGATCTAAGCACTGATAATGAATGGTGCTAATGTCACACACACACACACACACACACACACAAATTACGTGCCACTGATAGAAAGACACAATATCATCTACAAAGGACTCTTCCCAAAACAAGCCTTGTCAGAGGTGTCCATTGAGCTGCAGTTTCTGTGTGAGAACAGGAGGAGGCGCTCCTTTCCTCTGGTTGGCTCGTCACCCCAGAACTTGTTTGTGCCTGCAGATGCTGGCTTCCTGGCTAATCCCGCAGGGCCTCTGCATTCTGTCTTTTAATCAAGCTCTCGATTTATGCAACACTGCCTTTGTAGTTGGTGGTCATTCATGGCAATGCATAGGTATAGAGTAGAAGCATTTGATCCAGTGCTGAATACATGGGAGCGTGTGGGATCTCTCACTAGAGAAATGGAGCAGGCGTAGCTTTGTGCGCCTGTTTAGCTAGCCAAATTCGTCATAGGTATTGGGTCCAATAATGTTGTTGACTCTATGTGGTTTGGATTCCAGCCACCAACAATTAGTCATATCTTATGGGCAAGAAAAACAACCAGGCTTTTGATATGACCACCTTTGAAGTTTTAACTACAACTAGAGTCTTAATACAACAGTTAGCACTCTTAACTTTCTAAGTTAACATTCTAAGTACAACTTTTAGAATGAGAGTTAAAGAATTACTAGTAACAACTTTAATACTTCCTGTTTGGCAAATAATGGAATAGAAAAGGAAAGCAGTCTAACTTTTTTAAAGAGTTATTTATTCATTTGAAAGGCAGTGTTACAGAGAGGCAGAGGCAGAGAGAGATCTTCCATCTGCTTGTTCACTCCCAGAGGGCCAAAACAGCTGGAGCTGTGCTGATCCGAAGCCAGGAGCCAGGAGCATCTTCCAGGTTTCCCATACAGATACAGGGGTCCAAGGATTTGGGTCACCTTCCACTGCTTTCCCAGGCCATAGCAGAGAGCCAGATTAGAAGAGGAGCAGCCGGGACTCAAACCAGCACCCATATGGGATGCTGGCACTGCAGACGGAGGATTAATGTGCACCACTGCGCCACAGCGCCAGCTCCAACAGTCTAACATTAACAAGACCTTCTATGAAAAATGTTTAAACTTATGCAAAAACCTTTTTTTTTAAAATTGGATGACTCAAAATTCAATTTTTTAAAAATATGTATTTATTTACTTGAATGGCAGTGCTACAGAGAGAGGAGGAAAAGGAGCAGAAGGATAAGGAGAAGAGAGAAAGAGAGAGAGAGAGAAAGAGAGAGAATATATTCCATCCACTGGTTCAGCCATTAAATGTTTGCAATGGCCAGAGCTGGGCCAGTCTGAACCCAGGAGCCAGGGGATTCTTCCAAGTCTCCCACATGGGTTCAGGGTCCCAAGCACTTGGGCCATCTTTCACTGCTTTCCCAGGCCATAGCTGGATCAGGAGTGGAGCAGCCAGGATACAAACCAGTGCCCATATGGGATGTCAGCATTGCATGTGACAACTTAACCCACTGCGCCACAATGCTAGCCCCTCAAAATGTAATTTTTTGAGTTTTACCTTTCCTTTTCTATTTAAAAGTATTAACCTAGGCAGTGGATTATTTTTTCTTAAAGAGGATTAGAACTTGTTCATAAACACAAGGACACACGAAGACCTGCTCCTTTTGAAGATCATTTCTACTTGATGCCAATTAATTTCTGTCTTTTAGGGTCTGAAGCTGTGGCATAGCGGGTAAAGCCGCTGCCTGCAGTGCTGGCATCCTATATGGGTGTCAGTTGTAGTCCCAGTTATTCACTTCCAATCCAGCTCTCTGTTATGGCCTGGGAAAGCAGTAGAAGATGGCCCAAGTCCTTGAGCCCCTGCACCCATATGGGAGACCTGTAAGAAGTTCCTGGCTCCTGGCTTCAGATCATCACAAGCTCCAGCTGTTGTGGCCAATAAGAGAGTGAACCAGTGGATGGAGACCTCTCTCTCTCTCTGCCTCTCCTCTCCCTGCCTCCTACTGGGGCTGGTGCTGTGGCATAGCAGGTAAAGCTGCCACCTGCAGTGCCGGCATCCCATGTGGGTGCCCATTCAAGTCCCAGCTGCTCCACTTCCAATCCAGCTCTCTGCTATGGCCTGGGAAAGCAGTAGAAGATGACCTAAGAGCTTGGACCCCTGTATTGCATGGGAGACCCAAAAGAAGCTCCTGGCTCCTGGCTTCGGATTGGCTCAGCTCCAGCCGTTGCGGCCATTTGGGAATGACCAGCGAGTGGAAGACCTTTCTCTCTCTCTTTCTCTCTCTGCCTCTCTCTCTGCCTCTGCCTGTGCCTTTCTGTAACTCTGCCTTTCAAATAAACAAATAAATATTTTTTAAAATTTTCTGCCTTCTTTTCTCCTAGGTGTTGAATTTTCAATTTCTTGAATATTTACGAAATTAGAAAAAAGTTATGCCTTTCTTATGGCCATTTGCCTGCACTTTCAAAAGCTTATAGAAGTCCTGTGAGAATGCCTTAATTCTGTTTGAATCATTAAGACATCAAAAGACCTACTTATTGACACAAGAGTTTGTAAAAAAACAAAAAGGAAAAAATGAAAATATAAAAGAAAAAAAAAAGACCTACCTGTGCTAATTATTTCCATCCAAATGAGCCTATAGGTTTACTTTTTCACTTCATGCAAAAAATATTCATTGTTTAATGATAAGCACAAAGTGAATCTTCTATCTTTTTTTTAAAGAGTTATTTTATTTACTTGACTGGTAGAGTTAGAGAGAGAGAGAAAGACAGACAATAGACAGATCTTCTATCTGCTGGTTCATTCCCCAGATGGCCGCAATAGCCAGAGCTGGGCTGATCTGTTCTTCCAGGTCTCCCACATGTGTGCAGAAGCCCAAGCCCTTGGACTATCTTCTACTGCTTTCCCAGGTGCATTAGCAGGGAGCTAGATTGAAAGTGGTGCAACCGGGACTCAAACCAATGGCCATATGGGATGCCAGCGCTGCAGGCAGCAGTTTAGCCTGCTACACCACAGTTCTGCCCCTAGGGAAAGCTTTAAGTCTGATGTTTTCCCCTGCCCAGTTAAGAGTCCTTGAGAAAGAATGGTGCAGAATACATAACTCCTTAGTGGGGAAATCTGAAAACATCTTTAACTCTCCCCTTTGATTTAATCATTTTGGTTTTGAGCCCGGGATTTGTTAGCCTTCTGGTTTGGTATTGGCCACAATCCTAGTTTTTCCAACTGTATAAAATCTGGATTTGCTATCAGAAAATGATGCTTTTTTTTTTTTACATAAATCCTACATAGATCATAGTTTGCTGATCAGTTCAAATCCACATTAACCAATAAAACCTATTATTAGTGAAAAAGAGGGAAAAAAATAAACTATTGACTCTACACACACACACACACACACTAAGAAAATCTGTATGTCAGGTACACACACACAGAGTCACAATACACAATGGGAAACCCAGTTGTTATAGTCCGTGAAGGACTCCTGCAGTGCTGGGAAGGTCCTGCTCTGTTGTTCACGTAGACAATTCTACACCAGGAGTTCTACCATCCTATGGGATATTGTCTTGTCCACTGCTTTCCGTGGTCTCCTGGCTCTGCCCTCTGGCAGTGTCTTCCTGGTCTATTACCCTCCATGGTCACGTCTGGGGAGTCTACCCTACTTAGGGGATGGGCAACTTTCTCAGCCTACAAAGTTGAGAATCCAAGGGTTTGTGGGATGGCTCAGAATGACAAAAAGCCCTGTTTATTACTTCTTAAGCAGTACAATTGCCTCAAAGATTCTGCTCTATTTGTTTCCAGACAGTTCTGTGTGCTAATCATATCCCATGCGCTAAGCATACCAAATTCATTGTGTAGTATTGTTGTTGCTGTTGTTCCAAAATTGCTTCATTTCTTTTCTTCCTTGGCCTCATGCTTGGGTCTGATATTTTCAGTATCTCTCACCCTGTCTTTCTCCCTCTCTCTCTCTTTCTCTCCTCTGCCTCCATTTCCCTACCCCCACCAGTAGGATTAGAGGAGGAATAACCTCAACCTGACCTTTGCCACAAGGCTGAATCACTGTGTTCAAAAGAGCCATCTCCATGGTCTTTTCTTGCTGTGTGCCTTTTCTCAGCGTAGCAGGGACAAAAGGAGTCGGATAGAGCAACTCTGGAGGTGTTCAGGCTGGTAACTGCTGGGGAATGGAAGATAAACTATCATAATTTATAGGTTTTCTATTCCATTCATGCCTGCTTTCAAACCAGTTGACTCTTGCCTGACATCATTTCATTGCTTTAATTCCTCACCGTAAGTAACACACACCAGCACCATCCTATTTTCAGCTACATTCCTTAGAACTACTGACTCACTTGGTACTTGATCTGCCTGTCAAGTTATCATTAGTCACCACATGTCTGGTTAACTAAATGTACTTCCAGTGGTAACACAGATCTGTTTACTGGCCTGCTATATCTTTCTTCGTGGTCAAGTCAGCCCGTATCACCTATTTAGGTTTTGGTTTGTGGCACTACCCTGCCCTCACCACATTTCAAGATGCCAATGCTGGGTTTATTTAGGAAAAGCTAAGGAACAGTGACAACCCAACACAGGTAATAAGTAATTTTCTTTTTTTAAAAGATTTATTTATTTATTTATTTGAGTGGCTGAATTATAGACAGGGAGAGAGGTCTTCCATCTGCTGCTTCACTCCCCAAATGGCTGTAGTGGTTGGAGCTAGGCCAATCCAAGGTCAGGAGTCAGGAGCTTCTTCCAGGTCTCCCACATGAGTGCAGGGGCCCAAGCACTTGGGTCATCTTCCACTGCTTTCCCAAGTCATCAGCAGGGATGCTGGATCAGAAGTGGAGCAGCTGAGACTCCAATCTGGCATCTATATGGGATGCCATGCCACAGGCAGAGGCTTAGCCTACTACGCCACAGCACTGGCCCCAGTAGCTTCCCCTCAGCCTTTGCACACCACCCTTCGTTCTCTTCCTCGGTGCTACCTACAGAAGTGGCTGCCTTCTCAGCATTTGGGAAGGCATTCATTGTGCCTGCTCATCTCCATTTAACAGGGAATCATGGCCACCCTCAGAACTCTAGTGAAGCCCAAGATCATCAAAAAGAGGATAAGAAGTTCATCTGGCACCAGTCTGACCAACACGTCAAGATTAAGCATAACTGGCAGAAACCCAGAGGTGCTGACAACAGGGTGCAGGGAAGATACAAGGGCCAGACCGTAGTGTCCAACATTGGTTTCAGGAGCAACAAGGAAGCAAAGCACACGCTGCCCAGTGGCTTCCAGAAGTCCTCAGTCCACAACGTCCAGGGGCTGGAGGTGTTGCTGATGTGAACAAATCTTCCTGTGCAGAGACTGGTCACAATGTTTCCTCCAAGAGTCCCAAAGCCATCAGGGAAAGAGAGCCACCAGCCCCAATGCCAGGCTGTGCACTGAAGAAGATGAATAGACAGCCGGGGTGCACGTTTTATTTGTGTTTAAATAAAACCTTGAAAATTGAAGAAAAAACACAAAAAACCAGCAGTCTCAGATGGGTGTTCCAATTGGGGAGCTGACCCTCTGCAACACAATCACTTAGGGTCCCAGGAGTCTTGCTTCTTGTGGCTCCCGCATTGATTCAGTCCTTTCCCCATTTGCATTCATCAAATCAAAAAAGAAAAGAGCACAGGTCAACATCTATAGAGAGTCCATAAGATATTCTCACTTTCCACTGGAAAGAACTCAGTCCTGTGGTCCATACCTACCTACAAAGGAGGGAGTGTGGTCTAGCAGGGTACTGAGAGAAGTGAAGAATCTTATTATACACTTGACAGATCTTTTTACACCAAGGAAATTTACATTATATCCACTGTAGCCCTACTTAAGAAGACAGGGGCGGGTGGGCACTGTGGTGCAGTAGATTAAGCCACCACCTGCAGTGTCAGCATCCCATATGGGCACCGGTTTGAGTCCCAGCTGCTCCTCTTCCTATCCAGCTCTCTGCTATGGTGGGGAGGGAAGTGGAAGATGGCCCAGACACTTGGGCCCCTGCACCTGCATGGGAGACCCAGAGGAAACTCCTGGCTCCTGGCTTCAGATCAGCATAGCTCCGGCTGTTGAGCCAGTTGGAGAATGAACCAGCAGGTAGAAGACCTTTCTGTCTCTCCCTCTCACTGTCTGCAACTCTACCTCTCAAATAAATAAATAAAATCTTAAAAACAAAACAAAAAAGGCAGGGGTAATTCCATTTGAACTGGACCATTAACTCAATTTTCTCGATTTAGTGACACAGTAATCATAGCCTCAGACATAAAATAAAGGAAGTACAGCACATTCTTGGTTGTGCAATCAACATGTGGAAAATCATCCTGATGCTAATTTGTAAATGTTTATTCATTTTCATCTATTTGAAAGGCAGAGCAATAGAAAGAGAGACAGAGACAGAGAACAAAGCTGGGGGTGGGGGTGAGTCTTTCATCCACTGGTTTACACTCCAGGCGTCCACCACAGCCATGCCTGGGTCAGGTGGAAGCCAGGAGCCTGGAACTCCATCCAGGTCTCCCATGTAGGTAGCAGGGACTCAAGCACTTAGGGCATCATTTATACATTATAGCAGGAAACTGCATTGGAAGTGGAGTAGCCGGGCACTCAAACCAGGCACTCCGGAATAGTAGGATCCAGCATAGCAGGATTAGGTGAGACTGGGAACTCTAGCTTTTCTGTGCTTCACTATTCATTTGACAATTTTGCCTGAGCTACATTAATGAATCGTTTAGACATGAGAGGGATGGCTGTGATACAGCTGAGACAGCTACTCATGCAAAGTAGTAAAGCATACACACACACACACACACACACACAGAGTTTAAGGCCTTTGTCTTTTTGGGGAACTAACCCATTTCCTAGGGGTGTTAAGATGGTCAGAGTTTTACTACACCGGTTCTCCTTCCTATGTGAAATGGATCGCTGTCCTCCACTTTCCTACAGTCATTAAAACCTGCAGAGTTTCACTGAAACTACCCAAGTAAAGAACAATTCATTGAACAGTCATTAGGTATGCGGCAGACTATTTTGATTGAAATCAGATTTTGCCCCAAGATACTGGCCTCAGTAAATGCTGTTTGCCCAACTTGCAATGCTGTGCTTATACAGCATGTTCTTCCCAATGAGAATCTAAAAGAATATTCCACCTTGGTACCCCAGGCAGTCTGTTGCCCTCTGTGCTGGATGGCCACACATTAATCCTCTTCACCCAGCCCCTTGATAGATGTGTTCTTAGTGCCTGTCTCTTTGTGCTGATTCATGGCTTTGACCTTTTAATTAGAGAGATAATGCCTCTGCTTTTGAAACCCAGGCAGTGAGCAAAAATTTAAATCAGTTTTTATACTGGAGAATAAAAAATAGACCCGAGGGAAACAACGTGGATAATCCAAAAATAGACCAAATCCATATGGCATGTTCATTCGCGGGAAAGATGGTATTTTTAAACAAGGAGGAACAACAGGGACCCATTAACAAGCTGCGAGTGGGGAAAGGTTAGAGCCTTCTGCATTCCCTCATTTTGGTGTCTCAGAGATTTAAACATAAATTATCAAAGATTCAACATATACTAAGGAGTTGAACATAAAATAAGCCATATTTCCTACAGAAAACATGAGTGCAGGTAGGAAAAACATAAAAGTTGGAGAGTGTGAGGTGAAAAAAATGGGTAAATGTGCATACAAATCTTTTTCTATGGAACAGATGTAATATGAACAAAGTTGAAAGATCGGTATCAAATTTAAAAAGATACTTAAACACAAAGACAACAAAGCGCCAATTTCCTTAATTTATAGAAAGCCAGGGGCATTCATTTAGCCTAGAGGTTAAGAGCTCATTTAGGACTTTGATGCCTGTTTCCACATTGGATTTCCAACTCTGGCTCCTATTTCCTGCTTCCTGCTAGTGCAGACTCTGGGAGGCAGCAGGTCGTGGGTCAACTAGGTGTGTCCCTGCCACCCACGTGGGAGCCTGGATTGAGCTCCCAGCTCCCAGCTTCAGCCTGGCCCAGCCCCAGTTGTTTGTGGGCATTTGGAGAGTAAACAGTAGAAAAAGGAAGCTCTCTCTCTCTCTGTCTCTCTCTCTCTGTCTCTCTCTCTCTCTCTCTCTACCTTTCAAATAAATTAAGTAAATAAGTAATTTGATAAAAAAAAAAAAGGTTCATGGAAAGGAGTGTTATTTAAAAATGCATGGATTTCAGATATATTAGCCTCAAAATAAACTTATCTTTTAATTCCATGTTTCCATGAAACATGGGTCCTGTGCACCCAAGAAAAGGCATGGTATCACTTGTGAGTCTATACCAATTTGATACACTGTTTAAGATAATGTCATTTTGTATATTTTGTATATTTTCCTTTACATAATAGAAAAAGAGATTGAAAGAATGTTCACAAAATATCCAGGATGTCTAATAATAGAATTGTGAATAATTTTATACTGTTTTGCTCTTTATTTGGATTTCCTAAAACTTCAACTATAAAAATCTATTTTTCTTTTATGAACATGTCTGTCTCCTACACTGGAACACTGGAAAAACAAGGCACAAACACACTTGACTTTAAAAAGTCATGGCTCCTGTTTTAATTCACAACTTTTTTTTTTTTTTTTTTTTTTTTTGACAGGCAGAGTGGACAGTGAGAGAGAGAGACAGAGAGAAAGGTCTTCCTTTGCCGTTGGTTCACCCTCCAATGGCTGCTCCGGTGGTGCACTGCGGCCGGTGCACTGCACTCCCGGACCAAAGCAGAGAGCTGGCCTGGAAGAGGGGCAACCGGGACAGAATCCGGTGCCCTGACTGGGACTAGAACCCGGTGTGCCGGCGCCGCAAGGCGGAGGATTAGCCTGTTGAGCCTCTGCACCGGCCTTAATTCACAACTTTTAACCTGGATGCTGAAACAGGAAAGCTTGGCTTCTGCAACGTTCCTAGTGAGCTTTTTATCTGAAAAGCTGAGTGAACTCATTGGCTCGGCCCTACCAAGCCCCTGCCCAGTGTCATTTGCTCCAGAGCCAGGGAATCTGACAGGAGAGAGGATGGCAGAGGACAACGGGCAGAATCAGAGCCAAAGAAAGTGGATCTTCGCCGAGGAGACACTGAACAGAAGGTGGATCTCTCTCTCTCTCACACACACACGCACACACACACACACACACTGAGCAGTGAGGCAACAGCTCAGCTTTGAGCAGGCAGAGAGGTGAGCTGACCCTCGTCTCATTCACCACGCCGAAGCCAAGCAAAGAGCTCGGCCAATCACCACAGCGTTGCTCCGATTTGCTCATTAACTTATTAAATAACTGTTTGTTGGACACCTACCAAATGCTGAGATTGCCTGAGGCCTGGCAAATGTAAGATGAAGTGTTTTCTTGCAGAGAGGTTACATTGGAATGGAAGAAAGCGACAGTGTGGGAATACATTACAACAGAAGGTTGGGTATACAGTGCTCTGAAGATAATAAAGCAAGGAAAGAGGATAGAGAGTGGACAGGGGTTTGCCTATTTTAGTTGGGCTGTTTAGGAGAGGCCTCCCTGAGATGTGACGTGAATGAAGACAGGCAAGAAGGAAGCAAGGTGGGAAAAGCAGGTTCAAAGGACCTGAAGTCAGAGCAGCTCGAACATCTGGGCATTGGAACAGACATTGTGGTAAAGCAGGTCAAGCCGCCACCTGCAATGCCAGCATCCCATAGGAACACCAGATTAAGTCCCAGCTTCTCTACTTCCGACTCAGCTCTCTGCGAATGTGCCTAGGAAGGCAGCAGAAAATGCTCCAAGTACTTGAGCCCTTGCCACTCAGGTGGGAGTCCTGAATGGAGCTCATTGTCCCTGCTATCAGCTGGTGGGGGGCGGGGCACTCAGCTCCTGAAGGCCACCCCCAGGTTTCAGTCACGTGGCCCCTTTTTCAACTGCTTCTGCGTCAGCAGACAAATATCCCTCACGCTTCAACTGTTTTTAAAGGTCTCGCCTGATTTGATCTAATCCACAGAGCACATTCAAACTTCTGTCCGTTGTCCTCATATCTACGATAGGAGAGATCTCAGGATCACACACAACACTTGGTTGTCATGTCCCTCCAGTCTCCTTCAACCAGGACCAATTCTTCAGTCTTTCTTATGGCCTTGACATGTTTATTAGGACTATGTCAGGGGGCCAGCATTGTGGCATAGCAGGTAAAACCACCATTGACGCCAGCATCCCAGACAGGTGTTACTGGAAGATGGCCCAAGGGGTTGAGCTCCTGCCACCCACATAGGAGACCTGGATAGAGCTCCTGGCTCCTGACTTCAGCTCAGCCCAGCCTGGCCCTGGCCATTGCAGCCACTCTTCCACCCCTCCTCCTCTTCCTTCTCCTGTTCCTTGTCCTGTTTTTCACTGAGATTTATTTTCATTTAACTTTACATACAAAGGATTATTCTAGGTGAAGAGTTCAACCCTTTGTATGAGAAAGAAAAAGAATGAAGACAACAACAAAAACTTCCTCAACAGTCCAAAGGCTGTTCAAAGTTAGTGCATTTGAAAGGTGATTTTGCTTTTGCTTTTTCCCTTCCTCTTTTCCCTTCCTTCCTCCCCCCTTCTTTACTTTTAGAAAATTATCTTTAAAGAAGAATCCAAGAATGACACATCTTTTGCAAGATCTTAGACATAATTATAACTTAAGAGACATAAGAATATCCTCCACCTAATACACTAAAAGGAAGTGATGCTTGAAAACAAGTTTTACTATTAAGTCTTATGATACAACCCTTTGAGGACAGAGGGCTTGCATGGGAAGTTAGTACACAGTGACTCTTGTTTATTTAACAATTAACACTCTTATGTATGACATCAGTGATCACCCAAGGCTCTTGACATGAGCTGCCTAGGCTATGGAAGCCTTTTGGACCCACTAACTCAACAAGGCCATAAGCAAAGTAGAAATTCTCTCCTCCCTACAGAGATAAGCACATCCTTCTTTGATGACCACTTCTTTCCACTAGGGTCTCACAGAGATCCTTTATGTAGAACATTTTTTGCTTAAGTGTCTTGGCTTTGCATGCCTGAAATGTTTCCCTGGGCTTTTCAGCCAGACCAGAATGCCTTAAGGGCTGATTCTGAGGTCAGAGTGCTACTTAAAGTGATTAAGTGCTTCTTAAAGTGATTGTCCATACTGTTGTATGGACTCACACAATACATTTTTAAAGATTTATGTATTTGTTTACTTAAAAGGCAGACACAGAGAGAGAGAGAGCTTTCAATTGCTGATTCACTCCCCAAATGGCCACAACAGCCAGGTGTGTGCCAGGCCAAAACCAGAGTGGCAGGGACCCAATTACTTGGCCCACTGTCTGCTGCCTTTCCAGGTGCATTAGCAGGGAGCAGGATTGGATGTAGAGCAGCCAGGGCTCTATCTAGCACTCTGACATAAGATGCTAGCATCTTAAGCAGTGGTTTAACCCACTGTACCGCAACACCAGCCCCTCCCCCTACAATTATTATTTGATAGCTTACTAAAATGTAGAGTTCTCTCTTTTGCCTCATTTATTTATCTATTTATGCATTTATTCATATTGGTATAAACTCACAAATTTTTACATAATTCAATAGTTTGTATCTATTATTATTATTATTTGTTTTGAGTCTGAAATTTTCCCAGGTTTGCTCGGTGAAAGCTGCAAACTGATTCCTATATCCTTGTGAATAATGGGAATAATAACACCCTTATTATTCTTTCAGAAATTTTAACTGTTTGTCACAAAAATATCTTCCATGCTTATTTTGTCTTTGCTTGTGCCATATCTGGAATCAGTCATTTATTCAAGGATCTTCGATTCCTTTCTATAGAAAATAGTATTTGGAAGCCAAGATTTGGACACTAGACATTCTCATTGCTACTCAGATACTGTTGTTTTCATGCCTTCATAGGAGATAGAGCTAGAAATATACCAACACATGAACTCACATGCACAAGCTACACCTATTAGCTTATGCCCTTATTTCGATCCCGATCTAACACCATGGCAAAATGTGCTAGAGTATCTCTTCAATTCCTCAGGGATGTTCACCACAGCACTTTGCAGTAATAATGGGGGGGGGGTCAACTAACTCATCCACCCATAGAGATGATTTAGCAAAGTACAGTGGTCTCCCCTTATCCACAGGGGATGCATTCCAAAACTTTCAGCAGGAGTCTAAAGCTACCAGTAATACCAAGCCATATATACATAAAAGTTTTTTTTCCTATACATAGACACCCATGATAAAGAAAAGAACTTTCACTGTTTCACTTAAAGGAAGCACTTGATGGTTTCTCTTTGGCATATCCAAATTGCCAGCATCATTACTCTTGTGTTTGGAGGCCACTATTAAGTAACATTAAGGTTACTTGAATACAAGCACTGTAATACCAGGATCTGATAACCCAGACATCTAATAAGTGACTCACAGACAGGGAGGAAGTCCCACGCACTGGACAAAGGAATGATTCATGTCTCAGGCAGGACAGTGAGGGACAGTGCGAGATTTCATCACGCCGCTCAGAATGGCACACAATTTCAAACTTAGCCCTTTTGGTTTCTGGACTTTTCCATGTAATTCTTTTTGGATTGTGGTTGACTGCAGGAAACCTCCGAAAGCAAAATCATGTGAGTAAGGAGGGACTATTGTATAGGCAAACTTATATGCTGTATTAAAATGCCACGGTTAAGATGACAGCAGTAAGCCAAGTGCTGATATAGGATGGCTTCCAAGATACTCTTTGCACAAAGTCAACTATATGTGTAGCAGAAATCTGTTTGCACAAACAAAAGTTGGTATACAATGAAATGAACACAGATATGCAGCTGCGAGTGGATATTTTTTTCCAATTTATAAAGGCTACTGCACAACCCTCTGAAACAATAGGTGTGGTAGGAGGGCAGAGTACATATTCTGATCTTTGCTTCAGAGCTGGATTCCTTTTGCCAAAGAAGTCTTAATGGAAGGTCTGTGAGCAAGGAAAGTTTCATCCCCTGATATGTAAGAGGTATGACCCAGGGATGCCTCAAATTCCAAACTCTTCCTGATCCTTTTCCACATAAAAACAGGTCAGTCATTGTCTGGACTCACCTGTCTCTTATAATTCAGGTCCACAATCACTCACTCATAATTCTGAAACCCAAAAAGCTCTGAGAACAAGTATCTCAGAGGCTCATTGCTGCGACAGCCTGGTAGTAAAGTGACCTAGATAGAGATGGGCTATTGATAGCTTTTACTTCACCTGCTCTGGGTGAGTAATTGTACATGATCATACATTTCACTGCAGAAAACAGTCATGTGTTTGATTCTGAGGAGCTTCCCCAAACTCTGCTAGGGTATTTTGTACTGCATTACAAAATATATACACTGCTAACTCTCTAAATTCAAAAAAAAAAAAAATTCTGAACTCCCAAACACCTGGCTCCAAAGTTTGGGGAGCTGTAGCTTGCTAAAGGCAGCAGGCAGCAGCCAACTCATCATAAAGTTCGTGCCAACAGCCTTGTCCATAAATCCAGGTCAGGAGGAACTTGTATCTGCCATCCCAGCTACCCAGGCTATTAACTGATAACTCAAAGTTACAGATTTTAGATCTTTATTATGACACTACTCCATTTCTTGTTCTCATTCTGCATTTTAGCATCATCAGACAGTTTTAATAAATAGAACACCAAATAGAACAGCCCATGAAAAACAAACCTTTATTTCCCACTCATGTAACATCTTGTGGAAGCTATTTCAGGTTGGCAAGCAGCTCTCCCTCAAGTGCAGAGACCCAGACTGAGGGTAGCTCTACCAGTCAAGAGGACTTTGCTCATCGCCATTCTGGCTCAAGAGAACAGAAAAGCAAGTCCAGGTACCATATGGGTCAATTTATATATAACAAGTAAAGTCATCATCTGTGACATCGGCATCCTATATGGGTGATAGTTCACATCCACATCCCAGCTGCTCCACTTGCAATCCAGCTCCCTGCTAATGGCCTGGGAAAATCAGTAGAAGATGGCTCAAGTGTTTGGGCTCCTGCCACCCACATGAGAGACCTGGATGAAGCTCCTGGCTCCTGACTTCAGCCTAGCCTGGCCATTGTGGTCACCTGGGCAGTAAATAACTGGATGGAAAAATCTCTCCTTGTCTCTCCCTCTCTCTCTCTAATTCTGACTTTCAAAATAAATAAATAAATCTTTTAAAAATATGGAAATAACATTCTTCACTCTTCTTTGCATTCCATTAGGGAGCATTCACACAGCCCCACTTGTCTACAAGAGATTATATATGTCATACAAATACACAGTCCTTGGCAATGACCAGCCAAACATCCACCACCGCAAACATTCCAGCCAGGTTCCTGTCTGGCCCTGGTCTTTGGGGTTTTTCAGAGATATAAAATATGGAGAAAGGGAATATGGAAAGGGACTATGGAAAAGGAGAGGACCAAGGGTCATGCCTTAAGCAGAATAATTTAGGAAAATATTGGAAAGGAATGACAGCAGTAGTGAGATATGAAAAACACAAAGAAAAGGGAAAATGAGGCTTTTTGATACATTATTGTAATCTGTTGGTCACTTCATGATGTTTGGGGAAAATGCAGGGGAAACACTTGGGTTATTTAGAAATTACCTTTTTGACTAATGAGCTGTTTATTTCATGGCAATATTTCCTTGAGCCACAATGGGTCATGATTTACATGTGCAACAAATAGCATGTTAAATGAGAAGTTTTGACCAAAGCACCAAAACCTAATGCATAGCAGAACCCAAAAGGAATGGAGAAACAATATCATGCATGGAAATGCAAGGTAGGTTTCCAAGAACCAGTTAAATAATTAATAGAAACCAAAAATTTTTTGATGTTTGGGAGATTGAATATTGGAAAGGATTTAGGGAAAGGATTCTGTACTGAAGGTCCCACTACCCTGAGGCATTCAGGTGGGTGATGGCTCCCACTCACCACAAGCATGGTGAGAGCGCCTGCAGGGAAACCACTTGGATTGAGGGGTATGTGTCTCCCAGCACAGAAAACAATCATCCAAATGGGTGAGAGAGGAGACCGCGCTGGTA
The DNA here is from genome assembly GCA_949820135.1 of Sylvilagus floridanus. Taxonomy (NCBI): domain Eukaryota; kingdom Metazoa; phylum Chordata; class Mammalia; order Lagomorpha; family Leporidae; genus Sylvilagus; species Sylvilagus floridanus. The sequence goes on from OX463225.1 coordinate 127,183,280, forward strand.
GCCAGCTCCCCTCCCCAGTGGTGAGAAATGACATATGAATATTTGCATGGACTGCATGTGAGCCACAACAGGGAGTCAGAGCTGACCTAGATCCCTTTAAATTCTGCCTAGGACAATCTCCTAGAGAGGGATGGGGCCCCTACAGAAGTCTAAATGAAAGACACCACAGAACACCAGAGGCTTGGAGAGTACAATATGTGCCTGTGTTAGGAGGCACCAGCAGAGAAGCCAGGAGAACGGCTCACGGGCAGTCAGCCATACTCACCCTCCAGGCCAGAAGGTTCCAATCCAGTCCTAATCAGTGAGCTATCCAGATGGTGAAGTTCTGGATTGCTGGCTCAGGGCTAGCCTGGCCTCAACTGTTTCAATGGTTGTAGGCTAATTAAGAAGAAATCAGCAGGTGAAAGAGCTCTCTCTCTTTCTCTAATAAATAAAAAGTAAATGTTTATTGTGTACCTACAATGTGCCAGACACTGTTTTAGGCTTTTGGCACATATTATTAGACCACTATGGAGCCTACATCCTTTAAGAAAGTAGTGGACATAGCCAGTGCTGTGGCTTAATGGGTAAAACCACCACCTGCAATGCCAGCATGCCATACAGGTGCCAGTTCCAGTCCCAGCTGTTCCTCTGCCAATCCAGCTCTCTGCTATGGCCTGGGAAAGCAGTAGAAGTTGGCCCAAGACCTTGCCTCTGCACCCATGTGGGAGACTCAGAAGAAGCTCCTGGCTCCTGGTTTCAGATTAGCTCAGCTCTGACCATTGCAGCCAATTGGAGACTGAACCAGCGGGTGGAAGATCTCTCTCTCTCTCTCTCTCTCTCTCTCTCTCTGCCTCTCCTCTCTGTGTAACTCTGACCTTCAAATAAATAAATCTTTAAAAACAAAAGTAGTGAATGAGGAAAGTAAATAAAAATAAATGTTGAAAAAATAATTTTCAACACCATTCCTATGTTCTTGGTTTCTAAATGTGTATCTCAAGCTCAGACTCCTATTCTCATCAGCAAGTCTCTGTCTTCTGCACACCTACAAGGCATCAGGAAGAAGCAGTGGCACTGACTGGCTCATAATTCAGCAAATGCTTTTCACCTTGAGCATCCAGATAAACATTTCCTAGCTTCCCATGCAGCTGGAGATAGCTCTAGAGTGGTGCAGAGCCATGAGAGAGAAAAAGCTCAGATTCATGAGTAAATGCATAAAACCGCCGTCCACCGGATACCACATTGAACTGTTTTATGAAGCACATGCTTAGTCATTACTGTTCTGAGAGTACTTGTTCAAGAGCGATAGACCCACCCAGAATTCAAGAAGCCCAAAACAGAACTTGACTCTCCTACCCAAATTCATCTTCTCCCATTCATCTTCTCTACCTTGGTCATCAACACCTTTCTTCATTCTATTGTTTTCCTTTTCCTACATTTTCAGCCCAAAAGGTCTGTTAGTCTTATATCTGCATTATTGTAGCTTTGCCAAAATAACAAACAAATCTGAACTCCCAGTGAGTAACAGTAAATATTTATGCCTTGCTCTCAAGTCTACAGGGCAGGCTGTGACCGTGGAAGGACGTTGGTAACATCCAGCCAAGCGTGACCCTACACTGCAGATCAGGTTGGGAGCTGTAAGTCATTGTGTCTCTTTCTGAGACTCCAGGTAAAGGAGCAATGCTCCTGGAACATGCTCCTGGCTCGGGGGGGGGGGGGTGACATGAGCACAAAAGAGATGACAGAATTGCTCCATGCCTCATAAAGCCTTCAGTTTAAGTCTCAGTCACTGGAACAGTTTGAATTTGCCAGAATTCATGTGTCAGAAACTTGATTGCCAATGCAACCATGCTGCAAGGTGGAATCTAACGAGAAGCATTCAGAGCATGAGGGAACCACTCATGTTAATAGACTAATGCCATTATAAAGAGGCCCCCAGAAGGGCAGGCCTTTGGCCCGGCAGTCAAGGTGCCGCCTGGGACACCTGCTTCCCATATCAAAGTTCTCGAGTTCTGGCTCCACTTTGGAGTCAGCTTCCTGCCGGGGGGCAGCAAGTGATGGTACCTGGGTCCCTGCCACATCCATAGGAGACCCAGTTGAAGTTCCAGGTTTCTGGCTTAGGACTGTCCCAGCCTCAGCTGTTGCAGGCATGTAGGGAGACAATCAGCAGATGGAAGATCTCTCTTTCTCTCTCTCTCCCTTTCAAATACATTTTTTTAAAAAAAAGAATCATTTTGAAAAATGGGCTTGAGGGAGTGGATTCACTCTGACACCATTCAACTATTCACCATTTGATGATATGGCAAGAAGGTGCTTGCTATATGCCAGTCCTTGACCTTGAACTTCCCAGCCTCCAGAATTGTGAGAAACAAATTCTGTTCTTTATAAATTACCCAGTGTCAAGAATCTTATTTAGAAGCACAAAATGCCCATACAAAATCATAATCTGTGATTATCTTAGTGTTTTTATTGATAGGTTCCCCTATTAAAATGTAAGTGCTACTAGTGTCTGACATCCAAAAGGCACTTAAGAAATGTTTATAAAATTATGTTAAATGAGAGGGTTCTTGGGGTGGGCACTTGGCACAGTGATTAAGTTGCTGCTTGGGATGCCTGAGACCCATATTATTAGAGTGTCCGGTTCAAGTCCCAGCTCCCCTGCTTCCAATCCAGCTTTCTTATAATGCAAATTCTGGGAGGCAGTAGATGATCAGTCAAGTACTTGGGTCCCTGCCTCCCACATGGGAGACCTGGATTCATTTCTAGACTCCTGGTTTCAACCTGACTCAGCTCCAGCTGTTTCTGCCCTTGGAGAGTGAACCAGAGGATGGAAACTCTCTCTTTTCCTCCATTTCTCTATCTCTGTCTCTCTGCCTTGCAGTGAAAATACATTTTAAATAATGCAGGGTTCTGCAAGAGTAGTTTGAGGTGAGGCTGTTAAGGATCTGGAAATGCCAGGTTTGAGAATCTGGGCTTCATCCTAAAAGCACAGCTCACAGATCCTGGAGATGAGTCCCACTGTAGAAAGATGACTATGGGGGGTCAGTGTTGTGGCATGATAGACTAAGCCTCCACCTGCAGAGCTGGCATCCCATATGGGCACCAGTTCATCTCCTGGCTGCTCCTCTTCTGATCTCTCACTCTCTGTCTGTAACTCTCCTTTCAAATACATAAATAAATCTTTTTTAAAATATAAAAAAAAAAGATGACTATGATGTCAGGTGGTGAAGGATGTTGAAAAAGAAGCCAATTAAAAGGTTGCCATACTTGTTCAAGCCCAAAGAGACTGAAGACCTGAACTAGGACAGAATGACTAGAAGGGACACTGGGGTGAGCACCCACTAACACAGACTGCTACTAACTGCCCCCAGAATGCCTGAAGCCTTAGCCTATCTTCATATCAGTCAAGCCAAAGTGATGCTTCTCTACTAATTTGAAGATGAAGAGTCAAAGCAAGTTCAGAGAACTTAGGTAACTTCCTCCCAAAGTCACACAGCTGAATAAATGGCTCTTCTTGGATTCCACTGCAGGGCCATCTGATGCCCACATCCACAGGGTGAACCACAGAGAATGTTGGCAAGTTTCTAGCTAAGATAACTGCTGAGATGACGTCGTCCTTTGCTGAAATACATAAAGGTTTTATTGGAAAGGCTGTGAGCGTGGCTTTGGACATCCAGTGAATGAGAAGCCTATAAATACAGTGTTCCCACATGAAACAGAAATTGATTGTGGTTAACTTTCTGGATTGGATCCTGCTTGGAAGGTTATCAGCTCCCAGAGTTGGTAGGTTAGAGGTGCAGGCTTCCTCAAAGCCCAGGAATCCAAGGAGTTGTAGAAGGCTAGGCAACCAAGACGGGTCAATCATTCACCCACTGAACAGTTACTGAGTGCCTGCTCTAGGCACTAGGGTTACAGCAGTCAGTAGACAACCTATTATTTCCACCTTCAGATAACTTACCTTTGAGTAGGGCAGCTGCATAATATACTCATAAATTAAATCAAGAAACATTTTGGATTGAAGGGAAGTGCCTTGAGGAGAGGGAGGTTGTAAATTTTCACAGAATGGTCAGAAAAGACTCTCAAAAAGGGCTGTTCCTCTCCCTGCTGCTGCCGTAATAGATGAGACCTCCAAATGTCCTCAGGTTGTTGTTCATTGTCTCAAGGGACAGAGTCCAAGAAGCAAATATCTAATTGGCAAAGCCAGAGGCACAAGCCTGCCTCCTTGGCTCCTCCGAAGTGGGGGGAGAACTGGCCTTTAATTTCAGCATTATAGCAGCTACTATCTTCACAAAACAAGTGTGAAATGAGGGATTTTCTTAAAGAGAAGGGATTCTGGACTTCAGAAAATCAAAATAGGCACAAGAGTACTTGTGATCACTAAGGGAGAAGCAAAGAAGAGACGAGGAGGAGGAGGAGGAGGAGGAGGAGGAGGAGGAGGAGGAGGAGGAGGAGGAGGAGGACTTGCGTTCAAGAGGAAAATCTTGAACACATCTTAAGAGGTGGTGAGATGAGGGCAGATGTTTGGCCAAGGGTTAACCACTGGTACTATTGCAGAGTGCCTGGGTTTGATTCCCAGCTCTGCTCCTAACTCCAGTTTCCTGTCAATACAGACTATAGGAGGCAGCAGGTGATGGGGCATCCCAGACTGAGTTCTAGGCTCCTAGCTTTGGCCTGGCCCTGACCCAACTGTTGAGGACATCTGGCGAGTGAACCAGTGCATAGGGGCTCGCTTGCTCACTTGCTCTCACTCTCTCTCCTTCCCTTTCTCTGTGGATCTGTGTGTGTGTGTGTGTCTTAAGGAAATTAACAGAATTTTTTTTAAAGGAGATAGGGAAAGAAGAGGTATAGTAAAAAAGAAGAGAAAGAAAAGAATGAGAGGAGAATAGTGTTTGTGAATCCAAGGACAGAGTTTACAAGGCAAATGGTGACCTTCGAGAGAGCTGTTTGTGAAGAGGCTAGGAAGCAGAAGCCAGACTGTAAATGGAGAAGGCCCTAATGGTGAGTAAAGCAGGCACAGAGTAACTTCTGAGCCAACATGCTCCACACCGTAATTCATGTTGCCGTAATGGGGTTTGCCAGCTACATTATCCTGAGACAAAAGAGATGTAGAACTTTTGTGTAGTATTTTGTGGTCACTTCATTTGAACTTGCCAATAACCTGGTAAGGAAAGTCTTATTCCCATCTGTAAATGAGGAATAAAACTTCTTTAAGACTATAATTTTAATAAAGATTTATTTATTTATTTATTTATTTGAAAGGCAGATGTAGAGACAGGGAGACAGAGAGAGAAAGGTCTTCCATCTGCTGCTTCACTCTCCAAGTGGCCTCAACTGCCAGCGCTGGGCCAGGCTGAAGCCAGGAGCCGGGAGCTCCATCTGGGTCTCCCACATGGGTGGCAGGGGTGCAAGGACTTGGGCCAGCCCCCTCTGCTTTTCCCAGGGTATTAGCAGAGAGCTGGACCAACGTGGAGCAGCCAGGACGTGAACTGGCAACCACAGGGGATCCCAGTGTTACAAGTAGCAGCTTTACCTGTTATGCTAGGACTCTGGCCCCCATGAGTTTTTTTTTTTTTTTTTTTTTTTTTTTAAAGACTTGTTAATTTTGAAGGTCAGAGCTACAGAGAGAGAGAGAGACCTCTCACCTCCTCTGGTTCTGGTACGTGCTGGTAAAGCCAGAATTCTCCTAACTCTTCCATCACTCCTTGCCACCTGGGGCTGCCTTTTCATAGAACAGGAAGCAAGCGGGAACGCTCTTCCTTGGTATCACAGAAGTGTTTCCTACTGGCTCCCTCTCGACGTTCAGTCACCACAGGCCCTCTTCCCCGAACATGCCCGAAACCCTACAGTCGAAGGCCTCGTCACACTTGAGGAGGTGAAAGCCTGCGGATGGCGAGACTGCTGACACAGCAACAGGAACACTCTGATGAGCCTCGCAGCACTGCTACACGCGCGGCGGTGACAGCCCAATAAAAAAGAACAAACACCCAGCCCACCAGGCCTGCCTTACCACAACCTCGCAATCGTTAGGCTACCAAGTACTCAGTCCCCAGGCGGAAACGACCCCAGAGGGTCGCCGGGGAGGCCCAGACGTGGCACCCCTGGCTAGCGAGCAGGGCTGTCCGAGGGGAGGGCGGGGGCCCGGGAAGCCTCCTGCGCGGCAGTGCTCAGCGCTTCGGCCGGCCCAGCTCCACCTGCCGGCCTCACCCCTTGGCTTCCAGGCCGCCCCCGCCGCCGGCGTCCACTACCAGAGTCCTGAGGGTCCCGCAGACAGGACTGCGAGAGCGAACCGCGCCGGCCGCAAGAGGGCGAGGGCGGGCGCCCACCTCGCGGGCCGGCCCGGCGGAACGACAATATATATCGTTACGGGCGCCCCAAAGCCCTGACGTGCCTAAAACCTTTCACTTAGTAATTTCAGTCACTGCGCCCGCGCCCCAAGTCACGTGTCCCCGGGACACAGGCACCGGGCGCTCTCACTTCTGCGCCCTGACCGCCGAGGGCCAGGAATCACGCTACGGTGGCTCTACTGGGATAAACTAGTAACGTGCCTCTGCTCCGCAAAGCCAACGCGAGACATCACTGGCCCGGACCGTTTAGGAATGCAACCACGAAGGCACCTGGGCCAGAGAGTGCACTTGGAAATGGAGGGGTAAACCCACGGGAGACCTGGGAGAACGTAACCCCTGCGCCTCCCGGCCAGCGGCCCGGAGCTGGCACCTTTACAATGTGCGCCCAGGGCGGGGAGCTCCGCCTTTGGGGCGTGGCCTCGAGCTGCCCCGCCCAGGAGGGGAGGGCCCTGCTCCGGGCCCCGCCCCGCCCTCTCTGCCGGAAACCGAGGGCGCCGCACCCACATAGCGCTGCGCAGCACCGGTCTGCAACAGCCTTGTGAAGGTGATCCGGGTGAGTGAGTGCATCTGCGGGCGGCCAGGAGGACCCCCGACCCCGGCCCTGAGGGGGAGGGGAAGAGGGGCTTCAGCTCCTGCTCTGGGCACTGCCCATCTCCTCTGCAGCCCCGGCCTGAGTAGGGATTCGCTTCTTCTCTCACCCACTCCTTATCAGTACCTAGGGGTTCTCTGCGTTTCCATCCTCTTTGCCCTATACCTGCCCTGTCTCCTCTCCCTGCTGCATGCAGTGGGTTTGGAGTATCTAAGAGGCCAGTCGCGCTGGCTGCAACGCCACTCAAGGTCAACCCTTCCTCGGTTCCCTGCTTTCCTCTCCTCGTGCCCACGGCCTGTGCATTCCGGGGCTCCCTCCCCCTGCCTTGCAGAGCCCACCTGACCTTGCCAGCGCAGCTCCGGTGCAGAGCATGGGCGAGCCGGGCGTTGCAGGCCCGATCCCTAACTCAGAAGTGGCCCGCAGCGCTGCGTCTGCGGCGAGATGTGGACTTGTGTCTGGGGTCCTCGCGGGGAAGAGCCTGCAGGGAATTGTGTTTGTTTTCCTCCTGCCTCGCAGAGACGCTTGTTCATTCGCACTGGGACCTGTTCGTGGGTCATTTCCTACCCCGTTCCTTAGAGCAGGACGCTCCTGGGGGCGTGAGGAGTGACAAGGGAAGGGGGCACCTGCATTTCAGGTTCCATTTGGATTTCGGTGGGGCAGCTGCAGGGCGGTGGTCGGGTCGCGGGACTCGTCCATGAGTCATTCCCCGAAGTTGTGGCTTCTGATACTTTCCCCGGGAGTCATGACTTTACAAGCTACATGGCAGCCGAGGGGTAACGCAGAGAGTGGGGAAGGAGGTGACAGAAGGGGAGCTGGGGGCGCGGGAATGGAGGAACCGCAGAGGAAGGGGTGGGGACTTGAGTCCCTCCAGTGCGGAAAAGGGAGCGTCCCCGAGGGGCAGGGCCGTGCTGCGGGCCTAGGTGTGGCCCCGCGGGCCTAGGTGTGGCCCCGCGGAGTTGCGGCACACTTTAGATCCCTCCGAGGTCGGAGCTGGAGCCATGGTTTCTCCGGGGAGATGTGTGAATCACCTGGCGCCTGCAGACCGCAGGGAAGCAGTTACAGGCGTGGTGTACTCGAGTGAAGCCGGTAATGAGAGCAAGTTAGACATCTGAGTCAGGGGATCTGGAGTGTTTCTCCTCAAATCCAAACAAATCATTTCACCCCGGAGAAGACGTTCTGTTAGGCTCCCCTTCTGACACAATGTGACAGAAATAGAAAACTCTGTCAAGTGATTTTTTTTCTTTGAACCAATGTTACTATATATAAAACGGCGGCGATACTGTGGCCAGCTATAGAAACTGCACTCCAGGGGGTTCCTTGGATGAAGAAACAAACCTGCAGGAGAGTAGTCTTGCCCCTTATCTAGCCTTTCTCCTGCTGGCCCAGCCATCTGAGGAGACAGGATCTTGAAAGGGAAAGTGCGCGCCTCAGGGGTAGCACAGTGAACACACTTAGGAAAGAAGGGCTGCTTCGTTGTCCAGAGAAATGCTGCTGTCAAATCCGTCTGCCAGAAGTGATTCAGAGGCAGGCATTTGGTGCAGTGCTTACTATGCTGCTTAGGACCTCCGTATCCCATAGTGATGTGCCTGGGTTCAAGTTCTGGTCCACTTCTGGTTCTAATGTCTTACTAATTAATGTGCACCCTGGGAGGCAGCAGGTGATGGCTCAACTGCTTGAGTCCCTAAAACCCACATGGGAGACCCAGATGAGTTCTACTCATCTGGCTCCAGCCAGGTGAGCCCTAACTGTCGTAGACATTTGGGGAGTACACTAGCAAATTGGAAATAAACAAAATTTTAAAAGGCAATTTAGTGCTTTCTGCACATCTAGCTGTATTTAAACATAATCTCCCATACTTATACTTAAATATTCTAAATCTGTGCTTAGAACACCATTGCTGGCCATAATTGACTAAGAACCATTTTAAAGCAGTATTTCTTTAGAATATACTGTTACTGGTTTTGCAACTGCATGCATTAATTCTACTAATGAATATACCACTCTCTTGAATGAAAACTTCATGGTTACCATCTGATAGATTCTTGCTGTGTAAAACCAAGTCCCTTACTGTGTGTACCTATCTGTGGGAAGAAAAGCAACAATGAGGCATCTAACAAATACATTTTCCAATACCTTTAAGGATTTCAGTATTTAGAATTAGTATCCCACTGCTCTCTGCCTTCTTTCTAGAGTTGACTTGTTTATTAATCAGAATTTGGGTCCAAAGACTCAGGTGCTTTTAGTTCACTCTTTTTTAAAAATCTATATAAATAAATAAATAAATAATTTTAAGAAGTGATATTTTACTTGTTCAGCTTAAGAAATGAGAATAATTCCGTCCCCCAACCAAAGAGCTTTGTCCTAAGTGCAGACAGTCATGGAAGAATCAAACTTCATGTTTCAGGTAAGAGTCTGCAGCCAGGCAGTCGCTTCCTCGGAGGAGGCTGGTACCCTGCTGGGGATCCAGCCGCTGCTAAGGATTAGCTATCATCTGCCCACATTGCAATGGAAATCCAAGTCATGTCAATGTGACTCATTTGAGATGTCCTTCTCTCTTCTGGAGGTTATAGCTTAGCTTCTCTATAACTCCAGGCTCCTCTGTAAGATCAGCTTAAGGGACAGAAAGTGAGAATCAAGGTGTAATGACAAGGTGCCAACGTCTCTTGCTTTCTCCTCACAAATCTGTTTGCCTGAAAGATTGGAGGAGGCAGGTTTTCTTTCCTGAAATCTCTACTACTAGTGTCATACTGCAGTGCTGGCACTCATTCAAATAAAATACTGTGTTTTGGATCTTTCCCAAGATTTTCCTTCTATCCAATTAGAAACATCTTAGGCTTTAAGCTGCCACAGGCTTGGAGTTAATTATTAGCTCTTTCTCTTCTTGTTAATACATTTTATGCTCAAGAGAGGGTTTAGGGAACTGGAAAAGTCTCCAAAGAGCTCAGATGTTGTCAGACTTGCTCTTCAACCTCTTTAAGAGGCAGTGTAGCCAAGGGCTGGGAGCGCAGACTGGAGCCAGGCTGCCTGGAGGTGTGAGAATCCAGGCTTGGCTCTGTGACAGCTGTGTGACCTTGGGCAGAGTCCTTAAGTTCTCTGATGCTCAGCTTGAGCTAATGACATCAAACGGATGCTGTGAGGATTTAAGTGAGTTCACAGTGAAGAAGGTTTGATCCATGTGAAATGATATGCATACTACTAATAATGAGTGTTAATAATATGCCATCAATTTCTCCTGCCACCCTTCCTCCAGTCTATGTCAGTAACCTTCAGACACACTGCACTCCGTTCTCCCCCTTATATGACAAGACTTCAAAAAGTCTATGAAGGCCGGCGCCGCAGCTCACTAGGCTAATCCTCCGCCTTGCGGCGCCGGTACACCAGGTTCTAGTCCCGGTGAGGGCATTGGATTCTGTCCCAGTTGCCCCTCTTCCAGGCCAGCTCTCAGCTGTGGCCAGGAAGTGCAGTGGAGGATGGCCCAAGTGCTTGGGCCCTGCACCCCATGGGAGACCAGGAGAAGCACCTGGCTCCTGCCTTCGGATCAGCGCGGTGCGCCAGCCGCAGCACGCCGGCCGCGGCAGCCATTGGAGGGTGAACCAACGGCAAAGGAAGACCTTTCTCTCTGTCTCTCTCTCTCTCTCACTGTCCACTCTGCCTGTCAAAAAAAAAAAAAAAAAGTCCATGGAAAGTGAAAAGAAAATAAAAGTTTATTTTGGTGCAACTTTTGAACCCATGTAATTTTTTTATGATGTGCATTTTCCATTAATTTTTTGAAGGTTCTATGTACAAATCAAGTCCTTCCCTGTCCTGGCCTCTGTGCCTGCTCTTTTCTTTATTTGTGTTCTCTCTCATACATCTCTGCATCCTTTGGTTTCTTCGTCCCAAACTGTTTCCCTCCTGGTTTCTTCTCTCTCTCTTTCATGTTTACACATTTTCATCTACTTGAAAGGCAGAGTGACAGAGAATCAGAGAAAGAAAGACAGAGATCTTCCATATGCAGGTTCACTCCCCCAGGGACAGATTGAAGCTGGGAGTTAGGAATTCCATATGAGTATCTCACATGGGTGACAGGTGCCAAACTGCTTGAGCCATCATCCACTGCCTTCCAGAGTGTGCATTAGCAGTAAGCTGGATTGGAAGTGGAGTAGGCAGGACTGCTACTGGCACTCCTGTACGGGACAAGGTTGTCTCAAGCAGCAGCTTAACCCTCCCTCCGCAATGCCAGCCCCTCCCTTCTATTTTATGACCCTCCTATTTTATATCTCTTTATTTAAGATTTATTTATTTATTTGAAAAGCAGAGATACAGAGAATTGGAGAGACAGATAGATCTTCTACCCTCTGGTTCACTCCCCAGATGGCCTCAATGGCCAGGGCTGATCCAGGCTGAAGCCAGGAACCTGGAGTTCCATCCAGGCCTCCCCTGTGGGTAGCAAGAACCCAGTACCAGCAGGGAGCTAGATCAGAAGTGGATCATGGGGCCGGCGCTGTGGTGTAGCGGGTAAAGCCGCCATCTGCAGTGCCAGCATCCCATATGAGCCCTGGCTGCTCCACTTCAGATCTAGCTCTCTGTTATGGCCTGGGAAAGCAGTAGAAGATGGCCCAAGTCCTTGGGCCCCTGCACACTTGTGGGGGACCTGGAAGAAGCTCCTGGCTCCTAGCTTAGGATCAACCCAGCTTTGGCTGTTGCAGCCATCTGGATAGTAAATCAGTAGATGGAAGACCTCTGTGTGTGTGTGTAATGCTTTCAAATAAATAAATAAATCTTTAAAAAAAAAAAAAAAGAAAGAAAGAAAAAGAAAAGAAGTGGAGCAGCCAGGATACTACCTGGCATCTATATGGGATGTCAGCATGGCGGTCCTACCCACTGTAGCACAGGGCCAGCCCCCTGTTGTTGCTCACACACACACTTGACCCTGACCTTCCTTCTCAGTCTTGACGACTGTCAGAGGCCTATACCTCACATATGGAGCAAAGAGTACAGGGTGAGTAAGGGAAGTAACCGTCCTGAGAAAACACTGAAGAAGATGGTAGGCCTAACAGCAAGCTTTCCTTTTAGGTTGAATGCTTGTGTCCCACATCGCATTTATCAAATCAGCTTCATTTAATGAATCATTGCTTGGTTTCCTTCTGTGTCCCAGGGCGTCTCCCTCTTGTCCCTGCTGCCCTCCAAGATTACTTCCTTGAGACCACTGGAAACATCCTGTGGGCTGTCCCTGGGTCACGTCTCCTGGGAGGCTCAGCTCCAGATGGTCTCACAGGGCCCAGGGCTTCTAGTTCAGGAGTCAGGGAACTCTCACCCTTCAAGCCTCGTGCTTGGAGAATCTCTTGGGAAACTGTGTTGTCACACCAGCAAATCCCTGGGATTGATTTTCTCTCTCATTACAAAACTGGTATTCTCAAATTCCTCAAGAGCAGAATCACCAGTTTTTCCCAGAGGAGAGTCAGTTCCATTCAGGCGTGTGGGCTTAGTGCCTTCTCACTCAGAAGACAAACTCCAGAGGAGAGAGCAGATCGATCATTTGCTGACCTGGCCTTAATGGAGTTTGTACCAGGGCATGCTTTGGCCCACATAACCAAGAACCATTCACTTGGACCTGAGCAACATGCTGACCCATCCCTCCCCCACTCCCAGCCAGCTCCTGTGTTGCACAATTGTTTGCAGTACTGACAAGTCACTGCAATGTTGGCCATTCTTTTCCTCTCCCATTCTGGAAGCAGGGAGCTACTTTTGTGGTGCTTCTCTCTGGCTTCTGACATTTCTCCACTGGGCTTCACGAGGGTCCACTGTCCTGTCTGGAGATAATTGTCAGTCTGGTTCTTCTGTGGAAACAGCTACCAGGAAGCTGTGAAGTCAGGTCTCTGATTCGACTCAGAGAAGTCCATATGTATGAACAGATCAACCATTTAAGTAGCCACCCTTACAGGTTACTCATTAAAATGTTAATTTCTGTTACATGAAATAGATTTCTTATATAAGGAAACTGGGACTATTAACATAGGCAGCCAATTAAGGATTTTAATGGAATATTGGGGAGTGACTGCGAGTTGATCTGTGAATCTTTTATCAATGTGTCAAGTTCCTGTGTGCATCAAAGAAAATGCCAGCTGAGAAACTCCAGTGCGGTGCAGCCTGGGGAGAACAAAATCACAAATGGCAGTTGGGTTACCATTGTTCAACATGGATTCTTTTTTTAGAGATTGATTGATTGATTTGAAAGGCAGCATGACAGAGAAAGAGAGATAGAGCCATACAGAGAGAGGTCTTCCATCTGCTGGTTCATTCCCCAAATGGCCCGGACAGCCAACACTGGGTTAGGCCAAAGCCAGGACACTAGAACTCCATCCTGGTCTCCCATGTGGTTGGCAGGGACCTATGTACTTGGGCCATCATCTACTGCTTTCCCAGGTGTGTTAGCAGGGAGCTGGATTGGAAGCAGAGTAGCCGGGACTCAAACCAGTGCTCCAAGATGGGATGCTGGTGTCACAGAGGCCTAACGGCCATGCCACAATGCCAACCCCTCAACATGGATTTATTTTTGTTTCTTTATTTAGGGGCAAAGAGAGCTGAAAGGCAAACTTCTCTTGCTTAAAAATCTGTCAGTTGGCCGGCGCCGTGGCTCAACAGGCTAATCCTCCGCCTTGCGGCGCCGGCACACCGGGTTCTAGTCCCGGTCGGGGCACCGGATTCTGTCCCGGTTGCCCCTCTTCCAGGCCAGCCCTCTGCTGTGGCCCAGGAGTGCAGTGGAGGATGGCCCAGGTGCTTGGGCCCTGCACCCCATGGGGAGACCAGGAAAAGCGCCTGGCTCCTGGCTCCTGCCATCGGACGAGCGCGATGCGCCGGCCGCAGCGCGCCGACCGCGGCGGCCATTGGAGGGTGAACCAACGGCAAAAGGAAGACCTTTCTCTCTGTCTCTCTCCCTCACTGTCCACTCTGCCTGTAAAAAAAAAAAAAAAAAAAAAAAATCTGTCAATTGGTAAAAGATAGGGTGATGTGACTTCCTGGCTCAGAAGTGGTAAATTATTGGGGGCAACTGCCCGAATCCATGAAGCCCTCCTGCCCCATTTGTACAGTGCTAATTGTGCCCTGGAGAATTTCTTGGGCAACCGAGAGGGGGTTGGGTCAGTAGTGGAAGCCAGCTTTACCCCAGGAGTAACTCAGGAAGTTTTCTGGGTACGCCTTGTTGTAACTGAAGGAACCCTGCCCCAGTGAGATAAGGCAAGTGGTGGCCGGCACAGGAATTGGAGGAAAGGATGGCCTAAGCTCTAGAGCTAGAACAACCATATTCCCAGCAGAATCTGACAGTGCAATGCCTAGAAGAGAATGCCTTAGCCAGAGGTCATAATAAAACCCCGTATTGCTAATGGAGCACATTTCCCGGGGATTAGACCAAAACTACCCGGTCTCATCACTGTGGAAGTGAGACCTCGCAAGGGTGCCTGCAGCTGTCTTAAAACCCCCAGGTGCCCTCAGACTCTTGCTGCACTCTGAGGTGCTGCCTAGAGTGCTGATCCACCCACCCATAGACCTTGAGGCCCTGCTAGCTATTCTCCTGATCTCCCCCTGGAGACCACCACACTTGCCCCCAAATCCCATTCCCCACCTGCTTCAAAATATTGTCCCTAGTTTTCTCCCTCAACCTGATATGTCCTCAGATAAATCATGTTTGGCAATTCATAAATATTTTGATACATTTTGTTTTTAAATGTCTATTCTGATCTACTTGAAAGAGAGGGAGACAAAAGAGAAAGGGAGGGAGGGAGAGAGAGAGAGAGAGAGAGCACTTCCATCTACTGGTTCATTCTCTCAATGGCCACAACACCAAAGCCCGAAGCCCAGAACTCTATCTGAATCTCCCACATGAATGGCAGGGGTGCAAGCCCTTTAGCTATTATGTTCAGTCCCCCAAGATGTATTAGCAAGAAGTTGGGTTGGAAGCCAGGTAGCTGGGACTCAAACCCAGCTACTCCAATATGGGATATGGGTTTCCCAAACAGTGGTATAACGCACTGTATCACAACACACACCACACCGTTTAGTAAATTTCTGAAAGTTGCAAGTGAAGCGTTGCTAGAAATAATTAGGTCTACCACTAACCTTGTATTTAATAGTGGAGTGCTGACTGCTTCCCCTCTAAGATGGGGGACGGGGAAAGGAGACAATTTTCTCCCATTCATAGCCACAAGTGTCATTTTGTCTTGGTGATCTGCAATCTCCCAGTGTCTTTGAGGTCCCCAAGGAGCCTCTTCCCCTGTGTTATCTCCAAGACATGTCGGTTCAACATCGTATTGGTTCCTGCCAGCCAATCCATCAAGGTGACCTTTCACTTGAGGTCGTGGTACTGAGTGTTCAGATTTGAGGTCTGCTAGGTCCATGGCATTGGAAGTGATGGTGGCCAAGGGGCCACCCTGTAGCATAAGGAGCATCCCTCCTGAAGCAGGAAAGCCTTAAACCATAACTGATCAATGAAAGGGGCAGTCTCACCTGATGAGTGACAGTGACCATGAAAAGAGGCCTGGGACCCAGTATCTGACACAGGTTAGGCTCACAAAGCAAAGTCAGGAGGAACTGAGCTGTGTTACCTTTTTGTGTTGTTTTGAGTGCTCTATTAAAGCTGAGAGAAGAAACGGCTTTTCTGGCAGGTACCCACTGAGTGTGTCATTGTGAAGGGCTTAGCTGCAACTTGTTCTGCAAAACAACTCCCGGCTTCATCAGCCCCACCTGTGCTTGGAGCTGGCACAGAGGGAGGCGCTGGACCATGGATCACCAAGACAAGACAAAGTCTGTGGTTCTGAACTGGAGAAAATCATCTCCTGCAACTTTTCTTTTTTTGTCTGAAGCAGCAGTTCTTTTCCTTTTTTTAAGATTTTATTTATTTATTTGAGAGGCAGAGTTACAGAGAGATGGAGAGAGAGAGAGAGAGAGAGAGAGAGAGAGAAAGTTCTTCTGTCCACTGGTTCACTCCCCAAATGGCTGCAATGGCCAGAGCTGAGCCCATCCGAAGCCAGGAGCCAGAAGCTTCTTCTGGGTCTCCTATGTGGGTACAAGAGCCCAAGGACGTGGGCCATCTTCTACTGCTTTTCCAGGCCATAGCAGGAAGCTGGGTCAGAAGAGAAGCAGCCAGAACTAACCAGCAACCATAAGGGATTCTGGCTCTGCAGGCAGAGGCTTAGCCCACTATGCCACAGCATCAGCCCAAAACAGTGGGCCCCCAACCAGCATGGCCAGCATCACCTTGGGGCTTGCTGGAAAGCACATTCTAGGCCCCACCTGAAACAGAAACTCTGGTGTAGGGTGTGTTCCAACAGACCCTGCAGTGATTGTGAGAACCACTGACCTAGAACACAGAAGAGCAGCACCCTCAAGTTTCTATAAAATATATAAATAGGACTTGTGTATGTTTTTTTTTTTTAAGATCTATCTATTTATTTGAAAAGCAGAGTTACAGAGAGGCAGAGAGAGACAGAGAGGTCTTCCACTTGCTGGTTCACTCACCAAATGGCCGAAACGGCAGGAGCTGTGCTGATCTGAAGCCAGGATCCAGGAGCCTCTTCCAGGTCTCCCACGTGGGTGCAGGGGCCCAAGGACTTGGGCCTTCTTCTACTGCTTTCCCAGGCCATGGCAGAGAGCTGGATCAGAAGTAGGGCAGCCAGGACTCGAACCGGTGCCCATTTGGAATGCCAGCACTACAGGTGGTGGCTTCACCACTATGCCACAGCGCCTGCCCTGTAAGTAGGAGTTTTATATCTCATAT
Source organism: Sylvilagus floridanus (assembly GCA_949820135.1). Classification (NCBI taxonomy): domain Eukaryota; kingdom Metazoa; phylum Chordata; class Mammalia; order Lagomorpha; family Leporidae; genus Sylvilagus; species Sylvilagus floridanus. The sequence goes on from OX463225.1 coordinate 127,199,943, forward strand.
TCTCTGTCCTCAGAGAGCATTCAGCCCATCAGCAGACAAAGATATTTTCCCTGACCCATGTTCAAGTACATGTTTTGATAGGTAACTGGTCAGTGAGAAAGGTGGCATCATTCAGAGGCAGAACCTCTGTGCTATGTATCTAGCACTGCATAGAAGACAAAGTCCAGAGCAAAGTCCCCATCCTCAAGAGCCTTATCTTGGGGATGGCCTTGTTGCATAGCAGGTTAAGCCTCCTCCTTCAATGCCAGCATCCCATATGGGCACCAGTTGGTGACCTGGCTGCTCTACTCCCTATCCAGCCCCCTGCAAATGTGCCTGGGAAAGCAGAGGAGGATGACCCAAGTGGTTAAGCCCATGCACCCACGTGGGAGACCTGTAAGAAGCTCCTGGCTCTTGGCTTTGGCCTGGCCCAGCCTGGGCTGTTGTGGCCATTTCGGGAGTAAATCAGCAAATGGAAGATTCTCATTCTCTCTCTCTCTCTCTCTCTCTCTCTCTCTGTCTCTTCCTGTCTCTCTAACTCTGCCCTCAAATAAATAAAAAATAAACCTTAAAAAAAAAAAGACCCTTATCTTGTTGGTAGTATGTCAGTTATCAGTTATAGTTATAGTGTATCAGTTATCAGTTCCTCAGACCTGTTGCTGGAAGCTATCTGCTGGCTCTGGTGCTGGCACAGCCCAGGGTGTGGCTGTGGCTGCTAGGGTGGAGCCACTGAATGGAGCTGCCTGCCTTCCCTGGCCAGGGCACACCCTGTACACACAAAAGTCACTCTGTAAAAGCTGGGAATAGCCATCCCTTTGCCCTGGAGTTATCAAAGAGAGTGTAAGTCTTCGCAGTTGTTGAAGGTTTTGTTTTTTTTTTAGATACTTGATTGAATGAAAGGCAAGCCTTAACCAGTTTTACTCTCTATTGGATTTATGTTTTCAGCTGCAGTGATGACAGAGCTTGTCTGTGGCTCAGTTCTTCTTTCATGAGTAGTCAGTACATCCAGTTTCTCCCGTGGTGTCAGTAGGTTATTTGAGGGAAGAAAGGGATGCTTAGGATGGTTAGGTGCATGCTGTATACCAAGCGTTATGCTGCATGGCAAACTTTGTCGCAGATGGGTGCGTGTGGGAGGATGAAGTTCATTCCTGAAAGCTACCTGAAGTTGCACCTCACAGCATGTATGCCATAAGCATCTTGAGCACCCATGCTGTCCTCAGTATGGTAGGTGCCAGGCAGACCTGGCTCCTCCCTCATGGGAGCCTAGCAGCTGATTCAGTGGGCTGCCCCATTTTAAGTACAGGTTATGACATACAAAGCACGACTCTTCAGTTGGTAGGAGTGCCTAGTGTGAGGGAGGGCTGGTCCAGGCTTCTCACTTGTAGGTTTTGTACCTGCACCTATACAGGGGAGTCCACAGTCCCTGCAGGGAGAGCCTCGGGGCAAGTGGTGCTTGGCTGCCCCGAGCACCCCCCTGTCCCCTTGCAAAGCACCTGCTCTAGCTGCAGACTCTCGGCCCCTTTGCTGTTCATTCTCTGCCCTTTGAAGCCACTTTTTGTTCTGGTTCTGCTTCCCCTATCCAGGTGCCTCACATCTCATCACTGGAGCAAAGTACAAGGCAAGCAACTTTCAACAGGTGCCAGTGCCTCTGGGGTTGAACCTGTGTTGATGCTTTACAAGAGGAACATGACAGCAAATATTCATGTCTACTTGTAGATTGCAGCACAGTTACTTTCTGGCTGTTTTCTTGCCTGGACACAGAGAGACATGTGCTCCAGAGGCACTTCTCTTTCTTGCCACCTGGCCACCTCGGGTCCTTGCAGATCGCAAGAGCACAGGTCAGCAACCTGTGCCCCCAGATGCTGATGTTTTGCCTGGGCCAGCCAGAGTATTCTGGGGAAGAATTGTAAAGCCTGCTCTGGTCTTAGATCTGCTCCCATGTATCCAAGTCCCCATTTCCTTTGCTGTAAAAGTAGTGGCAGTAGGATTTGTGTAATGATTAAACCTGAGCTGACACATGCTGCACCAACACTAGGTGGCGCCCGGCTGCCGGGGAGCCCAGCCTCCATCTAAAGGGGAGGGTCTGGCCGCAGACTCTTGATTTGTAATGTTTGGCCCAAAGTAAATACATTTAACTGGACTGTCCTCAAACAGTCAGCTGCCGACTGTCAGAGACAGCTTGGTGTTAAATGGCCTGTTTGACCCAAATGTGTTGCACTTCAAGGATATGAGACAAGCTGGAAGCCTCAGTCATTTTAAGTTATTTTCAAAGAGGTGTCCAGAGTTCACACTGTTTTTGTTGAACCACTCCTGTAACTTCTTCCCTGCACTGATTTTCTAAACTTGGGGAGAGAACAAGGGCAGGGATGACTGGAGGACAGCCACACAGACGCGGCCTGGAGCCTTGTGTGCTGAGTCATAGAGACAGCCCTACCCAGGGTGTGTCCTGCTCAAGACCAGGGAGTGGGAAGACTAATGAGAACTGTGGCACAGTGCTTAAGCCACCACTTGTGATACTCACATTCCACATCTGAGTACATGGGTTTGAGTCCTGGTTGCTCTGCATCTGATCCAGATTCCTACTAAAGAGGAGAAGCAGCAGACAATGACCCAAGTGCTTATGTCCCTACCATCTACATGGGAGACCCAGGTGGACTCTGAGGTTCCTGACTTCAGTCTGGCCTAGCCCTGGATGGTGCAGACATTTGGAGAGTTAACCAGAAGATGAATTATTTCTCTCTTTCTCTCTCCCTCTCCCCCTCCCCCCTCCTATCCTCCCTCCCTCTCTCCCTCCCTCCCAAGTAGCTGAAAGTAAATCAACATTTTTGTTGTAAAGACAAAGAATTACTGTGAACCACGTTAGGGGAAGGGCAAGTTTGTAGGACATGGGATGTAAATGTTATTTTTCTGAGCTTGAAGAAGCTTAATTTTAAAGAAGAGCTATTTACTCACCCCAAATTCTATGTTGAAAAAGATACTTGAACTCCAATGTCAACTCAGCTCTAAATTTTCAAATGAAGCTGAAGGGGCCATTGGAACCAAATGGATCTGAATTTGAGTCTCAAGTACTTTGAGTCTGAATTTGAGTCTCTGGTACTTTCTGTTTTAGACCGTGGGAGCATCACTTAACCTTGGGGCATTCTTTGGAAAGCAGGCATATAACAGTAAGTATCGTGGGTGTGTTTGTTAGGAGGACTAGCAATGCTCAGGAACAGGAGAGACTGAAGCCAGCTGGTTATCCAGGATGGCTTGCATGCGGTGGGCCATTGGCTGAAGGTCTCTTGATGCATCCTAGCTGTTCTGTGTCCTGCCACGCTCTGACCCTTCTTCTCTCCGGTGACAAGCACAGGTGGGAGGGTGGCCCTGACCGGGGTGGGGTGGGGGATTGTTAGGGCTCCCCCACTTGCTCAGCTTTGTTCTCTCTCTTGCCCAGTCTGTTTCTTTCCTTGTCTCCTCTGCTCTTGGGGCAGGAAAATGGTTGAAACAGTCAAGATTGCTCAACACTGGGAAATGGGCTGGGATCAGCTTTTTCTCCACCTATGTTATTGGAAACATTGTCAAACATACAGAAAAGTTCAAGGGCCGGCGCCGTGGCTCAACAGGCTAATCCTCCGCCTTGCGGCGCCGGCACACCAGGTTCTAGTCCCGGTCGGGGCACCGGATTCTTTCCCGGTTGCCCCTCTTCCAGGCCAGCCCTCTGCTGTGGCCTGGGAGTGCAGTGGAGGATGGCCCAAGTGCTTGGGCCCTGCACCCCATGGGAGACCAGGATAAGCACCTAGCACCTGGCTCCTGCCATCGGATCAGCGCGGTGCGCCGGCCGCAGCGCGCCGACCGCGGCAGCCATTGGAGGGTGAACCAACGGCAAAGGAAGACCTTTCTCTCTGTCTCTCTCTCTCACTGTCCACTCTGCCTGTCCAAAAAAAAAAAAAAAAAAAAAAGTTCAAAGAATGCTACATTGAATATGCTTATAGCCACCACCTGGAGCTGACTATGAACATTTTGCTCTACTGGCTAGTGGCTTCATTTTTTGGTCGGGGACAGGGACATCTTTCAAAATAAGCTGCACACATCAGAACACTGCATGGGGCTAGTTTGAAATAACGATTCGATGGGCCACAGGCTCCCCCAGAAGCTGGCCGAAGCTGTATATGTATCTCAGCAGTACTAAGGCTCAGGTGCCATGCCCTGCCTTCACAGCACCCAGCTGGGCCTTTCCTTGTGGGGGGTGCTGCAGCTGTACAGCATGGAAGGGAGGCCTCAAGGTGTCTGCCCTCACTGTGGGCCCTGCCAAAACGCAAGAACTTGGAACGGTTTTGTGTCCTGTTTCTCTCTCTCCGCCTTCCTTTCTTCTTCCTCCTCCCCACCTTTCTCCTCCTTTTCCTTTCTCTTCTCCTTCTCTGTAATTTAATGTACCTTTTAGCACTTTACATTATGTATGTTCTAAAAAAAATTGTGAGTCTCAGTGGCCCGTTCTACGGCAGCGACTGCTGCAGTGGTGTAGATAAACCTCCTAACTATGGTGTTGATGTACGAATCCAGGCACAGGGGCCCAGCGCCTTGGCTCATTTGGTTAATCCTCTGCCTGTGGCGCCAGCATCCCATATGGGCACTGGGTGCTAGTCCCGGTTGCTTCTCTTCCACTCCAGCTCTCTGCTGTGGCCCGGGAGGGCAGTGGAAGATGGCCCAAGTGCTTGGGCCCCTGCACCCACATGGGAGACCAGGAGGAAGCACCTGACTCCTGGCTTCGGATCGGCACAGTATTGGCCGTAATGGCCATTGGCGGGGGGGGGGTGTGTGTGTGTGTGAACCAACGGAAGGAAGACCTTTCTCTCTGTCTGTAACTCTACCTGTCAAATAAATAAATAAATAAACAAAAAGAACCCAGGCACAAATGAGAACATACGATATATGATTATATACTTTTTTGTGTATATATTGCACACTTGAACGATCTTCAAATCTTGTTACGTGATGTACAGCAGTGTCTCTAGTGACTTCTCAGAAACAGGAGACTGACTCATACCTCCGTGTGATCTGCAAATGTGCACCTGCTGGTAATAAGGCCTCGTGCTCCTTAAGGCCTTGGACCATGCAGCACTCAGTGTCAGGCAGCGTCCCCATGTGCTGTTCTTTCTCGTGCAGAGCCAACATGGCCGTCCTCTCTAAGGAATACGGTTTCGTGCTTCTGACGGGTGCTGCCAGCTTTGTAATGGTGCTTCACCTCGCCATCAACGTTAACAAGGCTCGCAAGAAGTACAAAGTGGAGGTGAGTGAAACCCAATCCGGGCTTTCCTAGGCTTGGCGGGGGCCACAAGCTTACCCAAGAGCTCATTCTCAATTATGGGCGGAGAGACAGGGAGCTAATAGCAAGCAGCAGCAGTCTCAGCACTGAACCTGTTGGAAAGTCTGCTCCTTTGTGGAAGGAAAGAGGTGAGAAATGTGGGTGGCTGGGGGCAGGGGTGGTGGTTCATTTCCATTGCTCTTTACTTTGTCTCTTCTATGGAAAGACCAGGTATGCTGGAATTAGAACAGAAGCCTTTGGCTGGGCCCATTTGCCAGGAAGAGAGTTATTTTGTGAAGAGGATTAAATAGCAACATTGTTTCTTCATGTACCACTGTAAAATCATATCTTAAAGTGATTTTCCTCTGTTGCTAGGAGAAAAGACGCTGGGCTTAGGGAGGAGGTCGATGACATACTGCCATTAGTTCTAGCCGATTAAGAAGTGATAATTACTAAAGTTGTCCCTGGGGAGCAGTTTTCAAAGTCTATTTCCGTTTAGCCACTTATAATTAGACTCTCTCAGTGGAGTGTCTTTTAAAGGTTTCCAATATATCTTTCTTTTTTTTTCTTCTGATAGACACACCATTAAAATTCACACATGCTCAATTATCCATTCCCCCATCAAGGGGAAGGTCATGGGATTTGATGACTCTGAGGAAGCAGTTACTCCCTTGGTGTCCCTGTAATGCTCCTGAAATCTCCCACAGCTGTGTTTGTCATGGAGAAAACACCAAGTCTGCCACAGCTCTCCTCTGTCCCTTATGGCACCCACAGAACAAGCACGTAGACATTCATGTTGCTGGCTGTTTCATAGAAACAATTGACTCTGCTTCTGAGAATTGACATCCTTGTCTCTGTAAATTAGGCAGAAATCAAGTGATCATCTTCTAAGTGTATGATGGAAGATGCTTTGGGATATATTACTTTTAAGGTGAATTTTACATTTCAGCACAGAATGCTACTCCTGATCGTTTGACCAGTATCTGCTTTGTTTTTTAACAACAGTATCCCGTTATGTACAGCACGGACCCCGAAAATGGGCACCTCTTCAACTGCATTCAGCGAGCCCACCAGAACACGTGAGTGTCCCCCTGCTGGGCCCCAGAGACGTCTGCAGGGTGGGTGTGGTCTGGCCGACAGCTCGACCCTCAGCACTTGTATTTGTAGAGGCTAGCAGAGGCAGCAAGCTGAGCACCTTGCAAAGAGCATCACTAAGCAACTCTGTGAGTGAACAGATCGAACACAGAGCAGCAGCATTAAGAGCTGTTGGGATGCTGGGCTTTCTGGATCATCTTTTCAAAACTGCCTTTCACGTTGTAGTGCCTTGTGCGGCATGTGCAACATGTGCTGTCTAAACCGATGGCTGAGCCCCAGGCTGGACAGGCTTTGTGTCTTGTAGAGAAGCCCACGCTGCCTCCCCAAGGCTTCCCCCTGCCGTTTGCTGCATGGGAAATGCTTTGACTCAGAGTCTTTTGAGTCACCTCTGATCCCATGCAGAGCAGAAGAGGGTGGACATCAGGGACCAGAGCTTCTCCCCGAGTCAATGTTGATTTTGACTTTCAAGTTTCTGACTCGGTGCATAAGCATATAAGGATCTCTTGCTTCTACCCAGAAACACTTCAGTGGGGCACTTTTTAAAATATCTTTCCGAGGGTTGGCATTGTGGCATAGCAGTTTAAGCTGCCACCTGTGGCACCAGCATCCCATATGGGTACTGGTTCATGTCCCAGCTGCTCCACTTCCACCTGGGAATGCAGTGAAAGATGGCCCAAGTGTTGGGCCCCTGCCACCCACATGGGGGACCTGGGTGAAGCTCCTGGCTCCTGGCTCCTGGCTTCAGCCTGGCCCAGCCCCAGCCATTGCAGCCATTTGGGAAGTGAACCAGCAGATGGAAGATTCTCTCTCTCTCTCTCTCTCTCTCTCTCTCTGTGTGTGTGTGTGTGTGTGTGTCTCTCTCTCTAACTGCCTTTCAAATAAATAAATCTTTTTTAAAAATAAAATTCCTTTCTTTTCCAGGTTGGAAGTGTACCCTCCCTTCTTGTTTTTTCTGGCTGTTGGAGGTGTTTACCACCCAGTAAGTTTTTCCTAGGGGTGGGGTGAGTTAATCTATTGGAATTTAGTTCACTAAATTCCTGGTGGATGGGGGGGGGGGGCAGGAAATGAACAGCTTCCAGACACCCAGTCTATAAAAGGATGTCATTAACTGTTTCTCACAAATTCCTAAAAGTAGGTGGCATTTCCCCACCCTACCCCACCCCCACTCTCCCCCTTGATTTTATTTTCTTTTTTTTACAAATAGGAAAAGCCTCTTGAATACTATTTAACTTTCCTAAGGCCACATAGCTGCAGAGTAAAGAATGAGACTGAACTCAGTCTCCAACAGGTTTATGACCTTCAGGGATTCCATGTACCACATTCGTTCATTCATGCGACAGGCGCTGGCCCACCCTTGCGGTTACAGCCATGAAGGAATCGGGCAAACGCACCTGGCTGCCTGGGCTTCCTTGCTAGCTGGGGCTGCAAACAGTGGCAGAAGTAAATGCTGTGTCTTGGTAGGAGGCGGTGAGCTAGCGTGCTGAGGAGAGGGAGTGTGGGGCAGGGCCGCCTAAAAAGGGTGGGGAGGGGACAGTTATGCAAATCTCGAAGGAGGCAGAGCACTGGAGCTGTGTGTGTCTATGCGTCTGCAAACCCCCGGTGCTGCACCTGTCTGTGGACACCCTGCCTGGGCAGTTCAGTGAGCAGTGGGAAGGCCATAGTGGAGTGAAGCGAGGAGTGGGGTGGGAGGGCATAGCAGCGGCCTTGAAGGCCTCTCCGGATGGTGTTTGTGGACCATATGCGTGTCTGCACCTGAATGTCCCCGTGAGGCTGATGAGTTGCTGTGAGGGTCTTGCTGTGGACAGAAAGCCTTCCCTTTCCAGGGGCGGGAGTATCCCAGCGTTGAGTTCTGACCAGTGTCCTGCCCTTCACACCCCCACCTCTGAGCCCTTTGTAACCCCTGGGGTGCACCTCTTGGCCTTGTGCTTCTGTCGCTAAGTTGCTGCAGCAGCCTGGTCAATGATCTTGAAGGCTTATATTTTTTTCTAAGAAACATCAGCTGTGCTCATACCTCTCTTGGAGAGAAACACTTCTTCCCGGGCCCCCCAGTGCTGCCCTGGCTGGTCTATAGAGCCGGGTCTCCCTAGGTTAGGCATCACGTGATGTCCGCCTCATCCTACTTCCCTGGCTCCCCTTCCCCTGCCTCGTTCTGAAAAACACTCTGAACTCTCATCTCGTATAACATTGCAGAAAGCAGCGGCCGGGCAGAGACCCCAGAGCTGCTAGAGACTTGGAAGATTGGGGTTTTGATTTTCAGTTGCTGTACGCACCTGATATTTAACTCAACCCAAAAGCACTTCAAACCAAAGCCTGAAGTAGCCACCTTATCACCATTTCGAGATTGGAAGGCACTTGGGGAGAGCCACCTTCTCACACCCCCTCTTACCGTCCCCCCACCTCGCCCCGCCCCAGCTCCTTCTGACCAAACCCGAGGATTTCTTAAGCTCCCTAAGCTTTTGCTCTCTCTTCTCAAGGGTTTGGGAAGGGAGGCTTTGCCCTCCACGGCCGCACGCTCTGGGGCTCCCAGCACCATATGCTCTCCCAGCTTGTTCTGGAGCCGTTCATGGAAGAATCACACATCTTTGATTTTCCTGGCTGAAACCCATAACTTAGCTCTACCTTAACTTTAGTGGGGAGTATTTTAGCAAACCGGTGAACTGATTAACCTTTGGGTAATACATGACGTCCTCAAGCCCCAGTGTGCATAAAAGTTGTCCTGTTTCCTGAATGCAAATCCTAACATAGTGTGTTTCTTTCAGCGTATAGTCTCTGGCTTGGGCTGGGTCTGGATCGTTGGGCGAGTTCTTTACGCTTATGGCTATTACACAGGAGGTGAGTACCTGTTGACCTCTGCCAAGGAAATGAATTAAGAACTTAAATCATTCACTGCTGTGTTCTTTTTCTTGATGACAGGGGGAGTAGCTTGATAATTCAGGTGAAAGCTCTAAGATTTTCTTTCTGCTAACTTTTGAAATGTAAAACAGTTTATTTGTAGTGAGTATTTTCTGTGTGCCAAATGCTGTTCAGAGAACTTGGTTATCAACGTACCCCCGAGGGAAAGGGAAAGACATTTTTGGCCGTACTTACTTTGTTGAGAAAGAAAGGAATCCTGGTACCCACAGAGGGTACAGAGAGAAGTTGCTGCATTTATTACCCGGGAGTTGCCTAAGAGCCAGGCACTGCTGCCATGCCGCGGCTCGCTTCTGCGCATGCATGGTGTGACCCTCGGACAGCTGCGAGCCCCAGGGCCCCTGCAGCATGCCTCGGGGACCTGTAAAGCATTGCAGTTCTGCGGCGCCCTGGTAACCTTCTGCTCTGTCTTCTTTTCCAGACCCCAGCAAGCGGTACCGAGGAGCCGTGTCCTCCCTGGCCCTCTTTGGCTTGATGGGCACCACGGTGTGCTCTGCCTTCCAGCATCTCGGCTGGATTAAGCCCAGGTTGGGCAGTGGGCCCAAGTCCTGCCATTAAAGAATTATAGGGGTGTAAAAAAACTCATTCATTTTGAATGACTTACTTTTATTTCCAGTTACCATTTTTTTTTTCTGAATGTAATAAAAACTTATCTGGCATCAGCCTCCTACCTAAACCTCCTGACTCTGCCACTCATTTCCTCTTGTGTCTCTTCAGTAAGTAGTCTCTTCCTACGAGATGGAGGAGCCCCACCTCCCCCTGCCAACAGCTGCTTCCATGGTATGTGGAGCTGGGAAAAGTCCGATTGTGTTAATACATTCATAGTCATGCCACAGAGAAAGTTTAGGCAAGTCTTTTAGCTCTGCATAGGATATGTTATCACTTGCTACAAATACATAGGGTATTAGGATTTTTTTTTTTTTAAGAAATCTTACTCCATAGTGCTACTATTGCTTAAAAGCTAAAGCAAGGGCCAGCACTGTGGCATAGCAGGTAAAGCCACTGCCTACAGTGCTGGCATCCCATATGGGTGCCGGTTTGTGTCCCAGCTGCTCCACTCCCTATGCAGCTCTCTGCTGTGGCCTGGGAAAGCAGTAGAAGATAGCCCAAGTCCTTGGGCCCCTGCACCTGCGTGGGAGACTCAGCAGAAGCTCTAGGCTTCTGGTTTGGATTGGCCCAGCACAGGCCCTTGTGGATGTTTGGGGAGTGAACCAGTGGATAGAAGACTTCTCTCTCTCCCTGCCTGTTAAATAAGTAAATCTTTAAAACAAACAAACAAAAAAAAATTAAAGCAATAGACTGAATTTAAGGAGATTAAACAACAAGGATAAGTGTAACTCCGCTTTTGGATACAAAGATCTGATGGTATAGGTACAAGTGGGTAAGGCTCAGGTGGTTATAGTTGATTTAGAGAATAAGTTGGCAGAGTAAGGTAGTTGCTCCAAAAGCTAATGTAACCAGAAACTACACTAACAGAAATACAGTACCTAGACCCTGTGCTGTACTGTACATAGCTGCTAGCCACACGTAGCTATTTATTTATTTGAGAGGTAGAGTTACAGACAGTGAGGAGAGATAGAGAGAAAGGTCTTCCATCTGCTGATTCACTCCCCAACTGGCCACAACAGCCGGAGCTGGGCCAATCCAAAGCCAGGAGCCTCTTCCAGGTCTCCCACATGAGTGCAGGGGCCCAACCACTTGGGCCATCCTCCACTGCTTTCCCAGGCCATAGCAGAGAGCTGGATCAGAAGTGGAGCAGCCAGGACTAGAACCAGCACACATATGGGATGCCAGCACCACAGGTGGAGGATTAACCTGTGCCACAGGTCTGGCCCCCACACGTAGCTATTTAAATCAATAACAAGTTAATCAAGCAGAAAGTCAGTTTTCAGTTATATCAGCCACGTTTGAAGTGCTGATGAAGTTTGAGGGAAGGTGGAACTCTGGTCTGACTTAAAATCCAGGCACCTCCCACTGTCCAGGCTTCCCTAGCCCTGGAGATGAAGCATCCTAGGCTGGAATGCTGTCAGGTCGGCCCCTGGCAATGGCCAGCCTTGGCTGGATGACCGCCTAGGGCCCAGGGTGAGCTCAGCACGCACTAACTACAGTGTCAGTTCAAGCAGCATTGCCTCCAGCGCAGAGAAAAGTAAGACAGGTGAGGATTCTTCAAAAAGCCTTTTTACATGAAAATGTCCCTTTATTAAGTGATGGCAATGCCTTAATAATTTTTTATTCTGAATTGAAAAAAACGATGTCATGAAGAATTTGTAGTAAGGCAGGTTTTGCTGTTGTTTCGTAAGACCCTGAAGAAGCTGGAGAATTTGCTGAGGTTTCCTTTCCCACCGCACAGACCCCGGGCATCGGCGAAGCAGGGCGAGAATGGGCACCAGGGAGGCTTTATGAAGAACCCAGCACGTAAAGGGTGCTGTGGCTGACTTGATGAACCCTGATCTCTGCCTCATCCACGCCCTGTTTCCCAGTCACAGCACTGCCAGGAAAATAAATGGGCTTGGCAAAGTCCACTTGGCACATGGCAGAGGTATAGAACATAACTCTGCCTGGCAGGCTGGATTTAGTTAATTTCCCCAGTCTTTGTGGGGAAAAAAAAAAATGGGTGCTGCAATGTACATATCAAAGAGTCCATTTATTCCTAGAGGGAACCACATTCTGAATTTTGCTATGCACAGATGGAGAACAAAACCAACCTGTACAAGCCCAACTGATCCAAACTGCACCTCAAGTGCCCCCACCGGCAGTCAGCTGTGTGCTCCTGGGGAAGTTTATTAGGCTCTCTGAGCCTCAGCTAAATGAGGATAATGATAACAGTATCTGTAAAGTTCCCGAGGATCACACAATACTACATGCCCTGTGCCTGGCAGGCTCTGGCCCAAGGCTGGGCTCAGGCTCCAGCAGCAGCTGTTCTAGGGAGCCCGAGAGCCACCTGCTGGTGTAACTCAGCAAGAGTCAGCAACCTCATTACCTAATGACCGCCCAAGCTTGCCTTGCTGCTTTTTTTTTTAATTAATGAATTAATTTGAAAGGCAGAGTTACAGAGAGGCAGAGAAAGAGAAAGGGAGAGGTCTTTCATCCACTGGTTTCACTCCTCAAATGGCCGCATCGGCTGGAGCTGAGCTGCTCTGAAGCCAGGAGCCACTTCTGGCTCTCCCAGACAGGTACAGGGGCCCAAGCACTTGGATCATCTTCCACTGCTTTCCCAGGTCATTAGCAGGGAACTGGATGGGAAGTGGAGCAGCAGGGTCTCGAACTGGTGCCCATATTCTGGCACCACAGATGGAGGCTTTACCCATATGCCTTGCTTCTTGAATTCATCCCTAAAAGCACTTGCCTTCAAAGCTGCTCTCCTAACTTAATCAAAAGCTCCATAGTGTCTCAGCTCCTTCCCTCTCCAGCAGAGGGTTCTGACATGGTGGAAGTGTCCTGTATCTGCATCGTACAATAAAGTAATCACTACCTGTGTATGTGTGGCTCTTGAGTACTTGGAAGGTGGCTACAGCAACTGGTAAGCTGAGTTTTAATTCTATTTTAATTACTTTACATTTATGTAGCTACATGTAGCTAGCAACTATGTGGATACCACAGCCCTTAAAGTGGTTCTCAATCTTGGCTGCCTGACAGACAGGGACTTTTGAAGACAGCAGACACACAGAGTAAATAAGACTGTTTGTGAAGCTCTCTCTGGGCCATTTTTACTATGCAGTCAGCGTTGAGAACCATTGTTCTAAGGCGCTGCTTAGACCACTGTGCTGATGAAACATCTGAGGCACAGATCCAGGGTGAGAACTGGGAGTCCCCATTCCCATCATGCAGAAGCTGTGCGTCCTGCCTGCACAGTAGCCGGGCTCCAACCCAGCCTTCTGCTCACTTGTGCAGACACTCAGTAACTTGACAGAGACCCAGTGGCATGGCGGTGCGTGATTTCAGTTTACACTCTACTTGGGGAAGACAGAAGGAATAATTAACAATTTCAAACAGTACTAAATGCTTTGAAGTAAATAAAACAGGCCACTGGATAAAAACAAGAGAAGGTGTGTACACGGCTACTTTAGCGTGAAGGAGGTCTCCAACAGGAAGAGAAGCAAGAACAAGCCTGGCGGGGGGAGCGGGTGAGTGGACAGTGAGAATGGTGACGCTGATGGTAAGGAGTTTAGATTTTATTGTAAATCAGTTAAACCCATAAAGCAAGAACGTAATATAATCTGATTTTCTGATAGTTCTCCATGGCACCAGTTAACTGCTAAGTCTGTCTCCTTTATTCCTTGGCTGACTCCTCCAACCCCCACCCCAGATGCTAAGGAAAACAATGATTGGTCTTTAGGTAAATAAGAAAAAACCAAGGAATTCACTTGTTTCAAAGGAAAGCCCAACAAAGACTGAGGCATTCCAGGGAAGCTGGGGTGGAGACTCTGGCATTGTTAAAACCAGGCAAGGACTAGGGAGCTCCCACTTCTACATTTGAGAGGCTGAGAGCTCCCATCTGCTGCTTCACTCTCGATAGCCCCACAATGAAGCCAAGAGCCAGGAACTCAATCCAGGTCTCCCATGTGGGTGGCAGGAACTCAATCACTTGAGCCATCACTGCTGCCTCACAGGGTCTGCCTCAGCAGGAAGCTGGAGTCAGGAGCCAGAGCCAGGAATTAAACCCAGGTACTCTGATATGGGACTCTAAATGGCACCTTAACTGCTTTGCTAAGTGCTTGCTTCCTCTGTATTGGTTTTTAGTAGGGTACTGGTGTTGTGGCACAGTGTATTAGGCCACTGCTTATAATGCCCACATCCGGTATCTGAGTGTTGGTGCTGCTCCAATTCTGATTTAGCTCCATACCTATGTACCTGGGAAGGCAATAACAGGAGCTTGGGCTCCTGCCATCTACATGGGCGATATGGATGGAGTTCAGGCTCCTGACTTTAGCTGGCCCACTCCCAGCTGTGGCAGCCACTTGAGGAGTGAATCAGCAGGTAGAAAGTGTCTGTCTCTCCCTCTCTGTCACACTACATTTCAAATAAATAAATCTTCATTAAAAAAAAATTTAGGTAGATGACTTGGATATTGAATATTTGGCCAACTTTCAGGCTAACAGATTCTTGCTTTAGGGAGCAACAGGATCTCAGGTCAAGAAATATTTCATAGAGCAGAAATAAGGAATTCAGAGGTTATCATTTTGTATGTAAAGACCTGCCCAACCTAGGGACCTTTATTTCTTTTTTTTTATTTTTGACAGGCAGAGTGGACAGTGAGAGAGAGAGAGACAAAGAGAAAGGTCTTCCTTTTGCCATTGGTTCACCTTCCAATGGCCGCCGCGGACGGCGCGCTGCACCGCGCTGATCTGATGGCAGGAGCCAGGTGCTAGGTGCTTCTCCTGGTCTCCCATGGGGTGCAGGGCCCAAGCACCTGGGCCATCCTCCACTGCACTCCCGGGCCACAGCAGAGGGCTGGCCTGGAAGAGGGGCAACCGGGACAGAATCTGGCGCCCCAACCGGGACTAGAACCCGGTGTGCCAGCGCCGCAAGGCGGAGGATTAGCCTAGTGAGCCACGGCGCCGGGTTGGGACCTTTTTTTTTAAAAATGGGGTCACCAACAAGTGAGCTACTGCAAAGGTGGAGCCAAGAGATTGCATTATTTTCTTGCTCACTTTAATTCAATTACAAAGAAAAAAATTTTTTTTAAGATTATTTCTTTATTTGAAAGGCAGAGTTACAGAGTGGCAGAGGCAGAGTGAGAAAGAGAGAGCTAGAGAGAAAGAGAGAAATTCTTTCATCTGCTGGTTCACTCCCCAGATGGCCTCAATGGCTTGCAGCTGTGCTGATCCGAAGCCAGGAGCCAGGAGCTAGGAGCTTCCAGGTCTCCCACATGGGTGCAGGGGCCCAAGGACTTGGGCCATCCTCACTGCCTTCCCATTAGCAGAGAGCTGGATCAGAAATGGAACAGCCAGGTCTCAAACTGGCACCCATATGGAATGCCAGCACTGCAGGTGGCGGCTTTACATGCTATGCCACAGCACCAGCCCCTCAAAGAAAATTTCTATCAATGCATACAGAAACCTGTAAAAAGATATGAGTTGGATCCACTTAAATGTGGCCTCATCAGAATCCAGGATTAGTACTTATTCTCTTTAATAAAATCCTAGGAAAGATACACAGATAGGGGGCTGACTCTTGTGGCGTAATGTGTAAAGCCGCCGCCTGTAGTGCCGGCATCCCATATGGGCGCTGGTTCAAGTCCAGGCTGCTCTACTTCTGATCCAGCTCTCTGCTATGGCCTGGGAAAGCAGCAGAAGATGGTCCATGTCCTTGGGCCCCTGCACCCACATGGGAGACCTCGAAGAGGCTCCTGGATCTGGCTTCAGATCAGCACAGCTCCAGCCATTGTGGTGAATTGGGAAGTGAACCAGCCGATGGAAGACCTCTCTCTGTGTAACTCTTTCAAATTAATAAATAAAATACACACACACACACACACAGATGATCCTAAATGTCAACAGTAGTGACTTTGGGGAGGTAAGATTAGATAGCAGAGAGAGGGTACCTACTGCTTCTTAGTTCTCAGAAGTCAATCATGCACAGTGGGTTAAACTTCTGCTTAGGACACCCTCAACCCATATTGCAGTGCCTGGGATGGAGTCCTGTCTCCACTTCCGATCCAGCTACCTGCTAATGCGCCAGAGAGGAAGCAGATGATAGCTCAAGTACTTGAGTTCCTGCCACCCACGTGGGAGACCCAGATGGAGCTCTAGACTCCTGGCTTCTGCCTGGCCCAGCCCCAGCTGTTGTGGGTATTTGGGGAGTGAGCAGATGGAAGATACCCCTGTATCTCTTATTGTCACCCTACCTTGCAAATAAATAAATAAATCACCTTTTTAAAAGTAAATCAAAGTAGTATTGAAGGAAAAAAAAAGACCCTGGAAAAGTTTAGCTAGATGGTACACCTTATTCTCAATCAGAAGACTTGGTCTCTTGGTTAAATCAGTATTTCTCTAAGTGTATTTTGTAGATAATTACATACTCTTATCAGATGCTTCAGTAACCACCAGGTACATTTTTTTGTTGCAAATTAATTTGTTCAACTAAATATACAATAGCTAATGACATCCTGGAACATTTTGTACCATGCTTGGTGTGGTAGGCTGGATAATATTCCTCCCCTCAACATATCTGAGTCCTAATTCTCAGAACCTATGAATGTTCCCTTATATGGCAACACAGACTTTGCAAGCATGATTAAGTTAATGAGATGAGAAGTAATTGTGTCCAAGTGGGTCCAAAATTCTACCATAAGTGTCCTCATAGAAAGAAGGCAGGGACAACAGTTAGCCTAGAAGATGCCCACATCCCATATCTGAGTCCCTGGGTTCAATACCTGGTTCTGGCTCCTGATCCTAAGGTTGGTGGTGTTTCATTACAGCAGGCATAGGAACGAGCAGATGGGAGAAGGGCCCACCTTCTCTCTCCCTCTCATAAACAAACAAGCTAAGCCACCACTTGGAACACTGGCCATCCCATATCAGAACACCAGTTTGAGTCTCAGCTGCTCTGCTTCCAACCAACTGCTTGCTAATGTGCTTAAAAAGGCAGTGGATGATGGCCCAGGTGCTTGGGCCCCTGCAATTCATGTGGGAGACCTGGGTGGAATTGCAGGCTCCTGGCTTTGGCCTGGTCCAGCCACAGCCATGGAGTGAACCAGAAGATGGAACACTGTCTCTCCCTGTCACTCTGCCTTTTAAATAACAGAAATATTTAAAGAAAACGAAAAAGGAGGTTTTGGCTACAAAGCAAGCAATGGAAGCAGAGGTCTGAAGATGCTAAGCTGTGGGCTTAGAAAATCGAGAGCAGTGCCATAGCCAAAGGGTACAGGGGCTGCAACTCCAGCAGGTGAAAAGGCAAGGACTCCCTACCAGAGCTCTGGATGCAGCGTGGCTGCCAACTCCTTGGTCTCGGCCAAATGAATCCGCACTGGACTTTGGACTTCCTGAGGTGTAATATAATAAATCTGTAATGGTTTTATGCTGCTAAGGTTGGTGGTGGGTGGTTACAGCAGGCCTAGGAACCAGCAAGGGGTAGGTAGCAGGAAGCTCGGGGACCGAGGCCCACACCTGGTTTGCACCTGCTCCTCAACTTCCTGACTTGCTTAGGATCAGGACTTGTCCACCTCTCAGCTGCTTCCTCTGAAAACCAAAGCTAATGCCTTCCTTAGGATCGGTGTGTTAATAAGACAAGATGAGGCAGCAAGAACGTAACGAGTGCTTAACCACTGGGCTCCTTCCCTCTGCAGTCTTCCCTTGGGGGGACTATCAGAAACGCATCTGAAGTTGTGGAAGAATCCCCTAAGATGAAGGGCGAGAAAACTGCTGGCCTTGCTCAGAGTCACCCCTGTGACCTCTGCAAATCAACAAGAAAGGCTCACTCAGTCGCTCTCATGCTCTGGAACTACGCTGTTTGCTTGCCCACCAAATTAATAATACCAAATTAGATACAGGCCAGCAGCAGCCTCCATCCCTTACCTCTGACGACTCAGGCAGAGCCACACCCCTGGGGGAAGAGCGGGGCAGGGCCCTGCTGGGTCAGTCTGAGCAGTCACAACTACCTGATGGCTCCTGAGGACCGGGTGGGGAAGAACAGGCAGCCTGAAAAATTCACTGAAGCAGCAAAGCCACCTTCTTGCACCCACTGCTTCTACTTCAGCCCTGTCCCCTCGACTGCGATTCAGGGGTGCTTAGTTTCAAAACACGGAACTAGAAGGGTTAGCAGTGCGATTTATTGTAATTTCGCTATACAACATCAGCCTAACAGTTTGTACACTCAGAAGGCGACTCTTGTTAGGAGGGTACACGCGGCTCAAGGAGCAGAGGTTAGGGGGGAGCTCTCCCTGCAGCAGCATGGTGCTTCCCAAGGCAAGTTTATGTCTGCACCCCACGGTCCTGCCTATGATCTAATCCCCTCCCTATCTCAGCTGGCAGTTCTCTCAAAGCAATACAAGGGCACAGGGTTTTTAAAATGTCAGTGAGCAGGAATCTACCGTACTGATTCTACTAAGACCTACACAGGAGCAAGGTACTTACAATCAGCCAGAGAATTACCACTGCCAACAGATGCCCGTGTGGGAGCACAGTCTGTCCCTTCACCTGTTCTCTGGAACACTCTCTGCTGACACTTAGATTTCACAGGGATCTGCTCTGAGGACAATCAAAACTCTCTTGATTGGTGTCTACAAGGCACTTAGGAAGGTGACGGAAGGAGGACAAGTAACACTAAACCATTCTCTTATCCTCAATGACCAAGATTCGGGACTGAAAACTGCATCAGTTAGGCTGCCTCTGACGAGAGAACAGAGCCCCTCGACGCCATAGCCTGGTCGTGTCAGCAGCTTTCACTGCAGGCTTTCAAAACGTAGACTCCACGTCGCCCATCTCCACGCACACAGTCTTGAGCTGCGAGTAATACTCGATTGTCACCCGGCCGTTCTCTCTGCCAAAGCCTGCAAGGAAGAGAGGGGATGAGCACGAGCCAATTCTGCACGGTCTGCGAATCAGGGCATTGTCGCGGCTAGGCACGGCCCACACAGCATTCAGTCTGGGGGTGCAGCCCTACCCCCGCCCCTGAGCTGTGGAGCCAGGCACGGGAAATACAACGCACTGGTCTCCAGAGACGGAGAGAGGGAAACACCAGGTCCAGTGCCTACCAATAGGAACCTGAACCTCAGGCATCTACTATTCTGGGTTCAAATCGGAAAAATGTTCAAGTTTTTATCAAGCGTTAAAACAGTCTCTACTTCAATCAACGTAACGCCCTTGAAACTCAGTGCTAATTTCAAGCTGAACTCTCCACCACAGGTCTATCAGCGCTTTCCCCCACTGAATCTGTAAGCATGACCCTGACTACTCACAGTGCACGGGGACAGACCTCAGGCACGGCCTTGCTTGTGCACTCGGCCCCCAGTTCACATAGGCAAGGCCCAGGTCCCCCAGAATGCACATTTCTCAGGGGCAGCATTTAAAGTGACATACACACAGCTAGCTGGGTATGCTGGGTATGCCGGGCCAGGGCTGCTCCACAGACCTACCCGTCTTCATCTCCTTCTCATCCCACGTGGGCACGTCTGATCCAGAGGAAAGGAAAAGCTGGCCTAGGCGGCCCCACGGAGGCCTAGGCTGCAGTTCTAAACTTACTGTCCCCTGCACCGACGGCTGTGCATTAATGGTGCTTTGCCCCCACTCGCATTTGTGTGCACGTACAGCTCCTGTGAGTACCCCACAGGGGCTAAGATGACTCGGGACTATGACTAGGGAATGCCAGGATGAGGCTGAAGTCCAGCTAAGACTCAAAGGAACGCCCACCGCCTCAGGACACCCCAAGGTTTCCTGACCCGCCAGCACTGTGACAGCCCTAAGTATCTGGGGCTGAGACTCTTCGAGCAGTGCCGCGACGAAGTCCAAGGCCACTGCCGGTCCACGAAGGAAAGCATAGGGACAAACTCCAAAGAGAGGGCCTCAGAACAAGGGCTACAGTAGTGCAAAGCCCTGACCTACCAGACTCACACATGTGCAGTGCTGGGGGACACGTGGCAGACAGAGTCCTGAATAATGGAAACGAGTGAGCAGTGGCTTAGGGCGAACATCTCCACAGGTCACTACGTGTGTACATGATGACTACAAGTGGTCGTTAAATGTTAACAGATTTCTTTATCCATTTGGCATCATGGAGAAAACAAGATAAACTTTCTGGGGTATTACCTGAAGGACACTTTAGCTAAACAGAATCTAAAACTGCCACAGTGGCTGGTACAGGCCACTGCCCTGATACCACCATGGAGGAGCTGCCCTCCGCAGAGGCAGATGCAGGGGGCCCGGGGAGGCCCAGGAACCCGTGTATTTCCCCAGGCGATGCGGGTCTGCAGCTAGGTCCAGGGAACGCTGGTGTGTGGGGCTGGGTCCCGACAGCGTGCCTAGAAACCTGCTGGCGCCCACGCTTCCCAGCTGCTCACCTGACTTCTTGTACCCGCCGAAGGGCAGCTCCACTGGGCTGACGTTGTAGTTGTTAATGAAGCACATGCCGGCCTGCAGCTCAGCCACCACGCGGTGCGCCCGCTGGATGTCCCTACAGAGACGAGATGTGAGCATGACCTGCATTGTCCTAGGCTACTGTTTCTCACTAAAGGAAAAGTCAGACTGCCAGTTCTAGGGGTCCCAAATCTTGCCAACTTCTTGTTTCTTCAAAGTGGCTTACCAAGCTTCATCATCCAGGCAAGAGACACAGATTTGGGTGTTGTAGTTTCACCCAAAAGGCATCTACAAAGCAAGTGGGAACAGGGACGCCAAGGCAGTTCGGTGAGGACAGTCTTCCACAGATGGTCCTGGGAAAACTGGGGATGAGCACGCCAAAGGGTGGGGTCCTTTGTTATGCTAACACAAAATGAACTCAAATGGGTCATAGGCCCAGAATGTCAGAATACCTGGAAACAGGCCTTCATGACCTTGGGCGGGAAAGTTTTCTGAGAACAAATACAGATACTTTAAAAAGTTCATGGAACTGGGAAGCATTGTAGCGCAGCAGGTTCAGACGCCACCTGCAGTACCGGCAGCCCACATGGGTGCTGGCTCCAGTCCAGGCTGCTCCACTTCCAATCCAGTTCCCTGCTGATGTGTGGGAAAGCAGCGGAAGATGGCCCAGATGCTGGGGCCCCTGCCACCCAAGCGGGAGATGCAGAAGCAGCTCCTGGCTCCTGACTTCAGCCTGACCCAGCCCTGGCTATTGCAGCCATTTGGGGAGTAAATCAGCAGACAGAAGATCTCTCTCTCTCTCTTTCTCTCTCTGTTTCTCAAATAAGTAAATAACCCTCTAAAAAAAAAGTTCATGAAAAAAATTAAAACAATAGCTTGTTTTGGTATGGAAAATTTTGAAATCCATGCATACCCATGCATTTTCAACAGACACTTAACCAAATGCTCTACATAGATCAGAGCCTTCAACGTTTAGTCAGTGAATAGAAATGGACAGGATTTTCATCCATAAAGGCCATAGCTCAGTTTTAGGATCACTGTCATCTTCTGACTTAACCTGAAGCAAACAGAAAATGCTGGTGGCTCTGGTGAGGGAAAACGCCCACGTGGGAATAAGATCAACCCCACAGCCAAGCAGACCCCACAGCCTTCAAAGCTGCTGCAGGGGTCCTTCTCCATGTACCTGGTAAAGACGCCAGCTGCTAGTCCGAAAGTGGTATTGTTGGCTCGGTCCACAACCTCGGCTTCAGTGTCAAAGGATAAAATGGACATGACTGGTCCAAAGATCTCTTCTTTCACACAGGTCATATCATCCCTGCAATTTGCTGCAAACATTCATAATAAAACAAAATGTCAGTGAAAGCCTGGGTAGCTCTAACATTTGTTATTATATATATATATATATATATATATATATACTTTTTTTTTTTGACAGGCAGAGTTAGACAGTGAGAGAGAGAGACAGAGAGAAAGGTCTTCCGTTGGTTCACCCCCACCCCCAAACGGCTGCTACGGCTGGAGCGCTGCACCAATCTGAAGCCAGGAACCAGGTGCTTCCTCCTGGTCTCCCATGCGGGTGCAGGGCCCAAGCACTTGGACCATCCTCCACTGCACTCCCGGGCCACAGCAGAGAGCTGGCCTGGAAGAGGAGCAACCGGGACAGAACTGGCGCCCCAAACAGGACTAGAACCCAGGGTGCCGACGCCGCAGGCAGAGGATTAGCCTAGTGAGCAGCGGTGCTGGTCAAGCCCTAACATTTGAAAACATCTTCTAACGCACGGTAAATGATGAAGTGCATAGTTTAAAAAAAAAAAAATTCAGTATGATACCACCAGTGCCAATATCAATTAGAACATCCATTACACATGGCTATTAATGTGTATTAAAGAATCATAGCCTTTCTGTAACTCCACATCTACTCATTTTAACTCATCATAAGGAACATACTCAATAGATTAAGATTTATCTAATATAACAGGATAATCCACTCCATGGGTGTTGGGTTCGCAGTTTTACATTTTGAGCAAGGGGAGCAAGTGCTGTGGTACACTGGGTTAAAGCCCTGGCCTGCAGTGCCAGCATCCCATATGGAGGCTGGTTCCAGGCCCAGCTGTTCCTCTTCCAATCCAGCCCTCTGCTTTGGCCTGGGAAAGCAGTGGAGGATGGCCCAAATCCTTGGGCCCCTGTACCATGTAAGAGACCTGAAAGAAACTCCTGGCTTCAGCCTGGCCCAGCCCTAGCCGTTGTAGCCATTTGGGGAATGAACCAGCAGATGGAAGATCTCTCTCTCTCTCTCTCTCTCTGTATTTCTGCCTTTCAAATAAATAAAATAAATTAGGGGCTGGTGCTGTGTCATCACAGATAAAGCCACCACCTGCAGTGCCAGCATCCCATATGGGTGCCAGGTCAAGTCCCAACTCCACTCCCAATCCAACTCTCTGCTATGGCCTGGAAAAGCAGCAGAAGATGGCCCAAGTCCTTGGGCCTTTGCACCCACACGGGAGACCTGGAAGAAGCTCCTGGCTTTGGATCAGCACAGCTTTGGCCGTTGCGGCCATCTGGAAATGGAAGACCAACCTCTCTCTGCCTCTGCCTCTCTGTAACTGTGCCTTTCAAATAAATAAGTAAATATATTTTTTTAAAAATCTCTATAAAAAAATTGAAGGGAGGTGCTAAAAATTACTAAGTCACATCATTTTTTAAAAAATCAACATATTATCTCCCAAACTGGTTTTATTATCTTGATGCTCTATACAGTTCAAACGAAAAATACTCTTAAGGGGTGTGGCATAGCAGTTAAAGATGCAGCTTGGACATCGCATCTCTTATTGGAGAGCCTGGTTTGAGTCCTAGCTCCTCTGCTTCTAATCCAGCTTCCCGCTAATGCATACACCCCAAGAGGCATCAACTAATGGTTCAAGTCCTTGGGCCACCGCCCACCACATGGGTCTGCCAGATGGCACTCCCCTCTCCTCGCTTTGGCTTGGCCTAGCTCTGTTTGAGGCAGGCAGTGGGGAGTGGGCCAACAGATCAAAGATCTCTGTCACTGTCTACCTTGCAAATTAAAAAAATAAAGAAAAAAAATTCTTCATTTTTTCAAGGAATTACAGCCATTATTTAATTTTTCACCAAACATGATCTTTAATTATTTTTTTTTCTGAGCCCTTTGCATCTGGAACAGACTCTGCCCCAGGTACATTAATGCACGTGGCTGTCCTCCAGGATTGGACACTGAAATCCTCAAAGACAGTGAGGACCTGCACTCCTTAAGCCTGCACAGTGGGACACAGCATTTGCAACACGTAATTTATCCATATATACAAGGTCTTCAGAAAGTTCATGGAAAATGTAGATTGCAGAAAAAAATTGCTTGGGTTTCCAAATTTTTTGCCCCAAAACAAACATCTTTTAATTCCATTCTCCATGAAGTTTCTGAAGTACTCTTATACTATTTTATAAATGTCAATTTCTAACTACTCAATATTTAATCAAACCATTTAAAAATAAACAAGGAGACATACTTAATACACAAGGTCTCATGTAATAGCCATCCTTTAATTTGGGGTCTTCAGGTACATACAGATCTCCACCGCATAGCACTTTAGCACCCTGCCAAAAAAAAAAAGAAAAAAGAAAAAAGGCATGTTTTGTATCAGACAACACAATGCTCATTCCTGAACCACTCAGTGTATCCTGCACAAATATATTTGCCCTACTGGAAGAGCTGGAAGCAGAACCATGTTCAAGATTCTAGTAGCCAGATGGACAGTCATATGTGGAAAGGGTACACAGTGGGTAACTTAGGAGAATGTGACCCTCTCTGCAGCCCCCCGCCCCACCTCCACTTCTCACCTGCTCCTTTGCCACTTTAATGAACCCAAGGACTCGTTCCAGGTGTGGTCGGTTGATGAGAGGCCCCATCCGCGTATCTTCCAGAAGGGGGTCGCCGATTTTTATCTTCTGGGTCTTTTTCACCACTTCTTCAGTAAATTTGTCAAGAATTTCCTTTTGTACAAACACTCTCGTGCCATTACAGCAAACCTAAAGGACAGACACAACACCAACTTATATGTGTATAAAGAGAAAAAAGGAAAATAATCCAGTACCTTTAAACTTAGGAACAGCACATTTTTTTTTCTTAAGATTTATTTATTTATTTGAAAGGCAGAGTCACAGAGACAGAGGGAGAGATACAGAAATCTTCCATCTGCTCATTCACCCCCAAAAGGTCACAATGGCTGGAGCTGGGCTGATCCGAAGCCAGGAGCCAAGAGCTTCTTCCAGGTCTCCCATGTGGATGCAGGGCCCCAAAGACTTAGGCCTTCCTCCAATGTTTTCCCAGGCACACTAGCAAGGAGCTGGGTCAGAAGTAGAGCAACCGAACCTGAACTGGTGCCCATACAGGATGCCAGTGCTGCAGGCGGTGGCTTTACCCACTACACCACAGCGCCAGCCCCTGAATAACACCTTTTTAAACACATATTTCCATTGCTAAAAACCGTCCCTATACTGAACAGGAAGAGTCAGACATGTAACTGGACACACTATATCACAAGCACAACCTGTACAAGAAGATGAAAGTTCATTACTTTGCTTTAATTTTCTCGAGGCCAGTACTGCACCCTGTGGCCCAGGACTTCTTCCAATCCCTCGTGCCAGCTGTGCATGTCAGCAGTGGAGGGGACTTTACAGTACAAAAAGGTCAAGAGCATCAGTCTTAACTTGATTTCAGAAACTGAGCATTTCAGTCTGTCTCTAAAATCACAAATAATCACTATTTAGATTCTCCCGAGGAAATGAACATTCATATTAAAAAAAAAAAAAAAAAGACCTGGAACCAGTGTTGTGGTGTAGCTTGTAAAGCTTCCACCTGCAACACTGGCATCTCATATGTACTCCACTTCATGTCCCGGCTGCTTTACTTCTGATCCAGCTCCCTGATAACGCCCCGGGAAAAGTAGCAGAAGATGGCCCAAGCAGTTAGACTCCTGTTGCCAATGTGGGAAACCCAGACGGAGTTCCAGGCTTCTGGCTCCAGCCTGGCTCAGCTTTGGCTGTTGCAGCCATCTGGGGAGTGAACCAGTGGATGGGAGATCTCTGTCTTCTCTCATTCTCTGTCACTGTGGGCCAGGCCGAAGCCAGGAGCCTGGAACTCCCTGGACTTCCCACATTGGAAGCAGGGGTCCAAGTACTTGGGTCATCTTCTGCTGCCTTCCCAGGCAAGGCACATCAGCAGGGAGTTCAATCAGAAGTAGAGCAGCTGGGACCCAAACTGGCATCCATATGGGATGCTGGTGTCACAAGCAGAAGCTTAACCCACTGTGCCACAAAAATGAACATACATTCTGCAATCAATGACTGTCTCTAAAATCACAAATAATCACTGTTTGACTCTTCCATCAACATGAATATACATACTAATCAAATGCTGTAAGAACAATAGAATAGAAAACAAAGTCCAAAAATAGGTCCAGGTAACTCATGGAAATCCAGCTTAGGACAAAGGTGAAATCTCAAACCACCGGGACAAAGATCAACTAAATAAATGGTGCAAGAACAACTTGTTAGCCAAGTGGAAATGAAAGAATACACCAACTAGGAGAAGATACAAGTAATTCCTCTATAAGTGAGGTTTAGGAAAAGGTTTTTATTACTCAAAATCCAGATGCAGTGAAAGGAATAAATTGATAGATTTTGACTAAGTAATTTTTTCTTTTCATTTTATCTGAAAGGCAGAGAGATAGAGACAAAGTTCTTTCGTACCCTTGTGCACTTCCCAAATGCTGGCAACAGCCAGGGCTCAGCTGGGCCAAAGCCAGGAGCCCAGAACTCAATCCAGGTCTCCAGGAGTAGTAGAAACCAAGCACTTAAACCACTACCTGCTGCCTCCCTGTGTGCACATTGGCAGGAAGCTGGAATCAGAAGCAGAGTTGAGACTCAAACCAGGTTCTATGATAGATGATGTGAATATCCTAAGGAGTATCTTAACTGGGGCACCAAATGCCTGCCCCCAAATAAAAATATTTTGCATGGTAAATACCCTAAACAAGGCCAAGACAGTAAAAAAAACTGGAAGAAAATATTTGTAATGTTTATTTTGGATAAAAGAACTCTTAAATGTTCAGAGAAAATCAAGTCTCACAGCACCATAGACCAAAAGTGTGAAATGTATTTTATGTAAATAAGACATAAAACTCCAGAAGCAGTTGCTGTACAACAGGCTGAGCCACTGCTTGGGATACCCACACTGGAGTGCCTGGTTCAAGTCCTGACCACACCTGCTTCCCGCTAATACACCTGAGCCGCATCAGATAATGGCCCAAGCACTTGGGTTCCTGCCACCCCTGTGGCAGATGCAGATGGAGTTATGAGCTCCTGGCTTCAGCCTGGCCCAATTTCTTTTCTTTTCTATTATGTATTTATTTGAAAGTTGAGAGTTGTAGAGAGAGGGAGAGACAGAAATAGAGAAATCTTCCATCTGCTGGTTCACTCTCCAAATGGCCGCATTGGCAGCGGCTGAGCTTGGCCGAAGTCAGAAGCCAGGGTCTCCCATGTGGGCACAGGGGCCCAGACTTGGCCTTCTTTTGCTGCTTTCCCAGGTGCATTAGCAAGGAGCTGGATTGGAAGTGGAGCAGCTGGAACTCAAACCAGCACCCACATGGGATGCCTGCACTGCAGGTAGCAGTTTAACCCACTGCACCACAGTGCCAGCCCCATGGTCCAGTTTCAAATAAAATAAATCTTTAGGGGGCTGGCACTGCAGCCCAGTGGGTAAAGCTGCTGCCTGCAACACCAGCATCCCATATGGGCGCTGGTCCATGTTCCAGCTGCTCCACTTCCAATCCAGCTCGCTAATAACAACCTGGGAAAAGTACTCATGTGGGCGCTGGTTCAAGTCCTGCCTGCTCCACTTCCAATCCAATTCTCTGCTCTGGCCTGGGAAAGCAGTGGAGGATGGCCCAGGTCCTTGGGTCCCTGCACCCACATGGGAAACCTGCAGGAGGCTCCTGGCTCCTGCCATCAGATCAGCACAGCTCCAGCCATTGCAGCCAGTTGAGGAGTGAACCAGCGGATGAAAGATGTCTCTTTCTCTGCCTCTCCTTCTCTCTCTAACTCTTTAAAATAAATAAATAAACCTTAAAAAAAAAGAGAGAGAGAGAGAGAGAGAAAGAGAGAGGGGCCAGCGCTGTGGCACAGCAGGTTAACGCCCTGGCCTGAAGCGCTGGTATCTCATGTGGGTGCTGGTTCTAGTCCTGGCTGCTCCACTTCCAATCCAGCTCTCTGCTATGGCCTGGGATAGCAGTGGAAGATGGCCCAAGTCCTGGGGCCCCTGCACCCACGTGGGAGACCCGGAAGAAGCTCCTGGCTCCTGGCTTCGGATTGGCGCAGCTCCAGCCGTTGTGGCCATCTGGAGAGCGAACCAACAGATGAAGGACCTCTCTCTGTCTTTACCTCTCTCTCTGTAACTCTTTCAAATAAATAAAATAAATCTAAAAAAAAAAAGAGAGAGAGAAGTACTCAACAATGAGGACATCCCACGAGGCACACAAGGTCAACCCTGCAATTATCTGAGCATCAAAATAAATAATAATAGCATTGCGTTATAACTCATACAGTGAAGTTAGAATCCATGGGTCCATACTGATATAAATAAGCAAACGAAAAAGAGAGAAAAAGGAAAGGTTTTTTCCAACAGTAGAAGGTAAACTAATAGATCTGAAAGAAATGACAAAATTGGAAAAATCACTATTTGGCAACTACCACAATCAAACTTTTCAGCAAGAATCATCAGTGGGTGTTAAAAGGGTAGAAACTGATGACAAACAGGACAGTCTCAAAACATCTCTTCTAAGATACTTATTAGCCACAAAGGAAAAAAAAAAAAAAAACCAGTAGCTCTGTAGTGATCAGAAAGTGAACAACATTGAATCACCACTGAGCTAACACATCACATCTGCTAAAACATGCAACAAAGACTCCAATTAACAGGAAACATCAGACAATACAAAAGAGGGACAGTCCACAAAATAAATGGCCTGTACTCTTCAAAAATGTCAAGTTCTTGAAAGAACTGGAGAACTCCCAATTAAAGAAGATGAAAAGAGAAATGCTAATCACCTGATTTGATCATTACACATGCATACATACATCACATTCTCACACTGTACCCTCATGAATATGTACAAGCGTTTTAATTTGAACGGGAAAAAAGGGCAGGGGCCAGCACTGTGGTACGTCAAGTAGGTTAAGTCACTGCCTGCAAGACCTGCACCCTAGATTGGAGTGCTGGGTCAAGTCTTGGTTTCTCTGCTTCCTATTCAGCTCCCTGCTAATGAGCCTGGAAAAGCAGCAGAAGAGGGCCACCCACATGGGAGACCCAGAGGGAGTTCTTGGCTTCTGGTTTCGGCATGGCCCAGCCCTGACTGTTGCAGCCGTATGGGGAGTGAACCCGTGGACGAAGATGTCTGTCACTCTGCCTTTCAAATAAATGAATCTTAAAAACGTACTTAAAGAATCCTTTGTACTATCTGTGCAAGTTTCCTGTGTCTGAAAGTGTTTCAGAACACAAAGCTGTACCGCGTGCTGTTAGCTTTCAGGTGGGGCCTCCTCTGGAAGCTTTCCCAGGGACAGGTACAAACCTCGCCTTGCGTGAGGAAGTTGGCCATCAGGGCCCCGTTCACGGCGTTCTTCATATCACAGTCTGAGAAGATGATAAGTGGAGATTTGCCTCCAAGTTCCAAGGTCACGGGTTTGATTCCTTTAGCTGACATCTCCATGATCTTCCAGATCAAGAACAAAGCATTCAGATGAAGTGAACACAGACTAGACTGCATGCCAGGTCAACCAGACCCTGAACCTATAAGGCCACCTGGACCCGGAGACGTTATTCTCACCCACACTTTGCCCGTGGTCTACTTAAGACTCCTGTCCGGAAGACTGCAGAGACCCTGCAGACTCGCACTTGACCTTCCGAAGAGAGCATTCATTTAAAAGTCTGTGTCAAGTCACTGGACTAGCATCCCTGGAAACTTTTTTGTGACACTGTTACAGTGCTTGAGGCTGACAGAGCTCAGAGTACAAGCTAAGGGCAAAAGGCTGAATCTAATAAATTCAAGAAACCTTCCTTAGGAAGTTAAGTCACCCAAGAGTACAAGCAGCAGCCCAGGCCCCAGCCCACTCCAACCCATCAACTCCTCACTGAGGAGAACAGGGCTCCTCCCCATCTCAGCCTACACACCACCCGCTGAGGGCTCCCTACCCACTCCCCACTCTTGCAGGAAGCTTCAGGTCTTAGTTGCCCCATTCCCAACACAAATGAGGTAAAATCAGAAGAGAAGCCTCCAAGATAATTCTGGGTGGGACTGGCTTGGCCCTCTCGGCTGCCGTTGGTGTGAACCGACACCGGCTCCCTCCTTACCTTTGAGCCAGTGGGCACACTGCCAGTGAAAGATACTTTGGCCACGTCCTGGTGCTGACACAGAAGTTGGCCTGTCGCGGCCCCTCCTTGCACCACATTGAAAAGCCCTGGAGGCACGCCTGCTTCGGTATAGATTTCAGCCAGAAGCAATGCAGACACAGGGGTGAAGGGAGACGGTTTAAAGATCATGGCGTTACCTGCACAAACCCAAAACACAAACATGGAAAGACTTTAGGATTGGTGACCCTTGGAAGACAGGAAAAGAGGATGATTCAAGAACAATTCCAGGGGCCAGCGCTGGCGCAGCAGGTTAAGCCTCTGCCTGTGGCGCCTGCATCCCATTTGGGTGCTGGTTCATGTCCCAGCTGCTCCACTTCCAATCCAGCTCCCTGCTAACATACCTGGGGATGCAGAGGAAGATGGTGCAAGTACTTGGGCTCCTACACCACATGGGAAACTCCTGGCTTGGGACTTTGGCTGCACCTCATTGCAGCCATCTCGGGAGTGAACCACTAGATGGAACACTTCTCTTTCTCTCTGCCTCTGCCTCTCTGTAACTCTGCCTTTCAAATAATAAATAAATAGGGGCTGGCGCTGTGGCATAATGGGTAAAGCCACCACCTGCACTGCCGGCATCCCATATGGGTGCCGGTTCATGTCCCGGCTGCTCCACTTCCAATCCAGCTCTCTGCTATGGCCTGGGAAAGCAGTAGAAAATGGTCCAAGTCCTTGGGCCCCTGCACCAGCGTGGGAGACCCAGAAGAAGCTTCTGGCCCCTGGCTTTGGATCGGTATAGCTCCGGCCATTGCGGCCAACTAGGGAGTGAACCAGTGGATGGAAGACCTCTCTCTCTCTGCCTCTCCTTCTATGTGTAACTCTGACTTTCAAATAAATAAATAAATCTTTTTAAAAAATAATAAATAAATAGGCTGGCGCCGTGGCTCAATAGGCTAATCAATCCTCTGCCTGCGGCACGGGCACACCGGGTTCTAGTCCCGGTCGGGGAGCCAGATTCTGTCCCGGTTGCCCCTCTTCCAGGCCACCTCTCTGCTGTGGCCTGGGAGTGCAGTGGAAGATGGCCCAAGTGCTCGGGCCCTGCACCCCATGGGAGACCAGGAGAAGCACCTGGCTCCTGGCTTCGGATCAGCGTGGTGCGCTGGCCACAGTGGCCATTGGAGGGTGAACCAACGGCAAAGGAAGACCTTTCTCTCTCTGTCTCTCTCTCTCACTGTCCACTCTGCCTGTCAAAAAAGAGAGAGAGAGAGAGAGAGAGAAAATAAATAAATAAATAAATAAATAAACCTTTGAAAGAGAGAGAGAGAGAGATACATTTACAGGCATCTGGCGCAGCAGCTAAGACACCACTTGGGACGCCTGCATTGCCTGTGAGAGAATCCCGCTCTGCTCCCGATCCAGATTCCTGCTGATGCTGATGCACACCCTGGAGAACGTCAGTGATGACTTAAGTATCTGAGTCCCTGCCACCTACGTGGGAGGCCCACATGGAATTCTGGGCTCTTGGCTTTGGTCTGTCCCTGCCCAGACTGTTGCAGGAATCTAGGGAGTGAATCAACGGATTAAAAAAATCTATCTATCTATACCTATCGTTCATTCTCATTCTGGCTTCCAAATAAAAATGAGTAAATACGGGGCCAGTGCTGAGACACAGTAGGCAAAGCCTCCACCTATGCCGTCAGCAACTCATAGGGGTGTTGGTTCATGTTCCAGTTGCTCCTCTTCTGATCCAGCTCTCTGCTATGGCCTGGGAAAGCAGTAGAAGATAGCCCAGGTGCTTGGGCCCTGCACCTGCATGGAGACCTAGAGGAAGCTTCTGGTTCTTGGCTTCAGATCTGCCCAGCTCTGGCTGTTGTAGCCATCTGGGGAGCGAACAGAGAATGGATGATCTTTCTCTCTGTCTCCTTCTCTGTGTGTGTAACTCTACCTCTCAAATAAATAAATAAAAATCTTAAAGAAAAAATGAGCAAATATTTGTTAAGAACAGTAAGTTTATTTTGGTACAAAAATATCTTTTTTTTTTTTTTTAATTTTTTGACAGGCAGAGTGGACAGTGAGAGAGAGAGACAGAGAGAAAGGTCTTCCTTTGCCGTTGGTTCACCCTCCAATGGCTGCCGCGGACAGCGCGCTGCGGCCGGCGCATCGCGCTCATCCGATGGCAGGAGCCAGGTGCTTATCCTGGTCTCCCATGGGGTGCAGGGCCCAAGCACTTGGGCCATCCTCCACTGCACTCCTGAGCCACAGCAGAGGGCCGGCCTGGAAGAGGGGCAACCCGGACAGAATCCGGTGCCCCGACCGGGACTAGAACCCGGTGTGCCGACGCCGCAAGGCAGAGGATTAGCCTGTTGAGCCACGGCGCCAGCCACAAAAATATCTTGAAGGGGCTGGAGCTATGGCATAGTAGGCTGGGCCTGCACCTGAGGGGCCAGCATCCCATTTGGGCACCAGCTCATGTCCCAGTTGTTCCTCTTCCAGCTCTCTGCCTGTGGCCTGGGAAAGCAGTAGAGGAGAGCCCAACTACTTGGGCCCCTGCACCCACATGGGAGACTTGGAGGAGGTTCCTGTCTCCTGGCTTTCGTTTGGTCCAGCTCTGGCCATTGCAACCATTTGGAAAGTGAACCAGCAGATGGAAGATCTTCTTCCTTCTTTCTCCCTTTCTCTCTCTCTCTCTGTAACACTACCTCTCAAGTAAATTTTTTTATTTTTATTTTATTTTTATTTACTTATTTTTATTTTTGACAGGCAGAGTGGACAGTGAGAGAGAGAGACAGAGACAGAAAGAAAGGTCTTCCTTTGCCATTGGTTCATCCTCCAATGGCCGCCGCAGCCGGTGCGCTGCAGCCAGCATACCACGCTGATTCAATGGCAGGAGCCAGGTGCTTCTCCTGGTATCCCATGGGATGCAGGGCCCAAGCACTTGGGCCATCCTTCACTGCACTCCCGGGCCACAGCAGAGAGCTGGCCTGGAAGAGGGGCAACCGGGACAGAATCCGGCGCCCCAACTGGGACTAGAACCTGGTGTGCCGTCGCCGCAAGGCGGAGGATTAGCCTGTTGAGCCATGGCGCTGGCCTCAAGTAAATTTTTTTAAAAATCTTGCAATTCATGCACAGTTGTTTTTCATAAAATGCATTTTTGTGAATTTTTTGAAGACCTCTCATATGCATGGATTTCAAAAATTTCTTGCACCTAAATGAACTTGTTTTAATTCCATTTGTATGAACTTTCTGAATCACCCTCATATTACCTCATCTGATACAACAGCAGGTGAAGTTGGCAGGACTGTCTCTGTAAATGCTGAAACTGGGCCAGCATTGCGGCTCACTTGGCTAATCCTCCGCCTGCGGCACCAGCACCCTGGATTCTAGTCCCAGTTGGGGCACCAGATTCTGTCCCGGTTGCTCTTCTTCCAGTCCAGCTCTCTGCTATGGCCCGGGAAGGCAGTGGAGGATGGCCCAAGTGCTTGGGCCCTGCACCCGCATGGGAGACCAGGAGGAAACACCTGGCTTCTGGCTTTGGATTGGCGCAGCACACTGGCTGCAGTAACACCGGCCATAGAGGCCACTGGGGGCGGAGTGGGGGGAACCAACGGAAAAGGAAGACCTTTCTCTTTGTCTCTCTCTAACTCTGCCTGTCAAAAATGAATGAATAAATAAATAAATGCTGAAACTGAAGACCAGAAAGGTTCACGTGATGAGAGTCTCTACAGTCAGTGACTTAAACCAGGCACCACTCCTCCTCTATCCCAGCTGTCTTTCAAACAGGAATGCGCTACAACATCCACAGGCAATTGGCAACTGGACAAAAGCTGCATTTCAACAGCGTGTCCTAACGGCACTGCCTTTCTAACACTATAGTCCTTCCCAAGAGGCAATGCCTTCTTCTCCCACAGCTGCTGTGTCAGAAACTCTTCTGAAGCCAATCAGCCAATGTTCCCCCGGCAGAAGCCTTCACCCACCATTTCTCCCGAGACACCAAGAAAGCAGGAGCTCACCGTCAGCTTCTGAACTCAAGTCACACTCCTGAGTGCCAGCTCCTACAGAGGAAACTCTCGTCCAGAAAGCACAAGAGCTGACAAGTAGCACAAATCTAATTCAGTTTAAAATTAACTGTCTCCCTTCTCATACACAAAAATAAATTAGACAAATAGAAGATGGAAATACTGGACCTGAACTGTAAGCTCCTTGAGGGTCAAGGCAGGGTGGGAATGGAACCCTCCCCCACCCCGGCTCCAATGTGTGCTTACAGAGAGGTGGGGGCAGAACTGATGGCTCACAATGAAGAAAGAACTTGCTCTTACCACAAGCCAAGGCGGGAGCAGACTTCCAACAGGCGATCTGAAAGGGGTAGTTCCACGCTCCTATTCCCACACAGACCCCAAGGGGTTCTCTCCTGGTATAACCGAAGGATCCACCTGGGAGCTGGATATGTTCTCCTAAGGGAAAAACAGAGAAGTGAGGAAGCATGCAGGTCTGGGGCCCCCAGGGTCCACCGACATCCCACAAGTACCCCACTCTGACTTGAACTTCAGGCCAACCAACCCCACCACTGCTCCCAAAACACTGGGGTCACCCCATCTCCATCCAGGAACCCATTCCTGGCTTCCGCATATTCTCCCCACAGAGAAACCTACCTACCCTTCAAGCACGCGACCATCCAGCCCAAGCCACCTCCCAGAAGAACTACTGCGCCTCTATTCAACCCCTCAGATGGAATGAACTGAAAACGAAGGGAAGGCTCAGAGGCAGGGGAGACTCCAAGGCACCAACACCTCGGGCCTCTGGTTCCTAGGCCCTGCTGGGCCCTACCAGCTCTCCATTACACAAACTGTCAAAGAACCATCTGTTAAGATTAGTAAATAGGACATGCTCACTCCTGGGGTTTCTCAGCAACTTGGTCTAACACTCAGGTCCCGCTCTGAATGCCCCACATGCACCACCTTACAACCACCCAGGAAGGCTGGGGTTCCCCTGTCCAGCTGAGATAAGAAAAGAGAAGGCAGTCCTGGGTCACTCACGTAGAAAGTGGTAAACACGGGACTTCAGCCCCGGCCTGTCTTAATTCCCAGAGCACTGCCCTTCACCACCTGGCCCCGCTCTCCGTCTCCTGCACATGGTCTCAGAGGCCTGGGAGAGCACTTACCAGCCATGGATGCAGCCAAGCCTGCATAGTACTCCAAGCACTGCCAGGAGGTGTCTATGTCCCAGCGGGCCTCGAAGATGGACTTGCCATTGTTGATGGTCTCCACGGTGGCAATTTCATCCTTTCTTTCCTTTTGGATAAAACAGGAGACTACATTTAGACATATTACAGGGGCCGGCGCTGTGGCACAGCAGGTTAAAGCCCTGGCCTGAAGTGCCAGCATCCCATATGGGCACTGGTTCTAGTCCCCCGCTGTTCCTCTTCCAATCCAGCTCTCTGCTATGGCCTGGGAAAGCAGTACTTGATGGCCCAAGTCCTTGGGCTCCCTGTAGGAGACCTGGAAGAAGCTCCTGGCTTCGGATCGACTCAGCTCCGGCCGCTGCAGCCATCTAGGGAGTGAACCAGCAGATGTAAGTCCTCTCTCTCTGTCTCTACCTCTCTGTGTTAACTCTGTCTTTTAAATACATACAATTAAATTAAAAAAGAGACATATTACAATGTCTTGATGGATGCAATGATCAACCAAAATGCATTACTTAATTTTTAAAAATAAAAACAGCTTGAGGCCGGCATTATGCCATACTGAGTTAAGCTGCCACCTGCAATGCCAGCAACCCATATGGGCAACCAGTTTGAGTCTGGCTGCTCCACTTCTGATCCAACACCCTGCTAATACACCCTGCACCACATGTGGAAGACTGGGAAGAAGCTCCTGGCTCCCAACTTCCACCTGGCTCAGCTTTGGCTGCTGCGGCCATCTGGAGAGTGAACCAGTGGGATGGAAGATCTCTAGCAGAGAGAGGCAGAGGCAGAAGCAGAGAGAGAAAGAGAGGTCTTCCATCTGCTGGTTCATTCCCCAAATGGCCACAATGGCCAAAGCTGGGCCAATTTGAAGCCAGGAGCCAGGAGCTTCTTCCTGGTCTCCCATGTAGGTGCAGAAGTCCAAGGACCGGGCCATCTTCTACTGCTTTCCCAGGCCATAGCAGAGAGCTGGATCGGAAGTTGAGCAGCAGGGACTCAAATTGGCGCCTGTATGGGATGCTGGCACTGTAGACAGTGGCTTTTACCTGCTACGCCACAGCATCAGTCCCTCAAATAAATCTTCAAAAATTAAAATGTATATATCTATATACAGATATAGATATATAAAATATAAACATATTTTACTTTAAATGAAAAGAAATACTCACTTTACATTTGGAAGAGAGATAAAAACCTACTACTAGCTGGCACCGCAGCTCAATAGGCTAATCCTCCACCTGTGGCATCGGCACCCCCGGTTCTAGTCCCGGTCAGGGCGCCAGATTCTGTCCCGGTTGCTCCTCTTCCTGTCAAGCTCTCTGTTCTGGCCCGGGAGTGCAGTGGAGGATGGCCCAAGTCCTTGGGCTCTGCACCTGCATGGGACACCAGGAGAAGCACCTGGCTCCTGCCTTCGGATCAGCGCGTTGCGCCAGCCGCGGTGGCCATTGGAGGGTGAACCAATGGAAAAAGGAAGACCTTCCTCTCTGTCTCTCTCTCTCACTGTCTACTCTGCCTGTCCAAAAAAAAAAAAAAAAAACTACTACTAAACAACCTAGATTTCCTTTCAAGTAAATTAACCA
The DNA here is from genome assembly GCA_949820135.1 of Sylvilagus floridanus. NCBI lineage: Eukaryota > Metazoa > Chordata > Mammalia > Lagomorpha > Leporidae > Sylvilagus > Sylvilagus floridanus. The sequence goes on from OX463225.1 coordinate 127,236,394, forward strand.
ATTTGAGAACACAGCCTCATTTCAAGATCAGTTAGAAAAAGAATGTTTTGAGAAATGACTGTTATACGTATATGTGTATAAATATGTACATTCTGTTTGTGCATATATGGTACGAGAGAACAGTTCTTTAGGAAATTATACACAACAGTCTAAGACACAATCGGCATGTACAAAATGATCACCACATCACTTTAATTCTCCCAAAGAAACACAGCATACTCTTTCCTAATACTTTCTGATGCACAGCACTCATCAATGCTCTCTTCAAACATGGTTTCTAGTTCTGGCCCATATGGGATGCTGGCACTGGAGGCCAGGGCTTTAACCCACTGCGCCACAGCGCCAGCCCCCAGAGTGTTTCCTTGTTTCTGTTTCCCTGCATGCAGTAGGTTGCTCTGTGGCTGGAGTCTTCATAGGCCTGGTCTCACCAGTTTCCCTCTCCAGGGATCACTGCCAGAGCTCCCGGATTGATGTCTAGTGTCTGAAACACTACTGTTTCACGTATTTTCTCTGGGGTTTTCTTCATTTAAAAAGGGAGAGTAAATCTGATTCCTGTTACCCCATGTTGGTTGGAAGCCCCTAGGTGCCTAGAGGAACTGAACATTTATCTTCACTTTTCTACATGTTTATTAGTCACACATTCCCATTTTTACTGTTTGCCCTTTGGTATTTTTACAAGATTATAAAGATCTTATCTGTGGGGTGCAATCATTTTCCAGTTGGTAACTGTCATTTGGCTTACGAGGAAAGGGAAGGATATGGGTACTTAGCCCAGCCTGTAGGACCCTGGAGTCCTGGGTCCAGGTCCTGGCTCTGGCTCCTGACTGTACTTCTCTGCAGTGCGGACACTGGAGACAGTGAGGATGGCTCAAGTAATTGTGCTTCTGCTGTCTATGTGGAGTATTCCTGACTTCTGGCTTCAACACCAACCCAGCCCCACTCGTTACGGGCATCTGGGGAGTGAACCAGTTGGTGGGAGTTCTGTCTGTCTCTGTTTCTCAAAGAAAGAAAGAAAGAAAATGATAGGGGCAAGATTATTTAAAGCAATGACAGCACTGCACTGTTTAAAGAAAGAAAACATTATGTATATGGATTACCTGCTGGCTTCCGGGCCTGGCTGAAGTCAGTTTACCTTGTCATCAAAGTGATGCCTCTACAGGTACAGCATGTTTGACTATGCTGCTCCCTCAGGTAAATTGCCAGTGCAGCTTTTGAGACTGGCTGCCAGGCCCCTATTTCTTCAGGCTCATCTTCCCTCTCTGTACACTGTGCCCCCCGCTGTCCTATCCTACTGGCCTCCCTCAGCCCTGTGTACACTGTCCCCCCACATACTGTGCACGTGATGCAATGCTCTCTCGGCCCTATGTACACTGTCCCCCCACATACTGTGCAGGCGATGCAATGCTCTCTCGGCCCTATGTACACTGTCCTCCCACATACTGTGCACATGATGCAATGCTCTCTCGGCCCTATGTACACTGTCCCCCCACATACTGTGCACGTGATGCAATGCTCTCTCGGCCCTATGTATACTGTCCCCCCACATACTGTGCACGTGATGCAATGCTCTCTCGGCCCTATGTACACTGTCCCCCCACATACTGTGCAGGCGATGCAATGCTCTCTCGGCCCTATGTACACTGTCCTCCCACATACTGTGCACGTGATGCAATGCTCTCTCGGCCCTATGTACACTGTCCCCCCACATACTGTGCATGTGATGCAATGCTCTCTCGGCCCTATGTACACTGTCCCCCCACATACTGTGCACGTGATGCAATGCTCTCTCGGCCCTGTGTACTGTCCCCCCACATACTGTGCACGTGATGCAATGCTCTCTCAGCCCTGTGTACTGTCCCCCCACATACTGTGCACGTGATGCAATGCTCTCTGGGCCCTGTGTACTGTCCCCCACATGCTGTGCACGTGATGCAATGCTCTCTGGGCCCTGTGTACTGTCCCCCCACATACTGTGCACGTGCTGTCATGCTGAGTTTGCGGCAGTTGCTTTGTTTCTCTTGCCTCTTGTGCTCATGACTTTTAATACTTAAGGGGCTGTAATTCACCCCTGCTTTCTCCTTTCTTTCCTTCTGTGCAAGGTACGCTTCGTATATAATGGTGTCTGATTGTCTAAAGGATCTTGAGATGCAGTATTTTATCTATTTGGCAAATGAGAAAGCAAACTCAGGAAGGTGAAGCAGCTCGTCTAAGGTCCTGTAGCTGGTGAGTGTAAGAGCTACGCTGCTGGACTTTGAAGCTTGTGGCTTTTTCCCTCGCTCAGGGGCTCAAGGCTTGCCAGGATTTCAATGGCTGTGTCTCTGCTGTAAAAGCTAGACACTGGGGCCTGCTTAGGAGCCTGAGATGAAACAGAGAAGTGAAGGGCCTGCCCTATGTGCCTTATCTCTCATCGCAGCAGACACGTGGTCAGGTCATGCTGTGTAACAGGGTGGTTTTACATATATTTATTTATTTATTTGAAAGTCAGAATTACAGAGGAGAGGCAGAGAGAGAGACAGAGAGATCTTCCATCTACTGGTTCACTCCCCAAATGGCCACAACAGGCAGGGTTGGACCAGGCCAAAGCCAGGAGCTTCCTTGGGGTATTCCACATGGGTGCAGGGGTCTAAGGACTTGGGCCGTCCTCCACTGCTTTCCCAGGCATATTAACAGGGAGCTGGATCAGAAGTGGAGCAGCCGGGACTTGAACTGGTGCCTAAATGGGATGCCAATATAGGTGGCAGTCTTACCCGCTACACCACACTGCCGCCCCCAACAGGGTGGTATAAAAGAGGAACAAGATTGAATACAAAACAAGTATTTCACAAGATATACTTAAACAAATTATTTTTAAAAATTTTATTTGAAAACTGACATACAGTGAGAGGGAAAGAACAGGAGGACACATGGCGTAGAAAACTCCTGTCTGCTGGTTCACTTCCCCAATACCTACAATGACTGGGGCTGGGCCAGGCCAAAGCTGGAAGCTAGAACTCCATTCAGGCCTCCCACGTGGGTGCAGGGACCCAACTGCTTGAGCCATCAGCTGTTGCCTACAAGGATGCGCATCACCAGGAAGCTGGACTTGGAGCAGAGCTGAGACTGCACCAGGCAGTCTGATATTGGGTGCAGGGGTCCCAACCCATGCATTAGGCACGAGGCCAGATAGCCACCTCTGCAAGATCTGCTTGTGGCAGTATGTTGTTATGTGGCCTGCTGTATTTGTGGTTGCTCTTGCAGTAGCTGAAGGACAAAACTAATGCTGTTTTTCCCTTTTCCCTAGGCCATTTTTACTTCGGGAGAAGAAAGGAATCCCATTTTTCCCCTTATAATTTTTGTCAAGACCAGTTTTTGAGAATCCTTAGGTGACTAAGGAGAAGATTTTATAATCTTCAGCAAGTAACGTTTTCTGTAAGAATGGAAAATGACAGACTAAGTCAGGAACATTTTCCCAAGACCAGCTAGTAAACTGAAAATTTTCTGATAATTGGAACCTTGAACATTTCCTAGCTATTTGCCTATGCAGGATTTAAAAAAGAAAATTTCAAGAGCAAACTGGTCCCTTGGTGAATCCTGCAGGACTGAGCAGTGATGGTCGCAGGTGGCGACTTGCTGCCTGCTCACTCTTAGCCGCTGTGGCAGCAGACCACAGAGTCAGCTTTGTGTCTCTCCGTGCGTTGGGAACGCTCCGTCCTGACTCAGCACTGCTTTCGGCTCATTAGTGAGTTAGCGCTTGCTTCCTTTCTGGGGCCTACTTTTCCTCCGGCATTCTCAAAACACAATTGAAGCTACTCATGGTTGATTTCCTGTACCTCTGAAAAACTGTTTGTTGTTAATCATACTCAACAGGTTTAAGAGTGCGGAATAATTTACGCCTGGTTTAAAATTCCATGTGTGCCATCCTCCTAGGTACTTTCTTTCTGTTATCCATATATTGGCAAGCAAGTTAATTGTTTAAAGGTTGTGTAAGTGAATATCGAGTCAGAAACAGAAGGTGAATTACTGGTTTAAAAGAGAAGTTTACAGACGTTGTGGTGCAGTGGCTTAAGCAAGCTCTTGGGGTACCCACATCCTGTACTGGAGTGCCTGGGTTCAAGTCCTGGCTCCTGTACTTACCATTCGACTTCCTGCTGATGCAGGTGGGAGGCCGTGGATGATATGGCCCAAGTGCGTGAGTCTCTGCCACGGGGGAGACCTGGACCTAGCTCCAGGTTCCTGACTTGGGCCTGGTCCAGTCCTGGCTGTTGCAGGCATTTGGGAAGTAAACCAGCAGGTGGACAATCCATCTGCTCCTCCCCTCTCCCTCTCTCCTTCCACCTTCCAAATGAATGAATAAGTTAATAAATAAATCTTTAACACAGATACTGACATCCCCTTTAGAAGTGAGTAACTGAAAGCAGAGACTGGATGGATCAGTACTTTTTCCTCTTTTTTAAAAAAATATTTTATTTTATTTTATTTATTTGAAAGAGTTAGAGAGGCAGACAGAGAGAGAGGTCTTCCATCCCCTGGTTCACTCCCCAGATGCCCACAATGGTGCCATCCGGTCTGAAGCCAGGAACCAGGAGCCTCTTCCAGGTCTCCCACATAGGTGCAGGGGCCAAGGACTTGGGCCAACTTCTACTGCATTCCCAGGCCATAGCAGAGAGCTGGATCAGAAGTGGAGCAGCTGGGACTCAAGCCTGCGCCCACATGGGATGTCAGCGCTTCAGGCCACGGCTTTAACCTACTGTACCACAGCACCGGCCCAGTACTTTATCCTCTTAAATTTGGAATGAATGTGGAATGAAGAACTCAGAGCACTTTGTGCCTCTGGTCTTTAAAGAAATACAGCATGTCAGGCCAGCGCCGCAGCTCACTAGGCTAATCCTCCACCTTGCAGTGCCAGGTTCTAGTCCCGGTCGGGGCACTGGATTCTGTCCCGGTTGCCCCTCTTCCAGGCCAGCTCTCTGCTGTAGTCAGGGAGTGCAGTGGAGGATGGCCCAAGTCCTTGGGCCCTGCACCCCATGGGAGACCAGGAGAAGCACCTGGCTCCTGCCATCGGATCAGCGCGGTGCGCCGGCCACAGCACACCGGCCGCGGTGGCCATTGGAGAGTGAACCAACGGCAAAAGGAAGACCTTTCTGTCTCTCTCTCTCTCACTGTCCACTCTGCCTGTCAAAAAAAGAAAGAAAGAAATACAGCATGTCCAGACCTCACTATCAGACTGTCCTTTCCTGTATTTCATGTTGATTTTCATATTCCTACTTCCGCCTTTTCTGAGACTTGTATTGTGGCTAAATGCTGAAGTTAGTTTCTGTTCCATTTCATTTTGCTTTTAGTCAGCTTTCCTACTTATCAGTTCTTTTTCTTTTTTTAAAGATTTATTTATTTATTTGAAAGTCAGAGTTACAGAGAGAGAGGAGAGGCAGCGAGAGAGAGGTCTTCCATCTGCTGGTTCACTCAACTGGCCGCAACGGCCGGAGCTGCGCCAATCCGAAGCCAGGAGCCAGGAGCTTCTTCTGGGTCTCCCACACGGGTGCAGGCGCCCAAGGACTTGAGCTATCTTCTACTGCTTTCCCAGGCCATAGCAGAGAGCTGGATCGGAAGAGGAGCAGCCGGGACTAGAACCGGCGTCCACATAGGATGCCAGTGCTCATTGTGCCACAGTGCCAGGCCCGCTGCTTATCAGTTCTAACAAGAGAACACTCATGCTTATCAACTGATTGATTCACCCTTTGTGTATGTTCTGATATTTACTCCGCTGTTTATTTTAAATTGGATCCACAATAGCAATTCTCTTTCTTCTTTTGTTCCCTTGGACAACAAAAGCTGGTTTCCTGCTCTGGATTAGAAGTCTCTTCTGGTGGGAACAGGGTCGGGGGAGGGCTGGGGAGGCTCCTTCAGGCTGGTGCTGGGTGCCTGGCACCGTGGAGGCACAGTTTGCGTGCGTGAACCCACTGATCACCTGCTGTGGGCCAGGCCCCCTCTGAAGTCCAAGGTGCAGCCAGTGCAGGGCAGGGAAGTGGGGGTTGGGGTGAGGCCGGCATCCTTAGGCAGGCTTCCCATGGGAGGAGGAGGAGGGGGAGGTGGAAGTGGAGGCAGCCCCCCTTTTCCTCGGCAGGGGCCTTCTGCGGCACCAGCTTCTTGGTAGGCTGGTGCTGGATCTCATCACCAGGTATGTGTTCTGTCCGTCCTCCAGGTCATTTTTTTAGGGCTTTGTCATTCATTCCATGTTGATTGCTAAGAGAAAGACTATTGATCCATCCAGTCCCTGCCTGCAGGAACTCCCTTCGAAAGGGGGGTGTCAGGAAAGCCTAGGTAAATATTGCCATTTCTGAATAGGCCAAGGTCCTTCAGAAAGGATGAAGTGCCTCTATTCCTACAGGGCCTAAATTCAGCACTCTTTTCTTTTTTCTTTAAAGATTTAATTTAGGGGCTGGCACTGTGGCGTGGCAGGTAAAGCCACCACTGCAGTGCTGGCATCCCATATGGGCACCAGTTCGAGACCCGGCTGCTCTACTTCCGATCCAGCTCTCTGCTATGGCCTGGGAAAGCAGTAGAAGATAGCTCAAGTCCTTGGGCCCCTGCACCCATGTGGGAGACCCAGAAGAAGCTGGCTCCTGGCTTCGGATTGGCTTAGCTCCAGCCATTGCAAGTCATCTGGGGAGTGAACCTGTGGATGGAAGACTCCTTTCTTTCTCTCTCTCTCTCTCTGCCTCTCCTCTCTCTGTGTATCTGTGACTTTCAAGTAAAATAAATAAATCTTTTAAAAAAATATTTAATTTACATGAAAGGCAGAGTGCAAAGAGACAGAGAGGTAGAGAAAGAGATCTTCCATTCACTGGTTCACTCACCAAATGGTCTCAACAGCCAGGAGCCTGGAACTCCATCTGAATCTCCCACATGGGATGGCAGGGACCCAAGTACTTAGGCCATCATCACTGCCCTTCTCAGGTGCATTAGCAGGGAGCGAGGTGGGGAGTGGAGCAGCCAGGACTGCTATCTAGTATGGGGTGCCAGAGTCGCAAGTGGTGGCTTAACCCTTTGAGCTGTAACACCAGTACCCCCCCCCCCCTTTTTAAAGAGAGTCACTGCTGCATGGTGTGTGCCTTCCTGGAGACAGTAACATCGCCACCTTATCCGGGGCCCAGTTGTGCTCTGAGGTGCTGCTGCTGTCTTGCTGTCCTGCGCCTAGAACTTGTGCTGCCTCGACCATGACCAGGCATGCTTCTATTTCTCAGGTGTCCCAGTCTTTTCTCTTTAGGTCAAAAAGAGGCAAGACTGGGGCCGGTGCTGTGGCGCAGCGGATTAAAGCCCTGGCCTGAAGCGCTGGCATCCCATATAGGCGCCAGCTTGAGTCCTGGCAGCTCCTCTTCCAATCTAGCTCTCTGCTATGGCCTGGGATAGCAGTAAAAGATGGCCCAAGTCCTTGGGCCCCTGCACCCACGTGGGAGACCTGGAAGAAGCTCCTGGCTCCTGGCTTTGGATCAGCCCACCTCCAGCCATTGCAGCCGTTTGGGGAGTGAACCAGTGGATGCAAGACCTTTCTCCCTGTCTCTCCCTCTCTCTGTAACTCTGTCTTTCAAATAAATAAATCTTTAAAAAAAAAATCTGAAAAAGAAAGACTGACTTAAGTGTCATCAGAAGAAAGGGTAAAAAGAAAACAAGTACAGGTCCATGGTTTAAGGACAACAGGAGACAAGCCACACAGAGCTCATTATATTGCAAAGCAAAGCAAACCTAACCTGCCAAGGGAGATGGCCAGGAGCCAAGATCTGGATGGGAATCACTGAATGAAAGCTTGTTTATACACCAAGGTGAGCATGTGGAAATGATTTTCTATTTCATAAAAACAGTATAACCTCATGTTGCACCTAAGTCTAACTGCAAATCGCCACGCAGAGCCCTCAAAGCACTGCAGGAAGAGCCTTCTGGAAGGGAACAAATCAGCACATACCCTCATTATCCTGGCAGCCTCCAAAAGGATTCGGCAGCGCTCCATGCCAGATTTTCTACTCCATATTTTAAAGGCAGCCTTTGCATTTTCCACAGCCAAATTTACTTCCTTTTCTCCAGAGCACGTGAAAGTCGCTATCACTCGGCCTATAAAGAGGGAAAGTCAGTTTCTCTCCACCTGTTAGCACACATTTAAAACTAAAATGTTGTGGGGCAGGGGTCTGGCCTGGGGTTGTGATGGATGCCTGGGCTGATACCTGCCCTCCAACTCCTGATTCCAGCTTCCTGCTAATGCACACCCTGGGAAGCAGAGCAGTCACAACTCAAGCAGCTGGGTCTCTACCACCCACATGGGAGGCCTGCATCAGTTCCTGGTCCCTGGCTCCCACTGGGCCCAGCCCCCACTGTTGTGGATATTTGGGAAGTAAACCAGAAGAAGATGGAAGCTCTCTCTCTACATCTCAAATAACTTTTTTAAAACTAACTTTAATACATTAATAAAATACTATGTATCAACATTCTAGGAAGCTCATCCTGTTTTCAAATATGGCCTCACTTAGGGACTACTTGTACACCAGCCATTTCTCAACTGTATTTGCAGGCACTGGACCCCTTTAGGAGTCTGATCAAACCTTTTCTCATAAAATACAATATCAATGACAGGAGATTGTTCAAATACTGGCTTTCTGTGAAGACGTAATTAGGTCAAATTTACACTGTTTATAGCGCAATATCAATAAAATTCTCCATTCTGGCAGTTTTAGTAATTACTACTTTAAAAAAAAAAATCCGAGAAGAGTTGCAGGCCCTTTTCAGGAAAATGTATTTAACCACATGAGAGAACCAGCGCGATTGCGTTCCCTGTCCCACACTCAGCACGGATTTTGGGTTAAGAACCCTGCCCTGCCCTACTCTGCGGCTGAGTTTACTACTAGTTATATCTATAAATCATTCTGCAACACCCTTAAGATAGCTCAAGACTCTCCGGAGTCCTGCAAAAACAAAGTCAAAGGTAATCAATCTGGTGGGTTAGGAATCGTCTGAAATCCCTGGTCTGTGGTGCAAGTTATAGCACATTACTGATTCTTGATGAATTATTCGGTTGATACACAGTAACACCAGGAAAAGATATCCCAAAATGCAAGAAAGTTGTTTTCTCTACTAGAAAAGTCAGTTTCTTTTTTTCTTATTCCAACTGTTATTCCCTATCCATGTCCTGGGGCAGAACATGAAAAGATTAGATTTTCCCAGACCCATATCCTAAGGATTGGAACGGACCCCACCAACAAGGATTTTCAAAGTATGCCAATTCAGCAGTTTCTTTTCGCAAGAACTCCTGCACTCTGCTTTTTGCACATTTCACCGATGCAATTTCTGTTACAAACTTGAACGGCCAATCCCAGTCGGTAAAGGCAGTGACTGAAGATCACACACACATACACACACTGCAAGTAATTCAGAAAGAGCAACTTCATAGGGACAGGAAAGGGGCAGCTGCCATGACCCCTGGGGGCCCCTGTCGGTCAGTGCTGACAAGACACTGTTCAGGGCTGGGTGCAGCCGGTGGGTCCCAAGTTCCCCCGTGGGTCCCAAGTTCTTCCCAGCTGTTGCAATCCAATTTTACTGCTCTGGTCATATGGCCTTCTTGTTCACACAAAACACTACACCTTCCTCCCTAAAATACTCCATAACACCCAGCAAACCAAAAAAACTTCTTTCTTGCCTAGTGATCCTCGAGGTCCCAGAGCCAATTCAGTGCCTAGCAGGCCTTAAATGTTCTCACTACAGAAAAAAAAAAAAAAATGTTAAAGCAGCGGGTATGTGATTTAGTCTGACCAGGGTGGTCATGCAGTAGTGTGTCCACAGATCCATACACTGCGCTGTGCACCTTACATATGCACAACTTGTATTTGTCCACTGCAGGGAGAGAAACACTAGAGGCAGGAGGGTGGTCTTCCTCTAGCAACCCCGATTCATGCACACAATGCTTTAACCCTGGAGGACGGCGAGCAGGGCCTGACCTGTGCAGACTGGGGTCTCCGTGCCCCTCGACGTCCAGCCCTAGGCACGCAGCTCAAGACCTTACCCGGCAGCGGAACCGGGTGGGACTCTGCTCCGGCCTGTCCCACGACCCCGAGCAGCCGGGCCCGGGGCTCCCGTTAGCCCCCTCCCCAGCGCACCCGGCTGCGCCCCGCGCCGTTGCCCACCGCCCGCCGCCGTCCCCTTACCCGTGGCCGGCTCGAACGCCTTCTCCGTGCCCGACGAGTCCGCCGGCTCCACGCGGGCCCCGCCGCGGTAATTGAGCGGCTGCGACACGACGAAGGTACCAGTGCTCATGGCGGCGGCGACAGGAGCCAGCCGTAGAGTGCTGCTGAGAAGAGGAGAGAGCGCTGCCCAGCCGGCTCGGGGGAACATGGAGGGTGGGCGCGACGGTACGCGGAGCCCGGGGCGCGAGGGCGGGCGGGGGCGGGGACGGAGGGGCGGGGCCTGGGCGAATAGAGCGGACGGGGCGGGGCCGGGGAGAACGGAGCGGGCGGGGCGGGGCCGGGGCGGGGCCTGGGAGAACGGAGAGGGCGGGGCCGGGGCCGGGCCTGAGAGAACACAGCGGGCGGGGGCGGGGCCGGAGGGGCGGGGCCGGAGCGGACTGGAGCGGGGCCTCGGGCACTTCCGGGACGGTGGTCGCTCCTCCGCCCCCTGGCGCTGTTTCTCCCGCGCACGCGCATAGAGCCTCCCAGGGGCGAGAGATGGAGACGGGAGTCCCTGCTGGTACTTCGCAGACGTCGTCGGGTGCGTCATTTCATGCACACGTCCTGGGACCCCGCGCTTAACTTCACGCTCAGGCCTCCGTTTCTTTTTCTCTGTAATAACAGTCTTTGAAAGGTTGCTGCAGGATCAAGGAGATGTACGGTATTGTGATGTTGAACGGCTTTTTACATTGCCAAAGAGCAGTGACAGCGGTATTCAGGACAGTTATTCCAACAGAAGCCTCACACCTGATACAAAGAGCCAGAGGCCACACGAGCAGGTGTGGGCAGAAAGACAAACACCGCGTGTTCTCAAACAGGAACGTCTGTAAATAGATCTAAACCTAAACTGGCGATTGCTAGAGGCTGGGGGGGGGGGGGGAAGGGGAGAGGGAGGAGGGTTTTATCATAAAACACCAGGGAGAGAAGTGCTGGGTTCTAGTGGTGCTGAGCACCGTGGAGCCCCTGCAGTTCACTGTGAAACACCCCACGCTGCTTGAAGTGCTACAGGAATTGAGCTGGTGGGCGCCAAACATGACAAAATAATAATAATAAGGAAATGCAAATGCAAAGTATGCTGTTCACGTATGTTGAGATGCCGCCTTGTACCCAGAGTAATGACACTATTTACGTGTTCACCAACATGTGTCTTTAAAAACTATCGGGATAAACGGCCTTCAGTGTGGCAGATCTGCCTCTTGGGGTCGTTTCTGAGGTGTCCGCCAGCCCCCCGGGATCTTGCATTTTCTTACCATCTCCCTTGCATCTGCAGTGGAGACTGCTGAAGCCGAAGCAGTGGGCAGTTTGGGTCTTTGCTGCAAGTTTGTTTCTCTTCTAAAGGCTGCAGTCTTCCTCGTTTTTGTTTTTGTTTTTTGTTTTTTTCCCTTTACCTACAGCAGCAAAATATTAGGAAGCCTGGTTTTCTTTAGAAAACTTTAGATAAACTTTCCTGGTCTGCTTTCCCACCATCACTTCCCAATTTGTTAACCCTTGCAGTGCTACTGAGATGTGTAGGTCTTGGTCCACAAGTGGAAACGCCAGAGCCCAAACTCAGAACACCGGGGGTGAAACTCAGGACGGCCACCTTTTTATTATTGCTCACCAGTGATACAATTGATAGCTATCAGGAGTCGCAGATCTGCAGGATTCCTGGGGCAAGGTTACTCCAGATGGTACATCTGGAGTTTTGTGGGGCAGTTCTTATTTACAATGTTCTGTTCCAAGGAATGCCTTCTGGCTTATGCCAGCGTGATTACTGATGTTTGTTTTGGGAATGTGGTTTATTGATCTAATCCAGGGGTGGGGAAGGTCCAGCCTGCAGGCCCGGATGAGGCCCTGTCAAGGTAACCACAGGCAGGGCTTGAAATTCAATAAATCTATAACAGGCTAATTTTTAAACTGATCTTTTTGTATGATGATGCTGTAAATATCCAATGGCTCATGACAGAAAACGGTTTCCTACCCTGATGAATTTATTGATTATAAAAATAACAAACCTGGGGCCGGCGCTGTGGCGCAGCTGTGACACCCTGGCCTGCAGCACCAGCATCCCATATGGGCGCCAGTTCTGGTCCTGGATGCTCCTCTTCCCATCCAGCTCTCTGCTATGGCCTGGGAAAGCAGTACAAAATGGCTCAAGTCCTTGGGCCCCTGCACCCACGTGGGAGACCCGGAAGAAGCCCCTGGCTCTTGGCTTTGGATCAGCATAGCTCTGGCCATTGTGGCCATCTGGGGAATGAACCAGCGGATGCAGGACCTCTCTCTCTCTCTCCCTCCCTCTCTCTGTAACTCTTTCAAATAAATAAAATAAATCTTTAAAAAAAATGACAAACCCTTTCCAAAATGTCCAGCTGCACCCCCTACCTATCTGTGCTTTTAGTATTAGCATTATCAATATTATTTTTATTAGCAAAATCCAACATGTAAAGAGAGCTTTAAAGTTTGTAAAGCCCTTTCCCTTTTATCTTCTCACTCGTATTCATAACCCATGAAAGAAAAGGAGGCTAACGCAGATTGAACAGAGAGCTCCTATGTGGCAGTTTCACTACTAGTGAAGTTGCAGGGGCCGACGCCGTGGTGCAGCAGGTTAAAGCCCTGGCCTGAAGCACTGGCATCCCATATGGGTACCGGTTCTGGTCCCAGCTGCTCCTCTTCCAATTCAGCTCTCTGCTATGGCCTTGGGAAAGCAGTAGAAGATGGCCCAAGTCCTTGGGCCCCTGCGCCCATGTGGGAGACCTGGAAGAAGCTCCTGGTTCCTGACTTCAAATCAGGGCAGCTCAGGCCATTGCAGCCATCTGGGGTGGAAGACCTCTCTCTCTCCCTGTCTGCCTCTTTTTGTAACTATTTCAAATAAATAAAAAATTAAAAAAAAAAAGAAATTGCATACTAGTGGCAGGCCAAAAATAGGCTTTATCAAGCCCATTGTATAGGTAGGAAAGTCACTCAGAAAGGTCACAGAGCTTCCCTCTAGGAAGGATTCAGGAGCCAAAGCATCCAAAGCAAATGTCCTCTTTCCATCCCAGGTACAGATGTCATCGTCATGAAGGCTGCTAATAAAACTCCCTCTTACTCGACTGATGATTTATCAAAGGGAGATTTCTGAAACCCAGACAATGGCCCTCGAGATTTGCCGGACATGCACTTTTCCTAGGATAAGTTTGTCAGCAGCACCCCTCCCAGGCAGCAGGAAGCCACAGCCAGTGCTGACCCGTGGTGCAGAAAGGGCCACCAGCAACAGGAGCAGAGTCGAAAGAGCAGCACTGTGTAGATGGGTGCATGTTGGGAAGAGGAAAGAGAAGAAGAGAGTCAGAATCTTTGTTGAAGGTGGAGGAGAGCCCAAGAGAAACTGCCACCACCCAAATTTGCCTGAGGCTAAGCTTGAGTGTGGGTGATCTTGTGCCTGGCTGGGAGACTGCCTGCCCAGCCTATGGAGGAAGTTAAGAGGGCATAGCACACCATGCCTCTGGGGAAAGACCCTGTGACCTGACTGCTGGCAGGCAGCAGGAGCCCCAGGCACATTTCCCCCACCTCCGCTTCCTGTTGAAGGGCCTTGTAATTGCTAATCAGGCAAACAGCTCCCGGGTGTGGCCCAGGCCCATCAGGACCACCTGGGAGGCTACATAGGCTTCGTGACCTTCAAGCTGATTGGAGAAGTGTAGTGGTGCCAGTATGAGTTTTATCCCATAGATTTAGTGTTGCCCTGATCTAGCTTTGCCCCCTCTGCCTGCCCTTTAAAAGCTTGAGATTGATTGTTAATCAACAGACATGTTCACTGAAACTTGTCTCCTACGCTGCCTTTTTTTAAGATTTGTTTATTTGAAAGGCAGAGTTACAGAGAAAGAGGAGAGGCACAGAGAGAAAGGTCTTCTATCCACTGGTTCACTCCCCAGATGGCTACAACGGCCAGAGGTGTTCCGATCCAAAGCCAGGAGTCAGGAGCTTCTTCCAGGTCTCCCACATGGGCGCAGGGGCCCAAGGACTTGGGCCGTCTTCTTCTGCTTTCCCAGGCCATAGCAGAGCTCCAGTCAAAGAACGTCGCCACCCCACCATCCCGGCAGGGCGGGGCTCTCAGGCCAAGCCTGCATTGAGTGCCACTAAAGTCCTCTCCACTCCCACACTCCCTGCCCTTGACCGCTGGAAGAGGAGGATGACAGCAACTGGGTCCTTTTCCCCAGCTCCAGGCCCCCCAAAGGAAGCAGCTCTTTACTCCCCCAGCCTCAAAGGCCATGGTTGAGTTTCACCATCAGTACCACTCCATTCCCCAACATATCCTCCATGTGTCTTTGGAGTGTAGGCAGCTCTTTGGCCTCTAGGCCTACAGTAAAAAGACACACTAGGGCCTGCGCTGTGGAACAGAAGTTAAGCTGCCCACCACCTGCGAGGCTTGCATCCCATCTGGGCACCAACTCTGTCCCAGCTGCTCCACTTCTTATCCAGCTCCCTGATAATGTGCCTAGGAGAGCAGCAGAAGATGGCCCAAATGCTTGGGCCCCTGTACCCACATGGGAGACCTAGATGAAGCTCCTGGCTCCTGGATTTAGCCTGGCTCAGGTCCGGCTATTGTGCCATATGGGAAGTGAACCAGCAGATGGAAGATCTCTCTCTCTCTCTCTCTCTCTCTCTCTCTCTCTCTCTCTAACTCAGCCTTTCAAATAAATAAGTACATAAATCTTAAAACACTCACATGCACATCTTCATTTTTTGAATAATAATGTCTATCACTTATCCCTTTGGTGAGGATCTAGAAAAACAGCTGTACAAAAATATTTAAAACAGGAAAAAATTATTCAGAAGCCTCTTCCTGTTTTTTTTTTATTCCCCCAAGGTGTATTTATTCATTTGAAAGGCAGAGTTACACAGAGAGAGGTAGAGACAGAGAGAGAGAGAGGTCTTCCATCCGCTGGTTCACTCTCCAGTTGGCCACAACGGCCGGAGCTGTGCCCATCCGAAGCCAGGAGCTTCTTCCTGGTCTCCCACGTGGGTGCAGGAGCCCAAGGACTTGGGCCATCTTCTAGTGCTTTCCCAGGCCATAGCAGAGAGCTGGATCGAAAGTGGAGCAGCTGGGTCTCGAAACGGCGCCCCTATGGAATGCCGGCGCTTCAGGCCAGGGCATTAACCCACTACACTACAGCGCTGGCCCCATAACAGGGACTTTTCTTTTAATTATCTTCTTGAGCCTGAGTGTCCTCATGTTCTTCACATCCTCGCTCAAGACCTCACAGCTTTCCTGAGCCAGGCAGCCTAACACCAGGTTTAGGCTCTTAATGAGTTATTTGTTGAGTAGACAATCAGGGTTACAGACCTGGACTTTGAAATTGCCACTCTGATAAGAATGTGTCCTGAAGCAGTTAGCTCTCTCAGAGAAGCCAGACTTCGCATTGTCAACAGATTTTTCAGGCTATAATTGTCGTATTTTTTTTTTAATAAATTGAATTTATCAATCTTAAATAGCATGAAACAGGGGTCTAAAAGTTGAAAAACACTAGACAAGTTTTATTGTTTTAAAATGTTCAGAGTTTGCAGTGCCTTCCTACTTCCCTCCCCGCACCCCGTTTCCTCCCACTTCTCATTGATTTTGGAGTTTGTCCTTGGAGCTGATAATCAGCAGCATACTAAAGATAAATTACAGATAAATGTAGAACCTGTGTGAGAGAGGAGTCCTGAAGAAATTCCAGCTCGTATTTTATCTTTTGATAGCCAGAGAGAACATCCATCTGCTCCTTCGCTCCCCAAATGACCACAGCAGCCAGGACTGGCTGGACTGCAGCCAGAAGCTGGGAGCTCAATCCAGGTCTCGACACGAGCGGCAAGTGACCAAGTACTTGAACTATCCCCTGCTACCTTCCACCGGGGCCTTTGCTGGAAGCTGGAATCGCAGGGACTGCAGGCACTCCAACATGGGATGTGGGTATCCTAATCAGTGGCTTCAGTGCTAGGACAAATGCCCACCACTTCAGTCCTTCTAAATGTGTGAGTTACATCAGTAGTTGCATCAGTGTTTGTCCTAGAACCTAGTAGAGGAACTTTGATTATTTGTACCTACAAATAATTATGTGCAGTCAGTTAAAAATAAAGTTTAAAAACTTCAACAAGCACCTCTTTGTACTATTTCTGCAGCTTCCTGAGAGTCTATACTATTTCTAACTTAGTAGTTTTTAAAAAACAAGGACTAGGGGCCAGCGCTGTGGCACAGTGGGTTAAAGCCATGGCTTGAAGCGCTGGCATCCCGTAGGGGCGCCAGTTCTAGTCCCAGCTGCTCCTCTTCCAATCCAACTCTCTGCTATGGCCTGGGAAAGCAGTAGAAGATAGCTCAAGTACTTGGGCTCCTGCACCCACGTGGGAGACCAGGATGAAGCTCCTGGCTTCAGATCGGCACAGCTCCGGCCGTTGCAGCCAATTGGGGAGTGAACCAGTGGATGGAAGATCTCTCTCTGTCTCTACCTTTCTCTGTAACTCTGTCTTTCAAATAAATAAAATAAATCTTTTAAAAAATAAAAAATAGAAAATAAATAAATAAAAACAAGGCTGTGTTAACAATAGAAATTTAGCTCTTACAATTCTGGGTGCTGAGAAGTCCTAGTGCAGGAACCAGCAGATTCAGCCTCTGGTGAGCACTGGCTCTGCCTCCGACATGGCACCTTCTTGCTGAATCTTCACGTAGCGGAAGAGGGCAAGGGAAATCCCCACACCTCTTCTGCAAGGTCACAAATCCCTCTGTCCGAGTGACTTAACCACTCCCCCAAAGCTGTCACCTTTCAATACTATCACACTGAGCATTAAATTTCAACATGTAGATTTTGAGGGGTCATATAGCATTAACTATCGGTTGCTTGATGTCATTTCACTTATTACTCAGCATGACACTATGATGTGGAGGTTTGAATGGGTTATCTCCAAAATGCATGTGATGGAAACTTAATCCCCAATGCAACAGTGTTGGGAGGTGGATTAATGCAGTTAAGAAAGGGCTTGATGGAATGAATTCATGCCTCATTTGTCCTTCTTTCCACCATTTTATAACACGGCAAGAAGGCCATCACCAAATATTGACACATGAATCTTGGATTTCCCAGCCTCCAAAACTGTGAGCATATAAATTTCTTTCTTAAAAAATAGTTTATTAAGGCTGGCATTATGGCATAATGGGGTGAGCTGCCACCTGCAGCTTTGGCATCCTATACGCCAGTATCCCATATCAGAGCTGTGATTCAAGTCTCAGCTGCTCCACTTCTGATCCAGCTCCCTCCTAATGCACCTGGGAAAGCAGCAGAGGCTGGCTCAAGTGCCTGGGCTCCTGCACCCTGCGCTGGCACTCCGATAGGGGATGCTGGTGTTAGAAGCAGCAGCTCAATCTTCTGCATCACAATGCTGGCCCCAGAAAATAATTTTTAAAAATAGAATTCAGACTATTTTCAGTTCTATATGAAGTGATCTCATGAATTATCAGTATCTCTTATCTGGCCATGTTGTAACTTTCTTCAATTATTATATCTTCCAAACTGGATCTCCCTGTAGATGCTGAGGTCAACATTTCATATGGATAACACAGGCTCTGCATTGAAACATTCTGAACAGAGATTCTGTATCTTCTTTACCTTCAATAGCAGGGAAACACCACAGAGCAATCCATGCCTTTTAAAAAAGGATAGAAAACACTTTAAATTCATCTCCTCATGCCTGGTCAGAAAATAGACTCTCTGTTCACCTCTGACTTTGTTAGATTTCAGGTCAGTTGCATTTTCAAAGGTAAAAATAGCTGAGACTTAGGTAACACAGAAATTCAGGTGAGCCCAAGGTGTGAGGGATCAAGACACCCTCTGTCTGATTGCTTTGACATCTCATATGTTAGCTTCTCAGTGTTCCGTGAAAGGTTGTTCTCACTTAGCTTCTCATAGAAGAGCTTCTGACATAGCTATAATCTTATCAATGAGCTCCCAAAGTGATTCTGATACATGCGTCCTTGGACTATATGCAAAACAACAAAGCATTGTGTCCTATTGATGACTCTATGAACATTGACTTTGTAAGATGCTCCCTAAAAAGGATTCTGCTGATGAATAAGTTGGGAAAGCAGTGCTTACTATATCCTTTTCTTGGAAATCACAATGATTCTCATCGGCATGTGTAGAGCTTAAACAAATGCTTCCAAAATCTGTTCAATGTTATAGTACCCAGCATTTCCCAGTCTGTGTTTTCAGACGGCACTCATTCAACTCTCTTTAGGAAATTCTGTTTTAGAATCAGGTTGGGGCCGGCACAGCAGCTCAATAGGCTAATCCTCCGCCTGTGGCGCTGGCACACCGGGTTCTAGTCCCGGTCGGGGCGCCGGATTCTAGTCCAGCTCTCTGCTATGGCCCGGGAGTGCAGTGGAGGATGACCCAAGTCCTTGGGCCCTGCACCTGCATGGGAGACCAGGAGAAACACCTGGCTCCTGCCTTTGGATCAGTGGGATGCGCTGGCCGCGGTGGCCATTGGAGGGTGAACCAACGGCAAAAGGAAGACCTTTCTCTCTGTCTCTCTCTCTCTCTCTCTCTCACTGTCCACTCTGCCTGTCAAAAAAAAAAAAAAAAAGAATCAGGTTGGGTGAATATTGAGAGACCACTGAAATTTAACAAGTAATGGATCTTTAATATCTTTAAAGTGATATCTTTAGAGTGATTTCAGTTGAACAGCAAGAAGTCAGACTATAATAAGTTATGGAATGAACCAGAGGTGAAATGGATACAGGGAATTTGTACAACTATACTACTTTCAAGAAGCTTAGTTGAAAGCAAGAAAAATGCAGTGCAGTTTCAGGAAGAGAAAAGGAGCCAGAGGGGCTGGCGCTGTGGCATAGCAGGCAAAGCCGCCACCTGCAGTGCCGGCATCCCATATGGGTGCTGGTTCAAGACCCGGCTGCTCCACTTCTGATCCAGGTCTGTTATGGCCTGGGACAGCAGTAGAAGATGGTCCAAGTCCTCGGGCCCCTGCACCCATATGGGAGAACCTAGAAGAAGTTTCTAGCTTCAGATCGGCCCAACTCCAGCCATTGCAGCCATTTGGGGAGTGAACCAGCGGATGGAAGACCTTTGTCTCTTACCTCTCTCTCTCTCTCTCTCTCTCTCTCTCTCTCTCTCTCTCTTTCTCTAACTCTGCTTTTCAAATAAATAAATAAATATTTAAAAAATGAAAAGGAGCCAGAAATAGGGGGGTCTTGCAAATCCAAGAGAAAGAAGTAACAATTATTGAGGTCAAGGGGACAAGTAAAGATGTGAAGAGAAGGGATATTTGTTTTCTTCCTTGAAAAAGAGAACAGGTAAAAATATGCGTGTAGACATTTATGTTTGGACGTGAAGGAGTGAGGCTGAAAGATGTTTTTCTGGGCAAAAATCACCTGCTAAAAAGGAGGTGACGAGAAAGGCTGCCTGCTTCACGAGGGAGATAAAGTTTCTGAACAGCACTTACAGGGAATAAGAAACGTTGCCAACTAAGAACTCGTAAAATGATTGTGCAGAACTCAATTCTGAGTTGAATATTGAATGGATTTTTCTCTATCCTCACTCAATCATCCAGGAAGACAGTAGGCAGGCGTTTGGACTCATCTGGAGTCAAAGATTAACGGGACAGGTAAAGAGAAGTGAGGGAGCTTCATTATTGGTTTGTAAGGAAATTAGAGAAAGGGAAGAATAGGGGAAAGTTAAGGTTTTGGAGGTCTCCAGAAGATGGAAGTGCTGAATTTAAAGTATCATAGGGGGGCCTGCACTGTGGCGCAGTGCCCTGGCCTGAATCATCAGCATCCCATAGGGGCGCCAGTTCTAGTCCCAGCTGCTCCTCTTCCGATCCAGCTCTCTGCTATGGCCTGGGATAATGAAAGGTGGCCCAGGAACTTGGGACCCTGCACCCACGTGGGAGACCCAGAGGAAGCTCCTGGCTCCTGGCTTCATATTGGCGCAGCTCCAGCCATTGCAGCCATCTGGGCAGTGAACCAGCGGATGGAAGGCTTGTCTCTCTCTGGCTCTACCTCTCTCTGTAACTCTTTCAAATAAATAAAATAAAAATCTTTAAAAAAAAAAAAAAAGAAAGTATCATAGGATATGCTTATAGAGATTTCTATATGAAAAATTTCAAACTTCTAGATGATGATTAGATCAATTCATGGGCATGAATTATTGGCATGAACTGGATGGGAAAATTGTCCTAGTACAGGATATTTAGAAATTGTTTTTTTTTTTTAAGATTATTTATTTATTTGAAAGGCAAACTTACAGAGAGGCAGAGACACAGAGAGAGAAAGGTCTTCCATCTGTTGGTTCACTCCCCAAATTGCCACAATGGCCAGAGCTGAGCCAATCTGAAGCCAAGAGCCAGGAGCTTCTTCCAGGTGTCCCACAGAGGTGCAGGGGCCCAGGCACTTAGACCATCTTCTACTGCTTTCCTAGGCCATAGCAGAGAGCTGGATGGGGAGCGGAGCAGCCAGGACTCTAACTGGCACCCATATAGGATGCTGGCACTGCAGGGGTGGCTTTGCCTGATAAGCCACTGTGCCAGCCCCAATACTTAGAAATTGTAAAGATGAGGTGGGCATATGGCCTAGTGGTTAAGACACCAGGTGTTGTTGATGCTGTTGTTAAGGTTTAATCATTTCATTTGAGAGGCAGAGTTGGGGTGGGGAGTGTGTGCTGAGACAGAAGAAGACATCTCCCATCTGCTGGTTTAGTCCCCAGTGACCACAATGGCTGCGGCTGGGTTGGTCCAAAGCCAAGAGCCAAGAGCTTCCTCTGGGTCTCCCACTTGGGTGCGGAGGCCTAAGCACTTGGGCCATCTTCTTCTGCTCTCCCAGGCATATTATCAGGGAGCCGGATCAGAAATAGAGCAGATAAGACTCGAACTGGCATCTATATGGGATGCTGGCTCAGGAGGTGGAGGCTTTATCTGCTATGAACAATGCCAGCCCCAAGACAACAATTAAAATGCCCACATACCCTGTCAAACTGCCTGGATTTGAGTCCCAGCTCTAAACCTGATTCCAGATTCCTGCTAAGGTACAACCTGAGAGGCAATGCTGTTGGGTCAAATAGTTCAGTCCCTGACACTCATATGGGCAACCGGGATTGAGTTCCCATCCCCCAGCTTTTATGGGCATTTGGGGAGTAAACCAGCAAATAGGAGTGTTTCTCTCTCTCTCTCTCTCTTTCTCTCTCTCTCTCTCTCTCTCCTTCCTGCTCTCAAATAATAATGAGAAGAAGAAATTATAATGCTAATAACGAGGTATAGGATATAGAGAAAAGCGCAATAGTTACCTTTAAATCTTGGATCTGCCCTTGAACAATTAATGGAGTTGTACGGTTTCTTTACCCTGTCATAAAAAGCAGGAGCAAATGATAACTACTTGGTTGGAGCAATGCAAAAAAAGATGGCATAGGTAAAATATCTGGCAAAGTAGGCTCAACAAATAGCAACTATTCACAGTGTTCAGCTAGGAGGGTGTTGCAGACACCTGGACTGATGGCAGAAAGAAAGCTAGAGATGAGTGAGAATACACTGCATGGCTCAATCCTCCACATGTCTGAGCGACTGATTTGTGAGTTGCTGAAAGAGAGCATCCAGGAGCTGGTGCTGTGGTGTAGCAGGTAAAGCTACCACTTGCAGTGCCAGCATCCCATATAGGCACCAGTTTGAATCCTGGCTGCTCCACTTCTGACTCAGCTCTTTGAATGGCCTGGGAGGGCAGCAGAAGATAGCCCAAGTCTTTGGGCCCCTGCACCTGTGTGATTGACCCAGAAGAAGCTCCTGGCTCCTGGCTTTGGATCAGCCGAGCTCCGGTTGTTGCTGCCATTTGGGGAGGGAACCAGTGGTTGGAGCACTTCCCTCTCTCTCTCTCTATCTCAGTCTGCTTCTCTGTAACTCTGCCTTTCAAATAAATAAATAAATCTTTTTTTAAAAGAAAGTATGAAAATCTGGGAGACCCTCTGTGTAAGGTTCCTGCTGGTGCTTGCTGGGAGGAGCTTTCTCACCACCATCCTCCATGTCCTCATCTGAAGCGGGAGTTGAGAATGCTGCTCCCAACCACAATAGAATAACTGGGTCCAGATTTGCCCTTGTGCTTTCGACAACTGGAAAACTAGACAAAATACGGGAAGCAGCAGTTGACATACACTGAGCACAGGTAGCTTAGAGCAGTGAGTAAACTCTTCAAGTTCCCTAGCGAACTCTCCAAGTTTCTCAGTTCTGCCTAAAAAGAATTTTCAAGATTGCAAGATTGGAGATACAAGCAGACACAGCCACTTCCTGGATGGAGGAGACGTAAGTCAGAGTCCAGGAAGGTTGGGGTGCAGAGCATTTGTGGGGTGGTACCACAAAGGACAAGCTGCACAGAAGAGTTTTGGGGATCTCTAGAGAATCTCCCTTTCTCTTCCCCCTCTTTATTTAGGTATAATGTACAAATTTTTAAAAGTATCCATCTAAGATAAACAGTGTGTTTTGATATATATAACTTTGTGAAATGATTACCATGAACAAGCTTAGTAACAAACCTGTCACCTCACATGGTTTTCATTTCTTTGAGTATGTGGTGAGAACATTTGAGATCTACTCTTTTAGCAAGTTTCCAGTACATATCACAGTATCATTAACTGTGCACTACACTGTAGATGCCCAGAATGTATTCATCCTGCATAACTGAAACATTGTACCCTGTGACCAATATTTCTCATTTCCCCCACTCCCAGTCCCTGGCAACCGCAATTCTGCTAGCAGGGAGTCCCCTTGATTTGAAAGCTGAGTGCTGATTTGCAGGAGTAAGTAGTGGGGAAACTACCCAGGGTCAAGGGAAAAACCACCAAAAACAAGTAGGCAGAAAAACCCCCATGAGTTCTGATAGAACTGGGAATAGTTTGAGTTCCCACCAGCCAAAGTAGAAGGGCCTTGTAAAATAGCACATTGTGTAGCATACTCTAAAGGTCACTGACTCAACCATGGGGCCAAATTAGCCATAGGGTAGAGGCTTAAAAGCAAGCCTAAGCAGCAGGCCTCCGGTGTAGGGGTTAAGATGCCACTTGGGATGCCTTCATCCCGCACTGTAGTGTGGGTCCAAGTTGCAGCTCCAGGTCCCCATTCCAGCTTCCTGATAATGTAGACCCTGGGAGGCAGCAATTATCAAGTGATTGGGTCCCTGCCACCCACGCGGGAGACTTGGATTGAGTTCCTGGCTCCCAGTTTCAATCCAGCCACTGGGGAGTGAACCTGCAGGTGGGAGCTCATTGTGGGTGTGGGTGTGTCCATCAAATAAAATTAAATAAATAACTAATTTTAACAAGGCATGCAAAGAAACAGGAAGAAAACCAGTCAAAGGAAACAGATCCAGGGGGTTGGTGTTGTGGCCTGACAGGTTAGGCCACTGCCGTGATACCTATATGGGTGCCTATTTGAGTCCCAGCTGCTCCACTTCTGATCCAACTCCCCACTAATGTGCCTGGGAAAACACCAGAGGCTGGCCCAAGTGCTTGCAAAGTGAAGCACCTACATGGGAGATCCAGATGGAGCTCTGGGCTCCTGGCTTTGGCCTAGCCCAGCCCTCGCTGTTGCAACTGTTTGTGGAGTGAACCAGTGGATGGAAGATCTCTCTCTCTCCCTCCCTCTCTCTCCATAACTCTGCCTTTCAAAAATAAATCTTTTTTAAAAATTGAAATAAATACATCTTTTAAAACAGGTAAACTTCTAGAAATTACACAGATGATAGAACTAGGAGACAAAGATGTGAAAATGCTACCACACTTCACATGCTGAAGAAGGTAAAGGAAAGTATGACATGAAAAAGAGGATATTGGGAGATACATGAGACTTATCAAACTTCTTTTTTTTCAAAAAGATTTATGTATTTATTTGAAAGTCAGAGTTACAGAGAGGCAGAGGCAGAGAGAGAAAGAGAGGGCTTCCATCAGCTGGTTCACTCCCCAAATGACCACTACCAGAGCTGCGCCTATCTGAAGCCAGGAGCCAGGAGCTTTCTCTGGGTCGCTCACACGGGTGCAGGGACCCAGGACTTGGGCCATCTCTTACTGCTTTCCCTGGCCATAGCAGAGACCTGGATCAGAAGTGGAACAGCTAGGCCGGTGCTGTGGCTCATTAGGCTAATCCTCTGCCTGCGGCGCTGGCATACTGGGTTCTAGTCCCAGTCAGGGTGCCGGATTCTGTCCTAGTTGCCCCTCTTCCAGGCCAGCTCTCTGCTAAGGCCTGCGAGTGCAGTGGAGGATGGCCCACGTCCTTGGGCCCTGCACCAGTATGGGAGAACAGGAGAAGCACCTGGCTCCTGGCTTCAGATCAGTGCCGGCATCCCACATGGGC
Source organism: Sylvilagus floridanus (assembly GCA_949820135.1). Classification (NCBI taxonomy): domain Eukaryota; kingdom Metazoa; phylum Chordata; class Mammalia; order Lagomorpha; family Leporidae; genus Sylvilagus; species Sylvilagus floridanus. Next base: position 127,260,894 of record OX463225.1, read on the forward strand.
GCTTGTTTGAGTCTCAGCTGTTCCACTTCTTTTTTTTCTTTTTTCTTTTTATTTTTTTGACAGGCAGAGTGGACAGTGAGAGAGAGAGAGAGACAGAGAGAAAGGTCTTCCTTTGCCGTTGGTTCACCCTCTAATGCCCCGGTGGCTTTATTTGCTACGCCACAGCACCAGCCCTGACTTATTAAACTTCAAAATGAAACATATAGTATCTGAAATAAAAATACTCTTGGTGGCAATAACAGATTAGATGACACAGAAGAACAGATTAGTAGATCTGAAGACATGGAAGTAGAAACTTTCCGAGAGAAACACACAGGATAAGGAAACAAGACTAAAAAGCAATTAACCTGACACAATGACCTAACAAATACAAGGATATGTCCAAATGTTTATAGGAATGAATTTAAAAATAAATTTATTGTGGTGTAAAATGTTCTGAAATCCAGGCATATAAGTAGCCTCCAAATAGTTCATGAAACATGTGTATAGTGGAAAAACTGCACGGATTTAAAAACAATTTTTACACCAAAATGAACTTAACCTTTTTCCCCTCCATTTTCCTAGGAACTTTTTGAAGTGCCTCCATATATAACTAGCATTTCAGAAGGTAGAGCAATTGGGAGGTGGAAAGAAAAAAATAATTGAAGAAGTAATGGTCAACATTTTCCCAAATGTGATGGAGACCACAAAGTTACTGACCTGGGATATTCAACGGACCTGAAATAGAAGAAACAAACATTAAGAAAATTATACCAAGGCCAGCTCTGCGGCTCACTAGGCTAATCCTCCACCTGCGGCGCTGGTACCCCGGGTTCTAGTCCTGGTTGGGGTGTCGGATTCTGTCTCGGTTGCTCTTCTTCCAGGCCAGCTCTCTGCTGTGACCCAGGAAGGCAGTGGAGGGTGACCCAAGTGCTTGGGCCCTGCACCTGCATGGGAGACCAGGAGGAAGCACCTGGCTCCTGGCTTCAGATTGGCACAGTGCGCCGGCCGTACTGGCCATTTAGGGGGGTGAACCAACGGAAGGAAGACCTTCCTCTGTGTCTCTCTCTCTCACTGTCTAACTCTGCCTGTCAAAAAAAAAATTATACCAAAACAAATCTGAATCAAAATGCTAAAAACCAGTGACAAAGAAGAATTGTAATATAGAGGCTGAAAAACATACCTTCTTCAAAAATGATTTGGCTTTTGCAGCCTGATTTCTGCAAGTTTGGGAGCACACGATTTGCTTTATTTTAGCTAAGATGTTTTTTTTAATGCCTGACTGATTGTGGTTTTTTCCCAACAGGCCTCTCACTTCAAAAACGTATAAGGCATGTAATCTGTTTGCTTCTATTCAGTTCCATGGGCCAGTAGCCACATCTGCAGTTAGTTCCCAGAGTCTGTAATCCTGTTTCTCTATGCTTCCTTGCCCCAAAGCCTTTTTTTCTCAATTGGGTGACAGTTTTTTGAAAGCATCTGAAATCACTGGATGAGATTCAGGTGAGATCTTTGTCTGAGCTGTCTTCAGAACTGGCCTCTAAGCTAAGGCTGTCTCTAACTCATACAGCACTGAAGCAATTGGCTTTTCCATTTATAGTTAAGATCCCAATTTCTGGACTCTATTCCCTTCTGTTACTTACAAACCCATAGACTGTGCTCTAAATGCATCTCTTGCAAACCTAGCTAAAAATAGCAAGCAGCTGCCAACTCACACTGACACTCCTGTTCATTCCAACTTCCTTCCCTCTGAGTACCAGCACAGTAGGAACTGTGTCTGCCTTTTAGTAGCCAAAATAATAGTTTTTTTAAATCTGACTCAATGCATTTATTTCACAAATGAAGCAGGTTGTTATAATATTGACATATTCTGAATTAGAAGAAATAAAGCAGGGGCCAGCACTGTGGTATAGCAGGTAAAGCCATCGTCTGCAAGCGCCAGCATCCCATATGGGTGCCGGTTCAAGTCCCGGCTGCTCCACTTCCGATCCAGCTCTCTGCTATGGCCTGGGAAAGCAGTGGAGGATGGTGCAAGTTCTTGGGCCCCTGTACCAGCGTGGGAGTCCCAGAAGAAACTCCTGGCTTCAGATCAGCATAGCTCTGGCTCTCTCAGTCTGTAACTCTTCCTCTCAAATAAATAAATAAATCTTTTAAAAATGCAAAGTGTAAAAGTTTTAAACATGATAGAAACTTATTTACAACTTAATAGTCCAGGGACATCTAGGTAAAATGTTCAAGATCTGTGGGAGGGGGCCTTGCTCCACATAGCTGCTGAAGGACCCAGAATGCTGTCTTCAACACGTGGCTTCCAAGGGTGATCTTAGCATCATCCTGTCCGTCATCCAGAGAAGAAAACGAGCGGGAAGTTTTAATGGGTCAAGCCTGGAAGTGGTTCATATCCCTCTTGTTCCCATTTGAGAGAAATCTCATACAGCCACAATGAAGTGAAATGGAGACTAACTGTAAGTGACAAGAATGAATTTTTGGAGCCAGTGGTCCATCTCCACACAGATACTGAATAGTCAAAGTTCTCCAGAGAAAAAGAATCAGTTGGGTACTGAGATGGAGAGAGACAGAGACAGAGAGGATAGGAAGAGAGATTTAAAGAATTGGCTCACATGAGTATGGGGGCTGTCTAGTATGAAATGATAGGGCAGGCCAGCAGGCTGATCTTCAAGCAAGAGTCGATGCTGCCGTCTTGAGCCTGAACTCCACAGGGCAGGGTTTCCATGTCGCAATCTTGAGAACTCCTTCTTTCAGGAACCTCAGTCTTTGCTCGTGACCACACAGCTGGATCTCACAGCACACTTGTTCTAGAAGCTTCTCAGCACAAGGTCTCCTCCCCCTGCCTCCTTTCTCCTGTGTAGTGTGCATACCCTTCCCCTGAAGAGCAGGCCTGGCCAATTACCATCACTAGGTGGCACACACACATAAACAGTAAGTTGAGTCTCAGAAAAGATAAAAGAGAGCTAGAAAAAGCAAACCCTACAACAAAGCATTTCAAGAATGAGACAAACATATTCAAATAGCCAAAGCACTTTTTTTTTTTAAGATTTATTTATTTATTTGAAAGGCAGAGTTACAAAGAAGCAGAGGCAGAGAAAGAGAGATCTTCCACCCACTGGTTCACTCCCCAAATGGCCTCAATGGCCAGAGCTGGGCTAATCCAAAGCCAGGAGCCAGGAGCTTCTTCTGGGTTTCCCACACAGGTAAAGGGGCCCAAGGGCTTGGACCATCTACTGCTTTCCCAGGCCATAGCCAGGACTTGACCCCGTGCCTGTATGGGATGCCGGCCCTACAGGCAGCAGATTTATCTGCTACGTCACAGCACTAGCCCCCCAGTGCACTTCTAAATTCCTTACCACTGAGTTCCTTTAGTTTGGTGCCCTAGGACTTGTTCTTCAGCCAAGGTTGCTTGATCGTGTTAGGAAGATCTAACCCTGCAGCAGGTGGCAGCAAACAGCAAGAAACCGAATAAGAGATGCTGAGAAACCACAGGCTCCATGGGCCCAACTATCCACTGCAGTGGCCTATTTCTATCTCACATGGGCTCTCTAAATCATTGTCCACAGCCTTACAGTTTGTGCCCAACCCAAAGTCACTTCTCCCTTTTCCCAGGCTTGCAAAGCCCCAGTTCTGCTCCAGTGTCTAACCACATTACCAGGGTAAGTGCATGCTATACTAAGCAGCCGGGCTGGGTTCTGTAACTACCCTTGCTATGGATGGGCTTAGGAGTGAGTGTGAGACCCAGATCCAGCCAACGTGTGGTAGAAAGGCTGGAAAAAGATTTCTTAGCTGTTTTTAAAAAGGGACGGGGGAGGGCAAATAGAACAGCAAAAGCCTGTATTCTTCTTACTGCCATTCTGGGGTCAGACTTATTCTGACTGCCTGCTTAGGTTAAATTCCCACCGTTTGGGAAGAAGGGACTCCAGGACCCTATGAAGCAGGAGAGATAAGCTTAGGAAACTTATCAGAAGGAAGAAGGACTCTGGGTCAGGCAATAAGAGCAGAGATACACAAAAGTCATGTGGTCAAGTTCTCCCACAATGAGTATTTAGAAGGCTTACATGTTCACTTGTCTGATAATCCATTTGGCATTTATTTCCACTAGTAGATTGGAACATCAGGAGCTGTGACTATATTTTTGGTCACCCTAGTATCTCCTGGCACACAGTGAGCACTGAATAAACATTTGATGAATGTCCTCTTAACCTGTCCAAAGGCTTGCTTTTCCAATCTGTGTCTACCCTGCCACCAGAGTGATCTCTCCCTCCCCATCCAACCCCCCTTCTCTAATGTTTGAAAGGCAGAGACAGGCAAACAGAGGCAGAGAGAAGAAAGAGCAAGAGTGGCCATTTTCATCCACTAGTTACTTTTCTCAATATTTTCAACAGCTGGGTCTGGGCTAGGCAGAAGGCGGGAGCTGAGAATCCAATCCCGATGTCCCTTCTGAATGGCAGGGACCCAAGTACTTGAGCCATCGCTGCTGCTTCCTGGGTCGTGCATGAGTGGGAGGCTGGAAGCAGCAGCAGAGCTGGGACTTGCACCCCGGCACTCCATTATAGGATGCGGGCATCTCAAAGGGAGCTTCACTGCACCAACATGTGCTCCAGAGATTTTTTTTTTTTTTTGGACAGGCAGAGTTAGACAATGAGAGAGACAGAGAGAGAGAAAGGTCTTCCTTTTCCATTGGTTCACCCCCCAAGTGGTTGCTACGGCTGGCGCTGCACCAATCTAAAGCCAGGAGCCAAGTGCTTCCTCCTGGTCTCCCATGCAGGTGCAGGGCCCAAGCACTTGGGCCATCCTCCACTGCCCTCCTGGGCCACAGCAGAGAACTGGATTGGAAGAGGAGCAACCAGGACTAGAACTGGCGCCCTTGTGGGATGCCGGCACCGAAGGCAGAGGATTAACCAAATGAGCCACGGAGCCGGCCTTGTAGTCATATGCTTTTTTAAAAAATTAATTATTTATTATTTAAAATGAAGAGTTACAGAGAGGCACAGGCAGAGAGAGAGAAAGTCTTCCATCCGCTGGTTCACTATTCATATGGCCGCAACAGCCAAAGCTGGGCTGATCCTAAGCTAGGAGCCAGAAGCTTTTTCCAGGTCTCCCACAAGGGTGCAGGGGCTCAAGCACTTGGGCCATCTTCCACTGCTTTCCCAGGCCATAGCGGAGAGCTGGATCAGAAGAGCAGCAGCTGAACTTGAACCAGTGTCCATATGGGATGCTGGCACTATAGGCAGCAGCTTTATCTGCTACACCACAGTGCCAGCACCATTCATGTACTTTTTTTGATAGTAGACACAATAGTACTCCATATTATTTGACGTCTTCTGGATGTTTTAATCTTCCTTGTGCATCAATAAATTTTACTTCCTGAGATAAGTAAGGAATGGGTTTTATTGTTTGTTTTTTATTGGAAGAGAAGATAAGGTTTTAAATTAAATTCTGTAGCTTAAATTATCCAAGACCACAGGGTGCAATCAAGACTTAAGGAATGAAATTGGGTCATCTACAAGGCTAGCTTTTTATCAGCAAGATTTAAAGTTAAAGCTTTCAGACAAGTAAACATTAGAAAATAACCTAGCTTCAATTTACAGTCACTATAAATTGATGATTAAAGGGAAATTGTCAATGGGTGCTTAGTGTTTTATAGAAAGTATACAACTATGGGCTGGTGCTGTGGTGTAGTTGGTAAAGCTGCTGCCTGCAGTGCCAGCATGCCATATGGACGCTGGTTTGAGTCCTGGCTGCTCCACTTCCGATCCAGCTCTCTGCTATGGCTGGGAAAGCAGTAGAAGATGGCTCAAGTCCTTGGGCCCCTGCACCCTCATGGGAGACCCAGAAGAAGCTCCTGATTCCTGGCTTCAGATAGGCTCAGCTCTGGCTGTTGAGGCCAACTGGGGCGTGAACTAGCAGATGGAAGACCTCTCTCTTTTTGCCTCTCCTTCTCACGGCGTGTAACACTGACTTTCAAATACATACATACATAGAAAAGAAAGTATACAACTGACTTTTTCTAAATTTTTTACTTTTTAAAAAAAAATTATTTGACAGAGTTAGACAGTGAGAGAGAGACAGAGAGAAAGGTCTTCCTTCCGTTGGTTCACCCCCAAATGGCTGCCACAGCCAGAGCTACGCCGATCCGAAGCCAGGAGCCAGGTGCTTCTTCCTGGTCTCCCATGCGGGTGCAGGCGCCCAAGCACTTGGGCCATCCTCCATTGCCTTCCTGGGCCACAGCAGAGAGCTGGACTGGAAGAGGAGCAACCGGGACTAGAACCTGGTGCCCATATGGGATGCCAGCGCCACAGGTGGAGGATTAACCAAGTGAGCCACAGCGTCAGCCCCTCTAAATTTTTTAAACATTGCATTGTTCAACTGCTTTTAGTAATGTCCCCTTATAATTTTCAAAGTATATTAAAGTATATTATCCTCATTTTATCTTTTTTTTTTGAAGATTTATTTATTTATTCAAAAGGCAGAATTACAGAGAGAGAGGGAAAGAGAGAGAGGTCTTCCATCCACTAGTTCACTCCTCAAATGGCCTCAATGGCCAGAGCTGGGCTGATCCGAAGCCAGGAGCCAGGAGCTTTTTCCCACAAGAGTGCAGAGGCCCAGGTATTTGAGCCATCTTCTGCTGCTTTCCCAGACCCATTAGCAGGGAATTGGATCAGAAGTGGAACAACCAGGACCTGAACCGGCACCCCTATGGGATGCTGGCACTGCAGGAGGTGGCTTTACCTGGAGGAGCTGGGACCTGATTTCTCTTTGCTTTTCTCTCTGTCATCATTCTGTCTTTCAAGTAAATAAATATTTTTTTTAAAAGAAATCCTTTAGTCTCTAGAATAGTTTTTTTTTTTCCCTCAAATGACTTGCTATAGCCCATTAGTGATTAGTAAAATGAATGGGTTATAACCAAATATTTTGAAAGAATAAAATATCAGGCTGCATATGAGGTATTGTCTCATACTCTCTTTTTAAAAAAATATTTATTTATTTGAAAGGCAGAGTTAGAGAGAGAGAAGGAGAGACAGAGAGAGAGGTTTTCCATCTGCTGGTTCACTCCCCCGAATGGCTGCCATGACCAGGCTGGGCCAGGTGGAAACTGGGAGCCAGGAGCTTCTTCTGGGGCTCCCACATGGGTACAGGGGCCCAAGGACTTGGGCCATCTTTTGTTGCTGTCTCAGGAGCATTAGCAGAGAGCTGGATTGGAAGTGGAGCAGCAGGGGCTTGAACTGGTGCCCATATGGGATGCCGGCGCTGCAGGCCGTGGCTTGAACCCGTTGTGCCATAGTGCCAGCCCTCATGATCCTTCTGTGTATGGATTGCAGCCATAAAACATATGAGAGTCAGTCAAAAAGTTCATGGAGAATGGAATTAAAGGACACCTCTTAATTGTCTAACATCTTTTAATTCCATTTTCTACGAACATTTTTGAAGTTCTCTCATATTCCTCAACAAGGGCTGTGGGCAAAGATAATTTGAAAACCAGCACGCTACAAAGTACTATTCTAGCTTGCCTAAAAATGTAAACTTTTTTTAGCTTGGAATAATCTGTTGATAGATCAAGCAGGTTTCGGATACTTTCAACTTTCTTGATGTGGCGTTTGTTTAAGATCAAACTGACTGTTCAGCAAATGATGGGAATAAATTATAAACCTAAAAATAATTTTTGTATTAAAGAAAAAGCCTTTGATGATATTGAAGGCTCTTTTGAACAGCCAGATGAAACGTGCACCCAAATGTAGATTTCTGGATTAAGAACTCCCTTTAGAGAAGGCTGTTTGAAATGCAGCTTTCATGAACCCAGGCTGTCTTCTTCCTCACCCATCTGGTGTCAGCTGAGTGATTTTTAAACTTCTTCTACCATTCAAAGTGTTGTTAATACTTAGAAGGTGACACAGGAAAAGGGAGAAGTTACCGTTTTAAAAAGAGGAATAGAGGGACTGGCATCGTGGTGCAGCCTCTGAGGTGCTGGCATCCCTCATCAGAGCACTGGTTCTAGTCCTGGCTGCACCACTTCCGATCCAGCTCCCTGCTAATGCACCTGGGAAGGCAGCACAAGATGACTCAAGTGCTTGAGCTCCTGCAACACATGGGGAGACCTGAATGAAGCTACTGGCTCCTGGCCTCTGCTGGGTTCAGCCCTGGGCATTGAGTCACTTGGGGAATGGAAGATCTCTCCCCCCCCCCCCCTCAACTCTGAGTTAAAAACAAATAAATCTTTTTAAAAAATTACAGAATGGGGCCGGCGCCGCGGCTCAATAGGCTAATCCTCCACCTTGTGGCGCCAGCACACCGGGCTCTAGTCCCAGTCGGGGCACCTGATTCTGTCCTGGTTGCCCCTCTTCCAGGCCAGCTCTCTGCTGTGGCCCGGGAGTGCAGTGGAGGATGGCCCAAGTGCTTGGGCCCTGCACCCCATGGGAGACCAGGAGAAGCACCTGGCTCCTGGCTTCGGATCAGCGCGATGTGCCGGCCGCAGTGCGCTGGCCGCGGCGGCCATTGGAGGTTGAACCACCAGCAAAGGAAGACCTTTCTCTCTGTCTCTCTCTCTTACTGTCCACTCTGCCTGTCAAAAAAAACAAAAAAAATTACAGAATGGAATCATGAAAAAAAAAGAACCGTACATACAGTATTGTAAACACATTTACTTCAACCCAAAACAAACACACCCTACTTCTACTGGACAGCCCACACCTTCCTTGAGTATGAATCTATTGAGTAGAGTCCCATTGTCTTTTTTTCTGCATAAACTAAATCCAAAATGGATCAGCTCTGATTTCCAGCTTTGGTCTCCTTAATGTAGAAACGGAACTAAGACACTAAACAAGGACAGGAGGGCTGAATCTTTCTACATTTTTGTCACCTTTTTAAGTCTCTGTTGTATCACCAGCATGTAAGCTGACAGCAACAATTATTTTTAGTAACTTGCTTGTTTGTTAGGTCATTCTAAGCCATTCAGCTTAGTTTTTATAGAAGTGAGTCTCTCTTTGTACTCATATTTCATAAATTCACATGATATTTAGTTAATTTATTTAATTTTTTTTTTGACAGGCAAAGTGGACAGTGAGAGAGAGAGAGAGAGACTGAGAGAAAGGTCTTCCTTTGCCCTTGGTTCACCCTCCAATGGCCGCCGTGGGGGGCGCCCTGCGGCTGGCGCACTGTGCTGATCTGGTGGCAGGAGCCAGGTGCTTCTCTTGGTCTCCCATGGGGTGCAGGGCCCAAGCACTTGGGCCATCCTCCACTGCACTCCTGGGCCATAGCAGAGAGCTGGCCTGAAAGAGGGGCAACCAGGACTAGAACCCGGTGTGCTGGTGCCGCAAGGCAGAGGATTAGCCTAGTGAGCCACGGCGCCGGCATTTAATTTTTTTAAAAAAGATCTATTTATTTATTTGAAAATCAGATGTGGGGTGGGGGTAAGGGAGGGCGGGAGAGAGAGAAAGGGATCTTCCATCCACTGGTTCACTGGGCCATCTTCCGCTGCTTTCCCAGGTGCATTAGCAAGGAGCTGGATTGAAAGTGGAACAGCTGGGGCATGAACAGGCACCCATATGGAATGCTGGCACTGTAGGCAGTGGATTTACCCACTCTGCCAGAACGCTGGGTCCCAGTCAATTTATTTAAAATAAGAAGTTAAACATGTTACACAACTCACCTATGGCAGATAGCATTCAGCAAGATGCAGGTCAGCAGGTTCCCCCAGGAAATGAGGGACTATCTGAAGACCCAGATGACTGAACACTGAGTAAGAGAGCTGTGGCTGTTATTAACCCCATTTTCCAGATGAAGCAACTGAGGCTTAGAGAGTCGATTTTCCATTTTTAACTATTTGAGAGGAATGGGGAAGGAGGAGGGAAGGGTGAATGGGAGATACTGTATGTTCTACCTGCTGGTTCACTACCCAAAGGCCTGCAATGGCCAGGGCTGGGCCAGGCCAAAATTCAGAGTCAGGAATTCAGACCAGGTGTCTTATAGGTGTGGTAGGAACCCAATTACTTCAGTCATCACTGCTGTCTTGTAGGGTCTGCCCTGGCAGGGGTTGGAGTTGGGAGCCGAGCTGGGTGTCCCACATCAGTGTACTCTTGCTACACATCTGTGTACAGCTGCTAGGCTAAATGCAGGAGATCAGCCGAGCATTTAAGCTGCTGGTTGAGATGCCCACATCCCACATCAGGGTGTCTGCATTTGCATCTCGGTTCCTGCTCCTCACTCCAGCTTCCTGCCAATGCAGACCCTGGGAGGAAGCGGTGATGGCTCCAGTAGGGTTTCTTGCCTCTGTCCTCATGGGAAACCTGGGTTTATTCCTGGGTTCCCAGCTACTGGCTCCAGCCCTGGCCCAGCCCCAGCCACGGGTGTGTGAGGAATAAGCCAGAGGATCAGAATTCTTTGCCTTGCAAATAAATTAAAAATATATTTTTTAAAAAAAGGAGAGACAAATGCCTCATATATGAAAAGTCAACCAGAAACACAGTGAGGGAAAACCTACCATGCAAAGATCAGAGAAAACTGTCTTGAGGTGATGCTGAGTTAGGAAAGTAGCAGGAGGGAACCCGGTGACTAAGAGGAAGAGTGTGCCAGGCAGAGCAAACAAAGGTTGTAAAGCCCAAGAAAATGAAAAGTACAGCATTTGTTGGCTGAATCTGCATGACTAGAGCCGAGGATGCACGGGGCACCGGGTTCCAGGGGTAGGCTGGAGGACCACTGGGATGATCCTGTGGGCTGGATAGTTTAGTTTCACTTAAAGCTGCTGGGAGCCACTGGACAACTTCTCTGAAAGCAGCAACACAGTTGTATTAATCAGCTTTTTCTTACTATATCTAAATGCCTGAAAGCAGCTTCTTAGGCAGGAAGAATGTTCCAGTTCAGTTGGGGCGTTCGCCAGCCACAGTCAGGCAGCCCCACAAGTCTGGTGTGTAATGGAAGCAGGCAAAGGCGGAGGACCACATGGTAGACCAGGAAGCACAGATCCCGGAGAACCGGCCAAGTGGTCTCTCCTGATGAAGCCATGATTTGATCATAGGGCCCCACCCCAGCAACCGAATCTAATTGCTTCCCAAAGGTCCCCTCAAGTCAAATGCCAGGATTGGATCAAGCCTCCACCTTAATCCAACTATTAGCTTTAATCCATTAATAGTGAGCATAAGGATTTGGGGTTTAAGCATTTACATGAGTTTGGGGAGCCAACTCCCCTGCAACCCATAACAACAATCACATTTATATTTTCTACAGCTCACTGCCAAGGCAGGATGGAGGATGGTAGGAGTCTGCAACGACTGGGAGGATACTGCAGGGAAATTAAGGGGACAGGGAAGAGGACGTGAGTGAGTTGGTGTTGGTGACATCCCAGGATGGTATTCTCTTCCCTTTAGCCAACAAGTATGGGGAGGAATGAGGGGGCAGTGTCACTGCAGGTGGTGTTCCTGCCAGGCCCACCGTTAGCTTAGAAGAAGGTAACATTGCTTCTGGTCATGTTCTGTACTTGTGCGTCTCCCTACACATAAGGGCTGATGAACAGGGCTGTACTCACAAGAGTACAATGAGTGGTGAGGTGCCTATTTCTACCTAGTTTAAATATGCTTTTGTGCACCAGCCTAGAAGCCTGTTAAGATATTATAGAATCAGGGCCGGCGCCGTGGCTCAACAGGCTAATCCTCCGCCTTGCGGCGCCGGCACACCGGGTTCTAGTCCCGGTCGGGGCACCGGATTCTGTCCCGGTTGCCCCTCTTCCAGGCCAGCCCTCTGCTGTGGCCCAGGAGTGCAGTGGAGGATGGCCCAAGTGCTTGGGCCCTGCACCCCATGGGAGACCAGGAAAAAGCACCTAGCACCTGGCTCCTGCCATCGGATGAGGACGGTGCACCGGCCGCAGCGCGCCATCCGCGGCAGCCATTGGAGGGTGAACCAACGGCAAAGGAAGACCTTTCTCTCTGTCTCTCTCTCTCACTGTCCACTCTGCCTGTCAAAAAAAAAAAAAAGATATTATAGAATCAGACAGTAAAATTAAAGAGCAATCTCTCTCTCTCTTTCAAAATGATTTATTTATTTATCTGAAAGGCAGAGAGAGAGAGAGAGAGAGAGAGAGAGAGAGGTCTTCCATCTGCTTGTTCACTCCCAAATGGTCACAATGGACAGAGCTGTGCCGATCCTAAGCCAGGAGCCTGGAGCTTCCTCCGGGTCTCCTACAAGGACATGGGTCATCTTCCAATGCTTTCCCAGGCTAAAGCAGAGAGCTGGACCAAAAGTGGGGAAGCCAGGACTTGAACCGGTGCCCATATGGGATGCCGGCACCGCAAGCAGTGGCTTTACCTGCTATGCCATAGCACCTGCCTCAAAGAACAATCTCTTAAAATAACGTAAGTCATAGACTCACAAAACAAAATTAAAAAAAAAAAAAACTCTTAGAAATAACATGAAACGAATGAATGTGAATGTATACAAAACTGGCATAATCTCAGTCCATTCCAGGTAACTTGAAATCTCAGTAATTTCTCTGTGAACCCCTAGTGGGCTGTAGTTTGAACAATCTTCATGGCTTTCCACCAAAAAAAAAAAGATGTTTTTTTCAGTAACTGTATTAGTAATGGTTGTATTGATATTTGGAGGCTTTTGGGTGCTATGTTGTGAGATTATGCTAATAAGCAATTATGTGATATTCTAGTTATCATTATCTAATTCCTGCTGCTAAAAATTGGAATTCTTAGTATGGCTTGATACAAGAGATGTAGACCAAATAAATTAAGTAAAGAAACTATAGTCCTGATTATTAATATAAACTTGTGATGTATTTTAATTTTTTTGTTTTTAAAGATTTATTTATTTAGTGGGAAGGCAGAGACAGAGATCTCTTCCATCTGGTGGTCATGGAGCTCCATCCAGGTCTCCCAGTGCGGGGCAGGGGCCCAAGTACCTAGGCCACCCTCTGCTTCTTCCACGGGTGCATGAGCAGGGAACTGGATTGAAGTGGAGAAGCTGGGACTCGACAGTGCCCATACGGGGTGCTGGCATCGCAGGAGGCAGCTTAACCCACTGTGCCACAATGCCAGCCTTTGAAAGAGTTACAGAGAGGGAAAGGCAGAGGCAGAGAGAGAGAGAGAGAGGCCTTCCATCCAACGGGTCTCTCCCCAAATGGCTGCAATTGCTGTAGTTGGGCTGATCTGAAGCCAGGAGTCAGGAGTTTCTTCCAGGTCTCCCACATGGGTGCAGGGGCCCAGGGACTTGGGCCATCTTCCACTGCCTTCCCAGGCGAATCAGCAGGGAGCTGGATCAGAAGTGGAGCAGCCAGGACTTGAACCGGTGCCCATATGGGATGCCAGCACTGCAAGCGGTGGCTTTATATGCTACGCTACAGCACCAGCTCCTCTATTTTATCTTAATAACAACAAAAACTATGTATCTTAGGCTATAGAAAGGCCTAATGATCGAGTCTCGATGAAAATCTCTAGTGCTCTGATAACAATCTCTAAATATGATTTCCCAGCACAGAGGAACCAGACCTCTTTGGAGTAAGTGTCACTTCCACATCAGACAGAGGAATGTGTAAGATGGACTCTCTCTCTCTCTCTCTCTCTCTCTCTCAAGAACTGGTAGTCAATCTATTAAAATAGTTGGTTGGCTTAGGCATCTACAACAGTGACTTCAGCTTCTACTCCTGGCTCAGTGCTGATGGAAGTGATCTAACAACCTCAGAAGGACTGAGCAAGTCAGTGAGCCGCTTGCGGGTTCTCGCCTGGACACCCAGTCTTAGAACCTTCACAAGCTGTTTTTCTTGCAGTGGTTTGCAATGTCTTGGTCGGCGTCTGACCTGGTCCTTTTGTTTTCAGATTCTTTCCCTTTGCTCTTCTGATCAAGTTATCACACACCTCCTCCAGGACTTGACGTTGGGGCTGGTCAGGGTGATCCTAATTCTGGTTCCACTGGTCTCTTTAAGAGCTTCAAAATAATAGGGTAGAAGCAGGCACTTTTAAAAAAACAGGGTGAACAGATGTTTTGACAGATCTTCCATCTGCTGGTTCACAACTCAAATTGCCACAATGGCTGGATGGAGCTGCGCTGATCTGAAGCCAGGCGCCAGGAGCTGCTTCCGGGTCTCCCACGCAGTGCAGGACCCAAAGACTCGGGCCATCCTCTGCTGCTTCCCCAGGCCACAGCAGAGCTGGATCAGAAGTGGAGCAGCCAGGACTCGAGCCAGTGCCCATCTGGGATGCCAGCACTGCAGGTGCAGCTTCACCTGATATGCCACAGTGCTGGCCCCCTCCTCTTCTAACTTCTCCCTCTATTCACTTTTTACCAGGGAAACATGATTTGTTCATGAGAAATCCCATCAGAAAGCACCAGCTTCCGAGCCTCAGGGTAAGGTGGCGAGAGTGGGCTACACAGTCTCACTTTACAAAGATGGCAGCAGACTTTTGAGAATGGTTCTCTCTAGGCTTTATCTTAAATATTTCATTTTTGTCATTGTTATCATGAGCATCATTTTCTTCATTATCATTTTTAATTATTTTGCTTGCAGCAGCCAGTAACATAGAAAAAAACTGATAACGGTCATCACCACTCTTGTGTGAATCTTCATTTTTGCCCCTTTAATAATTCAATTATTTTAGATTTTGTATATCTGAAAATGTTTTTATTTTGCCCCCAATCTTATGATTTAGGTGTATGTAAGATTTTAGGTTGATGTTCATTTTCTTCAATGCATTGAAGACAGGATCCCACTATCATCTGGACCTTAGGATTGCTGATGAGAAGTCTGCTGTTGGTTTAACTCACTTTGCAAATCATGTGTTTTTCCTCACTTGTACAATGCCCACATCTAAGATTATTGAGAAATACTACAAATTGCCTGTGGCTTATTATTCTACACAAGACTTCGAACTCTATGGGTCATGAGGGAGAAGCGTGGCACATGCATCCCTCCTCCTCACAAGGGAGCATGGCAGGACCAGAATGCCATTGTACTAGGAGGAAGTTCTGCAAGACAGCCCCACAGAACTACAACCTGGCCTACCAGAGATCTAAATGCACTCTCACAAGAATCCAACAGGCTGCACCAGGGTATGAAGGCAGCTGCTGAGGACTCTCAGTTTTAAAATCCATAAGTCATTACTTTCCTTCCTACTTCTGCTTTCCAATTTCTAATTTTGAGCATGAGAGGCAAGGATGGGGAAACAGCTTCTTGGCCAATGCTTACCTGTATGCTCACATTACTAAAAACATTATCTGGAAATATGCAAACAAAACAAAACAGATCATTGTGGATGAAGTAGCTAAAATTTTGGCTTTATTGATCTCAAGTGATATATTTGGCTTAAAAAAATACAACAAACAGTTCCAATTAAGTTTAGTTACACAAACTAAGTTTTTCTTCTAGATTTCTAGATGTTCACTCACGGAGAACCAACTTCCATGTATGTGACACACATATAGCCTTGAGAGTCAGTCCCACAGAAAATATTTATGTAAGCAAAACAGGAAAGATACGACTTATTTTTCATTACATAAACATCACCTGAACTTAACAAATCAGTCTACTTATTGAAGACAATTTATCTGTGACCAAAAGCACTATCATATGTATTGGATGCCATTCTAATGATATCCAAAAAGCTGAGAAATAACTCAAAAATAGAAAGTGGCCCAAGTGCTAAGGCTGCCTATGGTTCTTGCTATAAAATAGATGCCAGTCTGCCTTGTATATTTAAAAACAAACAAACAAACAGGAATTAGAGGTCTCTGCTTTACTTCAAGAGAACTTTCCAGAAGGAGGTGGAGGGCCAAGAAATCCACCTGCCTGCTTGGTGGCAGCTCGTGAAGGGGCAAGGCCGAGAATCTTCTGGATGTTCTGTGAAGGAAACACAGTTAAGAATTGGTTGTTAATAAGAGATATAAAGAAGTGCTTTGCATAGATCTGAGCAGACAGAACCCAAATTAAAAACACTACTATGACCTGCATTGGTTGTTATTTTTAAGAAGGCCTATGGGGCTGGTGTTGTGCCTAGTGGGTAAAGCTGCTGCCTGCAATGCCAGCATCCCATATGGGTGTCAGTTCGTACCCCAGCCACTCTGCTTCTGATCCAGCACCCCGCTAGTGGCCTGGGAAAAGCAGTGAAAGATGTTCCAAGAGTTTGAGCCCTTCCCACCCATGTGGGAGACCAAGGTGAAGCTCTTGGCTCCTGGTTTCAGCCTGGCCCAGCTCTGGCCATTGTAGCCATCTGGGAAGTGAACCAACAAATGGAAGATCGCTGTCTCTCTCTCTCTCTGTCACTCTCCCAAATAAATAAATAAATAAATCTTAAAAACAAAAAACAAGGTCCACAATGTGATGATGATTGTAGAATAATAACAACGCTCTTTACCTGATGGGGCCTTGATCTGCTAATGAAGAAAGCTGACTTTTTTTTTCAAGTGGAGAATCATAAAAAGAGATAATCTTTTATTTTCACATGAAGCATACAAAATACATTCCTTAGCTATTTCTTAGAGCAGGGCCGTTCTTTGAGTATGGTCGTTTGGCTAGATTCAGTTACTGCACTGGCTACCATGTTCAGTTTCAATTTCTTTAAAGTGGTGGCAGAACTCAAGAGACTTGCAAAGCAATCTGGGTCCAGAATCCTTCTAGATTTTTAGCACATCCCCTACCTTTTTCAGTTATCTCACCCCTATATCTAATGCAGTAATACTTTTTTTTTTTAAAAAAAAAGAAACTCATCTTTATTCAGTTTTTCAAAACATTTAGTTCTTACAAAAACAACTATTTTTATACTCTGATTTCACTGGGTGGCATAACATTGAATTAACTTACATAAATACAATAGCAAGTAAAACCAGCATAAACAGGTTTGGAATAAACACAATGGACTCTGGGAAAGCAGTGACTCAACAGGTGGGAGCAGACAAGCGTAGGCGTAGTAAAGAGCACTCACGAGTGGAGAGCACGGTATGGGGTTCACTCAGTGCACACTTTGGAGAAGGAAGGGAGAGGGTGTATTAAGGTGCAAAGGTTAAGTAAAGGCCAGTTGTTAGAAGTTTAGACAGCGTTTTAGAAAAGGGAAAAATCTTAGAGATCATCTATGATTCTTGCTCAATTTATTCTTTTATGTAATTTTAAAAAAATCTTTATTTATTTATTTTAGAGACAGAGTTAAGACAGAGAAGAGGGAGAGACAGAGAAAGGTTTTCCATCTGTTGGTTGACTCCCTAAATGGCCGCAATGGCCAGAGCTAGGCCAATCTGAAGCCAGGAGCTTCTTCTGGGGTCTCCTACATGGGTGCAGGGGTCCAAGCACTTGGGCCATCTTCTACTGCTTTCCCAGGCCATTAGCAGAGAGCTGGATTGGAAGAAAAGTAGCTGGGACATTAACCAGCACCCACATGGGATGCCGGCACTGCTGGCAGAGGCCTAGCCTATTAGGCCACAGCGCTGGCCCCCATTTTATATAGTTTGAAAACTTATTTATTTGGTGCCTTTCCAATTTCTTGATGTAGGCACCTATTGATATAAACTTTCCTCTTAACACTGCTTTTGCTGTACCACATAAGTTTTGATATGTTGTGCTGTTGTCCTCATTTACTTCCAGAAAGTTTCTGATTTCTCTTTTGATTTCTTCTATGACCCAGTGTTCATTCAGGAGCATGTTGTTCAATCTCCATGTGTCTGAATATGTTCTAGGGATTCCTGAGTTGCTAATTTCCAACTTCATTCCACTATGGTCTAAGAAGCTGCATCGTATGATTCTAATTCTTTTGAATTTGTTGAGACTTGCTTTATGGCCTAGTATGTGGTCAATCCTAGAGAAGGTTCCATGTACTGCTGAGAAGAATGTAAATTCTTTATGTGTAGGATGAAAAGTTCTGTAGATATCGGTTAGATCCATTTGGGCAATAATGTTGTTTAAATCTACTGTTTCTTTGTTGATCTTCTGTCCAGCTGATCTGTCTATTTCTGAGAGTGGAGTATTGAAGTCCCCCAGTACTATTGTATTGGAATCTAAGTCTCCCTTTAAGTCCCTTAATATATCTTTTAAATAAACCGGTGCCCTGTAACTGGATGCATATACATTGATAATCGTTCTATCTTCCTGTTGAATTGATCCCTTAATCATTATATAGTGCCCCTCTTTGTATACACAGGCAATGCCACGGCTGAGAAAGAACTTCTAAGATCAATCCCATTAACAATAGCCACAAAAACAATCAAATACCTTGGAATAAACTTAACCAAGGACGTTAAAGATCTCTACGATGACAATTATAAAATCTTAAAGAAAGAAATAGAAGAGGATACCAAAAAATGGGAAAATCTTCCATGCTCATGGATTGGAAGAATCAATATCATCAAAATGTCCATTCTAACAAAAGCAATTTATAGATTCAATGCGATACCAATCAAAATACCAAAGACATTCTTCTCAGATCTGGAAAAAATGATGCTGAAATTCATATGGAGACGCAGGAGACCTTGGATGGCTAAAGCAATCTTGTACAACAAAAACAAAGCTGGAGGCATCACAATACCAGATTTCAGGACATACTACAGGGCAGTTGTAATCAAAACAGCATGGTAATGGTGCAGAAACAGATGAATAGACCAATGGAACAGAATAGAAACACCAGAAATCAATCCAAACATCTACAGCCAACTTATATTTGATCAAGGATCCAAAACCAATTCTTGGAGTAAGGACAGTTTCTTCAATAAAAGGTGCTGGGAAAATTGGATTTCCACGTGCAGAAGCATGAAGCAAGACCCCTACCTTTCACCTTACACAAAAATCCACTCAACATGGATTAAAAACCTAAATCTATGACCCGATACCATCAAATTATTAAAGAACATTGGAGAAATCCTGCAAGATATAGGTACCGGCAAAGAGTTCTTGGAAAAGACCCCAGAAGCACAGGCAGTCAAAGCCAAAATTAACATTTGGGATTGCATCAAATTGAGAAGTTTCTGTACTGCAAAAGAAACAGTCAGGAGAGTGAAGAGGCAACCGACAGAATGGGAAAAAATATTTGCAAACTATGCAACAGATAAAGGGTTAATAACCAGAATCTACAAAGAGATCAAGAAACTCCACAACATCAAAACAAACAACCAACTTTAGAGATGGGCCAAGGACCTCAACAGACATTTTTCAAAAGAGGAAATCCAAATGGCCAACAGACACTGAAAAAAACGTTCAGGATCACTAGCAATCAGGGAAATGCAAATCAAAACCACAATGAGGTTTCACCTCACCCTGGTTAGAATGGCTCACATACAGAAATCTACCAACAACAGATGCTGGTGAGGATGTAGGGGAAAAGGGACACTAACCCACTGTTGGTGGGAATGCAAACTGGTAAAGCCACTATGGAAGTCAGTCTGCAGATTCCTCAGAAACCTGAATATAACCCTACCATTCAACCCAGCCATCCCACTCCTTGGAATTTACCCAAAGGAAATTAAATTGGCAAACAAAAAAGCTGTCTGTACCTTAATATTTATTGCAGCTCAATTCACAATAGCTAAGACCTGGAATCAACCCAAATGCTCATCAACAGTAGACTGGATAAAGAAATTATGGGACATGTACTCTATAGAAAACTATACAGCAGGCCGGCGCCGTGGCTCAACAGGCTAATCCTCCGCCTTGTGGCGCTGGCACACCGGGTTCTAGTTCCAGTTGGGGCGCCGGATTCTGTCCCAGTTGCCCCTCTTCCAGGCCAGCCCTCTGCTGTGGCCCGGGAGTGCCGTGGAGGATGGCCCAAGTGCTTGGGCCCTGCACCCCATGGGAGACCAGGAAAAAGCACCTAGCACCTGGCTCCTGCCATCGGATGAGGACGGTGCGCCGGCTGCAGCGCGCCGGCCGTGGCTGCCATTGGAGGGTGAACCAACGGCAAAGGAAGACCTTTCTCTCTGTCTCTCTCTCTCACTGTCCACTCTGCCTGTCAAAAAACAACAACAACAACAACAACAAAAAACTATACAGCAGTCAAAAACAATGAAATCTGGTCATCTGCAACAAAATGGAGGAATCTGGAAAACATCATGCTGAGTGAAATAAGCCAGTCCCAGAGGGACAAATATCATATGTTCTCCCTGATTGGTGACAACTAACCAAGCATCAATAAGGAAACCTGGTGAAGTGAAATGGACACTATGAGAAACAGTGACTTGATCAGCCCTTGTCATCACTGTTGATGTACAATTTAATACTTTATCCCTTTTAGTATTTTTTTTTTGTTCTACTTAATACTATTGGTTGAACGCTGTAATTCACACACAATTATTCTTAGGTGTTTAAAGTTTAAAAAAAAAAAAACTTATTTATTTATTTAAAAGGCAGAGCAACAGAGAAATGGAGACCTGTATATAGAGATATCTTTCATCTGTTGGTTCACTCCCTAAATAGTTCCTACAGCCAGTTTCGAACCAGGCTGAAACCAGGAGCCCAGATCTCCATCTGAGACTCCCACATTGGTGGCAGGGGCTGAAGCATTTGAACCATCCTGCTGGATCAAAAGCTGAGCAGAGGGGATTCGAACCAGCGCTCTGATATGGGATGCAGGCATTGCAGGCAGTGGCTTAACTTACTGTGCCACAAAACTGGCTCCCCCATTCATCTTACAGTTGAGGAAACTAAAAGTTGAAAAGGTATATTGATTGTCCAAAGTGATAAAGCTAAATTAAAATCAGAGGTAGAATTTAAACGCACAGGTTTGATTCTTAGACAAGTTCGCTTACATAGTACTTTCTAGGTTAAAATTCTGGCCCTCAGAACAAATTCCACCCTGCAGTAGGCAGGTTTGTTCATACTGAACCATTTACTCAATAGTCACTGAGCACCTATAGGATACAAGGCACTATGAGAATATCTGTATCTAGGCTTCTCTGGAGGCAAACACTGTCTTAATACTTCATCATGAAAAATGATGACTGCTCCAAATATGAGTGTGCATGGTTAAGATAACCCTCTAACAGAATATCAAGAAATTATTAAGAATGAAGAATACATGGCCGGCGCCGTGGCTCAACAGGCTAATCCTCCGCCCTGCGGCGCCGGCACACCGGGTTCTAGTCCCGGTCGGGGCACCGGATTCTGTCCCGGTTGCCCCTCTTCCAGGCCAGCCCTCTGCTGTGGCCCAGGAGTGCAGTGGAGGATGGCCCAGGTGCTTGGGCCCTGCACCCCATGGGGAGACCAGGAAAAGCACCTGGCACCTGGCTCCTGCCATCGGATGAGCGCGGTGCGCCGGCCGCAGCGCGTCGACCGCGGCGGCCATTGGAGGGTGAACCAACGGCAAAGGAAGACCTTTCTCTCTGTCTCTCTCTCTCACTGTCCACTCTGCCTGTAAAAAAAAAAAAAAAAAAAAAAAAAAAAAAAAAAAAAGAAGAATACAGCTCGAAGAACTCAAAATTTAAGTTATATTTACTAGGACTGGTGTTATGGTGTCATGGGTAAAGCTGCTGCCTGCAACACCAGAGTCCCAACGTGGAAACTGGCTCTTCTACTTCCGATCCAGCTCCCTGCTAATTGCCAGGGAAAATCAGGGAAAGTTGGCCAAGTGTTTGGGTCCCCGTCACCCATGTGGGAGACATGGGTGGCTCCTGGCTCCTGGCTTTGGCCTGGCCCAGCCCTGGCCATTGAGGCCATCTGAGGAGTAAATCAGCAAATGGAAGATCTCTCTTTCCGTCTCTCCATCTCTCTCTCTGTAACTCTTTCAAATAAATAAAATATATCTTTAAAGATTATATTTACCATAAAATATTTCTTTTTTTTTCTAAGATTTATTTATTTACTTGAGAGGTAGAGTTACAGACACAAAGAGGGAGAGACAGAGAAAGGTCTTCCATCCGCTGGTTCATTTCCCAAATGGCCACAACGGCCAGAGTTGGCTGATCCAACGCTGGGAGCAGGAGCTTCTTCTGGGTCTCCTACATGAGTTCAGGGGCCCAAGCATTTGGGCCATATTCTACTGCTTTCCCAAGTCATAGCAGAGAGCTAGATCAGAAGAGGAGCAATTGGGATATGAATCGGTGTCCATATGGGATGCTGGCACCACAGGCAGATGCTTAGCCACAGCACTGGCCCCTAAAATATTTTACCATATGTTTCACAATACTATATAACTCAAGCAGAAAAATCAGTCATTAGTAGATTAGGCTACTTCTTAGTAACAATAGCTCCTTCATGCCCACCTCTTAAAAAATCCATTGCAGAAAGCAGTAAGAAGCCCAAACAATAGGATGTCACCAGATTCTAGTTTCTTTTTTTATCAGTAAGTGTTTCCTGAGAATCTACAACCTATTTAGCAGTAAGCTAAACAATACAGGAAATTAAAGGCAAAATTTGAAATGAGACATTACAGAATATATGATGTTAGATGCGTTTGTCCAGCTAACAAACACAGTAACACAGTGTAGACAAAACACACAAGGGATCCTTGGTCAGTTATTCTGCAGAGACAGAGGTCAATTAAATGAGTCCCTATCATTTTAGAGATTAAAAAGCCATCTTAAAAGTCCCTGATGATCTTCAAATTATAGGTTTACTGTGATTTAAAGAGAGTCGCTGAAAGGAAAACAAATCAATATTTTCAAGAAACAAGACACTGAATGGGCAGACTGTTGATAGTTTCATGCTAACTCAAACCATACACATGACCATTGAGAGTAAGCTACTGCACTATATGGGAGCAGCTCCAATAGCAACAACAACAAAAAATGTGAAAACTGGGACACTTTAGTAGCCACAAAGTTCATGGAAATCCAGGCAACTCTACTGTTTTCCTTGTGGCTCCCTTTGGGAACACTAAGTTAAATGCAGCACTGTTACAATACTTTAGTGTTTCTCCTTTAATGCAAATGTTCAGCATTGCCTGCAGGCAATCTTACCCTGTAGTGAAATTGCAAAAATCTGTTTGAGTTTCTATGGGCTCACAAACAAAATGGACCATTTTCCTTCAAAAACAAAACAAAACAAAAATTTCTCCTGCTGTCCACTCAGTGAAATCTTTTCCTATAAAACACACGAAGGAACTAACCACTAGTTTCTAGAAGCAAAAAATCTAGGTAAACAGACTAATCTCCCTACTGTAGTCACAACATCCTATATTTCTGCACACTTTTAAGTTTATAAATAGGGGCCAACACTGTGGTGCAGCAGGTTGGGCCACTGCCTGCAACATCACTGTCCTGGCTTGTTCCACTTTCGATCCAGTGCCTTGTTAATGTGCCTGAGAAAGCAGCGGAAGATGGCTCAAGTGCTTGGGCCCCTGCACCCACGTGGAGACTCAGATGAAGCTCCAGGCTCCTGGCTTCAGCTGGCCCAGCCCTGGCTGTTGAGACTATCTGGGGAGTGAACCAACAAATGGAAGATTTCTCTGTGTCTCTCTCTCCCTCCCTCCCTCCCTTTCTCTATAACTCTGCCTTTCAAATAAAACAAAAGTTTACAAATAGTTCTAAGGACTAAGTAGCAGTTCTTAGTGATCTGTACTTTTGAACTGAGGAAGTTGAAGCAGAGAGAAATTACAAGTCATAAGCTACATCAAAGTACAGTTTTCCTTTATTAAATCACCTTCTGCAACAAATTTTTATCTTAGGAATAAAAACATCATGTAGCAGGCTCATTTAAAGAAATTACAAGTATGACGACTATATGAGCACAACACATAAAAATACGTTAGTATTTTTGTATTAAATCACTGTTAAGGTGATTTAATGCTATTTCTATATTTACATGTTTTAAATATAAATGCTAAACTCTAATGTAAACTAGGATTTAGGTGATAACTGTGGGTTAACGTAAGTTCATTAATTGTAACTAGTCTCGCTCTGATGGGAGATAGTAGGCTGTGTGTATGTAGGGACCAATATATATAAGAAATCTCTGTCTTGCTTAATTCTGCTGTGAACCTAAAACTGCTCTTTTAAAAATATCTATATAACGTGCACATAAAAACTTTACAAACATATAGCATAATGATAGCTGCATTAATAACACCCAAATACCTTTATCATACTTTGCCTTCTTCAACTCTAAAATATTGCTAAACAGGAAATCTTAAAATAAAAATATTTTTGCGGGTGCTGTTTCAAAGTGAAGGTCATAGCATGAAGTTGAAGGAATAACAGAAGCTTTTTTTATTTTTTATTTTTATTTTTTGACAGGCAGAGTAGACAGTGAGAGAGAGAGACAGAGAGAAAGGTCTTCCTTTGCCTTTGGTTCACCCTCCAATGGCTGCCGCGGACGGCGCGCTGCAGCCGGCGCACCGTGCTCATCCAATGGCAGGAGCCAGGTGCCAGGTGCTTTTCCTGGTCTCCCATGGGGTGCAGGATCCAAGCACTTGGGCCATCCTCCACTGCACTCCCGGGCCACAGCAGAGAGCTGGCCTGGAAGAGGGGCAACCGGGACAGAATCCGGCACCCCAACTGGGACTAGAACCCGGTGTGCCGGCGCCACAAGGCGGAGGATTAGCCTGTTGAGCCACGGCGCCGGCCAACAGAAGCTTTTGGATAGTTACACAGTGCTGAGCATGTTCTAACCACTTTATATGTGTGTTCTTATGCAAATCTATACACTTCAACGAAACATGCTTATCCTTGAATGCAGACAGGGAGAAGATACCAACTGTCGGGCAGTATAACTCAGTACTCACTGAGCACCACAACATGCAGCAAGTATTTTTTTTTTAAAGATTTTATGTATTTATTTGACAGTAGAGTTATAGACAGTGAGAGAGACAGAGAGAAAGGTCTTCCTTCCATCGGTTCACTCCCCAAATGGCTGCAACAGCCGGAGCTGCGCCAATCTGAAGCCAGGAGCCAGGTGCTTCCTCCTGGTCTCCCCCATGGGTACAGGGGCCCAAGCACTTGGGCCATCTTCTACTGCTATTCCAGGCCATAGCAGAGAGCTGGGCTGGAAGAGGAGCAACCGGGACTAGAACCGGTGCCCATATGGGATGCTGGTGCTGCAGGCAGAGGATTAACCCAGTGCGCCACGGTGCCGGCCCCACAGCAGCAGCAGCTGGTATTTTTGTATATATTTTCTCCTTTATATCTTTCAAGAACTTGATCCATTGAACTTGATCTGCCTACTGGGGCAGGTGGTTGGTACAGCATTTAAGGATACAGAGACAATCACATCCTTATAGGAGTTCATGGCTCAATTCCTGGTTCTGCTTCTAATTCTAGTTACTTGCTAATATACACCCTGAGAAGGAGCAGATGATGGCTCAAATACTTGGGTCTCTGCCATACATGTTAAAGACCCAGATTGAGTTCTGGGCTCCTGTGGCTTTGGCCTGGCTGTGCTGGGCATTTGGTGATGGACTTATGGACCAGTGGATGAAATATCTGTCTCTGACTCTCTGCCTTTCAAATAAAATAAAAATAAATAAATAAAAACTTTAGCCTGATCTGACTGCTTTCTTGAGGCTTCTAAGAAATTCCTTTCCTGGAGGTCAATTTTTCACACATTCTTAATTAGCAAGATTTAGTCTAGAAACAATCATTTTGGGGGCTGGTGCTGTGACATAGCAGGTAAAGCAATTGCCTGCAGTGCCAGCCTCCCATATGGGTGCAGGTTGGAGACCCGGCTGCTCCATTTCTGGTCCAGCTCCCTGCTAATGTGCCTGGGAAAACAGTGGAAGATGACCCAAGTGCTTGGGCCCCTGCATCCACATGGGAGACCTGGATAATGCTTCTGACTCCTGGCTTCA
Source organism: Sylvilagus floridanus (assembly GCA_949820135.1). Lineage (NCBI taxonomy): Eukaryota > Metazoa > Chordata > Mammalia > Lagomorpha > Leporidae > Sylvilagus > Sylvilagus floridanus. The sequence goes on from OX463225.1 coordinate 127,286,561, forward strand.
GCCTGGCCTAGTCCAAGTGCAGGCCACTGCAACCATTTGGTGAGTGAACCAGCAGATGGAAGATCTCTCTCCTCTTCCTCTCTCTCCCTCTCTCTCTCTCCCTCTTTGCTTCTGTGTCTTGTTCTCTGTAGCTGACTTTCAAATAAATAAATAAATCTTTAAAAAATCATTTTTCTAAAAGACAGGAGTTTTTTTTTTTTTTTTTTTTTTTTTTTTTTTTTTTTTTTACAGGCAGAGTGGACAGTGAGAGAGAGAGACAGAGAGAAAGGTCTTCCTTTTGCCGTTGGTTCACCCTCCAATGGCCGCCGCGGCCGGCGCGCTGCGGCCGGCGCACCGCGCTCGTCCGATGGCAGGAGCCAGGAGCCAGGTGCTTTTCCTGGTCTCCCCATGGGGTGCAGGGCCCAAGCACTTGGGCCATCCTCCACTGCACTCCCGGGCCACAGCAGAGGGCTGGCATGGAAGAGGGGCAACCGGGACAGAATCCGGCGCCCCGACCAGGACTAGAACCCGGTGTGCCGGCGCCGCAAGGCGGAGGATTAGCCTGTTGAGCCACGGCGCCGGCCAAAAGACAGGAGTTTTAATATATAACGAAGGCGCTATGGAAGAAAACACAAATGCAAAATATGATGTGAACAAGTTTGAAGAAAATATGATCATTTGAGATTCTGTCCAGCCCTGTATAACAGCTAAGATTGCATGCCAGAAAGGAAAAACAAAGGAAAAATATTTTCCCGTAGTCATGTCTTGTATTGGCAGGAAACCCAGAGAAAGACCACCACAGGATTTGCGTTCTTTCCTCTTTGCAAATGCTAAGAACCGGTGATTAAAAAAAAAAGGAAGCTGTTGGTTGCTAACTGGATATTTTGGGAAGACGCAGGTCACTGGCGTTAAAAACATTCTGCTATGTTTTATTACTTAGTCATTTAGCTAAAATAACTCAGCTATGGCAATCTTCAGATCACTATGTTAGTTTCTCCCGCACCTGGCAACCAGCCTTTGCTTCCAATTAATTGCAGTGTTTCATTAGTTCTCATAACATTCTCCAGGCACTTCAAATGACCCCTTTACTGAAAAGACTATTTGGGAGAATGCCATAGAGATTAAATATTTACTGACAATATAGCAGTATAACTGAAATAATACTGAGTTAGCAGTAAGAAAACTTGGGATCTATTACTGACAAATAGGGCAAAGAAATAACAGGTATTATCTTTCCATATTGCTAAATTCCAGTTTCCCTATCCTTAAAAAATAGAGACTGATTAGGTCAATATTTTCAGGCTTCTAAAGCAATAGCATTCTTTCTTAAAAAATAAAGTCTGGTACAAAAACACAATAGGGGAAACAAATAAAAATAAGGTTGGGGACTTAGTCACTTGTTGAGTACTTCTTTTTGACTTTTCCCACCAAGCACCTTCAAGAGTCTTAGTTCTATGTAGTTCTAACCTTCCAGAGTATGTGTTGTTACAAATCACTGTAGACCTCAACACATACTTTGTAAAATGAAAAAGTTATAAGAGGAAGATGAGTCTATCAAATCTGCACTAGATTAATGCAAATTCCTCAATGAATTTTACTCAATGAATTTTTTCTATTTTAGGCTGATCAAAGGCCTCCTTGGTAGACCTTTTCTTCTGGGGTCAAGGGGTCCAGTCACCATCTTTTTCTCCCTCTCCCTTCCTCATTCCTTCTTTTTTCTCCATATTTCCAATGAAGATGTTTCTCTCTATATAGACATTTATATATATGCATATAATTTATATATGTCTATAATATATATAATGCCTATGTATAAACATATATATATATATATCTCCCTCTTTTTAAAATATTTCATGTATTTATTTATTTGAGAGGTAGAGTTACAGACAGTAAGAGGGAGAAGAGACAGAGAGAGAGGTCTTCCACCCGCTGGTTCACTTCCAAAATGGCCACAGTGGCCAGAGCTGCACCGATCCGAAGCCAGGAGCTTAATCTGGGTCTCCTACACGATGCAGGGGTCCAAGCACTTGGGCCATCTTCTACTGCTTTCCCAGGCCACAGCAGAGAGCTGGACTGGAAGAGGAGCAGCCGGGACTAGAACCAGTGCCCATATGGGAGGCTGGTGCTGCATGGGGAGGATTAACCTACTGTGCCATATTGCCAGCCCCAATCCTTAAATCTCTTGTTTAGTCCTTTCTCTGAGGATCAGAGAAGAACATTCTGAATTTTAGTGTATTGCAGGAAGACAAGCTATTTGATTTGATTTTTTACAAATCTCACAATGAAAGGCAGTACCCAGTTGACACCATGTTGGGTGTCTAAAACTCATGATGAAATGCAATTTTACTGGTTTGAAAACCCAAATGACAAATTCTGGACAAACACAGCTGCTGAAAATTGAGGGAAAAATTCTGAGCCCAACAAAAGGGGAGACCCAAATTTTGCATTGAAACTTGGCTTAAATCTCTGCTAGACTCAATTTTATTTTTTCAAGATCTATTTATTTATTTGAAAGGCAGAATTAGAGAGAGAAAGAGAGAGAGAGAGAAGGAGCAGAGAATGAGATCTTCCATTTGCTGGTTTACTCCCCAAATGGCCACAATTACTGGGGCTGGGCCAGGCCAAAGCCAGGAGCCAGGAGCTTCTTTTGGGTCTCCCACGTGGGTGCAGGGGTCCAAGGACTTGGGCGATCTTCTGCTGCTTTTCCAGGCACATTAGCAGGGAGCTAGATCAGAAGTGGAGCAGCCAGGATTCAAACCGGTGCCATATGGGATGCTGGCACTGCAGATGGTGGCTGTGGCGGAACCCATTGCACCACAGCACCAGCCCTGCTACTGGATTCTATGCACACACGATGCAGCTTCTAAGCAGCCTAGCTGAGACAACTGGCCTGAGACCAGCGTCGTCTACCACAACAGAGCCGGATTGTGGAGACTGAGTGTTGTGGTCTGAATGTGTGTGTCCTCCCGAAATTCGTATGCTGAATCCTAATGATCAAAGTGGCAGCATTAGAGGGTGGGATCCTTGGGAGATGACTAGGATTCTCATTAAAGAGGCCCAGAGAGCTGCCTTGTCCCGTCCTCACTGAAGACACAGTGAGAAGCTGCTATGTGTGAACCATGCAGAAACAGGCTCTCACCAGACACTAAATACAACTGACTTGATCTTTAGTTTCTCAGCCTCCAGAAATCTGTTTTTAATAAATTACCCAATTTATGATATTTTCTGATGGCAGCACAAAAAGACCAAAAATGAATACTTTTCCAAAAGAAGACAGGATTTTAGTCTCTACCACCTATCATTTACATTGTCTAAGATACAATCCAAAGTTACTAAACATATCAAGAACCAGAAAATCACAACCCATACTTAGGAGGACACGCAGAGATAGAGTCCAAATTTTAAATGCTGCAATTAGCAGGAAATGTTTAAAAAAAACTAAATAATTATACCTGAGGACATAAATGAAAACATAAGTGAATGAACAGGAAATCTCAGCAGTGAAAAAAGATACCAAAAGAAAAAAAAGTGAAATTCTAGAATCGAAAAATATCTGAAATTTTAAAAATCGACAGAAAAAATAATCATTGGATGAGCTTAGGTTTAACTTAGAGTAGAGATGACAGAGGAGTCAGTGACCTTGGAAAAAGATCCACAGAAATTTCTATTACCTACAGAAATAGAAAGGACTGAAAAAGCAGAGCCTCAGTGTCCTGTTGGACAATTCCAAAGAAAGACTAACACATAAATAATTGGAGTTCTGGAAAAAGGAGAATGAGACTGAAAATATTTGAAGAAATAGTAATGGTTGAAAATTTCCCAAATGTAGTGCAATTCATAAATCAGGGCAGGCTAAAAACAACACAAAATGAAACAAAAAACCTAGGTACATCACTTAAATTTCTGAGAATCAGGGTCTGGTATTGTGGCACAACGGGTTAAGCTGGTGTTTGCAACGCTTATATCCCACCCCAGCTGCTTCGGTTCCAATTCAGTTCCCTGCTAATGTGCCTAGGAAAGCAGTGGAAGATGGCCCAAGTTTTTGGGCCCCTGTAACCCACACAGGAGATCCAGATGGAGTTCCAGGCTCCTGGCTTCAGTGTGGTCAAGCCCTGGCCGTTGATGCAATTTGGTAAGTGAACTAGCAAATGGAAGCTCTTTGTCTTTTTCCCTTTTTCTCTCTAACTCTGCTTTTCAAATAAATAAAATAAAATTTTTTTAAAGAAAAAATCTGAAAGTAGCCAGAAAAAAGGAAACCTTACTTACAGGGATACAAAAATATGAAGGATTTATCAGAAACAATGGATAGCAGAAGGTAATGAAAAGGCATTTAAAATTCGGTAAGCATTAAAACAAGCAAAACAAATCAACCCAGAATTCTCCATCCAGTGAAAATCCTTCATGAATGACGGTAAAATAAAGACGTCTTCAGATAAATGAGGCGTAAGAGAATTCATCACCAACAGATTTGCCCTATAAGAGACACTAAAAAAAGAAATGAAATGAAACGACTTAATGCTGTAGTGTGCTGGTACAGATTACGGTAATCCTACTTAGTGCCATGCTTCCTGTTGGGTTCCACCAACAACTCTGGACCCCACTGATGCCAACATTTACAGCACACTTTCACAATTCCATGTTTTTACTCACTCTGCTTCCTATGTCAAAAACACTGATAAGACTGGAAAGCTCCAACTCATCCTTTAAGACACAACTCAAATGTTCCTTTAGTATAAACTCGCAGATTTACGATTGATTCTCATGGACACTATGCATTCATAGCATGTTTTTTCCTCCTACAGCATTCGGTAGCTGCATATATACACTCAAGGGGCATCAACTGGTCTACTATTACCTTGGGTCTGTTTTCTTTTCTTTCTGGTATTTTTTTAAGATTCATTTATATTACTTGAAAGGTAGAGTTACAGAGAGAGATCTTCCATCCACTGGTTCACTCCCTAAATGGCCGCAACGGCCAGCTAGGTCAGACTGAAGCCAGGAGCCAGGAGCTTTCTTAGGGTCTCTAATGTGGGTGGCAGGCATGCCAAGCACTTGCACCATCTTCTGCTACTTTCCCAGGTGCATTAGCAGGGAGTTGGATGGGAAGTGGAGCAGCCAGGAATCAAACCGGTGCCCATAAGGGATGATAGCACTGTAGGAAGTGGCTTAAACTGCTATGCCACAGTGCCAGCCACTATGGGTCTGTTTTCTCCCCTAGAATGTGAGTTCCACAGGGTAGAGATCATTGCTTTTCACCCACCCATTTTCAGCATTATAGAAGAATCCCTGGCATAGTATAAAGTCAGGCATCAATCTTCAGTAATGACAGGGAATCAAACCCAGGCACTGAAGCACTTCACTAGGCGATCAGAATAAGATTCACAAGGGTCTGTCTGGCAGCATTGTGGTGTAGCAGGAAAAGCCTGCCCTGCCTGCAACACTAGCATCCTATGTGGGCATTGGTTTGAGTCCCCGTTGTTCCACTTCCCACCCAGCTCCTTGCTGATGTGCCTGGGAAAGCAGTGGGAGATGGCCCAATTCTTGGGCCCCTGCACCCACAGGAAGCTCCTTGCTCCTGGCTTTGGATTGGTCAAGCTCTGGCCATTGTGAGCATTTTGGGAGTGAACCAGCAGATGGAAGATCTCTATCTCTCCCTCTGTCTCTGAAACTCTAGCTTTCAAATAAATAAATCTTTTTTAAAAATAATGCATGAATATTCTTCTCAATTAGTAGTTATTCTATCATTTTCTGAACCACAGGAATTCTTTAACTGAAGTTAGGTACCATAAACACAAAGCACCATGCTTAGAGATTAGCTATGTTGCTGTTATAGTCTGACCATGGCAGATTCATGTCAGAAACTTGATCCCCAATGCAACAGTTATGGGAGGTGGGGCTTACAGTGGTATTATATAGAGTGAGTGGATTCTATTATCATGGAAAGAGATTCATTTTAAAGGAGGAGTTCGGCCTCCCTTGCTTCTTTCCTGGGATCTTAGCTCTTTCATCCTCTCTTGCCCTTCCACTTCTACCTAGGGAAGAAGAACCATGACAGTCCTCACTAGATGTCAGCTTCTCAGTCTTGGATTTCCCAGCCTCCATAATTGTTCATAATTTCTGTTCACTAAAAATTACTAGTATATTCTTTTACAGCAGCATAAAATGGGCCAAGACAACTGGTATTAACAAATTAAGTTCTATGCCTTAAAAAATGTGACATAAATTAATGATGAGGTATAGGAGATGGCAGACCTTTGGTATTTCTATCATTTTACTGACTTCAAAATATGCTGACACTGACATAATCAGAACCAGTTCTTATGCAAATAAATGGTATATAAAAATTCTTTTTAAGTTTTATTTTCCAGTTTTACTGAGGTACATTTGGCAAATTAAGATTTAAAGTATACAAGTTTTGATGTATGTCTACATTGTGAAATAACTATGTCAATCAAGGTAATTTTTTTTAAAAGGCAGAGTTACGGAGAGAGTGAGAGATCTTCCATTTGTGAGTTCACTCCCCAAATGGCCACAATGGCTGCAGCTGGGTGTTTCTTCTGTGCTTAAACTGCTATGGTGCAATGCCATTACCCCACAATCAAGGCAATTAACAGTAATTAACATATCCATCACCTTGCATAGTTACATATGTGTCATCATGTTGTACGCTGACTCTCCAGAACTTACTCATTTGCATATCTGAAACTTTGCATTCTTTAACCATCAGATCCTCACTTCCTTCAGCTCACTCTTTTTTTTTTTTTTTTTATTTGACCGATAGAGTTACAGACAGTGAGAGAGACAGAGAGAAAGGTCTTCCTTCCATTGGTTTGCCCCCAAATGGCTGCTACAGCCGACGATGAGCTGATCCGAAGCCAGGAGCCTGGTGCTTCTTTCTGGTTTCCCATGCGGGACCAGTGGCCCAAGCACTTGGGCCATCCTCCACTGCCTTCCCGGGCCACAGCAGAGAGCTGGGCTGGAAGAGGAGCAACCAGGACTAGAACCCGGCGCCCATATGGGATGCCGGCACCACAGGTGGAGGATTAACCAAGTGAGCCATGGAACAGGCCCCACCAGCCCACTCTTATCTCCTAGCAAACACCATCCTATTCACCTTCTATGAGCTTAACTTTTTTAGATTCCACAAAATTCTTTGCCCTAGGAAAGCCAAAAGAGTGAAATAAGACATTTATTTATCACTATCCTGAGCACATAAAACTTTCTGAAAGAGAATGACAATGCTGACAGTTTTCCAAATTATAATTATATATACATAAAATTATATATTAAGGTATAGGTGATAAAAAGAAAAGAAAAAGATAAACTTATCAATTTTTCCTCAGGAGCAATAATCCTTTCTTTGCTTTCAAAGATAATTCTGCTTACAGCTTTTACAGCCATATCAATTTACTAAGAATAGGCCAGCTTTGGGGCCGGCATTGTGGTACAGTGGATTAAGCCACTGCATGGGATTCCTGTATCCCATATTGGAGTGCCAGTGCAAATCCCAGCTGCTCTGCTTCCAATACAGCTTCTTGCTAAAGCATCCTGGAGGCAGTAGATGATGGCTCAAGTGCTTGGGCCACCCATATGGGAGACCCAAATAGAGTTCTGTACTCCTGTTTTCTTCCTGGCATGCAGGCATTTGGGTAGTGAGCCAGGGGATGGAAGCTCTCTCTTCTCTAACTCTCCTCCTCTGTCACTTTGCTTTCAAATAAACACACAAATAAATCTTACAAGAAAAAAAAAGACCAATTTTCTCTTAACTATTTACCAGTTAACTTTGCTTAGAGTTTTGCTGAGGTTTAGATGATTTTATTATAAACAGGCAGTCATCATTTACTCAATCCACTATTTACTCATAATTATTCAACAACAACAAGAATTAAGTCCTTTAATTTTAGGAATTAAATAATTTTTTTATTCTTTTTTATTTTTAATTTTTTTTTTTTATTTTTTGACAGGCAGAGTAGACAGTGAGAGAGAGAGAGAGACAGAGAGAAAGGTCTTCCTTTTGCCGTTGGTTCACCCTCCAATGGCCGCCATGGCCAGTGCGCTGCAGCCGCTGCACCGTGCTGATCTGATGGCAGGAGCCAGGTGCTTCTCCTGGTCTCCCATGGGGTGCAGGGCCCAAGCACTTGGGCCATCCTCCACTGCACTCCCGGGCCACAGCAGAGAGCTGGCCTGGAAGAGGAGCAACCGGGACAGAATCCGGTGCCCCGACCGGGACTAGAACCCGGTGTGCTGGCTCTGCAAGGCAGAGGATTAGCCTGTTAAGCTATGGCACCGGCCTTTATTCTTTTTTAAAAAGTGATTTACTTATTTGAAAGGCACAGTGTCAGGGCAAGAGAGAGAGAGAGATCTTCTATCCACTGGCAGCAATGGCCAGGGCTGAGCCAAGATGGAGCTAGGAGTCAGGAACTCCATCTGGGTCCTCCACATGGGTGAAGGGGTCCAGGCCCTTGGGCCATCTTCTGCTGCCTTCTAGGCACATTAGCAGGAAGATGGATGAAACTCAAACTGGCACTCCAAAATGCGGATGCTGGTGTCACAAGAGGCAGCTTAACCCACTGTGCCACAACACTGGCTCCTCTTTTTCCTCTTTAATTCAGTCACTAGCTTGAACTAAAATTAGCACCTCTGGTGGAAGCTGGCAAATTCACATGAAGGAAGTAGTTGTGATGTGAAGGTCATGACAGTTAGTCACTAAACATGAAGGAAGTAAACAAAAGTTAAGGAAAAGGGTAAAATGAGAAACATCACCATGTTTTATTCTGTGAAAAGAAATCTGATCCTATCTTCAGTTGGGAAGCAAATTCTATTTTTAAAAATATCCCAAATTAAGGAGAGGAAGTTAACTGATTTTTTGTATGTATGACTTTAAGAACAATTACTAGTATTTTTTTTCAAAGATTTATTTTATTTATTTGAAAGGCAGAGTGACACGGAGAAAGAGATCTTCTACCCACTGCTTCTCTACCCAAACAAATGGTCATGATGACTGGGGTTGCGCTAGGCTGAAGCTAAGAGCACGGAACTCCATCTGGGTCTCCAACATGGGGTGGCAGAGGCCCAGTACCTGGGCCATCCTCTGTTGCTCTCCCAGGTACATTAGCAGGAAGCTGTATCAGAAGTGCAACAGATGAGAGTTGAACAGGCACTCTGATATGGGATGCTGGCATTGCAGAAGGCAGCTTAACACTATGCCACAACGCCAGCCCCCAATTACTAGTATTTCTACATCATTGCTATCTGATTATCATAACATGATGAAATTGCATACCAAAGCCCATTTCACCTTGGGAAAGTTAGACAATTTCTTTCCCAAGGACATTTATCTAATAAGATTCAACAAGATTCAAACCTAAGTGTTGTTGCTGCATAGACTATATTTCCTCAACCTTACAACATAGTCTTCCTCTCTCCACCATTTCAGATCTCTGAAATAGGAATGTGCACTAAAACCTGCTATATAATCAGTAGTACATTAGTTCTGTTTTTCCTTGAAAGCTCAAAGATGAGTCATAAAATCCATAAGCTCATACAACTGGAAAAATAACAGATAAAACCCAGTCTCACAAATATTTACTTGAATTAGTAACACAATATAAAATTGCTTTAGTTTAGGTTTAGAACTTTATCTTTGCTTTTATGCTGAAGGATTAAGATAATGAAATAATTTAAATGTATGTCAATAGCTCCATATTTGATAATAATTTTCTAAAAATGGAAGCTATCAGTAGGAAGACAAGCCTTTTTATTTCAAATGACACCTAAGTTCTTTGAGGCCAAGAACCATCATATATCAGTTTACGTAGTTAACAACTATATACCAAGCTCCCAGTACAGTGCTTGATACGTGTATGTGCTCAATTTTTTTTCTATTTTTTAAAAGATTTATTTGTCTGAAAGTCAGAGTCACAGAGAGAGAGGAGAGGCAGAGAGAGAGAAGAATAAAAGAATAAACTCCTCAAATACAATAGTTTTATCTTAGCTATCTAAGACTATAGTTCTTAAGATATTTTTCCTTATTAAAGAAGTGGACAAATGGAAATAAAAATATTTCTATGTATCTTCCTTGGCTGAAAACAAGCACAAGGCATTTTTCTGTTTGTTTTGTTGCCCCACTTTCCCCTGGTCTTATATTTAACATTTAATTCATTAGGCTATATCAGTCTTGGATCTGTAGATGTCCCTATTTTAACTTAATAGCATGTATCATACATATCGGTTCTCAGGGGTTAGCAAACCATGGAAAGCCTGCTGTGTGTTTTGTAAATAAAGTTTTACTGGAACACAGTCACACTCACTCAATTACATATCATCTATGGCTGCTTTCATACTATAGTGGTGGAGTAGTGGAACTGAATATTTGAGACAGAAACTTCATGGCCCACAATGCCTAAAACAGACCATTACAGAAAAAGTCTTCCAGTTCCACCACTCTCCATTGGGTCACCAAAACCAGAAACCTGTGAGTCCTTGAAACCTGTTTCTCCTTTCTCCCTATATTACATTAATCACTAAGTTCCACTAGTTTTGTTTTTTATGTGTTTTTCAATCTTGCCCCCTCTTGTTCATTCCTCTCATCTGCCATAATAGCATAATGATTTTGTTAAAAAAGATTTAGTTTATTTATTTGAAAGGCAGAGTTACAGAGAGAGAGAGAGAGAGATCTTCCATCTGCTGGTTCACTCCCTAAACACTCAGGGCTGGGCCAGGAGCTTCTGGGTATCCCATGTCGGTGCAGGGGTCCAAGTACTTGGGCCATCTTCCACCTCTTTCCTAGGTGTATTATCGGGGAGCTGGATCAGAAGTAGAGCAGCTGGAACATGAACCAGTGCCCATATGGGATGCTGGCATAGCAGGTGGTGACTTAACCCTTTATGCCACAATGGCAGTCCCAACATAATGATTTTTACTAGATTGCTGTAATACTCTTCTGATATACTTGTATTTAGTCATACTCCTTTTATGTCTATCCTTCACAACACAGTAAGTGGCAGAAAATGATTCTATTAAGTCTTGAAACTTGATTGCATTTGATAGGAAGAGGGAGGCGGCACCACAGAGAAAGAAAAGCTTGAGCAAAAGGTGGATCCGGGTGAGTGTGGTATGGAAACTGTGATGCAAGCCAGGATGGCGGGAGTGCTGGATTTGCTGGAATATGATGAGACATGAATTGGGAAAAGTATTAAGCAACATGGTCACAAAGATGTTTGTGATTTATAAACTATGATTTTATTTTGTGCTGATTCGTACAAGCCAGGCTAACAAAAAAATTCATGGCCATAGACAGCATTTAGAAGAGGAAAAAAGGCAATTCTAAAAGAATCATTCATATAACAAATACTGAATTGTGTTCATATTAAGTACATGTGTCAAACTGCCTCACTGCACCACCTGCTGAATGGCCTTATGTTCAGAAACTAAATAACATCCTAAAATATAAAGATTTCTTGAGCCAGAGACTTTGTTTTTCACTTTTAAAGTCCCAGCTCAAAAGCTATTTCAATCCCCTAATCTTTCCTGCCTGAACCTTTCCCAATAACTGAATGCTATGTCTCTCTTGTGGGCCATGGTAATGCTCTTCATTTTCTTTTTCACTATGAATACCCAGTCATCCATGAGAGCCAGGGAGAGAGAGGCAGACGGTCAAAGAGAGAGTTCCCATCCTCTGGTTCACTCCTTCAATACACACAATAGTCAGAACTGAGCTGGGAGGGAGCTGGGAACTGGGAACTGAAACCAGGTCTTCCATGTGGGTAGCAGGAGCGCAATCACTTGAGCTGTCATGGCTGCCTCCCAGGGATCACATAAGCAGGAAACTAGAGTCAAATCAGAGCTGGATATCAAACCCAGGTATTCAGATAAAGAACTCAGACTTCCTAACTGGCAATCAACCTCTAGTCCAAGTGCCAATCCCAATGTAGGAATGTAGGTTCCACAACTGAGAATTTATCTTAATCCTAAAAAACATTAAAGTTACTGAATTACTAAATTTACTTGTGTTCCTGAATTACAAAGAGGTGCTGGTATACAATGAAGAAATGAAGCTTCTGTAGCTTCAGACAGTTGCAATGAAGGAACCTGACAGCTCTAAGGTGGGATGCAGAAAGCAGGATCAGTAATCTAAACCTCCACGCATTTAAAACAGCTTCAGCACCATATCCTGGAATCATAATCCACTGAAAGATTTCAGTAGCAACACAAAAAAATTTTCAGTAAAAGCTCATTCAGGGTATGAGCACAGGGAAGGGCACGCATATTGGATGGTGATGGGGTCACTCACCTGTCGAATCGACATAGTACACAGAATATACAGGAAGATGAAGGAACAGTCCGTTGTGTCATCCCCCAGCAAGTTTCGATGAGACAGTCCTTGGATGTAGGAAAGGGGGGTAAACGGGAGTTTTGCTACAACTCTTCCATCAAATCTAAAAAGAAAAAAACCACAGAATTGTTATTTTTGGAGGACTGATAGGTTTCTTACTTCTAGAAAAGAAATCTGGGACAGAAACAGAACTTTAAATCTCTTGATGTCTAAAAAATAAAGAAAGATTGGCATGCTAGAAAGAGACATACATGAACCTAAAGGACAGCAATGTTAAGAAAGGGCATAGATTATTCCCATCACTCTTTTCTAAATTAGTGAGTCTCAATTCTTTTTGTGTAAGGATCCCTTTCCATACTGACAAATTACTGAAGGCCCAAAAAAGCTTTTGCTTGTGTAGGTTATAGCTATTAATGTTTCCTCTGTCAGAAGTTAAAACTGAGGGGGCTGGTACTCTGGTGCAATAGGTTAAGCTGCTGTCAGTGATGCTGGCATCCCATATCTGAGGGCCAGATCAAGTCCTGGCTGCTTGACTTCTGATCCAGTTCCCTGGTAATATGCTTGGGAAAGCAGCAGAAGATGGCCCAGGGACTTGGGCCTCTGTCATCATGTGGGAGACTTAGATAGAGTTCCAGGCTCTTGGCTTCAGCTTGGACCAGACCTGACCACTGTGGTCATTTGAGGCATGAGCCAGCAGATGAAGATCTCTCTAAAAAAATATTAAAAATATTTATAAATTTATTTAAAAAGTAGCAAGGAATTCATTTCTGTTAACATAAATATTTTCAGAAAAATAACCTTGAAAATTTATTCCAACAACAAAAAGTTTAGTAAGAAGAGAGGCACTGTCTCATTGGTGCAATCTCTTTAATTTTTGACCTTTGAAAAGCTACCTGGATTCTCAGAGCTGCCTCAGTCTTCAGATTGGTGCTATCACATATCATGAACGCTCTGGAAAACTCCACGGTACATTGATGAGAGAAATAAGTAGGGGAGAAAAGCAAACAATACCTCAGAATTACTATGAAATAGTTTTGGTTTCAAGGTCTTCCTGAATGGGTTCCAGAGATGTCCAGGGATTCCCAGACCTTGCTTGAGAACCACTATTATAAATCCTAACACCAATAGGATTTTAATAACCTTCTTTTCCAAGACCCCCCAAACCTCACTACAAACTATATATATATAGCAGGCAGGGTCAACTGTCAGACTTAACCACTTGACTTGCTCTAACCAGCAGAATAAGGACAACATTCAATGAAGGCCCAGTAGAGCAGAGGTTTTTATTTTATTTTATTTTATTTTATTTTAAGCTTTATTTTATTTATTTATTTGAAAGGCAGAGTTAGAGTGAGAGAGAGAAAGAGAGGGAGAGAGATCGATCTTCTATCTGCTTGCTCACTCCCCAAATGGCCACAATGGCTGGGTCTGGGCCAGGCTGAAGCCAGCAGCTAAGAGCTTTATCCGGGTTTCCCATGTACTTGTGCCATCTTCCTCTGCTTTCCCAGATGCATGAGCAGGGAGCTAAATCAGAAGTGGTGCAGCCAGGTCTCCAACCTGCACCCGTATGTGATGCCGGCACTGCAGGCAGAGGCCTACTCTACCATGCCATAACACCGGCCCCAGGCTTTTTTCTGAAAAGTATCTGCTATTTGTCAATGAATCTTAAAAGTAAATGGATATCCAAAATGAACACATGACAAATTATTTTGAAGATTGAATAATTTTATTCCATATGATCAAAACATGCCTTTAAATATCAATTTTATATACCAGCATATAAAAATAGAGACATAGTCTTTAACTTCTAGGTTCTGGCAATCTAAGACATAATAATAATATATTTTAAGACACATACAGTGGGGCCACCATTGTGGTGTAGTGGGTGAAGCTGCCACCTGCAGTGCCAGCATCCCATATGGGCACCAGTTCAAGTCCTGGTTGCTCCACTTCTGTTCCAGCTCCCTCCTAATGCACCTGGAAAGGCAGCATAGGATGGCCCAAATGCTTGGGTCCTTGCACCCAAGTGGGAGACCTGGAGGAGGCTCCTGGCTCCTGGCTTTGGGTCATCCCAGCTCTATCTGTTGTGGCCATTTTGGGAATGAACCAATGGATGGTTCTCTAACTCTACCTTTCAAAACAATAAATAAACCTTAAAAAAAAAAAAAAAAACACCCAAATACATATAGGGTACAAACACCAGAACAAAAACATCAATAAAGCACTTATATGTGGTAAAATATTTACATTATATGATCCTCCACTGGTAAGAAATGCAGATAGAGCTACTGCTCTGAATAAGAAAGTTGACAGAAAGAAAATGTTCTTAAGACAGAGAGCCTTTCTTCCTGCCAACAGTAGTCTTTTGTAAGACACCTGATTATAATGAAACCTTCATGTCATTTTACTACTAGAGGTAATTCTATGTGACTTCTTGGACCTCTATAGTTTAGAAAACTTATACCATTAAAAATAAAGTTATCTTACACTGATGAACTACATAAATAACCAGGCATTTCAATATGGATCCAAGGACTAATAAATATTCGCTAAGTGCTGTTACATGATTAAGTCTATTAAGAATCCTTCTCTCTGTGTATAACTCTGACTTTCAAATAAATAAATAAATTTTTTTTTTAAAGTGAACCGAGATTGGAACCCAGGCTCTCTGATCTAGGATGCAGGCATTCAAGCAGCCTCTTCTTAACTGCTATACCAGACTCTCACCCCTGAGGTTTTATTTTCTAACTGGATATCTTGCTGAACTCTAATAGGTTCTAGTAAATTTAAGTCTGATCCTCTGGATTTATCTATGTATAGGTTTTATACAATCGTATGAAAAGACAAGTAATTTTGTTTCATCCTTTCTAAACTTTTCCCCCTCCCCTCTCCCCTCCTTTCTTTCCTTCCCCCTTATCCCCTCCCCTCCCCGTGCCAGTTTTAACAAACATTGAGTTAGACCATCCAACCAGAAGAGGGTTAAATAATTAATGGTAAAATACTGAACATATTCCAGTATGCAGAGATAAAGTGAATACCTGTGTTACTGCCATGGTATTTATGAAATCTTTAGAACTGATGCTTCTAAAACCATGTGAAGAAAATGTGGGGAATGAAATTCTTTTTTTTTTTTTTTTTTTTTTTTTTTTTTTTTTTTTTACAGGCAGAGTGGACAGTGAGAGAGAGAGACAGAGAGAAAGGTCTTCCTTTTTGCCGTTGGTTCACCCTCCAATGGCCGCCGCGGACGGCGCGCTGCGGCCGGCGCACCGCGATCGTCCGATGGCAGGAGCCAGGAGCCAGGTGCTTTTTCCTGGTCTCCCCATGGGGTGCAGGGCCCAAGCACCTGGGCCATCCTCCACTGCACTCCTGGGCCACAGCAGAGGGCTGGCCTGGAAGAGGGGCAACCGGGACAGAATCCGGCGCCCCGACCGGGACTAGAACCCGGTGTGCCGGCGCCGCAAGGCGGAGGATTAGCCTGTTGAGCCACGGCGCCGGCCGGGAATGAAATTCTTTTCTTATCAGCAGAGCCCTCATATTCATATTCCACTTAATTTTTAAAATATTTATTTATTTCTTTGAATGGCAGAGTATCAGAGAGAGAGGGAGAGAGATCTTCCATCCACTGGTACACTCCCCTAATGACTACAACTGCCAACACTGGGCCAGGCTGAAGGCAGGAGCCTGCAGTTCCATCCTGGTCTCCCACATGGGTAGCAGGGGCCCAAGTAGTTGGGCCACCTCCTGCTGCCTCCCAAGTGCATTAGCAAGAAGCTATCTTAAGTGTTACACTAAATGGCCACTCTACAAACAATGTCTATGTCTATACTGTACATACACAGTAAGTGTGATATTTTAATACATGTATATAATGTATAAAAATCAAATCAGGTACTTTGGAAATTTATAGTTACTAAATAAAAGTTAAAAAAAATGAAACCCAATAAAATCCTTGTAAAAAATCAAATCAGGGTAATTAGCATTACCTATCACCTCACTTACCATTTCTTTTTTTTTTTTTTTTTTTTGACAGGCAGAGTGGACAGTGAGAGAGAGAGACAGACAGAAAGGCCTTCCTTTTGCCGTTGGTTCACCCTCCAATGGCTGCTGCGGCCGGCGCACCGCGCTCCTCCGAAGGCAGGAGCCAGGAGCCAGGTGCTTTTCCTGGTCTCCCATGGGGTGCAGGGCCCAAGCACCTGGGCCATCCTCCACTGCACTCCCGGGCCACAGCAGAGGGCTGGCCTGGAAGAGGGGCAACCGGGACAGAATCCGGCGCCCCGACCGGGACTAGAACCCGGTGTGCCGGCGCCGCAAGGCGGAGGATTAGCCTGTTGAGCCATGGCGTCGGCCCATTTCTTTTTTTTTTAACTAGAGCCTAGGGAGATTACTGATGCCATAAACAAGAGTGTCAAATTGTTAAATCAACAACAGGAGTCACTGTGTACGTGCGTCTCATGTGGGATCTTTCCTTAATGTGTTGTCCAATGTGCCAATGTGCAGTAATGCTATAACTAGTACTGAAACAGTATTTTTACACCTTGTGTTTCTGTGTGGGTGCAAACTGATGAAATCTTTACTTAGTATATACTGAATCGATCTTCTGTATCTAAAGATAATTGAAAATGAAAACAAAAAACTTGGTGTTAAATTGTAAATTGCATAGAAAATTAATCAATTAAAAAAAATATATATCATGTAGGACCTCTGTCCTTAATGTGCTGTACACTGGGATTTAATGCTATAACTAGTACTCAAACAGTATTTTCCACTTTGTGTTTCTGCGTGAGTGCAAACTGTTGAAATCTTTACTTAACAGATACTAAACCGATCTTCTGTATACAAAGAGAATTGAAAATGAATCTTGATGCGAATGAAAGGGGAGAGGGAATGGGTAAAGGGGGAGGGTTACGGGTGGGAGGGAAGTTATGGGGGGGAATCATTGTTATCCATAAGATGTACCTTGGAAATTTATATTCTAAATAAAAGTTTAAAAAAAAGATTTATTTATTTATGTGAAAGTCATAGTTACAGAAAGAGAGAGACAGAGACAGAGAGAGACAGAGATCTGCCATGCACTGCTTCTCTCCCCCGATGGCTGCAATGGCCAGAGCTGGGCCAGGATGAAAGCAGGAGCCAGGAGGTTCTTCCAGGTCTCCCACGTGGGTGTCAGGTCCCAAAAACTTGGGTCATCTTCTGCTGCTTTCCCCAGACCATTAGCAGGGAACTGGATCGGAAGTGGAGCAGGGACACAAATTGGCGCCCTTGTGGGATGCTGGCATTGCAGGTGGTGACCTTACCTGCTCTGCCACAATACCAGCCCCAACTTATCACTTCTTTGTGTGGAGAACTTTCAAGATCCTGTCCTATTTTGAAATATACAATAAATCATTGCTAACTAGAGACACCCTACTGTGCTATAGAACATTAAAGCCTGTTCCTCCTACCTAACTCTACATTTGTACCTATTACCCATCCTCTATCTTCTCTTCCCTTCTCTTTCCTTCCTGGTAGACAATATTCTATTTTACACTTCCGTGAGATTAACTTTTTTAGTATCCACACATGAGTGAGAACAAGTGGTATTTATTTCTCTGTGCCTGGATTATTTGATTTAATATAAGGTCCTCCAGACTCATTCATGTTGCTGAAATATACTTGATAAATTTTTAATCAAAACTCAAAAGATGGGGCTGGTGCTGTGGCTCAGTGGGTTAAAGCAGCGGCCTGTAGCACCAGCATCCCGTACAAGCACCTGTTTGAGTCCTGGCTGCCCTGATCCACTTCTGATCCAGCTCCCTGTTACTGCCCCTGGGAGAGCAGCAGGGGATGGCTCAAGTGCTTGGGTTTCTGCACCCACATAGGAACCCGGAGGAAGCTTCTGGCTGGCGGCTTCCACCTAGCTGATGCGGCCATTTGTGGATGAAAGATCTCTCCCTGTCTCTCCTTCTCTGTCTCTCTAACTCTGCCTTTCAAATAAATAAATAAATCTAAAAAAAAAAAAAAACCTCAAAGATTATTTTAAAGGAATTTGATCCTAAAATGTTTAATAAATATTCCAGGAGCAGTAAACAATGCAGTTGAAACAATAGGGGACCAGCACTGTGGTGTAGTTGGTAAAGCCGCTGCCTGCAGTGCTGGCATCCAATATGGTTTGCCAGTTCAAGTCCCAGCTGCTCCACTTCCCATCCAGCTCTCTGCTATGGCCTGGGAAAGCAGCAAAAGATGGCCCAAGTGCTTGGGCCCCTGTACCCACATGGGAGATCCAGAAGAAGCTCCTGGCTCCTGGCTTCGGATCATAGCAGCTCTGGAAGTTGCAGCCATCTGGGGAGTGAATTAGTGGATGGCAGATCTCTCTATCTCTAGCCTCTGCCTCTCTCTAACTCTGCCTTTCAAATAAATAAATCAATCTTAAAGAGAGAGAGAGAGAGAGAGAGAGAGAGAGAGAGAGAGAGAGAGAGAAATAGTAGTTAGTAAGCCATGATAAGAAAAAAAGTTTGAAAAACAGGTTGAGGCCAAAGCATAGAATGCTGTGCAAATCAGAGTAAAGAATTTGACTAAAATCAATAGTCAAGTTTCATAGTGGTATGTATAGACTTTAGAGTCTGAGAAACATGGGTTTAATACCAATTCAACATTTACTAGTTTTGAGACCTTGGGCAAGTTAAATAATCTCGAGTCCCAAAGCCTCATCTGTAAAGCAAAGGTTGTAATCCTTATCTCAGAAGACTGTTAAAGAATAAAAGGGTAGCATATGTAAAGGGTTTAGTATAGTGTCCAAAACATGTTACTATTCAATCAGGAGCATATGACGTTATTAGGAAATGAGTAACAGGTTTCTGAGGACAGTTAGTAATGTTGGAGAAAAGAGTTAGCTAAAGGAGAGAGGGTGGTTGGGAAGCTATTGCATTATCAGGATAAGAGGTAACAGCAGAATAAAACAAAGGCAATGAGTACTCAAACTAGGATGGAAACTGGTTCTAGAACAGATGATGAAAAGGGAGGGAAGGAAAGAGAGAATGGATGGACTACTGGACAGACCCAGAGAGGTAAACAGGAACTGTTTAGAGGAAGAGATGGTTGAAAGCATTAGAGAGAACTCAGTATCTAACAGTAAGTTTGGGCAGGGTGGATATGGAATAATGTCTGCTGAAAGGAAAGGGCAGGGAGGGAAATAATAAAGGTCATAATCCCCAGCGAGTTGAGTCCCAGTGAAAGATACATAAACATCAGTGGTGAGTGCGGCTCTGGCAGGGCACACGATGGGCTCCGGCGAGTCTCCTGAATGATGTAGAGAAACAGAAGCTTCTCCAGGCCCACAGACAGGCTGCTTTGCAGCTCGGGAAGGTAAAATTCAGCTGGTGTAGGGGTCACTGTTACAGAAGTTTTCCTTTCTTTAGGGATCCCTGTATTGATCACCTACAAACTGCACTGACCTCTTCAGAGAAAAGAACAGCACATTGCTAACTGTAAGTCACCCCACACAGCTGTCCGTTCTTTCTTTTCTTTCTTTTTGTCCACTCTATTCTAAAAAGGCAAACACCTTAAGAACCCAGACTGGGCAATTTTATTTTACTTCTCACACAGGGTTAGGCCCAAAGAAAATGGCACACAACTGTCTGAACTGAATGAACATAAATGAAATTTAATATAAATATTCATGCACGATGATCACTGTAAGAAAGGCAAATGAGAATGATTACTGAAAAAAAGGCCACACAAATTATTATATTTCTGGTTGTGTGGTTATGTGATTTTAATCAAATATATTAGCTTCATTAGTGTCTAAACCAACTATGGATTCAGATCAAAGCTATATGTCAAATTTAATTTTAACCACAGACAATATCAAAAGATTGGTAAAATATTCTAAAAAGGCAACCTACCATGACCTCCTACCTGTAAATAATGAACAAAAACCAAGATTATTAACTCCCATATTTCACAACTAAGGTTACAAATCAAGACTTCCCTTTTCTCTAATTTAATGTCGACACCCCCTCCCATCATTAAAGAGATCCTACCTTTGGAAAATTAAATTTGCATTACTGACCTGTCAACAGAATGCATAATTTTGCATTATTTGTTCCCAATACTGCTAATGGGTTAATACTGAAACATACAAACTCAACATGTGTATTTACTGCTAGGACTAGTCTGTTGTACTATGAGACTCCCTGAGCTATCATGGGCTAAAATAAACTATGACCTAAGAGGGAGTAGAAGACATTTTCTTTAACTAGTTTGAAAATTTAGTTCCATTGCAATTGGCCTGTTAGTATCCCATTAAACAAATAATTGAAACTAGTTATTTTTAAAATTTTGATTCATGTTTCAAAGGGGATCAAATGCTTCAGAATATACAGATGCCAGAAGGAACAGTGTACGTATTTGCAAACAATTTTATTTCTACAATAGGTCTCTCTAGAAGCCCTGAAGCATAGCAACACTAAAAGGAACCTAGAGTCTATTAGAGGGAAAGACAGACAGAAGTCTTGTAAGAATCAAATAAGTTTCATAAAAGAAGCAACACTCAGTGTGAGTTTTGAACAATAAAACAACATGCACCAGGTGGGAGGAGAAAGAAGGAAAGAGAAGTGTGAAGTATGCTGGGCTTGGAGTGAAAAAGTGTCTTCAGCAACAGATGATCACAAAGTACAGATAAGGCAAAACCTTTGAGAGCTGCAGTTTACTCTTATTGATCAGTGGTTTTCAAACAGGTTGAAAATCACAACCAATTGTGAGGCTTTTATTAAAAAAAACAGAAATCCAGACCACAACCTAGTCTTACTGAGTTGGAATTACTAAGAATGTACCTGATGCCTGATTTTTTTTTTTAAGCTCAATAATGGTTTAAAAAAAGAAAAGGGAAAAGGAAAACAACGTACACATTGATCAACAGAGAAAGAGATTAATACAAGTAAGCAAATCATGACAGGACATAACATACCTTAGTTTAAAAATAGAACAGAATAGATCAGGGAGTACTGATGTTAAAGATCTCTAAAAAGATGAAGTTAAGTAAAAAGTGAAATGCAGAAACAAGACAGAGTGTGGCACCATTTAAGTAAAAAGAAAAACTTATGAAAAGGATAGACACAACACCTGTTATTCTTTTGTTTTATAAAGACATTATTAAAGCTTAGAAAAGGACAAAAGGTCATTTATGCCTTTTTTTTATTTTTTCAAGCATCTTAAATGTTTATTAAAAACTTGACCTGGTACTAATTTCTTATTTTACAAGTGAGAAATTAGACCTTATATAACTTGTACAAGGTCACACATTTAGTATACAAGGAATAAACCTATATTTTACCCTTATTATATTACTTTAAGGTTCATTCATTTTTTTTTACTTGACTTTTTAAAGAGCCATTTTCACAGCAAAATTGAACAGAAAATACAGAGTTCTCACATAACCTTTGCCTTCCTGAGCACCACACCCTACTATCAACATCCTGCATGAGTGTGGTACGTTGGTTACAATCAGTCAAGTCTATAGTTTACATCAGGTTCATGCTTGGTGTTGCACATTTTTTTTTTAAAGATTTATTTATTTATTTTGAAAGTAAGAGTTAGAGAGAGAAAGAGAGAGAGAAAGATATTTTCCATCTCCTGGTTCACTTCCCAGATGTCTACAACAAACAGCATTGGGCCAGGCTGATAGCAGACACCAGGAGCTTCATCAGGGCCTCCCCCATGGATGGCAGGGGCCCCAACACTTGGGCCATCTTCTGTTGCTTTTCCCAGGGCATTAGCAGGCAGCTGGATTGGAAGGGGAACAACCAGGATGCAAACCAGCATCCACGTGGGATGTTGGCATTGCAGAAGGCAGCTTTACTCGCTATGTCACAATGCTGGCCCCAGTGCTGTACATTCTAAAGCTTTGGATCAACGTATAGTATGTATCCACCACTACAATGTCATGCAATAGTTCTACTGCCCTAAAAATCCTCTGTGTTTTGCCTATTCTTCACTCCCTTTCCCTAATCTGTAGGCAACTGCTTATCTTTTTACTGTCTTTAGGGTTTTGCCTTTTCTAGGATGTCATATACTGGGAATCAGTTTGTGGATTTTTCAGATTGGCTTTGTTTACTTAGTAACATTCATTTAAGGTTTCTGGTATGGGCACTATGGCACAGTGGATTAAGCCGTTACTTAGGACACCCACATCTCATATTGGAGTGTCAGGTAAGTCCTGTTACTTGGCTTCTGATCCAGCTTTCTGCTAATGCCATTTTGGGAGGCAGCTCAAGTACTTGAGACCCATTTGGGACACCTGGATGGAGTTCCAGATCCCTGGCTTTGGTCTGGCCCAGCCAAGGCCATTGTGAGCATCTGGGGAGTGAGCCAGCAGATGGATGATCTCTCTCACTCTCATCAGTCACTTTGCCTTTCAAGTAGATAAAAATAAGTAAACATTTTTTCTTTTAAAAAAGTATCTTTTCATGGAGTGATAACTAACTCACTTCTTTTTAGTGCAAATAAATATTCTTTTGTATCACAATTTGTTTAACCTCTCACCTACTGAAGGATATCTTGGTTTTCTCCAACTTGGCAATTCTGAACAGTTTCTATGGACATCTCTGTACAGCTTTGTCTGTGGACATTATTGTGTTTTGAAATAATTTAAGTTCATTCTCACTTATTATTCTATGTAATTCTAAACTGATTAAAGGTTTTAGAGGTAAACCTTCATGTTTTAAGCCAAGAAAACTATTTTTTAAAGCTTTCTACATTGTCTTGAGACACATTCCTACTTAAGATTCATTTTTAAAGATCCACTGTATAAGGTTTGGTAAGCTACTTATATGTGAGAAGTCATTTCAAACCACTGAGGAAAAGATGATTTATCAACTAACTGATGTTAACAATGGCTAAGGACTTAGTAAAGTTGGAATCTGAACACCAAAATAATTTATAGAGGAAGCAAATATTTTAAGGTAAGAAAGATTTAAAAATTCTGTAACTTGGTATGAGGAAGGCATTGCATGTATAATGAAAAGAATAGCTTTAATAACAATAAAATAACATTTTCCATACATCCCCCCAAAAAAGAACTTAATAGCCTTGATATATGAAAACTCTTGTACATAATACAAAGCAAACACCAAAAAGGGGGGTATGGGAGACACACAGAACATAAACTAGAAATTTAGATGGGGAGAAATGTAATCAGTATATGAAAAGAAGCTAAATCTTACAAGTAATCAAAGAAATGAAAATTTTAAAAAGAAATATTTTTCAATTATCAGACCAATAAATATTAAAAAATACATAATTCCAAGTGAAAAGTATATGGCAAAAGATCCACTCACAAGTATTGATGGCCATATAATCTAAAAATATAAATTAAAGGGACAGGCATCTTGTCTAAGCATTAAGATTTTCACATCCCATATGGGAGTTTCAAGGCCTAGCTCTGCTCCTGATTCCAGCTTCTTGCTGATACACACCCTGGGAAGCAGCAGGTGATGGTTCAAGTACCTGGTCCTTGTCATTCATGTAGGAGACCAGGATTGAGTTCCTGGCTCCCAGCTTTGGTCTGGCGTAGCCATAGCCACTGTGGGCATTTGATGAGTGAACCAGAAGATAAGAGAGACATAAGAGCTCTGTCTGTTGAACTCTGTCCCTCAAAAAACAAAAACCACAAATAAATTTCTAAAGAACAGTTAATACCAAAATTTTACCCCAACAATGCTGCTAGGATTTACCCAAAGGAAATGATAAGTATATACTATAGTACATATTCCCTGAAAATATTCAATATGAAGAATAACAGGAAACTAGCTAAATAAATTAAATTAGGGTATAGCCATTCAATACTATTCAATTATTTTAAAAAGAATATGCTAGAGCTATGTTTTGCATTTTTAAAACTGTCATACATAGGGCCTGTGTTGTGGCGCAGCGGGTTAAAGCCCTGGCCTAAGGCACTGGCATCTCATATGGGCACCAGTTCTAGTCCCGGCTGCTCCTCTTCCGATCCAGCTCTCTGCTATGGCCTGGGAAAGCAGTGGAGGATGGCCCAAGTGCTTGAGCCCCTGTGCCCACATGGGAGACCCAGAGGAAGCTCCTGGCTCCTGGCTTCAGATTGGCACAGCTCTGGCCGTTGCGGCCATCTGGGAGTGAACCAGTGGATGCAAGACCTTTCTCTGTCTCTACCTTTCTCTGTAACTCTTTCAAATAAATAAAGATAAATCTTTAAAAAAAAAAATAAAATTGTTATACATAAAGTACAGCAGGTTCAAAACAACCAGCAATTTCTATATACAAATACCTATATGTTTACATACATAAAGAAAAAGTTCAAATCTTTAACTTTAGGAAGGCAGTGATTTTTACATTTTATACATTTACGTATTATTGGAATTTTTCTAATGAGAATGTATACCTTTAATAATTAGGAAAAGAAGTAATAAAACTTGGGCAAATAAATGGCATTGGCAGAAAAATCACATTTTAAAGCAGAGGACCGGGGCTGGTGTTGTGGCATAGCAGGTAAAACTGCCGCCTGCAGTGCTGGCATCTCATATGGGCGCCGGTTTGAGTCCCAGCTGCTGCACTTCCGATCCAGCTCTCTGCTGTGGCCTAGGAAGGCAGAAGATGGCCCAAGTCCTTGGGTCCCTGCACCCACATAGGAGACCCGGAGGAAACTCCTGGCTCATGGCTTTGGATCAGCGCAATTCCAGCCATTGCGGCCATTTGGGGAATGAATCAATGGAAGGAAGACCTTTCTCTCTCTCTGCCTCTCCTCTCTCTGTGTAACTCTAACTTTCAAGTAAAAAATAAAGAATAAATAAATAAAGCAGAGGACATTCCCAGAGAGCAGTCTGTCAGACTTACTTAGTATCTGTGTAGATGTGTAAAAGTATACATCGGGAAAGATGTTTATCGTAACATGCTCACAGATGACACCATGACAGGAATCACATGAACGTAAAGCAGCGTTATTACTGATAGGAGCTGCCAAGTTATTTCTTATCCAGGCTATTTCAGAATTCATCTGTACATAAGACTAAGGAATAACATCTAATGTTGAACTTCAAGCCAAGCAGGACTCAAATCTGTTGCTGTAAACATACAATAGAGCCAAGATTAATAAGAATAGTTATACCCAGAAAAAAACTGTTAACCTGAAAAGCATTATTAAGAGGGCAGGAACTTGGCACAGCAGTCAGGATACCACTTAGGATGCCAACATTCCAAATCAGAGTACACCTGATTGAGTTGCACTCACTTATTTGAGTCCTGGTTCCATTTCTCTTTTTCTTTCTTTAAACACTGCAACATCTTTTTAAAGACTTTTATTTACTTATTTGAGAAGTAGAGCTACAGACAGAGAGGAAAAGAGACAGAGAGAAAGGTCTTCTATCTGGTGGTTCATTCCCCAAATGGCCGCAACAGCTGGAGCTGGGCCAATCCGAAGCCAGGAGCTTCTTCCGGGTCTCCCGTATGGGTGCAGGGGCCCAAACACTTGGACCATTTTCCACTGCTTTTCTAGATCATAGGAAGAGAGCTGGAATGGAAGAGGAGCAGCTGGGACATGAACCTGTGCCTATATAGGATGTCAGTACTGCAAGTGGAGGCTTAGCCTACTAGATCACAGCGCCAGCCCCCTGGTTCCACTTCTAATTCCAGCTTCCTGCTAATGCACACCTTGGAGAGTACCCTGTGATGGTTCAAGTACTTGGGTCTCTGCCATCTACACTGGAAACCTATAGTGAGTTTCTGCTCCTGGCTTCAGCCTGTCCCAGCTCTACCTATTGTGAGCACTTGGGGAGTGAGCCAGCAGACAGGAGATCGATCTCTCTCACTGGCTCTCTCTCTCTCTGCTATTCAAATAAAATGAAAATAAATAATTCAAAATACATATTAAGAAAATTAGAAGTATGAGAAAAACAAAAAGTTAAGCTTCAAAGAGAAAGAGTACAGATGAGTATCTAAGTCAGTTCTCTACTGCCTAGAATATAATGATTTAAGAAAAGTATTTCAGTAGTACCAATTAAGTTTACTCATTAACTCTAAAACATTTCAGTGTTTGGTTGGCCTAGTCATTCAGAGATAAGTACCCAAGAAAAGAGGGAAGGCATGAAGAAGTGAAAGACTACATGGTTTAGAATTGTTCAGAAATTTCTATAACACAGAAATCATGGGATTTCCAAATACCTTGGGCAATTTAATCTTCCATGTCTAAAAGGGTTTGTGATTCTAATAACAATTAGTTAAGTGAAAATTTTGGATTAAAACCATTTTGGACACCTTCTCTAAATCCCTTCCCAAGACAAAAATGACAACTGCCTTCTTTTTTTTTTTTTTTGACAGGCAGAGTGGACAGTGAGAGAGAGAGACAGAGAGAAAGGTCTTCCTTTTGCCATTGGTTCACCCTCCAATGGCTGCCGCGGTCGGCGCGCTGTGGCCGGCACACCGCGCTCATCCGATGGCAGGAGCCAGGTGCCAGGTGCTTTTCCTGGTCTCCCCATGGGGTGCAAGGCCCAAGCACCCGGGCCATCCTCCACTGCACTCCAGGGCCACAGCAGAGAGCTGGCCTGGAAGAGGGGCAACCGGGACAGAATCCGGTGCCCCGACCGGGACTAGAACCCGGTGTGCCAGCGCCGCAAGGCGGAGGATTAGCCTGTTGAACCACGGCGCCGGCTGACAACTGCCTTCTTTATCCCCTGCTATACTTCACACATATTTCTATTATAACATTATCAAAAAGCACTTTTTCTTTTATTTTTTTTTTTAAAGATTTATCTATTTACTTGAGAGGCAGTTACAGAGAGAAAGAGAGACAGAAAGAGAGGTCCTCCATCTGTTGGTTCACTACCCAAATGACAGCAATGGCCAGAGCTGGGCCAATCCAAAGCCAGCAGCTTCCTCTGGGTCTCCTATAAGGGTGCTTGGGCCATCTTCTTCTGCTTTCCCAGGCCATTTCCAGGGAGCTGGATTGGAAGTGGAGCAGCTGGGACTCAAACCAGCACCCATATGGGATGTCACCACCACAGGTGGATGCTCAACCCACTACCCCACAGTGTTGGCCCCTATTTTTGCTTTTCTTCCTACAAAATTTTGATACTACTGAAGGCAGGGGTCACATCTTATTTGTTAAATTCTGATACCTAGTGGAGTGCCTTGTACAAGGTAAACAGTTAAAAGGTAGGAAGGATAGACTTGGGGAGAAGGTAACAGGGAGATAGACAGAAAGCAAGTAGGTATTGTGGTGCAGCAAGTTAGGCCACTGCTTGGGATGCCCACATCCCATACTAGAGTTCTGGTTTGAGTCCCCTTCCAATCCAGCTCTTGGCTAGCGCATCTGGGAAGCATCAGATGATGGCTCAAGCATTTGAGTCCCCGCTACCCACATGGGAGACTCAGATGGAGTTCTGGGCTTGGGCTTTGCCCTGGCCCAGTCCCAGATGTTGTGGCCATTTGGGGAGTGAATCAGCAAATGGAAGATCTCTCTCTCTCTCTTACCCTCTTTCCCTCCCACTCTCTGTCACTCTGCCTTTCAAATAAATAAATAATCTTTTTTAAATAAAAGAAGGAAGAAAGGAAAGAGTGAAGGAAATTCTTACACATATGATGTAGTTCATGTGACCTTCGAAAAATAACAAATGACTGTCATCTTTGGATGTTTTCCTAACTTCTGTCAAAAGCAGTGCCATAATTACTTAGGTCTGCTATGTGCTAGTTTAGACAACAGTACCTGACTTCATTATGAAACAAGATTATAGTTGTTAAGACTCTATTTTAAGAGTCAAAACATCTTTACAAGACTACCTTTCTTTGGAAGGAGAATACTAGTAAGAAACTTAAAAACAGAGGAAATACACATCAAAAGTAAATTCCCTTGATTTTGGTAACTGTCTTGAAGCATATAAGAAAATGTCCTTGTTCTCAGGAAATATACATAAAGTAGTATGAATAAAGAGGCATGAAGCTTATTACATAGTCTCAAGTGATTTAGAAAAATACATAAATAATGTAAGAATGAGTACATTGACATATGAGGGCACTTCAAAAAGTTCATGGAAAACAGAATCAAAGGATGCTTATTTTTGTGCAAAGATTTTACATCCATGCATAGTTTTATCATAATATGCATTTTCTATGAAGTTTTTGAAGAGCCTTTATGCAAGGATATTTTTCTTTCTAAACATTTATTTATTTATTTGAAAGTAAGAGTTAGACAGAAGGAGAGACAGGGAGAGATTTTTCATCTGCTGGTTTATTCTTCAAATGGCTGCAATAGCCAGGGCTCAGCCAGGCTGAAGCCAAGAGCTTCACTGTGGTCTCCCACATGGTGGCAGGGGTCCAAGTACTTAGACCCTCTTCTGCTTCTTTCCCAGGAGCATTAGCACAGAGCTGGATTGGAAGTGGAGCAGCTGGGACACAAACCAGTGTTCATAGTGGATGCTGGCATCACATGAGGCAGCTTTACATGGCACGCCATGATGCCGGCCCAGCAATATGCATGGATTTTTAAAAAAAAAATTTCTACACCAAAATAAACTTACATTTTAATTCTATTTTCCACAAACATTTTAAAGTAGCTTTGAATACAATACAGAGAGAGAGGAAAAAGGGGGGAAAAAAGGCAAAATGTTAACAAATGTAGGGTATAAATACCAGGTATAGTATTTTTTTTTTTTTTTTGACAGGCAGAGTTAGACAGAGAGAGAGACAGAGAAAAAAGTCTTCCTTCCGTTGGTTCACTCCCCAAATGGCCTCTACGGCTGGTGTGCTGTGCCAATCCAAAGCCAAGAGCCAAGTGCTTCCTCCTGGTCTCCCATGCAGGTGCAGGGCCTAAGCACTTGGGCCATCCTCCACTGCCTTCCTGGGCCACAGCAAAGAGCTGGACTGAAAGAGCAACCGGGACAGAATCCGGTGCCCCGACCAGGACTAGAACCCGGGGTGCCAGTGCCGCAGGCGGAGGATTAGCCTGGTGAGCCACGGCGCCAGCCATAGTATTCTTGCGACTTTTCTGTAAGCTTGAAATTATATAAAAATAAAATATTACCAAGAAGTTTATGTTAACCTACCTACAATCATAAAGTAAGTTATTAAGCAAAAGCATATAGAAGGGTACTTACATGGAATTGAACATTCCCATTAGGGCAGTAAAACAAAAGCCAATTGCAAACATGGATTTCATTCGAACCTGAAAGGAGACCACAAATTGTCATTTCACACTAAAGAAAACTACCACTAAAGCGTATCCCAGAGACAGGCGTTTGGCCTTGTGGTTAAGATGTGGGTTGTAACACCCTTGTGCTACCTCAGAATGCCTGTGTTTGCTTCCTAGCTCCACTCCAGATTCCAACTTCTTGCTAATACAAATCCCTGGGAGGCAGCAGTAATTGCTCAAGTAGTTAGTTCTGTACAACTCACAGGATAACCCGGATTGAGTTCCAAACTCTCAGCTTCAGTCCCAACTGGGTATCATTGTGAATATCTGCGGAATGAACTAGTGGGTGAGAACTTTGTTTATCTCCCTCTGTCTATCTCTGCCTCCCAAATAAACAAATGGAAACATTTTTCCTTAAGTCTTGCTTTTATATCATTTTTTAAAAAGTACTCCTCACAGGAGCTGGTGTTGTGGTTTGGCTAGTTAAGTTGCTACTTGCAATACTGGCAGCCCACATGGGTACCAGTTCAAATCCTTGCTGTTCTACTTTCATTCCAGGAAGCTGCTAATGTGCCTGGAAAAGCAGTGGAAGATGGCCCAAGTATTTGGGCTCCTCCCACCCATGTGGGAGACCCGGATGGATTTTGGGGCTCCTGGGTTTGGCCTGGCCCAGGATTAGCTGTTTTGGTCATTTGGGGAGTGAACTAGTGGTTAGGAGATCTCTCTCTCTCTCTCCTCCTCTTCTCTCTGTAACTCTGACTTTCAAATACATAAATAATCTCTTAAAAAAAAAAAAAGTATTCCTTATAAAAACCTGTTTGTTGGCTAACCCATCCTCAATCTCTAACTCCTCTTTTGTTACTTTGTGAAGAATAATATTGGGGTGATCACATGACCCAACTCTGACCAGTGAATTATAAATAAAAGCACTGGATGAAATTTTATTATTTACTTATTTATTTAAGATTTATTTATTTGTTTGAAAGGCAGAGTTACAGAGAAAGAAGATTCAGAGAAATCTTCTATCCACTGGTTCATTCCCCAAATGGCTGCAATGGCCCAGGCTAGGCCAGGCTGAAGCCTTAGGTCAGGAGCATCTTCTGGGTCTCCCATGTGGGTGTAGGGGCCCAAAGACTTGGGCTGTTTTCCACTGTTTCCCCAGGAACATTAGCAGGGAGCTAAATTGGAAGTGGAGCAGCCAGGACACTAACCAGTACCCATATGGGATACCGGCACTGCAGACAGCGGCTTAACCTGCTGCACCTTGTAGATGGAACTTAAAAAAAAATTCAGTCTAGGTATCCCACAAAGGAGGCAAGAACCCAGTTACCTGGACCACCATTCTGCCTCTCAGGGTCTGCATTAATAGGAAGCTGGAATCAGGAGCTGGAGACAGGAATCAAATGCAGGTACTGCGATGTAGGGCACAGCTGTCTTAATTGCTAATCTAAACACCCACCCTGCATGGGATTTTTACAAAGAAAACTTGGCTAGCATATTCTTCAACTTTTCGCCTATTCTTCTTGCTTAGAATGAAGAACAAAATGCCTGAAGACAAAGCAGCTATCAAACAACCCAGCAATCTTAAGCTAAAGACCTAAGTCTTGAAGGGCATGACTGAGCTGCTAGCCTGAGACTACCACCTATCGGTTTTGAGCAAGAAAATGAGCCTTTATTTGTTTTAAAACATTGTTGGTTAGGTATTCTGTTATTTCTAACTAAAGTCTTTCTTAATTACATATGCTGTAAGTATATTAATAAATGAAAATTAATAAAGAGGTAAGATTAACATATATTATCTCTGGATCACTGATGTTTAGGTAATTTTAACTTCTTTTTTCAGTTTCCAAATTTGCTATGGTAAACATGTAATATGTGTCAACAGAGAAGAAAAGCTATTTTGAAAATATGCACTTTTAAATTACAATCTCTCTTGGGGTAGGCATTTGGCATAATAGTTAACAGTGTCATTTGGCATACCTACAATCCCACATCAGAGTGCCTGGGTTCAAATTCTAGTTCTGTTTCTAAAGATTTATTTATTTATTTGAAAGTCAGAGTTAACAAAGGCAGGGAGTTCTATCCACTGCTTCACTCCCCAAATGACCACAATGGTCAGGGCTGGGCCAGGTTGAAGCTAAGAGCCAGGAGCTTCTTCTAGGTCTCCCGCATGGGTGCAGGAGCCCAAGTACTTGGGCCATTTTCTACTACTTTCCCAGGCCATTAGCAGGAAGCTGGATCAGAAGCTGAACAGCAGGGACTGAACAAGTGCCCATACAGGATACTAGCACCACTGATGGTGGCGGCTTAACTGGCTGTATCCCCATTCTGGCTCTATTTCTGATTCTAACTTCCTGCTAATTCATATCCTGGAAGGCAGCAGGTAATGGCTCAAGAAGTTGGGTTCCTGACATCTAGGTAGCAGATCTAGATTGAGTTCTGGGCTCCTGGCTTCTACCTTGCCCAGCCCTGGCTGTTGTGGGCATTTGGGGAGTGACCCAGAGGATGAAATATCTCTCTTACTGTATTTCATATAAGCTTAAAATTTTTAAAATTACAGTCTTTCTTAAAAATGATTTCAAGAAGATAAAGAAGCCTCTTAGTAAGTCAGAGAAAACTTATGCACAATTCAGATGTCTTGTATAAAATAAATAGGAGTAGAAAAACTAGCCAAGCTATATAACTAGGCTATCTATGTCTTAGGAAGACAAGCTTGAACAGAGTGTACTCTTGACAAATGACGAGTAAATGAGTAATGAAATCACTATCCCTTATACTTTATGGAACATGTGACAGTCAGAACAAAAGGTCTCTTAAAGAACAAAAAGCAATAATGAATGTCATCTATAAAGTTCTAATTTCTATACAGGAATAATATTAGTCACCATAAAACCAAAGATGCAGCATTCACACACAGAAGAAAAAGAAAACAACCTACTTCTTTGAAACCAAGCAAGAACTGTGTGAAGTGGACAAATTATAACCTCTCAGATAGCCTTAAAAAGGTACTGACATTATTAAAATGAAGTTCAAGAGCAGTGGCATATATTTTCACTTCCGTTTGGTACAGGAACATCCATAATATTATTTATAGCATTCTTAGGTGACACATTTCTGAAAAGGCTAAGTGTAATGCACCTGATGCAAATCAGTTTTTCGCTGAAAACATTATGTGGTTTACCATCAAGTTATATTTAGGACTATTACCATTGATAGATCTCTGTTGTTATTCTTCAGTTTCTCTTCTTGCCTCTCTGAAAAGAAGTAACGAAATGGTTAAAACACACAGTGCTAAGCACAAAGCAGTTGTTTATCTGCCACTGGAGATTACAAAAGCACTCTATCTCAACATCAGTTAAGATAAAGTGAATACCTGGAAAACTGTATACTTTGTATTAACAGAAAATCCAAATATAGCAAAGCACCAAAACATTTCATTTTAAAGGCATAAAAAAATCCCTAAAGTTTTAAAAACATTACCTCTGACATTATATGTCTTAACTCTGTTCATTAAGATGTACACTTACATTACACCAACAGTAACTACCAGTCAATTAACCCTTAAGTGTACCATATGATTGTGCATAGATGCTTCATATATTAATTACTTCTCTCTTAACATTTTCTTCCCTTTTTCATTTTTTCTACAGAAGCATAGTCTAAATATTATAAGCCAGTTGATAGGATAAATTTGGAATTCAAGTTCTTTCATATCACAATCTAATCAATATAAAAGTAAACAATCTTACAGTTATTTGTAAAGCTAGGACATTCGGCCTGTAATTCAAAAAAACTGCTATATACCTAGAAATTACTAAAGTACTCAAACTCCTAAAGAAGCCTCAAATGCACATTAATGCCATACTTACTCATACTGTATTCCAACAACATAAAGGATTTCATTGTTGTACCTGTGAAGAACAGGTCCAGCAAGGGGGAAATGACTTGTGAAAGATAACACAGGTATTTGTAGCAAAGCTAGGACTAGAATCCATGTTTCCCAACTCCCTGCTAAATGGTCTTTCTATATAACATGCTTTCTTTGATCCTGCATAAGTATTTTATCACCAAGGATCAATTTATTCTACAAGTGTTGATTAAAATACTTCAAAAATTTCATGGAAAAATGAATTTATCTTTTAATTTCAAAATTCCACAAACTGAACAAACATACAAAAATCTCCACCTTCATAAAAAATTATGGTATAGGCCGGCGCCGTGGCTCAACAGGCTAATCCTCCGCCTTGCGGCGCCGGCACACACCGGGTTCTAGTCCCGGTCGGGGCGCCGGATTCTGTCCTGGTTGCCCCTCTTCCAGGCCAGCTCTCTGCTGTGGCCCGGGAGTGCAGTGGAGGATGGCCCAAGTGCTTGGGCCCTGCACCCCATGGGAGACCAGGAAAAAGCACCTAGCACCTGGCTCCTGCCATCGGATGAGCGCGGTGCGCCGGCTGCAGCGCGCCGTCCGCGGCAGCCATTGGAGGGTGAACCAACGGCAAAGGAAGACCTTTCTCTCTGTCTCTCTTCTCACTGTCCACTCTGCCTGTCAAAAAAAAAAAATTATGGTATAAAAACAGAATAATAGAAAAATATATTCTGGAACAAAAAAATATGCCTTGGGTGTGAAGACTGGCAGGTAAAGGAAAGGAAGAAATAATAAGCCTACAGGGCCAGCGCTGCAGCTCAATAAGCTAATCCTCCATCTGCGGCGCCGGCACCCTGAGTTCTAGTCCCAGTTGGGATGCCAGATTCTGTCCCGGTTGCTCCTCTCCCAGTCCAGCTCTCTGCTGTGGCCTGGGAAGGCAGTGGAGGATGGCCCAGGTCCTTGGGCCCTGCACCCGCATGGGAGACCAGGAGAAGCACCTGGCTCCTGGCTTCAGATAAGCGCAGTGCGCCGGCCGTGGTGGCCATTGCGGAGTGAACTAACAGAAAAGGAAGACCTTTCTCTCTGTCTCTCTCTCACTGTCCACTCTGTCAAAAAAAAAAAAAAAAAAAAAAAAAAAAAGAATAAGCCTACAGAAGAACAAGCCTTTTCCTTGGGTGTAAAAGGATACAGACAGTAGTAGGTCTGGGATAATTAAGATTTACAGAAGAAACCAAGCTGGAGTTATGGTCCATCTTGGGGATTGGAAGCTCTTTTTCTACATGATCAGTTCTCCCATAATGTAACAAGTCTTTGTTATTTTTAAAATTATTAATCAATTAATTAATTTTGTAAAAAAGGCAGAGAGGTAGACAGAGAGATAACTCTCATCTGCTGGTTTACTTCCTCAAATACCTTCAATAGCCAGGGATGGGCCAGTTCAAAGCCAGGAGTCAGGAATTCAATCTGAATCTCCCATATCTGGGGCTGGGACCAATGTATTTCAGCTGCCATCTGTCTCCCAGAGTGCACGTTAGCAGGAACCTGGGAGCACTGTGATGGTTCATCGTAGGCATGTCATATCAGAGTGCCTGGGTTTACGTCTTGGCTCTGCTTCCGATTCCAGCTGACTGGTAATGCACACGCTGAGAGGCACCATGTGATGGCCAAGTGCTTGGGTTCCTGGGTCCTGGCCTAACCTCCACTGTTGTGGGCATGTGGAGAGTAAGCCGGCAGATGGAAGATTTCTCTCTGTCTCTCTCACTCTGCCATTCAAATAAGTAAATAATTTTCTTTAAAAAGTGTGTGGGAAAACAGAACTAAAAGTTAATGTAAATTTTCTATGAACTTTTTGAAACCTCCCCTCATAGTGGTTCTGTCTCTCTGGACAACTCTGACTGATATACACATGGACCTAACAGGCAACCAACCCACAAGCCCTCCCGCGACACACGGCATACAACCATGAACTTAGCCAACTGAATTCTTTCCCTCAGGAAATTAAACCAAAAAATCTTAGGAACACAAATCAATTATGGGATTAGAAGTAAAAAAATTTGCAATATAATATTGGTTCTCAAACTTCTGTTTGCCTAAAAATGATCTTGGCTTTTATTTTATTTTTTTAAAGTAGACCCCCAGGTCCTACACTCAGAGACTCGGATTCCATAAAGTCTTGGGACTGAGGGTTTGGTCCTTTCATTTTTAATACGTATCTCAAGTAACACGGATGCAGGTTTTCCAGAGATCATGCTGACAATTTTAAGATACAAAGAACTCAATGACACAAGACAAAATTTGGTGAAGAGAAGAGTTTAACGCCAGCAAAACACAACAGAGAAAGTGGGGAAGTTGAATAGAAGAGAAAGAAGAAACAAAAACAGTGGGGCTGCAAAGGGACCCTCCCACTGTCAAGGGTTTCCTCAGGGCTTGCTCTTCTCGCAGAAGGTTCCTGCCTTCCAGTAACCATGTAGCTCTGCTTTTCCTAAGTTTCTGTTCACATATGTGACTTGAGAAAATTTAAAGGCAGCCTAAAAAGCTAAAACAGGTCCATACATAAGAGGGAAATGTAAGAGTCCAAACCTCTGCTCCTGAAATTAAGAATGGGGGACATAATATCTTCAGATAAAATACCAAAGATATCCTAGTTTCAAATTAATAGCCCTATCAAGGCTTGTTATCAAAGAGCTCTACCTGGTAAAATCAGACACTTTGCTTCTCAGAAACCCTTACTATTGCTGACCAATTCCTTCATTCTAGTCCTCCTCCTTGCCAAGGACTATGTATCTTTTTATTTAAAATTCATTTTCACTTTACTTGAAAGGCAGAGAGAAATACAAACAGAGAGAGATCCTCCCTCCATCCACTGGCTCACCCCCTAAAGGCCTGCAGCAGCCACAGCTGGGTCAGGCCGAAACCAAGAGTCCAGAACTCTGTCCAGATTTCCCAGGTGGGCGGCAAGGACACAAGCACTCGAGCCACCATCTGCTGTATCCCACAGGTGTGAATTAGCAGGAAGTTGGATAGGAAGCAGAGCAGCCAGGACCTGAGCCAGGCACTCCCTGTGCCAAATGCTCATTCCCATTTATCTTTTTATGAAAAAACTCAAGTGGAAAATCTGAACAAAGGAAAGGTAAGACTGAGTAACAACTAAATCATAGATAGTATCAATACATGGAAATAATTATCATTCTAAAAAGTTGCTGGAGATGAATAGCAAATCTCACTGTAGGTTGATTGGCAGCAAATTCAAAAGAAAAATAAATTGATTCAAGCAGTGTCCATAAAAAAAAATTCTAACAGTCGCCGCTTTTACTAACATTGAAAACTCAAAGAAATAGCTTCCACTATTTTTTTTAAAAAAAAGATTTGTTTATTTGAGAGGTAGAGTTACAGAGAGAGGGCGAAACAGAGAGAAAGGTCTTCCATCTGCTGTTTCACTCCCCAAATGGCTGCAATGGCCGGAGCTGGGCTGATCCGAAGCCAGGAGCCAGGAGCCTCTTCTGGGTCTCCCATGCAGGTGCAAGGGCCCAAGGACTTGGGCCATCTTCTGATGCTTTCCCAGGCCGCAGCAGAGAGCTGGATCGGAAGAGGAGCAGCCAAGACACAAACCAGCACCCATATGGGATGCCGGCACCAGAGGCAGATGCTTAACCTGCTTAAGCCGGCTCCCGCTTTTTGTTTTTAATCAAAACACCTAATATTCCATAGTAGTACTATAATAAATTGTACCTGGCTGGGTTTTTCACAGTGTGTCTAATGGTGGAAATGCCAAGGTGAAACAGACTAGAAGCAATTTTATCAAGTCCAAAACAAAGCAGTTTAGGTTTAGAGATATCTGATAGTCCAGCTTTTAAGCAACTACTTATAAATATTATGTCTTGTAACTTCTGATTATAAGATTTTGATGAGCAACTCCTCATAAATATTTTTACTTGAAATTTCTGATAAGATATTTTTGGTGAGAAAAACAATTCAAGGCTGCATTCCATGTTAAGATAATTTGAATTCACATACTTTATGTTGTCAGTTTAAGAGTACAGAGTAATTTGCCTCCCACTTTCATACCTTTCCGATCTTTTTTACAAACAGTTGTCCATGCTCAGTGGCTTCACTTCCTATGCATTATCTCCTTAATCTATACAATCTGCTCTGCCCCCCACTTTACCACTGAAACTGTTCTGGCTAAAAATCATGAATAAACCCCTATATCTTAGACATTTAACAGCAACACTAGACCCTTCCTGCCTACTAAAAAATCTTCACTCAATTTCTGTGACATAGCTCCTTTCCCATTTCTGGCAATACTTTTCCAGAGTCCACTTCTGCTACCCCCTTACATTTCTATGTTTCCTTAAGACTCTTCTCATGGGACCGGTGCTGTGGTGTAGCAGGTATAAGCTGCCACCTGCAACACTGGCATCTCATGTGGGCGCTGGTTTGAGTTCCGGCTGCTCCACTTCTGATCCACCTCTCTGCTATTGCCTGGGATACAGGGGAAGATGGCCCAAGTGCTTGGGCCCCTGCACCTGTATGGGAGACCCAGAGGAGGCTCCTGACTTCAGATGGATCCAGCTCTGGCCATGGCAGCCATTTGGGGAATGAACCTCGGATGGAAGACCTACCTCTCTCTCTCTCTCTCTCTCTCTCTCTCTGCCTATCTGTAACTCTGCCTTTCAAATACATCTTTTCAAAAAGGGGGCTGGGGGGCAGGGAGAGAGACTCTCCTTATCCTCAGCCCTGTGTGGTAACTCTTGTGATCTAGTTTACCTTATGGATTCGATTACTACACACAAGCACAGGATTCTAAATTCTATTTGTAGCCTTTATCTCTGCCAGCACCCAAAGTGTAACATCCCATGCTGTATCAAACCATGCCACAGCAGTGTCACACAGACATTTCAAACTCAACAGATTCAGACCTGAAATCATCATCTCTTTCCTTCCTCATCCCAATCTCCATTTCTTCCTCCATTATTTCTTACCCAAATCAGAAATCTAGGCATTTTCCTCATGCCTCTCCAGACCCCACCTGTAATAATCATAAAGTCTTATTTACTTCTGCTTCCTCTACATCTGTTAAATTTGTATCATCTACTGCCTTCCCACGGCTATTGCCAAAGTTTAGCTTTATATCATTTTTGTGACCGGGTCACTTCAAAAGCCTCATCACTTCCCTACCTCCAAAATGGTCC
The DNA here is from genome assembly GCA_949820135.1 of Sylvilagus floridanus. Classification (NCBI taxonomy): domain Eukaryota; kingdom Metazoa; phylum Chordata; class Mammalia; order Lagomorpha; family Leporidae; genus Sylvilagus; species Sylvilagus floridanus. The sequence goes on from OX463225.1 coordinate 127,325,056, forward strand.
CTTTTCCAATTTTTCCTCCATACTATTATCAGTTGTCTTCTTTTAACACAATCTCATGTCAAGCTTCTGTTTAAATCCTTTAAAGGTTGTCTAAAGCCTTCTTGATAGAAGTTAGATTTCTCACTAGTTCCTCTGACATTGAAAACTTGGAGAAATAGCTTCCACTTCAAAAAAAATTTTATTTATTTATTTCAGAGGTAAAATTATAGACAGAAAGAGGGAGAGACAGAGAGAAAGATCTTCCATCTGCTGGTTCACTTCCCAAATGGTTGCAATGGCCAGAGCTAGGCTCATCTGAAGCCAGGGGACAGGAGCTTTTTCCAGGTCTCCTATGCAGGTGCATGGGCCCAAGGACTTGGGTCATCTTCCACTGCTTTCCTGGGCCATAGCAGAGAGCTGGATTGGCCTGTACTTTACACATCTTTCACTTCTTACACTAACTAATTTGTAAATTCTGGAATGTACCCTGTTATTATATCCCTATCGTATCACACACAGTTGCTACAAGAATTTTAAAATGCACAGTATAGTGTGTTACAGATGTAAGTTGTAATAAATACTTAATAGCATTTTACTTATATTTATTTAGCTAACTAACACTAACATTTCCAGATTCAGCTGAAGGATTACATCTTCAAGATAACCTGATCCCACAAGTAGACTGGGATATCCTCTTTCTTTAATTTTATAATACTCAAAATAAATCTTTATAGAAGTTACTTATTGTACTGCAAAGCTATGATTTATTTTTTGGTCTGTTCTCCTTCCCTGGAGAGAGTTGGTAAAAACAGAATTTTTTTCTATTTTGGTTCTCTAGTGCCTAATAGAGTCACTTACAAACACAGAGTAGATGTACAACAGCATCCTGACACAGGATTAAATGAATAGGCCATTTAAAAAACATCTGCTACCTCTACACTAAATTGCAAAGCTTTAGTTAGAACGGAACAGAGGCATCGTTCAGCCTCGTGGATTTCTTCTATGCTAGTACAGTTGTGATACAGGTTTTACATTGTTTCTGAACCAAATACATAATGTTACAACCATTTTTTCCTGATTTTAGAATCAGGAAGCACCATAAAATATAAACCATATATAATCACTTATGAATTGTCTTCTGGGAACCTTTTGGGAGCAGAATTACTTAAATTCTAAACTACACTGAAAAACCAAAAACATATGGTCATTTTCTCAGGGAAGACAAAACTCACTTAGCAGAAAATCTCCTACTCTTTGGAAGATTTCCATCATTAGTCAATTTTCAGTGGGGAACTCATGGCAATATATTTAAGAATGGCAATAATAAACATAAGTAACCTAAGTTTAATTAGAAATAATCATCTAGAATATAAAAATAATGTACTTTCGGGGCCGGCACTGTGATGTAGCTGGTAAAGCTGCCACCTGCAGTGCTGACATCCCATATGGGCACTGGTTCAGGTCCCGGCTGCTCCACTTCCAATCCAGCTCTCTGCTGTGGCCTGGGAGAGCAGTGGAAGATGACCCAAGTCCTTGGGCTCCTGCACCTACATGGGAAGACCCAGAGGAAGCTCCTGGCTCCTGGCTTCACATTGGCGCAGCTTGGCTCCAGCCGTTGCGGCCAAATGGGAAGTGAACCAGCGGATGGAAGACTTCTCTCTCTCTCTCTGTCTCTCCTTCTCTCTCTGTGGAACTCTTTCAAATAAATAAATAAATCTTTAAAAAATAATAATATACTTTCACAAAATATGCTAAGAATTGTCAGTTGGGCTAACACTGTGGTGTAGAGGGTAAAGTTGTCATCTGCAGTGCCAGCATCCTATATGGGCACCAGTTTGAGTCCCAGCTGCTCCACTTCTGATTCAGCTTCCTGTTAATGGCCTGAGAAAAGCAGCAGAGGATGGCCCAAGTATTTGGACCCCTGCATCCATGTGAGAGACCCAGAAGAAGCTCCAGGCTCTTGGGCCAGTCCTGACTGTTGAGGTCATTTGGGGAGTGGACCAGTGGATGAAGACCTCTCTCTGTCTCTCCCACTCCTGCTCTGTTACTCCAAATTTCAAATAAATATAATAAATCTTAACAACAACAAAAAAGAATTGTCGGCCAAGTTCAAAAGCCACAGCTATCACTTTACTAAAACACAAATTTTAAAGCAGAGAACCAAAAAGGAGTAACTACTTAACCTTGTCCTATCTACTTCACAAAACGGTTAAGAATCAAGTGAGAAAAGGTATATAATATATACCATAAAATTATATAAACGTGAGCTACTGTCATTAACAACTTCATATTTTCATCATCTAAAAATTTGTTTTTTCCAAGAGAACCTAAATTTCATCTAGACTGATATCTCATCTTACCTATTTTCTTCTTTTGTTGCCGGCCAGCTGACTCTGTTATCGTTTCCTTCTTCTTTTCCACTGTAAACAAGATAGTTAACAGTGAAAATTAATTATGCAATACGCTTTAGAAACAAAGGATACTTTATCACAGCTGAGGTGATGAAAGATTCTTTCACACTGACTTTCTGATGCTATGGTGGGGTGTGGTTTGTCCGCCAAGGGTCATGTGTTGGAGGATGGTACTTTCTAGGGCAGAATTTTTCAGAAGTGGGGCCAAATGGGAGGGGGTTAGGTCACTGGGGGTACTGCCCTTGGAAGGGACTGAGGTGATTCTTCTGGGACCCCAGTTAGAATGAACTATTCCAAGAGTGCACCTTACTTCTGAATCACTCTGAGGTTTTCATTCATTCTAACCATTGGATCGCCCTCTCTCGCACATTCCCAACTTGATACCATCTGACTTGATGGGACACAGCCAAGGTGGCCCTCAGAACAGGCTGAAAATTGGGCCTGTCCAATCTTAGACTTTCAGACACCAAAACCATGAGATAAATCATTCTCTTCTTTATAAGTTACCCAGTTTTGGAGATTTTTGTTATAACAATGGAAAACATACTAATACAACTAGCCTACTCCCACAATTGCTGACAATTAAAAGTAGAGACAACACTCTAAAAAGAAAATAATAATTGTAAGCATTGTTAATCAAATATTTATAAAGGACTGTATTAAGACACAGTCATGGGGCTGGTGCTATGGTGTAGTAGGTTAAGCCCCCGCCTGTGGTGCCAGCATCCCAATAGGGGTGCAGTTCTAGTTCTGGCTGTTCCTCTTCCTATCCACCTCTCTGCTTATGGCCTAGGAAAGCAATGGAAGACGGTCCAAGTGCTTGGGCCCCTGCACCCATGTGAGAGGCCCGGAAGAAGCTTCTGGCTTCTAGCTTTGGATTGGCCCAGCTCTGGCCACTGCGGCCAATTGGGAAATGAACCAGAGGATGGAAGACCTTTCTGTTTGATTCTCCCTCTCCCTGTAACTCTACATCTCAAATAAATAAAACCATAAAAAAAAAAAAAAAAAAAAGAGACAGACAGACAGGAAAGAAAGAAAAAGAAGGCAGGCAGGGAGGGAGGGAGGGAGGGGAGAGAGAGAGAGAGAGAGAGAAAGAAAGAAAGAAAAGAGGGAGGAAGGGAGGGAGAAAATCAGGAGAAATAGCCAAACAAGTTAAGATTGAGCCAGATGTTTGGCTTAGCAGTTAAGTCACGGGTTGGGACATCTGCAGTTTAAATAGAGTGCCTGGGTTCAAGTAACAGCTCCACTCTCGATTCTAGCTTCCTGGTAATGTGCATGCTGGGAGATAGCAGGTGATGGTTCAAGTTGTGAGGTTCCTGCAATCCACGTAAAAGATCTGGATTAGGATCCCGACCATTGCTGGCATTAGGGGAGTGAACTAGCAGATGGGAGTGTTCTCTCTCAAATAGAAACAAAATGAAATAAAACAGTTTAATAAGTTGTAATCTATGTTTTATGTATTTCAATGAATGATAAAGTTAACAGTAGCTTTTGAAAAGGAATAATATCGGGGCTGGTGCTGTGGTGTAGCAGGCAAATGGGCGCCGGTTCAAGTCCCAGCTGCTCCACTTCCAATACAGCACCCTGTTATGGCCTGGGAAAGCAGTGGAAGATGGCTCAAGTCCTTAGACGCCTGCACTCACATGGAAAGACCCAGAGGAAGCTCCTGGCTCCTGGCTTTGGATTGACACAGCTCCAGCTGTGGTGGCCAATTGCGGAATAAATCTGTGGATAGAAGACCTCCCTCTCTCTCTCTGCCTCTCCATCTATCTCTGTGTAACTCCAACTTTGAAATAAATAAATAAATCATAAAAAAGAATTGTACATTTTATATATTTTAATCACCTGTGAATGGGCTAAAACTAGTCAAAATTTACCTTCACTTTGTTTATATTATCTGTTCGCATGTTAGCAAACTACATGAATTATTTCTAAAAGTAACATTAAAGAAAAAAAGCAAGAGGCCTTTCCCTTAGTACATCAAATTTGTTGCCTGAATACTAGAAACAAAGTTGGTATTACTGCTTTATCAGAGAGGCATAAAATTCAATCTGACTCCAATACAGCTAACGAAATTCAAAGTACTAAACAAGATAAAATGTGTGTGTGTGTTGAGTAACTAAGTCACAGATATTGATCTAGATAGATAAGAAAACATCAGACATAGCTACACAGAGATTTCAAATCAACATAGTAGTATGAGATCACATAAGGAAATTAAGTCAAACTCCACATTACAGAAATAACATCTTAAAATATAAAATGAATACAAAACATTAAATGTTTTTATCATTACAATTAGCCAGAAAACAAAAATATTTTTTCCTCACTCCATAAGGACTACACAACACAACTACTTAACATTGAACCATGACTGCAAAAACAAAACAAAAACAATAACAAGGGCAAGAAAAAGAAGGCTAAATAATAGAAACATATGATGATACTGTAAACACTAACTTGGTCTTCTAGTGGACTGAACTGAGACTACAGAAAGCTAATCTAATGTTTTTCAAACTTCATGAAGTTCATGACCTGCTAATGCTGTGTTCTGAATTCCAGATTTCTGCCAAGCAGTTTACAGTTTATAACTATTTAAAACTTTTATCCTGTTTCACTGTAAACAGAAATACAGTACCTTATGCTTCATACTAATTTATACTTATAAACACTCTCAATTTTTGTTACAAGGATGTTACATGTATTTTTGTCCTTCTTGAGTCTATAAGCTATTAACATTAGTCTATTTTACAACAGCAACACAATGAAAGGAGACCCACTAATATTTAAAGCATACCAAAAGCTTAGAGACCACCAGAATCAACCAACTTGCTGCCTGTAAGAAAGCATGTCTTTTGTCAAAGGCCCAACCTCAGTAGCACTGATTTCTGGATAGCAGTAGTCTCCAAATAATGCCAAAAATAAGATCACCCCAAGAAAAAAACATATAATTCTATTTTTTTGTATTCTTCAAAACCAACAAACTTCTCTTGCCTGATTCATATCAAACTATGAATCCAAACTGAATAGAAGGGATTATACGTGCTTCTGCAATTAAGACATTTGTTCAAAGAGGGAATTTACCTTATACTCTTTCTTTTAAATATCCCTCATACTAAATATAATAGTTGTACTCAATTAGTGCATTTATTTCACATTGCCCTTATGGCAATCTCAACATTTAGAAATCAATCAAGGATGTCAACTGATCATAACTGTGGCATAGGTTAAGCCTCCACCTGCAGTGCCGGCATCCCATGTGGGTGCTGGTTCCAGTCTTGGCTGCTCCACTTCCAATCCAGCTCCCTGCTAATGCACCTGGGAAAAGCAGCAGAAGGTGGTCCAAGTGCTTGGGCCCCTGCATGAACGTAGGAGACCCGAAGAAGCTCCTAGCTCCTGGTTTCAGCCTGCCCCAGCTCCAGCCATTGCAGCCATTTGGGGAGTGAACCAGGGGATGAAGACCTCTCTCTCTCTGTCTTACCCTCTCTCTCTCTCTTTGTGTGTGTTAACTCTTTCAAATAATTAATAAGTAATATACAATAACATAATAGATAAGTAAACCTTATCATATGTTAGAAAGTGGTAAGAGCCATAGGGATGGGGGTGGGAATGGAGAATACAGCAGGGTAAGCAATTAGGAGCAGTAGTGGTAGGGAAGGTTAGAAGACTGTAGTTCGAAACAGAATAGTCAAGTTAAGACTCTGAGGTGAGCTTTGAACGAAGATTCGAATTAGGTAAGAGGGTTGGCCAAGCAGGCATTACAGAGAAGAACATTTCCAAGCATAGAGAACAACTAACAGAGAGGTCCCAGCACTGGAGTGTGGTTAGCATGAGCGAAAAACAGGAAGCAAGACACTGTGGTGTAAGAGAAGGAAAGAATACAAGAGGAAACAGGAGAGGCTCTGTAGGCCACTTGTAAGGACTCTGGCACATTTTCTCTGAGTGAAAAGGAGACACCATCACAGGATTATGAGCAAAGAGGAACATGATCTGATAGGCTTTTAGAGAGACTATTTACCTGTTATTTTGACAACAGACTACAGGGAGACAGAATCACCTGATGGAGGCTATTGCAATAATCCATACAAAAGATCTTGGTGCTTAAACCATTGTGGCTAACACTGGAGGTACTAAAAAGTGGTCAGATTTGGGGTACATTTGAAGGTAGTCCAAAATACTTGCTGACAACCTGGATGTGGGTTATGAGAGAAGAACCAGAGATTTTTTGACACAGGCTATAAATGAAGCAGGCTTGGAAGGGAAGAATGTGTGTTGAATTCTGGATATGTGGGTTTGAGATGCCTATAAGACAGGCAAGTGAAGATGACAGATTGATAGGTGAACATGTAATTCTTGTATTAAGAGAGAGCTAAAGAAATGAATTTAGGGGCTTGCACTGTGGTGCAGTGGGTTAATGCCCTGACCTGAAGTGCCGGCATTCCATATGGGCACCACTTCGAGACCTGGCTGCTCCACTTCCAATCCAGCTCTCTACTGGGAAAGCAGTAGAAAATGGCCCAAGTCCTTGGGCCCCTGCACCCTCGTGGGAGACCTAGTAAAAGCTCCTGACTCCTGGCTTCGGATCGGCGCTGCTCCGGAGGTTGAGGCTATCTGGGGAGTAAACCAGTGGATGAACCTCTCTCTTTCTCTCTCTGCCTCTCCTCTCTCTGTGTAACTCTGACTTTCAAATAAATAAATAAATCTTTAAAAAAAAAAAAAAGAAATGAATTTAGAAGTGGTTGGCAAATTGAACATAAAAATCAAGAAAGCAGTGAATACAGAGAAAAAAACTATATCTTATGCTATTCCCAACAATTAAGAGGTCCAGAAAAAGAACAAGGAAACTGCGCAAGAATGACCAACTGGATAAGCGAGCAAAATCAGTGTGATGTTCTCGAAGGCAGATAAATAGTATGCTGGGACCAGTGTTGTGGCACACCAGGTTAAACTGCCACTTGTGATGCTGGCATCCCATATCAGAGTGCTGGTTGAGATCCAGTTACTCCACTCCAGATCCAACTTCCTGCTAACACATGTGGGAAGGCAGGGTAAAACAAGCCTGTAACTTGGGCCCCTGCCACCAATATAAGAGACTTGGGTGGAGTTCTCGGCTCCTACCTTCAGTTTGGGTAGTGAAGGAGTGGATGAAAGATCTCTCTCTGCCTTTCATATAAATCTTTAAAATAAATAAAGTGTATCAAGGCTTCTGGTTTGCGCTACTCAAAGTAGAGATCTACCAGTCACCAAAAGTAGGGAAATGCTAAAAAAAGGATGTTTGTGAAGGAAAAGAAAATGAATTTGGTTGTAAATATGTTGAAGTGCATTATCAAACACTGAATAAGGGAAAGAATGGTAAACTGTAATTTAAAAAGTTTGAGTTTATCTCTTAATTCTTTGTTTGCTCTATGACATAAATATATCATTTACTTTCTGAGTCTCAATTTTCTTTCCTCTAATGTGGAGGTAACATTTATACAACTGACCACAAAGGGTTGTTGTGTGTACCAGCTGAGATAATTTAAGGAAAAAAATTTGAGAGGCCAGCATTGTAACGCAGCAGGGTAAGCCATGGCTCACCAATATCCCATCCTGAACTGCCAGTTCAAATCCTAGCTACTGTGCTTCCGATTTAGATTCCTGCTAATGCACCTGCGAAGGCAGCAGAGGATGGCTCAAGTACTTGGGCTCCTGTCACCACGTGGAAAACCTGGATGGAGTTCCTGGCTCTTGGCTTTGGCTTCATCTAGACAAGGCTGTTGCAGCAATTTGGGGAGTGAAGCAGTGGCTCAAAGAGTGCTATCTCCCCTTCTCTGTCTCTCCCTGTCACTCTGCCTTTTAAATAAATCAATGTCAAAAAAAAAATACAAACCCTTCAAACTCTTATGAAGATATCAGGGAAAAGTCGTAGAATACAGTATTCTAAGAAGTTCTAAGAAGTTCTATTTAATCCTTATAAGAAAGAAAAAGAACATTGAAAGCCAAACCAGACCTATAAGGAACCAATCAAATTATACCTCAGCTATGTCCTGTGGAGTTCCCAATTTTGTTTTTCTGCTTTTTGTTTTTAAAGACTATTATGTATTTGAAAGTCAGAGTTCCAGAGAAAGAGCTATAAAGAGATCCTCTACCCGCTGGTTCATTTTCCAGATGGCCACAAGGACAAGGGCTGGGCCAGAATGAAGCCAAGAGCCAGGAGCTCCGTCCAGGTCTCCCACGTGGGTGGTAGGGACCCAAGCACTTAGGATATTTTCCACTGCTTTAGCAGAAGAGCTGGATTGGAAATGCAGCCGCCAGGATTTGAACTGGTACCCACATGAGACACAAGCATTACAGATGGCTTTACCCACTACCCCACAACACTGGCCCCCTATTTCATTTGAAAGACAACAAACTACTTGTTCTTACTCTTTTCCTCAAACAGTTCTTCAAACTTCTCACTCAAATGAAACTCAGTTTATTTCTGAAGAGTTAAGATTTTTCTTTCTTTTTTTTGACAGGCAGAGTGGACAGTGAGAGAGAGAGAGACAGAGAGAAAGGTCTTCCTTTGCTGTTGGTTCTCCCTCCAATGGCTGCCGTGGACGGCGAGCTGCGGCCGGCGCACCGTGCTCACCGTGCTCATCCGATGGCAGGAGCCAGGTGCTAGGTGCTTTTTCCTGGTCTCCCATGGGGTGCAGGGCCCAAGCACTTGGGCCATCCTCCACTGCACTCCCGGGCCACAGCAGAGGGCTGGCCTGGGAGAGGGGCAACCGGGACAGAATCCGGCGCCCCGACCGGGACTAGAACCCGGTGTGTGCCGGCGCCGCAAGGCGGAGGATTAGCCTGTTGAGCCACGGCGCTGGCCAAGATTTTTCTTTTAAAGATTTATTTATTTATTTGAAATGCAGAGTTAAACAGAGGGAAAGAGAGAGAGAGAGATCTTCCACCTGCTAGTTTACTCCCCCAACGACTACAATGGTCACACATGTGCCAGTCCAAACCCAAGAGCTTCCTCTGGGTCTCCCACACTAGGGTAGAGCCCCAAGGACTTAGGCCATCCTCTGCTGCTTTCCCAGGCACATTAGCAGGGAGCCTGATTGGAAGTGGAGCAGCCGGGACTCCAACCAGCACCCATATGGGATGCTGGAGTGGCAGGCAGCATCTTTACTTACTATGCCACAGTCCCAGCCCCAATTCTACTCACCTTGACACCACTTATAATGATGTCACTCTCCAAGCACACCTTACACATTAAAATTTCCATTTTTTTGTTCATATGTTATTTCCTTTATTTGGAATTTCCTTCTCCTATCTCATTCTCTATCAAAACTAACCATCCAGCAGGGTTTGCAAGCTTCTCAGCAACACGAAGATTTCCCATGGTTCCTCACAACTGAATGGAAATTCTTCTTTAGAACTACTACCAAGGGCAGGCACTCAGCCTAGCAATTAAGACACCTGCCTCCTATTCTGAATGTACCTGGGTTTGATACTTCGCTCTGGTTCTAACTCCAGCTTCCTGCGAATGCAAATGCTAGAAAGTAGCGGTGATGGATCAACTAACTGGGTTTCTGTCACCAACAAATGGGAACTTGAATTGAGTTCCCAGCTCCCTGTTAGGGGTCCCCATCTCCCTCCCACCCCCATTTTGAGAGTGACTCAACAGATGAGCGAGCGGTCTCTCTCCCTCTGAAATTAAAATTTAATAAAAGAACTACCACGGTAAATAAAATGTACTGCCATGTCCCTCACTTCCCTTCAGTTTCATTTTGCATAAATGTCTTTTATTTCCAAATAGCCTTCAAGTTGTATTCATCTTTGTGTTCCTATCAAGTTTGAGTATCAGCGGGAGCTTCTCAAATATATACTGTGAACATGCACTCAATGAGCTTGACATGTTGAAACTGTTCCTAACATGTTGTCATACTCACATTTTTTACTCTGCTTTTCCACTTCTGCCTTCAGTCTCTTGTACTTGTCTGTCCTATAAACCAGGACCCAGGTTATGCCTAAAACATTAAGAGCAACATGCTAATAAGAAGTGTGAACAGTCACAACAAACTATTAGTGGTTCCTGTTCAAGAAGGGATTTTTAACTTTTTGGCTCATATGGAGCCCTAGTTAACTATTTTCAATCGCTAATACAACTGACTCTTTCACCAAAACAACTGTAAGAGGATGTGAAAGTGTCTCCACAAATACCCAAGTGAAAGCTACCTCACACCAAGGAAAATCGTCATTCGATTGCTACTATCCCTCCCTCTCCTGTTCACGAGTTCCCAGTGATTTCCTGGAGGAGAGCGGACAAGTCCCCCAAAGAGGTTAAGGCTCGCGATCTTTCCCCCTCGGTGGCGCAGGGGACCCCGGGTCCGAAACAGCCGCTCTCACCCTCGGCGAGAAGAGCCGTGCACACGGAGATAAAAACGATGAGTAGCGTATCCGCGAACATGGTGCTCATCTCGCAGCTCCGTCCTGCACTCCCACCCACCAGAGGGGAAGCGCTCTCGAGCCAGAAAAGGGAAGCGAAAACGACTTCCCGAGACTCCACGACCACCCAGCCAGACACGGACTCTGACAGCCTGGTGAGCACACTTCCGCTTCCGGGGCATAGCACCGGAAGGGCTCTGCCGTGGGAGCCGTGCGGCCGAGCGAATCTGAAGGAAACCAACCCGTCAATCAATGGGACTAAAGGGCTGGCGCTCAGGCCGAATCTCGCGAGACTTGGGAGTTGGAGCGCTCGAGAGAGAATGACGGCGGCGGCAGCGGCTTCGCTTAGTGGTATTTACTTGGCGGGGCTGCTCGCACCTGCTTTCTTCTCGGGCAGACGCCGATCATTTGGACTTGTACCCCAGCCCCACCTCTCTGGCCGTAATGCGAGTTTAGCCTTGGTGTGCCGTAAGCTGTAAACTCAGCACGTACTGAGTTGATGTGCCAGGCGCCCGACGCGGAGCTGGGACGCGAGAGTGATGACTCACGGGCCGCTGGCTTCGGGGAGAAACTTGCCGATGCCACAAGACTACGGCTTTAACCGAGCTGTGCCCCAGCTGCTGTGGTGGCAGGTTAAGAGGGTGGTCATAGGCCGGCGCCGTGGCTCAACAGGCTAGTCCTCCGCCTTGCGGCGCCGGCACACCTGGTTCTAGTCCCGGTCGGGGTGCCGGATTCTGTCCCGGTTGCCCCTCTTCCAGGCCAGCTCTCTGCTGAGGCCGGGAGTGCAGTGGAGGATGGCCCAGGTGCTTGGGCCCTGCACCCCATGGGGAGACCAGGAAAAGCACCTGGCTCCTGGCTCCTGCCATCGGACGAGCGCGGTGCGCCGGCTGCAGCGCGCCATCCGCGGCGGCCATTGGAGGGTGAACCAACGGCAAAGGAAGACCTTTCTCTCTGTCTCTCTCTCTCTCACTGTCCACTCTGCCTGTCAAAAAAAAAATTAAAAAAAAAAAAAAAAAGAGGGTGGTCATAAGGAGCTAGCGACTTGGAGGAGAAGAAACGAAGCGAAAAGACTGCCACGGCGGAGGGGAAAGCAGAGATACTGCTGCGTGAAAGGAGGGGGTAGAGCGCGCCGGAGAAGGGGCCCTAAACCCGAATGCCTACCGTGGCGACAGAATAAATTACCTCAGGCCCGCTGCGCCTGCGGAAATGGCGGGAGGCTCCGATGGGTAAGGGAGCGCTGCTTTCCTCGGAAAGGGGGACTTGGATGCTGTGATCCGGCCAGTTTCTCTGGGAGAACCAGCCCCCTGATTTTTGTTTTTTCTTCTGTGAAAGTTCAATTTATAAATGCTGGCAACTCATTCAAAGCCAAAAACTCAGTGCAGATCCGGGAGAGTGTCTCAGAAGCTTGATTTCAGGCTGTAGAGGTTTTCCTCATTTTCAGACAGAGAGAGAGAGTGTGTATGAGTGTATGAACATCTGAAAGCCAGCTGAACCATCTCCCCTTGCTTGCACTATCAATGGCTCTTTTCTCTCTGACTCTTTTAAAGATTTTATGTATTTGAGAGGCAGAGAGAGAGGTCTACCATACACTGGTTCGTTCACTCCTTACATGGCTGCAAAGGCCAGAGCTGGGCCAATCTGAAGCCAGAAGCCAGGAGCTTCTTTCAGTTCTCCCACGTGGGTGCAGGGGCCCAAGTGCTTGGGCCATCTTCTGCTTTCCCAGGCCTTTAGCAGAAAGCTGAATCAGAAATGGAGTAGCTGGGATTCGAACCGTCGCCATATGGGATGCTGGTGCTGCAGGCAGAGGTGTAGCCTACTATGCCACAGCATCAGCCCATTCTTTTCCTCTTAAACTTCGCTGCCCTTGTTATAGTTCTCCTGTGACACCACTTTTGACTTTTTTTTCTTTAGTTATATATGCATTTCTTCTCTCCTACACTTCTGGAGTCAGAACACCTACCTTCAAGTTGAATTCCTCAGTCAACTTCAAGTACCATTCCAGGCAAACTGATTCACCACATTGTGCTTTGGTTTCTTGAATGTAAAAAATGGCATAATGGTAATACTAGCAGTCAGAAGTCCAAAGAGTGTCAGTTTTCTATTTTTGGTTTTTTAAGAATAAGTAAGTTAAGTGTTTAGAGTCTTATCTGGTCTATAGTGAAGTTGCAGTTAATGTTTACTGTTGTTAGCTCTGTTGAACCATTGAACTCATAATCCTTGAACTACTTTTCTTCTCATTCTATTCATTTTCCCTGTGATCTTGTTCCCTTCAGTAATTTCATTTACCCTCTATCCATTGATACTGATAATCCATAAAATAATATATGTAGCCCAAGCTTGCCTGAATTTCAGGCCTAGTATCTAACTGCTTTCACACTGAACATTTCCCTTTGGAAATCCCAAATTGGACTCATCATATTCCTTTTCCCAAACTCCAGTCTTCTACCCTTGTCTGTTAGTGAATAATAGCACCATGTCTACCTATCCTCAGAGCCTGTTTTCTTTATCACACATGTCTATTCACCAAGTTTGACAAATTCTTCCTCCTTCATAAGCTTTTTTCAATGTATTTTAATTCTCAACTATACCTCTTTTTAAAATATAGAATAACAAAAAATATTAAAACAAAAGGTATATGGAAGTTTCCAGACAAGCCATATAAAATGCTTACAAGCTTTTTTTTTTTTTTTTAAGAGGGTAAAGCTACACTTGACATTGAAGTCACAGTGTTATTAAGTGACCAGGGCTGTGATTATGTTTGATGTTCCTGTTTTGGTTCAACCAATCAGCCTTGTGTATCTGCAGCATCCATATAAAGTTAAACATGACTAGAGAGCTGTTCTTATAGTAGTTCTAAAGAACTACTTAACTGCTTTTAACCAATGAAGTAGATCACCATAAAAAAGAGCCTTATGAAATTAAAATAATACTACCTACCCCCTCAAAAACCAGAACACACATTTGCAGCTAACTCTGACTACTACTTTTATACATATTACTTCATACTTAAACCATGATGGGTGAAATGAATAAAAACAGTGAAGGGTCATTGCCTTTAAAAAAAAAGATGTATTTTGTTTATTTGAATGGCAGAGTTAGAGATATGCTGCTGGCAAAGTTTCTGTTTCTCCCACGTGGGTGCAGGGGCCCAGGCACTTAGGCCATCCTCTGCTTACTTCCTCTCACACATTAGCAAGAATGCTGGATTGAAAGCAGAGCAGCCAAAACTTGAACCATTGTCCAGATGGGATGCTGGCATTGCAGGTGGTGGCTTAACCTACGACTCCACCACACTGCCTCCCCCACCCCCGGAGGTCATTGCTTTTAAGTTTCACAGCAATTTAAGTGGTTCTCCTAGTCTCTGTTCATGCTGTACCAACCTTATTTTGGATAAGACGAACATTTCCTAGTGTGTATTTTATCACCAAAGGACTGAAGATGTCGTGGCTTCTATTTGTAGTGTTTCTAAGACTCTCTCCATTTAGTGCAAACAAAAAAGGAAGAAATCTTGGGAGAAGTAATGCATATTTAATGATCAGATTTAAGTGTTCATGGCAAATAGCCTTGTCTATGCTCTAGCTGTTTCTATGGCATGGGCTTCCTTGGTCTCCCCCTGCTCAGCTATATCATTTGCTAGCAAAGCATCAGGAATAGAAGCACTCAGCAAAGCCTAGATCAACAGCAGAACTATGTGGATCTCCAATGCTGGAGACTACTTTAAAATATCTAAACATATTCTTCCCAACTTGTCTACATCAGGATGATAAATTTTGGTCATGAAACATACTTTAGGGGCTGCCATTGGGTATTCTTTTGGAAGAGATAATTCAAGTTTAAAATACGCTCCCTAGAAGGAGGACTGCTGGGGGCTAGCATTGTCCACCTGAAAATAATCGGGGCATTGTTCCACTTCAGTGCTAGGAACTGGTTCTGCCAGTGTATGTTGGGGGATTTCCTTTAAATATTATATATATTACACACACACACATATGTATGTATTTGAAAGGCAGAGTTACACACACACACACACACACACACACACACACAGATTGAGATCTTCCATCTGCTGTTCCGTTCCTCAAATGACTGCAGTAACAGACTGGGCAAGGCATGGAACTCCATCCGAGTCTCCCTCGTGGGTGGGTGGCAGGGGCCCAAGTACTTGGGCCATATTCTTCTGCCTTTCCAGGTGCATTATCAAGGAGTTGGATCTGAAGTGGAACGGCTGGGACTCGAATGTGGATCCCAGTGTTGCAGGCAGCAACTTAACCTGCTATGCCACAACGCCACCTAAGGGAGGTTTCCTTGATGATTCTGCTGGGTAGCCCAACCATCTTGGCCAATCCCAAATTTACCCTCTGGACTGGTCTCTGGCTCTGCTTGCTTCACACATGAGTCTACTACATTTTAGTTCAGGTCACCATCGTTTCCATTTGTATTACAGCCTTCTAACTGGTCTCCTGTTTTGTTCTGTCCCCTCCAGGCCAGTCTTCTCATTGGACAATTTAGTAATCTTTCTCTAAAAAAAAGAAGATGCTGAGTAGATGTGGAGAACTGGGGACAGCTGAGTAGATGTGGAGAATTGGGAAGAGGAAGGAGTTGGGGACAGCTCCTGATTTTTTTTTCTTGGACATCTGAACAGATGTGGGGAGAAAAGGGGGCCAGTGTGGCAGAGTAGGTATAGCTACCACCTGTGATGCTGGTATTCCATATGGGTGCCAGTTTGAGTCCCAGCTGCTCCACTTCTAATCTAGCTCCTGCCACCCACAAGGGACCTTGGAAGAAGCTCCGGGCCTTGGCCTGGCCCAGCCCTGGCCATTATAGCCATCTGGGGAGTGAACTAACAGATGGAAGATCTGTCTCTCCCTCTGACTCTGTAACTCTGACTTTCAAATAAATAAATATATCTTAAAAAGAAGCATCCAGTTTTTAAGAGAAGATGATTTTTTTCTGCCACCAGGAACACCACATGAAGAAATTCAGGAACTCTGAGCACTGAAAGTATTATGAAGTCTCCCCAAATATAATTAAAAATGAAATACTAGAAGCAGGTATTGTGGAGCAACAGTTGGAATACTGTATTCCATATTGGACTGCCTAGGTTAGAGTCCTGTCTCCACTTCCTATTCAGCTTCCTGCTGATGTGCATCCTGGGAGGCAACAAGTACTTGACTCAAGTTCTCAGGGTCCCTAACACCGACATAGGAGACTTGGATTGAGTACTTGGCTCCCGGCTTCAGCCTATCCCAGCTGTGGCTCTTCAGGATATTTGGGGAATGAACCAGCAGACAGAAACCTTCCCCCTCCCTCATTCTGCATTTCAAATGGATAAATAAACCTTAAAAAATGAAATAAGACAAAATGAGAATTTTTCCCCAGACAACTTTCTCTCTCAGTCTGTGGTGCATGCCTCTAGTACGTGTTTCATCTGCTTTTTGGGTAGTCCTGCAGTTTTTGAGGACAGGGGTATCTCGTCCATTGATGTATCCCCTGATTTTGGAACATGGCCTGGTACAGAAAAGCTTTCCATATGTATTTGTTGAGTGAATGACTGATTGGAAGAGAGGATAATGGGTTGGTGAAATACCTTGGCAGAGTTAGAAATTTTACGTGGACCTTGAAGAAAAGGTAAAATTTACTTAGGACATAGGAGAACAGAAAAAGTGATCAAAAACAGGAAGAAAAAAGTGGTAGGAAGTGGTAGCACATGACAGCTGGTGTGGTAGAAACAACCAAATGACTGAAGAGAAGAGAATTCAGTAAAAAGATCGACTTAGGGTAAGGTGAATAAAATGTTAGTCTGTGAGAGGTCCATGTTGAACGTCACGAGATCCATACATTTCCTGATCTTGCATGGAAAATTTCAAAGTTTTCATCAGATTCTCACCAATAAGGTGAAAAGTAATTCATGTGTGCTTTTGAGAAACTGATAATAAGGCTTAAGCTTAATGTTGTAGTCGTTTAGTCCTCAAAAGTTTCCTAGTTCAACATTCATTAGGAACAGAAGAGAGAATGAGAGTCCAAGATCTGGAGATAGAGCTTCAGGCTTAGTACATTATCCTGATATGATAGGTGAATTTCACTTTATGGGAATGGTATGAATGCTTCCATATAAAAGACATTCACTCTCATTAGTGATGAAGAAAGTGCTGTGGTGTAGTGAGTAAAGCCCCTGCCTGCAGTATCGGCAGCCCATATGGGCGCCATTTCAAATCCTGGCTACTCCATTTCCAATCCAGCTCTGCTATGGCGTGGGAAAGCAATAGAAGATGGCCTGAGTTCTTGGGCCCCTGCACCTGCATGGAGACCTGGAAGAAGCTCCTGGCTTTGGATCCGCCCAGGTCCAGCCATTGCGGCCATTTGGGAAGTAAACCAGTCGTTGGAAGACTTTCTCTCTCTCTCTGCCTCTGCCTCTCTGTAATTCTGCCTTCTGAATGAATGAATTAATTAATTAATCTGTCTTTTTTAAAAAATAAAGTGTATTCAGGACCAATTTATTCAGGTGGCAAACATTTAGAAATTGGGAGTGGATATTTTACATAGTGGTTAAGTTGCTGCTTGGAACACCTGCATGTCATCAGGTCATCATGCCTGGATTCAAGTCCAGGCATGGATCCCAACTGTAGTTTTCTACTAACTCACACCCTGGGAGGCTGCATGTGTTGGTTTGAGTAGTAAAATCCAAGACACCCATGTGAAAGACCTACATTGAATGCCATGCTTGTGGCTGTTATGGATATTTGGGGAATGAATCAGAAGGTGGGAGATCTCTCTGTTTCTCTGCCTTTCAAATAAAATAAGTAAATAATTTTAAACAAAAAAAAAGACAGAGTTACAGAGAGAGGTAGAGACAGAGAGAGAGGTCTTCTATCTGCTAATTCACTCCCAAGATGGCCACAACGGCTGGGGCTGCACCAATCCGAAGCCAGGAGTCTCTTCTGGGTCTCCCACTTGGGTGCAGGGGCCCAAGGACTTGGGCCATCTTCTGCTGCTTTCCCAGGCCATAGCAGAGAGCTAGATCAGAAGAGGAGCAGCCAGGACTAGAACCAGTGCCTATATGGGATGCCAGCACTTTAGGCTAGGGCTTTAACCCACTGCACCACAGCACCGGCCCCCTAAACAAAAATTTAGATGTGAGACTATCAATCAGAAAGGAAAAATAAAATTATCTGCAGAAACATAGTCTTACCTGTGGAAAACCCAAAGATCCATTAAAAAAAAAAAAAAAGCTGTTGGAACAACAAAAAAATTCAGCATTCAGCAAACGTACAGCACATAAAATCATATATATTTATATGTATAGTCTGCAAATACATAGAATATATTTAATATTTCTACAGTTTAACAACAAAAATGCAATCCAAAATGGGCAGGCAGGGGCCAGTGTTTTGGTGCAGTGGGTTAAACACTGCCAGTTCAAGTCCCAGCTACTCTGCTTCTGATACAGCTTCCTGCCAATACACCTGGGAAACAGTGGATGATGGTCCAGATACTTGGACCCCTGCCACCCAGATGGGAGACCTGGATGAAGTTCCTGGCTTCTGGCTTCTCCTGGCTGTTGCAGCCATTTGGAGAGTGAACCAGTGGATGAAAGGTCTGTGTGTGTCCCTCTCTGTCTCACTATCTTTCAAATATACCTTTTTAAAAAATGAACAGATGCAGATATTTAGCAGTTAAGATGCCCTTGTCTCACATTAGAGTACTGGGTTCCAGTCCCAGCTCTGGTTTCTGACTGTAGCTTCCTATCAGGGTTGACTGGGAGGCAGCAGGAATGGCCCAGGTAGTGGGGTACCTGCCATCCAGGTAGAAGATCTGGATTGCATTTGTCAGCTCCCAGCTTTGGCCCTAGCTCAACCCCAGTCATTGCAGACATTTGGGGAATTAAATCAGTTGATAGGCGTGTTCTCCCTTTCCCTCTCAAATAAGTAAATAAATAAAATAATTTTAATGGGCAAACAAACTTGAATATACATTTCTCCAAAGATTTATAAATGGCCAATAAGCACATAAAAGATACTCAATATCACTAACCAGCAGAGAAAAGCAAATAAATCTCAGAAAGATACAACTTCACACTCATTACAATGACAATTATTAAAACAGAAACCAGAAAATAAGTGTTAGTAAAGATGTCAAGAAATTGGAAGTCTTGTGCATTGCTAGGGAGAGTGTGAAATAGTGCAAGCCACCGTGGAAAACAGTATGGTATTTCCTCTAAGAATTAAACCTAGGGGCAGGCATTGTGGCATAGCAGGTTAAGCTGTTGAGTAGGACACCCATATCTCATATTGAAGCCCTGGTTCAAGTCCCAGCTGCTCTACTTATCCGGCTCTGCTGATGTGCCTGAGAGGCAGTGGATGATGGCTTAAGTACTTGAGACCCTGCCACTCACATAGGAGACCTGGATGGAGTTCCCAGCTCCTGGATTTGGCCTTGCCCTAGCCTGAACTGTTGCAGTCATTTGGGGAGTAAGCCAGAAGATGGGAGATTTCTCTCTTCCTCTTCCTCTCCCTCTCTTTCACTCTTTCTTTCTAATAAATACATAAATCTTTATAAAAAAATAAACACAGAATTACCATATGATCCAATAATTCTATTCCCACATATATAGTCAAAAGAATTTCAACTGGTCTTTGTATATCTTGTTCATAGCAGCATTATTCACAATAGCCAAAAGGTAGAAGTGACCCAAGTATTCATTGACAGATGAATGGGTAAACTAAACATGAAATAAACATACAACAGAATATTACTCAGCCTTTAAAGGAAAGGAAATTCTGACATTCTGATGATCCTTGATGGTATTATGCCACGTCAAAAGCTAGTCACAAAAAGACAAATGCTGTATGTTTTCACTTACATCAGGTATCTAGAGTAGTCACATCCATAGAGACAAAAAGTAGAATACTAGTTGCTAGGAGCCAGGGGGAGAGGACAACAGAGTTATGTTTGTTAAATTGGTACAAAATTTCAGTTTAGGGAGAAAAAAGTTTTAGAGACAGATGGTGATGATGGTTGACACAGTGAATGTACCTAATGCCACTGAACTGTACACTTAAAAATAGTTAAAATAGGGGTCAGAATTGTGATAGCAGGCTAAGCCATCACCTGCAATGCCAGCATCCCATGTGGGCACCTATTTATGTCCTGACTGCTCTGTTTCTGATTAGACTCCCTGCTAATGCACCTGGGAAAGCAGTGGAAGATGGACCAAGTACTTGGGCCCTTGCACCCATGTGGGAGACCCAGAAGAATTCCCTGGCTCCTGGCTTCACCCTTGCCCAGCCCTGGCCATTTGGGGAGTGAACCAGTGAATGGAAGATCTCTTGCTTGCTTTCACTTTCTCTCTGTCTTTCTCCCTCCCTCCCTCCCTCCCTCCCTCCCTGCCCCTCTGTATCTCTGCTTTTCTTTTTTTTTTTTTTTGACAGGCAGAGTGGACAGTGAGAGAGAGAGACAGAGAGAAAGGTCTTCCTTTGCCGTTGGTTCACCCTCCAATGGCCGCCGCGGCTGGCGCGCTGCGGCCAGCGCACCGCGCTTGTCCGATGGCAGGAGCCAGGAGCCAGGTGCTTTTCCTGGTCTCCCATGGGGTGCAGGGCCCAAGCACCTGGGCCATCCTCCACTGCACTCCCGGGCCACAGCAGAGGGCTGGCCTGGAAGAGGGGCAACCGGGACAGAATCCGGCGCCCCGACCGGGACTAGAACCCGGTGTGCCGGCGCCGCAAGGCGGAGGATTAGCCTGTTGAGCCACGGCGCCGGCCATGCTTTTCAAATAAATATTTTAAAAAATAGTTCAAAAAAAGGTAAACAGTGTTATGTATGTGCTACCACAATTTAAACATTTTTGAGAATGACCCTATCCATAGGATGTGCAGATCAGCAGAATCTCTTAATTATTCCTGTTGGAACTATAAATTGATACTGCCCATTTGGAACAGGTCAGCGTTATCCTGTAAAGGTAAACACTTGCATGCCCTTTGACCTGCTAGTCACTCCCAAGTGTATATCTAAATGTAAATTTTGAACAGGTTCTAGAGAGTGCATACAAATGCATTCATGTGAGCACTCTTGTTAAAACCTATTAACAAGTAAGAGAATTGGTGAATTTCCTAATTTGTAGCACTCCCAAGGGTTGTACTACAATTACATGCCACAGTGTGGATTGAACCTAGCAAAGTAATAATGAGTGAAAAAAGTTAACTGCTTAAGGATTATGTGTAGCATATGGTGTGTGTTTTATAAAATTAACTAATATAACATGACCCCCCTCCAATAAACATTGTTCTGCAATATATTTAAAGTGATATTATAAAAAGAAGCAAGAGAATGATGAATTTTGGTAGTGTTACAATGAATGGGAAGAGGTTGGGTGATGCAGTGGAAGATCCAAAAAAGTGAATTACAAGGGAAATTCATGCCCTAGTTTTCATGTTGGTCATGACTTTGTGGCTACTTATTATTTATTTGAGAGGCAGAAAGGGAGAGACATATTCAGAGAGAGCATCCTCCACTGGTTCACTCCCCAAATACCCACAATAACCTGGCTTGAACCTGGAAGCCAAGAACTCGATCCAGCTTTCTCCATGGATGGCAGGAGCTGAATTATTTGAACCATCACCTGCTGTTTCTCAGGGTCTGCATTAACATGAGGCTGAAGTCGGGAGCCAGAGCTGTGAATTGAACCCAGATACTTTAATATGGTGGGTAGCCATCTTAACTGCTAGGCTGAACACCCACTCTTTGTTTTATTAAGTGTTTTTCTTAAATCTTTTATTCATTCTTTCTGTGAAAGGCAGCTAGTAAGATAGACCTCCCATCTGCTGCTTCATTCCCCAAATGCCTGCAACGGCAGGACACTGGGTCTGGCCTGTGAGTGGCAGGGACCTGAACTCCACTTGCTGCTTTCCAGGGTGTGCCCAAGTGGGAAGCTGGAATTGTAAGTGGAGCCAGGACTTGAACCCACTCACTCCAGTATGAGATGCAATGTTTGGTTTAAACATTGCCCCATTTTTTTTATTTTTACATTTAATCCTATATGTATTTGATGTAAGAGAAACAGGAGGAAGGAAGTCATGTTTTAAATTATTCAACATCAAGTATAATTGCTACTCTGGAAAAATGTGTCACGTTTGCCCTTGTTGCTTCAAGCACCCTCTGACAGGTTGCACTTTGCCTCGGCATTTAAGCATCCCAATTTAAGAACTTATCTGGGATAGTGGAAAGTCACTGGAATACCTTGAGCTTGGTTGGGAATTTTGCAAAATAAACAATGTTCCTTTAAAAAAAAAAACTAGTCTGAGAGCCTTACACAGGATAGATTCATTTGGTAGAGATAATGCAGTCAGGAAAAACAACTTTCCAGCTGTCACCATGATAGAGTTTTTAGTGCAGAAGCCTCGAACCAAGTAAGTGGTATTAGCAAAATTGAGAAGAAATATCAGATCCAAGAGCACTTAAAATCTTTAAGTTTGTTTTGTTTTTTCATTTATTTGAGAAGGAGAGAGAGAGAGCTCCCATCTGCGAGTTCACCTCCAAATGCCTGCATAGCGGGAGTTGGTCCAGGTAAGAGCTGAGAACCAGGAGCCAGTAACTTAATCCAGGTCTCCCAGGTGGGTGGATGGCAAGGATGTGCATTGGCTGGACTAGGGAGTAGAGCCAGGGGTTGAAGTCAGGCACTGTGAAATGGGATATGGGCATCCCAAGCAGTGACTTAATCACTAGGCCAGTGCCCACCCTGAAGCACATTTGAAGATGAAATAGTAGTTTGTAGGATTAAGTTAGAGGAAGTAAATAAGAGTACATTGATAATTCAAGGTTTCTACCAAAGGGCATTTCCATGTCTTTATACGACCTGAAACTTACACAATTCTCTGTAAGAAAAAGTGAATATTTATTGAGAAGGGGCCAATACAAGGAAGAAGTCTAGAAACTTAAGTTTCATTAAGTTTTTGGTAAATTTGTTTCTGGATTTTAACCTGATATGGTGAAAAACCTGCCATAGGATGGCTGAGAAGGCTCCTTTTAAATCAAGATAGGAAAATACAAAAATTTCACTTTGACAGTGAACTTCTCCAATGTTAGAGTTAGAAAGAACCTCAGAAAGTGCCTAGACACCTAAAACAACACACATTGCTTTTTTCATGTGTGAGTGTGGGCAGTCTTAATAGAAGCCTAAAATCTGAGGTGACTTTGCCTAGTACAAATACACGCTGTCATGCTTACTCAGTATTCCCAGGATACATTATTGGCCAATACTCCTCTTTTACTCACTTTTTAGACTCCTACCCTTCACCTTCAACGTTCACTGTGCTGCCAAAAAGACATTGATTTTATTCCCAGAGAGATATAAATATCATAAGCAATAATGTTGAATGTCCATGGTTTCTGAGGCCCTGGCTCCAGGCATCGTCAGGAGGAGCTCAGTCTCATATTGACTTGTACATCTAGCACTGTCTTATAGTGGTCACTCAGAAATGCTTGTGACAGGAATGAATTGTATGCTGTGAATATGAAAGCACTGCACCAAAGCACGGGGAGTTTTTAATTTTCCCTTATGATGATGCAGATCACTTGCTCTTTCCCAGGTAGGACTAGCCAGACTGCTTTCGTTCACTTTACTACAAATTCTCTCACTTTTTTCTAGTCTGTTCTTAGCATTCTCTTTTTTAAGTTAGTTTATTAATGTGAAAGAGTTACAGGAAGATGGGGTGGGACAGGAGGAGATCTTCCATCTGCTGGTTCACTCCCCAGATGGCTGTGACCAGGAGCCTAGAACTCCATCCAGGTCTCCCACATGGGTGTCAGAGGCCCAAACACTCCAGCCGTCTTCTGCTGCTTTCCAAGGTATGTTAGCAGGGAGCTGGATCAGAAGTGGTACAACTGCTTACTCCTCATGTAGGATCTCTGTCCTTAATGTGTTGTTCAATGTGAATTAATGCTATGATTAGTACTCAAACAGTATTTTACACTTTATGTTCTGTGTGGGTGCAAACTGATGAAATCTTTACTTAATATATGCTAAACTGATCTTCTGTATATAAAGAGAATTGAAAATGAATCTTGATGTGAATGGAATGGGAGAGGGAGCAGGAGATGGGAGGGTTGCGGGTGGGAGGAAAATTATGGGGGAGGAAAAGCCATTGTAATCCATAAGCTGTACTTTGGAAATTTATATTTACTAAATAAAAGTTTTTAAAAAAAGAAGTGTTGCAACTCAACTCATATGGGATGCTGGCTTTGCAGTCAGTGGCTTAACCCACTGGCACAGCGCCAGCCCCTCATGTTCTCTCTTGAAGCTCATGTAGGTAATTCATTCCATGTGCTCTGAACACAGACACCATTAGCTGTTGGAGGCAAAATCTCCCGAAGTGATTATACTGTGGTAATTTTACCTCTATCTAAGGCCTGGCCTGCAACTTTGAAAGTTCAAAATATTGGGGATGGCACTGTAGTATCCCTGGTGGTGCTAGCAACCCATATGGGGTGCTAGTTTGAATCCTGGATGCGACACTTCTGATCCAGCTCTCTGCTAATACACCTGGGGAAACAACAGAAGATAGCCCAAGTAATTGGGGCCATGTACATATGTGAGAGACCTAGAAAAAGCTCCTGGCTCATGGCTTTGGATTCACCCAGGTCTGGCTGTTGTGGCCACTTGGAGAGTGAACCAGCAGATGGACGATCTCTCTGCACCACCCCCCAACTTTCTCTGTAATTCTGCCTTTCGAATAAAAACATAAATCTTAAAAAAAAAAAAAAAAAGAAAAGAAAAGTTCAGGGGGCCAGCACTGTGACTTAGTGGGTAAAAGCCACTGCCTGTGGTAGCGGCATTCCATATGGGTGCCAGTTCAAGTCCTGGTTGCTCTTCTTCTGATCCAGCTATCTGCTATGGCCTGGGAAAGTAGAAGATGGCCCAAGAAGGCTCTTGGCTCCTGGCTTCAGATTGGCACAGCCCTGGCCATTGCGGCCATCTGGGGAGTAAGCTAGTGAGCTAGGAAGACCTCTCTCTCTCTCTCTGCCTCTGCCTCTCTGTGACTCTGCCTTTCAAATAAATAAATAAATTTTAATAAATAAAAGTTCAGAAAATTGATCGTATGGGTTCATATGATGGTGAGCAGTCTCTGTGAGAATTGATTTAAAAAAAAAAAAAAAAAAAGAATGATGGCTGGCGCCGCAGCTCAATAGGCTAATCCTCTGCCTGCGGCGCCGGCACCCAGGTTCTAGTCCCAGTCGGGGCGCCGGATTCTGTCCCGGTTGCTTCTCTTCCTGTCCAGCTCTCTGCTGTGGCTCAGAAGTGCAGTAGAGGATGGCCCAAGTGCTTGGGCCCTGCACCTGCGTGGGAGACCAGGAGAAGAACCTGGCTCCAGCCTTCTGATCAGCGCGATGCGCTCGCTGGCAGCAGCGCGCCGGCTGTGGCGGCCATTGGAGGGTGAACCAACGGAAGAGGAAGACCTTTCTCTCTGTATCTCTCTCTCACTGTCCACTCTGCCTGTCAAAAAAAAAAAAAAAAAAAAAAAAAGAATGACTTCAAGATCTAGTACTTAAAAAAAAAAAAAAAAAGATCTGGCATTTAGACTGATGCTTGCCGCATAGTAGGTGTTAAGTAAGCCCCTGTGAAGTTAATGACTAAATTAAGAGGTAATAAAATGAAAGTTTGTTGAAGGTAACAGTAATTTAGTGTAGATAAAAGCCTTTTCAAAAGCTGGAAAAATAGGTAGGAATTTGGATTGCAAGTAAACACAAGTCCAAACTTTATTCAGAATACAGTGAAAGTTGTTTGTGCCTTTGAAGATTTTAGAGCCAAAAAAAGAAGGAGAAGAAGAAGAAATGACACGATCAAAGTGCTGCCTTGGGGAAGTTAATTTGGCAGTACAATTCAGGATGGATGTCAGGTTAGCAGGCTATTATTGAAGTGCAGTCATCCAGAATTAACAGCTAGAATTGTGATGTTATCATCAAATAGAAAGACAAATATGAGAAACCAGGAAGTAATTAACAGGACTAATTTAACATAGTTTAGAGAATGGAGAAAGAAGAAAATTGGTGAAAGTTATTCTGGTATTTCTAGTGTGACTGATGAGAAAATGAATCCATAACAGAAACCATATTATCCAAACTCAACATGGTCCTATATGGGCACTGAGAATCTTTATCCTTTTATTAAACCCCTACCTCATTTCTTTTTTGGAATTTTTCCCATGTCTCTCATGTCTTTTAATACAATGGAGCCCATGTCTTTTTTAAAAACATATTATTTATTATTTGAAAGGTAAAGTGACAGAGAGAGAGAAAGAGAGAGAGAGAGAGATCTTCTATCTGCTTGTTCACTCCCCAAATGGCTCCAATGGTCAGAGCTGGACCAGGCCAAAGTCAGGGCCTGGAGCTCCATCCAGGTATCCCATGTGAATGGCAGGGTCCCAAGTACTTGGGCCATCCTTTGCTGTTTTCCTGACCATGTTAGCAAGGAGCTGGAAAGGAAGCAGAGGCTGAGTCTTTAACCTGTGGCTTAATCCACTGTGCCACAATGCTGGGCTCCCCACATCATTTTTATCCAACAATCTCAGCTCTTTAAGCCCAGGAATTTAATCTGTGGTGAATTTTCTCTCTTCCCTCTGTGTTTCATATTGGATGGTGTCTAGTGCTGTATTCAAATTCAACAATATGCTATTCTATCTATGTATTCATCTAAGACATTATAGTTCCATTTCTAGTAGGTCAGTTTGAGACTTTTTTATATCGTCCATGTCTTCCATCCACTGGTTCACTTCCCAGATGGCTGCAACAGCAGCAGCTGCAGTAATATGAAGCCAGGAGCCAGGAGCCAGGAGCTTCTTCCAGGTCTCAAACATGGGTGCAGGGGCCCAGGGCCTTGGGCCATCTTCTACTGCTTTCCCAGGCCACAGCAGAGAGCTGGATCAGAAATGGAGCAGCCAGGACACAAACCGGCAACCATATGGGATGCCAACAGTAAAGTCAGTGGCCTTACCCACTAAACTACAGTGCCGGCCCCTATCTTTTGGTTTTTAAATTTTAGTTAAGGTATACAAATTTTATATATTTCATATACACGTATCTAGGAACATGGTGATACTTCCTACCCTACCTCCTGTCAATGCTCCCACCCTTCTTCCTCCTTGCTCTCTCTTCCCTCTCTTAATTTTTACAATGATCTTAAAAATAAAATAAAAAGAAGAAGAACATGGGGTCACCATTGTGGCATAGCAGGTAATAGCTGCCTGCAATGTCGGCTTCCCATATAAGCACCAATTTAAGTCTCAGCTATTCTAGCCGATCCAGCTCCCTGCTAATGCACCTGGGAAAGCAGTGGAAGAAGGCTCAAGTGCTCCCGCCCCTGGTGGCATGTGGGAGACCCGGAAGAAGCTCCTGGCTCCTAGCTTCAGTCTGGCCCAACCCTGGCTCTTGCGGCCATTTGGGGAGTAACCCAGCGGATGTAAGATATCTCTCTCTGTGTTTCTCCCTCTCTTTCTGTGTCTTTCAAATAAATTAAAAAAAAAAAAAAAAAGAATCCAGAGGAAATGGTTGGAGCCAGCTTGCCTGCCTGCACCTGTTATGAACTGCTGCAAGTTCTAAGAGTGCCCCGGTACTGCCCTGGCAGTAGACTGATGCTGATGTTGCTGATGTTTTCCTACCCCGCAGTGGAAAAGGAGCTAATCATGTACACCGTGGTCAGTGTGAGAAAGAAAGAAGACTCAATGGAATTCTCAAAGAGAATATCTTTTCATGGAATCAGCCCCCTGGCTCCGACTGCCATTTCCTCTCATTCAGGAACTGATACACTGTTTTTATCCTATGGGTTCCTTACAGTAATTATGTTAAATTTAGGTATTTACCAACATCTTTCTTTTTCCTCTGGTATGTTCACAGTTGGGTTGAAGGAGGAATATATATTAGTTTGCCGTTTTGTCCCCAAAATGTCATTTTTTTGAAAGATCTTTTACCTTTGAAACCTTGTCCTTTCAAATTATTTTCTTGTGAAGTGTCAGTTTATGTTGTTAGCTTTGCTGATTTTCTCTTTTTCAATTATTAACTAGTCTACTTCTACATCATCCTTGTTTCCATTAGTGGTTTTGCTTATGATCTGAGTAGTTCTCCATAATAATTTTCTATAACTTTATAAAAGTTCAACATATTTTACAAGACATTTGCAATTTCACTTTGCCAACACTTTGGAACAAACCTGAAAATAAACTAATGGGGGCTGGCGCCGCGGCTCAATAGGGTAATCCTCTGCCTGCGGCACCAGCACCCCTGGTTCTAGTCCCGGTTGGAGTGCCAGATTCTGTCCTGGTTGCTCCTCTTCCAGTCCAGCTCTCTGCTGTGGCCCAGGAAGGCCCTGCACCCGCATGGGAGACCAGGAGGAAGCACCTGGCTCCTGGCTTCAGATCGGCGCTGTGCGCTGCCTGTAGCAGCCATTTGGGGAGTGAACCAATGGAAGGAAGTCCTTTCTCTCTGTCTCTCTCTCTCACTGTCTAACTCTGCCTGAAAAAAAAAAAAAAAAAGAAAGAAAGAAAGAAAGAAAGAAAGAAAGAAAGAAAGAAAGAAAGAAAGAAAGAAAGAAAAGGAAAATAAACTAATGGAGACAGAAAGATATGTTGAATGAGTAAGAATGTTTGAAAACTGATGTTTTAAAATACTTGAGGTGGGAGAGAGAGAGAGAGATAGTCCAAGTACTCACATCTGTTGGCTCACTCCCCAAATGCCCACAATAGCTGGGTCTGATCTGGGTCTCAAGCTGGGAGCTGGAAACTCATTCCAGGTCTTCCACATGGGTGACAGAAGCTCAATTACTTTAGCCATCACTTCTGCCTTCCACGGTCCGATTAGCAGGAAGCAGAAGTCATGAGCCAGAGCCCAGAATCAAACTTGGGTATTCTGATTTGGGATATGGACGACTTAACTTCTAGGGTAAATGCCTACTCTTTGAAAACTAGTTTTACAAATGATTGCTCATTTAGTAAACATAAATATACTTAAAATTTTTCATGGAAAAAATATTTAAAGATAAGTTCAATAACTTTGGAAATCCATGCAAAGTTTTTTCATAATGCACAATTTTCATAGCTTTTTGAAGACCCCTCCTACAGTAGGGCAACTTTTGCTTCTTAGTGCAACTCTTCTAACTGTGGGGACTAGGCTTTTAATAGGGCTGTGGAGTATTATATGACCCAGTGACCATGAATTGCTTAGTATTCATTCCTGGAAGAAGTTGAGCTGGTTACTTAATCCTTTGTGTGTCTGCTGTCTACCATAACACCCTGTCACACAGTATTACAATTGCTTAATTGTTTATGAGTACATTTCCTAAGAGTTGATGACTCTTAGAAATAGAAATGGTTTCCGATTGATCTTTGTACTCCTAATAACCAACACAGTGCCTCCAATGTGGTGACCATTGAAAACATGTTCAGTGGGTAAGAGAAGGAAGGAGGGAAGGAGTTTGTGTTTCATTTTCATCTTGTTGCAATAGCATATCTCAGAATAACTACTTAGTCTTCACTAAAAGTAATATGTTCTAGGCTTTTAAACATTTTGTTTTGTGCTTTTGATTTAAACAAACAAAAAAGATTTTTAATGAGGTAAATATCTCTATACTGAGAAGGAGTACTCTTCAAGGTATAGTGATCTTTTTAAACATTACAGCATAGTCTAGGCCGGCACCGCGGCTCAATAGGCTAATCCTCCGTCTTGCGGCACTGGCACACTGGGTTCTAGTCCTGGTCGGGGCACCGGATTCTGTCCCGGTTGCCCCTCTTCCAGGACAGCTCTCTGCTGTGGCCAGGGAATGCAGTGGAGGATGGCCCAAGTGCTTGGGCCCTGCACCCCACGGGAGACCAGGAGAAGCACCTGGCTCCTGGCTTCGGATCAGCGTGGTGTGCCGGCTGCAGGTGCTCCGGCCACGGCGGCCATTGGAGGGTGAACCACCAGCAAAGGAAGACCTTTCTCTCTGTCTCTCTCTCACACTGTCCACTCTGCCTGTCAAAAAAAAAAAAAATACAGCATAGTCTAACATATGCTCTATGTGTGTGTTATAGGCATAGAGTTTTCTAAGGATACATGAGAAACAACTAGTAACCACTATTCTATATACTCCCATATATAAATAATCAATCCTGTATATGTGTGTATACATAGATATGTGTGTGAGCATATTTTAATTTCACTTTACCCATTTTTTTAACCATTTCTAAAGCCTCTAATAACTGGTAAACAGGGAGACTGGGATGATGGTGGAAGATTAGACATTGAGGCAACAGAAGTTCTTAAATATGGATTTGTTACATGCATATATAGAACCAAGTAACAGTTTAAAAATATTTGGCAGGAGGCAGGGGGCAGACATTTGGTGTAGAGGTTAAGCTGTCACTTGGGATGCCTGCATCCGTATTCAGTGCCTGAGCTCCAGTGCTGGATCTGCTTCTGAATTCAGCTTCCTGCATATGTGCATCCTGGGAGGCAGGAGGTTGGGTTCCTGCCATCCTTATGAGATCTAGATTGAGTTTCTGACTCTTGGCTTTGGCCTGGGCCAACCTTAGCTGTTATGGACTTTTGGTGAGTGAACCAGCAGATAGAAGATTACCCTTTCTCTTTCTCTTTCTCCCTTTCAAATAAGTGAAATAAATAAAATATATTTTAAAGATGTATTTATTTATTTGAAAGACAGAGTTATAGAAAGAGACACAGAGAGATATTCCATTGCTGGTTCACTCCCTAAATGGCTGCATTGATTGGGGCTTGGCCAGGCTAAAGCTAAGAACCAAGAGTCTCTTCCAGGTCTCCCATTTGGGTGCAAGGATCCAAGCACTTGGACCATCCTCCTCTGCTTTCTCAGGCACATTAACGAACTATAGAAATTATCCCTGAAAGTATAGTCTTTCTCTCAGGTACGTTAGCAGGGATCTAGATCAACAGCGGAGCAACTGGGACACAAACCAGCACCAGTATGGGATGCTGGTATCACAGGCAGTGGCTTTACCCACTATGCCACAATACTGGCCCCAGAAAACATTTTTTTCTAGTCTTCATCTACCCAAAGGCCTACTTATTACACATTTCAAATTGGCTATGATTGGGGCCAGTGCTGTGGTGTAGAAGGTTAACCCTCTGTGGCACTGGCATCCCATGTGGGCACTGGTTCAAGTCCTGGCTGTCCCACTCTTTAAAATATATATATATATATATATATTTGAAAGGTAGAGTTACAGAGAGGCAGAGGCAGAGAGAGAAGTCTTCCATCCGCTGATTCACTCCCTAAATGGCCATAATGGCTAGAGCTAGGCCAATCTGAAGCCAGAAGCTTCTTCCAGGTCTCCTACTTGCGTGCAGGGGCCCAAGGACTTGGGGCATCTTTTCCAGCTTTCCCAGGCCATAGAAGAGAGCTGGATTGGAAATGGAGCAGCCCAGATTCAAACCAGCACCCACATAGGATGCCGGCACTGCAGGTGGTGGCTTTACCCACTATGCCACAGCACTGGCTGCAGCTGTTCCACTTCTGATCCAACTCTCTGCTAATATGCCTGGGAAAGCAGCTGAAGATGGCCCAAGTACCTGGGCCCCTGCACCCACGTGGGAGACCCAGATGGAGCCCCTGGCTCCTGGCTTCAGCCCAGTCCAGGTCCAGTCATTGTAGCCATTTAGGGAGAGAACCAGCAGATGGAAGATTCTCTCTCTCTCTCTCTGTATTGCCCTTTATAGCTCTGTCTTTCAAATCAGATTCAACAGTTACACATTCATTTTTCTAAATGATTTCCATGCTCTTCATCATATAATTTGATTTTTCTGCTTGAACTTTATACCTCTGGTCACACCAAGTTATGTTTCTGTGACTTTCCATTCCAGCATAGGTTTTGCTATTACTCTTGTATGCATAACCTGAAAACATACTGAAGTTCTCCAAATCTTTAAAGCCAAAAATAACTTAAGATTTCTTCTTCATGCATGCTAGAGACTTTGTGCACACTGCCTACCCCCTGGTCTGACTTTTGCACTTCTGCTACCAACTTCTAGCCACCTGCGGTATTTTGAGAATGGCAACCTCTGCCCCTCTAGTGAGGCCATCGAGAAATACAGAATGAAAGCCTTTTGACAGCAGCTCTGAAGTCATGACAGGCAGAGTTAGTTAATAAATACCCCAGCTCCCTTTGAAGGTGGGGTGACTCAGAGGTACACATCTTCACTGACTCCTAGAGTTCCATTTATCATTGTAACTTGGGGATCTTCGCTTCCCCATGTAAGTTTCCCACTGGAATCACCTCCCACAGAAACTGTTTGCACTCTGATTCTTGTGTGAAGTCTTTGAGGGGACTCTGAACTAACACAAAAGGTCTTCACTCATGTGGGATATTTCAGAATCCCACATTTTCTGTTTAGAGCTACGAAACTTTAGGAGAGGAGGCCTTAAATATTGCTTATTCTAATCAAACCATGGTATTCAAAAAAGACTGTTTGCAACTGAATTTTTTCTTTGCTATGTACTTGAAAGAGACAGAGACAGAGTGAAAGAGATCTTTCATTCACTGGTTCACTCCCCAAAAGCCTACAACTGCCGAAGCTGAGCCAGGCTGAAGCCAGGAACTCAATCTAGTCCCCCAGAAGGGTAGCAAGGACCTAAGAACTTGAGCCATTACCTGCTGGCTCCTGAGATGCACACTAGCAGGAAGATGTAATTAGAAGCAGAGCTGGGACTTGAACCCAAGCACCAGGATATGGGATGCCAGCATTGCAAGTGATATCTTAACTGCTGAATGTCTATGCTTATTTCTAGTGAACTTGCATTATAATACAAGGATTAATAAGCTTATCTATTTTCCAGAAGAGACTCACCATTAGTGTTGGAGAAAATATACTACAAGACAGAATACTGTACAAAGAGGTGCAAATAAAATGTAGGTGTTCCAAGGAGGAAAAATGTCTGCAGTTAATGAGAATCAGGAAGGAGGTGGCTCTAAATTTCATTTCACTAGGTTGTAATGAGAAGAAGGCCCTTTTGATGAGGGGTACAGCCCGAAAGCACCAGATATGTTTAGGAAATGGTAACACTAGCCTCCCTGACCAGAGTGTTGGTATGTATAAAGAAGACGTAGGAGATAAAACTAGAGAAGCTTGAATCCAGGCCAAGGAGTTTGGTCTTAATTTGTTAGGGTTTTTGTTGTTGTTGTTGTTAAGAATTTATGTACTTATTTATTTGAAAAGCAAAGTGACAGAGAAGGAAACAGAGAGAGAGAGAGAGAGAGAGATCTTCCATCTGCTGGTTCTCTCCTTGAATGCTGGCAACAGCTAAGTCTGGGCCACATTGAAGCCAGGATCCCAGAACTCTATCTGGGTCTCCCACATTGAGTGGCAGGGATCCAAGTGATAGGGTCACCTTCTGCTGTCTTCCAAGGAGCGTTAACTGCAACTTGAACTGGTGCCCATATGGGATGCCAGCACTGCGTACAGTGGCTTAACCCACTGTGCCACAGCACCAGCCCCTGGATAGCTATCTTCTAATATTCTCCTGTGTAAATATGAACTTGGTGATTTGAGGTGAAGTTTGCTTAAAGTCAAGAACTGAAATAACCAAGGTGAATATTTCAAAAATAATAGTTACTCATTGTAGGTAAGGTAAAGGACCATGTACACTTTCACAAATTGCAGATAGGGGCTTACATTGATTTTAACTAGTGACAGCAATTTGACAGGATGTATCAGAGGCCTTAAACAGGCACACTCTTTGATCCGACAAAAGGAAACTATCAGACTGATGAGTCAAGGAGCATATTTAAGGATATTGTCACATTGGTAACTTTTGTTTAAAAAATTATTTTATTTAATTGAAAGGCAGAGTTAGCAGAGAGAGAGAGAGAGAGAGAGAGAGGTCGAGAAACAAAGGGAGAGGTTTTCCATCTGCTGCTTCACTCCCCAAATGGCTGCAATGGCCAGAGCTGAGCCGATCTGAAGCTAGGTGCCAGGAGCTTCTTCTGAGTCTCCCACATGGGATCAGGGGCCCAGGTACTTGGGCCATCCTCCACTGTTTTCCCAGGCACATTAGCAAGGAGCTGGATCAGAAATGGAGCAGTCAGGATTCCATCCAACTGGTGCCCATATGGGGTGCTGATGATGCAGGCAGTGGCTTTTACCTGCCACACCACAATGCCAGCCCTTTGGTAACTAATTTAAAAGGCAAAGCATCTAAATGTTTGGGAAAAAAAGGACTTTGAAATAAATCATACATTTATATAATAGGATACTGGTCAGTATTAGGAATGAAATAAATTTAAGACTTTTAAGTATAAAATTCCTAGGGGAAAACTTCACATTTTCTTTGGCAGTTATTCCTTGGATATGACCCCAAAATCATAGGCAACAAAAGTAAAAATATACAAATGGGTGTGTATCAAACTTGAAAATATTTGTGCTTCAAAAGACATAATTACCACAATGAAAAGGCAACATGGAGAATGGGAGAAAATATTTGCAAATCATTTATCTGATAAGAAGTCAATATCTAGAATACATAAAGAATATATAAAGGGGCGAGTGTTGTGACATAGTAGGTTAAGCAGCTGCTTGGGATGCCCATGTCCCATATCAGAGCACTGATTGATGTCCTGGCTCCTCCCGTTCCAGTCCAGCTTCCTGCTAATGCATCCTGGGAGGCAGTAGATGATGACCCAGCGTTTGAACCCCTGTCACTCACATGGAAGATTCAGATGAAGTTCTGGGCTCCTGGCTTTGGCCTGGCCAGGCCCTGGCTATTGGAGACATTTGTGGAATCAACCAGTGAATGGAAGGTCTCTGTCTCTGTCTCTCTCTCTCTCTGTTGCTCTGCCTTTCAAGTAGATGAAAGTAATTAAATAAACAGTAAATAAAAAGAAGTCCTCAAATAACTCCATTAAAAATTGGCAAAGGACTTGAATGGACATTTCTCCAAAGATGGTATACAAATGGTCAATAATTGTGTGAAAAGATGTTCAACATCACTTATCAACAGAGAAATGTAAATCAAAAATCGCAATGAGATATCGCCTCACACCCATTAGTATGGTTACTATAAGAGAGAAAACAGAAAATAACAGGTGTTGGTGAGGATGTGAAGAAATTGGAACCCTCATGCACTGTTGGTAGGATTGTAAAATGGCATAACTCCTGTGGTAAACAGTATGAGGGTTTCTCAAAAAAATTAAATATAG
The DNA here is from genome assembly GCA_949820135.1 of Sylvilagus floridanus. Taxonomy (NCBI): domain Eukaryota; kingdom Metazoa; phylum Chordata; class Mammalia; order Lagomorpha; family Leporidae; genus Sylvilagus; species Sylvilagus floridanus. The sequence continues at coordinate 127,360,034 of OX463225.1, forward strand.
AACTACCACATTCCAGCAATCCAACATCTGTGTATTTTTGTGCATACTTCAAAATATTCATGAAAACATAGAATTAAAAAGTTGTTTTGGTGCCAAAAAAATCTATGCATACTTTTTTTCATTATATACATATTTCATGAATGTGCCCTTGAATATTCAAAAGCATCGAAACAAGGGTCTCAAAGAGACCACGTTGAAAACAGCTATTCACAAGTGTGAAGAGGTGGAAGGGAGGCAAATGTCCATCTAAAGATGAATGGATAAACAATGTAATGAAACATGACTCAGATTTAAAAAGGAGGAACATTCTTTTCTTGAATGTATTTATTTAATTTATTTAAAGGCAAATAGACAGAGACAGAGCTTTCATAAGCTGGTTTACTCCCCAAATACCTGCAATAGCCAGTACTCAGCCAGGCTGAAGCTAAGAACCAGGAATTCAACCTGGGTCTCCTACATGGGTGGTAAGGGCCTAAATATTTGAGCCATTACCTGCTGACTTTAGATGTTTTAGCAGGTAGCTGGCTCAGAATTGGAGCCACAGTTATAACACAGGCACTTTGATATGGGATGCAAGTATTACAAGTGGCCTCTTAACTGTTGTGCTCAACATCCACTCCTAAAAAGGAAGTTCTATCATATGCCACAACATAGATAAACCTTGAGAACATTATGTTAAGTGAAATAAGCCAGTCACAAAAAGACGAATACTATATGATTCCCTTTGTATGAGATATCTAAAGTAGTCAAAAATGTATAGAAATAGAAAGTAGAATTGTGGTTTCCAGGGACTGGAGGAAGGGAAGAAGGGAGAGTTGTTGTCTAATGGGCATAAAGATTTAGATATGCAAGATGTAAAAGTTCTGTTTCACAACAATATGAAAATAATTAACAGGACTCATATGTACACTTAAAATTGGTTAAGTTAGTACATTTTTTTTTTAAAGATTTATTTATTATTTGAAAGGGAGAGTTACAGAGAGGCAGAGGCAGAGAGAGATCTTCCATCCACTGGTTCACTCCCTAAATGGCCACAATGGCTGGAGCTGGGCCGATCTAAAGCCAGAAGCCAGGAGCTTCTTCCAGATCTCCCAAATGGGTGCAGGGGCCCAAGGACTTGGGCCATCTTCCACTGCTTCCCCAGGCCATAGCAGAGAGCTGGATTGGAAGTAGAGCAGCCAGGACTCGAATTGACACCCATATGGGATGCCAGCACTGCAGGCAGCGGCTTTACCCACTATATCATGGTGCTGGCCCTAAGTTACTAAGTTTTATGTTATGTGCTTTTTATCATGACAAAGAAAAAAAAATTGATTTCACTTATGTGAGGTTTTATTTTGTGGTTCTCAAAACAAGACTTCTTTAAAAATTATATATATTATATATGTATCATTCTTTGAAAAACTTCTACAATGTTGACAATAATCTACAATTGAAGTCAATATTCTAGATCTCACATAGGGTGACATGTTTATTAGTCTAGTAAATAAGTAATGAGGGTAAATGATAAGTATGATTTTAAATAAGGCTTATGATTAGTTCCAATCTGTGAGACTGAAGTTCATGAAACAATTGAAAGACAAGAGGAGACAGTGTTTAGCTCAGCGGTTAGAATGTGCATGTCCCACATCCAGTGTCTGAATTCAATTCCTGGCTCTGGCTCCGGACTGCAACTTCTGACCAATGCAAACCTTGGGAGACAGCAGTGATGGCTGAAGTAATTGGATTCCTGCCACTCATGTTAAGAGACTTTCATTGTGTTCCCATCTGTCAGCTTCAGCCCTGGCCCAGCTGCAGCCGTTGCTAACACTTGGGGAGTAAACCAGCAGATGGGAGCTCTCTTATCTGTCTTATCTGTCTCTTATCTGTCTCTCTCTATATCTCTGCCTTTCAAATTAATAATGGTGATTATACAATAATAAGAAAGAAAAAAAAAAAGAGGGGGAAAACCACCCAGGTGGTTATACTGAAGTGTTAACATAGTTATCTCTGACTGGGGCTTTGGGGTGATTGTATCTCTGTTAATCTTATTTCTTACACAAAGTTTCTAGCTTGTCTACAATTCTGCATTACATATATATTGGGGAAGCAATAAAAGGCAAAATCATAAAACTTAAGATAAAAGAAAGTAACACAACAGTGGAGACTTAGTCTTTTTAACTCAAAAGACTATTGTATGCACTGGCCAATTATACTTCTTTGTGGAGCCGGTCCACTGACTTATTGAGCATTCCAAGTAGAATTCATACCAAACACTTCTATGAACAGTGGATAAATTACATTGTGTTTGGCTCCTTTCACCTATGCCAGGCCACTTTTGCACAATACCTGGAGAAACTGCTAAGTTGTTTACCAACTATTGTGCAAAAGGAAGGAGGCAGTTCCCCCCAACTGCTAGGAAATACTAAGGCATTTGGCAAATATTCATCTTGGTTGTAAGGCGTTATTTATACAGAGTTGTCTGATTGTACCTTTTTTTGGGGGGGGGCAGAATTTCTGTTACTAATTATTTTAATGGAGCATTGTAGAGTAACATCTAAAATTTCCCTGTTTCAAATAACCAACCAAAAACTCATTTTTAAAAATCAAGGAGCAGGTGGGCATTTGGCACAGTGGTCAAGCTGCTGCCTGGGATGCCCACATTCATATCAGAGGGCCAGTTCGAGTCCTGGCTTTGATCCCAATCCCAGCTTCCTGTTTATATGCACCCTGAGAGGCAAGAAGTGATGGCTCAAGTCCCAGCCCAGATGGGACCAGAATGGAGCTCTGAGTTCCTTGCCTCAGCTGGGGCCAGCCCCAACTATTGTGGACATTTGGAAAGTGAACCAGCAGATAGCAGATTTCCATCTGTTGGCCTTTCAAATAAAATAGGGGAAAAATTTTAATTGAGGGGAAGGTATTTAGCAGAATGGTTAGAATTCTGTTAGGGACATGTGTATCCCATATGAAAGTGCCTGGGTTTAGGTTCCAGCTCTACTCCCAATTCCAGCTTCCTGTTAGTGTACACTCTGGGAGGTGGTTGGGTCTCTGCCACCAAGGTGGGACACTTGGATTGAGTTCTAGGCTTCAGCCTTCAGCCTGGCCCAGCCCCAGCTATTGAGGGCATTTGAGGAATGAACCAGCAGATGGGAAATATGTCTGTCTTCCTTTCAAACAAAATAAATAATAAATATTTTCTTTTAAATGTGAAATTGCTCTACTACTTGTTAAATGTCTCTTCTATATATTCCTTAGTTCTTTTCCTAGTATTACATTTAGTTGTCATTGCTTGTATGGGTGCCTGTCTTTCTTTCTAGGTTGTGAGCTCAGTAAGAGTGGGAATGATATTTGTCCTTGTGACAAATAATAGGAACTTTTTAAAAACTTTTATTTAATAAATATAAATTTCCAAAGTACAGCTTATGGATTACAATGTCTCCCCTCCCCATAACCTCCCTCCCACCCACAACCATGCCATCTCCCGCTCCCTCTCCCATCCCATTCACATTAAGATTCATTTTCAATTATCTTTATACACAGAAGAAGATCCATTTAGTATATACTAAGTAAAGATTTCAACAGTTTACACCCACACAGAAACATAAAGTAGAAAGTACTGTTTGAGTACTAGTTATAACATTAATTCACATAGTACAACACATTAAGGACAGAGATCCTACATGAGGAGTAAGTGCATAATGACTCCTGTTGTTGATTTAACAATTGACACTCTTGTTTATGGTGTCAGTAATCAGCCAAGGCTCTTGTCATGAGCTTCCAAGGCTAAGGAAGCCTTTTGAGTTCGCCAACTCCGATCTTATTTAGATAAGGTCATAGTCAAAGTAGAAGTTCTGTCCACCCTTCGGAGAAAGGTATCTCCTTCATTGATGGCCCGTTCTTTCCACTGGGATCTCACTCACAGAGATCTTTCATTTAGGTCATTTTTTTTTTTTTTTTGCCAGAGTATCTTGGTTTTCCATGCCTAAAATACTCTCATGGACTTTTTAGCCAGATCTGAATGACTTAAGGGCTGATTCTGAGGCCAGAGTGCTGTTTTGGACATCTGCCATTCTATGTGCCTGCTGTGTATCCTGCTTCCCATGTTGGATCGTTCTTTCCTTTTTAATTCTATCAGTTAGTATTAGCAGACACTGAAATAATAGGAACTTAATATTTAATGTAAGAATATAAAAATGGGAGCTGGCTTTATGGCATAGCAGGCAAAGCTTGCAGTGCTGGCATCCCATATGGGCACCAGTTGGAGTCCTGGCTGCTCCACTTCTGATCCCACACTCTGCTATGGCATGGGGAAGCAGTAGAAGATGGCCTAAATCTTTGGGACCCTGTACCTGCGTGGGAAACCCAGAGGAACGAAGCTCGTGGCTCCTGGCTTCCGATCGGCGCAGCTGCAGCTGTTGTGGCCATCTGGAGAATGAGTCAGCAGATGGAAGACCTCGCTCTCTTTTTCTGCCTCTGCCTCTCTGTAACTCTGCCTTTTAAATAAATAAATAAATCTTTAAAAAAAAAAAAAAAGAATGGCATTGGATCATTTCTTAGCCTTTTGGCTAAGATCCAGTGAACCATGGCGCTAGAATGGAAACAGAAAATAAGAGGCACAACTGGAGTACTGTCGAAATTTCTGTGTCAAACCAGAGGAAAGATACGCTGAAGCCAGAAAAGGGCCAGCGGAGGAAATGAAACTGATCTGAGAGCTGGAAGGATTCAGAACAGAAAGAGGGAACCCTTTGTTGTTTCACCAGATGTTAAAAGAAAATGCATTTGTTGAGTTTACACCTGAGCCTTTTGAAGTTGTCACCCACAGGACAGTCAGACCTTTCCGTAAAAGAGCCTGCACCATCGTCAGGTGTTTTCCTGGGAGTTAAACACCCCAAAGACTGACCCAGTGTCATAGCGCAGGTGGCATTCTCTCCACAGCTCTTCATGCTGTAATTTCAAGCTCTTCTTGTTCCCCAGAAACATCACTAAAGGAGTAGGGAAACTGAGCACCGAGGTGTTTTCTCTGGTGACCAATAGTGGTCAGGATGACAGGCATCTGGAGTCCCTCTCTGCTGGTGATGTCATTCCCGATTCCAGACTGGGGCAGATGGGATATATCTTCTCAGTCATCACTACCAGCTGATGATGGATTTTACTCCTTTTCTGTGTCCTAAATGATAGTTTTGTGCCTGTGAATATTTTCCTTTGTAATTCGATTCTGATTTACAATAGCCATCCAGGAAACTCTTGTTTACGATCCCACCAGAGCATTCAAAGGATAAGCATTTTATCCCTTTGTTTCACATCTTTGGTGGGCTCTATTTCCCATCTGAAGTTACCAGATTTCAGTCTTTGGCTTTCTGCGCTGAAGTTTGTTTCTTTTTAAATCATTTATGTTTCACTTTAAAAAAATATTTTTTAATTTATTTGGATGGTAGTGTGACAAAGAGGGAGAGCGGGAGACAGAGGGGGAGAGAAATCTTTCATCCATTTCCAAAATGGCCATCAACAGTTGAGGCTGGGTCAGGCCAAAGCCAGGAATTTCATCCAGGTCTCTTACATGGGTGGCAGGGATCCACCATCTGCTGCCTTCTCAGGTTCATCAGCAGGAAGCTGGATTGCAAGTGGAGTAGCTGAGATTCAAACTGGCACTCTGATGTGATATGCAGGGATCACAAGTGGCAGCTTAACCTGCTGTGCCACAATACCTGCCACATATTTTAACTTCTGATGTTATCTTTCCCCATATTTTTTACATGTTCATATTTTCACATTTGCAAGTTTAAATGTTTTCATATTATTAATGTATGCATGTTTTATTAGATAGTAAAACTGACCCAATTCTTTAAAAAAAAAGATTTTTAATTCATTTGAAAAGCAGAGTTACAATAAAAGGAGAGGCCGGCACCATGGCTCATTTGGTTAACCCTCTGCCTGCGGCGCCATCATCCCATATGGGCACCAGGTTCTAGTCCCGGTTGCCCCTCTTCCAGTCCAGCTCTCTGCTGTGGCCCAGAAGGCAGTGGAGGATGACCCAAGTGCTTGGGCCCTTCACCCACATGGGAGACCAGGAAGAAGCACCTGGCTCCTGGCTTCAGATCGGCGAAGTGCTGGCCTTAGTGGCCATTTGGGAAGTGAACCAACGGAAGGAAGACCTTTATCTCTGTCTTTCCCTGTCATTGTCTATAACTCTACCTGACAAATAAATTAAAAAAACAAACAAAACAAAACAAAACAAAACAATAAAAAGAGGAGAGAAAGAGAAAGATCTTCCATCCACTGGTTCACTCTCCAAATGGCTGCAATGACTGGGGCTTGGTGAGTCAGAAGCTAGGGTCCAGGAGTTTCTTCTGGGTCTCTTAGATGGGTGCAGAGGCCCAAGGACTTGGGTCATTTTCCAATGATTTCCCAGGCCATTAGCAGGGAGTTGGATCAGAAGTGCAGCAGCTGGGATTTGAACTCTTGCTCATATGTGATGCAGGTGCCCCAGGTGGAGGCTTAACCTATTAAGCTACAGTGCTAGGCCCCCTCCACCCCCAATTCTTCTACTAGTAATCAGTTTTTCTTTCTTTTTTTTTTTTTTTAAAGATTTATTTCATTTATTTGAAAGACAGAGTCACAGAGAGTGGTAGAGACAGAGAGAGAGAGCTTCCCTCTGCTGGTTTACTCCCCATTTGGCTGCAATGGTCAGAGCTGTGCCAATCCGAAGCCAGGAGTCAGGGAGCTTCTTCTAGGTCTCCCACGTGGGTGTAGGGGCCCAAGCACTTGGGCCATCTTCCATTGCTTTCCCAGGCCATAGCAGAGAGCTGGACTGGGAGAGGAACAGTAGGGATTAGAACCGGCACCCATATGGAATGCTGGCGCTTTAGGCCAGGGTGTTAACCCGATGGGCCACAGTGCCAGCCCGCCCTTCCTTCCCTCCCTCCTTCCCTCCCTCCCTCCCTCCCTCCCTTCCTTCCTTCCTTCCTTCCTTCCTTCCTTCACTGTCTTTCTTTCTTTCTTTCTTTCTTTCTTTCTTGATTTATTTATTTGAGAGGTAGAGCTACAGACACAGAGACAGACAGACAGACAGACAGAAAGGCTTCCCACATGCTGGTTCACTCTCTAAACAGCTGCAACGGCCAGAGCTGTGCCAAGCAGAAGCCAGGAGTCAGGAGCCTCTTCTGGGTCTCCCACGTGGGTGCAGGGGCCCAAGGACTTGGGCCATCTTCCGTGCTTTTCCAGGCCATAGCAGAGAGCTGGATCGGAAGAGACAGCCATGACACTAACTGGTGCCCATATGGGATGCCGGTGCTGCAAGCAGAAGCTTAGCCTACTATGCCACAGCACTGACCCAAAGCAGTTATTCTTTTTTTTTTTTTTTAACTTTTATTTAATGAATATAAATTTCCAAAGTACAGCTTATGGATTACAATGTCTCCCCTCCCCATAACTTCCCTCCCACCCACAACCCTCCCCTTTCCCGCTCCCTCTCCCCTTCCATTCACATCAAGATTCATTTTCAATTCTCTTTATATACAGAAGGTCAGTTTAGTACATATTACATAAAGATTTCAACAGTTTGTACCCACACAGAAACACAAAGTGAAAAATACTGTTTGAGTACTAGTTATAGCATTAAATCACAATGTACAACACATTAAGGACAGAGATCCTACATGAGGAGTAAGTGCACAATGACTCCTGTTGTTGATTTAACAATTTGACACTCTTGTTTATGGCATCAGTAATCACCCTAGGCTCTTGTCATGAGTTGCCAAGGCTATGGAAGCCTTTTGAGTTCACCAACTCTGATCATATTTAGACAAGGTCGTAGTCAAAGTGGAAGTTCTCTCCCTTTAGAAAAAGGTACTTCCTTCTTTGATGATCTGTTTTTTCCACTGGGATCTCACTCACGGATATCTTTCATTTAGGTCATTTTTTTTTTTTTTTTGACAGAGTGTCTTGGCTTTCCATGCCCAGAGCAATTATTCTTAAAATTAAAATTAAAAAAAAAAAAACTTTGCAACTATGAAATACTAAAAACTGAATAATGGGGTGGGCATTTGGAGCACTGGTTACACCAGCTAAGGTGCTACTTGGGACTCTGCATGGCATATTAAATTGCCTGGGTTCCTGAGTCCTACCCTCCACTTCTGATCCAGCTTCCTGCTAATGCACACCTTGAAAGGCAGCAGGTGGTGTCTCAGGTACTTGGGTCTCTGCCACCCACATAGAAGATCTGTATTGAATTCTGGGTTCCTGGCTTTCGGTCATTCGGGGAGTGAGCAACAGGATGGAAGATCTTTGTCTCTTTGCCTTTCAAATAAAATAAAAATAAATAAAAAGTCAAAAGTGAATAATAACACTACGCTGCATATCTGTAAGAGAAGATTCAATTATAAGGGACTTTGATATTCTACATAAAATTTTTCTGTATTTTTTTTTTACACCAAACTTTTAAAGCCAGGAAGCAATTGTAATAAATATGGGATTTCTAACTGAAGTCAATAAATAGCCAATGTTAATAGATCTCCTAGGACCTCTCCCAAGATAGCAGAATACTATATCATTATATGAGATAGAGATAATTTGCTGTGTGGACTGGTGGTTACTCTAGAGAAACACTTCTTAGGGAGAGTACCTTGCAACACTAGCTCTGTTTGGTAACCAGCACACCAACACAAGATTCTGTGGCTTGTTAACTCTGGGAAAACACTGGTTTAAACAGATACATTAGTGTCTTTGCTGCAGTATATTCCAGGATACTTATTACACTAATACACAATGCTGTCCTCTCCAAGAAGTCATTGTGGGAATGAGGAGTGGTATGCAGCTTTTCCCAAATTTATTTGTTCCCAGTGTATTTTTTTCTGCCTAGGCTCATTGTTCCAAAGAATGTATTTTGGGAAACACTGCTTTAGGGAGTTCAAGAAAGATTTTGTTTCATAGTTAGGAGTACAAAAGGGTTTCACCCCTCCTTGCATCAGGCTTAACCACAGCTACAGGTACTGCAAATAATTTTAGAGCCAGATCAAAATATTTAAAGTGTGGATTTTTCCAAAAATGAAAGCAAACTTACATTTTTTGAATAATCAAAACTTGATTGTGATGTATTATCCTTTGTATGTATTGCCAGATTTGATTTGTTAAAATTGGGTTCAGGATTTTTGCACTTTATTTTCATAAGAGAGATTGATGTTTTTTTATTTTTTTTTTTTTGACAGGCAGAGTGGACAGTGAGAGAGAGAGACAGAGAGAAAGGTCTTCCTTTGCCATTGGTTCACCCTCCAATGGCCGCTGCGGCTGGCGAGCTACGGCCAGCGCGCCTCGCTGATCCGAAGCCAGGAGCCAGGTGCTTCTCCTGGTCTCCCATGGGGTGCAGGGCCCAAGCGCTTGGGCCATCCTCCACTGCACTCCCGGGCCACAGCAGAGAGCTGGACAGGAAGAGGGGCAACCGGGACAGAATCCGGTGCCCCGACTGGGACTAGAACCCACAGTGCTGGTGCCGCAGGCAGAGGATTAGCCTATTGAGCTACGGCGGCGCCAACGAGAGATTGATCTTTAATTTGCCACTCTTACAAAATAAGTTTTGATACTAAAGTTAAGATGACCTCTTAAAGTGAATTGTAGGATGTTCCTTCTTTTTTTCTCCCCCTCTGATATAGTTTGTGTAATCTTGGCATTAAGTCTAATCTCAATATTTGGTAGAGTTCACTGGTGAAAATAGGGTCTGAAATTTTATTTTGTTGGAAAGTTTTCAATTTTGGATTTTGCTTCTGCAAAACGTGTTGGACTGTATTCATCGTGTGGGAAAAACTGCACAGACTTTCCAGCAATTAGCAGCTCTCTGAGCTGAGGACAAATAGAAAATGCAGGGTTCTGCTGGCGTGACATTGAGCTTCTGGCTCAGAGCAAGTTGTGGAGCAACCAGAAATGTGTTGCCTCACTTTGTTGTTATTTTTTTTAGCAGCGAAACATGTAACATGAGATGCTAGAATGGACCAGCTGAATAAGCTCCTCACACATCCTTGACTGACAGGAGGAGACCCTGGAAAGCCCAGCAAAAACGATGAGATGAAGGAGACTTGAGACCTGGCTGAAACTTGGAATTCATTCCCCGATCCATACAATTATCCATCAGCAGAAGGTGGAAGCCCAGTTATCTGAAACTGAGCCCAACCTCTACCCAAATCATTGACCACTAAGCTCTGCAGTCACAGAGGCAGTACACAGGGAGCCAGGAGAAACAAACACGACAAACCGACACACAAGGAGGACACAGGCACACCACCGATGCTGCATTTTAAATCTGGACATGTTACTAGAAAGCAAAACAAAACCAATAACCATAAAAAATATAAATTCAAAATTGTCATTATATTTTTTAAAGATTTATTTATTTATTTGAAAGTCAGAGTTACACAGAGAAAGGAGAGGTAGAGAGAGTCTTCCATCTGCTGGTTCACTCCCCAGATGGCCACAATGCCCGGAGCTGTGCCGTTTCAAAGCCAGGAGCCAGGAGCTTCTTCAGGGTCTTACACGTGGGTGCAGGGGCCCAAGGTCTTGGGCCTTCTTCTACTGCTTTCCCAGGCCATAGCAGAGAGCTGGATCAGAAGTGGAGCAGCTGGGTCTCGAACTGGCACCCATATGTGATGCTGTGCTTCAGGCCAGGGTGTTAACCCGCTGTGTCATTATCTTTTTTTAAAGATTTATTTATTTATTTGAAAGGCAGTGTTACAGAAAGAGAGAGAGAGAGATCTTCAATCTGTTGGTTTACTCCCCAGATGGCTGCAACAGCCAGAGCTGTGCCGATCCAGAGCCAGGAGCCAGGAGCTTCTTCCAGTCTCCCACATGGGTGCAGGGGCCCAAGCATTTGGGCCATCTTCTATTGCTTTTCCAGGCACTTTAGCAGGGAGCTGGTTCAGAAGTAGAGCAGCTGACGGGGCCAGAGCTCCACTTTTGATCCAGCTCTCTGCTATAGCCAGGGAAAGCAGTAGTAGAAGAAAGTGCTTGGGATGCTACACCCACGTGGGAGACCCAGAAGAAGCTCCTGGCTCCTGGCTTAGGATCAGTGCAGCTTTGGCTATTGTGGCCATCCGGGGAGTGAATCAGTGGATGGAAAACCTCTCTCTCTGCCTCTGCCTCCCTGTAACTCTGTCTTTCAAATAAATAAATAAATCTTTAAAAAAAAAAATAGTGCAGCTCAGACTCAAACCGGCACCCATATAGGATACTGGCACTACAGGTGGTTGCTTTTACCTGCTATATAACACCATTGGGCCCTGCCATTATCTTAAATGTCTAGTTTTTTTTTTTTTTTAAACTGGAGATTACTAGATTTGCAAAAAGAAATGAATGTGTGACCCATATATGTGGAATAAAGCAATTACTAGAAACTGACTTTGGATAGGCTCAGATTTTAGCTTTTGCAGATAAGCACTTCAAAGCAATGATTATAAATATGTTCAAATAAATTGCTAAAGATCCTGTTATATATATTGCCAGACAGGGGGAGACAGAGAGAGAGAGAGAGGGAGCTCTTATATATTGGTTCACTGCCCAAAAGTCCACATTGGCCAGAGCAGGGCTAGGCCAAAGCTAGGAGTTAGGAACTCAATCCAGGTCTCTCATACAGATGGCAGGGACTCAACTACTTGAGTCATCACTTACTGCTCCCAGGGTATACATTAACAGGAAGTTGGAGTGGAGAGTGAAGCTAGGAGTTTAACCCAGGCACTCCAACATGGATGTGGGCATCCCAGCCAAGTACCTTAACCACTGGGCCAAACACCTAGCCCTCAAATAATTTTTAAATGCCAACAAAGAATTAACAAAAAGGGAATGCAAATGGAAAAACAGCATGAAGAGGAACCAAATAGAAAATTTTATCATTGAGAAGTACAATAATTCAAATGAAAAATTCATTGGATGGGCTCAATGGCAAACTTGAGTAACAGAAGAAATAATCACTGAATTTGAAGATACACTGATAGGAATTATCTAATCCAAAGAACAGATTAAAAAACAGATTAAGGGGCCAGTGCTGTTTTCCTAGGCTTGTTAATGCCTGCAGTGCTGGTATGCCATATGAGCGCTGGTTCAAGTCCCGGCTGCCCCACCTTTGATCCAGCTCCCTGCTAATGTGCCTGGGAAAGCATGGAGAATGGCCCAAGTCCTTGAGCCCCTGATCTCACGTGGGAGACTCCAAAGAAGCTGCTGGCTCCTGGCTTCAGATCTGCTCAGCTCTGGCCATTGCAGCCATTTGGGAAGTGAGCCAGCAGATGGAAGATCTCTCTCTCCCTGTCTCTAATCTCTGTAACTGTCTTTCAAATACATTTAAAAAAAAATGTGTAAAAAAGCAGATTAAGGAAAAATAGAGGTTTTAAGGCCTTGGAGTCAAACATTTCAGGATATGTTTAATGAGAATTCTAGAAATATAAAAATATGAAAGAGAGGAAAGGATAGAAAAAACATTTGAGAAAATAGTAACTGAAAGTGTTTCAAATTCAGGGAAAAACTTTAACTCCACAAAGCTCAATGAAACTTGATTTGCAGAAACAAAAAGAGAACCACACCTAGACATATCATAGTTGGATTTCTGAAGGAAAAAAAAAAGATCTTGAAAGCAGCAAGAGAAAAATGACTCATCATAGGTAGGGCAACAGCTCAATTATTAGCTGCATTAGAACAATGGAGTCCTAAAGGACAGTGGAATGACAAATCTAAAGTGCTGAAAGCAAAACAAAGCAAAACAACCTCTCAACCAAGAATCCCATATCAACAGAACTGTTTTTTAAAAAGAAAATTGAAATAAAGACATTAGTAGATATGTAAACATAAGAGAACATTTTCCAAGCAGACCTGCTAGGGATCTACCATAGATTGTTATGCTATATAACAAAGCAAGATACATTATATATACATTGCCCGTGAGACACTTTAGATTTATAGGCACAAAAACACATTAAAATTAAAAGATGGAGGCCGGTGCCACGGCTCAATAGGCTAATCCTCCACCTGTGGTGCCAGCACACCCGGTTCTAGTCCTGGTCAGGGCGCCGGATTCTGTACCGGTTGCTCCTCTTCCAGGCCAGCTCTCTGCTGGGGCCCAGGAGTGCAGTGGAGGATGGCCCAAGTCCTTGGGCCCTGCACTCACATGGGAGACCAGGAGAAACACCTGGCTCCGGGCTTTGGAACAGTGCGGTGCACCGGCCGCAGCGCGCGGGCCGCAGCGGCCACTTGGGGGGTGAACCAACGGCAAGAGGAAGACCTTTCTCTCTGTCTCTTTCTCTCACTGTCCACTCTGCCTGTCAAAAAAAAATTAAAAGATGGAATGATATACCATGCAAACAATAATCGTAAGAGAGCTGGAGAGGCTATACTAGTATCAGACAAAATAGGCTCTAGGACATAGAGTATTACTAGAGGAAAACAAGGACTTTGTGAAAGGTTTATTTAGTTGAAAGGCAGAGCTAGAGAGAGAGAGAGAGAGAGAGAGAGAGAGAATGAGAGAGAGAAATAGATTTTCATCCACTGGTTTACTCTACAAATGGCCTGGCTGGGCCAGGCGGAAGCCAGAGGCTTCATCTGAGTCTACCACATGGGTGCAGGGACCCAAGTATTTAGGCCATCTACCACTGCTTACCAAGGTGCATTAGCAGGGAGCTGAATTAGAATTGGAGCCACTGAAACTCAAACTAGTGCCTATGTGGGATGCCGGAGTCACACGTGGTGGCTCAACCTGCAATGCCACAATGCCAACCCTGGATATTTTATAATGAAAAAATATATAAATATTATAAATATATATGTACCACATTGAAGGGCCTTTAAATACCTGAAGTAAAAAAATACTGACATAACTGGAAAGAATAGAATACTGGTTTGGTTGGAGATTTCAGTACTTCATTCTCAATATGTGCTGGCCAGGGAAAATGCCTCAGAGACTTCCATCTAAAGGAATACAACTAACCAAAAACCCCAGCTAATGTGTTCTGAGATCAACTGTTGTATTTACTCCAAGCCAAGGACTGTAGGTAGCTGGTATAGTAAGGCAGGCTCATTCTTGGAAGATATGGGGCTTTTCTGATTGTCAAGAACTTTGACTTAAGGACTTCCAACAACTTTGCTCTTTTTTAATCTGCACAGCTGTCTAGTATGCTTCTCCCCAACCTGTATGCCTTGTGTGATGGCTTTCCCAACCTTTCCCATCTCTCTCCCCAGTTCTTCTCACAGTCATTTCCCTCTAATAAACTCTTTGGATGTGTCATTCCATGTTGGCATCTATTTCCTGGGACCCTGAATAACACAAAAGGTCCCAGGAGTGATCCAACAAAACAGGTGGTAAGGAGTGGGCATTCTAAAAGAATTACTACTTTATTTGAAAGGCAGATTAAGGAAAGAGAAGAAGAGGAAAGAAAGAGAAAAAGAGAGAGAGAGAGAGGCGAGAGAGAGAGAGAGAGAGAGAGAGAGAGAGAGAGGTCTACCATTTGCTAGTTCATTCCCCAAATGGCCTCAATGGCCAGGACTGGGCCAGGATGAAGCCAGGAGCCAGGAAATCCAGGTAGATGGGTAGATGTCAGGGCCTAAGCCCTTAGAGCATCTTCTGATGTTTCCCCAGGTGCATTAGCAGGGAAATAGATCAGGAGTGGAGAAGCCAGGACTTGAGGTGGCACTCATATGAGATGCCAGCATTGTGATGCAGTGGCTTAAACCACTGCACCACAACACCGACCCTGGGGTGGGCATTTTAAAAAATATATGTATTTATTTATTTGAAAGGAGGAGCATGCATCAAAAGACAGAGGGAGATACATGAGGGAAAGAGAGATGTTCCATCTGCTGGTTCACTCCCCCCAATGGCTGTAATGGCCAGGTCTGGGCCAGAGCCATCTGGGTCTCTCATGTGGGTGGCAGGGGCCCAGGTACTTGGACTATAATCTGCTGTTTTCCCAGGCACATTAGCAAGGAGCTGAATTGGAAGCAGAGCAGCCAGGACTAGAATTGGCACTGTGATATGGGATGCTGCTGTGCTAGAACTCTGGCCCAACAGGTGGGCATTTCACTTAGCAGTTGAGACAGTGGTTAAGATGCTCGTGTGCCATATTGGAATTATTGGAGTACCTGGCTTTGATACCCAGCTCCAGCTCCTGACTCTAGCTTCCTGCTAATGCAGACTCTGGGAGGCAGCAGGTGATGGCTCAAGTGGTTAGGTTTCCACATAGTAAACCTGGATTGAGTTCCTGGTTTCTAGCTTTAGTCCTGGCAGAGTCCCAGTCATGTGGGCATTTGGAGAGTCTATCTCTCAAAGAAATACATTTTAAAATATGCAGTAAGGTGGGGACCTAGGAACAGCTTACCTACTTTCCAGCATACAAAGAGTATATTGTGGGGTCGGCACTGTGGTGTAGTGGGTAAAACCACCACCTGCAGTGCCAGCAGTCTTGGCTGCTCCACTTCTGAACCAGCTCTCTATCGTGACCTGGGAAAGCAGTGGAAGATGGCCCACTTCCTTGGGCCCCTGCACCTGTGTGGGTGACCCGGAAGAAGCTCCTGCCTACTGGCTTCGGATCAGTGCAGCTCCAGCCTTTGTGGCCATCTGTGGAGTGAACCAGCTGTTGGAAGACCTTTCTCTTTCTCTCCTCTCTCTCTCTCTCTCTCTCTCTCTCTCTCTTCCTCTGCTCTCTGTGGCTCTGCCTTTTAAATAAATAAATCTTTAAAAGAGTATATTGTCCTGGTTTGGAAGAGGGTCATGGCAGGAAGTGGCAGCTCAGTTGCTGAAGAGCTCACGAGTGAGGGGAATGCTGATGGACGGGACTGCTGTGGCAGCTGTAGTGTTTTCGGCCTTCCAAAATATGGGGGAATGATGCTCACAAAGACAGTGGAGTTGGCCGGTTGCTGCTAAGTTGTGATGATGCTCTACAGAAGGGCAATGAGGAACAGAGCACTGTTAACAAGCAGTTAAATGGTTAAGTGTGTGATTCGGAGAACTTGCCTGGTGGCTTGCAAAGAGGCCCTGGTGTCTTCCAGCAAAAGGGCAGGCACATGTGAGCAACAAGCCGAAGACCTGAGCGTCAGAGTCTTAGGGCTCCAGAGCTGTTTGTGTTGCTCAGCCCAAACAAGGGCGTCAGGTGAGGATCAGGGGCTGGATGTTGAAAAGCAGCATCCAGAAACGTGGATGGAACTGCTGGGTGGATGACTTGACAACCCTGGCTTCTGCAGCCATCATGCTTCATGGCCCTCCGGGCTTGCAGAGGAGCCCATGTCCCTAACACGCCCCTAACAAGAGCTGACCTTTCCACCATGCTGGTGACAGCTGCCTTTCTCTGGAGCTCACCTCCACCTCCTCTCCTGGCTACCGGGCTGATAAATCTGGCTGATAAATCTGGGCCAGATAAGGGAGGAGGACACTACATAATTAAGGAATTGCCAGACTTAGGGGGAGACAAGGAAGTATTCCTGGGATTAATATTTATTTATTATTATTATTTTTTTGGACAGGCAGAGTTAGACAGTGAGAAAGAGAGACAGAGAGAAAGGTCTTCCTTCCTTTGGTTCACCTCCCAAATGGCCGCCATGGCCGGTGCACTCTGCCAATCTGAAGCTAGGAGCCAGGTGCTTCCTCCTGGTCTCCCATGTAAGTGAAGGGCCCAAGCACTTGGGCCATCCTTCACTGCCTTCCCAGACCACAGCAGAGAGCTGAACTGGAAGAGGAGCAACCGGGACAGAATCCGAGGCCCCAACCGGAACTAGAACCCAGGGTACCTTTGCCACAGGCAGAGGATTAGCCTATTGAGCTGCAGCGCTGGCCATAATATTTATTTTATTTATTATTTTTAAATTTTTTTTATTTATTTGAAATGCAGAATTAGAGAGATGGAGAGACAGAGAGAGGGAGAGAGAGATCGAGAGATCTTCCATTTGTTGGTTCACTCCCTGAATGGCTGCAATGACCAGGCTATGCCAGGTAGAAGCTAGGAGCCTGGAATTTCACCTGGGTCTACCATGTAGGTGGCAGGGGCCCATGTACTTGGGCCATGTTCTGCTGCCCTCCACATTAGCAGGGAGTAGCCGGAGCTTGAACCAATGTTCATATAAGATGCCAGCGTTGCAGGCAGAGACTTAACCCTCTGTGCCACAACACCAGCCCTTCTCTGGGATTAATATTTAAAGGTGCTTAACCAAGGGAGCCAGAATAGAACATTGAATTGACAGGAAATCACCAGTGTGGGAGCACTTGCTCAATACAGATTTAATACCCTACCCAGGTCTCCAGGAGATCGGGTAAACTTGTTGCAGGCTTTTAGAAACCCAGGAAAAATAATGGCCAACTCTCAAAAAAGTGGAAATACCTGACCTAGCCCTAACAGACTGTCCATACTGTAAGTGACAGGAGGCAAGAAGAGCTGTCAGAAAATTATGTTCAAGTGGGAAGCCTGGAAGACACACTGCTTGCTAAGGCCATGAAGAATGAATTGTTAAAAAGGATACTAGCATCCCTAAGAAATGTGATGGGGGCTGACCTTGGTGGGCCAGGCTGATGTTTGAATATGGTCACAGAGCTGGGTTCATAACATACCTGGAAACAACAGGGCCCCAAGTAGTAGAAATTAGTGTTTTAAGGGACTGAATAGAGGACAAGTCATTTTTTTTCTGGTAACATCATTACATCAGGTAATTTGTTGTATATCTTGGAAGTTGAGTAGAAAAAAAAAAGTTGACATACTCATTGCCTACTTTAACCACTGTCAGAAAATCATCATGGGGTAAGGAGGTGCTTTTTAAAAATTGTTCATAACTGTTATAACAACTTTAATTTAATCTTGCATTTTACAGAAATCTAACAGTGATTCTTTAAAAAAAAAAAAAAGAAAGAAAACCTGGGAAGAAAAATAAGAATAGTTTCTATAAGAGGTGTTACACTTTTGACTAGAGCTGATTAAGCTATTTATTATCTATTCAAAAACTGGTTCTTTCATTCCATTGTATCACTATCATAATTTAGAATCATATTGAATTTGTCTACTCTTGTGTTCTACTTTATGAACTGAGAATCTGAAACAAGGCAAAACATGTTGAAATTAGGTCCTACGGTTTTTATTTGGAGATTGAAGGGCAAGTGTTAGGTTCAATGTGCTGCTTGGGATACCTGCATCCCATATTGGAGTGCCTACGTTTGAGTCCTGGCTTCATTACTGATTCCAGATTGCTCCTACCTTGAGATGCAACAGGTAATGACTCAAGTAGTTGGGTTCCTGCCACTCACATGGAAGATCTGGATTGAATTCTGGGCTCCAGGCTTGGCCTAACCCAGTCCTGGCTGCTATGGGCACTTGGAGAGTGAACTAGCAGATGGAAGACTCTGTCTGTTGATTTTTGTTTTCCTGTTTTCAAATAACTAAAAATTAACCAAACAAGCAAACAAAATACAGTCTGACATTGTGGTACAGCAGGTTGAGCTGCGGCTGTGATGCCGGCATCCCATGTCAGAGAGCCAGTCCTGCCTGCTCTGCTTCTATCCAGCTTTCTGCTAATGTGTCTGGGAGGCAACAGATGATGGGCCAAGTACTCAGGTCCCCGTCACCCATGTGGGAGGCTGGGATAGAGTTCCTGACTTCCAACTTCAGCCTGGCCCAGACGTGGCTTTTGAGGCCATGTGGGGAATGAGTCATCAGATGAAAATCTCTCTCTGTCTCTGTCTCTGTCTCTCTGTGTGTATGTCTCCTCTCTCTTTCTCTCTGAGACTCTGACTCTCAAATAAACAAAGTCAAATGATACAATCATTCTCTTTTATCTATAATAGGTTAACATTTTAAATAATTTATCTTTTTTAAAAAAGGTTTTGCCCCCTTTAACCTTTTCTGTATTAAGGTATAAAATATTTTTCTCTATGCAAGAATCTTAAGTATATTTAAAAGTGTCCAGAGGCCTCAAGAAGCCCATCCATCCAGAGTTCCTATACATACCTCTAACTGTAGATACACACTTTTTTCCCCCTCTGCTATCTTAATTCCCTAGCCCTGATGATCCATCTGTTCAAGTGGAGATACTGCAGACTCTCAGGAGAGACACCTAGGAGCCTCTTCCTTGACCCTGAAAGGAGAATTTGGATAACTGCCCCCCTCTCCCTATGGCTGTAGGTTCTTCTAGTTACAGCAGGATTTCTTAAAAAAACAAAACAAAACCTCTGTAGCTCTGCATGGACAGACTGCTTGGGGTCTCTGGACCCTTCTCAATAATACTCAAAGTACTCCTGTGTGTGCATGTTCTTGGATTCTCCTGGGGAGGCAAACTGCCATCCGTGGCCACTGGGCTCAAGACAAGTCACCAGACAATTAACTACTCCACTGAGGTTGATGCCACCAGCAGCATAGTCCTGTGCTGCTCCTGTTGACAATTACCACGGCAGGGACCAGGGTGAAGCTAGGGAGGTGCCTAGGGCATAACACTGAAGGAGATGCTCCTTTTAAAAGATCTATTTGAAAGGAGAGAGAGAGAGAGACTCATCTGCTGAATACTCCAAATGCCAACAAGGGCCCCTGACTAGGGCCATTGCCAGGAACTAGGAACTCAATGCAGGTTTCCCAGGGGGGTGGCAGGGATCTAATTACTTAGGCCTTCACTGCTGGGGTCACTCCTTTATAAGTTTACCCTGCACTTGCACTTCTTTGCCTCCTTACTTTTTAAGTTTTTTTTTTTTTTTTTTAAGATTTATTATTTTTTGGAAAGGGAGAATTACAGAGGGAGATACAGAGAGAGGCAGAGACAGATTTCTATCTGCTAATTCACTGTCCAACTGATCTTAAGGGCTGAGGTTGGGCCAGGCTGAAGTGAGGAGCCTGGAACTCCATCAAGGTCTCTGGTGTGAGTGCAAGGGTCTAAGCACTTGGGCCATCTTTTGCTGTTTTTCCTAGGCCATTTGGAGGAAGTTGGATAAGAAGTGGAGCAGCTGGGACTTGAACTAGAGCTCATATGGGATGCTGTTGCAGGCAGCTGCTTAACCAGCTGAGCTCAATTCTGGCCCCAGCCTTATTACTTTTTGTACCCTTTATGTTGTCCTTGTCTCACCCTAGTCTTAGGCCTGTACTTTAATATATCCCTTATGGTGTGACAGAAAGAGCATTAATCCCAGGGGGAGGGAGGAGGCAGATTATTTGCAGAGGAGGTGACTCTGGAGCTAATTGGGAAAGATCAAGGAACTCATTGTAGACAAATTGGGTGGGGGGTGGCATTGTGTTGTAGCAAGAAAAGCTGTCACTTGTCATGCCAGCATTCTGTATGGGCACTGGCTTGAGTCCACTTTCTATTCAACTCCCTGGTAATGTGCCTGGGAAAGCAGCAGTAGATGGTCCAAATGCTTGGGCCCCTGAACCCATGTGGGTGACCCAGATGAAGCTCCTGGCTCCTGACTTCAGCCTGGTTCAACCCTGGCTGTTGCGGTCCTTTGGGGGCGTGAAACAGCAGATGGAAGATTCTCTCTCCTTCTCTCTCTGTAACTCTGTCTTTCAAATAAATAAGACATTAAAGAAAAGAAAAGTGGGATAGTAGGGATTTAGTTTGGGGACAGGAAAGCAAAGAGTCTAGAATAAGACCTGTGAACAGCATGAGGCTAAACAGCTGAGAACAAAGTGAATAAAATGGTGCTGAGGTCTGATATCCTAGTGCAGTGGGTTAAGCTGCAGCATGCAATGCTGGCATCTCATATTGGAGTGCTGGTTTAAGTCCCAGCTGTCCCGCTTCCAATCTAGCACCTTGCTAATGCTTCTGGGAAGTCACAGAAGATGTCCCAAGTACTTGGGCCCCTGTCACTCATGTGGGAGACCCAGGTAGAGTTTCTGACTTAGGCGTGGGCCAGATCTGGCTGTTGTGACAATTTGGAGGCTGAACCACTGGATGGAAGGTCTGTTTCTCCTCTAACTCTGCCTTTCAATTGAACAAACAAACAAACAAACAAGATGCTTGCTGGGAACTACTCTAATTGGATGCAGGCTGGGCAAGGTGACCGAATTCTTGACTTTATCTCAGCCTCTTTTCAAAGAATCCACTAGAAAGTATGTCCTGGTCTGGGGAGGAAAGAAAAAAATATTAGAAAATCTTGAGCTAAAATCTGCATGTTAACTCTTCAATGTCTGTAAAGGCTTCTTGGGACATAATGGAACTTCTAAGTTGAATCAACTAAAATTTAAGAGCTGTTAAATGACTATTATCTTTTTTGTTGTTGTTTGTTTTAAATATTTATTTATTTATTTATTTGAAAGGCAGAGTTATGGAGTGGGAGGAGGGGCGGAGGGAGGGAGAGGGAGATCTTCCATCTGCTGGTTCACTCCCTGAAATGGCTGCAATAGCTGGGTCTGGGCCAGGTTGAAGCCAGGAGCCTAGAACTCCACTTCAGCCCCCCAAGTGGATGCAGGGGTTCAAGCACTTGGGCCATCTTCTGCTGCTTTCCCAGGTGCATTAGTAGGGAGCTGGATCAGAAAGTGGAGTAGCTGGGACTCAAACTGGCGTTCATATGGGATGCCCGGCTTTAAGATAGCAACTTAACCTTCTACACCACAATGAGGGCCCTGACTGTTACCTTTCATGAAGGAGAGTATGTGAATTCAACAAAATAACTAACTTGCATTTGCAAAATGTTTGGTAGGGTTACAAAATTCTCTCACATTGTCTTTTAAATGTTAGGTATTTTGTCCATATCTGTTCCCAGTTCCTGAAATACTCCCTCTCCAAGCCTACTTGTTGACACTTAAAAAAAAAAAAGGAATTAAAGTAACTTTAAAAATTAAAAATTTTTATTTGCAAGGCAGAGAAATAGAAAGCTCTTCCATCCACTGGCTTACCCCTCAAATGCCCACAATAGTCAGGGCTGGGCCAGGCCAGAACCAGGAGCCCAGAACTCTATTTTTTTAAAATATATTTTATTTATTTATTTGAGAAGTAGAGTTACGAAAAAGGGACAGATACACAGAAAGGTCTTCTATCTGCTGGTTAATTCCCCAAATGGTCCCAATGGTTGGGGCTGGGCAGATCTGAAGCCAGGAGCCAGGAGCTTCCTCTGGGTCCCCCATGTGGGTCCAGGGGCCCAAACACTTGGGCCATCTTCCGCTGCTTCCCCAGGCCATAGCAGAGAGCTGGATTGGAAGAGGAGCAGCCGGGACACGAACTGGCGCCCATATAGGATGCTGGCGCCAAAGGCAGAGGCTTAGCCTACAATGCCACAGTGCCAGCCCCCTGCCCAGAACTCTTATCTGGATCTCCCACATGGATGGTAGGAACTCAAGTACTTGGGCCTTCATCTGCTGCCTTCCAAGATGTACATTAGCAAGAAACTGGATAGGATGCAGGATAGCCCTCGAGAGTTGACTGATGTGGTGGTCCCAAGCGGTAATGTAGGCTGCTGTACCAAATGCCCACACTGACACCTATTTTTGAAACTTCGTTGATCAAGACAGAGCTTTATCTCAGCTTTCTGAGGCTGTAATTCACGTATAATTCACTGATTAAATTGTACTCATCAGTGGCTTTTACTGTATTCAAAGCTGTACAACCTCTCTGACAATCAGTTCTAGAACATTTCCTTCATCATAAAAAGAAATTCTGAACTGGGTTAAGCCACCGCATGGATCCCAGTGTCCCCTATGGGAGCTAGTTGAAGTCCCAGCTGTTTGGCTTCTGATCTAGTTCCCTGCTATTGTGCCCAGGATAGCAGCAGAAGATGGCTCAAGTACTTGGGCCCCTGCCATCCACATGGGAGACCCAGATGGAGTTCTTGGCTCCTTGGTTTGTCATGGTCCAGCCTCCCGCTGTTGTGGCCAGTTGGGGTGTGAACCAGTGGATGAAAGATCTCTCTCTCTCTCTCTCTCTCTCTCTTTCTCTGTATCTCCTTCCCTCTCTATATAATTCTGCCATTCAAGTAAATAAATAAATTTAAAAAAAATTTAGAACCTATTTGCGGTCACTCCCCTTGTCCCTCTCCTATTAGCTGTAGGTAACCACTAAGCTACTTCTGACCCTATAGATTTGCCTGCTTTGAACAAAATTATCCTTTAATTTTTATTCAAAAGTGCCCTTGAGAATTAGGAGTTCTTACTTTTGGAACTACTGATTCCTAAATGCTGGATATCTGTGATAAAGATAAAGAGAGCTGTGATAGAAATGGGAGGGAAGGGAAATGGGACTTTCTTAACAACTGCTATAAGCCAGTGTTGGTCCATTTTCACAACCATCCTACAAGCTAGGTATCATTTAACAGCTGGAGAAACTGAGGTTTACAGGAATCAAGTAACTTGTCTAAGGTTGCAAAATCAGTAGCAAAGCAAGGCTATAAACCTTGGTTTACTGACTAGAGTTTATTTATTTATTTATTTTTTAAATTTATTTGACAGGTAGAGTTATAGACAGTGAGAGACAGAGAGGTTCACCTCCCAAATGGCCGCTACGGCTGGAGCTACACCGATCTGAAGCCAGGAGCCAGGTGCTTCCTCCTGGTCTCCCATGCGGGTGCAGGAGCCCAAGCACTTGGGCCATCCTCCACTGCCTTCCTGGGCCACAGCAGTGCTGGACTAGAAGAGGAGCAGCCGGGACAAGAACCCAGCACCCATATGGGATGCCAGCGCCGCAGGCGGAGGATTGGCCCAGTGAGCCATGGCCCCGGCCCAGGGTTTATTCCTTTTTCTTTGCACTAGATCAGTGGTTCTCAAACTTGGGTGGGCACTACAATCACCCGGGAAGCTTATATGACACAGATTTCTGAGCCCCACCCCCAGAGTCTCTGATTCACTAGTTCTGGGGTGGAGCCCAGGCAGATGCCACTGCTACTGCTTGTCTGAAACAAGACGATACTTGTATTGTGTTGCCAACTGCATCTGAGAGAGTGATTGATTAAGGTCACAGAGGTAGCTATTGAAGTGGCTTTACTATCATCTGGTCATCTGTGCAGAACAGCACTGTTGCTCTGTCAAAGCAACTGCTGATGGATAAACGGTGGACAGCAATTGGAAAGGCAACCCAGGGAACAAATGCTTTGGATACACGCTAAGGGTGATAACTTATTTTTCAGGTTGGAAAATGAGATAAACAAATAGAGAATTGATCATAGTGCATGAAGCACCCAGAGGTAGCACATTTCTTTTGGATGCAAAATGCAACGTTCCTTGTATGGTTCAGAACTGTGGCTGCTTAAGGAGAGCAGGCAGGCAGGCAGGCAGGCAGGCAAAGACAGTCAACAGCAATGTGTCTTAAGTGCTCCTCGGCTACAGCTGCAGTTGCATACTCATGCTGACTTCACCCCCAAACGATAACCAGGCCAGAATTTGATCAGACTGAAATCTGTATAAAGAACAAAGAAAGATCACAGAGAATGAGAAAATATATTTCCTTGAGTTCTAACTCTGGATTTTATTTAAATTTCTGATTTTTTCCCTCTTAATGGAAGGATAAAGAAGGCAGCTCAAAATCACTTAATTCAGAACCTGCAGTATAATTGCTACTGTAGGCACAAATGTGATTTGAACATCCCTAGCTATGGGATTTGGTGACCAGGCTCCCACGAGAGGATGACACAGCATGGGGAATAGCGCAGGCAGCTTGCCTCGCCTTGTAGAGAGCAGAGATGCGAAAGTCCTTGTTGAGGTCACTGGTGCTGTGAGAATTCTTAATCATTTAAATGTGCACTGGTAACTTCCTTGTGTGTAGGCAAGCCAGCCCTAGGGAAAGTGAAGCAAAGTGAAAACAAGGAGCACTGGGTGCAGCCGGCTCTCCTCCGCTAATTAGGCCTTACCTTGCTAGAGCAGGCTTTCAGTTTTTGTCAGAGCACGGTGATGTATATTATCTCACGCCGAGGCCAAATATCACTATTAAACAAGGAGCAGAGAAGTGTAGTGTGTTAGTTCAGCTGAGTCAGCTGGACTAGTTCCTAGATACACCAGGACTAGATGTAGGCATTTACATTTATTCTGGAATGCCAGAAAAGCAAAATACTTACAAACCATAGTAACTGCATGGACATAATCAAAGGAACACCACATCTTTGCTTTCAAAAGGGTGGAAAAGTGTTTCCCTGGTGGTGCCCTGGTACTTCCCTGTCTGGTCATCCATTCATCTACCAGTTCTGTACTGAGTGCCTCTTACTCGCCTGCCACTCTGCTGAGTGGGCCTGGCAAATGTAGACATTAGACATGGTGTCCATTCATTCAGCAAATATTTATTGAGGTCCCTCCAGAAACTGTTCTAGGTGTTAGGTATAAAGCACTTAAAAAAATGCACATGTAGCTCAGTTTGGAGGAAGCTGATTCAAACTAACAAAGCAAAGGGAAATAAGTACTAGGACATAAGTTCTCGAAAGACGAGGGGGCGGGCAGAGGTCTGGTGATGTGATAGAGAGAGAATGGTGCAGTGGTGATGGTGGGGTCGAGGCGGTAGGCAGTCCGTGTTTACTGTCAGGTCTTTCAACTGTGTTTGAAATTTGTACAAGATTATGGAAAAAAGCTACAGTGATGATAAGGAAGCCGAGGACTAGGAAGCGTTCGTGAAGGTTGTACCATTGCTTCGTCCTCGCCTTCTTTCTCCCAGCTACCTAAGAGCCCCATGCTAACCCTTAGCTGTGGGTTCAAGTTCCAAATGCCAGTGGGCCTTATTTTGGGCTGTACTGAGTTCTGTCAAAGTCCGACCTCTTTAATGGAGAAGAGTTTCTGGGGAGAAGAGGTCAAGCACCAAAACCCACCACTGCACAGCCACATGGTAGGGTGCCCTCCTCCTCCTAGTATGCTCTCGCATATGCCTGCCTCTAACACCTGTAACCACGCTCCTCATCTTAGTCTCCTGTCTGAGCTGCCCTGAAGTTTGCTGTTGGATGGCGATCTAAACCATTTCAGAAGTGGAAACAGGCCGGCGCCACGGCTCAATAGGCTAGTCCTCTGCCTGCGGTGCCGGCACTCCGGGTTCTAGTCCAGGTCGGGGCGCCCGATTCTGTCCCGGTTGCCCCTCTTCCAGTCCAGCCCTCTGCTGTGGCCTGGGAGTGCAGTGGAGGATGGCCCAAGTGCTTGGGCCCTGCACCCGCATGGGAGACCAGGAGAAGCACCTGGCTCCTGCCATCGGATCAGTGCTGTGCGATGGCTGCAGCGCGCAGGCCGTTGGAGGGTGAACCAATGGCAAAGGAAGACCTTTCTCTCTGTCTCTCTCTCTCACTGTCCACTCTGCCTGTCAATAAAAAAAAAAAAAACCAACAAAAAAGTGGAAACAATGTTTT
The DNA here is from genome assembly GCA_949820135.1 of Sylvilagus floridanus. Classification (NCBI taxonomy): domain Eukaryota; kingdom Metazoa; phylum Chordata; class Mammalia; order Lagomorpha; family Leporidae; genus Sylvilagus; species Sylvilagus floridanus. The sequence goes on from OX463225.1 coordinate 127,386,234, forward strand.
TGTTTTCTGATCATTTTAATTTTCTTTAGTGATGTTTTTCAACGTAGTTTTCCACGGAAGGTAGTTTACTAAGAGAATGCTATGGACTTGAGTTCAGTTTTAGACTCTAAGGGCCCATCAGCTCCTTGTTACCGATCCCGAATTCACAGAAGCAGGGACTGGAAGTTTCTAGTCTGGCCCTATCTCGCCCAGGCATGCCCTGCCCAAACTTCCCTTTCCAGTTTCCCCCCCTCAGGGGCCCTTTGCCTTCCAGCACTACCAGAGGGTCTTAGTCCATACCGGGCACTATTCTAAGACTTTACACAGACTGATTCATGGAATCCTGACAAAACTCTAGGGAGTGCACTGTCATCATTATTGCCATTTCACAGATGGGAACACCGAGGCCCAGGAAGACTAACATGCTCATGGTCCCTGATGTGAGCGGGGAAGTTTGGCTCCAGAGTCGGAGGCTGAGTGCTCTCTGGCACTAGCTGGTGCCGCATTTCCAACAAAGTGCCGAATCGCTGATCTCTGAAAAACCAGTTCCATCCAAGGCACTGACAGGACAGCACGGCATGAAAGGTTATTTTCACGTTCCCACAAAGCCTCACTGCACAGGAACCTCAGTGCCTGGGATGAGGGACTGTGGTTTGGATTTTCAGAGACAGGGCACCCTTCTCTGCGGAGTCACACGAGGACAGGCCTGCTGGACAGAACGGCGTCTGGGGGTTTCCAAGGCAGGAAATATCTAAAGCCAACGGCTGACATGTTATTTTGGCAAATGGGGGGTGGGGTGGGGTGGAAAGGAGAGATCTCATCTTCTGAAAACACAAGTTTTTGGCCTGGATGGTGGGTAAATGACATTAACTCTTTGTTTCGGCCTCACCTTCCAAGCTTGCTCTAATGTAGCTTCTCAATCCCTCCATTAGCTGACCTGCCCACGGAGCCCGGGCTCGCTGGCTCGGCATCCCGCTGGAAACGGGTGGTGGCGCGCCACAGGAACGCGCAGCAGCCGGCCTCTTTCCCCCAGGTGGTGGTGGTGGGGAGGGTGTTGCCGGAGGGCGCCGGAGAAAGGGTTAAGGGCGGGTGGGGAGGAGGCTGGGCTCGCACCTTTCCCAGAGCCCGCGGGCGGCGGCGGCGGCGGCGGCGGGGCCCGGGAGGGGCGGAGGCTGGGGCCGCCGCCTCGCCGCCTCCGCCTCGGCGAATAGCAGCGCGCTGCCCGCCGGATTGGAGCAGCAGCATCACGCTGACCTCTGCCTGGGATGTAAACCGGGCCGGCCGCTGCGGGCAGAGGAAGGCTCGCGGCTCCTGCGGGAAACCCAGCGCCACCAGCGGGCTCCGAGCGGCCAGCGGGCGGGCGACGGCAGCCTTGGCCCAGGCAGCGGCGGCTGCGGGCAGCGGAGGGAGCCGGCGCGGGCGCGGGCACGGGCGGGGAGCGTGCGTCCGTTCGCACAGCAGTGGGAGGAGGGGCGGCGCGAGCCATGGCCGGGGACAGCGAGCAGACCCTACAGAACCACCAGCAGCCCAACGGCGGCGAGCCCTTCCTGATCGGCGTCAGCGGGGGCACGGCCAGCGGCAAGGTATGGCAGGCCGCGGCCGCGCACCCTTCTCGGCCCGGGCCCGGCGGCGCATGTGGCCGGCGGCCGCGGCCCGTGTCAGTTGCGGTAGCCACCGCGTGGCCCGCGCGCCTCCTTCGCGAGCGGCCCCGCGCCTGCCCCCGCGCGGGCCCCGAGGCGTCGCGGTGCGGGCGGACGGAGACCCGGGCCGCCCAGGCCCCGGAGGTCCCCGGCCACGGTGGCAGGACGGGCGCGCTCCCTCTCGCTGCGCTCGGCCGCGGCGGCAACTCGTGGCCCGGGTCCTATGGGGGAGGGGCGGCGAGAGCGGATGCTTATTGTCTCACAAGTCCAATGTGAGGGGAGAGGGCGTTCCGCAGGGCCCCCCACCAGCCCCCGAGGGCGCCCCCTCCACGGGTCTCGCGCGGACGTGCGCGCCCTGCGGCGCAGCCTGGGCGCCAAGGGCGGAGCGAGCGGGACGCCGGCCCAGGAGGGCTGCAAGCGTGGCGCGAACGCGCGAGGCGGCGTCCCGGGGAACGGGAGCCCACTTGGGGATTGCAGGTCCTCCCAACCCCCGGGGTGGGGATGAAAGCCCGAGGGTCGAATAGGTGCAGGGACATCAGCGTAAGGGATACTACTGGGGGCTTCTGATGTTTTGGCTCTAAGAGGAGACGCGATCGGCTCCGATGAGAAAGTTGTGCCGGCTGCAAGTACTCGTCCGGGTCGTGCGCGTCTTGCGTCCGCGGAAAAGGGGCATCGTCTGGGGGTCTGCCTCCCCTCGGAACCAGTTTTCTTTGTTTTCTCAGCTAGGCGAGGGGAGCCCTCCCAGCTGAGCCCTGGGCTTTCTCCGCAGGTGGAACAGGGTGGAGTAGCTCCCCCACCCCCCAACCCCGATGGCTTGTTCTCTGCGCCCCTAAGATGCGGTACTCGTTTCCCCTGCGGTGGAACAGCCTCGGCTTGGCTCGGAGCCAGGCTCCTCGAGGGGCGCCGCGGGGGAGCGGGGTCCCGCGCTCGGATCGGCGCGGCTGGAGGTGCTGCCGCGCCCGGGGAGGACAGAGCAGGAAGGCGGGTTGGCGCCATGAGGCGCGCCACGAGGTTTTCGCCGCGAGCCGCCTCGGCCGGAGCCCCTCCTCCATCTTGCTTTTACGCGCGCGCCAGGGGCGCAGAGGCGGCGCGGGCGCGGCGGAACTTCTTTATGGACCAACTTAACCCTCGTGCCCCGGCTGCCTGGGCTGCGAGCCCGCCTGCTCGTGTTTGCTCCCTAGTGGGCTTGTCTTTTTCTTTAATTAGGAATTTTTAAATATGTTCTTCACTGGCACGCCTAGTAATTCGAAGCCAGCTCCTTCGGGAAGCCTGACCCGGGCTTATAGAACTGTTGTTGGCCTCGCGTTTTCCTGTTGCACGGGACCCTGTTTTGTCCCTGGCTGCGTTCCCAGCGCTGCGAGCCCGGTGCCTGGCATATACTTGGGATCCAGGCAGTCAGTCCGAAGGCCGGTCCTCTCGGGGAGGAACGCAATTCAAACTTGCAGATGAGTGGGGCATTCAGAAACGAAGTGACCTTGAACACCATCTAAATAAGTTATTAGCCAGGTCAGACAGGAAAACGGAGACCCTGGACGGTGAAATAATTCTATTATTCCACGAGTTTCTCAATGATTACCTGTTTGCAGTTGATAATTAGCATGCGTTTTAAATGTTAAGTGAGCCATTGGGGAACAGCTAATTCTCTGCTGTCCCCACTTCTCACCAAGGAGGAGTAGCAGAGAGGGTTCCCAGAACGGACGGATCTGTTTTCTCGCCATTTCCAAAAGTACATTTTGGAATATGATACTTTGTCATTGCTTAATATTATTTTTATGTATATGTACTTAGTCCAGGGGTGTTGGAGTCTAAAATGCCATATGGTAAGCAGTTGACTATAAGCGTATCCTGATTTTTGTTATTCTGGTCTTTATTGCTTTCCTGCAAGGGATTCTTTGTTTCTTGATGATCAGCCTCAACAACCCTACCTCCTTTGGAAGTCTCCCCCTGGCATACTGATGCAGGGGTCTCCTCTGTGTGCTGGTTAAAGACATTGGGGAGAGGGAAAAGGGTTGAGAGCAGCACCAATACTGATAACTTAGAGCTCCAAGGACCCTCAGAGCCTTTGGAATCCAACAGTTGAGAAAAATGCGGCCTGAAGTTAATAGTGTCTTCAAATCATCTTCGTAATGGTGGGGCTAGGACCAGACCAGGCTGTTCAGTTTCTGCTACTGCCCTAAGAGTTGACTAGGGCATGGAGAGAGTACAAGCTAGCACGGTCCACTCAGAAATGACTACAGAAAGATTGTTGGGTTTCCCAGGCTGTAAAGCCAAAGGGAGTGGAGAGGCAGATGGCTTTGCACCCCATAGCCCCCGCACTCCTCTCCCGGTGCCTCTTCTCTCTGGAAGCACAGCTTCTCCGAGGGATGGATACCTTTGCCAGCGTGGCTCTAATTTGTCTCAATGTTATGACTGCCCAGGGTACAGATACTTTATCTCAGACTAAATTATTTGGGTCATAAACGCCAGGACCAGGGAGCTCCCTGTATTGTGTTTTGCAGTTTATTTTCTAAGTGGAGATGAATTAGAACTTGAGAGTAAACTCTTGCTGGGCCCACATGGCCAACCATTGTTAAAAAACTCACCTCCAGGTTGTGGGTTGAGAAAGCCATGGTGACTGTTAAAAAACCAGATTCTTGAATTTCCTAATAAAGGACAGGGCTGGATGCAAGAAGTAACACTGGAAAGAGAAAGAAAAACACAAAAGGCAAAAAACAATTTAAATTTCTTTTTTTTTAAAGGCACAGTCCTTGTATATAACCTATGTACATCCTCCAGTACACTTTATTTTTTTATTTAAGATGTATTTATTTATTTGAAAGGCAGAGTTATAGAGAGGCAGAGGCATAGAGAGAAGGAAAGAGATCTTCCATCTCGTGGTTCACTCCCCAAATGGCTGCAGTGGCCAGAGCTGCACTGATCCAAAGCCAGGAGCTTCTTCCAGGTCTCCCACGAGGGTGCAGGAGCCTAAGCATGTGGGCCATCTTCTGTTGCTTCCCCAGGCCATAGCAGAGAGCTGGATGGGAAGTGGAACAGCTGGGCTCCGAACCCAGTGCCCATATAGGATGCCAGCACTGCAGGCAGTGGTTTTATTCCTTATGCCACAGCGCTGGGGGTGAGCTTTCCCCCCAGTTTAAATTTCTTTGCCTCCTGTGTGCCCATGACTTTAGATGCCCACTCCCTCTGCTTGCTTTGTTCTGTTCTTCCTGTGCTATCAAAGGAAGTGGTCTTCCTTAGTGAGCTCCAGGTGTGTCATCCCCCTTTGTGGAAACCTTGGGTGATTTCCCCTTCCCCTCCCCACCCACCCCCACCCTTGCCCAAAGAGCAGGTGAAATACTTCAGCACAGTACAGATGCCCCAAAGGGGTGCCAGGGTGTTCATTTCCCCCCACTGCCAGCTGCACACAGACTCATCTCACTGGGATGCTTTTGCTTACACTTCTGCTCAGTCGGTTCCCAGTGGCCTTTAGTTCCTTCAGGGTTCAGCTCTGTTAAGACTTCTTCCAGGGAGCATTGCTGTCCGTTTCCTTATTCAGATTCATTTTTCTCCCATCTCTCTTGCTTCCCTGGATTTGCTGCATTTTGCCTTGTGCTGTGCTGGCTGTCTGCTTTCCCCACCAGAGTACACATTCTGTAAGACAGTGCTGTATTAAGGACGTGAGGTTGAGAGGGGCGAATAGGAGAGAGCTGTCCCTAGTGTTTCACTGCTTACAAGCTGCTGAGGCTGGTTTTCCTATCAAGCCAATTTATCACTCAAGAGCTGGATGAGCTCTTCTCTTTGAAGTCCCCAGGGGAGGTGTCATGGGTGGCAGCAGCGGAGGATGAGTTCAGAACTAGGACTGGGACCCAGATTTATTTTTTTCTTCTGAACCTGTGCCTTTGGTGAACTTTTCCCACAAGCAGCAGCCACTGGGTGTAGGTATTTTTAGGGAGGTTGTCTGTGGATGAGTAATACAGGACAAGAGAGGAAATTGCAGCCCTCAGAGGTGTGGGCCGGCACCTCAGCTCAGCTTGACCGTGAGTCAGCAGCTGCTTTTGGAGTGCTTCAGAGTGTGCTGTGCACCGTGTCACCGTGGCTCCCATCCCATCTGCTCCTGTACCCACAGAAGCCATCCCAATGCCGTGAGATACGTATTCCACACCCTCCTTCTATCAGGTGCCCCCAGAACTGGGGCACGGGTTTGGTCCTTCCGCCCCGTCTTTCTGAGCTGGCCTTGTGTGTTTGCCATTCCCTCAAACTGCTGTCTTGATCCTGAAGGCCTCCTGTGATCTGGCCATGCCAGCCCCCTGCAGCTCTACCCCTTGCTTGCCCAGTCCGAGCCACACCTGCTGCCTGGCCAGCTGCGCTTTCTCCCCCACCCCAGGCGTTGTGTGGCTCACTCTGCCTCGCCTGTCACAGTGCCGGGTGGAATGAAGCAGCCGCAGCAGGGCTCATGGTCTCCTGCAGCTCCTTTCCCCGCAGCTGTATTCCTGTATCCCTTGTTTGAGTGACTTAACGTTCCGTTTCCGATGCTCACCCTGTCTGACCACCCAGCTCCAGCTCCCATCGTAGCATTCGTGGAGGTCTTCTGCATGACCTCATGGCTCTGTGGGGCTGGTCTTGGTGACGGTCTTTGATGCAGACAGATGGTATTTGGGAATTCCACTGCTGAAAGCCTCGCCTTTTTTTTTTGCTAGTCATCTGCAGTGGTGCTGTTGGAACTGCTTAAAGTCTTGAAATCTTATACTTGTGTCTCAGTTTTTAAACTCAGTGCAAAAATAAAAAGGTTTGAGAGACTATCCCTATGAACGTGTATTAGCTGACTTATTAAAGCATTTGATCTTATTTTCATCTTACATGTATATTTGAATTATATACATATCCCCATATATTAATTGTGAAGTACGAAAGTAGGATTTATAAAAGGACACAAGAAAGATGAAGCAAACAGTTCTTTCAGTGACTTAAAACCTTTTGATTCTTGACATAATAGTTGTGATCGAAGAGTGTTTGATTTTTAAAAATCTTGTTAACTTTGTGAGTTTTGGATGACCTTGGTGATACTAGCTTTGGTGATAATACATGACTGAAAGGCTTGGTCTAAGTTTAGCCTTTTTTTTTTTTTTTTAATTTATTTTATTTATTTGAAAGATAAAGTTACAGAGAGAAGTAGAGACAGAGTTCTTCTGTCTGCTGGTTTACTCCCCAGATAGCCACAATGGCCAGAGCTGAACCAATCAGGAGCTTTTTGTCTACCACATGGGTGCAGGGGCCCAAGGACTTGGGCCATTCTCTGCTGCTTCCCCAGGCGCACTAACAAGGAGCTGGAACCAAAGTGGAACAGCTGGGACTTGAACCGGGGCCCATATGGGATGCTAGTGCTGCTGGCTGGGGCTTTAACACCTGCATCACAGCACTGGCCCCTGTTCTGCCTTTTGAATTTTGATGTAGTCACTATCATATATTAAAAATCCCATAAAAAGATCCAGGTGGAAGAAACTCATCATTTGTAGCACTTATTACTGAATCTTGATGTTCCCATCCCCCAATTATGCAGTGGCTTTACTGAAAGCCAGTTAGAAACTTTTTATCTTCTGTTATCCATCACTTGTTTCACAAACCAAGGTGCTACATCTAAAGTTTTCTACCTAGTGGATTAAAAACCTATTAAAGGGGCTAGTGCTATGGCAAAGCAGGTAAAGCTACCAGTGGCATCCCATGTGGTTCGAGTCCTGGATGCTCCACTTCCAATCCAGCTCTCTGCTATGGCCTGGGAAAGCGGTGGAAAGTGGCCCAGATGCTTGGGTCCCTGCACTCACATGGAGACTCGGATGGAGTTTAGGGCTCTTGGGTTTGGCCTAGCCCAGAATTAGCTGTTTTGGCCATTTGGGGAGTGATTCAGCAGATGGAAGACCTCTCTCTATCTCTGCCTCTCTGTAACTCTGCCCTTCAAATAAAATAAATAAAACTTAAAAAAAAACTATTAAAAATCCCCATTTGGAATATATTTTATATATATATATAATATATATATATATATCTAGGTTAGCAATTACAAGTTTTTACAAAATTATTTATTTATTTGAATGGCAGAGAGAAAGAGTGATCTCCCATCTGCTTGTTCACTAACCCAATGCTCACAACAGCCAGAGCTGGTCCAGGCTGAAGCTGTTAACTGGGAATTTAGTGCAGGTCTTCCACGTGGGTGCCAGGGTCCCAGCCACTCCAGGCATCCATCTCTGCTTCCTCCCAGGATGTGCATCAGTAGAAGCCTGAAAGTGGGAGTGGAGCCAGGACTTGAATCCAGGGATGCAGGTATCCCAAGTGTGGCTTTAACTGCTGTGCCAGATGTGTGCTCCACAAGTTTTTCTTAGGAGGTTTACAGATGTTTGTGTAGTTTTTGGCAACAACGTTGCTTAACAGCAGTCACATTGTCAAATAAGTTTTTGACAGATACTTTGATAGCTTTGAAAATGTGTTGATATTCTTTCAGTCGTGCATCAAACAATAACAAATTTCAACAAAATTGAAACAGTGAAATATTTCCCTATGAGCAAGTGGCTGCAAAATGTACATGAAAGGAAAAAGGAAGAAACCAGGTTTTCTAGAAGACTGAATGAGAGTGGTAACTAACTGGTCCAGCAATCAGTTGACAGACATGTGAGAGTAAAAGTCTAACATGAGAAAGACAAAGCAGTGATGATAGTCCTAAAGGTACCATCAGAAGACATGGATGTAGTAACCCGAGTAACAGCTACCCGAAGCCCTCAGCCCTGGGCTTTCAGGCCACTCCCTAGCAGTAGTTAAGGTATGATTTGAGAGAATTGTGACAGTGGGAAAGGTGGTGATTCTGGAAAACTTAGTCTGCTTTGCAAACTGGCTGTTTAAAATACTCTTTCCTTGGCATATGTACATATAAATATACTAAAGCAATTGTCTCCTGTCGGTTACTCTCCTGGCACTGCAGGCAAAGTATCCATACTGTTTCTGTGACCCACCATGCTTTAAGCATTCAGCCCTTTACAGCAGAGATAACTAGCAGTACCTTTTCTGTCTTACCCATGTTCTGCCTGGCGCAGGCATGGCAGGAGCAGAAGTCTTTTATTGTGTCTTACTGTAGAGTAGGGTGTTATTGCTTTAAACAGTCCATAGGTAAGCACTCGGCTCTGAACTACCCCCCACCCCCCACCCCTTCACCCCATGGCTGAACAGCAGGGAGCGGGGCGATTGTGTGCCGTTTGCCCTGACCTGTCTAGAGGTCCAGAGTTCAGCCGTTGGCTCTAGGATTGCCCCTTCCTTAGCAGGTGCGTCCTTTCCTGGCCCTTTGCAGCCTTGCAAAGAGAGCATGTTCCAGAGTGTAGGGGGCAAGAGTTCCGACTTCCGACCATGGTTTTCAAATGTGTTTGTGTTCATAGCCGCTAAGGGCTTTTGGAAAATTCTGTCTCCAGTGGCACATTTTTTTTTTTTTTTTCCTGACAGGCAGAGTGGACAGCGAGAGGGAGAGACAGAAAGGTCTTCCTTTTCCATTGGTTCACCCTCCAATGGCCGCTGCGGCTGGTGTGCTCCTGCTGGCACACCATGCTGATCCAAAGCCAGGTGCCAGGTGCTTCTCCTGGTCTCCCATGTGGGTGCAGGGCCCAAGCACTTGGGCCATCCTCCACTGCACTCCCGGGCCATAGCAGAGAGCTGGAGTGGAAGAGGGGCAACTGGGTCAGAATCCCCGACTGGGACTAGAACCTGGTGTGCCAGTGTGCCACAGGCGGAGGATTAGTCTCGTGAGCCACGGTGCCGGCCCCATTTGCACAATTTTGACATCATATGAGGAAAGAGTTGCAAAAGAATTATTTTCTGATATATTGTAAATGTTGACTTTTTTTTTTTTGGAGTCAGAGAAAGAGAGAGAAAGGTCCATTTGCTAGTTCACTCCCCAAATGGCCACAACAGCCAGAGCTGGGCCAATCTAAAGCCAGGAGCTTCTTCCAGGTCTCCCACGTGGGTGCAGTGGCCCAAGGGTTTGGGCCATCTTCCACTGCTCTCTAGGCCATAGCAGAAAACTGGATCGGAAGTGAAGCAGCCAGGACTCAAACTGGTGCCCATATGGGATGCCAGCACTGCAGACAGTGGCTTCACCACTATGCTACAATGCTGGCCCCAAATGTTGACATTTAAAAACTGTTACATTACTCTTTTGAATGTATCTGGAGGGCTCAGACTACTGTAGTTATTTGACCTGTTGTTATCCTCGTGAAAATACATGAACAGGGGCTGGCATTGTGGCATAGTGCATAAAAGCCACCACCTACAATGATGCCAGCATCCCATATGGACACTGGTTCAAGTCCTGGCTGCTCTACTTCTACTCCCTGCTAATGTGCCTGGGGATAGCAGTGGAGCATGGCCCCAGTGCTTGGTCCCCTGCACTCACTTGGGAGACCTGGAAGAAGCTCCTGACTCCCAGCTTCGGCGAGTTCCAGCCCTGGCCATTGTGGCCAATTAAGTGGGGGGTAAACCAGCAGATGGAAGACCTCTCTCTTTCTTTCAAATAAATAAATAAATAAATCTTAAAAAAAAAATAGATGAACAAGCTCTTATTTCAGTCTGAAATGTTTGTATTTTCCTTTTTCCTCTTTGAAATCATATTTAAATTCCACTTCCCACAAAATGTTAATTTCATTTATTTTTATGCTCAGGTCTTTTATTGATCATTCTTTCATAGTGATTTCCTCTTTTAAGTCTCTTAAGTGTTAGTTTCTTTTGGATTATAACGTATCTACACTGACTGGTGTAAGTTGATCAAAACAGGTATGAGATTACCCTTTTTAAAAATGATTTATTTATTTATTTGAAAGGCAGAGTTACAGAGAGGAGGGAGGGAGAGAGATCAGTATTCTATCCGCTGGTTCACTCCTCAGATGGCTGCAATGGCCAGGGCTGGACCAGGCTGAAGCTAGGAGCCAGGAACTCTACATGGGTGGCAGGGGGTAAGTACCTCAGCCATCTTCTGCTGCTTTCCCATGTGCGTTAGTAGGGAGCTGGATCGGAAGTGGAGCAGGGAATGCCGGAGTTGTAGGCGGCAGCTTAACCCGCTGTCCCATACATCAACACCAACGTTATCCGTTCTGAAGAAAGCCTACCTTTATCTCTTGATGATAAAGATGGATCTCTGTACCCGCAAGTATTTTGAGTCTGAATGATACTACTTAATGCTAGAATAAGATTTATCATTTATGTAGATCTAAACTTTAAGGAATCCCGTTGGCATGAAGTGGATGGGAGATGGAAAGACTTTTGTTATATCAAGGTCACTCAGTTTTTACTTTTCAAATTACACCTTAGAACCTAGCAGATTTTTGCAAATTTTCCAGCTTGTCCTTTAGTTTTGTTGAAAGCCAGAAACTGGGCCAGTGCTGCAGCTCACTAGGCTAATCTTCTGCCTGCGGCGCCGGCACCCCAGGTTCTAGTCCCAGTCGGGGTGCCAAATTCTGTCCCGGTTGCTTCTCTTCCAGTCCAGCTCTCTGCTGTGGCCCGGGAGTGCAGTGGAGGATGGCCCAAGTGCTTGGGCCCTGCACCCACATGGGGGACCAGGAGGAAGCACCTGGCTCCTGGCTTTGGATCGGCGTGGCTCGCTGGCTGCAGTGCACCTGCTGTAGCGGCCATTTGGGGAGTGAACCAACGGTAAAGGAAGACCTTTCTGTCTGTCTCTCTCTCTCATGGTCTAACTCTGCCAAAAAAAAAAAAAAAAAAAAAAAAAGCCAGAAACTGGAAACTTCTAGACTTGTAATCCTGCCATTAAGTCATTCATTTCTAGGAGCCAGCATTGTGGTACAGTGGGACATGCTGCCACTTGTGTCCCATATTGAGGTGCGGGTTCAAGTCCTGGCTGTTCTGCTTCCTGTCCAGCTTCCTGCTAATGCACCCATGCACCCAGGATATGCAGCAGGCGGTGGCCCAAATACTTGAGCCTCTTCCAACCATGTGAGGGACCCAGAGGAGTTCCTGGCTTCTGACTTTGGCCTGGCCCAGGGCTTGGCTGTTATAGCCATTTAGGGAGTGAACCAGTTAATGGAAAATCTTTGTCTTTCTGTTGCTTTGCCTTTCAAATCAGTACATCTTTTAGTCATCCATTTTCTAGTACTAGCAGCACAAGTATTTTCATCCCTTCCCTTCACGTGGAATCCGGAGAGAGGACTCATGGACCTTTCTTCTGTAGAATGAATGAAGCCTGGTTGTGACAGGGAAAGTTCGCAAAGGCAGACCTCCCATATATGAATTTAGGAAAGACTCCTTTTAGGGAAGTTGGGGATCAGTGACTTGATTAATGATTCCCTTAAAACTGCCCTTGCCTCGGGAAAGCTTCTTGCTACCCAAGTTTGAAGGCGCTTGGCCGAGATGGTTTCCAGCTCCACTTTGCCACTTACTTGGTATCTGTGTTACCATCTACAGGACATAGTGCATTCAGCCCTTCCAGTTTCACAGTTCTGCAGCCAGCCTCAAGGAACAATCCAGGAATTGTTTCTCATGCTGGTCACACATACCAGGTACCGACCGGATCTGAACCTGCGGGAGCGCTGGCATCTGTAAGCTCCTTGGATGGGATTCTGGAAGTCTGCTACTTACTTGCACTCAGCTCGACTGGATAAGCAGCCACATGGCCTGGGACCCAGTACGCTTACTCTCACTTCCATGCCCTTTTAGATTCTGCTTCTTTTGCTTGGAGCCCTCGTCTTCACCCACCTTTCTTTTCCTTAGATAACGCCTGCTGATGTTGCCATGTGTGGTCGTGTCATGAACTTTTCATAGGACATCTCCTTCCCACCCAATGTATCCTTGGCTTGCGTGTCTGTTTCTCTATGCTGAGCTTTCAGGATCAGGGACTATGGTTTCTCTCACTGTGTCTCATGTTAACCCACAGCCTAATCCAGGCCAGGTAGGTTCTCAGATGTTTGCCAGATAGCCAGATATGAAGGCCCTCTTGCTCCAACTCCACTTGAAAAAGGGACCTCCACATGTCCAGTCTGTAGCTCCTGACCAAGCGTGCCTGCAGCCTTCTGTATCTCAGTGGGTCATCCTTCCAGTTGCTCAGGCCTAAAACCTGGTGATCATCCTTGTCCACTCCTTGATTTGCTTCCAGTTCACTAAGGAGACTTGTTGGCTGTTGCGTCACGGTCTGACCACTTCTCACCTCCATTGCACCTACCCTGACCCACGCCTTCCTCTCTCGCCTCCTTCTGTCCTTGTCTTACCACTCTGTCCTCCTCAGCAGCGACACAGTGATCTGTGTTAACAGGAGAGTTGGACAACTCCCTGCTCTGCTGAAAACCCTGCACTGGTTTCCTGTCCTATGCTCAGTACGAACCAAAGCCTCAAAGACCCACAAGGTTCTCCAAGTGGGTCCTTTTCCCTGGCTCTTCACCTTGCTAGCACATCTTGTCCCCCAGAGGGGAGCGGGACTGGACACCTCCACTACCGCGGTCCTAATGCTTCTAACAGCTAACGCAGGGTGGTTCATTTTCTTGCCTCCTTCAAGGTATTTGCTCACCTGTGTCCTTCTCACAACCCTTTTCACAGACTTGCACTTGGTCGACACACCTATCTGTTGCATGAATGGTTGAAGAACGTGTTGCTCCTTTGCTCAGTCTTATTATGAGTCTCTTGGTATTTAAACCTGGGTGCTGTGTCTCTTTATGGGAGACATGTGTTGTTGTCTCTTTACTACTTGCACTGATGCTTTCTTTTGGGGCCGGCTCATGGGATATGATTGCTGTACCTGCTAGATTGACAGCTTAAATGCTCCTTTAACAGTACATTTTAAAATATACATGTAAGGGGCCGGCGCCGTGGCTCACATGGCTAATCCTCTGCCTGTGGCGCCGGCATCCCTTATGGGTGCTGGGTTCTAGTTCCAGTTGCTCCTCTTCCAATCTAGCTCTCTGCTGTGGCCCGGGAGGGTGGTGGAGGATGGCCCAGGTGCTTGGGCCCTGCACCCGCGTGGGAGACCAGGAGGAAGCACCTGGCTCCTGGCTTCGGATCCATGCAACGCTGGCCGTGGCTGCCGTTTGGGGAATGAACCAACAGAGGGAGGACCTTTCTCTCTGTCTCTCTCTCTCACTGCTGTAACTCTACCTGTCTAATAAATTAAATAAATAAATACACACACACACACACACACACACACACACACATAGAATCAGCCAGACAGCGATTTAGCAACTCTTGTCAAGTTGTAACAGGGCTGTCAGCCATTTTGTTTGAAAAAGTTTAACTGAGCGTTTGATATGAACCACATGTTTAACTCAAGAAATACTATGAGAGTAGAATTGTTGGGGTGAGCATTTGAGATTCTCATATCTGATATCAGTGCCTGAGTGTGAGTGCTGGCTTTGCTTCCCATTGCACTCACTGCCACCCATGTGGGAGCCCCAGATCGGGCTTCAGGCTCCTGGCTTCCACCTGGCCCAACCCTGGCTGATGTGGGCATTTGGGGAGTAAACTAGCAGATGGGAGACCTGCCACTCTGCCTTTCACATAAAATGGAAATGAGAGAGCATCTCCCATTGGAGTGAGAGAGCATCTGATCATTTCCATTACTGCTTCACTCTCCACATGGTTGCGATGGCCAAGGCTGGCCCAGGCTGACAAGAAGCCTGGAACTTCATCCGGGCCTCCCACGTCGGGGGAGGCGCCCACACACTTGGGCCATCTTCTGCTGCTTTCCCAGGCACATTAGCAAGGAGCCAGCTGGGAGGTAGAGCAGCCAGGACTTGAACTGGATGCCAGTGCCACGGGCAGTGGCATGACCTGCTGCAACGTGATGCTGGCTTCCAGAATAAAACTTGTTAAAAATGGTTTATTTATTTATTTGAGAGCTAGAATTATAGACAGAGAGGGAAAGACAGAGAGAAAGGTCTTCCATCCGCTAGTTCACTCCCCAAAATGGCTGCAACTGCCAGAACTGGACTGATCTGAAGCCAGGAGCCAGGAGCTTCTTTTGGGTCTCCCACATGGATGCAGGGACCCAAGCACTTGGACCATCCTCCACTGCTTTCCCAGGCCACAGCAGAGAGCCATGCATCGGAAGAGGAGCAGCCGGGACTCGAACCAGCACCCATATGGGATGCTAGCACTGCAGTCACTGGCTTAGCCTACTACACCACAGTGCAGTCCCCCAGAAACATCTTCTAAACTAAAAGGATTATCTTTCCTGCCTTAGAGAAAGATAGCTGCAAGAAAGATGTTTGGAGAAAAGTATGTCTCCTTTGGGCAGCTTGCAGCATTCTCCCGTAGGCCTTTTCTGGCATGCACTGAAACTGGGGAGTGCCGAGCAGAGTGGGAAAGCCTGGCAGCTTCTTATCTGGGTTCTTTGTGCTTTGTTGGGAGTCAAGCACGTCCTCATTGAGTCAGAGGCTAAAGACGTGACAGAGTTGCTGGGAAAGCCACGTGCTCAGCTCTGCGTTGTCCCGTTTGGCTGATCAGTGTTCTTCCTTCCATCAAGACAGATGACCTGTAATTTGTATTGCATGTCTGCTCTGAAACAGCAGTGTTAAGATTGGTGACATCACTACTTAAAACATTTTTTTTTGTTTTTGGCTTTTGACAAAAGAAGCACACTGTCAATTGTGGTCTTTTCCATGCTAGTAAATATGTGGTAGGATTAAGAAGAAGTAGTTCTGAGCGTGGGCAGCACTCAGAACCCAGGGCAAGTGTGCTGGAGGCTTGTGTGGCTCATAGGTTGGCATCTCTGCCAGCAGGTGCATTGGGTTGGCTGAGGCACGACTGCCCTGGAATGGCAGAGAGTTCCTAGGGCTCCGTAATGCTCGCTCGTATGGCGAATGCATAGTGGTGGATGGAGGGACTTTGTCTGGAATTTCTCTAGAAGTCCAAGCTTGGTGAGGAGGTTGGCTGAGAGCTTCACCGTGACACACATCTCAGCCGCTGGTGATCCTGTCTGTTGAAGTAAGACAGGCTTTAGGCAGTGTCTACGTTCTTTTCAATCCTCTTATGTGGCGAAAGTATTTGAGAGCAGGCTGGCGCCATGGCTCACTAGGCTAATCCTCCGCCTTGCGGCGCCGGCACACCGGGTTCTAGTCCCAGTCAGGGCGCCTGATTCTGTCCCGGTTGCCCCACTTCCAGGCCAGCTCTCTGCTGTGGCCCGGGAGTGCAGTGGAGGATGGCCCAAGTGCTTGGGCCCTGCACCCACATGGGAGACCAGGAGAAGCACCTGGCTCCTGGCTTTGGATCAGTGCAGTGCACCGGCCGCAGTACGCCAGCTGCGGTGGCCATTGGAGGTGGAACCAACGGCAAATGAAGACCTTTCTCTCTGTCTCTCTTTTTCTCACTGTCCACCCTGCCTGTCAAAAAAAAAAAAAGAAAAAGAAAAAGAAAGTATTTGAGAGCAGAAGAGAATATGGAATGTCACCCAGAGAACAGTCTTCTAGAAGGAGATAGAAGCCGAGTGTGCGCTCCGTGTCTTGATTCTAGAGGACTCCAACTGAAGTGCACCTGGGTTGACTGTTTTGAGTTGTGGATGCAAAGTGGTCAAGAGGCATCCATGCTGGAGGCGGAAGAGCTTGTGTTCCGGACATGGCCTCTGGGAAGAGTTGCATCGCAGGCCTGCTGTAGGGCTCCACTGGCCGGGTTTTGGTGAGGTTTCAAGTCTTCCATGAGAAGACTATTCAGTTAGGATTGAGAACCTCTGCTTTGTTCTGCATATGCCCTTTTGGTACATTAGGCCCCCAGAGCTTGATGGGGTGAGAGACACGTGGGCTTTGGAATCAGGGCCTTGGGTTCACCTCCCTGCTCTGTCACTGCTATTGGTTTCTTCTTGTGTCCGCTCCCAAATCCGCCACAAGGAGATAAGGTCCTGTCTGCAGAGCTGTTAGGCTTGAATGAAGAGATTGGTAAACAAGTATATACATAGAACATTTCTGCAGTGTGGAGGAGTTGCTTGCCTGCAATGTGACACATGTAACCATAGATAAACTGTTGTAATAGGCTTTTCTTTGGTCAACTAAAAAAGCCATTTCCCCTAAATTTTATTTGGGGTTTGGGGGAGAAGAGAGAGAGAGAGAGAAAGAGAGAGAGAGACAGTGAAATCTCCCATTTGTGAGATCATTCCCCAAACACTGACAATGACCAAGACTGGGGCCAGGATTGAGGCCAAGCTGGATTCAGGGAATGCAGTCCAGGTCTCCCATATGGGTGACAGGGACCCAAGGACTTGAACGGTCATGGTGCCTCTCTGGGTCTGCACTGTCAGGAAGCTGGAGTCAGGAGCTGGAGTTGGGTACTGAGTCCAGGTACTCTGTTATGGAACATGGACGTCTTAATTGCTGGACTAAATGCCCAAAACTCAATCACTTGAGCTATCATCTGCTGCCTCCCAAGATGTGCATCAGCAGGAACTGTATATATTTTTAAAGATTTATTTATTTATTTGAAAGAGTTACAGAGAGAAGGAGAGACAGAGAGAGAGGTCTTCACTCCCCGATTGGCCACAGCGGCCAGAGCTATGCCGATCCGACGCTAGGAGCTTCTTCTGGGTCTCCCATGCAAGTGCAGAGGCCCAAGGACTTGGGCCATCCTCTACTGCTATCGCAGGCCACAGCAGAGAGCAGGATTGGAAGTGGTGTAGCCAGGTCTTGAACCGGTGCCTATATGGGATGCTGGCACTGCAGACGGTGGCTTTACCCACTATGCCACAGCACTGGCCCCATCTTTTTTATATTTTTGAAATATTAACTTTTTTAATTGGCAAAAATTTTATGTGTTTATGGAATGCACATCGATTTTTTAATACTTTTTTTTTTTTAAGATTTATTCATTTGAAAGGCAGAGTTACAGAGAGGCAGAGAGAGAGAGAGACTGAGGGAGAGAGAGAGAGAGAAAGAGGTCTTCCATCTGCTGTTTCACTCCCCAGATAGCCACAATGACCAGAGCTGGACTGAATCAAAACCAGGAGCCAAGAACTTCTTACTGGTCTCCCATGTGGGTACAGGGGCCCAAGGACTTGGGCCATCTTCCACTGCTTTCCCAGGCCATAGCAGAGAGCTGGATGGGAAATGGAGCAGCCTGGCGCTCATATGGGATGCTGGCACTGCAGGCAGTGGCTTTACCTGCTATGCCACAGCACCAGCCACAAAATTGATGTTTTGAGATACGTGTGTGTGTTTGTGTGTGTGTGTGTGTGTGTGTGTGTGTGTAGTAGAATGACTAAATAAAGTTAATCAACATATTCATTACCTCACTTATTTTTTGGTTGTGAGAACTCGTAAATCTACTCTGAGCTGGGCAGATGATGTGGGCCATGGGTTGAGTCACCACTTGGGATGCCCACATTTCATATTGGCGTGCCAAGGATTACATCCCACCTCCGCTTCTGATCCAGCTTCCTGCCAGAGCACCTGGGAGGCAGCAGATGTTGGCCCAAGTGCGTGGGTTCTTGACATCTATATGGGAGACCTGTATTGAGTTCCTGGCTCCCTGCCTTTGGCCTGGCCCCTTCCTGGCTGTTATGGGCATGTGGGGAGTAAACCAGTAGAAAGTGTTCTCTCTGTGTCTCTGCTTTTCAGATAAGTAAATAAATCTTTTAAAGTGTACTCGTGAGTTTTCAAGTACACAATACATTGTTATTAATGATAGCATGTCGTATAGTGGTGTCTTTAACTTCTTCCTCCTCTCTAGCCAATTCTAACAGGCACCACTCCGTGATGGCTTCCAGGAACAGTGGCATTGATAATAAGGACCCGCTAGTTACGGTTTGATTCCCACTGCCTAATGTGATGTTAGTTACTTAGTCAGTTGCCTTTCTTCTTTACCCATAGGCCCCTAGCTGGTCAGATTGGGCACCCTCTCCTAGAGTTGACTTTGCAGTTTTCTTTAGAAGAACTGTTTCTTTAAAAAGAGTTGAGGTTGGCTCCGTGGCCCAATAGGCTAATCCTCCGCCTTGTGGCGCCGGCACACCGGGTTCTAGTCCCAGTGGGGCGCCGGATTCTGTCCCGGTTGCTCCTCTTCCAGTCCAGCTCTCTGCTGTGGCCCTGGAGTGCAGTGGAGGATGGCCCAAGTGCTTGGGCCCTGCGCCCGCATGGGAGACCAGGACAAGCACCTGGCTCCTACCATTGGATCAGCGTGGTGTGCCAGTTGCAGCCCACCCACCGTGGCAGCCATTGGAGGTTGAACCAACGGCAAAGGAAGACCTTTCTCTCTGCCTCTGTCTCTCACTGTCCACTCTTCCTGTCAATAAATAAATAAATAAAATAAATAAAAAAAAATAAAAAGAGTTGAGATAACTTTTTTTATGATGGATACTTGGAGGAAGAAAAAGCAATTTATTAGTATTAGTTACCTTTAAAGAAACTTTTAAAAGAATTTTTATTTAAGAGAGAGAGAGACAGAGAGAGAGAGAATATGAGTGCTTCCATCCAGTGGTTCATTCTCTGAATTTCCACAATAGCCAGGGCTGGGCCAGCGTGAAGCCAGGAGCTGGAATTCTGTCTGGGTCTCCCACGTGGGTGGTGGGGACCCCAAGCACTTGAGCCATTACCTGCTGCCTCTCAGGGTGCACATTAACAGGAAGCTGGATCGGATGCTGAGCAGCTGGGATTTGAACCCAGACACTCCTGTAGGGGATGTGGGTGACCCAAGTAGCAGCTTAGCCACTGTTGCACTGTGCCCACCCCTATGAAAGCACCCCCCCCCCCATACTTTGTTTACTTGAGAGGTAGAGTTACAGAGAGCGGGAGAGACAGAGAGAAAGGTCTTTTATCAGCTGGTTCACTCGCCAAATGGCCACAATGGCCGGAGGTGGGTAGATCCGAAGCCAGGAGCCAGGAACTTCTTCCAGGTCTCTCACGTGGGAGCAGGGGCCCAAGCACTGGGGCCATCCTGCACTGCCCTTCCTAAATATGTATCGAGCTCTTACAAGCGGGCCAGGCACTCTGTGCGGCGCTGAGAATGCAACTGTCTGATTGAGAAAGCTGCTGACTATGGCAGGCTTCTGCGTCTGGGGCTACCTCACCCACGTTAACCCGGTGCACCGCAGGGTTCCTACCCATAGGCAGGTGTGTAACACGGAGTCTGCCAGAATGAGCCACCTAACGCTCCCTCTCCTGGTGTGCTGGGGCACTGGTCCCCTTGCATCAGGTTGGCAGTTCAGCTTCCAGGATTCTGGAGCGCAGGTGATCCGTCCCGTGTCTGCAGCCTCTTGTGTGGAGAGGGCTTCAGTCTGCCGTTGAAGGGCCGCGAGTGCCACGGATGTGGTGTGGTCCCTTAAGTGTTGTCGTAGGTCAAGAGGGGTCGGGACGTGGTAGTGGCCCTGGTAAAGCTGTCCTTGCTCAAGTCACCCGCAATCACGCAGCCTCGAGAGCCTGTTAAAGCTGTCCTTGTCCTCTTCTGGGACGCTGGGCTCTGCCCAAGTGCTCTCGGAGCCGCCACGCTGGTTAACTCTGCCTCTCGCGTGTTTCGGATGTGGATGTCTCACAAACCCAGTGTCTTCTTGGTCCCTGGGTCTCTGTATTCTCAGTGGTTATCTCATTCCTGCCCCACTCCTTTCCTGGGCCTCATTCTCTCATTCATTCAGTGAGTCGGGCATTTCCGCTGGATGTTCTGGACGGAGTTTATCAGGAACCAGACTCCCGATCATACCCAAGCTCCTCCCGCTGCCAGCCACAGACCTGCAGCACCACCTGTATTTTCACCCCTCCCAGGCACAGAGGCCAGAAGCCCTGGCACATCCCGCCGCTCGCTTAGTGCCCGCCGTCCTCCTCTCCTCCTCCCAGCCTGCCCCCGTCGTTTCTCGCCTGGGTAGCTCTCCAGTGGCCGGCTGCCCGGCCGCCAGTCTGGACCTCCTCCAGAGCATTTGCACATTGCTGCTGAAGTGATCTTCGACGGAAACACAGCTCCCATCATGTCTGTCACTGCCCTAGAAGTCTTGAGCGGCTCTGCTTCCTGCAGTCTTGCTGTCAGCGCTTCCTCCCAGCTAAGCAAGGGAGGGAGGATTACGGTCTCCACCCTCATTCCTAGCACTCCCGCATGCCATACCTGTTCTTTCCCAGCTGCTTCCTGTTCCCAGATCTCACAGTGCCCATCCCCCACCTTTGCAGTGTGCCCTCCCCTAGAAGCGTTCTGCCAGCCCACTGCTGTCTGAATTAAGTCCCCAGCCAAGGTGTTTCTTCTCTTCCTGCTAGAAGGTAATTATTAAAAAAAAGATTTATTTTATTTATTTGAAAGAGTTACAGAGAGAGGGTAGAGACAGAGAGAGAGGTCTTCCCTCCGCTGACTCACTCCCCAGAAGGCTACAATGTCCAGAGCTGTGCTGATCCGAAGCCAGGAGCCAGGAGCTTCTTCCGGGTCTCCCGCGTGGGTGTAGGGGCTCAAGGACTTAGGCCATCTTGCACTGCTATCCCAGGCCATAGCAGAGAGCTGGATTGGAAGAGGAGCAGCCGGGACTAGAACCGGCATCCGTATAGGATGCTGGCAAGCTGGGGCTTTAACCCACTGTGCCATAGCGCCAGCCCCCTGAAGGTAATTTTTAAGGCCACTGTCTTTTAGCTCTGTTCATGATGCCTGGGATATATCAGGTGCTGAGAAATAGTTGAGTGAATGAATTAGTATTTTTATTTTTTTTGGCCATGAATGGGGAAGTGGGTTATATTAGGGGTCCATCGGGGTCATTTTCTTCTTTAGTGTAACATTGGAATGTGAGATCTGAAAAGTTAGTTTCACACGTCCAGTTCTTGGGAAAGTCAGCTTTGACTGAACTCTGCCTCTAAAGCAAAACCTGTTCCTCTTCTGTTGAGTGTTTCAGCAGATGGTTCAATTTCAAGAAGTAGATGGACATAGGTTTTTTTTTTTTTTTTGAGGGTGATTCAGGCTTGTAACTTATTAGAAAGAACAAGTTGTATCAGGTTTTGTCACCATTTTTGTTAATCAGAAGTTACATTTGCTCCTGTAAAACAGCTGTGGTTCTATCGGCGTTCTCACTGCCACTCTATTCTGCTGTATTTCCTTTTCCTTACATCTCTTACTGCTACCTGAGTTTATTTATGTGTTTATTATCTGTTTCCTCTCTGTGCATCTTCTCACAACGGCCAATACATTCTGTGCACTGATGATGTGCTAGGTGCTGTGCTGGGTGTTAGCTTCTGTGATCCTCCTAAGAGCTCCCATGAGTTAAGTTACTGTAATTGCCCCCAGTCTCCACACGAGGAGACTGCAGCACTCAGAAGTTGAGTATCCCCATCCCTGGTGCCATGGCCAGGAAGTGATGGACCTGGATCCCGAGTGCAGAAACCCAGTCGGCTCTAATGAGTCTCAGGGCAGGTGTTGGACAGGGCAGGCGCACTTCCTGATGCCGTATCTGCAACCCAAGAATGACACCGCTTCATAGTTGCATCATGAGCCTGATGGACCCCAAGTGCAAAGAAAAACAGAATCCTTCAGGACCTGTGATCCTGGGAGATAATGAGAAATACATATTTGACCTCTGCCCTCTGCTTCCTGGCACAGAGCGTGTAGCTTTGTTCAGGATGGGCCTGTAGATAAGGGGCACTAGGAGAACCATTAGTTACGATATTTGGTCTGATTCCTGCTTCCTGACACAGAACCCCTGAGACCTTTGTAATTTCCTGAGTGATAACAGCTTCTAAATCCCTGGGGATTTCCTGTGTGGTGGGAGCATCTTTTGTTCCCACAAGGCAGCTCTGGGTGGGCTCCAGGACAGCCTCAGGATAGGGGCTGGTTGCTAGGGGCACCCGCCCTGTGATTAGAGGGTTTGACATCCCAGCCCCCTACTCTGGAGGAAGGGAGAGGGAGGGACTACAGTTTGAGATGAGCACCAGTGGCCAATAGTATGATCAGTCATGCCCAAGTAATGGGATTCCCATGAGACACCAGAATGACAGGGTTTGGACGAGCTTCCAGACAGCTGGCTCCGTGGCATGTCTTCCTCCCTCTCCCCCACCCCAATCCCACATACAAACCAGAGGGCTTTCAGACCACTCTTTCTCAGAGTCTGCAGTCTGGTTGTTTTCCTGATGGAGATTTTTTTCTTCTCCTTCGAGTTACTGCCCTTGCGTGCAGGTAGATTCCTTTTTAACACATTTGTTTCCCTCCACGACTCCCAGGGGATCACGTCCCTTGAGATAGGACATTATCTCAGCTATGTACCTGATGCTCCATGTCAGTCTCCCGAGGTTTGGAAGCCTTTTAGCGTCCCCAGTGGTATCCTGGGGGTGCAGGTGCTCCCACAGGTGGCTGCTGCCACCTGTTGTCTGTTGATTCTTGCTGGAAGAGGTCATTGCTGGAGAAGGGAAGGTAACGTTCCTGAATTCCTGACGATAACCTTTGGGATTGTGAGCATCGTGGTGAGGAGTGACTGTGGTCGTTTCCTAGTCCCTATAACTATGCTGATGAGAGAGAGAGAGTGAGCAAGGTAGGACCCCACCCCCCCTTTTTTTTGATAGGTAGAGTGGACAGTGAGAGAGAGACAGAGAGAAAGGTCTTCCTTTGCCGTTGGTTCACCCTCCAATGGCCGCTGCGGCCGGCATGCTACAGCCAGCGCACCGCGCTGATCCGATGGCATGAGCCAGGTGCTTGTCCTGGTCTCCCATGTGGGTGCAGGGCCCAAGCACTTGAGCCATCCTCCACTGCACTCCCGGGCCACAGCAGAGAGCTGGCCTGGAAGAGGAGCAACTGGGACAGAATCCTGCGCCCCGACCGGGACTAGAACCCCGTGTGCCGGCACTGCAAGGTGGAGGATTAGCCTATTGAGCCCGGGCGCCGGCAAAATAGACCCTTTTTAAGATATGTGGATGCTAGCTGAGTCTTGTCTCAACCTTCCCCTGTAGTGGCAGCCTGCAGTGTCCTTGGAGGCACTGGTTCTTGGGGTGGCCTGAGGCCCCTGCGTGGGCTTCAGAAGAGCTGCCGATCCCCTAAAGCTGTGTGCGTGTCTTGTCTAGTGTGTGCTGGTTCCTAGGGCCCACGTTCCATCCCAGATCTCAGCATGCAGGCGGACAGGAAAGAGCCCCCTGTGATGGGGGGGGTGTCAGCGCAGTTCCCGTCTCCTTGGCAACAGGATCCTGGAAGCTGACTGGATTTGGGGATTCAAAATATTTTTTTTTTCCTAGTCTTGGAAAATGAGGTGGGTGGGAATAAAACCAGAGTTTGTTCTTGTCCAGGGACGTGTGAGCCCAGCCTGTGTGCAGGGGGTACCAGTTAGACCAAATCGTCACAATACGATTGTTTAATTATAACCTGGAACAGCAATGTCTTTGTCATTGCCTGCTCTTGTCCTCTTTTGAGTCTGTACTGTGCTGTACTGTGCAAACAGTTCGTAACCTTGTATTTAGCTAACAGTTTTTATTTCCAGACGCCACTGCTGCAGGCTATGTGTGCATGTACATCATTAACAGTTTTTTTTTTTTTTTTAAGAAAAAGGTGTATTTATTTATTTGAAAGGGTGAGAGAGATCTTCCATCTGCTGGTTCACTTCCCAAATGGCTACAACAGCTGGGATTGGGCCAGGCTGAAGCCAGGGACTGCATCTAGATCTCACATATGTGTAGCAGATGCCTAAGCATTAGGTCATCCAGGAATTTGGATCCGAAGTGAAACAGCTGGGACTTGAACCAGTGCTCAGCTATGGGATGCTGGCATGGCAAGCTGCAGCTCAACCTGCTGTACAACAATGCCAGACCCCATCATTAAATATTTAACCTGTAAATTATCACTGTGGTAGAGGTAAAAGAGCATATGGTGTAGAAAGACAAACCATGCTGTCTCTGCTCATAGTAGCTCTGTCATTTCCTAGGACAGAGTGATCTTAGGCAGTTACTTGTCATGTCTCATTTTCTTCACATGTAAAACAGGCACCAAAATAATGCCTACCTTGATTATGTCGGCATTTTTAAAAGTTTAAAAATGTATTTATTTATTTATTTATTTATTTGGGATGCAGATTGAGGGGGAGGGCGGGGAGATCTTCCAACCTCTGGTTCACTCCCCAAATGGCCAGAATGGCTAGGATTGGGCCAGGCCAGGAACAGGAGCCTGGAGCTCCATCCATGTTTCCCACGTGGGCTACAGGGGCCATCCTCTGCTGCTTTCCCAGGTGCATTAGCAGGGAGCTAGATCAGAAGCAGGGCAGCGGGACTCCCACTGATGCTCAGATCAGGGGTGGCTCGCAAATGGTGGCTTACTCCACTGTGCCTTAACACTAGCCCCAGTTATTACACAAACTAATGTAGAAAAGGCAACTGAAGGGTAGCCTCACACATGGTAAGCAGACAGTAAGTGCTGGCTGTTAGGGTGGTGGTGTTAAGAAAAAGATAACGGGGCCTGTGCCGTGTCTCGATAGGCTAATCCTCCGCCTTGCGGCACTGGCACACCGGGTTCTAGTCCCGGTTGGGGCACCGGATTCTGTCCCGGTTGCCCCTCTTCCAGGCCAGCTCTCTGCTGTGGCCCAGGAGTGCAGTACTTGGGCCCTGCACTCCATGGGAGACCAGGAGAAGCACCTGGCTCCGGGCTTTGGATGAGTGCGGTGCGCCAGCCGCAGCCCGCCAGCCGCGGCAGCCGTTGGAGGGTGAACCAACGGCAAAAGGAAGACCTTTCTCTCTGTCTCTCTCACTGTCCACTCTGCATGTCAAAAAAAAAAAAAAAAAAAAGAAAAGAAAAAAGAAAAGGATAATGGAGCTACCCCCACTGTGACGCCTGTGGCCAGGAATTGGTGGGCCTTCCACCTGCAGCTCATCTCATTGCCTGGAAACAGCCACTTTCAGCTCTCCTGCTTATTTCGCCTGTTATTTGTATCCATATTTCAAAAAAATCACATGTACGTTGCTGTGTCCCAGTCCCCCTCCCAGTATTAGGCATTCTTGATTCATTTCTAATGTAGATTAGGTTTTAGCCGATAGCCCCTTTCTCCACACCTAGGTTTTGACTAAATTAGCATTTAGTTTTTGTTTATAATTATTTATTAAATGTTAATTTAATTTTTAGTATTTTCATTTATATGAAAGGCAGAGCTGTAGCTCTCTTTCTCTCTTCCTCGATCTCCCAAGAGGAAAGTAATCTCTTGCATCCACTGATTGACTCCCCAGATGTCCATGACAGCCAGGGCTGGGCCAGGCAGAAGCTAGGAGCCCAGACCTTCGTCGTCTGGGTCTCCTATGTGGGTGGCAGGAAACGGGAGTGCCACTTCCCGGACTACGTATTAGCAGGAGACTGGATCCGAAGTGGAGCTGCCAGGATGAAACCAAGCTCTCTGATATGGTGTGTAGGTGTCCCAAGGAACATCGTAGCCACTGCCCCAGACATCTGTTTAAGTGAGGGAACTTTAAAAACTTCATGGAAAATGGAATTGGAAAATAAGGAGAATTTTCCATGAAATTTCTGAATGCCTTTCATGTTGTCACGGGTGTGTGAACATTGTAACTGGTAATCTGTGTTGAATAAAACTTTGCAAGGGCTCATGTTGCCTGGCCTTTAGCTGTGTCCTCATTTGCTCAGCTATACCCCCGTGGTTTGGGTGCAGCAGCTGGGACCCTGGAGGAGAATCTGTAGAGAGTAAACAGTTCTTTTAGAGTCACGGGGTTTCACAGGTAGAGGAGGAGTTTGGGTCAGCGTTTGGTCCCAGCTGCCCTTCATGCCCCAGGCCTGTGTCACCTGTAGCCAGAAAAGCTTCAGTACTGTCAGAAAATGTGATGGGTCACAGGAGTGCACACCCGGTTAGTTGAGCATGGCTTATTTTTTGACAGGCAGAGTGGACAGTGAGAGAGAGAGACAGAGAGAAAGGTCTTCCTTTGCCGTTGGTTCACCTTCCAATGGCCGCCGTGGCTGGCGCGCTGCGGCTGGCGCACCATGCTGATCCGATGGCAGGAGCCAGGTGTTTCTCCTGGTCTCCCATGGAATGCAGGGCCCAAGCACTCGGGCCATCCTCCACTGCACTCCCGGGCCACAGCAGAGAGCTGGCCCGGAAGAGGGGCAACCGGAGAGCATGGCTTATAATGTGCCTGGCATGGGAAAAAAAAAAAAAGGCAAAATAGTTAGATCAGAGAGAGTCAACAGAAATGGTAGCAGGAAAGAGCAGAGTTTCTTTGAAAGCACACTGCAGATTCTCCGCGTTGGGATGCCAGTGTTGATACCCGGGCTGGGCGTCGGGCAGAGGCTAGGCAAAAGGGCCACGTGGTTTTGTGAGTCTCGAGTGTTCACCAACAAGCTGGAGAGAGGAGGGCAGGTGGCGGCACCTGTCTGCTCTGGGTGTCAGCTGGGGGCAGGCCTTGGCGAGACTGTGGGCTCCAGGCCAGTGAAGGGTGGCGGGGACCCAGAACCAAAGCCAGCTTTCTCACTGGGGCTGCAGTGCGTGAACCGGCCCTGAGGCGATCCTGGTCAGGGCTCTCTGGCCCCTGAAATTGACAGGAAAGGGGAGTGAGGCCAATGCTTTTTCTCATGGGGCAGCCAGTGCTTGGACACTGATTATAGTTTTACCCAAAATGACAAGACCCAGCAGGGATACAGAAACATGTTATCTATTTTTTCTTAAAGATTTATCTTATTTATTTGGAACACAAAGTTACAGAGAGAGAGAGAAACTTCTGTCTGCTGGTTCACTTCCCAAATGGTCACAGTGGTCATGGCTTGTGCAGACTGAAGCCAGGAGGTTCTTCCAGGTCTCCCATGTGGGAGCAGGAACCCAAGGACTTGGACCATCTTCTGCTGCTAGCAGAAGGAGCAGTTAGCAGGGAGCTAGATTGGAAGTGGCACCTCTATGGAATAGCAGAGGCAGCAGTTTTACCCACTGTGCCACAGTGCTGACCCCAATGTGTTATTTCCTTCCTTCTTTCCTTATTTATTTAATTTTATTTTTTTAAAGATTTATTTATTTGAAAGAGTTACACATAGAGAGAAGTGGATGGAGAGAGAGAGAGAGAGAGAGAGAGAGAGACAGAGAGGTTTTCCATCCGCTGGTTTCACTCCCCAATTGGCCACAATGAGCGGAGCTGCACCGCTACACTGACCTATCTGAAGCCAGCAGCGAGGAGCTTCTTCAGGTCTCCCGCATGGGTGCAGGGGCCCAAGGACGTGGGCCATCTTCTACTACTTTCCCAGGCCATAGCAGAGAGCTGGATCGGAAGTGGAGTAGCTTGGACTTGAACTGGCGCCCATTCTGTATGCCGGCACTGCAGGCAGTGACTATACCCATTCCGCCACAGCACTGGGCCCTCTTCCTTATTTATTTTTAAGATTTATTTTTATTTATTTGAAATGCAGAGTTATGGTGAGAGAGGATCTTCCGTCCATTGCTTCACCCTGCAAATGGCTGCAATAGCTGGGGCTGGGCCAGGTTGAAGCCAGGAGCCTGGAACTCCATATGGGTCTACCATGTGGGTGCAGGGGCCCAGGTACTCAGGCCATCTTCTGTAGCTTTTCTAGGTGCATTAGCAGGGAACTGGATCAGAAACTGAGCAGCTGGGGCTCAAGCCGACACTTAACATGCAATACTGGAGTTATAAGCAGCAGCCTAACCTACTGGGCCACAAGCTGGTTCCAAAGAAATATGTAATTAGTTTCTGCTTAAAAGAGGGCTCCTGGGGCCAGCGTTGTGCGTAGTGGGTAAAGCCGCCTGCAGTGCCAGCATCCCATTATGGGTGCTGGTTTGAGTCCTGGCTGTTCCACTTCTGATCCAGCTCTCTGCTATGGCCTGGGAAAGCAGTGGAAGATGGCCCAAGTCCTTGGGCCCCTGCACCAACATGGGAGACCCAGAAGAAGCTCCTGGCTTCGGATCGGTGCAGCTCTGGCCATTGCAGCCATCTGTCGAGTAACCAGCGGATGGAAGACCTCTCTTTTCTTTCTGCCTCTGCCTCTCTGTAACTCTGCCTTTCAAATAAATAAACAAATCTTTTTTTTTTTTTTTTTTTTTTTTTTTTTTTTTTTTTTTTATAGGGCTCCTTTCCCCAGATTTGGCACTAGGTGTTTTGGGGAATCAGTGACCCGTTTTGGAGAGTGTAGACAGGGACTGTGAAAAGCCTAGGAACGTGGAGCAGGCTGGCTTTAGAGAAGAAGCCTGTCTGTTGAGCTGCGTCACAGAGGATTTTCTCTCATTCGAGGTGCTTTTTCTTCCTTCTCTGTTCTTGGTGTGGTGCCTGATTCCATGTTTTCCTTGCACTCTTGGCTAAGTCTTGCTGGCAAGGCATCCCAGCCTCTGACTTGGTCATCTTCTGCATAAGGGAGGCGTAACTATTAACAGGCGGAGATGGACTGGATCCACAGGCGCAGTGACTTGGGTAACCCAGAGAGGGTGTGATGTGGTGAAAAGGAGCCGAGTTGGCTGCTCGTCGCCCAGCCAGCCGCCTAGGGTGTAAATCAAGGGAACTGGGTTCAGCAGCTTAAAGTCCTTCCCAGGGCACCGAATCCAAGCCTCTGGGAAGGCAAGCCCAAGCTTCTGTCCCTCCTTTCTCCCTGTCTCATCTGTGGAGCCGGTCCAGTGCACCTGCTGTCTCTGAGCTCATTGGTCCTCCTACCCAGTGGGGGCTGCAGGAGTGAGCCGTAGGGGCGTGTGAAAGGCGGCATTGTCGGGATGGTTTCTCTCTGTCTCCTGGCTTCACCCATAAGCACAGGCTGTCAGCCTCTTTCCTTTCTCTTAGCCTTTCTTTGAACATTTGGGAACACTTGCTCTTTGCCCTTGTTCTTTTTCCTGGATTTGGGCATGGTCCTCGGGGATGAATCTCAGAGCCCGACCTGAGTACCTGGTGCAATTTGGCTCAATGTGAAGATTCTGAAAAGTCTTCTAATAGAGTGATGAGAATCAAAATCAAGTGACAACACTGCTACTGTTGCTTTATGTAGGACAGTTCCTTCTTCCCTCTACCCCTGCCCCACATTTATTAAGTAACATACTCAGGGTAATCTTGACACTGCTTGTGGTCCTTTTTTTTTTTTTTTTTTAATTATTTATTTATTGAAAGAGTTCCAGAGACTCAGAGAGGGAGAGGTAGAGAGATCTTCCACCCACTGGTTCTCTTTCCAAAATGACTGCAATGGCTGGAAATGGGACAGGCCAAAGCCAGAAGCCAGAACTCCATCTAGGTCTCCTACATTGGTAGCAGGTGCCCAAGGTTTTGGGCCATCGTCTGCTGCTTTCCCAGGGGCATTAGCAGGTTTAGAAATGGAGCAGCTGGGACTCAAACTGGCACTTTTATAGGATGCAAGTGTCACAGGAGGCAGCCTAACTCACTGTACCACTGAGTGTGTGTGTGTGTGTGTTTACTTACTTATTTATTTACATTAAGAGCTTTACCTGGCCATCAAAACTTTAGGCAAGAGACAGGAATTTGGTACAGTGGTTAAAATGCTGCTTGGGATGCCTACAACCCATATCATTGGGGCCTGGGTTTGAGTCTTGGCTCCACTTCTCTCTCTCTCTCTCTCTCTCTCTTTTAATTTATTTGGAAAGCAGTTACAGAGAGAGAGAGAGAGAGAGAGAGAGAGAGAGATATTGATCTCCCATCTGCTTATTCATTCCCCAGATGTCTCCAACAGCCGGGCCTGGGTGGTTGAAAACCAGGAGCCAAGATCTTCTTCCAGGTCTCCCAGTTGGGGTGACTGAGGTCTAAACACTAGAGCCATCTTCTGCCACTTTTTCCAGGTCATTAGCAGGGAGCTGTGTTGGAAGTGGGGAGCCAGGGCTCAAACCTGCGCCCTTATGGAATGTTGGCATTGCAGGCAGTGGCTGTTCCCACTATGCTGCAGTGCTGGTCCCTTGTGTATTTTTTTTTTAAGGTTCCTAGGTCAGGGGGCCCACGGTGAGCCCCACCACTAGGTCCTAGTTCTCTTTTCCCTGCCTGTTGACGTCTGTGTTCTCCTAAGTCCTGGCTGTGTGGGTAGGAAGGATGGAGTGTGCGCTCGTGTGTACAGACTGCAGTGGGAAAGGAATGGCATGGGAAGTGTGACCACAGCTCTGCAGAGACTGCTGGGATATTGTGCAGGACTAGTGGATCTTCAGACATCTCTCAAGTGACAGAGTAGTCTTCCTTGTTGTTCCCCAGGCTGTGCCCTCCTGGTGCCTTGATGCTGATTTCTTTTCTTTCAACTTGCTTCTTTTCCTGGGAGTCACTTGTATCAATACCAGGGCTTAGTCTGTCCTCCCTGTGAGCCCCAGGGGCCAGGATCCAGGCCATGTGAGTCCCAGAGAACCAGCTGTAAGACTGGGCTGGAGTCAGGCTCACATGTGATGATGTCTCCTTGGTCTAATTAGAGTTGAGGGAGGGGACCGGCGTTTGGATGCTGGGGAGCAACTCCGTGTAGAACAGATCGCCTCAGTGGTTTTGATGCCCTCTTGTAATTGTAAAAGCATCCAGATATTTCCCTGTTGCGTTTCCTACCCTTAACTTGTCAAGCACATTTGAGATTTTTCTGTCTTGGAGAAGAAATAAACAAAACATGCCAACTATACCAAATGAAAGAAGTGGTGTTGTGTCTGCCTGCTTAGTCCAGTGAGTTCTGGCTCTGCTTCCTGTCAGGTGTTGGCAACGAGGATCTTTCTCCATGAAGGAATTTGACTTTGAGGTTGTCTGGCTTGACCTCTGTGCTGCCTCCCTTGAGTACGCGGCTCCTAGAAAATGCTTCTTCCTTCTCCACCCCCGTTCCCCTTGATGCTGATTGCCCTGTGTATCACCCTCAGCATTACCGGGCTCAGTGGTAGCTGGGAACTTCTCCTGCCCTTGTCTCCGTGCCTCAGTGGTGTCTTCCTTCTTGAGTGTTTGCCCTCTGGGAGACAAGTGAATTACTGTCTCCAGGACCTGTAACTGGGATTAGCTGTGAGGGCTTTTGGAATGTCCACTCCCAAGGCGATTGTGTTTACTTACCTGACTATCAAGATGTCATCTGTGGAGTTCCTTCCTTAATGGTTGTAGATTCTCGGACACTGAACTTTCACCAGCATTTTCAGAAGTCTGGAAGTCAAAGCATCATTCACATTCCTGGGTTGGTTTTTTTGTTTGTTTATAAGATCTATCTATCTGTCTATCTATCTGAAAGGCAGAGTGTTGGTGAGAAAGAGAGAGATCTTCCATCCACTGGTTCACCCCCCAAAATGGCCACAGTGGCTGAGGCTGGTCCAGGTTGAAGCCAGGATCCTAGAACTTCAGCCAAGTCTCCCGCATGGGTGCAGGGGGGTCCTTCCGCTGCTTTGCCAGGAGCTGGATTGGAAGTGGAATGGGCAGGACTCTGGCTGGTACAGACAGGCAGCCTTGCCCCCTGGGCCACAACTTTGGGGGGCCCCTAACAGCCCTCTTTGTTCTGGGTAGCACATTGTGAGGCAGAAAACCCTAAGGGCTTTTGAGGGAGGGGGCAGGCAGCAATCAAGCAGGGGGCTCTGCAGTGGCTTCACCAGGCACCTGGCAGCCACGGCAGCCCTGAGCCCACAGGAAAAGACTTGGCCACAGGGCAGGCATTCATTTTAGCCTAGCGGTTAAGATGCCTGAGTCCCTTGTCAGAGTACCTGGGTTGAATTCTTGGCCCTGACACCTGATTCTGGCTTCCTGCTAATGCGGAGTCTGGGAGTCAGCAGTGATGACTTAAGTGGTTGGGTCCCTGCCACCCTCAGGAGACCTGGATTGAGTTCCTGGCTCTGGCCCAGCCGAGGCAGGCATTTGGGGAATGAAGCAGCAACTAGGAGTGTCACACAGACACACACACAGACACACACACACAGACACACACACACATGTGTTATCTCCTGTTGGAACTTTGGAGCAGCTGCCACAGGGAGGGGTGGAGAGCAAGTGGCGTCTGGTTCTTGGGTATTCGGAATTTCATTCTGGTAATTCCTTGTAGGACCTGGTGACCCAAATAATGCAGAGACCCAGCAGCTATGAGAGGACTTGGGCCATCTTGTACTGCTTTTCCAGGCCATAGCAGAGAGCTGGATCAGAAGAGGAGCAGCTGGGACTAGAACCGGCGCCCAAATGAGATGCCAGTACTTCAGGCCAGGGCATTAACCTGCTGCGCCACAGCGCTGGACCCAACAATTTTAAAATTTATTCTCATTTTTATTTGAAAGACAGAGACAGATAGAGATCTTCTACCCACTAGTTCACTGTGCTGTAAGTGCCCGCTACAGACAGGCTGGGCTAGGTTGAAGCCAGGAGCCCAGAACTCAGTTCTGATTGCCCAGGTAGGGGCCAGGAACCCAAGTACTCGAGCCATCACTTGCTGCCTCTCAGGGTGTGCATGAGTAGGAAGCTGGGATCGGAAACAGAGCTGTTAGTTGATTCTAGGCTTTCCAGTATGGAATGCAGGTATCCCAAACAGCATCCCCGTGCCAAAAACTTAGCCCTGTGGATTACACTTGATCTTAGCCAAAAGGCCGAGAAGCGATACCCCTATGAATTAATCTTATGTATGTGTTGGAAAAAAAATTACAGTTTTTTTTTTTTAAAGTATTTTAAAGGTTTATTTATTTATTTGAAAGGCATAGACAGAAGAAAAGAGAGAGAGAGAATGTCTTCCATCCACTGGTTTGCTCCCCAGATGGCCACAATGGTCAGGGCTGGGCCAGGCTGAAGCCAGGAGCCGGAAATTTCTTCCAAGTCTCCCAAAAGGGTGGAGGGGCCCAACTACTTGGGCCATTTTCTGCTTTTCCCAGGAGCATTAGCAGGGAGCTAATCGGAAGCGGAGCAGCCAGAACTTGATCTGGTGCCCTGATGGGATACTGGTACTACATCCGGTAGAGGCTTAACCTTCTATGCCACAGTGCCAGCCCCCCAAAACACTTAGTATTAAGGAGGTTGGTGCTCTGAGATTTCAGGCATCTGCTGAGACTCCTGGAACACACCTCCTGGGGTAAGGGGAACAACTGTATTGCAGAATATTCACCAGCCTGTTGTTTTTCTACCTGTGTCTTTTTCTATCCTGGAGGGATGGATGCTAGTAAAATAAGCACAAAGGACTTTCTGTATCTCCGGACTGACATTAGATTGTAATTTTCAGGGCGCAGCGGAAGCAGAAGGCCTGGGTATGTGCAGTGTAGGTAGGTGGGCTTTCTGCATTCATTCCATGAACACAGATTGCCAGTCCCTGTTTGAATCTTCATTTGTTTTGCAGCAGAGGTATCCCAAAATAAGGTGTTCAAATATAGCTAGGGATCCTGCTTCCTTACAGCTTGTTTCAGAGCAGCACACACAGTTAATGCATTGCAGCAGGCACACAATCCCCCACAGTAGGAAGTAAGTCTGTTTTCACATATGTACGTATATCCAGTCACTTCCTACTCTTCTTTGCTTTCTGCTCCGTCTGTCCTGTGTGAGCTGACTGGCGTTTCCAGGGTTTCCTCTGGGGTCTGAACACATGCAGGGCAGTGGAACAGGGGCTGCTTGGACCTTGCTTGCACTCTCTGTTCTCAGACAGCTGCAGTGTGTGGCCGCTGAAGCACCTGTGATGTGGAATGTGGGGGTTCCGGAGTGTGTGTGGTTCCGGGTGCAGCAGCGTCTCAGGGCAGGGTGGAGCCACAGAACTGAGTTTCCTTGTCCTGGCTAGAGTGGGACATTGGGAAGAACTGTGGAGCAGAGAGGTTGAGATACTCTGAATTTACTCTCTGCTCAGCCTCTGTGTGCTCTGGCTTAGGAAGACTAACCTCTGATTTTCTATCATTTGTTTAGTGGGAGGGAATCTTGTCCTGTGGCACCTGGGTGTTAATGAGAATACAGTATGCAAATTGGTATAAAAATTTCTTTTTTGAGAGAGGCAGACTGACAGAGCTTCCATTCACTGGCTCATTCCCCAGATGTCTGCAATGACTGGGTCTGAGTTAGACAGAAGGTGGGAGCCTGGAACTCCATCCAGGTTGCCCACATCATAGCAGGGACCCAAGTACTTAAGCCACTGCCGCTGCGGGAAGCAGTGGAGTCAGAAGTGAAGCTGAGACTCAGTCCCAGGCACTCTAACATGGGATGCTCATGTCCCACCTGGCAAGTTAATCACTGGGCCAAACTCCCAATCCTAAAAACCTTTCTACCTCTCTGTAACTTTCAAATAAATAAAGTAAAACTTTAAAAATGCCATATGTATATATATGTATAAACTATACAATATATTACATAGTATAAAGATACTTCAAAAAGTTCATGAAAAATGGAATTAAAATAATTATTTTGGTGCTAATAATTTTTATATTCATGCATACAGCAGTTGTCAGAAAGTTTGTGGGAAAGGCATATTATTTAATAATTACACATAGATTTCAAAAGGTTTTTTTTTGTACCAAAATAAACTCACCTTTGATTCTGTATTCTGCCTGTGGTTTTTTTTTTTTTTTTTATTTTTAAAAAAAGATTTTATGTACTTATTTGAGAGGTAGCGTCTGAGACAGAGAGAGGGAGAGACAGAGAGAAAGGTCTTCCATCTGCTGGTTCACTCCCCAAATGGCTGCAACAACCAGGACTGGGCCAGGCTGAAGCCAGGAGCCAGGGGCTTCTTCCAGGTCTCCCACGTGGGTGCAGGGGCCCTGGGACATTTACAGTTGTCCCTTGGTGTCTGAGGAGGATTGGTTCCAAGCCCTGTAGGTAAAACGCTGTAATATTTACTAGAACCTACATGCATCCTCCCATGTAGATTACCTGATGTTTAGATTACTTACAATTCCTAATGCAATGCAAATGATACATGCCAATTGTTACACTGTATTGTTCAGGGAATCATGATAAGACGTTTGTACATGTTGAGTATAGATGCAGCCTGTCTTGGTTGGTTGACTTTTTGGGTGTGGGCCCTGAAAGTAACACATCCCTCATTGTGTAACATACGGGTCCTCCTCTGTTTATAGTAGAGAGAGAACTAAGCCTTTTTCGTAAGAAATGAAAGCAGCGGTGGGCATTTGGTGCACTGGTTGAGACACCTGCTCCCCATAATGGAGTTCCTGGGTTTGAGTCCTACCTCTGGCTCCTAATTCCAGCATTCCTGCTAATGGGTACCCTTGAGACTAGGCAGTGAAAGCTCAGCTGGTTGGATCCTTACCACCCACGACCCTCGTGGGAGACCCAGATGGAATTCCTGACTGCTGGCTTCAGTCTCCTGCTAAAGCACACCCTTGGGAGGTGGCTATGATGGATGGCTCAAGAGATTGATTCCCTGCCACCCCCCTGGGAGACCTAGATTGAATTCTAGCTTCTGGCTTCAGCCTGGCTCAGCTCTGGCTGTTGCAGGCATTTGGGGAGAGAACCAGTGGTTGAGAGATTATTCTGTCCCTCTTTGTCTGTCTTTACTGCCTCTTAAATAAGTAAGATAAACCATTAAATACACACACACACACACACACAAATACATACATACATACATACACTAACTGGTCAGAGCCCACAGAAGCAGTAGATAATTTATACTACTAGCCAACTGATGTGTTGATTTATTCAGCAAACTCAAACGCCTGTCATATCCCAAGTGTCTGGCTTTTCAGGAATTAGGTGGCTTTTATTTGCCTGCTGTCTTTCAAATTTTCTTTCTCCTTAGTAACCACTAATGAAATTCAAAGGCACTGAGCTTTTAGAAACGTTTTCCCCTCTTCTTCCTCTTATATTCTGAGCAGACATTCCTGTGTATATTTATCTTGCCGGTGGCTAGAGCGGCATCTCTTAGGAAGTGCGACTGAGAAGTGATTTCAGTGCCTGAGTTTGAGTTGTGACATGCGATCCTAGCAGGTTGCTTGTTCGGTTGGCCGGGAGATGACGTCACTGCTAGCCGTCCTGACGGTTCAGCGTTGGCCTCCTCTGGTGGGAGCTGGACAGTGCTAGCGGATGAATTCATTGGAACACACCCCAGAGTCAAGTGTCACTCCTTTGGCTGCTGCAGGTGTCAGCTGGGACCAGAGTTAAGGGCATGTGTTCTACACAGGCATCTCAGGCCTCAGGTGCTTTCTCTGTACCTCTTGCTGTCCCAGATGGGACTAAGAAGGCCTTTGTCCACGTGTCTTCCCTGTGCAGAGAATGCTCGAGGGGCTTGGGAAAGCCCTGGGCTCTGAGAGCACTCGCAGTTGCTGGAGTTCTCTCAGGTGAGCCTCAGTTGACCGCAGTGCCGGGAGCTAGGCGCCAACATCGTCCCTCCTGGTTTAAGACGCGGTAAAACCAAGGTTCAGAAAGGAAAGGGTCTAGGGTTCCAGGGGTGGGGAACGTCCAGTCCACAGGCCTTATAAGGCACACAAAATCATTTGTTCTGGCCCTGCCAAGGCAACCACAGGCGGGGCTCGAAATTCAATCATTGTGTAGCAGGCTTCACTTGTAAGTTGATAATTTTGCCTGGTCCGCAAATGCTGTTATAAATATCCAAATGGCCCTTGGCAGAACCAAGGGTGCTTACCCCTCAGCTAGACTGTTTTCTCCTGAATCCTGCTTGCTCTCTGCTAAGCTGAGCAGGGGCCGCCGAGGCAGTGGGCAGTGTAAGGCACTCAGTACCACTTGAGTCATTGGCACGCGGAGATGAGTAAGGCCGAAGACGGCTGATATTACTGATTGACAGTGCGCTTGAGTGAGTAGCATAATTCAGAGCAGAGCGCCATGGGAATACCCAGGAAGGAGGCGGGACTGCCTGGGGTGGGGAGTTGAGAAGGCAGACAACAGGAGGTGATGACTGCACTTGGATTGGGAGGATGAACAGGAGGTAGCTAGGTCGGCAGGGGTAGGGTGGGGGTGCGGACAGGCATAGGGTGGTATGCGGACAGAAGTGCAGGGAATGGCAGCTTGTGCTCATGCTTGGTTCAAAACAGGGTGAGGGGCCAGAACAGCAGCCTGAGGCCAGCTAGACAGCCACGTGCCATGGGAGGCGTTTGGCTGATGTCCCGTTACCACTGTACACCACATCTCCTGCAGCTCCAGCGCACACCTGGCCCAGTCCCCCTGCCCAGTCCTCTGGCCTTACCATCTCTTACACTTCTCAGCCTTGGCCTTAGGCTGTTGGTGTTGACTCCACCCCCGAAAAAATGTTCGATCTGTCTTCAGGAGAGACTTCCTGATGTCCTGGAAGGATAGAAAGGGCTCGGAAGCCTTGCACAGGATGGTGTCTAGAATTAACTGAGAAAATGGGAGATGTGAGCATGGTAGAAGGGTTGCTCCTTCCCAGCCCTTATGAGAACTGGTGAGTTCTCATAAGGTTTGTGTGTGTGTGTGTGTGTGTGTGAGCTGGGTGTGAGGGGCACTCAGTAGCATTTACTGAGTATTCTAGCCACTGTGCAAGGTGCACATAAAAGATGATAACCCCTAGGTTTCCATCTGGAAGTTTGAGGGCCTGGTCCTGGGTTGCAGGAGAGAGACCAGAGGCTCAGAGTGGTTAAGTAGCATACCCAGGGTTCCTCAGCCAATCACAGGTGGAACCATGATTCCTATCTGGGTCTGCCCATCCCTTCTTGTGTGCCCTATGCCTCCCATATAAGCAGGTGGGTCTGTTAGTGGTGGCCTGGGTGTCATACAGAGTGGCTGTGGTTCCCAGTCTGCCCCCTTGGCAGCCTTGCCTGCGTTAGCTCTATTCGATGACAGGTGAACAAGCAAGCAGCCAGCTCTCTGAGAGGCTTGGGAACTGATCCCTGGAGAGAGTAGCCAAGTCCAGGAAGGTTATGCCAGGCCTTGCAGGAGAAGTGTCTGGACGTGTCAGAGAATCTGTTGAGCCAGCGGCTGCTGCTTCACCTCCCATTCTGTAGGCCCCTGGGTGATTCCGTGCCCTCAGTCCAGGAGAGGGGTCCATTCGACGGAGGCAGAGTTTGAGCAACTTCGGCACCTGTGCTTTTGGAACTTCCCCCTCTCTCATTCCTTATCTCCTGCCTCTGCTACAGACACTTTCTCTTCCCTATCTCCCGGTGTGGCTGTTCACAGTGGCCTGGCCAAGGGCCATTTCTTGCAAGGACAGAGAGGTGAATTGCTGATAAAGCAAGGGTGACTGAGGAGGCCAGGTGTCCCAGCTGTGACCAGAGCAGTGACAGTCACTGTGGAGCAGCTGCTGTCTTATTAGCCATGTGGAGTTTTGCTGCCAGGTGAACCATGTGTGCAGCTCTGCAAGATTGGCATCTACCGCATAAATCCTCTGCTGGAATTGCTTTTTGTTGTTACAACTCATTTAATGACCTTGTGTTTTGAAGAATGAGAATGATCCGAAAGGTCGCTGAATTGCAGCATTTATGACACGGGGATATAATTAAATCTAGATTAAAAGGGCACATTTCCCTGTACGTACTTTGAACTTCCTGGAACAGGTGTTCTGAGCAGGTGCCACTTTCTCAGCCTTCCCTCCAGAGGAGTTGGCAGTCTGGGAGTGGAGGGTGATGCCATTTGCTACTCCTGCTTCTTCTGAATGATCCCAGGAATCCCTCCCCTCCAGAGCTCCCCTCCAGAGCTCGCCAGGCTGCTGGCTCATCCCTGGTTAACAGTAACCAAACCTCTGGTGCGGTCCCTCCACATACTCCTTGTTCCAAGTGTGTTGCAGCTCATGATGCAGTGACCTGCTGCCCTCTGGGCCCAGATCCCCAAACCTTCCCCTGCATGGCAGACCTAGAGAGTGCTCTGTCAACAAGATCAGTCCTGTCCCAAAATCCCCTTTTGGACGCTGCTTCCCTCACCTGCCCACCCTGCCTTGCCCATCACTGCAGACCTCTCCCCTGCAGCCCTGCCTCACTCTCACACCCCAAAATCTCCTTATGGGTGGAGATTCCTCACTCTTCTCCGAGCTGCTGTTTGGCGTCGAGCCCTCAGCGTTCATTACTCACTTCTTTGAAGCAGGCTCAGATCCCCGTCGTGTTTTGCTGTAGCCCAGACACAGGGCTTTGATCAGCTCCGCATCCTTGCCCTGACTCTGTGTACACCTACTGC
Source organism: Sylvilagus floridanus (assembly GCA_949820135.1). Taxonomy (NCBI): domain Eukaryota; kingdom Metazoa; phylum Chordata; class Mammalia; order Lagomorpha; family Leporidae; genus Sylvilagus; species Sylvilagus floridanus. The sequence continues at coordinate 127,425,661 of OX463225.1, forward strand.
CTTGCAGAGCGGATAGAGAGGCTCCCACCTGAGTCCCACTGTCTATTTGCAGACTGATAGAAAGAGAAAGAGATTTTCATTCACTGGGTCATTCCCCAAGTGCCCGTAATAGCTGGGGTTGGGCAAGGCTGAAGCCAGCAGCCAGGAGTTTCTTCCGAGTCTCCCATGTGGGTGCAGAGACCCAAGTACCTAAGCCGTCATCTGCTGACTCCAGTGGTGTGCATTAGCAGGAAGCCAGATCAGAAGCAGAGTCAGGACTCGAGCCCAGGCACTCCCATGTGGGATGCGAGTGTCCCAAGTTGAGGCTTCGTCTACTGCACTGCCAGGCCTGCCCCTTTAGTTGCTGTCTTTATCCACCTTTGTCCCCTTCCTCTTCAGTCTTGTCTCCAGGCCACACAGCTCTACCTTTGAGTTGGCCTTTGCTCTGTAGAAGCGCTCCCTGTGTTCTGCTGTTGGTAAGAGGGCTGGGGACAGTGACCACAGAATGCTAGCTCTCCTTTGCTGCAGTTTTGCATGAATATTTCTGCAGAGTAAATGGTTGGGCAATCTCTCACTGCCCTTCACTCCTTTGTTTCTGTTAGTGTCCTTGGAACTGGCGTGCTTGATACTTTGCCAGGAGTAAGAAGATGCTTGAAACTGATTTTTATTGGGGAAACAAAAGAAAAGCAAAATCCCTTAGAGTGTGCAATATAGACAACAGGGATTGACTGCTCACGATCCTAAAGGCTATTGAGTATCCAGTGAGGACTTGTTTCTGCATCATAGGTGGTGTCTGTCTTGTGTCCTCTCATGGCAGAAGGGCAAGAAGACTCCTCCAGGTCTGTCTGATAATCCTGGCCAGAGCCAGAGGGCCAGAGCCCTCATGCCCTAATCACTCCCAAAGGCCCTGCCTCTTAATACCATTGCACTGGGAATTGGGTTTCCACCTGTGGATTTCAAGGAGCACAGATACGCAGACCATACAGCAGTTTGTCAGATAGTTTTAACTGCAGGAAAACGGATGGGCTCAGGCTTACCAAGTTTAAGGTAAGGGTCCCCCACCTGGCCCTGTTAGAGATGAAGCAGCTCAGGCTAAGGGAGGTTAACCGCCTTGTCCGAGGTCAGACACAGCCACATCCAGACTCAAATACAGGCTTGTGCAACTCAAGCCTGTTTGTCTCTTGGTCATACTATGCTGCCTGTAGCCAAATACATACCAGTTCCATGATTCCACTTTTGTGACCTCAGCAGAATATTTTATCATTTTCCTGAAGTGATTGGAAATTACTGGGGCAGTCTGGAGACAGCAGGGTTCCGATAGAGGCACTCATCCGCTTGTTCTCTGATGACCCCCCCCCCCCCCGCAGGTCCTTGCTTATTGAAGAGAAAATCCTCAGTGCTCTTATCTGTGATCCTTCGTGGAACCCCTTAGCTAATTACTTCATTGAAAAAATTAAAGCCACCTGTGTTGACTCTCATCAATCTGTTGATCTGCTTAGTCTCTTAATCTCTGCTTTCCTTCCCATTTTGAATGCAGAGCCTCAGATGATAAAGCCCTCTGAAGCTAATGCCTTCACCCTAGCCTGGAATGTCTTGTGTTGCATTACAAACAGTTGGAGTGCACAAGTGCTCTTGCGAAAGCAGCCAGGGCCAGGACAGTGCTGCATTCCAGGCCAGAGACAACCCCGGTGTGTACAGTCTGGCTCTGACTCAGTCTCTGCACAAGACAGTGAGGTGCAAAGCCTCATCCATCTGCCTCCTTGGGGGGAGCTGCCTCTCAGTTGGCCCCTTTAGGGACCAACACTTGGGAGACCTTGATTTTAGAGAGCAAATTATGGGGAAGTAGTCCGAGAGCCACTTTGTTTCTTTAAGGGGCAGGTAGTGAATGGAGCCCCTGCCCCAGGCTGACTCTCAGCTTTTTGGACTTCGTTGGTGGCACAGTCAGGTGGCTTGCTGGCTGCTGGCAGTGGCCATGTCTCTGCTGGCCTCAGAGCCAGCCAGGTGGGCTCTGGTTTCAGCTCATAGGTCTTAATGTTGGTGCTAAGTGACCTTGAAAAGACACCGGAAGCTTCTGTTTCCTTTTGTGCCAGGGACCGAGAGAAGCACTCAACAAATGCTAGGCTCCCTCTCTTTCGCTTCCCTTTTTAGGCTTTTGAAATCTGAAAACGAAGGTTGGATTTCGTTTGCAATAAAGAGTAAGTAACAGGGCTTTCCTCTGTAGAACAGGGAAACTTTATTTCTGTCGGGGATTTTTGGATAGAGATCTTTTCTGCCATCTAGTTCCCAGCTGCCCCCAGTCTGAAGGAGAACTTAGGAACCTTTGGGTCCAGAGCAAGGAGGCGGACAGCTGTTGGCAGTGGTCATTCAGAGGGCGCGGCACTTCCCATGGCCAGGTGCTCTGGGGCAGGGGCACTAATGATCTGCTTTGCAGAGAGACTCCCAGAGTAATTTATGCACTTGTGGGCTCATCTAGGTGGACACACAAAGCTTGCAGAACCAGGGAGGTTTGGGACAGAAGTGGGAAGACATGTTGCCAATTCTGCGCAGCCAGGGAACTTTCAGATGGTGTGCGCGCGCATGCGTGCGTGCGTGCGTGTGTGTGTGTGTGTGTGTGTGTGTGAGAGAGAGAGAGAGAGAGAGAGAGAGAGAGAGAGAGAGAGAGAGAGAGCGCATGCGCGCTCACGACTGCCTTCGGGGTGTTGCATGAAGAAGGAAACATTCCTTGCAAGCCAAAGGCTGTGGTGGGTAAGGGGAGTCATCATTGGAACCAGATGCTAAGGAAGCATTCTGGAAACCATGTTTCACCTGACCTTGGCACAGCTGAGCCTCGGTAACCTCCAGCAATGCAGAGTGGAAGTGCTTGGGGCCTTGTCGTCTAGTGCTTCCTGGTGGCTGGTCAGCCGGCTGCTTTGATCCAGGACGGAGATTAAATTTCTTTGAAATTTCTGTACAAAGCATTTGCAGTGCATCTTAGTTTCTTGTTATGCTTCTTCTTCTTCTTCTTTTTTTTTTTTTTTGACAGGCAGAGTGGACAGTGAGAGAGAGAGACAGAGAGAAAGGTCTTCCTTTGCCATTGGTTCACCCTCCAATGGCTGCCGCGGATGGTGCGCTGCGGCCGGCGCACTGCGCTCATCTGATGGCAGGAGCCAGGTGCTAGGTGCTTTTTCTGGTCTCCCATGGGGTGCAGGGCCCAAGCACCTGGGCCATCCTCCACTGCACTCCCGGGCCACAGCAGAGGGCTGGCCTGGAAGAGGGGCAACCGGGACAGAATCCGGTGCCCCGACCGGGACTAGAACCCGGTGTGCCGGCGCCGCAAGGCGGAGGATTAGCCTGTTGAGCCACGGCGCCGGCCTTTTTTTTAAGTTTTATTTATGTATTTGAAAGTCAGAGTTACACACACAGAGAGAAGGAGAGGCAGAGAGAGAGAGAGAGTCTTCCATCTGCTAGTTCACTCCCCAATTGGCCACAATGGTCAGAGCTGTACTGCCAGGAGCCTGGAGCTTCTACTGGGTCTTCCCAAGGAGTAGGGCCATCTTCTACTGCTTTCCCAGGCCATAGCAGAGAGCTGATTGGAAGTGGAGCAGTCAGGATTTGAACCAGCTGCTCCATGTGGGATGCTGGCGTTGCAAGCGGTGGCTCTTCCCGCTACGCCACAGTGCCGCCCCCTCTTGTTATGTTTCATAAGATGTCATTTATTTTTCAGCAGTTCAGCCTTCTTCTTTACCATCCAAGTGAACTCACAGGTGAGTCTGCCACCATTTGGTGTCTTCTGTGGCTTTTCCCCCTTTCAGTTAAAACATTTTATTGGAGGGCTCCTGTTGTGGTGCAGCAGGTTAAGCCACTATGGTGACCCAATGCCTGTTTGAGTCCTGTCCACTCCGCTTCCAATCCAGCTCCCTGTTAATGCACCTGGGAAGGCAGCAGATGGTGGCCCAAGTACTTGGGCCTCTGCCACTCATGTGGGAGAGCAAGATGGAGTTCCTGGCTCCTGGCTTTGGCCTGGCCCAACCGTGGTTCTTATAGCCATTTGGGAAGTGAACCAGCAAACAGAAAATTTCTCTCTCTTGCTCTGTTTGTCTTTGTTTCTCCCTCTCTGTCACTCTGTCTTTCAAATAAATAAATCTTTTAAAAAATACATTTGAGAGGTGCAGAGACAGAGAAAACGAGCAAGAGAGTAATCCTATCTACTGGTTCACTCCCCAGAGACCTGTGACAGCCAGGGCTAGAGTGGGGGAGCTCATTCCAGGTCTTCACCTTGCTGGTCAGAATCCAGTGAATTGAGCCATCACCGCTTCATTGTCATTTTTAATGAAGGAATTGAATTTTGAGCCAAAGGTTAATAGACTCTTCTCCCTACCCAGTTGAGGTTTCAGGTGCCCCCTTTTAGCAATCTAAACCTAGAGGATATCTTGATTTTAGCAACTCTTCCTTGAGAAATTGTGAGTTGCCTGCGGCATCGTTTTTTGTTGCGGCTCCGCGCCAGTAGCAGCGTACAAAGATTGGTACAATGTGATCCTTGCTCTTCACTAATAGAATTTAGAGGAGGAGAAGGGAGTGGTCACATAAGTAATTCTTCTCATTGTGGTTAAAGCTATTATAAGATAGCAGTTAGCTGTTTCACAGTTCTGTGGCATTAAGTACACCTGCATGGTCTCAGCAGTCATCCACATCCGTCTTTGCAGCCTTTCATCTTCAGTGCAGGCTGTGTAACTCTTCATCAGCTGCTCCCTGGTTGCCCCCTCGCCGGCCCCCGGCAGCCACTGTCCACTCTGCCTCTTTGGTACCTTGTGGAAGCAGAATCATACAGTATTTGTCTCTTTGTGACTCAGCTCAATCCCTCAAGGCTCACCCATGCTGCATTGGGTGTCAGAATTCCCTGACTTTTTAAGGCTTTGCTCCAGTGTGTGTGTGTGTTTTAAAGATTTATTTATTTGAAAGGCAGAGAGGCAGAGAGAGAGAGAGAGAGAGGTCTTCCATTTACTGGTTCATTCTCCAAATGGCCACAACAGCCAGAGCTGGGCCCATCAGGAGCGTCTTTGAGGTCTTCCACATAGATCAGGGGCCCAAGCACTTGGGCCATCTTCCACTGCTTTCCCAGGCACATTAGCAGAGAACTGAATTAGAAGCGGAACAGCCAGGACTCGAAACGGTGCCCTTATGGGATGCCAGCACTGCAGACCACGGTGGCTTTACCCACTGCCCTGCAGCGCCACCCACTCCATTGTGCTTTACTCACTGGTCTGTCAGTGCACACTTGGGTTGTTTCTAACCTTTAGACTGCTGGGAATAATGTTGCTATGAACGTAATTGTGCAGATCTGTTGGTCTTGATTTTAAGTTCTCCTGGGCACATATCCAGAAATGGAATTGCTCGATCATAATGGTAATCTTATGTTTGTTTATATGTATATTTATTTATTTGAAAGAGAAAGATGGAGAGAGAGAGAGAAGAAACTCCCCCATCTACTGGTTCGCTCTCCAAATGCGAGCAACAGCTGGAGCTGGGCCAGGAGCTGGAACTCATTTGGTTCTCCCAGGGTAGCAGGGGCCTAATTACTTGAGCTATGACTTCTTGCCTCCCAGGGTGTTTTTAGCAGGAAGCTGGGGTCGGGAGTGGAGCCAGGACTTGGAATGCCTGCATTCAGATATACATGCAGGTGTCCCAGTAGCTGGTGGGCTAGCGGCTATGGCAAATGAAATGCTGCCCATCCCCCTTTCCCATGCCCTGCAGCCCTTCCTCTACCTCACCCACAAACACTCCCACCCCTTTTAAAACAGTTGCTATCCCAGTGGGTATGAAAGGGTATGTCATTGTGGTTGTGACAGACAGCAGGCGGGGAACTTCCTTGAGGAACCCTCTAGGGTCTATTTCTTAGACATCTGCAGGAATCATTTTAAGTCTGGGGGATGGAAGGGGGAGAGAGATTAACAAGTTAAGATTAGAAGCCCATGGTATATTTTGTGCTTATTCATGTCTTCAGTTACATATGCATTGTTTGGACAGACATTCTTCAGTATTTAGTATGGGGTGTTTTGGGGGGCGGGGTGGAGTTCTTGTGTGTGTTTCTGTGTGTGTGTGCGCGTGCGAGCGTGCACTGATTTTCCTTATTTGCAATGGCAGGAAGCAACAGGATTTCACAGTCTGCACAGGGAGAGAGAATATACCTTGTGTTTAAGAAGAGCCTTACAAATGGCCTTCATTTGTGCGGCTGTTCTGCCGATGCTGGGGGCCAGAGAGGGGAAGACAGATCCATGTCTCCCTGCTGATGAATTCCAGAGGGTCACAGCTGCAGGTCTCTCTGTACCTCCTTGTGTGTGCACAGGAAGCTCCTTACCACCCACTCGTTTCTTTTCAATCCCTTGTCTACACTCTCCCTCGGTGTCTGGCTCATCTCTAGAGGCTCCAGGGAGCTGCTGGGCTGGCGCCCTCTTGTGGTCCTCTTTTGATCTGTTTGTGCGCTAGGGAGATGAAGGCAGAGCGCCAGAGAGCCACTGAGTCAGGAAGGCATGACATTGTGGAAAAAAGGAAACTTGGAGGAGTTAAAAAACAAATCTCTGGGGGGTGGGGTGAGGAAGCTGTTGCTTACTGTAGCGTGATAACACAAGATCAGGCATTTTAACTACATCAATTAAAATCAGAAAACGTCTCTTTAGAGTAAAAAGATAGCTAACTGGAAAGAATTTGTGATACAAATGAGAAGTAGTCAGTTTTCTTGATATGTCAGAGCTTGGTAAGTCAATGAAACTAGTCGCAGAAGGGAAGTTAGGATATCAACAGACGAGCTCAGAGAAACAGAAGCCTTTTCGTAATACAAGAGATGTTTATCTTCGTTTAAAACAGGAAGGCAAAACTAAACACCGAGGAGCTGGATATTCCGAGCGTGGGGAAATAGTACGTGTAGACTGTTGATGCCGGGAGCTATCTGGGCTTATGGGTGGAAATAAAAAAACAGATTCTTTGCTGTAGCAACTCCACCGCTGGACATGTTCTACATGACTACATATAACGTTTGTTTTAGCAAAGGGTGAACGTAATTTGAATGTCTGTTGGAGGACTAGGCATGGTTTCTTCATAAAATGGAATACCATGAAGCTCTTAAGGAGGCAGTCCTGGGTCTGGTGATTAACCTGGTAGTTAAGATATCCTGACTCCGTCTTCCTGTCAATGCATATCCTGGGAGCAGCAGTGATGGTGCAAGTTTTGGGTTCTTGTGAGCCCTGTGGGAGACCTGGATTGAATAACTGGACCCCAGTTTCAGCTTGGCCCATTCCTGGCAATTGCAGGCTTTTAGGGTATGAACCAGTATGTGGGAGCTCTGCCTGTGTATCTCTGGCTCTCAAATAGATTCTTTTTTTTTTTTTTTTTAAGGCTTACTTATTTACTTGAGAGGCAGAGTTAGAGAGAGAGAGAGAGAGAGAGAGAGAGAGAGAGAGAGAGAGAGAGGAGCGCAGGAGAAACAGAAAAAGGTCTTCCTTCTGCTGGTTCACTCCCCAAATGGCCGGCGGCCAGAGCTGGGCCAATCAGAAGCCAGAAGCCAGGAGCTTCTTCCTGGTCTCCTATGTGGGTGCAGGGCCTCAAGGACTTGGGCCATCTTCCACTGCTTTCCCAGGCCACAGCAGAGAGCTGGATCAGAAGAGGAGCAGTTGGGACTAAAAACGGCACCCATATGGGATGCTGGTGCTTCAGGCCAGGGCTTTAACCCGCTGTGCCACAGTGCTAGCCCCACACAGGCAGTCTTAAAGACACTGAAGGCTTTGTAGGAGGGAATGATGGTGCAGGTCACAGGTGTGTGTGTTTGAAAGTTTACACACATTCATGGTTTTATTTTAAATTTATTTATTTATTTGCATTTGATTTGAAAGGAAGAGCGAGACACGCACATACACATACACAGAAAATCTTCTGTCCATTGGTTCAATTCTCAGATGCCTATTAATAAAAAATGTTATTTTCATTTGTTTGAAAGGTTGAGCAATTAGTGAGACACAGACACAGAGACCGAGAGAAAGGTCTTCCACTTGCTGTTCACTCTCCAAAAGCCCACCAAAGTCAGAGCTGGGCCAGGCTGAAGCCAGGAGCCTGGACCTCAATCTAGAGCTTCCACATGGCTGGCAGGGCACAGGTCCTTGAGCCTTCCTGTGTTGCCTCCCAGGGTGTGCATTAGCAGGAAGCTGGAATCGGGAGTGAAACCAGGAGTAGGAAGCATCACTCTGGTATGGGACGGCAGTTCCCCAAGTGGTGTCTTAACTGCCAAATTCTCAGCCTGCTCATGCCGTCTAGAAGTGCGTGTGCAGGAAATTGAACAGAGCCAGAGACACAGCGAACCAGGTGGCCAGGAGATGAGTAGGGAGGAGACAGGTTATGTGTCCTATATTCTCTTGTTCCATATGAATTTCATACCACGCTGGGGATGCGTTTTAAAAAGTTAACTACCTTGAAACATAGAATGAGTTATCTGCAAAGGAAAAGGTTGATCTTCTCAAGTAGAAAGGACAAGATAAGAACTCCAAAAAATTTTCAGGGTTGGGTGTTGTGGAGCAGTGGGTTAAGCTGCTGCTCCTGACTCCAGCATCCCCTGTTGGAGTGCCAGTTTGATCCTGACTGCTAATGCACCTGGGAATCAGCGGATGATGGCTCCGGTTCTTCGGGTCCCTGCTGTCCCATGTGGGAGACCCAAATAGGGTTCCTGGCTCCTGGCTTTGGCCTGAACCAGCCCAGACTATTGCAGGCATTTGGGGGATGAACCAGCAAGATGGAAGATTTCTGTTTGTCTGTGTCTCTGTGTCTGTCTGTCTCACTATTGCTCTGCCTCTCAAGTAGGTGAAGATAAAATTAATTTAAAAAATCCAGAATTCCTCGTCTGGTTTTAGATCACCAGAATTTGCTAACGTAGGGACTGCTGACAGAATTCTGACCTAAAGAGAGAAGAGTGAAGGAAGTGGACATGTGGTTGATTGCATAGACCTGGCTCCTCAGTGGAGGGATGATTGCTGGTCTAGGAAGTGATGCGATGGCAGTCATCTCAGACAGGCTGCCGCATTCACAGGGGCTTCCAAAAATGTCACAGAAAACACTTCTCATGATAAAAAGCATGCGGGACTCAAAAAAAAAATTGTGCTGAAATATACTTCTCTTTTAATTCAGTTTTCCCAGGAACCTTTTCAGGTTCCCGCAGCTATATATAAAGATGTCTGGAAGAGTGCTGCCAGAGTGGCTGCCACATTTATCTCTGCTGCTGTGCTTTAGCCAGTATTGTTTTTTTAATTTCGTTTTACTTTTGGTATCTTTTAGAATGCATCACTTTAATTAGGGAAAGTAAAGCTCCCGGTCTCTGTGGTCTCTGTGGCCTCTGCTCCAGGTCTCTGTGGCCTCTGTCGCCTCTGCTCCAGGTCTCTGTGGCCTCTGCTCCGGGTCTCTCTGGCCTCTGCTCCGGGTCTCTCTGGCCTCTGTGGCCTCTGCTCCCCATCTCTGTGGCCTCTGCTCTTGCCCCCAGGGCGTTCCTGCTTCATCATCTTGGTGAAACCGCCCGCTTCCTTTTCAGCCCCCTTTTTAGACTGTGTCCTTTACCTGTTCTCCCTGAAACTTGTCTTTCCTCACTTCCCCTCTTCCCCTGCCCTCCCCTGCAGGCGCAGCGCCTGGAGCTGGGCCTGGGCCCCTGTGCTCCTCACTTTGGTAGATCCACTCTCACACACCCAGCTCTGGATCTAACTGAAGGACTCACTCGCTACTCCTGAGTCAGCTCTGCCTGGCTTTATCATTTCCTTGCCTTCTTGTTGCTTTCTCCCCAGTACGACTTTGCACACAGAAGAATGGCAGGTGTTCTGAAACCTTCATTTCATGTATTTCTTCCTGGGAGAACAGCCTTCAAGCTTGCGGATTCACGTCTTCTTCTTTTTTTAAAGATTTATTTATTTATTTGAAAGTCAGAGTTAGAGAGAAAAGGAAAGGCAGAGAGAGAGAGAGAGAGAGAGGGAGAGGTCTTCCATCTGCTGGTTCACTCCTCAACTGGCTGTAATGGCTGGAGCTGCGCCAAACTGAAGCCAGGAGCCAGGAGCTTCTTCCAGGTCTTCCATGCTGGTGCAGGGGCCTAAGGGCTTGGCCATCTTCTTGGCCTGGGAAAGGCCATAGCAGAGAGCTGGATCAGAAGTGGAGCTGCCGGGACCTGAACTGGTGCCCATATGGGATGCTGTCTCTGCAGGCCGTGGCCTTACCTACTGCGCCACAGCACTGGCCGCTGGATTCACTTCTTTACTATCTGTAGTTTAACAGCAGAGCAGACACTGGTGAACAGGAATTCTCCCCTCCTAGAGCACTGCTTCTGGGACTTCAGAACCCTCTGGGCCATTTCCTGGGCCACCCAGCCTGTTCCTGAGTGAGTATGTTGTGGCTTGATTCATGCAGAGATCTCCTTCACATAAAAATCCCTTTTCTTCTACCATGCATTTTTTTGGTGTTGTTAAACTTTTTTTTTTTTTTTTTAAAGAGGGTATTTATTTTATCTGAAAGAGTTGGGGTGGGGGAGGGGGGTGGGGGAGGGAGATCTTCACCTGCTGGTTCACTCCCCAAATGGCTGCAGTGGCCAAAACTGGGCCAGACCAAAGCCCAGGAACTAGGAGCTTCTTCTGGGTCTCCCACATGGGTTCAGGGGCCTAAGACCTGGGCCATCTTCTGCTGCTTTCCCAGACACATAAGCAGGGATTGGATTGGAAGTGGAGCAGCCGGAAATCAAACCTACACACTGAACCTGCACACTGATGCCCATATGGGATGCTGGCACTGCAGGGGGCAGCTTAACCTGCTGTATCACAGTACTGGCCCCCCACTATGAATTGTTAAACAGATCTGGTAAGGAAGGCCCTCCAGGGGAGGCGCTGGCTCCTGCCCGGGTGTTTGCTCTGGTGGCTGGGGTAGGAACACCTACTATAAGGAAGCAGATGGTTTTTCTTTCCTGGAACATAATATATCTGCACCCGTGTACTGCTGTCATTGTGTGGTGTAGCTCAGCAATATGATAATGTAGTTTTGGACCAAGTATATACTGACGGTTATGGATCGTGGTAAAGTTTTTAACTGTGTCACCAAAAAGAAAACAATAAATAAATCAGAATGCTTCCTTATGGGCTCTCCAGGCAGGTTTTGAGTAAGGATTTGAGGCATCCTCAAGAAGAGAATGTTCTTTACTGAACACGTATTTTGGGTGGGCTTCTGTCTTCTGCAGAGCAGCCCATAATACTAAGGCCCATTCCTGGACTGCATATTGTTCTGTTCACAGTTACAATAAGGACACCAGTTCTCAGAAGTCAACTTGCAAGAGATGTACCCTGTGTGGGACGGTCGGGAATCGCGCCAGGCCAGATTCTAAGAGGACCCCGCTTTTGCTGCTTGCCCAGGGGGCATCTCTGTGGGAGCACACAGGCTCCCTAGGGCATCTCGACACCCAGGCAGCCTGGAAGCTGCTGCTCGTGAGAGGGCCCTGGTGCCCACTGCCCAACCTGGAGGCGACTTCTTGGTCACCAGGGGAGCGGTAGATGATGCCGGGTGCTCAGGTGGCTTTTTTACTTTTTGAGTGTTTATTTAGTATGTATGATACTTATTAACCAGGATGTTTGGTGAAGCAGACACGCCTACACTGCAGATAGCTACAGTTTATTATTAGAGCAAACAGAAAGTGCCAGGAAAAAATTGTGCAAGAAAAGATGATAAAATGCAGTGAGAGGGAAGTAGAGAAGCGCTGTCCGTGCACAGGACTGCACACAAATACAAGTCGAAGAAAGCAGTCATGTCCTCTGGGACTCGAAGGAAGAGATTGGAATCAGGCTGCAAACTAAACTAAAATAAATAAAATAAAACAAGTGTGTTAGTTTCCTGGGACTGCGGGAACAAATGACCACAAGTTGGGTGAGGAGACCGGAGTCTAGTGTCCGGCAGCATTGCGTCCTTCTGGACAGTCTGAAAGACATTGTGGCCCCCATTTCTCTTCTAGGTTTAGGTGCTGTACCTGGTGCATGCGCCACCCCCATGTCCCTTTGTCTTCACCTGTTCTGTCTCTTCCAAGGCCCACGCTATCTCAAGATCCTTACCTTAATTACACCTACAAAGATCCCCCCCCCCCCAAAAAAAATAAGATGACCGTCTGAAGTTCATGGAGTTAGGTCATTCTCCTTATCTTTTTTATATTATTTTATTTTATTATTTGACAGGTAGAGTCATAGACAGTGAGAGAGAGGGAGACAGAGAGAAAGGTCTTCCTTCTGTTGGTTCAGCCCCCAAATGGCTGCTACGGCCGGCGCCACACCGATCCAAAGCCAGGAGCCAGGTGCTTCTTCCTGGTCTCCCATGTGGGTGCAGGAGCCCAAACACTTGGGCCATCCTCCATTGCCCTCCCGGGGCCACAGCAGAGAGCTGGACTGGAAGAGGAGCAACCGGGACTAGAACCTGGTGCTCGTTTGGGGTGCCGGCTGCCTCAGGCGGAGGATTAACCAAGTGAGTCACAGCGCCAGCCCCAACATGTTCCTTACCTTTAGGAGCAGCAGTTCACCCCACTCCCTCAGAATTTTGAAAGAGAGGCTGAATTTTGGGATAGAAGAAAAGGCAAATAGCATTCATTTCTCTTTTTTCCAATAAAGTTCTTTTTAAAATTTTATTTTATTTATGTATTTGAAAGTCAGAGTTACACACAGAGAGGAGAGGCAGAGAGAGAGGGAGGGAGAGAGGTCTTACATCTGCTGGTTCACTCCCCAATTGGCCGCAGTGACTGGAACTGCACTGATCTGACGCCAGGAGCCTCCTCCGGGTCTACCACGCAGGTGCAGGGGCCCAAGGACTTGGGCCATCTTCTACTGCTTTCCCAGGCCATAACAGAGAGCTGGATGGGAAGTGGAGCAGCTGGGACATGAACCGGTGCCCATATGGGATGCTGGCACTGCAGCTTTACCTGCTACACCACAGCACCAGCCCCACGATGAAATTTTTATGTTGAGATCTTTGTAGGTTCACGTGTACTTAGGAGAAATAATGCAGAGGTTCGTATGTCTTTTGCTCAGTGTCCTGCGTGGAAATAGCTCACAGGACGTACTACCAGGGCATTGGCCTTCGTGTAGCATTTGCATCACCAGAGCATCCCCCATGGCCTCACTGGCTAGCCATCCCTGCCTTCCTCTTTCTTCCTCCTACCCCCTTCTCCCTAGCCCTGGTCAGCCACTAACCTGCTCTCTCTATTTCTTAAAGAAGACATTACTTATTTATTTGAAAGGCAGAGAGAGAGACAGAGAGACGCTGATTGTCCATCCTCTGGCTCATTCCCCAAATTTTCACAATGGCTCCGGCTGGGCCAGGTCAAAGCCAAGGAGCCTAGGACTCGGTCTGGATCTCCCATGTGGGTAACAGGGGCCCACGTAGTTTGACAAAGCTTCTGTGAGTATTTCTGTACATGTTTCTGTGTGAACATGTTTTTTCATTTCCCTGGAATGAATTCCCACTAGTACAGTTGGTGAGTATGATAGCTGCATGTTTAGTTTTAAGAAATAGACTTCTGATCAGTTGTGGTTTCACAGCAACATGGAGTGAGAGGTACACAGACTAACTCTCTTCCCTCACCCCATATATGCACAGAGTCCTGGTTATCAGCATCCTGCACTGGAGTGGGCCCTTGATTCCAGTGGATGAGCCCACGTTGACACACCGTGAGCACCCGAAGACCATGGTTTCCCCTGGCCTTCACTCTGGGTGTTGCGTATTCTGCATGTTTGGACAGTGTGTTCTGACAGACGTCCTCCATTGTACTGTTATACAGAGTGCTCTCTCTGTGCTGAACAGCTCTCTGTGCCCTGTTTATTCACTTTTCCTTGCCTCTGACCCCTGCCAAATTCTGATTTTTTTTTTTTTAAGGTTTACTTGTTTATATGAAAAGGAGAGTAAGAGAGAGAGGGAGCGAGCGAGCAAGCAAGAGAGTGTCTTCCTTTCATTGGTTCACTTCCCAAATGGCTGCAACAGCCTGGGCTGGGCCAGGCTGAAGCCAGGAGCCAGGGGCTTCTGGCTCTCCCACGTAGGTGCAGGGGCCCAAGGACTGGAGCCATCTTCCACTGCTTTCCCAGGTGCATTAGCAGGGAGCTGTATTGGAAGTGGAGCAATTGGGACTTGCACTGGCCCCATCTTCTGATCTTTTTATGGTCTCTATAGTTTCACTTTTTCCAGAAAGAGTTAATTTTTATGTAAGATACTGGTTTAGGCTGATTCATATGTTTGATCTGTGACTGTGCCACAATGCCAGTCCTGGGATTTCTTTTCTTTTGTGCATTTTTGTTTGTTTGTTTTTTTATTCTGGAAGGGATTTGGGGACCCTGGAGTTGGTGACGAATGATGAATCCAGCAAAATCTGGAAGGATACACTCCTGGGATTTGAGACTGCAAACAGAACCCCTTTCTTCAAACACTCCTGGGAGTAAATAATAAATTGAGTTTTCATTGATGTAAGAGACTCAGAGGGGAAGGGAAGGGAAGGGAAGGGAAGGGAAGGACAGGACAGTGGGTGCCTGGCACATGCTTTCTGCGTCCCCGGCCTTCCCCAGCTGCCGTCAGTTGGGCCTTAGATAAGAGGCTGGAGGAGGACTAGAGAGGACATTAAACCGATTTTCTGATAATCAGGTAGTTGACACCTGCTTTCCCAGGGTTGGACAAGGATTATGGGGTAGCGGAGTTAATTGAAATACACCGTGCAGTTCAGCCCTGTTGGGCACCGCCTGCCCATGTGTGGCCTTGGGTTAGGAAGGGTTCAGCAAAGGAACCAGCAGGCACGAGTGCTCGGCTTTGTGCAGCCATTGTTTCAAAGAGAGGAGGGTCAGCCGGCCTTCTTTGTCCACAAGACCTGGCGTCTGTCCTCGAACCCCTCGTTTCTGTGACAGGGCCTGTCTTTGCTCAGCAGCAGGCTGCAGCAGGCAGTGGGTGTCGATGTGCCTCCCAGCACCTGCGGCTCAGGGCTGCGCCATCCTGACTCCTCTCCTGACCCCTCCCCAGTGAAGAAGGAAGCACGAGCCTGTTCGGCCCGCCCCCCTCTCTGCTCCTGTCTCTCGCAGCAGGCTTCATATACAATAAACTGATCAAAGCCCCCAGCAGGCTGAGAGCTATTCTGTTTGGGGGATGGTGGTTGGTGGTGCTTGGCAAATGTGTGTGCATGGCGTGGTGCATTTTATGTTTGTCCTATGGGGATAGATACAAAGGAGAATCCACAGATTGCATATTCAGCCTTAGGCCAAGCAGGGAGGGGCTCACACTCACCCCCATTTCCTAGGAGATGATTCTTATGTGGCCGAGCTGGAAATGGAGCTGCCATGAAGGGTGTCTCTTGCCTTGCCTACGTGCTGGGTGGTGTAGAAGAGTGACACCAGTTGTCCTTTCTGACGGGTTGTCTCCCATGCCTCCCTGCACGTTTCTCCAGGTGCTTACTTGGTAGTGGTTGAAGTATTGGCTCCAGCCTGAGGTCTGCCCTCCTGTTTGACATTCACACGTTGTCCTTGAACCCTCCCTGATCTCATGGTCAGGCTGCTGCACGGTGAGAAGCTGGGGATGCCTTTGGGAGCCTTCCTCTGTGCCGCTTTCTCCAGGGATTGGCCAGTTCAACACACGGCAGCCAGTGTGCGGGGTAGGGGAGGAGGGGGCTTCAGACACTCCACTCCGGCAGGCCATTTCTGCCCCCCCCCCCCCCGCCAGGTATGTGGGCTCACCTGCTTCTCAGAATGTCAATGCCAGCCCCTTCACGCATCTAGTTAGCCACCAGAGCAGTCAGAAACCCTGACTGCTTCGGAAGCTCAGTAGGAGCCTGCTTAGCAGAGCATACGTATGCCACAGAGCTTTCCTGGGAGTACTCTGGCTATGAATTCAGTTTAAATGTGCAGACACTGCACGCCTGTGTGTGGGGCCATGGTGGGTCTTGGGACGATACAGGTCCCCCCTTCCTGATGGTGCAGCAGGGCCAGCAGCATGTGGAGGGGTTAAGTGTGTGTGTCTTGAAGCCAGCCTGTCCCAGCTGAAGAGCGGTCAAGCTGTTCTCTGAATGAATGAGCCTGGGCCAGGGTCACCTAATCTGTCACTCTGCGACTCAGTTTACTGTTATGTAAGAGGGAGATCATCAGAATACAGTGTAACAGTTTGCATAGCATTTGCATTGTTTTAGGTATTATAAGTAACCTACAGATGATTAAGTATATGGGGGGGTTATATGCAAATGCTGTGTCATTTTACCCAAGATTCTGGAGCATTTTGGTATCCACAGATCCCAAGGGACAACAGCCCGAGACAGCTTCTGGCATGTAGTCTGTTATCGATTGTAACTGACCACACTGCTGTTGGTTCTGAGCCAGTTCACTTTCCAGGTGCTGGTGACACCAAAGGGAACAGAGCCAAACATGCCATCTGATGATTCCGGAAGTGAATTTTGCAGCTGTCTCTGTAGAAGTCAATGAGATTGGCATCCACCGGAAGGCCCTGGGGACCTGCTCCTGCTGGTGGCTGCTGACCAGCCAGAATGCTTCAGAGGCAAAGCCTCCCTCCCCTCGGGGTCTTCCTGCAGCACCATCTGTGGGTCAGGGGTCAAAGCTAGTGGCCTCTGTGTGTGTGTGTGTGTGGGGGTGTTCTGTCTGGCTGAAAGTGGGGAGGATGTTGAAGTCAGTGCTGGCATCTCTAGGTAAACATGGCCTGGCAGGGGGCAGAGCGGGCCAGTAGTCTGGGGACCCTGGTCCAGGCAGATGCTCCCCACCCCACCTTCTGATACTCGAGTGGAAGTGAGCCGGCTGCTGAGCTCCCTGTGCTGCTGTGATGATTAGCACAGCCTTTTAGGCTAGGGTGAGAGGATTTCCCAAGCTCTCAGGAGGACATTGACACCGAGTGCCTCCACTAAGGTGTGCGGGTGTGTTGGCGTGGACATCAGTGTTAGGATCCCTGCTGCTGGAAGTCACAGAAAACATCGATAAAACAGGAGTTAGGGGCCGGCGTTGGGGTGTAGCTGGCAAAGCCACTGCTTGCAATGCCAGCATCCCTTATGGACGCCCATTCATGTCCTGGCTGCTCCACTTTCTCTCCAGCTCCCTGCTAATGTCCAGGGAAGAGCAGCAGAGGATGGCCCAAATCTCACCCGTGTGGGGAAGACCTGGATGAAGCTCCTTACTCCTGGCTTAGGCCAAGCCCAGCCCTGGCCACTGCCGTCACTTGGGAGTGAACCAGCTGATGGAGAGAGCTCTCTCTCTGTCTCTCCTTCTCCTTTATCCGTCTGTAACTCCAACTTTCAAATAAATAAACCTTTAAACACAAACAAACAACAACAACAACAACAAAAAACAGGAGTTAAACAAGATAGCTTTCCTTGCTGTCTCAGACTGTGCTGCTGTAACCACGTGCCTGAAATTGAGTCATCCATAAAGCACAGAAGTTGATTTCTTACGTGATGGCTGCACTCTGCTTCTACGATGGTCCTTCTTGCCGCATCTCCTGTGTCCTCACGTGGGAGAAGAGAATGAACCCACTCTCTCGAGCCCTTTTACCAGGGCCCGAATGCCGCCGGTTAGGAGGACTCGAACCTCATGGCTTAATTTCCTGCAGGCTCTGCCTCCTAATGCCACCACACTGGGGGTTAAGTTTTAACTCTACGGGGCACATTCAGACTTCTGTCCTCTCTCTCATTCTTCTCTCTGCTCTGAGGTCATTCGAATCTTGGGCCTCTTAGGTTCCGCTACTCTCTCATCCTTCGTTGGCAGCGTTGCAAGGTGGCTGCTTGAGCTTCGGCCATCAAAGCTTCATTCCAGCCAGCAGGAAGGAGGGCTAAGAGAGGGGACAGTTACTTCTTGGAGGAGAGTCCAAGAAGCTGCCACTTGACACTGGTTCTTATCCAAGTCAGATCTTACTATGGCCACCAGGAGCTGGGGAGGAAACTGGGGGATAGGTTCACGGGCCCAGGTGAAAGCCGGTCTGAGCTTTGGGTACATGAGCAGTACGTCTGCCACGTTTGTCATATAAGCTTGTTTGGAGGCTGGGGAGGGTGGCCTGAGTGTCGGCCGATGGTAACAGGGAGCAGGGCCAGCGTTACCTTTACAGTTCCAGGTGTATGTGAAGAAAAACGAGGGCTTCTGATGGATTCTGACATTGCCTGTGGTCGTCTAACAGATACTCGAGTGAACCCCAGCCCCTCCCCCTGCCATGTCTCTGTGCCAGGACCCTAGGAATAAAAGCCGAGTCACCCTGGTCCTTGTCCTTAGAGCACTGGATCGGCCTGTGGCTGCCTTTGGATATTGGCGACTCTTTCTAAATAGTCATTTAGCGAGTTTCCGATTCAGATCTTGTGTGCACATTGGTGACTGTTGCACCTGGAAGGGCTTGCCCTGCACTGCCGGGGCAGGGGGGCCATCCAGAATGCCTGGATTCAGATGGCCTTGAGATGATTCCATGGAGGCCACACCCTACTGCTGCCGCCTGCCTGCTTCTGATTAGAGTCAGGTCAGCAGGTTTGACCTTTGTTCGCAGCTCACCCAGCGCTAATGACTGTGCTTTGGTTTTCTCGTGCCTATTAATTAGAGCTTCTGCACTGTGTGGGGGGAACAGTCCTGCCCCCAGAGGAGTGACGTGATGTCTGGGAGGGGGGCATGCTGGTCCGTTTTGGACAGACACCATGTGAGTTAGTGGGTGTGCTTCTGACTTTACAAAGGGGAGAGCCATTGCTGTCAGGGGTCACATTGCATGGTCCTGGAGCCGAGAAGGATGAGCGTCTGGCCTTATTGCACTAGTCCCTGCTGGATGCCGACCCCAGAGCAGGTGTTAGCCACATATCTGTGCCCTGTTCTCGAGAGTGGGAGGAAGCGATGGGTCCCTGCTCCCTGGGCTGTGGGCTTCCTGGGTTTTCTGCCCTCTCGTTCTAGAGCAGCTCACCCAGGAGTGACAGACCACATGTGGGCAGAGTGACCCTTAGCTGGAGCAGTGCCAGCCCAGTGCCCCTGGGACACTGACTGCAGCCTGAAGCCCTCCCCAGGACTGAGCTGCTCTGAGCTACTCAGCGTTGGGCTCCAGTACCTTGACGTTGGGTTCTTAGCACCTTGGCGTTGAGGGGGTGTGGAGCACAGGTGACCAAGTAGCTGTCAGGACTCCATTGTCCCATGTGTCTTACTCAATCAACAGTATCTTAATGGGACAGGAGGGTCCCAAGCGTTAGGTCCTGGAAGACACACACACACACACACAATTACACACACCCCAGAAATAGCACGTAAGAAGGAGCCAGGGCTGTCTGAGCCACCTCCCAGGAAAGAATGATAGAGACACAGCCTTTCTGTAGCAGTGCAGGGACCCGGCAGCTTCCTGAAGGAGTTCATTGTTGAGCCCTCTGGCTCTTAACAGCTGGATTCTTTGTAGCTTCCATCAACATTTTGAGAATGGTTTTGTTTCGGGGGTACACATCCCTTGCTGTGATGCCGTGGGATGAGAGTTTTCTGTTTGGGACCCCTTCCCTCCCCAAGCAGTGTCCTCCGGGAGTGGAGTAGCTCAGTGGAACATGCTGGGGTGGACGCCACCACCACAGCTGCAGTTCTGGCATAGTGAGAAGAACTGCGGCTTTGGAGCGGGACGACCGATGGTTTGGGCCTCAGCTCTGTGACCATGCACAAGCCATTTAACTCGATCCCTTCTCTAACCACCTCTTTCCTCGTGAGAAAATAAATGGATAAAATAATATCTTGGAAGGAGTCTCATGAAGTAATGTCTTCAGAGTATCCTACAATTGAGGAAATTACAAATCACTTTCATGGATCCTGCCATCTATATAGGTTTTTTTTTTTCTGCTTTTTTTGAGGATTCCTAGACGTACTGAGCTGACCTTAACTTTGCATTCAGACAGCAATCTGTAGTCTCAGCAGGCCTATCCCTGTGCTCCTCCTAAGTGGCAGTGGGCAGAATATAGGCTGGATACTCTGTGCCACATATGGAGATCTCCGGCAGAACTGAGCTGAGCCACGCTCCACAATGGGCAGTGCCTGTCTGCCTATGAGGTGGTGCAGGGCAGCTGTGTAGGAGAGGTGGAGTCTGGCACTGGAGCTGAGGGCTGGAATCCTGGCTCCAATGGGCGCATCCTTTAACCTCTTCCTCCCAGCATTCACCCCCAGCACTCATAATTTCCATCTATAAGGTCACAACAATTGAAAAACTTTGAAGTGCTGAGCCCAGTGTCCAGCATGTAGGAAGAAACTTGGCTCATGTTATAAGAATTACTACATTTCATTGTGCTAAAACTTAACCAACCTAACTGTGCTTGCGTGTACATGTCAGCAGTGTTGAGTATTTGCATGGTTGGACAATTCCCCAGAACTTTCTTGTCCTGTAAATTGAAGCTTCATCCATTCAGTGACCCCTCCCCCCATTTCCATCTTCCTGCACCCCTGGCAGCCTCCAACCAACTTGGCTGTTTCTAAGGATTTGGCTGCTCATGCACCTGGAAGTGGAATTATACAGGCTTTGTCTTGTTGCTCCTATGGTTAAGTGTGGGCCCAGTTACATCCTCTCCAGCCCATAGCTTTCTGTAGGCTCATCATTGTCTGCTTTTTCAAACCCCAGTCTTGGGTGAATTAGTTCTTGTCTTAAAGGAACAAGATGACATTTTGAAACCTCACTTCAGCCTTATGAAGGGGGGGGGGGGGCAGAATTAGAAAAAAAAAGATCCTTAAAGGAGGTGTAAAGAAGTGGGCGTGGGCATTAGGTAAGGAAGAGACCTTTCCCTCATGGTAGAGTGGAGCCCACGGAAAACAGAGACCACCACCACTATCAGCCCCTATGGACGTGTCACTCAGATTCAGCAGTTCTCTTGGTCTTGTAAGATTCCATTTCTAACACGGCCCAGGAATAAAGAAATACCTTAAAAATGTAGATGACTGCAGAGGCATCTTTGTTTTGCTTGTTCATGTGGTGGTATTTATCTCTGGGTTTTGACTTCTGGGTGGAGGCCAGGAGGAGGCAGGGCTGCAGGACGGTGGGCAGGTCATTTACCTTGCCCTTCTCCTCCCTGATGGAGAGCGCCTGTGACTCCTAAGGGTGGCTAGAATAGAGCACTTGGCATGGGGCCAACCAGTGAATAAGCGGTCAGGTGCAATGTCAGCAGGCAGTGGTGGTGTTTCTGTGGAAGGAAGGGTCACCAGCCATCCCTTGAAGACAGGAGACACGCAGCTGTGAGCCAATGAGGCTTTGCAGCGAGCACTGGCTTTCCTGAGCTGTACCTACTGTGGGAGCTCAGCTTCTGTCCTGGGTTGTGTGGGTCGAGGGGAAGGGTTGTCTCTCTGCAAAGTTGGGTGGTATGACTTTATATATATATATATTTTTATATATATATATATATATATATATATATATAAATGACTTTTTCAGCAGTGATGCGATTACTTTGCATATGAACAGCGTTTTCTGAGTTTCAATTATAGGTGAAAAATAGTATGATTTTGAGGGCTGGCGCCACGGCTCAATAGGCTGATCTTCCGCCTGTGGCGCTGGCACACCAGGTTCTAGTCTCGGTTGGGGCGCTGGATTCTGTCCCGGTTGCTCCTCTTCCAGTCCAGCTTTCTGCTGTGGCCTGGGAGTGCAGTGGAGGATGGCTCAAGTGCTTGGGCCCTGCACCCGCATGGGAGACCAGGAGAAGCACCTGGCTCCTGGCTTCGGATCAGCGCAATGCGCCGGCAGGCGGAGGAGAGAAAGGCAGAGAACCCTGTCATCCAGTGTTTTACTCTGCAGATGCCTGCAACAGCCAGGGACTGAAGCTTGGAGGCTGGAACTCCCACGACAGCAGGAACTCAGTTCCTTGAGCCGCCACCACTGCCTCCCAGGGTCCGCCTCAGCAGGGACATGGGTGGGAGCCGGTGCCGGGGGCTCTGACACAGGGGGCGGGTGTCTTTGCTGGCATCCTAACTGCTATGCCAAACACCTGTCTTGCATTTTCACTTTTGAATACAGTTAAAGTCATGGCACAACTTCTACCCTGTAGTCCAAAGTAGCTTAATATGCTTTTCAGTGCTAGTATGAAAAAGTATGATGGAAGTAAAGGAACTTATGTTCAAATAATCAACAGGTGATGATGATGATGATGGGCATTAATGTTTCCCCAAAGAGCCTGGGTGGGGTTAGGTGTCACAGCTTGTACCACAGACATGTTGTGCAAAACTGTTGAATTTATGTAGACTGGAACAGCAGGAATGGCGGGTTTCTTTATGCTCAGACACATCAAATGACTTTATAAGAATTATAGCTTAAAATATCTTCACAGCTGTCTGTGTTAACATCAGTTGGTCTAATAAAATAAGCTCACTATTAGGCATCTAAGGTTGAACCCAAGAATCCTCTAGATTCGTTTATTTTTTAAAACTGGATAATTGGCCCACCACTTCCACAAGGAGGCTTAAAGTTATGGTTTCTAGGGTTTTTATATCAACATTTTTTATGTTACTCTTTGTATCAAAAGTAAAAAAAAGTGAGTTACTTTATAAACATAATCCTTATTTTGAATTTACTTGTTTTTATAATTTTCCTTTTAAAAGGAGTGTATGTTATTGGGAAGAAAAAGATAGATATATGAGGGTAATTTATTTTTTATTTTACTTTTCTTAACAAATATAAATTTTGAAAGTACAACTTTTGGATTATAGTGGCTTTTCCCCCCATAATTTCCTTCCTACCCGCAACCATCCCATCTCCCACTCTATATGAGGGTACTTTAAAAAGTTAATGGACGGCCGGCGCCACAGCTCAATAGGCTAATCCTCCACCTGTGGCACTGGCACCCCAGGTTCTAGTCCCAGTTGGGGTGCCGGGTTCTGTCCTAGTTGCTCCTCTTCCAGTCCAGCTCTCTGCTGTGGCCTGGGAAGGCAGTGGAGGATGGCCCAAGTGCTTGGGCCCTGCACCCCATGGGAGACCAGGAGGAAGCACCTGGCTCGTGGCTTTGGATCGGAGCAGTGCGCTGGCCTCAACGTGCCGGCCGTAGCAGCCACTTGGGGGGGTGAACCAACAAAAGGAAGACCTTTCTCTCTGTCTCTCTCTCACTAACTCTGCTTATCAAATAAATAAATAAATGAATAAATAAAGTTAATGGATAATGCAGTTTTATTTTGGTGCAAAAAATTTTGAAAGCCACGTAGTTTGCCCGTTCTTCCTTCCTTCCTTAGAAAAGATTTATTTTACTTATTTG
The DNA here is from genome assembly GCA_949820135.1 of Sylvilagus floridanus. Classification (NCBI taxonomy): domain Eukaryota; kingdom Metazoa; phylum Chordata; class Mammalia; order Lagomorpha; family Leporidae; genus Sylvilagus; species Sylvilagus floridanus. Next base: position 127,448,834 of record OX463225.1, read on the forward strand.
AAAGGCAGAGTTAGAGAGAGAGGGGAGGTACAGACACAGAGACAGAGATCTTCTATCTGCGGTTCACTCCTCAGATAGCTGCAATGGCTGGGGCTGGGCCAGGGTGAAGGCAGGAGCCTGAACTCCATCCTGGTCTCCCACGTGGATGTCAGAAACCCAAGTACTTGGACCATTATCAGCTGCCTTCCTGGCACATAGGCAGGAAGCTTGGTCAGAAGCAGATTAGCCAGGACTTGAACTGGCACTCCGATATGGGGTGCAGGCATCGCAAGCAGTAGCTCAACCTGCTGCACCCCAGTGCCCCAGTGTGAGGCTTTGAGGTCTTTTGGAACAGACCTCCCTACCCTAAGTGGTTGTTGTAGGCGTTGATGTATGTGTCTCACATCACTCTGAAGCCGAAGAGGTCGGTGCCTGTGGACTAAAGCACAAGTAACCAACAGAAGTGGGGGTAAAGCCTTGATCTTGGCCTGACCCCTGGCTGTGACTTTAATTCTGTCACTGTAGAGAGGTTGTGGGGGCTCGAGGGGTGTCCCACGGGCAGTGCAGCTGCCTCTTGATTCCCAGGGCCAGTGTCATCTGTGTGCCCTCTGCCCGTACCAGAAAGCAAGCAGGCAGAATCAGGTGGTGACATCTCTTATTAGAGGCTTTGGGAAAGGCTTGGGTCACTGCAGAGGCCTGAAGAGCAGTGACTGTGCTAAGGAAAGGGGGACGGGACTCCCGTCTCCCTGCATCCGTTCTCCCTGAGCTCTGCAGCTCACTCATGGTCCTTTGGTTTGTTCCTTCAGAGTGGGCGTCAGCTCAGTGGCCCTGCCACCCACACACCTGTCTCTGACTGCTTGGTACTCTCTTCCCTCCACACAGTCCTCTGTCTGCGCCAAGATCGTGCAGCTCCTGGGCCAGAACGAGGTGGACTATCGCCAGAAGCAGGTGGTCATCCTGAGTCAGGACAGCTTCTACCGCGTCCTCACGTCCGAGCAGAAGGCCAAGGCCCTCAAGGGCCAGTTCAACTTTGATCACCCGGGTGAGTCAGGGTTTAAAGGGACGAGTGGTGTGTGTGTGTGTGTGTGTGTGTGTGTGTGCGTGCATGCGCGCTCACATGTGTGTATAAGAGCAACAGAGGGAGAGAGAGAAGAGAACACACGTGAGCTTGTTTGGGAGTGGTGGGTTGGGGGCAGTTTTCTTGTCCTGCTCACAAGGAAGCTGCTTTGCTCCTCTGAATCTGTCCCAGTGTATAACATAGGGGCCTAATAACCACCTGTCAGGGCCATGCTGGGGCTTGTGGGAGAAGGGATTTGGAAACGCTCCCTTGTAGCCCTTGGCTCATATCTGGCTGAGTCTGAACATGGTGACTGTCTGTGAGCCACAGACAGAGCACACACTCCGGTCCTTGCACCCACTCTGATCTGAGGCAGCCTCTGTCTCCCTGGTGTGGGTGCACCCAGTGGGTGGGTTCAGCCCAGCGGCCGGCAGGAAGAGATGGCGAGTTTGGGTGCTGCCTGAACGAGTTTGTCCTGGCCGCCCCGATCGGCACTCCCTGCTCTGGTTTGGGTTTCTCATGGTGGTTCGGCGTGGTGCCCGTGGAACATATCCCACCAGCCGTGAGTCAACTTTCCAGGCTGGCAGATACCAATCTCAGGACAGCAGCTGAACCTCGAGGCGAGAGAGAGCCGCCTGAGGCCAGGGGCAAGGATGGCCAAGAAGGAGAGGGGAAATCTGGCCAGAGCTTGGCTTCTCTAGTGCGAGGTGCACGGTGGGGGCGAGGGGTGGGGCAGGACAGCAGGAGAGATCTTTTTAAAGCTGAGAACCATTGGTAACAGTGCTTCTCCTTCAGATGCCTTTGACAATGAACTCATCTTCAAGACTCTCAAAGAAATCACAGAAGGGAAAACGGTCCAGATCCCCGTGTACGACTTTGTGTCCCATTCCCGGTAGGTAGACGGTTCTGGACTGGGTTGTACCGCTTGCAACCCAGAGTGTCCCCCTTGGTGTGCGCTGGGCCTGCTTCCCCACTCAGGACACTTGGGGCCCCTGCCCTGGCCCTGCTCGAAGCCCCTGCAGCAGCGGGTGGCAGAGCAGTGGCTACGACGCGGGTTGCACCCTTGGCAAGTTCACCTAGGCTCTTCCTGGAACTGTCCAGCCGTCCTGTCTCATTAACGCTGAAGGAAGAGATCACGACTGGGGCTTGGGTGAGGAACTGCACCAAGCTTGTTCTGATCAACACCCCTGAGCTGTTGTTCCTGGAACACACGAGGAGGAGGGGTGGGGGGAAGGTCAGGAAGAACAACAAAGAAAACAGTTTTTCCTGCTCTCCTGGGTGAGCTGGGCTTGGACTGAGGTGGAGAGGTGTGAGGGTGTGCTCGCAGAATTCACGATCCCTCCAGGAAGCGTGCCGATCCCATCGCGCCAGCCCTCTGAAGGGAAGCCTCTGTTTCCATGACCCTGAGTAGGAACAGTCATGGCTTAACCCATCACTCCCCAGCACCAGCCCCTACAGCAACCTGTTGAGAGCAGGCGGAGCCAGACCCAAGCAGACGCTCCCTCTTGGAGCCATTGCTTATCCATTTATGGAATTTCTCGTCCCCACCTGCCTTGGGGTGCAGATAAGGGCGGCTGCCCCCAGGGACCTGTGTCCTGACCTGTGACCACTGTGCTGCCTTGGGGTACAGTCAGATCAGATAGAACTCGGGACCTGACTTCTGCACAGATGCTTTGTCTGGTCTGTCTCCTCTTGTTCTAAGCCTTGTGTCCTCCTCTCCTCTGTCCCAGTCTCTGTTCTTTCTTCCTCCTTTCATTTGCCTCAGGACCTGGGGGAGGGATGGGGCTGCTGAGAGAAAATTGAGCCTCTGTTTCAAAGTTCACGCTGCGAGGTTCCACAGATGCCTGGCACAGGGCATTCCTCGGGACGCCCCCGGAGAAGCGAGAAGTGGCGTCTGCTGTTGTCTGTCTGTGTTCTGCGGCCCACAGCAGGATTTTTTTTATTCTGGTGAAAAGGATGTCTGCCCTCTCTGCTTTGTGGCGAGAGCCCAGGAGAGCTGGTCAAAGGAGCCCCTTGTCCTTGCCGTGAACACTTCCTCTTGGCTCCTGGGTGCCATGGAGGGCTATTCTGTAAGGCCGTGGGAGCTATGCTCCTTGACCCCTGCGTCGGCCCAGCCTGCCCTCATGTGCCCTCTGCCCGCAGGAAGGAGGAGACGGTTACTGTCTACCCCGCCGACGTGGTGCTCTTCGAAGGGATCCTGGCCTTCTACTCCCAGGAGGTCCGAGACCTGTTCCAGATGAAGCTCTTTGTGGACACAGACGCCGACACCCGGCTGTCCCGCAGAGGTGCGTTCTTCAAGGCTGTAGATGGGCTGTCTGGGGTGGGGGCGGGGGTCAGGAGCCCTGAGCCTGAAGCATGTGCCTCGCCTGGGGCAGCTGTGTGGCCCAGCCCAGCTGAGTCCGTCCAGCCCCAGGATATCCTCCTGCCCAGACTTCGGTGACATTTGAGAAGGGATTAGTCACTTACTGTTTTGGATAACGAAAGGCCTGTGAGGTCACTGAGACAAAATAAGAAGTTGACATTCTGGTTTTGCTGGGAAAAAGTGTGGTGCGATGCCCGCGATGCCTGTGAGTTCCATCCCCTCCCCGCCCCCTTTGCAAGGCATCAGAACCAAGATGCCTCGATGATAGGAACTAGCCACAGGGCATCTGGGGACAGGAGCCCGCTGTGCCCGCATGCTGGGCAGCTCGTCTTCCCAGCCTGCTTCCCTAGCCCCTTCATCCTGCAGAGAGCTTTGTGGGGCCCTGCTGCCCTTCCCAGCCAGCCCAGCAGTCCTGTTCCCTCATCAGGCTTTCCTGAGTGAGCGTCTGCACCCTGCTGAGCCTGTACCTGGTACGGGAGGCACAGGCGCTCAGGATGGGGAGCTGGCCTGTGATTTAAGCTCTGTAGACACCGAGCGGAGTCTGCTTCTTCCAGGAGACTGCCCAAGGCTTCATGCTGAGAGGGGGTGGGGGTGGGGCAGATGGAGCCATCCAAGAAGGCTCACGTCTCGGGTGTAGACAGAAGTGGCTTGTTCTGAGAATGGCGGATGGCTGGAATATGCAGAAGATTGTGTTGAGGAGGTGCTAAGAAGTAGGGCAGGGCCAGGCTGTGAGGATGGAGAGTGACGTGGTCTCTCTGGGCAATTTTGAGCCGGGGGAGGCAGATGAAGTGACCGCCGCCCTGTGCTTCACCGCCATTCTGACTGAGGAGGTGTTGAGTGAAGACTGTGGCCGGGGAGTCTGTTTGGAGACTACTTTGCTGACCTGGACTGCAGGCTGTTGTGCTGCTGTGTGGGAGATGGAACGTGGTGCCGGGGAGACTTGCAGAGGGTATTAGCAGAGTGAGAACTGACAGGACCCAGCACGGACTGTTGAGAGGTGGGGTGACTCGTGAGGAATGAAAGGTGACTGAGGTTTCCGGCTCCGTTGTGCCTGGGAGGAGGGAGGCGGGGAATGACCAGCTTAGCTCCCTATCACAGAGAGGTTCCCAGGTTTGTGGGCCCCGGCCGAGAGCCTTCCCCCTCCCGAGGTGGGTGACTTCCGTTTCTTGGTTGGTGAAGCACATCTGTCATCATCCAGGTGCGTGCTGTCGTCACAGGGGCTCATCCTACAGAAGAACCGGCCCTGGGGTTTGCCCCGAGAGCGGTTGTGAGTGAGTTGGGGTGGGGACAGGTGGGACCGCGTGGAGGACAAGAGTTGGGGGGGTTGCTGTGGTTTAGGCCCTGCACAGAGCCTCCTGGAGGCTTTGTGGCACCTCAGGCTTGGGTTTTGTTATGGGGAAGCCAAGGGGAACAGGCCTCGGGGGAGGGAAGGCTCTGGATGAGGCAGGAGGTGTGGTTACCTTTGAATCAGTGAAGCCCCAGCCTGGCAGCCCCCAGGGTCTGGTTCTGCACCTTTGCCAAGTTAGGGAGGCAGCACAGCGTCTCAGGAGCAGCGCATTTTGGAGTCCCGTGAACTGGGCTGAGATCCTGCTTCCTAGGCGTGCGACCTTGGGCAGATGGTGTTCTAACCTCTGTGTGTGTCATTTTCCTGCTGGGCGATCATAGCCGATGAGTGTTCCTAAGGCAGGTGAGGTGCCAGGTGGAACGGGCATTAGTCAATGAGTGTCTGCCTGGTGGATGAGAGTCTGCTTTGGCTCAAGCCGCCCACATCCTCTGATTTGCCACTAGGACAAACCACTAGGTCAGGGCCCCAGGAGCTGGTGCCAGCATTGTCCAACAGGAGGGCCCAGGGAATTAGAGCCATATCAGGAGTCGTGGCCGTGACGTTGGAAAGTCAGTGAATCGTGGGCCTCTAACTCAAATTGGGGTCATCATGGTGTGAGTTGAATAGAACACGCTCCCACTTTCTTGTCCTGGGACCCTTAGGAGGAATGGAGGTAATCCCCTGGTGATGGGGCTGTCCCTGGGGGCTTCTGTGGGCCAGGTCTGCCAGCCCCTGCCTTCCCTAGAGCTTCCTGGCTCGGACCTACTGACTTGCCACCTGCCCACAAGTCACCCCCCCCCCCCCCATGCCGATCACATGAACCCACTCTCTCTCCACGTAGGACAGGAAACATGTCTGGCATGTGCTTCGGGGGGGAGGGGTGCAGGATGAGGGAGGGGAGTGGGTTAGTCACGAGCAGCTGTTGGGCTCGAGAACATTCCCAAGTTGCTCCAGGATTTCACCCATCTGTCTGTCACCCTCCTGGGCATGATCCCTCCACTTGAGGGGTGGGGGAGGGGCCTGAGGAGGAACCCCTCCCTCCCCGTTGTGGTTCAAGGGCCTTGGTTCTCAGCAGTGCCGGCCTCTGTGTCCCTCCTTGCTCGCCCTTGGCTCTGCCCTTGGCCACAGGAACAGGGTGGGGCTGGGGGACTTAGCACAGTGGATGCCTGGTCTCCTCTGCACCATTCTTTGTGCCTGGATCACATAGAATTGGGGGCCGCAGTGGCTCTCGGGATGTCCAGTCTGTTCCTCTGGGGTAGCATGTTTCCTCACCTGGCTTCGGAATTGAACTGACTTAGCCACTGTGTTTCAGATCCTTCTAAATGTGCCCTCATCCTGGGCTGACCAGAAGGAGTTCTGCTGGGTTTGGAAGGGCCTAAGCAGACGTCCAGGCAGGGGCTCTGGGTAGACCAGTAGCTTCCTGCTCTCTCCTCTCCTCCCTCCTCCGATAGGGCCTGTCCTGGTCCAGCAGATGAGCTGGGGTCCTAGTGAGGTCAGGGGCAGCTGGCTCTGTGTCTTTGGTTTCCCATTTGTGCCCTGGCCCGGTTCGGACTGCATCTTTGGCTTGGCCCTGTCTCTGGGCTGTGCCTGAAGGGCAGGGCGTTTCAACACAGCCAGCTGGCTGGCCCCATGTCATCCTTGGCTTGAGGAAGGGCCCAAGGCTGTTGGGGAGCAGAGGTGGGCAGTACCCTTGGCTTTTGCGTGTTCCCTCTGTGTGGGCAGCCTGCTGACCCCCATCTGTCTCTTTTCCCCTGCCTGCCCCGTTTCTTCTACGACACTCTGTCTTGCGGGGTGTCTGTGTCCTGCGGGCCCCTCCTGGACCAACCATCACCTGTCCAGCTGCATTGCAGGACTCCCTGCTTCACTCTGCTCTGCTGCCTGCCCGAGATCCTGGTTCCTGTGCTGCCGCTGTGCTGTGTCAGGGAGCCATAGCTCTGCAGAGGGCGCTGTCATCACAGTCGTTTCAGAAACGCGTGTGCATGGGTGCTGTGTCCTGGCTTCTGTGCTCCTCTCTCTGTACCCTGCATAATAACTTTAGGAAGAAGGTCCTGCTGTTGCCGCTGTACTACCACCAAGGACATGGAGGTTCAGAGGTCACAGAGGAGTTGCTGGGGTCAGCATTCACATCACCAGGCCAGTTTTCACCCACAGCAGGTAGTGCTGGACGCAGAGTCTGGGCTGCTCCGCAGATGCCCCGTGAGTCACTCCTTCCAGGCTTCTGCATGGCCACTCGCTTCTCTCCGGTGACAGAGCAGATAAGGCCACCATGTCTGCCAGACACAGGGAGCCAGGAGCTGGGGCCACGTGAAGGAATGCGGGCGTGCCAGGAGAGTGGCAAAGGCTCCCACGTAGCCAAAGCCATAAGCAGTCGTGTGAAAAGCACATCCCGTAGAACAAACTTGGCATTGGGCGTTGGCAGGGAAGTGAGTACTGCCCGTGTGTGTGTGTGTGTGTGTGTGTGTGTGTGTGTGTGCTTTAACCCTAGCCCTGATATCCTCCTGATCTGGTTTCCTTTTTCCCTTGACCTTTTTCTGGAAACGTGTGAAGAGCCGGAGGCTGCACTCTGTTTTGGCCGCGTTGTGCTCATTGGCTCTGTGTGCCGGAGCTCGGAGGACTCCTAGGGGCCGGCCACGTGGCAGTTCCTCAGGGCTCCCTCTGGGCTGAGCATTCCCAGCCGATGCCTGTGTTGCAGTGCGGGAGAAGGCCGTTTCCTGGCCAGGCTAGGCTGGGCCAGTGGGAGGGGTTGTGAGGCAAGCCCTGACACATTAAAGACCAGGCAGCCGTCTTATTACCAGGACGCATGTGCTAAAAATCCACTTTGTAAATGAAGGAGCTGGTTTGAAAGTCGGAGGGTGGAGTCATTAGTCCCCGGCTGGCTCCCGGGAACGCGGACTCCCCAACGGCTTCCTAGCCTTCTGATCTGAACCCTCGCTGCCCGCTTCCTTCCCTGCCCCTGCGCGGCTGCGCATGTGCACCTGTGGTATTGGGAACCACAGCTTTCCAGAAACGAACAGCGACTGCCTGTGTTTGTTGACAGAGAGCTTCACCCCACCCTTGAGTCTGCTAGCTGAGAGGTGGCCGAGGAGGAGCTGAGGGGCCGTTGCCAGTGACTGTGGGCGGATCTGGTAACCTCTGCCGTGGTGATGAAAGACTTGGCAGCTGGGGAACAAGTTGTAAAATGACATCCGGCGGGCGAGGCCATTTTGATCTGAGAGCACCTCCTTCCAGAGTCAGCCCTGAAGGGGAAACTGAGGCTCCCAGGGGTTAACATGCCATGGCACCATCAGGATTCTGCCCCCTTTATTCCATTTCTTAAGCTCTATTAAAAAAAAAAAAGAAATGTGGGTGGAAAGTCCCTGAATAAAACTGACCGGGGAAGAAGGAAGAGGAGAGAAGATGGTGACTTAGGGTCTACCTGGGCTTCTCCATGGCTCCAGCCCACAGTTTTCTAGACCTTGGTTTTCTCCTCTTCGTGAACTGATTTTCCTGTGTGCAAACCTGTGTACATGAGGGTGGCGGGAACAGCTACCATCCCGGCATGCTCTGCCTCCCCACCGTCTCTCAGGGAGTGTGAGTGGGAGCCAGAGGCAGCAGGTTGCTTGACTTGCGAACACAGGTAAGCGCAGGGGACAGGAGGAAGCCCCACCACCTTGCTTCCTGTTAGCGGTGAGCTCTCCGGGGCTGTGCCCACCCCCCTCCCTCTTTTTTGGGGATGACATTGCTTTTTTGTTTGGGTCAGATGTAGAGACAAGAAGGTCGTTGGCTCTGGCCAGGCATTCTTCTTGTTTCAGAGAACATTTTGTCACAGCAGAATTCTGACCATAGTAAACCAAAAAAGAATGTAAACTTGGCTATTTTCTGAAACTGCTGCTGATCAGATCTTGGCCAAGTCTCTCTGGACTCCAGCATGTGAATCAGCCAGAGCAAACGTGGGGCCTGTGCAGGCCCGGCCTGCCTCACGGGGGGCGGGCATGCTGGCTGACTGTTTCTCCTTCTCTTACAGTATTAAGGGACATCAGTGAGCGAGGGCGGGACCTGGAGCAGATTCTGTCTCAGTACATCACATTCGTCAAGCCCGCCTTCGAGGAGTTCTGCTTGCCAGTGAGTGGGGTTCTTTGGTTGGTTTCTGCTGACTGTAGAATCTGGAATTTTTTTTTTTTGGGGAAGATTTATTTATTTGAAAGGTGTGGAGTTCCAGAGAGAAATCTTCCATCAGCTGGTTCTCCCCCAAAATGGCCGCAACAGCCAGGATTGGGCCAAGCCAAATCCAGGAGCCAGGAGCATCTTTTGGGTCTCCCACGTGGGGAGAAGGGGCCCAAGCACTTGGGCCATCCTTTGCGGCTTTCATTTACAAAGGCACATTAGCAGGGAGCTGAGTTGGAAGTGGAGCAACTGGGTCTCGAACTGGTACCCATGTGGGATGCCAGTGTTGTAAGCCACTGAGCCATAGTACTTGCCTCCTTGATTTATTTTTTATTTACTTAAAAGGCAGAGTTAGAGAGATAGAGATTTTCCATTTACTGCTTCGTTCCCCAAATCCAGGGCTGTGGCATGCTGAAGCCAGGAGCCTGGAGCTTCTTCTGGGTCTCCGTTTGGGTACAGGGACACAAGCACTTGGGCCATCTTCCACTGCTTCTCCAGCCACATTAGCAGGGAGCTTGATCAGAAGCAGCTGGGTCTCGAACTGGTGCCCATATGGGATGTTGGCGTTGCAGGCGGCAGCCCTACCCATTACACCGGAGCACCAGCCCAGAATCTGGAATTCAGGAAAGCACGCAGAGATATTTGAGTACCTCTCACTGCTCACATGAGAGGGCAGCCTGGGTGCCTTGAGCTCAGCCGTTGTGTCTCCAGGCAGCCCTTTTAGGGTGGAGCCAGTCCTTGGGCTGCCATTTTGATCCCCAGCAAGTCCTACACATTTTTGTGTGGTGGGGTTGTGGTGTGGGACCCCCAGTTCAGGCTGTGTCCTACCCCGTGATGGCTCTTAGAGGAGCTGTGACAGCTGGAGTGAACCTTGCTCAAACCTGTCTTTGGCCCCTGGAGAGGTCCCAGCAGGGATAAGCTTCCTGACAATGCCCTGGCATAGACCTCAGGTCCTCCTCGTAGTCCTCCCCACGGTGGTGGCTGGGAATTCTCTACAGAGGTAGCTTTCAGAGAAGGAAGCAGGGAGTGAGGGTGGAGTCCTCAGCCCAGGAGACACCATCTACTTCTGGGGTTGGGCAGGGGTGGGGGAGCGGTGGCACAGAAAGGTAGAAGTCACGGGAAGTGGGGGAGATGGTTTAGTCTGGGCAGGAGGAGAATCCTACACCCGAGTCATTGTGCCTTCTCTAGCTTGGCCGCACCATGATCAGACTCCTCATTTGTTGATAATTAAGCTCCAAAGCGGGTGGAGGGCAGGGAGGGAGAGGTTGGGACTTGATCTGGTCTTGGGTAAGGTCTTCAGGGGTGCCTACCATCTAGGAAGGCCTTGAAACGGGTTTAGAGTAAAGCTAGGTTTGGGGAGTTTTCTGTTTAACAATTAACTTTTTCTCCTTCTCTCCTGGAAAAATGTGTTCTAAACCTGTCATTGTTTCTTTACATCAAACCAGACTTCTGTTTCAGATCAGGGACAGGTGGACTTTCTGAGTTAGCTGAGTAACCTTGAGGCCCTATTCATTGCCTTGGAGACGGTTAGGTTACAAGATTAGGTTTCTGGGAAGAGGACAGAGTGTGCCGAGGAGCTAGGAGATCCTTTCCTGTTTTCTTTTTTTAAAAGAAAATTTTTAAAAAAAGATTTATTTGAAAGGTAGAATTACAGACAGAGAGGGAGAGACAGAAAAGTCTTCCATCCACTGGTTCACTCCCCAAATGGTCGCAATGGGCAGAGCTGGGCTGATATGAAGCCAGGAGCCAGGAGCTTCTTCCAGGTCTCCCACACTGGTGCAGGGGCCCAAACACTTGGCCATCTTCCACTGCCTTCCCAGGCCATAGCAGAGAGATGGATCAGAAGAGGAGCACAAACTGTGGCCCATATGGGATACCGGCACTGCAGGCAGAGGCTTAGCCTACTACACCACAGCGCCAGGCCCATCATCTCTTTTCCATCATCCATTTCTCTCCTGAGAATCGTCCTGCTCTAACTTAATAACAGAAATGAGTTTATTATTGGACAGGGAGTTAAGATGACCGCCAGTTTCTTGCCATTTGACTTAGTTGTAATGCAGGTCAAAGTTATAGACACTTCCTGGGCTGCTTTTGTTGTTGCCACTGTCCAGCTACTCCCTGCTCAGGGAGGACCAGCACATTGCTTTGCAAGCCCAGAAGCCAGACCTGATGTACACCTGCTTTGTTTAGGCTGGATTTGGGCCTGCTGCAGCTGCATTCAACAGCATCAGCAGGGAAGCTGCCTGGGGGAAGAGGGGCTTGTGCTTGTCATTGCTAGGGAGTTGTTTGCTCTTAGGCTTAACTGAGCTCATATGCCAGGACATGGGTCCTTGTAAAACGGCCCACAAAATCTCAGCAAGGTCAATAAAAGCAAAAGAAATGGGTCTAGCTAATGGTGCCCCCCCACCCCTTTTAAAATCTTTACATTGTATAATAACAGCCAGTGGCACTGGCCATGGGTGGGGATTACTTTCCTGGCTTTGTCCTTGCACCTAGGGGTCAGCGGTGCCACCTCTTAACCCCTAGCATAAAAGGCCAAGGAGAACTGCTCCCTTTTCACGTTTAGGCCTCTCTAATTTATGTTTTTCTTAGTGGCAAAGGTGCAAGTATGTACTTGGTTTCAAAGACCATGTCCTCCATATAGGTTACAAGCAGAGACATCACTAACAAGAACTTAAGCAAAAGGTGATTTATTATCATTGAAAGTAGATAAAAATTTGGGGTAGATAATTAAAATGTCAAATTATTGTTTTTCAATGAGCCACCCAGTCGGATCATTTCACATTCACGGGAACATAGAAGTCCTCATTCCTGTGCCTTATTCTCTGCCTCCCTTCTTCCATCATGTTCCAGCTAAATAAGGCCTTCGTTGGGGGTCCCCAAATCTCTAGGTGTGCCTCTGCCATGAAGTGGTGTACAGGATCCTATTGGACGCCTCTTGCTGTGCCATCTGGGGTTGGTAGTAGAAGGCTGGCCCTTTACCGTGTTCCCTGGAGGAGCTTGGGCCAGTTTAACCTCTGAATAGTCCCATGACGTCTTGGAAATCTTTTTCTCCACAGACAAAGAAATACGCCGATGTGATCATTCCTAGAGGTGCAGATAATCTCGGTGAGTCCGGGCCGGGCGCCGTGCTTGGGTGTGAAACCTGTGCCCTTTGGTTAGGCGTACTGTGGGGCAAGCTGTGTGGTGACCACAGCAGGGCCCTGCAGGCATGTCTGCGCCACTAGCCCGAAGCTGTGAGCAGAACAGTTCTGCTGCCTCACGTGGCTGGCTTCATTCAGGATGATTTGCCATCATGCTCATTCACAGCCCCAGGGTAGTCACCCAATCCAGGAAGCTTCCTGTTGACAGGATCTCCCATAACCCTGAGACGGGCCTCAGCTCCTCTGCATAGACCCATTTTTCATTAGAACGGTCTTGCATGTGGACGCATCCTTTGCTTCCTCGCTCTGGGCGTGAGTTGACACGGTCAGGAGGGAGTATGGTGTGTCACATCAGAAAAGGCTGGATGCTTCCTCCTTATTTGGAGACGTTGGCATTGATCGGTTGATTGAGGTGCAGAATTTATTTCCAAGGCTAATAACAGATCTCCGTCCTGCATTTGTGGTGGAGGGAGAGAAGGGCTTTCCACGGGCGGCTGGTGGAAGGGTCTCTGGACTTCTGCGGTCAGGACCATGGGCAGGCCTCAGGTCGGCAGTACCTTGCTTGATTGCTTCCTCCGGTGGTGACTCGTGACCATCTGCTGCCAAGAAGCCCCTTCATGAAGGGCTGCCTGAAGGCCAGGCATTGTCTGCCTTGTTCCTTTGCACTCTGCTGTGAGGGTGAGAGGTTGCTGCCCCGTCGCAGGCCCCCGAAGGTTGAATGATTTGGCCGCTAGGGGTGGAGCCACCTCCCTGGAAGTCCGCCTCTGGTTCCTGTGTGTCCTTCCACCCAGACAGACCTGAGAGTCCCCAGAGCCCTGCACGAGCTCTCGTCCCTCCCTCCTTCCCTAATGCTTCTGGTCTCTGCCCCACAGTGGCCATCAATCTCATCGTTCAACACATCCAGGACATCCTCAACGGAGGGCTTTCCAAAAGGCAGACCAACGGCTATCTCAACGGCTACACCCCTTCACGCAAGAGGCAGGCATCAGAGTCCAGCAGCCGGCCGCATTGACCCCTGCCTCCTTCAGACCCCGGCCCCTATCTCCAGGAGACAGAGGAGGGGTCAGGAGGCACCATCCATCTGTACATATCGTTTCCTATGACATTACTGTATTTAAGAAAACACCACGGAGAGGAAATGCCTTTGATTTTTTTTTTTTTCTTTTTGTACTTTGGAACGGCGAAATGAAAACAGAACTTGACCCTGAGCTTAAATGACAAACTGTGCCAACTACTACTGGTGATGCCTAATTATGAATCCAACGTGTAACCAGTTATAAATACATATTATATATATATATAAAAGGATCTATTTTTGTGTAAATGTACAAATACTGTAAAGCTGTTTGCCGTAAGTATTTTGCAGGAGGGCCTGTACTGAGTGTTTGGGGTCTGGAGCTGGGGTTCCTCCGAGGGGAAATGGCCTCATGTGTTCTAGGTGGGACAGGCTCGGGCACCTGTGGGGTGCGTGGAGGGAGGAGGCTGGCTAGCGCCTGGCTGCCCTGACGACCTCCAGAATGGGGTTTGAAACCCTTTCCGAGTTACCTCCCTCCCTCCCTGCCCCCAAGTAGAGCTGGAGCGTAGTGACAGATGGGTGAGAGACACTCCTATCTTTTTTTTTTTTTTTTTTTTTTTTTTTTGAGTTGAAATGAGTTAAGATTTCAACTCCAAAGTCAAACTCAGGGAAGAGGCCCACTGCGGAGAGCCTGAGCCTGCCCTGGCTGCCTGCCTCCGGCCGCCGGGGTGGCCCTGTGACGCCCTCCTTGCTGCTTCTCAGAACCTTCGAGAAGCCAGAGTGGCCCGTCCTGCCCGGTCAGGGAACTTACGCCTGGACTCACTTCAGTGAGGAAGGAGGGCGCGGAACCGTGCCTCCTGCAGCGGCCGGGGCAGCGCCGGCTCTTTCCGCTTCCCAGAAGTGACTGGTCACATCCCTTGCGCGTTTTCCTGGATTGCCAGGCGCACGGCGGCCCCTTGGTGGTGGACTCGCGCTCACAGGGTGGCGTTGCTGGTGTGTGGTGGTGGTGATGGTGGGCGGTCGTTTGTGTGCACTGTGACCGCTAGGGTGGTGGGCAGGCATCTTCCCCCCACCACGGTGGCCGTCTGCGGCGGTTCATATCCAGTGTAGCCCAGTGAACTTGGCACTGCTGACCAGGAGGGGCCTGGGGGGGCGGCGGGAGCCGCTTTCCAGAAGTGTTTAAAAGCAAGGCTTGTAAATCACAGGCACCTATGTCGGAGTCTTAGATTGAGAACATCCCGCGCCGAAGCTCATTGTCTGAAAGGAGTGCGGATTCCCGACCTTGTGGGTGCGGGGGTGGAGGAGACGGGAGACCAGACAGGAGGGGACTTGAGCATCGTCAACCCCTGGGTTTCCGCATCTGTATTCCTCGTGCCTGGTGGGCCATGCCCTCGGCGGCTGCTGCCTGGCCGTTGGCGGACGCCCTTGGAGACCCTCCTGTAGCCCTCAGAGCCCCGGCCGAGCCGTTTTCAGTTAAACCCGACTCCGTTACTCTCGAGCCCACGCCGAATCTCCCACCTCGGACTCGGCGCCGTCCAGGCCGCCCGAGTCTTCGTTTTTCTGGACTTAAAATTGGGGCTCCAGATCTGTTTGGCTATTAAAAATGAAAAGTCAAACCTAGTCCCCGAGAACTCAGGAGATGGCACCGCCGGCCTTGAAGGGAGCGCCTGGTGGTGCCAACCGTGACCTTGGAGCGGGGATGGCCGCCCCGGTGTGCGCGAGGGACTGGCGCGTTCCAGCCTCAGCGTCTGTTCTCTCCGTAGTGTGCCTCGCACGGTTCTGGGGTGCAGGGTGGACGGCAGGCCTGGGTCAGGATCCTGAGGACGCAAGGGCTGCCAGTCTGTGCTAGGGGAAACCTCCGCCGTTCAGTGGGTAGGGCGCTCAACTTTACTTGAAGAAGCTCCCAGGTGCCAAACCATTTAGTGCCTTGGCTGTCTATCCCACTGCCTTGGAAGAGGGATTCTTCTCATCTCTGAGCCTTGACTCACTTAAGCTGCTTCCTCATTGACCTGAGGTGTTGGGACCAAGCCTCCAGAATGAGCAGCCCCCCTCCACTGCCCTGCCTCTGCTAACGTGGCCACTGGAGCGTGGCTGGGACCCAGAGCATTGGTCCTGGGTGCTGTGGCACACCGTGCCCGGGGCCAAAAAGGGCTGGGAAGTTCTGCCCCACTCTGTGGCTGCTCTGCCTGTATCCGTTCATGTATCTGAACTTGAGCTTACTATAGGACCACAGGACAGGCTGTGGTCTTCATTCTTTTTTCGATCTCTGATTCCATTGGAGAATTAGACTTCCTAGAATGGAGCCATGGCTGTGGCATCTGTCATCTGGGTCCTCTTTGCTCTTCAGGGAGAGGCACAGAGCAGCAGAGTGGGGTGAGGCTGCTCGCAGAGGGCATGGGAGTCCCTGGGCTTCAGAGCCACCCGACGGTGCTTGCTTCCCCTCCCTGGGTGGTGGTTGCCTCCACTTCCATGTGTGTTGTCTGTGGACCACGCCCTGTGTCCAGGGAGACTCTGTCATACCAATGGAACTTCTGCGGTCCCGAGTTCCTACTAGGGTGGGCTGAGACCAGCATGGGTGGAGAGACAGGGTCCGAAGATGAAAATTCTGTGACTTCCAAGATTCTTTTGGTTTGTAGTGGACAGGGAGGACTGTTGAAGGGGTGGTGGGGCGCAACACCAGGACCTCCAACAGAAAGGGCAGGGTAGTCTCCAGGCCACCTCCCCCAAGGACGACCTTAAATCACCTCTGCTTCTGCCCTTGGCCTGCAGCGGGGAGGGGTGCTGGCTCCTGCCTCTCCTATACTTGGAGCTTGATATTTGTCATTGTGCCTGAACAGGTTGCCTGCCCCCCCTGGAGCCACCGGGGCAAGCCAGAGGCTTGTGTGCTCCTAGGAGCAGTTGGGAAGCGGAGGGACCCCAGCAGGGTTGGATCGTGTCTGACTTCCCTTGCTGCCCTCTCTGGTGTAGTTTCCTCTGTTAGCAACCTTGACCTTGTGCTGGCACCCAAGGCTGCAGAAAGGAAGTAGCCTCTTGAAGGCAAGTATTTCCCTCTGCCCCAGGGGTCTCCTGTCTGCTGGGCTGCTTTTGGCGAGGCCAGGGTAGGTTTTGGGGTGCAGGGCTGTGCTTCTGGGAAAGACCAGCTGGACTTCGGCCACCTTGGTCCGTCACATTCGGCTCAGGGTGGAGTTGGGGCAGCATTCCTGGTGTCAAAGTGAGGGAAAGGGGTTGGGAAAGGCACGGTTGGGATGCAGTTGGAGCTCCAAGTCCCCTTCAGTCACACATTGTGGGGCCTTCTCTTGCCCTCGCTGGGCCAGGCAGCTGGTCTTTCCCACACACTGGAGGCAGCGAGTGCCCCCTGGCCCTGCCTCAGGACAGGGTTAGTAGCTACGTACGGGCTTAGACGTCTGTTTTCCTTGGAGATGCTTGCTCTGGCTCCTTTTCTTTTTACCGCCTCACCTTTATTGTTAGCAGTTACAGAAGTGGCCACGTATTATGTACTTTGCTGTCAATAAAGACTGAACAAATGTGACCCAACTTTCGCCTGCTTTGTGGTGCTTGGTCTGGAGCAGCGCCCCAGGGTGAGGGGCGGGTGTGCCGAGCCTCGCAGGTGCAGACGTGGGGGTCACCCAGCCTGCTGTGGCTAAGCGTGTCGAACCTGGAGTATAAGTGGGTAGACCCCAGACTTCAGCTGCGCTTGCAAAGTGGACTTGTGTTTCTCGTAAGCAGGAAGCCCAGGCCAAGGTTTCTGTGAGGTCTTGGTTCTTGGGACTTTCTGGCTCTGTGTCCCCTCTGATGTCACCCAGCCTATGCATCCCCCACCCCTTTTCCCTGAGCCAGTCACCCAGCCCATTCCTGCCCTTTGATGTTAGAAGTGAAAACAAGGGGCCCAATGCTGTGGCATAGTCTAAGCCTCTGCTGTGCTGACATCGCATTTGGGCTCCATTTCATGTCCTGGCTGCTCCTCTTCCAATCCAGCTCTCTGCTTATGGCCTGAGAAAGCAGTGGAAGATGGCTTGAGTGCTTGGGCCTCTGTATCCAGGTGGGAGACCCTAGAGGAAGCTCCTGGCTCCTGGCTGTGGATCAGCCTAACTCTGGGGAATGGGAGACCTTTCTCTATCCCTGTCTCTCTCTCTGGCTCTGCCTCTCAAATAGATAGATAAATCTTAAAAATATATATATATATAGTAAAACCGAAATTTTCCAAGTGGGAACTTTTGAGTGGGGTGGGCAGTGGCAGAAGGAATGTTTACAGTTTGTCAGTGCAAACAAGGCCAAATTGGAGCCATAAACAGCTGTGTGCTCTGGAATGGGTATCTGTATGTATGGCAGCCCCTGTTTTTAAAAGACCAAAAAGGTCATCCACCCAGGATTTAAAAATGATTGGCGTTTGTGCTCATGGTAGCACCCAGCCCCTGCCAGCTGCTCCCCTCTTCCCCAACTCCCCTTTTGTCCCAAAAGACCCTCACCAGTGAGCAGAGCTGAGCAGCTCTTCCAAGCCTCTTGTTGCTTTGGGACAGTTGCAATCCCATCTGGGCACTGAGAGCTCTTTCATCAGGGCCCACCCTTAGGAGGCTGCTGGGTGTTTCGAGTAACTCCTCGGTGCAGCCACAGGAGCAGCTGTTAGCAGGCAGCACTGCCACCCCCTGGCTTGTGCTTGATGCATGTAGTAGCAGTGAAGCAAACTCATGCTTATCTGAGCTGCTGTTTCCCCACTCAGGGTCCCACTGTCCCTGTGGGCCACCCCTGGACTCATGCTTTGCTCCGTTGCCATTGGAGGGACAGTGGTGCAGGCCCTCAGGGATGTGAGCTTGGTGACAACGCCCTCTGAGCCAGCTTTCTGCTGCACAGCCAGGAGACACCTGTTTAACCAGTGCTGTTTTAATCGAGCTGTGGATGAGGTGATTAACAGAAGCCTGTTAGAACCTGCTTCAAGGTTTTAGAGGAGAAGTGGAGAAGGAGAGACTTGACGTGGGAAAGTCGCCTTGGAGAGGAAGGTCCCAGAGATGGTTTTCTATCTGTTCTCACTAAAGGGTGTTTAGAGTTCTGTTTTAAACCAGAACTTAATTAAATGATCTACTTAGAATTTAACAAATTAAATTTAAAAAAATTAAACCCAGAATGAAGAATGAAAGGTATACAGAGGTGGGAGGGATCTTTTATCTAGTGATTCATTCCCCAAATGTCACAACTGGGGCTGGACCAGTCTGAAGCCAGGAGACTGGCACTCAGTCTAGGTCTCCCACGTGGGTGGCAGGGACCTCTGCTCCTTGAGCCATCACCTGCTGCTTCCCGGTGTGCATGTCAGCAGGAAGCTGGAGTGGAAAGCAGAGCTGGGACTTGAACCCAGGCACTTCAGTATGGGACTAGGCATCCCACGAGGCATATTAATCAGGTAATTTCAGAATGGCATAAGTTCACTTGCTGGATTTTTTTATTTCAAGTTGGTTTATCTGGCAGAATGAAACACACACACACACACACACAATCTTTCACCTGCTGATTTACTCCCTAAAGGTCCATAACACCAAGGCTGGGACTTGCTGAAACCAGGACTCAAGAATCCATCTGGGTTTCCCGCATAGGTGGCAGGAACTCGAGTACTTGGCCTGTTGTCTGTGGCCTCACTGTGCTTCAGCAGCAAGAGCTGGATTGAAAGGAGTTGCCAAGATGCAAAACCAGCACTCGGACATGGAATGCTGGAGTCCCAGCTAGCAGCTTAACCTGCTGTGTCACAAAGCCTGCCCCACTCGCTGGATTTCTAATTATGCCCTTGTATGTGCTTATATGTGTTTTCAATAAACCATGGGTTAAACTAAAGTAGCCAAGTGAATCAATGTGAGTTAGAAAAATCCAGTGTTATTTTCAGTCAACGGATTGATGGCAAGGGGCAGGAAAACCTGGGATTGTGCCTTACCACATGCACTTTTAAAAAAATATTTATTTTATTTGAAAGGTAGAGTTGCAGAGAGGCAGAAGCAGAGACAGAGAGGAGCCTTCTATCCAGTGGTTCACTCCCCAAGTGGCCGCAACAGCTGGAGCTGTGTCAATCTGAAGCCAGGAACCAGGAGCTTCTTCCAGGTCTCCCACGCAGATGCAGGGGCCCAAAGATTGGGGCCATCTTCTACTGTTTTTCCAGGCCATAGCAGAGAGCTGGATTGGAAGTGGAGCAGTCAGGATTCGAACTGGTTCCCATATGGGATGCCGGCACTGCAGGCAGAGGCTTTACCCACTACGCCGCAGCACTGGCCTCAATCATGTCAATACTCATACAGCCAAGTCGAGGCATGGATTTGTCTTACACTGAGGATTGGTTTCGATTGGATTTGATGACGCCTACAATGTTTTGCTCTGAGTGAAGATGGCCTGGGTGCAGTGCAGGGCTCACTGAGCTCTGACTGCCCTGATCCAGGTGTCCAGATGGACTTCTTCCTCTGTTAGTGCCATATGTAGTTTACCTTTTGTTTCTGACTTTTCAACTTCATTGTAGTCTTCACATTTGACTTTAAAAAATATTTGTTTATTACAGAGAAAGAGAGGGAGACATAGATATTCCATCTACTGGTTCACTTCCCAGATGGCTGCAATGGCCAGCGTTGGGCCAGGCTGAAACCAGGAGCTGGGCACTTCATCCGGGTCTCCCACACGGGTGCAGGGCCCCGAGCACTTGGGCCGTCCTCCGCTGCTTTCCCAGGTGCCTTAGCAGGGAGCTGGATCTGAAGTGGAGCAGCTGGGTCTGAACCTTGTCCATCTGGGATGCAGGCGTCATCTGCTATGCCACAGCGCTGGCCCCGGCGTTTGACTTTCCGCATCTTAGTTACACCTTCACTTCGCTTCATTTTATTCTTAAAACAGCCCTGCACAGTATGAAAGGAATGTGATCATGCTTTGTTTACTGAAGAGGAAACTGCTGAACCCAAATGACTGCCAGGAGTTAGGCCAATCCGTCTGGTAGCCAGGTTGCTTGGTGTGTGTCTGCCACCTAGTGGTAGGATTCAGATCGCAGCATGTCGTTTGCTTAGTCACCGCGCTGTTTCTAAATTGCCCACGTGCCCTTAGAAGTCTAGCTACTAATATGTGACTTATTTATTGATAAGTAGGAAAGCCCTCACTAGGGGAAGATAGCAGCTGACCCTCTTTCTGCATTGCTACAAACCATTGGAATGATTCCACAAGTTGGCTGTTGTAACCAGTGAAGGATTTACTAAAAAACGTTACTGGGGCAGGACAGGCCTAGCAGTTAAGATACGAGCATCCCACTTTGGAGTCCCTGGGTTCTATTCCTGGCTCAGACATTCTGAGAGGCAGCAGGTGATGGTTTGGGTTCCTGCTACTCGTGCGGAAGACAACCAAGATTGAGTTTCCAGCTGCCACCTCTCAGCTTTGACCTTGGTGGGCATTTGGGGTATGAACCAGCAGATGTGCTCTGTGTCTTTCTCTCTCTCTGTTATAAATAAATTAAATAGTCTTAAAAATGACCGGGGTATATCCCCAAGAATTCTGTTTCTGTAGCAGAACAATGTTTTATAACCGAGCAGTTTATCAGACACACAGGGTTGGAAACCAGGGGGCCTTATGCATTTAATCAGGAAGACCATGAAACCTGTGCTGCTGCCAGCATTGAGGGTCCCGCTTCTCCCACTGGGTGCTGTGAAGGCCCTCCCTTCACTGTTTGGAGACAGATGAGGCTGTGAGTGTGTCCTGAAGCCCATTCAGTGCTCTCTCAGCCTGTCAGAACCCAGCAGGCCTGGGGCTGTGCCCACCCTGGCAGTCTTCCTCGGGATGTCTGCCAGAGCTGGGCAAGCTGTAGACACCCTGCAGGTTGGTGGCCTTCAAGCACATCTTAGTCACTGAGCCCCGCATGGACTCTCACCTGAAGTCTCAGCGTAGAAATCAGAGACTAGAGGGGCACGTGTTCAGCATGGTGGTTAAGCCGCTGCTTGGGATGTCCACACCCCAGCCCACACTGGAGCGCCTGGTCTCAGTTCCTGTCTCCATTCTCCATTCTCCGTGTACATTTCTTATCCTGAGAGGCAAGAGTGATGGCTCAAGTGCTTGGGCCCCTGCCACCCATGTGGGAGACCCCAGCCAGGCCCAGTCCAGGCTGTTGCAGGCATTTAGACAGTGGCCCAGAGGATGGGAGATCTTTCTGTCTTTTAAATAAACACAAACAAGTAAATAAAAATTCAAATAAAAATTATGAATAAATAGCAAATTTCATTTTAATAAATAAGAAAAAGAAAAAAAACCCATAAGGGTCAAGCCAGCAAGGGACCTGGAATTCCATCTGGGTCTCCTGTGTGGGTGCAGGGGCCCAAGCTCTTGGGCCATCCTCTGCTGCTTTCCCAGACACATTAGCAGGGAGTTGGATAGGAAGTGGAGCAACAGGTGCTCTGATAATGGGATGCTGGTGTTGCATGTGGTGGCTTAAGCTGCTGTGCCAAACGTCGGCCCCTGAATCAAGGCTTTGGAGAGACTTGAACACACCCAAAATTTCCGTTTGGAAGTTGGGGACAGCTGTGTTCTGTGAAAAGCATTCCACCTTTACAAGGGTTTCAGTGTTGACTGGCCTCGGCTGGACAAGGAGGGAATGTGCTTGAGAATGTAACTCTGGGTCATGCAGACCTAGACTGTGAACTTCGCTCCCTCACCTACTACTAGCTTGGCTGGTTGGCCTCAGTGGCTGCCACTTTAACCCAGCGCTACCCTCTGCCTTGTCCTGAGTGTTGAAGCACGGTCCCCGTCCTGTGCACGAGTTGCCCAGCACGGCGGTTCTTGAGTTTCTGGTGTGCCCCAGTGTTGGGCTGGGTGGGCGAGGCTGTGGTCCTAGGAGCAGCTGCTGGCTTGGGGGAGGAGTCCCTGCGCTGATTTCTCCGCACCTGCTGCCGGAGCCAGCTCTTGGAGAGGCAGGAATTCAGCAACAGGAAACTTTGGCCCAGAGACATTCAGCGGGTTTCAGAGCTGGCCTGTCCCCGAGGCTCTGAGCTGTCCAGGCCCGAGACCCACCCACTTCCCGGCTTCCACTTGCCTATCCTGACACCCACCCTGGAGCGAGGATCTGAGGGGGACGTTGGGCTCCTGGGTGGAGTCAGAAAGGATGTGAATTGCATATATGATTTAGTAATTTTAAATGTATCCTAAAGCTTAATGGTATGTGTCTTAGGACATCAGAAAAATGAGTGCCAAAAAGTTGTAGCATCAGAAACAAGGGGTTGGAGATTGTGACCTCTGGCTCTGCAGCTGGGGAGGGCCTGCCCTGATGTCACACAGGCCTAGAGGCATTGGCATCAGTGGTAGGACATTGTTCCTGGAGCCCCTTCAGGGCCAGGGTCTTCCACCACTAAGACGTGCCTGGCTCGTGAAAATGCATCTGTCTCGATTAAGGACTTTCATCTTCTTAAACATTTAATTTTACTTTTTGGTGCCAAAGACCTTCTGGCAGAGGGACCTCTTCTCATGTTGATGCTTTTATCCACATGGAATTAAATCCAGTAACCATCAAAGGAAATCAATTCTGTTGAGATACAGACTATCCAAGTCTGTGGACGAGTGATGTGCGTGTGGCTTCAGTAACTCCGAGTACCCAGATCCCGTGGCAGGTGCACCGTGGCTGTGGGGCAGTGATGGGCCCACACGATAGACTGCAACTCTGCAACCACTCTGTGTTGTGACGTGCCCAGGGCTCCTGTAGCCGACAGATAAGGACACCTAATGTTCCACTGATTTGTTGCTTCCAAATTGTCTTCCTAATGGACGGAAATGTTCATTTAGAGGCTCGTGAAAGAAAGTGTCATTTGTCAAGTGCCTGGGTTGCCTGAATTCTCAGGGTTTTGTCCTGAATCCTCAGACTGAGAGGCCCTAGTCTGATCCAGATCGCCTAGTTAGCTGGGGAACCTGTAGACCAGAGGTGTTCTGGTGACCCTGTGTGACTTGAACAGTGCTGGGCTCCTGTACTGCCTCTGACCAGCACACACGAAATGGGGATCACAAATACAACTTAACATGTTCTTGGAGCCACATTTGAAAGAGTAGAAAGCAGGTGAAATCAATTTGAATTATATATATAAATACTATTATTTCAACAAGTAATCAATATTAAAGTTACTCATGAAATATTTTGTATTCTTTCATTGTTTAAAGTCCTTGATGTCTATTTGGCACTGACGGTACCTGTCAGTCTGGGCCAGCTACATGTCAAGGGCTCAGCGACTGTACAGCTGGTGGCTACCTCATTGGGCAGCACAGGTCAGTAAGTTAGAATTATATTGTGTCAGGGCCCTGGTTGGATGCTCCCCTTTTCCCTAAAGGGATAATAGGGCCCAGAGAGAGGAAGTGACTTACTTACCTGGGATTGTGGCTCGTTAGCTAGAGAGCAGGGCTTTGGGTAGCCCTGGTCTCCTGGGCGGTCCTGTTGCCGTTGGGTGAAGAATGCATTTTTCCATCCCTAGGGCTAAGGAGGCCTTGAGCATTTCAGGAAGAGCGTAGGCTTTGGGGTGTCCCTTCCTGAAGCCCAGAGAAGGAGAATGCTGGGAGAACCGCTGAAAGGAGCCGAGGAGAGAACGGCCTGGGGAGTGCAGGGCTCGGAAAGTGTCCAGGATGGAAGATGGGATGGGGTGGAAGGGCAGGATGCGTGCTGGCCGCACAGTGGGTGAGGATAAGATGAATATTTTACATGGGAATTCAGGGAATTGGAAATCGGAAGAAAGCTATCAGTAAGGAACACGGTAAAAGGATTTTGTGACAGTATTGAGTGGATGGGAATGCATTAAGAATCCATTTATTCCACAGAGGTCTGGATGAAATAATTATGAAATGGAAGGTAGAAATGGCTGGTCATTGAAAGGAAAGAGGAAATACCAGAATTCTCTGGTTCTTACCTCCAAACAGAAGGGAAGACACCAGGGAGTGTTTCATCCCATCTCTGCGGTGTGTAGTTGTATCTGTGATGGTGGAGAGGTTGTCTGGCTGCTTGTAGTATTCCCAACACTTGGCAAGGTGTAGTTCCTGTCCGACTGTCAAGTGCTGGGCAGATATTCAAGGAACAAATAAGGATCAAGGAGCCGGTGACTCAGGGGGAGCTGTGCCTGCCGCGCAGGAGGGGCGCACAGCCAGGGCCCCTCGTTCTGGACTGAGCTTCCCATCTCGCCCTGGTGTGCTGGCCGGTGGCTCACTCGTGCCAGCCACGTCCTCCAAGAACTGAGAGCCTAATCCTGGCCCTCCTCAGCCTAGGGTCCCATGGAGCATCACATGGGGTCTCAGATTCAACAAACATGAGAAGCGAGGAAGTGGCTTATGCGAGCCTGAAACTCTTTTATTTATTTTCACTGCAGAGTGCAATTAGGCCAAAGTGCTGTGAAGAATGCAGCATGTCTGGCTCAGACCAGTGAGCTGAGGAAGGCCAGGAAGCAGATTAGAGCAGATGAGAACATCAGAGTGGATCCAAGGGGTCAAAGCCGGTGTCAGTTAGGTTTGGGGCTGTGCCAACCAAAGTGTTGGCATGTCACAGATCTAGCCCTGCCCACTGTGTCTGGAAAGGGCCAGGCGTCACTGAGAAGAGCCCTTCCAGGTAGGATTGGGCTGTACTGCACATCCTAGGAAAACAAGCTAGCTCACACCCAGGTAACTGACTAGGGCAAGGTAGAAGTTTGTTCTGCTTGTGAAAGAAATCTAGGAGTTGGAAGTTGAGGGCTGATGACGGTGTCGTCTTCATGTCACCCGAGACTCCAGCTACTGTGTTTCTACCATCTGCACTTGGTTTATATTTTATTTTGTTTAGATTTTATTTAAGCTACACAAATTTCATGTATGTCATAGATACAGATTTAGGAACGGAGTGATGCTTTTCTGCCCGGCCTCCCACCCACCCACGCGCCCACCCTTCTTCCTCCTCTCCTATTCCCACTCTTATTTATTTATTTATTTTTGACAGGCAGATTTTAGACAGTGAGAGAGACAGAGAGAAAGGTCTTCCTTTTTCCATTGGTTCACCCCCCAAGTGGCTGCTATGGCCAGCGCACTGCGCTGATCCAAAGCCAGGAGCCAGGTGCTTCTCCTGGTCTCCTATGCGGGTGCGGGGCCCAAGGACCTGAGCCATCCTCCACTGCCTTCCCAGACCACAGCAGAGAGTGGGACTGGAAGAGGAGCAGCTGGGACAGAATCTGGCGTCCCCAACTGGGACTAGAACCCAGTGTGACAGTGCCACAGGTGGAGGATTAGCCTAGTGAGCTATGGCGCTGGCCCCACTCTTAAATTTTTACAAAGATCTATTTTCAGTTTACTTTATATTCATAAGATTAACCCTACACTAAGTAAAGAGATCAGCAAATAGTATGGAGGAAAACAAAACAAAACACTGTTCCTCAACAGTAGAGACAAGGGCTGTAAACAATCATCAGATCCCAAAATGTCAATTTCACTCCTATACATTACCTTTTAGATACTCTAGTAGTTACTACAGATCAGGGAAAACATGGTATTTGTCTTTTGGGGACTGGTTTATTTCACTAAGTATAATGGTTTCCAGTTGCATCCGTTTTGTTGATATTTTATTTTTAAGCCTTATTTATTTATATATTTGAAAGGTAGAGAAGAAAGAGTGAGCGAGCGAGAGAGAGAGACTTTCCATTTACTGGTTCACTCCACAAATGCCTGAAACAGCCAGGTCTGGGCCAGGCCAAAGCCAGGAGCCAGAAATTCCATCCGGGTCACACATGTGGGTGGCCAGGGCCCAAGCACTTGGGCCATCTCCGTTGCTTTCCCAGGCACTTCAGCAGGGAGCTAGATTGTAGGCGGAGCAACCAGGATTCGAGCCATCACAGTCAGGACTTAATCTGTACTCTTACAGGGGATACCAGCAGCATTGCAAGCAGTAGCCTAACCTGCTGTGCCACAACACGGGGCCCATTTATTTTATTTTTTAAAAAGAGAGAGAGTGCACTCCCATTGCTGACTCACTCCTGAGATGCCTACAGTCTCAGGGTCCTGGCCAGGCAGAAGCCAGGAACCAGGAACTCAGGCTGGGTCTCCCAGGGGGTGGCAAGGATGCAAATACTTGAGTCATCGGCTGCTGCCTCTCAAGATCTGCACTAGTTGGAGGCTGGAAGTAGGAGTGGAACACGGACTCAGACCGGAGCACTCTGATACGGGATGCAGGCATCCCAAGTGGTGTCTTAACCACTGTGCCAAATGCCTGCCCCTGGCGTATATTAAAAAAATCACTGTGAGGGCTGGGGTTGTAACATATAGGATAAAATTGCCTCCTGCAGAGGCTGACTTCCCATATGGTGTCAGTTCATGTCCTGGCTTCTCCTCCTCCTCCTCTTCTAAAAGATGTATTTATTTATTTATTTGAAAGGCAGAATTATAGAGAGACAGAGGCAGAGAGAGAGAGAGAGAGAGAGAGAGAGAGAGAGAGAGAGGTCTTCCATCCGCTGGTTCACTCCCCAGATGGCTGCAATGGCCAGAGTTGTGCTGATCTGAAGCCAGGAGCCAGGAGCTTCTTCTGGTCTCCCACATGGGTGCAGGGGCCCAAGGACTTGGGCGATCTGCTGCTGGTTTCCTGGGCCATACCAGAGAGCTGGATTGGAAGTGAGCAGCTGGGACTTGAACTGTTGCCCATCTGGGATGCCAGTGCTGTAGGTGGCGGCTTTACTTGCTACGCCACAGCGCCGGCCTCTGCTCCACTTTTGATCCAGCTACCTGCTAATGGCCTAGGAAAAACAGTGGAAGATGGCTCAAGTGTTTGGGCCCTTGCAACCCACATGGGAGATCTGGATGGAGTTTCTGGCTCCTGGCTTCAGCTTGGCCCAGCTCTGGCCATTGTGCCCACTTAGGGAGTGAACCAGTGCATGGAAGATCTCTCTCTGTTCCCTGCCCCGTGCCCCAGTAATTTTGACTTTCAAATAAATAACTCTTTTTTAACTTTTATTTAATAAATATAAATTTCCAAAGTACAGCTTATGGATTACAATGGCTTCCCCCCCCCATAATTTCCTTCCCACCTGCAACCCTCCCCTCTCCTTCTCCCTCTCTCATTCCATTCTCATCAAGATTCATTTTCAATTCTCTTTATATACAGAAGATCAATTTAGTATATATTAAGTAAAGATTTCAACAGTTTGCACCCACACAGAAATACAAAGTGTAGAATACTGTGTGAGTACTAGTTATAGCATTAATTCACATTGGACAACACATTAAGGACAGAGATCCTACATGAGGAGTAAGTGCACAGTGACTCCTGTTGTTGACTTAACAAATTGACACTCTTGTTTATGGCTTCAGTAATCACCCTAGACTCTTGTCATGAGTTGCCAAGGCAATAGAAGCATTTTGAGTTCACCAACTCCAATCTTACTTAGACAAAGTCATAGTCAAAGTGGAAGTTCTCTCCTCCCTTCAGAGAAAGGTACCTCTTTGATGGCCCATTCTTTCTACTGAGATCTCACTTGCAGAGATCTTTAATTTAGGGTTTTTTTTTTCTTTTTTTTTTTTTCCAGGTGTCTTGGCTTTTCAAGCCTAAAATACTCTCATGGGCTCTTCAGCCAGATACGAATGCCTTAAGGGCTAATTCTGAGGCCAGAGTGCTGTTTAGGACATCTGCCATTCTATGAGTCTGCTGTGTATCCCACTTCCCATGTTGGATCGTTCTCTCCTTTTTAATTCTATCCGTTAGTATTAGCAGACACTAGTCTTGTTTGTGTGATCCCTTTGACTCTTAGACCTAGCAGTGTGATCAATTGTGAACAGAAATTGATCACTTTAACTAGAGAGATGGCATTGGTACATGCCACCTTGATGGGATTGAATTGGAATCCCCTGGCACATTTCTAACTCTACCATTTGGGGCAAGTCTGATAGAGCATGTCCCAAATTGTACCTCTCCTCCCTCTCTTATTCCCACTCTTATATTTAACAGGGATCACTTTTCAGTTAAATTTAATCAAATAAATAACTCTTAAAAAACAAAAACACTATGGCTCAAGAAGCCTGCTGGTGGTTCAGCCAACAGATTCTCATCCAATATGGAATGAAGTAGAGAAAGGCATGCCTCATTCCCACTAAAGAAGACTTCTCAGAAGGACCACATGACACTTCTGCTCACATCTTATTGGCTAGGACCTAGTCTGTGTCTACATTTACCTGCTGGGAAAATTGGAGAATGTGATCTTTTTAGCCAAGTGCATCCTACCCTGAATTAAGGAAGAAGTGCAAAAGATAAGAAAGAATCAATGTGATTTTGTTTTGTTTTCTAAAAAGCAGTTTTACTGAGGTTTGATATTTAATAAACCAAATATTTGAAGTGTATGATGTATACACCCGTGGAACCATCACCATCTAAAAGTTCCTGATGCCCTTTGATTTCCTCTCTCCTACTCTAGTACTCTGCCTTATTATGGATTACCTTGTACTTTCTTGCAAAAAAAGTTTGTTCTTTTTTCCCCCTGGGATCAGCATTGTGGTGTGGCTGGTTAAGCCTCTGCTTGCTGTGCTGTCGTCCCATATGAGAGCCAGTTTGAGTCCTAGCTGCCCTGCTTCTGATCCAGCTCCTTTGCCAATGCACCTGAGAAGGCAGCGGAAGATGGCCCATGTACTTGGGCCCCATCACCCATGTGGGAGACTCAAATGGGATGTTTGGCTTCTGGCTTTGGCTTGGTCCAGACCTGCCTGTTAATGGCCATTTGGGGAGTGGACCAGTGGGTGGCGGCTCTCTCGCACTCAATCTCTGCCTTTTCTTCCCTCCTGCCCCGTTGCTCTACCTTACAAGTAAATAAACCTAACAACAACAACAGCAACAAAAACCCTTTTTATTATCTAAAAATTATTTATTGCAGCAAACGTTGTAGTATAGTGGGTTAAGCTGCCACCTGCTGCACTGGCAGACCATATGGGCACCAGTTCAAGTCCCAGCCTCTCTACTTCTGATCGAGCTCCCAGCACCTGGGAAAGCAGCAGAGGATGGTCCAAGTGCTTGGGCCCCTGCACCCACAAAGGAGAACGGGAAGAAGCTCTCGGCTCCTGGCTTCAGCCTGGCTTAGTCCCAGCCATTGCGGTCATCTGGGGAGTGAACCAGCAGATGGAAAATCTCTCTCCCTCTCTGTCTCACCTTCTCTCTCTCTAACTCTTTCAAGTAAATAAATAAATATTTTTAAAAATTAATTATGGGGCCGGCGCTGTGGCGCAGCTGGTTAAAGCCCTGGCCTGAAGCGCCAGCATCCCATATGGGCGCCGATTCTAGTCCTGGCTGCTCCTCTTCTGATCCAGCTCTCTGCTATGGCCTGGGATAGCAGTAGAAGATGGCCCCTACACCCATATGGGAGACCTGGAAGAAGCTCCTGGCTTCGAATTGGCGCAGCTCTAGCCATTGTGGCTATCTGGGGACTGAACCAGCGGATGGAAGACCTCTCTCTCTCCACTTCTTCTCTTCTCTGTGTAACTCTGACTTTCAAGTAAATAAATAAATCTTTAAAAAAATAAAAAAAATAGTTATTTATTTTGTTATTTGTTTGAAAGACAGAGAGAGAGAGCGAGTGAGCGCTCACATCTGGTGGTTCACTCCTCAAGGACCTATAACAGCTGGAGCTGGGAATTCCATTCAGGTTTCCCACGTGTGTGGCAGGACTCAAGTACTTAAGCCACCATCCCCTGGCCTGCCAGGATGTGCTTTATCTGAAGATGGAACAGAGCTGGGATTTGACCCAGGCACTCCCGTGTGGATTATGGGTACTCAAAGTGTATCTGAACTTCTAGGCCAAGTGTGCAACCTACTTCATATTTTCTCGAGTTTTATATAAGTGGAATAATATAATATGTACTTCTTTCTGTCTGGCTTTTTTCTACTCAACTTCATTTTGAAATTCATCCATGTTGTATGTATCAAATCTTTAGGGGGGTTGTTTATTTTCTTATTGCATTTTGAGAGTTTTTTAAAAAAATACATCTGCATACCAATTTTTTGCTGTTATGTTTTGCAAGCTGTCTCTTATTCTATGGCTTGTCATTTTTCTCCTAAGACAGAATCTTTTGAAGAACTAATGTTTAAAATTTTAATGAAGTTTGATTTGTCAGATTTATCGATTTTTTTTCTTCTATTAGTTGTGAATTTGGATTACATCCAGGAAATCCTTGTATAACTCAATAGCACAATTTTCTCTTGTTTGACTTCTAGAAGTTTTATGGGTTGTAGATTTGTCTACACTTAGGTCTATGATCCATTTTGAGTTAATTTTTTGGGGGATGTGAGGGGTAGATGGAAGTGCATTATTTTTGCGTTTGGTTTCCATGTGTTTGTTCTTACACCATTGTTGAAGACTGTCCTTTCTCTGTTGAGTTGCTTTTGCACTCTATGTCAAAAAATTAGTTGTTCATATATATGGGTCTGTTTCCAGGTGTTTTGTTCCACTAATTTGTCTATTGTGGTGTCATACCACACTGCCTTGTTTATTATAGCTTTATATTAAGTTTTGAATTGAGTCCTGTTAGCCTCCAACTTGAGTGTTTTTCAAATTTTGTTTTGGCTGTTGGAGGTCGTTTGCATGCCTATATGAATCTCAGAGAATCAGCTTGTCAATTTCTATAAAAAAATCCTCTGCTGGAACCTCCGTTGGGATTGTGTTGAATCTATAAGTCAATTTGGGTAAGGATTGACATTTTATCAATGTTGTGTCTTTTGACCTATGACTAAGGTATAACTGTCAGTTTATTTCAGTCTTTTACAATTTCTATTAGCATTGTCTTGTTGTACACTGAGTGTACAGGTTTTGTATACCTTTATTAGAGGTCTCTGCATATCTCATGTTTTATGATGCTATTGCAAGTAGTATTTTTTTTAAAATCTCAATTTGTAATATTTTGTTGCAAGTACATAAAAATACAGTTGACTTTTAATGCATTGGTCTTTTATCTTGTGATCTTGCTAAACTCACTGGTGTTACTATTTTTAGAGCGGTTTAAGTAGGGAGCAGAGATAAAACAGTGGTTCAATACATATTTTAACCAACAGTTCTTGATCTTGCTATAACAGATTTTTATTGTCTTTCTGCCTTTGGAAAATAGATGTTATTGTCTTTAAAAATCTTTATTTGAGAAGGAGAGGGAGAAAGAGGGGGAGGGGGGATCGCATCCTCCCATCACTGGTTTGCTCCTCACATGCCCACAGCAGCTGGGCTGCATGGGACTGGATCTAAGCCAGGAGCTGGGAACTCCAGGTGTCCTACATGGGTGGCAAGTACTCAATGACTTGAGCCATCACCTACTGCTCCCAGGTTCTGCACTGGCAGGAAAATGGAATCCAGAGCCAAAACTGATTATCAAACCCAGGGAGCAGGATGTGGGATGTGGGTGTCTTAACCAGCATCTTACCATTCTATATTTTTCGTACCTTAATGGTTATCTTTTGTTTTTTTTTTTTTTCCCCAAGGTTGTTTGTTTGTTTGTTTATTCGAGAGGTAGAGTTACAGACATAGAGTGGGAGATTCAGAGAGAAAGGTCTTCCATCTACTGGTTCATTCCCAAATAGCCACAATGGTCAGAGCTGGGCCGATCTGAAGCCAGGAGCCAGCAGTCTCCTCCAGGTCTCCATGCAGGTGCAGGGACCCGAGAACTTGGGCCATCTTCCACTGCTTTCCCAGGCCATAGCAGAGAGCTAGACCAGAAGAGGAGCAGCCAAGACTCAAACTGGTGCCCATATGGGATGCCGGCACTGCAGGCGGAAGTCTAGCCTTCTACGCCAGAGTGTCAGCCCTTCTAAGGCACATTTTTAAGTGGTTCTTTGACAGAGGGTATTAAAACCTCTTTGTTGGACGATGTCTTTGTTTTGCCCTCATTCTCGAAAGACAATTCTGCTGTTTCTCTCCACATTTTGAGCAGATTTTTCTATTGCTTCTGACTTTTTTTTAGTTACCTTTGTTGTCTTTGATGTTCTGCAGTTTGTCATGAAGTGTTGTGATGTGGATTTGTTTTTCTTTATACTGCTTGTGCCTGTTCCTCTTGTTGGCAAGATCCATGTGTTTCTTCTATTCTAGAAAAACTCATACCTATTATCTTTTCTGATGTTGTATTGTTTGCCTATTCTCTCCTCCAGATTTGCGGTTATGTGCATGTAACTTTGTTCTTTCCTTTAGGTTTCTTAACTCTCTCGCTTTATTTTTCACCTTTTCATGCCTCAGTGCTACATTTTAGCAAAATTGCTTACATCTAGTTGTCTCTGCAGCCCTGTTTAGTGTGCTATTAAAAACCTATCTAGGGGCTGGCGCTGTGGCTTAGTGGGTAAAGCTACCGCCTGTAGTGCCGGCATCCCATATGGGCGCTGGCTCGAGTCCCGGCTGCTCCACTTCTGATCTAGCTCTCTGCTATGGCCTGGGAAAGCAGTAGAAGATGGCCCAAGTTCTTGGAGACTCCCACACGTGTGGGAGACCCAGAAAAAGCTCCTGGCTCTTGGCTTTGGATAAGCGCAGCTCTGGCCATTGCGGCCAACTGGGGAGTGAACCAGAGGATGGAAGACCTCTCTCTCTCTCTCTGCTTCTCCTTCTCTCTGTGTAACTCTGACTTTCAAATAAATAAATATTTAAAAAATCTCAATGGCTTAATACAACCAATTTTACATATTAAAAAAACTATCTGTTGGGGCCAGCGCTGTGGCGTAGCAGGTGGGGCCTCCACCTGCGGTGCTGGCATCCCATATGGGCACTGGCTCGGGTCCTGGATGTTCCATTTCTGATCCAGCTCTCTTCTATGGCCTGGGAAGTGGTGGAGGATGGCCTGAGTTCTTGGGCCCTTGCACCTGTGTGGGAGACCTGGAGGAAGCTCCTGACTCCCGGTTTTGGATCGATCCAGCTCTGGCCATTGTGGCCACTTGGGGAGTGAACCAGAGGATGGACGACCTCTCTCTCTCTCTCTCTCTCTCTCTCTCTCTGCCTCTCTGTAACTCTGCCTTTCAAATAAATAAATAAATAAACCATTAAAAAAAAACCCTATATATTGAGCTTCTTGTAGCTTTTTTATTTCATTGGCCACATATTTAGCTTTTCCGTTATATTCCCAGACCTTCTTATTGATCTCTACAGTGTCTTATTGTTATGTTTTCAGCTCCTATCCTTGGCCCTGTAAAATTTCTTCATGTTCTATGTGCTCAGCTATGCATTAGGCAGGACTTAATTTTTTTTTAAATCCAGAGCTTCCTGATATTTTCCAGAAGGAGAGTTTTCTGCTTATCTGATCCACAATGGTGAAGAAAATAAAAGTGTCTCTCTGGTGTTCTCCAGCCTTTTTTTCTCCAGAGCAGTTCAGCTTTGTCCACGGGATCTTGTGTCACTTTGGAGTTCCAAGACTGGCCTTGCTCTACGTAAAGCGGGATGCCTGGGCACGGAGTGCTGCTGCCACGGTTAAATCTGAGGCTCTGCAAGGTAGGCACTGTGACACGTCCTCCAGTCTCTTCATGTGTCTCTGCTGAGTGCTTGCCCATAGAATCAATGCCTGGTGAACGGTTGGCCCATTGGTTTGTCTGACTTTTGCTTTAGAACCAGACTCTGCTATTGTGAGTTGCGCAAGTATTTTTTTAAAAAAAGTTTATTTTATTTATTTCAAAGGCAGAGTGAAAGACAGGAAGGGAGAGACACACAGAGAGATCTCCACCCACTGGTTCACTCCCCAAATGGTGGCAATGGCCAGTGCTGATGTCAGGAACCAGAAGCTCCATCTGGGTGGTGGGGACCCCAGTACTTGAGCCACCTATTGCTGCCTCCTAGGATGCATTGGTAGGAAGCAGGGTTGGACATGGAGTAGCCAGGACTTGAAGTTTTGCTCCAAAATGAGATGCGGGCATTGCAAGTGGAGGTTTAACCCACTGAACCACAGTGCCCCCCTGCACTGTGTTTTTAAGGAGTTTTACGATTATCTGTCTGAGTTGCTCCTAACGAGAACAATGCACTGAGGTCCAGGTATGACTGTGCCTCCACGCTCAGCTCCCCCGCTCTCCGTTGCTCTCAGAACTGGCCACTAGATGGTGGGAGTGAGCCACAGCACAGTCAAGACCGTAACCTTCAGAACAGGGAAAGGACAGGTAATGTGAAGACTTTAGGGACCTGGGCCAGGACTGTGCCAAGCACCTGTCTGCCCTCAAGGACTCATACACAGTGCAGGGCCACCATGTGCGGACATAACTCTCATACAAAGCAGAACAGAACACGCACAAGCAGACCTGGGGGTGTCTCACAGCGAGGGGCAGCTGTGACATCTGCTCTGTGGGCTCAGGCTGGCCAGTCTGTAAGGGAAATGTGTAGGGCCTGAGTCGCCCACCCTACAGTCTCACCCAACCTCATCGTGCAGTGGTTGCTTGTGCATACGTCTTCCCACTCCCTGCCACAACTAGCCGTCACCAGGCTTAGCTTTGCAGTTGGCTGGTTGCATGACCCTGGATTATCCACCCTCTCATCCTTAATCCCTGTATTTAGGGATGGTAATGACACGTCCTTACCCCTTCACAGGCTTGTGCCAACCTTAAGTGAAGCAATGCCCCAAAGCTTTGAGAGTTCGTAAGTGCTATATATTTATGAAGCATGACAACCCTTGTTGATAGGAATTTCTGCAATCTCTAGTGCCTGGGAGGGCTGGGCCTGCTGTGGGCATTTATAGAGTTGGTAAAAATGTAAACATTGCTGCAGGCAGAGCCCCATGGCTGCCTGATAGATGCCAGGCTGGTTCAGACAGAGCCAGGACAGCTGTGTCATAAAAGCACTGGGCTGGCCCTCTCCAGGAGTTGATTCAACCTGGCATCAGAGAGGGGTGATCCTGTGGGTGGGACCTGCCCCAGCCTGGGGAGAGGAGCTCCCTGCCCCAGACTTTGAGGGAGAGCGGATGTAGGATGGAGTCAGGCTGTGTGGATGGAGGGAAGGCTGCTCTCACCCTTGAGAAGAAAAGCCAATGTCATTTCCAGGGCCACAGCGGTCAAGGAACTGAGTGGCCAGTCTCTGACCCATGGGATGAGGCCAGAGGAGGACATGGCAGAGTCCCCACGCCTGTCCGTGTACTGCACCAAAGAACACCCCCATGAGCTCCTCAGAACTCGATCCCTTCACAGGCGATTTAAAAACAGTCTGGGGGTTGGCACTGTGGCGTAGCAGGTTAAGTCACTCCCTGAAGCACCATCATCCCATATGGGTGCCGGTTTGAGTCCAGGCTGCTCCACTTCCGATCCAGCTCTCTGCTATGGCTTGGGAAAACAGTAGAAGATGGTCCAAGTGCTTAGGCACTTGCACCTGCCTGGGAGGCCTGGAAGAAGGCCCCTGGCTTTGTTTAGGCACAACTCCAGCCACTGCGGCCATCTGGGGAGTGAACCAGCAGTTGGAAGACCTCTCTCTCTCTCTCTCTCTCTCTCTCTCTCTCTCCCCCTCTCTGTAACTCTGCTTTTCAAATAAATAAATAAATCTTTTAAAAAACCCAGTCTGTTTATTGATTTGATCACAACCAATGTTTAACAAACTTTGGTTAAGGCGAGAGCTCCATGCAGGCATCTATGGTGTGTATGTGAGTGTGTGTGTGTGTGTGTGTGTGTGTGGGTGGGTGGGTGTAGAGGCTGATGGTGTGGGCTCTGGAGGAAAGGCTATTTTAGAAGAGCATTTCCTCTTGGAGGGCTGTAATCTGTGCTTTGACTGCTGTTTTCACGTTAGAGATTTTTTTGTTCGGCAAGGATCCTGCAGTCCACAACAACACCATCCAGTTTGCTAATAATTTGATGACAGAGATCTCGAATGCAGCTCTGAACACACTCAGATCTGGAGATGTTTCTTTTGTTTGCGTGTGGGTGTGAGCGCACAGGCCGAGGGACTAATGCATGGCTTTCCCTGCAGCAGCTAGGAGGATCTGGCAGAGTTAGACTGTGTGTGTTGGCCACAAGTCCTGTAATTACACCATTTCATTCTCCCCTGTGCGAGGCTTCAAAACTCCACCAGGGGGCGGAATCGCAACTTCTCCCCTTCATTTCTTTCATCAACCGTTTAGCTAGCCAGCGTGCCTGTCTTGAAATGCAACCCCCCACACACCCCGCCTCGTTTATTGGGGGGGGGCGGGGGCGGGGAAAGGGCGGGGCTCAGTTCTTCTTGGCCGCCGCTTTCCGCATGGCGGCCAGCACGCTGCTCAGCTCCTCGCGCTTCCTCTTGGCGGATGTGGGTGCCCACCCTCTTCTTGATGAACTTGAGCGCCCGTTTGTCCTTGGAGACCTTGGGCAGCTCCATGGCGCGGCGCTCGTAGGGGGCGAAGCCGCACACCTCCCGGATCATATCCCGCACGAACTTGGTGTGCTTGGGGAGACGCCCGCGCCTCATGTGGGATCTGTCCTTAATGTGTTGTCCAATGTGAAGTAATGCTATAACTAGCACTGAAACAGTATTCTACACTTTGTGTTTCTGTGTGGGTGCAAACTGATGAAATCTTTACTTCATATGTACTAAGTCGAT
The DNA here is from genome assembly GCA_949820135.1 of Sylvilagus floridanus. Classification (NCBI taxonomy): domain Eukaryota; kingdom Metazoa; phylum Chordata; class Mammalia; order Lagomorpha; family Leporidae; genus Sylvilagus; species Sylvilagus floridanus. Next base: position 127,485,304 of record OX463225.1, read on the forward strand.
CTTCTGTATATAAAGATAATTGAAAATGAATCTTGATGTGAAGGGAATGGGAGAGGGAGCGGGAGATGGGAGGGGTGTGAGTGGGAGGGAAATTATGGGGGGGTGGGAAGCCATTGTGATCCATAAACTGTACTTTGGAAATTTATATTTACTAAATAAAAAATAAATTAAGAAAAGAAATGCATTGTTTTGTTTTAAAGCTCATTAGAATCCTGAGAGGTAGAGTATATTGCCCCTTTTTCCATAAAGGGAGTTGAGGTTTAGGATAAGTTAAGTAAATTGCGCCAAGTCAGCAATACCTGGAGAAGCTGAAATGTGACGCTGTGTTTTCCTGACTGCAAAGCTTAAACCCCTATGCATGCCCTTACCTGGTGCCGCAGCCTCGGCTATGACATGCCGTCTCAACGACCGAGTTCTGTCCTCCTAGGCTCCGTGGATCCTGGATATCCTTACAGGGTCTCTAGGGTACTCCATGGAAGCCACTGTCCACCTTAGCAGGCAATGATTACCATGGCCCCTAGCCTTGCCCTCGCGTTCCCCTATAATATCCCCACCCAGAACATTATCATTCATATCTGCGTTTTATGAGCACTTTCCCAACACAGACAGTTTTCGAGCTCTGTGGCTTGGCTTGAGCCTCCCTCCTGTGGCTGTCCCCTGATCCTGCAGTGGCTTTTTAGGGGAGGGATATTGCTTCAGAGAGAAGCAGTCATTAAGCCTTTCCCACCCTGTGTTCTCAGCTCAGGAGAGTGGAAGCAGGAGGGAGCAGATTGAGAAGTGTGGGCTTGAACTTGTCCTGGGAAAGGATGCAGGGAAAGGTGAGATTTGCTGGGAGCAGAGTGGTCAGCAGGGGCCTGCACCAGGGGCTTCTGTGCAGAGAGCTGGACGAGCTGTGACTGGGGGAGGGGGGAGAGGGAGCAGTAGGGGACATCAGGGAGTGCTCCAGAGTGCTCCTTGGTGAGTCTCCTGTCTGTTTCCTTTTGCTGTCCTGGGACACAGACCAGAGGCTGGGATAGGGGAGCGGGGGGTGAGTCTTCTCGTAGTCTTCACACATCTCACAAATTGAAACCATTCACTTGGAGAGTGCGGTTAAATCCAAACAAGGAGACTGCCCAGGGATACTGATTTATTGCATTAGTAAGGGCATGTCATTCAATAGTACTTTCCTAAAGATGGGGTGTGGGAAACCTCGCCGACCTCTGCAGAGTGCATGCCTGTGTCATGCCCGCACTGGATTCCGGAGCTTCTCTTTGGGACTGTCACCTGCCTCCGACTGACCAGCCTGGAGGATGCAAGGGAACAATACAGACTGGGCTGTGGACTGGGGAAAACAGTTCTGTGCCAGCCAGACAAGGGAAGTCTTCCCACCCCTTATAGGATCCCTGCAAATCCTGGCTTTAGGACACTCACAGACTTGGGTGCAAACCTCAACTCCAAATAGTAATCCACGGGGTTCAAAGTCAGGACTTTGCTTTTGAGGGCACTTCACAGTGTTCAGGGAAAGTGGAATAAAAATTTATTTTTTGATGCAAAAATTGAAACACATGCAGTTTTTTCCCCTACATTTTCTGTGAGCTTTTCAAAGGCCCCTACAATGCATGAATGTCAACATTTTTTATGCCCCAATAAATGTGTCCTTTTAATTCCATTTTACATGAATTTTTGAAGTACCCTCATACCTTTGGGAAGGAGGGCAGAGATTTGGGAGAGACAAGAGAAGGACTTCAGAATCAAAAGATTCTGTTAATTTAGGGTACCGACACTGTGGAATGGTGGGTTAAGCAGCTACCTGCGATGCAGGCATCCCATATGGGCACTGGTTCAAATCCTGGCTGCTCCACTTCCAATCCAGCTCCCTGATAATGCACCTGGGAAAGCAGTAGAAGATGGCCCAAGCGCTTGGGCCCCTGCATCCATGTGGGAGACCCAGAAGAAGCTCCTGGCTTGTGGCTTTGGCCTACCATAGCCCCTGCCATTGAGGGCATTTGGGGAGTGAACCAGTAGTTGGAAGAGCTCTCTCCCTCTCTCTCTTTCTCTCTCTCTCTCTGTGTGTGTCCCCTGTAATGCTGCCTTTTAAATAAATAAGAAATAAGTCTTAAAAAACATTCTGCTAATTTAGAAACATTAATTAATTAATTAATTGAGAGGCTGAGTCAGTGAGTGCTCCCATCTGATGGTTCACTCCCCAGTGTCTACATTAGCCAGGGCTGGGCCAGGCCACAGCTGGGAGTCAGGAACTCAGTACAGGCCTCCCTCAAGGCCCCAGCTCTTTGAGTCGTCACCATTGCCTCCCAGGGTGCACATTAGCAGGAGGCTGGACTGGAGCAGAACTGGGACTTGAACCCAGGCACTTTGATGTGGGATGCAGGCATTCCAAGCAGTATCTTCTAGGCTGTGTGCCTGCCCTAGATTTCTGGTCTTGATCATCTTGACCAGGGTGGTGGTTTCTGACTGTGTTCTCAACGTGACCACGTGCCCAACTGTACACTTAGGCTTTGTCATCTTTTCTGTGTGTACATTTCAGTAAAAGATACTCATCTTAAAAAACAGCCAAGTTTCCTCAGTGACTGATCTTGCGATTGGACAAGCTTCCTTGTGCCACAGCCTCACCATGAATCGCGCTGCCTGTTCATGGTGTTGGACGAAAGCCTGTGGGCCTTCCGGGCAGAGCATCATTCCCTGCTCAGTGCAGATTTCTTGTCTGCTGCAGCTCCTGTTGCTCAGGCCACACCGACCCCTGGGGCAGGACTCCTGCATGGGGTCCTTTCGACTCCTCCAGGGCTCTGTTCACATGTTCCCCTCCCTGAGCATCTGCGAGCCCTGTTCAGACCATGCATGGAAGCCCCTTTTCCTTGCCCTTAGGTTCATTCTTCACTCCTTCTCTCTCTCTCTCTCTCTCTCTTTTTAAAAAAGATTTATTTTATTTATTTGAAAGACAAGAGTTACAGAGAGAGGTAGAGACAGACAGAGAGGTCTTCCATCCACTGGTTCACTCCCCAGATGGCCGCAATGGCCGAAGCTGCACTGATCTGAAGCCAGGAGTCAGGAGCTTCTTCTGGGTCTCCCACGTGGGTGCAGGGGCCCAAGCACTTGGGCCATCTTCTACTGCTTTCCTAGGCCATAGCAGAGAGCTGGATTGGAAGCGGAGCAGCCGGGACTAGAACTGGCAACCATATGGGATGCAGGCGCTTCAGGCCAGGGTGTTAACCTCCTGCACCACAGCGCTGGCCCCTTCATTCCTTCTCTGTGTCCCCCACATGCTGCCGCCAGCTCTTTGTGAATGACTCCCTCCCCACCAGCAGGCGAAGAGCACAGCGCCCTGTCCCACAACTTGGTGCCTCTGCAAGCCCCTGGCCAGCCTGTGCTCAGGAATTTGGATGAGCCATAGCATCTGCAGCCCCTCTGGGGGCCGTGTGGTGAGGCTTCCTCAATGGGAAGGATTTGGCATGCTTCCCCAAGAGTTGTGCCTTTGTTCCACCATCTTGCATTAAAGTGGCATGCTGTGTTTCCACTCCTGGGAAAATGTCACTTGCAAAATACACAGCAAGTGTTAGATGGTGCATCTGGTCTGCCATCTTGACAGGAGAGGGATGAGGAGCCAAGGAGGCCTCAGGGGCTGGGGCTGGGCGTCAGGTTGGACCTGCGGTGCTGTCCCAGTGCACCTGCTATAGAGGTCCTTGGCCAGGGAGCTGAGTGCAGAGCGGGCTCCGCTCTCATTAGCCAGACTCCTCTCTCACTGTGCATTCGTCCTCCCAGCCTGCTCCTCAGCTCTGTTTCTTTCTCTGCTTCTGGGGCAATGCCCTCCCTGCTGTCTTCACAGCAGATCCCCCATCCGCTTCTTAGCTTGTCCATCGCCTGCCCTCTGTCTGTCAATGAAGTGCTGTAGGGGCCTCAGACTGGCCTGGGCTCCCTGCTCCCAGTCTTGCCTTTTCTAGCCTACTCTCCCATAGCAGCCATTGCCATATTTTACAAAAGGTAAGTGGAGCAGTTTCAGCTGTGCTTGGGATGCCCGCATCCCATGTCAGAGTGTGGGTTCGAGTCCCACCTGCTCTGCCTCCAATTCAGCTTCCTACTAATGCCTCATGGGAGACAGCTGCTGACCATTCAAGTGTTTGGGCCCCTGCCACCCATATTGGAGACTCAGATGGAGTTCCAGGCTCCTGGCTTCAGCCTGGCCAAGCCCTGGCTGTTGATGGCATTTAGGGAGGGAAGCAGCAAATGGGAGATTTCTCCCTATGTCCTTGTCTCTGTGTGTGTGTCTCTCTTGGCCTTTCAAGTAGATGAAATAAATGTGTAGAAAATAAAAATAACAGATGGGAGTAAAATAAAACCACTACTTCTACAATCCTCCAGTTCCCTACACACTGAAGAATACAGCTCATAACCAACAAGGCCCCAGCTGCCGACTCTAAGCTCTCGCCTCTTATCACCGCCCCTCTTGCTTGTCTCAGCCATTATGCCTCACTTGCTAGTGCTGGCTGGTGCTGATGACTGCACTGCTCCTTTGCACTGGAAAGTTCATCCTCTGATATCCATATTTTCTCACTCCACTGGGGTCTCGGCTGTCTGACCCTCAGAGCAGCTGTCCTTGGCCAGTCTGTCTGTCCCTTAAGCCCGATTTAATATTTTTGGTGAATGTTTCTGTGTCTGTGTCTATCTTTCTCCAGGCCGATAGTTCTTTGAGGTCTCTCTCCCCACTAGAGTGTAAGCTCCTGTGGTCAGGGATTTTGGGTTGTTCCCTACTGTGTTCCCAGGATCTAGAAGATTGTCTAGCACATAGAGATGTTCAGTAATACTTACTGAATAAGTGGATGCAGCAAGATAGTGAATGTGAAATACCTTGAAAAGTATAAGTGCTACCTCTTTTTTTTCAATTATTTATTTATTTATTTGAAAGAGTTACACAGAGAGGTAGAGGTAGAGAGAGAGAGAGAGAGAGAGAGAGAGAGATCTTCCATCCCCTGGTTCACTCCCCAGATGGCTGCAATGGCCGGAGCTGTGCCGATCTGAAGTCAAGAGCCAGGAGCTTCTTCTAGGTCTCCCATGCAGGGGCCCAAGGACTGGGGCCATCTTCCACTGCTTTCCCAGTGGAAAGCTCTCTGCTACGGCAGAGAGCTGGAAGAGGAGTAGCCAGGACTTGAACCTGCGCCCATATGGGATGCTGGCGCTTCAGGCCAGGGCTTTAACCCACTGAGTCACAGTGCTGGCCCCTACCCCGTGGTTGTACCGCACCCAAGTCACAGGCCAGTTAGCAGGGGCCTGGCTTCCCCTAGACGGGTGATAGCCGGCCTGGCTTTGGAATGCACCCACTGGGTCCAGATGGCAATTCTATAGCTTGTTAGTTGAGTGTTGATAAACAGAGTTCTCTGCTGTTTAAAAAAAAAAAAAAAAAGCCATACGTGTGTCAGGTCTTGTGCGCGGTTGTTGGAGGTCCAGATGACACACCCTTGGCCCAGTGTGCCACTCACACACTCACAAACGCCTGCCATGTCACCTTGCATTCAGGAGGGACATATCAGCAAGTCCCTTGGGCCACAAAGCTGCCTCATGGTCTCCAGTTCAGCTCTACCAACAAAATGGATTTTTAAAAGCACACCGTCTTAATTTTTGTCTTTTTCCTCCATTGGTTCTAACCCCAGAAGAACACGTGTTATTTCTTGGGCCCCTGTATGCCCGACCTTATTCCCCACGTTGGTCAGGTAGGCAGGAGCTCATTTCCTCCCTGCTTGCAAGGGCAGTGAACTGAGGCTTAGACGTGACGTGGCCTGCGTAAGCTCACAGCTAATAAATGGCAGTGGTGAGTTGCACCTGAATCACCTAGCCCAGAACCCAGACACTTCCCCTTTTCCCATGGCTGTGTGTGGGTGCGCATGGGCCAGGGTGTGACCTTTACGTGGGCAGGAGAGAGGGGAGGGTGGAGCTGGCGGGGCGTGGCAGTCACCGGGACTGAGAGACGTACCCAAGGCAGGTTTGGGGATGTGTTTAGTGGGGCCACAGGGGAGAATGGCACAGACGCCTGCTCTCCTGGCCTCTGTAGCATGGACTGGGAAGCGCCTGGGAGCCCATTAGCTGGAGCCTTGGCCTCAGCAGAAGCCCCAGCTGAGGCCAGGCTGCTTGTCAGAGACAGGCAGGGGGATTCAGAAATCGGGGGAGCCTCTCCCACTGCAGAGAAAAGATAGGAGAAGCAGCCTGGCTAGGAAGGCTTGAGTAAGACACGGGAAAGCAGCTCTCTGGGAATCATAAGCTTCCAGGCCTGGATAAAGCTGTCACATCTCACTGTCTGCACTGTGGCCATGTGCACCTGGCTGCTCACTGCCGATGGGACCGGAAGGGCTGTAGTGTGAGCCACTACCTGTGGTTGGGCTGAGCCCTGGCTGCAGGTAGCCCCAGCCCCAGGCACATGGGGGCCAGCTGCCCCGAGCCAGGCTTGGAGGTTTGGGGGTGGTACCTGGGTCTGCACTGGGACTCCCATCAGGGAACACCTGAACTGTACTGACGGCTGCTCCAGGCACAGGCTGGGCCTGGCCGCTTGCCTTGTTTTCCTAAATGCTTCCACAGCATCCTTCAGCTGGGGCCCTACAGGGGCTGGGGCAGTGAGTGTGAACACTCCATGCCCTCTGAGAGAAGCCTGGGGCCTCAGGATCTCAAGAGAGATCCTCAAAGCTTTTGTTACGCAGGGAGTCCTCATTGGTAATAATTTGCCTAAATTCTACCTGCCTCTTAGGGTTATTGTGTTCTCAAAAGTAGCTGTTCTCATGCCCCTCTTTTTTTTTTTTTTTGATACATTCATTTATGTGAAAGGCAGAATGACAGAGGAGGAGAGCCAGAGACAAAGATCTTTTATCCTTGGTTCATTTCCCAAATGGCTACAACAGCCAGGTCTGGGCTGGGCCAAAGCCAGGAGCCAGGAACACCATCCTGCTTTCTCACATGGGTGGCAGGGGCCCAAGGATTTGGTCTTTCTTCCACCATCTTCCCAGGTGCATTAGCAGGAAGCTGGATGGGAAATGGAGCAGCCAGGACTGGAACTGGTGCTCCGATATGGCAAGCCCGTGTCGCAAGCTGGGGCTTTACCATTGCGCCACAATGCCTGTCCCCACCCCGTTCTGTCCTACCTTTCAGGCCCCACAGTTTTTCGTGGAGTTCCAAGTTTCCACATCTGTCATTCCTTTGGGCCAAAAAATCGTCTCTAAGAGACCTCTAGGAACAAGGTAGATGTGTTGCCTGAATCAGCATCTCAGCGGTGGGGGGATGGGTGGAAGGTCAGCACCGCTGACTCTAGCCCCGGGGAAGAGGCAGGCCTTTAGTGAGACAGGAGCAGCAAGGACTGAGTCCAGAGAGAAAGGGACAGAGGCGAGGTAGGCCGTGAAAGGACCCAGACCACTGGGCATTATCTTGGAAGAGGGGCCGGCAGGGCGAGGGGAGAGGAAGGCTGGGGGCCCCGAGGGGCTCTGAGAGAGGGGCTATGATGGAGGGAGCAAGGCAGACTAAGGGTAGTGGTGGCAGACAGCTACTGGTTGTTGACCAGAACACGTGCCGCTGGGCCTGGGGAGGCTCTGGCCAACCACTGTGTTCACCTGCCAGGAGCTCGCAGCCGTCTTCTCCATGAGTCCTTCCTCCAGAGAGGACTCCGTGGCAGTGCTGGGGCAGGGCCTGGCCGGGCTCTGCAGAGCCAATCACTCAGCATCCATGCCCCGAGTGTTGCCAGGTCCCCAGAACCCGGCACTCAGAGGGACTGCCTCACATGGCCACGGATGAGCAAGACGCAGTCCTGCGCTCAGGAGGGTCTTGGCTAACCGAGCTTTGCCAGCTCCTGGCATCAGATCCCTGAAGGCAGCCAGCCTTCCACCTGCCTTGGTCACGCTGAGTAACTGTGTCTCCTGCAATGCAATGCTCAGGGAAGCGGCATAGTCATAATGAATCACTTAATATTTAAAGGTCCTATCCCTTCCCAAGCTAAAAATAATTCATCATGGAGAAGGCCTCACTGGGCTCCATTCTGTGCTTTGGCTGCCATGCTGGGTGGAGCTGTTCTTTGTGAGTGGCCTGAAGGCTGTGTTTGATCTCTTAGGGAGAGGTACCCCCGTTGACTTTCCTTGGGTACATTCACCAGGAAATGTTGAGGGTTTTTGCTCATGGTTGTAGCCCTGGTTCTTCCATGGGTGCTGACACATAGTAGGGGTTGATAACATATTCAGCCTTGTCTTGTACCCTCACTTGTGTAGTTTCCACTCACAGCAGTGATGGGGTGACTTGCCCGAGTTTGCCTGCAGAAGTGGGCGGGCTGAGAGGTGAATCACGCATTCATTCAGTCAAGGTTTGCTAGGAGGCAAATAGAAGGGTCACGTGGTTCAGTCACACTGTGCACCCTCTGATGGACCTCCTAAGTAGTCACCCTAGGCAGACAGCTCTTTTTCTCTCCTTTCTCTCCCTGCACATGGTCTGACATTCCATGGATCACTTGTGAGGAACTAAGAGTAGAGGGGCAGGAAGCTCTGGGGTGAGCTTTTCTGATACTTCACTTGTAGCCTCAGAGAAGGTCTGTAAGCTTCCCTTAAAAGCAGATCCATTAGCTGTATCTGGAACGTTCTTGAAGCTAGAGTTGATCCTTTCCCACCTTGGTCCTGCCTGACCTCTAGTTCTGAACCTGTCTTCCCTTCTGGGAGCCAGTTTGTACCTGAGGGCCAACAACCTGTGACCCTGCTGTGGTGTTTGGGAGGGAGAGTTGTAGTCTACTGTGTGTGTGAATTCAAGACCCCAACTAGTGGCTTGAGTGTAGATGTGAGATACCCACCGTCCCCAGTCTCCTTGCCAACATCCTTTAGCTTAACTCACTACATTAAGGAGAAGTACAGCTGGTTCTACAAGACTCTTGTAGAATCACCAGACCCGTGAGGCCATTTGCTTCTACAACAGATAAAACCTTGGTGGTCAGTATTGTCTTGAGGGAATTTCAGGTCTGCACAGGGGCCTTCCTGGTCTGTCTAAGGCAGGAAGTACTTACCACATGCGTGTAGCCCCCAGGCTGACTGAGCCCACCTGACCGTCTTAGCAACCAGGTGACATTGTGCAGGCTGCTAAGGTCATGCAGAGCATCTTGTTGATGCGTCAGGGCTGGCCTCTGGCCTCTGGCTTGTCCATGTCCTAAGGCACACATTGCCTTGTTCCTTCTCTCAACTTCTTTTGCAGACAACCAGAGGAAAGCAGAGAAGGGATGTATAAAGCCTCAGCACCTGGCCCTCAGAGACTTGCGATTCCTTTGTGATATTTGGAAGAGAGAGAGAGAGAGAGAGAAATCTTCCATATTCTGGTTCACTCTCCAGATGGCCACAATGGCTGGGGTTAGGTCAGGCTGAAGCCTGGAGCCAGGAGCTTCATCTGGGTCTTCCAAATGCTTGGGCCATCCTGCACTGCTTTTCCCAGACCATGGGCAGGGAGTTGAATTGAAAGTGGGTCAGCTGGGACATGAACTGTCACCCATTTGGGATGCTGGTGTCACAGGTGGTAGCTTTACCTACTATAGCACAACACCAGGCTCAAGCCAGGGTCTCCTCCTCCTCTTCCTCCCCCTCCCCCTCTTCCACCTCATCTTCCGCCTCCTTCTTCTCCTCCTTCTCCTTCCTCTTCCTTTGCTTCCTCCCCCCGCCCTTCTTCTTCAAGATTTATTTACTTACTTGAGAAGCAGAGTTACAGACAGAGAGAGGGAGAGAGAGAGGTCTTCTATTGGTTCACTCCCCAACTGGCTGCAATGGCTAGGGTTTCTTCTGGGTCTCCCATGTGGGTGTAGGAGCCCAAGGACTTGGGCCATCCTCCACTGCTTTCTCAGGGAATCAGAAGAGAGCTGGATCAGAAGTGGAGCAGCGGGTATTCAAACCGGCATCCTTATGGGATGGTGGCACCACAGGCTTAACCTAGCATGCCACAGTGCTGGCCCCATCCAGGGTTATTCTCCCAGGAACATGCTATGAATGCAGTCTCAGACCCTACACCAGACTTCCTGCAATCGTGCTGCAACAAGTTCTCCTGTGATTCTGGTGCATGCTCAAGTTTGGGAACCACTGATCGAGATCTAGATCAAGGTTTCTTACCCTCAGTGCTGCTAATAGTTTGGGCTGAATGAGTCTGTGCTGTAGGAGCCTGTCCTGTGCATTGTAGGATGCTTAGCAGCTCCCTGGCCTCTACTCACTGGAGGCCAGTAGCATCAGCTTTCCAGGTGTGACAACCAAAACTGTCTCCAGACGTTGCCAGATGTCCACTTGTGGGTCAACATCATCCCTGTTTGAGAACCACAGATCCAGACCCCTGCTTCTCAAAATGCAGTCCAGGGTCCTCTGGCATTAGCCTTATAATAAGTGAAGAATCTTGGGCTTCAGCCTAGATTCACGGAGTCAGAATCTGCATTTTAACAAAGTCCTCAGGGTGGTTCAGATGGTTAAAATGGATAAGCACTGATCTAAACCAACCCCTTCACTACAAACGAGACGGCATTCCAGAAGGGGATGGTTTGCCCAGGGTCATGTCTCCTGCATGTGCAAGGTTTGGTGTTCATTGACGGTGGTTTTTTTCTGAAATTAGAACTGCCTTCCTGGATCCAGGGGCTGTGGTTTTCACAAGGCCTTCGAGATAAGGGACCAAGGGAGCAGGGAGCAGAGCTCTGATAAATGCCAATCGCTGTAGGTGCCAGTATATTTAGTGGTTTTGAAGAGAGCTAGTCAGTTATTTTGTAGAAAGTCCCTCCTCTGGGACCTGATGTTTTTATCACAGTTAGACTAGAGTATGAACTTTTGGGGAAGACCAGAGAGATCACATATCACTTTCATCACATCATAGGGTAATCTTTATGTTTTCTCCCAGTAACTGATTATATTTTCTTGAACGCAAAATGCTCAGGTACCCCACCACCAGCGACCCAACAGCAGAGCAAATCTGCTTTGCCTTGTTGAATGCAAAGTAAATCTTGTATAATGAAGTGTTTTTGGACTGTCCCAGCAGCTCTTGGCCAGAGTCTCCCATGGCCAATAAAACCCAGACAGGCGATGTTAGTGCCAAGATTTGATGCAGAGCCCCACCTCTTTTTCATTAATGGGGAGTGAGAGGCATAGCCTTTCGCTGATAGGCGGCCAGCCTCTCAGCAATTTTCCTTTCACGGTTCCCATTTCTGATCATCGCACGTCCCTAATTAGCCAGGTTGACAGCAGGCTCCCAGAGAACAAAGACGGCAGGCAGCAGTCCAGGAGCCAGGCAGTGGGAGGGCTGGGGGGCCTGAGCAGGGGGAGGGCTCTGCGTGTTCACCCTGACCAGATCTGCCCAGGAGCAATGGCTGCATCCATTTCATTCTCTTTTCACTTAGCTTTCCACCCAGGGGAAGAATTTTGAGTTCCTTAAAACATACAGGATCCTGCCGGTTTCAAAAGTGATGTACACTACCTTCCCTGTCCTCAAGAAACTTTCAGCACAGTGGAGCAAACAGACATGCAAATCAGTAACTAAAACATGACGCATACAAGGGTACTTCAAAGTGTTCACGGAAAAACAGAATTAAAAAATGATAGTGGGCATTTACAGATAGAATTAAAAAGTGGGCATTAAAAATAGAATTAACGATCAGAGTAGGCCTTTAGCCTAGCAGTTCAGATACCCACATCTGTTGCTGGAGTGCCTGAGTACAATCACTGGCTTCTGACTCCAGCGTCTCACCAGTGCAGACCTGGGAGGCAGCAGTGATGGCTCCTGGTCCCTGGCTTCCCAGTGGCACAGCCCTGGCTGTTGTGGGCATTTGGAGAGTGAATCAGTGGTTGGGTGCTTTCTCCCGCTGTTCACCTGTTTCTTTTTCTCTCTCAAGTGAATAAATAAATGCTTCTTTTAAAAAAAGAAGGGTAAGTTTATTTTGGTCCAAAAATTTTTTGAAATCTGTTTATAAATTTTTCCTTTTTGAAATTTCAGGTTTCTCTCTTTTTAAATATCTGTTTATTTTTTTTTCTTCTTTTTTAAAAAAGATTTATTTACTTATTGGAAAGTGGAAGTTATAGAAAGAGAGGGAAAGACTCACACAGAGAGATCTTCCATCTACTGATTCACTCCTCAGATGACTGCAACAACTGGAACTGTGCCAGGCCGAAGCCAGGAGTTTCTTCTGGATCTCTCACATGGGTGGCAGAGGCCCAAAGACCTGGACCATCATCCTCTGCTGCTTTTCCCAGGCCACGAGAAGGGAGCTGGATTGGAAGTAGACCGTCGCCGGCGCCGCGGCTCAATAGGCTAATCCTCCGCCTTGCGGTGCAGGCACACCGGGCTCTAGTCCCGTTTGAGGCACCAGAATCTGTCCCGGTTGCCCCTCTTCCAGGCCAGCTCTCTGCTGTGGCCCGGGAGTGCAGTGGAGGATGGCCCAAGTGCTTGGGCCCTGCACCCCATGGGAGACCAGGAGAAGCACCTGGCTCCTGCCATCGAATCAGCGTGGTGCGCCGGCAGCAGTGCGCCAGCCGCAGTTGCCATTGGAGGGTGAACCAACGGCAAAAGGAAGACCTTTCTCTCTGTCTCTCTTTCTCACTGTCCACTCTGCCTGTCAAAAAAAAAAAAAAAAAAGGGAAGTCAGGGACTTGAAATGCCACCCATATTGGATGGCTTTACTTGCTGTGCCACAATGCCAGTCCCTAAATGTCTATTTTTAGTCTACTTGAAAGGCGGGGGACGGGGGGGGGGGTGGGAGAGAGAAAGAGAGAGAGAGAGAGAGAGAATATCTTCCACCTGCTAGTTCACTCTCCAAATGGCCACAACAGCCATGGCTGGTTCAGGCTGAAACCGGGAACCCAGAACTCAATCCAGGTCTCCCACATGGGTGTGTGGGAAATAAACCCACCCGAGACCACCTACCCATCAAAGGATGGACTCGTAGAAAGCGAGGTGTTTATTGATACCCACTCTCAGGAGTAGTGACAGCTGGTGGAAGCAGGCATCACCCTCAGACACTCAGATCCTTTTATGCCTTTCATGCAGGGGTCCCTTTCCCCAGCTTCTCATTGGTAGAGGAACTGGGGAGTTACAATGTAAATCTCACACAGTGCCTGAGGCAGGATGAGGGAGGGGTAAGAGGGCTGGGTGGGCTGGGCAGATCTAGTACAAGGGAGTTACACTGTGGTATCATCAAGGCTCCAGGAACTGAGATGCCAGAGCACTGTGTACAAACTGCAGAACTGTTGAAAGTTACAAAGATAGCAAGTGGTGCACTGTTCGCCAGGCAAGCTCAGCACTTGACCTAATTTGGGGTTTTTGCGGCCCTCTATCCTACATACTGCTGAGGCCTGGTATCATGGCTGCACCAAGGCTAAGCCCAAGTCTTTTATGAAAGGACACCATGGTCATTTCTCACGGTTGGCAGGGAACCAAGCACTTGAGCTGCTTCCTGGGATGAATTTTCAGGAAGTTGGTTTGGAAACTGAGTAGCTGGGTCTTGAGCTGGAACTCCACTATGGTAAATGGGCATCCCAAGTGAAGGCTTACCCATTGTACCACTATTCCAGCCTCTAGATTTTTCATAATATTCATTTTATTTATTTATTTATTTTGACAGGCAGAGTGGACAGTGAGAGAGAGAGACAGAGAGAAAGGTCTTCCTTTTGCCATTGGTTCACCCCCCAATGGCCGCCACGGCGGGCGCACTGCTGCCGGCGCACCACGCTGATCCGATGGCAGGTGCCAGGTGCTTCTCCTGGTCTCCCATGGGGTGCAGGGCCCAAGCACTTGGGCCATCCTCCACTGCACTCCCGGGCCACAGCAGAGAGCTGGACTGGAAGAGGGGCAACCGGGACAGAATCCGGTGCCTCGACCGGGACTAGAACCTGGTGTGCCAGTGCTGCAAGGTGGAAGATTAGCCTATTGAGCTGCAGTGCTGGCTCATAATATCCATTTTAAATGAACTTTTTGGGGACTCCTCAAACTTTTTTTAAACCCAAATAATTTTTAATTTTATTTCCCATGAACTTCATAATGTGAAGTGCTGTGGGGTTAAGAGGAAGGTGAGCTCTGAGGGGGCAGGGTGTGTGCTGAGTGCAGCTGTTGGGTAGGCACCATGGAATGAGAAAGCACTTGGGGCAGAGGGGATGGCATGAGTAAAATTGCAAAAGAGAGACAATCAGGGGCAAGTTCAGAGAGTGCTGATGATTAACTTTGCCAGGATCATTGCACCCACTACAATAGGAAATAGAAGAAAAGATCAGGTTTGGCTGTTTGAGACTGGAAAAGATGTTCGTTTACCGTCAACAAGGAAACATTTGAGGTTTGGGGAGGAGCATGGTACATATAATGGTTTCACCGGGGTGGGTGTGTGGTGCAGTAGGTTAAGCTGCCACTTGGAGTGCCTGCACTCCATATCAGAGCGCTGCCCCACTTCCCCAGCTTCCTTCTAAGGTTGTCCTGGGAGGCAGCAGGTGATGGCTCTGCTGGTTGCTCCCCTGCCACCCAAGTGGAGTTTCAGGATCCTGGCTTTGACCCAGCCCAGCCCTGGCTATTGTAGGCATTTGGAGAATGAACCAACAGATAAGAGATCTCTTTCTGCCTTCCTTTTCTTTTTTTCTTTTAAGATTTATTTTTGTAGTTGAAAGGCAGAATGATAGAGGAAGGGAGAGAGAGAGAGAGAGAGAGAGAGAGAGAGAAAGAGATCTTCCCTCTGTTGGATCACTCCCCCGTCGGCAGCAACTTCTGGGGCTCAGCCAGTCTGAAGCCAGGAGCCAGAACTCCATCTGGGTCACCCATGAGGATGGTGAGGCCCACATATTTGGGCCATCCTCTACCACTTTTTTTTTTTTTTGACAGGCAGAGTGGACAGTGAGAGAGAGAGACAGAGAGAAAGGTCTTCCTTTTGCCATTGGTTCACCTCCCAATGGCTGCCGCGGTTGGCGTGCTGCGGCCGGCGCACCGCGCTGATCCGAAGGCAGGAGCCAGGTGCTTCTGGTTTCCCATGGGGTGCAGGGCCCAAGCACTTGGGCCATCCTCCACTGCACTCCCTGGCCACAGCAGAGAGCTGGCCTGGAAGAGGAGCAACCGGGACAGAATCCGGTGCCCCGACCGGGACTAGAACCCGGTGTGCCGGCGCCGCAAGGCGGAGGATTAGCCTGTTTAGCCACGGCGCCGGCCCTCTACCACTTTCTCAGACACATTAGCAGGGAGCTGGATCAGAAAATGGAACAACAGGGATGCAAACCAGTACCTGGATATGGGATGTCGGTGTCCTAAGCAGTGGCTTAGCCAGCTGTGCTATGCTGCCCCACTCTTTCTGCCTTTCATATAAATAAAAAAACTTTAAAAAAGACAAGGACAACCCTACAACTACACAAACTTCTTATTTAAAAGTTCATATAATGGGGCTGGCGCTGTGGCATTGTGGGTAAAAGCCACTGCCTGTGTGAGGTACCAGCATCGCATCTGGGCACTGGTTCACATCCCAGCTGCTCCATTTGTGATCCAGTTCACTGCTAATGCTCCTGGAAAAGCAGCAGAAGATGGCCCAAGTGCTTGGGCCCCTGTACCCACGTGGGAGATCCGGATGGAGTTCCTGGTTCCTGGGTCAGATCTGGCAAATGAATCAGCAGATAGAAGATTCTCTCTCTCTCTCTCTCTCTCTCTCTCTCTCTTTCTCTTCCTTTCTGTAACTCTGCTTTTCAGATAAATAATCTCAAAAAAATAAAGGTTCAGGCCGGTGCTGTGGCTCAACAGGCTAATCCTCTGCCTTGTGACGCTGGCACACAGGGTTCTAGTCCCGGTTGGGGCACCGGATTCTGTCCCGTTTGCTCCTCTTCCAGGCCAGCCCTCT
This sequence comes from Sylvilagus floridanus, assembly GCA_949820135.1. Classification (NCBI taxonomy): domain Eukaryota; kingdom Metazoa; phylum Chordata; class Mammalia; order Lagomorpha; family Leporidae; genus Sylvilagus; species Sylvilagus floridanus. The sequence continues at coordinate 127,501,109 of OX463225.1, forward strand.
GCTGTGGCCCAGGAGTGCAGTGGAGGATGGCCCAAGTGCTTGGGCCCTGCACCCCATGGGAGACCAGGAGAAGCACCTGGCTCCTGCCATTGAATCAGCATGGTGCGCCGGCAGCAGTGCGCCAGCCGCGGCTGCCATTGGAGGGTGAACCAATGGCAAAGGAAGATCTTTCTCTCTGTTTCTCTCTCTCTCTCACTGTCTACTCTGCCTGTCCAAAAAAAAAAAAAAGGTTCATATAATGGAATTAAAAGATAAGCTTATTATGATGCAAAAGATTTTGAAACTTGTGCACTGTTTTTTCATAATACACAATTTCTGTGAACATTTTGAAGGCCCTCTGTGGAGTTGTACATTAACACAATATTGACAAATAAGGAGAACTGCATTCCCACCCCGTTCTCCTGGGCTGAAACCAAGAGGGTGCACAAACGATGAGGAAAGATGGCCGAGTTTCCTACTCCCCACTGATCTGTGAAAAGTAAGAAGCGCCAAGACCATGCTCCGTGCCACTGTTTCTAAAACCGCCAATTCCCTGGGCTGGCAGAGTGCAGAGAGCTGTGACAAGAAGCTCTTTTCCCCAAATCACTGAGCTGCCAGGTGCTACATGCATCTGGTTGAGGAAAAACAACCACATGGAGATCTGTTTTTTACTCAAAGTTCCCTCTAGGTGGCCCAAAACATCCCCCAAAATAACTAAAAGAAAAGAAAGAGAGAAGGTCAGGGAGAGCTTCCGCAAGTAGTTGGCTGCTTGGTGGCATCTGTGGCTGTTGGTAGAAGTTTCCCGGAAGTGTGTTCAGGAGAAGAGAAACCTGTTCTTCAGGTGCATCTCTGTGGAGGTTCTGGTGGGGATTCTGCCAGTGACAGCAAATGTCATCCACACTGATGAAAATCGAAACGCAGTAACAGCAACACCAGATCACGCTTAGCAATGGATAATCCTTGGGATTGCAATCTGCTCATCTGGCTGTGATTTCTTCATTTTCCTCTTTTCCTGCTTGTCACAGGAGGAAAATGAGGAAAGGAAGGGAGAAAGACCAAAGAGGTGCTTAGAACTGGGAAGAATGGAAACCAGCACCCATCCACTGAGTCTGGATGGGCTCAGTATGTTGCCGCTTCCTTTCTAGGTTCCACAGGGACTGGGGCTAGCTCACCAGAACTGGCTGGCACAGGGCACCCTCGTGCATCCAGAGACTGTGAGTGGAAGTCTCTCAGGTCAGAATATGAAAAGCCAGAATGCACTTAAACTAGTTAAAAAAACTTAGATGAGAGAAGTGATTAGAAATTATCACAATTACCTGGGGCTGTTATGATTTTTTTGTAGAAAATTAAGACATATACAGTATGGCATAAAAGTGACAAAGTAGGAGCTCTAGACTTCTGTCCCTACACTAAAGCAACGAGTAAGTGGGTAAGAACTCAGAATCAACTTTTTCAGAACTCTAGAATCTAATAAAAAACTTACAATAACCAGGAGAATGCTAAGTGTAGAGACAAACCCTTGAGTTTCAGGAAGAGATCACTAAATTTTTTTTCCTTTTAAAAGCGTTTATTTACTTATTTGAAAAGCAGAGTCATGGGTGACAGAGTGAGAGAGAGGGAGAGAGAGAGAGAGATCTCCCACCTGCTGATTTACTCCCCAGATGTCTGCAATGGCTGAGGCTGGGCCAGGTCAAAACCAGGAGCCTGGAACTCCATCAGGGTCTCCCATGTGGGTGTCAGATCCCCAAGTACTTGGACCATCTTCTGCTGCTTTCCCAGGTACATTAGGAGGAAGCTGGATCAGAAGTGGATTGGGACTTGTACTGCTGCGCACATGGATGCTGACATTGCAAATAGCCTTAACCTGCTGTGCCACAACCTTGGCCCCACTGAATTATTTTAACTTACCCACTTAGCAGTTCCCACTCCGTTCAACAGCAACCACAAAAACAGTGACCTGTGTTCCTGGAGAAGCTTGCTGGGATCAGAGGAGGCAACACTGGCTTTATGTCTTCAACAAAGAATCGTGGCTGTCTGTTTTAACTGATCTGGTGGCTCCCTGGAAGGTAGGCTCAAGGGCTTTCTTTAGTTTCTCTTAACTTGGATCTTTCTCAGGGCTGAAGTAGCTTCCCCAGGCTTCATTTATTTTGAAAGCAAATACACTGCAGCCACCTACAGCAAAGCAAGGGATAAACATCAGGGCAGCAGATGGGAAATGCTGGGTAGGAAGAGGCTCGGGGAGGAGACACAGTGGGGAGTAAGTAAGGGCTTTGGAAAGCTCTTGCATGTACCTGGGAATCTAGGGATGAACACATAACTCAAAAGAGCCCTGCGAAGACCCTAAGCTTCTGCCTCTGGCTCACCTATAGGTTCTGTATAAGCAGGAAATGAAGACTAGGGCAGAGTTGGAAATGGCCTGGCACAATGTTGGAGGAGTGCCCCAACACAGCCAATAGCCCAATACTGGGAAAATATGTTATCAGTTTCCCTTCCTTCCTTCCTTCCTTCCTTCCTTCCTTCCTTCCTTCCTTCCTTCCTTCCTTCCTTCTCTTTCTTTTGAGAAAAGCCAGCACACAATACTTTATTGCAGTAATAAAACCCGAAACTCATATGTTGTGCTGGAGGGAAGTGGGGACATCAAGTTTCTCTCACCAAATCACTACACAGGAGAGCAGAAGGATGTGAAGGGGCTGGGAGGAGGAGCTGGGAAACGCTGAGAACAGCAGAGACAGCCAAGCATCAAACACCGGGACTTGCTGAAGCTGCAATGACCAGCATCACTTTCAAGAGGACACTCAAGGATGTGTTATGATGGCTGGGCTTTTGCTGGGTGATGGTCTACAAACAGCACCTTCAATTTAAACTTTTAATTAAAGTTTCTTAAAATTTAGGAAGCATTGGAGTCTGGATAGTTAGGAGATTATAAAGTTCTGAAAATTCACTAGAAAAACCACAAGGTGGGGAAAAAAAAGCCAAGTAACAAAGAAGGCTTCAGTGGTCCCTGCTGGCCCAGGGACAGGCACCTGTGGTATCCAGCACCACAGGGACATGATCTGGTTGCAGAGACAGAGGGTTTTGGGGAGGCTGGGCTGGGGCTGTGGAGGCAAAGCCTCTCCCATCTCCACTTCAGTCTGGGCAAGGCTGTTAGTCTACTCTGAGGACACCTCTCACGTTGGAGAAACATTCAGCCCTCAGCATCATCTCACTTCTGCTGTGGCTTTGCAAGACTGTTTAATACATAATAGATACAAATCTCAACCAAAAAATAAAAATAAAATGAAAATTCTCGCAAACCCCATCCCGCAACACCACTTCCTATTCTAAAGTGAACCCATCACTTGTGCTGTTAACACCTGACCACATCTTCACTGGAAACCCAGAACCAAGACGGAAACTGAATCTTCACCCCAAAACAAGAACAGGATAAATCGAGTCACTTGAGGTTTATGGTGTATGGTTTAAGTGATCACAGGTAGCAAGGGGAGGGGAAGAGAAGCTGAGTGACAGAATACATTCAGTCAGCCAAATGTTTGTACAGAGAGCATAGTGGAACCATAGGAAAAGCTCTGGATGAATTCATGTGCACGCGTCTGGAGCACCAGACCCCTCCATGGCAGATCCAAGAACAGGAAGCTAAGGGAGGCAGCCATTCCTGTCATTCCAGTTTCAGAAGCTCCATGTCAAAGACAAGAGTGGCATATGGTGGGATGACGCCCAGGTGCCCAGTGGCACCATAGGCAAAGTCTGGGGAGATGGTCAGTTTGCTTCTCTGACCCACGCTCATCTGGGCAGCCCCTTCCCAGCCTTGGATCACCTCCTGCTTGCCCAGCATAAACGTAAGGGGCTTGTTTCTGTCCCAGGAGGAATCGAATTTCTTTCCATCTTCAAGCATCTCAATGGGGTGCACCTCGCAGGTCTGGCCGTGCTTTGGGAAGATGCGCTTGGCTCCTGGGGAGATGGTCTCCACCTGCACTCACATGGTGGCAGCGGACGCTGGGCAGGTGGCGAGGCGGGCAGCCTGGACTGAGACAGACCTGGGCAGCGGTTCCCTCCACGCATCTGCACACATGTCTTTTCTTGTTTTTGTTTTTGTTTTTGATCCTGGTGTTTAAGGACTTGTCTGTAAAGTCATTAGCTGACTACTAAGCTAACAGGACAGACTCTACAATGGGCACACATAACTAATAATACAGTATTTGCATATATGTAATGTACAGAATGTACATGTGCATCCATCATCCAGCTTCAACAATTGTCAGTATTTTTCCATTCTTTTTTAAAAAACATTTTATTTCAGATTAGTTTCAAATTTGCAAAACAAAAATTGTGATGCAGTAACACGAAGAATTCTTACACACCCCTCACTCCATTTACCCTGTTAACATCTCATATTAGTGTCTTTGTCACAATCAATGAACCACACCCAGCTCCTCCTGTTTCTAAATCCCAAAACCCTTTTTCTCCCCTGTCATTCCCAGCCTTATTGAGTTGTTGTTTCAATTTTAGCTTCCACATACAAGGGAGAGCATGCAGTATTTGTCTTTCTGTGTCTGACTTATTTCATTCAACATGATGTCCTCCAGTTCCATCCATTTTGCTGCAAGTGACAAGATTTACTTCCTTCTTATAGCTGAATAATACCCCATTATGAATATAAACTGCATTTTCTTATTTTATTATTTATTTAACCACATGTTCTTTATCCATTAATCTTATGATGGACACTTTGGTTGATTTCATATTTTGGCTATTGTGAACAGTGCTGCTATTCATCCAAATTATATTTTCCGACTGGGCAATTTAATTCATTTACAGTCAAGGTTTATATTTATAGATGAGAACTAACTCCTGTCGTTTTGTTTATTTATTACTAATTGTATCTACTATGTTAGTAAATTTGGTACTGTCATATGTTTTCATGATGTTTACTTCTAATGTAGCACTCTCTTCAGAATTTCTTGAAAGGCTGGTATGATGATCATGAATTCTCTATTTTTGCTTGTCTGGGAAACACTTTATTTCCCCTTCACTTCCAGTATCACTAGATATAATATTTTTGGTTGGAAATGGTTTTCTTTCAAGGCATTGAATCCCACTCTCTTTTGGCCTGGAGGTTTTCTTCCTAGAAGTCTGCTATTTGTTTTCCTTTATATGTGCCTTGACATTTTTTTCTTACTATCATTAGGGTCCTCTCCTTGTCTTTGATAATCTGATTATACTATACCCTGGGAAAGATCTTTTTAGGTTGAGTCTTGTTGGGGTTTTTTTGAGCTTCCTGTATGTAGATGTCCGCATCCATTTCAATACTTTTAATTTTCAACTATTATTTCAATCAGTAGGTTCTCAATACATTTTCCCTTCTCCAGATATCCTTGTAATATGAATATTTTTTCTCTTAATGGAATCCCATATGTCCTGTAAGCTTTCTTTATTCTTTTTACTTCTTTTCTCTTTATTTTTGTCTGAGATGAAAGTTTCAAAAATCTTGTCCTTCAGATCAGAAATTCTTTCCTCCACCTGGCCTATTCTGGTTTGAAAATCTCTACTGTATTTTTAACTTCATTGATTGAAGTTTTCAGCTCCAAAATTTGTTTGGTTCTTCTTAATGATTTCTTTCTCTCTTTTGAATTTCATCTATTGTTTTCCTCAACTATCTATTGTCATTCTCTTGCATCTCATTGAGTTATTTTAATTTCTTCTTCTTTTTTTTTTTTTTGACAGGCAGAGTGGACATTGAGAGAGAGACAGAGAGAAAGGTCTTCCTTTGCTGTTGGTTCACCCTCCAATGGCCGCCGCAGCTGGCGCACCGTGCTGATCCAAAGCCAGGTGCTTCTCCTGGTCTCCCATGCAGGTGCAGGGCCCAAGGACCTGGGCCATCCTCCACTGCACTCCCGGGCCACAGCAGAGAGCTGACCTGGAAGAGAGGCATTCGGGACAGAATCTGGCACCCCGACCAGGACTAGAACCTGGTGTGCTGGCGCCGCAGGCGGAGGATTAGCCTATTGAGCCATGGTGCTGGCAGAGTTATTTTAATTTCTTTTTCAGACGTTTCATAAGTTTGAAGTGAATCGGTGCTTCCAAAGATGTGTGTCTTGAGTGCCAGAGAGTTGGATATCAACCACACTAAGGTTTGTGATGGCTGTAGCAATGTTTCTTGTGATGTGGGACACAGAGGAGGTGTCTCCTCATCCTGACAGAAAAACATGAGTGACGTTGGGGCTTGTGGCACCAAAAATTATTGTGTTGCTTCAGACTATATGATGTGGATAGGACCTTACCTAGGTCCTGTGTGTGGGCATAACTAATCTGAGGTTACAGTACTAAGAGCCCGAGTCCCAATACTGGGCAACATTAAGAGGACCTTGCCCCAGTCACACAGGGTGAATATCAGTTATGTTGGGGATTGTGCACTAGCAGATGAGGATCTGGAGGACTGAAACACAGGTAGGTTGTTCCCTAGGTCCTACAGGGTATGTCCCAGTGACTCTGAGGAGCAGAGCACTGATAGCCAGAACACTGGAGATACAGGATATAGTGAGGTCCTTACCCATGTTTCATGAGGCGAACACCAATTATTCTAGAGATTATGGACTTGTAGTCACCATCCTGGAGCAGAGGAATTTGAGCAGGTCACAGGTGTAGTACAAAGTACTACAGGGCTTATAGCTTCAGCAATGAAAATCCTAGAGTTGCAGGGTATAAAGGGGACTGTCCCAGGGTGATGCTGGGACTTGTAGTCTGGCCCCCAACACCCTGGGGTAAGAAATGCAAGAGCGGCTTCCTCAGATTTGCTCCTCTGGGATTGCATATGGGCTGCTGTTGGGGATGAGCCCCAAGAAGCCATGGGGCAAGTTTCCTTTTACGTGCTCGTTAGTTGTCACAGATCAGGGAGAGCATATGCCATTTGTCCCTTTGGGACTGGCTTATTTCACTAAGAATGATGTTTTCCAGATTCCTCCATTTTGTTGCAAATGACTGGATTTCATTTTTTTTCACTGCTGTGTAGTATTCTATAGAGTACATATCCCATAATTTTTTAATCCAGTCTTCTGTTGATGGGTATTTACACTGATTCCATGTCTTAGCTATTGAGCTGCAATAAACCTTGAGGTGCAGATGGCTCTTTTATTTGCCAATTTAATTTCTCTTGGGTAATTCTAAGGAGTGGAATGGCTGGGTTGTGTGGTAGGGCTATATTCAGGTTTCTGAGGAATCTTTAAACTGTCTTCCATAGTGGCTTTACCAGTTTGCATTCCCACCAACAGTGTATTAGTGTGCCCTTTTCCCCACATCCTCTCCGGCATCTGTTTGTTGATTTCTGTATGTAAGCCATTCTAACCGGGGTGAGGTGAAACCTCATTGTGGTTTTGATTTGCATTTCCCTGATGACTAGTGGTTCCTCATAGTGCTCCAAGTTGAAGGAGACCTCACAGTTTCCCTGTCTCATACCCTCAGAGCCATCATCCCTGGAGAAGTCAGCCTAGCAAGGGTGAGTGAGAGTCATAAGCAAGCCTTCCCAGACAGGTGCTTCTGCCAGTCAGGGAGGGGCCTGGCCTCCCTGGATGAGAGAGGATCCCATTCCATTTCCAAACAGTGAACTTTCTTCACCTTCCATTGTGACTTATTCTGCAAAGTCCATTCCAAGCTTCCTCTCCCACCCTGCAGCAGGGAGCTGGAGGCTTTGTGGAGACTGGCAGGGCATGGTCCCAAGAAGGTCTTGAGGCAGTTATTTTTGATCAATTATGGTTGAGACATATTAACCCAAATTCCCTTGGAAACACCTCAAGGCAAAACTTTTGAGCTGATGTCTGTTGGAGTAGAATCCCAGGGAAGAGAGTGAGGGAAAAGGGGAAATGCAGTAAGGAGCAAGAGAAAGCAGATATAAGGAGGTATGTCACCCAGTTGGCTACTCTGTAACCAAATAGATACTGCTCTTCTCAATGGAGCATATCTAGGAAGGCTGTTCCAAAAGACCATCTGATAACAGAATACTGGGAGAAGGAAGAGAGAAGAATTGATTTGGTGTCTCCTGGCATCGTTATACTCTGATGAAAGTTCTCCCCTATGAGGCCTTAACTCCTCTATTGCCACATTGTGTTACCTGATCCCTCTGGGGAGCTGCTGCAGAAGGCAGAAGGCAAATTCCATAATGTAGATGGTAGCACAAGCCAGCAGAATATCCTTGCCTGCGGGCCTGCTGCAGAAGCCTTGTGTGTCCTGCAGTATGGGAGATGGCAGGCATGGGGGTCAAGGTGCCTTGCCATGCTGCTGTGCATGGGGCGGCATGGGAGATTGGGAGCAGCTGCAACAGTGGACCCAGCTGGCTGTACAGGTTAAGCACTATAATGAAGTGGCCTCTCCCATGAAGACAGTTCTGAAACTCAATGGCTCCTTCCCAAACCACCTTCTCTATGGCCTCTAAGAATGTCAGAGTGCCAGGTGATCCTTCCAAAGGCTCCATGGTCACACTGAGCAGTAATCTGTGGCTGGGCTCATTTCAGAACACACAGAAACTGGCCACTGCATGGGCTCAGAGGGCATGGTGGTGGTTAGGAGACAGAATGCCAGGAAGAGGGAGTGATGGGGCCTCCTGGAGAGCTGTGTGCAGCTGTGGGGTCAGCCTCCTGCCTCTTGAATGGGGACTGTGAGCACCCAGAGGGCTGGGGCCATTATCAGGTCCTCATCCCGAGTGCTGCATATGGCACAGAGTAGGAACTGTGCCAATGCGATGGGCAGGGGACAGAGTGGTCCACCTCAGAGGAAGCCCTCCGCAGCATCTGAGCAGGGTAAATTCTCAGAGCCCTGAAGGGGGCGGGGGCATCCTGTGCTAGTGGCTGCCTGTGTGAAGTTGTGATTTACAGGGTTTTATGGCTCTGTTTTCAGATGTTCACTCACCGTTTACTACTCTGCTGCTAATAAACATCCTGTCGTAAATGATAAACGGGGCATCTTGTGGGGGATGTGGGAGCCGTGTTCCACGGAACACCCAACCCTGCCTGCGGATTACATGGCCCCAGATTTATTTTTTAAGATCTGTCGTTATTGTTGATGTGACTGAAATCCAAGAGAGGCAGACTGTGACTGTTGAAAACCTCTGAAAAGAAAGGGCCAGGGACTGCAGGGAGCTGTCCAGGGTCCTGGGGTGGAGGGACCAGCAACTGCTGAGCATTCCTGGCCATCCTCCTAAGGAGCTTGGTGAGCCGTGGTGGGGAGGGAATGAGAGGCCTTTTGGAGGTTCCAGAATGATGAAATGTCAGATTTTGCAGTGACCAGATGAGTGGCTAGAATATGAGCTGAGATAATTGGAGAAAGTTGGCCTTTATGGTGTAGGGAAAGCTGCTTTGGGCACTAAAAGAGGAGCCTCCCCTAGTTCCCAGGCTTGGCAGCACAGAGCGGGTGCCATGTGCACCGCCCTGCAGACCCAGAGTCTTCTGTTGGCACCCCCGGCCCTTGTTCAGGCTCCTCCTCCCCCTCCCTCCTCTCTTTTCCTCCCTTCCTCGTGCCCTCTCCATCCCTCCCCTGCCAGATCCAAGCTGCATGCCTGTTCCACGGTGGGGGGCTGAGATGGGGCAGGGCCAGGATACAGAGGCAGCTTGAAGGTGGGCTTGTGTCACTCAGGGAGGGAGGAAAGAAGCCATCCAAAGGAAAGTGAAAAGCTTCAAAGTGACTGGCAACTGGGAAGAGGCCAGTTTGGGCTTGCCAACTTTGGATTCAGGCAGACATGAGGCAGCTGGTGAACTGCCTGTTGCCCATGACGCTGGCATTTCAAGAGTAATGAGAAAAATGTGGAGAGTTGTCAGTCTGCTTTATCTTGGAGAAGCAATAGGCCTCAATTCCTTGAATTGAAGGTTGCACTTGAAAATGGAAAGAGATATATTTATTCTGCCGTCTGAAACAGAGTGAGAAATTTCCATGGGCTTGGCAGAAGCATTGGTGCAAGAGGCAGAATTGGTTTAGGACAATTCTCAGCATCCCTGGGTGTAAGGTTGAATCTTATCTGAGTCCAGAGAGGCCAATCAGGTTGTGCAGTTATTCCTCCAGGGCCTCAGCTTTCTTTAAGTCACTCTGTGCAGCAGCGTGTGACTTCTGGGCATGACACATTGGGGGGGGGGGGCGATGTTCCGGCTTTCTTATAGCAGAGGGGGATGTGATGTGTGTCCAAAGATTGGAAGAGGCAAGAGGAACTAGAAAGACCTGCTCTTCCCACAGTTCACACAATTCAGTTAATTGTAGATTCAGCTGCATAAAAAAATTCTTCTTTTAAAATTTAAATATTCCCTGGAAGGGCTAAGACTCAGACTGAAACACAGAGTTACTTAACATTTTTTAAATGTAGAGCAGCTGAGGCTCTGGCGCCTCTTCTCAGCTGGAATGGCCCAGGGGCTGCAGGGAAGAAGGGAACTGCTAGCCGCATCACTATCCTCTGGCACTAAGACTTTCGAGGTGCTGTTGAGCTGTAGGTCCTGCCTTGATCCCAGGACTGGGCAGAAATTCCCATGGCTCTGGGGCTGTGGGAAAGAAAAGTGCTGGCAGGCTTCTGCTTTTTTTTTTTTAATGTCTTGGCAATAGTTATAAGAACACGGCTTTTTTTTTTTATTTGACAGGTAGAATCATAGACAGTGAGAAAAAGAGACAGAGAGAAAGGGCTTTCTTCCATTGGTTCACTCCCCAAATGGCCTCTATGGCTGTCGGGCTGTGCCGATCCGAAGCCAGGAGCCAGGTGCTTCTCCTGGTCTCCCATGCTGGTGCAGGGCCCAAGGACTTGGGCCATCCTCCACTGCACTCCCGGGCCACAGCAGAGAGCTGGACTGAAAGAGGAGCAACCGGGACTAGAAGCTGGCACCCATATGGGATGCTGGCACCACAGGCGGAGGATTAACCAAGTGAGCCATGGTGCTGGCCAGAACATGGCTTTGTAATCACAGACTTAGGTTTGAATATCAGCTTCCCTGCTTAAGAGCTAGGGCAGTTACTCATCTTTGTCTGCTCCTTGTGTTGTGGAATGCAAGGAGGGAGTGTATAGGAGATAGCTGGCACACAGTAGGTCCATGTCAAACTAAGAGTCTCAGCAGGAGAGTTAATCAAGCTTTCTATCAAAAATGACAATTTTCTGCTCCAAATTGATGCTTCTTATTTATGTCCTGTGTCATGTTGAGTTGTTTAGAGCATTATAAACAGAATAATAAACCATAAAGGAAGTGACGGGCATCTTTGTTTCGGTCCTGTAGTATTTGACATTTAGAAATAATATCAGTTGGAAATAGAATCTCTTTATCATGCTGAGAAACAACTCATCTATTCTCACATTTTAAAATGTTATTTATTTGGAGTGCATTCAAATTCTATTAAAATATCCCTTTTGCACCTATTAAAATAATCATAAGCCTTTGTCCTATGTAAGTTGTGATAAGAAATACTCATAGATTTCTTAGTGTTAGACTAGTCTTATGTTTATGGGATACACTATCCATCAATGGAAACTATATTTTAATGTAGTGAGACTCATTGATAATATTTAACTTGTTTCCTGTCTTCACTCATTCAGCCCAAACTCCAGAAAGAAGCCAGAATTATCTTTCTAAAGCCCTCCCTTGATTCACCATTGTAATGGAAATAAAGCAAAACTCCTTATCCGGTCTGTAAGATCTTTTATTATCTGACTCTCACCCAGGTATCCTTGCATCCTCTCCCTGTCCCTTGTTCCTTTAATCCATTAGCACTAGTTTTGAACATATCAACCTTGCTTTGTCACAGGACAGTGTTCTTTTCCCAGATATTGTGTGGGCCACCTCTTTCACATCCTCCATAATCCAGCTCAACTCTCCCTTCTTAGAGTCTCTTGAACGTTATTTATTTATTTGAAAGGGAGAGTTACAAAGAGAGCGTCAAAGACACACACATACACACACACAGACACACACACACACGAGTGAGATTAATCTCTCTGTTAGTTCATTCTTCAAATGGCCATAATACTTGGGCCAGGTGGAAGCCAGGTGCTTGGAAGTCCACCCAAGTCTCCCATTTGGGTGGTAGGGGCTCAAGCACTTGGACTATCTTCTGTTGCTTTTCCAGGTGCATTTACAGGGAGCTAGACCAGAAGCAGAGTAACCAGACCATGAACCAGTGCTCATATGAGATGCCAGTGTAATAGGCAACAGCTTAATCAGTTGCATTACAACACCTGCCCTACCTCCTAAGCTTTCTAAATTAGGCCGCTTCACTATACCTCCACCAGTACATCCCCATATCCAATTTATTTTCTTGTTCCTGAAATGACCTTCTTCTGTTTCTTTGTCCATCTTCCCACTAGAATGTAGGAGTTTTGGATGTCTGGTCTACATCATTTACTTCTCTGAAGAACTGTTGCCTATGTGTGTGAAAATGTGTGCTTAATAAGCATATTCACAAACAAGATTATCTTATTATATTCTTTTTTAAAAAGATTTATTTATTTTATTTGAAAGTCAGAGTTACACAGAGAAAAGGAGGCAGAGAGAGAGAGAGAGAGAGAGAGAGAGGTCTTCCACCCACTGGTTCACTTCCCAAATGGCCATAACAGCCAGAGCTGGGCCGATCTGAAGCCAGGGACTTATTCCGGGTCTCCCATGTAGGTGTAGGGGCCCAGGCACTTGGGCCATCTTCCACTGCTTTCCCAGACTATAGCAGAGAGCTGGATTGGAAGTGTAACAGTCAGGACTTGAACCAGCGCTCATAGGGGATGCCAATGCTGCAGATGGAGGCTTAGCCTACTACACCACAGCACTACTGGAGCTGCAGGCAGTGGCTTCACCCACTATGCCACAGTGCAGGCCCCCCTTATTATATTCTTTAGTTTTTCATTTTTGTTCTTTGACCAAATTTTCTTTTCTTCTTTTTTTTTTTTTTTAACAGGCAGAGTGGACAGTGAGAGAGAGACAGAGAGAAAGGTCTTCCTTTACCGTTGGTTCACCCTCCAATGGTCACTGCGGCCAGCGCACTGCGCTGATCCAAAGCCAGAAGCCAAGTGCTTCTCCTGGTCTCCCATGCTGGTGCAGGGCCCAATGACTTGGGCCATCCTCCATTGCACTCCCGGGCCACAGCAGAGAGCTGGCCTGGAAGAGGGGCAACTGGGACAGAATCCGGCACCCCGACCGGCACTAGAACCTGGTGTGCTGGCGCCGCAAGGCGGAGGATTAGCCTGTTGAGCCACGGCGCCGGCCTCTTTGACCAAATTTTCAATAACTTCAAAGCTTTACTTGGATATCTTCTCATTTTTTTTTAATCCTATGCTTGGGATCAGCTTATGTATGAAGGTACTTCATAAAGTTTGTGGAAAATGGAATGAAGTGATAAGCTTATTTTGATGCAAAAATTTTTGAAACCAATGCAGAGTTTTTTTTTTTTTAAGTAATATGAATGTCCATGAATTTTTTGAATATGTCTCATGTACATGGAACTCAAAATTGTTTTGCAGCAAAAAAAAAACTTATCTTTTAACTTCTTTTTGAAGTCAAAGCACAGGACTCTTAGAGTGGAATGAGACCTTAAAAATTACTTAGATCCTTGGCTTGTTCAGTGCAGGATGTGTCCTGTCTATCCTAGAAGTTGCCCGCTCAGCCACTGTAGATCTTTCCAGGAGCTGGCATGAATATGGAACTGCTGTGTTCTGGTATGCACCCTGAGATCTCATCTTTCCTTCTCAGGGAGAAAGATGACTGCAGAAGGAAACCTGATGCATGTTTTGGGATCAAATAAGGGAAGTAGGTGTCTGACTTGAGTGAGATCTTATCCACCCTACGTGTCTTTGAGCCATGGAAGGAAGCCCTGGTCTTTGGTGTCCAACCTTCCTAGAAACTGAGTGGCCTTAACAAGCTCCCTGTCAATTGCTCTTGGTTCAGTTTGGAGATTCCTGCTCCAATGTGGAGATACAGCAGTTTTACCTTGGTATTCATGAGTGACTGGTTCCAGGATCTTCTGCAGATACCAAAATCCATGGATGCTCAAATCTCTTATATAAGATGGCAAAGTGTTTACACAGACTTCCATATACTTTAAATCATGTCTAGATTACTGATAAAACCTAACACAATAGGAGTGCTGTGTAAATAGCTGTTATACCCTACCTGTTCAGCACAGACACACTGTCAAACATTTTTTCTGTGATTGGTTGAATCTAGGCATGCAGAATCTGCAGACATGGACCCTATGGGTATTAAGGGCCAACTCTATCTATTTCCCTTCTTTTTCTAATTTTATTTCTTTCCTGTGTTGATTGTGTCTTCCTTCTTCCTCTTAGCAACATTGTACTATTTATCCATAGTCTTTTAGGGAACAATGGAGAGGACATACACCAGGCAGTTTCCTGCCCATCTCTGCAAAGGGGTTTCCCATTTTGTAGAACAATTCTCGCCGATGTCTCGTCTGCTTCGCCTCAACTATGAGCCCCTGGGTGAGGAATTTGTCTTTAGATGCTCAGTGACATTTTAGTGTCTGCCATACAGCAGAGAAGGGATTCATACTGGATAAACAGATCCACAGTGTTGCTTTGCCAGTGACTCCAGGAGCATGTGTGTGGCACCCCAGAAAAAAAAGGGGCACCAGCTACGGTTACAACATCGATGCTGACGCCTACTTGCTGTATGACGCTTTAGTATTTTCTGAGCTTTATTTATTTTTTCATAAAAATGGAACTCTTAAATATAGAGAGGATATCAAGAAAAGGTCATAAAGGCCTCCTTTGCAGGTGCCCCATGGTATGAGTGACAGCAGCCACTCTTATTAATCTTTTTTGTTCTCTCAGTAGCCCTCAGTTTATTTACCCTGACTAATTATCTTCAGCAAGGGGGTCTCTCTACCCCCTCAACAGACCTAATTACCGACGTGAAATCATATACAGGGAGCAGAGCTGCCATCTGCTCTGTGGCCCCTGGAACAGGGTCTCCCCCTCCCTCTCTGGAGCCCTGGAGCAGGTGTAGGAGGCTGAGCAGGCAGACTCTCCTTGCTGCTAGTAGCACCTGAATTTCTGGGAATCCTGCTAACAGCTCAAACCAGCAAGCTAAAACAGCTGCTGTTTCCTTGAAGACTGCCAGTGCTGTATACATGTAGGAAGCCTTCCTACTCCCAGCTTCTTTTGCTTTTTCCTCCCTCTCCCCACCAATTTTTTTTTTTAATTTTTAAATAATTATTAGAATTTTCTGTCAATGGCGGT
Organism: Sylvilagus floridanus; assembly: GCA_949820135.1. NCBI lineage: Eukaryota > Metazoa > Chordata > Mammalia > Lagomorpha > Leporidae > Sylvilagus > Sylvilagus floridanus. Next base: position 127,516,278 of record OX463225.1, read on the forward strand.
GATACAGGAAAGGGGATTGCTATCTGAACTTTGTAGCATGAGGACATCTGGGGCAGAGAGAGGGTGTGGGTAGGTACAGGGCAGGTCCAGCCAAATGGTTTTGGGGTCTGAACAACCTCTTTCTCCAGGAGATTCATGATGTGGAGGAAGCAATATACAGGGCCCAGGGAGGCTGGCGCTACGAATCATCTTGCTTTCAGTGCATCTAGGGATGTGAGTGGGTCAACTTCCTATCTCTTATATGAGATGAGGGGTTGACCTAAGTGACTTCCAAGGTCCTTTGTTCCAAAGGTCCCTGATCTCTTTCTGTATTCCTGGGCTGTCTCTTCATATTATCCCAACGATGGGATCATGCCCCTGATCCTGTGCTTCATTCTCTAGATTGGCTCCTTGTGATCGAATCTTCTATAGGATGATGGATGAGGGAGGCGTACATTGTAACATAAACTTATTTTCATCTTCCCAGGGGTCTTTCTTGAAAAGACAAAATGTTTTCAAATATAAAAGGTAGAATTGCTGAAGTTAGAGCTTCAGGCACTGTACAGGGAGCAGGAGACTGTATGTGTGTGTGAGGGGTGAGTCAGGGCTGGAGGGTGGTGGTGAGAGGGAGGGGACTTGTCAATCATCCCTCAGATCTCCCCATAGACACTACGGTAGTATGGTAAGACACACCATCCATGCATCGCCTGACCTAGGCTGTTGTAACAACGTTGGCTGTCACTTACTGTGTACCTGTTGGATACTAGGCATTGTCTGGATCAGTGTCTAATTCTTGGGAATCCTGCAAGGTGGGAATTCTGGTGTTTGTCACTTACAGCTCCAGTTATTCTGAGTAGCCTGGGGTCTCTGGTGTGTAGCATCCTGCAGTGTGGTGGAAGCTGTTGGTGTCGTGAGCTGAGGTTGGATGCAGAAGGGAGCTCCTTGACTGGGGAGGGAGGATTTGACCACTCAGAAGTCATAACCTGTGAGCTGATAACAGTTTAGTGCCGTGGCACAACAAATGACTTCTTAAAGAAAGCCAACAGCTAGTGTTCAGCATGTAGGTAAAACAGAAATGAAGGGGGTTAAGGACAAGTGCCCAAAATAGAAATTTATATTCAAAATCAGAGGATGGAATTTAGCAGTGGCTCAGAATCAGCACACAAATGCTCACCAAATTTTTACATAGGATTAAGATATTCATAGGAACCCTTTTTTTTAAAAAAATATTTATTTATTTATTTGAAAGTCAGAGTTACAAAGAGAGAGAAGAAGAGAAGAACCGGTGCCGTGGCTCACTAGGCTAATCCTCCGCCTGTGGCACCGGTACTCCGGGTTCTAGTCCCAGTTGGGGCGCCGGTTCTGTCCCGGTCGCTCCTCTTCCAGTCCAGCTCTCTGCTGTGGCAAGGGAGTGCAGTGGAAGATGGCCCAAGTCATTGGGCCCTGCACCCCATGGGAGACCAGGATAAGCCCCTGGCTCCTGGCTTCGGATCAGCACAGTGTGCCGGCCACAATGTGCCAGCCGCAGCAGCCATTGGAGAGTGAACCAATGGAAAAAGGAAGATCTTTCTCTCTGTCTGTCTCTCTCTCACTGTCCACTCTGCCTGTCAAAAAAAAAAAAAAAAAAAAAAAGGAAGGAGAAAAAGCCTGCTTGTCAGTTGGTGCTGGATGTGGCTGGAACATGGCTAATAACCAGTTGAACTGTACTGTGGGATTTTTGTAAGTATTATGAAAGAAAATCTTGGAAAAACTGGTGCTCTGATGTAAGGGAAAACCTTGAATGCCAGCCTAAGGAAGTTGGATAGTCTACAATATGCTGCAAGAACAAACATGTGTAAGATTGCAGAGACCTGAATTCACAAATCTAAAATCTTACTCATGTCTCAAGTCTTTCTCAGGGCAGCAGGCCATCTGCTCCCTGTCCCCTTCACTCTGGGCTTATGCTTATGGAGCTGCCACCATCTGGACTGTTGCAATTTGCTATGGCTTCTCTGCTTCTGATCCAGCTCCCCGTTAATGCACCTGGGAAAGCAGCAGAAAAATGGCACAAGTACTTGGGATCCCGCCATCCATGTAGGAGACCCAGATGGAGTTCCAGGCTCTTGGCTTTGACCTGGCCCAGTTTTTGCTGTTGGCAGGCATTTGGGGAGTATACCAGCAGGTGGAAGATCTGTTTCTGTTTTGTCTCTGTCTCTCTCTTTTTCACTCTGCCTTTCAAATAAGTAAATAAATCTTAAGAAAAAAGTTCACCATATGATCATGGAGAGGGGCAGGAAAGACAATCCTACCACGGGCTTGGAAAGAAGAGAACTGCAATATTGGTGAAGAAAACTCTTTTTTTTTTTAAAGATTTATTTATTTATTTATTTGAAAGTAAAAGTAACACGGAGATAGACGGAGAGAGAGAGAGAGAGAGAGAGAGAGAGAGAGAGGTTGGTCCTCCATCCGCTGGTTCACTCCCAAATGGGCCGCAACAGCTGGAGCTGTGCTGATCTGAAGCCAGGAGCCAGGAACTTCTTCTGGGTCTCCCATATGGTGCAGGGGCCCAAGGACTTGGGGCGTCTTCTACTGCTTTCCCAGGCCATGGCAGAGAGCTGGATTGGAAGTGGAGCAGCCGGGACTTGAGCCAGGATCCATATGGGATGCCGGCACTGCAGGCAGATCTTAGCATACTATGCCACAGCACAAGCCTAAAGATTTCTTTTATTTATTTGAAGGGCAGAGTAATAGAGGGCTAGGGCTAGGGCAAGAGAAAGAGAGAAATCGATATTCCATCTACTGGTACACTCTTCAAAAGGCCAAAGTGACTAGGGCTGGCCCACGCTGAAGCCAGGAACCTGGAACTCCATTTATGTCTCCCACATAGGTGGCAGGGGCCCAAGTCCTTGGGACATCTTTTGTTGCCCTCCCAAGGCATATTAGTGAAGTAACACCTTGACAGTTGGGACTCCATTTTAGAGCACCTGAGACTCCATCTTGAGAAAGCATGCCCCTACCGTGAGACTCTGCTCTGAAACCATGATCTAAAACTCAGACAGTAACAGTACTCACACAGTAACAGTATACTGCGTCCCACATGGCAGAGCATAGAAAGTCCCTAGCATGATTGATCAAGGTTAAAACAGATAGGCTGCACCTGGATTAATGTTTTGATTGTAATATATCTATTGTCAAGATTGCGATTGTATTAGTCTTGCAAAGGCCTTAGGTCAGTTTGACCCTAGTAACCATATAGTCCTCCCTCCTCCAATCCTAGCAAACATGTATTCCCCCTCCTGTTTGTTTGCCTTTGTAAACCCTGTTGCTTTGGACTTTGGAGTCGAGAGTTCTTTGGGGCATGAACCAATTCTCGGCCGTGGCGATAAATGACTCCAAAATTTATCAGTGTGTGGTGTTCCTCTGTCAGCATTCGCTCAGGCACAACATTAGCAAGGAGCTGATGAGAGGTGGAGCAACAAGGACTCAAACTGGCACTCAGGGAATGCTGGCATCACAGGCGGCAGGTTAGCCCATTGGACCGCAGCGCCAGCCCCTACGCAGTTAGTCTTTAAGGGTTGCCTTTGTCTTTTTATTGAGCACATTTTGCTATTTCTTGTGTACATGACAATCAGTGATAATCATTAGAAATATTTATTTCCTAGACTGAAGAGAACTGTTTAGTCCTCTTGTCACGTTCTTCCCTAAGGTACCAAGGCCAATTTCCTAAGTGAAACATCTGGGGACTGCTCCAGTCTGGTTTGCTATGTCTGGCATGCTGGCCTTTCTTCTAGTTCCTGGTCTAATGGATACATGAGTCTGGTAGCTTCTGGCTCCAGAAAGATTGATGTGGGCAGCTTTGGCAGTGACAAGTCAGGAGATCAAAGTGTCTTTTGAAAACTGCATTGCTGCTGACAGCCCCAAGCTTGATTAGATTGTGACTGGATTACAGGGCCCCGATGCAATTAGCTGCTTCTCTCGCTTCCCCACCCAGCACAGGCAAGGCTGCCGGGCAGGGCCAGATGGAGGCAGGGGTATAAATCCCCTCTGTCTCACATAAAGTGTAATTTGGTTTCAGTGAAGTCAAAGGCTGTGCTTGGTCTGCCTGCATGCCAGCCTGTGTTGCATTGCTTCTTGACATTGGAGATTCTGCTTTGCCACAGAGACACCCTGGCTAAAGGCAAGGGCAGGAGCAATGCAATCTGTGGTCAAGGGTTCAGGCCAGGGGGAGGGGAGGGAATAGGTGGGAAGGACAAAAAGGGGAAGAGGGAGTGGAAGAGAGCCTTGCTCACTCTAGGGGGTGGGGCGTGTTAACAGCATGTGGGCCTAAGATCTTTGAACCAAGTCTATGAGATGAAGAGCCTGAAGATTTTAAACTTGTGTAGAGGAGAAAAAAATGATTTCTCATAGGATTGTGAATATTTGAAACCAAATACCCTGTGAATAAAGGACTCCCATAGTCTTCCCTCTGCTTCTTACTAGCTGTACAATCTGCGCAAGTCGCTGCTTATCTCTGGCTTCTGTTTCCTTCATATTTGAGACGAGAGGGAGGTACTAGAACTTGAAATTTCTTCTGGTTTGCTTTATTTGGAAAGTATTAGTAAGACCTCTAATAATCTATTTAAAATTATATACACATGCATCCATCTCTGGCATCAGTTTATTAGTTAAAAGTACACCTTTGGGCTAAGACTCAATTTCTCCTTCTGCAAAGTGGCAATGAAAGTGGTAGAAACTTCTAGATTGTCAAAATTTAAACTAGATAATATAGCGATGTCTGCACAGTCTTGATGTAGAGACTACCTAGTCCCACACCTTGAAGTTTCGTTTGTCTCTCGTTTTGGACCCAAGTATCCTGCTGCAAAAACTCTCTGCTAGATCATTGGTCAGGCCAAGAAACATCCACGTCTGATCCTCCTCTTCATATTTATTGGAGCAGAAGGTAGTGGAGCTGCACTGTATGCCTGTGTCTGGCATCGTTCAATCAAGATGTCAGAAAGAATAACTGTCCCAATCGCTCAAGTGATTGGGACAGAAAGAATAACCCAGAACCCTGGAATGAATTTGGTCCCAGTGATCAATGCAAGTTCTACTCAGTGAATGTGGATTACAGCAAACAAAGAGACAAGGTCCAGACTCCTAAATGAGATGTTTCCCCATAAAACTGCTTAGAACGAAGGTCCTCCAGAAACCATCTGCACAATTCTCCACTGAACTGGGAAAAATTCCTCCTCTAAATGTGTGCAGCCATCTTGAGTTATTGGAGTGTATTACACTGAGGAAGAAACATGTAAAACATGAGAAAATATTAGCTGATACATAGCAAGTGCATAGCATGACACCTAATAAGTGAATGCTTAAATATAATTGTTATTATTGTTACTGCTGTTATTATTTGTGTGATTGTCCATCTAGCGATAGCTACTTGGCAATACAGCTAGAAGGAAAATCTGCATGGAATTCTTCCTGAATATCTGCAGTATTCCCAGAAACCTGATGGCACTGGGAGACTGCAACGTGTGAAAATGTTACTCTGTGCTTGTTGGACAGGTGGGACAATCCAAAACAAACATAGTGACAGAGTATACCCTGTGAGTAGGCTTGGCAATGTAGAAGTTCAGAGAAGTGTTGGAGAATTTGGGCTTGATGGCAAGAGTGAAATTGGTGGGCAAGCAGACTTTAATGGGGGGTTGTGGTGGACATTTCAGGTAAGGGGGAGCAAGAAGGTGACTGGAGCCAACATGGCCTGTGAGACAAAGTCCTTCCACCCATATGTGTGTGAGATTCTCCCAGCATTCCCGGTGATCAGTGATGTGTGTGAGTCAACTCTCTCACCTTTGCTTGCTTCTAACCTTGTCAGAGCTGGGATGTGCATGCATGTGAACATAACTGTGTTCATGTACGTTGTGGTTTCAGAACCTGTAAACAATAAAGATGACTAAGTGAGATAGATGTTTCAGGGAGCCAAGAGGTGTTAGAAGGTTCTTTCTTTCTGCTCTTTTTTGCTTTTTCTAACCCAATGTTGAGCAGTAGTCAGCTATCACCTGCACTTCTGCTAATGGTAGGATTTGCTCAAGTGTTTGCACAGTCCAGACTCTTGGAGGAGGCCCTGGCAGGTGTGCTCACAACTTCATCATAGGCAGTGGTGGGGATGGGGAGAGGGAGTTGTGATCCCCTTCACTGCTTTCCTGGGGATGCTGTGACAGCAAATTATAACACCGTCAGCTAGATTGGGATGCTGATAGAAGCATAAAGATCAAGCCAGCCTGATTTCTAAACAAAGAGGCTTGTAAGAGATTCTGCTGTTGTTCTATTCCCTTCTGCAGAAGTTCCTCTTTGGGGAAATAGGTCCTGATGCTGGTTTAATCTACTAAGAACAGTAGACAGCCATGGCTGTCTTCTATACCATCTGTTCCTTAGGAGAAAGGGAAAAATAATTTTTTTAGTGCGATCAGATTTTCCTCAAGGTTCTGTGACTTTCTGTGTGTGTGTGTGTGTGTGTGTGTGTGAAAATTAAGATTTATTAGAAAAACAGAAAATACCTTTATGATAAACTAATTTTATTTGTAATGAGCACCATGTCTGGGCTTGGTTCTGTCACTTTCCCTCAAGTAGGTGGCAGGGGTGGTTCAGTCCCAGGTGTCGGGCTGTGTCGGTGCCTCAGTGGTGGGCACCTAGAGCATGTGGATCTTAGGAGGGTCTTGACTGTGTCCTGGAGGTGGTGATGTTTGAAATGGGTTGGGAGTGGGAGTTCAGTGGCATGACCTTCACTTAGGAGGTTTTTATTTTCTAATGATTATTGAGCACTGAACCCTCTATTATGTTTATTCATTCGACTTTCAGCTAACCCCTTTTCAGGACACATTATATGCCGGACACTCTTGTGGGCACTGGACCTCACCATGAATAAGACAGGCTCAATTCCTGCCCCTCAAGGAGCTTAGTTTGTAAGACAGACAGATCACAAACAATTGAAAAAATAAACAGAATACTTAAAGATTGGTGTGTGGGATGTAGAGCAAAGGGAGACTATTTCATACCTCTTTATTTCCCCATCTACTTGTAGCTCCCCTTTTCCCACCCCTAGATGGTCTTATGCCTCATAGTATACTGTGAAAACAGGAAATCAGCCATGAATTCCTTCATCTTCTTGCCATCAAGTCTGAAAAATGAAAATATATTTTCTTCCTCTGTTAACAACAGGGGCTGTATTCTTTTTTAAAATTTAAAAAATTATATATATATATATATATGTTTATTTGTTTATGTATGTGAGAAGGCAAGACATCGATCTTCCATCTGCTTGTTGAGTTTCCAATGGCCACAACCACCAGATCTGGGCCAGGCCAAAGCAGAGCCAGAACTCCCTGTGAGTCTCCCACATGGGTGAGAGGAGCCTGGGCACTTGGATCGTCTTCTGCTGTCTCTGCAGGTGCATCAGCAGGAAGCTGGCTTGGAAGTGGAGAAGCTGGGACTCCAATGAAATAGGATGCCCACTTCACAAGTGGTGGCTTAACCCACCATGCCACAGTGTGGGCTGCTCTTTCCCCCATTAAACCTCAATCTTTGCCATTATCTTCTGGCTCTTGTTTCTTTTCTCTCCCTTAATAAATGCACCTCTTTGATAATTCATTTTCTCCCCCATCATCCTCAGTCTCCCTCTCTTGGCTGGACCATCCCTAAACCCTTCAGGAACACAGCCATCTGCACGTCCAAACAGCCCCTCCTTTGGCCTCCTTTCTCTATCTGGGTACTTTTCTGTTTCTCCTCCAGTGTTTGTTTATTTGAAAATATTACTCTTTTACCCTCTCTCTTGAAATACTGTGTTTTGCTGTGCACATAATTGTAATGCCAAGTTATTTTCTTGCTAGACATGTAAGTTGTATCTCCACTGTTTTCTGGTTGCTGCTGTTGCTACAGAGAAGTTAGCTGTTATTTCAGCGGTCACTTCTATGTAAGTAATTTTCCATTGTTATTAGGCTACTTTCACAAGCTTCCCTATGTCTTTTTGTGTCATGCAGTTTTATTACTATACTAGGTGTGGGTTCCTTTCTATTTCTCATATCTGGGACAATTTCCTCCCCAGATTTTTGGATTCATACTTTTCATTAGCTCTGTAAAATCTGTGGAATCATTATCTTAATTATTGCCTCTCTTCTATTCTGCTTGTTTCCCCTCCTGGGATTCTAGTATGTTAGATTGTCTCATTCTATTCTCAATAACTATTTCTTTTTTATATTTTCATTTTTTTAATTTCACTTGGCTGTATTCTGACTGATATTTGGATATGTTTTCCAGCTGACTAATTCTTTCCTAAATTGAGTCTAAAACTAACAGTTTAGCTAGTCCATCAACTTTTTGATTTTTATAGTTTTCATTATTAGTTTTAGTCATTGTTTCTTATTCTCTAATAGTTTTCATATTGGGTGTTTATCATTGTAATTGTATATTTTATTTCTTTAAATATTTAATACAAGGTTGTTTTGTTTTAAAAAATACTCTATGTCAGTCAAGAGCCTACGCACCAGCATTGGAAAGTGAGGAGAGACCAGACTGCAGCAGCCCAAGCCACAGGTACTAAAGCTGCAGGAAGAGCTAGTGGGAACCAGGCTTGGAGCCCCGTGGGGGATAGTGTACCTGCCAAACTAGAGGAAGGGAAAAACAAAGGAGCGACACATTTCTCTCTCCCCAATCACTTTACAATGGCATCCTGTAACAAGCTGATAGAGTGGGCACCATTGTGGACATACATAACAGCTGTGCCAGCTTGTGTCCATGCCCAGCAACCAGCTGAGTGGAGACTCCTGACTCTGGTTGGGGGAACTATCAGGGGGCTGGGTACTCATGACTGTGGGAGGCTTCTGTGCTGGGATTGTTAAAAAAAAAACAAAGGCTGTGTAGGAGGACTCATGGTGTGGTTGGAACTTTGGACAGTCACTGTGCGTGACTACACGTGCTTAAGGCTTCTTGGTTACCTGGTGAGGGACATTGCTGGGGAATCTGAACTTAACACTGAGGACTGCACAGATCCTTTGTGTGGTCCTTGGGGCAGAGCAGACTAATAGTATACCCAATGGGGCTAGTGCTCAGGCATTGATCTCCTTTGAGGAGAGGAGCTCAACGGAGCAGAATAAACCTCCCTTCTGATTAAAGAAAAAAGAGGATATTTACCGTGCCAAACCTGGGTATGTCACCTTAGACAAGGAAAAATACTCAGGAAAGTGAAGAGGCAACCAACATAATGGGAGAACTTGTTTGCAAACTGTGCAACTGATAAAGGATTAATACCAGAATATATAAAGAGATCAAGAAACTCCACAAGAATAAAACAAAAAACCCAGTTAAGAAATGGGCAAATGGCTTAAACAGCCTTTTTTTTTTTTTCAAAAGAGGAAATCCAAATGGCCAACAGCCACATGAAAAAATGCTCAGGATCACTAGCCATTAGGGAAATGCAAATCAAAACCACAATGAGGTTTCACCTCACCCCAGTTAGAATGGCTTTCATACAGAAATCAACAAACAACAAATGCTAGTGAAGATGTAGGGAAAAAGGTACCTAATCCACTGGTGGTGGGAATGTAAACTGGTAAAGCCACTATGGAAGACAGTATGGAGATTCCTCAGAAATCTGTATATAGACCTACCATTTGACCCAGCCATCCCACTCCAGGGAATTTACCCAAAGGAAATGAAATCAGTAAACAAAGGAGTTATCTGCGTCTCCATGTTTATTACAGCTCAATTCACAATAGCTAAGACATGGAATCAACCTAAATGCCATCAACTGAGTTGCTTCTTTGCTTTCCCGAGTGTTCCTTTTGCAGTACAGATGCTTCTCAATTTGATGTAATCCCATTTGTTGATTTTGGCTTTGATTGCCTGTGCCTCTTGGGTCTTTTCCAAAACCTCTTTGCCTATGCCAATGTCTTGCAGGGCTTCCCCAATGTTCTCTAGTAATTTGATGGTATCAGGATGTAGATGTAGATCTTTAATCCATTTTGAGTGGATTTTTGTGTAAAGTGTAAGGTAGGGGTCCTGCTTCATACTTCTGTGTGTGGAAATGCAGTTTTCCCAGCAGCATTTGTTGAAGAGACTGTCCTTGCTCTTGGGAATGGCTTTAGCTCCTTTGTCAAATATAAGTTGGTTGTAGATACTTGGATTGATTTCTGGTGTTTCTATTCTGTTCCATTGGTCTATCCATCTGTTTCTGTACCAGATCAGGCTGTTTTGATTATAACTGCCCAGTAGTATGTCTTGAAATCTGGTATTATGATGCCTCAGGCTTTGTTTTTGTTATATAAGATTTCTTTAGTCATTCGAGATCTCCTGTGCCTCCATATGAATTTCAGCATGATTTTTTTCTAGATCTTAGAAGAATGTATTTGGTATTTTGATTGGTATCACACTGAATCTGTAAATTGCTTTTGGAAGAATGGGCTTTTTGATGATATTGATTCTTCCAATCCATGAACATGGGAGATTTTTCCATTTTTTTGGTATCCTCTTCTATTTCTTTCTTTAATGTTTTGTAATTCTCATTGTAGAGATCTTTGAAATCCTTGATTAAATTTATTCCAAGGTATTTGATTTTTTTTGTAGTTATTGTGAATGGGATTGATCTTAGAAGTTCTTTCTCAGATATGGCATTGTCTATGTGTACAAAACTTTTTTGTGTATTGTCTTTATATCCAAACTCTTCTATGAGTTCCAATCGTCTTTTAGTGGAGTCTTTTGGATCCCCTTTATATAGAATCATGTCATCTGCAAATAGGAATAGTTTGACTTCCTCCTTCCCAATTTAAATCTCTTCAATTTATTTTTCTTGCCTAATGGCTCTGGCTAAAGCTTACAGGACTATATTGAATAGTAAGGGCAAAAGTAGGCATCTTTGTCTGGTACCAGATCTCAGTGGGAATGCTCCCAACTTTTCCCCATTCAGTATAATGCTGACCATGGATTTGTCATAAATTGCCTTGATTATGTTGAGGAATGTTCCTTCTATACTCCATTTACTTAGAGTTTTCATCATGAAAGGGTGTTGCATTTTATCAAATGCTTTCTCTGCATCTAATGAGATAATCAGATTGTGTTTGTTAATCAGTTTGCTAATGTGATATGTCACATTGATTGATTTGGGAATGTTGAATCAACCCTGCATACCAGGGATAAATTCCAGTTGGTCTGGGTGGATGATCTTTCTGATGTGTTGTTGGATTCTATTGGCTAGAATTTTGTTGAGGATTTTTCCGTCTATGTTCATCAGGGAATCTGGACTGCAGTTCTTTGTCTCTGTTGCATCTTTTTCAGGTTGAGGAATTAAGGTGATGCTGGTTTCATAGAAAGAATTTGGGGGGATTCCCTCCCTTTCAATTGTTTTGATTAACTTGAGAAGACTTGGAGTTAGTTCTTTAATTGTCTGGTAGAATTCAGCAGTGAAACCATCCAGTTTTGGGCTTTTCTTTGGAGGGCCTTTATTACTGATTCAATTTCCATCTTGGTTATGGGTCTGTTAGGTTTTTTTCTGTAGGCTCAATTTAGGTAGGTTCTACGTGTCCAGGAATCTATCCATTTCTTCTGCGTATCCTGGATTGTTGGCATACAGCTCTTTTTAGTAATTTCTGATGATTCTTTTTATTGCTGTGGTGTCTGTTGTTAACATTTCCTTTTTCATCTCTAATTTTATTGATTTGGATCTTCTCTCTCCTTTTTTTGGTTAGTGGACTAAGGATATGTCAATGTTGTTTATTTTTGCAAAAAAACCCAGCTCTTCATTTTGCTCATCTTTTGTATTCGTTTTGTTTCAATTTTGTTGATTTCTTCTCTAATCTTAATTTTTTGTTTTTTCCTACTAGTATTGGGTTTGGTTTGCTGTTGTTTTCCTAGATCCCTAAGATGCATTAATAGCTCATTTATTTGGTGCCTTTCCAATTTCTTAATATAGACACCAACTGCTATAAATGTTCATTTTAACACTGCTTTTGCTGTATCCCATACAGCAAAAGTTTTGATATGTTGTATTGTCATCTTCATTTTTTCCATAAATTTTTTGATTTCTCTTTTGATTTCCTTGAGGATCCACTGTTCATTCAGGAGCATGTTGTTTTGTATCCATGTGTTTGCATATGTTCTAGAGATTCCTGATTTGCTGATTTCCAGCTTCACTCCATTGTGGTCCAAGATGATGCATGGTATAATTTCAATTTTTTTTTTTTTAAATTTGCTGAGACTTGTTTTATGGCTTAGTATGTAGTAGAGAAAGTTCTATGAACTGGTGAGAAGAATGTGTATTCTGCAATTGTAGAATGGAAAATTTGGTAGATATCTGTTAGGTCCATTTGGTCTATAATGTTGATTAACTCTGCAGTTTCCTTGTTGATTTTCTGTCTGGTTGATCTGTCCATTGCTGAAAGTGGGGTATTGAAGACTCTCATTATTATTGGCTTTGAGTTTATGTCTCCCTTTAGATCCCTTAACATTTCTTTTAAATAACCAGGTGCCCTGAGGTTAGGTGCATATACATTTATAATAGTTACATCTTTCTGCTGAAATTTGACCTTAATCATTACATAGTGCCCTTTTTCTATTTTAACAGTTTTTGCGTTAAAGTCTATTTTGTCTGATATTAGAATGGCTACACCAACTCTTTTTTAGTTTCTGTTGGCATGAAATATCTTTTTCCATCATTTCAATTTTAAACCGCATGCATCTTTGTTGGTGAGATGTGTTTCTTGTAGACAGCAAATAGATGAGCTTTGTTTCTGAATTCATTCAGCCAGTCTGTGTCTTTTAACTGGAGAGTTAAGGCCATTTACATTCAATGTGAATATTGATAAGTAATGACTTTGCCCTGCCATTTTTCCAAAAATATTTCTTTTTTTTTACTTTGAATTTCCTTTTAATTTTTACTGAGAGATTTTCCTCCTTTACCTTCTTTTCATAGTGATGACCATGTTTCTGTGTTTCTGTGTGTAGTACATCCTTAAGCATCTTTTGCAGGGCTGGATGGGTGGTAACAAATTCTTTCAATTTCTGTTTGTTATGGAAGGTTTTTATTTCACCTTCATTCATAAATGAGCACTTTGCAGGGTATAGTATTCTGGGTTGACAGTTTTTTTCTCTTTAGTCTTGGAACATATCTCACCATTCTTTCCTAGCCTGTAGAGTTTCTGATGAGAGGTCCACTGGGAGTCTAATTGGAGATCCTGTGAAAGTAATCTGGCATTTCTCTCGTACACATTTTAGAATCTTTTCTTTATGTTTTATTGTGGTGAGTTTGGTTACAATGTGTTGTGGTGAAGATCTTTTTTGATCATGTATATTAGGAGTTCTATGTGCTTCTTGTACTTAGATGTCCCTCTCTTTCTCCAAATTATGGAAGTTTTCTGTTATTATTTCACTAAAAAGGCCTTCTAATCCTTTCTCTCTTTCCATGCCTTCAGAAACTCCTAGAACCTGTATGTTGGATTATTTGATAGTATCTTGTAGATTCCCAACAGTTTTTTAGTTTTCTAATGTCCTCTTCTTGTTTTTGGTTTGACTGTATAATTTCCTGTGCTTTGTCTTCTAAGTCCAATATTCTTTATTCTGCTTCACTGATTCTGTTGTTAAGGCTTTCCACTGCATTTTTAAAATTTGTTCTATTGAATTCTTCATTTCCAAGATTTCATTTAAATTTCTCTTTAAGATCTCAATTTCATGGGAGAAATTTTCTTTCACGTCCTGTACAGGTTTCATTAGTTCATGCATTTGCTTCTGATTACTTCTATGTAATCTTATAATCAATTTTTTTTGAATTCCATTTCTTGCATTTCTTCAATCTGATTATCTTTACAATCTAATATTGAAGTATTGTGTTCTTTTGGGAGAGTCATGTTGTCTTCCTTATTCTTGTTTCTTGAATTTGTGCATTTGTTATCATGGCATTTGTGGAGATATTTGTTGGTTTCTTTATTTTATCACTGTGGCAGCTTTTATCTTTGGATTATGTCTGAATGGATTAGTGGAGTGTCTGCTTTCAGTGAATACCTAGAGACATGTGGTGGGTGTGGCCAGGGAGCTCTAAGGAGTTCTCCAGGGTGAAGGGCTTGTCTAAGGTGACACACCCAGGTTTGGCATGGTAAATTTCTCTCTCTCTCTCTCTTTTTAATCAGAGCGGAGGTTTATTATGCTCAGCTGAACTGATCTCCTCAAAGGAGACCAATGCTTGAGTGCTTGAGTGCTATCACCATGGGTATAATATTCGTCTGCTCTGCCCCAAGGACCACACAAAGGATCTGTGAAGTCCCCAGCATAAGCTCAGATTCCCAGCAATGTTCCTCACCAGGTACCAGGGAGTCCTGAGGTTGTGGAGCCTTCCACAGTGACTGCCCAAAGAACCAGCCACACCGTGAGCCTTACCACACAGCCTCAGTGTTTTCACAGTCCTGGCACACAAACCTCCCACAGTCATGAGCACCCAGCCCCTCTCAGTTCTCTGCACCAGACTCAGGAGTCTCTGCTTGGCTAATTGCTGGGTGCAGACACAAGCTGGCACAGCTGTAATGTATGTTCAAAATGGCGCCTGCTCTATTGGCTTGTAACAGGATGCTGTTGAAAGGTCATCAGGGAGAGAGAAATGTATCCCTCCTTTTTTTTTCTCCTCTAGTTTGGCTTGTACACTCTCTCCCATGGGGCTCTAAGCCGAATTCCCTCTTGGCTCTTCATGCAGTTTATCACCAGTGGCTTGGGCTGCTGCAGTCTCGTCTCATCTCACCCTCCAATGGTGGTGCAGAGGCTCTTGGCTGCTGGGGTCCTGAGTTGTGTATGTCCTTGCCCTCCACATAGGTCCACTGTGTCCCTCTAATTTGCACAGAGTTTCTGCTGCCGTTTTCTCCCTAACTCTTCACTGAGACTGTGCTCTCTCCACTTTTTAAAAAACTATCTTCTAGGCCGGTGCTGCGGCTCAATAGGCTAATCCTCCGCCTGTGACGCCGGCACACCGGGTTCTAGTCTCGTTTGGGGTGCTGGATTCTGTCCCGGTTGTCCCTCTTCCAGGCCAGCTCTCTGCTATGGCCTGGGAGTGCAGTGGAGGATGGCCCAAGTGCTTGGGCCCTGCATCCGCATGGGAGACCATGAGAAGCACCTGGTTCCTGCCTTCGGATCAGTGCAGTGCACCAGCCGCAGTGTGCTGGCCAGGGCGGCCATTGGAGGGTGAACCAACGGCAAAGGAAGACCTTTCTCTCTGTCTCTTTCTCTCTCACTGTCCACTCTGCCTGTCAAAAAAAAAAAAAATACATCTCCCCAGGGTCCGGCACTGTGGCACTATAGGTTAAATCCCCAGCCTGCAACATCAGCATCCCTTATGGATGCTGGTTTGAGTCCTCCACTTCCAATCCAGCTCCCTGCTGATGTGACTGGGAAAGCAGCTGAAGATGACCCAAGTCCTTTGGCCCCTGCACCCATGTGGGAAACTGGGAAGAAACTCTTGGCTTCCGGCTTTGGCCTGGCCCAGCCCTCATCCTTACGACCATTTGGAGAGTGAACCAGTGGATCAAAGACCTCTTCCTCTCTGTCTCTACCTATTTCTGTAATTTTATCTTTCAAGTCAATAAAGTAAGTCTTTAAAAGAATACATCTCCCTTCTATTTCTAATTTACTAAAGAGTCTTTTAAGCCAAGAATTGTATGAATTTTGTCAAATGTTTTCCTGTTTCTACTGAAAGTAACATATGGATTTTGCCTTGAATTTGTTAATATAATGAATTATGTAATTATATTTTCAAATGTTAAACAATCCTTATGTCCACAGGATAAATTTTATTTAGTCATAATATCTATTTTTTATATCCCTTGATTTATTTTGCTACATTTTACTTAGTATTTTTTTGTATCAACATGTATATTTTTCCCCATGTATTTTCTGTGTCAAATTTAGGTAATAAGATTGCATTAGCTTAATACCAACCTCACAATACATATTGTGGTACTTTCAATCTTAAATAAATAAAATGAAATACTGATTAAAAATAGAAGGAACACAAAATCAGATCAAAACAAAAATCCTCTGATACATAGAAATTATTCAGTAAAGCTGTAGTAGCAGGCTAATGTATCAGTAATAGTACAAAGTAATTAAACTCATTTAAAGAAAGATAAATATATAAGCTTTTTTCTAAAAAGACTTTATTCATTTATTTGAGAGGTAGAGTTACAGTCAGAGAAAGGGAGACAGAGAGAGAGGTCTTTCATTCTATGGGTCACTCCCTAAGTGGCTACAATGGCTGGAGCTGAGCTGATCTGAGGCCAGGAACCAGGAGCTTCGCCTGAGTCTCCCACATGGTTTCAGGGGCCCAAGCACTTGGGCCATCTTCCACTGCTTTCCCAGGCTGTAAGTAGAGATCTGGATTGGAAGAGGAGCAGCCGGGACCAGAACTGGTGCCCATAGGGAATGCCAATGCTGCAGATGGAGGTTTAGCCTACTACACCACAGCACCAGCTCCTAAGAATTTTTAAAAAGATTTTTATTTATTTATTTGACAGGTAGAGCTACAGACAGTGAGAGAGAGAGACAGAGAGAAAGGTCTTCCCTCCGTTGGTTCACTCCCCAAATGGCCACCATGGCTGGAGCTATGCCGATCCAAAGCCAGGAGCCAGGAGCTTCTTTCCTGGTCTCCCACGCTGGTGCAGGCGCCCAAACACTGCCTTCCCAGGCCATAGCAGAGAGCTGGACTGGAAGAGGAGCAACAGGGACCAGAACCCGGTGCCCATATGGGATGCTGGCGCCGCAGGTGGAGGACCAACCTAGTGCACCACCATGCCAGCTCCAAGATTTTGAAATATATACATACCTTGGGGCCGGCAATATGGCATACGAGTAAATCTGTTGCCTGTGATGCTGGCATCCCATATAGGTGTGGGTTCCTGCCTCAACTGCTCCAATTCTGATCCAACTCCTAGATAATGCCTTGGAAAAGCAATGGAAGATGGCTCAAGTCCTTGGACCTCCACCACCCATGTGGAAGACCTGGGTGAAGCTCCTGGATCCTGGCTTCGGTTTGCCTCAGCCCTGGCCATCACTAGAATGAACCAGTGGATGGAAGATCTTTCTCTCTCTTCCTCTCTGTCTGCACTCTGACTTTCAAATAAATAAATTTTAAAAAATAAAAAAGAAATATACACACTTTTAATATAAGAACACAAAATTTCAAAAGCAAAGGAATAGAAAAATGTATACTAGCACAACAATAACTAAAATAAAGCTAGTAAAGCACGCTTAAAATCAAGTAAAATAGACTTTTTAAAGAAAACGTTTATTTAATAAGTATAAATTTCTAAAGTATAACTTTTGGATTATAGCAGCTTTCCACCCCCATAACCAACATCCCACCCGCAAACCATACCATCTCCTACTCCCTCTCCCAACCCAGTCTTCATTAAATTCATTTTTAATTATCTTTATAAACAGAAGAACAACTTAGTATATACTAAGTAAAGATTTCAACAGTTTGCACCCACACAGACACACAAAGTATAAAGTACTGTTTGAAGACAAGTTTTTTTTTTTTTAAGTGGGTTTTTTTTCCTTTTATTTAGGATATAAATTTCCAAGGTATGACTTATGGATTACAATGGGTTTCCCCCCATATTTTCCCTCTCCCCCCGCAACCCTCCCCCCTTGCTCCTCCCTCCACCCTTTCGTTCACGTCCAGATTCGTTTTCAACTTTCTTTGTATACATGTGATCAATTTAGCATGTGTTAAGTAATGAATTCGTCCCTTTGCCCTCATATAGTCACACAAAGTGGAATCTACTCTTACCATTAATTCTCATAGTACAACACATTAAGGACAGAGATCCTACATGAGGAGTAAGTGCGCGGTGACTTCTGTTGTTGATTTAACAATTGACACTCTTATTTATGATGTCAGTAATCACTTGAGGCTCTTGTCACGAGCTGCCAAGGCTAGGGAAGCTTCTTGAGTTCAAAAACTCCAACCTTATTTAGACAAGGCCATAATCAAAGTGGAAGTTCTCTCCTCTTTTCAGAGAAAAGTACCTCCTTCTTTGATGGCCTGTTCTTTCCACTGGGATCTCACTCACAGAGATCTTTCGTGTAGGTCATTTTTTTGCCACAGTGTCTTGGCTTTCCATGCCTGAGAAACTCTCATGGGCTTTTTAGCCAGATTGGAATGCTTTAAGGGCTGATTCTGAGGTCAGAGTGCTGCTTAGGGCATTTGCCATTCTATGAGTTTTCTGTGTATCCTGCTTCTCATGTTGTATCATTCTCTCCTTTTTAATTTTATCAATTATTATTAGCAGACATTGGTCTTATTTATGTGATCCCTTTGACACTTAATCTTATCTTTATGATCAATTATGAACTTAAACCAATCATTTAACTATTAAGATGGCACTGGTACCTGCCAACTTAATGGGATTTAGAGTCCATGGCACATTTTTAGCTTTATCCTTAGGGGTAAGTCTGAATGAGCGTATGCCAAACTGTACATCTCCTCCCTCTCTTATTCCCACTCTTATTTTTAACAGGGATCAATTTTCAGTTGAATTTAAACACCTAAGAATAGTTGTGTGTTAATTAAAGAGTTAAAACAATGGTATTAAGTAGAAAAAGAAAACACCAAAAAGAATAAAATAGTAAGCTGTTCTGTTTTTTATACAAAATAGACTTTTAAACAAAAAAGTACCTATATGTTGTAGCATAATAAAAGGAACAGTTTCCAAGAAAACATAATAATCTTGAACAATATAATCTCAAATTAGATAAAAAATGCAAAGTTGACATAATTACAAAAAGAAATGGACAATTCAAGCTCACAAAATGTTATTAAGCTTATGGTAGATTTGAACAAAAAGTTAAAGAAACTTGACATTACTGAGCTACAGATCATACCTTTCTGGAACCTACCATTTCTCCTAGAGTTCTAGATACTAGAGATAATAAATTTACTTCTGGATATGAGCAAAGTGCTACAGTATCCAGAAACAGTGGCTGGAGGGCTGGGAGTTAACTGTGGAGGGGTGATACTCTCCACAGCCTGATGGGGAGGAGAATGAAGCATCCTGGCTTGTGCTGGCTCTGCAGTGAGAATGCCCAAGCCAGCAACTTCAAGGCTAATTAAGTGAAAAATGATGCAATTGATTTGTTTGCTTCCAGCCAAATAGAACCTGGTCAGCATGGAAAACCAATGAGTTTAAAATTTCTCCACTTTGAGCACGTTAGATGACTTCAGCGTCTTTCCCCAGCCATGTTTCTGATGTTGAAATGTGATATTACTTAAATGTTTAAAAATGCATAGCTTCAGCTGAGCAAATGGGATTGCAACCACCAGAAGAACATGATGGACACCCTTGGGTATATGGAAGTAGAGGGGGAAGTGGAGATGCTGCAAGGGTGACAGGAAATGGCACAGTTGGACCTATTCATTTAGATCATTCCAGTCATGCCGATGGGGATAAGCTGGAATGAGTAAGACAAGAGGCTGGCGGCCCACGCAGGGACCATCGCGATTTTTCAGATAAGACTTGAGAGGGGACATAAGGAGGAAATATCTCTGAGGAGAAGTTGACAGAACCCAGGATCCTTTTTTCATTTTCAGCAAATCTGCAGAACAAAACTTAGATATCAGCTGTTTGCTTATGAAGTTTAGATCTTGAACTCTACTGAGTCTGATGAATTCAGTCTACTACCAAGCCTTGCTTTTAAATTTAATTTCAGCAATTTATTAAACTTCATGTGTGCTTGGTTTTGGGATGACAAAGAAGAAGCCTGCATAGACCTCCTGCTGAGGATCCTCAGGCTCATCCAGGCTCCTGGGGACAGATACATAAACCACTGCCATAAGTGCCAGAAAACATGGCCATGCTCTGTGCAAGATGTTGTGAGAAGGGCTGGTGTTGTGGTGCAGTGGGTAAAATCACCATCTCCAGTGCTGGCATCCCTGATGGGCACTGGTTCAAGTCTGAGATTTTCCACTTCTCATCCATTTCCCTGCTAATGCACCTGGCAAAGCAGCAGAAGATGGCCCAAGTGCTTGGACACCTGCATCCACATGGGAGACTCAGAAGAAGCTCCTGGCTTCAGTTAGCCCAGCTCTGGCTGCTGCAGCCATTTGGAGAGTGAACCAGTGATTGAAGACCTCTCTTTCTCTCTCTCTCTGCCCCTGCCTCTGCCTCTCCTTCTCTGTAACTCTTTCCAATAAAATAAATTAAAGATGCTGTAGGAACAGAGAGGAGAGCCCAGGACTCAGTTTCCAGTGGAGTCAGGGGAAGGCTCCATGGCCTTGAAGAATGAGTAGCAGCTTTCTAAATGATGGATCAAGAAAGAAGGGACTTTCAGACAGAGGGTAAAGTGTGGGCAAATGCCATGTCCAGAGGCATGTGGCGTAACAGCAGAGTATGGACTCTGGATTCTTTCTTTCTTTCTTTCTTTCTTTCTTTCTTTCTTTCTTTCTTTCTTTCTTTCTTTCTTTCTTTCTTTCTTTCTTTCTTTCTTTCTTTCTTTCTTTCTTTCTTTCTTTCTTTTTTTACAGGCAGAGTGGACAGTGAGAGAGAGAGACAGAGAGAAAGGGCTTTCTTTTGCCGTTGGCTCACCCTCCAATGGCCGCCCCAGCTGGCGCACTGCGGCCAGCGCACCGTGCTGATCCAAAGCCAGGAGCCAGGTGCTTCTCCTGGTCTCCCATGGGGTGCAGGGCCCAAGCACTTGGGCCATCCTCCACTGCACTCTCAGGCCATAGCAGAGAGCTGACCTGGAAGAGGGACAACCGGGACAGAATCCGGCGCCCTGACCAGCGCTAGAACCCGGTGTGCTGGCTCCACAAGGCGGAGGATTAGCCTATTGAGCTGCAGCACCCGCCAGACTCTGGATCTTTCAATTCTACCATCTCTAGGCAAGCTGCTTGACTTTCTACACCTCAGTTTCCTTATCTGTTAAATGTGGTTATTAATAATACTTGGGATTAATGATAGTGCCTATAAATCACTTAGAGTAGTGCTGGCAGTTAGGAATTCTCAATTAATGCTGGAAGTTATTATTTGACCAAATATTTGGGTGTTACAGGAAGAGGGATGGGTGAAAATAGAATGTAGCTATTTGCTCTAATACTTTTGCTTTAGAATATTCAAGGGCACTAAGCAATACAAAAGAGAGGACTCCTAGGTCTAGGCAATGTTTTAAAGAAAAATAGACATTAAGTTATCTAGGACTTGGAAGAGCAAATCTGAACTCTGTGACAAATGGTGAAACTTGGGCTTTAATCCTTGGCATTTTCAGTTCCTATTCTGAAGCAAATCAACAAATTAATCACAAATTGGCTGGATTCATATAAGAAATTCCTCTGTGGAGCCATTCCTCACTCACACTGACTTTAAGGCCAACACTTGTCTCATAAATTGGAGGAAATAATAAAACATGGGACCTCAGTGTGGTCTATGCCTAGGCAGAGAATACTGCATTGGGCTTCCACTTAACCTTGTTTTCAATCTGTGCAAACTAATGGAATCCCTTTTTACCCCCCAAGTTACACATAATAAACACTATGCTGAGGAAATGATGGTTCAGTTCAGACCCAAGGCCTCCGATAATGGAAATGATAGCAATATATTGAGATTATGTGTCCATTTGACTTATACAATAGCTTCTTTTTGGGTATCCTATTCATCACGTTTCTGAACCAATAGTGCAGGCTTTCGAGGGGATGGGAGAAAGACCATGTGGGGCCTCTCAGTGTCTATCTTTGTACTAAGGGGGCATCAATGACTAG
Source organism: Sylvilagus floridanus (assembly GCA_949820135.1). Lineage (NCBI taxonomy): Eukaryota > Metazoa > Chordata > Mammalia > Lagomorpha > Leporidae > Sylvilagus > Sylvilagus floridanus. The sequence goes on from OX463225.1 coordinate 127,537,993, forward strand.
TGAAGGCTTCTTTCTTTCCATCTCATCCCCCTTACTTTTCTGCTCTGGATCCATCAACATCAGCCACATCTCGCTAGAGTTACATAGTTGGTTCGAGGCATTCATCACTCTCTTGCTCTACTGAGTCTCTGGACACTGGAAGCTCACCAATGAACAGAAGAAGCATAAAGTGTGTTAAACACCTCCTCTGTGCTGTGCTCCCAGGGAAGCACTGTGAGGAATTGCAGCAGCTCCCAATCTGCTGTGTATTGTGTGTGTGCATGTGTTGCACTGCGATACTAGGCACTGAGCACTTGGCATGCTTATTTTCATGACAAATACATGGACGAGCCAGAGGATAGAATGCAACAGGCTATATTCCGTCCCCTTAAATGTACGTAGTCCCCACTATGACTGTGTTTGGAGCTAGAACCTGTCAGGAGGAAATACAGTTTAAGTGGGGTCATGAAAAGGGGATCTTAATCTGATATAACTGATGTCCTTATAAAAAGAGGAGCCACCAGAGCTGTCTCGCTTTGTATATCCATGCATCAGAGAACGGCCACGTGAGGACAGAGTGAGAAGATAGTGAACTAAAAGCCAAGAAGAATGTGCTCATCAGAGACTGAAACCCCTGGAACCTTGATCTTGGACTTTCAGTCTCCAGAACTGTGGGAAAATGAATTTCTGTTGTTTAAACCAACCATGCTATGTTGCTTTGTTATGGCAGCCTGAGTGAACTATTGTAATATGGAAGACCCTTTGCAGAATATCTAAGTGGTTTTGCAGAAGTTTCAACTCAATTATCACAGGAGAGACTATGAAATGCCTATTTTTTTCTTCTAGGATTTTAGATTTATTTATTTATTTTTAAGATTTATTTATTTATTTGAAAAGCAGAGTTACAGAATGCAGAGCATGACAGTGGCAGGGGAGGGGGGTCTTCCATCTGCTGGTGACTGCAATGGCCAGAGCTGGACCCATCTGAAGTCAGGAGCCAGGAGATTCTTCTGGGTCTCCCACATAGATGAAGGAGCCCAAGGATCTGGGCCATCTTCTACTGCTTTCCCAGGCCATAGCAGAGAGCTGGATTGGAAGTGGAGCAGCCAGGTCTCAAACCAGCGTCCATATGGGATGCTGGCACTGCAGGCGGTGGCCCTTACCTGCTACACCACAGCGCCGGCCCCAGATTTATTTATTATTTGGAAGGCAGAGGAACAGAGAGAGGGGTAGATACATTATATACATGATACATACATAGATAATAGATAGATAGACAGACAGACAGAGATTCCATCAACTGATTTATTCCCCAAATGGCCACAACAGTTAGGTCTATGCCAGGCTAAATCCAAGAGCCAAGAATTCCATCCCTATGTGGGTGACAGGGATCTAAACAGTTGGCGATCTTCCACTACCTTCCCAGATGCACCAGCAGGGATATGGATTGGAAATGGAGCAGCTGGGACTTGAACCAGTGCTCTGATATGGGTTGCTGGTGTTGCACATGGTAGCTTTACCCACGGTACCACAGCACTGGCTCCAAACTATCAATTCTTTTTTTTTTTTTTTTTGACAGGCAGAATGGACAGCGAGAGAGAGAGAGACAGAGAGAAAGGTCTTCCTTTTGCCGTTGGTTCACCCTCCAATGGCTGCTGTGGCTGGCACGGTGAGGCCAGCGCACTGTACTGATCCAAAGCCAGGAGCCAGGTGCTTCTCCTGGTCTCCCATGGGGTGCAAGGCCCAAGCACTTGGACCATCTTCCACTGCACTCCCAGGCCACAGCAGAGAGCTGGCCTGGAAGAGGGGCAACCGGGACAGAATCTGGCACCCCGACTGGGACTAGAACCTGGTGTGCTGGCGCTGCAAGGCGGAGGATTAGCCTATTGAGCCGCGGCGCTGGCTCACACTATCAATTCTAATACCAGCCCCTCCACATCCCCCGCCCTGCAATGGATTAGGACGGACTCTCTTTTCCCCAGAAGGACTCACAGTCAGGCAAGGTAATGCACCAGTATGTAGACCCCTGGCCTTAATCATGATTACAATTCAAATAGTACAGGAAGAAGAAAGGGGAAAGGTAAACCCTTTGGACACTTCAGTCATTAAGAAACTCTTCATCCTTCTAGGTAATCTACACAAGTGCCATGTTTACCTTTACTCCTTACATCTTATGGTGTTTTCTAGAATGTGAATTGAGAACATTGCAGAAACTTATGGCATCAGACTATGTGTCCCCTCTCTTAAGAGCTACCTGACTCTACATAGAGAGATGATGTTCAAGAGTAGGAAGGATCTGTTTCCATTTCTCTCCCGTGAAGATGGTCATGGGGTTTCTTCAAGTATAGTTAACAACAGACCTGAGAACTGTCAGGAAAAGTCTAGGCTGTTGGGTCACTCCATATTCCTAACTATTTCCCCCTCCCCCAGTATAGTAAGAACAGAGCATGCCTGGAACTCCAGATCTGTATGAGTCTCTGGCTGTACAGACAGCATCATAGAGTAAGGTGTAGTTTAGAAACATGCAGTAGAGTGAAACAAGGGATGACAGGCTTGCTGCTTAGAGCAGATGATGGAGAGAGGTGATGGGCTTGTGGGAACATTGCATAGCCTGCTATAGATTTCTCCTGACTTAACTGTCACACAAGGATAAGAGGTAGGAAGTGGGTAGTTATACATATTACAGACGATGGAGTTGATGTGTTTGGAGAGGTAAGGGGGTTTTTGAGGGCTCTTCACATGGGCACTCAGCCTAGTCCTCATCCCTCAAGCATCCCAGCTGCCTACCACCTACTTACTCAGCAAGTGAGGATGCTTAGGAGGCAGGGAAAACGTGTTTAACAAGAGAATTGTTCACTGGACCAAAGTGGCTTTAAACTGGAATCTAGGGATAAGGGGAACAGAGTTATAATGTTATCTTTTAACTGCAGAAGAACAGAAGTCTGATGTTCAAAGAACAATGCAAGTGTTTAGTTATTCTAAGGAGGAGGAAACAGGGAAGTGTGACAGAAACAGTACTTACTTCAGTTGTAGATCCAGTAATGTGTGGGATATGGAGGATACATAAAGAAAATAAAATAATACTGTAGAAATGTCTCTGAGAATATGGTAACACAAAGAACCTGGATGAGAGACAGGAATTTGGCCCAGCAGTTGGGGTACCGATACCCTACATTGGAGTGACTGGAGTCAGCTTCTGGCTTTGGCTCCTGACTCCAGCTCCCTGCTGACATAGCCCTTGGAGGAGCAGTGGTGATGCCTCTAGTAGTTGGATTCCTGTAACCATGTGGGAGACCTGGATTGGGTTCCTGGCTCCTGGCTTCAGCCTGGCCCAGGTCTGGCTGTATCTGGGGAGCGAATCAGCAGATGGGAGATCTCTTTCCCTCTCATGTTCTCTCTGTGCATTTCTCACACTCTCTCTCTGTCTCTCAAATATATAAGTAAGAATAATAATAATAAAAAGAACCTGGATTAGGAAACTGAAGAGTTGGGTTGAGGCAAGAGGATGCCCACAGGAGCTAAGTAGCCCTATGGAGGGGTCTTAGAAGAGTTCAGGTATTTAATGGCCAGGTGTAAAGGCTGGGAAGATCACCAAATAAGCAGGGAAACACGAGGTGCAGAAAACCCAGGATGAGCTGCTGTAATTTGCAAAAATTGTTGTGAATATATATAAAACCTTTGAAACAAGAAGCCGAAATAAGGGTTGAATGCTGTCCTGCCACTGCTAGGGTCAGATGGGATCACGTTAATAGATGACAGAGAGGCAGTCCTATTTTGTGTCTGTGTTCTCTATCAAGCAGAATGACCTTAAAACTGGAAAAGGTAGAACAAACACGATTAAGAGGGAATTGAAATCTAAGATAAGGAATGTGACAGAACCAAGTGGCTGTAAATGAGTTCAGACCTAGATGAATTACTTCCGAGGGGGCCGAAAGAAACTGTAGATATGATCACAGAAGCACTGCCCTGAGCTCTGAACAATCATGGAGCATGCAGGGGCTACACTACTCCGTGCCCCCTGAGAATAAGTTAGGCTCCCAAGACTTGACACAAAAGCACACATCATTAAATAGAAGTAGGCTTAGCAGAGGAAAGGGTGTCCCTTTGGAGCTGGTATGAGTTCACTAAAAATGAGGCAAGTGGAGGGGGAGACTGAGAGAGGTTAGATAAAAGGCACAAAAACACAGTGAGATTGGAGAACCTAGTGCAGGCATTCGGTAACCTAATAGAGTAACTACAGTCTCTAACAATTTATGCTGGATTTCAGAATAAGTGGAAAAATCAGAGTCTGGAGTTTTCTAACACATGGAGATAGTCAATGTTTGAGGAAATAGAGATGCTCATTGCCTTGATTTGATCACTGCATTTTGTATGCATGTATAGAATTACTGTACTCTGTCCCATAAATATGTACACATATTATGTATCGACAAAAAAATGAAAAATTAAGTCTAGGCAAGTTGAGGTAACTACCTCTTTTTTGTGAGGGAGACTGGATTGGATGATGAGACAGACAATGTAAGTCAAGAGGTCAACGCTGCTCTGCCTTCATTGCCAGCATCCCATATGGGCGCCGGTTCGAGTCCCGGCTGCTCCACTTTCCATATAGTTTTCTGCCATGGCCTGGGAAAGCAGTAGAAGATGGCCCAAGTCCTTGGGTCCCTGCACCCATGTGGGAGACCTGGCTCCTGGGTTTGAATGGGCACAGCTCCAGCCATTGCAGCCAACTGGGTAATGAACCAGTGGATGGAAGACCTCTCTCTCTCTCTCTCTCTCTCTCTCTCTCTCTCTCTGTCTCTCCTTCTCTCTCTGTGTAACTCTGACTTTCAAGTAAATAAATAAATCTTTTAAAAAATGCTCTGCCCACCACAGCTCATTGTCACTTCCATTTTCTCTTCTGCCTTCTTCACCAGCTGTCTTCTTCAGTCACTGCCTGGTACACTGAATGGGCCTCGCAAAAATACTGTGAATGGGCTAGTTGGAGGGAGAATATTTATTTTTCAACTGACTTATTTTTCATTCTTTGTAAGTCCTGGTTGTTCCTAGTTTCTAATAGCTTCCACCCATTAAAGAAGCAGTCAAACACAGCCTAGACAAAGGAGCCACTTCTCAGTTTTGTTCCAGAACAGAATTTTGTTCCAAAGAGTTCAAAACATAGTAGAGAGAGTAGTTTGAAAGCTGATTTGTAAGAACCAGACTATCAAGGTATGTTGGCATCCAGAGGAAAAAATTGGCTTATCTTTATTCATTGAGTAACTTTAACTAGAATTTTTCTTTTTTTTTAATTAATTATTTTTTGACAGGCAGAGTTAGACAGTGAGAGAAAGACAAAGAGAAAGGTCTTCCTTTTTCCATTGGTTCATCCCCCCCAAGTGGCCGCTACAGCTGGCGCATTGTGGCCGGTGCGCTGTGCTATCCGAAGCTAGGAGCCAGGTGCTTCCCCCTGGTCTCCCATGTGGGTGCAGGGCCCAAGGATCTGGGTTATCCTTCCCTGAACTCCCGGGCCACAGCAGAGAGCTGGACTGGAAGAGGAGCAACTGGGACAGAATCCGGCGCCCCAACCAGGACCAGAATCTGGGGTTTTGGCGCCGCAGGCTGAGGATTAGCCTAGTGAGCCGCGGTGCCGGCCAGAATTTTTTCTTAACTCAGAGTGTCAGGGATCCTAGAATGGGTATCTTATGGTTGATGGAGTGCTTTGGTAAGACCAAGGTAGAGGACTGCATGCTCACGTATTTCAACTGATGGGGAAAAAACTAGCAAAACCAATCGTGAATGACAGAAGCTTTATGTACTAGGTCCAGGTTGGAATTCAGGCTCTGGGAATTGTATTAGTCAGCTTTCCATCACCATAATGAAATGCCTGAGGCAGCCTAGCTTCACAAAAGGGAAGAGGTCTGTTTTAGTTCCTTGTTCTGGAGAATCACAGTTCAAGATCAAGAAAGCCCCTTTGGTTTAGCCTCTGGGGATGGTGTCCTGCTGATAGAGTCCTGATAGGCCATCCCAGGGTAAGAGATAGTAGCAACTGTGCATGTCTGTCTACGTCCCTGTGGTCTCTCTCATCAGCAGGATTCAATCAAGAGGCCTCCACCTTAATGACCCAATCCAATCCAATCTGCTTAGAAGGCAGTAATTGGATTAAGTTTCCATCCTCTTATTACCATTAACACGTGATTTTGAGGACCAAGCTCCTGAGTCTGGGGGGGTGGGGGTTGGAACAAATGTTCAGACCATAGCATTCTGTTCTGGACCCCAGGAAACTCCTGTCCTTTCCACATAAAACATAGGATCATTCCCCGCCCTATAGTTCCAGAGTTTTAATTCACTCTAGCATTAAATCAGAAGTCTGGAGTCTGAAGCCTCACCTGAGACTTAAGAAAAACTCTTTGAGCTGTAATCTCCAGCAAAAATCAAGAACAAGTTGTATATTTCCAAGACACAATGATGAGTGAGGCGTAGGACAAACATTCCTATTCCAAGAGGGGGGCACAGGAGTAAAGAGCCCAAAGCAAGGTTAGCAGGGCAAACATGAAATCCTAAAGCTTCAAGTCTGGTATTTGCGGCACATGGTGGCAGGAGCAGCCCTGCTCATAGCAGCTCATAGCAGCGCACATAGTGAAGGACCCCAAAATCGGGAATCCCACACGCTCGGGTGGTCGCCCAAAGACCCAAACTCCAGACCAAGTTGATGCAAGAGCACGAGGATTTTATTAGGCGTTTGTGCAAATGGGCTCCCTGCCAGCAACGGCGAAGAGAGGCCCCGAGCAGCAGTTACCAGCAGTTTTTAAAGAAAAGAACCACAAGATTAACATATTTCGCGCGCTTTGGTTTGATTGGCCAGTTTGAAAGTTACCAAGAGTACTCATTGGATCCTTTAGATGGGGTGGGGGGGTGGTGGCTATCCCGGATGGGCGCCCGGGCAGGAGTTACAACCAGTTTTTTTCTGGGGAAACCGGAACTTTCAGGGAGTGAAACTCTCTCGAAACCTATAGAATATCGGCTAACCTGGAGAGGGGGGGGGCGCATTTCACAAGATCAAATATTAGCAAGCAAAGCAATCGGGTACAGAAGCAAAGATTTTCAGTTAGCCCCTAACCACACTTGTTACTAAGCACACCAAGACACCGAAGTAGGGGTTCCTTGGGTTTTTCATTAGCTGCTCTCTGGGGCTGTGCATGGATGGCTGTGGCTTTCTAACACTGGCATGGCGTGTTGCTGATTATACTACATTCCTGGAGTCTCCACCAGGGCTTTGGCTTCACTCCCACTGCTCTAGTAGGCAACACCCCACTAGGCGCTCCATGCAAGGGCTCCAAAGCTGTGGCAAAACCCTGCCTGGTCTCCTAAAATTTCTTTTCAAATAGTTTTAGAAATATTTATTTATTTATGTATTTAAAGGCAGGGTGACAGAGAGGAGAGAGAGAGAGAGATAGCGAAAGAGAGAGAGAGAGAGAATCTTCCATCCACTGGTTCTTGGTGGAAGCCTTCATGACCCCATAACTCTTGCCTTCTGAAGATATGCAAATTAAGCATGCATAAACAGCACAAGGTGTGGCCCCTGCACAGACCTCCCCTCGACCCCCTTGAACCATGGCTGCAGCCACAGAGTGCTTTGCCTGCTGAACACAGGGAAAGGAATCTTGAGGCACTCTTGGGAAAACCTGTGGAAAGTGCTCCAGAGTTCAATGAAACAAATATGCCTTTCCAGTGGCCAGCATGTGGTATGGTAGGTTAACTTGCCTCCTGCAATGCTGGCATCCCATATGAGTGTCAGTTTGAGTGCTGGCTGTTCCACTTCTGACCCATCTCCCTGCTAATACACCTGGGAAAACAGTGAGAGGTGACCCAAGTGCCTGGTTTCCACCACCCACGTGGGAGACCCGGTTGGAATTCCTGGCTCCTGGCTTCAGCTTGGTGCAGCCCTGGCCTATGCAGCCATTTGGGGGTTGCACTAGCAGATGGGAGATCTTTCTCTCTTTCTCACCCTCGCTGTCTCCCTCTCCCCCATGTAACTCTGCCTTTCAAAAATATTATTTTCATTATCAAAAAATAATGAAAAAAGACAAGTATGCCTTGGGCTTGTGATAGGACAAGCATCCTGGAGACGTCTGAGATGCCCTCCAGGCCTTTGTGCCATTTCTCCTGATTGGCACATGGATTTCCCTTTCACCTGCATTGTTCTCTTTATTAAGTGATTTCTCCACTGTACTCTCCTGTCTCAAAAAGCTTTTTCTTCACTTTTTTGAATAGGCTACAGATTTTCAAATATTTGCTCTGGCCCTGTAAAACTGATTAGAAGTGACTAATAACACCCATTCAGCTGGCTGTACGCTTTGCTGCTTTGAAAACTCTTCCACCAAATAAAGTACCCCGATACTTTTCTCCCTCCCTCCCTCTCTCCCTTCCTTCCTTTCTCTCTCTCTCTCACTCTCTCTCTCTCTGTCTTTTAGAAATTTATTTGTTTGGAAGGGAGGGACGGAGGGAGAGAGAGGGGAGTGAGGGGGGAAGAGAGAGAGAGAGAGAGAGAGAGACAGAGAGAGAGAGAGAGACAGAGAGAGAGAGAAAGAATCTCCCATCTATTGAGTCACTCTCCAAATGCCAAATGACCACCACAGCTGGGGCTGGGCCAGGCACTCCATCTGGTTCTCCCACGTGGATAGCAGGAACCCAAGTACTTGAGTCATCACCTGCTGCCTGCCAAGCACATTAGCAGGAAAACTGGATCAAAGATGGGACTTGGGGGACGGCACCGTGGTGCAGTAGGTTAATGCTCCACCTGCAGAGCTGGCATCCCATATGGGCATCAGTTCTAGTCCCTGCTGCTTCTCTTCTAATCCAGCTCTCTGCTATGCCCTGGGAAAGCAGTAGAAGATGGCCCAGGTGGTTGGGTCTTTGCACCCACGTGGAAGACCTGGAGGAAGCTCCTGGCTCCTAGCTTCAGATCGACACAGCTCTGGCCATTGCAGCCACTTGGGGAGTGAACTAACAGAAGGAAGACTTTTCTCTGTCTGTAACTCTACCTCTCAAATAAATAAATAAAAATTTTAAAAAAAGTTGGGACTTGACCCCAGGCACTCTGATATGAGATCTTAGTGTCCCAAATGGCAGCTTCATCAACCTGTGCCACAGTGTGTCCACTCTGTTCCGTCACCTTTTTTTTTTTTATTTTTGAAAGGCAGAGTGGACAGTGAGAGAGAGACAGAGAGAAAGGTCTTCCTTTGCCGTTGGTTCACCCTCCAATGGCCAGCGTGGCCGGCGCACCACGCTCATCCGATGGCAGGAGCCAGGTGCCAGGTGCTTCTCCTGGTCTCCCATGGGGTGCAGGGCCCAAGCACTTGGGCCATCCTCCACTGCACTCCCGGGCCACAGCAGAGAGCTGGCCTGGAAGAGGGGCAACTGGGACAGAATCCGGCGCCCCAACTGGGACTAGAACCCGGTGTGCCGGTGCTGTTCCGTCACCTTTAAGTGTAGCCTTTCACAAATTCTCGGAGTATGGACACAATGAAGCCACATTTTTTACTATGGTGCAAGAAGAGTTGTCTTTATTATCATTATTTTTGGATTTATTTATTTATTTGAAAGGCAGAGTTACACAGAGAGAAGGAGAGACAGAGACAGAGATGAGAGTGGTCTTCCATTTACTTGTTCACTCCCCAAATGGCTGCATCAACTGTGGATGGACCAGGCCAAAGCCAACAGCCAGAAGCTTCATCTGGGTCTCCCACATGGGCACAGGGGCCCAAAGACTTGGGCCATCTTCTGTTGCTTTCCCAGGTGCATTAGCAGGGAGCTGGATCAGAAGTGGAACAGCAGGGACTCAAACCAGTGTCTATATAGGATGCTGATGCTGAAGACAGAGGTTTAACCTGTTGCTCCACAATGCTGGCCCCAAAGGAAGGTCTTTAGTCTAATTCTGATAGAATGCTCATTTCCATTTGAAACTCATTAGTATGGCTTTTTCTATGTTCATTTCTATCAGGATTCTTATCTGAGTAACTTTCAGAACTGCTTGTAATACATTCTAGGCTTTCTCCAATCTGCTTCTTAAAACTCTTCTAACTTCTTCCCATAAGCCAATTCCAAAGGCATGTCAACATCTTCAGATGTAATGACAACAACAACCCTACTCCTGGTATCAATTTTCTGTATTTGTCAACTTTTCATCACTATAACAAAATACCCAGGGCAGCGTCTCCTTACACAGGGAAGAGGGCTATTTTGGGTTGTGACACAGTCTGAGATCAGGCAGACCTCACTGGTTGGGTCTCTGGTGATAATTCTTACTGGCAGAGCCTGAGGTAGCACAGTACATCACATGGAAAAAGGCATGTGTATGTATTTCTGTGTCTATGTGGTCTATTATGAAGCCACCAGGATTTAATCATGACCCAGCAACCCAATCCAGTCTTTTCCCAAAGGCTGCAACTTTGAAGATATAACTGGATTAAATTTCCACTCTCACAGTACCATTAAAAAAAGACTTTGAGGACAAAACTCATGACTCTGGGGAGATGAATATTCAAACCATAGCGGGCACCCTGCCTAACATTTATGCATCTTTGTCTCCTCTATTATGACGTGGCAATAAAAACTTGTGTGAATGCTTCCCCGTGGTTCCCTTAAGTGGTGCCAGCCTGGCCACATCTGCAGCTGTTGCCACCATATAAATCCAGCTGTAATCCTCCAGTTTAGGGAGCGCTCCAGCTGTTGACTCCTTTCCATCCTCATTCGAAAGCTATCGTGTGGAAAGTTCCCTGGGCAACTGGCTCTCTTGGCTGGATGCTTCTCTCTTCTTGGCTAGCCCAGTGGGACTTGGTGAACTTGCCTCAGCCTGTTGTCTTCCTTGGTGCTGGCCAGATAATCTTATAGGGTGCATATCAACAGGTCCAGAGCCCAGCCAGCCCCCTGGTGTCACTGTAAGCTAGGCTTGATGAAGCTCTGGCCTCTGCCTTTCTGGAACATAGGTCAGATGATCCACAAGAGAGTCATGAATAAATGAGATTTTATGACATATTCAGCACCGTGCTAGCATGCAGTGGGTACTTAGTGGGATATTAATTCCCACCCTTTCACAGTGCGTTCCAAAGGGCTGTCTCAGTGAGGAGAAAGGAGATGGCACTGTTTATTTAAAATTCAACATTTCAAGACACATGGGGAGCAGAGAGCTGGTGCAAGCAAAGGTCCAGGGAAGCAGGGTGCTCTTCTCTTTGTCTTAGCTGAACTTTATCTCATAATAGCTACTTGGCCCACTGAGTGCTTAGTCACTTACTCTACAGTCACTTCCATTAGTCACTGCCTCTGGCTAATGCTTTCCACAATTATGATTCCTTTTGTTTATTTTTAAATCCAATCCTACAGCCATTAGAAAAATCAAGTTGGAATCCAGCAAAGCAAAGCGAACAGAGCCTGCAAGAGAGATGAAATACTAGACCCCGTCGGAGGAAGATTTTGAAGGTAAATTTGTCAGACAGAAGATGAATGAAAAGTCCAGGGGAGACAGATCCTGGTTTGTTACTAAAGAGTCTAGTTTGATGCAGGCAAGGGAAGGACCTGATGGAGGAGCCCCCACCAAGATATTTGTGTCAGTGCAGTTCTTCAGGGCAAGCGCACATAGTAGGACTGCACAATTAGTGCTGAAGAATGTCATAGGGCTTCTGGAAAACCTGATGAGTGGTGTTAATGTAGATGCCTGGCAGGGCTGGCTTCATGGGAGTAAGACCTGTGAAGTCATACATCTCTCTAGGCTTAATGTTCTGCTATTTTTAATAGTTTAATCTTTGGATCTGTGTTTTATAAGAAAGCCTGATGGTATAGTGGAACATGCATGTGGCACAGGAGATTTTTCAGGTTCACATGGGCAAGAGTAGGCTCAGACCCTCAACAAAGCATGCAGCAGGCAGTATGTGTGCTAAGTAGTTGGCCCAGCCACCCCAACACATGGCTGGTGAAGTCTCAAATGCTTTGGGGGCCTTGAGAGATTGGCTGGGCCAGGTTCTAGGCGCAGATTCTTGATTATTGTTGTGTCAGCAATAACAGAAGCAGCAGCAGTGCTGGTACAGCTATGGGATAGAGGAAGAACCCGACAGGGGAGTCATGTTGTGGTCTGCAGTAGGAGGTTGGCAAGCCTGGTCCATTCCTGGAGCCTGTCCCTGTGGCACACACACAGAAGAGGAACATGGGTGCATAAGCAATAATACAGCCAGCAAATTACTATAAACAACAGTGAACACGTGGACATTGCCATAAAGTACACAAGAGATTTATTAAAATTCTTCAGTTTAGAATTTCTGAATTTGAAAACTGCTACAATGTTGCTGAGCAAATTCCACAGGCTTAGAAATAGAAATTAAATGTAAAAGCCCATTAAATTCCATGGAAAAGAACACCACTTTCAGATGATACTCTGATTGAGTGAATTATTAACGATAAAGACAATCTAAAAATTAATTTTTCCTTGTATTTGAAGATACAGCTTGATAGCGCATATACAGAGATTTTGAATGATGTTACAAATCATGATGCCACATTTGGTTTCTTGCACATCCTCCATAAGTTACAGGAAATTTCAAAGGAAACATTAAAATGCCACTGCATGAATTTACTTTCAAAAATTACATTCTAGCCTCTGCAAAACTGAGTTGTATGAAGAGTTAAATTCCTTTAGAAAAATTTTTTATAAGATGCATCAACTCTAAATGTGCTACTGTTTATGTGTTGAAATAACTTATCAGAAATTTGTCCCAATGTTGTCACAACCTATAAAACACTCTTCGTATTTCCAGTAATGGTTGCATCAGCAGAAAATTTCTTCTCAAAATTAAAAATTACCAAACATAATTTGCAATTCTGCATTTGCCAAGAGGGAGATGTTGTTTCAGTTATATCAGTTGAAAATTAAGTTGCTATCAATTTTGATAACTTAATAAATGGACTTCCAGAAAAGCAAAACAATTAATCAAGATATCATCATAATAAACTATGGTTATAGCTGTGTAAAAGTATGAATCAATATATACTATATTCTTGCACTTGATAGATTTATGCTGTTATATATGTGTCATTATCACTTCTATTTTGTTTTATATATAATGCATTGTTTTTAGAGAACAAAACTTTTATTAATACCTTTAGCTACACTTCCCATACCCACATCAGCACCCTCCTGCTTTTTGAAAAATGGGCCCATATTGCACTCCCATATTGCACTGGCCACACAAAATGCTAGCCATGATCTCAGGCTACTTCTCAGCTAGCATTAGGATGCATTGTAGACAAATGATCATTTTTTTTCTTATCTGCTTTGGTAAAGGCTTTGCGTGCATTCTTATAAAAGAGAAAGCTTTGGGGATTGTGATGAGACCAGCATGGGGTCTCCTCCCTTGGGAGATGAGTCCTGGCAGCCAGGGAGTCAAGAGCTTCTCTGTGGGATTCTCAGACCCGGCACAGGGCCTGGTCCAAGCCTGTTGAATGCTACCTCAATGAAAGAGTGACAGATATCACCATGAGAATGGGAGAGACTGAATTTCAGAGAGTGTGTGCATATTGTCCAGAGACAGAGAGCCAACTGAGGACTGGGGTGGCTGTTCTGGTCTGTTTTCTGGAACTATAACAAAATACCTGAGGCTGGCTACTTTATAAAGAAAAGAGGTGCATTTAGCTCACACTTTTGGAGGCTGAAAATCCAAGATTTGGCTGCTACATTTGTTCAACCTCTGGTGAATGTTGAATGGCAGGTGGCATTGTGGTGGGAACATGTGTGAGAGGGAGAGATCATGGGATAAGAAAAGAAGCCAGAGAATGAGGAATAATCAACCTTGCTCTTTTATAACAATCCTCCTGAGAGAACTAACTGGTCCTAAGAGAGCTACATTAGTCTTTTCCAAGGGCAACAACCCTGAAGACCTCCTACTGAGCCCTACCTCCTAATAGCAACCTCAGTCAATGACTCAGTCAATGTATATAAAGCTCCAGCTCCCTTGTCTCATTTGAATGGTTCCCTCAAGCTTTTCTGCAGGATCAACTCAGGTTACTCCTTAAGATAACTGTGTTGGTGTTACACCCATTGTAGCTTGCCTCCCCTTTCCTATCTCACTTCCCCATACTTCTACAGGGTGTTACTCGCATTTCTCAACGACACTAATTGCACTTGAATCCTTATCTCAAGCTTTGCTTCTGGGGAAACCCAAACTAGGACACAGGTTTACTGAAATAGTCTCTTATCCCCCTACAGATCTGTCTATGCACATTAGCCAGACTGATATTCTAAAAATGTAAAGTGGATCATGTCTTCTCTGCTTATAAGCCTGTCTCTCTTCCCACTCCACTTAAATTAATATCCCAAGTCCCTAATATAGCTCAGACACAGTGCAGACGCTGGCCTCATCTCATTCATTCTTTCTCTCTTTCACTTCACTGCAGCCATAGTGAGTTACTGTCTGCACCTTGAACTTACCAATTCCCTTCGAAGGCCATTTGCACTTTTCCTTCTGTTTGGAACATTCTGCCTCCAGAACTTCAGGACTGAGCTCCCTTTTAAAATTTCATTGCCAGATCAGATATCATCTCCCCTGAGAGGCACTCGAATGTAGCTGACCCTCCATCTAACACAACTGCTTGGAATTATCTTAATACCACACATGCATATGTGTTTATTGTCTTCTCTTTCTATAGGGTCCCTGCTACAAGAACAGTAATCATATGTGTCTTGTTGTTCTCATTTTGTCCCCAGCACCTAGAACAGGTCTTAATGCTTAATAGGGGCTTGATAGGGAATGAATGAGCATATATTATGATGTTTCATTTATCTTCATTTGTGTCAAATGATGGTCTATCAATAATTATCATTTATATTATCATAATTACTTTATTGGAAATTTATTTAGTACAGTAATAAGGTAAAATGACCAGTAAAACCAATCAATAATTATTATATCAGAGATGCACCCAGTTCAGTACCAGATATCATATGGGTGTAAGATAAATAAGAGACTCTCTGCTCTTTCTTGGAGAAATGTGGGACATGATGGAAAACAGAAAACTGAAGAGCAGAGGTTGTCTTAAATCTAACAGCAGCTCTCTGAGAGTGCTTGTCGGTTTTCACCAGGGACGTTCACGTCACTGTGGCGGTTATCCCCACACCCGTGCTACAGGTGGCTCTACTTTTCAGGTGAGGAGACTGACCTTAAGGCTCAGACAGCTTGCAGGAGACAGCAGCAGGATGATAGCTGGACTTGGGGACTCCAGAAGTGCATGCTCTTTCCTCTGCCTCCTACTTCATCTCCCTGAGCAGCCTGGGCACAGAGCGGATGTCCATCACACACTTGTTGCTGGGAGGCGGGATGGTCCCCAACACCATAGGGGGCATCCTCCATGTGGGGGCCACTTGAGTGGTTTGACCAAGAGATGTTGACGGCTGCTGCTGCTGACGGTCTAGAGTTACACGGTAACTGTGGGAGGGAGTTGGCTTTTGGTAAAGCAAATTTACTATTAAGAATAAATATTTGATGCAGGTACACACCTGCTAAATAGATGTTATGTTTTAATGTATCATTAGCTGAACTCGCTAGAGAAATACATTGGTTAAATAAGTAATATGTGTCATCTACTAATGTGTGTTGAGGCCAAGTGCAGTGAGCCAAGCTCAGACTGACATCTATTAAGAGAATCACCCCATCAAAGGCATTACATTCTATGACAAATTTAGGACAGGGAATTAATAGGTTTCTTCTTAGTTATAAATAATAGATTGATTCTTGATTTACAAAGTTAAATCTGTAATCAGTATCAGTCTCTCTACCTGTTTCTTAGATAAAGGCTTGCCCTGGACTAAGAATTCAGGATTTTTTTTTTTTTGAATCAGGTAATGTGCATTGCAAAGCAGAGATGAATGAGGAGAGTGTGGAGAAAAAGTACCAGGAAATAGAAAGGGCAGTTTGGTAATGCAAGAGTTGAAGACAAGGATGGGCAAATGAATTTTACTCTTTTTTCGTGGGTGCAATGCTGCAGTGCAGTCAGTGTGCCAGGCAGAAAAGGAACCATAGGCTGCTGGGTTCTATACTTCTCTCATGCTTAATCACCACAAACCTCACAAAAAAAGGAAGCTCTAGTACGGATTTTGGCATCAAAGGATGAAGTCTTATTTTCACTTAATGTTATAAAATATTTAGTAAGAGGGGCTGGAGCTGTGGTGTAGTGGGTGAAGTCTCAGCCTCCAGTGCCGGCATTCCATATGGATGCTGGTTTGGGTCTCAGATGCCTCACTTCTGATCCAGCTCTCTGCTATGCCCTGGGAAAGTAGTGGCAGATGGCCCAAATGCTTGGGCCACTGCACCTGCCTGGGAGACCCAGAGGAATCTCCTGGCTCCTGGCCACAGACTGGCCCAGCTCCAGCTGTTGAGGCCATTTGGGGAGTGAACCAGTGGATAGAAAACCTCCCTCTCTGTCTCTCCTTTTGTCTATAACTCTACTTCTCAAATAAATATGTGAATCTTTAAAAATATTTAATAAGAAATACAAAATCCAAGTTCTTTTAAACTCAGAGCACTGAATCCAGTTCTACTCTTAGAGACCAGAGACGTATAGGGATTTTCTACACTCCGGAGCTCAGCCTTGAGCTGATGTCGGCCCATTCTCCTGCCCCGTTCCTCCTTTCACATCTTGCTTTCCAGCTCTTGTCTCTTTTCGGCTGTGCTCAAGTAGCATGTGGGTTTCCAGCTCCATGCGGTCCAGGTGAGTCAGGTAAGTTCCTTCCTCAGTTCCCTGGCTGTAACTGGGAAATCATTGCAGCCTCTCCCACAGAACCCAGCAGGAGGCAGGGGAATGTATTCCACCATGTTCTTGGGGCATTCTATCCATATGCTGCCAGATGCTGAACTCTTTTTTATTTATAACCCTTAATTTCTCAAAAGAGACTCTTTTGTCAACGCTTGGGAATGTAGTGTCTCGCTACCATTTCAATTTAGAAATGGGAGAAATGAGAATGCCCCCTGGAAGATTAATGATAGACTCTGCACACCTTGCCACCTTGGATACTGTGGTCTCCACCAGAGGACAAGGCTACAGGTCCCTCAACTGCCTTGCCTCTCACCCGTCCACCTCATCGCCGAGTCTGGCCCTACCTAGGACACGTTCCTTCCTCCTCCTTCCCATTCACATCCCCTTCCCTTTGGCTTCCCAACCACTTTTTGATTGAGTTCAATCCCTTTCTGCAGTGGATGTGATGGTGTTCTACCCAGATTGCTTGTTCAGTCACTGCACTCATTCCCAGCTGTTGGGGATGTCAACACTTGCCATAGCTGTCACTCAGATTTGTTCTGGGCCCCAGGGAACTGCCCCCTCAAAGTCCTCTCCCTCCCCAGGAAGTGGACCACAGCCTGTGACCCGATGACTTGGGACTACAAAGGCTCAGCCCCTTGCCTCAGTCTGAGTCTCTGTAGGGCCATCAGCTCCAGGAGCCTGGGCTGTGGCCTCATCGCAGCTGAGCCTCTCCCTCTGCCCTCCCCTGTCCTCTCACTCACTTTCCAGTGTATCTCCTGGAGATCTCCCAGGTCAACTTTCTGTACACAATTGTCCATCTGTTTCCCAGAAACACAAGCTAAGACAGTTGTTTCCAAGAGTCGGGAGAAGGCATGAACATGAGATCTGGGGACCCCCTTGCTAGTCACCTGGAAAAAAGAGCCTCAACACTGGTGGTAGATGGAGTAAGGTAAGCCTCCTGGCACGTGTAGCTATGTTATTATCAAGACTTAGCAAGGGGGTTGGCACTGTGGTATAGCCGGTTAAGCTGCCATCTGCAGTGCCAGCATCCCATGAGTGCTGGTTTGAGTCCCGGCTGCTCCGCTTCTGATCCAGCTCTCTGCTATGGGCTGGAAAAACAGTGGAAGATGGCCAAATTGCTTGGGCCCTTTCACTCATGTGGGAGACCTGGAAGAAGCTCCTGGCTCCTGGCTTTGGACTGGCCCAGCTCTGGCCATTACAGCCATTTAGGGAGTGAACCAGTGGATGGCAGACTCTCTCTCTCTCTCTCTCTCTCTCTCTCTCTCTCTCTCCTTACCCTCTTTCTCTCCCTGTAACTCTGACTTTCAAATAAAATAATCTTTATTAGAAAAAAGGACTGAGAGAGGATAACAGTGGAAGGGGAGGGCTCTGGTTTATATGATAAGTTGGACGGTGGAGAGATTTGAGGGAAATGGTAATTAAAAGGACAAAGGAATTGGATAAGAATGTTTGAATTCTATTACTTCATTGAATAGAAATGATGACAGGATCAGAATAAGACTAATCAATTCTAAGCAAAATGTGAAAACCTGAGGGTGTCCTTGGCAGCATTTAAGTAAACCCTACTCTCCTGCAGTAGGGTAGGAAGAGTGGAGAATCAGGTTCAAGATTTAATTGTAGGAAGAGCTGATCTTCAGAGAACGGTGGATTCTAGGCTTGGCACATGTCCTCTGACAAAGTCAGGGTTCTAACAGAGGAGCGGGACCTGAGACTTACAGCATCTCTACATAGATGCAGTTGAGAACCCTGCAGATACTCTGAGGCCAGTGGGCCCATAGATGAAGCCTTTCTCTCCCCATCTGGTAACAGATGTTGAAGATCACGTGGAGGCTTCTATTGAGCTGGTATATTGTACAATGATGCTTGTTCCTTCAAAATCTACCTCTGTGTGCTCTCCTGGCAACCAAGCCAATTGCAAGGGCCAAATCCCAGAACAACTTGATGGGATAACCTGGCCCTGCTAAGGAGGATCGGGTCTGTGTGCTGAAGGAGCTGCAGGAGCTGGTTAACATGCACTCCCAAGGAGCCAGGCAACTCTGCTTGGGACGCAGCCCCGAGGCTCTGGATCGAGAGAGTAAAGCTGGGTAAAGAAGCGCTTGTTCAGATCTGACATACTCCGCGGGGCTAGCTCAGCTTCAGAGCTCCACGTGGGTTCAGATGAGGCCTCAGTTGCCAGTGCGTTGCAGGCCAGCATCTCCCTCTGCCCAATCCATCTCTCCCCATTCCTAACAGTCCCCTGCACCCTCTGCTGACAACTTTCTGATGTGACTCTTCCCAGAGTCTATTTCCAAATGCTCTCCTGTGCCCCCCTCCAAATTCATGTGTTGAAACCCCAACCTTTAATGTGGCTGTTTTTGGGGGACACATTCCTTACAGAGATAATAAGGTTAAATGGGGTCATGAAGGTGAGGCTCTAATTCTGGGAGACTTGAGTCCTTATCATAGTAAGAAGAAGCCTCAGAGCTCTGTTTTTCTCTGCAGTGAGAGGAAAGGCCCTGTGAGGGCACACAGAGAAGGTGTTGTCTGCAAGCCAGGAAGAGAGGCCTCACCAGAAACCAATTCTGGTGGCACCTTTTTCTTGGACATCCGGCTTCCAAAGCTGTGAGAGAATAAATTCCTGTTGTTTGTGACACTGTCTGCAGTATTTCATCTCATAGCCCAAGTGACTGATGCCATGCTGCCAGTCAGCCCTGTATTGCCTCTACTGAGGCACTCACCATCGTACTTGTGCACTTTGCTCCCTGTAGTATCTAGCATAGCACCAACCCCGGCACATAGATGTTACTCACTTAGTAATTATTGAAAGAAGGGTGGATGTCTGTGGCTTGCATAGAATGGCTCTCAGGCTACAGTAAGACCTGGTGGGAGTACTTGCTACACTTAAGAAAGAAACCACCCCCCAAAAAAAAAATACAGTAAAAGGCAAATCTTAGAACAGTGCCCATCCAAGGAACATCCAAGAAAGAGATAGCTTGGCTGTAGAACTTTGTCTTGATTCTGCTACCAGGGCCATGTATGACAGAGATACATGAAGGAGAGGTTTGCAGGCACACAAGTGAGACCCTGCTCTGGAGGTGACTCTGGGCTGCTGCTGTGATACACTGCATCTATCCACTGTCCTCTCCTTATCCTGCTTCCAGGCTCACCAAACCATACAAGTTGTGGCTTGGGTTCTCACCCAGGTTTGTTGACAGATGATGGGACTGGAGTCTTGCTGTGGAACGTGATGATTTCCTCCTGTAAGTGAGCTAACCTACCTTCTGATTTTGCACCTCAGTCCTGCTTAACATGAGGCTGATCCCAAGAGATGGATCTGCTCTCCTGTGCTGACAAGTCACTTTCAGACCCTGGAAAACCCAGGGCTAATCACTGAAGTAATGATGCATTCCTACCCTGTCCCCGTGATGGCTATGAGGATCCTCTTGGCTTTTCCCAGGAAGCATCTTGACCTCACCATGTGCTGAGAACCTGTTCTGTATTTTCACTTTCCATGAACAGTAGGGCAGGGACTGAGTGGTCTGCCTTCTTCTTTATTTTTTTTTTCAAGATTCATTTATTTATCTAAAAGGCAGAATCACAGAACAAGAGAGAGACAAGGAAAGACAGAGAGATTGTCTATCCTCTGATTCATTCTCCAAATGGCCTCAACAGCTGGAGCTGGGCCAGTCTGGCACAAGGAGCCAGGAGCCAGGAGCTTCCTCTGGTTCTCCTACATGGGTACAGGGAACTAAACTTGGGCCATCTTCTGCTGCCTTCCCAGGAGCATTAGCAGGGAGCTGGATCGGAAGTGGAGTAGCCGGGTCTCAAACCAGCAGTGCCCATATGGGATAACAACGCTGCAGGTGGCAGTTTTACCTGCTGCACCACAACGCCAACCCCTGGCTGCCTCCCTTAACCCTCTAGAATCACCAGGTCCTAGGCATATAGTCATTATTAATGCAAGAGTAGATAAACTCAACATCCCTGTGGAATTTGAGGACCCTGCCTTGGGGTGATGGATGAGGGGAGCCCTGGGGCCTGTGGACTGAAGTGGGTCCTCTGTGGAATTTCACATGGGATCTGGGATGTCTGCTGCGCCCAGTGGCTCTTGGGAGCTCTTCACATCTGCAGATGGGCTCTGAGCCACTGTTTGAGAAATAGTTGTCAGATCCAATTTGTTTCTTATGATTGAGAATAAAGTTATTTTTATCCTTTCTAAAAATTCTTTTTATCTCTTACATATATAGGCTTTCTCCTATTTTACTCCGGGACAAACTGAAGCTTCAGATTGCCATGATCATTTTCAAAAAGTCCTTGGTAGCAAGGCCCAGTTCTCTATGCTGGGTTTATGGAGAATTTCATCCTGAAGTCCCCATCATGGCAGATGTATGGTCTCATGTCAGATGTTAGTACCAGACCAGACATATTGACCCGATCGATGTATAGATGCTATATCTCGTGGAGTTTAAGATGCACATTTTTTGTATATATCATTTCTGAAGTTGAGATGCATCCTCTCATCGATACCATGTCATATTGCAGAAAATGATGATGCCTTGTAATTGATGACTTCTTAGTTTAGATGAAATATGAGAGTAAAATATCATCTAGCATTTTTGGTTGGAAGGAGGCATGAAGCTTGAATGACTTTTTCTCATTTCTCTTCCTCAAACATCAAACATTTTGCCTATGGGGACAAAGATAATTGTCTGAAAGGAAGACACAATAAAATTCAGAGCGAGACTGGAGCTGCACCAGGACACGGGGTGCTGGACTTCTTTCTTTCCCTGCACTGGCCAGAGAATGCCCAGAGGATGCTTACCTGGGGATCCCTCTGCAGGTGTCCCCTTGGACCTTGTCTCTCCCTTCTTTCACTTAGGAAATATCACCTCTGTCATTTCTTCTTTTCTCAGAATTAATCAGTCTGAGCACTGATCCTAGGAGAAGCTTCCCTAGCAGTGAACCCTGATGACGCCGCCTTCCATTCCTTCTCCTGTGTCATGTGCATTTTAACTGTGGCTTACCAGAGTCATGACACCTCACTCCGAAAGAAGAACTCTCATGGCGGAACTGATGGGCATCAGTGACAAGCTGGTGAAAGTCATGTTTTCAGTTTATAGCTTCCCTCAAATCACAGCACTCAGTAGGGTGACTCCTTTATACTTCTTTGCAGTTCACAAAGTATTTTCTTGCTAGAACCTCTCAAAACCCTGTGGAGTAGGCAGGATACACTTCATCACCATTTCTCAAGGGAGGAAGTTGATGTCCAGAGATGAAATAAGTTGCTCAAGATACCCAGCTGGCTAGAGAACAAGAGGAGCAGAATCCATGTATTCTAGTTCTGGAGCTGCTGTTCCTCTTTCTAAGAAAGAAACCACTTCACACAACCTCTTCCCACGTGTGTGACCAGATGCACCTACGGCCAGATGATCAACGGCTTGGTCTGAGGTGTTGGGTCTTCGTTCCAAGAGCCCTGGGAAGTCATTGCAAGATTTTGTGCAGGCAAATGACATGAACAAATATTGTGTGCTTATTGGTTAAAGAGCTCTCTGGGTGCAGTGGGGAGCAGGGATTGTAGGAGTCTATCGTAGAGGCTCAAGCAAGAGGTGATGGTGTCTGGTCTCAGGAGAACACAGTGGATGGAAAAGGTGGGTGGAGGGAATTCTAAGATGATGGCAGCTGGAACCCATATCTACTGCTTTCTGCCCTGGCTCTAATCCAAGTACCAGCTGGAAGGTTGTGGTCTGTAAGGTCCTAGCATTGTTCCGCCTTCCAGGCATCATTTTGAAATCCATGCCTATGAGGAATCTTAAAAAGTTCACAGAAACTGCATAGTATAAAAAATTACGTTTGGATTTAAAAATGTTTGCATAGAATATAAACTTATTTTTTAGTTCCTTGTTTGCACGAAGATTTTTAAGTTCTCTCATTGGAGCCTAGTGATAGGAGAAAGCTGTGAGCTGTGGAGAGCCACTGTCCAGGGATCAGTCCAGTTCCACATGCTGGCTTCCCCACTCCCAACAGAACTGCACACAGACTAGACTGTCCAGCTCTGAGAGCTGTGGTCTTTGTTGCTGAGGAGATGGGAAGCAAAAAGACTCCCTCCAGGTGTTTCTTCAGGGGAGAGGCACCTGCCGCACACGGTAAGAGGTTGCTGTGCTTTCCATGGTGGAGGTCATTGACATTCTTGATAGCTTGACTAAGGTCCCAGAGAGAACAGATCCAAGATCTCAAAAATGTAAGTTTAGTGCATCTTCATAACCACATGGGATAATAACGAGAATACCTGGAGAGGCAAACCCTTTGAAAACAACTGTTAGAGAAGATAGTCATCAATCTTGTTTAAAAGGTAATTCAAGGGGGGGCTGGCGCAGTAGGTTAATCCTCCACCTGCGGAGCCGGCATCCCATATGGACGCTGGTTGAATCCTGGCTGCTCTTCTTCCTATCCAGCTCTCTGCTGTGGCCAAGGAAAACAGTAGAAGATAGGCAAGGTGCTTGGGCCCTTGCATCCATGTGGGAGATCAGGAGGAGGCTCCTGGCTCCTGGCTTCTGATCGGCACAGCTCCGGCTGTTGCACCCATCTGGGGAGTGAACCAACAGAAGGAAGACCTTTCTTTCTGTCTCTTCCTCTTACTCTCTGTAACTATACCTCTCAAACAAATAAATAAAATCTTTAAAAGAATTTTAAAAAGTAATTCAAGGGGCAAGTGCTGTGGCATAATGGGTTAAGACTTTGCCTGCTGTGCTGGCATCCTACATGAGTGCTGAGAGCAGATTCTGGAGGCCTAATGTGAATATGAAGACCCCACAGGAGGTAGGGGGGGGGTCTGGTAATGGATGTAGGTGGGAGCTGCTGGAGAGCAAGTGCCAAGGAGCTCTCCTAGCCTGCTGCTTGGGGCAATGGGCAGACAGCGGTGCCACTCCTTGAAATGGGCTGTGGGGCCAAGAGGGCAGGAAAGGAGTGATGAGCTTGGTTCTGAAGCCTTGATCTTGAACAGTTACGGACAGAGAAGTTGAGACATCGAATGGTTGTAGAGAATGTAGTTCTAGAGTTCAGAGCAGAGATGTCTGGGCTGGAAATAGAGAATCAGAAACCTTCCACCTATAACAGCCTTGAAATAAAGGGCATAGATGAGAGTGCCCGAGGTAAGAGGAGAAACCCCAAACTGTAGGGATGAAGGAGGCAGTGTGTTCATCTTCTTCTCCCTCCCCCCTCCCTCTGCACCCCTCGCCAGACTATATATTTTTTTGACAGGCAGAGTTAGACAGTGAGAATGAGAGAGAGAGAGAGAGAAAGGTCTTCCTTCTGTTTGTTCATCCCCGCCCCCAATGGCCGCTATGGCTGGCGCTACGCCGATCCGAAGCCAGGAGCCAGGTGCTTCCTCCTGGTCTCCCATGCAGGTGCAGGGCCCAAGCACTTGGGCCATCCTCCACTGCCTTCCCAGGCCATAGCAGAGAGCTGGACTGGAAGAGGAGCAACTGGGACAGAATCTGGCATTTCGACTGAGACTAGAACCTGGGATGCTGGTGCTGCAGGTGGAGGATTAGCCTAGTGAGCCACGGAGCTGGCCACTCACCAGACTCTTGATCCACTCTTTGGCCACTTTTCTTGTTACATGACGTGGGGCTATATGGGGAAGGAGAAAGCAAAGAGACAAGAAATAAGGACAGAAAAAAGGAGAACAGAAGAAGGAGCAATGGCAGGGGTGTCCTCACATGGAGACACAGTGTTGAACCTGCCTGAAGAGTGACCAGCTGCCATCACCAGAGCAGAGGGATGAGCCCCACGAATGCAGTCTATTGATGGGAGTGGCTTTACACCAGGGCACCCTAGTTATCTTGCCTGGGACATAAAAGGAAAGGTAGAACTGGCATTCTACAACTACTGTGTACCAGTCTCTGGGTGTGCTCTTACACATTGATTCTACCATTTGGTTTCCTTCACTCATCTTAGATATAGGGAAGGCAAGGCTCAGGAAGGTCAGGAAACTTCTCCAAGGTCACCCAGTTGGTAAGAAGCAGAGTTGACTGAGTCTGTACAACTCCAGAGCTCTTGCTTTTCTTGTTGGCCCTTGGAGGGTCTGCACCAGAGTGGTTCACATGGCTTTGTCTTTTCCCTTTTTATTTTATCTTCCATTTTTTCATTAAAGATTTATTTATTTATTTGAAAGAGTTACACAGAGAGAGGAGAGGCAGAGAGAGAGAGGTCTTCCATCCGATGGTTCACTCTCCAATTGGCCGCAACAGCTGGAGCCATGCTGATCTGAAGCCAGGAGCCAGGAGCAGGGGCCAAGGACTTGGGTCATCTTCTACTGCTTTCCAAGGCTATAGCAGAGAGCTGGATTGGAAGTGGAGCAGGCCGGTCTTGAACCGGCACCCATATGGGATGCCAGCACTTCAGGCCAGGGCCTTAACCCGCTGCGCCACCGTGCTGGCCCCAGTCAAGTTCTGTCTTGTCCCAGAGCATAGGTTGTCAGCCTGACCCGCTCAGTTCTGGCCACTCTCTGTTTCCCCCAGGTTGCCAGCCAGCTCAGACAAAGGGAAAGAAAGGAGATGTCATGCTTCCTTGGAATTGAATGACTGCTTCCTTGTAAGTACCTGGAAAATTCATCTTCTGTGAGTTAAACTGTTTTGCCAGCTAGTAGCTGTATGCTAAATCATCAATAGGTGAGAAAATCTCCCAACTCATTGATTAACATCTCGAGAGGCTGTCAGTTCAAATTTAACAAAAGCAGCAACATCTGGGACAATGCTCAGCAATTATTTACTCTGAGAGAAGAAGCAGTTTTTGCTTTCAACTTGCCAAATGCCTGATAATCTCAGGATTACGATGAGTGACATTTCTTCTGATTTCATTTATCATTAAGACAAAAGCCACGGTAGCAGGATTTCTTGTAGGAGCAGGTGCTGGAGATTCAACATGCTAGTAGGTTAAGTCCCAGATTTCTCAGAATCCTCTGCCTTTGTCATGGCCTTCACTTTATCTGGTCTTCATTAATGCATTGGGATCTGTTGGAAATTTTATCCTATCTGTGATTTGGAGAGTCTAGCTATTGCAGGTATATCCTGATAAGTCTCCTCAAGGACTTGGTAATTATCTTAGAGTGACTGAGCATGCCTAATAAGCACCAGGCAATTCTGCTGAATTCAACACACGGTTGGAGAATGATGGTTGGCCAAGTGTGTACTACACAATAGAGCTGGAGGTGACATTCACTTTTTTTTTTTTTTGACAGATATGTGGTAGAATGAGAAGGCCATGCCAAGATGGCCGCTGGCAAGCGAGCGTCAGTTACTCAGGAATGGCTTTGAAACCCCCTGGCAATGGAGCCTGCCTAGGTTGTGATTGGATGGCTTTGGATACTGCCTGGCAACAGGCTGTGATTGGTTAGGGCATAAACTGCCCCTTGACCAGATTGGCTGCCTTGGCTATTTAAGCCGCTGTACCAACTGAATTAAAGGAGTCTGTGGGCTGCTCGCCTCTGGCCCACTTTCACCCGACTCCTGGGGTCTGTGTGGTGACTCCATACCTCTTGCCCCCACCACGCTTCTCCTCTCAGAACGAATCCACAGCAACACAGATAGAGTTAGACAGTGAGAGAGACAGAGATAAAGGTCTTCCTTCCGTTGGTTCACTCCCCAAATGGCCACTACGGCCGGAACTGCATCGATCTGAAGCCAGGAGCCAGGTGCTTCCTCCTGGTCTCCCATGCGGGTGCAGGGGCTCAAGCACTTGGGGCATCGTCCACTGCCTTCCTGGGCCACAGCAGAGAGCTAGACTGGAAGAGGAGCAACCGGGACTAGAACCCGGCGCCCATATGGGATGCCGGTGCTGCAGGCGGAGGATTAACCAAGTGAACCACGGCGCTGGTTTACCAAACAGGTAAAGAAATAAAAGTTGGACCTCCAAGTAAGGATAGAAGACAACACATGTGAGTAGATTTATCTCCTCTCTCTGAAATATCCTTAAAAATGACAGTAAAGTCACAAAAAAGTTAGCATCTCCCTAAAATGAGAAACAAGTTTATTGAAGATGGAAAATAGATGGACTAAAGGAACCAGGTGAAATAAGGGAAGAGAAGGGAAGGGAAAGGGGGGGAGGGGAGGGGAGGGAAGGGAAGGGCAACACAAGGAGGAAATGGTCACCCCAGCAGGCACTGGGCCTGAAGACCTCAGGCACAAGGTGGGGTGTGGGGGAGGGGAGGTGATGTGTAGGCAGCCTGCAAAGGAGCTGTTGGAACTGGATGTGGAACAGTCAGCTTCTCCCCGACGCCCACACTAGACACTCTTCCCTTCAGCACAGCCAAACCGAAAACCAAATAAAAACAAAAACCCGGGCAGATCAGTATAGGAAGTTCAACATCTGGTTGACAGGAATCCTACAGAAAGAAAGTAGATAGGATTGAAGAGAGAAAATTGTCAAAGAAATACTAGAAGCAAATTCCTAGAACCAAAGAGCAAGTTTCCAAATGGAGAGAGCCTACCACATTCCCAACGTAACCAGTGCAGAATGACTGGAACATTACCATAGCCTCAGGAGGCTCAAAGCTCAAGGATAGAACGTTTCAAGATTCCAGAGGAGAAACAAGCAAATGAAAACAGGATGTCCACAGAGGAACAAGAAATAGCTTTGTACCACACTTAGCACCTCCACCACTGGATAGATGCTGGTAGTCACTGGCAAAATGTCTTCAAGATTCTAAGGGGTAAAGAAATTTAAACTGAAATTCTAGACCCAGACACATTAAAGTCAAATGTGAGGGTAGAATTATTTTTAGACATGTGAGAACTAGAACATTTTGCTCTATGCCCCTTTTCTCAGGAAACTGCTTGAGTATGTACCACACCTAAATGAAGGATTAATGAAAAAAAGAGAGAAAGAAAAGGCATCCAGCATATGGTGGATCCAACCCAGGATAAGAAATTTCATGCAGCAGGCCTGGAGTCTGGAAGGGACAGGCCCTTTGAGGGAAAAATTGCAATTGTACAGTAGGATGGAGAATTCATTGATGTCCAGCTTATTTTCTAGTACATTAGTGCTCGGCCTGAATCCCTGGAGTCAGTTTTGATATGCGGTACTTTTTCTCTCACTTGAACTGTGCAGTTGTCTTTTGGTGTCTACTGGGAATTGGTTCCCAAAACCCCATGGATACCCAACTCTGCAGATGCTCGAATTATTTATATAAAAGGGCATAGTATTTGCATTTATCTGTATCTATCCTCTCTTATGCTACAAAACATCTTTAGAATCCTTAGAATTACCTAGTGTAATATAATGCTACTGTTTAGGGGACAATAAAAGGGAAAAAGCCTGTATATGTTCAGTGTAGATGCAACCATTGTGAATCTAACTACGTTTTCAATCCATAGTTCATTGAACCAGCAGACATGGAACCCATGGACATAGAGGGCTGACTGTATTCTAATTTTCATTGTGATTTCTTCATTAGGTATTTAGATGGTGTGTATTTCTTAATTTCTAAACATATGGAGCTTCTGGTAATCTTTTTGTTATTGATTTCCAGCCTAATTGCATTGTGTTTAAAGATACCCAATTTGGTTTTTATCCTTTAAAATTTGTTGAGACTTGCTTTATGGTGCAGCATATGGTTAGTTTTTTTTTTTTAAAGTCTTCTAAGTGTGCTTGAAAAGAATGTGTAATTTGCAGTTACTGGGTGCAGTGTTCTAAATATGTCAATTAGGTTAGGTCTATTACACATGTTGTTCAAGTTTTCTGTATCTTTGCTTGTTTCTATCTGCATGTCTTAGCAATTTCTGAAAGAGGTATATTTAAATCTCCCACTGTTTTTTATATATATAGATTTTTTTATTCTCTTAGTAGTCCCATCAGATTTTTGCTCGATTTATTTTTAGACTAAACTATTAAGTACATAAAAAATTTAAAGTGTTGTGTCATCCTGGTAAATTAGGCCTTTTAGCATAATGAAATGTCCTGTTAATCTCTAGCAAAGTTTTGGCCTTCAACTCTGTGTTAGAGTGTGCCAGTGTTCTTTGAGTTAGCATTTGTAAAGTGTTTTCTTTTCCTACTATTTTGCTGTCAATCTTTGTCTCCATATGTTCTACCTGTATCTCCTGTAAAGACCAACATGGTTGTGTTTTGTGTTTATTTCCGGGTGGATGATCTTGTCTTTTTTTTTTTCTTTTTAAAAAATATTTATTTTATGCATTTGAGTTCCATTTCTTGCATTTCTTCTGTCTCATCATCTTCATAATCTTGTATTGAAGTGTCATGTTCTTTTGGGAGCGTCATGTTGTCTTCCTTATCCTTGTTTCTTGGATTGTTGCTTTTGTTGCTTGGCATTTGTGGAGATATTCGTTGGTTGCTTCTATGTTTTACCTGCTGTGGTGGCTTTTTTCATTGTACTATGACTCTGTAGATAAGTGGACTGTCTGCTTTCAGTGAATCTCTAGAGGCTTGTGGTGGGTGTGGCCAGAGAGTTCTGTTCAGTTCTTCAGGGTGAAGGGTGTGCCTAAGGTGACACACCCGGGTTTGGTGTGGAAAATCTCTCTTTTTTTAATCAGAAGGGAAGTAATTCTGCTCAGCTGAGCGCTTCTCCTGGCTGGCGATCAATGCCTGAGCGCTAGCCCCAGTGGGTATAATATTCGTCTGCTCTGTCTCAAGGACCACACAAAGGATCTGTGCAGTCCTCAGTGTAAGCTCAGATTCCCCTGCAGTGTCTCTCACCGGGTTGCCAGGACTGCCAGAGCTTGTGGTGTCTCCCACCAAGACTACTCAAAGCCTCAGCCACACTTTGATTTCTCCCACGCACTCTGTTTTTTTTTTTTCCACAGTCCCAGTTCAGAAGCTCCACACATTATTAGTGTCCTGTTATTACTCTCCACCAGAGTCAGGTTTCTCCTCGGCTGATTGCTGGGTGCAGCCCTGAGCTGGTGCAGCTGTTACATATGTCCCAAATGGTGTCTGCTCTATTGGCTCATTCGCCTTTGTAATGTGATTGGAGAGAGAATCGTGCCTGTACCGTCTCTTTTATTTTTTCTCTCCTCTAGTTAGGTTGGTGTACTTTCCCCCATGGGACTTCAAGCCTTGTTCCCTCTAGGCTCTTCCTGCTGCTTTTCCGTCAGTGTCTCAGGCTACCGCGGTCTCATCTCACCTCACTTTCCAGCGCTGGTGCGGAGGCTCTCGGCTGCTGGGGTCCTGAGCCGTGGGCACCTGTGCCCTCCACGTAGGTCCACTGTGTCCCTCTAATTATGGAAGAGTTTCCTCTGCCATTTTTTTCTCGAACTTTTCCCTGAGACTACACTATCTCCATTTTTATTAAACTATCTTCTCCTGGACTAGATCAGTAAGCTCCCTCCCTATTCCGCCATCTTGGAACCCCTCCTATTTTATGTATTGGAAAGTTAGAGTTAGGAGAGACAGAGGGTGAGCTGCTGGTTCACTCCCTAAATGGTCACAATGGCCAGGGCTGGGCCAAACAGAAGCCAGGAGTCAGGAGCTTCTTCCAGGGCTCCCACATGGGTGCAGGAGCCCAGGTACAGGAGCTTGGTACTTGGCTTTCCCAGGTGCATTTGTAGGGAGTTGGACTGGAAGTGGAACAGTCTGGACTCAAGCCAGTGTCCAAATGGGATGCTGGAGCTACATATGGTGGTTTAACCTACTATGCCACAATGCCAGCCCCAATCGTGGTGGTCTTGTCTTTTAATTGGAGTGGGTAGCCTACTTAAGTGAATATCATCATTGATTCATCTGGATTTAAATTTTTCATCCTGCTTTGTGCTTTTCTTCATCCCATATGCTGCAAGTTCCTTTGATCCTTCTCATCTCCTTTTTTAGACTGATTTTTAAAATTCATCCCCTCCTCTATTAGTTTTGAAGACATCATTCTTATTCTTTTATTGATTACCTGAGACATGACGACTTTGACTTATAGTTCATTATTAATTAGTATGTTTTCTCTCTTCCCAGAAAATGCAGAGGTCTAAAGATTTCAACACCATTTTCCTTCTTCTGACTTAATATGCCATGGTTGTTAGCTTATGTATATTTTAAACTCTGTAAGACATATTTATTATTGGTTTTTATAGCTAATATTACACACATATTTTCCATTTTCATTTCTTCCTACATCTATGTCATTTCAACTCTGATAATTTTTCTTCTACTTGAAATGTTACTTTAAGGTTTTCTTTAATGCAGTCTGCTTAGGACAAACTCTCTTGGTTTCTGTCTGTCTGAAAATGCCTTTATTCAGACTTGGTGTTTGTTTTATGCCACCACAGAGGATGCTCATCAGCTTCTCCTGAGGCACCTGGGAGCCGGAGCAAAGAGGAGCGCCTTGCTGCAGCTTTGAGAGTTGAGAGAGCTGTACACTGAGCTGGTCACTGCAAAGGGCTGGTCTCCTCCTGGCTCATCCTCACTCCACTTCAGGGTTCCAAGCGAAAACATGAGGGTTTGTTTACTCAGCTTTTCCCAAAAACTCTGAAGTTAGCAAATATCCCTAAGGGAAAGATGTGGTCTCACTTCTCAATATTTCTAGTCTTCTAGACCTTGGCTTGGGGTTTCTTCAATATCGTGCTTCCTCTCTGGTATCTTCAGGTGACTGATCATCCCTCACCCCTAACCCACCGCCTTTGTCCATCCCATTCCTTCCCTTCATTCCATGTTCTCTGCCCTTACTGCTGAATGCCAGGCCGCAGGCAAGGAAAACAGGCACAGGGAACTCACAGCTCACTGGGAGAGGCATTAATACAGTCATCTCTGTTAGCAGTCAAATCAGCTCTGTGGCTGAGACATCTCCAGTGTGAACCAATCATTGCAATCTGCTGTTACAATAAGGGTCAAGTAGGAGCATAGGGGAAGGAATAGCATTCTACCCGAGGACATCAGGAAAGTTTCCTGTGAAGAGTTTTTGGTGTATAAAGAAATAGTTCCACGTTAACTAGAAAATTCTCTCGTATTTAGAAAACCTAATTTCCCAAGAGTGTTCTGTAATTGAGGCATACCTAAAACACACAGATGTTTTTGTAGGGATCATTTCAGTTTAAAGAACATTGATTCAACTGCAAATGTTTGTCAGGCACTGTGCCAGGGACAATTTCTGCCCTAAAGAACTTATGGTCTACTAAGTGAGATGAACCCAAAGGAGATAATTCCATATGTATAACAGAACTGTGGCTGACAAGACATAGATTTTGTTATATTGAATTATTATTTATGGAGAAATTCGGGTCCCTGGAACAGTCCAGGCTGTGAAAACCATTGACAACAGAGAGCAGATAGCTTGGTCATACAGAACAAGACAAAGTTCCTGATGTTCATATAATGGCAATTTTTTCATTTTCTTTCAGAATATTCTAATTCACCTTTCTAGGCTCCTCCTCATTCTTTTTTTTTTTTTTTTTTTGACAGGCAGAGTGGACAGTGAGAGAGAGAGAGGCAGAGAGAAAGGTCTTCCTTTTCCGTTGGTTCACCCCACAATGGCCGCTGCAGCCGGTGCGCTGTGGCCGGCACACTGCGCTGATCCAAAGCCAGGAGCCAGGTGCTTCCTTCTGCTCTCCCAAGCGGGTGCAGGGCCCAAGGACTTGGGCTGTCCTCCACTGCCTTTCTGGGCCTCAGCAGAGAGCTGGCCTGGAAGAGGAGTGACCAGGACAGAATCCAGCTCCCCGACCAGGACTAGAACCTGGGGTGCCAGCGCTGCAGGTGGAGGATTAGCCTAGTGAGTCATGGCGCCAGCCGTCCTCCTCATTCTTATGAGTGAAAAAAAAAAAGGAGAAAATATATTTCCCTTTAAAACTGATTTCACATGGATCTTTTCAAAACAGAGAATCTGAGTCAATGACAAACATGTACCTAGCTGTGGGGCCAACACTCTGTGCTTTCGCCGCTCAGAGGGGCTGATTCCATTGGCCCAGCCTCTAGGCCACAGTTAGGCCCAGATCAAGAGGTGTAACAGTAGGTTTCTTTTCTTTCTTTCTTTTTTTAAATCTTTTATTTAATGAATGCATTTTCATAGGGACAACTTTAGGAAAATAGTGCTTCTTTCCTACATACCTGCCCTCCCACTCTGACTCCCGTCCCCCTCCTACTCCCTCTCCCATCCCCTTCTTCATTATGGTTCATTTTTAGTTTAACTTCATATACAGAGGACTAACTCTATGCTAAGTACAGATTTTAACAGTTTGCACCCCCTACACACAACATATAAAGTACAGTTTGAGGACAAATTTTGCAATTAATTCTCATAGTACAACTCATTAGGGACGGAGGTCCTACATGGGGAGCAAGTGTACAGTGACTCCTGTTGATTTAACAATTGACACTCTTATTTATGATGTCAGTAATCACCCAAGGCTGCCATGAGCTGCCAAGGCTATGGAAGCCTTTGGTGACCACAGACTCTATCAGTATTTGGACATGGGTATAAGCAAAGTGGAAGTTCTCTCCTCCCTTCAGAGAAAAGTATATCCTTCTTTGATGGCCCCTTCTTTCCACTGGGGTCTCACAGAGATCTTTCATGTAGGGTATTTTTTTGCCACAGAGTCTTGGCTTTCCATGTTAAAATGAAGAGCAAGTTTCAAGTTCCAGCCCTGCCACTCACTCGACCCAGGACCTTGGGCAAGTCATCTGTGTGACAGCCCCTCTGCCTTCGACAGGTGATTCTGTAGGTTGTAGATGTTTAGCAAATGTTGAACTAGACATGTCTGAGTCTGATCTTCACCTGAAAAATGTGGCTAAGTGTAAGAATAAATTAAATGACATAATGCAGGTAATAAGGCTTTGTAAATGCAAAGGGTAATGCAAATAGAAAAGGATTGAATTTTTTTTAACTTTTATTTAGTATATATAAATTTCCAAAGTACAGTTTATGGATTACAACGGATTTTCCACCCCCCATAACTTCCCTCCCACCAGTAACCCTCCCATCTCAAAAGGGTTGAATTTAAGATTTGACTCCAGGGGACATCATCATGGTGTAGAGGGTAAGGCCAGGCATTGGTTCATATTCCAGATGCTCCACTTTTAATCCAGCTCCCTGCTATGGCCTGGGAAATCAACAGAGGATGGATTGAGACCCTGGGCCCATACAGCTATGTGGGAAACCCAGAAGCAGCTCCTGGCTCCTGGCTTCAGACCGGCCCAGCTCCAGCCATTGCAGCCATTTTGGGAGTGAATCAGTGGATGGAAGATCTCTCTCTCTCTCTCTCTCTCTCTCTCTCTCTCTCTGTGTGTGTGTGTGTGTCTCTCCCCTCTGTAACTCTGCCTTTCAAATAAATAAATAAATCTTCTAAAAAATAAATAAAATGGACTTGAGTCTATATCTGGTTACCTGAACTCGGAGTTGGTCTTCTTATCCCTAAAGTGGGTACCTGATTCAAGGTATGCGATTCAGAGTATTTTTGGTGCTTTGTTTTGTTTTGGTGGTGATATACTGAGAGCCAAATGAGAGGAATGGAAAACAATCTTCGCTGGCAACGTTAACGGTGACTAATTAAAAACAAGGACCATGTTTGGTCCAGTGATCAGATTTTCTCCCTTGGCTTAACCTGACTATATTTTTTGATGTTCTGTAGTCCTCTTAGCTTACTTACTATGATTTTACTTATGGGCTTCATGATACTGTTATGTTCTGTTCCCCCTAATGAAATGAGAGGTTTTAACTGAATTTACCCATCAGCAGTTTCTGATAAAGTCTGACAAATCTCTTTTTTGGCCATTGTGGACTTGTTAGCAGTAATGCTAGAGCCACTTTCTCCATACTCACTGTTCTGTGTTGGATGGGGCATAGGAAAGCATTTGCATCCTCAGAGTCAGAGTGGAATTAGTGTCAGCTATGGGTCCTCCTTCTGGATAGACACACAGGATCTAATGCTGTTGGAAAATTCTTTATATGGACTGAACCCCAGGAATCAGCCTTCTGAGTGGATGGATGTAGAGGGTCCGAGCTGGAGACTGGCAGGAGTTCCCTTCTTGGAGTTCCCCTTGGAGAGATATGCACTATGTGGTTGGTATAGATGAAAGCCCCTTTTGAGAAGGGAATGTGATAGTTTTGGTCACTTACTGGAGTTCCCTGTTTATGTAACCAACAATCTGGATCAGGCTCTGAGTCAAGCTGGTAAAGTTGATAGGCTTCCCAATCTGGGTCCAGGAGGGGGCCACCTCGTTGAGTGACACTTCAGTGCACTGGGTGTTGGGGATTACAGATGGATTATGGAAGTGGACAGGATATGGTAAAAGTAGGAGTTTGAGCTGGGGCACCCCAGCTGAGGGGTGCTGTTAAGGCAGCTAGAGGGTGGTGGGAGGGATTGCTGAGTCTACCTTCAGGCTTCATTTCCACAGGTCCCAGTGCTTTCCAGGGGTTCAAAGGAAGAAGATGCACCTGCACTCCAGCTGTTGATGATACTGATGAAGTGTCTTTCATCTTTTTTGAATCAACATAGTCATAGAAGAATGATTAATAGGGCCGGTGCTGTGGCGCAGAAGGTAAGGCCACCACCTGCAGTGCTGGCATCCCATATGGGCACTTGTTTGAGTCCTGGATGCTCCATTTCTGATCCAGCTCTCTGCTGTGGCCTGGGAAAGCAGCAGCAGATGGCCTGATTCCTTGGGCCCCTGCACCCGTGTGGGAGACCCGGAAGAAGCTCCTGGCTCCTGACTTCGGATCAACACATTTCCAGCTATTGCAGCCGTCTGGAGAGTGAACCAGCAGATTGAAGACCTCTCTCTCTCTCTCTCTCTTCCTCTCTCTTCCCTTCTCTGCCTCTGCCTCTCTGTAACTCTGCCTTTCAAATAAATAAGTCTTTACAAATAAAAAAAGAATGACAATGTCACTGTTAAAGCAAATTCTATCTTCCAGATATTCTGCCAAAGCTTCAATATGCACGTTGTGTTTTGCATCTACTATCATTATATTGAGTTCACTACTATTTACAGAGGAGGAAACCAAGAATCAGAATGATTAAATAACTTGCCCACTGTCACACAGCTCATTTCCACTTGACACAAGGAAAAGTAAATGTTATTCATTTACTCATTCCACAAAGTCTTCTTGAGATGCTTACCATGTGCAAGATAGCAATTACCAAAAGCTTACCATCCTGTTCCTTTCAGAATTGGCTTCTCTCCTAATTTGCTCAGCTAGGCTTAAAGCTCCTAGACAGAGAGTAAATTATTTTGAAGAGGCTCCAGGGAAGAAAGTGTCTTCTTTTAATTTTATTTTTAATTGACATATAATAACTGTACAAATTTATGGGTACAGTGTGATGTTTCAATACATATCTATACTAGGGTGACTTTATTGTATATTGTATTATATATGTGGGTACTTTTAAAAGTTGATGAAAAGTAGAATTAAAAGATAAATTTATTTTGGTGCTAAAAGATTTGAAATCCATAACTATGGGTGTCCCCAACAAGTTCATGGAAAATGCATATTATAAAAAAGCTACATGTAGATTTCAAAAGTTTTTTGCACCAAAATAAACTTATATTTTAATTATACTTTCCACCAACATTTTGAAGTACCCTCATATTTCAAAACAGCTAGAAGAGAGGGCATTGAATGTTCTCATCTCTAAAAAGGTGGTAAATGTTTGAGGTGATGGCTGTGCTAAACAGCCCAATTTGATCATCATACAAGGCATACAGGAAGTTTCTTAGGTTTCCTTAGTAACATAAATTTCCCAATACTTCCAAGGGCTTCTTCTTTTTAATTTTTTAAAAAAGATTTCATTTATTTATTTGAGAGGTAGAATTACAGACAGTGAGAGGGAGAGACAGAGAGAAACATCTTCCATCTGCTGGTTCATCCCCCAAATGGCCGCAATGGCCAGAGATGAACTGATCTTAAGCCAGGATCCAGGAACTTTTTCTGGGTCTCCCACGTGGGCGCAGGGGCCCAAGGACCTGGGCCATCTTTCATTGCTTTCTCAGGCCATAGCAGAGAGCTGGATCAGAAGAGGAGCAGCCAGAACTTGAACCAGCACCCATATGGGATGCCAGTGCCACAGGCGGAGGATTAACCTGTGCCACAGTGCCAGCCCCCCACCAAGGGTTTCTTAAGGCTAAGTGAAAATCCTCTTGCTACAACTGAAGGCAACTCTTTGTAAGAGATAGGAAACAATTGGATTCAAGATGGTGCAATAGAGAGGGAGCTTACTGCTCTAGTCTAGAAGAAGATAGTTTAAGAAAACAGTCTCAGGGAAGAGTTATGGAGAAAACGACAGAGGAAACTCCACACAAATTAGAGGGACACTGTGGGCCTACATGGATGGTGTGGACACGCACAGCTCAGGACCGTACTAGCTGAGAACCTCAGCACCAGCTCTGATGAGTGAGGTGTAGCAGCCCAAGCCACCGGTGATAAAGCTGATGGAAGAGCCTGGTGGGAATCCAGCTAGGAGCCACATAGGGGACAATGTACCTGCCAAACTAGAGGAGAAAAGAACAGGGTGCACATTTCTCTCCTCGATCACCCTGCAGCTTCAACCTTAACAAGCTGAGAGAGCAGGCGCCATTTTGCACATAAGTAACAGCTGCACCAGCTCATGTCAGTGTTCCCAGCAATTAGCTGAGTAGAGATACCCAAGTGTGGATGGGAGAACTGACAGGGGACTCGGTGCTTGTGGAAAGTTGATAGCAATTGGTGCCTACATCAAGAAATTGGAAAGGCACCAATAAATGAGCTATCAATGCATTTCAAGGACCTAGAAAAACAACAGTAAGCCAAACCCAATACTAGTAGGAGAAAACAAATAATTAAAATTAGAGAAGAAATCAATAAAACTGAAACAAAAAAATACAAAAGATGAGCAAAAGGAGGAGCTGGTTTTTTGAAAAAATAAACAAAAATTGATGCACCACTGACCCAACTAAATAAAAAAAGAGGGAGAAGACCCAAATCAATAAAATTAAAAATGAAAAAGAAAATGTTAACAACAGACAGCACAGAAATAAAACAAATCATCAGAAATTACTACAAAGAGTTGTCTGCCAATAAACCAGGGAACCTAGAAGAAATGGTAAGATTCCTGGACCAATAGAACCTACCTAAATTGAGCTACAGAACACCTAAATAGACCCATAATGAAGAGAGAAATTGATACTGTAATAAAGACCCTCCCAATAAAGAAAAGCCCTGGACCTGATGGCTTCACTGCTAAATTCTACCAAACATTTAAAGAAAAACTAACTCCAAGTATTCCAAGGTATTCAAAACAATTGAAAAGGAGGGGATCCTCCCAAATTCTTTCTTTGAAGCCAGCATCACCTTAATTCCTCAACCTGAAAAAGATACAACAGAGAAAGAGAGTTACAGATCAATTTCCCTGATGAACATAGATGCAAAAATTCTCAACAAAATACTAGCAAGTCAAATCCAACAACACATCAGAAAGATCATTCACGCACACCAAGTGGGATTTATCCCTGGGAGGCAAGGATGGTTCAACATTTCCAAATCAATCAATGTGATACATCACATTAACAAATTGAAGAATAAAAATCATCTGATTGTCTCATTAGATGCAGAGAAAGCATTTGATAAAATGCAACACCCTTTCATGATGAAAACTCTAAGCACATTGGGTATTGAAGGAATATTCCTTAACACAATCAGGGAAATATGTGACAAACCCATTGCCAGCATCCTATTGAATGGCGGAAAGTTGGAAGCATTCCCACTAAGATCTGGAACCAGACAAGGATATCTGTTCTCACCATTGCTATTCAATATAGTCATGGAAATTTTAGCCAAAGCCATTAGGTAACAAAAATAAATCAAAGGGATGCAAATTGGGAAGGAAGAAGTCAAACTA
Source organism: Sylvilagus floridanus (assembly GCA_949820135.1). Taxonomy (NCBI): domain Eukaryota; kingdom Metazoa; phylum Chordata; class Mammalia; order Lagomorpha; family Leporidae; genus Sylvilagus; species Sylvilagus floridanus. The sequence goes on from OX463225.1 coordinate 127,576,521, forward strand.
TTCCTATTTGCAGAAGATATGATTCTATATATAGAGGATCCAAAAGACTCCACTAAGATCTCATAGAAGAGTTTGGTATTGTAGCAGGATATAAAATAAACACTCAATAATCAATAGCTTTGTATACACAGACAATGCCATGGCTGAGAAAGAACTTCCAAGATCAATCCCATACTCAATAGCTACAAAAAATCAAATATCTTGGAATAAATTTAATCAAGAATGTCAAAGATCTCTATGATGAGAATTACAAAACATTAAAGAAAGAAATAGAAGAAGATACAAAAAAAAAAAAAAAAAAGAAAAATCTTCCACGTTCATGGATTGGAAGAATCAGTATCATCAAAATGTCCATACAACTGAAAGCAATTTACAGGTTCAATGCAATACCAATCAAAATACCAAAGACATTCTTCTCAGATCTAGAAAAAATCATGTTGAAATTCATATGGAGGCACAAGAGATCTCAAATAACTAAACACATCAAATAACAACAAAAACAAAACCTGAGTCATCACAATACTATATTTCAAGACATACTGCAGGTAAGTTATAATCAAAATGGTCTGGTACTGGTATAAAAACAGATGGATAGACCATTGGAACAGAATAGAAATACCAGAAATAAATCCAACCATCTACAAGCAACTTATATTTGACAAAGGAGCTAAAACCAATCCCAGAAGCAAGGACAGTCTTTTTTTTTTTTTTTTTTTTTTTTTTACAGGCAGAGTGGACAGTGAGAGAGAGAGACAGAGAGAAAGGTCTTCCTTTGCCGTTGGTTCACCCTCCAATGGCCGCCGCGGTTGGCACGCTGCGGCCGGCGCACCGTGCTCTCGTCCGATGGCAGGAGCCAGGAGCCAGGTGCTTTTCCTGGTCTCCCCATGGGGTGCAGGGCCCAAGCACCTGGGCCATCCTCCACTGCACTCTTGGGCCACAGCAGAGGGCTGGCCTGGAAGAGGGGCAACCGGGACAGAATCAGGTGCCCCGACCGGGACTAGAACCCGGTGTGCCGGCGCCGCAAGGCGGAGGATTAGCCTGTTGAGCCACGGCGCCGGCCAAAGGACAGTCTTTTTAATAAATGGTGCTGTGGCTGGCGCCGTGGCTCAACAAGCTAATCCTCCGCCTGCGGGTTCTAGTCCCCATTGGGGTGCTGGATTCTGTCCCGGTTGCTCCTCTTCCAGTCCAGCTCTCTGCTGTGGCCCGGGAGTGCAGTGGAGGATGGCCCAAGTGCTTGGGCCCTGCACCCCATGGGAGACCAGGAAAAAGCACCTAGCACCTGGCTCCTGCCATCAGATGAGCGCAGTGCGCCAGCCGCAGTGTGCGCTGTCCGTGGCAGCCATTGGAGGGTGAGCCAACGGCAAAGGAAGACCTTTCTCTCTGTCTCTCTCTCTCACTGTCCACTTTGCCTGTCAAAAAAAAAAATGGTGCTGTGAAAACTGGATTTCCACATGCAGAAGTATGAAGCAAGACCCCTACCTTACACCTTACACAAAAACCCACTAAAAATGGATTAGAGACCTAAATCTATGACCCAATACCATCAAATTACTACAGAACATTGGGGAAGCCCTGCAAGACATTGGCATAGGCAAAGAGTTCTTGAAAAAGACTTCAGAGGCACAGGCAATCAAAGCCAAAGTCAATAAATGGGTTTACATCAAATCGAGAAGCTTCTGTACTGCAAAAGAAAAATTCTGCAAAGTGAAGAGGCAACCGACAGAATGGGAGAAATTATTTGCAAACTATGTATCTGATAGAAGATTAATAACCAGAATATATAAAGAGACCAAGAAACTCAATAACAACAAACAAACAACCCAGTTAAGAAATGGGCAAATGGCTTAAACAGGCACTTTTTTCAAAAGAGGAAATCCAAATGGCCAACAGCCACATGAAAAAATGCTCAGGATCACTAGCTGTCAGGGAAATGCAAATCAAAACAACAATGAGGTTCCATCTCACCCCAGTTAGAATGACTTTCATACAGAAATCAGCAAACAACAAATGCTGGTGAGGATTTGTGGGAGAAGGTACCCTAATCTACTACTGGCAGGAATATAAAGTGGCCCAGCCACTGTAGAAGACAGTGTGGACATACTTCAAAAATCTGAATATAGAATTACCATATGAACCAGCCATCCCAGGCCTGTGAAATTACCCAAGGGAAATGAAGTCAGCATATGACAGAGTTATCTGTACCCCCATGTTTATTGCAGTTCAATTCACAATAGCTAAGACATGGAATCAACCCACATGCCCATCAACTGAAGACTTGATGAAGAAATTATTATGGGATATGTACACTATGTAATATTATACAGTGGTCAAAACAAAACAAAACAAAACAAAAAAAACCAACAACAAAATCTGATCATTTGTAAGAAAGTGGATGAAACTGGAAAACATCAATCTTAGTGAAAAAGCCAGTCCCAAAGAGACAAATACCGTGTGTTCTCCCTGACTTGTGATAACTAATAGAGTACCTACAAGGCAATCTGCAGAAATGAAACTGACACTTTGAGAGGCAATGACATTGAACAGCCCAGTCAACTGTTGCAAGAACAATTTTTCCCCCATACTATTTGTTGAACTCTTTACTTAAGATGGAGTTAATCATATGTGTATAAAGTTAATTGAAAATAGATCTTAGTAAAAAAGAAGAATGGGAATAGTAGAGGGAGGAGGAAAAGGGGTGGGAGAGTGGGTGGGAGTGTGGGTTCAGTGGGAAGAATGTTCCTGAATTTGTAATTATGAAATGCATGAAGTTTGTATACCATAAATAAAAGGTTTCTAGGGAAAATAAAGAGAGATGGGGAACAGCAGGAGCCAGAGGAAAGTCACTGAGAACCACCTGTCCTAGAAGTTGGTAGTAAGATGTTGTTAGTAAGATAGAGCCAAAGGTCAAAGACGACCAGAGCTAACTGGGACCCTAGTGGTCAAGGACTCCACTTTCCCCACTCTGCCCCCATGCCACCATCATTTTTCTGGGATGGAAAATGAACCTAGAGGGAATGAACCATTTCCCCAGATCACTGAGGTATTGAATGCAGAGCTCAAACACAGTCTTGGGCTGCTTATTTCCAGGGAAACAGCACTATGAGCTGGAGATTTGAAAGCAGGCTGTTCAGGAGTGAAACGCTGGTTCTGTGCCTCCTATCTGTGGGACTGGACAGGCTTTTCAGACTTTTATACTTGCTACCTGCGTTTTCTCATCTGTAAAACAGACTTGATATCTACCTCCTGGAGATGTTGTGAAGATTAAATGAGGTGTTTGGGTGGAGCATGGTGGGCATTCAGTTAATATGACTATCTTTCCTACGGGACTCCATTTTTTAAAAGATTCATTTATTTATTTGGAAGGCAGAGTTATAGAGAGGCAGAGGGAGGGAGAGAGAGAGAGAGATTGAGAAAGAGAGGTATTCCATTTGCTAGTTCACTCACCAAATAGCTGCAATGGCCAGAGCTAGGCTGATGTAAAGCCGGGAGCCAGGAGCTTCTTCCAGGCCTCCCACACAGGTGCAGGGGCCCAAGGGCCATCTTCTACTGTTTTCCCAGGCCATAGCAGAGAGCTGGATCGGAAGTGGAGCAGCCGGGACTCGAACCAGTGCCCATAGGGGATGTTGGCACTGCAGTCGGAAGCTGCAATACCACTGGTGAGCTCTCTTTGAAATTCACACACTCACTTCTACCATATCCTGTTGACTACACAGGGCCATCCCTGATTTCCAGGGGAAGGGACCAGGATACATACACTAGGAGATAGGGATCACAGCCCCTTGGATGAGGTGCCACTGCTAGTTTCACAATCATGCTAGTGTGTCATGTCCCTTCCGGCTTCCTGGGTCTTAAGTGCTGTTTTGGTGTAGTCAACAGTCGCTTCTGGATCCTCAAGGAAGAAGGGAACTGTACCCTACTCCCCATCCCCCACCCCTGAATGTTTTCTGGAGTTCTGAGAAAGCCGCCTATAATTAGCCACGCAATAATTCCCACCACTGAGCTAGCTCCAAGGCTCATCTGCATGCTTCTCTGGAGGTTTTTAAATAGACGGGGATGTGTTAATGACACAGTACATTATCTGTCTGTTACCATTTTGGCAGGCAACATGAAGACGTGACTTTCTCAAGGAGGAGTTAGTTACTCGGTACTGAAACAGCTCCTGTGCCATAGGCATGAAGCAGAGCCGGAGGCAGCTTGGGGAGGCAGGGCTTCCTGAAGGCCTGGGTCCCGATGTGGTGCCCTTTCAGGGGCTCCTGCATGGGATCTGCGAGCAGAGGTGCCTGGCGATGATGATCTGAGACATGGCTGGAGCTCCCAGGGCGCTGGCCCAGTGGGGCTCCTCACTTCTAACATCTTCTCACTTCCTTTGCACTTTGAGAACAAACTGCTCCCCAACTCAGCATCACTCTCCGGGAGGAAGCCTGTAAAGTGTGAAGATTGACATATTTGCTGATCAGTCGCAAATCCTTATGGTCTACCCTGCCCCCGCCCACCCCCCAACCGGTCTCTGAGCCCCAGACTCACTGCTCCTTTCATGTGGATGTCCCTCCCACCAGCATGTTGAACACTGAACTCATAACTTTCTTCCCACCCAAATTCACAAATCCTCCTCTGCGTTCTAGCTCAGTAAATGGCACCATCCTTTTTCCCCACTACCCAAGCCAGAAACCTAAATAGTATGACAGGATGATTAAGAGGGAAGGGCATGAGGATGGGCGCTTCAGTGCTGGCCTGGAATTCAACTCTGCCATTTATTTACAAGCTGGGGTGGGGGCGGGGGTCTGCAGAAATTTGCTCCATTTGATGTCTCAGCTTCTTCTGTAAAAATACAGATAATAATAGAAATCATCTAAGCAGATGGGGGTAGGAAAACTGAGTAAAATAGTCCATGACTGGTGTATAGTAAAGAACCCAATAATTGCTCCAAGCATCATTAGGGTGTTTGGAGTCTGTCCCCTAAATATTTTCTGAATTCATTTATTCCTAAAGGAGTATTCAAAATACATTTGCCACCCCTCAGCCTGGGTCACTGTCATTGCTCAGCCACACAAGGGCATCCTGGTGAGAACCTTGGTCACCGCACAGGTGTTTCCAAAGTACAGCTCCGCTCTTACCTTACGTGGGCCAAAGGGCTCTGTGGGCTTTGAACCTGCCTCCTCCCAGTGTCCTCTCTCCCAGCTCTGCTCTTACTGAGCTTCTTTCAGTTCCTCTGGTGGACCACACTGCCTCTTCCCTTCGGGCCTCACTCCTGCTTTTCAATCTTCAAAGAAAGCTTAGCCTGCCCAGCCCTTTCATGGTGGTTCTCGTCACTGAGAGAGAAAGGGAGCCGGCAGGTAGATGAGAAATCAGACTCGGGTGTTTTATCCCCTCCCGTCAAGCTTCTCCTGGTCCTTCACCAGATCCAGGAAGTGCAATTGTCATCTGACCTCCTGGTTTCTTGTCTGACAGCTGTGGATGGAGGACATCTCTGGGCTGAGCTGGGGTATTCCCAGCTGTGTCCTGTGACTCCTCCGGGGGCACTTCCTTTCCCTGACTCTCAGTCCTCCTCATCCTTTAAGCTCAGTTACACATCACTGCTTTAGGGGACCAGTTGCCAACCTGTAGGACTTGGCCAGGGCCCTCTCACCGCTTCTTTAAGTCATGCTGGCTAACCTCCCCATGCCTTTCCTTCAAGCAATCAAGGCTTTGCTGAAATGACTCAGCATCCCGTGGAGGCCAGGCTTAGCTCCATATCCTAGCTGTTGAATTAATACACAAATGGGCCGGCGCCGTGGCTCAACAGGCTAATCCTCCGCCTTGCGGCGCCGGCACACCGGGTTCTAGTCCCGGTCGGGGCGCCGGATTCTGTCCAGGTTGCCCCTCTTCCAGGCCGGCCCTCTGCTGTGGCCCGGGAGTGCAGTGGAAGATGGCCCAAGTGCTTGGGCCCTGCACCCCATGGGAGACCAGGAAAAAGCACCTGGCTCCTGCCATCGGATGAGCGCGGTGCGCCAGCCGCAGTGCGCCGGCCGCGGCAGCCATTGGAGGGTGAACCAACGGCAAAGGAAGACCTTTCTCTCTGTCTCTCTCTCACTGTCCACTCTGCCTGTCACAAAAAAAAAAAAAAAAAGAATTAATACACAAATGAGTTGCTACAACTTTTCAAGTCTGCATGCCATGGTTGCCTCAATGCTAATATTTTTATTTCAAAAATGGGATCAAATTCTTTGCTTGATGTATTTGGAACTTCTTTAAAAAAAAAAAATTCAAAGCAAGCCTTTGGTCTAATGTTTAGGATGCTGGTTGAGATGTCTGCATCCCATATTGGAGTGCTTTGGTTCAAGTCTTGCCTTTACCTCCCGATTCCAACCTCCTGCTAACGTGTACCCTGGAAGGTAGCAGGTGATGGCTTAAGAAGTTGTATTCCCGCCACCCTCCTGGGAGATCTGGTTGGGTTACCAGGTTCTTCCTTTAAGCCTGGTCCTGCCAGGCTGTTGTAGGCATTTAAGGAGTGAGCCAGAGGATGGGACTTCTGTATCTTTTTTCCTGTCTCTCTGCCTCTCAAAAAGAAAAAGAAGGGGCCAGCGCTGTGGCTCACTTGGTTAATCCTCTGCCTGTAGCACATCGGCGCCAGGTTCTAGTCCTGGTTGCTTCTCTTCCAGTCCAGCTCTCTGCTGTGGCCTGGGAAAGCAGTGGAGGGTGGCCCAGGTGCTTGAGCACCTGCACCCACATAGGAGACCAGAAAAAGCACCTGGTTCCTGGCTTTGGATCAGCACAGCGCTGGCCGTAGAGGCCATTTGGGGAGTGAACCAACAGAAGGAAGACCTTTCTCTCTGTCTCTCTCTCTCACTGTCTAACTCTGCCTGTCTAAAAAAAAAAAAAAAAGAAAAAAGAAAAAGAACAACAAAAACAACAAAAACTCCGTAATTCCTATTGTCAACCAGTAGAAATACATTGAGCATTTTCTATGTATGGTATGGTATGGTATGGTATGGTATGGTATGGAGTATGGTAGATGCAAAATTGAATATGACATAGCACCAGGCTTTCTATTGTCACAGAGTTTTCAGCAGGAATTAAATGAGGTATTGAGCAAACATTTGTTGAGTGGATAAATAAATCATGAACATTAGTATTTAATCTAAAAAAAAAACCCACAAAGCCTTTTAACTTTGTAATCATTTAAAGACAACTGAATGTTGTATTGCCACTGCACGGTCGAAAATCTGTCTTGAAATTCATTCATTCATTTATGCATTCATTCAAATTACAGTTATTGAGCATCTGTTACATTTTGTGTCTATGAATATCTAGTGGTTTCTGGATGGGAGCCACTACCCCACCCAAACTGTGGGAAAATATTATGGGCCCTTCAAGACCAAGAGAAATGTCAACACAAAAGCACTATTTGCAATGCAAATGTGAAGCCACCAGCCTTTGTAATGAACAGGCTGAGGAAATAAGCTCTGGGAGAAGATCAGGGTGAGCAGTTTGATGAATTATAAAGGCACTGAAAATCTGGACCTCCTTCTCATTTGTTTATCTTCCATATCTAAGGTCAGCACCATCAATCTGTGTTGGGCAGTGCTGTGAGACCACTGGCTCTGTTTGTGAACTGGCCAGTTTCTGCCCTTACAGAGCACTGATTTTTCACCTTTTATGGGACAGGCTCCTTTTGGAGAATCTGCTGGAAGCCATGAACCTGCTCCCCAGAGAAATGCCGGCCAGCATGCTGTGCACTCTCATTTAAAGAGGATTCCCTAAGAGTCTAGAGTCAGGGTTGAAGACTCAGGAGTGAGGCCATACGGAGATGATTCTAAAAGTGCCCCCTCCCCCCAAAACTGCTTTCATTACTCAGGAGACAGAGCTTGCGTGCATATGAGACGTTTCACAGTGGGACTGGGTGCCCAGAGTGTGCTGGGCATCTGTCTGTCCTCCTCTCCTGGCCATTGGAGGGACACTGTCTAGGAAAGGGTAGCAGCTTTGGACCTATGCACTGATCAGGGAAACTTCCTTCATAGCTGGATGTGCTCCAGGCAGGGACCCCTGGGCCTAAAATCTACATAGAAGCGGCACCCACTTGCCTGCTCTACAGCATCATGAATACAATTTAATTCCAATGAGTAATGAGTAACACGTAGGCCGGGGTTGCTGCTCTTCAGCTCCTCTCTAGAAGGGGGAGGTGTGACGGTGCTGCAGGTTAAGCTGGAGCATGTGACACCAGTGTAAGGATACGGAGTGCAGGTTGGTGCCTCCTCACACTGGGCACCAGATGTAAGGAAAAGGGCACAGAAATAGAGAGGAAACAGGGTACGAACTGCCAGCCAGACCGAATTTACTCAAAGAAAATAAACTTGCAGTGGTCTACCAACTGCCAGTGTGCACACAAACAGAACATGTGGCGGAGGGCCCAGACCTAGCAGGGCACTTTTATATCTTAGGTGGGCTGGGGTGGGGGGTGGGAGGCAGTAGGCAGAGGTGACCTCTCTATACAGGTTTTGCAAGTTTTTCATGGGCTTTCAAATCTGGGGAAGCATGCAGGGGGTGGGGTGGGACTGAATTAATGTCTAGAAAGAAGGCAGGGGTAACGAACCTAAAATGGCTGAGGCTTCTGTCCTTGTTCCATCAACCAGCCTCCCATGCCTGGCTCTAGTCCTAGCTACTCCACTTCCAGTCCGGCTCCCTGCTTATGTTCCTGGGAAGGCAGCAAAAGATGGCTGAAGTGTTTGAGTCCTTGCCATCCATGTGGGAGTCCAGGATGGAGTTCCTGGCTCCTGGCTTTGGCCTGACCCCGACTTGGCTGTTATAGGCATTTGGTGAATGAATCAGCTGGTGGATGCTCTCCCGTGCTCTCTCTCTCTCTCTCTCTGGCCCTGCCTTTTAAATCAATAAGTAAATAAATCCTTCAAGGAGGAGGTGGGAGGTAGGAGGACATCTTCTGTCAGTGTTAACAGAGCTCTAGGTGTCTCCAGCTGGAAATCTCCATTTGCATCCTTTTTTTTTTTTTTTTGAAAGGCAGAGTTAGACAGTGAGAGAGAAGAGATACAGAGAGAAAGGTCTTCTTTCCATTGGTTCAACCTCCAAATGGCTGCTACGGCCAGCGTGCTGCACCAATCCAAAGCTAGGAGCCAGGTGCTTCCTCCTGGTCTCCCATGTGGGTGCAGGGCCCAAGTACTTGGCCATCCTCCACTGCCTTCCCAGGCCACAGCAGAGAGCTGGACTGGAAGAGGAGCAACTGGGACAGAACCGGCGCCCCAACCGGGACTAGAACCCTGGGTACCAGTGCCGCAGGCAGAGGATTAGCCTAGTGAGCCGTGCGCCGGCCCATTTGCATCCTGTTAATCACAGCTCTTCTCTTCCCAGGAGCCTGGCACACTTTCTTCAAGGAGCTGAGTTAGAGGCTAATTCGAGGGTTCTCCATTCTCCCTAGCTCTGGCTCACCACAAATTCATCCTCTGTGGTGTCAAAGGGGCTTGGGGTGCACTTCCTCCAGCTCCTTGATGGAGGGGTGTCTTAGAGCCCAGTCTACCCTGTTGGCCTGGGCTCAAGCCTTAAGTCCTGGCTTGTCCACTTCTCGTCGTGGACAGACCCCATGGTTGTGCCAGGAATAGGGCAAAGGCACACAAACATGCCACTGATTGTTCTGTTGGCTGATTTGTGTCTGAGCCTTCCTGATGTTTTCAGCCCTGAAATCCCTAGGAATTTTTGGGCCTGAATCAAAATGCGTGGTAGCTACGGTGATGGGCTGCTGCTGGCAGAGACTCTGACACCTCACTCCAGGTGGGAGGTCCTCAAGCCAGGGCTGGTGAAGAAGAGCTGTGACCAGCAGGAGCAGCCAGGTCAAGGCCCGTGAACATGCCCACCAGGATGCTGCCAGCCCCAGGCATTCACAGTTCACCATTTTAGCTTCCCGGGGTTTGACAAAAACCCAGCTTTTACATTACAAGCGTTGCATGAAACTGGCTGTTTGAAATATATTAGCAGCTGCTGTCATATCCAGCTGGCTGGGAGCCAGAGAAGGAAATTAAACTGTGCGTTTCCCTGGCCCTCCCCACCTTCTGTTAACCTACCGATTTTGTTCAGTGTTGCCTGGGAGTGCTACAATCTTGCCACTTCCCGGGACCACGGCACTAGCCATTGTCAGTGGGCTCAGGTGCCCACTGGGCCTCTGCCAGCAAGGATGGGCTCTGAGAATTCTGAGTTCATCCTGTGTAGGGGGACCCCAGCCTGCCCAGCATCTGACCCTGAAGGGAGGAGGGACTATGGAGAGAGGGAGAAGGGGTGTCGCTGCCAACATCCCAATTTGACTTTTCAGTGATGGAGAGGAAATAATTTACGAGAGTCAGAAAAGTGATACATGCCAACAGTTTAAGAAATCAGCACACGAATAATTAACTATGGTTCTATTTATTATGACAATAGAACGATAATCTTTGATTGAAAGAAAACATGTATACTAAATGTCACCTGTTGGAGACACCTAACACTACTGTGCCCCTCTTTGCCCAAAGGCTTGGCTCAGCCAGGGGCTACAGAAGCGTAAAGGCCCCTCCTGGCCACTGGGGGAGTCATACTATGCTCAGCAGGTGACAGACATGGCCATCATGCTTGTAACAAGGCTGGCACAAACGCTCGCTCCAGAGAAGTACCTACAGTGAGGGTGGGGGCACAGCTCACAACCATGCATTCATTCATTTAGCAGACTCTGGCTTAGCTCTTCTCATGCTCCCAAAATGATTTTCAGCCTGGGGATTCAAAGTTGCACAGTATAGTCTGCATCCTCCAGGAGTTTATGGTTAGTGAGGAGACATGGCAATAAGCCAGCCTTTGGAGAGACGACTCAGGTTCAAATTCCAGGGCTACCTGTTAGCAGCTGAACAACCTTGGGCAAATCCCTGCTGCCCTCTGAGCCTCCACCCCTCATCAGCACGATGGAGAATGGACAGGGAGGCTGAAATGAGGTGAGGAGGGGAAAGTGTTTGTAGGAAACACCGGATAAACAGGCACTGTCCCGAGCCGCCTGGTAGTTTGAGAGTGGATCAGGCTGAGCCAGGCCTCTTGGTTCAGATATCTCCAGATTGGCTTGACTGTGGGCATCTGGGGATCCTGCAGCCTCAGGGCTGTAGGGGACCTGGGCACACCACCTGTTTCTCCACTAGTTGGGTGGGTCTCTTATCTGTGGAGCCCACCCCACTCTCCTCCCTGCCAGGGTGGCTGAAAGGCCCCACCACGAGGTGCTGTGAACTCCACAGGGAGCCTTGTTCCTTATTTGTTTATTATTTGTAACTTTTATTCTGGAAAAATCTCAAGCACATACAACAGTGGAGAAAATACAGGTTCGTGTTCCTGATCTGAAACACTTGGGACTAGAGAAGTCTCAGATTTTGGCACGTTTGCATAAAAAAAAAATCAAGATATCTGGGGGAGGGGAACCAAGTTTAAATATAAGATTCGTTTATATTTCAAGCACACCTCACACACACACAGCCTGAGATAATTCCATGGTATTTTAAATAAGTTTGTGCATGAAAAAGAGTTTCACAGTGTAGGACTTTCCACTTGTGATGTCACATGATTGATCAAAAGTTCCAGATTTTGGGACATTTCAGATTTCACACTTCCAGATTAGGGATGCTCAGCCTATAGTGTAATTTAGTCCCATGTACCCCTCCCCCAAAGCCAGCAACTGTCATCACACATCTGAGCTTGTTCCACTCACATCCTCACCTATCCTCCTGCTCCCCGGATTAACTTTTAAAAAAATCTTAACAGCATTATTTCACCTATTTTTTTTTTTGAAAACTGAATTTTGAAAAAAGATTTATCTATTTGAAAGAGTTTCAGAGAGAGAGAAGAGAGATCAGAGTCAAGTCTCAGATCTGCCTCTTGGCAGCTGAGCAACTTTTAGTGTTGGCTGGTGAGTTTGGTGAATAGGATTGTTCATTTCAAACATCCCCAACAGCTGGGGCTGGGCCAGGCCAAAGCCAAGAGCCCAGAACTTCATCCAGGTCTCCTACATGAGTGTCAGGGACCCAAGAACTTGAGCCATCATCTGCTGCCTCCTCTGGATAGGAAGCGAACCCAGGCATCCCAAGTAGAGTCTTAAAATACTTCACCAAATGCCTACACCTTCTTTTTAATATTTGAAAGACACCAGAGAGACATACAGAGAGAGATATCCCATTTGCTTGTTCGATTCCCAAATACTCCCCAACAGCTGGGGTTGAGGACAAGTGGGAGCCAGAAGCTGAGAGCTCTGTCCAGGTCTCTCATGCGAGTGGCAGGGACCCAAGTACATGAGCCATCACCTGCCACTTCCCAGGGTGCACCGTAGCAGGAAGCAGCAATCTGGAGCAGAGCCAGAACTCGACCTTAGGCACCTGGATATGAGATGCAAGCAGCCCAAGCCCACGGTAACCGCCACTCCAGAGTTCATCCTTGGAGTAGATTTGTTAACATCAGGATGCAACCATGATCGCAAGGTGCTTTGTTTCCATTTGGCTGTGCGCTGTCGGAAATGACCTGGTAGGGAAGGGAGAGCTGTTGATGCAGGAAGTGGGGGAATAATCTCAGGGTCCTGGCATGCTAGTGGACACTGGGTCTGGAGCACAGTAGAGAAGCTGACCTCAGAGAGCCATGGAGACGCTTTTCCATTGTAGTACAGGACGAGGCAGGATATGTGGTTCCTAGGCATCAGGTGGGAAGGTGACGCGACTCTCATCCGGTTGCTTCGGTTTTCTCAATAAGGCATCAGGAGAAGAGAATTGCTTGAAACTGGACAGAATCTGAGGATGGCTCTGAACTACCGTCTTCATTTGCTGGACAAGGAAAGGATGGCTCAGAGGGATTGCCCAGGGTTCCAGAGCTAGTGAGTGACAGCTGAAGAGCAGAACCTAGGTCTCCTGTTTCCGAGGCTGGCGTTATTTTGACAGACTATTAATAAACGCAGGGCAGTGGTCCTCTGGCCTCCCTCCAGCGCCGATTGACAGGGCTCTGGTGGGGGTGGGGAGAGTGTGTCCCTGAGCACTGTCGTGCATACTTCTATGATTGGCTGGGTGAGTCTGGATATTGGGCAGTGTGGTTTAAATTCAAGAGCTTGATCAAGGACGGGGTTTGAAATCACAGAAATCTCAGGCTTTGAGAGGAATCTGCAGATGGCCCCCAAGGCCCCTGCTCATTGCTAGAATGTCTCCTGCGGCACCTTCCGATCCTCTAGTGAGCCGTCGCTCAGCTTCATTGGGATCGGGTGCAGTGGCTGAGCACTCACCACCCCTTAAGCAGTGTAGCGTACCCTGGGACATCTTTAATGGCAAGAAAATATCAGGCTAATGTATTGAAATCTGCCTCCCTGTAATTTCTACCCACAGAGCCTAATTCTGCCTCTGGAGCTCCCTCCTGACAGCCTTTCAGTTCCATGGAGCCACCTCTCTCAGGTCCCCCTACTGAGAAGTGGGGTAGGGAGGAGGGTGGGAGGGAGAGGGAGAGGGAGGGAGGGAGAGCGGGAGAGAGAGCGCATCTGAGAACTGTCCTCTTCAAGACTGACATCCCGTTTTTGCTGCTTGCTCAGTGGATTCCAAGAAATGCGCCCTGTGCCCCGCTGCCTGTTTCATTTCCTCTCTCTTGCAAGAGCTTTCTCTTCTTGTCTCAGTGCCCCGGGACCCCATCCAGGGTCTCTACATCACACCTCCTTCTCTTCTAGGAATCTTGCCTGTCCTCTCTCCTGTGCTCCGGGGCCCACCCAAGGACCTGCTCCGAGCAGACACGCTTCTCTCTCCACTGTTACAGCTCCAGGGAACCAATCAGGAGGCTCCTCCTCCAAGGACTCGTTGACAGACAGCTGGTGGAGTCTTTGATCTGCGGACCGCTCCTCTCCACGCCAGAGCGCCAGAGCCGCGGAGGTGGGACCTTGGCCAGCATCCCTGCACTGTAGCTGCTATTCAAACCCTCCCCCAGGAGCCCTCCGCATCTGAGAGGTGCTCCCAGACCAGTCTCACCCGTGTGACTCCTTTGTCAGCCACCTTCCTCTCAGCAGCGATGATCCGCGCGGGAGGGGCAGTACAAGCCATCTGTTGCTGTGGGGAAGAGGTATTTCATCACAAATACTCTCTAGACTTGTGGCTATGGTGACAATGAAAAGCAGGCCTTCTTTTAGCCTATTGTTTCCAAATCCTCCACACGCACCTGCTCACACTGGTAGGAATGAATGGACACTGGGTGTCTACTGCTTCCTGTGTGGTTTCTGTGGTATCTCACAGACCTTAATATTCTCCCCAGTCAAGAGAGAAAGCACTGATGGTTGGGAGGAGTCCTTGTGAGCCTGGCACACACCTGGACATCCACTCGCTGCTTAATACTTAAATGCTTGATTTCATGAGTGCATAATTCGAGTGGTCTTCCAGTCTTAGCAATTCTGTAACAGAACATTGTAATTTTAATCTCTTCCCTGAAATCCAACTTCAAGGGAGAGAGGGGCTGGAGTGAGTGTGTGTGTGTGTTTGTGTGTGTGTGTTTGTGTGTGGGTGTGTGTGTGTGTGAAGACAAAGATGATGCACGGGCCTGGGCAAAGCCTGCACAACCTGAGCCCCTGACGAGCGAGGAGACAGAGATGGAATGTTATCAGGCAGGCTGGTCCGCACCCAGCCAGAACTCCACAGTTGCATCAGGTGCAGGAATCTGACTTTTGCTCATTTTGTCTCATCCCTCCCCCTTCTCACTCCTGTCTTCCTTTCCTAACCACTTTGATGGGATTTCAAAGACAAGCATATCTCTTCCCTGACCTCAGCAGTCCATATGATTTCATTTTGATTTTGCTTTGGCTGAGCCCTTGACCTGTTGTAATTATTTTCCCAAAGTGCCAGTCCCTGGTGCACACAGGCTAATTATCTGCCAAGCATGTGCAGGGTGAGCTGTCAGCCTCTGATGGATCTGGGGCTCTGTAAGCCTTTGTCAGAAGCTGGGGTTCCAGGGGCTCTGGATGGATGGCTTTGAATCACTCCTCCAGGGCTTCAGCCTGTGGGAGTCTCAGTAAGAGCCCCATCCCTTACTAAGGCTGCTTGTCTGTGTCTCGTCTTACACCTATAAGAAGAGAGACCTCTTCTCTAACATTCATCCCAAGTGCATGATTGCTAGCTTGCTTCCTGGGAAGGAGGCCACAGTGGGAAATGATCTCATTCAATTAGTTATTCAATTAACTCCCTCATCTATTCAGCACTGTTGGAGCCCTACTATGTGGTAGGCATTATGCAGAGGCCGTGCACCTGATACAAAAATGAACGTGGTCCAGAGGAGGAAATGACAAGTATGTAAGATCTATGCTAGAGGAATTAATAGGATAGCAGGGGAAATTCACTTTTAATGAGGGGGCAGAGAAGTCTTCTAGAGAAAGGATACACTTAAGCCGGGCCCAGAGGATGGGTTTAATTTGGACATTGGGAAGCAGGGGACAGAAGGACCCCATTGTGCTCTGCAGGGCCTCCTAAAGGCTGGTCAGTGCATACTGGCCCCCTTAAGGCTACACAGGGCTTCTGCTGAAAACTTAAGCAGCTTCCAGTCCTCCCTGCCCACTAGACCAATGCTGTTCTGGAGGCTAATGCTCAAGGTCAAGTTCATAAGTGTTATAGGCTCACAGCTCCACATCTTTTTTCCTGCCCGGCTCATGACAGGGAGGAAGTATGTCACTTGCAATTCCTACCACCCCCAAGGCAAGATGGGTCACTCTGAGATTTCAGAGAGGCTGTCCCTGCAGAAGGAGGGACTGCAGATGCCCTCCCTTGCTCCAGGGCCCACCACCCACTAGTGCTGAGCTGCCCTCCTCCTCCCTCTGGACAAGCTGGCTCCTCACATCCCTCAAGGCTCAGCTCCATGCTGCTCTCCATAAGGCTTCCCACTCAATCCAGGCTGGGTTAAGCATCCCTCTCAGTACACTTGTGTGCACCATTATTGCGAAGATGGCGCCAGCCCCTCACTACTATCAGCTCCTGGGGGACAGGGCCTCTGTGTGTTGGCATTCCTGGTGTGTGGGGGACATGTGGACACCGTGTGTGTTACATGAAGCAGTGTAGGCGGGGCACTCGCTGAAGCAGGTGCCTCTGTACTATGTGTGGGAAACTCTGGGCTGAGGCAGTGAAGGGAAGGGCTTTGCAAATGTTTCTTCTTGCTGTCAGGATATTTAAGTGATGTCACTGCCCTGGCCATTCTCCAACAGGCCAGACAGCCCTGGCCACAGGCATAGGTGGGAAAGGCTTCTGGGAGGTGCTGGGAGGTGGCAGTCAGTGGTGGCTTATTGAGCTGGGGGCCAGCAGATCTGGACTTATTGGACACTCCAGTTACCCAGATGTGTGACTGTCACCAACCCAGTGTTCAACAGTCGTTTGGTTTTTGGTTCTCAGAGGACACTCCCCACACCAGCAGCATCAGCATCAACAGGGGACTTGGTGGAAATGCAGACTCCAAGGCCCCATCTCCTGGATCACAAGCAATCGTGTTTTTAACAGTTTGTCCAGCTACACTGATACGCGTTAAATTTGAAAACCACTGGAGGAGCTCAGTGCTCCTTAAACTGTGCTCTGTGTAAGAATTATTTGGGGAAACTCATTTAAAATGAAGGCCCCTGGACCCACCCAGAAGTTCTGATTCAGAAAGTCAGAGAGAGGCCGTTGCACTTGCACCTTGACCAGGTACCCTGGAAGGTTCTAGAGCAGGTGTGCTGATGGTTCTTTTACCAG
This sequence comes from Sylvilagus floridanus, assembly GCA_949820135.1. NCBI lineage: Eukaryota > Metazoa > Chordata > Mammalia > Lagomorpha > Leporidae > Sylvilagus > Sylvilagus floridanus. Next base: position 127,593,221 of record OX463225.1, read on the forward strand.
TCACAGCCCCAGTTCTGGCTGGCAAGGAGCTGTTGGCACAAAAGAGTGGCAGAAAGGTAGGTTCAGGATGTGGTGCTCACCTGCCTTCCAGTTGGTCAGGAGAGGAGACTGAACTGTTGGACCAAACTCTACCTGAAACGGGATAGTCGTTCCCCCAAATAGCAGACAAATAGCAGAGTAGTACGAGGGTGTGAGTGGGGGTGGACTGGGAGATAGGGGGTGGGACTTCAGCCCTTTTAAACACTCCTGTAATTTACATTTAAAAATAGAAAGAAGCTCATGAATAATTGGTGAGTCATGAGCAAGCCCCTTCAAAATACAGTCATGAATAAAATATCCAGCTTTGGCTCTTCTAATGGCACTGGGCTTTGATGTTTTATTGATGGATTCCCTGCCCTGCGTGCTAGGCAGACTCCCAGATTAATTCAGGCACTTGGGCCCTTCGACCCTGCCGGGTCAGTGGACTTACCCTTGCTGGCTTGCTAACACATAAATACACAGCCCTGTTTTCCACAGCTCCAAGGGGTGGCCTTAGATCCCCTGAACAGGAGGTGTAATTACAGGGATGTGGGAAACCCTTCCTGGGCCCACTGAGAGGGTGGAACTGAAGCCACCAGGGGCCATTGTTTGCAGTCAGGTGAGTACAGAGAGCAGCTGCCAGTGTGTCTCCCATGTTATTGCTTCTTAAAGAGCCAGCAATGGAAAGCAGACATTAAGGAGCTGTAAATAATAATCTCCCAAAGCCTGGGGCAGAGCAATGCCCTGGAGGCACCTGCCCTATCCAAACAGAGGCTTCCACTTGCCCTGAGGGCTGTGTGTGAGAAACAAGGGCAGAAGCCCCTGGAAAGGGCTCTCCTAGAGTAGCTGATGATGGGTGCTGCAGAGGGAGGCTTGGCTTCGCACCCAGCCAGGGAGTCTGCAGGCCGGGCAGCTGCTGGAGACCCTATTTATAGGCTGAGCCACAGGGCTGCCTGGGGTGAGCTGCTGTCTGCACAGGTATAGGAAAAAGTATGGGGTGGAATGGGGTTAACTTTATACCTTCCTTCCTTAAAAATAAATGTACAAAATAAACATAAGAAACAGAGGTTCCGTAGATAAAAGGATATCAAGAGTGAGAGTCTAAGGCACTGGTTGTGTGTCTTGGGGTCTCTGATGTCTCGAAGGATGTCCTTATTGATATAGGCAGGAATATAGGATAAAATTCAGTTAGATTTGTGAGCTGGAAGACCATACCTTCTCCAGGCCCCCTGTGGGAGCTCATGCCCCTACCTGACCACACCTGTATGCCCACCTGCCAATCAGGCTACCTTGGAAGTGGATAAAGGCCTGAAACACGGGGAGCCCAGCCTTTTGCCCTTGGTCCCCTTGTTGCTCCATGCCTTTGGGGTGTGTGGCCTTTGGGACACCTGCTCCATGCTTCTCGGCCTGCAGGCTCCTCCACGTGGCTGGCTTTTGGCCTACTCCCTGCTCAGTATGAATCCAGATTCCCTTTTCTCTTTTAGATAGAGCCCTCACTCTCCTATGCCTTCTTCTCACTAAATAAAAACTTAAAAACTCACCATGCTGCCTGGTTTATTTGAACCAGCATTCAGAATTCTTCTTGAATTCATGGCAAGAGTCCATACAGCTTATTAATATGGGAAATATTAATAGGCAAATCGGTATCACTTATTAGGCTGAGAATTTGCACTGAGATGATGCCAGTGAATTGAAATGCCCTGGGTGTGTCTTGGGACTCCAAGTGATTGTTGGAAGGGGGTATGGGTTAGTAGTGGGACGTGTGGGTGTTAGGTAGGAAGTAGCCATTAGTCTGTGTGTGTGAAAGAGGCCAAAGGGAAAAGACAAGAACATCCTACTTGAGAAACGTGCCTTGGAAGCAGCCCAGCATTCAGAATCAATGTCTTGTCCATAACTTGGTCAATTTGTAGGGGGTCCTGGTCCCCCACTCCTTCCCAGACATCCGAGGAGAGTCTTCCTGGCCCAGTGCCAATGGAGCTAGCCAGTCTGATAGCACTTGGCAGGAATTTCACACTCAGAAAGGAGAAACAGCAGGGAGACTTGGACCCCATCCCCATATAAACCCCAGTCTGAATGTAGCCTGGGTATCCTCAGATCTTCCGCACAGTTGCCCACCCGTTCTGACATATGCACTACCTCATTAAACCTTGCTGTTTTGCTTACTGCTATTACTCAAATTCTTTTCTTATGGGGAGACCAGGACCTCTATTCCAGCCATCTCCACTAACATTTGGGATCCTACAAATGTATCTGACCTAGGTCTCAGAAGGTACTCTCCCTTCAATGCCTTAATCCCAATGCCCTGGGGCCACCATCAAGTCAAATGCTCCCCTTATCTGTGTGTTTGTACCACTGTGCCTAGCACAGGTCTTCTTAACACATATGAGTTCAAGGTAAAGAGAAGAGGCTGGTAGCATCAGAGGGATTTGAATGGTAGTCTGCAGGTTGCTCCACAGGTTGATCCAAGGGCTTTTTAAAACCCTGAGATGGAAGAGGGATTCTGGAGGATTCTGGAGAGGAGATGGGAGGACCAAGAGACAATAACAGCTTTCTCCTTTCAGCATTTGAATTCTATCAACTTGCCTGGAATCTTTGCTCTTTCTGGATCTCCTTAAAAATCACTGGATTTTAGGAGGCTAAAGAAAGACACAGGACGAGTGTTTGAACAAGCTTAGCTTAAAGTAGAACTGCAAAGGAGTTAATGATTTCTTACTCCTCTGCTCATTTGTGGTCCATTCCCTAGAGTTTCTGGGAGCCCAGCACCTCTGATCTGCCCACAATTCCACAACCCTCGCGTGTGCTGCCCAGACGTTTCAGCACTTCTTCTCCATCTTCTTTCCTCCCGATCTTGGTCTCTGCAGCAGCTAGGCTGATAAATAGTTCTTCTGAAGAAGCTATTGATTGAGTCACAAGCTCCGACATTTTATTGGCTGTGCTTCCTGCTGTGTGACCCCAGGTCTCTGACTTCCCTGGGGTGGGAAGGACAGCCATTGCTGACATGCACTGGCCAATTAGGCTTCGCCCAGCCAATCGAAAGGGAAATGCAGACAGCAAGTGTCAATTAAAAGTGGGTGCTGGTGTAGAAAGGTCATGAGGAGGCCAGATGAGGGGAACCAGAGAGGCCACATGGTCCATGGGCAGAGTGAAACTGTGAAGGAGCAGCAATGTGCAGCAGAGAGAACAGAGCAGAGAGAACAGGGAAGGAGAGCTGCTGGGAGAGAGAAAATACCACGTGGCCCAGGAGAGAGGCAAAGCCGCATTCCCAGAGCTAGCTCAGTCCTTGAGAAATTTCCAGTTCTAATTTTGGTTCTCATTTGTGTGGCTCATTATTGTCAACTCCTCCTTATTGAGGCTACTTGAGCAAACCTCTGCTGTTACTGAAGTGGGTGGCATCGCGTGGGCAAGAGCTGAAGCCTGGGTTTCAGGCTTTCAGCTGCAACAGTCTGGGTAAACGCTTAGCCCCATTCTCATTCATTCAATTATCTCGTACTGAGAACCCACTACGGGCCTCAGGCTCTGTTCGAGGCACTGGGAATACTCAATGAACAAAGCAGACAAAGTCAGGGTGGGAACTGTGGTGCAGTAGTTAGGCTGCTGCTTGAGATGCCGGGGATTGAGTCTGGCCTCCGCTTCTAATCTGGCTTCCTGCTTAAAGCGGCTGATGGCCTGGATTCCTGCCACCCATGTGGGAAACCTGGAGGGAGTTCCTCCTGGCTTCCGCCTAGCCCAGACCTGGCTGTTATAGACATCTGGGGAGTAAATCACTTGATGAAAGACTCTCTCTCTGCCTTCAAATAAATAATGAATCTTAAACAGACAAAACTAAAACCAAAGTCTCCTGGAAGGAACTCCCATTCTTCTGGCGCTGGGGCTGGAATACAGGATGACAACCAACACAGTAGGCAGATCCTCTCACCTTAGAGGGCATGAGTGCTCTGGGGCAAGTTGAGCAGATTGGTGGGGATGAAGAATGGAGATTGTCATTGCGGTGAGAGTGCTCAGGGCAGGTTTCCTTGCAAAGGCAACACTTGGCCAAAGACTTGGAAGTGAGGAAGAGTGCCAGGCAGGGGCTGGGGATATCAAGTCAGAAGGAACTCTGGGGGCCATGGATAGGGGAAAGACATGTGCCATGGAGACTGAATGAGATGACCTTTCAGAATGTTCTGCTCTGAGCTGGGTAAATGTTCACCAAAATAACACAAGTGAAAGCCAGTCAACTGTTTCCAAAATAACGCTCACATCTGATGCCTTAACCCTAAGGCGGGAGCCACGTGGGGATTCTGGCCCTAGTGGTGGGGCAGGGGTGAGGTGCTTCCGAGCCTGGAAACCTGTTAGGCTGTGTCTGCTCTGCCTCTGCACAGAGAGAGGCTTTCCAACAGCTGCGCCTTGTTGGCTGGGGAGATTCTCAAAATGCATGGGCTGGTTCCTCTCCTCCTGAAGGCCAGTAGGAAACTCAGGGGAGGGGGCCCAGCTGTGAGTACTTTGAAAAACTCCCCTCCTCCCACTCCGCCCCTCCCACTGCCATGATCATGATGACTGAGAAGTCCTGGCTTGAGCCCAGAGCAAGGTCTCCTAGCTTTCAGGGGAGCAGAAGCCCTGTAGGAGAGGGTGGGATGGGGCAGACAAGGCAGGAAGGTGGTCAGGAGAAATTGGATTCTGTCCTGTTGGGATGCCTAGCACCTATGACTGCTGTCTGCCAGAAAACGGTGACAAATATATAACCCACCAATTATTATGATGTAGACGTAGTGTGTAGTACATGGACTGCAGATGGAGGCAGGAAAGGAACTCCCACATGGCACCAGGCTGCCCTCCTGAAGGAAGTACATTCTGACAGGCTCAAAGCCTCAAGCAAAAGGAAACCTGGGCATGGCCTACTGGGGCTGGGTACATTTTTTTTAAGCAGGGAGCTGCTGGCAATGGTATTTTCTGCTGATCTTGCAAAAAGACTATGAGTGTGTGTTGAGGTTCATTCTGTACAATACAGCCTTGAGAACAGAGCTGTTCATTGCTGTTCCAGTTCATTCATTCCCTTCCCACTTAACACTTGCAATAAGGGTTAATTCAAGTCTTTAGGTCTTAGTGTGGAATCAGTATTCTGGTAGGAGTGTGTCGGTTTGACGTATTTGAAATTGGGTGCAAAATAAATTTGTGTGTCTGTGTTTGTGTGAGAGAGGGGATTGTGGATGTAGGCTGCAATTAAGAGACACTTCCACCCTCTATGCTTACAGAGGGTGAGAAAAGCTAATTGCTGTGTGGTCCACATGGTCTGGGAGACACTGCAGGAAAAAAATGAGGTGTTATTGAGAGGCAGAGTGAAACAAACCCCTTAGCAGGGGCATGGCAGACGGAGATATGGGAAATGTTATTGCAGAGCAGAGGAAGGAGGAGATGGCTTCATTTTCTCTTCATGCCTCTCAATCAATCTTAGAGTATCCTATCTGTGGAACCTTCTCTCAAAGCTTGTCTGGATCTCCTTGGTTCAGGACTTAGGAGTCTGGAATGTGGTCTGACACAGGCTTTGCAGCCATGACCCAGATTTTAGGGATAATATTACAATTTATCTACTGTGTACTCTGTCATGAGCCAATGTCAGTGAGTCCGAGATTTTGCACCTGCAAAATTGATGGTCATTCAGTTACCTTGCAAGTTGTCATGAAGATGAACTGAAGGATATTGAAGCAGGTGGCACTTAGTAAGATCAACAATGGTTCTCTGTGCTTCTTGAAGGGGAAACAAGTAGAATGACAGGAATTTCCAAATTGAATATGGGAAAGCCTATATATATATAGCCAATGTGATGAGTTAAAATTTTTGAAAAGGGACTGATGTTGTGGGGCAGCAGGTTAAATTGCAACATTGGTATTCAATGTCAGAGTGTTGGCTTCAGTCCTGGCTGCCCCATTGACAATCCAGCTCCCTGCTAATGTTCCTGGGAAGGCAGCAGCAGATGACTCAGGTATTTGGGTCCCTGCCACCATGGAGGACACCCAGATGGAGTTCCTGGTTCCTGGCTTCAGCCTGACCCAAACTGGCTATTGTAGCCATTAGGGTGAGTAAAAAGTAGATGGAAGATCTCTATCTCTCTCTCTCTCCCCCTCTTTCTCTCCCTCCCTCTTTCTCTATCATTGTCTGTCAAAAATAAATCCATCTTTAAAAACGTTTTTTGAAAAGATATTATACTACCTAGAAACAATTCAAGTATAGCAAAAAAAAAAAAAATTCTCCTTCTTGTCCATATACTCCCAGTTCCCAAGCCCCCTCCTCAAAAGACAATAGTTTTTCCCCCTTGTTTGAAGAGCTGTGTGGCACAGACTTCTGTGTTTCATTCTTGTACTTTTTTTATATCTGCTTCTCATGCCTGAGAGTCAGTTTTACAGAAAACATGAGTTGAAGTGTCTAACGAATAAATAAGCATTCTCCACATTTGTTCTACAAAGGATTTGCTTTCCCACACCCTGATGCCCCAGACAAATACATCTGCCTCACTGGCACCTTGAATGGCTGCTGGTGTGATGGCTGAGAGACAGGAGCTGGTGCTGTGAGTTCATAGAGTGTGAAAGACAAATGCCACATCAGAGCGGGCTTCCGTAGGCATGGGGCAGGGTGGGGGAGGGAAGGCTGTGGCTGCACCTGCACCACAGCCTCTCTTCACTGAAGTGTGACTTAATGCTGGTAATTGGCTCCTGCAATGCAGCCTTTCATGACAGGTGCATTAGAGAACAAGACCCTGGATTCTTCAAGTAGCAAATGGCACAGCTGAAATCTCACTTTGGCAAAAGCCAAGGAAAGTTTCCTCTGCTAAAAAGGGCATTGATGTAGATTCCTGCCTGGATCTATCCCATGGGCACCTTGTGCCAGTGATGGGATCCCCCTCCTAGTCCCATTTCCCACCCTAGATGGAGGCACAGCCCTGTGGCTCCTGCTCAGCCCTCATGAAAGCAAGGGTTTGGGCGGTGTCCAGCTTACTCCAGCTCTGGGAGGCCCTACTCCACTGCAAGCATCTCGATTCTTGGGCCTGGGGAGGGGCTGGGGATGGACTGAGTGAGTCAGGGGCCTGTGCCAGGCTTGTCTGGGAGCCCACAGCTCCAATGGGAAAGGACTGTGACTCCAGAAAGGAGCTAATGTGCTCCAGTGTAGGTGTCTCCTCCGCACGGCTCCAACACCGGCCCTAGAGCGCACATCTTGGGCTCAAGGATCCTAAAATCTGATTTCTAGCCATTCAGTAAATGTCTATTCTGAGGTCTTGGGAATAGGATATCGGTTCTGACCTTAAGACACTCAACAAACAAACTGCAGGGCGCATTATGCGAGCACAGAGATATGTGTGTGTGGATGGGATGACCGGGCCCAATGGCCTGAGCTGGAGCAAGGAAGGCAGAAGCATCTGCAGAGGGCGCAGCTTGGCGGAGGCCAAACAGCACAGCACAGCACAGCAGTCTGGATGGCCACGGCCTTTCCACTACTCTGCCTGTCGTATTCCCCCCACCCCTGCCTTCCTTCCTTTCTCCAGTAGAGGTTCTCAGTTTACTCCTCTTGGATATCTAAGAACTACTGGACTGCAGCATTTTCAAGAGAGAGATTGGCTGCCCAGCCAGAATGTCCTCACGTCTGATGTGAGCCAATAGACAGCGTCAGTTCAGACTCCCAGTGGTGCTTCACAAGCCTCTGGTGAGCTAGCTGGGTCTTAGAGGTAAGGCTCATTTCACTCCACCACACTGGGCTGCTACAGTCCCTTCAATCACATGGGGGGTAGTCCAGCCGCAGGACCTTTGCACAGGTTGTTTCTTTTTTCTCCTGTGAACTAAAGGAAATCTTCAGAATAAAGCAGAGGTTGCAGAGGCCTGAGCCAATCAGATGCATCGGTGCTGTGAAGGTGGCTTTCGCACTACTCCTCCCCTCCCGACCGAGGAAGACCTGCTCCAGCTAAACAAAGGAAATCAGGATGAAAGATGTCAGCTTTATATCTCGGGGCCATGATAGGAAAAGAATGAACCACCCCAATACCTGCCCCTTCCTGCACATGGGTAACAGGGGAATGAGGACAGGTCCTGTACCCACTTCTGATCAGTTACCAAGCTTGCTCTGTCTCCCAAGACGTAGTCTCTTCCTGGTCAAAGAAACCCAGAAGTATTTTGACTAAATATGTCTTGTAGATCAATTTTCTGCATGCACTCAGGTAGTGAAGAAGGGGAGAAGACTGTGTGCTAAAAAAGCATGCACAGAGCGGGCCTGTCAGACCGACTGACAGCCTGTGTCCAGTGAGGGTTGCATCCCTGCAGTAACTCTGAATAAACTCTGCTAATTGCGCTATGCAGTTAGAAGCTGGTTCCTTCTGCCAACATAGGGGAGTTTCTGCTATAGGCACCTGCTGGCTCTTCTTCTTCTCCTCCTTCTCCTCCTCCTTCTCCTTCTTATTTTTATTTGACAGGTAGAGTTACAGACAGTGAGAGAGAGAGACAGAGAGAAAGATCTTCCTTCTGTTGGTTCACTCCCCAAATGGCCACTACGGCCGGCGCACTGCGCCGATCCAAAGCCAGGAGCCAGGTGCTTCCTCCTGGTCTCCCATGCGGGTGCAGGGGCCCAGGCGTTTGGGCCATCCTCCGCTAACTTCCCGGGGCCACAGCAGAGAGCTGGACTGGAAGAGGAGCAACCAGGACTAGAACCCGGTGCCCATATGGGATGCCGGCACCCCAGGCAGAGGATTAACCAAATGAGCCACAGCGCCAGCCCCTGGTCCTTCTTCTAAGTCTGTTCTGATGCCACCTTCTCAGTGTACCTTCCCTAGCCACCCTGTTTTAACCTGGCATCGATCCACGCCCTCATGGTCTGCTTTGTTTTCCTCTGATAACATAGCATGGATTTTCCTGAGTGATTGTATTATCTCACCCTTCCCCAGGCCCCAACTGAAGTGCAACCCTCTGATGACACAGGTTTCTGTCTGCTTTGCTCGCTCTGTGTCCCCTGAACCTAGAACAAGACCCGTCAGGCAGCAGGTATGCCCTACATCTGTTGAGTACATCATGAGGCCATGGACATTTCTGAGGGCTGGGTAATGGGAGTGAGGGGTGGTAACTGGGCCTGCCCTGCACATCTGGTGGGTATGGCTCAAGCTGCTCAGTTTCCAAGCCCCTGCACCCTTGGCTCCCATGGATCTCTCAATCACAGGTGTCCTCATGGCCTTGGCCTGGAAGGCAGTGTCCTTTCATCTTTGCATACCCTGCAGAGCAAGTACCCCTGGACGCTTGTTAAACAGCATGGACCACCCCCTCACCACTCTGTCACCATGGGCTGCATTCTCTGTGAGTAACTTGGCAACAAAGGTGCTGGAAACTGAGATACAAGGAGTTCCTTGTTCACAGGCCTTGGCTTCTGCCTCCTGGAGCCCACCAGTGGGTAAGGAGAATAGAGCTGGGATCCTCCACCAGCATTGCTGCTGCTTTTCCTGCTTCCCCTGGGATCCTGGCCTGTCTAGTCACTGAGTTACCCAAGACTCCCTGGCATGCACAATGCACACCATTCTTGAGAAATGCTGGTCTTCATCCCACCCACCTGAGACTTCCTGGTTCCCTTCTCTGTTTGTACAGGAGATAAGGGTTGGGTGATAGCAGAATGAGCAGGAGCAAACCATGATGGAAAAGACTGGGCACTGACCTTCCCAGAATGGGCCTAGGTGAGAGGGATTCCTCTAGGCTGGGGATGGGAGGTGTCTCTCAGCCTTTGTGGGGCCTTCGCAGGGCTCCAAGGCACTCTGAAGGATCGCTGGCACAGCCTCCTCTGCACCTGTTACCTGCGGCAGAGGAAGCCTTTGACCTCTAGGAGCCTTCAGCTGGAAGGTGGCTTGAGTGAGGGCTGGGAGGTCCAGTCTTTGACTGAGCAGGTGCAGGCCAGTCCTCTGAGAAGCTGCAGTGATGTCTGTGGAGGGCAAGTGATGGTGGTCTCTCATGCCATAAGAGGTGGTTTGCTGGGGCACTCCTATTGCCGAGATTGCCTCTTTGACAGAATTGAAGACACACTTGCAGTCACAACAAGTGGCTTCCTGTTATCCCCAAAGGGCCCTCAGCCCTCCTGTATACCAGGGTTCAGAGAGAATTCCAGCTCTGGGGCAGGTGCTTACGATGGAGCTCACAGAGCAGGTGGAAGTGAGCAGAGGAGGCACACACCTTGCAGTACGTGAGATGGAGCTTTCCTTGCCTGTTTCCCACCTGACACAGGAGGCTGAAGCCTTGGGTGACCCTGTGCTGAGTCAGATCTCAGGGGACTTTCCTTGTGTTGACAGCCTCTCCATCGCTGAGCCGGGCAGCATAAGCCAGGGAGCTGAGCTAATGGAAAATAGCACACATGACAAGACTTTGTAAACCTCCAGGCTTTCTACAGTTGAAGTGCCAAGGAATCTCTGACTCTGAGAAAGGAAAGAGGGTGGAAGTCAGGCAACGTATTGAACCTTAACTATTGGGGAGCTGCGTCTTGTCACGTCTTTCTCCTGAATTACCACTACTAGTGAGGAGATACTTCTACAGCATTGAGCACTCAAGAGAATCAGATTCCAGGCCACCTCTTCACATTCTCAAAATGCGATCGGTCTCATTTAACTTTGAGCATCCTTATAAGCTATAAGTTCAATATTTTGGAGTTCAGAAGAAAGAGCCAAGGTCAACTCAAGATTGCCCAGGGAAACTGCTAGCCTACCGAGTTTGCTTCTGCCCAAGAACCCCAGTATTCTGGATGGGAGAGAGATGTTAGGAAGAGAAAAATCTGGTAATTCTCCACCAGATACCATTTTTCCTCACTCCTTTAGAACCTCAAGAAAGGATCCTGACAGCATCAGTTGCAACCCATTTCTCTCTGTCTTTCCTTAGTAATTGATTTCCATCATCCTCAATGTAGATATAACTAGAGTGAAGAGTTGCTACATTGGAGACTCGGCTGTTGGACGGAGATAAAGACAAATTGTACAATTTGAGGATAGATTTTGTGCCTTGGTTGGGTTAGAGACCTGAATTTTTGCTGTGGAAACTATAATCTTGATTTTTAGCATCTGCCCTATCCTTTATGTTCTGTTTATCATCTGCCTCAGTTCATGCAGTTTTTACCCCTGAAAATAGGACTCATAAATTTCCTTCATCTGGAACCTAGGTTTTTAAAGATATTTTTGCCTTTTGGGTGGCTTTAACTCACTTCAGTTGGAATCTCGATGAAACCTTAAAGGAAGGACACTTTTGAACATCCCCCAAGTTGGGGGGATGGGAGAGAGGGCTACTCCTCTCCTGTTCCTGTGTTCTAAAGTCTGTGTTGGTCACAGGGCAGTGAGAGCAGGCAACATTGGCGGCTGTGTGAAAGAGTACTTTCACTTTTATAGCGGGTTTATTTTTTTCTTTTCCTTTTTTTTTTTTTTTTTTTGGATAAGAATGTTCCCATGCCTTAAACTTATGAGTAAGGATAAGAATGTTCCCTTTGTAGAAGCACAGGGATTAGGTAGCTGGATTTCAGATCCTTTCAGAAAGTAGAGTATGCCTTTCCTCTTAACAGTTTTCATCTCATAAGCACAATGCAGTCTTACCAGTTTAGACTGTTGGACTCAGTACCAGCTGCCTTTCGAGCCAACGTGACACTCTCTGCTCAGAGATAACAAAGAGGAGGCAAGCCTGGCACAAGTTGGCAAATTCCCTGGCTTCCGACCCATGAAACTCTTTCCCTCCACACCTGAGCTCTGAGACTCATGACAAGGGCCATGCCTCAGTGCCTCCACAGTCTGTTTAGTGTACTTACACAAGTGTGTTCCGAGGACACCTACATTCGAATCCATTTGAATCAGATGGATTAGTTTATAGATAGAAACTATATACTGTCTTAATTTTTCCAACTTGGTGTAAGAGTTGCTTTGGGGGTTGTGTGCAATATATTATAAAAACAAATCCTTTTAATTGTATTTATTTACTTAATGAATCATAGTAGATAAGCGAGGCTTTGAGACAGCCTGCAGAGTTACCTCAAAGCCTCCGTTTTTCACTGAGTCTTATGATGTATAATGTAATTTCTCATGTGGTCTTATCTTATGTTTGCAGGCAACTTGCCAAGCTTCTTGCACCTAGTAAGAGGCAATGCTGGATCTCGGTTTTAAATCTCCCAGCTTCATGTCCTGTGCTCTCTACAGGTGCATTAAGAAAGCTGTATGTGGCCAGCCTCCTTGGCTCACTAGGCTAATCCTCCGCCTGCGGGTTCTAGTCCCCATTGGGGTGCTGGATTCTGTCCCGGTTGCTCCTCTTCCAGTCCAGCTCTCTGCTGTGGCCCGGGAGGGCAGTGGAGGATGGCCCAAGTGCTTGGGGCCTGCACCTGCATGGGAGACCAGGAGGAAGCACCTGGCTTCTGGCTTTAGATCGGCGCAGTGCGCCAGCCTAGCGGCCCATTTATGGGGGTGAAGCAACAGAAGGAAGACCTTTCTCTCTGTTTCTCTCTCTCACTGTTTAACTCTGCCTGTCAAAAAAAAAAAAAAAAAAAAGCTGTATGTTGGATTCAGAAGAGCCATGTTGGGATCCTCATTGTGGCACCCCACAGCCATGTGGCCTTGAGAAAGTCACCTCATAGTTCACAGCCATGACAAAAGGAGTCGTTGGTGGTTGCCGTAAGACAATGTAATTGATTTTTCTTTGGAATAGATAAGGTTTAGATCTGAACGCTTCAGCAGGAGATGATGCTCATTAAGGCAGATATTAGAGTGTGTGTAAGAGGCCAAAGTGATTACATTAGCATTAGTAATAAATGTAATTGACAGCTGCTTCTAGATGGGGTCTAGACATAAAACCACCTGGAAGCAGCTCTCCAGCCCTGTTGGTTTCCCCTGCCTGTTCTTTCCTTCCCTTCCCCTAGGACCTTCTACAGCCTATGATACGCAATTTCCTTACTTACTATGTCATTTATCTCTCCTCTCAATATAATGGAAGTCCCATGAGGGTTGGATTTGTGTCTCTTTGGTTTGCCTGGGAATTCCTAGCATCTACAATAGTTGGGCACATGGTGTCTGCTGCAATAAGGAATGCACTAGCTTTGCAGATCACACCAGTGGTCTCCTTTAGTTATGCAGGGAGAAAGGATGTGGAGCATGCAATCGAGGGATTTGCAAAGGCAGTCTGGGACTTTCTACAAGGCAAGGAATGATAGTCTGACTCCTGTTCCCCATGCTTTGAAGTTGGGGTAGCCATTAGGACCTGGAAGAGGTATAGACCTGGGCTCCAAGCCCAGGAAAAGTGGTGAGGACACTGATTTGGGGGGGGGGGCATTTAGGCTGTTGGACTGAGTACATTGAGGTTGCAGGCCCCTTGGCATCATTGTGCTTTGAGAACAGTGACTGGGCACAGCATCAGCTCCAGAGTTGTGTAGCAAGGTGACAGCTTGTGTCTTGGGTATCCTAGCAGCATGTGGCTGCCATCTTCCTTCAGGCAGCAGCCAGTGAAGGCAGGAGCAGTTAGTATTCTGTCCTTTCTGGGGCTGGCACTGTGGCGCAGCGGGTTAAAGCCCTGGCTTGAAGCCCGGCATCCCGTATGGGTGTGGGTTCTAAATCTGGCTGCTCCTCTTCCAATCCAGCTCTCTGCTGTGTCCTGGGAAAGCAGTAGAAGATGGTCCAAGTGCTTGGACCCCTGCACCCATGTGAGAGACCCAGAAGAAGCTCCTGGCTCCTGGCTTTGGATTGGCTCAGCTCCGGCCGATGCAGCCATTTGGGGCGTGAACCAGAGGATGGAAGACCTCTCTCTCTGTTTCTACCTCTCTCTGTAATTCTGTCTCAAATAAAATGAATCTTTAAAAAAACTCTGTCTTTTCTGCTTGATGTCTGTCTTGACCCTTAGTAGAAGACTCAGGGTTTTGAGAAATTAGGGGCAGTGCACTCAGAAACCTTAGGAAGGGGTTAGTGTGCTTCCTGCTAACAGGATGCAAGAGGGTTCAAGTAACGAACTTGAAAAAATAAACAAAATGTGACTGTGTTTGCAGCCCAAGTTGCCTGCATGGGCTATTGCATTTCTTAGTGCAGCCAACAATAAATACATAGCTTTGTTTGCTTACCCAGTCTTTGCTCCCCCAGTGTCTTTTTAACATATATGGCGGTTTGGTTTCTTAAAAGTCAAACACATGTTCCATTTCCCAAATCATTACAGTTTAACACGGAACTCTACAGTTTTTTGAGTGAGAAAGATATGTCACTTATAATTTCTGTTTGCCTCAGCTGTCACTATGTTCCACCAATCCTCATTCAGACATTTGAGCTGTCTTTACACACACGGCCTGCAGCGTGAAGTTGCCAGCTCGCTGTTTCCTAAAATGAATGAACTGGGGAAAAGTGCCGAGTGTCCTTGCACGGCCAGACCCTGCTTTCCAGGAGAGAAAGGAAACGCGCCTCTCAAGCTGCTTCCAACGGTTAGGCCCGTGCTGCTCGACGGGCTCAGTGGTGGTAGGGAGCAGATGTGTTTCAAGGTGCATCTGCTCCTACCATGATGTGCGTGAGGTGGTTCTTGTTTCAAATGCCTTTTTCTGAAAGTGAGATAATTTAGCATCCCTTAGTTCAGTACCTGGGTTGCCTTCTTACTATTTATTTTCATTTACTTGAATATATGTATACACACACATATATGTATACATATATGTGTGTGTGTGTGTATATATATATATATATATATATATATAGAGAGAGAGAGAGAGAGAGAGAGAGAGAGAGAGAAACAGAGAAAATCTTTCATTTGCTGGTTCATCCCTCAAATGCCCCCAATAGCCAAGGCTGTGCCAGTTAAAGCCAGGACCCTGGAACTCCATCCAGGTCTTCCATTTGAATGGCAGGGGCCCAAGCACTGCTTCCCAGGATGAATTAGCAGGAAGTTAGAGCAGAAGTAAAACAGACAGCCTCAACCCAGTGCTCTGATATGGAATGCAGGTGACCCAAGCAGGAGATCAACCCATGGCACCAGGACATCTACCCCTTGCTCTCTCGACTGGTGAAAAAGAGCAATGGCAGATTTCAATAAAAGGACAGTGGGGGGAGAGAGGGAGAGGGAGAGGGAGATGGAGAGGGAGAGGGAGAGGGAGAGGGAGAGGGAGAGAGAGAGAGAGAGAGAGAAGCTGTTATCTGGATGACACCAAGCACTTACCAGCTAGGCACTGGCTTCCAAACTAGCCAGACAGAAGCAGGTGCAGGAGGTGGGAGAGGGAGAAGAGGGTTCTGACAGGCTGAGGCCAACAGAGCCAGGAACTCTCACTTTCTTCCCACCTTCAGGAACTTCCAAGAATCTGAGTAGGTGTCAAGATCTCCCTCCCTCCCAACCCAACAATCCCACTCCTGCCTAGATGAGGTCTGATCACTTAAAGACATATCTCCCAGGGAGAGAAGGTGACATCCAAGAAATTTAACTGCCTTCAGGAACTCAGACTTCCAAAATTAGCCTCATGTGGTCAAATGCTAAGCTACAGGAAAATCATTTAGCAAAAGCAAAGCAGACACTGGTTAAGGACATCTAAGAAAGGAAGGGTTGTGTGGAAGGGATGAAAGGCAAGGTTTCTCTTCTACATTTCTAGAATGTTCTTCTTCTCCCGCTTTCACGGTACCAAGTCACAGACTAGGGCGGTGCTATGGTGTACTGTTTGTGTTGCCACCAAAGTTCATGTTGAAATCCTGACCCTCAAGGTGAGGCTACTGGGAACTGGGAGCTTTGGGAGGGGATTTGCTCATGAGACTGGATCCCTTAAGAATGGGATTACTGTTCTATACAGGAAGCCCCAGGGAGCTTATCTGTCCTTCCACCACAGGGGGGCACAGTGAAAAGTCTGTCCATGAACCAGCAAGCAGGCCCATACCAGACCCCGACTGTGCTGACACGTTGATTTCGAACTTCAGCTTCCATAACTGGGAGACATAGATTTCCTTTGTGTTTAAGCCACACAATGTTCTGTTGCAATAGTCCTGGAGCACTAAAACCCAACAGCAATTCTCTGGGGAGAAACCCTGCATCCCGTTCTTTTCACTACGTTGTCTCTCATCTTAGACTTGCATTCTGTATCAAATCGACTGCTACATCCTGCCTGAGCTTCAAGACCTCTCCTAGCTGGACGGGATTCATGCATCTGCCCCCTATGTGTCCCAGAGCTTGCCTGCTCCTAGCGCCTTCCTCAGGTGTTGTGGAAAACCAGGCACTGGTGTCCAGTGTTGCGGTACAGCAGGTTCAGCTTCCCCTTGTGATGCCTGCATCCCGTGCCGGGGTGCCGGTTTGAGTCCTGGTTTTCCTGCTTCCCCTTGCCTGGGAAGGCAGTGGAAGGCAGTCCAAGTACTTGGGCCCTGACACTCACACAGGAGACTGGATGGAGGGAGACCTCAGCTCCTGACTTCATCCTGGCCCAGACCTGGCTGTTCTGGCCATTTGGGGAGTGAACCAGAATATAGAAGATTCATTCATTCTCTCTCTCTCTCTCTCTCTCTCCTTCTATCTTTCTCCCTCCCTCCCTCCCTCTCTCCCTCCCTCCTTGTAGCTCTACCTTTCACATAAATAAACACATCTTAAAAAAAATCTCCTGTCTTACAAAAACCAATCAACCAACCACGCACTGCATCATTCAGGACCAAATTAAAAAGAAAACATCTTTCGTTGTCGAATACATACTGTATTTAACTTTTTTAATCCCAGAGAAGTAAAATGCAACATCTGTTCGAGTTTATGTAACATCCAAAGACTGACGACTCAGAATTTCCTAATTAAAGTCATTTTTAAGGCACTCTGCAGAGCCAGCTTTCGTCTCTTCCTTTGTTGGGTTTTTCTCCAAACTGCAGCAGAATACCTGGTTTCTCTTTCTTTAGAGTGATGCACACATGCTCATGCTCTCAGTCTGCTCTTCTGTCCTTGACGACACGGAAAAAACAGCACAACTCCTAGGGAAAAACAGCAAAGGAAGGGCGTACCTCGGGGGTGGGGAGGGGGAGCAGAGAGGACACACACAAGTAAAGTAACTGGACGAGCAGAAAAGAGAAGATGGCAAAGGGAAATGGGACAGGGCTGGGGTGGGCCAGGTGGCTGGTGGCTGGTGGAAAAATAGGCTACATTCCCAAAGAGGTTTAAATTTAATTTAGCGGTTTCTTTTCTTTTCTTTTTTTTTTTTTACTTTTAAAGACAGAGCCAATGTGAAGGAGGTGTCTCAGAATGATGGGATGTGCACACGAAGTGTGCTTGTGCTCATGCACTTTTGAAAGGCTGATCTGAGAGAGAGGCATGATTGAGGGCGGGGCTCCAAAATGCCCTCCTGTTAAAAAAATGATCTCCCTGACTGGCCCACTTCTGTGCCTGAAATTCCCACCTCTCAGCCAGTCCTTCCAATTAAGGCATTATCTATAGCCCCTGTGGAAATGTCAATGACACCCAGGAAGGAGGAACACTCTACTCTTTAGCACCCACTGACTGATCTGTCACCTATCAGAGAGCAGGACCCTGAGAGATGGGACATGGGACATGGGACATGGGGCAGGGACGCGTAGATGCACGGAGAAAAGGGGGCCTGGCCATGTGCAACGCTGCAGGGGGAATGGGTGGCAGCCGAGCGGTGTGTGTGTGTGTGTGTGTGTGTGTGTGTATGTGTGTGGTCACAAGTGGCTCAGGAACTTGCTTAGAGGAAGGAGATGGGCAAGCAGAATGAGCTCTTCCCCCATCACAGGGCTCCCCAGGCCACATACACTACCACATTCTGCATATCCGCCTCACATGGAATTGACTGGGGCTCATGAGCGCGGCACAGTGGAAGTCCACTGAGTGACCGACAATGAGAGTCCTCTGTCGTTTTCATGTAAAATGGAATGATGTGTAAAGTAAAATCTGGCATTCCTGCAGATCCAGATGGCTTGTATGCTGACAGTGAATGCACACACACACAGACACACACACACACACACACATACACACACTTACACTCAGGCACAGAGATCCCATCCATGTGAAGGGGGAGGCATCCATCCTGGTCATCCAGGACTTGGATGCACAGTGGCCAGGTTGCTGGGGGAAGGCTTGGCTTGGGGACAAAGTGACCCCTTCCTCCATCATCAGTAGCACTTAGTTAATTCAGGTGGCTCTGCAGTCGTAGTCACACCTTGGGTTACAGGGCCTTACTATCTATCAAGCTTGGGACTTGGAGACAGGAATGTCACCAAAGTGGCCTATAACTGTTTGGAGTTTAGGAGCTGGGGGAGGTGCAGGAGATATGCAGGGGGAAAGGGAGGCTGGCAGGGGGTGGGTTTCTGCTCCTAGAAAAGCAGCATATTGTCTGGGAGTAGCCCCCAGGCTGCGTGTAGACAGCAGCCTTAGGGTACACAGCAGCCTCTTGGGACCCGGCACCTTTGCAGGGATCTGCCCAGGTTGGTTGAGCCCATGGAAGGTGTAGTGAGGGAGGAAGGACTGAGGAATGGGAAGAGGACTCAGAGGAAGTTTGGGAACCCAAGGAGGAAGAGTTGGGAGGTGGAGAGGGAAGACAGAGAGGACAGTCACTAAGGTTCTTCTCAACCCAATTTTCACATCAGAATCATCTGAGCAACTTCAAAAACACCAGTACCCAGGCTCTACCCTTACAGACTGCGTTGTAATAGATCAGGGGAGGGGACCAGGCATGGGTATTTTTTAGGCCCCTCAGATGATCCCCATGTGCATCTGGTATTAGGAATACGGTACCACAGCAGAATACGTTGAGTTCTGAATGGTCAGGCTGGAGCTGCTGGCCAGTCCCCAGCCCAGTACACAAAGGAGAGCTGGGAGCCTGCTGGACTTGAAGACCAGGGCAAGGGCGGGCTGGGGAGGATGCCGAGCACTCTGACCGGTCAGGAGGCCTCTGCTGTTGGTGCGGGTTTACGTCCTCACTAGCTGGTGGTTACTTATCCCACTTCAAGTTGAAAACCTGGCTGGGGTGGAGGTGTTGGGCATGGGGAGAGTTTTTCCCCCTCTTTTCTGTGACTTCAGAGAAGAATCATTCGCTGTGCTCTCAACAAGACAAATTCTGAGGCTGATGCTTCAAAGACGGAGGTGGGTTTTCTACTCTATAATAAATACACAGTTAATAAATAAATAAATTCATAAGCAAGACAATAAATAACCAATAAATAAAAGAACACATCCCATTTTTGCCCTCTTAGGGTGGTTCTTCCCTCACCCCACTTCTCCTGGTGACATATGTTTTGCCCTTGGTCACCAGAAAGCACCCAGCCTGGCCATGGTAGGGAAACAAGAGGTGACTTTGGCCTTGACTCTCCAAGGATTGGAGATCTTCACGGAACCTCAAGAGTAACACGGGCCACCCATGTGGAGAAGAGAAGAGGAGGGGACATAGATATGCCTTCAGTTCTACACCCAAAAGTGTATAGGGAGGGAAGGCAGGGTTTGAGTATTTGAAGTTCAGACTGGCCAGCTCTTCATCTATTTGGAGGGTCGGGGATGGACTTGAGATCTGGATGAACCCAATCTCTCCATACACAAAATGCTACAGCAGGCACAACTCCCACTTCAACCCAGCTCCCTATGAGCCAACCAGCCAGCCCAGTCGGCCCATCCATGGCGAGTGCCCCGCGGCACACAGTGGGGTGAGGAGGGGTCTGCTCGCGGAAGGGAGGGCGGTGAGGAGACAGGCAGGATGGCACTCATTTTAATGGAAAACCAGCTGTCCAGGCCTTCAGCTACTGGAGCCACCAGCCATTGCTCATTTCCTTCTCCTCAGTCTCTGCCGTGTGGTTCTGCTTGCTGGACTTGCCTTGTCCTACCAGGAGACCTGTATGTGGACATGGAAACATGTAAATAGAGTGGACATTGAAACAGTGACCAAAGACATGCCATTCCTTAAGAAGCAGATGTTCAAAATAAGGGCTCCATAACTAGATGTCCAGGGGAAGATGACTCTGAAATTTTTTGAAGAATTTTGGATACTTATTTTCATATGCATTTCTCTATAGTCGGGGTGTATAACTTTCATACAATTCCAGAAAATAGGTTAAAGAAAGTGATAGTGAGGAATTCAGAGTCAACTATATGTATAACCCATTAGCAAGGCACAGAAAGATCTAGAGAAATGGGTAGGAATAGCAGGCTCCCATAGCATTATTCCTTAGCATCTATATGACTGTAGAAAGAAATTTTCACGAATTGCTGACTGACCAGAACTCTACAGCTAACACTCCAATTGTGTTAAAATTTATTCTTGAATATGCATCTAATAGTATTCCACTTGATGCTGACAATCAATTTTTTTTAAAAAAAATAAAGCTTATTGGGGCCAGCGCCCTGGCACAGCGGGTTAAAGTCCTGGCCTGAAGCTCTAGCATCCCATATGGATACCGGTTCTAGTCCCCACTGCTCCTCTTCCAATCCAGCTCTCTGCTATGGCCTGGGAAGGCGGTGGGCCTTCCCTGGCCCCTGCACCCACATGGGGGACCTGGAAGAGGCTCCTGGAGTAATTCTGGCCGTTGCGGCCATCTGGGGAGTGAACCAGTGGATGGGAGACCTCTCTGTTTCTATGTCCGTCTGTAACTCTTTCAAAGAAATAAAATAAATGTTTAAAAAAATAAAACTTGTTGCCACTATTTTTTTGTGAGTACTTGCATATACTGCTTTATGTTCTACTTTTGCTCCTAAATAAGAAGTCAGTGAACTGAATTTCAAAAGTAATTTAAAGGGATGATGCTGTGGTTGGCTAAGCCTTTGCCTGCAGTGTTGGCATCCCATATAGGCACTGGTTTGTGTCCCAGCTGCTCCACTTCCAAACCAGCTCTCTGCTTATGACCTGGGAAAGCAGTGGGAGATGGCCCAAGTGCTTGGGCCCCTGCACCTGCATGGATCACCCAGAAGAAGCTCCTGGCTCCTGGCTTAGGATTGGCTCAGCTCTGGCCATTGGGGCCATGTGAGGAGTGAACCAGTGGATGGAAGATCTCTCTCTGTCCCTCTCCCTCTGTCTAAGTCTAACTCTACCTTTCAAATAAATACATAAAATCTTTTTAAAAAAGTAACTTAACATGTAGTTTTGAATGCAAGAAGGGAGTTAGCATGATGTAAAGCCAAGCACTGGGCATTCTCTGCTTTCTTTCTTTCTTTTTTTTTTTTTTTTGACAGGCAGAGTGGACAGTGAGAGAGAGAGACAGAGAGAAAGGTCTTCCTTTTGCCGTTGGTTCACCCTCCAATGGCTGCCGCGGCTGGTGCGCTGCGGCCAGCGCACCGCGCTCATCCAATGGCAGGAGCCAGGTGCTAGGTGCTTTTTCCTGGTCTCCCATGCGGGTGCAGGGCCCAAGCACTTGGGCCATCCTCCACTGCACTCCTGGGCCACAGCAGAGGGCTGGCCTGGAAGAGGGGCAACCGGGACAGAATCTGGCGCCCTGACCGGGACTAGAACCCGGTGTGCCGGCGCCGCAAGGCGGAGGATTAGCCTGTTGAGCCACGGCGCTGGCCATTCTCTGCTTTCTTGTCTGATCATTGTTCTGTTTGGTATCCTTGGATTTTGATGGACTGAGTTTCTTACAGAGATGTATTGCTATCATGACACAAGCTTTTTTTATAATTACAAATTAACACTGTTGCTTTTTCAGGTCTTATGCATGGTTTCAGTTTTAGAAAGAAAATACATCTCAAATTGCTTATTTAGGTGGTTAAGTAACTTGCTCCAATTGTGAAGGTAGCTGACAGCATCATTCTACTAATTCCTACAAACCAGAACTTAATAGTCTAGAACATTCTAGAAACTGTTCACTCTGTGCTCTTTGCCATCAATCAATGTCAGTTTCCCTTTCTGCAATGAGACTGGCTGCAACTGGTCAGAGGCACAGGATGTGCTAGGCTCTGCCAGCCCTTGATACCTTGTGTGGCACAGACAGACAGAGATAGCAGGAGCAGGGGTGGGAGTGGGGAGGTCGTGAGTGTGAGTGTGCAGAGGCGCTGAGACAACCTGTGTCTGCCTGCTGCTTAGGGTCATCCGGAGAGATGTCAAGGTGCCATCAGTGCTAAACTGACCTCATCATGACAACTGCTTTATATGATGATGATATTCACGACTGTATCATTTATATTATATTAATCCTCTTATGTCTGTTATATTACAAAGGTGTCTGTGTTAGCATACTCTCTATACAGAAAGTACTTTAGTGGCATGGGTGAATTTTGTCTTTCATCCAAGGCAAGGCACAAGGAGCTCAGAGCTCTCTGCTAATGTGTTCTCACAGGCCGAAACACTTGGAGGGGACGAACACGACCCTGAGAAGAGGCTTCCTTCAGATTTCACTGATGGAAAAGTGAGGGTCCCAAAAGTGGCTTAAGTGAAACCTTTGTAAGAAATTCAGAGTTACTCTCAGGTCCACCGTGTGCCAATGGACATGGCATCTGATACAGAGCATGGACTTGGAAATGCCCACTTCTGTACTGAAGAGGAAAAGATAAAACCTTGTTTGGGCTGCAGACAGTTTGGAATCCAACTGAGTTTAAAGCTGTTTATTCTTCCACAACAAATGCCCCAAAAGGCATGTCCCTTTGATTTTGTGAGCAGTTCACTGGTGCAGGTTGTTTTCTTGCTATTCCAAAAGATCCATGAAATTCTTTAGGTGAGGCAAATGAGTCTTTAGCATCCTGCTGTGCGTGCGTGTGTGTGTGAATGCAGGTGTGCACAGAGTAAGGTGGGGTGGCCTCTCCATCTCTGTCCATCTGATATGCATGTGCAGAGTCCTTTCTTTCTTTCCTAATTAATTAGAAGTAATGGTTTTCCATAGTCTCTGGAACATGAGGGAGTGAAGTGGGAAGTAATTTAATTGGCTGTCTTGTTTTCAGAGCCCAAGTAATAAAATAGTTCTCAGCCTGAAGTGCATGTATTATCTTTCCTGTTATTTTTCCAATTAACATTTCATTGGATCCCGTCTGTGTGAAATATTCTAATTGGTTTGAAGCATGGGGTGAAGGGAAGAGGGCAGATGGAGAGATAGCCAGCTGTTTCTTTCATCCCCAGGGCCTGCGAGTGTACTGATGTGGTGGCAGGGTTTCCCCAGGGCCTTTCCTTGGAAGAGCTCAAAGCGCTCAATGGCAGTTCTGCCTGGTCACCTTTCCCATCCTCACAGAGCCCGGAGCCAGTCTCCCAACAGGTAGACTGGCTGATGCACTGGAGAGAGAGAGAGAGAGAGAGAGAGAGAGAGAGAGAGAGAGAGAGAGACTCAGGGACTCAGGGAGCACTGTCCAAAGTTCTGGGCTTCCCTTCCAGGTGTGATCCTGGGGCGGGCTGGCAGGAGGGCAATGAGTGGCTCCCTTATGAGCATCATCTCCCTGTGGGTTGGGACTGTGTGTAGCTAGGCACGCAGGACACATTCAGTATGAGCACTTGTTGAAAGAACCGGTGTTCAGAAGGATCTCACAATACGCTCCCTGCAGAAGCTTGTCTCGTAATGAAAGCCAACATCAGGCCCCAACTCAACAGTCTCACAATTCAAACATTTCACAGTACTGCCCATGCTCCTCACAATCCCCAGTGAGCTCTGTGTGGCGCCGGGTCATGCTCTGTGTCTTGGTGCTCTCCCCTCTCTGCTGTCATTCTAATGTCCATTTTCCCTCTCCTGGGCATTTCTGACCCAGCACTCAGCTTCTTTAGGGATCAACCCACTTTTTGTGGGTTAGCTAAGGAAAGAAGCCTGTGCTATGCTAAATAGCTCCCCACTTGTGCTCGCGATTGGAATTGGTTAGAGCCCACACCCAGGCTCCACTGGGAGAAAGGCACAGTTTGAGGGCACAGAGCCAGGGGGGATCCTGCAAAGTATCTCGGAAGCAAATTGATTGATGGATCCGTGTAGGACCATGGAAAACAGGGCAGGTACATAAAGAGGGGCTGTAACCAAACAAGCCTACAGAAGGTGTGATAGCCTGGGAGGTGCAGGATACCAGCACCCGCATGACCAAATCTACAATGCCACCTTCACATTGCGGGGGTCCCAGCAAGATCTGGGATGTCAAAAACTGCGTGAGGACAGATGGACCAGTAGAGGCTTACGGAGATGTCTGAGCATGTGCCTTTTGTTTTGTTTTGATCTGTTTCTCTTGCCTGAGCCCATGAAAAGGAAAAGGTTCCTGGCTGGCCTGCTTAAATGAGGCAGATCATGGCTGAGATTCCCTAGGCCTGACAGTCAGCCTCCTCCCCTTTCCAGAAGGCCTCTCTGAATTGTAGCTACAAATTCTTCCCAGAGGTTCTTCTTGCAGGACTATGCAATGGTCTCCTTTCTTTGCCTGGCCGCAGGATGCCTGGGAGTGGGGGTGGGGAGGGTACTCAGAGCCCACTCCTCTCCACAGAGGCCAGGCCCCACCTGGCAGGAAGGTGGGCTTCTCTCAGACAGTTTTGGGCTTCCAAGTAGGTGGGAATCTGCTGAGGGCAGAGTACTGTCAGGTGGCACTTTAGACATTCTCGAGCGTTGTCAGACATCATCCCCATGGGTCTTCCTGACTATCGTCATGTTGGCTGGGTTATGTTAAGGTCTCTGTGGACAGAGGAGGAAACTGATGCCCAGAAACATTAAGCCATTTCCTCCAGTCAGTGCAGCTTGCCAGTTGCACCCAGAGAATCTCAAGTCATGCTGAGGTCCCAGGCTCTGACCTCCTACCTCTGAGCACCCAAGTGGCCTTCCTGTCTAGTCTTGGGTGGAATAGGAGAGAAGCCAGCTGAAGGCCCAGACTCTGAACCCACCTGAACCAAGACTCACCAGCAGGGCTCACTCTGTCAATGTGCATTCAGGGCTAAGTCTGTAGCCTTGCACAGACTCTCTCCTGGTTAGCCCTGCATGAGAGAGAGCACAGGATGGACAAGCAGAGGGGGGAGTGGATGTTGTGACAACGGGGTAAAGGCATGCATGCCGTCAGAAGACAGAGCCTCAAGCACCACCAAATGACTGTGACCTTGGACTGTCACTTGACCTCTGCTCTGAATTATTCATCTGTAAAATGGGCCAACCTTCCAGGACTGTTGAGGATAAAATATTTGAGTCTGTGCTACATAAGTGGTAAAATACCACCCAAATAGCATTTGTTATCAATAATTGTAATGCAGAAAGGTCAGACCCAAGCTAATGTCTCCCATCTTGAACAGAGGTGTTTTTAATTCTACAAAAAGGAAAGTAAAAGCCATTTGCCTGCCATCACGTCAGAGGAACTGGAAGACAAGGCTGGTGACAGGGTGCATCATGGGAGTGTACATGGCTGACCTGGGGCAATATCACTCCATCTCCCCAAGTGCTTTCCTATAAAAGAGCCTGGAATTGACCATAACCTTGGCTGTCCTCTGGCCACCAAGCTGCCACATCTCTTGGAGGCCTTCTGCGGGCAGTCATCCTACCAGGGATGCAGGAACCAGATGTCCTCAAGATCTCAAAAGAAATTAATGGCAATAAGACTCTGGGGTAAAAATATCTGCGTGCACTGAGCTTGTTCACTCAGCTCCCTTTCAATCTGAGGTTCATTTAGGCTTAATTACAGAGTTCAGGCGTTCATTGGGTTTTTGATTAATTTCCCTTTCAGCTTGAAGACTGTGTGAATGTGGTGGGTCTGTGTATGTGTGCATGTGTATGTGTTTACATCTTTCTTTGCAACTCAGTTGGGAGCTGGCTCTGGCAAGGTTTAATTGTGCCCTCCGTTCTAACAAGGATGTTCGCTGTGCCAAGCCGGGGCTCGGCAAGCCATTGTTTCTGCCACCTCCGCTCCACAGGCTCCACTCCTGCCACAGTGAGGGATGGCGGGGCAGCACGGCCTTGCTCAGCTGGGTCTCCAGTTGCAGGATGCAGGCTTTCCTCCCCTTTTGTGCTCGGGGTGTTTAAGGGATCCTGAGAGCAGATTTCCTACTCCACTAATTGCCAGCACTGCGCTAAGAGCTGCCAAGTGACAGCCAGCTCACCCACACTGTGGGCCCTGACAGGCATTTTCCTGGGCCAGCCTCCCTGGGGATTACAAGGTTCTCCGCCTAAGAAAACAGTGTTCATTCTCTTATTTTTAATGCACCCACGGGGTAGCTGGGGGAGGGCTACCTGCCTGTGTGGTGACCTGTGTTCGCCTTTCCTTCCTGATCTCTTTTGTGCTTCTAGGCTTGGAAAAAGCTGGGAGGCAGCACGTTCAGTGGGAGAACTTGTAACAAGGAGCCACAGGCGCAGTCTGAATCCTGGCTCCTGATGTTTTCTCCTCGTGTGCCTTGGGATGTGTCACTTCACCTCGTTGGTCTCAATTTACTATCTGTGAGATGGGGATAATTAATAATAAAAACACAACTGCACTCCTCGGAAGACTGTATGGGGATGAGAAAATGCATGTGGGAGCCTTTTGTAAAATGCTCTATAAATCATCATCAGAACTGCTGCTTATAACATGATTTTGACCTACAAGATATCATTACTAGCACCCAGAGAGGGAGCCATAAAAGGTCCAAAGACCAGGAGGTGGAAATGGGACTGACCTCCAACTTTCCCACATGCTCTGGGCCATGGCACTGCCTCAGAAATGCAAAATGCATATAAAAGACCCCAGATTAGGGGTTCAAACTCAAAACATCTGTCAAGTTGAAAGGGAATCAGAAACATTTGTGTTTTGGCATAATGGTAATAAGGATTTTCTCCTCTTCTTTAAAGGACAAGCCACTTGCCCGTAGTTTTTAGGCTAATCAGTTTTTGGGTGAATGGTTCAGGAATGATGACAATGTTTGGGCTGGACACAAGGAGAGAGGTGGGTGACAGGGAAGTGTGACTATGCTGGGAGATGCCAGCACCCTCTCTTGGCCTATTGATGAGCAGAGCTGTGAATCTGGACAGATTATCCAATTTAATTGGGCTTCAATTTAAGTTCATAGACTAACAGATCTCAAAGTGGACTTCATTTAACATCCTGCAACCTGATGAAATGCTCTTGTATATGCAAGAATTCAGAACTCATGCCACCAAGAAATCGTGTGTGTGTTTGTGTGTGTGTGTACACATGTGAGTAAAATCCAAATATACTCCTGAGACCACACAACTAGAACCCAACCCAAGCACCAGAGCCCCTTTAAGCTGATTGCATCTAGCATCAGACCCAGGTTCTCTCTAGGGAAGTAAAGGGAGGATGGAGGTGATGCTAACAGAGATTTCAAGGTAAATTCTCTCTTGGAAGACAGCCTTTGGTTTGGCAATATGCTGACTAAGTTGAAAAGTAATGATCCACAGATCACAGGCAGAAAAGGGGTCATTTCCTTGTAAAACCATGGTAATCTTAAAATCATTGGATACAGGGCAATAGAACGTTCTGCCAGGCTGACTTCAGAATTGAAAGAGCCAACTGTGGTGTTCGCAATGTTACTGATGACAATAATGATGACATATATTTGCATAGTGCTTTTACCTTTCAAGAACACTTTCCCATGTATTCTCACTTTTTCATTATATAATTTCCCAGAAAACTGTCTGGAATAATTTCTTTTTAAACTCTAAAAAGTGTGATTATTTTTTTCAGGAGGAATAAATTTAGCAAAGTGAGCTGAATCTTGCTTTATGAAGACAGATATATCCTTGAAAAGTTATGTGTAAATACGACTGTGTATGTCATAACTTATTTTAATGGGCTGGGGAAATTTGAAAACAGGGAACCTTAGACAGGATTTTAACAAATTCTTCATTACTAATCTGCTACTTGCTATAATTTTGGATTTTTTAAAAATCAGGTTTTCTTACAGTGGGGCCACATGGATTAGCTTACAGAATCAGTACCATTCCCCAGAATCTCATGAACGTAGCATCTGATTCAACCTGAGTGAGAGCCTGGTGGTTCTTGTGTTGAGAAAATGGACAGCTTTAAACCTCAGCCATGGAGCTCTTTGGGGGCTACCTCCTCACAGAAACAAGGAAACATGAGAAGGGACATAGGAATCCAATGAGTGGAACAGCTGAACTATTTCCAAATGGAATGTCTCCAGGTCTTCTGTGAATCACTGGCATTTCATCAGCATACTGCTATAAATAACCTGCTGTCAATAACCAACTATCAGAGGGTAGCTGATGGTCAGGGTGTGAAGTGAACTCTACAAAATTTGAAGTGGATCTGTTCACACACTCATGTAAATAAGTACCATGCCATGGGACTAGAACCCAAAAGAAAGTAAACTAAGTGGCATTTTTAACCAAAGTAATAAACAAGCCCCTGTTTTTTCATTATTCATCCCCAAACTCTGGTAGAAGATTAGTCTTTGGGGCTGACCATGAGACTGTAATCACTGCTCCAAGCCTCAATTCTCTCACCTCTGAAATTAGGCTTGTGCCATCTAATCATTGAAGCCCCAGTGACACTGTGAGAATTTATAATTAGTTTGCATGGGGTAAAGGCTGAACAAGGAAAAAAAAGTATAACAGCTTGCACTATTGAGAGTAAAGGGAAAATCTCTATTTTTAAGGCATATTTAAGCTAGAAGACCTGGTGAGTTGCTCATTGTAAATAATGGAAATGTTTTAGAAATTTTTATATTGGCCCAACTAAAGGAAACGTGGTCTTTCAGTTTTATTGGTTGGTTGTCAGCAGTGTAGGCACACTTAATGTGAGTAGCTCAGGTTTTCATTAGAGAGTTCTGAAGTTAAGCCTTATGAATATCTTTCTCATAAATGCTCAAGCTCTTAAAATTGAGCTTCTGTAAATCAGAGCTGTGATAAACATACATAGACATCCAGTGTATGTACTGTGCATGCAGAAAGACTATAGGCACATATGAAGGCACTGCTGGCAAATCCACTAGTATCCTGGCATGTGGGCATGTATGCATGTGTGTATTTGTGTGTGTGTGCATACATGTGTGCATTCCATATATTCAAATCATTCAGAAATTATTTTTTTAAATGTGGAATGAAAATACTGCTTCAATTTTTGAAATGCTTTTGAACCTCTACATGGATTGATGGGTTATAAATTGTTTTGTAAACTTAGGGCTGGTGATGGGAACAGAATAAGCAGCTGTAAACAAAAACTAAAATTTGAGATTCACTAAAAACACGTGAGCAGCCCAAATATAGCCACTATGAAAACCAGAAACTACATATCCAAAAACTCTGATTGAAACACTTTGAATAAACAATGGTTTGGGGAAGACGTGAGCAGATGGAACCCATAAGTGTCTCCATCCCTCAGTTCACATCAGCACCTCGGACAGCTCCCAGAGGTCGCCCTCTTGGAACACAGCAAACACCATTTCTTTGGCTTGCTAAGCGCTCCTTTGTTGATCAACTAATAAACACACGTGCATCAACCTGTAGTAACAACTTACTCTTCCCTCTCCCTGCCGCCCATTCTTTTACCACCCATTTCTGATGCCAACCATTTCCCCAGCACCCTCCAGTCGGACAGTGGGACCCTCTTACAAACACCTGGTGTGGATGTTTTCACTCCCACTTCTAATTGGTTGGGAAGCAGCATTTGCCACAGGCACGGTTTAGTTTCGTTTCCATCCCCTGCATCTCACAGGAAAGAAATGGTCAATAGTTCAAACAAAAGAATCATCTTGGTCAGCTCCAAAATATGGCTACTTGCATGGTAATCACAGCAAGTCTGTCAAATCAGTGATTCCTTTATTCCTAAAAGGAAGGGACTTTTCCTAAGGATTATGGTTCTACCACCCAAGGAGCAGCCCTACTCTTCGCAGGTGGCTGCAAAGGCTGGCAAACCGGGAGGTCGGCTTTGGCTCAGAAACTCAGTTTGGCTCCTGCCATTCCTGGCAACCTCACTGCATGTCTCAGCAGCGTGTGCTCCACACACAGTCAGGCCAGTCTGCTTCTACTTAGGAGGGATCACAACCAGAGGTGGGCCTCGCTTGGGCCTCCACATGAGGACCTGGGCATCGTTGGCATTGGGCTTCACTAGTGCATTAGGGGGGATGGGTTCCATCCGGCTCAGGATCCGGGGCTGCTCCTGTTGAGTCCTGCCCACCAGCCGGGCCCGTTGCCCCAAAAGCTGAAGAGGGTCCACCTCAATGTCCACCCTCATCCTCCACTTGATGGTCTGCAGAATGATCTTCTCTTTTGTGGTGGTGTTCATGGCCACCAGCCAGGTAGTGAAACTTTGGTCCCTCTTGATTCTTGTGAGCAGTGGCACATTGCTGTCACTCACAGGCACTGCCCATGTCACACTTGGGTAGAAGTTGTCATTCATGCTGACGGAGAACCTGGAGATCTTGTTGGTGGGGCCAACCAGGGTCACAGTTTCTGTGGTGTTCCCGTACCAAGGGTAGCTCACCCCATCTGAGTCACTGATGGCTTTTACTCTCCCTTCCCTCAAGTCAGGCAGTTCCCAGCTTGACCTGGCAAAGTAGAAGAGATGCACAAGAAAAGAAGAGACTGAATGAATTTTTCAAATTCTGGAAAGGTGCCCACAACTTATGAACACATAGTCAACTTGGGCAAAGTGGGCAGTGCAGAGGGGAATTCAGGTCAAAAAGCTCTATGCTGTGCAGTTTCAGGATTAAATGGGAACCTATCAAAGCAAAAATAAAAATGCAATGTCAAAACAAGTTAAATAAAACCGTAGCTGACCCAAATGAAAGCAGGAAGCTCCAAGAGGCAGTTGTGAGACCACAAAGGAGCAAAATTAGTTGGAACCAGCAGTTTAGAGGAGTTCCACTGTTACAGCTACGTTCTGGGTGTGTCATTTGTTAGGGAAGAGGTGGCGGCTGAAATCTGGTGTACCAGAAAGAAGTCTCAGGTAGACAGGAACGCAAAAGAGGGCGAGTTCAAAGTTATACTAATTTCTTAGAAAACTACAGTAACAATTTCCACTGAACAAAATGAATTGTTTAAATTCCTTTAAAACCAGTTGTTTAAAAGTAGCCAACCCAGTACTTAGAAAACACAGACACAGACGATGATAAGAACATAACAGTTGCCTTCTGGAAGCCACTTAAATGTGTGACTCTGCACTGCAGGCTGATATACATGGTCTCCAATATGCTGTTCTTCCATTGGCTTCAAGGCCAACCTAGGAGCCCCACTGCTTAGTTTGGCAAAAAGATGCCACTCTGGACCACAGCCTGCCCCTCCCCTGACTGCCCCCTGACCTTGTACAGAAGGAGGGAAGAGGACACATGCCCTGCTCTTAGCCCAGGTCTCTCCATCTGCCATGGACTGCTGCTCATATTAACAATTTATATCTACAGAGCACACACTCTATTCCAGCTACTGTGTCAAGTACTTTAAGTTACCTCAGTTAATGTTCAAAGTATTCCAAAAGATAACTAAGCGCTTATTTCCACTTTTCATATGAGGGGATGCAAGCCTAAAGATGTTAAGGTACATGCCAGAGGCACTGCAGACCAGATGTAAGAGGTGGAGCTGCAAGTTGTCTGGTTTCAAAGTGCATGCTTTTGACCAGCCTATCCCATGTGCTGCCTCCTAAAGTGCTCTTCCCATAGTGCTGCAGGTGGAAGCCAGAGTGCTGTGGACTCCATAGGCCGGGGAGCTGGGGGCAGAAATTTAGCCAGGACAGCTTGGCAATGCAGTTTTCGTATATCCATTTCTGGAAGCAGGAAGGATGCTTGGTAATAATGCATAATAATTTTATAATGAAAGAAAGAAATGCGACTGCTTCATTCATCAGCTCAGAGGTAGTGGCCTTCTTTGATACTCACTTCTTTGTCCTCTTAAGTTACAAAGATCCTGCAGGGCTTTATACAGTGGTCTACAAGGGACTGGCCCTGTCAACTTGGTGCTGATAACATCTCCCACATCCTGGCTGGTCCCCTGAAGCACTCCCTACACCATGTCACTCAGCCCCAGCCTGAAGGAGAGGGAGGGGTGGGCTGCCTGGGGAGGAGCTGAGCCCACAGCTATAAGAGCCATTTCTCTTGCCTCCATGCCCTTGCTAACTGCTGGGAGTAATTGTAGTGTATCACGGTTGACAGAAACTAAGTTAACAAGAATGGCCCTGATGCAGAAAGTTACAGCCTATTTTGTTGCACAAGCCAGTGTATCAGCAGCTGCACCAAAAAGCCATTTCTTATAGTGCAAAAGGGAGCGTCGTTAGAGTGAGATTCAATCACACAGGAGTCTGAGCTTGGGTAGACGCCCAATCTGCTTGCTGGGTTCATGAAATGGCCACACTGGGGCAGCAACAGGCCCCCAGCCAGAGGACTAAGATAATTATTCAGTCACCAGATGCTCATTTTCCATGTTGCTTCTGTGCTGTTTTCCATTTTGGTCTTGGGGATTGCAGGATAGGTGTTCCCAGCAGTGTCCTGCACCAACTGTGGCACACTACTTGGGGAATTTGGCTTCTAGTGGTTTTGGCTTTTTATTCTGCTACAATTCTGTTTTCTTCAGGACTGGCTACCTTGCCAGTCAGTTCAGTGACCTTGCCCAAAGGGACCTGATGGTTCATATTTTTGTCCCCTCTTCTCACCCAGAACCATATGAGCAGAGACTTGGGCCCAGGGTCTAGAGGCCAGTCTTACAGGAAAATCACAAAACCTAGTTTGGTCTCAGGCTTTCTGAAAAACAGAGCTCACACAGTAAAGGCGCACTCTTGTACCTGTCTCAGGAGAGAGGAAGAGCTCCTTTCTTGGAGGAGTCTCTGGAATGGAGAAATACAACCAGCATCTTAACCATGATAGCAGAACAAAGGCATCTGGTTGAGTGTAGTCACTGGGCACATGGCCCTGGGGGGCTAACATTACATCCACCCACACTGCTGTCACTTCAGAGAGGCCCTTTGGAAATCCCTTGGGTCCGAGGCACGTTCTTGTCCACAGCCTCAGGGATCCCAGAACCACATCCCTAACACTTGGCTGGATTTTAGAAATAGCCAAAAGTTATTATGACTAATGTCTAGTGAACAAGAGTAGCTTGCCATGTGAAAAGTATCATTACTTTTGTTCTTCCTATAAAAAAAATAGAAACTAATGTGCAACCCAAGGGGGTAGCTTTTGTTTCTTTTTTTTTTTCAAAAGAAATTATGCCTAGAAAATGCATGGCTGGTTTACGGAGTTGATAAAATGGCTTGGATAATGGATTTCAGAAAAGTCCCTGAAAAGTACTCAGCATGAGAGCGCCATAGAATCATCTGATGACCATGTAAGGGGCCGACTTTGAACAGGGGAGGCACTTCAGTTCCACATAGTCCACACCTCACTTACTGTCTCCCACCACTGTGTGCAGTGGCTGCCACTCACCCATCTTCCAGCTGAGAGATGAGGGCCATCCCTGGCTCTTCCCACCCCCTCACCTTGATTGCATCACTGGATCATGGCATCCTGTGGATTCTGCCCCAAGAAAGATGCTTGAATTGATCTCCTATCCTTCATCCAGCTCTGATTGCCCTCACTTAGTCCCAGCCCCCCGCATCTCCCACCTGGTCTACTGTAATGACTTGTTCTCTTGCACACAACCCTGATCCCTCTCAAATCCATCTTCTGGGCCACACAAGTGTCCAGACTTGCAAATCTGATCAAGCCCTCTCTGCACAGAACCCTTCCAAGACCCTGCTCCATGGATGTCGCCAGCGTTACTCACACAGTAACATCTCATTTGCTTACCAGGACAGGTGCAGCTCACTGTGAGCTGGCCTCCCCATCACAAACACCACACTGTTTCTCACCCCTGGCCCTTTGCTTACGCTGTGCTCTCAGCCCACACTGTTCTTTCCTCTATCAACTACTCATCTACCACCTCCTCCTCCAGGAAATCTTCTCTGCCAGTAACCATGGATATATCCAATCCACAGGTGCCAGATCATACGAGAACTGTGTGTTTATGTGTCTGCCTTTCCCACTAGATTACCATGTCCTTGCAGCTTGGGACTATGACTTCTTTTTGAATCACACCATTTAGTGCATTGCTGGGACAGAGTGGAACTTAAAAAAATCTTTTTTTAATTTTTTTATTTTTTTTTTATTTTTGACAGGCAGAGTGGACAGTGAGAGAGAGAGAGAGACAGAGAGAAAGGTCTTCCTTTGCCATTGGTTCACACTCCAATGGCTGCCGCGGACAGCACACCGCGCTCATCTGATGGCAGGAGCCAGGTGCTAGGTGCTTCTCCTGGTCTCCCATGGGGTGCAGGGCCCAAGCACTTGGGCCATCCTCCACTGCACTCCTGGGCCACAGCAGAGGGCTGGCCTGGAAGAGGGGCAACCGGGACAGAATCCGGCGCCCCGACCGGGACTAGAACCTGGTGTGCCGGCGCCGCAAGGCGGAGGATTAGCCTGTTGAGCCACGGCGCCGGCCGGAACTTAAAAAAATCTTTAGTGAAGGAACAAATTTTTCACTTGAATCATTTTCATGCCTATACACCTGGAGCTTTGTAGAACTTGTACAGGACAAAGTGTTTTATCACAGTTTTACACTTTATATATTTACTTTTTTTCTTAAAAATGAAAGATCCAAGTGACTCTTTCAAGTCACTTTCAATGACACACATGGTTGACCACTGTGTGTGTGTGTGTGTGTGTGCATGCAAAATCATTCGCAGAAGTCATAGGCTGAGTCTCCCCATGACAAGGAGTGTCTCATGGTCGCTGGCATTCTATGCCTATCCCTGGCACGGTATTTCAGGGTGCAAAGCTGGGACTTCCTCTGTTAGAGGCAGCGAGGGTGGAGACACGTCTGTGTTTGTTTCCTTTGCCCAGACCATGGCGTTGCGCACATGGCTCATGCCTATGACTCCCGTTTCTCTGTGTATCTCACTGTCTCTTTCTCAGTGCTCTTTGCTGGTTCCATACTGAAGGGTCCCAGGATTCAGTCTTTTGTCTTCTTCTCTTTTCATCCTATTTATATTTCCTTGGTGGTCTCATGGATTTAAGTGCCATTTCCACCTGGACAACTTCCAAACTTCAGCCTGCCCTGCTCCATGGCTCCAGATCCATATACCAACTGCCCGCTTGTCCAAAACTTCAGTCACTCTTGACCAATCTCTCCCATTTCACAAACTACCCACCTGCAAAGCCTGTTGGGGCCATCAAATGTACACTCCAACTCCTTCCAACAACCTTCCTGCTACCCCCCAGGTCCAAACTACAGCCCTCTCCTGCATTACTGCAACAGTTTCCTAATGGGTCTCCTTGCTAATGCCTCTAGCTTTGTTTCCCTGGTCTATTCTTTTAAACTATATGTTTTAATATTAGAGAGACAAAGAGATACAGATAGAAATCTCCCATCCACTGGTTTATTCCCCAACTGCCTGTAACAGCCAAGGCTGGTCCACGGCAAAGCTGGAATCTGAGAACTCACCAATCTGGGCCTCCCATGTGGGTGGCAGGGACCCAAGTACTTGGTCCATCAGCTCCTACCTCCCAGGGTATACAGCAGCAGAAAGCTGGAATCAGGAAAGGAGTTGAATTTCAAACTCAGGTACTTTGATATGGGATGTGGGAATCTATTTTTTTAAAGATTTATTTAATTGATTTGAAAGGCAGAGTTAGAGAAAGACACAAACACACACACACACACACACACACACACACACACACACAGATCTTTCATCCCCTGGTTCACTCCTCAGAGGGCCACAATGTCTTGAGCTGGGCCAGTATGAAGCCAGGTTTCCCATATGGGTGCAGGGGCCCAAGCATTTGGGTCATCTGCTGCTGCTTTCCCGTGCACATTAGTAGGGAGCCAGACTGGAAACAGAGCAGCCAGGTCTCAATGTAGTGCCCATATGGGATGCTAGCCTGCAGGCTGCAACTTTACCTGCTGCACTGCAGTGCTAGCCCCTGGATGAAGGACTCTTAATCCTAGGTCCCAGTCTATTGTCAACATGATAGCTACAGGGGTCTTGTGTAGCCTGTGTATAATCATGTCACTGCCCTGCTCAAAATGCTTCCATGCCCACTCAGGAAAGCTCCAAGTTCTTAAAACGGCCTAAGTGGTCTCACTCCCAGTTTCCTCTGGGAGCTCATTTCCTTTTTCTTCCTCTTGCCCATGCTGGCCTCTATGTTGTTCACTGGACATGACAAACTCCTACCCATTCATTATACCTGGAGCAGTCTTCCCTGGATATCTGAAAGGCTTGTTTCCTTACCTCCACCATTTCTTGTGCCAGTTTCCTGCCAATCACATGTAAAGTTGCAACTCCCTATCCCAGCACTGCTACTCCCATCTCTTCTAATTTTTTTCCCATAGTATTTTCCTTTTTTTTTCTTTTTGACAGGCAGAGTTAGATAGTGAGAGAAATAGAGAGACAGAGAGAAGGGTCTTCCTTTTGTTGGTTCACTCCCCTAATGGCCGCTATGGCCGGCGCGCTGTGCCAATCCAAAGCCAGGATCAGGTGCTTCCTCCTGGTCTCCCATGTGGGTGCAGGCCTCAAGCACTTGGGCCATCCTCCACTGCCTTCCTGGGCCACAGCAGAGAGCTGGACTGGAAGAGGAGCAATCGGGACAGAATCCAGCGCCCCGACCGGGACTAGAACCCGGGGTGCTGGCGCTGCAGACAGAGGATTAGCCAAGTGAGACACAGCACCTGCCCATAGTATTTTCTAATACACCACATACTTACTTTGCTAAGGATCTGTTTACCTTCATCCCACTCCCAAACCTCCAAGAAGGCAGGGATTTCTTTCTCTTTTTTTGACAGGCAGAGTGGACAGTGAGAGAGAGAGACAGAGAGAAAGGTCTTCCTTTTGCTGTTGGTTCACTTTCCAATGGCCGCCGCAGCTGGCGTGCTGCAGCCAGCGCACTGATCTGATAGCAGGAGCCAGGTACTTATCCTGGTCTCTCATGGGGTGCAGGGCCCAAGCACGTGGGCCATCCTCCACTGCACTCCCTGGCCACAGCAGAGAGCTGGCCTGGAAGAGGGGCTACCGGGACAGAATCCGGCGCCCCGACCGGGACTAGAACCCGGTGTGCCGGTGCTGCAAGGCAGAGGATTAGCCTAGTGAGCCACTGCGCCGGCAGGGATTTCTAATATTTTATTCACTGCTATGTCTCTAGGACTTACAATTATAGAGGAAGCCTGAAATTATTTGGATAAATAAATATCAAAGTGATCTGAAGCGAAAACTGAGAGGAGACCATAAACTTCAATTTGGGCACTGCTGCTTCTGTGCAGTTGACTGGACAAGTGGACACTGTGTGTGGGCGGCTGCACACTGGGTCTGGAGCTCAGGAGGAAGCCAGGGCCAGAGATGTACAGAAGCTTTCGATTCGTGTGGCTGAGCCAGGAGACAGCCTAGGATGCTGAGAGAGAAAGAAGGTTCTGGAAAGCTCAGGAATAACCAGAGAAGAGGGAGAACAGTTTCCCAAGGCAAGAGAATTTCAGAGTCAGCAGAGTCAAAAGCCACAGAAATCGAAGAGAATGGGGTTAAGGCAAAGTCAGTAGCTCTGTTAATTATGGAAGACAGAAGTGAGGATGGACTGGTGGAGGTCATTCTGTAAGGGGTTACGGAGGGAATGGGCAAGCACAATGGGTCCCAGTGCTTCCTCGAAGCGGCTGGGCAGTGAAGGGGAGAAGCAGTCTGGCCTGACGGCTGAAAGCAGTACTTCTGGACCCAGACTGAACCAGTGCTGCCGCCTCTGGCTGTGTGAACTTGGACAGCTCTCCTGCCCTTTCTGAGCTACTTTCCCACCCACGAAACAGTGCTGAATTGATGTAGTTGGCATGAGAATAAAGTGAGATAATACATGGGGAGTACTTAGCACAGTCTAAGAGCACAAAATAAGAGATATTTAAGTTTAGGTGTTGGCCATCTTCACTGTTACAATGATCATATTCAATGTTAAAGGCAACAGTTAGACTGGTCTAAGTTTAAAAGGGACAATATAAATAACATCAAGTACCCGGTAAAATAATAGAATTAAAAAGGAAGGAAGGACCAACATGGGAAGCAGTCCACACAGCAGACTCCTAGAATGACTTTTGCAGTAAATAACACTCTGACCTCAGAATCAACCCATAAGGCTTCCCGGTCGGGCTGGAAGGCCTGCAAGAGCATCTCAGG
Source organism: Sylvilagus floridanus (assembly GCA_949820135.1). Lineage (NCBI taxonomy): Eukaryota > Metazoa > Chordata > Mammalia > Lagomorpha > Leporidae > Sylvilagus > Sylvilagus floridanus. The sequence continues at coordinate 127,631,152 of OX463225.1, forward strand.
CATGGAAAGACAAGACTCTGTGACAAAAAAAAAATCCTACACTGAGGATCTCTGTGAGACCTCAGAGGAAAGAAAGGGTCATCAAAGAAGGAGACACTCTTCTCTGAAGGGAGAAGAGATCATCCACGTAGCTTATGGCCGTGTCCAAATACCAACAAAGTCTATGGTCACAAAAGGCTTCCATAGCCTTGGCAGCCCATGACAAAAGCCTTGGATGATCACTGACTTCATAAAAAAGAGTGTTAATTGTTAAAGGAACAACAGTAGTCATTGTGCACTTGCTCCCCAGGTAGGATCTCTGTCCCTATTGAGCTGTAATATGAGAATCGACTGCAAATTCTCTCCCCAAACTGTATTCTATATGTTGTATGTGGGCATGGGGGCAAATTGTTGAAATCTAAGATTAGCATAGAGTTGGTCCTCTGTATATAAAGTCATACTAAAATGATCCATAATGAAGAAGGAGATGGGAGAGGGAATGGGAGGTGGGATGGGAGCAGGGAGGGGGTGTGGGGAAAAGAACCACTATATTCCTACAGTTGTATCTATGTAAAAATGCATTCATTAAATAAAAAATAAGTTTAGGTGTTGGTAACACACAAAGATGGAGCAGGGGCCGGGAAGGAATGACACCAGGATCGGCACTGTGGTGCAGTGGGCTAAGCCTCCACCTGCAGTGCCAGTCTCCTCTGTGGGCACCGGTTTGAGTCCTGGCTGCTCCACTTATGATCCAGCTCTCTGCTCATGGCCTGGGAAAGAAGTAGAAGATGACCCAAGTCCTTGGGTCCCTGCACCCATGTGGGAGGCCTGGAAGAAGCTCCTGGCTCCTGGCTTCCAATCAGCCCAGCTCCTGCCATTGTGGCCATTTGGGGAGTGAACCAGAGGATGGAAGACCTCTCTTTTTCTCTCTGTCCCTCTCTCTGTCTGTAACTCTACCCTTCAAATAAATAAAATCTTAAAAAAAAAAGAGTGACCCCGTCAGCTACTCATGTGCAGGGCCTTGACACTTGGGGCAGGAATAGCTGTGCTCCGTCCTACACCAGGAAAAGCAGCTCTGGGCAAACTATCCAGCATCACGCAGATAGAAAGGGTCAGTGCCAGGATGTGGAGCCAGGTCTCTCCGACTTCAACCTTGCCTTGTCTCCTGCAACACACATGTGGCAAGAACTCCTTTGAGTTCCTAATCTCAATCCTCCTTCCTTGGAGTCTCTGGGGCAATGAACAGAGGAAGTAAAACCGCCTTTAGGAGACCAGGGTGTCTGCCCTGAGTTAAGAGCTTGCTGACTGACTGCAAATTGCTTCTGTCAGCCTCAGGTTCCTCATGTGTAAAATGGGAAGAAAAATAACTCCAGGCCTCCCTGCATCTCAGAGCTGTTACAAGGATCAAAGGAGGTACTGATATATGAGCAAATGATTTGTAAACTGTAATACACGATGTCAACATCAGTTACATCTTGGTCACCGCCTTCTTCCACAACCCTCCTTCTCACTGTGATAAACAGTGTTTTTGTTTTAGACAATCAGCCATTGACCCAAAGCTCACAGCTAATGGACTTGCCAATGGGCCTAATAATGAAAACATCGATTATTGCAACCTTCATGCTTTCTGCATCCCATTTTTAGAAGAAACAGGCAAATCTCCATCAAACAAGCTCATGTTATGCATTCCATGCAAATCAGCAGTCTCTGAGTTAAGGTCCAGGCTCCAGCCAGACCCAGCCAGTTCCCCTAGTGCCCCCGAAAAGCAGACCCCTCCCTGCCTCCTGCTTCTTTCTCCATTGCAGTGCAGTCATTGAGGTCTTGGTGGGAGGGTGGGGGAGGCTGGCAGCAGCAATTCTTTTTTACTGTTTTTTTTTTTTTTAGCAAGATTTTTATTTATTATTTGAGAGGCAGAGTTACAGAGAGAGAGAGGGAGAGACACAGAGAAAGGTCTTCCATCCACTAGTTCACACCCCAAATGGTTGCTTCGGCCAGAGCTGGAACAGTCCAAAGCCAGGAGTCAGGAGCTTTCTCTGGGTCTCTGGGGGCAGGGGCCCACTGCTTTCCCAGGTCATTAGTAGAGAACTGGATCAGAAGAGGAGCAGCCAGGATATGAACTGGCACCCATATGGGATGCCTGCGCCACAGGCAGAGGCCTAGCCTACTACACCACAGTGCCAGCCCCAAGGGCAGGAGCATTCTTAGAAGCCGCGAGTGGGCAGGTGTGTAGGAGCTCTAGCGATACTAAGTCTCCTGATGGAGTGCGGGATGGGAGTCGGGGAAACCACGCATGGAGGACTGATGGTTTCAGCCCTGGAGAGCTTCCTGGGCAGCTGTTGAGAGGAGCCCTGGCGTGGCCTCTCCTGGTAAAGGGGACTCACTCTGGTACCTTTTGGCTATGCCCTTCCATACTGGGCAAGGAGCCCGTGCGGCTGTGAGGAAGTGGCCTTCCTCCCAGACCCCGCTGTGGGTTCCTGGGATCTCAGTATTCCCAGCCTAAATACACCTCCAGGTCCACACAGGCCCTTTTCCAGGTTTGTATTCCCAAGGGCAGTGCAGTGCGATGTGTGAGAATGGCTGCTGTCTGCGGCACGCATGGAGTTTGGGCCGCGTGTGGGGTGTCCACATGCACATGTGTGACGGTGCCTATTTCTCAATATGGTGCAGAGCAAGGGGTGCGAAGGGAGGCAAGTGGGGCCAGGACTGAGGGTCACCAGTTCTGCTGCTACTCCACTCAGGCGCAGAATCTGGAGAAGTCCAGGAGTTCTAAATCCAAACCCAGCCTGCAGGCTGCTAAGTATTTGTCTCAGCAGGAGGATAGAACACAGTTGATTCAACACTCTCTCAGTGTGACGTATAGCTTTAAAGTATTTGCAAATACAGCACTCGGGCTTTCATTCTTAGTTCTTAGGGACAGGCACGGGTGGGAAGATCTGGATGCAAAGCTCTAGAACTCTGGACAGTGTCAATCTGCGTTTTATTCTGTTTTTTTTTTTTTTCCTTTTGCTAAGTGTATTTTTACTCACATCCATTTAGTCTTAACATTTACAAAGCACTCTCACAAACAGAATTCCGCCCACTTTGTACATCAATCACACAAGGCAGTGTCACTCCCCTTCCCGTCACCTAGGAAGGAACCTGCTCAAGGTCACACAGCTAGTGAGAGGCAAACCCAAGCTCTGATTCTGAATCATAGGCTTTCTTATGATGCCTCCCTCCTACTGAATTCATGGCTCTAAAGCTTTGAAAAATAGTAGTCTTGGGTAATATATTATCTGACACATAGTGCTATGACCACAGTGGCTAAAATGCTGGAACTTTCTGGAACCACTGCTGGACAGCCTTCCCCCTCCCTAAATTAACCCATCAACTAAAGGGTTAATGCAGACACACCAAGACCCCACTCCAAAGTCTGGGTATAAGCTGGTATAAGTGCCTGGGGGGCAGGCACTGCCCAGAGAGTCTGCGCTCTAACTTAGAGGGTAGGGATGGCCCCTCCCTGCTCTTTTCATCCTCATGGCTGCCATTCAGCTAAGCAGAAATCTGGGTTAAAGGGAGCCACTCTGAGAATCCTGGCTCTTCTTCAGTCAGCACCGAGGAGGGCCATGGGGCACTGTTTGTGTGGGCTGCTGACTCAGGGGCCATTCTGACTCTGTAGCCCACTTCCGTCCCTCCTGCAACTCCACCTAGCTCCCCACCCCCATTTCCTCCCTCACCCTCCGTCCCAGGAGAGGAACTAGAAATAGCCCATGACAGGGAGGGAAAGAAAGCGGAGGGCATGGAGCAAGCGGGGGCCTGGGCTCAGCAGGGCTGTGGAGGGAGGTGGGGAATAGGAGAAGAGCAAGTTCCCAGCCCCAGGTCCCTGGGGGAGTCACGAAGCCCACTGCGTCTGGGCAGCCCCTCAGACACCGGTTCCCAGCCCTGGAGCTGGTCCGCGTCCCGATTCCCAGATGGTCTGCACCACAATTACAGAGTAAGTTTTAAAATTAGGATCTTCCTCATTCTGCACTGTTTGTGTCAGCCTCAGAGCAGCCTGTAAATACAGCCCTCCCGCCCCTCCACCGCCGCCTTCCCCTCTGACCACATCCTGTTCTTCTTGGCACACTGGGAGGCTTTCTTTTCTCGTGCCAGCAAAGCCCATTTCCAGTGGTCTTCAGGGTCCTCAGTAATGCGAGTGCTTCTGTGTTTACGTGGAGGTTTCTCATCACCACCCTCATGTCCCATTTAGATTCAGTTTCTCTGGCCTCTGTATGAAGGCTGGTCCATCTTGTGCCCATTGCATTGTCCCAGTGGGTTCTCAGAGGCCTCCACTGACCTGCTGCTGTTGGACAGCCCTGAGGTCTCGGGCCAGTGGCCAGTGTCTGGCTCAGGTCTGAGGATGGTTGGCCTCCAACTCCAACTCTGAGCTCCTTGGAGCAAAGCTCCTTTCCCCACCCACAGGGGCTGGGGAAGCAGGGCGTGCTCACTAATGCCTGCAAGGTGGGTGTGCAGGCCAAGGCTGGGTCCCTCCCCAGGGTCCTGCCTACTGGCCAGGGAGAGTCCTTTTGGCTCATGAGCAGGTGCAAGGGCCTGCCAGTCACAGCAGAGTCCAATCTCCATCGTTAAGGAGCTTACAGCCTTCCCAAGGGAGTGACCTGCTGCTCATGTCTGAGTTTTGTGTGTAACCAGGGGAGGCAGAGATGATGGGCCTGGAGGCCAAGATCAGGAGGTTCACAGGGCAAGAGGCCCTGGAGGAGGACCACAAAGGAGTGCAGGCCTCTCACGGGGACTTCTGCCCTGCCCCACAAGCCTCACCAAGCTCTTTTCCCTATGCATCTCTCCACTCCACCTCGAGTGTCACTAGAATTGATTCCAACTCCTTGCTCCATCACCTTGCTCCAAGCCATGTCTTGTCTCCCCAGGACCATGCAACACCCTCCTTACCAGGTCCCTACCTCCACAGCCATAAGAGTGGATTTTTCCCAAACAAGACCTGGATCACGCCTCACTGCTCTGAAAAGCTGCTATGACAGCTGTCTACCGCACCGGTGACATCTGCACTGCATTATCTGCCGCATTGGCTCTCCAGTCCCATCCCCATCACCTTCTTCCTAGCTCCCTACAAGCCAGTAACATTGACTTTCCTTGTCCCTGAACGAGGCAAGCTCTCTCCCACCTCTAGGCCTTGGGACTTGCTGTTCCCTTCACCCAGATCTGTCTTCTTTCAGCTTTTGAAACACTTGGCTCCATTTCATCTTCAATTTTCAGCTCAGAGTTACTTCCTGGGAGGGATCTCTCTACGAGTTCTAGTGTGCATGCTGCATCTACCTGACCCACGCTGCCATGTTCCCACTAAGGCTGTGCACATCATGAGGATGGGACAAAGAAGCCCAGAGCAGGGGCTTCCTTCAAGCTGCTGCCATGCACAGGGATAGCGATGGAGGAGCTGGTATGCTGGCTGGTGAGCTGAGGTTTGTGCAGGTGGGCAATGGAGATGGCAGCACGGGTGGGCTCTTCTAGAATCCAGGAGAGACTCCAATGTGACAGCTGAAGGGAAGAGCTGCAAATGCATTAGGATGAGTGTCCCTGGGGCTTCTGCTAGGTTCTCAGTGCCTTCTTTCTGATAATCGGTATCAAACATGAATCTAGCGAAGCTGGGAGATGCTGGAGGGGCTATGCGGTGGTGCAGGGGGGCCTAAGGGTACAACATGCACTTGATGCAGTCCATAGAGGTTACTCTGTCCTCTACTTGCATCCCTTAAAGCCAGACAGGTGGTGGGCAGAAGAAGAGTGGGAAGGGATGGAGGTTTTTGCTTCTTATTTTGGAATTCTGCTGTTATAGGTATAATCATAGCTGAAATTGAGAAAAGATAATATTTGATGGATATATCAAAATGTAAAAAGTGGTTGTGTATGGATATGGGACTATAGATATTTTCCATCCTGACAAGGAAGTAGGAGGACAGATGGCCACACTTGGTGTCTATAATGTGGACACTGATAGAGAGAGTGGGAGAGGGAGGGAGAGAGCGGTAGAGAGAGAGAGAGAGAGAGAGAGAGAGAGAGAGAGAGAGAGATGATCCACTCATGACACCCACCAAGAGAGATACACATCTGCACGTTGCTGTCACGAGACTTCTCTGAGCAATGATTCTGTTCTCAACATTGTGCTGGACTTTGTGGGTCACATAGAGAACCTGGGGCACACGCGCACACGCACGCACACACACACACACACACACACACGCTTTGCATACAATTCTATGGGGGAAGAGTTCTCAGTCTAAAAATGCCTGCTCTGGAAACTCCCTCTTCCATGCCTTCTGGGATGACCTTGGGGCCACCTTCACCAATGAGAGCCCTTCACCCGCAGTTTGCTCATCTGTAAAACCAAGCAGGTGAAATAGATAAACTCACCCTCACCGGAAGGCTAAGTCTTATTCTTTGACTAAAGATCTGGACCTTATGCTGACAGCACATGGCACCTCCATGGCCACAAAAGGAAGAGGTTATGGTTTCAGATGAGAGAAAGACAGTGGTTATTCCCCAGGGAGGAGCACCTTCTTCCAGAAGACAGGATCCCACAGGGTGGTTCTCCTTGGGCTCAGAGGCCACTAGGGGCTCAGGGGCCACTAGGGGCTCAGGGCAGCATCTGTGGGTCTCAGTCTGGTTCCTTGTCCTTTGCAGGCATCTGGCTTATCCTGTGTTCCCTGAACAACCTGCACCTGGGGAGTTTCTGCAGCTCTGGGCCCTTATGGATGCTCTGCTTTGTTGGGTGTCAGGTGATAGAGAAAGCACCCCTCCTGACTGCACCCTGCCAGCATCCCAGCCCCAAAGCCAGGCCTCCCTCAGCACCTCCACTGCAGCCTAGAGTCCTGCAGCATCTGTGACCACAACAGGCCTTGGCACTGTGACCATCGACTCTTTCTTTCTTGTTTTTTCCCTTTGTGCTTGGTCACTGACTGGGAGGAGGTGCACCTTGTTTCTTTGTGTTACCCAAATGGCTTCCTAGTGTAGAATCTTCTGGTGGACCCCTAGAGGAGGCTGTTTGGGGCCCCACACTTTACCCTGTCCTGGCCCACTGGCCCAGTCTGCAGCTGCCTGCTCTGCAGCCCATTGACTGTGTGAGCACAGAACGTCTGCAGCTCTGACTCTTACAATGACACGGCAGGTTTCCGTGGCTGTCTAGTGGTGGCATGTGCATAGGATGGGTCTACAAAAGGTGGGAGGCACTGGCTGGAGGGCCTGGGCAGCTCTGACTTCTGCACCTGAAGCTGCTGCCTTGGCTTTCAAGGAGGAGCCAGAACTCAGGATCTCTCAGCTCTGTTGTCCTAGATCTCCTTCCCCCTGATTTGGGAACCATTAAGGGGAGCTAATCCTCAGGGTCAATGAGATATTGATAAGGAGAAGATAGTTAAGCCTCCTGCAAGATGAATAGGGAGTCACTAGCTATTTGTCCGGTGCACCAGCCTGAGAGCAGGAGTGCAGGCTACCAGCAGCCCACCGGTGACAGACAGCATTCTTGGCCTTCTCCTGTCTCTCTGAGCCAGTGAGATGTGCTAGGACCAGGGCATGCCTGCTGTCATCTTGTTTAAACCTAGCTCGTCTGACTATAGCAGTGTGGGGCTCACTGATGCCCAGGTGGAGAAGAGAGGAGAGGCCCCCTTCCACATCTACACGCTTCACCCTCTCGCCCTGTAGAAGCACCCATAGAGCTCAGGCTGCACCAAGTGCAGGAGCTCTGGGTGATGAGACTTGAGGAGGACAGGCAGAAAGGCTGATGGGCCAGGGCAGGCACTGATAGACCCTGGGCTGGGCTGTCAAGCTGAGGGCGAGGCTCCTCCGTGACTAAGGGTCTCTGGGTATCTGAGCCTTGATGCACAGTCTGGGTGAAGGCAACCAGGAAATAAAATCAAAGTCAGAGAGATCCGTTGGGGGGGGGGGACATGGGGGCGGGCAGGTGTGGTGGCAAGAGTGACATGATCAAGACAGACAGAGGTGGGCTCTCAAGTGCTGGATATTGCCGATTCTGCCACCATTGGTGAGAGCAGTTGATATGTACTGGAGGGCACCACGTGCCAAGCATCCTACTAAGCGCTCAAAGTGGGCACTGCACGCTGCCCTCCTATTCACATAAGGGGGCAAAGGCTCAGGCCACTCACCTACCAACATCACAAAGCCAGGCAGTGGAAGAGCTGGGACACCTGACTCACTGGCCAGCACCTTGGTCAGAACCAAAGGCCACTGTAGCCAGTAATGGTCTAGGTCCCTTCACCTGATTCTTCCACCCCCACCATCCCTAAAGCTTTGGTTGGCTCACAGATGACCCTCAAGCTGGGGAGGGCTGGTGGTGGTGGTGGTAGGGGTTGGGGACAAGGCTCTGCCAGGTGCCCCTGGCCAGCTCCTGGGAGCAGCAGGCATTTCTTTTGTCAGCATGGGTGGGTGGGGGGGTGGGAAGATGGAAAAGTGCTTCCCAATTCCCACCAAATTGTGTCCATGAAGGGTGGAGAAGGCTGGGGAAGAGTGAGCAGAGGAAGAGGCAGACATGGGGAAACAGAAGGATGGGGGTGGGGCATGGTCTAGCGGCACAGACTTTTCCAATCAGGGTTGACTGTGTTCACTCACTTTGCACGCTGCATTTCACTGCACGCTGCAGGGCAGATGTGGGTAGCTACCAGCAGCTGCTAAGTTGGGGCCAGGCTGGGGTGGTGGCAGCATGAGACAGGAGGGTGCTGGCAGTTGAGTGTGTGCCCCGCCTGGGGACAAGGCCATGGAAATGTCCAACTAGATAGGCCCTGCCTTGGCATACAGAGGGGACACCTGTCTGCAGTGAGCAGACACGGAGCCACACAGAAACATGCATGTATGGACAGAGGCTAGCACCAAAGCAGAGAGGGGCAGAGCTGTCAGAATTTCTTAGGACACTCAGTGTTCCCCATGAGGTTCCGATGTGGCTAGTCCAGGTAGGGTGCCCCTCTAAGTTGTCACAGGTGTAAGTGGTTCATACTTTCTGCCATTTAATCTGCAATGACACCACCAGGTGACAACTCCATCACCTACCCCATTTTGCATGTGAGAAAACACAGAGTACTTGAATAATATCCCGGATGACAGCAAGAGCAAGCTCACCTAAGCTTGCACAGCTCAAATGTAGGCACTCAAGGATGGAAAGAAACGCTCATTTCTGGAGCACCTGCTAGCCCTCAGGCACCACACAGCGCCCTTTCTAAGGGCTGATCCTTTCGGTCCCTGGAAGGATGCGCTGGTAGCCTCATCTTACAATGCAACAATGTAGATGGAGAGATGGTTAAGTAACCTGTCTACATTCTCCTTGCTTGTGAGTGGCAGAGCTGGGACTGAAACCCAGGACAGACTCCCACATGATCACGTTGTGCTTCCAGTTTCTCAGTCACATTATTTATCTGTCCTTTCCACCTGCTTTGTTTGTTGATTGGCTAATTAGTTTGTGAAGTCCACATGCATCCAAGGCCATACGTGGGGAGGGGACACAAAGATGACCACAAGCCGGCTCCCTGCAGGCATGTGACTGCAGGGCAATGGGGCATGAGAGGAGTGGCACTCAGGTTGGAGATTGTGCTGGAGAGCTGGGGAGGGCAGCCTGCTCTTGTGTCTGCTGCTGCTGCTGCTGCTTCCTAGCATACCTCGCACAGTGGCTCAGATGTCAGCCTCCCCAGTGCGAAGCCAAGGCTGCCAGAGGCTTGGAGCCGATGGTGCTCAAGCTCAAGTTGTCGGTCATCGCCTTCAAACACGTGGGGGAGCTGGCTTTTGTCCCTGGATGGCTGACTATGCTCTGATGATCCTGGCATCAGCATGAGAGCCAGCGGGGGAGCTCGTGTGCAATAGAAGCCTCTGGAACCGCACACTCTTCAGATGTTACGTGGCAAAAAGGTGCCTTACGATTCTTCCTCTATTCAGGCACCCAGCAGAGCTGTGTGGGAGCTGTGGAGGATTCAGAGGGCTGCCAGGATCGCACCTTCACTCGGCCTGTCCTACTTTCTCCCTTGCCCTTTCTCAAGAGTCTCCTCTCTTTTGCAGGCCCTGCCGGGTGGGGTAGAAAGCACTGGGCTCGGAATCAGAACAGCCAGGTCCAGGTCTGTACCGTATTCTGTCATTCAGCTGCATGACTCTTGAGCCTATGCTAGGCCTCAGTCTGCTGAGCTGTAAAATGGGGTAACCGTAACTGCTCAGAGATGCCTTGTGAGTTGCATGAGAAGCATGTGGCGTGTTAGGGTTTTCGCCCATTAAGTTCCCAGGCTTCACGGAGTGGCATCTAGCTATGGCCAAGCCATTCCCAACCCTGGATCCTAAGCGAACAGTTTCTTGACTGTTCCAGCCCTCTTGACTTCTGTGGGGCTGCGTGACTTGGTCCCATAGCACTCGGCCACTCTGGGCTTTGGAATCTGGGCACACACTGGGTTAATCTGGGCTCTTGGTTGTGCTGGGCTGGCCTCCCCCTGCTCCCCTGTCCCCACAACCACCACAGTGCCCAACTCTCACAAGGCTTCCCGTTACCCGCAGAATACAACCCAAGCTCCTAACGTGCTCCATGCACCCTGCAAAATCCAGCTCTGCCCCTGCCTACTTCATCTCAGGCCACGCTCCCCCACATTTCATTCAATAATCCATTGCACCAGCTTCCTTTAACGGCCCTCAAACATGCCAGGTCTCTCTGCTTCAGGGCCTTGGCATATGCTCTCTGGAAAGTACCTTTCCTCACTGAGACTCACACACCTAAGTGCATGCGTCACCTCCTCTGGGACACCCTCCTTGATCCACACACCCCCAGCTCCCCATGCTGAAGTCAATTAGGTCTCTCTTACAGAACCTGTCTTTCCCTGATTCACAGAACTTATCACCAACTGTAATTCCAGACTCCATGTGAACCTGCCTATTACTTAGCTAGAACATGCTGACTCTGATTACTGCTACAGCCGGAGGGCCAGCCACAGTCTGCAGGAGGGAGGTAAGATGAGGCAAGGGGAGAGGCTAGAGGGAAGCAGCGGTGGCACTGAGTGCAGTGTGGAGAGGTGGGCAGGGAGGAAGCAGAGGGCTCACCGAGACGCAGGAGGGGTCTGGGAAGAGGACCGAAGACTGGCTGCTCTGAATTTAAGACTTCAGGGGTGCAGTCACGAAGGATGGCTTGCTTATTTTGAGGCTCCTAGAAAGAGGGTAAGTGTAGTCCTCTGATGGAGTTGTGTGCAGGTCCTGGGAGCTGTGAAAGGGGCTGGGAAGTAGGAGAGAGCTCCATGGCAGGCCCTGATGTAGCCTGTGCCCCTGTGTCACAGGATGGCCCTGACCCCCAGGTGCATGAGGGAGTCGGAATCTCGCCAGCATCCCTTGAACCCAGTAGGAGGAGCTGTCTCCCTGGAAGAGGGGACTCTATTGGCATAACCGCAGCTTGTCCTTGGTGAGTTAGAGCCCTGTGACTGGCGATGGCACTGAGACTTGGCTCCCACTGTCCCCAGCCACACCAAGACTCTTCTTCCTCTTGGCAGAGATGATAAAGTTGAACAGCAGAAGCAGGGGAGGACTGAGAGCCAAACAGGAAGTTGATAATTGCCTTCTGCAGAAGCAGCTCTTTTCAAATAAGAGTGAGGTCCTGAGTTGGTAGCCAGGTCAGTTATACAACACTCCGCTCGTCCCTTCCACAGCCCTGCAGTTCTTCCCCCACTGTCTGCTCTCTGACCCTGAGCTCTGGCGCAAGTCGAAAGTTGCTGATGTGAAAACCAGGAAAACCAAAAGCTCTACGCTGCATGCACCAATGTTGGGGGCTCTGGAGCACACAGCCACGGGAAATCAATCTCTCTACATCCTCCAGGCAGAATGATTGTGACCATCTGCCAATTCAGTGACCCATGGACCTGCCCAATCCTTGCACTGGCAGGGCAATGCCTCCTGAAGCTGACCCTTTATTCAGTGGAAGACTGGACTAAACAAAGACGAAGTCAGCAGGGAAGCAGGTGTCAAGAGCCAAGGGAGGAAGCTACTTCAACAACAATGGTGTAACAGCCATCCGGGATCACAGGTTGTTAACTCCACCTTTCTTGGGCTACGATTAACCCCACCGAAGGCAGGGTAGTCCCAATCAAAATTGGTCATTGATAGAAGCCATCTCAGAACCAGGGCTTATCTAACATCAGTGCAGTGATTTCTTGATCTTTTCCCATGTGCTTGGCACCTTCCTGGGTGCAGAAGACAGGGTCCCGGCCCCCAGGGTGTATTTGTGTTATTTGGAGAGGGCAGATGCAGAGGGAGTTCATGTCAACACAAAGTGAATGGAGGCATGGCACCACAGGGTCATGGTGCCCACCTAGGTCATCTGGGAAGAGGAGCATGGTGGTGACCATGATGAAAGCTCATGGTCATGGGGGTGCGTTCATGACATCTCACACGTGTTAACTAATGAGCCCTTGCAACAGCCTGGCAAGGCTGGTCCTGATGTTACCTCCACTTTACATGAGGAAAGCTGAGGTTTAGGGAGGGCAGGCCAAGTGAGCCCTGAGCAGAATGCTTGGTGCCCAATGCACAGAAGAGGCAAGCGCTCATACAACAGCCTCAGAGCAGAAGCCATGGTTTCTATATGACATAAAGCTGGGCCATCATGAGGCAAGAGCAGACTCCAGACTGACTGCAGGGCAGGGGGTAGGCTTGACAACGATCCCCCTCCCCCAGCCCGCCATGGCTGGCTGGCCCACTTGGGGCAAGGAGCTGGTGTCTCATGTGTTATCTCTGTGGGTCCCACCACTGCCATGGAGATGCTCCGAGTGAATGGGAAAGTGACCCTAACTGTGTTGTGAATCAGTATTTTCCATTCTATAATATACCACCTTCATAAATGATCTCAGTTAATCTTCCCAAGGATCCTATGCAGTAGATATCATGTCTCCCACCCTACAGACAAGGAGATCAACGAGCTGGAAGTTTAATGATTTTCTCCAGATGTAGCAGTTGGAAAGTGATGGATTCAGGTCCTGAGCCTCCACGTACCTTCATCACATTTTCTCCCATCCTCCCCTGCTTCTCACTGGGATGAGGGAGCAGCAAAACCTGGAAACTGGGAACTGTATGGATCAAAAGTCTCCTTTTCGAGGAATGTTCCACAACTCAACTCTCAGGAAGAAAACTGTCCAAACTGCCTCTAACCACTGGGTAAGCGTGAGATAGGAAGAATGAATGGATGATCTACCACTGTCATTGATGCTAATTATCTATACCAGTGAGGGGCAAGTTCTGATGTGGAGTGTAAAACGCATGGTCACCATGTGTGCAGCCTGGACCCTCAACCTTGCTTAGCACTCCCAACGGCCCCTGCTTGTTCACAGGGGCCCCTCCAGGAGGTCAGTGTTCTCCACGCCCCCTCCCCTTCCTCACACCCCCTGGTAATCCTGCCCTGTCTCCTCTCTCCAAGAGGGCCTCTCACCTTGGACTTGGCCATGCCTCACACTTCCTTTCTTTTTTTTTAAGATTTATTTATTTACTTGAAAGAGTTATACAGAGAGAGAAGGAGAGGGAGAGGGAGAGGGAGAGGGAGAGGGAGAGGGAGAGGGAGAGAGAGAGAGAGAGAGAGAGAGAGAGAGAGAGAGAGAGGTCTTTCATCCACTTGGTTCACTCCCCAACTGGCTGCAACGGCCAGAGCTGCACTGATCGGAAGCCAGGAGTCAGGAGCTTCCTCCAGGTCTCCCACACAGGTGCAGGGGACCAAGGACTTCCCAGGCCAAAACAGAGAGCTGGATTGGAAGTGGAGCAACTAGGACTCAAACCGGTGCCCAAATGGGATGCTGGCACTGCAGGTAGCGGCTTTACCTCCTACGCCACAGCGCCAGCCCCGCCTCACACTTCCTTAAGCCTGTGCTATCATCCAGGGGCTGACTCTGCTCTCCTGTCATTCCAAGCTCCAGAACTCCAGGCCTGACCCTGGGGACCCAGGGGGCGTGGGCTCCTCAGAGTGAATTTTGCATATTCAGTCTCTTTCTTTGGGCACAACATCCCCAACATGCTCGCTTAAATTTGGGAACAATCTACCTATTTCTATGTGACACAGCAGAGTGAAGCTCCCACTCTAACCCTCATTCTTGATGGGTGAAGGACTAAGAGACTTGTTAGTCCTCCCAACCATGCCGCCTGGCGGGGGGGGGGGGTCTGATCACCACCCCCATTTTACAGACAAGCACATGGGTCTCAGAGACAGCCCAGCCTTCTGTAACATGGCTAGGCTGCAGTTAAAGCTGGGTCTCTGCACTCCAAATCTATACTCTCTCAAGTTCATTTGTAACTTCAATAGTGAATAAGTCAAGGATGCGTAAAGAAACAAACACACAGGGATGGTTACTCCTTGAAGGAGCCACACAGGGAAGCATTCTGGAAGAACAGAGAAACCTTTATGTAATCTATAAATAAGTCAGCATCCACTCGTTTTTACCCTTTTCTTTAAAAATACTGTGTTTATATCCAGCCAACCATGCAATTTCTTAAAGTGGGCATGTGAGAAACAGCCTGGAATGGATATCAGGAAGAAGATGGCAGAAGACATGATGCAAATGGTGGTTGGGAACCACAAGAAAAATAGGCAAATGATCTTAAAATCTAATTTGCAAGCAGCTATTTGAAGTCCCTCTTCTCCCCATTGTCTTCAGCAAGAAATCGGAGACCAATGAGGCATCTGTCTCTTTTCATCTCCTTTGCCCCTGGGGCTTCACATGCCCAGCCCTCTATGACCCAAAGCTCACGAGCCCCCATGTGAAAGCCTTCTACATAAAACTCTTTCTTACTCACGCACAGGCTCTACGAGATTGAGCCGGTGCCAGAATAACAGAGGACAGACTCAGGAGAGGACGATGTGTTGCAGAATAGAGTCCTGATCAGCAGAGGCCTTTGCGGGCCCTCGAGTGGCAGACAAGCAGGTCACAGGAGCAGCACTTTTCATGACGTTTGTGAAGCAAGCAATGAAATTAGCAGGTGTAGACCGGGCACTGGAGGCAATGCAGGCATTGATTATTTTTTTTAAGGAAAGATGCCAATTGTTCATAATTGTGTTGTGACAGGACAGTGCTGCTATTGGGGGGAACCGCATGGTCCCAGGAGCAGTGAATGTGCATGGGGGGAGGAGGCTGGTGATGGCACGGAAAGGGAATAGTTAGGACCTGGGGGGTGTGGACGAGTGTGTGTTCTGTGTTCTGAGTCCGTGCTGTAAGGAGTCAAAGGAGCAGCAGTAAGAGGGGACACAGGAGGTGGGGCTGCAGGGCGGATCTCACACACAGAGTGCTATCTGCAGCTCTGATCAGAAGCCATGCACTTAGCAGCATGCCCAGGCCCCCAGACAAGACTTGGAATGTGGTGGCAAGCAAGGGGCAGGAACCAGGATGGAGGGAATGATGGGGTTCAAGTGGGCCCCAGGGGAGCAGGAAGCTGCAGCCTGGAGGAGGGGGCAGAAGTAGCAGGCCACCACCCTGTTAGGGGGACAGGCACACAAGGAAGCTGTGTCCGGTGCTCCTTGCAGGAGTCTGTCTTCAGGCCATGGTGGGAAGTGAGTGTGCCACGTTGACACCTGCACTCTGATGAGAGTGTTGTGATGGACACTTTCCAGGCAAGGTGGCCCCGGAAGTGCCCTTGGCCATGCTGCCTCCTGCTGCAATGAGACTGTGGGTTCATGCTGTCATGTTCCACAGGGCAGATTGTCCTTGGCTTCCAGGGGTCCTCACTTTCCTTGGAAGGCTGATCGTGCAGGAGTGCCCTGCCGAGGTGGGGGCAGAAAGTGCCTTAATTCTTCTGCAGTGAGTATTCTGCATGGATGCTCCTGTGAACCGAAGTGGTCACAGATTCTGGAGGGAGCCCAGGAAGGAGATGAAGGTGGTCGGGGGGCCTGGTGAGGCTGAGCCATGGCAGGGCGGGACAAGAGTGACAAGAACAAGAGTAGAATGTCAGCTGCTGGGGTGTACACACGTTTCCCCAGTTAGTCTGAGAACAACCCTTCTGCACACGGTTCTTATCAGTCTCACTTCATGTGCAGACAGCTCCTGGCTTCTGATGGTCCAGCTTCTGTTGTTGTTGTTGTTTTTAACTTTATGATGGTGCGAAAGCAATGCAACATGGAGTAGAAGCTCTACTTGAAAGTGCTGAGTTTGGATCTTTTTCCAGGCTGCTGATACGAGGTCTCACGCCCTCCAGGCAGTGGCAGCGAATGCAGCCCCCAGAGAGGAGACAATGGGTGCTCCATCCTGTACTGTGCTGCCAGTGTGTTTTGGATACAGGTATTTGGCTGATTACAATGAGACATTCACGACTTTATTATAGAACAGGCTTCGTGTTGGATGATTTTGCCCAACTGCAGGCTAACCTAAGCATTCAGAGCGTGGTGAAGGTAGGCCAGGCTGAGCTGGGATGTCAGGTAGGTCAGGTACATTAAATGCACTTTCCACTTAGGCTACTTTCCACTCAGCTGTGGGTTTATCTGGATGCAACCCCATCATAAGTCAAGGAGCTTCTGTATAAGAAAACAAGTTCCGGGAGCTGAAGTGACTCAGTCAGCAGGCAGGGGAGCTGACACTCAGGACTCTCCTGCTCTTGTCAAAGGTAGGGTCAACTCTGCCTCTCCTTACTGCCCTAGCAGGGCCCTGCAGGTGCAAGGCCCCTGATTGCACCTGCTCTTGGGGCCCAGGAGGCCCAACTGAGGTATCTGCAATTCCTCCTGCTCCTGCAGGGTTTACCCAGGGACTGCACAGGCAGCTTCTCTTCCTCCCACCAGCCCCTCCTGCTGTCCCAGCCCCACAAGTGGTTGTAGGCCAGAGCAGCCTGGGGGTGGTGGTACCAGCCCCAGGAGGATTCAGGCATTGAAGCAGGTGTCCCAGTGGAGACCACGGATGGAAAGAAGGCAGGGGGCAGAGAGGGCAGTGAGTGCAGCCAGGGACCATGAGCGGGACTGGTGTAGGAGCCTCTACAGAGGCTGCGCAAGTGGAAGATGCAGCCTGGCCGGGTAGGCGCAGCTGGGGCCTGGGCTGGCCGCAGCCTCCAGGGGAGGGTGTGGAGGGACTGCAGGGCAGGAGGGACACTGGTACCGTTCTCATTAAGGGCACCACGGTCATCAAGCATGGCCTTGGCACATGATGTCCATTCCCCTTCTCCCCCCAAGTCTTGTGAACCTGCAGGGACTCCAGGCCTCCCCTTCTGAGAAGGCGAGAGGAGGGAAAGGGCTGCAGTAGCCCAAGTGAGAGGCACAGGCCCTCCCAGGGAGTGGGCCTCTGGGACGGGGAGGCACTGTTGGGGGAGGGGTGACATTCCCTGCAGAAGGGAGTGAGGTGCCGGACAGAACAAACACAGAGACAATCAGACAGCAAATGCAGGGAGCTGCAGGCACAAACATTGATTCCCCAGCTGGAAATGCGAACATCTAAAAATACGGAACTGTGGTTTTCCCAGGAATGCTCAACGGCCCACACTCAATCTAGAATGGCTCCTGGATTATGGGTTAGAGTAAATAAAGAAGATCATCTAAGTAACATAACCATAGGTTTTTCACTTAAAATGACATCTGGTACCAACATATTGCCTGTCTCTTAAGAAACTCAAACTGCCAGTCAGCCCTGGGAACTTCTGCTGCTTTCGGCAAATTTTCCTTCCCAAGTTGCTCTGACTGCTGGGAAGAACCCAAGTTGGGCTCCCCACTCTCCTTTGGGTTTCATAGTCCCTGTCATCACCCAGGAGCCGCTGCTGGACATGGGCTGGTCCTTGCTCAGTGCATGGTCAACTGTGCAAAGGTTACTGTGTAGCCATCTCTTTTCTGAGCAAAGCAATGTGAAGTGCACAGCCTCTGGGTGGCATTCAGCAGCATTTTCTTCATTAAAAAAGAAAACTGGCTCCACGGCAGATGCGATTCCTGGCCCTTCAGCTGCCTCAGTCTCCTCATCTGTAAATTAGGGTAAGAATGTTCCCCGCCATCCTGAGGTAGTCAGAGACGCCTGCTTCACCGTTCTTGTCCACAGCAGGTGCACCTGCACTCCAAGCCACCCTGACCTCTGACACCCAGGAAGCAGCTAGTTGTTGGGATAACTAGCCTGGAGTGCTAGGCTCCGGCAAAGATGAAGAGCCGTCTTCAAAAGAACATTACCGCCGGCTCTGACCCTGCCGTTCCCCGGGTGTCCTGAATCCTGACTTCAGATCCTTGCTCTGCATAGCTGGGTATCTTTGACGAGCGAGGCAGTGAGGGATGCCAGCTGCGCTCTTACTCCGGCCGCTGTGGACATTACACATTGTCTTCCTGTTGCCCCTGTGCAGTTGGTGATAAACTGCTGCCTCCTTCTCCCATGTGCTGCTGCCCAAAGCCTGGCTCGTGGTGCACTTCACCACTCCTTCTGCCACTGACACGGTGACTGCATCCCACATGCACACTGGCTGGGCACATGACAGTGGCTCACGGGGCCACCAAGCTTTGTGCTGAGTCACACAGGGAAACTCACCGAGCTCATGACCCCCAAGTATGGGAGACCTGGCTGACAGTGGCTCCCGGGGCCACCAAGCTTTGCGCTGAGTCACACAGGGAAACTCACCGAGCTCATGGCCCCAAAGTATGGGAGACCTGGCTGACGGTGGCTCCCAGGGCCACCAAGCTTTGCGCTGAGTCACACAGGGAAACTCACCGAGCTCATGACCCCCAAGTATGGGAGACCTGGCTGACAGTGGCTCCTGGGGCCACCAAGCTTTGAGCTGAGTCACACAGGGAAACTCACCGAGCTCATGGCCCCAAAGTATGGGAGACCTGGCTTCTGAAACCTCATCTGGCAGAGCTCCGAGGAGGGAGGCAGAGGTATACAGGGCTAAAGTAGTCTTTGGACAGGCTGAGAGTTGGAAGTGCAAACACGGACCAGTACTATACAATCAAGCTCTGGGAGGTCCTGCACCCTGGAAATGTGAACAAGGCAACAGAAACCAGAAATGTGCTGGCCACATGTAAGGAAGGGCGCCGGCGTGAACTGTCACCTTTGGTGAGCTGCCTCAGAAGGTAGAAGTTAAGCTGCTGGGGCCACTGCACAGGACGGGTCTTCTGACCAACCCAGGGATGCTGGCCCAGACCCGGCCTTCCTCTTTTCCTGGCTCAAGCAGCTATTATGTCCAGCAGCTAGGCTCCATCCCAGGATAAACCACAAATTCTCAGAGTTCTTTAGATATAAGAACTCCCTCGACAGCTAGTGGGTAGGTATAGGAAGAAGGGTTACATTGGGTTTCACCCTTGCACAGGGGGCCATGCTAACCTTCTCTGTATTGTTCTGATTTTAGTACAGGTAAAGCCAAAATGAGCACTACATTGAGTTTCACATTTGCTCTCTGCACCCCAGCCAATGGGTCTCTGCTTTCAGAGCTTGGCTTTCAAGTTGAGAGGCACAATAGGCATGGTTTCCCCAAGTGCAGAGAGGAAGCTGGGCGAGTCCAGGGCTACCTCTACAGCCATGACCATGATGTTCATGCACAGTGTCCCTACTGACTCTACGGTGTGTTCTGAGAGGCAATAAGTCCCTTGCTTTAGCTACAAGTAACTGGCAATATCACTTCTTTTTGGCCAGCCACAGTGGAAAAAGAGCTAGACTCTCAAGATCAAACAATACATCTTTTTTCAGGAGTGTCATGTTGTCTTCCTTGTTTTTGTTTCTTGGATTGGTGCATTTGTTATCCAGCATTTGTGGAAATACTCGTTGGCTTCTTCTTTTTTTCTTTTATCTTTGAACTATGTCTGATTGGATTAGTGGAGTGTCTGCTTTCAGGGAATACCTAGCGGAGTGTGGTGGGTAGGCACAGGGAGCTCTGTTGAGTGCTTCAGGGTGAAGAGTGTGTCTGAGGTGAAACATCCAGGTTTAGCCTGTTAAGTCTCTCTCTCTTTTTCCTTCCTTCCTTCCTTCCTTCCTTCCTTCCTTCCTTCCTTCCTTCCTTTCTTCCTTTCTTCCTCTCTCTCTCTCTCTCTCTCTCTCTCTCTCTCTCTCTCTCTCTCTCCTCCCTTTCTTTCATCAGAGGGGAGGTTTCTTCTTGTCTGTTGGCATATACTCAGCTGAGCTCCTCTCCTCAAAGGAGATCAGTGCTTGGGCACTAGCCCCAGTGAGAATATTATTCGTCTGCTCTGCCACAAGGACCACACACAGGATCTGTGCAGTCCTCAGTATAAGCTCAGCTTCCCCAGCAATGTCCCTCGCCAGGTAATCAGGGTGCCCTGATTGTGTGCAGTCTCCCATAGTGACTGCCCAACGTCCCAGCCACACCCTGAGGCCTCCCACACAGCCTCAGCGTTTTCACAGTCCTGGCACACAGGCCTCCCACAGTCACGAGCACCCAGCCCTGTCTGTTCTCCCCAGACTCAGGAGTCTCCCTTGGCTCATTGCTGGACACAGACATGAGCTGGCACTGCTGTTACATATGTCCAAAATGGTGCCTGCTCTCTGTCAGGTTGGTAAAGGACACCTTTGTGGGATGACTGGCAGAGAGAAAATGTGCCCCCGTTTGTTTTTTCTCCTCTAGTTTGGCGGGTACACTGTCCCCATGGGGCTCCAAGCAGATTCCTCTAAGCTCTTCATGCAGCTTTGTCGGCAGTGGCTTGGGCGGCTGCAGTCTGGTCTCACCTTGTTCTCCAATGCTGGTGCTGAGGCTGTCGGCTGGTGGGGTCCTAAGTTGTGTGCATCTTCGCCCTCCATGAAAGTCCACTGTGTCCCTCCAATTTACGTAGAGTTTCCTCTACTGTTCTCCAACTCTTCCCTGAGCCTGCACTCTTTCCACTTTTTTAAACTATCTTGTCCTAGACTCGAGCAGTAAGCTCCCTCCCTACTCCACCATCCTAATCCACTCCGCTGCAAAAACAAACAAACAAAAAAACACTTCATCACAGGAGAACTGTCGGGTGTTACTGGACTTGGATTCCACCTGGACAGGGCTTCTGAAGAGACCCAGTGAGTGGAGGTCATCACGGTTCACAGCACAACTCCTGGCACATAATAAACACTGGGGCAATGTTCAACATCATCTAATTTCCTGCAATATTTAAAACATGACCAGCCAGAGAGCAAGGCTCCTGGCTTCCAAGAGCCTACTTTGTCCTGCGGTTTTCCATTCTTTATTGCTCTTTGGCTACCTTTTGATCCAGGTCATGGTGATTCTGCCGAAGAGAATATAAATTGAGTTCAGTAAGTTGCATGGCTCAGGCTCTCAAAGACTTTATTAACATCAAGAGACATGACTCAGTGCTGTGGCCTCCCCGGCTGTCACGTGGCAGGTTCCGTCCCCAGATGCAGTCGGACGTCTCTGGCACTGCTGCCTCTGTCTTAGCTCTCGGGTGCACCTCTCCCCTGGTTCTGCAGTCTTCTTCCAGCTTCAGTACAGAATTCCCCAGGATTCCCTTCCCTACTCATTCCTCACACTTCTAACTGTAAGCACAACTCGGGTCCCTGCACAGACAGGCACAAAGCAGATTAAGGTTGAAGGAGAACAGCGGTGGGAGCCCCAGGCAGGGCTTGTGAGGCTCAGTCTGGTCCTCTTCTTCTGGGCTTTGCCTCACTCCATCCCATCTATTAAAAAGCACTAACCAGGATTTTTGGGTCAGCAGTCTGAATTAGCCTCACAGGGACACCTCTGGAGCCTGAAGGGCACTTTTCTGGGAGTCTTTCCTCGTAGGGTGGGAGAACAGGCCCCAGGATCTCACGATGTTGCCTAAGACAAGACAGCTCTCTGAGGAAAGGCCTTGAACAAAGACGTTGGTTCTTAGATTCCTCTGCTGACCAATGGAACACACACTAACTTCCCACTCCAGCTGCCTCTGTCTACACTATTCAAGGAGAGGCTGGGACAGGCTGGTGCTGTCACTCCAAGAGGCAGGCCTTGGTCAAACTCCTGGCCTACAACCAAGAATGGCCAGGACCATGGCAGCACAGCCTGGCCCTCCTGGGACTCCGTGAGTACTTCTGGCACGCTGCACACTCTGCAGAATCACTCATTTCACCCCCACAACAATCCTATCAGATATCCACTGGGGTCACCACCATTTCACAGATGGAGAACCCAGACACATGATGCAACTGACCCAGAGTCCTGTCTCTACTAAGCGCCAGAGCTAGGCCACGAACCCAAGTCCTCAGACTCTCATGCCTGTATTCTTGGGAAATTCATTTGAAGTGCATCATTAAGTTGACTACGTTAGAGGAGTGAGAGATGTTTTTTTCTAGACTGTCTTTTCATTAAAATTTCAATTTATAAAAGATTAAAATATAGAAATATTATAGTGAACAGGGCCAGGTGTGCCCCGTCTGGTGGTCACTCAGTCTGAAGATGCCCTCCTTCACTCTGGTCAAGCAGGTGGGAGGTGACTGTGGGAAGTGGTTGGCAGATGAGCAAGCTGACTCAGCCTCCTGGACACACCCACTGTCCTTGTCCAGGGTTCCCCTTCAGTAGGCCCTGGAGTCACGCCCCATCCCCAGCCAGGGTCCTGGCTGCCGCGGACTTCCTGGGAGGCAGTGTGATGTGACAAGGCATGCTCTGCAGGGGACAAGGCTGGGCTTGAAGTCCTCTCTCTCTGACTCTCAGCTCTGGGCTCTTCACTGCTCCAGCTGTGGTTTCCTCACCTGTTAAAATGGGGCTCACTGCGACTACACAGTGCTATGAGGGTGAAACTGAAACAGGTGATGGAACAGCATGCATAAAGCTTTATAGACATCACCAATCAAGTATCCAACTACACTGATTTTCAGCGTGTAAATGGGCATTAGGATTTGCCCTCCAAGGGTTTTAAAAGAGGAATCTGATCAACTCGATCACGCTCCAATTAGTGGGAGGTGACGGTGGCATCAGAAACACAGGTGTCCTGCTACTTTCATCCATGCAGCTGTTAGGACTGGAGTAAGTGTTTCTGAAAGGCGCCAGCCCTGTGGTCCTTCTTGTGGGAGTTCACCAGCTTTGCACTGTCTCTCAAGTGCTTGCCTTCAGCTTCCTGACAGCAAATGAATTGGGGCTGCTGAGAGAGCAAAGGAGGTGGGACCTCCATGCAGATGGATGCAGCAGAAAGAGTGTCTGGATCCAGTGAAGATCAAACACAGGCCAGAGTGGGGCAGCCCACCAGAACCCTTTGCACTGTCAGCCATGGTAGGATGTGCCAACCTGAAGGCACCTGTTAAGTGTGCAGATTCTTTATGAGACAAAAATGACTCAGACACCATTTATCCTTTCAACATTTGGCAAAGATCTCCTCTGTGCTGGGCACCTTTGGGAGATATGACCGATGATGATAAAAACATATTTCTATTACCCATTATAATAATTTTCCAGGTGCTCATGCTTACATCACCTAACTGAATTCTTCAAACAGACCTGTGCAAAATGTAATCTAAAACCAACTTAGAGGTTGCAAGACTGAAGTTGCAGGAGAGAGGGTACCTCAGGTTCCCAAGTCAAGGTTCCTTTTTTCTTTTTTTAAAAAAAGATTTATTTACTTGAGAAGTGGAGTTGCAGACAGAGAGAGGGAGAGACAGAAAGAGAGGTTTTCCATCCACTGGTTCACTTCCCAAATGGCTGCAATGGCCAGAGCTAGGGCTGATCTGAAGCCAGAAGCCAGAAGCCTGTCCTGGATCTCCCATGTGGGCGCAGGGACCCAAGGACTTGAGCCATCCTCTGCTGCCTTCCCCGGCACATTAGCAGGGAGCTGCCTGGAAGTGGAGCAGCCGGGACTCAAACTGGCAGCCATATGGGATGCTGGTGCCTAGCCACAGTGCCAGCCCCCAAGGCCAAGGTTCTTAAAAGGTAGAGCTTGAGCTGAAGGCCACTGGTAGGTTCACTCATTCATCGATTTCCATATAAAATGGTAGGAAGCTTTCAGAATTGGTGTTGACACAATTTGGTCTGAATCTATCGCCTTCAGGGGAGAAACCAGCAAGTACAAAGTTCTGTGTGAGTGCGGCGCACTCTCTACTTCTCACCTGGATAGATGTTATGATAGAGACAAATTCGCTCGCATTAATTTTCAAGGAGAAAAGAAGAAATGCACTTCAAGCAAGAAAATTGGGTGTCTGGGAAGGTTTCCAACCAGGAGATTTCCAGTCGGACTTTAAAAACTCTGAGCTGTTCTGCAGTATGGCAGGTGAGGGTGGGGCGGGAGGGGGTGAGGAGGCGTCTTTGTTCACCCTTTGCTGTGCTGGGTACCAGAGGACTTGGAGGGGGACAGAGCTCAGTGGGGTCCTTTAGTTGAAAAGAGACAAGGCTACAGCTTAGATTTTGAAAGCTTTTTTCCTCCAAACACTCAGACAGGATGGTTCTAGGACAGACTGTGGTCAGACTCCTGTCTGCCAGGGCTGGGGTCTGGTCTGGTGGAGTAAGTTCTCTGCTGGCTAGCACAGAGCTGGCCACTCTCCAATTTGGGGTGGGGTGGGGTGAGAACTGAGAGACTGGAGGGGCACGTGTTACTTTTATCTCCCCAAAGTGGGAATGAAGGCAGATTTTGGTGCTTTAACAGGAGACAGGATGGTTTGTTCTTTTTTTGTTTGTTTGCCCATTTGACAAATGTTTACTGAGTGCCTTGTACGCTGGAGGGTCACAATGGGAGCAGAACAAAGCTCCTGCCCTCAAGGAGTACACACGCTGGTGGGAGTAACAGACAAAAAAATGAAAGCAACGAGAGGTGGGGGGCTGCTCTCTAAGACTGAGGTGCAGCAATAGCTCTTTGAGGTCGCTGTCACACTGTCATTGCAAGCAATGCCCCAAAGAAGTGAGTGACAGAGCCTACTGGCTATCTGGAGGCAGCTGTTCTAGGCAGAGGGGCCACCAAGGCAAAGCCCATAGACAAGAGAGTGCTGTGTGCAACTGAGGTCAGCTTGGGGAAGGCGGGTAGAGGTGAGGTCAAAGAGGGAGTGGGCACAGCCGTAGTGCAGGTCCCATGAGCCCTGGAAGGCACCCTGGAAGGGTTCTTTTAGTATCAGGCAGGTCCTATGATCTGGGGACACAAAGTAATAGTCACTGCCCGCATGGAAGGGAGGACAAAGCAGATGACTTCAAGGGCCCCACGGCAGGTGCCTGGAGGCATCTGGCTTGGCCAAGGGCTCAAGACGACAGCACTGAAGCTGGGAGGAGGAGTTGTGAAATGGGCCAGAGGCCACTTGGGGACTACACCTAGTTTTGTCCATTTTTCCCTCTCAGTCAAATCCTTTGATCTTTCTGAGCTTCGGGCTCCTTGACCATACTATACTTCTTCTCTGGAGAGAAAACAAGGCCAGAAGTGTGAAAAGCGCTTACGGACTGTGAAGCCCTGGACGGATGTCAAGTACTGGTACTGTCTCAGCGCACTGCTTTCTCTTCCTTGCACTGGCGACACTCCGTGTGCAAGTGCACACAAGTGGTGCAGGCTCCCAGCACCTCTGCCCACCCACCAGAGCTGGTCACTCATTCTGTGATGATCCAGAGCCAGGCTCCTGTGCTGTGGCCATCAGGAGTATCCTGGCTCTCAGTGGGGCTGCTGGAGATATTACCCATGTGGCGTTCGTTCCAGCGATCCACTGGAATTACTCAAACATGTGTGCTGACTCCTGCATGCTTCTGGGCCCTTCACTGTCTCCAACAAGAACCT
The DNA here is from genome assembly GCA_949820135.1 of Sylvilagus floridanus. Taxonomy (NCBI): domain Eukaryota; kingdom Metazoa; phylum Chordata; class Mammalia; order Lagomorpha; family Leporidae; genus Sylvilagus; species Sylvilagus floridanus. Next base: position 127,656,701 of record OX463225.1, read on the forward strand.
GAGAGAGGCCCTTGTGTCTGCTGCCCAGGCCCCAGACAAATGGGGGGGTCACAGGGCTCCAGGTGTTTGGTCTCCCTGCACTGCCACTGTCCGCGGTTCAGAGGGCACTGCTGTGCCCACACACATCAGCCAGGCTTGGCCCTGGCCACAGCTTCATCTCTCTGTAGCAAAGGCACTCAGCTAGGGAAAGGGAAGACTCTGCCCTAAGAGGAAAGCACATTTGGGGAGTAAATTTCCGTCAGCAGAATGGCAAGGTCATAGTTTAAAACCAAGCTACCCCAACAGTGAAGCCAGAGTGAAGTGCTATCTTCCTGGAGTTCGAAAGCTCTCTGTCTCCAGGTCCTTCGGGAAGAAGAACTTCCCCTTTCTCCAGCCCCAAGGCCCCACGTCCTTCCTCTCCAGGTGTTATTTCTACAGTCGGAGCTCTCCTACATGGTCCTCAGCTGTGAGGTCCACGCCTGACTTCGGGGAAAGCACCGGCTGGATTTGAAGGCAGGCTTCACTCAGTGGCCTGGAGCATCCCTTGTCCCTCAGTGGCTCTCTGTAAAATGAGAGGATCAGAACAACAGCCCCGAGGTCCCTGCCCGTGGCCACCTGCTAGGTTTCCAGGACCCTTCTGTTCTAACCATGGTGCCCTGCCGGCCATCCTGGCTGAGGGATCACTGGACCTTTTAGTTTTGGCCATGCCACCTCTCTCTCCATGGTCCCCTCCCCGTTCCCTCCCTGGTTTAAGGGACTCACTGGTCCCTGAGTGGGATTCTCTTCTGAGTCTGTGCATTGCCTCTCGTGAAGCATCCCATCTGCTATTGGTACTCAATGAGCATCATGGCAGACGGACAGACACCTGGCCTGCACCTTTGCTTTCCGTCATGCAGTCAGCCATCACAGTCTTGGCATGTCCACATCACATCATCGGCACCAGCTGCTGCTTCTCTGCCACACGGACAGCAGTGTGCATCCTTTACTTGTACCTGAGGAGCATAGCTCCTGGGGCTCCATTGCATTCCAGTCATAATGGCACTTTTTTTTTTTATAACGCTTTTATTTAAAGAATATAAATTTCCAAAATACAGCTTATAGATTACAATGGCTTCCTCCCCATAACTTCCCCCCCACCCGCAACCCTCCCCTTTCCCACTCCCTCTCCCCTTGCTTCACATCAAGATTCATTTTCAATTCTCTTTATATACAGAAGATCAGTTTAGTATATATTAAGTAAAGATTTCAACAGTTTGCCCTCACACAGCAACACAAAGTGAAAAATACTGTTGGAGTACTAGTTATAGTATTAATTCACAATGTATAGCACATTAAGGACAGAGATCCTACATGATATATTTTTTTTAAAAAATTGACTAATTTTCTATGCAATTTCCAATTTAACACCAAGATTTTTTTTTCATTTTTAATTATCTATATACAGAAGATAGATTCAGTATATACTAAGTAAAGATTTCATCAGTTTGCACCCACACAGAAACACAAAGTGTAAAATACTGTTTCAGTGCTAGTTATAGCATTACTTCACATTGGACAACACATTAAGGACAGATCCCACATGAGAAGTAAGTACACAGTGACTCCTGAAGTTGATTTAACAATTTGACACTCTTGTTTATGGCATCAGTAATCTCCCTAGGGTCTAGTCATGAGTTGCCAAGGCTATGGAAGCCTTTAGGGTTCACTGACTTCAATCTTATTCCGACAGGGTCATTGTCAAAGTGGAGGTTCTCTCCTCCCTTCAGAGAAAGGTACCTCCTTCTTTGATGGCCCCATTCGTTCCACTGGGATCTCACTCACAGAGATCTTTCATTTAGGTCTTCTTTTTTTTCCAGAGTGTCTTGGCTTTCCATGCCTAGAATATTCTCATGGGCTCTTGAGCCAGATCTGAATGCCTTAAGGGCTGATTCTGAGGCCAGAGTGCTATTTAGGACATCTGCCATTCTATGAGTCTGCTGTGTATCTCGCTTCCCATGTTGGATCATTCTCTCCCTTTTTGATTCTATCAGTTAGTATTAGCAGACACTAGTCTTGTTTGTGTGATCCCTTTGACTCTTAGACCTATCAGTGTGATCAATTGTGAACTGAAATTGATCACTTGGACTAGTGAGATGGCCTTGGTACATGCTACCTTGATGGGATTGTATTGGAATTCCCTGGCACAATTCTAACTCCATCATTTGGGGCAGTTCTGATTGAGCATGTCCCAAATTGTACATCTCCTCCCTCTCTTATTCCCACTCTTATATTTCACAGGGATCACTTTTCAGTTAAAATTTAAACACCTAAGAATAATTGTTTGTTAATTACAGAGTTCAACCAATAGTACTAGAATAAAAAAATTACTAAAATGGATAAAGTATTACATTGTACAACAACAGTCAGCACAAGAGCTGATCAAGTTACTGTTTCTCATAGTGTCCATTTCACTTCAATAGGTTTCACCTTTGGTGCTCAATTAGTTGTCACCGATCAGGGAGAACATATGATATTTGTCCCTTTGGGACTGGCTTAATTCACTCAGAATGATGTTTTCCAGATTCCTCCATCTTATTGCAAATGACCGGATTTCATTGTTTTTGACTGCTGTATAGTATTCTAAAGAGTACATGTCCCATAATTTCTTTATCCAAATGTATGCTTTGAATTCCCTGTGATCTTTTGCTGTGAGGTTCCCTTCGTTTACCTTCTTTCATGTTGATGGCCGTGTTTCTGTGTTTCTGTGTGTAACACATCTTTAAGTATCTTTTGCAGGGCTGGACGAGTGGCAACAAATTCTTTCAATTTTTGTTTGTTATGAAAGGTCTTTATTTCACCTTCATTCACAAATGAGAGCTTGGCAGGATATAATATTCTGGGCTGGCAGTTTTTCTCTCTTAGTACCTGGGCTATGTCTCGCCATTCCCTTCTAGCTTGTAGGGTTTCTGATGAGAAGTCTGCTGTGAGTCTAATTGGAGATCCTCTGAGTGTAATTTGACGTTTCTCTCTTGCGCATTTTAGGATCTTTTCTTTCTGTTTCACTGTGGTGAGTTTAATTACAACGTGTCATGGTGAGGACCTCTTTTGGTCATGTTTACTAGGGGTTCTATGTGCTTCCTGTACTAGGATGTCTCTGTCCTTCTCCAAAACTGGGAAATTTTCTGCTATTATCTCACTAAAAAGGCATTCTAATCCTTTCTCTCTCTCCATGCCTTCAGGAACTCCTAGAACTCGAATGTTGGGTTTTTTAATAGTATCCTGTAGATTCCCAACAATATTTTTTAGATTTCTAATTTCCTCTTCTTTTCTTTGGTTTGACTGTATAGTTTCCTGTGCTCTGTCTTCTAAGTCCGATATTCTCTCTTCTGCCTCACCCATTCTGTTTGTAAGGCTCTCTAATGTGTTTTTCATTTGATCTATTGAATTCTTCACTTCATTATGATTTCTCGTCACTATCACAGTTTCATGTTCTACTAGTTGTTTCATTTCAGCTTGATTTCTCTTTAATATTTCATTTTCACGAGAGAGATTTTCTACCTTGTCCATTAATGATTTCTGTAGTTCAAGAATTTGTTTTTGAGTACTTCTTAGTGTTCTTATCAATTTTTTGAGATCTGCTTCTTGCATCTCTTCTATCTCATCATCTTTGTAATCTTGAATTGGGGTGTCTTTTTCATTTGGGGGCATCATAGTGTCTTCCTTGTTCTTATTACCTCGGTTTTTGCGTTTGTTGTTTGGCATATTGGTTTCTTCACTGTGGTGTTTTTTCCTTGTTATACTATGACTCTATATTAAGTGGACTGTCTGCTTTTGATGGAGCCTTAGAGGCTTGAGATGGGTGTGGCCTGAGAGCTCTGTTTGGTTCCTCAGGGTTGAGGGTGTGTCAAAGGAGACACTCCCAGGTTAGGCGTGGTAAATCTCTCTCTGTTACTTTTTTTTTTTTTTTGGTTCAAAAGGGAAGTAATTCCACACAGCTGAATGGAATTGGGGGTGGTTAGCAGGCGAATGATATACCCACAGGAGCCAGAGATCGGAAGCTCTTTCCCAAGGACCAGAGAGGGAATCTTTGCGGCCCTTTGTGTGGGCTGAGATTCTCCTGTAGTCTCCCACTGGGCTGCCAAGGCTACTGAACTGTAGCGTCTCTGGAGAGTACTCACATGAATTCGTGATTTCCGTGAGTTCTCTCCCCCACCGTCTCTTTTTTCACAGTCTCAGTTCATTAGCACCACACATTCATTAGGTTCTAATCTCCTGTTATTTCACCCCTCCCACCCAGAGTCAGGTTTTTCTGCTAGGTTCGGGGCCGGTGCCGACCCGAGGTCGCCCTGCTTATGACGTATTCCAAAATGGCGCCTGCTCTTTGTCTTGCTCACCTTTGAGAGGTGAGCGGAGAGAGAGAAGCTCGTGTTCGTATGGGTCACTTTTTTTTTTTTTTTCCCCTCTCTCTCTCTCTTCTAGTTAGCCTGGTGAACTTTTCCCCGCAGGGTTTCAAGCCTTGTTCGCTCTAGGCTCCCTTTTCTGTTTCCCTGCTGGTAATTCGGGCTATTGATGTTCTGCTCACCTCGCGTTCCAGCGCTGGTGTGTTGAATCTGCTGCTGGTGTCCCAAACTGCGGGCTCCCACGCTCTCCACGCAGGTCCACTGTGAATCTCCAGTTCCGGAAGGGTTTTCTCTGCTGTATCTTCCCCTACTCTTCCTTGAACCTGCAGTATCTCCACTTTTATTAAACTGTCTCTCCCCAGACTATCGGTGTGCTCCCTTCCTATTCCGCCATCTTGCCGCTCTCTAATGGCACTTTTTAAAAAATTTATTTAAGTTATACAAGTTTGATGTATTTCATATATACAGATTTAGGAACACAGTGATACTTCTCACCCTACCTTCCCTCCTGCCCACGCTCCCACCCTTCGTCTTCCTCCCTCTCCCATTCCCACCCTTAATTTGTGCAAAGATCTATTTTCAGTTTACTTAATGATCATATAGTTAACCCTACACCAAGTAAAGAGTTCAACAAATAGTATGAAGAATAAAACACTGTTTCTCAACAGAAGAGACAAGGGCTATAAACAATCATCAAATCTCAAAGTGTCCATTCCACTCCAATGCATTACATTTCAGGTACTCTATTAGTTGCCTCAGGGAAACATCAGGGAAAGATCAGGGAAAACATGGTATCTGTCTTTTTGGGACTGGCTTATTTCACTAAGTATAATGCTTTCCAGCTGTGTCCATCTTGTTGCAGAAGACAAGATTTCTTTTTCTTTCTTTTTTTAACAGCTGAGTAATACTGTTAAATACTGTATATATACACCACAATTTCTTTACTTAGTCAACAGTTGATGGACATCTGGGTTGATTCCACATCTTAGCTATTGTGAATTGAGTGTCAATGAACATGGAGCTACAGATAACTCTTTCATATGATTTCTTTTCCTTTGGGTAAATTCCCAAAGGAGTGGGATGGCTGGGTCACATGGTAGGTCTATATTCAGATTTCTGAGGTATCACCGTGCTGTCTTCCACAGTGGCTGCACCACTTCGCATTCCCACCAGCAGTGGATCATGGTACCTTTCCCCCACCCCCACATCCTCACCAGCATTTGTTGTTTGTTGATTTCTGTATGAAAGCCGTTCTAACAGAGGTGAGGTGAAACCTCATTGCGTTGTGATTTGCATTTCCCTGATGCTAGTGATCCTGAGCATTTTGTCTGTTGGCCTTACTGGCATTTTTCTTCCTCTGGGTATAGCCTTCATGGCTCAACTTCTCTATTGAGAAGGCAGTCATTTTATTCATGGCAGAAATGGCTCCACTCTGGGTCTATAGCTAGGTGGAAGGCAATGGTTATCTGATTGGGCTGGGGAAAGAGTGGACTTAAATACGCACAGGGTTGCCATGTATGGTACTCCTGGGCCCCAGGGGCTGAACACAGGCCCAGCTTCTGCATGTCTGGGAAGAGCACAGAGGTTGAGCCACGTGGAGTCTGACAGAGGTAGGAGGGCAGCTGTCGGAATGCCAAGCAGACAGGCCCACACCATGGGACTGCCTCTCCGCCCAGGCTGGGCAAGGCTTTGCAAGCCTGATGGGAAGCAACTGGAGTGGAGGGGCGCTGGGCCCAGAGATGCAGCCCAGGTTCAGGTTAGAGGTATGGGCTTCAATCAGCCACTGTGCTGTCTGTGTTGTGAACACACCCAGCAGCTGGTTCCCAGATAGGAGGACCTTAAATGAATCTGTATCGTGACCTAGAAAACCTGCACCATGGACAAGGAAGCATTTGCTGTGCCTTCAGAAGGAGTGAGCTTTGGGTGAGGCCTTTGTAGGAAGGGTGATTGATGAGCCCATTGTTTGCGTCTCCTGCATTCAGATAATATGCCATAGTGGGAATGAGAGAGAAAATGTAATGCACCTCCTTAATCAATAATCAAATCTGTTAGCTTTTACCAGGGGTTCTTCCACTTTCAATGGGATTCTTTGATTTTCAATGTGTTTGACGGCCACCCAGAAGTCTGTACATTTAAATCTGATGCAATGCACACGTGTCCCCACCCTGTAAGCCAGGTATAAAATCTGCAGCCTAACCCAGCCTTGCAGAAGAGCCACTTCAGGCAGCTGCGTTTGCCCAACGGAATCAACTTCAACTTTGATTTTCCAACTCACAGACTCTGGTCATTTCAGTTAACACAGGGAAGGCGGCAGCTCCAGGTGGTCCTCGGAAGGCAAATCCCATGGACTTTATGGGAGAACTGCAGCTCCATCCAAGGGGGAGAAGACAGAAGGAGAGGGTGGTAAGAAGGTCTGGGTACAACTAAGCCCACTGGGGCAGCCCCAGGGAAGGAGAGGCCATGGCACCAAGTTCTGCAGGCAGAGGAGCAGCCTGGGGGAAGTGGGTGTCTCCTGGGAGAACGGCTGGTGGATAACCAGGAATGAGGGACCTGCAGAGGAGCCTCCTGCATGGAGGGGCCAAGGGACTCTGTGATTCTCTTAGATCCTTTGAAACTCTCAAATTCTATACATTTTTTTAAAAAGTCTATACCACAAGAGCTACCTAATGTATAACTTCAGTTAATCACATAAGAGGTAAAAGAGCAAATGATTTTCTATTCTAGCAGGTTTTATTCTTTCATAAGATAAAACATAACTTTATTGTCAGAACGTTACCAGCCAGCTAATTCAGGGATGGTACACTACGTCATGCTGCCCATTTTTATAAATAAAGTTTTATTGGCACATGGCCACATCCAGTCATTCACAGATTGTCTGTGGCTGTGTTTGTGTAACAGTGGCAGGACTGAGTAGTAGTGACTGAGACTACACGGCTCATGAAGCCTAAAATATTCCTTCTCAGGCCTCGTGGAGGCGAGGTTTAGCACCCTTTGATCTAATCCTCCATTTTCTAGATGAAAAAGCTGAGGCCCACAGATCTTCAACTTCCTTTAGGTAAGCTAGCTGGTGACTGAGTGCCGACAACAATGCCCATGGCATGTGATGCCCATGACATGACATGTGACATGTGTATCTTTGCCCTAGCTTGCTCTGTCCTGGCCTAAGCTGCTCTATTACAGAAAGCCCGTTCACAGGGCATCACCCGTGCTTTTACAGACTGGGTGCCAGAGGGGCACAGGTGAACTCCACCACCTGCAGGTCACAAGCGGGGCCTCACCCTTCTGAGTTCTGACCCTACAGAACGGGAACTGCCTGCTACACTCCAGGAGGCTTGGAAGGCGGAGGCAGCTTCTAAGAGCATTCAGCACCTCAGGTCTCTCTCAGCATTAGCATTCCCCTTCTGTTATCCAACAAAAGGACACATTTACAACTGTCTGGAGTTCAACTTGAAAACCCTTTTCACAGGTTCCCCGGGAAATTACTCCAAGCAGCTCTGATGGGTTAAAATGATTTCAGGATGCCTGGCTGCCTTCAGTGCCTTCAGCGGCATCTGCAACAAACAGCACAACACGAGGCCCTGGTACTGACCCGCCTTTGAAGGAAGAGAATCCAAAGGAGACAGAAAAGGAAGAAAACAAAAGCCTATCTTCTCACAATCATATTTTAAAAAGCCAGCAACCAATCTGGGGGCCAGGTCAGGCCTTTGCTTTAGGTGTGGGAGGTTCCCCCAAGCAGAGAGCAGAAGCCACTAGAATAATCTCCATTTGTCCAGGAGGATTCCAGTTGAAAGCTGACTCCCTACAGTGACCCTTCTCCCATCTGCCCCTTGCCATTGATCACCCATTCCATTTTCCGCATTTCCACTGCTGTTTCCTGGCCAGAGAGGAATGAGGGATGAATATTCATGCAAAAGAATAAAGCCCATCAGCAGACCTCACAGAAGTGGTCACAAGAACAAAGAACACGTGTCCTGAGTGGCCACGTGAGACCCAAGCCTGGCTGAGGCCTCATGGCCACCGACATGTGCAAGGTTCCCTCGGCTCCCAGGGCTCCTGCCCTGCTCTGATGCAAGCTTGAATTTCAAGGATGGCATTTTTCCAGGCAAGGGAGGAAAGCTAAGGATAAGAGAGAAGATGATTCAACGGAGGCAGCTCTGCCTGGGGTCCGGCCATGGATCTACTGTCACTTGTGCCTGTGGATCCAGCCCACCCCTTTCTGTGGAGTCGGCTGCTTGCAGTTTAAAGGCAAAAATCAACACCAATTGTGTGACGCATTGGGATCAAAGACAGATCCAGCCCTTGTATTTCCATTTATTGAGATTCTATCTGTTCTAGATGCTTTGCTTGGACCATTTCTTTATCAGGAGTGGGGAACCTGTTTTCTGCCAAAGACCATTTGAATATTTATAATACCATCCATGGGCCATGCAAAATTCTCAACTTAAAAGTTAGCCTGCTAGAGACTTATTGAATGTCAAGTCCCACCACAGTTGCCTTGGCAGGGTCAGACTAAATGGCTCCACAGGCCTTATATAGCCTGTGGGCTGGATGTTGCTGACCCCTGCTTTAAATCCTCACCCAGCCATAAGGTCAGAATTATTCATTTCATTGTGCATAGAGAGTGTGTACAACTCAGAGAAGTTAAGGCACTGGCTCTAAGACACACAGCAAACTAGCAATGGAAGCATGCATTGAACTCATGTGCATCATCACCCTCCCCCCCCCCCGCCACCCCTGCAAAGAGCATGGTGAAACTGATGGGTCATTAGGAGAGGGGAGCCAGGAGAGAGAAATGAGAGGAGAGCAAACCCGATTTGCCTCGAAGCACACGTCTTTATGATTATGTGAGCTATTCAGACTGACTGTGGCTTCTGAGACCACTGTGCTCACCCTGAGGACCGCTGCTAGGGAGGCTGAAGACAGTCTAAACACAGGACTCCTTGGGGCCGGCGCTGTGGTGCAGTAGGTTAATCCTCTGCCATATCCATGCCGGTTCTAGTCCCGGCTGCTCCACTTCTGATCCAGCTCCCTGCTAATGCACCTGGGAAAGCAGTAGAAAATGGCCTGAATTCATGGGCCCCTGCACCCACATGGGAGACCTGGAAGAAGCTCCTGGCTTTGAATCGGCACCACTCTATCCCTTGAGGCCATTTGTGGAGTGAACCAGTGGATGGAAGGCTTTCTCTCTGTCTCCCTCTCCCACTGTCTGTAACTCTACCTCTCAAGTAAATAAATAAAATCTTTAAAAGACAAACCCCACAGGACTGCAGCAGAATGTGCAGCGAGGTGGGAGGATTGAAAACGGGAGGCACCTGGAGCTTTTTCGAGGGGCACAAGTGTGCAAATATGGGGGCTCCAGGCAGGAGGAGTCCGCCTGACTCCAGAAGCTTGGCCTGGTCTGCAGAGGCCCCTGGCCTTGTTCTGCACACCTTGGTTTCCAGCCACTTGGCCACAGTGAGCGGAGGGAGAAAATGAGCACACAGGTCAGCATCAGGGCACGGCCCTGGCCAGGCACCAGACCCAGGGCTGTAGTGCACAATAACCTCTTCTCCTTTTTCAAAACTGTATTTTCATTTTATTTGGAAGTCAGAGAATAGCCAGGGCTGGGCTAGGCAGAAGCCAGGAGGAGTCCATAGTTCAGTCTGACTCTCCCTTGTGGGTGGGAGGGACCCAGCCACATGAGCCACTCTCTACCACCTCTCAGGGTGTACAATGTCAGGAGACGGAGCCAGGACTCAAACCAAGACTCAAATGCCCATCCCCAGAACTGGCTTTCTTAGTCTCACTCTTCACCACCAATATCACTACGTGGCCCATCCTTAAGATTTGCAGGTCTGGGCTCAATAGGCTAATCCTCTGCCTGTAGCCCCGGCACTCCAGGTTCTAGTCCCGGTCGGGGTGCTGGATTCTGTCCCAGTTGCCCCTCTTCCAGGCCAGTTCTCTGCTGTGGCCCGGGAGTGCAGTGGAGGATGGCCCAAGTCCTTGGACCCTGCACCCCCATGGGAGACCAGGAGAAGCACCTGGCTTCTGGCTTTGGATCGGCGCGGTGCGCCGGTGGCACCGCACCAGCCGCAGCGGCCATTAGGGGGTGAACTAATGGAAAAGGAAGACCTTTCTCTCTCTCTCACTGTCCACTCTGCCTGTCCAAAAAAAAAAAAAAAAAGATTTGCAAGTCTGAAGCAAGAAGTAAAAAGGCCCACTTAAAAGTGTGACTGAATATTTAGAAATCACAGATGAAGCCTATAAATTTTTAAATAAAATATGTGGGGGCCAGCATTGTGTTGTAGCAGGTAAAGCCAGTGCCTGCAGTGCCGGTATCCCATGTGGGTGCCAGTTGGAGTCCGGCTGCTCCACTTCCTATCCAGCTCTCTGCTATGGCCTGGGAAAGCAGTAGAAGACCCAAGTCCTTGGGCCCCTGCACCTACATGGGAGACCTGGAAGAAGCTCCTGGCTCCTGGCTCCGGATCTGTGCAGCTCCGGCCATTGCGGCCAACTGGGGAGTGTACCAGCGGATGGAAGACCTCTCTCTTTCTGCCTCTGCCTCTCTATAACTCCGCCTTTCAAATAAATAAATAAATCTTAATAAAAATAAATAAAATGTGTGATATTCTCCTATGTCAACAACTATATCTTCTTATCAAGAAGAAGAGGTTCTAATTTAGAATCCTGAGACTCCACAGGGCCCTGTGTCAGGCAATGGTGGCCAGGGGTGGCACACATCTGGGCGTGGACACCATCAAGGACCACAAAGGGCTATATGCTGCGGCTCACTCAGTGTGAGACCCTGAGGTCCACAGGAGCAGGCTCTGTCCACATCCTCACCTTCAGGCCCCCTTTGGGCCTCTGAGGGTTCACATAAGGTAGTGGAGTCAACTCTTCCAGTAGGCAAACCCAGGGAAAAGGACTGCATGGGCCATGGCAGCTGGAAGCTGTTTGTACAGTGAATGTCAAGGTCCCAGCTCCCACTGAAGAATGGTCTAGAAGGAGACATATGGGCATGTTGTTGACCCTTAAAAACTCAAACCCTGTGGGGGAGGGACACCCTTTCTCTGGCCCTCTAACGCCTGGGGCCCAGGACAAGGGTCTAAGAGTAATGATCTTTGCTAACACTCACTGAGCACCACCTACTACAATTAGCACCTGTACTAAAGTTCAGCTGTCCTTAGCATCTTACACATGCCCCCTTATTTCATTCCCATGACAACTCTACGAGGCAGGTATTATTACTGTGAGGAGCCTGGGATTCACAGCTTAGCAGATAACCAATGGCTCAAGCTCATAGAAATGGAACCACGGTGTCTGGCTGTGGGTCCTCGTCCCCATAGACCACACCATGCTCTCTCCACTCACGACACAGCACACCTTTGGAGCACATAATGGCCTTGATGGCAACCTCCCAGAACTCAGCCTTGAAGATTACTGCCACTCAGGTGCTATGTAAGCGCCTACTGTGTACCACTGGCCTATATTCACACGTGTTTGGGACAACTCTTTGTCATATTGCCGTCTCGCTGAGTGCTTTGCTGAATCATGGACTAATTCCCAGATCGGTGTGGTGCTGAAGCATCATTTTGGAAAGTGGACATGAGTCAGGAGCTGGGTTTCCCCCTGCGCCTCCCCACCCCCCATTTCAGCCAGAATGGAGAACAGGATCATCCCTGCGCCACAGCTGGTTTGATATCATGGTCAATAACGGGGGCCAGGCTGCTTGGCCCAGGGCACAGATCTGCGTGAAGCAGGAGAAATGGAAAACCCCCATGATGAGCTGGTTTGGGGCATTCGAGGATGGTGGCTGCCCTTGAACTGAGAGACAGTAGAAGGCAAAGAAAAGAGAGCGACTGTGTCTCATCCCCATACTCCAGAAAGCCTAACCCACATCCTCTACTCAAATCACACAGTGGGTGCCAAGGAAAACACTACCAGCGTGAGATCTGTGTCTGTCAAGTTTATCACCCAACATGAGGTATGTCCACTTACACCTCAAATGGTAACAGACCTCAAAGTAGAGATTAGCGGTAACCCATTCACAAAAGGGCTAAAGAAATCATTCCAGGGCCTAGCGCTGTGGCACAGAAGGCTAATTCTTAATCTGCAGCACTCACATCCCATGTGGGTGCCAGTTTGAGTCCCAGCTGCTCCAACTCTGATCCAACTCCCTGCTAATACACCTAGGAAAGCATCGGAGGATGGTCCAGGGCCTTGGGCCCCTGCACCCAAGAGAGACCCAGATGAAGCTCCTGGATCCTGATTTTGGGTCGGCCCAGATCCAGCTGTTGTGGCCATTTGGGAAGTGAACCAGCAGATGGAAGATTCTTTTTCTCTCTCTCTGTATCTCTGCCTTTCAAAAATAAATATTCAAAAAATCTTTCCAAAGGTGGGAGGGGAAGCATTGTATGAATCAGCAGAGATCAGGATTCAAATCTTCACCCTGTCTTAGCAGCTGTGCACTGTGTGGTGTAGTGTATATCATTTGATCTTGCCAGACCTTGTCTGTCTTACCTACAAACTGGAAATTCAAAATATTTATCTAACAGGATGATGGTGAGAATTAAATGAAATAACATATGTAAATCCCCCCTGGTATATAAAACTGTGTTTTTAGGGGTTGGTGTTATGGCAGAGCAGGTAAAGTGGCCACTTAGGATGCTGGCATCCCATATGGGAGTGCTGGTTCCATTCCCAGTTCTGCTTCTGATCTAGCTTCCTGCTAACGTGCACCCTGGGAAGGCAGCAGTTGATGGCCAAAGTGCTTGGGCCCCTGCCACCATGGGCATGATCTGGATAGAGTTCCTAGCTCCTGGCTTTGGCCTGGCCAAGCTGAGGCTACTGTGGCCATCTGGGGAGTGAACCAGCAGATGGAAGATCTCTCCCCCTCTCTCTATTGCTCTGCCTTTCAAATAAATAAATCTTCATTAAAAAATTTGCCTTTAAAGTGTCATTTTCTCTCTTCTCAGGGCGTTTCCAGCTTCCACTCCTCCCTCCTGGCAGCCTCTGTCTCCAGGGATTGTCTGAAGCTGTTGGCAGCCCTCTTGTGCATGGGGGACTGAGAGCTCCAGGAAAGAGGCAGAGGCAGGGTCTATTTCTGATAGGGAACCATTCTAAGCAAAGTGGGGATCTAGCCAACTCCCTTTATCTTATTTATTTTTAAAAAGATTTATGTCTTTATTTGAAAGGCAGAGTTCAAGAGAGAGTGAGAAAGAGAGAGAGAGAGAGAGAGAGAGAGAGTTTTTCCATCCACTGGTTCACTCTCCAAATGGCCACAACAGCTAGAGCTGGGCTGACTCAAAGTCAGGAGCCAGGAGCTTCCTCTGGGTCTCCCATGTAGGTGCATGGAAACAAGAACTTGGGCCATCTTCTGCTGCTTCCCAGGCACATCAGTGGGGAGATGGATCAAAAGCGGAGCAGCTGGGACTTGAACCAGTGCCCATGTTGGATGCTGGTGTTGCAGGAAGTGGCTTTACTCACTATACCACAATGCAGGTCCCCATCCAACTCCCTTTAAAGGGGATCCCTCAGCAATAGGGGCAGCAGAGTGGTTGGGGGGAGGGTGACTCAGAAAGACTTTGGCTGCCTCTGCTGAGCCTTCACCTTCACAGTCACGTCCGGGCAACCTGCAGCTGGCGCAGGGGCCTCAGGCTCCTGGGGAGACAGAGCTGAGTCAGCCCTGGGCTCTGACTGCTGTTGGCCTTGCTTTGGATAGCTGCCTCCATGCTTCTCATCTCAGTTTCTCTCTTCTGTTCCTCCTTCAATTACCTCAGGTCAGGCCCTTGCCACTTCGCTTCCTGGCCAAGGACGGCAGCCCCTCACTGGCGTTGCCTGTCTCCAAACTCTTTCTCTAATTCATCCTCCACGGTGCTGTCAGGGTGACATCTCTCACATGCACAACCGACCCCAATTTAATGCCTCTCTGTTGGGAAGATGAAACCCAAGCTCCTTAGTCATTAGTCAGGCCTTTTTCACTTGCAAATGTCAGAAAGCAGCTTCAAGAAGCTTAGGTTTTAAAAAAAGATTGGTTGGTAGAATACCAGGAAAGTTCACAGCGGAGGAGGAGCAAGTGCAGAAACGAGGGGCGGTTCCGGGGGCCTCACAGAGGCCAGGACTGAAGACTGCACCACGGGGTGAGGAGTAGGCCCCAGTGGCCCAGGAATCCCTCTTTGCAACCCCGGCAATAGGTCACAGGGAAGGACTCTCCTGCTTCTGCTCCAGCAGAAATCCCAGGCACGTGATTACTGGTCAGCTTGGGTCACCTGCCAACCCCTCTGCAATTGTTGTGGCCAGTGGACTGGGAGAATATGATTTGTGCCTGGGTTCCCGGGGAGGGGTCAAAGGTAGGAAGGACACTGGGATCCTGGGCTAAACAAGGTGGGAGAAGGGAGCTGGGCTGCTAAAGACCTCAGTCCTCCGGGGGGCCTCACTACTCACAGTGCTCCGTATGGACCTCACACCATAGCAACGCCCAGCCCCCGACAGCTGTCAGCACACACATGCTTTTCTTGGAACATCTACTTCTTTGCCTGTGTGGTACCCAGTCAACCTTTGAGATGTCTCTTCCAGAAATCCCATCCAAAGCTCTTAGACTAGATTGAGCATCTGTTTCGGGGCTCCCGCACACATCTGTGTCTTAACTGTGGTTATTACAGAACAATAAGCATAATGATGATAAAACACTTTTCATATGCCAGGCACTGTTCCATGCACTTGGTGTATCTCAATTCACTTGGCCCTTACAACAGCCCTAGAAAGCAGGAACCATTATTATTAACCCCCCATTACATGAAGCAAGGAAACGGTGGCACAGATAGTTGATAGAACTTGTCCAAGCTCACAGAGCTAGTAAGTAGCAAGAATCAAGTTCAAACCCAAGATGCGAGGCTCTGCGTATGCTCTCCAGAAATAGCTCAACAGGCTTCGGTCCACCTGGTGGGCTGTGGGCCCCTAGGGCAGACCCTGCGACAGCTAGCCCTATGCTCCTGAACTGACTGGGTCCCTAGGAGTTAGTTTCAGAGGGCTGTGGAGGGAATGGGGTCAGAGGGGGGAGCCCAGTCCCAAGGTGGCTGTGTCCTGGCAGACACGGTGAAACAGG
This sequence comes from Sylvilagus floridanus, assembly GCA_949820135.1. Classification (NCBI taxonomy): domain Eukaryota; kingdom Metazoa; phylum Chordata; class Mammalia; order Lagomorpha; family Leporidae; genus Sylvilagus; species Sylvilagus floridanus. Next base: position 127,672,142 of record OX463225.1, read on the forward strand.
CCGGCCGGAGCCCGAGGATCACGAGGTTACCTCTGTGACCTCTTCCTCCTTCCGTCACACATTTTCTCTCTGACCTGTCTCCACATAAGCAAATTTGGCTTCTCCTCTCATTATGTGAGACTTGCCCGGTGGCAGGGAAAGGGGGGTTCTGTACTGAGTTCTCACAGTTACTGGTTTTTTTTGTTCTTAAGATTATTGGCTGGTGCCATGGCTCACTTGGTTAATCCTCCACCTGCAGTGCTGGCATCCCATATGGGCGCCGGGTTCTAGTCCCGGTTGCTCCTCTTCCAGTCCAGCTCTCTGCTGTGGCCCGGGAGGGCAGTGGAGGATGGCCCAAGTGCTTGGGCGCCTGCACCCGTGTGGGAGACCAGGAAGAAGCACCTAGTTCCTGGCTTCGGACAGGTGCAGCTCTGGCTATAGCAGCCATTTGGGGAGTGAACCAACGGAAGGAAGACCTTTCTCTATGTCTCTCTCTCACTGTCTATAACTCTACCTGTCAAATAAAAAAAAAAAGATTATTTATTATTATGTTGCACTGTAGTGTAGCAGGTGAAGCTGCCACCATCTGTGGTGCTGGCATCCCATCTGGATGCTGGTTTGAGACCCGGCTGCTCCACTTCCGATCCAGCTCTCTGCTATGGCCTGGGAAAGCAGTGGAAGATGGCTCAAGTCCCTAGGCCCCAGCACCCCTGTGGAAGACCCAGAAGAAGCTTCTGGTTCCTGGCTTCAGACTGCCCCAGCTCTGGCCATTGCAGCCATTTGGGGAGTAAACCAGCAGATGGAGGCACTCTCTCTCACTCTCACTCTCTCTCTGTAACTCTGCCTCTCAAATAAATAAAAAATCTTTTTTTTTTTTTTTAAAGAGAGAGATCTTCCATCTGCTGGTTTACTCCCCAGATGGCTGCAGCAGTAGTTGCTGAGCCAGTCCGAAGCCAGGAGCCAGGAGCTTCTTCTGCATCTCCCATGTGAGCACAGGAGCCCAAGCACTTGGGCCATCTTCCACTATTCTCCCAGGCACATCAGCAGGGAGCTGGATCAGAAGTGGAGCAGCCAGACACAAACTGTCGCCTGTATGGTATGCTGGCATCTCAGGTGATGGCTTTACTCACCACACCACAGCACTGGCCCCACAATTGCAGTTCTTTTCCACATTTGGCTTGGGATGGCCGATGTGGAAGGGCAGCATTGCTGGGGTGGTTTTTCTCCTTGACCTGTGGCACCCCTCAGTTTGGCTCCACTTTCTTTAAGGAAGGCACTGGATGCTCCCGACTCAGTTTCTTAAGGGGCACATCCAAGCTGACCTAACAGCCTGTCTCAATGGGCCTTGTGGCTCAATCAAAGGACCGGTTGTGTCCAAGAGGAAGGCCAAAGGCAAGAGGGATGGACTGGGGTCGATCACAGACCAGTGGGCAAACATAGCCCATGTTTCCTGCCCAGGAAATTTGAAACCCAACTACAACTGACAGCTAATTAATTAATATCAAAGCCAGAAATGATGATGGGTCAGACCTTGACTTATGCCATTACCAACTACCATCTCATTTAATCTTCCCAACTCTGTGCTAATCCTTTTGACAGCTGGGGTAGAGCACCTGTACCCACCAGGCTCAGCGTTGGATACCTGGGAGATGGCAGCGAACACCACCAAGATCTCTGACTTGTACACAGACTAGAAGCAATAAACACAACAAACAAGCAAGAAGGTCCAAGGTAAACTATGTAGCAGGGTGGGGGATATACTACAGATGACGCAGTAGGAGCAAGAGAGAGGCTAGGGAGGCCTCATGGAGAAGATGCAAACTTTGGTGGTTGTGATACTTGGTCATGTGAGTACCTGGAGGAAGAACGTTGTGGATCTAAGCATGGGGAGCTCAGGGAAGGGTGAGAGGGTGGGAGAGGCTGGGAGTAAGGGTGGGGAGATGGGGAAGATATTACATAGCGACATAGTTTGTCCCCTTATTTCATGATGTAGATCATAATGTGAGTACCATCATTAACCCATTTGACAGAAGAGGCAACTGAGGCAGACGAAGGTTACATGTCTTCTCCCCAATGATGAAACCCGGAAGTACTGGAGCTGGCAGTGAACGCTCGTGGTCTAAGTCCAGAGCTCCTGTGTGCATCCTAATGCATCATACCCTGCCCACACTTGGCAAGACGAGAGGTTTTGTGATGCCCTTCCTGTATCAACCGAGTTAGTCTAGACAGGACAGAATCTCCAGGGAACGCAGCCTGGGTCCTCCTCTCTCCTGTTGATGGCATGTGACACAGTTGTTCTGAATGCCCAATTCAGGGAGACAATGACCCTGCCTTACAAGGTTGTTCAGATTTAATGAAACGATACACAACAAGGAATCTGAAAAGTGCTGACTTCCCTCGCTTATCTCTTCCCCCAGCTTCTTACTGCTGCAGGCACTGACAATCCATCTCCACGCTCACTCCTGCTCCAGACAAAGACACGGTCTATAGTGAGCACCTCCACCCCGCTCACCACCAATCCATCCACCGGACAGCTGGGAAAGGAGCCATCTGCCAGAGCTTAGGGTCCAGGGTTTACCTGGGACTTGGAGCAGTACCTCCCACCTTTCTGTACCCTCCCACAGTGAGTCCACCCTCCTCCTGGGTACTCAAGGTCTGGTGCTCCAGAGGTTCCTGACCTTGACACTCTGCTGGGGCCCACTGTATGTGCTCACAGCTCTGTTTAAAATGTCAGACACATACTAGGCACTCAATAAACACAGCTATGATTGTTATTGTTTATGGTACTAGCAGAAAAGGAAATTGTTGATGTTTGGTGTAGCAGCTAAGATACTCCTTGGGATGCCTGCAATCCATATCAGAGTTCCCGGCTTCCGGTCCTATCTCTGCTTCCAGTTCCAGCCTCTTGCTAATGTGCGCCCTTGGAAGCAATGGGTGATGGTGCAAGTGGTTGGTCCTGCCGCTCACATGGGAGACCTGGATTTCTCTGTCTCAGTTTCCTGGATCCCAGCTTCAGCTGTACCCAGCCCTGGCTGTTGTGGGCACTGGGGGAGTGAACTAGTGACTAGGAGATCTATCTGTCTGCCTCGCTCAAATAAATAAACAGTTTCAGTCTAACGTACAAAATATCTTATTGCCAGTTTGAACAGATGTTGGTAAAGAAGAACTTGGTGATGGGAGAAGAAATCTAAATTTAGTTCATAAATTTGTCCAACTGCCGCTGTGGAGGGCGTGGAGAGGATGGTGAACACTCCCTGAAGGCTAAGCATGACCCCCCCAAAGCAGACTTCATGTGTGACAGCCTTGGCCTTTCGGGTGGCAGATGAATTACTGGGCCTGCACCTATGATTATTTTCAAAGTAATCGTAAAACGTAGAGCCACTGTATCAGACAAAGCATTTAGCTAGTTGATAAAAATATGAGCCTATGGAATTGGCCTCAGTAGTGTAAGCTTTATTGTAGGAATAAATGCCTAGGGCAGAGGAACTAAGGGAAATGCAGAAACTGAGAAACAAGAGCTAAGCCCACAAAAATAAATTTACACCCTAATTAGCGCTGTCAGCAGGGGACGTGTTTTTCATCTCCTTTTATTTCCCCCTTTACTCATCCCTCCTCAAATTCATTCATTTGTCCTCCCTTATCTGTTCTTCACTCACTTGTTTTACTCATTCATTTATTGTATTCCTCCTTTATTTATTCCGCATTCCACGCAGGCCCCAGGGTGCGATGAAATGGAGCAGGGGGAGCCTTTTGCCAAGGAAGGCCGAGAAGCAAAGGGCCTTGGAGCAGGCAGCAGGGGGACATGCCTGGATGGCCATCAGACGGACGACGGGGGTCTGTCCTTGGATGGGCACTGAGTCGCGCCCCTCTCCAGGATAGAGTGTGGTGTTAATACCTGTGCTGGCTTCCACTGTGACAACTGGATGGGCTACTGTGCGTGGAAATGCCTAATTAACTGTGACAAGCGGTCCCCACGGAAGCCACTGGAGGAGAGAGGGGTCACAGCTGGAGCCCACTGCCAACATCTACAAGCCTGTTCCTTGGGCACCTCCTCCCATGCCCCCACTGGGAGTGAACGTGGCATTGGCTCTGTGAGCAAAAGTGGTGGAGGCAGGACCGCCTTCCTCCCTGTGTCAGACCCTCTGGCTGGTTAGCAGATAAATATTAACGGCTAAGAGTGCCTGCAGGGGGAAGATGGATGGGTGTCCTGGGAGCCATTGCTTTGATTGTCCCTTCGCAGATGCATTTAAGGATCTCAACATCATAGTTGCATCCGGTGCTGGAATGCGATAATAAAAAGGGTGGGAGGAGGGGAAGTGAGGCTGGTGGGAGGAAAAAGAGACCAAAGTCTGGTCATCCACAAGATGCGGACGTGATTGAGGCGTCCCTGGGAAGGACAGAAGCCTTTTGCCAGAACGCGAATGTGGGGTCCAGGTTTGCCGTCCAGTCCCGGTGTGTGAGCCACAGCATCGAGCCCAGCTGTCGCAGCTCAGGGCCAGAGCCCCTGCAGGGGGCGCACTCCCGCGGACACTCCACGGACCAGCGACTGATAGACTACTAGGGAAAACAGGGCATATGGCATATGTGCCCCATGCAATTCTGCTCCTGCTGTTAAGTTAGTTACAGTCAAACACCGAAGTCGCTGGGCGCATAAAAAGTGCTTTGCACAGGCACTGAGCCCCCAGGCTGAGCTGCCTTTGTCTGTTTTTCCCTAAATGCCTTTTTCTCTCTTTTTTTGGCGGGGAGTGTCACAAAAATAATTCCAAAAATGACAAATGGACTGGAGAAGCCCATCTCCATGGAAAAAACAAAGCACGGAGCAAACACTCCCTGGCCTTTTCCCACAGGAAGTGTGGGAGACCTTTCCAGGCACGGATGTGGAAGAATCTGGGAAGCTCCCAGTTGGGCTGTTTTCCCCTGGCCCTTCTCCAGTGCCTCCCCTTGTCTCCTGCTCTGTTAGGGAACCGCTTTCCTCAGGGATCTGGGTTCAGAATCATAGTCCCTCCCCCCTTTGCCCCTCCCAGGTGCCTTGGCTCCTGCATTTTCTCCTCTGTTGGCCTTGTCCTTTCTCTCCCACAGCTGCCACCCTACTCAGATCCCGGCCATCTAGACCTGGCCTCACTGCCGTCCACGACTGCCACACAACCCTCTACAGTGCAGCACTGACCACACCCCAGCACACACACACACACACACACACAGCCCGCTCAGAAACCATCCACGGCTCCCTGCTGCTGAGCCCGTTTAGGAAGCTGAGCGAACCTGCAGTGCGAGAGCCTTCAACCAACTGACCACCAGGCTTGGCCTCCTGTCGCCCTCTCACGGAGCCCATGTGCGGTGCACCCAGGATCACGCCGCTCCCTCTGCTCGACCACCTGCAGACCACCTGCCTCACCTGTGCCCACGCAAATCCCATCCAACCCCCAGGGTGACGTCACTTCCTCCGTGAAGGTTTCCTCTCTGCTGCGCAATCACCTCCTCCCGGTCTTAGGCAGGCATGCTCTGCCGCGCCGCCACTCTGTGCTTCAATGTTCTCCCTTACAGGAGAACTGGGCACCCAGAGCGGCTGCGCATCACTGTAGTTCCGCCCTTCACACACAGTGGACACTAAATATATTAAGAAAAAGGCCCTTGACTTGCACGTAGAAAAGCACGGAAGCATCAAGTGACTGCTGGAGCCTCAGGGATGTGCTAGCGAGCCTGCTGCTGCCTCTCTGTTTCTGCTTTCAGCGCAGACAAACCCAAGACCTATACAGGAGGAGGCTGATGGCAACCAGGTGGCCCTGGATGTGGGGTCTTCTGAAAGGTCAAGGGCAGTGTGTGCTGTGAGAAGCCCATACACCGACCTAAAATGCACTGAACGCATCTGATTTCATTTCCCATGAACCTTCTGAAGTTCCTTCACATTTTGACAGTTATTTAACGTATCCTGATAATCCTAGGAATTAATGCAGTGGTTCTCACTTGGGGACACCTCCTCCCCGGGGGGACACTTGGCTAGGGCTGGGGACACTTCTGGTTGCCACAGCTGCGAGGTGATCCTGGCCTTTAGTGGGTAGACACCAGAGACAGTGCTTCACACCCTACAGGGCACAGCATGGCCAACCATGGCAGAGCGGTGTCCTGCCAACAGTGGTGCTGTTGGGAAACCTTGAATGGAAGTAAAACAGGCATTAGGAACTTCATGATTGAGCTGAGGTATTAACAGGATAACGGCTCCTAAATGACAGAAGCAAGTCAACACCTAGCTCCTGATTCCGAGACCTGTGTTCTTGCTCAGAGACCTGCATGGCCAGACGCTGCGGCAGGAAAGTGGGAAGTACCAGACTTGACAAAGCATGCTGGTATTATGAAGCTCGCTAGATGTCGAGGTGAGCCCAAAGCTACCAGCACAGGTGTGATAACTCGGTCTCCCTCCAAACTAAAAAAGACAGTGGGCAGCAATGCCAGAGGGCCGGCGGACAGCTAAGCCCCATCCCAGGGGCCAGGCAAGACGGCTCCAAGATTGAAATAGCTGCACTGGTTCATGCCGGGGAGGGGCTGGCGAGGGAGGCGTTCCCCACAGTGGATAACTGACCTCGCTAACAGGGAGTCTGCTGAGACCAACAACAGCAAAGCTAGTTTTCCTTGCTCAGAGAGCTGTGACGAGTCTGGGAGGCCACCCGAGGAGAGCAGATAGCCTCTTGATGAGAATTACATTCCGGGAAATCCTACACCAAGCCTTGGCTACCGAGTTCTCTGACTCAAGAGAACAGAATGGTGGCGGTGCTGGCTGCCAGGGGGTGCCTCACAGACACAGAGGCCACCTTCTCTGGGTTTTTAGGCTTGTGTTGTGCAACGCATCATCCACGGGAGAGCAGTGGGGTGGAAAGAGGGCTGGTGAGGGCTGATGTGGAGGGGAGACTTGCTGGAGGGCATGAGAGCTCTCTCCTGTTCCTGCAGACAGCCACAGGGATCTCTAAGAAGCCTTGTCGTGGGTGGCTACAGTGGGCAGAGCTGAGATTCACAGAGAGTGTAACATCTGACAAACGGGTTTCATATGAGGGCGAACGGGGAGGCCCATTGAACCTGGTGGGAGGCCCGATGCCATTGGTGTGCAGGCGGATGGCCTCCAAGGGCTGTTGGAGAAGTTCCTAACTGGGAGCCTCCGAGGTCCTGGTAGGTTTTATGGAAGGGAATGCAAGGTGGTGTCATGTGCTAACTGCGGGTCCTGAGCTAAAGACCCGAGCAGCAGCAGCTGTCCAGAGTGGCAGACGGCGCTTGGAGAAGCCTTGCTCCTCCATGGCAGATGTGCAGCTGCAAGTAGGTCTGCAACTATAAGGGAGCAGCACCCATGCATTTCCCTAGAGACACTCTGCTTCCATCAGAGGCCAAGAGGAAGCAAGGCCAGAAAGCAATCCTAGGCATGGTTCTTCCCCTAATGTGCAAAATCTGTTAGCAGATTTCTCCAGAGTAAGAGCAACAGCCTATGAAGGGAGAGCATGTATTAGCCGGAATCATGAGACAAGACTTGCCTAAAATGAATACGACATGCTCACTGATAGCCCATTATCACTGTTGTCTAACATGGGGATGAAGCAGTTCCTATAAATAACTGAAAGGCATTCTGGGTTTTTTGTTTTCTCCTCATTATTTAGAGGAGTGGTTCTAAACCTCCTCTCCCCACCCCCGGCGCTTAGTGTGAAGAATATGGCACACTGAACTTGACAATGAGTTTCAAATCTGGACAGCGTGACCCTGGACAGAGCGTCATTGACATGGCAGCTCCCTCATCTGCAAAATGCGGCAATATTTAAAAAAAAAAAGGATGGATCTTCCATGCTCTGGTTCATTCCCCAAAAGGCTGCAATGGCTAGGGCTATGCCAGGCTGAAGCCAGGAACCAGGAGCTTCTTCCAGGTCTCCTGTGGGCAGCAGGGGCCCAAGCACTTGAGCCATCCTCCTCCATTTTTTTTTTTCTAGACCATTAGTAGGGAGTTGGATAGGAGGTGGAGCAGCCAGGACATGAACCAGCACCCGTATTGGGATGCCGGCATCATAGGTTATGGTGTTCCAGGGAGTGAAGGGGGGTAGTATTTCTTTACCTTTGTAGGATAATCGTTGAGATTAAATGAGACATTTAAGGGCGAAAGACAGAGTGTGTGTGCACAGTAGGCGGCTGGTGAATGGCAGCTGTCGGCATGAAGGGCGGTTCCCACGTCATCACCTTCTAGCACCGCTGCACAGAGCAGCAGACGGAGATTCCCTCTGTGCCTCTAACGGAAAAATCTCCACTGAACCGTTGCTCGCTCTTGGCAAATCATTCCACCTAATTAGACAGCGATTCTCACGTTAGGACGAACTCAGTAAGTTCAACAGCCTCTTAGCTTTAGTTGTGCTCTGCAGAGGAACCACCATAAAAACACACCCCCATCAATTATGCGAACCACTATGATTGGCCTTATTCCGTCCAAGTACGCAGTGATTCGAACTGCAGCATCAGCTCATCCATGCGATGAAGCTGCTTCATAAGGTGGCTTCCCAAGATTAGCAGAGAACTATGACGAAAGCCGATGGCAGCTGGTAGGTAGGGGTGTCCACTGTCCTTTTCATGTTTTCTGGGATGCGGGAACAATCTCTGGGGCAAGACTCAGGTAATCAGCAATGCTGAGAATCTGTTGGGGGAACTGGAGTTGGCAGGGCAAGGGGATTTCTGACTCTTGGAATGGCAAAAGAACAAGGTTTCAGGGCTGGCACTGTGGTGTAGCAGGTAAAGCCACCATCTGCAGTGACCGCACCCACTATGGATGCTGGTTCAAGACCCGGCTGCTCCACTTCCGATCTGGCTCCCTGCTATGTCCTGGGAAAGCAGTAGAAGGTGGCCCAAGTCCTTGGGCTCCCGCACCCACGTGGGAGACCCAGAAGAAGCTCCTGGCTCCTGGTTTTGGATCGGTGCAGCTCCGGCTGTTGTGGCCAACTGGGGAGTAGATCAGCGGATGGAAGACCTCTCTCTCTCTCTTTGCCTCTCCTTCTATCTCTGTGTAACTTTGACTTTCAAGTAAATCTTTTTTAAAAAAGAAAGAACAAGGCTTCTTTGAGAGGCTGGGGCCGTGCTGCTGCCCTGGCTTTTTTGCTGGGGAACAAGGGCTAAGCTTTACATAGCCATGAGGTCTAACCCAGCAGCTGCATGGCGGCGTCTGAAGCCCCCTTGGGTCCTCCTCAAGAGCCAGTTACGAGAACTGGCAGGAGAGAGAGGATGCTTGTTATCACTTTCTGTTTCCAGTTACCTTTACTCAAAGATACACCCAGACATCCAATCTCTTGCGGAAAAACAAAAGAACCTGCAATTTGTACACTCTGCCAGGAGGTGGCAGTGACAGCAACCAAACCACAGGCTGTCTCAGCTTCCCATGGGGCTCTTTTCCTCAAATTCCACGGATGTACAATGATTGCCCCTGATTAGTTCAAACTTTTAAACAATGCTTTAAACAATATTAATGTGCAGAGATGAGCATTCTGAAGGAAAAAAGAACTACGGGTACAATGTGGAACCCTGCAACTGCTTTCTAGTGACTGGGCCCATACTGCTATGTGAACTCAAGGCCTATTTAATTAGAAAGGAGTTTTGCACAGCTGTGACCTTTCCCAGGCTGCTTCTGCCACTGGCTTCTAGTCCCCTGAGCTCCCCATTGCAAGTGTGCTGTTTCGGGGCACTGTCTCCCTTCTCTAAGACGTGTGCTCTGTTGAACACTTCCCCTGTATCCGGAAATAGACAAGAAGCTTTATGCTATGAGTCCCATTCTGTCCTCCCCAGGGCCCCACTGATCACATGTTCTCATCTCTGTTTTACCAGCTGGCGACTGAGCGGCGGCCAAGAGCCCGGATTCACACAGCACACTCTCCGCTCTCCCCCTCCTCCCCAGGTTCAGAAGAAACAGAGTGTGGGGTTTCCCCAGGCTGCTGGGGGTCTCCTCACAATGGTCACTCTCCCTGGTCAGAAGGAGGAAATGCTCCACTTTATCCTTTTTGGAAAACAAGACAAAGCAGTCCCCTTACCCCACAATTCTTTTCTCATTTTGTTTCTAATATTTACTTATTTACTGGAAAGTCAGAGTTAGAGAGAGAGAGAGAGAGAGATTGATTTCCACCTGCTGGTTCACTCCCCAGATGGTTGCAATAGTTAGCCCCAGGCCAGGTGGTAGCCAGGAGCCCGCAACTTCATCCAGGTCTCCCACATGGGTGGCAGGGGTCCAAGCACTTGGGCCATTTTCTGCTACATTTTCCAGGACATTAGCAGGGAGCTGGATGGGAAGTGGAGCAGCCAGGATACAAACCAGCACCCATATGGGATGCTGCAGTCACAGGCAGCGGCTTTAGCCACTACGCCACAACGCCAGCTCCTACTGTCTTTTTTCTAACGTTTCCCTGAATGAGGGTGCATATATCATGTATTGTTTGATTCAAAGAACAGTATCACCAACGGGATCTCAGACGGTGCACTCTCTTTTCAGCAAAAAAGACCTCGCAGGACGGGGGCAGTGATAGCTTCAAGCAGACAGCCAGCCCAAGAGGCAGAACTGGAGTTTAGGCTTCAGGACCGGGCTGAGTACTGGCCAGTTCTGCCACATTATTCCAAAGTGTTCTGAAGAAGTCACCGTTTGAGATAGATCAGAACAATTAAAAAGAAAAAAAGGAGGTCAGACTGGTGACAGTAAGGAGTGGAGCATGAGAATTTAAAACTAGCTCAGTAGGTCAGTCCAGCAGTCACCACCTTATGTTCTGTCCCTGATGGAGGCACCAAGGCATGTCACGGAAGAAGACAGGGGACTCAGCCACAGTGCTGCCTTGAAAAATGTAGGAACTGTCTCCTAATGTCCCTTTAATAGCCCAATTTATATCTGCCATTCATGACTTCCTCCAAAAGTTCAATCCTGGAATCTATTTTTAATTTCAGCTCACACTGCTTCTCCGTAACGATTTTCACGCGTTTTTTACTACCCACAGTGTAAAGCACTGCTTCCTTTCATTTGGCCTCAAACTATCAAGCTCTCTGGCTCTGCTCAGCAGGGCGGGAGGAGAAGCCATTAACATCTTTCACCTGAGGAATTATTTTTACAGAAGCTAATTAAGTCTACAATGAAAACAGGTGTAGTACTATGCAAACACATTAATTGGGCCAATTCTGAGTTCCTACAAGTTCCTTGAAGAAGTTTGGTCCACCTGCATGGCTCACTTTCCCCAGATGACTTCCAGGGAGAACCTACTTTGGTAGGATTTTTTCTTTGACAGGCAGAGTTAGACAGTGAGAGAGACAGAGAGAAAGATCTTCCTTTTTCCATTGGTTCACACCCCAATGGCCGCTGCGGCCTGCGTGCTGAGGCCGGCGCACCACGCTGATCCGAAGCCAGGAGCCAGGTGCTTCTCCTGGTCTCCCATGCAGGTGCAGGGCCCAAGGACCTGGGCCATCCTCCACTGCCCTCCCGGGCCACAGCAGAGAGCTGGACTGGAAGAGGAGCAACTGGGACAGAATCTTGCGCCCCAACCGGGACTAGATCCCCGGGGTGCCGGCGCTGCAGGTGGAGGATTAGCCTAGTGAGCTGCGGCGCCTGTCGGAATTTTGTTTTTAGACACCTGTATGAACATGGTTTGTATCTGCCCCAGAAGAAAATGAAAATAATAAAAAAAGCGAGATAGAGGGGCAGGAATATCTCCTCTATAAAGTGATGATAGTAGAGATATGTTGAAAACACAGGTTTCTGTTTTCAAAGCTGGAAACCATGCCTGTTCGGACAAGGGATGCCTTGGGAACGGTTAACTCACTGTGTCTGGAAAGTGAGGAGCTGCCATGCCAAGAAGCCAACCCCCTGACACAGATTCACATCACCTCACTGGGAAGCATGGGCAGCCCCTTGTCTGTTTCACTCACAGTAAGGAATAAGCTTCTGCGGTTTGTCCGCTCAGTCCAACAGCACGAGACATCCTCTGTGAAGACTTGGAAAAGGACAGATGGATGGCACTGTCGGGGTCTCCTTTTGAGGCAGGGAAGCAAAGGAATGGAGGAAGAAGCAAGCAGAGAGAACTCCCAAGGGGGCAGTTTCCATCACAGTGTTCCAGTCTGGTTCCGCTCACCCAACACGGCCCCGGGGTATGGGGCATCCAGCTCAACACCATGACCTTGTCAATAGGGAGTGGAGGTCAAGGTTCCAGTGAGTTTTCTTCCCTCTGAACAGTCACATTCTGTGCGCATTCTGCAGAGGCGGTTTGAAGGCTAGTAACCCAAGGTATAGACCAAGCCTATTTTCTGAAAGCTGGTTTTTAATATATTAAGAAAGATATAGTCTTGCCTATATATATATATATATGTATATATATATATACATATACATATATATATATATATATATATATATGAAATCCCAAGGGGTTTCTGCATTCTCAAGACAGAGCAGGAGGACTGTGGAAATGAGGCAGGCCTCTTTACAAACAGTCCTTTGAAAGAAGACTTGCCGGGACCGGCACTGTGGCATAGTGGGTAAAGCCACTGCCTGCAGTGCCGGCATCCCAATGGGCGCCGGTTCGAGTCCCAGCTGCTCCACTTCCGATCCAGCTCTCCGCTATGGCCTGGGAAAACAGTAGAAGGTGGCCCAAGTCCTTGGGCCCCTGCACCCACGTGGGAGACCCAGAAGAAGCTCCTGGCTCCTGGCTCCTGGCTTCGGATCAGCACAGCTCCAGCCATTGTGGCCAATTGGGGAGTGAACCAGCGGATGGAAGACCTACCTCTCTGTCTCTCCTTCTCTCTCTGTGTAACTGACTTTCAAATAAATAAATAAAAAAAACTTTAAAAAATAAAAAAGAAAGAGGACTTGCCATTCGCTAGTGTTCTAGGTAGACTAGGTACGGTTTCTTAACCAAACCCTGCCAGTAATTTGCTTGTCCATGGGACCAGCTGGGAACTAGCAAAGGACACTGAGGATGTCTCAGAACAAGGCTGTAAGGATTCAGATGCATGGAGGGTGTCAGAGATTTAATAAGAGTTCAATCTTTTAGTAATGCCTGGATTCACAGCATGGATTTTTCCAAGAAGCGCCAAGTGCTTTAAAGATGACACGTTAATCTTCACAGAGCCTGGGCATCAGAGAGCTGGAGCCTGCAGGGATGGGGTGTGAGGGTTGGGGAGCCTGACTTCTAGCTGTGTGCTGGCCCCTGTGAGTGGATCAGTGATGTGGGTCATCGGACAGCCGTCTCCTGCCGTCCCTGCAGACTCTCAGTCGATGTTGGTATTAACTGGGAGCCTTGTAAATTTATTGATGAGCAATCGTAAAAACAAAGGAGCCAAAGACACATAAGCAAGTAAAGGGGGGACAGGAAGATCTTGCAGGAGGAAAAGCAAAGAGCTCACAGCAGGTGAGCTTACGAGATGGAAGAATCCATTGATATGGAGGTCCCGGGCTACCTGGCTTTGACAAGGCACAGCCTTGACAATGCAGCTGGGTTCCTGCTCAGTGCCCAAGAAAGCAGAAGACTGAGATGTGTCATGGGTGGGGACTGGAGGCTCAGGTTCCTGAGTGTAGCATGATGCCTAGCACAGAGTGGGCACATACTGATGTCTGCTAAGTGAATGCACTGCTACTGTACCTTAGAGTGCAGCAAAGCGCCTGCCCTCATCCGCTTCAGTTCCCACAGCCACCACCAGAGGAAGTGCTGTGCACTCTGCTCACACACAAAGAAGCTGAGCTCCTAGTGGCCAGAAGCTAGACCCTCCTCATTCTCCCATCTCCTCATCTACAGAAAAGCAAAAAAAAAAAAAAAAAAAAAAAAAAAGAGCAAGAAGCTGGAGGGGAGAGACCAGTTTCCTATGCCCAGAATGTTAGCCCGGAAAGAAACTGGAGCGCTAGTTGGAGGGAAGAGAGCAATTGTGTTTCCTGTGCTCTGATTTTCAGTAGTGGCTGCTGGACTTGACCTGAGGACTCCTGGGCTGCATCTGGCTCAGTGGGACAGTGTGCTGTGATTGATTAGCTATGTCTTCCACAGGCACAAGCTCCTCATTAGGGAGCACAGATGTCATCTGTGTGCTCTATTTTCTTTTGCTAGTATAGCCTATTTACTTCATATATAATTACCAGAAAACAGATATATGTAAGGTTCCACAACTGCACAGTAGAGGAGTTGAAATTTGGACCTAAGACTCTTATCTAACAAGTCCAGTTTTTTTTTTAACTATGTTGCATGAAATTGAGAAGTTTCTGTACTGCAAAAGAAACAGTCAGGAAAGTGAATAGAAATGGGAAAAAATATTTGCACACTATGCAACAGATAAAGGGTTGATAACCAGAATCTACAAAGAGATCAAGAAACTCCACAACATCAAAACAAACAACCCACTTAAGAGATGGGCCAAGGACCTCAAAAGAAATTTTTCCAAAGAGGAAATCCAAATGGCCAACAGACACATGAAAAAATGTTCAAGATCACTAGCAATCAGGGAAAAGCAAATCAAAACCACAATGAGGTTTCACCTCACCCCGGTCAGAATGGCTCACATTCAGAAATCTACCAGCAATAGATGCTGGAGAGGATGTGGGGAAAAAGGGACACTAAATCCACTGTTGGTGGGAATGCAAACTGGTTAACCACTATGGAAGTCAGTCTGGAGACTCCTCAGAAACCTGAATATAACCCTACCATTCAACCCAGCCATCCCACTCCTTGGAATTTACCCAAAGGAAATTAAATGGGCAAACAAAAAAGCCGTCTGCACATTAATGTTTATTGCAGCTCAATTCACAATAGCTAAGACCTGGAACCAACCCAAATGCCCATCAATAGTAAACTGGATAAAGAAATTATGGGACATGTACTCTATAGAATACTATACAGCAGTCAAAAACAATGAAATCCGATCATTTACAACAAGATGGAGGAATCTGGAAAACATCATGCTGAGTGAATTAAGCCAGTCCCAAAGGGACAAATATCATATGTTATCCCTGATTGGCGACAACTAACTGAGCACCAAAGGGGAAACCTGTTGAAGTGAAATGGACACTATGAGAAACAGTGACTTGATCACCTCTTGTGCTGACTGTTTTGTACAATGTAATACTTTATCCATTCTAGTATTTTTTTTTGTTCTAGTGCTAGTGGTTGAACTCTGAAATTAACAAACATTTATTCTTAGGTGTTTAAATTTTAACTGAAAAGTGATCCCTGCGAAATATAAGAGTGGGAATAAGAGAGGAAGGAGATGTACAATTTGGGACATGCTCAAGCTGACTTGCCCCAAATGGTAGAGTTAGAAATTTGCCAGGGGATTCCAATTCAATCCCATCAAGGTGGCATGTACCAATGCCATCTCACTAGTCCAAGTAATCAATTTCAGTTCACAATTGATCACACTGATAGGTCTAAGAGTCAAAGGGATCACACAAACAAGACTAGTGTCTGCTAATACTAACTGATAGAATCAAAAAGGGAGAGAACGATCCAACATGGGAAGCGAGATACACAGCAGACTCATAGAATGGCAGATGTCCTAAACAGCACTCTGGCCTCAGAATCAGCCCTTAAGGCATTCGGATCTGGCTGAAGATCCCATGAGAGTATTTTAGGCATGGAAAGCCAAGACACTCTGGGAAAAAAAAAAAAAGAAGAAGACCTAAATGAAAGATCTCTGCTAGTGAGAAAGAACGGGGCCATCAAAGGAGGTACCTTTCTCTGAAGGGAGAAGAGAATTTCCACTTTGACTATGACTCTGTGGGAATAAAATCAAAGTCGGCAAACCCTAAAGGCTTCAATAGCCTTGGCAACTCATGACTAGAGCCTAGGGAGATTACTGACGCCATAAACAAGAGTGCCAATTTGTTAAATCAACATCAGGAGTCACTGTGTACTTATGTCTCATGAGGGATCTGTCCTTAATATGTTGTCCAATGTGAAGTAATGCTATAACTAGTACTGAAACAGTATTTTTACACTTTGTGTTTCTGTGTGGGTGCAAACTAATGAAATCTTTACTTAGTATATACTGAGTCGATCTTCTGTATATAAAGATAATTGAAAATGAATAAAAAAACACCTTGGTGTTAAATTGGAAATTGCATAGAAATTTAATCAATTTTTTTTAAGAAAAATATCATGTAGGATCTCTGTCCTTAATGTGCTGTACATTGTGAATTAATATTATAACTAGTACTCCAACAGTATTTTTCACTTTGTGTTTCTGTGTGGGTGCAAACTGTTGAAATCTTTACTTAATATATACTAAACTGATCTTCTGTATATAAAGAGAATTGAAAATGAATCTTGATGTGAATGGAAGGGGAGAGGGAGTGGGAAAGGGGAGGGTTGCGGGTGGGAGGGAAGTTATGGGGGTGGGGGAAGCCATTGTAATCCATAAGCTGTACTTTGGAAATTTATATTCTTTAAATAAAAGCTTAAAAAAAAAAAAGAAATACGTGAGAACACACTGAAAGAGTGAGCAGCCCTACCATGGGAAGTAAGAAATGTTGGGCTCTAGATTCTTTTTCAAAGATTTATTTATTTATTTGAGGTAGAGTTACACACAGAGAAAGGGAGAGACTGAGAGAGGTCTTCCATCCGCTGGTTCACTCCCCAAATGACTCCAATGGCTGGAGCTGGGCTGATTTGAAGCCAGGAGTCAGGAACTTCTTCCAAGTCTTCCATGTGGGTTCAGATGTCCAAGCACTTGGGCCACCTTCTACTGCTTTCCCAGACCATAGCAGAGAGCTGGATTGGAAGTGGAGCAGCCAGGACACAAACTGGTGCCCATATGGGATGCCCTCACCGCAGGCAGAGGCTTAGCCTACTTAGCCCCAGCTCCAAGGCTCTAGATTCTGATTCATTTGCATCTCCCCCACACCTGTGAGCTTCCTCTCTACATCCCACATGCAAGAGCTTGGTAGGAAGTCAAGGCTCACAGCAGAAGCAGACCCTAGTCCTCTGGAGGCACCTGATCCCAGGTGTGTTTCCCATGGTGCATGTGCACGTGTGTGTGTGTGCGTGTGTGTGAAATATGATGGGGCAAGACCCCCATTCTCGTACTTCTCTCATCCACCTCCTTCCTGCTCTCAGATAGATGTTCCAGACCTAGTCAATGAGCATGAACTTGAGACTGGAACCTGGGATGTTGCACCTGAGACTCTTCTCTCCTTTGAAAAGAGGCTGGTGGCAGCAGGGTCTGGAGGGGCGGGCAGTTGGGTTTCCTGGGTCCCAAGGTTCCCCCTATTGGTCTGTTTTATACCTCTGCCTACTCATCGAAAGCATCATCTCCACCATCTTCACTGCTTTTGATCTCCCTGTTCTCCTTCCCCTGGCTCACTCTCCTTGGTCCTTCAACCAAGCTGCCTATCCTGTGGTCCTCCTTTTTCAGCCTCAACAGCAGAGTGATCTTAAGAAACAGCACCCTCTCCCCCATGTGCATAACCTATTACTGTCATGGGTGCCTTTCATAGAAGCAACCTATTGCAATTACCTCCCCGCTCTCTTTGTAGAATGAGAGTTTCCATGGACTGTAGGCCAGGTTTTGGGGCCATGATGTCAGCACAGAGATCACTCGTGTTCACTAGGCTTAGGCTCATGGATTGTAGAGCTAAAAGGAGTAACAAGTCCCTGTAGTCTAACCAGCCATTGACAATAGTTTAAGTCCTGTGAGTATCACTGAACACAAAGAACTCAATGGCTCACTCACAGCTCGTTTTGAAGGCCTAAGAAGCTCCTCGCTATTGGACTCACTTTACCTTATGATTGTGCCTGTTCACTAGAAGGGGAACTCCACGAGGGCAAGGACGTTGGTCTGTTTTGCTCATTGTTGCTCCACTCTTCCCGAGAATAGTGCGTGGCATATGGCAGCCCCTCCAGTAAATACTTGTGGGATGAATTCATAATTGCTCTTGTTGAAAGCCCTTGAGATCTTTCAAAAGAATCTAATCCTTTCTTGTGTTTTCTGTGACAGCCCCTCAGACAGTTCCAGCCAGCTGTCCTGTTCCCTGAGCCACCTCGCTTCCCGACTAAGCATCTGCAGCTCCTAGAACACTATGACTCTCCAGTCCTCTGCTGTCTTGGGGCAGTTCTCTGCATGTGCTCCAGAAACACAAAGCAGAAAGCAGGTACCCTAAAATTTTTTGGCCAGCCCACACTGTCATCTTACAGATAAAACAATGAGGTTCCTAAGGAATAGCAGCTATGATGGGAGGAGAAGTCAGGGCTCAGGGTTTATTAAGAGATGGGTCAACATCAGAAATGGTGTGGAGAGCCCATGATGCAGACACTCTGTAGGCAAAACAAATCCAGATCAATAAATTCCATCTTCTTTATGCTGTCCACATGGGGGGATGAATTCTAAAACAAGTGTTGCCAAACCACTATAGCTTCGAATGCAATCAGACTCCTCACTCATTCAACAAGCATTGAGAATACACTATGTGATGGTAACTGCATGCAGTTTTCGGGACAGAGAGTTGGAAAAAAGTCTACACAGCTGTCACTTACAGTCAATGAAGATTCTGCAAAATTACCACAGTGTTACAGGAACAGAATTTAGAGGAACAGATGGGAAGGAGCCCCTACATCAGCTTCTGGGAGGTAGAGAGGGCTTCCTTCAGGAGGCAGCATTTGAAGACCAGCACAGGAACACATGTCTGGGTTTCCTATGGCCTTGAGCTTGAACCCTGGCATGTATCCAATGCATTGGCAGAGAAGACTGCAGAGCTGCCCTAAACCAGACTAGCAAGTCCCAGAGGTGGCTCTTCCTGCAGACATCGTCAGCCAGGCCGGTGATGCCTCAGAAACACCCAGCACAGTGTGATCTCGCAATCAGAGTCTAGGAGCTTCATGAGCATCCCCTGTAGGTGTTGCTTCCTCACGAAAGGCCAAGTGGGGCTGTCCTGTTTTGAGGGTTCCAAAAAGAGGCTGGACTCTTCTGGATAGGAAGCC
Organism: Sylvilagus floridanus; assembly: GCA_949820135.1. Lineage (NCBI taxonomy): Eukaryota > Metazoa > Chordata > Mammalia > Lagomorpha > Leporidae > Sylvilagus > Sylvilagus floridanus. Next base: position 127,691,050 of record OX463225.1, read on the forward strand.
AGGAGGGCAGCCTATGACCACTGCCAGGAGCCCCCAGGAGGTAGGGTGTGACAGAGGCCATCAGGAGGAGGGAGGGCAGAGACATGTTTCTGCAGACCTTGTCCCAAGACTGCTGCAAATGAGCAGGAAAGAGAGTCACCTGTGCTTCCACTGCCTATCAGCAACTTTTTACCTTAACGTAGAAAATGCCCTTTCTAACAGCGGCCGGGACACTCTAGGAGCAGCTGCATTGCTCTCCAACCCTGCAAGCCTTCAAAATGTGCAGGTCGTACTTTTGGTCTTTCCTACAGCACAATCCACAGCCAACCTGTCCAGGAGACAGAAGGCTGACCTGCTGGGAACAGTGGGGCCACCATGAGAGGAGAGCACCAGCCCGGCCTGATTACTGCCCAGAGGATGTGGACTGGACTGCGACAGTGAATACGCAGATATGCAAATCATTCTGCAGACACAGCTGGAGCTGGAAAGTGTGATCGTAAATCTGAGAAGTGAGACAGGAGCATCACGAAGCTCTGGGCCTTCAGGAAAGGATATTAGGGCAACCAATCAATCTGAAACGCAACTTCTTAGCTGAGCCAGAGGAGGGAGACAGGCACCATCATCTCCGCTTGAGAGAGGGAGGAGGCGCCTGCAGGAGGCCTCTGTCTTGCTCCGTTGCTGATGTTGAATTAAGTCTTCATGGTGTGCCTCAGTTTCCCTTTTTGTAACAGGTGGGATAAGTGGTTGATCACCAGGAAACACAAGGTGTTAAGGTTCTCTAAGGAAACACAACAAAGAATTCTATACTTACTTTGGGATGATTCGTATATGCCTTGATCTCTGGTCTACCACTTATCTTCACTATGGAGAAGTAGTGACTAGAAGTTCACACAAAAGGTCTCCCAGAATCCTTTTCTTTTTTTTTTTTATTATTATTTTTTTTTTTTGACAGGCAGAGTGGACAGTGAGAGAGAGAGACAGAGAGAAAGGTCTTCCGTTGCCGTTGGTTCACCCTCCAATGGCCGCCGCAGACGGCGCGCTGCGGCCGGCGCACCGCGCTTGTCCGATGGCAGGAGCCAGGAGCCAGGTGCTTTTCCTGGTCTCCCCATGGGGTGCAGGGCCCAAGCACCTGGGCCATCCTCCACTGCACTCCTGGGCCACAGCAGAGGGCTGGCCTGGAAGAGGGGCAACCGGGACAGAATCCGGCGCCCCGACCGGGACTAGAACCCGGTGTGCCGGCGCCGCAAGGCGGAGGATTAGCCTGTTGAGCCACGGCGCCGGCCCCCAGAATCCTTTTCACTCTGAAATAGTGCTGGGAGGCACGTGCTACAATCAGGAAGGCATCCCTTTTTCCAGTGGGAGAGCTTAGAGAAACCTGGCACCTTGCTCAGAGCCGTGACTGTAAGCTGGCCTTTGGACACCAAAGCCTTTGCAGGCAAACACAGCTGCTAGAGGGGCACCGCGTGTTTAGAAAATGCGTGTCCTCGGGGGCTGGTTGTGTTCTCATGCTGTTGCGTAGTGGATAAAGCCACCACCTGCAGTGCCGGCATTCCCTATGGGTGCTGGTTTGAGTCCTGGCTGCTCCACTTCCCATCCAGCTCTCTGCTATGGCCTGGGAAAGCAGTAGAAGAGGGCCTGAAGCCAGCACTGCAGCGCAATAGGCTAATCCTCTGCCTGCGGCGCTGGCACCCCGGGTTCTAGTCCCGGTCAGGGCATCGGATTCTGTCCCAGTTGCTCCTCTTCCAGTCCAGCTCTCTGCTGTCGCCCTGGAGTGCAGTGGAGGATGGCTCAAGTGCTTGGGCCCTGCACCCACATGGGAGACCAGGAGAAGCACCTGGCTCCTGACTTTGGATCAGTGCGGTGCGCTGGCCGCAGCGTGCCAGCCACAGTGGCCACTGTGGGGGTGAACCAACGGCAAAGGAAGACCTTTCTCTCTTTCTCTCACTGTCTAACTCTGCCTGTCCGAAAAAAAAAAAAAAAGTGGGCCCGAGTCCTTGGGCTCCTGTACCAGTGTGGAAGACCCAGAAGATGCTGGCCGGCTTTGGGATCTGCCCACCTCTGGCCATTGCAGCCATTTGGGGAGTGAACCAGCAGATAGAAGACTTTCTCTCTCCCTCCCTCTCTCTCTCTCTGCCTTCCAAATAAATGATTTTTTTTTAAAAAAAATAAGAAAATGTGTGTCCTCTTAGTGTGCCAGCGATGCCCCCCTGGCAGTACAGGCCAGTGTAGTAAGCAGGTGGTGCATTCCCAGAAGGCTCGCATGCAGGCTATGGTCCAGCCAAGGCATACTGACGGCCTCCTAGGGCACAGTAGCTGTGGTGGGCACTGGAGCCCGTGTGTGTCAAACACAGAGATCTGCTCTCTGCCCTCATGGTCTCCAGTGGGAGAAACAGGCAATCGCATTACAGGGAGGCCAATGGTGGATGGGGCAAGCGCCAATGCTGAGCACACCAGGGGTCTGGGAACACTGGAATTCCTGTGGGTTTTACTCTGGTTACCACACAAGACAATTCTATCCCCAAACGTCCTAGCTACAGAGACTGTCAAACAACTCACAGAAGAGGGTGGGATATTTATTTTATTTTTAAACTGTTTATTTTTCACAGTTGTGTTTGAGACAGATTTTCTCAAAGCTTTATAATTCAGTGTTGACTCTGGGCTGAGAGCTGGGCCTGCAACAGGCACCCGACAAATGTTTGTTAAAATAATCACTGCAGGATCTTCATGAAAAACTCTGCAGGGCAAGCAGATTTATCCCCATTTTACAGACCAGCAAAGTGCATTTCGGCTGGGAGGTGGTGGCAGGTGCAAAGCCACACGGAGCCAGACAAAAGGCGAGTGACAGCTAAGAGCTCCAGTTTTCCTGGCTGCTGGCCAATGCAAAGTCCAAGACATCTTGCATTGTTTCCTGCGTGCACACTGTGATGCAAAGCTGTGCACACCAGGTCCAAACTGCCAGGTGCCCTGAACCAGGAAGAAGGTAGCTGCTCTGGCCGGCTGCTGCTGCAGACGAGGGAGAGATAGGCTGGCAGTGTGGACTGGTCCTGCAAAGCCATGGTGCTCCCTGAACATTCTGTCAGGGACCATCACTGTGAGATGTGAAAGTAAGGAACATGGCCAGCCCTGAGCACAGCCAGCCCTGCTCTGACCCGGGACATGTCTGCATGGAAGGGGGGCTGCCATGGGGAGGTGCACACCCAGGCAGATCACGAAGGGACACTGCAGCAAGGAAAATAATTGTTAGGGGTGGGAGTGGGGCTAGCCCTCACTTAAAGGAGGCTCTCAGATCCTGGCTGCATCTGCTGCAGCTTGGCTCTCCTGGATGCCTGGGTCTTCTGGGTGACCTCTACTGCCCAGGCCAGGGAAGACTGCATAGGTGAGGCTGGGACGTAGGGCAGCAGCAAAGCCCCAAGTCTTTGGAGAAGCTCAGCATCTGCTGAGATGTGTGGCCTTCCAAGGGCTCTGGGATGTAACTGGGAAAGAGGAAGGTGACTTTTATATGAGGACAGAAATGCATAGTGATTTGAGGAATCATGATCATTACTTTAGATTTGTGTGCATTAAAAAAAGTTTTTTTTATCTCCTCAACCACATTGTAAGCACTCCAAGGACAGAACCTGGTTTGCTAAGTCTCTGATCCCACAACTATAGCACATGAAAGGCAATATAGGCCCATTTCTTATGGAAAGAGGGGGGTCCTTTTTCTTTTTTTTTTTTTTAAGATTAATTTACTTATTGAAAGGCAGAGTCACAGAGAGGGAGAGACACAGAGAGAGGGGTCTTCCATCTGCTGACTCACTCCCCAAATGGCTGCAATGGCCAGAGCTGAGTGATCTAGAGCCAGGAGCCAGGAGCCAGGAGCCAGGAGCTTCTTCCAGGTCTCCCACGCAGGTGCAGGGGCCCAAGGACTTGGGCCATCTTCTACTGCTTTCCAAGGCCACAGCAGAGAGCTGGATTGGAAGAGAAGCAGCTGGGAATAGAACTGGTGCCCATACGGGATGCTGGCACCACAGGTGGAAGATTAACCCACTGCGCCACAGCACTGGCTCCAATAGGCTCCTCTTAAACTTGACTGAGTACCAGAGGTATAGAAAGATGGATGAACTGAAGGGTTCTCTGGGATGGAACCCACACTCTTGCCCTGTGCAGGGGGTGAGACAAGCTCCAGGATTAAAATCCAAACAGTACATGGTTCTGGGTCAGTCCAGCAGGGGCTAGGCTTCGGTTAATGGTCTAACAGTAAAGCAGCCACACTGAACTGGCATCGTGGCACAGTGGGTTAAGTCACTGCTTGCAATGCTGGCATACCATATCAGAGAGCCAATTTGAGTCCCAGCTGCTCTACTCCTGATCCAGCTCCCTGCCACTGTGCCTGGGAGAGCAGTGGAAGATGGCCCAAGTACTTGGGCCCCTGCCACCCATGGGGGAGACCTGGATGGCGCTCCAGGTTCCTGGCTTCAGCCTGGACTAGCCCCAACTGTTGCAGCCATTTGGGGAGCGAATCAGAGGATGGAACATCTCTGTCTCTCTCTTCCTTCATCTCTGTCACTATGTTTTTCAAATAAACAGACAAATCTTAAAAAAACACAAAACAGTAAGTACTAAGCCCTGACCATGTGCCAGGTCCTGTGCTGACTGCTCTGCATGAACAGAGCAGTTCTTCCCCAAATGCTATGACCCTCAGTGTGTGTGTGTGTGTGTGTGTGTGTGCGTATGTGCAGGGTGATGAGAGAAGAAAGCCTGTGGCAGCTGAAAGACACAGGAGTCACAACATGCCAACTCACTCTGGTGAAAGTAAAGGAGGGCGATCTTGTTAAGAAGTAATAGAGGCAGCCGAAACAGCGGATGAAAAGGTGTCAAAAAATCTTGCACCAAGTTAAGGGGCTTAGTCACCAGGGTTTCCAAGGGATGTAGGGATTGGTTGATGCCCACTTCTGATTGTTTGGGCAGCAGGTACTGGCACTTGAAATTGCTTGACAGTGCATCGAATGCGTGCGCGCGCGTGTGTGTGTGGTGTGTGCACAGACCATACTCAGGCATTTGGATGGGAGAGAGCTGTGAATAAGGGAGGGGTCTCGGAATGGGTCCCATCCTCCGTGTGAATGGTCTTGACGTGGGTGTCACAGGAATGAAATCAACAGATGGCAATAAATTTGTAGGAAATGAAGAGACGAATTTAAATCCAGAATAGCAGGACCCTTTAAACTGCGTCTACGCAAGGGAGGCACACAAATGTTAAATATGGTTTAAAGGCTTAGCTCGACTGCAACCTGACTTCCTCCAAAGGTAGGGGGCAGGGATGGCGCAGAGGACCTCATGATGGAACCAGAAGAATAAGAGGCTAATGGGATGGGCGGAAAAGGGAGCAGAGAGAGGTCCCCATTCATCTTCAACTGACAGACAGGGAGAGACGGACAGGGAGTGGGTGTCTGTTTATCTCCCAAACCTCAGCTATCTTCTTCAGCAGCAAGGTGTAAACCAACTTTCCTCAGGGCAAAATATGTAGCTGCAAAGGGACAAGCACATCAAAGAGCCCAGAAGGGAATTTGAGACCTCGGGCAGTCCCCTCTCTGTCTAGCCCTCTCCTAGCCCGTCCATCGCCCAGAAGCTTCTCTGTGGTCGAATAAGACAGTCCCCTCTGGTCACCCCATGCCCGTAGAATGGAGAAGCTTTGGGCTTCTCTGGAAAAGCCAGAGGTGCAGGGCAGGGGGTGGGGGAAATCAATGGCACCCACCAGTTGCCCATTTTAAAGGCACACATCAGTCTCCAGTTCCATGGATCTCAAACTTTGCCAAAGACAGGTGAGAAGACAAGGGAAGGGCAAGGGCTCTCTAGCTGGGTCAGGTCCACTCTGGCCAGGCCACTCGTATGAGACACAGGCTGAACCCTTCCCTCTCTGACATCCACAACCATCACCATCCCTGCCTCCATGCTGCTTCCGTCAGGTTCATCCCTGCAACATACCCAGGCACAGCTCTACAGCTGGGGTGTACTTCCACCTGTCTGCCTCTGCTGCCTGACACCAGCCTTCCCACAGTGCAGCTGGCCACCTTCATTGCAGGGCGTCCTGCAGGTGGGTGCCGGAGGCCATCACGGCATCAGTGCTTTGCCTAGACTTGCAAAGAGAGCAAAGGCTTTGGGCACGGAGAAGAGCGGAAGGGCCTGCAGGGTGCAGGACCTTCAGCAGCCTCTGCGCTGCATGGAGGAGGGGAAGGGATGAGTCAGATGTTTTCTCAAATTCCCTTCCAGCTGCTTTATGACTCCTGGCTGGGCCACAACACTCGATGTCAGCAAAACATCCAGTCTTGGATCTGTACATTATCAAAGACTAGCTCGAGTCGAACACATTTTTGGCACCAATGGAGCCCATCCACGTAAGCTTTCCAAAAGAGGGGTGACTTAACACTTTTCCTTGGTTGGCTGAACACAAAGCTGGCGGTCAAATTCAGAACCCAAAGGCTGGGAGGACGGTAACGTGGACAAAGACTCGGAAGATCCTCTTCTAATCTTCTGGCTTCTTTGTGCCTTAAACTAGACCCGTGAGTTCTGAGTCTCAGCCGCTGTTTTGCAAAACAGAAATGATACCTTCCCTGCCTTCCTCTCCCTGCTAGTGAGAGGAGCAAAAGAAATGTTGTGAATGAAAGTGCTCTGTAAGCCCTATGACCTGCGTGAAGGATGGCTGTTATTAACTTGGCTCGGAAGGTCCAGAATCTTCCCCAAGGACAATTCAGGGGATGCTTCAAGCCATTAGTTCAATGGACTGATGCCTCCAAGGTACCGCCACCATCGTTTTGTGGCACAGGCTTGTGATTCCAAGGGCTGATTTCTATCTTCTTAACTCAGGATTTTATTGCATTTGAGCCCACAAAGCTTTCTGTTTATGTAGGTTACTGTCTGAGCCATTTTCTCCTACTTCTAAAGTAAACTTACTGATTTTCATGGCCCCTCAGTGCCTAGCACAGTGCTGGTGCTTAAAATAGGTTTGACAAAACAATGGTGGAGTAGTTAGGAATGACACCGGCCTCTGGGAACGGGCACTTGTTTACCAGTGGTAGGAGAGCTTTGAAACCTGTAACCAAGCCACAAGCAGTCCAAGGTCACAGCTCTGCTAGGCCAAGGGCAAAGATGCAAAGTTATCTGCAGGGCGTGGGGCTGCTATGAAGGGACTCAGAAGATTTAGACAAGGGAGGCTCAGAGTACGAACAGGCACACATTCAGCCAGGCCTCAAATTCCAAACCTCAGGCCAGGAAGATGGGAAAGCAAGACACACAGACATGGATGTCAGGGAATGGCACGGTAGAGGCTGACTCCGGAGCACCGGCATTCACTGCACTCTGGCTGGCAGGACTTAGCCTGGGCTTCTCCTTTTGGAAGCTTTAGGTCGCTCCTTCACCTCCCCCAGCCATCGGTTCTCAGGCTCAATTTACCACTTTATGATAGTGAACCACACTCTCCTTGCAGGTACGGTCCCTGTGGCACCAAGCACACACATACAAAGCCAGGGCTCCTGAAATCCTCATGCTAGGGCTTTAAGTTCTGGGTCTGGTTCTCCCTTGGCTGCAGATCAGAAGAGCCCAGATGCAGGAAGAGGTGATCTGAAAGCCCTTCACCCCCGTAGAAGTGCTTAGGAAAGAGCTAAGTATGGTTTAGTAGGAACAGCACTGGACCTGGGGACAAGAGGCTTGCTCGACACAAGGACAGGACAGACTGGTTGTTTGTGTGCTGAGTATAGCCTGCAAAGTCCCAGGGGCTGTCGAGGCTAATGCTGACCTCTCACTGGAACACGGTGGCTTTCAGAGATAAGAAGCAAGTGCAATGCTGGAACAAAACAATGCCTAGAAGGGAATCAGAGTGAAGTTCTCCCACGGATGCTTCTGGATCCGGCCCGACGGTCTTTGTGAGCCAAGTTCAAGCAGTGATCAAGTTAGACCATGAAAGGACACTTTAAGGCACTGGCACAATTCTGTCTAGAGAAGCCTGGATGGAAAGGTGTCCGCTGGTGTCACTAAGTGGTCCTTACAGGCGGGTTCGCTGGCTCTGGGTGCGCCTCCCAGACTAGGAAGCCCACAGGGGCCCCAGCGTCATACTGTTGGAGCACCTGGGTGCTGAATGCACACCAGCTGGCTGACTGAGCTGTGGAAAAGGCTTTGACACAACCCCAGCATGTTTCTCTTCACAGTATGAAAAACATCCTAGCATGGCTCCTGGTCTATATCAAATATTCAATAAATATTTGTCTATTCTGTTTCATGCTTATCCACTTCTTAAACATTTAACAAAAACAATGCCTGGTCTGACCTGATCTGGCCTGTCAATTCACTGAAATTTTAAAATTAACTTATTTGAGAGACAAAGAGAGAAAGAAAGAAACATGAAACTTCCATCTGCTGGTTCACTCCCCAGATGCCCACAATGGCTGGGACTGGACGTAGAAGCTGGAGACCAGGAACTCAGTCCAGGTCTTCCACATGGGGAGCAGAAACCAATCACTTGAGCCATCACCCGCTGCCTCCCAGGGTCTGCATCAGCAGGAAGCTGGAGTTAGGAACCAGAACCAGATACTGAACCTTGGTACTCTGATGTGGCACATGGATGTCTGAACCACCAGGTCAGATGCCTGCTCCAAATGTTAACCCATTTAATCATCCTAACAACTTTATGAAGTAGGTGTAATTATTAACTGCCTTTGTAGGTAGAGGCACAGAGACATGAGCTAATCTGCCAGGAGTCACATAGCTAGTAAGCGGGGAGGCAGAGTTTCCAAAGTCCCAGTTTTTTATTTTTTTAATATGTTGCCTCCTGTTAAAGAGAAGTGAAGGACAATGAGTATTTTCATGGCTGGTGGCTGAAGAGTCTGATGCTGTTCTCTGCAGTGGTACTTGCTCCCTGTTAATCTAATGCTTCAGCTTTCACAGCTGAGGCTCCAAGGCCAGGGTCCACACTGGAGGAAACCTCAGAGGAATGCAAAGTGAGCTGTGTTCCTGGACAGCTGCTAGCTCAAAGAGCTCAACTCTTTGATAATAAATTTTACAGAGCGTTTTCCTGCTCACAGATCAATCTTGAAATACCTTTTGTGCAGTTGTAGTTTGAAATAGGTTTGCATTTGTACTATTCTTCGAGGTGTTCCAGTTACCTGCTGTTCCCAGCTTTCTCAAGCTCTGCTTACTCTGAGGTTCATGTTACACTTTGAAAAGGTGAAGCCCCTGCATGTTTGATGGTGGTCCGTGTCACAGGTGTAGAACTCCTTGAAGTTGATGTCGTTTTGATTTTCATACTGTGAGTTTGGGTAAATTACATGGTCTTCAAGAGCCTCAGTTTCTTTACATGAACAATAGCGTCATAATATGAATCTGAATACACTTTAAATGATATATAATTTGTGTAAACCCTCATATTCATCTTGTGCCTACTGGGTGATGAATCACTGCTCTGTTAGGAAAGGGGGTACCTGACAGGCAGGTAGGCAGGATGTATCTCAGATATCTATGAGAACTAAACAGAAATGAGAAAGCAGACAACCAATGCTGCCACATTGACAATGGGGCTGATATCCTCTCCTCCCAAGGCAATGGCCTGTTGGTTCACTCCTGCAGATCACCAGCCCTTTATAGACTGGGTTTATCAGGTAAATGAAAAGCATTCAAAATTACACTCACTGAATTGACATGCTATAGAAAATGCAGACAGCTACATTTTAGAAGATACTCTGTCATTTGGGGATTCTTCGCTTTTTATAGGATTTTAGGCAATCCCCTGTAGGCTTTCATACATCTCACCTGTCAAAGCAAAGAGTTGGATTGGGATCCCCAGGTCTTTTCAGTTGCTAAAACTCTACTACTTTCTCTTAATCTAGTATCAGCTACCTCAACAGAACAATCAGTTTAGGGTTGAGTGGCACATGAGGCCGCTTCCTATGTAACCTGCTCAATTTACTGAGCCTTGGTTTTCTCACCTGTTCCATGGAGAACAGTAGTGTCATTTCTAGAAGTGAGGGTGAGGCTCAAAAGAAGGCACACACATGATAGCATTCTTGTAAATGCTGGTGTTCTAGCCTACCCTTTTCCTCCAGATTCTAGGGTTACAGGGGCACAATCTCCATGAATGATCTGCATCCCATAAGAGCTCCAAACAGGAAATCCCCATGCTCCACCCCTTCCTCCGTTATCCTGCTGCGTGCGAGAATGATAACTAGGCATGCATGCCTCCTGAGGGTCCCTGGTTGTACCATCCAAATGGCAGATGCTTCACCTACTGGAACCCTCCACCCCACCCCCTCCCTCCGTCCTTCTCAGAGCCATCTGGAAGAGGAAGCAGACAAGTTTACTGCCTTCCAGAAGCCAAATGCCAGTGCAAATGAGCCTCAGGGATAAGGCCAGGGACCAGGTGTGGGGAAACTTGGAGCCAGTGACTCCTGCCTCTCTTGTGCTGCAGGAAGACACAACAGCTGTACTTTAGCGGGGCCATGAGGCTTCTGAGGGATGCAGCTTCCTGTCTGGCAGAATATTCCAGTGTGTCAAGGCTAAGAACCAGGCACTGGGTGTACAAACGCCACGGTCATTCAGCAGAGCCCCTTACAGCACCTCAGAGAAACTGAGTCTGTAGTGGCAGTAGAGTGCCCCGGCTGGTGGCTCCCAGTGCATAGTGGGACAGGTGGCTGGACTACCTTGTCCTTGGATTTAGACCCAAGACCCTTGCCATGCACCACCCCTAATGGTGCAGTGCTAAGCACCCTCAGTTCTTTTTGTCCAAGAGCCTTGCCTAGACAGCTAATGTGCTCTGAAACACACTGATTCAAACCAGAAAACACAGCCATTAAAGCTTACTTTCGTCTATAATTGAGGAACAGAAGAATGTAGTAAGCGCATCATAATGGACTAAATGTCTTTGAAAAACCCCTGCATCACAAATTTCTTCTTGAATGCAAAGTTCAGTGTGTAGAATACACCTCCAGGGGGTCAAAAATAGTGAACACTCAAGAGGGACGCACAAAGAAAAAATGAAAAAGAACTCCAGGAGTTGTCATGAACACACCAGCCCAGAGAGAAATTGCAATGGACCTTATCAAGCATGGATAGATCAGGCAGAAGAAAATTACCAGGAATCCAGAATCTGCACAGCACAACCTTCATGGCTGATCTTACGCACATAAGACAAGCGCATTCCTTCCAGGCAAACAAGGAAGCAAATCAGGAATGTTTAGAAGTTGGATGATCTGGTCCAGAACTGGGGCTGGGACCTGCCTTTTGCCAGGGACCTGCAGGCCTGGGGATGATCCATCCCAGTTCTCTGCCAGATCACGTAGGATGGTGCCAGCAGCTAGAAAGAGTGGTCACCCTGAGGCTGAGCAGCCAGATGGGTGGACATCAGGATGGACAGACACACAGTACAAGCAAAGATCTCAGCAAAAGCACACAGGGGCCTGGTCACAAATGCAGAAGGGTGAGGCTTCACTCAGGAGCCCTGAGTCCCAGGACTTGGGGAGGCAACAATGTGAGCCCATGTAGACCACGAGACCTGAGGCTACTTCCTCCTCCAGGGAGTACTGGGTCCCAGGGCAAATCTTAAGAGGGAGAGCCAGGCTGGATGAGGTCTCTGTAAGGGGGAAGATGGGAAGATGGGTCACTTGACGCCTCCATGGATTTCCAGAGCTTTCCTCATGAGAGGCTGTCTAGAGTGGTACAAAGACAGTCAGCTGCACAGGTGGTGGTGACAGCTGCTCAGAAGTGCAGACTCGGGGCCGGAGTTGAGGCATAGTGGGTAAAGCTGCTGCTCCAGTGCCGGCATCCCATACAGACACAAGTTCGAGTCCCGGCTGCTCCACTTCTGATCCAGCTCTCTGCTATGGCCTGGGAAAGCAGCAGAAGATGGCCCAAGTGTTTGGATCCCTGTACCCGCTCGGGAGACCTGGAAGAAACTCCTTGCTCCTGGCTTCAGATCGGCCTAGCTCCGACCATTGCGTCCAGTTGGGGAGTGAACCAGCGGATGGAGGACCTCTTTCTGTCTCTCTGCCTCTGCCTCTCTGTAACTCTGCCTTTCAAATACATAAATAAATCAACCCCTCTGTGCTCCTTCTTCCACATCCCCACTTACATCCCGCCAAGGCAAAGCATGCTATGGGTGGCCTGGACCTGTTCTCTCCTGCTCCTCCCCACCCCGAGCTCCCGTAGAGGAAGAAGCCGATGCAGCACAATGAGATTGGGCCCCTGTGCTAAAATGCCTCATTCACAACAACAAGGCGCCCGTGAAATGGAAAGCCACAGCGCAGCCAGAGGCTCCAGGCTGCTAGGATATCCTCTCAGACTTCCCCCATCTGTTGTGCTCCCTCGGGCCTCCCAGCTGAGCCCTGCTGTCAGGGGAGGAACCCTGGCCCCCTCGCAATCTGTCATCTTTGACACCACTTGGATCTCGTTTCTTCTGCAGCTGCCAGGAGCCATGAAGATAGCTTGCCTGTCAGTGGGCAGGGGGCCAGGAGGCCCATGCGTGCCCTCATGGGGGTGGGGTGGGGGACATGGAGGGTGGAGGACAGGGATCCCTCTCCCTCAGGCTGCCAAGCCCTCCCATTGCCTGCCGTCTGTGATGGGTGTCTCTGGGGAGACCCCTTCCTTGCTTGCTTGCTAATCACTGTGTATGGATGCAGGGAACAGGCTGGTCTCTCTACTCCTGCCACTGTGCAGGTTTCCTGTGGGCTGCTCTGAGTCTGTCTCCGCTGCCACACTAGGTTCTTCTTGCACCTGTGCTGCTTCCTCTCTTGGGCAGGCAGCCATCTGTGCCCAAAGACCTGGACCTTCAGCACACAAGGGGGGGCGGGGCAGACATGGGAACGGAGGTGGTGGTGACCCTGATTCCTGCTCCATAGGCTAAGGGTGCTGGTGTCAACAACGCATGGCGTGGACCATGGGTAGAGGCCCAGGGGTGAGGAACAGTGGCTATAATATCAGATGGATAGGGGTCTGAATTCTGATTCTCCCTGTCACCACCATATCACTGCCTCTCTCTAGGCTTCAGCAGCATCTTCTCTAAGGTGAGCAAGTGGGCTGGATGATTCCCTTTGCCTTGTTATTTCTCTACTCTCATCCTGTGGTGACTGGGAACTGGGACAGTCACTTGCAAGGCGGCTGGAAGGGCCAGGTGCACAGACTCAGGTGCTGAGACAGGTCCTTGGGTCTGATTCCAAGACCTGGTCTCATTAGTATCAGATCCTGAGCAGCTGAGCGAATCCGGCAGCTGGGAGGCGAGGAAGCCGGCCTCACCATTGGACTTGAACCCTTTGTTTCCCAGACCTCCTTAGCAAGGACAAAAGCGCTCTCTATTCATTCATTCATTGGTACATTCATCTTGGCTCATTCTTTCATTCACCCCTTTGGAGGCAGTACAACACCTTCAAGAGTGATTGGCAGGCTGGTGCCGTGGCTCACTTGGTTAATCCTCCACCTGTGGTGCCGGCATCCCATAGGGGCACCGGATTCTGTCCCGGTTGCTCCTCTTCCAGTCCAGCTCTCTGCTGTGGCCCGGGAGGGCAGTGGAGGATGGGCCAAGTCCTTGGGCCCTGCACCTTGTGGGAGAGCAGGGGGAGGCACCTGGCTCCTGGCTTCGGATCAGCACAGCGCTGGCCGTGGCAGCCATTTGGGGAGTGAACCAATGGAAGGAAGACCTTTCTCTCTGTCTCTCTTTCTCACCTGTCGAATAAATAAATAAAAATCTTCAAAAAAAAAAAAAAAAAAGAGTGATTGGCATCGGCTTCATCTGGTTTCTGAATCTGGCTCTGTCACTAGCTAGCCGGCCAGGCCTCAGTCTTATCATCTCTAAAACGAGGAAAGCCACGGTGGTACCTCCTTCACAGAACACAGAAATCATTTGGCACTGGTTAAGTGCTCAGCAACTGGTTGTCATTCTCATTAAGCTAAGTTGCTCGTGTTTTTGGAGGGAGTCAGCCGACAAGCAGATCCTTGGGCTTGTGCAAGGTGTGCCGGAGTCCTAGCAAAGCATGGGCTCCCGGGTTCCAAAGGCCGAGAACGTTATCTTCTCCAACAGGAGTTGGAGGTTCGGCATGGGCCACAAAGTCTTCACCCTCCCTTAAGAATGTGATGATGGTTCATGGAAGTTAGAAGAAGATTCTCAAACAGTTCAGTCATAAATAAAAGAAAAAATCTGGGGGCCGGCATGGTAGCTCAGTGGGTGAAAGGTCCCACATGAGCGCCAATTTGTGTCTTGGCTGCTCCACTTCCAACCCAGCTCTCTGCTAAAGCACCTGGGAAGCAGAAGAATGGCCCAAGTTCGTGGACTCCTGCCAATGACAGGAGGGATGCAGATTGAGTTCTGGGTTCCTGGCTTCAGCTTGGCCCAGCCCTCAACCTTACAGCCATTTCGGGAGTAAAACAGTGGATGGAAGATCTCTGTAACTCTGCCTTTCAAGTTAAAAACAAACAAACAAACAAAACTGTTCTTGAATCTGCCGTTTTGGGTGGCAGTAAGTAGTGAGGCTCTCAGGAACAGGGATGCCCAGGAAGATCCTACTCTCTGACAGGCACGTCCGATTCCCTCCAAGCCTCTCCCTCCCCATGGGTCCCTGTCCCCAGTCTCACCCTGCCCAGGGCAAAGCAGCATCTAATCTTCCTGTTTCTGGCAGCTCCCAGCCTTGCCAAAACCTGTCCCCCCAAACCCCATCACTTGTGCCCCGAGGTTACTGAGCTACCACTGCCCATTAGCCTGAGTGCCGCTGAGTGCCTCAGCCAGATTCAGGCCACCAGCCAGCTGGGAAAGGTCAGGCCCCAGGAGCCGGAGCCAGCCAGAGGCTTCAGGGGGCAGTCCCGACACAGTCACCCCACGGCTGCAGCACTGAATGGCACGTGGCCTTATTTATTTCGTTTCAGTCTGACACCCTGAAAGTTTCTTTGCACCTGTTCAACACACGCAGAGGCCCCGTCTTCCCTCCCTCGTTCTCAGAGGCCATAATGCTGTCCCTTGAAGTGCCTACATGCTGGCTGACCCAGAGGCCCCCAGTGCACGTGGCTCTGAGAATGTCTCCTCTCCCGTTCCCAACTCTCACCCTGGTTGGCTGGCCATGCGCTGGGGGAGGAGGTGGGAGGCCTGGGCCTCAGGCCCGAGTCTCCCAGTGCCTGCTAGGATGACCTTCAGCACAGGACTTCATCCCTCTGGGCCTCAGCTTTGCTTATCTAAAACAGGATTGCCTGCTGCCCTACGTATGCGTCACGAATACTGTGCGATTCATCATCCCCTTACAAAGCAACAAAATTGGGAAAGGGATTTGGAAAGAAAAAAAGAAAGTATATTGAACTGAGTTTTGGGGCAAAATGATTTCAGGTGTTGGTCTCATGTGCCCAGCCAAGCTGGAAAAACCACAACCTTCCTGAGAATGAACAGCACGGCTGCACACCTAGTACTGTCCTGCCTTGGGGTCCTCGGCTTGGGCAAACGGTAGCTTCTTATCAGAGCCTGGACAAAGATGTGTCCAAGGGAGGGCTTGGGAGAGGGCAGGCAGTCCCTGCGGGGTTGTGGCTAAGCTGCAGGCAACATAACCAGGACCAGGAACTCCCATATTAAGTTTCTCTCAGAGCACAGCTGGGAGCAGACTTCTGGGGTGGGATGGGGTCTCCATGGCCCTCCTCAGAGTGTAAGTGACAAATAGTCCTGGTCTTTCTTTGCTGCTCTCCGACCGAACAAGGCTGGCTGGGGACACAGTGTGTGGCTGAACGGTCAGCGATCCTCTCTGGAGCCTGAACACTTCTGTGATCAGTGAGGTCACAGGGCCACAGCCACATCCTTCCTACTGCTCATGGATGACCCAGAGCTGCCACTACTTGCAGGAACAGACAAGCAAACACCACGGACACAGCACGCTGCGGTGTGAAGAGCCCTGCCCCTCTTCTCATTTCACTGGGTTCCCAGCTCCCTGGGACATGGGACAGATCCTACCATTGCCAGTTTACACACAGACAAAGACTGGCAAGGGGCCTGCCAAAGGTCATACAGCTGGTACTAGGGGCCAGGTCTTCTGACTTGAGCCCCTGTGCAGGGGAGCCTGCAGCTAGGTCTTTAACTGGCACACTGAGCACTTCTAACTGGCGTGTAGCCCAGAACCTAATGAGGAAGCAGGGTCCACGTGGATCAAGTGGCAGTCTGAGGGGGCCTTGATAACAGGAACAGGCACCTACCCAGAGATACATCCAACAAGCTGATGGGAGTTGGGGGGTCTTCTCATCCTAATCACATGCCCAGAGCTCCAAATCCAGGATCTGGGTGAGGCGGATGGCTGCTGCATAGCCCACGGGGAAGCTCCTGGAGGTGGAGGCACAGGGTTAACACCTGCCATGCAGATTGGCCAGCCTGGGGCCCAAGGGCTGGGGATAGCACCCTCAGCAAGGTGGCAGCCTGTCCCTGCCATCTGGGTCTCTGTCCTCTCACAGCTAATTACCAGTGCCTTCAGCAAGTGGGGCAGGGGAGGATCTGATGAGGCTCACATGAGAGAGCTCAGAGAACTTACTCAGTTTCCAAAGGACTGGGGAGATAACTGCATAGACCAGAGAAAAACAATAGGGCCAGGTCCACTACTATTACTTTGCAGGGCGAGTTCAGGGCGCCTCCCTCCTGGGGGGTAAGACAGTCTATTAGACACAGCCAAGTCAGAGGAGGTGGGCTTGACTCTTGGCTCAGCTGGCTGCAGGCTGTGAGACATTGGGGCTAGTGCTGGAGCCACCCTGAACCTTTGCTGGGTGAGATTTCAGGAAGATCTTGGTTGGACAGGGCACAGGGCCGAGCACACGACCCTCTAAGTGGTGGTATTTCCTCCCTTTTCCATTCCAAACAGCACCTCCCACACTCAGCAGACATCTGGGGATGTCTGGGATCCCCCAGCACAGGCACAATCCTTCCCCTCTGTAGCAAAACCTCTGAAAATCCCAGTTCTGGAGCCTTCCTTAACAACTGCAAAGACTTGTACTGGTGAGAATGAGAGGCAATGGCCACATGACTCCACCGTGATGTGGGTGTTGCTGCCTTTGGTGTGTAAGCTCCAACCCTTTCTAGGAACCCTGGCACCATGCAGGTTTGCCTCCCTCTGAATGCTCTGGTACAGAGATCTTCTTCATATCTCTCTTTAATCCAACTTGTAAATTATAGCCACTTTCTGAGGCCTAGGTAGTGTTAACACAACAGTAATCCTGGCCCTTCCGTGGACCACTGTGGCTAAGGGAAGGGAAGGGAAGGACGTAAGAAAGAAACTACATAACCACCTGCCCTGGGCCTCTGGGTACCTCTGGTTGACGACTACAGCAGCCACAGTCACAGATTGAGCATCCCCAATCAGGTAATCCAAAATCTGAAATGCTCTCAAATCTGAAGCTTTTTGATATGACAAGTGGAAAATTCCACACTTGACCTCATGTGATGAGTTGTAGTCAAAACACAGGTGCACTGAAAATGTTGTATGAAATTACCTTCAGCCTATGTGTATAAGGTGTGTATGAAGCATAAATAAATTGGGTGCTTAGACTCGGGTCCCAAGATACCTCATGTTTATGCAAATACTTCAGAATCCAAAATCTGAAACACTTCTCCTCAAGCGCTTTGGATAAAGGATATATCCACGGGCATCAGGATTTTTCGTGCTCCAATGAATGGAGGGCTCACCTGTCCACATCATAGGTCAAGTTGTGGCAGTGTACTGGAAGGCAGGATACAGGGTCAAAAGGTCAAAAGCATTGCTTAGAGTCCCAGCTCGGCCACTTACTAGATAGGTGGCGCCAGGCGAGTCACCTACATTGCCTGGGCCTCAGTTTCCTTATTAGTATGTGGAGCATGGTAACAGTATACAGCTCCCAGGATGGTTGGGAAAGTCAGATGTGATCAGCGTGCATACAAATAAGGGGGAAGGGGGCTTCTGGGATTGCACACGCCATGCCATATTTTGAAGCTCTTTAATCAACTGCCAGTCTTCATTCTTAACCTGGAACATGATGCCTCCCTCTGCAGGCCTGGCTGCCTTAGGCAAGGTCACTGATACTCCATAGCCCTGTGCTCTTGCTGCCCATCTCCTGGCCCTACTTTCCTTAATCTACCCAGGGCCTATGCAGCTGCAGATTAGCATGCCAGGCTGTACTAGCCATATTTTGTTAGCTCCCCATGTGTTTCTCCCCTTCTACCTCTTTCCCTAATCCCTCCAAACCCCCTTCAACTCTGGAGTTGTGCTTTATCTCCAGTGAGCTTAATGCCTCACTGATACAGACAGTTAATCCTCTGCTGCTCCTCTTTTGCAGAGATGGAGGAGATTAGAGGCAAAAGGGTTAGGACATGTCCCTTCAAGGGCACTCAGGACTTTCATAAAGGAATTGGATCCTGCTTTCCCCCATCTGATGCTCTAGGCCGGGGTCCCCAGTGCTCCTGGTGAGGAGCAGCCCTGGCTACTTGCAGATGGTGAATCTCCTGCCAAGGATGAGTGGGAAGTGGGGATGGGTACTGGTCAAGTGGCCTGGTGACTCCTCAGGCCCCTGCACAGATGGACTGATCTCGTTCTCAAGGCCCAAAGGAGGCATCTCTATGACCAGTGAGGGCCAACTGATAAAGTCACACTGAACATGTAGCAGCATATATCTATTAAAGAGAAGGGAAGCTCCAGCTTAGGGGGAACGTGCTCCATGAGGCTAGGAATTTAAGCCAGCTCCTCCACAAAGCCTGGGATGCATGAGTTGGTGATGCACACTGAACAGTGCTCCGAGGTTTCTATGTCACGTCTGGCATTGAATGCTGTTGTTCGGCAGGTGGGTGATTGAGAGCAAGGCTTCAGAGAGACAAAGAAGGTGACAGCCCTATGCAGTAGGCTCAGCAGGAGACCACCAGGTGGGGTAATGCAGAACAAAAGAACACATAGCACATAGCACTGTAGAGTTAAAAGTACACCTTTGTGATGAGCAAACTCTTGGGCATTAATGTGAGAAGCCCATTTGAAGAGGCAGGACACAAACTATCTGAGATTAGAAAAATGGATCATTTATTTTGTATCAAATGTTTATTGAACATCTGCTATGGGCCAGGTACTATGCAGAAAGCAAATGGACACAATGCCTTACTTTCATGGAATTTATAGACTAGGGAACAAGTCAGAAGTTAAACAATTATTAACTGGAACAAGTAAAAGAACAGTGTGTTATGAAGGAAAAGAACAGGAGGTCCCTAATTTAAAGGGTGAACCCAGAGGTGCCTCTCTCAGGAGGTAAGGCTTGAGACTTGAAGGAAGGTCAGAAATGAAGAAGAACAGGGCAGGCAGGAAGAACATTTCAGCTCAGCAGCTGCATCTAGGAAGGCTCTGAACTGGGATAAAGGTGGCTCCTTTGAAGAACTGGAGAAGGCCACCATGGCCTTCAAAATGAAGCTCATTTTTGAAATGCATCCCAACTGTGACAGAGTCATAAAAGGGTTAAACAAGGAAAGTAACAGCCTGTGCTTTTGATATGTCACTCTGGCTGCTGGGTGGGAAACAGATCGCAAGAATGGAGGTGGCAAGTCCACTGAGACATCCAGGTGGTAGTGGGTGGTGACATGTCCTGAAGATGGCAGCGGCGGAAGAGCAGTGCCTGGCTTACCCATGTACCTTGGAGGTGGGGTCAGTAGGGGCTGCGGGCGGGTTGGATATGTTGGATATGTGGGGAGATGTCCATGCACAGATGTTACCGCTTGAACAGATGGCCAAACGGAAGCTGCACAGACACAGCTGGACTGGAGAGGGCTGCTGACCACAGAGAGCACCTCCTGCCATTGCAATGAACAGAATAACCAAGCCAGAGGACGGAATCCAAAGGAACACATCTTGCTAGACTGCCTTCTCTGGTGATACAGAAACAGAGGAATAGATGGGAAAATAGCATGGAAACTACAATGAGGGTGTGCTACAAGACAGAGAGAAAGCTATCCACTACATGGAATCATGCAGAAAAGATAGCTTTGAAAGTGTCTGCTGGATTTGGCAACATGTGAACTGCAGAAGAGCAGTTTCCCAACAGAGACCCACTGGGATTGAAGCAAACAGGTAAAAAGGTGGGTGGGTGGAGTCAACAGAGTCAACAGAGATGGGCAGGAGTTGGCTCCTGAAGGAAGTGCACAGAGCTATGACTGTCCCAGGGTTCCTCCAGGCCAGAGTTCTTGGAGGGCAGTTGAGATGGTTTCCCCCCACACCCCAGGCTGACCACCCTTACAGCTCTAGAAGACCATGCCCCTGGGCTCAGAGTGGGAAGGACCTTGACCTGGTGCCCCTCCAGCCTACAAATGCTGCTTTAGCAACCCCCTCCCTCCGTGGGCGACTTCTTCCCCTTTGCAATGAGTCCCCTGTTCTCATCTAGCTGATTGTTGTCTGCCACTCAGAGTCCAGCTTGAGTCCTTTCACTTCTAGAAAACCCATTCATGGGACCAGCATTATGGTTCAGAGTGTCACGCTGTTTCCTGCCATGCTTGCATCCCATATGGGTGTAGGTTCAAGTCCCAGATGCTCCGCTTTCCATCCAGCTCCCTGCTAATGTGCCTGAGAAAGCAGCGGAAAGATGGCCTAAGTGCTTGGGCCCCTGTACCCACGTGGGAGACCCGGAAGGAGTTCTAGGCTCCTGGCTTTGGCCTAGCTCAGCCCCAGCCATTGCTGCCATTTGGGGAGTGAAACAGCAGGTGGAAGATCCATGTCTCTCTATATGAGTACACTTCTTCCTCTCTCTGTAACTCTGCCTTTCAAATAAATAATTTTTTTTTAAAGAAAACACTGTCCTGTCCCTCATCTCTGTCAGCAGCTTCTCCCACACTGCTGGGGAACCCTGGTTTTCCCTGCATGTGTCCACATCCCCTACATGGAGGAGCAGTGAGGCTGCCTGCCTATTTCTTTGTCTTCTCTGGTGATGCTTGTATTCTCAGTGGAACTTGGTAAATATTTGCTTATTGCTGGGTTGACTGAGAGGAGCCAAGGAGCCCTTCCCCGTGAAGGATGAAGATTTGTGGCCGTCTGTTCAATACCAGCAGGACTCGCCAGGGCCGGATGAGAAACACACAGGTGCCACATGTACTCGTCAGCCTACGTTCCATAGACTTGAGGAAGTGCCACATCACTTGAGCTCAAGTTCAAATGAAGCTCTGGCCATGATGGCCAGCAAATATTTCAAATGTTCTTTTAGATCCTGTGCCCTTCTTGCAAATGTTTAAAATTGAAACCACAAAGTCTTTCAACCTTGTAAATACTCTTCCCATTTCAGGCTGTGGGTTTCCTCTTGTACAGACTTTAAAAAAAATATTGAGAAGGCAGCTTTCTAACCCAAACCTCTTTGCCACATCATGATTCATGTGACAGAACACTGCACAGGAATGAAAATTCAGCCTGTAGTGTTTTCTCCACTCAAGATACCAGGGAAAGCAGGCATAATAACTAAAGATGGCACCAGCGTTCATGCAATATGAGCTTCCATTAAAAAGTTTACATTGGCCTAGTTTTCAGGGCATAAACATTTTGTGGAAATTGGTTCAATAAAATCTGGGCTCCAAAGTGGCCTTAAACATGCAGCAATTATTGTAACCATGAAGAGGCAGACGGGCTCTGGACACGGATCTCTAATAATAGGTTTTATGATTTCTTGGGTGGTATTTTTGCTTCCCTGCATCAACACCAAAACCCAGAACCCTGAAATACTGAAAGTTACAGTTAAAAACGGAACAAACTGTACAAATCCAAACGTGAGAATTCGGTGGAAAAATGGCCAGGGAATAGCTGTCACTGATTCAAGCCCCATTAAGTGAGCTCCAGGGTGGGCACACCCTCTTCCAGAGCCCAAAGAAGTTCAACTAGCACATCTGAAATCAACTTCTCCAGAGGTAGAACACGTTTTATGGAAAGACCAACTTACTTGCTCTTTATTTACTGATTTACAAAACATCATAGGCAACAAAGAGCCCCACAGTACAGTCCTGGGAAGAGTGAGGCTGCCTTTGCAATAGTTTTGCTTGGTCTCTCATCCCATGGAGGGCAGCTGGCATCTTCCATCAACATGACCCACTGGCATCAAGGTGAGGCCAGGGGCATGAGAAAGAGAGAGCCCTTGGCTGGTGTGTGTGGGTGGCTTTCTCTGGCCTGGCTGGAAAGGATGGGTGGTCTTATGCATGAGTTCGAATCTAACCTTTCTTTGGAGGCTGCATCTGTTTTTCAATGGTATGATTCACCCAAAATAATATGTCCCCCATGGCTCACGTCTCACTGTCTTACAGTGTGCAAGCCTGGATTCACATTTGTTCACCAGGAAAAGAGCTTTCTCCAGTACTGAGCTTTTAGGCTTAAAGAGAAAAATGCAAACTCCTTGGGAAGAAAAAAAGGAAACAAAACGACCTGTCAAAATTCCTTTTAGCGCTTCTGACTAGTGTTAACTTCCATGCTCTCAGAGTACAATAAAAACCCTGCCAGTGCCTGCTGAAAAGATGGTCTGACCTTTTAAAACGAGTACTCCCCCATCCCATATCCATATTAAATAGGTGAACCTCGGGAGCTGTAGAGTTTTCGATTAATAAGTGAAATGAGGTTGAATTGTCAGAAAAAAAGGGGGGAGGTTCCCTCTAGGCTGCAGGCTAATTTGGGTGTTCTAGATCTACATTCTTAACAGCAGGCAGAAAGCAGGCCCCAGACCCGGGAGCCACTGCAGTTGCCAACTGCCTCGAGTCTAGTTCCCAACTGAGGCGGGCAAGGAGTTAGGAAATGGTAAATTAAAAAGTCTGGGACGAGACTGCCGGCAGCCTGCGGATCTCGGGCAGGCTGTCGGCCCCTGGCGGCCGAAGAAGCCGCAGCGATCCTGGGTCTCCACCGCAGCCGCCCAGCCCGGCGCGCACCAACCGGCGCTGCTGAAAGAAGTTGGAGAGCTCCCAGCTCGCCGGCAGGATTCGGTGGTGGGCGCCGGAGAATCCCTCCCAGTGGCGCAATTAGGAAAGTTTCGGAAAGTAAAGACCCTAGACAGCCAGAGACCTATTCTTTCCCGGGGCACCAGGAGCACCCCGCGCCGCGCCAGCCGGAAGCGACTCGCACAAGGCCATCAGCCCTGCTCTGCCCGGACGCGCCGGGTGCCTTCCAGCTGCCCACCGCCCCAGACCGTGGCCCGAGGTCGCGGAGCACAGAGGGCTCTGCCGGGCTTGCTGTTCTAGACACGAACACCTCCAGGCTGCCTAGGCACTAGGTCTCGAATCCGACAGCCAAGAGGTGGCAAGGGCAGAACCACCAACTCCTGTTCGGACGCCCGGGACCTTCCCATCCAAGCCTGCTCCGCTTTCTCCAAAGGACGCGCGGCACAGCCCATGCGCCCCCGGCACTGCGCGCCACTCCCCTCCCAACGGTGCCCCCCAAACTCTTCCCGGGAAGCCCCACAAACACCAGACCGGGCCCCGAAACTCCCAGTCACCCCGACCTCCGCCTCTCCAGCCCCGCACAGTCCTCCTCGCGCGTCTGGGAAGTCAGAAGCAAACCACGAGAAAATGCCCCCGTGAAGAGCCTCCCCACACCCGCCCTGTCACTGAAACAAAGCGCAGGGAGGCGGGAGGGGGGCGGAGGGTGGGGAGTCGGGAGGGAGATTTAGAAAGAGGACGGGGACCGCGCGGGGAAGGAGCGGGGCGGGGGCCGGGACCCCACCGGGCGCCGCGCAGCCGGTCGCTTACATGCCCAGGTCGCTGTAGGTGTTGAAGAACTCCATCTGGTTGCACGCCTGGATCCAGCCCACCACCCAGGTCTCGTGGCGGGGGATGGGGGGCATGACCACGCGGGCCGAGGCTTTGAAGTAGGGGGTCTTGTAGCGCAGGACGATGGGCGAGGTCTCCTCGATGCGCGTGGGACACTGGTCGATGGTGGCGCACACATCGTACACCACGATGTTCTCGCGCCGGATCCGCGCCTTGCAGGTGATGCTTTGGATACAGCCCATCCTGCCGCCCGGCGCCGGCGCGGCGCGGCGCGGGGCAGCGCGGGGGCCCGCGCGGGCAGCCGGGGGCGCCCGTCAGGCCGGCATGGCGCCGCGCCGCTCGCTCGCTCGCGGTCCGGCTCAGCTCGCACCCGGGAGCGGGGAGCAGCCGCCGCCGGGCATTCTCCGGGGAAGCCCCCTGCTCTGGCCGCCGCACCGGGTCCCAGCTGCCCCGACGCCCGCCCACGCCCGCCCCCTCGCTCGGGCAGGGCGCGCGGAGCGTGCGCCCCTAGGAGGCGGCGGGCGCCCTCGCCAGCTCCCGCGCCCAGGCGGAGGGCAGGGAGGGGAGCGGCGCTGCGAGGAGTGCTGCCCACCCCGGGCCGGAGCCCCCCGCCCCTCGCCGGAGAGGAGGAGGAGGAGGAGGAGGAGGCGGCGGCATGGAGCCGGGGGAGGGCGGCGGCGGCGGCGGCGGCAGCGCCCGGTTTGTCTGCCTCCGCGGCGGCAGCAGCAGCAGCAACCGCCGCCGCCGCCGCCGCCGCCGCTGCCTGAACCTCTGCACCGCGGCTGCCCCCCGTGTGCAGCGCACCCAGCGGCGGGCGAGCGGGCGGCCCGCGCGGCAGGCGGAGGCAACGGCGGCGGCGGCCGGCCCCGCGCTCCCGCCGGCCCCGCCCTGCAGCTGGACTGCGCCTTCGCCCCTCCGGTCGGTAGCCGGAGCCTGCGGGGCGCCGGGGGGCTGCGGCCCGGGCTGGAGAGCCCCACCGGCTGGGGATGCCCCTGACGTGCTCCGCGGAGGAGACTGGCTGTACGCCATGAGTTTTGTCCCTCTCCGGCTGCCGTCCGGGTGGGGGGGCAGTGTGTGAGGGTGGGGGTGTTTAAAGGGCCGCCAGCGCCCGGGTGGGGCCGGCACGTGGGGCCGGGGCGGGGCGCGGGCCCGGCGAGGGGTGGTGAACGCCGCCTTGGAGGGCGCGGCGCTGTCCAGAGTCCGGTGGGAAGCCGAGCGCCCTGCAGGGGCCCTGGGCGGGCGCGCGTGGGGCCGCTGAGGGGTTGGGGTGTCTGTGGGCGTGGCCGTCGTCCACCGCACAGTTAGGGACGTTAGAGTTAGGCTTGAGCCCCCTCCCCAACCCCCCAGTGTCCACGCTCGCGGAGAGCTGAAGTGCGGTTCCGCAAGGCGCAGTGGATGCCATGGTTTTACTTCTTTCCCCGAAGAATCGCTCCGTGCCTCTACACCAGTCTACCGCATGCCTACGTATGGTTCAAGTAAGAGTTTGGCTCACCCCAGTCTTTTCTTCCCTAGGGGTCGCGCCTTTGAACAAAGCACTCCACAGTAGAGATTCTGGGCGGTGGTAGGCTTGCCGTGGACTGCGTCTGGGTGTCCCTGCACCCCGAAGCAGGCTGTGTCCAGCATGACCGTCTAGTTGGGTTAAAAGCTTTAGCGGCCCTGCTGAGGCTACCCGAGGCCTGCTGGGTGCTAGGGGAGCCTGGGGTCATGATCAGAACCAGGCAGGGTTAAGTAGTATCTGGATACTCATTTGTGATAGTCCATCTTCCCTAGAGAAAGCCTGGACTCAGGGATCCATTTTGCTTTTGTTTCCCCAGAAGGTGGCACAGTGACTGGCACATAGCAGCGGCCCCAGGTTATCTGAGAACCAATCAATGAACAAAGACCAGCCTGGCTCCAGTTGGCAGTGTGGAAGCTGCCGCCGCGGATACAGAAGGTTGTGTACAGTGCGACCACTGTCTGGGGTCTGCTATTGCGGTTGGATGTGCCAGACAGGAAAAGTATTTAGCACATGCTCTTCCTGGGCGTCTTTCTACATTTATATTTTCAAAGCCAATAGCTTCTTTTAATGTACTTTTTTTATGATCATGGAACCACAGCTGAATCTAGTGCCGCAGTCTCTGATTTTCTGACTAGCAGGCCACGGGAGGCTGCTGGAGTTAGTCTTTAGCTTGGACAGATGTGACGAGCAATTTAAAAATTGGTGGAGATCTAAAAGCACGCTTCATCCTTGTTTTAACTTTTCTGACACCTTGATTCACTTTATAGTTCGCCAAAAGGCAGTTTTTTTTTTTTTCTTTTGAGGACATGGGTCTCTCATCATGCAGCCCAGCCCTCTATCAGCTGGCTCTTTCACTCAGCAAACACTGATGGCCTGGCAGGAGCCAAGCGTCCTTCGAGGCACTAGGGCTTCAAAGTTGAACCAGAGTGTGGAGACGATAAACCTGTTCACAGATTGTCACAGTGAACTGTGACACAGGTTTTGAGAGGGGTGTGAATCCAGTGCCAGAGATGGCCAGATGAGAGAGCCATCTACCACAACAGTGACACTTGAATTGGACCGTGAAGAAATGATCGAGGCTCTCCAAAAAGAGATGGGTGCAGAGGCCAGTGTTGAATGGACGTCTGCGTAGAGGTATCGGGGGACTTTGCATGTTCCAGGGGAGAAAGCTCACACTCAAGACATTTCTCCAGGTGCTGTGTGGCCCACAGGCATCAGAATCACTGTCCGACAATCAGATTTTGATGGGACTGTGGCTGGATCTTCAATAGATTGGCCTTTCGAGGAAGCTTCCTCTGTATCAATGTGGAGGATAGAGAAGGCAGGATTTCAGGATATTGGGGTGGCAGATGATTTGGCTTTAAGCTAGGCTAGTGCTGTGCTTCTGGAGAGGCCCGGCTGCATTTGGGAGACCTTTAGGAGGTGAAATTGATTGACTCGGTAATGGATTAGATGTCAGGGCAAGGTCTAGGCAGACTGAGTTTTCTGGCTTTGGTGATCAAACACATTTGGTCTAAAGGAGACAGAGCAAAGGCAGGTTGGGGCTGTGGTTGCAATCATGTAAAGTTTGAAGTACGTGGAAGGTATTTTGGGAAGGAGGCCAGAGTTTGAGCGTTTGTGGTTATCAGGTTCCGAGAGATAGACTAAAATAAAATCATTCCATTGAGGAATGTAGGTAGCTGTGTTCATTTGAGCTACTTGTCAGGCTGCAGTTTGGGGGGGTGAATATCACCATTGTCAATCTGGTGACACTGGCTAAACCCCCATTAACAGGGAAGAGCAATGTTAGTCTTCCCCAGATCATAGGAAAGTCATGCAAGGGAGAATATTGCTGAGTTTCCAGACTTAAAGACCTTGTCATATGCAGTTGAGTGCCAATGACCCTTGACATTCTCAGAAGCTTCGTCGAGGACCTTGGTGAGTCTTCAAAGTCATGAGTGCCACCATGGCATATAATTTGCACCATAAAGTGCAGTAAAATGTAACTGAAAAAATGGAAGGAATCCTTTCCAGCTCTTAACAGTTCTAGAAATATGGGGCTATAGCAATTTCCAAAGCTATTTTAAAAAGTATGTCATTAAAATAAACCCCTTACTTCATTACCTTGTATCGTTACCTTATCAACTCCATATTTCCCCAACTCTGCAAAGAAGAAAAAGCTCATCCTAGCAGGAGAATTACTGTGTAGATGTCAGTAAAAAGAGGAGAGCATAGCTGTACTAGGTCACACGTGCCAGGTGTTGGATATAGTCCACCTGCTAGCTAAATAGCTGGGAAGTACACTCTGGCCTCATATCAGGTCAAATCTATGTCTCCGCGAGTCACCTGATGATCGGGAACTTTGCATCTCTCGTGAGAAAGTCACCGTTTGTGAGTGCCGAATCTGCAAACATCAGTACTCCACCATGTGTAGCTCAGATGACGTCCCCAGAAAAGCAACACATTTTCTGCTGTTCAGAGTTTCTCTTTGAGTCTCCCTTGCCTCTCGTAGCATCTCACAGCTGCCTCTGTTTGCATCATTCACGCTGTTCCACAGTTGTTTGCTCACATTTGTCTCTCCCAATAGGCTGCTCACTCTTCCAGGGACTCTGCCATCATGCCTTGCTGCCCGACCTTGTGTCTGGCACCTAGGAGGTGATCAATAAATGTTTGAATGACTGAAAGTGTTCTTAGAAATCTGAATAAACATTATTTCATTATTTCCCATAGCTTCCCTACAAGCTCTGTCTCGTTAGCCATAGCAAGCATGTTTTTATCCTAATTCTGCGCTGTACTTGGTCCTCCCACACTTTCTTTCCAGCACACCCCCTTTTCTGCTAAGTGGCACCCTTTGCTTTGAGTGCCATACAGAATCTTAATAATTATCAGTTCTAGGCACCAAGAAATGGAAAATTGCCAGTGACAAGACCTTAGCACGATTTGACTTTGTCCTAAGTTCCCAGCACAACGCCTGGTATTCGGGATGTCATTCTTCGTGAATAACTTCATTGGAGTTTATTCTTGGAGTGCAGGACAAATGCTGCTTTGTTCTTCAAGCATTTGATGTTCTTGGGCATGACCACTGAGCTGGAGAGCCCTGCAGCGCAGTCCCCAGGACACTGGCCCCGGCACCTCCTCTACAATCCATTCCCTCAGTGGCCGGTGACCCTGTGCGCTGTCCTTTCAGATGCAGGGCCACCTCTGACTTCATTTTTCCCATTGATTGACTCACTCCTCAATTTGTCAAGTGTGCTTCTTAGAAACTCTGGGTCACAAGGGCATAGTTTCTAGTTGACCTGGGCAAGAGTTTTCAGAATGTATAGCACAAACCACCAGAAGTTGTTAAGGAATTGCCTCTAGAATTGTTAACAATGGAGATGGGTTTCAGTCTGACTTGGATAGCAATGGACATAGGCAAGAGGTTAAAAGAGCCTTCAAGTCCAGAGAGAGCAGGATTAAAGAAACAACTCCCTTTCAGTTGGGGATTTGCCCTACCTGCACGTTAAAGTCAAAGTAAGCAATTTCTCTTGTAAGACAAAGCAACTCCATGTGGGGTGACCAAGTGCATTAGCCTAAAATTTACTTGCACTAGAATATGAGAGGAGGAACTCTTGAGAATCTTGAGAAGGACAATGTCGATTTTCACTTGCAGTTTAGGGGTTCACAGTTCAGGAGCAGGTGGCCTAATCAGTCTGGTGTCTGGTGGAAGCTGATAGTGGTGGAGTGAGTGGGTGTGGAAGGATGGTCACAGGGTGAGCAAGGAAGCAGAGAAAATGTGCCTAACTCGAGTGGAATAATCAGACCTCTCTCAAGAACTACCCATGAAAGATGTCCCACCACGTCCAGGCCTCAGACACTGTGATTAGATCAAGTGTCCACTCTTTGACCAACCCTCAACACAAGACTTTAGAATTCACCCATCAGCATGAGTTTGGGGGGCCAAGTTCTCTTTGATCCACAACACCTGGCAATGGACTTAGGCTGCTTTGCAGAGGTCATTCAACT
Organism: Sylvilagus floridanus; assembly: GCA_949820135.1. Taxonomy (NCBI): domain Eukaryota; kingdom Metazoa; phylum Chordata; class Mammalia; order Lagomorpha; family Leporidae; genus Sylvilagus; species Sylvilagus floridanus. The sequence goes on from OX463225.1 coordinate 127,720,203, forward strand.
CAGGATGACACAGCTGCTTCGAGTGGCCACTGTTCTTGGCCTTGGATTACGTTAGGCTACTATGGAAACCACAGGAAAGCGTACCTGGTCCCACAGCTGCCCTGTTGAGGGGCCCTCATGCCAGCCTGCCACATTCAAAATTTCTCAGTCCTTATTTGCAGGATTGGACACTCCTTTCTTCTTTTAAATCTGTGATGCTGCCAATCCCAGTTTTCTTCTTTTCTGCCTGCTTTTTCCCCCTCTAAGGGGAGTGTCTCTTATGGGTCTCTCCTCCCCTACCTGAACTCCTTCAGGGCATTTACCCAGGTCAGTGGTTTTAAATATCATTTCTCATGGACAGCTTCGAAGTTTGTTCTGCCAGCTCAGCATTTTTCAATTCAAGGTCAGCACACCCATCCTCTACTAGCTATTCCTAGTTTCCACTTTCAGCACTGCCACCCTCTCCGTTTCAGTGAGTTGACATCGCCTTCATGGGAGCCAATGTCTCCTCCCAAGCCCCCTCTTTCTGGCCCATGGCACCAATGTAATCCATCCTGAAACTCTGACCCATCTTGGACTCCTCCTGCTCCACTTCTGCCATTTTTGTCTGCCACATCAAGTCAGAGCAAATTTTGATCGTGTTTCTCCCCATGAAGGAAACCTTCAGTTTTCTTGCCACTATAAAAGCCACCACACGTCCCGCAGGTTGCTATGTAAGTGTTCCATGAAAGGACCACAATCAACCTGCCTTTCTAGCCTTCTGTCTCTCTGCTTGCTACTCTCCTGGGCCTCAACTCAAGCAGATGACTCACCATCTATTCAATAGGCCTTCGTCCTTTCCTCGTCTTTGCTCTGATTAAACTGTAACCTCTGACTGTGAGTTCAAATCCTACCTTGTGATGCAGTGGTGTGTGTCTCATGTATTCCTTGGCTATGTCTGTGAAGTAATATTATCCTCTTTTAGAGATAAGGGTACAGTGGCAAAGAGAGTAAGGAACTTCCCGAAGGTCAAACTAGTAAGTGATGGGGTTAGGTTCACATCTCTGGCTGCTCATGAGTTAATGGCTCCAATGAGCATTTTAGCTCTAAATGATCTTTGCCACCCTGAGGCCCTGTTCAGGACATGTGGTGGACAGTGAGGTGGGAATGAATAGAATAACAGAATTTTATAACAGGTTTATAGAAAGATCAAAGGAGAAGGAAGAGTCAAGGATAAACTCAAGGTTTTTAGGCCAACAGCTTAAGGAATGATAATGCTGTTGTCAAAGCAAAGAGTGTGAGAAGCAGAGATTGAGGGCTCCAGTGGTCTTGATCTCACAGAACCCACGTCCTCAGCTGAAGATATTCTATCTGAAATTCACTGATGAGCACATCTTGTTCCACTTGTCATTTTAGAAAACATGGCTTAATGCAATTCCTTCCCTGGCTATTTCTCCCTCTTCCTTTCCCATTCCTTCCCATTCCTTCCCAATCCTCTCCTCTCCTCTCTGCTGCTTCCTCATTTACTTTCTTCCAGAAAAATCACTAAGTCTTTCTGGGTGCCTGGTATTATGATGGTGCTTGGAGATTTTGAGGCATATAAGACATTACATCCTGTTCTTATTTTGTTCATAGCACTACATTTTTTAAAAATACAATTTGTTTACACATCTCTCTTGTGGATATATTAACATTGCCATGAGTTTGTGCATAGCTTTGTGTCCAAAGTTCTAAGCACAATGCCTAGCATTTTTTGATGTGTTCAAATGATAATGAGGGAGAAAATGTGGCCTGGTGAGAAGCAAGGGAAGGGGTATTGTAGGTTAAGACAATGCTTTTCAAATTATAATGCACATATAAATTACCTGGAGATCTTGTTAAAATGCTGATTCTGATTCAATAGGTTTGAAGAGGAGCCCAAGAGATTTCACATCTCTAATGAGCCTTTGCTACTCAAAATGTGGTCTGGGAACCAGCAGCATGCATTGGCATTCAAGGTTGAGAAGCTTGATGAAAGGGAGGGTGTGATAGGGAGCAGCAGAGTCTTAGGATTGCCAAGCTTAGCCAGAAAGGGAGGCTGGGACCTGAGCCTACAGATCTCAGTGTCTACACATGGGGCAAGCGCCGAGCTAGTGCACTGGGAACCAGACACACCTGCATTCTAATCTCAGTTTGGAAAGTCCTAGCTGTACATTTTTGATGTCTGTAGGCCTCATTTTCCTTGTTGATAAATTAAGAACACAATACCTACTTTATGAGGTTGTCAATCTCCTTATTGTAATGTCCTACACTTAGTAGGTGCTCACCGTTACATGGGATAGGCAATGTGAAGTCCAGGGTGAAGACGGAAAAATACACAAGCCCCACCTGTGGGAGTCTCCAGAGTGGCCACAAGGTCAGTATGGGTGGAACTCTTGGCTACAGAGTTCTCCATTTTCTGTGTTTTGGATGCCTGCCTGTCAGGAATAAACTGTAAATTAGTTGCACAGTTGGAGCTCCAGGAGGGATTACCACTTGCCGGTCCAGCCAGGTCCACAAACATCCTCAGCAGAAGGTGCTTACTCTATCGGATTTGCTTTGGCTTCATTCACCTTTTTGCTAGACATCGTCTATTGCTTTTTTCTCTTCTGACTTCACCCTTGGGCTTTCCTGCCAAACAGTGACTCATCTTAGGCAAGGTGTGCTTTACCGTGCTTCTTCCTCATGGATCAGATGGTGGGGTTTAGCGTTCAGAGTAGTGCAGCTCAGTAGTGGAGCAGCAGTCCAGCCTGCTGTAGGCAAGAAGTTGCTTCTCTTCAGCAGGACTGGCTGCGTGTGCTCCAGCCTCTGTGCCACACGGAAGGTAGAGTCACCCCTTGTCCTCTCCCTCTTCTTTCCTCTCCCACCATTCAGTCCTCATCAGCTAGAGCACTGGCCTCCAAAATAGAGTCCACTGGAGCAGAGGAAGAAAATAATAGAATTTCCCTTTTCCATTACTTTTAACTTTTCCTATTAAAATTTCTATTATTATGCATATTTTATGGCTGGATATATCAGTGTTGTGGTACCAACAAATGAGGGTAGTTCAAAAAGTTCATGGAAAATAGAATTAAAAGATAAAATATTTTGGGGCAAAAAGTTTTTGAAATCCATTCTTAATGCTTTCATAGTATACATTTTCCACCAACCTTTTGGAGACTTGCAGCAAAGAGACTGCGGTATGTGAAGGGACGAGTTAGGCTCTGGTGGTCCTCACCTCAATGGCGAATTGAATTTTGTCCCCCTAAAAGGTATGTTGAAGTCCTAAGCCCTGGAATCTCAGGATGTGACCCTTGTGGACATAGGGTCTTAGTATATGTGAGTAGTTGGGATGAGGTCATCCTGTAGTAGGATGTGTCCTTAAATCAATATAGCTGGCACTGTTATAAGACAGAACATCATGTCACAGGAGAGGCAGAGACTGGATGGATATAGCCAAGGAATGCCAAGAATTGATGGCTGCCACCAGAAGCAAGAAAGAAGCTAGCACACTCTGACCTCAGAATCAGCCCTGAAGGCATTCTTGTCTGGCTGAAAAGCCCACGAGAGCATTTCAGGCATGGAAAGCAAAATATGTCCTACACCAAGGACCTTGGTGGCTGAGACCCCAGTGGAAAGAAGTGGTCATCAAAAAAGGGGGTACTTTTCTCTGAAGGGAGGAAAGAACTTCCACTTTGCCTATGGCCTTTTCTAAATACTGACATACTTTGTGGATTCAAGACTTCCATAGCCTCGGGTGATCATTGATGTCATACATAAGAGTGTTCATTGTTAAATTAACAACAGGAGTCACTGTGCACTAACTTCTCATGCAGGACCTCTGTCCTCAAAGAGTTACTATAGTATGAGAGTTAACTGTAAAACTTGTTCTCAAAGATTTACTTCATTTTAGTGTATTAAGTGGAGGATATTCTTATGTTGCGTAAGTTTTAGTTATGTCTAAGTATCCAACTCCATTGCTTATTTTCTTAGGTGCTTCCTTAATTAATGATACAATTTGTTCTCAAGGACTTACTTTTTTTAATGTATTAAGTGGAGGATATTCTTATGTCCCATAAGTTATAGTTATGTCTGAGAGCTCACAAAAGATGTATCATTCTTGGGTACTTCTTTAAAGTTAATTAAGTCTCTAAAAAAATTGAAATTAACTTCAAGATGCAACGACTTTGAACATCGCTTATCTTGACTGTTGAGAAACAGGTTTTTTTTGGTGTGCAAATTCTTGAACTCTTTACTTAGTATAGAGTTGGTCTTCTGTGTATGAAGTTAATTGAAAATGGATTTTAGTGGAGAATGGGGCTGGGAATGGGAGAGGGGGAAGGAGAAGGGGTGGACGTGTGGGTGGAAGAGCGGGTATAGTCAAAAGCATCACTGTATTCCTGAAGTTGTACTTATGAAATGCATGAGGTTTGTATTCCTTAAATAAAAAGGTTTCTTTGAGAAAAAAAAGAAGCTAGCAAGGATTTTACCCAGAGTTTCAGAGAGGCCATGCCTTTGCCAACATCTTAACTTTGGACTTCTGTCCTCTAGAACAGTGAGTGAATCACTCTTTCCTGTTTAAGTCACCCAGGTTGTGATGTTTGGTGCTGCTCACCCTGGGAATCTAGAACACCACTGGCCACAGCTGAATGCATGCCTGTATGATTATGCTTCACCATACCAGGGCCTGCCAGGAGGCACAGTTACACCCTTTGAGCCTCAGCAGTGCCAGCACAACCCAGATGTGCCCTGAGTCTGACCTAGAGCTTCATTCCTAAGACCTAGTGCCCACTTGAGTCTCTCCCTGGTCCTAGAGCCTTCATCTCTTCCCCAGGATCTACTGGCTACCCTGGGCCCCACTTCTAAGAGCTGTCTCTACTCTGATTCTCCTGAGCCTCCCAAGTGGTTTCTTTTTCTTTTCTTTTTTTTTTAAAGATTTATTTATTTATTTGAAGGCAAAGTTGTTACAGAGAGGCAGAGAGAGAGATCTTTCATCCACTGGTTCACCTCCCAGATGGCCACAACAGCTGGAGCTATGCTAATCTGAAGCCGGGAGCCAGGAACTTCTCCCACACGAGTGCAGGAGCCCAAGGACTTGGGCCATCTTCTGCTGCTTTCCCAGGCCATAGTAGAGAGCTGGATTGGAAGTGGAGCAGCCGGGAATTGAACTGGCACCCACATGGGATGCAGGCACTGCAAGTGGTGGCTTTACCCATTATGCCACAGTGCCAGCCCCTGAAATGGTTTCTTCACATTTGATCTTCTGCCTTGCCCCAACCTATTATTTTTTACACAAAAGCCAAAATGAGTTTTTAAAAATTCAGATAATGCTAATCCTCCGCCTGCGGCTCCAGAACACAGTTGCTCCTCTTCCAGGCCAGCTCTCTGCTGTGGCCCAGGAGTGCAGTGGAGGATGGCCCAAGTGCTTGGGCCCTGCACCCCATGGGAGACCAGGAGAAGCACTTGGCTCCTGGCTTCGGATCAGTGCAGTGCACTGGCTGCAGCGCGCCAGCCGCAGCAGCCATTAGGGGGTGAACCAATGGAAAAGGAAGACCTTTCTCTCTGTCTCTCTCTCTCACTAACTCTGCCTGTCAAAAAAAAAATTCAGATAAGATCATGTCATTTATTCTCAAAAAATATTTAGTGGTTTCCCCTTGCTCTTTGGATCTCATTCTTAGTCCATATCTATGGCAAGATACTCCCTGCTCTGGCTTTTTCTCCTGCCTCATTTGGCACCATGCCCATCTCATCTATTCTCTTTGCACATTTTCTTTCTATTAGTCAGATTTCCATTACTACAGGAATACCTAAGAAGTTACTTAGGAAGGAGCAAGGTTTATTTTGCTCATGGTTTTGCAGGCTCACAGTCCAAGATCAAGTGAGCCCCATGGTTCACCCTCTGGTGAGGCTGAAAGATGGTACTGGAGAGCCTTGTGGAGGGAGGACCACATGGTGAATCAGGAAGCAGAGACAGCAGCTACGCCCAACTCAGACTTTTGACCCTGAAATGACCTTCCAAGGATAGTGCTCCCAGTGACCTAAACAGGTCTCACTTGGCCCACTTGCTGAACACAACAATTGGATAAATTTCTACCTGCCCATCACCATCAACACAGGACTCTGGACTTTCAACATCTGCATGAAGTTGGGACCCATATCCTTTTCAAATAATAGCAATACATCAGCAAGCTCCCAGACCCAGCTAGGGTTCACTATTAAGTGAAGCCCATTCTGCCTTGTCCTCACAGCCTTTATTATATGAGGAATTAATTCACAGTTTCTGAAATTATTTAATCATAATCTCTCTTCCTTGCTAGATCATAAGCTCCAAGACGGTAGGAACCAGATTTATTTTTTTTTCATCTCTTCACTCCCAGCCCTCAAAACAATGCCTGATATGTAGTATTTGCTCACAAAATATTTACTGAATAAAAGCATGAGTTTGGGACTTCTCTTAACCTTCCCAGTCCTAGTAGGGATGTTGCCCCATCTTACCTTGACAGTCCCTCCCTCCCCCAAGGTGGGCTAACGACTCCCTAACTCCACCCTGGTGACTGGACCCTGTGACTTACTCTCTCAATGGCCCACACTGCCTACCTTCTCACTGCTCCTGGATGTGCCCCTGGTCTCCGCCTGCCAGGATACACCCAGCACTCCATCTCCAAGGCTCTGGTACTGAAGTAGGCCTTCCTCATTCTGCAGAGTACCTTTGAGGCTGGAAGCATGCATTTCTCTGAGCACTTGCTTTGGGACCTCCATGTCTATTCCAGGTCTCACTCCCCTGAGCTGCCCTACCCCAAATGCATGGAGACAATCATTCCAGGTCTCACTCCCCTGAGCTGCCCTACCCCAAGTGCATGGAGACAATCACTCCAGGTCTCACTCCCCTGAGCTGCCCTACCCCAAGTGCATGGAGACAATCACTCTAGGTCTCACTCCCCTGAGCTGCCCTACCCCAAGTGCATGGAGACAATCACTCCAGGTCTCACTCCCCTGAGCTGCCCTACCCCAAGTGCATGGAGACAATCACTCCAGGTCTCACTCCCCTGAGCTGCCCTACCCCAAATGCATGGAGACAATCACTCCAGGTCTCACTCCCCTGAGCTGCCCTACCCCAAGTGCATGGAGACAATCACTCCAGGTCTCACTCCCCTGAGCTGCCCTACCCCAAGTGCATGGAGACAATCATTCCAGGTCTCACTCCCCTGAGCTGCCCTACCCCAAGTGCATGGAGACAATCATTCCAGGTCTCACTCCCCTGAGCTGCCCTACCCCAAATGCATGGAGACAATCACTCCAGGTCTCACTCCCCTGAGCTGCCCTACCCCAAGTGCATGGAGACAATCATTCCAGGTCTCACTCCCCTGAGCTGCCCTACCCCAAGTGCATGGAGACAATCACTCCAGGTCTCACTCCCCTGAGCTGCCCTACCCCAAGTGCACTGGAGACAATGGGAGGATTTGAGGAGCTCATGAGGAGACCCAGGGGCTGACTTGGGAGCATTACCATGAGCTGTGTTTCTTGGAAAATCCAATGTGGGCCTCCATTCATGCTGAATAAGCACAATACAAGGGTGGAAATCTTTGTGAACATTTGCCATTGGAATAAATAGCTAATTTTTTTTAAGCTGGAAACTATTGATTGATGAATAGAGAGCAAGTCCAAATCTCATTATAATAAAGGAAGTAAAACATAGAAAAGGGAAGGAAAAACATGAGGATCTCTTTCAATGAGGTATTGTGCTTGCTGGAATAGAAACTAATTTTATCTGTATCACTCAATAAGTATCACATACAGTGGAAGCAAAAATAACGTTAGTGTTTACACTTCCTGAGGCAATTTGAGACAACACCCATAATCCTGTAGCAACATGAAACAAGCATTGAGCAGGTTACGCATCACAATTTCATTTCACAACCCCCCATGGAGCTGGGTGGGAAGGCCCTGCTGTTTCCATAAAATGTTCGAATCACAATTGATTTTGTCTCCAATAGATCCACTGCCTGGCACTGGGAACTTTCCCGAACAGTTGTTTCTCTGAGGCTTTGTGCTTTCAGTTACCAGAGGGTGGACCACGTTATTAACCCCCTGGACTTGGCCAAGCAGCAACAATTCTTTGAGCTTCAGTTTCTTTGTTTGTATTTGTAACTCTGGAAGATTATCTTCATGGCTGTCTCCAGATCTTCTCCTGTTTTGTCCTGGGAAACCTTGAAGAAGTCTGCTTGGGGCAGCAGATAAGCATTTGTTGACAAGGGGTTTGAGAATTGCCAGAAAGATACTAGTTGATTCTCCCCTAGAAATGAATATGAACTTGGGGGATGGGAAGAAAACAAAGCAGAGAGGGGAACAAGTTGGTGGCCTTCCCAACAGGGTAAGAAGATCCCCCATTTTAACAGGGAGATCTGATGTCCAGTTCAAAGTGGTTTGTGTTGTGCTTTCATATAAATGACTCACTCCTCTGTGTCTCTAAATCTTCAACACAGTCTGACAGATGTCGTGCGTGTGTGTGTGTGTGTGTGTGTGTGTGTGTGTAGAATACACACAACAGTTAAGTTGCCCCTCTGGGTCAATTCTAGGGTGAAGACATTGAAACAACAATGAATCAGAATGGAGACCGAGAATTTGGAAATGACATGGAGTCACATGGAGTCAGGGGGGAGACTGTGAAGACATTAGTCCCCTGGAATTGACAGAAGCTTGGAAGGAATGGCTTTTCTGGGGACATTGGGGGAGCATTTTAACACACCCAATTCTTTCTCAAGGAGATGGAAAACGGGAGTACACTCGGGTTACTGGCAAAATGAGGAAAATACACATAATAGAGAAACAGAAATTGCTGTGAACACTTACCATTGGAATAGTTATCTTGATTATTGCTGGAAATTGCCCCGTCCTGATTAGTTTATGTGGTTGTCTTAGGTTGAGAGGAGCCATCAGATGGATAATATATGTGAAATGCTTTTGCAATGTCAACTGTTGTTGTCACTGTTTTAGGGGTCTCACAGCCCTCTCTGCTGTGTCCCCAGACTTTGTGACCTAGTTTCATATCTGGAAAGCATTACACAAAGGTTATTATTCATTCTTACTGGTTCTTAGAGATCAAGAAACAGCTGATGGGGCAACATCTTTCTGAGCATGCTTTGGTAATTGCTAGAATAAATGCAAATCTGAGAAGCTTGGCAGAAGTCTGAAGAGATTGAGCAATTTCCTGCTTTACAGGGAAGGAATTAAAATATGACATTAAACAAACGAAAAAATGAATGATCAATGGGAGGCAATTCAGCTCCTTTTCTAGATGACAGAGAGTGATGGGACCCAAAAGAGAGGCATATAAAGGAAGTTATCCAGGTAAGGAGTAGAGGCAAAAGCAAAAGAGATCATCTCTACTTTATCTAAGGTTACAGGGACCTGAGAACAATTAAGCAGATTGTATAAAGGTTAAGTTGTCTGATAAAAATGATAAAATCCAGTGGAAAGCCTGGAGAAATTTGTGGGATAAGTTAAATGTCAGACAAAAATAAAGAGGCCACTCTCTCGTGCATTGGACTGAAGCAGTGATGGCCAGCATCCCCAGAATGGAAGACACTGACTCAGTGGAGCTGTCAGGCTGTGTCTGCGAGATTAGGTGATCACTAAGATGTGAAATGGTAAAGACTCACTGGGCTGTTGACCTGACTGACTGTACCTATCACATTTTCATCCAAACAGATTCTCCTTTCCATTTCTGTTAGCCTCTGGGAGGAGAAGGAATGGAGTCAGAGTGCTTGGGTAGAGGTGAAAGCAACAGGAACTCTACAGCTAGAAAGTATAGCTCTCAGAAGGGCAGTCAGGGCTGGTATAGGGTTGGGAGGTCTTCCAGCACTGATTCATTGTGGACATCATTCAGAAGGCAGGAAGTCCAGGAATGTATATGTGCCACGTGGACTCTGGCACAAAGGTCATATTAATTTTTATGTCTTTTAGGTAGCAGTGGGCCATTGTGGTGTGTGCTTGAAGGAGCTGACAGAGTGAGATGCTAGAGAGCAGCCCATGTGGCAGGTGGAACCTGCAGCTCTGCCACTGTCTTCCACCATGATCTTGGGCAAATAATCTGCCCCTTCCGAACTTCCGGTTCCTCATCAGAAGATTAAGTTTAACCAGATCTCCCTTATTGCCTCAAATAGGCTACCGTACTTATCAGTGCTTTGGCATGGTTAGGCTCGGAACACAGGTGAAGTATATGATGTGATTTTAGGTGGAAAATGATATATTTGTTTTTGGAAGACTTCCAGTCCTCTTTGAGGGTCACTGCTTCCTTTTATATGAGTTCCCTCTGTCTACCACAAAACTAGACTGTGTCTCAAGAGATTGTCAACTATTCCATACACAGTGTCTATTGATCAATAATTTGTGAAGGGTTTAGCACACGCCAGACCCTGTGCTCAGCACTGGAGATTTGAAGAAAAATTGGACATCGGTCTTGCCAGGTTGGAATCCACATCCTAAGAAAGAAAGCTATACCTGGACGGGAGGTGAATTCCTATCACAGAAGTCTTAATGCAGTGCTGTGGGAGATGAGAGCTGAGAAGGGGGAGCCCAAGACAGAATGGGAAAGTCTCTCAAAGCCTGGGATAACACCTGCTCCAAGATGTGACGGCTTAGTAAGAGGTCCTCATTGAGAGTGCAGGAGGAGACGGCTTTTGCAGGCAGGGGAATAGCATGAGTGAACGCATGAGCACATGGAGGTACTTGATATATTTAGGGCATGAAAAGAAGGCTGATGACAACAGTCTTGAGCTAAGGGAACCACAGGGACAAAACATGACACTGAACAGGTTACTGGAGGACAGGTTCAAGAAAGAAACTTAGGGTATATTGGAACACAGATGGAGTATGAACACAGGATAGGTTTCCTGAATAAATCCTATTTGGTCATGATGGATTATCCTCTTTACATATTATTAGGTTGAATTTGCTAAAGCTTAGTAATGACATTTTGTGGTTATGTTCTGTAGGTTTCTTTATTGTAATGTCATTGTTTGATTCTGTTATCAAGATAGTGCTAACCTCACAGGATAAATTGGAAATGTTTCCTTTTTATACTGGTTTGTATTGCTACTGTAACAAATTAGCACACATTTTGTGGCTTACAGTAACAAAAATGTATTATGTTACAGTTCATGAGGTCACAAGTCCAAAATGAATATTACTGGGCTAAACTCAAGGTCTTGACAAGGCTTGATTCCTTCTGAAGGCTCTAGGAGTGAATCTGTTATCTTGCTTTTGTTAGTGCTTTGCGACTGCCCCAATTCCTTCACTCCTGGCCACTTTTTCCATCTTGAAAGCTAGCAGTATAGCAATTCCCAGTACCTCATTCATTCTCACTCCCACGTCCTACTCTTTGACTTCACTTGTGACTACCCAGGGCCCACTCAGAAAATGCAGAATCAGCTCCCATTTCATGATCCTTAACTTAATCACACATACGAGTCCTTTTTTCCCATGTAAGATAAGACATTCGTAAGGTTGAGGGATTATAGGATGTGGGTATTTGTGAGTGATCATTATTCTGCCTGCCACACTCTTCACTCTTCTGAGAAGAGTTTGTGTAGGATTGGGAGGTAGTATTTCTTCCTTAAAATTTTGATATAATTTGCTGATGAGGTCATCTGAGCATAGAGTTTTTCTTTATGGAAAGATTTATTGTTACAAATGCAATTTCTTTAATAGGAAGAAGACTGCATGCAAGATTATCTACTGCCTTTTTTAAAAACTTTTATTTAGCAAATATAAATTTCCAAAGTACAGCTTATGGATTACAATGGCTCCCCCCCCATAACTTCCCTCCCACCCACAACCCTCCCATCTCCCGCTCCTTCTCCCATTCCATTCACATCAAGATTCATTTTCAATTCTCTTTATATACAGAAGATCAGTTTAGTATATATTAAGTAAAGATTTCAACAGTTTGCCCTCACATAGCAACACAAAGTGTAAAAATACTGTTTCAGTACTAGTTATAGCATTAATCCACATTGAACAACACATTAAGGGCAGAGATCCTACATGAGGAGTAAGTGCACAGTGACTCCTGTTGTTGATTTAACAAATTGACACTCTTGTTTATGGCATCAGTAATCTCCCTAGACTCTAGTCATGAGTTGCCAAGGCTATGGAAGCCTTTTTAGTTCGCCGACTTCAATCTTATAAGGTCATAGTCAAAGTGGAGGTTCACTCCTCCCTTCAGAGAAAGCTACCTCTTTCTTTGATGGCCCCGTTCTTTCCACTGGGATCTCACTCACAGTGATCTTTCATTTAGGTCTTGTCCTTTCTTTCTTTCTTTCTTTCTTTCTTTCTTTCTCTTCTTTCTTTCTTTCTTTCTTTCTTTCTTTCTTTCTTTCTTTCTTTCTTTCTTTCTTTCTTTCTTTCTTTCTTTCTTTCTTTCCTTTCTTTCTTTCTTTCTTTCTTTCTTTCTTTCTTTCTTTCTTTCTTTCTTTCTTTCTTTCTTTTCTTTCTTTCTTTCTTTCTTTCTTTCTTTCTTTCTTTCTTTCTTTCTTTCTTTCTTTCTTTCTTTCTTTCTTTCTTTCTTTCTTTCTTTCTTTCTTTCTTTCTTTCTTTCTTTCTTTTCTTTCTTTTCTTTCTTTCTTTCTTTCTTTCTTTCTTTCTTTCTTTCTTTCTTTCTTTCTTTCTTTCTTTCTTTCTTTCTTTCTTTCTTTCTTTCTTTCTTTCTTTCTTTCTTTCTTTCTTTCTTTCTTTCTTTCTTTCTTTCTTTCTTTCTTTCTTTCTTTCTTTCTTTCTTTCTTTCTTTCTTTCTTTCTTTCTTTCTTTCTTTCTTTCTTTCTTTTTTGCCAGAGTGTCTTGGCTTTCCATGCCTAAAATGCTCTCATGGGATCTTCAGCCAGATCCGAATGCCTTAAGGGCTGATTCTGAGGCCATAGTGCTGTTTAGGACATCTGCCATTCTATGAGTCTGCTGTGTATCCAGCTTCCCCTGTTGGATCATTGTCTCCCTTTTTTATTCTATCAGTTAGTATTAGGAGACACTAGTCTTGTTTGTGTGATCCCTTTGACTCTTAGACCTATCAGTATGATCAATTGTAAACTGAAATTGATCACTTGGACTTTGACTAGTGAGATGGCATTGGTACATGCCACCTTGATGGGATTGAATTGGAATCCCCTGGCACATTTCTAATTCTACCATTTGGGGCAAGTCAGCTTGAGCATGTCCCAAACTGTACATCTCTTCCTTCTCTTATTCCCACTCTTATATTTACAGAGATCACTTTTCAGTTAAATTTAAACACCTAAGAATAATTGTGTGTTAATAACAGAGTTCAACCAATAGTATTAAGTAGAACAAAAAAAGTACTAAAAGGGATAAAGTATTAAGTTGTACATCAACAGTCAGGACAAGGGCCGATCACCTCACTCTTTCTCATAGTGTCCATTTCATTTCAACAGGTTTCCTTTTTGGTGCTCAGTTAGTTGTCACCCTTTTGAGAGAGATTTGGTAGTTATGCCTTTTGTGCCATTTCATTGAAGGTGCTGAATTTATTGGTGTAAAGTTATTGAAAATATTCCGCTATCCTTTAGATATATGGAATATTCTGTGATATATATCCTATCATTTGTAATACTCATTATTTGTGTCTTTCTTTTTTATGCTTGTGATCAATGTGTATAGAAGTTTATGTATTTTATTAATATTTTCAAAGAACCAAGTTTGGGTTTTATTAATTTTCTCACTTGATTTCTTTGTTTTAGTTTATTTATATGACTCAGTATTACTTCCTTTCTTCTCTTACCCTAAGTTTAATTTACTCTTTTTCTGGTTTCTTAAGATTTGAGCTTAGGTCCCCGATTTGAGGCTTTTCTTTATTTCTAACATAAATGCCTTCATGCTATATGTTTTCCTCTAAGCCTTGTTTTTCACTTCATTTTATGATCTTTGAAATGTTGTGTCTTTGTGTTAGTGCAGTTCAAAATGCTTTATGTTATCTCTTATGACCTCTTCTTTGACACACAGTGTATTTGTAGTTGTGTTGTTCAAACTCTAAGTATCTAGGGAGTTCTTGGTTGCTGATTTTTTGCTTTTGGTGGTTTAAAAATGTTACTCCAGGGGCAGGTATTGTGGTACAGCAGGTGGAAAATGTAATTATACTTTGCATTGTTTTCTAAGAGCAGTCTCATGTCATTGTTATCTTTGTTCCTTATATATGATTTTTTTATATCTAACTTTTAAAAAGATTTTTGCTTTATCATGGATTTCAAACAATATGATTATGATGTTCCTTTATATACTTTCTATAATGTTCCTTTTTTAAGAAAAACTTTTTTGTTCTTATAGTTTTTATCAAACATGAGAACATTTTTCTTCAGTGTTTCTTGAAAATTTTTTGTATCCTGCTCCCTGTTTCATTCCTTCTGTTTTAGGGTCACCAATTACATAGGGGACAGACTACTTAAAATGATTCCCCAGATCAGTATAGTGCTTGGTTCAATGTTTTTAAAGATTTATTTATTTGTTTTATTTGAAAGTTAGAGTTACAGAGACATAGAGGCAGAGAGAGAGAAGTCTTCCAGCCACAGGTTCACTCCGCAGATAACTGCAAGCAACAGGTCTCCCATGTGGGTGCAGGGACCCAAGGACTTGGGCCATCCTCTGCTGCTTTCCCAGATTAAGGTGAGATTGCTTAAAGGGTCTGAATTTCAAAGTGCTATAGGACTCCAAAACTGGGTCCACTCACCCTGCCTGCAGCAAGCCAATAACTGGCACTGGATAGAAAATACCCTCCATTGGTAGGAGAAAATAGTTCATTTGCAATGCACAGTCAGGCAGCTGATGCTCAATTCCAGGACTCCCCCGAGGAATTCAGGGCAGAGAACCTCATCCATCAAAGTAGGGCTTGAGCAAGCATGAGCAGCTCATGTGTGGGCCTATGGTTGGTCCATGGAGCCCATGGCCTTTCTTCGATTGGTCAGCAACAGGAGGCTGTGTCCTTCTAAAGATGCCATGATGGCATGGTGGGCCTGTCTGGGGTCTACAGGTAGTTTGGCTGTTGCTTTGATCAGGGCTTGAACTTCCTGGAGAAAATCTCAAAATAGATTCTTGTGGTGGTGGGATTCAGCCATGGAGGCAGAAATTGAATTCTGAATTTTGCAGTCCGGAGTCCTGTAGGGCCAGCCTGAGCCTTGAACAGCTCCCTGAATTTAGCGAGTTAATGTTTGGTAGAGAGTTGACTTGCAATTACACACAGTGATGACTGGGGAACTGCAAGCTAAGGGAGAGAGGCTGGAGCCTGATAAAGTCTGCATTGAAGGCATTAGGAATGGGACTTGGTTTCAAGAGGCGCCTCCAATCCAAAAGAATAATACCATGGTCACCAAAACTCAGAGTAAGGAAACCTAGAGTATATTGGAGGCAGGACACTAATCCCAATATGCCTCAGTCCTGTACAGTCAGATGCCTTGGGACTGTAGCTTGTGTCACCTCCTGCTGAAAGCTTTACTAGAGGGGCTGGCACTGTGGCTTAGTGGGTTAAGCCACCATCTGTGGTGCCAGAATTCCATATGGGCTGGCGGTTCGATTCCTGACTGTTCCACTTCCTACCCAGCTCCTTGCCAATGTGCCTGGGAAAGCAGCAGAGGATGACCCAAGTCCTTGGGCCCTTGCACTCATATGGGAGATTTAGAGGAAGCTTCTGGCTGCTAGCTTTGGATTGACCCAACTCCGGCTGTTGCGACCACTTGGGAAGTCAACCTGTGGATGGAAAAACTCTCTTTCTCTCTCTCTCCTGCTCTCTCTGTCTGTAACTATACCTCTCAAATAAAATAAATAAATCTTTAAAAAAAGAAAGCCCCACTAGAATAAGACAGGGGAGCCCCTGCTCACCACTGGATGCTGAAGCCCTGACTTACCTTTGGGTCTAGTGACTCCACCTGCTCCTGGTCCCATGGCCATAGTGGATTTGCCTTGTTTTCTTGAAGAACATTTCTGCCCACATTTCCAGGGAAACAGGCTTGAGCCCCATGAGGTCTCCTAGCACCCCAACATTAAACTCAAGGCTGAGAAATGAAGCCATCCTCCCAGGGCCTCCATCCTGCCCTTCAGGGTTATGCTAATCTCTGCAGTGGCAGAGTTAGGATAACTGGCTTTCTTTCCTTGTAGTCATTCAGCTTTTCTAGGAGGGAGGGACTCCCTTGAGATAAGAAATAGGGTCAGGCAGCTCCTTGTGCTACGGGGGACCTGGCAACCTGCAGGGCTGAGCATCACTGATGACTGCTCTCTAAGAGATTGACGTGGAGTTATCAGGAGACTGAATCTCTCCTCCAGGCCTAGAATCCTCATTTCAAATAAGATGACCAAATGGCCCAGCACATCTTTTCCTTGCATCTCTTCGGAATTCAATATCATTTCTCTTCTGGCTTCTTTTTCTTGAAGGAGAGTCCGCAGGAAACAGTGCCAAGGAGGTACAGTCAGAATGCGACTCCCCAAGTGACGGTGGAGGCTTCTTTGTCAGGGCAAGCTGTGGGTCTTCTGTCACGATGATCTATGATTGTAGTAATGCAGACACCAAGTGTCATTTCGGTGCACATTACATAGCCGCCTCTGTTGGCTGCAGGGTACAGCACAGCTGTGTCCAATACTTCTGTTGAATCAGCTGCAAAGCCTGGTACAGGTCAGGACACAAAATAGGTGTCCAGTAAATACTCACTGAATGAACAAACTAAGAGAGTTCCATTGTGGTCATGGACTTGGAACGGCCACATTTGTTGTGCTTGTCCTGGGTGAATGGTATCAACCACATGGCACAGTAAAGCTGCAAACAAAACTTCACCTGCCACAGGGAGTCTTCCAGCCTGGGGGAGAACAAAGTGGAGAGTTGTAATGCCTACCAAAGCAGGGACTCACAAGTCCCAGGAGAAAGAGCTCACTTAGTATTAACTTCTTCCTCAAACAGGAACCTGTGGAAGCAATATTTGTCTGTTTTCTAATAAGCATGTTCAGAAACCTTTCCTACGCTTCGGGAATTTTCTGCATTGTGAAACTCACCTCCCCTGGGGAAAGCCACACACTTGCTTTCCCACCTTCCTTGCAGCTAAGGCATATTCACAGTTCCAAATTCTGCCAATCGCAAACACCCATGGGAGACTTTGGAAGGAAAATAGCAGAGTCAGAAAATAAGGGCTGTAACTCTTTTTTTTTTTTTTTTCATGAGGGTGACTGTGGGGCATGGGCTTCTGGGCTTGTAGGACCCAGTGCCAGGGGTGGGGGGTTTTGCTGGAGCCAGCCACAGAGTAGTCCGAGTGTTGTCCCTGGTCATACAAGCTCCAAGCCTGGCCTCCTGGCCCTGCTGGAGATTTTTCTCAACATATTTGAATAGATTCTTTTTCTGCTTAAGGTAACCAAATGGGGGTTCTCCTATGTATAACTCCAAACCTGACTTTCCCACTTATGTGACTTTGTCAAATGAACTCATTTGTTCTGTGATTCAAGGTTTAGCCTCTGAAGAGTTGCTAAGTCAGGATGAATAAGCTAAACCTCAAACTTGCTGGAAGGAATGAGTAGAAATCTTGCATCTGCTTCCTCTGCAGAAAAAGGGGGATTTCATTCACACACTGGGAAATCACAGCAAACCTGCCTCACTGTGTTGAAACGAGACGAATGCAAATGAAGGCACTGGGCGCTGTGTGTCTGGTCCCAGGTTCATGCCTCCCTTCAGTCACAGTATTGATCTGGGTTCTGGAGGACTTCAGTGAGTCTCCGAGTTGGTGATTGCTAGGGGGCCTAGTGCATGTACTTGTAATATGTTGGTCTTTCTCCATGTTCATTTGGGTTTTTATTGTTTACAAACTTCTTTTTGTATCAAGAGAAAAATAGCCAACACATGTTTGACAGAAGGTTCTGCCCCAGGCAAAAGGATCAGTAATATAAGTTTGGTGGGGGCTCTTCTTGAAGTGAGGATCGTAAAACATTTTTTTCTTTTTGTGTTCTTCTCCTCTCCTAGTTTGGATCTTTGATCCTTAAAACTTCACTCCTACCTTACCCTCGTCTCCATTCCCCCATCCACAAAAGGAAACCCATAACACCCACACATAAAGGTTTAATTCTTGGGGTCTCTCCACAACTCTAAAGGATTCATGCAAAAATCCTGAAGAAAATAGGGAGCCCCCATCCCTTGTTCCCAACCTCCTGGGTCAAGACCATTTTTTGACATGATTCACGCCCAAAACTTGAAGACACTGACGTATGTGGATGGATCAAACCTACTCAGTCTGTATCCTAAAGAAGAGAAGCTATTGTGTGGAAAGTGGGGCTTGGGGGACTGGCACTGTGGTGTAGCTGGTAAAGCTGCTGCCTGCAATGCAGGCATCTAGTTTGAGTCCCAGCTGTTACACTTCCGATCCAGGTCTCTTCTATGGCCTGGGAAAGCAATAGAAGATGGCCCAAGTTCTTGGGCCCCTGCACCCATGTGGGAGACCTGTAAGAAGCTCCTGGATCCTAGTTTCAGATCAGCTGAGCTCCGATCACTGCAGCTGTTTAGGGAGTGAACCACCAGATGAGGATCTTTCTTTCTCTGTCAATCTGTCTCTCTCTATCTCTGCCTCTCTGTAACTCTGCCTTTCACATAAATAAATAAATCTTAAAATAAAAAAAAGAAAGAAAGTGAGGTTTGGAGACCAAGAAGGGAGCTGTGGATAGACATCCAAGTCACTCAGGAACTTCTTTGCAGTTGCAAGAGACTTACATCAATATGGCCACAAGATTGTTTGATAGGAGACCAGTGAATGTAACTCCATGTTTACTGCTGGAAACCAAAGCTTTGTATGAAATCTTGAATTTATGGGAAGGAGTGTGGGAGCAGGAAGCGGTGTCTGTTCTTTCTCTGACCCCTCCCCCTCATTCCTGAACTACAGGAGACTAAGCCCCTGGGTTTGGGTGACCCCGTCACTGGGGCGTGTTTATTGGAAGGCTGATCTTTGCTGTACAGCATACTTCCTATCCCATTTTCTGATTGCTCTGTAACACCTATGCTGACTCTCCCTATCCCTTCTGCTTTCCCTGGGAAAAGACAATGAATAAATCAAGAAATAAAATAAAACCTTCCATGCAGTTAATGCTGGAACACGTCGCGCTAGTTTGCTCCTCTGCGTGCATCATGGTTCCAGTGAGCACACCTGGATCCCCAAGCAAGAGTGTGCAGTCATCCCAGGCCTTTCCTCCCTCTCAGTCCCAAACTTCCAGAACGTGAGCTCTGTACTACTGCACAAGTCCTTGTCCTCTCCATCCTCCAGCTACTGACCCTGCCAAATCCATAGTGCCAGTTCTCTGCCTCCAGCCCCTGCACAGTTCAGGCTCTCTCCCATGCCACCAAATTTCACCAGGTCTCTGTCCTTTCTGGGCTGAAATCCTTCAGGGTCACACTCTGGTCCAAGTTCCTATGTGATCTCAGACACATATTTTCAACTCAGCTGCCATAGCTCAGTCATCACCCGCATGTCTCCAATCACCAGGTTCTCCCTGCTCTCTCTTGGTGAAATGTCCTTTATCACCTCATGCAGTTAGCAGCCTCCTACTTATCCTTCAGGATTTGGTGAGAATGTCACCAACTCTGGGGAACAGCCTCTCTACCACTTCCGGCAGAGCATGGTACCTCGTCTCTGTGCTACCAAAACACCTCTCTCTCCTTTCTCATAGATCACTTACCATGTTGGTGTGTTATTGGTTTGCACACATGTCTTCCCACTAGCCTGTGAGGATGGGAGGGATGGGGGTGGGGCCTTCTTCATCTTTGCATCTCCAGGCCTGGAGACAGTGCCTAGCACTTAGCTAGTTGATGCTTATAAAATTGATTAGTTAATCAATAGTAAAAGCAAGTGCAGGAGCTAACCTTGAATCTAATCTAAGACATTGGTATCCTGTGACCCCAAATTGAGGCTCTTATTAAGTAGTAAGATTCTGGTCTTTATAGCTACCACTGTGCCCTCCCCAGTGGGCCACATGCACCCCTTAGGGAATCTCTTACTGTACAGGCAGCCTAAAGGCAGACACAGAAAAGGAAATGAAGCACCTCTCATTGACAAACACCTAGGTGTCTGGCATAGTAATTAACACAGAGCTCACTAATAGTTAGAGAGTAATTAATAGCTAAATGTTGCATTTAACAAAATGTTTTGCCCCTTTTCTACCCAAGCAATGATTTTCAGTTGAGGATGCTCAAAATGGCTTGAAATGGGAGGAAGTCACTCCAGACACCACCTGTATTTAAAAGGCTGTGCTCCTTGTGGGCGGCACTCATTGCTATCATTATTAACCTCCACAGTAGCGCCAACCTTTACCGAACCCCCGCCAGCCAAGGTAAAGGCACAGCATGGAAGGCAGGCCCACTTTCACAAAAATCTCTTATTTGAATATGAGTTCTGCTTGCAAAGCAAATGAATTTAGAGGGAGGCAGGTGATCATTCACAATCCAAAAAGACCCTCTGCAGTACAAAAGGATCTCCCACAGGGCTCTTTTAAATAGGAGACTCCTTAAGAGCACTTAAAATATCATTGAGTTTATAAGGAATCAATTAAGAGCTAATTCTTTCAGAAACCAATCTACTGCACACTGGGGGTGTAGCCACCTTTAGAACCGCAGCTCCAGTCTTTGTCTTGCCATCAGCCTCTGTCAGCCACCCATACACAGCCACACAGTGCCAAGGAAAGTGCCCAGGCGGGGAGAGGAGACCTGGGTCTGAGTCTGGTTTTTGGCCATCCTGGCTGGGTAAGTGCTAGCCTCAGTATTCTCAACACAAAGTGAGAGCAACCACCTTCAGGTAAGCAGTGGAAAAGGGGGACAGTTGTTCATTTGTGTGCTCAGTTATTTTTGTTCTTTGTTTTTCTCTTTTTTTATTGGGGGAGGGAAATGCCATAACAATGTGCCCCAAATTGGCTTAAACAATGCAAACATATTGTCTTGAGGTTCTGGCGTCCTGATACCTGAGATCAAGGTGTTGGCGGGGGTGATTCCACTTGGAGGTGGTGTCATGCCTCTCTCCCAGATTCTGGTGGTTTGCTGACAATCACTTGGTTTTTGTTTTGCCAACCCAGTCTCTGCCTGCATCAACACATGGTGTTTTCCCTGTGTGCACATTCAGCATGACCCCATCCTCATGGATGACCCTGCCGTGATCCCATTTCCAAGTAGGGTCCCACTGTGAGATGCTGAAGGTTCTAACTTTAATATCCAGATTTTGGTGGGGGACACCATTCAAACCATAATGACTCATTATTGCTGTGGCCTAAGTCATGGAAATGACAGCTAGGCTTGTTAGATGTTTTGTTTTTTCTTGGCTAAGATGTTGCCAAGCGAAGGATATTTTTATAGAAACCACAGCAAGCCACAAAGAGAAGTTTTGGACATAGGAATTCAGGCGAAAGGGATGTTATAGCAGACAGCAGACTGGGTTGCAACAGCAGCACCAGTGGCAGTTTTCTTCTTCCTGACATCTTCTTTTATCTTTCCTCTTTCAGAGAGGTAGTGCATTCCTCAGGGCTTTGGTTACATCCTCCTTGTCACACTGGGGAGGACGAAGGAGGCCTGGCAGCCTATTCTTATCATGACTCACTTGTGCAGGAAAATTTCTCGCACCCTGTGGAACCAGGCTTCTGCCAGATGGAGACAGAGCTCTGCCTCTCGGGGGTTCTGCTAAATCAGCCACAGAACAATGAGTCGGTCATTTCTTTCCGAGTGTGATGTCCAATATGCTCCCGAAAAAGCCAACTGATTCTGTGGTTCTATCGATCCTGTCACCATTGTCTTGCTGAAGGTTTAGAGGTCAGAGACTGAAGAAATGACTTTGGGAGTTTTAAAGTCAGTGATACATTGTTAAACTCTGGCTCATGCCCCCTCCTGCACCCACCAGATCCTGGATATTGGGGGTGGATTCATTATAGTAATGGCTCCATTTGATCTCCTTGGACCCATGCATTTGATAATTCCCCTTCATATTGCCTTTTGATGTAGCTTTGTGTCTTGCATTGACCATGGAGAGAAGGTTGAAATGTGTTTATGCTTTATTTAGGGCGTGTCCTCTTGCAACCTCCGCTACTGCTGCTGCCACCTAGTGATCAGGCTCAAGCAAGCCTGCTGGAGGATGAGACACCACATGGAGCAGAGAACTCCACCCCAGCTGAGCCTCCCAAGCTGGCCAGCCCCCAGTGGAACTGCTGCCAATCAGAGTTTCAGGAGGGGGTCCAGCTGGTATTCACAGAGTCTGACCCAGGCTGGCAGAATCGCCCAGCTGAGCTTGCCCAAGCTGCAGATTCTGAAATTTTTGATCTAAAATAAATTCTTTGGGCTATAAACCACTTGGTTTTGAGGTAGTTTGTCATGTGGTTGAAGCTTACTAACAGAGATATTTTCCCAATGGCTTTTCCTAGAGTCTGCTACCATTGGTGTGCTCATGTGTGTTGGAGTTTTAGGGGCAGTTCCATATTGCCACGTGATCGGTACTGGGAGGTGGGGCCTATTATCAGTCATGCTGTCTGCCCTTTGGAAGCCTAGGCTTTGAAGTCAATTTTAGTTCATATCACAGCA
Source organism: Sylvilagus floridanus (assembly GCA_949820135.1). Lineage (NCBI taxonomy): Eukaryota > Metazoa > Chordata > Mammalia > Lagomorpha > Leporidae > Sylvilagus > Sylvilagus floridanus. Next base: position 127,742,722 of record OX463225.1, read on the forward strand.
CTGTGTCAGGGTGCAGTAACAGCTGTAATAAACAACATAGAGTTCTCAGTTGCATGACACAATTATGGTGTATTTCTCTTCCATTTCATAGTTCATTCATATATATATATATATATATATGTATATAATGATCAGTAGCAGAATATATTTATATATAATGATCAGTAGCATATATATAATGATCAGTAGCAGAATATATTTCTATATAATGATCAGTAGCATATATATAATGATCAGTAGCAGAATATATATATATATATATATATAATGATCAGTAGCATATATATATATATATATAAAATGATCAGTAGCAGAATTGCCTGGGGCTGGCCAGTCTAAGATGTCTCAGCCAGAATGGCTTGTTTCTGCTCCATGTGATGGCTCATCTTCCAACTGGCTAGCTTGAGTCTGTTCCTACTTTTATAAATTTTATGTGTGAATGTGACAGGATGTCCAAGTATGTGGCTGAGTATTATTTCTGTGAGAGTGTTTCCTGAAGAGATTAACAGTTGAATGGGTAGATTGAGTTAAAAAAAAAAAAAAAACACTCTTTCCAATGTAGGTGGGCCTCACCCAAATCACTGAGGGCTTGAATAGAACCGGAAGGTAGATGAAGGGAGGATATGCTATTTTTGTTTCCTGAGGGCATAGACTGGTGCTGGATATTCTTATGCCCAAGACTCTCCAGCCCTCAGGCCTTCTAACTTTACTACCAGGTTTCCTGTGTCTTCAGCTTGCACATAACACATGGTGGGACTTCTCAGCCTCCATAGTTATGAGAATGATACATTATAATAAATTTCTTTATATAAAAGGAATGTTCAAAAAGTTTACGGAAAATGTGTCTTATGAAAAAAAGCCATGCATGGATTTGAAAATTGTTTATACCAAAGTAAATCTGTACTGACTTGTTATAACATGTGTGGACCTGATCTAGTTTGAGGCTTTAAGAAGGATGGGGCATCAGTATGAAAAGAGTCCTTATGACAGCAATCTGAGTTCTGGTGAAATCACTGACACATTGTGAAGAGTTTTCAGGGACAATTCTCCCCAGTAAATCAACAGTTCATAAAAGGCTAACTCATTTTAAGAAGGGTTGAGATGCTGAAGATGAAGTCCGTGGCGACAGACCATCCACATCCATTTGTTTGTGCTCTGGTGAAAAAGGACCAATGATTAACAACAGGAAAAATAGCCAACATTAGAGACATATCAGTTAATTAATTCAGTTTACAAAGTTCTGGCTGAAAAATTAAAGTGGAGCAAACTGCCCACTCAATGGGTATCAAAACTGCTGCACCCAGGTCACTGCAAACAAGAGTGGGAATTTTAAGCAAGTAGGGTCAAGATCTTGAGGTATTCCTTACAGGAATTGAAACAGGAGATGAAATATGGCTTTGCTAGTAGGATCCTGAAGACTCAGTACAGTCAAAGCATTGGCTCCCAAGAGGTAGAAGTCACAGCAAAAGTCCCTGAGCAGAAGCAAAGAACACAACAACAACTGTCTGGGATGCACAGGGCATTTTGCACACCAGCTTTCCAAAGCCCAAAGAACAATGACATCTGCTACTTAGGGAACTTTTTTTGAGAAACTGAGTCAAAACCTTGGCAGAAAAATATCCAGAAAACGTACAGCAAACAGTCCCTCTCCACCATGACAAGGCTTCTGCTCACTCTTCTCATCTTGTGAGAGCTTTGGTGGTAAACCACCAGATATGTATCTTACAGTCCTGTTTCGGCTTTTTCTGCTTTCTTTTTGTTTCCTGATTTAAAAAAATGTTTAAGGGACACCCATTTTTCTTCATTTAATAATGTACAAAAGACTGTATTGATATGGCTGCATTCCCAGAATCCTCATTTTTTTTAGGGGTGGACTAAGTGACTGTTATTATCACTTACCAAAGCATTTTGAACTTTTATGGAACTTATGTTGAGAAATAAAGTTTGTATTTTTTATTTTTAATTGCATTTTCCATGAACTTTTTTAAGTTCCCATGTGTATACTCACTTGCTTCTATTGGTAGATATATAGATAAAGAGACATTTATGTATATATTTATGCATACATATACAGAAATATTTATCATCTATCATCTATCTATCTCTATCTTCTATTGGTTATATTTCTCTAGAAATTCAAGACCAGGATCCCCTAGTGTTTCCTTTAAGTTTCTTATTCTGTTTCCTGTATCCAGCCAGCAGCAAAGGAAGAAGAATGAGCATAGAGAACCTGGTGGGACTTGTTTTAGGATTTAGGGCTGGAAGAAGCGTAAAGTTTTTCCTCCTCCATCTCCTTGGCTACAGCTAGTCCTTTGGGGCTGCCTGGATATGAAACAAGGCTAGGAACATGACCTGGCAATGTGCAAAGGAAAGAGAAAAGATAGATATTGCTGAGTATGAAAGTCTGTCCCATGGAGCCCCTTGTGAACTAGAAACTGGACAAGTTGTTCCACCTCTCTGAGTTCAGTTTCCTCATCTGTAAAATGGAGGCGATAGGAGTACTGTTGAGGTTAGTGATGAATATGTAAACTGCCTACACTCGATGGCTCAGCCACACACTTTGGTTTTGAGTGTAATAAAGAGGCATCTGGATTTCAAAGTCATTTGAGCATGGTTTTCAAGTGATCACTCTAGCCACTGTGTTTCATTGTAAACTTTTTTAAAAAGATTCTTTATTTGAGAGGTAGAGTTACAGACAGAGAGAGGGAGAGACAGAGAGAAAGGTCTTGCATCCACTGATTCACTCCCCAAACGGCTGCAATAGCTGGAGGTGAGCTGATCCAAAGCCAGGAGCCAAAAGCTTCTTCCAGGTCTTCCACATGAGTGTAGGGGCCCAAGGGCTTGGGCCATCTTCCACTGCTTTCCCAGGCCATAGCAGAGAGCTGGATCAGAAATGGAGCAGCTGAGACACAAACCGGTATCCCATATGGGATACCAGCACTGCAGGAAGAGGCTTACCCAACAAAACCACAGAGCTGGCCCCTGTTGTAAACTTTTAAGCACAAATAGAAATAAGTGGTCACATAGAATGGCAGAACTGAAATAACTCAAGTTGTGTTTCATCATTGCCACAAGCACTGCTTATTTTTAATGTGTGGCTCCGATTCAGAAATATCTGATCACGCAAATGTTGAAGACACAAACTTCTCCAAAAGAGAATATGAAGCATGCTTTGACATTATGAACTTACTGGGAGCTCATCAAGTTCACTTCCATGTATAGCATTCATTTGAGGAATAAGTAATGAAATTGTACTACTTTGAAGGTAGTTTTGCATGGCGGGCAGTTGAAAAGTAATCTGCTATGGGTGTCAAATTCACCCTTAAGCAGAGGATTGGTCTTTTGTGACTTTTCCTCGCTGGCACTAAATTTCCACTGTGTTTCTTGGGTCTCCCAAGAATTTTCCTAGGAAGCAGAGAGACTGCACAGACCTCTGGGATTCCAGGTCTCAGATTCAGACACATGTTGTGCCCTAGATCATTAGCTGTTCACTGTGTGATGAGGCAAAGCCGTGACCCATCCAGTAGACCAAGCATGGAAATGGACAAAAGGATCCTGATCCCTACCTCCCTCTCTTTTATCCATTGTTTACTCCATCGCCCAGCTCTATTTACCACTGGCTGCCTGTAAGATAGTTTTGTACAGTTGTCCTGTGGGCCACATGAATAAGTCCTAAGTTCAAGTAGATCTGTTCTCATCTATGACTTGTTTTTCAAATGTCACATTTTCATGTTAATGGAACCATGGTTTTCCCAGTCTCAGCCCGTTCACTTCCATTTCTCACAGCTAATCAAAAAGTCCTTTCCTTTTCCAACTCAGTTTGTATTGCAGCCCCATCCAGCCATGCTCCGCTGTCAGTCTTCCCTAAAACCACTTGCATCATGTCCCTGGGGCTGTTGCTCCAAGACCGCCTCCCTGAAGTGGCCAGGAAGCTGGAGCCATGGATGTGAAGACCCTAGCTCTCACTAGAGGCCTTTCCAAGACCTAAGTCTGTGTCTGACTCTCCAGGAGAGAGCCCTGTTTTTCTTCATACGTGAGAGGGATGTGCTAACATCTATTTTGTGATCAAGAAAAGAACCTCTGGACGGTATGTGAAAATATAATTGCCTCAAGTCACACACTCACTCTCCTTCAGATTGCTGTGAGTTGACTGGGCTCAGCCAGGCAGCTCTTTTGGTCTCTCTTGGGCTCTATCATTCAGTTGCAGTCAGGGATTCTTGGCTGGGGTGCTGGGGCAGCTGGGCCACTTTTTCTTCTTCATGCAGTCTCAAGACCTCTCTGTGTGGCCTCTCAATGTCCTCTCTCAATGTGGTCTTTCCAGAAGGATAGCCAACTTCTTATTCACGTGGAGGTGCAGCATCTCCCAAGATTAAAAAAAGCAGAAACTGCAGCCTTATCAAACTTAGTCCCTAACTGGCACAGTGTCAGTTCTGCCATGCCTGGTTTGTTAAACCATGTCTCAGGGAATCTCAACTTCAACAAAGAAGGAGTTTGTACAGAGATGTGTATACAGAGAGGTGTGGAGACCAGCTCGTGTGCTCTGGGTCTTCCCATAGGAAAAACACGTTCCCCCTTGCAAATCTCATCCTGGCGTGGCATCAGCAGAAAGTCCAGGATATTGGTCACTGAATAATATGGATGGGGATCCTGGGAAGAAGTTCCTCCAAAGCGAAATCCCAAGAAGGAGGACAAATTATTTGCTCCCCACTCATCAACACATAGTGGTGAAAAAGAGACAGGAAAATGATATTTATTCCTGTGTTAATAAAGGGGGAAAAAGATGTGACCAACACTGACTCACAGCACCTCTGGAATTCAGCCTGACACACGGTCCAATTTCTCTCATTTGAGACAACAGATATTCCCTGATTCAGGCTCCCTTACATATTTTAGGAGTGGTTCTACTCAGATCTTGGTTTTACCCTCTGAGCTCCATCCCTGAGTTATTCTTCCCTTGTCACAAGAATGACTCATGGCAGTCTCTGCATAGTTCAGAATCTGCTTCCTGCCCTGTGGGAAGCTGGGGGCCTAAGGGGCAGGCAATTGGGGTGGCTAGACTATGGAAATGCCTCCAACAAACCACACCCCTGCTGTTCTTAGCCGTCTGTAGCTGGCCTTACTCTGGGCCAGCCCTGTGCCCTGCGTGAACCAGTGGAATGTGGCAGCAGTAACACTGTGCCATGTTTGATCCAAAGGCTTAAGAAAACCTGACAGCTCCTGATTCTGTGCTTTTGGAGTCCCTGTGCTGCCATGTAAGGAGTGTGGTTACCCTCACTGGAAAGACCATACGAGAAGGAGAGGCCTGAGCTTGCATGGAGAGAGGGAGAGGCCAACTCAAGCCAGCGTCCCAGTCAAGCTGCCAGGTAACTTCTTGCTAGGTTTCTATCTGACAGCAAGCATATGAGAACCCAAGTGAGGCTACCAGAACTTCTGTGGAGCCTGGTCACCTTAGGGAACTGTGAGAAATTCTTATTCACTTCTTATTAAGCCATTAAGTTGGGAGTAGTTTCCTCTGCAACAAAAGATTTCATTCACTGAAAGTTATTTAACTATGCATCAGTGTTTGATACTGTGTTGGGTCAAGTGCAAGTAAAAATGAATACAGCATGAATTCTGAACCCTGTTTATATATATTTGTTCATGAAACATCTTTCTAAATAAGATTATTTTAATTTTATATTTTAAAAATATTTCTGTTTAAAACACGCTAGTGGTGAATCCTTTTTGAAAAAAGAAATAACTACTGTGAGATTTGTTGTGTTTTTCATTTTCTTCAAGTTAGTTTTTAAATTGTGAAGTGCATCTGAGCTTTTGAAAATATAATTTAATTCAACAAGTATTTTCTGGGCACTTACAACGTGCTTCTTTTATATTTTAAAATTTGTGTACTCAAGTGAAATTGGGTTGAAATTCAGATGCCATTTTCCATCTAGCAGCTATTATCTTACATAGGTTTATTGTCCGAAGTTACTTGGGGATCCTGTTTTTGTCAATTACCATTTATTCTTGCTACTGTTATGCATCCCCTGGCTGAGTTCTTATTGCTTCAGCAAGAATTACATTCAGTTGCTCAGTTTCTAAATGACCTAATTAGCAGTGCTTTCCCCATTCTTTCTTTATAATCCTGTCTCCAGTTGGGCTACTTCACCATCACCTTCTCTACCTCTCTTTTACTCATCATCCTGTTAATGAGTTCACATTCCGGTCCTGGCCCTTCATGAATTGCTGCATGGACATGTAGAGGCCTTCTTGCCTTAATTATTGGGAGAAAAAGATCTTCTGGGTCTTTCCTTGCTACACTCTGCTGGCTTAGAATTTCCAGTCCCTCGCTAGCATGTGTCTTTGTTTTCACAGATTCAAAGACCTCAAAACAGAGAGGAGCCCTAGAGTTTATGTAACTTTACAGATGAGTAAACTTTGGGCCAGAGATCCAGGTCACCTGCTCAGAGAATCAAAGCCCTTTAATGGCAGAGTCAAGACCACATCTTACATCTCCAAACTGAGTAGTCCTGGTTTTCCTAAATAATGAATGCACTATCAAACCCCCATCACACTAATGTAAACTGACCAATTGGTGGTTGATTAATCAGCTGTAATTACTAATGGGTTTTGATTAAGTCTCTGCTCTACTCTCAATCTTGGGCTAAAATGGGGGAAAAGCAAGAGAAAAAAGAGAAGTATGATGGATTCAGAAGCTTCAAGGCGTACAGCAGTATGTCATAATATTTTTATGGTATAGAATTTTGATGAATGGTCTTGTGGACCTCTTTTTTTTAAAATTTATTTGACAGGTAGAGTTATAGACAGTGAGAGAGAGAGACAGAGAGAAAGGTCTTTCTTCCATTGGTTCACTCCCCAAATGGCTGCTACAGCCAGAGCTGCACTGATCCGAAGCCAGGAGCCAGGTGCCTCCTCCCGGTCTCCCATGTGGGTACAGGAGCCCAAGCACTTGGGCCATCCTCAATTGCCTTCCCAGGCCATAGCAGAGAGCTGGAGTGAAAGAGGAGCAACCGGGAATAGAAACTGCGCTCATATGGGATGCTGGTGCCACAGGTGGAGGATTAACCAAGTGAGCCACGGCACCAGCTATGGATCTCTTTAATTCATTAAAAGTATAGTTGAACATCTACCATGTGCACATTTGTATGCATACATGCACACATCCATGCACAGCCCATATTTTTTCTAGAAATATGTGAGATAACATATAATATCTTCATAAATATCTTTATTTTATACAATGTGTTTCTTTTTTTTAAAGATTTGTTTATTTATTTGAAACTCAGAGTTACACAGAGAGAAGAGAGGCAGAGAGGGGGAGAGAGAGCTCTTCCATCTGCTGATTCACTCCCCAGATGGCCACAACAGCTGGAGCTGCGCCGCTCTGAAGCCAGGAGCCAGGAGCTTCTTCCAGGTCTCCCACGCAGGTGCAGGGGCCCAAGGACTTGGGCCATCTTCTGCTTCCCCAGGCCATAGCAGAGAGCTGGATCGGAAGTGGAACAGCCGGGACTTGAACAGGCACCCATATAGGATGCCGGCACTGCAGGGGGCAGCTTAACCTACTATGCCACAGAGCTGGCCCCATAAATATCTTTATAATACATAAATTACACTTATTTTGCCTGTTGCAACATATGATTTATGCCTTCTTTGGGAAAATGGACACTGTAGTTTGTTATAATATTTATCTTTCTAATTGTGCCCATGTCCCCAGTTTTTAAGAATCATTTGATTGTTTTATTTTGTCATGGGGAATCTCAAACTCAGGTGGTCAGGACCATGCAGCTAATGTAGACAAGTGAAGCAGGCTGAGTGTACCCAGGCAGAGTATTGGGGATTGTGGCAATCTCAAGACCACTTGTCAGGTGAATGATGTGACACGGGAATTCAAGTGCCAATGTTTCTAGAACTTCTGAAATTTTAAGAGATCTTGGAAATTTATTTGTGTCAAATCTCCTGATGTTTCGTCTGCTAGTGACTAATAAATGTAAAATCATGGCAAGGGCCAAATTAGACATGATTACCAGATTCAAAATATATTTCTGTTCCTGGGTGATTTGCCCCACCACCTTGGTGTTTCTCTTCACCCTAGTCAGAGATGGGACTGTCAAAACTCTCCAGCCATGGGGTTCTCTCATTTCCCAATAATTCTGTGAGGCCTGCAGAGGCACTTGTTTTTTTTTTTTTCTAATTATTGACATCTGTGGAGTGGTGGAACAATCGCATAATTATTTGCTTGATCAGTCTCTACTTGATATCATTGAGAAAATCGAATTCCCTACCTAGAGTGAATGGGAAAAAAGTAGCTACTTTTGAGGAGAGTCACATAGGGATCTGGGCCTTCATCTAGTTTTTATTAGTGCAGAAGTATATTAATTATTCTAGAAATTAAAGTATAGAATTGGCAGTGCCATCTGTTGAATGTTAGATGCTCACTGCTACCTGGTTCATACTAACACATATCTCTCCATGACATCTTGGATTGTGTTTCTTTAAACCCAACAAGTGTCTACCATCAACTCAAACTGTTCAGTTCAAGGTCCTCGATAATCACCTAAATGACAAATCTAATTTCATATTCTCATTGCTTGTCTTATTTCATTTGCTTATTTGTCAGATATTTATAGAGTACCTTTTAGGTGTCAGACGTGGTTCTGAGCACCAAAGATGTGACAGTGATTCAGTCAGACATGGTCTATTCTCTCATGGAGCTTATGTTCTGCAGAGGCTAGGAAGGCAATACGCAAGAGAAGAAATGAATAAAGCAAATAGAGACAGCTTTTATGAGAAAGGGAAATGGGGAGATGCGAGAACATGGTTGAAGGAAGGGTTTTCTTGCAGAGTCATTGGGATAGAGACCTGAATGGTGAGAAGTGGACAGCAAGGCAAAGGTAGGAGGGCAGAGGTCTCCAGCAATGGGAAAGAACTAGGACAAAAGCCTTGAGACAAGACTGGACCTGATGTGTTCAAGGATCAGAGAGAAAACCCGTGTGACCGGAATATCTAACCTGACCTCTCTCCAGCATCAGGCAATGTTTGCAACTCCAGCAGTGGTTTCCACTCCTCTGTTGCTTTCCTTTGCTGGTTGTCTCCAAGGCTCTGAACATGACTGTGCATCTTTTAGAGAGTACAATTTTAGAGTCCCACCCAGCACTGCAGTGTTGTACTCACCTAAGTACACTTACTAACTCTTGATTTCAAGTCATCCTTACAGAGGGTGCAAGGCTTAGTGAATACATGGCTTTCTTTCTTTGAAACTCAGATATTTTGCAGTACTCTGGAAAGATAATGTCCTAAACTAAAGTAGCATTCAGAGTTGAATCCTTAGTACTGGTAGTCTATTAAAGAGGTGTGTGTGTGTGTGTGTGTGTGTGTGTGTGTGTGTGGATCTATGCTATGCTGTGGGAAAGAGAAAATATTTTCCAGATGGATGATTCTAAAATGTCAGACTTGGATAACTGGGTAGATGGTGTTGTCATTCACTGAGATTCTGGAACCAGGGGGACAAGCAGGTTTCACCTGCATGCAGAACAGGGGAAGGAGGCGGACACCTAGTAGAAGGTCAGACAGAGTAGAAGGGGGCTTAGAAAGGCTTTCCTGAACCTGAAGCTGGGATTTGAGCAGGTGAAGGCTTTCTTCTGTCACCTCATATTCAAACTCCAATAAAGCTTACCAAATAAACATGGGTACAATAAGAATATGGTTCTATAATGCTATTGGCACTACTATCCTATATAATTTTATTGATTAGTCTTGAGACACATATGAATAACAGAATATCTTCATAAAATCAGAAAGCTACAAAACGTATTACACATTTTAAAAGTTGAGTCAGTTTCCTGAAACTTCAGGTTGAAGTTGTTTAGCGTAATTTAAGTTTCCCATATGTTCAACTAGATAGATTGCCTAGGTATAATTATTTTTTGAGGGTTAGAGCACAGGAGAAGACATGATCATCATTACGTACTGGATAATGTTCATCAGTTGTTAAAACAAATGTATTGGGCACACACAATGTGCCAAACACTGTGATAAGTTCTAGGGATACAATGGTGAAATGACATAGTCATGACGTAGGGCCACCAAATTATCACGAGTCCTACTGAGCCTGATCTTTGTCATTGATACTAGTGATTCCTGTTATTAACTAGTGGACACTGTCTTTTTAAACATGTTCTGTTAATGTATTAATAGCGTGTGGGACTTACTTGTGCTTATTCCTTCATACCTAAGGCTAATGGCAGAATCATCATCTCACCGAAGAGCCCTCCTGTTTCAGTAGACTCACTGTAGGTTACTATGAAGAGGGGAGAAGTCTAGTAGTCATCAAGACCTGTTCCATTTACTTAAGAGTTAATTCCACTTGGATGTCATGTCCTTGGTTATTACTTATGAGTCCTCTCACCTGAACTTCTGATAAAGCAGCTTGAGGGCCTGTATTCTGGCATTTTGATGGAATGGGTTTATTTTCTCTACCCTGGACACCAGGTGCTGCTTGCTAAAAGCAGCAGAAGATTGAATCTCTTTCCTTAAGGCTCTTGGTGCTCTGCAGAAAATCTGGACGCTGAGCTGGCCCAGATTCTATTACTCTCAAATGTGTGTGTGTGTGTGTGTGTGTGTGTGTGTGATAGAGACAGAAAATGTGCTTCTATTTCCCTATTTTCAAATGGAGTTGGTTCTCTTCCCTAATTGCATCAAAGAGTTGTTCTGAAAGAAAAATAATATAAAATATGACAGCAAATATTATTGTGACTAGTAAAAATGAGTTATGACATTTAAAACATTTTATTTATTTTATTTTATTTGCAAGGTAGAGAGAGAGAGAGAGAGAGAGAGAGAGCAAGAGAACAGTCTACTGTTTTAACCCCCAAATGCCTGCAACAGGCAGCGCTGGGTGAGGCTGAAGTCAGGAGCCTGGATCTCAGTCCAGGTCTCCTGAAGGAATGGCAGGGACTCAGGTACTTGAGTAATCATCTGCTGCCTCCCTGGGTGCACACTAGCAGGAAGCTGGGTCAGATGTGTCGCTGGGATGCAAACTCAGGAGCTCAGATCCAGGATGCAGGCATCCCAAGAGGTGTCTTGACTGCTGCGCCCATGTTTGCTTCCCCGTGTGCCCCCTTCAACAATTTTATTTATTTTCATTTATTTTGAAAGAGAAAGAGGGGCCGGTGCTGTGGTGCAGGGGGTTAAAGCCCAGGCATCCCATATAGGCGCTGGTTCTAGTCCCACCTGCTCCACTTCCGATCCAGCTCTCTGCTGTGGCCTGGGAAAGCAGTAGAAGATGGCCCAAGCGTTTGAGCCCCTGCACCCAAGTGGGAGACCAGGAAGAAGCTCCTGGCTCCTGGCTTCGGATCGGTGCAGCTCTGGCTGTTGCGGCCATCTGGGGAGGGAACCAGTGGATGGAAGACCTCTCTGTCTCTACCTTTCTCTGTAACTCTGTCTTTCAAATAAATGAAACAAAAATTTTAAAAAAAGAAAGGGAAAGAGAGAGAGTTATGACATTATAAGATATTATTAGTGATATTAAGTCAGCATTAACATGCATTCCCATCACAGGGTGTCTTCTATAATCTTTTTAATTTAGCCTTTACTAACTGTGTGACCTTGGGAGAGTTATTTAACCTCTTTGGATGTTAATTTATTTATCTGTGGTAGAAAGTTAGTAACTTTACCAACAATATGGTTGTTGTGAGAGTTGAATACTTCATTACCAGTATAGTGCATTCCCTAGTATGTGGCATATATTAAGTGTTTGCCTAATCAAGTGTTCGTGTTCCTTATTCTTTCCATGCCCAAGAGGACTATACAATTATTTTCCAAATGTATTATACAGAAATGACCACCTCTTATGACCCACTGAAAACTGAGAGTATTTGCAAAACAGAGAGGCAACATGGACCCAAGAGGACAAGATGTTGTAGTATTTGATTTCAATAGTGGTTCTTTAGACAATTGGCCAGGTAACCCTGGACAGACTCTGATAACAGTGGTATTAGTGTGTCTGCAATATGTAAATGAGGGAGCTGAGGTCCTAACTCATCTCCCGCCTGTGAAAACCAACCAACAAACAAAATCCAACCAAACCTTTCAATAAACGTTTTTCTGTTTTCATTCATGGCCAAGCTTCTTAAAAATTATCTAGATTAATTTTTTTAACTCACTTTTCTCCCTTTTTAGCCTATGTTCACTTCTTGAAGCATAGCAACCTACCCCTAGCCTCTTTCACTCCATTATACCTGCTGGGGTGAAAAATCACCTCTTCATTGACAAAACCAATGGACACCTTTCAAACTTCATCTTAGTTAATTTTTGGCCACAGGGAAAAGCAGACAAATGACCTTCATAGATGATAAATAGCATTTTCAAGTTTGAGTTCAGACATAGCAATTCTTGATGCTGAAGCAAAATTGCTATTTAAAGGGACTTTGTTCTGCTGAAAACATCCCATATTCAGATACAAAATGTGAATTATTCAAGTAATCAAGGAAATGAGGTCTACTAGAATGTCTTACTGTGACACCAGATACCAAAAGTGAAATCTGATGACAGGAAAATGATTACAGCACAGAGCAATCTGTCGCTTTGTTCTTATATGAAGTCGTGATGGTGAAGTAGTCACCTGCTACCATTTGTACCTGACAGATTCTAATACATTGTGGATCATTGCCTAATCATTCTAGCGCTGTCCAATCACAATGCATTTGTCCTGTGTTATATATGATCAAAATCGTCTCTGTTAAGAAGTCTCTGCAAGGATATAAGCAAAATGTTAAAGGTAGTCATTTGAATTCCAATAGACATTTCCTGGGTGTCATTCCAGGCACACAGGCAGGTAGGTGGGTACAGGCAGTATTTTTGGTCAGGGGCAATTCTTCTATGCCCCCTGAAACCCCCTGCTGGAGTAGATGGCCTTTTAATGGGACATATGGTGAAGCTGCTGCCCTGAGCTGAGTCAGATCATTGCAGAGAAGGTTGATCATTCTCAGAAGCTGTCAAGATGATTAAATAGGGCTGCTGTGCAATAGGTCCCAGGCAGCAGCAGCAATGGAGTGGAGTAAACACTGGACTGGGATCTGGGGAACTGGTGTAGTCTGGCACTGTGATTCTGGGCAAATCTCTTCCAGTCTCTTAGCCTTGCTGTTTTTACCAGAAAAATGAGGGGCCAGACTGAATGAATTTCCATGGCATGTCTAATTTAATGATTCTATAGCTGTTTTTTTTTTTTAAATCTCTCTCTCTCTCTCCCCTCTCCTCCATCCATCTCTCTCTCTCCTCCTCCCCCCTCTTTCTCTTTCTCTCCTCCCCCCAGCTCTTCTCTTAATGTCTTTGCCTTATTTTCACCTTGCCCAATTTTACCACTACTTTCCAAAATGATTATTTCTTGTCTTGTTGCCTCCTAGTTTACTTTCTGCCAAGTCCACTCTGTGATACCCTCAGGAAATACGTATCTCGCAGGTAAACCATGTTCTCCTTTGAAGATAGTGTATATGCTGCATTCACAGCAGAGCCATTATATGGCGAGTTCAGGATGTGTCCAGAATGTTCACTCTTAACAAAGCAAGGCTCTACCGCCTGAACTTTGGATCCTTTTCTCAGGTTGTTCACTGGTGCTTGTGTGAAATGCAAGTTGAGCGGCCAGATCTGAGATTAGATAATTCAACTAGACCACAGAGCCCTTTGTGGAGTATACTGCATTCTTCTCGTGCCTGTGCTGTGATATTACTTTCTCTAAGGTATTTAAACTCTACAGTTAATGAAACACTTTCTATTTTTCCCAACTCTGTTTCCTCCAACCCATGCTGACAGAGGGCTGGGCCTCTGTCAAGCTATGCTGACCCACCAGTTAAACCTGCCAACAAGAACCGTATCTCTTTCTTGGAGCTCAGCACTACATCATGAGTTTTTGAAAACAGAAAACTGGGGTGGGTGTTTGGCCTAGCAGTTAAGTGGTCAGTTGGGATGCCTGCATCTCATGTCAGAGTGCTTTGGTTAGGTTGGACCTGATTCCAGCTCCCTGCTGATGTAGACCCTGGGAGACAGCAGTGATGGCTCAAGTGCTTGGGTCCTTTCTAACTGTGTGGACAAACATTACAGAGTTCCAGGCTACTGGCTTTGGCCTGACCCAGCTCCAGTTGCTGTGGGCATTTGGGAAGTGAAAAAGTTGATGGGAGATTTCTCTCTCTCTCTCTTTCTCTCTTTCTCTGTCTCTCTCCATCTCTCAAATAAATAAAAAAAAATCAATAAGAATTCTTGAAAACCCAGAAAGCTCACAGCTAGAAATATCATGAAAGCTTACAGCATCAGCTGGCACCACGGCTCAATAGGCTAATCTTCCACCTGCGGTGCCGGCATCCTGGGTTCCAGTCCCAGTTGGGGCGCCGGATTCTGTCCCGGTTGCTCCTCTTCCAGTCCGGCTCTCTGCTGTGACCTGGGAGTGCAGTGGAGGATGGCCCAAGCCCTTGGGCCCTGCACCCACATAGGAGACCAGGAGAAGCACCTGGCCCTTGGCTTCCAGTGGCCACTGGGGGATGAACCAACGGAAAAGGAAGACCTTTCTCTCTGTCTCTCTCTTTCACTGTTCACTCTGCCTGTCAAAAAAAAAAAAAAAAAAAAAAAAAAAAAGAGAAAAAGAAAAAAAAAGAAAAAGAAAGATTTCAGCATCAACAATACGTGAAATAAACCAAAAGCTCTCCCTGTGAGGTCGACACATAAAATAGTTAAATTTGTGTCATATAAACAATGGCTGTTTTTAAGAATAAATGCATTTATAATATTTTACTAGTTAACTGGTTTAATAAGATGTCCTATAGCTTTATTTGCTAAATGTTGTTATCTAATTTTCCAGAATAAAGCCAGATCACCCAAACATCCCATCAGCAAGTGACTGGTTAACAGGAAATTGAGTGATAGTTTAAAAATCTCAAGACGCTATGATTTTCAACCTAGACTTTCATACCTATCCAACTCATCAATGATGTATCAGCAGAAATGAAAGTACTTCAAGACAGTCAAGGACTCAGAAAAGGTTATTTCCATTATAGATTTCTTGGAAAGTTACTCAGCACATGTTCTAGTAAAAGCAGGGAGTACACCAAAAGAAGCCATGGGGATCTGTGAAAGTGTGTCTCTGGGGTCCGACGTCTGGCCATAATGGGTTAACCATATGGGCACTGGTTCAAGTCCTGGCTGATCACATTCTGATCCAGCTCCCTGCTAATGCTCCTGGGAAAGCAGTGGAAGATGGCCCAACTCCTTGGGCCCCTGCACCCATGTAGGAGACCTGGGTGAAGCTCCTGGCTTTTTGTCTGGCCCAGCCCCTGCTGTGGTAGGCATCTGGGGAGTGAACCAGTGGATGGGAGATACCTCTCTCTCTCTCTCTATGTATCTCCCTCCCTCACTCTGTAACTCTGCCTTTCAAATAAAATAAGTCTTTTTTTTTTTTTAAAGAACTATGTCTTAGAATCAGAGAAGCAGTGAAAGGACTCCCTAAGATAACAGATGCTTGGGGCCGGTGCTGTGGCTCACTTGGCTAATCCTCCGCCTGCAGTGCCAGAATCCCATATGGGCGCTGGGTTCTGTCTCGGTTGCTCCTCTTCCAGTCCAGCTCTCTGCTGTGGCCCGGGAGGGCAGTGGAGGATGGCCCAAGTGATTGGGCACCTTCACCTCTGTGAGAGACCAGAAGGAAGCACCTGGCTCCTGGCTTCGGATCAGCACAGCGCGCTGGCCGTAACGACCATTTTGGGGGTGAACCAATGGAAGGAAGACCTTTCTCTCTGTCTCTCTCTCTCTCACTGTCTAACTCTACCTGTCAAATAAGAAAAAAAAAAGATGCTTAGCAGATCCACAGGTGAGACTGGCTGCAAGTAATTGAAAAGTCAACCCAGATGGACTTAAACAAAAACCAAAGGTGCAAGGGACCTCAGGGTGACTCAATGGTCCAAAGATGAGCAAAGATCAAATGCCTTACTGTCTTGCTGCTCTATCATCTCTCATATGGTTCCAGCCTAGTCTGCTTTTCCTCCTGGTCATAAGATAGCTATCAGGAGCAACCTGGGTAAGTGTTTCTTTGTTCATACCCATCCAGAGAAAGACCAATTTACTCTTCCCAGAAAATCTCTGCTCACATCTCATTGGCCCCAATTGACCTAGGGCTACCCAATGGTGGGAGAGTCTCCAGCAAAGGAAGTGTAGTAAGTCTGAGTCTTCCATTCAAGACCTACTGTGTGCCAGGCACTGTTCTAGGCATTGGAAATACAGCAGAAAAGAAAACCAACAAAACTTCCCACCTTCATGGAGTCTGCATTCAGACAAACAGACAATAAATAAGATGAGTATGTAAAATGTCTGTTCGCTACAGGGTGATGTGTGCTAGTGAGACAAAGCAGAAGAGGAGACAGGCAGTGCTGGGGTGGTGAAGGAATTTTATGTAAATTTCCAGGAAAGTCCTTGCTGAGGGTGTAACTCTCGTCTCAGTCTTGTCACCTGTGATGGAATGGATTTGGGCACATCAATCACACCATTCACTATACCTGCAGAAAAAACCAAACAACCCAGGTAAAGACAGGAGGATAGAGGGTCTTGGTTCAGAGTTCTCCTGGGAAGAGGGGAGACTTCCTAATACCTGATACAACGGAAAGATAAGGTGATGATAGAATCAGGAGAAACAAAAACTTGTATAGGAAAGAAATTACACTCATTGATAGTATTTGACTCCTCCATGTATGACATTCACATTGTCACTGTGAATGCTGTTAGTTTTCAAAAAAGTGCCAGTAGATTTAATTATAGTTACAGAACCAAATAGAATTGCTATCGACTTGAACACTGGAAATGGGAGGTGGGGGAGCTAAAGGCCAGGCTAGGAGCACCAGGCTAGGAGCACCTGGCTCGGAGCATCAGTGTCCTCTTTGTACAAGGATATTCAGAGTGACTGTCCATATCTAAAGGCAAAAAATGATAATGGATGTTTATTTCTTAGAATTTCAGAAGCAAAATAATAATAGAGGAACTAAATGCAGTGTTTTAAATGCATTGGGAACTTGAGAAGGGCAGTTGGGATGTGATATAACAGGCAAATCTTATATAAACTCATATGTCCTATGGAAACCCAGAAGAGCTATGGAATTCCTATGTAGTGGAATAAATACTTTCAAGAGTTATTGGGTTGACTTTGAGGGGTAAGGCTGAAGTCGAAGTGAAAGGCAAAGAATTATTATTATTATTATTATTATTAACTTTGGGGAAGTTTGACTTTGGAACTGTATAAATCATTACTTTGACTTAAAAAAAAGAGTCTGGTCTCCATGCCAGAATTCATTTTCTGTGCTCTTAAAATTGTTACACACTCATTATGGAAAGTTTTGAAAATAGAGAAAATTTTCCAATACTTAAAAGTAACTCTTAAAATATTGGTGCATTTTTATCCAGCTTTTCAAAAATTGATTACAGTTGTACACATGTGTGATTATGCAGAGTGAGAATACATTTTGATGAACCTAAATTAATAAATCTAAACTGATTAGCTTAGATTTCATAGTTTGTAACACTTAATGTCTCCTTCAGGGTTGAAAACAAAAAATATCATTGTAAAGTCTTTTGGTGAGAGAACTTTGACTTATGTGGTAACAGTAACATTAGCCAGTTCATCAAGGAGACTAGATGATAGTATCCTAAAGTCACATTCATACCAATGTTATCCAGGCAGTGAGAGCTATTAATTAACAGATAAAATCATAGTACAGATCTGTTTCATGTATGAGGATAACAGTCAGTTCACATGATACAGATAGGGTACTCATCCTGCCTTCCTCACCACCTCCCCAACCCTCACTCAGTGCCCCAGCCACTCCAGTGCATGTCACGGGACACTCCAGGCTTCCTCCTGCCTTCGTGGTCATGCTGTTCCCTTCACTTGGGATGCCCTTTTCAAGCTACTTGGCCTGGGAAAATGCTGCCAGTCTACTAAGGGGCTGTTCAGATGCCCTGTTCTCTGGGATGCTCAGTAACTGCTCCGTGGACATGTGTTGCATTGAACTCGCCCCACTCCACAACTAGTATACTCAGAGTGCAGTGCAGAGCATGTGTGTGGAGTCAGGCTGCCTGAGCTTGGCTCCCAACTCCACTTCTAACTGATGATGTGAATCTGGACAAGTCCGTCCTCCAATTTGATGCTTCTTCTACTCGTCTGTGAGATGGAGCCAATAGTACATCCTCGGTGGTTATAGGAGGGATTAAAAGCATTAAAAGCAATAATACAGTGAAAGCACTTGGCACAGTGCTAGTCTTGTGGACATTTCTCTAAACATCTGCCGTTCCATGCAGCTGCTGTTGCCGTGGTGATGGTTGGCTTGCATGTCTAACCACTAAGGTTAGGGACTGGAACTTTCCATCTCTCCATCCTCAACCTCACTGTAGCTCTTGGCATCAAGACCACAAAAAAGCCAGTAGAATAAATGAATAAGGGAGTAAAAAATTTCAAGTGAATTTGGCTGCCTTTGTTTTTGTAACTATCATTTTAAAGGATTGTAGCCCTAAGAGTAGACCTCAGAGTTATGCAAAAAGCTAACCACTATTCATTCAATGAACCAATATTTTTCTAATTAAAAACATAGAACCACTTCCTGAATACATTTACTCTGTTTTCAGCCCTGAGAAAGAACTGAGAAGAAGGGAGTGATATGGCAGTACTCCTAGGAATGAAAGGCCTTGTCTCTTGTCTATGCCATTTCTTTTTTTTTTTAAGATTTTATTTATTTATCTGAGAGGTGGAGTTACGGATAGTGAGAGGGAAAGAGAAGAGAAAGGTCTTCCATCTGCTGGTTCACTCCCCAAATGGCCGCCAGGTCAGCGCTGGGCTGATCTGAAGCCAGGAGCCAGGAGCTGCTTCTGGATCTCCCATGTGGATGCCGGGGCCCAAGCACTTGGACCATCTTCTGCTGCTTTCCCAGGCCGTTGCGAGAATCTGTGCCATTTCTTGAAGTCATGCAGCTGCTGGTGCTTCCAGCATACAGAGTCAGGACTTAATGAACAGATTTCAAGGACAGAGGAAGGCTTCTAAGCCACAATACGTGGGTGAGACATCATTAAAGTGCTTTTAAAAATTTTATGAAATGTATTGATTTGGGTTTCACATGGTATGACTTTTTTTCCCTTCTTTGTAGAATTCTTGTTCCTAGGCCTGGGATATTTCCTTTAAGCCCAGGTGTGTTTTACTTTCTCTGCTTGTGATCCCTGGGACTCAGGGACTCGTCGTTCTGTTCTAACCAGGTGGCTCCATGTATCTGTGCAGCAGGTGGAAGCACACTTCCACGTGGTCCACCATTACAGTGAGAAGATGCTTTACTTCCCCTGCAAGAGCGTTAGGTTCTGCTGGCAATTATTTGAGTCTAACTCCACCAGCAGTTCCTTGGGAGAATGTTTGTCCTGCTTATTTCCAAAGGCTGCTGGAAGACTCTAGTGAGCCATTTTATCAAGTACAAAGTGATCTACAAATACAACGGTTTTATTATTATTAAAAACACATCTTCTGGAATGTCTAGATAAAGGAATGTTGGATGTGATAAAGAGCTCAGCTGAAGGGAGAGAATCATTAAAAAATCTAATTACCAAATATCACACAAATACCACAAAGAGAGTGATTGTTTGATTAATTAATGATAGGAGCCCTACATTTTAGTCTTTCAGTTATACCGGCATCAACTCTCTTTGCCCATCAGGATGGGTTATTTTCTGCCGACGAACAACTATCAAACTACTGAGGCCTCACTGATGTGTGATTAATGTGGGCTCTGTTAATTGTATGGCTGAGTTTTATGCATGAAGCTGTATCCTGGATTTTTCTCCCTTAATTTCCTCCTGTTTAACTGTTGGTCATAAAACAGTTTCAAATATATCTGCTGAGTCTGAGAGTAAGTTTTGCAACTTGAAAAGTGTCTGAGTCAGTTTGGGCATCTTGGGTAGTAAAACCAACTTGGGGGAACTCTTGGGCCATAAGATGGATTGCTGCTTGGCTTCCCTTCCCAGCCCCTCTGGCTGCTTGCCTGTAGCTGTGCATTGGCACTTGATCTCATCTGTTACCATTAAATACTTCCATCACATTGAGGCTCAATCACTCGCTTTCTGTCAGCCCATCAGAAGTGGTTCTCAACCTCATTTTAGACAGCTGGAGATGATGACATCTGTTCTGGCCTGCCCAGCATCCATGGGTCCTTTTTGTTAACAGCACCTGTTTTCCTTTTGGGGGTGCACTCCTGGAAAACTCCTCTTCTTTACTTCTCTGTGGTTTGACTAGAAGTGATTTCATTTCCCTAGCTCTAGGGCTGGGAAGGAACAATTAGGAGCCCCGTGATTGGGTCTGGGATGGTCACGTGACCTAGGTGCAGCCAATGAGAAGCAACCCTAGGACTTTAATAAGGACAATTAGGAAAGAGAAGTTCTCTTTTCTCTCTTTGTTTTCTAGAATGGTAAAACTTTAAACCTAGAGCTTGCTGTCTCTTTGACATTACCCAAGGAGAGCCCAGTTGAGAAAGAAAGCAGCAGGGAGGAAAAGAAAGCCCAGAGATGGGAAAAGACGAGATCTTGCTAGCGTTGTTAGAATCAATGGATCCAGTGGTGCTGGAAGACAAGCCCAGGTCCATGCTTTTCTATACTTGAGCCAGTTTGAATAGGATTTTGTTGCTTATAACCTAGACCGCAGACCCAATGGGTGATACAGATCAAAATACCTTTCTTCTTTAAGAAAACTTAGAATGTGCCAGAAGTCAGTATGCAGAAAATAAAGTTCAGAAGTTTAAAACTGTACACATGTTTAAATGTATAATTTTTCCTCCTAGAAAGTTTCTTGGATCTATTGAACATTCTTCCTTATGTTGTTTGAGAGATCTGATTGGAATCATTTGATGATATCTCACTAGTAGGAGAATGCACTGTGTATTCACTGGGGGAGACAACTGAGTTCATGTGTTCATTCAATCAATTGGGTGCCTGCTTGTCCTAGGTGGTGAGGACATGGTGGGTAAACAAGATAGCTCTGTTTGGCTCCTGGATGAATATTGGAGTCTAGCAGATTTTAGGCAACAAGAATCCAGGAGAGAGAGAGAGAGAGCGCGCGTGAGAGACTCAGCACTGACAGTGAAACCCCTTATAAATGTGCAGTACCACATGAGGGTAGACTTTAAGATTTCCAAGGTAATGATACCATTAGTTACCGAAGCAACCTGATTTAATGCTCACTTTAGGCTCTGATGGCCTTAAGTTCTTTTAGTTTTCAACCTCAAGAAAGGTAAAGTTTTCCTGAAAAGGAAATTGAGGCAGCTCAACAATAAGAAGAAAACTTGAAAAATACCACCTATTAATCATGTTACTCTCCTTGGCTTTTGGTAGGGGGCACTGCAAAAGTTGTTGTAGATTTAGGGCGTCTTTACTCCAGCCTTACAAACGCTTTACATCGCTGAATGTGCTTTATTTCCCTCAGTCTTCACTTACGGTATCAGAAGCCAGAGTTAGAGCCCCCAATTCATGGAGGAAGCACCAAGACAGAGAAGGCTACAGGGCTTGTCTGAGTTGTCACAGCTGGAGGTTGAGACAGATCCTGATCCTTGTGAGACACTGTGCTCCCCCAGAGACCCCATGCCCTCTCTTGGGCAGTGTGCCAATCTGGGCCCTCTCTTCCCTACATGCCTACTGCCCCAGCCCTTATTGAGTCTTGAGTCACTGCAACTTGGAGATTTTGCAGTTTTTTCCTAGCTGTTCTCCCCTCGGCCACTTCCACGAATCTATTCTACTGCACATTGCCAATGTACAGTAATGAGTTTGGGACTGCTCTGCCAGCAACTTTCATTGCTAATTTTCTGCCTGCAGAGAAAATTCCAAATTCTTTAGCCAGGCAGGGAAGACCCCACCATGACCTGGCCTCTCTCTCCCACCTCCTGTCTTACTGTCCACAGCTCTCTCCACTCCTAGACAATGTATTCCATCCCAACTTATCATTCCTCAAGCTCATTTTCTACTTTCCCATACTTTTACTCCCACTATTCCTCATCCTGAGTGTTTGCGCTCTGTCTTTACTGTTGCTGCACCCAACGTTTTCACTTGTTGAATTCTGAACCATCCCTCCAGGCCTCCAGAAAAAAGCTTCCTCTTTGGTGAAGTTTTCCGTGATTTTCCTTAGTTGGAAGTAATTTCTTCAGACTTGATGTTCTTGTTTTATTTGATGTATTTCTGCATTTAAATTTAATGTATCTTTAAGTTTAATTAATTAACTAACTGGTTTATTAGAGAGAGAGAGAGAGAAATCATCCCATCTGTTGGCTCACTCCCAGGTACCTACTATGACCTGAAGCCAAAAGCTGGAAACTCAATCCAGGTCTCTCATGTGAGCGGCAGGAACCCAGTCACTGAATCACAACTTTTTGAGTAACTGTTTAGTGGTCTTTTTCTCCACTGGATGCCAAGCTCCCTGAAGGCAGAGCTTTTTTTAAAAAAAGATTAATTTTATTTATTTGAAAAGGAGAGAGAGAGAGAGAGAGAGAGAGAGAATCTTCCATCTACTAGTTCATTCCACAAATGTCCACAAAGGCCACGACTGGACCAGGCCAGAGCAGAGCCAGGACTTGGAACTCCATCTGGGTCTCCTGCATGGGGACAGGGGCCCAAGTACTTTGGCCTAAATCTGCTGCCTTCCCAGGTGCGTTAGCTGGGAGCTGGATTAGATGCAGGGCAGCTGGTGCTTAAATATGGGATGCCTGCATTGCAGGGAGTGACTTAACATGCAGCACCACAACATCATCCTCTCTTTGCTTTTTTTTCATCATCGTATTCTCAGTGCCAAGCACAATTAAGCTTTGTTGAATACATGAACTGGATATTTTTAAGTTGGGGGATGAGAGGCTGACATGATCAGATTTGTAGTTTAGATTACTTGGGCTACATAAATTTCATTGTTCAAAGGGAAATAGGATGAACACCAGTGAAGTTAGAGATGTTGAAGGGTAGGGCACTTCTGGGCAGAGAGACAGGGAGTCTAGTTTGGGGTCCTATCCAGTGGGGATGAGCTAAGGGACCATCTTGGCTGGGGAGGAATTCAAGGGGAGAACTGAGAGAAACAATGAAATCCAGTCATTTGCAACAACATGGAGGAATCTTGAAAACATCATGCTGAGTGAATTAAGCCAGTCCCAATGAGACAAATATCATATGTTCTCCCTGATCGGCGACAACTAACTGAGCACCAAAGGGGAAACCTGTTGAAGTGAAATGGACACTATGAGAAACAGTGACTTGATAAGCTCTTGTGCTGACTGTTGTTGTACAATGTAATACTTTATCCATTTTAGTATTTTTTATTCTAGTACTAGTGGTTGAACTCTGTAATTAACACACAATTATTCTTAGGTGTTTAAATTTAACTGAAAAGTGATCTCTGTAAATATAAGAGTGGGAATAAGAGAAGGAAGAGATGTACAATTTGGGACATTCTCAATCGGACTTGCCCCAAATGATGGAGTTAGAAATGTGCCAGGGGATTCCAATTCAATCCCATCAAGGTGGCATGTACCAATGCCATCTCACTAGTCCAAGTGATCAATTTCAGTTCACAATTGATCATACTGATAGGTCTAAGAGTCAAAGGGATCACACAAACAAGACTAGTGTCTGCTAATACTAACTGATAGAATCAAAAAGGGAAGGAATGATCCAACATGGGAAGCGGGAGACACAGCAGACTCATAGAATGGCAGATGTCCTAAATAGCACTCTGGCCTCAGAATCAGCCCTTAAGGCATTCGGATCTGGCTCAAGAGCCCATGAGAGTATTGTAGGCATGGAAAGCCAAGACACTCTGGCAAAAAAAAAAAAAAAAGAAAGAAAGAAAAGAAAAGACCTAAATGACAGATCTCTGCGAGTGAGATCCCAGTGGAAAGAACGGGGCCATCAAAGAAGGAGGTACCTTTCTCTGAAGGGAGGAGAGAACTTCCACTTTGACTATGACCTTGTCAGAATAAGAACGAAGTCGGCGAACCCTAAAGGTTTCCATAGCCTTGGCAACTCATGACTAGAGCCTAGGGAGGTTACTGACGCCATAAACAAGAGTATCAAATTGTTAAATCAACAACAGGAGTCACTGTGTACTTATGTCTTATGAGGGATCTGTCCTTAATGTGTTGTCCAATGTGAAGTAATGCTATTACTAGTGCTGAAACAGTATTTTTACACTTTGTGTTTCTGTGTGGGTGCAAACTGTTGAAATCTTTACTTAATATATACTAAACTGATCTTCTGAGTATAAAGAGAATTGAAAATGAATCTTGATGTGAATGGAAGGGGAAGAGAACGGGAAAGGGGAGGGTTGCGGGTTGGAAGGAAGTTATGGGGGTGGGGGAAGCCATTGTAATCCATAAGCTGTACTTTGGAAATTTATATTCATTAAATAAAAGCATTAAAAAAATAAACTGTAGACCTGCTTGAGAGGAGAATCCAGTTCTTCATGCCCATTTTGTGTCATGGTCAAGAAGCAGGAGGCCAGCGCTGCAGCTCACTAGGCTAATCCTCTGCCTGCAGCGCCGGTACCCCGGGTTCTAGTCCCGGTTGGGGTGCCAGTTCTTTCCCTGTTGCTCCTCTTCCAGTCCAGTTCTCTGCTGTGGCCCGGGAAGGCAGTAGAGCATGGCCCAAGTGCTTGGGCCCTGCACCCGCATGAGAGACCAGGAGGAAGCACCTGGCTCCTGTCTTTGGATCAGTGCAGCACACTGGCCATGGTGGCCATTTGAGGGGTGAAGCAACAGAAGGAAGACCTTTCTCTCTGTCTTTCTCTCTCTCTCTCACTGTCTAACTCTGCCTGTGAAGAAGAAGATGAAGAAGAAGAAGAAGAAGAAGAAGAAGAAGAAGAAGAAGAAGAAGAAGAAAGTTAGCTTTCCAGTTTATATGGGTCTTTCCCAGGGGCTCTGAAAATGCTTCTGGCTCTTAAGGTCTCTGGGTTCCCAGGCAGACCTTCCCATATAAAGATATGCCTGAGGATGCACCTGCTCAGATCCTGACAGCCTCTGCTGGACCATGCTTTCCTGACCTCTTGGTCCCATTCTAGGCTAATTAGGCTTCTGCTCTCTTAATTCCTTCTGTTGATACCAGTTTTAAGCCAGTAAAGATCTAGAGGCATTTCCAACATCACTGCCTCTTTATGGATCAGTTGTATACTAAAGCCATATGGTTCTGAAAGATGAAGAGTGTTGTCCTGGTACAGACCCAAAACCTCTTGAGATGAACTTCCCCACCAGGACAGCAGAGGCAGGCTGTCGCCACAGTGGGGACCTACAGTCACAGCACTGCCTCCCTCAGCACCCAGATGCAGCGCTGAACAGGAGCAGTCATTTTGGAGGGCCAGGCTGTGTCTATGCAGTGCAATGGAGACCTTCCGTTTTCTGTAGGTTTGGTATTTGTGCTTATCATGAGGGCACAGTGCCCGGCAGAGGTTCAGACAGTCTGTCATTGTTCCAATTTGCTTATTAAAATGACCCAAATAATGACTGATACAACTGACAAAAATATTTTGTGCACAATTACATCAACCACTTTACCATTGACCTCTATCAAAGTTGGAAAATCTACATCAAGCAAACATGAGCTGTCCAGAAGATGAGGGCTACTCCTCAGTGGGCACCTCTGAAGGACTTAATGCCCTCTCCTGGGATGGTGTTGTAGAGCAGGGGCAATGTGGCTATAATCTTGCCAGGGCCTTTTCTTCCTGCTCTGTATCTCCAGCTCCCCAAGCTCCTCTCTTCCTCCCTTCCAGGTAGACTCTGTTGAGCTATGTCTCCCTGCATAAATTAGCTTGCATTTTCCTCCCAAGATAAATCTCATCCGTTATGTGCTGACTACAGTTCTCATCTGCTGAGTCCATTTATGTTATCACTTGGCCTTGCCTGGTCTTTGGCCTACTTCATAGTCCAGTGTTGCCATGGCTTCCCCAGTGGCCATGAAACAAGCCAGGAACATACTTCCTTCTACTACAGGAAAAGGATGAGGAGAGGAAGCAAAGTGATTCAGAAGAAAAACAGCCAACTCCTTCCTTGCTGAATAGGTAGATTGTGGTTTGCACAAAATCTGTGACCAAAAACTAGCCACATGAAAAAGAGTGTTTAATAAATAGCAAATATCCCAATTCTGAGCATTTTATGCATATTAGCTTTTTAGACTCTCATGAATTGCTTCAGTGCAGGAAGGGTAACTTCCTTCTTCCTATGACACAAAAGCGATGTCAAGAACTGGACTCACCTCCAAAGCAGGTCTATAGGTTCTCTCGGTTCTCTCCCTGAACCCAGCCCCAGTTCTGATGAACCCTTAGCTCATCCCTGCTGAAACTGAAACATAGAGTGATGTAATGTACTCGAGGTAACACAGCTAGTAAGTGCCATATACATTATACATGCCTTAAGTTTTATTTAAAAGCTACGAAAACTTCAGATTAAGCTCAAATGTCAGATGTGTAGAGGGCTTTAGTATGTCTGTAAAAAACTCACCCAATATCCCTTTCTTTCATAATTCTAATGACCTGCCTGTTCTTTGAGTATCGTTCTGCATTCTCTTTATGCTTGGATGATCAGGTGTTTACATGCTCCTTTAGAAGAAGCAGGTCCTCAGTCATTATTTATTTTACAAAAGTGCAATAATAAGGGCTGGGCCAGACCAAAGCCGGGATCCCAGAACTCAGTCTGGGTTTTCCACATGGGTGAAAGGGAGCCAACTGCTTGAACAATCATCTGTTGTCTCCCAGGGACTCAGCAGCAGGAACCTAGGTTGGAAATGTAGGAGCTGAGACTTGAACCAGGCACTCTGGTGTGGGAAACAGGCATCCCAAGTGGTGTCTTCACTGTTGCCCCATCTCTCATTTTCATTTCCTTTGGTCATATACCTAGGGTCAGAATTGCTGGGTCATATTTTAACTTTATGTTTAATTGTTTTAGGAAATACTAGAATCCTTTTTAAAAAAGATTTATTTATTTATTTGAAAGACAGAGTTACAGACAGAGAGGGAGATATGGAGAGAGAGACAGGAGAGAGAGAAAGAGAGAGAGAGAGAGAGAGATCTTCTGTCCACTGGTTCACTCCTCAAATGGCTGCAACAGCTGAAATTGGGCCAATCTGAAGCCAGGAGCCAGGAGCTTTTTCCAGGTCTCTCACGTGGCCCAAGCATTGGGCCATCTTCTGCTGCTTTCCTAGGCATAGCAGGGAGCTGGATCTGAAGTGGAGCAGCCAGGACTGGAACCAACATCCATACGGGATGCTGGTGCCTCAGGTGGCAGCTTTACCCTCTATACCACAGTGCTAGCCCCCGCCAGACTGTTTTTTTTTTTTAAGATTTATTTATTTGAAAGTCAGAGTTACACAGAGAGGAGAGGCAGAGAGAAAGAGAGAGAGAGAGAGAGAGAGAGAGAGAGAGAGAAAGTCTTCTATCTGTTGGTTCACTCCCCAATTGGCCGCAATGGCAGGAGCTACACAGATCCAAAGCCAGGAGCCAGAGCTTCTTCCCAGTCTGCCACACGGGTGCAGGAGCCCAAGGACTTGAGCCATCTTCTGCTTTCCCAGACCATAGCAGAGAGCTGGATCGGAAGTGGAGCAGCTGGGTCTCGAACCAGCGCCCATATGGGATGCCAGCGCTTCAAGCCAGGGCGTTAACCCTCTGTGCCACAGCACCAGCCCCTAGACTGTTTTTGAAAAGCAGCTGTACCAGTTTACATTCCCACTAGCAGCGTGTGAAGGGTCTGAGTTCTCCACATAATCCCAGCATATGTGATGAGCTGCTATTTTCTACAATTATAGCCATGCTAATGGTGTGACACAGTATCCCACTGAGCTCATCATTTTCATTTCTCTTATGAGGAATTTTTTTAACGTCTTTTCGTGTACCTTGCTCATATTTAAATGTGGACATTTGCCATTTTGTTAGAGTTTTAAGAGTTCTTTATAAATTCCAGTTGCAAGTCCTTAATTAGACGTCTGATTTCCAAGTATTTTCTTTGGTTTCTGTGGGTTGACTTCTCACTTTTTGATGATGTCCTTTGAAGTATGAATTATCAATATTGATGCATTCTTGTTATGCTTTATTTATTTAATTCACTTATCACTCATGCTTTTGCTGTCATATCTAAGAAGGCTTTGCATAACCTGAGGTCATGGAGATTCGCTTCTCTCCCAGATTCTAAGACTTTTATCCTGTTAACTTATACATGTAGTCATCTTTTAGTCTGTTTGGGCTAATGGAACAAAAATATCTTATATCACAGAATTTGTAAAGAATATACATTTATTACTCAAGATTCTGACGGCTGAAAGTCCTAGATCAACGGCCGGCAAAGTCATGGTCTCATGAGGCCTGTTCCTCACAGGTGGTTCTTTCTTACTGTGTCCTTACACAGTGGACGGGACAACCAAGTTTCCCTCCATCCCTTTTATAAGGCCAGCAATCCTATTCCTCAACACAGTCTGACGCCCCCATTCCTTAATATGGTTGCATTGGTGAATAGGGTCCACCAGAGGAATTTCAGAGGGACTGAAATAGTCAGCCCCTAGCAAGCCTACAGCACATTTTTAGTTTGCTTTTATATATAGTTTGAGGTAAGAATCTAACTTCATTTTTTTCACATGTGGATATCCAGTTGCTCCATCACCAGTGGTAGACAAAATAATTCCTTTCCCATTGAATTTTCTTGGCACCCCTGTCAAAAATCAATTGGCTGAATGTAAATCTGAGGATTTATTTCTGAATTCTGAATTCTATTCCATCTCTATATAATATACATCATATATATATATATGCATGCATGCATGCATATATGTGTATCTTTATACCAACTCAATCATATCTTGGTCAGTGTAGCCTTAGCACAAATTTTGAAATGGGGAAGGGTGAGTCCTCAGGATTTTTGGTTATTCTGGGTCCTATTAAATTTCATTTGGGTTTTAAGATCATCTTATCAAGTTTTACAAAGAAGTAAGCCAGAACTTTTAATTAATTATTTAAAAATTTTATGTATTTATCTTAAAATTGAAAGGGAGATGAATTGCATAGATAATTAATCAATTCTTTAAAAAAATCATGTAGGATCTCTGTCCTTAATGTGCTGTACTTTGTGAATCAATACTATAACTAGTACTCCAACAGTATTTTCACTTGTGTCTCTATGTGAGGGCAAACTGTTGAAATCTTTACGTAATATGTACTAAACTGATCTTCTGTGTATAAAGAGAATTGAAAATGAATCTTGATGTGAATGCAAGGGGAGAGGGAGCGGGAAAGGGGAGGGTAGCGGGAGGGAGGGAAGTTATGGTGGGGGGAAGCCATTGTAATCCATAAGCTGTACTTTGGAAATTTATATTCTTTAAATAAAAGCTTTATAAAAAAAAAGAAAGAAAGGCAGATGAGAGAGAGAGAGAGAGAGAGAGAGAGAGAGAGAGAGAAAATCACCTATCTGCTGGTTCTGATTCTATTCTCAATGTTCACAATAGCTAGGGCTGTGCCAGGCTGAAGTCAGGAACCAGGAGTCAAGTCTGGGTCTCCCATGTTGGGGGCAGGTACCCATATATTTAAACCATCACCTACTTCCTCCCAAGATGAACATTAGTAAGAGACTGGAATCAGGAGTGGAGCTGGAATTTGAACCTAGGAACTCCAATATAGGATGTGCACATTCCAAGTGGAGTCAACCAGTTGCCCAAAGTCTGACCCTCAGCTAGGATTTGTATAGGGTTTGCACTGAATGTGTGGATCAATCCAGAGAGTATTGTAACCACAGAAAATGTAAAATCTTCTGGTCCATGAACACAGAATGTCTGTTTATTTAGATCTTTAATTTCATCCCACAATTAGGTAGTTTTCAGAGTACAAGTTTTATACTTCTTTTGTATTCTTTTTTTATGTTATTGTAAACAGAATTGCTTTCTTACTTTCCTTTCAAATTGTTCATTCCTGGTATATAACCAAATTATTTTTATGTGTCAGTCTGATATCTTGAAATCTTGCTAAATTCATTAATTATCTCTGGTAAGTTTTGGTGTGGATTATTTAGAAGTTACATGTTTTTCATGAACTCGAGACCCTTCATATTATATCATGACTAGAGATGGCTTTATTTCTTCCTTCTTTTCTTTTCTAACTTTCCTGGCTATAATTTCCAGCACATTGTTGAATAGAAGTGATGATAATGGAATCTTTCTCTTGTTCCTGATCTTGGGGGAAAATTTCAATTCTTCATCATGAAGTATGATGTTAGTGACATGTTTTGGTATAAGTCCTTTATCAAGTGGAGGAAATTATCTTTATTGGTACTTATGGGGATTTATTAAATTGTAAAAGGGTATTGGACATTTAAAAACGGGTTTTCTGATTCTACTTAAGTGATCAAATGGCTATTATCCTTTATTCTATTGATATAGTTTATTATATTGTTTAATTTTTGGTTAACTTTCATTTCTGGAATAGATCCAAAGTTGCCGTGCCGTGGTATTTGTAGCTAATCCCTTTTTTATAGGATTGTTATCTGGTGTATTGTTTTGAGGAATTTTGCATCTATATTTATAAATTATATTGGTGGACAGTGTTTTTATGATGTTTTTTTCTGTTTTAAGTATCAGGGTAATACTGACACAGAAAATGTTAAGAAATGTTCCCTTTTCTTTGATTAATTGGGAGTGTTTATAAAAATTGCTGTTTTTCTTTGAAGGTATTGGTAGAATTCATTCTTTTTTTTTTTTTTTTTTACAGGCAGAGTGGACAGTGAGAGAGAGAGACAGAGAGAAAGGTCTTCCTTTGCCGTTGGTTCACCCTCCAATGGCCGCCGCGGTCGGCGTGCTGCGGCCGGCGCACTGCGCTCGTCCGATGGCAGGAGCCAGGAGCCAGGTGCTTTTCCTGGTCTCCCCATGGGGTGCAGGGCCCAAGCACCTGGGCCATCCTCCACTGCACTCCTGGGCCACAGCAGAGGGCTGGCCTGGAAGAGGGGCAACCGGGACAGAATCCGGCGCCCCGACCGGGACTAGAACCCGGTGTGCCGGCGCCGCAAGGCGGAGGATTAGCCCGTTGAGCCACGGCGCCAGCCAGAATTCATTCTTGAAAACATCTGAACTTGGGCTTTTCTTTGTAGGAAGTTATTAAAAATTGCTAAATTGATGTCATTTGCATTAAATCTACTCAGGGTTTTCCATTTCTTCTTGAGTGCATTTCAGTAGCTGTGTTCTTCTAGAAATTCAGCCATTTTCTCTAATTTACCCACTTTATTGCGACGCATTGCTTATAGTGCTCTCTCTCTCTCTCTCTCTCTCTCTCTTTTTGACAGGCAGAGTTAGACAGTGAGAGAGAGAGACAGAGAGAAAGGTCTTCCTTCTGTTGGTTCACTCCCCAAATGGCCACTACAGCCGGAGCGCTGTGCCGATCTGAAGCCAGGAGCCAGGCGCTTCCTCCTGGTCTCCCATGCAGGTGCAGGGCCCAAGCACTTGGGTCATTCTCCACTGCCTTCCCAGGCCACACCAGAGAGCTAGCCCAGAAGAGGAGCATCCGGGACAGAACTGGCGCCCCAACCGGGACTAGAACCCGGAGTGCCTGTGCCGCAGGCAGAAGATTAGCCTAGTTAGCCATGGCACCGGCCTATAGTGCTCTCTTATAACTCTTCTTTTTCACTTTTGATTTTAGTGATTTGAGTCTTCTATCTCTTTTCTTGGTCAGGGTAGCTAAATTTTTCAATGTTTGTCTAATTTCTATTTCATTTGGTTTTGGGATGATTTTATTATTACATTTCCTTTGTTTGAATTTAGTCTGTTCTTCTTTTTCTAGTGTCTTAAAGTAGAAGCCTAGGTTATTGATTTGAGATCAATCTTTTTTTCTCTCTCTTTCAAGGTAAGTGTTTACAGCTATAAATCTCCTTCTGAGCACTGATTTCATTGTATCTAATACATTTTGCTTTGTTGTATTTTCTGGTATCCTTTTTGATATCTTCTTTGGCCTATTTTTTTTTAAAGTGTATGTTGTATAATTTCCACACACTAGTGAATTTATCCAATGTTTTGTTTCTGATTTCTAATTTTATTCCATTGTGGTTAGAGAAAAATACTTGTATGGTTTCAATCTCTTTTGATTTATTGAACTTGTTTTATGGCCAAACATGTGGTCTACTCTAGAGACTGTTCCATGTGTGCTTGAGAAGAATGTGAATTGTGCTGTTGTTGGGTGGAGGGTTCTGTAGGCTGATTTATAGTGTTGTTTTAGTCTTCTATATCCTTGCTTATATTTGTCCTCATTTTTCTATCCATGATTGAAAGTGGGGCATTAGAATATCCAACTATTATTGGTGACTTGTATTAATTTCCTTAAGTTATTTTTTGGGGGGCAGGTAAAGATTTATTTATTTATTTAAAAAGTAGAGCAACACACAGAGAGAGAGAAAGAATGAGAAAGAGGGAGAGAGAGAGAGAGAGAGAGAGATCTATCTATCTGCTGGTTTACTCCTCTAATGACCACAACAGCCAGGTCTGGGCCTGTTCTAAGCCAGCAACCAGGAATTCCATCCTTATCTTTCACATGGGTGACAGGGGTCCAAACTTGGACCATCATCTTCCACCTTCCCAAGTGCATTAGCAGGAAGCTAGGATTGGAAGTGGAGCAGCTGGGACTCAAAGGGGCACGTTATGCAGGATACAGGCCACACAAGAAGCACCACAACACTGGCCACAGTTCTATTTATTTTTGCATTGTGTATTTTGGGCTCATTGGTAGGTATGTTTTTTTTAAGATTTTATTTTATTTTATTTATTTTACAGGTAGAGTTACAGACATTGAGAGAGAGAGGCAGAGAAAGGTCTTCCATCCACTGGTTCACTCCCCAAATGGCCATAACAGCCGGAGCTGGGCTGATCCTAAGCCAGGAGCCAGGAGCTTGTTCCAGGTCTCCCAGGTGGGTGCAGGGGTCCAAAGACTTGGGCCATCTTCTTCTGCTTTCCCAGGCTGTAGCAGAGAGCTGGATTGGAAGAGGAGCAGCTGGGACTAGAACCAGTGCCCCTATGGAATGCTGGTGCTGAAGGCGGAGGATTAACCTGCTGTGCCACAGCGCTGGCCCCTGATATGTATGTTTGTAACAGTCATATCTTCTTGTTACATTGATCTTGTCATCATGATGGAATTTGTCTCTTTTTCTCTAGTGACATTTTTGTTTTATAGACTGGTTTGCCTGATATTAGTATAGCCCTTCCAGCTTTCTTATGGTTGTTTTCTAATCATTTGCTTGCAACCCATTCACATCGTTGAGTCTGAAGTGTGTCTCAGAGAAATTGTGCAGTTGGATAATGTTTCTTAGTGCAGCCTGACAACTTCTGAGTTTTGACTGAATTACTTAACCTGTCATGTTTAATCAATTATTAATATAGTCATATTCACATTTGCAATTTTACCTTTTGTTTTCATCTCTCTGTGCCTCTATTGTTTTTCTATTTCCTTTTCACTGCTTTCTTTTATGATATGAGAATACTTTCTAGTGTAACATTTAAATTACTTTTGTGACTTTTTCCCTTTATTTTTAGCTTTAGTTTTTGCAGTAGCTCTAGGGATTGCCACATACCTGTTAATTTACCATGCTTTACTTGTGATTTATGCAACATAATTCCAGTGAGATATAAAAATACTGCTGCTATAGAGCTCTATGTCTTCTCCCTTTGGTGCTATTATTGTTAAATATATTTAAATATATTACAAACTCTAAGCCACATTGTTGTAGCCATCATTTTATATAATTTTTATGTTTTTAAAGAAGCCAATAACAGGAAAAAATATACTTACTGAGTTTCTTATATTAGCTTTCTTATTCACTCCTTCTTCATTTGTGCCTGTGATGTAAAATATCATCTATCCCTATTCCACTATAACTTTGTTCCCAACTCTTTGTTCCATTATTTTAAAATATATTAGATTTCTAAATGTTTTAGGCATGAGAATACAATTGTATGCATATTATCTTATGCAATTGCTTTTAAAATTTATTAAAAGAGGGGCCAGCCTTGTGGCATAATGGTTAAGCTGCTACCTGTGTTGCTGGCATCCCATATGGGTGCTGGATCAGGTCCCGGCTGCTCCACTTCCAATCCAGCTCCCTGTTTATGTGCCTGGGAAAGCAGCTGAAGATGGACTAGTTACTTGGAACCCTGTACATACATAGAAGGCCCAGAAGAAGTTGTGGACTGGCCTAGCTCTGGCCATTGAGGCCATATGGGGAGTGAACCAGCAGATAGAAGATCTCTGTCTATCTCTCTGTCTCTGTTTCTATCTCTCTAACTCTGCCTTTCAAACAAAAAATCTTTAAAAATAATCTCTCAAAAGAAAATGGAGAGGAAATATGCATTCCCTCGTTCTTTTATCATTATACCATTGTATTTAGCAATACTCTTTCTTTTAATGTATGGATTCAGATTACTGTCTGGGATCCCCTGCTATCAGTTTGAAATATTTCTTTTAGTATTAAGTCTTGTAAGGTAGGTCTACGAGTAATGACCACTCTCAATTTTTGTTATCTGGGGGTGTTTCTATTTCACTTTCATTTGCGAAAGTTTATTTTACTGGACATAAAATTCTTGGTTGGTGGTTTTTTTCCTTGAGGACTTTGAATACATCTTCTGATTGCCTTCTGGTCTCCATTGTTATGGATGAAAAATCCACTCTTCATTTTCTTGGAATTCTCTTGTATTTGATGAATCATTTTTCTCTTGCTGTCTCTAAGAGTTTTTTCTTTCAGCATTTTAACTGTGATGTGTCTGAGTGGGGAATCTCTCTGTGTCTGTCCTTCTTACAGTTGGTTGAACTTCCTAGATTTGCAGAGTAATGTTTGCTTATTAAATTTAGGAAGCTTTCAGTCATTATTTCTTTGGATGTATCTTTGTTCATTTCTTTCTTTTCCTGTTCATACATTCATGGTATATATATTGGTGTTCTCAGTAATGCTCTGCACTTCTCCAAGGTTCTATTAATTTTTCTTTATTCTTTTTTTTTTTTTGCTCTATACTTGTTTGCCTTTTTTTAGCCAATTCAATTCAATGTTTAAAACCTTTAGTAAATTTTAAATGTCACTTGTTGCACTTTAAAAAAACCAATTTCCAATTGGTCATTTTAAAAAATAGACCTTTTAATGGGATGTTTTAGATTCACAGCAAAATTATTTAAAACATGCAGAGTTGCAATATATCTCCCAGCCACATATGCATAGCCTCTTGTGCTATCACTGTTGTGCAACAGAGTGGTACATGTGTTAATAATCAATGAGATTACATTGGCACATTATTATCACCCAAAGTCTGTGGTTTACATTCTGTGGGTGTTGGTATAATAATATACCCACCACTATAGTTATATGGAAAAGGTTTTATTTTTTAATTTGAAAGGCAGAGTTACAGAGACAGAAGCAGACACACACACACACACACACACACACACACAGAGAAATAGAAAGACATATCTTATGTCCACTGTTCACCCCCCAAATGGCCACAACAGCTGGAGCTGGGCCCGTCCAAAGCCAGGATCCAGGAGCTTTGTCTGGCTCTCTCAGATACATGCAGTGACCAAAGTACTTGAGGTATCCTCGCTGCCTTCCCAGGTGCATGAGCAGGGAGCTGGATTGGAAGTGGAGCAGCTGGGACTCGAACCAGTACACATATAGGATGCCAGCACTTCAGGCAGCAATTTTACTGGTTACGCCACTGGGCCAGCCCTTAGGAAAGTTGTATGGCCCGAAAGATCTTCTGTGCTTTGCTTGTTCATTCTCCCTTCTCCCAACGCATGACAACCATTGATCCTTTTACTGGTTGCTAATTTTTTCTTTTACTGATGATCATGTTTGGATCTGATTGTATGTGGTCTTTCCAGTTTGGGTTCTTTTGCTTACTGTTATGCATTTAAATTTATATATTGTATCAATTATATTATATTAAACCTAATATAAAAATCCTTGGGAGGTTTTTGTGTGGCCATATTTTTCTATCCGTTTTGTTAAATACCAAGAAGCATAATTGCTAGGCTGTATGGAAGTGCATGCTTAGTTTTATAAAAGAAACTACCAAATTATCTTCCACTGTGCTTACCATCTTGTATTCCCAACAGCAAGGAATTTGCATTCCTATTGATCTGCACCTCGCCAACCTTTCACATGATTGGTATTTTTGAGTTTAGCCATTTTAATAGGTATATAGTGTCATCTCATAGATGTTTTTTAAAAAATAGATAATTCTTTTATGATTTAAATGTTATTAATATTTTTACTTGAAAGGCACAGGCAGAAAAAGACAGAGAGAGAGAGAGAAAGAGAAAGAAAGATAAGTTTTTAAATAAATAGATATATATTTATTTATTTGAAATGCAGATTTGCAGAGAGACAAAAAGAGAAAGAGACCTTTCATCCCCTGGTTCACTATCTGAAAGGCTGCGACAGGGGCCAGGCCAGGCTGCAACTTCTTCAGGGTCTCTCACATGGATGGAAGGGGTCTATCTTCTACTGCTTTCCCAGGCGGATAAGCAGGGAGCGGAACTGGAAGTGGAGCAGCCAGGACTTGAACTGGTGCCCATGGGGGATGCTGGCCTTGCAGGAAGTGGCTTAACCTTATGAACCACAATGCTGGTTCCAAGAGTTATAGCTTTCATTTGCTGTTTCATTCCCCAGGAGCTCAAAACAGCCAGGAGTCTGGAACTCCATCCAGTTTTCCCATATGGATGGCAGAGACACAAGTATTTGAGCCATCACACGCTGCCTCCCAGTTTGCACATTAGCAGGAAGCTAAAAGTGGAAGCGGAAAGCAGAGCCAGGATTTGAACCCAAGAACTGTGACCTGCAATGTGTGTGTCCTTAGGGTCATCTTAACTGCTGCACCAAATACTGATCTTATAGTTTTAATTTTTTTTTAGTTTTTTTGTGGCTTCCCATAAGTTTATAATTCTTTTTTTAAACTCAGAAACCTCTTCTTTATGGTATACAAACTTCGCATATTTCACGAATACAACTTTAGGAACATAGTGATTCTTCCCACCATAGCCACCCTCCCACCTGCACTCCCTCCCTTCGTCTTCCTCCCTCTCCTATTCCCATTCTTATTTTTTAACTAAGATCTATTTTCAATTAACTTTGTACACATACAATTAACTCCATACTAAATAAGGAGTTCAACAAATAGTATGGCATCTCAAAGTGTCAATTTCACTTCTAATGTTTACCTTTTAGATACTCTATTAGTTAGCACAGATCAAGGAGAATATATGGTATTTGTCCTTTAGGGACTGGCTTATTTCACTAAGTATAA
The DNA here is from genome assembly GCA_949820135.1 of Sylvilagus floridanus. Lineage (NCBI taxonomy): Eukaryota > Metazoa > Chordata > Mammalia > Lagomorpha > Leporidae > Sylvilagus > Sylvilagus floridanus. The sequence goes on from OX463225.1 coordinate 127,780,030, forward strand.
TGGTTTCCAGTTTCATTCATTTTGTTACAAATGACGTAATTTCATTTTTTAAAATTGCTGTGTATTATTCCTTAGTGTACATATCCCATTTTTAAATCCAGTTCTCAGTTAATGCACATTTGGGTTAATTCTATATCTTAGCTCTTGTGAATTGAACTGTAATAAACATAGGGGTACAGATCACTCTTTCATATGCTGCTTTCATTTACCTTGGGTAAATTCCGAGGGGTGGGATGGCTGGGTTATATGGAAGGTCTATATTCAGTTTTCTGAGGTATTCAGAGTATCTCAGCCATACTGTCTTAAACAGTGGCTGCACCAGTTTACATTTCCACCAACAGTGGATTAGGATACCTTCTCTCACACATCCTCACCCACATTTGTCATTTGTTGATTTCTGTATGAAAGCCATTCTAATGGGGGTGAGGTGAAACCTCATTGTTTTAATTTGCATTTCCCTAATAGCTAGTGATCCTGAGCATTTTTCTTGTGTCTGTTGGCTGTTGGATTTCCTCTTTTGAGAAATGCCTGTTTAAGTCCTTTGTCCATTTTTTAGCTGGGTTGCTTGTTTTGTTGTTGAGTTTCTTGAGCTCTTTATGCATTCTGGATATTAATCTTTTATCAGTTGCATAATTTGCAAATAATTTCTCCCATTCTGGCTGTAACCTCTTTACTTTGCTGAGTGTTTTTATAGTGCAGAAGCTTCTCAATTTAATGTAATCCCATTTATCAATTTTGGCTTTGATTGTCTGTGCCTCTGAGGTCTTTTCCATGAACTCTTTGCCTATGCTGATGTCTTGCAAGGTTTCTCCAAAGTTTTCTAATAATTTGATGGTATTTGGTCATAGATTAGGTCTTTGATCCATCTGAGTGGATTTTTATGTAAGGTGTAAGGTAGGGGTCTTGCTTCATACTTCTGCATGTGGAGATCCAGTTTTCCCGGCAGCATTTGTGAAGAGACGGTCCTTTCTCCAGGTATTAATTTTAGCTCCTTTGTCAAATACAAGTTGGTTGTACATGCATGAGTTGATTTATGGAATTTATATTCTGTTCCATTGGTCTATCCTTGTGTTTCTGTACCAGTAGCCAGATGTTTTGATTATAACTGACCTGTAGTATGTCTTGAAATCTGGTGTTGTGGTGTTTCCAGCTTTGATTTGTTGTTTAAGATTGCTTTAGCTATTTGGGGTCTCCTGTGTTTCCATATGAATTTCAGCATCATTTGTTTCTATATCTGAGAAGAATATCCTTGGTATTTTGATTGGTATCACATTGAATCTGCAAATTGCTTTTGTTAGTATGAACATTTTGATGATATTGATTCTTCCAATGCATGAACATGGAAGATTTTTCCACTTTTTGTATATATTTCTATTTATTTCTTTATTGTTTTATAATTTTTATAGTAGAGATCTTTGATGTTCTTGGCTAAATTTATCCCAAGGTATTTATTTATTTATTTTGCAGCTAATGTGAATGGGATTTATCTTGGAAGTTCTTTTTCAACTATGGTATTGTCCGTGTATACAAATGCTATTGATTTTTTTTTAAGTTTTTTTGTGGCTTCCCATAAGTTTATAATTCTTTCTTTTTTTAAACTCAGAAACCTCTTATTTATGGTATACAAACTTCACATATTACACGAATACAACTTTAGGAACATAGCGATTCTTCCCACCATAGCCACCCTCCCACCTGCACTCCCTCCCTTCTTCTTCCTCCCTCTGCTATTCCCATTCTCCAATTCTCCAACTCCCAATTGGGGGTCTTGATTTTATATCCCGCTACTTTATCAAACTCTATTATGAGTTTCAATAGCCTCTCAGTGTAGTCTTTTGGATCCCCTATATGTAGAGTCATGTCATCTGCAAATAGGGATAGTTTGACTTCCACTTTCCCAATTTGTATCCTTTTGATTTCTTTTTCTTGCCTAATGGCTCTGGCTAAAACTTCCAGGACTATATTGAATAACTATGGTGAGAGTGGGCATCCTTGTCTGGTTTCAGATGTTAATGGGAATGCTTCCAATTTTCTTCATTCAATAGGACACTGGTTGTGGATTTATCATAAATTGCCTTGACTGTGTTGAGGAATGTTCCTTCTGTACCCAATTTGCTTAAAGTTTTCATCATGAAAGGTTGTTTTATTGGATCAAATGCTTTCTCTGCATCTATTGAGATAATTGCATGGTTTTTATTTTTCAGTTTGTTAATGTGATGAATCACATTGACTGATTTGCCAATGTTGAGCCATCAATGCATACCAGGTAAATGATCTTTCTGATGTGTTGGTGGATTCTATTGGATAGTATTTTGTTAAGGATTTTTGTGTCCATGTTCATCAGGGAAATTGGTCTACAATTCTCTTTCTATTTTGTATCTTTTTCAGGTTTAGTAATTAAGGTGATGCTGCCTTCATAGAAGGAGTTTCAAGAATTCCCTTTCAATTGCTTTGAATAGCTTAACAAGAATTGGAGTTAGTTCTTCTTTAAATGTCTGGTAGAATTCAACAGTGAAGCCATCCAATCCTGGGCATTTCTTTGTTGGGAGGGTCTTTATTACTGATTCGATTTCCATCTTGGTTATTGGTCTGTTTAGGTTTCCTATTTCTTCATGGCTTAATTAAGGTAGGTTGTATGTGTCCAGGAATCTCTCCATTTCTTACCGGTTTCCCAATTTGTTGGTATACAGCTCTTTGTAGCAATTTCTGATGAGTCTTTTTATTTCTGTTGTGTATGTTGTTACATTTCCTTTTCTTTCTTTTTTTTTTATAAAGCTTTTATTTAAAGAATATAAATTTCCAAAGAACAGCTTATGGATTACAATGGCTCCCCCCCCACAACTTCTCTCCCTCCCCCTACCCTCCCCTTTCCCGCTCCCTCTCCCCTTCTGTTCACATCAAGATTCATTTTCAATTCTCTTTATACACAGAAGATCAATTTAGTACATATTACGTAAAGATTTCAACGGTTTGCCCTCGCATAGAGACACAAAATGATAATACTGTTGGAGTACTAGTTACAGTATTAATTCACAATGTACAGCACATTAAGGACAGAGATCCTACATGATTTTTTTTAAAAAAAATTGATTAATTGTCTATTCAATTTCCAGTTTAACACCAAGATTTTTTAATCATTTGCAATTATCTTTATATAAAGAAGATCGATTCAATATATACTATGTAAAGATTTCCTCAGTTTGCACCCACTCAGAAACACAAAGTGTAAAAATACTGTTTCAGTACTAGTAATAGCATTATTTCACATTGGATAACACATTAAGGACAGATCCCTCATGAGACGTAAGTACACAGTGACTCCTGATGTTGATTTAACAATTTGACACTCTTGTTTATGGCGTCAGTAATCTCCCCAGGCTCTGGTCATGAGTTGCCGAGGCTATGGAAGCCTTTAGGGTTCGTGGACTTTGATCTTATTCCGACAGGGTCATAGTCAAAGTGGAAGTTCTCTCCTCCCTTCAGAGAAAGGTACCTCCTTCTTTGATGGCCCCGTTCTTTCCACTGGGATCTCACTCGCAGAGATCTGTCATTTAGGTCTTCTTTTTTTTTTTTTTTTTTGTTTTTCAGAGTGTCTTAGCTTTCCGTGCCTAAACTATTCTCATGGGCTCTTGAGCCAGATCCGAATGCCTTAAGAACTGATTCTGAGGCCAGAGTGCTATTTAGGACATCTGCCATTCTATGAGTCTGCTGTGTATCCTGCTTCCCATGTTGGATCATTCTCTCCCTTTTTCATTCTATCAGTTAGTATTAGCAGACACTAGTCTTGCTTGTGCGATCCCTTTGACTCTTAGACCTATCAGTGTGATCAATTGTGAGCTGAAATTGATCACTTGGACTAATGAGATGGCCTTGGTACATGCCACCTTGATGGGATTGTATTGGAATCCCCTGGCACAATTCTAACTCCATCATTTGGGGCCGTTCCGATTGAGCATGTCCCAAATTGTACATCTCCTCCCTCTCTTATTCCCACTCTTATATTTCACAGAGATCACTTTTCAGTTAAAATTTAAACACCTAAGTATAATTGTGTGTTAATTACAGAGTTCAACCACTAGTACTAGGATAAAAAAAAAATACTACCATGGATAAAGTATTACATTGTACAACAACAGTCAGCACAAGAGCTGATCGAGTCACTGTTTCTCATAGTGTCCATTTCACTTCTACAAGTTTCCCCTTTGGTGCTCAGTTAGTCATCGCCAATCAAGGGAAACAAATGATATTTGTCTCTTTGGGACTGACTTAATTCACTCAGCATGATGTTTTCCAGATCCCTCCATTTTGTTGCAAGTGACCGGATTTCATTGTTTTTGACTGCTGTATAGTATTCTGTAGAGTACATGTCCCATAATTTCCTAATCCAGTCTACTGTTGATGGGCATTTGGGTTGGTTCCAAGCCTTAGCTATTGTGAATTGAGCCGCAATAAACATTACTGTGCAGACGGCTTTTTTGTTTGCCCATTTAATTTCCTTTGGGTAAATTCCAAGGAGTGGGATGGCTGGGTTGAATGGTAGGGTTATATTCAGGTTTCTGAGGAATCTCCAGACTGACTTCCATAGTGGTTAACCAGTTTGCATTCCCACCAACAGTGGATTAGTGTCCCTTTTTCCCCACATCCTCTCCAGCATCTATTGTTGGTGGATTTCCGAATGTGAGCCATTCTCACCGGGGTGAGGTGAAACCTCATTGTGGTTTTGATTTGCATTTCCCTGATTGCTAGGGATCTTGAACATTTTTTCATGTGTCTGTTGGCCATTTGGATTTCCTCTTTGGAAAAATGTCTATTGAGGTCCTTGGCCCATCTCTTAAGTGGGTTGTTTGTTTTGATGTTGTGGAGTTTCTTAATTTCTTTGTAGATTCTGGTTATCAACCCTTTATCTGTTGCATAGTTTGCAAATATATTTTCCCATTCTGTCGGTTTCCTATTCACTTTCCTGACTGTTTCTTTTGCAGTACAGAAACTTTTCAATTTGATGCAATCCCAGTAGTTAATTTTGGTTTTCAGTGCCTGTGCTTCTGGGGTCTTTTCCAAGAAGTCTTTGCCAGTACCTATGTCTTGCAGGGTTTCTCCTATGCTCTCTAGTAATTTGATGGTGTCGGGTCGTAGGTTTAAATTTTTAATCCATGTTGAATGAATTTTTGTGTAAGGTGAAAGGTAGGGGTCTTGCTTCATGGTTCTGCACGTGGAAATCCAGTTTTCCCAGCACCATTTATTAAACAGACTGACCTTACTCCAGGGACTGGTTTTGGATCGTTGATCAAATATAAGTTGGCTGTAGGTGTTTGGATTGATTTCTGGAGTTTCTATTCTGTTCCATTGGTCTATCCATCTGTTTCTGTACCAGTACCATGCTGTTTTGATAACAACTGCCCTGTAGTATGTCCTGAAATCTGGTATTGTGATGCCTCCGGCTTTGTTTTTGTTGTACAAGATTGCTTTAGCTATTCGAGGTCTCCTATGTCTCCATATGAATTTCAGCATCATTTTTTCCAGATCTGAGAAGAATGTCCTCGGTATCTTGATTGGTATTGCGTTGAATCTGTAAATTGCTTTTGGGAGAATGGACATTTTGATGATATTGATTCTTCCAATCCATGAGCATGGGAGATTTCTCCATTTTTTGGTATCCTCTTCTATTTCTTTCTTTAAGGTTTTGTAATTTTCATTGTAGAGATCTTTAATGTCCTTAGTTAAATTCATTCCAAGGTATTTGATTGTTTTTGTAGCTATTGTGAATGGGATTGATCTTAGCAGTTCTTCCTCAGCCGTGGCATTGTCTGTGTATACAAAGGCTGTTGATTTTTGTGCATTGATTTTATATCCTGCTACTTTGCCAAACTCTTCTATGAGTTCCAATAGTCTCTTAGTAGAGTTCTTTGGGTCCCCTAAATAAAGAATCATGTCGTCTGCAAAGAGGGATAGTTTGAGTTCTTCCTTCCCAACTTGTATCCCTTTAATTTCTTTTTCTTGCCTAATAGCTCTGGCTAAGACTTCCAGCACTATATTGAATAGCAGTGGTGAGAGTGGGCATCCCTGTCTGGTACCAGATCTCAGTGGGAATGCTTCCAACTTTTCCCCATTCAATAGGATATTGGCCGTGGGTTTTTCATAAATTGCTTTGATTGTATTGAGGAATGTGCCTTCTATACCCAGTTTGCTTAGGGTTTTCATCATGAAAGGGTGTTGAATTTTATCGAATGCTTTCTCTGCGTCTAGTGAGATAATCATATGGTTTTTCTTCTGCAGTCTGTTAATGTGGTGTATCACGTTGATTGTTTTGCGAATATTGAACCATCCCTGCATACCAGGGATGAATCCCACTTGGTCTGGGTGGATGATCTTTCTGATGTGTTGTTGCAGTCTATTGGCCAGAATTTTGTTGAGGATTTTTGCATCTATGTTCATGAGGGATATTGGTCTGTAATTCTCTTTCAATGCTGCATCTTTTTCTGGCTTAGGAATTAAGGTGATGCTGGCTTCATAGAAAGAATTTGGGAGAATTCCCTCTTTTTCGATTGTTCTGAAAAGTTTGAGAAGAATTGGGGTTAGTTCTTCTTTAAATGTCTGGTAGAATTCAGCAGTGAATCCATCTGGTCCTGGGCTTTTCTTTGTTGGGAGGGCCTTTATTACTGATTCAATTTCTGACTCACTTATGGGTCTGTTTAGGTTTTCTATGTCTTCCTGGTTCAATTTAGGTAGGTTGCATGTGTCCAGGAATCTATCCATTTCTGATAGGTTTCCCTGTTTACTGGCATACAAGTCCTTGTAGTAATTTCTGATAATTCTTTTGATTTCTGTGGTGTCTGTTGTTATATTTCCTTTTTCATCTCTGATTTTACTGATTTGGGTCTTTTCTCTTCTTTTTTTAGTTAGTTGGGCCAATGGCGTGTCAATCTTGTTTATTTTTTCAAAAAACCAGCTCCTCGTTTGGCTGATCTTTTGTAATGTTTTTTTGGATTCAATCCTGTTGATTTCTTCTCTGATTTTGATTATTTCTCTTTTTCTACTAGATTTGGGTCTAGTTTGCTGCAAATTTTCTAGATCCTTGAGATGCATTGAAAGCTCATCTATTTGGTGCCTTTCCAGTTTTTTGATGTAGGCACCTATTGATATAAACTTTCCTCTTAACACTGCTTTTGCTGTATCCCATAAGTTTTGGTATGTTGTGCTGTTATCCTCATTTACTTCCAGAAAATTTTTGATTTCTCTTTTGATTTCTTCAGTGACCCATTGTTCATTCAGGAGCATGTTGTTCAATCTCCATGTGTTTGCATATGCTCTAGGGATTCCTGAGTTGCTAATTTCCAACTTCAATCCCTTATGGTCTGAGAAGCTGCATCGTATGATTCTAATTCTTTTGAATTTGCTGAGACTTGCTTTATGGCCTAATATGTGATCAATCCTAGAGTAGGTTCCATGTACTGCTGAGAAGAATGTGAATGCTTTACGTGTAGGATGAAAAGTTCTGTAGATATCTGTTAGATCCATTTGGGCTATAGTGTTGTTTAAATCTACTGTCTCCTTGTTGATCTTCTGTCCTGTCGATCTGTCAATATCTGTGAGTGTACATTTCCTTTTCCATCTCTAATTTTATTGATTTGGGTCTTCTCCCTCTCTCTCTTTTTTTTTTTTTGGTTAGTTCTGCCAATAGTGTGTCAATTTTGTTCATTTTTTCAAAAAAACAGCTCTTCATTTTTCTAACTTCTGTATTGTTTTTGGTTTCAATTTTGTTTATTTATTCTCTAATTTTGGTTATTTCTTTACTCCTATAATGTTGAGTTTGGTTTACTGTTGTTTTTCTAGATCCTTGAAATGTATTGATAGCTCATTTATTTGGTGCTTTTCCAATTTCTTGATGTAGGCACCAATTGTTATAAACTTTCCTCTTAACACTGCTTTTTCTGTATCCCAGAAGTTTTGTTATGTTGTAGTGTCATCTTTATTTGCTTCCAGAAATTTTTGGATTTCTCCAATGACCCACTGTTCATTCAGGAGCATGTTGTTCAGTTTCCATGTGTTTGCATATCTTCTAGAGATTCTTGAGTTGTTGATTTCCAGCTTCACTCTATTGTGATCAGAGAAGATGCATGGTATGATTTTGATTTTTTTTAATTTGCAGAGACTTGCTTTATGGCCTAGAATGTGGTCTATCCAAGAAAAGTTCCATGCAGTGGTGAGAAGACTATGTATTCTGCAACTGTAGGATTAAACTTCTGTAGATAATCGTTAGGTCCATTTGGTCTATAGTTTCTATTAACACTATTTCCTTGCTGATTTTCTGTCTGGTTGATCTCTCTGTTGCTGAAAGTGGGGCACTGAAGTCCCCCATTACTATTTTATTGAGTCTATGTGTCCCTTTAGATCCTTTCATTTCTTTAAAAAAGCCAGGTGTCCTGTAATTAGGTGCATATGCATTTATAGTAGTCACATATTCCTGTTGAATTGATCCTTTAATCATTACATGGTAACCTTCTTTGTCTCTTTTACCAGTTTTTGGGTTAAAGTCTATTTTATCTGATATTATGATGGCTACACCAGCTCTTCTCTGGTTTCTGTTAGCATGGAATATCTTTTTTCCATCTTTACACTTTCAGTCTCATGTATCTTTGTTGGTGAAAAGTTTCTTGTAGGCAGCAAATAGATGGGTCTTGTTTTTAATCCATTCAGCCAGTCTGTATCTTTAAACTGAAGAGTTGAGGCCATTTACATTGAAGGTGACTATTGATAAGTCATGAGTTGGCCCTGCCATTTTTCCCATAAATATTCTTATTGTTTACTTTTGATTTCCTTTGTACTTTTTCTGCGAGATTTTCTACCTTCACCTTCTTTCATAGTAATGACCATATTTGTGTGTGTAGCACTATCTTAAACATCTTTTATAAGGCTGGACGAATGGTAAAATTTTTTTCAAGTTCTGTTTGTTATGAAAGATCTTTATTTCACCCTCATTCATAAATGAGAGCTTTACAGGGTACGGTATTCTGGGTTGATAGTTTTTTTCTCTTAAGACTTGGACCATATCTCACCTTTCACTCCTAGCCTGTAGGGTTTCTGATGAGAAATCAGCTGTGAGTCTAATTGGAGATCCTCTGAAAGTAATCTTTCATTTTTCTCATGCACATTTTAGAATCTTTTCTTTATGCTCTACTGTAAAGAGTTTGACTACAATGAGTTATGGTGAAGATCTTTTCTGGTCATGTCTGTTAAGAATTTTGTGTGCTTCCTGTACTTGGGCATCTCTTTCTTTCTCCAAGTTAGTGAAGTTTTCTGTAATTATTTCACTAAAAATGCCTTCTAATCCATTCTCTCTCTCTCTCCATGCCTTCAGGAGTTCCTAAAACCAATACATTGGATCATTTGATAGTAGTCCATAAATCTCCAACACTGTTTTTAAGTTTTCTAATTTTTCCTTCTTTTTTTGATCTTTATTTTTTGGTTAAGTTTCCAGAGATTGGTCTTCCAACTTGGATGTTCTTTCTTCTGCCTCAACAAGTCTGTTTTTAAGGCTCCCCATCACATTTTTTATTTGATGTATTGAATTCTTCATTCCCAATATTTATTTCATTTTGGTTTATCTTTAAAATCCCAATTTCATGGAAAATTTTTGATTCATGTCATGTATGGATTTCTTTAATTCATTGATTTGCTTCTGATTAATTCTGAGTAATCCTATGGCCAATTTTTAAAATTTCATTTCTGGCATTTCTTCAATCTTTTCATCTTCACATTCTGGTAGTGAAGTGTTGTTGTATTCTTTTGGGGGTGTCATGTTGTCTTCCTTACTTTTGTTTCTTGAATTTCTGCATTTATTTTTAGGCATTTTTGGAGATACTTGTTGGTTTTTTTCTTTTCATGTTCTGGCTTTTATCTTTGGACTATTCCTCTGTGGTTTAGTGGAGAGTCTACTCTTTCAGTGAATACCCAGAGGTGTGTGCTGGGTGTGGACAGGGAGCTCTGTTCAGTGCTCCAGGGTGAGGAGAATGTCCGTGGTGACATCCAAGTTGGGCATGGTAAATCTCCTTTTTTTAATCAGAAGAGAGGGTTGGATCAACTCTGTTGGCACAGTCTCATGCTGACTTCCTCTCCTCCAAGGAGACCACTGTCTGGTTGCTAGCCCCAGTGGGTACAATGTATATCCATGCTGCCACAAAAAACACATAAAGGATCCCTGCAGTCCCCAGTGAGAGCATGGAACCTGCAGCAATGACTCTCACCTGGCAATCAAGGAGCCCTGAGTTTGTGGAGCTGCCCACAGTGACTTCCCAGAGACCCAGGCACACCTTGTGCTCTCCTGTGCAGCTACAGTGTTTTCACAGTCCACCTAGCACAAAAGACTACCACAGTCATGAGCACCCAGTCCCCTGCCAGTTCTCCCAGCCAGACTCAGGAGTCTCTTCTCAGCTTGTTGCTGGGCATGCGGACACAAGCTGGAGTAACTGTTATGTATGTCTAAGATAGTGCTTGCCCTCTCTCAGCCAGTTACAGGATGCCAGTTTCAGGTAGTCGAGGAAAGAGAAATGTGCCCCTCCTTTTTGTTTCCCTCTAGGTTGGAAGGTACACTGTCCCTCACTGGGTTTCAAGCTTGCCTCATGCCAGGCTCTTCCTACAGCTTTATCACCAGTGGCTTGGGCTGCTGCAGTCTAATCTCACCTCACTTTCCAAAGCTGGTGTTGAGGCTCTTGGCTGCTGAGTCTTGAGTTGTGCACATCCACACCCTCCATGTAGATCCACAGTGTCCCCCTAATTTGCATGGAGTTTCCTCTGTAGTTTTCTCCCTAACTCTTCCCTGAGGTTGCACTCTTTCCGCTTTTTTTTTTTTTTAACTATCTTCCCCTTGACTAAAGCAGTAAGTTCCTGCCCTATTCTGCCATCTTGAAATCTCTAATTATTATTTTTTCTTGAAAGATGGAGTTACAGAGAGAGGTAGAGAGAGAGAACAGAGAGAGAGGTCTTCCATCTGCTGGTTCACTCCCTGGATGGCCGCAATGGCCAGAGCTGTGCCACTCTGAAGCCAGGAGCCAAGAGCTTCTTCTGGGTCTCCCACGTGTGTGCAGGGGTCCAGGGACTTGGGCCATCTTCTACTGCTTTCCCAGGCTATAACAGAGAGCTGGATCGGAAGAGGAGCAGCTGGGAATAGAACTGGAGTCCATAGAGGATGCCAGTGCTTCAGGCCAAGGCGTTAATCTGCTGTGCCCCAGAGCCAGCCCCTCTAATTCTTAATGATGTAAAATGTTGATCATCTTTTCTTATATTTATTTGCCATCTATATGTCTTCTTTGGTAAAATGTCTGTTCACATTTTTTTAATCCATTGTTAAATTGGGTTATTAATATTGTTATTGATGAATTTTAAGAGTCCTTTATATACACTTGATTCTTTTCAAATAATTTCTATTTCCTTATTGATTTTCTTGATTGATGAGACATTACCATAATTATCTGCTGTTACTTCCTTGAATGTGTTTTCTTTATATACACAGTTGGCTGTCTGTATACAAGAGTTCCCTATTCACGAATTCAACCAACTTTGAACTAAAAATTTAGGGAAAAAATGTTTCTGTACAGAACATGTACAAACTTTTTTGTCATTATTCCCTAAAGAATATAGTGTAACAGTAACACTTACCTTTCATGAATTATTGTAAGTAGTCTAGAGCTTATTTAAAGTTTACAGGAGAGTGTACATAAGTCATAGGCAAATACTACCTCCATTTTATATAAGAGACTTGCACACCTACAGATTTTGGTATTGGCAGAGGGTCCTGGATGCAAGCCCCACAGATACTTAGAGATGATGATTATTGCTGTTGAGTGTGTCTGTTATATTCTGTATTTGAGTCCTCTTGTGGGCATTTTTATTTTTGTTACATGCTTTCCCTTTCCTGGGTCACATTTTCCTGATTTTTAAAATTTTTACATCTCCTACTCAATTTTTTTTAACAATTGGACAATATGAATAATGCGTTATAGCAACTCTGGATACTGACTCCTAGGGCTTATTATTATGGTTTGCTTGTCTTTTTTGCTTGGTAATTTGGTTGGCCTGCTTAGAAAAGTCCATTTCTTCTGCAGTGTGAAGCCTATCATGTAGCTCCTCAGAGTGCACATCCTTGGCTATGTCCACAGTTAAATGTATCATTTGACCATTGTCCTTGATCTCTTGGTTATATCTGCACAAAGTTTAGCCTCTGTGACATGGAGCAAGGGGATCAAGTTGTGGTGAGAAATATTGACAGCCTGCTTCTCCCATGGAGATCTGTCGTCCTTCACTGTGAGTCTGGGGGAGAGGGAATTCTATCTTCTTGGTTACCCTTGTCTGGGTTGGAACTTCTTTTATAACAATAAGCTGGGGACAAGAAGAAGGAAGTGTCAGGTTGTAGCTTAAGTGACACAGATCCTTGCTTTTATCGTTGATATTTGGTAGCTCACTTAGAAAATTTGCTGGACTTCAAAGTTCACTTTGGTTTAGGTTTTCTGCGTTTGTATTTGTTACTCCCAGATCAATGACTATCCATGCCTTTTCCTTTTATGGTGAGTCACAGAAACACAAGTGGCCTAGGCTCATTTAAAACCTCTGCTGTGTCCTAACAATCCATACTTCCTAAGCTCAAAGTCACTGGGCAAGGGTATATGAACTATTTTACTGGTAGTACTGAAAGTCCCTTGGCAGAGAGAGGGAGTGACGAATTTGGGCCTTTGACCTGTCCCACATGCCAAGTGTGCTTCTGCCTGATAGTCCTTGCACTTGTCATCCCTCTCTCTGGGGCTGTCTTCCTCTCGCTGGATTCCTGGCTTCACTTCTTTCATGAATCTGCTTGAATGCTTGTTAGGTTCAACACAAGTTCTTCTAGTACCCTCTATGTCAGTCTGGGTCTCCTGGAAGCAAAAAACCAACATGAAATTGGAAGTGTTAGGGATGTGTTTGGGGCAGTGCCAATGAAAGAAACATGGCAGGAGAAGCACTAGGTAGGACTAGGTTTCAGGCTGCAGTGCAGGAATGATGTCGTGATAGGAGAGGAGGGAGAAAGAAACTTGTGTTGGAAGAGTTCCAGTATAAGGCAGCGCTGAGGAATCCCAGACAGGCCTACAGGGAGTTTTGAGAAAGGGCTGCCTACTAGAAGAGTAGATCTAATTGGAAAAAAATTTGTGAGATAATTTCGGGAAAACAGACTTCTTTCGTATTACGTCCTAAGGCTGGATTATGGTATGTCTATATATTTGTATTGTATTATTTTACACCCTTCATTAGTATTTTACCATTAAAATTTTATATTTTTCCACATCAGTCTTATGCTTTTGTTTTGATACTTGTTCTTAAGAATTTTGCAAGTTTTGTTTCTATTGTAAATAAAATGTTTTACATATTTATTTTTCAAAGATTTATTGCCAGAATAATGATTTATTATTTTTATGCTTATATTATCTGTTTAACTATGGGTAATTAAATATGTATAATTTCTAGTAATTTTATTATTGTTTTTGATTTTTTCTCTACTTGATTTGTCTAAATATGACAAAGGTACAATGATGTCACTCACTGTGTTTACGTTTTTGTTACATTGCTCTTGCATTTCTGATTGCTTTTTCTTTAAATCTGTTTGGCTTCTGCTTCCAGGAGGATACAAACTGAGACAGAGAAGAGCTTGTTTTTAAGATAACAAACACTTGGAAGACATGAGCCAAGAGTCTGTTTGGTTTGTATATTTATCTTGTATCCTGCCACTTTACCAAATTTTATTCTTTCCATAATTTTAATTTCACAAGCTTTTCTTCTACTTCTTCCAGATTTACAGACACATTATTAGCAAAAAGACATAGTGCTATCTCTTCTTTTCTAATGTCTATGTCAGTTATTAAACTTCACTCTTATTTTGCTTTAGTTCAAACTTCCAAGATGATGTTATAGTAATAAGAGTAGACAAACCTAATTATTGTAATTTTTGTAGATTTCATTTTATTGCTATTTTAAAGTATTTATTTATTTTATTTGAAAGTCAGAGCTACAGAGCGAGAGCGAGAGCGAGAGAAAGAGAGAGAGAACTCCTTCATCTGCTGACTCACTCCCCAGATGACCACATCGGCCAGAGCTGGGCCAGGCCAAAGCCACTAGCCAGGAACTTCAGGAACTAAAGACTTGGTCCATCCTCCACTGCTTTTCCCAGGCCATTTGCAGAGAGTTGGATCAGAAGTAGAGCAATCAGCACTTAAATCAGTGCCCTTATGTCCCAGCGTCCCAGGAGCTGCTTTACCCACTACGCCAAGGCACTCACCCCTTTGCTTTCCACTGTAACTTCAGCGTTTACACTTATTTGTTCTTCCTAATATATTTTGTTGTTATTTAAAAATACCTTAGGGTTCTAATTGACTTTAAGTTTGATATTCAAAAATGTATTGATACATTGAGTTCGTACATTCTTTTTTCTCTGAGAACAGCTTTTTCTATGTCTGCAGGTTTTGACATGAAGTAGATAAAATATTATGTTATCTATTGTTTTGTATTTCTTTTATGATTTTCTGTTTATCCAAGGGTTAGCCATTAAAGTATTTTAGTTTCCAAATTTTTTTTGATGATCTCTTCATTAATCATTTATTCTTTTGTCGGATTTTGATTGAAAAGTATGTTGCAAGTAAGTTATGTTAAATTTTTGAAAATAAGATGTTCTTTGTGGTTAAGTACATGACTGATGTTTACAACAATTCCAGGGATATAAAGAAAAAAATGAGTATTTTTGTTCAGGACATTTGGATTAAATATCTTTATAATATAATTTTACTGATTTAATTATTTTCTCAGTGTCTCCTTTCCCTACTATATCTGTCTAAGTATGAAAGAGCTGTAATGAAGTCTGAAATTTTATTAAGTTCTCCTTGCATTTCTAATCATTCTTTCCTGAAATATTTAGCTGTTATAATTACCTCAAGCCCACACGTTTATGATTCATATTGTTTTCCTACCTTATAGTCTCTGCCTTGTCACAATAGATAATGTTTCCCCTTTTTCCTGTTTAATTCTTTTAAATTAAGTTTCAGCTTGTTTCACGTTGGTGTCTACCTTTCAAAAATAGCTGTTTGGTGCCCATTCCACTAATTAATTAATTAGCATCTTCCCTCTATTTTAAATATGTTTCCAGTAAACAGCATACAACTGGTTTCTCTCTCTGATCTCCATGGGATTCTCTCGGATTCTTGCTGGGAATCCACTCAATTCAGATCTGCTGGAATAATTAGCAGACATGCCTTTATGCCTTGTAGGTTTGTGTTCTAAGAAATCCATAGGATTCCAAATCTGTATAGCTATCCCCACTCCAGTAGTTGGCATTTAATTCCTGCCTTACCCCGTCCAAAAGATGGCAAGACTTAATGAGCAGCTTTGGAGAGCAGAGGAGGGAGAGCCAATAGTGGTCACTTCACAGTGGAGAGACCTCACTAACACCAAACGAGACAGTTAGCCTCATCAGTCATGGTGTGTGGATCGTGTGTGTTCCTGATGCGATGTGGCAGAAAAGGGCATTTCACGTCCATGGTGTTCTTTCCAGAAATCCCCAGCCCCATCCAACCATGATTAAACATCAGAAGAACACAGATTAGGGAAATAAAAATTGTTTTACATTGTTGTATTGGTCCAATGCAGGTTTGCTCCAGCTTCTCTCTTTTTTTTAAGAATTTTTATTTATTTATGTATTTGAAAGTCAGAATTAAAGAGAGGGAAAGAGAGAGAGAGAAAGAAGGAGAGGGAGAGGGAGAGAGAGAGAGAATATCTTCCATCCTCTGGTTCACAACCCAGATGGCCATAATGGCCACGGTTAGGCCAGGCCAAAGCCAAGAGCCAGGAACTTCATCTGGGTCTCCCACATGAGTGCAGGGACCCAAACGCTTGGGCCATTCCTTGCTATTTACTATTAGCCAGGAGGTGGATTGGAAATGGAGCAGCCAGGAGTTGAACCTGCTCCCATATGAGATACCGGCAGCACTTTTTTTTTTTTTTTTTAGAAAAGTTTCATTTAATAAATATAAATTTGGAAAGTACAACTTTTGGATTGTAGTGTTTTCCCCTCCATAACCACCCTCCCATCTGCAAATCATCCCATCTCCTACTCCCTCTCCCATCTCATTCTTGATTAAGAATCATTTTTAATTATCTTTATATACAGAAGATCAACATAGTATATACTAAGTACAGATTTCAAGAGTTTGCACCCACACAGAACTTCTCTTTACTGCCTCCCCTATATCCCACAACCCCCTGTTAATTTGAAAGTTCTACTTTGCTTTCCCTTTTATCAACCCTTTCTTTGATTAACTCTTCCTGTGAACTGCATTATTTGAAAACAGTATATCAAATATTTACTCCAACAACGTGCAAGCTTGCTGCTCCAGGATGTTGAACCCCCAGCTTAACTCTACTCTAATGAAACTCTGGAATATTGGTTTTTTAAAATTTATTTATTTATTTATTTGAAAATCATAGTTACACAGAGAGAGAAGAAGCAGAGAGAGAGAGAAAGAAGGAGAGAGAGAGAAAGAGGTCTTCCATCCGCTGGTTCACTCCCCAATTGGTCACAATGGCTGGAGCTGTGCTGATCCAAAGCCAGGAGCCAGGGGCTTCTTCCAGGTCTCCCACGTGGGTTCAGGGGACCAAGGACTTGGGCCATCCTCCACTGCTTTCCCAGGCCAAAGCATAAATCTGGATCGGAACTGGAGCAGCTGGGACTGGAACCGGCATCCATATGGGATGCTGGCACTGTAGGCGGTGGCTTTACCTACTACGACACAGTGCTGGACCCTCAAGAGAACTTTTATAAAGTGTATTCATATTCTTAGTTTATTATTATGCATTTAGATTGAATTATCCATATATTATTGCACGGCTTGCAGTTTAAATGTCTTGTCTTATTTTTCCCCTTCCATTTTGAAATGTCTGTTCTGGTTCATTTGCTTAGATCCTTCCCTAAGTTTTCTCAAAAAATGTGGATAGCCTGATTGACTAAATTACTTTAAAATTTAATTTCTAAATGTTTTTGTTGAGTTATAGTTTGCAGAAATTGAGGCCAGCGCTGTGGCATAGTAGGTTAAACCTCCACCCGCAGCACTAACATCCCATATGGGCACCAATTTGAGTTCCAGCTGCTCCACTTGTCATCCAGCTTCCTGCTATGGCCTTGGAAAGCAGTAGAAGATGACCCAAGTCCTTGGGCTCCTGCACCCGTGTGGGAGGCCTGGAAGGTCTTGTTCCTGGCTTCATATCAGCCCAGCTATGGTTGTTGCAGTCATTTGGAGAGTGAGCCAGTGGATGGAAGACCTCTGTCTGTCTTTATATAACTCTGCCTCTCAAATAATTTAAAAAAATTCACCGAAACTATACAGTTGTGTTAGTTTTAGAATAGTGAGCTGTACAGCTCTCACTGTAATATAACTTCAGAGGGCTGGGCATTGTGGTACAGAGGATTGAGCTGTCACTTGGGATACTGGCATTCCATATTGAGTCCTGCCTCTGCATTTGATCTGGCTTTCTGCCAGTGCACAACCTGAGAGGCAGCAAATGATGGTTCAAGTACTTGGGTCTCTGCCACCCATTTGGGAGATTAAATGGAGTTGTTGGCTGCTGGCTTTGGCCTGGCCAACCCTGGCTGTTTTGGCCATTTGGGGAGTGAACCAGCAGATGGGAGAGCGTTTCTCTCTCTCTCTCTCTCTCTCTCTCTCTCTCTCTCTCTCTCTCATTCTACTTTCTGAATAACTAACTAACTAAATCTTTAAAAATATGATGCCTGTTGGGGCATCTGTTCCCATATCAGAGACTATGAATTTAATGCCCACAGTTCCTGATTTTAAAAAATGTGATACATACTTTAGAATATTTTCACCACTCCCAAAAGAATACCCAACTTATCAACGGTCATTCACTCCTAAGGAACAAACAATATATTCTGAGTATCTAAGATCTGCCCATTCTGGGAATTTCATATAATGAAATTATACAAAGTGTGGTCCTCGTGGCTGGCTTCTTTCCCTTAGCATAATATTTGCCAGGTTAATGCATATTGTGATACATGTGTAATACATCACACATCATTCTTCCTTATTATCAAATAACATTCCATTGTATGGATATAGCACAGTTTGTGTATCCATTCATCAGCTAATGGTCATTTGAGGTATGTACACTTTTTGACTATAAGAAACAACGCTGTTATGAACATTTTTGTGCGACGTTTTGTGTGGACAAATGTTTTCATTTCTTGTTGGTGTATGTACAAAGGAGTGGAACTGCTGGATCATATAGCTGCTTCACTTTGTAAGGAACTACCAAGCTATTTCCAAGTGACTACGCCATGGTCAATTCCCTCACCTCCGACATTCCTTTTTGATTACAGCTATCCTAGTGGGTGTGAAGTGGCTTCTCACTGTGGTTTTAATTTTCATTTCCTTTGGGATTAGTGCTGAACTAAATATGTTAAATTTCTTTCTCTGTGTTTGTTGGCAGTTTGACTTCATTCTTTGGTAAAATGTCTAGGGAGACATTTTGCCCATTTTAAGATTGGGTTGTCTGTTATCTTATTGTTGAGTTGAAAAAGAAAAGAGTTCTTTTTATATTTTTAGATACAAGTCTCTTGTCAAGTACATAATTTGCAAACACTTTTTCTCATTGTATGGGTTACCTCGTCACTTTCATGAGGCTATCCTTTGAAGCACAAATATTTTCAATGAAGTTAATTTTTGAAGTCCAATTTGTCTATTTTTTCAGTTGATGCTTGTGATTTACCATTTCTTCACTCAAGATCATGCATATTTATTCCTATATTTTCTTCTAAGAGTTAGAATTTTAGCTCTTACCTTTAGGTCTCTGATTCATTTTGAGATAATTTTTTTGTATGGTGTTAACTATGGGTTCCAACTTCATTCTCTTGCAGGTGGATATCCTCCCTAGATTCTTTTTTTAATTTTTTTTTCAAGAATTATTGCTTTATTTATTTGAAAGGTGGAGTCACAGAGACACAGAGAGAAGGAGAGACAGAGGTCTTCCATCTGCTGGTTCACTCTTGAAATGGCCACAACGGCTCCTGATGCCAGGACCCAGGAGCTTCTTCTGGGTCTCCCACATGGATGCAAAAGCCCAAGGACTTGGGCCATCTTCTGCTGCTTTCCCAGCACATTAGCAGGGATCTGGATCAGAAGTGGAGCAGCTAGGTCTCAAACTTGAGTCCATATAAGATGTTGACATTGCAGGCGGTGGCTTAACCTACCAGGCTACAATACCAGCCTTGAATCTTCTTCCTAGCATGAACTGTAGTGGTGACACATTTTGATTCCTGGGATGTCCTCATGTGCTTTCCTTCCATTCCAAGAGGTGGATGTAAGAGCTCAGTGTTTGTAGATGTTGTTTCGCTGTTTCCCACTTCTGAGATTACAATAAAGAAATGTTGTGCCAATCGGATTGATTTGCCGTGCGGATAGAGCTCTTTCCTTTTCAATGCCTGGAAGATCTTTGTTTTTCCCAATTTGGAATGTCACTAGGATGTTCTTGATATGTCCCATTTCTCTCCTATCCGTCAGAACTCAAAGAGGCCTCGTTTTTTCCTTATTAAAATCCCTGCAACTTTTAAAACACTTTTATTTAAGGTATACAAATTTTGTATATACAGATTCAGAGAGGTAGTGATGCTTCTCACCTTACCCTCCCTCCTGCCCACACCTCCACGCTTCTTCCTCCTCCCTTTCCTAGTCCCATTGTTACTTTTTTTAACAAGGATCTATTTTCAGTTAACTTTATCCTCATAAGATTAACCCTACACTAAGTAAAAGAGTTTAATAAATACTGTGAAGAAAAAAAGCACTGTTCCTCAGCAGTCGAGACAAGGGCTTTTAAAATCATTGCATCTCCAAGTGTCAATTTCACTCCTATAGATTACCATTCAAGTACTCATCTAGTTACTCTAGTTGTCCCTTATCTTTTTCTGGAACACCCACGATTCATACCTTATATCTCTTGAATATAGTTTGAATCTGTCATATTTTCTTCTCTGTGTTTTAAATGTTTCTTACATCATCCAGGTCAATAATTTGGGTCTCAGCAGTCGCTACCCTGATCTTTGGTTTTCCTTTGAAACTTTGAGTTGAGTTTGTTTAGACTGCAGAAAGCTATTTGGGTTTTGCTGCTGCATGTGCTGTGCTTGGGTCTTATGTTTGGCATTCTTCTTCAGATGCTGTTTCCCTCTGCAGGCTCTCAGTCTCTTCGGATGGGCGTTTCTCCGGCAGCTGGATGAGAGGCATTTCAACTCTCTGAGGCCTACACCTGCTGGTTTAGGTGCTTAATGTGGCAGCAGCCCCAACAGTGGTGGAAGACAAGGCTGTCTTTCTCCCTACGGGCTTGGGGGCAGCTGGCAGACTAATTAGGACCCTGGAAGAAGCTTCCTTTCCTCCTCATTTTCTCATGCTGTCTCAGCCTTGGGGCAGGAAGGACTCAGGCTGCCAATCTGATCCTTCTTGGTTTCAGGGCCGGGTGATCCAGGCAGTGCTCCCGAGGAGCTCTGGATTTTATCATGAACTCTGCTTTCTGAGCTGCTCTGCCTTCCCTGCGTTCCTGTCCAGCCAGGACAGGAACAATGTGCAGAGATTCCATGGCACCCAAATATTCACTTGAGTCTGCCTTCTCCAGAGGCCATTAGAACTGACAGAGGCAGAGAGACTGGAAGTGTGAATGAAGGGAGGAGAATTGAATTCATATCACTCATTGTCTTCCCAGGACTCTTCCATGGATTAAATCACCCCAATTTTAATTTGATTTATTTTAATCAGATTTATTTTTCCATCTCCTCTGTGTCCTCTTAAGTCTTAGCTTGAATCATGCTTGTTTTTGTATCCAACACCTGACACAATGCATGGGGGCATGTTGGACTTCCATTAGCTATATTTGGAATAAATGAATGCAAATGTGAAAGTGCAATGAATGAATTGATCACTCTCAGGAGGTCCATTCAGAATTTAACATTGTAAATAAAAGTCTCTGAATGTGGTAATTTATTATTCTTTAAAATTTTTAATTAATTAATTAAAAATTTTATTTACAGGCAGAAACTGACAGACAAAAATATGGAAGTTTCCCATTCACTGGTTCACTCCCCAACTGCTGGCAAAAGCCAGGATTGGCGCAGGCTGAAACCAGGAGCCAAAATCTCAATATAGGTTTCCCATGTGGGTGGCTTGAATTATCACCAGCTGCCTCCTGGATGCCCATTAGCAGGAAGCTAGAATCAGGGGCATAGTTGCTACTTGAACCCGGACACTCCAATATGAGATGCAGCCATCCCAAGCGGTATCTTCATAAGTAGGCAAATGCCTGGCCTTGACCCTGGTGGTTTAGACAAAAGGAATCTTGTTGGAATGATATTGAGAGAGTCTAAGGATAGAGAAGGGTAGGGACTGGGCTTGGAAGTGGATGGGAGTCAAGGCACTCCTGGAGGGCTGGGAAACTAGAAGTCAGGCCTGATCAAGCAGCAGGAACGCTCTGGAAAGGGTCCCACTACTGGGTGAACATCCTCCAGTCTCTGTGGCGGTCGCTTGTATTGCTCACTCGAGATTCCAAAGTTCTAGGAGAAAATCCATTGACTGTGTTACCAAGTAGATAAAGTCTCACCCACTGGCTTCCAAGGGAAGGCATCTCTCTGGATCCCAGTACCACCAAGGCTACTCATAATGAGGAGAATAATTCCCCTGCGAGGACGGGAGTGTATTGTGAACCAGTAAATAGCGCTGAGTGCCACAAAGCAGTGTGAATTCCCCAAATGACGACTCTGATTTCCTACGTGGTACACTTGATCCCTTTCTCACCTCCACTCCTCCCCACTGCTGGAGCTTTTGAAACCATTGCCAAGATTGGGGTAAGTGGAGGAGAGGGGCAGGGGCTGGCCAAATTGCTTTGAGACCACTTCCTTTCACTGCTGTCTTCTGGCCCCTGCTGCTCTGCACTGGGCTCTGGCTTTGGGGAGAGGTAGGTAAGCTCCTGGGCTCCTGGAGTCAGCCTCAGCTCTTCTTTTCTCTCTCTCTCTCTCTCTCTCTCTCTCTCTCTCTCTCTCTCTTTCTTTTGACAGGCCGAGTGGACAGTGAGAGCGAGAGAGACAGAGAGAAAGGTCTTTCTTTCCCGTCGTTTCACCCTTCAATGGCCGCCATGGCCGGCGTGCTGCGGCCTGCGCACCACGCTGATCCGAAGGCAAGAGCCAGGTGCTTCTCCTGGTCTCCCATGGGGTGCAGGGCCCACGCACTTGGGCCATCCTCCACTGCACTCCCAGGCCACAGCAGAGAGCTGGCCTGGAAGAGGGGCAACCGGGACAGAATCCGGCGCCCCGACCAGGACTAGAACCCCGTGTGCCGGCGCTGCAGGTGGAGGATTAGCCTAGTGAGCCGCAGCGCTAGCTCTTTCCTCTCTTAAGGACAGCACGGGTGATGACATTTGGGTGCTTAGATGAAACAGACTTCCGTGGGTTGTCTTGAGATGCTAGTTACTAAGTGTTACCAGTTTCCAAGTAACCTTCTGTCTTAGTCTGTTTGGGCTGCTGGACTGGGTGGCTTACAAACAATAGAAATTTGTTTGTCAAAATTCTGTAGTCTGGGAATTCCAAGATCAGTGCACTGGCAGATTTGGTGGCTGATGAAGGCTTTCTCATCTGTAGCCATCTTCTCACCATAATCTCTCAAGTAGAAGTGGGGAGAGACCTCTCTGAGATCTTTGGAAGAGCCCTAATCCTGCTTATGAGGGCTTCACCCTCAGAAACTTATCACTTCAAGAATCCCCTAGCTGCCAATACCATCCCAGCTGGAATTAGCAGTTCAGCGGACGAATCTGGGACACACGCAGTCTATAGCACCTTCCTTTCTCTGCAAATGTTTATTAAACAGCAACCACTCAGAAACCAATAGATAACCATTTTCTTCATAGAACTTACAGTCTAGTGGTAGAAAGCAGATATGAAATAAACAGCCAAAAAACTAAACATGCATTTGCAAATTGGTAGAGAACTGTCCGTAGTAAGTGGGGGGAATTCATAACAGAAACCTGGTTTAGACAGAGCAGCTATGAAAAGGCCCCTTTGAGGAAGTGACTTGTAAACTGGAGACCTGAATGATGGATGGACCGTGCTGTCAAAGTGTCTCATTCTCAGGTTTCTGTTTCATGGTCCAAACTTCTATGCTGTTCTCAGTCATAGGTAGTCCTCAGGTGTGAGTGTATTGGGCATATGGAGGTTCATTTTGTCATCACAATGACTCAGGGAGCAGTACTGGAATTTAGTGCACACACGCAGAGATGCTAAGTGCCTGTCACACACAAGGTGCTTGTGCATAACAAAGTAGCACCTTGCTCACAATGCCAACACACCTACACCTGTACACCTGTAGACTGAGATCAGCCTCATCAGGACAACTGCTGTGCAGCCAGGATTGTTCAAAGAGCCTTGGGATGACGTCAGATTGGCCCAGTATGAGTTCTGTGCCTGGCCTTGAACCAAGCCCAGTGGCTGGGGATGGAAATGTAACTCAGGGTGGGGAAGGGGTAAATCTGCCAAAGAAAACTGTGGTGCTGTTGGTAGAAGACAGGAATTGCTGATGGGCAGGCAAAGGAGCGGATGACCATGGCATGAATGAGAAGTGCAATGATTCAAGGGGAAGTTGGGTAGGCAGGCAGGGTCCAGGCCATTCTGGATGGTCAAGGATTTGAGACTTCTCTTAAGTGCCCTGGAGAGCCACCGACAGATTGTAGGCAGTGAAGGGAATTGTAAAATCTGTGTCAAACTTCAAAGCCTCTGTGCTTTAGGTTTTGTGGACATTTTGCCTAAACCGTCCGCGGAAGAAGCACTGTAGTGCCCCTACCTCTCTCAGCATCTCTTTTCTTATGTCTTTATTATTATTCTGTGGATCCCACTGTCTTCTACCCAGAGGTAAAGGACACAAGCAGAGGCTGATTCTAGGAAAGGATTCTTCTTCCACTGGCCTCCGTCAAGTATATGAACTGCAGCACATTCCAGAATTTGCTTTCTGCTCCAGAGACGACTGTTGGAATTGAGCAAGTGTCCTTATCCCAGGATGTGATGGGTTTAATCCAATTGACTCTCTAGTGGAAAATCTCTCTCTGTCCCAGCGATGCTTATGCCATTACGGCCAAGTCCAGGGTATTGCCAACATATCTTTGCAAATTTCATTAGCAGTGGCTCTTTCCGCCTTCTTCTAGGACATTAATGAGTTTGTTAAAATGAGGAGGCCGGTTCCAGCAGCAGACTCCGACATGCCCCAGTGGGCCTTTTGCTTCCAACCTGACGTGGTCCCCATTTACTCCTGTTTATGCAGTGTTTTCACCCTGCCAGCCTTCCGTTTAGACAACACTATTCAAAACCAGCCCAATTTAATCTGGAGCGTGACTTTTATGGATGTCCTGATCAAATGCATCACTGATACCCACATAACGTCCTGGTCCCCCTCTTCTTATTTGGTCTCCTGCTTTCTACCTGTTGTTGTTCTCTCTAAAGGGTTTCAGGATATATATTCTTGTGCTCAACTATGTATAACATGGAAGGTTCCTCTTAACTGTTTTTTGGGGGAGGGTGCAGTTTGGTGATGTTAGTATGTCCATGCTGTTGTGCAGTCGATTTCCAGAACCTCATTTTGCGAAATGAAAGCTGTTCCCACGGAGAAGCTCGCCATGCCCTCTTTCCCACAGCCTCAGCAACCGCAGTTCCTCTGTTGCTACGGACTTGGCCACTCTAGGTACTGCCAGTAAGGGGAATCGTACAGCATTTTCTTTCATGGCTGGCTTATTCTGCTTAGCATAACGCCCTGCAGATTCATCCATGTTGTAGCAGGTGTCATAACTGCCTTCCTTTTAAAGGCTGAATAAAATGACCCAGTGTGTATACATGCATCACACGTTCTTTATGCTGTCATCTGTCAGTGGGCGTTTAGGCTGCTTCCATGTTTTCCATGTGAATATTGCTGTTATGAACATGTGTGCGCAAGTACTGTCCCAGTCTCCACTTTCAATTCATTTGGACATATACACAGACATGGAATTGCTGATTACATGGTAATTCTATTTTTAATGTTTTTGAGGAACTGCCATACTACTCTCCACAGTAGCGTCACCATTTTACATTCCTACCAACAGTGCACAAAGTTTGATTTCTGCACATCCTTTCCAATATTTGTTGTTTTCTAATTTTTGGTGGGAGCATCCTAATGGGTTTTTGGTGCTAGCTCATGGTGGTCCTGGAACTTCATATTGGTTTTGATTTGCATTTACCCAATCATTAAGGTGTTGAGCTTCTTTTCATATGCGTATTGGTTACTTGTCTATCTGTTTTGGAGAAATGTCTATTCAAGTGCTTTGCCCATTTAGTCAAGTTTTTTGTTGTTATTGTGTCCAGTCGGAGGAGTTCTTTATATACTGTAAATATTAACTCCTTATTGGATACATGATTTGCAAATAGGAGGTATCTTCAAAAAGTTCATGGAAAATACATATTATGAAAAAAGTATGCATGGAATTCAACTTTTTTTGCACTAAAATAAACTTATCTTTTTCTTCCATTTTTCTATGAGCTTTTGAAGGTCCCCTCATATTTTTTCTCATTCTATAGGTTGCCTTTTCACTCTGCTAATTGTGTTCTTTGATGCACAGAAATTTTAAATTTTGATGGAGTGTCCCAATAGGCTTTATGATATTAAAAATTATCTGATTTCCATTGAAAACTGTCATTATTTTCTCATTGCCATTATTGTTTCTCTATTATCCAATGCTGACTCTTTCATTAGTGTAAGTCTTAATATTTCTGGATTATAACTGTTGTGTTTATCTAAATCCGAGAGAAATTCTACTAACAGTTTGCAATGGGAAGAATAAGAAAATGTATAATGGGTGCTGAGCCTAGCAGCTAGAACATCTTCATTTCATTTAGGAGGAATTCCTGACTCTAGTTCTTGCCTCCAGCTTCCTGCCAATGCTGACCCTAGGAGGCAGCAGATGATAATGCAGGTAATTGGGTTCCTGCCACCCACATGGGACACCTGGATTGTGTCCCCAGTTGCTGGCTCTGATCCTGTCCAGCCTTGTCTGTTAGATGGGCTCTTTCTCTCTCTCTCTTTTATCTCTCTCTTCTCTCTCACTCTCTATATCTCTCTTCTCTCTCTTTTTATCTCTCTCTTTCTCTCTTTCCCTCTCTCTCTTTTTCTTACTCTTTTTCCTCTCTCTCTCTCTCTCCTCTTCCTCCTCCTCTTCTTCCCCTCTCAAATAAATAAACAAAATTCTTTAAAAAGAAAAGAAAGTAGGATAGGTGGGTTTTTGCTTCATTTGGAAGAAATAAGAAGTGACAAGGGTTAGTGGTGGCTAATGGACATTGTGATAAATAATCCTGTATATTACTCTGTATGTAGTTTTTTCTTTCTTCCAACAACTCATGCATGATATTGCAGTGCCCACTTGATAAATGATAAAGCTGAGATTCCCAGAGAGATACCTTGCTCAGGTTAACATGACTGGCAGGCATGGGAACACCACACACTGTTCAACATTCTGTTCCAGGTTTTTTTTTTTATATATATATAAAGCTTTTATTTAAAGAATATAAATTTCCAAAGAACAGCTTATGGATTACAATGGCTCCCCCCCCCACAACTCCTCTCCCTCCCCCTACCCTCCCCTTTCCCGCTCCCTCTCCCCTTCTGTTCACATCAAGATTCATTTTCAATTCTCTTTATACACAGAAGATCAATTTAGTACATATTACGTAAAGATTTCAACAGTTTTCCCTCGCATAGAGACACAAAATGATAATACTGTTGGAGTACTAGTTATAGTATTAATTCACAATGTACAGCACATTAAGGACAGAGATCCTACATGATTTTTTTTTTAAAAAAATTGATTAATTGTCTATGCAATTTCCAGTTTAACACCAAGATTTTTTAATCATTTGCAATTATTTTTATATAAAGAAGATCGATTCAATATATACTATGTAAAGATTTCCTCAGTTTGCACCCACTCAGAAACACAAAGTGTAAAAATACTGTTTCAGTACTAGTAATAGCATTATTTCACATTGGATAACACATTAAGGACAGATCCCTCATGAGACGTAAGTACACAGTGACTCCTGATGTTGATTTAACAATTTGACACTCTTGTTTATGGCGTCAGTAATCTCCCTAGGCTCTGGTCATGAGTTGCCAAGGCTATGGAAGCCTTTAGGGTTCGTGGACTTTGATCTTATTCCGACAGGGTCATAGTCAAAGTGGAAGTTCTCTCCTCCCTTCAGAGAAAGGTACCTCCTTCTTTGATGGCCCCTTTCGTTCCACTGGGATCTCACTTGCAGAGATCTTTCATTTAGGTCTTCTGTTTTTTCCAGAGTGTCTTGGCTTTCCATGCCTAAAATATTCTCATGGGCTCTTGAGCCAGATCTGAAAGGCTTAAGAACTGATTCTGAGGCCAGAGTGCTATTTAGGACATCTGCCATTCTATGAGTCTGCTGTGACTCCACTTCCCATGTTGGATCATTCTCTCCCTTTTTGATTCTATCAGTTAGTATCAGCAGACACTAATCTTGTTTGTGTGATCCCTTTGACTCTTAGACCTATCAGTGTGATCAATTGTGATCTGAAATTGATCACTTGGATTAGTGAGATGGCATTGGTACATGCCACCTTGATGGGATTGTATTGGAATCCCCTGGCACAATTCTAACTCCATCATTTGGGGCCGTTCCGATTGAGCATGTCCCAAATTGTACATCTCCTCCCTCTCTTATTCCCACTCTTATATTTCACAGAGATCACTTTTCAGTTAAAATTTAAACACCTAAGAATAATTGTGTGTTAATTACAGAGTTCAACCACTAGTACTAGGATAAAAAAAAAACACTACCATGGATAAAGTATTACATTGTACAACAACAGTCAGCACAAGAGCTGATCGAGTCACTGTTTCTCATAGTGTCCATTTCACTTCTACAGGTTTCCCCTTTGGTGCTCAGTTAGTCTTCGCCAATCAAGGGAAACAAATGATATTTGTCTCTTTGGGACTGACTTAATTCACTCAGCATGATGTTTTCCAGATTCCTCCATTTTGTTGCAAGTGACCGGATTTCATTGTTTTTGACTGCTGTATAGTATTCTGTAGAGTACATGTCCCATAATTTCCTAATCCAGTCTACTGTTGATGGGCATTTGGGTTGGTTCCAAGTCTTAGCTATTGTGAATTGAGCCGCAATAAACATTACTGTGCAGACGGCTTTTTTGTTTGCCCATTTAATTTCCTTTGGGTAAATTCCAAGGAGTGGGATGGCTGGGTTGAATGGTAGGGTTATTTTCAGGTTTCTGAGGAATCTCCAGACTGACTTCCATAGTGGCTTCACCAGTTTGCATTCCCACCAACAGTGGATTAGTGTCCCTTTTTCCCCACATCCTCTCCAGCATCTATTGTTGGTGGATTTCTGAATGTGAGCCATTCTCACCGGGGTGAGGTGAAACCTCATTGTGGTTTTGATTTGCATTTCCCTGATTGCTAGGGATCTTGAACATTTTTTCATGTGTCTGTTGGCCATTTGGATTTCCTCTTTTGAAAAATGTCTATTGAGGTCCTTGGCCCATCTCTTAAGTGGGTTGTTTGTTTTGATGTTGTGGAGTTTCTTAATTTCTGTGTAGATTCTGGTTATCAACCCTTTATCTGTTGCATAGTTTGCAAATATATTTTCCCATTCTGTCGGTTTCCTATTCACTTTCCTGACTGTTTCTTTTGCAGTACAGAAACTTTTCAATTTGATGCAATCCCAGTAGTTAATTTTGGTTTTCAGTGCCTGTGCTTCTGGGGTCTTTTCCAAGAAGTCTTTGCCAGTACCTATGTCTTGCAGGGTTTCTCCTATGCTCTCTAGTAATTTGATGGTGTCGGGTCGTAGGTTTAAATTTTTAATCCATGTTGAATGAATTTTTGTGTAAGGTGAAAGGTAGGGGTCTTGCTTCATGGTTCTGCACGTGGAAATCCAGTTTTCCCAGCACCATTTATTAAACAGACTGACCTTACTCCAGGGACTGGTTTTGGATCGTTGATCAAATATAAGTTGGCTGTAGGTGTTTGGATTGATTTCTGGAGTTTCTATTCTGTTCCATTGGTCTATCCATCTGTTTCTGTACCAGTACCATGCTGTTTTGATAACAACTGCCCTGTAGTATGTCCTGAAATCTGGTATTGTGATGCCTCCGGCTTTGTTTTTGTTGTACAAGATTGCTTTAGCTATTCGAGGTCTCCTGTGTCTCCATATGAATTTCAGCATCATTTTTTCCAGATCTGAGAAGAATGTCCTCGGTATCTTGATTGGTATTGCGTTGAATCTGTAAATTGCTTTTGGGAGAATGGACATTTTGATGATATTGATTCTTCCAATCCATGAGCATGGGAGATTTCTCCATTTTTTGGTATCCTCTTCTATTTCTTTCTTTAAGGTTTTGTAATTTTCATTGTAGAGATCTTTAATGTCCTTAGTTAAATTTATTCCAAGGTATTTGATTGTTTTTGTAGCTATTGTGAATGGGATTGATCTTAGCAGTTCTTCCTCAGCCGTGGCATTGTCTGTGTATACAAAGGCTGTTGATTTTTGTGCATTGATTTTATATCCTGCTACTTTGCCAAACTCTTCTATGAGTTCCAATAGTCTCTTAGTAGAGTTCTTTGGGTCCCCTAAATAAAGAATCATGTCGTCTGCAAAGAGGGATAGTTTGAGTTCTTCCTTCCCAACTTGTATCCCTTTAATTTCTTTTTCTTGCCTAATAGCTCTGGCTAAGACTTCCAGCACTATATTGAATAGCAGTGGTGAGAGTGGGCATCCCTGTCTGGTACCAGATCTCAGTGGGAATGCTTCCAACTTTTCCCCATTCAATAGGATATTGGCCGTGGGTTTTTCATAAATTGCTTTGATTGTATTGAGGAATGTGCCTTCTATACCCAGTTTGCTTAGGGTTTTCATCATGAAAGGGTGTTGAATTTTATCGAATGCTTTCTCTGCGTCTAGTGAGATAATCATATGGTTTTTCTTCTGCAGTCTGTGAATGTGGTGTATCACGTTGATTGTTTTGCGAATATTGAACCATCCCTGCATACCAGGGATGAATCCCACTTGGCCTGGGTGGATGATCTTTCTTATGTGTTGTTGCAGTCTATTGGCCAGAATTTTGTTGAGGATTTTTGCATCTATGTTCATGAAGGATATTGGTCTGTAATTCTCTTTCAATGCTGCATCTTTTTCTGGCTTAGGAATTAAGGTGATGCTGGCTTCATAGAAGGAATTTGGGAGAATTCCCTCTTTTTTGATTGTTCTGAAAAGTTTGAGAAGAATTGGGGTTAGTTCTTCTTTAAATGTCTGGTAGAATTCAGCAGTGAATCCATCTGGTCCTGGGCTTTTCTTTGTTGGGAGGGCCTTTATTACTGATTCAATTTCTGACTCACTTATGGGTCTGTTTAGGTTTTCTATGTCTTCCTGGTTCAATTTAGGTAGGTTGCATGTGTCCAGGAATCTATCCATTTCTGATAGGTTTCCCTGTTTACTGGCATACAAGTCCTTGTAGTAATTTCTGATGATTCTTTTGATTTCTGTGGTGTCTGTTGTTATATTTCCTTTTTCATCTCTGATTTTACTGATTTGGGTCTTTTCTCTTCTTTTTTTAGTTAGTTGGGCCAATGGCGTGTCAATCTTGTTTATTTTTTCAAAAAACCAGCTCCTCATTTGGCTGATTTTTTGTAATGTTTTTTTTGGATTCAATCCTGTTGATTTCTTCTCTGATTTTGATTATTTCTCTTTTTCTACTAGATTTGGGTCTAGTTTGCTGCAAATTTTCTAGATCCTTGAGATGCATTGAAAGCTCATCTATTTGGTGCCTTTCCAGTTTCTTGATGTAGGCACCTATTGATATAAACTTTCCTCTTAACACTGCTTTTGCTGTATCCCATAAGTTTTGGTATGTTGTGCTGTTATCCTCATTTACTTCCAGAAAATTTTTGATTTCTCTTTTGCTTTCTTCAGTGACCCATTGTTCATTCAGGAGCATGTTGTTCAATCTCCATGTGTTTGCATATGCTCTAGGGATTCCTGAGTTGCTAATTTCCAACTTCAATCCCTTATGGTCTGAGAAGCTGCATCGTATGATTCTAATTCTTTTGAATTTGCTGAGACTTGCTTTATGGGCTAATATGTGATCAATCCTAGAGTAGGTTCCATGTACTGCTGAGAAGAATGTGAATGCTTTACGTGTAGGATGAAAAGTTCTGTAGATATCTGTTAGATCCATTTGGGCTATAGTGTTGTTTAAATCTACTGTCTCCTTGTTGATCTTCTGTCCTGTCGATCTGTCAATCTCTGTGAGTGGAGTATTGAAGTCCCCCAGTACTATTGTGTTGGGGTCTAAGTCTCCCTTTAAGTTTCTTAACAAATTTTTTAAATAAACTGTGGCCTGTAATTAGGTGCATATACATTGAGAATTGTTATATCTTCCTGTAGTATTGATCCCTTAATCATTATATAGTGCCCCTCTTTTTCTCTCTTAACAGTTTTTGTGTTAAAGTTTATGTAGTCTGATATTAAGATGGTTACACCCGCTCTTTTTTCATTTCTGTTGGCATGGTATATCTTGTTCCATCCTTTTATTTTCAGTCTGTATGGATCTTCGTTGGAAAGATGTGTTTCTTGTAGGCAGCAAAGAGATGGTTTTTGTTCCTTAACCCAATCAGCCAATCTCTGTCTTTTAACAGGACAGTTTAGACTTTTAACGTTCAATGTGACTATTGATAAGTGGTAAGTTTGCCCTGCCATTTGCCAGATATTTTCTAATGTATGCTTTGAATTCCCTGTGATCTTTTGCCGTGAGGTTCCCTTCGTTTACCTTCTTTCATGTTGATGGTCGTGTTTCTGTGTTTCTGTGTGTAACACATCTTTAAGTATCTTTTGCAGGGCTGGACGAGTGGCAACAAATTCTTTCAATTTTTGTTTGTTATGAAAGGTCTTTATTTCACCTTCATTCACAAATGAGAGCTTTGCAGGGTATAATATTCTGGGCTGGCAGTTTTTCTCTCTAAGTACCTGGGCTATGTCTCGCCATTCCCTTCTAGCTTGTAGGGTTTCTGTTGAGAAGTCAGCTGTGAGTCTAATTGGAGATCCTCTGAGAGTAATCTGACGTTTCTCTCTTGCACATTTTAGGATCTTTTCTTTTGCTTCACTGTGGTGAGTTTAATTACAATATGTCGTGCAGAGGATCTCTTTTGGTCATGTTTATTAGGGGTTCTATGAGCTTCCTGGATTAGGATTTCTCTGTCTTTCTCCAAGCCTGGAAAATTTTCTGCTAGTATCTCCCTAAAAAGGCCTTCTAATCCTTTCTCCCTCTCCATACCTTCAGGAACACCTAGAACCCGAATGTTGGGTTTTTTAATAGTATCCTGTAAATTCCCGACGATATCTTTTAGTTTTCTAATTTCCTCTTCTTGTCTTTGGTTTGACTGTTTCCTCTCCTGTTCTCTGTCTTCTAGGTCCGATATTCTCTCTTCTGCTTCACCCATTCTGGTTTTAAGGCCCTCAAGATTGCTTGTCACTTGATCTATTGAATTCTTCAATTCATTAAGATTTTTTGTCACTATCGTAGCTTCTTGTTCTACTAGTTGTTTCATTTCATTTTGATTTCTCCGTAGTACTTCATTCTCGCGAGAGAGATTTTCTATCTTATCCATTAAAGATTTCTGTAGTTCAAGAATTTGTTTTTGAGAACTTCTTAATGTTCTTATCAATTCTTTGAGATCTGCTTCTTGCATTTCTTCTATCTCATTATCTTCATAATCCTGACTTGGGGTGTCTTTTCCGTTTGGGATCATCATAGTGTCTTCCTTGATCTTGCTCCCTCGGAATCTGTTTTTGTTTGGCATTTTTTTTTTCCCCACACTCTTTCTCTGGGTTGTCAAGGTAACGGAGTTTGTGTGCGCGGTGTGTTCCCAGTTTTTGGATCCCCTTCAGGTTTCTACAGCCTCGGGTTTTTGGTTCCGTCTGCCTCAGTGATGGGCGGGCGCGCGTTGTCCCACTGCGTTTAATCAAATTCGACTTCGCAAGGTGGGCGGCGAGAGGGGCTAGTGTCCGTGCAGGCTCGCCTCAACTGTGCTGTTTCCCCCGTGGGGGTCTGCTTCCCCCCGCCAGTGTCTCGGGATCCCTGTATCGGCTCCCGTTCACGTGCGCAGATCCTGTGGCGATTGTGTTCCGCCCGGCTCCCGTCACAGCCGGCAGGCGCGCGCCGTGCCACTGCGTTTAATCTAGCTCGAATTAGCAGGGTGGGTGACGAGAGAGGCTAGTGTCCGTGCAGGCTTGCCTCAATTGTGCTGTTTCCCCCGTGGGGTCTGCTTCCCCCCGCCAGTGTCTCGGGATCCCTGTATCGGCTCCCGTTTAAGCGCTCAATTCCAATGGCGACTGTGTTCCGTCCGGTTCCCGTCCCTCCCGGCAGCTCCTGTGCCACTATGGCACGATTTGCCGTTCGCAAACTTAGTTTCCCCTAGGTCCTCTGCGTCTCATTCACTGGGTCCGGAAGAATTTCCACTGCATTTTTTTCCCTGAGATTTTTCCTGAGGCTACAGTAACTCTGTTTTTATTAAACTATCTTTTTGCGGACTGCTAGTGCGCGTCCTCACTATTCCGCCATCTTGGCTCCGCCCCCCTCCTGTTCCAGGTTTTCAAGAACCCATTTCAGGGCCAGCGCCATGATTCACTAGGCTAATCCTCTACCTGCGGCGACGGCACCCCGGGTTCTAGTCCCGGTTGGGATGTCGGATTCTGTCCCGGTTGCTCTTCCAGTCCAGCTCTCTGCTGTGGCCCGGGAGTGTAGTGGAGGATGGCCCAAGTGCTTGGGCCCTGCACCCCATGGGAGACCAGGAGGAAGCACCTGGCTCCTGGCTTCAGATCAGCACAGCGCGCCGGCCACAATGGGGGTTGAACCAACGGAAAAAGGAAGACCTTTCTCTCTGTCTCTCTCTTTCAATGTCTAACTCTGACTGTAAAAAAAAAAAATTCAAATTCTTCTAGAAAATGTGGATAATGTCTTGTCTTATTCACCCCTCCCTATGGCACAAGATTAATAATAGTTTACTTACCACATGCAGGGCTAGTGTTGTAAACTTTTCATGCATTCTTTCATAAATCCACACCTCTCACGGAGAAGGTGGTGATGAAAGAATTGCTTGAGGTCACACTTCTAGCTAGCAGTAAAACAGGATTTGAACCCAAGCCAATATGATTTAATAACTTCCCCATCGAAAGTTGAGATTGTGAAAGAGAACACAATTCAATTCTTCTTAAAATAGCTGCATTGTTTCTAAATTTCCTTTATTATAAAATAATTCAGGTGCCTGTGCTGTGGTGTAGTAGGCTAAGTCTTTGTCTGTGGTGCCAACATCCCATATGGACGCCAGTTCTAGTCCCAGCTGCTTCTCTTCTGATCCAGCTCTCTGCTGTGGCCTGGGAAAGTATTAGAAGATGGCCCAAGCCGTTGGACCCCTGTACCAGCCTGGGAGACCCAGACAAGGCTCCTGGCTTCGGATCGGCCAAGTTCTGACCATTGCAGCCATATGGGGAGGGAACCAACAGATGGAAGACCTTTTTCTCTCTGTCTCTCCTTCTCTTAGTAACTGTACCTCTCAAATAAATAAATAAAATTTTTAAAAAATAAATAATCCACAGTCTCTTTTGTTGACTCTCATTTTGTTTAGCGTCTGGGTTACTTGCATTTGGAGATGACAACAGAAGAGAGGGGTGGTCTCAAAGGACTGCTCAGCAGCTAGCCAGCTGTGTGGCTTTGGGCAACTTATTAACTCCTCTCAACCTTGGTTCCCTCATGTGACACTGTCCATTGCATTGCCCACCTCGTGTGGTTGACTTGAATATTAAATGGAATAATGTATACACAAGTAATAAATTATCAGCAGATAGCCTGGCACACAGCAAGCACTCAGTAAATGTTTACTGCTGATTTCATACACAAATTTGTTCCACATGGTACAGACCAGAATGGCCACACGTTCTTATCCATACAGTTCTCTGGTGTTTTGCCTTTCCAAACATGCTACACAAGGAGAGTCTCATAGTGGAAGTTTTCATAGGAAACATTAAATATAGACAGATCTGTTAGCATTTAGATATGACCGTTAGGTAGTTCATAAAAAAAACCAAAATAACAGTGTGCCAAATATGCAGGAGTTATCCTCTCACCTAAATGAAGTGCAGAGGCAGGAAGTACAGAACTGGCATCTCAGTGCTATGAAGTCATGCAGACCTGAATCTGTCTAGTTTCTGTCCCATCATCTCTAGAGCAGTGACACTAACTTCTAAGTAACCTGATGGTTCAAGATAGTTGTAGGAGCTCCAGCTATCATGCCCATATTTCAGTCAATAGGAAGGACAGAGAATACAAGAACAGAAAGGACAGAACTTTCCATTTTAAGGAGTCTTTTTGGAAATCCTAAATAATACTTCCATTTCTATCTCATCAGCCAGACTTTTTAGTCACAGGATACAGCAGCAAGACTGGCTTTTAGTTGATTTCATTCCCACCGTAATTAGAATTCTGTTACTGAGGAAGAAAGAGAGAAGGATACTGGGAAAGCAATTTACATTCTCTGCCTCAGAGGTGGGAATTGCTGCTGCCTGGTGTTTTGCAACAGTTGTTTTCCTTGGGTTCCAGGGTTGGCTCTGAAGCTGGATGGGTCTGGGGGAAGGAGACACACAGACGTCTCTGTTTATATGTTTAAATTATTGGAATTGCATTAGTTTGTTTTGCTAAAAAGATTCCACTGTCTCAATTCACTCTGTAAAGCACTATAGGAGAGGAGGCGCAGTATCAGCCCATTTAAAAAAACGATTGCAAGCAGCAATGCTCCACAAAGGAATTGGGGTGTGGGGGGCATCTCCTTGGAAGCTTGGGAACCAGAAGGAAAAGAGGTAACACAAAGGTTCTGCATATGCATGTGCTTGTAGCCAACCAGATAGGCGATTGTGTAAATGTGTCAGTGTGTGTGGAAGCCTGACAGGCAGGTGCTGAACTGAACCCTCTTTCTCTTCTCCAGTTGGATGGACAGCACCCACTTTTGATCTTGAAGCAGAACTCATGTTTTGATTGCATTGGATGTAAGCACACGTGTGTAGATCCAATTGGCTGCTTGGATCAATGATCCCACTGACCTTTCCATTCTTATTTTGAGCGGGAAGTGTCTGGGTTTTTTCTGAATCACTATATTCAAATTTTCTGCCCCAGCAGACTCATAAGGACATTTGTGTTTGTCAGATCGTGCATTCTGTCTTCTGGGACTCATTGCTCTGCCAGAGGATGGATTCACTCTTGCCACATGTTATGCAGGCTGAGTGCCTCAGTAGATGTTTGGTAAATGTTGTTGATAGTAATTGCTACTACTCATGCATTGTGACTGAGCTTCCAAAACACTAGTTTGGCTCTAAAATTGTCTTCAGAATCTGTGTGATAAGATCACGTGATAATGAGACTTTTCCACCATTAGATAAAATCCTTTGAGGGATCCACAATGGAGCTTTTAGCTGATGAAGTCCTTTCTAAAGAGCAGAGAGCTCCAGCGGAACCTCAGGAGAGAGAATCCCTGCAGTGGGCCCTTGTTGGACAAAGGCTTGCCCTTGGGATGTTCAAGATGGCTGCCCTTGGGTTGAATGGGGTGTCCTTGAGATGGGCACACTGCTGTGCGATAAATTGATTGTCCTTTGCTAGACAGGCTGCCCTTGGCTGGACAGGCTGCCCTTGGCTGGACAGGCTGCCCTTGGGATGGACAGGCTGCCATTGGGATAGTTGGGCTGCCCTTGAGGTGAACACACTGCCCTTGGGATAGTTGGGCTGCCCCATCCTCCCACTGCTGCTGAGGATCTGAGTCCTTGAGCCCTGCTTTTCTCCGTCAAGATGCCTCTTCCACCCAGTGAGCACATTTCTCTGTCTCAGTTGGAGCCCTGGCACAGTGAAAGAAGCCACTGCAGGGCCCTCTCTATGAAAATCCTTTATGATTCCTTCCACCTGAAGGTTTTGGGGGCAGGAATTTTTTTTGGACTTCTTCCCAGCAGTGGCCAGAACTCTTTGCTGTCTCTGTCACCATCTGACCTTCCCCTCCTGCCTCTGAGACAGGAGTTACAGTTCAGGAGAAATTGCTCCTGACAGCCCTTGTGGGGACTTTTGTGCACATTTTCTTACAGAATCACGTGGAGAAGGGACACAAGTGTAGAGCACTCTCCCGGGCCTGCTGTGATCTCTGCTCACTGTTTCTCTGGAGAGTGCTTTTGGAGATGCACAGCACCACTAACACATGTGTTTTAAGCCCACACAGTCCAAAAGGCTGGGATCACCTATGTGCCTGGAACAGCATGTTGCAGGGAAGATCAAGCATCAGAATGGGTAGAATGTTCCTGTTCCTATGGACCCGAGCTACTCAGTAGCTCAGTTCTAAAGCCTTTGTGGTATAAAGCAAGTGCTTCAAAACCTGTCTGCCTCCAGTCACCTGGGAAGCTCATTAAAAATGTGGAATCTTGAGTCTCAGGCTGAGATACTTGCAGGGACTGGGATAGGACTGGACAGCTGGTTTTTGAGAAGTTCCTTAGATGTTTTGGAATCCACTGACTAATGGGTGTCTACACATGAAGAGAAAAATGTGCAAGCAGTGCAGGGCATGCCACTGCGTGATGTTTAGGAAGAACCTTAGCTACAGATCAGAGGACTGCATCCAAGTGCTGGTGCCATCCGTACTGTAGAGTGTAGCTGGGTAAATCCACGGATGCTGGTGAGACCCAACACCTGGATGAGATTCAACTTTACACTCCTTTAGGTTACCCAGGGCATGAGGCTGCTTGCCTAAGGACAGAAGACAACCAGAGGGGTGAACTGGAATGGGGAGGCAGCAGGATTTTGTTAGGGAGTTTGGAAATTGGAGACTGGGGAGTCTTTGTGTGCTATGGGAGGATTTTTGGGAGACACAGATGAAGGGGATTTCTGCTCTTATGTTCTGCAAAGTAGTTGTCCCTTTTGTGGTATCTTTAAGGCCTCACTGAAGACCTACTCTGGGCCTCAGAATTGTTGGGCTTGGATTTGTCTTTATTTGGGGTGTGACACTACGCTGAAACTGGCCTACAGGCAGCAGTTTTGTTCAGATTGTGTTGA
This sequence comes from Sylvilagus floridanus, assembly GCA_949820135.1. Classification (NCBI taxonomy): domain Eukaryota; kingdom Metazoa; phylum Chordata; class Mammalia; order Lagomorpha; family Leporidae; genus Sylvilagus; species Sylvilagus floridanus. The sequence goes on from OX463225.1 coordinate 127,818,267, forward strand.
TGCAAAAATACTGCCCTTGCAGGGTTATTGTGAGATCCTATTTAAGAATCCTGTAGATGTAGACACAAACATCATGCACACAAAGAAGTGGCAGTCGTTACTGAATGCCTACTGTGTCGCGCTGAGGGTGCAGGTAAAGAAGGAGCTCCCTGCTTAGGAGGTCAGTTAACTTTCCATTCTTACATGAGTGTGTGTTCCTGAAAGTCTTCTGAATGGTTCAGATAGTGCCAGGAGGTGCTTGTAATGAAGAGAAGTCTATGCAGATTAAAATCCACATGTTTAAGAATCTGGCCAGATTCCAGAGGGTCCAAGCTGAAGAGGCCTTAAAGAGCATCTGTTTCATTTTCTATAGCTTTACTCATGGAGAACTTGGGCTTGCAAAGGGCAGGGACTTGGGGTTGTTGATCAGGTGTTGCTACTTTATCAAATATTTCAATATATAGTCACTATTTACAGGCCACTGGCAGAAATTCCAACAATATAAACCCTTCTTAACAGATAAAGCAGAAACTGTCAGTGCTGAAGTTCATCTAAGGATCACCTCATTCCAATGGCTCACTTCACTAATGAGGTGTCTAGGAGTATATTTTGTTTTGCTTACTTCTGAATCATCACTTGCAAGATTTGGTGTAGGAACCTGGCAAATGATAGTGTGGATGCCTTGAACTCTTGGTTCAGATACACAGTTGTGTATCTATGTTGATGCTACTCCCTTTCCAGTCTTGATTGACTTGTTTTATTTGGCCAAGTAGCTACAAGTCAACTGGAATAAAGACAGGTGGAAAACATATAGGCAGAGGGCATATGTATAAGTTAGAATGCATTGGGATGGAATGTGACATAGTGCTTAGCAATAGCACAGGCAGCAAAGATGTATAATTATTCCCTGTAGTAAGAAATCTAGGGAAAGTGAATTGCAGGTTGATAATATTAGCTCAATCTGTTGTTAAAAGTCTCAGGCTTTTAAAATCTTTCTGCTCCTCCATCCTCAATACGTTGGCTTCTTGTCTACAGGCAGACAAGGTGAAAATAGCTGCCTCTACTCCAGCCTCATGCTTTATGAGCTGACCTGCAAGAAAGGAAAAATGCAGCAAATGATGGCACTCTCTCTTGTTTATCACAGGGCAGAGTACTCTTGAGACACCTCCAGCAGAGGTCTGCCAGTTATCATTGGCTAGATCTGTGTCATGTGCCCACCAATCTCCTCTATACCCCCCAGAGAGAAATGACACAGCCTTTCTGGCACATGCGAATCAGTGTTCACCTCCTGGGTTTTCAGGAACGTCCTTCTGTCTTGGAGATGTGGATTTTCGAACAATTTGGAATTCTGTAAGCTGAAGAAGAGACTAGGAATAGCCATTGGGAGGGAAAACAGGGTGAGTGACACACAGCAGTGAGACACAAAGATGCTGTAACTGTTTTGGAGTAATGCATTGGTTAGTGAGTATCATTAAGTATATAGAAAATAAGACTGCTCACTACATAGGCTGAGAGTTAAGCAAATGAGCTTTGAGGTCAGATGTCTCAGGCTTGATTCTTCCCTTCTTTCAGTTTGCTCATCTGTAAAATAGGGATAGTCGTAGCTTTCACCTCATGATTTTGGGGCTGTGTTGTTTTGCTTTCTTTCATTTTCAAGGAATAAGTTGGGAAATATTGTGCAATAACAAAGTACTTAAGATGATGTCAAGCATATAGTAAACCCTCAATAAATGCCCATGTTACTATTTTTGTGCTATGAATTTGAATTCTGTTTATCTTCAAGTCTATGTGGTACAAGACCACTATTCCCTAAGCCTGTGACTGTGTGAGTACCAGGGTTTTGTGTATGGGTGAGTCTCTTCCTTGTGTTGTGGGTGAGGTGGGATCTATATTCCTGTTCCAGGTCTTAGCCTTTTACCTAAAGAAGCATTCTAAGTACAGGCACACAAAGTGATAAGGTTTATTTAAAAGCGGAGTAACACACACACACACACATACACACACACGGGCACAGTTCAGGATTAGAGTGTGCCACGAAGGGAAGAGAATGCGGAGAGAAGTAGAGAGACAGTTTCTCAGCACCTTGTCTTGTCCTCTTCTGTGGGAAGGGGGTGGGGGATCCTTTCCCTGTTGCCAGCCTTTAGGAGAGAGTGAAAGGGGAGTGGCTACATGATACCTCCCCCAGGTCCCAGGGGAAAGAAGATACATCCTGGGAAAGGGGTTTGAGTGACAGGTAGGCAGATACAATTACATAGGGTAGAAGAGGCGTGGCTTCCAGCACCAATCTAACCTTAGTCCCTATCACTTGGAAGCTTCTTCTTCTTCTTCTTCTTTTTTTTTTTCTAATCCAGAAAGGACAGGCAGAATTCTGCTGGTGTTTCTTTCTTTTCAGACTGCTGTAGAGTGAATCCTATTTAATCTGCTTACTCAGGTCCTGAATCCATTTATTTGATCTCAATTTGGATGTTTGCCTCTCAGGTCCACACCAAAACAACAAAGCAATTTACCTTATCTGCTTTACATTTCTGGCTCCCAGAACATGCGCTTGGCAAGTACTCCCCTCCCAGGACACCAGGGCACACAGCCCAGTGAGCTCTTTCTCCCAGTCCAGGAAGCCTAGCTGATCTGGGAAATTTGGAAGTTTCCAGAAGACCATCAAAATCATCATCTGCAGGCATTTCGCAGTTTTGATGGGAGGGCATATTTGCTTGGATGCCAATCACAGAATTGTAAATGTATGTGACAGGAAGGTGGCAGGAAAAAGGGACTTCGCTGAGCACATCTGTTCAAGGTCCTTTTGCCCACAGAGTCCTGGACAAGCTTTGGTCTAATCACTTGCCTTGATTTTACTATCCCTTTATATTTGTTCCAAGAGTTTCCATGGCAGTTCCATAAGCATAGCCCCTCTGAGACCTCTGAGACAGTCAGTGCTTAGAAAACAGCTGACTGAACACAGATGCTTCCTGGACAGTGGGCTTCGGATGATAATGGGCAAATGTGTGGTATCCCAAGGCAGGGAAGGATACTACATCTCTAGCCACACTCAAGTTCCACTGGCTACTCTGCCGAGTCTCACCTGAAGGTGTTTTACTGACCTTGAGAAAGGTTACCAACCTGGTAAACTGGAGTTTGGGGTGATCATCTTGGAAACTAAGAAAACTAAGAAAATTCTGGAGATTCCTCAGATTCCTCCTTCTCTGTCTTTAATAAGCTGAGGATGGGGCTGAAGAGATGATCTGGCTGAGAGAGCAGTGGCTATGAGTGGGACAGTGATGAGACCCCGTGTATGCTTCAGGAAGAGCCTACTGCTGCTGTGTGGCTTGAAGATGGGTAATACCAGACATGGAAAAAAATGCCTCACTCTTTGCGCTGTTCCAGTGCTTATGAAAAGGTGCTGGAAATATGACAGGCTAACAAATTTCCTGACAAGCCTGATGCCCATCTTGGCACTACTTCCTCCTTGGCATGGAGAATGAAACATTGACCACACATAGAAAGGTGTGTGTTGGACAGAGCTTACTCTGTGGGTGCAGCAATGGCCAGAAGAAAGGTGGACAACTTTATTACAGTTAGAGCCAGCTGCAGTACTCACATGCTATTCTTGTTGTCTACAGCCTCAGGAAGACTCTAAAAGAAGAGAAAAATGCTACGTGTCAATCACTGACACATCCCGAGCTTGCAACAGTCAGATGTGAACTGGTTTGATTGGGACAATTGGGAGCAGCTCTGGGCTTTCAGTTTATACAGAACACCCAGGATTCTATAATGAGAAGATGTGTTTATTTTTCTCAAAGTCTTATAGTCTGACGGGTAAAGGCACCAGCAGACAAGATGATGTTGTGATTTGGTTGGGGCCTGAAAAATTGTCATTGATGTGGGGAGAGATGTGGAAAGTGCATGCTGTGCACATGCCTATAGATAGATGCAATATTTTCTAGAGGGGCCATCTCCCTCATCTACTCAGAAGTATTAATTTGCTGGTTGGAAATCACTGATGTGAAGCAGCTTTATTAATCCAGGTCTGATTTATTTAATTTTGTTTTGTGTGATCCCTCCAACCCTGATGCAGGGTTAAGGCCACAGCTCTCCCCAACTATATATGTGTTGGAGGGGAATGCCTCACTGCTGTGTTTGCTCATCTTCACTTAAAGGATGACCCAATCTCTTCTCAAGATTACCTGAATTTTTATCATTTAGGTTTCAGTAATAGCTGGTGCTAATGATAACCTGCATTGAGTAGTACACATCAGATTGTCTTAACACTGTATATACTTTATCTTATTTCATCCTATGATACCCTTCTGAGAAATGAAGTACAGTGATTTCCATTTGCAGGTTAAAAAGGTTAAGTAACTCAAGGACACATGGCTCATAATACATGGTCCAGGAAGATCTGACAAAGCCTGTGCTTGGTCTTCAATGAACAGAGCTCCTCTCATGCTGAAAACCCTACACACAAACCCAGTTATCGAAGAACTATCATCAAGCCAGAATAAGAGAGTATAAGTCAAATGAAACTAGAATGTGACACAAGATTGTAAGAGCTGAAAGAGAGGGACCAGTGTTGTGGCATAGTAGGTTAGGCCTCTGCCTGCAGTGCTGGCATCCCATGTGGGTGCTTGTTAGAGACTTGGTTGCTCTACTTCTGATCCAGCTCTCTGCTTTTGGCCTGAGAAAGCAGTGGAGGATGGCCCAAGTGCTTGGGCCCTTGCATCATGTGGGAGTCCTAGAAGAAGCTCCTGGCTCCTGGCTTTTGCTTGGCCCCACCTCAGCCATTGTGGCCATTTTGGAAGTGAACCAGCAGATGAAAGAACTGTCTCTCTCTCTCTTTCTATCTTTCTTCCCCCCATCTGTAACTCTGCCTTTCAAGAAATAAGTGAAAAAAGAAAAAGAAAAAAAAAGAGATGAAACAGAGTAGGGTCAGGAAGTCAGAGATGGTCCAGGACAGCCCCATGGAAAAGGAGGAAAGTGGGCTTGGGAAGGCAGGATTCAGTTTAAGACGATGTGACAATACATTCTAGGGAGTTCACTGAAAGATGGGCATGGTGATATGCTTGGTGGCTTTGGGTACCAGTGAGCAGGTTCTTGGACTAAAGAGAATTAGGGAACAATGAAAAGAAGAAATTTGGATTTGACAGTGTGAGGGATCAGAAGAAAAAGGACTCAGAATTTGTGTTTCGGAGAGCGGCAAGATGGCGGAATAGGAAGGGAGCACACCGATAGTCTGGGGAGAGACAGTTTAATAAAAGTGGAGATACTGCAGGTTCAAGGAAGAGTAGGGGAAGAAACAGCAGAGGAAACCCTTCCGGAACTGGTGATTCACAGTGGACCTGCGTGGAGAGCGTGGGAGCCCGCAGTCTGGGACACCTGCAGCAGATTCAACACACCAGCGCTGGAACGCGAGGTGAGCCGAACCTCAATAGCCCAAATTACCAGCAGGGAAGCGGAAAGAGGAGACTAGAGTGAACAAGGCTTGAAACCCTGCGGGGAAAAGTTCACGAGGCTAACTAGAAGAGAGAGAGAGAGAGGGGGAAAAAAAAAAGTGACCCATACGGACACGAGTTTCTCTCTCTCCGCTCACTCTCAAAGGTGAGCAAGACAAAGAGCAGGCACCATTTTGGACATACGTCATAAGCAGGGCGACCTCGGGTCGGCACCGGCACTGGCACCGAGCCTAGCAGAAAAACCTGACTCTAGGTGGGAGGGGTGAAATAACAGGAGATTAGAACCTGATGAATGTGTGGTGCTAATGAACTGAGACTGTGAAAAAAGAGACGGTGAGGGAGAGAACTCACGGAAATCACGAATTCATGTGAGTACTCTCCAGAGACGCTACAGTTCAGTAGCCTTAGCAGCCCAGTGGGAGACTACAGGAGAATCTGAGCCCACACTAAGGGCCGCAAAGATTCCCTCTCTGGTCCTTGGGAAAGAGCTTCCGATCTCTGGCTACTGTGGGTATATCATTCACCTGCTAACCACCCCCAATTCCATTCAGCTGTGTGGAATTACTTCCCTTTTGAACCAAAAAAAAAAAAAAAAGTAACAGAGAGAGATTTACCATGCCTAACCTGGGAGTGTCTCCTTTGACACACCCTCAACCCTGAGGAACCAAACAGAGCTATCAGGCCACACCCATCTCAAGCCTCTAAGGCTCCATCAAAAGCAGACAGTCCACTTAATCTAGAGTCATAGTATAACAAGAAAAAAACACCACAGTGAAGAAACCAATATGCCAAACAACAAACGCAAAAACCGAGGTAATAAGAACAAGGAAGACACTATGGCGTCCCCAAATGAAAAAGACACCCCAATTCAAGATTACGAAGATGATGAGATAGAAGAAATGCAAGAAGCAGATCTCAAAAAATTGATAAGAACACTAAGAAGTACTCAAAAACAAATTCTTGAACTACAGAAATCCTTAATGGATAAGGTAGAAAATCTCTCTCGTGAAAATGAAATATTAAGGAGGAATCAAGCTGAAATGAAACAACTAGTAGAACATGAAACTGTGATAGTGACGAGAAATCATAATGAAGTGAAGAATTCAATAGATCAAATGAAAAACACATTAGAGAGCCTTACAAACAGAATGGGTGAGGCAGAAGAGAGAATATTGGACTTAGAAGAGAGAGCACAGGAAAATATACAGTCAAACCAAAGAAAAGGAGAGGAAATTAGAAATCTAAAAAATATTGTTGGGAATCTACAGGATACTATTAAAAAACCCAACATTCGAGTTCTAGGAGTTCCTGAAGGCATGGAGAGGGAGAAAGGAATAGAAGGCCTTTTTAGTGAGATAATAGCAGAAAATTTCCCAGTTTTGGAGAAGGACAGAGACATCCTAGTACAGGAAGCTCATAGAACCCTTAGTAAACATGACCAAAAGAGATCCTCACCACGACACATTGTAATTAAACTCACCACAGTGAAACAGAAAGAAAAGATCCTAAAATGGGCAAGAGAGAAACGGCAGATTACTCTCAGAGGATCTCCAATTAGACTCACAGCAGACTTCTCACCAGAAACCCTACAAGCTAGAAGGGAATGGCGAGACATAGCCCAGGTACTAAGAGAGAAAAACTGCCAGCCCAGAATATTATATCCTGCAAAGCTCTCATTTGTGAATGAAGGTAAAATAAAAACCTTTCATTGCAAACAGAAATTGAAAGAATTTGTTGCCACTCGTCCAGCCCTGCAAAAGATGCTTAAAGATGTGTTACACACAGAAACACAGAAACACGGCCATCAACATGAAAGAAGGCAAACAAAGGGAACCTCACAGCAAAAGATCACAGGGAATTCAAAGCATACATTTGGATAAAGAAATTATGGGACATGTACTCTATAGAATACTATACAGCAGTCAAAAACAATGAAATCCGGTCATTTGCAACAAGATGGAGGAATCTGGAAAACATCATTCTGAGTGAATTAAGCCAGTCCCAAAGGGACAAATATCATATGTTCTCCCTGATTGGTGACAACTAATTGAGCACCAAAGGTGAAACCTATTGAAGTGAAATGGACACTATGAGAAACAGTAACTTGATCAGCTCTTGTGCTGACTGTTGTTGTACAATGTAATACTTTATCCATTTTAGTTTTTTTTATTCTAGTAATATTGGTTGAACTCTGTAATTAACACACAATTATTCTTAGGTGTTTAAATTTTAACTGAAAAGTGATCCCTGTGAAATATAAGAGTGGGGATAAGAGAGGGAGGAGATGTACAATTTGGGACATGCTCAATCAGATGTGCCCCAAATGATGGAGTTAGAAATGTGCCAGGGGATTCCAATACAATCCCATCAAGGTGGCATGTACCAAGGCCATCTCACTAGTCCAAGTGATCAATTTCAGTTCACAATGGATCACACTGATAGGTCTAAGAGTCAAAGGGATGACACAAACAAGACTAGTGTCTGCTAATACTAGCTGATAGAATCAAAAAGGGAGAGAATGATCCAACATGGGAAGCGAGATACACAGCAGACTCATAGAATGGCAGATGTCCTAAATAGCACTCTGGCCTCAGAATCAGCCCTTAAGGCATTCAGATCTGGCTCAAGAGCCCATGAGAATATTCTAGGCATGGAAAGCCAAGACACTCTGGAAAAAAAAGAAGACCTAAATGAAAGATCTCTGTGAGTGAGATCCCAGTGGAATGAATGGGGCCATCAAAGAAGGAGGTACCTTTCTCTGAAGGGAGGAGAGAACCTCCACTTTGACTATGACCCTGTCGGAATAAGATCAAAGTCCACGAATCCTAAAGGCTTCCATAGCCTCGGCAACTCATGACTAGACCCTAGGGAGATTCCTGACGCCATAAACAAGAATGTCAAATTGTTAAATCAACTTCAGGAGTCACTGTGTACTTAAGTCTCATGTGGGATCTGTCCTTAATGTGTTGTCCAATGTGAAGTAATGCTATAACTAGCACTGAAACAGTATTTTACACTTTCTGTATATAGATATAGATAATTAAAAATGAAAAAAATCTTGGTGTTAAATTGGAGATTGCATAGAAAATTAATCAATTTTTAAAAAAATATATCATGTAGGATCTCTGTCCTTAATGTGCTATACATTGTGAATTAATACTATAATTAGTACTCCAACAGTATTTTTCACTTTGTGTTGCTATGTGAGGGCAAACTGTTGAAATCTTTACTTAATATATAGTAAACTGATTTTCTGTATATAAAGAGAATTGAAAATGAATCTTGATGTGAATGGAAGGGGAGAGGGAGTGGGAAAGGGGAGGGTTGCGGGTGGGAGGGAAGTTATGGGGGGGAAGCCATTGTAATCTATAAGCTGTATTTTGGAAATTTATATTCTTTAAATAAAAGCATTATAAAAAAAAAGGAAAAAAAAAGAATTTGTGTTTCTTTATGGAAGTGGTTGAGGATGAGAGTGGTGAATTTTCTGAGTGCTAGGAGTAATTCCTGGCAGCAATATTCCATTATAGGGTAGGGTGAGACCCTTGGAACCCAACCAGGAGGCTCCAGAGAGTGGCACAACCCAGAATCCTTGAGTCCTGGGAAGTCTAGGTTGATTGAATCGGTGATGTGGTGGCAGCAAAGTCCTGGGAAGTCTAGGTTGATTGAATGGGTGATGTGGTGGCAGCAAAGTGTCAGAGCGGGGGATGATGTGATTGCTCAGAGCTGCTAGAGCTAAATCACTTCCAATTATGGGTACTGTGTAGATTAGCTACAGAGGGTTTTAACTTTGGTCTTTGTGCATAGGAAATCCACAACTAATTGATTTATTTATATTCCTCTTCCCAATCTAATTAATTTCAAAGAGTTTTCAACAAGTATTGCCTCTTTTGACCCCACAGGAGTGTAAGCTCATTTTTATAAGTGGACATCTTTTAATTGAAATAGTTGCTAATGATCTCAGAAGGAAGACTCTTCGATGTGCAAATATGCACCTGCCATCTCAGCTACATCACTCAACTGCAGCTTTTTGAAACTCCTTGCTCTCAGTTCAAGAGAACTGTAGCCAACGGCTGCCATTTCTGGTAGCCCTGTGGGATTATGATTCCTCTGACAACCTAATTTGAAGTTTAGGGGTCTGCCCACTTCCTAAAGTCCATTGTTAGCCCAGATTGGAAACCCGAAGGATTGAAGAATAGAGACTGAACAGAAAATATTTTTTGAAAAGTAAGATACAGGCTTAAGAAAGAAAATAACACAGTCATGCTACTCTCTAAAGAGAATGATGGAGGATTCTAGGAATTAGTCTCCTCCTTTCCTTAGAATGCAGCCCAGGAATCCTGGCCTTCTCCCAATCCCTTGGGGTTGTCATGGGCAGCCCTGCCTCTGCCTGTGGACCCTACCTCACTTGCATTCCTAGTCATCTGAAAAGCTACATCTAGAATTTGGTCCTGATAGAGATCTCTTATTAGTGTGGACAAAAGTCTGGTGCTAGCTGCTGGAAAAGGCAATAAGGGACTGGAAGGAGGGCTGTGTTGGGGTGCTTTCATAGACATCAGCCTGCAAAGACCAGGCTCAGGAAACTTGCCTGTGGGCAGCGATTGAGTAGAACAAACTTCAGCTTCCAGAGCCCTCCTCAGCTTGGGGGGCATTTGGTCAGATACCCTGAGTTTTCAGCTGCAGTAGAATTGGCCCCCACAGTGAACCTCTTTTCTCCTTTTCTTCCCACTTGTTTTCCCTCCCTGATTCTCTCCACATGCCAGAGGGGCCTTTGGGAAGGCACACGTGGCTGTTGGCAGAACAAAGAAGGGCAGAGCTGTTGAGCCTTAGTAGTTAGCTAATCCAGTGGCTGTGTTGTGGCACAGTGAGTAAAGTCATTGCCTGCAACTCCAGCTTTCCAAATGGGTGCTGGTTTGTGTCCCAGCTGCTCTACTTCTGATCCCATTCCCTGCTAGTGGCTTGGGAAAAGTAGCCAAAGATGGCCCAAGTGCTTGCACCCCTGCCACCCACATGGGAGACCTGAAGCTCTTGGCTCCTGGTTTTGGCCTGGCCCATTGCAGCCAGGAGTGAATCAGCAGATTGAAGTTCTCTCTCTCCCTCTCTCTCTTTAACACTGACTTTCAAATACGTAAATAAATCTTTTTTTTAAAGGTGACTTATTCTAGACCTTTATTTTAATGCAGGAAGTGATTGAACCCATAAGGTAGCAAACAGAATGAGGGCTCAAGCTTCTCTTCCATTTCTTCCCTTATTTTTCACTAGTTGCTGAAAAGATGGATGATGCAATTTATGTGGAAATGCTTTGTAAATTGCAAAGTATAAATATAGACTTGTGTGTGTGTGTGTGTGTTTTAAAGATTTATTTATTTGAGAGTCAGAGCTAAGGAGAGAAAGAGGGAGGGTTAGAGAAGCAGAGAAATCTTCCATCTATTGGCTCACTACTCAGAAGGCTGCAACAGCCAGGGCTGGGCCAGGCCAAAGCCAGGAGCTTCATCTGGGTCTCTCATGTGGGTGGCAGGGGCCCAAATAGTTGGGTCATCTGCTGCTGCTTTTCCCAGGCTATTAGCAGGGGCTGGGTCAGAAGCAGAGCAGCCAAGACATGAATTGCTGCTCATATGGGATGCTGGCATCAGAGGCAGTGGTTTTATCTGCTGTGCCAGGAGTGCCAACACCATAGGCTCTCCTAGACGTTTAACAAGCAGAGTGGGTAAGGTCTCTGGTTAGCAAATAGTCTTGGATTTAACTCCTAAACTGAATGGCCAGCAAGCTGCTCTGAGAGCTCCTATTTTATCTCAAAACAAATGTAACCAACATTTGCATGACTCAGAACCGAAATAGTGTGAAATAAATGAAGGAAGGAAAACTCACATGCTCAAAAATGTTATATTCAGTCAATAGCAAGCTCATTTTAAAAGATTTATTTATTTATTTATTTGAAAGGCAGAATTACAGAGAAACAGAGGCAGGGGGAGAGAGAGAGGAGAGAGAGAGAGGTCTTACATCCACTGGTTCACTCCTCAGATGGCCACGGCTGGAGCTGGGCTGATCCAAAGCAGGGAGCCAGGAGCTTCTTCTGGATCTCCCATGCGGGTGCAGGGGCCCAAGGACTTAGGCCATCTTCTACTGCTTTCCTAGGCCACAGCAGAGAGCTGGATCAGAGTGGAGCAGCCGGGACTTGAACCACCACCTATATGGGATGCCAGCACTGCAGGTGGCAGATTTACCTGCTACACAACATCGCTGGCTCCAAGCTCATTTCAATCCCAGCACAGTGTCTGGTATACAATGATGGCCAAAAAACCTTTGCTGTATCAACCCCCAGTTGATTCAACAATTTTTCTCACAAATTGGCATTTTTAGTTGATGAGTGAATTCAGGGTGGGGGAGGGGGTGGGTACCAACTGCTCAGAGTAGGTGTTGTGCTGGGAGGCTGTGAGTGAATCTGCAGGAGGAACCACACCAGAGGCCGACTCACTGCGCAACAAATGGAGTTGGTGCTTTCAAGTCTGTGTGAGAGCCAGGGTTGCTGGGGGCTGCCCTGGTCTAGGTTGGAAGGAGAAACCAGGAGGCAGCGGGAAAGCATCACCATGGAGCCAGTTCTAGGAAAGAGCTTTCTGAAGAACAGGACCAGATCTCAGGGATCAAGGCATTTGCTGTGCTTTCTTTTGTTACCTGAAACATCCATTTTTATACTTAATGTTACATCCATAATTTAATGTGAGTGAATTTCAAAAGTCCATTGGAAAATGTAATTAAAAAATAAACTTATTTTGGATGCAGACGATTTTTGAAATTTATGCACTTTTTCCATTAAACTCATTTGCCATGAATTGGGAAGACTTCTTTATTTGTGTGTGTATATATACATATATATAAAATATATATATATACACACATATATATGTATATATATATGTATGTATTTTAAGAGTGTTCCCCCAAGTTGTACAAGCTTCTCACTCAACTATACCTGAATCCTTCTTTGTATGTTTCTGAAGTGAGAATAAGCTAACTGGGTCACCCTTCTCCCTAGAGAGGGAAGGCTAAATTATCCAGACCTGGACTTTGTCCACAAGTATGCACAATATGAGTTTCATGGTCTACCACCTTGGAGAGGTAAACAGGTCAAGGAAGGTACAGATGTACTTGTTGGAAAAGAAAAGTTGTCCTAAACTTAGACTGGGACAGGATTTTTTCGTGAAATGAAGTTCAAAACCTGGGAATAAATTAGCATTCCCAATCAAATGTTTAACCTATTTTCAGGAAAATACAATCTGGATTAAGACTTGTTCTGGGAAACTAATCATCCACCCACCCCACTGTCAGTCAAGGATCTAGACTTTTAACCAAACACTCTTTTTGCACCTAGTCCAAGGATGATTATCAAGCCATTCTCTTTTCCTGGATAATTTCCTTATCAAGAGGTAAGGAATATGATCTCTGGCTTTGTCTACTGGAGGCTTTGTTTCTTATAGCAAAATTATAATAAATCTTTGATCTCATAAGCAAATTGTCTGAATCCTCCTCCGTCTCCCTGTTCATCATCCTTAAACTACCTTGACAACTTCCATCTACCACGTTCATTCTTTGGGGATTTTTCCTCCTCATTTTATCTTGATCATTGTTCCTACACAGCTGTCTTCTCTCCTCAACCAAATATGAAGCTTTTATTTAAAACAAAGATGCATTGTTCTGCTCATTTATTTAATCTTTTTATAGTTTCCTTGCCTCCCTCTCTGACCCTTGATTCCCACAGGGTTGAGTAGAACTGGAACACAAACAGGACTCAGTAAGTATTGGCCCATGTGCTGGCTATTTCCTTGGAAGTACTAGGAAGAGAGCTAGGGTTTGATCTTTTCTACCTGCTATGCTATGCCCCAGGTCACTTTGGCCTGGTCAAGGCCATCAGGTGGCACAACCTTCCAGAACCCAAGCTCTCACAGCTGTGGACCAGAACCATGAATTTAGAGCTATGAACTGGAAAGAGGACAAAAAAGCCATGAAGCTAAAGTAATGGACCCAGAGCCACAACCCAGAGCTGTGAACCCAGAGACATAAACCCACAGCCACAAAGCAGAACCAGGAACTGGAGCCATGAACACAGATAATGGAACACGGGAGAGAGGCATGTCGTCTGCTTTATGGAACCATGGCTTTGGATGTGGTTGTCAATTTTATAGGAGGGAATGTTTATCTGTTGCTAGAACCTGAAACCCCCAAACCTTTATTCTTCCTTTATTAACTAACATTTGAAATTTCATAATTATGGACAAGATGAATGGGCCCATCAAAACATGTTCTTAGAAATAATCCTTTGACTCATTACTGAATTAGATCTTTGTGGGTGGTAAAAAGTTTTGATGGGACTCAGGTCTGACCTTTCCCACTTAGTTTGTTTGACATCTCATTGAGTCATTTAATCTCTTAGCCTTAGTTTATTCATTTGTAAAATGTAATGGGCTATTTTTTTAAAGGCTCATTTGAAAGCCAGAGAGAGAGAGAGAGAGAGAGAAAGAGAGAGAGAGAGAGAGAGAAAGATCTTCCATCTGCTGGTTCACTCCCCAGATGATCACAATGGATAGAACTGGGCCAAGCTGAAGCCAGAAGCCTGGAATTTCTTCTAGGTCTCCCACATGGGAAGCAGGGCCACACTTGGGCCATCTTCTGCTGCTTTCCCCAGGCCATTAGCAAGGAGCTGAATTGGACATGGAGCAGCTTGGACTTGAACTGGTGCCCATATGGGATGCCAGCACTGAAGGCAGTGCCTTTACCTGCTAGGCAACAGTGCAAGCCCCTGGACTGGCTAATGTTAAAGGTTGAACTTTTTGACTAAAATGGACACAGTTTTTCAAATTGTAAAATGAAAAAAAGTTACATACCTTCCCAGAATTTTATACTTTTTAAAAATTCTTGAGTATGTAATGAGGTGCTTTGAGATTGCCTGTCAAAATTTTGGAAACCTCTTGCCTTGAAAAAGAGATAAAAGGTTATTCTAAGGATGTTGGCATTTTGCTTCCTTTAACTCAGTGTATGAAAGTAGGAGTTGGCCTTTGGGGCAGAGTCATGCTTCTGAAGAAACCGCTCTAGTGAGTCTTCTTTTTATTTAGATGAATGAAAACCAGGGAGCTATTCATTTTTCAAAAGGCCCATGGTGAACTTTGCAAAACAATCAAAATGCAAAAATTTGTTTGGAATTTCAGTAATTTTTATCATGTTGCTATGGTTTTAATATTTGTCTCTTGAATCTCAGGGGTTTAATGCCTGAAGATTTTGATTAATGGTACTGAAAGATGGGAGACTTAATCCAATCATGATGCTTAGGGGTGGGGCCTATGGGAAGAGATTATATTAGATTGATATCACCAGCGGGGGGGGGGGGCACATGATTGAGTCCTGGTAGCTTTCTAAGAAAGCACATAGATACAGACAGACAAATGCACACCCTGTCTCTTACTGTAGGATGTCCTACATCCTGGGCACCTACAGAGACTTTGCTAACCAGAACACTGTTGCCAGAGGCCAAACTGATAGGATCCAGTTGATTAGGAGCTGTGAATTCCAAGCCTTTGTGAGCCACATCAACCTTTCCTTTATAGTTAGCTGTCTCAAGTATTTTTTAACAGTAGCAAAACATTGACCAATAGATGCATAAGCTTAGATATGGTGAGGATGGGTCCCCACAAAGGGTACAACTTTGTAAAAATACATCTTTGTTTTCTACTTCCTCGTTTTTCCTAGGGAGAAAAGTTTGAGCCATTTAGTAAAATAAAATGAAGAGTATTTATTCCACAGAATTGTAAAATACTTGTGTGGACACAGTTGTTTGTGAATTGTAAGAAGTTGTTGTAACTTGCTGTTGATGCTAAGTGTAGCAAGGAGGTCCACTTATCACAGGCTGGCGCCAAGGACCCCTCCAGCTCACAAAGGCCTTAGGATGTGGTGAGGGGCATGTGCTGGGCTGCTGGGAGGGTGTGATAGGCTGGCACTGGGGCTGGTGATGGGGTTAAGGAAGCAAAACCTCAAAACTCAGGCTAGGTAAGGAGTTTGTCCACTCAGCTGCATCTGTTCTGCTTGTCCTGGACTCAAGGGGCCTCTCTGGCCACTCATTTTGGTATCTGGCCAAGGTCAAATTTTGTGCTTGGTGCAGTGTCTGACCCTGGACACTGAGGCCCCTTGTCCTCCCTTTCTTCAGTTCTCTTTTCATCCCAATTCCTCTGATTTTAGGACTTAACTCAAAAAATATTCATTAAATCCCCTTTTCCCTCATAGTATGGCTTGTTGGATCATCAGGCAAAATCCGGGCTATGGAAAGACAAGAGTGTTTACTTTCTCCAAAGGTGGAGAGGGTCCAGGTTTTGAAATCTCCATGCAATCTACCCAATGGATAGTAGGTGTCAGGATTACCTTCTCTCATATCTCACCCCACATGGCTTATGGATATGCTCCTCTCACCCCAATACAGTGCTGTCCCTGCAAAGAAATAAAGAAATCTCTCTATCTCTCTCTCATAGAACAAACTTATGAAGAATGTGGCAGATGGAGCAGATGTGGAGGGCCCCCTCCCACCTGCAATAACCAGGAACGCTCAGGAAAACCTGCAAAACATTGTATTTAAATAGTAACTGAGCGCCAAAGAAAGAGAAGAAAATCCCTGGGGTGGGGGGTAGGGACAGAAAATTTAAGAGGTGGTTGGAAGCTGGCACTTGGAGTCTGGGCTGGTGAAGAGATGACGGCCCTCAGCGCTGGGGTGGGGATTCCATTGGGTTCAGGAGGGGCCTCAACCCTGTGCCAGGTGAAGAGTTAACAGATAGCCCCGTGCTTCCTGCTGGGAACCTCCAAGGGTTGCCCTTTGCTTGAAGGGAAAATTAGAAAGACGCTGGCAGTCTGGGGAGCTTGCCATCTGTTGGAGACCCTGCACAGAAATTAGCGTCACCTTAGAGAAGTCAGGATTCCAAATACGGATCAGTGTTGATATTCGGTTAAGACTCCATCTCACCCCATACTGTGCAATGCCAGTTTGAGACATGGAAGTGAAAACGGTTCTAAACAGTAAAAATATCAGGGTCCTTGAGGGGGCCACTGGAAACTCCTCTAGGGATAAATCCATAAGAATCCCTGGTGCTGATGAGCTTAAAAATAAAACATCACAAACTATACCAGGAAGCAAATTCCATGAAGCAAAGATATTCAAGGCAAGAAATAGTAAAATTAATACCGCAAGACTTAGAGAAAACCAAAATAATCTTAAAAAGACTATAAAATTGAATACATAATATAATAACAACATGGAGTCCTTAGTATGTGCCAAGCACTGTTACAGACACTTTACATGTGATATCCCTCCCACCAGTCCTAGAACTGGAGACCCAAACTATCCGTGTTTCACAAATGAGAAAACTAAGGCACATGGCATTAACTAAGAGCACACAGTCAGTAAGTGGACCAGCCAGATTGGAAGAGCTGACTCAATGCATAACACAGAAGCTGCCCACCTTACCCTGTTTCCCCCTTTCTCTTAGAGGTGGAGTTGAGGCTAGGCTATGGCATCCCAGCTACCCTGCAGTCCCCAGCCCTTGTTGTAGTTAGGTGTGGCCACGTGGCTCAGTTCCTTCCAGGGAAAGAGTGATGAGTGACACTTCTGAGCTGACTCTCCAGACACAGAAGGTTTCTCTGGCAGGTTCTTTCTTTTTCACACTGACTGCCATCCAGAGGTGGTGGTGCCCAAAAATAACCCCTAGGAGAGTTTGAAAGTAAAATAGAACAGCGTTAGTTCTCCAATAACTGCATGGATCAGAACTACCCACAAACCACACGAAAGAGAAATACCTCTTTATCCTCCTTCAACTTCAGAGTGACTGTTCGGCCTGTGTTACGGTTTTAGTACCTTTTAAGCCAGTGGTGTTGGTTGGGAATCAACCCCAGATCAATCACCTGCTCAGCAGCCGTTCACTGCACCACGGTGCATGCACCCTGTGGATACAGCTGGTCGGGAGAACAAGAACCGTAAGACAGGAACCAGTCAGAAGGGAGAAGAATAGATGGACGCTGAAAGGAAGCAAATTTCATTTTTAGAAATGTAAACCTTGGTGACAAATTGTTGCACTCAAAGTTTTTTCAGAGGAGCTTGCCTCGGGGGCACTGGGGGAGTGCACAGATTGTGCAGGCACAGGGACTAAGGGAGGGAGTTTTTGCAGAACTTGGAGGAGCCTGGGGATAATCTTGGGGCCTTCTGACTGTTAGAGGGGTGGGTGTTTTCAGGAAACAGCAGCTCCGGAGGTCGGGGCTTGATCTGACTCTGTTCCTACCAAAGGTCTGGTGGGCACTAGAGAGGCCCCTGAAGCTCTACTGGTTCTTCCTGATTCTGATGATGCCGTCCTTGCTTCTCAGTGGTCTGGGCAGGGAGAGCCCACAGAGACAGGCTGGGTGCATGGGCTCTGGACAGGGGCATTTCTCACCTGCACAGAGCGACTCAGATTGCCATTCTGCAAGGCAGGGCTGCTGAAAGGAAAAGAGGAGACACAAATGACACAGCCAGGACGGCCTGCAGCCCAGTCTGAAATGTGTTCTTCTACTGTGCTATGTGCCAGTTAACTTTCATGGGCCACTCAGGACACCCTTTGGAACCAGTGAGGATGTGCAGGGACACTCACGTCTAGTATCTCTTGGGTCTGCTCATGCTCCTTCTTCACACTCTTGATCTGAAGAACTTTCTAGAATTATTGTCTCCTGGCAGGCGGAAAGCCATAGAAGCACTGGCCTTGGGAAAGGCCAAGGAGCAGAGTGCGTAATTACCTGACTTACCCAGGACTAAGGGATTGCTTGAGGATCTGGATTTTCAGTGCTGAAACTAGGACAGTCCAAGGATAATCAGAATGGTTGGTCACCATACTGACAGGACATGTGTATGACCATAATTCACCTGCTCTGAGGAATGACCCAGGGCAATTAGGAACTTATTATTGGGCTGTTATCAGTGCTACAAAGAATATTATCAGGCTTGGCTGAGTATTCTCTGGATCTCATACTTTTTCTTTTCCTGGATGTGGAGCTGCTGTTAAGAAAACTGACCGGGGCTAGTGCTGTGGCACAGCAGGTAAAGCCGCCGCCTGCAGTGCCGGCATCTCATATGGGTGCCCGTTTGAGTTCTGGCTGCTCTACCTCTAATACAGCTCTCTGCTGTGGCCTGGGAAAGCAGTAGAAGATGGCCCAAGTCCTTGGGCCCCTTGCACCTGAGTGTGAGACCTGGAAGAAGCTCCTGGCTCCTGGCTTTGGATCGGCTCAGTTCCAGCTATTGCAGCCATCTAAAGAGTGAACCAGCGGATGGAAGACCTCTCTCTGTTTCTCTCTCTCTGCTTCTAGCTCTCAGGAAATGCTGACATTTAGGAGGTGCACCTGTCAGTTCTGACAATGCTTACCCACACAGCTGCAACCCTCACAACATACCCCTCTCTACACATTCCTCCCGAGAAATACCTAAGGTTTAGTCTCTCCCTTGATTGTATCCTCCTGAGATTCCCATGAATAGGCTATGCTAGTGGCCCCTTTATTTCCAGTTGTATTTGAGACAATGAAATTCTAGCTTAGGCAAGGATTCTAGGCTGTTCCTTGGAGGCAAATGGCTTAGAACTTGACCTGTTCACAAGTTTGGGTCAAGTGTTTGGGAGGGGATTGATTTATTGCCTCTTTGGGATCAGATTCCAATGCTTTTCCTGAGAGAGTTCTGTCCTAGAGTTTCTACAAATGCATTTGTGAATTTATTATTTTAGGAGAGGCAGAGAAAGAGTACCCATTAGTGATCAGAAGAGCAATATTTACAGGCGCTGGAGTTAGTTTGTACTATCTCACAAGAGTCAATGGTTAAATTTTCAGAAAAACTTGAAAGTCTGCTATAAAAAATTAAACAAACTCAGCAGTTATTAGGTTATAGTACAGCTTATAATTAAATTATTGAGAAGCAAAGTGACACTGGAAACTAGTCACTTCCTGAATATTTTACTATTATCTGTGATCTCGAGATTATCTATGTTTATTGTACCCGTGTGGTAGAAATACTCAATAGAATGCCACTGCTTCCTGGGTCTGTGTTCCGTGGTGTCAGACAGGGCCTGAAATCAGCTGCAATGGGAGCATTCACACCAAAGACATCGGCCAGACCATGACAACCTCCTGCCTTCAACAAAGCCAGCGTCAAACATCTACTAGCAAACCATTGTGCAACGTTGCCATTTATCAAGGGCCTGCCAAGTGCGAGGCATAGCTCAAAGAGCTTTGGAAGTATTTTTCATTCTTTTAATCAATGTGATTCATTACCTGCACTATTCCAGATATCATCACTAGTAGCAGTTATTGGCCATCATTTTCTAAATACTTACTGGGTACTTACTGCCTTTCTTCCAGGTACTTTCCTTGTATTTGTTACTTAATTCTTAGAATAACTTTTTGAGGAAGATTCTGTTTTCATCCTCAATGGATGGATGAGAAGACTGAGGAACTGAGAAGGTAAGCAAGTTTCCCAGGCTCACACAGCTAGCAGTTTGCAGTCCCAGATTAAAACCCCAACAACTGGCCCTGGAGCCTATAGTCACAACCACTCAGCTGTACCATCTCTTGCTGGCTCCAGGCATCAGAGATGCAGCGTTGGACAGACAAAGCCCTTGCTTCCACGGGTTTACATTCTGAGGAATGTGGTGGGGACACAAACATTAATCAATATTTATTAATATGTTAATCAACAAACACCTAAGTATCTAGATGTTAGATGGTAATAAGTGCCATGAAATAAAAACAAAGCAGGGTATGGTTATGGTTAGTAATAAAATAACCCACTGAGATAGGGAGGGCACATTACTTCATTTGCCTTTTGAAAAATGATTTTATTGTTTTTATTTATTTAGACAGGCAGAGAGAGAGAGGCAGAGAGAGACAGAGAGAGATCGTGCATCTGCTGGTTCACTTTCAATATGCCCTCAACAGCCAGGGCTAGACCAGGCCAAAACCAGAAGTTAGGAATTCCATCTTGGTCTCCCATGTGGGTGGCAGAGACCCAAGGACCTGAGCCACCACTTGCTGCCTCCCAGGGTGCACATTAGCAGGAAGCTGAATTGGTAGCAGAGACAGAACTCAAACTTTTGGGATGTAGGCATGCTAGGTGGCAACCCACACAGCACAATGCCCATTCCATTTGTCTATTTTTAAAAAAGATTTATTTATTTATTTATTTGAAAGGAGGAACTAGAAAGAGAGAGAGAGAGAGATCTTCTATTTACTGGTTCACTTCCCTGAAGGTCAAAACAACCTGGACTGAGCCAACCTGAAGCCAGGAGCCAAGAACTCCATCCAGATCTCCCTCATGGGTGGCAGGGACCCAAGCTCTTGGGCCATCCTACACTGCCTTCCCAGGTGCTTCAGCAGGAATCTGGATCTGAAGCAGAGCAGCCAGGACTCAGCTGGCACTCTGATACTGGTACCTGTGTCCCCAGCAGTGGCTTAGCTTTTTGTGCCACAGTGCTTGCCCACTGTTTGTCTTATTTTTGATAGAATACAATCTCCATTTTGCAGATCATGAAACAGGGTTGAAGAGGCTGAAACCACATCTAAGGTTGCATAGCTAGTCAGTGGTGGAACTGGGATTCGCACCTGCAAGAGCTTGGCTCTCAAGTCCATGCATATATGGGTAGTCCCTCTGTATCAGGCACCTGAAATTTTTTTGAAGCTCCTGGGTTACCAGGCTTTGGGTTTGAGCTAGGGTTTCCTGAGCAGACTCAGCTCAGCTAGAATCTGTATCCTGTCCTATATCCATCCTCCTTTGTCTTTCCATCCCCCACAGCCACACAAGAGGATAAAGTAGTGTCCAG
The DNA here is from genome assembly GCA_949820135.1 of Sylvilagus floridanus. Taxonomy (NCBI): domain Eukaryota; kingdom Metazoa; phylum Chordata; class Mammalia; order Lagomorpha; family Leporidae; genus Sylvilagus; species Sylvilagus floridanus. The sequence goes on from OX463225.1 coordinate 127,839,541, forward strand.
CTCACAGTGTGGTTGAAAGCAGGTAGGGCTGGAGGGGTTGGGGTGGATAAGCTTTTGCCTGAGCAAACATAATGCCTGCAATGCAGAGCCAGGCACAGGGCCTTTCTCCACGCTGGTCACCGAGGGGGCTTTGTCCACACAAAAAGGCTGGTCGTGGCTAATGCAGGTTGCAGGTGGGGAAAGCTGTGCCTGACAAAGAGTTCAACTGGATTCCATTAGCACTCAAGACAAGCCGGGTGGATAGGCATAGCGGGGGTTGTGGGAGCTGATCTTTAAAGCACCCCGCATGGCCCCACAGGGAATACTGTATTTAATGTCAACTTGGTGTGACCTTTAGCTTTGGTGGCATTTACTAATTCTAGGAAAGCAGCCTCTCCTCACCTGTGGCTCAACAGGATGTCAGCCCATTAGTTCAACCCAGCCTAGCCCACGCAGAGGGGAAAGTCTCTCAAATATTTCCTCCTAGACTGAGAAAAGCTGGAGGATGACCTCCACTCATTTGGCTCACTTAGATTTCTAACATCAGGGGAATCAGAAGAAAGCGGTATTTTAATGCTAGGTCAGAGCATCAGTTTGATATTTGGGGAAGCCTGCAGAATTCTGCCAAAAGTCACAAATTGAACCTGACTATTGAGTGGGAAAAAAAATAGACTCCCAGATTGCAAATATTTCAAGGTTTCCAGGTTTTCAGAGGTAGTCACCTGATGTATTAGTTTTCCATTACTCCTCTAACAAATTTTCACAAAGTTAACAGCTCAAAACAACACCATTCATTGTCTACAGTTTGGGTGCAAGTCTGGGTGGGCTCAGCTGATTCTCTGCTCATGAGGCCCCAGTGCCAGAGTCCAGGTGCTGGCCAGGTGGGGCTGTTTTCTGGAGAGCCTGGAGAATCTTCATCTAGGGGCATTCAGGCTGCTGTCGGAAATGCTGTTAAAAGAGCTGCTGTCTCTTCTTGAGGCCACTTATATTTCCTGGTTCTTAGTCCGTTCCTCTTCCCAGCCGGCAGTGGCAGGTTGATGAGAGTCCTTCTCACACTTCACATCTCTGAGATCTTTCGTCTGCATTGCTCCTGCTTCCAGTTTTGAGTGCTAATGTGATTAGACTGGCTCCACCTGATGACCTGGCTAGCCTCCCTGTCTGAAAGCTGGTGCCTAATTATACCGGTGTGCATCCCCTTCTGCTGTGTGATCTGACAGTCAAGGATTCTGGCATTAGGAAGTGGACATCTTTCGGGGAGAGCATTTTGCCTGTCATACTTGGTATCGCCTTGACCCCTGTGGAGCCCAGACACCTGGCTCACAGGATTCTGTAGGGAATATCTGTGAAGGGGCAAAGAAGCCCAAAGTACAGTCGAGCTTTGAGGTATGAGATCTCCATAAGCAGGAGACTAGACAGACGTGTCATTATGTCCACCAAATTTGTGTGAAAATGGGTGTTTCCAATTACGACTTGCTATCCTTTAAAATTATGATTCTTGCAAGCGTATTTCTTTGTTCATTCTTTATACAATATTCCTTGGGCACTTACTATGTGCCTAGCACTACTCAAGTACTGAGAATATGGCAATACAGAACATAGAAGTCTGTTATCATAAGGGTTATGTTCCAGTACTGAGAATACTAAAAGAAAGTATGCTGTAGATTGTACAACAAAAATGTATTACAAAATAAAATAAAGCAGGACACAAAGAAACGGAATGGCCTGGAAGGTGATGGAGTAGATTACAGCTTTAATCAACAGTGTTGAGGTGAGGGCCCACTGGGAAGGTGATATTGGAGCAGACACTTGAAAATGAGGTGGTAAGGAAGGAAGGAAGAATAGCAGAGAGCAGACGCACAGCCACTTTCTTGCATTCATTTTTTGTGAGGAGATTGCATGAATTCTCAATGGGAGTGCATACAGATATGGAACAGAGGGGAGCCAAAGAATGGCTGTGGAGGCAGCACTGTTACAGGTCATGGAGAGGAGGCCCCAGCAAAGGAAGGGAGAGTGAGCAAGAGACAATCAGGAGAGGGTAACGTTCTAAGGAAGTGTTGTCATGTGTCAGATGCTGCTGATGGGTCAAGCAAGAGGAGAATGGATAGTTGACCTTGGATGCAACAATTTGAAGTCTTCCTATCATGGGAGCAACAACATGATGGGAGACTCTCAACAGAGAAATGGAGAAGAGGAAGACAGCAATTGGTGTAGACCACTCAGGAGTATGGAAGAGGAGCAAAGAAATGGGGAAATACTGGCAGGTGCATGTGTGGTTAAGAGATTAAAGGAAGTAAAAAAAAAAAAAACATAGGTGAGTAGGAGGGAGAATGGCTGTTTCTGCATGGGTGAGACAGCAGGAGATGTGGAGCAGGGCTTAGCTGTGGATGGCAGGATGCACAACTCATCTATCCATGGCAACAGAGGCAGAGCAGAAGATACAGGGCACAGACACAGGTAGGTGGGTAGCAGCTGAAGCAGAAGCATGTGGACAGGTTCTTCTGGTGGCTTCTGCTTTCTCGGGGAAACAGGAAGGAAGTTATCAGGGGAGGGTGAGGGAAGGAAAAGAGGTGAAAGGAATGATCTCTTGGTGTAGCCATTCCGGAGCAGCAGCTGACACTCGAAGGGCTACAGAAAAAAACTGGGGGTCCAGCAGCCACCCACCCTGAGGAAATTCTCCCTTCATTGCCAGACTCTTAGGAAATCCAAAATGGTTTGTAGGACAAGGATATTTCTAGCTCCTATGGGTATTCCTTATTAGGTACTCACTTTACCAAAACTGTTAATCTGATACCTAAACCAGTACACACAACAATTTGAGAAATTAGGGATGATTGTACTTATCATTATGCTTTTAAAAAAAATTCATTCAGGCCAGTGCGGCAGCTCAATAGGCTAATCCTCCTCCTTGTGGCGCCGGCACACCGGGTTCTAGTTCGGTCGGGGCGTCAGATTCTGTCCTGGTTGCCCCTCTTCCAGGCCAGCTCTCTGCTGTGGCCAGGGAGTGCAGTGGAGGATGGTGCAAGTGCTTGGGCCCTGTACCCCATGGGAGACCAGGAGAAGCACCTGGCTCCTGGCTTCGGATCAGCGTAGTGCACCGGCCTTGGCGGCCATTGGGGGGTGAACCAACGGCAAAAGGAAGACCCTTCTCTCTGTCTCTCTTTCACACTGTCCACTCTGCCTGTTAAAAAAAAATTCATTCAAGGATCTGGTACTTTGGCACAGTAGGTTAATCCTCTACCTGTGGTGCTGGCATCCCATGTGGGTACCGGTTCTAGTCTTGGTTGCTCCTCTTCCGATCCTGCTTTCTGCTATGGCCTGGGAAAGCAATAGAAGATGGCCCAAGTCCTTGAGCCCCTGCACCCATGTGAGGGACCCAAAAGAACCTCCTGGCTCCTAGCTTCAGATCAGCTCAGCTCTGGCCATTGCGACCATTTGGGGAGTGAACCAGTGGATGGAAGACCTTTCTCTCTCTTTCACCCTCTCTCTCTCTGTACCTCTCAAATAAATAAAATCTTTAAAAGAATTCATTCAAGTTCCTATAGTTGGTGTATTAATTATGATAAGATTTGGTTGCAAGTTGCAGGAGCTCAAGTTAACACTGGCTTCACATTTTCTTATGTTAAAATCCGCAAGTAGATTGTCCAGGGCTGGCTTGGTGGCTTTGCTTTCTGAGACCCTAGGGACACAGATTTCTTGTGTCTCTTCACATTGAGTGTGGTCTTCTTTCCCTGCTTTTACCCGAGGCCCAGGATGGTTGCTCCAGCTGCAGAAAAATATGTTCTTGAAGCCCTCTGCAAGGAGGAGGAAGAGGTGAAGAACGGGAAGGGCGAATGTCAGCTGTCTTGCAGAAAGGTTCCTGAGTGAAACGCGGCAGGCTAGATCGCTGCACTTGACTTATGCTGTGTATAAGTTCTCCATGATTTCATGTCCCTCTTTTCCTAGATGACCTTCTAGCTGATGGAGAGGCCCATTGAAACCAGAGACCCTCAGTGGCCAGCATTTGCAGGCTGCTACCTAGCACCAATGCCCCTCCTTTTTTTCTGAATAGCATCTCAATTATCCTTTGGATTACAATCTTACCTCCTTCTCCCATCCCTTAATAACCCTGGGGTAGGTCCAGACTGCAAATACAACCTTTGAGGGTAGGGGGAAAATGGAATACTTTCATGTTCCTCAAGTTCCTCTCAGGCATCCAAAACATCATTGAAATAACTGACTTATCAATTGACTGAGTGAATCTTGGAAAACCAACAGGTTTAGGGGTGAGTATTCCCAGGGATAAGCTGTGCCTGATACTGTGGTGAATGAGCCAGGCACTGGGGTGGCTGTGGCCAGGTGACTGTTGGGTTAGGTGTGGTCTGATGGGATAGCTGGGAATCTCATGAGGCAGATCCACCTGTCATTGATGAAGTGTCTCCACTCTTACCATCTTTTGGGACTCTGACTGGTGTCAAGCACTAGCTCAGAAAGCACTTCTTACATACCTGCCTTTTATCATTGTAGTTCATTCATTTTTGACAGCTTATTTATTTCTCTGTGTGACAGAGAAATCACGTTTCCCACCAGGGTGATTCTGGTTGTCTTTGACTTGTCTGAAGGCTTTGCAGAATTCTGGGTCCATACTGGAGGCCTTTTGAACTTCCAGGTCATGCTTAGTTCAAAGAATCTCATCTCGACTTGCTGTTCTAAAAGCTGTGATCCAAAAGCATATCGTCCTTAGACTTGGAGCAGAAGGGAGGAAGGATGGGGGCTAAATTTTTTTATGCACTGGTTTCATGCTGTGGGTTAGGTCATGGAGAATTTTCTGTAGAGTTTAGGAGCATGAGACAGAGTTTAAGAGCATGGGACTAAAAGCTCAGGTACTTACTGGCATTGTGACCTTAGACAAATCAGTTAACCTGTTCAAGTCCTGTGAAATGAGGAAACCAAGATCTAATTTTCAGCATTTGAGGAGGGATAAATGAGCTATGTGTGTGATGTGCTTAGTATAGTCTTGCATTGAATAAAAACCCTACAAATACTGGAATGGTTATTATTAAATTCTTGAACACAAAGCTTGGCATAAGGTAACACCTTCATGAATGCTGGCTACTGTTGTTGTTGTTGTTGTTATTTTAAGCCTTTATTTTTTTAGAGCAATTTCAGATTCACATCTCAGTTGAGTGAAGTTCAATTGTTTCAGCACTATTTGCTGAAAAGACTATTTTTTCTCCATTGTCAAAGGTTGGTTAACGTATTTATGTGAGTCTATTTGTGGGCTCTGATTTCTGTTTCATGGATCTGTTTGTCAATTCTTGAACCCCTATTATATGATATGGATTGTTGTAGCTTTGTAGTAAGTCTTGAGGTCTAGTAGTTCAGTCCTCTGGTTTTGTTCTTGTCCTCTAGTATTTTATTGGCTAATCTGAGTCTTTTGCATCTCAATGTAAATGCTTAGAATTTGTTTGTTGATATTCATAAAATAACTTGCAAAGATTTTGGCTAGGACCATATTGAACCTGTAAGTCAAGTTCAGAAAAACTGTCATCTTAACCATATTCAATATTCTGCTTCAGGAACACAGACTCTATTTATTCTTTAATTTCTTGCATCAGAGTTTTAAAGTTTCCCTTACATGTATTTTGTGAGATTTATACATAAGTATTTTATTTGTGAGGTGGTAATACAAAGGTTATGTTTTTATTTCTAAATTCAATATGTAAATTGGTGGTATTTAAGAAAGCAATTGAATTTTGTGTATTAATCTTGTGTCCTGCAACTTTGTTGTAATATTAGTTCTAGGAAGATTTTTGGTATATTCTTTAGAATTTTCTAAATAGACAATCATGTCATCCAGAGAGATAATTTTCTTTCTTTCTTTCTTTCTTTCTTTCTTTCTTTCTTTCTTTCTTTCTTTCTTTCTTTCTTTCTTTCTTTCTTTCTTTCTTTCCTTTCTTTCTCTCTCTCTCTCTCTCTCTCTCTCTCTCTCTCTCTCTCTCTCTCTCTTCTTTCTTTCTTTCTTTCCAAAATATATACTTTTTTGTTTCTTGTCTTATTGCATCAGCTATTGCTTCCAGTATGAGGTTGAAAAGGAGTGTTGAGAAGAGGCATCTTGCCTTCATCCTGATGTTAGTGGGAGCTTCTAGTTTCTCATCATTCAGTATGATGTTGCCTATAAGTTTTTTGTAGATATCCTGTATTTCTTATTTGTCCCTTTTATCCCTAGTTTGCTGAGTGTTCTTTTTTTTATAACGCTTTTATTTAAAGAATATAAATTTCCAAAATATAGCTTATAGATTACAATGGCTTCCCCCCCCATAACTTCCCTCCCACCCGCATCCCTCGCCTTTCCCACTCCCTCTCCCCTTGCTTCACATCAAGATTCATTTTCAATTCTCTTTATATACAGAAAATCAGTTTACTATATATTAAGTAAAGATTTCAACAGTTTGCCCTCACATAGCAACACAAAGTGAAAAATACTGTTGGAGTACTAGTTATAGTATTAATTCACAATGTATAGCACATTAAGGACAGAGATCCTACATGATATATTTTTTAAAATTGATTAATTTTCTATGCAATTTCCATTTTAACACCAAGATTTTTTTTTCATTTTTAATTATCTATATACAGAAGATTGATTCAGTATATACTAAGTAAAGATTTCATCAGTTTGCAGCCACATAGAAACACAAAGTGTAAAATACTGTTTCAGTGCTAGTTATAGCATTACTTCACATTGGACAACACATTAAGGACAGATCCCACATGAGACGTAAGTACACAGTGACTCCTGAAGTTGATTTAACAATTTGACACTCTTGTTTATGGCATCAGTAATCTCTCTGGGGTCTAGTCATGAGTTGCCGAGGCTATGGAAGCCTTTAGGGTTCGCTGACTTCAATCTTATTCCGACAGGGTCATAGTCAAAGTGGAGGTTCTCTCCTCCCTTCAGAGAAAGGTACCTACTTCTTTGATGGCCCCATTCGTTCCACTGGGATCTCACTCACAGAGATCTTTCATTTAGGTCTTCTTTTTTTTCCAGAGTGTCTTGGCTTTCCATGCCTAGAATATTCTCATGGGCTCTTGAGCCAGATCTGAATGCCTTAATGGCTGATTCTGAGGCCAGAGTGCTATTTAGGACATCTGCCATTCTATGAGTCTGCTGTGTATCTCGCTTCCCATGTTGGATCGTTCTCTCCCTTTTTGATTCTATCAGTATTAGCAGACACTAGTCTTGTTTGTGTGATCCCTTTGACACTTAGACCTATCAGTGTGATCAATTGTGAACTGAAATTGATCACTTGGACTAGTGAGATGGCATTGGTCCATGCCACCTTGATGGGATTGTATTGGAATTCCCTGGCACATTTCTAACTCCATCATTTGGGGCACATCTGATTGAGCATGTCCCAAATTGTACATCTCCTCCCTCTCTTATTCCCACTCTTATATTTCACAGGGATCACTTTTCAGTTAAAATTTAAACACCTAAGAATAATTGTTTGTTAATTACAGAGTTCAACCAATAGTACTAGAATAAAAAAAATACTAAAATGGATAAAGTATTACATTGTATAACAACAGTCAGCACAAGAGCTGATCAAGTTACTGTTTCTCATAGTGTCCATTTCACTTCAACAGGTTTCACCTTTGGTGCTCAATTAGTTGTCACCGATCAGGGAGAATATTAATTCACTCAGAATGATGTTTTCCAGATTCCTCCATCTTGTTGCAAATGACCAGATTTCATTGTTTTTGACTGCTGTATAGTATTCTATAGAGTACATGTCCCATAATTTCTTTATGCAAATGTATGCTTTGAATTTCCTGTGATCTTTTGCTGTGAGGTTCCCTTCGTTTGCCTTCTTTCATGTTGTTGGCCGTGTTTCTGTGTTTCTGTGTGTAACACATCTTTAAGCATCTTTTGCAGGGCTGGACAAGTGGCAACAAATTCTTTCAATTTCTGTTTGCGATGAAAGTTCTTTATTTTACCTTCATTCACAAATGAGAGCTTTGCAGGATATAATATTCTGGGCTGGCAGTTTTTCTCTCTTAGTACCTGGGCTATGTCTCGCCATTCCCTTCTAGCTTGTAGGGTTTCTGATGAGAAGTCTGCTGTGAGTCTAATTGGAGATCCTCTGAGAGTAATCTGACATTTCTCTCTTGCACATTTTAGGATCTTTTCTTTCTGTTTCACTGAGGTGAGTTTAATTACAATGTGTCGTGATGAGGATCTCTTTTTGTCATGTTTCCTAGGGGTTCTATGAGCTTCCTGTACTAGGATGTCTCTGTCCTTCTCCAAACCTGGGAAATTTTCTGCTATTATCTCACTAAAAAGGCCTTCTAATCCTTTCTCCCTCTCCATGCCTTCAGGAACTCCTAGAACTCGAATGTTGGGTTTTTTAATAGTATCCTTTAGATTCCCAACAAAAATTTTTAGATTTCTAATTTCCTCTTCTTTTCTTTGGTTTGACTGTATATTTTCCTGTGCTCTGTCTTCTAAGTCTGATATTCTCTCTTCCGCCTTACCCATTCTGTTTGTAAGGCTCTCTAATGTGTTTTTCATTTGATCTATTGAATTCTTCACTTCATTATGATTTCTCGTCACTATCACAGTTTCATGTTCTACTAGTTGTTTCATTTCATTTTGATTCCTCCTTAATATTTCATTTTCACGAGAGAGATTTTCTACCTTGTCCATTAAGGATTTCTGTAGTTCAAGAATTTGTTTTTGAGTACTTCTTAGTGTTCTTATCAATTTTTTGAGATTTGCTTCTTGCATTTCTTCTATCTCATCATCTTCGTAATCTTGAATTGGGGTGTCTTTTCATTTGGGGGTGTCATTGTGTCTTCCTTGATGAGAGCGACAAGATGGCAGAATAGGAAGGGAGCACACCGATAGTCTGGGGAGAGACAGTTTAGTAAAAGTGGAGATACTGCAGGTTCAAGGAAGAGTAGGGGAAGAAACAGCAGAGGAAACCCTTCCGGAACTGGTGATTCACAGTGGACCTGCGTGGAGAGCGTGGGAGCCCGCAGTTTGGGAGACCAGCAGCAGATTCAACACACCAGCGCTGGAACGCGAGGTGAGCCGAACCTCAATAGCCCAAGACACCAGTAGGGAAGCGGAAAGAGGAGACTAGAGCGAACAAGGCTTGAAACCCTGTGGGGAAAAGTTCACCAGGCTAACTAGAAGAGAGAGAGAGAGAGGGGGAAAAAAAAAAGTGACCCATACGGACACGAGTTTCTCTCTCTCCGCTCACCTCTCAAAGGTGAGCAAGACAAAGAGCAGGCGCCATTTTGGAATACGTCATAAGCAGGGCGACCTCGGGTCGGCACCGGCCCCGAGCCTAGCAGAAAAACCTGACTCTGGGTGGGAGGGGTGAAATAACAGGAGATTAGAACCTAATGAATGTGTGGTGCTAATGAACTGAGACTGTGAAAAAAGAGATGGTGGGGGAGAGAACTCACGGAAATCACGAATTCATGTGAGTACTCTCCAGAGACGCTACAGTCCAGTAGCCTTGGCAGCCCAGTGGGAGACTACAGGAGAATCTGAGCCCACACTAAGGGCCACAAAGATTCCTTCTCTGGTCCTTGGGAAAGAGCTTCCGATCTCTGGCTCCTGTGGGTATATCATTCGCCTGCTAACCACCCCCAATTCCATTCAGCTGTGTGGAATTACTTCCCTTTTGAACCAAAAAAAAAAAAAGTAACAGAGAGAGATTTACCACGCCTAACCTGGGAGTGTCTCCTTTGACACACCCTCAACCCTGAGGAACCAAACAGAGCTCTCAGGCCACACCCATCTCAAGCCTCTAAGGCTCCATCAAAAGCGGACAGTCCACTTAATCTAGAGTCATAGTATAACAAGAAAAAAACACCACAGTGAAGAAACCAATATGCCAAACAACAAAGGCAAAAACCGAGTGTTCTTTTTTAAAATCATAAATGAGTGCTGGACTTTTCCATGTGTCTTTCCTTCACCTATTGTATGACAAATTGGTTTTTATTCTTTATTGATTTTCAAATGTTGAACAAGTCTTGCATACCTGGGATAAATCCCATTTGGTTTTTTGTACATTTTTGGATGCAATTTGCTAACATTTTATGACGAGTTTTGTATTTATTGGCATGAAATCTATGATTGGTTTCTAGTTTTCCATTCTTGTGCTGTCTTGGTCTGATATTGTTATTTAGGCAATGTTGGCCTCATAGAAAAAGCTAGGAAAAATCTTTCTTCTGGCAGTTATTGCAGAAAATTGATAGAAATCATTAAATGTTCACCAGTAAAACCATCTAGGCCTGCTGATCTCTGTTTTAGAAGGTTTTGGCCTTGATACAGGCCCATTCAAGATGTTTGCTTCTTCTTTGTGAGTTTTGGAAGATTGTCTGTTGCAAGGAATTGATCCACTTCATCAAAGTACTGAATTTGTGGGCATAGATTGTTGATAGCATTGATTTATTACCGTTTTACTATCCATTGGTTCCATAATGATGTCCCTTCTCTCATTTCTAGTATTAATAATTTGTGTCTTTTCTCTTTTTTCCTTAGTTAGCCTGGCTAGAAGCTTATCAATTTTATTGATCTTTTCTAAAAACAAGCTTTGATTTTATTGATTTTCTGTATTGATTTTTTATTTTCAATTCCATTGGTTTTTGTTCTACTATTTACTATTTACTTTTATGTTTTTTAAATTTAATTTGCTTTCTCCTTTCTAGAGAGACACCTCAGAAAGCTGAATCTACCATATGACCCAGCCATCCCACTCCTGGGAATTTACCCAAGAGAAATGAAATCAGCAAATGAAAGAGTTATCTGTACTCTCATGTTCACTTCAGCTCAATTCACAATAGCTAAGATATGGAAACAACCCAAATGTCCATCCCCTGATGATTGGGTAAAGAAATTATGGCATATATATGCAGTGGTAAGCACTGCTTTTGTTGCATTTCACAAATTTTGGTAAGTTGCAGTTTCATTATCCTCCAGTTCAAATTTTTTTTTAAACTTTTATTTAGTAAATATAAATTTCCAAAGTACAGTTTATGGATTACAATGGCTTCCCCCCCCATAACTTCCCTCCCACCCGCACCCCTCCCATCTCCCACTCCCTCTCCCATTCCATTCACATCAAGATTCATTTTCAATTATCTTTATATACAGAAGATCAATTTAGTATATATTAAGTAAAGATTTCATCAGTTTGCCCTCACATAGCAACACAAAGTGTAAAATACTGTTTCAGTACTAGTTACAGCATTACTTCACATTGGACAACACATTAAGGACAGATCCCATGTGAGAAGTAAGTACACGGTGACTCCTGTTGTTGACTTAACAATTTGACGCTCTTGTTTATGGCGTCAGTAATCTCCTTAGACTCTAGTCATGAGTTGCCAAGGCTATGGAAGCCTTTGGGGTTCGACAACTTCGATCTTATTTAGACAAGGTCATAGTCAAAGTGGAAGTTCTCTCCTCCCTTCAGAGAAAGGTACCTCCTTCTTTGACGGCCCTTTCTTTCCACTGGGATCTCACAGAGATCTTTCATTTAGTTTTTTTTTTTTTTTCAGAGTGTCTTGGCTTTCCATGCCTAGAATATTCTCATGGTCTCTTGAGCCAGATCTGAATGCTTTAAGGGCTGATTCTGAGGCCAGAGTGCTGTTTAGGACATCTGCCATTCTATGAGTCTCCAGTTCAAAATTTTTAATAATTTCTCTTGAGACTCTTCTTTAATGCACGTTATTTAGAAGTTATTTAGTTATTGTTTCATCCTCTAGTATTTTGAATTTTTCAGCTATCTTTCTATTGTTGAATTTTAGCTAAATCAATTGTGGTCTGAGAGCAGACATTATATGATTTCTATCCTTTTACATTTGATGGTGTGCTTTATGACAGAGAGTAGCATGTATCTAGTACATGGCTCATATCAGCTTGAGAAGAATGTATGTTCTGCCCTTGTTAGATGAAGTGGTCTATATATCCAGTTGATTCATGTTACTGTTTTTTTTTTAAGATTTATTTATTTATTTGAGAGGCAGAATTACAGAGAGAGGGAGAGACAGAGAGAGAGAGAGAGAGAGAAAGTCTTCCATCCATTGGTTCACTCCCGAACTAGCCCCAATGGCCGGAGATTCACCCATCCAAAGCCAGGAGCCTGTAGCTTTCCCTGGGGTTCCCCATGCGGGCACAGGGGCCCAAGGAGTTGGGCCATCTTCTACTTCTTTCCCAGGCTACAGTAGAGAGCTGGATCAAAAGTGGAGTAGCCGGGAGTTGAACCACCGCCCACATGGGATGCTGACACTGTAGGCAGTGGTTTCATCTGCTATGCCACAGTGCCGGCCTCTGTAATGCAAATCTTATTCCCAAGAACTTTCCTTGTTCTGGACTCTGCTCTATCTGAAATTAAAACGCCACCTTCAGTTCTTTTTTGATTGCTGTTTGTGTGATATACTTTTCCTCATCTCTACTTTTAATCTATATATGTCATCATATTTAAAGTGAGCTTCTTGTAGATAATATATAATTGGGTCTTTAGTTTTTGAAATCTATGTATTTTAATTGGTCATTGATACTTAGAGTGATATTGAGATAGTTGGATTAATATTTACCATATTAATAAATATTTTCTATTCATTGCCCTTGTTCCTTTTTTCTAAATTTCTATGCTTTTACTGAATTTTGTGGTTTTAAAAAAAGATTTATTTTATTCATTTGAAAGAGTTACAGAGAGGAAGGGGGGAGAAAGAGAGAGAGAGAGAGAGAGAGAGAGGTCTTTCATCTGCTGGCTCATTTCCCAAATTGCCAGGGCTGGGCCAGACTGAATCCAAGATCCGGGAGCTTCTTCTGGGTCTCCCATGTGCGTGCAGGCCCCAAGTACTTGAATCATCTTCTACTGCTTTACCAGGTGCATCAGTAGGGAGCTGGATCAGAAGTGGAGCAACCTAACTTGAATCGGCACCCATATGTGATGCCAGCGTTGCAGGTGGTGGCTTTACCTGGTATGCCACAAAGCTGGCCCCAACATTTGTGATTTTAATTAAGAATTTTATGTGATTTCATTCTCTCTCTTTTCTTGGCATGTCAATCATACTTTTTAAAAAATATTTTTAATGACTGCTCTAAAGTTTTTAGTATATGTTTACAACAAATCTAATTCCACTGTCAGAAAGACGGCATTGCTTTACCAGGTTGTGCAGTACCTAATAATAACAACTCACCACTAATTCTTTTTTCCCATTTCTTGTATTATTTTTGTTATTAATTTCACTTACTCATAAGCCATACTTATCAAATACGTTGTTGCTATTATAATTTGAACAAATTTTTATCTGTTAGATCAACAAAGAATCAGAAAGATGGGGCCAGCATTGTGGTGTAGTGGGTTGAGCCACTGATGGCAATATTAGCATCCCATGTGGGCACCAGTTGGAGTCCCAGCTGTTCCACTTCTAATCCAGTTTCCTGCTAATGAACCTGAGAAAACAGCAGAGGATGGCCCAAGTGCCTGGGCCTCTGCCTTCCACATGGGAGACCCGGAAGGGTTCTAGGCTCCTGGCTTCTGCTTGGCCCAGCCCTGGCCATTACAGCCATTTGAGGAGTGAACCAGCAGATGCAAGGTTTCTCTCTCTCTCTCTCTCTCTCTCTCTCTCTCTCCCTCTCTTTCTCCCCCTTATCCCCTCTCTTACCCCCTCTCTTTATAGCTGTGCCTTTCAAATAAATAAATAGATCTTTTATAAAGAAAGAATGAGAAAGAATTTTTTATTTTACCTTCACTTATGCTCATCCTTTCTGTATATAGAAGAAAATCCCTAACATTTACCATTTACCTTTTTTCTCAAGAATTAGTTTTTTTCATCTTTCTTGTAAGGCAAATCTAATAGCCACAAATACCCTTGATTTTTGCTTATCTGAGAAAATCCTTAAATCCCCCTTTACCTTTGAAGGATGATCTCACAAGATGAAGGAGTCTGGCTTGGTGGGCTTTTTCCCTCTCAGTACTTGAAGTGCTGTGTTCCATTCTTTCTTTGCTTTTCACGGTTTCTGAGGAGAATTCTTATCTATAGATAAGATGCTTTATTCCTCTGCCTTCTCTCAAGATTTTCTTTATCTTTGATTTTCTGCAGGTTGAGTATGATACACTTGGGTGTAGGGTTTGGGGGTAATATTTATTCTGCTTGATGTTCTCCGTGCTTCCTGGAACTGGGGTTTGGTGTTTGACATTAATATAGGAGAAATCGCAGTATTGTGTCAAACACTGCATTTGTTTCTTTTTCCCTCTTTCTTCTGTTGCTATTCTCATTACTCATCACACATTTGATAGTTATTTCACAGTTGTTCAACGTTTCATTCCATTTTTTCAGGCTTTTTTTCTCTTTGCTTTTCTGCTTTGGAAGTTCCTTACTGACACACATGAAAACCCAAAGATTTTCCCCTAATGGTCTAATAATGAGCTCATAAAAGGCATTCTTTACTACTCTTGTAATGTTTCTGATCTCTAGCACTTATTTGTTTTTTCCTAGAGTTTCCATCTCTTGGCTTATGTTGCTCATCTGTTCTTTCATTCTTTCTACTTTTTTTTTTTCACTAGGACCGTTACAGGTAAAACTCACAGAAGTGCCAGGGTCCCATGGTATCTGTACTCCACCCACCCTTGGAGTTTTAGTCTCTAGACATATCTGGAGAAGTTCATCAGTTACTATTCTGGTCTCCCTGTCCTAACACTGGTTCCCAGGGAGGTATCTACTTGTGGATTTCTGCTGTGATAAATTGTGATTTTCTGTAAAGAATTTCTGAAATTCTATAATTTCAGTGGCAGCAGCTTGCCTTGGAGGCTACTTGTCTGATGACACCAAGAAAACTTGTTAATTTTTGTAGCTTACTCATCTTTTCACCAATTGATAGGATAGAGTGATGGCTTCCAAGCCCCTTACATGCCAGATTGGAAGCTGGAAGTCTCAATTCCTTTCCCACATAGCCTTCACCATGACCCTGTGAAGTAAATAGTGTTAGCTCAATTTTGAAGATAAGGAACTAGGTTGAGAGCATTTAGGGACTGGTTGAAGGTCACATGGCTTGACAGTTGTAGAACTGGGGTGAATCTCACCTTCCCCAAGGTGGCCATTCATCCACAGCACCCGCTGGCTCTACCCAGACAGAGCAGCATCGGTGTGTGCTGGTTTGCGAAGGTGCTTCCCTTGAATTAAATCTTCAATGTTTTGACCTGGTTTAATAAATGGGTGGGTCTCCTGGGGAAATGCGTCTCTTGATCATTCAATGCACTATTACCGAATTCCTTTTTAACCCATGCCTTTTGCTTCTCCTTAGGGAAAAAAAAGGAATGGAAAATGAAAGATGTTCATTTTATTACTTACCAGCGGCTCCAGTAAAATGATTTAGGATGGCATAATTTGAAAGCGAGAGCCAAAGTGTACTTGCAGGAAGACACGTGACCCCCATTAATTTGTACAGAAAGGAAAAATGGACTCAGGGCCTTATGAGTTCTGACTTTGCCCCTTGGTCTGTAAGCAAGTCTGAGCCTCTGTTTCCTCATCTACTAAATAATTACTCTCTTCTGTTGGCATCCTGGTGCAATTAAACAGCATCCATTAAGATTTATTGAATGCTGCACGGAAGCTGAAAGGAAGGACATAAGAAAAGCACAACGGTGCTGTCTGCTTGGAACCTGTGCAGAATGGAGACGTCGTGTGCTGTGTGCTCCTAGAGTCAGTCTTCATGACCAGACTTCGTGTCAGAGTTGCTTCTGACCTGCAAAACAGCCCCACCATCTCACACCCTCCACTGTGGCTTCTAAATTTTTACGCTGATGCTCAATGTCTCTGGCTACTGCCCAACTGAACCGCAGGTTTTTACTGGTGCAGGAGACTGTCTAATTTCATTTGGTTGTAAAATCTAGTTTCCTTTAGTAACTTTCTGCAGAGC
The DNA here is from genome assembly GCA_949820135.1 of Sylvilagus floridanus. Classification (NCBI taxonomy): domain Eukaryota; kingdom Metazoa; phylum Chordata; class Mammalia; order Lagomorpha; family Leporidae; genus Sylvilagus; species Sylvilagus floridanus. The sequence goes on from OX463225.1 coordinate 127,855,445, forward strand.
TCACCACTTCCTACCTGCAGACTCATCCTGACCAAATAGTCCTCTGATTCCAGAATTTGCCTTCGTGGGTCTGTTTTGTCTTAAAGATAGCCAGTGCCAAAAGATGCCTTCCCAGTGTCCTGATACTAGCCTACATATAAAATAGGTAATCCTTATGCATACTTAACCATATAAGAACTCCACCTCCAGTCCCAATAGTGGGCAGATTGTGCCCAGCAAACTTGTCAGCATTTGCCTGGCTGAATCCTGCTCTGGTCAGGTTCAGTTCAGAAACAAAACATCAGAATCTGTCCCTGTGGTGAGCTGGCCCCAGAATGTGGTACAGACAAACCAGGTAGCCTCAATACACAATGCATGCACTTGGCCATGCCAGAGGGACACCAGCCTGAGAAGCATTTTGCCTATGTACTGCTGATGGCATAGGAAACCCTTATAATGTGTGTCCTCAGCCTTGGATTTCACTACAGAAAACGTGTTTAATTATCCTCTAGAAGCACCACTTTATTTTGACAGCCAGGATACAATGGGAGGTGAAATGGTAGTCAGACCCTCCCAGAGACAGCTATGAGGATGTGGGTCTTCACTGAAGTCTATGTAGCACAGATTTTCTATAGCCTGGAGGAAGCACCTCTCAAGGCCAGTGGTTTGTAGAATAGGTATCTGGCTTAGCAGGGAAGAAGCAGGTTCGGATGCCTGCATCTCATGTGAGAGTGACTGGGTTTGAGCCCTGGTTCCACTCCTATTCCAACATCTTGCTGGTTTAGGGTATACTTGGGAGGTAGCAAGGATGGCTCGAGGAGTTGGATCCTGCTGCTCATTTGGGAGACCTGGATTGAGTTCCTGGCTCCCAGCTTTGGCCTGGTGGTACCCTGGCCATTGAGAGTGTTTAGGAAGTAAACCAGCAGATAAGGGCCAGCTGTCTTTCTTTCTCTGTAACTCTCAAATAAATGAATAAATAAATACAAATAGTGATGGACTATCTTGAAAAAAAGGAAAATGTCCAGCAGTTCTCTACTGGGGCATTGGTTTCCCTAAGGGAACTTTTGATAATTAACTCTATTATTCTGCTTCCTTGAAGAGTAAGCTTTGGGCAGATTTCCTCTCATGCTCTTCAGTTCCTAATACCCTAGTCTGGACTTCTGGGATGGCTGGATACCCGTGGGTCAGAAGGAAGCTGCAAGACTTTGTGAGAAGGGAAGAGAAATGACTGGGGGCGGGAAGGGTACAAGCATAATAGAAAGGTTCTTCCTTGGATTCATTCCTTTATTTTATTTTTTTGAAAGTCAGAGTTAAACAGAGAGAGAAGGAAAGGCAGAGAGAGAGAGAGAGAGGTCTTACATCTGCTGGTCTACTCCCCAATTGGCCACAACAGCCAGAGCTGTGCTGATCTAAAGCCAGGACCCAGGAGCTTCCTCCAAGTCTCCTACACGGATTCAGGGGCCCAAGGACTTGGGCCATCTTCCGCTTTTCCAGGCCATAGCAGAGAGCTGGATCAGAAGTGGAGCAGCCAGGACCCGAACCAGCGCCCACACAGGATGCCTGCACTGCAGGTGGTGGCTCCACCCACCACACCATAGCGCTGGCCCCGGATTCATTCATTTCATTTTATCTCTTAAGTTACTGAGGCCTTACTATGTGCCAAGCACTGAGCAAGGATGAATGCCACAAATCTCACCCTTGAAAAAGCCTCAGTCCAGTAGGGAAAGCAGATTTTTAAAAGCCAGTAATTGGAATACATAGTTGAGCTTTAATAGACACATAAAGTGCTTGGCGAGTCACTGCTGAGGGAGTTTGTATTAGTCTCCTATTGCCACTGTAAAAAATGAGCACAAATTTAGTGGCTTTAAGCAGCACACACTTGTTTTCCTGCAGTTCTAGAGGCCAGAACTCTCAAAGCAGTTTCATTGAGTTAAAGCCAAGGTGCTGACGGGCTCCGGAGAAGATCCTGTCTCCTTGCCTATTCTAGCCTCCCGAGATGTCTGCAATCCGTCTTGCTTACATCATCATGTCTCCCACTTCTTCTTCTGTAGTCAAATATCCATCTGTCTCCTAAGAAATCTTACGATTACATTTATGGCCCCTTTAATCTAGGACAATCTCTTCATCTCAATCACATCTGCACAATTTCTTCTTGCCTATACGTTAGGGTTCACAAGTCTTAGGGGCTATGATGCATCCCACCATGGGGTTATATAATGAGGCTAAGAGCATCTGGGCTAGGTCTGGAGGGGTGAGTAGAAGTTCTGGCAAATTTCTTGGCTGACTATGTAAGCTATTCAAAACCTTCACCTGTTCAGGGACTAGTGAAATGTTCCAAGTAACTCCATGGTGGATAAAAGCAGATACTGAAGATGGTGGGGGAGCAAGGCCAGGCCACATCTCTTGGCCTTAAATTCCAGGCCAAGAATCTTGAACCTGGCTTTACTAATAGACATGCTGTGCAAGGAATGAAGTGGGCTGTAGATACAGCCAAGTGCAGAGATGATGAGGCCGTAATGAAGGCAGAGACATTGACATTCATCAACCACCAAATAATGGTGATATCTTTTTATTGCTGCCATACCAAGCCATGTTGAATGTTCTTGTTCCTATCTCCATCTTCTGGTTTGGGCTATCTCACCTGGGTGATTACTAAAGTAATCCAATTTTGTCACTACCCAATCAATTCCTTACACTGTAGAGAGAGAAATCATCTAAATGGTTATTATTTATTTTCACTTTTTATTCAAAAGTCAGAGAGAGAGAGAGAGAGAGTGAGAGAAATAGATGGAGAAAGATCTTCTAGCCATTGATTTACCTCGCCAAATGTCCACAACAGGGGATGGCCTGAAACTCTATATGGGTCGTCCACATAAGTGATAGGGGCTCAAGTACTTGAACCATCATCTTCCATCTCCTGGGGTGTATATTAGCAGGAAATGATCAGAAGTGGAGTAGTGGGCACTAGAACCAGGCACTGTGATATGGTATGCAGGCATCTCAGGTGGCAACTTAACCCCTGTGCCACACACCTCCCCCCAGAGTGATCATCTAAAACAGAAGGCTGGCAAGGCCACTATCCACCTAGTTACACCTGGCTCCCATGTGCCTTGAGGACAGATGCAGTATCTGTAGTATCTGGGCTCTTCTTCCCTCCCAAGTCTCACTACTGTATTTCACTTGGTCATTGTTCCCCAGCAAGTCACAAGTCAGGCTCAGCCAATAGCTGGACCAGAAACGTTGGCCTCACAGGAGCTTTAAGCTTTCATGTGAACAGACCATCAATCCCAACTCTTTCTCCTATGGGAATGCCTTTTGCAACCCTTGACATACTCACTTGTCAGACTGATCTTGATGAGGATCACTTTGACCCCAATGTGTTTCAGTAATTTGGGATTTCAGGGTAAAGGATAGGATCCTAGGCAGGTCTCTAAGATGGCCCTGAAACTTCGCCCCAACTCTGGGTGGGTGCCATGTGGATCTTCTACCTTTGAGTGTAGAGGGAATCTAGAAATATGATAAAATGTCATTTCCATGACTGCATTACAGATCAATTGACTAAGTCAACCAAAAGGAGATTTTTTTCTTTCTTCTGGATAGGACTCACCTCATCAAAAGAACCTTTGAAAGAAGTCAGAGGCTCTCCCACTAACCTTCAAGAACATGACAACCACAGGCAGCTTGCAGAAGCTGAGATTCACTGGGAGACATCCAGCAAGAGAATGAGGGCATCAGTCCTAGGATCTCCAGAAACTGAATTCTGCCAACAACTGTGTGAGCTTGGAAGAGGACCCTGAACTCCAGAAAGGAATGCAGCCCAGTCTTGGCCTTGCCTTGGGCCCCTCTGCAGAGAACTTAGCTCAGCCAGAACTTGGCTCACCTTCAGAAACCACGAATTCCCTATGAATGAACGTGTTTTAAGCTCCTGCATGTTGGGTAATTTGTTCTGTAGTGATCAAAACCCACAATATGTGGGGGTTACACTGCCTTCTCACCAACTGTCCCCTAGGCTCTTTATACAAATCTATTGCCTCCCAGAGCTCTGCACACCAAAAAAGACCCAGTCGGGAAAGACAGAAAATCCCAAAGTCATTTTCATGTTTTTCTCTTGGGTGCCTTCTAGCTTTAGAGTTACATAACCAAGAGGGATCATTCCAGAAGAGATTTTTCTCTAATACTCATGAATTTCTATGTCAAAAGGACTTACTGCTTCCACCTACACTGAGAAGCTATGCCAAGTTGCTAGCTTAGAAAAAAATCAAGTTCTGCCTCTCCAAACATTGTATCATGCATAGCTAAGAATGAGCTAAAAAGTAGAAGGGCAATCTTTGGGGATGATGACTGTAAGTGGCCTGTACAATGTGGTCCTCAAACAACAGCATTAGCCTTATTAAGGAGCCTGTTAAACGTGTGCGTTCTGGGGCTCTACCCTAGCTCTTTTGAATCAGACTCTCTCTCTCTCTCTCTCTCTGTGTGTGTGTGTGTGTGTGTGTGTGTTCAAAAGGCCTTATATATTTATTTCTGAACCAACCCCACTAGTCATAGCCCCAATCCTGTCTGGATGATGGTGACACTTCTGCTTGATATGGTTAATAAGATAGTGACCTTGAAACAGGGTAAATATGTGTGTCCTCCATCTCAAGTGCAATTCCTCATGGACCCAGCTAGGTTCTTCTCCAATGTCTCCTCTTACAGTTATACCTGATTTGATTACCAGTGTTCATCCAAATCCACTGGGGAATGGGGTGACTCTGTTTTGGTTTTTGGCTAGGAATCTCTTGATTCTGAAGGTCTTATGAGAAGACATGGCAAGGAGGAGTGAGGTAGACTCACTAAGATGGAGAAAAGGAGAAAGAGCATTTTTTATTTTTTTAAAAATTATTTTATTTATTTGAAAGAGTTACAAGAAAGGTAGAGACAGAGAGAGAGGTCTTCCACCACTGTACACTCCCCCGATGGCTGCAATGGTCAGAGCTGCACCAATCCAAAGCCAGGAGCCAGGAGCTTCTTCCAGGTCTCCCACATGGGTGCAGGAGCCCATGGACTTGGGCCATCTTCTACTGCCTTCCCAGGCCACAGCAGAGAGATGGATCAGAAGAGGAGCAGCCAGGACTAGAACCTGTACCCATATGGGGTGCTGGGGTGCTTCAGACCAGGGCTTTAACCCACTGCGCCACAGCATCAGCCCCAAGAGTATGTTTTAAACAGCCTTTCTGGTGACTCTGATGTACAACACACACTGAAACCACTAATTTACACAAATAATACTCAATTACGTAAATAATGTATTGCACTATTTTCAACATGAAGCCCTTGGCAAAATAAGTTAGTAAGAAAGGATGAAAAAGCACAGTCAAGACTTGAGCTCGCTCACATGGGCCACAGAAGAGCAGCCACCCTCAGGCTCTATAGGCCCCGGTGACATGAAGGTCAGAGACTCCATAATGGCAGGTGTCAGAGCAACCATAGGGTTTAACCTCAGCCTAGTCCCATCCTCCTGAAATCAGCCATGTAGTTGATACTCATTTTTGTGGAATGTATGGATAAGGTGGGACCAGGAAGATAATCCCCCTTGTTTATACTCTTGGTTTGGAGTCTTTCTCAGATCACTTGGATCAGTTTCTCAGATCACTTGGATCACTCAGATCACTCAGATCACTCAATAAAGAGAGAAGAGAATCCTCTTCTACCCTGAGAGTCTCACTGCCACATCAGAGGTACTATGCCTAGTGAATAGTGCTTCAACGAGCAGAAAGAAGTCACAGAGAGAAAGACAGCATCATTTAAGATCCTGCAGAGTCCATCCTTGTCTCTTCCCTCCCAGTTTAGCAGCCAGAATGGATCTAGCACCCATTCTCCCTTCAGTCAAAACCCTTGACTACCACCTGTAAGGAGCTTACAGCAGAAACTCTTGAGTCTTTTTATGCCATGTTGACATTAAAGAAAGAACACTCTGCATTAGTGAGTACAACCATCAGATGGAGCATGTATTGTCCCTGCCTGGACAGTGGGGGTGGCCCTGAGCTAACCTTTACTTGCCCACATTCCAAGAGCACACAGTACTTGTTTCAGTTTGGTTTAACCTGACTTATTTAATTCCACATTATTATGAAGTTTCTGTTGCCTTGGAAAGCTTGCATGATTGAAAGAGTTTATATTTGCTATTTCCAAGAATCCTTCTTGCAATTTCAATGATTCATGCACCCAAGTTTTACAAAGAAGAAAACAGCCTCATTGTTATTTGTTCTATTAAAGCCCTCAAGTGTTCAGTGCATTATTTCACTATCTGGTTAAAAACTGGGGGTTTATCTCTAATTAATGTTTCCCATGGGGCATTCCTAGGGGATACTAAAAATTCCTTATTTAACTAGCAAAGAAGCAGCCAATATTCTCACCTTTTCTCCTCTTTTGGGGAGAGTGGGAGAAGGAGATACTCTTTGTCACGTGGTAGAATTCTCACACCATGTAGCAGCTTTCAGAAGAACTGGACAGAGAAGTCAAAATGATGAGACTATTCCTGCCTGTCCCGGCACCGAAACAGTAACATTTGTAGAGGCTGTTAGTTCTCCCCCACTCACCTTCCTTCCTCCTTTCTTCTTACGGAGGCCTCAAGTTCTGCTGTACTCATTTTTATGTGCATATACTTAGATACAGAACAATTCCAACATCACAAGGATCCCATATGTTTCCTTTATAGCCACATTCACCTCCTACTGTTCCTAATTCCTAGAAACTGTTGCTCTGCTTCCCATTTCTATGCTTTTGTTATTTCAAATTTATATCAATGGAATCATATGATATATAACCTTATGAAACTGGCTTGGTTTTACTCAGTGTAATTCTCTGGAGACTCATCCAAGATGTTGAGTGTATTAATAATTCATTTTTTATTGTTAAGTAGTATTCCATGGTATGGGTGTACCATAACTTGTTTAAGCATTCACTCACTGATGAATATCTGTTTCACAGGTTTTAGCTGTGAGCATTTGTCTTCAGGTTTTGAGGGAAATAAACTCTTCATTTCTTTGGGGGCAAATGCTCAAGTATGTAATTGCTGGGTTGTATGGAGCTTCATATTTGATTTTGTAAGAAGCTGCCAGGTTGTTTCCCAGAGTGGTTTTCTATCATTTTACATTCTTTTCAGCAGTGTACGACGGATCCAGTTTCTCCTCATCCTCCCCAGCATTTGATGGTGGCACTGTTTTTGGTGTTAGCCATCCTGATAAGGATGTAGAGATAGCTCCTGTGGTTTTACATGATATTTTCCTAATGACGTGGAGCCTATTTTCATAAGCTTATTTGGTATCTGTGAATCCTCTTCCATGAAATACCTGTTCATGTCTTTTGCCAATTTTCTAATCAGGTTGCTTGCTGAAAAAAAAATCATTTCTTGAGTTTGGAGAGTTCTTGATATGTTCTAGGCGCTAGTCTTTGTTGAGTTTCTTTTAATGACTGAACTTTTTTGGGTTAAGCTTAGCACATGACTGCCCAGCTAGGGACTCCTTTTTTCAACTTTCTTTGCAACTCACTGTGCCCAGGTGGCAACTTTCAGACTAATGAGAACAGAGTGGAAATGATACATGCAAAGGGTGACTCATCTCTAATGAAAACAAAGACCACTCTTTGTTCTCCTTGGAACACAGATCTTGCAATAAAACCGCTTAAACCAGGCAGATGAGGACAGTGCAGTTAGGGTAGGGTCAGCTGTTAAGTAACAAATAGTAAATACTTTGGGCTTGTATGCCACCTGATCTTTGCAGAAATTATTCAGCTCTGCCGCTCACACAAAGGAGGCCAAGGACGATATGTAAATAATGGACATTGCAGTGTCTCTATGCATGGGGTATAGTTTGCTGGCTCCTAAGGCAAATCCACAAGGTATCTAGAACTGGACTCTCAAATGGTCACATGGAGTAGAGCCAATGCATCGGCTTGGATTTCTACCTCCAGACTAATTCATGAGAAAGAAATAAATACCTGCTTTTTGAAGTCATCTTATTTTGGGGGCTCTTTGTTGTAGCAGCTCAATGTTTGCCTGTAGAACACAGGAATTGGCATTCACTGGGTTCTTAGTGTGCTCACTGTACAAACATGATTCAGAGGGCATTTATATGCACCTTGTCCAGACAGTCCAACATGAGAGAATGATCTCAGTTCATCAAGTTGGGGTTGCACTGAGTTATAAACAAAGTGTTTTGCTTGGGAGACCTGGAGGAAGCTCCTGGCTTCTGGGTTTGGCCTTGGCCCCGTCCTGGCCATTGTAGCCATTTGAGGGGTGAACCAGTGCATGGTTCACCCTCTCTCTCTCTCTCTCTCTCTCTCTCTCTCTCTTTCTTTCTCTCTCTCTCATCTCTCTCTCTCTCTCTCTCTCTCTCTCTGCCTTTCAAATAAATAAATAAATCTTAAAAGAAAGAAAATGCTTTGGAAACAGGATGGGGATGACAGTGGGGCAAAGGGAAGAAGTATTTACTGAGTGCCTATCATACAGCAGGCACTTTACTGTTATTTTATTTCTGAAGGTTGAGAGAAACCTATGTAGTATGTTATGATCTTTCTGTTTTAAAGATGGAAAGCAGTGAATCCCTGACTCTATTCCAGTGGCATACATTTGAACCCTTGAGGAGTATCCACTCCAAGCATGGATTTACTCAGCTACCACTCAGAACCTGACCTGGGTCAACTCCTGCTGGACTTTCCTTCCTCCCCAGACCTTTCCTGATGGAAAGGTTTCCATCATCACCGCCAACTGAGGAAAATCAACAAGCATTAGTTACGCAGCTTCTAACTGCTCAGATCCAAAACCAGTGTTATAGAGTCCCTAAAACTAGGTCTACTCACCCGATGTACAGCAAGCCAATCACTGTTTCATATTCTGAGTCTCCGCTCCTCTGGGACTCCTACAGCACCTGTGATGAGGCCTTTGTTGACTTGCCTGTACACAATTTCAATCCCTTTCCTTTTCCCTGCCAATGGCTCACTAAAGAAGGCTTTTCCTACTGGAACAGCTTTCTTGCAATCACCTCCCTCGTGTCTGGTGCTGTTTGTCTCTCACAGTTTGGGTGCTGACTTGAGTAGGGTTGGTTCTCACCCTCAAAGCCTCCTTGACTCCATCTGTGGTGAGGCTTCTTGGAGCTCTTTGAGTCCCTTCCTGACTTGTGGTTTGGAGACCCGACAGTGGGGCCAACCTCTGGTCCTGTGCTCTAACTCTCGCGTGTTCATAAGATGGGTAAGTATTTGCCTCATTCTTTCTGAGCCCTCACTCGATTTCTGGTCCTGGCTTCTCTTGGTTTCATGGTCTGACAAAGCCGTGTTCTCTGAATACAGATTAATGTAAATGTAACAGATGTAATGTAAAGAGATGTATTCTCTGTTGGATGAAAGATGTTAAAGAATCTGGTTTGTTAGTCTTTTCCATTTGTTTTAAGTTCAAATCAATTAAGAATTCTATCCACTGGGAAGAGAACAGGGGTTGGGTGTGAACTAGTGACTTTTCTATTTCTGTGTTTATGTCTGACCCATGGCTATAATTTTTAGACTCAAGCTGTAAGCTTTCTCTGTGTGTGTGTCTGTACATTTTTATGTACATAATTGAAAGTCTTCTACCGCTCATTGTATGAGTGTGTATATTTTCCTGCCTTTGGTGGCATTACCAAATGTTAGATTATAAAATCTTTTCAAGGTGCTCTATACTGTTTGACATAGAGACAAATAATTGTTTATATAAACTGAATAGTCCTAAATTCATAAGAATTAAGGAAATTAAGCCTCAAATGGTTTCAAGATAGAAAAAGAGACATTGTTATGTTAACTAACTGAAAAATTGAAAATTCACATAATTTGGTAACTATTTGACAAATAAGCCCAGTTTAATAATTCTGGTTTAATACTAATATTCTTGTTTAATATAAACAGTGATGTTTTTGAGTCATTAGCATTAAATACAATAGAAGGTCCCTCTAAACTGTACATGTTTATAGCAAATAAACTAGCATTACCTCTATCTAAAGTTATGAAACCTGTAAGTTTATATTTAATCATATTGAATCACTCTTCCAAAAAACCTATCTTCACAGTACTTATGTTTTATAGTATGTGAACTTGAAAATAATTTTCAAGAATTTTGGTAACTTAAAACTTTATACTTCTATTAAATTCATCTCATTCATAGACATTCACTGGATAAATACATTATTTCTAAGTTAAATAGAGTACTGAAATATTATTATTAATACTAATTTTAAGTTCATATATGCACTTAAATACTGAGTGAGTCTACTTATTTTTAAATACTGCAGTGAATCTACATATTTTAGATGTGTTCCTGAACGTGTTCATCCACTTTGAGATCTCATCATAGTCCAAGGGCTACGTGTGGTTACAGAAAGTTGTGAGCTCTTAATCTGCTGCAAATGCTGGTGGATAAAAGATGGCTCATAGTCTCCACCTGCCTGTTTCCTGATTTCCTCCATTGAGTCACTGTGGTTAAAAGCTATCATCAATACATGTGAATGATATTCTACTAGGAGCAGCAATGGCAAAGAAATACTTTTGTATGCACGATAGGCAGGATGTGTGGGTTTTTTCTGTTTTTTAAAGATTGATTCATTTATTTGGAATTCAGAGTTGTGTGTGTGTGTGAGAGAGAGAGAGAGAAAAGTTCACTCCCCAGATGGTCACAACAACCAGGGTTGGGCCAGGCCAAAGCCAAGAGTTTCATCTGGGTTTTCCATGTGGATGCAGGGACTCAAGCACTTGGGCCATCCTCTGCTGTTTTTCCAGATGCATTAGCAGGGAGCTGGATCAGAAGTGGAGCAGCAAAGACTCAAACCTGAGCGCATATGGAATGCCAGTGTCTCAGGCAGTGGCTTAACTCACTAAGCCACATCGCTGGTCCCAGGATTTTTTTTTTTATGTTAATGAAAATGTAGAGTACTGGGTCTTAACCAAAATGACTGGTTGTTGTGGAATGAGAAAGAGGAAAGAAAGCGAAGGACCAACTTTGAATGAATAGAAAGCTTAGAGAAAGTTGGAGGAAAGGAAATTTTATCTATTGTGGACAAAGCTCAAGTGTGAGGAGTAAGGTTTCAGAAAGAGCTTTACCATCAAATATTATACTGATGAAAAAAAGTAAAGTTTTTATCTTTGGTAAAATGCAACATTTTCTTGGATCTCCGATCTCCTCTTGATGGGAGTTCTGTGCTTTGGGTGTGATTTACTCTCATGGGCTTGAAGATTGCAGGCTTGGTCCCCTGGCTGTCAGTGTTGAGGTGGTGGACCACCAACAGGTGGAGCCTACAAGGAGGCCCCTTAGGCTGGATTGGAGTGGGGAAAGACAGGTACCACATTTGGACCAGGTTACGGGAGTTCTTGGGGGCCTCTAAGTTAATTCTCTTGAAAGGGTTCCTATAGGGGCCGGCACTGTGGCGCAGTGGGTTAACACCCTGGCCTGAAGTGCCAACAATCCCATATGGTCGCCGGTTTACATCCTGGCTGCTCCACTTCCAATCCAGCTCTCTGCTATGGCCTGGGAAATCAGTAGAAGATGGTTCAAGTCCTTGGGCCCCTGTATCCACATGGGAGACCCGGAAGAAGCTCCTGGCTCCTGGCTTCGGATTGGCTCAGCTCCGGCCATTGCAGCCAACTAGGGAGTGAACCATTGGATGGAAGACCTCTCTCTCTGCCTCTCCTTCTCTCTCTGTGAAACTCTGTCTTTCAAATAAATAAATAAATCTTTAAAAAACAACAAAAAAGAAAGGGTTATTAAAAAACCCAGCTCTCTGACTTCCTGTTTAAAGATGTCTCTCTTCCTCCCATGAGCTCACTGTGATGTATCTGCCATAACGTCTTCTCCAGAGGACTGAGCAGTGGCACTGCCTAATTATGGACTTGCAATCTCCAAAACTGTGGGCTCAATCTATTTCCTTTCCGAAGTTAGCTTGCCTTAGGTATCTCATTATAGTAATGGAAACTGGACTAATATGATGAGATTATAAAACAATACTCTATCTTCTGTATAATTTGCCTAGATGGCAAAGAAAGAAAGATTGTAAAGACTTAACAGAATAATCTTCTATGGTTTAGGTTAATTTTATTATATCCTTGATGCTTTAAGAATACAAAGGCTTCTCACTTAGAAAATAAGGTAAAATTCTTTATAGTGATGTTACCTTCTAGGTTTATTTTTAAATGTTTTATTGTCGCTTTGAAATGAGTAGTAAAATTCCTCTCAGGCACCCATGATTTAATTCCTTTCCCATGGAGTCAAATCTCCTAATAAATTTTGATTTCTGCCTTTCGCAAATTGAATCCCAAAAAGGTGCACCTAAAAATGGCTTTGAGATTTCCTAGGGGGAAATCACAGAGGATTTGGTCTTTCACCTTATAAGTCAGAGGTGCTAGAAATAATGCAGTTTATTTGGTATGTTCCTGTGAATATTGGCTAATTGCAAGGAGTTGTCAGGTCAGAAAAGTTGCTTAGCCTTTCCTGGGCTCAGTTTTATGGGTAATGTTATTAAGATCAATATTCCAGAAGTGTATGCCATAGGAGAAGTTCCTACAGTTTCATCAGTGCCCTCATTGTCCGTGATATGTTTCTGTTGATCAGAGTTCTAGTGCTGCTTTGTTTGCTAGCAAACAACAGCAGCATAGGGTTAGTTGTAACTTCAGTTACTTTGTAAAATGTGAAGCCCCTCCTATGGCACTGGCATCCCACATGTGCTCCAGTTCAAGTCCTGGATGCTCCACTTCTGATCCAGATCCGTCCTAATGGCCTGGGAAAAGCAGCAGAAGATGGCCCAGTTCCTGCCACCCATGTGGGAGACCTGGATGAAGCTACTGACTCAGGATCATTGAGAACTGAAGCCTGACTGCCCAGAGCCCTACCATAACTGCAGGTGACTTGGCAACAGGCCTTTCCCCTTGGACCCAAAACTTTGCAAGCCAAAGCCTAACAGTATGACATAAGCGTCCAAAGAATTCATCTAAGCGTCTAAGGAAACCCCAGTGTGGTGCTCAGCCCATATGTGCCCTTTCTCAAGAGGTGGCCAAGACTCTGGACAAAATCGCAAGAATGCCAACACCCAACACCAAGAGCTTTGAGAAACTCGGGAGCAGTGCTTGATAACCCAGAGTTTTCTCCACCAAGCTCTTGGAATCCATTAGAAGGGCTACCCATCAAACTGAGATCCTAATTCTTCATATTAATACTCATTACACTTTTCTCTTACATTTTAGGTAGCCTTCTTTCAAGATGCCTGACCCCCAGAACTCTAAAACAACAAAATTCATCCTCCTAGTCTCAACAGAAGGTCCAAAAGGTTTTATAAGAACAATCTTCATGAGGTTAGTCCTTAGACCTTGCTTCACCATCTGTGGAATGAGCCACTCAGTAATGAATGACACTTGTCCTGACAATAATATCTTCTGAGTCTGTTGCACCAAGTAAGAAATGCTCCCCACGCCTTTATGTCCCAGGAGCTGCTAACCTTGAAGGACCACCTTGCCCATGCATGGTCCAGGGCGGGCCCATCTCCAGCCTTCTTCAAGACTCCCCTGAGACTCATGGATGGTTCACTTATCCACAGACTTGTGTAAAACCCCAGGTGCTCGTCCTGTGCTTTCCGATGTTCTCATTTGTGAACTTTCCCTTGGTTGCAATAGTTTGAATGACAGCATTTTGTCTTGCACACCTTTCTTGCCTCTCAATCATTTTCGTCTCCAAGCCTCAGTTTCCTTATTGTAGGGGAAGGGGTGGCGAATATCTAGCCTGCAGGCCATATAAGAACCATTAAATCATGTGATCTGGCCCTGCTAAGGCAACTGCAGGCTGGACACAAAATTAAATAAATCTATAGCAGGCTAATTTTTAAGTTGATAATTTTGTATGGCCCATGAATGAGGTCATAAGTATCCAGATGGCCTTTGGTTCAAAAACAGCTCCCCACCCTAAGGACTACAATTTCATCTCTGCGTGAGGTGCAGATGACTGAGAAAATGATGGGAAATAACAGTGTAGGCCAAATACCAAGCAATCACTAGGTATTAGCCCCTCTTCATAGAAGAAGGCAATCTTGCTGCAGTAAGCGGTGGGAATAGGAACTGGTTATAAGACAGAGGGTAGGGGCTGGCATTGTGGTGCTCTGGATTAAACCAGAACTTGAGATGCTGGCATCCTATATAGGAGATATGGATTGAGTTCTGCCTGCTTTGCTTCCAACTCAGCTCTCTGCTAATGCTCACAGCTCTGTTTAAAATGTCAGACACAACTGGTGCCATGGCTCACTAGGCTAATCCTCTGCCTGCGGCACCAGAACACCAGGTTCTAGTCCTGATTAGGGCGCCAGATTCTGTCCTGGTTGCTCTTCCAGACCAGCTCTTTGCTGTGGCCCGGGAAGGCAGTGGAGGATGGCCCAAGTCCTTGGGCCCTGCACCCACATGGGAGACCAGGAGAAGCACCTGGCTCCTGGCTTCGGATCAGTGCGCTGCGCCGGCTGTAGCAGCCATTTAGGGGTGAACCAACAGAATGAAGACCTTTCTCTCTGCCTCTCTGTCTCACTGTCTAACTCTGCCTGTCAAAAAAAAAATAATACAGAGGGTAGGGGCTGGCATTGTGGTGCTGTGGATTAAACCAGCACTTGAGATGCTGGCATCCCACATAGTTCTGGATTGAGTTCTGCCTGCTTTGCTTCCAATTCAGCTCCTTGCTAATGCATCTGGGAAAGCACCAGAAGATGGCCCAAGTATTTGGGCCCCTGTCATCCACATGGGAGTTCCAGCCCTACCTTGCACCCATCATTGCAGCCATTTTAAGGGGGTGAACACACTGATGGATGATATCTGCCCCCCCCCATGACAGTCTGCCTCTCTTAGAGAGAAAGAGAGAGAGAGAGAGATAGGATGAGTCAATATAACTTTGTTTCCACAAATGGGAAGACAGATCAGAGCAAGTGCCTGGATAGTAAGGCAAACAGCACAGGTCTGGAGTGCTGTTCCTATGGGGTGAAAGCTATATCACTAATGTATGTTAGAAATGCCCCCTTTCTTTCCTCCAGGAAGTCAATGTTCCATTCCATTTGGATTTGCATGTAGGGGAAGCCTGTTGGCTACTGACGCTGAGACTGTTCAAAAAATAATTTACCCTCACAACCCAACACCAAGGAACACCTCATATGGTAGCCACTCTCCTGCTCTATGTGGCTGAGTGGATGGGTTCCCACACTCTGGGTTTCCTCAGTCTCTCCAGGGAGCTCCATATTACTGGCTGGCAGATGAAGGTGCTGGATGTGTTGGTTGTGTTTATATCTCTAGCCAGAAGAACACAGGCCTGGGATGTATTATAACAATTTTAGATGGTGCTATATACAGTTTTCTGTATTTCTCCTTCCTCTTTGTGAAACCTTCTCCAGTCTGCCTGCAGGGATGGACAGCAGCTACACACACTTGGAAAAAAAGAGAGAATAAAGTCATTACTTGATAACTCAGATGGCAACTGCGACTGCAGCAGGTAGCATTCAGAGAGTGCCAGTGTTAGATGCACAAATGCAAAGTAATCAGAAAAGCATTTGTGCCTGACACGTGATCAGCACAGCATTAAACTGTAATCTGTCTGAATGCAAAATGACTAAGTTCTTAAACCTGATGATCTTCGCATCTGATAAAACTGTGTTTGAGGATCATGACAAAGTGGTGCATTGGGTTAAGGCGCTGCTTGTGGTGCTAGCAACCCATGTCAGAGCGCAGGTTCGAATCCCAGTTACTACCCTTCAGATCAGCATTCCTGCTAGCACGCCTGGGAAGGCAGCGGAAGATGGCTTAAATATTTGGGCTGAGCTTCTTAGGCAAGGTGCCTGGGGTCCATAAAATTGTTTTGTTTTTTAAAAGTCAGAAAAAAATGAAGTTTTAGATCAAAGAAAATGTTTTAACGTGCAACATTTAATGATTCATCTTTATACTAATGCATAAAACATAATTAAAACTTGTGTGTGTGTGTGTGTGTGTGTGTATAGAAAGGAGCCCAGGAAAGCAAATGTGCCTTGGACTCATGAAATTCACAGTGGAGCTCTGAGCAGCTGGACTGAATTCTATGTTGTATGTGCTATGTTGTTTTCCACACATGCATACATACACACCTATGATAGTTTATTTTATACATTTGTCACAGTTAAAGAATAGCAAAAATAATGATAAAATGGAACAATTATAACAACACACTGTAATAACAGTTAGGTAAAAATGATCTGTCGTTTTCAAAATATTCTGTAGTATTTTCACCTTTTCACTTAAGGGAACTACTTCACAGCTTCTCTTTGACATGACCAAATTGCCAATATCACTACTCTTGAACTTGGGTTCATTATTAAGCAAAACAGGGGTTACTTGGACACTGTCCTACTGCAGCCATCAACCTGGGAACTGAGACAGCCGCTAAGTGGTGAGAACGCAGGGTGGGATGGTGAGTCAGTAGGATACAGAATGGGGACACACGGGATGCAGGGATGCTTCCCATCCTGGGCGGGATGCATCAGGACAGCGTAAGATTTCTTCATGCCACTCAGGAAAACTCAAGAGTTGTTTATTTCTGGAATTCCCCATCTGATCTTTTTGGACCACAGCTGATCACCACAGAAAGTAAAATTGCAGATAAAGGGAGACTACTGTAGACTTAGACCCCTGGGGACACAGAAACTAAAGGGTGGTGTTTGTTTTGTCCTATGGTAAAGCCATCAGGGCCAAAGGCCAACTTCCCAGGCTGCCAGCTTCTAGTTGGGGGCACTGCCATGCCATTTGTAAACAGCAGCCTGCACTTGTGGAATTCAGAAAGGTTTTTCTCTAGCTCCAAGATTTTTGGAAAGCAGCAAATTTCTGGTGGCAGTGACCATGGGACATCCTGCTTTGGACACTATGGAGGGAACAGTGTTATAACTGTAAGAGTCTTTTCAAGAAAAAAGACACATAGATTAAAACAGGATTGCCTCTCGCATTTTCATATATTTGAATTTGAAGATTTGGGGATGGCATGGTGGCACAGTGGGTGAAGCTGCCACTTGCAACATGGCTATCCCAAATCAGCTTGCCACCGTGAGGATGCTTGTGGGTTTTACCCTCTGACCTCCCTCACAGGCTGAGAAACAGTGCACCTGTTCTCGGCGATCTTGCGTGTCCCCTTTCCCCGCTGTCGAGGGTCCTTTTTGGAAACTGTGTTGCAGCTTGGCTTTGCAGGGTCCTCCGTCTGGTACAGGCCAATGGGTGCCCGCAGTTCTGGAGACTCCTTTGGCTGAGGCAGAACGTGGATGCGTGAAGTCAATTAGGATGCAAGCGCAAACGCCTGTCTTCTCAGCTTGTTTTCATGTGTGCCTTTACTCCTTACCAACGAGACTAAAAATTCCCGCTGGGCATGGATAGACCTTACGAGCCTCCTCTCTTTCACCTGCCAGTGTTCAATGTGTGCTTTGTATTTTCTTTGATGGATGAAAGGATGAACTTATGTTTCTATTTTCCGCAGCACAAACTCAAGACTACACCTTCTCTTGGATCTGAGAAGCCGACGGTCAAAAAGCAGTTTATCTCTGAGAGCCTATTTTTAGTTGATCTAGTTATTCTAATCCAGAGATTAAAGCAAGTGGAGGCTAAGGGGCTGTGACCATGTGCTATTTCTCTGAGCCTCCTAGAATTGTCCTCTCCCTGGGCCTGTGCATCTCCCTGCTCTGTGATAACTGTGCTTGCTTTATTGGAGCTCATGGAAGCTCTGAAAGAGAGAAAAATAGCTAACGCTCCTGAGGATTAAATTCTATCAAAGGGGGAATACAAACAAACCAAACTTTGGGTGCTAATAATGTGCAGAAAAAAAATAGCAGAGGACATTTCAAAAAATGTCCCCACCTGTTCCCAACCAGGCTGTCTGTTTTCATATGGGTTCCTGATCATTAATGAGATTATTAAGATTGACTGATTTCCTGTTGGGGCCTGCGTGGAGACTCTGCTCTCTTGCACTAATTTCTCTTCCATGGAGCCCCAAATAAGCGCAGGGCACATAGTAAATTAGATTTCAGGAGACAATGGCTCTTGGAATCAACAAAACCCAAATAAATGATGTTTACTCTAGAGAAAGGACGTTGTTTCAGTACTTGCTTCCTTCAAGCTATTTAAAGATGACTTAGATTGAGGGGAGAGAGAGAAAAAAAATGAGGTGGGGCACCGTTCTTTTGGAAGGGTGGGCAGCTCACTAAGCAGTCTCTTAAGAAAATGGAGTTGGTAACTGGCCTGCCAAAGGCCTTCAGACTTCCTCTTCTCCCAGATTCCTCCTGAGTCTCCAGTTTATGTCTCCTTATCTCCCTAGGTCCTTGGTATCAAGAGTCAATGATATTGCAATAGACTCAGAACTAGTGAAAGACCCACAGAACTGGCTAACTGGCACATCTAAAAGCTGCATAGGACTGATTGTCAAGTCCTTAAGAATCAGGAAATGGAGTTCATTTTATTTTTTGAGAAGCTCAGAGTCGGATAGACAGAGAGTGAGCGAGCCATCCATTGGTTCACTCCTTAAATGCCTGCAATGGCCAGCACTGGGCCAGAGCCAAAACCAGGAGCCTGGAACTCAGTCCATAGCTCCTTTGTGAGTGGCAGGAATCCAGTTACCCAGCCATCACTACTGACTCCCAGGATCAGCATTAGCGTCCGGGAAGCCCAGATCAGGAGCAGGAACTGGGAATTGAACACAGGTATTTACGTGTGGGTCAAGGGCTTCCAAACCAACCTGTTAATGGCCAGGCCAAGCATCTACCCAAGAGGAAATGGATCTCTAATCATGGAAGTGGTAGAGGGGCATGGGTATAAATACTTCCTCTTACTTTTTTTTTTTTAAGTTTTATTCATTATTTTATTTGAAAAGCAGACAAATAAAACCCATCAAACCCAGGGACAAATAGTTCAGTACCAACTCGTTGAATACTCAAACCCCACAGTCAGCACTGGTACGATTTTCTCTATTTTAAGCATCCAGTCATTTTTAAGTAAATAATACATGAGCATGATGTGAAAGTAAAAGTGTTCATAGAGGCTGACAGTAAATGGTAGGACTGTCTCCCATCCTAGTACTCACCACTCAGTTTCCTTCTCCCAGGGCACCTGCTACTGTCAAGTTCTTCTGAGTCCTGTCAGTCATATCCTATGCATATGCAAAAGCACGTGTATTTGCCTCTTATTATTTTTTTTTTCAAGATTCACTTATTTACTTGAAGGGCAGAGTTACACACACACACACACACACACACACACACACAGATTTGTTTTAAAGAATTGGCTCATGTGATTGTGGAGGCTTCATAAATCCCAAATCTACAAGGTAGGGCAGCAGGTTGGAGGCCCAGAAAAGTATTGCAATTCAAGTTCAAAAACCATCTACTGGCAGAATTTCTTCTTCCCTGGAGGAGGTCAATCTTTGTTCCATTAAGATCTTCACCTGATTGGATAAGGCCAACCCACACAATGGAGAATAATAGTGGTACACTCAAAATCCACTTTAATTAACTTAAATTCCAATTTAAATTGTAATGTTATCCAAAGGACACTTTCACAGGAACATCCAGAAGAACATTTTTTTTAAAGATTTATTTATTTTATTTGAAAGCCAGAGTTACAGAGAGGTCGAGGCTGAGGCCGAGAGAGAGAGAGAGAGAGAGCGAGGCCTTCCATCCATTTTTCACTCCCTAGATGGCTGCCACAGCTGGAACTGTACTGATCTGAAGCCAAGAGCCAGGAGCTTCTTCTAGGTCTCCCATGTAGGTGCAGGGGCCCAGGTGTATGGACCATCTTATACTTCTTTCCCAGGCCAAAGCTGAGAGCTGGATCGGAAGTAGAGCAGCTGGGACTTGAACTGTTCATATGGGATGCCGGTGCTGCAGGCTGGGGCTTTAACCCACTGCACCACAGCACCAGCTCCCAGAATAACTTTTGACCAAGTATCTGGGCACTATGGCCTAGGAAAATTATCACATAAAAGTAAGCATCACAACTATATAATTATATATAGCATTTCTGTTATATTATATACATGTACATAGTATATTTATATATATATATTTTATTTATTTGAGAGAGAGAGTTGTGGACAGTGAGAGGGAGAGACAGAGGTAAAGGTCTTCTGTCCATTGGTTCACTCCCCAAATGGCTGCAATGGCCGGAGCTGCGCTGATCCCAAACCAGGAGCCAGGAGTTTCTTCCTGTCTCCCACATGAGTGCAGGGGCCCAAGGACTTGGGCCATCTTCTACTATTTTCCCAGGCCAGCAGAGAGCTGGGTTGGAAGAGGAGCATCTGGGACTAGAACCGGTGCCCATATGGGATGCCGACACCTCAGGTGGAGGATTAACCTACTGTGACCACCACACTGGCCCCATATATTTATATTTTAAAAATTCGTGTATATTTGTTCCAGCAGTAACTTTTGTATCTATAACTCAGTCTAATATACCAGTCTTCTATTTCTACAGATGGTGTCTTGATTATCTTTTAATAAGCAAGAAAATTATCCAACTTCCTCTTTTTCCTCTTATCCTTTCTCTTCCCTGCCTTTCAATTTCCAAATTCTATACAACTTTTCTTACAATTTTATTTCCTTTTTTCCAGTATTCTTCTATATCTGTGGCTTAGTTTAGCAGCTTTTTATAAAAAGATTTATTTTATTGATTTGAAAGGCAGAGTTAGAAAGAGAGGTAGAGACAGAGAGAGGTCTTCCATCTGCCAGTTCACTCCCCAAATGGCCACAATGGCTGGAGCTGAGCAGATCTGCAGCCAGGAGCCCGGAGCTTCCTCCAGGTCCCCCATGTAAGTGCGGGGGCCCAAGTACTTGAGTCATCTTCCACTGCTTTCCCAGGCACAGTATCAGGGAGCTGGATCAGAAGTGGAGCAGCTGGAACACCAACACCCAGATGGGACACCAGTGCTGCAAGCTGGGGCTTTAACCCACTGTGCCACAGCTCCTGCCTGTTTGGCAGCTTTAGATAGCATATTTTTTCTTTTTTTTTTTTCTTTTCTTTTTTTTTGGACAGGCAGACTGGACAGTGAGAGAGAGAGAGAGACAGAGAGAAAGGTCTTCCTTTTGCCGTTGGTTCACTCTCCAATGGCTGCCATGGCTGGCGCGCTGCAGCCGGCGCACTGCGCTGATCCGAAGACAGGAGCCAGGTGCTTCTCCTGGTCTCCCATGGGGTGCAGGGCCCAAGCACTTGGGCCATCCTCCACTGCACTCCTGGGCCACAGCAGAGAGATGGACCGGAAGAGGGACAACCGGGACAGAATCTGGCACCCCGACCGGGACTAGAACCTGGGGTGCTGGCACCGCAGGCGGAGGATTAGCCTATTGAGCCGCGGCGCTGGCCAGCTAGTAATTTTTTCACCTGACCGCCAAGATAAGGAGATGAGAATATTTCCATTATTGGCCACCATTCTGCTTCACTTCCCTCCTGAAGTTAGTCAGTTACCTCGCCTCTAGTCATAGACTCCTGGCTTCCTTCTGTCCCGGAGCTGTGATGTCACATGTGACTTAGACTGTCTTAACTTTATGGATTCAGCGGTCACTGCTCGCCTTTTGCTGCTGTTTCTCCATTTATTTCTTCATTGGATGAAGTTTTTCCTCTTTCTTTCTCTAAGTAAGACTCATGCATGCTAAGTTTTCTCTGGTATGTATTCTCTGAGTTAAAAATCCGCATACTAATTTTTTCGTGTTATCTTTATACTTGAACTAACTTTGTCAAGGTGTAAAATTCTTGAGTCACATCTTTCCTCAAGGACTTGGAAGCCCTTACCACTTTTCTGGTTTTGCTGTTATTGTTTTCTTCATTGCTTAGCCCATTTATTATTTAGCCTTTATTAAAATATGTTAAGGTGACTCATTTTTTAGCATATTTGCCAAAATAGAGTTCATGTGAACTCTATAAATGTTATTAGATTATTTCTAATCTAATATTTTAGAATCCTTTAACTAATGTAGCTTTTCTTTAAATATATCTCTATTTTATTTATTTGAAAGGCAGAAACACAGGGAGACAGAGAGTTAGACAGAGAAATCCTGCATCTGCTGGTTCACTCCCAATTGCCTACAATATCCAGTGCTTGGCCAAGCCAAAGCCAGGAGCCAGAAATTCAATTCAAGTCCCCTACTTGGGTGGTGGGGACCCAACCACTCAAATCATCAACCAGTCCCCTCCAGCGAGCACGTTGGCAGGAAGTTGGAATTGAAAGTGAAGCAAAGACTTGTCCCTAGACACCCCATGCAGCACCCTAACCACTATGCCAAATGCCCACCCTTTAACTGCATTTTTAAATAGTGTCTTTGTTTCTTTATTTGGAATGCATTCTTCTGAGTCATTTATTATGTAAATCTGCCATATTTTTTTCTTCTCCCTTCTCTAATTCTCCTTAAATATTCAATTGATTTCATTGTTAAAATTGCCATTTCATTTTGTCTGCCTTTTCTGTCTTTTCCTTCATGTTCTTTGCTGTGTTTTCAACAGCATTTCTTCGCATTTATGGGGTTTTAAATTTGGCTTTCTGGTTTTGTGAATTTTTCCCCAGATCATGTTTCAATTTCTATTGTCTTACTACATCTTTCTAAACTCTTTCATCTCTGTCTAAAGGCTTGTTTTCTCAGAGGTGATGACTTCCTTGTTATCATTTTTAAATTGGGAGATAATTGGCCAAAATTTCCATCTGCTCTGTTCCAGCAGCTTTCTTATGCCCATATTTTCAAGTGCTTTTTGCTTTTCCTGTTACTTTTATTCTTTTTTCTTATCATGACTTTCGGGATCTTGTACAAATACTTTTCCTTAAAATAAATGCTTATCCTTGACTCAGAGGAGCTGTTTCTGGATGAATTTGGGTAGCTCTAGGTGTGGGAGGGGCCAGAGCCTGGGCAGGAGCCCTCCTGATGATGGGATCAGCTGTGTGTGTTCCTCTCATCTTCACTCCTTCCCAGCCAAGGTAGATTGGCACAGCAGGTTATTCCCAATATAGAATCTCTCCTCTCTCTCTCTCTCTCTCTCTCTCTCTCTCTCTCTCTCTCTTCCTCTCTCTCTCTCTCTCCCTCTCTCTCTCCCTCTCTGTCTCCCTCTCTCCAGCTGCCATCCTGACAGACTGCTTCTTGCAAACAGGCCTTATTTGTGTGATTCTTTATCCAGTTCCACCTTCACAGCTTCTCAAGATTCTGTACCAAAAGCCTCTACGGAAAATCCGTCTTCCAGACTGGGTTCATCCCTTAGGCTGTGGTCATGTTTTGCAAACTCTTTTTCTACTCACTTTGCTTAATTGCTAAAGCCAAGAGCATCCTTTGACCCTACAGGCCCCCTGGTGAGATATTCACTACAATTTGTGAGTTTCCCTTTATAGCGTGCTGCAGTGTGATAAGCACATCCTGGTTTCATCAAAGCGAGATCAATTTGCTTCTTGCTTAATTTTTTCAGGTTCCTTGAGAAAGGAGACCACCGTTTTTGCTGCTTTGTTAATCCAGAAGTCTGTTCTTCATGGCATAGATTTGTATGTTTTGTCTTCATGAGTGATTGGCCCTAGCAAAACTCAGGGACAGCCCCTAATTATCCCTGTCTCCTGATACTCATCCCGGTGTCATCTCCTCATTCTGACTGTGTGCAGGACCTGTCTTCAGCTTCCTACCAACAGAGTCACCAAAGATGATGACTTACTACTTTCATGATTGTGCTGCAATAAGACTGTAAGGTGTTGTGCTGAGAGACCTGGATGTGTGTGAGGAGGAGTGAGGCCATGTGAAAGAAGTGAGCACATCTTCTAGCTGAGAACCATTTAGAAACTGAGGGCAACCCCGGGCCAACAGCTGGCGAGCACTGAGGCCCTCACTCTCATGTCCCGTAAAGACCTGCATCGTGCCCACAGCCACGCGTACTTACTAGGAAATGGATCTTTCCTCAGTCCAGCTTTGAGATGAGGTCACAGCCCTGACAGGCACTTCACTGCAGCCTTGCAGGGATCCAGCCAGCGTGTGTCTGAATTTCCGACCCACAAACCCTGTAGGACAGTACCTGTGTTGTGGTTTGAGCTGCTGGCTTTGTCGTGCTATAGTTATACATCCACATGTAAATCACATGGCACATTGGGGCTATGCTGGAAACAGACCAGGTCAGCCATTCTGCAGGTCTCAGAAGGACAATTCCATGTCCGGCCTTTTCAAGCTTGTTGAAGAACATAGATAGGTGTTCAAATATGAGGCCCAGCTTGGGTGAGGTGCTTCTTACGTCAGTTAGGAGCAGTGTGGCCTGGGATGAACTGCTGTATCTGTATAAGCTTCCAATTCCTCACTTTGAAAACACAAGTAACTGAATTCACATCCTAGGGTTATGAGGAGGCATTGATGCCCAAGAAGTACTGTGAGGTGCTAATTCCTGGTAGGTACAGAACCATCAGCAGATTCCAGATTTCAGGACTTGATTTTTTTCCAGAAAAGGTTAATATAGAAAACAAACAAACAAAACAAACAAACAAAAAAACCCTGGATTTGGACTCATAAGGCCATGATTTTTATTCCCTCGATGCCACTGGCAAGTTGAGTGACGGGTCGCTCCATTTACTCAACTGAAGTGACTGTTAGTGCCTGCCCATGCCATAAGGGCCAGGAAACAGGTGCATGGTATAGCAAGTGTCTTGTGAATTACAATAGACTACACATATACAAGTAGTATTACTATCAATAAAAACACTATGTTATAAAAGTGACAGTCAAAATCTTAGAGGGAGCTCTTTTCTTTTTTAAAAGATTTACTTATTTATTTGAGAGACAGAATTATAGAGAGGGAGATAGAAAGAAAGACTTTCCATCTGCCAGCCTACTCCTCAAATTACCTCAATGGCTGGAGCTGGGCCATCTGAAGCCAGGAGCCAGGAGTTTCCTCCGGGCTTCCCACATAGGTGCAGGGCCCTAAACACTTGCCATCTTCTGCTGCTTTCCCGGGCACATTAGCAGGGAGCTGAATTGGAAGTGGAGCACCTGGGACTCAAACCAGTGCCCATTTGGGATGCTGGCACTGCAGGCAGAGGCCTAACCTACTATGCCACAGCATCAGCCCCAAAGGGAGCTCTAATGATGAATACTCACAGCATCCGTGACCAAGCCAGGACAAGAGCAGGTCCTGCCTGCTCAGGCTCAGGACGTGTTGTAGACACAGCACTAGGCTGAAAGCTTGGTTTCTGGAGCAGGACTGCCTGGCTTTCACCGCCTTTTTACCTCCCTCTAACTGTACCATTTGGGGAAGTTCCGTGTCCATCTTTCCTTGAGTCTCCTCCAGCTGTAAACAGGTACAGCAGTCAGCACTCACCTGTGGGGCTGCTGTGAGCATCAAGTCTGCTGTGCATTTGAGCTCTGTGATTGCTAACCCTCAGAAAAAGTCTACATAGTAAGTGCCCACTAAACACCAGCTGAAATAATTGTTCTTCAGACAGCTTCATCATTGGCAAGTGGATATCAGTCTCCATTGCTATTGAATTCCTTTGATTTCCACATTTTTGTTCCAATTCAGCCATCTGGCACTTCCTGTTTGCTTGCCTGTGAGGATTCCACAATAACTGGTTAAGGAGAGGAGTGATTTTGGCCAAATCAAGAACAATAAAGGATATCAAGCAACTCCTTAAATTTAATTTGTGATTTAGTCTGCTGTCTTTGAGAAATTGATGAGCTAATAAAGGATTTAAAATTGGTATGAGCAAGAAGTTACAAAGATAAATGCTTACTGAGTCTAAAAAAGTAAATGCTTGTTGTCTTAGGAAAAACTGCATAAATTTCTTCAAATATTCCTATTACACGAACACATCTCCTTTGTTGGAGGTGACTGGGTAACACATAATATTTTACTTCATTGAAAACAGATTCCCCTTGGAAGATAATTTCCTCGTTATCCTCAGAGGTTCTAGAATTTGCTATTAGATCGAGAATTCAATTTTGAGTGATTTAGGGGAATAAAACCTTCATAACTTTTCTCTCTAAAATATGGAAGATTCAAGACTGAACACTCACCCCTTTAAAATAATTTGTTATTCTAGCATATCACCTTATATAATAGGTATAGACTAATAAATATTTTCCAATAAATTTATCTTATTATACTAATTTTAAAAAGGTTTCTCCTTTCTGAATTGCCATTTTCTCATTTGATTTTCTTTTCTTTTCTTTTTTTTTTTTTGGACAGGCAGAATTAGACAGTAAAGAGTGAGACAGAGAGAAAGGTCTTCCTTTTCCATTGGTTCACCCCCCAAATGGCTGTCACAGCTGGCGCGCTGCGCCGATCCAAAGCCAGGAGCCAGGTGCTTCCTCTGGGTCTCCCATGCAGGTGCAGGGCCCAAGCACTTGGGCCATCCACCACTGCACTCCCGGGCCACAGCAGAGAGCTGGACTGGAAGAGGAGCAACTGGGACAGAATCCGGCTCCCCGACCGGGACTAGAACCTGGGGTGCCGGTACTGCAGGCGGAGGATTAGCCTAGTGAGCTGCGGCGCCAGCCTCTCATTTGATTTTCATGTAATTATAGTCAGGTCAGTTTACAACTAGAATAAAATCACTATTAAAGCCACTAGACACCTACTGAAATATCTCATTGGATTCCACAGGGCCTTGTGCATCAGCTGCGAGTTTCCTTATTTCTGTGTAAGGGAACTGAGGTTTGAGTAGGTAGGTTACCAACATTATGTTGTTAGAAGAACCTAAACTCAGTCTTTAAATTCTTTTTTTAAAAAAGATTTATTTTATTTTTTTGAAAGGGTTACAGAGAGGCGGAGACAGACAGAGTGTGAGGTCTTCCATCCTCTGATTGGCTGCAATGGAGCTGTGTGGATCTGAAGCCAGGAGCCAGGAGCTTCTTCTGGGTCTCCCACATGGGTGCAGGGGCCCAAGGACTTGGGCCATCCTCCACTGCTATCCCAGGCCATAGCAGAGAGCCATATCGGAAGAGGAGCAGCCGGGACTAGAACCGGCACCCATATGGGGTTCTGGTGTTTCAGGTCAGGGCTTTAGCCCACTGTGCCATAGCGCCGGCCCCACCATTCTTTAAATTCTAACTCTTTGTTCTTTCTGCCACAGATGTGACCTGTATGCAATCTGGGGACTCCTAGTGGCAGCCCCACCCCACTGTACATCACAGATGAAAAATGACTAAGGCAGAGGCCAGTGTTGTGGCACAGAGGGTTAAGCTACCACCTGCAATGCCTGCCTTCCATATGAGAGCTGGGTCGAGTTCTGGCTCCTCTGCTTCTGATCCCGCTGCCTGTTAATGCACCTGAGAAGCTGATGGAGGATGGCCCAAGTGCATGGGGCCTTGCAACCCACATGGAAGATCTGGATAGAGTTCTGTGCTCCCTGCTTCAGTCTGGCCCAGCCCTGGCCATTGTAGCCATTTGGAGAGTGAACTAGCAGATGAAAGAGCTCTCTCTTTGACCCTGCCTGTCAAATAGAAAAATAAATCTTAAAAAAAAAAAATAACAAAAATGACTGGCTGCAGCAGGTGAGGAGAGCTGTTCAGGGTTCTTCTGAGAGCTGGTAGCCAGACCAAGGCTCGGTCAGTGGCAGGCAGAGCTGTGTTGTCTTTCTCCTACAGTCACTCAGCAATGTGGGTTAGGTAGTCTGCTTTATAAGAATCAACTTAGATCCCAGGCCTGCTCTGAGGGTTAAATGGTGCTGTGTGCCGGTTGCTGCCACTACTGCGTGGCCTGTGGCCAGTGGTACATTAAAAGTCATTGTTCTCAGTGACAGCGGTGTTGATAATACAGCTCAGGCCCAGTGAGTTCTGGTGAAGGGCTTGATCTAACTGGTCATCTTGGTAGCCCAACTTTAAAAACATGCCAATTTTATGACTGCTGAGTTTGTCCTGTTTATTTACTTATGCATTCATTTAAACAGATCAGTGTTGACTTGGGCAGTCTTCAGTCACAGAGAGGTGCACTTACACTCCGGGCCACAGACTGTCACTCTCACAGATGCAGTGCTTCTTGGCACTGGCCACTCATAACCTGGCCTCTTGAGAACTTGGAAGTGCGCTCTTGCTCTTTGCAGCCCCCTGGGACTCCGCCTCGCTGTTGCCTCTGTTGAGTCAGCTGCGGCAGGTCCAGGTTCATTACCAATTCCCTGGACTCTCTGGAAAAGGGAGCCCTGCTAATTTGCCTGCATCCCAGCTGCCCTCTCCCTCGCCCTCCCCCTCCCCCTCCCTAGCTGCTGCTTCCCAACCAAGGCTTTCTGACCCCATCACTGTGGCTCTTAATTGTCCCAGGCTTCTTTTTTTCCTTTTTCTCCACGAGGGAAGCTCAGCATGAGGATCATTGTGTCCTGATCCTTTATTTCCTAGGCCTTCCTTTTGTCAGTGGGCTAACCTCTGCACAATCTTTCCTTTCATGCTGCAGTAGGTATACAAAAAAAAGAAAAAAACCTTATTATTCTCCTAATCCCTCGCTCCTTATCGTCCTCAGTAAGCTTTCACTGACACAGCAGATTCTTACAGTGCTCCCAACGATTTTTCTAAGTGCAGAGGGCTGTTTAACCCCTTGGTGTCAGATGCTTTTTTTCCCCCTAAAGCCACTTGGGTTTTCTCCATTCTTCTCAGGCTCCTGTTACCCTTCATCTGCTTTCACCTTAAAAGACATCCCTTGGGGTCAGCACAGTGGTGCAGTAGGTTAATACTCCGCCTGCAGCACCAACACCCTATATGGGTGCTCAATTTGAGTCCAGGCTGCTCCTCTTCTGATCCAGCTCTCTGCTATGGCCTGGGATGGCAGTGGAAGATGGCCCAAGTCCTTGGGCACCTGCACCCATGTGGGCTACCTGGAAGAAGCTTCTGGTTCCTGGCTTTGGACTGGCTCAGCTTCAGCCGTTGTGGCCATCTGGGGAGTAAACCAGCAGATGGAAGTAATGTAGGCAGGCAGATAGGATAAAATTGAATAGATTTGTCAGCTAGAAGACCACACCTTCACCATGCCTCTGTGTGATCTCATGCCCCTACCTGACCCCACCAGTATGCCCACCTGCCAGTCGGGCTACATAACCACTCCCGTTTGGAAGTGCATAAAAGGCCTGGAGCATCATGGGCCTGACCCTTTTTTCCCCCTTTTTTCTCTTATTTTCCCTCACTGCCTTAGACCCTTTAGTTGCTCCGTGCCTTCGGAACCCATGGCCTTCAGCCTGTGCTCTTTGCCTTCGCTTCGCTGCCCGTGATAAGTGACTAGTAGCTGCGCATACCCACACACTTGCTGCACGTGGCTCGTGGCCTGCTCTCTGCTTGATATGGATCTAGATTTCCCTTTCTCCTTTAGACAGAGCCCTCACTCTCCTATGCACTTCTCTCTCCTATGAATAAAAAGCTGAAAACCTTACATGTCATCTGGTCTAGTTAAGCCAGTATTCAGAATTCTTCTCTGAATTTGTGGCAGGAACCCACACAGCTTATTAATATGGGAAATATTAATAAGCAGATCAGTTTCAAAAGACCTTTCTCTTTTTCTCTCTGCCTCTGCTTCTCTGTAACTGCCTCTCAAATAAATAAAATCTTTTAAAAAAAAGGCATCCCTTGTTCTTCTCTGAGTGGATCCCTTAAAAAACACAGAGTCAGGACATTCAGGGGGTTCACAGAGGTCTCTTCTCTCTGTGGTTGAGGCTGAATATCCCCACCTATTCCATAGCTGTATCAACTACACCTACAGTGGTGACATGTCCGTGCCCATGTTTACATCTATATTAATATCCATGTAAAACTTTAGCTGATGTGGAATAGGGCAGCCAGGGAGCAGATGGGACATACTAAATGTCTAGGCAATTGGACACAGGGGCTGGAATTCATAGACTTACTGGAGAATCTCTAACTGCCCAGGTGATGGCAGGAGCATAAGATTGCCATCCTGGTCTGGTCTTCGTGAGGTTAAATTATTGCTCGTAGATCTGTAGGATTTCAAAACATAGTAGAGTTCAGGAACTTTCTGTCCTGAAATGCCCCTTCCAACTCTGCCAAGGGAGTTCTACTCACCGTGAGAGCTCATTTCCTTTTCTTTTCCTACCTCTCCATGGAATTTTTTCCTGAGAGTTACAAGTGATGGCTACTATTTGAGTCTCCAATTTGGGTACTGGATCATATTGTTATGCACATTGCTTATTGTGTGTAATTTTCTTTTTTAAAAAAATCTATATTTATGTAGGGTGAACCAATTTCATGTATTTCATATATACAGACTTAAGAGCATAGTGATAACATCCCACTCCACCCTCTCTCCCACCCATGTTTAATGTGTTCTCTTCATGCCTAATTGTTGAACACACATAGCTTTTAACTCATAATAAATGCTATAAATTACTTAAAGGTACAACTATTAACATCTAGACAACCTACAGTTTAACCCTCCACTGGATTCTTTAGTGTGTCCATCAGAACGCCCTGGGGACCTACACTAAGAAGATTTCCCATCCCAAATGGATCAGAAACTGAGGGTGTGGGGACCTAGAATTGCCTAATGAACTGCTGGGGACTTCCGATGTCCATCACAGTTTGCTAACAACTATTGTTGGAAATGCTTCTGAAACAGCTTTAAGATTTCTCTCTCTTCCTATTCCACTGTCTTCTCCCTAAGCTGGGCCCATGTACTCCAGAACGCACATGTGGCACACCACACACACACACACACACACACACACACACACACCTCTTTATTTTTCGAATGTAATCTTTAAACTCTTAACAAACATTTGTGAATGCTTGGCATGTGTAAGGCACTGTGGTAGCTGTGGAGAGGAATACACCATGGCCTGTGGGGTTGAGGGGTGAGCAATGCATGGCGAAAGGCCCATGGATATGTCACAGAGGATGGGGCCATGAACCAGGTCATATCTGGAACATAGGCATCACAATGTTGCGTGGGAGACCAGCACTGTGGTGTAGCAGGTAAAGTTGCTGCCTGCAGTACTGGCATCCCACATGGGTACCAGTTCGAGTCCCATCTGCTCCACTTCTGATCCAGCTCTCTGCTATGGCCTGGGAAAGCAGTAGAAGATGACCCAAATTCTTGGACCCCTGCACCCTTGTGGGAGACCCGGAAGAAGCTCCTGGCTCCTGGCTTCAGATGGGCGCAGCTCCAGCCATTGCAGCCATCTGGGGAGTGAACCATTGGATGGAAGATCTCTCTCTGTCTCTCTGCCTCTACTTCTCTGTAACTCTGCCTTTCAAATAAATAAATAAATCTTATAAAAAAAAAAAGAGCTGCTTGTCCCTCTGTGCCTGGACTGGAGGCTTGAAGTCAGTGTGTCTTTGACTTCTGTGGTGGAGGAGGAGGCAATGAGGCAAAGAGCAAACAAGGGAGAAAGACAGTGACGCTTGGCTGTTTTCCACGGGACCAGCATTTCCTCCAGACTCCAACCTGAGTACCTCGGCCTCCCATCTGAGCGTGAGTCTGAGCATGCGTCACTCAGCCTGGGCTGCACAACAGAAAATTAGAAGTGGCCACTGATGGGCTGAGGCCTCTGCCTTAGGGGCACAGCCAAAGCTAGTACCGTGCTCACACCCTCTCGGGACCCAGGCGTGCGGTGGATTGTCAGAATGCGTGCCCCTTGGTCTCAGGGATCAATCCCTGGTGTGGTGACACTGCTGATGCATGGCAACCCAGGACACAGAGAAGGGTCGGAGAATTTCTGCTCACCCCGCTCGTATTCTTGCTCTTGAAACAGAGCCTGTCATTTCAGAATATCTAACACTCAAAACAGATTATTGTGGTGGTGCCATGGCAACAAAAGACGGCTTTTTCCCATTTGTGCCAAACAAGAGCTAGAGGTGTTGGAAGAGCAAATAGAAACGGGACTATGTGGCTCCGTCAGGGAAGAGAGACGCTTAAAGGAACTGGCAGGAGTAACCCCTGCCCTTGCAGATGGAGGACACTGACTTCTCGCCTCTGAGCCTGGAAATGTGGTGGTGGAGCAAGAGTTCTGGGTGGCTGCCTTCTCTGAGTCATCTTTTCTCCACTTGTGCGACACATGAGCATTCTTTTCGGGTGATGTGGGGGAATATTTATGCTAATGCCTTGGCTACGGGTAATATTTTGGTCAGAAAAGCGCTCCTTGCCCTCTGGATCCCTTTGTCTAAGTCAGCCTCATCATTTCTGGGAGCCGCATTATCCTCTGCAATACAAAGGCTAGATAGGAGCCCTGTGTTCCCAAACCTGGTTGCACACTGAGGCCCCAAGAGCAGCTTGAAATTATGGGTTCCATGGCCCCTCTCGGTCCTACTGATTCCGGATCTTCTGAAGGAGGTGAGGCTGTTGGCTGGGGACCCACCTTTCAGCCTGCTCCCTGGTGCTTTCCCATGCAGCCAAGTCTTTCTCTCCCTGGCACTGAGAACCATGGGGCCAGGTGCTTCAGAATGTGAGTCCTTTCTACCTGACTTTGTGAATTGGCATCTACAGAGGGGACAAGGACCAGGATGATGGTGACCTGGTGACTCTGGGATGAAACATCAGACAGGAGCTTGGAAGCATCTTTCATACATAAATCCTCTGCAGTCCAGTGTTTCCTGCTGAGCACAGCACTTTTCCAGTCGTCCAGGAAGAGTAAGAACAGCCAACTCATTTCCTGTCTGTGGCCTCCTTGCAAGGTGGAAGGGAGGGAGAGAAATAAACAAAAAATAGCCCTGAATCTGTAGCTTTCGGATTATGGTGCTTGTCTGATCTAGTCCATCGCCAAACCTAGCAATGCTAGCAGATGCCACGCTTAGAAAGTGAGACCAAGTTAAAATCAATGAAGAGAAAGCTGGCCTTGAAAGACGAGAAGTCCCTAATTGGTGTTTTGTGAGACTTGGCAGATAGCTGAATCCAATCAAGGTGCCTGGGGTTTATTCAGGAGATGAGCAGGTTTCCACGGAGAGCTAGAACCAGGTCAATAGTGTTGGGCCCAGAGCCAAGGGGGTGGTCTTTATGAGAATATGACAAGACGAGGTGGGAAGAAAGGTTTATCCAGATCCTCTGTAAGCTCAAGAACCTGTTACTGACAGACATGGGGGATGTGGCCCCTCAGCACAGCCCTGTGGAGACAAGAGCGGCAGATGGTACAACTCTGTCATGTCATGGGCTATATTAACTCTAGCATTGCATTTGCTGAATATCTATTCCATGTTGGGCCCTAAAGATACTCAGGTGGTTTATCAGATTTTTATATTTAATCTTTAAAATAAACCCATGACCTAGAATTATCCACAGGTTATTGATAGGAAAATCAGTCTCCAGGGAGTTTTCCAAGCCAGTCGCCCTGCTGGTCATGGTGCACAGGGTCTGAAGGCAGGCCCTCTGTCTCCAGACTCTGGTCCCAGCCACTCTGCTCTTCTGCCTCCTGCTCCTGTCATCCAGTTTGCACTTGACTGGGATGAAGTATGTCCTCAACT
The DNA here is from genome assembly GCA_949820135.1 of Sylvilagus floridanus. Lineage (NCBI taxonomy): Eukaryota > Metazoa > Chordata > Mammalia > Lagomorpha > Leporidae > Sylvilagus > Sylvilagus floridanus. The sequence continues at coordinate 127,888,822 of OX463225.1, forward strand.
ACCCTACTTGTAGTCACTGATTCTATTGTGGCAGCTTCCCCAGAAATTTACAGCAGGGAAGAGAGTTGTTCTGGAGGGTAGGCATGATGTGACAATGTGAGCCTGCCATTTACTTGTATAGCTGTCCCATATCAGTGCTAGGAGCACGAGCCTGGGCAATGGTAAACCACCAGAAAGTCCACATTAGCAGGGCTTTAGAATTCAGTGGCAAAGAGTTTGGGCTAGAAATTTGGAGTGATCTGGGTTTTATTTTTGGTTTCATTGCTTAATACCCATAACTGAGCCTCAACATCCTCATCTGTCAAATAGGCATAATGGTGGTACACACTTTATAGGGATACCACGACAATGAAATGAAGTGATGCTCAATGGACTTTGCACAGTTCCCGGGGTATGGTAGGTACACACCACGTGTTGCTGATGTTTATTGCCGAGCCTAGGAAGCAGAAGTCAGGGTGCGGTCTGTGGTTACTTCTAAGGAGTGCCATCAGCTGTGTCATTCTCTGTGATGAAAGATATTTGGCTTTCACAAATGACACAGCACTTTCTCTTCTTGGATCTTGTCTCCTTGCAAAGTTTTTGGTGTTCATTTGTCCAGAGACCCTTTTTCAAAAACTTTTATTTTTTTCCTATTATAATTTTATGCTTAAAAGTATAAAAGCATAGATACTTTTTATAAAATTCAAAGTGTGTGAAGGTATATAGAGTTAAAAATTACCAATCCCATCCATGCTGTAGTTTATTATGTAAGCTTCCAAACTTTTCTCTGATATACCTCCATAATATATAAGATCTTCTGTTGAATTTTTTTCTCTCAAAGATGAATTTATGCTATACTTATATTCCCACAATTTGTTTTTTTGCTTATTTTTTCTTACTCAACAAATACCATGAATATTCTCCCATATTTAGAAATGGATTTGTAAATCTTCAAGTATTTCTTCCAATTTTTTTTTGACAGGCAGAGTGGACAGTGAGAGAGAGAGACAGAGAGAAAGGTCTTCCTTTTGCCATTGGTTCACCCTCCAATGGCTGCCACGGCCAGTGTGCTGCAGCCAGTGCACTGCGCTGATCTGATGGCAGGAGCCAGGTGCAGAACCCAAGCACTTGGGCCATCCTCCACTGCACTCCCGGGCCATAGCAGAGAGCTGGCCTGGAAGAGGGGCAACCGGGACAGAATCCGGTGCCCCGACCGGGACTAGAACCTGGTGTGCTGGCGCTGCAAGGTGGAGGATTAGCCTAGCGAGCCATGGCGCAGGCCTCTTCCAATTTTTTATATTGCAATGAATCCTGCAATGAGTGTCCTTATACATGTACTCACGGACTTTTTGTTTTATGAGAATATTTTTTTTAGGATATTCCTAAAAGTCAAACTTCTGGGGTGAAGGAATCACTATTGCAGTTAGCCATTCTCTTGTTTTTACATGATTAAGTTTGAAAATGTCTTTTTCTTTTCCTAAACATGCTATCATGATAGCCTTGGGGTTTAACTTTTCTTTCATGCTATTTTCTGAGATTTAACTTAAACAATTATATTAACTGTTGCGAGAGGCTACAACCATAAGCCAGGGACTTATCACATGCAGTTTCTTCCTCCAGCCTCTTGTTGAGTATGTAGTACCCCACCCTACAGATGAGAAAACTGAGTGCCCAAAGGATTGACCTGGAGCCCTAGAATTCAAATGACAGGTCTAGGATTTAAGCTCAGATTAGTCTTCAAGACTTAATTAGACTTCAAGACTTAATCTTCTTGGTTCTTTTTACCATAGCTCACTGCCTCTAAACATTAATCATGAGTTTATTCTGAGATTCTCATGCTTTGGGGTCTCCTTGCCTGCGGTGGGAGTAGACCACCATTAAGGCAATGAATAAAAAGTATTAAATGGAAATTGTACTGAGTGCTAGCAGAGCACAGTTACTCTAGATGAGGCAGGGCCTTGCCCCAGTACAAATCTAATGAAAACCAAAGGCTGTGCCAGGTTGTTTTTCCATAGATAAATATTATTCTTTCTCCTATGTGATGACAAGCTAAGAAGAGGGGCAGCCAGTCAACATCAAGTGGAACAAGGAAAATTTCTAGGAAGCAAGGCCTCTGGAAAAGGGCCATTTCTCGAGTGACATTGAACTGCTTTCTGTGGCATGAGGTAGACTCTGAACAGGAAGATATTCCCAGGGAGGGGCAGCCACCAATGGACAAGTTTCTGGGCCTTCACAAACTCCACCCACACGCACAGGCATTGGTTGTTATCAGCGCCTGCTGTTCATCAGGTGATGGGTTCACACTTGGTACTTGGTGTTGGGCAAAATGGACACACACAGGATCCCTGAGCTCATGGTTTTTTTTTGAAGGGGAAGGGCCTTGGAGCCTCAAGTTACAAGGGAGTGAGCTGTGTGTGGTCACAGGGTTTGTACGAAGATGTTGACTTTGGAGTATTAGTCTGAAGCTAGGTGCTGGAGCGACCCTAGTCGCTTCTGTTGAGGAAGCATGTGTTATTCTGCTTGGGAAGTGGGGAAAAGGGGCACTGCACTAGCAAAAGTGCCAGGCTGATCTCATACAACCTGGTGTAGTATAAAGTCAAACCAACTGAGACCATGCCCAGCAGCCTTGTGCTGACAAAGTCAATGCTCAGCGGACTTTGGAGAAAACCGAAGCCTTTCTCTCTGTGATCTGTAGGCTTCTCTGCTCAGCCAGAAAGGATCCACTGAAATTCAGAGCTTCGGAGTTCGCTGAGGCTCATTCAAGGCCACCGGTGCTCTACATCCAAAGCCCACTTGCTTGGGTCCAACCCCACCGATTTACTTGCTGACCTTAGTCAAGTCACAAATATCTCCAGGCCTTGCTTAGTTCACTCTTTTTATAATGAATGTGTAAAATACTTCTCCTTTTGACCAGAGTTGAGGGTGTAAAATAACACCTGGGAGTTAAGGAGAAGTGGAGTCTTTCTCCTTGCTCTCTTGTCTCCAGGCACACAGCAGGCTCTCGAAGCAGAATGATTTATGCAGCTTAACAAGCTCCAACAGCTCCCAAACATTCCACGTTGGCCATGTCTATCCTGGAATTTCTATGTTGTTTTCACTTCTAGTGACAAAAAGTTGCTCCCAGGGTGGTTTTGTGGAAATGCATTCAAAAATTCGGGACACAAGGTAGCGACATACAGCACAGAGGAGATAACCATATTTCTCAGGTTCTACCTTCTCTTTCCGCCCTCTGCCTACACTTTCATGCCTTCCCAGAATTGCTGACTTATTTTCAAAAAAGCCCATCTAACTCATTCAGGGCATCAAAAGTAACAAACTCAAATGTCTCCAGACCTCACACGATGGCATGAGGATTCCCCACTTTTTGTTCATTCCATGCCCAGTGCAGCATCCCAATAAGCAGCCAGCTTCCACTGCAGGTTTCTTATTCTCCAGAGTTCTCCTGTTATATTGCTCTGCCTCCCCAGAGATGGGAGGAAAACCAGGAGTCTTAGGCATGGCCTCAGTCCCTGGGGAACTCACACAGTCTCCAATGGCACCTTTAAAGAGCAGGGTGGGGGCTGGCACCTTGGTGCAGTAGGTAAATTGTCTGCCTGTGGTGCCGGCATCTCTTATGAGCACTGGTTTGAGTCCTAGCTGCTCCTCTTCCAATCCAGCTCTCTGCCATGGCCTGGGAAAGCAGTAGAAGATGGCCCAAGTCCTTGGGCCCCTGCATCCACATGGGAGACTGGGAAGGAGCACCTGGCTCTTGGCTTCAAATCAGCACAGTTCTGGCCGTTGCAGCCATCTGGGGAGTGAACCAACAGAAGGAAGACCTTTTTCTCTCTCTCCCTCTTACTGGCTATAATTCTACCTCTCAAATAAATAAATGTATTTATATAGCGGGCACTGTGTGCACCACCGTGGTGGGGCTTAAAAGCCAGGCAGAGATGCTCCTGAAAGATGATGGAGTGAGGCATGTTTTTCTCCTTTGGCAGGGCTGGCATCAAGGTATAAAAGGAGCAGAGAACTGGGCCTCTGAGTTGCAAGTTAGTAGAGCCTGAAGGTGTTTCACTCATGAGGGTCTTGCTGGCCACAGTTCTGATTTCAGGCTTCCTGAAAGCTAGGTCCAAGCTGGACTCGGGTAAATTGTGTGGCTTCTTCTGATTTAAAGAGAAAGAGATCCCAGGAGGTGCATCAGTGTCATCTGACCGCCTTAAGCCGCTCAGCCCAGTCTGTATCTCATGATGGACTTGAATGAGTTTCCTGCCCCTTGTCTCACATTACCACGCTGCCCTCTGAAATCTCCTGGGTGCCAGTCTTACTCTCACCAGCCTACGCCTTCCATTTCAGATTTCATGCTGAACTCTCATGTTTTGTCAGGAATGACATTGACCTTCCCGAGTCAGCAGCACCATATAGATAATCTAAAGGAACACCCCCGAAGGCACAGTCCAGCCCCAAGAGCTTCCACATGGATCGTTTCATGGGTAGCATTCTGAGGAAAAAAATGACAAGCCTCAGGAAATTTGATTGAGCCTTAGAGCAAAGGAAAAAGAAACCACAGTTCACGCTTGCATTTGGTGGAAAGACTTGAGAAAAAACATGATCTTGTTGACATAAGTTCTTAAGAAATTAAAGAGCTGTGTTGGTTAATATCTTTCTCAGCAATACAGGAAAGGGCAGGTTGGGGAATATTGACACTTCAGCAAGTGTGGTAGCTCAGGGAGTCGCAAGCACAGAGGGACTCTTGCCAGAAGCGAGTGGGGCAAAGGTCTTATTTAACTTGAATCATATTATCGTGATCACAGCTCCTCTCTTTAACTATCACTGACACGGAATCAGAGATTCTCCATGATATTAATTATGAAGTTCTGTTTTAATGTTCCTTATTGCGAAATGAATACAAATTATAACAAGAATTAGGGACATTCTCTGCCTGAATCATCGGACAGAAAATTGAAAATCTGATATATAACTCCTCCAGATATTCTATCGAGTCTTTCCTATCAGTGTGAATTCTCCTGTAAAACCAGAATCCAATCCTCACAATAAAGACATGAACACTGCTACGTTATCATCCAACCCTAAGTTCCCAGTTTTTCAACAGTGCCATTGTAGCAAAAGAATCCAGATGCGTTTGGTTTTCCCACTTTTTAGTGGTCTGTTTAACACAGTTCTTTAAGCTTTTCTTGACTTTAATCTCATCTCATTTTTGAGGAAACAGGCAAGTTATTTCATAGCATGACCTTCAGTTTAAGTATGACTGATGAGTCATCACACTTAGATTCCGTTTATGCATTTTTTTTGCAAGAAGACCACAGAACTGATACACTGATCTTCTGTTTTTAGAGACAGAAATTGGGGGGAGGGGTAGAAAGAGAGAGAGAGATCTTCCATCTGCTGATTCATTCCTCAAATAGCCACAACCAGGCCAAAGCCAGGAGCCAGGAATTCTATCTGAGTCTTCTATGTGTGTGGCAAGGGCCCAAGCACTTGAGCCATCTTCCTCTGCTTTTCCAGGCACATTAGCAAGCAGATGGATCAGAAATGGAGCAGCCAGGACTCGAACCGACACCCTCAGGGGATTTCAATGTTTCATATGGTGGCTTCACCAGCTATGCCACAATTCTGGGTTAAGTTGCTCTGCTCTTCTCGCTATATTTTATCAGGTAGTACATAATTTTATTTGTCCTGGTAATAATGAGTTATTCTGACCACTTGACTATGATAATGTCAGCCAGACTTCTCCACTGAGAAGTCATTCTTCCTCCTTTTTACTTAACAAATGATTTGTAGGGAAGCTTTATGAGACAGCATAAATATGCATTTCTTGCCAAACTTCTGATTTATCTATCATTTATTTATATCTGCATAGGCTTATGGGAGCCTATGGTATTGAGCTGGTCATAATCCACCATTCTCATTTTTAGTTTAGCTGAAGTTGTCCTCCCTCTCCCCAGTGAGGATCCCTGCAAACAGACTCTGGTGTTTTTGGACTTGTTTCCAGTGTTCTTGAATGTTTTCTTGCTTCCTGGAACAATAGGATATGTGAGCTCATCTTTCACTTTCCCTGTCTCACTTCTGGAATCAGACAGTTCTCCAAGGAGTCCCTGGTTCCCTTCAGTTGTAATTTTGATATTTAGAATCCAAGATCTGGTGCCAGATGTATTCATTGCAGTTGGGGTGTCACTGCCCCCAGGCCCTTTTGGAGGGCATATTTCCATATAGTAGAATTTCTATACAGTAAAATTCTTGAGTTCACGCAAAGATATCTGAGTCCAGTCCTACACCACTGAGTTTAGTGTAGCTTTCCTTCTGTTGCTATTCGCAACTTCCTTCTTCAGCAATGAAAACCTGGCTCTGTCAGTTTTGATATATCTATTTTATCAAGTTCCCTGCTTACATCAGCTTTTCATCTGTATCCTCACTTTTCTTTCCCATATAGATGTCCTCTTTGCCCTACTCAAATTCTGAAACTCTGGGCCAGACTACCAGCTTTTAGAAGCTTCTCTACCCTATTAGATTTGAAGTCCTCAAACTGGTCCATGCCTGTGTGTAGATGCCCACTGTATTAGTCTTTTTTTTTTTTTAATTTGACAGGTAGAGTTATAGACAGTGAGAGGGAGAGACAGAGAGACACCCCCCAAATGGCCTCTACAGCCAGAACTGCGCCGAAGCCAGGAGCCAGGTGCTTCCTCCCAGTCTCCCATGTGCCCCAAGCACTTGGGCCATCCTCCACTGCCTTCCCGTGCCATAGCAGAGAGCTGGATTGGAAGAAGAGCAGCCGGGACTAGAACTGTTGCCCATATATGATGCTGGCGCCAGAGGCGGAGGATTAACCAAGTGAGCCATAGTGCTGGCTCCAATTTTTTATTTGACAGGCAGAGTGGACAGTGAGAAAGAGAGAGAGAGAAAGGTCTTCCTTTTTCCGTTGGTTAACCCCCCAATGGCAGCTCTGGTGGCGTGCTGCGGCCAGCGCACCGCGCCGATCCAAAGCCAGGAACCAGGTGCTTCTCCTGGTCTCCCACGCGGGTGCAAGGCCCAAGGACTTGGGCCATCCTCCACTGCACTCCCGGGCCACAGCAGAGAGCTGGACTGGAAGAGGAGCAACCAAGACAGAATCCGGTGCCCCAACCGGGACTAGAACCCAGTGTGCCAGTGCGCCGTGGGTGGAGGATTAGCCTAGTGAGCTGTGGCACTGGCCTTTTTTTTTTTTTTTTTTTTTTTTACTTTAACCAAGATACCCTGGAGGAATTACTTATGGAAGAAGAATATTGTTTTTGGCTCATGGTTTTAGATGTTCAAATCCAAGATTGGGTGGCTCCACCTTCAGGCACCATATTGGATTAATTTCCACCCTTGATTCATCTATAAAGTTTTTGGGGATCAAGCCATTGATACTTAGACGTTTAGGAACACCCAAACTATTATCCAAACCATGACATTCTGCCTCTGGTCTCCAAAGATTCATGTTCATATTTTTTTAAAAAGCTTTATTTATTTATTTGAAAGTCAGAGTTACACAGAGAGAAGGAGAGGCAGAGAGAGAGAGAGAGAGAGAGAGAGAGAGAGAGAGAGTCTTCCATCCGCTGGTTCCCTCCCCAGTTAGCTGCAATGGTCAGAGCTGTGCCGATCTGAAGCCAGGAACCAGGAACTTCCTCCAGGTCTCCCATGTGGGTACAGGAGTCCAAGGACTTGGACCATCTTCTACTGCTTTCCCACACCATAGCAGAGAGCTGGATCAGAAATGGAGCAGCCGGGTTTTGAACTGGCACCCATATGGGATATCAGCATTGCACCAGCTTTACCTGCTATGCCATAGCACTGGCACCTCATGTTCATCTTACAACACAAAATGTGTCCATTCCATCCCCCCAAAATCCCAGTCTTAATTATCCAGCATTGGCCAAAAGTCCAAAATTTCATCTAAGACTCAAGGCAAACCTTTCAGCTCTGAACCCTGTTAAAATAAAACAAACCAAAACAAGTCACACCTTTCCAAGATATAATGGTGGGACTGGCACAAGGTATACATTTCCACTCCAAGAGGAGAGGACAGGGAAATAAAAAGGATTACTCAGCTCTCTTTTAATTATGAACCTATCCCTATATACACCAGGTTAAGGCCTCTCAAGCTCCACGAAATACCAGACCCTTGCACACCTGCTTGTTTGTCCAGCAGATTCAGATCCAAAGATCATCTTAAGCCTCAGTCTGCATTGTTCAATAGGATTGAAAATTCTTGTGGCATTGAATCTTAAATTTCTTACTTAGAGCTAGATTTTTATAATTGTCCTTATATACCCTTATGGTTTTTAAGGATGCGTCTTGGGTCCTGGGGAGGACTCCTTGTCTTCAAGCAGATTGATGGCTTTTTATCAGTTTTACCCTTTGGAATTCTAGGGAAGATTCCCTTTAAGGAAATGGGTTTATACCACATGCCCCTTTCTAGTATCTTCCTGTAACACACACACTTGCAAACACAAAAATATCATCATGCACCACATGCCCACATTTTGATCAACAATGGATCTCATTTATGACAGTGGTATCAGAAGATTATAATGGAGCTGAGAAATTCCTATAACCTAGTGAGGCCAAGGCCATTGCAACATCAAAGTGCAAAGTACTGTGCACCTGTTTGTGAAGATACTGTTGTAAACAAGCCTACCACACTGACAGCCATAAAGCACCTGGCACCTGGCTCCTGCCATTGGATGAGCGCGGTGCGCTGGCCGCAGCGCGCCGGCCGCGGCGGCCATTGGAGGGTGAACCAGCGGCAAAAGGAAGACCTTTCTCTCTGTCTCTCTCTCTCACTGTCCACTCTGCCTGTCAAAAATAAAAAAATAAAAAATATAGCATGTGTAATTACATACAGGCCATAATACTTGATCATGATAAGAAATGGCTTTGTCACTAGATTATGAGTTTACTATAGTATACTTCTTATCATTATTTTAGAATGTACTCATTCTATTTCTAAGAAAAGTTCTATAGTGTAAGAGAACATCAGGTTACACCAACAGCAGCCTCAAACATCTCATGTTTACCTGGCTGTTGATTGCATCAAGGTTATAATAAGTGATTGACCTGTACCATCTGGGCATATGTAATTATCCTCTATGATGTTCTTTCAATAACAAAATCACATAACAATAAAATTCTCAGAATGTGTCCTTATCATCGCATGACACATGACTGCACCATTCTAACTAACGTCTTTGTTCTCAGCATAAGCCCTCATATCATGTGGGGTCATTTTTTTCAGCTTTAGCAACCATGTTTTAGACTTTAATTTGAATGAATTTCAGATTCTTTTCTGCACAGTGGAATTAAGTAAATAGTGATGGCAAAGCGAGTGTGTCTATGTTAGCCATCACCACAAACATAGTGTGTAAATGGTTGTGCCCAAATTTAGCTTAGAGCAAGAGTCCATGTATTCTCATAAATTTTTATGCGGACTTGTCAAGGTTACACTTGACTGGGCCAAAAAGGTGATTTTGGTTGTTTTTGCCCATGTTTGGGAATCAGCTGGAGTTGATTTCTTCACCTTTATCTACCTGGGGCCAGCAGGCTGATCTGGAACCTGTGTGAGCAGATTCTCTTGGCATGAGAGAGTTAACTTTACCATACAAGTGCCTTTCAAGTCTCTACTAGTCTCTTGGCTGATTGAAAAGTGCAGTGGATACCAGTAGATGGAGAAAATTGGGAGCACTGATTCAATCAACCACCGATGTCCCGTAAGGAACTGGGTGGAAAAGGCAGTACCAGACTTCTGTATCTAGGGTACTGGCTGAGTTAGAGTGTTATTAGTCTGCTACCAGTTCTGCTTTCTTTGAGCTCATAACAGCTCCCCTGGTTGTCAGCTCTCTTCCTTCCAGAGGCCTTTCACCCTCTGGGCCAGTTTTGTTCATTGCCTTGACAGGGAGTAAGTAGTCATTTGACCGAATGAATGATATCATGATGTCAACCTTACGGGGCCCTCTTTTCAAATGTGGAGCCCTTTAAGGAGCCATGAGGTTGTTACCACAACATATCTCCTACTCTCAACTTAAACTGACCCTGCCTTAGGACCTCAATTTTCATTTCCACTCCCTACATCCTACATATGGGCATTGCCGCATAACAAATCTAAACTATCCCAACATGATAGAGATTTCTTTTAAATTTTGAGTTTTCAAATTTCTCTGTGTGTGCAGAGCAATTGTTCCAGTTTTAAATCACTAGTGATCTTTCAAAAAAAAGCTTTTCTGACTTTGATGGAAGGAAATATGAGCATTTTGGTATATTGTGCCATTGCACATTAAAATAAGGATTCCACTTACTAGGCACTTCCGAGTGTGGGCACTGCATTAGGTGTTTGCTCTAATTTAGCTCTACGCCATGAAACAATCCTACAGGGCAAGGAATATCTATTCAAATACTATAATGGAGGAACCTGTGGTTTAGAAGAATTCAAGGTCAGAAAGCTGACACATGGATTGATCTAAGCTCCAGCTCAGGCTAACCACCCAGGCAGCACCACATTGCCTTGACTTCTTAACTGGGGTGGTCTCATGTGTATCTTCTATCCAGCAACCATCCCTGTGCCTTCTCCCAGAGAATGCTATTCTTAGAGAACACTGTTAATGCTCACGGCTTACAAGGCGTGCTCTGGTGAACAGTGTGTGATAAGAGCAAGAACAGAAACAGCTTCATTTTTTTTTTTTGCCTCCAATAAGTAAGCAGTTATTATGATGAACTCACTTTCATATTTACCAAGGGCAGGGGAGAGGAAAGCGTTATACACCATTGGGGAAAAGAAAATCCATATAGCTCAGATATGGGAAGGGATTTCCTCTCAGGCTTGTTATACACAATTGTGGAAGAAAGCAGGTATCTCCAAAGAGGTATTCCAGACCTTCTTCTCTTTTTTCTTCCTCTCCTTTTTCTTTTTTTTTTTTTTTTAGATTTTTAAAAAAATTTTTATAACGCTTTTATTTAAAGAATATAAATTTCCAAAATACAGCTTATAGATTACAATGGCTTCCCCCCCCATAACTTCCCTCCCACCCGCAACCCTCCCCTTTCCCACTCCCTCTCCCCTTGCTTCACATCAAGATTCATTTTCAATTCTCTTTATATACAGAAGATCAGTTTAGTACATATTAAGTAAAGATTTCAACAGTTTGCCCTCACATAGCAACACAAAGTGAAAAATACTGTTGGAGTACTAGTTATAGTATTAATTCACAATGTATAGCACATTAAGGACAGAGATCCTAAATGATATATATATTTTAAATTGATTAATTTTCTATGCAATTTCCCAATTTAACACCAAGTTTTTTTTCATTTTTAATTATCTATATACAGAAGATTGATTCAGTATATACTAAGTAAAGATGTCATCAGTTTGCACCCACACAGAAACATAAAGTGTAAAATACTGTTTCAGTGCTAGTTATAGCATTACTTTACATTGGACAACACATTAAAGACAGATCCCACATGAGACGTAACTTCCTCTCCTTTTTCTTACCTATGTGAAAGTTTTTCTTTTTCCAAATAAAATCACAAAAATAATTTTATTTACTTTTTCACTCATTTGAAAAATTATTTATTTATTTATTTGACTGGCAGGAAAATAGAGAGAGGGAGAAAGAGAGAGAGAGAGAGAAGAAAACAGATTTTCCACCCTCTGGTTCACTCTCCAGATGTTTGCAACACCAGGCCTGGGCCACACGAAAGCCAGGAGCCAAGAACTCCTGCTGGGTCTCCCACATAAGGTAGTGGAGATCATTTTGTTCCTAATGCTGTATTTAGGAAATGCAGGAGGTTTGCATATCATAAATAAAAGGTTTCTGGGGCGAAAAAAAAGTACTTGAGCCATCACTTGCTGCCTCCCAAGGTGCATAGTAGTAGGAGCTGGAATTGGAACAGCCAGGACTCAAAGCCTGGGATGAGAATATCCCAAGTGGCATCTTAATCAGCGCACCAAATGCCCATCCTCTTTTTACTCAAATCACAAACACTGAGCACCTGCTGTTCCAGATGCTTGGGTTGAGTAGCGAACAAGGGACAAAGCCCCTGTGCTCACTCCCTATCACAGGAGAGTACAGACGCCCCACTTGGTGTTCTCTTCCTCTCTCTGGCCCGATTGCCAGTGTGCGACACCAGCAGTTTGTAAAACAACACAAACATCATTGCTCTGCAAACTTTTACCGGGAATAGGGACCCTACGCTCCACTTCTCCAACCCCAGTGGCTTTCCCTTGGGGAAGCCATGAAAAGTTCATTTGTTTCCTAAATGCTCACAAATACCTGTGCTTGGATTAGGGCAAGATGGCGGAATAGGAAGGCAGCACACTGATATACTGGGGAGAGACAGTTGAATAAAAGTGGAGATACTGCAGGTTCAAGGAAGAGTAGGGGAAGAAACAGCAGAGGAAACTCTTCCGTAACTAGTGATTCACAGTGGACCTTCAAGGAGAGCGTGGGAGCCCACAGTTTGGGACACCAGCGGCAGACTCAACGCACCAGCGCTGGAACACGAGGTGAGCCGATCCTCAATAGCCTGAAACACCAGCAGGGAAGCAGAAAGAGGAGACTAGAGTGAACAAGGCTTGAAACCCTGTGGGGAAAAGTGCACCAGGCTAGCTAGAAGAGAGAGAGAAAGAATAAAGTGACCAATACGGACACGAGTTTCTCTCTCTCTGCCCACCTCTCAAAGGTGAGCAAGACAAAGAGCAGGCGCCATTTTGGACATACATCATAAGCAGGGCGACCTCAGGTCTGCACCGGCCCTGAGCCTAGCAGAAAAACCTGACTCTGGGCGTGGGGGTGAAATAACAGGAGATTAGAACCTAATGAATGTGTGGTGCTAATGAACTGAGACTGTGAAAAAAGAGACTGTGGGGGGAGAGAACTCACAGAATTCACCACGTGAGTACTCTCCAGAGACGCTACAGTTCGGTAGCCTTGGTAGCCCAGTGGTGAGACTGCAGAAGAATTTGAACCCACACTGAAGGCCGCAGAGATTCCCTCTGTGGTCCTTGGGAAAGAGCTTCCGAACTCTGGCTCCTGTGGGTATATCGTTTGCCTGCTAAGCAACCCAATTCCATTCAGCTGTGTGGAATTACTTCCCTTTTGAATCAAAAATAAAGAAAGAAACAGAGAGAGATTTACCACGCCTAACCTGGGAGTGTCACCTTTGGCACACCCTCAACCCTGAGGAACCAAAGCTCTCAGGCTACACCCATCTCAAGCCTCTAAGGCTCCATTGAAAGCAGACAGTCCACTTATCTAGAGTCATAGTATAACAAGAAAAAACACCACAGTGAAGAAACCAATATGCCAAACAACAAACGCAAAAACCGAGGTAACAAGAACAAGGAAGACACTATGATACCCCCAAATGAAAAAGACACCCCAATTCAAGATTACGAAGATGATGAGATAGAAGAAATGCAAGAAGCAGATCTCAAAAAATTGATAAGAACACTAAGAAGTACTCAAAAACAAATTCTTGAACTACAGAAATCCTTAATGGACAAGGTAGAAAATCTCTCTCGTGAAAATGAAATATTAAGGAGGAATCAAGCTGAAATGAAACAACTAGTAGAACGTGAAACTGTGATAGTGACGAGAAATCATAATGAGGTGAAAAATTCAATAGATCAAATGAAAAACACATTAGAGAGCCTTACAAATAGAATGGGTGAGGCAGAAGAGAGAATATCGAACTTAGAATACAGAGCACAGGAAAATATACAGTCAAATCAAAGAAGAGAAGAGGAAATTAGAAATCTAAAAAATATTGTTGGGAATCTACAGGATACTATTAAAAAACCCAACATTCGAGTTCTAGGAGTTCCTGAAGGCATGGAGAGGGAGAAAGGATTAGAAGGCCTTTTTAGTGAGATAATAGCAGAAAATTTCCCAGTTTTGGAGAAGGACAGAGACATCCTAGTACAGGAAGCTCATAGAACCCCTAGGAAACATGAACAAAAGAGATCCTCATCACGACACATTGTAATTAAACTCACCACAGTGAAACAGAAAGAAAAGATCCTAAAATGTGCAAGAGAGAAACGTCAGATTACTCTCAGAGGATCTCCAATTAGACTCACAGCAGACTTCTCATCAGAAACCCTACAAGCTAGAAGGGAATGGCGAGACATAGCCCAGGTACTAAGAGATAAAAACTGCCAGCCCAGAATATTATATCCTGCAAAGCTCTCATTTGTGAATGAAGGTGAAATAAAGACCTTTCATTGCAAACAGAAATTGAAAGAATTTGTTGCCACTTGTCCAGCCCTGCAAAAGATGCTTAAAGATGTGTTACACACAGAAACACAGAAACACGGCCATCAACATGAAAGAAGGTAAACGAAGGGAACCTCACAGCAAAAGATCACAGGGAATTCAAAGCATACATTTGGATAAAGAAATTATGGGACATGTACTCTATAGAATACTATACAGCAGTCAAAAACAATGAAATCTGGTCATTTGCATCAAGATGGAGGAATCTGGAAAACATCATTCTGAGTGAATTAAGCCAGTCCCAAAGGGACAAATATATGTTCTCCCTGATCGGTGACAACTAACTAAGCACCAAAGGGGAAACCTGTTGAAGTGAAATGGGCACTATGAGAAACAGTAACTTGATCAGCTCTTGTGCTGACTGTTGTTGTACAATGTAATACTTTATCCATTTTAGTATTTTTTCTCTGTTTTATTCTAGTACTAGTGGTTGAACTCTGTAATTAACACACAATTATTCTTAGGTGTTTAAATTTTAACTGAAAAGTGATCCCTGTTAAATATAAGAGTGGGAATAAGAGAGGGAGGAGATGTACAATTTGGGACATGCTCAATCAGTCATACCCCAAATGATGGAGTTAGAATCATGCCAGGGAATTCCAATACAATCCCATCAAGGTGGCATGTACCAAGGCCATCTCACTAGTCCACGTGATCAATTTCTGTTCACAATTGATCACGCTGATAGGTCTAAGAGTCAAAGGGATGACACAAACAAGACTAGTGTCTGCTAATACTAACTGATAGAATCAAAAAGCGAGAGAATGATCCAACATGGGAAGTGAGATACACAGCAGACTCATAGAATGGCAGATGTCCTAAATAGCACTCTGGCCTCAGAATCAGCCCTTAAGGCATTCAGATCTGGCTCAAGAGCCCATGAGAGTATTTTAGGCATGGAAAGCCAAGATACTCTGGAAAAAAAAAGAGGACCTAAATGAAAGATCTTTGCGAGTGAGATCCCAGTGGAACGAATGGGGCCATCAAAGAAGGAGGTACCTTTCTCTGAAGGGAGGAGAGAACCTCCACTTTGACTATGACCCTGTCAGAATAAGATTGAAGCTAAAGGCTTCCATAGCCTTGGCAACTCATGACTGGACCCTAGGGAGATTACTGATGCCATAAACAAGAGTGTCAAATTGTTAAATCAACTTCAGGAGTCACTGTGTACTTACGTCTCATGTGGGATCTGTACTTGATGTGTTGTCCAATGTGAAGTAATGCTATAAGGAGTACTGAAACAGTATTTTACACTTTGTGTTTCTGTGTGGGTGCAAACTGATGAAATCTTTACTTAGTATATACTGAATCTTCTGTATATATAAAGATAATTAAAAATGAAAAAAAATTTTGGTGTTAAATTGGAAATTGCATAGAAAATTAATCAATTTAAAAAAATATATCATGTAGGATCTCTGTCCTTAATGTGCTATACATTGTGAATTAATACTATAACTAATACTCCAACAGTATTTTTCACTTTGTGTTGCTATGTGAGGGCAAACTGTCGAAATCTTTACTTAATATATACTAAACTGATCTTCTGTATATAAAGAGAATTGAAAATGAACCTTGATGTGAATGCAAGGGGAGAGGGAGTGGGAAAGGGGAGGGTTGCGGGTGGGAGGGAAGTTATGGGGGGGGGAAGCCATTGTAATCTGTAAGCTGTATTTTGGAAATTTATATTCTTTAAATAAAAGCGTTATAAAAAAGTAAAAAAAAAAACAACAAAAAAAAACAAATACCTGTGCTTGCCTGGAAGGAAGCGATGGACTGCTTTCTCAGTACCCCTCCCCTCTGCTTTCTTCTCACCTGTCTCTGTCTCCATTAATCCGCTTTACCAACATATCTTTGAGGCGACCGCTAGAGTTGTATTCATAAAACTTTCAATGGCTCCCTGTTGACCTCTTAATACAATTCAATCTTTTAAAGTGGCATTTAGGGGCCTTGTGATCTACCCTTAGCCCCCGCCAGCCTTCTAGTCTCATTTTCCATGACTGTGTTCTGCGGTCTCCTTCACTGTTCACCTGCCTGGTCCCCAAACAAGCAGACTGTTCCTCCCTCTTCACCTGTGTATGGCCCAGAATGCCCATTACTTTCTCCAATAATCAAAATCTACACAACCTACCAGGCTCAGCTGGTTTGCAATTTCTCCCTCAGGCCTTCCCTTATCATTCCACCAGAATTAATTGCTTCCGCCTCCGTGCTTCCACAGTCCTCTCTTGTCCTTCCGTTGAGCACAGTTTCTGTTGTGCTTCATCCAGATATGCTACATTTACATGTCTGTTTACAGAAATCTCCTGGGTTACTCCTGAATTGAAGTCGTGGGTCCTATCAGGCCATCAGTGTATCTTTCAGTGTTTTACTTCTGAGGGGATCTCTGCAAAGCCTCTCACATTATTGGATTAAGTTCTTGTACTATATTCTGCAAGGTATTTCATGGTCAATTGTAAAGGTGGTAATAATATATTTTTTTAACTTATCTCCAAGAAGCTTTCTAGAATTTGACATAAGACAGATCCAGGGTTAAATCCCATCTTTATTTTGCCTCTGTGAACTGTCGTGAATCACTTGACTTCTTCGGTTCTCAGTTTTCTTGTCTAGAAGTGGGGATCAGAGCCCTGCGTCACAGAGTTGTTATGAAAATTTGATGATGTAATGTGCATTTAGCAGAATGCCTATAGCAGTGGATGATAATAACCATTGTTGGAATTTTCTTTCTGGGAGAAATCCTACCCTACACTACTGAATTTCCTGTAGGTGTCAGGTGCTTCTGTCCACACTGCATCTGAATATCTCATTAACTGTCACAACCAACCCTATGAGGAAGGAGGTCCTACTGTTAGCATCCCCATGTTACAGATGAGGATATTGGGATGGCAATGGTTTCCTTGAGGCTGTGCAGCTTGCCAGGGGTACAGCTGGTTGTAACCCAGTCACTGGACACTGGCACACATACCCATCACTACTGAGGTCATTTGGTGGAGTTGAGTAGTGAAAAAAGAATGTTCTATTAAAAAAAAATGCTTCGACAATTTTTTTCCTCTTATTCATAAGATACACACACACACACACACACACACACACAGACACATACACACAATCTCCCATCTGCTGGTTTGCTCTCTAAATTCTCACAACAGCTGGGGTTGGGTCAGGTCAAAGCCAGGAACCCAAAACTCAATCTGGGTCTCTCACATGGGTGTCAGGGACCAAAGTACTTGAACTGTTATTGACTGCCTCCCAGAGTGTGCAAAAGCAGTCAGGTGGAATTGAAAATGGAGCTGGGACCTGAACAGGATGCAGGATGTAGGTGCCCTGTACAATATCTTAACAGCCGTGCCAAACACTCACCCCAAGAATGCTCAGTTTTAATGTAACAGGGAAACTGAGGACGACGTCATCTCTAACCAGGACCCCAGAGAGAATCTGTCACTGTGTTGGCACTCACGATGTTGCTGGGGATTTACCAGCAGGGTGATTCCTGCAGTGGTGCAGAAGCAGTGTCAGAGTGCAGTCATTGCATTAATGATCTATCAGGCTCTCTGCAGAGTCTGTCTTTCAACAAGATTTTCTGCCCTTTAGATTCCCAAATGATTTCCCATAGTTTTTCTGTTAGAATGTTTCAAGGCAGAGTTGGCTTATCATTTTCCTCAAGAACTCTCCCCAATAGAGGGAGACAAAGCCAAATGAGCTCTTATGACATTGCCCTTTCAATAAATATAGATTGTGATAATCAGTTCTAAAATTTCATTTAGTTCCCTGGGACTTCCTGTGTGATCCACTTCAAGATGCATAAAAGAACTCTTCTTGCACCATTCATCTCTTTTATTTTCCTTCGTAAAAATTCCTGTGGCTTGTTGTTTTACGCACACTGAGACTAGTTTAATCTGAAGTATACAGATTCTACTGTGTTGCCATAATTCAGCCAAACATTGGTTATGTTTTATTTTAAATAATTTAATTCCCCCAGGACCAGAACAAGGAAAACCTGAGCCTCTTCCCTCTCTGAAGGCTTACAGGTTGTGTATTTACCACACTGAAAAACTAGCTTGTTCTTTGTTTCCTCTCAAACCAGAAATGTTGGCTCCATGGTGATTTTCCTGGTTGGATTCCTCTCTTCTCACAATGTGAAATCCAAGAACTTTTCCTGACCCTCCTTGCTTCTTCCCCAATCCCTTCCTTCTCTCGTTCTCTCTCCCTCACTCCCTTCTTTCCTACCTTCTTTTTCTTTAGTAGCTTTACTAAGTCTAATATAGGATCCAATCACTTTTATTGCACGATTTAACGTTCTTAAGGAAATTTACAGCACCGTACAACTCTCACTACAGTTTAACTTGAGAACATCACCATCCCACAAAAAAGAAACTGTGTGTCAGTTCCCACACCCAGATTCAGGCAATCAATAATCTCTCTTTAATCTCTCTAAACTTGATTTTTATCAGAGTCATACAATATGTGGTTTACCGTGTCTGTCTTTGATTGCATGGTTTAGTATATTTGCAGTTCATCAAGCTTGTAATGTTCATTATTACATTGTTCCTTTTTGTCGCTGAATAGTATTCCATTGCATGAACATGAGGCTTTGTCTTTATCCATTCACTCGTTGATGGATACAGGTTTGTTTCCTTCTTTAGCCAGTGTAGATAATCCTGCCACAAACATTCATGTATAAAACATTGTGTAGATACGTATTTTTATTTCTCTTTGGTATATTCCTAGGGATGGAATTGCTGGGTATATAGTTAGTTTTTGTTTAACATTTTAAGATATTGCCCAAGTGCTTTATAAAGTAAATGAAACATTTTTATGTTTTCACCAGCAATGTATGAGGATTCCAATTAATTCATTTCTTCCTCCACAGTTGTTACTCTCTTTTGCACATCAGTGAAATGTATACACCGACAAAATGGCGAAAAATTGTGTCTAGGTATAGTTTTGATTGTAGTTCTCCCATTAGGAGTGAAGTATTGTTTTCATATTTAGGGACCATTTGTAAACATCTTTTATGTAAACATCACAACTCTTTTGCCAATTTTTTTATCTAAAGTTTTGGTCTTTTTTTCTTACATATATTTAATTACTCACTTAAAAGTGAAAGTGTTTTTCCTCCTTTATAAACACAGTATGTGCTCATTTTAAAAGTTCAAAAATAAAGATAGGAAGTAGGACTTCAAACTAACTGTGATGGGTTGATTGCATTTGTATTTTTTCTCTACAGAAAGTCCACCAAAATGATTGTGCTATTAAAAGTATTAACTGGGTGTTTTCCCCTTCTATATATAACTCTGACTTTCAAATAAATAGATAAATCTTTAAAAAGAAAGTATTAACCTGGAAGGACAAAAAGAACAGAGATAAATGAGCTTTGAGGGACGGAAGGTAGATGGAGGTGAGCTCACTGACTGAGGGAGACGGAGAAGCCATGTTCTAGTGGCTATAGAGAGGGATTCTGATGACAAGGACGGAAATTCACCCAACAGACACCAGGGTGGCTTCATGAAGTAATAGGCAAAGTGTTACAAGGTTGTTTCACAGAGAAGTGAGACCTCCCGCTAAGTTCCCTTGTCCACTCTGCCAGACTAAGGGACCACACATCTCCTCCCAATCCTCCCCTCCCCCAGGAAGTGGAAGTTCCTAAGAGGGGCTGGGACTAGCAAGGGAGGAGTAAGCCCATGTGTTGAACCCTGGGACTTCAGCACCACTTCTTCCTCTTCCTCCCAGTATGTTGAGCCCTGCCTAATTATCTTTGTCTGTCTACAGGAAGTTTGCCAGACAGGAAACTGTAGAATTCTCTGGAGAAGAGACTGCTACATTTGGGAGTCCTCAAAAAAAAAAAAAAAATCCCACCTCGCCACCCCGCCCCACACTCTGGTCACCCTATTCTGAAGCTCCAGAGTTGATAAACACCTCACCATGAAATGAGATGTGAACATGGAATAAAAGGCCATCCTTTATTTCAGGAAAGCTTTAGATATGCAAGGAAGAGGCACACAAAACAAAAACAAACAAAACAAAAAAAGAAAGAAACCCACAACTCCACCACACCCCCAAAGAAAATAAAAAATCAAAAGAGGGAAAAACGAACCCTTTGGAAGAGAAAAAAATCATTCTCCAGGGAACCGGAAACTTTATTTTTTTAAAATTTTATTTAATGAACATAAATTTCCAAAGTACAGCTTATGGATTACAATAGCTTCCCCCCCCCATAACTTCTCTCCCACCCACAACACTCCCCTCTCCCACTCCCTCTCCCCTTCCATTCACATCAAGATTAATTTTCAATTATCTTTATATACAGAAGATTAATTTAGCATATATTAAGTAAAGATTTCAACAGTTTGCACCCACACAGATACACAACGTGTAAAATACTATTTGAGTACTAGTTATAGCATTAATTCACAATGTCCAACATATTAAGGACAGAGATCATACATGAGGAGTAAGAGCACAGTGACTCCTGTTGTTGATTTAACAGAGATCACTTTTCAGTTAAATTTAATCACCTAAGAATAATTGTGCATTAATTACAGAGTTTAACCCATAGTTTTAAGTAGAACAAAAAAATACTAAGAGGGTAAAGTATTAAGTACTTTTTTTGTTTGTTATATAGTTTTTTTTTAATTTAATAAATGTGAATTTACAAAGTGCAACTTTTGTATTGTTGTGGCTCCCCCCCCAACCTCCCTCCCTCCTGCGGCCCTCCCCTCTCCCACTCCCTCTCCCATCCCGCCCTTCCTCGAGTTTCATTTTCAATTACCTTCATATATTGAAGATCAACTTAGTATATACTAAGTGAGGATTTCAACAGGCTGCACTCACACAACCGCACAAGGTATAGGGTATTGTTCGACTAGTAGTGTTGTTTTTAAGTTTCATAGTAAAACACATTAAGGACAGAGATCCTACCTGGGGAGCATATACCCAGTGACTCTCGTTGTTGATTTAACAATTGGCACTCTTATTTATGACATCAGCAATCACCCGAGACTCTTGCTATGAGCTGTCTATGCTATGGAAGTTTAGTCAAGGCCGTATCACAGTGGAGGTTCCTTCCTCCCTTCAGAGAAAGGCGCCTCCCTCCTTGATGGCCTGGAACAGGAAACTTTAAACAAGCAAATAAAACTATAGTATAGTCTCATAAATGCAGGAAAAGATACTGCCATCAAAAGTCAGTTACAGGATGCTATGATTAAAGAACAGAAAATCAGTCAGAACTCCTGAAAATGGAAAACATTATAACAAAAAACTGAAGTCAGTTGAGGGGGTCTTAGAAATATCTCATGAAGAATTACGAGACATGAAAGACATGGATGGCAGGGATCCAAGTACTTGAGTTATCACCTGCTGCCTCTCAGGGAGCCGTTATCAGGAAGCCGAGTCAGGAGTGGAGTAGCTGAGACCTGGCTAGGTGCTCTAATATGGATGCCAGCATCCCAAGCAACAACCTAACCCCTGCACCAAACACCCCAAGACATACTTTAAATGGCTGTGTGCTAGTCCATTGAATGGCTGTGCTGCGGTTTACTTTTGCCATTGTCGTTAGTTGTTCTCCCTGCCTACAGCCCTCACATTTTGGGAATAGCCCCCAACTCTCAACTGGAAAACAATACATCTTCCACATCAACCCTTGTGATTCTGAGAGAGAAGGGGGGAGGAGAAACACCAATCACTGTTACCTTGGCTGTGTGGTCTCAATGCTGAGGATATGGCCCCCAAGCCTGGCTGATAGGAGAATGTTCCTGGGGAGTTTACTAACCAAAACTGAAGAGCTAGAGGTGAGGTTGTAGGCCAGCCTGGAAGCCAAAGACACAGAGAAGCAGGGATGAAGAAGGGGCAACCAAGAGACCCAGCAATGTGGAGAGGTGAGCGAGAGGCAGAAGAGATGAACCTGATGCGCTCAAACTCCAGTGATCCTTGACGCTTACTGCACTCTATCTCTCCCTATAATTGGCTACCCTCGCTGATAAATGCTTTCTATTTTTCACACTTAGGTTGAAGTTGCTTTGTTATTTATAAGTTAATGAGATTTCACCAGTGGACTTCTGGAATGGAACACAATATTCAGGTTGTTTATGGCAGATACTTAATAAACTCTTATTAAATGGAATTTAATGAACTTCCCCAGAGGTAAAAATGTGACAGTGCAGAGCAGGAGCCTCAGAAACTGCATGGCCTGGGTTTGAAGTAGGGATCTGTAAGACATCAGGCAGATCATTTTGTACGTCCCTTTATTTTCATCCTCATTAGCATTGTAATCTCTATCATTTGTTGAACTCTGCATGTGGCACACACTATTCTAAGTGCTTTGTATTTATGTATAAAATAATCCTAAGGGGCAAGTCTTCATATCATTACATTGTAATGATCTGTGCAGGGGGATTAAGTGAAATAACCAAGATAAAGCATCATGGCTTTCTTTTTATCAACTCTTCCCTTCCTAACACAGTCCTGCTTTGTACCACTTTGCCAGGATTCAGAACCACGGTTCCCTGATTTCCGTACCACTTAATCAGCTTTCCCGTTACCTTTGTAGGATTCAGCCTTTGTCTCCCAGCCTTTTCATTCAGCCTGGGACATGCTCAGTAATGTCTCAGTATGGAACTTGACAAGTGGGAAGACGTATCATGTTTAGTATTGGAGAATGAAAAATCATGAAGAGATCAATTCTTTTTAATTTACAAATTTAATTCAGTACTAATAAAAGTAAACATAAATACTCTATCCTTCCATCCCTGGAATTGGGAACGTTGATTCTAAAGTACACATGGAAAAAATAATAGATAATCAGGAATAGCCAGAAACATTCTACAAAGAGCCATGAGGAGGGATTAGCCCCTGCAGGTGATAAAGCTTATTATACAGCCTTAATGTGGCCGGCGCCGTGGCTCAACAGGCTAATCCTCCGCCTTGCGGCGCCGGCACACCGGGTTCTAGTCCCGGTCGGGGCACCGGATTCTGTCCCGGTTGCCCCTCTTCCAGTCCAGCTCTCTGCTGTGGCCCAGGAGTGCAGTGGAGGATGGCCCAAGTGCTTGGGCCCTGCACCCCATGGGGAGACCAGGAAAAGCACCTGGCTCCTGGCTCCTGCCATCGGACGAGCGCGGTGCGCCGGCCGCAGCGCGCCGACCGCGGCGGCCATTGGAGGGTGAACCAATGGCAAAAAGGAAGACCTTTCTCTCTGTCTGTCTCTCTCACTGTCCACTCTGCCTGTAAAAAAAAAAAAAAATTATACAGCCTTAATAATTAAAGCAGAAGGTTATTGATACCTGAACAGGTAAACAAATCACAACATAGACTAGAAAGTTCAGACATAAGCTAATAAGAGTATTGTAGGTCACATGATGACAGTGGTATCAATCCAAACTTGGCAAGGCTGTGTGGAAGCAGATAGGGAGAAGTGCCAAATGGTACCAACTCCAGGATCATGGGAAATTTTTTTTTGACAGGCAGAGTGGACAGTGAGAGAGAGAGAGACAGAGAGAAAGGTCTTCCTTTTGCCGTTGGTTCACCCTCCAATGGCCGCCTTGGCCAGTGCGCTGCGGCCGGCGCATTGCGCTGATCCGAAGGCAGGAGCCAGGTGCTTCTCCTGGTCTCCCATGGGGTGCAGGGCTCAAGCACTGCACCTTCTCTGCACTCCCAGGCCATAGCAGAGAGCTGGAGTGGAAGAGGGGCAACCGGGACAGAATCCGGTGCCCCGACTGGGACTAGAACCCGGTGTGCCTGCGCCGCAAGGTGGAGGATTAGCCTATTAAGCCGTGGCGCCGGCCGGGAAATTTGTTTATTAAAATCATAAAAGCATTTTTCCCACTTCAGGGAATTTAACCTATAATTTTAGGCATCCACATATAAAATGGTGGGTATGTAAAAGTTATTTGCTGTAGCATATTTATAAGGTGAATAACAAGTGTCTTTCGATAGAGGATTGGATAAATAAACTGTGGTGCAGCCGCATGTTAAAATACCATTCAGTTCCACTAAAAACAGTGAAAGTTTCTTATATGAAAGGAAAGGGAAAAATTGAAATTCAGAACAATGTTTCCTATATTACCTTTGTGTAAGAAAGGGGGCACTTAAGAATACATCTTTGTATTTGCACGTGTCTGCATCCACAGAAAGCAGCACAGTAAAGTTGTATCTGTTGCTAAGAGTATTCATCTATGAGGAAAGGAGGATTTGCTGGAAAGGCAGAGAAATGAAAGCAAGTCTTGTAAATGCATATTTTATTAAATTGGCTTGCTCTGTTGAATCATAGGTTTACATTACCCAGTCTAATAAAATGAAAGTAAGAACTTAAAAATGTAAGCAGCTAGTACTCACTGTGTGTTAGATGCTGTGCTAAGCTTATAAATACATCATCTCATTTCATCCCCACAAAAGCCTGCGGGATTTTATTTTAATCTCAGTTTTATAGATGAGAAAAAGATATAGCTAAAGCTCTTTGTCTGTCAATCCACATCCCCCGTGTCTTCAGGCTCTCATTCAATACCAACTTCCTGGCAGTCTTCATGGACTATTTCCTCACAATCTCAGACAGCTGTTTCTTGGATCTCTTTAGCAATTAAACACCCAGTTCACACCATGTTATTTTTCATGGCAACATCTTTAAGACCTGCTGCCTCTTCCTGCTCCATCTCTCTGTAATGTATGTGTTGTATAGCATAGTTTCCATATTAGTCTCCTCTCCTACAGTGCTGCCAGGCACATTCAGTCACCACGCAATAAATTACAGACATTAACCTAGATAATAACACTTATTTGTGTAGGTCCATGGCATTTACATAGTCTTTAATTCAAGGGAATATCCCTAACCATGTCAGGTAAGTTTTAATATCCTGATTATACAGAAAAGGAGAACGAGCCTCAGAGAGAATCAGAAAGATTATCTAGGAGTCAGGGCTGGGACTTCTGACTCTAAGATAAGGCATCTTTTCATTACACCACAGCCATCTCTAGTTAGTTTCCCAGAAAACATCTGGCTGAACCATATTTATTGCAGGAAAATATCTGAGCCAATAATTCTAGGAATGAGGACACTGGAATAACTCAATTCACATTGAATATTTTAAGAAATTGCCGAAGTTGCTTTAAAAAGTGAATGCCACGTTTTATATTCCCATGAGCAGCGAGGGAAGACGCCAGCTAACCCATATCTTTACCGACAGTTATTATTCTGTTACATACTGGAGAGGTGTACCTGGTGAGACAATGGTGGAAAATGGTATTAAAGGACAGTTTTCAATAGAAGTCTATTCTGAGTCAAGTTCAGCATATGCAAATATGGTCTACACCCAACAGTGTCAACATCATCTGAGGCTTGATAAAAATGTGAACTCACAAGTCTCATGGGGGCCTACAGAATCAGAGTCTGTATTTGACCATCCCCAGGTGGTACCTAGGAACATACAAGTTTTAAAGTCCTACTGTAAAACACTGTTCAATGACAATTTTCTGTGATATGGCCATAAGCTCTCCATCATGCGGATCCGAAAGAGGGGTGGCTTCATTCCCCGATCCTCGATTCTGCAGATTTTGAGGAACATCTCTTAAACTTCTCTGAAAAGCCTCCTGAGACATTTTGATGTGAAGAGCCACAACTCAAGAGCCAGGAAAGAAGTCTATACTCTCCCATCACACTGCCAGTGCTTCTCTCTGTCACTGAAAAGATGTTCTGTGCTTGTGGTTTTAAGTTCACTTATTTATTTTTATTTATCTAAAAGGAAGACACACACACACACACACACACACACAGAGTCTTCCACCTGCTGGTTCATCCGCCAAACGTCTTCAGCAGCTAAGGCTGGAAGCCAGGAGCCAGGGACTCCATCATTGTTTAACCGTGTGAACAGCAGGGACTCACGTATTTGCACCATTAACTGCTGCCTCCCAGGGTTCACAAAGTGGTACTGTGGCTGTGAAGCAGAGGAGGCAGGACTCAAAACCAGGCACTCCAATATGGGATGCAGGCAGCCCAGGTGGCAGCTTCACCCAATGTGTCCCAGCGTCTGCATTGTTCTCTGCTGTACATTGGCAGTGGTAGAACATTTCAGTCCTTGGGGTTTCCAGCACCACAGTAAAATGGACTCCAGATTGTGCTGAGGTTTCTGATTAGCCTGATCCAAGTGCTTTAGGGCTAGAATTACCTTTGCCTGACTTGTTACCTGTGACACCAAGTTTGCTGACTGTTTCTGTATTCCAAAGGCCATTGCTGTGCCAGTCAACTTAACAGCGTGTGTACTTTATTGATAGTTAAAAAGAATTTTTAAGATATTTGTTTGTTGGTTTTCTTTTAAAGTGTAGGGAAAAGATGTTTCAGGTTACAAAGATAGATTTAAATCACAGGGTTCTTCACCAGGAAGGAGCAGTAGAAAAAATTGTAATTGAACACAATTTTCTATATTTTCCTAAAACCCTCAAGTGGCTATTTGCTTTATTTTTAGGTTTTAAAATCATTTAAAATATGCAGATATTTCAGTTTTCCCTGAAGGAAGAAGATTTTGAGGTTTAAAATCTAGAAAATTCGAAGAAGTGTAAGGGGAAGGGATAGAATAACCTCTAAGTTCAGTGTTGAACATTTTGTTCTGTCTCCCTCTACTCTTTTTGCTGTAGTAGAGCTCTTTCTTGCTCTTACTTATTTCTCTGCAACTTGTCATGGGAAACTTGTTTTCAGAGCTCTTGTTTCATTATGACAAGGACAGTGATCAAGCTCTCTCACAGAGAGCAGCAGCAGGAGTCAGCCAGAGCCGCACGGAAAGGACACAAATAGAAAAGGAACTGGACCAGCTCCAGACAGCTGGGATTTCATCTTCCTTTGATTCTAGGACTTTAGGCAGAAATCCCCAAGCCACAGATGAGACTGTGGATCCTTCTGCTCTGAACCCCACATGCTCACATCTCAGCCTGCACAGCTGCTAGCTGGACTGGTGGTGCTGCCCGTGACCAAGCTTATAGCTGGGAAGAAATTTCTCCCACGGGGTGGAAGATCCACCTGTTGTGTAAGGTCTGTTTCTTGGTCCCAGTAGAGACAGGACATGTTTCTTTTTTATTCTCTGGATGGTAATGTAGACTCGTGGAAAGCACTTTGAATTCAGTGTCACGCAGCCCTGGGCTCTAACTCTAACTCGATCACTTAGTTTTCTGATACTGAGTACTGTTATCAAGCACTGTGAGTCTTAGTGTGTTAGTCAGCTTTCAGTGCTACATCGAAACCCTTGATGGCCGGCGCCGTGGCTCAACAGGCTAATCCTCTGCCTTGTGGCGCCAGCACACCGGGTTCTAGTCCCGGTTGGGGCGCCGGATTCTGTCCCGGTTGCCCCTCTTCCAAGTCAGCTCTCTGCTGTGGCCCGGGAGTGCAGTGGAGGATGGCCCAAGTGCTTGGGCCCTGCACCCCGTGGGAGACCAGGAAAAGCACCTGGCACCTGGCTCCTGCCATCGGATGAGCATGGTGCACCGGTCGCGGCGGCCATTGGAGGGTGAACCAACGGCAAAGGAAGACCTTTCACTCTGTCTCTCTCTCTCACTGTCCACTCTGCCTGTCAAAAAAAAAAAAAAAAAAAACCCTTGAGATAAGCTACTGATGAAGGAAAGGGATGCTTATTTAGCTGACAGTTTTGAAGGTTCAAGTCTGAGATCAGGCGGCCCCACTGGTTTGGTATATGGTAAGAGTGATAGAGTGTATGTGGGAAAAGAAGCAAATGGCAATGCAATGAGCAGAAAGAGTGGCGGGGCCCAACTCAGCTTTTATAACCACATACTCATGAGAACAACTTGTGGAGGGCACACTTCCAGTGGTCTAAGGACCTCTCATGAAGCCCACCTCCTAACATCAAAATTGAATGAAATTTCTACCCTCTTTGTACTATGACTTTTTTTTTTAAAGATTTTTATTTATTTATTTGAAAGGTATAGTTACAGACAGTGAGAGGAAGAGACAGAGAGAAAGGTCTTCCTTCTGTTAGTTCACTCCCCAAATGCCTACAACAGCAAGAACTACACTGATCCAAAGCCAGGAGCCAGATGCTGGGTTTAAAGTCTGGCACAAATTTAGGGACCAAATCAGGTTTAAACCACAACACTTGGTTTTTGTAGCTGTGAGACAAGTATTACTTCCCCTCTGAGGAAGCCAAGACTCTACAGTGGAAAGGATACGCCCAAGAGCATCTATATCGTTAGGGATATGGTAACTGGGATCTAATATTTGCCCTACAGGGTCATTGTGAAGAGTAGGGATGATGGGTGCTCGTTCTCTGCAGCTTAATAGACCTTTAACAGAGGCCAGCTACTGCTATCACTGCCCATCTCTTTAGTCATCTCTTTTGTAGGCTTATACCACACCAACTCTTAATTTTGGCTTCACATCACATTTCTCTGTGTCTATTAAGTAAATTCCCTCTGGAGTTCATAGAATCCCAAGCTACCACCAGGGCTCTCCTAAGATTTCAAATTCTCTCTAACACATATTTGCTTGCTGGTGGCAAAAAAGACCACAATAAAGAATAAAACCTTGCCTGTGTGTTTTGAGAACCTCTAATCTCACAGGGGAAACACACAGCTTAGACACAGGATAGAATTAGAGAGCAGTGAGAGAGCAGAAGCACTCCAATGTGCTGAGCGTAATGTTCTATGCCTCTGTCTGCTTCCGAATTCCATTCTTGCTTTATTAAACAATGTTGCCATGCTGCTGACTCATATTCAGCTTCTAGACCTCCAAGATTGTAATGTTTGTCTGCAGCATGTATGCATAATGAGTCAGAATATCCTATTGCACATAATATTTCTCTAGTGTACTGTACTGGGGGCAGTTTTCCCTGACACTTGTTCTCCTTGGCATTTGTTCCCATCATTGTTCATTCTGTGTGTATCTGATAATTTTTTCTATGCTGTAAACCTTAGAACAGGATACAGCAGAAAATATATTTGATGTATGTTTTCATATTTTCTTTCTGTACCTTGATTCAAATACCTAGAGTATTAGGGAGAGAGGGGAGAAGGAAAGATCCCAGTTACCATGTCCCTAACGATATAGATGCTCTTGGGTGTATCCTTTCCACTGTAGAGTCTTGGCTTCCTCACAGGGGAAGTAAGACTACATCAGAACTAAGACATTTTGCTACTCTACATAGGCGCACTAAGGGTTTTTATAAAAGTACTTTATTACATTTTTATTTGTTACTCGTATTTCCTTTCCAGTGAAAGTTCTGTCTCTTTGCTTTTCTTATTTTTAATTGACATATAAAATTATACATTTATAAATTGCATGTATATATTTTGTAATGTTTAAATCCATAAACATCTCTATCTCCTGAAAAAAAAGTATCATTTGTTTATGGTGAAAACATTATAAAATCCTCTTTTTGATATTTTGGAATGCAGAGTATGTTGTCATTACCCACAGTCATCCTACTGTTAAAGGAACACCAGAACTTACTTCTTCTCTAACTGTAACTTAGTACCAGTTGCCAACCTTCTCTCCGTGAGTTTCTGCCCTTTACTCTTTAGGCACTGATGTTGAAGTGAATTATTTCACCAATAGGCAGTATGCCAGTGCCAAGTCTGTCTGTAGGACTGTAGCTTTTTTCTCTAAAATGCTAACAGCATAATTCTGAGTGTTTCTCACATCCTGATGAGTCCACCATACAGACCATTATATAGGTGGGATCAGCTATAAGGCAACACAGAGGAAATGACTAGCAGGGGTAAATGCTGGCTCCCTGGTTTCTTAGAAATCAAAGGAGTGTGCTGGGTACCAACAATCTAATGTGAGAGCTCCCTCAGGCTATGTCCTGTGGAAGATGTTTCAAAATGAACCAGGACTACAGTGTCTTGCTTCAAAGAGGTCTCACCTAGTGCAACTGATGTGATGGGGCAAAGGGTTAGCAGTGACACAGGGTTCCATAAGAGCAATGTATGCTTCCATCCACAGGGGGAATGTGCAGGAGAACCAAACAGAAAGGTGGAAATAGGGGAGACTTCATGAGATCATCTCATAATTTGCTTTCTACAGATAACACAACACATGACAATATCCAGAGTGGTCAAATGATCAGATATTTAGGTAAGAATTGTTGCCTCAGTCAACTTTGGGTGTTTTGGCAAGCTCTCAATGTATGGTAGAGTTTTAAATATGGGGAAATATATTTGTGCCCTGAAATGAATGGGCCATTTTATCTGCATAATGGTTTGAACTATTAATAGTGCTAAAATTTTAAAAAGCCTAGCTCTTCATTAAACACTGATGCCCACTGATGCTGATGAAAAACTCCATAGTTAGTAAGGCACCTTTGTCACATGAGAAGGCTGATCAGAGGTTCTTGTCTTTGTGCAAGAAAGAATTTCAGAGGTGAGACAGGGAGTAGTAGTAAGTGAGGTGGCAAAGTTTAATGAAGAGAATACCCCTATCAGACCAGGCAGGCATCTCAGGACAGAACTGAAAGCCTAGTCTGTATAGAGTGGAGGGTTTTACAGATATGGGTAATGGGGCTTCTATTTCTCAGACAACCCCAACTCCCTTCTGTAATACTGCTAGGTAGAGATCTTTGTGGATACAGTGGAATTCATGAAATTCCTCCCAAGATATTTTATTTTATTTTAAATATTTATTTATTTAATTGAAAAGCAGAGTTACCGAGAGGCAGAGGTAGAGGCAGAGAGAGGGAGAGAGAGAAAGAGAGAGAGAGAGAAAGGTCTTCCATCCTCTGGTTCACTCCCTGATTGGCTGCAACAGCCAGAACTGAGCTGTTCTGAAGCCAGGAGCCAGGAGCTTCTTCCAGGTCTCCCACCTGGGTGCAAGTGCCCAAGGATTTGGGCCATCTTCTGCTGCTTTCCCAGGCCATAGCAGGGAGCTGAATCAGAAGTGGAGCAGCTGGGACCTGAACCAGTGCCCATATGGGATGCTGGCACTGCAGGTGGAGTCTTTACCTATGCCACTGCACTGGGCCCCTCCCACAGTGCTATTGGACCTAATAGCCCTCTTGGTGGGAGAAAGCTGCAGACCCACCTAACAAGCTTATCAAACAAGAGCTGGACTGTTGATGTGCAAATGCTGGTCTGCTTTCCAGGCTTGCTTCTACATTCCTCCCCCTCACTCAGCTGACAAAAATTCCCAGTTCCCTCAGTCTCTCACACACATAGGCTAATATTTATCTTGCTACCTGACATTTCCCTTTCATGAGAAGTAACCCAAAATCTTATGAGGATGGAATAGGTGAAGGTCTGTTTTCTGTATCTTCCTCAAGCAGGCATATGAGCATAGATAGAGCGGGTTATGGGTATTCCCTGTTTGCTGTCTATCCTACGGCATTTAGAGTTGGCCTAAGAAAAGACTGTCCTGTGTGGTCCACAAGGCTGGTCACATCACCCAACAGGATAGGCTGGAAACTCTGATGCATGACCACCTGGAGCTAAATGGTTATATTCTGTTAGGGACAAAACAAACAAGGGCATTAAAATCACATGATCCAAAGAAGAGCAGTAAGGACATGGAAACCATAGGGCCAAGGAGAGGCAGCAGCACGAATTTCCAGAAATTCCAACCCTGTTTGGTCTTTTCCTGGAGTTGTCTGGCCTTACACAGAAAATGGCAAACCTGATTTTGACTTGTTCTATTTATTTTATTTTATTTTATTTTTTTTGGACAGGTAGAGTTATAGACAGTGAGAGAGAAAGACAGAGAGAAAGGTCTTCCTTCCGTTGGTTCACTCCCCAAATGGCCACCACGGCTGGCGCTGTGCCGATCCAAAGCCAGGAGCCAGGTGCTTCTCCTGGTCTCCCATGGGGTGCAGGGCCCAAGCACTTGGGCCATCCTCCACTGCCCTCCCAGGCCACAGCAGAGAGCTGGACTGGAAGAGGAGCAACTGGGACTAGAACCCAGTGCCCCTGTGGGATGCCAGCGCCGCAGGTGGAGGATTAGCCATGTGAGCTACAGTGCCAGCCCCTTGACTTGTTCAGTTTCATTGTCTCAAAAAGCATTTTTAAAGAATGGCACCAATGTCCCTTTGGATAGCAGTTATCATGTCCAACTGCCTTTCTCTTGTGAAGGACTGGGCTTAGCAACCCTGGTGTGGGGGCCCCAGTCACCACAGATTTTCACTGTCTGAAGGCTGTGGTTTTTTCTCTTTCCAAAAGGAGGGGGCCCTGTAATGGCTTCCTCTTGAGAGCCTGATTTAGCAGCATCACCATTTTTCTCAAATCTGGGGATTTACAAACTTAAACAAATACCAGAGCAATCTTAAGGTTGTAGGAATAAGAAATTCTACATGGAATTCTTATCCTCTCTGCAGCCACTCTTTGTTTCCCAGAGGTGAGAATGAGCCCTAAATAGTTAACTTCCTGACAGATCAGTTGTACTTTTTCCTTGGACATCTGGTAACCACATTCTGTTAAGAAGTTAAGGGTACTAGTCACATAGCCCAATGCTGGAGTCTCAGGTTAAGGAACAAAGTAGCAGTTCATATACATTTTGTTAATTAATTTTTTTGAGAAGTCAGGTGGTCTTTTTTTAAAAAAGGGTTTTTATTTATTTATTTGAAAGTCAGAGTTACACAGGGAGAGGAGAGGCAGAGAGAGAGAGAGAGAGAGAGAGAGAGAGAGAGAGAGAGAAAGAGAGAAAGAGAGAAAGAGAGAGGTCTTCCACCCGATGGTTCACTCCCCAGATGGCTGCAACGGCCAGAGCTGAGCCGATCTGAAGCCAGGAGCCAGGAGCTTCTTCCAGTCTCTCACATGGGTGCAGGGGCCCAAGACCTTGGGCCATCTTCTACTGTTTTCCCAGGCCATAGCAGAGAGCTGGATTGGAAGTGGAGCAGCCAGGTCTTGAACTGGCGCCCATATGGGATGCTGGCACTTCAGGCCAGGGTGTTAACCCACTGCACCACAGCGCTGGCCCTTATACATTTCAGATTGTCCTTCTACCCACTACCTCAAGAGATTGGTCCTTTAGGTGCTCTGCAAGGGCTTGTACAAATAGGTGGGGTTTGTCTATAAATCTATGTGGCAGCACTGTCCAGGTTAGCTGTTATTTTATGACATTTTGCAAACCCATTTAAATGTGTTTCTATTCTGTTCCATTTGTCTATCCATCTGTTTCTGTACCAGTACCATGCTGTTTTGATAACTACTCCCCTATAGTATGTCCTGAAATCTGGTTTTGTGTTGCCTCAGACTTTCATTTTGTTGTACAAGATTGCTTTAGCTTTTCGAGGTCTCCTGTGCCTCCACATGAATTTCAGCATCATTTTTTTGAGATCTGAGAAGAATGTCTTTGGTATTTTGATTGATATCTCTTGAATCTATAAATTGCTTTTGGGAGAATGGGCATTTTGATGATATTGATTCTTCCAATCCATGAGCATGGAAGATTTTTCCATTTTTTGGTATCCTCTTCTATTTCTTTCTTTAAGGTTTTGTAATTCTCATTGTAGAGATCATTGACGTCCTTGGTTAAGTTTATTCTAAGGTATTTGATTGTTTTTGTAGCTATTGTGAATAGGATTGATCTTAGCAGTTCTTTCTCAGCCTTGGCATTGCCTGTGTATACAAAAGCTGTTGATTTTTGTCATTGATTTTATATCCTGCTACTTTGCCAAACTCTTCTATTAGTTCTAATAGTCTCTTAGTAAAGTTCTTTGGATCCCCTAAATAAAGAATCATATCATCTGCAAAGAGGAATAGTTTGACTTCTTCCTTCCCAATTTGTATTCCTTTAATTTATTTTTCTTGCCTAATGGCTTTGGCTAAAACTTCTAGGACTATATTGAATAGCAGTGGTGAGAGTAGGCATCCCTGTCTGGTACCAGATCTCAGTGGAAATGCTTCCAACATTTCCCCATTCAATAGGATGCTGGCTGTGGGTTTTTCATAAATTTCCTTGATTATGTTGAAGAATATTCCTTCTATACCCAATTTGCTTAGAGTTTTCATCATGAAAGCTTGATGCATTTTATCAATTGCTTTCTCTGCCTATATTGAGATAAGCATATGGTTTTTCTTCTGCAGTTTGTTAATGTGGTGTATCACATTGATTGATTTGGGAACATTGAACCTCCCTGCATACCAGGGATAAATCCTACTTGGTCTGGGTGGATGATCTTTCTGGTGTGTTGTTGAATTCTATTGGCCATAATTTTATTGAGGATTTTTGCGTCTATGTTCATGAGGGATATTGGTCTGTAATTCTCTTTCTCTGCTGCATCTTTTTCAGGTTTAGAAATTAAAGTGATGCTGGTCACAGAAAGAATTTGAAAGGATTCCCTCTTTTTCGATTGTTCTGAATAGTTTGAGAAGAATTGGAGTTAGTTCTTCTTTAAATGTCTGGTAGAATTCAGCAGCGAATCCATCTGGTCCTGGGCTTTTCTTTGTTGGGAGGGCCTTTATTACTGATTCAATTTCTGACTCAGTTATGGATCTGTTTAGGTTTTCTATGTCTTCCTGGTTCAATTTAGGTAGGTTGTATGTGTCCAGGAATCTATCCATATCTAATAGATATCCCTGTTTGACCAACAGTTTTTCTTTCTTCTCTGCTTCTCTCTCTAACTCTGCCTTTCAAATAAATAAATCTTTTCTTGAGGTGGCATGAATCTCCTTCAATAATGCACCCCATTTACTCTGAATGGACTAGGAGGAGAGCTCTCTCTAATAAAATGCTGGCATGGAATATGTGGCTCTTATTTGTAGTAGAAACCGCGTGGTCCTACTTGCTTTGTCAACAATGGCTTTAGGTTCTGTTTCCTCAACAATGATCAGTGTGGGAGCCAGGCAGAGCGAAGGGTTTCCTCAGCTTAGGGCCAACAGGGTCTCAAGCTTTGACCCAGAAGTTCTTTGATCTTCAGGGCAGTTCCATTTCCAGTAACTTGGCTTTTGGTGGAGCAGACATCAGTTTCCCAGAGCCAAACTTCTAAAAATAACAGGTCTTTGCCTAATGCCCTGGTTTTCAATGTTGATAGCAGATATTCTTCATGGGTGGACTGGCCTTGTTGGGTACATCTGACAGCACACCACATATAGAGCAAGTATCAACTAGACTTGCTGTGTATCTTCACACTGCCCCTTCCGCCTAGCTCACTCCTCTTCCTCCTGGTCTGTGTTAAAGTAAATCATGGAGGCAGCCTTTAGAATGTCAGCCAGGCCGGCGCTGTGGCTCACTAGGCTAATCCTCCGCCTGCGGCGCCGGCCCCCCAGGTTCTAGTCCTGGTTGGGGCGCCGGATTCTGTCCCGGTTGCCCCTCTTCCAGGCCAGCCCTCTGCTGTGGCCCGGGAGTGCAGTGGAGGATGGCCCAAATCCTTGGGCCCTGCACCCGCATGGGAGACCAGGAGGAAGCACCTGGATCCTGGTTTCGGATCAGTGCAGTGCGCTGGTCGCAGCTGCCATTGTAGGGTGAACTAAGGGAAAAAGAAGACCTTTCTCTCTGTCTCTCTCACTGTCCACTCTGCCTGTCAAAAAAAAAAAAAAAAAAAAAAAGAATGTCAGCCAATGGGGTATTTGTTTCCTTCCCAAAGTTCTGAAGCCTCTTTTCTAATATCAAGAGCAACCCAAGCTACAAATTTACAGTCAGGGCCATGTTCTGACATGACTTATCTTTTCCTGTGAGTTAAGACAGTGTCCACGAGAACTGTGTCCTTATTATGTACAAATTTTTGAAGTCATCGGTAAAACTTTCTATCTCTCTTTAATTTACTTTGAAAATGGGACTTCCATCCATTTACTGTGCTCCTGGCAGAATTGACCTGGCTCTCACTTTTGGTCCATGCTTCTTGGTCTTCTTATTTATATTGTGGCCAAATAGTGTTACAGAAAAAGATTAATCATCTCTTTTTTAAGGTCTGCAGATCAAACTATGCATCCCAGTGAAGAGTCACAGGTACAGAGAGTCAATTTCCCATCTAGAAGGGAGTAGAGAACAAGCGATGCCTCCTTGATCGAGTTCTCACTCAGGAAACAACTGGTGGCTTTTCTCTGGGTTTTTGTACTTAGCCAGTTTTTAGCACAAAACCTGTCTTCCTGGGCTTTCAGACTAAAACTGTGCTCACCATGTAAACCTGCTTCCTGGGCTTTTGCACTTAGCTGATGCTCACTGAATAACCCAAACTCAATCTTCCCTGAGTCTTCTCTCTTGCCCCTTCCCCTTGTGTGGCAGTGGACAATGATCAGCTCTAGCACCTGGTTCCAAAAGCAGTGGTTGACCCAGCTGCAACTTTAAAATCTGGGGGTCAAACTGTGGCCAGTTTTTGAGAATGCATCCTAGTGGTGAGTCACAGGGTAATGAGGGTTTGCTCCTCATCTGAAAGAGATTAGAGGAGAAACTGGCAGATGTCCCTGCTGTTCAAAGGGGAGAACAGTGTCCCTGTTTTACCTCCTCACAGTTCACAAAAGTTTCTCCCTGGGCTTCCAGACTTTCACTGTACTAGCCTGTGGATTATGAGTCATGGGTTTCAGACTTAACCAGCATTTAACTAGTCCTCATTATGTAACCCATAAATTTTTATTCATATTTGAGTTCAACACATAACACAAACTTTTGGATTTTGGGACATATCTAGTGTTAGTATTCATGGCATAACATAGCTCTGAGCATCTCTATCTCTCTTTTTGAAACCTTCCCTCCCTTCTGGCTGGACCCTCCTGCTTTTGGCCCATATTTGACCTGGAAATACCTCGTTATTCAGTGCTTAGCTTTCCTGAGCCTTTGTCCAACCTCCTTTTAAAAGAATCCAGCTTGTTTGTTTGGAGAGCAAAACAACCTGTTGACTCTTCAGTCATCAAAGGCTGCAAGGTGGCTGGAAAAAACAGCTGCATGGCAGCTTCTGCATAGTTCCTAGAGCTCCCCATCCTCATCATAGGCATCCTGCCCAGGGGCAAAGACTCCCCATGGGTACATTGCTTGACCGGTACACAGGCAAGTGACATTCCCCACCTCTGGAGCTGTTAACTCTTAGTGCCAAGACACGCTGGGTACCTTGAGAGGGCAGGGGAAGGGCTGCAAAGATGGGAGTACAATGGGGAAGGGCAGCCAGCTCCACATCTCAATTTCAAACTGGCTGTGATCAGATACTGGAAATGAGAGAGAGAGAGAGAGACAGAGAGAGACAGAGAGAATACATACCCATTACCCCCCACCATAATGCAGGACAAGCCAGGTCCATTCTAAAGCTGTAGGGGAGGGGACCACTGTGGATTAAGTCCTATCAATTCTAGAAGATATGTGCAGTGATTGACTCTGACACATAAAACATCAGATCTTTATAAAAGCACAGCTGAAGTCTGGCATCATTTCATAATTTGACAACACATTTTAAATAGTCTAAATTATCTCAAAAGCTATTATCTCTGCAGTTTGAGAATTCCATCCTTTTAGATTTCCAGGGATCCAACTGGAAGTCTCAAAGTCAAAAGACTCAGTTCACAATTTTAAATATAAATAATTGTCAGAGGTTCAAACTATTAGGTCAAAATAATAGTATTGTAATTAATTTATTCTGAACATTTTAGCAAAAGCTAAAATGGACCAGATCTAATCGAAGTTAGATGACTCAAACATTTTGAAATAGATAGATAGTGTTAACTCCTTTAATAATCAGTTCTCCAAGCAATCAAGACTTAATAAAGACAACAGAAAACACAAAAAACCTTCCCAAGATGCATAAAATCCCCACTAGCTAGATCGGTTACAGAAACCCAGACAAACCTTGATTAAAAGGATTAGCATGTGACATCAATATATGATCCCATTACTTAGGGCAGTTAAAAATATGAACAAACAAAGAAATTCAGGTAATTCCATTATCTGAGCTTCTAAAATGGAGAACTAACTTTAGAATTATTTCCTTCTAATCTCACCCATCCTAATCTCAAACAGCACCTCAATTTCCACAAACCTTTTAAAACACACTTACTCTTTTCTTTCTATCAAAAAATTCTTAACCTTTGTCACCAAGAAAAATCCTAATGCTTATAGTTTCCTGTAAACCTTCTTTTCCTGCCTACTGGTTCCTTCAATTCACATCCTGAAACAGTCTCCTAACACCTCTGAGTTAAGAGAAAAGCATCTTTTAAAAGAGCATACACAATTTTAACTCCTAATTACTTTAAAGTAGTTTTTGAACTTTGGAGGAATTAAGTAGGAAATAGGTATTTTTTACATCTTAGATTATGTAATTATACCTTACCAAAGTTGTGAACCTGAGAAATCACAACAAAATCTTCAGCCTACAAGACACTTAAGTATAGAACCAAAAATGTTTCATTATAATACATAGCACCATGAATCTAATTGCAAACATTTTCAGAGAATCATAACTGTGGATGACAAAAGACTTAAAAACAGCCATGATCTCAATAATGACTCAGAAATTTACAGCATTTTAGAAAGCACAACAAGAGTTCACAGACTGTTTTACCCTTTCAGATCTTGGGATTTCTAATGGATGACAGCGCTGATCAAAGAGTTCTGAGTTTAACAAGACATGTGTTGACCCCAACAATAGAACAGAGAGATCTTAAATTGGTGGCCAGAGAAACTTCCATAATTTAGCTAGCAAGAAAATGAGAGCCCTCTGGGTCTGAGAGGACAGGAGGCTTGCCCTTGCTAGTCTATAAAAAACTTAAGAGGAACACATGGCTTTGCAACAGGTCTGACTGGTGGTTAAAAACAGCAGTTTAAGATGGGTTATCTTAAGACCAGTCTTGCCGGATGCTTTTTCAAAATGGTGATAAAGGAAGGAGGGGCATGTGGCATCCTTCAGTGGGGAAGGCCAACTGAGGCTAGGTGTTGGGCCTTGGTTGTACAAATGCAACATTGCCCCTACTTCCCGACATTGGAAACAAAGGAGAACTGGTAGTGAGCAGACACTGGGCAGGTCAGGCAAGACAGTAGGGTCAAGAGGGCCCAGGTAGCATTCAAAGGAAAGTAAGTTGGCCTCTGTCTCTTATAAGATGCCCTGACATGACTGGTAGTGGGGAGTGGGCAGTTTTGGGGTCATCTTACTGCTTGACTCGTGCCTGCATGAGTACAGAAAGGAGATTTTGACTAAAAGAAAGACAGAACAGGGAAATGCCAAGGTGTCTAGCTTCTTTTCTTTTCTTTTCTTTCTTTCTTTCTTTCTTTCTTTCTTTTTTTTTTTTTTGACAGGCAGAGTGGACAGTGAGAGAGAGAGACAGAGAGAAAGGTCTTCCTTTACCGTTGGTTCACCCTCCAATGGCCGTTGCGGCCGGTGCTGATCCGAAGCCAAGAGCCAGGTTCTTGTCCTGGTCTCCCATGGGGTGCAGGTGTTAGGGCCGTGCCGGAGTAAAGAATACACCAAGAGACAGTCTCTTATGCAAAACGCAAGTAGAGTATTTTATTGACCAGCATGCTGGGGTCGCAGCGTCACAAATGTGAGCGAGCAACCCTGAGTACAAATCGCATCAGCTTTTTATAGTCACACAAAAGCTTTGAAGAATCTGTAGAACATATTTCACATGGGAACCCAGGAAACAGGGGAATCCAGTAAGCACAGGTGCAAGGTACAGATAACATCAGATATTAGCAAGATTTACAACAGGTAAGGGTCACTTTTATCATACATTTCCTAAGGTTAAATAAAACTCTAAGTTCATCAACTGGGTGCCTGTCAAGGTGAACAGGTTTGTATGGGTTTTGGACAAGGCCACATTCCAGTATTATCTCTTCCTGTCCCAGCACCATTATGTCTGTTCAGTAAGAACAGGCCTCAACCCCTCCTTGAGTCAGGAATTTAGAAAGTAGGTCAAAAGTTAATCTGGCAAGGGTCAGAAGAGGAAGGCGGGGTGGGTCCTGCTTAGTTTTAATATTCTTTCACAGGGCCCAAAGACTTGGGCCATCCTCCATTGCACTCCTGGGCCACAGCAGAGAGCTGGACTGGAAGAGGAGCAACCTGGACAGAATCCGGCACTCCGACCGGGACTAGAACCCAGGGTGACGGCACTGCAGGCGGAGGATTAGCCTAGAGAGCCGTGGCGTGGGCCCCAAGGTGTCTAGTTTCAACCAAAGTGTGGGCAAGCCTCGTTCTCCATGAAATATCCCTAACAGGATTGACTGTGGGGATTTGGCAGGTGTGTCGTTTCACAGTGTGCCTGTGGACAGTGGACATTTTCTTGAGGCTGGCAGGTGCCTAATGCAATCTCCTGTGTTCCACTTCTGGCTTTTCGTCTCCCAGGAGACAATGGTACCATGAAAGCATTTTCCCAGGTACCATGAAAGCATTTACTGTGATGCTCAACCCGTGCCTGCCAGAGTGTAGTAGGGAGTCTTTGGGTGCCACTAGACAAGGCAAGTGAAAGGACAGAAGCAGGCTGGACATGGAGCATGCTTCAGGGCGAGGTTGCTCCGGAATTACTGCTGCCCTCATTCTCTCCTGACTGGCTCTGCCAAATGTGTTACCAGAAAGGAGTTTCAGATGAGAAACAAAGAATAGTAAGCGAGGCAGCAAAGTTTAATGAAGAGAATACAGCTGATGGAAAGAACTGAGAGCCCCATCTGCAGTCAGACTGGGGTTTCTATAGATATGAGCATGGGCCAGTTCATTTCTCCACCTCTAATCCTATTTGGTATTGCTGGAGAAGCCCTGTCTGGGAGTGGTGGAATTCATGAAATTCCTCCCAGGACTTAACCAGCACAGTGTTACCGAACCTAATAGCACCCTTGGGGCTATGAAGCTAATGTCCACCTGTTGCCTAAGACCTTGGATGCTTTCCTCATAATTAATGACTTTTTGTAAAGAAATGGTCTGGGATGTCCAAATACATGACTCTTCACCTGTTCATTGAATCATTCATCAGATATATTTTAAGCATTTCTTAATTATGCATTATGTTATAAAGTTTCCAAATTCTTTCACATTATCTCATTAGAACCATACAATAGTCTTCCAAGCAAGTAAGTATAATTTGTCCCATTTGAGGCAATGAAGAAGCAGTGCATTTGGAACTCAAGGAGATAAAACAGTCCCATTTCAACCTGGGATTTATAAAAATTAACTACTTAGGGGCTTCAGTGCTCAGATAGATTAAGTGATTTTCCTAAGGTCATTCTCTTATTAAGTGACAACTCCATGATACTATCCAAGGCTTTTGACTTGAGTCTGTTTTTCCTTCATATTGGTTCTTAACATCAATAAGTGCATGAGAATTATTAAAACATAAGCATTATTAAAATCCTATTCCAGAGGATATGAGGGGGTAAGGGTGCTGGAGAGAGAATGGGCAAAAATTTGTATTTCAACAAGTTTGCTGGTAACACTGAACCTGCTGGCCTGAAGACCACATGGTGAGAATTACAGGCTGTTCAATGTGTGGTCCCAGCAGGTGTCACCCAGGAGCTCCTTACAAATGCAGATTTTGAGACCCCACTGAATTACAATCTGCATTTTAACAAGTGCTCTGGATGATCTGTATGCAAAGTAAAATCTGAAAAGCACTGCTATACACCCCAGCTGGCAGTTTGCAGGGCACTGTACTGGACCCTGCAGAGACAGGAGACAATAATCATAATTTTTTTTAGTAGGGAATTTTCTATATGGCAAGCACCCCTCTAAGCACTTTAGACATATCATCTCATTTAATTTTCACATGTTCTTATGAATAAGATACGAAAATTACTTCCGTTGAAAAGCCGGGGAAATACCAGGGTATAGTGAGGTTGGAGGGCTGCCACAGGCTGCTCATCCAGTACAAGATCATGTTTTGAAGCTGAGTGTTCACTCTCAAGAACACACTGTCATTCCCCAGGCTACAGGTTTGTAAAACATGGTTGCCACTCAGACGGGGCTGAAAGGAAAGAAAACCAAGCAAAGGAGGACAAAGCAAGAGAGAGCTAATAGTTGGAAGAGATTTCCCAGGTCAGGGGGAGCTATCTGTCTGTGTGCCGCGTCTGAAGACAGGGTGACCAGGATGGCTAAGCTTCTGCAGCACCTTCTGCTTGTGCACTCTCTGGTGAGTCCTGCTTCTCAGTATCTTCACTTGTAAAATTGAAATAACATCAACAACAGTTTGATAAAAAACAGAAGAGATCCTACTGACAACTCAACTGGAGGGAAGGCACTGAGAACCGGAAATATAAACCACAGTTTTTCAAAATAGGCTGTACCATGATTTGGCAAAACAAATAAGCTGTATCAAATCAGAACCATCATGTCCAGCACAAACTACTGAAGCTTTGACTTTTAAATACCACCCTGTCCTGATTCTTGAGTGCCTAGATCGGGCCGCTAACTGATCTGACAAGGGCTCTGTAAGACCCCTGTGTTCTGAGTATGAAGCTGTAGGTTATTCCAGCAAGTCCCAAATTTATTGCTGCCAAGCCCATCCTGTGGAGAACTCTAGTTCCCCAAATTCCTAAGGGGCATCTTTCCCAGGTCCTTGCTTTGGAGATAGCTCCTGGCTTCTCATGGTTTAGGGTCTCCATTGCTGTTATGATAACCCAACGTTATTCTCTACAAATGTATTCCCAGTGATCTTTGCCTGATGGGCTGCAACATGTCATATTTACCTACCTGCACCATAGACTTATCATGAACATCAAATGAAACAAAGCATGGAAAGCTCCATACAAATATGAGTTCCTGATTTTGTTATTGGCTTTATTTAGGTGCTGTTTAATCTTCCCTCAAAGTCAATGAAGCCCTTGTGAAACCACCACAAAACACACCAAATACTGGAGTTAAAGGAAAAGTTTATTGTTGGGGTTTGGGGGGCCAACAGGCTGGAGAGAGAGGGTGGGAGAGGGAGAAGAACAGAGAGGGGTCCAGAGAGAGAGAGACAGAGAGCACATGTGTGGGAAGCAGTCCCTGTTACTGCCTTGCAGGGGGTAGAGAAGTGGGAGCAGCAAATCCCAGTAGGGTGAGGGTGGAGCCGACTTTTGTGGTTGGGCCATTTGGTCACATGGCTTCTAACAAGCTAGGCTGGGCTTAGGACAGAAGCTTACTATGCAAGATGGCCATGGGGGCCAGAGCCTAAGATGGCACCCAGGGCTTACAATGGTGCCACAGATAAGATGGCATCAATTTACTAAGAGCCCTCAGTTAAAAGAAGAGATTGAGTCTCATTCACTTTTGTTTTCTCAGTGTCTATAATAGTCCCTAATACATACAATACCCAGTAACTCTTGGTTGAGTGAAAAAAATTATGCAAATGAGAAAATGCCCCTCCCAAAAAATCATTCTCCTCTTCCCTGGGCATACTTGTGAGTGTTCAAAGCATCTTCAAGTGGGACAAAGGAATTCCCAAGTGTTTAAAAGTGATGGTTACCACCTGGGCAGGCTGTCACTAGCACTTTGCAACAGTTACAGATGGCCTTGTTTGCCTCTTAAAAGTTTTCCTGCCTACAAACTGCCTGGAATTGCTAGTGGGAATACTATTCCCCTTGCCTACAAAATCGATCCTGGAGCAGTAAGTGTGCAGTCGAGTGGCAGCACATTTTACAGCCTGTGGGGCCGGCATGTTTCAGCATATTAGTCCTGTGCCTCTTGTAATCACCTC
The DNA here is from genome assembly GCA_949820135.1 of Sylvilagus floridanus. Lineage (NCBI taxonomy): Eukaryota > Metazoa > Chordata > Mammalia > Lagomorpha > Leporidae > Sylvilagus > Sylvilagus floridanus. The sequence continues at coordinate 127,932,570 of OX463225.1, forward strand.
TGAGTTTAGCAGAATGATATACTTAGGTGCTTTTATAATAGACTTGCACCAAGCAGAAACCACGGTGCAATGGAACACGGTGAGTCCATTGAACGTCCTGAAATCCTTTTGCCATCGTTAAGTTCCAGCTGTGGCTGGACTCTCTGGGGGTGCCTTTGATCAGTCAGAAGCTGTCAGAGAATTCTTCACATTCTGAAAGCACGGAATCTGTCCAGTGCTATGTGTCTTCCTTTCTTTCCTCCTTTGCTGGCAGTATGGGGCCTGTCTCACCTTCCCCGTACCCCCAGATCTGCTTTCTATTTATTGTGACTTCTGAGAGACAGGACTGGACGAGTAGACAGCCATTTAAACTGATGTAGGAGGGAAGAAAGTAGACCTCACTTATGGGACAAACAAAGCTGCTAGCTTAGGAAGCACAGGCCCTGCCCTCTGGAGACAGACCCCTGTCTTCCGAGAGCCCATTCTCTGCCAAGGCAGCCCTGCTGGGTGTCCTACAGGGGCAACGGCTCCAACAATGAGTTCTCTTTCCAATGCCCTCCACCCAGGACAGGAGTGAGGTCAGAGAAGACAGTGCATTGGTGTTCCCTCTTGTTTCTAGCCATCTGAAGGGCATTAGACCCAGAAATAAAAATGCAGAGTGTCTTCAGTGGGTTCTAACACCTGCACAAAGCTCCCTTCCACAGGGATTGTCCCCAGCAGAGGCCTTCTGCTTCCTGGGCCCCAGCCAGGCATTGAACAGCTCCTCTGCAATTCCTAGTTCCTTTTCTCTGCCCACAACTTGGCTCTCAGACTGGACAGGATGCTGCTGACTTAAGGTGAGAAGGCAAGATGTCCTCTTCTTGTCTGTATGGTGGTGTCTACTTGGAATCTTGAGCCGGTGGCATGGCCCACATTTCCGGTTTAATTTTCTGCTCATTTCTCTCTTACATTATTTATGCACGTGACCATCTTCCCCATTACAACATAAGAATTGTCTGAAATAGCATTCTCCTCTCCTCTCCACTACCCTGGAGCTTTGTATTATGCTCGGTTTGTAAAATGTGCAGGATAGATGCACATAGTTTAAAGAATCGCATCTGTGGGTCAATGGTGATGTGATTGTGGCAATTTCAATAGATTTAAGATTCAGTATCAACCTCGTGTTGGTGTTTCGAGGGTTTTTTCCACACCCTGGGACTAATAACAAGTTTGCTTTCTCAAATGGAAGTGGAGTCCTGTGCTACTGGGAGAAGTGCTGGACAATTCTTCAGTGGTGAAAAGTGTCCAAACACCTTCAAAACTGCCCTCCCCCAGGGGACAGTCTCCAGGGATCTGTGGGAACTACTGCCAATACCTACCCATGACCCTGACCTCTGCCTTGCCCTCTGTTCACAGGCTCAGACTCAGTTTAGGGATTCCATGTGCTTCCCTCCAGGAAGCTGCTCTGGCTACTGCATTTGCCAAGTGATTAGTGTTCTACTGCCCCTGGGAATGGCATTCTGTTAGAATTTATACATTAATTTATCCTTCACTTCAAAGACTTGTGACTTACTCGTCTTCTTCTGTGTGTCATTTCCCAAGGTTCCTGGGTGGGTTAGGAAGGCCATGGGGACTCCCTACCTAAATTTGATGACTCTCTCTTGAACTCAAACACCCCACGCAATTACCGCAAGAGTGTAGAGAGAGGATAATTTAAGCAAGACTGACCCAGTCATGCAGATGAATATTTTGTTGCCCTTTCAAAGAATAAAGTTCATCTATGTGTTCTCCATGTTTTAGGTCTGCTAAGAGATGGGCATGGACCCAGGAGCCGGATTGTCTGAGTTCAAGTCTCACCTCCACCACTTGCTAGCTGTGCTAGCTGTGCGATCTTGGATGTGTTAACCTCCTGGTGCTTTAGTTTCCACATCCCTAAAATGAGGATAATAACTAATGTTGTTGTAATGATTCAGGGAGTCTCTCTAGGTAAGAGGCTTAGGAGAGTGCCCAGCACACAGGAAGTTCTTATTTGCTGTTATTTTTGTTAAAATAGAGTAAGCATGCAATTTCTTTGCATTCCAAGTACTTTTGTTAACTTATGGATATAACAGACTTTAAGCTAGTTTTTTTCATATTTATTTACTTACTTTTGTTTATCTTAAAGGCAAAGTGAGAACAAATGAGAGAATGTGAGCAAGAGAAAGAGAGAGAGAGATCTTTCATCCACTGGTTTACTCCCCAAATAGCCACCAATAGCCAGGGCTTGGTAGGGCCAGATGGAAGCCAGGAGCCAGGAACTACAGCCTGGTCTCCCACATGGGTGGCAGAAGTCCAAGGCTGGGGCCATCTTCTGCTGCCTTCCCAGGCACGTAAGTAGCAAGGTGGATTGGAAGCAGAGGGGCTAGGACTCTAGCCAGTGTTCCCACATGAGATGCAGGCAGCCCAAGTGGTACCTTAACTTGCTGTAAAAGAATACCTACCCATAAACTAATCATTTTTAAAAGATTTATTTTTATTTATTTGAAAGACACAGTTATAGAGAAAGGTAGAGTCAGAGAGAGAGAGAGAGGTTTCTATCTGCTGGTTCACTCCCCAAATGACCACAATGGTCAGAACTGAGCTGATCAAAGCCAGGAGCCAGGAGTTTCTTCCAGGTCTCCCATGTAGGTGCAGGGAACCAAGGATTTGGGCCATCTTCCACTGCTTTCCCAGGCCATAGCAGAGAGCTGAATTGGAAAAGGAACAGCCAGGACCCAAACCAGTGTCCATATGGGATGCCGGCACTGCAAGCCAGGGCTTTAACCCACTGTGCCACAGCACTGGCCTCAACTAGCTCTTAATTATAATTTACTTACGACCGAAGTCATGAATATAAAGTACTCACTAAAACTGGTGTCAAATTACCAGATATAGGAGACAGTCATTATACAAAGGAGAAAATCTTTCCTAAAAATATTTAATATGCATTTATTTCTCCTTTCTTTCATGAAAGCAAAAACACTTCTTGCTCTTTTTTCTTCAGTTTTCTTTTGTCATATTCTCAACCAGGCAACCTTCAGGTGTATGGTGAAAGTTTCGTATTGGGGTGATGAAGTAAGCCAATCTTCCCTGATGGGAGCACTTGAGCTTGTACCAGTGGTTATTTCTGGCTTGCCGCACACTGTGGGATGGGTCATACTCAGGTGATATCCCTGACTCACCTTGGAATGGGGATAGGGTAGCTTCCCAGAGAAGGGCACCATCATCTCTTTTGGTGGGAGGGGCCACAATCAGGTTTCATCTGTTCTCCAAGGTGGTGTGGGGCCCAGACTTCAAGTTTCTTCTGCTCTTTTGGGTTTGTTGGGGATGATGCTGCAAGCAGCTGTGCTTCACCTAGTCTGGGCTCCACCCTGAGTTCATTTGAGCACAGGATGCAGTTTGACTCCTGGGGCTATTGGAAAAGCTGGAATCCACATGTGATTGTTATTGCAGCTAATTATAAGTGAACCCAAAGTGATGGAGTCTTCGCAAATTATAGTTAGCTACTTTTTAAAAATATTTATTTATTTTTTATTTGAAAGAACTACAGAGAGGCAGAGGCAGAGATGGGGAGAAGTCTTCCATCCACTGGTTCACTCCCCAGTGGCTGCAACAGCCAGAGCAGTGCCCATATGAAGCGAGGAGCCAGGAGCTTCTTCTGGGTCTCCCACATGGGTTCAGGGGCCCAAGGACTTGGGCCATCTTCTACTGCTTTCCCAGGCCACAGCAGCGAGCTGGATTGGAAGTGGAGTAGCCAGGACTCAAACCGGCTCCCATATTGGATGCTGGCATCACAGGTGATGGCTTTTCCCACTACGCCACAGCGCCAGCCCCAGTAACTACTTCTTTAGCAGCCAGGGCGGAAGACAAAAGCTCTGTTCCTTGTCCATCTGCAAACAAATTCTATGGAATTCTGATTTTTATGTGCTTTTTGAATCTTGAATAAACTCTAGTTTGTTGTATATTTAGTGGTATTATTATTTTTTATTTTTTTAGAATATTTTATTTATTTATTTGAGAGGCAGAGTATAGACAGTGAGAGGGAAGGACAGAAAGGTCTTCCTTCCATTGGTTCACTTCCCAAATGGCTGCAACAGTTGGAGCTGAGCAGATCCAAAGCCAGGAGCCAGGAGCTTCTTCCAGGTCTCCCACAGGGGTCCACTGCTTTCCCAGGCCACAGCAGAGAGATGGACTGGAAGAGGGGCAGCTGGGACTAGAACCACTGCCCTTATGGATGCTGGCGCCACAGAGGATTAACCTACTGTGCCACAGAGCCGGCCCCTATTTAGTGGTATTATTAACATGTTTAGTTATTGATTAGACAGCTAGTTTTTGAGGAATTAACTGTGTGCAGAATATTGTGAGAAGCAGTAACAGCAGTAATGAAAGTCAATGAATGAAAGAAGACTGAGAGACAGAGTAAAGGGCAGGTCCATTGAGTACAAGGGACGCTTTGGGAATGGAGAGATGATGGTGGTTGAAAGTGGAGGCTCTGACAGGAAACAATAATATTCAGTGTAATAAATGCACAATATTAACTGAGCATTTGCCAGTTGTCAGACATTGTGCTAAGTATTTCACGAGGAAATCACTGAATCCACATAATCACCAGAGAAGCACCTGTGACTTCCGTCACTGCTCAGATGCAGAAACTTGATCAGCAAAGGGGCGTAAGGGACCTGCCTCAGGAAGTGCCCAGGCTGTCTGACTCCAGCACCTGTGTTGTTAGGAGAGCTGAAGGTGTTCATGTGGCAGAGGCTCTCTGTGCCAGGTAGGAGGGAGTGGGGGACACACCTGAACAAAGAAGACGGGGGAGAACATGGAGAGTGGTCTCCAACAAGTTCAGTATTAAGGTTACAGAAAGTCCCTCCTCCAAAGTGGTGCTCTAAGTCCTGGAACCGCCAGTCCTCCCCCCTCTGCCATTGTTTATCTTTCTGGGAGTAGTATAATAGGATCTGGGTTCCATTGTGTTTTTCTGTTAGTCAGCTGTTTTGACTTGGATAAGCTATGTACCCTCCTCAGGCAAAATCAGTGTGCTCAACAGTGAAACAGTAACAGTGGGGGCTGGCACTGCGGTACAGCGGGTTAACGTCCTGGCCTGAAGTCCCGGCATCCCATATGGGCGCTGGTTTGAGACCTGGCTGCTCCACTTCCGATCAGCTCTCTGCTATGACCTGGGAAAGCAGTAGAAGATGGCCCAAGTCCTTGGGCCCCTGCACCCATGTGGGAGACCCAGAAGAACCTCCTGGCTCCCTGCTTCAGATGGGCACTGCTCTGGCTGTTGCAGCCACTGGGGAGTGAACCATCAGATGAAAGACCTCTCTCTCTCTCTCTCTCTCTCTCTCTCTCTCTCTCTCTCTCTCTCTCTCCCTGCATCTCCTCTCTGTAACTCTGATTTTCAAATAAATAAATAAATCTTTTTTAAAAAGGTTACAATGATTCCAGATTGTTATCAGAATCAAATCAGATATTGATATTGTTCATAAAATATATTGGAGAGCATCTGAACTCATTAAGAACAGCTAATAAGAGTAGCTTTAAGGGGCTGGTGTTGTGGCACATTGGGCTAAACTACTGCTTGCAGTGCTGTCGTGCCCTATCAGTTCCAGTACTCTTTGCTACACTTCTGATCCAGCTCCCTGCTAATGCACCTGGGAAGATGGCCAATGATGGCCCAGGTACTTGGACAACCACCACCCACAAGGGGGCAAAGATGGAGTTCCTGGCTCCTGGGTTCTGCCTGGCTCAGACATGACAGCTTTGGCCATTTAGGGAGTGAACCAGTAGACGGAAGATCTCTCTGTGTGTTTCATTCTCTCTCTGCCACTCTACCATTCAAATGAAAAACTAAATAAATCTTTTTTAAAAATAAAGTTTATATAAAAAGATTGGCTGTAAGTAATCTCTTGCACAAAGCCTTATCAATCCCCATTATCTCCTGTAAGAAGTCAACCCTGAAGATTGAGTCACTCATCTTTCTCGCTTCTGAAATATAAGCTTCTCAAGGTGACAACAGCATCCTCCACTATCTTCATAGCACCAAAACTAACACAACTATTGATGAATTTAAAAAAAATTATTTCTTTGTTTTTTTTTTCCTTTTTTATTTAGTAAATATAAATTTCCAAAGTACAGTTTATGGATTACAATGGCTCCCCCCCCCCATAATTTCCCTCCCACTCGCACCCCTCCCATCTCCCTCTCCCTCTCCCATTCCATTCACATCAAGATTCATTTTCAATTATCTTTATATACATAAGATCGATTTAGTATATATTAAGTAAAGACTTCATCAGTTTGCACCCACACAGAAACACAAAGTGTAAAATACTGTTTCAGTGCTAGTTATAGCATTACTTCACATTGGACAACACATTATGGACAGATCCCACATGAGAAGTAAGTACACAGTGACTCATGTTGTTGACTTAACAATTTGACACTCTTGTTTATGGTGTCAGTAATATCCCTAGGCTCTAGTCATGAGTTGCCAAGGCTATGGAAGCCTTTTGAGTTCGCCGACTTCAATCTTATTGCGACAGGGTCATAGTTAAAGTGGAAGTTCTCTCCTCCCTTCAGAGAAAGGTACCTCCTTCTTTGATGACCCTGTTCTTTCCACTGGGATCTCACTCACAGAGATCTTTCATTTAGGTCTTCTTTTTTTCTTTTTCCAGAGTGTCTTGGCTTTCCATGCCTACAATACTCTCATGGGCTCTTCAGCCACATCTGAATGCCTTAAGGGCTAATTTTGAGGCCAGAGTGCTATTTAGGAATCTGCCATTCTATGAGTCTGCTGTGTATCCCGCTTCCCATGTTGGATCGTTCTCTCCCTTTTTGATTCTATCAGTTAGTATTAGCAGACACTAGTCTTGTCTGTGTGATCCCTTTGACTCTTAGACCTATCAGTGTGATCAATTGTGAACTGAAATTGATCACTCGGACTAGTAAATTGGCCTTGGTACATGCCACCTTGATGGGATTGTATTGGAATCCCCTGGCACGATTCTAACTCCACCATTTGGGGCAAGTCCGATTGAGCATGTCCCAAATTGTACATCTCCTCCCTCTCTTTTTGACACTCTTATATTTCACAGGGATCACTTTTCAGTTAAAATTTAAACACCTAAGAATAATTGTGTGTTAATTACAGAGTTCAACCAATAGTACTAGAATAAAACAGAGAAAAAATACTAAAAGGGATAAAGTATTACATTGTACATCAACAGTCAGCACAAGAGCTGATCAAGTCACTGTTTCTCATAGTGTCCATTTCACTTCAACAGGTTTCCCCTTTGGTGCTCAGTTAGTGGTCGCCAATCAGGGAGAACATATGATATTTGCCCCTTTGGGACTGGCTTAATTCACTCAGCATAATGTTTTCTAGATTCCTCCATCTTATTGCAAATGACTGGTTTTCATTGTTTTTGACTGCTGTATAGTATTCTATACAGTACATGTCCCATAATTTCTTTTTTTTCCCAATTAATTCACAGGCTTTTATTGGGGTTCTGCTCCCGGGTGAGGTTCCCTGGTCCCAACAGAGCAACAGAGCGGGGGCCGGGGAAGTCGCACGTCAGAGTTTGGGAGAGCTCCTTTTATAGATTCAGGGCATGGGGGTTAAAGGTTGAGGCAGGTCTGATTCTCATTGGTTGACCTTTAGGCACCCATGGGGACCTTGACAAGGACTTTTCTTCCCCGGAAGTAGGCCTCTCCATTTCCGGAAGTGTAGGCCTTCCCTCCTTGCGGATCCCAAAGCTACCATCCCGATGAGTCTCTCTGGCTACTTCCTGCTGACTGGGGACGTCATCTACAGGGGCCCACTGGGGGTATCTTGGGGCTCCGCAGGGACAGGCATGTGTGGATGGAGAAGCATCTGGTTGACTGCCTGGTTGTTGAAAGCCTTGATTCATCCCATTATCACCTGCTGTAAAGACTTAAACAGATGCTGTAGTATACAAGTCAGGGTGAGAATAGCAACCAATGATCCTAAGAGTGGCATTAACCAGGTAAGTAAAGGATTTCATAGAGAGGACATGAGGGGGGTCTCTGGACCCTTGTGAGGATTGTTTGATGGACGTGGTTTAAATCTGATCCCAGCCAAGACTGAGAGAAAGGCCACTCAACTTTTGCAGGTAGAGGGGTTTGTCTGTAGAGAAATTCTGAATAATCATGCAAATTAAGTGGAGGAGAGGACCATCAGTACACACAGGTTGGTAGCAGAGCCACTGATGTTAGAGTAACCTGACAGAAGGGGCTTGATAATAATCTGGTGGCTTTAGGTCTTGTAAGTTAAGAGACCCAGACCTATCTCTTCACATAGGGTATATCCTAAGGGAGGTGTGAACCTTCTTGGGGAAGGCACTCTGTTGACTTCCATTACCCAACTGGCCTGGGAGGAGAGCTGGCCAGGTGAAGGCAGGTGGCATCTCTAACAGGAAGGGAAAGTCACAGTTCTGCCTGCAGTGTTGCTGACCCTACTTGGCCGTCTCCTCTCAGCTGCAGTGGTCACTTTGGAAGCTGGGCTGAGTGAAGGGCTTTTCAGCTTAGAGCCAATAAGATCTGTGGCTCTGACCTGAAGTCCTTCGACTCCAGGGCAGGTCCATTTCCAGTGATCTAACTCTTGGCTTACCACACTGAAAGCCACTGCAGTGGACTGGCCTGTTGGGTCTCCTTGAGGGCAGATCACTGTACAGAACAGCCATTAATAGGCGGCCACCTATCTTTCCATTTCTGATGCCTAGCTTTCTTTTCCTCCTGGTTTTTGTTAAAGCAGACCAGAGGATGCAAGTCAAGGGGTTGCTCAAGTCCCAGATCACTTAATGACAATAGCAATATCAAATGAAAATTTAGAAAGCAGTTTTAATCATTAGATAACAAATATAGCAGTGTCAATACTAGCTTTTAAACTTTTTAACTGTTTTTTAATTTACCAATTGATTCGAATTACTTTCTGCTCTTAGTAACCTCAGTTAACCATACTTTCTCTCAGTTGGAACCTATAATACATTATTGGCTTCATCTGTTTGCAGCACCATCCCAAAGTACTGAATATAGTAGATATGGCTGGAAAAAGTCCATCAGAACCTATAGGAGGACAGCTAAGCACAGAACCAACAACACTTTAGTTTTGTAAGCATCAAATCTGCTATATAAAACTGTGGATGATAAAAGACTTTAAGTTGCCACGTTTAAAATTATAAACTCAACAAGAGGCACTTGCTTACTTCACATAGCATTTTTAAAGCATCTGTAGGATTTTACAGAACATTTAACTCTTTAGGCCTCTGTGGCTTTCTCATTAAGATCCACGATTTCTTTCATAACCTTCTGTGACTTCTACACACCCTCTTCAACTTACTTGAAACATTCCATCATTTCCATTCCAGTCTAGAGTAAACTAGCCATCAGGATGAAGTCAATCTTACAAACCTTGTCCTTTCTTTATTCAAAATAATTCTTTCCTTCTAACCTTCCTTACCAAATGCACATTTCTATAACATTTTTAACACAAATTTAACATGCTGAGTATACAAGAGTTTACAATAAGTTAGCAGTTACACCTAAATGACTTAAGATGCTGATATGATATATCTCTACTTGAATTCAATTAAAATTAAAATTGCATTCATCTAAAACAAGTACTAATTACCCATTGCTGTTTCATTGAGTACTGATTACCCGGAAACCTGTTAAAATAAATTGTAAAAATAAGTTCAGTGAGTTACAAAGCAATATTTTCAAAGGTAGTGACCTTAGATTCAAAGAAAGGAAACCAGAGGAGGAGGCTAGAGAGTCACGTGTCCAGGAACAGGTCCTTTTAAAACTTTGCCAGAGGGTGGCCAGGGAAGCAAGAGCAGCAAATCCCATTAGGATGGGGGTGGGGAGCTTGACACTGGTGGTTGGGCCACGTGGCTACCTGGCTTCCAGCAATGGTGATGGGGAGAGGTAGGACATGGGGTGGGGCAGAGCGGAAGAATGCGCATATAGGGGGAGAAGGTTCCTGGCTAGCTGTGGGTCCCCAGGAACTCAGGAGGGTCCGAAAAGGTGGAAGGTAGAGAGTTTGGCAGTAACACAGAAGAGGCGTCCTTAGGAGGTGGGGGCCCGATCTTGGCCAGTAAGACCTGGGCCGTGGAGCAGGCAGAGAGGAAAGTAGGGGAGAAAAGAGAAGGGATGGGAGTGGAGGTCACAGAAAGCCTGGATATATGGAACCATTTTCTCTCCCTGCAGCAGAAATTCTCAAGGTAATTAGGCCATGCCTGGATGGAATAGAAGATTAGATATTTACTCCGTAGGTCCTGGGCCAGTCCCAGTTTCTTCAAGTTCTTTAGGAGGCAGGCCAGAGGGCATTTTGAGTCCCACCCTCAGGATTGGCCAGATCCCATGGTCTCCCCGGTAGCCCGGATCTACTGAAGTTTGGCCAAGGCATCCCCTGTCCTGGACTTCAGCAAATTAGAGGTCAGTCCTCTACGGGGCCAAGCCAGCGGCAGGACATCTCCAACAGCCTCTGGGAGGTTATACAGCAGAGAACAGAGCCCACATGTGCACGATTTGGAGGTCTCTGTGCGGACGGAGAGCTAGCCAGAGATCGCAGAGACTGGGCCAACCCAGAGGAGGGAGGGAGAGCAAGGAAGGAGTTACTTACAGTTGGTCGAGCATGGTCCGTAGTCAGCCTGGGGCACCAGACAGGTTCCTAGGGCATTAGCAGAGAGCTGAATTGGAAGTGGAGCAGCTAGAACATGAACCAGCACCCGTATGAGATTCCCGCATTGCAAGCAGCAGCTTTACCTGCTACACCACAATGCTATCCTCACTACAGATGAATATCAAAGGACTCCAGAACTGGGCCCTACTCACCTAAATCTTGAGAGCAATTTCTCCCATCCAAGCACTGATCAGGTCTGACACTGCTTAGCTTCTGAGATCAGACGAGATCAGTCACGTCCAGGGTAGTATGGCCGTAGATGGGAGCAATTTCTTTAACCATGGGAATGTGTGTCTGAGGATGACCAAAGAAAAGGGTCACTCGTTGACAGTTGAATAAGGTGTGAAGAAGAGGTAGTGGGGACGCAAATAAAACACAGGTGCAATGTGGATCTCTGACTGCAATTCGCAGAAGGAATTGCAGGCTGGATAAATGCCAACTGGAAGGAGACTCAAAGGGGAGCTGCCTAAGGATGGCCCGTGCAGCCCAAGACTGGCTGTGCCTGCACCCCTGACCTCCCTATTGCAGGATACTAAGTTCTGTTTGAGGAGTTTCCATTTGCCAGTCTCTACATACTCCATTTCCCCTACCTGGAAGTAATCCCACAATTGTTGTCAGAAACAATTCAGATATTGTTCATCAAAGATATAGGACAGAATCTGAAGTGATTAAGAGCAGCTATTAAGGGGTCTGCATTGTGGTATAGCAGGTTAAGGCATGGCAGGGTAAGCTGCTGCCTGTAGCGCCTGCAACCCTCATGGGCGCCAGTTAGAGTCCCAACTGCTTCACTTCCAATCTAGATTCCTGCTAATGCACCTGGGAAAGCAGGAGAAGACCACTCAAATGCTTAGGTCTCTGCACTTATGTGGGAGGTCTGGAAGAAGCTGCTGGGTCTTGGCTTCACTCTGGCCCAGACTTGACCATTTGGGCATAAACCAGCAGATGGAAGAACTTTCTCTCTCTGTCTCTCCCTTTCTCTCTGTAACTCTGCCTTTAAATAAATAAATCTTAAAAGAAAAAAAAAGAGGCCATCACCACGGCTCAATAGGCTAATCCTCCGCCTGCGGCGCCGGCACACCGGGTTCTAGTACCGGTCGGGGCACTAGATTCTGTCCCGGTTGCCCCTCTTCCAGGCCAGCTCTCTGCTGTGGCCAGGGAGTGCAGTGGAGGATGGCCCAAGTGCTTGGGCCCTGCACCCACATGGGAGACCAGGAGAAGCACGTGGCTCCTGCCTTCGGATCAGTGCGCTACGCCGGTTGCAGCGCGCTGGCTGTGGCGGCCATTGAAGGGTGAACCAATGGTAAAGAAAGACCTTTCTCCCTGTCTCTCTCTCTCACTGTCCACTCTGCCTGTCAAAAAATAAAAATAAATAAATAAAATTTAAAAAAAAGAAAGAAAAAGAACAGCCATTACGAGTGGCTCCAAATAATCTCTTTTTTAATAAGAAAAGTCATATCTAGAGTTGACTTACGATAACATATGAGTTACAACAACCACTTCTTGGTGCCTTATCTTGGGCCAGGCATTATGCAAAATCCTTCATACAAGTTCCTTTCAATTTTCATCAAAATTCCAAAATCAGTGTTATTATTTCATCAAAACTCTAAAAAGTTCATAGAAAATATGAATTATGAAAAAGTTACATAGGAATTTCAAATTTTTTTTGCACCAAAGTAAACTTATCTATGAATTCCAGGATTCCATGGGAAGTATGCTTTGACTTTCATTTACTGCCAAGGAAACTCTTGCCCAAATGATACAGCTGGGATGCAATGGAGCCGGGATGCCAAGGTGAGTTCAGATAGTAAGTGCGTTGGTGTTGTAGTCAGAACACTTTGCTCCTGATTGACTTGTGCAATACTGACCCCATCAACATTTTCTTTATAAACTGAGAATATTCATACCTGTCCCACTTTACCACACAGAGTGTTTACAAAGTGTTATTATCAGGTAAAGCTAGTTCACATTCTCATCTAGAGCAGGCATTGAAGATGAGATAATACAGCAAGAATGTAGTCTTGGTCCCATCTGTTGGGTGAGGCAATCAAAAGCAAAAGGGATAACAGCATTCACTCTCCCTGTTGTATAAAGTAACATTTCCCATACACTTACACATGTCTGTATCTGTGTGACCTGGAAGCAGTAAGCCCCTGTACTTGACATCAGAATGTAGTGGAAAGTCTTGGCTATGTGTCATACTGTAAACCTTACTGAAGGAAGAGGACCAAAAAGTATAAGAAACATCATTCTGGTGTGTGATCCTCCCACCCAGAATCAGGAATGCATCGGAAATGCTGGAAAAACTTGTTGGGAATCAGGGAGGTGGCAGATAAAGCAGAATGGAGACAAAGAACCGTGGTTATAGACATCAGAAACTATAATTTAAGAAAGCAAAGGGCTAAAAATTGGTAGCTGAGTTCAGGGTTTGACATTAATAGCAACATGACCTTGAACAAATCCATTAATCTCAAGGAGTGTCATCTTCCACATCCTGCTTCATGGGGCAAGTGTCCATTGGCACATTTTGTGAACCAGAGAACACTAGCCATGCATACGACATTAAGCTGGAGTGGATGAGGTTGGAATGGTCCAAACTAGCAGACAATTTGCTATCTTCTGCAGGTCCAACAGCTAAGTCATGCCTGGCATGGGGTAGACACTTAATTAAGTCTGGAGGACGAATGCAAATCCTTGAACTGCAGGAGATGGGGATGGTAACGAGTCTGGCAGACCTGGAAGATGAACTTACCAGTGGGTTCCATTGGCCTCATATCAGGACAAATCAGAGGCTAATACACATACATACCAATGATGAAATGTCAGAATAGGCTCCATTTTCTAAACATTGATATTACATGGGTCTTTTGCAAAGGAAGAAATAGAGCTCATTGAAATTATTATTTTTTTTGTGTTAATGTAATAGTTAAATATAAAGCCATCTATAAACTCATTATGCTTATTAATTCTGCTACAATTATAAAACCAAGATGAATTTACAAATCAAATATAAATGAAGCTAAAACACAGTGAGATATAAACATGCATTAATTTAATGTTATGAATGATATTGGTTTGTGAAACTCAATTGACCCTATAAATGTGACTACACCGTGGAGTACTAAGTGTGAATCCTTTTGAGTTCTACATGCTTCTGCTCTTGTCTTTCATGTTATGCCTCATTCCCATCACCACTTTTTAAAATTCTAATCAGTGAAAAATGATTATCCCATGATGTCATTTGCTTCCCACTTGATAAGAAGCATCATTTATAAAAATACATCCTCTTTAATTTTCTTCTTAGCTTGGGACATGACATATATAATAGTATTATTGACAACAAAATGAATTCATTCAAAAGTTATTTATGGAGCATCTACTATGTTCAGACATGGTTCTGGGTACATGGATTAAAATGCTGACCAAAACAGGCAGAAACACATCTCTGCCCTTGTGGAGTTTACATTATAATGGAGAGATGTGGAGTTATGGGAAAGTCCAAAAAACAATCAAATTAATAAACATGTAGCGGCCAGTGCTATGGTGCAGCTGGTTAAAGCCCTGCCCTGAAACGCTGGCATCCCATATGGGTGCCGGTTCTAGTCCCGACTGTTCTTCTTCCCATCCAGCTCTCTGCTATAGCCTGGGAAAGCAGTAGGTGATGGCCCAAGTCCTTGGGTCCCTGTATCCACGTGGGAGACCTGGAGGAAGTTCCTGGCTCCTGGCTTCAGATCAGCGCAGCTCCGGCCATTGTGGCCATCTGGGGAGTGAACCAGCAGATGGAAGGCCTCTCTCTCTGTCTCTACCTCTATCTGAAACTCTGTCTTTCAAATAAATAAAATAAATAATTTTAAAAAATAAACATGTAAGTGATAGCGTGTTAGAAGTTAGTAAGTGCTGGCTGGCGCCGCAGCTCAATAGGCTAATCCTCTGCCTGCGGCACCGGCACCCCGGGGTTCTAGTCCTGGTCGGGGAGCCAGATTCTGTCCCGGTTGCTCCTCTTCCAGGCCAGCTCTCTGTTGTGGCCTGGGAGTGCAGTGGAGGATGGCCCAAGTGCTTGGGCCCTGCACCCACATGGGAGACCAGGAGAAGCACCTGACTCCTGGCTTCGGATCAGCGCAGTGTGCTGGCCGCAGAGCACCAGCCGTGGCGGCCATTGGAGGGTGAACCAACGATAAGGGAAGACCTTTATTTCTGTCTCTCTTTCTCTCTCTCTCTCTCTCTCTCTCACTGTCTAACTCTGCCTGTCAAAAAAAAAAAAAAAAGATAGTAAGTGCCATGAAGAAGAAATGATAGATGGATTTGGGAGTCAATGGTGGGGATATGGTTGAATGCTGCAATTTTAAACAGTGGGCTCATTGAGGAAGGTATGTTTGAGCAAACACTTGAAGGTGAAGAGAAATAAACTTCATAGAGTTAAAAGAATCAGTTTCAAGACTTAAGTTCCTAGAAAAAGGCCAATGGGGCTGAGAATGACTGATGGTTGTGAAGGAATAAAATAAATCTAAAATCTGTCCCTTTAATACTGGAAACTAAAAACTGCCTTGCCTTTCTTTGCTCTTTTTGTTAAAGAAAGTAACCCTAGTGTGACCCTACCTTGTTCCTCCCCCTTGCCTGATTTCACTTGATGATTTATGTAGGCACAATAGTGTTACTAGGGAGTCTTGGGTTAGGGATATGTTGACCAAATGTTCCTGTAAACTGAGGTTAATAGAACACAGATCTGTAACTTTCTTTATGTAAACTTTATGATAAATATCCCTACTGTATTCTTGAACTATTCTCATGGCCATAGTGACCTGATCCCTCCCGGGTGATGGAAAAGTCTTGTGATCTCCCCCTTTTTAGTGATTAATATCTTATTCTATGTGTTCAGCGTCCAACGTATCCATAAAACAATTGTCTTGAAGTATACTGATTGTTAGCTCTGTACTAAGTGATTAATCTTGTCGAACTGTAACTGACCTGAATCAGATGTCTTAATGTATAAAAACCCCAACCATTTTCTCTTCGGGGCCGCCTGTTTGATCGGGGGCCCCAGCATGCTGGACTGATCAATAAACCCTATGCTGATTGCATGAGAGTGCCTCTTGGAGTCGTTCTTCGGGCAGTGGATGTTTTAGGACTCCAACAGTTGAAAAACAGTCAGAGAATAGGGAACTGATCTTGCAGACCCACAAGGGCCATTGTAAGGACTCTTTCTTTTTAATTTTCAAGTTTGTTTTCATTTGAAAGGCAGAATAACTATAAATATATAGATATATGATATATATGATATATGATATATACATATGATATATATATATATATATATATATAATATATATATCTTGCATCTAATGGTTCAATCCCCCCAACAGCTAGGCTGAAATCAGGAGCCAGAAACTCCATTCAAGTCTCCCATGTGGAAGACAGAGACCCAAGTACTTGAGCCATCCATCATCTGCTACCTCCCAGGGTATGTATTAGCAAGAATCTGGATCAAAGTGGAAGTGGCACTCAATCTCAGGCACTCAAGTATGGAATGTGGACATTCCTAAGTGATAGCTTAACTCACTGCACTACAATGCCTGCTCCAAGACTCTTGTTTTTACTCTTAGGGAAATGGGATCTTATTGGACAACTCTGACTCAGTACTTGGCATGATCTGATGTAAGTCACCCTGGCCTATTGCAGTTAGATTACAGGCTGGGAGGCTGAATTAAATGACTTTAACAATGATGTGAGGGGTAAGATGATGGTAGTTCAAACCAGGATGATAGCAAAAAGTTTCCACATTATTATAAAGGTAAAGCCAACAGACTCTGCCTTTGGTTTGAGTGTAGAGAATGAGAGAAAGGGTCTTTGGATTGTTGGCTTGAGCAACTGCTTCAAAGAAGCCTCAGTCAACTGATAATGGAAAGAAAAGTGGGCAGGGAAGTTTGTGAAAATCAGATGTTCAGTTTTGGATATGTTAAATTTGGGAAGCCCATTTTCAGGATGATAAAACAATTTATCACCTAGATCAGGACACTTTTGAGTGTGGAGGAGAAGAGAGACATGATTGATAATATTCCTGGATCAAAAAGAGTCATCCAGGACTGTCCCACCCAACCAAAATACATGGTCATCCTATTGGCCATCCAATTGGAGATGATGAATAGGCAGTTGGACTGACATTTAGAAAAGAGATCTAAGCCAGTGGAATGCATCTGAATCTTAGCTTATACATTGCTTTGACAAGTCAGGGAGAAGAGGAGAAACCAAGCAGAGCCAGTTTATTCAAACCTACATGTGGGTACAGAGACCAAGTGGCATACCAGGAGAACCCATTGCACCATAGCCTCCATATTATTTTTCATAATGACTGAGCTAATTTACAATCCCACCAAAAGGATTCAAGAGTTTGTTATTATTTTGTTTTTTATAAAAACCAATCTAGGGGCCAGTTTGTGGCATAGCAGGTAAAGTGATGCTGGCATCCCATTTGTGTGCAGGTTCATGTTCCAGATGCTCCATTTCTGAACCAGCTTCCTGTTAATGGCCTGTGGAGGATGGCCCAAGGGCTTGGGACTTTACATCCATGTGGGAAACAGGGAAGAAGCCCCTTTCTCCTGGCTGTGGTCTGGCCCAGCCCTGGTCATTGTGGCCATTTGGAGAGTGAACCAGCAGATGGAGAGTCTCTTTCTCTGTCTCTCCCTCTCTCTGCTGGAAATTCTTTCTTGATTTCTCTTTCAAATAATTAGCTGGTGGTGTATAACAATGCTACTGATTTTTGTACATTAATTTTTATCTAAATTTGTTTTTTAGTTCTAATCATTTTCTGGAGGAATTTTTAGGGTTTTCTGTGTATAAGATCATGTCATCTGCAACCAGTGACGATGTGACTTCTGTCTTTCCAGATTAGAAGCCGTTTATTTCTTTCTCTTGCCTAATTGCTCTGACAAAGACTTTTAGTACTAGGCTAAATATAAGCATTGAAAGAAGACATCTTGGCCAGCACTGTGGCTCACTTGGCTTATCCTCTGCCTGCAGCGCCAGCACCCCCGGTTCTAGTCCCGGTTGGGGTGCTGGATTCTGTCCTGGTGGCTCCTCTTCCAGTCCAGCTCTCTGCTATGGCCCAGGAGTGAAGTGGAGGATACCCAAGTGCTTGGGCGGGCCCTGCACCCCATGGGAGACCAGGGGGAGGCACCTGGCTCCTGGCTTTGGATTGGCACAGCGCACCAGCCGTGGCGGCCATTTAGGGGGTGAACCAATGGAAAAGGAAGACCTTTCTCTCTGTCTCTCTCTCTCTCACTGTCTAACTCTGCCTGTCAAAGAAAAAAGAAAAAAGAAAAAAGAAAGAAGGCATCTTTGCTTTGCTCCAATTCTTAGAGATAAAACCTGAAGCTTTTGCCCACTCAGTATGATGTTGATTTGTTTTATATATATATATATATATATATAGCCTTTGAATGTATATTCTTTCTATAACTAAATTTGTTCAAAATTTTTTTATAATGGGGTTGTTGGGTTTTATTAAACACCATTTCTGAAACTATTGAGATTATTATATGATTTGAAATATTAATTAGAGGGGCAGAGGAGAGAGAAAGAGAGAGAGAGAGAGAGGACTCCTATCCATTGGCTCACTCCTCAAATGCCCACAATGTCTGGGACTAGGCTAAGGTCCTAACTGGGAGCTAGGAATATAGTCCAGGTATCCCACATGGGTAGCAGGAACCTATTTACTTGAGCTATCACCAATGCTTCACATGCTCTGTATTGTCAGAAAACTGGAGTGAGGAGCCAGAACTGGAAATTGTACCAGGTACTCTGATATGGTATGTGGATATCTTAATTGCTAGGCTAAAAACCTTTTCTCATCATGTTTTTTATCATTCAGTCTATTGATGTGGTGTATCACATTTATTGATTTGCATATGTGAAACCAATCTTGCACCACTGGGATGATTCCCACTTGATCATGGTGAACAACCTTTTTTTTTTTTTTATAACGCTTTTATTTAAAGAATATAAATTTCCAAAATACAGCTTATAGATTACAATGGCTTCCCCCCCATAACTTCCCCCCCACCCGCAACCCTCCCCTTTCCCACTCCCTCTCCCCTTGCTTCACATCAAGATTCATTTTCAATTCTCTTTATATACAGAAGATCAGTTTACTATATATTAAGTAAAGATTTCAACAGTTTGCCCTCACACAGCAACACAAAGTGAAAAATACTGTTGGAGTACTAGTTATAGTATTAATTCACAATGTATAGCACATTAAGGACAGAGATGCTACATGATATATTTTTTAAAAAAAATTCATTAATTTTCTAGGCAATTTCCAATTTAACACCAAGATTTTTTTTTCATTTTTAATTATCTATATACAGAAGATAGATTCAGTATATACTAAGTAAAGATTTCATCAGTTTGCACCCACACAGAAACACAAAGTGTAAAATACTGCTTCAGTGCTAGTTATAGCATTACTTCACATTGGACAACACATAAGGACAGATCCCACATGAGAAGTAAGTACACAGTGTCTCCTGAAGTTGATTTAACAATTTGACACTCTTGTTTATGGCATCAGTAATCTCCCTAGGCTCTAGTCATGAGTTGCCAAGGCTATGGAAGCCTTTAGGGTTCGCTGACTTCAATCTTATTCCGACAGGGTCATAGTCAAAGTGGAGGTTCTCTCCTCCCTTCAGAGAAAGGTACCTCCTTCTTTGATGGCCCCATTCGTTCCACTGGGATCTCACTCACAGAGATCTTTCATTTAGGTCTTCTTTTTTTTCCAGAGTGTCTTGGCTTTCCATGCCTAGAATATTCTCATGGGCTCTTGAGCCAGATCTGAATGCCTTAAGGGCTGATTCTGAGGCCAGAGTGCTATTTAGGACATCTGCCATTCTATGAGTCTGCTGTGTCTCCCGCTTCCCTTGTTGGATCATTCTCTCCCTTTTTCATTCTATCAGTTAGTATTAGCAGACACTAGTCTTGTTTGTGTGATCCCTTTGACTCTTAGACCTATCAGTGTGATCAATTGTGAGCTGAAATTGATCACTTGGACTAGTGAGATGGCCTTGGTACATGCCACCTTGATGGGATTGTATTGGAATTCCCTGGCACAATTCTAACTCCATCATTTGGGGCAGTTCCGATTGAGCATGTCCCAAATTGTACATCTCCTCCCTCTCTTATTCCCACTGTTATATTTCACAGGGATCACTTTTCAGTTAAAATTTAAACACCTAAGAATAATTGTTTCTTAATTACAGAGTTCAACCAATAGTACTAGAATAAAAAAATTACTAAAATGGATAAAGTATTACATTGTACAACAACAGTCAGCACAAGAGCTGATCAAGTTACTGTTTCTCATAGTGTCCATTTCACTTCAATAGGTTTCACCTTTGGTGCTCAATTAGTTGTCACCGATCGGGAGAACATATGATATTTGTCCCTTTGGGACTGGCTTAATTCACTCAGAATGATGTTTTCCAGATTCCTCCATCTTACTGCAAATGACCGGATTTCATTGTTTTTGACTGCTGTATAGTATTCTATAGAGTACATGTCCCATAATTTCTTTATCCAAATGTATGCTTTGAATTCCCTGTGATCTTTTGCTGTGAGGTTCCCTTCGTTTACCTTCTTTCATGTTGATGGCCGTGTTTCTGTGTTTCTGTGTGTAACACATCTTTAAGTATCTTTTGCAGGGCTGGACGAGTGGCAACAAATTCTTTCAATTTTTGTTTGTTATGAAAGGTCTTTATTTCACCTTCAATCAAGAGCTTGGCAGGATATAATATTCTGGGCTGGCAGTTTTTCTCTCTTAGTACCTGGGCTATGTCTCGCCATTCCCTTCTAGCTTGTAGGGTTTCTGGTGAGAAGTCTGCTGTGAGTCTAATTGGAGATCCTCTGAGTGTAATTTGACGTTTCTCTCTTGCGCATTTTAGGATCTTTTCTTTCTGTTTCACTGTGGTGAGTTTAATTACAATGTGTCGTGGTGAGGACCTCTTTTGGTCATGTTTACTAGGGGTTCTATGTGCTTCCTGTACTAGAATGTCTCTGTCCTTCTCCAAAACTGGGAAATTTTCTGCTATTATCTCACTAAAAAGGCATTCTAATCCTTTCTCCCTCTCCATGCCTTCAGGAACTCCTAGAACTCGAATGTTGGGTTTTTTAATAGTATCCTGTAGATTCCCAACAATATTTTTTAGATTTCTAATTTCCTCTTCTTTTCTTTGGTTTGACTGTATAGTTTCCTGTGCTCTGTCTTCTATGTCCGATATTCTCTCTTCTGCCTCACCCATTCTGTTTGTAAGGCTCTCTAATGTGTTTTTCATTTGATCTATTGAATTCTTCACTTCATTATGATTTCTCGTCACTATCACAGTTTCACGTTCTACTAGTTGTTTCATTTCAGCTTGATTTCTCTTTAATATTTCATTTTCACGAGAGAGATTTTCTACCTTGTCCATTAAGGATTTCTGTAGTTCAAGAATTTGTTTTTGAGTACTTCTTAGTGTTCTTATCAATTTTTTGAGATCTGCTTCTTGCATCTCTTCTATCTCATCATCTTCGTAATCTTGAATTGGGGTGTCTTTTTCATTTGGGGATGCCATAGTGTCTTCCTTGTTCTTATTACCTCGGTTTTTGCGTTTGTTGTTTGGCATATTGGTTTCTTCACTGTGGTGTTTTTTCCTTGTTATACTATGACTCTAGATTAAGTGGACTGTCTGCTTTTGATGGAGCCTTAGAGGCTTGAGATGGGTGTGGCCTGAGAGCTCTGTTTGGTTCCTCAGGGTTGAGGGTGTGTCAAAGGAGACACTCCCAGGTTAGGCGTGGTAAATCTCTCTCTGTTACTTTTTTTTTTTTTTGGTTCAAAAGGGAAGTAATTCCACACAGCTGAATGGAATTGGGGGTGGTTAGCAGGCGAATGATATACCCACAGGAGCCAGAGATCAGAAGCTCTTTCGCAAGACCAGAGAGGGAATCTTTGCGGCCCTTAGTGTGGGCTCAGATTCTCCTGTAGTCTATCACTAGGCAGCCAAGGCTACTGAACTGTAGCGTCTCTGGAGAGTACTCACATGAATTCGTGATTTCCGTGAGTTCTCTCCCCCACCGTCTCTTTTTTCACAGTCTCAGTTCATTAGCACCACACATTCATTAGGTTCTACTCTCCTGTTATTTCACCCCTCCCACCCAAAGTCAGGTTTTTCTGCTAGGCTTGGGGCCGGTGCCGACCCGAGGTCGCCCTGCTTATGACGTATTCCAAAATGGCGCCTGCTCTTTGTCTTGCTCACCTTTGAGAGGTGAGCGGAGAGAGAGAAGCTCGTGTCCGTATGGGTCACTTTTTTTTTTTTTCCCCTCTCTCTCTCTCTTCTAGTTAGCCTGGTGAACTTTTCCCGGCAGGGTTTCAAGCCTTGTTTGCTCTAGGCTCCCTTTTCCGCTTCCCTGCTGGTAATTCGGGCTATTGATGTTCTGCTCACCTCGCGTTCCAGCGCTGGTGTGTTGAATCTGCTGCTGGTGTCCCAAACTGCGGGCTCCCACCGGTGAACAACCTTTTTAATGTGTTGTTGGATTCTGTTTGCTGATAGTATTTTTTTGAAGATTTTGCATCTATATTCATCAAAGATATTACCCATCGTTTCCTTTTCTTGTGGCATCATTGTGCGACTTTGTTATCAAGGTAATGCTGGTCTGATAAATTGAATTGGAAGAATTCCATCTTTGGAATAACTTAACAAGAATTGGTGTTAATTCTTCTTCTGACACTTTGTAGAAATCAAGAGTGAAGACATAAGGTCCTGGACTTTTCTTTGATGGGAGACTTTTGGTTACTGATTCAATCTTACTACTCATTATTGATCTCTTTAGATATTCTGTTTCTTCATGATTCGTTTTCACTGGGGTGTGTGTTTCTGAGGATTTGTCCATTTCTAATGGGTCATCATATTTTTTGCCATATAATTGTTGTGAATAATCACTCATACTTCTTTGCATTTCTGTGGTGTCTCCCTTTTAATCTGAGATTATTTATATGAAACTTCACTTTTTTCTTAGTCTAAGGGTTCTTCAATTTTGTATTATCTATGAACCAGCTCTTCATTTCATTGATTATTCACATAGTTTTTAAAAGTCTATGTTTCATTTATTTCTGCTCTGGTTTTGTCCTTTCTTCCTTTCTACTAATTTTGGATTTTATTTGTTCTTATTTTTCTAATTCCTTAAGGTGAAGTGATGATTATTTATTTGAGAACTTTCTGGTCTTTTGATGTAGGTATTCATTGCTACAAACCTCCCTCTTACTGATGCTTTGCTGTGTCCCATATGTTTTAGGTTATTTCCCTCTGCATTCACGTCAATAATTTTTTTTAAGATTAATTTATTTATTTGAAAGTCAGAGTTATGGGGGGTGGGGGTGGACAGAGAAAGAGAGAGAAAGAGTCAGCTTCCATTTGCTGGTTCATTTTCCAGATGGCCACAATCCCTAGGGCTGGACCAGGCCGAAGCCAGGAGCCAGTAGCTTCCTCCAGATCACCCACGTGAGTGGAAGAGGCCCAAGGACTTAGGCCATCTGCTGTTGCTTTTCCCAGAGCATTATCAGGCAGGTGGAACAGACGTGGAACAACTGGGACAGGAATCAGTGCCCGTATGGAGTGGTGGTTTTACCCACTATGCCAGGACACTGGCTCCACTTCAAGACGTTTTCCTGCTCTTTCTATTATTGTTTCACTTCTGTGTATTTGAGTTGTTTCAAATGTTTTCCTTGTTATTAGTTTATAGTTTTATTGTATTGTGGTCTGAAAAGATACTCAATTTAATTTCTGTCTTGAAAATTTGGTGAGACTTGTTTTGTGACCTATCCTGTGATCTATCCTGAAGAATGTGCCCTGTGCTGTTGAGAAGATGGCACACCATGCAGCTACTGGATGGAGTGTTCTATAGATGTCTGTCAGGGTGCATTTAATTTGATAATTCTTTGTTGTTTGTCTGGTTGTTCTAGCCATTTCTTATGGTGGGGTGGTAAGATTCTCCTACTGTTATCATATTGGAATTCACCTCTTGTTGGAGTCAATCAATCAATACTTGTTTTGTGTATTGAGTCCTCCAAGATAGGGTGCATAAATATTTACAATTATTATTTCCTCTTGGCAGATTGAACCTTTTGTCATTATATAATGACCTTCTTTGTCTCTTGTACTGCTTTTGATTTAAACCTTAATTTACAGATGTACAGCTACTCCTGT
This sequence comes from Sylvilagus floridanus, assembly GCA_949820135.1. NCBI lineage: Eukaryota > Metazoa > Chordata > Mammalia > Lagomorpha > Leporidae > Sylvilagus > Sylvilagus floridanus. The sequence goes on from OX463225.1 coordinate 127,956,474, forward strand.
TTCCTTTTGGGCTCCATTTGCATGAAATATCTATTGTATCCTTTTGCTTTCAGTGTATGTATTCCCTTGTAGGTGAGTTTCTTGTAAACAGCAAACAATGAGATTTTTTTTTTTTTACCATTAACTTGCTTTATATTTTAACTGGAGAAAATAATCCAGTTGCATTTAAAGGAATCATTGATGGGTGAGCTTTTACTACTATCATTTTTATTCTTTTCTAAGATTCTTGTAGCTCCTTTCTTTTCTTCTTTCTTACAGTCTGACTTTATGGTTAAGTGATTTTTTTCTAGGAGTATGCTTCGATTCCCTGTTTATTATTTTTGGTAAGTCTATAACAGTTTTTCTTTGTGGTTACCATGGTGCTTACAAAAACATCCTTTGGTTATGACATGCTATTTTGAAATGATAGCAACTTGACATTGACAATAAAGATAGGAAAGAAATAAAAAAATGAAAGATAAGAAATACAAATAAAGACCTCTACACATGCACTCTATTCCTCCCCACATTTTGAAATGACGGTATACTAAATCATCTTTCTGTAATGCCTATCTCTTAATATTTTGACATGGTTATTTTTTTCCCTCAAAAATCTATTTATTTACTTGAAAGGCAGAGTTTCAGAGAGAGAGAAGGAGAAACAGAGAGAGACATCTTCCATCTTCTGGTTCGCTCCCCAAATGTCCACATTTGTGGACTGAGCCAGGCACAACCCAAGAGCCAGGAGCTTCTTCTGGGGTCTCCCACCTTCCCAGGCCATTAGCAGGGACCTAGACCAGAAGTGGAGCAGAGACCATGTGGGATGCAGCACCACAGGTGGAGGTTTGACCTATTATGCCACAGCCACGGTGTCTGCCCAGTTATGATGATTTTAATTGCTTTACTCAGTCTTCATACTAAAAATGTGAACAGTTTATGTATCATGTTTGCTGTCTTAAGAGCATTCTGAATTGGTCTTCTTATTCTTATCAGTGAATTTTCCACCTCTCACATTTTCTTTTTACTCATTAATGTCTCTTTGAATTTGAAGAACTCCCTTTGACATTTCTTATAAAACAGCTCTGGTGATAAATTCTACTAGCTTTGGTTTTTCTGGGAATGTCTTCATCTGTCCTTCCTAGCTGAAAAATCACTTTCATGTCTAAGTTATCTTATCTGTGAGTGTTTTCCTACATTAATGTGAAAGTCTCATCCACTCCCTCCTGGCCTGCAGAATTTCTGCTGAGAGTCTGCCATCAGGTGAATTGGGATCGCTTTGTGCATTGTTTGTTTCTTTTCTTTCGCAGCTTCTGCCTTCTTTTTCGTCAAGCTTCGAGAGCTTGATAATAATGTTGTCCTGAGGTAAGTTAGGTTGTCTTTAATCTAGCTGGTGACCTCTGACCCTCCTACACTTGGATAGTTGTATCTTTGTCTAGGTTTGGAAAGTTTTCTGTTATCTCTTTGAATATGCTTTCTACTCCTTTAATACTCTCAAGTTGCACTTGAACCCCAATTACTCAGATCTGTCTATTCTTTTTCTTTTCTCTCCTCTGATCGTGTATTTTCAAAAAAACATGTCTTTCTGATTGCATTCAATTTTCTGTTAGGCCTATTCTAATATTGATGGCATATATCTCATTTTTCATTTCATTTAGAATATTTTTCAGTTAAAGGATTTCTGGATACTTCTTAAAAATTACTTCCATTTCTCAGTCAAGTCTCTCTGTTAGAGTATTAAATCATGTCTCTAAATTATTTTACAGTTTATTGTTAGACTAAGAATAGGCACTGTGATCTCTCACCTTGATCCCATTGCTCTTGAGAAGGAGAACTGGTACATGAGAAGATATCCAAATTGGTCTTCGTGGGGAGGGGGTCACCTGGGTGTCATCTTGCTGCCCTTCCTCCTCCTGAATTTTTAAAGAAATAATCAAAAATCAAAAGGACATAAGATTTGGAGTTAAATGATTTGGAGCTAAGGTTTTACTTTGGCTACTTATGAGTTATGTAACTTTAGACAAATGATATAATTTCACTGTAGTTCTGTTTGTTGGCTTATAAAAAGGACGTTACAAATATCACTTCACCGCACATGGTTATTAAGTAGAACAACTAGAGTGAGAAGTATTACAGTACACTTCAAAAAGTTTTTGGAAATGAAATTAAAAGAAAAGTTTGTTTTGGTGAATAAAATTTTGAAATCCATGAAATTTCTCATTATACATATTTCTGTGAGGAGTCAGATGGTTTAATAGGCATCCTGGAAATTGAGGCTGGAAAAGGTCCCTTCCAAAAGTTATCCATAGCAAGGTCCTGCCTGCCCACTCCTTGGGAGCTTCTAGTCTTACCATGAGAATAGCAAGGGAGTGGTGACTTCACCCTTCTTCAGCTTCTGAGTTTGTAGTGACAATGAATTAGCTATGTGATGGCTCTTTTGTTTTACCAGGAGCAAAACAGACAATTGCAGATCAATTGTTTCAATGGGTTTTGTCCCTACCTTGTAACTGAATGTCAACCTGATTGTCAATTTTTTTTCCTCCAAAACTGTGCTTTAAAAACCCACTACCACCAGTTCTTCAGGATTTTTCTTCTTTTGGAACCCCCTCACCCCCCATCCATGCCACGCAGGCTAGAGGTCCCTGACTCTAATAAATCTTGCTTTTAAATCTCTGCTTGTCCACCTGGAACTGCATCTTCCATGTGAGATAAAGAATTGGGGCATGGGGCCGGTGCTATGGCACAGCAGGTTAATGCACTGGCCTGAAGTGCCAGCATCCTACATGGACACCAGTTGAAGACCTGGCTGCTCCACTTCCAATCCAGCTCTCTGCTATGGCCTGGGAAAGCAGTAGAAGATGGCCCAAGTCCTTGGGCCCCTGTACCCATGTGGGAGATCCAGAGGAAGCTCCTGGCTTCTGACTTCAGATTGGTGCAGCTCTGGCCGTTGTGGCCAACTGGGGAGTGAACCATCAAATGGAAGACCTCTCTCTCTGTGCCTCTCTTCTGTGTAACTCTGACATTCAAATAAATAGTAAAAAAAAATAAAATATTTTAAAAAAAGAATTGGATCAATATTTGTTAGGAAAAGAGTTGCAGATTGGTGCTTCCTCACACAGGGCACAAAAATGTTAGGAAAGAGTCACAGAATAGAGAGGAGGCAGTGTACAAATTTACAGCCAGACCAACTTTATTCAGAGAAAATAAATTCATAGAGGTGGGTGAACAATTGGCCACATGCACATTGATGGAACATGTGGCAGAAGGCCCTGACCCTCAGGGGCCAGGCCTTTTTAAGGAGGGCTAAGGATGGGGTTGGGGGTAGGGGACAGTACTAGGTAGGGCCTTGGGAACCTGGAAAAGAATGCAGGGTCGGGTATGAAGTTCATAGGACTGTGACACCCAGTTGAGATTCAAGGGCAAGGAACACATCGCAGTGTTTCATCTTTTGGGCAATGAGCAAGAATGGCTGAGGCTGATGTCCTTGTTCCATCAATAATATTCTCTCTGCCATCATTTTGCTGTAACATTTCCATGAACTTTTTGAAGATCCCTCATAAATGGCTGCTGTTAACATTGTGGTTTCATTATTAAGTTTGACATATTGAGCAAACTTTACTAGACGTATTGTTGAAAGGCCACCACAAAACACACTAAACGCGAATTAAAGGAACGTTTTATTGTTGGGTGGGGAAACCCGACAGGCTGGAGGGGGAGAGGTAAAAAGGGCAAAAAGAAAGAGGGGTCGAGAGAGAGCACGTGTGCGGGGAAGCAGGTCCCCTGCTACAGGGGGTAGAGAAGTGAGAACAGCGAATCCCATTAGGGTTGCGGTGGAGCTAACACTTGTGGTTGGGCCATTTGTCACCTGACTTCTAGCAAGCCAGGCTGGGCTGAGGACCATAACTTAATGTGAAAGATGGTTATGGGGGCCAGAGCCTAAGATGGCACTCAGGGCTTAAGATGGTGCCACAGATAAGATGGCAGCATTTAACTAACAGTTGTGGCATGAGACCTAGAAGCAGCTAGAGAGATAGCAGCAGTATCAGAATTTTTATTCTGACATTGTGGAAATACTAACCTAATAGACCCAATGATATGCCATGGATATGAGAGAATATGAGTGCTATTTTCGTTAAAGGACTTTAGAAAATTTCACTGAGTAGACAATGGAGCCACTGCAGAAGGCAGAGCAAAGGAAAGACTGATGATACCCAGAGAAGTAGAGAGCAGATCCGTGTTGCTCGAAACTGGTGATGAGAGGGAGGGTAAGAAAGTCAAGGGGAGAGAAAAAGAGGAGAGAGAAACGAAAGAGGGAGGCTTGGAGGCAGGCGGGTTGGTTGCTCTATGTTCTTATTAAATAAATGGACAGTAGAGACAAAATGTCTTTTCCCTTTCACATCTCAGGCTCTCCCAAGGCTGAGAATCCATTCATGTTTTCTTTTTTATGGTGCCATTGACTGTATGCTAAGTATAGCACTGAATTCCTGAGATAAGAAAAAGACTAAGACATTAGCTACAACACAGTCATCCAACTTTTTGATCTTAAGACCAAAGTTCAATCTTTTCAAATAATTTACTCAAATGGTACATACTACCTCATGAAGATCATCAGTTCTCTGGCCCTACCAGTTTTTCTACCTACTCCTTTTCATCTTGCCATCAGTTCTTTTTCACCTGGGTTCCATATTCTAGCTTGAAGTCCACACTTTTATAAAAAATTCTTAACCTTTCTCCCCATTCCATGTGGTATACAACTAGCAAAGGCACACCCAATGGTCTATTGACTTGATGCTCAGATCAGATAAAGTGAGCATGGCTGGGGGAGGGAGAGATGGATCATGAGAGAGAGAGAGTATGGAAGGGAGAAAAGAGAGGAGGGGAGATGGAAAGAAGCCAAGGAGGGAGGGAGGGAGGGAGGGAGGGAGGAAGGAAGGAAGGAAGGAAGGAAGGAAGGAAGGAAGGAAGGAAGGAGAGGGAGGGAGGGAGAGAGAGAAATAAAGAAAAGAAAATACATAGGACTCTGCTTGCTGGACATCATCACAGTTTTTATCATAAACCCAAATAGTACATTGTGCATTGGCCAATCGAAACACACATTCCTAAATGCAGAAATCCACTTTTCCATAGTCTCAGATGATTACTTTGCACTTTTCTTCCTTGGCCTCTAATGTTCTCCACCATTCTCCTTGGTTCAAATATATAGTCAGAAAAAGCTAGGTCATTCTCAGACATTTCCTCCGAGACCCTGCACCTTTATCCATAAACCTGGCCTTCCAGTCTGTTGTGATTCAGGGAATGCCTGTGCTTCTGTCTAAGGAACATCTTTCTTTTTATGCTTTCATCTCCTCTCACCTCCTCTTTGAGAGAAAGAATTACAGAGAAGAATTTGAATGTTTGAGTTTTTGGGTATACTGATGTGTTATTTTTTCAATTAGATTTGTTTTTTCTTGGAAGAGATAGCTGCCTTGTGATCTTGGATAGGTGGCTTATCCTGAGTTGTAGTTTTTATTTTTGTTTTTTTTTTAGCTCTATAATGCGGACAGCAACCTGTCCCCACCTACCTTACAGAGTCATTTTGGAAATCAAATGTGTGTGCAATTGGAAGCAGTTTACAAACTATGAAAAAACCACAGAGGGCCATGATATGAGAATAACTAGGGGATGTGTATTCTGATTTGAGATAGTGGACTGCATAGATATTCATCTCAAGTAGCTCAAACTAAGAAAGGTGAATGAAGAAATGGGCAAGGTAAGGGAAACTGACAAGACAGACTGAGGCACCAAGAGATTAGCCACAATAAGAAGCAATGACCTCTTCGAAGACTCAAGGGGCAAAGGAAAGAGATGGCATTGCTGGAACTCAGTGAGAGTGAGCAGGCAGGCAGAGCAGCCCAGCAGAAGTAGCTTTAGAAGCACTGAGCTCCTGCTAGGGGACTTGATGCTGCAGTGGGGTGAAGCATGGGAGGAATACTCATCTCTGTCCTTCTACCTTCCCAACTGCTGCTAACTGTTGGCCAGGTCCAATAGAAGCCAGAAAGAAGGAGCCAAGGCCAGGCAGCCCACAGACGAAGGTTGTGGGTCACAGGGAAGAGCAGAGAAGATTGGAAAATATACCTGGAATGGCAGGGGGTGTGTGTGGGGGGGTGGAGAAATGGGGATTAACTAGTTCAGAAACCATTTTTTCCTGAGCAAAACGCTGCACTGTTATTTCAGTAAGCAGACTGTAACAGTGAAGACTCAAATTAAAAATGGGAGCATTGATAAGGATGGACTGTTCAACCGTCAACCCTGCCTTTATGTTCTGAATTTATTTTTTTCCCTCTAAAGTGGATGGCTCAGAAGTGAGCCTGCTGCTGAATAGGCCCCTGGGTTCAACCTGAATGAGAGATAAATGATTTAGTTCATGGACTGTGCTAGGAGCCTGGAGAAGGCAATGTGAACAATTGTTCAACTTCTATTTTTCTATTGCTCATCTCAAAACCATCCTTTCCCTTTCTTCTTTTCCTTTCTTTTCTTTTTATCTCCTGAAAGAGACTCCTTATTGAATCCTTGTTAGCACATAGCATGCATTTGATACTTTCTCTGGAGACTTTCATCTTTGCTTGGTAACCGTCAATCAGCATGCTTCCTTCTCCACAATATTAGCATCCAAGATGCTGAGATAAACAAGCTCATTAAAAAGCAAGTTGTTACATGAAGCAAACACCTTAGACTAATAAAGCTTAGCATCCTCTGTGGTCCACCCAGGGAAACAGCATTAGCAGCCTGATAGCAGTCTGCATTTAAGAAAAAAGCCCAGAAGGCAGCCAGTTTATCCTGTAGAATTATTCAAGCAGCCTCATCCATTTATGATACCGTGGGGAAATGCTAGGCCTGCCTGCTCAGAGGTACGGTGTTCAGATGACATGCCGACTGCAGCATCTTCTCAGTCATTTGGGGGGACTTTGCCCATTCATTTTGGAAACCCCTACCAGACTTCTGAGACACATGGTATACTGGCCACTGGGCCTATAGAGGTCAACGAGACACTGTCCCAGCCGTGTACAGTTTCATATTCTGCCACATGAGACGTGATAGGTAAACAGGCCCAAGATCATCTATAGAGTTAAGTGCATTAATAGAGTGATACTCAGAGCAAGCCTGAGGGAACACACACAAAGTGAATGATCTCAGTTAGGCTGGGGTACATGGTGGTGACGACTCTTCAGGGCCTGTGGCTTTCTTATTTATTAAAAAAAAAAAACAGTTAATACAGCATCACACATGTACTTCTATTAAAATCTTTGATACTCTTTTCTTCCATTTGAAGAACTAGTGGGCACAATATTTTTTGGAAAGTTTATGATTGTGTGCCATTTGAGAGGCGGTACCCATCTCCAGGGCTGGAGTCATCCCCCAGGTGTATGGAAGGCATCAGCATGGACACAGCCATGTGTCCCAGGCCAATGCCTGGCTGGGGCAGTCAGGAGCCCTGGGGAGGCAGGACACTGGGCATTAACCTGGGCTGAGAGGTGGGGCAGAGTGGAGAACTTTGGGAGGTGGGAGGTCTATATCTGCTTGAGGGGGGCAGGTAGGATCTAGCCCCTGCTTGACCTTGGGAAACAGGCCAAGAGTAGCTCTTCCATATGTTAGACGCACGAGATATGAGAAAGAATCTAACCTTTATCACATGTACATTATGTGCTCTGCAACCAACTGGTGTTCAGCTCATCTACTTTCCCACATCCCCCTGTGTTTCTCTCTTTTAAATATCATCTTAGAGAAAGGAATTTGAGGTTCCAGTGAGATGAGGGAACTGGACATTGTCACACAGGAGATAACAGGTGGATTTTGAGTCTAGATCCTGACCTGAGTCAAGCTTGAGCCTGGCTTGAAGATCGCTTCCAGGTAACTGAAGTTCCTTCGATATCTTCAGAGTATCATTAGGCTGGCTGGCAAGGAGGGATAATAACTCAGGCCCAGTCTGTGTGTGGATACTCCAGGGACTGTTGAGACAGACTCATCTTGTCCTGGGACACCCATGGGAAGCTAGTTAAGGTAGAATCAGGAACTCCCCAGGTCTCAGAGTCAATTTAGAAGGACAAAGGTCATGAAGCAACCACATTTTTGTGTGATACTTTTGCTAAGCATATTGACTTCTGAAGAAAGCTGAGACCTTGGCTAAGTTTTGTTTAGACAATATTCTTTTTCACCTGTACTTTTATAAGCTGGAGTTTGCAGTATTGATCTCTATTGAGGTAGTAAGATTAGCTCATTCCTAATGGGTAGTGGGAGGCATCAGGTCTGGTTTTCTGTTCACCTTTCTGCCCACAGCATTGAGCCCAATTCCCAGTAGATTCTCAACAAATATTGGTTGAATTAGGGAGTTCCAGAAGCAACCAGAAAAGGTCAGGGGCACTGTCTGTGGGCTCACTGCTGTGCTCTCCCCAGGTCTTTTTGTTTTAGAATGGGCAGAACTAGGTCAACGGAATCCAGTGTATGACTTGTCACTGACGGATTTAGAAACATGGCATTGCTGGGGCTTTGTATAACTCTCCCCCAGCCCATTAACTCTTCACTTTTTTTAAAAAAAGATTTTAATTATTTATTTGAGAGGTAGAGTTACAGACAATGAGAGGGAGAGACAGAGAGGAAGGTCTTTTATCTGCTGGTTCACTCGCCAAATGGCCACAATAGCCAAAGCTGGGTGGATCAGAAGCCTGGAGCCAGGAGCATCTTCTGGGTCTCCCACATGGGTAAAGAGGCCCAAGGACTTGGGCCATATTCTACTGCTTTCCCAGGCGATAGCAGAGAGCTGATCTGGACTCAAACTGGTGCCCATTTGGGATGCCTGCACTGCAGGTGTGGGATTAACCTACTGTGCACAATGCGGGCCCCACCCCTTCACTTTTAATGCACTCCAAATGAAGTAGGGAGGCAAGCACAGCAGGGGATGTCCCATGGAGGAAAGAATAAGAGATGTAATGAGGGAAAAATTCATTGTGAATGAAATAGGTCTTGATGGGGCCTGTGATGAAGGTTTCTACAGTCAAAAAGAAAAGAAAACCCAAACCATACCCAAACCAGACACACTGGGTGGGAGCCTGCAATTACATTCCTGCTTTTGTGAGACCCCCAAGGAAGTCTTATGCCCTTTGTGGTCTCAGCTTCCTATGAGACACTGAAGATGGACAAGATGATCTGCAGGATCTAACCTTTTGTCCAACTTGTTTTTTTAATTTATACAAAGTAAAATGTTCTACTTTTCATGTATATGTTTGACAAATGCATAGGGTTGGGTGGCACTCCCCTAGTTTTTTCCTTGGTGTTCTTTCATAGTCAACTCCTCCCTCATAGGCCCAGTAGTCTTTTGTCTTGCCTCTTTCAGAATGTCGTGCAGATTGAATCACACCATACAGAGCCTGTGGAGTTGAGCTTGTTTCACTTAGCATAACTTAGCATTGGAATTTCCCCAGTTGTTAGATGTAGCAGAGTCATAGTACCTTGTATGGGATACCAATCTTTTTTTTTTTTAAATGACAGGTAGAGTTATAGACAGTGAGAGGGAGAGACAGAGACAAAGGTCTTCCTTCTGTTGGTTCACTCCCCCAAATGGCCACTACAGCTGGCGCTGTGCTGATCCAAAGCCAGGAGCCAGGTGCCTCTTCCTGGTCTCCAGTGCATGTGCATGGGCCCAAGCACCTGGGCCTTCTTCCACTGCCCTCCCGGGCCACAGCAGAGAGCTGGACTGGAAGAGGAGCAACTGGGACTAGAACCCGGTGCCCATATGGGATGCTGGCACCACAGGCGGAGGATTAGCCAAGTGAGCCATGGCGCCGGTCCAGGATACCAACTATTTATCTATTCACCCATTAAAGATATCTAGGTTGATTTTGTTTTTGTAAATTATGAATAGAACTTCTATAAACATGCACACACAGGTTTTAATGTGATTGTAAGATTTTAATTTTTCTTAGGAATACAGATGGAAAATGGAAGGATCATATGAGAAGTATACGGTGAATTTTATAATAAACTAAAACTTTTTTTTTTTCCAAAGTGGCTGTACCATTTTGCATTCTCTTCAGCAATGTTTGAGAGTTCTAGCTGTTCCATATCCTTGCTAGCATTTGACATCTTCAGATTTAAAAAAAAAAAAAAACTTACCTGTTTTGACATATAGTGATATCTCACTGTGATTCCAGCGTGCATTTTTCTGATCTCTAATGTGCTCATTTGGCATTTGAATATCTTCTTTAGTGAAGTGTTTGTTGAAACATTTAGCCTAATTTTCTCAAGGGGGTTATTTGTTTTCTTATTGTTTAATTTTGAGAATTGTTTACAGTTTGGACACAAGTTCATAGTCAGATATGTAATTTGCAAATACACCTATTTTTTGACTTGTTACTATCATTTTTTTCAGAGTGTCCTTCATAGAGACAAGTTTTTAAATTTAATAAATTCCAGGGGCCGGTGCTGTGGTATAGCCAGTAAAACCACTGCCAGCATCCCATAGGGGGTGCCAGTTTGAGTCCCACCTGCTCCACTTCCAATCCAGCTCTCTGCTGTGGCCTGGGAAAGCAGCGGAAGATGGCCCAAGTCTTTGGGCCTCTGTACCCATTTGGGAGACCCAGAAAAAGCTTTTGGCTCCTGGCTTTCAATCAGCTCAGCTCTGGACATTGCAGTCATCTGGGGAGTGAACCAGCATATGGAAGACCTCTCTCTCTGGCTCTACCTCTCTCTGTAACTCTGTCTTTCAAATAAATAAAATAAATTCACTTTGACCTAATCTTTATGCAGTGTTAAGCAACAGTCTCTCCTCTTCATTTTTCTCCTTCTTTCTTCTTCTTTCTCTTTTGTCATAGAAATCTAATCATTTTTAGTCTACTTATTAAAATAACATGCTTTCCCCATTGAATTGTCTACACACTTAAGAATTCTATTGGCCATATTTTATTTAGGTGCGTTTTGGACTTTCTATTCTGTTTCATTGATTTTTGTATCTATCCTTTTGTCAATATGACATTGTTTTTATAATAAATCCTGAAATGAGATAGTATGAGTGCTGCAGCTTTTTTTTTTTTGGACAGGCAGAGTGGACAGTGAGAGAGGGAGACAGAGAGAAAGGTCTTCCTTTTTGCCGTTGGTTCACCCTCCAATGGCCGCTGTGACCGGCACGCTGTGGCCGGCGCATTGCGCTGGTCCGATGGCAGGAGCCAGGTGCTTCTCCTGGTCTCCCATGCGGGTGCAGGGCCCAAGCACTTGGGCCATCCTCCACTGCACTCTCCGGCCATAGCAGAGGACTGGCCTGGAAGAGGGGCAACTGGGACAGAATCCGGTGCCCCAACCGGCACTAGAACCCTGTGTGCCAGCACCGCAAGGTGGAGGATTAGCCTATTGAGCCATGGTGCTGGCAAGCAGCTTTGTTTTTATTCCTCAAAATTGCTTTGTCTATTCCAGTTTCTTTGCTTTCCGTATACATTTTGAAATCATCTTGCTAATTTCCATAAATTCCTACTGGGTTTTTAATTAAGATTTTATTGAATCTATAGAGAAATAATTGGAGTATTAAAATCTCAACAATAGCATTTACTCATCCATGAAGTGTTATATAATTGTCTTCACTTATTTAGTTCTTTCTTTAATTTTTCATCATTATTTTGTAATAGTTACATGTACTATCTTACAGTTTCAATTTATACATGTTTTTGCTTTATTTCATTTGTTTTTGTGTCGCTGTAGACAGTACTGTTCTTTATTTATTTATTTTGACAGGCAGAGTGGACAGTGAGAGAGAGACAGAGAGAAAGGTCTTCCTTTACTGTTGGTTCACCCCACAATGGCCTCTGTGGCCAGCGCATCGCGCTGATCTAAAGCCAGGAGCCAGGTGCTTTTCCTGGTCTCCCATGGGGTGCAGGGCCCAAGCACTTGGGCCATCCTCCACTGCACTCCCGGGCCACAGCAGAGAGCTGGACTGGAAGAGGAGCAACCAGGACAGAATCTGGCGCCCTGATCAGGACTTGAACCCGGTGTGCTGGCGCCACATGTGGAGGATTAGCCTATTGAGCCGTGGCACTGGCCGGTACTGTTCTTAAAATTTAGATTTCCAATGGTTCATTTTTAGAAATTCTTTTAAGTTGATAAAATTCTAGGCTACGTAACCACTCCCCTTTGGAAGTGGATAGAAGACCTGGAACACAGTGGACCGCCCCTTACTTTCCTTGCTGTCCTGGATCCCCTTGCTGTCCTGTGCCTTTGAGGGCCTGCTCCATGCTTTCTGACCAGCATGCTCCTCCACTTGGCTGGCCCCTCGCTTGCTCTCTGCTCGGTATGGACCCCAGCTTAATTTCCAGACTTTTCCTTCTCCCTTTTAAGGAGTAGGGGCTTTAGCCCTTACTCCCTTATGCATTTCTCTCACTAAATAAAAAGCTTAAAACTTAAAAAAAGAACTTGATAAAATTCTTATCAATTGAAATTTATGCAGTTGTCTTATATTCTGTGACCTTGCCAGATTCACTAATTCTTGAATATTTTTATAGATTATTTGGCTGGTTCTGTTACACACAATTAGAAGAAGGGGTAGAGTTTTACTTCCATCCCAGTCTGTAGCAACTGCACTTAACCTTTACGTTAACTTGGGTAGATTTGACATTTTATTATGCTCAGTCTTTTAACACATGTCTCACCATTTACTTAGGTCTTCTTTGATTTTTTTTATCAGTATTTTCAAGTTTTTAACACATTGATCCTACATATGTCTTATTTGATTATTCCTAATTATTTCATTTTCTTTGGAGCAATTGTTATTTGTTTCCACAATGTGTTTCTTAGTATATAGCAATATGATTTCTGTGTGCTGATCTTTTTATTCTATGACCATACTGAATCCACTTATTAGTTATAGGGAGGTTTTTGTGTAACTTTTTTGGTCCATGTATATAACTGCATGATATGCAAAGAAGGATAGTTCTAGTTTTTTTTTTTTCTTTTTGATTTGTAAGTCTTTATTTTTATTGTCACATTTCACTGTTCAGGACTGGGAGTTAGGAGAAAGTTTGTTGTCTTAGAATATTTTGTCTGGTTTTGCTACCCGTATAACAGTGACCTTACAAAATGAGCTGAGAAGTATCCTTACCTCCTCAAATTTTTGGAAAAGATTGTAACAAGTAATTATAAACAAAATATTGTATAATTTTTTCCCTGAATGTTTCTTAGAATTACCAATAAACCATCTGAACCTGGAGTTTTTTTCTGGAAAGGTTTTTAACTACAAAATCAATTTCTTTCATAGAGATGAGGCTATTCAACCTAATTCTTGTTTTAAGATTTATCTATTTAATTGAAAGACTTAGAAAGAGACAGAGAGAAATCAATCTTCCATATACTGATTCACTTCCTAAGTGACTACAACTTCCGGGGCTGAGTCTGGCTGAAGCCAGAAGCCAGAAGCTTCATCCAGGTCCCCCATGTGGGCACAGGGGCCCAAGTATGAATCATTCTTTGCTGCTTTCCCAGGAGCATTAGCAGGGAGCTGGATCAGAAGTGGAGCAGCCTGAAGTTGAACAGGCATCCACACAGAATGCCCCTGCTGCAGACAGAAGCTTTATCTGTTGCACCACACTGCCAGCCCCATTAACATATTTCTTTAAAATTTTTTAAATTTTATTTTCACCTTGCTTAAAAGGCACAGAGACAGAGAGAAAGAGACAATTTCTAACAGCTTGCTTATTCCCCAAATGCCCACAACCACAAGGCTGGGCTAGATTGAGCCAGGAGCCAAGAACCTGATTTGAGTCTTCCTCTTGAGTGGCAGGAACCCAAGTACTTGAGCCATCACTTGCTGCCTCCCACGATGCACAGTAGCAGGAAGCTGCCTCCCACTTCCACATTAGATTGGAAGTGGAGCAGGGACTCACACAAGATACTGATTAGGATATGGGCATCCTGAGCAGCATCTTAAACACTGAGCAAAATGCTTGCCCCATCATTTTCTCTCTTTTTTTAAAGATTGATTTATTTGAAAGGCATGGTTACAGAGAGACAGAGGGGGGAGAGAGAGAGAGAGAGAGAGAGAGAGAGAGAGAGAGAGAGAAAATGTCTTCCATCTGCTGTTCACTCCCCAAATGGCCGCAATGGCCAGAGCTGGGCCAATCCAAAGCCAAGAGCAGGAGCTTCTTCTGGGTCTCCCATGTAGGTGGCAGGGGCCAAGCACTTGGGTCATCCTCCGTGCTTTCCCAGGCCATTAACAGGGAGCTGCATAGTGGAGTGGAACACCCAGGACTCTAACCAGCGACATCCATATGGGATGCCAGCACTGCAGGCTGTGGCTTTACCCACTACCCGCAGTACCAACCCCCAAATCCTTTTTAATGAGTTTTGGCAATTTTTATATCTTTCAAATAATTTATCTTTTTCATCTAAGTTTTAATTTATGTGTATAAAGTTGTGTTTTCCCTTACTCTCTTTTTTTTTAAGACTTATTTATTTTATTTGAAAGTCAGAGGTACACTGAGAAAGAAGGAGAGGCAAGGAGAGAGAGAAAGAGAGAGAGAGAGGGAGGAAGGTCTTTCATCCGCTGGTTCACTCCCCAAATGGCTGCAATAGTCGGAGTTGCGCCAATCCAAAGGCAGAAGCCAAGAGCTTCTTCTGGATCTCTCACGTGGATGCAGGACCCAAGGACTGGGACCATCTTCTACTGCTTTCCCAGGTCATAGCAGAGAGCTGGATGGGAAATGGAGCAACCAGTCTGGAACCGGCACCCATATGGGATGCTGGCACTGGTGGAGGCTTTACTTGTTACATCACAGCGCCAGCCCCATCCCTTCTCTCTTTTGAGAGTCTAGGAGACTTTTAGTGATGTTTCTCTCACTCCTGGTACCAGGAATTTGTATTTTCTCTTTGTCAGTGTGGCTAGAAGTTAATAAACTTAATTGCTCTTATTGAAGAATTAACCTTTTAAAGGAATATTTGCTTTCATCTTTATTATTCCCTTCATTTTGCTTGTTTTAGGTTCAATGTGCTCTTTTCTGTTTGGTTCTTAAGCTGGAAACCTTTATAACTGAAGACTTTCCCTCTTTTTTTAGGTATTTAATGCTTTAAATTTCTGTTGAAGTTCTGCTTAGGTATATGCCACACGTTTTGATGCCTCACTGCTCAGTTCCACAACTGTGGGCACCCTGGAGCCAAAAATGAGATAAAAGACAGCAGATACACAATCGCTCCCCTGATTCCTTACTGATTGTTTGGAATTCCTATCGTAACCTGATACTAATTTCTACTTTTGAGAGTCATTTTTCTGAACTATGTTCAAGATGTTTCATTGTAGTCAGTAGGAGAGACAAGCTGTGGTAGACTTAGTCTGTCTTGGCCAGCACTTGCAATTGTCTGTTTTTGAGATTTTATTACATGCCTGGAAAAGAACTGTGTGTTGAAAGGCACTCTTCCTTGTGGGACTAGGTTGTTGGTGTAACTGTCCCGCCTACCATCACCACCTTGAGGAAAGCAAGCAAGAGATGAGTCTTGGAATACGTTCTCTGTTCCTGAAGGAAAGCAACTGCTTACTTGTATTGCCCAAATTCCCAGGCCTCTTTCAGGCTTAAGAGAATGATTCAAAACTTGGCTCCACATTTGAGAAGGTCTGGCCAGTGAAGAGAGGAAATTCCTTTGACCATATGTGACTACCTCCATCCAAGAGAAATATCTCTTTTTTTCATTCTTTTATTCTTCTTTCCTTCTTTCTCTATTTTTATTTCTCTGGAGCACTAATTACTTAAACAGATGTCTCAGCATTTTTAATTCTATATCTCTACAGTTAAAAATACTCATGCATTTGGTGCATCAGTTAAGTCACTGCTTGAGATGTCAGGCACATATTGGGGTGCCTGAATTTGAAAACTGACTCCCCGGCTTCCAATCCAACTTCCTGCTAATGTGTACCAAGGAAGGCGTCAGATGATGGCTCAAGTATTTGGGTCCCTGCCACTGATGTGGGAGACCGGGATTGAGTTCTAGGATCCTGGCTTTGGTCTGGACCTGTCTTGGTCACTGTGGACTTTTGGAGAGTGAACCATCTCCAGAGCGAGATCTCTCTGTCTCTGTCTCCACCTTTCTCTCTGTCTCTCTGCCTAAATGAAAATAAACAAATACAGCTTGAAAAAAGTAATTTGAGCCTTGGACACAGATATATACATATACATATAAATTAGATAATTATAGCAAATGGAAAAAGAACATAAGGCTCAGCCATTCTCCCTTATTGCCCAAAAGAGATAAACTTTGGAATGTATTCCTTGCCCTTGAAACTCAATTGGGTCTCACACCCTATTGCCTTCATAGCTACCCTAAATCATTTTCCAGATCCTCAAGGCCTCGCCCAGTTCCAGGAATTTCCCTCCACTTGCTGCCCCCTACCGCCACCCCTAGCCCTACTCCTCCTTAAAAAGGCCCAGCCCCCGGGGTAGGGCTTCTGCAACGCGTTCCATTATGTACATGCGGGCAGTTGTTCACTCACCTCTGTGCATTCATTTTCTCTGAATAAATTCAGTCTGGCTGTAAATTCATATACTGCCTCTTCTCTATTCGGCGACTCTTTTCCTAACAGCAAACACATCTCTACCATATTATATATGGTAGGCACTTTTGAAAGACACTACCTCATTAATCTATCAAGTAAATCCAAATAAAGCCTAACATTGTTCTTATTTTAAGATGAAAAGTACATATCAATAGAAGTTCCAAGTTTGTCTTCTTGCAGCCTTTCGAGGTACCTTGCAGATCTTGAGTTGCACCCACTCCCACTTTTGTCACAGCTAAAATAAACAATTCATTGAGAATAAGAGGCAATTAGTTTTTTGTTTGTTTGTTTGTTTTTGCTAATTGAGTACCTGTCAGGTTCTAGGCACCTCTTCATCTCAGACAAAACTCAGGCTCAGAAAGGGATTTAGTGACTGGCTAAGAAGTTACTGGTAACTTCACAGTCACACTGTTAGTAAATGGCAGAGATCTGAGACTTCAACCTGCAGTTGTCCAATTCTCTTTTACCCAAATTCCCCAAAAGTTAGATTTTCTACAGTCTATCAGGGTCCTATTAGCAAGGAAGTAGGGTGTGTTGTTGGATAGCAGATGATGGGAAGACGAAGGACACAGGTTATAGTAGTTATGGCGGTACCCCCATCTGATTCCCATGGAAGGTCACAAATGGTAACTCAGCAGAGGAGGTCGTTTCCTCCCCTCCTCTCCCTGAAGTCGACATAGCCATCTTCCTCCCCAGTGTGGCACCAGGCAGATAGACAGGTGTCCTCTCTCCTCTCCCATCGCACAGTGCCTCGTCTCCCTTCTTCTTTCCAGCACCTATCAGCTCTCAGCAGCCTCCTCAGTTCCAAGCTGCTCCTTGCAACTCACTAATGAAATTCCTGTTTCTTTTGTAATTGTATTTTAGCATGGTTCATGCTCTGATACCAACCTTAAATCAAACTCTTTGCAGAAAGACTATCACAGAGTGACAAGCTCCTTTCTGCATGTCTCATTATTGAAACATTTATTCAGAGCACCCTGAATGATATGAATGGTTGCCTTTGAGTGCTGCAATGACTTAATACACTACAACCGCAGGATTTTAATTTCTTCCCCTGGTTGCTTCACTTTGCTTCCTGCCTAAATGTCTCCCTTATTTTGGATGTATAGCCGTTGTGGGAAGGTGAGGCCTTACTCTGGCCTCAAGCCTGAAGAGGGCCTATTCTAGCCCTAGAGCAAGGGGCATAGATCACAGGAGGAAGCCTCAGCCCTGAAGCAGCTGTGGTTTGCCCTGATCCTGGCCAGTTGGTTTTCCTACAGTGGCACCTGCTCTCTCCCAATGAGACTAAACATAAAAGACAGAGAAGAAAACCCTTGGAGAGAGGAGGGCAGGATGGGATCTACAATCTTCTTGGTGGCCCCAGGAAGGGACAAATATCCAGCTTTGTGAATGTTTGTGCAGCAATTGAGAACTATTGTGGACTCATCAGGGACCCTCCCCATGGAAACCACCACAAAGAGGTAGGAATGGTGTGGTGATGACACACAAAATACACAATTCTGGGGGCTGGCATTGTGGCGTAGTGGGTTAAGCTGCTGTCTGCAATGCCAGCAACCCATATGGGCTCTGGTTCAAATCCCAGCTGCTCCACTTCCAATCCAGTTTCTTGTTAATATGCTTGGGAAAACAGCAGAATGGTCCTAGTGCTTGGGCCCCTGCACCCATGTGGGAGACCCAGAGGAAGCTCCTGGCTTTGGCCTGGCCCAGTTCCAGTTGTTGTAGCCATTTAGGGAGTAAAGATCTCTCTCTCTCTCCCTTTCTCTCTCTCTCTTTCTCTCTCTCTCTCCCCCTCTGTAACTCTGCCTTTCAAATAAATAAAATAAATCTTAAAAAAAGAATAAATAGATAATTCTGGACAGAAACTTACCTGCCACTTTTTATAAAGGGGCAAATATCTCTTGGGAGATGAACATAACTGGAAACTGAAGTAGGCTTTTTTTGTTGTTGTTGTTGTTCAAGAATTCACAGTTGGGATCAAAGAAGATGATGTGAGTGTTGAAATGTCCATATATTGCAAAAGAGTCAAAACCACTTAGAATCAGATACCTTTTAGGGCTTAATAAGAGGCAAACTGTCCTTATTCAAATGTTGTATGTTTATTTAACATTTTGAACTCAATGATATACAATATCAAACAAATATTTTCTATTAATTTGTCTTTAACCAAACTGTCAAATCTTCCTGTTCTTCCTTTTTTGATATCTCAGGCAAGCCCCACAACTTCCCACATATTTTTAGTTAATAAAAACTCCAGACCAGTGCAATTTAAGATGCCCATCTCATCCACCTCCCTCTTCCCAGCTCAAACTCCACCTGTGACCTCAATAATCTTTAAGAGGCAGAGCCTTTCCCTTTCTTCCTATTCTCTATCGCCTAATTCCATTTTAATTGGGTTTAAGAGGTAGGAATAATAGAAGGCAGAGTCACCCTAGGGAGCCGGCCTCAGTATGTAGAATTACTTTGGGGGTGTTAAACTTACAGGTAGACCAAGTCACGGGAGATATCCAGTGTTCAATTGAATATCAGTTCATTTGATTAGCTTTTACAGATGTAAGAGTTTTGTGGTCTAGGAGACAGGAGGAGCTAGGCAAAAGCACAAACAATATCTTAACTCATTTACAGGATGCAAAATAAATGCAAAATACAGTCAAGTGAAGAAGCTTCTGGATGGAGGACTCAGACCTCTCTGGGTTGTCTGCAGCCTGAATGGTGTGGGCATGGTGGGCAGCATGTCCTTGCTCTTAAATCTGATCATGGTTCAGTCACAACAGTTCAGAAGGTATCCTCCAAAGCTCCTGGAGGAATTAACTGCTCTATTAATGAAGAAGTGACTTTCTGGCCCTAGCAAGGTGTACAATTAGATATATAAATATTTAAGAGTATTAAACTCATAAATACAGTATTTTTGATAAGGAATCCATGCAAATTTATACTTTAGGTATTTGCATTGTTTAAGAGAATCTGGCCTATTAGAGTAACAGATCAACTTTGTGATTCTAATTCTAAACAATTGATTAATTGGCTTGAACTTGTGAGTTCAAGCAGAAATCTTACAAAGTTTTTATATTTGCATTAGAACATTTAATATGTCTTAAATTTTATTTTATATGTAAGCTTAACTTGTCAGATTTATTAGAGTTATTCAACATGGAGAAGGTCTTTCTGCTAAGTCAGACAGTGGGGGAACCTAAAGGAGAAATTAAACATGTTTAATAATTAAATGTATAAGTACAACTTAAAATATATGGAGTAGTTATACCAAAACTTGTAAACCAGCTTCACTGTTAATTGAAGATCCCTTAAGAGGAAATTGCTAATAACTGCTAGTGCTGTAAGTAGAATAATAAAATCTGTAAGCTGAACTTGAAAGGAAGTGGATTTTCCAATACATGGCATGGTGACTTCAAAGTCTTTTCTGTGCACTCATCTGCCCTTGACAGCCACCTGTTAGGATCCTCCTTTGACTGCTACCTCTCTGCTGGCTCACACCTACAGTCCCCAAGAGCCCACTGTGCGGCCAGTCTTTGAATGCAGTCCTCTCGGGTGGGCTCTCTCCGATACAGCACAGCTGTGTCTTCCAAAAACTTGCTGCAACTCAGCTGCAGCCCCACCCTCTTAGGCTCACAGCAAGATGCCTCACACTCTGCTCCTTTGAAAGTGTCTGCCTGATCTACAGGGAATTTGTGCCTCCCTGCTGTGTGCGAGGGTGGAGAGCAAGCTCTCTGCCACCTGGACCTATGGCCACGTTCAGCCTCTCTGCTCTGCCCTCTGAGCGGCTGCTTCATTCGGGGACCAGTATCACGTCACCCCTCCCTTCCTACAGGAACTCACAATTTCAACGAGTCATTTCCTTGGGGCTCCCTCATGTAGTTTAGCGATAGACTAAATAACCTACAAGTTACAAGTCAAGGCTCCAGAGTCCCTCAATCCCTTTCTCCCATCCTCTGGGTTGTGAATCACAAAAGGGCTAGATGAAGGCAGAACTGTTGTCTTGTGTTAGCATACAGGTTAGACTCTCAGCCTGAGAAAAGCAGCAATGGTCAGAGGGAATCTTTACAACACACCTTTTTGTTTTGTTTTGTTTACAGTCTTGAGATGTGGTTGCCAATTCCTTGAGCAGCATGAAGCATCTTGATCAGTATCCTGTAACTGAGTTTCTCTTCCCAGCTGTTAGCTAAAACCAGTGTTAAAAAAAAAGCAAGAAAATGAAATGACAGGTGAGGGTCCAATTCTGCTGTTTCCAGGGATTGCTGACTGTTGTTTCTTGGAAACCTGGAGTGTTTCCATTAAGCAGACTTGTAGAAATCCCTGAGAACCCAGTCAAACCACCTGCCTTTGGGAGTTCATGAGTGGGCACATCTGGTGTTTGAACCCAGACAGGAGATCTGGTTGTCAGACTGTACTCAGGTACAACCAGCAGGACGTCTCTCGAAGACTTCTTGGAATGGTCTTTGCACTTGGAGCCAGCATGGGAAACCTGCTGTTCCTGCTGCATGGCCTTCTGTGGCTTTGCTCTGCCCATGCTCCCTTGAGCACGGAGGCACTGTGAAATATCTGGGTGTGGTGATGTTATGCACAGCGATTCTGAGAAGGGTGCTTCCTTCTAATTTCAGGTTCTGCATCTTCTAATGGTAGCATCTTTAGTACACGTCACACGCTCTCCTGACCCCAGGGTCATCAGGCATTGTTGTGACTTTCTGGGGCTGGTGTTGTGGCCTAAAGGTTAAGCCACCTCCTGTGATGCCAGCAGCACACGGGCGCTGCTTCAAGTCCTGGCTGCTCCACTTCTGATCCAGCTCCCTGCTAATGCACCTGGGAAAGCAGCAGAGGATGCCCCTAGTACTTGGGCCCCAGCACCCATGTAAGAGACCCGTATGAAGCTCCTGGCTCCTGGCTTCAGCCTGGCCCAGCTGTGGCCATTGGGATCATTTGGGAATGAACCCACAGATGGAAGATCTCTCTCTCTCTCTCTTTCTCTCTCTTTCTCTCTCTCTCTCTCCGTAACTCTACCCTTCAAATAAATAAAATAAATCTTTAAAAAAAGAAAACAGTGACTGTCACTTAGAAAAGCAAGTTCAGGACTGGCGCTGTGGCCTGAAGCGCCAGCATCCCATATGGGCGCCGGTTCTAGTCCCGGCTGCTCCTTTTCCAATCCAGCTGTCTGCTATGGCCTGGGAAAGCAGTAGAAGACGGCCCAAGTCCTTGGGCCCCTGCACTCACATGGGAGACCCAGAAGAAGCTCCTGGCTCCTGGCTCCTGGCTCCTGGCTCCTGGCTTCAGATCAGCGCAGCTCCGGCCGTTGCGGCCATCTGGGGAGTGAACCATTGGACAGAAGGCCAGTCTCTCTGCTTCTCCTTCTCTCTCTGTGTAACTCTGACTTTCAAATAAATAAATAAATCTTAAAAAAAAAAAGCAAGGTCACTGACAATGCATATATACACATGTACCTGAATACATGTATATATGTACCTGAGTAAGTCTGACAACCAGATCTCCTGTCTGGGTTTAAACACCAGATGCGCCCACTCAAGAACTCCCAAAGTTAAAATATATATATATATATATTGAACTCCTAAATGGGTGTTGTTGTAAGTACTTTGAATGTGTTAATTCATTTAACTCTTACAGCCACTCTAGGAGGTTTTGGTACTGTTATTATCCTTATTTTGTAAATGTGGAAACTGAGGCAAAGAGGAATTAAGTAACTTGGCCAAGTTCTCACAGCTGATAAGTAAAGGGGCTAGGATTGGAGTTTGAGCATTCTGACTCCATCACATTACCTAGATCTAGAGGGTCCTATGTTTTGTCAATATATTCTGCCCCATCTCAGAACAAAACTGGCCTTTCTCTGAACTAGGGTGTCTGGAGAGAATGTGTCAGCTCAAACAGCTGCAGAGAGGAGCCGGCACTGTATCCCATAGGAGTGCAGGTTCCAGTACTGGCTGCTCCACTTCCCATCTAGCTCCCTGCTAACGTGCCTGGGAAAGAAGCAGAAGATGGCCCAAGTGCTCGGGCTCTTGCCAACCCACATGGGAGACCCAGGTGAAGCTCTTGGCTCCTGCCTTCAGGTTGGTCCAGCCCCAGCCATGATGGCCTTCTAGGGAGTGAACCAACGGATGTAAGATTTCTCTTTCTCTTCTCTTGCTCTCTCTCTGTAACTCTGCCTTTCAAATATATAAACACATCTTCAAACTTTTCTTTAGAGAATCCCCTGTGTGCAAATTGGAATTTAACAATAAGAATAAGATAAACTTTCCTCATACTGCTACTTGTAATAGAAAAAATCCCCCCAAATGCACTAAACACATGGATTAACTTAACAATACTCTAATTTGCCTACAACTTTTCCAGAAGGGGTCTCTTAAGTAGAAGTTCTCTCTCTCTGCACAGATGGAACCAGAAAGGAAATCAAGTTTAGACATGACCCAAGCTCCATTACTTGTGGGTACATTTGAGAAATTTTCAACAATGTAAGAGCAGGAATGAAGATATGTTAAAATACTATTTTTTGGTAAAGTAAAAAATTCCAGGACACTATGTTATTTAGTTCCTTTTAAGTCTAGCTCTTTCTTAAATATTCCATGCAGGTAAGTGAAGAGTTTTGTGAAGTTAATTCATTCAAATTCCATGACTACTTTTTGAACCTAATTTGTCATTTTTTCATGGAGCCTTTCGCCACTGTTTTGGAACCAAAGGTAAAGAAATGTGGGCTGGCTGGCGCCGCAGCTCACTAGGCTAATCCTCCGCCTGCAGTGCCAGCAGCCTAGGTTCTAGTCCCGGTCGGGGTGCCGGATTCTGCCCTGGTTGCTCCTCTTCCAGTCCAGCTCTCTGCTGTGGCCCGGGAGTGCAGTGGAGGATGGCCCAAGTGCTTGGGCCCTGCACCCCATGGGAGACCAGGAGAAGCACCTGGCTCCTGCCATCGGATGAGCGCAGTGCGCCGGCCCTTGGCTTCAGATCGGTGCAGCGCGCCGGCCGTAGTGGCCATTTAGGGGTTGAGCCAATGGAAAAAGGAAGACCTTTCTCTTTGTCTCTCTCACTCACTGTCTAACTCTGCCTGTCAAAAAAAAGAAAGAAAGAAAGAAAGAAAGAAAGAAAGAAAGAAAGAAAGAAAGAAAGAAAGAAAGAAAGAAATGTGGGCTAACAATTCATTGCAATTCATTGAAATCCAAGAGAGATTTTTGTCAATCAGTTTGAGAACCATGGCAGTCAGAAGTCATTTGCTCAGCCTGGGCATAGCTAGCAAAAACTGTAACATGGTCAAAATGTCTGAAAAAAGAAGTTTAGAATGGAGGCAAAGGACAGCCACTGGATTCAACAGGGTTGAACAAGTGTTTTTTAGTAATAAGCAGCGTTGGCCATGGTGGTTGTGTAACCAACTGAACTGGGAGAAACTTGTTTACTTCTGCCAAGACGGGTGCAATAAAGTATGTGCTGCTTGTGCTAACTTGTGAGGGAGGTGGAGCAGAATAAATCCGGAAGCTGGACCCCCATTTTGAACACTGACCCTGACATTACCAGCTATGTGATATCAAGCGAATTTCTTTACTTGTAAGTTTCTTCACTTGTAAATGATAGATAACTTGTCAGTGTTGTTGAGGGAAGGCTTAAATATGCCTGCAAATAGGTAGCTATTACTCTACCAGAGGTTTTTGGTTGTATTATTATTTTTTAAAACCATATTAGTGTTGTCTGATGAGTTGACAGTTTTGCAATAGCCCATTGTATAGCACAGACGTGCACTCGCTGATGTCTTCACGTCAGGGCCGAATCTATGACTTTAGAGATTGGATGCTATTTCCCTTTATTGGGGCTTCAAGGTTAAGACTCAAAAACAAAGACTTAGAGACAAATTCTTCCTAGATGGGCTGAGTTATTCAAGACTTTGGCACCCTCTAGTGCATGATGAATGTTGATGTTTTCAAGTTCTCTCAACATCTCAGAAAATCTGAGCAGCCCCAAGCGTAACATCATCTCATTGTTTGGGGCTGCTGGGAAAATTCTGCTCTCTTGATCATGAGAGACCTCCTTGGACCAAATTGCAAGATCTCAACATCTGTCTAAGCTCCTGGACTTGTCAGCAGCAGCAGTGACAGCAGCCAGCAAAGGGCTCTGTGTCTGTAATAGGCTTCCCTTGCCACATCCTTTGTGCTTCTGACAATGTGGGGGAGAGAAGCCAGTCACAAGTCATCCTGGGATGGTGAAGCCAGCAGCCAGAGCTGAGAAAAATGCTATCATGACACTAAATTTACTGTTCAGGAAAAAATGTAGGTGCACTTGAAGAGGGCAACACGAGTGAAGAGCACTCTGTGGAAGTTCTGAAAGGAAGGGACCAAAGAGATTGATTTTCACTCAGGTCATCAGACAAGGTTCCATGAAACACACAACCTTCCAAGAGCTGTTCATGTGGCTGAAGAGAGAACTGTTTACAGAAGAGTGAGTTAGATGGAAGGGTAGAACCCAGGGTATACATGCACCAAGAGAGGATGAATGGGGCCCTGCTGTGAAGGATGAGCTGCAGCCTTCCTGAATATCTCCGTGTTGGTCCTCAATGGCATTAGAGTTGAAAGGAGAAGTTGGAGTGGGTTGGAGAAGAGTAAAGGGCCCCTTTCCATTTCTTGCTGTCCTGGGGTTAAAGAATGAGAAATACAGAAAGGTCAAGCCAGGCACATCTGCCTCTGAGCTGAGAAGGGCTCTTGAGCAGATGAGAGGGAGGATAGGGGCTCTTCTGGTCTGGAGATTCTCCTGAATGCTTTTCTTTCTTGTGAATGACAACTGACGGTTGTACAACAGGATGCGTAGCCTTCCCTGTGTACACCTGAACACAAGGTGACGCTGCTGCTTTGTCGAGACACCTGTGCTGATGATAATGTTGCCAATAATGTCACCAGTACTGTCATTCTGACAATGCTCATTAACACCACAGGAAACACTATATTTCTCCCTCCCTCTCTCTCTCCCTCCCCCTCTCCCTTCCTCCCTCCCTCCCTCAGTGTGTAAAGAGATAATGGGTATTAAAACTTGTCATACATAATCAATCCTAACATGCAGAAGTTTTATTAACAGTTTCCCATCTCTGAAATTCTTTCCTATAACATTGTGTTTCATAATTTAATTTGTTGTATTTTTATCAGTAGCATAAAAGGTCATATTCAAATTCATCTTATAACTCTTGGCATCTTGATGGTTTTAATTGATAAAATCTGGCCGTGTGAAGCAAATTTTTATCCAAGTTTCTATTCCTGAAACTCAGATCTGAGGCATTAATATTTGCAGTAGATACTATGGTGACCTGCTCAGATCACCCATACCTCCCTAGGACTGAAGTAATGAAAATGTTTAACAGGTCTCAGATGAGAGAACTGCCTCCCAGACATCTCACCCCCAATTCCATAGTCAGACCACATCTATGGCTGGTTGATTTGGAGGTGTAGATACTTAGATGCTTGCTCCATTTATGGTAACTCTAAAGAATCATCCAATTTCAGAACTTCCCAGAGACTTGGCTGAGGCTCTTGTTACAGCTGATTTTCAGTTCAGCTTCTCCTTTTGCCATTCATGCTTCTTTTCTTCATGGAAAAATGGAATGAGAAGGTGAGTTTATTTAGGAGGAAATTACTTTTTAAGCCCATGCATAGTTTTCATGACATGTGTTTTCCATAAACTGTTTAAAGAAACCCTTCATAAAACTCAACCCAAGAATCTAAAATAATCAGAACATGGAGTAATGCAAGAAACTCACATATGGGTTTGGAGTTTGGTGCTGTATCACCTCCTGGTAGACTAGCAATGAGACGAAGGTCTGGATCAGTACACCAAGTGAACCACGTTCACTAACAGAGGAACAAATAGAGAGTGAAGGGACCCTAGAACAGGGGGTCAGGGGGTGGAATTGGAAAGCGAAAATGATGACTATCAGTTGGAGTCAAAACACCTACAGTGTCTAGGGCTGTAATTTATACCATCAACCTATCTCTTACAGATTTTGCCTGGGAAAACAGACCCAACAAAATCTTGGAGGAGCTGTTCTTAGAGTGCACATGGGAAGCAAGCCGATTCAGACATAGTGGATATCATGGTGTACCTCCCAGTTCTCAACTCCAGGATAGAAGCATTGGTTTTTCCTGCTTATGGGAATGCTGGTGCCTCACCCAAGTCCCTCTTGAAGCCTCGACATCAGCTGTGGAGAGGAACCTCTTTGCTCTTCAGGTCATACTGCCTGATAACCACTCAGGATTGGGGAGCTGACTAACCTTCTCTGTTTCTCCAATTTAGAACACTTCTGAGTACCGTATTTTGCTAGACTAAAAAGAAAATGGTATTAATTTTAGCCTTCTTGTGAGCTTTGCTTAAAAAATGTATACTGCAATGGTCAAGAGGAATCTGAAGTAGCCTGCACTAGATATGAAGTTACTTTCCTTGCCTGTGTGTTCCATGTCATAGCAAGGCTATAAGTTTAAACTTTGATAGTATATGTTTCCTAATGTCTAGTCAGGGTTCAGGCAATCTTTCTATGAAAGATACTATTACTAACTATCCTGTCTTAATTCTAGGGTATAACACTACTTTCTTGCTTCTCCAAGCCGGATCAAGTCTGTCTGTCCTTTTTTTTTTTTTTTTTTTTTTAGATTTATTTATTTTATTTGAAAGTCAGAGTTACAGAGAGGCAGAGGCAGAGAGAGAGAGAGAGAAAGGTCTTCCATCTGCTGGTTCACTCCCCAATTGGCCACAATGGCTGGAGCTGCACTGATCTGAAGCCAGGAGCTTCTGCCCACTCTTCCACACGGGTGCAGGGGCCCTGTTGCACCATGACACTGGCCCCTGGATCAAGTCTTTCTCTAAAGAGCTGACTGAGGTCAGTAATGAGGTCTCAGGAAAGTATATTTTTTTTCTTTTTTTTTGACAGGCAGAGTGGACAGTGAGAGAGAGAGAGACAGAGAGAAAGGTCTTCCTTTGCCGTTGGTTCACCCTCCAATGGCTGCCGTGGATGGCGCACCGCGCTCATCCGATGGCAGGAGCCAGGTGCTTTTACCTGGTCTCCCATGGGGTGCAGGGCCAGAGCACCTGGGCCATCCTCCACTGCACTCCCGGGCCACAGCAGAGGGCTGGCCTGGAAGAGGGGCAACCAGGACAGAATCCGGCGCCCTGACCGGGACTAGAACCCGGTGTGCCGGCGCCGCAAGGCGGAGGATTAGCCTGTTGAGCCACGGCGCCGGCCAGGAAACTATTTTAAAAAAGTTTTTTAAGATTTTTATTTTGTCAAAGGATTCCATTAAGATTGTGAAAATTCAGCCCACATGATGGAAGAAATATTTGTAATATTTATATTTAATAACATAAATTAATAAGGAAAAAGTCAATAGCAAAATGGAAAAATACCAGAACGAAACATGCACACTAGAATGTCTGAGATGGGAGAATTCAAGTGTTGCACCTATGTGCAGCAACTGGAATTCTCTGTAGTGTTTCTGTTGGTGTCAAACAGTACGCTAATCTTGAAACATTGGCAACCTTTACTTAACTGAGCATTTGTGTTCCACAGGCCCAGTAGTTCCACCCTTTGGCAAATGACAAAAGAAATGCATATGTATTTTCACCAAAAATATATTTAAGAATAGTCAGAGAAGCACTGTGTATAAATCCCCCTAAAGTGGGAAAAAATGTAAATTGGTCAAATATCCATTTATGGATTGGATAAATTTTGTTGGATAAACACTGTTATTATATAATCACAAAAAAAAACACTGTACGATAAGGAGAATGGATAATCAACAACTACACCAAACAATGAATATCATAAACTTAATACTGAGAGAAGTCAGACATAAAACATATATACTATAGAATTTGTTTAAAGTGTATAACTGACAAAATTAATCTATACTCTTTATTTTTTTAATTTATTTATTATCTGTCCTTGATGTGTTATACTATGCCAATTAATGGTAAAACCAGTCTTCGAACAGTACTTCATACTTTGTGTGTCTGTGTGGGTGCAATCTATTGAAACCTTTAGTTAGTATATACTAAGTTGATCTTCTATATATAAAGATAATTAAAAATGAATCTTGATGAAGAATGGGATGGGAGAGGAAGTGGGAGATGGGATGGTTTGTGGGTGGGAGGGTGGTTATGGGGGGAAGAATTGCTATAATCCAAAAAATTGTACTAAAAAATGTATTTATTTGAGAGGCAGATTTAGGCAGAGAGAGGGAGACACAGAGAGAGGGCTTCCATCCGCTGGTTCACTCCCCAGATGGCCTCAACTTCCAGAGCTGTGCCAATCCAAAGCCAGGAGCTAGAATCTTATTCCAGGTCTCCTATGTGAGTGCAGGGCCCAGGGATTTGGACCATTTACTGATGCTTTCCCAGGCAGATCAACAGGGAGCTAGATTGGAAGTAGAGCAGCCTGGACACAAACGCACCTGTATAGGATGCCGGCACCCCAGGTGGAGATTATGCCACCAAACCATCTCCTAGGCTATGCTCTTAGAACCTTGGAGAAAAGTCTTACTTTCTGGGTTCTGGCAATGTTCTACATCTTTAAAATCTGGTAATATAGACAAGATCATCTTATGAAAATTCAATTAATTTTATACCTATCTGTGCTTTTATGTATGTATTTGTACTTTAAAAAATTGTTAAAATATGTCATTTATACAAATACAGCTCCTATTAGCAAATAATAGTTCTTTGGTTTCTAGGAGACTCACACCTTGCAGAAGCTAAGTATATTAAGCATCATCATCATTACATTGATATCAGGGTGGGGAGACAAACACACAAAATGGGAATGGAAAGTTAATGGCAAAGGTTTGGGGTTTGTTATTAAA
The DNA here is from genome assembly GCA_949820135.1 of Sylvilagus floridanus. Lineage (NCBI taxonomy): Eukaryota > Metazoa > Chordata > Mammalia > Lagomorpha > Leporidae > Sylvilagus > Sylvilagus floridanus. The sequence continues at coordinate 127,985,832 of OX463225.1, forward strand.
CCTAGGCCTGTGTGAGTTTCAGGAGGCCCTAAAGCAACAAGTAGTAGGCTTATTTTGGCTTTTCTCATTGACATATGCAAACAGGCTAGAAGCTTTCCCAGTTTCCCAAATGCGTTAACAAAGCTGCCTTTATGAGCAGAAATTTATTCTTATCAACATTTGAAGCTTGATCGTGTGGATAATGTTCATGATGGTAGCGTATTGAAGAGCTAAATGATATACTAGACTTGGATAGGAGTTGGGGAAGGGAAAGGAGCCTAGAGTAGATGCCTCTTGGAAAGGATGGCTTCGGTGGAGGATTCCCTCATCCTTTTGTCAGAAGCCTAGTTCAGATCTCCTTAGCTTTGTCACTGCGAGGGATGAGCTACTATTCTTCCTGCCCCCAAGATTTCTGCTTTCTCTAGCTCTTAGTTCTACATTTAAAATGGCACACATGTAACAGGAGTCATCAGTGCCAAAAGGGAAAGTGTTAATCTTAGGAAGAAGGACTTCTAGTCCCATCTTGAGAGACCAGCATTAGCCCACAGGTGCCACAGGGTACCTTCTGCTCCCACAGCTGACCTGGGCATCACGTACAACTTTATTTATAATGCATTCATAAAGATGACCAATGACATGAGTGTATCAGTACAATTTGAGGATCCAAGTGCTAGGCCAAGAAAGATGGCTCATTTCCTTCTTTTTGAGCCCACGTTCTGGAGGCACCCACTTTAATGTGAATTTGGGACACAGTGTGTCATTGGTGGCCTCATGACCCTATGGTGTTTTACAAGACCAACCATCAATATCATTAAAAACTTATGTTGAAAATGGCTGATCCACCCTAACATGATCCTCATAAACAGCTCATTTTTAATAAGAACAAGAAGAAATAGTTACACAGTTCCTTTTACATATGCTCTCAGATAAATTTGATTTGGGAAAAAATATCACATAAAAACCATCTCACCTGTGATTTTCCTTCCAAAGCATTCTTATTACTTATCTAACAGACTAATTTCCCAATTCCACTACTCAACTCCCATGACATTCACAGTATTGTCATATTTCTCTTCCATGCATGGCTAAGAGATCTAGGGATTTTAAAGACACATGCTTGTTGTTTTAATGGATTTAATTCAATGAGTGAAGTTTTCTTAGCATGTCAGATATTTCTGAAGCCACTGTTGGAAAAATAATTTTTTTTAATTAGAGCTCAGACCAGCCATAAGAGAGTAATATGGTAGCAAGAGCATGAGCTTAGGCATCAGGTTTGAATATAGTCCTGTCTCCTCATTAGGGCTGTGTTCTTGGGTAGGTGAATTCATGTTATTGGATTTTAATTTTTGTGTTTGAAAAAACGTGGAAAATTCTATCTACTTTACTTGACATGACCTCAAGCTTCTTGAGACTGTCCTGAGGAAAGTGCATGCTTTTCCCATCATGCTCTGGCTCCTTCACTGTAGCTTCTGTCTTCATCACTTCTTAGGGTAAGAATAATCATAGCTTAGAAGAAGAGGGAGCACCAGGAAATACTTTTTTTTTTTTTAAGATTTATTCATTTATTTGAAAGTCAGAGTTAAACAGAGAGAGGAGAGACAGGGAGAGAGAGAAGTTTTCCATCTGATGGTTCATTCCCCCAGATGGCCGCAATGGCCGGAGCTGTGCCTATCCAAAGCCAGGAACCAGGAGTTTCTTCTGGGTCTCCCATGCGGGTGCAGGAGCCCAAGGACTTGGGCCATCCTCTACTGCTTTCCCAGGCCATAGCAGAGAGCTGGATAAGAAGTGGAGCAGCTGGGACTAGAACTGGCTCCCATCTGGGATGCCGGCACTTCAGGCCAGGGCGTCAACCCGTTGCGCCGCAGCGCCAGCCCCGCACCAGGAAATTCTAATCTGAATTCTCCTGCTCTATTTCCAATAGATTCATTTATTGCATTGACAGTTGAATTTTAATTCTTTACATTATACTTACAGGGGAAAGCAAAAGAGGATACTTTGCCTTTTTTTTTTTTCTTTCTTTTGCTTGTTAATGGAGAATTTGTCTGTCAATAGTAATAGGAATTTTGGCCATGTTACTAATTAAAATGATCAGTTTAAATTTGTAACTAACCATAAAAATAGGATTAAGTGTCAAAGGGTTGGCATAAACAAGACTAGTGTCTGCTAATAATAATTGATATAATTAAAAAGGAGGGAACAATCCAACATGGGAAGTGGGATACACAGCAGACTCATAGAATGACAAACGCCCTAAACAGCACTCTGGCCTCAGAATCAACCCTTAAGGCATTCGGATCTGGCTAAAAAGCCCTTGAGAGTTTCACAGGCCTGGAAAGCCAAGACACTGTGGCAAAAAATGACCTAAATCAAAGATCTCTGTGAGTGAGATCCCGGTGGAAAGAAAATCCATCAAAGAAAGAGGTACCTTTCTCTGCAGGGAGAACTTCTACTTTGATTATGGCCTTGTCTAAATAAGGTTGGAGTTTGTGAACTCAAGAGGCTTCCATAGCCTTGGCAGCTCATGACAAGAGCCTCAGGTGATTAAGATGTCATAAATAAGAGTGTCAATTGTTAAATCAACAACAGGAGTCACTGAATTCTTGCTCCCCATGTAGGACCTCTGTCCTTAATGTGTTGTACTATGAGAATTAATTAAAAACCAATCTTCAAACAGTACTTTATACTTTGTGTTTCTGTGTGGGTGCAAACCGTTGAAATCTTTATTCAGTATAGAGTTGATCTTCTGTATATAAAGATAATTAAAAATAACGAATCTTGGGGCTGGCACCGTGGCACAATAGGTTAATCCTCTGCCTGTGGTGCCAGCATCCCATATGGGCACTGGTTCTAGTCTCAGTTGCTCCTCTTCCAGTCTAGCTCTCTGCTGTGGCATGGGAAAGCAGTGGAGAATGGACCAAGTGCTTGGGTCCCTGCACCCACATGGGAGACCAGGAAGAAGCACCTGGCTCCTGCCTTCAGATCGGCATAGCTCTAGCCATTGCAGCCATCTGGGGAGTGAACCAACACTAGGAAGACCTTTCTCTCTGCCTCTCTCTCTCTCTCTCTCTCTCTCTCTCTGTAACTTTACCTGTCAAATAAAAAAAAGAATCTTAATGAAGAATGGGATGGGAGAAGGGGTGGTTCCTGGTGGGAGGGTGGTTGGGGAGGGGGAAGAACTGCTATAATCCAAAAGTTTTACTTTTGAAATTTATGTTTATTAAATAAAAGTTTTCTATTAAAAATAGTAATGGGAATCTTCGACTCTGTTTTTAGAATCACACCCTTCCCTGGACAGCCCAGGCATCCATTAACACAGGCTTCCTGGTCTTTGTGACTAGAGAGACTTGAAATGAGGCTTGTGTGATGTGATTGCTAAATGATATGATTTCAAACTTTCAGGGCCATGAATTCCCTATGTTTTAGGATGCTGTGTGCTGTTGTGATGTAACATTTATTTTAATGGCTCCATAAATGCACTGAGCAATAGTGCAGCAAATTAACACCATCCTCTTGCTTGCCTGAAACTATAAGAGGCAATTTGAAGCACATTTGGTATTTATAATTATTTTGTAATCCGATTTGCAGAATTGGAGCAATTATTGGATGAGCAGACAATATATGAATCTCAATGAAACACTTTTTACATACCCAGTAGGTCACTAAAAGAAGAATATTTCTCTGTCTCTGATTTGATTCTTTTTAGCTATGAGGGAAAGTTGCAGAGGGATTTATGACAGCAGAATGGAAAGAAGAGATTCTATTATATCCTCCTCTCAAGAATAAAAGTTTGTTGTAGAGACACAAATTGATTTCGTCATTGAGACTTGTCATCACATTGGAGACCACATTTGGCCTTCCAAAAGCTTAGATCAGTTGGGGTGTACCCTCTGATAGGGAGCTGCTTCAGAGATGATTAAATCTTTAGTCACTTCCCATGCTAAGATGGTGCAGCAAGCATGTAAAGCGCACTGGGTCCCTTTGCCTTCACACTGAAGACAGAGGTTCTGTAGCATTGCCTACTACTGCATCTACCTCTGCACAAGCAGGAAATAGATATTTGCTGTATTAAGCTTCTGAGACTTGGGAGATTGGTTGTTACAGCAGCTTCACTGCATTAGTCAGCTCAACTGCCATAACAAAGTGTCCTGGCCTGGGGGCTTCACCAACAGCTTCTTTTCTCACAGTTCTGAAGGCTTGGAAGTCCAGGATCAGCCTGCTGCCCAGTTTGTTTTCTGGCACAGGACCAGCTTCTCACTGTGTGTTCACGTGACACACAGATTGCTCTGGTGTTGCCCTCTTCCTATAAAGTGCTAATCTTATCACAACACAAAGACCCTACAATCAACTGGGCCCAATCACCTTAACCCACTGCCCTGGGGTCTCCATCTCTAAATTCCATCACATTGGGGGATAGAGCTTTGTGCATTCTTTTTGGGTGGGTGGGGGCACAAATCAGTCTATACCAATAACCTAGCTTATCCTGATTAATTTAGTGATGATTTGCAGATTGCTTAGTATCTCTCTATCTCCCTACTAGGATTTGTGAAAGGTTTAACATCAGGTTCATCTCTGCAAGCTGTACCCTATCTTCTTTGCTATACTAGCAATGACCTTGTTGGGATTTCTAGCATTACGCCCAGAGGAGCATATCATTAACTGTTGCCTAAAGTTTCTGATGTTCCTGGTGGTACACTCTGTTTCTATCCCATTTCCTCATGTTCTACCTGAGTTCTACTCCAACTGGAGGAAGGCTACGATGTGACTACATAACCATTTCACTCTATCTTTACCTTCTTTTGTCAATAATCAACCAGAATGATTCCTGTTCCCGTCTAACAGAGTTACTTCCTTTCCAAAGAGGTTTCTGTTTTACTCTCTTTCCCTCAGCCATAAGGGAAATATGTTGGCTTACCAATAAAGAAAAAGTGAAATATGTGACCCATATTTCCATCATGTGTTTATATGTGTGATTATTTTTATTAATGTTGTGTTCACCACTAGTTGATGAGTGTGTGAGCTGGGGGATTGTGACTACAAATATTTTCTTCATATTTTATCCCTACTGGCTGGTACACTGCATACACAGAAAAGGGGAGCTACACTGCCCTGCAGAATGGAGTTGGACCTATACCAGGCAGGCAGCTTTGACCGCTTCATACTGCACACTCTCCTCTCGCATGCATCCTACAGACTTCCTCCAAGCACAACTGAAAAGCCTCTTTCTCCATGATCCCCAGGCTTAGAATAAACAATACATTATAATTAGCATGACAACGCTTATTTTGCCTTGACTTCATTGTCTCCAGCACTATTGCCTCACCTAGTCTTGGGGGACAGGCTTCATTGTCTCCAGCACTATTGCCTCACCTAGTCTTGGGGGACAGACTTCATTGTCTCCAGCACTATTGCCTCACCTAGTCTTGGGGGACAGACTTCATTGTCTCCAGCACTATTGCCTCACCTAGTCTTGGGGGACAGACTTCATTGTCTCCAGCACTATTGCCTCACCTAGTCTTGGGGGACAGACTTCATTGTCTCCAGCACTATTGCCTCACCTAGTCTTGGGGGACAGACTTCATTGTCTCCAGCACTATTGCCTCACCTAGTCTTGGGGGACAGGCTTCATTGTCTCCAGCACTATTGCCTCACCTCGTCTTGGGGGACAGGCTTCATTGTCTCCAGCACTATCGCCTCACTTAGTCTTGGGGGACAGACTTCATTGTCTCCAGCACTATCGCCTCACCTAGTCTTGGGGGACAGACTTCATTGTCTCCAGCACTATCGCCTCACCTAGTCTTGGGGGACAGACTTCATTGTCTCCAGCACTATCGCCTCACCTAGTCTTGGGGGACAGACTTCATTGTCTCCAGCACTATCGCCTCACCTAGTCTTGGGGGACAGACTTCATTGTCTCCAGCACTATCGCCTCACCTAGTCTTGGGGGACAGGCTTCATTGTCTCCAGCACTATCGCCTCACCTAGTCTTGGGGGACAGGCTTCATTGTCTCCAGCACTATCGCCTCACCTAGTCTTGGGGGACAGGCTTCATTGTCTCCAGCACTATCGCCTCACCTAGTCTTGGGGGACAGGCTTCATTGTCTCCAGCACTATCGCCTCACCTAGTCTTGGGGGACAGACTTCATTGTCTCCAGCACTATCGCCTCACCTAGTCTTGGGGGACAGGCTTCATTGTCTCCAGCACTATTGCCTCACCTAGTCTTGGGGGACAGGCTTCATTGTCTCCAGCACTATCGCCTCACCTAGTCTTGGGGGACAGACTTCATTGTCTCCAGCACTATCGCCTCACCTAGTCTTGGGGGACAGGCTCATTTATTATCCATCTTTTTATCTCTCGTGCCTCCTTGCCACCCTCAGTGGTGCTTAGCTTGTTGACTCGAGTGCTAGTCGATAAACTTTTGTTGAAAGAAAATGAATTTCCACTCTCATTTTCTTCTTTTCTGGCTTCTCAGGAATAGAAACTGCAGAACTCTGTACTGTCTCTGCATGAATTTTTATTGTGTCCATCAATGGCATCTTTGATCTATTTGCCAACCTTTCATCTGTGACTGTCTAGCATAGCTGTAGTGTGGGAAGGGCTCAGCAAATATTGTGTGTTGGTAAATAGATAATGAGGCATGCAGAGGACATGAACATCTTTGTATATGGTTTAGCTCTCAATTCACATCACCTCTATTACCATCCCTTAGTTCAATAGGCATTTATTTAACTCAGCTGTACAGAGAACAATGCCAATAAAGACAGCATCATAAAATGATCTCTTTAAGAACCCTCGACCAGGCTCTGTTCCAAAGCTAGAGACTGGACCACTCACCATAGCCAAATACTTTGTAAATGCAGGACCCCATTAAGGGGTTCAAGAAAGTGACACCTCCAAGGGCATCCACTACAGATGATGGGGGCTGCAGCACACTTTTGCAAAAGAAGCAATCTTCTTCCTGCTGAATGCATGGCTTTCCCAATAACATCAGCTGGAGACCTGTTCTGTCACCTACTAATTAACCATAGGGGGGCTGAATCCATATAGTATTGTGTAAATGTGGTCCTCACACTCACATCTGAACTATTAAAACACTCTCTCACTGATCTCCATAAAAACCATACTCCAATCTATCCTCCACACTGCCTCAGAATTGTCTTTGACAAACAGGCAAGCAAGCAAAAGATTCCACATACTTGATTATGAAAGTAACTTTACTAAAGGCAGAAAATGCAGAACCGCAGGGATGCAGGAAATCACAGGAGTCTGGTTTGACTTCTCACCTCGTACTATAGAACCTAATCAGTGACTATTCTTTCTAATGAGGACTCTGACGAAAAGAAACACTATTCCCTGAGGTGGCCCAGATCTGACCAAAATTCATTGCTGCTGTTTATTCACTGCAATAAATGAAACACAATGCTTGAGATAAAAAGATTTGTTTATATAGGAGAGAGAGAGAGAGAGAGAGAGAGAGAGAGAGAGAGAGGACATGAATCTTCTGGTTCACTCCTCAAATGCCAATAACAGCAACTAGGGCCAAGGCCAGGTGGAAATCAGGAGCTAGGAACCAGGAATTCCCTCAGGGTCTCCCTAGTAGGTGACAGCAGCCCAAGTACTTGGCCATCATCCTCTGTCACCTGCATTAGCAGGAATCTGGGTTCAAAATATAGATAGTTGAGACTTCTATATAGGATGTAGGTGTCCCAAGAGACAACTTAATAGCTGTGCCAAATGCCCAGCCCTGAAATGGCACACTTTTAAGCTGACTTCAAATGGCTTCTAGTCTGTGCTGTGTTTCTTACTTTGAAAGATCAACTGTGCTCCAGCTCATGGAAGATGGAGCCTCATGCTGCAGAACATGGGCTCTCAAGGGAGAAGCTTCTGGGCTGGGCCCAGACACTATCAGCTCCCTTCTTTGTGGTTATCCAGCCCTGCCCTACTGCTGAGTAAAAACTGTGTTTCTTCTCTTCCTGCCTCTCCTGCTCCCCTACTCTCCTCCCCTTCCTTCTGTCATCCTCTCTCTTGTCCTCCCCCAGCCCAGGTTCTGAGACAACAGGCCTGATGCCGTACTGAAGTTATCTGTCAGTTTCACTGCCATCTGAATTTAGACCCTAACCAAACCACACTCCACAGTATCATTGAGAGAGCTCTCCAAGGATACGCTGGGCTTGAGCAAGCACAGTTTTCTCTGTAGAGAGAAGCTAAGGTTAAATTAAATATCAAATGTAAACAGGCTTCAGAATCAGGGGACTTGATGATTTGACTGCAGTGAATACAAATATCTCAGATGTGGCTGGAGAAAGTACTGCCTATGTACAGAGTCTGGAAAGGTTATTAATATTATTAATTTATGAGTATTTATGGACTTAGAAATTTTCTAATGATAATGAAAATTATTCTTCCTGGAAACCTGTGGCGAATGGATAACTGCTGCTGCTTTTCTGATTATAGACATAAACATCTACTCTGATTAGTTATCCACAGTTTTTGAAGTAGAAGAGTTGCTCCTTGCAGCCTTCACCTTCATGTTTACCATAAATTACAGTGTTTGCTGCTGCTGGCAAACCAATGAGCTATGTTAACTCCTCAGACAAAACTCTTCAGTGTAGGAGCTTGCCATGTGTAGAGCACAGTAGCACATCTATGTTGGGGAAATGAATGAATGATACGTGACTATACAGAGTTGCATATGTTCCTCACCCTTTGACCATTCTCAAGAACACAGTACTGCTGCAATATTTCTCTGTCCTGTGGCTCAAAATGTGCTTTTAGCTTTCCAGTTGCCTTTTATTCTAGATCATTCTCACAAGGACTTCATCTGGTTAAGACAAGGCCTATATTAAAATACCTTGTCTAGGAAGACACCATTTTGCTTTTAAATCCAGTGCTTACTGATGTTGAGGGAGCTGGGATTGGTGCTTACTCCTCTAAGCCTGCTATTCTGTTACCCATGTACTGACACCCATGGCACCACCCCTGTAGATGGTATGAAGCAAGGAGCCTTGGTGTTTATTTTTGACCATGCTCTTGCCCTTCTTAATATACATGACATTAGATGTCACCTACAGAACTCAAGAAGCCTAAAAAGGCCAACTGAGATTTTCCATCAGGCCTCTATATTCACTTTCTATGCTTCTCTTCTTGTGACTCAACATCCATCTCCAGAAACTGAGGAGTCAGCTTAGTTTCTTAAAGGTTTGATTAAAATTTTATGAAGTATGAAGGGGTTATGCTAAAAGAGGATTTGGGATTCATCATTACAAAGGCTTTTTGATCCTGCTTCTATAGTGCATACCACCTACTAGGCATTTGAGATGTTTTAACTCTTTTATTTGACACAATAAACCCTATACGTATACACAGTGTTATTATCATCTCTATTTTGCAAGTAGGGAAACCTAAGCAGAGAGAGAATAGATTATCAGGGGTCACACAGCTATTAAGTGATAGAACTGGGATTTGAACCCTTGTAGGTTAGTTCTTGAACCTTCATTTTGAACCTCCAATTTGAACCTCCATGCTATGTTGCCTTTTTGAGAGATGATAAAGAGTTTGACTATATCTCATTTTTTGTACCTACTCCTAAAATCAGAGCCATTTATGAATTTCCTTATTTTCTTTGTATGGTCCTCATTTTTCTCTTCTGAGTTCAGCAAGCTGCAATGAGTGCTTCATCATAATACTTAAGAGGAGTATGCAAGTAAACCTGCTATCAAGTCTGAAACCCTTCTCTTGGTAGTAGACTGTAATTCACATAACTCCAGAAACACATAGCTAGGAATTTCAATTCTCTGCTCCAGATTTATTTTCAGAGGAAAACAAGGGAGATTTAGACCTGTTCAAGTCTGGTGGCTGTTTTCTTTTCTCACTGAAGACTTGCCAGTTACTTGTTAACTTCTAACCTTCTTAGATTACATGTAGGTCTGACTTTCCAAGTAAGAAGTGAGTTTCCTGTTCTTTCTGGCCAGGGCAGCTCTTTCTCTGTTTGGAAAACTTCTCTCTGATCCATTATTGTGGGATCAGTGATCAGATCCTCATTACATCCCTGCTCAAAGGGTCTTGTTGTCTACGTTCGTCAACTTTGATGTCTCTATGTATAAGATTTCACGATGCACAGCCAAGTGCAGAAAATACATAACATTGAGAATACATGAGTAAGAGGTAGACAAAACGGCGGACCAAACAGATACTGAATATTCTGATTTTGATCTCTTGTAATTGTCAGTTTTGAATGAAGCAGTAGTGAGAATCCCTTACTTGGATAGCATGGTCTTATGGATACCATCCCAGAATGTAACAAAACTGTACTGTGCCCAAGCATAGAACTGAATGGACTGTATTTACAGCTGGCGTATGCAACTCCAATGCAAGCACATTAGATGAAACAAACAAAAATCCACAGCACCCATGTTATTACACTTCTTTGTTTTAGCCATTTCTACATAAATTATCTCTTCTAATCCTCATAATACTAAATAATGCACGTATTGTTGCCAATGTATTACAGATGGAAAAAAAGGATTATTGAGTTTAAGTAGCTATTTAGGGTTATATTGCTATTTAGACAGATTTGAAATTGAATTTTTGACCCTCATTAATGCAATCTTTTGAATTCACAAGTGGTTGTTTAAATAAGTACTAAACTTTTAACTGGATTTATTTAAAATGTTCTCCAACCAGATAATATGTTTAAATGCAATTATTTTCCATGAAGATCCAATTAACAAAATATAGCCACCACCAATGATCTACCTGATTAATATTATCCTTTCCAATTTCAGATAAGCATTTATGGAACTCTCCTTGCCCATCAAATTGACTTCCATGGTTAAGGGCAATGCCACCAGACTCTCAGGTTCAGAAAATCTATACAAGTGTTTACTGGGCTCCTGATCTACAGAACCATCTCTACTGTCTTTTGTCCACTGTGTATATTGAGATTTATGCAGAAAGTCTTTGGGGGTAATTATATTGAGTTTTCTTTGGAGACAATTGCCTTCCCAGTGTTCCTTGCCATTATGGGTATTCTTCCTGGTCTAATTTTATTCCTTTGATTTTCACCCAATGCTTGATTTCCACTTTCCTGGGCTATTGTAGTAATCACCTAAATGGTTCCTGTGCCTCTAATTTCTATCCTTGTAAAGTATAACTTTTGCTCAAAAATTCTCCCCTATCCCTACCACAGGCTATGCCAATGGAACAATCTAAATTCCTAACTTGTTGCAAGCTCCTGACATTCTCGTTCTAATAGAATTTTCTAGAACTATTGCTTTTTACTCCACCTCAAGACACTTGTTCTAACTAAATTACCCCTTGCTGTTTACAGGCCATGTTTTTATCATTTTCTTCTCTCTGGCCAAATGTGAGCCTATAATGACCTTGTCCATCTCTTCACCTGGTGAGCCCAGCTGAGATTCTGCCTCTTTCAAAAGACTTCTCTAGGCTTTGCATATCTCCTTCATTTCTACTTCCAAAACAGCATCTAATAGTTTTCGCCTTGACTTACAGTTGCTTATAGACCTATGAGTCTGTCTCACCATTCTGTAGCTTCCCCAAGGGAAGGACTATTTCTTATTCATAGTTGTATTCCCTGCAAAGCTTCACACAGCACCTTGCTAATAATAGGTATTCAGTAAGTGCTTGACAACTTAAATGCACTCTAATAAAGTTAGTTTCTGACTGTGTGACAAAGGTTATGAAATCATTAAAACTGACTGCTGAAGAAGTAAGAGCGAAAATTATTTTTAGATTCTTCTGTCATACTGACAGAATTGTATGTTTGATCAGATGCTTTCTTTAATGAAATTCCCTCTGAAACACCAAATATCTTCTTGCAAAGGAACTTGCAGTACTCAGCTCCTGTTCAGGATGTTACACTTCGCCTGTTTACTTGATAAGTATTTCAGCAGTCTGTAGATAAAAGCAAAACAACTTGACCTGAATAACCTGAAAAAAATCCATCCTAATGCTTTGTTATGATCTTCTTGGCTTGTAGAAACTATGAGTTGTTCTCTCACTGTAATAAGGTTCTCTAAACTGTCACTGAGGCAAAATTCATGTGACAAAATTTATTACTGGGAACTCTCAATATTCACCTTTTGCCATCCTTCAAATATTCCTTTTTCTTCTCTTCCCTTCTGGTTATAAGAGGGCATTCTTGAATTATTATATATATATATATATATATATATATATAAAACTATCATTATATATAATAATACAGTTCATATGGTTTATATACAATATATAATATAGGGTATATTTATATTCTTTTACTTTACATAAATCAAAAGGGGAAAAGACTCCAAAGAATGACAAGATTTGGAAGCCAGTAAGAGCACTTTTAGTGGATAATGATTATGCAAATAAACTGTATAATTACCCTACAATCTTTTTGGACAAACTGTACCAGAATAAGATCAGCAAAAGAGGACCCTTAGGGCTATGTAACATGTTTGTGCTCTGTCACTCACCAGAGAACCTGTCTGGACCTGTGCTAGTGGATGAACAAGCACATGGAAAACATGGAGTGTGTTCTGAGAATAATGAACACATTTCTGTGGAAAATGTGTAAGTCAGTGAGTAAAATTCAGTAACAGGGAGAGGTGCAGGGCTTTCCGAGTGGTACTTCTCGCTTGAATGGGCCCCATCCCTACCTCAGCAGTCAGCTAAGACTCTTTAACCTTAGGCACCCACCAGCTGGTGGTGCTTAATCAATGATTACCTGTCCTGCTGGCCCTTCTGTGTTGGTACTGTACACTGTAAGCCTTCACACACGTACCCCTTCGTTCCCATTGTCCATGACTGTGAATGTGATGTGTGTGGCTATCTATATCCCATGGTGTTCTGCCTTTTGTGTCATGGTTCCTGAATAGAATCTGATAAAAGGGATTTATCCTATTTCAGAAAAATGCACACACCCCAACATGTTGCGTGCAGTTTTGGAGGTTCATAGACTGGCTGAGTTCAGTCCATGGATTCTCAGTTTATAATCCCTTCACTAGATGGCAAACTCTGAGGCTAGATTATACCTTCCTCATATTTGTGTTTCTCATAAACCTGGCACATGATAAGTGCTCAGTAAATACTTGATGAATTAAGCACAATAAAGAATTTTGGACAATTATTTTATAGAAGAATGAGGGGACATATGTTCTATTTGTTACAATAAGGTCTGTTACATCAAAGCTCTTATGACATCTGATCTCTAACACCATTAAGTTTACAAAAAGAATAGAATGACTTAAAATCTGGACATAACTAAGGGGATATGAAGAAGACTTCACAAAGAGGAATGTTGATGATTCATACTAAAGTGAGTTTGGTAGTGAAGGTCCCTTTCAGTCGGTGTTGCCTCCACTGCACACAGATCTCTGAAAAACACCAAACTTCTGAATGAGCTCTTCCTTCCTAAGGGTCTACAGTCTTGACCTGAGACCAAACATCAGGTTCAACAGGACTTTCAATCAGAGGCTTACTATGTGACTGGAGCAACGGGCATGCAGAGAAACCCACTTGGAGTGAGGGGCAGTGGGCACTGGATTTAGAGGAGAGTGTGAAGACACAAGAGGTGATATTCTGACTCCAAGCAACCAAGTAAACAGGATGACAGGAAATAACAGCCAGAGAGAGGCATCGCTATCACCAGGACTTGGTAAATGTCCATTTGTCACTTACCCTCTAGCCCAGAATTTATCACTAGGGTTAGACAGGAGCAGAAATCATCCCAAAGATGCACAGGGTTTTGACAACATTATTCAAGCATTTGTGGTTTCTCAAGGGCTATGTAGTTTAAAATCAAATATGGGAATGCAGCCAAACAATACTGGAGTCTCCAAAAGAGAATATTATTGGCAGCTCTCTTTGTCTTTTTTAACCTGATTTCTCTCTACTCTAGTTCTCCTTTCTTCTCTTTGTGTCCTTGGTTCTTTTATTTCCAACTACTTTTTTCTTGGATTTACAGGTGCCATGGTGTAGTGGACACAGAAATAACCCAGTGTCTCTGCCAACTGTGAGATTGTGGATAAGTTACTTTACCTCCATTAGCCATATTTGGCATCTGTAGAGTAAGAGTATTAATAAGAGTAATTTTTAAGTTGTGATGGTTAATGGACAGCTAATGCCTCTCCTCCCTTGCCTTCTTCTGATTTCTCTTATCACATTTTTTAGGCACTATAAAGGACATTCCTTAGGCTAAAATATGTTTGATGACTATTAGGTCCTAATAATCATAATAGCTGTGCAGATTATATTCACTCAAGATGGACATCACAATGCTCCCAACCCCACAGGGTGTCATATAGTATGGTGTTGACATTCCTGTCATTAACTGATGAGATCTGTGTCCTTTCCCTCAAGTTTGAGAGGACCTTATGACTGCTTTTAATAAAAAGTGAGACTGGACCAATTTCTGAGCCTTTGAGAAACTCACAGCCTCCAATTCCTATATTTTGGGTCACTGCTTCATGAAAGCCAGGCATCTTTCTAGGAAAAAGCCAACCATCCACTGGAGGAGACTACAACTCTAGGTCTTTGAGTCAACAGCCTCTATGGAATTCCTTGCCAACAGCCAGCATCAACTACCAGACCTGTAAGTGAAGTCTTCAGTTGTTCTCAACATTCAGATATAGAGTGACTCCAGGCTTTGAAGCTCAGGCCCCAGGGCACGGATAGGCCATCCTCACTATACATTTTCCAAGCTCCTGACCTCAGCACTGAAACATAACTAAATGGTTATTGCCTTGTGAAATTTGGGTGGTTTGTAAACACAACAATGAATAAAAAGGATGGTAGCCTACCCTTATTGAGTGCTTACTATGTGCTTAACACTATTCAAAATGCCTCACATGTAAAGCTCATTTAATGCTCCGATGCACCTCTATGAAGTAGGAACTGCTATGCTAATCATTTGCTGAGGAAAAACTGAGGCATGGGGAAAGTTAAATAGCTTTTCCATATTTATACATTTGGTAATTCAACAGATGTAGTCTGGCCTTGGAACCCTGCACACTTAATTGTTATGCTATAATTCTACTCAAAACTAGGATTTTAAAAAAGATACATACATATTTATTTTAAAATTTAATTAATTGGTAAATAATAATTGTGCATATTTACAGAGTATATTGCCACATTGTATATACATATACATTGTAGAATGATCAAATCATGCTAAATCACCTCAAATATTTACTGTGCTTTATGGTGAAAAACTCCCATTTAGCTGCTTTGAGATATACAATCCATTATTGTTAACTATAGTCACCAGGCTATACAATAGACTATAAATATCTCTCCTATGGAATTGAAACTTTTCATCCTTTGACCAATGTCTCTCCCTTCTCCATCTGCATCTTCTCCTTCAGTCTGGTAATTAACATTCTACTCTCTATTTCTCTAAGTTTGAACCCACAAATAAGTGAAATTGCATGGATTGTATCTCTGTGCCTAGATTTTTTTCAACAAACATAATGTCCTCTAGATTCATCTATGTTATCACAAATGATAAAGTTTCTTGTTTTTCTTTAAAGGATGATTAGTAGTTGTATACCATTGTGTATATATATACTATATTTAAAATATCTATTTCTCAATTGATAGGTACTTTGTTTACATATCTTGTCTCTTATGGAAAATGCTGCACTCTGGCCTCAGAATCAACTCTTAAAGTATTTGGATCTGGCTAAAAAGCCCAGGAGAGTTTTGCAGGCATGGAAAGCCAGGACACTGTGGCAAAAAATGACCTAAATCAAAGATCTCTGTGAGTGAGATCCCAGTGGAAAGAAGGATCCATCAAAGAAAGAGGTACCTTTCTCTGCAGGGAGAACTTCCACTTTGATTATGGCCTTGTATAAACAAGGTTGGAGTTTGTGAACTCAAGAGGCTTCCATAGCCTTGGCAGCTCATGACAAGAGCCTCAGGTGATTAAGATGTCATAAATAAGAGTGTCAAATGTTAAATCAACAATAGGAGTCACTGTGTACTTGCTCCCCATGTAGGACCTCTGTCCTTAATGTGTTGTACTATGAGAATTAATGTTAAAACCAATCTTCAAGCAGTACTTTATACTTTGTGTGGGTGCAAATCGTTGAAATCTTTACTCAGCATAGAGTTGATATTCTGTTTATAAAAATAATTAAAAATGAATCTCAATAAAGAATGGGATGGGAGAGGGTATAGGAAATGGGATGGTTTGTGGGTGGGAGGGTGGTTATGGGCGGGGAACCATTATAATCCAAAAGTTGTACTTTTGATATTTATATTTATTAAATAAAAGTTTTTCTATAAAAAAGAAAAATGCTGCAAAGTAAAGTGAGTACAGCTATCTTTTCAACATACTGGTTTAAAATCCGGTGGATGCACATAAAAATGGTATTATTGGATCATATCACAAAATGGCCATGCTAATTTACAATATTCCCAGTGGTATACAAGGATTCTCTTTTCTCCATATTCTCATCAATACTTGTTATCTTTCATCTTTTTGAGAATACCTACCTAATCGATGTGAGGTGACATTTCATTATGAGTTTAATTTGCATTTCTCTGTTAAATAGAGATGCTGAATGTTTTTTCATGTATCTGTTAACTATTTGCATGTGTTTTTAAAAAGTGGGTCTGCTGCCCTTTTGTAAATAACTATTTGTTATATTGTTACTCGGTTGTTATTTATTGTTATTCAGTAGTTTGAGTTATGTATGTACAGACTCCTTGAGTTACAATGGAGTATATTGATTGATAAACCTATTATAAGTTCAAAATACTGTTAAGTAAAATTCATTTAATATACCTAATCATGCGAGAATATTGCAGAGCTTATCACTAGCCCAGGAAAAGATCAAACATATAGTTTCTACAGAATGTGTATCACTTTTGCACCTCTGAAAAATCATCAGTTGAATTGCTATAAATTGAGAATCTTCTGTGTGACTTGCAAATATTTTCTCCCAACCTGTGGGATGTTTTTCACCTATGAATTGCTTTCTTGACAGATCATAAACTTTCTAATTTGATGCAATTTCATTGGTTTATTTTTGTTTCTATTGCCAGTGCTTCTGTGGTTAATCCAAGAAATCACCACCCAGACAGATATTGTGGAATTTTGCTCTATGATTTCTCTTTACAGTTGTACCATTTCAAGACTGAAGTTGAAGTCATTTTTTTAAAAAAATATTTGTTTTATTTATTTGAAAGACAGAGTTACAGAGAGAGGTAGAGACAGAGAGAGAGGTCTTCCATCCTCTGGTTCACTGTCCAGATGGGTACGAAGACCAGAGCTGCGCTGATCCAAAGCCAGGAGCTAGGAGCTTCTTCTGGGTCTCCTACATAGGTGCAGGGGCCCGAGGACGTGGGCCATCTTCTACTGCTTTTCTAGGCCATTAGCAGAGAGTTGGATGGGAAGAGAAGCAGCTGGGACTAGAACCAGTGCCTATATGGGATGCCAGTTCTTCAGGCCATGGCTTTAACCTGCTGCACCACAGCGCTGGCCTCCTGAAGTTGAAGTCTTTAATCTGCTTTGAAGTGGTTCTTTTAAAGGGGTGAGATAAGAGCTATTTTCCTTCTTCTTTATGTGGATATTCAGTTTTCTCAATATCATTTATTTTAGAGACTGTCCTTTTCCCATTATGTCTTCTTGGCGTCTTTATCACAAATCAATTGACCGTAGATGAATGAGTTTGTTTCTGGCCTCTATCTTATTGTATTGGTAAATTTATCAGCTTTTTGTTTCTGGCCTCTATCTTATTGTATTGGTAAATTTATCAGCTTTTATATCTTGGTAACATATTTTGAAATTCTGCAATGTGATGCCTTGAGCTTTGCTCTTTTGCACAATTGTTTTGGCTATTAGAGGCCTTTTGTGGATCCATAATTTTAGGATTGTTTTTTCTATGTCTATGAAGGATGACATCGGAATTTTAATAGGGATTGCACTGAATCTTCAGATTGCTTTTCATAGTATATACATTTTAAAATTATTAATTCTTCCAATCTGTTAATATGGGATCTTTTTACATTTATTTATGATATCTTTAATATCTTTCATCAATATTTTTATAGTACTTAATTGACATATCACCACTTTGGTGAAATTTTATTCCTGTTATTTTTTTTTCAACCTGCTCTTTTGTTAGTATATAGAGATACATACTTATTTTCTTTAAAAAGATTTATTTTATTTGAAAAGCAAAAGTGACACAGAGTCGGAGGGAGAGATGAGAGAGATCTTCCACATGCTAGCTCACTCCCCAAATGTCTGCAAAGACCAAGGCTGGGCTAAGCCGAAGCCCTGTGCCTGAAACCCCATCTGGGTCTCCCCAGTGAGTAGCATGGACTCAAGTATTTGGGCCATCTTCTGCTGCATTTCCCAGATGCATTTGTGGGGAGCTGGCTTGGAAGTAGAACAACTGGGACTGGAACCTGTGCTCTGACATGGGATGCTGTCCTTGTAGCCTGTGGTTTAAACCACTGTACCACAATGCTGAGCCCATTGTACTGATTTTTATATTGTGATTTTTAAGATTGATTTATTTATTAGAGAGAGAGAGAGAGAGAGAGATTTTCTATCCGCTGGTCACTTCCCAAATGACTGCAAAAACCAAGACTGGGTCAGGCTGAAGCCAGGAGCCTGGAACTCCCTCCAGGTCTCCCACATGGGTGGCAGGGGACCAAGTACTTAGGTCATCTTCTGCTGCTTTTCCAGGTGCATTATCAGGGAGCTGGATTGGAAGTGGAGCAGCTGGGACTTGAGCCAGCACTCATATAAAAAGCCAGCATTGCATGTGGCGGCCCACTCACTGAACCACAGTGCTGGCCCTCTGTATGATGCTTTTGTATAACTGCATTTTTACTGAATTTGTTTATTTGTTCTAATAGTCTTTTGATAGAACCTTTAGGATTTTCTATCTGTAAGATCATGCATGTCACCATGTGTTGAAGAAAATTCCTTTCATTACTAATTTGCTGAGACTTTTTTTTAGTCATAAAAGGATGTTGAATTTTGTCAATTTTTCTATATTTATAGAGATATTAATATAGTTGTGTCCTTTATTCTGCTAATATGGTGAACTGATTTGCATGTGTTGAACCAATTTTGCACCCCAGGAACAAATCCCACTGGATCATGGTGAATAATACTTAATACACTGCTGAAAATTATTTGCTAGTATTTTGTTGAGGATTTTGTTAAGATTTATTTATCTATTTGAAAATTTATCTATTTGAAAATCAGAGTTACACAGAGAGAGAAGGAGAGACAGAGAGAGAGAGAGGGGTCTTCCATTGGCTGGTTCACTCTCAAATTGGCCGCAAAGGCTGGAGTGGTGCCAATCTGATACTAGGAGCCAGGAGATTTTTCTGGGTCTCCCACGCGGGTGCAGGGGCCCAAGGACTTGGGCCATCTTCTACTGCTTTCCCAGGCCATAGCAGAGAGCTGGACCAGAAGTACAGCAGCCGGGACTTGGCATGTTTACCTGCTAAGTCACAGTGTAGGCCCATTGTTGAGGATTTTTGTAGCTATGTGCATTAGTGATTCTGGCTTGTAGTCTTTTCTTGCAGTATCTTTGGTTTTGGTATCAAGGAATTGTTGACCTTACAAAATGAGTTTAGAAGTAGTGCCTCTTAAATCTTTTGAAAAAGTTTGAAAAAGATTGATACTAATTTTTTAAATGTTTGGTAGAATTCAACCATGAAGCTATCTGGTCCTGGGCTTTTCTTTGATGGGAAATTTTCATTACTAATTCAACCTACTTTCTGAGACTGGTCTGTTTAGATTTCCAATTTCTTCATAATTAAGTCTTTGGAGGTTATATATTTCTAGGAATTTAACCATTTCCTTTAGATTGTTTGGTTTGTTGGTATATAATTATTCCACAGTCTATTGTAATGATTTGTATTTCTGTGTTTTCAGTTGTAATATCTCCCCTTTCATTTCTGATTTTATTTATTTGGGTTTTCTCTCTCTTTGTCTTTCTAAGGGCTTATCAATCTCCATAGCTTTTCAAAATCTAAAATCTTAGTTTCATTGATCTTTTCTGTTGCTTTTGTAATCTCCATTGATTTCTGATCTTTGATATTTCCTTCCTTCTGCTAACTTTGGATTTCATTTGTTCTTTTTCTTATTCCTTGAGGTAGAATATTAAGTTGTTTATGTTAGGTCTTCTCTTTTGATGCGGGAGTTTATTGCTATAAATTTTTCTCTTAAAACTGCTTCCGCTGTATCCCATAAGTTTGATAAGTTGTGTTTCTCTTCTCATTTTTCTCAAAATATTTTAAGTTTCTCCTTATTATTTGTTTTGTCC
The DNA here is from genome assembly GCA_949820135.1 of Sylvilagus floridanus. Lineage (NCBI taxonomy): Eukaryota > Metazoa > Chordata > Mammalia > Lagomorpha > Leporidae > Sylvilagus > Sylvilagus floridanus. Next base: position 128,006,109 of record OX463225.1, read on the forward strand.
AAATAATTGTTTGGGAGCACATCATTTAATTTCCATATATTTGCTCATTTCACCACGATTCCTCCTGCTACTGATTTCTAGCTTCATAACATTGTAGTTAGAAAATACATGTGATATAATTTTGAGAATATAAGATACATTTCAGTCAGAATTTACATCTGGAAAAATCACAAGATCAGATGTCTGATGTCTTGATTTGCTTAGAAAAAAGTGCTTTAAGGCCGGCGCCGTGGCTCAACAGGCTAATCCTCCGCCTTGCGGCGCCGGCACACCGGGTTCTAGTCCCGGTCGGGGCGCCGGATTCTGTCCCGGTTGCCCCTCTTCCAGGCCAGCCCTCTGCTGTGGCCCAGGAGTGCAGTGGAGGATGGCCCAGGTGCTTGGGCCCTGCACCCCATGGGGAGACCAGGAAAAGCACCTGGCTCCTGGCTCCTGCCATCGGACAAGCGCGGTGCGCCGGCCGCAGCGCGCCAGCCGCGGCGGCCATTGGAGGGTGAACCAACGGCAAAAGGAAGACCTTTCTCTCTGTCTCTCTCTCTCACTGTCCACTCTGCCTGTCAAAAAAAAAAAAAAAAGTGCTTTATAGGTGTTAATTCATTCAAATATATATTTTTTTTTATTTTTGACAGGCAGAGTGGACAGTGAGAGAGAGAGACAGAGAGAAAGGTCTTCCTTTTGCCGTTGGTTCACCCTCCAATGGCCGCCGCGGCCGGCACACTGCGCTCATCCAATGGCAGGAGCCAGGTGCCAGGTGCTTCTCCTGGTCTCCCATGGGGTGCAGGGCCCAAGCACTTGGGCCATCCTCCACTGCACTCCCGGGCCACAGCAGAGAGCTGGCCTGGAAGAGGGGCAACCAGGACAGAATCCGGCACCCCAACCGGGACTAGAACCTGGTGTGCCGGCGCTGCAAGGCGGAGGATTAGCCTGTTGAGCCAAGGCGCCGGCAATTCATTCAAAATTTAAAAATTCTTCTAGAGAGGTATTGTTATATTCCTTTTCTTACTCTCTTATTAAAATTTTATTAAGGTAACATGTAACACAAGATCTACTGTCTTGAGAGATTTGTGACAGTATTATTGTCTGTAGGCACAATGGTGTATGGTACATCTCTAGACTGTATTCACCTTGTAACACTAAAATTTTATACTCAGTGATTAGCAGCTTCTCATTTCCCTCACCTCCGATCCCTGGCAACCACCATTCTATTCTCTACTTCTGGGAGTTTGACTATTTTGAGTATTAAATATATATATGTATATATATATTTTTTTCATGTGAGTGTATTTGTCCTTCAGTGACTGTGCAGTTTCAATTGACACAACAGCCTGAAGGTTTATTCATGTTGACACAAATTTCAGAATTTCTTTCTTTTTAAAGATTAATTTAATATACTTTTATGTATATGCATGACATTTAAGAATAACTACTCATCTGTGAATGAACATTTCTAAATCACAGCTAACGTGAATAGTGTTGCAGTAAACACGGGAGTTCTACCATCTCTTCCTGATATTGATTTCAATTCTTTTGGATGAATATTTGTAAATGATGTTGCTGGATCAAATCATAGCTTTGTTTTAATTGTTTGAGTAACCACCTTACTGTTTTCCATGGCACCTTTTTTTCTCTGTACCAATAATATATAAGGACTTTTAATTTCTCCACATCTCTCTAACACTTGTTGACTTTATATATTGTACATATATTATAATATGCATATATATTATATACATGTGATATATATATATATATATATATATATATATAATTATCCAAGTAGGAATGAGGTGTTATCTCATTTTGGTTTGGATTTGATTTCCCTTGTGGTTAGTGGTGTTGATATAACTGTTGGCCATTTTAAAAGTCGTATTTAGATAAGTGCCTATTTGAACCCTCAGTCCATTGTTAAATTTAGTTATTAATTATTTTGCTATTGAGTTTCAGACATTTCTTATATCCTTTATCAGCTATGAGGTTTGTATTTCCTTCTATTCTGTAAACTGATTTTTCACCCTAATGATTGTTTCTTGTACTGTGTAGAATCTTTTTGGTTTGGTGTCATTCCACTTGTCCGTGGTTTTCTGCTTGTGGTTTGGGTGTTACGTCATGATGAGAGTGCAAACATCACATGATGAATCTTCCCCCTACATTGTCTTCTGGCATGGTGTTAGGTCTTAGGTTTAAGTCTTTAAACCATTTTGAGTCGATTTTGGGATACGGTGTAAGAATTTAGCTTCATTCTTTTGCCTGTGGATATCCAATTTTTCCAACATCATTGTTAGAGATTGTCATTTTTGTCCAGAGTGTATTCTTGGCACCACGTCAAAGATTATTTGATCTGTATTTGTAGATTTATTTCAAGGCTCTCTATTCTGTCCCACTGGTCTATGTTCTTTCTTCATGCTGTACCACATTGTTTTAAATACTGTAGCTTTATACTGCATTTTCAAATCAAAAAGTGTGATGCCTCTAGCTTTGTTCTCCTTTTCAAGGTTGTTTTGGCTACTTGTAGTCTGTTGTGGTTTCAACTGAGTTTTTAATGACATTGGAGTTTTCATAGGCATTATAGTTGTGCATCACTTGAGATAGGCAGAACATTTAACATAAAGCCTTCCAAGCCATTAACATGACAGGTCATGCCTTCTCTTTCTGCATTCCTTGATTTCTTTCCTCAATATTTTGTAGTATCCACTGTATAATTTTTTTTAAGTACAAGTCCTTTTTTTCTTTTTTTTATAGATATATTTATTTATCAAAAAGTCAGAGTTCCAGATAGAGAGGAAGAGACAGAGAGAGTTCTTCTATCTGCTGATTCACTTCCCAGGTAACTACAACAGCAACTCCAGGCAGAAACCAGGAGCCAGGAGCTTATGCAGGTCTCCCATGTGGGTGACAGAGGCCTAAACACCTGGGTCATCTTCTGCTGTTTTTCCCAGGTTATTAACAGGGAGCTGGTTTGAAAGCTGAGCAGCCAGGACTCAAACTGGTGTCGATAATGGCTGCTGGAATCACAGGCGACTCTAATTATATCACAACAATGACCTTGTATCAGTATTTCAATTACTCAATTAAATCTATTTCTAAGTATTTCATTATTTTTGATTATCTTGTTAGTGGGATTGTTTTCCTAGTTTCCTTTCCAGAGAGTTAATTATTAGTTAATATAAATGCAACAGATTATTGTATTTTGATGTTATATCCTTTAGCATTAGTATATTAGTCAATTATTTCCAGCATTGTTTTTAGTAGAATCTTTTGGTTTTTTCCATATCTAAGATTATGTAACTCGCAGCCTGGGAAAATTTCAGTTCTTTTCTGATTTGAATGGTTTTTATTTTCTAGCCTGATTGCAGCAGCTGTGGCATTCAATATTGTGTTGAACAGATGTGGCAAGAGGAAACACCCTTGCCTTGATCCTGGTATTAATGGATGTGCTTTTGTTATTTTTTCTTTCTTTTTCTTTTCAATTGAGCATGGTGCCATATGTGAACTCTTCATATATGGCATTTAATATGTTGGGATAATTTTCCTCTACTGCTAGTTTTTAAACACCTTGAATGGGTGTTGAATTTAATCAAAATAAGTTTTCTGCACCTGCTGAAATGATCAGGTAATATTTATACTTTACTTTGTTAATGTGTATTATTAAACGATTTGCATATGTTGGGCCATTGTTGACTCCCAGGAACAAATCCCACTGGATTGTAATGTATGCTCCTTTTAGTGTTGCTAAATTTAGCTGAATATATCTGTATCTATGAAAATATCTCAGAAAGTTCATGAAAACATAACATAACATTAAAAAATAGTTTTTGGCACAAAAATTTTTTGAAATGCATGCATTTCTTTCCCATGATACATATTTTCCATGAGTTTTTACAAAGACCCTTTCTACAATTATCAGTAATATTGTCTTGTACTTTTCTTCAGTGTCTTTGTCTGACTTTGGTATCAGGGTAATTCATGTTTCATAAAAATGAATTTGTGTCTCCTCCTCTTCAGTTTTTTGAAGGACTGGCATTATATTTCTCTTTTAATATTTGGTAAAATTATTGATGAAGCTATTTGGTCCTGAGCTTTTCTTTGTTGGGAGTTTTTTTTAAATTAGTGATTCAATGTCTGTTGAAATTTTCTATTTCTTCATGATTAAGTCTTAGTAAATTATATATTTCTAAGAATTTCTCCTTTTCATCTAGGTTGTCCTATTTGTTGGTAAATAATTGTAGTCTCATTTGATGTTTGCATTTCTGTGTTATCAGTTGTACTTTCTCCTTATTCATTTTTTATTTTATTTATTTGAGTTTTCTTTTTTCTTAATGTAGTTAAAGATCTGTCAATTTTGTGTGGCTTTCCAAAAAAAATGTAGCTCTTTGAGTTTCCTATTCTCTATTTTGTTTATTTCTTTTTTTGAAAGATTTATTGATTTACATGAGAGGCAGAGTTACGGGTTGGGGGTAGGGGAGTCCTCCATCTGCTGGTTTACTCCCCCAAATGGCAGCACTGCTGGAGCTAGGCCAATCCAAAGCCAGGAGCCAGGAGCCAGGAGCCAGGAGCCAGGAGCCAGGAGCTTCTTCTGGGTATCCCACGTGGGAGCAGGAGCCCAAGGACTTGGGCCATCTTCCACTGCTTTCCCAGGCCATTAGCAGGGAGCTGGATCAGAAGTGGAACAGCCTGGATTCAAACCGATGCCCATATGGGATGTGGGTGCCACAGCTGGAGGTTCAGCCTACTATGCCACAGTGACGACCCCCTATTTTGTTTATTTCTACTCTAATCTCTTTCAATTTCTTCCTTTAGCTAACTTTGGTTTATTTTGTTCTTTCTCTAATTCTTTGAAGTGAAAAGTTAAGTTGTTCATTTGAGATTCTTCTTCTTCTTTTTTTTTTTTTTAAGGGCATTTATCACTAAAAAACCTCATAGTACTGATTTTTTGCATCTTCTAAGTTCTGGTATGGTGTGTTTTCATTTCCATTTGTCTCAGGATATTTTCTGATTTCATTTTTTATTTCCTTTTCACATATCTGTTATTCAAAAATATGTTGTGTAACTCCTATGTTTGTGAATTTTCCAGTTAGCTTTCAGCTACTGATTTCTAGTTCCATTTCATTGTGGTCATAAAATATACTTGATAAAATTTTCATCTTCTTAAATTGGTTAAGACTTGTTTTTGACCAAACATGAGCTATTTTGGAGAATGCCTCATGTGCACTTTACAAGAATATATATTCCACTTTTGTTGGATTGAATGTGCTCTATATATTTTTAGTTCCATTTGTTCTACAGTTTTGTTCAAGTCTATTATTTCTTGGTGATTTTCATTCTGGTTTTCCCATCTATTTTTGAAAGTGGGTCATTGAAGCCTCCTGTGGCTATTGTTTTGCTGTGTTTTCACCTTAGGTCTGTCAATATTTGTTTAATGTGTTTAGGTGATATGATGTTGAAACCTATCTTGCTAGTGGATTGGCCCTTTTATAATGTCCTATTTGTCTGTTGTGATAATTTTTTACCTAAAAAAGTTTTTGCCTTATGTAAGTAAATCCACCCTGGTTCTCTTTTGGTTACTATTTGCATAAAATATCACTTCCCATATTTTTACTTTAAATCTATGTGTGTCATGAAATTTAGTCTCTTGGATACAGCATATACTTACTCTTGGTGTTTTCTCCATTCAGCCACTCTGTCTTTTGAGTGGTGGATTTAATCCATTTATATTTAAAGGAATTATTGATAGTGCTGTGTCTACTGTTGGCATTTTGTTTTCATCTTGTTTTGTGGTTCCATTATCCCTCTTTTCCTCTCTTGCTGCCTTTATGTTTCATTTCTTATATAAATGCTTTGGTTATTTTATTTTTTTTCTTTTCTGTAACATAAAACATTTTAAGAGGATCTATTTTAAGCTTATAATAATATCTACACTTCAACTGACTATAAACACTACAGTTTTACTCCCCCCAAACTTTGTCATTGATGTGATAATTTATAACTTCTTGCATTGTGTCTCTAGCATATTTTCAGTTGTAGATATTTTAACAAGTTTTTTTATTTATCTTTTATACTAGAATAAAGAGTTCTTATCCATACCATCAGAATACTATTCTCTATTTTTCACCAATGAGTGTTCTAATTACTGCTTTAATTAAATTTTTTAAGTTTTTGATTAACATTTACTTGCAATGTTAAAGAAGTACTGGGTAGAGCAATATTTCAACACATATACACAGCGTAAATCAATCATCCCAGACAATTAGATGTTCCACTTTCTATGTTTTCTTTGTGTTTGGAGTTTACTAATTCCTTTGTTATAGTTCTCTGTACAGAATATAATACATTATAATGAACTGAATGCTGTTGTGTTACTGTTTAGAATCCTTTCATTGCAAGACAAGGAACTCCCATTAGAATTTCTAATAGTATTGAACTCCTTCGACTTTTAAAGAAAGATTTATTTATTTATTTGAAAGTCAGAATTACACAGAGAAAGGGAAAGACAGAGACTTTCCATCCACTGCTTCACTCCCTGATATCCAGAATCTATACAGAGCTTAAAAAATTCAACAACATCAAAACAAACAATCCAGTTAAGAAATGAGCCAAGAACTTAAACAAGCATTTTTCAAGATAGGAAATGCAAATGGCCAATAGACATGTGAAAAACTGCTCAGCATCACTAGCCATCAGGGAAATGCAAATCAAAACCACAATGAGGTTTCACCTCACCTCAGTTAGAATAGCTCTCACACAGAAATCAACTCACAAATGCTGGCAATGATGTGGAGGAAAAATACCCTAATTCACTATTGGTGCAGCCATTGTGAAAGACAGTATGGAGTTATCTCAGAAATCTGAATATAGATATATCATATGATCCAGCCATCCCACTCCTGGGAATTTACCCAAACCAAAAGAAATCAGCATATGAAAGAGTTATCTGTAGCTCCATGTTCTTTGGAGCTCAATTCACAATAGCTAAGATATGGAATCAACCCAGATGTCCATCAACAACTTACTGGATAAAGAAATTATGGTATATATGCACTATGGAGTACTATTCAGCTGTAAAAAAAAAAAATGAAATCCTGTCTTTTGCAACAAGATGGATGCAACTGGAAGCCATTATACATAGTGAAATAAGTCAGTCCCAAGAAGACAGATATCATGTTTTACCTGATCTGAGGTCTCTAATAGAGTTCCTAAAATTTAACATATTGGAGTGAAATGGACATTTTTAGGTTCAATTATTTTTTACAGCATGTGTCTCTTCTGTTGAGAAACAGTATCTTTTTCTCCATACTATTTGTTGACCTCTTTTACTTAGTGTAGGGTTAACTTTACGACCATTAAGTTAACTGAAAGTAGATCTTTGAGTGGGAATGGAAGAGGGAGAAGAAAGAAGGGTTGGAGCATGGGTGGGGGAGGGTGGGAAGTATCACTATGTTCCTAAATCTGTGTATATAAAAGACATGAAATGTTTATAACTTAAATAAAAAATTTTAAAAACTACAAAAATAAAAGGAAACAACAACAATAACAACAAAATAGCCAAAGCTGGGCCAGGCTAAAGACAGGAGCCTGAAACTTCATCTGAATCTCCACATGGGTGCGTGGGTCCAAGCACTTGGGCCATCTTCTGTTGCTTTCGCAGGAGCTGGATCAGAATGTGTCTGGGAAAGTCATTATCTCCTTCATTTTTGAAGGATAGCTTTGGTGGTCTAGTGTTCTTGATTAGTAGCTTTTTTTTCCATACCTTTCAATAGATATCATCCCACTCCTTTCTGGCCTGAAAGGTTTCCATTTTATTATTATTTATTTATTTAATTAATGTAAAAGGCAGAGAAAGAGAGATGTATGTGGTGGGAAGAGCGGGTGGATATTTCTCCACGCTCTAAGTTCTGTGGCTGAACCAGGCCAAAGCCAAGAACCCAGACCTCAGTCTGGCTCTCCCAAATGAGTGGCAGGGACTCAAGTACTTCAGCCGTCAACTGCTGCCTCCCAGAATGTGCATTAGTAGAAAAGGGGAATGAAGAGCCGAGCTGGAACTTGAACCCAAGCAGTCAAATATGGGATATAAACATCCAAAGTGATTTTTTTTTTAAGATTTATTTATTTGAAAGACAGAGTTACAGAAGGAGGTAGAGACACAGAGAGGGGTCTTCCATCTGCTGGTTTACTCCCCAGATGGCTCCAACAGCCAGAGCTGTGCCGATCTGAAGTCAGGAGCCAGGAGCCAGGAGCTTCTTCCAAGTCTCCCACGTGGGTGCAGGGGCCCAAGGACTTGGGCCATCTTCTACTGCTTTCCCAGGCCATAGCAGAGAGCTGGAAGGGTAGAGGAGCAGCCGGGATGAGAACCAGAGCCCATATGGGATGCCGGTTCTTCAGACCAGGGCTTTGACCCATTGTGCTACAGCGCTGGCGCCCCAAGTGACTTCTTAAACTCTGCACAAGTGTCTGCTCCTGGCCTGAAAGGTTTCTGCTGGAAAACCTGCTGTTCTGTTATAGCAGACGCCTGTGTACGACAGTCACTTTCGTCTTGCAGATTTTTATAAACTTTTTTAAAGATTTTATTTATTTATTGGAGAGGTCAAGTTACAGGCAGAGAGGAAGAGACAGAGAAAGGTCTTCCATCCACTGGTTCAATTCCCAAAGGGCTGAAATGGCCAGAGCTGAGCTGACCTGAAGTCAGGAGCCAGGAGCTTCTTCTAGGTCTCCCATGTGGGTGCAGGGGCCCAAAACTGAGAGTTGGATTGGAAGAGGAGCAACCAGGACTCGAACCAGCACCCATATGGGAAGCTGGTGCCGCAGGTGGAAGTTTAGCCCACTACGCCACAGCGTTGGTCCCTGTCTTGCAGCTTTCAAAAGTCTCTGTTTCTCTTTAACTTAAGTCAATTTGGTTACAATATGTTTCAGTGTGGATTTTTTTCAGTTCATCTTATTTGTGATCCTTTGGATTTTCTGAATTTGGTCATCCTTCCCCAAATTTTGGAAGCTTTCAGCCATTAAAAAATTAACTCTATTATCCTTTCTCTCTCTACTCTTCAGATGTTCCTATAATGTGTATTTGATCTGATTGAATGTGCCCTGTAGGTCTCTTACTCTTTTTTCCTTTTTACTCCTCTGACTGAATAACTTTAAATGACCTATTTTTCAAATTCACTGCTTCTTTCTTCTGCTTGCTCTAGTTGACTGCTGAATGTTTCTGTTGTATTTTCAATTCAGTTACTGCACTCTTCATTCCTCAGAATTCTCTTTAGTTAAAAATTTGTCTCATTCTTAAAATTCTCACTTTATGTAGTACAAAATTCTCAGTTATGTAATACTTCTTGTATTACTCCTGAGTTCACTGAGCTTTCTTTTGATAGATATTTTGAATTTTCCACGAGGTAACTCACATATCTCCATTTCATTAAAGTTGATTCTGGGTGATATGGTTTAGAATAGTTTAAGAGTCCCAAGGTTCATCTTCTAGAAGCATGGTCCACAGAACAGCAATGTTGAGAATTGGTGGTACCTTTAAGAGGTGGGTCCTCCTGAGAGATAATTGAGTCATGCTTAAGGCAACAGCATCAGAAAAGATTGATGTAGTCCTTGCAGGACCCTGGTTAGTTCCCACATGGGTAGTTATAAAAAGAACAAGATAAACCCCTGTATCACCAGGCGATCCTTCCACACTTGCTCCCTTGGTGCTTCCTCATCTGCCATGAGGCCCTCCCCAGAGAATGAAAATACAGTGTCATCTGACCTTGGACTTGCAGGTTCCAAAACTGTGAGCTAAATTAGCCTCCATTTGTACTACCCAGCCTTGAGTAGTTTGAAAGAGCAACAGAAAATATACTAATACAACAGAGTTTTATCTTATTCCTTTGTTTGGTTCATGTTTTGCTATTTCTTCGTTCTCCCAACCTCTTTGTAATCCATACATTAGAGACTGATGACACCTCTCACAACCTCTGAAACTCATAGTCTCAGAAAGTGGCTTCATACAGGAGAAGGCTTCCACTAACCCATCTGGGCAGAGCTTCTGTGGGCCTCTCAAACACTCATGTTGGTTTGAACTGATATCTTTGTTCTTAGCAGTGCCTAAAGTATGCCAGATCCCAACAGCCTTCTGTTGGGGCAAAAGCCATTCCCTTGGGTAGCTCCTGAAAAAGCTGGAATCCTGCATACACAGTTCAACTTTTCCCACCCCGAGGAGAAACTCGGAGCTGAAGTTCTTCACCAGCTTGCCCCAGGTTGAGCTGTGAAGGAGAGTTGTGGTGAGTTCCCATACACTTGTTAAAATTCCACTTTGTTTGCTTTTACACAGAGGGATGTAGCATATGCCCAGCCTCCTTAGTGCTCTGAGATAGGCAGGAAAAAATTCCTTAAATAGCACAAGGGAAAACTGGCATGCTGAATGTGTGGTCCCAATTTCTTTGCCCCTCAGGGAAAAGCTAGAACTAGGGGTTCCCTACTGATTACATGACACTATACTAGGGATAGGAATATGTCAAGACAGTGTCTCCTCTTTCCCTGACAGTTTCAATATGGCTGCTTTTGCACTTGCTTAAGGTACAAGGACTTTTTGACAAATTTCTGTATTTGGGATTCATCCTTGTGTTACTGTTGAATCAGTGTGTCTCTGGGAGGAAGGGGAAGCTAGGACTTCCTATTCTGACATCTTGCTAACATCACCCTTCCTTTTTTTATATATGAAGCAAGGAGATCCAGGGAGATTACATAAAATATTTATATATGTATAACTGGATGGGGGAAGATTTGGATTTTAATCCAGACCTGTAAAAAGTCTAAAGACTGCACCCCCACTAACTATACCATAAGTATACCATAAGTCCCATAAGTATACCATAAGTATACCATAAGTATACCATAACTATACCATAACTATACCATAAGTCCCACCCCCACTAACTATACCATGCAAGAAATAAAGACAAGAAAGATGAAGAAATAAGAGTGGTATAAATATCTTTTTTCTTATTATAAAAATATTACATTTGCCAAAATGAAAACTTAATGTCACACCATATTCTCCTTGAGATATGAAATTATACTTCACTTTTTATTCCCCACTCCTTACACAACACCTGGTATAGGTACTTAATAAGAGCTAGTTCAACTTTTAAATATGACTGTTGTATAGTTGCCATATTCTAATGCAGCTTCTTATTATCCAGGTCCTCAAATGTTAATTTATTCAACAAGTATTTATTTAGAATCTTCTAGGTGCCAGATAATAGTTTACCTTGTAAGTTTACAGTTTTTGAAATGCAGCAGTTCAGATGCAGGAAGATCAGATCCAAATTCAGACAGGCCAAAGACAACTGTGAAGCTGATCACAGATTCAAACCTCTTTTATTATCAGGGTTGGGGGTTAGTGCACACAGAGAGGATGGAAGAGCAGACACGGGGGTTCCAGCTCTGAAGACCCCCACTCAGCAACTTATGTATGCTTACAGACAGTAGAGACTGGCAGGCAAATAGGTACACAGCAGAAATGTATCAGATTTTGAAATCACTGACTAGCCGAAATCTATCAGTTTTTGGGAAATGGAACCTGACTAGCTTGATTTTTCCAACACTCCATCCTTTCAGGGATCCTCGCCTTACATCATCTTCCAAGAGGACCCTGGTGTGTGGAGTGTGGACCATTACACCCAAATTCCATAGCAACAATGCAAGCCATGGTGGCAAACCATGAATAAGCACACAACGGAAGCTAACCCAGATTGTCCCACACAATACCCCAACTGTGGCTGGGTTTTATTACACTGCTCTGGAACTACATGGGTCCAGGTCTTGTTCCATAATAGGTCAGAAAAATTGCATGCTTTCAACCAAGTCCAGTTTTCGTCACTTCCCAAGGCAGTTCAGTTGCAGATCTGGTAGTTGGGTCTTGAGCACCCAACAAGTCATTTGGTTGGAGACTGTTGCCAAGGTGTGTGCCCAGTCCACCGGGTATGCACAGCCACCAAGCTAAGGATGATAAGACAAAGAACTAAGTGGCACCAACAATGGTAAATCTCAACCACTGGGTGGGATACAGGCAAGGGGTTTACCTTAAGACAACACTACAGCTAGCAAAATGGTTCATCACTGCCTCCTTTACCATAGTTAGTGGGGTCTGGCTTTTACCAGTACTCTTCTACATGTGTGGAAACTGGAGAGGCTGGCATTGGCCACAAAGCTAAGACAGGGGAGACCAACAGGCCATCACCCATGGTGTCAGCTCCAGGTCATGTTTCATTTCCTTTCTTCAAATGATATCAAGGTAAACCAGGCCTTGCTGGCTTTCCATATTTCCCATGGCAACCACTAGATGGCGCATTCCTCCAGCTCAAAGGCTATGGGAGCAGGTACCAATACATTATTCTATCTTCTAAAACCTTGTTTCTTTTCCTTTTTTATTTAAAAAGGGATTTATTTATGTATTTTAAAGTCAGAGTTACAGAGAGGCAGTGGCAGAGAGAGAGAGAGAGAGAGAGAGAGAGAGAGAGAGGTCTTGCATCTGCCAATTCACTCCCCAAGTGGCCACAACAGCTGGAGCTGTGCTGATCCGAAACCAGGAGCCAGGAGTTTCTTCCAGGTCTCCCACGTGGGTATAGGGGGCCCACGCACTTGGGCCATTTTCCATTGCTTTCCAATCCAAAGCAGAGAGCTGGATTGGAAGTGGAACAACCAGGACTCGAACCGGTGCCCATATTGGATGCTGGCACCAGCCCCTAAAACCTTGTTCCAACAGGGAGGTCAGTGGCCTGCACCGGAGTTGAATTGGTACTGCTGAGTAATGCAGAAAAGCCTCCATGAGGAGCTAATGCTCCAGCCTGGTGCTATTTATTTGCTAATTTTAACATAGTCCACAATCTCTTGGTTCATTCTATCAGGGAGCCTGAGTCAGTTTCTTTCTTGAGGCCTGCTGCAATAGGGCATTGTATCAATCACTCCAGCTCCCTGGGGATGGTATGATGTGTGTAATTTCCAGTCAGTGCCAAGATGGTGATCCCAACTTTGTACTCCTAATCTGGTAAACTGGGTCCCATGTTCATTCTCAGTAACCCATACTCTTCCATACATGGCACATAATCTTTCCATGGCATGCCAACTGCTTGCTGGTTAGATTGTCTAAAGGGAATGGCAAAAAGCAGCAGTCCTATAGCAGTGTCTACTCAGGTAACCATGTGCGTGTACCCATCAAATTGGGACAGATGTCCAATAAAGTCTACTTGCCATCTTTTTAGGGGCATTTGCATCACAGTTCCAGAGTCCACTGGCATTCAGCAGGGATGCTCCTGGGAACAGATGGTACAGTTGTGCAGGTATCTAGAACCTTCTGATCTGCCTTTTTCCATAACTGGGACCAAACCCCAGTGGGCTGTCTTAGCCTTTCGTGTTGCTGCCACAGGCCCCAATGAAACCCTTCTGCAGTGACATGTATGTCAAGCTCACATGCAAGGTTGAATCAAACCCTTTGAGGGGCTGGGCAGTCTACATGTTTCCCTTAGGTGCCATGAAGGACACTTGCTCTTGCTAATCCCATTCCCATCTGACACCCTCTGTACCCAATGGTGTAAGGACGTTAGGATTGCTACCAGGTGCAGTATAAACACTCTCCAATAGCCAACAACCCCATGAATTCCCACGACTGCTTTACGGTCACAAGGATGGGGAAGACCTAACTCTTGCCTGTAATTGCCTTGGGAATGACTTTTGTCTTACCTGACCAGAAAACTCCCAAGAATTTGATAGAGTTCTGGCCCCTGCATTTTGTACTTGCTGACTGCCCCAGGCACATTACTTCAAATGGCTCAGTAAAGTGGGTAGAGCTTCTTTCAAATCCACAAAAGAATTGCACATTCACATCACGTATGTTGTTCTGTATAATGGAACAAATGGAAGTTTCCTTAGAGCGTTGCTGAAACTGCACGAAAAATTGAGCTAAGGAATTCCTTGGATCCTGGTGCCAGGGCAGAGAGTGTGGGTGCTACAGGGGAGAGTGTGGGTGCTTCAGGGGAGAGTGTGGGTGCTACAGGGGAAAGGGTGGGTGCTACAGTGGTGTAGGCCCGTCTGAAAGGAGACATCTGACTGAGAAACAGCTGCCACCAGGGCCTTGACAGCAAGATCCTGTCCACTCCACATCCCATCTGAGACTGAGTAGTTCTGCCTGAGTATATGGGTGGAACACTGAATGCACCACCATGGGGGTGGGCTTTCAGCTGCCCCCTGAGGAATCCTCTGTTGGTGAGTCTTTGGGGTGACTACTGGGTGGGCCTTGAATAGCACTGCAGGCTCAGCACCATCCTCATCATCAAAGGACTCAACCACCACAACTACCAGGTTTTCTCTGGTGTCAGGTGTGGCTATGATTTCTGGGGGTGCAAATGGTATCTTCCCTTCCCTTCCTATTTTCCCTCTCCTCCATTGCAACTCATGCTCTTGGATCTCTTCCAATAAACAAGCATTGGTTGCTGCCCAAAAGCCGTTAGGAAGACCAACCCCATGGGTCTTGCTGCTGTCCAGGTGTCTTTCTTCTCGAGCATCTCTCCAAGAACACGCAACACCTTCTCTACACTAGTGGGTGAGCCAACCCTTCTGCCCATGTCTGGGTACAAGGCACATAAGACCATAGCCACCAAGTACCACACACTCAAGCCAGCCAGCCCTGATTTCCCCCTCTCCAGCAGAACACTCCCTACTGGCCAACATAAATCCTGCTAACTATGCCAAGTGTAATGCGTGAGCTCTGCTCCAGGAAGATCAGATCCAGAATGGGACAGGCCAAAGAACAGCTGTGGAACCAAGGGTAGCTTCATATCTCTTTTACCCTTGTGGTGACAGGCTAGCACACACAGGAGTTCTTCTTGTGTTCCCCCTCTGAAGAACCATGCTCAGCCATGCCCCCAGCATCTTACATATACTCACAGATGGCAATGGCAGAGAGCTAAAGAGTTACACAACAGAAAAATGTTAGCTTTTGGGCTCACTGACTACCAGAAATGTATCTAACTTCATGTCCTCAACAATTTCAATGAGAAAAACCAACTTCCTACTCCTATGAAATGTAAATCTTTGTTGGCAAATATAAAAAGTGTGTGCGCAAGTGTTAAATGTACAAATACAGACATATGTAAATATGGGGATAAGTTGATTGACAGATGTTTATTTGGAGGTGGAATGAATAGGAGATGCCTATGTCTAATGTGGAAGGAAAAGCAGTCTAGGCAATGTGTGTAAAGTGTAAAGGTATGCTAAGCTTTTAGAATTGAGAATGAACCCAGTATGATTGAGGAACAGTTAATAAAACAAGTAATCTGGAATTTAGGGTGAAAAGAGTGGCATGAGGAGTTGGAGTTGGCTGGATTTTATTCTGTGGATGATGGGAAGCCATTAGTTGGTTGCCAGCAGTGTGTGATGTGATCTCATTTACATACATATGTTAAAAATGACTAGATGCTCTGGGGAGAATGGATTGGAGATACTGAAGTGACCTAGGAAGACCCATCTAGAAGCCATTGCAGAAACATAGGCAAGATGACAATGATGGTTTCGACTACTTTGATGGTAGCAATGATAAAAGAAATGGACAGAGGTTAGATATTTGGGGGAGGCACAATGTGTACCGGTTATGAGGAACAAAGAAGTGAAAAGAATGATAGAAAGTTTCTAGCTTTGGATGCACCATTTGAAGAAATGGCAGTTCTAGCTGATAAGGTAGAAGAAGAAGATGGGGACAGGAGCAAGCTGGAGGGAATAATGAGAGACACGAAGTAGTACAAAGCATGACACCAGAGACTGGATAAGTTAATAATGACAACTTCTGCCATTGACCTAAGATGTGATGCCTCAGGTTACAGCCAGTGCTTTGTTACTGTGTTGCTGAGTCTCAGAAGAGGAGGCACCAGGGCTGGAATTCAGATTATCCAACTGAAATGATCTATTGCCATTGAAGCAAGGTGCTTTCCAGCGTGAGCCATTTTTCCCCTGTGTCTTCATCCTGTGTCCCAGATTTTTACTGGATATGCTGCCCTCTGCTGTTCATTCCATGACTCCCCCTATTGTTAAAGTGTTATTCCGGAAGCACCTATATTCAATTAAATTTAACAAAAGCTATTGAACACAATCATCGATTCTGTGGAAGGCTTTTGTGGGGAATATATACAACAAGGAGACAGACCATGCTCTCAAAGAACTATGGGAATGAAAGACCTCTTATTCCTGAGCAGAGAAGTGACATACAATCATATGTCTTTTAATGAAGGGAAAACATTTTGAGAAGCAGGTTGTAAGGCAATTTCATCGCTGTGCAAACACCATAGGGAGAACTGACAGAAACCTGGCAGTACAGGTCAATCACTCAACACCAGCTTCTCAATGCAATCAAGATTCAAGCGTATTTGGGACAGCATTTAAGATGCCATTTGAGATACCTCCTCAAATTCCGAGTACCTGGGTTAGAGTCCAGGCTCCACTCCCTCTTCCACCTTCCTGCTAATTCAGTCTGGAATGCAGCAGGTGTTGGCTCAAGTGGTTGGAAACCTGGACTGAGTTCCCAGCTCCTGGCTTTGGCCTGATCCAGTCCCGGCTGTTGTAGGGTTTTGGAGAATGAATGCAAATGGGAGATATCTTTCTCTGTGTGTCTCTGTCTTTCTCTGTTTGTCTCTTTGGCTTTCAAAACAAAATTAATTGATCAATTAATAATTTTTAAAAATATATGGGGAACATGAGATATATGAGGCTGCTGGCATTGTAACATGCTCATTACTTTAGAGGACTTTTTTTAAAAAAAGCAAAATGAGTACAATCTAAAGTAAAAATAAAGAGTATACCTTAGAAATACATTAAAAATGAGGCAAAATGAATACATAAACAAGTAGCATAGTCATTTCATATCATTATCAAGCATTATGCAGGGGCCCAAGAACTTGGGCCATTTTCTACTGCTTTCCCAGGCCACAACAGAGAGCTGGATCAGAAGTGGGGCAGCTGGGACTAGAACCGGCACCCATATGGGATGCTGGAGCTGCAGGCAGCAACTTTTCCCACTACACCACAGTGCCGGCCCCTATTATCAAGCATTATGAATTTTTTTTAAAGATTTTATTTATTTATTCGAAACTCAGAGAATTACACAGAGAGAAGAGAGACAGAGAGAGAGAGAGAGAGAGAGAGAGAGAGAGAGAGGTCTTCCATCCTCTGGTTCACTCCCCAATTGGCCTCAATGGCCAGAGCTGTGCTGATCTGAAGCCAGGAGCCAGGAGCTTCTTCCAGGTCTCCCACGTGGGTGCAGGGGCCCAAGGACTTGGGCCATCTTCTACTGCTTTCCCAGGCCATAGCAGAGAGCTAGATCGGAAGAGGAGCAGCCGCAACTAGAACCGGTGCCCATACAGGATGCTGGGGCTGCAGGCCAGGGCATTAACCCGCTGCGCCACAGCGTCGACCCCAAGCATTGTGAATTGTACATAACTCTGTGTGCTATGCTTGTATGTGACCAGCAGCACAGTGTGCACCACCATCGCACTAACGGGTGATGCCCTGCTCTACAACATCACGGTGGCTGTGACATCACCAGGAGACAGCGTTTTTCTGTTGCATTAGAGTTTTACGGGTACACTGTCATAGAAGTAGTACCTCTCAGAGGAAAACGTCACTGGTGGAAGGTGTAGGTTGCGGGTTCTCTGCACAACCTCAGGGAAGAACCAGAGCAGAAAAACAGAAGCAGAAGCCTGCACGAGTTCTGGTCCTGAAAGTCTCTGGGCTTGAGAGAAGACAGCGACGAAAGGAAGAACTGGAGTAGCTGATTAGGTAGGAGTCAGACTGGGGCTTGCCCTGCAACCCACAAACTTCCTGCCTCCAGAACCAGCCAGGGTCTCCAGGCCCTGCCCTGCCCAGCCTCACCTGCCTTCTTCCACCCACCAGTTTTTAAAGGAAGTGCCTGTGTGCTTGGCTTCTGAAACTACCCATGTGCCCATTATCTCTGAAAACATACAGAGATAAATTCTCAAAGGAAACACTCTCTCTGTTCAGTGCTTCCTAGCACTTGGCCTACATTTTTTCTGCCCCCTACTCCCACCAAGTGGTCCTTAGGAAAAGCAGGCAGGGCAGCTATTACCACAACCCCAATTTCCCGATGGCTCATGGAATAGCAGAAACTGGCTCGGGGTCTGCAGGCAGTAAACAGGGAAGTGAGGCCAGGTCCATGGCTGTTTGACTGATGGTCAGGTACTTGGCCAGTGCTCCCTGTGGCCTGGCCACCTCGCCCATACTTCCTGCTGAAGGATTCCTGCTCTCATCCCCCATTATCCCAAATGCTCCCATTCTTGATAATGTGTCTTCTCCCAGCGCTGGTCTCAGCTGGCTGGACTTGGGGTGGTTTCTAACCTTCCGTGGGTTAGCAGCCAGGGTGACATCCATGGAGAGGGGTGATGCTTCTTAGGAGGCTGGGCCAGCCTTAAAGGGCTCTGTGTGAGTTAACATGGAAACACTCAAAAGGGACAGAGTATAGAATGGTACAGACAAGAAAGAAACAGAAAGGTGGCAGTCCCAGCCCCCAAGAAGTTTGGCTTTTCCAAACCGCTAGATGGTGGCTCTCTGTGTCATCCTATTTTTTGAACTAGCTGGTTGGGACTCTCGGCCATGATTTAGGTCTACCTTGATTTCCTATGTGGTCAGAGTCCTGAGTACTGAACCCCACCTGCAAAGGCTACTGAGGAAACAATGCAGGTGCCAGTGTTGATGCTACTTCACCAGAATAGGAACAAAAAAATATGTGCAGGAAGTAAAACTAACCTCAAATATTGGGTCCTTTCTTTATCATGTACCTCCTGGGGTCTTTCTCTAAACTTGGTTAGTCCTACAGATTTTCTAGGAAGAAATTTATTAAAAATCTCAACCTGGGAAAGAGGATTTATTATAGCACTGAAAACATGTACACTTCACCTCAAAGAGCCTGGGTTCAATACCTGGTCCTGGCTCCTGACTTCAGCTCCCCACCAATGCAGACCCTTGCATGCAGCAATGATGCCTCTAGGAATTGAGTTCCTGCCACTCATTTGGGAGACCTGGATTGAGTTCCTGGCTCAGAGCTTCAGTATCCAACCCTAGGCTCAGCTGTTGCAGGCATTTGGAAAGTGAAACCAGTGGATGAGAGCTCTCTCTGTCTCTGTCCTCTCTCTCTGCTTCTCAAATAAGTGCATTTTTTAAAATCTCAATCTGTTGTTCAGCCCCAATGCTCACATAAAAACTTTATTTACTTCTGTAATAAAATATTGATTCACACGTTAAATTATGATTTATATATGTATTTGTCTATCTACTAGACTGTGACTTCCAGAACAGAAAAAACTAATTTACTTTGAAAATCCCATGCCTTCATGACACAGGGATTCAATAAATATACAAAGAATGAGTGAGTGAAAAAATGAGTGAATTACCAAAGACAGTTTCACCTCAGTAGATGACATGAAATGTACTCTTAAAGTAGGAATCATGTGAAAAGCTCTTATTACTGATCTAAAATCAAATTCTCTACCCCTGTTCTTCCCCAAGATGAGAACAGGATAAATAAATTGTACATAGCCCAGTGAATACATATCAGTCCTTAAGTTGAATTCTGAGGCAGAATTATTGAACCTCTATTATATAATTTCAATGTAGTTTCATGGCTAAAGGCCACTACTCGTTGGGTGATGGCCTTGGAAGCCAACACAGGGGCTGGAACCTGACCCGAAGCTTCCAACACTTTGCCAGGCAGTTCTGTCCTCTGAATCATGATTACCACCCGTGGTTTTGCGTTAGTGAATGTTCCTAGTGAATGTGACTAGCTTTCAGAGAACGGCTGCAGGGCTTTATCCTCCCAGATCCAGAGGCACTGTGGAAGTGATCATTCACCTAGAAGAAAGGACACTATGAACAGAAGAGCAAGTGGACCAGTCCCGTGAGACCAGTCAGCCAGTCAGACCCAGCTGTTAACTTTCTAGGATCCTTGCAAGGCAGTTTTTAAAATAATTAAATGATCCAAATTACCACCAAATACCTTTTTTATTAAAATCAAAAGTGAAAAACTCAAAGCTCATCACTGCCCAATTATTTTGCTGCATTTTGCTATCTTCCGTACTCATGAGGTTATTTCTATGCATGGGATTTGTGTAGTGGAACTATTGCATCATGATATGCTACTGTGCATTTCTTCCCAACTCCACTGTCAATGGCATCATTCGGTCCTTGAAACTGGTTATCAGTGGGAGTATTTACATCTCAGAACTCAGCACATTGCCAATCAGGGCCATCCTCAGCTCTCAGAACCTACTGTTAACCTTTTGCTGGCACACCACAGATGTGCACTGGAAAAAGCTCATCAATTTGAGACATGATTCGCAACAAGAATTAAACATGCAAATGAGGACCGTGCTGCAGTATGCACATGGAGGATGCAGGAAACATCTGCTCAACATTCTCTGGCCCCTGAGAAAGAAAAAGGTCCCCACACAACTGCTGGGCAGAAGCTCCCCTTCTTTATCATGGGAAAGCCACCTGGTGTGGACCCCTAAGGCAAGAGAGCTTCCTTCACCCTGGGAAGCACTTCATGGGCACCAAATTCAGAAGGGATTACATCTCAACCACACGTTCATATTCTGGCTGCAAACCTTTAATGAAAAAAAGTAGGAAAAGCACATTAAAAGCCTCGTATTGATCTGTCAAGCTTTTTATGCTCATAGATACAGAAATAGAGTGGTAAAGGAGAGGCTATTAACTTACAGTGATAACAGCAGGATAAATAAACAGGAAAATATAAAAAGATGTGTGGGTAGGAGCTTAAGTAAGCAGATTGCAAGGAAGTTATAGCCCTCGGGAATCTATGATTTATCAGAGTCCCAGTAATTTCAACCCTGGTCTGGTGGCAGACCAAGGTACTGTCTTACAAATCAGATGCCTCACGGCCCAAATAATTGCTAAAATCCAATTGTCTTGAGATTGTGTGTGTGTTCTGAATTCAAGTTAGGCCAAGAAACCATTGCCAGAAATTCATAAAGTAATAAGATTTGGTTTTCACCTAGAGTCACAGGTCAGTGTATCAAGTCCCTATATGCTTTCTCCCTAGTAGACTGTATCATAAAGATGCACACTGAAAAAAGACTGAATACTTGCTTTTTTAATAAAACAAAAACCTGATATTAATCCATAGCTACAATAATGACCATAAATGTTTGCAGAGGTGCTATATTAAATCCTATCACAGTCATTGGGTGAACAGTGTCAAACCTTACCAGGCAATTCTGTCTGCTGGTCACAACTTCTTTCTCACCTTTGATATACTCTGGAGTCTGGCACCCAGAAAAAAAAAGTGGTTGCACATATTTCTTTGCAGACCTAAAGTCTTGTTTTTCCTGAATCAGTTTGCTTTATTTTTGCTAAAGCAATTTTCCTTTGAGCTGTTGAAGATGCTCGCAAAACATTTATGAGCAAATAACCTCACTAATTCAGGTTAAAGAGAAAAAAAATCAATTTTCTAAACAGCAGCTGTGGTGAAAGAGACACAAATTCTCTGAAGGCGAGAAGAACGTGTGGATCACCTTGCTCTTCTGTCTTTATCTCCTTCTAGGGGAAACTGGGGGAAAAAACCTTGCACAGATGGGGGTTGCTTCTGGGTTAATGTGCTTTTTCAAAAAACGAAGGTTGTTTTGCCACTTGCCCTGTGGATATTCTTTCTGCCCTCATTTCTGAAAAACCGAGTGGTCCTTTTCCTTATCTCCGCCATGGGAAAATACTTGTATAGAAACTTGTCTCATCTGGTGAGATCTCAGTCTTAGCTAATGTGTCGTTTCTACATCCTATGAATTACATTGTTGAAGCATTTGCAGGAGAAACCAGGTGCTGATCTCACTGTGCAGCTCAGCCACCTGCAGAGCAGATCTGTTTTCTTATAAATGGTGTCCCTTGGGACCAGCGCTGTGGCATAATGGGTAAAGCTGCTGCCTGCAGTGCCGGCATCCCATATGGGCACCGGTTCAAGTCCCAGCTGCTCCACTTCTGATCCACTCTCTACTATGGCCTGGGAAAGCAGTAGAAGATGGCCCAAGTCCTTGGGCTCCTGCATTCACGTGGGAGACACGGAAAAAGCTCCTGACTCCTGGCTTCAGATCGGCCCAGCTCCGGCTTTGTGGCCAACTAGGGAGTGAACCAGAGGATGGAAGACCTCTCTCTCCCTCTTTCTCAACGTTTCTCTGCCTGTCCTTCTCTCTCTGTGTAACTCGGACTTTCAAATAAATAAATACATTTTAAAAAAATAAATAAATACATTTTAAAAAAATAAATAAATGGTGTCCCCTGGGTGTGGTAATCCTCCGCCTGCATGTGCGAAAGCACAAGGCACAACATAGCTAAGAGTCATGGGTTCTTTTTATGGTTTTCTACAAAAACACCTGTCCACACATGAGACAACAGAGGGATGAGTGTGTTGGCTGGGTCAAATGGATTGCCAATCACCAGACCAGAAGCACTGGGGCCTTTTGCTTTTTATCACTATCCTTTGTCAAGATCTCTACTAGCTAACACATCTATGTTGTGGAAGACTACGTGGCCATTAAAAGGAATAAAGCACATTTGTATGTGCAGATATAAAATATTGGTTGAAAAAAATGACGTTGTGAGACTATGCATTTGTGATCTCACCTATAAAAACAAGCAGATAGCTAAGGTTTATACAAGCATGTGCAGTTTCAGAAAGATTCAAGAAACTGGTTATAGTGGCTTGCTCTGGGGAGAACGAATAGATATTATTGTGTGAGAGGAGTCTTTTTCTTGATTTTCTTTTTTTACAATGAAAATATGTGTATCCATGTAAAATACTTCACTGTTGAGACAAAACACACAGCAGCTTGGATAATGAATTCATATCATCACTCTGATATGCTGAATGGTATAATTTAGAAATATCTTTGCAATCTGCAAGGAAGATTTAGGGAGATTTAGAATTATCCACACAGGCCATTTAAGTAATGCACATTTTCCAAATAGTTATTTAACAATGCACTTACTCTGTGGTCTCTGAACAGTTAGGGAACCTGTGTAGTTGTGCTGATTTAGTATGGCGAACAAGCTGCACATCTCTCAGCTGTTGGAAACGTGCTTAGCAACTGCACAAAAATCAAATTATAGCGGAGAGAGGCTCACCCAGCTCAAAGAATGGTCAGGCTTCTTAGTGTTCACGTGTGCCCTCTGCTGGCCATTATGGGAAAGTCAGAGCTGTTTTGCAGCAGCCATAGTCATCTTTTGGTCCTACTCACACCCTTCAATCCAGCAGAATGCATTTTTCTTTCAGTGTGTGCCAAGTAATACCAGGGTGCTTCAAAGATCTCTCATAAAATGGAATTAAAAGATATGCTTATTTTGATGCGAACTTTTTCTGGAGAAAGGCGTGCGGACTGTGAAGTGTCACAGCATTTTAAAACGGGTTTGCTGAAGAAACTGTTAGTTGAACCTCCTTTATCTTAGAGCCAAGGGAACTGAGGTTGCCAGGCATTAACTGCTAATAGAAAGGCTGGCATGGAATTATAGGAGAGAGCAGAAATAAAGCTAACATTTCCTTAATAGTACATTTGCTATGCTTCAACTCAAAAACAAAATAAATAATCATTTTTCATCTTTTTTTCCCATTTAAGGAATGATCACTGACTTGAAAAAAAGGGACATGGAAATACTGTGTGAAGAGGTGTGTTTTGAATTCATTTACATGAAAGTAAGTTGCTGAAGCCAGATACTGATTGAGAACCTTAGAGAGTGAGTTGAGAAGTAAAGTGAGGAACCCAGATCTCAACCCTTTGCAAGATGCGAAGATTTAGGAGCTCTGTCAGGAAAATGGCTGTATGAATCCAGGGATGGAGATGCAGAATCCAGAAGATTGAGGCTGTGAAAGGACCCAGGGCCACCAAGCACTGCTGAGGAATTAGACAGGTGAAGAATAGGTGCAGTTACAACATCTAAAGATTGCCAAGTGCAATCTTTACATTTTAAAATTTTTTTGAAAGATATATATATAAAGATATCTATATATAAAGATATATATCTATATATAAAAGAGGTATATATATGTGTATAAATATATATATATATATATATATATATATACACGCACATATATATATAGCAAGAGAGAGAGCATCAATTTTCCATCTTCTGGTTCACTCCCCAAATGCCAGCAACAGCCAGGGGTGGGCCAGGCTGAAGCCAGGAGCCTGGAACTAAATCCAGGTTTCTCACATAGGCAGCAGAGGCCCAAGCACTTGAGCCATCATTTGCTGCCTCCCAGGTGTGTTAGCAGGGAGTTGGGTGGGAAGCGGAGTAGCTGGGACTCAAACCAGCACTCTGACATGGATGCAGGCATCTCAAGCTGCGTCTTAACCTTTGTGCCAAGCAGCCACCCTCACACCAAGTCTTTTGTTTTAAAGAGAGGAACACACGTAACGTTTCAGGAAGAACTGAAGTCTTTTCTATCAGTTCACAGGCCGACATCCTCAGCAGGATTTCCAAGGCAGCAAGGAAGCCCAGAGCACAGTACAAAGAGGCAGCCACACGAGGAGGTGTTGAAGATGTGAGAGGGACAGGAGTTCTGGTTCATGCACATTTTCCAGTTCTGTGTATCTTTACATGGTGAAGTCGTTGTATGGTTTTCTTTCACCCAGTTAGGCAATTTCTGTTTCCTTCTCCTGCCCCCAGAACCCCACTTTGGACACACTCTTACTTTATTACCGATGCTCTCTAGCACCAGAGGAGGCACCCAGATAGTGAACTGTGTGTGAGATGAAGGCTTGCCCCGGCTATTGTTCTTTTCATCTTCTTTAGTGATGTTGTCCAAAAGACCGCAACAGCATCTGTGTTGAATCACTGAGCAGAAGCTAAATTAAACTCAGGATTTAACCATGCAAACTATGGTCCAGAGCTTCAGACAATGTATTTGTGTTTCCCTTTAGAATGCATTTGTTGCGTCTCAGCTGATTGGTTTAGAAGAATTAAGAAGGAGAAAAACAAGTGTCTGCACATTGTGACTGAATTAATGAGGCAGGGTTGAAGATAATCACTCAGAATTTATTGGCTTCCATTTTACAGATAATTCTAAGTATGGGTTTTTCTGGTTTGTCAGGTCAGAGCAACAAATAAGAAGGGAACTAGTGCTGGGTGCAGCCTCAGTGACAATAGTCACCATAATGAACAGCACAGGGAGGAGCAGTTAAAACTGCATTATAGCCTTGAGCAGTAATTAAGGTGCTTAATGGTGAGAATAAACAGTAAAGGAAGGCTGAGTTATGTTCATGGTGCACTGTTTAAGAAACAAGACCCTAAGACGTTTTAGAAATATTTTCATCAAATACAAAGCAAAGGAAATAAAAGTAGGAGAAAGATTTCCCTCCCTGTAAATTTCAATGTCTTCAATATTGTGACTATGTGACATTGTAAATGAGACTTTGCTCAATCACCACCACTATGTGACATTCAGCTATCTCAGAACAAGGAACACAAGGAGGCGTTGTGAACACTGTTTGATCAGAGCACAAGGTCAAGTGCACACTTGAGAATGGACCCACAGAGCAGCCACTATCCATGCCTGGATTTGAACGAGCTTAGACAGGCTGTGTTGAAAGCCCCACAGTGGAAAAGCTGAGGACAGGGGAGGCTCTTCTGCAGGAAGACCAGAGCTGTGTCCCCCAGCTTTCTACTTTTCTTGGTTTAATAGTGGCCTTGTCTGAGGAAGATTGAAGCAACAGGAGGGAAAACTGTGGGGCTTCAACTTTTCCTACAGGTTTTCCATCTCATCTCTAGAGACAGAGGAAGAAACAGAGCACACAGTGAAGTTTTCTGGGATGAATAAATAGATAAGTGAATGAAGTACACAGGACCTCAAAAAGTTCATAGAGAATGGAATTAACAGATGAGTTTATTATGGGGCAAAACTTTTTTGAAATCCATATGTGGTTTTTCCATAACATGCACTTTCCATGGAGTTGTTGAAGATCCTCACAGGAATCACCTTCCTTGTTTTTGAAGATTTCTAAACTTCCAAGTGAGCCCCAGTGACAACTTTCCCATCACGACATTTCTGGAAGGATGACAGTCAAATTCAATGTGATTGAATTTATGAAAATAGCCATGCATCTTGAAGAAGACAGCCCTGTGGAGAATTATTGATGTTATCATCTGTGCTACAGGATGTATTTTCCCATTTTCCTTCTTTTTTTAATGATGATTCTGTGATTGTCACCGATGACCAGCTATCTCTGTATAATCATGTATTCCCAATTCATCTGGAAAAACCACCACTGGTTGTCATTGTCTTAATCAGGCCAGCAGCAGTGATTATAACAACCACAGAACTCTAAAGTTACTGG
Source organism: Sylvilagus floridanus (assembly GCA_949820135.1). NCBI lineage: Eukaryota > Metazoa > Chordata > Mammalia > Lagomorpha > Leporidae > Sylvilagus > Sylvilagus floridanus. The sequence goes on from OX463225.1 coordinate 128,032,475, forward strand.
ACCCAGCTGAGTGTTTAAAAGTTTTGCTTTATTTTACTTTATTTTTTCATAGTTTTGCTTTGGTTTGCTTTGTTTTGCTAGCGCTAGACACCCTGAATCAAGGGAATGATAAAGTTAAATCAGCTTAAAACACAAATAAAAACCACAATGAGATATCATTTCACTTCAGTTAGATTGACTATTATTGAAAGGATAAAAAAAGTACTGATGAGGATGCAGAAAAAAGGAGACTCTGGTACATTGTGGGAAAGTAAATGGGTATCACCACTTTGTAAAATAGCACGAGGATTCCCCCAAAACCTAAAAACAGGTCTACGATATGATCATCAGTCCCACCACTGGGAAATGGAATGAGTCTGTCAAAGAGGCCCCCACGTTCACTGCAGCACTATTCACAGTAGGCAAGATAGAGCATCACCTTTGACTTCCTTGAATAAGTGGATGGGTAAAGAAAATATGGAATATACACACAATGAAATGTTACTCAACCATAAAACAAGAATGAAATGCTGTCACTTGAGCCAACACAGATTGAACTGGAGGACATTGTGTTAACTGAGATAAGCCAGGCACAGAAAGACAGGCACCACCTCACTCATGTGGAAGCTAAAACCGTAGATCAGGGATGTAGAGGATGTACTTCATTCACTTATCTATTTATTCATCCCAGAAAACTTCATTGTGTGCTCTGTTTCTTTCTCTGTCTCTAGAGATGAGATGGAAAACCTGTAGGAAAAGTTGAAGCCCCACAGTTCTCCTTTTCCCTCCTGTTGCTTCAATCTTCCTCAGACAAGGCCACTATTAAACCAAGAAAAGTAGAAAGCTGGGGGACACAGCTCTGGTCTTCCTGCAGAAGAGCCTCCCCTGTCCTCAGCTTTTCCACTGTGGGGCTTTCAACACAGTCTGTCTATTCTTTGAACCCAAAGTTCACTTGAACCTGAAACTTGAACCCATGAGGCAGGGTGGGATGAAGAGAGGATGGCTAATGGGTCCAGAGGTGTGGGTGGGCAGGAGGAATAACTCCTAATGTTGCAGAGCAAAGTGAGATAACTGTGACTGGCAATAATTACCTTCATATTTCAAAATAGCTAGTAGAGACCATTTTGAATGTTCATTCCACGAGGAAATAGTAACTGTTTGAAGCAACTGATATGCTAATTATTTTCACTAATCATTATACTTTGTATACATGTATCAAAATACCACACCCCATCCCATCAATGTGTACAATTTTGTATCAGTTAAAATAAAAGAGTAAAAAAGAAAAACAATGAGCCAGATTAAATGAAAGGATGAGTCACTTACAACAGAAGTTGCTTTTTATTGGTTCCTTTCTTTGAAAATAATCCCATTAACTGTCAAATTTTAGTTAGCTTAATGATAAGGACAAGGACAGATTTTGTTTGTGCTTTTGGAGAACTTAGAAAGAGATTTCAAAGAGTAAATTCCAAGTATAATGATTTTTCCAAGCCTAAAAGCACTTTCTGAGCTAAGCACACGACACAAAAGCAGCCAGAATTGGCAACCAGCACCTGCGCCCACAGGGTCCTGGGGTCAGCTTAGAGGTTTTATCTACAGTCCTCCTGTGATAAGATTTCTCCTTGATTCCTTTTCTTTTTATCCATATTATGGAACCAACAGTAACTGAGGAACCAGGGGCGGGAAAACGGGCTTTCCTCAGTAGCTCCTGTTAACAATGGAGGAGTTAAGAATTGCTGTTTCTATGGCTGGCAGGGGAAGGAAACACTCAAGCATGCACTTTCTTTCTGGAACACCTGTCTCAGACTCTGCCAGCAGCTGGAAGCAGCTCAGTGCCAGGAGCCCCTTCTTTTCCTTTCTTGGGCCTGGACTCTCTTTTTCTATACCTTTCCCTACCCTATGTTTCCTTTCCCTGGAATGAACATGTTGCTGTCTTCCAGGTCTGTGACAGCTGGCATCGTTAGGAGAGGAAGGGAAAGGCTGTGAGAAGGACAGGGCCCTTTACTGCAGGACGTCACTAAAAACAAGACTCTCGGGCTTCTGGGTGCAGGATCAAAGGAAAGCGGACCTCTGGGCCGGATCGTGACGTCTCTAACATCAGGGAGGTAGCTCTCTGGAGAGTGGAGAGAAAGGAATAGGAGACTCATTGGCAGCTTTTACTCTTGGGTTTTACATTCAGGCAGAATTTGGCCTATCCTACAAGCTGAGAGAAACTTCTCCAAATGTGGAAATGATGAAAGCAAAGCAGACACTGACTTATGAGACTAGCATCTGAGTGCTACGATGTGCCAGGAACAGTGCTGGTCGTGTGGGATCACAGGATCCAGCCTGTAATTCCTACCCACAAACAGCTTCCAGACGGGGCGAAGTCAGAGTTTGCTGACTGGCTGGCTGAAGGGCTAGATCTTCACACAAGTCTGAGCCACAAAGCTCTCCTAGGAGAAACTCTGAAGATGGAAAGAATAACCTTAATACTCAGAAAGGGAAGCTTTCGTGGTAGCTAGATATTTTCCTAGACTCCCTTTTTTTCAACTTTCAGGAGACTCTCAACCATCTTGGGGTTTTTTAAAGAAGGCGAATAAAGGCAACACTTAGAACAAGAAAGAGGCCGGCACCGCGGCTCATTAGGCTAATCCTCCACCTTGTGGCACCAGCACACCAGGTTCTAGTCCCGGTCGGGGCGCCGGATTCTGTCCCGGTTGCTCCTCTTCCAGGCCAGCTCTCTGCTGTGGCCAGGGAGTGCAGTGGAGGATGGCCCAAGTGCTTGGGCCCTGCACCCCATGGGAGACCAGGAAAAGCACCTGGCTCCTGCCTTCGGATCAGCGCGGTGTGCCGGCCGCAGTGCGCCGGCCGTGGCAGCCATTGGAGGGTGAACCAACGGCAATGGAAGACCTTTCTCTCTGTCTCTCTCTCTCTCTCACTGTCCACTCTGCCTGTCAAAAAAAAAAAAAATAACAAGAAAGATATGAGGCCCAATTCAACCTTCTGTAGCCAGTTGGCGAATGAATCCTCAGGTACTGCAGTCAATTTTTAAGTGACTGTGCACCTCATTCCTAAACACCTGCTGGAACCTGTGTCAACTTTGGAAAGGACCAGGAGCTCTGGTCCTTGCCCACAAACAGCTCACAGCAGAAGTGAAAACACAAGACTCCCTGTGCACACAGGAGCACACCCAGACCACATATGGGACAGAGAAACACTGGGAAGATCACTCTGTCCGAGGAGTTCAGAAGGGGAGACGTTGAGCTGGGCCCTGAAGATAAGACTCGTCTCAGCACAGGGGAAGGAGAGGCTGAGCATCCCAGGATGAAATGTGGCCCTGGGGAGTGCAAAGTCGTTAACTGTTTGCTTTCTCTCCACCCAGTTAGTGGGAGCCCTGAGGATTTCTGGGTAGGCTCAAGAAATTTATGTCCACCACATGGACAAAATTGCCTCTCTAGCAGGTATGAAACCCAATGTGCTGTCTTACCTTATTCACCCCTCCTTCAATGAGCTTTGGAGGTTTTTTGCCTGTGGGTTCCAGGGGAATGAGATGGGGCCCAGAGAGCCATCCTGACCCAAACACAGAGCAGATTGTCAAATCCACGAAGACCAGAGAGGCCTGTGCACATGTCCCAATCTCACAATCCAGATGAGTTCATGTTTCTCCCAGTGTTGGGATCACCTGCTGCAAAGGGTCCCTCCTGCTCTGGGATGACAGATGGAGTCGAGGCAGCAGGGTCTGGTGTGGCCCTCCAGTTCCCAAAGCATCGCTGAGGACTTCTGGTGGTTTCACTCCTCTCCCCTGGCATTACCGCTGTTGAGGAATCAACTTATTCAGGATAGCAAGAAGAGGATGTTTGATTGGCCATCACTGCCTTCCTCTATTTGTCTGTGCTCACTACAAACATGGCAGGGCTGCCAGCCCCAGTTATCGTCCCTCATGGGTTGAGCACCTGTTAAAGGACAGGCACTTTATAGCATGCAACTTGAACTGTCTCTATTCAGTAAGAAGAAACAGGTTGTGTGCATTTTTACCAAGTATCTCCACATATCCACTCCTAACAGATGGAATTCAAAAGACACCTGCTCTCCTTAGAATATGGCTGGATCACTGGGTAATTGCCCACACTTGTGAAATATTCAGCTAACACATGCAACCATGAACATTTATCTGTTCAGTGCTGGTGTGTTTCTAAGTGCTGTGTAAGTGTTATTTCACACGCTCCAATATACACACAAAGGGGGGAGTTTTCATTCCTTTTATAGAAGGGAGTAGCCCAGAGTATCCCAGATTATGTTATTAGTAAATAGTGGCCCAGTACTTGAATCCCCCTGAGACCAAAGCCATCATCATTTGCTGTATGTCACACTGTCTCCCATTCTTTCTCAATGGGTGTTTTCCAGGGGTTTGCATTCTGCAATATTTAAAGCGCTACTAGTGTAACAAGTATTTTCCTTCTTGCTGATTGCTTGCTGAAGCAAGCAAATTGTTACATTGTACACAGGCAAAAGATGTATTTTTCTAACTGCATTTATAAATATTTATAACAGAATGTCTCTTGTAGTTCCTTTCTTCCATGTAATTTACAAACTGCATATTACAGTGATGTGAAGCCAGAAATATTTTTAAATCAAACTGTATTTCCTAACATGAAAGTGTTTATCATCCTAATCCATTTAAAATGTTTGAATCAAAGGATGTACATTTTGAAGAATTTTCAGTTAAAAGCCTTTCTTTGAAAGTTTAGTATGGTTATATCGACTCCCACTTTCTGACTCATAAGTGGAATCCAAGGTAACAATATTACAAAGCATATCTTACTATTATAAATATTCAGAAAAGCGTCTATAATTTCACCAGTCTCTTTGAGATTATCAGTGTTGTTCACCAAATATCTCTTTCTGATCACATTGTAAGATTTAGCTTTCCTGTCCCTTTTGAAGCTAGGAGTGCCAATGTGGCTTGCTTCATCCTGATAAATGTGTGTAGAAGGGACACCTTCTACTCCCATGTGAAGTCTTTAAAACAGAGTGTCAACCACATCTTTTCTCTTTCAAGGTTAGGATAGTTGAGGAAATGTGTGTGAAAATGGAGGCTCCACCAGCCTAGACCTGAAGAAGAGCCCAATCATGTAGCCCAACTTTTGTCAAAAGACATGGATGCACAGGGATTGTTAAGCATGGCCAAACCCAGCTCATTCTGCCTGATGCACTAATACCACAATGGTTTCCCTGTCTTCATGTTTCAGTCACAGATTTCACATGGGCAGAATCATAGGGTATGCACACACTTTTCTTTGTTCTACGCTCTTGAAAACATTATATAGTGAACATTTTCCCAAGGTTTTCATGGCCAGTGTGTTTATCATTTTAATAGTCATATCAGAATGCAATTATTTATTAACTATTATCTAAGTTTTTCTTTCTACTGTGAATAATGTAACTATCAATACACATTTGCAAATACACATTTTTATTTCAAAGTATTTTCTTGGGATAAAGGAGAGAATTAGTTGTTTTCTTTCAGTTTTGTGGTGGAGTGTTTTACAGTCAAACTTATAGATCCCATTCCAGATATAGGCACAAGAGTTTTGTTTGTTTGTTTGTTTGCTTGCTTGCTTCTTTTTGTTTCTTGCTTGTTTGGGTTTTTTAGAAAACTTTTTTTTTTTGACAGGCAGAGTTAGAGAGAGAGAGAGAGAGAGGTCTTCCTTTTTCCGTTGGTTCACCCCCCAAGTGGCCACTATGGCCAGTGCGTTGTGGCTGGCTTGCTGCGCCAATCCGAAGCCAGGAGCCAGGTGCTTCCTCCTGGTTTCCCATGCGGGTGCAGGGCCCAGGGACCTGGGCCATCCTCCACTGCCTTCCCGGGCCACAGCAGAGAGCTGGACTGGAAGAGGAAAAATGGGGACAGAATCTAGCACCCCAACTGGCACTAGAACCCAGGGTGTGGCACCACAGGCAGAGGATTAGCCTAGTGAGCCATGGTGCTGGCCTAGAAAACTTTTATTTAATAAATATAAATTTCAAAAGTACAACTTTTGGATTGTAGTGGTTTTTCCCCCATAACCACCCTCCCACCCACAAACCAACCTATCTCCTACTCCCTCTCCCATCCCATTCTTCATTAAGATTCATTTTTAATTATCTTTATATACAGAAGATCAACTTAGTATATACTAAGTATAGATTTCAACAGATTGCACCCACACAGACACACAAAGTATAGAGTACTGTTTGAATACTAGTTTTACCATTAATTCACATAGTACAACACATTAAGGACAGAGGTCCCACATGAGGAGTGACTCCTGTTGTTGATTTAACAACTGACATTCTTATTTATGATGTCAGTAATCACCCGAGGCTCTTGTGAGTTGTCAAGGCTATGGAAGCCTCTAGAGTTCACAAACTCCCACCTTATTTAGACAAGGCCATAATCAAAGTGGAAGTTCTCTCCTCCCTTCAGAGAAAGCTACCTCCTTCTTTGGTTGCCTGTTCTTTCCACTGTGATCTCACTCAAAGAGATCTTTGATTTAGGTCATTTTTTGCCACAGTGTCTTGGATTCCATGCCTGCAAAACTTTCCTGGGCTTTTTAGCTAGATCCAAATGCCTTAAGGGCTGATTCTGAGGCCAGAGTGCTGTTTAGAGCATTTGTCATTCTATGAGTCTGCTGTGTATCCCACTTCCTATGTTGGATCGTTCTATCCTTTTTAATTCTATCACTTATTATTAGCAAATACTAGTCTTGTTTATGTGATCCCTTTGACACTTAATCCTGTCTTTATGATCAACTATGAATTTAAACTGATCACTTTCACTAGTAAGACAGAATTGGTACATGCCACCTTAATGGGATTTGGAGTCCATGGAACGTTTCTAGCTCTACCATTAGGGATAAGTCCAAGTGAGCATGTGCCGAACTGTATATCACCTCCCTCTCTTATTCCCACTAATATTTTTAACAGGGATCAATTTTCAGTTAATGTTAAACACCTAAGAGTAATTGTGTGTTAATTAAGGAGTTCAACCGGAGCCAGTGCTGTGGCACAGCAGGTTAATGCCCTGGCCTGTAGAGCTCACATCCCCTGTGGGTGCCAGTTTGAGACCTGGATGCTCCACTTCCGATCCAGCTCTCTGCTGTGGCCTGGGAAAGCAGTAGAAGGTGGCCCAAGTCCTTGGGCCCCTGCACCTGCGTGAGAGAACCAGAGGAAGCTCCTGGCTCCTGGCTTCAGATCGGCGTGGCTCTGGCCATCGCCACCATTGGGGAGTGAACCATTGGATGGAAGACCTCTCTCTCTCTCTCTCTCTCTCTCTATATATATATATATATATATATATATATATATATATCTATATATCTGACTCTCCTTTTACTGTGTAACTCTGACTTTCAAATACATAAATACATCTTTAAAAAAAAGAGTTCAGCCAATGGTATTAAGTAGAAAAAGAAAATACTAAAAAGAATAAAACAGTAAGCTGTTCCTCAACAGTCATCGCAAGGGCTGATCAAGTCATTGCTTTTCATAGTGTCCATTTCACTTCAACAGGTTTCCTTTTAGGTGTTCAGTTAGTTGTCACAAATCAGGGAGAACATGTGATATTTGTCCCTTTGGGCCTGGCTTACTTCACGCAACATGATGTTTTCCAGATTTCTCCATTTTGTTGCAAATGACCAGATTTCTTTCTTTCTTTTTTTTTTTTACCACTGTGTTTCTATACCACTATGTAGTTAGTATTCAATAAATGGGATATGTAGACTACATATCCCATAATTTCTTTATCCAGTCTTCTGTTGATGGGCATTTAGGTTGATTCCATGTCTTAGCTATTGTGAATTGAGCTGCAAAAACATTTAGGTGCAGTTAGCTCTTTTTATTTGCCAATTTAATCTCCCTTGGATAAATTCCGAGGAGCAGGATGGCTGAGTCATATGGTAGAGCTACATTCAGGTTTCTGAGGAATCTCCAAACTGTCTTCCATAGTGGTTTTAACAGTTTGCATTTCAACCAACAGTGGATTAGTGTGCCTTTTCCCCCACATCCTCGCCAGCATATGTTGTTAGTTTATTTCTGGATGTAAGCCATTCTAACCGGGGTGAGGTGAAATCTCATTGTGGTTTTGATTTGCATTTCCCTGATGGCTAATGTCTGTCGGCCATTTAGATTTCATCTTTTGAAAAATGTCCATCTAGGTCCTTGGCCCAGCTCTTAAGTAGGTTGTTTGTTTTTTAAAGATTTATTTTATTTATTTTGAAAGACACAGTTACAGAGAGAGGCAGAGACAGAGAGAGAGGTCTTCCATCCACTGGTTCACTCCCCAGATGGCTGCAATGGCTGGAGCTGCGCCGATCCAAAGCCAGGAGCCAGGAGCTTCCTCCAGGTCTCCCTCGTGGGTGCAGGGGCCCAAGGACTTGGGCCATCACCTACTGCTATTCCAGGCCATAGCTGAGAGCTGGATTGGAAGAGGAACAGCTGGGACTAGAACCGGCACCCATATGGGACACCAGCACTTCAGGCCAGGGCTTTCACCCACTCTGCCACAGCGCCAGCCCCTATGGGTTGTTTGTTTTGTTGTTGTGGAGTTTCTTGATCTCTTTGCAGATTCTGGTTATTAATCCTTTATCAGTTGCATAATTTGCAAATATTTTCTCCCATTCTGTTAGTTGCCTCTTCACTTTCCTGACTGTTTCTTTTGCAGTACAGAAACTTCTCAATTTGATGTATTCCCAATTGTTAATTTTGGCTTTAACTGACTGTGCCTCTGGGGTCCTGTCCAAGTATTCTTTGCCTGTGCTTATATCTTGCAGGGTTTCTCTGATGTTCTCTAATAATTTGATGGTGTCAGGTTGTAGATTAAGATCTTTAATCCATGTTGAGTAGATTTTTGTGTAAGGTATAAGGTAAGTATCTTGCTTTATACTTCTGCATGTGGAAATCCAGTTTTCTCAGCACCATTTGTTGAATAGATTGTCCTTGCTCCAGGGATTGGTTTTAGATCCTTGACCAAATATAAGTTGGCTCTAGATGTTTGGATTGATTGCTGGTGTTTCTATTCTGTTCCATTGGTCTATCCATCTGTTTCTGTACCAGTACCATGCTGTTTTGATTACAACTGCCCTGTAGTATGTCTTGAAATCTGGTATTGTGATGCTTCTGGCTCTGCTTCTCTTGCACAAGATTGCTTTAGCTATTCATGGCCTCATGTGCCTTCATATGAATTTCAGCATCAATTTTTCCAGATCTGAGAAGAATGTCTCTGGCATTTTGATTGGTCTCACATTGAATCTATAAATTGCTTTTGGGAGAATGGACATTTTGATGATATTGAGTCTTCCAATCCATGAACATGGAAGATTTTTCCATTTTTTGGTATCCTCTTCTATTTCCTTCTTTAAGATTTTGTAATTCTTATCATAGAGATCTTTGACATCCTTGGTCAAGTTTATTCCAAGGAATTTGATTGTTTTTGTAGCTACTGTGAATGGGGTTGATCTTAGAAGTTCTTTCTCAGCCATGGCATTGTCTGTGTGTACAAAGGCTGTTGATTTTTTGTGCATTGATTCTATGTCCTGCTACTTTGCCAAACTCTTCTATGAGTTCCAATAGTCTCTTAGTAGAGTTCTTTGGATCTCCTAAATAAGGAGTCATATCATCTGCAAAGAGGGATAGTTTGACTACTTCTTTCCCAATTTGTATCCCTTTAACTTTTTTTTTCCCCTAATGGCTCTGGCTAAAAATTCCAGTACTATATTGAATAGCAATGAGAGTAGACATTCCTGTCTGGTACCAGATCTCAGTGGGAGTGCTTCCAGCTAGTGCTAATTACATTAAAACACACTGTCCAGGGGCCAGTATTGTGGTGTAGTGGGTAAAGCCACCACCTACAGTGCCAGCATCCCATATGGGTGCCAGTTCGAATCCCGGCTGCTCCACTTCCAATCCAGCTCTCTGCTGTGGCCTGGGAAAGCAGTAGAAGATGACCCAAGTCCTTGGGCCCCTTTACCTGCATGAGAGACCCAGAGGAAGCTCGTGGCTCCTGGCTTCAGATCCACACGGCTCCGACGTTGCAGCCAACTGGGGAGTGAACAAGCAAAGGGTAGACCTGTCTCTCTCTGTGTCTCCTTCTCCCTGTGTGTAACTCTGACTTTCAAATAAATAAATAAATCTTTTTTAAAAAGTTTAAAAAAAAAAAAACACAATGTCCAGAATATTCTGGCACCATGTTTAAAACACTATCATCTCCAAGACAAAATCAAGTTACACTGCAAACTTGAAACTCTAATTTTTATTGAAAAAAAAAAAAACTCCTTGATCATAGGTGTTTTTGCTTGCCATAGATAGCTTAAAGTTTTATAAGTGTGTTCTGTAAAGACAAATGAATTGTTTCTGCTGGGAGCAAATTAGCAGTGTTTCATCCTCATACTGAACAGGGAAGCAATATCTCTGTTCTCCTTTATTGTCGGTGAAACTGCTAAAGCTACATTCATCCTTAGCAAAAACAGACAGAGAACAAACAACTCCGCTTTCTTCACTTTACACCCATCATTTTGATGAATCAAGCAATTTTACTTCTTCTGATGCATCGCCTATATATCTGAGATATCTTTCACTTTTATATTCTTACTATTTTCTAGTTATCCAACATATTTTCTACAGCAATCAGGTGCTTCTTGGATATTATCCCATACATGCTTTACGGGATGATGAAGCCATGACTTTACACCATTTTTTGAAACAGCCGAAGTCACCATTTGTGACCTTTACCCCACTGCTTGTTTCCCCCCTCTATTTTCCTCCTCCTCTTGCTCCCTTTTTTTTCCACCCCGTGCCTTATTTCTAATCTCCCCTTGACTTTGAGTGACAGATAACAGCAGTGCGGGCACCGCCCTGATGCCCTGATGGTAAAGATGAGGATTGCATGCAGGTGGAGTCCCTGATGAATGGGTTCCCATCACAGCCCGGGACCCCGCTGACATTATCTAATCACCAGTGCACAGTGCCTGGCTCTCCAGATTGGCACCACCTCCCACCAGGAGTGAAGAAACTGAGTGTCTATGTGGTGTTCCCAGGGACTCAGGGAGGTCACATCATCTAACACTAGATCATTACTTCCACAATGGAATTAGTCACTTCTGTGTCAGCATTCTCAACACGCGATAAATAATGCATGTGAAAAGACCTTGAAATTGTCCAGCTGCAAATAGAACCATCTCACTCCTATTAAACACTCTACCATTACAGGATTTAAAAAAAAAGAAATTACATTTTTCCCAATAAAAATCATATGTCCTATGGTAAGAGAGGACATGCCTTTCAAATAAGCAAATTTTTGAATAACTTTAAATAAGTAAATTTTAATAATAATTTTAAATAAATAACTTCATTTTTGAAAAAAAAAGCACTGCTTTGGATAATCACATCCCCTGTCAGAGCCTGGGTTTGAGTCCTGGCTCCACTCTCCATTCCAGCTTCTTGCTGATGTGCTCTCTGAGAGGCAGCAGGTGGTGGTTCAAGCCCTACAGGGGGGACCTATACTGAGATCCTAGTTCCTGGATACAGCCTGGCCCAGCCCTGGCTGTCGTAGGCATTTGGGCAGCAAATCAGTAAGTTGGAGCACTGTCTATCTCTCTGCCTTTCTAAAAATAAATAAAAATTTATAAAAGAAAAACTTACTATTCTGAGAAATAAATGACATTTTGTACTAAACAGCATTTTGCATAACTAAAATCTTTATTCTTTAGAGGCTCAATTCTAACCAGTTCTATGCAACCCACCCTACTTACTCACCTCAGTTCCCAGGCAGGGAATTTCTCTCCTAGCTGACCTGGCTTCAATTCTTGACTTACTCCTTCTGTGACCTTGAGAAGAGTCACCCTATTCTTTTGAGAATCACTGGAGAAACTGAGAACAGAACACATTTTAAAAACTAAGAAGTAAACCAGCCCTTAACAATCTGCATCTCTATAATCCCAAAACAAGATTCTACAAAGGACATCAGCAGCTGATTCAGGTACCATTTTTAAGTCAAAAAGAATTTGGCCACTAAGGCCATCCAGTGGGACTGTGTATCTGTGGGACCCTCAGACATTGCTAGAATGTCTTGTGCAAGCAGGCTACAAGCTGTGGCTGGCAGCTTTGAGACCCACTGGCACCTCTCCCCACTGTAACATCCTGTCCTGTATGTCTCAGCCTATGGTTTAACCACATTTTCAAGCGAGTTGTAATTTTCCACCCAGAACTAGCAGAACTGGGGGCTGAGCCCACCTAAGAGGAGGCAGACTGTCTCCAAGAGACCCCTGCTACCTCCATGGGCCCCAAGCCAATCAACATAAAGTATGTGAAACCCGCATCCATTGGACACCCCCATAGAAAGACCCGATGCATAGACAATAAAGCCTTAAAAGCCTGGTACACTTCCTGAAAACCAGTGTGTGCTTGAGGCACCCCTTCTGGTCTCCTCTCAGACAAGACACTTTGCTGTCCCTTTACCAAACAGAAATAAAATCTCCACTTCTTTGCAAATTGTTTCACGACCTTTTATTTCCATCCTAAGCGGAGGAAAAGAACCCACCAATTTGCTCCAGTAACCATCCTCCACACAGCGACCAGTAACAATCACCACTGAATGTTAGTAGCAAGAAAGGAAGGGATGTGGCCACCAGAGCAGACAGGGATGTAGAGATCAAGCCTCTTTCTCTGCACAGGGGAGAGCTCTGGGACTATGGCTGTAAGGTGAGACTTCTTCCATAGCCTGACTAGACCCAAGTTCAAGAGCTCCCAGCTCTGTCTCTTCTCTGCTGAGCCTCACCTGGAACTGACTGCCCACATTAAGCTTCCCACTCCTCACCCACTGGCTCAATGAGCCCACCCCACTTCTCCCCAACCCTACACCAAAGTGGCACTAGCATCACCAATGGACATCCGACTGCCAGCAGCGGTAGGCCCTTCTCAATCCTTTTTGGTCTCAATCTTAAGCATCTGCCACACAATTGCTCCCTCCTTCTTTAACCTCTCTCTTCCCTGACCTTCCATGTTCCCCTGGCTCCCTGAATTTCTCCTACCTTTTACTTCCTCCAAGTCTTTTTCCTCCTTCGATCCCCAAACGTGGTGTGTTTATACTCATTTTCACTTACTAGAGCTTAGTGCATACTAGGCATTGCTTCAGGGTTTATAAACATTCATTGTCTGAAAGTCATGGCAACTCTGAAAAGTAGGCTGATACCCACTTCGGGAAGCTACCATGCTAGCTAGCTCTGAGGTTGCCTGAGCTCTGTCTTTGACAATCCTGGCTCCTGACTCCACCTATGTTTTCCTGAGGTGTGTCTTGGAAAATTCTCTATTCCAGGGGTCTGGCCCTGCAGCTAGCAGGTTGAGCAGCCTCCTGCAACATTGGCTTTTCATATCAGAGTCCTGGTTTGAGCCCTGGCTACTCTGCTTCTGATCCAGCTCCCTGGTAATGTGGCTGAGAAGGCAGCAGACGATGAACCAAGTACTTGGGCCCCTGCCACCCTTGTGGGAGATCTGGATGGAGTTCAAGGCTCCTGGCTTTTGCTTGGCCCAGCCCTGGCTGTTGTGGTCATTCGGGGAACAAACCAGCAGATGGAAAGTCTCTCCCTCTCTCTGTCCCTCCCCCTCTTTCTGTCATTCTGCCTTTCAAATAAATAAATACATTTTTAAAAAGAAGACAGTTCTGTGTCCCAAATCTGACATCTACACATGATCCACTTCTGAACTCTACCTTTTCAACAGTGCATTGAAAATCAGAATCTGGGCCGGCGCCGCGGCTCAATAGGCTAATCCTCCACCTTGCGGCACCGGCACACCAGGTTCTAGTCCCGGTCGGGGTGCTGGATTCTGCCCCGGTTGCCTCTCTTCCAGGCCAGCCCTCTGCTGTGGCCCAGGAGTGCAGTGGAGGATGGCCCAAGTGCTTGGGCCCTGCACTCCATGGGAGACCAGGATAATAAGCACCTGGCTCCTGCCTTCGGATCAGTGCAGTGCGCCGGCCGCAGTGCGCCGGCTGCAGCGGCCATTGGAGGGTGAACCAATGGCAAGGAAGACCTTTCTCTCTGTCTCTCTCTCACTGTCCACTCTGACTGTCAAAAAAAAAAAAAAGAAAAGAAAAGAAAAGAAAAAGAAAATCAGAATTTACATTTACCATGGACATAAAAAAACGTGATACGACCTGAATGTCTGACACAATGTCCTCATCTGTATGACTAAACTAGACTAGATAATTTCTGCAAACATTTCTATTGTAACTTTTTAAAAAATTCTTTAATGCTGTTGTCCTCTGAAGTGTCTCCAGATTTTATTCTCTCTCCTTTTAAAATTTTCTTTATTCCGTCACTGATTCTGTAAGCAATAATTAAGCAGTCTTTTGTAGGCCAAACACACAGGCAGGATACTGACTGCCTAAGATAAAGTCCTTTCCATCAGAACATGCACTAAGGGAGAAATTGTAGGTGAAGCAAAGCAGCTTGCACACTTCAACTGGTGGCCACTATGGTCCCACGTATCCAGAGACCACAGGGCGGAGGCGCCCTGCTAAGCCAGTGCCAGACCAAGTACCTGCAGTCAGCAATGCTTCCTTCTCCCTCATCTCCATACCGCTTCATCTGTCACTGAGTTCTGTGCCTTTATCTCCAAAGCATCAATATCTGTAGCCTCTGTCTGGGCAGGTCCCCAGCTGCCCTAGTGGCTTGTCTCCTCCTGTGTAGATCAATTTTCCTGCCTTGATATTTCCTCCTCTGTTAACAGAGTAATCTAAACCCCAATCTGGCCATGGCCTGTCTTATTTGAAAGCCTCCAGCCATTCCTCTTGTTTGTAGGAAAAATCTTGCCAGGAACAGGCAACGCCTTCACCATCATGGTGTGGGAACCTGCCCCTACCCTCTCTCAGCACCCTCCCCTGGGGCTATGTGCTCCCGGAGTGCATGAAGGACTCTGGCTCCCTGCCTTGCCCAGGTGTACTGCTGCTCCCTCCTGCGCCTGTGTGCATGTCAGTTCCTAAGTCAACCTGCCTCTTATCTGACAAGCACCTGTTGACTTATTACAGTTCCTTTGAGAACTCTCTGCCCCAGTTCCCTTGGAGTCAAATATTTCATGTTCATGCCATCCCATTGCTTAAGTGTATTGCTGTCCCCATCTGGAACATATTGCATTGTAATGTTGCTTAATGTTTGTCTCCTAACTAGAGCATGGGGTTCATTAGGGTGTGGACAGTAGTGCAGGGTTACTCCTTGAGACACCAGCAATGCCTCCATTTGGAAAAGCCAGATACAAGGATTGAGCACATCAGAGAATCCCTCTAAGGGTCCAGACTCTATAATTAGGATGCAGTCAGTCTTGGCTGCTTCACTGGCACAGGAAGAACAGGAGCAGAAACCAGCTGCAGCGTTTGAAGTGGGCAATGACACACTCACCCAGGCCGAGTGTGTTTGCACTTTGCTTCTCAAGTCCAGCTGTGGGACAGAGGTGTGCAGTTCTCCCAAGTCATGGACGTGGTCATGCTGGACTCTTTAGATGCACTTGGAGAACACCACCAACTACCTCGCCCCTGCTGTCCCATTGTTTGCCGTGTGGAGACAGGGTTAGGAAATGGAATTCTACCAATGCAGAGAGATAGTTCTGGGGCAGTAAATGATCAACCTCTAAATACATAATTAGAAAAATAATATAAAAGTAAGTGAAGGGTTTTGTGAAGGCTCTGTATGTGCTAGAAAAAAATAAGCAAACCCTTATTTGCTCTCTTACTCAATTCTCATGTCCTCCCCTTGTCCTCAGCCCAAAAAAGTATCCTTGGGCTCATGGTGGCACCTGGGGAAAGTCCTCAAATAGTAGCCAGGCTGGGGGAAATCCAAAGGTGGCCTTTGGGGGGACTTAGGAGTTCACCAGGGGAATCCGTACTTTGTAGGAGAAAAGGGTGGAAGCAGGGGTCCAGTTAGGAGACAGATAATTGCATCGATCCGATCCAGGAGAGAGAAGATGAGGGTTACACTTACAACCTTGTGCAAGTAGTTGAACTTATGTTCTCCAGTTTTGTGAGCCTGAAAACCATGATAATAATGTCTACCTCACAGGTTTATTGTCAGGATTAAATGAGTTAATGTTATCAATTTGCTTATTAATAATCTGAAATATTAATAAGCATTGTGGGCTCTTGCCCATGTATTCAAAGAAGAATTCTGAATACTGGTACAAATAAACCAGGCAACATGATAAATTTTTAAGCTTTTTATTCAGTGAGAGAAGTGCATAGGAGGCTGAGGGCCCTGTCTAAGAGAAAGAGAAATCTGGATTCATACTGAGCACCAGGAGCCAGCCATGTGGAGGAGCATGCAGGCTGGGAAGCATGGAGCATCGGCTCAAAGGCCATGTGCCCCGAAGGCGCAGGGCAGCAAGGGCAGGGAGGAAAAAGAAGGGAAAAGGGAAAAAAGGCCGAAAGGGCTGGGCCCACCATGCTCCAGGCCTTTAACCCACTTCCAAAGGGGAGTGGTTTATTACCGTGATTGGCAGGTGGTCAGGGAGGGGCGTGAGATCACACAGAGGGCGTGGTGAAGGTGTGGTCTCCCAGCTCACAAATATAATCAGTTTTTTCCTATATGCCTGCCTACAACATTAGGACTCGTAAAAGAACCTGTAGCAGTGCCTGGTACAAAGTGAAGAACCAATAAATGATGCTCCTTATAGCAAGGGCTCCTGCTGTTTATTATAATTATTATTGATTCAAACTGATACAGAAATGACAAGCAAAGGCAGAAGATACCAGCTTAGATGGAATTGAATGTGCAAACTTATAAGTCAGGGTGAGGACCTAGTGACACAAGGGCTTTTGAAAAATTAAGCTGTCTTTTAGCAAATGTTTACAGACATGATACCACAAATTTAAATCACATATACTCAATCTGGATCTTATCATTACAAAGTTGAATTTATAAACCTGTTTGCTAGAAGCAAAGAATTTTCCAATAAGGTTGAAGATTTATTTTAATGCATCCAAGGGCCATTGATTTAAAAACTTAAACTAGAAATGCATGTCATACAATGCTACATTAGCAAAATTTTTAATAGAATACTGTGTGTTTATTCAGTAAACACAAGTGAACAAATCCAAAAACCACAAGCATCACACAGATGGAGTTTGCCACAACTCGGAGATAGTCAACTTGCTGTGTTCTCAGTGATTTCATTCTGCTTTACCATAATAGAATGAAAGGATTATCAGAATTTTCTTAAAGCGAACAGCACAGATAAGGCATTTCCTTAAAACAAAAATATTTATTCCCAAGATCCAGCAACCTTGATATTTACCTAAAGGGGCTGAAAACTTGTGTCTACACAAAAATCTGCACACAGTGAGTGGTCAGATAGATTGTGTGTGTGTGTGTGTGTGTGTGAGAGAGAGAGAGAGAGAGAGAGAGAGAGAGAGAGAGAAATCTTCCATCTGCTGGTTTACTCCCCAGCTGGCTTCAATGTCTGGGGCTGGGCCAGGTAGAAGCCAGGAGCTTAAAACTCCATAATCTGGTTCTCCCATGTGAGTGTAAGGTCCCAAGCACCTGGGTCATCCTCTACTACCTTTCAAGGTGCATTAGCAGGGAACCAGATCGGAGGTGATGCAGCCGGGACTCCAAGTGGCACTTGAATGGGATGCCGGAGATGAAGGTGGTGGCTTAACCCCTAGTTCCAAAACAGGGACTTTTCTACCGTTCTTTACATTGCTAGCATAGTGATCACAAAGTACCAAGAATTCAATACGTATTTGTAAATGGAAGACACAGAGGGAGAGGAAAATGGTCAAAAGGAAGGGATGAAAAATACTTAGCCTCTTGATGACATGTTAAAATGCAAGTAGCTCAGTAAAATCTAAGTTGATCAAACATTGTTTAATGTGCAAATGGAACAACTGAGAATGAAATAGGGATGCTATTGTAAACACTGTGAATCAATAGATACAGGAAGGAATTACCCTGGGCAAACTCAGAGGGATATTGACTACCTGAAGGTCCCTATAAAGGCATATCTATTCTCTGCCTCTCTTCACTGACCTGTGAGAGCTGCTACTTGGTCCCTTGCCTTTGTGAGCCTGGCAATCCTCTTGTTCAACATTTTGGCTTTAATATCATTTCTGTGTGAAGTTCTTCTTCACTGACCTCCCCCAGGCTGACCGTCTTCTACACTGCTGTATCCGTGTAGCTTCCTGGGAAGGAATCTTAATGTTGACACATCTTACCCATTCTGAGGGTTTTCCAAAACCAAAGTAGCGATTCTCTACTTGTCACTTAAGGAGCAAACTTTTACCCTTACCTAAAATGTATCTAACAGAAATATTATGAACTTGGTGGTTTATAAACAGAGGTGATTTTTTTCACCCAGGAACATGTGACAATATCAGGGAATTTTTTATTTCTTATAACTGGTAACGGGGAGGTGCAACTGGCATTAACGAGGTAGAGGCCAGGGATGCTGCTGACCTCCTGTAATGGACAGGACAGTCTGCCCTGCCTCTGACAACGAAAGACCACCAAGCTCACAGTGCCGGTGCCAAGGCTGAACAGCGCACTAAGTCACTGAGGCTGTAAAATGCTGCTGGCCCTTAATTCCATGATTAGTACAGTCACATGATATAGTTACTCCCTCAACGGCTGGAAAACAAGAAGCAAATGACGAAAGGCAAGCCTGGGACTTGTAGCTCAATTTTCAGCAGTAGATGAAATCAACAAAAGGCTTGGGAGAGAACTGAGAGTGTGGTGGAATGACATATCCCCATTCCTCATACTTGGCTGAGATACGTCCCCAGGGCCGTTTTCTAGGTGCAAACACTGGGTTGTTGCCACCCAAGACTTGTAGAATGGCAAAAACCACACTTTTTTTTTTTTAATAATGCTTTTATTTAAAGAATATGAATTTCCAAAATACAGTTTATAGATTACAATGGCTTCCCCCCATAACTTCCCTCCCACCCGCAACCCTCCCCTTTCCCACTCCCTCTCCCCTTGCATTCACATCAAGATTCATTTTCAATTCCCTTTATAACAGAAGATCAGTTTAGTATATATTAAGTAAAGATTTCAACCGTTTGCCCTCACATAGCAACACAAAGTGAGAAATACTGTTGGAGTACTAGTTATAGTATTAATTCACAATGTATAGCACATTAAGGACAGAGATCATACATGATATATTTTTTTAAATTGATTAATTTTCTATGCAATTTCCAATTAGTATCTTGTGTGTGTTAGCTGTTTGTCATGGCCTTCATTATTACTTTCAGCTCAATAAATAATAATTACCTGTTTTGTGTTTGACTCTATCACAGACTTTATGTTCCTTTGAGGCAAGAGCAACACATCTTATCCCCTTGGCTTGGCATAGTGCCTACAGCACAGTAAATAAAAAATTCAGTCTCCTTGTACTGAATAGTTATATGATAAGGTCAATCTGGATTCATGCCCAGTCTAAAAGACCACATTAAATGTTAGTTAAAGGAAGAACAAAGAAATGAAGTTTCAATTGTCAATCTGGGGTCAGCTGGGATCCACAGAAAGATGTCAAGTACTTGAAAGATCAGAGTTATCTTTGCTAAACCATGATCAGGCACACTCAAAGCTACAGTTGGGAGTTATCAAGTAAGCAGTGTTGCTTTGGGTCAGTAGGCTGAGAGTAGGACTTTTATCAGAGAGGGTCTTAGGGGTTTTAAATACTAGGCCACAAATATGGTATCTTTTACTCTTCTTCATCCAGATGCAAATATTAACTTTGGTACTCAATCTGCCTGCTATGCAGACTTCTGATACTTTCAGTCACCGAATTACCAGATACTATTGTATACCTTCTGTGCTAGGCACTGTATCATCAATAGTGATAAAGCAAAGAGCTAAATAGGATCCTTGGCCGCCATAGAAGAGTTTATTCAAGCAAATGTCTACACACACACACACACACACACACACACACACACAGAGGCTTATATAACAAATATACAATTGATTTACTTACCAGGATCTCCATTATATTTTGCTCTTAACTGTTATTGATCTTGCATCCTAACTAAAAGCCAAATCTGAAAATGAAATTTTGATTTTTGTGTATATTTTTCCTTTATCCTGAGCTTTTTAAAAATAAGCACTATTGTTTTGTCACAGATTAAGCCAAGGCCTGCAGTGCTGGCATCCCATATGGGCACCAGTTCGAATCCTGACTTCCCCACTTCTGATCCAGTACCCTGCTAATGTGCCTGGGAAAGCAATGGAAAATGGCCCAAGTCCTTGGGCCCCTGCACCTACATGGGAGACCCAGAAGAAGCTCCTGGCTCCTAGCTTCAGCCTGGCTCAACCTTGGCCATTGTGACCACGTATGAAATGAATCAGCAGATGGAAGACCTCTCTGTCTCTCCTTCTCTCTCTCTGTAACTCTGGCCTTCAATAAATAAATAAATCTTAAAAAATAACAAGTAAGCATTATTACTAAATCTAAGCCAACCTTTTTTTCTAATATATAATTATTGCTTGCAATATATAGCAAATACTTGCTAATACGTTGATCAATCTCTTTTGTTTAGTGCCTGCTGTAGGGTTTATAAAATATATTTTTAACTTATTGTACTCTTATATAATCTATAGTTAAAAATGTAACCCAGTACACTTTATTTCCCCTCCTCTGTCTTTTGTGCTATTCTTGTCATACATTTTATCTTCATATTTTTAATTCATTAGAATATATTTTATTAATTTTGCCTTCAATAATTAATAGTATTTTAGATTTTTTACATTGAAAAAATATATTTTATATTTATTCCCAGGTTTTTTCCATTGTTCCCATAGAACTTCTTTAACATTTTTTGATAGTGAAAAACTGCCAATGAGGACTGCTCCCAGCTTCTGTTTATGTTATATAAACTCCAGCTTTCAAAGTTATTTTCACTGGATGTAAAATTCTAGATTGATTTTTTTTCTTTAAGTGCTTTGATGATATGCTCCATTGTCATCTGATTTGCATAATTTTGAATGAGCAGTCTGCTTTCATTTCTTATCTTTGTTCATTGAACACAATGTATTATTTTTCTCAGGCTTCTTCTAAAATTTACTGATCTGTGATTACTTTAAAATTTACTGTATATGGGTAAAATGGTCATTTTTCCATTCAATTATCACTTATAGCTATTGCCTATATTCCTATATAGTCTTTTGCTTTTTACTTATTAAACTTCTTATTTGCGGGTGCATTGAGCCTTTTCACTGTAATGTAAATTTGAAATATTATCTCAACAACTCAACAAACAAAGCAAGAAAGAAGGAGGGCGGGAAGGAGACAGAGGGAGGAAGGAAGGGAATATTATTGTATTCATAGAATTATATTAGTAGAATTTTGAATCTGCTAAAAACTAATTTTTCTAAATAAAAATACTTCATCAAATCTTTGTATCTGACATTCTGTATTTCTTGAGTGGCATCAAAGCCTAGAAATATCTGCCTCCCATCCCCCAAAATAACTATCAGGGAAATTAAGACACGAACCTAAACATTTGGCACAGTAGTCAAGCCTCCTGGGAAAATGGGCCTGTAAGTATAACTCGGGTGCCATTTCTTCTCAGTTCCTTCTACTTGAGTTTTTGTTTTTGTCATTTTTATTTTTATTTACTAGTCCTTCTTGGCGAATTTCATTGAGCTTCTGTGGTCTATAGGCCTGTGGTTTTCATTAAATTTTGAAAGTTACTGACCATTATTTCTTAAGCTATTTTTTTTCTGTGTCCTCTTCTCTCCTTTGGGACTCCAATTAGACTTATATGAGATTGATGTTTTCCAATAACCACTGATGATTCTCTGTTTATTTCTTTTTCATTTTTTCTCTTTGTCTTATTTTGGATAGTATCTATTACTATGATTCCAAATTCACTAATCTTTTTTCCTATAATAGTTTTCTGATACAAACCTCTAACATACATTTTGAAATTTTAGTCACTGTATTTCTTTAATCATAGAAAGTCTATTTGCAGCCAGCACCGCAGCTCACTTGGCTAATCTTCCACCTGCGAAGCTGCACCCCAGGTTCTAATCCTGGTTGGGCTGTCGGATTCTGTCCCGGTTGCTCCTCTTCCAGTCCAGCTCTCTGCTGTGGCCTGGGAGGGCAGTGGAGGATGGCCCAAGTGCTTGGGCCCTCATGGGAGACCAGGAGGAAGCACCTGGCTCCTGGCTTTGGATCAGCACAGCACCAGCCGTAGCGTCCATTTGGGGGGTGAATGAACGGAAGAAAGACCTTTCTCTCTGTCTCCCTCTCTCTCTCTCACTAACTCTGCCTATCCAAAAAAAAAAAAAAAAAAAAAAAAAGGCCATTTGGTCTCTTCTAGGCCTTCAACTTCTCTTATCATGCTTATATTTTCTCCTGCATTTTTGAAAATATGTAGCTTTGTTACAATAACTGCTTTTTTTCTCCTGTTATAAGTTTTGATGAAAAAGTCACCACTTTGAGTTTTTCTCATGGTTATGAAAGTTATTTTCCTGCTTCTCAGTTTTTGTGTGTGTGTGTGTTTTATTTATTTATTTTTTTTTATATAAAGCTTTTATTTAAAGAATATAAATTTCCAAAGAACAGCTTATGGATTACAATGGCTCCCCCCAGTTTTTCTTTTAAAATCGTTTGTATTTTCATTATATTTTTAATGCAGAGAGACATAGAAAGAGATACAAAGAAATATTTTGTTCATTGGTTCACTCTTCAAATGCTGAAACAGCTGGGGCCAGGTCAGGCCAAAGCCAGGACCTAGAAGTGTGTGGTACAGGTAGCAGGTGGCAGGACCCAAGTGCTTAGGCAGCTACTTGCTGCCTCCCGGGACGTGCATTAGCAGGAAGCTGGGTTGGAAGCAGAGCAGCTTGGGCTCAAACCAGGAACTCCAATTACGGGATGAGGGCATCCCAAGCAATGACTCAACCACTGTGCCAAATGTATTGTTTCACTTCTTGGTTTCCCTGATAGTTATTTTGGAGGATCAGAGGCAAATATTAAGCATTTGAGGTTTTCACCCTTTAGAATATTGATACACAGCAGACCCATAGAATGGCAGATGTCCTAAACAGCACTCTGGCCTCAGAATCAGCCCTTAAGGCAAGCAGATCTGGCTGAAAAGCCCATGAGAGTATTTCAGGCATGGAAAGCCAAGACACTCTGGCAAAAAAACAAAAAAACAAAAAAACAAAAAAAACAAACCCTAAATGAAAGATCTCCGTGAGTGAGATCCCAGTGGAAAGAACAGATCATCAAAGAAGGAGGTACCTTTCTCTGAAGGGAGGAGAGAACTTCCACTCTGACTACGACCTTGTCTAAATATGATCAGAGTCAGTGAACTCAAAAGGCTTCCATAGCCTTGGCAACTCATGACAAAAGCCTAGGCTGATTATTGATGCCATAAACAAGAGTGTCAATTTGTTAAGTCAACAAAAGGAGTCACTGTGCACTTACTCCTCATGTAGGATCTCTGTCCTTAATGTGCTCTACATTGTGATTAAATGCTATAACTAGTACTCAAACAGTATTTTTCACTTTGTGTTTCTATGTGGGTGCAAACTGTTGAAATCTTTATTTAATATATGCTAAACTGATCTTCTGTATATAAAGAGAATTGAAAATGAATCTTGATGTGAATGGAAGGGAAGAGGGAGAGGGACAAGGGAGGGTTGTGGGCGGGAGGGAAGTTATGGGGGGGAAGACATTGTAATCCATAAGCTGTACTTTGGAAATTCATATTCATTAAATAAAAGTTAAAAAAATTAAAAAAAGAATATTGAATTTTGATGCATTTCTTTGGCTTTTAAATTTGTTCTGACATATAATTAAGTTATTTTGAATAAAATTTAGCTATTGAGAAGACCACTTTTAATTTTTATTAGAATCAGGCTTTAGCCTAGGGCTAATTTAGCCCAGTTACAAGCCAATACCCTCCTAGGAAATCTGTCCGGATTCATGCATTGCAAGGTCCCTCCACTCTAGCTATTGGGATTGTGGCCTCCGGGAATTTTTGGACATACTGCTGTCAGTGACTTCATCCCCAACCTCATGGGATTTTATCACACGCATGCACAGATTGAAGTTCAGACAGGTGTCTCCTTGAGGAGGTGCTGCAGCAGTTAGCTAGTCCTCCCTGCCGTCAGATCCCACCTCTCCCATCTCTGTGCACAAGCATTAGCCTCCTTGAATTGCAGTGCTGTTTCCTCACCTCAGTGAGACCATTGGTTTCTCTCTCCTGCATTGTGGCCTGAAAGTTTTTTTATACAGTGAGGTTCAGCTCATCTACTTCCCTTTTCTCACTCATCTGGAGCCCAAAGTATGGAAATAATGACTTCATGTATTCGGTCAGGTTTTCAGTTACTCAAGGTGAGAGCACCGTTACCATTGCCATTAGTTTGTCATGGGTGGCAGCACAAATCCAAATCCTATCTTTT
Organism: Sylvilagus floridanus; assembly: GCA_949820135.1. NCBI lineage: Eukaryota > Metazoa > Chordata > Mammalia > Lagomorpha > Leporidae > Sylvilagus > Sylvilagus floridanus. Next base: position 128,056,867 of record OX463225.1, read on the forward strand.
TCACTTCTATAATTTCCAATGGATTCTTTTAATATTATCTACTCCTTTGGTAAAAATTTTATAAGCAATATAATGAAATTCAACCCAGGCTTCTTGTTTGGAAAATATAAAAGTTTCAATTATGACATCTAAAAGATATTTACTGGTAAGTTGTTTTATTTATTTTAATCCAAGTTATGTATCTGTATGGTTCACATTTCACTATATCTGAATTATGCATTAACCATGGAACATTTGTAATAAACTTCTTAAAAATTTAAACACCGAACAATACATTGGCTATGCATGCCACATAAATGGTATTTATCTAAATATTCATGTCTGTATAATTATCTAGAAGATTATTTTTCTTTCTGATTTCCTTGAGGTAGAGATTATGTTCTGTAAATTTTCTCTGTATTACCTGCCACTGTGTCTGCATACTCATTCATATTTTCATTAATTACTTCATTCAGTTATTTATTCATTAACTCCGAATTTTTTGTCAGTTGTGTCCCATGTGCTAACTCTGTTGTAGACGCCATAGATCAGGAAATAGAAGATGAACCATCCTCATCCTGGGGTGTGATGATTGCATTCTAGAGGCCTGTGAAAAGCAGTTAGCAATGGAGTTTTTCTGAAGCAGGTAACACCTGAGCCGTATTCTGAAGGGTGAGGGGAGCCTAGCTGAGGTCAGATACCGCAGGCGAAAGGAGCAGCAGAGAATGTAGCGCAGAAGCAGGAGGAGTGGAGAAAGAGCCATCTGAGCAGCCAGCTAGTGGGCAATTGTTCCCACTGCTATTGCCCTGTCACAAAGTACCCCCCAATCCAGAAACTTCATACAGCTTGTTTTTAAATGCTCACAATTTTGGGGGTCCAGAATCCCGATAGTGTGTAATAAGGGGAAAGTCTCTGCTCCACATTATCCTGAGTTCAGTTGGGAAAACCCGGCTAGAAATCCGGAGGCATCTTCACTCCTATCTCTGTCTGTTTGTAGAATGTTCTTTCTATTGGGGTCTCTCCAAGTGCTTTGGTCATTTCAGGAAAATTGGACTTCTTACATGGTAGCTAAGGCCTCCCAAATGAGTAAATCAGAGAGTAAGATAGAAGCTGCATCACTTCCTATGATTTTGCTTTAGAAATCATGTGTCTATGTTCATTGGATTCACTTATAACCAAATTCACTCGAATCAGATTCAAGGAGAGGAAGCATAAACTCTGTCTTTAAATAGAAGAAAGATCAAGGAATTTGCAGTCATTTATTTAAAACCATCACACCAATCACGACAGAGGCTACTGAACGCAGCATGATAAGGAGGTTCTTGAACTTAAATAGACAAAGATTCTCATTCCAGTTCTATCATTTCCTGGAGAATTAATCTACCTTAGTCTGTTTCCCTGTTTACAAAATGAAAATAATGCTTTCAGTAATTGGGTCATTGCAAGCATTAAATGAGGTTATGACACAGTATGTTTTTATAACATTAGGTGAATAGGTAATCCTCAATAATAAATAATAGCTCCTTCTCCTCAATTAAACTGGAGCAAAGTACTTAACTACTTTAATAATCTATGTTGTAGAAATATCTTACAATACAAAAACAAAGCACAAAGGCACAGAGCACTCTTTTTTTTTTTTTTTTTTTTGCTTCATAGCAATTTTGCTGTTTTTTCCTCCCAAGATCCTTCCAGAGTTACACTGGAGGTGAATTTTAAGAAAAGTAGGAAAATTTTACAGGTATATTGAAAAAAAAGTTAATATGAAGCATAAAATGTACTTTACATATTAAAGATAACAGAGAAGACTAAAAAGGAAGTTAACCCGTTTACAACCAGGGTTCTGGGCAAGGGGAGAGCTCAGTCATTGGTTGTGTTAGCTCGCAAGGGCCCAGGGATTTCCTTATGGACAGGATCTCCAGTGCCACATGTGCCTAGCTCTCAAATGCTTCCTGGGGAAACTGCCTTGCTTCAAAGGACAAACCATCCCACATGGGCAGAGTATTCCAACTCTCTCTCGGCAGAAATGCTTTTTTTTTTTACACAGAGAGAGGAGAGGCAAAGAGAAAGAGAGGTCTTCCATCCGCTGGTTTACTCCCCAGATGGCCACAATGGTCAGAGTTGCGCCTATCAAAGCCAGGAGCCAGGAGCTTCTTCCAGGTCTCCCACACGGGTGCAGGGGCCCAAGGACCTGGGCCATCTTCTACTGCATTCCCAGGCCACAGTAGAGAGTTGAATTGGAAGTGGAGCAGCTGGGGTCGCGAACCGGCGCCCGTATGGGATGCCAGCACTTCAGGCCAGGGCATTAACCTGCTGTGCCACAGTGCCAGCCCCCAGAAATACTTTTAAAAGATACATGAAGTGTGTCCTGAGTGTAAAAAGTAAACTCTAAACTTAAATAAGATTGAGTCACATGATCAAAGTGGATAAAACTAGTTCTATTAACCTTAAGTAATAGTTTAAATTCAGGATAATGAAGAATTTGAGCACATTCACACAACCCCACCACCATAGGAGGAGATTGGAGAGCTGCAAGAGGAGGAAGATGGGCTGTGAACTCGGTAATGGGTTGCCTAATTTTGGTTAATGTGCAAGATTAGTTTTTGTCAACGCATTTAACATATCAGCAAGGACTATCAGATATAGACAGAATTTTAAAATGTGCAAAAAAAGAAAAAATGAAAGGGACAATGGAATAGGAGGCTCGTACCAAAAGAAGGCCACAAGTCCAGTGGAGTATGAGATGACTCTACTTCATGAGAGAACCAAGGCCAGTAGGCAGTAACATTCCTTCCAGCATTACTGCAGTGTGGGCAGGGACAGTGTCAGTGACACCCACCTGCATACTCTAGCAATGGCTTGTTTTGAGTTTAGTGAGTATTTTAATCATTCCAGGTGTACTCTTAAGAATTCTAGTCCTAAAATGCACCACAAGCATCTAAAAGTTGAAAAGCATGGACAAAAATTATGCAGCTTGACGGTTTTGCATTTTTAATGAGGTTTCCGCAATTTAGACTAATTGTGTAATTTAAGGGACGTTGCACACATTGTTTGGTCTTTCCTAATCTGTGAAATGCAGGTGATAATTCCTACATCTAGGTTCTTTTGAAGTTTAAATGAGACAGTAGATGTAGGGGACTTGTCTGTCTGACAAAATATCTAGAACTCCCTACAATATGGTAGACATGCTTTTAAAAGTGATGTAGATCTGCAACATCTTTGTGGCTTAGTAAAACGCTGATGTTTAAATTTCTTCTTAGAAAATTTTGATTTAATAAGTGTAGAGGGAAGCCTAGACATTTTACATTTGTTTATTTTAGCTTCCCGAGTGATTCTAATGCTCAACTAGATTTGAAAACCATTAAAATTAGAAGCATTTCTAAAGTAACAAAGTTAAATTCATAGATTTTATTGTTTTGTTGAAAATATCTCTAAGTAGAGCTTTTTTATATAAAGATTTATTTATTTATTTGAAAGTCAGAGTTACAGAGAGGCAGAAGCAGAGAGAGAGAGGTCTTCCATCTGCTGGGTCACTCCCAGATGGCTGCAACAGCTGAAGCTGGGCTAATCCAAAGCCAGGAACCAAGAGCCTCTGCCTGGTCTCGTACACAGGTGCAGAGGCCCAAGCACTCGGGCCATCTTCCACTGCTTTCCCAAGCCAGGGCAGAGAGTTGGATCAGAAGTGCAGCAGCCAGGTCTTGAACTGGCACCCATCTGGGATGCTGGCACTGTAGGCGGCAGCTTTACCCACTATACTGCAGCACCGGCCCCAAGCAGAGCTTTTAAATTTAAATTATAACATAATATTTGAGGCTGGTATCCATAGTGCCACCTTAAATGTCAAAAATAAGAATCACTGCTCAGTTTCTGACAGATGATAGCAACCAACAGAGCTGAGAACTTACTCCAACCACTAAAACAAGGCTTTGTCTATACATAGCGCTTTTACTGCTTCATTCAGATAGTTGCTTTCTGTTGAAACATTAATCGTTGAGTTTAGCTCTCTTTAGTATACACACAGCATTACTATCAATTTATACATGGTAATAAAGTTTATAGTCAAAATGTTTTTGTGGGTATATGTGTACATGTGTATGTAAATTGATTACAATGCAATAAAAAATTTTTAATTTATACCTTTCTGTATTCTCTTCAGAAGCTCTCAAAGAAACTGATGTTGATTTTAGCGACCTCACCTTTTCCACATTCCACAAAACCTTCATATCCTGAGTTCAGAGATTTTTCACCTTGCCTGTTCTTATTTAATTATTATAATCATATTAGCCATCAAGTAGACTCACTAGTTTAATTAACTGAAGAAATATTGGCATCAGGATTAATTAAAGAGCTAAGAAGATTTAAAGCAAAGTTATTAAGACGTGATTATAATGTCACAATCCATTACCACAAAATAGAAGGAGATATTTTACTTTACAAACTTGGCATACATTTTTTTCATTATTAATGAAGCAAAACTTGATTCAGGGAACATGAAAATAAGAATTGGGGATGGATTAAGTTCTAGACTCTCACCCATGATTAGATTTACTGCAAGGCATTTGAGAAGTTTGTGTTTCTGACTAAGGAAACAAGCCAAGTGGAGGTGCTGCAAACAAGACTGCTTGAGTTTTCCACAGACTTCGCCTCTTTTGTCAGTATCTTCACTCATTGTTCGTGGGTCCTCAACCCTTGGATTTCTAAACTCTGCTACATCACCATATGTCCGACACCAAGTGGGTCTCCCACATAGTTATGTCTGGAGACAACTTGAGGTCAACCATCTTTTTTCTTGATGCCCAAGGATTTGCTTCTTTCGGTTTCTGCTTTAGACTTGTGGATATTCATTTTATTTGGGGAGGAGGGTTTCTTAACCGTGGAGCGGGATATATAGTTCCCAATATGATTTAACTGCATATTTTTTTTTTGTTTTGAGATCTGTAACTTAGGGAAATCGTCAAAGGATAATTACAAAAAGACAGTTGCTAGAGTTATCCAGGTCTCCCAGAGAGATCCTTGATCTACAGCTCCCAAGTTCATTCTTGGGCAGTATTGGGAAGTCCCAGTGAAGTCTTGCTCCTCTCAAGCAGAATAAAGCACATCAAGATATGCTGTTCTTATCTGAGTACATTTTACCTTAGTCAATTTTATGTATTCATCGTTTATCAATATTGACTGAACAAATAGTCAATAAATAGTCATTACTGCCTATTGTGTGAAAGCATTTTCCTAGGCTCTGCTAAGATGGAAAAACTGTTCTCTAATGCCTGGATCCTCATTCAGCTTCTGCTTTGATCATTACATTTTATCTTTCTGATTAAGATTCTTGTATGTTCAGTATAGCCAAGGAGCGTCTAACATGTTTGTATCATACATTCCTTAAAGAAAGATGAACATATTGGATATTCTCGCCAGAAGAATCCTCACTTACATATCCATAACCACTGCATCCAACCTCAGGAAGTTCGTGGACCCCTAAAGCTCATTCCTAGCACCTTAAAGTAAAGAGTCATAAGTTTCAGGGTTTTTTAACCACTGGCAAACATGTGCTGTTCTCTGAATTCCAATGATGAAGGAGGGTGAGAGGGAGTATGGGGAGAGAGGCAGGGAGGGAAGGAGGAAGGGAAGGAGTATCACTAGAATTATATCTGTGAACGATATTGAATCTGTTAAAAACTCATTAAAATACAAAAAAGCTTAAAGCTAAACATATCATAAAAATACTTACAATCAAGTATTATGAAAACCAAAAGAATTTGAGGGCTTTTAAAGTGCCAATATTGAACATTATAGATAGTAAGAAGAAAATAATATTCAAAATAAGCAATATTTATAAAAATTATGTATGTATATAATCTGTTTATATGTGCATATTTATTGCTTGTGTATGTATACAAATTACTTCCTAGGTTGGTCATCACTTGTTGGCTGAGGATGAGCAATTTGTGACAGACCATACATTTTCTATATATTCATCTTTTTCTTTTTAAGATTTATTTATTTACTTATTTGAAATGCAGAGTTACAGATATATATACATATACATACATATATATATATATATATATAGAGAGAGAGAGAGAGAGAGAGAGAGAAAGATCCTTCATCCATTGGTTTACTCCTCCCTAAATGGCCACAATGACTGGATCCAGGAAAGAGTGAAGCCAGGAGCTTGGAAATCCATCTGGGTCCGTTAGCAGGAAATTGAATTGGAAATGAGGAGTAGTGGGGACTCCAACCGACACCCTAGTATAGGATGTGGGTGTCCTAAATGACAGCTTAACCCACTAAGCCATAACATGTGCTTTAAGAGTGATCAGTATCTGTTATCCCAAAAAATAAATTGATAAAATGCTTATTTCCTCATCAGTAAAAATTTTAAGTATTAAATATTATGTTAATGAAGATAATCATGCATTGTCTCATACACTGTGAAAAATATTCAATTATAGAACATGCGGTATTACTTAAAATATATTTGAATGTAAAAATTTACAAATAATGTATTAGATGAGTTTATAGCTTTTGAAAATGAATCTCTGATCTATTTAATTAAGCTAGTCTTACTGTTTGAATGTGAAGATGATTTATATAGTTCATGAATATACTATAACTCATAAATAGATAGAGAATAACAAAATACTACACGTTTTTGTAAGCTATTGATCTGCTGATTATTTGATCAACATTTTTTAGGTATCATTCCTCATACACACACACATACACAAATATTACAAATGTAAATATTCATTCCATTTTATTTCAATGGGATGGTGGTGTGAACATTTGAAATCCTCTTTAATATCATTATAGGGTAAAATTACTTGTGTTAATAAATTCAGATAAAAATTATTTTAATGAGCTTTGTTTTTTGTTTTTGTTTTTGTGACAGGCAGAGTGGACAGTGAGAGAGAGAGAGAGAGAGAGAGAGAGAGAGACAGAGAGAAAGGTCTTCCTTTTTGCTGTTGGTTCACCCTCCAATGGCCACCACGGCCGGCGCACTGATCCGAAGGCAGGAGCCAAGTGCTTATCCTGGTCTCCCATGGGGTGCAGGGCCCAAGCACTTGGGCCATCCTCCACTGCACTCCCGGGCCACAGTAGAGAGCTGGCCTGGAAGAGGGGTAACCGGGACAGAATCCGGTGCCCTGACCGGGACTAGAACCCGATGTGCTGGTGCCGCAAGGTGGAGGATTAGCCTATCGAGCCGCAGTGCTGGCCATTTTTTGTTGTTGTTGTTTTAATGCTTACATATTCTAAGATCAATCAAACCATCTCCTACTATTGAATTAGATTTTTCACATATTTCTACTGTTATATAAATGATAACCAAAAACATCATGCTACAATTTACCTACTTTTTTGATGACTGTGATAATATACAGAGTGTACAACAAGCTATATCAAATTACGATTCTTCTTTATTTCCAGAAAAAAGTTTTGATGTTTTAGACTAAGTATTCAATATTCCAGGAGTAACTTAATAGACTGTATTTTACTTTTGAAATTATTGTTCCTTGATAATTTTTATTAATTTGTAATTGTACTTTGAGATCACAACTATATTTATAGTCAAAGAGAAGACTAACTTTCTGAAATTTTTCATGAATATAATAAGCATGTATGTGCTTTAATTGAAAAAAAGAATTTAATATCAAAAGAGATAAGACAAGGGGCAGGAAAGGAAAGGAATGATGGGAAAATGCAAAGAAAATGACAATGAGATATCATATTACTCCAGTTAGAATGACTATTACCCAAAAGTAAAAAATAACAAATGCGGGCATGAAAAGAGAACCCTAATACTTGGTTGTTGGGGTGCAAATTAGTGCAACTGCTATGGAAAACAGTAATGAAATTCCTCAAAAAACTAACACTAGACCTATCATACGGCCCCACTATCCTACATCTGGGAATATATCCAAATGAAATGAAATCAGCATAAGAAAGAGATACCTACACTCCCAGGTTTATTGCAGCACTATTCATAAAGCAAACGTATGGAACCAACCTAGATACCCACCTACTGATGACCAGATGAAGCAAATGTGGTATATAAAATGACAGAATATTTCTTGGCTATAAAAAAGACTGAAATTCTGAGATCTGCAAAAAAATGGATGAAACTGAAGGTCACTATAATAAGTGAAATAAGTCAGTCACGGGTAGACAAATTCTACATGGCTTCTCTCATATGTGGAAGTTAGTATACACACATGCATATACCACAAAAATGTGTGTATGTCATATTAATTGGTATAGATAGTTGCAAATACTGTCCTCACTGAATTATACCTCTCATACACTAATATATGCTTCTTTGCTTCCTTTATGATTCTTGTCATAAATTCCATATTATGTGATGTTCATGTCCCTGCTTTCAAGAAAGATAATGTGTATGCATATAGCATCCACATATGAAGTGAATATTGTGTTAACTGAAAATTTAACATAATATTATCTTAAAATTTAACAAAATATTTTGAAAATAAGTTAAATGTAAAAAGGTATTTTAAACACAGGGGGGCAATTTTATATTTCATTTTCTGGTTCTGAAAATGGCACTGAGAGTGATTTGGATATTGTATTAGAAGCACAGGTAGTGAACATTTCTGTCTTTGTAGAAAATTTCATTAAACAGTGCTGTTCTATAGAATATTGAGTTGGAGATGAGCCCTAAGTGATGAACATCATTTGGAAATCATGTACACTTACAATCCTCATAGATAGGAATCAGGGGGTTTCATGATAAGCTTCTGTGCTGAAAGCCAGAGGATTCACTTCAAGTTCAGGAAATGTTAAAATCAATTGAGAAATGTGTTGTGGTAATTTCTGTAAGAACTGGAAATGTGTGGCTGATTGTTTTAAGTTAATATGAAGTTATAATATCTTTAAGGTTTCTCTACAAACTAAATACCCATTCTTTTTTGAAGTTTATACCATATACATTTCTTACTCTACTCTCTGCTATCATCTTTAGTCTTCTGGAGTCAAGACACTCCACTCACACCTTCATATAGTTTCCTCTGCATCTTAATTTGGAGATAACTTCAAAACCTTAGTGGATGATCCAAATAAATATACAAGCCTATAATACACTTCTTTTCAAATTTTATTTAGGGTATACAAATTTCATGTATTTCATATACACAGATTTAGGAACATAGTGATACTTCCTACCCTATTCTCTCCCCTGCCCATGCTCCCACCTTTCTTCCTCTTCCCTCTCCTATTCCTACTCCTTATTTTTGCAGATCTATTTTATACTCATAAGATTAGCCCTACAGTAAGTAAAGAGTTCAACAAATAGTATGAAGAAAAGAGCATTGTTCCTCAGCAGTAGAGACAAGGTTGTGTAAACAAACTTCACATCTCAAAATGGCAGTTTCATTCCATTACAATACATTTTAGGTATTCTATTAGTAACCACAGATCAGGAAAAACATGTGGTATCTGTCTTTTCGGGGCTAATTTCACTAAATATAATGGTTTCCAGTTGCATCCATTTTGTTGCAAAAGACAGGATTTCATTTTTTTTAATGCTGAGTAGTATTCCATAGTGTATATATGACATAATTTCTTTATCCAGTCATCAGTTGATGGACATCTGGGTTGATTTCGTACCTTAGCTATTGTGAATTGAGCTGCAATGAACATGGGGTTACAGACAACTCTTTCATATGCTGATTTCATTTCCTGTGGGTAAATTCTCAGGCATGGAATTGCTGGATCATATGGTAGATCTATTTTCAGATTTCAGAGGTATTGCCATATGGCTGCACCAATTTACATTCCTAGAAACAGTGGATTAGGGTAACTTTTTCCCACATCCTTGCCATCATTTATTGTTTGTTGATGTCTGTGTGAGAGTTATTGTAACAGGGGTGAACCAGATTGCTCTCCACAGTGAGGATTGCTCTCATCCAGTAAGTTGAAGGCCTTAGAGTAGATTGAAGTTTCCCAAAGAATAAGGAATTCTATCTCAAGGCTACAACCTAGAAATCCTATCTGTGTTTCCCATCTGCTGGTCTATCTTTTGGATTTTGTATTCAAGATGGCAACATTACCTCCAGCAAGATGGCACCTGAGAAGATATTTGCATGATCATCTCCCTACAGAGATTCCGAATTGAACAGCTATTCATCCACAAAGCCACATTCACAAAAGCTACAGAAGTCAGATGAGAGACCATGGTGCCAGGCTTTAATGTAACAATAAAAGAAGATGCATTTTGAAGAAAGCAAATAGTTGCCTGCATCACTTCTCTCTGAGCTCCAAATAGTATAGCAAGGGGAGATAAGTCTCACTTCCTGCTTGGGACAGAGTAGGTGAGTGATTTCAGACTTGAAATCCAGTATCAGGGTGCCATAACAAAAACCAGTGCCAACAGGGTCCCAGTGGCCCCTTCCCCCAGGCCCAGCCCACAGAGATTCTTGGACCCTCCTTAGTGAGACCTCTAGAAGATAGCACAGAAAGACTCCAGGTGCTGGGGAGAAGGGCAGGAAAAGAAACTTATGACCTTGCCTTAGAGTTCAGAGCCTGGCAACAGATTGAGATCCAGCGCCTCTACCCCAAGGCCAGTACTTGCAGACAGAGCCTCTAGAGTTTCCCAGATGCAGATCCATGTCCCAGTACAGATTTGCTTTGGTGAGAAGCACCACCAGTTTTACATGGGCCCAGCAGGCACCCCAAAGATGTTGCAAGGCCAAGTACTTATGAAACACAGCTGTGCCTGTGCATGGCACCAGCATGGGGGCCAAGGAACTGCCTTCATCACCCCTCTCCCAACTTTTCACAGACATCAAGAAAACATGAGACTGTGTTGGCACTTGGTGCTGAACTGGTAAACACTAATACTGAGCAAATTCTAAGAGTTCCTGTCCCCAGACCAGCGCCTGCAGATAGAGCTGCAGACTTGTCTTGGCATCAAATGGAGACTTGCATTCCAGTGGTTCCAGTGGGAGAGACTCTTCCTGCTGTGTGTCAGTGCCAGCCTACTGTGGGATTGATGTGCACCACTGAGATTGCACAGGTCCTGGTGAATGTAGGACCCATGTATGATCCAGCTTAAGACCAGCCTGGAGCAACTTTTTATATAGATTTCCCATTGTGGGAAGACAGCAAAGAAACATAGCACTCTGTATTGGGACTCAAGGCTGTACTGAAAACCCATCAATGGGCAGATTGTCATAGTCTTTAGCCCAGGCCAGCGCCAATGGACAGAACTTCTGCACCTGCCTCAGCCCCAAGTAGAGAGAGGCCTGTGGTCCCAAATGATCAGATTTACATTCTAGCCTTCACCATTTGTGGCTGGTTGCAGTGGCCTCAGGCTGTGAGTCCAACTTTGCAACAGACTAGCAATGTGGACTTTGTTCCTACTCCCATATTATGCTGGTCTTGTGGTCTATGAGTTCTGAGTATGATCTAGTATTGTGTCATTGGTGGCCATAGGCATATCCCAGTCCCATGGAAACTTATAGGGACAGAGTATCTCTTTGGGGACATTTCCTCCTTTGTGGGAACCAACAGCATTATTTGGGGGAAAATCTGAGCTCAGAGCATCCCTTGGGTAATGGCAGTGCAGGAGCACTGGATTTGTGGCAAATCTTGACCCATGCTGCCACCTAATGTTGATGTGGCAGAAGTGTCGACAGGCTCTGATTGTAGGTTACTCAGAATTTACTCATATAAGCAGATTGCTCAGAGTTTCTGGAAGGACGGCCATAAATGAAGTCAGACTGGAAGAATAACTAATACTTCAAAGCATAAATGATATAATATGCCAACAGTTCTCAAGAACTCTCAGGGAACTGTGACCTCACCTAAGAAACAAAATAAGCTGCTAGAAACCAACTACCTAGGATTTGGCATTGGGGAGAAGAATCAAAAGTAGTTCTTTTAAGGAAATTCAATGTACTTCAAGAGAACACAGGGAGAAATAATTTAATACTCTAACAGAGACATGGAAGTGACTTTTTAAAAGACAGAATCCTTTAACTACATGCAGCAAAATTAAAAACTAAAAATGCAATGGACAGCATTCAGTAGAAGAACAGATCAAACAAATAAAAGAATTAGTGAACCAAAAAGAGGTTATTTGGAAACACAGTCTTAGAGAAAAAAATCAATCACGAGGAATAAAGAAAGCTTATGGGAACACTGGGACAGCATGAAAAGAGCAAATCTCTGAGAAACTGAGGTTCAAGTGTTATTTGAGGACACCAAAGAGTAGAAAGCATATTCATAAATATAATAACAAGAAGATTCCCAAACCTAGAGAAAGATACAAGTACCCAGCTACAAAAAGGTCAGAGATCACTACTAAATGCAACTGAGACTACCCTAAGACCTATTATGATCAGGCTCTTCATAGTTAAAGATAAAGAAGGGATTCTCAGAGCTGCAAGAGAAAAGAAACACACACATACACACCAAGGAGTCCCAATTCCCACTGACTTCTTGTCAGAAACCTTACAGGCTGGAGGAAGTAGGATGAGACTCTGATGATACTGAAGAAAAAAAAATACAACTGCCAGATAAGAATACTGTGTCTAGCAAAGCTATTCTTTGAATAGAAGGGAAAGACAAAGACATTCCAAAGCAAACAAAAGCTGAAACAACTATCCCCACCAGACCTATATTACAAGAAATGTTGACAGAAGTTTTCCAACTGAAAGAAAGAAACATTAATGAATAAAAACAAACTATCAGAAGGCAAAAAACTCACTAGCAACACAAATTCAGAATGCTTTAATATAGTAAATATGGTGTATGGGGCCAGCACTGTGGCATAGTAGTAAAGCCGCTGCCTGCGGTGCCGGCATCCCATTTGGGCGCCTGTTCGAGTCCCGGCTGCTCCACTTCCCATCCAGCTCTCTGCTATGGCCTAGTGAAGCAATAGAAGATGGCTAAATCCTTGGGCCCCTACACCCTCGTGGGAGACCCAGAAGGAGCTCCTGGCTTTGGATCAGCGTAGCTCCGTCCATTGCAGCCAGCTGGGGAGTGAACCAAAGGATGGAAGACCCACGAGTGGAATTGCTGGGTGTATGGTAGATCCATTTTCAGATTTCTGAGGTGTCTCCATACTGTCTTCCACAATGGCTGCACTAGTTTACATTCCCAGAATAGTGGATTAGGGTACTTTTTCCCTTATAGCCTCGCCAACATTTATAGTTTGTTGATTTCCATGTGAGATTTCTATTCTAACTGGGATGAGATGTGACCTCATTGTGGTTTTGATTTGCATTTCCCTGTGCCTAGTGATCCTGAGCATTTTTTCATGTGTCTGTTGGCCATTTGAATTTCCTCACTTGAAAAATGCCTGCTCAAGTCCTTTGACCATTTCTTAACTGGATTGTTTATTTTGTTGTTGTTGAGTTTCTTGAGCTCTTTATAGATTCTGGATATTAATCCTGTTCCATAGTTTACAAATATTTTCTCCCATTCTATTGGTTGCCTCTTTTCTTTGCTCAGTGTTTCCATAGAGAGGCATAGACAGGTGGAGTTATAGACAGTGAGAGAGAGAGACAGAGTGAAAGGTCTTCCTTCCGTTGGTTCACTCCCCAAATGGCTGCTACGGCTGGCACTGCGCGGATCCAAAGCCAGGAGCCAGGTGCTTTCTCCTGGTCTCCCATGCAGGTGCAGGACCCAAGTACTTGGGCTATCCTCCACTGCCTTCTCGGGCCACAGCAGAGAGCTGGATTGGAAGAGGAGCAACCGGGACTAGAACCAGTGCCCATATGGGATACTGGTGCTACAGGCGGAGAAGTAACCAAGTGAGCCATGGTGCCAGCTCCTCCACATTTTTAATATCTTCCTCTGACTATTTTCAAAAAGACAAAAGATAACACGTGCTGGTGAAGATAGGGAGAAAAGGGAATTCATGTACTCTGTTGGTGGGAATGTAGATTAGTAGAGCCATTGCAGAAAATAGTATGGAGGTTCCACAATAAACTAAAAATAAAATTAGTGGATTCCATCAACCCTACTACTAGCTGTTTATCTATGGGTAATGATATTTGTCAAAGACATCTGCACTCTGTGTTTATTCAAGCACTATTCACAGTGGGAAGATAAAGAAAATGTGGTGCAAACACACAGTGGAATCCTATTCATCCATTAAAAATGAGGGGATTTTCCAACAACATGGATGGAGCTGGAAGTTGTCATGCTAACCGAAATAAGCTAAGCACAGAAAGACAAATACCACATTATCTCACTCATCTGTGCACTCAAACAGAAGTTGATCTAGAAGTTAAGAGTGTAATGGTAGTTACCCAAGACAGGATAGTTGTGAGAGGTTGGAGGGTGGGAGCAGATAAGGAAAGTTGATTAAAAAGTACTCAGCTGCAGACAGGAAGTTCTGGTGTTCTACTCCCAAGTAGAGTGACTATTGATAATGACAATGCACTGCATATTTCTTTAAGAAAAACCAGAAGAAAGGATTTGAATGTTTTACCACAAAGAGATATTAAAGGGTTGAGGAGACAGGTATGTTTATTCTGATTTGATATTACACAATGTATACATGTATAGAAATATCACATGGTACCCCACAAAAATGTATAATTTTTATGTGTGAGCTAAAATTTTTCAAGATTTATTTATTTATTTGAAATGCAGAGTTAGAAAGAGAGAGGGAGAAACTGAGAGAAGATCTTCCGTCTGCTGGTGCTCTCCCAAAGTGGCCCCAATAGCCGGGGCTGGGCCAGACCAAAGCCAGGAGCCAGGAGCTTCCTCCTGGTCTCCCAAGTGGGTACAGAGGTCCAAGCATTTAAGCTATCTTCTGCTGGTTTCCCAGATGCATTAACAGGGAGTTGGATGGAAATGGAGCAGCTGGGACTTAAACTGCTATGCCATAGGACCAACTCTGAGTTAAATGTTTTTGAAAAACTATAGCATCAACCTTTACCTGAGTTGGTAGGTAACTATTGTGCCTTAAAAATTTTAGAATTGTCAATCCTCACAATATGAGCCAATTCCCTAAAAGAAATTCCTTCTTCTCTCCTGATTCTAGCATATGCATACATATTTATACTTATTTACATATCATATAGGTTCTATTTATCTGGAGGACCCAGATTGATATAATTATGTTCTATTGAGTCCTTAATTTTATTCAACTGCTATGCTATTGTTGGTTATTTTTGGTTTATTTGTCCTAATTATGCATCCACAGATAGCACATCAATAAACACATTTAGGTACTTGTTCTTATATTAGATTTCCTTATCATAGAAGAAATTCTTAAAAGTTAAATTGGGCATGTTAATAGTATACTATATTATTGGCTTACATATTAATTTCTGCCAACAAGATAATCTTCAAAGGTGAGCATTTGGCACAGCAGTTAAAATGACACTTGGAATGCCTACATCTTATGCTGGAGTACCTTTGTTTGAGTTTCAGCTCTGCTTTTCCTTCTGGCTCCCTGCTAATGTGCACTATTGGAGGCAACAGGTAATGGCTCAAATACCTGAGTCCCTGCTAGCTCCCTATGCCCAGACAAAGCATGGCATGAGGTAAACACTGCATGTGTAATTTGATAATGGGTTTGGATTTACTTATTGAAATGCACCCACCATTAAAAAAAAAAAAGAATAATAGCCAATGAGATGAGCTTGCAAAAGAAAGCAGAACATTGAAAGTGTAGCATTCCAGGCAGAAGGAACAAAAATTGCAATGGAATGGTCCTTAAGTAAAATCCAAGTGTCACTTGATGAAAGAAGGCAGATTTTACTGGTGGGTAAAGAGAGAGTGGCAGGAGACCAGCCTGGACAAAAAGCTTTGGTCACATGTGTGAGTTCATCCCAGTGCTGATCAGTATTCATTAGGGAGCTTTAAATCTGGGGTGCTGGCATGATATGATTTGAGCTTTTAACAGTGATTTTGCTGCTCATTGTATAAGCAAGAATAGAAGTAGGGTACCAGTTAGGAGGCTGTTTCAGTAGACACATGAGAGATGAGGTTTTGGAACTCAGGTTGAATGGTGTGTACATAAGGCAAGAAGGGGACTGAACACTTCCTCGCCCTGTTCTTGGTGCAGGTGAAAGGCCAAAGTGAAAGCTACAGATCATAAGTTAGCAACTTCATTAGCACAGAGAAAAGATAATAAGGAATTTACAGTTCCAGTTCTCTTCCTACTGCAGCCCAGGAAGGGAATCACTGAAATGATCATGCATATTTTTAGATGTATTTTTCCCTTCCCTTTGACTGAACTTTACAAATACTTTCACTAAGAAATCTTAGGCAGAAGATGCTTCAATTCTTATTTAAACATAATCTATTTCTCGGTATGGCAGAGTTGGCTAGTGGGTAACCAAAGTCCATTTGCTGTTCCACCTTTTAATAATAGCCTCAAATTTTAAATATCTGATTACCTAATCAAAGATTACATTTCCTAGCTTCCCTTGCAGCTAGCTATGGCTATAAGATTAAGCTCTGTCCACTGAGTTGTCAGCTAAAGTAATGATTACCACTGCCTAGTATAAACACTTAAGAAAAGAAATAGATTGACTTCAATTCCTCCTTTGTCTACCAGCTGGGACACAGATCAGATTATGAGAACCATAGAAGCAGCTTTAACCTGAAGAGGAAACCATTGTGTTGAGATTGGTAGAACTGTCCTATCAGCACTGGACTGCCTATCTGAACTATTTTGGACTATTTTATGAGTTTATTAAATTTTAACCTCATTTAAGCCACTCTATTTGCAGATTTGTCTTTAAAAACATGCTAGGTTGTGCTCTTGCTAATACATAAGATAATGCTGGAAATGGGAAATTTCCATTGCAAAAGACTCAAATAGAGGCATTGTCTAGGTGATTAGGCAGGGAACAGTGAAAACACAAGGATTGAGGCTGAAAAGCTCATGATCCTTATTTCGTTACAGCAAAAAAATATATATATATTTGTTGCAAGTGTCACCTATGATACCTCAGAAAGTTAATCATGTTTTCACTGCACTTTAATTCCAGGAAAAGTGATTTTAAAAATCACAATTTATTGATACTTCCTATCACTCTTATGAAAGTTATTTGAGAGGGAACTCAGGTAAGAATTAGCTATTTTTCAAGCAAAGAGAGCAACAGACAAAGATTTGTTAAAGAATGCTCTCTCTTCCTAAGGCAAGACTTTGTCTCTGGCTTCTCTCCCACGAATTTAGGACAAAGACTACCTTTCTTAAGCTCCTCCAGCTAGTCTTTTCTAGGCAGCAAATGAAGCCAGTTCAGAGGCACATATCAGATTAAGGTTAGTGTCTTCTACCCACGCCTGCTTCTGAGATGACCTCAAGATAATTACTACCTAACCAAGCCAAAAAGGGGTGAGCCACACACAAAGAACAATCAGTGAATAACACAGGAGTCATCAGGCTCAAGAACGCTGGCTAGAAAAGCACTCCAAGTCTAGTTATTTGTATTTCTCTATACATGAAATTTTGTATATTATCTCTCTATATATATACAGTCTGCAAACTACTACAATGATTTGAAGGGATTACAATACCAAATGAAACGCAAATGTTCTTTACAATTGTTGTAAATGTCAACTTTAAAGCAGCACCTGGGATCCCAAAACTCTACCACTAAGAAGTTATCTATGATATCCGTGCAGCCCCTAACAAGGGAATACTATCTGATGTCTAGCTCAGGTGTGGCTCTGGAGGACAATGAATAAGAAAGATTGCAGAGTAGGGTCTGAAGGCTACTTTTCTGAAGCTGTTTCTGGAGTTCTTGTAGTTCCTACCTAGCAGGGTTAGGAATTTGCTATAATCTGATGAATGATGCTTGTTTCCATTCTTACATTTTCAGAAGTTTATAATTTGGTTCTTTATTCTTATTCCAACATCGTATGGTGGACATATATGTACATGTGTGTGTGTGTGTGTGTGTGTGTGTTTAGTATGCAATTATCTTTTAGCTAATTAAAAGATAATACTTCCTGTGATGCCATAGAGGAAAAGGACCATTTTCATGGGAGCTCTTGTTTCCTACCTCTTCCTCCTTTCCTTCGTCCTCTGTGGCTTCATTTCTTTAGCATTTTACTCACCAAGATTTGCTCTCCCTGCTTTTGGAAAGAATCAATTCTCAATCTCAACAAGCTTGTTCTTATATATTGATAATTTAACAGCATCAGACAGAGACTGAATGTCAGTAATTTTTTTCCTCTTCCCAATTAGCATTATTTCACAAAGATGAGAGGGTAATATTTGTGGGCTAATTTGTGGGCAGATGTAGGGTGGCTCTCAGCCACAGAACCAGAATTTCGAGTTGAGTTCAATGACTGGATGGAACTTTGGTTGCTTCTCTTAGGAGAAGAAAGATTTGAATATTTGGATGGTTTGTTAATTTTGATCCTTCAAAGAACAAACATCAAGTTGAGATTAGGGGGACTATCTGTACAAAAAAAAAAAAAAAGGAAGTGAGCAGAAGTAGAAAGGAAGAGTGTTAAGACCCAAAAAACAGCTCTGACACTTGTGAAAGCAGAGGGAAAAGAAGGAGATTTGGGTAGAAAGAGTCTTAGTTGGGAGCTCACTTTTAAGAAAGTTTCAAGCCAGAGGCATCCATTGGAGAAACTCCTTAACCTGCAGACATGGACTTTCACTGATATTATTACTGTGGTGATTGCTGTACACTGACTTTGGCATAAACTTGGTAGACATAGAGGATGGTACAAGAAGACATTGAGGGGCGGGTGCTGTGGCGTAGCAGGTAAGGCAGCCCCCTGCAGTGCCGGCATCCCATATGGGCTCTGGTTAGAGACCTGGCTGTTCTACTTCCGATCCAACTCTCTGCTGTGGCCTGGGAAAGCAGTGTAAGATGGCCCAAGTCCTTGGGCCCCTGCACCCACGTGGGAGACCCGGAGGAAGCTCCTGGCTCCTGGCTTCAGATCGGCGCAGCTCAGGCAGTTGCAGCCAATTGGGGAGTGAATCAGTGGATGGAAAACTCTATCTCTCTGCCTCTCCTCTCTCTGTGTAACTCTGACTTTCAAGTAAAATAAATAAATCTTAACGAAAAAAAAAAGAAGAAGAAGAAGACGATGTTGACTTTATCAACCAGTCTCCAAACAGCAGAAGCCGAGTAGGGAATGTTTGTGGTTGCCACATGTGGCCAGACAGATTGAATATGCTGTATTGCTATTTTTCAACTGTTATTAAATTTCTTTTGATAGTAGAAATTATGATTTGGAGTGAGGCATATGATTGACTAACTAAAGACTGCAAATACAGTCTTTCTTACACTTAAGTGTGGCATATAACTGATTTCTGACTAGTGATATTTTAGCAAAACCAATGAGTACCAATTCTGTGTTGCATGTTTGCCCCTTCCTCACTTTCCAATGGCTGGGGTACTACCAAAATGATGGCAACTCAAATAACCCCCTGGGACCAGATATGAAACCCCTGTGTTGGAGATAACAGAGTTACTGTATCTGTCCTGAATTGCATATCAAGGAGCTTTTTAAATGAGAGATAATTAAAATTATATCTTATTAAATTGATTTAATTTATATGCTAGCTTACCAGGCAAGCATATGCCTTCTATTTCATGGATGGACAAACTATGATCTAAGAAAAACACTATATTTTTTTTAAAGAGAGAGATTCATTTTGAAAATCAAAACCCAACAATTTATTCATTTATTATGATTATTTGGGTTTCCCAAGAAAATAAAATATGAAAAAAGTTAAGCAGGAAAGCACCAGTGATCCCCATAACCATTGCAGACTGGTAGCCTGACTACAGGCTTAAAATCCAGTTATGGGGCTGTCTAGGGTCCTAGTGACTTCTTTGCTCCCAAAAAGGAACTCACATTGGCTGCACTCAAACCCAGAACCCAATCTGCTACAGCAGAGCTACTGCTAGATTCTATTCTGTCTTTGGGGCTAGTGGATGGCCCCTGGATGCCACTGGAATCCCCACAACTGGCAGTCACTGCACCATGCATTCCAAATCAACTCCTGGATCCATTTCATCATATCCTATGCTACCTCACTCATGATTTCTCTACCAAACTAACTGTTGGTGTGTACACTTCTTCTGGAAACCATAGCTTCTCAATAAGAAAGACATGTTCAACTCTGATATTTTTTTCCTAGACCAGAGCATGCTATCATCACTGACTGTCATGATGGCTGATATAAGGAAGAAGAGAAAAGAATTATGGAAAAAAGAGTAAGAAACTCTAGGTTTCTAGGTGAAAGTCAGCGGCAAGTATCTAGGTTCAGCTGTTTGCTTATTAAACATTCTTTGTCCTTTTCTCATCACAGATTCTGCATCTATTTGCTTAGATGAGAACTCAAATTATCAACTTATCGGTTTCCTCTTAACCAAACAAAATATCATGTATGAAATGTTCTGGGGTTGGAACAAATACAGAATGGCCCACCATGGAAACTTCAGAATGTTGTTTAGAATCCATGGGACAGCAAACACAGCAGACAACTGGAAATTTATGATAGCCTTAGAGGTGTAAGACATATCATAATATAAGATAAAATGAAGAATGGCTCATTCTTTTAAGGAGTTGAAAAGATAAATCAATTTGAGAAGTCAGTTGGCAAATCATTACAGAAACTGATTAAAATTCTGATGCACAGGCAGAAACTTGTAGACTGTGCCAAAACTTCTTCATGGAAAATTACGCTCAACTGTTCAGTTTGAGAACGTCAATTTATTTCTATTCAACAAATATCTGTTGGGAATCTAGTCTGAGTGTCATAGCATGTTCTCTAAGAACAAAGACTTATATTCTAAAAATAATCAGCTATCCAGTAACTTTTATTTAGGATGGTGGGCCAGGAATTGCACTTAGGTGACCCTTAAAACCCTTAAAAGTAGTGACTTACCTAAATAACTGGCCTGTGCAATTTATAGATCATAGTCCTCATCATATATTTACCAGGGTAAGAACATAGTCTGAATGAAAAACAAATGAATAACAAAAATATGGAATTTAGAAAAAGAAAAGCATCATTCATCAGACAAAAAAAATCCTCAGAAACTCACCTATTTCATACAACTGAATGAAAATCTCATTAGAGAGTCAGGTAAATGAAAGCAATGAAATTCATTTTTTCTCTTGACGCTTAAAGAAATGATCCAAAGCTTCGTTACTGCTCATTCTTTGACGTAAAGAGTCTCCCCTCACACAAGGTTCATCCAACATTAAGAAGAGACGGTGCTGGAAGGAGCAGCAGTCATCGTCTGAGTTAGGGTTTCTGGTTTTCTTCATCTCTCGTTTCAGATCCCACGATGCACAGGACACAGGATGTGAGTTCCACGGATGAAATTGCCTCTGAAATGGGAGTGAAACCCAGTCTGCTCTCACTGGCCCTCTGGGACCCTAAGCTGGCTATGGGCATTTCCTTCGTACCCTATATGCCTGGCTGGGGGCCAAGGAACCATCTTAATAGAGAAAATGTGGATCATCAAGTCCTTCAGGAGTTTCATCCTCACTTGTGACCAGCCTGCGTCTCTGTGGAGCCTTTCCTCTCTTCCCACTCCAGTTATTACAGAAAGATGATCTCGCTATGCTCATTACTATTCCATATGCCAACAGTGGCACACAGTACCTAAGAGGCTGGGTATGTGCAAGTGTTTTCCCCTCGGTTCAAACTGGACTAGCACAATGGATTATCGAATGATTCCAAAATTTCTCATGCATGAAAATGTTGGCAAAATTGGAGATTTCTTCAACAGAGTTGTCAAATGAAGTGGTTTTTATGAAAGTTTACTTTTCAGGTTCCTCAAAATAGTAAAAACAGAGCAACCATATGGTGCTGCAATCCACTACTTGGTGTATATTGAAAGGAAAGGAAGCTCATGTGTTTAAGAGACACCTGCACGCCCATGTTCACAGCAGCCAAGACATGGGAATAGTCTAAGTGATACATTTGTACAATGAAATTTTATTCAGCCATAAAAAGGAAGAAATCCTGTCATTTGTGGGAATATAAACTTGTCTGAGGGCAGTATGGAGATATCTCAGAAATCTAAATGTATACCCTACCATATGACTCAGACACTCCACCTCCTGGGAATTTACCCAAAGGAAATGAAAACAGCATTTGAAAGAGTGATCTGTATCCTCATGTTTATTGCAGCTCAATTCACAATAACTAAGATATGGAATCAACCCAAATGTCCATCAGCTGAAGATGGGATAAAGAAATTATGGTATATGTACACCATGGAACACTATACAGTGGTTAAAAAATGAAATCCTGTCATTTGCAACAAAATGGATGCAACTGGAAACCATTATACTTAGTGAAATAAGCCAGTCCCAAAAACACAAATACCACATGTTCTCTCTGATCTGTGGTAACTAATGGAGTACCTAATAGGTAATCCCTAGGAGTGCAATTGGCACTTTGAGATGTGATGATTTTGAACAGTGCTTGTCTCAACTGTTGCGGGATAGTATTTTGTTTTTGTTTGTTTGCTTTCTTCATACGATTTGTTGAACTTTTTACTTAGTGTAGGATTAATCTTATGAATATAAAGTTAACTGAAAATAGATCTTTTTAAAAAAGATTTATTTATTTGAAAGGCAGAGTTATAGACAAGGCAGAGAGAGAGAGAGAGGTCTTTCTAACCTCTGGTTCATTCTCCAAATGGCCTCAATGGCCAGAGATGGGCCCATCCATAGCCAGGAACCAGGAGCCTCCTCCCTGTCTCCAGCATGGGTGCAGGGGCTCAAGCACTTGGGCCATCTTCCACTGCTTTCCCAGGCCATAGCAGAGAGCAGGATCAGAAATGGAGCAGTCAGAAATCAAATCAATGCCCACAAGAGGTGTCAGCAATGCAGGCAGTGGCTTTACCCTCAGTGGCTTTACAGCACTGGCTGCAAAAATAGATCTTTGTGGAAAATAAGAGTGAAAATAGGAGATGGAGGAAGAAGTGTGTGAGTACTGGCGAGAGAGAGGGTAGGGTGGGAAGAATCACTATGTTCCTAAATTTGTATATAGGAACTGCTTCAAGATTGTATTCCTTAAATAAAATTTAAAAAAATAAAAATTGTCTGAGGACCTTTATGTTAAGTGAGGATTACTCTGCCTATAAATTCTCTTTTTGTAATTTTTATCTTAAGACCATGGTAGGGAGACAATGAGAGAGAGCGAGAGCGAGAGAGAGAGAAAGAAAGCAGACACACACACACACACACACACACACACACACACTATCCACTGATTCATTTTCTAGTGCCCTCAACTGCTAGGGCCTGGTGGGCTGAAGCTGGGAGCCAAGTATCCCACGTGTGTGGCAGGGACCTAGATGCTTGATACATCACCAGTGGCTCCCAGAGTCTGCCTTTGCAGGAATCTGGAATTGGAAACCAGAACTGGTATTGAATTCAGACTCTCTGCTACAGAATGCAGGTACTTATCCTGAGTCTTAATCCCTAAGCCAAACATCTGTCCCTAATGTTTCTTTTTTCTAGGTTGACAATAAGCAAAGTCTCCACTTTTAAGTGTTTTGCTCTTTCTTAATCTAGAAAGACAATACGGGGCTCCCATTTGAATTGGTTTGTATTTCACATGCCCCCGCACCAGGCCTCTGCCAACAGTCTTCACACTTCTGAGGGCAGTCACCAATACCGACCTACACATCCTCATTCACTTACAGACACAGCACACATGGGAAATTCCCAACACAGAGGAAGCATCTTCTATTGTGTTTTTCATAGTTTGTCTCTCACTGACAAGTAATCCTCTTCCACAGTGGTTCCTAAATTTCAACCCAAACCCGCTTCAAATCTCCCCTGTGAAGCCAGAACGCTGGGCTCCACCCCCAGAGATCAATAGTGGTTAGGGTCCAAGAAGCCACCACTTTTCTTGTTAAGTTTTAGTCATTTGTTTCTTTGAAAAGCAGAGTAACAGAGACAGAGGAAGACAGAGAGAGAGAGAGAGAGAGAGAGAGAGAGAGAGATCGTCCATATCATTCATCTCCTGGCTCACTTCCCAAATGTCCTCAACAGCTAGGGCTGGGCCAGGCTGAATCCAGGAGCCTGGAAATCCATCCCAATCTCCCATGTGAGTGGCAGAAACTCAGCTACTTGGGCCATTACCGACTGCCTCTCAGGGTGCTCATTCCAGCAGGAAGCTGGAACTGGAAGCAGGGGTGAGATTCTGTCCCAGGCATTCCAGTGTGGCATGAGGCTATTTTAGCCCACCATGCCACAATGCCTGCCTCCAAGAATTTGTAATTCTCACAAGTTCCCAGGTGGTGCTGCTATCGGAGGTGTGCAACTTTGGGAACCATTCCCCTATAACCACTGTAACCACGTGGCCGCCAAGACTACTAGACTGATTTTATATGCCTGTGGAAAACGAATTCAATAAGAACGTCAAAGTATGGACGTTTCAGAAAAGTGGGATATCTGGCATTCTAGATCTGAATCAGCTGCATGGGCGGATATGGAGATGGTGGATACTAGCCCTCTGCTTCCCGGAGAGTGTCAACTCAGCCCCTCCTTTTTGATGAAGAAAGTATCTCAAGAGGGATTCTTCCTTGGTTACAGCCAGCAACTTCTGCCTGAGGCTGACCTGGCCCATGAGCCTGTGACCGGCAACACAGTCCCAGTGCAATCAGCTTCCACACACACAACACTGACCAGAGAGTCCACCCCAGTGCACACTCACCAGAAGCATTTATACCTGAACTATCGCATGCCACTGGACCCCAGCTTGGTCCAGGCGCTCAGTGCAAGTGGAAAACACCTTCCAAATGCATTTCTTGCCACAATCTCATCCTGAATATTTGATGATGTTTATTTCCATAAAGCGATTAATTACATGTGTGCTATAATTTTTGACATCAGATAATACTTTGAACGACACCTTTCAGAGATCAGAAAGTTTTAGCAGCCTTTTATCCTTAGGAAATGAAATAGGTGTGTTAAGCTGTCTGGCCTAAGGCTGTGCACTGATTCACTGGGTGGGAGATTAAAAATCCACAGCTCTTGTGCCTGAAACATCACAGTTGCCCAGTCAGGGCCCCTTCATGTTCCTTGAAAAAAAATTACTAAAAGGAAGGAAGAAAATGAAATTGAAATTAGGGAAATTTTGATATAAGGCTGCAACTGTTCTCTGAATCAATGTAAACATGGAAACATCTAACAACTGTCTTTCTTCTGAGTGCAATATGGGACACAAAGGTCAATGTCATTTTTCTAACAAATGATGCTGATGATGTGCAAAAAGAGAAATGGAAACTTAGACCTAAAGTTCCAAATTTTTTTCTGCAAATTGAGATGAAGGAGACAAAGAGAAGCTAAATTCATGGTGAATTCCTTGTCTTTAAGGGGGTATTAAAAGCATCATTTTTTTGTGACTGCACTGTGACAGTTCTGAGACTCCCCTGGGAAAGGGGAGTGTATCTGAGGGGGCCTGACTCCTCCTTCTAGAAGTGTGGTGTTCTCTGTGCTCCACCACCTGGGTGGTTCTGCATTTTCAGTTATCCCAGACCACATCTGAAATGGACATTAGGGCCTCTATGCTCGTTAGTGACTAAGTAGCTTTTTTCTGAACATGCTATCTATCCGTGGATGTTTTCCAGCACAATGGTGACTTTTAGTCTCATGTAATTATGGTCTATTCGGATGTAGGGAGATTGCCCCTTGGTAGGTTCAATTCTTTCAAAAATTTAGCTTCTCATTTAGATTTGCTCAACTTTAAGTACCAGTAGCCACAGCTACAGGCTTCTCTACACCTTCTTTCTAAATGTGCTGCATTTCTCTGCCTTCCCACACCTATATTTCCACCTCACATATTCCACATCCTGTTTCTCTCACTTTTAGTTGCATTCTTCACAGGTTCAATGGGAGAGAAACACCTTGAGCTCTTTTGCCCAGCTGGAAGGTTTTCTGGGACCCTAGTTGGACCATGAAACCTTAACCTGATCAGAGGTTTCAGCGAGTGGGATGGCTGTGCTCTCCACTTCATCCTGGTCCCAAGACTTAATGCTAAGCAACCTTTGTCACTCAGAGTTCTTCCCAGTTCTCTATTTTATTTATTGTGTGAGTTGCCTCTTTCAGTCCTGCAAACTCTCAACTTTTTGTATTGTTTTTCTCTCCTTTTGTTCTTGATTTCAGACTGACCAACTCATAAGTCTGTGCTTCTTTCTTTCTTACATACTGAATCAGCTCACAGCAACCACCATATTCCTGCCATTGTTTTCCAACCCCTTTCTCTAGAGCCTAAAGCAGGGGCCAGCAAAGTTTTTATGGCGAGGGGAAGATATCTTAGTTCTTCATGCCACAAAGTCCTGCACAACTACTTAACTCTGCTAATTTGCACAAAATCACAGACAGTATCTTTTGAAATGACTGCGGTTTGATTCCAGTGAACTTCGTTATGAGCAAGGAAATTTGAATTTCATATTCTTTGTTCACATTATCGGATGCACTCTCCCTTGTTCCTTTTTCAACTATTTAAAAATGTAAAAAACCATTCTTGACCTGCAGGTCATATGAAAACAGACAGCAGGCCAGTCATGGGCCATGGGCAATAGTTAGGCATCACTACATCAGTTGCCACCCAAGTTATCACAGGCAAGCTTTACCAAGAGACTCAACCCCACAGAATGTGAATCATTAGCACTTTTCTAATCTTTGGTATTGCAGCATTCCACTTCAAGGTACCAGCTTCTTTATTATTCACAATAGGTTAGGTTTTGCTGCAGTTACAAGCATCCCTCAAACCTTGTTAGCTTTAAAGCACAAAGGTTTATTTGTATGTGTGGCAGATCAGTAGAAAGTTTCTACACATCATATTCAATTAGTGTCTTAGTCCACTTTCTGCTATAATAACAAAGTGCTTGAAGCTGGGTTATTTATAAAGGAAGGAATTTTTATTTAGTTCAGAGTTCCACATGCTTGGAAGTCCAGCAGAGTGGAGCCAGCATCTGGTCACTTTCTGGTTGAGAGTCTCAGCCTGTATATATCATTAGTAGAGAAGTGGAAAGGAGAGGAGGGTGTGTGTGGAAGGAGCATTGTGTAAGACAGTGAAAGGAGATGTCAGACTCACTTTATAACATCCTACCCTCATGATAACTAACTCACCCTCTGGGATACTACATTAATCCCTTCACAATGGGGAACTTCATGATCTAATTACCTTTTAAAAGTCCAACTGCTCTCAACATCATTACATTAGGAATTAAAAGTCAGTATGAGTTTTCTGGGTACGAACTATGTTCATTCTGAAAAATCAGTAGCCCAAGGACATTAGAAGCTTCATCTCTGCCCAACCATACAATACTGTTGAGACATGAAAAACTGAACATGATATAATTTGCATGCATTCTTCATCACCTTCCTGAATATGACATGGCACCACCATTTACATATTATTGGCCAATGCAAATTCTCTGGCCATAACACATTTCAATGGAGATGGGAAGTACAACCATATTCCCAGGAAGGCCAAGAATTAGAATTTTTTAGAACTTCCCTAGTGACTATGACATAAGGATAAGCTTAAGAATTCTTCTGAAAACTTTAACCAGTAAAACAAAAAGTCCACATAGCAAAGTAAAAATTATCGATAACATTAAACTGTGGAAACTGTATCCATAATGCCATTAAACCAAAATTCTTTCAATGCAATCATTTTTAAATTAGATGAATGCATTGTTTCTCTGTCTTTACTCTTTTGTTAAATTAAACTTTATAAACTGTAGTTTGAAAACAACATGGCTCACTTATTTGCAATATATGTTCTCTTTGAATGGTCTGCAAGAACCTGTCCTAGTTTGAAAGGATTTCTTCACGTGAATTGAATTGGGCTTACCTGCCAGGAGTCAAGCTGCTCTTGCCCTACAAAAATTGCTCCCTAGGGGTGAATGTTTATCCTAGCATTTACAATTCTGGTTGTGACGTCGGTATCTTATATCAGAGTACCTGGGTTTGTGTTCTGTCTCTGCTCCTAATTCCAGCTTCCTGCTAATGTAGACCTTGGGAAGCGGTGGTGATGAGCCAAGTAGTTAAGTTTCTGTCACTCTCATAGGACAAGGACATCTTTATTGCTTTCCTTGCTCCTGGATTCAGCCCAGCCCTGGTTGTTTCAGGCATTTGGAGATTGAATAAACAGATGGGAACTCAGTCTCTCTCTCTCTCTCTCTCTCTCTCTCTCTCTCTCTCTCTCTCTCTCTCTCTCCTTCTCCTTCTCCCTCTCTTTCTCTCCTTCTCTCCCTCTCTCCCTCTCTCAAATAGGAAAAAAAGAAGGAACTCATTCTTCAACACTTCTGAGTCATCAAAACAAAGAGATCTTTTCTCCGTTACATATCTTTTAACCTACAAATTGATTTTGGAACACATATGAAAGACTTTGTATGAAGCTACTTCAAAAAGTTCATGGATGGCCAGTGCCACGGCTCACTAGGCTAATCTTCCACCTGCGACACTGGCACACTGGGTTCTAGTCCTGGTCAGGGCACCAGATTCTGTCCCATTTGATCCTCTTCCAGTCCAGCTCTCTGCTGTGGCCCAAGAAGGCAGTGGAGGATGGCCCAAGTGCTTGGGCCCTGCACCCGCATGGGAAACCAGGAGGAAGCACCTGGCTCCTGGCTTCGGATCGGCGCAGCGCTCTGGCTGCAGGGCGCCTGCCGTGGCAGCTATTTGGGGGGTGAACCAACGGAAAAGGAAGACTTTTCTCTCTGTCTCTCTTTCATTGTCTAACTCTGCCTGTCCAAAAAAAAAAGTGGAAAAAATGGAATTAAAACACACTCTTTACTACAAGTTTATGTATTTTGATACAAAAAATGTAAAACTCATTCATGTTTTTTCTCTATGATGTATTTTCCACAACATTTTGAAGACCTCTAATATGCATGAATTTCAAAATTCTTTACACCAAAATAAACTTATCTTTTAATTCCATTGTTTTTAAAGTACTTTCTATACTTCCATGAGATCTTCAGGTAACTTGTATCATCATCTATTGTGCATCATCTATATGCATTGCCCCAACACTCCTGGGATATCTGGTTCATTTGGAATAGGAGAGTCATTGGCACATCTTCTCTCTCCCTTCTTTTTTTTAAGATTTTGTTTATTTATTTGAGATGTAGAATTGTAGATGGAGAGAGGGAGAGACAGCTGATTCACTTCCAAATGGCTGCAACAGTCAGAGTTGGGCCAATCCAAAACCAGGAGCCAGCAGTTTCTTCCATGTCTCCCATGTGGGTGCAGGGGCCCAAGGACTTGGGCCATCTTCTGCAGCTTTCCCAGACTATAAACAGAGAGATAGATCAGAAGAGGAGCAGCTAGGACTCTAACCAGCACCCATATATAATGCCAGTGCCACAGACAGAAGCTTAGTCTACTATGCCACAGTGCTGACCCCTCTCCCTTCTAATAATTCACTTCACGAACACATATTGGGTGTCCATTGTAGTAAGGTTGTCCAGAGAAACATAGCCAATAAGAGATACATTACATAAAACATAACATATGGGGAGAGAGAGAGAGAGAGAGGGTGAGAGAGAGAGAGAGATGGAGAAAAGAGAAAGGAGAGTTTGAAGAATTGGCCTAATGATTGTGCAGGCCAGTGAGTGTGAATTCTGTAAGGGAGGCCAGCATGCTGGAGACCCAGTGAAGAGCTGCTGTTCCAGTCTTGGGTTGAGGCCGAATTTCTTCCTTCTGTGGCACCTCAGTCTTTTTCTCTTTAGGTCTCCAGTAGTTTGAATGAGGCCCACACACATTATCAAGTTGTCTGCTTTGTTCAAAATTTACTGATTGAATATTAATCTTGTTTTTTAAAAAAATGCTTCATAGAAGCATATATTTGACCATGGGCACCATACCCTAGCCAAATTGACATATAAATTAATCATCTTACCTACCATGCACCAGGCACTGAGGATACAGAGTGAATAAGAGTGACAAGCCCATGATCCCTAGTGGCACATACAATTCAAGTTCATAGAATAAATGTGAATGAATGTAAAATACATAAAGAAAAAAATATATGTGCAGACAGTCAATGCGGAGCTGGCATAAGGACTTGACGAGTGCAGGGAGGCCAACCTGGCCTCATAGTCACTGAAGGGGACAGGAATGCTGTCCCTAAGGCTCAGCTGTAAAGCTGTTTCATCTTCTCCATGAAGTGCACCACTGTAGACCTCGGCAACCTTCCTCCTAGACCATCTTTACTGCATGTGCTGCGCTCTTGGATTACCGAGGATTAGCCCTCCAACTCAGTGCACGTGTAGACTTAGAAGCGCATGTGGCAAAATGCTCCACAGAGTAGCTGCTCTTTCCTGACTTTTCTTTTGCATTTCTTCCACTTGAATCTTTTCTTCACCAAGAAAATGAGCCAAAACACACATCCAACATCATTCAATGCAGCTACCAAGACTTGGCCAACATGTCCCCACTGATAGGCCTGGTGAATTAACTTCTTGTCCAGAGTCACTTATATTGTCTATTTGGCTTCACTGGAATCAGATGTAAGGCTTAACATCACCTAGTTCCTTTCACAAAGCATGTTGGTCTCATATGACCAAAAGTGATCTTTGTCATTGCATAATCTGAGGACCATTCCCAGATATATCATACTACATTAAGATCTAAAGGAGATAGAAATGTTATATTAACCAATAGTTGAGCAACAGTTAAGGACTTACTCAATAACCAACAGTAACTTGTTGCTGAGAGTTTCAAGAGAAAAGGGTTTGTCAGAATATCCTAGTCCTATCCTGATCCTATAAGCTCCCCCACTGGGCGGAGGTCAGCCACTTCACATCCCTGGCACTCTAATCTGGGTTTGCTGCTTGTTTTCTGTTGTTTCTCATGTGGTCGTGTATTTCTCTCCTAAATTTCTGGATTTTCAAACTGATTTCATATTGACTTCACCAACCACCACTCATCCGAGTCTCTAATCTCCAGCTCTAACATGGTAACCTCTCTGATTCCTAATGTCTGCATAGTCCTGTTCACCGGGAACTGTAATGGCTTCACCTAGCACAGTTATTCAACACAGAGGACCCAAGCTTCCACTTTTGTCATGTATCTTTCAAGAACTAAACACCGACTGACCTTTGTATATAAAATGGATAGATGGCTATAAATTCTGTTGATTTTTAAAGAAAACATATGTGATTTTGTGTCCTACAATGTGTTTATCATTACATTAGGTAAGCTCTATTAAAAATCATGAAATTATTATGTTATTTAATTCTGAAAAATTCCCCTCCTTATTATCTTATTCAAAATACAGATGTCCTTTTAAAAGAAACAATACATGTTAGTAAGAATTTAAATGCAAAAGCACCTAACATTAGAAGTGCTAGCTGCACTCAAAGACCACGCTATTGAAAGATCTCATTAGTGGATAGTTCTAGTATGTTTTTATTTTGCAAGATAAATAAAACATACTTCTAGCTTTAAATTAAAGGAATTAAAATTAAAGGAAAACTGGTGGACCATAAATGCTGGGAGACAGGTTTTTGAGTATGTTTTATACAGTGCAAAATCAAGTGTTGAATTTATATTTTCTGCTTCATTTTCTTTCTAGTTTTTTTTTTTAATTTCTTCATATCTACCCTTCTTTTGGTATCTTTCTTTTTCCTTTTGTCCTTATACCCTTTTAAATATACAATGGATAGCTATCCATCAGAAAGTACTCATCAAACCTTGAATAAGTGTATTCCAAGAATGAAGGGAGAAGGCAACCATGAAGAGAAGACACAGCAAGAGGAGCAGAGCTTTGCAGCCTGCCTTGGCCTGGAAACTGATGACTGTGGTGAGATTTTCATCACATGTTCAAGTGTTTGCCATTGAGATCAGAATGGCGCCTGTAGAATGATTTCCAATGTATTATCTATATCATTAAAATGAAGCAAGTATTTGCAGAAGAGCAGCTTAGTTTCATCAACCATCGTTAATGATCCATCATTAATGATAGGACAATGCAAGTGGATGTTGTGTAAAAGCGTTGCTCATCTCTACTTAATCTTGTTGGGAAACTGCTGACTGTGCCCGGGGTCTGTGTTAGAGGGTGTGTGCTTTATTTGCCAAGGAGTTTCCTCAGGCATCTAGACAATTGAGCTTCTGTTTTTCAAAGTTGTGTGCCAAGGATTAGAACATATTATTGGTATTTTCCTTTTCTTCTCAGAAACTCAGGAGAACCCATAAGCTTTGTAGATCATTACTTTATTTTACTTTTGTATAACTCTTCTTGATCCAGAAATACTTGAAGTAGGTCATTAGTCCTGCATTTACAAGTTTGGAAGGGGAAAAATGATGTTAACAGGGTTAAGAAAACAGATTAACTTGTTTGATGGTAGTACTCATTTTACTAAGTATAGGTATATCAGAACAGCATCTTTTTTTTTTTTTTTGACAGGCAGAGTGGACAGTGAGAGAGTGAGAGACAGAGAGAAAAGTCTTCCTTTTTGCCATTGGTTCACCCTCCAATGGCTGCCGCAGCTGGCGTGTTGTGGCTGGCGCACCGTGCTGATCCGATGGCAGGAGCCAGGTGCTTCTCCTGGTCTCCCATGGGGTACAGGGCCCAAGCACTTGGGCCATCCTCCACTGCACTCCTGGGCCACAGCAGAGGGCTGGCCTGGAAGAGGGGCAACCGGGACAGAATCCGGCGCCCCGACCGGGACTAGAACCCAGTGTGCCGGCGCTTATACCTTCTTTTTAAAAAAGAAAACAAAGAACAAAACTCACAGCCCACTGTGTTTTCAAGACCATGATATTCTTTTTTTCTGACACAATTTTCACTTCCAGCACACGACGACATGCTTTACTTTGTTATTGTGTTGACAGAGAATTAATGGTTGACCCTCCCGGAATGTAAGTCCCACAGAAGGAAGCACCTTTACTATCTTTCATGATCTATTCTGTGCACCTATAGCAATACCCACAATTCACTCATAATGTTTCATATAATCATTCTGCAAGGAACACGGAGACTATTTAGATTTAGATTCTTTAGTTTTGCAGAATAAATTATTTCTATAATCTGTGTTCATAGCCAGAAGACAGAAATCTTTATATGTAAAGGACCAGGCAATATCTTGGGATTCACAAGCCCTAAGATTCCTGTTACAAATATTTCACTCTGCTGATCTGGTACAAAAGCACATACAGGTGATGTGCGAAAAAAAACGATCATGACTGTTTTGTAATGAAAACCTTGTCAGCAGATGTTGAGATTTGGATTTCATATGAATTTTAGGTATCGGCCGGTGCCATGGCTCAACAGGCTAATCCTCCACCTTGCGGCGCTGGCACACCGGGTTCTAGTCCCGGTTGGGGCGCCGGATTCTGTCCCGGTTGCCCTTCTTCTAGGCCAGCTCTCTGCTGTGGCCTGGGAGTGCAGTGGAGGATGGCCCAAGTGCTTGGGTCCTGCACCCCATGGGAGACCAGGAAAAGCACCTGGCACCTGGCTCCTGCCATCGGATCAGCGCGGTGCGCCGGCGGCCACAGCACGCCAACCGCAGCGGCCATTGGAGGGTGAACCAACGGCAAAAAAGGAAGACCTTTCTCTCTGTCTCTCTCTCTCTCTCACTGTCCACTCTGTCCTTCAAAAATAAAAAATAAATAAAAATTAAAAATTAAAAAAATTAAAAAATGAGTTTTAGGTATCATGAAATTCTTTTTCCTCAACTATGGAGGATACAGAAGGCATTCTTAGCTTGTAAGCCAAATTTGCACAAGAGTGATAGTTGGACAACATCAATTAGAAAACATTTTTGTCTTGTTTGTTTTGTTTTTGTTACCTGAATGGATTTCTGCTTCTGCACTGTACCAATTGCCATTCATTGTGCAGTCAGTTCAAGCAGAGTAGCTTAGTGTCTTTTGCCTTCTGAGTTGCCTTTCACCCTTCAAAGCATTGTAGGACTAGCTTTTGTTAATGCTGAATATTTTTTTATTGAATGGCCTTAGCTATTCTCCCTTATAATTATCTAAAACTCACATAACAAAATAAAATATTGAATATAAATAATAAACAGTAAAATAAAATAGTTGCAAGCAAACAAGCAAAAAAAGAAAATATCATTCACAGATCAAGTAATATTGTGAATGAACAAAGGAAGTTGCTGTTGGACTTTAGGAGGCATCTATTAAGGGCAGGGGATCCTAGTAGGGTCTCCAGTGCCTCCCCACACTGATCAAACAAGAACACAGAAGTCTGATAAAGTCATTGTTATTTTTATCTCTTAAAGAGGTAGATGAAGACCTCACACTAAAAATAAGGGAAGGGGCAGCTCAGATTTTTTCTTGTCAATGTGTGCTAGAATTATTAATATTATCCTCAGTCAAGGATCTCTCAGTAATAATCATTTTAAAGCCACATGTCCATTTGTAAAGAATAATTTGGTGAAGCTGCAATGTTATAATCTATAAATCTATGTAACCAAGCCTATGGGAACCACCACAGGACACAATATAGAGAGCAAGTGACTGAGGGAGGGTGCATTGGCCAAACCCTCTTTGTCCCTCCATGTCACCACAAATGGCATCTACCTCAGATCGTTTGACACAAGACCTGTGAGTATCAACTCACACCCTAAACACAGTAAAGCTTAACTCATTTTTCACATTTAAGACAAAAATATTGCAGAAGTATATTTTTTCTTGATCCCCCCCTTTTTTTTTCACTGACCTCTCTTGGAAGATCTCTAATTTAAATTATGATTAGATAATGGAGTAAAGATAAAACCACACCCCACATCAAACCATAGATGCTTCTCCATTTCAAACTACCCAAATTAATTAGAATATGTTGGACATACTTGCTTGCTTCACCTTTGGCCTCCCTTCTGTGGTGAGCAGGTGTCAATAAAGGGCACCCCCTTGCAGGTGCAGTCCTTCCAGGTCTGCAGTGGATCCCGACATGGGGAAGACATAGACAAAAGCCCCATAGCTATCCATGGGTGGTATCTGGAATGTGTTGTCTCCACATCAGGACTGTGCTTGGTCATTTGCATGCTCTCTCACTTCCATGTGTACCCATACCCTGACCAGATCAGCTAGACCATGTAGATCTTCACAACACAATGCATCTTTCCTTTCTGCAGCAGCAACTTAGCAAAATCTCCACCCAAGATTCTGACCAATCTCCACATCCCCTTCTCTCTCTCTTTTTTTTTTTTTGACAGAGTGGACAGTGAGAGAGAAAGACAGAGAGAAAGGTCTTCCTTTTCCGTTGGTTCACCCCACAATGGCAGACGCGGCTGGCGTGCTGTGGCTGGCACACCGCGCTGATCCGAAGCCCAGAGCCAGGTGCTTTTCCTGGTCTCCCATGCGGGTGCAGGGCCCAAGCACTTGGGCCATCCTCCACTGCACTCCGAGGCCACAGCAGAGAGCTGGCCTGGAAGAGGGGCAACCGGGACAGAATCCAGTGCCCCAACCGGGATTAGAACCTGGTGTGCAGGCGCCTCAGGCGGAGGATTAGCCTATTGAGCCGTGGCGCTGGCCCACATCCCCTTCTAAATACTGCTGGACTGAAACTGCACCTCTGCTTATTGATGCCCCTCTAAAGTTCTGGTTTGCACTCTCCATGCTGCCTGAT
The DNA here is from genome assembly GCA_949820135.1 of Sylvilagus floridanus. Classification (NCBI taxonomy): domain Eukaryota; kingdom Metazoa; phylum Chordata; class Mammalia; order Lagomorpha; family Leporidae; genus Sylvilagus; species Sylvilagus floridanus. The sequence goes on from OX463225.1 coordinate 128,092,370, forward strand.
GATTCATTCATTCAATAATTATTTACCAGAATCTACTCCATGCTGGTTATGCATGCTAGGAATTATTCAGCAAATGAAACAAACTCTCATGGAGCTTCTAATAGTGCAAGACCAAGACTAAGCTGCATACAGCAGTAAACTATGTGGAAGTACTGAAGGTAATTGTGGTGTACGTTGGGAGAAAATAGAGTGTGTTGAGAGGACTCAGAAATGCTGAAGCGAGTAGACTGGTCGGGGGGTCTGCAATATTAGGCAGAGCCATCAGGATCAGCCTCACCAGGAGCTGCATGCTTGTCCCTTGTCTACTACTTCTCACATTCTTCTCAGCAGCTGCAACTAGTCTTTCTCTCTCTCTTTCCTCAGCGCCCAGGCTAAGAACCCATGCCTGGCATCCTCAGGACACAGCCTTGTCTCCTACATCATTAGGAGCATTGAGACAATCAAACATAAGCAGAATCTGATTCCTTCTCCATCTATCCTTGCACCCTCCTTCCCTCCAGTCTGGGAGAAGACCTTCCTAGGGCCAAGACCAGCAGCTACACAGGAGCCATGGAATTCATCTTGTCTTCCCCTGAGCTCTCCCATCAATTACACATCCTCCCTAATACCTTCAACCTGACTGCTCCCTTCAGGAATCCCTCTCAGACTGCAAGTAGAATCAAGTTGTCCCAAAACCACTCTCCTTGCCCTGCAAACCATTTTCTCTTCTCATTTTTTATCTTTTCAAATGAACTCATTCATTCTCACATCCTTTGCCTCACTTTCCTTTCACATTTAGGACCACAGTAACCTAGATTCCTTTGCCCATCTTTTGATTGGAAGTGCTTGAGTGAAGGGTTAAAAACTAAAACAGCTGTTTTCCTAACCCAGGACCTGGCCTGGTTACACCATTTTGGGGGTTCAGTACAAGATGAAAATACAAGATTTTGGTCTAAAATTTATTAAGAATTTCAAGACACCAAAGGCAGAGTATTGAAACAAATACGAGAATGTTTGGAGTGCATAGTCCCATGTGACACACAGGTTACATGCTGACAACACCCGTCAGATCATTTGCACTGGTCAGGCATTCCATCATGGACCACCACTCCACTTGTCTGGCTCTCACACACAGGACAGAGTATGGCCAAGAGCACAAACTCAAAAGCAGAGCTCCTGGGATCAGATGCTCACTCTGTCATCTACTAGCAGAGAGATGTTGGTCTAGTGATTAGTCTCCCTGTGCCCCAATTTCTATTGTTATGAAATTAAATGAAAATTGTATTATTGGAGTAGTTAATTAACTTTTGAAGATGATTTAGCACAAAGCATAAAATTAGCATCTATTATCATTTCCTCTTCATCATAAACATAGTCATTATCAGTCCTTTGAATAACTCAGCTTCAGTTTCCTTTGCAGGCTCCTCCTGCCTCTTACATGTTGACCCATCCGATTTTGCAGTATGTATTCTCTCTTTCAGCAATTGTAACCACCCCTGTGGCTTTGAAGTTTATTTATTTATTTTCAAGACTGAGCAACAGTCTTGAAATTCTCCAAATGCCCACAGCAACTAGGGCTGGGTCAAGCTAAAGCCAGAAACCAGAAGCCAGGAATTCCATGTGGGTCACCTATATGATAGGCGGGAGCCCAAATACTTCATCCAACATCTACTGCCTCTCGGTTGACTGGAGGTTGACTAGAAAGCAGAAGTGAGTGAGACCTGATTCCAGGCACTCAGATATGGGATGTGGACATCCCAAGCAATGGCCTAAACTATTGTGCCATCCCCATCCTTGATCCTTATTCAAGATTCACAAATCAACATGCCTAACTCCAAGAACTGCATAGCACAGCTTCAGATCCATTTATATAACCCCCTGGGGAATATATCCCCCAAATTTACCATGCCTGGCATCCTCAGGACACAGTCTTTTCTCCTACATCATCTTCCTTCCCCAATCAACAAAGATGCTGCCTTAGAGTATTCCTGACCTCTGCAGAGGGTATCTTGCAATGTTTTAATCATGGCATGGTGTTTGCTAATAAATCTGCATTTGCCTCTGACAGCAAGCTTCTTGAGGATAAGGACTGTACCTATTCATACTTCTATCCCAATGCTTAACCTAATAACTCAAAAACTGACTGCTGACCTGAATTCAATAGGGTGGCTTGATTTTTTTCTGGACAATTCAGTTGTCCACAGAAGTGGAGGCTTGCCTAAATTTCATTCCACCTCAGTGGAATCAAGACATTGTGTCTTAGGCACAACTGCAGAGGACTGGAATCTATTCTGATTACTTCAATATTGTCCCAAATGTATGTCATTTCACTAACAACTTTATCACATACCCATTGGAATCTTTTTGTCTAGAAACATTAGCTATCATGCCATACTCATTGGACAAAGAACTTAGATTATGAACAAGAAATTTACCATTAAGTGTATTTTGCCATTTTCTGATGAAATGTTTTCTTGAAACTAGGAGTAATATTTCGGGCTTCTAAGAGATTCCCTCAAAAAGACCTAGAAGTTCACGTTAGCCTTTGCTGATGTGTCACCCATGTACTAGTAGGCGTAACTGACAAACATAAAGATGATTTGCAGACCCAGAAAAGGTAACAGTGAATTTAAGTTTAATTTAAGCCATTTATACAAATATGTGGGTTAGCACAAAATGAAATGCTACTACATCTTGGTAAACAAGTTATGGATAATTAATGCAGGAACGATTCTTTTGTATGTATGGCTTGCTGCCATCAATTTCTCAAGTTGCTTTCTTAAAACTATAACTTGGGGCCAGCGCCGTGGCTCAACAGGCTAATCCTCCGCCTTGCGGCGCCGGCACACCGGGTCCTAGTCCCGGTCGGGGCACCGGATTCTGTCCCGGTTGCCCCTCTTCCAGGCCAGCCCTCTGCTGTGGCCCGGGAGTGCAGTGGAGGATGGCCCAAGTGCTTGGGCCCTGCACCCCATGGGAGACCAGGGAAAAGCACCTAGCACCTGGCTCCTGCCATCGGATGAGCGCGGTGCGCCGGCCGCAGCGTGCTGGCCGCGGCGGCCATTGGAGGGTGAACCAATGGCAAAGGAAGACCTTTCTCTCTGTCTCTCTCTCTCACTGTCCACTCTGCCTGTCAAAAAAAAAAAAAAACTATAACTTATTAAGTTGCCTTCAATTGCTATATTAAATATAATTTTTAAGATTACTGAAATTACCATTAAAACTCTACAATAAACTGAAACCAATCCCTGGCATTGTGTATAAATGACTATCACCAAAGCACCAACTAACAAAATCTCCAGTAGGAAAAGAAATGCAGGGATTCATATATGGTCATCAATATGCTCTCTTCGATTGTTTGGAACATTGTGCCCTGATTGCAACATCTTAGGAAGAGCCTTAACAAACTAGAACAAGTCAAGAAGAAAATGAGTAGGATAGCAATGGTATTCAAATTATGAAATTCATGAAACTGTTAGTGGAATATTTCTCAAGGAAAAGAAGATAACAGCTCTTGTAAACATTTGAGAATTATCATTTATGTGACCTATATTTATTCTGTCACCTCAGTACACTAAAATTGATGGGCATATGTTCTATACAAATGGATTTCAGCTCAAAGCAATGGATGTTGGTACAATAATCAGAGCTATCTGAAAACGAATAGGTTGACATGGGAAGCTACATGATCCTTATTTCTTCAGAACTTTGACTACAGAATGGATGACCCTTATTAAGGGATATAATTATAAGGACAGTCACAAATATGATAACAGCTGATTGATGATACATACAAACTTTAAATTCTGCAATTCTTTAAAAAAAAAAGAGAGAGATGTCAGATATACCATTTCCTCAGAGTCTGAATTTTGTGGGATCCCCAAGAAATTGGTCTAGACTCACACACACTAGCCAAAGCAGTTCAAACTTGATCAGTGAATTAGGAAATAAAATGTTATGAGTATTCATGTGGTGAGTAACCCCTGTGCACATTATGTTCATGGGGGTGAATTTATAATAAAATCATGTTTATTTACATGTACATATATATACATATATATATTCACACATATACATATCTACACATATGTCTAAGTATGCACTAATTAATATTGCATATATAAAAGAGGACTCTACAAAAATTATCAAAAGTTTCCAGGATTTAAAGATTAAAACAGTTGAGAGACTTCTAGATCTAACAACCTGACACATTGTGCTAACATGGGCAGCTGTTCATCTCTTCCCATTGCAAAGAAACATAAAAATAACAGTACAAAGTAAATTCCTCAGTTCAAAAATGAAGGGGAAATTTAAATCTGTAGCAATCAACTCATGATCAAATGGTCAAAAGAAACATTGGGCTAAGAGACCCCATGCTATAAAGGCTAGAATTAGAAAACCCAACTAAACATGTGGACCACATGACATAGGGATGTCAAAGTATGATCTCTGCATAGAGTTAGGTTATTGGAGGACCCCCAACCCTGTGAGTGAAATGGAGTCTGGGATCTGAATGGAGTGCACAGCAAAAGTCAATATAGAATTGTTCTATATTCTTGTTTCTCTTCTTCCAAAGAGAAACAAGTCTCCATTGAAGGTGAGATAAAAAATTTCAAACCATGTAAGTGTAAACTATCCAAAGTGAGACAGTGTCAATAGAGTGATTAGTTCTTCAAATATTTGGAATAATATAACAATCTCAAATGCAAGACAATGGAACAATCTTAAAACAATTGAATATCAAAGATACATGAACTGAGTTTAGAATTATTTAAAAGTCAAAAGAAAGAATAACAGTCACAAGAAAGGGGCTATGAAAAGAATAATTAGAGGGGCTGGCATTGTAGCATAGTGGGTAAAGCCACTGCCTGTGATGCAAGCAACCTGTGTGGGTGCTGCTTCAAGTCCTAGTTGCTAAACTTTTGATCCAACTCCCTAATAATGCACCTGGGAAAGCAGTAAAAATGGCCCCAGAGCCTGGGCCCCTACACTCATGTAGGGAACATGAAAAAAAGCCACTGGCTCCTGGCTCTGGTCTGTCCTAGCCCTAGCAATTGTAGCCATTTAGGGAGTAAACCAGCGGATGGAGAATCTGTCTCTGCCTCTCCCTCTCTCTCTTTAACTTCCTTTCCTTCCCTCTTGGTTTCCCTCTTTGATTCTACCCATATGCCACAGGGGCCTTTGAGAAGGACCACATGGTCAGTGTGGGCAAATCAAATTTCAAAAGGTGACAGAGCTGTTGAGCCTCATTTGGATGACCTTTACAATGTGCCAGTTAGTATTAAATCAATACCAGTGGGTGAGTTGTAAATACCATCAAATTAGACATGGTCCCTTCCCTAAAAGGCTTAGGGCACTATTTTAAATCCAAATTGGAAGAGTCATGGGAAGGGATTATCTATTCATTAATTCAATAAGCTATAAAAGACTGCAGACTGCAATGGAATGACTTTGTTTCCAAGAAGACAGAGGGAGAAACATATTTACTTTCATTAAGAAGCAAAAATGAAACTTGGATTTTCTTCTTTCCAAAGGTTGGTCTCTTTGCCTTACTATATATTGCTTTGAGGGTTAAATGTGGGAATAATAATTAATGTACTTTATCTGATTACAACTATATCTATTACAATTTTATCTGATTACTACAATTGTCTTATTGTCCAACCATGTTGTTCAGTAAGAATATATAGATAAGTTTAAAAGTTAATTTATTCACTCAATCCACAGATATTTATTAGGCATAAGCTATGAATCTCAAATCTTGCTAGGTACTTGTGATTCTTCCAAATAACAGATTTAAGAGTAATGAAATCATGTGCTGAATGAAATAATACAGATCTGTACAAGGCACCTTGTGCCCAACAACAAGGATGGAATTAACTATGCCTGAGAAATTCAGGGAAACGTCTATATGAAAGGTACCTGGTTAGAAAAGGGAGACATTTCTGCAGTGGAAATAGCACTTGCAACAAATGACACTTTCATCAAGAAAGGAGACAGGTATACATAGTCACTACAAGTGGCTTGCAAGATTAGGACACAATTTGCATGCATTTTCACCTTAGCAGTTACAATGTGCTGTCTTTATCTGAACTACTTCCCCATTGAGAATGTGGCCTTTGAGGTTAAGGTCTGTGTTCTTTGTGACCTCCGCAATAAGCACAGTACCTGGTCCACAGCTGAGGAATAAGTGTTGGTTGGACACATAAAATTCAAATAAATGAATAAATGAATAGATGTACAACCTAAGGCTCACAGATTCCATATTGAAACTTTTATAATAATCCTGAAAATATCATTTTTTAAACTTTTATTTAGTAAATATAAATTTCCAAAGTACAGTTTATGGATTACAGTGGCTTTCCCCCCATAACTTCCCTCCCACTCACACCCCTCCCATCTCCCGCTCCCTCTCCCATTCCATTCTCATCAAGGTTCATTTTCAATTATCTTTATATACAAAAGATCGATTTAGTATATATTAAGTAAAGATTTCATCAGTTTGCACCCACACAGAAACACAAAGTGTAAAATACTGTTTCAGTACTAGTTATAGCATTGCTTCACATTAGGACAACACATTAAAGACAGATCCCACACAAGAAGTAAGTACACGGTGACTCCTGTTGTTGATTTAACAATTTGACACTCTTGTTTATGGCATCAGTAATCTCCCTAGGCTCTAGTCATGAGTTGCCAAAGCTATGGAAGCCTTTTGAGTTCGCTGACTTTGATCTTATTCCAACAGGGTCATAGTCAAAGTGGAAGTTCTCTCCTCCCTTCAGAGAAAGGTACCTCCTTTGATGGCCCCGTTCTTTCCACTGGGATCTCACTCGCAGAGTTATTTCATTTAGGTCTTCTTTTCTTTTCTTTTTTTTTTTCCAGAGTGTCTTGGCTTTCCATACCTGAAGTACTCTCATGGGCTCTTCAGCCAGATCTGAATGCCTTAAGGGCTGATTCTGAGGCCAGAGTGCTGAAAATATTTTTTAAAAATTTCTGTTATTTAAGCAAACATTTATTAACCTATTAAGGCTGGTGCCACGGCTCACTTGGCTAATCCTCCACCTGCAGCGCCAGCACTCCAAGTTTTAGTCCTGGTTGGGACACTGGATTCTATCCAGGTTGCTCCTCTTCCAGTCCAGCTCTCTGCTGTGGCCCGGAAAGGCAGTGGAGGATGGCCCAAGTGCTTGGGCCCCGCATCCTCATGGGAGACTAGGAGGAAGCACCTGGCTCCTGGCTTCAGATCAGTGCAGCGCGCCGGCTGCAGCACGCCGGCTGCAGCACGCCGGCCATGGCGGCCATTGGAGGGTGAACCAACAGAAAAGGAAGACCTTTCTCTCTGTCTCTCTCTCTCTGTCTAACTCTGCCTGTCAAAAAAAAAAAAAAAAAAAGAGAGACAGAGAGAGAAGAAAAGAAAAGAAAGTATGTCAGGGGCTAGAGTTGTGACATGTTGGGTAAAGCCACTGCTTGCAATGCTGACATGGTTTGTGTCCTGGCTGCTCCACTTCCAATGCAGCAGATGGAGGATCTCTCTCCTTTTCCCTCTCTCTATATATAACTCTAACTTTCAAAATAAATGAATAAATCTTTTGAAAATATATAGTATATTAGATTTGCTTTACTTCTATAGATTCAGGAGTGTAGTTAACACCACTGTGTCTACTTGATCTGGTTTCATTTTTTTCCCTCCAACCACTGTGAGATGGCCTCCAACCTCATCACTTCACTGAAACAAAGATCACAAATGATCACAGCTTCATCCATCAGACAGATTCATTTCAGCCGTTATCCTAATACACTATGGTTCTTGTAAGCCACCCTGCGTTCTCTCACTTCTGCCCCTACTCCCATTGTCTCTACTGTCTGAAATGTCCCCCTCCCAAAGCCACACATACACCACCTCCCTGGTCTTTTACCAAGATAATGCCTATTCATTCACCCTTATGGGACATGTACTCTACAGAATACTATACAGCAATCAAAAACAATGAAATCCGGTCATTTGCAACAAAATGGAGGAGTCTGGAAAACATCATGCTGAGTGAATTAAGCCAGACCCAAAGAGACAAATATCATGTTTTCCCTGATTGACGATAACTAACTGAGCACCAAAGGGGAAACCTGTTGAAGTGGAATGGACACTATGAGAAACAGGGACTTGATCAGCTCTTGTCCAGACAGTTGATGTACATGTAAATCTTTATCCATTTTAGTATTTTTGTTGTTGTTGTTGTTCTAGTTCTAGTGATTGAACTCAGTAATTAACACACAATTATCCTTAGATGATTAAATTTTAACAGAAAAGTGATCCCTGTTAAATATAAGAGTGGGAATAAGAGAGAGAGGAGAGGTACAATTTGGGGCATGCTCAATCGAACTTGCCCAAATGATGGAGTTAGAAATGCACCAGGGGAATCCCAAACAAGCCCATCAAGGTGGCAGGTATCAATGCCATCTCACCAGTCCAAGTGATCAGCTTCAGTTCACAATTGATCATACTGATAGGTCTAAGAGTCAAAAGGATCACACAAACAAGACTAGTGTCTGCTAACACTAACTGATAGAATGAAAAAGGGAGAGAATGATCCAACATGGGAAGTGGGAAACACAGCAGACTCATAGAATGGCAGATGTCCTAAACAACACTCTGGCCTCAGAATCAGCCCTTAAGGCATTCAGATCTGGCTGAAGAGCCCATGAGAGTACTTCAGGTATGGAAAGCCAAGACACTCTGGAAAAAAAAAAAGAAAAGAAAAGAAGACCTAAATGAAATAACTCTGCGAGTGAGATCCCAGTGGAAAGAACGGGGCCATCAAAGGAGGTACCTTTCTCTGAAGGGAGGAGAGAACTTCCACTTTGACTATGACCCTGTTGGAATAAGATCGAAGTCAGAGAACTCAAAAGGCTTCCATAGCTTTGGCAACTCATGACTAGAGCCTAGGGAGATTACTGATGCCATAAACAAGAGTGTCAAATTGTTAAATCAACAACAGGAGTCACCGTGTACTTACTTCTCGTGTGGGATCTTTCCTTAATGTGTTGTCCAATGTGCCAATGTGAAGAAATGCTATAACTAGTACTGAAACAGTATTTTTACACCTTGTGTTTCTGTGTGGGTGCAAACTGATGAAATCTTTACTTAGTATATACTGAATCAATCTTCTGTATATAAAGATAATTAAAAATGAAAAAAACTTGGTGTTAAATTGGAAATTGCATAGATAATTAATCAATTTTTTTAAAAAAATATCATGTAGGATCTCTGTCCTTAATGTGCTGTACATTGTAGTTTAAAGCTATAACTAGTACTCACACTGTATTTTCCACTTTGTGTTTCTGTGTGAGTGCAAACTGTTGAAATCTTTACTTAACAGATACTAAATCGATCTTTTGTATACAAAGAGAATTGAAAATGAATCTTGATGCAAATGAAAGGGGAGAGGGAGCGAGTAAAGGGGGAGGGTTATGGATGGGAGGGAAGTTATGGGGGGGATCATTGTAATCCATAAGATGTACCTTGGAAATTTATATTCTAAATAAAAGTTAAAAAAATTTTTTCACCTGTGGCACTTCCTCCAGCAGGCCAAGCACTCCCTCCTGTGCTGCCAGTTCATGTCCACGTGGCAGGATGTTTTAATCGCTCTTATCACATAGCCTGGGAATTAATATGTTTCCATTTTTCTCCTTGACTACACAGAAGACTTTGGGGGGAAGAAATTAATTGTTATGCATTTTTCTCTTTATACCTATCATATTTCCTCACTGCTAATGAAGATAATAAAAATTTAATACACGGAACTATAGGTGCTTGTGACAATATAATTTGTGTTTAAGTGGACTAGATGTTACTGATAGAGCTCTTGATTTCCCAACCAGCGGAGGCACCACGGCCAAGAAGCGCATTGCAGTGATCGGAGCTGGAATCAGTGGGCTGGGCGCCATCAAATGCTGCTTGGAGGAAGACTTGGAGCCCACCTGTTTTGAAAGAAACGATGATATTGGAGGGCTCTGGAAATTTCAAGTAAGTTTGGATTTTACTTGATTTTTGCCATGTGACTTTTAATAGCCATAGCTATTTGGATGACGGCTTTCTTAAATGGAACATAGAAACACATTATGCTTTTATTTATTTTTTAAATTTTATTTAAGTTATACAAGTTTCATGTATTTCATATAAACAGATTTAGAAACATAGTGACTCTTCCCTACTTATCCTCCCTTCTGCCCATGCTCCAACCCTTCCTCCTCCTCCTCCCTCTCACATTCCCACTCTTAATTTTTACGAAGATCTATTTTTCAGTTTGCTTAATGATCCTGTAGTTAACTCTAAGCACATTATGTTTTAAGAAGCTTTGAATGACCTTACTCTTGCTTGCATTACTGATGAAAAAATATGTCAGTGTAGGTTAATTTCAGTTTTAGGCATGACATCTACAGGATTTTTTTCAAGGTAGCTGAAATTTTATGCAACCATCAGAAATATTAGAAAACGATGATGGGGCTGGTGCCGTGGCTCACTTGGCTAAACCTCTGCCTGCGGCACCAGCATCCCAAATGGGAGCCAGGTTTTAGTCCCAGTTGCTCCTCTTCCAGTTCAGCTCTCTGCTGTGGCCCAGGAGGGCAGTGGAGGACGGTCCAAGTACTTGGGCCCCTTCACCCACATGGGCGACCAGGAAGAATAACCTGGCTCCTGGCTTCGGATTAGTGCAGCTCTGGCCATGGCAGCCATTTGGGGAGTGAACCAACAGAAAGAAGACCCTCCCTCTCACCGTATAACTCTATCTGTTAAAATAAAAAAAAAATGACAGTTGAGAGCTTTTTCAACTGATCAAATCATGTTGTGCCCAAATTTAGAGTTGTCACAGATTTTGATGGTATGGAAAGATGGTCCATTGCTGGGCTTCTACCATACAAGTTCATATTCTCTTCTGCAGTATCTCCTGCTCACTGGCGTCTTTGCACAATTTTTCTAAGCATACAATGACATTTCCCCTCCAACTCTTGGTAGCAAGAAATGTATTGCACTGAAGGTTCCAGCTTGGTACCATATGTTGAATAGGCTTGAGTTTCCATCTGCATTTGGTGATTTACTCTGCTATTATTGCAAGTGCCCTTTACTTGCAGTGTTGTCTGGCATTTCTCATCAGTGTTTTCCAATTCTGATAATCCCACAGAACCATCCTGCTCACCGGCATGGCTGGCATCCTATGGGTGTCTATTGGTGAATTGATTTCCTTCTCTTGCCCTTGGCTCTTTTCTCCACTGAGGCCATGTATAAACAGCTAGAATACTGGGTTTCTTCATTCCTAAAGAGAGTGGTCTTGTTGGCAAAATAACTGATATCACTGTCAGTATTTCTTCACCAAACCAGAACCCAAGAACCATTCCTAGTTGCCATTGGACAGACATTTCAATCAGATGTTGGAGTAATTCAAATATCTCTCCACAACCTGTAAGTTTTCCTATGCACTGCTTCAATGATATTCAGTGCTAAATACATCAGGAGTCACTGTGTACTTAGTCTCATGAGGGATCTGTCCTTAATGTGTTGTCCAATGTGAAGTAATGCTATAACTAGTACTGAAGCAGTATTTTACACTTTGAGCTTCTGTGTGGGTGCAAACTGATGAAATCTTGACTTAGTATATACTGAATCAATCTTCTGTATATAAAGATAATTAAAAATGAAAAAAAAAACCTTGGTGTTAAATTGGAAATTGCATAGATAATTAATCAACTTTAAAAAAATATCATGTAGGATCTCTGTCCTTAATGTGCTATACATTGTGAATTAATACTATAACTAGTACTCCAACAGTATTTTTCACTTTGTGTTGCTATGTGAGGGCAAACTGTTGAAAGCTTTACTTAACAGATACTAAATCGATCTTCTGTATACAAAGAGAATTGAAAATGAATCTTGATGTGAAGCAAGGGGAGAGGGGGCGGGAAAGGGGAGGGTTGCGGGTGGGAGGGTAGTTATGGGGGGTGCCATTGTAATCCATAAACTGTACTTCTATAATATTCATCTTGCTTCTTTAATTCAAGAATTCATTCATTCATGCAGCAATTGTTCTGTAGCACTTACTATGTGTCAGGTGCTTTTATAAAGGTGCCAAGGGATTTATCAGTTAATATGAACAGGAAAATATTAGTCCTTAGGGAGTTTACATTCTAATAGGGTTATAAGATAAAATAAATAGTGTGGCTGATAATGGTAAATATAGTAGAGAAAAATAAAGGAGAAAAGGAGGAGAGATTAGGGAATATAGCTTATGTAAGGGGTTTTGGAGAGCCTCAGTGAGAAGCAGTCTTTGTACAAGAGATAGGAAGAAAGAAGAGAGGACATAAAGAGCATAAAAGGGATGTACAAGTGCACCGCTATGAGCTGTAGCATACATGGCACGTCAGGGGAGAGCCAGGAGATCACAGTGGCTGGATCATAGTGCCACGGGAGAAGGCTAGGACATGGTCAGAGCAGGGAATGTGAGAACAGATTATGTCAGCCCTTATAGGCTCTGGTAAAGAGTTTAACTTTGATGGAGGTAGAATACCAAGCAAGAGTTTTAAGCAGAGCAACAACGTTCTCTGACTTATGTTTTAAAAGGACCACACTCAACTGTTGTGTTTCAAGTAAACTAGAGGGCAAAGGCAAAGGCAAAGGCAAAGGCAAAAAAAAAAAAATTTCTCCCCTCTCTTCATCAGTTTCTGCAAACACATAATTTTAATCCACTCTTTGTTCACAGGTTTAATTCACCACTAACCGTAATGTTCAACAAGTAAAAAGTAAAAAGACCACAGTTCCACAGGAGAAAGAGAAAGCTGTGCGTTGCTGAGAGCTGTTCTCTCAGACATGCGGGCTTCAGTTTTATTTTGCTAATGCTGCTTACCAAGTCATCACATAATCAACAGCTTAAACAGGCTCTCGTATATCAGTGCATACTTCTATGCATCAGAAGTCGGGTGTGGTCTAGCAGCATTGTCTAGTTTAGAATCCATGTTTTCATTAGGTTTTCATTTGTCCCACTGCTATAGGGAAGACTGCTTTCATGAGCATTCTTGTCATTGGTAAAGTCAGGGTCTCGTGGTTCTAGGACCGAGTTTCCCCATTCCCATGCTGCTTGCCTGCTGAGAGTCACTCAGCTCCTTGTCGCCTTCCTCATCTTTAAGCCAGCAACACTTGGTGGGTCTTTTTCATTTTTCAGAGTATTGATCAGCAGAAGTAAACCCTCTCTTGGTAAAGGGCTTCAAAACCATCTGTCAGTGTTGATGCCACTTGATTACACATGTGCATGCTCAAGCACATAACACACAGTCACACATAGACAGAGGTTTTGCTAATATCTGCTAGGAGGTATTTTGTATCACCAATACATATTTTGAAATTCACATGATGCAGAAAGTATTTGTGTTTTTTAAACTTTTTATCTATCACTCGGTTTATTTTTAAAATTTTTTCCATAATACACATTTTAGGGTTTTTTAAGATTTTATTTAAGATACACAAGTTTTATGAATTTCATATTTACAGATTTTGGAACATGGTGATACTTCCCACCCTACCTTCTTTCCCACCCATGCTCCAACCCTTCTTCCTCCTCCCTCTCCTAGTTCTACTCCTAATTTTTTTACAGAGATCTATTTTCTGTTTACTTTATACCCATAAGGTTAACCCCACACTAAGTTGAACAAATAGTCTGAAGAAAAAAACACTGTTCCTTAACAGTAGAGACAAGGGCTGTAAATGATCATCGAATCTTAAAATGTCAATTTCACTCATATACATTAGTTTTATTTATTTTTTTAACAATAAACACTTCCTTTATTTTTTTTCTTATTCTGATATTTACTTTTTTAGCTTTTATTTAATGAATATAAACTTCCAGAGTACAGCTTATGGATTACAATGGCTCCCCGCTCATAACTTCCCTCCCACCCGCAACCCTCCCCTTTCCCGCTCCCTCTTCCCTTCCATTCACATCAAGATTCATTTTCAATTCTCTTTATATACAGATCAGTTTAGCATATATTAAATAAAGCTTTCAACAGTTTGCACCCACATAGAAACACAAAGTGTAAAGTACTGTTTGAGTACTAGTTATAGCATTTAATCACAATGTACAGCACATTAAGGACAGAGATCCTACATGAGGAGTAAGTGCACAGTGACTCCTATTATTGACTTAACAAATTGACACTCTTGTTTATGGCGCCAGTAATCCCCCTAGGCTCTTGTCATGAGTTGCCAAGGTTATGGAGGCCTTTTGAGTTCACTGACTCTGATCATATTTAGACAAGGTCATAGTCAGAGTGGAAGTTCTCTCCTCCCTTCAGAGAAAGGTACCTTCTTCTTTGATGACCTGTTCTTTCCACTGGGATCTCACTCACGGAGATCTTTCATTTAGGTCATTTTTTTTTTTTTTTTTTGGCCACAGTGTCTTGGCTTTCCATGCCTGAAATACTCTCATGGGCTTTTCAGCTGGATCTGAATGCTTAAGGGCTGATTCTGAGGCCAGAGTGCTGTTTAGGACATCTGCCATTATATGAGTCTGCTGTTATACATTACTTTTAAAGTCCTCTATTAGTTATCAAAGATCAGGAAAAACAGTGGTCTTTTTGAGATTAGCTTATTTCATTAAGTATAATGGTTTCCAATTTCATTCATTTTGTTGCAAAAGACAGGATTTAATTTTTCTTTTTACTGATGAGTAGTAGTATTTCATAGTGTATATATAACAATTTCTTTACCCATGAAGGACACTGGGTTTATTCCATATCGTTGCTATTGTGAATTGAGCTGCAATGAACATGGGGATAGAGATAATTCTTTCATCTATTGATTTCATTTTGTTTGGGTAAATTCCCAGGAGTGGGATGGCTGGGTCATTTGGTAGAACTATTTTTCATATTTCTGAGGTATCCCCATACTGTCTTCCACAATGGCTGCACCAGTTTACACTCCCCAAAATAGTAGATTAGGAAACCTTTTCCCCCACATCCTTGCCAGCATTTATTGTTTTTTTATTTCTACTTTTTTGGACGAGTTGAAACCTCATTGTGGTTTTGATTTGCATTACCCTGATGGTTAGTGATCCTGAGCATTTTTTCATGAGTCTTTTGGCCATTTGTATTTCCTCTTTTGAAAAATGCCTTGGAAAGACAAGACTCCATGACAAAAAAAAAAAAAAAAAACCAAAAATCCTACACAGAGGATTTCTGTGAGACCTCAGAGGAAAGAAAGGGTCATCAAAGAAGGAGACACTCTTCTCTTCACTTTGCTTATGGCCATGTCCAAATACCGACAGAGTCTTTGGTCACAAAAGGCTTCCATAACCTTGGTAGCCCATGACAAAAGCCTCAGATGATCACTGACTTCATGAAAAAGAGTGTTAATTGTTAAAGGAACAACAGTAGTCATGGTGCACTTGCTCCCCAGGTAGGACCTCTGTCCCTATTGAACCGTTATATGAGAATCGCCTGCAAATTCTCTCCCCAAACTGTACTCTGTATGTTGTGTGTGGGTGTGGGGGCAAATTGTTGAAATCTAAGATTAGCATAGAGTTGGTCCTCTGTATATAAAGTCATACTAAAATGATCCATAATGAAGAAGGAGATGGGAGAGGGAATGGGAGGTGGGATGGTAGCAGGGAGGGGGGTGTGGGGAAAAGAACCACTATATTCCTACAGTTGTATCTATGTAAAAAGGATTCATTAAATAAAAAAATAAAAATAGGGCCTGGCGTTGTGATGCAGCTGATTAACGCCCTGGCCTGAAGCACAATCATCCCATATGGGCACCAGTTCGAGACCCAGCTGCTCCACTTCCGATCCAGCTCTCTGCCATGACCTAGGAAAGCAGTAAAAGATGTCCCAGGTCCTTGGGCCCCTGCACTCACATAGGAGACCTGGAAGAAGCTCCTGGCTCCTGGCTTTGGGTAGGCACAGCTCTGGCTGTTGGGGAGTGAACCATTGGATGGAAGACCTCTCTCTCCTGTCTGTCTCTCTCTTTCTCTCTCTCTCTCTCTGCCTCTCCTCTCTCTGTGTAACTGACTTTCAAATAAAAATAAATAAATCTTTTTTTTTAAAAAAAAGAATAATATAAAAAATAATAAAAAAGTTAAAAAAGAAAAATGCCTTGTTCAATTCTTTTGCCCATTTATTAACTGGATTGTTTATTTTTTTGTTGTTGAGTTTCTTGAGCTCTTTACAGATTCTGGATATTAATCCTTTATCAGTTCCATAGTTTGCAAATATTTTGTCCCATTCTGTTGGTCGTCTCTTCACTTTGCTGACCTCGCTGACTGCTTGTTTTGCAGTGTTGAAGCTCCTTAGCTTGATGTAATCCCATTTGTCAGTTTTGGCTTTGATTGCCTGGGCTTCAGGAGTTTTTCCAAGAAGTCTTTGCCTATGCCGATGTCTTGCACAATTTCCCCAATGGTCTCTAGGAATTTTGATGCTACTGGGTTATAGATTTAGATCCTTGATCCATTTTGAGTGGATTTTTGTGTAAGGTGTAAGGTGGGCATATTGTTTCATACATAATATATATTTTGATGAGTTTTTGTATACCCTAGAGATGCATGGATTTGTTTTCAAATCTTTTCATTGCTTTTTCAATTAAAAATGTTTTCCATATCCCTCTAATATATTCTTTGATCCAAAAATAGCTTAGACATGTTGCTTAATTTCTAACCATTATGGAGGAGGCTCCTGGTTCTCTTTCTCTTGTTATTTTCTAATTTAATGTTATTCCGTTGTTGCAGAATATAACCTGATTTTAATCCTTTGAAACAGACTGTTCAGTGGCCAGCATAGGGCCTGTATTGGATGGTATGTAGCATGTAATTCAAAACAACTTCTAGTCTAAAGCTATAGGGTTTATTTGTCTGTATATACCAATTAAGCCAAGTTTCTTAATTATAGTCTTTAATTTCCCATAACCTTAGCAATTTCTGGTCCACTGTTCTGTTAGTTACTTAGTGATAAGTTCTCCAGCTATGAATCACTGTTCTGTTAGTTACTTAGTGATAAGTTCTCCAGCTATGAATGTGAGCTTATCTATTTCTCTTTTTAATTCTGTAAATTTTTACTTTATGTATTTTGAAGTTATGTTACTAAGCACTTTTGAATTTTTATAAATTCTTGTAGTACTAACCTTTATAACATTGTGATCTCTCCCTCTTTGCCATGTTATCTGATTGTCTGATATTAATATTTCCCTTTAATTGCCTTTTGATTAATACGTCTCATCAGATATCCATCTTTTAGTCCAAGTTTATCTCTTGAAAATAGCATAAAGAGGCCGGCGCCATGGCTCAACAGGCTAATCCTCCGCCTTGCGGCGCCGGCACACCGGGTTCTAGTCCCGGTCAGGGCGCCGGATTCTGTCCCGGTTGCCCCTCTTCCAGGCCAGCCCTCTGCTGTGGCCCGGGAGTGCAGTGGAGGATGGCCCAGGTGCTTGGGCCCTGCACCCAATGGGGAGACCAGGAAAAGCACCTGGCTCCTGGCTCCTGCCATCAGACAAGCGCGGTGCGCCGGCCGCAGCGCACCGACCGCGGCAGCCATTGGAGGGTGAACCAATGGCAAGGAAGACCTTTCTCTCTGTCTCTCTCTCTCACTGTCCACTCTGCCTGTAAAAAAAAAAAAAATAGCATAAAGAAGACTTCTGTTTGGCATTTTGGTCTCTTTTTTGGGGAGGGAGTTTTGCAGATTTAAAAAAATTTATTTTAATTTTTAATTAGTTTTTAATAGTTTTGATGATTTGTAGATACAATTTAAGAACATAAGTGGCTGGCATTGTGACATAGCAAGTAAAGCTGCTGCTTGATTTATTATTTAGATATTTATTCTTTTTTAACTTTTATTTAATGAATATAAATTTCCAAAGTACAGCTTATGGATTACAATGGCTTTTCCCCCCCATAACTTCCCTCCCACCCGCAACCTTCCCCTTTCCCGCTCCCTCTCTCCTTCCATTCACATCAAGATTCATTTTCAATTCTCTTTATATACAGAAGATCAGTTTAGCATATATTAAATAAAGCTTTCAACAGTTTGCACCCACATAGAAATACAAAGTGAAAAATACTGTCAGAGTACTAGTTATAGCATTAAATCACAATGTACAGCACATTAAGGACAGAGATCTTACATGAGGAGTAAGTGCACAGTGACTCCTGTTGTTGACTTAACAAATTGACACTCTTGTTTATGGCATCAATAATCACCCTAGGCTCTTATCATGAGTTGCCAAGGCTATGGAGGCCTATGGAGTTCGCCGACTCTGATCATATTTAGACAAGGTCGTACTCAGAGTGGAAGTTCTCTCCTCCCTTCAGAGAAAGGTACCTTCTTCTTTGATGACCTGTTCTTTCCACAACATGTTCAAGAAGTAAGATACATGTAACACAAGGGTGGGAAGGGGAAAGTGGAATCAAACTGTAGCAAGACCCTTGCTTCCTTAGTCAAGGATGTGTATTGAAATTTTTAAGATATAGTATGAATGTAAGAATAAATATCTATGATATTTTATTAATTGATATTATTAATTGATTAATTAATGATGTTTTATTAATACTATATCTATGATATTTATTCTTACATTCATACTATATCTTAAAAATTTAAATACACATCCTTGACTAAGGAAGCAAGGGTCTTGCTACAGTTTGATTCCACTTTCCTCTTCCCACCTTTGTGTTGCAGGTATTGTAATTCTTGAACATGCTGTAAATCCCACAAGATATTAATATTATTATGTTTTTAAGCAGTCAGCATTTTTAGTCCTTACCCACATATTTATAATTTTTGTTTTTATTACATCTTGCATTTTCATGCTTCCAGATTTCTTCATTCCTATTCAACTTGATGAAGTTTGCTTCATAGTTATCATAGCATTGCATTGCTAACAACTAACTCTCTCTGCTTTTGGCTATTCTAATATGTGTCAATTTCACTTTGATTTTTTAAGGATACTTTTACTGGACATGGAATTCTAACAGAATTAGAAATTGAAGGACACTTTTCCTAGGTACAAAGTTCTTATTCTAGGGGCTGGCATGGTGGTGTAGTGAGTAAAGTCACTACATGCAATGCCAACATCCCATGTGGAGCCGGTTCATGTCCTGGATGCTCCACTTTTGATCCAGCTCCCTGCTAATAACCTGGCCATCTAGAGAGTGAACCAGAACATGAATGATATCTCTCTCTGGCTGTCTGTCCCTCTCTCTGTAACTTTGACTTTCAAACAAATAAGTAAATCTTTAACAAATTCTTCAACAAATTTTACATATCATCCCATTGTTTCTGCTCCCATAATTTCTTTTGCGAAATCAGATATATATCTTACTGTTTATTCAGTGTAACTTTTTTCCTTAGCAGATAGGGGAGTGAAGTAGAAAATACTCATGAAGAAAATAAAAGGAAATATAGTGGTGTATGATACCTGAGATGATTTTTCTTCACTGAAGTGTTTGCATTTTGATTTTCTAGTTAATGAAAGGTTTATTTTATTAAGACTTTCTTCTATAGAAAAATACTTCAGAGAAAATACCTAGCATCTACAAATCTGTGACCATCAATACTTCCAAGGAGATGATGTGCTTCAGTGACTTCCCTATACCTGATCATTTTCCCAACTACATGCACAACTCCAAAGTCATGGACTACTTTAAGATGTATGCCAAACACTTTGACCTCTTGAGCTACATCCGTTTTAAGGTAAAAACTAAATGAATTATTGCATAGTAAGTGTGCATATGAGGGCATGTGTGCAGGCACACTCACTTGCGCATCCATGGAAGTTATATTTGGCATCCTTCCTATGATCAAAGAAAAACATCATTAGGGAGTGTCTGCCCTAGAAAATAATTGATTATAGCAAATTTAACTTTTAGAGTCTTCACTTGAATGTGGAGTTGTAGAATTTTGCTCAGCAGAACCTATACTGATAATATTTTGGTGTGATAGAGGAAGGGCTCTCTCTCTTAGCCTTAAATTCAAAATGTTTAATGACTTTGAAGAATGGCAATAATAATTGAACCAAATTACCTTGCTTGTACAACAAAAACTAAATCATATAAACAACACAAGAATGAATTTTTCAGATCCATGTTGTCCTCATATTCTATCTACCACCCCCACTCCCAACTCATACAATCACAATCCATCTCTGTAATTATGATACAGCAGTAATTCTGCCCTGAAACTTGAAAGCCAAATCTACCAAAAATGGATGAGTCTGAAAAATACAAAGAATACTATATTTTTAGAAGTCTTCTTGGAAGGAAATATTATTTCAATTATTTTTTTATTTCACAGTTAAGTTTCAACTTTTCTTTTTTTATTTTATTTTATTTTTTATTTTTGACAGGCAGAGTGGACAGTGAGAGAGAGAGAGACAGAGAGAAAGGTCTTCCATTGCCGTTGGTTCACCCTCCAATGGCCGCCGCGACCGGCGCACTGTGGCCAGCGCACCATGCTGATCCGATGGCAGGAGCCAGGTGCTTATCCTGGTATCCCATGGGGTGCAGGGCCCAAGTGCTTAGGCCATCCTCCACTGCACTCCCGGGCCACAGCAGAGAGCTGGCCTGGAAGAGGGGCAACTGGGACAGAATCAGGCGCCCCGACCGGGACTAGAACCTGGTGTACCTGTACCGCTAGGCGAAGGATTAGCCTATTGAGCCGAGCCGTGGCACCGGCTCAACTTTTCTATTACTATGGGAAACTACATTTTTGATGAATATCCATAATATTCTAAAATTTTACCCCCACAAAAATCACTCTGAAGGTACCCAGGAATGGGAATTGAATGAGTGTGACTACTTTAGATGTGTGGTGTTATGCACATTTATGGGATTGGAGGGAGAGTGTAAACATGAGGATTATGATACAGTATCATCTACGCTTGTGCCCTTGATTTCAGACCGAAGTGAGGAGTGTTAGAAAGCATCCAGATTTTTCTTTCAGTGGACAATGGGATGTTATTGTGGAGAGTGATGGGAAACAGGAGACTCTGATCTTTGATGGGATCTTGGTGTGCAGTGGGCATCACACGGACCCTTACTTACCACTTCAGTCCTTCCCAGGTATGTCACTAAGACTCTGTTTGCTGCCAATGTACATTCCAAATAATTTATAGGGAAAAATAATTGCACATGAATTTTATGACTAGAGTTAGTGAAATTTCTCTCTTTGTTAACAAAATATAGAGCAGTTAGTTTTTTTACTTTTGAGAGTTATCAGAGAAATTTTACTAACTTTAGTCATAAAATTCATGTGCAAATGGCTACAACAGTCTTGGCGGGGCCAGGCTGAAACCAGGAACCAGGAGATTCATTCAGGTCTGCCAAGGATTTCGGCCATCTTTCATGGCTTTCCCAGACACGTTATCAGGGAGCTGGATTGAAGTGAAGCAGCAGGGACTTGAACCAGGGTCCTCAATGGATGCCAGCGCTGCAAGCCACAGCTTTACCTGCTACACCACAGAGCTGTCCCCACAACTTCTGTTTTTTATTTATAATAGTTTCATCTAGTCTTTAAGATGTAACAAAAATTAGCCTATATTCATTTTAGTTTTATGTTCATTCATTTAATCTCACTTTCTCCCAGAGAAAGTGAAATTAATAAAATAAGGGACAAATGATAACACAAGAAGCAAGAAACTTACTGATCCTTTACAATTCTCCATCTCAGAGAAGACTATTACTTTAAACATCCTCCCCAACTAACCGAG
This sequence comes from Sylvilagus floridanus, assembly GCA_949820135.1. Lineage (NCBI taxonomy): Eukaryota > Metazoa > Chordata > Mammalia > Lagomorpha > Leporidae > Sylvilagus > Sylvilagus floridanus. The sequence goes on from OX463225.1 coordinate 128,114,079, forward strand.
CCCTGTCCCCTTACACCTGCTGCCTTTGCTCTCCGTTTCCCTTAGTGCTTCAGTGGCCTAATCTTAGAGCCTTCCCATGACGCCTAACAGCCATCAGGAGACACTCTTTGAGATTGAGGCCAATCAAAAATAGAAGGGTCCTGGATGGACATCAAGAGATTTAGACTTGGATTTCAGTTATTCAGCTAAGTAGCTGTGTTATGTTTACATACCAATACAATCTTTTGTAAAACAAAAATGTCTTTTTCTGAATGTTAAAATGTAATGTATGCTGAAAATCATTATATTAATTATCATATAATCTATGGATTCCATTAATAACCATTATATACTTATTTACCTATCAGCTTCTTTTTGATTTGCTTCCTGGCTGAGAGACATTCCCTATAGAGAGCCCCATGGGATATGTATGCTTGGATAGATTTCAGGGGAGGAAGACAAACTTGTACAGAATGCAACAGTGTTGAAGGATTTTAGACACAGATTGAAGTCTCTTATGAAGTCCTCAGCACAGCCAGGGACAGCATGGGGACTTTAAGTACTAGGAAGGCAGAGAGATGTCAAATTGATAAAGAAAAGTCTTATAATCTTGTTAGAGAATAGAGAAACAAAACAAAACAGCAACCAGTTTCCTGCTTCTTATTTTGCTTCAAATTATACAGGACAATGTGATCATGAACAAAATTAAATCAGAATAACATTGTTGAGAGATTTCGATTTTGCGTAGGTCCAAAGCAGACAGATATATCATTCACTAAATACTTTATAAGGTTACTAGTCTATGTTTGGAATCCAAGGTGGCTAATTCTGAGTTTATATCCTCTTTCCCTGAGCTCCAAGGGTAGTTTTAGAACAGAGGTTGATATTCAATTCACTGACCCAAATTCAAAGGCATGGTCTTTCAGATTATTCTCTACATATAGTCCATCTGGTGAAAAATACTTCTTTTTTAAGACTTATTTATTTATAAACTTAAAAGTCAGAGTTGCAGCCACAGAGAAAGGGAGAGAGAGAGAAAGAGCAAGAGAATCTTTGTTCTACTGGTTCACTCCCCATGGAGGCCACGGCTGGGGCTGGTTCAAGCAGATGCCAGGAGCCTGGAACTCCATCCAGGTCTTCCACATCAGTGGCTGTGTCCCAAGCACATGGGCTGTCCTCTGCTGCTTTCCCAGATGCATTAGCAGAGAGATGGATTGGATGTGGAGCAGCCAAGACTCAAACTGGCCCCCATCTGGGATGCTGGCATCACAGGCAGAGGCTTAACTCACTGAGTCACAACACCAGCCCAAAAAAGTACCTCCAGTAAGAATTTCTCTTCTTCCAACACAGGCATTGAAAAATTTAAAGGCTGTTATTTTCACAGTCGGGAATATAAAAGTCCTGAGGAGTTTTCGGAAAAGAGAATCATTGTGGTTGGCATTGGGAATTCTGGAGTGGATATTGCCGTGGAGCTGAGTCATGTAGCCAAACAGGTCTGTTTCCTGACCACATTGAATGAGGACCTAATTGATGGAAAATCCAATCTACTAGATCTTCATATATTCTTCTTGTGTTTACTTACTTTATTTGTTATCATTTATCATCAACTTTTAGCAGAAATTATAACTAAATCACTTACAGTGGATTTAGTTTTTAAATTTTAATAAGCACTTAAAGGTAAATTCCCGGTCACTAGCACCCATGTAATCTATGTTTTACTTCCCAGATTTGACACATAAAAACTGAGATTCAACATGATCACCTGAAGATTGCAAAACCATCAATAATCAAACAAACAAATCAGTGTATTACCAAATTGCATCAGAATGCAGAAGAGTGTCCAAATATATTACTTAATTATTTGAAAAGTAATATTGGTTGCATTCAGTTAAGCAAGACATCATAGTACTGAACAGTTTGATTAACGTTTTTAATATATGCTTTTACTTTGAAGTAAATAATATATGATAGTTAATTCATATTATTAGTAGTTATTAATTCATATTGATTATATAATAGTTAAATTCACTTCTAAATTCAAACCTTCGTTGTACAGCCATATTAATATTTAGTATTTTTTAAAAAGTTATTCAGAAGCATACAGACTGATGAGTGAAACCTTTTATTTTTCATTAATAAATGTGATATCATAGATGCAGCCATTTTTCTAAAAACAGTAGGCAGCTTTGTCAAAGTACAGCATGGTGATCAATGCAACGTATTTTACTCCTTCAATAGCCAACATTCTTAACTGGTTAATGAATAAAATAATACTACTCTGTTTCCCTCAGGTATTTCTCAGTACTAGGCGAGGATCATGGATCTTACATCGTGTTTGGGATAATGGGTATCCCATGGATAGTTTACTTTTTACTCGGTTCAATACTTTCCTCAAGAAGATAATAACTACCGCCTCAACAAATAACCACCTAGAAAAGATCCTGAACTCACGATTCAATCATGCACTCTATGGCCTGCAGCCTCAACACAGGTGATGAGCAAGGGGTCTTAATCTGTGTGATTATGCATGGGTGTAAAAAGGAATTTGTCCCAAAGATAACTCAACTTCTGGCAATTAATACTAATTTTTGCCAATTAATGTCAAGAATTAATTAACATGAGGCACTCATAACATGCATGTCATACATATAATAGCAGATAAATGTGAGTAAATGACATCAGGAAGGATGTGCTGCCCTGTCTTTGACCAGACTTCAAATGTAGCAGAGAAAGACATGAAAACTTGTTGGAGCAAGGAAATGCAATGGATGCTGTGACATGCACCAGGGAAGGTTACAGTGAGGCACAAAATAGGACATAGTCAAATTTAATAAAGCTTGGGGTGAAAATGTCAAGAAAGACCACACAGACGGAGAACTGGCCAAGGGTCTTCCTTAGTGTGAGCACCTCTGTGGCTCCAGGTTTTTCCATGGTGGTTGCTGGGTTCGGAAATCATCTGCCACTTCTAGTGCGACCATGCAAGTGTGAGTCAGTACTATACTAAGTTAAGAAAAGGAAAAGGATAGGACGAAGCAAAAGTGTTTGAAGATATTAAACGAAAGTGTTTTGATTTGGGTATATCCTCTGGACAGCGCATGCGGGCTCCTTAATGCCCAAAGTCATATGATAGTGGTATTTGGAAGTTGGACCTCTTGGGGATAAACTGGGTTATATGAAGTGGTGAGAGTGGGACCCCATGATGGTATTAATGACTTTATGAGAGGAGAAAGAGAATCCTAAGTTATCAAGCTTGTTCTATCTAACCCTGTGATGCCCTGTGTCACAGCAGGACTCTACAGGGAGTCTCCACCAGTCAGAAGACCCTCAACAAACACAGCCCCCTGATCTTGGATGTCCAGAGCCATGAGCTGAATAAAACTATGCTCTTTATAAATGACCCAATCTGTGGTATTACCATAACAAAAGAAAAGAGACTTAGACAAAAAGTATCTACCGAATACAAACCCTAGGAATGGCAGTCTAAGATTATAAAACAGTAATTATTTTTTCCTTACATGAATACATGAATACTTAATTGTCTCTAATGGCAATTTTTTTTTTTTTTGGACAGGCAGAGTGGACAGTGAGAGAGAGAGAGACAGAGAGAAAGGTCTTCCTTTTCCATTGGTTCACCCCCTAATGGCCACCACGGCCGGTGCACCACACTGATCCAAAGCCAGGAGCCAGGCACTTCTCCTGGTCTCCCATGGGGTGCAGGGCCCAAGCACTTGGACCATCCTCCACTGCCCTCCCAGGCCACAGCAGAGAGCTGGCCTGAAAGAGGAGCAACCAGGACTAGTACCCGGGGTGCCAGCGCCACAGGCGGAGGATTAGCCAAGTGAGCCACAGGGCCTAGCAACTTTTAAAGAAACCTTTTATTTAAGGAATACAAACTTCGTGCATTTCATAAGTTCAACTTTAGGAACATAGTGATTCTTCCTACTGTACCCCCCCTCCCACCCACAATCCCATCGCTCTTCCTCTTCTCTCTCCTTTTCTCAGTCTAATTTTCAATTAACTTTTTACACAGAAGTTTAACTCTATACTAAGTAAAGAGTTCAATAAATTTTATGAAAAAAAAAAAAACCTGTTTCTCAACAGTCCAGACAAGGGCTGGACTTCAAAAACATGGGATCTCAAAGTTAATTTCACTTCTTTTTTATGCATTCTTTCTTTTTTTTGGAGAAATTTAATAGACATTAAAGAATAATCCAAGAATGATACATCTTTTGTGATCACTTAGACATAATGATAACTTATGAGACATAAGAATAACCTCCATTCTATCTATATGATCATTTTAACACTTAATCTTATCCCTATATTCACTTTAGCACTTAAAATGCTAATGTACTCCCCAGCTTAAGAGGATTTGTGGTGCCATGGCAAGCTTTCAAACTGCATCCTTAGAAGCATGTCTGTAGGAATGTATACAGACTTAACAGCTTTACAGTTACAAACGTCACACACTTCCTAATTACAACTTTAGGAACATGATGATTCTTCCTACTGTGCCCCCTTCCCATGCACATTCCCACTGCTCTTCATCCTCCTTTTCTTATTCCTACCTTATTTCTTACTATGTTTATTTTCTTTTTTTTCTTTTTTTTTTTTTTTTTTTGCAGGCAGAGTGGACAGTGAGAGAGAGAGACAGAGAGAAAGGTCTTCCTTTTGCCGTTGGTTCACCCTCCAATGGCCGCCGCGGCTGGCGCGCTGCGGCCGGCGCACCGCACTCATCCGATGGCAGGAGCCAGGAGCCAGGTGCTTTTCCTGGTCTCCCCATGGGGTGCAGGGCCCAAGCACCTGGGCCATCCTCCACTGCACTCCCGGGCCACAGCAGAGGGCTGGCCTGGAAGAGGGGCAACCGGGACAGATCCGGCGCCCCGACCGGGACTAGAACCCGGTGTGCCGGCGCCGCAAGGCGGAGGATTAGCCTGTTGAGCCACGGCGCCGGCCTGTTTATTTTCAATTAACATTATACACATGATTAACTCTGGGATAAGTAAAGAGCTCAACAAATAGTATGAAAAAGCAAAAATTTCTCAACAATCAAGACAAGGGCTGTTCAAAGCCATTGCTTCTCAAAATGTAAGTTTCACTTCTACAGATAGCCTTTTAGTTGCTCTATTAGTTATCATGGGTCAAGGAGAACATATGGTAATTGTCCCTTTCAGACTGGCTTGTTTCTCTAAGTATGATGTTTTCTGGATTTATCCATTTGTTGCAAATGACCAGATTATTTTTAATGCTGTGTAGTATTCCATGGTGTACATATTCCATAATTTCTTTATCCAGTCTTTGGTTGACAGGCATTTGGATTGATTCTGTCTTAGCTATTGTGAATTGAGTTGCTATAAACATGGGGGTACAGATAACTCTTTTATTTGCTCATTTCTTTTTTTTTTTTTTTGACAGGCAGAGTGGACAGTGAGAGAGTGAGAGACAGAGAGAAAAGTCTTCCTTTGCCATTGGTTCACCCTCCAATGGCTGCCGCGGCCGGCGCACCACGCTCATCCAATGGCAGGAGCCAGGTGCTAGGTGCTTTTTCCTGGTCTCCCATGGGGTGCAGGGCCCAAGCACTTGGGCCATCCTCCACTGCACTCCCGGGCCACAGTAGAGGGCTGGCCTGGAAGAGGGGCAACCAGGACAGAATCTGGCGCCCCGACCAGGACTAGAACCCGGTGTGCTGGCGCCGCAAGGCGGAGGATTAGCCTGTTGAGCCACGGCGCCGGCCTTATTTGCTCATTTCATTTCCTTGGGTAATTTCCCAGGAGTGGGATGGCTGGGTCATATGGTAGGTCTATATCAGATTTCTGAGGTATCTCCACAGTGGCTTTACCAGTTTACATTCCCAACAACAGTGGATTAGAGTATTTTTCCTCTACATCCTCACCAGTTTGTTATTTGTTGATTTTTCTATGAAAGCCGTTTTAACGAGGGTGATGTGAAACCTCATTTTGGTTTTGATGTGCATTTATCTGATGCTAGTGATCCATTTTTTCATGTGTCTGTTGGCCATTTGGATTTCCTCTTTTGAAAAATGTCTCTTTAAGTCCTTTGCTCATTTCATCACTGGGTTGTTTGTTTTGTTGCTGTTGAGTTTCATGATCTCTTTATGAATGTTCTGGTTATTAATCCTTTATCAGCTGTCTAGTTTGCAAATAATATCTTGCATTTTGTCAGTTGCATCTTCAGTTTGCTGAGTGTTTCTTTTGCAGTGCAGAAGATTCTCTATTTTATGTAATCTCATTTTTCAACGCTAGCTTTGATTGCCTGTGCCTCTGGGGTCTTTTCCAAGAACTCTTTGCCTATGCCAATACCTTGTAAGATTTCTCCAGTGTTCTCTAATAATTTGAATATATATATTCATAAATTTGGTTCATTAATCCATTTTGAGACACTTTTTGTGTAAGTTGTAAGGTATGGGTCTTGCTTCATACTTCTGCATTTGGAAATACAGCTTTCCCAGAACCATTTTTTGAAAATACTGTCCTTATTCCAGGGATTGGTTTTAGTGCCTTTGTCAAAGATCAATTGGTTGTAGATGCCTGGATTAACTTCTGGCATTTCTATTCTGTTCCGATGGTCCATCCATCTGTTTTTGTACCAGTACCAGAATGTTTTGATTATGACTGTCCTGTAGTATGTCTTGAAATCAGATATTGTGATGCCTTTGACTTTGTTTTTGTTGTACAAGATGGCCTTAGCTATCCAGGGTCTCCTGTGTTTCCATATGAATTTCAACATAATTTTTTTCTACATCTTAGAAGAATGTCCATGGTATTTTGATTGGTATCATATTAAATCTATAAATTGCTTTCAGTAGTATGGACATTTTGATTATATTGATTCTTCCAATCCATGAATATGGAATGTTTTTCCATATTTTTGGTATCTTCTATTTCTTTCTTTAATGTTTTGTAATTCTCATCATAGAGAACTTTGACATACTTGGTTAAATTTATTCCAAGATACTCGTATTTTTTTAAACTATTGTGAATGGGATTGATCTTAGAAGTTCTTTCTCAGTCATGGCATTGTTTGTGTATACAAAGGCTATTGATCTTTGTATATTGATTCCATGTCCTGCTACTTTACCAAACTTTTCTAGGAGTTCCAATAGCCTCTTAGTGGAGTCTTTTAGATCCCCTATGTATAGAATCATGTCATCTGCAAATAAGGATAGTTTGACTTCCTCTTTACCAATTTGTATCCCTTTGATTTCTTTTTTCTGACTAATGGCTTTGGCTAAGATTTCCAGAACTATGTTAAATAGCTTTGGTGAGAGTGTGCATCCTTGTCTGGTACCAGATCTCTGTGGAAATGTTTCCAAATTTTCCCCATTCAAAAGGACGCTGGCCATGGGTTTCTTATAAATGCTTTCTTTGTGTTGAGGAATGTTCCTTCTATACTCAATTTTCTTAGAGTTTTCATCATGAAAGGGTGTTGTATTTTATCAAATGCTTTTGCTGAATTTATTGAGATAATCAGATGGTTTTTGCTCTTCAGTTTGTTAATGTGATGTATCACATCGATTGATTTGCAAATGTTTAACCAACCCTGCATACCCGGGATAAATCTCACTTGGTCTGGGTGGATGATCTTTCTGATGTGTTGTTGGATTCAGTTGGATAATATTTTGCTGAGGATTTTTTCCATCTATGTTCATCAGAGATATCGGTCTATATTTCTCTTTCTCTGTTTGATCTTTCCAAGTTTGGGTATTAAGATGAGTCAGGCTTCATAAGGAGATTGAGAAAATTCTCTCCTTGTTTTGAATAAACTGAGAAGAATTGGAATTAGTTCTTCTTAAATGTCTGGTAGAATTCAACAGTGGTGCCATCCAGTTCTGGTGTTTTCTTTGTTAGGAGTGTGTTTATTACTGATTCAATCCCTGTCTTTTTAGGTTTCATTACTTAATTATGGTAGATTGTGTCTTTCTAGGAATCTATCCATTTCTTCTAGGTTTTCTAGTTTGTTTGCAAATGGTTCGTTGTAGTAATTTCTGATGATTCTTTTTATTTCTGTGGTATCTGTTGTTACATTTCTTTTTTTATTTAATAAATGTAAATTTACATAGTGTAACTTTTGCATTGTTGTTGCTTTTCCCCCCATAACCTCCCTCCCACTTGCAGCCATCCCATCTCTGATTTTATTGATTTGGGTCTTTTCTTTTTTTTAATTTTTTTTTGGTTAGTTGCACCAATGGTGTATCAATTTTGTTTAATTTTCAAAAACCCAGATTTTCATTTCACTGATTTTCTGTATTTTTTGTTTCAATTTTATTTCTTCTCTAATTTTAATTATTTCTTTTTTCCTACTAGTTTTGGATTTGGTTTGTTGTTGATGTTCTAGGTCCTTGAGATGCACTGATAGCTTATTTGTTTGTTACCTTTTTAGTTTCTTCATGTAGGCACCAATTGCTATGAAATTCCCTTTTAACACTGTTTTGGCTATACCCCATAAATTTTGATATGATATATTTCCATCTTCCATTTGTTTCCTTAAATTTTTTATTTCTCTTTTGATTTCTTCCATGACATACTGTTCATTCAAGAGCATGTTCTTCAGTCTCCATGTGTTTACATGTGTTCTAGAGATTCTTGAGTAGTTGATTTCTAGTTTCATTCCATTATGGTCTGAGAAGGTGCATGGATTGATTTCAATTTTTTTGAATTTGCTGATATATGCTTTGTGGCCTAGCATATGGCATATCCTAGAGAATGTTCCTTGTACTGATAAGACTAATGTGTATTGCTCCTCTGTGGGGTGAAAGCTTCTGTAGATATCTGTTAGGTACATTTAGTCTATAGTGTTAATTAGCTCTGTTGTTTCCTGATTGATTTTCTGTGTGGTTGATCTGTTCATTGTTGAGAGTGGGATACTGAAGTCTTCTGTTATTATTGTATTGGACTCTATATCTCCCTTTAGGTCTATTAACATTTTTTACATAGCCAGGAGTCCTGTAATTGGGTACATATGCATTTGTTATAGTCACATATTCCTGTCAGATTGATCCCTAAATCATTACATAGTGCCCTTCTTCATCTCTTTTAACATTTGTTATGTTAAAGTCTGTTTTGTCTGATATTAAGATGGCAACACCACCTCTTTTTTGGCTTCTGCTAGCATGGACTATCTTTTTCCATCCTTTCACTTTCAGTCTGCATGTATCTTTGTTGGTGAGATGTGTTTCTTCTAAGCAACATATAGATGGATCTTGTTTTTCAATCCATTCAGCCAGTCTGTATCTTTTAAATAGAGAACTGAGGCCATTTACATTCAAGGTGACTATTGATAAGTAGTGACCTGACCCTGTCATTTTTCTGTAAATACTGCTATTGTCTACTTTGGATTTCTTTGGATTTCTATTGGTGGTTTTCTGCTTTCTCATTCATAATAATGGCTATCTTTCTTTGTTTCAGTGTGTAGTACTTCCTTAAGCATCTTCTGTAAGCCTGGATGAGTGTCAACAAATTCTTTCAATTTCTGTTTGTTATGGAAGGTCTTTATTTCACCTTCATTCATAAATGAGAGCTTTGCAGGGCACAGTATTCTGGGTTGACAGCTTTTTTCTTTTAAGACTTGTACTGTATCAGCCATTTCCTTCTGGCCTGTAGTTTCTGATGAAAAGTCAGCTATGAGTCTAAGTGGCGACCTTCTGAAAGTGATCTGTCATTTCTCTCATGCCCATTTTAGAATCTTTTCTTTATATTTTACTATGGAAAGTTTGACTACAATGTGTCATGGTAAGGGTCTGTTCTGGTAATGTTTGTTAGCAGTTCTATGTGCTTTCTCTATTTGAATATCCCTCTCTGTCTCCAAATTGGGGAAATTTTCTGTAATTATTTCACTGAATAGGTTTTCTGTTCCCTTCTCTTTTTTCCATGTCTTCAGGCATTCCTAAGACAGATATGTTGGGTCATTTGATAGTATCCCAAAGGTCTACAACACTGTTTTTAAGTTTTTTATTTTATTGTTTCTTTTTGTCTGACTGTAAGATTTCCAAGGATTTGTCTTCTACTTTGGATATTCTTTCTTCTGCCTCATCAAGTCTGCTGTTAAGATTTCCACTGCATTTTTTATTTGCTCCATTCAATTCTTCATTTCTAAAACTTCATTTTAATTTATCTTTATATTCTCAATTTCCTGGGAAAAATTTTCATTCATGTCATGTATGGTTTTCCTTAGATCATGGACTTGTTTCTGATTTTTTTGAGTAATCTTATGATTAATTTTCTGAATTCTATTTCTGGCATTTCCTCAATCTCTTCATCTTCACATTATAATATTGAGCTGTTGCTGTGTTCCTCTGTGAGTGTCATGGTGGCTTACTTATCTTTTTTTAATTAATTATTTTTTAAGGAATTAACATTTCATTTGTACAACTTTAGGAATATAGTTATTGTTCCCACCATACTCGCCCTCCCAGCCACACTCCTACCCCATCCCATCCTCCCTCTCCCCTTTCCAGTGTTGTACCTGAACGAGTGCAAACAAAGAAGCACCACACACTGATAAAATTTGATTGTCCTTTATTGCCAGCAGTGGAGAGCAAGCTCATGCCCTAAAGAACTCTCCACCCTGAAGTCCAAAGCAACGGTTTTTAGGGGCAAAAACCACAAAATAAGGAGGGGGATACATGGTTGCTAGGATCGGGGGGGAATACAAAACTACCAGAGTCAAGCTAACCTAAAACCTATGTGAAACTAGTATCCATTATAATCTTGACAATACCAATTACAATCTTAACAATTTCAATTATAATCTTGACATTAATCCAGGTGTCGGCTTAAATCATATGTAGGGCATAGACAAATTACATTTTTAACATGAACCCAGGTGCAGCCTATCTGCTTCCAAGCTTGAGCAAGCATGCTAGGGAGTTTCTATGCTTTGCCAAGTGTGATGCAGGTTGCCAAGTGTGAGGTAGTGGACTGCTGTTGACTTAGTGCTTCAGATCATAGTTTCAGACCAGAGTCTCACGGTGGGAGTGGGGAAAGTTTTCTCAGGATGGAGTCTCAGGTGCTCCAACATGGAGCCCCTACTGTCAAGGTGTTATTCATTAGTAGCATTCTTTATTAAGATTCATTTTCAATTAAGTTTGTACACCGAAGACCAACTCTATACTAAGTAAAGATTTCAACAATGTGCACACACATTCACACACACACACACACACACCCCTGTTTGAGAACAAGTATCACAGTCAATTTTCATAATACAACTCTTTGAGGGCAGAGGTCCTGCATGGAGAGTTAGTGCACAGTGACTCCTGTTGTTAATTTAACAATTGTGACATCAGTGACCACCCAAGGCTCTTGACATGAGCTGCCTAGGCTATGGAAGCCTTATGTCTTGAGTTTTGACTGTTGTTTTTCATCAGTTGAGGGGTTGATTTTTAATTTTTCTTCTGTTGGTTTTCATCTTTGGGATTATGCTTCTTTTGTGATTTCCTGGAGCATCTACCCTTTCCATGCATACCAGGAGGAAGTGGTAGATGTGGCCGAGGGACTCTGGTTAATGCTCTAAGGTGGGGCTAGGTTCCAGGATGACACCAGCATTGGGCATGGTGGAACTTCAAAGCCAGCTATGCCTTACATCTTTCTGAGTAGCTACAGAGGCCCCATTATCTCAGCATATAGAGCTCCCATAGACGCTGACACAAGAGGGCGCTGGTGGTGTGGGCACTTTGTTCTTTTGTATTTGCCAGACCATCTTCCCACTGAGCTCTGGGGCAGTGGACACTGTGAGCTGTTCCCTCTGTTGGATCACACGTGCACACTAGAGTCCCTGCTCCAGTGTCTGCCCGTTGCTACTGGCAGCACTGCACTCCCGTGTCCCGTCTCTGTGATCTGTTACGTACCCCCTACAGGCTTCTGAGTTGTACCATTGATTTAAAATGGCGCCCGCCCCCTCTCCCAACCGAGGTCTTGTTTTGGAGAGATTTGTTTGAATCAGTTGCCTCCCTTCATTTTCATTAGGACCTTGGGTGACCACAGCAACTGCGACAAGCTCTCTCTGGCAGTATCCCCTCCATCCCCATGGACTGGTGCAGACCAATGCCTCCCCAATCCCTCCCCAACCCCACGCCGTCTTAGTAATGCCGCGGGATCAGGATCTGGCTGTACATGGGAGCACTCGCCACAGTTTCAAGCCATTCCCCTCCTCCCATGGTACTTTCCGTGATTTCCTCTTCTCTTCTCCACAGAGTGTGTACCTCCTATTTATTCTCTCTGATTTTTTTTAAAGATTTATTCATTTATTTGAAAGGCAGAGTTACAGAGAGGCAGAGGTAGAGAGGTTGGTCTTCCATCTGCTGGCCGCATGGCCAAAGCTGTGCTGATCCAAAACCAGGAGCTTCTTCTGGGTTTCTGAGCAGGTGCAGGGGTCCAAGGACTTGAGCCATCTTCTACTGCTTCCCTCTCCCCGTGCCTCCCCAGCCATCTCAGTAATGCTGTGGGATCAGGCTCTACGCAGCAGCTCTCTCTGTGTGCAGCAGCACTCACCAGAGTTTCAAGCCTTCTCCCGTGGTACTTCCCCAGCGATTTCCTCTTATCTTCACAGAGTGTGTGCCTCCTACTTATTCTCTCTACTTTTTAAAAAAGATTTGTTTATTTGAAAGGCAGAGATACAGAGGCAGAGGGAGAGAGAGAGAGAGAGAGAGAGAGAGAGAGAGAGAGAGAGAGAGAGAAAGGTCTTCCATCTGCTGGCCGCAATGGCCGAAGCTGCGCCTATCAGAAGCTAGGTGCTTCTTCCAGGTCTCCCAAGAGGGTGCAGGGACCCAAGGACTACTGCTTCCCACTCCCCGTGCCTCCCCAGCCATCTCAGTAATGCCTGGGGCTCAGGCTGCAAGCGGCAGCTCTCTGTATGTGCGGCAGTACTCACCACAGAGTTCTTCCCATGGTACTTCCCCAGGAGTTTCCTCTTCTCTTCTCCACAGTGTGTACCTCCTACTTATTCTCTCTGCTTTTTTTTTTTTAAGATTTATTTATTTATTTGAAAGGCAGAGTTACAGAGAGGCAGAGGGAGAGAGAGAGAGATCTTCATCCGCTGGCTGCAATAGCCAAAGCTGCACCAATTCCACATGGGTGCAGGGGCCCAAGCACTTGGGCCATCCTCTACTGCTGTCCCAGCCATAGCAGAGAGCAGGATCAGAAGTGGAGCAGCCAGAACTCGAACTGGTGCCCATATGGGACTCAGGTACTGTAGACGGAGGGTTTACCAGGTGTCATAGAGCCAGTATTATTGTATAAGAATGCTATGATTTTTTAGTTGATTTTGTGTCCTGCAACATTGGTGGATTCTCTTATCAGTTTTAATAATCTCTTGATGCATTTTTTTGGTTTTCCTTTATAAAGGATCATGGCATGTGCAAACAGGGTCAGTTTTAATTCCTCCTTTCTGATTTGTATATCTTTTATTTCTTTCTCTTGCCTGATGGCTGTGGCTAAAACTTCCAGAACTATATTGAATAAAAGTAGTGAGAGTAGGCATCCTTTCTGGTTTCAGATCTATTGGAAATGCTTCCAACTTTTCCTCATTCAGTATGATGTTGTTTGTGTGCTTGTTATATATAGTCTTTTTGTTGTTGTTGAGATATATTCTTTACATATCTAATTTTCAAAATATTTTTTTCATGTGTGGAAGTTGTATTTTACAACAAGAACCTTCTTTGCATCTATTGAGGCAATCATAAGGTTTTAGCCTTCGCTTTATTGATGTTATGTTTCACATTTCTTGATTTGCATATGTTGAACCATGCCTGCATCTCTAGAATAAATCTTGCTTTGTCAAGATGAATGATCTTTTTGATGAATCGTTGGATTTTATTTGAGAATTTTAGTACCTATTTTTGTCACAGATATTGGGCGATAATTACCTTTTTTTGTTGCATCCTTGTCTGGTTTGGAATTAAAGTTATGGTGGCCCCACACAATGAGTTTGAAAGGGTTCCCTCCATTTCCATTATTTGAAACAGTTAAAAAAGAATTGGTATTAGTTCTTCCTTAAAAGTTTTGTAAAGTCCAGCAATGAATCCATCTGGTCCTGAGCTTTTCTTTCTTAGAAAACTCTGTATTACTGATTCAATCTCTTTAGTTATTGGTCTGTTCAGGATTTCAATGTCTTCCTGACTCACTTTTGTTGAATGATATGTGTACAAAATCTACCCATTTCTTCTAGGTATTCTAGTTTTTTTTTTTTTTTTTGCAATATAGCAGCTCATAATAGTTCCTAATGATTCTTTGTATTTCTGCAGTATCAATGGTATATATTCTTTTCCATCTCTGGGTTGGTGTGCCTAACAGTGTATCAATTTTGCTTGTCTTTTCAAAAAAACCAGCTCTTTATTTAATTAATATTTTGGATTTAAAAATATTTTGTTTATATCTTCTCTAATTTTCGATATTTCTTTTCTTTTACTAATTTAATAATTTTTTGGCTTGGTTTGTTCTTATATTTCTAGTTCCTTGAGAGATGTTCTTAGATTATTTTTTGAATCCATTCTCTTTTCTTTCTGGAATGAGGAGGTTTCTCGGGCGTTGAGAGCAAGTCCTGCTCGTGCTGTTAATGCACACAGACTTCCAGTCAATAGTCAACTCAGGAGCTTGAGTTGTGAGATCAGTCCTCTGAGGAGCAGGACAGTCTCACAGACTCCAATTCACTGCCCAACTCCAGAGATCAATGAGTAGCACTAATTCAGTGTAGAAGAGGAATGTCTCACAAATGCTATCTGAGAGGGTTACAGGATCTACTAGGGTGACTGAGCAGAACAAGAAGTTTTGGGACACTCTTCACTGGCTACTTGCTGGGCTGGGTGGGGTGAAGGTAGTTTAGGCCTGAGGCATAAGTAAGCTACAGCACTCAAAACCTGGCAGCCTTCACAGGAGAGGTTAGAGCCCTGAGCCCATGCTGGGTCTGGGCAGGGCACAGAAACTCTGGGCCAGAAACCCCAGCAAATAGGAGCAATTGTGCTGTGTTGGGAGGGACACAGAGAGCCCTATTCAAAGCCCCAGTGAGCAAACTGCTGTTGGCTAGGTGGAGTATGGAAGGTTCAAGCCAAAGCCCCACAGGGAATGTGCCAGGTGGGGCCAGAGAGCTCTAGCAGCTGCTCCTGGGAGGGGTAAGAGTCCAGAGGGATACCAGAGATGAGCATGATCAAGCACCTTCAGTTACTGTCAATGCAAAGAGCTGGAGCCAACAGGTATGATGTTTAGTCCATCAGTCCTCCTTGTGCCTGGGGAGTGGGCTGAATTACTGCTCAGAGTAAGCACATGGTCCCAGCAATTTTCACTCATTTGTATGTGTACAACATCCTGAGAACATGCACACTCTGTATTGCATGCTCAGACTTTACTGCAAGATCCACTCTCAGTGCTTGGCAGACTGGGTGGGTACTGGGGAACCCTGACTTAGCCCCCACTGTGTACAAGATCCAGCTGCAACCAGTAGTGTTTCAAATGTCTAGGGGAGGGAAGACAATGAGGAGAAGGTTGATCTCCAAAACAGGGGGGTCAGTCTCCCTTACTTCTAGGATCCTAGGGGCTAAAAATCCCAATTGCCCTACTCCTGCTGAGGTGCAAAGTGCTGTGTGGATGCGGTTGATGGGGATACCTCTGCTCTTGCTCTGTTGGGCCCAGTTGGGCCTGTGGGGTTCAGTCTGCCTTGCTAAACTGCAGGAACGTTCTTGCTACTTTCAGGAATGTTCTTGAGACCCCTAGAAAGAAGATAGGCAAGCGTTTCAGTCTCCTAGTGCAGTATGTCTTGTAATAGTGACTCTCCTCTCAAGATAGTGCCACAGCCCGTGCTCTGGGTGTTGGGGAAGGGGCAGCACAAGTTCCCTCTCTGAATCAAAGGGACTGTGCTTGCATTGTGTGTGTTATCCAGGGAGCTGTCCTTACTGAGCTGTTGCTCTGTGGTGACTGGGTCCCTTCTAGTGAGGATGATCTGCACAGGGATTCTACTGAGGCTCTCCTGACCACCCTTTGCCCTTCAATAGGGATTGCCTCCAACCATGCAGCCAGGGATTCAGATGCTGTTACCACCCATACTGGTTTAACTTTTTGCCTCTCTTCATGCTGTTTGCCCTGGTCTCCTTTGGTGTTCCCAATGTTCTTTTACTACAGTCAAGTGCTATTCCTTGCATACGTACCACAAGCTATAGCTGCTTTGTATTTTCTCAGTAAAAGAGGAGGTAGACACTCGGCTTCTCTATTTGGCCATCTTGGTCTCTAATGTTACCTTTTTAATACATGAAGTTCTTAAATTTTCACTGTTCATCCATGTCTCTCTCTTCCATTGTAATAACTGAGTTTTTAAACTCAATTAAGGAGGTCTTTCTGCCACAGATTGTAAAAGATTTTTGTGCAGAAATCTTACTTTAAAATTTCTATGCATAAGTCTTAAATCAAGAATGTATTTTTTTAGAAACAGTATCAGGGACAGACTGATCTTTTTGTTTAAAGAAATTTTATTTTATTTATTTGAAAGACAGGGCTACAGAGAGAGGTAGAGACAGAGAGAAAGAGTCTTCCATCCACTGGTTCACTCCCCCAAATGGCCAGACCTGAGCCGATTCGAAGCCAGGAGCCACTTTTGGGTCTCCCACATGGGTGCAGGGAACCAAGGACTTGGGCCATCTTCAGCTCTTTTCCTAAGCACACTAGCAGAGAGCTGGATTGGAATTGGAGTAGCTGGGACTTGAACCGGCACCCATATGGGATGCCAGTGCTACGTGTTAGGGCTTTAGCCTGCTGTGCCACAGCACCAGCCCCAAGTATTTATGTTTAACATGGTGACTGTAGGAATCTATTTTTTAAATGCTTGTAGTAAATCTCCCTTTACTTTCAGATTAAGTCCAAATCAAGTGACCTTGCCTTTTTATTCTCCACTCCTTCCCTTAAAATTCCATAAAGCAAACTTAACTGTACATATACATATATATTTGAAAATTTCTATAAATGTGTCTTTTTCATTTATTTTGTGATGCCCCATTTTCAACATAAATCTTACCCATCTGTAACAGTCCTCCTGGTTGTTTACCAAGTAGCTCTTCATCTTTACAAAGGAAGACTGTTAGGACAGTGTGGTCATGTGACATACCTTCCCCTGTAAGAATAGATGGAATCCAATACACAGAGGTTCTGGAAAGGCCTGTGTTTGCCTGGACAATGGGTCACCCTCACAAACATAAAGCTTTGCCCTTTCTCATTCATCTTTTCTCAAACATGAATTCAATGCCTGGAGTTATTTAAGACAATCATTTAGCTGGTTAAAAAAATTTTTGAGTGGGTACTTGTGCCAGGTACCTTTATGACTAATTCTGCTGCAGATGTGTTATGTATCTAACCTGGAGGTTGATTTTGTTTACCAAGAATAACAACATGGTTGGGCATGAAGTAGAGGGAACGGTAAGCATAATCTATGACTTGTTTTCAAGTTATGACTAATAACTATTTATCTTTTATCTTTGGTTCTCAGTAACTTAAAATAGTTTAGCAGTAGAACAAATAAGTATTATGACACAGAATGCCAACATACACATACGGTTTCAAGGTCAAACATAAGATAACAATGTAGAGCTGATATAGTCACCACAGCACTGAGGGCATAAAGTTTGAGATGAAGGCAGAATATTAGATAAGCACATATTTAGAAAGGAAATCCTTTTTCAATGCAATTGTTTCAATATTTTTTCACATACACTTTATTCTTTTTGAATATTGTCTTCACCTGGATTTTTCTTTTTAACTTTTACACACAGATTTTTAAGTCAGCACCCAACTGTCAGTGATGACCTGCCAAACCACATCATTTCCGGGAAAGTCCAAGTGAAACCCAACGTGACAGAGTTCACAGAAACAGATGCCATTTTTGATGATGGCACGGTCGAGGAGAATATCGATGTTGTTATCTTTGCCACAGGATACAGTTTCTCTTTTCCTTTTCTGGATGATTTGGTCAAGGTTAGCAATAACGAAGTGTCCCTGTATAAGCTTATGTTCCCACCTGACTTGGAAAAGCCAACCCTGGCCATCATCGGTCTTATCCAGCCTCTGGGCATTGTCCTCCCTATTGCAGAACTCCAGTCACGCTGGGCTGTGCGTGTCTTCAAAGGTATGTAGGATGACCTAGTAGTTCTACAGCTAATCCTTAGCCTCTTCTGCACACTTGTTCTCTCCTTTCAGCAAAATGTGTGCCTCTTACTCCTGCGAACCCTGACAGACTCTGAATTCTGTCTCCTAGGGCTCAGCAATTTGCCCCCAATGAAGATCATGATGGCAGACATTGCCCAGAGGAAAAGGGACATGGAAAAAAGGTAAAGAAATCAGGAGCCGTGACCAATGGGGCACCTTCCCAGGATTGCTGCAAGTCCTGCTCTGGGCTTCTAGACCTTATGCTCTTCTTCTTCCTCTCAATTTTACTTCTCCTATTTCCTAATGTTGTTATGCAACACAAGTATGTATCTTCATCCTCCCATTCGGTTATGCAGCACATCACTACATCTTCATTCCATTTAAATCATATTAAGTCTGCATTAAAGCCCTCAACCTCAACCTCCGTCAACTAGTGTTTCTTCCAGGTTCTCATCAGAATCCAGGAACTCTAAGTGATTTCCCAAAATGTGGGAAGAGTCTCTGCTTTCCACCATATTGTGTTCTTCACTGACATCCTCGTGACCTAAGTCTGAGATACACTTTTAAGGTCTGGAGGCTTTGGCTTCTCTACCATGAGTTCGGTGCAGGAATCTTTGCTGAGGTCTCCCAAGGAACACATCACAATCCTTGTACTAGAATTATGTTTAGGAGTTCTCAGATTCTTTAAGATCAGACTTCTGCTTCATACACTTATGTCTTGTTACATTCAAAGCTATTTATTTTATTGTCTACCATAAGCCCAGAATTTAAGGGAACAAAATCTAGGAGGGGAGGTATCTTGCAAGTAAGGTGCTTCTTTGGTCATGTAACCAAAGTGCCTCTGAGATCAGGAAACACAAAGGGCATGGCCATTTTCATAGACAGTGAACGAGAGGGACAATGAAAGAACATGTACAAATGAATATCTTAATAAATTACCTTGCCTCATCATTTCAGGGTTTTAAAGGCTTTAATGTATGTGTGTGTTTATGTCCACATAAAAATGATATCCACTCATTCATTTACCACTACCCTTCTTCTACACATTTTTAAAGATTTATTTACTTATTTGAGAGGCAGAGTTACAGACAGAGAGGAGAGACAAAGAGAGAAGTCTTCATCTACTGGTGCACTTCTCAAATGGCCACAACAGCCAGAGCTGGGCTGATCTGAAGCCAGGAGCTTCTTTCATATCTCCCACATGGGTGCAAGGGCCCAAGTACTTGGATCATTTTCTACTGCTTTCCCAGGCCTTAGCAGAGAGCTGAATCAGAAGAGGAGTAGCTGGGACATAAGCCAGTGCACATATGGGATGCCAGTACTTCAGGCGGAGACTTAACCTACTACGCCACAACACCAGTCCCCCCTTCACACACAATTTACAATTAATTTTACAAGCTGCAACACAGAGAAAACCACTGGTTGAAAAAGCACTCAAGTTTTATTCTCATCAACATTCAGAAGTAGGTGAAGTGAAATATTTCTAATTCATTCATGAAAACTTCATTATTCTGTGCAGTGGATATTGAGCCTAGCATGCCTGTGTCCCATATTGAAGTGCCTCCGTTCAATACCCAACTCAATCTTCTGACTGCAGCTTCCTGCTAATGCAGACCCTGGGAAGCAGCGATGGTAGCTCAGGAGATGGGCTTTTGCAATCCATATGTGAGATCTGGGCTGAGTTCCTGGCTCCTGGTCACAGCCCAGCCCTGCCTATTGCATAAATTTGGGAAATGAACCAAAAGATGGGTTCTCTCTCTCCCCCTTTCAAATAAATACATTTTTTAACAATTCCTTTTTGCCTTTACCAATATGGTAGGCATATTGCTAAGCATTTCCAATAGGATTATACCCAAGGGGAAATGGACAACAACATAAAATAACAACACTGTTGTTTTTTCTTATTTAACTAACTAAAATAAGCCTTCTTAGTCAAATGTGAGGGCTGTGGTCTCTGTATTAAGGGGAAGTTCTCTTCACGTGGAACAAATGTTCCGTTCCTGTAGCAGAAGCATCAGCTCCCACACATCCCTGAGATGATAGCATGCATACCACCTTTGCCTCATAATGTCCAGCAAGTGTACACAGGGTTGCAGTTATCCCATAAAATGCATCTTGTCTCCTAAAAAAAGGAACTTTCTCTCCTCAAGACACATTTCTTTCAAACACTGGGAGAAAAACTGTGATAATGAACATCAACTCTGATCTACAATGAATGGGGCCTCTAGGGTCATGCAGCCCCTGGATACACATTCAGCAACGCACATTCAGAGTTGAAGCATTAGGGTCAAAGGAGAGATGCCCAAGTTACTGCCATCCCAGCAGCACTGAAGAGTCACTTAGCTGCAAAGGAGGCTGCCTCACTGCACCCATGCCTCATTGCAGCCACCAAGCTCCTGGGGCCAGGCTGTCTACGATTGCCCAATTATCCATCCCTGACTGGGTGCAAACGCCGAGGGCACTAGAAAGTAAGAGTTTTCAATCCACCTGCACAATAAACAAGGATGTAGTTAACTGTCCTTCCTTGATCAAATGAACATCTTAAAGGGTCCAGATCACTGAGCATACCAATCTGCAACAAAGTCACCCCCATTACAATAAGAAATGAAGAAACTTACATTGCACATCTGGTCTGTCATGCGATAGTGGAGTGGCATTGAGTTCGTCAGTTCAGCTGTCTGGTTCACTGTGTACAGAAAGGGTTAAGCTTCTTATAACTCTCAGATGACAAAAATCTCTGTGCCCCTCCCACTACCATGGGCCAAGTGTTCTACACTTTTCCCTTCCCTTTCAGGTATGTGAAGACACCACGCCACACCATCCAGGTGGATCACATTGAATACATGGATGAGATCGCCGCCCTGGCGGGGGTGAAGCCCAACCTGCTATTGCTCTTTCTCTCAGATCCAAAGCTAGCCATGGAGGTTTTCTTCGGCCCCTGCACCCCATACCAGTACCGACTACAGGGGCCAGGGAAATGGGACGGGGCCCGGAGAGCCATCCTGACCCAGAGAGAACGGATCATCAAGCCCCTGAAGACTCGAGTTACTAGTGAGGACTGCCAGCCATCCTTACAGCACTTTTCGAGAAAGTTGGTGCCACTTGGCCTGGCATTTCTGGCTGCTGCCTTAACATATTTCAGATATATTCATCAGCGTAAACAGAAATGAGTGAATGAATGAAATTGAGAGGGAAAAAATAATTAATAGCTTTTAAGCTTTAACTCCTGAATCATTATGCCTAAATCATTATTTTTAAGTCAATAATGTATGTCCAGTAGTGTTTAGTACTACTATAACTGCTATAGAAAGTGTTTAGATATACTTTAAAAATAAATTTACTGGCCGGCGCCATGGCTCACTAGGCTAATCCTCTGCCTTGCGGCGCCAGCACTCCGGGTTCTAGTCCTGGTTGCTCCTCTTCCAGGCCAGCTCTCTGCTGTGGCCAGGGAGTGCAGTGGAGGATTCCCCAAGTCCTTGGGCCCTGCACCCCATGGGAGACCAGGAGAAGCACCTGGCTCCTGCCATTGGATCAGCGCGGTGCGCCAGCTGCAGCACGCCAGCCGCGGTGGCCATTGGAGGGTGAACCAATGGCAAAGGAAGACCTTTCTCTCTGTCTCTCTCTCTCTCTCACTGTCCACTCTGCCTGTCAAAAAATAATAAATAAATAAATAAATAAATAAAAAATTTTAAAAATAAATTTACTCCTTAAGAATGGGCATGCATTATATTTCCATATAATACAGCATTATGACTGTTTCGAAAATATTATTATTAAAAGAAATCATTAATAAGTTTTAAGAATGGTTTTGCAGTATAAATATAACAAAGTGGTTTCACAAAGCTAAGTTCTCCTTATAAAATCTTACTTCATCACTTTTTACATTTTTATTTTAATTAATTTTAGCAGATTCAATATGATTTTCTAAACATTTTATTTAAGTTATACAAGTTTTATGTATTTCATATATATACAGATTTGGGAACATAATGATACTCCCCCCCCACTATGCCTCCCACCCACACTCCAACCCTTCCTCTTTCTCCCTCTCACATTCTTGGTCTTAATTTTTATAAAGATCTATTTTCACCCTACTTAATGATCACATAGTTAACCCTACACTAAGTAAAAGAGTTCAAAAAATAGTATGAAGAGAAAAAAGAAAAAAAAGCTGTTCCCCAATGTAAGAGACAAGTGCTATAAACAATCATTGAATCTCAAAATGTCTATTTCATCCCAGTACATTACATTACAGGTACTCTATTAGTTACCTTGGATCAGGAAAAACATATGGTAGTACTCATTTTGGAACTGGCTTACTTCACTAAGTATAATAGTTTCCAGTTGCATCCATCTTGTTGCAAAAGACAGAATTTCATTTTTTAAAGCTTACTAGTACTCCATAGTGTATATACACCATAATTTATTTATCCAGTCAACAGTTCTTGGACATCTGGGTTGATTCCAGACATTAGCTATTATGAACTATGCTGCAATGAACATGGGGGTACAAATGTGCTTTCACATGCTGATTTCCTTTGGTTTGGGCAAATTCCCAGGAGTAGGGTGGCTGGATCTTATGGTAGGTCTATATTCAGATTTCTGAGATATCTCCATAGTGTCTTTCATAGTGGCTGTACTAATATACATTCCCACCAAGAGTTGAAGAAGATAGCTTTTTCCCCACATTCTCAGCAGCATTTGTCATTTGGTGATTTCTGTATGAGAGCCCTTCTAACTGGAGTGAAGTAAAACCTCACTGTGGTTCTGATCTTCATTTCCCTGACAGCTAGTGATCCTGAGCATTTTTCATGTGTCTGTTGGCCATTTGAATTTTCTCTGTTGAAAAATCCTGTTCAACTCCTTTGCCCTTTTCTTAACTGGATCATTTGCTTTGTTGTTGTTGAATTACCTGAGCTCTTTATAAATTCTGGATGTTAACCCTTTATCAGTTGTGTAGTTTGCAAATAATTTCTCCCATTCTGTCGGTTCCCTCTTCACTTTCCTGAATGTTTCCTTTGCAATTCAGTGTTGGGGACCGGCCCGGAGGAACCAGGCCCTAAAGATGGCGCCCATTTCCTGCTTCCGGGTTCTTCTCCCCTGAGGGATTTTCCCGCTCTGCTACCTAACCTCCCTATCCCGTCGCTCGGAAGAGATCACCCGATGCGTGACGTGTATTGTGCATATATAGCCCCGACTGGCCGGATGTAGTCAGTCTCCGCCCGACAGAGATCGAGGTCAGATCTCCCGCTTGCAAAAACAATAAAGAACCCGGTTAACGGTGGTTTGGTTTCGTTTCTTGCGGGACGAGAACGGCGCCGAACAATTCAGAATCTTCTCAGCTTCATGAAATCCCATTTTTCAATTTTGGCATTGATTGCCTGTGCTTCTGGAGTCTTTTCCAATAACTCTTTGCCTATGCCAATATCTTGCAGAGTTTCTCCAAACTTCTCTGGTAATTTGATGGTATTGTGTCATAGATTTAGGTCTTTGATCCATTTTGAGTGGATTTTTGTGTAAGATGTAAGGTATGGGTTTAGTTTCATACTTCTAAACACAGAGATCCAGTTTCCCCAGCAATATTTGTTGAAGAGACTGTCCTTGCTCCAGGGATAGATTTTAGTCCTTTTCAAAGATAAGTTGGTAAAGATGTTAGAATTGATTTCCGGCATTTCTATTCTGTTCCATTGGTCTATCCATCTGTTTTTGTACCAGTATCAGGCTGCTTTGATTATAACTGCCCTGTAGTATGTCTTGAAATCAGGTATTGTGATGACTCTAGCTTTCTTTTGTTGTATAAGATTGCTTTAGCTATTCAGAGTCTCTTGTGTTTCCATATGAATTTTTTTTAACAGGTAGAGTTATAGACAGCAGAGAGACAGAGATAAAGGTCTTCCTTCCATTGTTTCACTCCCCTAATGGCTGCTATGGCCAGTGCTGCACCAATCTGAAGCCAGGAGCTGGGTGCTTCCTTCCAGTCTCCCATGCAGGTGCAGGGACCCAAGCACTTGGGCCATCCTCTGCTGCCCTTCCAGGCCACAGCAGAGAGCTGGACTGGAAGAAGAGCAACCAAGACTAGTACCCGGCACCCCAACTGGGACTAGAACCCGGGGTGCCAGCACCACAGTGGAGGATTAGCCAATTGAGCCACAGCGTTGGACCTCCGTATGAATTTTAACATCATTTTTTCTAGCTCTGCAAAGAATTTCATTGGCATGTTGATAGGAATCACATTGAATCTGGAAATTGCTTTTGGTAATATGTACATTTTAGTGAAGTTGATTCTTCCAATCCATGAGCATGGAAGATTTTTCCATGTTTTTGTGTTTTCTTCTATTTCTTTAGTGTTTTGTAATTTTCATCGGAAGATATTTGACACCCTTGATTAAATGTATTTCAAGGTATTTAATTCTTTTTGGAGGTATTGTGAATGGAACTGATCTTTAAAGTTCTTTATCAGCATGGCATTTTCTGTGTATACAAGGCTATTGATTTTTCTGTGTTGATTTTATATCCACATAACCACATTACCAAACTCTTTTCTGAGTTCTAATAATCTCTTACTGGAGACAATGCATGGTATGTTTTATTTTTTTAATTTGCTGACACTTGCTTTACAGCCTACTATGTGGTTAATCCTAGAGAAAAGTTCCATGCACTGGTCAGAAAAAAATGTGTATTCTGCAACTGTAGGATGAAAAGTTCTGTAGATATCTGTTAAGTCCATTTGGTCTATAGTGTCAGTTAAATCTGCTGTGTCCTTGCTGATTGTCTGTCTGGTTGATCTGTCCACTGCTGAAAGTGGGGTATTCAAGTCCCTCATTACTATTATATGGGAGTCTATGTCTCCCTTTAGGTCCCTTAATGTTTCTTTTTAATAGCCAGATGTCCTGCAATAAGGTGCATGTATGTTTATAATAATAACTTCTTCCTTTTGAATTGACCCCTTAATCATTACATAGTGCCCTTCTTTTTCTCTGTTAACTGTTTTTATGTTAAAGTCTACATTGTCTGATATTAGAATAACTACACCAGCTCTTTGTTGGTTTCTGTTGGTGTGAACTATCATTTTCCATCCTTTCACTTTCAGTCTGCAAGTATCTTTCTTGGTGAGATGTGTTTTTTGTAGGTAGCAAATAGATGGGTTTTGTTTTTTAATCCATTCAGCCAGTCTGTATCTTTTAATTGGAGAGTTGAGGCCATTTACATTCAAGGTGACTGCTGATAAGAAACAACTTTGCCCTGCCATTTTTCCAAAACTATTTCTATTTTTTACTTTTAATTTCCTTTAAACTTTTACTGAGAGATTTTCTTCCTTTACCTTCTTTTGTAGAGATGATCATGTTTCTGTGTTTCTGTGTGTAGCACATCTTTAAGCATCTTTTGTAAGGCTGGACAAGTGTTGACAAATCTTTCAATTTCTGTTTGTTATGGAAGGTCTTTATTTCATCTTCATTCATAAATGAGAGCTTTGCAGGGTACAATATTCTATGTTTACAATTTTTTTCCCTTAAGATTTGGAATATATCTCGCCTTTCTCTCCTAGCCTGCAGGGTTTCTGATGAGAAATCTGCTGTGAGTATAATTGGAGATCCTCTGAAAGTGATCTGGTTTCTCTTGTGCACATTTTAGAATCTTTTCTTTATATTTTACTGTGGAGAGTT
Organism: Sylvilagus floridanus; assembly: GCA_949820135.1. Classification (NCBI taxonomy): domain Eukaryota; kingdom Metazoa; phylum Chordata; class Mammalia; order Lagomorpha; family Leporidae; genus Sylvilagus; species Sylvilagus floridanus. The sequence goes on from OX463225.1 coordinate 128,139,859, forward strand.
TGACTACAGTGTGTTGTGGTGAAGATCTTCTGGTCTTGTCTATTAGAAATTCTATATGCTTACTGTAGTTGGATTCCTGTTCTTTCTTCAAATTGGGGGAATTTTCTGTTATTACTTCACTAAAAAGACCTTCTATTGTTTTCTCTCTTTCCACACCTTCAGGAACTCTGAATACCCATATGTTGTGTCACTTGATAATATCCTGTAAATTTCCAAGTGTTTTTTCAACTTTTATTTAATAAATATAAATTTCCAAAGTACAACTTTTGAATTATACCATCTTTTCTTCCCCATAACCTCCCTCCCACCCACAACCATCCCATTTCCCACTCCCTCTCCCATCCCATTCTTCATCATGATTCATTTTCAGTTACCTTTATATACAGAAGATCAACTTAGTATATACTACATAAAGATTTCAATAGACTGCACCCACAAAGACACACAACGTATAGAGTACTGTTTGAGTAGTAGTTTTACCATTAATTCACATAGTACAACAGTATTTTTTAGTTTTCTAATTTCTTCTTGGTTTTGGTCTGTCTGTAAAACCCAGGGGTTTGTCTTCCAGCTCGGATATTCTTTCTTCTGCCTCGTCAACTCTGTTGTTATGACTTTCCACTGCATTTTTATTTGATCTATTGAATTCTGCATTTATAATGTTTCATTTTTATTTCTCTTTAAGATCTAAATTTCATGGGAAAATTTTCACTGATATAATATATAGTTTTCTTTAGTTTGTGAATTTCCTTCTCATTGCTGCTGAGTAATCTGATAATTAGCTTTCTGAATTCCATCTCTGACACTTCCTCAACCTCTTCATTTTCATACTCTAATGCTGAAATGGTGTAGATTCCTTTGGGGGGTCAAAGTGTCTTACTTAGTCTTATTTTTTGAGTCTTTGCCTTCTTAGAAATTTTTTTGTCTGATGGATTAGTGGGATGTCTAGACTTTCAGTGACTACCAGGAGGTGTGTGCTGGGTGTGGTCAGGGTGCTCTGTTCAGTATTCCTAGCTGGAGTGAATATCCAGAGTAACACACAAGTTGGGCATGGTAGCTCTCCTATGGTTAACTGGATGGAGAGGAATGATCACCTCTGTTGGTGCGACCAGCTCTTCTCCTGTTAACTGAAGAACATCCAGGTGTTAGTTCCCAGTGTGCTCAGCACTTACCAGCAGCACTTTATGAACTGCACATTTGATCTGTGGAGTCTTTCCTGTGAACACAGTTCCATCTGCTAAGAGCTGCTATAGGCAACCAAGGAGCTCAGAGAGTGTGGAGAAGCACTCTGTGGTTGCCCAGAACCTAGCCACACTCTGCCTCCTCTTATGCAGTCACTATTTTCTCAGACTCAGCTCCCCGGCCTCTCCAGGTTGGCAATTGCCAATGTGGTCTCTCTGTCCCCTACTAGCCAGTCCTGTCTACAATATGGAAACTAAAGAGTTCCCAGAGCTGCTCTCTTTGTGTGGTCCTTCCAACCTGATTCGGTGTTGGTGGGGAAGGCAGGTTTTTCTCTCTGGTTAGATCTGTGGTTCACAGGCACACAAAGTACCCACCCTCTGCAGCCCCACTCACTTCCTAATTGTGCTGGGCACATAGGAGAGTCCCACCGGTGGTGCTTCCTCTCCATAGGTCCGGATCCCCCTCTCCTCCTATTAGGCAATTGGTGTAGTGTAAATGGCATGGTGGAGGCCCTCCTCCTCATCTGTCTCTGACTTTCTATGGCCCTCACCAACTGGGTGCAGGGGGCACCCCAGCTATTCCTGGATATGTGCACAGGATCTGGGGTGGGTGCCACCTACCTGTGTCCAAAAATGGCATCAGCTCTCCCCTGGCTGGCTGCAGATCTGCTTCTGGGTGATCAATCACCTGCTGTAGTGGAGGATCCATATGGAACTCCAAAAGCAGTTCACTAAGCTTTCCCTCCCGTTGTATCAGCAGAGCCATGGGCTCGTGGAGTTCCCTTTCACCTGGCTTACAGGGGCAGGTGCCCTCCTCCCTGGATCCAATTTGGCAGGTCTTCTGTTGGTATTTTCTCTCTCAGCACGGGTCCAGTCCATCTCCACTGCTCTGGCAGGGTCTCCCCCCACGGCTTCATTTAGACTTTAAACAATTTCCTTTCAGCAGTTTATACTCAGGAATAATTTTATGCAGATTGTAATGCAGATAATTGTACACTACATTTTTTTGTACTCCATTTGTTACCACAGATCAGGGAAAACATAGGGCTTGTCTCCTGGGGATTGGCATATTTCACTAAGTATGATGGTTTCTAGTTGCATCTCTTTTGTTGGGAAAGACAGGGTTTCATTCTTTTTCATGCTGAGTAATATTCCATAGTAGATATACACCATAATTTCTTTATCCAATCATTGGTTGATGAGCATTTGGGTTGCTTATTTTTTCAAAAAATTCTATTAAATTCTCAGTCAGAAAAGATTCAATTTACCATATAAACGTTAAATCTTAAAAATTTAAATATTTTATATTTCAACTTAAAAATATTTTAGGTTTCAGCTTACTAGAAATGAAAAAAGTTTTTCCTTTAAATTCACTTGTAGGAAACTGTTTTTGAAGAAACAGCTAATAAAAATATCATAGATTTCATAAACTTCAGTGAATTGCGCTAAGCGCTTGCTATTTGGAGATAGACAATCACTGTGTGCTATTAAGAGCAAGACTACACTGACACCTGAGTGACAAATGCAGCTACAAAGATGGCCCAAGTCCTGGGCTCTTGCACCCGTGTGGGGGACCCAGAGGAAGCTCCTGGCTCCTGGCTTTGGATCCTCCCAGCTCCGGCCATTGTGGTCATCTGGAGAGTGAACCAACAGATGGAGGACCCTTTCTCTCTCTCTGTCTCTCTCTCTGTCTCTCTCTCTCTCTCTGTCTCTCTCTCTCTATGCCTCCATGTAACTCTGCCTTTCAAATAAATAAATAAATCTCTAAAATGCACAGCTGCATGCTGAGCCCTTGGAGCAGCCTCCTTCTACATAAGGACAGGGACTCCTCGCTGCCGATATTCTGAGCAAATCAGCAGGGCTCCCTGCTCCAAAGGCCTGCTGCCCTGGTGACCGTGAAATCCTCAGCCTGCACTCTGTTGCCTCGCAGGTGTTCTCTCTGCCAGACCATTAAGATCCAACCCACCACAGAATGAAAGTGTGAGAGCTGAGTGGAATGAAGGGTAGGGCTTGAGCAGCATGCAGCTAGAGCAAGAAGAAACAGCAGGTAAAATATCGTAAAGCATCATAAAGGAACCTAGCCATTTACTAAAGTCTTTTGGAGAGAAACTGGAAGTTTATTTGTATCTGTCCACGTCTGTCCCCATACCTTAAGTGGCACTATGGGTGCTTTGTTGCACAAGGCATATACAGCCAGCTCAGAGGGACCATTGCAACACTATTACTAACAACATAATTACTGGCAACTCTCTAAACAACCAGTTCTCAGAACCTAGGCCTGTGGTATCTCCCAAGGAACAACTGGTGCTTTGCTGCTAAGGCTCTTGGCCAATACATTCATGTAGGTCCTTTTCAGGGAAGAGTGAGGCAGGAGAATCAGAGGAGCGGAGAATCAGCAAAAGGAGGTTCAGGGACAGCCTGGCTGGCTTTGAGGAGGAACAGAACCATAGGCCAAGGAACACAGGCAGCTACAGAAGCTGTGCAAAGAAAGCACAGGTGCTGCCCTAGATCCTCTAGAAGGAACGCAGCTGCACTGACTCTGTGTTAGCCATGGGAGACTTCTGACCTCCAGACTGAAAAGATAATGAACTCGTGTTATCTATGTCATTACATCTTTGATGCTTTACTACAGCATCAGAAGAAAAAATAGCATAACTAGAGCAAGTGTAGAAAGACACTAGTGAATAAATGGAGCAAAAATATTGACAGTCATTTTAAAAACAGTGCTTCTATTTATAATTATACATAGGTGAGTCTGAAGACTGTGTCTTGATTTTAAAAATAAAAAGCCTTAAAATTCTTTATATTAATACAAGTTAGTTTAGAACACAGTGCTTATATTTATATGTTAATGATTCTGAAGAATAAACTTTAATTTTAAAAATTAAAAAATAGCTTTATTTATTTGAAAGAGTTACAGAGAGGAGGGAGAGAGAGAAAGGGAGATATATAGAAAGAAATCTTCCATCCGCTGGTTAACTCCCTCTTTGGCTGCAGCGGCTGGAGCTGGGCCAACTCAAAGCCAGGAGCCAGCAGCTGCTTCTGGGTCTCCCACATGGGTACAGGGGCCCAAGTACTTGAGCCATCTTCTGCTGCTTTCCCAAGCTCATTAGCAGGGAGCTGGATCAGAAGTGGAGTAGCCAGGACTCTAATCAGCTCCCATATGGATGCCTTGCAGTAGGTTGCAGTTTTACCCACTATGCCACAGCATAGTGGTCCCAGTAAAAAAAAAAAAAAAAAAAAAAAACTTCTTGTTTCAAAAAAGTTTTCTTGTTTATTTGCAAAGCAGATTATGAGAGAGGGGGAAGGAGGGAGACAGCGAGGGAGAGAGGGAGGAAGAGAGAGAGAGAGAGAGAGAGAGATTCTATACACTGGTTTACTCTCTAAATGACACAATGGCTGGGCTTGGGGCAGGCTGAAGCCAGGAGTCTGGAACTCCACCCATGTTTCCCAAGTGGGTGGCAGCAGCCAAGACACTCAGGCCATTATCCACTGCTTTCCCAGGCATGTGAACAGGGAGCTTGATCAGAAGCAGAGGAACTAGGACTTGAACCAGTGCTACAACATGGGATGCCGATATTGCAGGCAATGGGCTAACCCACTGTGCAACATCACTGACCCCAAAAATAAAAAATCTTAAATCTTTGATCTTTTAGTTTTTCCTTTGCTATTAGCAAAATTTCCCCCATTGGATTTTATTATTCCTCTGGTCAACAAAACCCAAATAAATACTATGTGTGCTTTTTCTCTAGAAGAATTCAGATAACTAAACTTAGTATGGCAAATCACGAAGTATTTTTTACCATATATCCTCTCCATCACCGGATTTAATCAGATTTCTGTAGATAGAAACTGGGTTTTGGGGCCAGCATATGGCACAGTGGGTTAAGCACTGTCTGCAAACGGGCATCCCCTGTGAACATCTATTCAAATCTGGTTGCTCTGCTTCTAATCCAGCTCCCTGTTAATGTGCCTAGAAAAGCAACAGAAGATGGCCCAGTACTTGGGCCCCTGCCGCTCATCTGGGAGACCTAGATGGAGTTTCAGGCTCCTGGCTTCAGTCTGGCCTAGCCCTGGCCCTTGCAACTATCTGGGGAATAACACAGCAGATAGAAGTGCGCTCTCTCTCTCTCTCTCTCTCTCGCTCTCGCTCTCTCTCTCTCTCTCTCATTCTGCCTTCCAAATAAATAAATAAATAAATAATTTTTTAAAAAAAAAAAAGAAATTGGATTTTTTAAATGTTAACCTACTCTGGAAAAAATTAACCATTTTTGGGGGAGAAAAGTGGAGGCTGAGAGGTAGAGAGTAGAATCTTTCCCACTGAACTGTGTTTACGCACAGCTCATTATCCAGTACCCTCTGCTAAACTTGTTTTCGTATTCTTGGCAGAACTCCCATTTTTCTGCTTTCCACAATCTTGTGAACACCTCTGTAACTTGCCACACGTTAATCAATTTTTTTTTCCATTTAGAAGTTTTCCTTAGTAGCTTAGTTACTTTTTAATCCCTGCCTATTACTGTATAAAATGTAGGTTTATGCAATGTTCATTTCTTATCAATACTGTATACATCAAAGATAAAATATATCCAAACAACTTATAAATATTGACTGCTTTGCTGTATAGTACATGTTTGAACAACAGCATGTAGTCAAATAAATCCTAACTCATGAATGTTATTTTGTAATGCTACATGTATTTCAAAAACAAGGTGTTTTGAGGTGAATCCTTACCCATGACTGCTTATTACTTCTTAACAGGAGGAGCCCTAAAAGAATAAAATGAACCTGCATGAGCCTGCTAAGTGAGACTTTCTCACACCCACCTACCTGCTAAGTGTTTTTTACATTTTTTTTAATTGACACAGGGAAATCACACAGATTTATGGAAGCCACGTGATATTTCAAATCCTGCATACATTGTACAATGTCCACTCAGAGTAAGCAAAACTCGCTCTACATTTAATATTTCTTACGGCAAAAGCTTTCAAAACCCTTTTTTCCAGTTTTCATTTTTTTAAGGAGAAGTGTGCAGTACAGTATCTACTGTCACCCTACTGTGCAAGAGGATTCCGGAACTTCTTACTCCTGTCTAAAGTAACTTAGTAGCTATTAATCAGAGCTTGCTCCCAAACCTGTCTTGTCGTCTCTCCTCAGCCTTTAGTGCTCCCTGATCTCATCCAGTACCCCATCCACAGCGGATCCCACTCAGGTCAACCTCCAGCTGACTTCCAAATCTCCATCTTTCAGTGCCAATCTCTCTCCTGAGGTAGAATCTCAAGTGTGCGCCTTCTTGTGGGCAACTTCAAAGGCACCTTCACACACTGTCATTTTTCAAACTGAACTCATTTAATTTCCATAAAACATGCTCTTCTCTCACATCCCTTATCATAGTGGTGGCCCCAGTAAAAAATCTAGAAGTCCTGTTGCTCTCCTCCACCTTCACTTACAGGCTGTACTTTTCAAATGCCTGTCCATTCTGAATATCTCTAACATCTGTCCTGTTCTTTCCAAGTGCACTGTGGATTGTGTCAGCTAGCAAGATGGCCTCCTTACTCACGCCTTTGCTAACTGTCAGGTTACCCTCTAATCTACCATCTGCAGCAATGCCATGGTTAGATCTAAAAGGAAAATCTAGTCTATCTAATCTTCTCCCTCCCACGTAACTCTGCAACCCTGAGAGAGAAACCTTCTGGAATTGCCCTTTGCTCCCAGACTCTTCCAGACTGTTCTCAGATCTTCCTTTGTGGGATCAGTCTATACTCCAGGCGTGCCAACTGCTTCCAAGTTCCTGAGTACCATGGGGCTCATTTTATCTCCACTCTTTGTACAGACTGTTCTAATTGAAAAAAAATTTCTCTCTCTTCCAACTGCCAAGCTGCTATCCATCCCTCAAAATTGGCCAAAATTCGATCTCCTTTATGAATTGTTTCCCAACCTTTAATTCCCCTACTCCTATTAGAATTATGCAATTGGTATTGGTACAAAATTAGGAAGAGGCAAATGGGCAAGAAAGATAGAAAACCAAAGTACTTACTGCAGTCTTTGAGTATGATAGTAGTGGACTGAAAGCAATGATTCATTGCCCTATCTGGGGAATAAATAGCTATTGCGTTTTTCAGCCATCTGAAAAAGGTCCTGAATCTCTCATTCGGTTAGTGGATCTTTGTTAAACAGTTTCCTGTAACTGCTGGAATAAATTACCACAGATCTAATGGCCTGAAGCTACATGAATTGAGTATGTTATATTCTGGAGGTCAGAAGTCAAATCAGTTTCACCGACATAAAATCAAGAAGTCAGCATGGCTACGTTTCTTCTGAGGAGTACTGAGTGAGAATCTATTTCTTGCCATTTCTGGCTTCTCAAGACAGCCTACATTCCTTCCTCCATCATCAAAGGCAAAACATCTGCCTTGTTCTTACATCTCTTTCTCTGAATCTGAGCTTCCTCTGTCTCCTTCACTTATGAACCCATATAATTGTACTGCATCAACTCATAGAATGGCAGATGTCCTAAATAGCACTCTGGCCTCAGAATCAGCCCTTAGGGCATTCAGATCCGTCTGAAAAGCCCATGAGAGTATTTCAGGTTTGGAAAGCCAAGACACTCTGGCAAAAAAAAAAAAAAATGACCTAAATGAAAGCTCTCCACAAGTGAGATCCCAGTGGAAACAACGGGTCATCAAAGAAGGAGGTACCTTTCTCTGAAGGGAGGAGAGAACTTCCACTCTGACTACGACCTTGTCTAAATATGATCAGAGTCAGTGAACTCAAAAGGCTTCCATAGCCTTGGCAACTCATGACTGGAGCCTAGGAAGATTACTGAGGCCATAAATAAGAGTGTCAAATTATTAAGTCAACAACAGGAGTCACTGTGCATTTACTCCTCATGTAGGATCTCTGTCCTTAATGTGCTGTACATTGTGATTTAATGCTATAACTAGTGCTCAAACAGTATTTTTCACTTTGTGTTTCTATGTGGGTGCAAACCGTTGAAATCTTTACTTAATATATGCTAAACTGATCTTCTGTATATAAAGAGAATTGAAAATGAATCTTGATGTGAATGGAAGGGGAGAGGGAGTGAGAAAGGGGAGGGTTGCGGGTGGGAGGGAAGTTATGGGGGGGGAGCCATTGTAATCCATGAGCAGTACTTTGGAAATTTATATTCACTAAATAAAAGTTTTTAGGCCGGCGCCGTGGCTCAACAGGCTAATCCTCCGCCTTGCGGCGCTGGCACACCGGGTTCTAGTCCCGGTCGGGGCACCGGATTCTGTCCCGGTTGCCCCTCTTCCAGGCCAGCCCTCTGCTGTGGCCCAGGAGTGCAGTGGAGGATGGCCCAGGTGCTTGGGCCCTGCACCCCATGGGGAGACCAGGAAAAGCACCTGGCTCCTGGCTCCTGCCATCGGAGGAGCGCGGTGCGCCGGCCGCAGCGCGCCGACCGCGGCGGCCATTGGAGGGTGAACCAACGGCAAAGGAAGACCTTTCTCTCTGTCTCTCTCTCTCACTGTCCACTCTGCCTGTAAAAATAAATAAATAAATAAATAAAAATAAAAGTTTTTAAAAAATTGTACTGCATCCTCCTGGATAATTCAGGGTAATCTCTTATGAAGATTCTTAACCCAATCTTATATGCAAAGTCCTTTTTTTCCACATAGGGTCTTACATTCTGAGAATTAGGATATGTACATTTCTCAGAAGTTATTATTTGTAATATGAAGATAGATGATGATAGATATTGATATAGATGGCATAGATATAAATATAGATGGATGATTCCTTTACATTTTGTTTGTTTATTTGGTAATTAACAATAAAAATGAGACAAAGTTGCAACAAAAAGAAAAATATGGTAATAGCCTTACTTAGAAATGCCTTACAAGCCACATTCAGAGAGACTTGACGTATCTTCTGACAGGTAGGAAAAGCACAAGCGGGAAAGGGATATTGCTGTGAGTTATGCTGAGCATCATTTTCTAAATGCGGGAAACAGACATCTTGAGGAATCTTGCCCCCAGAATGACTTGTCGCAGAGAAACCAAAGAGAATTTGAGGGAGCCACATTCTAACAGGGTAGATTATCATGGGAATTGGGAATACCATAAGAACTGTCTTTACATGCTGTGCTGAGAGACCACAGATGCAAAGAAAAAATATTTTAGGTGGTTCAGAAGAATTTTAAGTAATGAAGGGTTTACTTCATCTTAATTATTGTTTAATTGCTTTACTCTGACTCCCTTGATTCTCCAGTAGTGCTAGTGTGTGATCTCCAGACGCTCTCCCCACACTTTGACATGATTGACTGACATTTTTTAGGACAGGTAGTACATACATGAAACTTCCAGATGGCTTCCCCAGACCCCTCTGTTCCAAACCCTGTCTTCCTATTCCCCAGCACTCTCTGTCATCACCCTGTCCCTAACCCCTCCTCTCATCACCCTGTCCCTAACCCCTCCTGCTCTCAGTTTGAGTTACTGGCCTTAGACAACATTCATGGAGTGATGTCAGAGACATTGATGGACACTTCTACTTCAAAGTATGCTGAAGCTTTTTCAGACATTTAAATATAGAGCTTTAAATATAGACTCTGACCTTCTTGAGCATGGGCCTTTAAAAAATTCATTGTTTTACTTCTGTCTTCTAAAACTGGTGTGTGGTTATAGAGTAGTCACCATCAAAACTGACAAAAGTGGATCTCAACTGCCTTGCATTCCTAACTTGAAACTATCACATCAGGAAAAAAGGCCGCCAAAAGAGTATTTGTTACTCCAATTTTCTAAGGTGTTGGCAGTAAACTCCCAAGAAAGTAGTATCTGGGACAAGCAAACCACTGGATATTGGCATCAGGAAATTCACCAGGAGAAAACTGAATATTGGAAGGATAGCAGGTAAAAACAAACTGAAAGTGATAAGGAAAGAGTTTGGCACAATATGGTAAGAGAAACAGACTGATGCAGCAATGAACTATACTTCAAATCCTACAAAAAGAATAATCAGAATGTTGATATGGCTGGAAAAACAAATGGAAAACTTGTGGAAGAGAAAAACATCCAATAACCCCAGAACAAGAGAACCTTTGAGACCAGAAACCAGTGAAATTCATAAACATGTATTAGGTGATTTTTGGCAGGATTTATTGAGTGGAACAAAGAAAGACAAGAAATTAATTGAAGGTTGTTATGACTTTGTCATTACATTGGTGAGTATGTAAGAATAAATAATTGGTAAATATATGTTTTGGTAAATGTGGCTATGGGAGACAGCTGTGTGGTACTCACAGTCTGATTATGAAAATCCATGTAAACAATGGAATCTGAAAGCATCTTGAAGAGGATTTTAAATAAATTTTGGCAATAATTCTATCATTCTGTGATGGTGCCATGCTCTGGGAAGTTGTTGAAAACACATTAGATAATTCTCAACTGGTCTCCAAGATTCATAAGATCCCTAAGGATGACTATGTAGAGCAGAACTGCGTGTCCTTACATTTTCTTCGGTATTTCCTGTTATCTTGCCATGGAGCACAAGTACAGCCTCCACACAGTTGAAAATTGAGCAGGTGCTACCCAGTTGGACATACTTCAAAACATGTATTTACCAATTATTTATTTACATTTCCAGGGACAGGGAAATGTGTTTTCCTTATTCATCTCTTATTTTGTTAATTTGAGTCTCCCTTTTTTGGGGCACTAACCAAAAATGAAGAGCACCAGCTCTTCATTTCACTGATCTTCTGTGCAGTTTTCTTTGCTTCAATATTGTTTATTTCTTCTGTAATTTTAATTGCTTCTTTCCTCTTATTTATTTTGGTTTGATCTGTTCTTGGTTTTTCTAGGTGCTTGAGATGCATTGTTAGATCAATTATTTGATGCCTTTCCAATTTCTTATTACAGGCATTAATTACTATGAACTTACCTCTGACTGCTTTTGCTGAATCCAATAGGCTTTGATACGTTGTGTTGTCACCTTCATTCATTTCCATGAATTTTATTTCTTCACTTTTGATTTCTTCTACTACCACTGTTCACTGAGGAGCATGTTGTTCAGTCTTCATGTGTTTGCATAGTTTCTAGAGTTCCTTAGGTTGTTAATTTCCAGCCTTATTCCTTTGTCCTCAGAAAAGATATATGGCATACTTCCCATTTAAAAAAATTTTTTTTGAGAATTGCTTTTAAGCCTAGTATATGGACTATCATAGAGAAACTTACGTGCAAGGATGTAAACAATGTGTATTATTAAGCTGTGGGATGAGATGTTTTGTAGCTAACAATTAGGTCCATTTGATCCACAGTGTAGATTAGCTCTGCTGTTTCTTTGTTGATTTTTTTGTCTAGTTGATCTATCCATTGATGAAAGTGGGATGTTGAAGTCCCCCATTATTATTGTATTGGAGTCTATGCCTCTCTTTAGATCCATTAACATTGCTTTTTAATAGTTAGGTGTTCTGGTGTTGGTTGCATACACATTTACTATAGTCACATCTTCCTATTGAAATAATCCCCTAATCATTACATAAGGCCCTTCTTTGTCTCTTTTAATAGTTTTTGTGTTAAAAGTCCATTTTGTCTGATATCAAGATGGCTACTTCCACTCTTTTTTTTATTTCCTTTAACATGTAATTATCTTTTTCCATTTTTTACTTTCAATCTTGTCTTTGTTGTTTTTCAGTGCTTTGCCAAAATTTCTATCAATCAGGTCCCTGGAACTGTGTTCCTCCATTTGTCCTTTTCATATCCCAGAGCAGCTGAAGTTAGTGTGGCTGCACTCTATTCAACCTTCTTCAATCTTAAGAATCTGGACACTCTTTTCTGAGACAATGGTCTCCTTAAGGAGTTGGTCTGGTCATTAAAAAACAACTCTGTCAAATCCTTTATAGCACAACAGCGTCTAGAACATGCAGAAGTATGTCCAACTGTGTAACATCTGCTCAATTTTCAACTGTGTGGAGGCTGTACTTGTGCTACATGGCAAGATAACAGGAAATACCGAAGAAAATGTAAGGACACGCAGTTCTGCTCTACATAGGCATCCTTAGGGATCTTATGAATTTTGGAGACCAGTTGAGAATTATCTAATGTGTTTTCAACCAACTTCCCAGAGCATGGCACCATCACAGAATGATAGAATTATTGCCAAAATTTATTTAAAATCCTCTTCAAGATGCTTTCAGATTCCATTGTTTACATGGATTTTCATAATCAGACTATGAGTGCCACACAGCTGTCTCCCGTAGCCACATTTACCAAAACATATATTTACCAATTATTTATTCTTACATTTCTAGGGACATGTTTTATTAATTATTAAAATTAATAAAATAAGAGATGAATAAGAAGATGTTACAATGGATACCACAGAAATTAATGGAATTATCACATTTTACTACAAAGAGCTATATGTCAACAAATTGGAAAATTTAGAATAAGTGAATAGATTCCTGGACACATACAATCTACCAAAATTGAGTCATGAAGACATATAAAATCTAAATAAGCCAATAACCAAGACAGAGATTGAATCAATAATAAAGATCCTTCTGAAAAAAAGAAAAGTCCAGGACTGATGGGTTCACTGTTTAATTATAGCAAACTTTTAAAGAAGAACTAATTCCAATTCTTCTCAGGCTATTCAAAGCAATTGAAAGGGAAGGAACCCTCCCACACTCCTCCTTTGAGGCCAGTATCCCCTTAATTCCAAAGCCAGAAAAAGATACAACAAAAAAGAGAACTATAGACCAATATCATTCATGAACATAGATGTAAAAATCCTCAACAAAATACTAGCTAGATGAATCCAACAACGCATCAGAAAGATCATTCACTCAGGCCAAGTGGGATTTATGCTGGGTTTCAGGGATAGTTCAACGTATGCAAATCAATAAAAGTATAACATCACAGAAATAAATTAAAGAATAAAACCATCTTGTTATCTCATATTGTTATATGCAGAGAAGGCATTTGATAAAATACAACACCCTTCCATAAAAAAAAAAAACTTAACCAAATTGGGTGTAGAAGGAACACTCCTCAACATAATCAAGGCAATATATGATGTACCTACAGATAGCACCAAATTGAAAGGGGGAAAGTTGGAAGCATTTCCACTAAGACTCAGAATCAGACAAGGATGCCCACTTTCACTATTAGACAAGAAAAAGGAATCAAAACTATATGCACTGGAAAGGAGAAGTAAAATTATCTCTGTTTGCAGATGACGTGATCCAATATATTGAAAAAACCAAAAGACTCCAGTAAGAGACTGTGGAACTCAAAAGAGAGTTTGGTAAAGTTTCAGTATATAAAATCAATACATAAAAATCAGCAGCCTTTGAATACGCAGACAATATGACTGAGAAAGAACTTATCAGATCAGTCTATCATCAATAGCTACAAAAAACTTTAAATATCTTGGAATTTGATCAAGAAGGTGAAAGAGCTCTACAGTGAAAATTACAAAACATTAAAGAAAAAAATACACAAGATATAGAAGAATGTTTTTCATGATTGTGGATTGAAGATTTAATGTCATGAGCATGGCCATACTAGTGAAAGCAATATACAGATTCAACAAGACCCAAATATCAACAACATTCCTCTCAGATCTTAAATGCTAAAATTAGTATAGAGACACAAGAGATCTCGAGTAACTAAAGCAATCTTAAACAATAGAAATAAAACCAGAAACATCACAATGATGGATTTCAAGACATACAACAAGGCAGCTATAATGAAAACAGCCTGGTGCTGGCACAGAAATAGGATGTAGACCAGTGGAATAGAATAGAAACCCCAGAAATCAATCCATGCATCTACAACCAACTAATTTTTGACAAAAGAGCTGAAGGCAATCCCTTGAGAAAAGACAATCTGTTCAACAAATGGTGCTGGGAAAAATTGGGTCTCTGCCTACAGAAGTATAAACTACCTTACACCTTATACAAAAATCAGCTCAAAATGGATCAAGGACCTAAATCTACGACCTGATACTATCAAATTACTAGAGAACATTGGGAAAACTCTGCAAGCTATTGGCATAGGCAATGACTTTTTATACAAGACCCCAGAAGCACAGGCAATCAAGGCAAACATAGACAAATGGGATTAGATCAGCCTACAAAGCTTCTGCACTGTAAAGGAAACATTCAGAAAAGTGAAGAGGCAATGAACAGAACGGGAGGAAATATTTGCAAACCCTGTAACTGATAAAGATTAATGTCCAGAATCTATAAAAAGCTCAAGAAACTCAACAACAACAACAACAAATCCAGGTAAGAAATGGGCAAAGAAATTGAACAGACATTCTTCAAAAGAGGAAATTCCAATGGCCAATAGACACATGAAAAAATCCTCCAGAACACGCCAACAGGGAAATGCAAATCAAAACTACAATGAGGTTTCACTTCATCCCAGTTAGAATGTCTCTCATACAGAAAGCAACAAACAATAAATTCTGGTGAGGATGTGGAGTAAAGATACCCTAATGCATTATTGGTGGAAATGTAAACTTGTACAGTCACTATGGAAGACAGTATGGAGATTCCTCAGAAATCTGAAAATATATCTACCATATGACCCAGTCATCTTGGGAATTTGCCCAAATAAAATGAAATTAGCATATTAAACAGTTATCTGCACACTCTTGTTTGTTGCAGTTCAATTCACAATAGTTAAAATATGGAATCAACCCAGATGTCCATCAACTGATGACTGGATAAAGAAAATATGGTATATATACCCTATGGAATACTACTCAAAGTAAAAAAGAATGCAATCCTATCTTTTGCAACAAAATGGATGCAACTGGAAACCATTATACTTAGTGAAATAAGCCAGTCCCAAAAAAAGATCATTTGCTTTCTCTGATCTGTGGTATAGAGTACAAAAAATGTTACATATATGAGCAAAATTGACATTTTGAGATTTAATTATTGTTTATAGCCATTATCTCTACTGTTGAGGAGCAGTGTTTTTTTCTTTTATTTTTTAAATTTTTTACTTAGTGTAGAGTTAGGCTTATGATTATAAAAATGAACAGAAAGTATGTCATTGTAATAATTAAAGAATAAGAAAGGAAAGAGGAAGGAGGGTGGCAGCATGGATGGGAGGAGGGTAGGGTGGCAAGTATCACTATGATCCTACATCTGTATTTATGAAATACATGAAATTTGTTCACCTGATATAAATAAAAAATAGGAAAAAAGAATATCCAATGGTATAGAAAAAGTAGATAAAAAGTTCAATCTGCAGTAACAGCATCAGACTATTAAGAATATTAAATATAGCATCTGCCTTCATGATATCACAGACAACAGTTCCAGTATTTTCAGTAAATAACACAGGTGGTCATTCCCCCAGCCTCTGTATCAGTGTCCTTTCCATCTGCTAAACGAATACTACTAAGCCAAAATTGAATATCTTTACATTTTGTTACAATAGCATCCAACATCCAGATACTACTGTCCGTATCAGTCAGCTAGATGAGATTATGCTTCAATAACAAAAAACTCCAAAATCTCAGAAGCTTCAAAAAACATATGTATCTCATGTAATGCATCCATCTGCTTAGTGTAATCCTCACTCTGAAATCCTTAAGCACAAAGCAGATACTAACTATAGCAGAGCCATTGCTAAGCCAGGGAAAGAGAAGCTATCAGCTCTCTGGTCCAAGTGTGTCAACGGCCATGCCCAACCCCGAAGAGGGTAGATGTGATTTGTTCTAAGTGTTAATCTGAGTGGGTTAAGAAAGACCTGGAAATTTGGCCAGATAGTACTTCTAGGTGTGTCTGTGAGGATTTTTCCAGAGGAAATTGACGTGTGAGTCAGTGGACTGAGTGGAGAAATCTGCCCTCATTGTGAGCAGGCTGGAGTTCCAGCTACAACAGAAGAGGCAGAGGGAAGGCAATTTCCTGTTGGTCTCCTGGAACTGGGGCTCTCTTCTTCTCATGCCCTTGGGCATCAGAATTTTCTAGCCTTGGATTCCAGAAACTACCTCATTGCCCCCACCACACCCCCATGGTTTTCTTCAAGCCTTCAGCTGTGGACTGAGTACTATGTCATTGTCTTCCCTGGTTCTGAGGCCTTCTAATATGCTCTGAGGTATTCTACTGGCCTCTCAGGGTCTCCAGCATGCAGGTAGCCTGTTGTGTGACTGCTGGGCCATAATCATATGAGCCAGCTCCTGTAGTGGGTCTCCTCTAATCCATCTATCCACCCGACTGGTTCTGACTTTTAGGAGAATCCCAGTACAGACTTAGATATCAGCAGTGCTTCAAAGTGAACAGCCTTTAAAGGATGTTTTCTAAATTAGTTTGTGGGTTTGGAGAATTGTCTGTTGAAGCTGCAATAGTCCTAAACATCTAAACTCTAGATGTAAAATGCTAAGGACTCTGCTTCTATAGTGAGCATGTGTAGTTCATAATGGGAACTGTTTATAGACATATGCAAAATAACTGCATTACATATTGCTAAGAAGTAAGTAATATGGTAACTCTATGTGACACGTATCTATATCTACATCTACATCTACATCTATACCTATGTCTATATATATCTATATATATATATGTCTATATATATCAGAGTCCTCCTGGCTGTATCACCTCACAAAGAATGGCATTACAACAGTGGGAGCATGTGCCAGAGAAGAGATTCTATTGAAGACAGGAAGCCAGAGCATGCAGGAAGGGGTTAGCCTTGCAGAGGGCAGTGCCTCCAACACCTAAGGACCTCCCAGCCTCCTGCTTCTTAATGTCAACTCCCTGAAGGCCAAGATTTGAATACATAGACCCTTGGACAATAAATCACACCCTACCTGTAGCAGATCCACTAAGCAGAAACCTGGGGAGTTGGGAAACAGTTTGATTGTCTGACACATGGATCAAAAGATAGCCCACTATAAGCAAACTGGAGAATCCTCATCTTTAACATAGAGGAATGGATTCAAGGGTTTAAGGGGATTGAAACAGACTTATCACTTGGAATCTACTCATCCATGCTGATCCAGAAATATACCCTTCATCAATGCTTTGATAAATAGATTTATGAGAAGAGCCCCAGCATGCTTGAAGAGCTATGTAATTGCTTTTCTCGGTGGGCTGAATATTACAGTGGGAATTGCACTCAATTAGAAAACAAAATGCAATTTGAGTAAATGGATCCCAGGGTAGCAGGGGCCAAGTGGCAGCATGAAACCATCAAAGGAAAGTTGGGCATAGTTACTGTAATGGACATTAGCAGCAAAGGAACAATCAGAATAGTCTGACTCTTGTAAATCTACGGTGTGGGTTGGTTAATCATGGTGTCCCTGGAAAGGAAATAGATAAAAAGCCTACTGAGTTCTCACTTGATCTGTATAAGCAGAAAACTTTCAGGTCAAGTTGACATAAGTCTAACTGGAATCATAAAAACAGAGAATCATGGCCTCTCAATCAATTTTCAGAATTGAGCCAGTTTGTACCAGAACCCCTGGAATATAGTGAGAATCAGGTCCCCTCCAGAACGGACCCCAGCACATTGTCAGATGTATACCATTACTGTTTTTCCCAGCCTTGCCTAAAGGGAGCTACGACCTTCTAGCTGGGTGCATTGGGGAAAAGGAAATAAAAAAGAATGTTCAGAGACTTCTAGAATTTAGCTCTGAACTGACACTGATTCAAGCAGACCTGGGACATCACTGTGCTTTCCAGTCAGTGTAGGTGCTTACGGTGGTCAGAGTTTTAGCTCAGGTCTGAATCACACAGGGTCCAGTGAGTCTGTGATCCTGTGGCCAATTGTCCAATTCCAGAATGCACACCTGGAATAGCATACTTAATAGCTGGCAGAATCACCACATTGGTTTCCTGGCCTTTGAAGTATGAGTTATTATACTGAGACAAACCAAAAGAAAGACATTAAAACTGCTTCTACCTAGGCGAAGAATACATCAAAAACAACAACACATTCCAGGAGGGGTTGATGAGATTAGTACCAGCAGCAAAGTCTTGAAAGATGTAGGGGTAGCACTCCCCACCACAGCCCTATTTGACCTGGAAGGAAGACACAAGTGGATTCTGAAGAATGACAGGGAATTATCATAAGATTAAGTAGGCTCACCATTGGTGGTTCCAACTACTGCTGCTGTACTAGTTATGGTTTTCATTACTTGAGCAAATTAACATATCTCCTGGAGTCTGGTACTGATCTGGGAAACACCTTTCTCCCCCATATCTATCCATGATGCCTGCTAGACACAGTTTACTTTCAGCTTGCAAAGCCAGCAAGACACCATCACTGACACCATCAGGAGTGTGTCAACTTTCCCCAAACTGTACTGCACAGCTTAGCTGATGAGACTCTTAATAAACTTCCCCTTCCACAAGAGTGATCTGTTACATTGATGACGCTATGTTGATAGGACCTAATGAGTGTGAAGCAGCAGCTACTCTGAACTTACTGATAAGACATTTGAGTATCAGAATGGGAAATAAACCTGGCTAAAATTCAGGGGTCTTCTACTCCAGTGAACTGCCTAAGGGTCCAATGATGCAGGGCATGCTGAGATATCCTTTCTGCAGTGAAAGGTAAGCTGTTGTATCTCACTCCTCCTACAAACAAGAAAGAGGCACAAGGAATGGTGAGCCTACCTGAATATTAGAGGCCACACATTTTTCCTTTGCATGTGGTACTCCAGTGCATCTACTGAGTGATCCACAATCTGCTGGTTTCAGGAGGGGTTCATAGTATAGAAGGCTCTGAAACAGGTTGTGGTGGCTCTATAAGTAGAATCACAGAAGAATCCCTTAGAATTTTGGAGCAGGGCTCCATGCTTTATTCTACTTTTGAGAGACAGTTTTTTGCCTACTGATGGGCCTTGATAGAAACTAAATACTTGGGGGCCAACATTGCGGTGTAGCAAGTTAAGCCACCACCTGTGATACCAGCATCCCATATGTGTACTGATTCAAATCCTGGCTGCCCTACTTCCAATTCACTCCCTTTGGATGAGCCTGGGAAGATGGTCCAAGTATTTGGGTCCTTGCCACCCACATGAGAGACTGGAAAGAGTTCCTGGCTCCTGGCTTCGACCAGTCCCAGTCCTGGATGTGGCAACCATTTAAGGGGTGAGCCAGTGGATAGAAGATCTTTGTAACTCTCTGTCTCTGTCTCTACCTCTATCTCTGTCTATCTCTCTTTCTCTTCCTCCATTCCTCTCTCTCTGTAACTCTGCTTTTCCAAAAATAAAAATAAAAAAAAATATTTTGAAAAAAAGAGACTGAACACTTGGGCATGAGCCACCAAGTTAATGCAGCCTGAGATTCCTATTGTCAAGTTGGGTGTTATCTGACCCACAAAGCCACAAAGCTTGGTATGAACAGTGGCACTCTATCATCAAATAGGAATAGTATATATGTGATTGGACATGAGACATCTCTGAAGGAACAAATAAGTTACATGAAGATGTTACTCTAATGCCCATGGTTCCTACTGCCTTCTCTCTTCCAGCCTACATTGTAGCCTGATAGAGAGTTCTCTATGATCAATTGACAGAGGAAGAGAAGACTAGATCCTAGTTTATAGACAACTCTGCAAATATGCAAGCACTACCCAAAAGTAGACATCTGTAACACTACAACACCTTTATGGGACATCCCTGAAGACGAGTGGTGAAAGGATATCTCAGTGGATAGAACTTTGGATGGTACACCCAGCTGTGCACTTTGCTTAGAGGAAGAAATGGCAAGATTGTGATTATATACCAATTAGTATAACAGGTCCTTGGAAGGATTATGATTGGAAAATTGGTGACAAAGAAATTTGGGGAAGAGGTATGAATGGTCAAAAAAATGTGAATACATTTGTGTCCCAAGTGAACACTGATCATGTGATGATTTCAGCAAAGGAAGACTTTATTAAGCAAGTGGATAGGATGACCCATTCTGTGGTTATCAGTCAGTTTATTCCCCAGCCACCTATATCATCATTCAATGGGTCATAAGTGATGATATTAGCAAGGAAAAAAACTGTATGGGCTTAGCAACATGGACTTCCACTTTCCAAAAGTGACCATGCTATAACCACTGCTGAGTGCCCAATCTTCTAACAGCAGAGACCAACACCAAGTCCTCCCTGTGGCATCCGTCCCCGTGTTGATCATCCAGCTATTTGACTTTGGGTTGATTCCATCATGGGTAGGGCAATGTTTTGTCCTTATTCAAATAGACACTAATGCTGGGTATGGATTTGCCTTCTCTGTATACGATGTTTCTGCCAAAACTCCATCTAGGGACTTACAAAATGCCTATCTAACATCATGATATTCCACGCAGTTTTGGTATTTATCAAGGACCTCACCTTATGCCAAAATAGTGCTGCTCATGGAATTCATTGGCCCTACCACGTACCCCATCACTCTGGCATGATAGGATAGTGGATTAGGCTTATGAAGCCAAAGCACCAGATAGGTGATAATACTTTACAGAATATGAATACATTTGTGTGTATGTATACATTTTTAAGTGAGTGTTATTGCTTTCATTCCCTTCTTACTAATTTATCATGTATTATAAGATTTATTGACTTTACATCAGTACTTAACTATTGTTAATTTTATAGCATAATATTTACGTTGTGAAATATTAAGAGAAAATAAGCATCACCCAAGACTTTACCTTCTCTTCCAATGTTTTTTCAATTGTGCCGGGATAGTTGCACCGTGTTAAGCACAACTATTGCCTTGTGATGGCCTTTATTTTCAGATGAAATATGGCTTAATAAGATATGTGTATGTGCCAAGTTGACAAAGGGTGAACTTGGATAATTTTAGGTGTAAACTTGAGTGAGTTAATGGATACGCAGATAGCTGTTAAAGCATTAATTATTCTGAATGTTCAGTAGGCACCGAGCCTACCTCTTCCGCTGAGAGAGAAAAGGTGGTTTTGCATTCAGTAGAATGATTGGCCTGCCTCGGAGCTCCCTGAGGATGCTTCCAGAGACGACTCACCTGTGTGTTAGGGGATTTCCTGGGAAAGTGGGCACAATGGCTGGGGGTTCCAATAGAGCAAAAAGAAGAGGAAAGGTAAATTATGTTCTCTCTTTGAGCTAGGAGACTCTCCTCATGGAAACCAGGACTCCAGACTCCAGGCTTTCAATTTCAAGGCCTGTACTAATGAGTGTCCCCTCTGGTTCTTACCCCTCAGACTCGGCATTGTATCTGCAGCTTCTCTGGCTCTGCCACTTTTGGCTTGGACGGAGCCCCAGGGTCCCCAGCCGGCAGATGGCCTCCCATGGAACTTCTCACTCTCAGTGTCCACATGAGCCAAATCCCCTCATAGTTACACCTGTTGGGTCTGTCTCTCTGCAGAGCCCTAGTCCACACATCCCTTGAAGAGCAGTGCTTTGCAGCTGCAGATTCGTCCCAAGATTTGTGAAGGGATTTTCTCCTGTGCTTTAGAACGCTCGGGGAAATTGGAGACAGTGTTCCTTCAGGAGTTATTTATGGCAATTATGAGGAAAGAGTCTACCTACAGTCATCACAAACATTAAGAAAAAAGGGTGGGTCCTCCCAGGGACTAGATGCAAACGTCTTACCTTCTGATTAAAAAGAAAAGAAAACAACAGGGAACTAAGGGAGTATAAAAGAGTGTTGAGGGTGGGAAGATGTTGGCAACACCAAGGCTCCTGCAGAGGTTGAGACAATCCCTTGGGAAGACCACCAACAGAGGCTAGCCGGGAGGTAAGACAGCATCTCCTTCACCCCAGTAGCTTGGTACATAAGTAACCCAGAGTGAGGATCAAGAGCAAAACACCCATAGCACAGATGCCTACTGCTCAGATCCAGAAAGGGGTCAATCCCTTCCTCTAAGACGGTGAGCTGGATAAGCCTTCCTCTGTGACTTCAGAAGACTGAGATGAGCTACCAGGGCCTATTGATTTTGTCTGTTTTCTTCCATCTGCCCCTCTGTTAACACCTATGGCATTGATTTTGACCATTTTTTACAACAGCAAAAAATACAGAAGAATTTCTAGCATCTCTTGATTTTAAATAGTTTTTCTTAGATTGAATTGATTACAATAAATGTCATTTTGTATTTAGGAAATATACCAATTTTAATCATAGTGTAAATATTGTCATGTGTCATAGCTATTTCTGTATTTGTCTTAGCTTCCTTGGTAGAACAAGATCTTATTCCTCATGATATACTGCTCTGTGTCCTTGTGATTGCTTGATATATATGGATCGGTTGAAATTAAATTTCATATGGCCATTAAATTAAGAACTGAGGGTAAACAAGAACCAGTAAAATAAAATAGGAGAACTATAGAAAATCAGGTATAATAGGCCAGTGGTTGACACAGTGCAGCAAATTAAGCCACTACCTGCTATGCCAGCATCCCTTATTGGAGTGCCAGTTGGAGTCCTGCCTGCTATCCTTCTAGTCCAGCTCCCTGCTAATGCACCCGGGAAAGCAGTGGAAGATGGCCCAAATGACTGGGCTCCTGCCACCCATATGGGAGACCCAGATGAAGCTCCTGGCTCCTGACTTTGGCCTGTCCCAGCCCTGGTCATTGAGGCCATTTGGAGAGTGAATCAGCAGATGAAGAGCTCTTCCTCTGTTCTCCTTCTCCCTCTGTAACTCTGCCTTTCAAATAAGTAATAAGTATTTTTTAAAAAAAATTAGATAGGAATTTTATCACTACTGCACTTTCACCCAATTGTTAGATTTTCATCAGATTTGGGGGCATAGTAGAATTTCTCAACTATTTATTAAAACTCTAGCAGGCTAATCCTCCACCTGCGGCGCTGGCACACTGACCTCTAGTCCCGGTTGGGACACCAAATTCTGTCCAGGTTTCTCCTCTTCCAGGCCAGCTCTCTGCTGTGACCTGGGGAGGCAGTGGAGGATGGCCCAAGTGCTTGGGCCCTGCACCCGCATGGGAGAACAGGAGGAGGCACCTGGCTCCTGGCTTTGGATCAGCATGGTGTGCGGCCATAGCAACCATTTGGGGGTGAACCAATGGAAGGAAGACCTTTCTCTGTTTCTCTCTCCCTCACTGTCTAACTCTGCCTGTCAAAAAAAAAAAAAAAACCCTCTGGCTATCGTTTTTGAGTAGGCATCATGTCCCAGGCATTGCACTAAGAGAAATGCTTGTGTTCTTATAACGTGAGAATAACAACAACAAAAAAAAATGATTGAAAAGAGGTTTGAAGTAGCAACTCTTATAATCATAAGCTTTTGAAGAATAATAAAATGTCTGTCCTCATAATGGTGGATATGTGGACAGTATAAAATGCTCAAGAGTAAACTATATAATGGAAAATTCTACAGTTTTTAAAATTTATTAATTCAGTTCACAAATATTTCTTGAGAACTTACATGTATATGGACATATGTTTTCAAAATTAATAGATGAAAAAGTAAGTTACATATTATAAATAAATTATACATATGGAGAAACAGAGATAGAGATAGAGAGAGAGACAGAGAAAGAGAGAGAGAGAGAGAGAGAGAGAGAGATGAAGTCCAAAACTCTGACTACATATACTGTGTAATTTCTGGGTTAATGAATAAGAAATGTTTATATTTTCTTTTAATTTCATATTTTATGATTTTTTAAACAGTGAGCATGCATTGATTGTAGGTTAGAAATAAATAAGAATGAAAAAGACTCCTAGGCCCATTGTAACAATTCATAAACTAAAATAACTGTGAATACATGATGTTCTAGATACTAAGTGGATATGAAATTTAAGATAGCATGAGTTTGTATCCCAAAATTAAAGATATATAGCAGAAAATGATCATTAAAACATAGCATTGATGCCATTAGACAAAATACAATGTCTCCCCATTTTGACTGGATTGGAGAATGTGAGTTAACCCTACAATTAGGATATTCTTCCCCCTCAAGCCTAGATGTTTGAAGGTGCCTGAGAGAATGAATTCTTCAGAAACTTCACCAAAAAAGACGCATTTGCACTGGCAGATGGCAATGACAAAGTCCATCTGATTCAATTTTGTAGAAACTTTTTTTTTACTTACTTACAGATGCCAGCTTCTATTTTGACTTTGGATTAAGAACCTATTAAGAACATCCCTAGGCACATTATGGCAACTCTAAGCATTTTTTAGTTATTAGTAAGCAGATTATACTAGAGTTACTTTTATTATATAACTATTTTAAAATCAAATTTAGCGAAGTTTGTGAAAAATCTGGGCTATTTCTGCATTAGAAGTTTTTAATCAGGACCAGGTGTTTAGCCTAACACCCAGGCTCCCTGCATCCCCAGAGTCCCTGAGTTTCACACCCAGCTCCAGTGCCAAGTTGTTTGTTTGTTTGTTTGTTTGTTTGTTTTTGACAGGCAGAGTGGACAGTGAGAGAGAGAGAGACAGAGAGAAAGGTCTTCCTTTGCCATTGGTTCACCCCCCAAATGGCCACTGCGAAGGTGGCCCACCTCGCTGATCCAAAGCCAGGAGCCTGGTCTCCTGGTCTCCCATGGGGTGCAGGGCCCAAGAACTTGGGCCATCCTCCACTGCACTCCCGGGCCTCAGCAGAGAGCTGGACTGGAAGAGTAGCAACCGGGACAGAACCCGGCACCCTGACCGGGACTAGAACCCGGTGTGCCGGCGCCACAGGCACCGGCTATTGAGCCACAGCGCCGGCCTGGGCCAAGCTTTCTGCTAACAGACTCTGGGAGGCAGTGGTAATGGCTGAAGTAATTGGATTCCTGCCAGCCCTGTGGGAGACCTAGGTTGAGTTCCTTTGCCGACCTAGGAAGTGAATCAACACAAGAGCTTGCTCTCTCTCTCTCTCTCTCTCTCTCTCTCTGTCTTTCTTTTTTTATTTTTATTTTTTTTTATTTTTGACAGGCAGAGTGGACAGTGAGAGAGAGAGAGACAGACAGAAAGGTCTTCCTTTACCGTTGGTTCACCCTCCAACGGCTGCTGTGGCAGGCGCACCACGCTGATCCAAAGCCAGGAGCCAGACACTTCTCCTGGTCTCCCATGGGGTGCAGGGCCCAAGCACTTGGGCCATCCTCCACTGCACTCCCAGGCCACAGTAGAGAGCTGGCCTGAAAGAGGGGCAACCGGGACAGAATCCAGCACCCCAATCGGGACTAAAACCCAGTGTGCCAGCGCCACAAGGTGGAGGATTAGCCTATTGAGCCATGGCACCGGCCCTCTGTCTCTCTTTCTATATCAATCTGCCCCATAATAATTTTTAAAAGTTTTCAATCAGCTGAAAATTCATGCAAATTTTATTTTGACTGAATTTAGCAAATCTTCCATGTTTCTAATAAAGAGACCAAAGATCTGGTTCATGTGAATATGATCGTCCCTTGGTATTCATGAGGGGTTGATTCTAGGATCCCTGAAGATATGAGATCCATAGACGCTCAAGTCCCTTATAGAACATGGAATAGTATTTGCTTATAACTTTTGCACATTTTCCTATATACTTTAAAACACCGCTAGATTGTTTACAATACCTAACACAACGTAAGTGCTATGTAAATAGTTGTTAAGTTGTATCAGTTGGGGAGCAGTGATAAGAAGAAATGTCTATGTTCAGTACAGACGTGGATGAATTTACAGATATATTCCATCTATGCCTGGCTGAAACCATGGATGCAGAACATGCAGATAGAGAGGGCGGATGTCCCAAGTTAAGCTAATATAAACTGTGCTAGAAACAAGCCAACTTTATCAAAAGTTTTAGCATTGTGACTATAATCCTAAAATGGGGGGATGGAACACTGACATGGCAATGAATTTTCATTTTGTCAAAAAAAAAAAAAACAGCAAGAACTCTTCTTTTTTCAAGACACCATGAAAGTAAAAAAAAATTGCAGTGATTGGTGCTGGGGTCAGTGGATTAAGTGCCATTAAGAGCTGCCTGGAAGAAGGGCTGGAACCTGTGTGTTTTGAAAAAACCAATGACATCGGAGGACTATGGGGATACAAGGTAATTTTATAAGCCTTCTCATATAAAGTTGACACATCTGAATGGGGTAGACATGCTTTCTTTCTAACTGAGCAATAAACCAGTGATGACATACGAGTTATTTCTGCTTTAAGTGTTCTTTCTAAAGTAGTAACGTCTTACATCCATGTGAACTTGAAATTTTTCAAAGTACTTGTGCATTTCCATGACATTCCCACTTTGAATACCTGGGTAACAGTATGCAAATTGCACAAATGAAAAGGTTGAAACTCAAAACGTTTGCGCAGCTATTTCTGCCTCTAGTAGACCAGGCAACAGGACCTAAGAGCCCCCATACCTTGGTTCTTTCATTCCCCTTTACAGTGTAAGATGCCCCTTTGTGTTGCTTTGTGTTTATCAGATATTGAAACAACTATCCCTGACAAGAAAGGTGTGTATGGTCATTGCTTATATCTTATATCATTGAAAGATGAACATTTCCAGAAACAGAAGGAAATAGGTGTAGCTTTAAAAATATGACTTACTGAAATACAATACATCATTTTTATGTACTAAAAAGCAACCACTTTGCTCTTAAAATTCATCATGTTTACCTACCTTTATTGATTTTTAACTCTCAATATACTAAAATATACCATATTTGCATGACTTTTTCTCCCAAATCCTGTAATCTATTCTTCCAGATCCTTCTCTTAATACAAATTACTTTCAGCTTGATCTCTATTTTATCCTTTGGAAAGTTCTTTTCCCCATCTCTTTTTTGTTTTACTTTTGTTTCTTCTGGCTTTGCTGGTTATGTTGTGTTTTTACAATCCAGAATCTTTTTTTATGATACGCTAGGTTACTGTATCATTTGGGATCTGCCTCCGACCTACTAAGAGGTCCTTTCAAAATAAAGCAAATCTGGGGGAAGGCATTTGAGCTAGCGGTTAAGATGCCTGCACCCCACATTGGAGTACCTGGATTTCCTGTACACGTCCACATCCCACTTTAGAATGCCTGGGTTGAAAACCCAGCCCTGCTTCTGAGTAGTTTCTTATTAATGTGCACCACGGGAGTATCAGTATTGGCTCAAGGAATTAGGTTCCTGCCGCCCATGTGGTAGACCTGAATACAGTTCCTGACTCCTGACTTCGGTCTGGTTCAAGAAATGTTGTAGCCATTTAGGGGATGAACTAACAGATAGGAATCTCTCTCTCTCTCTCTCTCTCTCTTTCTCTCTCTCTCTCTTTCTCTCTCTCTCCCTGAACCCCACCCCCTTCTCTCAGGTAAGTCTCTCCCTCTCTCTTTCTCTCCCCTTCTCTCTCTCTCCCTCTCAAATGAATATTTTAAAAAAAAAAGGAAGTGAGTCCAATTCCTCCAACCACTTGGGCAATATCATACAACATCATACAGTTGGTAATCAATATATTTTTTCAAAGAAAGATAAATCCAACCCCACATGTCTGATTGGTTTGTTTGTTCCTGCAGTACGTAACAGAAAACGGAAACCCTGGGATATACAAGTCCTTGACCTGCAGCACTTCCAAAGACAGCCTTCAGTGACTACCCTTTCCCTGATCACTATCCCAATTATCTGCACAATTCCAAACTGATGGAGTATCTCAGAATGTATGCCAGCCACTTTCATCTTATGGAACACATCCAGTTCCTGGTAAGAAATTAAAACCCTGCTTCTCACCTGAAGGGTAGTCAAGACACAGCCTGTGCAAGCCAGAGCAAGCTACAGGACATTTGCAAGTTGGACTTTTTTTTATCAAAATCCTGAACGAAATAGCATGTCTCCCATAATCCTCAAAATTAAT
Source organism: Sylvilagus floridanus (assembly GCA_949820135.1). NCBI lineage: Eukaryota > Metazoa > Chordata > Mammalia > Lagomorpha > Leporidae > Sylvilagus > Sylvilagus floridanus. The sequence continues at coordinate 128,167,762 of OX463225.1, forward strand.
GAAGGATTGTTTATTATTTTCCCCCAGAGGAAAAATATCATCTCATGGTTGGAACGTGAAATTTAGCTTTCAATTAATTTTATTAACCCTTGAATATAGATTATAGGGGAAACATTGGTGTATTTTATTTCCCCCAAATACCCTGATCTCTGGGAGGGGACAGTTTTATGGAGTTTAGGTTCACGAAACTCCTAAAGATCTAGGAGTTATGAATACAGAAGGTATCACCTGTTTTACTTGTCAAAACACAGAATTCTAATGGAGACTGAGAAGGATGCTATAGAACTAAGGCTAACTTTGTTTGTTTGTTTTTTCCTAGTCAAAGGTGTGCAGTGTAAAGAGGCACCCTGATTTTTCATCCTCTGGCAAGTGGGATGTTGTGGTAGAAACTGATGGGGAGCAGAAAACTATGCCTTTGATGGGATCATGATTTGCAGTGGCCATTACACTGAACAATATTTGCCTTTAAGTGACTTTCCAGGTATTTAACTGATTAGTGGTAAGGAAAACATTTGCATTCTAATCATCATAAGTCTGCACTGCACTGTGATAGGCATGCATGGAGGTGCAAGAGAGGATGTGGTAAGTTTCTGGAACAGAAATAGATAATAGAAGTAACACTTGAGTGAACACTAAGAGTTTCTTAAGCAAACCAAGGTCTGAGGGAGAGGGAGCAGTACTTAGTTGTGAAAAGCAGTAGGGTGTGAAGTAGTCAGGAGAGCTCAGAGAATGGCACACTTGAAGTGGCTGGAGCAGGTGACTGCTCAGAGAGGTATGTAAGAATCAATGAGGCCGGCACCAAGGCTCAATAGGCTAATCCTCCGCCTGCAGCGCCAGCACACCAGGTTCTAGGCCCGGTTGGGGTGCTGGAATCTGTCCTGGTTGCTCCTCTTCCAGTCCAGCTCTCTGCTATGGCCGGGGAGTGCAGTGGAGGATGGCCTAAGGCCCTGGGTCATGCACCTGCATAGGAGACCAGGAGAAGCACCTGGCTCCTGGCTTCACATAAGTGCAGTGCGCCGGCGCAGTGGGCTGGCCGCAGCGGCCATTGAGGGGTGAAACAACGGTAAAGGAAGTCCTTTCTGTCTGTCTGTCTGTCTGTCTCTCTCTCTCTCTCTCTCTCACTGTCCACTCTGCCTGTCCAAAAAAAAATCAATGAAAGAACTCTGAAGAACATAATATTGCATATTGTGTTTGCAGTGAGAAAGGAGTGCAGGCACATGATCCTATTTTTATTTCATAAAGATAAATCTTTATATTTAATGTTTTTATGTATAATGTATAATATATGAGTGGTATGAAACAGTAATTGATAAAAGGAGAGAAAGCAAAGCCATATGATTGATAAGAGGGGGGTATTAATAGTCTATGAAAGAGATGATGAGGAGGCTTTAAAAAGCAAAGGTAGCAGGACTCAGTGGAGGACAAACAGCCAGGAGATATTTTGGAGACCATTGAAAGACTCAATGAATGATAGAACATGCCAAAAATAATTTTAGGCTATGTGCCAACATTCCATATTTTTTAATGTAATTAAATTTCTCTTCAAGATACTTTGAAACAAATGGAGGAATCTAGAAAACATCATGCTGAGTGAACTAAGCCAGTCCCAAAGAGACAAATAACATCTGTTTTCCCTGATTGGCGACGACTAACTGAACACCAAAAGGGAAACCTGTTGAAAGGAAATGAACACTATAAGAAAATAAGACTTGATCAGCTCTTGTCTGGACTGTTGATGTACAATGTAAATCTTTACCCATCTTAGTATCTCTCTTTGATGCTTGTTTTTGTGATAGTACTAATGGTTGAACTCTGCAACTAACACAAAATTAGCCTTAGGTGTTTAAAGTTTAACTGAAAAGTGATCCCAGTCAACTTTGAGAGAGGGAAAAAGAAAGGGAAGATAGGTACAATTTGAGACAAACTCAATTGGACTTGCACCAAATGAAGGAGTTAGAAACGTGCCAGGGGATCCCAATTCAGCCCCATCGGGATAGCATGTGCCAATGCCATCTCAACGGCCCAGGTGGACGGTTTTAGTTCACAACTGATCACACTGAGAGGGCTGGAAGTCAGGGGGAGTACACAAACAAGACTAATTTCTACCAATATAAACAGATAGGACCAGAAAGGGAGAGAGTGATCCAACATGGGAAGCAGAGTCACAGAAGACTCATAGAATGACAGATGTCCTAAATAACACTCTGGCCTCAGAATCAGCCCTTAAGGCACTCAGATCTGGCTCAAGAGCCCATAAGAGTATTTTAGGCATGGAAAGCCAAGACACTCTGAAAAAGGAAAAAAAGAAGACCTAAAGGGAAGACCTCAGCGAGTGAGATCCCAGTGGAAGGAACGGGGCTACCAAAGAAGAAGGTACCTTTCTCCAAAGGGAGGAAGGGACCTCCACTTTGACTGTGACCCTGTCGGAATAGAATCAAAATCGGTGAACCCTAAAGGCTTCCATAGCCTCAGCAACTCATGACTAGAGCCTAGGGAGATTCCTGACGCCATAAATAAGAGTGTCAAATTGTTAAATCAACACCAGGAGTCACTGTGTACCTATATCCCATGTGGGATCTGTCCTTATTATGTTATCTAATGTGAAGTAACGCTGTAACTAGTGCCGAAACGGTATTTTTACACTTTGTGTTTCTGTGTAGATGCAAACTGATGAAAATTTCTACTTAATACATACTGAACCGATCTTCTCTATATAAAGATAATTGAAAAGGAAAAAAAAAAAAGAAAAGAAAAAAATCAGTGTTACATTGGAAACTGCATCAAAAAAATTAATCAGTTTCAAATATATATATATATATTTCATGTAGGATCTCTGTCCTTAATGTGCTGTACAATGTGACTCAATGCTAAAACGAGAACTCAAAGAGTATATTCCACTTTGTGTAACTATATGAGGGCAAAGGGACGAATTCATTACTTAACACATGCTAAATCGATCACATGTATACAAAGAAAATTGAAAATGAATCTGGATGTGAACGAAAGGGTGGAGGGAGCGGGCAAGGGGGGAGGGTTGCGGGGGGAGAGGGAAAATATGGGGGGAAAGCCATTGTAATCCATAAGTCGTACCTTGGAAATTTATATCCTAAATAAAAGTTAAAAAAAAAAAAAGATACTTTGAAACATGTAATACTCTGTACTTAGCCCTGTTCTATAAAGTAGCCACTAGCCTGATATTACTATTTAACCCTTGGAATGTGGCTAACATGAATTGACATGTACTTTCATTATGAAATACAAATCAAATTTTGAAGACATGATAAAAATGGATAAAATATTTAATTAATACCTTGGTGTATTGGTTATATATGTTAACATCTTAAATTATGTTGGGTTAAATAAAATACGTCATTAAAATCAATATCTCTTTAACCTTCTTTCATATGACTACTATGTACCTTGAATGATATTTCTTTTGGACAGCATTGCTTTGTTTTTTCTAAGTATCTCCACAGTATCTCCATTTACAGAATCACAAAAATAAAAGAACAGGTCCTCATATATTAGTCATTATAAGAAAAGGACAATAACCTCCTAAAATTCCAAGAGTCATCATACTGAGCAAATTTATAATTGGCTTTTAAAAAGAAAACATCAGTATGTTTTTACTTTGGCCTCAGCCATATTGTCATTGCCACTGAGTATTTTGTTCCTTGGATAAACTCATTCTACATTACTGGCAGCAACTGAGCAACCAAAAAGAAAGGGGACTTAAGTAACATACACGGCAAGTTTAGAAATGAATCTTGCAAAACAGCCTGTTTCACGTCTATTTGTGATTTGAGGGATTGTACTCTTCTCTCCTAAGGAATCAAGAATTTCAGAGGTGACTATCTCCACACTTCAGCATACAAGAATCCAGACAGTTTTTCTAGGAAAAGAGTTGTTGTGGTTGGCATTGGGAATTCTGGAGCAGATGTGGCTGGTGAGATCAGTAATGTTGCTGAACAGGTATGGCATTGTAAGCAGATTCTGTTCTTTGGTGTAACTTTGACAGCTACAGAGTATGGAGAAGTACAGCACTGCACTGCTTTAGCAGTGGTATCTCAACCTTGACTGCTAGCTTTCCAGGGTGGTTATGGGTATTTTTTTTGGGCCATATATGAGTTTAAGAGTACAGAAAACCAGAAAAATAATAGTCTTCCACATTGCATGCATTGGAGTCATGGAATAAGAGAGTCAAACTTGAGTCGAATAACCTGGGCACTAAAAAGAGCAGCTACACTAGTGAGTTGGGAGTTTTCAAACAAATTAATTTTACAGGAAACACCAAAATTTTCATCTAAAAATACAGTTTAAACAGAGAAAAAATACACTACTGATACATAGATATGTTGCTAAAAATAGAGCAGAAATGATGTGGGCTCCAACTGAGTGTGAGAAAATGAGGAGCAGGAAAAGAGGAGTTATTTCTCCCTGTAGGGAGAGTTGTTGACCCCTAAGCAGCGAAGAGGGATCGCTTTCCATAATTCAAAATTTGTTTTCAACTTTGATTGCAGATTTCCAAGAATAAGTTCCAAGATTCTCAACACTTTAAAGTCTTCTGTTGTAGGACTCAGGGATAGGGAACGTATGGCCCACAGGTCAAAATCATTTGGTCTGGCCTAGGCAAGACTCAAAATTCAATTAATCCACAGGGGGTAATTTTTAAGTCAATAATTTTGTATGGTATATGAGTAATGTTATAAATATCCAGATAGCCTTTGGAAGGCAAAAGCTTCCCCCCCAACCCCGCGCCCCAGCTAGGTGATATAAATCAGCTGTTCTGAGTGTTGTCCTGCCCAGGCCAGGCATTGTGTACGAGATACCGTGAGGAATGTGTCGGGCTCTGTGATTTGAGACCTTACAACCTGGTGATTTCAAGTAGTCTCCATTAAAGGACTCAAAATAGAAAACTTCTTCAGACTATTGCCTCCACTTTTCATACTTCTTACGTTGAATTTTTCATTTGTTAATGTGAAAAAAAGTCCTAGTGTGGATCTTTACATTGTATCTTTGCTGTTATCCCAGACTTTGTATAGTTCTCCGTCAGTCTGCATTACAGAATGGTAAAGTTTAGAGAAAACATGGATATTAACTGGTAAGTCCTAATACAATACCTTATTCATTTCACCTTTTTCTTTCACTTTCTGAGATACAAGAGATTTCAGATATCTAGCCCTGCTACGGTAAATATTCAAATTGCAGGAGCTACAGGAGGAATGATAATTGAATTAAAAGAACTTTAAGTAACTGGACCTGAGAAATGTGTCCATGGTTTGAGAGGAGGCAGGTCAGGCAACACAGGTCCCGTGATGAGAGAAGTTCATCGCATCCCCTTGACTTAAAATAGACACACCTGAGGCTCTGAGAGCAGCAAGGTAAGGAACGAAGTTGTTACTTGGCAACAACTTCTGTCTTCCTCAGCACAAGGCGAGGTGCATGGATATGGAACCGGGTTTGGGATAATGGAAATCCCATGGATATCACACTATTCACCCGTTACAATAGGCTAATTGAAAAATTCTTGCCCACATTCATGATCAACAGATGAGCAGAGGATAAATTAAATGCAAAGTTTAACCATGCCTATTATGGGCTCCAGCCTAAACACAGGTAAGGCCTAGGAATTTTTTTGAAAAGCAAATATTGTATTTTAAATATTATTTATCTATTTATTTGAATGAGGAAGAGAGAGAGAGAGAGAGAGAGAGAGAGAGATCCTCCATCCACTGATTCACTCCCCAAATGGCTGCAAAGTCCAAAGCCGGGGCAGGCCAAGGGTAGGAGGCAAGAACTCCATCCTGGCCTCCAGTCAACGGCAGGGGTCCAAGCACTTGAATCATTATTCACTGCATCACAAATGCATTAGCAGGGAGTCAGATGGGAGCAGAGTTACTGGGACTTAACTCAGTCCTCCAGTGTGGGATATGGATGTTGTAGTTGGCAGTTTAGCCCCACTGCACCACAACTTCTGTCCTCTCTCTCCTTTTGAAAGATTTATTTATTTGAACGGCAGAGTGATAGAAATAAAGCAAATATTTTAGAGTTACTAGCCTAGTTGGCAGAAGCTATTATCTTTATGTAACTCTAATTCTTGATACAGTTTAATTTGATTGGTAATATCCAAGTTATCTCCTCTCTACTAGTAGTTATTTGTCAGTCTATTTTTAAGATGCAATGGACAGGGAATGGGGAACTATAGACTTAAATACTTGTTTTATTTGTGATTCTCATCACCTAACAGTGTGATCTCCATTTCCTTTTTCATTGTCATCTGTCAACTATATCCTGTTCAATCCTAAGTGCAAAATTGATTTTGTTGTCACCTTCAAACCTCCATCAATGGGACAATTTCAGTGTCTGTAGGCATGGCTTCCCACTACTTAGGAAGTGTAGCGCTTTGCCTTCAAGTGCATTGGCCTCCTGCCCTACCACACTTGAACCATCCACACCACTCCAGAACCACAGGGCATCTGATGTCATTCCAGGACCCACTCTGAAATAGCAGGCTCTTAACCTTACCCTCTCACGCCATTACACTCTGACGTCACCCAGTCCGGTTCATCCCTCTTCTCCATTTGCTTGTTCTTCTGCCCCCTTTCTTGATCCCATTCCCCCACCTGTCACTTCAAAGTTGATGTTACCATAAATCCATTCCTAGTCCTCACCTTCTCTCATTCTGCACGTCTTCCCACACTAATGAAGAAATCTAGGCAAAAGATAATAAAGGCTTGAACCAAAGGAAGGGTTCATTTTAAAAAGTATCTGGAAAAAAAGTATTTAGTTTCATGACTAACATATAGTCTATGACTCCAGATTCTTTCCTAGGAACAAATTATTAAAAACATGGACGATAAAGTATTAACAGTAAAGTAGATCTGAGACTAGTGCTTCCTGATGCTATTTGGTACTTCAAATCATAAATTACAGTTACCAAGATCTCTATGTCACTGAGCACAAATTTTTCTAATGAAAAATTTCTCTTAAAATCATACACACTCTTTGTATTGCTGCTTTACAATTTTTGTTTTGTATATTTAAAACTATTATGAAACAAAATGTTAAAGAGAAAAATCATACAGCTGCATGGGGCCCTTGGGATGCCCACATGCCATATGAGTGTGTCAATTGGCGTTTCAACCACTCTCCTTACAATCCAACTCCCCGCTAATGTGCCAGGGAAGCAGTGGACTATGGCTGAAGTACTTGAGTCCATGTTGCTCACATGAAAGACCTGGATGGAGTTCCTACCTCCTGGCTTTAGCCAGGCCCGGTCCTAGTTATCTATTGTGGCCATTTGGGGAGTGAACCAGCATACGGAAGATCTCTCTCCTATCTCTCTCTCTCTCTCTCTCTCTCTCTCCCTCTCTCCCTCTCTCTCACTCTCTTTCCCTCTCTCACTCTCTTTCTCTCTCTCTCTCTCACTCTCTCTCTCTCTCTCCCTGTGTGTGTGTGAGTTTGTGTGTGTGTATGTATATATATATATATGTATACATATATATATATATATATCTCCCTTTCAAGTAAATAAATATTTAAAAAATCATGCAGTAGCACCTGGTATCCCCTTGAAAAATACTAATGACTGAACAATGTTAATATTTACATGATTTCAAGTATAAATAGACATGTTAAAAATCAAAACACTTTATCCCTGGTAAAAACACAGCTAGCTAAACATGTATTGAGTGGTTAGCACAATCTGATCTTGTTGTTATGTCATTATTATAGTTTCATGGTTTAGGAAAAGGGGGCTGAAATATTAGAAGACATGCTGAGGTCTCCTAGCGGGGCCAATATTAAAGCCTTGTTTAACTCTGAAAATCGAGTTCTGAGCCAGTAAAAAGCAGTAAATTGATTGAAACAGTCTGGTGGTTTCCTGAGAGCTTGCCCACCACAACTTCTTTAGAAAGAAGATTGACACTCACTTGTTGGTATTGCACTCCTTGTATTGCAGATTTCTCAGCCATCAGTCTACCTTCAGTGACAATCTGCCCAATCACATCATTGCTGGAAGAGTGCTGGTGAAACCAGGTGTGAAAGAGTTCACTGAGACCTCCGCCGTCTTTGAGGATGGTACAGAAGAGCAAGTTGATGCTGTTATCTTTGCCACAGGCTACACATTTTCTTTCCCTTTCTTGGAGAGTGATCCAGGAATTCTGGACAGCCAGAATTCTAGGTTCAAATTTGTCTTCCCTCCTCAGCTAGAGAAGCCAACACTAGCTTTCATTGGCATCCTCCAGCCCATAGGAGCTACCATTCCCACATCAGAACTCCAGAGTCGATGGGTGGTACGTGTGTTCAAGGGTAAGTACCAGTCTTCTACAAGAACAGAGTGGGCTCTTGATTCTGAGTAAAGATTTTAAGTGCACTCAGAGGTTTTCCCTTCTTTGTATCTTCTCGCCTTATTCCATCAACATGTCTTAAACTTCACCACCAGAGAGGATCCTATTTAAATAAAATCATACAAAGAATAAGAAAGACATGCAAAATTACAATCAGGTTACATTTGAATATTCAGTACCCTGTACTTTCTTCCAGCAGAAAGCAAATTTACGGTAAGGCTTTATGGAAACAAAACTTGTAAGGTAGGAAAACAAACAAGGGAGAAAATACCTATAAGCATATTTCAGAAGGGTGGTGAAGTTATTTTGCTTCTTCAGCCAACTCCAAGTATATGGCTTGTATTCTTGACTCATTCCCCAAGTCTTTACCCAAGTTGATGGTACTGAGCAAATCAAAATGGGTACCAGAAAGAAAGCAGAATTGTATGTGGATTCAGAGTGTCAGGGCAAATTGACTACATGGCACGGAGCCCTTTCCCTCACCATCATAAATCATTTGAATCATGTTCTCTCTGCTCAGATTTCCAAGAATCAGAATTCTGTTTCTTAGGAAACTACTAGAGCACCCTTTCCCGATGGGTCAGAATGGGCTACAAAGTGCTGATCTCTTCTCTGTTCTGAGACGTGGAATTCTAAACTAGGCAAGTCAGGAATTTATGAGGAGACTTCTGCTCACTGCGACCTGAACATCTATCCAGGTGGCTTGTGTTGTATTTACATCGCACATCATACATGGTTTGAAGCCATGGCACTAATCCCCCCATGAAGTCATTTCTAATAACTCTTACTCTCACTCAAAAATCTGCAGCACTGCTGTAGTTCAGGTATGTTGGCTTCCTTGTATATACTCTGCTTCTCTTTTTCTCCTGACGAGTATTTATTTTCTTTACTGAAGTCAACCATGAATCCAAGTTTAGATATATGGGCACCAATAAATAGCACCAATGGGTCATGAAAAGATGACAAATAGATGATACAACAGTGACCAGATCAGACAGTAGTTAGATAATCACTTGTTGAATTTTCACAAGTCAAACACACATCCCTCACTCAACCATCAATCAGAATTCTTTTAAAAAGACATCTTGTCCAAATGACTCCAGCCAGGGGCCAGAGTGAGGACTTAGAAATATGTCTTCTGGCTTACACTCACACTCTTTACCCATCTTGCTGTCCCCAGCACCACCATCCTAACTACTATCCTAATTTATAAAAGCAGCAAATAGTTTCACTTCTTTATCTGCATACAAACGGAATCATAGAATATGTATTTGGTTATGTTCAGCTTCTTTCATTGAACATATCTGTGAAATTCATCCATACATTATAGTCATTAATTTTCACTGCTGTATGGTATTCCACATGCTTACCACTTGACAAAGGATATGAATAAGTCCTTGCATGGCCATAACTTAGCCATTCTGTGTTGATGGACATTAACAGCTATTAAAAACAACAATGTCATGAATAAGATAACCCATGTCTTCTGTTGAACATATACACACATTTCTGTTGGGTACATGCCTAGAAGAATAATTGATACTTCCCCAGGTGTGTGTAAAATAACAATTTAAAATACAAATGGCCTCTCTATTCTGCAAGCCTCTTCCTTTCATATTTTGCATACCCGTCCTCCATATCAGATTTTGTAAGGCATTTGATAGCATTCATGAGCAGTACCCTAATGCTTGGAGATCTTCAGCTAAATTGAGTCTCCAGCTATCAACTCTGCCTTACTTGGAAATAAAGGGGAGATGTATGTAGGTGTTTACTGCTGTGCCTTTCATGGGATACTTCTTTCACCTGGCAAACAGCCCAACCCATGGCTGGGGAGACTCTCACGTGAGAAACTTGTTTAGGCAGAGGCCCCTGGGATTCTTGTTAGACCAGTGTCCAGTTTATGTCACTCTTGAGCTTTGCTGTGGAGCTAGGAGCCTGAACTTATGTTCTCCTGGAATCCTGGGGACTCCTCACTCCAGTTCCTGTGATGGCACACCCTCACAACAGGAAATAAACGGTCCAAAATTCCATTACAGATCCTGGGCAGGGAGGGTGCCATGAGTTGGGAGGGCAGTTCTCTGTCCCCAAGTCACACAAGACAGGAATGAAGAATCATACAGAGAGAGTGTGTTGACCAGAGGTATGTATATGGGATACACATAGAGTAACTCTATGTAGGAATGTGGATTTCTTTAAATTCACAGGTAAAAGTCTGAATGACCCATTTAAAAGATGTAGTGGGAATGACCAGGAACCCAGTCTGTAAGCCAGAAGACATATTTCTAAGTCCTCACTCTGGTCCCTGGCTGGAGTCATTTGGACATGATGTCTACTTCTAATAGCCAAGCAGCAACCTTTGTTGAGCTGTTCCCTCTACATTGATGAAACCAGGAGGGGCGTAGTTTAGAAATCAATCTGCTATGTTCCCTTGACTTTACTGTGTCTTTGCCACCCTAAGCTTCCTTTATCATGTCCTCTATCCTGCCAACACACACATAGACACACGTACACACCTTCTTTTTTTCTATCACTTGCTTTTCTTCTTAGTTACTTCAGTCTTGGGATGTTTTCCATCACTGCACAGTTCATGAATACATAGTGCCAAATGAATTTTGCTATTACTCTGAGGCCTGAAAAAATAATTTTTGAGACATGAGCTGAGTGCCAAGATCTGTTCAGATAATATGAAGCATGTCTGAGGCAGTTGCTGTGGCACCTGAGGACCTCTGGGAAAGCAAAAAAGATGTCAAGGGGAATTCTTTTTTTTTTAGCTTTTATTTAAAGAATATAAATTTCCAACGTATAGCTTATGTATTCCAATGGCTCCCCCCCTCACAACTTCCCTCCCTCCCGCTACCCTCCCCTCTCCTGCTCCCTTTCCCCTTCTGTTCACATCAAGATTCATTTTCAATTCTCTTTATACACAGAAGATCAGTTTAGAACATATTATGTAAAGATTTCAACAGTTTGCCCTCACATAGAGACACAAACTGAAATTATTGTTGGAGTACTAGTTATAGTATTAATTCACAATGTACAGTACATTAAAGACAGAGATCCTACATGATTTTTTTAAAGAATTGATTAATTATCTATGCAATTTCCAATTTAACACCGAGATTTTTTAATCATTTGCAATTATCTTTATACACAGAAGATCGATTTAATATTATAGTATGTAAAGATTTCATCAGTTTGCACCCACACAGAAACACAAAGTGAAAAAATACTGTTTCATTACTAGTAATAGCATTATTTCACATTGGATAACACATTAAGGACGGATCCCTCATGAGACGTAAGTACACAGTGACTCCTGAAGTTGATTTAACAATTTGACACTCTTGTTTATGGCGTCAGTAATCTCCCCAGGCTCTAGTCATGAGTTGCCGAGGCTATGGAAGCGTTTAGGGTTCACCGACTTCGATCTTAATCCGACAGGGTCATAGTCAAAGTGGAAGTTCTCTCCTCCCTTCAGAGAAAGGTACCTCCTTCTTTGATGGCCCCGTTCTTTCCACTGGGATCTCACTCGCAGAGATCTTTCATTTAGGTCTTCTTTTTTTTTTTGTTTTTCAGAGTGTCTTAGCTTTCCATGCCTAAAATATTCTCATGGGCTCTTGAGCCAGATCTGAATGCCTTAAGGGATGATTCTGAGGCCAGAGTGCTATTTAGGACATCTGCCATTCTATGAGTCTGCTGTGTATCTCGCTTCCCATGTTGGATCATTCTCTCCCTTTCTCATTCTATCAGTTAGTATTAGCAGACACTAGTCTTGTTTGTGTGAACCCTTTTACTCTTAGACCTATCAGTGTGATCAATTGTGAGCTGAAATTGATCACCTGGACTAATGAGATGGCCTTGGTACATGCCACCTTGATGGGAATGTATTGGAATCCCCTGGCACACTTCTAACTCTATCATTTGGGGCAGTTCCGATTGAGCATGTCCCAAATTGTACATCTCCTCCCTCTCTTATTCCCACTCTTATATTTCACAGGGATCACTTTTCATTTAAAATTTAAACACCTACGGCTAATTGTGTGTTAGTTGCCAGATTCAACCCATAGTACTAGAACGAATACAAACAACAAGGGGAGATACTAAAATGGGTAAAGATTTAGATTGTACATCAACAGTTCAGACAGGAGCTGATCATGTCTTATTTTCTCATAGTGTTCATTTCGTTTCAACAGGTTTCCTCTTTGGTGCTCAGTTAATCATCACCAATCAGGGAAAACAAATGATATTTGTCTCTTTGGGACTGGCTTAATTCACTCAGCATGATGTTTTCCAGATCCCTCCATTTTGTTGCAAATGATCGGATTTCATTGTTTTTGACTGCTGTATAGTATTCTGTAGAGTACATGTCCCATAATTTCCTAATCCAGTCTACTGTTGATGGGCATTTGAGTTGGTTCCAGGTTTTAGCTATTGTGAACTGAGCTGCAATAAACATTAGTGTGCAGATGGCTTTTTGGTTTTCCAATTTAATTTCCTTTGGGTAAATTCCAAGGAGTGGGATGGCTGGGTTGAATGGTAGGGTTATATTCATGTTTCTGAGGAGTCTCCAGACTGACTTCCATAGTGGTTTAACCAGTTTGCATTCCCACCAACAGTGGATTAGTGTCCCTTTTTCCCCACATCCTCTCCAGCATCTATTGTTGGTAGATTTCTGAATGTGATCCATTCTAACCGGGGTGAGGTGAAACCTCATTGTGGTCTTGATTTGCATTTCCCTGATTGCCAGTGATCTTGAGCATTTTTTCATGTGTCTGTTGGCCATTTGGATTTCCTCTCTGGAAAAATGTCTATTGAGGTCCTTAGCCCATCTCTTAAGTGGGTTGTTTGTTTTAATGTTGTGTCGTTTCTTGATTTCATTGTAGATTCTCGTTATCAGCCCTTTATCTGTTGCATAGTTTGCAAATATTTTTTCCCATTCTGAAGGTTGCCTATTCACTTTCCTGACTGTTTCTTTTGCAGTACAGAAACTTCTCAGTTTGATGCGATCCCAATAGTTAATTTTGGCTTTGAGTGCCTGTGCTTTTGGGGTATTTTCCAAGAAGTCTTTGCCAGTACCTATATCTTGCAGGGTTTCTCCTATGCTCTCCAGTAATTTGATGGTGTCGGGTTGTAGGTTTAAGTTTTTGATCCATGTTGAATGAATTTTTGTGTAAGGTGTAAGGTAGGGGTCTTGCTTCATGATTCTGCAGGTGGAAATCCAGTTTTCCCAGCACCATTTGTTAAATAGACTGTCTTTACTCCAGGGGTTAGTTTTGGGTGTCAAGGGGAATTCTTAGTATTCAAGAGCTTTGAATGATGATTTAAAAGCAGAAACAACTCAAAACCTACTTCTCTTCTTTATTATTTTTAAATATTTATTTATTTTTTGAAAGGCAGAGTTACAAGGAGAAAAAAGGGAGAGACAAGGAGAGGGGGAGATCTTCCATCCCCTGGTTCACGTCTAACATAGTTGCAATGGCAGGAGCTGGCCAGTCCAAAGACAGGAGCCAGGGAGCTTCTCCTGGGTCTCCCATATAGGTGCAGGGGCCCAAGCAGTTGGGCCATCTTTTACTGTTTTCCCAAGCAATTAGCAGGGAGCTGGATAGGCAGTGGAGCAGCTGGGACTGGAACCAATATACATATGGGATGCCAGTGCTGTAGGCAGCAGCTTTACCCACTACACCACAGCACTGGCTCCTCTACTTCTCTCTTTAAAAAAAAAAAAAAAGATTTAAAAGATTTATTTATTTACTTGAAAATCAGAGTTACACAGAAACAGAAGGAGAGGCAGAGAGAGAGAGAAGTCTTTCATGCAATGGTTCACCCCACACACACACCCATCCCTACCCCCACCCCCACCCCCACCCCCCCCACCCCCACCCCCGATTGGCCGCAATGGCCAGAGCTGTGCCGATCCGAAGCCAGGAGCCTGCAGCTTCTTCTGGGTCTCCCTCGCAGGTACAGGGACCAAAGGACTTGGGCCATCTTCTACTGCTTTCCCAGGCCATAGCAGAGAGCAGGATTGGAAGTGGAGCAGCCGGGACTTGAACCGGCATCCATATGGGATGCAGGCACTGCAGGCAGCGGCTTTACCTGCTACGCCACCACGCCAATCCCTCTACTTCTCTTAAGTGAAGGCTAGCCATCTACTCGAAAAGGCTGTTCCTAGCAACCCAAGAATGATAGAAAAAAAAACATCTTCCTTGGGAATTTTTAATAAAGGGACTTGTTTATGAATTTGATAAAAACATGATTATTATAATTATTTCAAAATTATTCTTTTCATTTACTTGTCTTCCTCAGCGTCCCTAACAGCCCTCAAATTTCTCTCTTTTCCTCAGGACTGCAAACATTACCCTCAGTGAGTGACATGATAGCTGACATCACCAGGAAGAGAAAGAAAATGGAAAAAAGAGTAAGAAACATAATTATTGATTAAAGTGAACAAAATCCGCTTAGACAGAGCTATTTGGTTTCTCTACTTACATAGTTTACACTCACCTAAATAAATCTCCCAAGATAACTGTAGCTTAATGGTAGCACAGTGAAAAAATATACATGAGACACGTGTAAAAAATGCCTGACTGTGGAACATAATTTCATCACTTGTTGAATAGCCACAGAATGCTAAATTTATGCAACAAGCAGTCTCCAAAAGGGAGGACCAACAAGAAACATGGCAAGAGTTCTTTCATCCATTGGAAGAACTGAGCCCATAAAAGTTAAATCTGAACAAAAGAAGGTAACTTTTCAAATGTATAATCAATTAACAAGTAGCTTAAGAAGATGCACTTTTATTTCAACTTATTTAACACCTACTCTATGCACTTTATAATAAACTTACATTCTAAGAAAACCCTTAGGGTAACTTTGGAAGAAATGATAGAGTAACATTATCACAATTTCATAGATAAGTGGATAATATAGATGATAAAATAAATATGATATGTAAATATCACTTATATTTTCCATGATCTTATGTCTCTACTTAAGTTTATTCCTAACCCTAAACATTTCTTAGTTTTCAGTAATAAAGATTGCTTGATCATTGTGCTTTATTATTTTTTAATTTTAAAAATTTGACAGAGAGACAAATAGACAGCTTGCATCTACTGGTTCTCTCACCAAATGCCCACCATGGCTGGAGGTGAGCTGGGGCCAAAGCCAGAGGCTAGGTTTGCAATCCACATGGGTGGCAGGAACTCAATTGCTGCCTCCCAGGGTGTATATTGGCAAGAAGCTGGAGTAAGAATGTGGAGCTGGGAACTGAACACAGGCAATCCAGTGTGGGATGCAAACATCTTGACCACTTGGCTAACTGCCTGCCCTTGATTATGATTAAACATTTAAATTCTATTTTATAGAAATTCATTTATAATGTTTGCAATTATATTCATAGATGAGATTAGTTTGTGATTTCCCATTGCTATTTTCTCTTTTTGCTATATTGGGCTATTAAATTTATATCAACCTTACAAAATAAATGAGAAACAGGGTAGAGATTTCATGTTACTTAAAAAATGTGAAATAAATCATTAATATTGGATCTAGCACGTATTTTGGAAATTATTTTTAGATCGCATTTTCCATTACTTACAGCACTGTTGATCTACTTCCATTGTTCTTATGTCAAATGTAAAAATATATTTGATTAGAAAATCATCATCATTGAATTTTGCATATTTTAGCATGTAGTTATGCACATGCTAATTTTCCTAGTATTTTAAGCTCTCCCATACCTTTGTATAAAATCCCTTTCCTTTGTTTGTGTGTGTTTAGTTTTAGGTTTTGTCTTTTTTTCTCAGCTGAAGCTTCAAATCTTTGTCAATTGTTTATTGCTATTTTTAAAGCAACCTCCTTTAAGATTTATTTATCAAGTCCCCTTTTTTTCACATTCATGAATTCCATCTCTAACCTTAATTAATGCCTTTTTACTGCTTTCGTTATCATGTTGTGTATTCCTTTTTAACTTCTTGATTTGGCTACTTGGTTCATTTACCTTTTGTTATGTTTTTTGTGAATAATACTCATTTATTTCTTCCCAGAGTTTGGATATCTTTTAAATGATCTATAATTCTATTTTTATTTTCTCCTTCACTCAAGTGATTTAGCAGAATTTCAGAGTATGTGGAACAAATCATATAGAAATAAGCCAAAATGAATTGTTGACTATCTAGGAGTATTCAAGGGCAGAATTTGTGTCCAGAGTTAAGAGATATTTCACATAGCATGGAAGCATAAAGTGATTAATGGAGTTAACTCCCTTGTACTCAACTTACATTCCTCAACTACCAAGCTTTATATAATGGAATGGGATTCTGTGTCTGGAAGGTTGATCGATACCTAAGACATTAGCCACTTACTCATTCAACATTTTCTCTCTGTATGTGACTCTGCTGGGTGCTTTGCGAAATTTAGAGATATTAAGGATTCATATCTTGTGCTTAGAGATTCTTCTAAACACAGTAAGGCATATGTATGAAATTAAGGTGGTCTGAGAAATAGAAGATAATGAAGTTAATAAACAGTGAAGTAAAGTCCAGTGGGAACTCAGAGAAGAATAGCAACCGAAATTGGATACAGGGTTTCTAATAGTCTCCTTCTTATTCCAGATTTGTGAAAAGCCCAAGACATATACATCGAGTGCCGTATATCCACTACATGGATGAAATTGCTTCTGAAATAGGAGTCAAACCCAACCTGTTCTCTCTCTTCCTCTGGGATATGAGGCTGGCCAAGGAGATTTTCTTTGGGCAATGCACCCCATATCAATACCATCTACAGGGGCCGGGGAAATGGGATGGGACCCGGCAAGCCATTCTCACTCAAAGAGAACGGATCCTCAAACCCCTGAAAACACCCATGGTCGAACAACCTGAGTCTTTTTCCTCTAGCCTGCCTTGGGTCAAAAGTATCTGTGTTGTCTTTTTTCTCTTGGTTCCCATTTTTGTCATCATACTAGTGATGTACAATTAAGGTCAAAGTGACATAAGTGTTTAAGGAATTAGAGAAGCACAACTCATTTTTATTTCAATTGGATCAAAATGAAGACAATTAACTATATGGGAAAAGACATTTATTAGACTGACTAGCTCATAGATAGTTAAATGAAAACAAAATTACTCTAATCAAGATTCTCCCGAGTGATTTGTGTGGAGAGATTTGAAATGTATATTTTGTTTTCACTTTATTCCAGAAGTAATTTGAAGTATCTTACAAGTTTATACAAAATGTGACCAGTGGAGAGTAATTAAAAAACAAAGGTAGAGGCAAAATCGAATCAATAATAAAGATCAGAAATGTCTCGTATTTATCGCAGAGAGAAAATGTATCTTTTCAATGCAAAATTTGACTGTCAACTCCTTGGCTAAGTGATCAAATGTTATTATCAATAGAAGGTCAATCTGAAGTTTTGCAGCTCTTAATATTATGTAGTAAGAAGCCTAACATCACCTTTTACTACTGTTGCCAAAAATATTTTACTTGAATGTAATCATGAGAAACAATCTTGCACTCTAAAGAAAAACCAAAATCATAAAAAATTAAACTTATAAAGGCCAGAAAATACTTTGATGAAGACCAAAGAGGCATAAAGACCAAATGTGACATTTGAGCATTGATTGGCAGCTTTAATACAAACAGTGAACTTTTTATCATATGCTTATTTGATGTTTTTATTGAAGTAATTACATTATATGGTATAATAAAAGTATCATGTTTATACAGTAAAACACTATTATCTTTAGAAAACATACAAAAGTATAAGAGTATGGTGATATCTACAATTTACTTGCAAATGGTATAGAAAAAATGTGTTTATGTGTGTGTGTGTAAAATATACATAAAATGGGAGGGACAAAATATTAACAACTTGTGATGTTAGGTGAAAGGTAAAACATATATATATATATGTGTGTGTATATATATATATATATATATATATATTCATTGTACTAATCCTTCAGTTCACTTAAATTTGGGAATTACAAAATAAAAGTCCTTGAAAAAAACATATATAGCTATATCATTTCTATCTACAATGACATGTATGTGCCATAGGTGGGCCACAAATTTGA
This sequence comes from Sylvilagus floridanus, assembly GCA_949820135.1. Lineage (NCBI taxonomy): Eukaryota > Metazoa > Chordata > Mammalia > Lagomorpha > Leporidae > Sylvilagus > Sylvilagus floridanus. The sequence goes on from OX463225.1 coordinate 128,186,186, forward strand.
GTTTATTTTTTTTAAGAATTTATTTTATTTTATTTTATTTGAAAGAATTAGAATGAGAGAGAGAGAGAGGGAGAGGGAGATCTTCCATTCATTGGTTCACTCCCTAGATGGTCACAATGGCGAGGGCTGAGCCAGATGGAAGCCAGGAGCCAAGAGCTTCTTCTGGTCTCTTAAGTGGGTGCAGAGGCCAAAGGACTTAGGCCATCTTCTTATTTCCCAGGCACATTAGCAGGGAGCTGGATCTGAAGTGGAGCAGCCAGGATGTGAATCAGCTCCCATTTGGGATGACAGCGCTACAGGTGGTGGCTTAACCCACTGCACCATAGCACAGGCCCTCAAGTTTGTCTGTTTTGAAAAAATTTTTGAAGCCGGCGCCATGGCTCCATAGGCTAATCTTCTGCCTGTGGTGCCAGCACACCGGGTTCTAGTCCCAGTCGGGGCGCCGGATTCTGTCCCGGTTGCTCCTCTTCCAGTCCAGCTCTCTGCTATGGCCTGGGAGTGCAGTTGAGGATGGCCCAAGTCCTTGGGCCCTGCGCCCGCATGGGAGACCAGGAGAAGCACCTGGCTCCTGGCTTTGGATCAGCGTCGTGCGCCAGCCACAGTGGTCATTGGGGGGTGAACCAACGGAAAAAAGGAAGACCTTTCTCTCTGTCTCTCTCTCACTATCCACTCTGCCTGTCAAAAAAAGAAAAAAAAAAAAAAGAAAAAATTTTGAGAGGCAAAGTGTGAGAGAGATAAACAGAGAGACAGATAGATAGAAACCATCCCCCATCATCTTCTGGTTCACTCTGCCAAATGCCTACAATAGCCCGAGGTCCAAATCTGGGAGCCAGGTACTCAACCCAGGTCTCCTATGTGGGGTGACAGGGACTCATTACATGGACTTCACCACTGTCCCCAGGGTCTACATAAACACAAAGTTGGAATCAGGAGCCAGAGCCAGGAGTAGAACTCAGATGCTCCAAGATGGATGTGGGTATCTTGATCAGTATCTCAACTACTATGCCAAACATCCATCCCTGAGTTTAATTTATTTATAATTATAAATTATAATTTATTTATATATTTAATTTATTTATAAACCAAAAAAGAAAACTTAGAAAACAAATTATAAGCTTTATGAAATAAGTGAAAACAGAGCTACTGTGGTGGGCATGTAGCCTACTGATTAAGACACCTGCATCCTGTATCTGAATGCCTGAAGAAGTTTAAAACAGTATGTCTCATCCAACAAACACTCAAAAAAGTGGCTACATTAATAAATATTCACTTTTTAAAAACCACATTTTGGGGGCCAGTGTCATGATGTACTGAGTAAAGCTGCCACCTGTAACACCAGCATCCCGTATAGGCATCAATTCGAGTCCCAGCTACTCCATTTCCAATCCAGCTCCCTGCTAATGCACCTAATAAAGCAGTGGAGGATGGCCCAAGTGCTTGGGCCCCTGCACCCATGTGGGAGACTCAGGTAAAGTTCCTGGTTCCTGGCTTTGTCCTGTCCTGGCCATATAGCCATCTGGGGAGTGAACCAGTGGATGGAATATCTCTCTCTGTATGTGTGTGTGTGTGTGTAGGTTTGTAGGTGGGTGTGTCACTCTGACTTTCTTTCAAATACATTTTTTAAAAATCTGTATTTTTGTATATGTAGTCCACTTACCATCTTGATTCCATATTCTTTAGTATAAAAAATGTTCATGTGAAACTAAGGCAGATAACTTTCAAAGTAGTAGTAAGCTCATTTCTGTTTCCAACTAATACCATATCAAGGCTTATTGAGAATGTATGATACCATACATACTCGTAATGATTGGCAAATTATTTGAGCAAGCCACCACTATTGAACATTTCTGGTGTAGAAAAAAAATCCCTGTTACTGTCCTAACGAGAAGCCCTATCTTTTACCATTTTTGGTGTCAGATTCTCTTCTCAGAACATAAGCCTAAGAGCAGGCCGATTTGCGCAGCTTCCAGCCGATTTCCCAATGTCTAGTCATTATGCACGTATTTCAGAAGCTTTACCTGGCGATGTGTTTTCCTGCTTCCAGCATCTGATCCTTTGATAAGCTGAACCTGCAGAGCACATGCAAAGCTGCAGGCCCTGTACAGGCCCCTGATTTGCACCTCTTGCAAGGCTTTGCTTTTGGAAATTCCATCTCCATGGTCATCATCCTCACTCCAAACTCCCCCCCAACCCGGCTTCCCAGCCCTCCACCACCCTCAGTCTGAGCCCACTCCTTTCCGAGAATAGTTGTTACTGACTCAGGTAGGAGAAGGAGAGTGATGCCTCAGAGAGCATCTCCGACCCATGAGTTAGAGCTCCCAGGTCTCTGAGTCATAGCAGCAGATGGAGCAGGGCTGCCTAAAGCCAAGCAATTACCATTCTAAATAAAGTCCTGGGCCAGCACTGTGGCGTAGTGGGTACAGCCCCCACCCACGATGATGTCAGAATCCTATATGGACACCGGTTTGATTCCTGGCTGCTTTACTTCCGATCCAGCTCCCTACTAATGGCCTGGGAAGAGCAATCAAAGATGGTCCAAGTGCTTGAGATACTGCACTCATGTGGGAGACCCAGAAACTCCTGGCTACCAGCTCCTGGCTTCAGTCTGGCTCAGGGCTGGCCATTGCAGCCATCTGGGGAGTGAACCAACAGATGGAAGATCTCCCTCTCTTTCTGGATCTCCTTCTCTCTGTGTTACTCTGATTTTCAAATAAATAAATAAATATTTTAAAATAAATAAAGTCTTATTATGCTATTAGCTCTGTCATTAGGATAGCTTCATCTTTCATAATTTATTTTCAAATGCCTTTTTGATGTATTTTCATTCATAAAAGTAGTATTTTAATATTGAAATGTTACATCAAAAATACATGTACTCTATGAAATTCCTTAAATGGGTTTCAAGTGCGCTGTCTGAGATTTCATTGAATAAAGTCACCCTTAACTGTTCCTCCACATTCAATTTCCAAAACTGTGGGCTGTGAGAGGGGTCTAGACACAAAACATTGCAGAAATCCTGATGCTGTAGGCAGACTGACCCAGCTCCAGATGGAGACGCATGGGCAACAGAAGCCCCCGAACTCACATAATGCACCTAAAAGTTTATCCAAGTCAAGACAGGAAAAAAATCCCACAAAAAGGGACTTTTAAAGTTTTTAAAACTTCCCATACTTGTTACTTTTTAAAATAGTCAGGCATGCAGTTTTCTGAATCCAAGTGCTTCTGAATAGTTGTAGCTCTGTAAGTATGCTCACCAAAAATGTTAATTTTGGTCAGAAATTGTTTTATGAGAGTTAAAAAACACAAATTTGTCAAACTGGCTCTAGAAATAAAAGTTTTACTGGGAATGACAATGTGAGTCAAGCCTTCTGTGCCCTTTCCCAGCCCAGACGTGTTCATTTGAGCAGCAGGAGCGGTGGGGCCCGGGACCAGCTAGGGCGAAGTCTGCCGCCCTCGGTCCTCTTGATGCCTTAGACACCACAGGGTAAGGAAATGACCCGAGGTGTATGCAGAGCCAGAGTTGGATACGGACTCCAGGGCTCTTTCAGGATGGAGAAACCAACAGACTTGATTAGGAAGCCCCAAATGAATATGTACAGTAAGAGGGGTGTTTTGGAGAATACCTTGGTCCACTTTGGAGACAATGAATCCTTTTATAGGGCTTGAAATGTCTTCACTGTCTCTTCTTTCTCAGACAGATACGCTCAACGAAAGCTCAACCTCCTGGCTAAATCAGTAAATCACTCCCATGGGCAGGCTCAGGCCTGAGAGGTGTAAATAAGTAAGAAGTGTTTTAAGTTGTGTATTTCTTATGTGGACTTCTCTCAATCTTTGAAGCAATCCATTTCAAAATAATGACACTTAGAAATATGGAGCAATTTGAGACAGGGATGAAATACTCCACACAGTGCTGTTTAGGTGCCAGAAGTATAACAATTGCTTTCCCTTTGAAGAGAAACATATCCGTGAAGCAGGCAGGCCTAAGCACCACACCGACTAGCAGTTAAGACTCAGGAATCCCCAGAGTAGACCCTGTGGTTCCGATCGCACATCTGCACTGGCACTGTTTCCAAAAGCTTAAAGGAAATCCTAATCACTCAGGACATGTGCCTATGTGGCTCCAGTGCTGCAGACGTGGGGCATCAGCTGCCCACACTGTCCACTAAGTCTCAAGGTCATGCCAAGGGCAAAGATGGACCTGAACTCACTAGTTGCGGCAGCCTGGTGTTATTACTGTTATCTGTAAATAGTGCTGAGGAGATTCCAAAATGGCTGAATAGAAGTGCCTAGCACTCACCTCCCCTACACAGGAACCAAACCAACGAAGGAGCGGCTGCACCTTGAGGTGAGTGATAACGGGAAAGCACTGGAACTTGGCAAAGGAGAGACAGGAACCTTTGAGACACAGAGGCCCAGGATGGCAACATAGAGAGAGAAAGAGCACTGGAACCAAGTCCTGGGCTCCCTATCAGGAGGGAATCCCTACTGCAGGGGAAAGGGTGAATGGGAGAGTCCCAGTAGACCCCATTGCTGCAGACACTGAAAATCCTAGCGGGAGTTCCACAGCCATTCCAGTTTATGCCAGTTAGGGAGCTTCCTGCAATCTGCACATTAGCTTTGTTTAGAAAAACAAATTCATGGGGCTGGCACTGTGGCGCAGCAGGTTAATGCCCTGGGCTAAACCACTGGCATTCTATATGGACACCGGTTTGAGACTCAGCTGCTCCACTTCCGATCCAGCTCTCTGCTATGGCCTGGGAAAGCAGTAGAAGATGACTCAAGTCCTTGGGCCCCTGTACCCACGTGGGAGACCTGGAAGAAGCTCCTGGCTCCCAGCTTCGGATCGGCACAGCTCCAGCCGTTGCGGCCAATTGGGGAGTGAACCAGAGGATGGAAGACCTCTCTCTCTCTCTCTCTCTCTCTCTCTCTCTGCCTCTCCTCTCTCTATGTAACTCTGACTCTCAAAAATAAATAAATCTTTAAAAAAAGAAAAAGAAAAACAAATTCACATTGTCTCCACCCCATAACCCAGCCCCTGTAGCACAATACCATCTTAATAATGGCTTATGTTGAAATCCATACTTTCTTAGAGGTCAGAAGCCTTAGTATATCCCAACCCCTGAAGTTACACAGACAATCCATCAAAAACCCAACTAGACCCAATAGTGCAACTGTGACTCCCGCACTCAAACCTACACAGTGCCCTGAATTGTAGAGGTTATGTAGTTCAGCACAGCAAAAGGTGCTGGCCCTAAGACCTGAGAAATCAAGCCTTTTCTCCCTTCAAATCTCAGGCCTATCCTCTTTACAACCCCCCCTACACACACACCCCACCACATCCACTGATGCTGCCAACAGAGCATGTCACTGACAGTGAAGGCATGGCTCCTACGCTCCCTGCCCCAGCCACCACCACTGCCAACCACCATCAGCATAACCCACCGAAGGACCTGAGGACACACCTCCCATCAGCCCCCACTGCCAGTGCCTATTAGTCTACGAGGCCTGAGGACTTATCAGCCATGGTCCATGCCCTGCTGACCCTCCCTCACAATCACCAGAGGCCCTCACTACCAGCAGATCTCACCTAGGCAGGGCATGAGGATACATCATCCATGGTCCACGACCTCTGCACTACCAATGCCACTACTAGAAGCCCCTGCCACCAATGTGCGACTGCTGTGGGTCCTGAGGACATGTTCCCCATGCGCCATGCTCCTCATACTATTGCTGCTGTTGCTAAGGGACACCACAAACCATGGAGCTCCAGTGATGCCTGAGGAAACACACCACATTTCAAATCCCCAGCACCACCACTCCATGGCTGAAATGGCTACACTGTGGATGTCTGGTTCCCACTGGTGTGTGCACCACACTCACCTGGGTCACTAGAATACCCTCACGCTTTCAGGGCACCTGGGGATGGACAGGCTCTCTGATGCTGCTGCCACGTGCATTGTTCCTAAAGCCTCAGTTACAACTGGAGAAGCCATAGGGAGGTTACACTACCATGCCAAATCGGAAACAAAGCCCCCACAGCCTGCCACGCTGACACTCAAAGACACAACTTTAGAAGAAAGTCTTTCACTTCAAAAGTCACCTTTATGCTGACACAATTGATATGCAATACATGCAAATATCAACAAAGAGACACAAGAACTATGAGTAAGCAAGGTAACATGAGGCTGCCAAAGAAACATGGAAACTCTCTAGCAACAAACTCCAAAGATAAGGACACAGACAAAGCGTCTACGTGAAAATAATAATTCTAAACAACAAACTCAATGAGATACATGAGAATACAAACAATTCAATGAAATTAAGAGTTCATGACATGAATGAGAAATTCAGCAAAGAGATAGAGATTATTAAAAAGAACCAAATTAAAATATAAAACAAAACTGAAGGACTCAATAAGTCAAGTCCAAACTGGAAGACAATCTTTTGAATAACCTAACAAGACAAAAAGAAAATAAATGAAGGAAGTCTCCAAGACTCACAGGATAATACCATTGAACAACAGAAGCATTTTTTGAATTTTGATCATCTCAGAAGTCAAACAGAAGTGGAAAGATATAGAAAGTCTATTCAATGAAATAATAGCTGAAAAATTCCGCAGTCTAGGGAAAGATGTGGACATCCAGGTTCAGGAGAACCAAACAACTCCAAATAGTTTTGACCAGAAAAAATTCCTTTCCATGGCATCTTCTAGCAAAACTGTCAAAAATCCAAAACAGAATTTGAAAAGCAACAAGGGAATGGCACCAATTGACATTTAAAGAACTCCTTTACACTAAAAGCAGATGTTTCAATATAAATCTTACATGGGGGAGGTAATGGGATGTCATAGTCAAAGCTCTGAAAGAAAAAAAAAAACTGCCAACCAAGAATATTATATACAGTAAAGCTACCCCTCAGAAATGAAAGAGAGATGAAGACTTTCGAAGAGAAGCAAAAACTGAGGGAATTCATTATCATTATATATTAAATATTTCTATCAGAAATATTTGAAAGAATCCTACATCTAGAAGCAAAAGTACAATAACAACCATCATGAAAATACACAAAAGAATAAAAATCACTGGAAATTCAGATATACAAGTGAAAAAGAGAAAATCACAAACCCACAAAAATAAACAATAAGAGAAACAAAAAGGACCAAAGAATATTCAAAACAACAACAACAAAAAAGAAAAACAAAATAGTAGGAATCAAATTTCTTACTTGTCAACAATAACTTTGACTGCAAATGGATTAAATTCCCCCATCAAAAGAAACAGAGAAGCTGAATGAATTTTTAGGAAAAGAATTACATGCTGCCTACAAGAAACTCATTTTACCTGTAAGGACACCCACAGACTAAAAATGAAGGGTTGGAGGCCGACGCCGTGGCTCAATAGGCTAATCCTCTGCTTTGTGGCACTGGCACACGGGGTTCTAGTCCCGGTTGCCCCTCTTCCAGGCCAGCTCTCTGCTGTGGCCAGGGAGTACAGTGGAGGATGGCCCAGGTGCTTGGGCCCTGCACCCCATGGGAGACCAGGAGAAGCACCTGGCTCCTGCCTTCGGATCAGTGCAGTGCGCCAGCTGCAGCATGCCAGCTGCAGCGGCCATTGGAGGGTGAACCAACGGCAAAGGAAGACCTTTCTGTCTGTCTCTCTCTCTCACTGTCCACTCTTTCTCTCACTGTCCACTCTGCCTGTAAAAAAAAAAAAAAAAAAGAAAAGAATATAAGAATATTGCACAATGAGTCATTGAAAACGTCAAAAGGGAAATTTCTAAAGTCTCCTGAAATAAATGAAAATGGAAACACAACAGTTAAAACCTAGTAATATAATAAAAGCAAAACTAAGAAGGAAGTTTATAGTAAAGTGTCCACACTTAGGAAAATTTTGAATGAGCAACTTAAAATGCAACTCAAGGAACTATAAAAATAAGAATAAATTGAACCCAAAACTAATAGAAGTAAAGAAATGATAAAGATAATAGCAGAAATAATTAAAAGAATATGAAGCCGGCGCCGTGGCTCAACAGGCTAATCCTCCGCCTTGTGGCGCCAGCACACCGGGTTCTAGTCCCGGTCGGGGCGCCGGATTCTGTCCCGGTTGCCCCTCTTCCAGGCCAGCCCTCTGCTGTGGCCCGGGAATGCAGTGGAGGATGGCCCAAGTGCTTGGGCCCTGCACCCCATGGGAGACCAGGAAAAGCACCTAGCACCTGGCTCCTGCCATTGGATGAGCGCGGTGCATTGGCCGCAGCGCGCCGGCCGTGGCAGCCATTGGAGGGTGAACCAACGGAAAAGGAAGACCTTTCTGTCTGTCTCTCTCTCTCACTGTCCACTCTGCCTGTCAAAAAAAAAAAAGAATATGAAAGGCCAGTGAAATGAAGAGGGTTTTTTGTTTGTCTTGTCTTGTTCTTTTTTGGGGAAAAGATAAAAATCAACAAACCATTAACCTGGTTAACCAAGAAACAAAGAGAGAAGAAAGACCTCAATAAATAGACTCAGAGTTGAAAAGGGAGACATTACAACTGATACCACAGAAATACACAGGATTCTTAGGAGCTATTATAACTATATGCCAATAAATTGAAAAATCTAGAAGAAATAGATTAATATCTGAACACATAGAAACTACCAAAATGAAAACGGGAGAACATAAAAACCTGAACATGCCACAGATGAGCTATAAAATTGAATTAGTAATATATAAAGTCTCCCAACAAAGTAAAACCCAGGACCGGGTGGCTTTGTTGTGAATTGTACAAAATAATTAAGGAAGAACCCATACCAATTCTCAAAAAATTTAAAAAAAAATGAAAGAGAAGGAAACTGTCAAACTCATTTTGTGAAGTCAGCATTTTCCTAACACCAAAACCAGACAAAGACACAACAAAAAATAACATTACACAACAATATTCCTGATGAACATAGATGCAAAAAAAAAAAAAAGCCTCAACAAAATATCAGCAAACTGGCCAGCGCTGTGGCTCACCAGACTAATCCTCTGCCTGTGGCGCAGGCACCCTGAGTTCTAGTTTTGGTTAGAGCACCAGATTATGTCCCAGTTGCTCCTCTTCCAGTCCAGCTCTCTGCTGTGGCCAGGGAGTGCAGTGGAGGATGGCCCAAGCACTTGGGCCCTGCACCCCATGGGAGACCTGGAGAAAGCACCTGGCTTCTGGCTTCGGATAGGCAAAGCACGCCGGTCGCAGCACGCCAGCCATAGCGGCCATTTGGGGGATGAACCAACGGAAGGAAGACCTTTCTCTCTGTCTCTCTCTCTCTGTCTCTCACTGTCTAACTCTGCCTGTCAAAAAAAAAAAAGTAAAAAAAAAAAAATACCAGCAAACTGATTCCAACAGACATCCAATAGACACCGTGAGATTTATCCCAGGGCTACAAAGATCACTCAGCATTTGCAAATCAACAAACATAACACAGCACACCAACAGATTGAAAGACAAAAATATAGTTATGATCATCTTAAAAGATGAACAAAACAGCATTTGATGAAATTCAACATCATTTCATGATTTAAAAAACTCTCAGCAAAATTAGGCATAGAAGGAAATGAGTCAATATAGTAAAGACAACATCGTGCTAACTGGAGAAAAGCTGCAAGTGTTGAGATATGGAACAAAGCAAGGATGTCCACTTTCACCACTCGTATTTGATATAATACTGGCAGTCTTAGCCAATGCAATTAGGCAGAAGAAAGAAGTAAAGGGAACCCAAATTATAAGAGAAAAAATCAGAATACCCACGTCTGCAGATAACAAGCTCTTACAAATAGAGAAACCTGAAGAATTCACCAAAAACCCAATAAACTAATAAATAAATTCAGTGAATGTTGGGGCTACAAAATTAATATACAAAAAGCAGTAACAGTTTTATATACCAATAAAATGACTTGAAAGATCAAAAAAGCAAAGCTATTTAAATCCTATTCACAAATAAATAAATAAATAAAATAGCTAGAAATAAACTTACCCAAGGGAGCAGAAGAGCTCTACAACAAAAAGTGTCAAACACTGGTGAAAGAAATTATAGAGGGACTATAGCCTAGGGAGATTACTGACGCCATAAACAAGAGTGTCAAATTGTTAAATCAACAACAGTAGTCACTGTGTACTTACGGCCCATGTGGGATCTGTCCTTAATGTGTTGTCCAATGTGAAGTAATGCAATAACTAGTACTGAAACAGTATTTTTACACCTTGTGTCTCTGTGTGGGTGCAAACTGACAAAATCTTTACTTAGTAAATACTGAAAAGATCTTCTGTATATAAAGATAATTGAAAATGATTTTAAAAAATTGGAAGTTACATAAAAATCAATCAATTTTAAAAAAAATAATATCATGTAGGATCTCTGTCCTTAATGCGCTGTACAATGTGATGTAATGCTGTAACTAGTACTCAAAGCGTATATTTCACTCTGTGATGCTATGTGAGGGCAAATGGTGTAAAATCTTTTCTTAACACATACTAAACTGAGCTCCTGCATACAAAGAGAATTGAAAATGAATCTGGATGTGAATGTAAGGGGAGAGGGAGTGGGTAAGGGGGAAGGGTAGCGGGGGGGAGGGGAGGTATGGGTGGGGAAGCCATTGTAATCCACAAGTTGTACCTTGGAAATTTATATTCTAAATAAAAGTCAAAAAAAAAAAAAAGAAATTATAGAGGTGGGGTGGGCAATTGGCATAGCAATTAAGATGTTGCTTGGGTGACCCACATCATGGGTAGGAGTTCCTTCGTGTGAGTCCTGGCTCTGTTCCCAGCTCCAGCTTCCTGCTAATGTGCACTCTGAAAGGCAGTGTATGATGGGTCAAGAAGTTGGGCTCCTGACACCCATGTGGGAGACCTGGATTGAGCTCCCAAGAGTTAACTTGGAGAGTAAATCAGTAGATGGGAGCCCCCATTCCTCATACAATAAAATGAATTACAGAGGACACCAAAAAAAAAAAAAAATATGAGGACATTCCACACTCATCGGTTATAAGAATTAGTGCTGTTAAAATGGGGTCGGCACTGTGGCATAGTGAGTAAAGTCACTACCTGCAGTGCCAACATCCCATATGGGTGCTGGTTCAAGTCCCGGCTGCTCCACTTCTCATTCAGCTTTCTGCTGTGGCCTGGGAATGCAGCAGACGATGGCCCCTGCACCCCCATGGGAAGACCAGGAAGAAGCTCCTGGCTCCTTGTTTCAGATTGGTGCAGCTCTGGCCGTTGCAGCCAATTGGGAATTCCAGCAGATGGAAGACTTCTTTCTTTCTCTGTCTCTTTCTGTGTGTAACTCTGACTTTCAAATAAATAAGTAAATCTTAAAAAGAGAGAGAGAGAGAGAGAGAGAGAGAGAGAGAGAAAATGTCCACCCTACCCAAAGTGATCTGCAAATTCCATGCATTTCCATCAGAATACCAGTGACATTCTTCACTGAACTAGAAAAAAAGCAACCCTACAATTCACAGAGAACCACAAAAAACCCAGACTAGTCAAATAAAATCCTAAGCAAAAGGAAAAAATATTTCTGGAGACATTATATTATGTGACTTCAAAACCTACTACAGAGGCAGATGTTGTGGCACAATGGGTTAAGCTGCTGCTTGGGACACTTGCATCCCATATCAAAGTGTCTGGATCAAGTCCCACATCTGCTTCTGATCCAGCTTCCTGCTAATGTGCCTGGGACTCAGAAGATGATGACCAAGTACTTGGATTCGTGCCACTGAGATGGGATTTCCAGGTGGAGTTCCTGTCTCCTGGCTTTAGCCTGGTCCAATCCTGGCTGTTGCAGGCATTTGGAGAATGAACCCGCACATGAATATATTTCTCTCTGTGTGTCTGCCTGTCTTTCTTTTTTTTGTTTGTTTTCTTTTGGTTTTTTTGACAGGCAGAGTGGACAGTGAGAGAGAGAGACAGAGAGAAAGGTCTTCCTTTTGCCGTTGGTTCATCCTCCAATGGCCGCCGCGGCCAGCGTGCTGTGGCCAGCGCACTGCGCTGATCCTAAGGCAGGAGCCAGGTGCTTCTCCTGGTCTCCCATGGGATGCAGAGCCCAAGCACTTGGGCCATCCTCCACTGCACTCCCTGGCCACAGCAAAGAGCTGGACTGGAAGAGGAGCAACTGGGACAGAATCCGGTGCCCTAACCGGGACTAGAACCCTGTGTGCTGGTGCCACAAGGCGGAGGATTAGCCTATTGAGCCCTGCTTGTCTTTCAAATTAATAAATAAACATTTCAAAAAATTGTGATAGAATTTTTAAAAACAAATCCCACATAGCTATAGTAATCAAAAATCACCATTGTGGCATAAAAACAAACACATAGACCAGTAGAGGCAAGTAGAGAATTCAGAAATTAACCTACAGACTTGCAGGGGTCTCCAATTAAAAAGGAAACAAGGCTGCTAAGCCTTCGCTCAACAAGGCCATTAAGCCTTTGCTCGAGTTTGCTCACTTCCGCATTGCAGTGACTCAGCGTTTCCAACAATCCAAGATGGCCCCCGGGGGAGGTACCTAGCCTGACAGGAGACTTCCGTACTCATGAATAGTATGTGTCCTTGGCTGTGATAGGCCCTTGAGGGTGTGCCCAGCTCGTGTCCTGCCTGACTTTTCAGCTGGTTGGCTCGGTTCCCTTGCTCCCTGGACAGCCCCCTTTTTGTGTCTATAAAAGCTTTTCCCCCTGCGCCCTGGGTGTTGACTGATCTCCCAGCTCTGGTGTGGTTCCTTTGCCGCCAACACTCATCTTCCCACTCGGCCCTGAGGAGTTCCATCGGACCTGCTGCCCCATTGTGAGCAGCACAGACTTACAGTTAACTGACTTTTTATGAAGGTGCCAAGAACATACAAAGGAGAAAGGACAGTATCTTATATAAATGATACTGAGGGCAAGTGTTAGACACAGAGGTGAAGTTGCCACGTGGGACATCCCATATCAGAGTACTTGATTCATGTCTTGGCTACCCCACTTCTGATATGGCTTTCTGTTAATGCTAACCTGTGAGACAGAAGGTAATAGTTCAAATGCTTGGGTACCTGCCCACCTAGTGTACATTTTCAGTTTGGAAGAAAATGCTTCTTAAATAGTATTACAGCTTCATATTCATCTTTTATATATGTTTTTTAGAGTTAAACAAAATGTTTCAATGTTGTGGAGTTTCTTGATCTCTTTGCAGATTCTGGTTATTAACCTAGAAACATCAAAACAAACAACCCACTTAAGAGATGGGCCAAGGACCTCAATAGACATTTTTCAAAAGAGGAAATCCAAATGGCCAACAGGCACATGAAAAAATGTTCAAGATCACTAGCAATCAAGGAAATGCAAATCAAAACCACAAGGAGGTTCCACCTCACCCCAGTTAGAATGGTTCACATTCAGAAATCTACCAACAACAGATGCTGGCGAGAATGTGGGGAAAAAGGGACACTAACCCACTGTTGGTGGGAATGCAAAGTGGTAAAGCCACTATGGAAGTCAGTCTGGAGATTCCTCAGAAACCTGAATATAACTCTACCATACAACCCAGCCATCCCACTCCTTGGAATTTACCTAAAGGAAATTAAATTGGAAAAAAAAAAAGAAAAAGAAAAAGCTGACTGCACCTTAATGTTTATTGCAGCTCAATTCACAATAGCTAAGACCTGGAATCAACCCAAATGCCCATCAACAGTAGACTGGATAAAGAAATTATGGGACATGTACTCTATAGAATACTATACAGTAGTCAAAAGCAATGAAATCCAGTCATTTGCAACAAAATGGAGGAATCTGGAAAACATCATGCTGAGTGAATTAAGCCAGTCCCAAAGGGACAAATATCATATGTTCTCCCTGATCGGTAACAACTAGCAAAGCACCAAAAAAGAAATCTGTTGAAGTGAAATGGACACTATGAGAAACAGTGACTTGATCAGCCCTTGTCCTGACTGTTGATATACAATGTAATACTTTAACCCTTTTAGTAATTTTTTTGTTCTAGTTAATACTATTGGTTGAACTCTGTAATTAATACAATTATTCTTAGGTGTTTAAATTCAACTGAAAAGTGATCCTTGTTAAATGTGAGTGGGAATAAGAGAGGGAGGAGAAGTACAATTTGGGACATGCTCAATCGGACTCATAGAATGGCAGATGTCCTAAATAGCACTCTGGCCTCTGAATCAGCCCTTAAGGCATTCGGATCTGGCTCAAGAGCCCATGAGAATATTTTAGGCATGGAAAGTCAAGACACTCTGGGAAAAAAAGAAGACCTAAATGAAAGATCTCTGCGAGTGAGATCCCAGTGGAAAGAACGGGGTCATCAAAGAAGGAGGTACCTGTCTCCTGGCTTAGGATAGGTGCAGCCGATGTGGCCATCTAGGGAGTGAAGCAGCAGAAGGAAGACCTTTCTCTCTGTCTCTCCTTCTCACCATCTGTAATTCTATCTCTCAAATAAATAAATAAAATCTTTAAAAAAAAAAAAAGAAATATGGGTGGGATCAAATTCACCCAGACTGATAGACTTGATGAGGTCATGTAGGAAAGCTTAGGAGGTCAACACTACCTCAAAACTGCCATTAAAACTGCCTAAGGAGCAGAGATTTATCCCAGGTCTCGCTAGACTCAACTCATATAGACAACTCTGACAGATTGCAGCTGTAAGCAGAAACACATATAGAGTTAGTATCTGTTCTTTCTTGGAACTACCTTGGATTTAAAATTATCTAAAGCATGTGACAGCAGAATTTGTGATGTGAGTTTCTCAAATACATATTGGATGGATTTTTTTTTAACCATTTGTACTGAAAGAATGAAAACCTAATTCATTTCATATGTCAAATTATTATTTTGTGAGTTGCAGAATAAGCCATTGAAATTTCCATTATGACTTTTCCCCCAATAAGCCAAGTATTTAAATCTAAAAAAAAAAAAGCTATCTTGCAGTAAAGGAAACAATCAAATAAAATAGACAACCTAAAGAATGGGAAAATATATTTGTAAACCATTTATCTTGCTAGGGGTTAATCTCCAAAATATAGAGGGAACTCAAACAACTCAAAAATAAATAAAATGGGTAAATGATACCAATAGACATTTCTCAAAAAAATAAATAAAATAGCCAACATGTGTAAGAAAAATTAGTCAACATCACTAATTGTCAGGGAAATGCAAAATAAAACCAAATGAGATATCATGCCACCCCAATTAGAATAGCTGTTATTAAACAGAAGAAAGTAACAAATGCTGGTGAGGAGGTATATAAAGGAGAACTCATCCACTGTTGATGTGGTATAAATTAGTACAGTCGCTATGGAAAACAGTATGGAGTTTCCTCAAAAAACTGAACATAGAACTAGCATATGACTCAGCCATCCCACTACTGGTACATAAACAAAGGGATTGAAATAAGTATGTCACAGGGACATTTACATGTTTATCAAAACATTATTCATCGTAACCAATATACAGAATCCAACCAAAGTGTCCACTGACGTATAAATGGGTAAAGAAAACGTGTTATTGGGGCTGGCACTGTGGCATAGCGGGTAAAGCCACTGCCTTCAGTGCTGGCATTCCATATAGGCACCAGTTCAAATCCTGGCTGCTCCACTTCTAATCCAGCTCTCTGCTATGGCCTGGGAAAGCGGTAAAAGATGGCCCAAGTCCTTGGGCTCCTGTACCTGCATGGGAGACCAGGGAAAAGCTCCTGGCTCCTGGCTTCAGATCGGCATAGCTCCAACCATTGCAGACATCTGGGGAGTGAACCAGTGGATGGAAGACCTCTTGCTCTCTGTGCCTCTGCCTCTCTGTAACTCTGCTTTTCAAATAAATAAATAATTTTTTTAAAAAATGAAAACATGCTATGTATGCATTTTGGAATACTATCCAATCATATAAAAGAATGACATTTACAGTAACATGGCTAGAATGGAGACCAGTGTATAAGTGAAATAAGCCAAGCAAAGAACAACAAGTACCACAGTCACCACATTGAAGTAGAGAGTAAAATACAGGTCACCAGAGTCTGGTAAACCATTTCTCTATTTTTCTTAGCCCAGAGGCTAAGTGCCAAGTCTTCTTTAACTACGTCGATAGCCCTGTTCCATAAAGTTCTCTGCCGCCCCTGTTCCATGGATCATGGGTCCTCTCTCTGCCTACATGGCTCTGAAGCTGCCTCTTCCCTGAGCTCTGTCCCAGCCACCTCTGCTTGCCAGAGACACTGTTTAAGTCCTCTGTAGCCTCTTGATTGGACCCAGACTGAAAGAAATGCCTTTACAATCCCTCTGTAACACCAACAGATGGTGCAGTCAATCCACCACTCATTCTGTAACCGTGTATACTCATGCTTCAAATCTACGAAGTAATAATCTCACCTTGAACTCATCTTAGTCACCTGCATATCAGTTTGAGAGCTAAAAACAAAACACAGAGTATGTGGTCTCAAAAAATATGTTCTTTTAAAGCTTCTGACTTTTTAAATATTTATTTATTCGTTTATATGAGAGGCAGACAAACAGAGCGAGCAAACTCCCAAGCACGGGTTAACTCCCCCCAAATGCCCACAACAGCCATAACTGGACTGGGTCTGGAGCCGGGAGCTGGGAACACAATCCAGATCTCCCATGTGGATGGTAGGAACCTGATTTATTGAGCCATCACCGTTGTTCACTGAGGTCTGCATTGGCAGGAAGCTGGAATCAGGAACCAGATCCAAGAATAGAACACATATGTATGGGCATACACTAGCCACACTCCTACCCAGTTTGTGACTTTTTGAGCTTAGCAATTTCTACACCACAAACTAAAGAAGCTTAAAAAGTGAGGAGAGGGACAGTGCAATGTTTTATACAGATAGTAGTTTCATAATATTTTACTAAATTTTCCAATTTGAATTACTGTGAGTGATTGATTCTGCCCAAGTAGCAGTGATCGCTTAAGTGGCAACCAGGTGAACAATCCCTCTCTCCACGTAGAACAGGTGCCAGTCATCTTTGCACTGCTGCACATACCATCTTTAGAACCTCAGTACAGCATCTCAGTGTCTTCTCGTTGTCTATTTTCTGCCATCCAGGGACAATGTCTTCCCAGTTGGCATCCATACTACCTGCCAAAGTAAGTACCACAGAGTAGGAGCTCTATAAGCATTTATTCAATGAATGAAAAAAGTAGCAATAAGAATTCCAACCACAAATGGCTTTTATAAGAAGCAGGATTACAATATTGAAGAAGATGCAAGTAGCGTAAATCCTAGTGAGTAAAGTCACATTGGAAACATGTTTTTTGAAATGCTGTCACAGCCATGTATGATTTGTGAATATTGAGTACGCTCTGACAGATAGGGAGGGCTATGCAACTGCTTCAACACAATGGAGTGACCCAGATGTTTTTATGATGTGACAAGAAAGATTTTTTTCACTGCTGACAACTGTTTACATTTTTCCACTGTGAGGTTAACCTAATCTTGTACCCTGTCATTTTCTCTCGCCTGCAGAAGTAATCCTCTGTCTATAAATGTATACAACTATAATCCCATGTGCTGGGCAGACAGCTTGACAGTTTTGACTGTGTAACAACCCATTTAATAGCTCAAAGGGGAGCTGACAAAGAAGTAATTAAGAAAAAACGGATTTCATAAGCAAATAGAAATTTTTCGAAAGCATAGTTTTCTAATTACAAAGGCAGGGATTGAAATCTCTAAATAAATATTAGGAATAATTTTCTTATAAGCCCTTCCAAAAATAAGCTTTAAAATGAGATTAAATCCACTGGAAGTAATAAATGCCAATTAAATCTCAGTGGCCTTATTTCTAGATTTTTGTAATTCTAAAAATATTGGTATTAAAAGATGACCAGAAAATGTCAAAGTGTGCTTAGCTTTAAAGCATTGAATTGTTTCAATGTATGTGATTGTGAGCCTACAATAGTTCAGACACTGTCCTTGACCCTGGGGTTACAAAGGGGAATGACACAACCTCTGCTCTCAAGAAGTTTGTGGTCTAAGGGAAATGAGATTTTGGTTCTATTTTTTAAATAATTATTCAAAATGAATGATTGTCATGGACTCCTCTAAGTTAACCCCAACCCCTTACCAGGTCCCATCTAAACCACTCCAGATATCTATACATGTTCATTTCTCCGTGCAAGAATTTTGAAAAACATAGTCAATCTTTATTTCTTCACTATAAAATTCAATTAATACCCATCCAAAGTAAAACAACATCTAATAGATGGCCAGTGTAAACATGGTCAAAATCTTTATTAGTCTGGCATCAAATGATCAAAAGTAACCAAATTCCAAATTTCCTCTAAAATTTTCTCATGAAGATCACAAAATATGTAGAACCTAGCACACGTCATCATGGAGAGGGATGATTTTAAATACAATTCATTTTTATTATAAATACTTTTATTTATTTGAAAGAGAGAGTTACAGACAGTAAGAGGGAGAGACAGAGAGAAAGGTCTTGCATCCACTGGTTCACTCCCCAAATGGCCACAACGGCCGGAGCTGGGCCAATCCGAAGCCAGGAGCCAGGAGCTTCTTCCAGATCTCCCACGAGGGTGCAGGAGCCCAAGCATCTGGGCCGTCTTTTACTGCTACCCCAGGCAATATCAGAGAGCTGGATGGGAAGCGGAACAGCCGGGACTTGAACCAGTGCCTATATGGGTTGCCGGTGCCACAGGCGGAGGATTAACCTCCTGCACCACAGCGCTGGACCCACAATTCATGTTCTTAAGCAGCATTTTTCATGTCTGTAGCCATATTAATGCCGAAGACTACATAAAATGTCTCTTTTCTTTACAAACCCCAAGGTCCCACTCCTAATGAAAGTCTACAGGTAATTTTCAATAGGTTATTTGTGACTTTTAGTTCATTACTGCTTTGTCCTTACTCTCAAAGCAAAAATGATCTTGCCAAAAATTTACAGTATGAAAAGAAAGCCTCTCTTATTGGTATAAATCTGGTCACGCTAGTGTCGCTTTTTTTTTTTTTTTTTTTTTTTTTTGACAGGCAGAGTGGACAGTGAGAGAGAGAGACAGACAGAAAGGTCTTCCGTTGCCGTTGGTTCACCCTCCAATGGCTGCCACGGTAGGCGCGCTGCGGCCGGCGCATCGCGCTCATCTGATGGCAGGAGCCAGGTGCTAGGTGCTTTTTCCTGGTCTCCCATGGGGTGCAGGGCCCAAGCACTTGGGCCATCCTCCACTGCACTCCCGGGCCACAGCAGAGGGCTGGCCTGGAAGAGGGGCAACCGGGACAGAATCCGGCGCCCCGACCGGGACTAGAACCCGGTGTGCCGGCGCCGCAAGGCGGAGGATTAGCCTGTTGAGCCACGGCGCCGGCCATAGTGTCGCATTTTAACATAAAGTTGAAAGTTATGGTTCAACTGTTGCTGTCCATATAGCAGGAGACCAGGCGTTCTGCTGCTTTGATGATGCCAGACAAAGCAAAATGGTACTGTCCAAACAGAATTTCTACTCCACTCTTGCTTCTGGATCATCCTTCTTCCCAAACCCTGTCTTTCCCTAAGGGGGAGAACTGACAGTGCAACAGCATAAAGCTTACAAAATGAGAGAGGACCTTAAACGTATAGCTTCATTCCCTCTAAAAAAAAAAACTTGAGAAAAAAAATATAAAGAAAACTTCGGAAACATGTCAATGCAGCTAACAGTAAAAATGTATGACTTCTCCCCCAAACATGTATCGTATAAATCAAAAGAAGGAGAATTACAGGAGCCCAGGGGAAGAAACCACTAGAAGCACTAATTATATAATTAGATAAATGAATGAAACGTCTACATTTCAAAAGTCTCATATTGAGTTAAAAACACAAAATTCAATTTCAGGTTATTTGAAGAAACATACCTAAAGCAAAGTAACATGAAAGATTAAGATTAAAATTATTGCCCATGATATATCAAACAAATCTGAAAAATCAGTTTACTATATTAAAATAATATAAAGAAGAATTTTTAAGGGGAAAATTTGTTTCTATTGATTAAGCAGTATAATCCACGTAGATTAAGAAAAGCTGTGAAACCTCACACTCAGAAAATTTTATTTTAGCATATTAAATAAACTGTTAAAAATGAAGGAAAATTTCACTAAAACTCACTACTAGTGGTTACCTCTCTCTAGTCATGGTCTATAATTGATAATACCCCTGAAGGGTCTAAAAAAATAAAATACAAAACAAATCTGGAGGAAACCATCAACAATCCAAGATATATAGGACTTTCAAGGAAAAAAGTCATAAAATAAGCTTCACATAAGACGATCTGACAATTGAAATTTACAAAGCGCAAGTTGAAGCAGTCCATCAGGAGGAAGCATCAGGAACAAGGTAAGTTGCAGGATAACTGCCTATCCTCCCATATTCAGTTAGTAGACGGTGAGTGTCCCCAGTGTTCAGGCATTTCCTAGGCACTAAGGATATATAATGAAAATCGACATGAAAATACATATGATGTCAAGCAGTAATATGTGCTTAAGAAAGAAATAAACCGAACAAAATGAGAGGCAATTTCAGGTGAGGTGATTAGGGAAGACGTCTTCTGATGAGTTAACTAAAGGTAGAGCCTGGACAAGGGTTCGTGTGCAGGTGACTCATCTGAGAGATGCATCCGGGTGGACAGGCATGATAGACAAGGAAGGAGAAGGAAGGCAAGGCACCTGTGTATTATTGCTGCCAGGGTGTCAGGGGTTTGATTTCCCCACTTTGCATGGCTGTCTGCACAATAGACACAAGACAAGAGAATTCATCCACTAGCTCTCATGTGTTCTTAGCTGAGAGTTGTCCATGGAGGTGTTAACTGCCAAGTACTTCCACGCTCACGTGTACGGGCTGAGAGCACATAGCAGAGTCCTCTGCAGGAGTGTCCTTGACATAAACTGAAAGACTTGGTGGGTGAGTTTAAGGCAGACACTAACAGGCTGGGGACAGATAAAGCCCACATGATACTGTGCATCACAGGGTGTGTGTTCTTGATGGAGCCAAGGAGTACTGGCTACTATTTTTAGGTGTGACACTCAAAATGGGGGTGGCATACATGTCTCTGGCTACAGTCAGTGTAGGGGAAGGGATGTTAGAGCCAGCTAATGTGTTTGTATCCCCAACTTTTCTCTGTGCCAGCATGAGCTAGTTGATTCACAACTTAAAGTGAGCTCAAAGTACCAGTGCACTTCAACCACCCTGGCATACGCACTGTACAGAACACCAGCTCGCTCGATTGTCTGTCGCCTGACTCTGCTATGAGATCATTTTCCAATGTGCAGGAAGCTCCAAGTCTCCTGAGTCAGACTGGGTAAGTACATGGGAACGCTGCTGCGAACTGTGACCTTCTTCACTCTGTGGCTGATGTCTAAAACTCCCAAAGTCACAGGGCACAGAGTGTCTGCTATCCTCCCAGCACATTGCCCTGTCCCTGGCTCCAGTGGCCTCTGGCAACAGTGGGACTGCCACTCTCCCTTGATTCAGAACAGAGTTCATTAGCAACTCCATCATAGCAAACTGAGTCTGGCACTTTGGTAGGGGGAGGGGAGGGAGACAATATGGTCTCCATTAGGCTCCATTAGAACGGGAACTTAGGCTAGGTCTGCCTGCAGGAAAAAATGGTGTTCTCCACAGGAGTTAAAATTGCCTCTTAATTTTCACTTGTTGGAAGAACTTGAAGGACAAAAAGGAGTCGGCAATGGTACCATTAGCTGGGGTCTCCCAGATGATGAGCATATGACACTTACAAGATTCATAGGCGTGATTATCGAGCCACCAAGAACAAATTATGAGAACAGACTATATAGCCTGAAAGTAGAATGTGGACCTAAATACTCAGCAGCTCCTCCATCAGTTAGAAAAATTATATGTATGGGCTAAATAGTTCCAGTGGAATGGTGGATACCAGGGAGTGCCAGTATTAGCAAAATGGCAAAGTTCATGTAGCATTTAAAGTTTTATTTCAGGAGCTAAGATGTCCCCAAAAAAATACGAAGCTCCCACGCCACCTAAAGGACAAACATATAGCAATTACTTTTAATGGATCTCAAACTTTCCTTAAATCAACAACCTTCAACTCATATTAATGTCTTCATTAAATAGCACAATTCAGTAAAGAAGTCCAACTGGATACATGACCTGGACATCTATAAGAATATATTGAATGTATGTGCACTCGTTATGTTTTCAGATACCAGGAAGAAAAATGCAGTACAACCTTTCTCTCTCTTGTTGAGGCACTGTAATCTAAACATAAACCTAGAATGCTCCAAATAGGATTTGGGTTTACAAGATGCAAGAATAATGAGACGGGTTCCATGGCAGTGGAAACGTGTGTTTCTGAAAAAGTAAAAATCCCAGGAAGGACAAACAGAAATGGTATGCTTTTACCCATCTTGCTTCAGGAAAGAGGTGCAGTTGAAATTGTTTAAAATAGCAGGTACAATGAATATTGTCACCAGTTGTGTTAAATTTGAAGTGGTGTGGGTACTGACTATGGTATAAAAATATGTCCAGGATTGCTCTTTTTTTCTTTTGTTTTTTTTCCTTTTTTATTTATTTGCAAGCATTTCATAAATACAACTTTAGGAACATAGTAATTCTTCCCACCGTACCCATCCTCCCACCCACACTCCTACCCCTCACCCTCTTCCCTATTCTGTTCCCAGTCTTGTTTTTCACTAAGATCTATTTTCATTTAACTTTATACTTAGAAGGTTCACTCTGTTCTAGGTAAAGAGTTCAATACTTTATATGAGGAAGAAAACGAAAAAGAAAAAAAAAATAAAAGAAAGGTTAAAAGGCAAAGAAAAAACTAAAAACAAAAAAACAAGAATAAAAACTTCCTCAACAGTCCAGACAAGGGCTGTTCAAAGCCATTGCATCTTGAAGGTGATTTTCTTTCTTTTTTTTTTTTAAGAAACTTAATTATCTTTAAAGAGGAATCCAAGAATGATACATCTTTTGCGAGCACTTAGACATAACTATAATTTATGAGACCTAAGAATATCCCCCACTTAATATACTAAAACAAAGTAATAATTTGAGAACAAGATTTAATATTAAGTCTCATAATACAACTCTTTGATAATACATAATACATGGGAAGTTAACGTACAGTGACTCTTGTTGTTTATTTAACAGTTAACACTCTTATGTATGACCCATAAATGATCACCAAGGCTTTTGACATGAGCTGCCTAAGCTATGGAAGACTTTTGGATTCACAAACTCCTTCAGTATTTTGACAAGGCCATAGGCAAAGTGGAAGCTCTCTCCTCCCTTCAGAATACAGTACACAGGATTGTTTTGATACCTGTATTTATACTAAAGAAATGGAAACATGATAACTCCATTTTTATAAACCATTTCAAGGTGATTATAACTATAAATTTGAATTCAGTTTTGCATTTTGGAAATTTCCATTATAACTTTTAATGAGTTTAAGGTTTACAGATTGAAAATTCACTTGCATGTGTGAAATACATAAATAAGTTAATTTTGTAGTGGAAAGAACATAGGTTCCTGTTCATCTTTGACCTTGAGTGAAACTTACACATTGGTTTTCTGCTGTGGAGTGTGAACTTTAATTAACAACACAGATAATATAAAAACAAGGTCAGCCACAACTAAATAATGGCTAAGTTATCATGCAAATATCATACAACTTTACTTATCTGATTAGCATATCAATGTGTCACACTGCTTTCACCAAGATAATTTATAGCAGTCTCAAAACTTTTAAGAGGATACATTTCTGTTTCGGGAATATGAGTTATCAAAGGTTTAGAAGGCCATTTCCCTAGGTTTCTCTTATTCATTTCCTGGGTTTCTCAGTTACTCAATAGGACTTGACATGATACCAAGCATGGGGAAATTAAAATGAAAGCTTAAAAACGTGGCCAGAGGCTGGCGCTGTGGCATAGGAGGTAAAGCCGCCGCCTACAGTGCTGGCATCCCATATGGGTGCCAATTCTAGTCCCGGCTGTTCCACTTCCGCTCCAGCTCTCTGCTATGGCCTGGGAAAGCAGTAGAAAGAGGGCCAAAGTCCTTAGGCCCCTGCACCCACGTGGGAGACCCAGAAGAAGCTCCTGGCTCCTGGCTTCGGATTGGCACAGCTCCGGCCATTGCAGCCAATTGGGGAGTGAGCCTCTTTCTGCCTTCCCTTCTCCTTCTGTGTAACTCTGACTTGCAAATAAATTTTTTTTAAAAATTGCCAAAAACAGAAAACAATAAGATTATATATTAAAAGGATATGAAAGTATATTTGCATATAAAGAAATTATCTCTAAAAGGATAACCAGGAAATGGAACTGTTTGAAGTATTCAAAAGGAATATTAAATATCTTTGTGATGGAAGTAGAAGGGGAATCTTAACTGTTCTCTATGATTTAAAAATTTTTAAATTTAAAATTGTGCAGCTGCATTTCTTATTCAAAAACTAATAAAATGAAGATATTGACATTGAAAAACAAACATAGCCACTCTGGACTGTCTAAAAACATCTCTATTTCACTGAAGCTAAGATGTAGCCTGTCCATGTTCAACAGGCTTCCAATTATTTCTATAGCACAGATAAGAGAATTGCTTAAAAGATCCACAGGAGTATTTTTTCTGATGTCAAAGGACACTATCAAATATTAATTCAGAATCAACCAGTAATGTTATATTCATTGAACGAATTCTGTGCCCGTAGATGGCTTTTCTACTCTAAAGTTCTGTAAAGATATTAGAAAATAAGTAACACCTAGGATCACAGTATTGAACTTCTTTTGATTTAGAAGCATTCAAAATTTTAATCAAAATACAAAACAAGGAGAAACACATTTGGTAGAAATCTGACAAAATGCAAATATCTGTGGCTGAAAATGTTTATTTGTTAAAGAATGTAGTGTAGGCTGGCGCCGCGGCTCACTTGGCTAATCCCTCTCCTGTGGCGCCGGCACCCTGGGTTCTAGTCCTAGTTGGGGTGCCGGATTCTGTCCCAGTTGCTCCTCTTCCAGTCCAGCTCTCTGCTGTGGCCCGGGAAGGCAGTGGAGGATGGCCCAGGTGCTTGGGCCCTGCACCCACGTGGGAGACCAGGAAGGGGCACCTGGCACCTGGCTTCAGGTTGGTGCAATGCGCCAGCAGTGGCGGCCATTTAGGAGGTGAACCAACAGAAAAGGAAGACCTTTCTCTCTGTCTCTCTCTCTCACTGTCTAACTCTGCCTGTTGAAAGAAAGAAAGAAAGAAAGAAAGAAAGAAAGAAAGAAAGAAAGAAAGAAAGAAAGAAAGAAAGAAAGAAAGAAAGAAAGAAAGAAAGAAATGTAATGTAGACTATCTTGGGTTTTAGCCAAAGGAATTCAGATAGTGGATGAGCAAGAGGGCTTGGTCATAAGCAATACCTGTTGTTATTATATTTTAATATAATGTGCATTTATCACGGTCTGAATTTGTGCATAGAATGGCTATGATGAAGGTGAGATAAAAGTGATCCTGGCTGGCGCCATGGCTCAACAGGCTAATCCCCCGCCTTGCGGCACCGGCACACCAGGTTCTAGTCCCGGTCGGGGCGCCGGATTCTGTCCAGGTTGCCCCTCTTCCAGGCCAGCCCTCTGCTGTGGCCCGGGAGTGCAGTGGAGGATGGCCCAAGTGCTTGGGCCCTGCACCCCATGGGAGACCAGGAGAAGCACCTAGCACCTGGCTCCTGCCATCAGAAGAGCGCGGTGCGCCGGCCGCAGCGTGCCAGCCGCGGCGGCCATTGGAGGGTGAACCAATGGCAAAAGGAAGACCTTTCTCTCTCTGTCTCTCTCTCTCTCACTGTCCACTCTGCCTATCAAAAATAAATAAATAAATAAAATTCTAAAAAAAGTGATCCTTTTAGGAGTCATGGCCTTCAGAGCCTGCACTTGCATTTTTAAAAAGCAAAAATCTTCTCTGGCCTCTAATTATTTAGAAAATGTCCTTGTGCAGCCCCATGAGATCCTTTGACAAGGCTATGTTTCGAGCCTAGGTCGATTTTTTACTTAAACTTAACAAAACCATAATAAATCCACAATTTTTCCCCAATTCCAGTTCCCTCCTGTCTGTTTCCAAGTTGTGGGTATAAAGACAACACAGGAAAGACTAGTCAGTGATATCATTACATCCAGCACTCTCCAAAAGTTCTGTTGCCTTATTTTTAAGAATCGTGTATTCACGGGGCCAGGGCTGTGGTATAGTGGGTAAAGCAGCCGCCTGCAGTGCCAGCATCCCATACGGCTGAGGTTCGAGTCCCAGCTGCTCCACTTCTGATCCATCTCTCTGCTATGGCCTGGAAAAGCAGTAGAAAATGACCCAAGTCCTTGGGCACCTGCATCTGGGTGGGAGACCCAGAAGCAGCTCCTGTCTCCTGGTTTCGGATCAGCTCAGCTCCGGCTGTTGTGGCCATTTAGGGAGTGAACCAGTATATTGAAGACCTCTCTCCCTCCCTCTCTCTCTCTCTCTCTTTCTGCCTCTGCCTCTCTGTAGCTCTGCCATTCAAATAAATATATTTTTAAAACAAGAATCATGTATTCATATTATAAATCTAGTTTTTTTTCTATTTTCAAAGTCACCATTTTCTTTATTAGTATCCTATTTTTTCTTTATTTAAAAAAACAGAGGGAGAGAGAGATCATCAATCTGCTAGTTCACTCCCCAAATGTGCTCAGCAGCTGGGGTTGTGCCAAGCTGGAGCCAGGAGTCAGGAACTCAATCCAGGTCTCTCACGTGGATGGGAGGAGTGTAACTACTCGAGCCATCACCCACTGCCTTCCAGATGCATATGAGCAGGAAGCTGGAATCACAAGTGGAGCTAAGACTCAAACTCAGACGCTCTAATATGGATTGTGGGCCTCCCAAGCAAGCTCTTAACTGCTATGCCAGTTGCCTATCAAGTACACTGTTTATGTTTAAATTTATCACTTTTGTTATCAATATATTATTACTATTAATTTTAGTCAAATTGAGAGCAAAAAAGCATAAGAACAGCTACAGGAAAGATCAAACAGGTATGCAACTACTCTTATGCATTAATATATTAAAGTCTTTAATTAAAGATGGGGAAATTAGGTTGGGTCTCGATGCAACATGACTGATGTATTTATAAGAAAAGTCATTTTAAACACAGACACAGACAATGGGAAGAGAAAGGTGGTGACCTGCTAATCAAAGAGAGAGGATTGTGTCAGATTCTGCTCCATGGCCCTCAGAAGCAACAAGCCCTAATGACACTTGATTTCAGACTTCTAGCTTCCCAAACTGTGAGAATGTAAAGTTTTGTTTCTTTTTTAAAAAATGTTTATCTATTTTATTTGAAAGGCAGAGTTCCTGAGAGGCAGAGGCAGGGAGAAAGAGGGGTCTTCCATTCGCTGGTTCACTCCCCAGATGGCTGAACGGCTGGAGCTGCACTGATCTGAAGCCAGGAGCCAGGAGCTTCTTCCTGGTCTCCCATGAGGGTGCAGAAGCCCAAGCACTTGGGCCATCTTCTACTGCTTTCCCAGGCCATAACAGAGAGCTGGATCAGAAATGGAGCAGCCGGGACTAGAACCGGCGCCCATATGGGATGCTGGCACTGCAGGTGGCGGCTTTACCTACTATGCCACAGTACTGGCCCCAAAGTTTTGTTTCTTCTGCCAAGAAAGAAAAGACTTCCCCTGTGCCCATACCCCAAACATGAATTTAATATGAATTTAGAAAACAAGCTTAAGTAACATACATTAGAAAGAGCTCTGGGCATGGTGTCTTTTACCTGCTCCAATATGTATTGAGAATGACCTTCTTAGATTACTTATTCTTTCTAAAACTCTCATTTAAAAAGAAAATCTGCATAGTAGCTTGAATGTTTCCTTTATTCGCATAGCAGATATAATTTTTTTATTAACCCTCACGTCTCATAAGTAAAAACCCCACTGTCAGAATTTATACATGAGACATGAGCAACTTTTGTTAGCCTTATAAAACCTTACCCTACTAGTACATCTAATGACAATTAGGTGGTATGGCATAAAACAGACAATAGTAATGTTAATGATGAGGATGAAGACCCACATCTATTCTAATAGCCAGAATTGAAAGGCTTCTTATATGTTGGACCTCAAAGGGCACTGCAATAGAGAATAAGATGTTGTTATGTTGTTGCATCCCAGCTCTCCATGGCAATCATGACCTCTGTTTGCTCTGTTTTCTCAAGAACAAGTAATTCACATTTTTCTTTGAAATTCTGCCATAAGAACTTGTGATGAAGGCTATGCCCTAAGCATGTGGGTTAAGGTAGGGAAAATCACATCAAAAGTATCACACTTGAGATTCATATCTCAGGGTTACAATACTGGTGGTGTGACCTTGCATGGAAAGTTTGAATGGAAATAGAAGAGGAGTTCCTGGAAGAATCTCAGTGTGATGTTAGGGAATGAGGCCTTGACCTTCAATGGTGTGCAGGGTTTTATATTCTTTTCAGTTAAAAATGATCACTGTACTTCTAGGTAAGAGAATTCACCATACTAATAGTGCTAGGTGGAGATGCTGGACAGACATCTTTTTCTTTTTTTCTTAGGAATTTCTAGAAGAGATCTTAGTCACAACAGGAACTTGATTTATTAAAATTTCCAACATTATCTTTGCCATCAGCCGATATCCCTAGAGTATGTGAAACCTGAGCAAAGGCAATGAATGTACTGCTGTGCCCACGTTTTTCTTTTCCAGTAAATAAATATGATACTTTCCTGACTAACTATAAATGTCAAAATTGTCACAAGATAAACTAAAAAACCTAAACCGGGGACCAAAAAAATCAAGTTGGAAAATATATCCAAGAATTGCTCTGAAAAATCTCAGGGGCAGGTGATCATGCGATTCTGAAGTTCTCTTAAACCCTTGTAAATGCTAATTCCAACACTCACCATGACTAAATGAATCTAGAATGTACAAATGGGCAGCAGCTGCATAAAGAAGGCAATCTGACCTCCTCAAGCAACTTAAAGAAGATAAGAGCATGAATATTTCTAGAATCTATTTTAATGCACGCTCCAAACTCAAGATTCAGTCTTTATATATGGTGATGGAAAGCTGATTGATTGTTTGTTGTGTGCATGTTAATAGCGAGCAGAGTATGAGATGTTGTCATGTGAGTTTTATTTTTCTCTTACACACCACTAGTGAAATATTGAGAAACATTGCTCCTTAGAAAGCAGTTCATTGGCAGTAGTTGTTGAGTACCTGTGTCACAGGACTCTACCAGCATGGTAAAAGATCGCCATGAACTAATACTTGGATCTTCATCTACGACTTTCAGCAGTAGTCCATTCATTTCATGTGTGATTCCAACTCTCTGAAATGCTAACAAAAATTATAAAAACATTAAAGCTTACCTCATTGCCAGGTAAAATGCTGACAATAAAATGCTCATCCCCAAAATATTTGTTGCCTAGTTAATAAGGCTGACTCAACATTTGAATATCAATATGTAATCAACATATCGACAGTCTAAAGAAAAATCACATGATGATATCAGTATATACAAAAAATTGGGCCGGCGCCGTGGCTCAACAGGCTAATCCTCCGCCTTGCGGCGCCGGCACACCGGGTTCTAGTCCCGGTCGGGGCCCCGGATTCTGTCCCGGTTGCCCCTCTTCCAGGCCAGCCCTCTGCTGTGGCCCAGGAGTGCAGTGGAGGATGGCCCAAGTGCTTGGGCCCTGCACCCCATGGGAGACCAGGATAAGCACCTAGCACCTGGCTCCTGCCATCGGATGAGCGCGGTGCGCCGGCCGCAGCACACCATCCGCGGCAGCCATTGGAGGGTGAACCAACGGCAAAGGAAGACCTTTCTCTCTGTCTCTCTCTCTCACTGTCCACTCTGCCTGTCAAAAAAAAAAAAAAAAATTTGAATAAAACCTAATACCTATTCATGATAAAATTCTCAGTGAGCTAAAAATAGAAAGGAACTTCTTCAATGTAAAGAACATCTATCAAGAAAATTCAACTAGCATCATACTTAAAAGTGATAAACTAGAAGCTTTCTCACCAAATAAAGAACAAGACAAGGACGTCTCTTTGCTCCATTCCTTCTCAGCTTTGTAATAGAAGGCATGATTAATGCAGTAGTATGATAAAAGGAATTAATAACCATATTGATTGGGAAGGAAGAAATAAAACTGCTTTTGTTCACAGATGACATGATTGTCAATGCAGAAAACTTGAAAGAATGAACAAAAACTCTTAGAACTGACAATTGATTATAGAAAGGTAGCAGAATTTAAGGCTAATTATAACAATCAATGGATTTGCTATATACCAGCACCGAACAAGTAGAATTTAAAATTTAAAATAGGGTACTATTTATATTAGTATATCCAAAATAAAATATTTAGATATAATATAAGATCTATCTGAGAAAAACTAAAGACTGGGGAAAAAGTTAAAGAACTGAATAAGAAGTAAGATATTCCATTTTTATGAATGGGAAGGCTCAATGTTGCCAAGGTATAATTTCTTCTTCATTTTTTTAAAGATTTATTTATTTACTTGAGAGGCAGTTACAGACAGAGAGAGAGAGTGACAGAGACATAGATTTTTTATCCACTGGTTCAATTCCCAGTGGCTAGAGCTGGGCTGATCTGAAGCCAGAAGCTTCTCCAGGTCTCCTATGCAGGTGCAGGGGCCCGAGCACTTGGGCCATCTTTTACTGCTTTCCCAGGCCATAGCAGAGAGCTGGATCAGAAGTGGAGCAGCTGGGACTCAAGTCAGCACCCATATGGGAAGCCAGCGCTGCAGGCAGCAGCTTTACCTACAACACCACAGTACCGTCCCCATAAGTTCTTTTAACTGATTCATATACTCAATGTAATCCCAATGAATATCCCAGAAAGCTGTTTTGTAGATATGGGCAAGCTGATTCTGTTTATATGAAGGAGCCAAAGACCCAGGACAGCCAACAGAATATTGAAAGAGAAAAAGTTGCAGGACTGAGACCCTCTAACTTTAAGAATACAACAAGCTGTGGTTAACAAGACAGAGTGACAGTGGTGAAAAAAAACAGACAAATAGGTCAATGTAACAGAACAGAGGGTCCAGAAATAGATCCACATGAATGTAGTCAATTGATCTTTGACAAAGGACATAAGGCAATACAATGGAGCAAAGATAATCTTTCAACAAAGGATGTTGGAAAAACTGAACATCTATGTGCAAAAAAAAAAAAATATATATATATATATATATATATAGACACATACCTTACATCCTTCACAAAACTTAACTCAAAATTGAACAAAGACCTAAATGTAAGATTCAGAACTATAAAACCCCTAGACAGAGGAGAAAATTTAGATGACCTTGGATTTGACAATGATTGTATAGCTATGACACCAAAGCACAATACCTGAAAGAAAAGACTTATAAGCTGCACTTCATTGAAACTGAAAATTTTTGCTCTGAGAAAAATGCTGTCAAGAGAAGAAGACAAATCACAGTATGGCAAAAATATTTGCAAGACATAACTGATAAGGACTATTATCCAAAATCGACAAGGAACTAAAAATCCACAATAATAAAGCAACCCAATTTTTAAAATGGGCCAAAGACCTTAACAGACACCACACTGAAGAAAAAATGGGGACCAACACTGTGGTGTAGCGGGTAAAGCTACCACCTGCAGTGCCGGCATCCCAAATAGGCACCAGTTAGAGTCCCAGCTGTTCCACTTCTGAACCAGCTATCTGCAATGGCCTGGGAAAGCAGTAGAAAATGGCCCAAGTTCCTTGGGCCTCTGCACCCACGTGGGAGACCCGGAAATAGCTCCTGGCTCCTGGCTTTGGATCAGCGTAGCTCCAGCTGTTGCAGCCATCTAGGGAGTGAACCAGCAGATGGAAGACCTCTCTCTTACTGCCTCTCCTTCTCTCTCTGTGTAACTCTGATTTTCAAATAAATAAATAAATCTTTTTTTAAATGGAGATGACAAATAAGCATATGAAAAGGTATTCTACATCCTATGTCATTTGGGAAATGCAAATTAAAACAACAATGAGATTCTACAATAGCACACCTATTACAATAACACACCTATTAGAAAAGCCAAAATCTGGAACACTAATAGCACCCATCGGAGCAACACAGGAACTCGCTCATTCATTGTTGGTGTGTATGCAAAATGCTATGCTACTTTGAAAGACAGTTTGACAGCTTCTTACAAAACTAAACATACTTTTAACCACACAATCCAACACTTGTACTCCTTGGTATTTACCCCAAGGAGCTAAAAGCATGCCCACACACAAGCCTGCCACAGGGTATTTAAAGCAGCTTAATTCATAATCACCAAAATTGGAAAGCAACCAAGATGTTCCTCAGTAGGTGAATAATTAAATGGACTGTGATACAACCAAACAATGGAATATTATCCAACACTAAAAAGAAATAAGCTACCAAAATATTAAAAAGACACAAAAGAAACATAAATGCAAATTATTCAACAAAAGGAGACAATTTCTTTTTTCTTTTTTTTTATTTGAAAATCAGACAGAGAGGGAGAGACAGAAAGAGATCTTCCACCTGTTGGTTCACTCCCCAAGTGACTGCAACAGTCAGGGCTGGCCCAGGCTGAAGTCAGGAGCCAGGAGCTCCATCCAGGTCTCTCACTTGGATGGCAGGGACCCAGGCACTTGGGCCATTATCTTCTGCCTTCCCTGGTGCATTAGCAGGGAGCTGGATGTGAAGCAGAACAGCCAGGACTCCAACTGTGCTCTGATAATGGGATCCATTGAAGGGGACAATCGTAAAAGGTTATATATGGTTAGGTTTCCAACTGTAAGACCTTCTAGAAAAGGCAGAACTGTGAAGGTAGTAAAAAAAAAAATTAATGGTTTTTACTGGGGACATGGAAGAGTGAACAGGTGCAGCACAAATGATTTTTAGGGTATTTCTAATCTAATGCTAAATACATGTAGTTACAAAGTTGTCTAAACCCATGAAATGTACCCCTAAGTGAACCCTAATGTAAACTATGGATTTGGAGTGATAATGTTGTGTCAATGGAAGTTCATTAGTTGTAAGAAATGTACCACCCCAGTGGAGAATATTGATAAAGGGGGAGACTATTCATGTGTGAGGGTAAAATGCAACTAGGAAATTTCTGTACCTTCTGCCTAGTTTTGCTTTGACTCTAAAACTGCTCTTAAAGTAGTCTATTGCAGAGCAGGCCCTTGGTGTAGCAGTTAAGGCAGTGCCAGCTTCCTGTTGATATATACTTTGGAAGGCAGCAGTCATGGCTCAGGACTTGAGTCCTTGCCCCCCATGTGGGAGACCTGGTTTGACGTCTGGGCCCCTGGCTTCAGCTTGGCCCAACCCTGACTATTTTTTTATAATGCTTTTATTTAAAGAATATAAATTTCCAAAATACAGCTTATAGATTACAATGGCTTCCCCCCCCCATAATTTCCCTCCCACCCGCAACCCTCCCCTTTCCCACTCCCTCTCCCCTTGCTTCACATCAAGATTCATTTTCAATTCTCTTTATATACAGAAGATCAGTTTACTATATATTAAGTAAAGATTTCAACAGTTTGCCCTCACATAGCAACACAAAGTGGAAAATACTGTTGGAGTATTAGTTATAGTATTAATTCACAATGTATAGCACATTAAGGACAGAGATCCTACATGACATATTTTTTTTTAAATTGATTAATTTTCTATGCTATTTCCAATTTAACACCAAGATTTTTTTTTCATTTTTAATTATCTATATACAGAAGTTTGATTCAGTATATACTAAGTAAAGATTTCATCAGTTTGCACCCACACAGAAACACAAAGTGTAAAATACTGTTTCAGTGCTAGTTATAGCATTACTTCACATTGGACAACACATTAAGGACAGATCCCACATGAGACGTAAGTACACAGTGACTCCTGAAGTTGATTTAACAATTTGACACTCTTGTTTATGGCATCAGTAATCTCCCTAGGCTCTAGTCATGAGTTGCTGAGGCTATGGAAGCCTTTAGGGTTCGCTGACTTCAATCTTATTCCGACAGGGTCATAGTCAAAGTGGAGGTTCTCTCCTCCCTTCAGAGAAAGGTACCTCCTTCTTTGATGGCCCCATTCTTTCCACTGGGATCTCACTCGCAGAGATCATTCATTTAGGTCTTCTTTTTTTTCCAGAGTGTCTTGGCTTTCCATGCCTAAAATATTCTCATGGGCTCTTCAGCCAGATCCGAATGCCTTAAGGGCTGATTCTGAGGCCAGAGTGCTATTTAGGACATCTGCCATTCTATGAGTCTGCTGTGTATCTCGCTTCCCATGTTGGATCATTCTCTCCCTTTTTGATTCCATCAGTTAGTATTAGCAGACACTAGTCTTGTTTGTGTGATCCCTTTGACTCTTAGACCTATCAGTGTGATCAATTGGGAACTGAAATTGATCACTTGGACTAGTGAGATGGCCTTGGTACATGCCACCTTGATGGGATTGTATTGGATTCCCTGGCATGATTTTAACTCCATCATTTGGGGCATGACTGATTGAGCATGTCCCAAATTGTACATCTCCTCCCTCTCTTATTCCCACTCTTATATTTCACAGGGATCACTTTTCAGTTAAAATTTAAACACCTAAGAATAATTGTTTGTAAATTACAGAGTTCAACCAATAGTACTAGAATAAAAAAAATACTAGAATGGATAAAATATTACATTGTACAACAACAGTCAGCACAAGAGCTGATCAAGTTACTGTTTCTCATAGTGTTCATTTCACTTCAATAGGTTTCCCCTTTGGTGCTCAATTAGTTGTCACCGATCAGGGAGAACATATGATATTTGTCCCTTTGGGACTGGCTTAATTCACTCAGAATGATGTTTTCCAGATTCCTCCATCTTGTTGCAAATGACCGGATTTCATTGTTTTTGACTGTTGTATAGTATTCTATAGAGTACATGTCCCATAATTTCTTTATCCAAACGTATGCTTTGAATTCCCTGTGATCTTTTGCTGTGAGGTTCCCTTCGTTTACCTTCTTTCATGTTGATGGCCGTGTTTCTATGTTTCTGTGTGTAACAGATCTTTAAGCATCTTTTGCAGGGCTGGACGACTGGCAACAAATTCTTTCAATTTCTGTTTGCAGTGAAAGGTCTTTATTTCACCTTCATTCACAAATGAGAGCTTTGCGGGATATAATATTCTGGGCTGGCAGTTTTTCTCTCTTAGTACCTGGGCTATGTCTCGCCATTCCCTTCTAGCTTGTAGGGTTTCTGATGAGAAGTCTGCTGTGAGTCTAATTGGAGATCCTTTGAGAGTAATCTGATGTTTCTCTCTTGCACATTTTAGGATCTTTTCTTTCTGTTTCACTGTGGTGAGTTTAATTACAATGTGTCGTGATGAGGATCTCTTTTGGTCATGTTTCCTAGGGGTTCTATGAGCTTCCTGTACTAGGATGTCTCTGTCCTTCTCCAAAACTGGGAAATTTTCTGTTATTATCTCACTAAAAAGGCCTTCTAATCCTTTCTCCCTCTCCATGCCTTCAGGAACTCCTAGAACTCGAATGTTGGGTTTGTTAATAGTATCCTGTAGATTCCCAACAATATTTTTTAGATTTCTAATTTCCTCTTCTTTTCTTTGGTTTGACTGTATAGTTTCCTGTGCTCTGTCTTCTAAGTCCGATATTCTCTCTTCTGCGTCACCCATTCTGTTTGTAAGGCTCTCTAATGTGTTTTTCATTTGATCTATTGAATTCTTCACTTCATTATGGTTTCTCGTCACTATCACAGTTTCATGTTCTACTAGTTGTTTCATTTCAGCTTGATTTCTCCTTAATATTTCATTTTCACAAGAGAGATTTTCTACCTTGTCCATTAAGGATTTCTGTAGTTCAAGAATTTGTTTTTGAGTACTTCTTAGTGTTCTTATCAATTTTTTGAGATCTGCTTCTTGCATTTCTTCTATCTCATCATCTTCGTAATCTTGAATTGGGGTGTCTTTTTCATTTGGGGACGCCATAGTGTCTTCCTTGTTCTTATTACCTTGGTTTTTGCGTTTGTTGTTTGGCATATTGGTTTCTTCACTGTGGTGTTTTTTTCTTGTTATACTATGACTCTAGATTAAGTGGACTGTCTGCTTTTGATGGAGCCTTAGAGGCTTGAGATGGGTGTGGCCTGAGAGCTCTGTTTGGTTCCTCAGGGTTGAGGGTGTGTCAAAGGAGACACTCCCAGGTTAGGCATGGTAAATCTCTCTGTTACTTTTTTTTTTTTTTTGGTTCAAATGGGAAGTAATTCCACACAGCTGAATGGAATTGGGGGTGGTTAGCAGGCGAATGATATACCCACAGAAGCCAGAGATCGGAAACTCTTTCCCAAGACCAGAGAGGGAATCTTTGTGGCCCTTCGTGTGGGCTCAGATTCTCCTGTAGTCTCCCACTGGGCTGCCAAGGCTACTGAACTGTAGCGTCTCTGGAGAGTACTCACATGAATTCGTGATTTCCGTGAGTTCTCTCCCCAACCGTCTCTTTTTTCACAGTCTCAGTTCATTAGCACCACACATTCATTAGGTTCTAATCTCCTGTTATTTCACCTCTCCCACCCAGAGTCAGGTTTTTCTGCTAGGCTCGGGGCCAGTGCCGACCCGAGGTCGCCCTGCTTATGACGTATTCCAAAATGGCGCCTGCTCTTTGTCTTGCTCACCTTTGAGAGGTGAGCGGAGAGAGAGAAACTCGTGTCCGTATGGGTCACTTTTTTTTTCCCTCTCTCTCTCTCTCTCTCTCTTCTAGTTAGCCTGGTGAACTTTTCCCCACAGGGTTTCAAGCCTTGTTCGCTCTAGTCTCCTCTTTCCACTTCCCTTCTGGTATCTCGGGCTATTGAGGTTCGGCTCACCTCGCGTTCCAGCGCTGGTGTGTTGAATCTGCTGCTGCTGTCCCAAACTGCAGGCTCCCACGCTCTCCACGCAGGTCCACTGTGAATCACCAGTTCCGGAAGGGTTTCCTCTGCTGTTTCTTCCCCTACTCTTCTTTGAACCTGCAGTATCTCCACTTTTATTAAACTGTCTCTCCCCAGACTATCGGTGTGCTCCCTTCCTATTCCGCCATCTTGCTGCTCTCCTCCCAACCCTGACTATTGTAGGCATTTAGGAAACAGATCAGTGGATGGAATACCTCTCTCTCTTTCTGCCTTTCAGATAAATAAATAAATATTTTAAATAGTCTATTTAAACATGTATATTGTATATATTATTCTTTATTATATGTTATTTGAATATATAGTATATACTCATGTATATCTTATATATGTATATATATTTTATATATATAACATATATTTAATGAATGGATGAATGAAACTAGGATAATGTAGCTATCCAAGAACTACAAGACTGATGTGTTTACTAATCAGTTTGTCTTTATCTTTTTGCATCTTCATGATTGATACTCTCATCAGCAAAGCTTCAGAGTCTTGATAAAAGTAGATTGGTCCCTGAAACCAACTCACAAAACTCTCTATGGGATTTAGCATCTCATTTACACAAAATCCTATAGAACTTTAATTCCATAGATTCAAGTGCCCTTACATAGACCAATTAAAGTTTTTCTTCAGTTAGTGGTGTTGCCTGCTGAGTACTAATAATTGTTTCTGCATCCCCAGATACCAATGATCATTTAAAACCTATGAATTCTTTATAGGAATTTGTGGCATGAGTCCTCCAAGAAAACTTTCCTTTGTCTCTGAGGTTTATTCCTTAGGTCATAGTCCCCTTGATCACACACACACAAACACACTACACAATTCGATGACCAGAGGACTGGGGTCATCTGCTCTCCTTGGTTTCTGAAGAGGGTACAGTTGTGACAGCTGCTTAGTCATTTTCCACTTTGGCGACACTGCCGAGGTTCCTCTTAATGGCATTGCCACCCTGTAAAGATGTCTTCATCCTCCCTGCTCTTAGCTTTACTGAGAACTGTCAGTCAACTGCCCTTGCTTCTCAAGGGGTACACACCAGCCCCATTCTCGGAGGCTGGGGCAGGTGGCCAGGGGGAATGATCGGTGAGAGATGTTTCTGCAGTCAGCCCCTGAGCCCCTAAGCTACTGCTCGCAGTGACGGCTCCAGTAACTTTCAGGAATAGTGATAGCACAGAGAAGAGTGCTAAGCAGGTGACCTTGAGAAAGACTTTTCCTAAATGAGAAGGTAGTGGTGAACTGGGACCAGAGAGACGAAATCAGGATAGCCCAGCAGGGAGGGCCGCAATTGCCAAGTAAATTTTCACTGTCAAATTCAATGTTCCTTTGAAAATTCCAAGGGAGATTGGATGCTTAATTTATAGCAGACTATTTTCCTTAATGTGCACCTTGTACTCCTTCTTCGTACATGAAATAAGCAATAATGACTGCATTTTTAAAATGTTGACAAGAGGCTAACTCTATACCAGAGTCCAGTTAAGAAAGTTATCCCAGGAGGGAAGAAAGGCAAGGGGTCTTTATATATCACCCAAAGGTCAATCTCTTGCAGGAGACAGCCCAGGTAACCGCACAGTCACTTGCTCTCTCTCTGGATGGTAGAGTTTCTATGGCACATTTCTCTGTGACACGGAAGACTTCAGAGTCAAGTTCTACTACTTCTCCTCTTACTTAATTAAGGTTAGTTGTGTTGTGTTTTATATATTAAAACAAAGGTTTTTTTTTTAATACCAAGATTTTTTAATCATTTGCAATTATCTTTATATAAAGAAGATCGATTCAATATATACTATGAAAGGATTTCATCAGTTTGCACCCACTCAGAAACACAAAGTGTAAAAATACTGTTTCAGTACTAGTAATAGCATCACTTCACATTGGATAACACATTAAGGACAGATCCCTCATGAGACGTAAGTACACAGTGACTCCTGATGTTGATTTAACAATTTGACACTCTTGTTTATGGCGTCAGTAATCTCCCTAGGCTCTGGTCATGAGTTGCCGAGGCTATGGAAGCCTTTAGGGTTCGTGGACTTCGATCTTATTCCCACAGGGCCATAGTCAAAGTGGAAGTTCTCTCCTCCCTTCAGAGAAAGGTACCTCCTTCTTTGATGGCCCCGTTCTTTCCACTGGGATCTCACTCGCAGAGATCTTTCATTTAGGTCTTCTGTTTTTTCCAGAGTGTCTTAGCTTTCCATGCCTAAAATATTCTCATGGGCTCTTGAGCCAGATCCGAATGCCTTAAGGGCTGATTCTGAGGCCAGAGTGCTATTTAGGACATCTGCCATTCTATGAGTCTGCTGTGTATCTCGCTTCCCATGTTGGATCATTCTCTCCCTTTTTCATTCTATCAGTTAGTATTAGCAGACACTAGTCTTGTTTGTGTGATCCCTTTGACTCTTAGACCTATCAGTGTGATCAATTGGGAACTGAAATTGATCACTTGGACTAATGAGATGGCCTTGGTACATGCCACCTTGATGGGATTGTATTGGAAACCCCTGGCACAATTCTAACTCCATCATTTGGGGCCGTTCCGATTGAGCATGTCCCAAGTTTTACATCTCCTCCCTCTCTTATTCCCACTCTTATATTTCACAGGGATCACTTTTCAGTTAAAATTTAAACACCTAAGAATAATTGTGTGTTAATTACAGAGTTCAACCACTAGTACTAGGATAAAGAAAAAAAAATACTACCATGGATAAAGTATTACATTGTACAACAACAGTCAGCACAAGAGCTGATCGAGTCACTGTTTCTCATAGTGTCCATTTCACTTCTACAGGTTTCCCCTTTGGTGCTCAGTTAGTCATCGCCAATCAAGGGAAACAAATGATATTTGTCTCTTTGGGACGGACTTAATTCACTCAGCATGATGTTTTCCAGATTCCTCCATTTTGTTGCAAGTGACCGGATTTCATTGTTTTTGACTGCTGTATAGTATTCTGTAGAGTACATGTCCCATAATTTCCTAATCCAGTCTACTGTTGATGGGCATTTGGGTTGGTTCCAAGTCTTAGCTATTGTGAATTGAGCCGCAATAAACATTGCTGTGCAGACGGCTTTTTTGTTTGCCAATTTAATTTCCTTTGGGTAAATTCCAAGGAGTGGGATGGCTGGGTTGAATGGTAGGGTTATATTCAGGTTTCTGAGGAATCTCCAGACTGACTTCCATAGTGGCTTCACCAGTTTGCATTCCCACCAACAGTGGATTAGTGTCCCTTTTTCCCCACATCCTCTCCAGCATCTATTGTTGGTGGATTTCTGAATGTGAGCCATTCTCACCGGGGTGAGGTGAAACCTCATTGTGGTTTTGATTTGCATTTCCCTGATTGCTAGGGATCTTGAACATTTTTTCATGTGTCTGTTGGCCATTTGGATTTCCTCTTTGGAAAAATGTCTATTGAGGTCCTTGGCCCATCTCTTAAGTGGGTTGTTTGTTTTGATGTTGTGGAGTTTCTTAATTTCTTTGTAGATTCTGGTTATCAACCCTTTATCTGTTGCATAGTTTGCAAATATATTTTCCCATTCTGTCGGTTTCCTATTCACTTTCCTGACTGTTTCTTTTGCAGTACAGAAACTTTTCAATTTGATGCAATCCCAGTAGTTAATTTTGGTTTTCAGTGCCTGTGCTTCTGGGGTCTTTTCCAAGAAGTCTTTGCCAGTACCTATGTCTTGCAGGGTTTCTCCTATGCTCTCTAGTAATTTGATGGTGTCGGGTCGTAGGTTTAAATTTTTAATCCATGTTGAATGGATTTTTGTGTAAGGTGAAAGGTAGGGGTCTTGCTTCATGGTTCTGCACGTGGAAATCCAGTTTTCCCAGCACCATTTATTAAACAGACTGACCTTACTCCAGGGACTGGTTTTGGATCGTTGATCAAATATAAGTTGGCTGTAGGTGTTTGGATTGATTTCTGGAGTTTCTATTCTGTTCCATTGGTCTATCCATCTGTTTCTGTACCAGTACCATGCTGTTTTGATAACAACTGCCCTGTAGTATGTCCTGAAATCTGGTATTGTGATGCCTCCGGCTTTGTTTTTGTTGTACAAGATTGCTTTAGCTATTCGAGGTCTCCTGTGTCTCCATATGAATTTCAGCATCATTTTTTCCAGATCTGAGAAGAATGTCCTCGGTATCTTGATTGGTATTGCGTTGAATCTGTAAATTGCTTTTGGGAGAATGGACATTTTGATGATATTGATTCTTCCAATCCATGAGCATGGGAGATTTCTCCATTTTTTGGTATCCTCTTCTATTTCTTTCTTTAAGGTTTTGTAATTTTCATTGTAGAGATCTTTAATGTCCTTAGTTAAATTTATTCCAAGGTATTTGATTGTTTTTGTAGCTATTGTGAATGGGATTGATCTTAGCAGTTCTTCCTCAGCCGTGGCATTGTCTGTGTATACAAAGGCTGTTGATTTTTGTGCATTGATTTTATATCCTGCTACTTTGCCAAACTCTTCTATGAGTTCCAATAGTCTCTTAGTAGAGTTCTTTGGGTCCCCTAAATAAAGAATCATGTCGTCTGCAAAGAGGGATAGTTTGAGTTCTTCCTTCCCAACTTGTATCCCTTTAATTTCTTTTTCTTGCCTAATAGCTCTGGCTAAGACTTCCAGCACTATATTGAATAGCAGTGGTGAGAGTGGGCATCCCTGTCTGGTACCAGATCTCAGTGGAAATGCTTCCAACTTTTCCCCATTCAATAGGATATTGGCCGTGGGTTTTTCATAAATTGCTTTGATTGTATTGAGGAATGTGCCTTCTATACCCAGTTTGCTTAGGGTTTTCATCATGAAAGGGTGTTGAATTTTATCGAATGCTTTCTCTGCGTCTAGTGAGATAATCATATGGTTTTTCTTCTGCAGTCTGTTAATGTGGTGTATCACGTTGATTGTTTTGCGAATATTGAACCAGCCCTGCATACCAGGGATGAATCCCACTTGGTCTGGGTGGATGATCTTTCTGATGTGTTGTTGCAGTCTATTGGCCAGAATTTTGTTGAGGATTTTTGCATCTATGTTCATGAGGGATATTGGTCTGTAATTCTCTTTCAATGCTGCATCTTTTTCTGGCTTAGGAATTAAGGTGATGCTGGCTTCATAGAAGGAATTTGGGAGAATTCCCTCTTTTTCGATTGTTCTGAATAGTTTGAGAAGAATTGGGGTTAGTTCTTCTTTAAATGTCTGGTAGAATTCAGCAGTGAATCCATCTGGTCCTGGGCTTTTCTTTGTTGGGAGGGCCTTTATTACTGATTCAATTTCTGACTCACTTATGGGTCTGTTTAGGTTTTCTATGTCTTCCTGGTTC
The DNA here is from genome assembly GCA_949820135.1 of Sylvilagus floridanus. Taxonomy (NCBI): domain Eukaryota; kingdom Metazoa; phylum Chordata; class Mammalia; order Lagomorpha; family Leporidae; genus Sylvilagus; species Sylvilagus floridanus. Next base: position 128,228,398 of record OX463225.1, read on the forward strand.
AATTTAGGTAGGTTGCATGTGTCCAGGAATCTATCCATTTCTGATAGGTTTCCCTGTTTGCTGGCATACAAGTCCCTGTAGTAATTTCTGATGATTCTTTTGATTTCTGTGGTGTCTGTTGTTATATTTCCTTTTTCATCTCTGATTTTACTGATTTGGGTCTTTTCTCTTCTTTTTTTAGTTAGTTGGGCCAATGGGGTGTCAATCTTGTTTATTTTTTCAAAAAACCAGCTCCTCGTTTGGCTGATTTTTTGTAATGTTTTTTTGGATTCAATCCTGTTGATTTCTTCTCTGATTTTGATTATTTCTCTTTTTCTACTAGATTTGGGTCTAGTTTGCTGCAAATTTTCTAGATCCTTGAGATGCATTGAAAGCTCATCTATTTGGTGCCTTTCCAGTTTCTTGATGTAGGCACCTATTGATATAAACTTTCCTCTTAACACTGCTTTTGCTGTATCCCATAAGTTTTGGTATGTTGTGCTGTTATTCTCATTTACTTCCAGAAAATTTTTGATTTCTCTTTTGATTTCTTCAGTGACCCATTGTTCATTCAGGAGCATGTTGTTCAATCTCCATGTGTTTGCATATGCTCTAGAGATTCCTGAGTTGCTAATTTCCAACTTCACTCCCTCATGGTCTGAGAAGTTGCATGGTATGATTCTAATTCTTTTGAATTTGCTGAGACTTGCTTTATGGCCTAATATGTGATCAATCCTAGAGTAGGTTCCATGTACTGCTGAGAAGAATGTGAATGCCTTACGTGTAGGATGAAAAGTTCTGTAGATATCTGTTAGATCCATTTGGGCTATAGTGTTGTTTAAATCTACTGTCTCCTTGTTGATCTTCTGTCCTGTCGATCTGTCAATATCTGTGAGTGAAGTATTGAAGTCCCCCAGTACTATTGTGTTGGGGTCTAAGACTCCCTTTAAGTTTCTTAACAAATTTTTTAAATAAACCTGTGGCCTGTAATTAGGTGCATATACATTGAGAATTGTTATATCTTCCTGTAGTATTGATCCCTTAATCATTATATAGTGCCCCTCTTTGTCTCTCTTAACAGTTTTTGTGTTAAAGTTTATGTAGTCCGATATTAAGATGGTTACACCCGCTCTTTTTTCATTTCTGTTGGCATGGTATATCTTGTTCCATCCTTTTATTTTCAGTCTGTATGGATCTTCGTTGGAAAGATGTGTTTCTTGTAGGCAGCAAATAGATGGTTTTTGTTCCTTAACCCAATCAGCCAATCTCTGTCTTTTAACAGGACAGTTTAGACCTTTAACGTTCAATGTTGACTATTGATAAGTGGTAAGTTTGCCCTGCCATTTGCCAGATATTTTCTAATGTATGCTTTGAATTCCCTGTGATCTTTTGCCGTGAGGTTCCCTTCGTTTACCTTCTTTCATGTTGATGGCCGTGTTTCTGTGTTTCTGTGTGTAACACGTCTTTAAGTATCTTTTGCAGGGCTGGACGAGTGGCAACAAATTCTTTCAATTTTTGTTTGTTATGAAAGGTCTTTATTTCACCTTCATTCACAAATGAGAGCTTTGCAGGGTATAATATTCTGGGCTGGCAGTTTTTCCCTCTAAGTACCTGGGCTATGTCTCGCCATTCCCTTCTAGCTTGTAGGGTTTCTGTTGAGAAGTCAGCTGTAAGTCTAATTGGAGATCCTCTGAGAGTAATCTGACGTTTCTCTCTTGCACATTTTAGGATCTTTTCTTTTTGCTTCACTGTGGTGATTTTAATTACAATATGTCGTGCAGAGGATCTCTTTTGGTCATGTTTATTAGGGGTTCTATGAGCTTCCTGGATTAGGATTTCTCTGTCTTTCTCCAAGCCTGGAAAGTTTTCTGCTAGTATCTCCCTAAAAAGGCCTTCTAATCCTTTCTCTCTCTCCATACCTTCAGGAACACCTAGAACCCGAATGTTGGGTTTTTTAATAGTATCCTGTAAATTCCCGATGATATCTTTTAGTTTTCTAATTTCCTCTTCTTGTCTTTGGTTTGACTGTTTCCTCTCCTGTTCTCTGTCTTCTAGGTCCGATATTCTCTCTTCTGCTTCACCCATTCTGGTTTTAAGGCCCTCAAGATTGCTTGTCACTTGATCTATTGAATTCTTCAATTCATTAAGATTTTTTGTCACTATCGTAGCTTCTTGTTCTACTAGTTGTTTCATTTCGTTTTGATTTCTCCGTAGTACTTCATTCTCGCGAGAGAGATTTTCTATCTTATCCATTAAGGATTTCTGTAGTTCAAGAATTTGTTTTTGAGAACTTCTTAATGTTCTTATCAATTCTTTGAGATCTGCTTCTTGCATTTCTTCTATCTCATTATCTTCATAATCCTGACTTGGGGTGTCTTTTCCGTTTGGGGTCATCATAGCGTCTTCCTTGATCTTGCTCCCTCGGGATCTGTTTTTATTTGGCATTTTTTTTTCCCCACACTCTTTCTCTGGGTTGTCAAGGTAACGGAGTTTGTGTGCGTGGTGTGTTCCCAGTTTTTGGATCCCCTTCAGGTTTCTACAGCCTCGGGTTTTTGGTTCCATCTGCCTCAGTAATGGGCGGGCGGGCGGGCGGGTGCGCCTTGTCCCACTGCGTTTAATCAAATTCGACTTTGCAAGGTGGGCGGCGAGAGGGGCTAGTGTCCGTGCGGGCTCGCCTCAACTGTGCTGTTTCCCCCGTGGGGGTCTGCTTCCCCCTGCCAGTGTCTCGGGATCCCTGTATCGGTTCCCGTTCACGCGCGCAGATCCTGCGGCGATTGTCTTCCGCCCGGCTCCCGTCGCAACCAGCGGGCGCGCGCCTTGACCCACTGCGTTTAATCTAGCTCGAATTAGCAGGGTGGGTGACGAGAGAGGCTAGTGTCCGTGCAGGCTCGCCTCAATTGTGCTGTTTCCCCGTGGGGGGTCTGCTTCCCCCCGCCAGTGTCTCGGGATCCCTGTATCGGCCCCCGTTCAAGCGCTCAGTTCCAATGGCGACTGTGTTCCGCCCGGCTTCCGTTGCAGCCGGCGGGCGCGCGCCGTGCCACTGTGTTCAGTCTAGCTCGAGTGAGCAGGGTGGGCAACGAAAGAGGCTAGTGTCCGTGTGGGCTCGCCTCAATTGTGCTGTTTCCCCCGTGGGGTCTGCTTCCCCCCCGCCAGTGTCTCGGGATCCCTGTATCGGCTCCCGTTTAAGCGCTCGATTCCAATGGCGACTGTGTTCCGTCCGGTTCCCTTCCCTCCTGGCAGCTCCCGTGCCACTAAGGCACGATTTGCCGTTCGCAAACTTACTTTCCCCTAGGTCCTCTGTGTCTCATTCACTGGGTCCGGAAGAATTTCCACTGCATTTTTTTCCCTGAGATTTTTCCTGAGGCTACAGTAACTCTGTTTTTATTAAACTATCTTTTTGCGGACTGCTAGTGCGCGTCCTCACTATTCCGCCATCTTGGCTCCGCCCTATTTCTCATATTTTATATATCAATGAATCGCCTAAAGGCCAAAGTGATTTAATACCACACAACGACAACTATTTGTGTTGGAAAACACAAATAGTACAAAATATAGAAGCTAGGAAAAGAGACTATTCATTACAACATCAAAAAATCACATAAACATGCGTAGGACTTCCTAATAGCATCTTCAAGTTCGAGAGGCCAGAAATTGTGTTTGTAAACCAACCCAGGGCAGTAGCACAAAGTTATTTTATTGGATCATAAAGAACAGACTTCACTCAGCCAAGCTTCTCCATGTACCAAGGTCCATGTGGTGTAAGGAAGGGAAAGAGTACCTGACAGTGAGAAAGGTAACCAGAATCTGGCATGGAGTTTCTGATTGTTCCTTTCTGATTTCAGATTCTAGAAAAGTCCACATGTAGCTCACAGAGTGCCTTCCACTCAACAAATGCACGAAATTGCCTCTGAAATAGGAGTGAAGACCAACCTGGTCGCTCTCTTCTTAGATTCCAAGCTGTTAAAAGAGGTTTCCTTTGGTCCATGCGTCCCATAATATGCAAGGACCAGGGAAATGGAATGGAGCCAGGAAAGCTGTCCTGACCCAGAGAGAGCAGATCACCAGACCCTTAATGATTGAAATATTCTGTTGCTGTGCTCGCTTCGGCAGCACATATACTAAAATTGAAACAATACAGAGAAGAATAGCATGGCCCCCGCGCTAGGATGACACGCAAATTCGTGAAGCGTTCCATATTTTTCTAGAAACCACTACAAAGAGATGTATACTAACAAATTGGGGAACCTGGAAGAAATGGATAGATTCCTGGACACATACAACCTTCCTAAACTGAGCCGTGAGGATATAGAAAATCTAAACAGACCCATAACCATAGAAGAAATTGAATCAGTAATAAACACACTACCAAAAAAGAAGAGCCCAGGACCAGATGGCCTCACTGCTGAATTTTACCAGACATTTAGTGAACAACTAACCCCAATTCTTCTCAAATTATTCAAAACGATTGAAAAGGAGGGAACCCTCCCAAATTCTTTCTACGAAGCCAATATCACCTTAATTCCTAAGTCTGGAAAAGACACAACAGAGAAAGAAAACTACAGACCTATCTCCCTGATGAAAATAGATGTAAAAATACTCAACAAAATTCTGGCAAACCGAATCCAACTGCACATCAGAAAGATCATTCACCTGAACCAAGTGGGATTTATCTCTGGTATGCAGGGATGGTTCAATATTCGAAAGTCAATCAATGTAATACATCACATTAATAAATTGAGAAACAAAAATCATATGATTATCTCAATAGATGCAGAGAAAGCATTTGACAAAATACAACACCCTTTCATGATGAAAACCCTAAGCAAATTGGGGTTAGAAGGAACATTCCTCAACACAATTAAGGCAGTATATGATAAACAAATGGCCAGCATCATATTGAATGGGGAAAAGTTGGAGGCATTTCCATTGAAAACCAGCACCAGACAGGGATGCCCACTCTCACCATTGCTATTCAATATAGTCCTAGAAGTGTTAGCCAGGGCCATCAGGCAAGAAAAAGAAATTAAAGGGATACAAATGGGAAAGGAGGAAGTTAAACTATCCCTATTTGCAGATGACATGATACTATATATAGGGGACCCAATAAACGCCTATAAGAGACTACTGGAATTCATAGAAGAGTTTGTTAAAGTAGCAGGATACAAAGTCAACGCTCAGAAATCAACAGCCTTTGTATACACAGATAATGCCAGGGACGAGGAAGAACTTCTAAGATGAATCCCATTCATGATAGCCACAAAAACAATAAAGTACCTTGGAATAAATTTAGCCAAGGATGTCAAAGACCTCAATGATGAAAATTACAAAACACTAAAGAAAGAAATAGAAGATGACACAAAAAAATGGAAAAACCTGCCATGCTCATGGATTGCAAGAATCGATATCATCAAAATGTCCATTCTCCCAAAAGCAATTTACAAGTTCAATGCAATACCAATCAAAATACCAAAGTCATTCTTCAAAGACCTAGAAAAAACAATGCTGAAATTCATATGGAGAAACAGGAGACCAAGAATAGCTAAAGCAATCCTTTACAATAAAAACAAGGCCGGAGGCATCACAATTCCAGACTTCAAGACATACTACAGGGCAGTTATAATCAAAACAGCCTGGTACTGGTACAAAAACAGATGGCTAAACCAATGGAACAGAATAGAAACACCAGAGATCAATCCAAACATCTATAACCAACTCATATTCAACAAAGGACCTAAAACCAACCCCTGGAACAAGGACAGCCTCTTCAACAAATGGTGCTGGGAAAACCAGATGTCCACATGTTGAAGTATGAAGCAAGACCCCTATCTTACACCTTATACAAAAATCCACTCAACATGGATCAAAGATCTAGAGATGCGCCACGACACCATGAAACTAATTGAGAGCATAGGGGAAACCCTTCAAGATATTGGAACAGGCGAAGACTTCCTGGAGAAGACCCCAGAGGCGCAGGTAATCAAAGATAAAATAAACAAATGGGATTACCTCAAATTGAGGGAGGGAGGGAGGAAGGAAAAGAAAAAAGCACGTAGGATGTCAGCATCCCATATCAGATTGCCTGGGTCAGACTCCCACTTAGACTACCAAGCCAGCTTCCTGCTGAGGTCACCTTGGAAGGCAGCAGGTGGTAGTTGAAGCACTTGAGTCCCTGTATGCACGAGGCACACCTGGACTGAGTTCCAGGTTCCTGACTTCAGCCTGGTCCAGTCCCCCACCCCCTGTCTCTCTCCCTTTCAAATAAAATAATAATGGGTACAAAAAAAATTGTCAAAGAATATTTCTTTGTTTCTCTTTCTACATTTTGCCTCTGTTCTCCTAATCCTATCAAATTTGCCAGTTCCACATCACCCCCCACCTTGCCTTCCCTTATGACTGGTTTCTGCTAGTTGTTAGTTATTACTAACATAAAGTGTAGTTTATATTCTATCTGATCCTGAAACACATGCTCTTACATAGTTACCCAATATTAACAAGACATCCTACGTCTCTATTTCAGAACAACTGAAGCTTAGCTACCCTGAGACTAAGGATATTTCCTGTTCGTGTTCAATATATGTCATATGTAATTAGTATTTCTACATTTCTACGGAAAGTTACTCAAATGCTCTAGAATCATGATCACTTTAACACTTCTCATATGCAAATTCAATAAAGATTACCAAAATGATCTTGCAATAAAAATTTCAATAATCACCCCCCTAATCTTGGATTTTATTTAGAAAGTAGCATGAGTGGAAATTGAAGTCACATTTATGCTTACCAGACCAAGAGTTTTTGATTTACACCTAGTAATGCTTTCATAAGCTGCCTATTAATTTTATTATTTAAAAAAGCCATGATGATCAATCAACTACCAACAAAGATCATTATTGCCCGAAACACTATGATTGTCCACTCACTTGCTGCCCATTAACTGTAATTATATCTTCTGTCTCTGATGACTAATCCTTGACAACTGGCCTGTACTCTTCTGGGATGCCATCATCTCATAGATTTCAGGGAACCTAATTCAATGGTACCATCTTTAATTGGCATCTTCACCCGAGAGAGGACAAGTAAAAGGTGCACTTTCAAGAATGTTCAGGCTCCCCTCACTGACACATTTATCAACGTCTTTATGAAGAGAACATCCTCTGGATGCTCCCAGAAAATAGCCAAGGTGAGCATGCATGCATATAATAATACATTGCAACATTTCCATCTCCTTATTACCTATGTTGGGAAAATTAGTCTTATCAGTTTCCCGCACTCTTTCCCAAATCTCTATGCTTCTATGACAACTGGTGTCATGGCAACTGGCAGACCCAGAACTGTTATAGCTCTGTAATGCAACTGCTTGGCTTCTGGCCACTATCATTTGTAGACTCAGATAAGAAGCTGGGGGAGGCGTGGTTAGGTGTGGATCCTCCCTGTGGCCTGACTGCTGCCACAGGCAAGTGGATGTATTCCTGTGTTTATTTCACTACCACTTCGAATAAAAGCTCTGAAATTGTCCTTCAGCCTGTCCAAATCTGGACCTAGTCTCCTGGGAGATTACACTTAGCTCTTTCATTACATGTTGTGTCAGAAAATGCAGGTCACCATTGAATACAAGCAATAGGAATCAACCAAACAAACTGTTATAGCCATTTCCAAGTGCAAGAACTGATTCAGTAAATCCGGGGTCTCAGATAAGTGTATTCGTATGGATAAATTCAATGCAATCCAACAAAACACTCTGCTCTCCTTGCACTAACTTTCTAGAGTACTTTCTCACATGTTCCCAGATTTCCCCTTTAGTGCAGCTTAGCAAGATTAACTCGTGTGTGTGTGTGTGTGTGTGTGTGTGTATGAAAGACAGCAAGTCAGAGTATGCTAAAAAGTGACTTTGCTGTACACGTGAAGGTGCTGAAGGATAGTTATTTCTTGAACTTGGTTCTATGTTAAGATCACAGACCAGAAGTATCAGGATTATTGGAGAAATGATTAGAAATGCAATTTCTTGAGCCCCCATATAACTTACTGAATCAGAATCTCTGGGAGTGCGGCCCAGTTACCCAGGTGATCCTGATGGATGCTAAAGTTCAAGAAGCACATGTCCTAAAGAAGATTCACATCCTCTTATAAACTTCCTGCCTGCAATAAAGTTATTTCAGAGCCTTTGAGCAGGGAAAGACAAGTTTCTTTTGAGTGGTAAGAAATAGCTACTTGCAAAGGAAGATCGGGGGGAATTTCAGGTTCAAGGTTCTCAGATTCATCTGGCTTTGCTGAAATGTCTTTATTTTAACTTTGAGTTTCCCACTTCTTCCTAATTAATTCCCCAACCTTGGCAGTGTTGTAAGTGCAACCTGCCTCGTGATTCTGCAATCCAAGTAATTGGATTTGGGGGCTTGATCCTCAGCTATGTCTTCCTTACAGTTACAAAAATATAGATTCTTTCAAGACTGCTTCAGAAGATATCTGAGTCTCTGCCCATTTCTTGAGCTTCAAGTTCAAAGCGCTGAGCTTACTTTTTTCTTTCTGTAACTGTCCAGTGCCATCAAAGTCATCATTATTACCCCACTAGTCAAAAGCATCCAGCACTTGATTTCCCAAAGCACTGCCTTTGAATGGCGCTTCATTCCAAACAACCACAGGTGATGATTTAAGTAATCACTGAGCTTCTGCACGACATAGGTCAATGCCCCCCAAACTTTAATGTGCACACAAATCCTTCAGGCATATTGTTATAATAATGAAAGTGTTGCTCAGCATGTCTAGGGGAAGCCTAATTTCTGCCCAACAATCTTCCAGATGATACAATAGACCACTGTTTGAGTAGTGAAGCCACAAATTACTTGAATCAAATCCCCTCCCCAATAACAGGGGTGATAATTGCATTGTAAAAGAAATTATTTTAAAGGCAGAGAGAGTGAGACTGGGACGGTGGGGAGAGAAATAAGAGAGAGAAAGAGTTCCCATCTGCTGCTTCACTTTCCCAAATGCAACAGGCAGGGCTGGGCTGAGACTAAAGCTGATAGCCACATATACAATCCAGACTTCCCATCTGAGTGGCAGGAACCCAGTCACCTGGGCTATCACTGCTCCCTCTCACAGTCTGCATTTGCAGGAAGCCTGAGTCAGAAGCTGGAGTCAGGACTCAAACCCAGGCACTCTGATATGGAACACAGGTGTCTTAACCACTAGGCTAAACGTCCACTCTCTATCATTGCATTTACTCTCCTTTAATAAGAATAATAGTAATCTTGATGATTATTTCCTGACAATAAATCTATCAGTCATAGTCTAACCAGGAAACCACTTGAAATGTTTGTAACGGAGATCATTTAATCCACAGAATTTGTAACAAAAATGATAACATAATGATAAACCAAAGTCCAGCGAGGCAAGTCAGAGATTAGCAAGATTGGCAGATCCCTAAATCCCTACACTGGAAATGCAAAGAGAGGAGGTACTGCCCCTGGACCCTGGGATAGGGGACACCAAGTAAAAGCTGAGGCCCTGGAATATCATCCAGGGGCAGCTGGAGCTGCAAAAATTCATAGCTGCTACTGGAAACACCAACCTCAATGAGAGAAAGAGGGAGAAATCGCCTGGATTTTTACTTTTTTTTCTACCTCCATGTCTCCCTCCCATCCCTCCCAGTGGTTGAACTCAGCAAGAAGTCAAGAGAACACAAGCTGCAGAGAATGGCCACTGTGAGGAAGACTGGAGCAGGAAGAGGGTGAGAAATGTGTATGGCAGCAAACAGTGCAGATGTTGCTACATGGCTTAACACAGCCACACTTGCATAGATATGGGTCAAGTATGTCCTTTGCCGTTAATCTCTCTTTAGATTGAAAGCATCAATGTCAAGTGCAAACAAAGTAAAACCTAAAATCAAAATCAAATGCACTGTGGCGTAGCAGGTGAAGCTGCTGCTTGCAGTGCCGGTATCCTATATGGGCGCTGGTTCGAGTCCCGGCTGCTCCATTTCCTATCCAGCTCTCTGCTATGGCCTGGGAAAGCAGTGTAAGATGACCCAAGTCCTTGGGCCCCTGCATCCGCATGGGAGACCCGGAAGAAGCTCCTGGCTCCTGGCTTTGAATCGGCGCAGCGCCAGTCACTGCGGCCATCTGGGGAGTGAACCAGCAGATGGAAGACCTCTCTCTCTCTCTCTTTCTCTCTCTCAATCTCTATCAATCCTTCTTTCTCTGTATAACTCTTTCAAATAAATAAATACATTAATAATAATAAATAAAAACATTTAAAAAATCAAATGTTAGACAAGTAAGGTGGTCATGAATATTGCCATAAAATGTTTAATGTTTTGAATTATAAACAAAATGGTATTGTTACTTTCCTAAAAGTCCAACTGGTAAATACAATCAGTATTTAATATTATGTATTTCCCACTTATCAGTTCTCACATATCAATTCTTTATGACTTGATCAAGTAAAATTATTTGCTATCTTCTAACTTCTATTCTTTGTAAAATACTGAGGCTCACCAGTTATTTGTTTGTAAGTGATATTTTGCAAAAAATATAAATGTAAGAAAAAGTTTCTTAGGGCCAGCGCTGTGGCACAGCAGGTTAATGCCCTGGCCTAAAACACAGGCATCCCACTTCCGGTCCAGCTCTCTGCTATGGCCTGGGATAGCAGTGGAAGATGGTCCAAGTCCTTGGGCCCCTACACCCACGTGGGAGACCCAGAAGAAGCTCCTGGCTCCTGGCTTCAGATCAGCGCAGCTCTGGCCGTTGCAGCCAATTGGGGAATGAACCAGTGGATGGAAGACCTCTCTCTTTCTCTCTGCCTCTCCTCTCTTGTGTAACTCTGACTTTCAAATAAATAAATAAATATTTTTTAAAAAAGAAAATAAAAAGTTTCACAATATCAAAATGATTCTTAATTATTCTTAATTATCCTCTTTCACTTATTCTTTTGTCACATATTTGTGGAGAAATTAGTTACACGAAGCAATTCAAAGATGGTGCCGAAAGGAAGTAAGGTGGGCGGAATCCAAAGTTGTTTACCACTAAAACTGATTGGCTGCGCAACATCAGGGGAGGTAACAAAACTAGTAACGAGTGTATAGACATATGGCTAGTCCTATAGAAATGCCCCCGTAAGGTGACCGTTTAAGTGATTGGTTGGTCCTTAGCCCTGCCCCAATGACTCTGCAGTTTTGTGCTATAAAAGGTTCTGTTACACACGGAATAAACGAGTCCTTGCTAGACTTGGCTCCCCACTGTGTCTGATTGTCTCCGGGATCGGGAGGCTGGGGAATGGGTGAGCGGTGCACTCACCTTTCCTCGGACCCAGTCCATCCTTGTACGGGTGGACTCAGACCCTGCACATATTAACATGTAGGCTTTTTCTATTTAGTGAACTGGGAATCACAATTGTACAGTGTGATGATTAATTTATGAGTTAACTTGACTGGGCCATGGGTTCCCAGCTGTTTGGTTGTACATTATTGTACGTCTGTCTCCAAGAGGGCTTCTGGATGACAGTAACAGTTGAATCAGTAGACCAAGTAAAGCAATTGCTTTACCCAGTGTTAGCAAGACTCAGCCAATCCACTGAAGGCCTGAATAGAACAAAAAGGGAGAATTCTAGAGAAGTCACTCACTCTCTCTGCCTCTCTTTGAAATGGGACATTTGTCTTCTCCTGCCTTTGGATTCAGACTTGTACCAAACTTCGGAACACTGCTGGCTCTCTTGTTCCTCAGACTTTCGTACTAGTACTGGAACCAGAACTGTTCTCCTGGGCCCCTAGCTTGCCAACTGCAGACTGTGGGACTTCTCTGTCTTCCTAAGCATGTGGGTTAATTCTCTCTCTCTCTTTCTCTCTCCCCTCATAATTTGTTATCAGAAGTGATTCTAAAGGTGCAGAATTCTAAGAATAAGTTTGCTGAATTGGCTCTTGAGAGTCTGGAACTGAAGCCTTGGTTACATTTAAAGGTGTTGCTGAGTCTACTCCTGTTAACAAAGGGAGCACTGCCATTCTCTGGGGTGAACTGTGTGTAGAGAGATGCTGATCTAGGCAGGCAGACAGGATTAAACCAGTGAGGCCCGTGAGCTGGAAGACCGTGCCCCTTTGTGTGGCCTCATGCCCCTACCCGATCTTACCGGTTCAGGACCACTCCCCTTTTGGAAGCCCGTAAAAGTGGTGGCGCATGTTGGGCCCCCCTTGCTGTCCTGAGCCTGCAGGCTCGTCTTTCCGGCTGCTGCTCTCTCTGCTTTCCTGCCCGCTCTGCTCCCTGTGGCTGCTCCACGTGGCTCCCGGCTTGCCCTCTGCCTGCCATGGACCCAGCTTGCACGTCTAGACTCCTTAAATAAAGCCCTCACTTCCCTGTGCATTTCTCTCACTGAATAAATACTGAAACTTTCTGTGTTGCTGGTTTTATTCCTGCCGATATTCAGAATTCTTATCTGAATGGAAGGCGAGGATCTTCAAGATATTAATATTAAAATAATTAACAAAGCTAACCCACAACAATGCCACAAATCTGCACTGGGTAAACACTTTTTTAGAAGCAAGAAGCTGAGTGACTGAGTATGTGATACTTTTGAATGCTTTTCAATGACTAACAACTCTAAGACAGTTGGCTGGTTACTCTTATGTCACCGGGCAAAGTGTTTAAAGAATACGATAAGCTTGGGGATTGAAAGTCCCAGCTCAAACACCTCACAAGTTACCTAAAAGCTCCCATGAGTCCCTTGAAGGAGACCTTTATCTCCTGTGGCTGCAGAGCTGAGATTGCCAAAAATAAAACCCACCATCCCATTCTGCACCTGAATCACAATGCAAGGTAAACTCCCAGGCTCGCAAGACACCTACTGCTGAAATAAAGAAATTGTTTGGGGAAGAGTAGGAGCTTGTAAGTCAGACCGGGAACATGAGGGAAGACCCTGATGAAGCCGGGATATTGAGCCCCAACATTCTCATGAGTCTTTTGTGACAGGCAAAGGGACCTCCTCCACCTGCTGTGGTCATGACCCCTGCACCCACCCGAAGGGACATTCACTGCGCATTTTCTGAAGCAGCTGCGAAGGTCCCCGGAAAGAGCTGTGATGAAACCTAACAGATGCTGATTCTACTCAGAACCCACCCTGACCACCCCCTTTCCTCTTAAAGCTGCATCTTGGCCGGCACCGCTGCTCAATAGGCTAATCCTCCACCTTGAGGCACCAGCACACCGGGTTCTAGTCCCAGTCAGGGCACCAGATTCTGTCCTGGTTGCCCCTCTTCCAGGCCAGCTCTCTGCTGTGGCCCCGGAGTGCAGTGGAGGATGGCCCAGGTGCTTGGGCCCTGCACCCCATGGGAGACCAGGAGAAGCACCTGGCTCCTGCCATCAGATCAGCACGGTGCGCCGGCCACGGTGGCTATTGGAGGCTGAACCAATGGCAAGGGGAGACCTTTCTCTCTGTCTCTCTCTCTCTCTCACTGTCCACTCTGCCTGTCAAAAAAAAAAAAAAAAGCTTCATCTAGACTCAAGTGCTAGTGCGATCCTAAAGGTGAGGTACAAAGCGTGGCTCATGAGGAGGTGCACAAACTCCAAAAAAAAAAAAAGTTACTTGAGCTTCCTAATTTACACAAGCAGAAACCCAGGGAACATAGGTGGGATGGATATTGAGGGCATGGGATAATGGGGGGAGGAACCTAAAGTTGGAGCAGACTGAATTTACCAATAAGGGCTCACTCTGCAGCCATTCTGCATTCCGTGTTGCAGCTGAGGGACTCTAACAAATTGTTCCGCTGATTGGCTGACTGAAGTCTGGACCACAGGTGGCCTACAGTGAGTGAATAGGAATGCCATGCTTGCCTGACTGCTGTACAGGAACTGCTCACCCATGATGGTGAGTACGTCCAAAAGACGTACTTTTCACCATGCCTGTGCAGTTGTGGGAGGATCCCTGGCATCCTTGACGAGCTCTGTGATTTCTCTTCTCTGTAGGCCAGAACTTACAGTGGCAACTGAGTCACTTAACTGGGAAACCTAAGTGCAGTGGGAGTGATTCAACATCAGTGTGGCAGGGCCAAGTGGCAGCGTTCCACTGCCAAAGGCCAGGAAGGGTGTGGCCACCGTGATAGATGGCAGGGTTAGAGCAGCCCTCAGGTCCTATGATGTCAGCTAATGGAGCAAGTTGTTCCTAGAGTGAAATAGATAAGAAGCCTTGTAAAGTTTTCATGTACACAGGAAAGTTCTGGATCAAGTGAACAAAAGTCTAACTGGAATCACAAAAACAAACAATCAAGGCCCCTCAATCAATTCCCAGACTTGAGCCTGTTACAGACCCAGAACCCCTTTGAAGAAAGAAAAGATCGGTTTCCAGGGTAACCGTGCACTGGGGACTACTGAACACCAGCTCTGAAGTGACATTGAAATGTCACTACGGCTCCGGTCAAATTAGGGCATCAGGTGATCAATGGAGTTTTAGCTTAGGTCTAACTCTCAGCGGATCTAGAGGCTTTTAACCCCATCCTGTGGTTATTCCCCCAGTAAAAGACTGCATGATTGGAGTAGACACACTTTGCTGCTGGCAGTATCTCCCCATGGTTCGGTAATCTGTGAAATGCAGGCTGTTCCTGGAAGAAAAGCCAACTGGAAGACATTAGAGCTCCCTCTACCTAGAAAACTAGTAAGTGAAAAGCAATGTCATATTCCTGGGAGGGAGGGGGATTGTAGAGATTAATGGAGTTGAAAGATGCAGAAGTGGGGATTCCCACTACGTCCCTACTCAACTCGCCTATTTGGCCTGTGAAGACAAAGGGAGAATGAGTGAAGATTGTTGTATGTAAAGGACTTGTGGCACCTTTGCCCTCCTCTGGTTCTTCCTCCTTCCCCCTCCCGACCCACTTCCTCCCTGTGGAGATCCTTGGTGCCTAAGCAGACCCTTCCCAACTCCTTGCAATGAAAACAGCAAAACAGATAAGCCGCACGGGGCAGCTATGAAACAGATAAGGGGGGAATTCCTGGAAACTTCAAAAAGCCCCTACTCTTCTGCCAGCTGCCTCTACAACCCCTCCCCAATTCCCTCCTAAGCGGATAAAACCCAAGTCCCATGTGCACCCAGCTTGCATTCTCTGTGCAAGAACAGACTGTTGCCAACCTCTTTGCTTCCAATAAAGCAACCTGTCTCTGTTGAGGTCCGTCTCCGTCTCCTTTCTGGGGGTACGAAAGACCAGAACCCCGAGCTATTCCAGACCTAGCATTTGGTGGCCTGTACGGGGAGAAGGTCTTTTTGTGTCTTAACCCCCTCCCTCCTTCTGTACTTTTCTTCTTTCTGTAGCAACTGGGATGAGGACCACGAAGTGACCATTGAGCGTCGGCTCTCCTTGGTGAGCAGCACATCCAGGGGGAACTCCCAGCTGATCTGTTCCTGCGATGCTGAACCCCTGCCTGCCTTTAGTTGCTCTTTCCTATCACCTCTATTTTCCTTTAAGAGGAAGACCATGGATGCATGGTACTGGGATCAGCCTGGTGGATGACTGACAGCCTCTGGCGAGGGCAACTCTCTGGCAGGCTGGAACTCTCCCAGGTGAAAAACAGACATCTCCCTTTTCTCACGTTTCTTGAGATCTGGCTTGGGAAGCCCAGAGCTACCTTTGCCCAGAGCTTTTGTCTCTCCGCTAGCCCAGCCGCCCACACCCTCCTGCTCAAGCACTCAGGAGCACTGCTCCTGCCGAGCTCACTGCTAGATGCCAGTGTAAAGCTACCCCTCGGATCTTCATCTTCTCCCCCTTCCTTTCCTATTAAGCCGACCTCCATCCAGAGCAGGGGTCTCCTGCCATTCCACTAAATTACGTCCAGACACCGGCCTCGGCCCCTGCGTGGTAAGGTAAGACTCCTCGGTCCAGACACATTTTGGAGGTACCCTAGGATATTGTTGGTAGCTTTGGGATCCGCATGGAAGGAAGGCCTATACTTCCAGGGAAGAAAAGTCCTTGTCAAGGTCCCCATGGGTGCCTAAAGGTCAACCAATGAGGATAAGACCCGCCTCAACCTTTAACCCCCGTGCCCTGAATCTATAAAAGGAGCTCTCCCAACCTCTGACTCGCAACTTCCCCGGCCCTGCTCTGTTGCTCTGTTGGGGCCGTGGAACCTCGCCCGGGAACAGAATCCTAATAAAAGCCTGTGAATTAATCGATTCATCTGCCTGGGAAGATTTGTTACGTGCTGGACACCTTGCAGATGGTGCCGAAACCCAGGAGCTGAGGGTACGCACATCCCCTTTCTGGGTTCGAGGCCCCCTCGCTCCTTGAATCTGTCTGGAAAAGACCCTAGAGGTGCAGGCAGTCAAAGCCAAAATTAACTATTGGGATTGCATCAAATTGAGAAGTTTCTGTACTGCAAAAGAAACAGGAGAGTGAAGAGGCAACTGGCAGAATGGGAAAAAATATTTGCAAACTATGCTACAGATAAAGGATTAATAACCACAATCTACAAAGAGATCAAGAAACTCCACATCAAAACAAACAACCCACTTAAGAGTTGGGCCAAGGACCTCAATAGTCATTTTTCAAAAGAGGAAATCCAAATGGCCAACAGGCACATGAAAAAATGTTCAAGATCACTAGCAATCAGGGAAATGCAAATCAAAACCACAATGAGGTTCCACCTCACCCGGTAAGAATGGCTCACATTCAGAAATCCACCAACAACAGATGCTGGCGAGGATGTGGGGGAAAGGGACACTAACCCACTGTTGGTGGGAATGCAAACTGGTAAAGCCACTATGGAAGTCAGTCTGGAGATTCCTCAGAAACCTGAATATAACCTTACCATACAACCCAGCCATCCCATTCCTTGGAATTTACCCAAAGAAATTAAATTGGCAAACAAAAAAGCCGCCTGCACAGTAATGTTTATTACAGCTCAATTCACAATAGCTAAGACCTGGAACCAACCCAAATACCCATCAACAGTAGACTGGATAAAGAAATTATGGGACATGTACTCTATAGAATACTGTACAGCAGTCAAAAACAATGAAATCCGGTCATTTGCAACAAGAGGGAGGAATCTGGAAAACAACATGCTGAGTGAATGAAGTCAGTCCCAAAGGGACAAATATCATATATTCTCCCTGATTGGTGACAACTAACTGAGCACCAAAAAGGAAACCTGATAAAGTGAAATGGACATTGAGAAACAGTGACTTGATCAGCCCTTGCCCTGACTGTTGATGAACAACTTAATATGTTATCCCTCTTAGTATTTTTGCTTGTTTGTTCTACTTAATACTATTGGTTGAATTCTGTAATTAATACACAGTTATGCTTAAGTGTTGAAACTTAACTGAGAAGTGATCACTGTTAAATATAAGAGTGGGAATAAGAGAGGGAAGAGATGTGCAATTTGGGGCATGCTCAAGCTGACTTGCCCCAAACGGCAGAGTTAGAAACATACTAGGGGATTCCAATTCAATCCCATCAAGGTGGCATGTACCAATGCCATCTCACTAGTCCAAGTGATCAATTTCAGTTCACAATTGATCATAATGATAGGACTAAGAGTCAAAGGGATCACATAAACAAGACTAGTATCTGCAAATACTAACCGATAGAATAAAAAAGGGAGAGAATGATCCAACATGGGAAGCGGGATACACAGCAGACTCATAGAATGGTAGACGTCCTAAACAGCACTCTGGCCTCAGAATCAGCCCTTAGGGCATGTGGATCCGGCTGAAAAGCCCATGAGAGTATTTCAGGCATGGAAAGCCAAGACATTCTGGCAAAAAAAAAAAAAAAAGACCTAAATGAAAGATCTCCGCGAGTGAGATCCCAGTGGAAAGAACAGGTCATCAAAGGAGGTACCTTTCTCTGAAGGGAGGAGAGAACTTCCACTCTGACTATGACCTTGTCTAAATATGATCAGAGTCGGTGAACTCAAAAAGCTTCCATAGCCTTGGCATCTCATGACAAGAGCCTAAGGTGATTACTGATGCCATAAACAAGAGTGTCAATTTGTTAAGTCAACAACAGGAGTCACCGTGCACTTACTCCTCATGTAGGATCTCTGTTCTTAATGTGCTGTATATTGTGATTTAATGCTATAACTAGTACTCAAAGAGCATTTTTCACTTTGTGTTTCTATGTGGGTGCAAACTGTTGACATCTTTACTTAGCATATGCTAAACTGATCTTCTATATATAAAGAGAATTGAAAATGAATCTTGATGTGAATGGAAGGGAAGAGGGAGCCAAAAAGGGGAGCTTTGTGGGTGGGAGGGAAGTTATGAGGGGAAGACATTGTAATGGTAAGCTGTACTTTGGAAATTTATATTCATTAAATGAAAGTTAAAAAAAAATAACATGCTGGTCTCAGCCATCTCAAGCCAGTCTGTCTGGCCCTGACACCCCAACACCCAAAGGCAGGACCCCTCCTGGTTCCTGCTTTCTCTGCCACCAGACCAGACACTGGGTGAGAACATGCCCCAATCTGAGGCCCCTGTAAAATTGTGCCCCACCTGTGGCAAATAGGGTTATTGGAAATGGGACTGCCCCAGGGACGCCCTAGTGCCCCTGGTGACTTCCCCCACTCTGACTCCCCTCCTGCCCAGCTGTTCCAGTGAGGAGCCCTGGGTTCTTCAACCACAGTCAGAATTTTTGACTCACCCAAAGAACTCCTGGTTGTTGGGACAGTGGATGGACAGATTGCTCTGTCCTGGATACAGGAGCCCCTCTCCCTCTGTTGACAGCATTTTCAGGCCACACTCTAGACTCAGACATCTCCGTTAAAAGAGTCTCAGGCATCCCCATCAAAACAAGAGTCACCCCATTCCTTCCCTGCACCTTCGGCTCCCTGACTCTGGCCTATGCCTTTCTTGTGATCCCACTGTGCCCATGTCCCTCATGAGCAGATACCCCCTCCAAACTAAAAGTCTCAGTCTTCACACCACCACTAGAGTCCATCTTGATCTTTTGTCTACAACTCCACCCTTCCATTTGTCCCCACATCCCCATCTCTCCCTCCCCTCTGCCCAATGCCCTGCTCCTTCCCCTCTGTGGCAGCCGAAACTGTCTCTTCCCAAACCCTCCTCCCTTCTGCTTCTTTCTCCTTCACAGGAAAATAATTACTGTAAAGGCTAGCAAAATGGTTATCGCTCCGAAAGCTTGCACCTGAGACGTTCCACAGTGCTGAAACCGTGCTCTGTGAGCTTTGCCAGGGACTTGCCAGGAAGCCTGTCTCTCACTGCCCCGCTCCTCACCTTATCAGGCATCCTGCACCTCCCCCAACAAACCACTCTGCTCTTCAAGCCTGACTTAAAACCCCAAGCCCACCCCTGCCACCCTCTGAGCTGGCTCTGCTCCAGAGTCTCCCCCCAGAGGGCCATCAAGTCCATTGGAAAGTCTTGGGAGGAATTTCAGGAATTCCATACCCATGAAGCTCTCTACCCAGCAATGTTACACACACACACACACAAAGGTCACCCTCCTAACATTAGGTTCCCTGCCAAACATTAGCTGAGAGATATCTCTTCTAACCTATGTAGAATAATGATCAGACTACTGGCCTCTCAAACCAACAGGCTCACCAGGTTAATTTTTAGGCATACCTCCTTTTCCATAATTGCCCATATTCGGTCACCTATCAGATTCTCCAACCAGAGAAGTGTCCATCTTCTCTGATAGATACCCTCCCCCATTAAACCTAACATAATGGTAAATAATAACCTCATACATAAAATTTTGGTTCAGCTGTAACTGGACGTTGGGTTTAAGCATAAAAGTGTGCTATTTGTAAGAAAGGTTAAGATAGAAGGAGACTTTTGAATGAAGAAAGGACAAAGCTTGTCAGAATTTATCCTAATGACTAGTTTACTCTAGATTGGAATGAAAAGCTAGGGAAGTTTAGGCAAGTTGCAGACGGTGTGAAGAAGTCATGGAAGGTTATAATTAGTAAGAAAGGTTAACATAGAAAGAGAATTCTGAGTGAAGAAAGGACAAGGTTTGAAGGGAATTTATCCTAATGGCTAGTTTATTCTAGACTGGAATGAAAGCTAAGAATGTTTAAGTAAGTTGCAGAAGATGTGAGGAAGTCATAGAAGGTTATAAAATAAAATTTTAAATACAGAGCTATCGACCTATTTCTTTAATCTACTTTCAATCAATTTCTCAGTATGTCTTTCAATGAAAAACTCCCTCCTGGTTTGGACAGCACTCTTTTTAGGCCAGGCATATGACACCTCTAGTGGAAACAGTTTTGTGAGCTGGTGCTGCAGCCCCCTGGAGAAGCCACTTTCTGCCTGAACGCTGTCTTGACCACAGGTCCCTACCTCACCCCTACATATTCACTCACCCCATAACCTCCAAGACCTAGTGAGCCATTAGACTTGTCTTCCTCTTCCTCCCTGCAGGGTCCAGATCCTACATGCCTTACCCAACCTTATCCTTCCCCCAGGCTCCATTCTAAACCCTGCATCACTCCTCCCCCTCCATACCCAAGACTCACAAGTGATAACACATCATTGAGGCGAGGTCTTAGATCTCACCCTCAACCCCTTTGCCTATATCATGAATGAACCTCCATACACCCCCCACATCCCACATTGGTTCTTTGATGGCAGTTCCCAAAAACACTGCACTATGTGGCAGGACATGCAATCATACCAGGAAACAGCTCTAACCCCCTCAAACACAACTTAATAGAGGCACAACCCCAGCCATCCAAAGCTACTCCCCAACAGGTAGGGCATATTGCACTCTCCCGAACCCTCACAGTTATAAAGGATAAACATCCACACTGACTCCAAACCTGCCTATAATATTCTTCATTCTGGAGAGAACGTGGCCTTTCTCACTCAGAAGGGCACTCCTGTAGTCACATTAAAGTTCTTCTTGATGCAGTCCTTCCCAAACAAGCTGCCTTACTCCACTGTCACCAAAGAGATAAGCTCTCCCTGATCATCTTAAGTAATATCACAGACCATGTGGCCGAACAGAGTGCCCTCACTCACCCTTTGGTCAGCTCCCTAAACTCTGTACTTGCCTTAATGGCTACGATCTCAAAACTGTCCCAACACTCATCTAACCCTTCTACTCCCCAAATCCTCTCATATCTACCCCCTTTTCATCCCTCTACTCAAGTTTGACAGCAATTTGTAAAGACTCACCTGACCTCACAACCCCTAGACCAATAATCTCTAGAAAGCCTCATTAAGACCTGCCCCACCTGCCAGTAGACAGATCCCAGTGCCCATCTTTCATCCCCAAAGTCCCCCACTCATCAGATACGGGGCTCTCTCCCTGCCATGGACTGGCTGATAGACTTTACTCACACACCATCTGTGCGTAGAATTCAATATCTCCTGTATTGGTGGGTCAAGGCACTCCCCACTATGAATCAAAGAGCCCCTATGGTTGCCCACTTCCTCCTTACAGAAATTATACCGATGTTTTGACTTCCCCTCCTCCTTCCAGTTAGATAATGGGCTTGAATTCCCCTCCCAGGTGTCACAACAAATCACTTGGGATTTTATATATCTCTTAAAAATTTCATATTCTTTATAGGCCTCAATCATCCTCAAAAGAAACCTTCACCAAACTCTCCATAGAACTCCCTCTATATTGGAGAAACTCCTACTCCTAACCCTCCTGAAGCTTAGAGCTCTGCCACAGACACCCCTACAGCTCAGCACCGTTGGAGTCACGTTTGGCAGACCCACTGCCATTCTGGGGCTTCAGATCGTGCCCACCCCCCTTCCCTCCAACTTGCCTTCCAGTTTTCAGATCATCTCTATGGCAACATACAAACCAGGCCCTTCAGGTCCTGTCACCTGAGCCCCCCTGCCAGCCCTGGCTACGAGAGGCCCCTCGCACAACGTCCCCTCCCATGGCCACCTCCACCAACCCTATATCACTCAAACTAACCAAATTACCTCCCATTTTTGAGCAGGATCCTCCACAGTCACCTTGCAGCCTGATGATCTCAACTCTACACCTTCCTCACAGCCCTCAGGAAGATCTCTGGATGACCTCACCTCAAATCTCTTCAATCATCAGCAAACTACAACTCCTGGTCCAAGATCCCTGGCTCCAGGGAACCTTCAGGGTGGTCTCTGTGACTTCACTCCTATGCAAATATCTCTTTTACTCTCTGTTTAAATGCATCACCACATTGCCACCTCCTGCTGCTGTCTGCAGCCACAGTCCCTAATTCTTGCTATGAGTGGCAGTCACTCCTACTGATTGGACCAGTGTTAACAAATTTTTTTCTCAGCACTCCTTAAACTGATTGGTCCAACCAATAGACACTGATTTGGAAAGCCTGCACTAGGCGGTAAACTCCCTGGCATCCGTGGTCCTGCAAAACCGGAGAGCACTGGATCTGACAGAACAACAGGGCAGAACCGGTCTTTTCCCAGGAAAAGAGTGCTATTATGACACTGACCAGTCTGGAGTGGTAACTGACTCCCTAGACAAGATGGACCACTGGAGCGGGCAAACAAAACATGGGGTGGACTGCCATCTCGGAGAGCAGACATGGCTAGTTCCTCTCTCGGCCTGTCGCGGTCATCTGTATGGCCCTGCTATTCAGACCATGCCTATTTAACCTGTTCCAGAATTTCTTACAGAACCGCATCAAAGCCGCCTCCCAAGACCAGGTTAAGACCATGATGCTACTCCACCACCTCGGTCAAGGATACCAGCCCCTTCCCTCACAACCTGAGGATTCCAGACTCTAGGGGCAAGCTCCAGTACTTGCAGTGCCCCTTCTCAGCAGGGAGTAGCCAGATGAAATCCTCACCCCTTTTCCTTTTGCCTCTAGGGGCTGGAATAAAGGACTTGTGGCACCTTTGCCCTCCTCTGGTTCTTCCTCCTTCCCCCTCCCGACCCACTTCCTCCCTGTGGAGATCCTTGGTGCCTAAGCAGACCCTTCTCAACTCCTTGCAATGAAAATAGCAAAACAGATAAGCTGCACAGGGGAGCCATAAAATAGATAAGGGGGAAATTCCTGGAAACTTCAAAAAGCCCCCTACTCTTCTGCCAGCTGCCTCTACAACCCCTCCCCAATTCCCTCCTAACCGGATAAAACCCAAGTCCCATGTGCACCCAGGGTACAGTCTCTGTGCAAGAACAGACTGTTGCCAACCTCTTTGCTTCCAATAAAGCAACCTGTCTCTGTTGAGGTCGATCTCCATCTCCTTTCTGAGGGTAAGAAAGACCAGAACCCTGAACTAGTCCAGACCTAACAGTATGTTTAACCAACTGCTGACTCCAGTTGTAGCTACTATACCAGGTGTGGTATCATTGCTTGAGAAAATTAACGTATTTACTGGATTCTGGTTTGTAGCAATTGATCTGGCAAGGGCTCTTTCTCTCTCCTTGCCCCTAAGACCTATCAGCATTTGCTTTCGGCTGGTAAGGCCAGCATTACATCCTCATGTCCTCACTCTGGGGTATATCAGTTCTTCTATAATCCTATGTCATAGTTTAGTTCTCTAATTTGTGTTTAATTTAGTTCTCAGGGATCTTTTCTTTTTTAAATTAGTTTATTTATTCGAAAGACAGAGTTACAGAGAGAGGTAGAGACAGAGAGAGAAGTCTTCCAGCCGCTGGTTCACTCCCCACATGACCACAACAGCCAGAGCTGCGCCAATCCGAAACCAGGAGCAGGAGCTTCTTCCAGTTCTCCCACATGGGTGCAGGGGCCTTAAGTCTTGGGCCATCTTCCGCTGCTTTCCAAGCCCATAGAAGAGAGCTAAATTGGAAGTGGAGCAGCAGGGTCTTGAACCGGCACCCATATGGAATGCCGGTGCACAGGCTGGGGCTTTAACCCTCTGTGACACAGCACTGGTCTCTCTCAGTGATCTTGGTCACCTTTCCCTGGGATGATATCACATTAGCTCATTTCCGTGAAGATATTGTGTTGATGACCTACTACTCTAAACTTGGTGATAATGCATTTACATAGCACCCAGTGGGAATAAACAT
Organism: Sylvilagus floridanus; assembly: GCA_949820135.1. Classification (NCBI taxonomy): domain Eukaryota; kingdom Metazoa; phylum Chordata; class Mammalia; order Lagomorpha; family Leporidae; genus Sylvilagus; species Sylvilagus floridanus. Next base: position 128,252,306 of record OX463225.1, read on the forward strand.
GACAAAACCTCAGGTGCCTTCTACCTTAGTGAAATCTCTGGGGGTCCAGTAGTGAGGGGGCATGTCAAGATACAGTCATTGCATCTGGTCCATCTTACAACCCAAAGAGGCACAATGCCTATTGAGCCTCTTTGGCTTTTGGAGGTAAGAGATTCCTCATTTGGATGTGCTACTCTCTTCTATTTACTGAGTTACCTAAAATGCTGCTAGCTTTGAGTGGAGTCCAAAACAGATCTGAGCTGCTGAGTAAGCAGCTCTTGCCATCCCAGCCGTGTGATACAGCAAATCAAGCATTGGCAGATAGGGATATTTTGGGGGGCCTTTGGCAGGCCTGACAGGTGAATGCTGCCGGCCTTCAGGATTTTGGAGCCAAGTCCTGCCTCTATCTGCACTTAACTACTCGCTTTTTGAGAAACAGCTCCTGATTTACCAGGCCTTAACAGACACTGAATACTTAACCGTGAGCCATGAGACTACCATGTGGCCTGGACTGGGTGTTTTTTCATTAAGACTTATTTATTTACTTGAAAGGCAGAGTCACAGAAAGAGAGCGGGTGAGACAGAGAAAGATCATCCGTCCAGATTCACTCCTCAGATGGCTGCAATGGCTGGGGCTGCGCCAGGAATTCTATCTGGGACATTTTCTACTACTGTCCTAGGCACATTAGCAGAGAGTTGGATCAGAAGTGGAAGAGCCAGGACTCAAACCTGCACTCATATGGGATGCTGGCATCACAGCAATGGCTTAACCTACCATATGGGCACTGGTTCTAGTCCCGGTTGCTCCTCTTTCAATCCAGCTCTCTGCTATGGCCTGGGAAAGCAGTGAAGGATGTCTCAGGTCTTTGAGCCCCTGCACCCATGTGGGAGATCAGGAAGAAGCTCCTGGCTCCTGGCTTCGAATCAGTGCCACTGTGGCCGTTGTGACCAAATGGGGAGCAAATCAGTGGATGGAAGACCTCTCTCTCTCTCTCTCTCTCTCTCTCTCTCTCTCTCTCTCTGCCTCTCCTTCTCTCTGTGTGTAACTCTGACTTTCAAATAAATAAATAAATCTTTTTAAAAAAGATGTTTCTGGGGCTGACGCCTTGGCTTACTTGGTTAATCCTCCACCTGTGCGCCAGCATCCCATATGGGTGCCAGGTTCTAGTCCTGGCTGCTCCTCTTCTGGTCCAGCTCTCTGCTGTGGCCCGAGAGGGCACTGGAGGATGGCCCAGGTACTTTGGGCCCTTGCACCCACATGGGAGACCAGGAGGAAGCACCTGGCTCCTGGCTTTGGATTGGCGTAGCACTAGCTGTGGCAGCCATTTGGGGAGTAGACAAGCAGAGGGAAGACCTTTCTCTCTGTCTCTTTCTCTCTCTCACTGTCTGTTATTCTGCCTGTCAAATAAATAAATAAATAAATATTTAAAAATTTTTAAAAAGATATTTCTGATGAGGACTTGATTATTTCTTATGACAGCATTGTTACAGAGACCCAAGCCTAACCACACCCAGCCTCTGACTTCCTGTTGGCGGTGTGATCCTTTCCTGCTGCCATGAGGTGATACAGCTGGAGAGAGGAACAGCATAGGGCGACTGGGGGAGGATGCTTTGCCAAAGCCTGCACCGTGCTATTGGGATCTTCAGCCTCTAAAACTGAGCTACATAAGCTTCCTTTCTTTTTTTTAAGATTTAATTATTTATTTGAGAGGAAGAGTTACAGACAGAGAGAGGGAGGAACAAAGAGAGAAGTCTTCCATCCACTGGTTCACTCCTCAATTGGCTGCAATGGCCAGAGCTGCACCAATCTGAAGCCAGGAGCCAGGAGCTTCTTCCATGTTTCCCATGCGGGTGCAGGGGCCCAAGGACTTGGGCCATCTTCTACTGCTTTCCCAGGCCATAGCAGAGTTGGATCAGAGTGGGAGAGCCAGGACTTGAATCAACGCCCATTTGGAATGCCAGCACTGCAGGCTGTGGCTTTATCTGCTATGCCATAGTCTTGCCCCAAACCTCCTTTTTTTATAAAGCTAGACTGCCTCAGCTGTTTCTTAATGCTTATCAAAGCTAACTGAGGTACCCTTGAACAGAAGAATTGGCCTTTATTATCACCATCTCCCTTTCTTCCAGTTTTCAATCAGATGTAGAAGTGGGTCAGGTGGGGACAGGGAAGAAGAAAAGTATTTACTATTTCGCTTGGTTGCTGCCCAGCATCTTCACCACAATCTTACCTGCAACTTTCTGGCTACCAGAAGCAGAAAGAAAAGCCTGAAACTTCTGATTTGTCTCCCCCTTGTCTTGTGTGCCCACCCTCAGTGTGTATTATGTAATTTTGTCCTGCCACATTTCTACCTCAAATAATCATTGAGAGGGGCCAGCCCTGCGGCATAGTAGGCTAAACCTCTGCCTGTGGTACTGGTATCCCATGTGGACACCACTTTGTGTCCAGGCTGCTCCTCTCCCGATCCAGCTCTCTGCTATGGCCTGGGAAAACAGTGGAATGTGGCCCAACTGCTTGGCCCCTGCACCTGCGTGGGAGACCCAGAAGAAGCTCCTGGCTCCTTGCTTCAGATCTGCCCAGCTCCAGCCATTGTGGCCATTTGAGGAGTGAACCAGTCGATGGAAGACCTTTCTCTCTGTCTCTCCCTTTCTCTGTCTGTAACTTTACCTCTCAAATAAATAAATAAAACTTCTTAAACATTGAAAAAAATCACCAAGATTTTTCTATAGACTATAGACTGTAGCCAAAAAGGAAAGCTCCCTGAAGCAGTGAAACCATGTGATCCTTCCCCTTCTGCACTATGGCCCACCATCTTTGCTCATAAAAACGTATACATTTCTGCCCATATAGCGTCAACAGAAACACTTCTTTGGATGCCATGTCCAGAAAATTAGAAAGAAAGAAATAAACTGATTTTTTTAAATGGCAGGTAAAATATTTTAGGATTATTAAGAATAATCTCAAACAAGAATTAATATGCTCTGGTTTTATATTGTTTTCTTTGCTCATCAATATGAAAGAGACATTGAGTGGACTCTTTTTATCTTTATTTTTTGGGAAATTTATTAATACATTTGGTTCTCAGGGGCACAACAAATGCATAATGATTACTACAATCTTACTTCAACAAGATGCTGATCCAGAGTCTCTTAAAGTCACAAGCTTTTCAGGGACCTTTGGACACTATACATCCAGGGCAAACCTCTCTCTCCCAGCAAAGCACCTCAAGATAGAATGTTAAGGCCAAGAGAGAGGGAGTCACCAGTGGAAGAATAAGACCCTGTCATTATTGTTATCCATTGCTCCATGAGCCAACCACTCAGAACGTACACTCACTGTTTATATCTCAACTTCCTGCCTCACTTCAAATACGGAGACCTCAGAAAATGTCCTACCTGAACTTAATTTTTCCTAAAGGAACCAAACCATTAGTTGGATTTCATTTGAACCTGTGGTTTTTCGAACTTGCCAGTCAGTGGATCTATTCCAAAATTCAAGAAGTATGTATGGAAAACTATTATGAATGCTGAAGAATTGTTCCATGTAGTAACTCTATGAAGTTGACAAGTGTTAATATCTCTTCATCATGTCAAAAGCAATGAAATGGATATGTTTATTTGCCTGGCCTCAGGCACCATGCTGACTAATAATTGTGTGTAGGAATTCATCCCAAGATGCCAATCTTAGGTCATGTTCTTACAATAGCAGAGAATAACCCTGTCAGACATAAATCAACAGTGGAAGCCAGTCCTGTCAACGCATGTCAACAGCAAATCAATGAACAATTCATATCTGGGCGCCCACGAGTCTTCCTTATATACAGTATTCCCTCTTTTTTTAAGATTTATTTATTTACTTGAAAGGCAGAGTTAGAGAAAAGATGAGGCAGAGAGAGAGAGAGAGAGAGAGAGAGAGAGAGGTCTTTCATCTGCTGGTTCACTCCCCAAATGGCAACAACAACCAGAGCTGCGTCTATTTGGAGCCAGGAGCCAGGAGCTTCTTCTGGGTCTCCCACATGGGTACAGGGGTCCAAGGACTTGGGCCATCTTCAGCTGCTCTCCCAGGCCACAGCATAGAGCTGTATAGGAAGTGGAGTAGCCGGGACTCGAACCAGCACCCATATGGGATGCTGGCACCACAGAGAGAAGATTAATCTACTACATGATAGCACCAGCCCCTGCAGTGTTCCCTTCTTAACACACTGTAAAAAATTTAAAAAGGAAAAGGAGAAGATCCAGGAGCCAGGAATTATCTTTTTAATGCAATAAAGAAGACAAAACAAATACTTCAAGACTGAAAAGGAGCAGAGGCTGTTTGAGTTAGCTATGACTGAATAATAAATAAATCATCACAAAATCTGGTTGCTTAAAACAGCAACAATAATTGTCTTAGCTCTCATAATCTTAGTAGGAAACTCTGGCTCAAGTCTGTCATGAACTAGATGGTGGCTAAAGCTGGAGCAGCTGGGGTGCTAGCAGGGAAATTATGTAAGAAGGCACCAGGCCAAGGTTCCTCGTTATCTTCCTTCTCTTTCGTAACTCATCAGTGGTAATACGTGGTCTCCATATCTTATGCCCCTCAAACCAACAGCCAGGATTTCCTCACTTTGCTGAACCCTCCCACAAGTATTTCATAAAGCAGCTGTCAAAGTGGGGTTTTCAGCTGCTCCCAAGTCACACCCCCGCCTCCATGTGATCCCTACCCACATAGTCCATTCCCATCCCTTGGCTTTTGTTGCAAGCGTCTGGAATTCTATCAGCTTCCAGAAGCCCTGGTTCTGTTGACAGGACATGGATGTGGTGATCTTTGGCAGGAATTATGACCTACAAGGTCTGGTTTGTTGGTCAGTATGAAGGGAATATTAAAATCACTATAAAATTATGCTGTGAACAGCATTACAGCTTTGTCTATCTTAATTTTACAATATGCTGATATGCATTGCTCTCTCCCCCCACCCATATATCCTTTGCCTCTTTCTAATGGCCTCTTCATGTGAGCTGACTGGTGTGTCTTTGCAACATGGCAGTCTTGTAGGAGTCAGACTACTCTGTGGTAGCTTAGGGCTGACAGGACTTCCAAAAAGCAAGCTGAAAGTTGCATTGCTTTCCTCCTAGTCTCAGAAGTCACACAGTGTCACTTCTTCTATGTTTTTTAAAGATATTTTGTTTGTTTGTTTGTTTGTTTGAAAGAGTTACACACAGAGAGAGAAGGAGAAGCAGAGAGAGAGAGAGAGAGAGAGATTTTCCATCCACTGGTTCATTCCCCAACAGGCCACAATGGCCGGAGCTGCACCGATTCAAAGCCAAGAGCCTCCTCTGGGTCTCTTGTATGGGTGCAGGGGCCCGAAAACTTGGCCCATCTTCTACTGCTTTCCCAGGCCTTAGCAAAGAGCTGGATTGGAAGTGGAGCAGCTGGGACTTGAACAGGCACCTATATGGGATGCTGACACTGCAGGCGTCAGCTTTACCCACTACGCCACAGCGCTGGCCCCATTTCTTCTATGTTTTAATGAGTACAAACAAATATACATCCCACACACATTCAAAGGAATGGGAATTGGGCTCTACCTCTTGATGAGGTTGTAGCAATGTTTAAAAGATCATGTACAGGCCGGCGCCGTGGCTCAACAGGCTAATCCTCCGCCTTGCGGCGCCGGCACACCGGGTTCTAGTCCCGGTCGGGGCACCGGATTCTGTCCCGGTTGCCCCTCTTCCAGGCCAGCCCTCTGCTGTGGCCCAGGAGTGCAGTGGAGGATGGCCCAGGTGCTTGGGCCCTGCACCCCATGGGGAGACCAGGAAAAGCACCTGGCTCCTGGCTCCTGCCATCGGACGAGCGCGGTGCGCCGGCCGCAGCGCGCTGACCGCGGCGGCCATTGGAGGGTGAACCAACGGCAAAAAGGAAGACCTTTCTCTCTCTCTCTCTCACTGTCCACTCTGCCTGTAAAAAAATAAATAAATAAAATAAAAAAAAAATAAAAAAAATAAAAGATCATGTACAATGGAAGCTATTGCTGTAACCATCTTTGGAAATTATGAGGGATCTTCAAAACATTCATGAAAATACATATTACAATTTCAATTTTTTTTTGCACCAAAATAAGTTCAGGCTAACTTGTTATGGCATACCTAACAGAATTCTAGTTTGAGGCAAAAAGTATGAGACATCAGTTTGAAAAAAAGTCCTCATCTGGGTGACGTGAATTCTGCTAAAATCAAAACAACAAAAAACACCAAATCTTTTAATTTATTTATTTGACAGAGTTAGACAGTGAGAGAGAGAGACAGAGAGAAAGTTCTTCCTTCCGTTGGTTCACCCCCAAAATGGCCACCACAGCCGGAGCTACACTGATCCAAAGCCAGGAGCCAGGTGCTTCCTCCTGATCTCCCATGCCGGTGCAGGGGCCCAAGCACTTGGGCCATCCTCCACTGCCTTCCCAGGCCACAGCAGAGAGCTGGACTAGAAGAGGAGCAACTGGGACTAGAACCCGGTGCCCATATGGGATGCAGGCACTGCAGGCAGAGGTTTAACCAAGTGAGCCACAGCACCGGCCCCAAAAACACCAAATCTATGGTGAAGCACCAAAGGAAGAATGGTGTTTAATGACTTTTTTAAAAGAAGTACTTTATGATATTCATTTAAAAGCATTGATGCTTCATGAAAAATTAATGGAGAAAATGCCCTCAAATAATTCAGCAGATGGGCAACTGGTTTTATAAAGTATGAGACAATGTTGAAGGTGAGCCTACAGCAGCAGAGCATCTACATCAGTTTCCAAGGGAAGAATTGGAGCAGGGGAGGAAACATGGCTTTACCAGTGTGGCCCTGAAGTCAAAGCACAATCAAAGCAATGGCTGCCAAGAGATGGACGTGCTACAGTCAAAGCAAAAGTGGAACGGTACAGAACGAAAGTCATAGCAACAGTTTTTTGAGATGGTGAATGCATTTTACTTGCTGTCTCTCTGGAAAGCTAAAGAAAAATAACATCTACTAACTAGGAGAATGTTTTGAGAAAGCTTCACCAGAGAGTCCGTCTCCACCATGATAATGTTCCTATCGAGTCCTTGCACCATGCAAGGGTGATTTTATGAGGGTTTCTACAGGAAATCAGTAGACATCACCTTAAAATCCTGGTTTGGTTCCTTCTTTCCTTCTAACTTGTTTCTGCTTCCTAATCTTCAAAACTCTTTTAAAAAGAGACTCATTTTCCTTCAGTTAACAATGCAAAAAAGATTATGTTACATGGCTAAATTCCCAAGATCTTCCACTCTTCAACAATGGACCAAATAAATGCCTTGTATCATCACTTAGGAAAGTGTCCTGAACTTGATGGACTTTATATTGGGAAACAAAGCTGGTGTTTTTTACTTTTTATCCTTTAATTCCATTTCTTTGTGAACTTTTCAAAGTCCCTTCATTCAAGCTGCTACAAATGTAAACAAAAACAAAACTAGAATAATATGAGCTTTCATCTCAATGAAATTCAGTCTGCCCCAAAGCCCCACTTGATTTGACAGTTCAGCTCTTTTATACTATGTCTTCTCCAGCTCTGCAACAAGACTCAGTGCCTCACAGACTAAGTCCTTCCCAGTCTATCACGCCATCCAGTTGGATTTATTTCAAAACCACTATTCTTTTGCTCTCCCTCACCCAAAAAAGACTATGCTATAGCATTGTAGCACTATGGCCTTACTATGTCAGATCCCCAAATCCCCCGGCTTTTCTAGTGCTTTAGGAATTTTAAACTAAGCTGTATGTATCATCTATATGATGGTCTAAAACAAGGTTAATTTCCCATTATAAAGACAGCAGCATTGCTGAGGCCTCAGAAGACACTGGAGGGAGAGGGATATATTCACTGGGAGGGACAGAAGGGGACTTTTTGGGTCAATGGGAACATTTTAAATCATGGCAGCATGATGCATATATGTCATAACTCATCAAATTATAAATTTTAAATAGATGCATTTTTTAATAAAGTAAACCTCAAAAAATTGGGGGAGAAAGAAGAGACCAGGTTCTGAATTCCTTTTTTCATAGGCAACTCCTTAGTTCCTGGCCATATTTGTCTCTTCCTCCCCATACAACTGAGAGACAGTCAGTTAGCAACATAATTACAGGCAGGAGAGAAGGAATCTTCGTCTTCTTTGTGGGACCAGTACCTAATGCACTTCCTGAAAACACACTTAAAGGCTCACTAAATGGAGTGAAAGCACTCAAGGTACACGGTGCCAACCAAGGAAGGGCACCCAATCTGATCCTACAAGGTGTCAGAAAAGGTAAGAGAATCATTCGTAATAGTGGCTTCTACAATTTAAGCACAATTTTAAAATTGAAAAAATTTCAACACCCTCAGATTCAATAAGTCATACTTCCAGTAAGTATTGCTTGAGAAAAGATGGCTCCAAAAACCACAACAGACTTAGTAATGGTTGAAGTACACTCTCATTTTACCTGTCACAGCATCATCCAGATACTCACACAAAAAGAGCCCTCCCATTTGTGGATTCCGCCATTCAGCACCGAGAAGCTGCAGTTAAGGTGTAGACCTCACGGGACAGCGTTTTGCCCCTCTGGTTGAGAATCACTTGTGCTGATAGGATCACACATGAATAGAAAGAAGCTTTAGAATTTCATATTCCTGGGCTGGCGCTGTGGCGCAGCAGGTTAAAACCCTGGCCTAAAGTGCTAGCATCCCATGTGGGCGCCAGTTCTAGTCTGGGCTGCCCCTTTCCTGATCCAGCTCTCTGCTATGGCCTGGGAAAGCGGTAGAAGATGGCCCAAGTCCTTGGGTCCCTGCACCCACGTGGGAGACCCGGAAGAAGCTCCTGGCTTCGGATCGGCGCAGCTCCAGCCAATTTAGGGAGTGAACCAGAGGATGGAAGACCTCTCTCTCTGTCTCTACCTCTCTCTGTAACTCTGTCTTTCAAATAAATAAAATAAATCTTAAAAAAAAAAAAAACAAAGAATTTCACATTCAAAAACCAATTCCCAGCTCTACCACTTCAGAGCTCTGATCCCTTAGATCAATTACCTGGTCATAAGAAAATGCAGTTTCTTCATGTCTAAAAAATGGAGAAGTGGTGTCTCGCACAACTTTTACTACGTTTAAAAAAATCTCAACGTTGAGAAAAAGATCTCTGTAAGTATGGAATTTGCATTTCATATCATGAAAATGTTAGTGTTTTACAGCACTGCAGTACCAAAGAAGGACCAGAAACTTCCTGCCACATAAAGTGGCAGAGTTTTACATATCAGGTATGGACAGTTTGACAAATGCAAACTGATTTGAAACATCCTACAGGATGAACATTTGCAATGAGAAACATTTACAGGGCCGGCACTGTGGTGTAGCGGGGAAAACTACCGACTGGCATCCCATATGGGCGCTGCTTCAAGTCCGGGCTGCTCTACTTCCTATCCAGCTCTCTGCTATGGCCTGGGATAGCAGTAGAAGAGGGCTAAAATCCTTGGGCCCCTGCACACATATGGGAGACCCGGAAGAAGCTCCTGTCTTCGGATTGGTGCAGCTCCGGCTGTTGCGGCCAATTGGGGAGTGAACCAGTGGATGGAAGACCTGTGTGTGTGTGTGTGTGTGTGTGTGTAACTCTGACTATCAAATAAATAAATATATTAAATACATCTTTTTTTTAAAAATGAAACATTTACAATGAGAAATTGTTTAATTCTTTCTCAGTTTCCAGAACCACTTGATACTTAGTAAAATTGTTGTCGTTAATGATTCCAGATTTTTATTTGATGAGAAAAGAGGCTCATCTTTATATAAAGACAGTCCATCTTAGAATTTCCTTCTTTATAATCATCTAAACCCAAGTTGTTGCCTTTGGGAATTTGATAATGGATATTCTGCATCTATTTGGTTTTTGTCTTTTTACATTTACATTATTTTCTTTCTAGTCTTGATTTATTTTGTTGTGTAGTGATTTGCTATTAATATTTAAACATATTCTTAAAAAGCCACCCTTAATGAGTAGTGTTTATTATAAAATAAATTACCCCTTAGCTATCTGATGCATAAAGAAAATGTACCAGTTACATGAATTATCTGGAATGATATTTTAAAAATCAGTCTTTGGCTATCTAGTGAATGACAGCATTTCTTTCTTTATTTTAATAGCATCAGTGGTTCTCAACCTCCTTTATATTCTTAAAATTACAGGGGATCTCAAAAGAACTCTTCTTTATGTGAGTTGTATCTGTTGATACTTGCCATATTTGAAATTAAAGCAAGTATTTTAAAAATATTTATTTATAGTACTTGTTCTTTAAAAATATTAAACTGCATATTAAAGTAAATAATTCATTTTATGGAAAATAACTTTTCAGAATGTGGACATTTTAACGAAAAGAGTAGCATTGTTTGCATTTTGCAAAACTCTTTACTGTCTGGCTTGATAGAAGACAGCTGGCCTCTAATGCCTCTGCATTCAGTCTGTTTCAATGTGTTGATTTGATTGACGTTTATGAAGGAAACACAGCTTCATTCAGATGTGGTTGGAAAGGGGAATCATAGCCCCAAAGCTTTTGCAGATAATTGTGGATATTTCTTTTTGACAGTAAAATGAAACTGCACAAGTCTTAGTTTCTCACAGGTTAGCTGCCATATGGAATCTGAAATTAATGAGCTTTTTGTAGCCTATCACATTAAAACCAATTGATCTGTCTTGCACTGTGAGCACACCTTTTTACTCTCTATAATTTACCATGTATGATTTTGTACCATCACTTAGAAAAATGCTAGTTGCCTGAGGGCAGGCATTTGGCATAGCCATTAATAAGATGCTGCCTGGGACATCCACATTCGATATCAGAATGCTTGGGTTCAAGTTCCAGCTCCACTCCTGACTCCAGCTTCCCGTCAGTGCACACCCTGGGAGGCAGCAGATGATGGCTCAAGTGCTTGGGTCCCTGTCCCCCACGGGGAAGACAGGATGGAGTTCCTAGCTCCTGGCTTCAGTGTGTTCCAGTGGGGGCAGGTATTTTGGGAGTGAACCAGTCTATGTCTGTGTCTTTTCCTTTCAAATAAAAATGAAAATCAAAAAATAAAAAGTTGGAAAGAAAAAAAGAAAGACAACGTTTTCCTGAGTTGTGCAGGTTTTCCAAATGTTGACATTGTATCATTACACAGGATCAGAAGATCACATTCTTCATCAGAAAAGTTTTTCAATATTGGGAAGCCCCCAAGTTTATAATAACATGTACAGGTTTTCCAATGTTCTAATTTTTGTTTAAATGATCTACTGTTATCATCTACAACCAATGCTGTCAGCTGCTTTTCTGGAAGTGATAAACTTACAATGGCCCTATTTTTAAAAAAAGGTCTACCAGTTATCCATTGCAGCATAACCAGAGTGTGTATATCAATCATTTTTTCAAGCAAAAAATGGTGTCCCATGAGAAGAGCCCCTAGTACAGCTTAACTTCACTATTTGCACGAGTGCTTTTTCCCCAGAAATAATCATCATATTTCAGGACGTAACAGAAGAGCTACATCTTCCTTTTCTGTTGCACAGAATATTTCAAACACTCAAGGGGCAAGATTTAATAACATGAATAATTCATCAAGGACACAGCTAGAGGAAACTGGCCTTTTTAAAACCACAAATGCATGGACGCAGAGAGCAATGGCCACCAGCGTGGTTCAGTGCCCTGCTTTGACTTGTTCTGGGGCACCGTGTGTTCCCCCACTGTTGATTTTGTGCCATCGGCACAAATGTCAACACTGTGAAAAGGGCAAATAGAGTTGACATCATTATGAAAATAGTTTCCTCTCCCAGAGTCTCTGACTGCAGGGGCCTTCAGACTGGCTCTGAGAATGGCTGCACCACATAACTGTTCAGTTTAGTGCTCTGAGGCTCAGTTTTAAATACACTGACCTTCAGTCTTGTGGCCTAGGGGAGATCAAGACAGGAATCAGATGAACGGGGACAATGAAACGAACTCCAGTGTCAGGTGAAATTCAGAGTCTGGTGCTGAAAATGACTGCACTGTTCTCGGAGTAGGAAGCTGTTTATTTTTAAAAGGGTCAGAGCCATGGATGGGGCTGGGGAGATAAAAAGTTCTTCCCAAAGGATTTGCTGTTGAGCAAAGCAGGGCGGGGCTAGCGCTGTGGCATAGTGGGTAAAGCCACCACCTGCAGTGCCTCTCTCTCTCACTCTCTCTTTTTCTTTCTCTCTGAGCCTCTGCCTCTCTGTAGCTCTGCCTTTCAAATAAAATAAATAGATCTCTCAAAAAAAAAAAAAAAGAGAGAGAGAGAGAGGAGAGCCCTGTGCTGAGCATTTCACATAAACGGCTCATTTAGTCCTCACAGCCAAAAGATAGGTATTAATGTCTTATTCTTTTCTTCAAGATTTATTTATTTATTTATTTGAAAGAGTTACACAGAGAGAGGAGAGGAAGAGAGAGAGAGAGAGAAAGGCCCTCCATCTGTTGGTTCATTCCCCAGTTGGCCGCAACGGCCAGAGCTGAGCCCATCTGAAGCCAGGAGCCTCCTCTGGGTCTCCACACGGGTTCAGGGCCCCAAGGACTTGGGCCATCTTCAACTGCTTTCCTAGGCCACAGCAGAGAACTGGACGAGAAGTGGAGCAGCTGGGCCTCAAACAGGCACCCACATGGGATGCCAGTGCTTCAGGCCAGGGCGTTAATCCACTGCGCCACAGCGCAAACCCCTAATTCTTATTCTTGATAAGAAAATAGAAGTGTTTAGCTGGAAGCAGGGTCAACACCAGAATCAGTTGCCTAATCACAAAGCCAACTTCTGTTAGGGCTCTCTTCAGACTGTAAAGCAAACCAAGGCCTTGGACATCCAAAACTACAAAGTGCTGTACTGATCTGAACTTACCTGGGAAAATGTCAACCGTATGTCCAGCTTCCTGCTAGTGGAACAAAATGAAAGACTAAATGACAGCTATAGACATGTTGCCTTGGTTCATTGCACTGCTACAACAGAGTGCCACAGACGAGGTACTTCAAAAAGAGCAGAAGTTCAGTTCTCATGGCTCTGGGGGCTGAAAATTCCAGCAGATTCCACTGTGTGGTGGTGCCTGCTCTCCATCCCCAGCGTGAATCCCCTGGAGGCGAGGAGCAAGGACAGAAGGCAGGAGAGGAAGCTAAACAAAGGCTGTATGCAGCCTCCCTTGTAAGGATCGTAATCCTGCTCATGAGGCGGGAGCTGCCATGGTCCAATCCCATCTTATAGGATTTACATCTTCATATCATCACATTGGAGGGGACACATTGAGACCATACCACATGTATGTGTTCTGCACATATGTAAATACATGTATATCACTACATACAAACTAGCTATAATAAACTAAACATAAATATAATGAAGCTATTATATATAGTATATGTGTATGTGTGTATATAAGGATGTAGACAGATGCATATCTGTCTCTATCCATCTGTTACACACTTGAACAGACCTTTATTTTGAAACCGTTACATAGAGACAAGTACTATTATTTTTACTTGAATATTAATGCCTTATTTTTTTATTATTTTTTTTGACAGGCAGAGTGGACAGTGAGAGAGAGAGAGACAGAGAGAAAGGTCTTCCTTTGCCGTTGGTTCACCCTCCAATAGCCGCCACGGCCAGCGCACCGTGCTGATCCGATGGCAGGAGCCAGGTGCTTCTCCTGGTCTCCCATGGGGTGCAGGGCCCAAGCACTTGGGCCATCCTCCACTGCACTCCTGGGCCACAGCAGAGAGCTGGACTGGAAGAGGGGCAACCAGGACAGAATCCGGTGCCCCGACCGGGACTAGAACCCGGTGTGCCAGCGCCGCAAGGTGGAGGATTAGCCTGTTGAGCCGAGGCGTCGGCCGATTAATGCCTTATTTTTAACATTAAAAGAGGCTTTGAAATCTAGTGACAAATAACTATAAAAATGAGTTCAATTTAAAATCCATCAGTACGTGTTCATTTCAGATCTATAATATTTGGTTTAAAATCAACATGAAAAGCTCCAAAAGCTCAGAAACTTTTTGGGAAGAAATGTGGGAAATATGAAAACAAAAGGAGAATATGGATACATATGATTATTACTGTGTTGTTATTGGTTAAGTTTAAGAATACATAACAAACTATGGCTTGCTTAATCTAGCATTACATTTGTTTTTAAATTATTTGGATGTTGCACAGAGAATACAGTTTACACAAGGGTTTGCCTCCTCTCTCTGAAGCAGAGCAAAACCGTGTACTTACACATTGTTACCAGTGGAGGACACAGATGCCTGCAATGGTGATATGAGTGTAAAATTCAGTGCTAAAACTCAGCTGAATACAGGCATATTCAGGTGTGGCTTGAATATTCCTGATTTGGGGGTCCTAAGGAATATAACAAAATATTTCATCGTTAAGAACAAAAGTGGTGCCAGCATTCTAGCACAGCAGGTGGAGCCTCTGCTTGCTACGTTGGCATCCCCTTATCAGCACGCAGGCTGGAGTCCCAGCTACACCACTTTCCATCCAGCTTCCTGCTAAAGCACCTGGGAAGGCAGCCAAAGATGGCCAAGTACTTGGGCCTCAGCCACTCATCTGGGAAACCCAGTTATTTAAAAAATAGTTTAAAAAGAAAAACATAGACAAAGGTCCATTCACCAGAAATTGATGAGAAGACAAAGGAAAGAGTCAATGGCACAAATACTAACAGCAGATAATCCAAAGCTGTTTATATTTCTTTATCTGAGAATTTTCTCTAACAGCTCCCAGTTGTTAAAAATGTTTAGCTTTGGCAAACAAGAGAAATGGTTCTGATCATCTAGATCCATAGGCATGACGGTGACCCTGGCTGAGAGGGACATGCAACCTGGGACTAAAATTTAGTTAAGATGAAAGACAGAAAACAGAGCTGACTAAATGTCTTCTAATAATATACAATCAAAGGAAATGACTTAAATGAAACATAGAAGAAAACATTGCTGCCCGGGTGTAGGTTATTGCATGCATGTTTTTAGTGCTCTTTATTATTTTTATTTCCAGGAAACACTTTATTTATGGTATACAAACTTCATGCATTTCATAATTACAACTTCATGAATATAATGATTCTTTCCACCATACCCACCCCCCCATCCATACTCCCACCCCTCATCCTCCCCTCTCGCCTATTCTCATTTCTATTTTTTACAAGCTCTATTTTCAATTAACTTTATACGCATACGAATAACTCTATACCAAGTAAGATTTCAACAAATTGTTTGGGAAAAAAACTGCTCCTCAGCAGGAGAGACAAGGGCTGTTCAAAGTCATTGCATCTCAAAGTGTGAATTTCACTTCTACAGATGAACTTTTAGGTGCTCTATTAATTACCACAGACCAAGGAGAACATATGGTATTTGTCCTCTTCAGAATGGTGTATTTCACTGAGTATGATGTTTTCCAGTTTAATCCATTTTGGTGCAAATGACAGGATTTCATTTTTTTTAATTATGCACTACATCCACTTTTATTTTCTTATGCCTTTTTTTTAATTTTTATTACTGCAAGTAGCATTATATGGTATACATATCCCATAATTACCTACCCAGTCTTCAGATGATAAGCATTTGGGTTAATTCCATATCTTAGCTATTACTTAATGAGCTGCAACAAATATGGGGGTACAGATAACTATTTCATATGGTGATGTCATTTCCCTTGGTAAAATCCCAGGAGTGGGATGGCTGGGTCATAGGGTAGGTCCATATACAGATTTCTGAGGCATTTCCATACTGTCTTCCACAGTGGCTGAACCAGTTGACATTCCCATCAACGGTGGATTAGGGTACCTTTTTCCCACATCCTCACCAGCATTTATTGTTTGTTGATTTCTTTATGAAAGCCATTTTTATGGGGTGAGGTGAAACCTCATTGTGGTTTTATTTTCATTTCCCTGGTGGCTAGTGATCCTGAGGTTTTTCATATGTCTGTTGGCCATTTGGATTTCCTCTTTTGAAAAAGACCTGTTTGGGCCAGCTCTGTGGCACAGCCGGTTAAAGCCCTGACCAGAAGAGCCAGCATCCCATATGGGCACAGGTTCTAGTCCCGGCTGCTCCACTTCCCATCCAGCTCTCTGCTGTGGGCTGGGATAGCAGTGGAAGATGGCCCAAGTCCTTGGGCCCCTGAGCCCATATGGGAGACCCAGAAGAAGCTCCTGGCTCCTGGTTCCAGGCTCCAAGCTCCTGGATTCAGACTGGTGCAGCTCAGGCCATTGCGGCCATCTGGGGAGTGAACCAGCAGATGGAAGACATCTCTCTCTGTCTCTATCTCTCTGTAACTCTGTCTTTCAAATAAATAAAATAAAATGTTTTTTAAAAAAAGAAAAAAGTCTGTTTAAGTTCTTTGCCCATTTCTTAACTGGGTTGTTTGTTTAGTTGTTGTGGAGTTTCTTGAGCTCTTTATATATTCTGGATGTTAATCCTTTATCAGTTGCACAGTTTGCAAATAATTTCTTCCATTCTGTAGGTTGCCTCTTCTTTTTGCTGAGTGTTTCTTTTGCAGTGCAGAAGCTTCTCAATTTGATGTAATCACATTTGTCAATTCTGGCTTTGATTTCTTTTGCCTTTGGGGTCTTTTCCAAAAACTCTTTGCCTATGCCAGTGTCTTGCAGAGTTTCTGCAATGTTCTCTAATAATTTGATGGTACTGGGTCCTAGATTTAAGTCTTTAACCCATTTTGAGTGGACTTTTGTAGAAGATGTAAGGTAGGGGTCTTGCTTCATACTTCTGTATATGGAGATCCATTTTTCCCAGCAGCATTTATTGAAGAGACTATCCTTGCTCCAGGGATTATTTTAGATGCGTGAGTTGGTTTCTGTCATTTCTGTTCTGTTTCATTGGTCTATCCATCTGTTTTTATACCAGTACCAGGCTGTTTCAATTTTAACTGCCCTGTAGTATGTCTTGACATCTGGTATTGTGATGCCCCCAGTTTGGTTTTTGTTGTACAAGATTGCTTTATCTATTTATGGTCTCCTGTGTTTCCATATGAATTTTGGCATCATTTATTCTATATCTGAGAAGAATGTCATAATTTCCATGTTATTTTGATTGGTATTGCATTGACTCTGTAAGTTGTTTTTGGTAGTATGGACATTTTGATGATATTGATTCTTCCAATCCATGAACATGGAAGATTTTTCCATTTTTTGTGCCTTTTTCTGTTTCTTTATTTTGTAATTCTCATAAAAGAGATCTATGACATCCTTGGTTAAGTTTATTTTGAGATATTTCAGAAATTTGTTTGATTTCTCTTTTGATTTCCCTAATGACCCACTGTTCATTGAGGAGCATATTATTCAGTCTCCATGCATTTACATATGTTCTAGAATTCCTTGGTTGTTGATTTCCAACTTCATTCCATTGTGATCAGAGAAGTTGCATGGTACAATTTTGATTTTTTTGAATTTGCTGAGACTTGCTTTATGGCCTAGCATGTGGTCTATCCTAGAGAAAGGTCCATGCACTGGTAAGAAGAATGTGTATTTTCCAACTGTAGAATAAAAAGTTCTGTAGATATCCGTTAGGTCCATTTGGTCTATGGTGTCAATTAACACTGCTGTTATATTGCTGATTTTCTGTCTGGTTGACCCACCCATTGGTGAAAGTGGAATATTGAAGTCCCTTATTACTACTGTATTGGAGTCTATGTCTCCCTTTAGACCCAGTAACATTTTTTTAAATAGCTGGATTCCCTGTAATTATGCTCATATATTGATCCCTTTATCATTATGTAGTGCCCTTCTTTGTACCTTTTAACAGTTTTTGTGTTAAAGTCTATTTTGTCTGATACCAGGATGGCTACACCAGCTCTTTTTTGGTTTCCGTTAGCATGGAGTATCTTTTTCCATCCTTTCACTTTCAGTCTGCATGTATCTTTGTTGGTGAGATGTGTTTCTTTTAGGCAGCAAATAGATGGGTCTTGTTTTTTAATCCATTCACCCAATGTGTGTCTTTTAACTGGAGAGTTGAGGCCATTTATATTGAAGGTGACTAGTGATAAATAAAGACTTGGCCCTGCCATTTTTCCATAAATATCCCTATTTTTTACCTTGGATTTTACTGGGAGATTTTCTGCTTTCACCTTCCTTCATAGTGATGACCATGTTTCTGTGTGTAACATATCCTTAAGCAGCTTTTGTAAGGCTGGACAAGTGGTGACAAATTCTTTCAATTTCTGTTTGTTATGGAAAGTATTTACTTCACCTTCATTCATAAATGAGAGTTTTTCAGGGTATAGTATTCTGGGTTGACAGTTTTTTTTTTTTCTCTTAAGACTTGGAATATATCTCACCATTCTCTCTAACCTTGTAGGCTTCCTGTAAGAAGTCATCTGTGTGTCTAATTGGAGATCCTCTGAAAGTAATCTGGCATTTCACTCATGTACATTTTAGAATTCTTTCTTCATATTTTACTGTGGTGAGTTTGACTACAATGTGTTGTGGTGAAGAACTTTTCTGTTCCTGTCTGTTAAGAGTTCTGTGTGCCTCCTCTACTTGGACATTCCTCTCTTTTCCAAATCATGGAAATTTTCTGTAATTATTTCACTAAAAAGGCCTTCTAATCCATTCTCTCTCTTTATGCCTTCAGGAACTCCTAAAACCTATATGTTGGGTCATTTGATAGCAGCCCATAAATCTCTGACACTGTTTTTCAGTTTTCTAATTTCTTCTTCTTTTTGATCTGACTGTAAAATTTCCAGAATTTTTTCTTCTAACTCAGATATTCTTTCCTCTGCCTCACCAAGTCTGTTCTTAAGGATTTCCACCATATTATTATTTGTTCTATTGAATTCTTCATTTCCAATATTTCTTTTTGATTTCTCTTTAAAATCTCAATTCTGTGGAAAAAAAAATTCATTCATGTTATGTATGGATTTCTTTAGTTCATGAATTTGCTTCTGATTACTTCTAAGTAATTCTAAAATCAATTTTTTAATTCCATTGCTGGCATTTTGTCAATCTCTTCATCTTCATGTTCTAGTATTGAAGTATTGTTTTCTTTTGAGGGCATCATGTTGTCTTCTTTATCCTTATTTCTTGAATGGCCATGTTTATTATTAAGCATTTGTGGTGACACTTGTTGTTCTCCCCCCTACCCCGCCACCATGATGGCTTTTCTCTTTGAATTATTCCTCTTTGGCTTAGTGGAGTGTCCACTTTTTCAGTGACTACCCTTAGGCATGTGCTGGGTGTAGTCAGGGAGTACAGTAGTTCAGTGCTCCAGGGCGAGGGAAGTGTCCAAGGTGATACAAGTTGGGTGCGGTAAATCTATTTGGGGGAGGGGGTCAGAGGGGAAGTTTGTTCTACTCTGTTGGCATAGTCTCACACTAACCTTGTCTCCTCAAAGGAGACCAATGCCTGGCTGTTAGTCCCAGTGGGTACAATTTTCATCCACATTGCCACGAAAACCACACAAAGGATCCATGCAATCCTCAGTGTAAACACGAATCCTGAAGCAATGACACTCGCCAGGGACT
Organism: Sylvilagus floridanus; assembly: GCA_949820135.1. Taxonomy (NCBI): domain Eukaryota; kingdom Metazoa; phylum Chordata; class Mammalia; order Lagomorpha; family Leporidae; genus Sylvilagus; species Sylvilagus floridanus. The sequence continues at coordinate 128,271,760 of OX463225.1, forward strand.
CAGTAAGCCCAAGCATGTGGAGTCACCCACAGTGACTGCCCAAAGTCCCAGCCACACTACACATTCCCATGCAGCCACAGTGTTTGCACAGTCCCAGCACACAATCCTCCTGTCAATTCTCCCAGCCAGACTCAGGCAACTCCTCTTGGCTGGTTGCTGGGTGTACAGACACAAGCTAGCACAGCTGTTCTGTACTTCAAAATGGCATCCACTCTCTCTCAGCTAGTTATAGGACACCAGTGCTGGGTGGTCAAGGAGAGAGAAACATGCACCCCTCCCCACTTTTTTCCCTCTAGGTTGGCAGGTACACTGTCACCCACAGGGCTCCAAGCCAGACTCATGCCAGGCTCTTCCTGCAGCTTTATCACTAGTGGCTTGGGATGCCACAGTCTAGTCTCATCTACTCGAAAGCTGGTGCTGAGAAGCTGCGAGGGTCCTGATTTGTGCACAACCACACCCTCCACATAGGTCTACAGTGTCCTTCTAAACTGCCATGTTCTCCCTAACTCTCCCTGAGACTGCACTCTCTCCATTTTGGTTTAAACTATCTTCCCCTAGACTAGAGCAGTAAAATCTCTCCCAATTCCACCATCTTGAAAACTCTCCATATGTACTTTTTTCTTTACAGAATGTTTATCAATAGTGTATGATTCCATAAATACACATTTCCAAGGTTTGAAAGACTTCACCAAAACCTGGGGTAAACACTGATTCAGAATCAAAATAACTAAATTGACCTCTTGATATGATCTTCTAAACCTCAAATCGCTGCAAAGGATCCTTCCATGCATTACTGTTAAAGAGCCAGGAGAAGAGCCCTTATTTCAGTTCAGTGTGGATTCCCTGAGCTCATCTCTCCCACACACTGTACTGCCTTCACCAGGAGCTACAGCTGGAGTCCATGAGTTTCTGCTCCTAAGGAATCTGTCCTCTAAGAAGCCAAAATACTCATACCTGACATGGAGAACAAAATAAAATCATAAAATATTCAGATATGTACCAATGACAATCAAGAGAGAGTCGTGTTTTTGTGAATCTCAAAAAGAGAGATGTTCGACTCACAAAGACTCAGGAAACGCTGTGCATTTTTTCTGGTTGCTCCCATTTCATCCCCACCTGAAGGTGGGAAAGAGGAAACTGTATTAGGAGTGAGTGAAGGGATTGCCCTGTCTAGAATAGCGATTGACATGAGGAGTCAGGGATCAGGATTTACAGTAATAATTGTTGGGTGCCTGTGATGGCAAGGCAATATCATGAGACGTATGGGTGTTGGTGCAGAAATAAATGAGGTATAGGTTCCCACATGGAACAGCCCTTTCCAGTAAAATTTTGTTGCTCCCCATTTCGCCTTTGGGAAACTATAACTTGATTGAAGTCAGGCAGCTACTAAGTGGTGGTGAAGCCAGTATTTAAACTGAGGTCCTGCTAACTATCTGACTACCTGTGTTACATAAGATCTGCACAGCTATAGGAGGCAGCATCAAAATTAGCCTTTAAAATTATAGTTTTGTCTCTTCCATAAATCTGGGTCAGTGGCCACCCAAAGAAGACTGAGAATTGCAGCCCCCTCTTTGAGGCCCAAGAGGCTTCTTCACATCCCGTGGAAGCAGGTGCACTTGCTGTGTTCTGAGGGTGTTCCTGACCCAGAGTATCTTGGCTAACACTGAAGCCAGCCAGAGATGAGCGGTTGCTACTCTTCACAAGATGATCTAACAGCTGAGTTCTAAGAACTACATGAACAAACTCGATTCTTGCATTATTCCACTTACAGATGAAAAAACAGCCCATGGCATCTGCTGACTGAACACATTCAGCTTAATCTCCTCATGGACTCATTATCTCCTTTGCCTAACAGCTGCTGGTAATAATTGATGAGAATTTTTTGGCAAATGCAGAATCTGAGTGCATTATGTCTAACAACACCATAATGTTACCACCTAGTGGTTAAATATAAACTAACTTCCCATACCAGTGTGAGGAAGGAATGAGATCCTATGCCCCGATGTCCTTCCCACTATATCATTTTTTGTTTTGTTACACTTTTTTTCAACTGAGATCATATCAGAGTCTATTTTCCATGATGATAAGAAAGGGTTGCACCTGCTGAACCTTAAGCTCCAGGAAGGAGGAGCACCCATTGGCATACAATAAATATTTGTTGAATGAGTAAATGAACCCTCTCTTTTTTTCTCACCTAACTTGCTCTACTCTATACCAACTTTAAGAGAGTTAGCAGGGTGATACCAGTGTCCACTATCAACATGCTTGGTTCAAGTCTGCCTCCTCCACTTCAGATTCAGCTTTCTGTTAACGTGCACCCTTGGAAGGCAGCAGATGATGGCCCAAGTACTTGGGTTCATGCTACCCACATGGGAGACGTATTGAATTCCAGGTTCCTGGCTTCAACCTGGCCCATTGTGGGCATTTGGAAAATGAAACTTTCTCTTCTCTCTCTCCCTCTCTCTCTCTCTCTCTCTCTCTTTCTCTCTCTCTCTTTCTCTCTCTGTCTCCTCCCCACCCTGCTTCTTGCCATCTTTCAAATAAGATAGAAATAAATAAAACATTTAAAAATAAAAGAGGTAATTTCTCATATGCATAAATATAACAGGCAAATGTCTCCTAAGTGCAACTTTGGGGATCATAGAGTTGCTGGATGGAAATTGGTGTCGTGGATAATTTTATCATATGACACTATCAATCCCTTAGTTGATTATGTTGAAGAACTAAGGCACTGTTATTACTGTGTACTAAAAGATTTAAGACAAATATAACTTCTGAGTCCTATTCTGAAGGCTTACCAGAAAGAGAAAATATCCCTAAGAGAAACTAAGCAGAAAATTGGGAGTGGCCTAGCTAACAAGAATTATAGGCACATGGTATGTGGTGCTGTTCTTCCCAGTTTCCTGTTCTCTCCTGTATGAGAGTGGTGTACAACCCTTCTCTTGTTCTGCCACTTTGTGAATCAAGGCTATGAGGGGTCTGCATAAAGGTCATGGCAAATGTGTATTATGAAAAAGCTATGCATAGATTTCAATTATTTTGCATCAAGTAAAATTATTTTTGAATCCTATTTTTCTATGGTTGTTTTCAAGTACACTCATATTTCCATGCTTCCTGGTCAGGCTTGGCTAGCTCACTTGATCTGCATAATGGAATATGAATGGAATAATGCACATGACTGGCTCTTTTGGCCTCTTGTATTCATGGCTCTTGCCTTCTGCTGTGAGAACAGGATGTTCTGTATTGCTGCCCTTCATGAGCTAAGAATCCTCAAATGCACTGAGCTGTGATGTTCACAGCACAGAAGCAAACTATCGAATGAAGGAAACAAAACCTTTGGGATTTGGTCTGAGCAGATCAAGAAAGCACAAATAAGTTTTGTACTGCAAACTCCAATATCACCCATGTCCGATGCATAGCCATCTTTCCTTCAACTTATCTCATTGGAGGTGGAGGGTTGCAATCGCCTGATGGAGGAAGCAAATCTCAAGCCTCGTTCATAAGTGGATATCCTTGCTATGTTGGTGCAAGCTGAAAATGAATGACCTGGAAGGAGAGCCCAGACGTGAAGTTCTCCCAGGGGGCGGAACCGAAAAGCAATGCCCTTGGCTACTGACCTTGTATGGAAAGGAATGGGACCTATTGGGACTCCTGCACAAAGGACAATGGACTGACTGATCTGAGTCCCAGAAGAAGCAAGATTGGAAGACGAGAGGCAAGAACGTTTAAGGAAGAGGCCTATGATTGGACCCCGTGGAGTGAGATCTATGTGTCTCATGTTTACACCCAGGAGAAAGGAGCCCATCAGCAACCCCGCAGAGATTTTTCCCTCCCTCTCCAGACCTGCTCCTGGGCCACCGCTTGATTCATGCCATGAGTCCTCAGGGGCCAAGGTATCAAAGACAGATGCTATGCATCTGCCCAAGCGCATGGATCCCTCATTACTAAGGCTGATCTAGCTCCCGCCGCTGCCGGATGTCCAGAGTGCAGCAGCAAAGACCAGCAGCAAGCTTGGGTGTGGCACCTTAGAGAGGGCAGCAGCTTGTCCTTAACTGAATCCTGTTCGGGATGTGATTTTCTTTCCTTGCTTGCTGTGCCTCTCCAAGGGCACACAGATTACCTGATCCACCAGCGTGGGATCCCGCACAGCATCACTACGGACCAAGAGAGTCTACACAACCAGCAGTGTGATCCAGACAAGTTTCCCACTCTCTCTAAGCCTTGACTGCTTCATCCATAAAGTGAGAAACTTAATAGTCACTGAACTTACTATAATACATACAAGGAAATGAATGTATATGGGGAGTCTGAAAAGTGCATGGAATATTGGAAATAAAAGATAAGCTTATTTCACTGAAATCCATGCACAGTTTTTTCAACACACATTTTCCAGGAACTTTTTTTGAAGACTCCTTGTAGTGAATTTCAATGCCATGTCCCAAAGCCATGGCTTATTTTCTCTTTCTGCTACAAGTTAGGGGGATGAGGGTGATGGAGGACAATGCCTGGATCCTCCATAAATTTTTGCTGTCATATCAGGGAGAGATTTCAGGACTCTGAAGTTACAAGGAGACTGACACTGCCAGCGACACAACGTCATCTGCTCATTGATCACCAGGAGTTCCACTCTCAGTGGCCTCTCCCTTCACCTTGAGGCTAATCTGGGAGGAATCCATTTTGCTGAAAATGTCTGCTTTATTATACTGAAAAGGTTACTCTTGTGTGTCAGATGATATAATATCTCAAATAGTTATAGCTCTTTTTTTCTTTAAATATTTATTTACGTGTCTGAAATAGTCACAGAGAAAGAGAGAGAATCTTCCATTCACTGATTCACTCTCCAATTGGCTGCTATGGGTGGGGCTGGGCCAGGCCAAAGCCAGGAACCTAGAACTCCATCACTTGGGCCACTTCTACTGCTTTCCCAGGCGCATTAGGAAGGAGCTGTTTTGGAAGTGGAGTAGCTGGGACTCAAACCAGTGCTTGTATGAGATGCTGGTTAATCTGCTGAGCCACAATGCTGGCCACAGGTGTAACTCTTAAGACAGGAAGTCAACACGGTACCCTGCCCAGTTTCTCCATGAAGTCCAAAAGAAGATGAGCAAAGTTTTCAAGGGAGATTAGTGAAAAGAACTATGAAAATCCATTTAGTTGTATTCTCAAAATGAGCAGTTTGTGGTATGTAAATTGTATTTCAATAAAGTTGTTTTTTAAAGAACACATTCAGAAGTCCTCGGAGCCAGTACTGTGGCATAGCAGGTAAAGCCATCACCTGCAGTGCTGGCATCCCATGTGCATGCCTGTTTGTGTCCCGGCTGCTCCACTTCTGATCCAGCTCCCTGCCAATACACTTGGGAAAGCAGCAGAAGATGACCCAAATCCTTGGGCCCCTGCTCCTCCGTGGGAGACCCGGAAGTGGCTTCTGGCTTTGGACCAGCCCAACTCCAGCCATTGTGGCCATTTGGGGAGTGAACCAGTGGATGGAAGATCTCTCTCTCTCTCTCTCTCTCTCTCTCTCTCTCTCTCTCTGTAACTCTTTCAAATAAATATAAATCTTAAAAAAAGAAATCTGTGAGAAAACAAAGGATCTCTGAAGACCATGACAGATCTTAGATTTATCTCTAGATTGCCCCTAACCTATTAGATTTAATGGAATTACACTATAATTTAGTCTTCTCTCTTCTATTCTGAACTACCAACTAAAAGTCATATTATTTCCTTGCATAGCAAATATAGACACACTGGATAACTCCACAGCTGTTTTTTCATGCAAGAGGTCTTCAAAAGTTCAAGGAAAAGCCACATTATGAAACAACTGTGCATCGAGACTTCAACATTTCTTGCACCAAGATAAACTTATCTTTGAATTCTATTTTCCATGAATGTTTTTGAAGCTCCTTCTTCCTTAGCATTCAATTCTCTGACTCATCCCCCAGTCGTGGACCAGCTCAGAAGAGCCAGTTATTAAATATCGAGGCAGTGGGGCCGGTGCTGTGGCATAGCAGGTTAAAGTCCCAGTCTGCAGTGCCAGTATCCCATATGGATCCATCTCTCTGCTATGGCCTGGGAAAGCAGAAGATGGCCCAAGTGTTTGAGCCCCTGCACCCACAAGGGAGACCCAGAAGAAGCTCCTGGCTCCTGCCTTTGCATTGGCTCAGCTCTATCCATTGTGGTCATTTGGGGAGTGAACCAGCAGATGGAAGACCTTTTCTCTCTCTCTCTCTCTCTCTCTCTCTCTGTGTGTGTGTGTGTGTGTGTGTGTGTGTGTGTAACTGTCTTTCAAATAAATAAAATAATTTTTTTAAAAAAAGTTGTAAGCAATTGCTAAACACAGCTGTTATTAAAAATTAAGCTAAACTATGGCCGGCGCCGTGGCTCACTTAGCTAATCTTCCACCTGCGGCGCCAGCATCCCATATGGGCACCGGGTTCAAGTCCCGGTTGCTCCTCTTCCAGTCCAGCTCTCTGCTGTGGCCCAGGAGGGCAGTGGAGGATGGTCCAGGTGTTTGGGCCCTGCACCCACATGGGAGACCAGGAAGAAGCACCTGGCTCCTGGCTATGGATCGGCGCAGCACTGGCCATGGCAGCCATTTGGGGAGTGAACCAATGGAAGGAAGACCTTTCTTTCTGTCTCTCTCTCTCAAACTGTCTATAACTCTACCTGTCATATTTAAAAAATTTTTAAATTAAGCTAAACTTTAAATACATTATACTAAATACAAAGGTGGTATACCACAACCTTATCCCTTCCTAGTTACTCTACTGTGTTGCTATTGTTTATGCTTGTAAGCTTATATCTTAAGCCTGTCTGCTGAGGTTATCTATGTCTATTGGAGAGAAGAAGGCAAGCCTACTGAAAGAGACCTGGGAAGTAGGGAGAGACTGGCTGCTGTAACAGCATCTAGGAGCTCCAGGTCGCCCATATGGGATGCTTGCGCCCCACAGTTTGCACCCCATAGGTTATGTATGTGAGGCTAGCAGTTACCACCCATCTAAGCATTTACCCCAAAAGATCTTGCACACCATGGCCCCATCAGCAGGCTCAGCATTCCCACAAAGCAAGTTTCTGCTGAGCAGTGTGGCCGTCTCTGTTATTTCTCCGCCCAGAGAGAGCGAGAGGACCGTGGCGAAGCCTCTAAGAACCTATGGGCCTCACCACTGCAGGGGGCAGCTGTTTGCTCACCAGCCTGTGTCTTCTGCTGCATGCTCACAGAGACTGGGCTCTGGGAGAAGCTCCCCAGCTTGCACGTCTGTTTCTTATTAATCCTGCAACACTAATGAATGCAATAATGTCTTTTCCATTTTCATAATTTTATTAACGATAATTGTATGTATTTACGGGGTACAATGTGGCCTTTCGACACATGGAAACAGTGTGTACCCATCAAATTGGGGTAATTAATGTTTCCCCTTTGTCTTTATGATGGGTGCCATGGAGCTCCTCTCTGCTGTTGAACGGAACACAGATTTGTGACATTATTGCTGGGCTAGTTTTGCTGGTTAATAAGTGTCTCTAGATTTTCATTATATTGTCAATGTACTGAAGTTTTCACAAATTATAAATGTAATCTTATACCAAATGGCCTTTTTCTCCTGGCTTCTCTGGAAACATCCTTTCGATCTCACCTGTATTACTTTCCCCCTGGCATGGTCTAATCTCTGATCTTTTCTCTAAACTACATGCATTTGAAAGGTAACTAACTCTTCCCCTTCTTTCTACTTATTTCAGCTCAGCTCCCAAGTGGGCGTCAACGCCACCTGCTCCAGGAAGTTCCCCTAATCACTGCAGCTCTGCCCCAAACTACCCATGGGAAGCAGGTGTGCAGCGGAAGGGACTGCTTTGCCTCTGGCTTGTTTTGGGTTCTTGCACAGGCATGAAGATTTTCCTTTTCTGAGAGAGGAATAGCTTTCCTCTTGGCTATCATGGAATTCAGTAGGCAATTTTTTTTAAGATTTATTTAGGCCGGTGCCACGGTTCAATAGGCTAATCCTCCACCTTGCAGCACCAGAACACCGGGTTCTAGTCCCAGTCAGGGCGCCGGATTCTGTCCAGGTTGCCCCTCTTCCAGTCCAGCTCTCTGTTGTGGCCCAGGGGTGCAGTGGAAGATGGCTCAAGTGCTTGGGTCCTGCACCCCATGGGAGACCAGGAAAAGCACCTGTCTCCTGGCTTCCGATCAGCACGGTGCGCCGGCCACAGTGGCCATTGGAGGGTGAACCAATGGCAAAAAGAAGACCTTTCTCCCTGTCTCTCTCTCTCACTGTCCACTCTGCCTGTCAAAAAAAAAAAAAAAAGATTTATTTATTTATTTGAGAGGCAGAGTGAGAGAGAGAGAGAGAGAGAGAGAGAGAGAGGTCTTCCTTCTGCTGGTCCATTCCCAAATGACTGCAATGGACAGAGCTGGGCCAGTCTGAAGCCAAGAGCCAAAAGCCTTTTCCAGGTCTCCCTCATGGGTTCAGGGCCCAAGCGCTTGAGCCATCTTATAAATTGTTCCCAGGCCATTAGCAGGGAGATAGATTGGAAGAGGAGCAGCTCGGACACGGACATGAACTGGCACCCATATGGGACACTGGTGCCATAGAGGTTTAACCTACTACACCACAACACCAACCCTAAGGCAATTATTTTTAAGGACAAGTTCATTAATGTCCACAATCAATATGATCTAAAAAGACAAATGTAGCAAAATTCACAAGTATATAAAATAGTTAATAAAATAAAAATGTTATGCATTGAACATAATTTTCCATTAATGTTTCCCTCATTAAGCACTTGTTAAGTTTTTTTTGGAAATTTTAACAGACATAAAACTTGTCCATATTTTATGGAGTACTATGTGATGTTTTGATGTTTTGGGACATGTATACATTGTATAGTGTTCAGCAAAGATAGATTTATTTCATCAAACATTTAGTATTTCTTTATCATAAAAACATACCAAATCCTACCTCCTGGCTTTTTCTGTAGAGAAATACACAGTGCAGAGACATTATCTGTGGTCAGCTGTGTCTGGTCCCTTCTGTATCTCCCCTGCTTATTCCTACACTGAGTGGTGGGGCTCCCAGCGTCCTCGCTCCTGACTTATCTGGAAAGCAGAAGTGAGGCCAGCCCCCTAAAAAGCTGACTTGATGTGTCTCATTCCAAAGCCCAGGCTTTTTTTGAAATATCAACGATACGTATTTTACAAATAAGAGTCTTATTAATCATCTCACCTAGATTTTAAAAATCCTCATAGTATTTTTTTCTAATGGTGCTATACATAAGAAGAACAAGTGAATTCCAAAAGAGTTGCTTCCTAGCTTATTATTCTACTCCATTTAGGGGCCCAGCACCACCTCCTACACTCACCCTTTATACAGAGCTCCTGCACTACTCAGATCAGACAGCAGAGGGAGCGCTCAGCCGTCAGCCCTCCCTCACTAGGCAGGGCGTGGGCTTTGAATGAAGCTGCTATCCTGTATTCTCTCATCCAAAACCTAGTTCTCAAACCCTGAAAATTAAGAAGAGCGAGGAAAAGGGAGGAAGTGGAAAAAACACAGGACGCTCCAGAGAGAAAAACGCCGTAGTCATTCGGGCTGGGCATAGGGAGCAAGGAGAGGTCACAGAGGAAAAGCCACCGAGTCTGCAAGCCAGGCAGAGGTGGCATGGTGGCTGGGGCGCCTGCCTCTGGTTCCACATCTGCCGCTTACTAGTCCATGAGATCATGGGAAAGGTCCTTAATCGACCTAAGCCTCGGCTTTGTCATCGGTAAGACAGCAAAAATAATACTGCCCCGCTGATATCATAGGATTGTTGCAAGGATCAATAAGATGATGGGAGAGAAAGTCCTCTGAAACATTGGAGCCTGTATGAAAGTCCTTCAAAAAGTTCATGGAAAACAGACTTTAAAGGTAAGTTTATTTTGGTGCAAAAAAAAAAAATGAAATCCATGCTTACGAGTGCATGCTCGGACCACTGATGACCATTTGGGGAGGGGGCAGCAGGCAGGGGTGTAAGGGAGTTGACGTGCACTAGGTTCCTGCACCAGAAAACACTTCCAGAGCCTCAGAGGTACAAATGCATCAAAGATGGTAACACACAGGCCAGAGACAAGGTGACTTATGAGCCACCTGTTTGCTGGGTCACCCCAGATCAAGCCAGGGCTGTGCTGTTTTCAAAAACAAAGAAAATAAAAATCCATAACTGTCTCTCTCTGGAGGTGAGTGGGCTCAGCCCTGGTTCTGCATGGATCATTCCTTCATTTTTTTAAAGATTTATTTATTTATTTGAAAGGCAGAGTTACAGAAAGAAAAGAAGAGAGACAGAGAAAGAGGTCTTCCATCTGCTAGTTCACTCCCCAAATGGCCGGGACAGCCAGAGTTGGGCCGATCCAAAGCCAGGAGCCAGGAGCTTCCTCCAGGTCTCCCATGTGGGTGCAGGGGCCCAAAGACTTGGGCCATCTTCTACTGTTTTCCCAGGCCATAGCAGAGAGCTGGATCAGAAGTGGAGCAGCCGGGACTCGAACCAGTGCCCGTATGGAGCACCAGCGATTCAGGTGGCAGCTTTACCCACTACGCCATGGCGGCCCCCCTTCATTTTCTAAGACTCACTTTCCTGTGAAAAGAAGAGGAACAGCAGTGCTCTCTGATGTGCAGATCAGCTCTGTGAGACGATGGAGTTCTTCCTCGTCTCCCTCATCCTCTGCTGGTTTTGCACTTGCTCACAGAGTACAGAACACAGCTCCAAATCTTCCTGGCTGGAGCCACAGGCACCTACATCCTCACTCTGTGGGGTTCCCTGGGCAGCCACAGAGCCACAGCCCACAGTGGGGCTGTCACCAAGAGGATAGGTTTTAGGCCAGAGAAAGTTATGGCAACAGGGGCAGAGAACCTGCACCAGTTTGCAGGCCTGAGCTTCAGGCTTGTATTTCAGGAGATGCTCCAGGAAACCAAAGCTGGCCACGTGGTGCTCAGAGGGGCCAGGCAACCACACACCAGGAGAGCTGCAAGAGGGGTCCCCTCTCCCCCTTTCCTGCATCCTGCACTCTCCCCTAACCCTTGCAGTAAATGTTCCAGCAAGCTGCTCCTTGGGAGGCTTGTCTTTCTCCTATTTATTTATTTTATTTGAAATGCAGAGTTACAGAGAGGCAGAGGCAGGGAGAGAGAAAAAGGTCCTCCATCTTGTGGTTCACTCTCCAACTGACCACAATGGCCGGAGCTGCGCCGATCCAAAGCCAGGAGCCGGGAGCTTCTTCCGGGTCCCCCACGTGCACGCAGTTGCCCAAGGAGTTGGGCCTCCCTCTACTGCTATCCCAGGCCATAGCAGAGAGCTGGATCGGAAGAGGAGCAGCTGGGACTTGAACTGGCGCCCATATGGGATGCCGGCACTGCAGGTGGCAGCCACAGCACCGGCCCCACAGCACCGGCCCCAGATGTCTTGCTTTCACATAAGCCTCCTAGCTGTTGATCCACCCTCACCCTCTCACTTGTCAAATGGTGTGTTCACATTTGCGGGTTGAAAATAAGGTCCACCTGTATTTCACAATTAGAAACTTCTTTTTTAAAAAAATTCAAAGTTGATAAATAGAAATCATTGTAAGATCAGCTGGGCTTATATTGCTGGTAAGAAAGATTATCCAAGGGATCGGCATTGTGGTGTAGCGGGAAAACCCACTCTCTCCAATACCAGCATCGCAGATGGGCACCAGTTCAGGTCCTGACTGGGAAAAGCAGTGGAGGATGGCCCAAGTGCTCGGACCCCTGCGTTCATATGGGAGATGAGGATGGAAGAAGCTCCTGGCTTCTAGCTCCAGCCTGACTCCGGGAGTGACCAGCAGGTGTAACTCTTTTAAAATAAATAAACAAATCTTTATAAAATACTATACAGGAGCTGGCACTGTGGCACGGCAGGTTAAAGCCCTGGCCAGCAATGCCAACATCCCATAGGGGCACCGATTCAAGTATGATTGCTCGTCTTCCAATCCAACTCCCTGCTAATGTGCCTGGAAAGCAGCAGAGGATGGTCCAAGTCCTTGGGCCCCTGCACCCACGTGGGAAGACCTGTAAAAAGGGCCTGACTCCTGGCTTCAGATCAGCTCAGCTCCAGCCATTGCAGCCATTTAAGGAGTGAACCAGTGGATGGAAGACCTCTTTCCCTCTCTGTGTGCCTCTAATTCTCTCTGTAACTCTTTCAAATAAATAAAATAAATCTTAAAAAAAAAAAGTTTATACAAAACTTGGAAATCAGGCAAAAGGAGTACCACATGCCCTTTCAATATCACACTGGCGCTCTGTGTAACAGGCCCATGTGTGAGAGAGAGAGAGAGAGAGAGAGAAAGTCTCCCATCCCCTGGTTCACTCCCCAGATGGCTGTAACAGCTGGAGCTGCGCCAATCCAAAGCCAGGAGCTTCTTCCAGGTCTCCCAAGCAGGTGCAGGGGCCAAGGACGTGGGCCATCTTCTACTGCTTTCCCAGGCCATAGCAGAGAGCTGGATCAGAAGTGGAGCAGCCGGGACTTGAATCGGCGCCCATATCGGATGCTTGCACTGCAGGTGGCGGCTTCACTAGTTATACGAAGGCATCGGCCCCAACTATTCGTTATTGATTGGTGCCTAGACACTATGAAGTTAGATAACAACTTGCAGTATTTCATCAGGTAAGAATGCAAATAATTTTTATACTATTGAAAAGATAACCACAAAGTTATGGTGTTGTTACCCTGTAAAATATTAACAGGGTTTATAATCTAACCCGGCACTCAACATTCTGTCTCTAGTGTCTAAACATTTTTGAAATATTCTTGAGACCAGCTTTACCATCTGATTCCTTTGCTACCAAGTTGAATAAATCTATTATGTGTGCATTCTGTATTTGAAGAACAGTATTTTAAAAAAAAATTTAGAGTCATTCTTGGACATCCTTCTGCTCATTCCCCACTGCTGCCTCAGCAATGGAAGATCAAACTCCTGATTATATATCACAAACCGGAAGTGGCTGCCATAAACAGTCTTGCTATGATTACCAGAAAGAATAGTTAATTATTATGTCCTTAAGTGAATGGAGTTATCTTCAGGACAATGAATCTCCACCATCTAACACGCATGCAACAACACCCACTGCTGTGGGGCAGCCTGTCCTGTTCCCGGCAGGTGCACTTTGCCGATTTACTTTCCCGTGCCTACGCCCGGAGGCAGAGCTACTCAAGATTTCTCCCTCCATCGGCACTGATGTGTTGAGGGCATCCTATCTGTCAGGGACCACTCTGGCTACCACAGTCACAGCCATCAATGTGACAGACTAAGTCCCTGTACCCATGGAGCCTGCATTCAGTGGAGAGGCAGACAACAGCAAACAAGAAAAAAAAATAGAGGATGTCAGATGGAGAGAAGTCTGAAGATGACACCCAAGCAGAACACAGGAGGTAGGGGATCTGGGGTGTGGGGGAGCTGCTGTGTTACAATGAGTGGTCACAGCCTCCTCTGGATGGTGACATTCAAATGGAGACCTAGTGAGATAAAGACAAGAATTTTCCAAGGTAAAGGAGTAGTCAGTGCCAAGACTCTAAAGGGGTAGATGACCTGGGGGAAGAGGGTCTTTAACACCGTAAAACACACAGTAATGGGGCCAGTGTTGTGACGTAGCAGGTTAAGCTGCTGCCTAGGGTGCCTCCATTCCATATGTGTGCTGGTTTGGTTCATGTCCCGGCTGCTCTACTTCCGATCCAGCTCCCTGCTAATGTGCCTGGGAAAGCAGCAGAGAATGGACCAAGCGATTGGACCTCTACACCCACGTGGGAGACCTGGAAGAAGCTCCTGGCTTGGACCTGGTCCAGCCTCAGCCATTGCAGCCTGAGGAGTGAACCAGTGGATGGAAGATTTTCTCTCTCTCTCTCTCCCTCCCTCCCTCCCTCCCTCCCTCCTTCCCCCCACCCATGTGTGTGTGTGTGTGTGTGTGTGCGCGTGTAACACTGCCTTTCAAATAAATAAATAAATCTTAAAAAAAAAAACAGACACAGTAATAGGTGTGGATTTTATACCACTTGGAGAATTTTCAGTAGAGGAGGAGTCTTGCCTTTTTACAACACTCTGGCATTGGGTTGAGAACAGGCTGTAGGGAAGAAAGATGCAAGGGAGGAGACCAGCCACGAGGTTATGGGCAGAGGTCTAGGGTAGAGATAGTGGTGGTTTACTCCAGGATGGTGATGGGAAGCCAAATACACCCTTGATATTGTGAAGACAAAGCTACAGGTTTCCCTAATGGATTAAAAGAGAAAGACAAGAATAACTTGGTCAGAGCAATTAGAAGGATTATTATTATTATTATATTAATGACATGGGAAGATTATAGGAGGATAATTTGGGAGTAGTATCAGGATTTCACATTTGGACAGATTTAGTTTGTGATGCATCTTAGATATCCACATAGAAATTTCTGGCAAGCAGGTGAACGTATGAGTGTGAAGTTCAGAGCAGCCCACACTGGAGCACAGCAGTGGGACTCATTTCAGACGTGGGTGTGTTACGTCAGAGGAACAGGTGAAATAAGGAAATGAGTGCAGAGAGAACTCTCAGAAGTGACGTCAGAGGCATTCAGATGCTCAGAAGTATAGGAGATGAGGGAGGGAAAAGCTGACAAGATGCAATAAAAGAAAAAAAATGAGCATGATATCCTGGAAGCCAAATAAAGTTTCAAATACAGAGCCATGACAGATACTCAAACAGATCCTTGTATTCCAGTCTTCGTAGCAGCGGTACTCACAACAGCCAAAAGATGGAAACAACCCAGATGTCCACCCACTGACGATGGAAAAACAAACACAGGTTATACACGCAGTAGTATTCAGTCCCGAAAAGGAAGTTCTGGCCCACGCTTCAACATGGATAAAACTCGAAGTCATTGTGCTCAGTGAAATAAGCCAGAAACACACAGACAAATGTTGTGGGACTGCACTTACATGAGGTACCTAAAATAGGCAAATTCATAGAGACAGAGAGTTGAATGATGGTTGTGGGCAGAGTGATGCTGGAATGGGAGTTATTGTTTAACAGAGTTTTGTTTAGATTTGAGATAATGAAAAAAAATGTAGAAATGAACAGTGGTGGTGCCTGTATAATATGTTAATGCCACTGATTTCTACACTTAAGGTGGTTAAAATGGTAAATTTTATGATGCATATTTTTCCCCAGAAGATTTTTATTTAAGGAATACAAAATTCATGCATTTCATAAATGCAATTTTAGGAACATAGTGATTCTTCTCACCATACCCAACCTCCCACCCACATTCCCAACCCTCTTCCTCCTCCCTCTCCTATTCCCATTCTTATTTTTTACTAAGATCTATTTTCAATTAAATTTACACATGTACACTTAACTCTATACTAAGTATATTTCAGCACATAATATGAAAAAAAGGTTCCTCAACAGTAGGGATAAGGCTGTTCCAAGTCATTGCATCTCAAAGTATCAATTTCACCTTTTAGGTACTATTAGTTATCACGCGTCAGGGAGAACATGCGGTATCTGTCCTTTTGGGACTGCCTTATTTCACTAAGTATGATATTTTCCAGTTTTATCCATTTTGTTGCAAATGATAGAATTTCATTTTTTAAACCTCTCTGTAGTATTCCATTGTGTACATATCCCATAATTTCTTTATCAGTCTTCTGTTGATGGACCTTTGGGCTGATTCCATATCTTAGCTATTGTGAATTGAGCTGCAATAAACATGAGGATACAGATAACTCTTTCATATGCAGAAATCATTCCCATTGAGTAAATGCTCAGGAGTGGAATGGCTGGGTCATAGGGTGGGTCTATATTCAGATTTCTGAGGTGTCTCCATACTGTCTTCTACAGTGGCTGTACCAGTTTACAGTCCCACCAACAGTGGATTAGGGCTCCTGCCCTTTTCCTCACATCCTCACCAGCATGTGTTGCTTGTTGAATTCTGTATGAAAGCCATTCTAATGGGGGTTTATTCAGCATTTCCCTGACAGCTAGTGATCCTGAGCGTTTTTTCATGTGTCTGTTGGCCATTTGGATTTCCTCTTTTGAAAATTGCCTATTTCAGTCCTTTGTCCATTTCTTAACCGGGTTGTTCTGTTGTTGTTAAGTTTATTGACCTCTTTATATATTCTGGTTATTAATCCTTTATCAGTTGCATAGTTGGCAAATAATTTCTCCATTCTGTCAGTTGGCTCTTCACTTTGTTGAGTGTTTCTTTTGTTGCATATAGTTCACCATAATTACACACACACGGTGTGACATGACCAAGTTTGTGAAATGCTGCTGCTGTATCAAGTATATTACTGGTCTATGGCTGCAGTAAACAGCAACCCAAACCTAGGTACTTGAAGCATCCATTTCATTGTGCATGATTCTGTGGGTCAACAATTAGAATAATTCAGCCGGGTCGTACCTCTGCTGGTCTTACTTGGAGTCACATATGCAGCCTGGGCTGGGAGCCGGCAGTTGCTGACAGCCTTATTCACAGAATGTTAGCACTGGATGCTGTGCAGTATTTCTTCTCCACATGGCCTCTCCAGCAGGAGAGCTCAGACTTCTTAGCAAGTAGGGGTCAAGAGAGCAAGAGTCAATGAGCCAGTGCTGATGAAGCCTCTGCTTGCTCCAGACTTGTTAATGTCCCCTTGGTCAAAGCAAGTCCCATGGCCAAAGCCCTCAGCTGATGCAGGAGGTTACCACACAGGTATAGATTCTAAGGGGAATGAGTCTTGGGGGAACGTGAGTGTGCAGGCTACCATGGTCAAGTAAGATACAGACTGAGAACTGAAGGTTCAATTTGGCAATATGGACTCTGACAACTGTGACAAGCTCTGTTGTAGAACAGTGTTGGGGAAAGCAAGCATAATCTATGCTGATCAGAGTAACTCAGTAGATGAGAAATCACATTCAGGGGCCCATTACCTCTCTATAACCTCTGCACGAAATCTGATAACATCTCCTTAAAAAAAAAAAAAGATTTATTTATTTATTTATTTGAAAGGCAGAGTTACAGAGAGGCAAAGGCAGAGAGAGAGGTCTTCCATCCACTGGTTCACTCCCCAGATGGCTGCAACGGCTAGCACTGAGCCAATCTGAAGCCAGGGGCCAGAAGCTTCTTCTGGGTCTCTCACGTGGCTGCAGGAGCCCAAGCACTTGGCTCATCTTCTACTGCTTTTTCCAGGCCATAGCAGAGAGCTGGATTGGAAGCGGAGTAGCTGGGACTTGAACCTGCACCCATATGGGATGCCATTGCCGCAGGCAGAAGCTTAGCCCACTGCGCCACAGCGCCGGCCCCTGATAACATCTTTAAAACTTTCCAGGCCAAAATTAGCTTACAATGTTTGAAGGTTGGATGTTTAAGGATTCCATCAAGCATGTGCTAAAACTGATCTAAAATTGCTTAATAAAGAAAAATCTGACTCTGTCCACAGTTGTCCTTATGTTCAGGCCACCTAACTTTTCAAAGATTTGTCTATTTATTTGAAAGGCAAAGTGATAGAGGCAGAAAGAATTCTTCTGTCCAGTGACTCACTCCCAAAAAGCCCACAGCAGCCAATGATGGACTAGGCTGAAGCCAGGAGCCCAGGACTTCATCCAGGTCTCCCATGTGGGTGGTAGGGACTCAGGTACTTGGGCCATCATCCACTGCCATCCCCAAAGCATTAGCAGGATAGATTAGATTGGAAGTGGAGGAGCCGACTAGAACCAGCACTCAATATGGGATGCAGGCAACCCAAATGACAAGTTAACCACTGCACTACAACACTCGCCCCTCACTTTATTTTAGTAATTATATAGTTGTACATCAATTCCTCACCCTGATAACGTGGATTCCAAAGCACTTAAAATTGTCCAGTGGGCAATATAAACACTAGCATTTCAGAATCCCACTAGAAAATTGCATCCTTTCTAGTTCCCAGCAAAAGCTAGGCTGAGAGCAAATAAACAAATAAGCTTTCATCTGCTCCTCTGAAATCTAAATTCACTTCTTGGATCAAGATGTGGACACCTAGGGAGTAAATACTAGGCTTCATGCATTCATTATTTAAACATCTTCATTGAGCTATATTTTGATATTATCACTCAGTGTTTCCAAAGAAACAAAAGGTTCATGGAAAAATGGAGCTAAAAGATAAAAACATAAAATAGAAGCTTGATTTTGTAACATAAGTACTGTCAAACTCAAGACAGTCTTGGAAATGATGACGGCAGCCATTTAGTTCATACGTAAAGAACGGAGGGTCCTGGGAATTTATCTATATCCTATGTCCTGTTTTTACATTATTAACTGACGTGGGTGTCCTTTGAACATTTTTAAAGATTAGGAAATAAATTAAAAGTTTGAAGGAGCTAAATCAGGGCTGTAAGTTGGGTGCCTACTGATTTTCCATAAAAACCCTCAAAAATTACCCTTGTAATTTTAGTCGCCACTTGGACTCCACATGCCATGTGGGAGCGCAGACACCACTCAGCTGAGGGCTCGGCTACACCACTTCCAATCCAGCTTCCTGCTAACATGCATCCTGGGGGGGCAGCAGACGACAGCTCAAGTGGTTGGGTCCCTGCCACCCATGTGGAAGACCTGAATTGAGTTCCAGGCTCCTGCTTCAGCCTGGCCCAGCTCTCTTACTCTTTCTAGTTCAAATAAAAATAAAATTAGTAAAATAGTAAAAATTGTTTAAAAAATAAAAATGCCTTGAGTACCCCCCAAAATCTATGACATTTGCTCTTGACCAGTCTGCTTTGGCCTTGTTTGGATCACTTCTACCTCTTGGTAGCCATGGTTTTGATTGTGCTTTGTCTTCAGGATAGTACTGCTAAAGCCATATTTCATCTCCTATTCCAATTATTTCAGTAAGTGTTTTAGATTTTGATCCCACTTGTTTAAAATTTCCATCAAAAGCTCTGGACTTGTGTGCAGTTGATCTAGGCACAAGGGTTTTGGCACCCATCAAGCAGAAATGCTGTTACACTTTGATTTTTCAGTCAGAATTATGTAGGCTGAAGTAGCTGAGTCATCTATGGTGTTGGCTATTGTTTCTGCTCTTAGTCATTGGGACTCTTCAATTAGGGTGAGAACAAGATTAATTTTTTTCCTTGGAAATTGATTTAGATGATCTGCCTCTGTGGGCTTCATCTTCAATATCATCACATCCCTTCTGAAAAAGAGTTACCCATTTGTAAACTGATGGTTTATTTGGGGCATTGTCACCATAAGTTGTTATCAACTATTTCACCTTAAGTTTGATGCCTGTTCTTGCTTCAATTTTAGCACAATGCATGTTGCTCTGATAGGGGCACTTTTCAAACCAATGCCTCACCCTTATCAATGTCTCAAAATAGATCCCACTTAGAAGTGTGTAACAAGTTAGAATGAGTTTATTTTTCTGTAAAAAGTTGAAATCCATGCATAGATTTTTTTTCACAATATGCATTTCCATGAAAGCACTCAGAAGTTACATGTACGTGATAGAACTTTCATTCTTTCCATGAATAATTTTTTCTAACAAATAAAGTAGTTTCTGGTCTAATATATAAAAATCTTAAAATTGGGGGGCCAGCATCATGGCATAGTGGATAAAGCCACCACCTGTGATGCCAGCATCCCATATGGGTGCTGGTTCAAGACCCAGCTGCTCCATTTCTAATCCAGTTCACTGCTAATGTGCCTGGGAAAGCAGCAGAAGATGGCCTAAGTCTTCGGGCCCCTATACCCATATGGGAGACCCAGAAAAAGCTCCTGACTCCTGGCTTTGACCTGACCCAGCCCCAGCCATTACAACCATTTTTTAAAAAATATCTATTTATTTTATTTGAAAGGCAGAGTTACAGAGGGGCAGAGGAAGAGAGAGAAAGAGGTCTTCCATCCACAATAGTTAGAGTTGGGCTGATCTGAAGCCAGGAGCCAGGAGCTTCTTCCAAGTCTCCTACATGGGTACAGGGCCCAAGGACTTGGGCCATCTTCCACTGTTTTCCCAGGCCATAGCAAAGAGCTGGATCAGAAGTGGAGCAGCTGGGTCTCACACTGGTGCCCATATGGGATGCCAGCACTGCAGGCAGTGGCTTTACCTGCTACACCACAGTGCCAGCCCCCATTATAACCATTTGAAGAGTGAACGCGCAGATGGAAGATTGATCTATCTATCATCTATCTATCTATCTATCTATCTATCTATCTATCTATCGATCTACCTACCTACCTATCTCTTCCTCTCTCTGTGTAACTCTTTAAATAAATATATAAATTAAATAAATCTTTTAAAAAAAATCTTATAATTCAAACTGAATATTGACACCTCCTTTGAGATCCATAAGAAAACTGAGGTCATAGGGCAAGCAGCTGCCCTCTGAACCTGCACAGATGATTAGAATACAGACAGGCGGAGGCCCTGGCTGGCACCAGCATGGCAGAAACACTTGCATGAGGCTCAGTGTGGGCCAGCCTTTGAGTTAAACCCTGAAGGAGGAGGTAGTCTCAGAGAGCACCCACCTGTTTCTCAGAAGAAATTCTCCTTATGCTTCTGCAGACAGGAGGCGACAAGGAACCATTCTGAAGCAAACCCACAGATCCTATTCTTAACAAAACCCTGCCAAGGAAATGATTTTATCACAGTTGAAACAACTCAGGTCTACCAGCACCCAGCCAACCTGGGAGAAGGGGGGCACCCAACTCCAGCCCCTCTTCACGCCTCACTCAGAGGGAAGGAATGGGAAACTGAGCAGCACTTGTGACTGTCACAGCCCAGGGACCCAGGCTCACTGAAGGACTGAGAACTAATCCTAGAGTTAGAGAACACGTCTTCCTCCAAATCTTAACACCACATTGATCAGGCCTCTGTCTAGGAAGAAGGCCTTACAGTTGAAAGAACTATACGGGCTAGCGCTGTGGCATAGTGAGTAAAGCTACCACCTGCAATGCCAGCATCCCATAGGGCACTGGTTTGAGTCCCAGCTGTTCCACTTCCGATCCAGCTCTCTGCTACAGCCTGGGAAAGCAGTAGAAGATGGCCCAAGTGCTTGGGACCCTGCACCCATATGAGAGACCTGGAAGAAGCTCCTGGCTCCAGATTTGGACAGCCTGGACTGTTTCAACCATTTGTGGAGTGAACCAGCAGATGGAAGACCTCTCTCTCTTTCTCTCTCCCTTTCAAATAAATAAATAAAACTTATAGGAAGGAAGGAAAGAAGGAAGGGGGGGGATGAATCCCAGACCATAGTTAAGAAAGAGTTTCTAGGGAAATCCAAAGACAACAGGTGAAACACAAAAACACTAGAGGAAATTCTAGCCTCTGATACCACAGTTACTGCAAACAGTAAACACAGCCTAACTCTCAGCACATATACAAAAACAAAAACAAAAACCTTCACACTGAAGGTCTACTCAGCTGAAGGTCTACCTTACAGATCATGTTTAGCTTTCAGCCAAAAATTTTAAGGCTAGCTAAAAAACAAAACACATGGCTTGAATAGATTAAGCCAGCATCAGAACCAGACTCAGCTATGGCTGAGATTTGGGTACTATCAAACTTGGGACTTCAAATAGCTGTGCTTAATACACCAAGAGCTATAATGGACAATGTGAACGTGTCAGAGCAGATGGGTAAAATCAGCACAAATATGGAAAATTTTTTTAAAAAGGGAAATTCTAGAAATGAAAAACACTATAACAGCAATGAAGAATGCTTTTTATAAGCTCATCAGATTAGACACAGGCAAGTAAAGAATCAGTGAGCTTGAGGTTATGTGGATAGAAACTTGCAAACTGGAGGAAAAAATAGAAAATAAACGCAAGAATTATGGGAAAATTTGCAAAAGGCATAACATTTACCTAATGAAAAATACCAAAAGGAAGAGAGAAAATAGAAAAGAAACATTGGAAATAATAGTAACTGAGAATTTTCTAAAATTAATGATGGACTGATAGAATGTCTCAGATCTAGGAAGTTCAGAGAGAATCCAGCAGGACCAGTAACAAAAATCCCACACCTGTCTGTGATGTTCATTTTCTGTACCAGCTTCACAGGGTTAATGGAAGCCCAGATACCTGGCAAAACATTTCTGATCACAGTCATGAGGGTGCTTGTAGCAGATGGCTGCGTGGACAGCCATCATCCAGGCCACTGAGGGCTTGAAGAGAGCAGAAAGGCAGAAGAAGATTAAGCTCTCTCTTCTTGACCTGGGATAGCCGTCTTCTTTTACCTGGGGACGTCAGCACTCCTGGGCGTCAGGATTTACCCAAGTCCACGGGAATGCATGCACACACACACACACACACACACACACACACTCGGGCCTTCACAGCCACCCTGAACTACACCGCCAGCTCTCCTTGGGCTTTCAGACAGCACACCAAGGGGCAGCCTACCCCCATTACGGTACGAACCAATTAATTTCCATAATAGATCTCTCCTCTTTATATAAATATAAATATATATATTTATTTTTATTTACATATTATATATATATATATATCCTATAGTTCCTTCTCTCAGGACAGCACTGACTAACACAACATCCAAACTACAGAAAATCAAAGACAAAGAGAAAATATATATTTTTTTAAGATTTATTTACTTGAAAGTCAGAGTTACACAAAGAGGAGAAGCAGAGAGAGAGAGAGAAAGAGAGAGGTCTTCCACCCGATGGTTCACTCCCCAATTGGCCGCATGGAGCTGTGCCAATCTGAAACCAGGAGCCAAGAGCTTCTTCTGGGTCTCCCATGTGGATGCAAGGCCCAAGGACTTCTACTGCCTTCCCAGGCCACAGTAGAGAGCTGGATCAGATCAGATCAGCTGGGTCTCACCGGCGCCCAAATGGGATGCCAGTGCTTCAGGCCAGGGCGTTAACCCACTGTGCCACAGTGCCAGCCCCAGGAAGATATTTTAAAAGGTCGGGGGGTGGGGACATCTTACCCATAGTGGAATAAGGGTAAAAAAATACACACCAGGGGCCGGTGTTGTAGCACAGTGGGTAAAGCTACTTCCTAAGAGGCTGGCATCCTACATGAGTGCTAGTTCATGTCCCGGCTGCTCCACTTCTGATCCAGTTCCCTGCTAATGGCCTGGAAAAAGCAGAAAGTGACCCAAGTGCTTGGCCCCTGTATCCCCGTGGGAAATCTGGAAGAAGCTCCTGGCTCCTGGCTTCTGCCTGGCCCAGCCTTGGCTGTTGCAGCCATCTGGGGAGTGAATCAGCAGATGGAAAATCTCTCTCTCTCTCTCTCTGTCCCCTTCCTCTCATCTCTATAACTGACTTTCAAATAAATAAATCAATCCTTAAAAAAATGAAAAACAAAATCAGACATCCCTTCAGAAATCTTGCAAGTAAGAAGACAATGGAGCAAAATGTTTAGAGTTTTCAAAAAAAAAAAAAAAAAACGCATTCTGTAGCAAAGGCAAAATTCCAAGGTCCCCATCTCAGGTACGGAGTGACCACTGGAGGGCGCCCAGCGTGCACATCTTCCAGCCCCTTCCCATTCACCCGTGCCCACTGATCTCACCCTGTGGACTATGAGCAGAGAAATGCATCCCGCCAAGAAAAGAGTGTGCCTCCTCCACTTCCTCTTCCCTCCTCACTCTGCTGGGTGAAGAAAATCACAAGGCACGAGGTTGTGGCAAATCCACGAGCATGAAGGAACGTGGGCTTCTACATCCTGGCCTGGAGGAGTCACATGCAGACTGGGAACAGCCACTGCAGACTGCTGCATGAGCAGAAACTAAATTCCTGTCCTGTCTGAGCCTTTATGCATGCAGGGTGTGTTTGCCACGTTAGCTAGCACGAGGCTACCACGTCAGCTAGCACAAGGCTACCATGTTAGCTAGCACGAGGCTACCACTCAGTGCTCCTTAACGCACTGAGGTGTTCTGGCCACACCTCTTCTCTCCAGAAGCCTCTAAGCCCTCCCAAGAACTGTGCAGAGCAGGGCCATCCAGATCTCCCAGGCATATCTTGCTCCCCCTCTAAAGTGCCAACGCCCTAAAGAGGGCAGTCGGCAGTGACACTGCTCCCCCTGTTTGGGTCTCCTCTCCTCCCCCACCCTCACCTAGGATCTCCTTGCCTACCATGAAATGGGCAATTCTGCTTTCTCCTGTCCCAGAAGCACCCCCTCCCCGGGGGCCAGTGTTAGGAGCCCTACATGCCAGGTGCATCTTGTCTCTGTTTCAATAAGCTGCATAAAGCCACAAAAACACTGCATGACAAGGCACCGCAGAACTCAGCAGCTTAGAACAACGATCTCTTCTCACTGCTATTGGATCTCTTCTCACTGCTATTGGACTTCACGTTGGCCAGGTTGGCTCTGCGACCTATCTCATTCTCTTTCATCTTTCAAAAACTTTTTTTTGAAGCGCTGGCGCTGTGTCGTAGCAGCTAAAGCTGTCGCCTGCAGTGCAGGCATCCCATATGGGCACCGATTCGAGTCCTGGCTGCTCCACTTCCAATCCAGCTCTCTGCTATGGCCTGGGAAAGTAGTAGAAGATGGCCCAAGTCCTTGGGCCCCTGCACCCACGTGGGAGACCTGGAAGAAGCTCCTGGCTCCTGGTTTCGGATCGGCACAGCTCTGGCTATTGCAGCCAGTTAGGGAGTGAACCAGTAGATGGACAACCTCTCCCTCTCTCTCTCTCTCTCTCTCTCTCTCTCTCTCAGCCTCTTCTCCTCTCTCTGTGTGTAACTCTTTCAAATAAATAAATAAATCTTAAAAAAAAAAACTTTTTTGAAACACTATCTCATTCTGACACGCAGAGTGAGGGAGAGGGACTGTCTAAGCATCTTCACCCTAGCGAAGGCCAGAGGCTCCCGAGTCCACAGAGTACAGCAAAGTCTTCCACAGTGTCCAGGTCAACTCTCACAGATGAGGAAACCCAAGCAGAGAGAAGTGCTGGCACACAAAGACCACTCAGGAGGTCCCTGTGCGTACAGTAAGTCTTGTTAGCAATGATGCGTCTGTCAAAACCCATGTCCCTTGATGGTAATTGGGCTCAGAGTCAAGCATTCAAGTGGGGCCGGCACCGAGACTCACTTGACTAATCCTCTGCCTGCGACGCTGGCACACCGGATTCTAGTCCCGGTTAGGGCACCAGATTCTGTCCTGGTTGCTCCTCTTCCAGTCCAGCTCTTTGCTGTGGCCCGGGAAGGCAGTGGAGGATGGCCCAAGTGCTTGGGCCCTGCACCTGCATGGGAGACCAGGAAGAAGCACCCGGTCCTAGTGGCCATTTGGGGGGTGAACCAACGGAAGGAAGACCTTTCTCTCTCTCTCTCTCACTGTCTAACTCTGCTTGTCAAAAAAAAAGAAAGAAAGAAAGAAAGAAAGAAAAGAATTCAAGTGGGTCACTACTGGTTAGCCTCTTCCCTGGGACAAGCACAGTAGGGTTTTTGGAGACTAAACCCTAACAGATGGTTTCCTAGTTATCTCCTAACCTGTATTCATGTCCTGTAAGCATCTGAGATTCCTCAAGGCCCCGTGCCTTTTCCCAACGCCCTTCTCACTTTCCCATTGGAACCTGCCATTTCCCCACAAATGTGAGATGGGAACACCAACCAATTTAAGCTGTCACTCCTGCTCTCAAAATACTACCTCTGTACACTTAAAGAACTGCTCGTTGCAACAGACAAAAACTCTACCCACCTCCCACACCCCATACTGTATCTGAAAGATTTTTCTCTATCGATTAGATCTTCTCTGGTCTTACGCTATCATTATCACACTTCAGACATGTGTTTGTCATTACACCTTATGTATGAAGATCGCAGTCCCATAGCAGCCTCTCCCATCCGAGGAGGAGAGAATACACACATAAACAAAAAGGAGTGGCCACGAAAGCTTAGATAGAGCTCTTTCCCAGCAGGAACTCCGGTCAATCGAAACCTTCTACAGGTGCTCTCTGTGACCAAACCTTAGTCAGACTACAGAGCCCTCTTCCCAGGCGAGGGCCTCTCCTGGGTCCCCTGCCCCACCCCTATCCCCCACCCACCTGGTGCAGTCCTGGCAAAAATCTTGCTAAGTCGGTTTAGAGAGAAGCCCTCACCCTAGATATATGATCAGCTATCTCCTCCTCCGTCACCCTTGACATTGACATCTGATCCCCATGGCCTGCCTGCAGCAAGAATCCTGCCTGCAGCAAGAATCCTGTTCAGTCGGTTCAGCAAGGCTTCTTCTCTTAGTAATTTTCCACGCTCTGAGCCCCTCATTTCACACCTTAGCTGTAACTCCCCAGCCATTTGCGTATTTTGTGTCTCTCTCCCCCTGGGGGCTTTAAAAAAAAAAAAGTCCTTTTGACTGGTTTAATGACCATCAATAGTCTTTTTTTTTCTTTTTTTTGACAGGCAGAGTGGGCAGTGAGAGAGAAAGACAGAGAGAGGTCTTCCTTTTGCCGTTGGTTCACCCTCCAATGGCCACTGCAGCCAGCGCACCGCACTGATCCGATGGCAGGAGCCAGGTGCTTCCTCCTGGTCTCCCATGCTGGTGCAGGGCCCAAGCACCTGGGCCATCCTCCACTGCACTCCCGGGCCACAGCAGAGAGCTGGACTGGAAGAGGGGCAACCGGGACAGAATCCGGCGCCCCAACCGGGACTAGAACCCAGGTGCCGGTGTCGCAGGTGGAGGATGAGCCAAGTGAGCCACGGCGCCGGCCTAACAATAGTCTTTTAACAAAAGTTCAACATAAACCGAAGCCCAGAATCTTCTTCGGGGGTCCTTGGGTTACTTTTGTCGCACTGTCCACCGAGCTGTAAGCCAGCAACTCCTTCGAACGTTTCGGCGACGTTGCTTCGACACGCCGATTTGGTGCACGGAACGCGTGCTTGGGCAGTCCCGGCGTTGCTTCTCCGGACAGAGCAGACTCGGACACCTTGCGGGTCTGGCCTGCCCGCGGGAGGCACGGCCCGCCTCTGGGCGTGCAATTTCCAGCCCACGCATGCAAACCGCCAGCGGACGCCGGGGTCACCGACCGTGCGCTCCCACGCTACTCTGGCCGCGAAGACAACTCCGCGCTCGCGCGCGCTCACGGCGGCCCGCGCCGCGCCGGGGGGAGAGGCCAGGGGGCACGGCCACCGCGGCCGGCGGAAGCGGCGCCACCGCCGAGGCCTGCTGACATCAGCCGCGCTCCTCCCCTCGCCTCCCAACACCCTCAGCTCCCGGCCGGGCCCTCCCTCGTCCCCACCACGTGTCCCGCCCGCTCCCTCCTGCGGGGCCGCGCGCACGGGGAAGCCGGAGAGGCGGAAAGGATGGCGCTGTGACAGCCGGGCCGCAGCCCTCGCGTCCCCTCCGGCGGCCCGGCCCGCGCCCCGGCCGCTCGGCCCCGCGGTGAGTGCACCGGGCGGCGCGGCGGGGCGGGGCGGCCCCTCCCCCGGGCCCGGGCGGCTGGGCCGCGGCGGGGGCGGGGGCGCCGAGGCTGCAGCTGCCGCCGCCGCCGCCGCCTTTGTTGCGGTCCCGCCGGGGGAGGCGGGCGGCGCCGGCTCTTGCCGCCCGGCAGGTGCGCTGGGGCCGGGAAGGGGCCTGGCGGGGAGGCGGGCCGGACGGCGGGGGCCGGCGGGAGCGCTCCCGGCGCGGGGCCGCGGAGAAAGGGAAATGGGACAAGATGGCTGGAGAAATCCGAGCGCGCCCGGGGGCGCGGCGGCGGCGGCGGGCGGGGCGCGGTGGGCGGGCGGCGGCGGCCGCTGCGGGCACCGTCTTCTCCCGGGGCAGCAGCCCCTCCCACCTCCTGCCCCCGAGCCGCTGGCGGGGGCTGCGGTCAAGTTCGGGCCCCCAGTGCTGGGGCCCTGCCGCCTGTCCCACTCGCCCCGGACCCGTCCCTGTCGCGTGCGCCTGTGTCTCCTGGATGTCTCCACGACACCCACTTTGCACTTCGTGGGGGCCATTTATTTGGAATTTCGGGGGGTGCAGCCCACGAGAGGCAATCTCACCAGGGGCACCCGGGTGTCGCTGGCGCTCCCAGGGCACAGGCGCGCGGCCCTTTGTACTGGCCGGCCTAGGTCGGCTGATTCTGCAACCCGAGTCGCTTGCGGGTCTAGGCGGGCGCCCCGCAACTGTGTGCACTTTCTTGAGTATGCAGCGTGCCTAGGACTGCCTCCCGGCTTTGGAAAGCCCTTTGAAAGGCAGTGTGGTTCTGTTTTCTGAATGAGCTCGTGGATAGGACCTTGCTCTTTGGAAAATCCAGGTGAGGGGATCCTAGGGCCAACCAATCTCCCCAGGCTGATGGTACCAACCCAAAGGAGTAAGTGCTCCTGTTGTATTCAGACACCTGCTTTGATAGGAAGTCCACACCCCTCTCCTGCCCATGGTTCTGGGCTGAGAAAGACATGCCTTTCCCTGCACCGTTGGAAACCTCTCCCCTGGAAGTTTTACACACTGGCCGTGGTTCTGCTCGTCAGTTCTCTGGTCTCCACCATCCGGCCTGGGCTTTCTTCCCCAGACAGCTCTTGCAATATTTGGAGGCTGTCAGATGGGTCATCCACCTCCTAGTCCTCTTATCATAATGAAATGTGTCGCCCCAGCCCTCCTCACTTGCCTGGCTGCCTCCTGGTTGCGGTGGGACTGAGGTTGGAAGGGCTGGTACGCAGCTGAGCCCTCCTGGGCACCGTCCCCATCGAGGGGGAGAGTTCACACCCACAACCCGTTTTTCATCTGCAGAGATGGAGTCCACGGCCTACCCTTTCCACGTAACCCTGAAGGAGGAGCAAGAGGAAGAAGAGATTGAGAGCCGGCAGCTGGAAGATCACCCCACAGATATGCAGAAAGTCCGAATCTGCTCGGAGGGCGGATGGGTAAGTAGAAGGTGTGGAGTCCGCGTCCCACCTTGAGAAGCGGGCCTGGGAGCTGGGCTCGATTTCAGTCTCCTGCTTAGGGCACGGAGAGGCCTGCCTGCACCTGTTGCTGGAAGTGTGGACTTTGTGCCTCCACCCGTTTCCCCCTGCACCTGCTGTCTGCCAGGCACACTGCAGGCACCAAATTCACACATGCTGACTTACTGGCTGGTTCAAGGGCATCGTGTTAAGGAAGACCTGGCTCACCGGGGTGACATGAGGTCCCGTGTAAGTACCCCTTACAGTAGCTCCCCCAGGAGAGCTGCAGGTCCACAGGCCTGGGTTGAAATGGTCAGCAGCAAGGACAGAGGCGGTTTAGCATTTGCAAGTGGAATAGTGTGCTGATGGCAGAGTGAACTTAGGCAAAAGTTAGTGCAACACAGAGTTAGTGTATACTTGGTTATTCACGGTAGTTCCTGAACTTCCTGGTGACTGTCATGACTTGTAAACATTGTAAGTAAGCAACAAATTAACATTCCTTCCTCTGCTTAGTTTTCCATTGTGTGTCTGCAGAGTCTCCCTTTTTTCCAACCAGAGGTCCCTAATGGTACAGCCATGGCATTCCCCAGTCGTCCAGTCTTTCTCCTATAAGAGAACTGGGGTGCCTAAGGGGTTGCTTTGTGCCCCGGCTCCCTGAGCTTTGCCTTTCAAAGCAGTGCAGCTCCAGTCCAGTCCAGCCATGTCTGTCTGGTCCATGTTCTTTGCTCACCCTGATCTCCTCCCCAGTTCTGATCCTGCCAGTATTTGGTCCCATGCAGCCCAGTGTAAGGCTTCAAAGCAATAGAAACCCCAAGCGCTGAGGTTCAGGTGGCTGGCCCAGAACATCCACAGGGAGTGGTGAGCCGTGGGGCACAGGTGCAGTAGGTATGGATCTGTGAGTGTGCTGGGGCAATGAGAGAGAGGCAGGGGAAGGCTATGCTTGTACTGGGAAAGAAGGAAGCAAGCAGAGGAGCTGGGGGAGGGAAGCTGGCGGCGTGGTGGCGCTGGGGCTTGGGCACCGGTGGCCTCCAGGCGTCCCGCCCCCATCCCTGGTTAGCAAGCACAGTGCTGGGTTTGAAGACAGGAGCCCTTCTCTTGTATAGTTTCCAATCTTGTGAGCGTGCTGCGGTGGAGGCCAGCTCCTGACGATGCTAGGGATGCGCCAGCAACCCAGACGCCAGAGGCTTCACTCGGGCTGGGGAACTCAGACCAGACCCGGTCTTGGGCCACTTCCCCCACCCTGCCCCTTTGGCAGAGTTTGTAGGCACTTTTGGTTCTCCCAACTGGAAGTGGGGATTGGAGGGGAGATCCAGCCGGCATCGGATGTGTACAGGCTAGGGGCACCGCTGAGTAACTGCAGTGCCAGTACACAGGGCTGCTGTCCACCGCACATGCCACAAAGAGCCGTTGGCCCAGAATGTCCACAGTGCTGAGCTCGGCAGCACTCAGTTAGGAGAAGGGAGGAATTGAGTCTGTCTTTTAACTAGATGTTCTGGCTGCAGAGAATGATGTTAGAGTGGTCGACACAAGCTGTTCCACCATCCTAAGCACTGTAGTGTATATTAGGATAACATTCTGCAGACTTGGAATAGAATTATAATTTCAAATAGGAAAAAGGAAAAAAAAAAAAGATGCTTTGCACTTTGACATGAGCCAGCTCAGCCAGGGGAAGGCAGAGGGTTTGCACTGCGGGCAGGTGGACAGCGCATGCAGAGGCCCCAGAGAGCCCAGCGAATATGAGAACTTCTGCAGCTGTGCCCTGAAGTGCAGGGTGGCGAGTAGGAGGAGAGCACTGGGAGAAGTAGGCCAGCCAGGAGGGCGTGGTGGGCTGCGCCAGAAGTGTCAGTGCTCCGCTTGTTGGCTCTGAGAAGTCCTTAGCCTGTCTTTCCATGCCACCTTGCTGAGGCCGCCATGGTCTGCTGAGACAGCACAGGCTATGGGATCAGATTTTCTAGCTCTGTGACCATGCACGAGTTACTTACCCACTGTTTCCCTCCCATCACTGTGGGTAGAAATCCCCAGATCCCTGGCTTACTTAAAGTATTCAGTGAGATAATGTCATTATGCCAGGGAGAGTGCCTGACCCACAGCAGGTGCTCCTCAGTGCAGGCGTGCACGCTCACTGCCTAAGAGCCATGGCCTGGGGCTCCCTGCCCTGAGGGGGAGGGGGCTTCTGTGTGTGAACACTTCACACCAGTTTCCCCTGGAGCTCAGCGCTGGAATGCCAGCCTGGCAGACACAGCAAGGCAGTGCACACAAGCCTTATCTGATGAATCCTTGATCTGGGAGGGTGGGGGCAGAGGGCAGGCTGAGAGGCCCCTGCCTGCCAGGTCAGCAGAGAGCGCCTGGAGGTTGGATGCAGACTGTCTGGCTTCTCGGTTTGGCCCAGGGCTGGATGTGTTTACCTTCTGCTGTGTTTGGCCAGATAAAAGGCTGCTTTGGGGCCAGGGGCCTGGCTGGAGGTTTACTGCAGGAGGAGAGTTGGGAAGCAGCTGACCGCTGCACTCCTGGAGCAGCAGAGCGTGGGCGTGTGAGAAGGGCGCATGAATTACCCACCTGCCCGCTGCCCTCTGGGCACAGCTTCAGGGCTCCTGAGACCTGGCAGTTTTCACCAGGCCTAAGAACGGGTCTGGCCGTCCTGTGTTGCATGTTACCAAGGAAAGGAAAAGGGGGCTATAAATAGGTATGGCCTAGATCTGGGACTTGGCAGGGGAGAGAAAAGGCCCAGGCGGGCTGTGGGAAGCCTCTCAGAGGTGCGAAGGGAGTGGGTGGCAGATCCCCAGGCTGGCTGGCCGTGCAGGTGGAGGGGGAAGTTGGGAAAGCCTCGCCGCCACTCCTGTTGACCGCCTGGTGTATCATACCACTGGGCTCTCCAGGCCGGCTCCCAGGAGGAGGAGGCTCGGTTCAGTGACAGGTAAAATTGAGTGCTGCCTTAAAACTCTCCCGAGCGGAACCAGAGGAGGAAAATCCAGAGATGATTTGCCTAGACTGTTTACCCAGAAAGCCATTTGTAAGTGCCGACTGGCTACAGGCAGTGGCCCAGGCACAGGGAAGGCATGTGGAGGAAGCACAGGTCGTGCCCGGGGCAGGCGGATATGGCAGCAGCAGGAGCACACAGGTAAACCAGCAGAACTCCGAGTGTCCCAGGTGCAGCTGCAGCCCCGAGCCAGGTGTGCCGGCCGCGCAGGGCTGCTCATAGCCTGCAGTGAGTGGGCTTCCTACAGAGCAGGGCATCTGGGTGGCTGTCCACCAGGTCCAGGGAGACCGTGGGCAGAGATGTGGGGGTACCAGGGAGTAGGTAGTGCAGGGAGGAGCAGGCAGCTGAGTGTGGCTGGAGCACGAAGGGGCTGGCTAAGCGCAGTGGAGATTCAGTCCCCGGGGGTGGCAGCTTTGCTCTGTGTAGCGGGAGCCTGGACAGGTCCAGATCTCCACCTGCCACTGGCTGTGTGACGCTAGCCAGCAAATGAGGCCTCTGTGAACCCATCTCCTTGATTCAGTGGGTTTTTCTCTGCCTCTCCACAGGCAGCAGGGGGCAGTCAGGGATACAGGTCCAAGGGCTTTCCTGGCAGTGCCTCCCGCGTGCAGAGTGCCCTGAGAGGGAAGGCCAGCAGGACTGCTGACGGACGGCCGGCACCCGAGGACGTCAGTATTCTTAGCTGAGGCCAGGCCGAGACACAGCCTTGCGGAACAGCCTGGAAGGCTGAGAGTCCACAGTGACCAAAGTGTCCCAGGGAGTTCTCACCACCGACTGCAGTGGGATTCCGAGAATGGGTTTTAATGACGGGAAGAAAAAACGCATTGCGTGGGAAGCACAGTCATTCAGAAAGTAAAGGGGTTGGTTTGGGTGGCTTGGCTGCCTTCAGCCTGCCCCGCTGGCCGCTGCGGGGCCGGGGAAGGGGCAGCAGGGGATGCGAGCAGGCCCCTCCTGCCTGGGCAGCTTTGGGTCCCCAGTCCAACACCAGGTAGGATGAGTTGCCCTGGGACCCAGTGTGGCCTCCAGGGAGCAGTAATCCTGTTTGGATTTACAGCACACCCCACCCCTGGGCTGAAGGTCCTTCCGGGCCTGCATGTTGGTGGGACACTTTCCTCTGGGTGGGGATGGCTTCTGTCACTGGTGTCAGAGGTGAACCGTGAGCAGCTGTCACTGCAGAAAGTGAGGATGCGGTAGGTATTCTGTGTCTGCCAACCTGGTGGTGGGCATTTGGGCGCTTTGTGTGGACAGAGCCAGCGGCAGGGGCACATCGTGTCGCCAGTAGCCTGTGAACAGCTGCCTGCCCCCATCCCCACCCCGACCCGGGTCCCAGCTGTGGTGGTCCCTGCCTGCGTGTGCCTGCTGTTGGCTGAGTTGGGCCCGTTTGCTGTTCCAGGTCCCGGCCTTGTTTGATGAGGTGGCCATATACTTTTCCGACGAGGAGTGGGACGTTCTGACTGAGCCACAAAAGGCCCTGTACCGGGAAGTCATGAGGATGAACTATGAGACTGTGCTGTCGCTGGGTAAAGCTTTGTGTTCCTTTGTCTGCTGCAAGCCCTGAGCCGGGGGAGGGTCATGTCCGTGCATCCAGCGTTCCTGTCTCCCGGGCCGGGCCTCCGTCCTCTGTGTGCTGGTGCCCATGTAGTTTCCTGTTTTGATTGGGGCAGGATGTAAATATTGTGTCCTCCCACACTGCCACCATGCCACCTCCCACACCCACCCGCCTTCAACACAGACACATAACTCGGGAAACCTCCCCTTGAGCCCAGGCCCGGGCTGCCGTCCTCTTTAGGGGGGAGAAGGCAGGCCACACGTTATCCTCATGGCCCGGAGCTTCGGGGCATAATACCCGCCCTACCACCAAAGAATACTCGCTCCCCTGTCTTATCACAGTGTGGCCGCTTGGAGGGACTTCCCAATTTGCTCATACGAGGACCAAAACGTTCACTGGGTCAGCGGCTGCATCCCTCCGGCGTGCCTGCTAAGTGCAGGCCAGCATCTGCCCTCCCTGGCGGAGAACACAGACCCTCCCCTGGACGGACCTGTTATCTGGAAACATCCCCGGGCTTGCTGCCCCCTGCCTTTCACAAGGTGGAGGGCCATGGGCCGGAATTGGTGCATGTGGGTTACTAAGTACTTACGCTGGTGCTGCGGGACAGTAACACACAGCTGCTGTTGGTTTTGTCTCCTGTGGACAGAATTCCCATTCCCTAAGCCAGACATGATCGCACGGTTGGAAAGGGAGGAGGAGTCTCAGACTTCGGATGAGTGGCCACTCCAAGGAGGAACCTTTGCAGGTACCGCAAGTCCATGCGTGCCACACCCATCCAGGCGGGAGCGCCATGAAGCTGGCTCGTCGGTTTCTCTGTGCATCTCGTAGGGCAGTGAAGAGTGGGGTTGGGGGCTGACAGTTCTCCCTCTTTCCAGGGCTAGCTGTGTGGCCTTAAGCAGCATTGTTGACCTCTCTGAGCCCTGGGTTCTTCATCCGTCAGTTGTGCACTTAAATAAGACTTGGTGTGCGACCTGGTATGTAGAGGAAGCAGATTGGGCTCGTGCAGCCCCTGGTCCAGTTACATCCTGGCCACTAAAGGAGCATGCCCTGTGCCTCCGCAAACCAGGGAACGCTGGGAGGACGTGTGCTCCCAGAGTTATTTACCCTGGCTTCTGCCCATGACACACTGGGTAGAAAAAGCAGTGAACACTATAGTACGCTTCTAAGCAAAAATGTCCTCTTACCAAGAAAACAGGAGAGGAGCAATTGAATAAATGCAGCCAAACTCCCAGGTCACAATAGTTTCATTTGCCTTTTTCTCTATGGGTAAGAGTTTAAAAGGCCGTAGGTCACTGATCCTAAGACTTGTTTCCCACCACCACATTGAACAACTCCGAAATTGAAACGCCTCTTAAAATTGCTACCGTGCCCTCATTCACCAAGCGGCATTCCTGTCTTTATGAGTGGCATCCCATGGCGCATGGGGAGCTGGTGGCGGCTTACTTTGAGATGGATAGGGTCATTTGCCTGAGCTGTATCCCGCTTCCGTGACTGCCTTCCAAATGGACGCTCCGGTGAAACCCGGTGTGCGAGGACCACTTCCGTGCCTTAAAAGCTGCACTTGGCTGTGAGTCCTGTTTGCGGCAGGTTCTGTTGTTTGAGAACTGGGATCCAGCCCTTGATGGACGCAGAGCCCTGTAAGGTCGCACTGGCCCCCGGCCACTCTGGTCCACACTCGGGGCCAGTGCTCAGTCCCCGGCTCTGCCAGCCGCTAGCCTGCGTGGCCTCCCTCCCCTCACCACGCAGGAGGCCTGTGTGCGAGAGCACTGAGAGGCTCTCCGGAAAGGCCTCGGGCGACGCCATCTCCGTTCGGGTGAACCTCAGATGCAGTGTCCTGAGCCCGCTGGCCCGGGGCAGCCTCACCATGCTCACTGGCCTTATTTTTTGTCCCTCCACAGAGAACGAAGACTCTGACGTTAAGCCTCCGGATTGGGCGGGCCCCACGAATTCCACCCCCCAGCTTCCCCAGCCCCAGCCCCTGGATGGCCTGGGCCTCCGGCTGCCTCGGGACCTGGCGGAGCTGCCGGAGTGGAGCGAGGGCTACCCCTTCTACGTGGCCATGGGCTTCCCGGGGTACGACCTCTCGGCCGATGACATAGCCGGGAAGTTTGGCCGCGGCGTGCGGCGCAGCTACGATGCGGGCTTCAAGTTGATGGTGGTGGAGTACGCCGAGAGCACCAACAACTGCCAGGCCGCCAAGCAGTTCGGGGTGCTGGAAAAGAACGTGCGGGACTGGCGCAAGGTGAAGCCGCAGCTGCAGAACGCCCACGCCATGCGGCGCGCCTTCCGGGGCCCCAAGAACGGCAGGTTCGCCCTGGTGGACCAGCGCGTGGCCGAGTATGTGCGATACATGCAGGCCAAAGGGGACCCCATCACCAGGGAGGCAATGCAGCTGAAGGCGCTGGAGATCGCCCAGGAGATGAACATTCCCGAGAAAGGCTTCAAGGCGAGCTTGGGCTGGTGTCGCCGGATGATGCGGAGGTACGACCTGTCGCTGAGGCACAAGGTGCCCGTGCCCCAGCACCTGCCCGAGGACCTGACCGAGAAGCTGGTCACCTACCAACGCAGCGTGCTGGCCCTGCGCAGGACGCACGACTACGAGGTGGCCCAGATGGGCAACGCCGACGAGACGCCCATCTGCCTAGAGGTGCCGTCGCGGGTGACCGTGGACAACCAGGGCGAGAAGCCCGTGCTGGTGAAGACGCCGGGGCGGGAGAAGCTCAAGATCACGGCGATGCTCGGGGTGCTGGCCGACGGCAGGAAGCTGCCCCCCTACATCATCCTCAGGGGCACCTACATCCCGCCCGGCAAGTTCCCCAGCGGCATGGAGATCCGCTGCCACCGCTACGGGTGGATGACCGAGGACTTGATGCAGGACTGGCTGGACGTGGTGTGGAGGCGGCGGACGGGCGCCGGCGCGCCCAAGCAGCGTGGCATGCTCATTCTGAACGGTTTCCGGGGCCACGCCACCGACTCGGTGAAGAGCTCCATGGAGAGCCTGAACACGGACATGGTCATCATCCCCGGCGGGCTGACCTCGCAGCTGCAGGTGCTGGACGTGGTGGTCTACAAGCCACTCAACGACAGCGTGCGGGCCCAGTACTCCAACTGGCTGCTGGCCGGGAACCTGGCCCTCAGCCCCACCGGCAACGCCAAGAAGCCGCCCCTGGGCCTCTTCCTCGAGTGGGTCATGGTGGCCTGGAACAGCATCTCGAGCGAAGCCATCGTCCAGGGCTTCAAGAAGTGCCACATCTCCAGCAACCTGGAGGAGGAAGACGACGTGCTGTGGGAAATCGAGAGTGAGCCGCCCGGCGGCGGCGAAGCGCCCAGAGAGTGTGACCCAGAACACGTGACCGTGGGCCACTGAAGGGAGAAGCAACCCAGGTAATTGATGAGGGGTGCGCACCCAGCACCTGTGTTGACACGCGTGCGCATTCTGCTGGTCCCTGTTCTGCAATGCCCGCAAGTGCAGATGACAGGCCACCGGCACTGCCTGATGGGCACCGTTGACGTCCTGGCATGCGCCCTGTGTATCTGGCCTCATTGTGCTCTGTGGCCTGGACCAGGAGCGCTTGCACGATAGGGACAGTGAACAAAGAGTGAGTGGCCAGAACCCTTCATCTGTGGACTGCCCTGGGCCTGAAGGAGCCTAAGTCTGACGTTGCTCAGGTCACACGGAGTGTGATGTGAAAAGCCAGCTCTGCCTTTTCCTTTCTGCTCCGTGCTGGTCACTGAGGGCTGCTGTGTGCCACGCGCACCTGCTGCACTGGAGGCGGGTGTGCCCTCTCTCTGGCCTGGAGGACAGTGACACGGAGCAGTACCAGTGCCGCTGGTCTCAGTCCAGGTGGTCCACACTGCATCCACCAGGGAAATAATACAGCGTCTGCTTGCCTCTCCCTGGGGAACTGAAAGGTGGTTTGTTTGTTTCAACAAAACATCCTAGTCTCTCAAAATTTCCTCCACATGCAGTGGGCAGTTATAGTCACTTCTTGTAATCAGCAGATGTCTCAAGGGAAATTTTTTTTTTTAAGAAAAAGATTTATTTGAAAAAGAGAGAGACAGAGTTCTGTACACAGGTTTACTCCCTAAATGGCTGCAATGGCTAGAGCTGGGCCAATCCAACACCAGGAGCCAGAAGTTTCATCCGGGTCTCCCACATGGGTGGCAGCTTTCCCAGGCATGTTAACAGAGAGCTGGATCAGAAGTGCAGCAGGTGGGACTCGAACCAGTGCCCATGTGGGATGCCAGCACTACAGGTGGTGGCGGCTTTACCCTCTACACCACAGTGCTGGCCCCTGAAGGGAGATATTTTTAAATTGAATCTTTGCACCAAGAAAGGCAGATGTAGGACTACAGTGAGTAAAGTGTGAGGGCCGGGGATGACAGGCCTGGGATTTTCACGGCCAAGTACAGCAGAGGAGCAGCTTCGAAGGGGAGATGGAGAGGGCAGAATTGGGGGGCACTGTGGTACAGTGGGTTAAGCTTCTCAGCCTGGAGTGCCCGTTTCAACTCCTGGCTCCTTCACCAATCCAGCTTCCTGCTAATGAGCACCCTGTGAGGTGGGACCGTGTACTTGGGTCCCTGCCACCCATGGGAGACTTGGATGGAATACTGGGCTCCTGTTGCGGGCATTTGGGGAATAAACCATAATCGGTCACTTTCTCCCTGCCCCAGCCCCTGCCACAGCTCTGCCTTTCAAGTAGATGAAAATAGAAATGTCTTTTTTGAAAAAGGAAACGGGGGCCGGCGCCGTGGCTCAACAGGCTAATCCTCCGCCTTGCGGCACCGGCACACGGGGTTCTAGCCCCGGTCGGGGCGCCGGATTCTGTCTCGGTTGCCCCTCTTCCAGTCCAGCTCTCTGCTGTGGCCCAGGAGTGCAGTGGAGGATGGCCCAAGTGCTTGGGCCCTGCACCCCATGGGAGACCAGGAGAAGCACCTGTCACCTGGCTCCTGCCATCGGACGAGCGCGGTGCGCTGGCCGCGGCATGCCGGCCGCGGTGGCCATTGGAGGGTGAACCAACGGCAAAGGAAGACCTTTCTCTCTGTCTCTCGCTCTCTCACTGTCCACTCTGCCTGTCAAAAACAAAAAAAAACAAAAACAACAACAACAAAAAAAAAACAAAGAAAAAGGAAACGGGGAATGGGGGCCTAATAGAGACAGCAGGAGTGTAGTCGGCCCAGTGTCCCTTGCACGGCACAGTCCTCGAAAGAGGAGCAGAATGGCCACACACAGGGGACGCACACCTGGGGGCTTCACAAAGCTTATGGGGGAACACAGTCTTCTCATTCCATGTCCATGACCTTGGAGCCCCTTGACAGAAGGAGCAGCTGAACACCTCCAGTCACCTGCTCCTGCCCCTGACTGACAACGACTTTGTTCCTGCAGTTTTGCATGGAGGAGGAGCCCCTCCCTTTACAGAGGACGCCGACACGTACAGTGAGGCGTTTCCACCCCTGTGCTGGTGTCTTCTCCAAGAGACGCTCACAGCAGCCAGCCTTCACCCCACTGTGCTTGCATTAACGCGTCTGCGTGTTGAAGGGACTCGGGTGTCCCTCCTTGCCCCAAACCGAGCTGTGCTTGTCACTTGGTTCTGAGATCCCTGCGGTTACAGCCGGAGCGAGGCGCGGCTCAGCCCCGAAATTGCTTTCTGTTCTGGTGTTCCTCTCGGAAACTCACGAATTCGGCCTCGCTTCTGTGCTGGCCATTGTACTGCCTCCGTTGGAGAGTGAGCGCTGAGTCAGAGTGGATTTGCATTCTCCCCCTCTCCTTGTTAGATAAACATTCTTGTGCATTTTGAATTTTCTATGCCATTTTTACTACAGCAGGAACTCAATTAAAAAAAAAAAAAAAAACTTGCAGAAGAGGAAAAGGAGAAAAGCTACGCCACACTCTACACTGGAGCTGTGAACGTAGCACTCGGGTCTGCTCAGTCCCGGGCCTTCGTTCTCCTGGGCACCCACCGTGGACAGACGTATAGGGAAGACGCACAGGCCTCTGTCCTGTTAGGAAACCTGACTGATACATTGTTACAGGTTACAAGTGTCCACAGATCCAAGGGTTAATTCACACCTACATGCTCTCTGTTTTCCAGCCAATGGAACTGTGACTGGAACAGCTGAGGAGGCCGATCCTCAAGAAGATTATTCCCGAAGGTGCGGGTGCCCCGAGAACGGCAGGACAAGGCAGTGGGGCTCGAAGAGCCGGGGCGGACAGCAGCAGCCTGTGCGTTCCCTGTGGGGACACAGCCCGACCCCGCCCCGCATCCCAAGGTGAGGACCTGTCCTTGCAGCGGAGAACCAATTAGCAAAGAAGCTGCTCCTGCCCGGTGTCTGGTCGCGGAGATGAGTCCTGTGCCCATCAGAAGAGACGTGTAAATACGAGTGAGCAAAGGTGTTTTCCCAGCGAAGAGACCCTTGCTCCCTGCCCTGGCGTGGGCGCGAGTCTAGTGCGAGAGCACTTCAATGACTGCTTCACTCTGCCTTTGAAAACCCTTCCCGAAGTACAGCCTGTGCCCCACACGGGTCAAGACTGCACGGGTCGCAGCGTGTCCCTGCAGTGCACCTGCCACGTGCCCGCCTCCCCTTGGGGAAAAGAAGAGACACGAAGGTGTCCTGGCCTGGTGCCGGCAGGTGGCTTCACAGACACACTAGGTGGGCTGGAAGATGGAGGCTGAGATAAGCTACGCTGTTTTATTTATCTTCCCAATCCAGTTGGCAGCTAGACTTTTGTAGGGTCTCGTTTAACGGCCCTACCTATTTTTTCCCCCCCGTCAGAATATTTAATGATAGGGCGGCGCTTGTAATCAGCTTTTGTTTCTCAGGCTGCCCGCGGAAGTCGTCACTGTAAATCCCCTGCTGTCTACTATGGTACACGGCCCACTGAGACTCAACTGACACGCGCTTTAGGGCTAGCTTTAATATTTTTTATCACACTGGTGGTGGGAGCGCTTGGGCTGATAGATAGCCATAGCTGTTTTGAGATTTCTGATCTCCTGCCCGGCGGGAGACGGGAAGCGGTGGAATTTCGCTCAGTTTTCACACCACAGTAATTTGCATCCCCGTGTACGTTGAGTGTCACAAGAACATTCCTTCAAGGCTCTTTGTGCTAGAAAATACAACAGAACCTCGCAGACGAAGCCATTGCTGGGAATGTCACTGCAGTGTCTAAGCGATGTAGCAAGCTACCATAACCACTTTTCCTTCCGGTAGACAGCTTAACTGTGTATTATACTGCTCTTGGCGTCTTGAAATACCTATTTCTACTCAGGTACTAATTTTCCTGTTTACCTTTCTTTTTAAACCCATAACTTCCAGTATCTGAATAACTTTCAGTATCTGAATTGTTTCCCTCCTGTCCTGTGTTCTTGGTCATTCCAAATGGCATCTAAACCCAGCTACTTTCCACTCCACAAGTTTCCATTCCATGTAATTCTTAATTTTTCCTCCACTGTCCTAGTTCCTAACCCTTTCCTGTATGTCATACCGCAACACTTTGGGAGCTTAACACCTTTTGTAGGACCTAACTTTGGTTCCTTGCAGTGGAGCCATAGTTAGCATCCCGGGAGGAGTAGAGAATGGGCTCAACTCCCATTTCATCCCACCAGCGGCTCCTTGAGTCTCATTGTCGCCTGAGAGATGATGCCTTACAGGCTGCACAGCACTGGAACTTCCTAGAGTAATGGCTCTCCTGTCAGGTCATTCTGGGCTCACTCTTCCACTGACTTAATGATGATGTTTGCCTGACAGAGCCCCAGTACAGCTATTTTGCAGAAGGCTGTTACCCTAGAATTAATATAGCACATCCGGAGACCTAGTCGTACTCCCTGGTAGTTAGGAACTGACTCTCCCCTTCCCCCCACAACAATAAACTTTGATAATAAAGACAGTAGGGTATGTTGGTTTTATTTATTGACCTGTGGGCCTTGTGAAGTTACATTACCCAACAAGTACACGCTTGAATCATCACTCGTGTTCATGGGATGCAGTGACATGGGTGTCTTTAAACACAACGGGAAGAAAAATTAGGTGATTTAAACTGGCTTTGGAAGTAGGGGGAAGTGTGACGTACCAGGCTCTTTTCCTGTCATGTTCAAGGTGGCCTCAGAAGGGGGCATTCCCAAAAACACAAGGGAGACCCACACAGGGGCAGGAATGTGAGTGAACACGTGCTACCAGACTGATGGACAGAAGAGAACGCGGGGTCCTGGAAAGTCTGATGAACCCATGGGGCTTTTACCTTGTTCGGCAGAAGCAGTCCCGACAGCTGACCACGCCCACAGAACAAGGACCCAGGAATAACTAGAGTTTTCCTTTGCACTCCATTGGCATGAAACACTGACCCAATCTGTCGTCTGCACCCTTCAAGGCTGAGCTCTGAGACTGAGCATACATATCCTGACCTGTCCTCCCTGAAGGCATTTTGACATGAGTCCAAGATGGGACATGGGCATTTATGGTCAAAGCAGGGTCACCATTCAAAAGATGATTTGTGAAATTTGGGAGCACACGGTCACTTCAAGCTACAGGGACAGGGAAAGGTATTTCAGGAACTTTGTGTCTGGCTGCTCACAGCAGCGGGTGACAGACGACGAGGGCGTGTGCTCATCAGCAGGCCTCTGGCCTGTCTGCTAACGTAAGGTCAGTGAAAACGCCCATCGCTCAAAGGCCAGAGCATTGCTGAGCTTCCTACAGGAGGAACAAGCTCTGTGCCAAGTGTGAAACTACCTGGTTTCTCACTTGTTTCTTCTGCCCCTTCCCTGGAACGGGCACTTTGCTAAATGCTGCTTGATAACGAACATTCATGATTTCTTAACCTGAGTATAGAAAAGACTGCACACAGGACCCCGGAGCTGGCACTGGTGTTCTTAGAGGGAGCCGGCCTGCATGGAACAGAGAGCTCCAAACCTCTGTACCTTCCTGCTCTGCCCTCAACTTCAGCTCCCAACTTTGAAAACGATTTTGGGACCAGCTTTGTGGCAAAGCTGGGTGAGCCACCATCTGGCATCCCACATCAGAACACTGGTTCGAGTCCCAGCTGCTCTGCTTCTGATCCAGCTCCCTGCTAATGTGCCTAGGAAGGCAGTGGAAAATGGCCAAAAGTTTTTGGGCTCCTGCCACGCTAGTAGAAGACCCAGATAGGGTTCTGGGCTCCTTGGCTTTGGTGTGGACCAGCCTCGGCCGTTGTGGACATTTGGGGGAGTGAACCAGCAGATGGAAAATCTCTGTCTCTGTCATCCTGCCTTCCAAAGGATTTCTGCAAGAAAACCGACATGGAGAACAAACCTTGTTTGAGCATGTGGACCTGCCTGAAATGTCAATGAGAGGTAGGACTCTGGTGTTCTGTGTTCTCACCACAAGGGTAGGTGACTAGAAATGTAGGCCACACACCCTAGACAGCAGTGAGCAGTTTTCCGGTTTGGAATTTGCTGTGCAAACCCCTCGCAGAACGCGCTATTGCCATGGGCGCAGGAGATGGTGGGGCTCCCGGCTGCTTGTCCGCCCGTGCATTTCATGAGTTCATGGTTTACCAAGTTGTTTGTGTGTGTGTGTTGTTTTTGTTTGTTTCTCTGAGAGACGGACTGCCATCTGCAAGTTCATTCTTCAAATGCCCACCCAGCTGAGGTGGAAGCCAGCAGCCAGGAACTCAGCCCAGGTCTCCTACAGGGGCGGCAGGAACCCCACTTACCCGAGCCACAACTGCTGCCTCCCAAGGTCTGCATTACCCGGAAGCCTGAGCAGGGAACTCAAACCCGGCTGCTCTGCTGTGGGAGACGGCGTCCGCCCCGGTGAACACCTGCCAGCAGGCCTCCTGAGGTCTAGCAGATGCACCCAGAGAAGCACTAAGGCCCAGATGGTCCAGAATAAAACCACTGTATTCACCGACTAGCAGTTCACATTCTTCCAAACCTGAAAAATTCTGGAGTATTCTCTTAGAACTCTCGAGGGCTTATGCCAAGAACTGAAAGCAAACTTGATTTTTTGAGTTCTAACCTACAGAATACGAAAGGAAGAAATGGCACACCTTAATCAGAACGTGCTTTTTAATCTTTGTTTCATCTAGTACATTCTTCTGAAGTTTCTCCCAAGATCTCCTCAAGTCAGGCTTTTCATTATTTCTGTAGAAGGCAGTATTCCTTATATGTCAAGTGACAAAAAATGTCTCCTCCCAAAAGGTTTATTTGTCACATTTAAAGTACAAAATCACACAAACCCGGATATAGGCACCATATGTACAAATCAAGACATCCATCACTTAGACCTACACAGATGCATCTACATTCTAATTTACCCATCAACACTAACTCTTCAGAAAGAGCAATGTATCTCTTAAAAAAAAAGCTGGTTATCAATAACACTGTCAAATGTAAATTATTTTTGTTTCATCACTTGAAAGGGTAGCAATTCTACAGTGATAACAAATGGCCATGCCAATCAATCTTTTGACATATTCACTCTAAAAAAAAAAAATCCTTGAGTAATTTAATAAGGTTGATTAATTGCATTCCAAAAGTTTTGTTTTGATTTTGTTTTCAAACGTAACTTTATTTTGTCAAAGAGCATAGCATTTCCAAGTCATATTTTCTGTAGAGTTGTAGTGATAAATTTTCCTAGGATATAGCTTTTAAAAAATGAGGAGGTAATCTGATATTTAACACTGTGCAGGTTATTTCAACCCAAATGCAAGAGCATAATTCTTCAGCAGAATGGCAGGAAGTCTGGACTTCTCCCCGGAGACAGGGCGACAACAGCTTCCTTGTTCCAGGTGTCACCTTGAGCACGCGCAGACC
Organism: Sylvilagus floridanus; assembly: GCA_949820135.1. Taxonomy (NCBI): domain Eukaryota; kingdom Metazoa; phylum Chordata; class Mammalia; order Lagomorpha; family Leporidae; genus Sylvilagus; species Sylvilagus floridanus. Next base: position 128,315,823 of record OX463225.1, read on the forward strand.
GCAGCACGCAGCATTCCAGGCGCAGTCTCCTCGGCACCTGCTCCCACGCTGGGAGCACCACACACACAGCTCGGGGCCTGATCCGAGTGAAGCTTCCTGTTCGTGGCTCCACAGTAGCAACACAAATGTACTCAGTGTCCCATTTCCATAGGAAAGGTATCTGTACAGCATACACTTCAGCCCTGAAATGTGCATCCGAAGCTCTGGTGAGTTGGCGAGGGCCCCGCGCCCGGTCCTAGCAGAGCAAGAGTCCCTCCTTGGCGGCCAGGCGTCGGCGGTGCACCCTGTCCTGCTGCAGCTCCTCGTGGTCTGGGTGCCAGAGTTTCATGATGGCCCTCTCGATGTTAAGGGCATAGACAGTGTGTGTAGGAATGACCTCCCTGTGCACCTGGGGCAGAGAAGCACAGCTCCAGTTACACCTTACCACGCAGAGCGAGGGCTTACATCAACAAAACACGGAGCAGCCCGACACAGACCCCTGAAATCAGAGGCTAACAACTACTAAACCTGCTAACAAGCACAGGAAGTGAGGTTCTGGAGCAGGGACAAGCGGATCTTGTTCCCTGTCACGGGGAGGCAGAGGATCGGGGTCGGGGAGCACGCAGGGTGTGAAAAATGAGGCTGGCAGTTAGTAATCCTAACTGCAACACACAAAGCCAGAAAGTGAAAACAGACTCCTAACTAACTTCGCAGAGCTGAACTGTGTATCCTACCCGTACGTCCCGGTACACTGGAGTGAACACTAGTATCAAGAAGCCACGAGTTACCTGCAGAGCTTCAAAGAGGTCGTACATGTTGACGGGGGGCAGCGACGTGGGCAGAGTGTCCCCCGAGCAGGCCAGCAGGAGCGCGGCCTGCTGCTCGGCGTCGTCGGGCGGCGGGTGCGATGCGGGGTTCTGACCGGCACAGGGCGCAGAGAACGCTGGAGGGCTGAAAATCACGTTTGCATCTATAAGGGAGACAACTGAACACCCAGCAGCGGCCCGCTGGCACACGTCTCGCATTTGAAGAGGGAAGACCTTAAGAGGGCTCAGAAGTCCATTCAGTGAGCACCAGTGTATACATGAATAGGGTGTCATTTTCATTTTCGAAGGCAGCCCATCCATCAGGCTGCAAACAAAACGCGACACAACTCCATTCGTGCCCCTTCTCCCACAGTGTTAAAATACTCGCTCAAGATCCTGCCCCACCGCTGGTCTTGCCCTTAAAGAGCTTCCAGTGGAAAAAAGAAACACAGACCTCAGCTTAAGAAATCCAAAATTGCATACAAATGACCAGGAGAGGAAGGTGAACTGCTCAAAAACAAACAGCTAGAAGATGCAGGGGGAGACAACGGGCAAAGGTGGAGGGCGGGGGAAACAGATGGAGGGCTTCCCGGTGTCCCCAGGTGCAGCCCAGGCCCAGCGCAGCTGCGAAGTCAGGCACGACTTTCCCGTCCTCAGCCGGCAGGAGCTAAGCTGTGCGAGGACCAGGGAGCGGGGCAGTAACTGAGCAAGGCACTGAGCGGCGCGGGTGTGGGTCTGAAGCAGACAGAAGCAGCTCTGTTAGAACAAGTGGTGACAACGGGGCCGAAAGCCCTCCCCAGGCTGGCCAGCCCGGAAGGGAGGGCTCGGCAGCAGCGCCAGGCCGGACACACTGCCTGCGACACCCCCATCACAAGGACCCACTTTATCTGGTTTTTTTTTCTCCAGAGAAGATGACTTACAAATGAAAACAACTCATCCCAAACAGATATGCCGGAATGAGATCTGGACAACAAAGCACCATGAGGGCGGTGTGCACAGTGAGCCCGACTTAAGACAGCCGCCTTCAAAATGGCCCCGTGGCCCCGGAAGTCTCCAGAGCCATGAGGACGATGCTGGCACACGCTCCTCTGGGTGCTGCCAGCCCGCCTGCTGCACTCTAGTCTCCCAGTTCTCCCACTCGCCCATCACTGCTGTCATCTCTCCCAGTCCCACCTCTGTTTCGGAATTGGCACCTGTCATCTGCTTACCCCTCTTCTCCCTAATGAACCAATGCCAGACACGCAATGTCCAGCACTCAGAAAACTCAGTTACTGCAGTAACCACGAGCAGAATTAGCATGGATTTTTCTTTCCCAACAGCTTACAGTTCAGACTAACTTGGGAGAGGGGGTAGAGGTAGGGAGGTGGCACACTGAGAAAGACCACACACGGATGAGGGTGATCTTGGTTGTCTCAGAAAGGGGGTGACTGCGGACAGAAGAGATGTCCCAGGAGCCTCAGTGGAAGTGGGACGCAGGAATCCCAGAGATGAGCTGACACAAGGTGTGCACGTCTGCATAGCAGGATGTGAGGGGCAGCCCGATGACAGCAGCACAGGCCACTATCTTGAGCTGCGGCTACAAGAGGCAGGTGAGGACGTGGAGAAACAGAGCCCACTCCTCCTCCCGCTCCAGAAACACAGCCTTGACCCAGCAATCACAGGCCCCTTCCCCACCAGGCCGGCACTGCCCGTCAGGAGCCATCAGGAACTGCCATGCGGCAGCCGCGCTGGGACTCGTCTCCCGAGCAGGAGGTCACCCAGATGGCGCAGCAGACACCTTACAAGGACGCCGTAAGGAGAAGCGGGTGCACGTGATCAGGTACTTCACACCAACAGAAGCACAAAAGCGGGTTATTTAACGCTGGCGTATGACCTGGGAGCAGCGGAACCAACTAGCAAAGAACGGGAGCAGAAGCATGAGACACTCCTCTACCTTTCTATCAGGCTGTTGTAAGCTACCACGCTGTTCTTCAGGTACGGCTGTGGGGTCACATTACTCCCAAAGGCATACTTAAAGTGGCCATCTCGTAGCCGGTAAGCTTTCCTTCTCGACACAACTGATGTCAGTATATCTTTAAGGTGGTTCTGTGAAGACAAGAACAGAACAACGCGTGACCTCTTCTTCACAAGCAAAGCGTCAAACTCCCCCGACTACAGAATGCCCTTGACCTTCGGACGGAGATGAGGGACGGCGAGCACAGGCCGGGACCAAATGATGTGCCACGAGGAGGAGGGCACAGGAAAGATGGCGCACGCTACTTTTATTTAGCTCTGTTTAAGACGGGCTTGCTCCATAGGATACTTATTTTAAATGGTTCTATACCTCTAAAGTGGCTCCTTTTTCTCTCAAAAGTGATTTTTAGATAGCTTTAAGTGTGACACAAGTACAAGGGTTAGGTGTTTTGTGTAAGTGGTTAAGTCCTTGCTTGGGGACACACACACCCGGTATCAGAGTACCCGGTTTGAGTCCTAGCTACTTCACTTGTGATGCAGCTTCCTACCAGTGCGCACCCTGGGAGGCAGCAGGTGACAACTCAAGCAGTTGGGTACCTCCCATCCACATGGGAGACCCGGGCGGAGTTCTAGGCTCCTAGCTTCAGCCTGGTCCAGCCCGGCTGTTGAGGGCATTTGGGGAATAAAACAAGTAGATGGAAAATCTGTCTCCCTGCCCTTCAAACAAAATGAAAAATAAATATTTTTTAAAAAAATATAAGTACAAAAACAATTTTTTAAAAAGAGAACAACATGGGCCATCATTGTGGTGTAACAGGTTAAGCTACTTCCTGTGATGCCAGCATCCGGCATGAGCGCTGGTTTGAGTCCCTGCTAATGCCCCTGGGAAGGCAGTGGAAGATGGCCTGAGTACTTCTAATCCAGCTCCCTGTTCATGGCCTGACAAAAGGAGAAAATGGCCCAAGTCCTTGGGCCCCTGCCACCCATGTAGGAGACCCAGAAAAAGCTCCTGGCTTTAGTCTGGCCCAGTGCCGGCCACTGTGGCCATCTGGGGAGTGAACCAGCAGATGGAAGATCTCCCCCCTCAATCTTTCCCTCGTCTGACTTTCAAATAAATAAGTAAATCTTCAAAACAAAAAAACTCTCACTTGTTGACAAATTAACTATCAGATCAAGCAAAGGTGTTAATGCCATAAGTAAGCTTCCTAAAAAGCTTAGTATAACAACTGAAGACAATTCTCAGAATCGCAGTATGTATGTCTCCTTTCAGAAATAAAACACACATGCACAATTTCAACAAAATGACAACTCCATGAAGTCAGAGTGACATCCTGGCTCTCTTCCTGCAGCGTCAACTTTAAACAGCTATACACGCTCATCACATTCCTTCGGAAAAACTGTTTCTGCCAACAGCAAACCAACCTCCACCGCGTAGACAACGGCAGAAACGGCCTCCTCCGTGACGTTGTCCAGCCCGTGCTCATAAGCCGTCACGATCATTCTCCCCTCCAGCTGGCCCCGGGTGGGGAGCATCATTGTGTGCGAGCACAGTTTTAAATCATCATCATCTTGGGGATCCTTTGCCACAAACTGCTGGGCTCCCGACAGGGGATTCTGAGGCTGGAATCTATGCTATGAGTAAGAAAAGGTTCCAGAATTACTCGTTACAGTGGCAAGTTATAAAACACAAACAAAAGTAACTCATGTATTACACCTGGCGTCCTACAATCAACGCCACCAAAACTATAGCACAGAGGTCACACACACACAGAAAAGTGGGTTGTACATAAACAATCTCAGATTCATACCCCTTACATGGTAATAACAAAGTTGTGATTAAAGGGAGTAATGGCGGTATGCAGAGTGGTTCTTTTATTCAGTACCTTGGTGAAGACAAAGTGCATGGCATGGCTGTGCTAAATATGAGGAAGGGGAAGGAGAAGACAGAGTACTATGTTCAAACATGGTAGAGCATTTTAAATGTAACTGAAAGGAAGCAGGCTCTGAAAATATAAACGTATGATCAATGTTGCAATTAAGCCTTCAAAACCCAGAGTTAGGCAGAGTGACAGATCTAGTAACAAACACTCCAGCGTGAAGCTGTGCTGCATAACCACTTAGGTACTTGTGTTTTCTACTCTGAAGCCTCAATGGAGAACTGCCTAAGACACAGTCACACTACAGTCAACGGCTTCTCTGACTCTTTTTTCACTGTAAAACCTCAGCCTTCCTCTGGGAGATTCTGACAGCACATGCATATTGTCCATCACCACCGAGAGGCGGGCCCCTGGGAGCTTTGGCTGAAGCCCAAAACACAAGACTTTATCATGAAGACTGGTTGTTTATATTACACAGTTTACATTATAAAGATAACATTGTTATTTTCCATTTTCCAAGTACAAACTGTATTTTACATTGAGCAAGCCCTTTTGAGCCCAGTATGCCTGTGTCCAGACACTGATGGCCTCTGGATGGAATGTCACTACTGACATAAAACCTAGAGCAAACCTGGAAAGAAACAAATGCTCATTGTTGTTGATCAGTAACGTTATCAACACCCAGCCAAACCTATAAAAGGGATACATTTGGGAAAGTGTCTTCTTTAAACTGTAGAAAGTTATTCTAAAATGGGTACAGATGTTACTGCCAAATGCTTTCATAACATTATCTACTGGTTTCAGAAAGACCCAGGGCTCAGCTTAGCATCACTGGGAGATGGCCAGAGGCCGCCCCAGTCCACATGAACCCCTGGAACCAACGTCTGCCATGTGAGAAACACTACTCCTTCCAAGAAAAATATTGAAGGGGAGAAAGAATACAGGAAAAGCTTTGAGTCTCTGTCTCTGAAAACGCATTAGGGGGCCGGCGCTGTGGCGCAGTGGGTTAATGCCTCGGCCTGAAGCGCCGGCATCCCATATGGGCACCAGTTCAAGTCCCAGCTGCTCCACTTCCGATCCAGTTCTTTGCTATGACCTGGGAAAGCAGAAGATGGCCCACGTCCTTAGGCCCCTGCACCCATGTGGGAGACCCGGAAGAAGCTCTTGGCTCCTTGCTTTGGATCGGCGCAGTTCCGGCCGTTGTGGCCAATTGGAGAGTGAGCCATTGGATGGAAGACCTCTCTTTCTACCTCTCCTGCCTCTGTGTAACTCTGACTTCCAAATAAATAAATAAACAAATCTTTAAAAAAAAAAAAGAAAGACACATTAGGTGGTACTGATAAATATGCATATCCAAATAACACCGAATAAGAACCCTAACATTCCAGACACCTAGACTTGCATTCCTCATAACCCTTTTCTACCAACCTCTCTGTTTCTACTCTGCTACCAGCATTTGAATATTCATTTGAATACTAAAGCGTTCCATTACTCTAGTACCTAAATTAGTCATTATGAATATATTGGAGAACAACCTACATCAAATTTCTGACGAACAGAAGACAGCTTTTTCTTTCCCTTGGGTTTTCCAGGTTTGGCTGCTGAACCTCCTGTCCAGGGCAGAGATCCAGCACCCTCTGTGAGACAGAAAAATAAAACCCGTAAGTGAAAACAGTAACGCCTGACAACTGCTGACCTTGTTGGCACTGAGGACTAAGAAGGTATGGCGTGCTTAAGAAGTGAGGCTAAATGAGAAATGCTTACATTCTAATCTTTCTTCGTTAAACAGAATTATGACTCTCTCAAATCAAATCCTGCCTGTAACCAAATGTTTTATTTATCAGTAGCCATACTTGTATTATAAAAGCAGGGCAGAATTTCCTAGTCCAAAATGCTGAACTGAGCACACGTGTTTGTCTACTCTCTTCCTCAAGACCTCACTAAAAATGACAGAGGAAGGTAAATGGCACATTTGCACGATGCAGATACAACAGAAGGTGGTAGGCGAGATGAGATCTCAACCGATGTCTAACGTGGACTACGGGGATGCCAGCACACAGCGCAGACACGTGCAGACTGTAACCTAGGCCAGGCAAGGAGGGTGGCACACGAGGTGGAAGCAAGACAACCTGCCTTCCAAAACTCACAAAGAATCTGGATTTGGATGTGATCACAGTGGAAACCAAGAGGGATCATTAAGGCTTCAAACAGGGACCGGCGTTGTGGCGTAGCAGGTTAAGCCTCCATCTGCAGCGCTGGCATCCCATATGGAGGCTGGTTGGAGTCCCCGCTGCTTCACTTCTGATCCAGCTCCCTGCTAATGGCCTAGGAAAGCAGCAGGATATGGCCCAAGAGCTTGAGCCCCTGCACCCAAAATCTGCAAGATCTAGAAGAAGCTCCTGGCTCCTGGCTTCAGATCAGCCCAGCTCCAGCTGTTGTGGCCATCTGGGGAGTGAACCAGAGGATGGAAGACCTTTCTCTCAGTCTCTCCCTCTCTCTGTAACTCTGCCTCTCAAATAAATATTTAAAAAAAAAAAAAAGGCTAAAAACCAAATTAATGGAAGGCCTATAATCAAAAATCACCCACACTTCCCTCATCCCTAGGATGGACTCCATACGAAATACAAGTGCAGAAATGAAGGGCTTCAAGACAATGACCGTGGAGCACCGAACCAAGTGCGGAGCCATCCATGCAGCCTCAGCTCACCTGCTCACACTCACCCCCACACACAAAGCAGCACCCAGTGGGCTGTTTGGCACAGGACAGGTCGGGTGGGCAGAAGGGGCAGGCAATACAGAACCCTCCTCTAGCTGCACAGCACAAAGCTTCTGGGGCTCACTGGGGTGACTGGCACCGAGGCTGGCACCCCAGAGCAAAGTGCACCGCAGGCTACTATTCAGGAAGCCCCCATTTAATGGCTGGCCTCCTGTCAGCTCACTCGAAAGCAAGGCCTCCGAGCAGTTTCATGCCTTATTCTTAAAGGCAAAAGGGACCATATACGAGCCACTTAGCAATATCCTGGAGCTCGGTAAGAGAGACCAGGCCACCGGAACAGAGAGGTGCTAGGAGGGAATGCCGAAGAACTCTGCACAGTCTCTAAGTGGGACCCTCAGAGAAGGCTGAGCAGACAAGAGTCCATAAAGCAAGCGGAGGATGCGACCAACGTGCTGCTGTAGAGAATATCAAAACGAGGAAGGCTGCAGGCAGAAACTGAGACCACCGCAGGGAGACAGCAGTACGACAAAGTGACCGTGTCTAAAAAGGACAGGTGCAGGGGTACGAAGAAACATTTGTCATGAAACCTTTTTTGTTCTTTTTTTTCCTGAAATCATGAACATATTTTGTAAAGAAAAAAATCAAAGTAACATTAGCTCATTAAAGCACAATTCAGAAAAAAAAAAAATTAAGAATGGAAAAGTCACCCATAATCCTAGTAAAATGTTATTACCAATTTGATATATTTGGGGAAAAAAGTTCATAAGACTTTGAAAAAAATTTTCCAGCTTCCTCAGTTAAAAAACTGCAAAGTCCAAGTTCCTCTTCTGTATCAGTCATTGGCACAACCAGATGTCACTCAATAAGAGTCAGCCAATCACAGACGACTTGCCAAAGCAGTCTACTCCTGATAAATGAAACTGATGAGGAGGAAAGTGGGATGGCCCCGGCGGGGGATGCCGCCAAGGAGCAGGCCTTCGACCCCACAGAGCCCCAGCTGCTGCCCGCGCCAGATGCTCTGCCTGAGACCGACCCTGACCCGGGGCTTCTCAGCAGCACTAGGCCTTGCGCTTTGATGCCACACTGCCGCTCACGGCTAGGGGAGGTCTGTGCCTTTTGCTTTGTTTTCTCTGAACTTTGTCCCCTCCCCTGTAAAAAGCTGCCCACCCTGCAGACTGGCGGTGAGGCTGAGAGACGATGCACAGAAGTGGCCAGTGTGCCACAGTCACTCGATCATCTCTCCTGCCCAGCTCAGAAAAGCAGAAACCACCCACCCAGAGCAAGTACAAAGAACCACGTTTTACTTTCAACAGAATCCATCCCTTTGTTGCTAGCAAATATGAATTTCATTTCGAGGAAGTAAGTTTTGAGTGCCTGATGGAGAAACACATTCTCAAAGGCCCAATGGAACGTTTCTTCACTTAGTTTGGAATAACTGATAACGAACATCTCAGAATACCAACGGTTTTAAGTTAGCCACCCACACTTACTAATAATACTTCCTATCTGTGTGCATTTTCGCAGGTTTTTTCAACTGCTTTTTCGTAATTCAACAGACATGACGGAACCTATTTTGTAAACGGCAGAGCAAAGAACTCCTAGGTGATGAACTCCAGTACGTAAGCTCCTAACAAAACCTAAACTTGAACTCGAGTCTCTTGCCTCCTGTCAACCAGGGCTTTTCCTTCGATCATTCATTCCACTTATCTTTTGGCTGCGTGGCACTTCGTGCTATACCTAACTAAAAAGTAAGATCTAGCTCTCTCACGCATAAAGCTAGCTTTTCTGATCAAGTTAAAGTTTATACAACAGTGGATTATCTTTATGGCCTGACTTTGGACATTGAAAAGGTATGACTTGTCACTCCAGGCCCTTGAGAAAATTCAACTTAATCTACGTGTGCAGGAGGTACCTGTGAACCTAACTCTTTAACAAAGTCCAGGACTTTTATCATGAGAAGTTTTCAGAGTATTTAAGTACTTGTTTCTAACTAACTGGTTAAAGTAAGATGGTTGAAACAGGTTCGTGGTAACTTAATCTACCACTTAAGCTCCCAAGGATTGGGGGTGAGGAGTGAGTTTTCCATCTAGACCTCTGTCGGCTGAAGGGAGAGACTTGGTTCTACCCAGCCCCGTGACGTGCTGCTGCCCACTGTGTACAGTTCCCACCACTAGCACGCCAGACCCACCTGCCGAAGCTCTCACCTCCCGAAGGCTAACACCTGACTTGAGAATGCCAGCGGAAATCCAGGTTAGCATCGTATGCTGTGGTTTCACTTCCCCGTGACTCGCCTCCTCTATATCCCCAAATGCTATCTCCTAGCACGAAAGGCCCTCTCTTCATTCCCCTCACCTCTCCAAGCTCACCTCCCATCTTCCTCAGTTCCCATTTTGACTCGGGGGTAAAAACCAAAAACCACTATAGGTATAGGAAATCATGTCCTCTAAAAAGGTTTTGTAAAAGAATTTGTATTGGGGCCGGGATGTAGCAAAGCAGGTTAAGCCATGGCCTGCAACACCAGCAGGTTTGAGTCCTGGCTGTTCCACTTCCGATCCGGCTCCCTGCTAATGCTTCTGGAAAAGCAATGGAGGATGGACTTGAGCCCCTGCACCCAGAAGACCCGGAAGAAGCTCCAGACTTCCGCCTGGCCCAGCCCTAGTTGTTGCAGCCACTTGGGAAGTGACCCAGCAGAGGGAAGACCTCTCTCTCTCTCTCTTCTTTTCTCTCTGTAAATCTGCCTTTCAAATAAATAAATAAACCTTTAAAAAAAAAAAAAGAATTTGTCTCTATATAATAAAACTTTTCTCCTGGGCAGTTCAACAAACAATTCACATCAAACACAAGATGCATCAGCCAGAGGAAGCTATGGCCCAGTGTTCCACGGCCCTGCTGACCAACATACACTGGAAGTAGTCCCACTCCCTTACCTGGTGTAGAAACCAAAATCTGACAACGCGTGAGAATGGCCAGGAGGAAATCGTTGTGAGAATGCACTGAAAAAACCAGACACAAGAGACTTTCAACAACAAGGAACCATGACTGCATACCCTCTACTATTCCATTCTTTACTCTTAATTCCCTAACCTCCACAGAGAGGATTTTACACACCACCAAAAATCAAACTTATTCCTCAAAAGTCAAAAGACAAATTTACTGGGAAAACTCTCGAACCGTAAACTAACTGTTGGCTAGCTCATTATTTTACCATTATCCTGGGTGAGAAGTCTATGAGCTTCGAGGTCAAACTCTTCCTTGCTGATCTTCTGCTTGAACCACAGTTTTAAGTTGGCCCAGTATCTGCGGAGGCAGAAACAGTATTAAGTACGAATTGCAGGCACTGCTCCTTCCCGGGTTCACCTCGCCTGCTCCCACCCCAGGGAAGACACCTGCCTTCCTAGTGCTGTAGGCTGAAGTGTGCCCCTGCCCCCACGATGCCTGGGCTGAAGCCCCAACCCCAGTCCCTTGGGATATGACTGTATTTGGAGACAGGGCCTTTCAAGGGGTAATTAAATTGAGGCCATTGGGGCGGCCCCTAATCCAATAGGAAGGATGAGCTTATCAGGAGATTAGCACACAGAGAGAGGCACCACACAGACACACACAGAGAGAAACCTCCACGACTCTGGCACTGTGCTCCTGGAAATCAATGCCTGCCGTGTAAGCCACCCAGTCTGTGGCATTTCGTCACGGCAGACCAGCAATCAGAACGCCAAGGAGACACCTGCCACCCTCCCTAAAAGGGGACTGGCAGGCAGTGGGGACCTGGACTCCCGGGTCTCTCAGCTCTGCCCAAGCCGCAGCCGTGCCTCTCCGTCTCACTGCCACCTTTCTGGAGAGCGACTCTCCAGAACGCCACATTTAAGATTTTTAACGTGTGCGTGTTTCACGGGGAAGGCCTGGGTGACACTCTCTTTTTTTTATTTGAAAGACAGTGTTACAGAGAGAGGTAAAGCCAGAGAAAGAGAGAGAGAGGTCTTCCATCCACTGGCTCACTTCCCAATGGCCACAGCGGCCGGAGTTGGGCCGATGCGAAGCCAGGAGCCAGGAGCTTCTTCCAGGTCTCCCCCTTGAATGCAGGGGCCCCAGGACTTGGGCCACCTTCTACTGCTTTCCCAGGCCACAGCAGAGAGCTGGATCGGAAGAAGAGCAGCCGGGACTCAAACCTGCGCCCATGTGGGATGCCGGCTGGGGCTTTAACCCACAGCGCAGCACCGGGCCCCCTGGGGTGACACTCTTGAGAAGAACTCAAGTGCTAATCTAGGTAGGCTAAAGAGATGGGTTTCTACACGGCCCAGCACAAAGAAAAGGCCTGAGGGTATCAGAAACTGCATGCATGCTTCTAAGCGTGAGCCGGTACACCACCTAACCTTAAAGGTGAATAGGCACTAGCAGAACCCAAAGGATTTAACCTCTTCTGCCTTAACAGCACTGTTAGAAACAGGGGTAAAATGTACTGCTGCTCATCAGTGTATTTAGAAGGCTGCTGCCGGTTCATGACTCGCACATGTGTTCACACTTTCAATCCAGACTCACCTACCTTCTAACGCTCACGCGTACCTAACCAAAAAAGCCAAGCTGCAATGGTTTTTAATGATCTCACTGCCCTGTTACAGCCCCGGCAGGTGTCTTAGTAAAAACTCTGGGTTCCAGGGCTGTTTATCTTCCCGGGGAGAAAGCCCGGTAGCCTTCTGGCGTCCTGTAAACGGCTCCAGGACACTGCCATCTTTCAAAGGCCATTGCTCTGGACAGCTCTTTACTGTCAGCCCTAGGGCTTGGTGCCCTTCTCACTGATGTTCACTCCTAGGCAACAGTAACTTCCCAGCGGAGGACACTTTGCTACTGTTGTTTTTTTTTTTCCAAGAAAATAAAAAATAATAAAGTTAAATTTTTTTTTACCCCATTCTGTCCAACGTGTGCCAACATGACGCTATCTGTCGTCTCCCAGTGCACACTCTGGCCAGATCGCCCAGCACCGGCCCCCCAGAGTTAGAAGACCTGCTCCCGGGTCCCTAACCACTGAGTCACCACGAACAAATGACCACTTCTCACCATACCAGCAACAGGATGCGGGGAGAAGGTCGGCCTAGGAGACCATGGGACACCAGAGGGAAAATCAAAGACCACCTGACCAAGTCCTTGAGCCGGGCAACACCTGTTTGAACGGGACATTCTACTGGGTTCTATACACCGGGAGGTGACGACGGGGCTATTACACAACCTGGCCCAGGCAGACACAAAGGCTACTCGGACCCTGGGATCAACAGCAAACAACTCACACACAGGTTCTCATACCTACCACCAGGGATCCCAATTAAAGGGCCGGGCTGTACCAGGCAAAGCCAAGTGCCCAGCGGAAGATACGTGAAGAGTGCCCGCATGGCAGCGTGACCAACCGCCTAGCCAAGGGCCACTCTGCAAGCGGAAAAGGGCAGAGAGGGAATGGAAAAACACGCTGAGAACACCCCAGTACTGTCCCATCAACTGCTCCTGGCACAAAGATCTCCTTGAATTGCATTGCTGGTGGGGACCGGGCCAAGGCTGCACCAAATTCAACCTCGGCACTGGCATCTGGTCAACGTCAGACAGTTGGCTTTGGCACTGTGAAACCGTGCAGCGAATGTCCACTGCAAAAACACCTGTGTGAGCCCTGGGTCTAGGTGTGACGGAGTCCAGGATGGTGGTGGGGAACGGGGGTCACGGCTCCTTCTACCCAGAGACGAGGTGGAGCAGGTGCACAAGCTGGGTCCCTCAGCATCTAAGCACTCACTTTCCAGTGCCTGCAAGCAGCCCAGACAGGACACAGCCAAGCTTCCTGCTAGGCTTAACAAATGTAAATGTCACCAGTCAGAACTAGCAACATGAAGGAGGATGAAAGCTATCAACTGTAGCTATTAGAATAAATGCGACTTTTTAATTAACGACCTAAGGGAAGAACAGAGTGGCAAACAGTACAGATCGATATTTAAAGACAACTTCAAGTAGAACAGCGCATCTTCGGGAATCAATAAATGTTTACAAAAAGGTAAATAATTATGTAAAACAGAAGTTTCTCAGGCTGAAAAGCAGACTGTCGTCTCTGCTGCCTCAAAATTAGAAAGGGCCGGTGCTGTGACACAGAGGGTGGAGCCACAGCTGGCGGGCCGGCATCCCACATGGCACAGGTTCAAGTCCCGGCTGCTCCACTTCCGATCCAGCTCTCTGCTGTGGCCTGGGAAAGCAGTAGAGGATGACCCAAGTACTTGGGCCCCTGCACCTGCGTGGGAGACCCAGAAGAAGCTCCTGGCTTCGGATCAGCCCAGCTCTGACTGTTGCAGCCATTTGGGGAGTGAACCAGTGGATGGAAGACCTCTCCCCCCCCCCTCTCTCTCAACTGTGCCTTTCAAATAAAAATAAATAAATGAGCTTTTTAAAACACTACACACGAGGAACAACTCCAGAAAGCACGCGTGCCATCAAGCCCAGCAGCTTCAATCCGGGCATAATGAGGTTTGGAGGACAAAAGGCGAGTGTTGAAAAAAATGAGGTGCCCGAAGACCTTGCTCCTCCGCCCACCTTCCTAAAAGCCAGCATCCGCTGCGCAACGGGACCGCGCGGAGCACCACGGAAGCCGCTCAGTGGCTGCACCCCGGCACAAGATTCAAGTTGGCTTCCTGTCTTTTGGGGGGGGGGGATAAAACCCTAACAGTGCTGTGCAAACCCCCACACCCATCCTGGTCTCTCAGAGGCTCCGGTCCACGGCACGGTCTAGCCTTGGCCTTGGCCTTGGCCGTGGCCGGACACTGAGCCTCTGACCCCCGCGTCCTGGCTCCCCCGCTGGAACCGAGGGCGGGTCTGGCTGGCCGCCTCCAGGGGTCCCTCACGACCCCCTCTGCAAGGCCTCGGGTCCCCGGCTAGGCTAGGCCGGCCTCCTGGGAGCAACAATGTTATCTACTCCACATTTCTGGTGAGGATTAGATAACACTCGCACACCTGAGGTGCTCAAACGTCCACGGCTGCTATCGCCGCTGCGTTTGTGGGAGCGGTCGGCCGCTCCTGTTTTACTGGAAGGAGGAGCCCAAATCGCCGTCAGGTCGCTTACCAACAACGCCTGACACAGCGCCCCAGCGCCATAGCCTCCGCCTCCAGGAAGCCCTCGGGGGCGTGCCGCCCTGCGCGGCCCCGCGCGTCCGGCGTCCCCGCATCGGGACCCGCCCTGGCCCCACAGGCCCTTAGGCGTGAAGGGCGCTTCTGCCGCCCCACCCAGGGCACAGCGTCCCCAGCGAAGGCGCCCGCCCGGGTCCCTCAGCCGCCCAGGAGGCCCAGCGCCTCCCTGAGAAACCCGGAGGCCCCGCCGCCGCGACGCGAGGCGGCCCAGGCCTCGGGCGGTGGGGGGCGGCTCCGGGGCGCACAGGCAGCTCGAGGCCGGGAGAGCACCGGCGCGGGGGCCCTCGGGCTGCGCCCCCAGTGGCTCTTACTGTTTCACGTTGTCCCCCAGGGCCTCGCTCAAGTTCTTTTTGGCCGCCTCCAACTCGCTCACAAAGGTCGCCATTGCTCCGCGCGTCGCAGCCCGACCGCAGGCCGCGCAGCCTCCGCGACCAACAACCGAAAAGCCAACGCGGCGGACGGCCTCGGCGGAGCCCGCACGCTTCGGCCCCGCCCCCCAGTCTCTCCGCAGACGTTTGTTTGGTTATCGGCTCCGCCCGCCTCAAAGTGAGGAAGGTGCCCAGCGAACGCGGCCCGCCGGCTCCCGCCCCTCGCGTCACGTGACCGCGCCGCCTGGTCTTGGCGCGCCCGGCCTGGTCCCGCCCGCCGCTTCCGGGCCGCGTCGCCTGCGGGGCGGCCTGTCACTGCCCGTCCGCCCCACCCGGCCTGTCACTGCCCGTCCGCCCCACCTGGCCTGTCACCGTCCGCCCCACCCGGCCTGTCACTGCCCGTCCGCCCCACCTGGCCTGTCACCGTCCGCCCCACCCGGCCTGTCACTGCCCGTCCGCCCCACCTGGCCTGTCACCGTCCTCCCCACCTGGCCTGTCACCGTCCTCCCCACCTGGCCTGTCACCGTCCTCCCCACCTGGCCTGTCACTGCCCGTCCGCCCCACCCGGCCTGTCACTGCCCGTCCGCCCCACCCGGCCTGTCACTGCCCGTCCGCCCCACCTGGCCTGTCACCGTCCGCCCCACCCGGCCTGTCACTGCCCGTCCGCCCCACCTGGCCTGTCACCGTCCTCCCCACCTGGCCTGTCACCGTCCGCCCCACCCGGCCTGTCACTGCCCGTCCGCCCCACCTGGCCTGTCACCGTCCTCCCCACCTGGCCTGTCACCGTCCTCCCCACCCGGCCTGTCACTGCCCGTCCGCCCCACCCGGCCTGTCACTGCGCGTCCGCCCCACCCGGCCTGTCACTGCGCGTCCGCCCCACCTGGCCTGTCACTGCCCGTCCGCCCCACCTGGCCTGTCACCGTCCTCCCCACCTGGCCTGTCACTGCGCGTCCGCCCCACCTGGCCTGTCACCGTCCTGCCCACCCGGCCTGTCACTGCCCGTCCGCCCCACCTGGCCTGTCACCGTCCGCCCCACCCGGCCTGTCACCGTCCTCCCCACCCGGCCTGTCACTGCCCGTCCGCCCCACCCGGCCTGTCACTGCCCGTCCGCCCCACCCGGCCTGTCACCGTCCGCCCCACCCGGCCTGTCACTGCCCGTCCGCCCCACCCGGCCTGTCACTGCCCGTCCGCCCCACCCGGCCTGTCACTGCCCGTCCGCCCCACCCGGCCTGTCACCGTCCGCCCCACCCGGCCTGTCACCGTCCGCCCCACCTGGCCTGTCACTGCCCGTCCGCCCCACCTGGCCTGTCACTGCCCGTCCGCCCCACCTGGCCTGTCACTGCCCGTCCGCCCCACCTGGCCTGTCACTGCCCGTCCGCCCCACCTGGCCTGTCACCGTCCGCCCCACCTGGCCTGTCACTGCCCGTCCGCCCCACCTGGCCTGTCACTGCCCGTCCGCCCCACCTGGCCTGTCACTGCGCGTCCGCCCCACCTGGCCTGTCCTGCTGTCCGCCCCACCTGGCCTGTCACTGCCCGTCCGCCCCACCTGGCCTGTCACCGTCCTCCCCACCCGGCCTGTCACCGTCCTCCCCACCCGGCCTGTCCTGCTGTCCGCCCCACCCGGCCTGTCCTGCTGTCCGCCCGCTGCCCGTGTACCTGGACGACTACCGGTCCTCTCCAGGTCAAAAAGTGGGGGCAGTACCACGATTCTTCTCGCAGGCGCATCCACGGACCTCGCCATTTGATTCACTTAGCTTGTTAATAACTAAAATGTAGATTCCTTGAGCACGGTATTGGCGTTTTATTCGCTGCAGTCCCCAAAGCAGCGCCTGGTACAGCGTACGCATCCCATAAATATTTGCTGAGCGAAGGAAGGGATCACGGACGCAGCAAGGGGCAGGTTCCAGCCCTGGGCACTCGACCCCGCTCCCTGCAAATCACCCGGGGTCCCTGCCTTAGGTCCCCGCCACCCTGGGGGAGAGACCCCCGCGCGGTCTGGGCTACCCCCACCCTGGGGGAGAGACCCCCGCGCGGTCTGGGCTCCCCGCCACCTCGGAGGAGAGACCCCCGCGCGGTCTGGGCTCCCCCCACCCTGGGGGAGAGACCCCCGCGCGGTCTGGGCTCCCCCCACCCTGGGGGAGAGACCCCCGCGCGGCCTGGGCTCCCCCCACCCTGGGGGAGAGACCCCCGCGCGGTCTGGGCTCCCCGCCACCTCGGGGGAGAGACCCCCGCGCGGTCTGGGCTCCCCCCACCCTGGGGGAGAGACCCCCGCGCGGTCTGGGCTCCCCCCACCCTGGGGGAGAGACCCCCCCGCGCGGTCTGGGCTCCCCCCACCCTGGGGGAGAGACCCCCGCGCGGTCTGGGCTCCCCCCACCCTGGGGGAGAGACCCCCGCGCGGTCTGGGCTCCCCCCACCCTCGGGAGAGAGATCCCCGCGCGGTCTGGGCTCCCCCCACCCTCGGGGAGAGACCCCCGCGCAGTCTGGGCTCCGGGCTCTGGTCTGGCTCCCATTGCTGGCGTTGGGGGAGCGAACCAACAGATTCCTATTCCCGTGGGAGAGAGTGTTCTCCCTCACCGCCAGCCCCCGTATCTGTTAACCGCACTCTGTGTCCAGTTTGGCATCTTTTAACACTTAATAGGGCCCGGTGCTGTGGCGTAGCAGGTAAAGCCACCGCCTGCAGTGCCAGCATCCCACATGGGCGCGGGTTCAGGTCCCAGCTGCTCCACTTCCGATCCAGCTCTCTGCTGTGGCCTGAGAAAGCGGTAGAAGATGGCCCAGGTCCTTGGGTCCCTGCACCCGCATGAGGGACCTGGAGGGGGCTCCTGGCTCCTGGCTTCCAATCGGCGCAGCTCCCGCCATTGCGGCGGATTGGGGAGTGAACCAGCCGATGGAAGACCTCTCTCTCTCTGCCTTTCCTTTCTCTCTGTAACTCTGACTTTCAAATAAATAAAAATAAATCTTTAAAAAAATTAAAAACTTCATATATAGGGGCTGGAGTTGTGGCGTGTGGGGGAGGCTGAATCTGGAGGGGCCTGGAGGAACTTCCTAAGCCTGCCTCGAATTTGAAAACCTGTCTTTGGGCCGGCGCCGTGGCTCGGTAGGCTAATCCTCTGCCTGCGGCACCGGCACACCGGGTTCTAGTCCCGGTCGGGGCGCCAGATTCTGTCCCGGTTGCCCCTCTTCCAGGCCAGCTCTCTGCTGTGGCCCAGGAGTGCAGTGGAGGATGGCCCAGGTGCTTGGGCCCTGCACCCCATGGGGGACCAAGAGAAGCACCTGGCTCCAGCCCTTGGATCAGCGTGGTGCGCCAGCCACAGCGCGTCGGCCGCGGCGGCCATTGGAGGGTGAACCAACGGCAAAGGAAGACCTTTCTCTCTGACTCTCTCTCCCTCACTGTCCACTCAGCCTGTCAAAAAAGAAAAAAAAAAAAAAAAAAGAAGACCTGTCTTTGAGTTTCAAATCCCAGGCGGTAAACGACCCAGCCCCAGGGCGCTTTTGCCTAAGGGTCCTGAAGGTGGTATAATAGGATTGGCTAAAACCCTTTTGCATCACATCACCCCACCCCTTGCCCGCATCTGCTCTGTACAGCAGCTATATAAACACCTCCCTTTTACAATAAAGTGAGATCCTGCTTCCACTGGACTCACCACCACATCTGATTGTCCCCTGGCGGGTGGCACGCTTCCCCTCCTCAGCTTGACAGCCTGCCTAAGAGTCACCAAAGTGGTGTAGTAGGTAAACCCACCTCCTGCGAGGCTAACATCCCAGTTGCACCCAGCTGCTCCACTTCCAGTCCAGCGCCCTGCCCATGCGCCTGGGAAAAGCAGTGCTTGGGCCCCTGCACCCACTTGGGAGTCACAAGTGAAGCTCCTGGCTCCTGGCTTCCTCCTGGCCCAGCCCACGCTGCTGTGGGCTTTAGGGGAGTGAATCAGCAGCCAGAGGACCCCTTTCTCTGCCTTCCCTCTCTCTCTCTCTAATTCTTTCAAATGAATAATTTTTTTAAAAAACTATGTAGTGAGTATTTACCTATAGTATTACATTGTCTTTGTAATAATTTTCATAACAGCTCATTAAGTTGCACACAGAAAGTACACCATAGCTTGTTTCCCAATTGGTAAAATAGCCATTTTCTCACTGTCCACTCTGCCTGTAAAAAAAAAAAAAATAGCCATTTTCCTTTTTCCTCTATGAAAAGCAAGGCTGTAATAAACTCTGTGCAAAGTTTTCCTCATTTGGGATTGCTGCCCTAGGATAGAGTCCCTCAACTGGAATTCCTGGACCAACTTGTAGGAATATTTATAAATGTCTTGGGTGTGCATTTATCAAAGGGTCAGACTTAAGAAAATCCTAAATGGCTTTTAAAATGTGTTTCTCCATACAGGTGCCCTTGGCGTACATGCACCCATTCAGCCTCATCCAGGCTGGCTGGGCCTCTGCACTCTGGGTCCTAGGAATACAACGCTAGGTCAGAAAACTGGAGAAATTCTTACCTTTATGAAAATTGAATTTTTTTTTTCAGTAGTCATCTGCTTAAGCTTTCCATAGCTCCCTACAGTGTACTTTACAAAATCCAGATTCCACAATATTTTTAAAAGATTTATTTATTTATTTGAAAGTCAGAGTTACACAGAGAGAAGGAGAGGCAAAGAGAGAGAGAGGTCTTCATCCGCTGGTTCACTTCCTAGTTGGCCACAACAGCCGGAGCTGCATGGATCCGAAGCCAGGAGCCAAGAGTTTCCTCTGGGTCTCCCACGTGGGTGCAGGGGCTCAAGGTTGTGGGCCATCCTCTACTGCCTCTCCAGGCCACAGTAGAGAGCTGGATGAGAAGTAGAGCAGCCGGGACTCGAACCAGTGCCCATATGAACACCCATACTTCTACACATCCAGTTCAAGTACATAGCCCTTTCTCTCTCAGTATTTCATATACCTATCAGCATTAATTTTCCTGTGTACAGCTAAATCTCCACTTAAATTTTAGTGCTGGGTGGGCGTATGGCCTCTCAGTTAAGATGCCACAACCCACATCCCGTATCCATATCAGAGTGCCTGAAGCTTCCTACTAACGCAGCCCTGGAAGGCAGTGGTGTTGGCTCAAGGAATTGGATTCCTATCGCCCACACAGAAGACCTGGATTGAATTCATTTGGGGAGTGAACCAATGGTTGGAGCTCTCTTTCAAACCAATAAAAATCAATAGTTGTGTTAGGCAATATATATAAATAGACATGGGATAATGAACTTAATATAAATCAGTTAACAAAATTACATAATTGGATAGTTTATTTTCAACATTCTAAATCGTCTTTTAGTTATAGCTATACTTATGCCATGATACCACATATTAAAAATCACTGAAAGCTTGAGAGAATGTGTGTGAAAACGCTTCATAAAATGTAAAAACTTGCCAAATGTTAATGTAATCTGGTGTTTCTTCAATCTATTTTCTGTGCCCTCCCATGGCAATTTTTTATTCCTAAATTATAAACTGGTTTAAGAGTGATTAGTAAACTCAACAGGATACTGTGATTATAAATTCTCTGAGGAATTAGCCTTGCCTATCATCCAAGTATTTTCAAATACGTCTCCTAGTTGATAGATAGCTATATGTGTATATGTGTACATTTCTCCAGGTGGACACACGTTTATGCATATGCAGACAAATATGTATAGAATTCCCATTATTGGGGGCCGGCACTGTGGCGTAGCAGCTTAGGCTATGCCTGCAAGCCGGCATCCCATATGGGCACCTGTTCAAGTTCTGGCTGCTCCACTTCCAATCCAGCTCTCTGCTATGGCCTTGGAAAGCAGTAGAGGATGGCCCAGGCCCTTGGGCCCCTGCACCCATGCGGGGGACCCCGAGGAAGCTCCTGGCTCCTAGCTTTGGAATGGCACAGCTAGTGGGCCATCCTCCACTGCCTTCTTAGGCCACCAGCAAGGGGCTGGATCTGAAGAGGAGCAACCGGGACACGAACCAGTGCCATATGGGATGCTGGCACCACAGGCAGAAGCTTAACCTATTACGCCACAACACCAGGTCCTGTGACTGTGTCTTTATTTTATTTAGCAGAACATCCTCAGGTCCATCCATCTTAGTGCAAATGACAGACCGCTTCCCTTTTTAAAGGCTGAATATTATTCCATTGTGTATGTACACCACGTTCTCTTTATCCGTTGATCTATCAATAGACATTCATGCTATGAGCACAACTTGGCTCTGTGAATAGTAGTGCAGTGAATGTAGGAGTGTTAATACCTCTTTAAGATTGTGGCTTTAACTTTTGAATAAATACCAGAAACAGATTACTGGATCATATGGTGCTTCTATTTTTTCATTCTTTGAGGAACCTGCACACCATTTTCCATAGATACAGCATTTTGCATTCTCTCTAAGAGTGTACAAGTGTTCCAATTTCTCCACATCCTCAACCACACCTAGCTATTGTTGGCATTAGGCTTTAATGTTGATGGAGTTGTGAGATAGTCTGGCTTTGGAGATTTTGTAACTGTTTTTCTTTCTCCCAGATATGACATTTGGATTCTCTGGACCTGCTTATAAGCCACTGCCTCCTTTGCAGTGGCGAAGGCCTCGCACAGCAGAAGTATTTGACTGGCTTTTTTTCTTTTTACTGCACTAATCCATTAGCATTGACCCATAACCGTCTTCTCTAAGTATCATCAGCAAATGAATGAGTTGTTTCCATCCCAGACATCAGCGGCTGTCCTTTACTGGAAGGAATCTTGCAGTTCAACTTAAAAATATTATGAATAACATTTTAAGTATCCCCGTTGACCTTGCCGTTAGAATGTTTACTGTGACTTGTAATACTAACAGTGCAGCCAGTGCGCAGAAGGTCCCTGTACTTGTGTTTGTTCTGTGGCATGCAAAGTGGCTCAGGCTCAGCATAAGTATCTGCTGGAATTCAATATTTTAGAAAATTCTACATGGTTTCCCCCATCTTTATTTATACCAATCTATACCTTGTAATGTGGTCAAAGACCATAAGCTTAGAATTCGTTAGTCCCTGAAAGCATTTGTAGTTGTAAACAACCTGAGGGGCCCCTTGCCCTGTCTGATGCCATGTACTGTGGATTTGTTTTATATCTACCACAAAGAGGTAAAGAGGGCTTTTTATTTTATTATTTTTAATGCCGCAGTGGCAGACTGGTGACACCTTTGGAGCCCTCCTAAGAATACTGGTTTTTAGGGGCCGGCGCTGTGGCATAGTAGGTAAGACCATCACCTGCAGTGCCGGCATCCCATATCGGTGCTGGTTGAAGTCCTGGCTGCTCCATTTCCAATCCAGCTCTCTGCTATGGCCTGGGAAAGCAGTGGAAGATGGCCCAAGTCCTTGGGCCCCTGCACTCATGTGGGAGACCTAAAGAAGGCTCCTGGCTTCGGATCGGCTCAGCTCCAGACATTGCAGCTATTTGGGGAGTGAACCAGCAGGTGGAAGACCTCTCTCTCTCTCTGCCTCTGCCTCTCTGTAACTCTGCCTTTCAAATAAATAAATAAACCTTTTAAAAAATATTGGCTTGTAAATGCGTAGGCTAAATACCGTGCAGGCCAGCTGCACCAGTTGAACGGAAACTAAGGGAGGGAGAGGGACTGAAAAGAGGGACAAGAGATCGCAGAGAATGGAGCCAAGACAAGGCTGATCAAGGCTCATTTATTCCAATGTCTTGGTGGTATTTATACATAACCAGCACAAAGAAGCACAAAAGATAACAACATACGTAAGAAACGTATCGGGGCTCTAGTTAACACAGATAACTTTAACAGAGTGTTCTTGATTGACACCCTCCTTCAGGATGGGAGTATGTGACTTTCTTATGCCAAGAACTCCACAAGCCAAGACTGGCTTTGATTTGTCCAAAGGCTGCCTGCAACATACGATTACACTTGAAGCAATTTCACTGAAGCATGGTTCTGTCCATGGACCCTATGACCGCAGCTCCAGATCATCTGTAGTTTTGTCTTTGCTGCAACAAAATGCCACAGGCTGGGTGGCTGATCATCTCATAGTGCTGGAGGCCAAAGATCAATGAGCAAGGTGCTGGCCACGTTGGTTCCTGGTGAGGGTTCCTTTCCTGACTTATGGCTGGGCCCCTTCTTGGCCAAGTCTATATGATCTTTCACAGCACTTGCTCGAGGAGAAAATAGAGAGGATTCTTTTTTATATATAAAGATTTATTTTATTCTTCTGAAAGTCAGAGTTACACAGAGAGAGGAGAGGCAGAGAGAGAGAGAGAGAGAGAGAGAGAGAGGTCTTCCATCCGATGGTTCACTCCCCAAATGGCCACCACAGCCAGAGCTGCGCTGATCTGAAGCCAGGAGGGAGGAGCTTCTTTCGGTCTCCCACGTAGGTGCAGGGGCCCAAGGCCGTGGGCCATCCTCCACTGCTTTCCCAGGCCACAGCAGAGAGCTGGATCGGAAGTGGAGCACCCGGGGTTGAACCAGCACCCATATGGGACGCCAGCGCTTCAGGCCAGGGTGTTAACCTGCTGTGCCACAGTGCCGGCCCCCAAAGAGAGGATTCTAATCCTATTCAGCCAGCACCTCACCCCGTGGCCCTTACTTTAACCTTGATTATCTCCTCTACGAATGCAGCCACCAGGGCTCAAAGAAAGCCTCAACATAAGAATCTGGGGGCACATGGGGCCCAGCGTCCCAGAATTAACTTTAGTTCTGCTTGTCTGCTGCAGAAACTCTTTGAGATTTAAGTCCCAGGACTGTGAGCCATGGAGCATATCTAGGGATTCTAGTAAATGAAAGATACCTACACAACGCCAAAAATACTGAACAGTGGGCCCTGTTTTTACAGTGCGCTTTCATACTCTCCATCAAAGCATTTTCCCTGGAGTTAGAGTCTCAGAATAGAAGCACAAACACTTAAGGAGCAGAAAGAAGTGTGATCAGTGCACATAGGTGGAGGTAGCCAGAAGCCAGTCAACTCTACGATGCCTACACATGATAACATTTAAAGAAGTCTACAAATATCAGTTAGTCTTTTTTTTTTTTCAATCTATTTTTGAAAATATCCTATGGCAGGTTTTCCCTTCTGCTATTGGAAGAGTACACATTAAGGTACAAGTAATTTTTAATTAACTAGTTTATTTGAAAGGCAGAGTGACAAAGAGAGAAGGGGAGAGACAGAGAGAGAGAAGGAGAGAGAGACAGTGAGAGAGAGGGAGGTGTCTTCCATCCTATGGCTCACTTCCAGCATGGCAGCAACAGGCAGGTGTGGGCCCAGCCAGGGCCAGAAGCCAGGAGCTCCGTCTGGTCCTCCTACATGGGTGACAGGGACTAAGTACTTCTGCTGCCCTCTCAGGCACATTAGCAGGAAACTGGATTAGAAGTGGAGCAGCCAGCACTCGAAATTACGGGACGCTGGTGTCGTACACTGAAACTTAACTCACGGGGCCACAACACCAGCCTCAGCACAAGTACTGTTGCAACCCAGGGATCTAGAACTGGAACAGTCAGAGGAGAATAGAAGTGCAGTCCAGTGTTTCTACAGCTGAGGGGGCGGAATACAGAGCCGACCGTGGGGCAGACCTGACAACTCACTGACTTCTGGGAACACGAAGCAGCAGAGCCTGGGCAGAGCTCCGTAGGGCTCCTGAGGGCTTCTCCATCCCCTAAGGGAATAGCAGAGGCAGCGTTTACTCGCTTGCCTCTTCTCTCTCACGGAGTCTCACAGCCAAGATTCCCTGGGTTCTGTGAGGTTGGTAAGAACACCACAGTCTGCAGAATCCAGCTGAGCAAATGGTTTAAAAAGTTCCTGTTAAAAAAAAGTCGGGGGCCGGCGCTATGGCATAGCGGGTAAAGCCGCCACCTGCAGTGCCGGCATCCCATATGGGCGCTGGTCTGAGTCCCAGCTGCTCCACTTCCGATCCAGCTCTCTGCTGTGGCCTGGGAAAGCAGTAGAAGATGTTCCAAGGTCTTGGTCCCCTGCACCCATGTGGGAGACCCGGAAGAAGCTCCTGGCTCCTGGCTTTGGATCAGCACAGCTCTAGCCGTTGCAGCCATTTGGGGAGTGAACCAGCAGATGGAAGACCTCTCTCTCTCTCTGCCTCTCCTTCTTTCTCTATGTAACTCTTTTTTTTTTTTTAAGATTAATTTATTTATTTGAAAGTCAGAGTTAGAAATGTAGCAGGATTTGTGAACAGACACAAGATACCAAGGCCAGGAAGCAGTCTGGAATAAGGCTCAGTTGGCTTCTTATTCAAAAGCCTGAACCCCAAAGAGGGGTATTCCCTTATATGTGTTTTTAGCTTCTTTGAATTCCTTATATGGCTACATGTATACATTTGGTTGATAGTCTAATGCTATCGGGGCTACAGGAATCGATACATTGCACATGCATAGGTAGTTACTGATGATAATGCTTCCTTCACACACATACTGAGCTGGGTGCTGTCTGACAAGTGTTACCATTGCTCTCTGCTAGCAAGCCCAGCTGGAAACAGTCCCCTGGAAGCAGAGAATGGCCACAGTGGAAACCTTGATGGGCAAGTAGATAATGACCAGCTTCCACGCCCAGGGTAATTGTTTGTTTGTTTGTCTCGTTAGGAAATTAGAAATTAGCCTGTGTGTGTGAGAGGGAACTGAGAGAAAGACAAGGGCACACAGGCAGAAGCTCACTTAGGAACCAGCCCAGCATCTACACTTCTAAGTCCTGCCCAGACCCAGATAATCTTCCAGGTGGTCCCAGCCTCCCACCCCCAAGCCCCTGCCCCGAGGAAAGCTCCCAGAATTCTCTCTCCTCAACATCAAATGGGTTATCCGGCCTGATAACACAGAGCGACAGCACCATTACATCCTTCCGCCAAGGCAGGCACCCTAGGCCAGTGCCAGGTGCCCCCTGCCCAGTCTGATACTACTGAGTAGTAAACCTGGGGAGGGATTTCCCAATTCACACTCAGCAAATCCTTTGTCCTGGAGGAGAGGGGGGAGGGAAGAGAGAAGGCGGGAAGGTTAGACCCATCTCCTTAACAACCCCAGCCTACAGGTGAACTAGGCACTCTCTCTCCGGTTCTGTCTGGAGAGGCGCCCGTCCGTTCTTAGGGATGCCCTACCCCCAAGAAAGCTCCCTGCTTTGCTTCCCACCGCTCTGTCTCACGTCTGAATTCTTTCTTGCACGAAGACAAGAACACCTCCACTTCTCTCTCCACGGGCAGTGTAGTTTTGTTTTAGGACAAGTTTTTTTGTTTTCTCTTTTTCTATGTCTAATTTGGGAAGCCCTCTACATAGAATTACTGCCTGTGATTAGTGGCAAACATGGTAAACAGCTCAGGATGAGACTTCTATGACTGAGTGGGGCAGTATTACTGACGGAGGGCATCTTTGCCTGATCTTTGCTGATATTTGGAAAGATACCCTTTATTCCCAACACGCCAAGAAGCAGAAACCAATGATATCTGCAACTGTATCTCTATCTGCATCTATATCTATATATGTGCAGAGGAGTCAGACAAGTCCATGAAAACTGTGTATAATGGAAACACTAGGCATGGGTTTCACATTTTTATGTATGTGTTTATGATAACATTTTTAATATACTTTATAGTCAGAGGCCTCGTGCACCTGCTAAATAGAGTTCCATGAGTTAAAAGACCATAGTCCAGCAGGAAAATCGGGTGGACACCACCCACACTTGCCAGGGACTTGACTAGAACAGGAAGGAGGGAGAAAGTGATTCTCCGTGTTTGCCCACTCCTGCTCCTGCTGCTGTCAGGCTTTGGAGCCCAGGACTTACCCTGGGGCCCTCCCCCTCCCACCCCTCCGGCCTTTGGACAGGAACTGAGCTCTGCCACTGGCTGTCCTGATGCTGCAGCCTACAGATGGCAGTGGAGAGACTGCTCAGCTTCCAGAACCACACGAGCCAGTTTCCACAAGGAATGTAAGCATCTATATATACACCTCCACGTGAAGCGACTGCAAAAGTTTGTGCAAAAGTGAATGAAAAGCAACGGTTCATTTTGGTAAAAATTATTTTTTTCAATCCATTCAGTTTTTCATCATATGTGTTTTCTACATATGATAAAATAATCTTTTGCATCAGAAATCATTTTTAAATTTTCTATTTTAAAGGCATATATATAGAGAGATTTCCCATTCAGTTGTTCATTCTGTAAATGCCCACAACAGCCTGGACTGGGCCAGGCTCAAGCTAGAACTCAGTCGGGGTCTCCCTCATGGGTGGCAGGGACCTAACTGCTTGGATCAACACCTCCCAGAGTGCACATTAGCAGGAAGGCGAAATTGGGAGTAGTCCCAAAACTTGAACTCAGGATGGGATATTGATATGATCCCGTGTGGCATCTTAACCCCTCAGCCAAATGCCCTCAGCTGGTTTTCTGAAACCAAATAAACTCATACTTCTGATTTCATTTACCTGTTAACTGTTTGAAGTACCCTTATTTATATGGGGTAAGGGTGTGTGTGTGTGTGTGTGTGTGTGTGTGTGAGAGAGAGAGAGAGAGAGAGAGAGAGAGAGAGAGAATTTAAAAAATTAGGGCAAATGTAATTGAAAGATAAATGTATTTGAATACAAACATTTTGAAAGAATACCTGCTCCATCGTGTTTATAACAGCACTATACTCAATAGCAAAATATGGAATTAACCAAGGTGTCCATCATTTGATGAATGGAAAGAGAAAACCCGGTATGTATATATATGCTACATTTAATAACTTATTAGAATACATATTATTCTGCTATAAAAAGAATGACATCCTATCATCTGCAGTAAAATGGACAGAACTGGAGGAGATCGTGTTGAGTGAAGTAAACCAGACACAGAAAGACAAACACCACATATTTTTGCTTATATGATTGGCTAAAACCAAACAAAAAAATGCCCATGTGTATCAGTTTTACTGCAAATACAGTGCTTTGTGAGAAACACTTTTATTGAAAAGACTATCTTGGGGCCAGCGCTGTGGCACAGCAGGTTAAAGCCCCAGCTTGAAGCGCTGGCATCCCATATGGGCGCTGGTTCGATCCCAGCTGCTCCACTTCCGATCCAGCTCTCTACTATGGCCTGGGAAAGCAGTGGAAGATGACCCAAGTCCTTGGGCCCCTGCATCCGTGTGGGAGACCCGGAGGAAGCACCTGGCTCCTGGCTTCAGATCAGCACAGTTCTGGCCGCTGTGGCCATCTGGGGATTGAACCAGCGGATGGAAGACCTCTCTCTATCTTCCTCTACCTCTTTCTGTAACTCTGTCTTTCAAATTAATAAAATAAATCTTTAAAAGAAAAAGAAAGAAAAGACTATCTTTTCTCCAATATATGTTTTGGGCACTTTATTCTTATTTCAAAGATTTGTCCGACTATTTGATAGGAATTGTATCCTACGATCATATTAATGATTTTGTGACTATTTAAAAGTATCCTCTTGTGAGTGGAGTTGAACATCTGTTTATTCGATTATTGGCTATCGTCCCTGCACGTAGCCGAAGGCGGACTTTCTTCGCTCCATCTACTGTAGGTGGACGGGCAATCCCTTACTGCGGCCGGCACTCTTCCTTGCATATGGATGTGCTGAGCGAAGACGCCTGGGACGGAGGTTCTTGTCTGCTAGTAAAAGAAGGAATTTCAGACATGAGACAGGGTAACGGGAAGCAAAGTAGCCCCGGTGCCTGCGCGGCCGCTCGGGGGCTGCGACCGCGCACCTGCCCAGGCTGAGGGTCAAGAACCCACGGGTTCCGGCCGCGCGTCCAGCAGGGGGCGTCCTCCGGGCGGTCGCCGAATTCCCCGCGCTGCGCTCGGCCCCCGAGCCATAAAACCGGCCTCCCGCAGGATCCGGCGTGGCTAGGCTGGGGCTTGGCTGGGGAATCCTCCCGCCGGACCCCGCGGCGCTGCGCCCAGCCCACGAGGGACCGATTTCGCGGGGGCGAAGCGGCGACGCCGGCCCAGTCCTCGCCACGAAGCGAAGGCGCCCGCCGCGGCGCAGCCGGCTTTCCCTGGAGCGGCCACCAGGGGGCGATGCGCCCTCGCCTTTTCTGCGGGAAGCCGCGGACGCCAGTCACTGCCGAGGGTGCCCCGTGTCTCGGCCCAGGATGGTGGCACAGGCCCGCACGGTGACGCGGGCGCGCTCCTCCTGGGAAGTCTCGGGCTGCGAAGGCACTCACCTTGACCGGCCACAAGCGGGATTATGAAGCTGCAAGAGTGGCAGCAGTGGGTTCAGAATCGTTGCCAAGATGGCGAAGTTGTCACCTACAGCAGAAATCGACGAATTGCCACATCTGGGGACAATCTGAGAGCTGAGGCCCCTTATCAGCTGGGTGGTGAAGGTAGAGGTTTACAGAGGGCCTGAGAGTTTGACCCTGGCCCCAGAAATTAATGATAATTAATCCCCTGCCGATGAGGTCTGAACTGCTGCTGTCCCCAGGCCCCACGTGAAGAAACAGGCTTAGCAAAGCCCAGTTGCCCTAGGTTGCACTTACGTGGCAGAGGGAAGACGGGAGCCCGAGTCTGGCTGGCATCAGAGTCCAGGGGACTATCCACCGCACCACCGGACCTGCAACAGTCGCGTCTGTTCCGGGGAGCACCCAAGGTCTGCCAGGCACGCTGAGTGCAGCCTGTCCAATGCTGGATTCAATCCTCACCTGCAGCCCCGTGAGGTCGCACTACTATCATTCCCATTTTACAGGGACTTAAACTGAGTCACAGAGGCTTAAGGAGCTGGTGGCGCTGGGTTTAAGCCCAGGCAGCCCTCTCCGGAGCTCGTGTGCTAGCTTCCATGTCCTCCTGTGGCACACTGCTATAGTTGTGCTGCCCAAGTCTTCTCAGAGTTCCATCTGAGACAAGCGGGGATGCTAGAAAAACTCCCTGGTGCCCTCCAGTCGGCATGACTGACAGCACTTGTTCCCTGACCCTGTGAGTCCCGTGCACTGGGAGGGTGGGCTTAGGCATGCCCCCTGCCCCATCTCCAGAGCCCCTTCTGTGGACTGCACTGGCCCCGTCAGACTCACATCAGCTGGGTAAGACATTTAGGCAGTATGGTCTTTATCTCAGGTGCTTGCTGCTGGGTTTACTGCCTTCCTCCAGGCACCAACATGTGTTACCTACAAACCTAGAAAACAGAACCTGAACTGTTGACCTCAGCTCAGGAAGAGGAGGTGGGTCCCCCCAGGCTGCTTCCCCGTGGAACTGGGGCTACTGCCATTTTATTATTTTACCCCCATATCAGAGCACAGGTTTGAGCTCCAATTGCTCCACTTTTTTTTTTTTTTAAAGATTTACTTATTTGAAAGATAGTGTTACAGAGAGGCAGAGAGAGAGAGAGAGAGAGAGAGGTCTTCCATCCACTGGTTTACTCCCCAGTTGGCCGCAAAGCAAGAGCTGCGCCGATCTGAAGCCAGGAGCCAGGAGCTTCTTCCAGGTCTCCCATGTGGGTGCAGGGGCCCATCTTGTACTGCTTCCCCAGGCCATAGCAAAGAGCTGGATTGGAAGTGGAGCAGCCAGACCTGAACCTGCGCCCATATGGGATGCCAGCACTACAGGCAGCAGCTTTACCTGCTACACCACAGTGCCGGCCCCACTACTGCCATTTTTACACATTAAAATGGACTTGGTGGGACAGCCTTTATGCGAGAGCCTGCCTCTGCTGGCTTTGCCCTTACTGTTTCCTAGTAGGATTTGGGTGGTGTGGGAATTCCATAAACCCACCAGATAAAATAATCATGTCAAAAGTGTTCCATTTGTGGCATTTGTATCACCATGATCTGTTGGGGGCCAGAGGCTTCAAATCTGTGTGTAAAGGGGGTTAATGGCCGGTGCACACCAAGGTTGTGAAAGTGGGCTGCTTCCATGGAAGCGGTTTTAACCTGCAGGCTGCTCACCCAGTACAAAATGCACAGTAACCTTAGGTCACTGCTTTATAGACATGAAGGGTTGCCGGGTAGCCTCTCACACACAGTGTCCACTGTGCAGGCCGGATGGAGAGCCCTACAGAATACAAATAACAGGAGCTCAGCCTTTTCTGCTATGCACCTGTGGAAGGAAGACACTGCCCACATGAGTTTTTATGCTCAGCAGAGCCAGCGTCTGAGCGTATATTAATGTTGATGCACATTTACCAAGCACTCAATGTCATATGCCCACGTTAATTACTCTAATGTCCAGTCTATTCCAACTATTTCTACAAAAGGTGTCTTTGTGTGTTTGTCTTCTCTGAAAACTGGTATGACCAAAGATTACTGGAATTTGCTTTTCTTTTTTTAGATTTTTTTAGATTTATTTGTTTATTTGAAAGTCAGAGCTACACACACACACAGAGAGAGAGAGAGAGAGAGAAAGAGAGAGAGAGGCAGACAGACAGAGCCAAAGAGAGAGAGAGGTCTTCCATCCGCTGGTTCACTCCCCATTTGGCCACAACAGCTGGTGCTGTGTGCATTCGAAGCCAGGAACTAGGAGTCTGGGTCTTCCCACGTGGGTGCAGGGGCTCAAGGAATTGGGCCATCTTCTACTGCTTTCCCAGGCATAGGCGAGAGCTGGATTGGAAGTGGAGCAGCTGGGACTCGAACCAGTGCCCATATGGGATGCCGGCTCAGCAGGCAGTGGCCTTACCCACTACACCACAACACCAGTCCCTGGAATTTGCTTGTTCTAACACACAGTTATTTCTCTGCCTTATTACAGATTTCAGAAGAGCAGTGGTCCTCAAATTTGTTGTTGGAATCACTTGGGAGAAATTTTTAGGAAATTGTTGCCCAGGCCATACCAGGGTGATTAGATCAGAACCTGGGGGAGTGGGCTAGAACCCAGGTATTGGCATTTTCCCAAAGTATCCCCTAGCTGCTTCTGCGGTGCAGCCACTCCCAGAGTTTCTTCCTCTACACCCTGTGAGGTGATTTACCATGTAGGACACCACACACCGTGAGCCGGCACAGAGGACGCCGACCCCTGTGGGCTAGGAACCCCAACCCTTCCACGAAGAGCCTAAATGCTGACAAGATGGAGCTCACAGAGGCAGGTTCTAAGATGTTTGCTCTGGCCCAAGTCAGAAATCATCTTATAAAAAGGAACATGGAAGTTGGCGCTGTGGTGTAGCAAGTGAGGCCACTGCCAGCATCCCATATGGGCACCGGTTCAAGTCCCGGCTGCTCCACTTCCAATCCAGTTCTCTGCTATGGCCTGGAAGAGCAGTGGAAAATGGCCCAAGTCCTTGGGCCCCTGAACCCGTGTGGGAGACCCTGAAAAAGCTCCTGGCTCCTGGCTTCGGATGGGTGCAGCTCCAGCCATTGCAGCCAATTGGGGAGTGAACCAGCAAATGGAAGACCTTTCTCTCTCTCTCTGCCTCTCCTTCTCTCTCTGTATGACTCTTTCAAATAAATAAATAATTTTTAAAAAAGGAACATGGACCCATTGAAGGCCTGCAGGATGAAGGACAGAAGTACACTGGCCTCTGTCACATGGAGGAGGTCGAGCCTGAGTCTTGTCTGGTGATCAGTTGGGCTTCTCTTTGGTTATCCCTGAGCTTCAAGGAAATCCACACCCAATATGGCAACCTGGTCTGAGCTGTGCGGTAGAATCAGGGCAGAGTCTAGGGGTGGACCGCCCTTGTTGGGCTGAAGTGGAGGCTGCAGGGAGGTGAGGGCTCAGCTGTGGCGCGAGCAGCAGCCACAGGCAGAGCAAGGCTCCGCGTGCAGAGCCGGGTAGTGGCAGAGAAAGAGGAGTGTCACAGGCTGACTTAGGCCCCCCTGAGCCCTCTCTACCCCCACGACTGTCCAAGGCCCCAGCACCCCAACAGCGAGGCCGTAAGTTTTAAGTGAAGTGGAGGGGTGGGGGTGCAGTGGCTGTGCAAAGCAGAATTATTATTTAGACATAATTACAAATATGACTTCATTTGCGTTCACGAGTAAGTAGACTTTTGACAACAGTCAAGCATCTCAAGGATATAGCTCAAGTCCTGGTCAAATTTCCCATTGAAACCAAAATGCGTTCCCAAACATGTATAATTTTCTCTAGGGCCCTAAGTGTTGGACTGAAGACTTTACAGTTACTGCAGGGAAGTGTCCGGATAGTCCACCAACAACCAAGCAGATTAGGGTGGAGGACAACGAGACACGTTACAGGTGAAGTGTGTTTTGTTGGATGCATTTGAATAAAAGGCCATTCCCCAGCTGGTGCTGTCGCAATAGCAGTGACCTGGGCATGTCTTCATCCGTGTGATCTTTGAATTAATTTGTCTCTTGCCTGCTCAAATCAGAACGCTGGGGAAGTGTGGCATAACCTCCATCTGGCAAGAAACCATGTCATTCTGAGACGCTCATCATACACCTGTTTACCTTTGTCAGCATCCTCACCCTGAGTCACACTATCCCTCTAGTCTTAATTTCAAGCACTGTGTCTCCATAGCGACGATTCAGGCTCCCGTTGCTATGGAGATTATTCTATGGGCTGAAACGCTTCTTCGGTCCTTCCCCGCCTTCCAATTGCCCTTGTCACTTCTTCTATCCAGGCCTTATTACATCCCCAGGACCTAGCACTGGGCATGACAAAAAACAGGTGGTGGTGTCAGTGGGTTGAACATGCCTGACGAAGACTACTAAAATAGCTCCTGCCAGGCCTTAGCGGTTACTATGCCTCACCATCGTTTTTCATTTGCTAGCGTTTTTAAATTACAGAAACAATCAAGTGCTCATTTTCAAACAATAATGGAGATACCTCCAAAGTTAAAAGTAAACAATCCTCTCTTCCTCTCTTCACTAAAATAAGTTCTATCTGGAACAACGACATAAGCATACAAAACTACAAAAGCACTGTAAGAACTTGTAGTCTCCAATAAGTAACTTTTTGCTTTGTTACTTTAAGCAATGTTACTTTGTTACAATAAGCAATAAGTAAGAGCACACAGGCCAGCACCGTGGCTCAACAGGCTAATCCTCCGCCTTGCGGCGCCGGCACACCGGGTTCTAGTCCCAGTTGGGGAGCCGGATTCTGTCCCGGTTGCCCCTCTTCCAGGCCAGCTCTCTGCTGTGGCCCGGGAGTGCAGTGGAGGATAGCCCAAGTGCTTGGGCCCTGCACCCCATGGGAGACCAGGAAAAGCACCTGGCACCTGGCTCCTGCCATCGGATGAGCGTGGTTCGCCGGCCACAGCACGCCGGCCGCGGTGGCCATTGGAGGGTGAACCAACAGCAAAGGAAGACCTTTCTCTCTGTCTCTCTCTCTCACTGTCCACTCTGCCTGTCAAAAAAAAAAAAAAACACACAGAAAAATCCAGATGCCATAAAGAAAGAAAATTAATATATTTGACCATATGACTTTTTGAAGAAAAAATTCATGAAAATATGTATTATGAAAAAAATTATGCATTGATTTCAAAAAGTTTTTGTGATGAAATAAACATCTTTTAACTACATTTTCCACAAACTTCTATATGCCCTTGTACTTAATGTTTAAAGAAGAAAAACCATGAGGTCAACAAATGAATGAGAGGGTGCACATCACAATTAAACAACTGTCAGAGTCAGGGCAGCAGTGAGGGGCTGGTGCTGTGGGCAGCAGCATCCAGTATCAGAGTGCTCTGCTTCCCAGCCACCGTCCTGCTGAGGCTCCCTGGGAGGCAGCAGATGATGGCCTGGAATACGTGGGTCCCTGCCACGTGTCTGGGACACCCAGATGGAGATCCTGGCTCCTGGCTTCAGCCTAGCCCAGTCCCAGCTGTTGTGGGCATTTGGGGAATGAACCAGAGGATAGGAGATCTCTCTCTCTCTCTCTCTCCACTCTCTCCTCTCTCCTCCCTCTTTCTCTCCTTCCCTCTCTCTCCCCTTTTCTCCCACTCCCTCTCTCTGTGTCACTCTGCTTTTCAATTAAATAAATGCTTTAAAAAATGAACAGAGATGAGCTTTTTTTCCCCTCTGTGATTGACAAATATGGATATTTAATGACATCTAGTTCTGCAAGCCTCAGGGAGAAAAGAGCACTCTCCTAAAGTCTGGTGGAAATGCACGTTGGAGCATTCTTTCTGGAGCACAGTTCAACAATATCTGTCAGAATTAAAGAATGTACATCACCCTTCACAGCCAGCTCCTCTGTCAGAAATATACCCAACAGATATAGCTGCAAATGCTCAGCAAAATCTATGTTTGTTATCGTTACATTGTTTTGCAGCAGCAAAAGACTAGAAACTACACCCAGCATTCACGTGGCGGGGATAAGTCAATTAATGACTATAAATCTGTAAGCTGGAATAAAGATACTTCCTGGAAAAAAAAAAAGGGCAGCTCTGTATCTGCAAGATTAAAAGAACAAGTTACAGTGCAATGTGAAATATGTTTATAAGCAGAGATGAATACATACATGTATCATGTGAATATATACATTAAAAGAGTTTTTGGAGTGAATTACAGGAAACAGCTATCAGTGGGAAGGGAGCTGGTATGAAGAAAAAGAGGTCTTTTCGTTTTCATTTTGTATTTTTACTCATTAAAATTTTCATCTTAAATGAGTTTTGTGTATCAGGTGGGCATTGTTGAACAGCCCGTTAAGCCACCGCGCGCCCCATATCTGATGCACACCGTGGGAGGCAGCAGGTGCTGGCGTCAGTGCTTGGGTCCCCTGCCACTCCCTCCTGGGTGGAGTTCTTGGCTCCTGGTTTGCACTGGTCTAATCCCAGCTTTTGCAGGTATTTGGGGAGTGAGCCAGCAGATGGAAGTGCATGTTTCCTTCTCTCTCTCTCTCTCTCTCTCTCTCTCTCTCTCTCTCTCCCTTCCTCCTCCTCCTCTTTCTCTCCCTCCTCCTCCTCTGTCTTTCTGTTTCATTGCTCACCCTTTCAAATAAATAAAACTAAATAATAAATACACATTGAAATAAAAAGACTCTTGCCGGTACCATGATGCAATAGGTTAATCCTCCGCCTGCTGTGTTAGCATCCCATATGGGTGCTGGTTCTAGTCCCGGCTGCTCCTCTTCTGATGCAGCTCTCTGCCATGGCCTGGGAAAGCAGTAGAAGATGGCCCAAGTGCTTGGGCCCCTGCACCTGCCTGGGAGACGTGGAAGAAGCTCCTGGCTCCTGGCTTCAGATAGGCGCAGCTCCAGCCGTTGTGGCCATTTGGGGAGTGAACCAATGGATGGAAGACCTTTCTCTCTGTCTCTCCTTCTCACTGTCTATAACTCTACCTCTCAAATAAATAAATAAAATCTTTTAAAAAAATAAGAAATAGAAAAACTCTCAGCAGGGATTCCCTTTCTCTACTCACCCAAAGATGCCCAGAGATACTTTTTCCATTGTTTATTTCCTGTATATATATGCAAAATGCAAATGTTTCTTTGAATACACATAAATGTAACATTTATTGTTACAAAAATGAGGTTTTATGTAGTTCTGCACTTTTCTCCTCCTTTGTGTATCATGCACATCTTTCCATGTAAGGACATTTTACATCGTATGAATATATCATAAGGTATGGATTCACTCTTCTATTATCTTCCCACTCTTTTGCCTTTATAATCAACTCTGCAATGGTCATTTTACGCAGTGAATGTGTACAGGTATGTGTGTGTGTGTGTGTGTGTGTGTGTGAGTGTGTGTGTGTGTGTTTTAATAGGCTTGATTCTCTGAAGCAGAATTTCAAAAATGCAGATTACAGAAGCACAGGTCAAGCCAAACCATGCAAGTCATTTAAAAGCTCTGCTCTTATCATTTAATCTTCTGTTGGAGAACCCAGGTCACACAGCCAATCCCAACCCAAAGTCAAAAGGGTGGGGCACTGCACTTTGCCATTCAGCCATGGCAGAGGTAGAGAAGCAAGGAAGACTTTGGGGTATAAAACGCAGTCTAGCCTGTCATAACCTGAAAAGTCTGTGTTTTTCAGTTTCTTGAATGGCATTCATTTCTTTACCTCTACAAGCCAGTGCTGTTACAGTGTGAGCCCAGTAAAGAGGACAGGCAGGCAGGCAGGCTAAGGGTTAATGCCCCAGAAGTAGCGCTCAGCCAATGATGGGCAGGGAGCTGAGGGGTAAATATTCCAGACTCCCCATGTCACGTCAGGGAAGTTGTAAGGGGTTAAGCTGTAGACTTTAAAAGATAATGTCCTAGCCGGCACCGCGGCTCAATAGGCTAATCCTCTGCCTGCGGCCCGGCAACCCGGGTTCTAGTCCTGGTCAAGGCGCCGGATTCTGTCCCAGCTGCTCCTCTTCCAGGCCAGCCCTCTGCTGTGGCCTGGGACTGCGTGGAGGATGGCCCAAGTCCTTGGGCCCTGCACCCTATGGGAGACCAGGAGAAGCACCTGGCTCCTGGCTTCGGATCAGTGCGGTGCGCTGGCCTCAGCGGCCGTTGTGGGGTGAACCAACAGAAGAGGAAGACCTTTCTCTCTGTCTCTCTCTCTCACTGTCCACTCTGCCTGTCTCTCTCTCTCTCTCTCTCTATATATATATATATATATATAGGCCTAATCCTTGTTCCACACACACACACACATGCACACACACATGCATGCACACACACACACAAAAGATTTGTTTTTTTGAAAGAGGGAGAGACACATGGAGAGGGATCTTCCATCCACTGGTTCATTTCCCAAAGGGCCACAACAGCCAGGGCTGGTCCATACTGAAGCCAGGAGCCAGGAGCTCCATCTGGGTCTCCCACAATTCTCGGTCTCAAGAATTCCAGCCCTTGTCCACATTAGCAGAAAGCTGGATCAGAAGCAGAGTGGCTGGGACCCAAACTGGTCCTCCAAGGTAGGACGCCAGCGTGGCAAAGTGTGGTTTAGCCTGCCATGCCACAGCACTGCCTTCCCCTTCTTGGTACCTGTAAATGAGGCTTCATTTGGAAATAGAATTTCTGCAAGTGTGTTTGAGGATCTGGAGAGGATAGCATTCTGGGTTTATGATGGGCTTACCGGATCATTCTCCATTTAGCATAGACACTAACGACTGGTGTCCTACACAAGAGAAGAGAAGGGATATTTGAGACACAGAAACCCAGGGGCTGGGCGGGCCCCCGTGTAGTGGTGCAGCAGGAAGGCACAGCTTGCAAAGCCAGCATTCTGAACCAAAAGTGACTCTGCTTCTGATCCAGCTTCCTGCTAACGCACCTCGGAAAACAAGGAAGAGTGGCCCACATGCTTGGATCCCTGACACCCATGTGGGGGACCCAGATGGAGTTCCTGGCTCCTGCCTTTGGCCTGACCAAAACCTAGCTGTTGTGGGCATTTGAGGAGTGAACCAGAGGAAGGATGATCTCTCTTTCTCTTCCACTCTCTCTGTTGCTCTGCCTTTACAGTAAATAAATACAGCTTTCAAAAAGAAAATAAGAAACACACAGGGTGTGTTTTTAAAAAAGAAAATAAGCACACACACAGAATGGGAAAGCCATGAGAAAATGAAAGCTGGGATTGCATTCACGTGCCTGCAAGCTAAAGAATGCTGTGGATCACCAGCAGCTAGGAAAACTGCACAGAATGGATTCTTCCCAAGAGCCTCCAGAGTGGCCAGCGCTGTGGTGCAGCAGGTTAACACCCTGGCCTGAAGCGCCAGCATCTCATATGGGTGCCAGTTCAAGACCTGGCTGTTCCACTTCCGATCCAGCTCTCTGCTGTGGCCTGGGGAAGCAGTAGAAGATGGCGCAAGTCCTTGGGCCCCTGCACCCACGTGGGAGACCCAGAAGAAGCTCCTGGCTCCGGGCTTCGGATTGGCGCAGCTCCGGCCATTGTAATCTTCTGGGGAGTGAACCAGCGGATGGCTGGGGAGTGAACCAGCGGATGGACAACCTCTCTCTCTGCCTCTCCTCTCTCTGTGTAACTCTTTCAAATAAAAAAATAAATCTTAAAAAAAGAGCCTCCAGAAACAGCCAACCCTGCTGACACCTCAATTGCAAACTTCTAGTCTCCAGAACAGCAAGAAAAAAATGATAAATTAATGTTTCAAGGCATCTTGTTTATGCTAATTGGTTACGACAGAGAAGAAATGGGGAGGGGACACACTGCCCCCTCCCCTGCCTTCTGATCTCCTGCCCGTGTTTCCCCTTGGCTGTACTCCAATGACAGGGGACACATGTGATGCGGGCTGCAGGGACAGTGATAAAGTGGACCTGGGGGGGCCAAGCAGAACAGCGGCACCGTGATGAAGTAAACGTTACTCTAAACAATGATTCTTTTAAAGAATGCGACATATGGAAAGGCAGCAGGGAGAGCTGGTGAATTGCTTCGGAACAAAGACCAGGAAGGCTAAAAGCCACTCCTTGCCTGGGGATTTTGTTAAATCACAAAGGTGGAAGAAAGCATCGTGCCCGCGCAGCCCACGTGCTTCTCATTGTGTTCAATGAGAGCTTGTTGACTTGTCCACCTTCACCCCATCAGAAGTGGGAGACTCGGGCGGATCTGTTGTAGTACTCCCCAAACCTGAGTCCACTCACCCAGCGCACAGCAAGCACCTCGCTAAGACTCTCTTTCAAATAAATAAAAAGTATATAAATCTTTAAAAAATTTTGAAATCCATGCCTAGTTTTATTTCATTTTTTCATGAACTTTTTGAAGACTTCATACACATAACCTTTGCCCCTGTCAACATCCTCCACCGCTGTGGTGCATTTGTCACAATGAACCTGCACTGATGCATCACAGTCACCCGAAGCATCACGCTCCACAGCTGGGCAGGTGCTCTGGCTCAGCAGCTTAAGCTACCGCTTGGAACACCTGCATCCCATATCAGAGTGCTTGGGATTGAGTCGCCACCCTTGCTTCCGGTTCAGTTTCCTGCTGATGCACACCTTGGGAGGCAGCAGAGGGCAGCTCAATGACTTTGGTGGGAAAATCAGATTGATTTGGGTCCGGGCTTCAGCCTGGCCCAGCTCCAGTGGTTGCAGGCATCTGGGGAGAGAACCAGAAGATGGAAGATTTCTGTCTCTCTGTCTCGGTCTGTCACTCTGATTTTCAAATAAATAAATAAACATTTCCAAAGCTTCCCTCCTGGTGTTGTATATTCTGTGGGTTTTGATGAACGTCAATCATACAGACCTCTTCCACTGCCCTGACCACCCTGTATTCTGCTTATCCATTGTTCCTGCCCACAAACCTCTGGCAATCACCAATCTTTTTACATTCCCATAGTTTTGCCTTTTCCAGAACACCATATGATTGGAATAATACAGTATGGGGCTGTTTTAGACTGGCTTCTTTCATTTAATAATAAGCATTTAAATTTCCTTCGTGGCTAGATAACTCATTTAATTGTCACACTGAATAATATTTCTTGGTCTGGATGTTCCCGAGTTTATTTATCCATTTACCTACTGAAGGGCATCCTGGTTGCTTCCAAATTTTGGCAATTATGAAAAAGTTGCTATAAACATCCGTGTGCAGATTCTTGTGTGGATATGTTTTCAGCTCATTTGGGTAAATACCAAGGAGTGTGATTGCTGGATCATATGGCACAAGTATGTTTAGTCTTGTAAGAAAGTGCCAAACTGTCTCCCAATGTGGCTGTACCAGGGTGTATTTTTGAAATGACTTACTCCTGTACCCAGCGGTACATATAAGACGTATGCTTTCAATCACTCCAGAATCGCCCCCCTCCCTGCCCCATGCGACACACACACACACACACACACACGACTTCCCTCTATTTTGAAGCTGCCTCTTTCTCTGCTCTTCATATTTCTTCTTCATAAGCTGATTCTGTCAAAAGCAAACCAATGTATGATTAGCAACAGCTTTTGTTGTCATTAATTATGTATCTCTGGTATAGGAACAAACATCTCCAGAGTGTTTTGATAAAGCAAAAGGGAGTGAAGGTTAAAGGGAAAAGTAATGTGCTTGACTGTTGTGTCACTTCCTCACCCAGGAGACTCATTTGTCCAGTTTAATAAGTGGAAGGAGCCAACCCTCTCCCAGCTCTGAACTAGAACTGGGATAAGACAGGCAGAGATAAAGAGAGACAGAGAGACACAGAGAGATCTTCCATCCACTGGTTCACTCCCCAAATTGCTACAACGGCTAGGGTTGGGCCGTGCCAAATCCAGGAGACAGTTTTTTTTTCCAGATCTCCCACATGGGTGCAGGGGCCAAGCACTTGGGACATCTTCTACTGCTTTCCCAGGCCACAGCAGAGAGCTGGATTGAAAGTGGAGCAGCCGGGACTCGAACCAGTGTCCATATGGGATGCCAGCACTACAGGTGGCGGCCTCACCTGCTATGCCACAGTGCTGGCTTTGTTTTAAACATTTTAAAAAGAATTCTGTCTGGGGGGCCAGCGCTATGGCACAGTGGGCAAAGCCACCGCCTGCAGTGCCAGCATCCCATATGGGCGTCGGTTCAAGTCCCGGCTACCCCATTTCCAATCAAGCTCTCTGCTATGGCCTGGGAAAGCAGTAGAAGATGGCCCAAGTCTTTAGGTGCCTGCATCCACATGGGAGACCCGGAAGAAGCTCCTGGCTCCTGGCTCCTGGCTTCGGATCAGCACAGCTTCAGCCATTGCGATCAGTTAGGGGGGTGAACCAGCAGATGGAAGACCTCTCTCTCTCTCTCTCTCTCTCTCTCTCTCTCTCTCTCTCTCTCTCTGCCTCTCCTTTACTCTGTGTAACTCTGACTTTCAAATAAATAAATAAATCTTTAAAAAATTGAGACTGTCAGAGACTTGGAGATTACACATGCAGGTCCTGTTATGCTGCTGCTGGACAGTGCTGCTGTAGGCAGCTGGGAGCCCTTGAGGCTTTTTGTGCAGGGAAAGAATGTGATCAGAGCAAAGGAAGGCTTGGTCAGAGAGTGGGCTATCAGCTAAGAGGCTATTGCTCTGCAGTTCACACAAGAGCTAATCAGGACCTGCACGATGGCAGTAGGAATGGAGCAGGGGAGCTGCACTTAGAAGGTATTTAGGAGGGAAACCTGGCGTGGATTAACAAAGGATTGGCCATGGTGGAGGGATGTTGAGTGATAATTTTGCTGGTCTTTGTCCCTGCTTCCCAGGAGGTAACTCTAAACTCTTGGAGTTTTCTGAGTGACAGGAGTGATTTTGTCATTCATGGTGGGCCTCTCGGTTCACACTCGTGTTTATTATGATGAGGTGATTCCTGGCTGTAGGCTGAGCATAGATCAGCCATTGGATGGGAGAGTGGAGGCTTTGGTGAAGTGGCAACAAGTACGGTTCTCAGACTTAGGGATGAGAGGGGGGATGGAGACTGAGGTCAGTCATTGATCACGCCTGTGTAGTGACACCCCAATAAAAACTGGACAATGAGCTCAGGGAGCATCCTGACAGGTGATCCGTGTTGATGTGCCAGGAAGTCTCCTCTTCTGGTTGGTCTGATTTGTACCTTTATGGTAAACCTGTAACTGGAGGTATAATGGTTTCCTGGGTTCCATAAATTGTTCTGGCGATTTAGGTACCCTAAAGGGGACATGGGAGTCCCCAGGCCTTTGGCTGGTGTCTGGAGTGAAGGCAGTCTTGTCGGGGAATGCACACTTGACCTGTGACATTTGACTTAACTCTAGGTAGTTAGTGTCAGGATTGTGTTCAGGATGAAGGAAGACAAGCCAAGGACGGCTCTGCAGTTTTCAGGGTAACCGGTGTAAGGAGCCCCGGTAGGAGGTGCAAGGGCATCTAGGGGGTAGACTTGGCATTATACTCGTCCACTTTGAGGAACTCATCCTCTTCAGGGTTGCAACATCCAGGAAGCAGTGCAGTGGAGCCCAGGAGAGTCTGGGCTGGAGACAAAGATTCTGTAGTACTCTACCCCGTGTGTTCAAACAGGAATCTTTCCGCCTTAGGATCCTCAAGGCCCATTTCTCCTCCTATCCACTTTCCCTCAGTTCTTCAGATCATCCTGTGTCTTTGCCTCTTCTACCAAACTCCACCCCACAGCTGTTCCTTCCTTTCCATGGGCTCCCCACTCTGGCCCCTGTAGCTCCCGGAACTGTCTTGCCGCCCAGGTGATGAACAAACAGTTCCACGTGGTGGATAAGCAGGTGGCTGGAAGCACACCCAGCCCCACCTTGTGTGAAATCACCTTCCTTTCTCACTGCCGTCCCCTGCAGTCTGTCCACAAGACTCTTGCCCTTTCCATCGCTTCATCTGAGGGACAGCTGTGGGTCTCAGCGTGGGAAGCCTATCTCATCACTTAGACAGTACATAGCACCATGTGAGAGCCTTGTTGTTTTTAATGCAAAGGCACTCCTTTTTCCCTAACAAATATTTGAGTGCCTAAGTAGGTGCTTGGTATTTATGGATATCAAGATGAAAGACATGGTTGCTACCCTCAAGGGGTTTGCAGTCGGAATTTCAGCATTTACACGCCAGCCAAATCCTTTCGACCACGTGATGATGTGTAGCTGTTCTTGGGGGCAATAACCAAAATAAACTCATCTTAGAAGCTAATGGGGCTAGTAGCTTCCAGAGGAGCCATAGGTCCTGTTGCTTTCTTTTCTTTTCTTTTTTAAGATTTATTTATTTGAAAGTCAGTTACACAAAGAGGCAGAGAGAGAGGTCTTCCATCCGATGGTTCACTCCCTAATTGGCCGCAACAGCAAGAGCTGTGCCGATCTGAAGCCAGGAGCCAGGAGCTTCTTCAAGGTCTCCCACGTGGATGCAGGGACCCAAGGACTTGGGCCATCTTCTTCTGCTTTCCCAGGCCATAGCAGAAAGCTGGATCAGAAGAGGAGCAGCTGGGACTAGAACCGGTGCCCATATGGGATGCCTAAGCTTCAGGCTTCACTGTACCACAGCGCCGGCCCCTTGTTGCTTTCTTTTGAAAGACTTGTCCCTAGAAGATGCTGGATTTCAGAAGTTCAAATATTTCTTCATGTTTAGGGCTTATAAATTGACATTAAACTTTAGGCTCTTTTTTTAAAAAGTGTTTGCATATCCTTCCTTCCTTCCTTTCTTTCTTCCTTCCTTCCTTCCTTCCTTCCTTCCTTCCTTCCT
Source organism: Sylvilagus floridanus (assembly GCA_949820135.1). NCBI lineage: Eukaryota > Metazoa > Chordata > Mammalia > Lagomorpha > Leporidae > Sylvilagus > Sylvilagus floridanus. The sequence goes on from OX463225.1 coordinate 128,359,532, forward strand.
TCCTTCCTTCCTTCCTTCCTTTCTTTCTTTCTTTCTTTCTTTCTTTTGACAGGCAGAGTGGACAGTGAGAGGGAGAGAAAGACAGACAGAGAGAAAGGTCTTCCTTTTTGCCATTGGCTCACCCTCCAATGGCCGCCATGGCCGGCGCACTGCGGCCACGTGATCCGAAGCCAGGGACCAGGTGCTTCTCCTGGTCTCCCATGCAGGTGCAGGGCCCAAGGGCCTGGGCCATCCTCCACCGCACTCCCAGGCCATAGCAGAGACCTGGCCTGGAAGAGGGGGAACAGGGACAGAATCCGGCACACCGACCGGGACTAGAACCCGGTGTGCCGGTGCTGCAGGCGGAGGATTGGCCTGTTGAGCCACAGCGCCGGCTGAGAATTGGGGTTTTTAACAAGATACTGGGTTACTCTAATGTATAACACATCTCTCTCTACCTTTCACACTCAGGTCAGCCTCCTGGCTTTTCTTCTGTGGTTATCTTTTCATTTCTTGAACCCCAGTGCTCCCTCATCCACTGCCCCCTTCAAAAACCCGGAGCTGTCTGTTTCCGTGTTCACTCCTTTTGAAGCCAGGAGCTTCTTCCGGGTACCCCATGTGGGTGTAGGGGCCCAAGGACTTGCGCCATCTTCTGCTGCTTTCCCAGGCCATAGCAGAGAGCTGGATTGGAAGCGGAATAGCCCTGTCCATCCCATATGGGATGCCATCACTGCAGAGAAAGAGAGGAAGAATAAAATCTTCCATTCACTGGTTTACTCCCCTAATGCCTACAACAGCCAGGGCTGGGCCAGGTTGAAGCTGGGAGCTAGGAACTCCATCTAGGTCTCTCATGAGAAAGGCAGGAACTCAAGCATTTGGGCCATGTCCTGCTACCTCTCAGACACATCAGCAGGAAGCTGGAGAAGTGTGGAGTAGGGGCCGCCACTGTGGCAAGTAAAGCCACTGCCTGCAATGTCGGTATCCCCTATGGGCACTGGTTTGTTCCCAGCTACTCCACTTCCAATTCAGCTCCCTGCTAATGGCCTGGGAAAAGTAGTAGAAGATTGCCCTGCTACCCATGTGGGAGACCTGGAAGAAGTTCATGGATCCTGGTTTTGGCCTGATCCAGCCCCAGCCATTGAGGCCATCTGGGGAGTGAACCAGCAGATCAGCAGATGGAAGATCTCTCATTCTCTCTCTCTAATTAAAAAAAAAAAAAAAAGAAGAAGAAGGGTGGAGTAGCCAGGACTGGAACCAACACTCTGATATAGGATGCAGAATCCCAAGCATCCCGTTGCATCACAAGGTCCACCCCTTTAACTATCAAATCTGAGTTGCAGAATTCAGTATGCAAAACTCTTCCTGGAAAGGCCGGCGCCGTGGCTCAACAGGCTAATCCTCCGCCTTGCGGCGCCGGCACACCGGGTTCTAGTCCCGGTCGGGGCACCGGATTCTGTCCCGGTTGCCCCTCTTCCAGGCCAGCCCTCTGCTGTGGCCCAGGAGTGCAGTGGAGGATGGCCCAGGTGCTTGGGCCCTGCACCCCATGGGGAGACCAGGAAAAGCACCTGGCTCCTGGCTCCTGCCATCGGACGAGCGCGGTGCGCCGGCCGCAGCGCGCCGACTGCGGCGGCCATTGAAGGGTGAACCAACGGCAAAGGAAGACCTTTCTCTCTGTCTCTCTCACTGTCCACTCTGCCTGTAAAAAAAAAAAAAAAAAAAAAACAAAAAAAAAAACTCTTCCTGGAAGAATACAAGATAATTGGTGGTGCATGCTCAAAGTATGTTCCAAAGCAGAAGTGCTGATGGCTCATAGCCCTGCCAGGTCTCCCACCCTTCACAGTGAGAGTTGATGGCCTGGGAGAGCAGACCCGGGGCTACCAGGGCATCAGACGTGAGGGATCTGCTGCAAACTCTTTGGGAAGGGCCCCACATGCTCCTTGGCGCCTGAGTTTCTCAGGTTCTCGGCAGAAATACCTATGATTGGGAATAAGCTTTGCTCGCTTTGTCTTGGGGGAGAACAGATGGCCCCGACCCACATCAACCACACACTCGCTGGGTGTTCTGGGGCTGAGCTCCTCTGCATGGCCAATTGTGAGCAGCCTTTGAATAAGCTTTTATTCACAGAATGATGAGCAAGAAAGCGGCTCACCCAGAGAATCCGTCTCCCTGGGGAGCGAGGGAGGCTTTGATACTACAACATCCTCCCTGCTGGTTCTCTCGGGTACCTCTCTCACCCTGGACCCAGGCTTTTTATTTGCCCTCAGGGAGACTGTCCCAGTTTGGTTTTCATAGTCAAGGCCTGATTTCTGAAAATGGCTTAGACCTGACTTACAAAAGGGAGACAGTTTTAGAATCCTTTGTGATCACTCGCTGGCAGACCCAAAGCCCAGATTTCTGTAACAGAAACAAGGGCCGGCGTGCGTTTTATTTTCTGCTTCTGCCCTGCTCCTCCACAGGGTTGCTAAGACTCACCAGTCACAGACGACACACCTGTGTCACCAAAATAGTCACCAACACGCCTGCGACTGCGTCATCCACGCCCCGGTTGTGCCATATGGGTCCCTTTGGGATTAGCAGCGACCTCCTCTTGGGTGTCAGAGACTTCAGCTGTAGTGTTTCACTTCGTCAGCTTCTTTCTTCTGAAGACATACCAATCTCTTTCTCTTTTTCTGGAAGATTCTGGTCCTCCTCTCTCTGCTGAGGCTACCCACCTCTCTCCCATCTCACAGACAGGGAGAAAGAACAGGAGCTGGAGTGCATGAATCTGCCTCCATGCGTCCGTCAGAACCCAGAACACGGGAACTCCGAGCCTATTCCATATTCTTCTAGGCCAAGAGGCACACAGCGGGCCTCAGCCAAAAAACTCAGGCCGGAAGGAAGGTCTTAGAGCAATGGCTTCCCTCTCTTTCCTGTTGGACGTGAGCAAAGAAACATCTGACCTTAGTGACTGACCACAAAAGAAACCATCTTTAGGACGAAGCTTAAACGTGGCTGGCTGGGGCCAGCGTTATGGCGCAGCAGGTTAAAGCCCTGGCCTGAAGTGCCAGCATCCCATATGGGTGCTGGTTCTAGTCCTGGCTGCTTCACTTCTGGTCCAGCTCTCTGCTATGGCCTGCGATAGCAGTGGAAGATGACCCGAGTCCTTGGATCTGTGCACCAACGTGGGAGACCTGGAAGAAGCTCCAGGCTCCTGGCTTCGGATTGGCACAGATCCAGTCGTTGCGGCCAATTAGGGAGTGAACCAGCAGATGGAAGACCTTTCTCTCTGTCTCTACCTCTCTATGTAACTCTGTCTTTCAAATAAATAAAATAAATCTTTTTTTAAAAAAACCACATGGCTGGCAAAGAAGAGTTAGAAAGAAAACAGTGATGACATATTCCAGGGGCTGGGACAACCAATCGCTGTAGCCTGTCCTACATCTGGCAGGCTAATACATTTCCTTCTTGTTTTTGCCACTTCGTGTCAAGTTTTCTTTTTGGCTTCAGTGAAAGTGTCCCATTCTACCCTGCACCTGACTCTTTCTCCAGCTTGGAAAATGTCACTGTTTTCATCAGAAATTCAAGTCAGAGACCTGGGAATCACTTGGTTTTCCTTTTCTTTTTTTCTTTTTTTAAGATTTAGAGAGGCAGAAACAGAGAGAAAGGTCTTCCATCCTCTGGTTCACTCCCCAGATGGCTGCAACGGCCGGGGCTGTGCCGATCCAAAGCCAGGAGCCAGGAGCTTCTTCCAGGTCTCCCATGTGGGTGCAGGGGTCCAAGGGCTTGGGCCATCTTCCACTGCTATCCCAGGCCATGGCAGAGAGCTGGATTGGAAGAGGAGCAGCCAGGACTAGAACCGGTGACCACATGGGATGCCGGCGCTGCAGGCCTGCTGTGGCACAGTGCCAGCCCCTTGATTTTCCTTTTTTCACTCTCTCCAAAACTTGGTAAATCAGCAAACCTACTCGTTCAACCTCCAAAATATATTCATAACCCATTCTCTACCTCCATGCCAGCACACCATCTTATTCCACTCTCTCACACAACATCTGCGATAGCCTTCTGTTTTCCCTCTCCCACGTGTGTCTCCTTATAATCTGTTCTCCATATAGACATCAAAATGGTTTTGTTAACATCTGTGCTGATGACAAGACAGAGGCCTTTTGAAGACAGAGGCTGTTACAATCACTGTACCCACTGATCCCATCCTGGGACATACTAATATCTCTCAGAAACACCGAAGGACATTGTATTCACAACGAATAAAATCCTCTCTGCATCTTTCTCTTACAATCTCATGTATTCCCCAAACTCCTTCATTCCCCCTCTCTGGGCTCTCCTGCTGCATCCTGGCCGTGGTCTCTTACCTCTTCCTCTGTCACATTCTGCTTCTTCCATGTAAACCAACTGAGCCAGGCCAAGCTCCTGAGTTCTCCCCACATTCATCATTTTATACCACAACATTGCAGAAGCCAAGCTAGCTGTTCAGAATTTGGTGCACATTGAAAGAGAGTTTGAGGGGCGCTCACTACATTGATATTTTCTCCCTACCACCCTAATTTTTGTTGCCTTGGGTTATTTTTTTATTTGCATTTTTCTATTTGAAAAGCAGAGTTGAAGAGACAGACACACAAAAAAGTTCTTCATCTCAAATGCCTGCAACAGCTATGGCCGAGCAAGCTGAAGCCAGGAGCCCAGAACACAATACAGGGCTCCCACAGCAATGGCAGGGACGGAAGCTATAGGTCATCTGTTGCAGTGCACAGCTGAGGTTGGCGGACCGTGTAGGGCTCAGGTGTTTCTGCCTCCATACCCTGTGGCCATGAATCTCAGAACCTCTTAGCCAAGGCTTATAAGGGAAAACAGTCCCTGCCTTCCAGACCCCTCCCAGCTCGTGTCACTGTGAGAGGGGCAAATCCCTCTGAAACACAGCGCAACCTCTGCTCTAACGTATAGCTAGACTGAGATCATCGGTACTGGCTGAGATGTGTTCTGGATATTAAGGCGTCTGAGCATACCCAACCCGCATGGGGCTGACTGCTCTCCAGCCTCCTGAGATCAGAGTTTTCAGGATATCAAGAAATGACCTCAGGCCTGCGCTGCGGCATAGTGGGTAAAGCCTCTGCCTGCGGTGCTGGTATCTCATATGGGCGCTGGTTCGAGTCCTGGCTGCTCCACTTCCAATCCAGTTCTCTGCTATGGTCTGAGAAAGAAGTAGAAGACAGCCCAAGTGTTTGGGCCCCTGCACCTGCATGGGAGACCTGAAAGATGCTCCTGGCTCCTGGCTTCAGATTGGCCCAGCTCTGACCATTGTGGCACTTGGGGAGTGAACCAGGAGATGGAAGATCGATCTCTCTTTCTCTCTCTCTCTCTCTCTCTCTCTCTCTAGCTTCCTCTTCCTCTCTTTATAGACTCTGCCTTCCAGATAAATAAATAAATCTTTAAAAAAAGAAATGACCTCACTTTTGTTGAGTAAAGCTAACACTGGTGAACCTACTATGTGCCACACTCCACAGTGGTATGAAGGATAGCAGAAAAGAGTATGTCCCAACAGTTTGCGATCCAGCGTAGATTGACACACGAGGACACCATTGGGAGTTGATGTGCTAAACACAGCGACAGCACAGAGACTGCTGCAGAAGCAGGGAACAAGGTCTCTTGGCTCAGCTTGATGGAAGTGACACCCAAATTGAATCTTAGAATGAATATAAGAAAGTGTCTGAGGACAGGAAGGCATTCTGGGATGAAGGCACACAGTAACAAAACAACGCAGCATCTTTAAGAGCTACAGATGATTCTACATATTAGAGCAGAGGGGGAACTAGGAGGGTGGGCAAAGCAGCCCGGCACTAAAGCTGTGATGGAGGGAAGCAGATAGCAGAGGGCCTTGTGTGCACTGAGACACCTGATACAGTGTCAAAAAGACTGGAGAGCCACAGGGTGTGTTTTGTTTTAAGATTTGTTTTATGTTTTTGAAAGGCAGAGTTAGAGAGAGTGAGAGAGAGAGAGAGAGAGAGAGAAATAGAGATCTTCCATCTGCTAGTTCACTCCCTAAATGTCCGCAACAGCTAGGGCTGGGCCAGGCTGAAGCCAGGAGCCAGGAGCTTCCTCCAGGTCTCCCATGTGGGTGACAGGGGCCCACGGACCTGTGATGTCTTTTCCAGGGGCATTAGCAGGGAGCTGGATCAGAAGTGGAGGAGCTGGGACTCAAATCAGCATCCATATGGGATGCCAGCACTGCAGGTGACAGCTTAACTCACTATGCCACAGCGCCAGGCCCAAGACAGAAATTTTAAGCAGTGAATGACAAAGGCAGAGTTCAGGTGACTTAATTTCAACTGAACTACTTGTTACTTGAGGTCCCTGCTTAGGCAGCATTTACATGCCTGGAATGTCATCGTCTTCAAGACGCAAGACGTGTGAGGGTTCGGCCTCCTTGGGTGGCATATGCAGTGTCCTTGTGTTTGGCCTGGACCCAGAGGGCAGGCGTCAGAGCATGCAGCACAGTGCCCTGTCCCCTGTGCAGGTCACCACTGCCTACTGCCAGGCCACCGACTACCTCTCACCAGAATTAAGTAATTCACTTTTACCCTTGAACATCTTTACAATGCAAGTGTTGAGCTTGGCTTTCTCCTTCTCATACAATGAGGAACATTTGGCAGCTTTACAAGAAATACTGGTCTCCTTAAGGATTCAAACATTAAATGTTTAAACATTTCATTTAGTTGAGCTTCCTTGGGAGGAAGAAAAGCTGTTGATGGGTCTCCTGGAATGACAGCGACATTTGCTGGGAGTGAACGCTGCCTGCCACCTCTTGAAAATCCTTCCCTCGGAAGCACTGGAAGTGGACACGAGAACCCTCCAAAGCCAGATGACCCTTCCTTCCCAAAGCCCCCCAGGGCCTGCTCTGAGTGACTCGTGTTTGGTTCATTATGAACATCCACCTCCCTCCGATAAAAAGCATCATTTTTTTTTTTTTTTTGGACAGGCAGAGTGGACAGTGAGAGAGAGACAGAGAGAGAGAGAAAGGTCTTCCTTCCATTGGTTCATCCCCCAATGGCCGCTATGGCCAGCGCTGTGCTGATCCGAAGCCAGGAGCCAGGTGCTTCCTCCTGTCTCCCATGCGGGTGCAGGGCCCAAGCACTTGGGCCATCCTCCACTGCCTTCCCAGGCCAGAGCAGAGAACTGGACTGGAAGAGGAGCAACCGGGACAGAATCCGGCGCCCCAACTGGGACTAGAACCCAGTGTGCCAGTGCCACAGGCAGAGGATTAGCCTAGTGAGCTGCAGCGCCAGCCATTTTTTTGGGGGTGGGGGGAGATTTCTGATGAGCATGCTCAGGTCCTCCTTGTGGGGAGTGCTTTGGACTTAATTGTCCCTTCCCTTGAGAGAATATTTCTAAACAAATGAATTTCCTCCCCAAGAATCGGCTGCTTTTAGCTTGTTAAAACTTGCCCACTATTCTGTGTGAAAAGCTGGAATGGAAAGAAAACACGGCCGGCGCTGTGGCTCACTAGGCTAATCCTCCACCTAGCTGGCCCCTCTTCCAGGCCAGCTCTCTGCTGTGGCCTGGGAGTGCAGTAGAGGATGGCCCAAGTGCTTGGGCCCTGCACCCCATGGGAGACCAGGAGAAGCACCTGGCTCCTGGCTTCGGATCGGCATGGTGCACCGGCCGCAGCGGCCTTTGGAGGGTGAACCAACGGCAAAGGAAGACCTTTCTCTCTGTCTCTCTCTCACTGTCCACTCTGTCTGTAAAAAGAAAGAAAGAAAGAAAGAAAGAAAGAAAGAAAGAAAGAAAGAAAGAAAGAAAGAAAGAAAGAAAGAAAGAAAGAAAGAAAGAAAGAAAGAAAACAGCAGCATCATGGGTAGTCTTTGGTCAGGTAAGTAATATATTGATCCCTTGGAAAGTAATACAGCACCATTTTAAATCATGCTTTACCAGTTATGTGAACTGTGTGTGAAGATTTGTGTGTGAATACATATGAAGCAATGCTATTGTATTCTCCCAGGGCCGGTGCTGCACACACATGAGGATCACAAGTCCATTGAAAGCTCACCAAGGGACGAACAGCGCCTAAATGCAGGGGTTCTGGGAACCAGGCTAGAGAACGCAGCTTTGGTCTGCAGCAGAGCTGCATCAAAAGGACTTTGCCCTATGTGTACTCACCAGGGAGGAAGAGATACAAAGGTGCTGGCCAACCCTGAGAACAGGAAGTCCAAGAGGAGGTGGGACCAGAACGGAGAATGCACAATGTGGCACAACCAGCTTCAAATTCTTACAAATCCAGTTAGGTCCCCTGTTGTACTGGTACAAGCAAGAATGAAGTGACTAGGTGTCTTAGTCCATCAAGAATGCTGTAACAAAAATACCCTCAAAGCAACAGAAATTCACTTCGTACAGCTCTGGAGGCTGGGGCAGTCCAGGTCAGGTCCTGGGCAGGGCCCTCTTCCTGGTTTGCAGATGGAGGCCTTGTTACTGGATTCTCACAATGCAAAGCAATAAGGAAGGAAGCTCTCACTCATCTCTTTGTGTAAGGGCACTAATCCTGACACGAGAACTCCATCCTTGGGGCTCCATTACCACTCAGAGGTCCTCTCCCCAAACAGCATCACACCAGGGATGAGGATTTCAACATGAATTTCGAGGACATGCAAATACCCAGAGCACAGCAATCAAGAAGCAAAAAGCTTCCCGTTCTTTGGGACTTAGAGAGAGAGTGGGCACATTGCCCGACACCAACATGATCTAGACCCCCTGATGACAAAGTAGGTGAGTAAGTGGGAGACAAGTAGGAGAGAATAAATGAGGGTATTGGGGTAACCCAGGGAAGAGATGAAAGATCTGAACCGAGGCATCATGCAGAGATGGGATTCTGAATTCAGAGTGATCCAGGAGACACACTGGTGTGTGGAAGGCGTTGGTGAACTGCAGTGTACACAGCCTCCTCGAAGCCCTGGCTGGGGCTGCTGTTCAGGGCAGATGACAAAAGGAAGCCAGAGGGCTCTGGCGACTATCAGAGAAGAATCGTTGGGGCTCAGGAGTGGATAACCATTGCTGTTGCCATGCTTGTATTTTGTCTGCCCAACACGCCTTGGCCCATTTCTTGTAATGCACCTCTCTCTCCTTTGGAGAAATGTCCCTCAGCCCAGTCCATCGGTCTCTCACTTCCTTGCCAGGCCTCTGGCCACAAAGATGGCCTCAGGGTGGGTTGAGCACAGCCTTCCTCCAGGACTGTTCTTGTGAGAAGGCTCCTCACCTCTCTGTTCAAACGAGCAGACGATTGTGACTCTCCAACTGCCAGCACTTATATTCTTGCCCAGTAGAGAAAGACTGTCCTCCCTGGGCCAAATGTAAGCGGAAGCAGACAAGCAGATGTGGGCGATGGGCAGAGACAGACTCTGACTGCTTTAGGACCCACAAGTGCACTCCTGCATGGTGTGCAGCAGGTTAAGCCCCTGCTTGCAGCTCTGGTTTCCCACATCCAAGCACAAGTTCAAATCCCAGGTGCTCCACTTCCAGTCCAGCTCCATGCTAATGTGCCTGGGAAAGCTGTGGAGGATGGCCCAAGTACTTGTGCACCTACCAACCACAAGAGACCCACATGGAGTTCCAGGCTCCTGGCTTCCACCTGGTCCAGCCCTGGCCACTGTGGTCATTTGGAGAGTGAACCAGAAGATGGAAAATATCACCCCACCCTCATCACTCTGCCTTTCAAATAGATAAAAAATATCTTTTAAAAAAAAGACATAGATGTGTCTGTCCTCAGTTCCTCCAGCTCTTCCTTCATCCTGTTAAGCTATGACAGATTTTTTTTTTAAAGATCTACTTTACTTATTTGAAAGGCAGAGTTACAGGGTGGGGGGAGGGGGAGATAGAGAGAGCTTCCATCTGCTGTTTCACTCTCCAGATGGCCAAAACAGCCAGGAGCTTCTTCCAGGTCTCCCACATGGGTGGCTAGGGCCCGAGGATTTGGGCCATTTTCCACTGCTTTCCCAGGAGCACTAGCAGGGAGATGGATTGCAAGTGGAGCAGCCAGGACTCCAACCAGCACCCATATGGAATGCCAGCACTGCAGGTGTAGTCCAAACTGCTGTTCCACAAGCCAGCTCTCTAGGATCTTTCTAGTAAACCACCTCAATCCCCTCCTGTCCTTTTTTTTTTTCCCATAAGTTAGTCTGAGTTGGCTTTTGTTAGAAAAAACTTTTTGATGGGGTCAGCACTCTGGCATAGCAGGTAAAACCACTACCTGCAGCACCATATGGGTGCTGGTTTGAGTCCTAGCTGCTGCACTTCCGAGTTCCCTGCTAATGTGCCTGGGAAAGCAGCAGAAGATGGCCCAAGTGTTTTAACATGAGACCACAGAATCTTCTCCTCTGCTTGGTTTTCAGAGACAAAGGTGAGAGAGAGCAAGAGGGAGACAGACTGATTCATGTTTTCCAGCCCAAGGCCTGGGAATGGACTTTAGGTCCTTTATTTGCACAGTCCAATGACAGTGTTTTTTTTGTTACGGAGAATCTGGTTTCACTATACTGTAAAGTCAGAGTCCTGATGTGAATTTAGAAAGCACTTGCAATTCAATGGTGCTAAAATCACATTTAAAAATAGTTTTTTAAAAAATTTTTTGACAGGTGGAGTTATAGACAGAGAGAGACAGAGAGAAAGGTCTTCCTTCTGTTGGTTCACTCCCCAAATGGCCGACACGGCCGGCGCTGCGCCAAGCTGAAGCCAGGAGCCAGGTGCATCCTCCTGGTCTCCCATGCAGGTGCAGGGGCCCAAGCACCTGGGCCATCCTCCACTGCCCTCCCAGGCCACAGCAGAGAGCTGGACTGGAAGAAGAGCTACTGGGACTAGAACCCGGCACCCTTATGGGATGCCAGTGCTGTGGGTGAAGGATTAACCAAGGGAGCCACGGCACCAGCCCTAAAAATAGCTTTAAATCAAGAAATGTGTGTGCCTAATTCCTACTTAATTGCAAACAAGAAACATGAGGTTTTCCCCACTTGGCATCTAAGAACTCTAACCTGAAAACATGATATAGCAAGTTCTAAACTTGCAAAGCATCCAGAAGAGCTGACCACTTCTAAATGAAGAGCTCCTATTACACTTACTATGATATGCTAGAAGTTAATTCATACATAGCTTTTAAACAATACATTTTGTTACTAATGTATTCAATACTTTTGAACCCTAGAAAATTAACGTCATTCCCTTGGATGTGTGCCACTAGGTGGCGCAACAGGCTAACTCACTCACCTCGGAGGGCCTTGCTAGCCTCCCTACATCTCAGGCCAAGTTGGGTGGGTCATTGCAGGTGAACTGCATTCAGGAACTGCGTAAGAACAATTCAGCAGAAAACATAATTTTCACCTACATGGATGATGAGTGTTCTTGGGATGCCTCTGCCAAAATCTTTCAGGAGAACCTGTAATCAGCCTATCTCTTATTTCTTGAATTGAATGAATATAAGTTTGGATTAGAATTAGGCAATGATGAGGAAAAATAAATTATTTTGTTTTGCCTAATTCCAATCCATCCTGTGAGTCTAGTCCTTCCTTGCTTCTTGAATGATAGATCCCTAACATCTTTGGTCACCCTTAACAATCAATATCTTCTCTTTCCTTAGCCCTATGTCTGTAATTAAAATAGCTATTCTCTCACATCAGCCAACTCTGGGACCAATCTTGTTGCCCTCCCCATCTTAAGTTTCAGCTTGCATTAGAAAAACGAGTGTGCCTTCTTGATTTTTTCCACTTAGCACTTTCACTCCTCCACTGAGTCACTTACACCTCAGGCCTTCCAGAGGGATCGTATCTATGGAGTCACTGAGAGGACAAAGGCAGATACGGGGCAGAAAAGGTTTTCCTTGTCCGGCATTCTGCCAAACATGAGTTCACAATCGAAAACTACAACACACATAAGGAAACAAGAAACCATGAGTGAGAGTTAGCAGAAGTAGCAAACTCCAAAATTAAATACTTTCAATATTGGAATTACTGGGTGTAAAATTTAAGATTGGTGCCAGTGCTGTGGCATAGAGGGTAAAGCTACCGCCTGCAGTGCCGGCATCCCATATGGGTGCCGGTTCAAGTCCCGGCTGCTTCACTTCCAATCCAGCTTTCTGCTAAGGCCTGGGAAAGCAGTAGAAGATGGCCCTGCCCCTGCACCCACATAGGAGACCTGGAAGAGGCTCCTAGCTTCAGATCAGCACAGCTCCGGCCATTGCAGCCAACTAAGGCGTGAACTAGCAGGTGGAAGACCTCTCCGTCTCTCTCTGTGTAACTCTTTCAAATAAATAAATAAATCTTTTTAAAAAATTTAAAATTATTATGCTTAATATATTCAAGGAAGTTAGAGGGAATTATACAAAAGAATGAGAGAAACTATTAACAATGACAATGCAAATTTCAAAGAGTTAATTTTACCTTATAGAAATGCAAAAATATATTAATTAAAGTTAAAACTCAAATGAAAGCTAGAGGCAGCTAAAGAGAAAATTAGTGGGCTACAACATAAACCTGAAGAAATTATTCACATTAGAAAACAGAAGACACAGAGGCCAGTGCCGTGGCTCACTAGGCTAATCCTCCGCCTGTGGCCCGGCAACCTGGGTTCTTGTCCCGGTCGGGGCGCCAGATTCTGTCCTGGTTGCTCCTCTTCCAGTCCAGCTCTCTGCTGTGGCCTGGGAAGGCAGTGGAGGATGGCCAGGTCCTTGGGCCCTGCACCCGCATGGGAGACCAGGAGAAGCACCTGGCTCCTGGCTTCGGATGGCGTGGTGTGCCAGCCGCAGAGGCCATTGGAGGGTGAACCAACGGCAAAGGAAGACCTTTCTCTCTGTCTCTCTCTCTCTCTCTTTCTCACTGTCCACTCTGCCTGTCGGAAAAAAAAAAAAAAGATACAGAGATGGAAAGTGCAAAAGAGAGATTAAGTAATATGTGGGGAATAGAACAAGAAAAACCTAACATACATTGGAATCCTCAAATGAAAATTTAAAGAGGAGAGGAAAGATTTGATGTGTTAATACCTGAGAATTTTCTACATTTGATGGAAAATCCAATCCACAGATTCAGAAACACAAGATACTCCCAATCTGGATAAACAGAAGGAACGCCACACCTGGTAACATGCTAACTAAACCAAAGAATACAGGGAAGATCTTAAAGAGAAATCTTAAAACCAGCAGTCAAGACAGATCACTTACAAAGGAAGGGTCTCCAGATTCATAACTGACTGCTCAAAGACAACAACGAAAGTCAGAGGGAGTGGAATAATAACTTGGGTGTGTTGAGAAAGAATAACTATCAGTCAAGAAGTGTATACGTGGCGAAATTCTCCCTCAAGAACAAGAATAAAATAGGCTTTGTTTCATACCAACATAAACAATTGACAATCACAGAAAGAAACATATTTCACAAGGAAGGTCTAAAATGAAGGAAGAAGTGTAGAAAAAAATGAGTGATTCTAAACACGCATTTTCTAAATAAAGCTGTTATAGAATTGAACAAGGAAGACAGAATGGAAATATTAGACAAAAGCTGCAGGTAGTCTAGAGGAAGTATTTAAAGTAAAATTGTTCCAGAGCCTTCCTGGAGGCTAAATGCACATGTTGACATGTTTAAGTTAACTAACAGAACCGAGCCCAGATATTTCAAGCGAGAGCAGGTTTTCTATTCAACACACTTAAATCTGGAACTCCCTGAGTGGGTCTGGCTACTGAGAAAGGATTAGTAGTTCCCTGAGGAACTTCACTTCTTTTGCTAACAAAGGTTTTGGGCCAGTGGAATTTCTCAAGTCGAAGGATAATAGCTTCCTCCCTCCCTTCCCACTCGTAATTTCTAGTAGGCAGGTGCCTGTGCCCTTAGTGAGATGGAGCCAGAGCCCATCACACAGTCCACCCCCTGCCCCAGCTGCACCATTTCCTGAATGTTAGCCGTCTGCAGAGAGTAATTTATCCAGGCTGCAGTGCGCTGAACTCTGTAAAAACACACAGTGTGCTCTGCTGGGACCTGTGTCTCCCAGGGTCTCACAATCCTTCTCCTCTATCAGAACACCGGAAACAACTCAGGGAGGCCTGCGGTCAATGATTCTTTTTCCTGCAGAGGCCACCTCCTGTGATTCCATGATTCACCACAGTTGTGCTAATTAGGAGTTCTTGATAACAGTTGTAGGTGAAAATGCTTTATTTCAATTAAAACGTTACAATCAAATTCACTTTGTGACTCAGGGGGGAAAATTCATGGGTAACAGTGATGCGAACACTTCAGTTCTGATGTCACAGACAAGGCACAAAAACGACTGGGCAGGCAACTGCCTCGAGGCAGACTTCTGGTTCCCCTCTGTCCCATTATTTTTCTGTTCCTTTGTTGTTTAGTCCCCGTGAGGCACTTTCTCACAGGGTAATGCCTAATACCTTTGCCAATAAAGTGGCTCTTTTTTTTTTAAGCCAGTGTTAAGGAGAAGCTGTGTGTGTTTCTTTCAGCCGTCTTAGAGGAAGTGGATAGACCACACTCACTTTGTGTCCAACCCTACAAGAAACTCTAACATCGTTGGCTAAACTGCTGCATCTTTCTCCTTCTCACAGCCTTCTCTCTTAGTTCCACCTAAAAGTCTCAACACGTATGAAGATGCCGGGTGTTTCGCTCCTGCCCTCAAGTACAGAATCCTGAGTGAGAGGAATCCATCGTACAGCTCAGAAGTCGGCTCAGAAGTCCTTCCGCATAAAGGCTAGGAGCTGAAGCTGGAATCTATCAAAGCCGTTCCCCTGCCTCGCTAATGAAAATGCTACTTCTTGCGTGACGCCCGTTCCCTCTTAGAACAGCATTTGAGGGACAGTGCCTGGGTGCGGAGGCAGCAGCCAGTTGCCTAGTAGCCTCACCCCATCACAGGAGTGAACATGGAGAGCAGGGCTTGTCTCAGACATCTGGCTGTGAAGAGAAGCCAGACGCCCGAGCCATGGGTGATGTAGGAACTGGAAGGAACCCTAGACGGTCAGAAGGCCTGGTTCTAGGATTTTAAAAGCCATTTGGCTACAGGCAGATCCCTTAGCTTTTTCTACCTCGGTTTTACACTCTTGGTGCTGGGAACACAACATCTACCCTGTCTCTTTTCCAAGGGTTGATGTGAGGCTCAAATGAGATAATGCATATAAAGTGGTTTGTAAACAGCAGGGCCCCATGAAAATAAGACACCTGTTGTCAGCATTAACCTTCGCACCCTCAGGCAGTGCTACAGCCCAGGCTGCTGCTTAAACTTGCTCAGCACAGTGTGATCCTTGCTCTCCCCTGACGGTTAAAGCCCCTTACCTGAAACTTCCGTCATCAGCTTTCCAATGACTGGGAGGTAGGATCCCATAACACTAGGCACTTTTTTCTTCTAGGACGTTAAGTACTTGGACCTCTATTTAGTGAACTTGGTCTCTACATTCTATCAGTCAATGTCAAACTCCAGTGAGACCCTGGCAACACTGAAATCTGATTGTGGAAGGATGTGGATGTTACTACCCTCGCGTATCTCACCTCGGGTCTGCAGGTGGCAGTGGTACCGACAAGCCAGACTGATGATCATTAAAAATGATGTCCATTTGCCATTTCCCCAACAGCCTATTTCTAAGTCTGGCTCAGGATGCCATCAAGGGAATGGGAAAATTACCTGTAATTCTTGTTTACTGATGTGAGACTATCACGACAGGTCACTGTTCTGGGAATGGAAACATCTAGAACAGGCTCCTGGGGAATAGTCCTTTCTCTCTCTGTTTTTCTACTACTGGACTGTGCTGGGCCAATCACTGGCATCATAGCCAGACTGCTGGGTTCATTTCCACCATCAGCTCCTAGTGGGTCAAAGGGACCTCACTAAGACACTCAAAGAATTTCAAAGCCCCAGGAGGCCCCAGGACCAGAAGTTTAGAGCACAGGACAGGAACAAATCTAGTGCATATTTCTCAAATGCATCATCACAGGACTTTTTTGAAATGCATGTTAAAAGTATAAATCCTGGCTCCAGACTCATCCAATTTTTTAACAACAGCAATCAACTAATTCTTAAAGTTTAAAAAAATCTGAGAAACATAGACCCAGCAGGGAAGATCTGTAAGCCTGGGAGTCTATAGACTTAGTAGGCTGATGACTTTGCCTTCAGTGAGGATTCTCTACCCATTTAAAAAAAAGGGAGGGGGTGAATTACAATATCTGGTATATAAGCCTTTCTCTGAGGCTGCCTAAGAATTTAATCAGATTACCTATAGGAACTCATATGTGCAGCTGTGGCTCTGTGTCCTGGCTTTGGGTGGCAGCCCCTTCCCATTCCCAGTGTACTCAGTCCCATGAGAAGGGAGGTAGGGAGCCTAACATCTCTGCAAGACCTGCTCTGTATCAGGAAGGCAGGAAGTGTCACTCACTGAGCCCCTGGGGAACAGGTGCCAAGCTCCATGTGAATGTGCTGGGGTGGAATAACTGACACGGACCTCCAGGTGCATGGCAATCATCCCCAGCCCCCTAATGAGTCTGTGAGTGGTCTAGGGAGGCAGTTCATCTACCAGGGGACACCTCCTGCCACCTGCATCCACACTGCCTCCTCCAACACGTCTCTGACTCAGCCATGACTCACAGGCGAACACAACAGCTCCTGCACCATCCTCTGGGCACCCCCCCCCCCGCTTCCCTCTTTCCATCCTAATTCACTTCCTCAGTTCATACTTTCAATGTTAGCTAGTCAGACCGCTGATCATATGTTTACATGGTATAAACGTACAAACACACACAACAGTTACATACCAAAATATTCCCATTTAAATAAAAAAATCTTTTAAATCTCTGGGTTTATTGTAATTTATCCATAGCACTATTTCATATTATATTCTCTTTCTTATGAATATCTTATTTCCCCTATTAAATTGCAGAGTCCCACTGGACAAAAACTATTGTCTTACACGAGACTTATTTTATATCCCAATAAAACTTAAGAAGGAAGATAACATGTATATGCACTTCCTATGCAGACACTATTCAGGAAGAAGAAACAAAGGAATATATAGACAGAAGCAGCTGTGCCTTGACTTGTCTATTTGGCCTTCTCTCCTGTACACATATCCAGAAACAATTACTTTATCTCTTCCCTGAAGACCCAGAAGTCTGAGTGATTCACGCAGCCCTACAGAGAACTAGTCCTCTCCCCCAAGGTTATTTCAGTAGCCTGCTATCTTCTTTGTATTTTTAAATTGTCTGTCTATAGTTTCATTGTCTTTGGAATTGCAGGTTTCCAATTTTAATAATTCTTTCCCATTGCTCTCCTCAACCTTCACCAAAAATCAGACATGCCCCTGGCTAAAGAAAGCAATATTTTTGGTCTCTGCAGCTGGTGCTACGGGGCTCTTTGGTGGTGAGAAGCCTGACACAGTGCTCAGTATAAAGTGATAATAGCTACTGCAGCTACGCAACATTCTCCAAAATTGCCTGAGCAAGTTGAAATTCAAAGCTGGTGACTAAGAAGTGATGTTTTAATCATCTTTCCCATCTAAATTGGGGCCCAACCAGACTAGACCTTTGCTTTCAGAAGCCAGGGACATCAGCCAGTTTGAAACTCAGCACCAGGTTTGTGTCTTCCAGCCCTTGGACATGCCAACACCGGGATGAATTGTCCCCCTGGTGCCTCTGGGAGAGGCCAGAATAACTGTGAAGTCCTTTGGAATGTGAAGTCCTTCGGAAGGCCAGTTCTCCAACAAACAGTGATACCAGTTCATCCTCTTGATCCTCACTCAGCTGCTTCTTTTCAATGCACACATAGGTCTTTTTTGGCAACGCCATTAAGTACAAAGGATATTAATGGAATGATACTCTGAAAATAGGGCCTAGCTCCAGTTAAGTGGCTCTGGAGAAGACCAAAGAGACGCTGGAGGAGAAATCTTCAGAGGTTGTCCATAGCTCCATGGATAGGGAACGGACCTCTGCTGGCTTAGGAAACAGCAAGGTCAAGCATCTTCCTCCTCCACTGATTTGACTCAACCATGCGTCCCAACATAATAGCACAGGGCAAAACACTTTGATCAAAGTCTATCAAAGAAAGTGGAGGCTGTGAGACACCTAAGGTGCCAAGGAGGAAGGGACTCAGGGCTGAATATTCTGATAAGAAGAAAGTGTCCGTTTTGTCCTTGAAGAGAAATGAGCACATGGAGTGCTCCAACTTCTCACACCTTGGGTAGGAATCAGCAGTTTGGCTGGGCTCAGCTAGGCAGTTCTTCTGTTGGTCTTGGTTGGGCTCATTCACGTGATTGATCATCTGAGAGCTGCTAGGCCATCAGATGGGGCGCTAGGGCTAACGAGGCCCCTTTCTCTCATCATGCAGCACGACAGTCCTGGTTCATTCATCTGGTGCTGGCTCTAAGTATCTCAAGAGCATCAAGACAGGACAAGTCCCTTTCAAGTCTCTGCAGGTGTCAAATTTCTATAGGGCCATTGGCCACATCTAGTCACATGGTCAACTCCAGGTTCAAGGGGTAGAAAACAGGACTGCACCTCTTGATGAGAAGGAAAGAGCTTGTGGCCATTTTTTATTTATTTATTTATTTTTTGCAATCTATACACATTACAAAATCTAATGGAATCTAGTTTTGGAATTCAGGCAAAAATCTGTCATTTAGGTAAGGGTAGGACTAGAAATTACTCCTTCCCGAGAAAGTAATATCCTTGGCCTCCCAAATGCATCTATAATGGCAGTGTAGGCAGGCCAAAAAGATGCATGCCCCACATCCCTGGTGTCCTGGGATTGAGATGGCAGAAACAATTCATAATCAATGAAGTATAAAATCAGAAAAGATCGAGCAGAGTTTGTGTGGAAAAGGTCCTAAATTCAAAATATAAAGACAGCACATTTCTTTTCCTCTTCAACTCTTTCTCAGCCTTTCTATCATGCACTACTTCTTTCTCCTCTTGTTCTCACTCTTGTCTTTCCTGTATTTTGAACACTTATCAAAAGGCACCTGATGACAAGTTAATCAGAGTGCAGAGGAGGTGGGGTGCTGTATGTGGCAGCAACCAGTGGGACTGTTAGGAGAGGAAGAGAAGAGCCCTTAATGTCCAAGACTCAGACGTTGATGTGTACAGCAGAAAGGAAAAGCAGTTTATATTCTCAGAATGGACCAAGAAATACCACTTAGACGTTTTATCAAAATGGTGTACTCTTTGTTCCAGCCACTCAAGAATTGTCATTCCGAACAGCAAATTGAAGTAATTTCTGTGACTGTAGCTGTCACTGAGCTCGCCAAAGGTCTTCTGATTTGAGTGTGACAACAGTCATTGACTTGTGACTGAGAAGTGACGGGGATAAAAGCTGTATTTTGCCTTGAAGCTATCTTCCCTTGTCAGCAGAAGGCCTCTTCCAATAGCAGTGACAAATTCTTCTGTCTCTGAGCACAGCCCGGGAGGTATGGAAGAGCAGACCGTAGGCACAGGCGATTTCCGGAGATTAGCAGTCCAGAGCTAGCTCTCTTTCAGAATCAGAAATGGAGTCCTGGATCCATTAAGGAAGGAGGCTGAGCAGGATTGAGAAACTCTGCAAGTGAGAAAGTTCTCACTTGTCACTGCTTTCTTGGTGAGTTTCTCAAACTAGTTAGCTGGGCTCTTGAGGTTCAGATCTGCCTCCCATCCTTTGCCAAAGCAGAGATCAGCAAATCTTCCAAGGCGGTGGCCAGAGAAGATCCTGGGCCTGCTGTCTCTGGGGTTTGTGTCTTGTCCCTGTAGTCTGCATCTGCTTTCTAGTCATTCAGAGGATGTCTTGAAAACATCAGACCACAAGTGACATCCTGGTTGGGAAGTCATTCTGGGGAAGAGCAGAAAGAGCCCAACATTAAATCACGTGCTGGTTAGCAACTGACACGAGAGATGGCTCACTGGGCAGAGCCCACGACCCACGGAGAGCCGTGCACAGCCTGACTCTTAGGGCACCTCACAGACTTGTGACGGCTGTGCCTACGCCTCAGTGCACAAGCCAGTCCCCATCTGCTAGAACGTATCACGGCCATGGAGAAACCTCCCTCCACCCTAAGGATAACCACAACATTTACAGCTCCACAACGGCAAGTGTGGATGGTATACTATGAACCTGAAATCGGCGGAATTTATTGTGAACCATAGTATACCCTAAAAAGAATGTCCGGTTTGCAGTCATGAAAAACAAGAAGGTAGGGGGCAGGCAGTGTCATGGGGGACAGACAGAAGCACTTTTGCTTGGAGAGTGACCTCCAAGGCACCGGGGTCAGAGGCACTTTGGTCCCCCACATTCGACCTCTGTGACTATCCCTGATGTTCTGTGAGGTCCAGAGCTCACGGGTGGAGGCTGAGATGGAGTGGCTGTTCTCAGCACTTAGAGAGAAGGCAGCACTAAAGCCACAGACAAAGGACAGTGAGCTGGGTGGGGACCAAAGGATTTCTTCAACATATACAGGGCACAGTACACAGTCTCCACTCAAAAATGTCAAAGGGGGAAAAAAAGAGGTGAGCTGCCCTTGAAAATAGCAGTGGCTCCCAACCTTCTCCGGGATGTGGCCTCTTCTGGAAATTTTATCAAAGCTACAGATCCTGGCAAAGTCAACTGCAGGAATCGCTTCAGATATAAAAGGCCCAGGAAACGGTGTGTGTGTGGGGGGGGGGTTGGAATTCGTGGGGTAAATTATAAGGTGAGGGACTACAGGGGACAAACCGATGACACAAAATCAAGCACATATATGCACTTGTTTTGGCTACGAGTCAATAAAAATATTTAGGGAAAAAATGAGAATGTTAAGGCTGAATAAATATTTGACAATCTTAAAGACTTACTCCTTCGAAGGGCAGAAAAAAAAAGTCACAAACCCTTTGCCCTGGGGTCAGGGCATGGGAAGAAAAGCTCACAAGGGCATTGCTAGAACATTCTGCACTCAGACTCCGACGCCACCCAGAGGCCCGCGGTGCGGGTGGCTTCTCATGGCTGATGGCTGAGGATCCAGGGCCCTCAGTTAACCCTCGTCCCCCTCTGCATTCTCAACGTGCCGCAGTGCCATGTTTACGTCCCTCAGCCGGCCCTGGGGCAAACCCCTGGCAGGCCCGGCGGGCTGCCGGCCCGCGGCCTCCCACCCGGCCACCCCGCGCCCGGGGCAGCGCGCCCGCCCGGCGGCTCCCCGCGCGGCCCACTTGCAGGAGCAGCACCAGGCGCGGCCTCACAGTTTTCTTGGCGGGCTCCTTTTTCCTCCTCTTCTCCGAGTTGCTGTGGAAGGGCAGGTCGCGGCTGCGGTAGGACGGGCCCCTGCTCAGCTCGCGCTCGCTGTAGGGCGGCAGCGCGTCGTCGGGCGCGTCCTCCTCGTCGTCGTCCTCGTCCTCGTCGTCGTCGTCGTCCCGCGGCGCGCCCGCCTTGTAGGTGGCCGGCGGCGACCAGGCGTAGTAGGAGGCGCTGCGCGGCCCGAGCTGCGCGCTCAGCTTGGACGGCGTCTCCAGGCTGCCGCCGCGGCTGGCGCCGACCTCGGGCCGCGGCGGCCGCTCCAGCACGCTGCTCAGGTACGAGTGGTCGTACTTGGGCGCGGCGCCCGGCGTGCGGCTCACCAGGCGCGGCAGGTGCGCGTCCTCGGCCGGCCGCCGGCGCGGGGGGCTGTAGGACCAGCCGCGCTCGGCGTCGGTCAGCGGCTCGCGGCTGCGGCTGCGCGGCCCGTAGTACTCCTCCAGGGAGCCGTCCTGGTAGAAGGCCCCGTGCGCCCGCGACTCGGCGCGCTCGAAGCGGCTGCCGCCCCGCGCCTCGTGGCTGTTGCCGTCGGCCCGCCGGGACCGCTGGCCGTAGGAGTCGGCGAAGGCCGCCAGCTCGTCCATGGACACGGCTGGCACCCCCGTGGCGAAGTTCTTCCGGGACAGCATCTCCGATTTGGAGCGCTGCTGGCTGCGGGCAGAGGGGTCATTGGTGAGCTTGGGCTGCTTGCGGGGTTGGGGGAGGCAACCCGGGCCTCGTGCAGGGGCCCCGGGAGGCTGGGTCGTTTTGACACCTCCCACACCCAAGAATCTTGCTCCAGGGAGGGCAGCTGTGTGTGCCCCACGAGTCTGTGTGAGGGATCAAATTGGGCTTGTGTCGCTGAAAATACTTTGTGGGCTCAAAGTGCTAAACACACACCGTGGGGCCGCCTTCTGAACGTTATGTGGCCTCTGGTTGGCAGCCACGCGCAGTCACCAGAGCAGGCCGCCAGACACACAGCCATGTTTGGTGACACAGGGGCCTGAGAGCAGGGAGACCCCTGCCGTTAGTAAGAGAAAGGCAGTGTCTCCCATCCAGGCTAAAAGACCTGGTGGTGGGGAAGGTGTTAATTCAGGCAGACGTGGTCACAAGAGGTGGGGTGCAAAATTTGCCCTTCCACAGTCTTTGGCCACATCACCCTAAGTCCCTTACCATCTGGAAGGTTCCATTCTCCCAACTTAAAATGGGGATGTTAATGGGAGACTTACATGAACAGGATAAAGTGTTGGGCATTTCACCTTTCACATAGCAAGTGATCAAACACGATGGACGTGATGAGATTTTCGTTAGCCATTATAGGGTAAAATAGGTGAGAAGGGCAGAGATAGGTTAGCAAGGGTCATTAGGGGTCCAGAGCCCTCAGACTGCCCTGCCTTTTGGCTCCTGTGCCTTCACAGCCATCACCTGTGCCTGAAGCTCTCCCGGTCCTCTTTGTTGTACTCCATGGCTGAGGGTCCCCGGCTCGCTCCACCACTGCCTCCCATGACACCTGACCAGTAGTCAGGGTTGCTCTCCAAGTCCCCAGACACAGGGAACTGCTTGCTTCGCATCTGGTGGTAAGACTGGCGGAAATTGCTGTCGTCCTCGTGCAGGGAGCTGAGTTCTGAGATGGTGTTGTTATCTGCAAGGACAAAACCAGGCATGACACAGCTTTCTACGGGCTCAGCAGGAAGGAACCGCTGTTAAGGGCTGATAGCAGAGGCTCTGAGATACTCTCGCTCAAGGGCCTCTGTTTAGGGAGGCTTGTAGCCCTACTGTAGAGGTATCTGTGTTCTTAGCTCAGCAGGAGCTGGCTCCAGCGGGAAGCTTACTTGCATACAGAAAGGGAGGTATCCTCTGTTCTTGGACTAGAAGAATAATTGCTACTGCTCTCCTGGCTCTCTGCAGCTGGCCTCCACCTAGCATACCATCGTCCCTGTTCAAATGTTTTTCTTCTTCCCGTCTGATTCTGTGGTGAGCCATGATGATGCCATGTATGTTGGCATGTTCCCCACCATTGGTCCAGGCCCAGGATGGAGCGAGTCCTGCTCTGTGCTATAGGGGCACCCATTCCAGCTGCCTTTGGTGGTGCCCCTCCCACACAAGTGCAGAGAGCCACAGGAAGTGCATAGCTAGTGCCAGTACACTCCCACTGTAGAGCGTGCTCACCCAGGGACCTGGAATGTGCTGCCCAAGCCCACTCACAGTGCCTGCAATGACCTCTTGCTTGCCCCAGTCCTATCCAGGGTTGCATGCTGGAGTGGGTAGACCAGTTGTTCGGAGGTGTGAGAAGCAAAGGAAAGTAGGCCGCATTTATGGCCAGTGGGCTTCTGCTTGTGCTCTGGCCCCAGCCCCAGGATGTAAAAGGTGGGAGTAGGTAGCAGCTTTCTCATCCCCTGCAATGGTCTAAGGAGCTTTTTGCAAAAGCAGTTGTGAGCAAAGACCAGCTTCACAGTGTGGAAAGGAAGGAAGAAAAAGAAATAAAACCCAACTGTTTATTTATAGAACTTGAAATGTATTGAATTTCATTTTACTTAAAAGATAAATCTAGTGAATCTATTTGCAGTGTAACTGAATCCGTTTGTTTTCCCCAGTCTTTTCACTAGAACTTCAAAATATTATCAAAAACAACATTTATCAGGTTTGAGGCTGTGTTGAGTGAGAGGTAAGCCAAGACAGTATGGAGAGAGCACAGATGCATACCTCGTGCCCCTCCCCAACCTGATCTTCCAAATAATCCCCGGAGGAATGGAGAATTTTTGCATGAAGTTAAGAGCAGACCTCCCTCCATGGCATATAAACAGCATCCTAGTGTTGTTTCACCAGGGACATGGGGTTTGCCATGACTGCCATTCAGTTTCATCATGCAATCAGTTGGTTTTCAATTATAATCTAATTCTTAAATCTTCTCTTCCTCTCAAGAAGAATGGGCTAATTTGTGCCTATGTTACAGGAAATCAATTCAGATACTATTAATAAAATCTAGAACTTTCCCTGTCTCAGGGTCCCTGAGAACTCCAGTTTCTTGGGAACCATGCAGAAGAGAACTTTGAAACGAAACCACTGAAAAACAACACTGTTGGCTCAGGATTCTCCTTCAACTTCAGGGAAAATGTGACCTTTTTTTTTTCTGTTTTATCATTCATACCGATGGGCTGTCCGGGTTGGATGTAATGATAACATTTCTGTCCGGCTGGACATGAAATCAACATCCCTTGATTCACAAGAAACACCCCATAATTCAACTCCAGGTCAGGGCAGGTTAACTCTTTCTATACAGAGCCAGAGCATAGACATTTTAGGTTTTGCAAATCATACTTTTGTAAGTCTTCAATTCTGCATTGCAGGAGGAAAAGTAGTCATTGAGGGTACCCAAGTGAATTGGTGTGGCTGTGTTCCAAGAAAACTTTATTGGCAAAAACAGGAAGTAGAATTTGTTTGTCCTGGGGGATGTAGTTTGCTGCCCCTGTCCTAGGACTTCCCAGACAGAAAACATCCCATGTGCAAATCCCCACTAATAAAGGCAAGGCAAGTAAGGGTCCCTGGCTAACAAATTTATGAGCCTTGACCTCAAGTTCCCAATTGTTACAGGATCTGTTACTCTCCTGCCCCAACCTGAAACCATGAGATTCATTTTGTAATGAACATTTTAAGATTGTCCCTCTTCTGTGTTCACTCCAAAGTTTAGATTAGAACCTCTCAGAGTAAAGGAACTTCTTCATAGCTGTGCAGTTATTGTGATGTCCACCTACAGGTTCCAGGATCTCTGAGTTCCAGTTCTGGCACCAGCTTTCAGTACTGGTACTGGTAACCTTCCTCCCTGCTCAACTTTCCTGCTCTGTAAGATGTAGGAGGTGGATCTGGCAACCTCAGGGAGTCCCTTCCAGTCCTAGCATTCTACAGTCTTAGAGGCTGCGGCCATGGAGCCATCCTCAATTGGCTCATGTGTTTCCTATAAAGGGTGGAAGGCCAGGAATCAGAAGATCTGGGTTCCTGATTCTCTCACGGCACCCCTCTGGCTGGCTGTTTCCACCTCTGTACACCTTGTTACCAGCCCACCTCCAGAGGACATTGTAACTGAGGCAGACAGACAGAAGATACCATGTAAACCAGAATCCATCTGTTAGTTTCAACCTTAGTTCACTTTTCCTCCAAGCTATGAGATTCGTAGACTTCCTGTGCAGGCTTGTCCTTGGTCTCGGACTTGCTCTGTCTCTGGCCCCTTACAGGGATCCATGACAACACTGTTACAACTAGCTTGTCAAGTGCAGTGACATCTGCATTCCTGACATTCCAATCTGGAGATGGTCTTTTTATAGCCAGTAAGGTGGGAGGATGCGACAATGGATGCAGGGCAGACAGCATGAATTCAGAATTGCAAACTGGGTGGAATATGTTGTCCTTAATCTGAATAAAGCTCCTCCAGTCTAGGACTGTTTCCCCAACAATTGCATCAAGTCTCTTGTTGCTTCTAAGAAGAGGAGCATTCAGAGAGACCATCATCACCTCACCGCCACGCCTGCCAGCACCTTCAGATAAGCCTCCCACCTGCATCTACACCAGATCTGCCCTGTGCTGCCTCCCAGGATAGTCAGTAATGTGGAATCTACCCTGGAGAATCAGCTGTGTCAGCTGCTAAGTCTCCAAGGGCTGGGGGGAGTTAAGGGTTGGAGCCCTGCTACTTACAAGCTGAGTGATTAAAAAGTTCTTTTGACAAAAGGAGCAAAAGGAGCAGCCTCTTTGCTCACCCCCTCAATCTCTGCTGTTGGGCAACTCAGAGGAATGGCAGCCGCCTTTCCCCAGAGTCACGGCCAGACTGGTTCTTTGACTTTCCTTGAGGCCCCCATGAGCAACTCAGCAGCTGGACTGTTCAATTCTTAGGGCCCTTTACGTTGGGGAAAAAAATGATCAAGCTTCCAAAGGGAGCAGTAGGAGATATTTCAAACCCCAGGATCCCATAGCTCCAGCAACACCAGCAGCCCCTGGAGAGATACAGCATACACCAAGGGCATGCACGATGCTCTACTCTTCACACCAGAAGCCCTTTTGTCTCTCCTCTGCAGACTGGCAGCTACTGTCTTCTTGGTGTCACCAGCCCTTCTGTGAGCTCACAGCTGCCCAAGCTTGGTAACGCCCCAACCCCCTTTACCCATGAACCCCTGCAGCATGCACAGGTCTCGTAGAACTACCAGATGCTCACATCTGCCTCGCATCCTTCTGGCTGGATCAAACTGAGCCAGCTCCTTCTCCACGTAGTACAGGACCTTCATCGAGTCTCTCTCTTTATCAGCCTGGATCCGGTACCCTTTGCGAACTGTTGAGGAAAGTACGAGAAGGTGAGCTGAGGGCAGTCCCAATTCTCACAACCCTTTGTAAATAAAAATCTGCACTATACACGTGGGGCCGCATCTGATAGCCCCTTGCAGATGGTGTCACTGAAATGGAGGACCTGGCACAAGTCCATGCAGTATATTTTTAGTCATTTGTTAACCTCCACTTCCTATCTTTGACCTGCAGTTCCACTTAAAGCTCATCTCCTCAGAGCTCTTGGGTTCCATTGGAGGAATATACTCACACCAAGGAAGGAGCTCGTGTCACTCTGCAGTGTAAGGCTGTCTTCACTTGGGGTGAACACAGGTAGCTTTAAAACAGGTACCCAGGCATTAGGGACCCTGACAAAGGTGACCCGAATGCTTCTAGTTGCCTGGGAGGTGGTGCAAAAATCCCTTAAACTAAACTAATATCAGATTCTAGACCCTTTACACAGTAGTACAAAGCAAGATGCAAAATACATGGGTTTCTGATCATGGTTTCATATTTTTTTTTTAGCATTTCCCTTTTAGGAAAAGGAATACCATATTTTAGACATAATTAATTCAACCTAATGCTGTGTGGTTGGAAGCAGGTGTTGTTTTCAGGGCTTAATAATAATAAAAAAAAACTAGAGCAGGAAAGGTAATATCATCTCCGACATCCCATCCCTCATATTGTCAACACAAATGTCACTCATGTTATCAAGGCTGTTTAAGCCGCATGTTGCATAAAGATCAGTCGAGCCCAATTCCAGTCCCAAGGGTCATCAGACACCAGCAGGTCTACTGCACAGACATAAGAAAAACAAAAACGAGAGAAGGGAATGATGGGATGGAGAGAGGACAACAGTAATTAGACAACACTCGCTGGGCACTGAAAATGTGTTAGGTGCTATGCCAAGTGCTTTACACAGACCCGTGTTCCTCACAGTCACCTAAGTACTGCTATCAGCTACATTTTATGGTTGAGAAAACTCTGGCTCAGAGGGCCATCACAACTTGCCCAGGAATAATTTGGCAGCACTGGGGCTGGAACCACGCAGTCTGATTGAAACTCAACTGTATTAGTGCCTTGCCTCTCTGGAGTCTAAGAGGAGAAGTAGGAAGAGGAGTTAAATATCAACACTCCCTGTCCCCAAAGTGGAGCAGATACTATAATGAAAACACGTGACTAGTTGTGCATTCAAAGAAAACCCTGACTTCTCATGCCTGGACATGTAACCCTGGCTATGGACAAGGCCCCCACACAAAGTATTTACATGGGAGATTAAAGTATAAAATTGCACAGCACTCTAGGCACAACCTAGGCATTGAAGATAGAAAAGTTGCCCACGCACTAATTGGCAGGTGCACTGGTTTTTCTATACACGAACATGGTGGGTAGTCCACATTCATCCGAAATTGTGGAATTACTTGGAAAAATATGAATGAATCTCAGCACACCCTTTTTAGTGGCACCTTCTCCCAGAGGTTAGCTCCATAATCCTTATGTAGAAGCAATTATTAGCAAAAAAGATCTTATTTATCAAGTTACACATTCATCTATGCCTGCAGAGGCGTGTACAGAGTAGTACAGACAGTTCAATTAAAATGCAATTATCCCACGGAACTGCTGCGTCTGTGCTGAGGCAGTTACGCCTGATGGAGACACCCAGGCTGGGAAGCAGGGAACTGGGCATTAGGTCAACCTCATTGGGTCGTTGCTTCATTCAGAGGACTGTCTTTGATTCTCATAGTAAGAAAAGTTCTGTCTCCTAAGGTACGAATCATTTAGTTTGAATTTCTACTATGGTCCTTACTGTATTCTAGTTTTTTTAGGCTATTTGCTTACATGACCAGTTGTCTCAAAGATTCTAGATGGGAGAGAATCCTTATCATTCTAGGTCTGCATGTGCCTAGACTGGGCTTGACCATAGTGGACACCTGATGTTTGTTAACTTGCAGCCAGCCTGGGATTGGAGGTGGGGTTACTGGTCTCTACAAAGAGGATTTCCAGTAGTTTCCCAAGGACAGCAGACTAGATCTCTCAGTTCACCTCTATCCCCAGCACCGAGCATAGAGCCTGGCACATTGTAGACATACAAAACAGGTGTGTATGAATGAATAAATGGGAAGCTGGGAATAGAAGCTGTTTAACAAGGGATTACAATGTATGGCAGGTGAGGCCATGTGGGAGACTTATTGAAGAATTCTGACCAGGAAGAGAAGGCTCTCATGGTAGCCTGAGGAAGCAGCAAGATTTAGGTAACTTTTGTGGCCTTTCTTCCTGATGGTGCTTTTTTAAGTAAAGAAAGTTCGCATGTGTGTAGGCATGAGGAAGGGATCTGCTCCACCTGCAGCTTTGGCTTTATCTAGGTGTTTTTAGTATGTGAAGCACTATTAGGGTAACTGGTCAGAGGTCATGGGAGGCAGGGTCTGTCACTCTGTGCAACAGTGTACGAGCTACCCCCTGGTGGTGAGAGTTGGCCATTACTCTGAGCACCAGCTGAAGGATCCTTGGTCACCAGCAATTTGGACTGGAGCTTGGGTTTTCTGTGTCATTATAGAACATTACATTCCTCATTATGATACAGATTTGATTGTTAATGCATTGGTTATGAGATCCCTGGAGATCTTAAACTATTTACAGCCTCAAATGGAGATGACAGCTTTGCCTCCAGTGCTGTCATCAGAGACTCCTCTCCATTGTACTATACACTTTCAGATTTGACTTCTCCATCAAAGCTCCCCATGGCTTCAGAAATCTAAATTACTCCAATGTGTCAAAAAAGAGAGAGTAAAAGTATTGATCTTCAGACTTTGGGAGCATCATCCTTTGGTTCAAATGGCTAAAAATCTAGGCAATTCTCCCTTCAAAAGGTTTTGAACCTTTTTTTTTTTTTTTTTTAATGGTAAATTCAATTGTGCAGCACTCCAGAGTACCAGGGATTTCTAGAAAGTTCATGGAAAATCCGTATCATGAAAAAACTGTGTGTGGATTTCTAATATGTTGTCACAAAATTAAACTTATCTTTTAAGTACATTTTCCCATGAATGTCATTTTTTAAAAAGATTTTTTATTTGTAAGGCAGAGTTAGAGAGAGAGAGGCAGAGACAGAGCACTCTTCCACTGGTTCACTCCCCAAATGTCCCCAATGGCTGGAGCTGGGCCAGCCAAAGCCAAGCACCTGGAACTTCATCTAGGTCTCCCAGGGGCGTGGCCGGAGCACATTAGCAGGGAGCTGGGTGGAGAGTGAAGCTGCTAGGATAAGAACTGGTGCCCATATGGGATGCTGGTACCATGAAGGGAGGCTTAACCAGCTGCGCCACAGCACCAGGTTTTAAAGTATTCTCATATTCTTTTCATCCTGGGAGGCTCTGGCTCTGTGTCACACATGCACTCGGGAACATGTCAAACACAGACAAGCCTTCTTGATCCTGCCTCTCCACAAAATGAGATTTTCCTTCCTGGGCTTACATCATGAACAGTCTTTCCCATATCCTGCCTTGTATTTCTTACTCATTTTATTTCCATTCATGAGCCCCCGCAACCATCCTGCTAGACTATAAATTCCTGGAGGATAGGGAAATTTGTAGGCATTCAATGAATTTTTTCTTGATTTGAAAACATACAGCATGATGTCAGATTGATTTTTATCTGCTGTTTGTCTGAAAATCAGATAATTCTCAGAAATGTGGTGATATTTTCATAAGAAATATACTGGAGTATTGGCAAAAGTCCAGCAGATTTGGAAAATGACTTGTTTCCTGGAGATTTTTAGTTTAGGGTCAATAGATGATTTTTATCAGTTTTCAAGTTCAGTCTGGCCCAAGCCCTTTGGTTTGTGTGGCTCTTCATACTCCATTTCCTCTAATTTGTTAGCCGTACCAACTTTGGTTTTACTGGAGAGTAGATACTGGGATATCCACTTTGATGTCAAACTATATTTTCAGAAATTCTTCCTGTAAAAGGATTTAAACTAACAGCTTTGGCCTAATCAAGGCTCAATTATTTTTTCAGCTAATTTCCCCTTTATAGCCAAAATTCAACCGGTAAAACTTGCAAAAAGACATCTCAGAGGCAGATACCCATGGATAAAGCGTTGTTCTTCCTGTCCTGTCTTAATGAGCTAAGCAAGGCTGTTTATGGATGATGGAACAGCTGCCAGATTCCACCCCCAGGGTGACAGCAGCTCAGTTGTGGGAGATGTGATTCTTAAAATTTGCATATCTGTATACATACAGTAGGCCTATATATATAGAGATAGACACACATCCTTATTAATTTTGAAAATGACATTTCACAACCCTACTTGCCTACTCAATTCCTTCGCACAAAGGATTAGTGGAGGCCAAGGAGATTGAAATAAAATGAATTAGAGCAAAGAAGAGCAGATGTGGAGAGGCCAGGTGGGAGATTAAGTGAGGTGGGAGGTGATGGCAAGAAGGACTAGCGTTGCTGCAGTAGCAAGGCAGGAAAGTGTGCGACCGCAAGGTTATTTTGAGCTACAGTCTCAAGGACTTGGTGACAACTGGATGGTGGAAGTGAGGAAGAAGGGACAAGGCTGAGGTCCCCGCTTCTGGTCTGGGCTACTAGGTGGACAAGGAGGCCTTCTGGAGGTCAGGAACGCAGAAGCTGTTTGGAGGTGGAACACCAACAAGATTAATCTGATTTCCTAGGGACAGAGGTGCTTGAGAGGCCTGCAAGATACCCAGGTGTGTGTGTGTCCACAAGGCTGTGGGAACAGTCTCAGAAGCTAAAGAGCAGTGAGAGAATGACCATGAGTCTCTAGCGTATAGGTGATGGCTGGAGCCATGGGAGTAGATAAGATTTCACAGGCAGAGAACTTGGGACAAAACCCGAACAGCAGCATAAATTACAAAGTAAAGTGCTGAGAAAGTCAAGGAAGATGAGGGCATTGGGGTGGCAGCTACTGTTGTGAAATGAGAAGTAAGGACTAAAAGCATCCATCAGGTTTAGCAAGCAGGCATTCTTGGCGAGCACTGGTCTGGAGAGTGATGTAAGCAGTCGTAGGATGGAACTTAGGGGAGGAGTTAGAGCCCAGGAAACAGAGCCATCACATACTCAGCACTCCTTCAAAGGTTTGGCTTGCAAAGGAGAAAAGGATGAAGGAGCGACACCGGAGGACTGCACAGTTTTTGTAAATTGTTGTTGTACTTGGTGAAAGAGATCAGGGCCTGTTTGGATGCTGAGAGGAAGAGGCACTGAAGACAGGGTGATGACATGAGGAGGGGATGGAGTGAGGTGCAGCCCTACAGCGCAGAGGACGGGACTTTGGATGCAGCTGAAGGAAATGGATCCAGAGGGGTGTGGGAGGAGACAGACTTCTTTCCCTGCCACGGAGAAGGTCCCAGGTCGCTGCCAGGAGAGTGGGAGAAGGAATCAGGGTGCTTTTTCTCTCTCTCCTATTCAGCAAACAACTGGCTGCACTATACACAGCTCATCAAAGGAGCCTTTTCAACTACAAAGAGCGTTCAAAAGAGTATTGTGTGCCAATGTAATCTGAAAAATTACTGTTGCTAGATGATTACTCTGAAATTGAAGTAGCATATAAATATAAAATAGGCTAAATTTACATTTTTATGCATCAGCGTTTCTTAACGCTTTTAGCATTCTTTAGAGAATCATCTACATGGAATATTGGCCTAAGCCACCCTCCTTAAAGGAGGACTAGACGAGAGCCACTAACACTGCCTGCGGGACCATGGTACAGAAATGTGCCCAACAGGAGCCACGAAGAACCCAGTTCTGACTCTACCAGCCAACAACATGGGCCCTACTAGCTATGGTCAACACTGGCTGCCATCTTTCCCATTTTCTTCAACGTGGCCCTCATTTGTTCACTTCCAAGGTGAACAGTTATTTAAGCCAAAGAGGGGAGTCATAATTAGTTCAGGCCAGTCTAGTTTAGGAATGAGCAAGAAGAAGTCTGCCAGATGGGAAAAAAAAAGTTTTCCTCTTGAGAAAAGCAGCACAAGGAGGAAACACACAATGACTACATTTTATACCCGAACAGCAGTCGGGGTGGGGGTGGGGATCAGAAAGGGAGCCAGCCAAGGGGGACAAAGGATGTGGTCAGGATGACAGAACAAAGATGGAACAAGCAAGGTCCTTCAGGGAGACCACATGATCTGTCTGTTTAACCAACCCGAGCCACCCTACCTTGGGATTTTGTGTTATGTGAAATAATGCATTAGGCTATTTTTTCCTTTTATTTTTAAAGGCACTTCTGATTGCAATTGGTTAGGACTGTGGGAAGGGTCCAAAGTCAGTGGACCTCAAAAAACAGAATTGGAAAAAAAGACTGCATACAGGAGATAGGATGTGTTTCTATAAATAAGGATCATTTTATTATGGGAATCCACTAAATACGAAGCCAGGGGAAAGGGTTCCGGTGAGAAGGAGGTAGGAAGACGATGAGAAAAAGGAGAACGCAGCAGAATAGAAGTGTGAGATGGGTTCCATTCATGTCTCTCTTGCCCACTCCCTCCTCCAGGGAGATGGACTGTGCCGGCTTTATCTCCCCAGTTCCCTTTGTGTCCTTAATCATTAACTTTTACTTCTCGGTCTGTGACTCATTCTCAGTCTCAGACGTCAGAATTCTACTAATAGTTCCAGGGAGAGAAAAGCACAAATACCAATTACTCATGGAGGAGAGCCACTCCTTCCACAGCCAGGCGTGGGCAGTTCATTAAGAGGGCTAGAGGCCCTTCCCACCCCTCACTGACAGCAGTCCAGATACTTCCAGGGGAGAGATGTCTGTTTTAACCAACCCTACCGGCTCACCCACATCTAGGTTTAAAAATCACTTTCTAGGGGCTGACTCTGTGGTGTAGTAGGTTAAGTGTCTGCCTGCAGTGCTGACATCCCATATGGTGCCAATTCGAGTACTGGATGCTCCACTGCCGATCCAACTCTCTGCTGTGGTCTGGGAAAGCAGTAGAAGATGAACCAAGTGCTTAGGCCCCTGCACCCACATGGGAGACCTTGAAGAAGCTCCTGGCTCCTGGCTTCGGATTAGTGCAGCTCCAGCCATTGCGACCATTTGGGGAGTGAACTAGCAGATGGAAGACCTTTCTCTCTCTGCCTCTCCCTCTCCCAGTAACTACCTCTCAAATAAATATTTATTAAAAAATTCACTTTCTAAATCTACTATGTACACAACTCCAGAAAAACTCCACCCTACCTGCCCCTGAACCTCAATGCCACACCCCTGAGGACAGCTGCAAATTCATCATGCTCCAAATAAAATGCATCTTCCCCACAAATCAGCTCTCCCTAACAGTTCCCTCATCTCTGTCTCATCTGCACAACTGGACCACTTGGGGTCATCATGGAGCTGAATGTCTCGTTTGTCTCTTACCTCTCAGACTTACCCATACATTTCAACTCCGCTGTCCCCACCAGCATCCCGACACTCACGCTGCACTCCTGGCCACATCAGTCACATCTTAGCTGT
This sequence comes from Sylvilagus floridanus, assembly GCA_949820135.1. Taxonomy (NCBI): domain Eukaryota; kingdom Metazoa; phylum Chordata; class Mammalia; order Lagomorpha; family Leporidae; genus Sylvilagus; species Sylvilagus floridanus. The sequence goes on from OX463225.1 coordinate 128,393,481, forward strand.
GGCCTCTGGCTCCATCCTCTGCCATCTCTCTTCTTAGGGGTCTGCCTGCAGCACTCCCACCAAGTCCCAGCTCCTTGGGAAGGGTTTCAGGGCTGTCCCCAGTCTGTCCTTCACCTTTCTCTGACAAGCTGGACACTGCTCACACTCACTCCATTCTTCCGGCTCTGGCCTTCACCACACTGGCCTTCCTGTATGCTCAGCATCCCCCGTCTTCCTCAGTCCTACTTGTTCCTCCAGGGCCAGCTCCCATCTCATCCCCTCCTTGAAGTCTTTGAAACCACTGCAGCCCTTTCTGCATTGAACTTCAAGTACCAGAGCCCTCAGCCTCTAGTTGTCTTTTGAAAGGCCCATTCTCTCTCCCTGGCTAAGTTGTTCCTCTTGCTGGAGAAGCTACACCCTATAATCTGGCTGTCCGTCATGGTATCTAGTGCATTCCTGCACCCTAAGTAGGAAGACACAGTCTTTATTAACTGAACGATCAACATTCACAGGGTACCTGGCTCTTTTCCCTATAGCTTTAGTCATTGAAGATCTTGGCAAAAAAAAGCAAGGTTCGGCAGTGTCCTGCAGGCCTTGGAAGCCTGGCACACACTCCAAAACGTAGCTGATACAGCTGGAAGGATCCCTTTTCTGGATGGAGATAACCACTTTCCAAAGATGCATCCCAGAATCGATTGTACCTATCAGCAGAGAACCAGAGCGGGGGGGGCCCAAGAAGAGCACGAGGCCGTGCAGTCTGCAACTACGAATTACCACTGTGGCTTCCTCCAGTGGAGTCACTTGGTGCCAGGGGAGGTGGATGCGGCTTGTCCATCAGCATGCCAGATGAGGGGGCTCCTCCCAAAGGGACAGAGGGGATGGAGTAAGGGCCGGGGACACCGGAGACAGAGGGAGGGTACCCGGCCTTTGCTGCCTTCCCTGCTTCATACACTGCGGAGGGAGATGAAGAGCGAGAGAGAGATTATGTCGTCCCACCCTCCACAACCCTCATAACAAGAATCCCTGGGGATGTGCCTAAGGGAGCTCCTAGTGTGTGTGTGTGTGCATCCCAGGGACCAACGTGATTCCTCAGAGCCACCCTCCCCCACTCCCTTGGATTCCTCCAGATCTGCTGAAAGGCAGTGACATAGGAATTACAGTGTTTAGTACCTGGCATCTGAGCAATTAAGCCGTTCTGGGAGCTGTCACAGCAGCACCGCTGGTGACAGCAGCAGCCTGCTCCTAACCTCACCGTGGGGAGGCTGCCTCCGCCCCTTGGCAGGGGGCCTCCCACAGGGGCTGCCCAGGGCTGTTCCCAGGAGGATCTCTTCTAGGGGAGGGAAGCAACCAATGGGCTTGCACACGGCCCATGCTCTGGGATGGCAAAAGCAGAGCAAACGACTCTGCTTCTAGAGACTAATCCTGAAGATGCTAAGCATACGTAGTGTGCCTCTCTCTTCCAAGATGTGTCTGGTTTATGGCGGGGGGCGGGCCACATTTCATGGCTGCATGGGCTTGGCCAGTAATGGAAGACTGTGATACCCAACATGAGGACCGGAGGCCCCATCCCATCATGTGAGCAAACAAAACTCATCTGTGACATCAAAGGCTGCAGTTTGCATGCTCTGTTCACAGAAAAAACGGGGTGGGAGGGGAGGCGTGCTTCTGCATGGGAGGGGGATGCCCAGAGAAGGCCCCCTTTCCTCCCGAGGAGTGGGCACAGCCTTACTCCACAACCTCACTATCCAGAATCTGCCTGCCCTTCCTTTCATCAGTAGAGTCAATGAGTGTTCCAAATGCATGGGTGACAGGTGTGGATAAAAAACACAGAGAAGTGCATGCAGGTGAGGAGCCAGACAAGCATGCTCATCTCTGAAGCCGGGGCTCCCAGCAGGGGAGAGCGGCTCAGCTCCTTGGGTGGAAGGGAAGGAGGTGGAGGAAGAACTCGGGGCACACAGCTGTCAGATGAAAGGTGGCATTGCTTTTGGTCGTTCCACATCTCCCCACTGGGCACGTCACTCACAGGCCTGAGGGCAGCAGCAGGAATCTGGGCAGCACGGGCAGCGGACGTAGCAGCAGCAGCTGTGAGGGCAGCACTGGCACCAGCAGATGCCCACCAGCACGAAGAAGAGGAAGACTCCCAGGATCACCAGGCCGACAAACACCCACTCTGCAGGGACACACAAAGAAACGCGCATTCAAGATGGCCACCAGCATGGGCAGAGCACACTCTGGTGGGTGTCTCCCCTGTGGAAGGAGGCGAGTGTGAGGAGCCTGGAGACATGAATGGGGAAAAGAGCCCCAAAACCCAAGAGGAGCTCAGAGTGAGAAGTGCAGAGCCCCCCACCCCACCCCCAGGGCTAGAACATAGCGTAGAGGGAAGAAGGTTGCCTACACCTCCACTGGGTGTACAGAATGACTGGCACAAAGCAATGAGGGACTGTCAGGTTCTCCTACTGGGGAAAGGGTTTACTTAATCGATTTTAGTGTAAGAATAAGGATGGGACAAGAGTGCAAAGACTCCTGGCTGGGGTGGAGGGTGTAGGGAGACTTTGCCTGCTGGGTTATGCAATGGCTCATTCTATGAATATATATCATGTTTACCCAAGTTAATCTTGTCTGAAATGGTATAAATTCTGCTGAGGAAAAAAGTCTCTGAGTCTGATGGCCCAAATGAAGAGCATTCTTGGTGGTCCAGGCCCCTTATGCGTGCATCTCCTTTCCCTGTTCACTGCCTCTAGAACAGCTTTCCTGGATGCAGCACCAGTGCTGAGACCCAAACCTTTTGCTTATATGTGGATGACCACTTTTTCCCCTAGCAAAAACCCAGTGTCAAAGAAGACACTGTTGCTGTCCCCAGAGAATGGGCTTGGTTTGATCACATTCAAGCTGACCACACCAGAGAGCCAGCATAGCCAAAGGCTAAGTGGCTCACAGCTTTGACAAAGCTGACACGTGTATTGATGGGGATGTTTGTTCACCACTGCGATTTTCACAGCTCTGCCAGAGGCTGAACATGAAATCTATTTCATTTGCCCATCCAAAGGAAACAAATTCTACTTGGCCTAGGTAAAAATGGCCCTCAGGTGACTTATCTGCATATTTTGCTATTAGGACTTGGCTAACAGACCTGACTTCCCCAGAGACTGGGGCAGACTGGAGCGAGCCAGGCTTCCCTTTAAGAGAATAGAGTGACTCATTTTGGTTGAAGGCCGTGTAACAAACATCAAGTTTGACACTCAAGTGCAGATTGTTTTTCTTAAATTTTGGCTGTTAGGCGCCGGTGCTGTGGCATAGCAGGTTAAAGCTGAGCCTGCAGCACCAGCACCCCATATGGGTGCCGGTTCTAGTCCCGGCTGCTCCACTTCCAGTGAATCCAGCTCCCTGCTAATGTGCCTGGGAAAGCAGTGCAGGATGGCCCAAGTGCTTGGGCCTCTGCATCCACATGGAGACCTGGAAGAAACTCTGGGATCCTGGCTTCAGATTAGCTCGGCTCCAGCCGTTGCAGCCATTTGGGGAGCGAACCAATGATGGAAGACCTCTCTGTCTCTCTGTATATTATTTCAAATAAATAAAAAATAAATCTTAAAAAAATTTTGGCTGTTAAATATCTCTTCAATTAAATGAACATTCAATTGAAAGCAAGACATTTTATATTTAAAGAGTTTCGTAATCATGGTGAAATTATTCAACCTTTGTTTAGAAGGCAAATAAGAACAGGGAGAGAAAACAGGCAACATATTCCTGAATGTCCCTCCTCACTTATCCTTCTGAGATTCATTCAAAATAACCAGGTCAGTCTCTTCAGGGAGGGAATGAGAAGGCCTGATGTCCTGCTGGAATGGTCTGGTGAGCATGCAGGCAGAAGACAATAGATAGCAGAAAGCCTTGACCTTGGCCTTCACAGTAACATAATCAACAGAATGTAGCCTGAGACAGCTGTGAGCCCTGAGATTTAGATGAGCTGTATGGAGTGGTGCCTACAAAACAAAAGAATACTATCTGTGAGAGAATTCTTGGAGTTGAAAGGGAAGGAAATTCAGGCATGTAGGGCCAGATATGAAAAATACAGTAACTTTTTCTTGCATCTGGGAGATAGAATATCTTGTTTGAAGCATTTCAGTGTAGCGTTATTTTGTGTGATGAAGAAATGCTTACAAAGAAATAGCTGTTTGTGTCCTTGGGAGTAACATCAGTAAGAACAATGCCTTCGTTTGGGGAAAGACCAGAGGAATTCATGGAAGAATAATTAGCTCAGCTGTGAAGACTGGACATTTCTTACAACTTCAATCGAGCCAAAAACAATGGCCAGTGATATGGCATAGCTGCTGTTATTAGGCAACTCTCAAGATTCTGGCAGAAGCCCTCCAAAGCCAGACGGGATCCCGCCGTTCCCTACTCCTTGAGTATGGACATGTCCTCTCCCATGGTTCATCCTTCCTTCTGCCCGAGCCTTCTTTAGTGGTGGACTGACGTAATGCACTAAACTGACACAGGCTCGTGTACACTGGTGTGTTCAACTGAAGCTATGTAGAAAGAGACGTGGACTTGCTGCAGGTGTCCTTGACATATGATCATGAACCTTTAGGGATTTATGTGCCAATCAAGCTCCTGAAGTTGTATGCAAAGTAATATGGATCTGTAACTGTGTATATTTCAAGGGAGGAGAGATGCTTAGTTTGCTTAAGGTTTTTTTTTTTTAAATGTTTGATAATGTTATAAAAGGCACAGGATAACATGATTGTATAATAATGGGTGAGTAAACACATAAGTAAGGGGAATATGGAAAGCAAGTAAATAATGATACTGTTGAGAATACTTATGGCTGTCTGGATCCAGCTGAGATACTGAGATCTGGAGACTGCCAAAGGGCCTGCATGCTTGACACTGAAGGACTCGGTCTCCAGCATCTCAGCCAATTTTAATTATCCGTATTCTTTCAGGGTCTAGTAACAGAAGGGATACCATTTAAAGGCTCTTCCAGTGGGTTTAGTTCATCCTGGAGAAGATCATAGATATATATACACACACAGATGTGCACATACATTAAACAAGCAGTTAGCCACTAATGCAGAAGCGAGACAGCTGGAATGAGAGCAAACTAAGCAAATAAAGAGTTAAATGACTGAATACCTGGCATAATCTCCACAGCAAAACTGGGCAAGAGATCAGCAAGCAGCCCTGTCCTGCCTAGAGGAGGTGGAAAGAAAAGAAGAAGGAGAGAGGTTACTGCAAAGGAAAACACAGCCTGAAGCCCAGCTCCAGTTGGTACCGTCCCTAGTGGGGCCATGGGTCCGTGCTCTTTGTGTGTGAGAGGCACATCAAGGTTGGGGTCAGTCAAGAGAAGGAGCTTCTTTGGCATTCCTCCCAACAAACTCTGTCTCTGAGGCAGAATTTCCTCTCCAGCTACTTGTAGGAGAAGGAAATCTCTGCTTCAGAGTGACGAACTCCACTCAAACAGACTGACACACACCCTCTCCATTCATGTTTATGTCCTTTTCCATACACTTCATTGGGAAGTTAAACCCATCTGTATCCAAATGTTCCATCTGCATTTTCATAGATCAGTACACAGTCCCATGTCCATAGAAAAACTAAAGTACATACTTGGTTTTAACTCAAAAAAAGTTTTTTTTTTTTATCTCACTACATGGTTCTATTTATGGCCCAAAGAGATTTCAATGATTAAAATTTTCAAAAGCAAGGAAAAGATAAAGCTGGATTAGAAACACATTCTTCTATACTCACTCCTTTTGGCTTCAGAAATGTTCTGTGCATATGTACATGGTATGGCTTTGCCATATGGCACCCACAGCTGGCACTATATGGACCCAAGTGCCTTCTGCACAATATGGCATAGAAGCTTAAAGATTGGTGTCAGAACAGGTGCCCTCAGGGGACGCTGGAAGCAAGGAGCCATGCAGGAAACAAGATGATGGAACATGAGGGAGGAGAGTAGTCCTTTTTTAAAACTAGTCTTATTTATAGAAGGATGTGCTAAAATGCTTTCACCCTGTTCTCCTAGCAAGGAGATCCTGTTATGAACTTCTAGAAGCCCATGTGCCAGATCTGTCTTCCACACCGAAGCCGTGCTAATGAACTAGTTAGTCGCACCAGGAAATAACTGTTCAAACTCCCATCCCTTCAGACTTGCAATGGCAAAAGGTAACTGTAGCAGCTAAACACCTGAATTCTACTCTGTTTAGATGCATGTCGTGCACCTCTACAGCAATGCTGTCTAGTAGAAATATAAGGCAAGCAAAAGGAATCATTTTAGCTTTTCTAGTAATTGCATTTTAAAATTAAAAAACAACAGACAAGATTCATTTAAAACTTTTTAAAAACTTATATCAATATCACTAAAATATTATCATTTCAAAGGCATGGTTACTACATGTTGCTATTGGACAGCCTTGCTCTAGGGATCTATTTCCCTAATACTGATTGGGCTCATAAGGTTTATTGAGGTACACTAGAGACAAGGTTGCTCATGTGTGAGTTTTCCATCTTGAGCTTGGAGGTCACCATTGGTCCCCCTTCTCCATCAAGGCACTCACACAAAGAAACTCTGATGAAAGTCAAAGAAAAGGAGGCTCCTGCAGGACACTAGGGGAGGATGCTGGGGACAAAGATACTGGTGACTAGGTGCTCATTTTAGTTTTCCTTGGATCTATTCAACTCTTTGAGGCCAGTGTGGCAATGTGTGTCCTGGACACATCTCCCGTGTGGATGGTGTCTCACATTTGGAAAGGTAACTGGGACCAGAGTTTACTCCAAGGGAAGGGGAGTTTGAAGTGGGCGACTTAGCCCAGCTCTGCTGTAGGTATTGGCCGTAACATCTTCCCTCTTTCTGCTGACACAGCTCTGCTCCTGGAAGGGACCCTTGGAAGAACAAGAAAGAACCAAGTGGGGTAACAGGAAAAGGTGTCCTGAGGGAGACTTCCCAGGCTAGTCCTTGGCCCAAGCCTTCATCAAGGGTTACCAGGTATCCCTATGGCTCACAGGGTAGGAGTACTCTAGGATCCAGCCACGGATTTGGGGCCAAAGCCCAAGAAAGTTACTAACAACATGCACTGATCTCTTCTGGAGAGTTCTCAGCACAAATATTAGCAATAGAGCAAGGCTAGGCAATGGACAGCTGCACAAAGATTTGGGAATTTGGGATCTGGAATATATCTTGCAGACCTGTCAATAGCCAATGATCAAAAAATCAGCGTATAATGTCTTTAGCAAACTGGTTACCAGATACTTACTTAATGGTCGGGTTTCATTGTGTGTACTTGTTATGGGTTTCTTTCTCCAATATGGGCAATTAGTGTTGCTAAATATATTTCTTTTTGTATCCAGTAAAGTGAGAAGCCTGTGTTTACTCTCTAGTTCTCAAGCCCACCAATGTTTTAAACTTCTCTGAATGTGCTACAGTCCAGATCTTTAATTGGTTCATAATAGAAATGATATTGATGATATAAGCCACCATTGCATAGGCTCTCCCAGGAGAAATTAGCTATGTGATAATTATGAACCACAAAAAAAGTCCATATATTCAAGGAGGATATGGTGCTCATATCTATTATACAGAGCATATTTTGTGGGAAAAACAGTGGACTAGGAGCTAGGGTACTGTGGGCAGCTTTGTCATAATTCACTTAGCGACTACTTCAGGCAAATGTCTTCCTATTTCTAACTTTTGGTTTTCTTATAGTAAAATGAAAGTGTTGAATGAAGTGCTAACTCTATAAATAGGGGTAATGTATGTATATATGTATAGTTAGATAGATAGATAGATACACACTTATCAGGCACTGTCCTGGTTTATACCTGTGGTCTTGGTACAATTTTAGGTGGACCCTTTTCACTCTCAGTGTCTTGGTTTGGGCAGTTAATTATGTGATCAGGCTACCTATATATATCATTTTTAGCTCTCAAACCAGATGACTTCAGTTATTGGAGTTGTAAACTCAGATGTCTCTAGGGACCAGCAAGGAATGCAGATGGGTACAGTTGGCCAGATGTAATACAAGAGTCAACAGTTGAGGGTGTGGCAAAGGGCAGGATTTCTAGGAGGCTAATACTTCTCACTTCTGGCCTCTGCCACTTGTCCCTTGGGAATGTGTTGGTTGCAGGACATCCTATTATACAAGATTCACTAGACCTCACATTGTATGCCAAATCCATTAATTTTAAAATCTGGCAATGAATTACTTATTTTTATTTGTACTTATTTATTTATTTGAAAGGCAGAGAGAGAGAGAGAGATCTCCCACCTACTGGGTCACTTCTCAAATGCCTGTAACAGCTGGGACTGGGTCAGCCCAAAGCCAAGTGCAGGAACTTAATCCAAGTCTCCCATGTGGATGGCAGGGACCCAAGCACTTGAGCCATCACCTGCTGTCTCCCAGGGTGCACATGAGCAGGAAGCTAAAGTCAGGAGTGGAGCCAGGTCTTAAACTGAGGGACTCCAACGTGCGATGCAGGTGTTCCAACTGGCATCTTAATATTGTACCAAATGCCAGCCCCTGTTTGTTTTTAAAAATACTGGAAAAATCATACAAAATATGCCTGTGAGTGGTATGGAGCCCACAGATGATGACTTTGCAACCTTGAAGGATATAAACACACAGAGATATTTATGGGTGACTAAAACACAAAAGCTGTGCTTTCCCCAGGCTGTCAGATTTCTTTAGTGTTGCTTTGACATTGCTCCTGCACACAGGGTGATGGTGAATATAAGCTGTAGGCACCATGTTCAAATTAAAATTAAAAACAACAGTAGAACACATCAAACTGTTAGCCACCTTATTTCTGGGGAGCTGGAATGAGGCTTTCATTTTTTCTTTGACTTTCAAACTGTTGTGATAAAAAACATTAAACTAAGGAGAGCGTGTCATCAGAAATGCGGACAGGAGAGTCACAAGGTCTGTCACTCCGGCAGGAAAACATCCACCCATCAAGCCTCTCCTTCTCCCTGGAGCCACAGCCAACATCTGATGCTTCTGAGGAAGGTGAAGGCTTCCCATAATGCACCGGGTGGTGTTGTCCCAGGGTGGCATGAGTGACAGACTCTGGCGGTAAAGTGGGTGAAGTTAAATGTCTCCAGAATTCAGAACACAGCGGGAGTTTAGGGACAACAGAAAGCACCACTACATCATGTCAACAGCAGAGACAGTGCAAAGCTCTCCAGCTTTTATATCATCATGACTTAAATTTCACTGCCACTAAAGGCATTTTAAAAATTGGATTCACACTGGAATCCTATAGTTCTGAAAATCCTTTTGCTTCCAGCTTCTTCCCTAAAAATTCCTCCAAAATGCTATTGAGGGTTAGAAACATGCCATCTTTTCTTCTATCACATCTAATGAAGGTCTGATCTTAGTGTCTAGACAATCTCAGTATATGCATTCCTGATTTCAGGAGTCCTTTACCACCCCATGTGGTCACTGTTATTCTTGTAGGATTCACTGTAGGAGTGGCTATCGCAGAGTTACTTTAACTTCTGAGGAAAGGCTGCAAATAGAAAGCCATATTTATTCTTTCCAAACCACAGCTCAGTTTTCATGTAAGCACTCAGAGTTTTCCCCAAACCTTGCAGATTCCATTACTTTTAAGAAATTTCCACATGAATAGATCGAATGAATCAGGCATACTAATAGTTTGAACATGCACAGTTCCATTCCAAACTGTCACAAACTCCAGAGCTCACACTTTGGGTTGAATGTTCAGGGTAGAAATATCCACTGTGAATAAAACAGTTTAAATATATAATATATATATATATATATATATATATATATATAGCCTATATAATTTCCTATTTCAACTGTTTTCTACCACTGCCTCCTTGAAGTTATCCTCATCTGACCTCTCTGTACATATTCCTGGGAACTAGCTCACTTCTTGAATGTCTCCGATCTCTGCCTCCTTCCCTCCCTCTCTCATTCATTCGTTCATTCATTCAACAAAGAAATGGTATTGTGCCAGGTGGAGACAGAAAGGAACAAGAGATGGGCCTCTGAGAGCCTTAGGTGATTCACAGTTGAGCCTATGCCCATGCATCTTGTCCAAGAATACGAGTCTAAGGGCTCAGCTTTAGTTATTTGCTTCAGTGTCAAAAGACCCACTAGAGTCGAAGGACATTCTTCCTGCCAAGTCTGTTTGCATCAACCCTCTTTGCATTTTTGACAAGTGTCACCCAGTCTTAGGGCTTTTCCTTGGAGAGGCAGTACCTGCCTGCTTTCCCACTTGTAGTATTCAGAGCATCATCTTTGCACATTTTATAACCAACCATGTCCTGCTGACATGTCCCCAAGCTGCTAGGAGTGATACTCTTTTCTTAGCAGGCCAGGCCCCTCAAGGCAGAATTTCTAAACTGTTTTGTTCACCTCCTTACCATGCACAGACTACAAGGTTCTAACAGAGGTTCTGACTGAGCTCAGTACGTATGTCTCCTCTGGATCGGAACGTCTTCATTACAGCACACATCCACCAGCTGCAATGAGCCCTGTATGTGTGCCTTTACCAGCAGGGTGGAAACCCATCCAGGACTATGCACGACATTCCCAGCTCTTCACTCACCACCCACCAAGATTTTTTTCAATGTTTCCAGTAGCAAATCCTGATTGTTTGGTAGGCTGGGCTTCTGGTTAGACTTCTGATTCATTGCTCATTATAGTGCCTTCTATCCCAGATGGAAGTAGGCTCAGTAGTAAAAATATGAAGAAACCAGCCGCTCATCCAGCACTGTGCCATGTACTGCAGAACATTTAGCAGCCCTGGATTCGGGGTTCCATGCCAGGAGCATGCTTGTCATTGGAACACCCCCAAATGTCATCTTGCCATGTAAGGGAATGGAAGAACCACCCCACGCCCACACCCTGTGCGAGTTGAAAATCACAGGCTAGGGTATTTTTAAGGAAGTCATTACAGAGATACATTAGATATTAAAAATTCTGATCAAAAACATTGTGTTTGTGGGGCTGGCACTGTGGCATAGCAGGTAATGCCACCGCCTGTAGTGCCAGCATCTCATATTGGTACCGGTTCGAATCCCGGCTGTTCCACTTCCAACCCAACTCTCTGCTATGGCCTGGGAAAGCAGAAGACGGCCCAGATTTGTGGGCATATGCATCCATGTGGGAGACCTGGAAGAAGCTCCTGGCTCCTGGCTTCAGATCAGCCCAGCTCTGGCCATTGCAACCATCTGGGGAGTGAGCCAGCAGATGGAAGACCTCTCCCTCTCTCTGTCTGCCTCTGCCTCTGCCTCTTTGTTACTCTACCTTTCAAATAAAATAAATAAATCTTTTTAAAAAGTTATGTTTATTTCTACTCTTAAAACTTAAATCCAAGCTCTGATTATTAGCCCAAATCTTTGACATTCAATGACAGGTGCCTAAGTTCTAGATTTAGGACAAACTGGTTTCCAAATCATAGATCTGGCTACTCAATCAGCCCATGACAACAGGCACACTGTCTACTGCACTGGAACTTGTGAAAAGCTGGGATCACATCACCTTCATCTACCAGCAGTTACCACTGCTGGCAGCATGCTTATTTATCTCCATTCATGTCTTTGAACCTATTAACAGGGAGTCCTCCAGGAGTTTGCCAATGTATTATGCATGTGTCCCGTCTGTTAGAGCAATGAGGAGTGCCTTTCTTTCGCACCTCCTTGCAATCCCTGTCTTCTCCCTCCTGTTCAGTGCACATCTCCGCTTCACCTTGTTTCCATGATTTCCTCAGATGCCCTCATCTTCAAGGATGTACCATATCCACCCCCTGTTTGCTCAGCTCCTACTCTTCCAGAATATTTCTCTCCTATGTCTCTGGCCCCTTTAAGTGTGAAGATGTTTCTATGGCTATGCTGTTAAGAGTTTGTTTCTATGGCTAGTTGCATTCCCAAATAGATTGGAAATTTCCTAAGAGTATGTACATCCATGTTTTTATTCTATATTCCCATGGCAACCAGGCATTCAATATAGTTTATGACTATCCTTCACAAACATGAATATAGCCTTTCTTTTACGTGTATTTATAAACTATGTATTTGAGCATTTCGTGTGTTTACTTTTTCTCTTTGTTGTCTTTTACATTTTAGTTCACTTTAAATGATAGTCTTAGATGAGAACAATTCTGACAGCGAATCCTCTCCATAAAATGACTGGTATTAGACCATCTGCAATTAACTGTTAATAAATGCTTCAGTCTTTTTGGCAGTGATTATAGGCTTGGCCTGAGGCACTGATTTCTTCTGTTCAACACAGAATATTCCAGAATCAGATTTTTACAGCCAGGAAGGATCACAAAGGTCATCTAGTCCACACCCCACCACATGCTTTCAGGAACCAAAGGCTCAGAGCCATTGAGAATCTCACCCAGGGGCCGATGCTGTGGCGTAGCAGGTTAAGCTGTTGCCTGAGACTCTGACATCTGATATGGGCACCAGTTTGTGTCCTGGCTGCTCGTCTTCTGATCCAGATCCCTGCTAATGGGCTGGGAAGGCAACAGAAGATGGCCCAAGTGCTTGGGCCCCTGTATGCACCTGGGACACCTGGATTAAACTCCTGGTTCCTGGCTCTTGTGGCCACCTGAGGATGGAAGATCCCTCTCTGTGTCTCTCCCTCTCTATCTACAACTCTTTCAAATAAATACATCTTAAAAAAAAAAATCTTGGGGCCAGCATTGTGGTATGTCAGGTAAAGCTGCCACCTGCGATGCCAGCATCCCATATGGGTGCCGGTTCTTGTCCTGGCTGCTCCTCTTCCAATCCAGGTTCTGATCATGGCCTGGGAGAGTAGTAGCAGATGGCCCCAGTGCTTGGGAGAACCAGGAAAAGAAGCTCCTGGCTCCTGGCTTTGGCCTGGCCCCAGCCAATGTGACCAGCTGGGGAGTGAACCAGTGGATGGAAGATCTCTCAATGTCTCTCCTTCTCTCTCTGTAACTCTAACTTTCAAATAAACAAATAAATCCTTTAAAAAAAAAAAGAAAGAAAAATCTTAACCAAAGTCCCAGAGCTAATAGCAAGGAAGAGAACTGGAGTCTACTCATTTCTATACCAGTGTATTTTCTTTTGTTTTGTTTTCTTTTTTTTTTTAAAGATGTATTTATTTATTTATTTGAAAGTCAGAGTTACACAGAAAGAGAAGGAAAGGCAAAGAGAGGTTTTCCATCTGCTGGTTCACTCCCCAATTGGCTGCAACAGCCAGAGCTGCGCTGATTCAAAGCCAGGAGCCAGGAGCTTCTTCTGGGTCACCCACGTGGGTGCAGAGGCCCAAGGACTTGGGCCATCTTCTACTGCTTTCCCAGGCCACAGCAGAGAGCTGGATCAGAAGTGGAGAAGCCAGGACTTGAATCAGTGCCTATATGGGATGCCGCACTACGGGCGGCAGCTTTACCTGCTACGCCATAGCACCAGCCCCTCTACTATTTTCTTCTCCCAGGATCTCACTGCCTCTCAACATTTGCATATCCTTAATCCAGAAATCTGCAGCAGTTGTCTTCTAGTCTCCTATGATTTAGTGAGCCATCCTGAAATTTGTGTTTGTGGCATTAACGCTCTACATTTGTAATTAAAAGTATAATTTTTGGATGTGGGAAGTATGGGAGACTTGACATTCTCAGCACCTTTAAGAGCAGTGACTGGAAACCATTACCAAATGTATCATTGAAAGGCATTCACATACTGCTACAAAAGAAGAAACAATAACGAAAATGATTGCAAAGTAGTTTGCCTTTTGCAAAGCACTACAGAGATCCAACCCTCAGACTCGGAGAGTATATACATGCAGAATACACATTGGGCCTGAGGCCTGAGACCAAATGCAAAGGACAAGCTGGGCTGGACCCAGAAGTGATGCAGAGGGGGCTGGGGGCCCTGGAAGGTGGACATTGAGTTTGGGGGGCCCAGTGTGACATCTTGCATGCACTGTGCTCCATCCACCAGACTGGCACAAAGATACCAACAAAGGCTACTTTCCTTAAAGTAAAAAGACTTTGGTGGGGGGGGGGGGGCTGGGGGGCTCAGGCAGCACACACGGAGGGGCTCACAGGTTGGCTGGTCTTGGACTGTGGGATCCTTGTACTGCCCCCAACCACGGCTCAGACCCCAATCGTTTGCCTGAGCCATCTCATCAGAACCACCCCACAGTCCCCAGGACAGCTCCAGTGTGAGTGCGAACCTGCACACTTGAATAGCAGCAGCTGGCCTGGGAGGAAAATGTCTCCCGACCGGCTTTCAGGGGCGGCCCTTCTTTCTCTCCTGGGGCTGAGCCGCCGGCCCAAAGGCCTCCTCCCCCTGCCCAGACGGGCGCGGGTGCCGCGACTGCCGACAATGGGCGCGGGGCTGACCCAGCGGCTGTAACCACGGCAACCGCAGCGGGCAGGAATGCACGCTAATTGCAGGCCGAGGTCCTCCCACAGCGAGGAGCAACAAGTGAGGCAGGCACAGCAGCGAGGCGCGCAGAAGGCTGTGGGGCGTAGGGGATGCGCTGCGACTCGGTGGCAGGAATGGCGCCTGCAAGACCTCAGGGGCGCTCCTAACGCAGGGCAGCGAACAGCCGCCACCAACGTCCACGAGGTTCAGAAATCTTGGGGCAAATGTTCCAGTGGAGTACTATCACATCACACCACTCTCTCTTTGCTGGGCCCCTTTGTGCTCGGTGTCAAGTTGATGAATGGGAGACCCATGTGCGCCTTTCTAGGTCCCCATGAATGAAAGGCCAGCCAGCAGGCAGGGTTTAGCAGGTGCAGGGGAGCTGAGGCTAAAGTGCCCTCAAGCCTTCTGGGTTTCCTGTTCCATCAACAGGAGTTTCTACACGGTGTCCATCATCTCCATAAAAATGGGTGACCACCACACCAGAGTGCCTGGACAGTGTCAGTCCACTCCCATTGTCTTGCCATGCATTATTAACAGTTCTTCCCTCTCTCCACTTCTCTCTCAAGAGTGTTCTAATTTGGACAATCGGTCATAATGTTATCCTACCTGGAGACTTCCTACGTCCACCCAGATCCAAATCCAAGTCTTAAATGTTCCCCAAACCAGCCTTCATCGGATGGTCTGTGCGACCTCATGCTTGTATTTAGTTTACAGAGTAAACGCCCTGTAATTAACTAAGAGCCATCCACTGAGAAATGGGGCTTCCAACAGAAACCGGAACATAGCAACCAAAGTCAGCGTACTGGGACAGAATGCCCTCAAATCCACCAGCAGGAAGATTGCCACCGGGCTGATTAGGGTCACCCGCAGCAAGACACAGCATGTGTCATTGAGAAAATGCGAGTTTATTAGTAACGGGATTCCAATTCACAGATGGCCCGTGAAAGCCTCTGCCTATGGAATGGGTGGCAGGAAAATCAGCTGTTTAGTGGGAGTCCCTGGCACACAGAATTTCCTGGAGAGGGTTCCCTCACATTAGGAATGACACGCTGGCAATGAGATGTGCAGAACGGGAAGAGGTGGGAGAAGAGAACCTCCATGTCATTGTCATACCCCCTCCTCCACTTCCACAGCTAAGACAACGGAGGCTTGCGGACACCCACTGGCCGAAGGTCATGTTGTTTCTCTGAGCCAGGGTTCTCTGACCCCAAGGTCTCTGCTGTTCACGGCAGACTTCACCCAGGAGTAAGATGGACTTTTGGTTTACATCAGTATTTCACAAGCGCAGTACTATTGACATTTGGAGCTGGGTAGTTCCTAGAATGGGGGGGCTGTCCCGTGTTTTTGCATGATGGTTAGCCAACTCCCGGTTTCTGCCTATTCCACGCTGAAGCATGCTGTGAGTTGTGACAGCCAAAAACAGGTAGCTAAACATTGCCAAATGCCTGCTGGGAGGCAAAGTCACGCCCTCTTGAGAATCAGTGAACCAGATACTTAATATCCCGATACACTCTTAATCTTTTCTTACCTTGCTCTCTAAGGGCTTCAGAAATATAACTTCTATTTTCACAAAAAGACATTAATTTTATAGAGGGTAGACAGAATCACTTATGTATTTTGTTTATTGATGGTGTTGGGGATTCTGTATGCAAAAAATAGTAAATTTTGGTGTAATTCATACTGCAAGCAGAACTGACTCCATTCCACAAAGCCAATCAAGGAGCAAGATTGAAATTACGCAGGAGAGAGCTCTGAAGGTCAAAGTCGAACTCCTGCCAAGAGTGAAAGCATTGACCCACGTCTCTGGAGGAAACCCAATCTCCAATCTGCTGCTCAAGCAGTAGAATGCTGGCTATGGTCAGGTAGTAACCAGAATCAGGTGCTAGCTGATGCCTGCTCAACTTTTCCGGCTCTTTTTTTTCTTTTCTCCCTTCAACATATATTTCTCTTGCTTCTTTCTAAAAACAGGACCCACAGGGACATGTAGGTAAGGTCAGGGCAGGGCTAGCGGAGAGTGCCGGGAGACAAAGCAGTGGAGCTGAAGCCACCCCGAGAAGTCCACTCCTCCTTTGTCTTCTGCCTCTGCTTTCATGGGAGCCTGTGGGGTTCTCAGCCCTTTTGGAAACCTGAAGGCACAGGTGTCTGCTGCAGATGGGATAATTCTGCCCTCCGGGGGACATCAGCCCCACTTTAAGTCTTTTCATATGGGGCCAGCTCATCGGGAGCATAATCCAGTGTACAAAGGAAATTGTGGGCAAGAGCTCAAATCAGAAGACGTTCCAAAGGACTGGCTTCCAGATATATGGCTGGAGTGTGGCTCTGTCATTAGTTCTCTCTCCCTCTGTGCACGAGTAAACTTTTTCTGTCTTCTCTTCCAATTCTTTCCCCCTCTGCCTCTGTTTGTAAATTTTCCAGAGAAACAGCAGCAGCCACTCTCTGAGATCAAAGTTTTCACAGGCAACAAAGACCTCCAAGGAGGCTGTTGCCATGGGAACTCTGGGAGCTGAGGCCCTTTTAATCGGCAAATCTCCTTGGTTAGCAGCACTGGGCTGGGGCTGGTGCAGGGGATGTGAAGGGGGAGGGGCAGCCTTGGCAACAAGTAGCCTTTCTGAACAGCCTGAACAAAAGTCACCGGGGAGGGAGGTGGACAAGATTCAAATTGAGGCAGCAGGAATCCAGGGGCGGGTGCTTGGGCATTTCCGCCTCAGGAAACCATCAAACATCCCTGGTCAATCGCAAACTCCAAGGTGTACCCTCCTGAGAACTCATGATTTCCCGTTTTTGTTTTTTTTTTATAATTTTTTTTTAAGGTGCAAGAACACACAGAGAGAAAGAGAGAGAGAGAAAGAGAGATCTTTCATCCACTGGTTCACTCCCCACATGGCCACAACAGCCAGGGTTGGGCCAGGCCAAAGCCTGGTGGAGCCAGGCACTCCGTGCAGGTCTCTGACATGGGTGCCAGGAATTCCAGCGCTTGGACCATCTTCTGCTGCCTTTCCTCGCACATTAGCAGGAAGCTGGACCAGAAGCAGAGCAGCCGGGACTCAAGCAGCACTCTGATAGTGGATGCTGGGGTCTCAAGCTGGAATCTCAAATCTGTCCAAACCTTTTGTACCATAACGCCAGCCCCACACTGATTTCTTAGGTTCTTCATGGTTTTTCATGGCAGTGGGCAACAAAGTTTATTTGATACTGGAGTAACAATTTCAGGTATGGTATGTGATCAGGGTGATGAGAAAATTAAAAGAAGCTGTGCTTGCTGTCCCTTCCTCACCTGTCTAGATAACATGCACGCTTCCTGGGGAAGTCACAGGAGGCGATGGAAGAAAAAAAAAAATAGAAGCATGACGGGAAAACAAAGGTAATGCTGTGGCATTACATTCCCAGGGAAAAATCAATCCTAAATTAGTGCCTACTCACAGGGACCTGCTGGGAGCATGCCTATTTCTGGCCTCTTAGATTAGCATTGCATTTGGCTCAGAAAGATGGAGAAACTGATCATGAATTCCACAAAATGTTCACTGTGTGTTTTTGCCTGCCTGGCATTCTCCCCCTCCGTTTGAAACAACTGCCCGATTTTCCTGCAGGCAGCCGCTGCGTTCCCTCTCTCCTGTGCGTTCACACCGTTCAGTGGGGCGGCCCCCCAGACACAGAGGCCACCTCCCAAAACAGGACTTCTGCTGAAATGCTGAAGGGGGCCCTTTACCCCCCTGGAAAGAGACCAGGGAGGCTGGGCCTACTGGGGACCACCTCTGCCCCTGCTGGAGAGAGTGCACCAGAAAATGAAGCAAACACAGCGAGGTCAGAGCCAGGAGGCAGGGATCAGAAAAGATCCTTCAATACAAAATCTGAACACTGATCTAGCAGAGTGAGGCCCACCCGGGTTCATCCATCAGTGTTTGGGGTCGGGAATCTTTTTTCTGCCAAGGGTCATTTTGGGTCTTTATAATATCATCTGCAAGTCACACAAACTTGTCAATTTAAAAACTAGCCTGCGATAGATTTGTTGAATTTCAGATTCTACCTCAACTGCTACAGCAGGGCCAGACCCAGTGATTTCATGGGTCCTGCACAGCCCAAGTGCCGGATGTCCCCCACCCCTGTCACCCTGAGCCAGTGCAGCCCCTCTCCCTTGTAACCAAAAAAGTTGTGAAAAATATAATAGTTAGCTTCAGACAGTGAGATTTTAGAAGATATGTTCTTTTGATGTACTTTTCTGTTTCATAGAAGAAGCATACATTCTTTTTTTTTTTCTAAAAAAGAAACCATATTAAAACCAAGCAGCAGACAATATTTGAGGCATCACCTATATAGTCTGTTTGAAGTCAGAATCACAGGAAGACTCTGAAAATCCTTCTTGTTTATCTGAATTTCCCAGGTGAGAGAACCTGGTCCACGTTAAAAGCTCATCAGAGGGACCGGTGCTGTGGCACAGTAGGTTAATCCTCTGCCTGCAGTGCCAGCATCCCATATGGGCACGGGTTCTAGTCCAGGCTGCTCCACTTCCGATCCAGCTCTCTGCTATGGCCTGGGAAAGCAGGGGAGGATGGCCCAAGTCCTTGGGCCCCTGCACCCTCATGGGAGACATGGACGAGGCTCCTGGTTCCTGGTTTCAGATCAGCGTAGCTCTGGCCATTGTGGCCAATTGGGGAGTGAACCAGTAGATGGAAGACTCCCCCTCCCCCGCCCCCCCCCCCCCCGCCTCTCCTTTTCTCTCTGTGTAACTCTTTCAAATAAATAAATAAATATTTTTTTTAAAAAAAGCTCATCAGAGCAGGGGTTTCTATAATTTCCCTCCATGACCGATAACTGCCAGAGGTTGTTATTTGCCATTAGGAATGTCTTCCTTAGTTTGAAAATCAACACCCTTTGCTCATGTCCTGTTATTCTATTCTCAGGCAGCAGTGTTCATCCACGTCCACTGGGGCCCTTGCCCCCTTTTCTACTTAAAGGCCCTTATCCAACAAGCCACCACCCCATGGGACAGCAGAAAGGAAGGGTCAGGCCCTCACATTGTGCATGGAAAGAAGTAGGAACCAGGCTGGCTGCTTTTAGATTTTAGAATAATAACATCCCTGCTTGAGCCTCCCTGGAACGGTGACGTCCTCTTCCTGCCAGCTGGAGCTGCCCCAGGAAACCGTATCCCTATCCAAACAGTGGCCTGGATCCAGGTTATAAACAGCCTGTCCTTACCACTGATGCTACACCAATGTCGAATCTCAGGGTGGCAGATTTCTGGACACCCCCACTTTCTGTCACTGTCTGCTGGTGTGGCCCCATGATCCCAAGTGGCTGTCTAAATATTTCTAAGGTAGCTGTCACTGTCATCTTAAAGCACCCAAAACACTGTGCGCATTTCTCAAGTTCGAAATGACTTTACCTGCTGAGTAATCACAGAGGCACTAAAGGATGCTCCGTATAGCTTTCAGGTTCAATGTTGAATCAGTGGTTGTCCTCCTCCCATTTCTATGAATCACATGTCTTTGGATGTATCTGCAACTTCTGCAAGAAGCATCCATAGCGAGTTGTGGATGTTTGGGGGGAAGTAGGGGTGACTCATGCCCGGTGAGGAGGTATTCAATCTACACAAGAACTACTATGCCTTTGAAGTGAGAGCCGAGGTCAGTGGCTGCAGGCAGTTTCACCAAGAAATCAAGTGAAATATTGAAGCAAACCTGGGACAAGTAAAAATCATTACCTCTGGCCTCAGGAAGCAGCCACATTTTTTTTAAAGTCCTATTCTGTAGCTTCTTACTACAGGCAGGTTATAAAAGCAGACGAAGCTGGGAATCAAAATGGTTAGGTTTGCTCATCACCACTTTCTTTCCTGGGATAACAGTCCTAAGACATAGGCTTTTAGTTTCATTTGGAAAATAGTGCCTGTTCTATCTTACAAGATTAATGAAGAAAAATTTTGTGAATTACTACTCATTATCGGTGCACATTAATAGTAGCAGTAGACACAGTAATGGCATCACTTTGGTGGGTATCGACTGTCTTTTGCTATGCCATGTCTAGTCTTCCTTTTTTGTGAGAGTGTCCTAACTTATTTTGAGGAATTAATTCTTTTCTGTATCTTGATGAGCTCTTCACCAAGAGCCCTTGATCTCCCAAGGCTAAGCAGTGGACAAGTTAGCCAACTTGGCAGTGACTAAACTAGGACATTTATCTGACAGGCAGAGTTAGAGAGAGAGAGAGAGAGAGAGAGAGAGCGTGCTTCCATCTACTGGTTTGTTCCCCCAAACAGCCACAACAGCCAGGGCTATGCCAGGTTGAAGCCAGGAGCCCAGAGCTTCTTCTGGGTTTCCCATGGGAGTGCAGGGGCCTAAGCACTTGGGCCATGTTCTGCTGCTTTCCCAGGTGCAATAGCAGGGAACTGGGTTGGAAGTAGAGCAGCCCAGTCTTGAACTGGCAGCTATATGGGATGCCGGCATCTCAGGTGGTTATTTAACCTGCTGTGACACAATGCTGGCCCCAAGACTTTGGTTCTTGAGTGGGAAAATGAAAGGGCAAGAAGTCCCAGTTGAGTTAGTTCTCCCTGGTTATGGAGCCTGCCCAGGAATTCCTGCTACACAGACTACAGAGTATCTCTGTCCAAACCATTTCCTTCACAGGTACTCACAAAGTGATAGCAGGATCCACAGCCTGATCTGTCCCCCACAAAGCCCCACAAAACTCCCCTCCCTCTCCAAGCAGCTGGGAGCAAAGGTCTCAGACATGGCTCTACCTGCTACACAATCCCTTCCTTTTAGTTTTAATATCCTTCCATGGAACTCCTTTTCTGCTTAACCGAACCAGAGCCAATTTCTGTTGATTTCAATCATAGTCCCTGATGAACCAAATAAAAAGTATGACCAATGATCTTAAAGCATGTTATCTCAATTAAGATTGTATAGATGTTCCTTGTGTGACACCTTAAACTCAACAAATACTCACTATTGACTAATATTTAAGAGGCACAAAAGATGAGTTACAGAGCTGGTCCATTTATCATTCTTTAAAAAATTCACCAAAGCTTCTTTACTGCAGACACTCTGCTAGGCATCGCAGATATAACAATGATGAAAATTGGTCCTTGCCTCTGAAGAGTCACGGTCCAGTGCAATTAAGAACCTTCCAAGTCTGTGTGGGAAATCAAGTACACATGCAGCGGCAAAATGTGACCACTGGAAGCAAGAGTGGAATCTAAGCCAACAGTCTCAGTTCTTGGCCCTGTTCACCTTCTAACATCTGCCTGGGTGACTCATGTGTCCTTTCACAGCTCTGCTCATCACTCATCCTCAACTCTATCATCTCTCACCTTCACTTCTCTGCTGAGCTGCAGACCGACAAGACGCCTTCACCTTGGTGGTCTGCAGGCATATCACGTTCAACATGTCCAAAAACCAGTTTCACTCTCCTGCCTCCCCCACCTGTGTTTCCACCTGTGTCTACTTTCTTAGTTGCTCGGTTGGCTGGCTACCCACTAGTTAGAAATCATGGGGTCCTATTTGACGCATTCTTTTCTCTCATTTTCTTTGATGCATTAGCCACCAAGATCCTTTGCTTTCATCTCAGAAATGTTCTCCATTTTCTCTTCCCAATTCTCTACTCTGGTTCAGAATCTCACATTTCTCCTCTATGTTCTGCAGCAGCCCCATAGCCAATCCCTCTGCTCGACTTCTCTCTCCGATGCAACATCTACTCTGCTGCTAATTACTGTTTTGACTCTGAGATCTAATCTTACTCCTCCGTTGGTGCAAAACAGTTTTGAAATCCATGCCTAGATTTTCCATGATATGCGTTTTCCGTGAACTCTTTGAAGACCCCTGGTGTAAGGGGCTTTGCAATCTTGCCACCTCAACTTTTTTAATCCTCACCTTTGTTAGTATAACAAGGAAATCAAAGTCTTCTTAACTTTGTCTCTGATGTATCTCTTTAACTCATCTTTTTTTACTAATTTATCATCTGACATTCCAACTACTCTGCTCCTCATTTTCTGGTCATCTCGAAGAAAAGATGACGTAGTTGATTTCTCCAAGACACCACCAATCGTTTCTTCTCTCTGATAGGTTTAGTTCTATTATCCCCGGCCCACTGCAAAAGCCCAGCTTATTCCCTATGGCTTCCCTGTGATCGAGCATCACCCTGTATATTCTGGTAACCGATCCATACCCTTGCTTATCTCAGTGATGAAGACTGAGCTCTTGGGGGAGGGGTCCCTATGCTTATTCACCAAGCTGGTCACATCACTCATCACTTCATCACCTCCTTTTTAATGCCCAAATTTTAGGGCTGAAATAAAAGTCAAAAGTAATATAGTCGAATACCTTTTCCTCTGCACAAATCCCTGACAGGTAGTAAGTCTGGTTAGAAACTTTCTACTCTGTTGAGTAGCAACACAGAAACTCACTACTCCCAAAAACATTCATTGCAGCTTCAGATGTCCCCAGTTGTTAGCAGTTCTTTACACTGGCCTCTAGCCCTCCCCTTGTAACTCGTTCTCCAGGTTCACTTTTACACAGTCATAGTATGTTTCCTATCCTTCTTCTACACAGTAGCATTTCAAATGTTTGCAGACACTTCCCCTGCTGCCTGCTCCAAGTCTTCTTTCAACAGACCAAATCTTCCAATCATTGCTCACACAAAATGCAATGCCTGAACCAGTGGCTTATGGATGTTACAATTAGCAAACCACGAACCCAGTTTTCTTCCCACTGAGGTTCTCATCTCCTCGGGGGTTGACCTCAGAAATCAGGTGACTTTCCTGGTCTCACGTGAAAAAGAATACCTAACAAATAGGTCTTCAGGCTATAACGATCAAACAATTAGAATTTTCAAAACTGTGACAGCATTTCGAAAAATCATATATATAAAGGGGCATTAAAGCAAAGAAGACTCTGAATTTTGCATTTGGGAATTAAATATAGTACTTTACACAGCCAGAAATGTTTCATAGGTTTCAAACTAATCCCTTTAAGTAAGTAACACAAGCGGTGCTGCCCTAAAAACTTCCCATGACAAAATTATCACGCTTTGAACATTTCCAACGAATGTGGAACATGGCAGAATTACGATTCTCCTCCCCAAGAACCCTAACATGTTCCTACTTACCTCTATAGATGCTGCTTCTGCTGCAATGCACTTGTTCTAACAAGATTTACTATCCAGTAGTTAGAAAGGTTAAAGAGGGTTCCATCTCAAATAAAAATAACTGTTATAAAAGCACAGACAATATGGTGCTTTATGGAGTGCCATGGGGTTTGACCTGCGACCTCTCCAGTTTTCCTTGAGCCTTCTTTTTAGAACAACACTGATTGGTGTCCTTCATCTTTCTTCCCATCCCTGCTGACCACTGTCATCCAAGGCTTTCTCTCACCCATCTCTCAGCTGCCGGCCCCTTTTCGTCTGGAGAACAGCATCCTCATCCAAGCTGCTCTGTACATTTTGACCTAAAGGATTGCTCTTCACATACTTCAGCACACCCTCAGATGACAAAGCTCTCACCCCATTCACCTCCCCACGTTTGCAGAACAACTGGGACCAAATTACAGAAAGTAGTTTCCACCTGGCCTCCTTTTCCTGCGCAGGCAATTACTTGTCTGCAAATGGCTGCCCTGGCCAGATAACTGTGTTCACAATTAGCTAATTGCAGGCTCAATGAACCACTTGTTCCTTCAAACTTGGCTACTAGAGTTGTGTGATTAAGCAAAAATGTATCTCTTTATTCCCTTGTGATTTACAGAGTAACAGCATAGCCCAAATCAGATCACCCTGTGTCCTTTTACAATGTCAGTATCAGCCTTTTATTCTTCATTTCCTTTTGAATATCTGTAATATTTCCATTCTTTCTCTCGTCACCTCAGTTACATTTTATATACGGACCCAAAGTTATGGTTAAATCAAGTCATCCTTTGACTAAGGTAGACCATTGTTTGCATAATACAATTTTAAAATAGAACACCTAAGGTATCAGAATAATTGCTTTGCCAAAATCACACATTCATGAATCGAGACTAAAACTAAACATTCTATATAAATGCCACTTTCTCCTGGGGACTGAGTTTCCTACACAGGGTGACAGCCAACCTTCACGTTCATTTGCCTTTGAACAGGAGTACTTTGACATATTCCTCCAAATTGCTATCATCTGGTTCCTTGGATGCCACACAAAAAAGTAATTCCTTGCCAACAATGGCCTCAGGTGTATATCCTGAACTAGCTTTTCTACACCCAATCCAGGTTATTTTCTTACTTTCTATATATTTTAATTGTCATATTCTACCAATATGTACACAACACAAAACGTGCTCAATTTTCAGTTTCATCCAATGAAGTCAGCCCCACTGCCATGGCTCCAAACCACAATAGAAGAAAAGTGGCCAAAAGGAATGACTTTTCATTTACGAAGAAATCAATATTAATAACAATTAGATATATTTGCTTTGGGAATAGTTCAGACACTTTTAGGTTTCAAGAAATTTGCCACTAGCAGGTCTCCCAAACAGCTCTTTTCATCGGGTACCTTTTAACGCTGCTCTCCAGTTCACAGCTACTGTGCCTTAGGGTTGTCTTACACAGAAAGATTCCTAAGGTTCCCCCAAGATCCTGGCATACTAGCGAATTCTTCTCCCCTGCTTCAGTGCTTTCTGCATTTGCTTCCACAATTAGTATATAAAAAGATAAACAAACACTTACAGGAGAAGTCAGGGCTGAAGGTGAAAGTGGAAAGGAGGAGGGAAGAATGAAATCTAAGGTGACATCAGGGAGAACGGGAAAGAGGTGGCCTCCACCTTCAGCAAAGCAGAACCTCCTACCAAAGAACGCAGCTTTGTCCAGGCGCAGGGGGCAGGGGGTGCACAGGCAGAGTGAGAGCGGGGACACACCGCAAGCGATCTAGGGTGGGAATGCGGCCCCTGGTTCTCACTTACCCAGCACCAGCAGCTCCACCGAGTCCTCGTTCTTGCCCTCCAGGTCGTCGGGCGTGGTGATGATGCAGTAATACAGCCCGCTGTCTCCCCACAGGAGTTTGCCAATTTGGAGATCTGCATCTGTGATCACAGAAAAGAAGGACCCTGTTCTAAAACTCTGTCTTCCCCAAGAAAAACACTGAGTGGTGGGGGTTGGGGAAGGGGAGGGGCTCTCAGTGGGGCGTCTGTATTGTTGTATTTCCTTACCTGAATGGCAGTTGGAAAACTGCTTGATTTGAAACCAACAGACCAATGCCACAAACTAGCACCCTAAGGTTAGAAAATGGGAGTACAGCCAAAGCCAGGCGAATTCTAGCCAAGTTTCGGGAGTACAGGTGATGGCTTTGAACTGAGCCTGCAGGGACCCCAAGAGCCAGATAAACTCCAGAACTATTCTGGTCTCCGAGAAATAAGCTAACTTCACAAGAGTTGTTCAAAATTCAAGTAATCAAATAGGTCATATCAGACTCCTGGGACCGGTTCCTACCTGAGATGGAGGCGGCAGGAGGACAGGTGAGACTGATAGAAAGTCACCTGGGGTTCTACAGTCTGGTTCTACAGCCAGTCTCCCTGGCTCTACAATTTGCATGATGGACCCCTGCTCCCAGCACACAGACTTCTTCAGGATGCCTGCTTTCTGTGTTTGGGAAAGGCAAGGTGTAGGGCGACGTGTGAAGTTCTTTTGCTGGAATCCATTCTGATTCAGGTCTGAAAACCAGCTCCTGAGACTCGAGATCAAGCTCTGGGGAGACAGCTGCAAAACTCATTTCTGTATCACTAGGTCTACACTCTGCACCTTGCCACTCCGTTAAAGCATCGTGCTAGGTCTCTTGATGCTCCTGTCTCTCATTAAACCACATTTTAGCAACATGGAAGGGTTGGAGGCTGACATCCCCTGTGTCAGAGGGGAATAAACCAAGTCCCCTCCCATTCCCTGGTTCAGGACGGGGCACCATTACCGTGGACGATGGTGATCTCCCGGCCTCTGTAGAAATCTCCCAGGGTGACGGTGGAGCCCTGTTTTGAAGCTACCACTCGAACAGTCCTCCTGCTGTCTAAACAGTCCAAGTAAGGGTCCCATTCCAGGTTTCTCTTGCTGAGGGACTGGATCCGGGTCGTGGACATGCCCAAGGATTCCCCCATACGATCCTGGCAGTAGGACTTGAACTTCCACTGCACGACTGCAGGCTGATGGGAGGAGGTGGAGAAGTGGCAGCGAAGCACTGTGGGCTGGAAGAGCATGGCCACCTTCTTCTTGTCGGGCACCGTGACCTGCAGGCCTCCAACCACGGCTGCAAAAGAGAATGGACCTGTCCAAAGGGTACCCATAGGTCGAGCCTCACCTCCCGCCACACCATCACACTTCCCATCTCACACATCCCTAAACCTGTGCCATCTCCCTCTCTCCCTCACCCCGCCATTTTCTCCATTACCATCAATATCCACCTGCCCTCACCCTCTGTACCCAGTCACTGAGTCCTGGTGTTCTTTGATCTCTTAGCATCTTTAATATTTCTTCTGTCCTGTTTCACTCTACCACCATTGTTTTCGTTTAGGCCCTATCCATTTCTTGCTTATCATATTTCAATAATGCCTTGTCTGCTCCTCCTGTCCCTGGTATGTCAACATCCAGTTTATTTTCCCTCCATGGTTAAGTCTTTCCAAATCTGATTGTTACGGTTCTCTTAAACCCTTCACTCATCCTCCATGGCCTCCAGGAGAACACCCAAGGTTCTCGGTCAGGCACCCTCATCTAGTTCCCCTTCCTCTTCAGCCACACCTCCTGAATCATCTCTGAGCACCAAGGACATCAAACAGCTCATTTTCCCCAGGTGCAACACGCAATCCCACACCTCCAAATCTTTGCACCTGGAGGTTCCCTAAATCTGGAATGCTTTTTCTCACACTTTTCTCTTTGGGAACACATCTTTCAAAACCTAGTTCAAAGGCTTTCAGTAAAGCCAGTCAGGTCAATGCTTCCTTGTTTGTGCCATCAGTATACCCAGAATTCTCTTTTATACATTTACTATAAGAATTTCTCAACTGTTTATTTTCATATCCAGCACCCGTGTCAAACTTGTCAGGACAGGACTGTGTTTTATTTTGCCAACCTGCCTTAAGAAATTCATAGGTTCTCAACAAATATTTGCTAAATAATGACAATGAAGCCAGAAAGTAGGACTTCATGGAGGAAGTGACTTCCCCTCCAGCTGGTGACCATGCAAGGGTGACAGAGATGAAGGGAGAAAGAAGTCTTTGCAAGAAATGGAGGATTTCAGATCAAAAGAAGTAGACTAAGTTCAAAAGCTTTGAAGGGTAATCAAAAGAATAAAAAAAAAAAGTAGATGAGAAGTTTGAGTGGTAAAAAGATCCCAACCCCAGGCTTGGTGGCCAAGAATATAGAATTTTCATGAATGAGAGACCAGGGCAAAGGGCCTATCTGAACTTAACAGTACGATCCAGAAATGCCAAACAAAGAGGACATAACTTCCTCACTTGAAAACGAGAACCAAGAGTTTCTAGCACACTCTTAGAAGCAGAAATAGAATTCTAATGAGAGGCATAAAAAGGGAATATAAAGATATGATAAAGAGATTGTGAATGGAATCCAGGACCCACTGAGTCAGCTTCCGAGAGCTCAGGGCAGAGTTTTGCACTGGCACAGTGTGAAATGTGAGGCACAGTGATTCTCACTGTTCTCTCTCCTATTTTGTGAATGTGAGACAGGGAAGCACTACTTTCCTTGGGGCGCTTCCTGTCCTGTATTAGTGGCAATGTTCACAGTGATTACGGCAAAACAAACTCCTGCTCATAGCTCAAGCGTAAGCTCACTTATCAAGATGTCTCTTTACTGAATTACCCCTAGGGTCAGATACCATATTTGTACCCATGTCTTCTGATGCCCACACCATGCCTCTCTTCAGTGAAAGGCACCATGAAAAACCAGGTCCTGATACCCAATAGGAATAAAGAGCTTTTGCATTCGGAGGAGTTTGAAGTGAACGTAACAGAGTATTTGAGATTTATCACATCTCAAAGTGTTTGGGATCCACTACATGCTCAACAGCTACCTACGGATAAATAAAGGAATGAAGGAGCAAGTAGATGACTTTTAATATGAAATTTTCTAGGACTTTGCAAATAAAAATTACTAAGTGAGTCACACATAGCATGGAATAGTAAAACAGTACTGGTATCAGGCAGGCAGAACTTTCAATATAGTCTGACCACACAAATATACTAGTGGTGAGGCCTTCATGGAATGTCTTCAGCAATTTGAGACTCCTTTCCCTTACCTTTAAGACAAACATCATAATGCACGCTCCAGGGTCATTACCAAATGTTAGCCCAATAGGTGCCTTCAAAGAGTACACCCAATAGAAAAGCACGGAGACAGCTGTAGAGTTGATCTCAAAGGCTGACCCTCTGCCACATTTCCTGCCTTCCCCTCACCTGCATCCTAAGGGATCTCAATGACGATCCACCACCAGTAGCTGTGATTGTAGTCAGATTATGTGGATCAGTTCCAGCAAGGGGCAGATAACTCTGCCCAGAAGCTCCCTGAAGAACCCCGGTTCCCACGCTTCTCTTTACCATCCCCAAACGTTGATGGGCTGATTCCATTCTCCCAGATGCACACAATTGAATAAGGAAAACACATTTCTCCTGACATTGTATAGCATTCATGTTTTACTTGCAATTCTTTACATCCCAATTTTTCAAGTAAGCAAAGTGGGACAGAGAGGTGACGTGACTTCAGTTAGCGGTGGTTGAGGTTGGATAACCAATCACAGACACTGTACCAGAACACACTGTGCACCTGACCTAACCACCTTCCTGCTCTGCTCTCTGCTCTGCTCTGCTTAGGGAATCACATTTCCTAGCCTTTCTAGGATAACTAAAACCAGCAAAGGAGGCAGGCGCTATACAAATGTACTGGGTGTTCTAATTTTTTGTTTGTTTGGTTGTTTGTTTTAAAGGGAGAGTGAAGTTCAGGGTTTTGTTCATTATACTAACTGAGAATAACCTCCTTCCCAACTCTGTTAATGAGATTAAACCACTGGAGCAAACCATTGGACTTTCTTAATCAATGACTAATAGAAGTCAGTCATTTGCAGCTTCTTCCATGGTGCGCGCGCACACACACACACACACACACACTCATGTTCAAAAGATAAATCATACATTCTCAGAAATGTTTTAAAATATTTACTTGAGGGAGGGAGAGAGGGAGAGAGAGAGAGAGAATGAACTTAACCATAAGTTTGATACCCAAATACCAGCAATGGCAGGGGACGGGCTGAGGCTGAGCTGGAAACATAACCAAGCCTTCCATGTTGGTGGTAGAAACCCAACTACTTGGGACACCACCCATTAGCAGGAAGCTGGAATCAGGAGCTGGAGCAGAGAATTGAACCCAGGTACTCCAATGAAGGACTCCAATACAGGACTCCAATATAACCACTTGGCCAAATGCCTATTATTCAATTCATGCATTTCCACTTCCTCACTAGTAAAACCAGAATAATAGTAACCTCGGTACCTTACTGAGTTGTTTGGGGACTAAATAAACTTTCTTTCTTTCTTCCTTTCTTTCTTTTTTTCTTTTTTTTTCTTTTTTTTTTTTTTTTTTTTTTTTTTTTTTGACAGGCAGAGTGGACAGTGAGAGAGAGAGACAGAGAAAGGTCTTCCTTTATCATTGGTTCACCCTCCAATGGCTGCTGCGGCCGGCGCACCACACTGATCTGAAGCCAGGAGCCAGGTGCTTCTCCTGGTCTCCCATGCGGGTGCAGGGCCCAAGCACTTGGGCCATCCTCCACTGCACTCCCGGGCCACAGCAGAGAGCTGGCCTGGAAAAGGGGCAACTGGGACAGAATCTGGCCAGTGTATGTATTTAGGATAATACCTGACATACAGTAAGCACTCAACAAATGTATTTGCTGGAATTGTCAAGAACTGTGTGTTGACTTCTGTGATGTTATGAACCTACAACTGAGTGGACACAGACATCAAGCTGCAAGGTGCTGAGTGTGAACAGTGAAGAATAGGCAAAATCTGCACAAGATTGCTAGAATGTATCAGTAGGAATTCAACAGTGTCAGCATGTGGGTATGTCCATCACTGCGTGTCACTTGTGTATCTCCTGGGAGCCAGCAATGGATGGCAACCCTTTGTGTTTACACACTGGCAGAGGCAAGCATACATATTCAAGCACAATGGGAATCAAAACAATTCCTGATAGATGACAAGGACTAGGAACTCCAAGTGAATATCAACTTATTGGACCTTTGAAGACCACGAGAGTGCAAGATTAGAGACAAAGCAAAAAAAAATCCTGTTTCCAGCTCTATTGACTTCAACCCCTAAGACAAAAGCTGGCCCATTCCTGTCCTGTCAAACTTACCAGGAATCCCATTCCCACTGGAGAGCAGGGTCTAGAATTGCTCTTCTGGCCTCAACTCTGAATCCTAGGAGAGAGCTCAGGTTCCTGATTCTCACCCAGCAGTATGCCTTTCCCTCAATCTGCGTTTGCCTTACACGGAGACGGTGTTTCTACCTTGGTGCCCTCATTTGCACACTGGGACTGAAACCTTGCCCTGAATGTAGCCTGCTTGTCTCAGGCCCTGATACCTCCCCCTTCTCCTAAGGGTCGGGTATAATTTCTTATACCCTCACGCATGCTTGATCCAAATCTGAAACTGGGAAACTGCTATCCTGCTATCCACACAATGTCACAAAATACTTCTCATGGGACCCCATTGCTACCCACAGCCAGGCCCCTGAGAGATGGTAGCTAACTGGGCAGGGGGAAGGGACTAGGACTGCCAGTTTCCTGTGGACACTGAGGTCTGACCTAGCGATGCCCCTCTGGCTCCCTGTTCCAAGAGCTCCGCTCTGGGGCTAGGTTAATGTCCTGAGCTGCAGTCTTACCTCTTAGGGTTTTCTTTTGTTTGTTCTTTTGCTATTTCACCATTGCCTGGATGCCAAAAACACAGTAGTTCTTACATTGAAGATTACTCAGGATAGTGAAAATACAAAATGATGGCTTTGAATGCCAGAAGAGTAAATTAAAGATTTTCAGGGCAGGTGTTTAGATTAGTGGTTAAGGCACCCATGGCAACAACCTGGGTTCAATGTTTGGTTCCTTCTCTTGCCTCTGCTGTCCTCTAATGCAGACTCGGGGAGGTAGTGGTGATGGTTCAAGTAACTGGATTCTTGTTACCCATGTGGGAGACCTGCATAGAGTTTCCAGCTGCTAGGTTCAGCCTGGTTCCGGCTGTTATCAATATTTGAGGGTGAACCAGCAGATGGAAGATTGCTCACTGGCTCTCTCTCTCTCTCTGCCTTTCACATAAATAAATAAATACATTTTAAGAGTCAAAACTGAAAACTCTTTGTAGCATCGAGCTGTGCGTCTCACATAAGAAATCTTATTCACTCTTGTGGTTACAACTACCAGTTATTTCTGAGACTCTCAACTCCCTTTAAGCCTCAGCTGCATGCTTAACAAGTACATCAAGTGAAACATGTCTGAATCTCAGTCATCATCTCCTTTTCCCACAACTCTTGCTTATAATCTTGTCTTTCCTCTATCCCAAGCTGATATCAAAATTTTTAGTAGAGAGACAGAGAGAGAGAATCCAATGGTTCCATCCATACTCTGGTACTCTTGCTACTCTGATATGGAACAAGAGTATCTTAACCAGTAGGCTAAATGCCCCCATCCCTAGCTCTTTTGCTAGGATGCCAACTATCCTGTCTTCCCCAGAAGAGATCTTTGCTTTGATGGTTTTCCTCTATGTTTCTGACCACATTATCACTCCCTGTTTCTAAATATCAGTTGTCAGGCACTTACTTTGTGTCAGAGATTGTGTTAAGAACTTACTACAAAATATCTTAATGGATTCTCTCAGAAATCCTATGAAGTAGGTTTGTTACACCTGTTTCAGAGATGAACAAACTCACTCTCAGTGAAACATATGTTGCCTGCCCAACATCTCACCATTAGCAAGTATCGGTTGTGAACCCAGGCTGACTGTCTCCAAAGCTCTCAGCCATCACTTCACATGGGGCATCATTACCACCTGGGTTTTAGAACTGCCTCGAAAGTGGTCTTCTCACTTCCAGCCCAATGCACTTTCCATGTTCTTTCTAGAGTTTTGAAAAATACGTCCAATCACGTCTGTTCCCAGCTTTAAGGCC
This sequence comes from Sylvilagus floridanus, assembly GCA_949820135.1. Lineage (NCBI taxonomy): Eukaryota > Metazoa > Chordata > Mammalia > Lagomorpha > Leporidae > Sylvilagus > Sylvilagus floridanus. The sequence continues at coordinate 128,425,980 of OX463225.1, forward strand.
TCATTGACTGCCCCTCTAGCATAAAATCCCGATGCCTTGATGTGGTGCACAGGGCCCTGTCTGTGACTTGGCCCCTGCATGTTCTAGTCCTACTCAAGTGTTTCCACTCCTTGATAATAACTTTCTTATTCCCTCCACCTGGGGAAGTACCAGGACACGCAACTGAGGGAGTCAAATTCAGAGAGAGAGAGAAGCACTGTTTGAGTTATTACACTTAAAGGGACAGGCACTGGTGGCACTACAGGCAGCCTGGGACTCAGAGGAAGGCACTGAACCCCTTAAGGATCTTGAGTTCCAAAGTTCCTGTAAAGAAATGGACAGAGGTACAGAAATAATCTGTGTTTTGTCCTATAAACGAAGGCAGGTATTCCAGAAAACTGGAGAGAGGTAGCTTAGAAAAGAGAGATAATGACAGAAAGAATGAAGCAAAGTGAGGGATTATACAGAGCTAATTAGATCTCCTAAATAAATCCCAGGAAGAAAAAGGATTCCTGACTCAAAGGAGCCCCCGAAGGCAACTGAAGACCACAGTGGCTTGCTCTACTTGCAGAGGAGGGAGTCATCATCCTTAGACCCCAGACTCTTCTTTCAAATTTTTATGTGCCCTGACCCCCATGAAATTCACCCTTGATGTTCTAATTCTAGTTCAACCAAAGTTGATTTTAAAACACTCTGCTAGGGTGTTGGCGTTGTGGCACAGTGGGTTAAGCCACCACCTGCCATGCCAACATCCTATATGAGCACTGATTTGAGTCCCAGCTGCTCCTCTTTCATCCCACTCCCTGCTTTAATGCACCTGGGAAAGCACCAGAAGATGGTCCAAGTGCTTGGGTCCCTGATACCCAGGTGGGAAACCCCACTGGAGTTCCAGACTCCTGGTTTCAATTTCAGTCTGGCCCAGCCCTGACCATTGTGGCCATTTGAAGAGTGAAGGGGGAATGGAAGACATTCCCCCTTTCCCTCTTTCTCCAAAACTCTGCCTTTTAAATAATTAAATAACCAAACTTGAAAAAAAAAAAACACTATGCTAGGCTCTGATAAGATAGATTTAAAAGATCAGTCATTGGGGTCGGCACTGTGGTGCAGTGGGTAAAGCCACCACCTGCAGTGCCAGCATCCCATATGGGTGCCAGTTTGGGACCCAGCTGCTCCACTTCCAATTCAGCTCTCTGCTATGGCTTGGGAAAGCAGTGGATGATGGCCCAAGTACTTTGGCCCTTGTACCTATGTGGGAGGCCTGGAAGAAGCTCCTGGCTCCTAGCTCCTGGCTTTGGATCAGCCCACCTCTGGCCACTGAGACCATTTGGTGAGTGAGCCCACAGATGAAAGATCTCTCTCACTCTCTCTGTCTCTGTCTCTCTCTCTCTGCCTCTCTGTAACTCTGCCTCCCAAAAAAATAAAATAAAAATATTTTATTTATTTATTTGGGAGGCAGAGTTACAGACAGTGAGAGACAGAGAGAAAGGTCTTCCATCTGCTGGTTCACTCCCAAAATGACCGTAACGGCCAGACCTGAGCCAATCCAAAGCCAGGAGCCAGGAGCTTATTCCAGGTCTCTCACATGGGTGCTGGGACCCAAGGACTTGGGCCATCCTCTAAATCCTCTATATCCCAGGCCATAATAGAGAGCTGGACTAGAAGAGGAGCAGCCAGAACTAGAATCAGCACCCATATGGGATGCTAGTGCCACAGGTGGAGGATTAACCTGTATCACAGCACTGGCCCCAATAAATAAATCTTAAAAAAAAAAAAATCAGACATTGACCTTGGCGTATTCAACATAAACTTGATTTCTAACTATAAGGTTCCTGAGGGCAGGGACCAGGACCTGTATGACAGAAATTCCAAAAAGCATGGCATGAATCAATGGATGAACAAGCGAATCTTGTCCATCTAAGGGGACCTTCTTAACAGCTAGTACCGAGTGTAGAGAATGGATTCCGGCCAACAACCAGGAAAGCTGCCTAAAGGTAGAGTGTTGAGTGACAGCTCAGAGTGGGAGCCTGCACCTCAGCTGGTCCATCACCAGGGGCAGGGCCCTACCAACAGAATGGGGAAGAGCAGCTGCAGGTGCAGGCAGTGTCGCCCTGAAAGTGGCAAAATAAGGTCCTGCCCCAATTCCCATGTAAAGAAAAGGATTCTATATATGACAAACCGTTCTTGCGAGAATAACAAAAGCAGACTCTAAGGCAAGGCTGTTCTTATTTTAGCACTTTCATTTTTTTTTCAAAGCAAGTTCCTTTTCCCCACAAGTTGCCAGCATCTTTGAGAGGAAGATCTATAAGCACAGCCCCATTTTAGAGAAACAAAGATTGCTGCTAAAGGCCATGAAAAGTTATCATTAGAGACAGACACCCTTAGAAACTGTCTATAAAACTCACCCATCCCTGAACCTCAGAACGGCTCATTCTCCAGACTCCTAAGCCTTTTCTTTATTCAGAATGACAATACGAATCAATCGTTCCCTGCCTTCAAGGTAGCTCTTCTTTAAGAATTAATCTTTTGTTTTCACATTTCTACCATGTTGTCCCAATTTCCTGAGACACTAATGGGCAGGCTCTCTAAGTGCAGATTAATAGGAGATGTGGTCAACACCTAACACCGGCCCATAGGCCAAAGAGGGACTCCTCCTCCCCCAGCAGCCCTGTCAGGATGGGCCCAAGGCATTTTGGGAAATGTTGAACTATAGGCTAAAGACTTAACTGCAAAGAAGATCCCGCTTGAATCTTTCTTGTTTCCAGAAATAGGAGCCATCCAACTTCTTGATAAACTTGGGTTTAAAAATAAAAAGTCTTGATCAAGAATGTGAGAGCTTCCCTCGGTCTCTGCCTATTTGCTGAGCCTTGTTCTCCTGCTTTCCCACTGCCTCCAAGTTTACGGCCCTCGTCCCAAAAAATTCCTTTCCTACTTAAATTGGCCAGAATCAGATTCTCTTGGTTGCTATCATGGCGCCTGACTCCTTGGTCCACTTTAGGGTTAGCCTGACCAGATGTGCCATTTAGAGTTTAAAAAAAAAAAAAAAAAAAAAAACAGGAGAGGGGCCAGCTCTGTGGCGCAGCCAGTTAATGCCCTGGCCTGAAGCACCAGCATCCCATATGGACGCAGGTTCGAGACCTGGCTGCTCCACTTCTGATCCAGCTCTCTACTATGGTCTTGAAAAGCAATAGAAGATGACCCAAGTCCTTGAGACCCTGCACATATGTGGGAGACCCAGAAGAAGCTCCTGGCTCCTGGCTTTGGATCAGCACAGCTCTGGCAGTTGCAGCCATTTGGGGAGAGAACCAATGGACAGAAGACCTTTCTCTCTCTCTCTCTCTCTCTCTCTCTCTCTCCCTGCCTCTCTTCTTTCTCTGTGTAACTGACTTTCAAATATGTAAATAAATCTTAAAAAAAAACCAGGAGAGCCTTCTTGTATGTCTTCCCCTACAGAATCCCAAAAAGCAGCAGGATGTCTCCCTTTTCTTTTTTAAAGAAGTATTTATTTATTAGAAAGTCAGAGTTACACAGAGAGAGAAGGAGGGGGGGGAGAGATCTGCTGGTTCACTTCCTAGTTGACTGCAATGGCCGGAGCTGGGCCAATCTAAAGCCAGGAGCCAGGAGTTTCTTCTGGGTCTCCTGTGTGGGTGCAGGGGCTCAAGGACTTGGGCCATCCTCCCCTGCTTTTCCAGGCCATAACAGAGAGCTGGATCAGAAGTGGAGCAGCCAGGACTCGAACCAGTGCCCATATGGGATGCCAGCATCGCAGGTGGTGGCTTTACCAGCTACGCCACAGTACTAACCCCATGTCTCTCTTTTCCATAGGACCAAGGTTAATGCCAGCGCCACCTTTTCTCAGGTGAGCTTTTCTCATGGCCTAGTAATATTTGCAGCCAGTTACTGGTGCTTGTGCACATAAAGCTTGCCATCCATTAAACAAACATATTTTCTGCATGTCCAACTGGGCCATGCTTTCCTGTTCTCTACCACTGCTGTGCAGATAAAAGAAGCAGATATTCTCCCTGTCTGCTGTGTCTGCCACAGAACTGAAATGACGCATGGGTGATGTCTGGCTGGAAAACACGCCGTTCTGATGGGACCAAAGCTATTCTAAAAGAGGCTGGTCTACCCTGCAGTGCAGAGGGACTCTGGAAACTATCCTGGCTCATTCAGATGGGTCAGATCTCCGGGATGGACAATCTATTCTGACAAGAAAAGAAATCCCCGTAAGAAGGCTCCTATCAACCTTTCTCACTTTGTCCCTGTCTAGGCTGCTCTCCTGAACCCAGATTCAAATGTATAGCCTCACTCTCAAACTGTTGCTTTGTAGCTGGAATCATGAACCGTCTCCTCTTCCTTTTGGTAATAGGACTCCCCAGGTTTTAATTTGGTCAGCCAAGCCACCCACATACATTTCCTGGTCTCTCGTCAGCTCCCTCCCTTATGTTGCCTTCTCATGTCCAAAATTGGCAGCCTCAGCCAGAAACCTGGAGGCATCATTCACACTGCTTCCCCTTCAACCTCCACACCCAGTCACACCATGCTTCTCCCTCTGTCTCTGGTCACTCCGTGCCCGTCCCTCATCCCTGCTGTACCTGCGAGTCCATGATCCCGTCACCTCTTGCCTCGCTTTCTGCAAGGGCCTCCTGTGTCGTTTCTGCCACAAGTCTTGCCCGCACACCGTCCATTCTCCACACTGAGGTCCAAATGCTATTTTGGAAATGCACACTTGATCGCAGCACTCACCTCCTCTGGCTCCTTAAAGACGCCCTCGGCCTTCAGGAGCCAAAAGCTCCTTTCAAAGGGGGATGTTCCCTTCCATTGCTCCTGCTCCAAGAAAATGCTCATCTAGCCTGAACTATCTGTAGTTTCCAGAAAGCTTCTTGTCCTCCGAGTCTTGGCTGCATGCTCTTACTCCTGAACATTCCCCTTCCCCTGTCCTACCCTTCACTTACTCATTCCTGCTCACCCTGCAGGCCTGGCTCGGCCATCACTGCCTCTAGAAGCTTCCTCCCACTCCTACTGAGAATCGCATCCCACTGTTTGGGGACATCCCATTAAATCACTGTCTCCTCCATTAAAAACAAACTCTCCTCTGCTACATAGCAGGTACTCAGTAACAACACTAAATAACATGGCCCAGTTGATGGATTACATTATGTATTCCTTCCCAACCGTTGCGTTGATCCCTGGAGGCAGAGTAGACTCACCACTGCATCCACCATGAGCTTAAGCACATGACTCACTTTGCCCAATGGAACATGAGCAGGTGTTCCATAAGGTGTGTCCAAGTAGAAGCTTTTAAAAAAATACTTACTTGAAAGGCACAGAGAGACAGAGAGAAAAAGAAAGAGACACACAGAGAGAGATCTTAGAATCTACTGGCTTATTCCCCCAAATGGTTGCAACAGTCAATTCTGAGCCAAGCCAAAGCCAGAAGCCAGGAATTCCTTCCTGGTCTCCCACATGAGTGGCAATTCTTGGGTCATCTTCTAAGCGGTGGCTTTAAAGACATTTGTGTGGTTTGACTTTGTACCCTCCCACACTCTAGCTTCGAGCACTATTTCATGGTCTTTCCACAAGGAGAACAAGAGACTGAGAGTGTTGCTCCTTCATCCTGGTCTCTTCGTCCATCATTCTTAGAATAAGAAGACAACTGGAACTGAATTAAGCCCATCAGGCTTGGCATGCAGCTCTCATGTCGTGTGCACAAGAAGTAACACATGCCTATTGTTGAGATTTGGGGATTGCTTGTTGCTACACCAAAATGCTAATACACCCAATTTGGGTTCATAAAGGAAAAAAAAAAAAAAAACTGAGGGACTACTATGTGCTAAACATTGCACTAGGAATTTTACATTAATTTCATTTTAATTATCTCAATGACCCTATAAGGTAAATTAGCTTTCCATTTTAAAGCCAAAGAAAAGAAAGTAAACTACTAAGACAGCATTCAAATCCAGGTCAGTTTAAGCCTCCCTCTCCCCTCACTGCCTCTGAATCTGCCCCCTGATGAGCCAAGGAGTGACCACACAGGATCCCAGCTGAACGTGAGAGGCCTGCCCCCAACTCAGAGCTCTGGGTCCTGAAGGGCTCCAGACGTGGAACAAAAGGAAGCAGCGTGTTCTTCTGAGTTCTTCCTGGTATCTTGGCCTATAAAGAACTCTAGTCATCCAAAATGCCTTCTTTCATTTTCAGAGAGCCAAAAACAATCTCTAAGACGAAGATTCTACTCACGCATATGTCACAGCTACATCCCAAGTGGCTCCTGGGTGCACAGCAGCAGCCCCTAGCCCCAGATGGGCTCTGAAATGACAGCAGGATGCGCTCTGTCACTGGGGCACACCCTGCACCGTGGGGCACTCCTCATTCCCTCCTCTGTCATAGGCTACAGGACTGAATTACAAAAAATATTCTTCCCTGCACTATTTTTCTTAGTTGTTGAAACTGAACCTCAATACTCAATGCCCCATAACAGATGCCATGTGTTCCTCTAAATCACGAGCCGAATTTGATAACATCTTAGCTAGAAAACAATGTTTTGCTTAGATTCAGGCACTTGAAACAACCAAGTCAGTGCGATGATTCTTTTAATCATCAAGATCGTGCTATGGTTGAGATATGCTCTGAGTGTGTCCCAAAGGGAATCACGTGTTAGAGGCCTGGTCCTCCGTACAGCAGTGTTGAGGCAGTGGGACCTTCGAGGGGTAGAACCCAGCAGAAGGTCAATGACTGACTAGGGGCCTTGGCTCCAGAAGGGATTCATGCTGATCTCCAAGAGTGAGTTACATAAGAATAGGTTGTTATACCACTCAAGTTTGGCCCTTGAATCTCATTGGCTCCCTGTCTCACCATGTGATCTCTTGTACACATATTCCTGCCATTCCATTGCCATCCACCATGAAGCCCTCCCCAGAGCCAGGCAGATACCAATGCCACGCCCTTGATCTTCCAATGCTGTGACCTAAACAAACCCCTTTTCTTTTTTATCTATCTATCTATCTATCTATCTATTTATTTATTTGACAGAGTGGACAGTGAGGGAGAGAGACAAAGAGAAAGGTCTTCCTTTACCATTGGTTCACCCACCAATGGCCACCACTGCCAGCACATCGCGCTGATCCAAAGCCAGGAGCTAGGCGCTTCTTCTGGTCTCCCATGCAGGTGCAGGGCCCAAGCACTTGTGCCATCCTCCACTGCACTCCCGGGCCACAGCAGAGAGCTGGCCTGGAAGAGGGGCAACCGGGACAGAATCCGGCGCCCCGACGGGGACTAGAACCCCATGTGCCGGCACCACAGGCAGAGGATTAGCCTATTGAGCCACAGCACCAGCCACCCCTTTTCTTTTTAAGGTACCCAGTCTCAGGTATTTTATTATAGCAGCTGCAAATTGACTACTACAGATAGCATGGACTTGGACTAGTCATCATTTATTCTGAGCCTTAAACATAAGTAGATAATAACATCTTACCTACCTAGAAGGATCAAATGGGATAATGTATATGAAAACCATTTAAAACATAGAAAAGCATTATAGCATGCTATAATAAGCAATAATAATAACCATATCATACATTTCTTTATATTCCTGCTTAGACAAAAGGAGGCATAGAGGCTGAAATGATGGAGGGAGTGAAGAACCAAATGGGTCCCGGAGCAAAGAATTAGGGCTGGCAGAAACATTCTCAGCCCACGTTGGCTGGAGAAGTATCATCCATCCTATTTGGTCCAGAGTACTTGCCTGACTTGGCCAGTTCCAATATGACTACATTTAAGTGTTGCGATTTATCCTGTCCCACCAGTACTGGCTGCAACAATGTTTGCTCTTCTGAAAAGTCTAACCAGAGCTCTCCCTTCCTAGCTGGAGTTTTTCATTCTAGTCATTAATAATCTAAGAAAACCTACAGAAAACTAGGGTTCCCTAAAGGCTGTTCACTGGGTAAACTATAAAAGGAAAAATAGGCCTACCACTTTTTTTTAAAAGCTTATTTATTATTTGACAGTCAGAGAAAAAGAGACACACAGAAATGGAGAAACAGAGAAAGAGAGAGAGAGAGATCTTCCATCTGTTGGTTCACTCCCCAAATGACTGCAATAGCTGGGGCTGGGCCAAGCTGAAGCCAGGAGCTTGGAACTCCATCTGGGTCTCCCATGTGGGTGGCAGGGGCCCAAACACTTGAACTATCCTCCACTGCTTCCCTAGGCACACCAGCAGGGAGCTGGATTGGAAGTGGAGCAGCCAGGACTTGAACCAGTACTCTGATATGGGGTACCAGTGTCACAAGAGGTAGCCCAGTCCACTGTGCCACAAGGCCAGCCCCAGAACACTACTCTTTAACTGTGTGTTCACAGTTCCAAAATTGGTATCTCTGCCAGCAGACTGAGCTCTTCGAAGGCAGGGGGTGTGTTTTATTCATGCCATTAATCTTAGCACGATGCCAGGGACATAGCGGTAACTCACTAACTGACGCTGCATAAATCAATGTGTTAACTCAGCCATCACCTCTTCCAGGACTGCCATTCAGAGCTGCTGTCTGCACACCTGGCTGGGGTTAAGCTGCCTCCTCCATACTGCATGGCAACACCTTATCGAAATGACATGAGCACTTGCTTGAGTCACTGACCAGACGGACAACTCTCTGAGGGCAAGGACTACGTCTCCGTAGTACTTTACTCTCTCAGCTCTCACCATGACACTCAGAAATCCCAGCAACGCGATACATGCTCATGGAATGGAAGAATAAATACATGAATGAAACCCAGAGGGTACCACCCAAAGAAATGGTGACAGAGGCAGCAGTCTCCATCACAGGGACAGTCTCCAAGAACCCAGATCGTTTGCTCAGGGAGTGTGTTTCTTGCAGCCTTGCCACCCGCAGGGAGAGGCACCCTGGAATAAAGGCAACATGCACCCTGCCTCAAGTCTTGCTGCTAGATGGCACCTGTTGCTAAGACGCCAGCAGCTGATAAGCATTTGGTTTTGTCCAAAGCAGCAACAACAACAACAACAACAATCTATAACAGGAAGCAGCATCACAATGACAATAAGAAATCATGAGACTAAATATATAGCAGAAAGAAATGCAGGATTTCAGGCATGAGACACAGGGAAGGAGCTGGTAGTTCCTGGGGGCGGGGACTGAAGTGTTGATTAGAAATTGCTCAGCCTGTATTAAAAAGGAGAAACGGGCGAGGGGAGGGAGAGGGGAGAAAAGGAGAGAGAGACACAGGGAGGGGGAAAGAGAAAGGGAGGAAGAGTGGACGTGGTTTTTCCCCCCGGCTGTCTGTCTCATTTTTAATCTGTCCTCTGCGTTCTCCCTCCCTTTCTGCCACCCCTCAAGAGAGACTTCATTGATTGGGCTGGACTAAAATGTCTTACCTTTCCTCCCCGGGCTTCTCTGTGAAGAATGAGTCTGAATGCATCTCACTCTGACTGCTCCTCTCTCCTCCGCCCCCACCCCGGCCGCCATTGTTAGCTCCTGCACTTGGCTCTGGCGGGGAAGCTGCAAGTCCGTTGGCGGCAGCACCTCTGACTGCAGAGGGGACCCAGCGGTTGAGAGCCAGCCGGGACCAGGGGACGCCAGTGGCATCTCAGGAGTCAGCTTCACTTGCAGCCATCTGAGGCGGACCTGAGAACTAACCTGTTGCCTCTTGCAAGCCCAAGTGGCTTCTCCATGTGCGGGTGGCAGGAGGCACAGACGAAGCCTCACCTCCCTCCAAACACAAATAAAACAAAACCTTCCAGAGAGGCGGCTTAGGAGAGGGCAAGCAGGCTGCCCAGGGGGCTAGGAAGCTGGGCTGTCGTCTCTGCTGGATTCCCCAAGGGGCTGTGTGCACGCTGCCTGTCTGGGCCCCCATTTCTATGAACTGAGAGGATCCCGTTCCATACAAAGCTGTTAACCATGGACAGGGCTGTGTGTCCTCCTTCTCCTCCCACTTCCTCCTAGAGAGAATGGTGCCCCGAGAAGCACCTGTAACTCAGCGACCTTCCCCACCCCCACCTCCCCATGCCTGGACAACGGCAGGGGAGCTGGGAGGCAGGCTCAAGGCCCAAGTTCCTCCGGGGAATACTAGAACGGAGTAGTAGAGGCAAATTAAGGACATTTAGAATCAGAGAGGGTGGCAGTGGAAGGCACTGAGAGGCCAGGGGAGGTGGGTGGGGGGGAGAGAGGCATGGATCAGCCAAACCCTGAAATTAGGGATGATTCATTTTTGAATAATGTGGGAGGGATGAATTCAGAGCAGCCAAGATAAGAGGCTAACTCAGATGAAGGTGCCCCTCCCCACCCAAACCCCGCGGGGGGGGGGGGCAATGCAGTGTTGAAGCCTCCCATTGGCAATAGGGAAAACCTTGAGGCCATCCTTACTCGCTTCCTGAACAACAGGGAATGGAGGGTCTGCCTTTCCCTCTTAAACCCGTTTTGTCCCGTCCAACGACTTGAGAGGTTCAGCTCTTTTTCCCAGATCATCTTGGTGCCCCTAGAGGGGACAAAACGTCTCCCTTTTCCTTCTCCTCTTCTGCCCTTCCCTGCCCCTACCCTGTCCTCCCAACCTTCCTGCTCCCTTGCTTCGGCTCCTCCATCACTCTGTCTCCACCTTTCTTTGCACCCTCTGCCTCTGACCTGATCCCAGCTGTCCAAGCCTTGCTCACCCCTCCCACTGCTCTCAGCACTTTGCTCTGTGACTCTCTCAGGGCTGGCAAGGGGGAGTAGGGGTGAGGGGCGAGGGGGCTGGGGGGAGGGGGAAATCCTCTCCTCACGGGACAGAGTTGTCACGTGGGGCATGTTGAGAAGGAGAGCCATTAGGCTTCCCAGGAGGATGGAGAGAAAGTTCCCAGCGCTGGAAGGGAGGTCACAAAGGGCCCGGCTAGGCAGTGACCCCTGGGCTGGGGAGAGCCCCCCCCCCCCCCCGCTGCCTAGTCTCTCTATACAAGGTCTTTACTGGGGGAGGGGCTACATCTATTAGAAAGGCTCTTCTCCTTGAACTATGAGACCACTCCCCAAATGATGGCAAGTGACAGCCAGCCTCAAAACTCCACCGCCAATCATACCGCCCCCCCCCCACCCCCCATCGCCTTGCCACTCACCGCCCCTTGCCACTCACCGCCCCGCACCTCCCAGAGGGAGAATGCCGGGTCTCTCCCTCCTTCCCTGGGGGAAGAAATTAGGCAGAAGCTCCCCCACCCCCGCCTTCAGAAAACCAGCTCCCTTGGTGGATCAGCGCCCCCCCCCCCAAGCTCCCGTTTTTTCCCAGCAGGCTTTCCCCAAGACTCACAGCCTCACAAACTCAGGGTAAGACCCAGGGAGAACCGCTGTATGAGGGGGTGAGGGTGGGAAGCACAGTGCCCAGAACCCCCCTCGCAGCGCCAAGCAGTCCAAACACCTGCCTCTCCAGCCGGCTCACTTGGAACCCGGCTTCTCCCCGCCGCCCCCAGCATGCACACTCACACGCACAAACGCACACACGGCCCCCTCCCCCACCGCCCACCATCCCGCTAAGCAGCTTTAAACACAGTCAATAGGGAGGACGTGGGGGGTGGGGAGGGAGCGGTACCACCAGGGAATATAGATAAAAGTTCCCCGGCTCCGCAGCGGACCACTCTTACCTGTTAGCCAGAAGAGCGCAACCCACGCCAGCACGACCCTGGCCATCGCGCCCAACTTCCCATGCAGATCGCCCAGTGAGCAAAGTGGGAAGCGGCTGCGAGGCACCGCTCCTCGGCAGCCCCCGGCAGCGGGCGGCGGCAGAGCGGCAGCCGCGGGCGCCAGCGGGCACCGGGCGTCCCTGGGCGCCGCCGCCCGCCGGGCCGGGCGCTGGACCGCGCCGCCTGGAGCGCGCGCTGCCGCTGGCTGCGGGATCCGCGAGGCGCTCGGCGGCGCATTCCCTGCCGCCGCGGCGCACCCGCACGCCTCCTCCCTGCCGCAAAGCCCGCCGCGCGGGGGAGCTCGGCCGCCGCGCCGCCTCCCCGCGCCTCTGCCCGCCGCCCGGCTGCCAAAGTTTCTCCATCACGTGCCAGCCCCTGGCGGCCGGGAGGTCGGCGCCCAGGGCCAGAGTACACCGCGGGCAGAGGGGCAGCGGCCGGGGGAGGCAGGCAGAGGGGCGCGCCGGGCAGGGAGCGCCCACGGCGGCTTTCCCCGGAGACGCTTGGCTGGGGCGTGGGTTGGGGACTCGAAGTGGGGGCGTCTGTGGGCGCTTGTGGCTCTAGCCCACTCGGACTGAGAGCGAGAGAGGGGCAGAGAGACGGGGGTGGGACACCTGCGGGGACTTGACGTCGCTTCTTTGTCCTCCAGACAAGGGTGTTTGCTCCGGCTGTCCCCTGCCCCTCGGTCTGGTTCCCTTTTAGACTTACAGGGAGCCAAGCGTCCTAACTTCTTCCTCTGGAGGCACTGAGGGATTATGAGGGCAGGCGTGTGAAAAAACGGGAATGAAACAGCCATGTGTAACGGCTGACCTCAGACCAACGCGGAATGGTTTGCGGGGCACATTCATGAGGATTATTTCTATATTTTTTTTCAGACCGATTCGTCTGTTGTCGGTAGGAAAGGTGTCAAAATGTATGTGTGGAGAGCGAGCCGAGAAATACAGGTTTCGCTTAACAAATATATATCAAGCATCGACTAGGTGCTAAGAGCCAAGGCTACTCGGAAGAAACAGACTTCGTGTCCTTACGGAGCCTCATCTTGGGTCCAGGAGAGGAAGGAGAATGTGCAAACAGGGACTTGGAGAAGGGGCGGGGGGGGGGGGGCAGAGGAAGAAGTGAGGCGCCACGGTAAAGGTGAGATTTGCAGAACAGGCAAGATATGGGCTGACCGGGGATTGGGGACATTCTGGGCAGCGGGGACAGAGACAGAGCAAGGTGGTGGGGGCTGGAGGAGGTTCTTGCCACCTGGGGAAAGACCCTCTACCTGAGAATCACTGAATGTGGTGTGAATACAGCAAAGGCAGTGAGAGGAGACCTTGGACTGTGGTCTTTGATGGCGGGCATCTGACTTCTCATCTTTAAGGAATTCCAACCATGGAAGTCAGAAAGAGGAGAGCCACCTCCCCCCCACACACACACACACACCGGGGGGTGGGGGGCACGCAAGCCAGACTGAGGTCCCATCAGAGCCTTCTGGAAATCCAGAATGCATGATGCAAGGAGCAGGGACCTGGTGCTGCCTGGAGTGGCCAGGGTCTGCAGAGGCCAAGCCACCAGCCTACCGAGGGGTGATTTTGGCTGCTGTCTTGTTTGAGCCGCCTCTCTGAAGTTCCCACTCACTTCCTGTACCCGGCTGTTCAGCTCTCCCAGCAAGGCTTTGAGCCGCCCAGGATCCTCTCCCCAACTCCTTCTTTGCTTATGTTGGCCAGGATGATTTTGGAAGCTTGCTCTTCAAAGCCCCGACCAACACACAGTGTGAGAGAAATTTGAGTGCTATTTCCTTTCATTCATATGTGTGTGTGTGTGTGTGTGTGTGTGTGTGTATTTAATAAAGAAGGTACTTAATATTTGTGGGTTTCATTTTAGGTTCTAAGTACAGTTCTGGATATTTTACAGGCTTTCTCATTTAATCCTAATAAGGAAATTTTGGCCTAGAGAATTTAATTAACTTGTCTAAAATAAGAGAGCTAGCAAGTGGCAGAGCTAGGATTTGAACTCAGGTCACCTGACACCAGAAAAGGATGAGATGATGAGCATTTGTATCCTGGGTCTCTCTGGCTGTGGACATGCAGTACACAAAAAGTCTGAATTCTGTTTTCTCTCCAAGCATGCAGAATCATGGGTTTCAAGCAAAACTTTGACAGACAGCAAGTGCATACAAGTGAAAAATGGGAGCTAGATGGGGTGAGGAGAGCCTGACATGTACATGAAGTGGAAGAGGATGTCCAAGGAAGTGAACTTGGAGTGTGTGCTCAGAGGATGGGCCTACATGTACCTCCACAAGGAAATCGGGAGACCTGCAGAAGACCTTGTGTCAAAGTGAATCACAGAGTGCAGGTGCCTTGTCCGTCACCCCAGGACCGTGTAGCACCCTGGACATCTACTTTGTAGCTTGAGAGGTACAGGTAGCCTATCCTGAGTCTTCAGCATTGGGTGAGTCCTGGGTCATTCCTAACAGTGTGCTCACAGGAAGTAAATTGCAGCGTGTGCCTCCCCCAAGTGTACCTTATCACCTAGGCAATGGAACTTTAAAGCTATACCTAAATCTTCTAAACACACGGCGTAAAGGTTGGAGGGGGAAGGAAGGTGGGGCAGTGTAGTATTTTGTGATATTCAAGGTTGGGGTAGTGGGGTGGGTATGACACCCAGAATCCCCATTTTCTTTCAAGGACAGTTTTTGAACTTTCAGCATCAGAATCACATTACGGAGTCTACTTAACATGCAGATTCCCAGGCTGTTTCTGGGCAGGGGAGCAGGGATGAGATCAGAAACTCCAGTTGGGGCCTGGAAATCTGCATTTGAGCCACCTTCCCCTGGTACTTCCACGTTAGTGTGTAAGAAGCCATACCTAAGGACCCCTTTGTTCTCCTGCAAAACTTTTGACTGATGGTTGTAGATAAGCCTCAGATCCAGTTAAGCTCCCATTGCCCATTTATTCTGGACAAATAGGACAAGACACCAAGTGGAAGCTGATTCATCTTGGCCAAGGGGAAATCTGGATCCCCAACATTTTAAACTTCTTCCTGCATCAGAGACCAACATGTGAGAACAAGGACTGGTGTGGGACCACAGTAGGATTCTGGGGAAGCCACAGCTGGGGTTGTGGTGGGTGTGGCCTACCAGGCTGCTTCCTCCAACCTGCACATGTTACAGCAGAATTAGGACACAGAGAAAAGAGAAGTGAACCACCGCAAGGAGACATGCTGGTAGCTGGTAGCAACCACGTAGTTATAAATATAATGCAGCTGAATCCGCTTTAAAACATGATTTCACTGCAGACACACAGGCATGCAGGCACTTGAATCCTGCTTAACGTGGATCTTTTTAAAACACAGAGGAGCCAGCACTGTGGTGTAGTGGGCTAAGCCTCCTGCTGCGGTGCCGGCATCCCTTGTAGATGATGGTTCATATCCTAGCTGCTCTAGTTCTCTGCTATGGCCTAGGAAAGCAGTGGAGGATGGCCCAAGTGCTTGGGCCCCTGCATTGGTGTGGGAGACCTGCAGGAAGCACCAGGCTCCTGGCTTTGGATCAGCCCAGCTCTAGACATTGAAGTCATTTGGGGAATGAACCAGTGGATGGAAGACCTTTCTCTCTGTCTCTCCTTCTATCTGTAACTCTACCTCTCAAATAAATAAATATTTTTTAAAAATACATATGAAATCATATTTCTACTTCTCCTTTCTTATCTTTATGTTCCATATATATGAGATGTAACTTTCAGATTCCAGGCTTCTTCTTATCCGTGTTTGGTCCATCATTTCTTTCCTTTGTGCCATCTCTTACATTTGTATCTTCCCCATCCCCCATAGAGTCAAAACCAACCTTGATGGATCATGAGTTTAAAAACATCTAAATTAAACTTAAGAGCTAAAAAAAAATTGGAGACGCTTAAGCACCCTATACTGAAAACCGGAAACATTTCAATCTGTAAGCACTTTCATATTGAGGAATAAATTGTTTCATTAAGAAAATGCTTTAAAGGAAGGAAATGCAAATATAGAGTACATGATGCCAAAAAAAAATTTTCTGAACTGCCAAGAACAGTGGTAAGTATATTATAAGTAAAAGGTTGAGAAACTATGCTGAAAATTCCATGTCCTTGTGGCAGGTTTTGTCCAAGAGCTTGCTGCCTGAGCTTCAAATCCAAGTAAGGTGGTGTTAGGTGCTGACCCCATCCTGAGGTCAGACCCTACTCAACCCATCCGAGAATAATGTGCAGGAAAAAGGAGCAGAACCTAACCATATATTTAAAACATGGTCTCAAGCATGGAGAGACGTAGGACAGACATGGGAAGGAGACAAAGGAAAACAAGAGTCACAGTGGTTTTCTCTGGGTAAAGCTGTCATTCATTTATATTCTCTCCTTTATAATTTTGTATACCCTCAAATGGTTTTGCAGGGTACAAATTTCTGGACAAAAGATTCGCCTGTATCAAAATTGATTCAGTCCCTGGGACATGCCTGGAGGAAGGAGAGAGACAAGGAAAAGGGGTGACAGGTGTTTTGCCAGGCCTGTATTGTCAGCCAGCTACAAAGCCCTCAAATGTACACCTGCTCTCATTATGTCTCAATTGTGAGCAGTTAATCACGTTAATTATGAACAGTTGAAGCCCTGGGCTCCCTTAATGAGTGATAGTTCAACCCATAATTTCTTTGTAAGCTACTGAGCCAGAGATGGAGACAGGCTGCTTCTCTTATGAGCCCTGTCTCCAGTTTTTGCTTTTGTTTCTCTTTTTGTTTCAATGTTAGCTTCCTTTGGAGACCACAGCAGCATTGATAACTGCTCCCCTACCCCACACTGAGCAGCAGAGCAATTCTGGGTCAGTGGCCAAGGAGCCTCCAACAATCCAAAGAGAAGAGAAGGGAGCCTGCTGCCTGCATGTCACAGAACCAAGCTCCCTTGGGCACCATGTCTTGGCGATTGAGCCCCATGGTTATTTCTCAGAGTCCTCAGCAGTCCCCCCTGGCACAAGTCAAAGGCAGAACCTAAGAGAGGGGAGTGAGCCAGAATGAATATGTCATCTGATGACCTCAGCCCCTGAAAATGGGCAGAAAAGGAAGCCGGAGTGGGGAGGCTGGAACCCTGAGCACCGTGGAAGGAAAACAGCCCTCGCAAGGGTCATGAGGGTGAGCTCGAAGGCAAGTGTCGGAGCACAGCAGTGTTGGGCTTGTGGGCTAAGGATCTCTCCTAGAAGTATTAATTCTGTGTCCCCTCCCCCCAGTTCTGAGTGATTGCCTTACACACATGATCAGCAGGTGTTTGGCTCATTAATTTCAAACTGCTCCAGAGTGTTCACCTTTCGTTTTCCTCATTTTCTCTTTCTCTCTTTTCTGTATTCATTCATTTATTTCCCATTTATTAAGTGCCCACTGTATTCTAGACATCATGCTGTCTAGAAATTAAAGATGAATAGGAATTCAAAGAAGATGACTCATAGCCCCTTCTGTCAAAGAGCCTGCAGTTGAGTTGCAGCCAGGTGTGCGGTGAGGCAGCCCGGGAAGAAAACATGGCGATCTTTAAGTAGGATAGTGTGACAGTGCCTAGATTAGGACATGGCCAGGTATGTTGGTGGGGATAATGGGACACGGACCAATTACCCATCAGTAGTGCTGGTTAGAGATGTTTACATGAGAGTCTTAAATATCATCTGCAAAGAATTTCTAAGAGTGGAAAGGGAGCAGCAGGCGGTGCAGGTACACAAGCGACAAGCAAAGTTGAGAGTGGGACCTGCTTCACAAAGGGCAGAATAAGCAACAAGGCGGGAGAGACAGGCTGAGATCAGACCAAGGGGAGCCAGGCAGCCGGGTCCAGACATAATTGCACATGCAGTGAACCACTCTCGAGACTTTATAAGCAGTGAAACAAGATCAGACCTGCGTTTCAGCCAACCTGCCTTTCACCTGTTTACAGGTTGCAGGTGAACTGGTGGAGAGGGAGACAACAGGCAGGGAACTCTTCCATTGGGGAGCTTATTACAAGAGGCCAAGAAGGAGCAAGCACCCAGACCCGACTGTGTGGCAGCATGGATGGGAAGCAAACATCATCAATCCAGGAAGACATCACAAGGAGACACAAGAGCTAGAATCCACATGGCCTGGCAAGAGGTTGCATGTAACAGATTGAGGGAGCACAAGGAGTCGCCCTGACTTCCTGCCGAGTTAAGAATTCAGGGGATGTCCATGAGGGACCTGAAAGTCCTCATTTTGTGCTGACAAAGCATCAGATTGAAAACCGTCCTTGAGCATCTCTGATCAACAGGTTGGGATAAGAGTGTTAAAAAGAAGCAAGGATCTCACAGAGCTCAGAATCACTGATGCGCTCTGTGGCCTGGAGATGTCATTTCATCAGTGTAAGCCTCAATTTCCTGTTCTGCAAAATGAGGATGATAATCATGGCGTCTACTGCATTGAGTTGCTGTGAGGGGAGATGAGATAAGCCATATACAGTGTCTAGCAGAGTCTGACACAGTAGCATTCAAGATATGTACCCCATGATTACCACTATTGTTATTAGCATGGGCTGGAGGAAGCATGCTGAACAGTATCAGGGCCTTCACTTAAAATAGCGCCGAGAACAGTCACATTTTCCAAGAACACACTGTAGTTTTCTTGGGTGGTTTTCATAACACTTAACTCTGCTGAAAATCACACCTCATAACTCATATTAAAAAAAACTGGAAGCCATCCAATTCTCCGGTGGCTCCCCCCTCTCCCCATTTAAACTAAACTCTGAAGTTCTTGTCATGACTTTGTCAGCCATGAAGTTCTTATGGTGGTCTTGTTGGTCCTATAGGATTTGGCAATGGCTCCCTCTCTACTTTCCTGCTCACTCACTTCACAGCCATACACTGGCTTTGCTGGGCCTCAGACCAACCTGATGTGTTCCCACCTCCAGGCCTTTTCTTCTTCCTTCCTTCCTTTCGTATTCTTCCTTCCTTCTTTCTTTCCATGTGTTCTTTCTTTATTTTATAGATGAGAAAATTGAGGAAGAGTTTAATCTCTTGCACAATGTCACACAACCACTGAGGAACAGAGCAATAAAATCGAGGCAAGAACTAAGGCGCACGTTCTTTAATGTAAAATACGATGAAACAATTTACCTATTTGCCCCTGAACAAGAGAAGTTCTAATCACTCCCTCTACATTGCCGTTATTAACAAGAAGGGGGGAAGGTATAGAAAAATAATATTCAAGGTCCTGTTACTTTAGCTCTGAAAACATAAGAGATTAATCTAGTGCTTTCAAAACAGGTATGTCTGTTTAAACGCTACCAACTAAGCAAAAAGACACATGGACATATTTCATTTAGAAAGTATTTTTTAGCTTTAAAATATGTCAGTTTTTAACATTTTGCCACAGTCACTTCTTCATATGCAGACATTATATACATACACATATATGCTATTTTTTTCTTGAAAACAGGTATAACACAAAGTGAGGGATTCAGGATAATGATCATAAAGTAGGGAAAGAAGGGTATATTGTCATGTACATGGTGTAATTCAGTGAAGTAATATTTATAACTATAATCTCAGTGCCTTTTCGCTTGGTATACATTCTCTTGGAACGCCTGTCTCCTATCGTCTTTCATGATTTACTGCCTTCCTTACTTCCAGTTGTTGCTCAAACTTCATTTGCTGATACTGATCTTTTATGGTCTCCCTAAAATTGCACCCTCTTCAATGGCTATTCCTTTATTCTGACTATTTTTCTTCTTACTGTCCAATAAGATGTTTTGATATTTTATATACATAGTTGCTTATCTCTTCATTACCTGTTTTCCTCATTATAAGTTTTGTTATAGCTAACCAATTCTTCTGCCTAGAACAGAGCATAATACTCAGTGGACTCCTAAAATATTTTCAATTGAATAAATGAACCACTCCCCTGGGATCATCCACTTCTCTTGGTTTTCCTGTTCTTCCTGCTTCTTCTCATGTCCCTTCTTGGTCACCTTTACCAGGTGTCCCTTAGGACTCCATCTGCAACCTTTTTCTCTCTCTTCGCTGCTTTCTTAGCCAATCTCATCTATTTCCATGAGTTCAAATAACAACTTTATGTGGCTTCCCTCAAAATTCTATCAGAAGCCTAGAACTCCAGACTTAATGTAGCCGACTGCGTATCTGACATCTCCACTTGAAGATATAACATGTCCATATAAAACTCTTGATCTCTCCGCACACAACACATATCTCCATTAAAGCTTGTTACACTTTGGAATTTCTGAATGGGAAACTGATCTGGTTGGAAAGTGGGGGGAAAAGTGGGGAATGCTGTTCTGTTACATGTGGATTAAATATGAGTGGAAAAAACCAACTGGAGAAGGAGAGGAACACACACTAGAAGTCAAAGAGGAGCTTCAGGACTTCCTGGGCTTCCTGCCCTCCTCCTTCCCCCAGCCCTGCTTACTTTAGGAAAAACACTACTTGCCACTCAGTTACTCAAACTGAAATGCTGGGATTCCTCCCTTTCTCTCATTTCCACATCCAATCCATTTGCTAGTTCTGTTTTTCCCTAAAATGGAGCTCATCCTTTTCTTCTCCGTGGCTGCTGCTTGTCATCTTGCATACAGATTGCTGCAGGAGTCCCTTAACAGGTGGCAGCTTAACCTACTTAACATACTGTGCACAATACCTTCAATGCAGCCATTCTACAATGAATATGTTTTTTGTGATAAACAATTTTTGGCAATTAAAAATAAATTAGTAAATAGATAATAAAACCCTTAAATGACCATCCACAGTGTTTAGAGTAATACCTAAACCCTTGGTAATGGCCAAGTCCAAATCCCCATCAATTACTCGACTTCAGCAGGCAGCATTCTCCACTGACTGTGTGCATGGCTGCAACACCAACCTGTCTTTCGTCTGTTCTGAGGACATGCCCAGCTCTTTATTATCTGTGGCCCCTACATGTCCTATTCCCTCCAAAATGCTCTTCTTTCAGCTCTTCACACGACTAGCTCTGTTCCTTCTTATCCTTTTCATTTTAAAAGCCACCTGCTTCTCAAGAGTTTTCTCTGATCACCTATATAAAAGCGTAGTAGTAAACTCTAAATATTGCTTTAAGATGTTAAAATAAGAAGGAATCATCTTGGGGCTGGCACTGTGATGTAGAAGGTAAAGCTGCCACCCGTGATGCTGGCATCTCATATGGGTGCTGGTTTAAGATCCAGCTGCTCTACTTCCAATCCAACTCCCTGCTAACACGCCTGGGAAAAGAGCAGAGGATGATCCAAGCTTTTGTCCCCCGCCACCCATATGGGGGATCCAGGTGAGGCTCTTGGTTCCTGGCTTTGGCCCTGCCCAGCCTCGGTCATTGCAACCATCTGGGAAGTGAACCAGATCTCTCCTTCCCTCTCTCTCTATAATTCTGACTTTCAAATAAATAAAAACATCTTTAAAAAAGAAGAAGAAACCATCTAGAATAAAATTGCCACAGATTTATCCAGGCACTTGTAACAACTACAAAACTGGTCAAATACTTTTGAAATAAAGTTTTTAGACACTGGAATTCAGGGAGCAGAGGTGAGTAATCCCTGAGAATACAGAAGCATGTTGAGTCCTGTGATTGCCCAAGGTCACTGCCAAAAAGAGTACTGGGAATATAGCATCAGGACAGATAGATAACTTAGGCAGAGCTCTCCCTAGGCTTGGGAGCTGGGATTGGGTGTCCAGGCAGGCCATGGCAGCTAGGGTTTGCAGGGCAGAGTACCAAACAGGAAGAAGCAGTACAAACGGACAAGAGAGCTCTGGAGAGCTGAGGATTTCTTTTGAAGATTCAACTGTGTATTGATCAATGCATATGTGGGAGGAGAGATACAGCACTGGGCAAAGAACCTGAAAGGATTAGAAGGAACAATCCTTGGAATTCACACAGGTCTCTAAATAGTTCATGTTCCCCTCAGCCAAAACGGAAAAACCTCCAAATTTACGGGATGACAGATGGAATACTCAGAAGGGTATGAAAGCAGTAGAGGAAAAAATTAGTCCTTAAGATTGCTCTGATTCCAAATAACAAAACATAAACGCAGCTTCAAAAGGAGCAAAAACAAGCCTCAAACTGTCTCCAAGTAACAGAACTGTGTCCCAGAAAAAAAGCACAAGAATAATTATAAGAATACAGAAATATACAGCATTCAACAGGGTAAAATTTAAATAATGAGCATCCAAATATTACCAAGCATGCAAAGAAGCAGGATAAGAAAAATCCATCAATAGAAACAGACTCAGAAGTGACATGGATAACAGATTGAGTAGACAAGGACATTTAATAGTTATTATCTTACATATTATAACTAGATTCTATGTTAAAAAAAGTAGAAGATGGACCATGTTAAGTAGAGAAATGGAAGAAAATTTTAAAAAGAATTAATTTCTAGAAATTAGCATTAAATAAGCTGTTATATAAATCAGGAGAATATTAAACATTTATATATAGCAATGGAAAATGAACAAAATAAAACAATAGAAAAATAAACAAGATATCAATGAACTGTGGGTGACTTTAAGCAGAATAACAGCATGGTGAGGACATTGGGAGAAATGGATATATTCATTGTTTTGGTGGCAGTGAGGGTTTCACAGGAATACACATGTTAAAAGTCATCAAAATATACACATTAGGTACATTCAATTCAGTGTACTTGTATCACATTTCAACACTGCTATGGAACAATGACCTGGAACTGAAATCCCAGGTGACATCAACATGGGACAAGGAAGCAGGGTGATGGAAGGGTAGTACCAGAGCCTGAGTGGGGAGAAATAATCGTTTTCTCAGTTTCCTGTCTAGTTGGAAATTGAGGATATGGTTAACTATTAACTGTAGAAGCATTACAAAATCCAACTTTTAAAACAAGCATCCTAAAAATGTGTGGGTTGGGGCCGGCATTCTAGCACAGCAGGTAAAGCTACTGCTTGTGACACTGGCATCCCATGTCAAAGTGCAGGTTCGAGTTCCAGCTACTCTTGCTTACCCAGCTTCCTGCTGATGCTCCTGGGACGGCAGTGGAGGATGACCCAAGTGCTTTGGTCCCTGTCACCCAGGTGAGAGACCCAGTGGAGTCCCTGGCTCTTGGCTTTGGCCTGGCCCAGCACCGATTGTTGTGGCTATTTTAACTAACCGATAGATGGAAGATATCTCATTCCCCATCCCCACCCCATTGCTCTGCCTTTCAAATAAATAAGTAATAAATCTTCTTAAAAATTTATGGATAGGCACAGAATGTCTAGCTTTGAAACTAGTGAAAGAAAAAGTAGAGTGAAAAATACTGATTAATCCAACCAAAGCAGAAAAGAGAAAAATAAGAAATCTAGAAACACAGGACATAAAAATGGGCAAAAATTGAATATTTAAGTTATTTATTCATCCAGAAAAAGAAACACAAAACACTCTTAAGAAGAAATTAATAAAGCAGAAATGAGTGGAAATTGTAATCAATAAAATAAAAACTTAATTTTTTAAAAAAAGATTTATTTATTTGAAAGTCAGAGTTACACAGAGAGAGAAGGAGAGGCAGAGAGAGAGGTCTTCCATCTGCTGATTCACTCCCCAGTTGGCCACAACAGCTGGAGCTGCACTGATCCAAAGCCAGGAGCCAGGAGCTTCCTCCAGGTCTGCCACGAGGGTGCAGGGGCCCAAAGACTTGGGCCATCCTCTGCTGCCTTCCCAGGCCATAGCAGAGAACTGGATAGGAAGTGGAACAGCCGGGACTTGAACTGGCAAACATACAGGATGCTGGTACTGCAGGCAGTGGTTTTATCCACTGTACCACAGAGCCAGCCCCAAAACTTACTGTTTTATAAAAAGATCAGTAAAGCAAAGTTTGGCAAGTATTAAGAAAAAAACTCATAAGACATAAATAACATTATCAATGAAAAAGAAAGGGACAATATGTGTGTATGCATGTGTATATATATATATATATATAATAAGCAAATATTACATTTATTTTATGCCCATCATTCTTTTGCTTTAATATCAATTTTATTGAGCTATAACATACATAATTAAACTCTTTAGTGTACAGCTTAATAAATTGACAAATATATAATACTTGTATCCACTAACATCATAATCAATGTATAGAATGTTTCTGTCAAATTGGAAGCTTCCTATGTCAGTTTTCAATCTCCTGCTTCCTTCTGGCCCCAGGTAACTGCTGATCTGATTTCTGTAACTATAGTTTTACTTTTTCTCAAGTTTTGCATAAACTGAATGACCTCTTTTATTAAACAAAATTTCAACATTCACCTACATTCCTTTTCATGCCTGAGTATCTATCAGTTCACATGTTATCAAGTCGTCCAGTTTGAGACTCTTATAAATGGGGATTTTATGAAAATTCATCTGCAAGGTTGTGGGCAGATCTATATGTTTATTTGTCCCAGAAGAGTGGAAGGTGCTAAATCTCATGATGAGTATATGAAACTGTCAAGGAGTTGTCCCCCCAGTAGTGAATCAAAGTTTCAGTTGTTTTACCTTCTCACCAAATTTTTCCCAAGTTACTTGAAAATTTAAATAAATTACATAAATTTTTAGGAAAGTATAAATTACAAAATTTGTCTGAGGAGAACTGAAAAGACCGACAGCCATATAAGATACTAAAATGGCAAAGATCAACCCTAACCCACTCTCCAAAGATATACCAGGATCAGAGAGTTTTACTATTAAGTTCTATCACGGGTGGGGTAACTTTTTCTCTGCCAAGAGCCATTTAGATATTTATAACAACATTCATGGACCATACAAAATCATCAACTAAAAATTAACCTGCTACGGATGAATTTTGAGTACTACCTGCAGTTTCCTTGGCAGCGTCACAGCAAATGATTTATGGCCCGAGGGCCAGATGTTCCCCACCCCTGGTCCAGAGTTCCATCTGTTATTCTGTTCCAATGGAGAAAAAGGTAGCAGTTCAATTTATAAGGCTATCACAACTCAGGTACCAATGGCTGATTAGGAAAGTACCACAAAATCTGAAATTCAAGAAGCAAAAATTTCTACACTCATAAATAAGTCCAGAAGAGTTTAAATGAGGAACAATAGGATGTTTCAACATTAGCAAAATCTAGCAATGCCATTTATCATTAAAAAATTAAAAGGGGGCAGAAATTCAGCTTCAATTTTCAGAGCCTCTGGTCCCATGTCGGAGTACCTGGGTTCAACACCCCCAGCGGCTCCTGCCTCCAGCTTCCTCCCAATGCCGATCCTGGAAAGCGGTTGTGATGGCTCAAGTGATTCGGTCCCTGTCACCCACACCGAGTTCATCCCTCCTGGCCCAGCCCCAGTGTTACAGGCATTTGGGATGGGAGCTCTCTGTCTTTCAAATGGATAATCACAAATTTTAAAAATATTTTTTAAAAGGTAAAAGATAAAACGTGTCACAGACACAGAAAACACAGATAATAATTTTCGACTGCCATCCTTGGCTTTTAAGAAACATCTACCTACCCACGTATACACACTCTTAGCAAATTGAGCAGAAAAGAGCATTTCCTCTAGATAAACAAATCTAACTAGAAAATCCAAGAGAATCCACTGGCCCGATTTGAACCAGTATTAGCGTTCAGCAGTGTGTTTAAATACACAGCTCAACACTAAAATCAATACCCTAACTCCAACAATAACCAGTCAGAAAATGTAAAAGAAAAAAATTAATCTTTCCTAATATTTCATGAGGAAATCTATAAAACCTTATCAAGGACATTATCCTAAATCTTTTGCTGTGTTTCCTTTCTAATGCTTATCAAAAATTCAGTAAAAACATTTATTTATGAATTCACTTGTTTTTGTCGTTCTTCCCCTTCATTAGATAGTAAACTTCGTGAAGGTCTAGCTCACTCTTTTCCCCACTCCGTGTTTTCAGGGTTCGTCACAAAGCTAGACCACAGTTTTAAAACATGGAGGCCCCTGAAGCCCCCGCGAGCCCTCCTTGGACGCATGTTCCGTAACAATGTACCCCAAGTGCGGCACGCCTTCCACGTGACAGCATCGCCCCGCCCCATGACTCATTCCAGCCAATCAGAATGCTTCGCACCTTGCCTGCCCTCCCCCCACTCTCCTACCCCAACAGCTGCACGAGGTGTAATCTTCCGGTCTCAGGCTGTTTGTCCCCAAAGGGGCCAATGCGGCTGCGCGCCGCGCCCTGATTGGTTGAGAGCTGCGGGGCTGCGTGCGCAAGCGCCCACCTCGGTTACTTAGGGCGGGAGCCCGGCGAGGGCGAGGGCGCCGGCGGCTTGTGCAGTCTGAGGCGCAGGTCGAAGCCTGGCCGCGCTAGCCATGCCGAACCGCAGGGCCAGCCGCAATGCCTACTACTTCTTTGTGCAGGAGAAGATCCCCGAACTGCGCCGGCGAGGTCTGCCCGTGGCTCGTGTGCCGGACGCCATCCCCTACTGCTCCGCAGACTGGGCGGTGAGGCTGGAAGAGGGAGTTGGGCGAGCGGGAAGGCAGGAGGCCTCGACGAGGCCAGTGACCCTCGGGCCTCGGACCTTAGGCCCTGCTGGGGGGGGGGGGCTGTTGCCGGCCCTGGGGGCAAGCCGGCGGCTCCCCGTGTTGCGCAGACACCGCCTGTGGGAGCTGGGGCGCTGGGTGCTCACCGTCGCCTGTCTTTCCGGTCTCCCCTTCAATTTCCCCAAGCTGCTGAGGGAGGAGGAGAAGGAGAAGTACGCAGAAATGGCTCGCGAGTGGAAGGCGGCCCAGGGGAAGGACGCTGGGCCCCTGGAGAAGCAGGTGAGGCTGGCGATGGGCCGCTGCCGCCGGCCTGGCCCGCGGACGATGGGTGCACGGGTGAAGGTCAAGGGCGAACTGCGGGTCATCTGGGTTGGTGTCGCGAAGGGAGTTTTCTTTTTTTTTTTCCTAGTGTCCGAATGCCTGCTAAAAAACCAGCAGGCTCCGTAGGTAGCACACTCACTGTTATAACTGGTCGGGGAAAGGCCTGGGGACTCGCTGCGCGTGAACCTTGATCAGCCACAGGAGTGCTGTTACTGAGGGGTGAGGGGACGCGGGACTTCCCAGTGTCCCTCTCGGTCCTTTGGTGGTTCCAGCGCCGTGTTTGAGATGCTCCAAAGTAGCTGGGACCGAGGCGGGGAATAAGCAGACTTGAAGCTGTTGGTCAGTCTTTACCTCACAGGTAAAAATGTTGAAGAAGGTGTATTTGGGGAAATTTCTGTGTAGGAGAATGCTGCAGTAGCAAGTGAAAGTCGTTTTCCTCCTTGAGTCAGGAAGAGTATGGGGTGATTGTGGGTTCTTCGCTTCTCCCGCTGTTTTTTTCTTTTTTCTTTTTTTTTTTTGACAGGAGAGTGGACAGCAAGAGACAGAGAAAGGTCTTGCTTTTGCCGTTGGTTCACCCTCCAATGGCCGTCGTGGCCGGCGCACCGCGCTGATCTGATGGCAGGAGCCAGGTGCTTCTGGTCTCCCATGGGGTGCAGGGCCCAAGCACTCGGGCCATCCTCCACTGCACTCCCGGGCCACAGCAGAGAGCTGGCCTGGAAGAGGGGCAACCGGGAAAGAATCCGGCGCCCCGACGCTGTTTTTTTCTTACAGAGTACAATTAGATTCTTAAACGGTCCAGGTAGATTGACATTTAAGAGATCTTTGCTCGTTTTAGGTTTTGCAGATTTTTATTTTGTGGGTTTATGTTTGAGTAGAAGCCCTAGTTAGTTGAATTTGAACATAGTTACACTTCAGGCTTTGGTTTTTCTTCTGACTGTGATTTCATATAAGGCGTTTTCCCCTCAGCATTTAGGCTGTGTTGTTTGTGTACCTGGTGTGTGAGACTTGGAGTCAACATGATCCGGTTGCTACTGTAAAGGAAAAACAAATATTAGAATACTTTGACAAATGGTATTCTTTTGACCATTGGCCAGGCACCAGATAGGTAGCTCGGGAAGATCAGCTTACTCAGTAGTGGGCAGATGGTGGCAGTGAATTGATTACTTACTCACCGCCTGATTCAGAATATTTATAGATGTGGCCTGTTGGTATTGTGGGCAAATATGTTCATCGGCCTCATTGGCCTTGAAAGATTCTACTAAAGTCGTCTATGGGCTGTTTTACAGTTATTTTTGCTAAATTGAAATGTTTTCTAAAGTGCCTAGCGGGAGTTTTAATATGGGGCCATCATTCTCTTGACTTTAGAAACCAAATGTTTCTATACCGCTGAGGAGGCCAGGCATGCTTGCACCAAAGCAGACTGTTTCACCCCCTGATATGTCAACTTTGACTCTAAAAAGTGACCAAGGTACAGTAACCCTAAAACATTTTGCTTAGATGAATTTGCATGCTAAAGATACCATGCGATATTGATCAGTAAAAATGTTCTTTGTTCATTTTGATCCATCAATTTAAAGTAATTGACTACAGTGTTTAAATATTATGGCACTGAAGTTTTAAAAGATCGGGTAATTTGCCTTTGTTGAAATTAAATATGAAGTTTTTTGACCAAAGATCTGGTCTCTTGGTTTCTACCACTTCGTATGTTATTAAACATAAATATTTCTCAGACTTATTTGTACCTACATACTTCAGAGTTATAAGACGAACAGAAGGAATTCATTTTTGAGATCTATTTCATGGCACCGTGACTGTAGTTAATAAGATATATATTTCAAAATTGCTAGCAGTAGATTTTAAATATCCACACCCCAAAAAAACCTATGTGAAGTGATGAATATATTATTAGCTGGATTTAATCATCTCATATACATGTATCAAAACAGTTTTATTCCTCCTAAATATATATATATATATATATATATATATATATAAAATTATCCTTCCATTAAATATTTAAAACACATTCTTGGGGGGTAAGTTATAAAGATAAATACGAATTATTGAGCTAGCCTAGAACAGAACATGGCTAAGTGGATTCTTGGTGTTCCTTTTAGCTGTTTTTATTGTGTTCTGTCTTTAAAACTAAAC
This sequence comes from Sylvilagus floridanus, assembly GCA_949820135.1. Taxonomy (NCBI): domain Eukaryota; kingdom Metazoa; phylum Chordata; class Mammalia; order Lagomorpha; family Leporidae; genus Sylvilagus; species Sylvilagus floridanus. The sequence continues at coordinate 128,454,524 of OX463225.1, forward strand.
ATTTCCCTAGTTTTTAATGTAGCCAAGACTGGTATGACCACTTCATACATTCTCAGGTTCCTTTCTTCCTTTAGAGAATTTATAGGTGGTTTTGTATGTATTGTAAGAAGTTTAGGAAAAAATAAATTGTCCTTTTTACAGTTTTTCTACACAGATTCTGCTTGACTCATTTCCCAAGCCATGTCATTGTTGAGTGTGGGCCACAGCTTTTCTTCTGTCATTGCTGAGATTGAGGGCTTATCTGCAGTGCATTTATGTGGAGCTGGCTGCAAGCTTGGATAATTTTGTTCCCTCATACAAAGAGTGGTTACTACTTTAATACTTGAAAAATATAGTTATAAAAATATTGATATATTTATCTGGTGCAGTTGATTCGTTTTCTCTTTGCCGGCTCATTTTAGCATATAGCAACACAGAGAAAATGGTTCCAGCACCTTTTCCCCTTTGAACTACTGAAGCTTTTGGGAGGGAGTAAATTTGAGACATTTATTTGTTTATTTTTGTCTTACTATTTTCTTTTTAGCTCTCCTTGGAAGCATTTTTTATTTTTTGAATATTTTTAGCCATGGTGAGCTACCTCCTCATTGTGAGCAGCGCTTCCTCCCTTGTGAAATCGGCTGTGTTAAATATTCTCTCCAAGAAGGTATTATGGCGGATTTCCACAGTTTTATAAATCCTGGTAAGTGGCCAGTTTTGAATAGATGCTAGATCTTTTAGGAAAAACAAAATTTATTTCAAAGGCTGAGATAAAGAGAGAGAAAGAGACAGAGATCTTATATCCACTGGTTCACTGCCCAGATGGCTGCAACAGCCGGGGTTGGGCCAGGTCAAAGCCAGAAGCCTGCCAGAAGCCTGTCTTCCTATGCTTTCCCAGGTGCATTAGCAGGGAGCTGGATTGGAAGAGGAACAGGATTTGAAGTGGCACCCATATGGGATGATGGCACTGTAGGTGGAGGCTTAGATGATAGATCTTAAAAAGGTGTATTTTTTTAAATCTTCATTTGTTAATAGTATTTGAAGTGATGCACAGCTGAGTTCCTAAAATCTAACAAGACTTCATAATATTTTATTGAAAAATTGCTAGAAATGAGGTATTGACACAGGGTTTGGGGTTTAGGTTTTTAACCACAAAATAAAGCATTAGAACTGGGTAGGTAGAATCCCTGAAAGATGCACAGCTTGCTGTCTGCTTACCTGCAGCTTTGCATTTTAGGACGTTTCCAAAAGGTGTTTGTGGTTTCCTCTTTTCTTTCTCTACCCCATCAGTCGCCTCAGTGGCTATTGCTCTGTGACCTTGAGGAAACTACTGAACCCCTGTGAGCCTAGTAGCTCACTTATAAAGTGGAGATAATACCTGCTGGAGGGCTGTTCTAAGGAGTAATTGAGAAAATAGGGGGAATCCTAGTATTTGATAGACCTCAGATGTTATCACCCCATTAAAAGTAAGATAGTCACAAAGACGTAGGGTATGGTACACTTCCCATGAGAATAGATAGTAAAGAGAACATGCCCTTAAAGGTAAGCAGGAGAAATTCAAGAGGGCTTAAAAAAAACATGGAAATATGAATGGATTTTGAAGATTTAAATTATTTTAGGCCAGAATAAACTTACCTTGTAATTCCATTTCCGCACACTTTGGAAGTTCCCTTGCGGGTAGGGAGGAGGGCTTGGGGAAAGGACTTCTTCTTTGGTTTTGTTAATTACTGTAAAGTTAATCAGGACATCCCAGCACTTTTTTCTCTTTCTTAGATGACAGAAAAATTAATCATTCTACTCAGATTTGTTAGTGTGACTAAATAGCTCCAGTTTTTCCTGTGGTTGGTTAAAACATTAAAAAGGTAGAATTTGGAGGCCTTTTCTCTCTGACACACGCACATATATACCTCACTGTATCAAAGGCCTCACAACCCTGATGTCCAGTCGTAGACCTGTAGCCAAGACTCATTTGGCACAAGTGTTCCTTACCTAGAATTTCTTTCTCTGAAAAGATTACCTTGCCTTTTTTTTTTTTTTTTAATGATTTATTTATTTATTTGAAAGAGTTACACACAGAGAGGCAGAGAGAGAGACAGGTCTTCCATCCGCTGGTTCACTCCCCAATTGGCCACAACAGCCGGAGCTGCGCCAGTCCGAAGCCAGGAGCTTCTTCCAGATCTCCCATACAGGTGCAGGAGCCCAAGGACATGGACCATCCTCCACTGCTTTCCCAGGTCATAGCAGAGAACTGGATTGGAAGTGGAGCAGCCAGGACTCAAATTGGTGCCCACATGAGATGCAGGCGGCGGTTTTACCTGCTACGTCACAGCACCGGCCCCAGTTAACTTACTTTTAAAAGTAGCTTGGACTGAATATCACGTTTTCTTTGCAATCATCGTAACTCTCATTTCAAAAAAATGCTGAGGGTTTAATCTTTTGTACTTAGCAAAAATTTCCCACCTGTGATACGACTTTGTCACATCTATGGAGTGTTAACTGTAGTGTAACTATAGAACATCCAGATTTTTGCTTCTTTAAGAAGATATTTTCTGTTACAGGTGAAATTCCACGAGGGTTCCGCTTTCACTGTCAGGCCGCAAGTAAGTACAGAGGAACAGGGTAGAATATGAGTTTAAGGTATGCAGACCTGGTTAAGACTTAGTCTTGTTACTCTTAGGTCTTGTAAGACCTAAGCTGGGGAAGGAGAACCTCAGGTTATTATTGGAGACTCTTCATAGACGTCAGAGACTGTCAGATTTTTAAAAACCAAAATTTGTATGCACTCGTGTCATATTCCTTTTCAGAGTATTGTGGTTTTATTTTCTGTATACTGTCCTTTCACGTTCTTTGACTTCAAGGTCAGCTGCTTTTAGTAGCTCGGTACTTAAAGTTTTTAAAAAGGTCTCAGGTTATCTATATTTAGAGTCATTTATGAGGAATGTCCAAAATTTAAAATAAAAATAGTTTATAGTTCAAAAATGGTATACTTCAAAAATAATGGTAAGTAGACAAAACAGTTCAGCATTTTTCTACTTGAGGGAAACAATTTTAAGTCTTCCGCAACCACAGAACGTGGCTGTACAGACCCAAGCTCTTCTAAAAACTAAGTTTTAAGCACTTTCCCCTTTGATTAGTATAAAAATCATAATAGGTTTATTTTAAAATTTGTTAATTTAAAAGTGCTATTGTTAGGGAGCATAGATGATTCCTGTATTTAAAATATTTTTTACTTAAAATGAATGCCTAGGTTATAGAAATATTTGAAATTAGAAATGAGTTTAAGTCTGCTATACTCAGCTGTAATTCTAAGGATGTTCTTTATAAATGAGATAATTTGGGACTCATTTTTGCTGGTATTTTTTTTCAGTCTTAGTGAAAAATATGTCCTATCGATTTTTTGTTACCTGGGACCAGGGCTGTAGGCTATGGAATAAAGAGTTTAAGGGGGAATTTTTTTTAGTAGTCACCGTTTGTAGCTTTTAGTGGAAAACTCTAATAAAAATCCAGTAGTTGCTTTGAAGTTTGACCTTAGCTTATCTCCCCAAGTATTACATTATCTGAGGTTATTAAACTAAATGGATGCTAGTAAAAAACCATAAATAGAAACATAGCTGTGGATTTGATTTTCACATTTTTACTTAAGCTTGTTTCTGCTTAGTTATTATGTTGAATACATTGAAATTCCTCCTAGATGCTCATTTGTGAGAGCACTCACTAGATTACTGTTTCTTTGCTATTTTGATTTTGATAAATTCTTCTAAAAAGCTATTTTTAAAATATCTTTTAAAATATATTTCTAAAAGCTCATTTTCTCAACGTTTCAAATTAAGATTAACAGGTGCTGTATGTGTGTGATGGAGGATTTAAGCCCATTTGAGATTCAAGGCATATTTTGTTAATGTATTATTCAATTGAATTGAAACTGAGCTGTGTTTCTCATTTAGGGAAATTTAAAATGTTTGGAGCTGATCACCTTAAGTATGTTTTAAATTGCCAATAACCTTGGGAAGTGTGCCAATTAAATAAGTCACTGTTAGAATGACAGATATGTTGATGTAATAACTAAAAGGGCCCAAGCAAATGTAACTGCGCTGATTCGGAGAAGACTGTTGGAGTATATATGTGAATGTGACCAATTTGAGTGAAAGCTAAGGAACATGCCCGTAGATCTCTCAAATGCTCCTGCACTGTGTGACTTTTTTATGAAGTATGTTTAAGTGAAGTTAAACAAGTGCTTCCTGGACATTGCAGGTTAGCACATTAAAACTGTAAAGAATTTCAGGACTTGAAGGGTTGTGTTTCTCTGAAGAGGTGCTTCAGGGTTTATTAGTGTTGGGGTAAGAGGACTTGGCTATTTTCCACGCTTCAACCAGAAGTGCTCTGCCTCTGTCCATTCTGCTGCTTGATGATTTTCTTTAGAGAAATGCTGCTTTAAAGGGAACAAAGCTTTGCAAAGTAATTTTAGCTCCCTATACTAAGGATTCACCAGGTTCTTAAATGAAGCTTCATATACACACAAAAATAACATATTCACCTAGGATATGAGAATATAAATGAACACTTCTCCCACCAGTCGACTGGAAAAAAAAAAGTGGCACCTTGCCAATACCATTGAAGATCCCTGTCCTCTCCTGGATTTTCCCCTCTTCTTTCTTTATAAGAGAACTACTGTGAATTTTGTGTTAATTACTTCCTTACTTTTCCAACTAGTTTGCCATTTATAATCACATAATTGTTTAAGTGATGTGTTTAGTTTTGCTTATTTGACCTTTTATATAATTATATTTCTCTTTTTTTTTAAACTTGATAGCTTTTACCCATTTTCTGCTGGATTGTTTTAACTGTTTTTGGGAATGTATTATATATTTTATCTGCTTACTGATTTTCAAAAATTGTGTATAGATACTTAGTTTCACTTTGTGCCTTGTAGTTTCCACTCTGTAGTGTCTTTCAATGAAAAGGTGCTTTTATTTTTGATTTAGAAAGTGTATGAATCTTTTATTGTTGAGTTTTTATGTCTTAAGAATTCTCTAACTTTTAGTCTCTGTTTTATTCTAAAAGTTACAAAGTTTGTTTTTGAATTCAAGTCCTCCTCCTACCTTATTCCACCAGGAATGTGTATGGTATGCGGTAGAGATGTGATTTAGTCTTTCCCCACATGAATAATCAGTTGCTATAACATCATTTATTGTAGCAATTTGCTTTCCCAACAGGTAGTACCACCTATATTAATATCACTCTTCTGTTTATGTGTGAGTCTTTTTGTTATTATAGGTCTGTTTTTTTTTTTTTTTTTTTTTGGTGTCAGTGTTACAGTGTCAATAGATTCTTAAACCCAACAGTTTGATAATAGTTAGACAAGTCCTCTGATCTTGTTCTTTAGGAATTTTATGGAAAATTTTGACCCTTTGTTTTTTGTTTTTTGTTTCAATTTTTCTGGGCCTGCTTTGGCTAGAGGCTGTTAGAACCCCAGGCCCTGAGTGTGGCCTGGGGCAACACTTTGTTCTTAGAAACACAAATTAGAATCTGTTCTTTACCTTGAATGTGTGTGTGTTTGTGTGTATGTGTGTGTGTGTGTGTGTTTACAAAAAACCTGGTTGGGATTTTGATGGGAATCACCTTTAAATCTTGAGATTCTTTTAGGAAAAACTATATACTTTTGAGTCTTTCAGTAAACATGGGACTGTCTTATTTTTTAGGTCTGTAATGTCTTTGAGTAAAATTATATAACTATTGTCATAATGGTCTTAATATCTTTTTTAGATTTATATATTTTTAATTGAAGTTGTGAGCTAGAGCTTATTTATTTATTTGCTTATTTTGAGAGACAGGGTGCTCATGTCTGCTGGTTCACTCATCAAATGCCCGCAACAGCTGGTGCTGGGCCAGGATGTAGCTACAAGCTGGAAACTCAACCCAGGTCTCCCACATGGACAGCAGGGACCTAACTGCTGTCTCCTAGGGTGCACATCCGGAAGCTGCAATCAGGAGTAAAACTGGAACTTGAACACATTTCCAGAATGGGATATAGATGTCTTAACTGCAAGGCCAAGTGCCTACCCTTTTATAGCTCTTTAGAACCATTTTCTGGGCTGGTGCTGTGGTGCAGAGCGTTAAACTGCTTTCTGTAGCACTGGCATCTTATCTGGGTGCTGGATCAAGTCCTATCTGCTCCTCTTGCAACCTGATGTGCCTGGGAAAGCAGCAGAGAGGGTCCCTGCACCTGCATTGGAGACTTGGAAGAATATCCTTGCTTTGGCCTGGCCAGGACTGGCCAGTGCAGCCATCTGGGGAGTGAACCAGCAGATTGAAGATCAATCTCTCTCCTCTATGTCTATAACTCTGCCTTTCAAATAAATAAGTTAAAATTAAGAAAGAGTTTTCTCGTTGTTTACTTATATATTTTGATTGTATCCCACCCTTTGCTAAACTCTTTTCAGTTTTTAGTAGATTTTTATAATTTCTGCCAAATAACTTTATTCTTTCTAATATATGTATCTTTAAGTTTGCTATGACCTCTAATGTTTCACTGGTTAGAGTGTGCCATCTGCTGTAGCTTTTTTTCCTTTTTGCCTTGGCTGCTCACAGTCCTCTTATCTTTGGTAAAGAAGTTTGCTTCTGTTCCCAGTTAGACTACGGAGATAGCAGTTGCACATGTTAATGAAGGATTCTTCTGCATTGTAGGTGATTTGTGTCTGTTGTTCAGATGGTGATTTGTTAATGCTAAATTGACCTTGTATTCTCAGAACAAACCCAACATGGTCATTGTTCTCTCTCAAAGAAATTACTGAGTTTTGTTTGCTACTGTTTTGTTACAGGATTTGTGCATTTATGTTAAAGACTGAAAATAACCTTGTGTAATTTTGTTATCAAGGTTATTTTGCTGCCATAAAATGGATTGAAAAATATGACTTCAGTATCTGAAGTTCATTGATTTTTATGATTTGTGTAAGTTACTGTCTTTTACTTTCCTGACTATGAAGAAGCTGAGTCAGTCCTATAGTCCTGTAATGGGGATCTTCTTTTTGGTTCTGTTTTCATAATGTGTTGGTTATCTTAGTGTTCAGTCAAGTAGCCCAATCTCTTCATATATCTGGTTGGTTTTGGGTTTTTTTTCTCATTTAATTTTTTAAGAAATGTATTAGTACATAGATTCTCTGGGTCACAGCAAATGCATGATAGTTACTATAACACACAAATGCATAATGACTATAATATGGTTCTCATTTTAATGTGATATTAATACAAAGAGAACAGATTCATTGTAGTTCACAGATAGGATTCTGAGACTGTAATGATACTTCCCTCTCTCTCCTTTCCTCCCTCCTTCCAGCTCTCTCTCCCTTTCTTTTATTCTTAATTTTTGAGATAACATTTTTAATTTACATTATAATAAAAGGCTTAAAGCTCCACTAAATAAAGAGTTCAACAAGTAAAAAGACCCTAGTTCAGCAGGAATATAGGCAAGGGCTATAAACAATAACCAAGTGAAAACAGCAATTTCACTCATGTATAGTAAATTTTAAATTAGTCACAGATCATCAAAGCTATATATCATTCTTAACCCTTGGTTTGATAAAGATATAAAACAGTTTGCAAAACTATACTTGCAGCAGTGCATTTCTTTCCTTTTTGTTTTTTGATTTTTTTTTTCCCTTTTTCTTTGAGGTCCCACATATATGGGAGAATTTGTAGTATTTGTCTTATATGTCGAACTGATTTCGCTCAACGTGAGGTCCTCCAGTTGCATCTATTTTTTATTCAAATGATAACATCTAAATGTTCATTGTTTTTTATAGCTAATTCCACTGTATGTGTGTGTACACACCACATTTACTTTATACATTCATCTGATAATGGACACTTTGGTTGATTGCATATTTTGGCTATTGTGACTCGTGCTGCTGTGAACATGGTGGTGTAGGTATCTCTTTGATACCGCATGTTCATATGTTTTGGATGTATACCCAGTAAATAGGATTTCTGTTTCATATGTCAAGTCTGTTTCTAGTTTTTAAAGAAATCTCCATATTGTTTTCCATAATGGCTGCACTAATTTATAGCCCCACCAATAGTGTGTAAGAGTTCCCCATTCTCCACATCCTGTACATCATTTGTTACTTTCTGTGACAGAGGTGAGGTGATATCTCATTGTGGTTTTGATTTGCATTTCTCTAATGGCTAGTGATATTGAGTATTTTTCATATATTTGTTGGCCATTTGTACTTCTTTTGAGAACTATTTCTTTAGGTCCTTTGCCCATTTCGTAACTAGTTTGGTTAGTTTTTTGTTAAGTTTTTGGGTTACTCATATGTTCTAGATACCAATCTTTTATTGGATAAGTAGCCTACACATATCTCTTCCCATTCTGCTGGATGTCTTTTCACTTTATTACCATATGGAAGTTTCTAAAGTTTGATATAATCCCACTTGTCTACTTTTACTCTTGCTGCCTGTGCTTTGGGGGGAGTCTTATCTAAGAACTAATCACCTACACCAATGTCTTCAAGTGTTTCCTCTCCATTTTCTTCCAGCAACTTCATAATCCTGGGTACTATGAGACTTTGAGGTCTTTGATCCATTTTGAGTTGGTTTTTGTATATTGTGAAAGGTAGGGATCTAATTTCATTCTTTCTGCCAGCACCATTTATCAGAGATTATTCTTTCTCCAGTGTATGGTCTCAGCACTTTTGTCAAAATCAGTTGGCTGTATGTATGTGGATTAATTTCTGAACTCTCTATTCTATTCCAACAATATATATGTCCATTTTTGATGCCAGTATTATGCTGTTTTCATTACTAGAACTTTATAGTATGCTCTGAAGTCATATGCTTCCAATTTGATTTTTTTTGTTTGGGATTGGTTGGCTTTTGTGATTCTGTATGAGTTTTAGGACTTTTTTTTATTCTATAAATAATGTAATTGGTATTTTGATAGAAATTGCTTGAATCTGATTGCTTTGGGTAGACAGACATCTTAATGATGCTGGTTTGTCCAATTTATGAGCAAGGAATATCTTTCCATTTTTTTGTGTCCTTGATTTCTTTCACTAGTGTTTTATAATTTTCATTGTAAAGATCTTTCATTTCTTTGGTTAAATTTATTCATAAGTATTTGATTTTTTTTTAGTGGCTATTGTGAATGGTGTGGGGACCCATGGATAGGCTTGCCATGGGACCCCCCATGCTGGGCTTGGCTTATAGCAGTAATGCGGATGTAGCAGCTGATTGAACTTTCCATCTAGCTGAGGACTGTGGTAAACAACAAGATGGTGCTGATGCCCTGCCTGCTGTGTGACTCCACAGCTGATCGTGATCAGGTGCCGGATTGGAGAGCTCTGTGCATGGACTGTAATTGATTGACTGTGATTGGTTGAATTCTGGATATAAGCGGAGAGCGAGAGAGAGAAGGGGGCACGCCAGCTTTCCCCCTTAAGGAATGTGCGCGCCATCTCTACCCCTTCTCCAGGTCCCCCACTCTCTTTCCCACTCCTTCTAAGTAAAAGTCTTTTGAAGACCGATTAACTGCGAGCAGTGCCGTTCCTTTTGCAGCCAAAGGAGCTGACAAATGGAATTTCTTTCTTGATTTCTCTTTCACTGAGTTCATCATTAGTATATAAAAATGTACTTTTTTTGCATTTTTTGTAACCTGAAATGACTGAATTGGTTTATCAGTTCTAATCGCTTTATTTTGAAGGTTTTATTTAATGAATACAAATTTTCATATGTACAGCTTTTAGGGATATAGTGTTTCTTCCCCCCATTCTTACCTTCCCACCTGTACTCCCATACCACCTCCCACTCCCTCTCCATTCCATTTTCCATTAAGATTCATTTTCAATTGACTTTATATACAGAAGACCAACTTTTTACTAAGGACAGATTTAAACTGTTTGCACCCACACAGACACACAAAGTATAAAGTACAGTTAGAAGACAAATTTTATGATTAATTCTCATAGTATAACTCATTAAGGACAGAGGTCCAGCATGGGAAGCAAGTGCACAGTAACTCCTGTTGTTGATTTAACTGACACTCTTATTTATGATGTCAGTGATCACGTGAGGCTCTTGACATGAGCTGCCAAGGCTATGAAAGCCTTTTGAATTCACAAACTCCATTGTTTTTAGACAGGGCCATATGCAAAGTGGAAGTTCTCTCCTCCCTTCAGAGAAAAGTACATCCTTCTTTGATGGCCCCTTCTTTTCACTGGGGTCTCACTCAGAGATCCTTCATGCAGAACCATTTTTGCCACTATGTCTTGCTTTTCCATGCCTGAAATGCTCTCATGGTGTTTTCATTCAGGCCTTTAGGGCTGATTCTGAGGTCACAGTGCTATTTAGGGTGTTTGCCATTCTGTGAGTCTGCTGTGTGGACTGATTCCCATGTTGGAACTTTATCTCCTTTGTAATTCTATCTATTGTTATTACCAGGCACTTGATCTTATTTATGTGATCCCTTTGACTAATGGTCCTGTGTATATGGTCAATTCCATACTTAATATCACTTTTCTTTTTTTTCATTTTTTTTATTTAATAAATATAAATTTCCAAAGTACAGCTTACGGATTACAATGGCTTCCCCCTCCATAACTTCCTTCCCACCTGCAACCCTCCCATCTCCCACTCCCTCTCCCATTCCATTCACATCAAGATTCATTTTTAATTCTCTTTATAAACAGGAGATCAATTTAGTGTATATTAAGTAAAAAAACAGTTTGCACCCACACAGAAACATAAAGTGTAAAATATTGTTTGAGTACTAGTTATAGCATTAATTCACATTGAACAACACATTAATATCACTTTTCTAATAGCTTTTGGTGGAGTTATTGGGTTTTTCCATGTGCAGCAGCATCATTGTCACCTGCAAACATGGATATTTTGACTTCCTCCTTTCCAATTCTGTTGCCCTTTCTTTCTTTCTCCTCCCCAATTGTTCGTGCTAATACTTCCACTACTATATTGACATCCTTGGCTTGTTCCAGATTTGAAGGGAAATGTTTTTAGCTTTTCCATGTTCAATATGATATTGGCTGTTGGTTTGTCATATAAAACCTTTATAACTTTGAAGTATGTTCCTTCTGTACCTTATTTATGGAAGGTTTTTTTATCATGAAGGGATGTTGAATCAAACTCTTTTCTGTGCATCTATTGAGAATACTGTATGGTTTTTATTCTTCATCCTTTTGCTGTGATTTATGACATTAATTTGTGAATGTTGACCCACCCTTGCATCTCCAGGATAAATCCAACTTGAGGATGATGTATGGTCTTTTTAATGTTGTTTTGGATTTAGTTTGTAGTATTTTGTTGAGAATTTTTGCATCTGTATTCATCAAGGATATTGGTTGGTAGCTTTCATTCTGTGTCTTTGTTCAGTTTTGATATTAGTGATGCTGACCTCATAAAAACTTTGGCAGAGTTTAATCTTTTCATTTAAGTTGTACAAATTGCATGTATTTCATATATACAGACTTAGGAACATAGTGATACTTCCCACCTTACTCTCCTTCCCACCCATGGCCAACCCTTCTTTTAATCTTATTCAATATTATGGAATAATATAAAAAGTGTTGGAGTTAGTCCCTCTTTAAATGTTTTATAGCATTCAGTAGTAAAGCTATTGGGTCCTGGACTTTCCCTTGATGGAAGACTTTTAGTTATGCTTCAATCTTGTTGTTTGTCATGGGTCTGTTTAGATTTTCTATATCTTCTATATTTAGTTTTGGTAGGTTATTTGTGTCCTGGAATTTTCCAGGTTTTTAGCATTATAGTTTTTCATGGTAGTTTAAGATCCTTTCTATTTCAGTGGTGTCAGCTGTAGTGTTTTCTAGCTCTAATTTTGAGGTTTCTTTTCTTTGTTAGTCTGGCCAAAGGTCTACTTATTTTTTTAATCTTCTCAAAAAACCAGCTCTTTTTTTAGTTTCAATTACATTTATTTCTGCTCTGCTTCCTAATATTTCTCTCTTCCTGCTGATTTTGGATTTGGTTCATGTTTTTCTTTTTCATGCATCATTAGATAATTTATTTGAGATATTTCTTTTATTAACACAAACACTTGTTATAACTTCTCTCAATATTGCTTTTGCTGTGTGCAACAGATTTTTGATATGTTATATTTTTATTTCAAGAAAATATTTTCTTTTTAATTTTTTCAGTGAACCATTGATCTTTCCAGTAGTATGTTGTTTAGTTCCCATATATTAGTAAATGTTCTGTTTTTAGTTTTATTCCTTTGTGCCTGGGAAGGTAAGTGGTATGATTTCAGTCTTTTTAAATTTGCTGAGACTTGATTTGTGGCCCAGTATATAGTCTGTCCTAGATAATGTTCCATGTGCTGATGAGATGAATGTATATTCTGTAGCAGTTGGGTGAAATGTTCTGTAAATGTCTAGTAAGTCCATTTGCTTGGTAGTTTACTTCAACTACAGTGTGTCTTTGTTGATTTTCAGTCTGGGTAATCTGTCTATAGATGAGAGTGGGGTGTTGAAACCATCCACAGTTATTTTATTGGAGTCTTTCTCTGAACCCTGAAGGTCTAATACTATTTGCTGTATATATCTGGTGGTCTTGTATTGGGTGTGTATATATTTTTGATTGCTATGTTTTCTTGATTAATCAATCCATTTATCAAAATACAATGTTCTCCTTTTAATTTAAAGTCTGTTTTGTTTGATATGAGAATAGCTACTCCTGTTTGATTTTAGTTTCCTGGTATATATTTTTCAGCCCTTCACTCTCAGTTTATGTGTATCTTTATTTGTGAAGTGAGTTTCTTGGAGGCAGCATATAGTGAAATGTGGTTGTTGTTGTTGTTGTTTTAATCAGTTCTGCCCATCTGTATCTTTTGGCTGGGGAAGTTAACCCATTTGCATTCAAGGTTAGTATTGATTGATAAGAACCAACACCTGTCATTTTGTCGATTGGCTGCTGATTGTATGTGCTCAGTTAGTGAATTTGGTGGTATCATGTGTTTTCATTATGTTTACTTCTAACGTAATAATGTCCTTCATGATTTGCTGTAAGGCTGGTGTGGTGGTGGTGAATTCTCTCAGTATTTCCTTACCTGGGAAATACCTGATTTCTTCTTCACTTCTAAAGGATGCCTTCACTGGACTACAAGTTTTAAGACCTTGAATATATCGTCCAATTCTCTTCTAGCTTGGAGGGCTTCTGCTGAAGATTCTGATGTTAGTCTAATTGGCTTTCCTTTATGTGTAATTTGATGCTTTTTTCTCAACTTTTGACAATTTGATGACAGTATGCCTTGGAGAAATCTTTTTTGGTTGAGTCTGTGTGAAGTCTTCTGAGCTTCCTTTATCTGAGTGTGTATGTCTCTCTCAAGACCTGGGGAATTTCAACTATTAAGTTCATTTAGCAGGTTCTCCACAACTTTTTCTCCTCTTCTTCAGGAATCCCTTGAACACAAACATTTGGTCATTTGATGATATCCTATATTTTCTGGAGACGCTCTGCATTCGTTTCTCTTTATTTTTGTCTGATTGGGTTATTTCAGAAGTCTTGTCCTGCATGTCAGAAGTTCTTTCCTCCACTTGGTCTATTCTGCTATTAAAGCTATCCATTGTATTTTTATTTCATTGAAAATTTCATCTCCAAAATCTCTATTTCTTAATGATTTCTATCTCATTAGTGAGTTTTTCATTCACATCACTCATTGATGTCTTCATTTCTTTAAGCTGTCTATTCTCTTGCATCAATGAGCTGATCTCTTGCATCATGAGCTTCCTTGTAATCACTACTTTAAATTCTATTTCTGGCATCTCATAGTTCCTTCAGATCAGGATCTAATTCTGGAGAACTGTTGTGTTCATTTGGAGGTGTCATGCGTCCTTCTCTGTGTTTTCCATGTCCCTCTATTGACATCTGCACATTTAGCATGATAGTTCCTTCTTTATGAAGTAGGTTTTATTGGAAAAGAGTTTAGATGGAATTCAGGGTATCAGTCGGTTTGTTTTGGCTTTGGTTCTAGGTAAGCCCAGAAGTGTAGACTCTTGAGTGATTTCTTTTGTTTTACCCAACATCAGCTGTGTCTATAGGTGACATGATGGTCTAGCCTGCTACAGCTCATAGGGGTAGAAATGTAACTTTGAGGTGAACGTGGGCTTCGTGGATTGCGCATCTTCAGTCCCCGGAGAGTTCAGTGTCAGTAACTCTGGGGACTGTGATAGCCAGGGCCTTGTCCTTGGTGCTACAGGAGACAAAGGTGGCTGTTCCCTTGCCCCACTGACAAGCCAGAGTGATGCTGGGACTTGTGGCACCAGTAGCTGTAGTTAGGAGTGTGTAATCTGGATGGACTCTTTTTCAGGTCCTGCTAGGGGGGTGCAGCTGGTGTTGGGGCTTATAACACCAACAGCCCTAGTCCCTGGACTGGGGGATGTGAACTAAATCCTGCCGCAGTCCTACAGGGTGGCTACAAAGAATACAGGGTATTTTGCACAGGCAGATATGGGTCTGAGTGGTGGAATGAAGGAGGGTTCTTCCCTAGATCCTACTGGATAGATTCTAGTGGGTTTGAGGAAATTAGTACTAATTGTTATAGTCCTGGTGTTGCTGGATATAGTGGAGTCATTACCTTTATCTCCTAGGGTGGGACCCAGGTATTGGGGATAGTGGTAGCCACCTATCTGAAGCAGAGCGACAGATACAGCACGGCGGATATCATGAGTGAATAGATTACTACAAGCATTGTAATACCAGTATGAACAGTACTGGTTCTGCAAGGCACAGATGAGACTACCCCCAGTTCTCACAGGGCATGTAAGATTGTTGCTGGGGTTCCTGCCTGGAATTCCCAGCACATGAGCTGGCAGGTACAAAGGGAACTTCTTTATGTTGGGTCCAGATTTTTTTTTTTTTATGACAGGCAGAGTTAGAGAGCAAGAGACAGAGAGAAAGGTCTTCCTTTTTCCGTTGGTTCACCCCCCAAGTGGCTGCTATGGCTGGCTGGTGCATTGTGGCTGGCACGCTGCGCCAATCTGAAACCAGGAGCCAGGTGCTTCTCCTGGTCTCCCATGCAGGTGCAGGGCCCAAGAACCTGGGCCATCCTCCATTGTACTCCTGGGCCACAACAGAGAGCTGGACTGGAGCAACCGGGACAGAATCCGGCGCCCCAACCGGGACTAGAACCCGGGGTGCCAGCCCTACAGGTGGAGGATTAGCCTACTGAGCCACGGCACCGGGGAGTGGGTCCAGATTTTTTATGGGCTGCTGCTGCTAGCCCCAAGAAACTGAGGGGAACCCCCTTGCAGCTTTGGGGCTTTATGCCTAACCTTCCACAGAGGCAGAACGCAGGGGATCTGTTCTCTGCCTTGCAGTTGCCCTGATCTGGCTTTGGTCACTTCTAGTAGCTGTAGAACGGAGATCAGCTGTGTGGATGCTCTTCAAGGATAGGGGAGTAGGGGAAGGCAGTGTGGCTTCGACCCCAGTTAGTTCACCAGGATGTGAGTGACTGGAATTCTCACTCAGCTAAAGCTGCTGGTGGCGGGGCATGTGGCGGCTTCTCCCGACCTTGACTTGGGAAGGTGATGACTCCCAGCTGCAGCAGCATGTCTGTCTGAGTTCCTCACTGTCCCGTGGAGTCTGGTCTGTGCTGTTACTTCTCCAGTGAAAATTTGTTAGCCCCTGGAAACATCCTTTTTTTTTAATATATATATTGTTTTATAGCTGAAGTGCTATAAAAGTGTGCTTTCCACTATTCAGCCATCTTGGATCTCTTCTCTTTTTGAGTGCTAAACAGCTTATATGAAACCTGTTATTCTTACTAAAATTTACAATTGCATCTGATGGAAGTTTGGAGTCACCATTTCTTCTTAACCTTACTTAGTCCAGTTTTAGGGATTGAGGTGTTATAAGAATTGGTCTTTAGATTTTATAAGGATCAGTCTACTTCTAGTTGATCTTTACCAGAAAACAGGGAAGATGGACAGGTTACCGCCAAAGGATCATCCGTAAAATTTACAGTTGACGTCAGCATAAATGATGGAAGCCAGAAGGCAATGAAATGTTCTTAATTATAATTTTTGATTTACACAATACTAGAATAATGTTTTTAATTCTTCCTGTCTGGACCTGAAAGACTGTCCAGTTTCTCAGCTTCACAATCTTCCACAGTTGATAAAAGCCCCTTGGGAGAAACAAATCCAATTGCCATATCAGCTGTGTGGAATTTCTCCTCTCCAAGATTTTAGGACACTAATTCTTCAATCATTTTTGTATCTGCAGTACTTACAAACAGGTGTTTGGTGTGTTCAGCTTTTCTCCAGTCTGTCATGATCAGAAGTTGAATTCCTTCTGCATCTTCTATTATAGTCTCCAATTTTATGCTGAAATTTGTAATTTGGTCTCTTCAAACCTAAGCATAATTATTTAAAATCTTATAATAAATTCAGTATCTGGAGTACCTGTAGGTATCTTTCAGCTTTTTTTGGTTCTCGTTATTTTCTCTTTGTGTAGCTTATTATTCATATGAAGTATCTGAAAAATATTATTTTGGGATTTACAATGATGTGACCTTCTTCCAGACAGCATTTATATTTCCTGCTTTTAGCACCTGGGGAGCCTAAAAATGCTGGCCTCCCTAGCCCTCTGCTCAGCCTTTCAGATTCCTGTTCTGGAATTAGCAAATGACCCACAGGAAAAACCGCCAAGTTGTTCTTAACCCTCTGAATTTCTGTGTTCTTTCACGTCTTGACCAAAACTTCCTTACTGCTATGTGTTTATGTGTGTTCTTAATATCTGCAAGCTTTTTTTTTTTTTTTTTTTTTTTTTTGTGGGAAGATTGATCTGAATTTACCTGGTCCATTTCCGTCACCCCCGGAAGTGGAAATCTCCAACATAGAGCCTTTTAAAAAGCAGTCATTACTACTATGTGCCTTGACTTTATTGATAAAACCTTCATGAAAGGCAGCATAGGAATAGTAAAAACACTGCAGGCTTGGTCACTTAACTGGGGTTTGAGTCATAACTCTACTATTCACAAGCTCTTAACTAGTACTACTAATTTCTCTGCTCAGTTATGTTGCTCAGTTATGATGCTCTTCCCTATTATGCCTGTATCATCTATCTCATAGAGTGATTGCAAGATTATGAGTTAAAATACACAAAATAGCTAGCGAGAGCAACTTGGTACAAGTGCTTCAATATGCATTAACCACTGGTATCTTCTTGTACCCCTACTTCCAGACTTTCCTCATAATATTTGTCTTGCTCAGAGTTTGGACTTTCTCCTTTTTTATTTCCTTCAGGTGATTCTAGTCACAAGATTCCTATTTCAAACTTTGAATCCGGGCGTGACCAAGCAACTGTGTTAAAAAGTCTCTATAGATTTATTCATCCAAACTCAGGGAACTGGCCACCCATCTACTGCAAGGTAATTTCCAGTTAAGTCCTTTTGAAATACCCATTTAGAAAATAGAAGATCCATACAGATCTACAAAAGAAAGAATTTTTGCTTGTGTAGTCACTATGTGTGTTAAAAATTGTTTTCATTGTAATTAAGTATAATGCCTTTTCTTTCAAATTCTTCTGATTCCAGACGGATTTTGAAGACTATAAAAACTGCATGTATTTCTCCTTTGATAGATCTCATGGTTTTTTAATTCCTACTTTTGGTATATCTACAATGTGTTTTTACCCTAACAAGTGGATGATCCATTCTGTACATCTGTCCTTCCAAGCAAACTTTGTACCACTCTATCCAAACTTTGTAGCATTCTTTTGTCTCCATTTTTGTATGATTTACAGACTATATCCTTTATTTTATCTCAATTATTCAAGGCCAGGAGTCAAAGAATTGGGTTTTAACCTTGCTACTAATAACTATGAGTAGATTACCTGCTTTTTTCTGAACATTGATTTCTTCATTTGTCTACCCTAACATTCACTTTGTTTTCATAAAGTATGTTAATATTGCTATATAAATGTACTTGAGTAATAACAGCAGTAGTCTTTTCTAATGTGTGTGGTTTTTTAAAAATTCTCATTTGGTTATCCCGGACTGCAGTGTCTCCCTCTCGTAATTCCACCCCACCCCCCATGTGGGACAGCATTAATTAAAAATAAGGCAAGAAAAAAAAAACAAGTAATTTTTTTCCCTTTCTGCAGTCTGATGACAGAGCCCGAGTCAACTGGTGTTTGAAGCATATGGCGAGGGCATCAGGTGGGTAAAACTCTGAGTCACTCTGAAGAGTGGTGTGCAGCATCTGTATTTTTCCATTTTGATAGACATGTTCTTGGTGTCTAAATTTACTAATCGTATATGTTTTTCTCTTTACTAATGGAAGAAATAAGGCAGAATCTAGAACTTCTCACCGTAGAGGACCTCGTAGTGGGAATCTACCAGAAAAAATTCCATAAGGAGCCCTCCAAGACTTGGGTTCGAAGCCTCCTAGATGTGGCCATGTGGGATTATTCTAGCAACACAAGGTATTGAGAGTGATTTTGTAATGTGTAGTGATTTTGACATCTTTTCTGAGCTGAGAAAATGTGGTAGGACTAGCCATTTTTGCCTTTCTATACAATATTTTCCTATGAAACCTTGGCAATGTTGTATGTGCTTGAATATAAAATTATATTGATTTCCAGATATATTGTTACTTTGTACCACTAAAAACAAAACCTACCAGATAAACCAATTGTCCTTTCTTATCACCTACTATTTCTATACTATTGAAAGAATGGTTTTAGATTTATTTAGACAGTTTTTTTGTTATGTAGAACATTTGCCCTTATGAATAAAGGAATATGTAAGTGAACATGAGTAAATTGTTTTTAAAAATAATTTTAGACTTAAAAATTGAAAGAATAGTAAAAAATTAAATCTCTCATGTTCCCCAATTTAAACATTTTAATAGATTTTCTTTATAATTTTGCTTCTAAACATACACAGAAGTACTTCAAAATGTTCATGGAAAATACATATTATGAAAAAACTATGCAAGGACCTCAAAATTCTTTTGCATATAATGAACTTGTCTTTTGATCACATTTTTCCACAAGCTGTTTTGAAGTACTCTCATACATACTTTTTCTAAACCACTTGAATAAGTTGCTCTCATCATGTCTATATCAAAATACTTCAGATGTGTTTCCTAAATTCCATAGTATAATTATCATAATCAGGATACTGTCATTGACATAATACTATTATCTAACCTGAAGACCATATTTTGTTACTTGTTGCAATAATGTCTTTTATAATCAAAAAAAAAAATCTATAGTCGAGTCCAGTGTTTATGTCTGTTTTCAGTCCTTTAATATATAACATTTTTGTCTTAATTTGACTTTCACTATTGTGATAATTTTGAAGGATACAGTACATTCATTTCATAGAATGTTTTTCAGTTTGACTTGGTCTGCATTTCCTCATGGTTAGATAGGGCTATGTATTTTGGGCTAGAATGTCACAAAAATGTTTCCTTTCAGTATATCATATCTGGAACTATGATGTTACTTTGTCCAATAACTAATAAACTGATCACTTAGGATAGTGTCTGTCAGGTTTCTCTGAAAAAGTTCTGTTTTCCACCTTATATAATAGGTAAGTATTTTGTAGAAAAATACTTTGAGTTTAGGTATATACTCTGTTCCTCAAGTTTTCAAGTGTGATCTTTAGCATCCATTGTTGATTTGCCTGAATCAAATGTTGTCTGAAACGGTGATTGTTCTAATTCAGTTATTTCCCCACTTATTAGTTGGCATTCTGCTGTAAGGGAGAGCTTTTAATTTTCACTCATTTATAGTTATATAAGGTTTGGATTCATGAATTCCTGGATTTTTTAAAAGATTGATTTATTTATTTGAAAGTCAGAATAATATATAGAAAGGGAGAGACAGAGATCTTCATCCACTGGTTCACTCCCCAAATGGCCACAAGGGCCAGGGCTGGGCCACACCAAAGCCAGGAGCCAAGAGCTCCATCTTAGTCTCTCACGTGGGTGCAGGGACCCAAGCACTTGGGCCATCTTCTGCTACTTTCTCAGGCACATTAACAGGGAGCTGGATCAGAAGTGTGCAGCCAGGACTTGAACAGCCACCCATTTGGGACGCTGTTGCTGCAGATGACTGCTTAACCCACTTGCCACCATGCCAGCCCCAAATTCCTATTTTATTAAAAGGATTATAATCTGTTACTTTTATAACTTATTTTTATGCGCAAGTTGTTCCATATATGGCCGGTGGAATCCCTTCAAGCTGTGGGTTTTATCATTTTGACAGTTCCTCATCATTTGAGCACTTCTTTGCTTTCTGTCACAGTATTTTCTAGACTTATCTAGTACTTTGTACTTGTACTTTGCTCCAACCTTGGGTTAGCCATTTCTCCAGTGATCCCTGGTTTCTTTAAGACAGGATTGGGGTACTGAGTATTTTGAGAGATAGGATCTGAGTGCTAGATGTACTCATGCCTTACAAGGTCCTTTTAATGGAGAGAGATGGAAAATATATGTGTGTGTATAAATACATCTTCCAGAGAATTATGTGGCTGGGCTTCTTGCTCACTTTTATCTCACCATGAGTTCATACTGAACTTACAATTCCCAATCAATGCCCTGGAATTCCTTAGTTTTCTACTTTTCTGTTTTTGTATTTCCTGTTTCTGAGAGTGAGAAACCTTGCTATAAGTATTTTTACTTTGTTCAGTCCTGCAATACATTGAAAGAAGTTTCAGAATGAGAGGATACCTATGTACAAAAAAAAAATACAGTAGTTTAGGATTTGTTTGCCATTAGTTTTAGTCTGAGAGTATATTTTATATTTAGTCAGAATAATATTTTCAGAAGTCATTTGAGATATTTGTCTTAACCCCCTTGGGTATAGTTGAATTACATCTTATTGTTTACATTCAGTGTTTGGTTTTTCCCATTTCTGTTGACTTAGATTTATTTTTTTATTTGAAAGGTAGAGCTTTAGAAAGAGGGAGAGAAAGAGGGAGAGGGAGGGAAAGAGAGAAATCTGTCTACCAGTTCACTCCCCAAATGGCCATAGGGGCTGCTGGGCCACATGAAAACCAGGAGCCAGGAGCTTCCTCCAGGTCTCCCACGTGGGTGCAGAATCCCAAGCACTCGAGCCATCTTCCCCAGCTTTCCCAGGCACATTAATCAGGAACTGGATTAGAAGATGAGCAGCCAGACTTGAATCAGCAACCACAAGGGATTCTGGCATCGCAGGCAGCAGCTTAACCCGCTCTGCCACAATGCCAGCCCCTGATCTTTTGAATGTGTAAAACGTTACAACAATTTCAACAAAAATGGGTTTTCAGACACGTCACTCATTTCATTCTAGCCCCATGAAAAAGTTTGTTGGAATTAAAATTAAAAGATAATTTGGGAAGAACTAAAGTCTTTATGTTGAGGGGCCAGCGCTGCGGTGCAGCAGGTTAATGCCCTGGCCTAAAGCGCTGGCATCCCATATGGGCGCCGGTTCAAGACTTGGCTGCTCCTCTTCCAATCCAGCTCTCTGCTATGGCCTGGGAAAGCAGAAGAAGACGGCCCACGTCCTTGGGCCCCTGCACCCACGTGGGAGACCCGGAAGAAGCTCCTGGCTTCAGATTGGCGCAGCCCCGGCCGTTGCGGCCAATTGGGGAGTGAACCTCGGATGGAAGACCCCTCTCTCTCTTTCTCTCTCTCTCTGCCTCTCTGCCTCTCCTCTCTATGTGTAATTCTTTCAAATAAATAAATCTTAAAAAAAATAGTCTTTATGTTGAGTTGTATATAAACTGTATCCAAAGGGATGTCTTTCGATTATTCAAATCTACTTTGTGTCTTTCATATGTTTTGAAGTTTTTCCCCCCACGGACTGCATATCTTGGATAGATGCATCTTTATGGCACAGTTCCTTGATAACTTTGTTTATTTTGTGGAAATAGGTTTGAGTAGGCTTTCTAAATCTAATTGATAAAGTTTGAAAGTCTGTATTTTCCTTAGAAATTGTACATTTTGAACTTATATTTATGGCTAAATTTGTTTTCAGATTTACGTAAAGGTCTACTAGGAAGTATTTCTGCTTCAGGGGTGGTTTATCCTGTCAGTTCTGTGTGTGTGTGCCCCCACCTTTGCTGCCTTTGCCAGTGCATTGTCTAGATCTAGGTTTCTCTTAATTCTCTTCTTCATGGATTTCTTTTATCTTTCTCTCTACTTTGGATATTTTAAAACTAATTTTTGGGGGTCTAGGAATTTAATTATCTTTTGTTTGATTTTTACTAGTGTTTAGTAGAGCAAACCTTCTTTTAAGTATTCACAATGAATCCTGTACATTCTGACATCCAATATTTTCATTGTCATTTTAAACAAATTTTGTCATTTCAGACTCAATCAGAAGTTAAAAACGGGGTATAAAAATCTAGATAGAAAAGCTTTTCTGTTTTTGCTTTTCTTAGTACGTTCTAGTGTTTTTGCATTGCGATTAAAGAGTGTTTATAATATATCTACTCCATGGAAGTTACTGGTGTTTTTGTTTTTTGTTTTATTTTGCTATCTTTGTATGTAATCAGTTTTTGTGGCTATCTAAGGACATCTGAGAATGTTACTTTCAGGATATGGCATTTGAGAGATATCCATATAAGATCACATTAATTATGTTGTTATATTTTGTTCAGGTGATCTATGCCATGAGATATTGTTAGAGGCAAAACTGTTATGTAACTGGATATTTTTAAAAAGGATGGATTTATTTGTTTAAAATTAGAAGGAAAGAAAAGGAGGAGAGATCGTCTTCCCGTCCCATCTACTGGTTCACTCCCCAAATGCCCCCAACAGTTGGGGTGGGGCCAGGCTGAAGCCAGGAACCAGTAATTTTATCCAGATCTCTCACAAGGGTGACAGGAACTCAACTATTGCTGCTGCTTAACAGAAAGTTGTATTAGAAATGAAGATGAGGGCAGGTGCTGTGGCTTAATGGGTTAAGCCATTGCCTGCTGTGCTGCCTTCCCATATGGGCACCAATTTGAGTCCCAGCTGCTCCACTTCCAATCTAACTCTGCTATGGCCTTGGAAAGCAGTAGAAAATGGCCCAAGTCCCTGGGCCCCTGCACCCAAGTGGGAGACCCAAAATCCTGGCTTTCGATTGGCAGAGCTTCAGCCATTGCAGCCATCTGGGGAGTGAACTGGAGGAATGGAAGGCTCCCCCTTCCCCCCTGTAACTCTGCCTTTCAAATAAAAAAAATAAATGAAGATGGAACTGGGGCCAGTCTTGTGGTGTTGCTGGTGGGGCCTCTGCCTGCAATGCTGGCATCGTTTATGGGCACTGGTTTGCTCCCCAGCTGCTCTGCTTCTGATCAGGCTACCTGGTGATGGCCTGGAGAGGGGTTGAGGAAGAATAGTCTTCCCCAGTGTTTGGGGCCCTACTGTCTACCCATGTTGGATACCTGGATGAAGCTCCTGGCTCCTACCTTTGGCCTGGCCCCAGTACTGGCTATTATGGCCATCTGGGGAGTGAACTATCAGATGGAAGACACCCCTCTCCTTGTGTGTGTATATGTATCTGTGTTTGTCTCCTCATCTCTGTGACTCTAACTTTTGAATAAATAAATTTTTTAAGGTAATGAAGATGAGATTTAATCCCAGGCACGTTAATATGGGATGTGGTTGTGCCGAGTGGGAGTTTAATTCACTCTACCAAAATATCTGTCCCTCATAATGAACTGTGTTTGACAGAATGGCTCTGTCTTTAATTGAGCTTCACAATATAAGATTCCAGCATATAGTGTTGTACAAGGGAGTTTGGGTTGTTAGGAAATGTAGAAGTTGTGATTAGAATCTGATAGTATAAGTAGGTTTCTTGAATCCCTACCAAAAGATCTTAAAGTAAGTTTTTGTTAAGCGTTCTTTCTAGCTCTAGAAGTAGATATGCCTTATATTGGTGAAATTGAGTACAGTTGGATAATTATTAGAATCTTAAGCAGATTGTTAGTAAGTGTCATGTTACTTTGGATACTAGAATTATAGCTTTTAATCCCATTCTCCTAATGTTTCTTATCATAATTGTCCTGGGATAAATTCATTGTTATTGACCTAACTAAAACATCATAGCCTCTACTGAATTTACAAACATGTATTGAACCTCTTTTTTGGTGAGCAGAGTTAATGTGGTCCCTGTCTTCATGAAAGTAACAGTTAATGTAGGAAAAAGGTGTTTATTAAATAACAAAATTAATTTTAGCTTGTGACAGTAGTGTTAAGAAGGAAATCAACAGGGTGTTGTCATAGCGAAGAGTATGCACAAAGTGGACCACTTTATAGAATGATCCAAGATGAGTTTTGGGGGTATAATATGAAAGCTGAGAACTGAAACAGGAGAAAGGTGTAGCCAGGACAAAAAAATGGGAAGAATGTCTTGGGCAGACAGATTGAAAGGCTTTGAGGCCCAAACTTGTGTTTACTGGAAAGTGTTAGACGTCATTATGACTGGGGAGTGGTGAGCAAAGAGGAGAATTCATAGGCTGAGGTTGAAGAAATGAGGTCTTGTTAGCCACGGGAGGAGAGTTTACCAGGTAGGGAAATAATGGATGAGTTTTTGTTTGTTTGTCTTTTTAAGATCTCTGAGTTTGTAGTGTTAAGTATTGGAAAGAGGCAAGAAAAGACTTAGAGATCCTGAGATTACCTGATGGTTTCTGTATTCCAAGCAATTGATGACTTGGACTAAGGCAGTAACTATAGAGTTGGAGACAAATATATAGATTTCATGTTGGTTAAAAATCAGTGCACCTTGCTGATGGACTATGCATAGAGAGAATGGAAAGAAAGAGTAACAGACGACATCTGGGTGGATGGGGCAGAGAAGAGCAAGTTTAGAATGTTCTGAGGCGCTGGGTGAGGCATCAGATCTGGACATCTATGGGCAGCCCCAGGCCTGGAGCACAGGGGAGAGGTTTGAAGATGTCAGCCTTTTCACTGCCTGCTGACCGGTGAGACACAGTGAAGAGGAACAGGACCTCTGCCTTCATGGACCTAACAGTGTAGATGAGATCCTAAAGGCAGAACGAGGAACGCGCTTTGCACAGCTCTGAGGCATTTTCAGACTTGGCAAGAGGCCGACTTTGAGGTCTCAGTACCTCTCAGCCTACGGTCGTTCTGTTACAGAAATCGCTGCAGCCATCTTCAGTGTTAATGAGGACTAAAGAAATGGGAAAAGCAGGGATCTGGAACACAATAATTCCACAGATCTCCTTGAGGTACTTGGTGGGGCAGGACTGTCAGTCTGCCTCTGTTCCCTGGATTGTCTCATTCTTTTGAGTTGTGGCCTTCCTATTTTTATCTTTTTCATATTGCAGGCTTTCCTTGATAGAATGTCAGGTTGTTTTTGGTTATGTTCATATTTGTAGAAAAGAGGCTGCACAACTTCAGACTTATTGGGTGTGAAGTAAGGTATCTTCCAATTCTATTTGACAGACATAATATTTTTAAAAAGCCTTATTTATTGTACTATATTAAAACCCAATTTTTAAAGTTTGAAAAAAGTCAATATTTCATTAAATCCGTGTGGCTTGGTTAGGATAGATTTGGATAAGCCTTTTCTGTTTTTTCTCTTAACATTTTCCAGTTAAGATAAAGGAATATCTGTGACCACATACCAACTAGGCAAAATGCCTCCATTTGTTTTGTACATTCATTTGTATTATATTGTATGATGTATTAATTTTAGTTTTTTATGCAAGTTTGGAATTAAAGACTACACAGTCTAGTAAATGTTCCATGTTCACTGTGAATTATTGACTGATAAGGCTTTGCTGTCTGGAAGACAAACAAGGGTTAAGCTGGAGGCGGAATCCTAAATACCAGAGTGTGGAGGGCTTTGCTTTAGGGGACCAGCAGCCTGGAACAGTTTGCTTCTTTGCATGGGGCTGGGGAGTCGACTAGTCTTAGTGTGATGTTGGGCCTCCATCTTAGCTGCGCTGTCTGGGAAGCAGGCATCCACAAGTGCAGAGGCGCTCTGGGGCTCTGACTGCAGAGCTCCTCCTGCTGGAGTGTCCGTTGTAAGCACCAAAGGTTACAGCTTCTCTCTAGCTTCATCAGTGGCCATTCTGCGTCAATTGTCATTCCTTTTTTTTTTTATTTTCCACAAATGTAGTAAACACGTTCATGGAGACCTCTACCTGTTTTCTCATTTATTGTCGGTACCTACCATTTTTATTCTTTTACTGTTGTTTTATACTTTTTAAAGATTAATTTATTTACTTGAAAGTCAGAGTTACACAGAGAAGAGGCAGAGAGAGATCTTCCATCCGCTGGTTAACCCCCAAATTGGTCGCAACAGCCAGAGCTGTGCCGATCCGAAGCCAAGAGCCTCCTCCGGGTCTCCCACTTGGGTGCAGGGCCCAAGCACTTGGGCCATCCTCCACTACCTTCTCAGGCCACAGCAGAGAGCTGGATTGGAAGTGGAGCAGCGGGAACTCAAACCGGTGCCCATATGGGCTGCCAGCACTGCAGGCCAGGGCTTTAACCTGCTGCACCACAGCATCAGCCCTAGACTGTTGTTTTCAAAGGGTCTCATGGGCAAGAGGAAACAAATTTGTGTTTGAACTTAATTCAGCTTCTTGAACCAGAAATTCCAGCAATAGAAGTATTACCAGATGCAGTTTTACATTTGACATCACTTTAGAATAGTCTTCCTTAGTCTCACTTAATGAGCTTTTCATATTTATCAGAAATTTGATAGGGCCGGCATTGTGACATAGTAGGTTAAGCTACCTCCTGCAACGCTGACATCCTGTATGTGTTCCAAATCAGATCCCAGCTGCTCCACTTCAAATCCAGCTCCCTGCTGATGTGCCTAGGAAAGCAGTGGAAGATGGCCCAAGTGCTTAGGTTCCTGCACCCATGTAGCAGACCTGGATGCAGCTCCTGACTCCTAGCTTTGGCTTGGCCTGGCCCTGGCTCTTGCGGTCATTTAGGGAGTGAATCGACAGATGGAAGATGATCTCCGTCTCTCCCTTTCTTTTTCTAACTCTGGATTTCAAATAAATAAAATAAGCCTTTAAAAGAAATTTAAATAACTCTTGTGCATGAGGCACTAGAAAAAGTTCTTGAGGAAACGGGGAAGAGGGATATGACTCCTTGCCCTCAGTCTCCTAATAAGTGTAGTAAAACATGTGGAGACACTGGAATCAATACTTGGTAATTTCTGGTAATTCTTAAAAGGGTTTTAAAAGGTGATGCTGGATCAGTTGAGGGAGCAGACACTTCCATGTAAGGATTGAAGAACTGTGGGATACTTTATTGAATAAATATTTTATTTGGATCTTCTGGAAAGGTAGAATTTCTGTGAGTAGGGGCATGGTTTTAAGGAAGGACCCTTTTAATACAAAAGTCTGGAAGAGTGATTCGGGAATGAAAGCTTGCAGACTTTTTAAGAAAACCAGTGAAACAGTTTGACGAGAGCTGTAGGATGATGATGGCTCACAGGACGGGGAAAGGCAGGGTTGTCCTTGAAAATGAGGAATCTTAACCTGAGATGAGAGGAAAAGACATGGTTTTGGAGACCTTTTGAGATAAAAAAGCATAGAGGAATGTAAAGTCCTTTGTGCTACACATGGATCGAGTGAGTGAAATCATGTGGGGAACTTCGGAAGTAATCTGCAAGTTTCACTTGTGGCCTAAAGTTAGACTATGGAATGTCATTTAAAAAAAGACACTTGGTGTGTGTGTGAGTTAGAGGTAATTTTGGAGCTACAAAGCAAGTATTAAGAGCTTAACAAGGAATACAGAGCGGGCCTTATTTTTAACAGATTAATAGAATGAACTTTATGAGAAAATACACTCAAGTTTTTAGAAGTTGTAGGATGATTTGGAGGGTGAGGATTAAGTGTGAGTAAAAACAGATCAAACTGTCATTTTCAGTAGTATGTGAATTTGGACACATTTGTCCCTAAGATTGGGTTTTGGTAGGATTTTTTCCTTTTGAAAAAAAATTATTTGAAAAAGTTGGAGCTGCCATCTGCTGGTTCATTCCTCGGATTTCCTCAGTGTCCCAAGCTAGGCCAGGAAGCAGGAACTCTCTGCAGATCTCCTACATGGGTGGCTTTCCCAGGTCCATGAGCAGGGAACTGGATCAGAAGTGGAGCAGCTGGGACTTGAACCAGTCTCTATAAGGGATGCCAGCACTGCAAGTGGTAGCTTAATCCACTGTGCCACAATACCAGCCCCGCTTATTATTTTTTTAATCTTTATATTGATAGTTTTTCAAATCTAGTCTTCAATGAAAAATGTGTTTATGAGGCAGGTACTTTTACATAGTGTCCCATTCAGTTAAATCACTCTATTTGATGCACATAACTGACTTTTTACACTTACTGTTTAGCATGTTTGTGATTGTAAATGAAGATTCTTGCTAAGTTTAAGCACGCTTTGTATCATGTAAGTACTGCTGTTCTGAGTCAGTGGACCATGTATTTGCTGGAAAGATGGACACAGTTTCTAGCGCCTCTGATCATGAAAGTGTTTCAGTGTTTCAACTCTTTGTGTTGCCATGCAGCTTAACTTTGGGCGCTTCCCCTCCAGCATCACCTTTTCTGTGATGCCTTTCCTGGCCACCTTACCTAAAGTGTTACCCCTTCCCCGCATTCCATATCATCTTTTTCTTTATTTTCTCCTTAGACCTCACCATTAGCTTACTATGTGTTATGCTCAGCTATCAGTTTTGCTCTTCCTTCCCCGTCCCCACTAGAAAGTAAATTTTGTATGGCGAAGAGTTCCTGTCGGATTCACTGGGTTTTCTTTTTTATACAGGTGCAAGTGGCATGAAGAAAACGATATTCTCTTCTGTGCTTTAGCTGTTTGCAAGAAGGTTGCGTAAGTTGGGGAAAGAGTTTCTTCACGGGGCTGTGTTGTGCATTCAACTCTCCTGGGCCTTTTTGTCCCTTAGCAGCCAGGGTGAATCTCTGGTCTGGTTTGTTTCCACAATTCTACTTTTAGACAAAGGTGTTTTGTTTTGAATTTCGTGTTACTTTTATTCCTCCCCTGAGCAGTTTGGGTGACTCTTCAGGAAGCATTTGTGGGAGGTGTTCCTTCCGGGACTCCTGTGGTCCAGGAGGATGAATTCTGTGCTGTGGTTAAGGACAGCCCTTCCTGCGGATGTGCCCACGACACACAGATATGCCCTTCTCCTTTGGCAGTGAAGGCGCCTGGAAGCCGGGATCCCTGGGTGTTCCGCTAGCTCCTTCACACCACGGGTGACTGTTGGTTCTGAGGACTGTTAAGCGTCTATGACTGTGGTTTATTCCGCTGCTCCTGCTCTCCTTGGCCTTACACATTGGAGAATTCTGGGCATCTTCGCCCTCGCCCTTAATGATGAATCTAAAATTGTGTCTGGTAATTGGAAAATTACTCAACAGTAGTAACTTATGATATATGTTGTAATCTATTCCCATCCCTTCTCTGATCTCTAGTTTTTCCCCCCAAATTAGAACACTATCACTCGGATGCTTTTGAATGCCTTCAGCGTAAATCAGATGAGGTTCTTTCAGCAAGCTTTTCTTGTTTCCCTTGAAAGGTACTGCATCAGTAATTCTCTGGCCACTCTCTTTGGAATTCAGCTCACAGGGGCTCATGTACCACTACAAGATTACGAGGCCAGCAATAGTGTGACACCCAAAATGGTTGTGTTGGATGCAGGACGTTTTCAGGTAAGGAGTCTTAGT
Organism: Sylvilagus floridanus; assembly: GCA_949820135.1. Taxonomy (NCBI): domain Eukaryota; kingdom Metazoa; phylum Chordata; class Mammalia; order Lagomorpha; family Leporidae; genus Sylvilagus; species Sylvilagus floridanus. The sequence continues at coordinate 128,484,153 of OX463225.1, forward strand.
TATCAGCAAAATCCGGGGTATCTTACAACGTGCTTTTGTGAAAGACTGCCTTCTTGATTAGACCGAAAATTTGTCTCTCTCCTCTAAGGACACTGCTTCTCTGTTAGCCCTTTCAAACAACAGCATCTTTTTCTCCCGCATTGTCATGGGCCTACAGTTTAAATACTTGTCCTTTATTGCACCTTCCAGATTTCTCCCTAAGATTGCTGGGCTTTGAATGTCATGCTGTCTGTGCTATAGTAGCTGATAAAACCCCGCATTGGAGTCAGTAGCCACCTAAGTTGTTCCTCCTCATTCTTAGGAGAGCAAACAGTTTTCCTATCAGAATTCTTTATTTCAGTTTCTCCATAGGTAATTCTTTTAGCTGCCTGACCTCTCAGCTCCTTGGCTTCTCTCCTGTATTGTTTTTGTCATGCAAGTTTACACTCCCGCGATAATATCCCATACCCCGCTGGTCCCTTCTCCGTTATCTCAATTTCAAACATCTTCCTTTCTGGTTACCACCATTTTCTTTCTAGCACCCCAGTGCCTATAACACTTTGACCTCTACTGGACCCAGTTCATTTCTCCCTCCCCTATAGGGCTTGGCATTTCACAACCCTAGAGTGCCATTCTCACCTGTAAAGTTGTAGCCCCTGGTCTTCTCCTGTGCCTGTCCATCCCCACCGCTCACTGCCTTCCTGTCCAATTTAGATTCCTTGGACTAGCATTTCTGCTACTTTGTATTCGTTGTCAATATCGTTAGCCCTCTGTTGTTCATCATATTTGGTTGACAAATCCTAACCTGATTAAATTTCTTAACCTACTCTCTCCTATATACCTGTGAAGCTAAATAAGGCTAGGAAGAAACTGCCATGCTGACTTGGTCTTACTTGAATATTGATCACCACCAACTTGAAGTGGGTCCTTCATGTTTGGATGTTTTATCCATTTCCCTAATTAATCACTCATCCTGGATCATTATTTCTTACCTTCCTCCCATTCACAGTTCCATCACTTTTTCCTTTACTTTTCCGGTAGTCTTGCCCTCTGCATCTCTGAGAAAATAGAAGTGATCATATTTTCCACGTATTCCACCCCTTCCTTTGCCTGTATCTAACATATCCTTTGCTTTTACTGTTGGCTGAATGAGTGAATTATCTTGTGTGTCTAAAACAGATCTATTTATATATCATATCTGTTCTCTTGCCATTGAAGGACATGGCATCAGTAATTTCCCCTTTCTTGCATCATCGTGGTTTCTCTCTGTTCTGAATCATTCTTAGCAAACAAGCTTCTTTTTTTTTTTTATTAAAGGCATACCCTGTAGTTTATAATTCCTCTCCAAAGTCTACCATGTTTCTCTCCTCCTCTTTGCAGCAAAAGCTGATCAAACATTGGAAAGGCATTTGGTTATTAGTTTGCAGTTTTTTAGATTATTTTTACTTTTTAAAATTTTATTTTAGGTATACAAATTTCATGCATTTCATATATACAGATTTAGGAACATAGCAATGCTTCCCGTGCTACCCTCCCTTCTGCCCGCATTCCCACTCTTCTTGCTCCTCCCTCTCAATTTGCATTTTAAGGTGTACAAGAATATTGCTAATAAATAAACATTTTTTCTTGGTATTTTTGTTTCTTACAGAAGCTAAGGGTTGAAAGTCCAGGACTCTCTCATTTCAACTCTTCTAATCAAGACCAAAGATCATACACACCCACTGGTAAGTATCTGATGTGTCTTAAGGCGGTTAGGGCCTTGAGATCCCAAGGTGTTTAAACAGATCCTTGTAAATTAGCTTAGTGTAGAAGAAGCTGGTGGAAGTGGGGTTTTGGTGTCCATTGCCGCCTTAAGCAGTTGGGATGTGTATGTTTTTACATCTCCCTGGTACCACCTAACTTATTTCTCAGACTTTTCTTCAGGGCGCTTAACTGAAAACATGTCTGTCTTGTAGCAGCTGCAGTTTTATAGTTTTGATGTAATGACATCTTTTAGGAAATAAACTTTCAAAGCGAGTGGTATGAGATTTCAAATGGCACCTGAAGACTTCAGTTGATGTTTCCTGGGCTGGGGCAGGTACTTGGCACGATGGCATAAGTTGCTGCCTGGGTTACCGGCATCCCATACTGAGAGTGCCTAGTTTCAGTCGAGGCTGCTGCTCTTCAAATCCAGTTCGCTGCTAATGCACATCCTCGAAGTAGCAAAGGGTGGGTGAAGTGCTTGAGTCCCTGCCAGCCACGTCAGATACCTGGATTGAGTTCCAGGCTCCTGACTTTGACCTAACTCAGTGCTGGTTATTGTAAGCATTTGGGAAGTCAGTCAGAGAAGGGGAGATTCTCTCTCTTTCCATCCCTCTCTCCTTCCCTCCCTCTCTCTCTCTGCCTTTCAAATAAAATAAAAATAAATTTTAAAAAATTTAAAGTTTCTTAGCAAGAAACAAAGGGAAACATGTTTGTCCAACTTGACCTTTACTTCTCTCCTATTCATGATTCATATGATTATGGCCAGTTAATTGATGAAGTGTCTCCACAATAAAATCATAAAGTCTCTAAACTGCTCTTATATTTTCAACACCGTAGGTGATTACCCATCTGGGGTGAAGATTTCTGGCCAAAACAGCAGTGTTCGGGGAAGAGGGATTACACGCTTGCTAGAGAGCATTTCCAGTTCCCCCAGCAATATCAGCAGATGCTCCAGCTGTGAGACTTCACTCTCACCTTACATGTCCCAGAAAGATGGGTACAAATCTTTCTCTTCCTTTTCATAATGATGGTACTTTTTTCAATTTCCAGAAAAATAACAGGCCCAACTTCCCCTTCTGACTACAGTCATATTAAACATCACTGCAATGATGAATGGAACTACTGTGAAACTATATAATCTGTAAAGGAAACGCTGTTTCATAGATTAAAAGTAATTGTGGTTAGAGAAGATCTTGGTATTTTTGTTTTCTTGAGGGCTTGTTCTGCTTTGTTCTGCTTCCTGACTGTATGATGAGTATGCCATTAAAGCTTGAGTCCCTTACAAAACTGTGATCTTCAGAGTTGTGCTTTTGAAAATGTTATGTTAGTAATTTTCCCATCTAAAGTAAATGTATTGAATACCTCCTAGGAAAGTTATAAAACATTGTTAATCTGCTTCCTCCCATTATGATACATGAACCTTACACTAAAGGCCCATACATTGTTTTGGTTGCTAATAACCAAGAAAGTTAGTCTTTACCAAAAAAATTTTTTTTACTACTTTAAAAATCCTTGAAATAAACTTATTACTTTGGCAAAAGGAGTAATCCGAAAGGTGAGAAGCCAAAGTGAAAAAAAGTTATGTGTTTTACCTCAAATCATAAGGCTGGATGGTAACCAAATTCCAGGTACATTGGACCACAGAGCACTTAGAGCAAGTCAGGTATTGACCCTATGCATTCCTGGTGTTAACCAGCTCATGTTCTCAAACTCCATATTTTATAGTCGGGGGGGAGGAAAACAGAGTAACCTCTACATACAAACAGGACCACACATGGCAGCAGCAGAGACAGCATTCTGTTTGAGCTCTGTCCAACTAAAACCTTTGTCCTGATTATGAAGAAGTACCTGTCTCATGGGAATCTGGTGTTTCTTACCCATATTATTGTTTTCTAACTATTGAGTATCTACTTCATGGACAAAAAAGTAGATTTATTTATTTGAAAGGCAGAGTTAGAATGAGAGAGAGAGAAAGGCTCCATCCACTGATTCACTCCCCAAAAAAGTAAAAGTCTGGGGTGTTCCAGGCTGAAGCTAGGAAGCAGTCCATGCAGGTCTCCCAGGTGGATGCCAGGGGCCCAAGGACTGGGGCCATCTGCTGTGCTTTCCCAGCACAGAGCAGGGAGCTAGATTACAGGTGGAGCACTCCTGGGAGGCCAGCATCACAGACAGTGGCGTAACCCGCTGTGCCCCAGTGCTGGCCCCTACAGCAGCTCTGTGTGATACCTTGTGAAATCCTTGTCATCGCTCTTAAGAAGGAAGAGATGTACAGACCAAAAATAAATAAATAAAAGAAGGACTCAGATCACAAAGCTACTGATTAAAGTCACAGTTATTCTCAAGCAGGTCTCTTGTGCACACACAGACTATGATCCTAATGCACCACGCTGCTCTGCATCTCCCTTTCAACAATTTCTGATACTAGATCTCTGAATAAGAGACAACGCATGGACTGTAAGTTTATATGTTTTCAAATAGGCTTTTCTTAATCTCATTTCCGAGCTTTGAAGCCGTTTTATCCTCCTGAAATATTAGCACGTTAATCTTTGGGTTGGCTGAGAAAGAGGAAGACAGGCCTAAAGTTATATTTCATACCCATGGCTTCAGATACCTGTCTTGTTCTGTGTCATCTGATTTTGATCCTCTGTTTTCAAGTTATGTTTAAAATTTTAATAATGCTATAGTTGGATGTCTGAGGTGTAGGTCTAAACGGAAGGAAAGGAAATGAAAATTTCAATAGTCCCCATGGATTTATTAGAATGACTTATCTTTCCTTTTAGAGATAATAATCCCTAAACCATATTAATGTAATTCAGATTCTGTCTCAAATTATTTTGGCATTGAATTCAAAATATTACCCTTCAAGAAGACTTAATGAGTGATTGGGATGCTCATTGATATCCTTGTTGACTGTAATTTCTGTTCCTCTAACTCCATCTAAAAAGCTGAAGTCAAAAGCAGTGAAAGTTATAAGGTAATGCAGTACTGAATGCTGTTTTAGGTGTAGGACAAACCTCCTTTGCTCAGTTGAAAGTTTTGAGGTGCTTATATTTTTGAGATTGAGAAGGTATTCAGTAAACGTTAGAGTGAATAATTGGTATTGCAGGTGATGCAGAAGGGATGCCGTAGTTTCAAAAGTCTCATCAGGAAAAGTATTCCCTGAGAAAAGGAGACCAGCTGGACTCCATTCTCATTCGGATAAAAAATAAGTAGTTCATTTTATTCGTCCAGTGAATGTGTTTTAAGGATCTGTTAAATGCTGGGTTAAAATACTAAGATGAATAAGGATGGGGTTCCTGACCTCAAAGAAATCAAATGATGAGGGTAATAAACAAGCACGTGTCTAAGATGTGTTCTTAAACATAAAGAGAGACATACTTGGATCAATGGAGTAGAATTGAGACTCCATAAATAAACTCATGTTGATTTTTGACAAGGGCGCCAAAACCATAAAAGGGGTAAAAGAATAGTCTTTTCAACAAAGGTGTTAGTATGACTGGATATCCACATAAAAGAAAAAGAATTTGGACCTGCCACAGTTTGAATGACAGTATTCCCTCCCACTCATATTAAAAGTTAGACCCAAAGTGCAGCAGTACTAAGTGTGGCTCTGAGGACGTGACTAAGTCATGAAGCGGCGCACCCCTCCCAGGAAGGCTTGTGCTTGAAGGGGGTGTTTGCTGGCCCTTCCATCCCTTCCACTGTGTGAGGGCACAACATGCCATCTCTGAAGAACACAGCAACATGACACTGTCTTGGAAGCAGAGAGCCGCCCGCACTTTGATCTTGGGCTTCCCGTCCTCCAGGACCATGAGAAATAAAAGTTCTATTCCTTATACATTGTCCAGTCTCAGGGTTTTTGCTATAGCAGCACAAACTTACGACAGGTCCCTACCTCGTACAATAAACAAAATCAGTTCGAACAGATCAAAGACCTAAAGGAAAGAACCAAAACCTTACAATTAAAAAAAAAAAAAAGTCTTTATGACCTAGGATTAGGTCTCTTAATAGGACACTGAAAGCATGAACAAAACAAGGATGGATAAATTAGAATTCATCAAAATTGAGTCCAAAAGGAAAGTGTCTTTCTGCATTAAGAGAACACTGTCAGGGCCAGCGTTTTGGCATAGTGGGTAAAGCCACCACCTGTAGTGCCAGCATTCCATATGGGTGCTGGTTCAAGTCCCGGCTGCTCCACTTCCGATCCAGCTCTCTGCTATAGCCTGGGAAAGCAGCAGAAGATGGCCCAAGTCCTTGGGCCCCTGCATCCGCCTGGGAGATCCAGAAGAGGCTCCTGGCTTCATGTCAATGCAGCTCTGGCTGTTGCAGTCCTCTGGGGAATGACCCAGTGGATTGAAGAACTGTGTGTGTGTGTGTGTAAAAGAACTCTGAAAATGCAACAATGGAAAGAATTCAGTTTTAAGATGTACAAAGGATTTTAATGGATATTTCTCCCAGGGAAAATAACAAATGGTCAATAAACATAGGAGAAGATGCTTCACACCCTTGCCATTAGCAAATGCAAATCAAGATCACAAAGACACTACTTGCCACCCAGTAGTGTGACTGTCATCAAAAAAATGGAAAATAAGTATTGGGAGGATGTGAGAAAGTTGGAACCCTCCATACATTGCTGGCAGGAACGTAAAATTGCACAGCTGCTGGGGAAAACAAATTGGCAGTTCCTCAAAAAGTTAAACAGTTACCATAGGATCCAACAATCCTATTCCTAGGTTTATACATAAGAGAATGGAAAACACGTTGCTACAGAAACTTGCACACAAACGTTCACAGAAGCGTTATTTGTAAAAGTCTCCAAATGTCCATCAACAGATGGGTAAACAAAATGTGATATATCCACAGAGTGGAGTAGTATTCAGTCATCAAAAGGATTGGAGTGCTGATGCCTATACCACAACAGGGCTGACCCTTGAAAGCGTTTCATAAATGAAAGAACCCAAACGCGCAAGGCTACATATTAAATGATTGCATTTGTATGTGACATGTCCAGAAAAGACAGCAGGGACAGTAGGTGAGCAGCTACCAGTTAGTCAGGATGGGGTATTGGAGGATTAACTGGGTACAGGCTGCCTTTTTTAGGTATGATGGAAATACTGTGGAACTAGTGATTTTAAAACCTTGTGAATATGTTAAAAACCACTATGTTGTATACTTAGAGGTATATGCAAGGTGTCCGGCACATAACAAATCTTCCCAGGCAGATGAATCAATTAAGTCACAAGCTTTTATTAGGATTCCGCTCCCGGGTGAGGTTCCCCAGTCCCAAAAGAGCAACAGAGCGGGGGCCAGGGAAGTCGAGCGTCAGAGGTTGGGAGGACTCCTTTTATAGATTCAGGGCACGGGGGTTAAAGGTTGAGGCGGGTCTGATCCTCATTGGTTGACCTTTAGGCACCCGCGGGGACCTTGACAAGGACTTTTCTTCCCCGGAAGTATAGGTCTTCCTTCCATGCGGATCCCAAAGCTACCAGTATACACTACCGAAAGGTAAATTTTATGGTGTGTGAATTATTTCTCAACAACAAAAATGCCATGAAGTAGTAGACAAATGGATGACTGACTTTTTTTATGGAGAGGGAAAATAAGGTTAGTCTGGGATAATTTCATATAAAGATGTGTTGGGCCATAAAGAAAAAATTTCAGAATAGACTAAATGGGGGAAAGGAAATTAAAGAACAGAATTTGCTAATGTGTAGGTATTTGAAATGAAGTAATGAAGTGGAGCAATGAAGCAGTTTTTCTTGGGAACCAGTGCTGTGGCATAGTAGATTAAGCCTCTGTCTCTGGTGCCGGCATTCCATATGGGTGCTGGTTTGAGTCCAGCCACTCCATTTCCAATCCAATTCCCTGCTGATGGCCTGGCAAAGCAGTGGAAGATGGTCCAGATGCTTGGTCCCCTCCATCCACATGGGAGACCTGGAAGAAGCTCCTGGCTTCGGATTGACCCAGCTCCAGCTGTTGCAGCCATTTGGAAAGTGAACCAGCCGGTGGAAGACCTCTGTCTATAACTCTGCCTCTCAAATAAACCTTCAAAAATTTTTTTCATGATTGAAACATGGGATCCTCATGAGGAAGAGGTGGAAAAGCAGTTATACCATGCCAAGTAGTTTGCTTTTGTGCTGACGGAAAGAAACCTGGAAACTGGGTTGCAGGATACAGTACTGAGCACCTGTCTACCTCAACTCCCAGAAATACTGACGGTGATGGTAGAGGCCACATTTTAAAAATGAAGGGGCAGGCATTTGACACAGCAGTTATATCACGTCTTGGGATGCCTGCATCCCGTGCTGGAGTGCCTGAGTTTGGGTGTCAGCCCTGATTCTGATTCCAGCTTCCTACTTAATGCACACCCCGGGAGGCAGCAGATGATGGTTCAAATACCTGGATCCCTGCCACCCAAGGGAGACCCGGATGGAGTTCTGTCTCCTAACTTCAGCCTGGCCCCTAGCCCTGGATTTTGCAATCATTTGAGGAATGAACCAGTGGATGTCTCTCTGTGCTTCTGCCTTAAAAATAAGTAAATAATTTTAAAACAAATTTAGAAATGAGGAATTGCTAAAAGAAAAGGCCCACTGTAGGCCAATTAGCATAAATAAGATTAAAAACAACACCAAGACCTACTGTCTCAAGCTTTGTCCTGTTAAGTATAAAGAAAAGATCTTAAAAGATCCTAAAAATTATTAAAGGCAGGAAAAAATTATCTGCAAAGTAAGATAATCAGACTTTTTTTCAAACAAGATTTTTTTTTTTATTTGAGAGGCAGAGTTACAATGAGAAGCAGACAGAGAGAAAGGTCTTCATCCACTCGTTCACTCCCCAAAAGGCAGCAACGACTGGAGCTAAGCTGATCCAAAGCCAGGAGCCAGGAGCTTCTTCCGTGTCTCCCACATGGATGCAGGGGCCTAAGCACTTGGGCCGTTTTCTTCTGCTTTCCCAGGCAGAGAGCCAGATCGGAAGAGAAACAGCTAGGACTAGAACCGGCCCCTGTATGAGATGCCTGTATAGCAGGCGAAGGATTAACCTGTGCCACAGCACTGGCTCCCGAGAATCAGAATTCTTGTAAGTACTTCTGGTTGCAAGAAAACAATGAAACTGTATCTTTAAAATATGTAAGGAATTTAGAAGGCTACGGGCATACCTTGGAGTTATTACATGTTCAGTTCCAAACCACTGCAATAAAGCAAGTAGCACAATAAAGCAAGTTACACATATTTTTTAGTTTCCTGTTCTCTATAAAAGGTTAATTCTATAGTCTATTAAGTGCACTAGCAGTATAAGAAAACAATGCATTATTTAGGAATACTTCATTGCTAAAACCCACCAATGATCATCTGAGACTTTGGTGAGTCCTAATATTTTTTCTGGTAAAGGGTCTAGCCTTGACATTGATGGCTGTCTACTGATCAGAGTGTTGGTTGAGGTGGTTGTGGAAGTTTCTTAAAATAAGACAACAATGGGGTCTGGCGCCGTGGCTGGGGCCGGCGCTGTGGCTCACTCGGTTGATCCTCTGTCGGCGGCATCAACATCCCATATGGGTGCCGAGTTCTAGTCCAGGTTGCTCCTCTTCCAGTCCAGCTCTCTGCTGTGGCCCTGGAGGGCGGTGAGGATGGCCCAAGTGCTTGGGCCCCTGCACCTGCATGGGAAACCAGGAGGAGGCGCCTGGCTCCTGGCTTCTGATCGGCACAGCGCTGACCGTGGCAGCCATTGGGGAGTGAACCAACGAAACGAAGACCTTTCTCTCTGTCTCTCTCTGTCTCTCACTGTCTATAACTCTACCTGTCAAATAAAAAAAAAATAATACAACAATGAAGTTTGCCCCATCAATTGACTTTTCCTTTCACAGATTTTTCATAGCGTGTGATACTCTTTGTTAGCATCTTACCCACAGCACTCCAATCTCTGCTGCTACTTTATCAACTGCGTTTATGAAATATCCTGAATCTTTTATTGTCATCTCAACAGTGCTCACAGCATCTTCACCAGGAGTAGATTCCGTCTCAAGAACACTATTTTTGTTCATCCAGAAGAATCAGCTTCCAACCTACTAAAGTTGTATTGTGAGATTGCAGCAATACAGTCACATCTTCTGGTTTTACTTCTAGTTCTCTTGCTGTTCCCACCACATCTGCTGTTACCCCCTCACTGGGTAAGCTTCATGAAGAAAGTAGGAGTCAAGGAAAGATTTGACAAAGGTGAGGCTTCACACATATCTATCCGGGAAGACAGTGTTCCCAGCACAGTGAATGTATTGGGCGTGGCCGGTGATATTCAAGGGGGTCTGCATGCTCACTTGTACCTAGACAATGAAGGACCAGTGTGGCAGAAGAGTGGTCAGACTGTTTTACAGCAATGAGAACCATCAGGTCATGAAGCTCATTATGGGGTAAAGTCCTTGGCTTTTACTCAACGGAATGGGAGCCATTACATGGTTTTGATCAGAGTGATGACATGAAATGAATTAAGTTTCAGTCGGATCACCCTGGCTGCTGTGTTGAGAAGAGATTTCAGAAGGGCAGAAGCAAGTACAGCAATTAGGAGACTCACAGTCGTCCAGGTAAGATAAGATGGTGGTGACACTGGAGAGGAGTACCTGGAGTCTTAGCATATTCTGAAAGAAGAGTCACCATTATTTCCTGATGGATTGGATATGGGATATGAGTCAAGGATGACATTTTTTGCTTCATGAACTGGAAGGATAAATTGCCATCAATTGAGATGGAGAAGGTGTTGGTAGAACAGTTTTGGAAGGAAGGGAGAAAGTGGCAGTGAGGAACACAGACAGTGCCCTGCCTCTGGTCCTGGTGATAAGCGGTATTAGAGAGAAACCTGGCCAGTGTTCAGAAAGCTGCAGAGGAAACTGCTCTCAGGCGAGAGCCAGACTGCAGTCAGAGCAAGATGGTGAAGGGATCCCTCAGAAAAAAAAAGTGGAAAATAAACCAGTTTTGCTGATAATGAACTGTAAATTCTAAGGGATGTGGTAGAAGGGTTCAGACACTAGAAGAGAGTGGTATAAGGGGCAGAGATAGGGATGCACAGAACCTGCGGGAGATTTAAATGTGGGAATAAAATGGTGACCTAAGGAATCTCATGGTTCTCATGGTAACTGACATAAACAAGAATAAAGGGCCCAGGAATGTTGGTCCTGCTGGACTCAAAGCAGATCCTGGTGCTGAGGCTATGATTGTTCAATGAGAAGTGGGTTCCTGTGACTCTTCACTCATGAGGATAGATAGAGTTAAAAATGGCAGGGAAGTGGGGGGGCCAGAGGTGTGGCATAGGGGTTGAAGCCACCGCCTGCAGTACCGCCATCCCATGTGGGCGCCATTTCAAGTCCCTGCTGCACCGCTTCCGATCCAGCTCTCTGCTGTAACCTGGGAAGGCAGTGGAAGATGGCCGAGGTCCTTGGGCCCCTGCACCCACATGGGAGACCCTTCGGAAGTTCCTGGCTCCTGGCTTCAGATTGGCTCAGCTCTGGGGAGTGAACCAGTAGATGGAAGACCTCTCTCTGCCTCTCCCTCTCTCTGTAACTCTCTCTCTCTCTCAAAAAAATAAAAAAAACTTAAAAAAAAAAAAAAGAGGCTATGGGGAGTATGCTCCTAGGCCCAGTGCACTGGTTTATGTTAGAGCCCTATTGAAGGAGGAGATCACGTGAAGTGTGCCTGCTCCATCTTGACCCCTGTGGATGGACTAAGGGGCTTCTCAGGAAGTTATGAATGGGCAGCCTGACGCCAGCAGATGAGCACTAGGCTTCATGCAAATAGTAGCACTGCTATCTTTTCTCTGACCTTGGTAGAGAAGGAGCAGAGAGTGAACTGGCACCTCTCAGGGAGTTGAAATAGAACCAGGTTGACGGCATCCCCTGGATACTTTCAGACAGGTGATAATCCTCTCTTAAGGGACAGTTGCCCAATGTAGTTCCCCAAGATTCCTCTAGATTAAAAGCAAGCAGTAAACTCATTCAGCATATGAGGTCCAGAAGAAGGTGACACGGTCCGAGTGGGATTAGCAGCTTGAGAACTATCCACCCAAGGACTGCTATGCTGCATCGGCAGATGTGGAACGTGGAACAGCTGTGCAGGAACTGCTTCAAAGACTCACAAAGAGCAAGTGATGACTGTTTGGATGCATGGGCACATTTGAAAAAACAAATATGCAACTTCTGGAAATGAAAAAATATATGTAATTGTTGAAGTAAAAAAAATCAACAATCGCAGCTAAAAAGAAAATTACTGACTTGAAAGTTCTGAAGACATTACCTCAACTGTAGCAAAGAGACAATGGAATGGAAAATAAGGCAGAGATAATGAAATACGTGGAATAGGGTTGGTGCTGTGGCATAGCAGGTAAAGCTGCCAACTGCAGTGCTGGCATCCCATATGGGCACAGGTTCAAGTCCCGGTAGTTCCACTTCTGATCCAGCTCTCTGCTATGGTGTGGGAAAGCAGTAGAAGATGGCCCAGTCCTTGGGTCCATGTACTTGAGTGGGAGACCTGGAAGAAACTCCTGGCTTTGGATCAGTCCAGCTCCAGCCGTTGTGGCCATCTGGGGAGTGAACCAGCGGATGGAAGATCTCTCTCTCTCTCTCTCTCTCTCTCTCTCTCTCTCTGTAACTGTCTCAAATAAAAACATTTATTAAAAAAAAAAATAGAATGATGAGAAGGCCTAACTTTGCCTAATTGGAATCCTCTCCCAACCCCAGAAAATTGGATGAGGGGCAAAAAAGAGATAATGGCTGAAAATTTTAAGATGAAAGACAAATCCTCAGGATAAATAACAAAAAAAGCTATCATAGATTTATCAAAGGGAAAATTCGAGGATACCATAGTAGCCCTTGGCAGCAGCCAGAGGCATAGCGCTACACATGACAATGATGGCCACTTCCAACAGCAGCAGTGGCAGCCAGAAGATGTGAGAAGAATCTCCAAATGCCTGTAGGGAATAATTCTCAAACTAGATCTGTGTACCCAGTTAAACTATCTTTGAAGCGAGAGAATGCAATGTATGTCCATGTGTATGAATTTAAAAACAGAAGAAGTTTCAAACCACCACAGGCTGGCAGTGAAGGACTTCTGAAAGAGTATTATCCCAGAAGGGTAGTCTGAGATGCATGATGATATGACAAGGATGTAAAATGGCAAACACTTATCTAAATAGACAAATGTTATTTGTATAAAAATTATAATAATTATGCTATTTATGAGGTTATAAAACCAAAATACTGGCTATTTAAGACTACTTCAAAAAGTTCATGGGAAATGGAATTTAAAGATAAGTTTATTGGGGCTGGTGTTGTGGCTCAGCAGGTAAAAGCTGTGGCCTGAGACGCCAGCATCCCCTATGGGCATCAGTTCAAGTCCTGACTGTTCCACTTCCAATCCAGCTCCCTGCTAATGCACCTGGGAAAGCAGTGGAGGATGGCCCAAGTGTTTGGACCCCTGCACCCGCGTGGGAGCCCAGAAGAAGCTCCTGGCTCCTGGCTTCAGCCTGGCCCAGCTCTGTTCATTGCAGCCATTTAGAGAGTGAGCCAGCAGATGGAAGATCTCTCTCTCTCTCTGTAATTCTGTCTCCCAAATAATAATTTTTTTTAAAAAAAGTTTATTTTGGTGTAAAAAGTTATGAAATCCATTTATAAGGGATTTTCAACAGATTGTGAACTTGCATATTAATGAAAAACTATGCTTAGATTTCAAAACTGCATGAAAATAAGGTTGTCTTTTTTAAAAAAAATTATTAGCAGGGGCTGGCACTGTGGCGCAGCAGGTTAAAGCCCTGGCCTAAAGCACCGGCATCCCATGTGGGCACCAGTCCAAGTCCCAGCTGCTCCTCTTCCAATCCAGCTCTCTGCAATGGCCTGGGAAAGCAGTAGAAGACAGCTCAAGTCCTTGGGCCCTGCACCCACATGGGAGACCCAGAAGAAGCTCCTGACTCCTGGCTTCAGATTGGCACAGCTCCAGCCATTGCGGCCATCTGGGGAGTGAACCAGTGGAAGGAAGACTCTCACTCTCTCTCTGTCTCTCTGCCTCTCCTGTCTCTGTGTAACTCTTTCAAATAAATAAATAAATTTTTAAAAAAAGAATAAAAAATAAATCCTTGGAAAACAGGAAGGTGATAATAAAGAATAAACATCAATGAAACGTAGGAAGATATATACAGTACTGAAGTCTGACAGAGCCCAAGTTGGCTCTTTGAAAGCCTCTTCTGACATAATAAAACCCTGGTGAGATGAACCAAGTTGAAAAATGAGAAGGTACAAACAGCGTCAAGAATGTATGAGGAATATCAGAGCAGGATAGCAGGAGTTAAAGGGATGAAACAATACTAGGAACATTTCATACCAATACATTTGAAACCTTAGGTGATTTGGAAATAAATTCCTAGAAAAATATAATTTACTAGAAGCACCTAAAGAAGAAATAGAAAGCCTACATTTCCTGGGCAGAGAAATTGAAGTAATAACACAAAAGATTCTAAAGAATAAAATGCCTGGGCCAACCAGTTTGTTTGTTTTAAAAATTTATTTATTATTGGGAAGGCAGAGTTAGAGAGAAGCAGAGGCAAAAGCAGAGAGAGAGGTCTTCCATCTGCTGGTTCATTCTCCAAATGGCCACAGTGGCCAGAGGTGCGCTGATCTGAAGCTACACCACAGTGCCGGCCCCAGGGCCATACAGTTTTATAGGTGAAGTCTAAACTTTTGAGGAGCATACGCATGTATCAGAAGTAGCTAGTAGTCTGTATCTAAATGGAGTTTATTTAGGGAGAGCAAGAGTAATTTAGCATTTTAAAAAAATCTATAAATGTTATCACATTAATAGAGTCAAAAGAGAAAACCACATTATATATATATGTGTGTGTGTGTGTGTGTGTGTGTGTGTGTATTCATTGTCCTGATAAAAGGTATCTACAAAGATTCAGCAGGAAATGTTATTCTCAAAGGAGAAACTTTAATATATATAATTTGTTTGTTTGTTTGTTTGTTTTGTTTTGACAGGCAGAGTGGACAGTGAGAGAGAGAGAGACAGAGAGAAAGGTCTTCCTTTGCTGTTGGTTCACCCTCCAATGGCCGCCGCGGCCGGCATGCTGCGGCCGGCGCACTGCACTGATCCGAAGCCAGGAGCCAGGTGCTTCTCCTGGTCTCCCATGGGGTTAAAAGTTTGCTTATTTATTTGAGAGGTCGAGTTACAGACAGAGAGAGGGAGAGACACACAGAGAGAAAGGTCTTCCATCCGCTGGTTGCTGGTTCTCTCCTGAAATGGCCTCAATGGCCAGAGCTGAGCTGATCCGAAGCCAGGAAGCCAGGGAGCAGGGGCCAAGCACTCAGGCCATCTTTCACTGCCTTCCAGGCCATAAGCAGAGAGCTAGATTGGAAGAGGAGCAGCTGGGACACGAACTGTCACCCAGATGGGATACTGGGGCAACAGGTGGGGGCTTAGCCTACCACATCACAGTGCCGGCCCCAAAACCACATTATATTAAAATAGATGGAGAATGAAGCATTTGACAAAATTCAACACCTATTCATGATTTAAAAAAAAATAAGCAAACTACAGAGAGATCCAGAGCTTCATTGTCCTATAAAAGATATCTACAAAAATTCAACAGCAAATGTCATTCTCAAAGGAGAAACTTTAAAGCATTTCTTTAAAATCTTCTGTTTTAAATGCTTCTGTTCGACATTGTCCTGGAATTTATAGCAAGTATAATATACAAGAAAAGATAAAAGCATGATATTTGGAAATGAGTAAGTAAAGTTATCAGTATCTACAAATACTGTCATCTATATGAACATTCAAAAGAACCTGTAGATAATGATTTTATCTGTAAAATAAGCAAGCTCCAAGGTCAATATAAAAAAATTCAATGCCTTTATATACATCAGAAAGCTCAATACAAAGATTAGTGCAAAAAAGTCAAATACATTTCTGTACATCAGCAACAAACAGTTTAGAAAACATTTTGGAAAAGCATATTCATCTTGGCAGAAACTATGAGGTAATTAGAAATAACCTGACAAAATAGTGTAAGATCTCTATGTAGAAAATTATAAAATGGAGTGGAAAACACTAATAAAAACCTGAAAAAGTAAAGGTTCCTGTGTTTATAAATAGACTTTCTATTACAGAGACTTCAGTTCTGCCTGTGCTGATCTGTAGATTCAAGCAATTCTCATCTAAATGCCAACTTTGTTTTTGTGGTATTTCACAAGCTAATTCTAGGAGGAATCCAGGTGAAGAAAAGCAGGGATTCTCTAATAGAAAATATGGTGAGGCAGAGGGAACTTGCCCTGTGGGGTCTTCAGTTTATTAGAAATCTTATAATGATAATTAAGATAGGTAGGTACTTAAATTAATAATAAGCAAATCAACCAATGAAACAGAATGGAAAGATCCACGCATTTACAGAACCGTGCTACGTGACAGAGGTGACATTTCCAAACGAAGAGACGAATCTGAAAGTTGTCCGGGAACAGTTGTTAAATACAAACAAGGTGGAAAATTGAAATTGGACCCTTTTCCCACCCCAGTCACAGAAAAACAGTTTCACAGGGCTTAAGGGTTTAAATGTGAAAAAGGAAACCTTTACAACTTTTGAAGAAAATATAGAATAAAATCTTTCTGACTTCCAGGTTGTAAGGATTTTTTAAGCACATAATATAGCAAGACTTGGCTATACTCATAAAAGAAACCACCGATGTGTGTGTGATTGCATTGAATTGAAGACCTTCTGCTCATTAAAAGAAAGAAATAAAATGACCTGTGGAGAACGTGAAAAGATGGGCTACAAACCAGAAATTACAAGTGCACAGAATTCAAGATGGTAATTACTTCTGGAGAGTGGAGCAAGAAAGCAGAGAGGTATATATATATGAGGGGAAATAGGAGACTTGAAATGATTCATGAAAAATGGAATTAATTGCTAAAAATATAAAATACAAACTTTATTTCTCAACGCAGTCTCCATCAAGTCGAAGGCACTTTTGTGAATGACGATGCCAGCCATTTTAGTCCCTAAGGAATGTAACCACATCACACAGTCTTTTTGACATCATTAACTCACTCACCCTTGAGAGATATCCTAAACTTAAGAGACAAAAAGTCAGAAAGAGCCAAATCCAAACTGCAAAGGTGGACACCTAATGCTTTCGCATCAGAACGCTCACAAAATGGCCCTTGGAGGATTGAACAGGTGCACTGGGGCGGTGGTGAAATGTGATGCCATCCCAGGCATTTACCTGCAGACACTTGTGGGGCTGACTTTCGCAAAAACTCCCTCCAAAGGCAAGCAGAATGTCCTGCACATCCCCAAAAGCTGTTACCAAGACCCTCGCTTGGGATGGGTGCGCTTTTGCGTTGAATGGACCACATTGCTTTGATTGAGCTCTACCTGACTACAAAAGCCACGTTCTGCCTCCTATTACAAGTATTTAAAGAAATTCCTTAAGGTCTTGATCCCACTTGCTTAAAATCCACTGAAAGTTCTGCTCTCGTGTGCAGCTGATGTGGGTTCAACTGCTGGCACCCATCAAGCAGTATTTGCTCCTCTCTGATTTTTCAGTCAGAATTGTGTAAGCTGAACCAATTGAGATGTCCATGGTGTTGGCTTTTGTCTCTGCTGTTAATCATTCCTCCTCTTCAATTAGGGGGCAAACAAAATTAATTTTTCCCTGCCAACTGATGTGGATGGTTTGCAGCTGCTGTCAACATCATCTCATGCCCTCTTCAAACAAGTTATCCATTTGTAAACTCCTGATTTCTCTCCATGATCCCCATAAATTTTGTGCAAAGACCAATTATTTAACCATTCTTTGACCCAAGCTTCACCATATATTTGATGTTTTCCTTACTCGATTTTAGCAATCATGTTGCTCTGATAGGAGGCTCTTTTCAAACTGATGTTTTTTCTTCCTGGTGCTTCCAGCTTGCTCCTGTTCAGGTGTGTTATTGCAAGTCAGGATGGATTTATTTTGATGCAAAGAAACCATCAAAATCCATGCAAACTTTTAAATAAAACATGTTTCCAATGAACATTTTGAAGACCCGTGCAGATAAAATAATACATTTAAAAGGACAATAAAGAAGGATTTTTAAAAAGACTTTTTGGTGGTTCAGCCAATAAAATAGTGAAATATAATTTCTTCCTCTCAAGTTATAATGCCATAATCTTTCTTTAAGATAGCTTCTACTAAATGATACAGAAAGGGCTAGAGTTAATGAGCTGCTGAGGTTTCTCTATTTTAGAATATAAAGGGCAAAGGGCTCTGTATGGTTAGTCTGAATTGAAACTTTGTGTTCCTACTTAAGGAAGCAACAACCCCGGAGCTCTCAATCCAGCCCCAGTAGGGTGCCACCTTGGGGTTTTGTTCACCCACCACATCACAGTATGAGGAATCTAGAAAAGTCCATTTCCCCATTTGAGATGACAGACAGGGATGGCAATTTTAATCCATTTGGCTTCCCAGGAGCTGAGAGGCCAGGAACATCTACCATTTGTATTAAAATCTAAAAATAACATGCATTTCCTAGCTCCTGCTGGCGCGCCCTGGCGGGAAGGACAGCTACTCCAGCGCTGGAAGAGGTCACAAAGGAGGGTGACGAGCACTCCGTGTTAACTAGCCACCTGGGACTCTTGACTTCGACCAGATGGTGTCAGCGCTCTTTCGGAACTCTTCAAATCTTCTGCACCTGCTTTTAAACAAACAAACAAAAAAACTTGTTAGAGACTAACATGACCCGAATTTGGAGATCAGAGCACTCGTTCCAGTTTTATTGAAGTATATTTAAACAACATACAGAATCACGCTCCTGCCTAACTTTTCACCAACCCTGTCTTTGTAGCCAAGCCCAATCTCATCTTTGCCTGTCTGGGGACACTTAACATTTCCCATCTTGTAGGAAAGCAGTCTACATATATTTTGTCTCCCCAACTTAAAACCAAAAAGACTTTCTTTTTCATTAGCGTCACTAGTACTACTTAGAATGAGTACTGTATTTCTGTAGCTCAAAAACAATAGTAAGCCCTAGGTGTGACACCATTGTCCCCACGTACACAACTCCGTCCCCCAAACAGGATGGGCAGTTTCACGGCTATCTTTGCACAGTATTTCATACTCATCACACACACATCCCATACTCTTTGTCATCACTTTTTAAAAAAGATTTATTTATTTATATAAAGTCAAAGTTACACAGAGAGAGAAGAGGCAGAGGGAGATCTTCCATCCACTGGTTTACTCCCCAGTTGACCGCAACAGCCAGAGTTCTGCCAATCCAAAGGCAGGAGTCAGGAGCTTCCTCCAGGTCTCCCATGCGGGTGCAGGGACCCAAGGGCTTGGGCCATCTTCTACTTTCCCAGGCCAGAGCAGAGACCTGGATTGGAAGTGGAGCAACTGAGACTCGAACTGGTGCCCCTATAGAATGCTGGCACTGCAGGCAGCAGCCTCACCCACTACGCCACAGCACAGGCCCCTGTCATCACTTTCAAAAAATATAAATGATGATATGGGGAAGGAAAAAAATCTTTCCTTCTTCTACCCATCTTAGGCTGAGGTCCTTTAACATATTAACAAGAGAAAAGCATATGAATTAATAACTAATTAATGGCATGGGAGACTTCATAAGGAAATGAAGACTCAAACAGTTAAGGCTGAGAAATTTTTCTATTTGGTGAACAATGGATAATCATGGAGAAATATGATAGGGCCAAAAGGGTATGATCTAATGTGATAAACTAGGGGAGGGGCTGGTGCTGTGGCATAGCGGGTAAAATCGCCGCCTGCAGTGCCGGCATCCCACATGGGCACTGGTTTGAGTCCTGGCTGCTCCACTTCTGATCCAGCTCTCTGCTATGGCCTGGGAAAGCAGTAGAACATGGCCCAAGTCCTTGGGCCCCTGCACCCACATGGGAGATCCGGAAGAAGCTCCTGGCTCCTGGTTTTTGATTGGCTCAGCTCCGGCTATTGCAGCCATCTGGGGAGTGAACCAGCAGATGGAAGACCTCTCTCTCAATCTCTCTCTCTCTCTCTCCCTCCCTCCCCTCCTCTGTAACTCTTCCTTTCAAATAAATAAATAAATCTTTTTTAAAAAAATGGGAAACTTAGCAAAGCCTGTTTGTTCAAATTCTTCTCATCAATTGGCCTTCAGATGTAAGGAGGTTCCTTGCCTCTGGGTTTAGGGAGATCACATCCCACATTCTTATGAGCTGCTGCAGTAGAAAGTCAAAAAATCCTTTCCAGGTTTTATGGCCTCCTTTAGGAGAGAGGGGTTGGAGGAAGGTCAGAGAGAGACCTCTCAACTTCCTTCCACTGAACATTCAATAGGCCAAGGCACCATATTTTAGAATAGTGTGTCTGGGACCCCATCAGTAATATATACTATATATTGTTCTGCACCTTGCTTTTCTTCACCTGATGTATCTGAGAGCTTATTCTGTAGCGTAGCTCCTTCTCTTTTACAAGTGCCTGTGTTAACATGTACTTGAAGCAGCATAATGTCGGGTGAATGTAGCATATTCCTGTTCCTATTCCAGGGGACTTTAAAAATGCTTGTGGAATATGGAATTTAAAAAAAGTTTGTCTTGGTGCAAGAAAATTTTTGAAGTCCATAATTTTTCCTTTACAGGTATTTTCCATGAATTTTTTGAAGACTCCTTGTATGCACTGGTGGCTTATCGTTTGCTGTTACAAAAGCTGCAATGAGGGGCAAGTGCTTGGCCGAGCCATTAAGACGCCTGTGAAGAGACCCAGGTCTCACATCAGAATACTGAATTCAATGCCCAGCTGCAGCTCCTGACTATAATGCAGACTCCGGGAGACGGCAGTATTGGCTCAGGTAGCTGCGTCCCTGCTACCACGTGGGAGACATGGATTGAGTTCCTGTCTCCTGGCTTTGGCCCCAGCCAGCCCTGGCCGGCCGTTGCAGGCTCTTAGAGAATGAACCAGCAGGAGAGTGCTCTCACTCCCTCACCCTCCCTCCTTCTCAAGTAGAAGAATGTGTACCTCTAAGTACCAGGCATTACACCAGGTACGGGGAAGAGAACCATGAGTATGAGTTCCCGCTCTCAGTTCACAGAAAGGTGGGCACGTGGATCTGATGGTGGGCATCAGTGAGTTCTAGGTAGGACAACCTCACTCTGACCTCCAGGCCTCCAGGGCTCTCCGAATGCTCCAGTAAGATGAGATCCCCCACCCACCTCATCACTGTGGGCCCCAACCTCATCGCTCCCTCACGTGCAACCCCGCGGTTGGCTCCACCTCTGCCCTGAGTCTATCGGGACCAAATTCATTCATTGCACCATTTGTTCCTGTGAATGCCATCTGGCCTCTACCTCCTGCCCCCAAGCATCGTATACCTAGTTTGTTCCTCCTCCCCCACGTTGGAATCTTCATACGGGTCTGGCACCCTTTCCCAGTCCTCGCCATGTTGTAAAACGTTGTCTCTGGGCCCGCTGGAGCGCAAAGGCAGGTGTGGGCATGTCTTCCTGGATGCACCACATCTGGATAGAATATTCCACTCTCTCTGGTGCTCTCCACAGCTGGCAGGTTCAGCTCACCCCACCTTCTCTCAGGCCCAGTGCCCAAGGTGAGGTCAGTGTCCCCTGCTCCTCGCTGCTGCTCCCACACCACTTCCCCTGCCGCCCCCCTTAGAAGCACCCAGGTTGGAGTGTCCCACTGACAGGTGACGTCACCCATTGTTCCCTGTTGTTGCCGTCTTCTGCCCCTCCAGCTCACTCCTACTCATTCTTTGATGATTTTAGCTCTGGGCTCCCTGTCACTCTCCAGTGCTACCTCTGCCAGGGCCCTGGGTGATTTCAGTCTCCATGGAGATGATCTTTTCAAATCCTGATGTCTCAGTTCCTTGACTTGCTCTCCCCAGTGAACTTGTCCTTCATCCCACCTCCACTACCACTTTCCTAGTCATAATCCAGTCTTTGTTATTAGCAATAACGTAACTTTCCGTACTTCCACTTAAGCGTTATATGCTCTGTTTACCACCTCCATGTTTCAGCTCCTACCTTCTGGCACCCCAACAATTCTTCTGTTGCACACGGGACCACCAACCATTGCTTTAACCTTGATTTAGTCACCATTTACCCCCGGCCTCTTACCACACTTGCATTCTTTGATCCTTGCCCTGTCGAAAGTTCACAATCAAGTATTATAATCTGTCCCTTGAATACATTCCTACCTCCCTTTCTCATTGTTTCCTTATTTATTTATTTAAGCAGCAGAGTTACAGACACAGGGAAGGAGAGACAGAGAGAAAAGTCTTCCATCCACTGGTTCACTCCTCAAATAGTCGCTATGGCTGGAGCTGAGCTAATCGGAAGCCAGGAGCCACGAGCTTCTTCTGGGTCTCCCACGTGGGTGCTGGGGCCCAAACACTTAGGTCGTATTCTACTGCTTTCCCAGGCCAAAAGCAGAGAGCTGCATCAGAAGAGAAGCAGCCGGGACACAAACCAGCACCCATATGGGATGCCGGCACTGCAGGCAGAGGCTTAGCCTACTACGCCACAGCGCCAGGCCCTCTTTAAGAAAAAAAAAAAAAAAGATTCATTTATTTGAGTTATGGAGAGAGAGGGAGAGACAGAGAGAGAGAGAGGTCTCCCATCTGCTGTTCACTCCCCAAATGGCCACAATGACCAGAGCTGGGCCTATCAGATGCCAGAGGCCAGAAGCTTCTTCCAATCTCTCAAGTAGTTACAGGGGCCCAAGCACTTGGGCCATCCTCTGCTGCTTTCCCAGGCACATTAGCTGGGAGCCGGATTGGAAGTGGGGCGGCCGGGACTTGAACCAGAGCCCTTATGGAAGGCCGGCATCTTAGACAATGGCTTTACCTGCTATGCCACAGAGCCAGCCCTGTTTCTTTAATTGTCAGGCACAGTCCAAGACCCTGCTAAACACGAATCTCTGCCTACTCTAAGTCAACACTCAGCCGAACATAGTTAGGGAAGAACCCACAGCCGTGCTGCCTGGCCTCACTATGAATTCATGACCTCCTGCCCCAGGGGACCCTTGATGCTGCTGTCTTCTCCTGTCCCCGCCCCCATCATGTTGCACCTTCCAAGTCCACCCGCCATCCACTCAGCGACTTCCCACCTTCCTTCTTTCCTTTAGAACCCCAAACAGCTCCTCGCCGCCTCACTCCCAGCTTTGCTCTTCACCGAGAAGTCTTCCGAAGAGGACTTCTCCAGGCTCCCACCTCCACATCCAAGCAGCCCCAGCACCTGTCCCCATCCTGCCTCCCTCCATCACCAGTGGTGCTCCTCTTTAAGGCCGGTCGTACTCCTTCCTCTGCGTGAAATCTCGTCCCTTTTCTCTCTCGAAGCTCTGACCCAGCAACCGTGCCCCACCCCTCTCTGGCATCTTGAATGCATTCCCCCCATCACTGGATCATTTCCTTCACTGTGCAAACTTTGCCTTTGGGCAATCAACTAGCAGATGGGAACTCGCTTGCTTGCTGTCCCTCTTGAATAAAAAATAATGGATTCTTGAAAGACGCACACCTGTGTCTTACATACATACATAAACAAACACCGTCCTTGTGCCCCCTCTGCACTCCACCTTGGCTTCCTTCTAGAGCAGATCTGCTCAGAATGTGTGTCTTCTCTTCCTGTCCTCCATTCTCTCCTCCTGTTGTCTCTTGGTCCCTGTCACTCCACTGTAATTCCTGTTATCAAGGTCGCCAGACATCCCTGCATTCCAGTTCTAGTGGTCCACGTCTCAGTCACCATCTTCACCTGTTGGCAACGTTTCTTAGACACATTGAAGCAGATTCTTCCCTTGGCTTCTAGATGAACACCTTCCCCCTGTCTCAATGGGGGTCCTCAGCCTTAACTGCGTCTTCATTATCTCCCATTGTCTTCCTTCCTCAGAATATTATAGCTCCTCATGGGCAGCTTCCAGGAACAACCAATCCCATGGCCACCTTGGTTTCAGACTTCTGGCTCCGAGAGCTGTGAGAGGATGCATTTGTATTCTAACAGACTGCGTGAGATCATTTGTGTGGTAGCTCCACAGAACATATCTATACCTCACTCAGCAAAGCTGCTTCAGGAAGAACCCTCAGGCCGGTGCCACGGCTCACTAGGCTAATCCTTCGCCTGCGACACCTGAACACCGGGTTCTAGTCCTGGTCGGGGCTCCAGATTCTGTTCTGGTTGCTCCTCTTCCAGTCCAGCTCTCTGCTGTGACCCAGGAGTGCAGTGGAGGATGGCCCAAGTGCTTGGGCCCTGCACCCCCATGGGAGACCAGGAGAAGCACCTGGCTCCTGGCTTCGGATCGGTGCAGCGCACCAGCCGTAGTGGCCATTTGGGGGGTGAACCAATGGAAGGAAGACCTTTCTCTGTCTCTCACTGTCTAACTCTGCCTGTCAAAACAAAAAAAAGAAGAAGAAGAAGAAGAAGAAGAAGAACCCTCAAATGGTTTTTCCATTTCAATTGATGTGGAAGTCCAAGGCCTTCCGGGGGCCTCCAAGGCCCTGCAAAGACTCTGGCTTCACCTGCTACCCTCCCCCTGCTGCCTCTGCTGCAGCCACAGTCTCCAGTGCTCTCGGGCCCTTAGGCAAACTGCCTCGGGGCTTTTGCACTCAGGGACCCACCTGCCTGTGCTCCTCCCACAGCTCCCTGTGTCCTCCCACTTCCCTCACCATTAGCTCTCTACTCATCGAGGGCTCTCTGAACCTCCTCTCAGTACAGCACCGCCCTGGCCCCTCCAAGCCCCCCGGCCTGACTCAGCACTCACCACGGTAGTGGTCAGGGTCTGACCTGCTTTGCTTTCCCCGTTCATTGCACTGAGCACCACCTTTCCCTACCATTGCACTGGAGGCGCCACAGGGAGATGGGGTTTTTCTTTCTCTTGTGTCCACTGCTGTTTTTACATCACTGACACAGAGGAGAGATTGGTGATATTTCTTTTTATTTTATTCTTTTTTTATAGTCAGTGAGAGAGAGACAGAGAGAAAGGTCTTCCTTCCGTTGGTTCACCCCCCAGATGGCCGCCACGGCTGGCGCTGCGCCGATCTGAAGCCAGGAGCCAGGTGCTTCTCCTGGTCTCCCATAGGGGTGCAGGGCCCAAGCACTTAGGCCATCCTCCACTGCACTCCCAGGGCCACAGCAGAGAGCTGGACTGGAAGAGGAGCAACTGGGACTAGAACCAGTGCCCATATGGGATGCCGGCGCCACAGGCAGAGGATTAACCAAGTGAGCCACAGCGCCGGCCCCTGGTAATATTTCTTGAAGGAATGGATGAGTTTACCTGGTTTTCTTTTCTGCAGTCACAACACAGGGGCCGTCTGTTATTTTATACAAGGCTTTTGGTTTAGTTGAGTTTTCTTTGTTATTTTTACTTTTTATTACAGAAATTTTCAAAAACAAAATTACAGAGGGTATTAAATAACCCACTCACCATGAATGAACACATAAGGATAGCTACCCCTACTCCCATTCTCTGTACCTTACATCAGATGATTTTAAAGCAGATCCCAAATATCATACCAATTTAATTTGTAAAGTTTTCAATTCATGCCCCTAAAGGAAAAGGAATTTTAAAAAAATGGCGATATCGGTATCACAAAGTCAATTAATATCATCAAATAGCCCATGGTCACTTTTTCCCAGTTGTCTTAGAAGTGGTTCTGCTTTGGCTTTTTGTTTTACTCTTCGATAGTTTTAATTGAGATACAAATAAAAACCATACATTCTAATGTGTTGCTTTTTTATTCTGTAGGTTCCCATGTATTTTCTGAAAATTAAATATTTCTTGTTGAAAGTCAGGCTTTGTAGTTCCCCATAGTCCAGAATTCGCAGGCTGCATGGCTACCTTCCTGGGTCATGTAGCATGTTCTCCTATCCCTTGTCTCACTGTGCACTGATCGTTGGATCTACATACTCGGTCACATTGTTGTTTTTTTTCCTTGATCTTGATTCACAGGTGGTGCAGCGGGGTACTCAGAGAAGCAGGAAGTAGTGTTTCTTTGTGCTGGGACCAGCTCAGTGGATCCACATCCAAAGCCTGAGCCCCGAGCAAAGCAGGACATCGCCTTCCATACAGTTTTAGTCTCTTTGTCCCCCTTGTGTGGTAACACACATTCTGATTGGGTGCTCTGAGGCTACAGGGTTGCTCTAGGGTTGCTCATGCACTCAGAATTACTGGGTAGGCCATGTTGCTCTTTCTTTGTTTCCTTTAAGATTCTGGGTACAAAGCTGGTGCCGCGGCTCAATAGGCTAATCCTCCGCCTTGTGGCGCTGACACACCAGGTTCTAGTCCCAGTTGGGGCACCGGATTCTGTCCCGGTTGCCCCTCTTCCAGGCCAGCTCTCTGCTGTGGCCAGGGAGTGCAGTGGAGGATGGCCCAAGTGCTTGGGCCCTGCACCCCATGGGAGACCAGGAGAAGCACCTGGCTCCTGCCTTTGGATCAGCGCGGTGCACCGGCTGCGGCGGCCACTGGAGGGTGAACCACTCTGCCTGTCAAAAAATAAAAAAATAAAAATAAAAAAGATTCTGGGTACTTTTTCTCCGATACGTGGATGCTGTACCTTCATTGGCTAACACCATAGCTCTGTGTATGTATAGGTGAGCAGATGTTGAAACTGTCACAGAGGAACATAGTAAAAGAAAACAAGTTGAAATTGTCACGTGCTCTCCACCAGGGGAGCCCTTTCTCTTTGTTCTAGGAGGGCTCCCTCACCTCATGTTCCCAGAAAGGCCCTGCCACATTGCCCCCCACCTTGAGACTCGGACAGGGTCAAAGAGCATTATCCTCGAGTAAGGGTTTATACTTCCATAACATCATAACATATGTGTCTGTATTTTGACAACAGCTTCCATGAGGCTGGAGACAGAGCTCATAACCGTGGCCGACGTAGAATCAGACAAGCCCCCAACACTAGAACTCTAGCACTTGTAAGGGTATTGAATCCCAGAAAAGTTGAAAAACATCCGTCAGACAGTTCCCTAGAGTCCCAGCCTTTCCAGGCTTGGAGCGGGATGCGGGCAGTGCACGGTCTGCAGTGTCTTCTGTAACCCTGCCCTCATCGTCTGTTTGTTGCTCAGGTTGAATTTTCCACAAACTCCTCCCTCAGAAGCAAGCATAAGGGCTAAGGGCAGGCAGTATTGCTAGATAGCAGTGCACATTTGAGTAGTTTGTTCCAGTACAGTGAGAGCTCTTGCTGTTTCCTTCCTTGGGATTTCAGTGATAGCCTGTAACCTGATGGTACAGTTGAGGATGTAGGTGACAGTAAGGTACCTGTAGGACCCAGCCTCTGCCCAGTAGCTGGGCTATAATAGTGGGTATCTGTTCAGGGGGTCATTGGTCATCTTTCCAGTCACCAATTTGTAAAACGTGCTGCTCTCTATGGTCCCCTTGATCGTCATATACAGGGATCCCTCAAATGTTCTCCTCTAGCTAGAGGGAGTAGGAAGAAAGAGGGGCAGATAGTTCCCAGTACATAGGATGTGGATCCGTACCGGGGTAGCTTAATATAAGCGGCCCTTCTACATATCCAGTATAGTTTCCCTGGGGCCAGCCACTCAAATGTCAGTAGTAAGATTGTTCCAGGTCTGTTTGAGGTTAGAGAAATTGGACAGGGAGTGGGGATTTGTTTCTGTGTGATTTGAGGATTCTCACCTTTGAGTTTTCTGAACTGCTGTATTATGAAATTTCTGGCCTGGGCATGTCAAGTTTCCAACAGAGGTGTTAGACTGTCATCCCCACAGAGCAAGGCCATACCGCGTAATTATTGAAGTTTTAAGAAACCAGACTCCAGTAGCAAGGTGAGGATACCTGTCTCATTATAAGGCTCACAGATATCCAGTAGTTCTCTATCTCCCCAAAGCCATTGATCTCCCATATTGGTTCCTCCACATTAATAACAAGAAGAAAACTTGAGGGTTGAGCTGCAGTTTGTTCCAGGGTCAGGAACAGATTTCTGGTTGTAATGGATATGGTGGGGAGGTCATTTTTTATTTCCTCATAAAAGGAATGGAAGATTTTGTAGGAAGAGGACTTCAGTGTAGTCATGACCCTTTTGAAGTATACTAGGGTCATGACCTCACCCACATACATATATGCCAATTTTTCAGGCACTTTCCCTATCTGGCTTTCCATTTAGAGTCTTCCAGATCAAAGAGGTGAAATTATTGGGATTACAAGTTCCCCATTGACAGTTTGATGTGGCAACACAGTTTTGAAGGAGCACCGCTTTGTCTTTACCTTCTACACGGCCCATAAAGCACAGCTCCAGCAGGGAGAGTAACTCCAGGCGTCAGTCACACCCAGCCTGTGTTTATCATTTAGCCTGTGTTCTCATTCCCCATCTACTCCCCACCATGGCGGCTCAACATAGGCTGATCAGATATTACCTATGGCCCTACACATATCAAAATGTATTGATGTCAGCTGTTTGAGATTAGTGATCTGGGTCAGGAAAATTAGTCATCCTATTGTGATACCTGTCTGTGGATGGCTCCAGATCTCCAGCCATTGCCCGTCTGAGGGGTGCCGTGGTCAGAACGAATATACTGATCCCCTTGTTGGCAGATAGAACAGGTGGTCTTACTATGTTAGCAGGTTCCTGGAACTGCTCCCTGGCAAGAGAAACAGGTATGATAAAGTAAGGTTCTAGTGACAGCCTGGCCGGATTGAGTCATGCGAATGCATGGGTCCCAGGATAAGGGACTTGAATTACAAAAGGGAGACAGTTTAGGAGCAACCAATCACAACGAAGCTTCCTGTCCAAAAGAGGTAAAAGACCACTAACAGAAACTTTCTACCACAGCACCAGTCGACCTGTGCAGTCTCTGCCAAACCTATGGTGAGGACTAGGATTAAAGTCACAGTGACAGAAAGGGCTAAGAGGTGACAGTGCATTATGTTACAGTGCGAAGACTAACACAGGAAATTAGAACGGTCCGTTTGTTCCATCAGGCGGTCAGTTCATCAAGCTTCTACCTTGCATAGGTTAGTCAGCTTCCAGAGTGACTAAAGCAGGGGCCGTCGTTGTCAGGGGTCTCTTGTGGTGTGGCTCACTACCTGCACAGAGTAGTTGCATCGGGGACACGCTCCCATTCATGAGAGCCTGGTTTCACCCTGCTCTAGTAGATCCAGGGTACCACCATGGCAACCTTAACTGCAGTAGGGGTAGACAAAACAGCAGTGAATGGGCCTTTCCAAAGGGACTCTAGGGGCTGAACACTCCACTCTTTCTCCCTCACCGCATCTCCTGCCTTAAACAGATGAGTGTCTGTGGTTAAGCTCGTGGGTAGGTGTTCCCTAACCCATTGATTGATGGAGGGTAGGGTCAAGCCAAAGGCTTACAGCTGCTGTCTCAGGGTGAGGCTGTCTATTTATTTTAGATCTCCCCTATTCCCTTTGATGATAGAGGTGGGGCCTCCACTATGAATGCAGGCCCATTGTCAGACCCAATAGCAATTGGGATCCCAAGGCCTTTTTGGTGTGGGGTGGGAACTACCCAACCTGTAAAATGCACACAAAAGCCTATAAACATTTGCAGCCCCAAACACAGGGGAGCTTGGTGAAGTCCACAGTTAAGTTTTCAAAGGGGGTTTCTCCTGTGCTTTGTACAGGATGGGGGGGCATAATGGGCCCCTGGTGGGGGTTGTTTCAGACACACACCTCACACTGTTCACACACTGCTAGGGCGATGCTGGAGAGGTTGGGGATGTAAAGGCATCAGTCCAGTGTGGCTGGTGTGAGTCCCTTGATGGAACAGCTTGACCAAAGTCGAGGCTAGGGACTCAGGGACCACCACCAGGCCATTCTCAGATTTCCACCACCCACCAAGGATGTAACTTCCACTTTTGATTTTGAACCATGCTGGGAGTAACTTCAGTCCCATTCCACTAGAGGACAGGGGAACAGGGCAGTGGCCAGGGCAGTTGACTCTATCAGTCCATTGACAGCCATAAGCTTAGCTTCTTGGTTGGCTCATCAATTTCCCAAGGCCATGGTTGCATCTCCCCTTTGGATGGTCCCAACAGTGCATAGCAGCCACTTTTTTGGGTACCCACACAGCATCTAACAGAGCAAGGATTTCTTTTCCATATTTAGTGTCTCTTCCCCCTTAGCTGATTTGTCCCTTTTCTTTATATAAGGCCCCATATACATGGAGGGTGGAGAAAGTGTACCTGGAGTCTGTATATGTTGACACAGAGTCCTGCTGCCAGTTGGAGAGCTTGGGTTAGTGCAATGAGTTCTGTCTTCTGTGTGAACCCCTGACAGGCAAGGGCTTAGCCCCAGGGTGGAATGCAGGGTCACCTTGGAGTATTTCGTCTTTGATGAAACTACTGCCACCAGTGAGGTGACCCATGTCAGGGTCCTTGAGGGGTTGGTCTGTTGAGTCTGGGCAGCTGGAAAACAGCTCACCCATGACCTCTAAGCAGTGATGTTCAGGCATTTCCAGCCCTACAGGTAAGAGAGTTGCTGGGTTAAACTTTTTACTACCTCTAGGTGAATGTGTGGATTTTCACACAGCATTCTTTGATACTTGACCGTTCAGGCATTAGTTAGCCAGTATTGCCCTTTATAATCCATCACAGTCAGGACTGAGTGAGGCACCAGGACCATTAGTTAGATCCTGTCCCATAGTAAGATTGTCGGCCTCCCATACTAAGAGGGCTGTGATGGTGAGAGCTCAGAGACGGGGGGCCAGCCTCGAGACAGAGCTGAGTCTCTTAGAGAGGTATGCTACCAGATGATGCCAGGACCCCAACATTTGGGTTAGTACCCCAACCGCAGTACTGGCGTCTTCATGCACATATAAAAAGAAAGATTCAGTTATGTCCAGGAGCCCCAGAGCTGGGGCATTGGCAAGGCTTGTTTGATCTGTTTAAAGGTCTTTTTCTTATGTCTGTTCCCACAACAGAGGCTCCCTTCCTCCTCCACTTTGTGGCTTCAAAAAGGGGTTTGGCTAGAATGGAGAAATTGGGAATCCAGGTTTTGCAGAAGGCAGCAGCTCCAGCAAGGAATTCTCAAATTGGTGCCAGGGCGAGGGGGTTAAGACTGAGCAGACGGCCCACTTTCTCTGTGGACCAAGCTGATGCTGGCGCTGCCTTTTGGCAGATTTGAGCCTTTTCCCTTGAGACTTTGTAGCCCTCGTAGGAGGGCAAGGGGCAGTCATGTTCTTTCTACACAGTCCTCCTGTGTCCGGCCAGCAGTAGGTCATCCACATACTGGAGGAGTGTGCAGCCATACTGGTCTGCTGGGGAACTTTTTCCATCAGAGGCTGGTACAGGGCTGAAAATGACTGGAGAATTTTTGAATGCTTGAGGCAATCTAGTCCAGGTCAACTGGCCTTTGTTTCCATTCTCGGGATTTTCCCACTGGAAGGCAAAGATTGGCTGCCTCTGAGGGGCACTCAGAGAGAGAAGAAGGCATCCTTGAGGTTCAGACATGTAAAGAAGGCAGCTTCGGTGGGGACGAGACCCAGGAGAATGAGAGTGTTAGGGACCACCAGGTGTAGGGGAATGGTAACCTGGTTTACTGCTCGTAAGTCCTGGACCAGTCGATGGCTGTCTGTCCCCGGCTTCCCAACTGGCAGGAGGTGTGTGTTCTAAGACAGCTGGCAGAGCGAGGGGATTCATCTTTAGAACACTCTGTAGATGCTTTTGAATTCTAATTCGTGCCTTGTAAGGAATGAAATACTGACTCTGGTGGGTGGTGGGTCCAAGCTCTGGCTTTAGTTCTAGTAGTACTGGGGTTACATTCTGGCCAGTCCAGGAGGATTGCCCTCGGCTCGTATTCCAGGCACCTGCAAGGGAGGCTCAGGTCCCTGTGGCAGCTCCTCTTGGAGGCTGTAGAGGCACCACCATGAGAGTCAGGATTTTGGCTTCTGCTCTTCCCAGGGTCAGGGTCGCTTGACCATGGGAGTTGAAAGTTATCCGAGCCTACAGTTTTCCCAATAGATCTTGACCCATTAAGGCCACAGGACAGCCAGGGAGGTATAGGGATTTGTGAATGACTCTGTGGCCATCTGAATTGCATCACCATGACAACAAGAAGACGCCCAGTTACCTGTGGCCACAACAGTGGCTTGTTCTGTGAAAGGGGGCCCATGGGTTGAGTCACCACTGAGTGCTCTGCCCGTGTCCACCAAAAAGTCCAAGGGCTGGCCTCCTGCAGTCGTTTGGACCATGGGCTCCTGGGGGCATAGCAAAATGGAGCCCGGTCTGTCCTAGTTTTCCTCGTAGTTCTCCATGGCAGCTAGGCCTAGAGTCTTCCCCAGGCGCCTGGAACAATTGTCGTGTGGAGTGGTAGCATCCCTGGGTCACTTGTCCTCTTCCTCCAGGCCGGGGAGCTGGACGGGATCTTCCAGACTGTGGAGGTCATGCATTCTTCCAGGGACCTTCCCAGCAACAGCAGACGCACTGGCTTTCTCCCAGCCTGCCCTCCCGGCATTGCTGTCTCTCTAGCCGACCTCTCCTCCGGCCTCGTCCCAGATGTGTGGGACACTGCTCCTCTAGGGCCATGGCAAGCAGATTCACCTTGCATTTCATCTTTTGTTCAGTCTCCTGGCAGGCTTCCTGATCTCGGTTCACACACTTTGGTGGCTATCGCCAGCAGCTGGCTTGCATTCAACCCAGCAAAGCCCTCCCACTTCTGTAGCTGGCATCTGATGTCTCCCTGGGCCCGGCCAACAAAGACAGCATTGATCATGCGTTGATTCGCTGCCGCTTTGGGGTTGAATGGGTGTAGAGACGAAAGGCCTTGCACGGCCTCTCTTAGAATTGGCTTGGGCTCCCTTCAAGTCCCTGGAGTACCTCTGAGCTCTTGCTTATATTCGCGGCCTTTTCCTCTTCTTCCTTCATGCTGCTCAAAAGGGCCTCGCGGTAATGCTCAAGCATTTGAAAATCCCAGCTAGCATTAGGGTCCATTGCTGATCTCCGGGGAACTGATTCTGGGCGTGAACTTGGGAATTCAGGGACTCTGCCGGGGCCTTGCTCCTTGTAACCAGTCCAGCGGGGCCTGGGTAATTCAGTGGCATTCTTCAGTGCTAAACAAAGTCAGACGACGCTGGTGGCACTCGGCCCAAGGGGGCTTGTGGGTCTGAATGATGGACAGCCTCAGATCTACCATGGCCGGGGGTTTCTAAGTGAATTGAGAGGGTGTGATTTTTTCCGGTCCAGGAGACCAGTGGTGGGAAAAGGCTGGCATATGAAGGTGCTCCTGACCATCATTGTCATAGTAGGTGGCCCCCGGGTGTTTCTTAGTGGCATTTGTAGGGCACCTCAGCATGTATTGAGTATATGGGGGTTAGGACCACCGGCCCTGGGATGGCCGTTGTTGGGATGTCTCGGGTGACCTTATGGGAGGGGTGGCTCCGGGGGTGTGGGCGACCCTGGGAGCAGAAGCTGTCTCTCCCACAGGTGTGGGAAGTGCAGGTGGTAGCGGAGGATATAGTGGTGCATGAGGTGGGGAGACCTCTTCCAGCTCCCCAGATAAAACGGGTTTCTTAGGTTCTGGTCGGCATTTTGAAAGGACTATCACTTGAACCATCGTGATTTTACAGTTTCCTCCAAACAAGTCTTTAGCCACAGCGGCTATTTCTTGCCAACCGTAGATGTATGGGAACTGGTCGGGGTGGCCTAGTTTTTCAAAGATGACCTGATATACTATGCTGACCACCTCTTTACCTAAGGACCCCTCAGATGACCATCCTACACCAAAAAAGGACCAATCAATTTCACAAAACTTTAGGCAGTTTTCCGGGGGTGAGCTTAAAACCTCGATCTCCAAAAAATAAAAGGGGAGGGGGAAGCTGGCACCATGGCTCACTTAGTTAATCCTCTACCTGCAGTGCCGGCATCTCATATGGACACTGGGTTCTAGTCTTGGCTGCTCCTCTTCCAGTCCAGCTCTCTGCTGTGGCCCGGGAGTGCAGTGGAGGATGGCCCAAGTGCTTGGGCCTTGCACCCCATGGGAGACCAGGAGAAGCACCTGCCTCCTGGCTTTGGATGGGCGCAGTGCCGGCCATGGCAGCCATTTGGGGATTGAACCAATGGAGGGAAGACCTTTCTCTCTGTCTCTTTCTCTCACTGTCTAACTCTGTCAAATTAAAAAAAAAAACAAAAACAAAAACACGTGATCTCCCGATGATCTGTTTTTGAAGTTGCTCCTCTTACATTCTTGGGGGGTACATTTTCTTTGCCACTCATTTCCACCCCCTAAAAATGACAGCCACGCATGAAGAGGGAAAGGAAAAGGGGAGAATGATTACTGTGTCCATCCTGGCCGGATATTTCAGGCACCTCTGGGCATTGGCAGGTCAGCATAATGCCCGGACTCAGACCTGGCAGAGAGCCTGATACTGCCCTAAGCTGCAGGAGGGTCACCACGGAACCACAGCTGGGCTTTGGTTAGGCAGGAACCCAGCCTCAACCTGTCTCATTTATTCGCAGTCCAGCGACGTCCCCAACCCGTGGCCCGGCTGCCTTTAGGATGGCAGCTTCAGTCTCAGCGGCACCTTCCCACCATGTGCTCCCTCCAACCTTACACGACTACTCAGCAATTCTGGAAGGTGATCAGACTCCCCTTCCACCTCTTTGGAGGCAGGCTATCACACCTAATGAACCCGGGCTCCTACCGGTCCCAGTGGCGGTGCTCCCTTGGCTGGTTCCTGCAGCTCCCTGGGTGTGATGGTGCTTCCAGGGTAGCCCCACACACACCAGGAAGGCTGGGCCCATACGTATCACCAGGTCCGCTAGTGCCAGGCAAGGCGGCCTCTCCCAGAGTCCCCAGGGGTTGTACCCAGGCATCAAGGGAGGTGGAAACACCGTCTCTGAATCTCCGACAGGAACCCCCAGAACTGTAGTGGATGCTGGAACAGAGAGGCGGGACACCGAAGCTTTTGGTAGGAAGCAGTGTTTATTTGTGCTGGCACCAGCTCAGCGGATTCACATCCAAAGCCTGAGCCCCGAACAAAGTGGGACATCGCCCTCCATACAGTTTTAGTCTCTGTCCCCCTTACGTGGTAACACACATTCTGAGTGGGTGCTGTGATGCTCCAGGGTTACTTTAGTCTTGCATGTGCATGCATAATTACTGGGTAGGCCATGTTGCTTTTCCTTTGTTCCCCTTAGGTTCTTTTTTTTTATTTTTTAAATTTTTATTGACAAACAGCAATTGTACATTTTTATGGGGTACAATGTAATATTTTGATACATGCATACATTTGAATAATCATATAAGGATAATTAGCACCCATCCCTTTGTATGTTCAAGGTTTCTTTGTAGTGTGTACATTCAGAAGTCTTTCTTCTAGCTATTTAGACAAGTACCATATGTTATTGCTACCCTACTGTGTAATAGAACACCAATAGGCTTTTTTTATAATAGGGAAGAAAATACTTTTTAATTCAATAAGAGTAAACCTTTTTGAGATTTGATTTATCTATATATGTATTTTTTGAGGGAGTTAACTTTGGAGAAGAACCCAAGAATGGTGCATCTTTTGTGAGCACTTAGACATTACTATAGCTTATGATACATAGATGATGTCCTCCACTTAATACATTAAAGCGAGGTAGATCTTTGCTATCAGGTTTTGCTACTAACTCTCATAATCCAACTCTTTGAGGACAGAGGTCCTGCATGGGAAGTTAGTGCACAGTGACTCCTGATGTTAATTTAAGTTAACAGTCTTATGTACGACATCATTGATTACCCGAGGCTCTTGACATGAGCTGCCTAGGCTGTGGAAGCCTTTTGAATCCACTGACTCTTTCAGTTTTTAGACAAGGCCATGAGCAAAGTGGAAGCTGTCTCCTGCCTTCAGAGTAAAGAACATCCTTCTTTGATGACCACTTCTTTCTGCCAGGATCTCACTCACAGAGATCCTTCATGTGGGGCACTTGTTGCCACAGTGTTTTGGCTTTCCATGCCTGATGTGCTCTCATAGGTTTTCAGCCAGACCAGAATGCCTTAAGGGCTGATTCTGAGGTCAGAGTGATTGAAGTGGATGTCATTCTGAGTCTTCTGTATGGACTGCTTCCCAGATTGGAGCATTCACTCTTTTTTGATTCTTTCCATTATTATTTTCTTCTTCTTCTTTTTTTTTTTTTTTGAATTTATTTGACAGGTAGAGTTATAGACAATGAGAAAGAGAGACATAGAGAAAGGTCTTCCTTCCATTGGTTCACTCCCCAAATGGCTGCCACGGCCGGTACTGCACCAATCCGAAGCCAGGAGCCAGGTGCTTCTTCCTGGTCTCTCATGCGGGTGCAGGGGCCCAAGCACTTGGGCAATCCTCCACTGCCCTCCTGGGCCGCAGCAGAGAGCTGGACTGGAAGAGGAGCAACCGGAACTAGAACCCAGCACCCATATGGGATGCTGGTGCCGCAGACGGAGGATTAACCAAGTGAGCCACCGCACTGGCCTCCATTATTATTTTCAAACATTTAGTCCTGTTTATATCATCACTTTAACACTTAATCCTATCTATAAGATCACTTATGGCTTAATCCTATTCCCATGCTCACTCTGACATTCTTTTCTTCCCATAGGTGCTGATTGTCTAACACTATGGTGAGCAGACGTTGAAAATGTCACAGAGGTGCAAAGTAAAAGAAGTCAGGTCCAAACTGTCACATCCCCCCTCCCAGGGAAGGCCTTTCTCTTTGTTCCAGGAGGGCTCCCTCACCCTGTGTTCCCAGAAAGCCCCTGCCACAGAGATGTTTGCACTTCAAATGGGAGAAACAGTCTTGGTGGTTTTTCGTTTTAGGGGATGATGAACATTGGGTTTTTCATTTTAGGGGACGATTAACATTGCCCAAATCTACTAGTCTGATAGTGTTTGAAAAATAGTGTTCTAGGGGCCGGCGCTGTAGCACAGCGGGTTAACGCCCTGGCCTGGGGCGCTGGCATCCCATGTGGGGATGCAGACCCGGCTGCTCCACTTCCAATCCAGCTCTCTGCTATGGCCTGGGAAAGCAGTAGAACATGACCCAAGTCCTTGGGCCCCTGCACTCACGTGGGAGACCCGGAAGAAGCTCCTGGCTTCGGTTCAGCACAGCTCCGGCTGTTGCAGCCAACTGGGGAGTGAACCAGCAGATGGAAGACTTTCTCTCTTTCTCTGCCTCTCCTCTCTCTATGTGACTCTGACTTTCAAATAAATAAATAAATCTTAAGAAAAAAAAAACTAGGAAAAAAAAGAAAAATAGTGTTCTATATCATTCTCTATTTCTTTTTTTTCAGCCAAAACACTTTTTGCAGAGAAGCCTCTCTACCTTCACCCCACATTACTCTCTAGTTCCCCTAACCGTTCAAAGAAAGAGGACAAATGTTTCATTTACTTGTTCTCAGTTCATGATGTGGTTGATCCTAGCATCTTCCAAGGGTGATCAAGGAGTTGCTCTAGTTAATTTAATATCATTATATAAGATAGGGTGTTTTTGAAGTATTTGTATTACATTATATTAGTAATATATTAGTATTATATGCTAAAAATCTTTACCTGCTCAAATGGTCTCATCTTTGGCAGTGGGAACTTATTTAGACTGATTTATGAGTCCTAGTGATACATTCCTCTAAAGAGCCCTCTTTCCTTTTGTGAACAGAAGTATTTGAAGGCTGCAATCTAGGTGCTATGGTGACTCACTGCTGCTACATCAGTTTGTAGTAAAAAATTAACTCAGCAGGCCAGGATTTTCCACACCCTGTACATTCCAAATAAATATTTTCCAGCTACTAGGAAATAATTTTTAAGCCCTTAGAATACACATCCCTAAAGGGTCTGTTTATCTGTGACCTTGGGCCATACCAAGTAACCTATGTGAATAGTGTGATTTGTGTGGGAGCCTTGGACTGTGCAGTGTCAGTTGACCTCTGGAAAGTCATCTCCTGTGATTGATCCTCAATAAAAATCTGACACCAAAGCTTCTATGGTTACCAGTCCTCCGTGGTGTTGCCATGCATCACTGCTGGGAAAATTAAGCACTGTCCCTTTGACAGAAACTTATGTCTGATCTCTCTTGGATTCTGCCCTATGTGCCTTTTCCCAGGGCTGATTTTAATGTCTCCTTTCATCATAATAAACTGTAACCATGAGTTGATGAGTCCTGTTTTCCCCTCTGGGGAATCTTTGAGCCCAGGACTGGTCTTGGAAACCCCTTCTACCTTGAGTGATTGTATAAGTCTCGTCAGGAGGTGAGCTGGATCAACAATGGTACTGAAATAGGCTCATGGAGAATGGAATTAAAAATAAGTTTATTTTACTGCAAAAAAATTTTGAGATCTATACAGATAAGTCTTCAGAAAGTTCATGAAAAATGTGAATTATGGAAAAACTATGCATGTGTTTCAATTTTGTACCAAATTAAATTTGTCTTTTAATTCCATTTTTGACATACCCTCATATATTTTGAAATCAAATATATCATGACTTATACTGACATTCCAAATGAAGTACCAATCTACAGGCTATTTCATAGTCACTAATCTTAATCTGTATCTCCTTTCAACTACAATAAAAATACCTGGGTTTCGCTGGTACCAAATAATCATTTTTATTTATCCTTATAGTACAGCAGTGTCAGAAAAGCAGCAGCAACTCTGCCACAAAAAACACGATTACTACTAACCACTTAAGGCTTTGTTCTTGTGTTTGCTCATTTTCATCCTTACAATTGATTGATTGAATTAAGGTGATCCCAGTGAGAACATATGGTCAAATTTCTGCTTTTAAAGTCATTTGGAATAGTTTCTCTTTGAAAATGGCTGTTAACTGGATATATCAATCTATCTATCAATCTATATATGTAATCACTTATTTTATTTTTGGTTTTCAGAGATGAGTGTTGTATTTAATTTTATAATTTAAAAAACTTTCTCTAAAGACAAATTTTTGCAGTGTTCAAAGATATTCTCCCTCTTTCTCTATAAAATGATTTTAAATTTTTTATTCATTCATTGATTTTGTAACATAAGCAAAAGCAGAGAAAGAGAGAGACAGGACTTATGTTCTTCCCTTTCTTAAGTAAATGGTAGCATACTATATGCATGTTGTTCTTCATTTTGCTTTTTTCATTTAGCAATACACCCTAGAGATCACTTCATTACAGTATTTATAAATCCTTATTCTCTTTAACACTGAACTACTATATTTCATTGTGTGACTGAAGTGCTATTTATTTAAATATTGTTTTACTGCGTCAGGTTGTTGCCAATCTTTTACTACTGAGAATGGTTCTATCATAGTAGCCTGTGCATACACTTTGTCATATTTTGGCCAGTGTCTCTTTGGGATTGTGTTCTAGAATCTAGAATCAGTTATCTTTCTGTGAGATAACTCAGCCTCAAATCCTAGTAAGAGCAGGAAGCAGGTCCTGTCAAAACTGCAGTGGAAGGGTAGCCTGGAGATCACAGAGTATCACAGATGGGTACTTTGCACATGGACAAAGCACAGGTACTTTCAATTATTGATTGGGCTTTGGAACTGTAAGACGAGAAATATTGGATTTCTTGAGTACTTTTATGCTCATTTCATTAATTCAGTGAACATGTGTTGAGCACATGCTATGTCCAAATACTGTTTGAACACTGAAGTTATAACGGTGAGCTTATTCTCTGACCTCAGGGTATACAGGGAGGGAAGTCACACTGCTCAAAATCACACAGAACCAGGGCCCCTGGTTCTCCAGTCCCCCAGAGGTATTCCATAGCATCAACCTTGTAGAAAAGTGGAGCAAGCAGAAATAGCACACATGCAGCCCCGCCATTTGGTCTCATCTGGTCTAGAGAACAATTCCTATTCATGGGGCTCGGGCAGTGTTTGGTGATGGCATTGTTGCTGCTTGACTGTACGCTAGCCAAGCCACACAGCTCTCCTGGGTCACAGAATGGGTTCAAAGACACTGCAGGATGTTTTAGTTTCACGAGAGAGACAATAGAGAAAAGCAGGAGCGAAAGATGAAAGCAGCACGTTGGGAGAGGAGGAAGGCTGCTCTGAGCTGATAGGCCATGGGGGCTGCTCCTGGGCAGGGACTAGAACGCAGGCTATGAAGAATCGCATGTAAGCAACTCACATTTCTTTAAGTGTCTGGCTCTCTCTTGAAAGAAAAGGTCTCATAGTAAAGCCCAGAACTGAAATAGCTAGGCCTGAGTTTGGGCCGCATCTCTGGCACTAACCAACTGTGTGATCCTTGACAGTTCCAATATTCGGTTCACAATGCCTGGCTGATAGTGTGGCTGTGAAAAGTACAGTGCGTCATGTCTTGAATATATTTTATGACATCCAGGGCTGCCTTCCTGAGCTGGTGATGCACGTACATCTGTGTTCAGCCTGGACAGCCTGTAGCATGGATACACAAACCACAAGATAGCTAGATTGCGAAGCTGACCAAGGCTGGATTTTCTAGAAAAATAGAGATGACTGGGAACGCGAGGAGAGGACCTTCTCCTTCATCTTGTCTCAGCCTCCTGTTATCAATAAGGGGAAAAAATTCCCCATAGCTCATCACTGCTCAGTGTCACACAGAACCAGGACCCCTGGTTTGGGCACAGCGGGTTAAGCCACGGCTTACAATGCCAGCACGTCATATCGGAGTGCCAGTTTGAGTCCTGGCTGCTCCACTTCCAAACCAGCCCTGTGCTGATGCGCCTGGGAAGGCGGATGATGAAGCCCAAGGACTGGGCCCTTGGCACCCATGCAGGAGCCCCGGAGGGAGTTCCTTGCTCCGGGTTGCAGCCTGGCCCAGCGCTGGCTATTGAGACCATTTGCAGAGTGAACTAGCAGATAGAAGATTAATCTGTGTCTGTGTCTGTTATCACTCTGCCTTTCACATAAATAAGTAAATCGTTTTTTAAAAAGAGATTGTGAAGTGTTTCAGCAGTGTGCATGATGCCTCTCCCGGATGCCTGAGATGAGACACTTGCATTCCACCTCACACGGCTCCTGCTCCTACGCAGCTGCAGCCCTGCTGTCTGTCCCGCCATTGGATTGAAAATAATTGCCCATTGGCACAGTCAGCCATCTCCTTTCTGGGCGGCACAAAAGAAAGCTCAAAAGCATCCCCGGTTTTGATTGCTAAGTGAGGGAAGGAGTGAAAGTAGCCTTAATTATGTGTCCAGGTGTCTCCCTGGAAAAAAAAAATCCACTTCCGCCTGGCTGCCACTCAGTGCAGGCATCAGCTTGTCCACAGCTGGCTCCCAGGGAGCTCCCTGTGCAGCCCAGAGCAAGCTCCCACGTGGAAAGTGCTGGACACCTTGCTCCCCCTAGCCAGAGACCAAGCTGTCTGGGGCCCGATAGGGCTGCTGGGAACCTGGGAGCCGAATTTCAGGTGGGAACAAAAAGGCTTATTATTGAGGGTAGTTTTGATTCAGGAAAAAAATAATAGAAGATTGTCATACCAAATAAGCTATGCTCAGTTAAGTCTTTTGTAGAATTCCTCTGATTGATTTTCTGGGGAAAAGGATAAACAGAAACAGGATGGTTTCTTTAAAATATGCTCAGATTCTACTGCTCTCTGGGCCATTCTTTACTGGGTTTTCCCCCAACCTGGCTTCAGTCTCCTACTGTCAGCCCTTCCACTGAGTTTTCTTCCCCCACCTGCCATTGGAGAGCGCCCCTGAGCTCAGCCGTGGCTCCTGTCTCACTGCTCCCCCCCCCACCCCGGCCTAGAACACGTCCCCTCCTCCACATCACCACCTGCTGTGTGTGCTGTGACTCCCAAAGCGCACAGTCAGCCCAGCTCTCTGTAGGGCCCCAGGCCCTGGAATCTTACTCCCTACAGCTCTTTGGATTATTCTCATTCATTGCAACTCAATCCTAGCTTGTATTTAAAAGGACTTAAAGTGGATCTCACACATATATAAAATATAGAATAGAGGCAAAAATCAAAGTGAAGACAAAAATGCTATGCAATTACTTGATGTGCATCATTAAATTTGAACTTGAGGGTCCTTGCAACCATTACCAAGAGGAAAACACAAGTTATACATAGTTTATGGTGTCCTTAAGTTAAGAACATATGTCTATAGTACATTGTTGTTTATCAGTAGCAAAAACCCTGCTAGTTAGCAGACCTCAGAGAAACTTCTCTGGTGGATTCTGGTGAGCAAGTAATTTGCAACATAGTAAATGGTGTCCTCAACATCCTAATGATAGATACAACAATGAAAGACATAATATTGTTTCAAGAAGTTTTCTACAGTAGCATACAAAATAATAATGCCAAAGGAGATATATAGCAGGATTCTGGAAGGAATCAAGTAATCAAGCAAATTGAATATCCAGATTTAATGGCATGACAAGGATGAAGTAGTCATATCATATACTTTGTATACTTTTTGGTAAGTATTATATATTTCAACATATAAAGTTTTTTTTTCTTTTCAACTTTTTTTTTTTGACAGGCAGAGTGGACAGTGAGAGAGACAGACAGAGAGAAAGGTCTTCCTTTTGCTGTTGGTTCACCCTCCAATGGCCGGTGCGGCCAGCACGCTGCAGCCGGCACACCGCGCTCATCCGATGGCAGGAGCCAGGTGCTTCTCCTGGTCTCC
This sequence comes from Sylvilagus floridanus, assembly GCA_949820135.1. NCBI lineage: Eukaryota > Metazoa > Chordata > Mammalia > Lagomorpha > Leporidae > Sylvilagus > Sylvilagus floridanus. Next base: position 128,526,397 of record OX463225.1, read on the forward strand.
CATAGGGTGCAGGGCCCAAGCACTTGGGCCATCCTCCACTGCACTCCCTGGCCACAGCAGAGAGCTGGCCTGGAAGAGGGGCAACTGGGGCAGAATCCGGTGCCCTGACCGGGACTAGAACCCGGTGTGCCGGCGCCACAAGGTGGAGGATTAGCTTATTGAGCCGCGGCGCCAGCCACTTTTCAACTTTTATTTAATAAATATAAATATCCAAAGTACAACTTTTGAATTATAGCAGTTTTCCCCCTCCATAACCTCCCTCCCACCCACAACCATCCCATCTCCCACTCCCTCTCCCATCCCATTTTTCATCATGATTCATTTTAAATTATCTTTATATACAGAAGATCAACTTAGTATATACTAAGTAAAGATTTCAACAGACTGCACCCACAAAGACACACAAAAGTATAGAGTACTGTTGAGTAGTAGTTTGACCATTAATTCTCATAGTACAACACATTAAGGGTAGAGGTCCTACATGGGGAGCAAGTGCACAGTGACTCCCATTCAACATATAAAGTTTCGAAATTGATTGATTGGCAATAGTCAGTCCAAAGTCACAGTATCTCAAAGTTTCTGAGGTGCAAATATCTGTTAGATTTAAGTGCAGATGTACTTGCTCTAAAAGCCAACCAAGCATGGTGGGAGGGGGTAAAGGTGACATCCTTTTATGGAGGTTGCAATGCCTAATGCAGACACTTGCCTGAGTCGAGGCCATTCCACCTGTTTCTGTAAGGAGTTGGCCTGAGAGGCTACCACTGAACAAAAAAAATACAAACTTTCTTCAAACCAGGAATATATCAGCAACGTAGATGCCAAGCATGCCACGGGACAGTGCTACAAGAAGGATGGACAGGAGGAGGATTCATCGGAGAAACGCCAAAGAACTGGCTGGCTACCAGTTGACTTACAAGGAGAGAGCAGAGTCTAAGTGAATTCTCAGGTTAGGAAAGACTTCCACTGTGTGGTCTTTCTTCTTCACCATATTGCCAGGGGCAAATCATCCCCTGTCCAGTCCCGGCTGGTAAAAAGAAGAGGGGCCACTGCAGCCCAGCATTACAGATGTTGGCTGTGGGTATCGAGGAGATGTCTTGCCAAAGAAAATAGCAAGAGAAGGACCCTGGCTGGTCTTCTGCTGCTAGGAGAGGAAGGGTCCTGGATGGGGCCAGTGCCTGGACTGAACTATAAGGAGGCTCCCTGGGGTCAGGGTCAGGGTCAAGGTCTTCTTGAGGTGGAACAGCCTTGTAGGCTCCCAGCCCAGGGCCTGAGCAAATGTGGGTGGGTCCCTTGACCTCATGCCTTTGGCCACCCGATTTCAGTGTAGCTGTGGCAAACGGGTCCATGCACCATGCTTCCACACTGAGTCAAGCACGTGCTACAATCTCCCTTCAGTTTTACCTCTGGAGGATGCCATCCATCTGCGCCCCAGGCAGCTGGGAGGTAAGAGGAAAGCGAATGACAGAAACAACCCTGATAAAAGACATACTTACAGCAAATCTAGTTTTGCAGATCTCAATTGGCTTTTGTTTGTGATTCTAGAATCTGGCAACGATTCAGAATACTCCACTCCACCACTTGTGCCAGGTTGTATTTGTATTCTGGGAAAAGGGAGTGAGGTCCAAAGACAGTTGAATTGGTGACAGCTAGGTGTTTGGATTGGCGACAGCTAGGTGTTTGCCCTATTTGAACGCGGTTTAAGCAGTTGGCAGTCTGTGATTGGCTGAAGCTCAGCTGCTGTGATGGGCTGTGACTCAGAAATTTGTTGCAAAGGCAAATCCCTTTGGTGTTTGCCAAAAATCCCTTTTGGGTGTTTACTTTCTGACTAAATTAGGCTGCGACTCCTTCTTAGGCTGGATTAGCTTTGATGTAACAACATTGAACCACTCACTATGGGGTGTAAGTTGGTAGAAAACCTCATCAACTAGACATCCCTTCAGTGGGACAAGCCTGAGGTACGTGCTGCCCTGTCTCCTGGTGTCCCTAGGAGTTTGAGCCCTAGCTGTCTACAGCAATGACCAGCTCAATAACACAGATCTTACCGACTCCTTCCCTATCTCATTCTCCCAGCTCCATCACTTCTAAAATGGGCCTTGGGCTCCACTTTCAGAAGAAACTAAACTAAGCCCATGCCCATCACAGAATCAGTGAAAATGAAGATTGGTTTCAGGAACACTCTTAAAGGCATCAGCAAGGAATAAGGTACTGGGAAACACAAAAGAAGTGTTAGGTGACCCGGCTGCTAGTAGATGTCAGTCACCACTCAAGTAATAGTTGTAGAGGAAGATGAAATTATTGCAGTAATTCAAGTTAGATTGTCTCTGTTTAACTTTGTTAAGTAGATATCAACTGCTTTGTCTGTCCCCTTATCTTCAACATCTCTTGCCTTCCAGTAAGGGAAGTAGAGAGAAGATAAGGGCATCTTGCTCTTGGGTCAGTTTCTCTTGGCATCTAATGGTCAAACCCATTCAGACCCCAGCTTGAGCAGGTCATGTCTCTGACTTGTAGCTAGGACAGCCGACATGGTTGACTCAGTTGCTGGCCTTCAGTTATATATATGATATATATATCATATATATATATATATATATGATTTATTTTTAATGGATTGTATCCACTTTTAACTTTTTTTTTTGACAGATAGTGAGAGAGAGAGAGAGAGAGAGAGAGCGAAAGGTCTTCCTTCCATTGGTTCACCCCGCAAATGGCTGCTACAGCCGGAGCTACGCCTATCCGAAGCCAGGAGCCAGGTGCTTCTTCCTGGTCTCCCATGCAGGTGCAGGGCCCAAGCACTTGGGCCATCCTCCACTGCCTTCCTGGGCCACAGCAGAGAGCTGGACTGGAAGAGGAGCAACCGGGACTAGAACCCAGTGCCCATATGGGATGCCGGTGCCATAGGTGGAGGATTAACCAAGGCAGCCACAGCGCTGGCCCGACCGCTGCAACTTTTAATCCTCTTGGAGACTGGAACTCTAAGAGGTCCAGGGTCCAAGCGTGCATACGCACTCCCTTGCTCGGAGGGGAGGAGCGAATGTGGAGCTGCTTCTCCTGCCGTGCTGTCCCTGCAAGGCCCGAGAGAGCTTCGTCGTCATGGGCTGTCAGGTTCGGAAGGAGTCAGGCCATGCCGCTCCACTTGGCATCAGAAGCAGCGAAACGAGTGGAAACACAGCAGGCACGCTGCAGTCCCACAGCCTCACTGTGCTCTTCCTTTTTCCCTTCCTCCACTGGCACATCTTGGTGGACTCTGCACGTGACTTCAGACTTCTGCTGGGAGCCCAGTGGAACATTCCTCTGAATTCTTTCCATCTTTCTTTTCTTTCTCTCCATCTTTCTTTGTTTCTTTTTCCCTCCTTCCTTTTCTTCTTTCTTTTCTTTCCTTCCTCCCTCCCTTCCTTCCTTTGTTTTCTTTCTTTCTGAGAGGGGGAAGTTACTAAGACAGGCGATCAGGGACATGCTACCTCCGTTGAATTTGCCATGCTAAACTGTCTCTGAATAGCTCTTACATTTGCAAAGAAAAAGATCCCTGACCCCTGAGTTTTCATGCCGTCATCAGAATCTGTTAGGCAGGGGCGCCCAAGAGCCAGGAGATTCCGCTGGCTTTTTATAGGGGCTGTGCTAGCTATCTTTTCCACCAGATCAACTCTAAAGTCTCAGTGGAACCCATGTGACATTAATATTTCAAGGCCTGTTTTCCTGAGGAAGAAAAATATAAAGCGTAGTGAATAATTTAAGTGCATATTGTATGTGTGTATTTGTGTGTGTGGTAGATACTTTTATGTATATTATCTCTAATCTAATAGAGATATTTATTTTGAAACACTCCATTAACACAGAAGAAGAGGAAAAAAGAATTGGAACTAAAAAAACCTAAAACAAAACACATAGGACAAATAGAAAATGAATAGCAAAAGGGCTGACTTAGGACAAACTCTATCAATAATTTATATTATACATAAATGAATGAAACCCTCCAATTTAAAGGCAAAGATAGGATTGATCTGGGATAAGGCAGGTATTAGGGCCTCGAGCTGGAAGGCGCACCTCCCCTACCCTATGTAATCCCATCCGCCTGTCCAATAACCCCTTTCCCAGGATGCATCTCCCTTGCCCTGGGACCCGGGGGAGGTACCATGTAACCACTCCCCTTCCAAACTCATAAGAGGTTGGCAGCAGGGAGGGGCTCTGTCCCTCTGCCCACTCCATTCCTGAACAACACCCACATGTGTGTTTCCTTCACTTTTGAAATAAACTTTATCACTTTATGCACTGTATTTGTGCCTGTACTTAGAATACTTCTCTAGGTAAAAAGCAAAGACCTGGAATAGGAATTTAGATCCCATCTCACCCACAACAGAATGGACTTTAAAAGGAAGATCCAATATAACATGGATAGAAAATAGATTTTAAAATTTAGAATTTAAGATGGTAATCATAAAAAATTGTTATATTTATATCAGTCAGCATCAAGTTCGATACAAAGTCCTTCTTACAGATGAATAAGGACTCTTCTTTCCACTGACAATAAAGTCAGTTCATCAGGAAGACATAATTATTTTAAATGTGTGTCTAGGGGCTGGCGCTGTGGTGTAGTGGGTAAAGCCACCATCTGCAGTGCCGGCGTCCCATATGGGCACCGGTTTGAGTCCCAGCTGCTCCACTTCTGATCCAGCTCTCTGCTATGGCCTGGGAAAGCTGTAGAAGATGGCCCAAGTCCTTGGACCCCTGCACCCGTGTGGGAGATTTAAAGTCCTGGGTTTCAGCACCAATGTAAGGCCGCCACAAAACACAGCAGACACTGGAGTAAGGGGAAGGGTTCATTAGGGAAAACCCAGCAGACACTGGAGTAAGGGAAAGGGTTTATTAGGGAAAACCTAGCAGGCCGGAGGGAAGGGGCGAAGAAGGAAAAAGAGAGCGCGTGTCCGGGAAGCAGGTCTAATATCCCTTTTCCAGGGGTGGGCAGGAAGTAGGAATAGTGAATCCCATTAGGTTGGGGGTGGAGCTTGACCCCGGTGGCTGGGCTGTGTGGTTACCTGGCTTTCAGCAATGGCGGCAGGGGCTAGGGCTAGGATGGTGTCAGGGTGTAGACCGCGCCATTTTCCTTACAGGAGACCCAGAGGAAGCTCCAGGCTCCCGGCTTCAGCTCAGCGCAGCCCCATTAGGGAAGTGAACCAGTGCATAGAAGATCTCTTTCTCTCTCTCTGCCTCTGTGACTATGCCTTTCAAATACATAAATTTTTTTTTAAAGATTTTATTTATTTATTTGAGAGGTAGAGTTACAGACAGAGAAAAGGAGAGACAGAGAGAAAGGTCTTCCTTCCATTGGTTCACTCCCCAAATGGCCGAAACGGCCGGAACTGCGCCCATCCAAAGCCAGGAGCCAGGTGCTTCCTCCTGGTCTCCCATGCGGGTGCAGGGGCCCAAGAACTTGGGCCATCTACCACTGCTTTACCAGGCCACAGCAGAGAGCTGAATCAGAAGAGGAGCAGCCGGGACTAGAACCGGTGCCAATATGGGATGCTGGCGCTGCAGGCAGAGGATTAACTGCACCATGGTGCCAGCCCCCATAAATCTTTTTTAAAAAAAATATGTTTCTAATAGTAGAGCTTCAAAATAAATTAAGCAACATTGACATTGAAGACCAATTCCATTTTTAATACTATAAAAAGCATAAAGTATTTTAAAATTTAACAAAATACCTAAAGTTTTCTAAATTCAAAACTAGAAAGATCTGAGAGAAATTAAAGAGACTTAAATAATAGGAGAGCTATACCAAACTCATAAATCAGAAGAATTAACACTAATGTCAGTTCTCTCAAATTGCTCTATTGATTTTAGGCAATCCAAATCAAAATTGCAGGCATTTATAAGAACAATATAAGAATTGATTCTCAAATTTGTGCAGAAAAAACAAAGGAGCTAGAATAGCCAAAACAACCTTAAAGAACAACTAAGTTAGAGGACTCCAGCTGATTTCAAAACTTATCATATGGGCCAGTGCTGTGGTGTAGTGGGTAAAGCTGCCACCTGCAGTGCTGGCATCCCACATGGGCACTAGTTCGAGTCCAGGCTGCTCCACTTCCAATCCAGCTCTCTGCTATGGCCTGGGAAAGCAGAAGATGGCCCAAGTCCTTGAGCCCCTGCACCCACATGGGAGACCCAGAAGAAGCTCCTGGCTGCTACCTGCAGATCAGTGCAGTTACAGCTGTTGCGGCCATCTGGGGAGTGAACCAGCGGATGGAAGACCTCTTTCTTTATCTCTCTCTGCCTCTGACTCTCTATAACTCTGCCTGTTGGGCATTGCCTACAATATGGCGCCTGGCAGATGTTCGAGGGGCGTGTCTGCGGCTGCTGCGGTTAAGCTATGTAAGATCAGACCACCGGCAGGGATAGGTCCACTTTGGTTCCGGACACGAGGACAGTGCATGATCCCTATACTCTGCTTAAGTTGCCCCTGTGCGTGTTCCACCCACGCCTGCATGACCTTTTCGCTGATTGGCTCCCCTACTGCACATGTCTTTCGTAAGCTTTATAAGCCGGCACACTTCTTCAATAAAGCGGTTCGTGCTTCGACAGAACTCACGGGTGCTTGTGTTGTGTTCATCACCTTACCTCTCCTGTTCGCCTTGTTGGGGAGTGTCTGTAGTGGCCCCTGCTGGTCAGGGGCCAGCCTAGGGCTTGACACCCCGACACTACCTTTCAAATAAAATAAATCTTTTTTTAAAAAAAGACATCATAGGCCGGCGCCGTGGCTCAACAGGCTAATCCTCCGCCTTGCGGCGCCGGCACACCGGGTTCTAGTCCCGGTCGGGGCACCGATTCTGTCCCGGTTGCCCCTCTTCCAGGCCAGCCCTCTGCTGTGGCCCAGGAGTGCAGTGGAGGATGGCCCAGGTGCTTGGGCCCTGCACCCCATGGGAGACCAGGAAAAGCACCTGGCTCCTGGCTCCTGCCATCGGATGAGCGCGGTGCGCCGGCCGCAGTGCGCCGGCCGTGGCGGCCATTGGAGGGTGAACCAACGGCAAAAGGAAGACCTTTCTCTCTGTCTCTCTCTCTCTCACTGTCCACTCTGCCTGTAAAAAAAAAAAAAAAAAAAAAGACATCATAAACCATAGTAATCCAGAAGGAGAGATATTAGCATCAAAATCATCAAACTCGAAAAGAACAGTAAATCCAGAAATAAACCCACATATAGATGTTTTTGGTTTTGGTGGTTTTTTTTCTTTTTCTTTTTCTTTCTTTTTTTTTTTTTTTTTTTTTTTTTTTGCAAAAGTGCAAATGTGACCCAATGGAGGAAAGAAAACAAATCTTTTCAATAAGTGGTGCTGAAACAGTTGGGGAGACATACAGGAAAAAAACTTCAACCCCTAAGTTGAGCCGCTTACCGCATACTCGGAAACCTAGATGAAAAGGATCATGTATCTCCACGTGAAATCTGAACTGTAATGCTTCTAGAAGGTATATGAAAGATCTTCACAAGCAAGTTAGGCTCCTAAACAAGGAAGTCGGAGCACAGACAGGGTTAGAAGTTTATTTACATGACCAAGAGATCAATGGCAGTCAAGGGAAATTGGGTACAATACAGGGAAACAGAAAAGTAAACAAATGAAAGAAAGTAGGACTCTAGTTTTTCACTATCTGAGAAAACTTGCAGGAACCTTGTAGTTTGTTGGATTGGAACTGGAGGCAATGGTGTGAACTAGCCGTCTTCAATAGGTAGAGATGAATACGGAAACAAGCACAGAGGTCCAGAATTCTTGGCATGTGTGTGTTACATTCCCGAGATCTTCCCACAGGTGAGGGGGCCTGAGGACAGCATTTCCTAACTCCCAATAAGTTCCTCTGATTTTCAGCTCTGCACTTTGGAATATCAAGCTCCACTAAACAGGACAAGTGTGCCTCGGAGAAATAGCTGATTTCAGGGCTGGGGTGGAATAAGCACAAAATGAGAGTAGAATACCTTCTGCAGGTCAGTGAGGAGGTGCATGAAGAACGCCAGGGACGCACAGGTCAAAGGAGCAGGCTGGAAACAAGTTCCTGCTGGCAAATCTGGGACAACTTGAGTGCTGGGAAGTAAAATAGACATGCAAGAGTCCACAGAGATCTCATTCATTAATGAAGAAATCAAAAGTGTGATGGGAAATGAGATTTTTACATAGCTCCCAACAAAATGGTTATTAGCTGCAATGGGAAATGAGCAACTTTAACATGGAAAAAATTTGCAGACGCCACCCGGATCCAGTGAAAACGAAACTCCCAGGGAACAGCAGTGATAGGAAAATTGAAATTCTGTGCCACCTGATGGGATACAATGGACAGAACACAGCTTCCTTTCTATGATAATCTCGTCAAGAATGCATGTTTAAATCATGAGGAACCATGAGAGAACCCCAGATTAAGAGATGAGCCACAAAATAACTGATTTGTAGTTGTCAGGTGTGTCACAGTCATGAAAATCAAGGAAAGAGGGGGGAGAGATTGTGCCAGGTGGGAGGAGACCAAGGGGATGTGGTCACTAAAGGCAATGAGCAGCTCCCAACTGGATTCTTCTGCTCTCATGGACATTACCAACAACTTGGCAAATCTTGAATGTTTCTCAAGATACAATGGTGATAATGTGTCAGTGCTGAGTTCCTTGCTTGTTTTCTTAAGATTTATTTCATTTTTTTGAAAGGCAGAGTGACGCGGGGTGGGGGGGAGGCAAAGAGAGACACAGTGAGAGAGCGTTTCCATCTGCTGGTTCAGTCCCCAGATGGCCACAATAGCTAGGGCTGGGTCAGAACCGAAGCCAGGAGTTTCTTCCATGTCTCCCACGTTGGTGTGGGGGCCCAAAGACTTGGGCCATCTTCTGCTGCTTTCTCAGACACATTAGCAGGGAGCTGGATCAGAAGTGGAGCAGCTGGGACTCGAACAGGCACCCATATGGATGCTGGCATTGCAGGCAGGAGCTTTACCCGCTTTGTCACAATGCTGGCCCCAAGTTCCTGGTTTTGATCGTTGGACTACCATCCTGCAGGAGAGGATCCTTAGACTAAGGAAATATATGTGGAAGTATTTGGGAACTGTGTTAGTCCATTTTTCTAATACACAACGCTGGGTAATTTAAAAATAAGAGGTTTATTTAGCTCACAGTTCTGGACATTGGAAAGTCCAAGACCAGGCAAGCGCATCCTCTCAGCTTCTGGTGAGGGCCTCGTGCTGCTCTGTGCTCAGGCAGGGACGTGGAAGAGATCACAAGGGAACAGCACAAGGAAGACCAAGTCCAGTTAAACCAACCCAGCCCCAGGGTGGCTAATCCAGTGCCTAGAGAGGGAGCGCTCACTAACTCCCCCAGAAAAGGCATCTTCTCGACGAGCTAGGCACCTCGTAAAGGCTGCACCGCCATGCAACACTGTTGAAATCGCGGAGCAAATTTCAGCATGAAGTCTGGAGGGAACAAAACACATCTCGGCTCTAGAAGGGGTGATGGGGCAGTGTATTGACAACTTATTCTCACATAGTTCAGGAAAAAAGACTTTGTGTTGTCCTTACATGGTTTTGGTAAGTCTGAGATTATTCAAGAGTAATGTTACAAGAGGGAAGGTTTTAGGGGATGGATACTGTAGAATCACACATGCTTGGCCACACTATACATACAGGCCCCTCCTACAGCCTCTCCCCACCACTTACAAGGGAGCCCATTGCACCAGGCATCTGAGGACTCATCGCCATTTTCTGGAACCGGAAAGACATTGAATGATGCCTGATCTGTATACTCTCAAAGTAAGGTATGAATGTTTCTGAAATGCCCTTTTGGGCACCTGGTCTGGGTCACTACTAAGTGAGTTTTGGCTCTTTCAAAAGGTAGAACCGGTCCAACCTGTCCCCTTTAAAAAGGTGCAGGAGACGGGGTGGGATGGGGTTGAAAAGCACCTGTAGAGTGAGAACACTCACCTTGGTTGTAGGTGAGGCAGGTGTAGCCGTCATTCTTCCTTTGCACGCCTCCCTTTGTCTCCACCTCTCTGCTTCCTTTGCTTCCTTGCTTGATACTCCCAGAGGCTGACCCCCACTGAGGCCACAGCCCAGTTCCCGCCCACATGCTTTCCACCTGGTCTCTGCCAATAGGAGGCAGAGCGGGGCAGGAGAGTGGGAAGAGAACCCGACCCTGGCAATCCTTCCCTCTCACTCCCACATTGATGCTGCTGCCTGGCAGTGGTGTCTTTCTGTGGCTCCACCCGCTGCTGGAAACCCCGCCTCCAAACCTCCAGCTCTTGCTGGGTTCTTCAGAGTTTAATCCCTTCTCTCTCCTTGCCCTTTCAGGTCTGGGGGAAGTGATGGCTTTTCCAGCACATTGTTTTAGGAACATGTTTTCTTACAATGAATGAAAACAGCTAAGCAATATATGATACCCCAAATAGAAAGGAAATAGCTCCACCAGAGCCTTCCTTTTGTGCAAGAACTGTGCATTAATCTGCTTTTCATTACGATAATGAAATACATGATGTAGGCTAATTATGAAAGAATGGTTTGTTTTGGCCCGTGGGTCCAGAAAGTCACAGCCCAAGGTTAGGTGGTCCCATGGTTTCCCATCGTCTGGTGCTGGTGTTCTTGCTGCCAGAGCCAAGGCAACACAGAGCATCGCATAGCAAGGAGCAGGTGTCTTGTTGTCTGTGTCCATGTGGTTTCTAATAAAGCCATCAGCATTTAATCCTGGGGGCTCCAGCTGAATGTCCCAATCCAATCCAACAGTCTCCAAGTCTGCCGCCTTCAACACTGTAGTTGCATTAACTTTCCATCCAGTTAGACTTTGGGGACCAAACCTTTAACCCATGGGGCTGGGGTGGGGGGAGGGGGCACATTCAATATCCAAACCTTTGCAAAGCAGCTTCAACTTCAGTGATTTCAAGAACTGATTCACTTTGCTTTATGTTAAGCCGTATGGAGAGGCTGTGAGTACAGATGAAAAAACCATGAAGGTATGGGAGATGGTATGGCTGTTCAATAAATGTGTTGGCCATATGTATATGGCATGCGGCTTGATCTGGGCCGTGAACAAGAGCAGAAATGGCAGGAGTTCCTGCTAAGCAGAAGCCAGGGACTCATCACATGGGCCTCCCCATTTTCTCTTCCCCTGCCATGAGGCTAGCTCCATCCCAGAAGGTTGGCTGCTCTTCAGCCTGGATCCCAGGATGCGGACGATGTGGAGGGGAGCTTAGCCAACCCAGGACACCATGTTGCTTTGTGGTTGTGAACCCCTGACATTTCATGTTGTTGCCACAGTATAATTTGACTTTGGGTTTTTTTTTTGTGTGTGAGTGTGTGTGTGTGTGTTTTTTTTGACAGGCAGAGTAGACAGTGAGAGAGAGAGAGACAGAGAGAAAGGTCTTCCTTTGCCATTGGTTCACCCTCCAATGGCTGCCACCGCTGGCGCGCTGTGCCAATCCGAAGCCAGGAGCCAGGTGCTTCTCCTGGTCTCCCATGCGGGTGCAGGGCCCAAGCACTTGGGCCATCCTCCACTGCACTCCCAGGCCATAGCAGAGAGCTGGACTGGAAGAGGGGCAACCAGGACAGAATCCGGCGCCCCAACCGGGACTAGAACCCGGGTTGCTGGCGCTGAAGGTGGAGGATTAGCCTATTGAACCACAGCATCGGCCTATAATTTGACTTTGAGGGATACAAAAGACACGTCTCGGGTCTGGCATACTTGTGGCACCAGCATCCAATATCTGAGTGCCAATTCAAGTCCCAGCTGCTCCACTCCTGATCCAGCTCCCTGCTGATGTGCCTGGGAAAGCAGCGGAAGATGACCCAGGTGCTTGGGCCCCTGCACCCACATGGGAAACCCAGATGGAATTACAGGCCCCTGGCTTCAGCCAGGCCCCACTTTAATTGTTGAGGCCCTTTGGGGAGGGAACCAGGGTATGGAAAATTCTTTGTTTCTCTACTCCCACAGCCCCCATAACTTTCTTTTGAGAAAGACACTTTTTGAAGCTCTGGGCTCCTGGCTTTGACCTGGCCCAAGCTCAGCCATTGCAGCCATTTGGGGAGTGGACCAGCAGATGGAAGACTTCTCCTCCCCCCCCCCCATAACTCTGCCTTTCAAATAAATAAAAAATAATAAATCTTTAAAAAGACACGTGTGTGTGTGTGATTGTAATGGATAAGTCAATGAAAAGGCCACACCCTGGGTTCTTGTCCAGAAACATGAGCTGGGGGTGCAAGCCTTCCCCACAACCAGCAAGAGCAGGATGCAGCTATCCACCAACAGGGAAAGTCAAGTACAAAGGCAAGCACTTGGCTGACAACCCACAGGAGGCCCCACCCCAGCTCTCGAGTCAGATCAACTGTCGGGTTCATTTTGATTTTTGATGAGGCGGTCTCTATTGAAATGGGTGTCCACGTTAAGGTGGACAGTGATGCTGTTAGTAGCAGTGTGCATTTCAGGTCACCTGTACGCTCACCAGCATTGTCATTGTCTCCAGAGTGATCTGGTCACAAAGTGCCATTGGTTTTCAGAGTCCATGGGTTTTATGTGATGTGCCTGTTAACCTGATTTTCCGTCAGTCCTACTATTTTCAGTGTTGTGATTTTCCAGAAGGCAAGGTTTTCCAGAAATGCAAGTGTAGTGTTACATCTGAGATGCCCGTGTTGCAACAGGTACAACTGACACACAAAAGCTTTGAATAAGCTGACTCTGTCAGCTTTGAATACTGACTCTGTCTCTAGCCCTGCATTTTCCCCACGTGGTTATCCTGTGCATGAAGGCGGGCTCGGGGAAAAGAACAAAGACTTCAGAATCAGACTGAATCGGTGGATTGAGTCTAACTCTACCACTGACGGCAGTGTCAACTTCTGACGTCGTCTCCCTGACGGTAGGTAGAGGTTAGAATCAATCAGCTGTGCGGCGTCACGAGCCTGCAATCCTACGCTACCACCGCATGGCGGCACTGTGACGAGTGCTCCCGGACGCCGTTCAGGGTGGGCACCCCTCGGTCAGGCTTGGAGAAGCCCCTTTGCCTCTGCTGTGTGCTCTTCCCTCCCTGATGGCTGGGGGAGGCCAAGTCCCACGTCTTTGAGGATGGGGACCCACTGATGTATACAGTTGGAGATAAACAGAAGACGGGGTCCCTGAGTCTGTCTCAGAAACCATTAGGAGTGTGAGAAGGAAAACTCTGTTCTATCTGAGCCATTGGACGCATTTTTAGTCCATTTCTTATAGCAGTTTTTAAAGATTTCTGTATTTGTTTTAAAGGCAGAGTTGCAGAGAGGCAGAGGCAGAGACAGAGAGAGAGGTCCTGCATCCGCTGGTTCACTCCCCAGATGGCTGCAATGGCCGGAGCTGTGCTGATCCAAAGCCAGGAGTCAGGAGCTTCTTCTGGGTTTCCCACATGGTGCAAGGGCCCAAGCACTTGGGCCATCTTCTACTGCTTTCCCAGGCCATAACAGAGAGCTGGATCAGAAGTGGAACAGCCGGGAATCGAACCAGTACCCCTGTGGGACGCTGGCACTGCAGGAGGTGGCTTTACCCACCATGCCACAGCGCCGGCCCCTACCCAGTTTAGTTTTTTGTGATTGACAAAAATTCACTAAAAAACTAGGAAATCATGGGGCTGGTGGTATGGCATAGCAAGTTAAGCTGCCACTGACAACACTGGCCTCCCAGTTTGAGTCCTGGGTGCTTCACTTCTGATCCAGCTCCCTGCCAATGCACCTGGGAAAGCAGCCAAAGATGGCTGGAGTACATGGGCTCTTGCCACCCGAGCAGCAGGTTCACTTCTTGGCTCTTGGCTTTGGCCTGGCCCAGCTCTGGTTGTTGTGGGCGTTGGAGGAGTGAAGTGATGGATGGAAGATCTCCCTATGTCTCCCTCTCTCTGTTGTGTTCTACCTTTCAAATAAATAAACAGATCACTTTTTAAAAAAAAGATTTACTTATTTGAAAGTCAGAGTTACACAGAGAGAGAAGGGAAAGCAGAGAGGGAGAGAAAGAGAGATCTTCCATCCGCTGGTTCACTCCCCAATTGGCCGCAATGGCTGGAGCTGGGCCGATCCGAAGCCAGGAGCCAGGAGCTTCTTCCAGGTCTCCCATGTGGGTGCAGGAGCCTAAGCACTTGAGCCATCTTCTACTGCTTTCCCAGGCCATAGCAGAGAGCTGGATCAGAAGTAGGGCAGCCAGATCTCTCACCGGCGCCCATATGGGATGCCAGCACTGCAGGCGGTGGACTAACTCACTATGCCACAGCACCAGCCCCGGTAAATCACTTTTAAAAATGGGAAACTCAGAATCTCTCTGAAGATAAACTTTAAAATCAGCACACCCTGGATCAGAGCAGAAATAGCATCTGCTTGAGAGGAAATGCCAGCTCCCAGACCTCAGAGTTCATTGGCACAGGAGGAAAGTTGTGGAAAATCTAGAGAGACTTACAAATGACAGGCAAGGAGGGAGTGCGCTTGGCTGGCCAAGTGCGAACCGGGCCATCACAGGCAGAAGCTGGGGCAGGGCCTGTCTGGAAATGGACCTGGAGAGAAACGATCTCAGGGAGCAAACCCAACAGCGAGCATTCCCAGAGGGGCCGGAGCCCAGAGCTGTGCTCCCTGGTAGCCAGTTCTGCAGGTGTCCAGGCCCTGACCCAGAACGCCCAGAGCCGGGGCCTTCCAGCTTCTCCATGGCGGCTGGACTCCTGCCCGCACACACTGCATAGCGGATGGGGGTTCCCTAAAGGTCGCCTGCTTCTCCACTCCCATTCCACGCTGGGTCAGCTGCTGAGGGCAGAGAGCTGCAGGGTGGGCTGGCCTGGGTCAGGTGCACAGAATCAACAGCTGTAAGTAGTAAACTGACATTCTGTGGGTTTTTCAAATCACTTCAACTCTCTATGCCTCAGCTTCCTCTTCGCTACAATGGGAATCATAACAGTGCTTATCTTGCAGAGTTGGTGTGAAGATGATGAGGTGTTATATAGAAAGTGCTTAGAACAGTAGCTGGCCCAGAACACATGCTTGTACATCAGGCTCTGGGAGCTTGGTTAATGTGTGTCTAGCTTTGATAGCGGATGCCCAGTTTTTTGTCCCACAAAAGAAGCAGCTTAACGAAACCGTGAAGTGTGGCTAATTTTGCAAGCTGTAGATTGTCTTTCTGAAGTATCCAGGGTCCTTCCTTAGCTGACAGAATAAACACTCAACAATGCCAAACACCTCATGTTCGTGGCTGTCAGTAAGGACTGTATGAAAACCATGTCAAGTCCTTAATAAGCGTGCAGTCGACACTTTTCCGTCAGTCGGTGGCAGCCTTTGTCTCTCTTCTCAAACACCATAAATCTTTGAACAGTCAGCTGGAAACTACAGATTGGGCAGGGATCCCTGGCAGCCTAAGGAGACTCAGTTGCTGGGCTGACCGTCTGAGAACCTCCAACAATAATTCCCACTGAGTCTCTGGACTGAAATAACTTCAGCAGGAAACTGCCGCCTCACCACCTGACGATGAGCTCTGACACCCAAGTGGGAGATGCGCTGGAGGCGGAAGGCTGTCAGCGCCAGCCCCTTTTACACTTCTGAAGCGCCTGCCTTTCCTCGGGTGCAGCCCCTGGGCCCGTCTCTGACCTTGCCTGAGCTCCCTCCAGCGGGCTACCTTGTCCCCTCCCTGTGTCCCCGTGGCACCCTCTGCGTCCCAGGCAGTCGCCTTCCCAATCTGCATTAGGAGTCATCAGATACCCTGCAAAGAGCTCAGTGCTTGGCACATCATAGGTGCTCGCAAAATGTTTGTTTTGGATTCATGCCACTTCCCCCATTTTCTCCTGTAGGCCTGGAGCTCAGGCGAGGGAGCCTTCCGAGCCCTGGCGGGGCGGTGGGGGTGGGGGTGGGGGCTATTTCAGTGGAATCTCTGGCTGGGAGAAGCTACTTAGGAAGGGAGAAGGTTTGCTTTGACTCGCAGTGTTGGGGGTTCCCAGTTCAAGATGGGGCAGCCCCATTGGTTTGGACATCTGGTGAGGATGGAGAATGGTGGAGGGACACTCACACCGAGAAACACGAAGCCAAGAGAGAACAGCCAGGCCGAAGTCAGCTCACATAACCACCTCTTGTGAGAACTGGCCCCAGTGGCACAAGGATCTCCCACCCGGCCCACTTCCCAGACACCATAATCGGATCGATCCTCCATCCTTTATCCGTTAATGTTAACCCACTAACCACTAATTCAAGACTCTGGGGAGCAAGTTGCTGAGACGTGGGCTTCTGAGAGGCACCTGAACAGTTATCTGGGGAGAAAAGTCAGGTCAGATTAGGGGAGGTGGGGGGAAGGGGTGCTTCCCCGTCCACAGCTACCCCAAACACGTGACTGTGGAACCTTGCACCGTGAGAGCTGCAAGGCACAGGAACGTATCTAGTGGGCCAGAGACACCCTCAGCAAGACACCGTGACAGCAAACATTCACTCAACAAACCCTGTGACACCAAGCATCGTTCATTCAACAAAGCTTTATCCAGCACATACCAGTACCTATTTCTGTGACTCCCCTAGACTAGACACAGGCAGACCTGTACACAGGTTACAACAGTACCTGTGTTGGGTGGTGGGACGGGAGGCAACGCAGCACCACAAGGAGGGATCCAGAGAGCGACTGCAGAGCCAGGCTGCTTTGGGGGAGGGAGAAGAACAAGACAGCTGCTGCTCCCTCTCTCAGGAGCCGCATCCTTGGGTGCGTAACTGGAAGAGCATCCCCCTCATCTTCCCTGGAGGGTGCAGGCTTCCTGGCCCTGCAGGCTCCTGGGATATGCCTCCACCTCCAGGCAGGGCTCCCCGCTGTTCCCTGTGACCACCAGAGACACCACCTGGCCCACCGCGGCCAGCAGCAGTGGGACTCCAGCACTCTCGACTCTCACCTTGCCTCCTGGGATGCAGAAGAGGCCTATGGTAGGGAGGCATGGACCCACCAGATGCAAGCTCTACTTTGGCTGAAACAAATCCCACATTAAAAGGGAAATGAGGGGGCTGGCGCTGTGGTGGAGTGGGTAAAGCCACCACCTGCAGTGCTGGCATCCCATATGGGCGCTGGTTTGAGTCCCGGCTGCTCCACTTTTGATCCAGCTCTCTGCTATGGCCTGGGAAAGCAGAGGAAGATGGCCCAAGTCCTTGGGCCACTGTACCTGTGTGGGAGACCTGGAAGAGGCTCCTGGCTCCTGCCTTCAGATCAGCACAGCTCTGGCATTGTGACCATTTGGGGAGTGAACCAGCGGATGGAAGGCATCTCTCTTTCTCTCTCTTTCTCTCCCTCCCTCCGCCCCCCCAGGCCTCTCTGTAACTCTGCCTTTCAAATAAATACATATTTTTTAAAGAAGGAAATGAGAATTTTCTATAATTTTGCTACTGAAGGCATTGTGAATGAAGCAAAGAATGTAACAAAATGTATAAATGTAAACGTCTCTTTAAAATCAGATTTACAGAGTTGCTTTCCTGATTCTGGGGAGAAGATGACAACGTTTATTGAAGAGTCAACTGCATTTGGATGAAGACCAGCTGCCGGACCATGAGCCCTAGGCAGCCACTGCACTGCCAGAGCTCTCTGCACAGAGCACAGAGCACGTGGTCACAGCCCCCCAACCCCCGCCCGGTGCACCAGGGCCCAGCTGCGCTGCGAGGGGCAAGGGCGGGGCACCAGGCAGCAGAGGCGAGCAGGAGCCCGTTGGCACCAGGGAGGCGGGAGTGGGCCTGCCTGCCAGTTGTTCTGACCTCGAGAGAAATCACCAGGACCCCAGAATCCGGAGCCGTCTGCAAGCCAGCTCGGTGTGCGTTCCTCCTCAAGTGTCTGAGAAGTGGGTTTGGATGCGAGTCATCCTGTCTCTGGGAGACCTGGAGGGGGAGGCCCCACCGACCAGAGCAGGTTCCCGTGCAGCCACCTGGGGCTCCAGGGAAAGCAGAGCAGCGAGTCCAGGCCCCCAACCCCCCACCAGAACTCATCCTCTAGTACCGTGACAGACACCTGCTCAGGTGACTGTGCCAGGTGGCCCAGCATAGGGACACCACGATGGAGTCTCCATGTGGAAGAGTGATCTGGATGGGCTTCTAGAAACCACCGTGACCCGCGATGGGTCTGAGGACAGGTAGAATGCTGACAGGCGAGAGCCCCGTGACAGCATGGGCAGCGGGAGAGGGAGGCGGCCCCCGCTGGGCGTGTCTGGAATGTATGGGGCAGGTGTGGGTGTGAGGCCAATGTGAGTCCCCAAACCCCGAGTGTGGACTTCAGTCGGCTAAGTAAGAGGGAGTCCTTCACACACCCATTTATTCTTTAATTCATTCAGCAGAAATGCATTGAGTACAAGCCCTCTGCTGGGTGCCCCTCCCACCCCGCAGGTGCTGGGCACTCCGGCGAGCGGCGCCGGCTCCTGTCCTCCTGACACGCACAGCTCAGCGAGTTCCCAGCAGCAGCACCCAGGGCTCAGCCCTGTGCTTCCAGGAGCTCCTGCAGTGCAGGGCTAAGTGCAGGCTGCAGCCTGAGCCAGGGGGAAGAGCAGGCCCTGAGCTAGGCGCAGCAGTGGGGAGGCATCCCTTCACAGGGCAGTGTGGGCAGTCACGGGCAGGTCCCCTAGCCCAGGCCGGCCAACCTCCCCGCCGCCCCCAGCGGCAGACATAGGGGAAGACACAGCCAGGCAGGAGGCTGCACTTGGAAGCAGCGCACTGGAGCCCCCATCCCCCTGCAGCAGGCCTGCTCTCTCGGGCCTCAGGGGTCAGGGGTCTGGCGCCCCCTGTGCCTCTGCTCATCCTGCCTATCGTTGTCATCCTCCTCCTCCTCTTCCTGTCTCGTCCTGGAGAGCTCTTTCAACTGTTCTGGCGGCTCCTGGTAGGCGGCCCGGTTCCTGTAGGGTAGTAGGACTAGGGGAAGGCGTGGCCCTCACTCTGGTCCCTAAGGGAGCTGGGCCCACCCAGTGCACATCCCGGAACCCTGGGGGTTGCGATGACATGGCCCCCGAAGGTGTGAGCCTCTCGTGGTGTAGGCTGCGAGGCTCCAGCCCACACTGGGCCCTTGTCCCCCCACCCCCGACTCTGAGATCAGAGACCGGAAGCCCAAGGACCTGGGGGGGGGGTGCTCAGGCTGGGGACTGCAGTGCACGCTGTGTGACTGGAGCCAGTAGCTCTGTCCTTGGCTACAAACTTCGGGTTATGCAGATAAGCACTGCTCCCCCAGGGGAGTGGCTGTGCAAAGCTGGCATGCTCAGCCCCATTCCCACGGGCTGCCCGCCCCTACACTCACGGCCGGGCATCCTCCTTGTCCTCGACCTTGTCCTTCTGTCGACAGCAGCAGCAGTAGATGAGGATGCCGATGATGATGAAGGCCGCCACCACGCCCCCCGCAATGCCCGCATACAGCGCCACGTTCATGGAGGCTGCAAGAGAACACAGTGGCTGCATCTCCAGAGCCCCAGCCCGAGCTCCCTGACATCCCCACCCCAGCAGGTACCACGGGAGGTGGCTGGGGAGCCAAGACTGGTCCGGTCCTATTTGCCAAGAAGGCTGGGGCATTGCAGCAGTGTGACCAAGACAGGACCTGCAAACCCTGTCCAGGACTAGGGCTGGACAAGGACAGGAGGCAGGAGAGACGGCGGCCATGGGTGACCCAGGCTCTGAGCAAGTCCCCAGGTGTCCATCCTGCCAATCCTATGCTAGGTGGTCCCTGAGCCAGAGTGGTCCACATGCCTCCCCATGCTTGCTCAGCCGCCCTTAGGGCACGCATGGCTGCAGAGATCTCTGGATGTCAGCTGGAGGATCTCCTTCCAAAGAGTCAACGGACTCGGACGAGCCTCGTGGCAAAGGGAGCCTAGGTCACCACAAGTCCCCGGCAGGTGGGTGGCCCCCAAGAAGCTCCCCAGTGCCTCGCCATGGTGGGGAGTCTCAGCCCTCTGCACCCCCCTCTGCTTGCCCCAGAGGGTACTTACGTAACCTGACGCCCACTGTAATGTTGCAGGATTCCTGCCCCATCTCGTTGCTGGACGTGCAGAGGTAGAACCCCGAGGTGTCCATGGAGATGTTCTTCAGGTACATGGTCTGGCCCGAGACTGGAGGAAGCACAGGCAGAGTGAGCAGAGGGCGGCTGGGCTCTGCGGAGGCACAGGCTCTGCCCCTCCTACCCCCCAGGCACCACAGGGAATCTCCGTGTTGTGGGTATGTGATGTGTGGGGTGTGTGTGTTTGGTATGTGTAGGTGTGGGTGACGTATCTGAGTGGTGTGTGGTATCTGTGTGTGTGGTGTGTATGTGATTGTGTGGCTGGTATGTGTGTGTGGTTCCCTGAGGTGCCCAGGGGTGGACACTGTGCAGGGAATCTCCACCCCACCGCAACAGCTGTGTGGCCCCTAAACCAGGTGGGACGCACCATTCCAAAGGGCTCAGAAGACAGCCAGGCACCTGGGGCTGGTGTCTGCCTCGGACATTGACATGGTTGCTGGCTTTGGCGATGGCTTAGCTTCCTCAAGCGGCTGCTCCTGCACCTGTAGCCGGGAGGGGTTAACGCCCGTCCTGCAGGGCACTTGTGAGCATGAAGCGAGCTACCAGCGATGAGCCCGCCGCAGAACGCCCAGGTGCACCCAGCGCTCAGGAGTCGGGAGGCCCCGTGTGAAGCAGGTGGAAGTGCTTTCTAACTAGGAGGTGCTGTCGTGCCCACCTGTGCCGTCTTCAAGAGCAGAATCCCTTAGCTCAGATGCATGCGGGAGAAGTCTTGAAAAAGCAAGATCTCGAGCTGTGCATGTCTGTGTGTGAGCGTGGGGGGCACGTGTATGAGCGTGTCTAGTGTGGTACATGGATGCATAGTGCGATGTGTGACTGGGGGACGGCTGGGGAATATGCATGAGACTGTATGGGTGTGTAAAATGTGTGTGAGGAGCGTGGTGTGTGGTATGTGGGGTGGGGGGGAGGTGTGCATGTGTGTTTGGTATGTGTGAATGTGGGTGATGTATGTGAACACATGTGTGTGTGTAGTGTGTGTACAGTGGTACGTGAGGGTGCGTGGTATATGTGATTGTGCAGCTTATGGGCTGTGTGTGATGTGTGTATGGTGTGAATGTGTTATGAGGATGTGTGATGTGTGGGGTGTATGTGTTTGGTATGTATGGATGTGGGTGACGTATATAAGTAGTGTGTGCTTATGTGTGCTGTGTGTGACTGTGGATTGTGTGTGTGGTGGATTGTGATGTGTGGGATATATGGATGTGTGTATGGTATGTGTGGGTATGGGTGACGGATGTGAGTGATGTGTGTGTGGTATCCGTGTGTGTGTGACTGTGTGGCTGGTGTGTGTGTGGTGGATGTGGGATGTGTGGGGTGTGTGTGTTTGGTATATATGGGTGTGGGTGACGTATATGGGTGGTGTGTCATATCTGACTGTGTGTGGTGTGTGTGTGACTGGCTGGTGTGTGTGTGGTGGATGTGGGATGTGTGTATATGGTATGTATGGGTGTGTGTGTTTGGTATCTGGGTGGTGTGTGGTATCTGTGTGGTGTTTGTGTGACTATGAGGCTGGTATGTGTGTGGTGGATGTGTGATGTATGGGGTGTGTGGTATGTGTGGGTGTGACGTATGTGGATGGTGTGTGTATGGGTGGTATCTGTGTGTGTGATGTTTGTGTGTGGCTGGTGTGTGGTGGATGTGTGATGTGTGGTGTGTGTGTATGTGTGTGGTATGAGTGGGTGTGGGTCATGTATGTGGGTGGTGTGTGTGTGAGTGGTATCTGTGTGTGTGATGTTTGTGTGTGGCTGGTGTGTGGTGGATGTGTGGTGTGTGGTGTGTGTGTGTGTGTATGTGTGTGGTATGAGTGGGTGTGGGTCACGTATGTGGGTGGTGTGTGTATGGGTGGTATCTCTGCGTGTGATGTTTGTGTGTGGCTGGTGTGTCGTGGATGTGTGATGTGTGGTGTGTGTGTGTATGTGTGTGGTATGAGTGGGTGTGGGTCACGTATGTAGGTGGTGTGTGTATGGGTGGTATCTGTGTGTGTGATGTTTGTGTGTGGTGGATGTGTGATGTGTGGGGTGTGTGTTTAGTATGTGTGAGTGTGAGTGACGTAAGTGGGTGGTGTGTACAGCCCGGGGGGGTCTGGGGCAGGTGTGATGTTGGGGCGGGGATGAGGCCGGCTTCAGCTTAGGCCCTCCGTCTTCATCTGCCACAGCTTAAAGAAACCACAGCTGCCCTCCGTGGGCCACAGCTGCCTCATGTGCGCCTTCTACACCCAGGGCAGGGGCGGGACGCCACCTGAGACCCTTTCCCGGGACCTGCTAGCCTGCAGACCCTCCCCCGGAGGGTGCGCACCTGGTGCTCAGCCGTGCCTGCACGTCCTTGCCTGGGACGCTGCGTCCTGACTTCTCTGTGGGGAGAAGGGTTGGGGACCTCGTAGGAAGCCTGCTGCCCCTAGGCGGTCACACTGCGTGCTCAGGAGATGCCAGGGCCCTGCACTGCTCCTGCAGACGTGGCCGAGGCTACCCGTCACCCTCAGGGGCACAGCCAAGCTCCGTAAATGGGCCCAGGCATCATGGCAGCTTGGTCTCTTGCCAGTTCTGCAGTGTCCTGTGGACGCAGCCAAGGAGCAGCGCCCCTGCCATGGCGTGGACTGTGCTCTGCACCTGGTGTTCGGTACGTGCACTCACACAGGACGACCTCGCACCCTCCCAGCACGCAGAGGTATGTCCAGCTCCTGCTTCACAGAGGTGACCGGAGGTCTGGAGAAATGAGGTGACTTGTTCCCGGTCACAAAACTAAGAAATGACAAAGCTGCTGCAAAAATCCCATTGCGGGTCCAGATCTCTCTAGAGCAATTGACAGCTTTCTTTTCTTTAAAAAACTATACGATAAAGGCCGCGCATGCTCACAATAAGAGCATTAGCTAGTGTCATTAGCTAGTGACGTACTTATATATCTGAGAGACAAAGAGCTCCCACCAATGTTTCACTTCCCCCAAAAGTTCACGACCTCTGAGACTGGGCCAGGGCAAAGCTGGGAGCCAGGAAATGAAGCCAGGTCTTCCCCCGAGGGTGACAGGGACCCAAACACTTGAGCCATCACCTCTGCCTTCCAGGGTCTGCATTAACAGGAAGCTGAAGGCCGGAGCTGGAGCTGAGCTCCAAAGCCCCAGAATTCTTTTTTTTTTTTTTTTAATTTTTTGACAGGCAGAGTGGACAGTGAGAGAGAAACAGAGAGAAAGGTCTTCCTTTTGCCATTGGTTCACCCTCCAATGGCCGCCGTGACTGGCGCGCTGCGGCCGGCGCACCATGCTGATCCGAAGCCAGGAGCCAGGTGCTTCTCCTGGTCTCCCAATGCGGGTGCAGGGCCCAAGCACTTGGGCCATCCTCCACTGCACTCCCAGGCCACAGCAGAAGGCTGGCTTGGAAGAGGGGCAACCGGGACAGAATCTGGCGCCCAGACCGGGACTAGAACCCGGTGTGCCGGCGCCACAAGGCAGAGGATTAGCCTATTGAGCCGTGACGCCGGCCTGCCCCAGAATTCTGGTGCAGAGCGTGGACAGCTTAGCTGGCCTCTCAACCACGAGGACAAATGCTCACTCCTCATCAATAAGCATCTATGGATGACATAAAACTACTACTTCAATTTGGTCCAGAAAATCTGGTGCTGATCACACAAGATGCAGAGGGTCCCTGTCCTCTCCATGCTTCCGGAAAGACTGATGGACAGGAAAGGGTGGTGACATCAAGGGTGGTTACTGCTGACAACACAGATGGTGTTTAAGCTTGTCAAGACACAGTAGCCCTCTAAGTGAAGAGCCAGAGAAATCCATGGCAACACAGACAGAATGAAATAAAAGCCACCCATGGGGCTGGCACCATGGCTCACTTGGTTAATCCTCCGCCTGCAGCACTGGCATCCCATATGGGCACCGGTGCTAGTCCTGGCTGTTCCTCTTCTGATCCAGCTCTCTGCTGTGGCCCAGGAAGGCAGTGGAGGATGGCCCAAGTGCTTGGGCCCTGCACCCGCATGGGAGACCAGGAGAAGCACCTGGCTCCTGGCTTTGGATCCGTGCACTGCGCCTGCCATGGCTGCCATTTGGGGGGTGAACCAATGGAAGGAAGACCTTTCTCTGTCTCTCCCTCTCACTGTGACTCAAATAAATAAATAATAAAATATTTTTTAAAAAAGCCACCCATAGGCTGGCACCGTGGCTCAACAGGCTAATCCTCCGCCTTGCGGTGCCGGCACACCGGGTTCTAGTCCCGGTCGGGGCGCCGGATTCTGTCCCGGTTGCCCCTCTTCCAGGCCAGCCCTCTGCTGTGGCCCAGGAGTGCAGTGGAGGATGGCCCAAGTGCTTGGGCCCTGCACCCCATGGGAGACCAGGAGAAGCACCTAGCACCTGGCTCCTGCCATCGGATGAGCACGGTGCGCCGGCCACAGCGCGCCGGCCGCGGCAGCCATTGGAGGGTGAACCAACGGCAAAGGAAGACCTTTCTCTCTGTCTCTCTCTCTCACTGTCCACTCTGCCTGTCAAAAAAAAAAAAAAAGCCACCCATAATCTCACCACCTAGAAAACTTAGCTGTTTGACTTGGGGCTATTTTCTCCCAAATGTGCCACAAATCCAGTACTTTCTTCAAATTCTCTCAAGATTCACAGCATGGGTGCCTGGGCCTGGGGAACGACTCCGTCTCCTGTCCAAGAGTTCCACATCTTGTCATTTTTTTTCCCCGAGAATATTGCTTACAGGTGACCTAAGTGTCTGGTGCGGGAAGACGCCCGTGACCAAAGCGAGTGTAGACGTCGCCCAGTGAGCACTGAGCGTGTTTGTAAAGACCCGGCTCTCAGAGCTGTGCACCTGCTGATGCGCATGGGAGCCCTGGTGGAGACTTAGTGGTCTCATTTTCCAGACTAATTGGACTGTTCTTTTAAAGAGGCATCCTGAAGCAACACCCTTTAGGACCCTTAGAATGGACTCTTAGCATGCTTAAGAGGGCGACAACCCGTGTCAGACTCCCACTACTGTGGTGGGAAGCAGTCTGTGTGTTGGGGTGTACACCCCAGGCTGCAGACAGAGGAAGGACTTCTCCGTCATCCCAGCCTGGCTGGTTTAGGGTGGGCAAACACCCATCTTCCAAGTCCCCGAGTCAGCGGCGGCCCGCAGAAGCTGGCCCGGGATGAGGCAGTGCGCACCCTGTGCCACAGGACTCGCTTGGAGCTGGGGCTCCCACCAGAAAGGATTTCCCCGCGGTGGCGGCGACACCTTGTGGTCAAAGCGGGGAGCACACGGGTCCCTCTGCCCTCCAGCTGCTGAGCAGCCCCCAACACAAGTGGGCAGGGTCTCTCCCACCTTCAAGATCCTCGCTGGACCATGGCCACGCCTCCCCACCTCCCTGTAACGGGCTCCACACCCTTTTTGGGACTCAGATTCGATTCCTGCTCACAACAAGCAGGCTTGGGTCAAGCCAAAGCCAGAAGATGGGAACTTAGTCCACGTCTCTATGGGTAGCAGGGGCCCAACCACTTGGGCCATCATTTGCTGCCCCTAGGATGAGCATTAGGAGGGAGATGGATTGGAAGCAGAGCTACGACTTGGACCCAGGCACAGGGATATGGGTTGCAAGTGCCCCAAGTGGTGACCTAATTGCTATGCTAAACGCCCACCCTGGAAATCTCTCTCTTTTTTTTTTAAATTTTTTAATTTATTTTTTTTTGACAGGCAGAGTGGACAGTGAGAGAGAGACAGAGAGAAAGGTCTTCCTTTTTGCTGTTGGTTCACCCTCCAATGGCCACCGCGGCCAGCGTGCTGCAGCCGGCACACCGCGCTCATCCGATTGCAGGAGCCAGGTGCTTCTCCTGGTCTCCCATGCAGGTGCAGGGCCCAAGCACTTGGGCCATCTCTCTTTAACCTCTTTTCCTGTCCTCAGGATTCTCCCCTTTTGAATCACTGAAGAACTGAGTTTTGGCTCCCACAACCACAGAAGTGTGCCCAGTGGGAGCAGGAGAGCTGGAACCAGGGTGGCCAATCGTGCGGCTGCCAGGAGGTGCCCATGGCTCACAGGGCACTGAGGCCATCTCACAGCGGGACGCTGATGAGAGCTGCGGCCCTTGCAAGCCTGCCCAGGGTCAGCACCACTGTCCTTACCGATGGACCGCCCTTCAGTCCTGCCATCCGTGCACCTGCCCTAGCCGCTCCAAATGCTCACGATTCCTGTGCTCTTCCCCGTGCCGAGCCTACCCATTGGCAAGGGCCCAGCTCAAGTAAAAGCCAGTAGCACCCAGCCCTCACTGAGCGCTTAAGCCTACCAGACCCTGGGCTCGGTGCTTTACGTATGCTTTGATCTACTCCTCACTACAATTCAGCCAAGTAAACAGCGGGTTGTCCCCACTTTACAGAGGTAGAAACCAAAGCAGGGAGAGACAAAAGAATTTGCCCAGGGAGTGGGTGTTTAGCCTAGCAGCTAAGATGCCTGTGTCCCACAGGGGTTTGGTTCCCAGCTCCACCTCCTGATTCCAGCCTCTTGCCAATGCAGACTCTGGGAGGCAAGGATGATGGCTCAAGTAACTGGATTCCCGCCACCCTTGCAGGAGACCTGGATTGCAATCTGGCTCCTAGCTTCAGTTCCAGCCCAGCCGTGGCTGTTGTAGGCATCTCGATAGTGGACCAGCATGATGGGAAGGCTTTCTCACCCTTCCCCATCCTAAACAAGCAAATGTTTAAAGTCATCGTGTCATTCTGCCAGACCAAGTGCCCTTTCTCAGAGAAACCTTCTTACATCTCTCCTGTGTTACCACACCCTGGGGCATCCATGCCCCAGGTCTTCAGCTTCAGGTCCCTTTATACACACCTTGTGGGAAGAAGGAGCAGATGCCACCTTAGCTCTGCATACCAGATCTACTGTGCCATCCCTGGGGGGCTGGGCTGTGACCCCAGGCCCGAGAGAAGACCACGCAGCCCCAGGAGAGCTGCCAGGTGGGGTTCTAACAAAACTCCCAGACACGCAGTAAAACCCGGCCAAGCAGAAGTCTGCAAACAAAACTGGAAGCTAGTTGAAATCTACACTGTACCTCCTGCTGGGCACAAGGACGAGTGTGTCCCAGTAGTGCTTTCGTGAGTTCTTATTTGTCCCCGAGAGTGACAGGTATATTCTCAAATTCATCTGCTTTGACTGAAGCCCCAAACTGCACCTTCATCCAGCCAGACTTAACCAGGAACTGATAGTTCTCCTAGCCCCTCGTGTCTCACCTGCCCAGACAGGTGTGCTCACACCCTCACCTCCTCAGACAGGTGTGCTCACACCCTCACCTCCTCAGACAGGTGTGCTCACACCCTCACCTGCTCAGACAGGTGTGCTCACACCCTCACCTGCTCAGACAGGAGTGCTCACACCTTCACCTGCTCAGACAGCTGTGCTCACACCCTCACCTGCTCAGACAGATGTACTCACACCCTCACCTGCCAGACAGGAGTGCTCACACCCTCACCTGTCCAGACAGGAGTGCTCACACCCCCACCTTCTCAGACAGGAGTGCTCAACCCTCACCTGCTCACACAGGTGTGCTCACACCCTCACTTCCTCAGGCAGGTGTGCTCATACCCTCACCTGCTCAGACAGGAGTGCTCACACTCTGGCTTCATTTCTAACCTCTTGCTTTCTTCAACCCATGCCGAACTGAAAATCCTCCTGAAAGTTAACCCAGATGGACATCTTTCAGGCCTGGTCATTGATCTTCAGGAATGCTGGGTGCAGCTGGCCGGGTAGCTGGTGGGCACCAGGGTCCAGGCTCCCCAGGGGAATTCCCAAGCCAGCTGTTCCCAGTCTGTGACAGTGGGATATGTACATAGTTCTTTTTCCCCCCAATTTGTTTCCTGACTGTAAGGTCAAATACTAAGTGGTCCAGAACAAAATTGGTCTCCTGGTAACCGTGGCTGAGAATGTGGGCCCCTTGTGGACAGGGCTGTAGAAGGGTGGTGTGGGGTGGTTACAGTCTGAGATGGACAGGTCTGGATAGGGAAAGGGGAAAGGAAACTCCCCACCCTTGGGTGGAGCTGCAGGGTTGGACCTAGGTGTACACCGTAGGACAAAGTCCTAATGGAAATCAAAACAGAACCCAAAGCTTGTGCAGAGAGAGGTGCTTGGTGCCTGCCTCCCAAAGAGCCCCAGGGTGCTGGAGATAAACAAAGTGAATGAACATTTACCGTGGGCCTCCACTGAGTGTGCCGGGTTGGTTTTCTTTCTCACAACAGCCTATGGGGCACATATTCTTATGAGAAGCTGCAGCTTAGAGAGATGGCCCAAGACAGCGCAGTGGCAACTGCAGGCTGGAACACTGGGGCTGGCCCACTGGGGATCTGATTGGTCAGCCCCTGTCTCCTCCCAGCAGCCCTAACCAATCGGCTGCTCCTCCATGTGCTGAGCAGCCCCTCCCTGCTGACCGCCTTACCTAATGACTGGTCCAGTGGCCGCTCCTGGTTCTGCAAGTTGTAGCTCTTCCAGGTGTACTGAGGTGCCGGGGAGCCCTCCTTGGATTCACAGGTCAGCTGGATGTTGTTCCCAATCACGGTCTCTCCCACGATGCCGCAGTCGGGCTTGGAGGGCGGCACTGTGGGGAGGAAGGACCAAGGAGGAGATGTGAGTCAAGAGGGGCTTGGTGACAGCCCCCTGGCCCGGCAGACCCCACCACACCGCCTGGCTCAGGTCAGCGCAGCTCCGGCCGTTGCAGCCAACTGGGGAGTGAACCAGTGGATGGAAGACCTCTCTCTCTCTCTCTCTCTCTCTCTCTCTCTCTCCCTCTCTCTCTCTCTCTGCCTCTCCTCTCTGTGTAACTCTGACTTTCAAATAAATAGATCTTTAAAAAAGAAACAAAGGAAAAAGCAGCAACAGTGGCAATCTGTGGCCAGCAAAGCCTGACATGCTGGACTCGGGCCCTTTGCAGAGATTTCTCCCCGGATTTTGCAAGAAAGGAATCCTCAGGACTCCCAGGATAGAAGGGTCCCCTAAAACGCACCCAGGAGTCAGGGGCAGGAGGATCCCTTGTAGGAGGGTGCAGAGAGCCCTGGGTCTGGGAGCAGAGGGTGGGGCTCCAGCTCAATCAGGAGCCATGGGCAAGTGTCCCCTCTGGGCCTCAGTCTCCTTGTCCTTATGATGGACCTGGGAAGGATCTTAAAAATCTTTCACTCTAGAGAATGCACGAAGCCACCCCTTGTAAAGCTGCTGTAGGCGTCTGCTGAGCGCACTGCTTCAGTGATGGGGACAGGCCACACGGACATCTTTTGGGGTGAATGACTCTATGACATTTGCCTCCCCACCAAGCTATGGGGTCGGGGTGGGCAGGTGTTTGAACGCCACTTGGGGCCCCCACACCCCACAAGGGAGTGCCTGGGTTCCAGTCTCAGCTCTGCTTCTTCTGGGTCCAGTTTCCCCGTAATGTCCCCCCTGGGGGGCAGCACTGAGGGCTCAAGTACAGGAGTCTCTGCCATCCACGTGGGAGACCCGGATGGAGTTCCCAGCACCCAGCTTCAGCCAGGGTGTTTGTGGACAGGACCCCCAACCCCACCCCCACCCAAGATCTCTGTCTCAAAAACAAACAAATCAGCCAGGACCTTGAATCAGACAGATCTAGTTCCAATAGCCCCTCCTCACGCGTGCGGGCCGCGATCTCTGATTCGCAGGGGGCTCCTGCTACTCCCAAGCCCAACGCAGCTGGGGGTGAGGCGGGAGTTGAGCTCCCAGGCGTCCTAGATGCCTGCGACTCCCGCTGAAGACGTTAGGGGGCGCCAGAGGCCGGAGAGATGGCCGATCCAGCCCGCCGGCGTTGCATACCGGATCCCGGGGCATGGGGGCTTCCCGGTGGTGCCCTAGACGGGGCTGCACCCCCAGACGAGGGCTCAGTGCGATAATTAAAGCCCTTCTGCTTGAAAGCAACCCAGCTGCAAGAACCACCGGGAAAGAAAAGTTTTGTAAAGTTCTTTCACTGGGTTTATTAACATACACGATACGGGGATCTCTTCTCCTGTTAGAAGTGACACGTTGGTTTCTTTCTTTCTTTTTTTCAGGCAGAGTTAGACAGTGAGAGGGAGACAGAGAGAAAGGTCTTCTTCCGTTGGTTCACCCCCCAAATGGCCGATACGGCCGGAGCTACACCGATCCGAAGCCAGGAGCCAGGTGCTTCTCCTGGTCTCCCACAGGGTGCAGGGCCCAAGCACCTGGGCCATCCTCCACTGCACTCCCGGGCCACAGCAGAGAGCTGGCCTGGAAGAGGGGCAACCGGGACAGAATCCGGCGCCCCAACCGGGACTAGAACCCGGTGTGCTGGCGCCACAGGCGGAGGATTAGCCTAGTGAGCCGCGGTGCCAGCCGACACATTGGTTTCTTACTGCCTTCTCCTTGCAGGTCACCCAGGCCTGGGTGGGGGTAGGGGAGGGGCTTGCATCTTTACCTGGAGTCCCTCCCCCCAGCCAGCTGGAGTCCTGGGTAGGAGAGCTAATTAAGACCCCCAGCTCATGGGAGGGGGGGGGGTTGCAGCTTTGTTCATAGGGAAGAATGGGTAGGAACTCGGCTGGCGCCGTGGCTCAACAGGCTAATCCTCCGCCTTGCAGCGCCGGCACACCGGGTTCTAGTCCCGGTCGGGGCGCCGGATTCTGTCCCGGTTGCCCCTCTTCCAGGCCAGCCCTCTGCTGTGGCCCAGGAGTGCAGTGGAGGATGGCCCAAGTGCTTGGGCCCTGCACCCCATGGGAGACCAGGAGAAGCACCTGGCTCCTGGCTTCGGATCAGCGCAGCCATTGGAGGTTGAACCAATGGCAAAAAAAAATGAAGACCTTTCTCTCTGTCTCTCTCTCTCACTGTCCACTCTGCCTGTCAAAAAAAAAAAAAAAAAGAATGGGTAGGAACTCAGCGTCCATGGCTCGACCGGCGACTCCAAGTGTGCAGCTAACAGGTGGCCAAGGAAAACCAAGTTGCAGAGGGAGCTTGGTGAGATGGCCTGACTTTACCAAGAGGAAAGAAAGAAAGGGAAGCAGTGTGTACGCTGTGTGTGTGTGTGTGTGTGTGTGTGTGTGTGTGTCTGTGTGTGCGCGCACATCTGTCTGTGGCCAGCACACGCGGAGAGAAACCGGAAGGACTGCGCATCTGGTAGGGGGCCTAAGGAGTCCTTGGTTACCCTGCCCACATTGCTGGTGTGTGCGGTGTGATTCTGGCCACCACCCTCTGTGATTCAGAATAAAATCCACAGTGGGGGATCGGCACAGTGTCAAGTTGAGATGGTGCTTGGCTCCATGTCAGGGTCCAGCTTCCAGCCCAGGCTCCTCAGCTGCTAACCTTCACGCTGGGGCGAGTAGATGATGATTGTAAGTGCTTGGGTCCCTGCCACCCACATGGGAAACCCGGATGGAGTTCCTGGCTCTAGCCCTGGCTGTTGTAAGTATTTGGAGAGGGAACCAGCATTTTAAAAATCTGTGCCTTTCAAATAAAAATAAGTATTTTTAAACACATAGTAAAATATTACATAATAAAAAAATACATTCTGGTAAGTAAGATAAAGGGGAAAAAAGAAGAAAGAAAAGGAAAAAGAAAAAAAGCGAATAAAACATTTTAGTGTTGCTGCTTCCCAGATGAGTGCCACTTCTATTGGACACAGACAAGGTGCATATTAAAAAGTTTCCAATAGGCCGGCGCTGTGGCTCACTTGGCTAATCCTCTGCCTGAGGCACCAGGACCCCAGGGTTCTAGTCCTAGTTGGGGCTCTGGGTACTAGTCCAGGTTGCTCCTCTTCCAGTCCAGCTCTCTGGACTCTCTCTCTCTGCTGTGGCCCAGGAGGGCAGTGGAGGATGGCCCAAGTGCTTGGGCCCCTGCACCCACATGGGAGCCTGGGAGGAAGTACTCAGCTCCTGGCTTCGGATCAGCACAGCTCTGGCCATAGCGGCCATTTGGGAAGTGAACCAACAGAAGGAAGACCTTTCTCTCTCTCTCTCCCACTGTCTATAACTTTCTCTCTCTCTCTCTCTCTCTAACCCTGCCTGGCAAAAAATTTAAAAAAAAAGTTTCCAATAACCTTGACTTTCTGTCTGTGGTTTCCGTTCTCTGGGTGTCGTATAAGAATGTGGATTTGAGGGACCTGCAGTGCCGGCCTCCCGTGTGGGCATGGGTTCCAGTCCCAGCTGCTCCACTTCTGATCCAGCTCCCTGCTAATGCACCTGGGAAAGAGGTAGATGGCCCAGGTGCTTGGGTACCTGCACCCATGTGGGAGACCTGGAAGAAACTCCTGGCTCCTGCTTTTGGGTTAGCCTAGCTCCAGCCATTGCGGCCATTTAGGAAGTGAAAAAAAATCTCTTCTCTCTCTCTAACTCTGCCTTTCAAATGAATTAATTAAAAAGAGAGAGAGAGAGGATGTGGATATAAAGGTAGGTGATCTTTCAGATCTGCTACGGCCTCTGGTAAGTGGTTGCTGGGTAAGAATGGTTGCTGCTGACAAGGCAGTGGCTCCTGGTTGGCAGTGCACCTGCGGGGCTGGGGTGGGGCGGTGGTGGTGTGAAAGCTCACTGCCTGGCAGGGAGTCAGCGTGCAGGGGGGCTCAGAATGCCAAGCGGAGGCACCATCAGGGTCATTGCAATAGGATGTAGGGTTTTCCTATTCCTTCTCCTTAGTGAGCCTGGCATGAGCAGAGAAGGGGTTGAAGTGAGGGCAAGAACAGACAGAGCAAGGAGCCACTCCAGATTGGCCTTCTCTGTTCTTGGGAGCTGCCTGCTGCAGGGAAGAGGTCAAAGGGCTTTGGAAGGCTCCCTGCAGGCTGGGCCAGGGCAGGTGGCTGGGCTCCCTGTCGGCGGGGGCTGCCTCTGGCTTTCTCTGGCACCACGGGACAGCTCGCGCGAGAGATGCAAACACTCACCGAGGACCAGGAGGCGGACGCGCGACTTGGAGGTGCCTTCCAGGTCTGTCATCAGGGTGACCGAGCACTCGTAGGTGCCGTTGTCATCCATGGTGAGCTGCCCGATGGTGACCGAGGCGTCCGACTGCTCGGCGTTGGCTGAGATGTTGGCGCGGTTCTGGTAACGGTCCCCATAGGTGTAGGTTTTTTCTAAAAATTTCCAGATGACCACTTTTTCCTGGGAGGAAGCAGAATGCCACGTGGTCATCACCTCACAGACCTGACCTTGAGCCCTCTCGCCCACCATCCCCAGAGCCCAGAGCACAGACTAGACGGTGGCTCTGAGCATCAGCTCCCACCCCTGGCACCCGAGGTGGATTCCTTTCGCTATATCTACTTATACTTGGTTCTCAGTGGAAATACTGCAAGGCTAGCCCGTGGCAAGGTGGGCAGACAGGCCATCCTCACCACAAGAGGACACGAGAGGGAACGGGGCTGACACAGGTAGCAACACAGATAACGCACTGTCACCTTGGGCATCGCTCGTGCCCCTTCTGTTCCAGCCCCTTGTCTGTTCCCACTCATTCAGCCGATTGATATTTGCAGAGCAGCTGCTGTGGACCAGCCATCGTGCGAGGCAGTCGCCCTTGGTTCTGAGTCCATCTTTCAAGCCAACAGTCCCCATCCAAACACTTCCGGGTACCTGACCTTGCACAAAACGTTTGACAGCTCCTCCACCAAATGCAAACGGTAGTCATCTTAACGGCACCAATCTTGTGAGGACTGGCAGGGTGGGCGGGGAGGCAATTCCTAACTCAGAAGCAAGCAGGAGTCGACGGGGCTGACCCAGAGCCCAGCATGGCTGCCTCCTGACACCTTGGCCAGCAGGTACTGACTGTCTGCACAGCTGTTAGGGCCTTGCCTGCCATGGCAAACTTCTGTGAGCACCATTATTATTATTATTACTCTTATTTTTTTAAGAGTTATTTATTTATTTGGAAAGCAGAGTTGCAGAGAGGCAGAGGCAGAGAGAGAGAGAGATCTTCATCCTCTGGTTCATCACCCAAATGGCTGCAGTGGCCAGAGCTGGGCTGATCTGAAACCAAGAGCCAGGAGCTTCTGAGTCTCCCATGCAGGTGCACTTTAAAAGGTGACCTGGTTGGGGGAGGGGGAGTGGGAGTGGCGTTGTGGTGTAGCAGGTGAAGAATTCCATATGGCACCAGCTCCTGGCTGCTCCGCTTCCCATCCAGCTCCCTGCTAATCACCTGGGAAAACCAGCAGAAGATGGCCCAAGTGTTTGTGTCCCTGCACCCACGTGGGAGCCCCAGAAGAAAGTCCTCATTTTGGATTGGCCTACCTCTGGCCATTGCATCCATCTGGGCCATGAACTAGCAGATGGAAAATATCTTTCTCTCTCTTTCTCTCTTTCTGCCTTCTAATAAATTAAAAAATTGACCTCATTTTAAAATTTGTGAATAGATGCTACATTTCTAAAAATTAAAGAAATGTGAACCTGACCACTAACAAGATACATATTTTATTTATCAAACTGGCAAATATCAAACTGAAAATACTCTGCAATGGACGCATAGGCGCCCCCACTGTCATTGGTGAAAATGACAATTGGTAGGACATATAGTGAGGACAAGTTGATATTTTTAATCAAAATTTCAAAGTTGCATGCCCTTTGACCTAGAAGTTCCACCTTTAACAACATATATATTCACATCTGTATGTAAGATATACATATGCAAACATATGCAGAAACATACATATAAAGATCTTTATATTTATTACCGCATTATTTGTTGCAGCAAAATATAGGAAACAAATCAAATGTCATCAATGGTATTTATAGTTCCTTCTTAAAAGGCTATGCTTTATGTAAGTGTTTTAAAAAATGAGACAGAGATAAATGTACTGATATATAGAAAGAGCCCAAGATATATTAAGAGGGAAAAAGTCCAGGGGCTGGCATTGTGGCATACAGATAAAGCCTCTGCCTGCAATGCCAGCATCCCATATGGGCTCTGGTTCAAGTCCCAGCTGCTCCACTTCCAATCACTCCCGGATAATGCACCTGGGAAAGCAATGGAAGATGGTGCAAGTGCTTGGGCCCATGTACCCATGTAGGAGACCTGGAGGTGGCTCTGAGCTTGGCCATTGCAGCCATTTGGAGAGTGAACTAGCAGATGGAAGACATTCTCTCTCTCTCTCTCTCTCTCTCTCTCTCTCTCTCTCTCTCTCTCTCTTCTCCCTCTCCCACTCTCCATGTGACTTTGCCTTCCAAATAGATAAATAAATATTTAAAAAACAGAAGTCCAGTGCAGAGCAGTATGTACGTGATGTATACAGGCAGACATATATATATATATATATATATATATATATTAAAGATAGACATATTTATATATGTAAGAGCGGTCTTCAAAAGTCTGAGGAAATGTGCATCCTGAAAAAAAGCATGAATCCCCAAAATTTTGCACCAAAGCAAACTTATTTTTAATTCCATTTTTCATGCACTCTTTAAAAATGTATTTGAAAGAAAAGAAAGATGTGAGAGAGAGCGAGCAAGCTTCCACCCTCAAATGCCCAAAACAGTCAAAGGTGAGGCCAAGCCAGAGCTAGGAGCCAGGAACTCAATCCAGTGCTCTCTCGAGACTGGCAGAGCCCAAAGTACATTCGCCATCACCTGCTGCCTCCCAGCGTGTGAATTAAAGGAAAGATAGAATCAGGAGTGGAACTGGGACTTGAATCCAGGCACTCTGATACAGTCTGATACAGTCTGATACCTCCGTGAAGTGCCCCCACAGTGTGCAAATCCGTAACTATGCTTATGCATGCCTGGCCGGGGTGGAGGAGAGTGTGTGTGTGTTGGGAGTGGGGGTAGGGAACAGAGATTAGGATGTGGAAGCAAGGTAGGAGAGGGAGGGGTGGGAAGGGACTTTTCAATGTACACTTTTTTGATGTTTTGATTTGTGAATCATGGATTATATTATCTATTTAAACATAAATATAGAAAACAATGCTCCATCATACACTCCAAAAGAAGATAAATAGGAAAAAAAATCCACTTCATTAAAGTAAAATTTGGCCTAAGAGTGAGGCTAAGCCTAAGGAGTGGCCAACTAGAACAGCACAAGGTAGATCATTCCAGAATGGCCATTAGAAAGATAACTTAGGACCACTGCCTTCTTCAAATTAAAGGTAGAATAATCTGGATCCAACATTCACCGCTGCTCCCTCACCCACCCAGCTGAGATGCTAATACTTGTCCAGCTAACATTTATTGTAAGACTTTATGGCGTTTGCCTTCCAAGAGGTCATGGTCAAGTGATAGTAATTCCCACGACACCCCAGCCTCTTAAGGCTCCTTACCGAATGGCTGCGCAGAAGCTTGTCCCATTGGATCAATCCTTCTCGGGTGGAGGAAGTAGTCTGGTAGGTGCACGGAAGGGTGGCACTCTTTCCCCGGGCAGCCCGAATGACTTCCTGTGGGGTTTCCACGGAGATGCCTCGCACCGTCACCCACACTGGAAAGAAAGTAGGAAGCGGGAGAGAAAATGAAACGGCATGGACCCTCAGGGTCATTGCTCACGGGACGTCTGAGGAGCAGCCTTGCTCTGCCCGCCACATCTGGTCTCGCTACGATGGAGATGGATCTTGGCCGTGGTACTCCATCTGCTCGCCAAGGCTGGGGTGAAAGCAAACACGTGTGCCCTGTCCGCCTTACCTCCCGCCTCAGCATCACGAAGGGGTCGCTGCCGTGGTGGTGAAAGTCTGCCTTTGAACTTCAGCCCTGCCTCCTAGCAGCTGCATCAACCTGCCTAAGCCTCAGTTTACTCGTGGTAAGAATGGGAGTCCTGGGGCTTACTTCCCAGAGCTGTTGGGGACCCGAAAGCAGATAATATGCATCCGTAGTTTTTCTTTTTCTTTTTTTCTTTTTTTTTTTTTACAGGCAGAGTGGACAGTGAGAGAGAGAGACAGAGAGAAAGGTCTTCCTTTGCCGTTGGTTCACCCTCCAATGGCCGCCACGGTCGGCGCGCTGCGGCCGGCGCACCGCGCTCCTCCGATGGCAGGAGCCAGGAGCCAGGTGCTTCTCCTGGTCTCCCATGGGGTGCAGGGCCCAAGCACTTGGGCCATCCTCCACTGCACTCCCGGGCCACAGCAGAGGGCTGGCCTGGAAGAGGGGCAACCGGGACAGAATCCGGCGCCCCGACCAGGACTAGAACCCGGTGTGCCGGCGCCGCAAGGCGGAGGATTCGTAGTTTTTCTTAGTGCCTGGCACACATCAATTTAAGGAATAGGATTACATCGAGGTCAAGCACTAGAAGGTTTTCCCAGAGAAGTTTTTATGCAAGTGTCTCAGAAACAAGTAAGATCGGCATCTCCGATCTCACCCACCCCTCTCACCCTGTGGCTCTCATCGGGAGGTGGGCTCCAAGTCCCCCTTCCTTGAATCTGGGTGGGCCTTCACTTGGCCGGGTCCTCTGGAGATGCTGACCCAGGAAGCCCAGTCTACACGCGGTGAGGGAGCTAGGCCAGGTCTGGGCCTGTAGGACTCCCCTTGAGGTGTTTGGGACAGCCGACTGCATCGCTTGGACGTGGGGCTGTGCAAACCCGGCCTCCAGCTGTTCCCGCTGATGACAAGGGGTGCAGAACTGAGATTTCCATTTCCAAATTGTAGGTTCATGAGTAAAATAAGTATTTTTATTGGGGCCCATGTGTGGGGCAATAGGGTAAGTCATCACCTGTGATACCAGCATCCCATAAGAGCGCTGATTGGAGTCCCAGCTGTTTCATTTCCAATCCAGCTCCCTGATAATATATATGGGAAAGCAGTAGAAGATGGCCCAAGTGCTTGGGGCCCTGCACCCACAGGGGAGACCCAGATGAAGTTCCAGGCTCCTGTCTTTGACCTGGCCCAACCTCGGTAATTGTGACCAATTGGGAAGTGAACCAGAGGTTGGAAGACCTCTCTGTCTCTCTCCATGTCTCTCCCTCTCTCTCCCTGAGTGTGCCTTTTAAATAAATAAGTCTTTTTTTTTTAAAGATTTATTTATTTATTTGAAAGGCAGAGTTATAGAGGTAGAGGCAGAGACAGAGAGAGAGAGACACACAGAGAGAGAGAGAGAGGTCTTCTATCTGCTGGTTCACTCCCCAATTGGCTGCAACAGCCAGAGCTGGGCAGATCGGAGCCAGGAGCCAGGAGTCTCTTCCAGGTCTCCCATGTGGGTGCAGGGGCCCAAGCACTTGGACTATCTTCTACTGCTTTCCTCGGCCATAGCAGAGAGCTGGATCAGAAGTGGAACAGCCAAGACTAGAACCGGTGCCCATATGGGATGCTGGCACTGCAGGCGGTGGCTACCTACTATGCCACAGTGCTGGCCCCGTCAAATAAATAAGAATTAAAAAAAAAAAAAATCATTCTGAGTGAAGTGACACGAGTAGACAGGCAAAGCATGAGGAACAAGAGTAAAAGCAGGAAAATCATGCTAGAGGGATTTCAAGAGGCCAGGTGAGGGCCCCTGATGGTTTGCACATGGGTGATGGTGGTGGAGGCATTGAGAAGTCATCCCAAATGGAATGTATGTAGAAAGTAGAGCTGAGGCAGGCACTGTGGCACAGCGGGTCAAAGCCCCAGCCTGCAGCACCAACATCCCATTTGGGCACCAGTTCGAGTCCTGGCTGCTCCTATTCCAATCCAGCTCTCTGGGAAAGCAACAGAAGATGATCCAAGTCCTTGAGCCCCTGCACCTGCGTGGAAGACCCAGAAGAAGCTCCTGGCTCCTGCTTTGGATCAGCTCAGCTCTGGCCATTGCAGTCATCTGGGGAGTGTACCAGCAGATTTAAGACTTCTCTCTCTGGCTCTACCTCTCTCTCCAACTCTGTCTTTCAAATAAATAAAAATAATTCTTAAAAAAAAAGTAGAGCCCATAGGGTTTGAGTGCAGACTAGATGTTGTATTTAGAGGAGAAGAGGAGGAGGCGGGGGTAAATTCCAGGATTTGGCCTGAGACACTGGAACAAGGCGACTGTCATTCACTGAGTCGGCCCTGGCGGAGGGAGGCACAGCTCTCAGGCGGAAGAGCATGAGTCGGCTGGGGCC
Organism: Sylvilagus floridanus; assembly: GCA_949820135.1. Lineage (NCBI taxonomy): Eukaryota > Metazoa > Chordata > Mammalia > Lagomorpha > Leporidae > Sylvilagus > Sylvilagus floridanus. The sequence goes on from OX463225.1 coordinate 128,565,270, forward strand.
ACAGGAGGTGTGAGATGCTTAGCAGCCTTCCCAGGGGAGTTCTTAAAGCGGCAGCATGGTGAGCCTGGAGTCCCACCGGGCAGTGTGGAAGGCAGACACATCCCTGACCTCTCAGTTCGCCATCACTGTAGACCAGAGGATACTCAGAGGGAGAAGAGAAGACAGGGGAGGCAGTTGGGACTGGACCCTGGAGCCACTGCAGTTCTTAACTGTGGCGATAATGAGGGGAAGAACTGCCCAGGGGGAGAACCAAAGAAAGGTTTCCCGGAGGCCAAGCAGGAAGTGGGTTTCGTGAGGATAAGGGGGCCAGTTGCCCCAGTGCTGCTGGTGTGTCCACCAGGGAGCTGAGGGGATGGAGGGCTGAGAGGGCTCCTCTGGACTGGCAACGTGAAGGAGAGCTTGGCAGGAGCAGATGCTGTGGAGGAATGAGGATGGAGCCCGGATGCAGTGGTTTCAAGAGCAAGTGGTGCAAGGAGAAGTAGACTCACTCGCTGGAAAGAGCAGAGGGAAAGGGCCAGAGCAGCTAAAGAAGGCTGGAGGATCAAGAGGGATTGGTGCCTTGTTAAAGTACACAGAGGGTTGATCTGCTGTGTTGGATGCCAACATCCCACATCAGAGCTTCACTTCCAGTCCTGGCTGTTCTTTCTGCCTTCAAATAAATACATATCTTGTTTAAAAATTTACTATGTGTCTGATGATTTTTAAAAATATATTTTTGACACTGTGTTTTTTTGACAATGAGAAAGAACAAAGAAAAAAATGCAGATATTGATGTTATTTAAAAAAAAAAAGATTTATTTGAAAGGCAGAGTTATCAAAAGAGAGGGAGAGGGAGAGAGAGAGAGAGAGAGAGAGAGAGAGAGAGAGAGAGAGACTTCAATCCACTGGTTCACTCCCCAAATGGCCACAATGGCCAGGGCTGGACCAGACAAAGGCCAGAGGCCAGGACTTCTTCCAGGTCTCCCAAGTGGGTGCAGGGGCCCAGGGACTTGGGGCATCTTCCACTGCTTTCCCAGGTGTATTATTAGGGAGCTGGATTGGCAGTGGAGCAGCCAGGACTCTAACAGGAACCCACATGAGATGCTGGCATTGTAGGTGGCAGCTTAACTCTCTTTGCTACAGTGCCAGCCTTAGAAATGAAGTTCTTCTAGGCAAACGGGGCTGTGAGTAGGGGCTAAGGGAAGGCCGCCCTTAGGAAGGACCCCAGACCGCCCGCCCACAGTAACAGAACATGGGGTTGGTAGCTTTGTGGTAGGACTGTGCACAATTTCCTTCTAACTGCTCCTGGGATGAGAGTGCAGCATAAAGAAGGCAAAAGTGTCACTGACGATGCCGGCTGTCACCCAGCTCGGACACCACTGTCCAATCAGTTTCCATTGGATTCACACACTTCCCTTTTAAAATGCAAATAGCTGTCTGGGAAGAGTTAAAGCATCAGGGCTGTCCCTATTTAGCATGAGGTACTTCTGAAGTGACAAACAGCCCCCTGTGCATGGGGTACGGCTTTCCCCTCCTTGGCACCGGTGCCAGGAGCTGCGGAGAACTGGTCCAGATGCTCTCTGCCCGAGTTGCTAATGCCTCCCACATGGCCAAGGCTTGTCAAATGACCCTCAGCATCACCCGCAGTCTCACAGCCACCTTCAATGGTCATTGTCATTACTAACAGGGGACCCCTCCCCAGGAGGTGTCTGCTTGAGCAAGCTCTTCTGTTGCCACCTGCCCAGGACCAGCTCAGCTCCCTTGTGCGTTCAGAGAGCCCTCCTGTGCACTGTGTGCTCCAGGCCTGGAGAGAGTCACGGCGACTACCACTGAGCCCACGTCACCTCTTCCACCCTTGCCTGGGCCCGTGTTCCTTGCCATCCCTTGAGACTCTTCTCAGACCTCTCCATGGCCTGCATAACCACCCCCTTCTGCTACTGGCAGAACCCTAGTGCCCATGCACAGTGTGTGTGTGTGTGTGTGTGTGTTAAGATTTTATTTATTTATTTGAGAGGCAGAGTTATAGACAGTGAGAGGAAAAGATAGAAAGAAAGGTCTTCCATCCTCTGGTTCACTCCCTAAATGGCTACAACGGCCAGAGCTGGGCTGATCTGAAGCCAAGAGCCAGGAGCTTCTTCCGGGGCTCCCATGCAGGTACCGGGGCCCAAGGACTTGGGCCATCTTCCACTGCTGCTTGCCCAGGCCATAGCAGAGAGCTGGATCAGAAGTGGAACAGCCGGGACTCGAACCGCAGCCCATTTGGGATGCTGGCACTGCAGGCAGAGACTTAGCCCACTATGCCAGGGCGCCAGCCCCTCCCATGCATTGTTGATTCCCTACTCTGTGGGGTATCTGATGGCACTAATTCTCACTGCTGTACTAAAGAGAACCAACCCTCCCAGTCATCCCTTCAGACAAGCGTGAGCGTCATTCTTTGCTTACTATGGATGAAGGGATGCATACACCGACTGACGAAGAAAGGAAAATGAGCCGACAGATGGAGCAGGAATTCTTAGCACCTGTGAGTCCCGTGCTACGGGAGTCACACCCCCACGGAGGCATCAGACAGGAATCACACAGGTAATTATAGGTATTTTGCCTCTATTCTAATGCTCTCCTCATGTTTGTTCTCCCTATTGTATAGATGGAAAATTGAGGTTCCGAGAAGCTAAGCAATTTGCTCTATCCAGATAGACAGCTGACAAACAGTGCAGCTGCTGTGGAGTTTGTCTCAAAGAGGCAGCCCCAGGGCCACACAAGGTCTTACGGAAAATGTCTCCACTCTCCCAAGCAGCACTGACAATTCTGTCCTTTGTGTCACGCACTCCTGGTGAGTACCTGCCTCCTGGTCTTTCTCATTATGCAAGATGGTAGCATGGCCAGGAGCACAGACGCTGGAGCCGAACTGTTCCAGGCTAGCATCCTCCTTCTTACTTTTCCTCGCTCTGAAACCTCAGGGCAAAGTGATCATGGTGCCTGCAAGCCCAGAGGGGAGGGGCTTGTCCTGGCTGCCTACACATCCGATTCCTAGACTACCTCACGCCCCCACCGCCCCCAGCCCTGCCCCGTCCAGAACTCATCCATTGGCAGGTGTTTAACCCCTGCCTACTGCACAGAACCAGCTCCCTGTTCTGTTCTAGGAGGTAAGATAGATGCCCACAACTCATCCTGTTACCCTGGCAGAGTTTATGGGCATAGACTACACTCATACACACAGTCAAGTCATCTCACCCAAACTCCACGTCCAATCTTTGCTGTCAGAAGAAATAGCAATGTAATCTTTTTGTAGAAGACCGAGGGCTGGCAACAGCCGTGGAAAGACGCCCGGTGTTGGCCAGTGCCTCATGGTTCTTGGGGGCTTCATGTCCTTGTCATGGGGAGCCCCTGCCAGATGAAACAGGCCCGACTGTCTGGATTCCAGAAGTCCTGACTGCGCGCTGCCCAGGGGGGCAATCACTCCTATGACCTCTCTTTCCCCTCTTAACTGTCCCTGACTTGGAAGCATCTCTCCGGTACTTGTATCCCCAAGTCTGTACTGCTGTGTCCCTGGAGCACACTTGGTCCTGACCGTTCCAGGAGTTAAATGCACAGGTTCTGGAGCTAGAACCCCTCCCTTGTAACTCCAGGTCCTGCACTAGTGAAAGTTAAACCTTAGCTCTCGGTCGCACAGTCCTCTCCTGAAAAGTGGCGGTGTGCGGATTAACATCGCCCACTCCCCATGAGTATTTGCCTCCTAGTCCTCATGTCTTATGAGACCTTATAATGCAACATGGAGCATGGCCGGGAGCGCAAACACTGGAGCCAAACTGTCCCGGCTGCCGACCTCCTTCTTACTTTTCCCTGCTGTGTGACCTTGAGCTACTCCCGTGCCTTCTCTGTGCCTCAGCTTCCTCAGCTGCACAAATGAAGAGAATCGCGCTATGGAACTCAAGCTTCGGGTGAGGGTTGAAAACTTAACCCAGAGAGACGTGTGACTTCATGTCACGTGGCTGCCATTTACCCTGGCACAGAAGCATGTGCGCAGCAAACATTCTGTGCTGATACGTCATTCTCCCCCATCACCCTCTGGTTCCTATATATTCACAGTCCCAGGGCTCGGCAAAATGCCTAACCCTTATGGGCTGCTCAAGGAAGTGCTCTTTGACAGCAAATAAAGGAGATCCAGAGAACGTAAGCTTAAAGGATGGGTGGCTTTATACCCAGACAACCGGTGGAAGAACCTGTCGCATGGGGCCACCACGCTGTAATGCAAATCCCTGGAGGCCGCAGTGATGGCTCAAGTGCGTGGGGTCCTGTCCCCTAACGTTTGAGACGAGGCTTGAGTCCCTGGCTGCTGACTTCAGCCCCGATCGGGCCAATCCCCACCTCCGTGGACCACGGAGGAGTAACGCGGTGAGTGGCAGTGGCTGTGTCTCTGTGTGTGTCTCTCTGCCCCTCAGATTTGAAAAGAAAGAAAACACAAAAGCGCACATACCAGCGATTGCTAGAAATCCACCCCCCCCCAAGTAAGGACTTAAGGAGAACGGAAGCTGAGTGGAGGAGGCCTCAGATGGAAAAGAGGTCATTTACCCTCCCGGAGTGGGGGGGCATGAAGCCCCAGCTGGAGGCCACGAAGATTGCTTGTAAATAATTAAGGTTTGTTAAGAAGATAATAAACTGTCTCGCGGGAGCCTAACGGAAAGTAATACATCCGTAATACACCCGAGGAGTGTAATGAAATGCTTGATGGAACTGGCAGCTGGAGGCACTCACAGCACACCAGGGGAGCCCTTGGGACACTGGCAGCCGTGCCCTCCACTTAGGAAAAGCCGCTCCCTGGGAGAAACCACCTTCTCTGCAGGGCAGGAGCCGCTGGAAGCCCCCCCCCCCCAGGACTAGCTGCCCCCCCACTGCTGTTGAGGAAGTGCTGGTCTCCAGGGAGAAAGAACCATCGCTTTGCGCCTGAATCCTTGCCCAGGTGGGAACAGCCCTTGCAGACTTGCTACCTGTCAGCTGGGGGAGGCGGGAGGGACGGGCTGCCAGGGGGCTGGTGTGGATCTCAGTGAATGTTAGTTGAAGGGATCTTCAGGAGACTATAAATCCGAGGGAGTCGGTGTATTTCAGCTTAAGTCCTAGCTGAGTGGCTACACGCTGGGAAAGGGAGCAGCGGCTTGTTCGGGTGCCCCACCCTGGGAGCTCGCCCAGACTGCCCAGCCCCTGGTGCTGGCTGGCTCTTCTGCACTGGTCGTCCTCCCCTGTGTACAGGCTGTGCCCCACAGCGGACGGCCAGCTCCCCTGGCCATGATCTGTATCTCAGACTCCGGTGTCCACCACTCACTGGCTTCACCCCCACAAACTGGATACTAATGAGTCCTTGTTAACTGAGTGGTTTGTGGCTCAATACCTGCCCAGGAAGGAGTTAGAGGTCATGATTAGCCTGTACCCTAATGGAGCCTAATTAAGTATTAATGTGCAAGTGTTAAGGGGAGGGGTGTGGGGAGAAGGGAGAGAAGAGGGCCCAGTTAAAATCATGAAGAGGGGCCGGCACTGTGGCTTAGTGGGTAAGGCTGCTGCCTGCAGTGCCAGCATCCCATATGGGCGCCGGTTCGAGCCCCTGCTGCTCCACTTCTGATCCAGCTCTCTGCTATGGCCTGGGATAGCAGTGAAAGATGGCCCAAGTCCTTGGGCCCCTGCACCCATGTGGGAGACCTAGAAGAAGCTTCTGGCTCCTGGCTTCAGATCAGCACAGCTCTGGCCGTTGCAGCCAACTGGGGAGTGAACCAGCAGATGGAAGACCTCTCGCGTGCTCTCCCCCACCCCCCATCCCCGCCTTTCAAATAAATAAATATTGTTTTAAAAAAATCAGGGAGAGACGGGGCCAGTGTTGCGGCATTCTGTCAACAGAAGCAGCAGTCACCACGCTCTGCCCACGGCCCAGGCCAGGTGTTTATGACGTCCCTGATTCACCAGGGGCAGGAAAGGAGGAAGTGAACCAAAGGTCCCTGGGTAGCAGTGGGGGGGTGGGGGTGGGGCTCAGGAAGGAAGCAGGCACCAAGTGTGACAGCTGGGGCCTTGGGCAGAGGCAGACTAGGAACGCAGCCTGAGCACCATCTGTGGGCGGCCTGGGAGATGCTAAACTTCACTTCTGAGCCCAATCTGTCCTCCAGCCGCTGCCTGGGTGGTGAATTCACCAGTCAGTGAGGGCACAAAGCTCCCACAGAACGCAGGTTGTGAACTTCCCCTATTGCCTCCCCAGCCAGTCCCTGTGAGCCGTCACACCCCGGGAGGGGCCTAAAACAGGTGACTGTTGAGAGGACCTGGTGAGCCTAGGAAAGTGGAGCCTGCGGAGAAGCAGCAGCCATTTGAAGAAAGCAGGGAGGAGACAGAGCGAGCCCACTGGCCACCCGCCAGGTGTGCAAGGCCAGGCGCTCATTCACCAACAGCCAGCCAGCAAGTGTGCTCCCGGCACAGGCCTCGGGCAGAGACAGACACAGTTCCTGCTCCCACGGTGTTCAGTCCCCTGAGTGAGTCACAGGGCAGTTAATGAGTCCTCCCAGGAGAGAGGTAAACAATCACACTGCATAAGGATTACACATTGAATGAAAGGCAGCAGGACAGTGGATTGATTGTCCTGAAAGGTTTTTTTTTTTTTTAGAGATTTTATTTATTTACTTGGAAGTCAGAGTTACAGAGAGAGAGAGAGAGAGAGGTCTTCCATCTGTTGGTTCACTCCCCAGATGGCTGCAATGCCCAGAGTTGGGCAGATCCAAAGCCAGGAGCCAGGAGCTTCTTCCAGGTCTCCCACGTAGGTGCAGGGACCCAAGGACTTGGGCCATCTTTTACTGCTTTCCCAGGCCATAGCAGAGAGCTGGATTGGAAGAGGAGCAGCCAGGACTCGAACCAGCACCCATCTGGGATGCCGGAACTGCAGGCAGCAGCTTTACCTGCTGCACCACAGCGCCGGCCCCTGGAAAGGTTTCTGAACTGCCAGTGAGGATGTGCAGGAGGGAAGTGCAGAGAAGGAGCCTGGTGGGACTGGGGTGAGAAGGGCACTGGGCAGCGGCCAGGCTGGGAGAAGGTAGAGCGTGTTCCAGAACCAAAACCAAGCCGGTGGGGGCGATGGTACCAGGTGGTGGCTTGGGGATGTGTGACACCCCAGGGGCATATCTTTAGCCTCCTGCTACCACTCCACACAAACATGCAGGCCAAGTAAGATGAGCATACTGATCCCGTCAGGGCAGCTGAGGACAAGTCCCACGGTCTGCTCCCTTTCAGCCAGCTTGCATGCGGCTCCTCCCCACCAAAACCCTCCCAACAGAAGCAACTCTAGGAACCCAGCCATGCGCGCTGCGTCCAAGCCGAATAGACCGTGAGCACGAGAGGCCGGGGAGAAGAAAAAAGTGAACAGATGGAAGAGACGTTGGAGCGCTAACATTATCAAGGCATAGGTGACCTGAATTTCTAAGTCAGGAAGGAAGAGACTGAGGGTGGAAGGGCAATTTTAAAATATGGTGGGGGCTGGCGCTGTGGTGTAGCGAGTAAAGCCGCCGCCTGCAGTGCCGGCATCCCATATGGGCGCCGGTTCTAGTCCCAGCTGCTCCACTTCCAACCCAGCTCTCTGTTATGGCCCGGGAAAGCAGTGGAAGATGGTACAAGGACCTGCACCTGCATGGAGACCCGGAGGAAGATCCTGGCTCCTGGCTTTGGATAGGTGCAGCTCCAGCTGTTGCAGCCATCTGGGGAGTGAACCAACGGAGGAAGACCTCTCTCTCTCTCTCTCTCCCTTTGCCTTTCTGTAACTCCGCCTTTCAAACAAATAAATAAATCTTTTAAAAATTGAAAAAATAAATTAAAAAATAAAATATAGTGCCTATACTCTGAGGCTCTTCTCATACAGAGGCGGAATTCAGGCCCCCTCCTTAGGTCTGGCTCTGTGACTGCTTGACCTGCAGAGTAGAGTGGAAGGCAGTGTCCACCTCCTGCCTCCCTGGGCGTCTGCTCTTAAATCCAGCCACCATGCTGGGAGAAAGCCTGGGCTTCCCTGGGGAGAGGCCACAGACAGAGGAACCAGAATCGGCACCAGCTCTCCAGCCACCAAATGCACCATCTTGGAAGTGGATCTTGCAAATCCCAGCTGGCGCTGCATGGAGCAAGGACCACTGGTCCCTGCGGAGCCCTAACCGAACTGCAGGTTTGAGAGCACAATAAATGATTATTATGGTCTTTAGTCACTGGATTTGGGGGGAGGGTGTTTTATCCCACGGCAATAGAAAATGTAGTAGATGTCTGCTGGGTTTCTCTCTTTCCCTCCTAGATGGCTAAGGGTGCCACTCATCAAGACAGAGATCGCTGGGAAAGACCGCGCCTTGGGGTCATAGATCATAAGTCTTGCTTTCAGTTTGTGAGTCTGGAGCGCTGGGAGATATCTAAGTGGAGAGTGCTGTGGGCTGTTGGACCTGTGGGATGCCCAGCTCAGGGGATCGGGCAGGTTGTGAGTCAGCGTGGAGGCAGTGGGCGGAGCTGCAGCTGGGAGAGAAGCCAGCCCTGTGCCTGAAGAGCTCTGACCGCTCCACAGGGCGGAGGAGAGCCAGGCTGTAAAGGGGACAGGAAGGGTGAGGCCAGCCGTGGAGGAGAACCAGGAAAGGATGTATCACGGGAACCGACTGAGCAGTCTCGGGAGGGAGGGAGGGACCAGCAAGGTCGGAGCACGTGCTGGGCCAGGTGACCCAGTGACCGGCTTCGCAGTAAGCAGCGTGAAGGGGTTACCAAGGAGCTCCGGGAGGGCAGAGGACAGGTGAGGCACACACCTGTGCCCGTGAACCAGTCCTGCCCTAGAGCCTTCTCACACTGGCCCCTGGACCCGTAGCATCATCACCTGGGTGTGTATTAGGAATGCAGCTCTCAGGCCTCTACCAAGTCAGCCTGCCCTTGAGCAAGCTCCTGGGCGACTTTCGTGCACGCTCAAGTGGAAGAACACACGCACCTGTACCTGCCGAGTTTTCATCGAAGCAGAGGGTGGACAGTAACCCTCAAAGAAACAGAGCTGGGAGCCTCGTGCAGGGTCCCAGAGGCGACTCCACAGACCCTCCTTCTCCCCAAGCTCCAGTCTCTAATTCACAACACAGCCTGCATGCACATAGGCATCAGGTGGGCGGCTCTTGAAAAATCAGAGACGCCCAGAGCCTGCCCCCTGTGGGCTGTGACTCAGCAGGTATTGGGGGTGGACGCGGGGCATCTACTTCTGCACAGGGGATTCTGATGGGCAGCCAGGGGCGACAGCCACTGCTCTCAACTTTCAGCCCCTTCCACGTGTCCATTTTGCTCTGATCATTCAGGATATCTGTTTGCGCTTTGGGGCTGGGCCCTTCCTGGCCAAGGTAATCCTGATGCTATCTCAGAGAGACAGTGTGCTTTGCCTCAGGCACACGAGCCCTTCCTGCCTGCACTGGCTTCTCACCTGTGCTCAGGTACCAGCAGGTGGAGTCCAGGCCCCAGGGGAGAGCCAGGCCTTGGAGACTGGAGCGACACAACACCCAGGGACACAGAGATTTGGAGGGCAGGCCACCCCATCTTGTAGCTGCGTGTGCAAGGTGACATCACCCTGGCTCCGGCCTGAATATCACGGTTTCAGGGTCAAGATTAACTGGGCAGAAGGCCGCTGTCTTCCGTGACTCTCATCAGATGTGCACGGCTGAGACTGAGCCTTGCAAAGTGCACCCTGCAACAGCATGCAGCCGGGTGACACTGGGCTCACACATGCTGCCCGCACAGGCCAGACCCTGGGGAACCTCCCAGACTTGTGTGACCAGCAGGACTGTGGCACTTGAGAAGGGCTGTGTCAGGGCCAGCGCTGTGGTGCAGCGTGTTAAAGTCCTGGCCTGCAGCACCAGCATCCCATATGGGCGCCCGCTAAGTCCTGGCTGCTCCACTTCCCATCCAGCTCTCTGCCGTGGCCTGAGAAAGCAGTAGAAGATGGCCCAAGTCCTTGAGTCTCTGCACCCACGTGGGAGACCTGGAAGAAGCTCTTGGTTCCTGGCTGTGGATCAGCTCAGCTCTGGCCATTGTGGTCATTTGGGCAGTGAACCAGCGGATGGAAGACCTCTCTCTCTCTCTCTGGCTCTACCTCTCTCTGTGACTCTGCCTTTCAAATAAATAAAATAAATCTTTGAAAAAAAAAAGAGGAAGAAGGGATGTGTCGTGCCTCTAACAAGACATCAGGGGAAAATTTCAGCACATATTAATTGGACCCTGAGAAGTCAGCGACTTGGGAACTTGGCTCCCATCAAAAACCCGTTACAAAGCAAGCATCTCTGGGCGTCCTGAAACCTCTACACGGGGAGAGAAAAGTACTTTCCCATCTGGTGCTACATGTTGTGATGATGGATTCTGTTATTTCTCTGTGGCTCTGGGATGAGTGGTGTGAGTGAGTGTGTGTGTGTGTGTGTGTGAGAGAGAGAGAGAGAGAGATTGAGATGAGGTCTTCAAAGGTCCCAGGGGCTCCAGGCAGTGCTGCCCAGTGGTCTCTGGAGCTCGCTGGCGGCTCCCCTCTGCGGCTGCAGCTTCCGTCACGTTCCATCTTTCCCTGGGCTCTGATCGTTGAAGAACTTCCCAGAGTGAAAGAGCCTTGATTTGTGTGCAAAGTTGGAGCCTTGTCTCTAAGCCCTTAGAAGCGTCTTGGCACGTGGAGGCTTTGGCGGAGGAGGGGATAATGCTGGACTCCTCCCCAGGGACCTCACCTCCCTTTTCTTGGCACGTGTCTGCTAGATCAGAGCTCGCGGATGCTCGGCCGCCCGGGTCTGGTTAGAGCCACACCACTCACACTTTCCCACGCTACCAGTCACGGCAGCGGTAAGCGCTGGCGTTCACGGAGTGCTTGGTGCGTGCCCGGCGCTGTGCTAAGGTCTTGGCGTGTGCAGACTCAGCCGGCGTCCGTGACAACCCTACGAAAAGGACAGCGTGCATTTTGCACACTGTAAGTTGCCCTCTCCATTTCCCAGACTAGGAAGCTGAGGTTTTGCAAGATGAAGTGATTTTCTCAGTCAGCCAAGGGTGGACCAGGGCTGGGGTCAGCCTCCTGGAGCACCTGTGACGGCAGCAAAGCATCAAGGCAGGAGGAGGGCAGCAGCACCCTCCCCCCCCCCCCCCCCCCCGGGCAGGCAGGTGCATAGGCGGTGTGTCACTGGCTCTGCTTCAAAATGTCAGCACGTGGCCATGCGACTGTTCTTCAGTTCCCTAGCACACTGACTGACGACACCTCCCTACGACCTTCTGTGATAGCTGCTGCCTCCCCAACGTCTGAGCAGTCCTGGGCACAGTCTCCCAGCCTGGTGTTTCTCCGCCTGTCCATCAGGAAAGTGTGTCATTCGGCACGACCAGATGCAGACAGGAAGAAGGCAAAGGCCAGTAGGTCCTGGAGAAGCCAATGCAACTTCCACCTCCTCCAGGAAGCCTTCCAGGAACTCCCATCTGGACTTCCTTTGTCTGCAAAGGCGTAGGTTTGTGTCCCGAGGTTCCAGTGAGGCAGTAGGGGAGGCAGTACCGTGGGTTTGATTTGTGACAGCCTTCCTCGCTCATCTGTGGGTAGCAATGGCTATTTGACCACCAAATGTCTCCCAGGTACAAGTCTGATGTCCGGGCCTCTCCGATCCCTTCCCCCACAAGTATGCAGACAATGAAGGCGCTGGGCGCCTGACTCTGGCCTGGGCAGGTCGGGCAGGACAGGAAGGCCATGGGAGCGGCAGGCACACTTTACCGCTGGCCTGCAGACATGCCCAGGAACTGGTTCTGCTGGCCGGGGTCACCCAGGGGTCAGGCCTCCTTCCCAGAAGGGCTGGAACGGCCGGCTCCGGGCCATTCAGAGTTAAGGCCACTTTTCTGCCCGAGCTGGGTCAGCTTTTTGTGGCAGGGCTTGTTTCCTACGGCAAAAACGGCCTCTTGTTATGCATGACTGGGCTGCAGCCAGAGTCCGGATGCAAGGAAGTGAATCGTGGAGGGAAAGTTGCTAGCCCAGCCCAGCCCGGGGAGGAAGCTCACTGCTCCGCAGTCCTCCCTCGGGGCTTGAAATCTCTTCCCGGTCTGGGCTCACTCAAGACTGCAGCCACTCCAGGGTTCCTCTCTGCTGCAGCGCCCTCTCAAACTACACGCTCAGTAGGGAGCTGCTCGGATGCAGGCCACTGAGCTGATGAGGGAGAGACTGACCTCCGCTGCAGGACCTACTGCCAGCAGTGAGCTGCCTGAGCGCGCTGACCCTTCCCCGCTCTGTCTCCAATCCATCCCCAGCACCCAGCTGCCCCCCACTCCAGGACTCTAAGGCCAGATTTGTGAGTACTTTTTTTTTTCATCTTTTTGGAAAGCAGGGGAGGGAGGGAGAAAGAGAGAGAGAGAGAGAGAGAGAGAGAGAGAGAGAGAGAGAGAGAGAGAGAAATAGAGATCTTCCATTTATTAGCTCACACTGCCTCCCCAAAGCCCACATTACCAGGGGCCAAGCCAAGCCAAGCCAAGCCAAGCCAAAGCCAGAAGCTAAGAACTCAACCCTGGTCTCCCACACGGGTAGCAGAGACTCAATTACTTGAGCCATCCCCAGCTGCCTCCCAGCGTGGGCATTAGCAGGAAGCTGGAATCGGACGTGGAGCGGAGGCGCTGACCCAGCAGGCACTCCGACATGGAATATGGGTGTACCAAGTGGTGTCTTATCTGCCACCCAAATGCCTGCCCCAAAGCTGGATTCTGAGACACGGGGCAGGAGAGGGAGCCTGGGGCCCGGGAGGACCTCGCTGGGCCATCGGCCAGGCAGGCCTGGGCTTCCCTGGCTGAACTACAAGGTGAGCTCCAGACCAGAGTCCCCCGTGGGGCTCCTGAGTTGCCTGGTTTAGCTCTTCACATCCTCATTACCGCTGGACCCCGGAAGCCCACGACAGTTTCTGGGTGGTGACCTGTCGGCCAAACACCCGGAACTAAAAGCATTCCCAGGTTTTCCCAAACCATACCCCCCTATACACACACACTCCCCTACAGCTTCCTTCTCTTCATTCTGCTCTCCTCCTGTGGCCAGGAACCCTAAGCCAAGACTTCATCCTGCTGCAGGGGCTCGTGGATCCCCACCCTGCTGCCTCGCTGTTCGGAGCCTGACTTGGATTTGTCCGGCTGTCTAAGTTCTCTCGGAAGGGTTTCCCCTGGTCCAGAGCTTCCAGAGCTGCTGAGGTGCCGGGTCTTTGGAAAAGGCCTTTCTGGTGTTGTTTTTGGAAGAGTTTGAGTCTTCTTGCTGTGTGAAGACATTGGCTAAGCTGCCATCTTTCTCGGCCTCAGTTTCCCTGTGTGTGATGAAGATATGAATGCTGTCCCCTTGTCTTTCTCCGGTGTTAAGGCAGTGGTTAAAACCCTGGGCAGTGAAGGTATCTAGAGCCACATCCTGGACTTCCTGGGGCTATCTTGATTTCAGATACTTTGTGCCCGTCTTGGGCCTCACCCTACATAATCCTGAGAGTATTTCAAATTCTTTATTCCAGCCATGAGCTGAGGTTTTATGGACTGATATGCAAATAAAAGCCACTCTGGTTCTGGGCACTGGCCTGGAAGGTGCCATTCTGCCCAGCAGAGCACAACCGTGTCCCGGCGGCCCCTCCTGGGGACACTCCGGGAGCCTCTCCCCCTGCCCTGGACCCCGTGTTTCGCCCCACCCCGGGCCCTGGACAGGGAAGGGGGCCACTCACCTGCACAGAGCACCCACGGCACAGGCCACATCTTCTGCCACCACGGTCTTGCTCCCTGTGTGTCCCCCACACAGCCAGGTCACAGCTACAGCTGCCCCCGGCCAGACCCAACCTGAGCGCCCTGCAATTCTCTTCCTGCCTTCCTCTGTCCACAGGCCCCACCCCTCGGGCAGACTGGCAGGTGAACTCACCTGTGGCGCTGGGCTGATGCCCCACCTCCTCCAGCAAGGATCCCAAGAGGAGTCTTCGCCAGCTTCCCCGAGAGCCTGTCTCCTCCTCTGTCGTCTCCCTGTCGAGCAGGTGGACAAAGTCCTGGGCTTAGCCCTAAGGTGTGGGCCTCTCTCGTAACCGACAGGAATTGGTGCTTTGTAATAAAAGGGGAAACTATCTGAGAGGCAAGGTTGCAAGGCAGTAAAAGGAGGGCGGAGCCCGCATCTGCAGAAGCACTTCGCACTGTGATCTGTCCCTTTGCTTCGCTCCTCTCCCCCAGCGCCCTGCCCACAGCACACTGGAGACACGGTCCTGGAGAGCACAGGAAGACCCCATCCCCAGAGTTCATAACCGTGGGAAAGTGGTCAGCACACGAGGAAACGAAGCTCGTCTTGGAGGCCATGACTGCGTCGTCTCGTACTTCTTGGACTGTTCCTATTCCAAACCCAAAACAGGTAAAGCTGTTGTCTGCAGCACCGGCGTCCCATATAGGCACCTGTTCGAGTCCCGGTTGCTCCACTTCTGATCCTGCTCCCTGCTAATGCACCTGGGAAAGCAGTAGAAGATGGCCCAAGTGTTTGGACCCCTGCACCCACGTGAGAGACCTGGAAGAAGCTTTGGCTCCTGGTTTTGGCCTGGCCCAGCCCCAGTTGTTGAATATATTTGGGGAGTGAACCAGCAGACAGATGATCTTTTGGGAACACCACAAGTCTCCATGAGCAGTCCTGGTATCGGTTCTTCCATTTGTATTCTATAGTTTGGTGCAATGTACGCAAGTTATAGTGTACATATATGCTGCTCTACAATGAGGTTTTGATTCATTTTTATTTTTAATTTAGCAAAATGCCACAGAGTTTTCTGTATCAATATATACAGTATCATCACCTTCTGTTTTTCTGAGTCCAAGTAAGTTATTTGCTCATATTTCTTCTAAGTTGTTAACCCACTTCTGGATGTGATAAGTATTGCAATCACTTTTCCCCAACATTTATGTGTGTGTGTGTGTGTGTGTGTGTGTGTGTGTTGTGTGTTTAGAATTTTCTCAATCAATTATTTTATCAATCCCCTGTGCTACTAGGTACAGTTGGCATACAAAGGTCATTATATTCTATTTTATTACATTTTACTCAGTCACCTTTCTTAAAATCTCCGATTGTGTGTAATAATTTCTCAACATTTTTAAAAACCATTGTCAAGTTCATCTTCCTAACAAACAGCCCTGATGTGTTTTCAGGTCCTATCACCAATTCTGTAGAATCTGAAAATTGAAATCAAACTCCTTACATTGGCCTTTATGATGTTCTAGCCCTTGTTTTCCAAAACAGACTGCCTTGCATACCTGTTTTCTAGAATGTGTGCTTTATGCTCTGACCAGTACTCTCTCTCTCTCTCTCTCTCTTTCTTTCTTTCTTTCTTTCTTTCTTTCTTTCTTTCTTTCTTTCTTGACAGGCAGAGTGGACAGTGTGAGAGAGAGACAGAGAGAAAGATCTTCCTTTGCCGTTGGTTCGCTCTCCAATGGCTGCTGCGGCCAGCGCACCGCGCTGATCTGATGGCAGGAGCCAGGTGCTTCTCCTGTCTCCCATGGGGTGCAGGGCCCAAGCACTTGGGCCATCCTCCACTGCACTCCCTGGCCACAGCAGAGAGCTGGCCTGGAAGAGGAGCAACCGGGACAGAATCCAGTGCCCTGACTGGGACTAGAACCTGGTGTGCCAGCGCCGCTAGGTGGAGAATTAGCCTAGTGAGCTGCGGTGCCGGCCAGTACTCATCCTTTCTGCCTTAGAACTTTGTCCATGCAGTCTCCTCTGTAAGTCCTTTCCATTCTCTATCAGTTGTTATAATTTGACTTTTTTTTTAAAGATTCATTTATTTACTTGAAAGTCAGAGTTACACAGAGAGAGAAGGAGAGGCAGAGAGTGAAAGGTCTTCCATCCAATGGTTCACTCCCCAGTTGGCTGCAACAGCTGGAGCTGTGCCAATCTGAAGCCAGGAGCCAGAAGCTTCTTCCGGGTCTCCCATGCCAGTTCAGGGGCCCAAGGACTTGGGCCATCTTCTCCTGCTTTCCCAGGCCATAGTAGAGAGCTGGATGGGAAGTGGCTTTACCTGTTACGCCACAGCGCCCCCTGACTTGTTCTTAAAAGCCAGCTTACTTGAAAGTTTGTGGGAAAATGGAATTAAAACATACATTTACTTTGTTGGAAAAATATTTGAAATTCATGCATAATTTCATCATAATATGTATTTTCCATGCAGAGGAGCCAGCACTGTGGCACAGTGACTTAAGCCACCACTTGTAGCACCTGCATGCCTTGTTAGAGCACCAGTTTAAGTCCCGGCTGCTCCGCTTCCAATCCAGCTTCCTGCTAATGTGCCTGTGAAGACAGCAGATGACAGCCCAAGTACTTGGGGCCCTGCATCCTGTGTGGGTGACCAGGATGGAGTTCCGGGCTCCTGACTTTGGTCTGCCCCTGAAATGGCTGTTGTGGCCATTTGGGAAGTTAACCAGTAGATGGAAGCTCGCTCTCTCTCTCTCTCTCTCTCTCTCTCTCCTCCCTTCCTCTCCCTTCTGTCCTCCATCTCTGTCTCTGTCTTTCCCTCTCTCCCTGTTGCTCTGCCTTTCCAATAAATTAATTTTTAAAATCTTTGAAAACAAAAGACCCCTCATATATCCCTCTTCTTGCCTTTTATGATTTGTGGGGCCACAAGGGCTCGCTCTCTCTTTTGAACTTGTACAGCACTCCGATCTCTTTTAGGACCCTAACTCTGTTCTCTCTTATGCTTGAGTTATTTTTGGTTTGTGTCTCATTCCTCTTAATAAACTGTGATCTCATTCATTCATTTGGCCAATTTCTAATGATACTACGCGCTGGGCATTGTTCCACCTAACTAGGAAGAAAGGCAATTTTAAGCTATGTGTGTTACTAACCTTCGTCAAAGTACAGTGCCTGAGGCATTACAGAGAATCAGTCAGTATTGGTAAGCGTTCGTGCAAATGGGTGAATGAATGAACGGACAAAGGGGTGATTATAGAATGTGTAGGATGACCGGGTGAATTGTTGGGTTGTTTGGCTCTGCTTTGACCCTAGTGATACAATAGAGCTCATATGAAGCTTATGAAGTTTAGAGACTTTCGCCATCACCCGGGTTGCCACTTAACCATCACCACAGGGTGTGAATGTGGGCGTGGAGTGTGGCAGAGGGGCACAGCTGCCCAGTTCCCTGTCCAGAGACATCTCTGCTAAAAGAAATGTCATCCTGGTCACCAGCAAAAGCTACCCTCAGTCACATTGTGGCCTCTTTCTGGTGACAAGGGCTGAGGTCAGTTGGTTCATTTCTCCAGATCCTTGGATTTAGTCTGTATTCTGGAAGGGCTGGACTGGGCAGCCGCAGGTGGGAGGGGCTGGGGGGAACTCGGAGAAAACCCTGGTTTTGTCCTCTGCCTAGGCAAACACCCAGGCTGAACGTCAGCGTGGGGAGAACCAGCCAGGAGTCAAAGGGTTAAGTGAAGCGGCTCTCTGGGTCCTGAGCCTGCATTCCTCCCCCCAGAGATCTGCCAGCCTGTGGGGCCAGAGGCTAAATTTAGAGGGTGGCTAAGGTTTCTTGTTAACAGCTGTCCTGCCCCTCAGAGGAGCAGCCTTGGGGAGAGGTTGGTCTCTCCAACGGTCACTTCCTCTGGGTCGCTCAGCCCCTGGCGTGGACGGACAGACGGCAGGCAGTGGTGAGTGTGCTTCTCCCCTCGTTTCTGCCCTGGGGAGCTGGGACCCCCAAGCTAAGGGCCGGCAGGTCGGTCCTGAGTGTCAGGGCCAGACATGAGGTCTGGGACTCACTGCTGGGAGACTTCAAGTCCCTTAACAGGCTGTGGGACGGCCCCTGAGCCCAAGGCCCTGACTCTGGGGGCCTTGGTTAGATTCTCTGCTGGGCCAGCTGTACCAGCCATGGTAGAGGCAAAAGGGGTGTGTGTGTGTGTGTGTGTGTGTGTGTGTGTGACACACAACCTATGAGTGCAACAGCTTCTTTGTAGGATCTGTGGAGTGAGCCAAGGTGTCCCTTCTTAAATAATGTGACTCCAAGGCGGGCTGTTAACACAGCCACAGCCTGCCTCTTGTCATCCTGGCTATAGGAGCCAGGCGGGGTCTCTTCCCCTTGGGCCTATTACCCACCGGCATATCAGCATGTGGTGACCTTCACCAGGATGACATCACCAACACCCCCACCACGCGAGAACACACACAATCTCCAGAAACCAATCTCTCCTAATGGCCTTTCTTCTGCCACCCTCACAGAGGCTGACAGGCTGTCATGGCGACCCAGGGGGACCCAGAGGACGAGCAGGTAGTCCCAAGCGAGGAGGATGAAGCGGACGTGAGGACGGTGCAGGCCCGGTACCTTCGGAGCCCCTCCCCCAGCCAGTAAGTGTGCGGTGTTGAGCCCCTACCCCCACCACGGTGGCCGTGGCCCAGGCGGGGCTAGAGAGTGTGAGGTGGGGTGGGCCCAGGCTGCCCGGCCACCCCCTGAGCTCACTCAGGCCACAAACACTGCTGAGCTCACACGTGCGTCAGGCGTTCCGGGGAAGGCAAGCGCACAGACTGATAGCAAGCACTAGATATCGGGGTGTCTAGGGTCCAGGGCGTGGCGAGCCAGCCGAGGGAACAACTCTTCTAGCAATGGGCAGAGGACGGTGGTCAGAGGAGACAGAGCTGCACCGGAACCTCTGGGAGCTTGCAGGTCTACCTGCGGGGCGGTGCGTGGGTCACGAGGACGGAGACCCAACAGGGGGATGGTGGCTGTAGGCTCTAAGAGGGTGTCGAGGGGCGGGGCGCGCGATGCATCTTCCGGCAAGGCCTTCTTGGTTTCCTGGCAACTGATTGAACACTTTATTTGACATGGAAACCACGGAGGATATGTTATGATGAAGAAGGACATGAATTTTAACGAAAATCGCGAGTCGTTAAAGATATGTCATGCTTAACTGCCCGCTAACACAATGGGGCATGTGCCTGTCCATTTTCTTTGGCCAGCAACGATAGCAGAGCCCTGACTTCTGATAGCTCTGTCACCAAGTTTATATGAAGGCTCACTTAAATACCGAGCCCGGGCCTCCTTGTCTATGGAAAGGGAAGGGAAGGCGCAGCTAAACTAGCTGAAGGCTAGTACCTCTCCGTGCCTGTGACTGGATTGACTGCCTTTTCCTTGTGCTCCTGGGGTCTTGCCGGCTCCTGAATCAGAGTTCAGAACACCTCTCCACTGCAGTAAGACAAGAGCAAGACAGCTGGGTCTCCACGCACAGGCCAGAGCACTTTGCCCAAATGGAACTCGGGAGATTTCTCCTTTAAAATTCCTCAGTGTGTTCCCACTTAGCAATACAGTCAGGACTGAGAGATTTATAATACACCCTGCCCTTGCTGTGCACCCTGGGTGAAGCGGAATAGCTTAGCCTGTGGTCAGCACAGGTGACAGCTTCGAGAAGGACTTAGGTGGGTCTTTCTTTCTTGCCCAATAAATTCCACAGGCACCTGAGTGGCGATTCCGAAGTTGAGGCTCCTTCTGTCTTCTGTGGCCCCTTTTTCTAAGCATGGCTTTTAATGGTACTGGGCTTGTCAGCATTCAGACAAAGCAGGGAAGAGCGTGAAGAGCCTTCTAAGAAGTTTTTATGCACCAAATCTGCAAATGGCTATGTCATCTCCCCTCATATCCCATTGGCTAGAACTTAGTGAGGCCACGCTTTCTTGCAAGAGTGGATAGGAAGTGGGGGCCATGGCCCAGGAGAAAGAACAGTGAGTCCATCAACAGGCACCAGTCCCAGCCACTCAACCTGTGTTGCCTTAGCTCCCACTCATAGGACACGATTGCTGCCTCCCAAGGGAGACAACTTCAAATCCCATTTACCAACTGCTGCATATATGGTTCCAAAGTTAGGTTCTCCAGTGGGTACGCACGTTCTCCCTTGGGTCGGAAGGCAGTACTTGGTGGTCCGGCCAGGAACACTGCAGGAAAAACTCCTATGTTATAAAAAGAGGGCTGGGAGATTCAGCAGTCATATAATGAACGAACTTGTCTGCCCTAGATGTGGGGGACCCCTGGAGTTAACCTTGACTCCCCACTCCTGGAGGCACTCCTTTACCTGCCATTCTCTTGGCCTCTGGCTCCAGCCTCAGGGTCTTCTTTCATGTTCATTATGCTCCATGGCTGCTTCTTAGGTGAGGCTGGACAGGACCTCTTCAGTGATGGCAATAGAATTTCTTTCCACGGACTCTTGCTCATGGAAGTTTGGGCACTTAGGGGCTGTTTTGAGGCTTACTCTGCCCCGAAGCTCATTATTTGTAATTTTTAAAGTCTTATTTTTTATTTATTTGAAAGGCAGAGTTACAGAGAGAGAGAGAGAGAGAGAGATCTTCTATCCACTGGCTCAGTCCCCAAATGCCCGCAACATCTGGGGCTGGGCTAGACTGAAGCCAGGAGCTGGGAGCTTCTTCCAGGTCTCCCACGTGGGTGCAGGGGTCCAAGCACTTGGGCCATCTTCCACTACTTTCCCAGGCACATCAGCAGGGAGCTGGATTGGAAGTGGAGCAGCTGGGTCTCAAACTGTAGCCCATATGAGATGCTGGCACTACAGGTGGAAGCTTAACCTGTCATACCATAATGCTACCCACCTCTTTAAAAAAGATTTATTTTTTATCTGAGAAGCTTTTTAGAGCACAGTGTTTCCTTGAAAGTATGATCCCTTCAAAAACAACAGGTTTCTGATTATGCAGGCCAGATAATTCCATGTATTAGTAAGCACGCTTAGAGTATTTCTTCACTCCATTGTCTAAGTTTAATGACAGTTATCATTAAACGGTCAAAAAAAAAAAAAGGATAAACAAAGGTTAACAAAGAAAAGAAAACTTGCGCTGCCCTGTTCCAGTGACCGTGGCTCATAACTTCAGCGTTTCGTGGCATGACACCACCGTTTGATTAGGTGGGGATATGTGATCTTCGCTCCAAGGCAGCTGGTCAGCCTCGAAGGTTGGGACTGACTTTAAGGCTCAGGGTTCTTGTTCTTCCTTTTTTTGTTTTTTTTTTTTTGTTTTGTTTTTTTAGATTATTTATTTGAAGATTAGAATTGCAGAGAGAAAGAAAGGAGAGACAGAGAGATAGAGAGTGAGATCTTCCATCCAGTGGTTCACTTTCTTTTTTTTTTTTTTTTGACAGGCAGAGTGGACAGTGAGAGAGAGACAGAGAGAGGCAGAGAGAAAGGTCTTCCTTTTGCCGTTGGTTCACCCTCCAATGGCCGCTGCAGCCGGCACGCTGCAGCGGCACACCAAGCTGATCCGATGGCAGGAGCCAGGTGCTTCTTCTGTCTCCCATGGGGTGCAGGGCCCAAGCACTTGGGCATCCTCCACTGCACTCCCGGGCCACAGCAGAGAGCTGGCCTGGAAGAGGGGCAACCGGGACAGAATCCGGAGCCCCGACCAGGGCTAGAACCCGGTGTGCCGGCACTGCAAGGTGGAGGATTAGCCTATTGAGCTGCGGCGCCGGCTAGTTCACTTTCCAAATAGCTGCAACTGCCAGGCCTGGGTCAGGCTAAAGCCAGGAGCCAGGAGCTTTATCTGGGTCTATGTGGATGCAGGGGCCCAAGGACTCGGCACATCTTCCACTGGTTTCCCAGACACATTAGCAAGGAGCTGGACTGGAAGTGGAACAGCTGAGACTCGAACCCGCGCCCATATGGGAGGAGGGCTTAACCGGCTGCACCACAGCTCCAGCCCCAGCTGAGGGTTTCTCAGTAGCTGGTGGCCCATGTCCCAGAGGCATTTGCACATTGTTGGCAATTCCTGCCGTACTCACCTGAGTTGTTGCCTAGACTTTAGGCTATACTGGTATCAGACACAGTTGATGTTAAGGTAAGCATGGCTAGATACAAGAGGAACATTCATAATGATCAAAGGTTCAGTCCACCAGGAAGACGTAATTTTAAATGTCTATGATGTAATAGCATAGAATCAAAACACATAAAGGAAAAAAATGGACAGAGTGGAAGAAAGAATTAAAATCCATAATCTTAGTCAAATATATATATATATATGTATACATATGTATTAGTATTTATTTATTTGAAAGGCAGAGTTAGAGAGAGAGAGAGAGAGAGAATCTTCTGTCTACTGGGTCTCTCCCCAAATGGCCACAGGGCCAGGGATGGCCCAGGCTGAGGCCAAGAGCAAAGGGCTTTATCCAGGTCTCTTATGTGGGCGGAGGGGCCCACGAACTTGAACCAGCTTCTGCTGATTTCCCAAGCACACTAAGAGGGAGTTGGATTAGAAGTGGAACAGCTGGGATGCGAACCAGTGCCCATGTGGGATGTCAGCTTTGTAGGCAGTGGCTTAACTTACTATGCCACAATGCTGGCCCCAAATGTATTTAAAAAAAAAAAAAAACTTAGCAATTGATAGAAAGAGACAAAAAATGATTAAGAATATGAGAAGTCTGAACAGAGTAAAGAGCAATATTAGCCTGATTGGCATATACATGTACCACCACCATCAGGATACACAGTCCAGTCTGATGGTATGCGCATGGAATGTTTGCCAATATAGGTCATATATTGAGCCATTTGTATAGGAACAAAGCTATTTATTTGTTTTTCCTATTTTATTTATCTATTTTTTTTTCTGAGAAACAGAGAGGGAGAAAAATAGACAGTGAGGGTTCCAACTGCCAATTCACCCCCTCAATGCCTGCAACTGTCCCAGGCTGGCTGGGGACCAAGGTTGAGAGCTGGGAATGCAACTGAGTGTCCCGTGGGGGTGGTGAGGACCTAACCACTGGATCTGTCACCTGCTGCTGCTCAGGGTGTGCCTTAACGAGAAACTGGATTCGAGAGTGGAGCAGGGACTCGAACCCAGGCACCCCGATATAGGACGTGGCTATCCCAGCGGACGGCTTAACCATTAGGCGAAAGGCTCATACCCTTACACAAACATTTAGTGATTGAAACCATACAGATCATGTTCTCTTGCCACAGGAGAACCAAGGTAGCAACGAATAAAAACTGAAAAAGAAATAGAAAAAATTCAGATCAGCATCAGACTTCAGGAATCCCATGTGCTCACCAGAATATCTGAAACGGAAGAGTGATGATAGCTGATATTAATGGGTCTGTGAAGCAGTAGGAGGTCTCATTCATTGCTGCTGAGTGTGAATTAGTAAACACCACTCGGAGCTGTTCCACAGTCTCTACTAAAGCTGACCCTGCGTCCATCCATCTCTGTCCCCTCAGGCTCACTCCTGAAACACACTTCTCAGAAGCAGGTGTGTGCCCCAGATGATCAGTGCTGGAATGTTTCAGCAGCTAACAGTCACTAAGGATATAGAATGCTTAACGACATGAGGCACTGTGCAGTTCCTAGGAGGCTAGAGAAATACAGCCTGTTACACATCCTTTAGACGCTTCCCAGGAAAACATGCATTTTCTTAGCCGACTAGCTCTGTGACGCGCTTGAGCTTCTCAAATGATTGGTGGAAGAAGGTGAACAGTGAGCACCGTGCAAAGGTAGGGGCGAGGGGAGAAGCCAGGGACGGGGAGGTGGGACGTGGGGAAGTCCACCAGATTCAGGCTTCCCTAAGGTTGGCCTGCTGCAGGACACAGGTAGGGATGGCTGGGGAGTTCCGATGGCGCTTGGTCCCTGGCCCTTACGGCAGCCAGTCCTCCTTCCTAGGCCAAGTCAGGCTCATCCTGAAAGACCCGGTTACACGTGGAGGGTGCTGACTTCCTTCACACACCGACCCGCATGCAGAGCAACTTTTCCCGGCGTTCTCAGTGCCTGTTGCTGAATCCCGCTGGTACTGATGCTCTTCTTAGTCATGCACACTCCCTAGAAATAGAATTTTAGGGGCTGAGCTTTTGGTACAGTGGTTAAGACGCTGCTTGGGATGCCCACATTGTGCCTGACTCTGGGCCCCGTCTCCACTGCCTTTTTTTTTTCTCAAGATTTATTTATTTAGTCGAAATGTAGAATTGCACAGATTGAGGGAGACACAGAGACACAGACAAAAGAGAGAGAGATTTGCTGTCTGTTGATTTAGTCCCCAAATGACTACACTGATCAGGGCTAGGCCGGGCCAAAGCCAGGAGCCAGGAACTCCATCAGAGTCTCCCACGTGGGCGGCCCTCTCCCACTGCCTTAGCAGGTCAGCTCCACTTGTGATGCCGGCTTCCTGCTGATGTGCACGTGGCAGGCAACAGGCGATGGGTCCTTGCCACACATTGAGTTCTGTGTGCCTGCCCTGGCTGTCGCAGGCATCTGGGGAGTGAACCAGTGGCTGGAAAACTGATCTCTCTCTCTCTTTCAAATAAATAAAAATAATTTTAGACAAAGAAACTGGTTTCTAAAAGAGGATGCTCGATCAGCTAGCCATTTTCAGACATTGCAAGGCAAATATGGCGGCACTTCATGGCTAGTTCTTGCCACAATGTCATCATAACATCTGAGGTATAGACTGTTAAATTACACGGGCTTTTGAGTTATTGTTCTATCAGTCTCTCTGTATTGCACAGGACCAGGCCTAAGTCAGCCTTGATTAAAGAGAGTGCAGCGATTTTTAAAAAAGATAATCCACAGACTGGGAGAAAATATTTGCTAATTATGTATCTGGCAAAGAACTTGTACCTGGAACACATTTTTTGAAAAGTCTCAAAACCCAATAATAAGAAAATAACCCAATTTTTAAAAATGGACAAAAGATTGGAACTCACACTTCACCTAGAAGACATGTAGAAGGCAAAGAAGCATGTAAAAATATATTCAAATTCCTTAGTCATTAGGGAAATGCAAATTAAAACCACAATGAGCTACCAATATATTGGTAGTATAACATCTAAGCTTAAAAAGATCGCAGCAAATATTGTCGGTATCATGAAGTATCGAAAACAATCCAATGTTGCTGGTGGGAATATAGAATGGTGCAGCCATCTTATGAACGGCCTGCTAGTTCCCTACAAAATTGAACACACACCTACCTAAACATACGCCTGTGTGACCCAGGCCCACGAGAACCCAAAGCCCATATCCATACAGACTTGTTACACGAATGTTGGCCTCAGCTTCGTTTGTTGAGGCCAAGAAGCGACACAGCACCTAAATGGCCATCAGCAAGTAAATGGTGAACACGCTGACATTATTTATCACAGGAATACTATGCAACAATACAAAGAAGTGAGTCATTGATTTGTACACCACCATGGTTGAATCTCAAAATACTTCTGCTGATGGAAAGCAGTCAGACAAAGAGAAGAGGTGGACTCCATAATTCCATTTATAGAAAATTCTAGAAAACTGAAACCAACCTCTCTAGTTCCTGAAAGCAGATCTGTAGTTGCCTGGGGAGCCCAAGACAGGGGGACTTACAAAGCAGCACTAGTAAGCACTGTGGGACGGTGGATAGCCTCTCTCTCTCGGGTGAGGTGATGGCTTCAGAGATGTATACAAACGTCAAACCTAACCAATAATTACATTTTAAATATGTACTGCTCATACATTAATTATATCTCATGTAAAGTTGTACTTTTAAGGTATGAAAAATTATTCCTCTCCTAGGAAGCAGTCTGGTGAGCAGAAAAGAACTTCAGGAATGTGGTTAGGGCCAAAACGAAGGTCAGATTTGCTCTCCCACATGTTAACCATGAGAGCGTGTATCAGTTACTTAATCACAGACCTGGAATACTAGTTTCACCCAGTGGCAGAGACTAAAAAACATTATATATATACACATATATATACATGTATACATGTATATATGGTGAGATATTTGATAAATGTCAAATAGTTCTCTTTCCTTTTCCTTCCAGAGAAAAATATTATACAATTGATTCCTTTAAGTAACTCATGATATCAACAAACTTTAAAAAAAAAAAAGATTTATTTAGGGGCTGGCACTGTGGCATAGTGGGTTAAGGCTCTGGCCTCTACTGCAGGCATCCCATATGGGTACCGGTTCAAGTCCCAGCTGCTCCACTTCCAATCTAGTCCTCTGTTAATGTGCCTGGGAAAGCAGCAGAAGATGGCCCAAATCCTTGGGCCCCTGCACTCAAGTGGGGGATCCAGGAGAAGCTCCTGGCTCCAACATTCGGTTCTGCAAACCTCTCTCTCTCTCTCTGTCTCTCTCTCTTTCTCTCTCTCTCTCTGTGTCTCAACCTCTCTCTGTAACTCTTTCAAATAAATAAAATAAACCTTAAAAAAACCTTAAGTTTAAAAAAATGCATTTATTTGAGAGGCAGAATTATAGAGAAAAGGCAAGAGGCAAAGAGAGAGATCAGTCTTCCATCCTCTGGTTCACTCCCCAAGTGGCTGCAACAGCCAGAGCTTAGCCAAGCAGCAGCCAAAATCCAGGACCTTTTTCTGGGCTCCTGCTAGGGAACAGGAACCCAAGCACTTGAGCCATCTTCCACTGCTTTCCCAGGCCATAAGCAGGGAGGGGAGCTGGATTGGAAGTGGAGCAGCCAAGACTTGAACTGGCGCCCAAATGGGATGCTAGCCCTCCAGGTGGTGGCTTTACTCCTCTATGCCACAGCCCAGCCCTGTCAATAACTTGTATTTAACCTGAGTCCCACCCACAGAGTCTTTATATTTGCAGTTTAAAACAAACAAACAAACAAACAAACAAAAACAGTATTCTAAGCCTCAGCTCGTCATTTCTTACAACTGATCCCCCTACCAAACAGTTCTCTTCTGTAACTGTTAAGTGCCTAAAACTCTAGCCTTCTTGTTTTATCTCTTTAGCTAATTTCAAATTATATATATACCAAGTCAGAAAGTATCTCACCATAGGACACTTAGTTCCTGTACAAGTTTCCCCAGGCGATCATAGCAAATTCCACAACATAAACTTACTCTTTCAGTTTTGGAGGCTGGAGTTAGAAATCAAGGTGGTAGGAAAGCCACACTCCCTCCGCCCCAGGAAAGACCCCGTCCTCGTCTCTCCCCCACACCTGCACCTGTTGGCTACAGGTGCCTCTGGCCTTGTGGGGCAGCAGAGTTCCAATCTCTCCCCCTCTTTCAAGTGGCCTTCTCTGTGTTGCCTTCTCTTCCCAGGAAGCTTTGGAGCCCACCCTAAATCAGAGTGAGCTCATCTCTGGATCTGTAACTTCATTGCATCTGCAAAGGTGCTTTTCCCAGAAATGATGACTTTCGCAGGTTCTGGGAGACACGGGTTTGGGGAGGGCCACAGGCATCCCACGACAGCCCTGGCAGCCAGAGCTGCCCTCTTCCCTGTGGAATGAAGGCAGGGCTTTGCCAGCCTTCACCCAGGGCTCCCAACCACCCAGCGGAAAGTCGTTCAGGGGGTGGAGCCTGCTTGCTGTCCCGGCAGGGCGTCTCATCTCTGAATCTCATCCTGGGGTGAATGAAGGGCCCCAAGAAGGGGTGTGGCCAGTGTCTAGAGATGTCAAACCTGCCCTTTTTGAGTTAGGCACCGAACTCACAGACCTCCAATTCACACCCAGATGCTCTCAGGGGAAGACCCTTGGCTGGTGGCTGGAGATCCCAGCAAGCCACATTCCACTCCCCCACCCCGGTGGCTCTGGGATTTGAATCGGCTGTGCAGTGGGGCAGGTGGGCAAGGATCTCTCCCA
This sequence comes from Sylvilagus floridanus, assembly GCA_949820135.1. Lineage (NCBI taxonomy): Eukaryota > Metazoa > Chordata > Mammalia > Lagomorpha > Leporidae > Sylvilagus > Sylvilagus floridanus. The sequence goes on from OX463225.1 coordinate 128,592,750, forward strand.
TCCCCAACCTCCGTCTCAGACCCCTGCAGTCACCCACGTGGACACAGCCTGAAAAGTCAGGGTGCTCGCCAGGCAGGCTGGCCTCCGCCTCGCTCTCTTCCCTCTGGGCCGTGTCCTTCCAATTTAAGGAGCAAAGACTTCCCTGTCTCTCTCTTGTCCCCCATCTGAAGAATGTCCTGTTTCCCTTTACGACTTTCCAAGTCGGATCCATTTCTTGCTTTTTCAGACCCGAATCCCTCAGTCTTTTGCAGCGTGTTGGCGCTCAGTGGCCATCTGGCCAAGGTGCCCCTGCAGGTGGAGTGAAGTTCTTCACTCCTGCCCCTTCCCCCTCCTCCCCCACATAGGGAGTGAGCACCTGGAGGCTGGGGGAGAGGCTGGGCACAGGAGGTGTAAATGCTGCCGCTCCTTGTCACGTTTCCTTGGGCAAGGCTCCTCCTCCCATCCTTTCCCTCCTGCATCTCATTTTCCTTGAATATTTCTCCACCACGACTCTCTCGTAGGCATGATGGAAGCTGCTTGCTGGAAATCGATGCTCGTTATTTTACTGACTTCTCCTTTCCTGAGTGCCCGGACCTCGCCCGTGTGCAGCCACTATTTCTGAAGTGACTACAGGAGCTCTGAAACCTGGGTCTTTTTCCTAAAAGCCAAATCAAAAAAAGACAGCTCCATCCAGGAACTCCACCTCCACTGCATTCCAAGGCCCTTCAGGACAGGAGGTGGCCGGCGGGTGAGGGGCTCTGGGTGATAGGACCCCCCCCATTCCACACATGACTAGTTTAAGGCAGTGGCTTATACACTTTGCTGACTGTAATCTACAGTAGGACATTGTATTTGCATCTCCATTCAGCATATATTCATGTGCAAGGGGATGTCACGGAGGGCCTGGTAATGGAATGAAAAGGTCGGCTCGTTCTGGTGCAAACAAATTGGAAATGCATGCACAGTTTTTTTCATCAGAGACATTTTCCATAAACTTGTTGAAGATCCCTCAAATGCATGGATTTCCAAAAAATAAAAAGAGAAATAAGGTTGTCTTTTAACTCAATTTCCCAAATTCTTCTGAAGTACCTTTATGTATGTATATAATCATTTTTTTTTTTAAAAAAAAAGCTTTACCCTTACAATGGATGGCCCCATCCTCTCCCCAACTCCCCAGCCCCCAGATGCCAGGCAAGACGCAGTGACTTGATTTTATGATCCACTCATGGGTCACAGCGCGCAATCTGGAAAAGCATGGGTTTAAAGGAGGCTGTACCGGCTCCTGCTCTCGCTGAGGAGGCACGTCAAACCCCCTTTATTGTTTCTCTTGCAATTCACCCTCAAGGCTTCTTAGCGGCTGCTTCCTGATCCTGTGATGAGGTTCTTATCGATCCTGGACCCTCTCTTTCGGCCGCCTGTCTGTCGTGAACAGCCGGGCCCTCGCTGCTTTCTAATCAGGGTGTGAGTGTCATTTCGTTCCATCGCAGGTGCACCAGTTGGAGCACAGACATGGTCATAAATCAAAGCCTCGGGGCTGCCATCTCCCTGACCTTGCAAATACAAACAGGGCCGCTTGCTTGGCGCTCTCCCTCCTTCCTCCTGTCTTTCTCTGCAGTCCTGCTTCTCTGGGGAAAACAAGGGTCCTGTTAGGTCTGACTCACACACTCTTCTTTATTAACTTAATAAACTGTGTCCCCGGCAAAACAATTGCATGACTGTTCGGTGTACATCTCCCTGCAAGGCAGCCGACTCGTAAAAGCATTTGTAATCTACATTGCACATTCCGCGCTGGGTGTCACTGAACTTAGGTTACTGGTGCACACAGTGGCAGCATCAGGAGCTGGGGAGGAGCTAGGGGAGGGGGTGGTAGGACCCTGTTCTGCATCCTCCTCTTTTTGTTTTTACTGATGAAGCTGCCACCTTCTCAAGTGTGTACCGGGCAGGACCTTCACGTGTGGGTTCTCAGATTGGCTGGTTCATTAGCCAAAGTTCAATCTTTTCCACCCAAAGTTTCTCAGTCATTTCTGTTTTCAGATTTGAACTTCACATCCTCCACTGTCAAACCGACGGCCTCAGAGTTCAGGTGCATTGAAGCAGCTTCTGTCCCTCACAGCCAGGTCCTCACAACCTCAGTCAGCGCTGTTTCGGGGAGAACCGATGATCTGATCAAGAGCTCCTAGGTAGATGGTGTCGGGGCAGGATCTTGGCGGGGACTTTCCGCACACCTGACAGGTGAGGGCGCCTCCTGGGGCTACTCTCAGTGCCTGTCGGTGGCTGGGAATCCAGATTCCAGAGGCCAGAAAGCCTCCTCTGGATGCAGAGCCCCGGAGACACGCAGAGGATCAAAGAAAAGTGACCACGCGGGGAACCAGGGGCTGTCAGGAGGACGTCTTTCCGGTCCCCTCAGCAATAGAGGAATTCTCAGCTGGGATTTCTCCTGCTTGGTTTCTCCCCAAATCTTGTTTCACGTAATACTGACCTTTCATAAATAAATAAATGATCAATATTTTATGAATAGTGATGTCATATTAATTATTCATAATTAAACTCCCTTAACAAATAGTGTTGCCATGGGCGCCTATAAGATTTGAGGCTCTGGCTCTGATTTTATGGAATGTGGATGCCTGAAAAATGAAGACGGGCTTTCAGTTCCCAGGCTCAGGGTCCGCAGGGTTGGGCCCAGAGGCAGGGCTTTGCTCTTCCACGTTGGCGTTATTTTGTCCCACCTCAGCACCTGTATTTCAGTGCATCACTAGTATCTATTAGATCCTCTATTGCTACTAGCAAAAAAGAAGGCCTTAGCATTTGTACCAGACTCACTCTGAGCCCTTGGAATAGCACTGTTCCTGGTATCTATTGGTGCTTAACAAATTCCCCTAGACTTAAAAAGTGGAGACAGTGGTTTTATTTTGCTTATTTTGGGGCAGGGGTGGGGGTGTTAAGATTTGAATAGGATGTGGCTGGGCATCTTGTCTCTGCCTCGTGTGGCATCAGCCAGAGGTGGCCTGACAGGCTAAAGGGCCCGCCTCTGAGAGGCTCCTCCCCAGGCTGCCTGGTGTCCCTTGCAGCTTGGTGTGGGGGTAGCCGAACATTTAAGAAGGCAGCTCAGGGTTCCCAGGGAGGCCAAGGGCAGGGGGAGGGTGTCCTTTATGACTCAGGTTCGGAAGCTGGCCCAGGATCATGTCAACATATTCTACAGGTCAGGGCCATCACAGAGGCCACCCAAATTCAAGCAAAGCGTACAGAGACCTCCACCTCTCTCCATGAGTGTCGCAGATCTGGGTCCCCCTTAATCCACTCTAAAAAAATTGCTAATTGTTATCAATAGGCCTCAGAGGCTGTGTGTGTGCTGGCCTCCCAAGGGCAGAGTAGACATAGACCAAACATAGCCAAGATCCTGGTTTTGCTTCTGAGGCTTGTTATGGGTAGCCCAGTAACACAATGAGCACGTAGCAAATATTTCATAAATCTTGTTCGAATCATTGAGACCACCACCACCCCTGCAATACAGTACTGTTGAAGACAGATGGGGTCAGGTAGCGAGTCAGAAAACATCTCTTTAGCAAGGACTCTGGGCCAGACATTGTACTCGCTGATGGGGGCACAGAACCATCAACACAATGCCCAGGCGTGGTCCCCGCCCTCACAGAGGGTCTGACAGGTATTCATCAAATGGTCTCGCAAGTAAGTGTAAAATTGTGTCTGCCATATAAAGTGCAAGATCAGGGAAGACTTCCCTAAAGAAGTGAGGTCTCAAAGGCGGGGAAGGGGGAAGACGGGGCAGCCAAGCCCCAGAAAGGGGCTCCTGCAAGTTCTTGAGCAGAGGGGAACTTGGCAAGCATGGGTGGGCAAAAGGTTTGCGAGAACCCAGTGCAAGCTGAGGCTGGACAGGAGGAAGGGAACAGGGAGTTGGAAACCTCTGGCTTGGATCCCTATGGTGGTGTGTGGACACCTTGCCTCACACCTAGCCTATTGCATGCATTCATCCAGCCAGCCATCCGTCTGTCTGTGCATCATCCACTCCTCGGTCATCAAGCTCCTACTTACCAACCTTCATGGGCTGGAGTCACAGGAGCAAGTACATAAGAGCACCTGGTCTGTACTTTACAGAGCCACTCCTACCCTTACCAGGGAGGCTAGTCTTTAACCTTCGCCAAGCAGGCAAACCTCTAAGGACCTCTCTGGTTTTGACCTCCCGGGATAATTTCCCACAAACCTGACCATGAATCGTCCCCTACACTCCAGTCATGCTTACTTGGAAATGCGTCTTCAGGTCACAAGGAGGATCTGGTGCTAGACTGGGAGGGACTCCACCGAGCAAGCCCACAAAGCTGCTTTCAGGAAACTCCCAGGAACCATGGGTCGAGGAGAAGGATGGATCATGCTGTCCCTTAGGCTGCACGGACAGGCCTGACCACCTGGGTAGAGTCCTAGGCTATCTCTTCTCCAGCAAGGGCATTTGTCCTTGACCTTGCTGGTCCTGAGCATGTCATTCTCCCACTGGGGGACTCTGGTCTGGATGCCTCCTGTAGAAGAATTGGTTTGCCCATCAATTTATTCTGATTTAACGCCACATTAGCTCAAATTAGCTTTGTTCAATCCATCTGGACTCAGCTCAACTCATTTGTACTCTGCTCAGTTCATCCGAATTGTTTTCAACAAGTACTCGTAAAGCACTTTTCTATATCTAAGTCTACGTGGGCCTGGAAATCCAACTGGGGTTGCTCCCTCCAAGCCCCTCACCTCTCTGTTCCAATCTGAATGGAACTGGTGTATTGCAGGGGAGACAAGACTGGACAGAGAGCAGGGCTGCCCTGTGTTTGCAGCCCAGACCTTCCCTTCGCTGCTGCCTCGAGCAAACTTATCGGCCTCTCTGAGCCACAGTTCCCTCATGTTTAAAACAGGATATTAATACTTACTTTGTGAGGAGTTTGTCGGAATTAAATTCTAAGAAGGTACTCATTAAATCTCCCTACTTTTTTTTTTAACCTCTCTGAACCTAAAGGAAAGACAAAGACAAACAACAAACAAACAAAAACCTCAAAGTGCACTCCAACACCAGGAAAACAGGAGTACCCACTAGGGAGGAGTTCACTAGTGGACTATAGTGTGCTCCTAACACCAGTCTCTACCCTGATTCTCCATGCTCCTCCAAATCCCCTTGATAGGGCCTCAGAGTTCTTTGGTAGAAGCCGCTTGGACATTTACTCAAGGTGCTTAATTGCCTTCCTAGGCTCAGTCTGATCCTTGGTTTCTCACACTCAGAGTCAGGACCTGGGCATCCAATGCATCATCAGCATTGCACTCGCTGCTGTTCCAGGCCTTTCTTGTTAGCTCATTCCCGCATAAGCAGGGAGAAGACCATGGGGAGTAGAGGGCTTGTGGCAAACAACCCAGCCCACCAATCCAGCAGAACTCTAACAGAGGCACAGTCATGGACATCCCATATTATTGCTAGCAGAGGAACAGGAGACAGGAGGGGAACGTGGACAACAGGACATGCAAGTAAGTGAAGCCACACGAGGTGGGTCTCCCCCAACCACACGCATTCACGGTCCCACCCACAACTGACGCTCTGTGTCATTACACATCCACTCCCACACAGAGGTGCCAACGCGGGTCTGGAAATGGATGGGCAATCGTGCCTCTCCTGCATTCCCAGATTCCTGAAACTGAGAAACACTTCCCTCATCTCTCGTGTCTTCCTCCTGTGGCTAAGCTCAGGTGCAGCGTCCTCGTCTAAAAGAACACCTCCCATTCCCACGCTGCCCAGCTCCTCTCACACGCGTGTCCTCTCCTCTTAGGCGCTCGATGGTCTCCGAGGCAGAGACAGAGAGCATTTTCATGGAGCCCATTCACCTCTCCTCTGCTGTGGCTGCCAAACAGATCATCAACGAAGGTAACACGGTCAGGGAGGGGCCGGGGGGCACCTGGAGCCCCTGGCGGGGGAGCCCCCTTGGAAGGGGCGAATGTGCTGCTCTGCAGCTGCTCATTACATTAAGAGGAGCAAGCAGGCTCCACAGGGACGGTGCTGCCAAGCCCACCTAACCAACATTGGTGGGGCAGAGGTGGAAATGACTAAGCAGCAAGGAGACTAGTTGTCTAGTCTGACTGTTGAGAAGCAGCTCCAGTCTGCATTCTAGGCAGGTTTGTTTTTGTTTTTAATTAAGTTTAGGGGTCCTGGAGTGGCTCATGGTAGAGACACAGACCTTGGAGCCCAAATGACTAAGGAGACCCAGGGAGTTCTGCTCAAAAAAGCCTATAGTGGCCGGCGCTGCGGCTCACTAGGCTAATCCTCCGCCTTGCGGCGCCGGCACACCGGGTTCTAGTCCCGGTCGGGGCGCCGGATTCTGTCCCGGTTGCCCCTCTTCCAGGCCAGCCCTGTGCTGTGGCCCGGGAGTGCAGTGGAGGATGGCCCAAGTGCTTGGGCCCTGCACCCCATGGGAGACCAGGAGAAGCACCTGGCTCCTGCCTTCGGATCAGCACGGTGCGCCGGCCGCAGCGCGCCGTCTGCGGCGGCCATTGGAGGGTGAACCAACGGCAAAGGAAGACCTTTCTCTCTGTCTCTCTCTCACTGTCCACTCTGCCTGTCAAAAAAAAAAAAGCCTATAGTGCCACTCATGCTTTCAGTTGATGTGGGGAGCGGAAGAGCTAGGGAGAGTAAGCAGTGATGCTAAGACTCAGTACATGAGGAGTAGACACCATACTACATGTCACTCAAGGACATTCATCCTCACTGGCTGTACTTTCCTTTTTTTTATTTTTTAAGATTGACTTATTTATTTGAAAGGCAGAGTTATATATAGAGAGAACAAGAGACAGAGAGAGAGGTCTTCCATCCGCTGATTCACTCCCCAGATGACCGCAACGGCCGGAGCTGTGCTGATCTGAAGCCAGGAGCCAGGAGCTAGGAGCTTCTTGCAAGTCTCCCACACGGGTGCAGGGGCCCAAGGACTTGAGCCACCTTCTACTGCCTTCCCAGGCCATAGCAGAGAGCTGGATAGGACAACTGGGATGCAAACTGCTACCCATATAGGATGCTGGCACTGCAGGCGGTGGCTTTACCCGCTACACCACAGCGTTGGCCCCAATGTACTTTTTTTTTACTCAATTTTGAACAAATGGTTTTTCACAGTTTCTCCCTTCCTGTCTCCCCTCCCTGCTCCCAGGGTGCCCACTTGCACTTCTGGCAGGACGGAGTGGGACAAGGCAGTATCTGCTTATGAAACAGGACCCTGCCAGCCCTTGAATTTAGTGCCGGTATCTATTGCAACAGCCACAGTCCTTTCCCTGGCTTTGGGTCCCAAGAATCATGCTGTTTACTCCTTCCTCACACTAACCCAGGCCTCCCTTAGGTCCCCACCAGGGTCCCTGGAGGACATGTGGCTCTCTTGGCTCCTCACAGAGACCCAGATTTCAATCTGCAATTGCTGGTGGCTTGCTCTGGGCACCCTGGAAGGTCCCCATCTCCTCAAAGACCCCTCTGTTTTTTATTTTTTATTTTTTGTTCTTTCACCCTACCTGGGGGTCTGTGGTCTTGCTCTAAGCCAGCCCAGGGTTCCTGGACCCAGGTGTGGCTTCACCCTGGTCCAGCTCTCTCTGAGTTGCTCCGGGTCCTGCCCTTCCATTCCTGCCTCTGGCTGGCAACCTCCCTGCCTTCCCGTCATGCACCCTCTCTGCTCTGTGCTCCACTCTTCTGGTCACTTTCCAGGCTTTGTTAGCTGAGGACAAGTTCAGTGGAAAAAAATTCTCTTCCTTTGAAAGCATCACTTTCAAGTCAAAGAATGCGATAGACATTCGAAGTCTAGGCTGAAACCAAAATAAGCAATTTTGTTTTATTATTCTAGATCTTACCTGCTCTCTCCTTCTCTGGGATATTAAGCCTACATTTCATTCCTTAGTGACTGAAGGGCTGTGAGGGGAGGAAAAACAGTGCATGTTGCACAGAGAGAAAAACTTATTGGGCGACATTTAAGATCACCACTGCGCTCGCTCGTGACAACAGGGGGAGGTGGAACCCTCGCTCTCAGGCAGCTGCAAAAGGGCTTCGATAGAAACCTCAGAGAACAGAGCTAAATGGGGGGAGCCATGCAGGGAGGGAGGTGGACTAGGCACCCAGGGACGGCCTGCGACAGCCAAGGTTGGGTCAGGCCGAAGTCAGAGCCCAGAACCCCATCTGGGCCTCCCACATGGGTGACAGGAACTCGAGTATCTGAACCATCATCTGCTGCCTCCCAGGGTGTGCACCTGCAGGAAGCTGGAACTGGAGGCAAAACCCAGACTCAAACCAGGCGCTCTGCTTTGGGGTGCATCCCAAGTGGGGAACTAAATCACTTTGTCAAATGCCTGTCCTTGAACAAAAATATTACTAGGAGGAGAAAAAGGTTCACTCCAGGTGTGGGTGAGTTGTCGTGTCATGGGACTCAGGGCAAACTTGCAGCACTTGTGTGACAGCTGGGAGGACGTGTCCCAGGGGTTTACACGCCAGTGGGGGGGAAGCAGACACTAATGGCATACACAAGCCACTTAAAGGTTGTGCAGTGGCTGCTGGAAGTTTTACTGCTCCAGGGTTAGTTGCATTCCGTCTGTAAAGGAGGCAGCCCCACAGAGCGCATTCTGTTAGGGAGGAGCACCAAGTCTTCCTTCAGTGAACACTCCTGAGCATCCACTTTGTCCTGGGCACTGTGGGAGGGGTACACATGAACCCAGCATACGCCTAGTAGATAAGCACCTGGGTCTAAAAGCCATCGGGGGCAGGGTTTGAGTGCAGCAGTTGAGACACTACGTAGGCCGCCCGTGTTCCATTTCAGAGCGCTTGGGTGTGAGTCGTGCCTCTGCTTCTGATACCGCATTCCTGCTGATCGCGCACTCTGGGAGGCAGCAGGTGATGGCTCAAGTCTTTGGGTCCCCGCCACCCCTGTGGGAGACCTGGGTTCAGTTCTGGGCTCCGGGCTTCAGCTGGCCCAGCCCCGCCTATTGTAGACGTTTAGGAAGTGAATCGGCAGATGGAAGATCTGTGTGAATCTGCCTTTTAAATATATTTCAAAAGTTTAAAATTATCAGTCAGCTGCAGAGAAAGATGGAAGGGAGAAGCTGGCTTCTCTTCACCCATGCCCATGTAAACCTGGGGCTAGAACTGAATACAGGGGTCCAGGTGAAGGCAGTGGGGGCCCCAGAACCCCCATCGAGTCCTTCCTGGCAGGCCCTGCCACACTCAGTCCATGTACTGGGTCCTCCAGGGAGCAGGGACGGCAGGGCATCTAACCCTTTGACGTGACCCTGTCCCAAGTAGAATTCAAGCCTCGGGGGCTGAGAGCAGAGGCGGAGTGCCCGGGCATGCTGGAGTCTGCGGAGCAGCTGCTGGTGGAGGACCTGTACAACCGCGTCAGGGAGAAGATGGACGACACCAGCCTGTACAACACCCCCTGCGTCATGGACCTGCAGCGGGCCCTCCTCCAGGACCGCCAAGAGGCCCCCAGGAATGAGGTGGATGAGGTCTGGCCCAACGTCTTCATTGCTGAGAAGTGAGTCTGACTGCTGGGGGCACCCCCCTTTGCCCTACCACTCTGGTTAGTGCAAGAGAGAGATACCTCCAGCTCTGACCAACAGCCCCACCCTCGTCCCCCCAGCAAACTGAGGCTGTCTGGCTGCCTCCCCTGCCTAGCCCTTGGAGAAAGCTCCCCCTCCACCCCCACCCCACCCTGTCCACCTGGGCACAAAGCTCCCCAGGCAAAATGCAGGCCTCAACGCTCGCCCTCCTGCTCCGGCCTGGGCTCCGTGGTACGGCCTCGCACCACCAGGCGCCTTCCCTGGGCCTCCCTTCCTGCCAGAGTCCAGCCAGCCCCACTGTCTCCCCGGTGTGACCATCCCGTGACACCTGTGACAGCCGTGTTCAGGACACGAGGAGCCACTGACAATACGAGCGTGTGTTTGAATCTGCACAACACAGTGAGAGGGAAACTAGATTGCAAACAACCGCTGCACATGTCCAGTGCGACGCTAACCGAGGGAGATATTGGGGTCTGTGCTGTGTTTTTCCACAGCCAAGACCAAGACGTTTAAAAGAAACGGGGTGTGCATAGCAGAGCTCTCTGGGAGGTGGCTCTCCTGGGCTGCTTTGAGTTGCTTTTGAGTCGAACAAGTTTCCTAGAGTAGCCGTCTATTGTTTGTAAGGTCAGAAAACGTTATTTTTGAAGAGCTCATCAGTGGCCTCCAGAACTCACTGGGGTTCCGTCCCTTCAGGGCTTTGCCAATGCACAGTTGGTACCTGTAGGTCAATCTGTGGAACTGAGTCTCAAGATCCACCACTGCAGGAAGTGTCTTCGTAATAGAATTGCTCGCATGTCCAGAAGTAAAGGAGAGGATCTGTGGCCCCAGGGAAGGCAGGAGGGAACATAGCTTTAGGATATGCGGGCTTACACTGCACCCCAAAGGACCTGACTCCCAGAGCCGGGCACCAGGTCTGCAGAGATCCTTATTTATTTATTTATTTATTTAAGAGGCAGCGTGAGAGTGGGGGGGGGGGGAGCTCTTCCATCCACTGGTTCACTCCGCAAATGGCCACAAGGGCTGGAGCTGTGCTGATCCGAAGCCAGGAGCCAAGAGCTTCCTCCTGGTCTCCCAAGCATGTGCAGGGGCCCAAGCACTTGGGCCATCTTCTACTGCTTTCCCAGGCCATAGCAGAGAGCTGGATAGGAAGTGGAGCAGCCAGGACTCGAACCAGTGTTTATATGGGATGGTGGCAGTTAGGTGGCCACTTTGCCCTATAAGCCACAACTCTGCCCCCTGGTGATCCTTAAATGGAGAACCAAGAACATGCACAGCGCGGACCCTAGGGCCCCACTAAAGCCCCCACCCCTTCTTGGGCAGCACTGTCCTCAGACTCTCCAAACTAAACTCCGCTCACTCAGCCGCAGCCAATGCAGCTGTGAACTCAAAATCTAAGACACCGGATGGTGTTCAAAGTCTTTCTCACCTTTCTCAGGCTTGGGAAATTATAAAAGCTCTTGAATTCATTTTTGTAATCTTCAAATGGGGAAAAAATCTGTGTCTTAAGTTTATTATTAAGATAAAATAACGTGGAAGGAGTTTGAAAATACAGTGTGCAATATCAATGTAAGTGTATTGTTTTGGTCTGACACTTTTGTGCCACTCCCAAGGCATGGGATCTTTTTTTTTTTTTTAAGATTTATTTATTTATTTGAAAGTCAGAGTTACACACAGAGAGAAAGTGAGGCAGAGAGAGAGAGAGAGAGAGAGAGAGAGAGAGAGAGAGGTCTTCCATCTGTTGGTTCACTTCCCAATCAGCTGCAACAGCCGGAGCTTTGTCAATCTGAAGCCAGGAGCCAGAAGCTTCTTCCAGGTTTCCCACGCAGGTGCAGGGCCCCAAGCACTTCCACTGCTTTCCCAGGCCATAGCAGAGAGCTGGATCAGAAGTGGAGCAGCCGGGACTTGAACCGGCGCCCATATGGGATGCCGGCACTTCAGGTGGTGGCTTTACCCGCTACGCCACAGCGTCAGTCCCAAGGCATGGGATCCTAATCTAGAGGTTCCTGTACAGTGGTTTCCCTGGTACATCAGTTCTGTTCTCTTCACTCTGCCCTCCTCTGCCCAGTTCCCTGTCTCTTCTCTCTCTTGTTGCAGCCAAGTCACTGCCCCTTTTCACAACGGTATTTGCAGTGAGCCCAGACATCCAGGAGCGGAGAAGGAGGTCCTTGCCCAGCTGTCACTGCTGACCTCCAATCAGGCTTCCCCCTCCCATCGCAGTGGTAAGGCACCTGTCTAGCTCTGACTCCAGCAAACACATCCCTGTCTCTGCCCCAGGAGTGTGGCTGTGAACAAGGGGAGGCTGAAACGCCTGGGAATTACCCACATCCTGAACGCCGCGCATGGCACAGGCGTCTACACTGGCCCCGACTTCTACACTGGCCTGGAGATCCAGTACCTGGGGGTGGAGGTGGATGACTTCCCGGAGGTGGACATCTCCCAGCACTTCCGGAAGGCGGCCGAGTTCCTCGATGAAGCACTGCTGACCTATAGAGGTGAGGGGGGGTTTGCTGGGGTTCCCCTGGGGCTGAAGTCACGTGGGGAGCCGGATGGAACCCTCTGTTATCTGCCGTGTTTGGAGGGAACCGATCTTCCCCTAGGAGGAGGAGAAAGGAAAGGGTGATTCTTCATCCAGTAAGTAAGGCTTAACCCGGGCCAGCTACCGTTCCAGGCACTGGGTGAAAGATGCAGTGTCCGGCCTTTGAATCCTTAGACTATAGTGAGGGGAGAGCAAATTGTTTTAAAAGGAAGAAAGGGGCTGGCGCCGAGGCTCAATAGGCTAATCCTCCGCCTTGCGGTGCTGGCATACCGGTCGGGGCTCTGGATTCTGTCCCTGTTGCCCCTCTTCCAGGCCAGCTCTCTGCTGTGGCCAGGGAGTGCAGTGGAGGATGGCCCAAGTGCTTGGGCCCTGCACCCCATGGGAGACCAGGAAAAGCACCTGGCTCCTGACATCAGATCAGCGTGGTGCGCCGGCTGCAACGCGCCGGCCGTGGCGGCCATTGGAGGGTGAACCAATGGCAAAGGAAGACCTTTCTCTCTGTCTCTCTCTCTCACTGTCCATTCTGCCTGTCCAAAAAAAAAAAAAAAAAAAAGAAGAAGAAGAAAGGAAATCCAAAAAAAAAAAAAACCAAAAAAGTCAGGGTGACCAGCTGGCTCCTAGGAGAAGGTGGATGAGGGGCCTTTCATGGAATGGGATGTGTAAGCTGAGGGGTGAGAAGGAGCTAGCCATGGGAAAACTGGGAGAAGAGGAATTTTTAAAAATTATATTTATTGAGGCTGGCACTGTGGTGTAGCTGGTGAAGCTGCTGCCTGCAGTACAGGCATCCCGTGTGGACACCGGTTCGAGTCCCGGCTGCTCCGCTTCTGATCCAGCTCTCTGCTGTGGCCTGGGAAAGCAGCAGAAGATGGCCCAAGTCCTTGGGCCCCTGCACCTGTGTGGGAGACCGGGAGGAAGCTCCTGGCTCCTGGCTTCAGATCAGCGCAGCTCTGGCCATTGTGGCCAATTGGGGAGTGAACCAGTGGATGGAAGACCTCTCTCTCTCTCTCTCTCTCTCTCTCTCTCTCTCTCTCTCCTCTCTCTCTCCCCCCCATCTCTCTCTCTCGTTCTGCCTCTCCTCCTCTCTCTGTGTAACTCTGACTTTCAAATAAATAAATAAATCTTTAAAATAGAATGTTCTAGAGAGAGTAGTAGAGTTGGTTTGCCCAGTCACTCTGGTGCTATAGACAGGGCTGTGGCCTCATTCTCCCCTGCAGTATCCGGGGTGTGCATCCCCAGAAGTGAGAGCAAACCCAGAGATGCAGTGGTCACCAGGAAAGCAAGAAGTCAGCAACAAGCTACCCAGGGGTCCAGCATGCCCACGGCAGGTGCAGAAATGTGTAGCCAAGGGTCGGCCGGCAGTGCCAGACTCATGGTCCTATGTGACCTGCAGTCCTCTCCTCTCTGCTTACTGCCAGTCAGCCTCACTGTCCCACCAGGCAGCCAAAGAAAGGACGTGTTGTCACTTTGGTCAATGCCTTTGCGGGGAGACCCTACTGCAGGGCAGAGCAGTTGTCAGCAACCCTGAGCCTTCTCCTCCTTGAGCCTTGCTTCTGCTGCTTCCTCTACTCCAGAAAACAGGGCATGGGGACACCTGGCACTGGGAATTCTAAATGACAATCCCAATGACCCCAGAAGATAGGAAAACTGCAACCCAAGGAAGAACAAGGGTGTTCTACTCAAGGCCTGGCAATAGCTGGGGCTGAGCCAGGTGGAAGCTATGAGCCCGGAACTCAATCTGGCTCTCCGATTTGAGTGACAGGAACCCAAGTAGTTGAGCCAACACCTGCTGCCTCCCAGAGTGTGCATTGGCAGGAAGCTGGATCAGAAGCAGAGCTGACTCGGATCTCACACCAGGCACTCCAAGAAAGGAGGCAGGTCTCACAGTGGCAGCCAAATGCCTGTGCTGACTCCAAACTGTTAACTCACTGATGGATCCTTTAACCAAGCAACCCTGCTGCTCACCTGCCAATCAGGAAAAGGCCACCTTCCCCAAACCATTTCACTCCTGGAAATCTTCATCATATCCAAACAAGTGCATTTTGACTTCAATGCAAAGGGTAGAGTTGTGCAGAGAAAAGTATTTACATCAGCATGAACCCTGAACTTCACAGAGAGAAAACAGAAAAGCCCACCCAGCCTCCCGCTTGTCCCCTGGGCTGCCCTGAGGCTCCTCTCTGGGAGCGGGGAAGAACAGAGCACCCCAACTGGTTGCTATCAGACTGAGTCTTAAGTTGTATTTGGTGCCCTTATACAAAAACCGGCTGGTTGCGTCCTGAAGTGCCCTAACGTGAGCTGACTGACCTGGCGACACCACCTCCAAAGCAAGAGTCAGACTTTGGTCCTAACAGCAGCAGCTTGGGGCACGGCCACCTGGTAAAGGGGGGAGGTCCTAGAGGAGGGAGGGCAGAGCCCGGAGCTGGAGGTGCAAGGGGCTAAGCTAAGGGAACGTAGATGATGCTGTGCAGCTTGGCCGGGCACGGTTACTGCCCTGCAGGGGTTGCTGGCTCTCGGCGTCACACCTTTCAGTGCTGCTGGGCTCTGCTCTCCCGCATCTACCCTGGAATCCCGTCTCCATGGCCTCTGGGACACAGGCAGGACCTTAACTCGTGCAAACGTACATCAACAAAAGAACCGCTTCCATCTCATTGTGCTCAGTGAGACTCTTGCTCAATTGAGCAAACTAGATTATTTGCAAATAGATTGGTGACAGCTGAGGAGGTCAGGCTCCTGTGGTCCCAGTCTGCAGTGTAAACGGGAATCAGAATGAAGGCACAGAGGCATGTTTGTCACATTTAGAAAGGCGAGAAGCCACAGGCCAGGCCAGAGGAGAACCAATGTGTTGAGTGGCAGAGTCAAGACTGGCAGGTGCATCTGTAGGCTGTAAGCCCAGCCCACATCTACCAAAAACATTCACAGGAACTTGAGAAACAATCCCTGTGTTGAAGAGATACCGCAAGAGAAGAGAGACATGACTTTGTGGCAGGTTTTTTTTTTTTTTTAAGTTTTAGAGACTTGATAAAAAGTTAATAGAGTTGATAGAAAAGACAATATGCATTTATCATATGACAGATACACCCATGTTGCAAGCTCTGATGGCATGAGTGAGGGCCCAGCGCCCAGAACAAAGGTGATAAGGGGTCCACTGGACTGTGTGTGACTCAGTCCAAACCTGAAATATCTTGATCCACCCTGAGTGCAACCTCCTCAGGGGAAAAACTGACACATGCAAGTCTTAATCTGGAGGAGAGTGGCTCGAATAGTAAGGAAACATGAAAAGATGTCTAGCCAGTAATTGCAAGACTCAGAACACCCAGGAAAAGAAAGAAATATGTACGAATATAATGGTGATCTCTTTAAAAGTTTTTATTAAAGGTCTAATTTGTACAGAGTTTCATTATTGGCCCCAGAATGTCAGAGTAGGAGCACTAGATGACTATTACAGAAGTCTGCATTTTGCTCTAACATCTGAATGAATCATTTTAAAGATATTTATTTGTTTGAAAATTAGATGGAGAGAGAGAGAGAGATCGATCTCCCATCTGCTGGTTCACTCCCCAAATGGCTGCAACAGCAGGGCTGGGCCAGGTAGAAACCAAGAGCCAGGAATTTCTTCCAGGTCTCCCATGTGGGTGCAGGGGCCCAATCACTCAGGTCATCCTCCCCCCGCTTTCCCAGGTGCGTTTGTAGGGAGCTGGATTGTAACGGAGTGGCCTGGACTCCAACTGGTGTTCATATGGGATGAGCTGGTGGCTTAACCCATGGCACCAGCAACCAAACCCTTAATGCATTTTTTTGTTTTGTTTTCTTTTGTTCTTTAAGATTTACTTATTTAGTTGAAGGGTAGAGTTACAGAGAAAGAGAGACAGAGAGCGAGAGACATCTTCCATCTGCTGGTTCACTCCCCAAATGGCCGAAACAAGCCAGAGCTGGGCTGATCCTCTAAGCCAATACAAAGCCAGGAGCCAGGAGCTTCTTCCAGGTCTCCTACACGGATGCAGGGGCCCAAAGACTTGGGCCATCTTCTGCTGCTTTCCCAGGTGCATTAGCAGGGAGCTCAATCAGAAGTGGGGCAGCTGGGGCTTGAACCAGTGCTCCTATGGGATGCCAGCTTTTACCCTGCAATAGCAGGGTGCTGGCCCCATGAATATATATTTTTTTTAATTAGAGTAATCCAAACATGGAGCAAGTCCAGGTGTTTATGTGAGCTGGTGAGCTCCCCACCCTGGAAGCATCAGGCTGGTGACTGGTGATCCTGTGTCCACTGAGACCTGTGTCCCCCGGCAGTGACATTCCACCTCTGTGGAATACCATATCAGACTCCCTTCATTTTCTTTCTATCTTCCTCCTCTGTTCTTTTATTGCTCCTCCGTCAGGTTGTTAGGAAGGAAGCAGAAATGCCTTCCAGTGTTTCTTTTTGTTTTTAAGATTTATTTATTTGAAAGAGTTACACAGAGAGAGGAGAGGCAGAGGAAGAGAGAGAGAGAGAGGAGAGAGGTCTTCCATTCACTGGTTCACTCCCTAGATGACCGCAACTGCCGGAGCTGCGCCGATCTGAAGCCAGGAGCTTCCTCCTGGTCTCCCACGTGGGTGCAGGGGCCCAAGCACTTGGGTCCTCTTCTACCGCTTTCCCAGGCCATAACAGAGAGCTGGACAGGAAGTGGAGCAGCCGGGTCTCGAACTGGCGCCCAAATGGGATGCCTGCGCTTCAGGCCAGGGCGTTAACCCGCTGCGCCACAGCGCAGGGCGCAGGCCCCCTTCCAGTGTTTCAAAAGTGGGGAGGGCACGGGGCTCTCTGAGCAGGGCACGGGGCGGGGGCGGGGGGGCCCTGTGAGGGAGGCCCTGTGCTGCATCGTCTCGTGTTCCATTGTTTCCAGGGAAGGTCCTGGTCAGCAGTGAGATGGGCATCAGCCGCTCGGCGGTGCTGGTGGCGGCCTACCTGATGATCTTCCACAACATGGCCATCCTGGAGGCCCTGCTCACCGTGCGCCGGAAGCGGCCCGTCTGCCCCAACGAGGGCTTCCTGAAACAGCTGCGCGAACTCAACGAGAAGCTCATGGAGGAGCGGGACGAGGACGAGGCGGACGCGGACGCGGACTCAGACGAGGCCGCGGGGAGCACGCTGGGGGCCAGAGTGCAGGCCCTGACGGTGGAGGAGGACGACGACATCGCCAGCCTCCTGAGCGGCTCCTCCCTGGGGAAGGCCAGCCGGGCCTCCAAGCCCCCGACGCTCATCGACGAAGAGGAAGAGGAGAACCTCTATGCAGCGTGGAAGAGGCGGCAGGGCTTAGGCGCGGGCGGGGACAGCAGGTGCTCAGCCTCGGAGGGCCAGGGTGGGGCGCAGCCGGAGGACGGAGATGTGGAGGACGAAGACGTGGAGAGGCTCATCCAGGAGTGGCAGAGCCGGAACGAGAGGTACCAAGCCCAGGGGCACCGGCGGTGGCGGAGGGAGGAGGAGGAGGAGGAAGAGGAGAGCGAGGCCGGCTCCTCGGTGGGCAGAAGGCGGAGGCACACGCTGAGCGAGGGCAGCGCTTTCGAGAGCCTGAGCAGCCAGGACGTGCGCATCTGGAAGCAGCAGCTGCAGAGGGGCCGCCGGAGCCCAGGCCCCCGACGCCGCTCGGACTCGGTGTCCAGCGACAGCACCTGGGACGTGTGGAACGAGCGACTGCAGGAGATCGAGCGGGAAGCTTCGCGCAGCTACCACTGCCGGAGCAAGAGGGAGCAGGTGGAGGCAGGCAGCAGGGCGCGAGAGGATGACGAGGAGAGCGTGTCGTCGGAGGCCAGCTCCTTCTACAACTTCTGCAGCAGGAACAAGGACAAGCTCACTGCCCTGGAAAGGTGGAAGATCAAGAGAATCCAGTTTGGATTTCACAAGAAAGACTCAGAGGCAGCAGACGGCAGCAGCGAGCAGGGAGCCCTGGACGCAGAGGGCGCGAGGAAGCCTTCGGATGTGAGCCTGTCGGCCTACCAGGCCTGGAAGCTGAAACATCAGAAGCAGGTGGGCAGCGAGAACAAGGAGGAGGTGCTGGAGCTCAGCAAGGGCGAGGACGCGGTCCTGGCGAAGAAGAGACAAAGGAGGCTGGAGCTGCTGGAGAGAAGCAGGCAGACGCTGGAGGAGAGCCAGTCCCTGGGAGGCTGGGAGGCAGAGAGCTCAGCTGCCAGTGGGAGCATCCCCCTGTCTGCCTTCTGGTCGGCAGCCCCCTCCGTCAGCGCTGACGGGGACACAGCGTCAGTCCTCAGCGCCCAGAGCCTCCGCTCCCACCTGTCTCAGGCCTCCAACCCCACCACACCCCTGCCCACCCTGCCCGTGGGGCCCGGAGACACCATTTCCATTGCCAGTATCCAGAACTGGATCGCCAACGTGGTCAGCGAGACCCTCGCCCAGAAGCAAAATGAGATGCTGCTCCTGTCCCGCCCACCATCCGTGGGGAGCTTCAAGGCGGCAGGGCCAGCGGCCAGCTGCCTGGGGGATGACCAAGTGTCCATGCTCAGCGGCCAGAGCAGCTCCTCCCTGGGGGCCTGTCTGCCGCCCCAGAGCCAGGCCAGACCCAGCTCCGACACACAGTCGGTGCTGTCTTCCAGCACCAGGGCTGAAGGCACTGGGGGCAGAGTGAGGGGGACCAGTAAGCCCATCTACAGCCTCTTCGCTGACAACGTGGACCTGAAGGAGCTCGGCCGGAAGGAGAGGGAGATGCAGGCGCAGCTCAGTGAGAAGATGTCCGAGTACAAAGTGGAGAAGCTGGCCTCAGACAACAAGCGCAGCTCCCTTTTCAAGAAGAAGAAGGTCAAGGCCGAGGAGGACGACGGCCTGGGGCACAGGGATGAGGACACTGACAGTGCCATCGGGAGCTTCCGGTACTCTTCCCGCAGCAACTCCCAAAAACCCGAGACAGACGCCTCCTCCTCGCTGGCTGTCTCTAACCACTATGAAAACAGCAGCAGAGCTGGCAGAGAGATGGACAGCAGCATCAGCAGGTGGCTCAGTGGCCTCGGGACAGAGGAGAAGTCCCCTCCCCAGAGCGACTGGTCTGGGAGCTCCCGGGGGAAGTACACCAGGTCGTCCCTGTTCCGGGAGACGGAGTCCAAATCGTCCAGTTACAAGTTCTCCAAGTCCCAGTCCCAGGAGCAGGACACCGCCTCCTACCACGAGGCGGACGGCAGCTCTGTGAGAAGCTCCTCACGCTTCTCTGCCTCCTCCACCAAGGAGGGCAGAGAGACGCACAAGTTCTCCAGATCCACCTTCAGCGAGACCTCAAGCTCCCGAGAGGCGAGCCCAGAGCCCTACTTCTTCCGCAGAACCCCCGAGCCCCCTGAAGGGGCCGAGTCCCCGGAGCTGCCGCGCCCCAGCTGGGCCAGGCCCAGGGACTGGGAAGACGTGGAAGAGTCCTCCAAGTCGGATTTCTCCGAATTTGGGGCCAAGAGGAAATTCACCCAGAGCTTCATGAGGTCTGACGAGGAGGGAGAGAAGGAGAGGACAGAACACAGAGAAGAAGGGAGGTTTGCCTCCGGGCGGCGGTCCCAGTATCGGAGAAGCACGGACAGGGAGGAAGAGGAGGAAATGGACGATGAGGCCATCATTGCTGCCTGGAGGCGGCGGCAGGAAGAAACCAAGACGAAGCTGCAGAGGAGGAGAGAGGACTGAGCTGGGCCCCGTGGACCCGGGAGGGGCAGAGAACCCAGGGAGAAGCCATTCTGGTCGACAGCGCTCAGGCCTCCCGCTGTCCCCGGCCATCAAGGGGTGAAGACATGGCAGAATCTTCCAGAAAGAAAGAGCCGAAATGAGAGGCACTGAGCAGAAAGCCCTGGAGGCAGAATGGGGGGAGGAGGTGAGGGCGGGAGGAGACCCCTCCAGGAGCGGAGGGAGCGCCGGGCTCCTGGCCCCTTCTGCAGCCCGGCGCCCTCGGAGCTTGGGTGCCTCACTTCTGTGTCGGGTGGCGCTCATCCCACACAGAGAGGTGAGCCTGAAATAGGCCCTGTGGTTTGTCAGAGACTTCCAGGGAGGCATGAACCCAGGATGTCGTTCTGTCTGTAGAAGTTTTAATGAGACCCAGAAAAATCTCTCCTGTGGCAAGTCTGACCTCTCCCGCGGTTCCGGATGCTTCCCTTTAAGGTTCAGTTCTGGTTGCTCCTCTGTGATGTTTTGGATCTCCATTAAATTGCTATGTTGTCAAATAGTTCTTCTTCATCCCAGTTCATTGGAGCTCTTTGGATATTAGAGGAAATCCACTTTTAAAAGGTTCAAATGGAGGATCACGAGCCCGCCTCACTTTGCTCCCCAAAACCTGTGACACAGCACCATCATCAGCTCACTATAAAAAGGGTAACAGTCAAGTCTTTAGTCTAGGGTGGGAGAGCTCACTGGGAAAAGTCTGGGGAGGAGCAGAGGGAACTAGACAGAGACAAAGCGAATGAGCTTTACCCTGGTGAGGGTGGCAGGATGAAAGGTAGAGAAAGGATTCCTTTGAAATGGCAGGAAAACAAAGCCAGATCATGGAAGAGAAGAAAAGTAGCTCAACGCAAGGAGGTGGAGATGGATGTCTATAGAATCCAGGGGCCACCCGCCACCCTTGCTTTGTATTTCCTGGAAGACCATTGGATGTTGCAGTAGGCGGCTGCATCCTTCTCAGCACCCCCACATGCACTAGGTTGGTGAGACCTCCTTAACGCTTTGCTCCCAAGCCATTTCTGCCCCTAAGACACAGGTAACGTTGCTGAAGCAAGTAGATATATTTTTGAGCACACTGCTGCAACCATTGGTGGATTTGCTTCCATAGTTCTCATCCAGCTGCTGCTCCCCACAGGACCTGCAAACAGGCCTGTGCCACACAGGCGTCTGGGACATCTTGATCCATCAAAAAATTCAAATCAGGACACACGACTGGAGATGCTATGATTAATGAGAGGGAAGAAGGGTCAGGAGAAATCCGCCACCACCACCCCCCCACACCATTGGACAATGGTAAGGGATAATTCTGTGGTCTCCTTTACTTTTTTTTTTTTTTTAAGATTTATTTTATTTATTTGAAAGTCGGAGTTAGAAAGAGAAGCAGAGAGAGAGGTCTTCCATCCTGTGGTTCATTCCTCAATTGGCCACAATGGCTGGAGCTGCGCCAATCTGAAGTCAGGAGCCAGGAGCTTCTTCTGGGTCTTCCATGTGGGTACAGGGGCCCAAGGACTTGGGTCATCTTCCACTGCTTTCCCAGGCCATAGCAGAGAGCAGGATCGGAAGTGGAGCAGCCGGGACTCGAACTGGCAGCCATATGGGATGCCAGCATTGCAGGCAGCGGCTTTATCAGCTAAGCCACAGCAGCCGCCCCATGGTCTCCTTTTCTAAAAACTGACTTTCGTGGGGTGGGGTGTGGAGATGACGCAGCCTTGCTGTGCAGACTAGTTCAGCATCACGCATTTCAGCGAGCTCGAAGATGCAAATACCAAGGCAAAGGGGGAGCCGATGGACACAAACCCAGAAGCCCATGTGGCAGGGATCAGAGTCCCTGGAGCAACTCGCTTGCCTGCCCGCTACCAGCGTGGCCCGCCGACTGGTGCCCTTCTCCCCTCCGCTGACACAGGGTGCTGGAAAAGAAAGGACTGCTGAGCCTCTGTCCCCTCGCCCCTCTCCTTCTTCACTGGCCCCTCTTGCTTGGAGCAGCCTCAGCCCCTGGTTTCCAGCGCCCAGTGGGTCGTTCCTGTCATCCAAGGTGGTCTCACCCTAGAGCACCCTGCAGCAAGCGTGCAGCCCGTTTTACCTTCTTGGGAGCTCAAGGCTTCCTCTCTCATATCGCACCTCGAGGGACGATTCTGAGATAGATGCAGTCAGCAGGGCATTTGTCTAGAAAGCCAGTCTTCAGGAGGGAAGAACAAGAATACAGGATGGGGGCTGGCGCCGTGGTGCGCTAGGTTAATCCTCCGCCTGTGATGCCAGCATCCCTTATGGGTGCTGGGTTCTAGTCCCGATTGCTCCTCTTCCAGTCCAGCTCTCTGCTGTGGCCCGGGAAGGCAGTGGAGGATGGCCCAAGTGCTTGGGCCCTGCACCCCATGGGAGACCAGGAGGAAGCACCTGGCTCCTGCCTTCGGATTGGCGCAGCTCCGGCTGTTGCGGCCACTTGGGGAGTGAACCAATGGAAGGAAGACCTTTCTCTCTCTCATGTAACTCTGCCTGTCAAATAAATAAATAAAATCTTAAAAAAAAAAAAAAAAAGAATATAGGATGACCTTGGTGACCCACTCTACCTATCCACAAGGAGCTAACTAGCTCAGGTCTCTGTAATTAATTGTCTTTTTTTTTTTTTTTTTTGACGTAACTAGAAAAATATTTAACTTGATCTCACTTAGGTCAAGATAGAAAAGAAATTAAAAAAAAAAAGAAAGAATTCCTACTCAGTTCCTACTTGTATCCTCCCAGACGAAGTGTCGAGCATATTGGTTTGAAGGCTCAGCCTGGTCTTTCTGCAGCCCTGGATGTGAACCTGGGGGACACACCAAAGAGCCCCCTCAGATTGCTTTCAGTTGAGCTCTTAGTCTAGGGGGCACTAATGAGCCCGTAACCAAGCATACACCAGCTCAGCTCTCAGGGGGAAGGAACCAGATAGGGGTCAAGGTCAAGTCCCAGGCAAATGACTTTGCTCACTTTGTCTCCAAGGATAGCTGCTTTAGGATCCTGCACACAGCACAGGGTCTGCCTGAGAATTCGAGACTAAGAGTTCAGCTTCTTCCTGGTATCCCGAGTACATTATTGGAACCCCTATCAGTAGAAGTTTGCATTGAGTTTGTGATGAACTTGAAGAAATCCCTGAGATTCGAAGTGTTAGAATCCCAACTGCAACTTTGACTCATGCCTAACAGTCCAGCCTTAGTCTCCGGATGACATTGAAAGGTGTGTGTCTGTAAAAGGCCCCATGGGAAACAGTCGGCACACCCAGCGTGGTGTTTGCAGGGGCAGGAGGAGAGCCAAGAAGGTAGAATTAAGCACCCGGAAATAAGCCGGGGTGAGAAGGAGCTGCCCCCCAGCCTCACACACAGCACACAGCAAGGAGGAGGCCGCCTCCTGGGCCCAGCAAGAGCCACACCACAAAAAGCACAGGCCCTCCAGCAACCAGGCAGAGGAGCGGGGAGCAAGTGCCCAGGTGCCTCTCCCTTCTGGGTTGTGAGCGCATGCCAGTCACGCCACTGGCCAAACCCAAGTGGAAGCCGAGGGGTAGCAGAGTTTAGTAGTCCGGAGAAAGAGGAAAAGTGGGTCTGGGGAGGTGTGCAGAGAACCAGCACACAGAGGTGATCCACTAGGAAGGCCGTCTCTGTGGAGCCTTGGCAATGACGTTGTCCTAAGTGCCTCAAGACACCGAACACAAGGTCAGCCTGTTAACAATTTCCGGTTGGAACAGAGTTTCAGCTACATAGCGCCTGCTATGAGAGTCAGTGATTTTGTTTTTCAGGAAAGAAAGTGAGGAGGCAGATCTGGACCTATGTCTCCATCCACTCCTGAGTTTTGTACAGTCTGCCAGGAGAAAAAGGCAAGTAAGAGAAGACAAGGGGCAGGTGTTTGAGGTAACCAGCAGAGATGTCCACATCCTTTAGCAGAGTGCCCGGGCTCAAGTCCCAGCGCCACGCCCGATTCCAGCTCCCTGCTGGGGGACGGCTGGTGTTGGCGCAAGGACTTAGGTCTCTGCTGCCCGCAGGGCAGACTCACATTGGGTTCCAGGCTCCTGGCTTCCACCTGGCCCAGCTCCAACTGTTGTGAGAATTTGAGGAGTGAAGCAGCAGATGGAAAATTTCCTTCTCTCTCTCTCTCTCCCCCCACATCTCTCTTTATATTGCTTTGCTTTGCCTTTCAAATAAATATATTTTTTTAAAGCACACAATGTACAGTTGCTCTTGCAAGAAGAATCTTCAATACAAATCTATACCTGTGCTTAGAATCCTCTGCTTTTCTGAGTTTTGGATCCAAGGCTCGTGTTTTAAAGCATCATCTATGTTGTGTCCGCTGTGTCAAATCTTCCCCCTGGCTCCAGTTCCTGCTGCAAGATACCTGTCATCTGTCTCGGGAGCCATCCAGAAACCATGCCCTCTGCCCCACACACTCACACACACACACACACACACACACAGTGAATTTCATACAAAACCTATATTTTAAGTCATACCATCTCCCAAAATACCTGTCCAATTTAGTGTAAAGCCAGTCAGCCAGTTTTCCTTGGGAAAGTCATTAACGTAACAAATGCATCAGCAGTCATTTCCAGACACTGTGATCCTCGCAGCATCTGTGAGCAGGTGTGCATACAGAGGCCAGGCCAGCCCACGGCCCAGCCCCTAGGTCCTGCGTGAACTCGGCTCCTTAGAGCAAGGAGCAGAGCCGCTTGGCTCCATGTTTCTCTGTCTAAGCTCCCGAAGACAAAAGCGAGGAGTCGACCTTGGTGGTAACTGGAAGAGTGGCCTCTACCAATAATTCAGCTCAGTTCAGCTCAGCCAGCCGGGCTTTGGTTACGTGCCAGCTGGACTAACACTGCACCAGGGCACTGTGCTGTGTGAGATAATGGAAGGCAGACAGGCTGTTGGAGAAGTCCCTTAGGAGAGAGGACCTTTGAAAATGTGAGTTCGAGAACTCTCGAGCTATGTGGATCTGAACGCAATGGCATGTGTGTGTATCAGAAAAGCATCGGCCACGGGGGCTTGAGGCCTCACAGCTGCACCGGACGCCTTCCCTTCCCTCTTCTCTATGCCACCATCTGCATCCTTTCGCACCGATATCACTCGCCACCTTGCAAAACCAGGCTGGTAAGCAGGCCCAGTGTCACCTCCCTTTCCTCTATCACAGGACCAACTCCATCTTCCCTAGATTCACAATTCTGGCTCTTTTTATTTCTCTGCTTAAAAGCATCAAGGACTCCCCCATTACCTGCTAAATGAATCCTTACCACCTTCACTTGGCATCTGGGGGCCACCTTTCCCTCTCTCTCCAGCTCTGTCATGCTGTCCGCATGGTGCACCCCACCAGCTAGTCACACATTGTCCCCACCATGCCCCGCCAGCTGGCCACCTGTGCTCAGCACCCCATTGGGGACTCAAGCCTTTGTTCTGGGCCCTTCCTCAGCTTTATCCTCTTCCTTGGCTCCTCCGCCCCTCTCGCTCCCACTTCCCTCCGAGATTCTTTTTTTTTTTTTTTTTTTTTTTGACAGGCAGAGTGGATAGTGAGAGAGAGAGACAGACAGAGACAGAGAGAAAGGTCTTCCTTTTTGCTGTTGGTTCATCTTCCAATGGCCGCCGTGGCCAGCGCATCTCACTGATCCGAAGCCAGGAGCCAGGTGCTTCTCCTGATCTCCCATGCGGGTGCAGGGCCCAAGCACTTGGGCCATCCTCCACTGTCTTCCCAGGCCACAGCAGAGAGCTGGCCTGGAAGAGGGGCAACCGGGACAGAATCCAGTGCCCGGACCAGGACTAGAACCCGGTGTGCCGGCGCCGCAGGCGGAGAATTAGCCTAGTGAGCCGCTGTGCCAGCCAACCCTCCAAGATTCTTTTAGGGAATCCTCTGCTCTTCCACCTCTTCCTGGCACTGTAAGTCTCCTCCTGTGAAATTGCACACTGGGGCCAGCGCTGTGGCATAGCAGGTAAAGCCACCGCCTGCAGTGCTGGCATCCCACGCGGTCTTCGCTTCTCATCCAGCTCTCTGCTATGGCCTGGGAAAGAGTGGAAGATGGTCCAAGTCCTTGCACCCCTGCACCTGTGTGGCAGACCCAGCAGAAGCTCCAGGCTACTGACTTCAGATTGTCTGAGCTCTGGCCGTTGCGGCCATCTGGGGAGTGAACCAGCAGATGGAAGACCTCTCGGTCTCTGCGTCTGCCTCTCTGTAACACTGTCTTTCAAATAATCTTTTAAAAAAAAAGAAAGAAAGAAAGAAATTGCTCATCACCTTGTTCAGCTTTGATGCTTGCCAGTCTGCTTTGTAGGAATACATACAGATAAGAATGTCTGCCTTCAGGATTATAATGGAGTTATAATTCAATAAGACACTATTTTAGTAATTGGTTCAGGGCAGCAGTAGAATCTAGTAATTGTACATCCTTATATGTAATTCTAGTGACTATGACTGTAATCACTCTGATTATAGATACAATGCGGTAAAATAGTTTAGAGCACAGTTTTGTGACTTAACTGAAAAATAATCAACATTTATATTAAGTGTTTACCATATTCCAAGCAGTGTACAAAGAGCATTAGCATGGATTATCTACTTCATCATCTTTACAATCCTATCCTTCGTTTATTTTCCTCATTTTTGAAGCATGTGATACGCTAAACAATATGCTAAGCACTGAAAATTCAGCAGAAATCCAGACAGAACAAAACCTTCCTTATGGAGCTTAACAATTTTGTTGAGAAAGATGGGTGGTGAACCAATCATTTAGAACATTATTTATTTGTTATCTTCCTGTCTTATCATCTGTTTGGCTCTCCCTGCTAGAATACAATCCCCACAAGGGTAGTCATTAGTCATTTCTGTATCCTTTTTGACTAGAAACCAAGCCTGGGCCAAATATCTTTTGTGGTTGACGGCAATTAAGTGCGCTGAATTAAGTAAACAGGACTGCGAGGTGGGAAACGGTGGGCTCGGGTTTGTTACTTTGGACAGGGTGACCTTGGACAGGCCTCTTGAAGGGCAACGTTTAAGTCAGGATGTGGAGAAAAGGCAATCTACACAGAGAAACTAAATGGGGGGGGGGGGGGGGGCGGGGCAGAGGCTTTGCTAGGTTGCCCCTGGCTGTACTCTACCCCATGTTCAAGTTGAAACACTGTGATTTCAGAGCCCACAAACCTACCAGGTAACACCTGTCAGCTGCTTAGGACAATGCCTTGTACCTAATATTGCTCAGTAAGCTATCTTTTACCTCCTCTACTATATTGTAAGTGTTCAAACTCATCTTGCTTTGGAAGCATGGAATTATTGATTAGCTAATTAGCTGAGCATGGATCGTATTTGGACCCAGGGAAGCTAGATGATTTCTGTTTAGCTTCTGATTTATCTTCTTCCATTTATTTATTTATTTATTTATTTATTTGAAAGTCAGAGTTACAGAGGGGCAGACAGAGAAGGAGAGAAAGAGAGAGAGGTCTTCCATCAGCTGGTTCACTCCCAGATGGTCCCAATGGCCAGAGTTGGGCTGATCCGCAGCCAGGAGCCAGGAGCTTCTTCCAGGTCGCTCATATGGGTGCAGGGGCCCACGCACTTGGAGCATCTTCTACTGCTTTTCCAGGTCATTGCAGAGAGCTGGATCGGAAGTGGAGCAGCCAGGACTTGAACAGGTGCCCATATGGGATGCCGGCACTGCAGGCGGTGGCGTTACCTGCTACACCACAGCGCCAGACCCCACCCTGCCCCGTTTTATTGTTTTTGTTTCCTGATGGTTGGGGTACGATGGGACTGAGAAGGTCACAGGATACTTGAGGTGGAGGAAAGGCCAGACATCTTGGGGAGAGGCAGAAGCTCAGGTACCTGCTTGGGAGAACAGCTGCTGGGCCAGCGTTGCTGAAAGCATTTCATTCTTTTTTTTATTATTTTTAAAGATTTATTTTATTTATTTGAAAGACAGAGTAACAGAGAGAGGTAGAGACAGAGAGAAAGGTCTTCCATCCACTGGTTCACTCCCCAGATGGCCACAATGGCCAGAGCTGCGCCGATCTGAAGCCAGGAGCCAGGAGCTTCTTCCGGGTCTCCCATGTGGGTGCAGGGGCCCAAGGATTTGGGCCATCTTCCAGTGCTTTTCCAGGCCATAGCAGAGAGCTGGATCGGAAGTGGAGCATCCAGGACTCGAACCGGCACCCACACGGGATGCCAGCGCTTCGGGCCAGAGTTTTATCCTGCTACACCACAGCGCCGACCCCTGCTGAAAGCATTTCTCTCCACGCTGTGAGGATGCTAACACTCCAGCCTGGCCCAGTCCTGACAAACGTCTATGCCTCCCAAGGCAGAGCAGAGGCTGGCTGGGGTGCAGGAGAGGGGTGGGCAAGGAAAGCAGCTCCACAGGGCATCACAAGAGCAATTGGTCCGGGCCCTGCTCTGTGCCAAGCCAGCTACCAGCAGCCTGCTGGGATCTCGTTCACACAGCACGGCTAAGAGCTGCTCTGGGGGAACCAGGCTTGGCATTGCAGAGCAACCAGAACCCTTGCACTGTTTCTCAAACAAGAAAGCAAGGCAGGAAGACCATGCAGGGAAGGTCTCGTTCCCAGCACCAGTGGCCCCAGGGAGGCACAGAGGAGAGAGGCCTCCAGGGTCCCCTCCTTCTTCCTCTTGGAGTTCCATCTGGAAAGCTGATTGGCCACCACGTGGTCCATCCCGCCCTTCTGACCAATACCAACTCTGTCAAGTGATATGAACGTTCCCATTTGACAGATGGAAACACTCAGACCCAGAGGGGTGCTACGGTCTGAACATTTGGGTCTCCCCTAAAAGTCACAGGTTGAAGCCTAGTCCATAAGGCAATGGTTGTTAAGAGGCCAGGCCATTCCAGGTGGCTAAATTTCCAGGGCTCTGTCCTCATGAATGGGGTAGAGCCCTGTGGAAGGGGCTGCTTGTCCCTTCTGCCCATGTGGGGACCCAGCGAAAAGGCACCATTTAGAAAGCCAAGAGCCCTCACCAGACACTGGATCTGCTGAGGCCTTGTTCTTGGGCTTCCCAGCCTCAAGAACTGTGAACACTAAATGTCCGTTGGGTCTGAAACACATCCTCCTCCCCTCCCCCGGGTTTCAGGAGTTTCATTATAACAGCCTGCATGGATGAAGTCAGGGGTTAAAGGAACTTGCTCAGCACGGTAAGCTGGAAAGCCAGGATCTGAACCTGGGTAGGTCTCATTTTTAAACCTTTTGTCCTACCACACCATTTTCCTTTAAAGTGACCTGTGCCCACGGGGGATGGAAACTGCAGCTACGTAGAAATCTGGGCCCTGACAGCAGGGCTGCTGACAAGGGGGGAGATTCGGGAGGTGGAGTCCCCACTGCAGCTGGCCATCCTCCACCCATCATGCCCTCGAATGCACAGCCCAGTGCACCTGAGTGTGAAGACGGCAAGCCCGGAGCCCTGGCGAGTTCTCGGGAGCAGCAGCTTTATTTAAAGGATGGGACGTTCAAAGAGCTGAGGGCTTCTGCACGCTGTCTCTTCCCACATCCCGGGAGGGAGGCTTCCAGTCCAGAGAGTCACAATACTTGTGCGTCTTCTGTTCCTAACACTGCCCAGAGCGAGCAGGTGGGAGGTGCAAGCTCGCGATGCTTACAAAGGCTGCTGCGGGATGGTCGAGGGCTGCGGTGGGGGTGGCGCTCAGCGGGGTTTTCCTGAGCTAAAGCAGGAAACTGGGGCTCCGTGTCTAGATCTGTTTTGGGGTGTGTGAGAGACAGAGGGACAAGGAGCAAATCACTTAAACCCGCAGGGTCTGTCCGGCAGAAGGAAGAGTGCTGCCTGTTTGATAGCCGTGGGGTTAGGATGAATGAGGACTTCAGACAAGGCCACAATGTAGACAGACGGGTCTAAAAACAGACCTGTTCCAACAGACGTGGACTCAAATGTGCTTGTTAATCAACAATGCCTTGAGATCCCGCTCAGTTCTTTGATTCACTTCCTGCACTCAGCAAGCCTTGCGTGGCGTCCTTGCTACAGGACAAGGATTGTTCTGGATGCGGAATGCAAGGATGACTGAAACGCAGGGTCTCCTCTGAAGAGTTCAAATGCAAGTCTATTGAGTTCTTCAACAAAGGCAGGCACTTCAGAGCCCAGAGGCTGCTCTGCCTTGAAATCCTAGCCTTGGACTCACTTCTTTGAGTTAGAGCCTCAGCTACTGTTAAAGTGGCTGCGAATGATGGCTAACAGTGCGTGGATTAGCCAATGTCCCTTTGAAAAGAGAAGGACACTGAGGAAGTAGGTTTTGCTGGGCGAATATCAAAAGATCCAGGAGCCTATAAATTGTGTCTGAGGAATAACAAGGAAAATGAGGAGGGGGCATTTGCAAACCAAGAAGAGGCGCCCCTCTCCCACCACCCACCCCTTTTCACCTCTTGTTTTAAGCCTCTTTGGCTTACATCCCTGTGCAAGGTGCAGTGAGGTCCAGGGCAGAGGGTAGCTCACTTTTCAACATATGGCCCTCCACTATCAACACTGTTTCTTTTTTTGTTAAGTTCAAGTGTCAGCAGTTCAGCCAAGTTGATCAAAGCTTTTTATTTGATGGAAAAAAACGTGGATTATACATGATAATGTTTACTGCACACAGAAAACATTGCTTTGATGTAATTAAAAATGGATTTTTTTTTAATTGCTACTATTTTAACAAAATAATTTTACCACCTCATAATAATGAAACTAGCACTTGCAACTTGGCCTTGCAGGCCTGACACTCTGTGAGGTGTCATCTGTAAGACCAAGCTCTGGGGCTGGCGCTGTGGCGTAGTGGATAAAGCCGCCACCTGCAGTGCCAGCATCCCATATGGGTGCTGCTTTGAGTCCCAGATGCTCCACTTCCAGTCCAGCTCTCTGCTATGGCCTGGGAGAGCAGTAGAAGATGACTCAAGTCCTTGGGCCCCTGCACTCACGTGGCAGGCCTGGAAGAAGCTCCTGGCTCCTGGCTTTGGATTGGCACAGCTCCAGCCATTGTGGCCAGTTGGGGAGTGAACCGGATGGAAGACCTCTCTCTCTCTCTCTTTCTCTCTCTCTTTAAGATTTATTTATTTAGTTGAAAGTCAGAGTTACACAGAGAGAGGAGAGGCAGAGAGAGAGAGAGAGGTTTTCCTTCTGTTTGTTCACTCCCCAATTGGCCACAACAGCCAGAGCTGCGCTGATCCAAAGCCAGGAGCCAGGAGCCTCCTCTGGGTCTGCCACGTGGGTTCAGGGGCCCAAGGATGACCTGGGCCATCCTCCACTGCTCTCCCAGGCCACAGCAGAGAGTTGGATCAGAAGAGGACTAGAGACTAGAACCGGCACCCATATGAGATGCCTGCACTTCAGGCCAGGACATTAACCTGCTGCGTCACAGTGCTGGTCTCTCTCTCTCTCTCTCTCTCTCTCTCTCTCTCTCTCTCTCTCTTTCTCTCTCTCTGCCTCTCCTTCTATCTCTGTGTAACTCTGACTTTCAAATAAATAAATAAATCTTTAAAAAAAAAAAAAAAAGACCAAGTTCTCTCCAGATTAATGAGCTATGAATGCAAATGGGTTGGCTAGCAGGCCTCCACAGTTTCTCCATTGTCTCTGACAAAGCAAGTGGTGCTTTCTCTATATTTGGAAGGCAAGGTGCAGGATTTATTTTAAAATTGAGAAGCAGAGAGCCAGCAAGAATCTCCCAACCTCTGATTCATCCTAAAATGCCTACTGGGCCAGGCTCAGGCCAGGAGCCAGGAACTCCATACTTGAGCCATCATTTGCTGCCTCTCAGGAGGTAAATTAGCAAAAAGCTAGAATTGGGAGCAGAGCCGGAACTGAAACTCAGGTACTCTGGTATGGGATCTGAGCCACTGTGCCGGTCACTCTCCTCAAGAGGACAATTCAGTTCCTTGGGGATCATGTGAATGTTCTTGCCTTTGGCCCCGAAAATAGCATTTCACTGACTTGTGCGTCTGTCTGTGTAGGATGACTGTCACACTGTGTTTATTTCATTACTGATGAAGTTAGGAAGTGGTCAAGAAAACTGCAGAATAAAATGGCACCAGACATCATACTCTCATCTTTTCTGTTTTCACATAAAATTATCTTTTCTCCAAGTCTGCAGCCGCAATGCACTGTCAGAAACTCCTCCTCCCTAGACCTACCCAGTGATTTAGCTGCATTGGTTGTACCCTAATCAATTGCCTTATTTCTTACAAAATCTCTCTGCTCATCTCTCAGGGCCATCTTCCACTTTAATTTCTAGGACTCACTGGGACTTTTATGTAAGCTAAAGTCAGCGTGTGTCAGCCCTTGTGACTTTTTTTTTTTAAAGATTTATTGATTTATTTGAAAGGCAGAGTCATAGAGATGGAGAGAGAGAGAGAGATCTTCCATCCACTGGTTCACTTCCCAAATGGCTGCTGGTCTGTGCCCAAGCCAGGAGCCACGAACTCCGTCCAGGTCTCCCACATGGGTGGCAGGGGTCCCAGGACTTGCACCATCTTCCACTGCTTCCCAGGTGCCGTAGAAAGGAGCTGGATTGGAAGCAGAGCAGCTGGGATTTGAACTGGTACACGTAAGGGATGCTGGCGTTGCAGGTGGCAGCTTAGCTCACCGAGCCGCAACACCAGCTCCAACCTTTGTGACTCTACACAATGTTAACAATCACTAAATAATCAAGGTTTAAGTGTTCTTATTAACATTTAACATTTGGAAAAACAAGTCCAGAGTTAAATAAATTGTTCAAGATCACTCAGTAAGGAGAGACTTAGTAGGGACTCCATTTATAACTTTGACCTCAGATCTCAGTATTTCTCCATGGTATTGCCCTTTTTGGTTTTAATTCTCGGAGCTAAGCAATACATGGAGACATTTAAATTTTTAATTAAAAAAGTAAAGTGTATCTTATAACATTATGTGGTTTTTAAAATTTAGTATTTTGAGTCAGAATAATGATTTTCCACATTTTTAACTTCTGCCTCCACTGTCCAGCTATTAGGAACTGTCTAGAATGCTAGCAATTTTCTTAGAATTAACTTTTAAAAATTTCTTCTTTCAGTGAAATTTAGGGTTTCCTTAAGAATATTTTTAGAAGGCCAGCATTGTGGGAAGTGGGTTAAACCACTGCCCACAAAACAGATCCCATGGGAATGGCAGTTTGAGTTAACATAAGATGGTACAAGTGTTTGGACCCCTGCTACCCACATGGGAGATCTGGATGGAGTTCTAGACTTGTAGCTTTGGCCTAGCTCAGCCCTGACATGTGCGGTCATTTGGGGAGTAAACCAGAGGATGGAAGATTGCTCTCTCTCTCTCTCTCTCTCTCTCTCTCCCCTCTCTCTCCATAACTCTTCCTTTTATTTAATTATTTATTTAATTAATTTATTTGAAAGACAGAATTAGAGAGAGAGAGAGAGAGAGAGAGAGAGAGAGAGAGGTATCTTCCATCTGCTGCTCCCCAAATGGCCACAACATCCAGAGCTGAGCCGATCTGAAGCCAGGAGCCTGGAGCTTCTTCCAAGTCTCCCATATGGGTGCAGGGACCCAAACACTTGGCCCATCTTCTACTGCTTTCCCAGGCCATAGCAGAGAGCTGGATCAGAAGAGGAGCAGCCAAGACTTGAACTGGCACCCATATGGGATGCCAGCGCCACAGGTAAGGGCTTTAACCTGCTATGTCACAGCACGGACCCCTATTATGTATTTATTTTTTAAGATTTATTTTATTTGAAAGGCAGAGTTACAGAGACAGACAGAAAAAGAGAGGAGGGGAGGCAGAGGGGGGGAGAGAGAGAGAGAGAGAGAGAGAGAGAGAGAGACCTTCCACCACCAGTTCACTTCCTAAATGGCTGCAACAGCTGGAGCTGGGCCAGGCTGAAGCCAGGAGCCAGGAGCTTCTTCTGGTCTCCCACATGGGTACAAGGGCCCAAGGACTTGGGCCATCCTCACCTGCTTTCCCAGGCGCATTAGCAGGGAGCTGCATTGCAAGTAGAACAGCTGGGACTCAAACTGGTGGCCTACATGAGATGCCGGCACCTGGCAGCTTTACCGGCTACCACAGTGCCAGCCCCAACTCTGCCTTTTAAATAAATAAATAAATAATCTTTTTTGTTTTTAAAGACAAAACTATCTTCAGATCTTCACAATACCTTTTTCAAACCCAAACTTTTTTTGAAGATGGTGCTATCTCTTCACCACATTTTGAATGTGGATATCTATGTGGAAGAGCTGAACTTAAGATTCCTATTGTAATATGAGTAGCAGTAAGGTTAGCTATAGTTGGACAGCAGTCTAACCTCACAGCTGAACAAAAGTATTTCTGCTGGCCTGCGCCGTGGCTCACTAGGCTAATCCTCCGCCTGCGGCGGCGGCACCCAGGGTTCTAATCCCGGTTGGGGCGCCGGATTCTGTCCCGATTGCCCCTCTTTCAGGCCAGCTCTCTGCTATGGCCCGGGAAGGCAGTGGAGGATGGCCCAAGTCCTTGGGCCCTACACCCACATGGGAGACCAGGAGGAAGCACCTGGCTCCTGGCTTCAGTTCGGTGCGCAGCGCACCGGCTGTAGCAGCCCTTTGGGGGGTGAACCAACGGAAGGAAGACCTTTCTCTCTGTCTCTCTCTCTCACTGTCTAATTCTGCCTGTTTTTAAAAAAAAAAAGTATTTCTGCTATTCTCTCCAGCCAAAAAGTAGATGTGAAGCACCCACTCATTTGTGCTTGTTTTTCAGTCTGTTTTGCTCTGGTCCCCGAATGATTTCAAGGATGCTAAGTGCCTACAGGTACCACACCTGATGATTTTTACACGTTCTTTTATTTCCTACTCCCAACAACCCTGTGAGATAGTTCTACACCCATTTGACAAATGAAGAAACCGAGGCTGAGCTCACTTGCTCAGAGCATGTATTTCGAAGGGTAAAGCTGACTTTACCCAACCTTTCCCCCTGACTCGGGAGCCAGTACCTTCTTCCCCATCCCATCCGGCCTTCGGATCACAAAATGCTCTACAAGTCTGGCAGGGGGCTATGGATGCCCACGGACGTTCCTGAGACACCAATTTACTTTGTCTACCATCCCCAGGTACCAGAATCGAGGAGCAGCGCCATGAACCCCCGGGCACAAACCTTTTAATTGCATGGTCTGTGGTGCTGGTCATTTCCTCGGTTGGCTGTCCCGATCACATCTGTGGTTTTTTTCTGTTTCTTTCGTTTTCCTCTGGGGAGAGACATTTGATCTGAGAGCATCTATTATTTTCTGGAACAGTTTTCTCGTTTGGCTGCAAGCTCGCTGTAGGTAT
Source organism: Sylvilagus floridanus (assembly GCA_949820135.1). NCBI lineage: Eukaryota > Metazoa > Chordata > Mammalia > Lagomorpha > Leporidae > Sylvilagus > Sylvilagus floridanus. Next base: position 128,627,711 of record OX463225.1, read on the forward strand.
CAGATGCGCTTCCTCAGATTTGTGGGTGCATGCCACCAACCTTATTAATCCCCACTGCTGGGCAATATTCCTGTGAAGTGCGAGCAGCCCGTTGTTAGTAATGCCGCTGTCAGCTTCCTTAATTAAGTCGCTGGAATCTGATGTTCCAGGGTGTTTGAAGGAGACAGAAGAGCAATGGGGCCCTAGATAACGCTCCTCTGTAGCTGACGTACCCTCTTCCCCGCGCCGTCAAGAGATCTGGTCCTTATGGATCATCAGTAACCTGCTATTGAATTACCGGGACCGCAGCTGAAGGATGTTCATGATATTACTAACTTCTGCAGGCTCCTGTCGCTGAGCCCAGAACTGCTGTCCAAACAAAGGCTCGTTGCCGTGGTCTGAAATACACACTCAGAACACTAGAGAACACCTCTGACAGACGGGTTCCTGCAAGACCTGCGGCTGCCAGGTTGCAAAAAAAAAAAAAAAAAAAAAATCAAAGCTAACATTCAACAATCCACCAGAGCAGCAACTAGGAGAGAGAATGAAATGTGAACAAGGGTGGCAGAGACCACTGCATGTTTTTCAATAACGTAACTGACTTTTCCCACCTTCTAGCAACAAGAACAGAAAATTTCACTGAGGCAGACGTGGAACATACAGACAAAAGGGAGGTGAAAGAGAAGCTGTGATCAGACTTCCAGGAGACAATCACCGCTGACAGTTCTCTATGCATATAAAACTTTAAAGTATATTCTGGGTCATGTTATAGAGAATTTTAAAAGTTCATTTTCACTTAACGTCTTCCCATGGAAGACATCCCCCTGCAGCAGGGTTTTCGGTATTTTTGTTGTATTCTACCTGTCGGCTGAGGATGATTTATTCCATCAGTCTCTGTCACCGACACCTGTGTTTCCTGTTATAAACAACTCACGATGAATCATCTGGTGATTCCACATGGTTGTGTATCTGTCCAGCTCTTTCTTCAGAAGAAATTCCCATGACAGCATGGCCTCAATGCATAGATATGTAAGAACAAAAATCACTGCCTGGGGCCGGCGCTGTGGTGGCACAGCGGGTTAACGCCCTAGCCTGAAGCGCAGGCATCCCATAGGGTCGCTGGTTCGAGTCCCAGCTGCTCCACTTCCAATCCAGCTCTCTGCTATGGCCTGGGAAAGCAGTAGAAGATGGTCCAAGTCCTGGGGCCACTGCACCCACGTGGGAGACCTGGAAGAAGCTCCTGGCTCCTGGCTTCGGATGGACACAAGCTCCAGCCATTGCAGCCAATTGGGGAGTGAACCAGTGGATGGAAGACCTCTCTCTCTCTCTCTGCCTTTACTCTCTGTAACTCTGCCTTTCAAATAAATAAATAAAGCTTAAAAAAAAAATCTCTTCCTAACCTACTGCCTTCTAGAAGATTTGTGCAAATCAGTATCAACAATAGCATCTGGTTTCTGCACTCCCACTTGTACTTGATGCTATCGAATAACTTCATCCCTGCCAAGATGACCATGCTACTGACGGTGAGTGTGATTCCATGCCTGCAGTGAGCCTGTGAATGCTTTGCTAAGAGCTTGTGTGAGTCAGCTGTTTTCAGATCCTCCATCAGCCCAGCCACATGAAACAAACCTTCCTGTCCCAGGCCATGGATTACCACCTTCAAAGAGACTGGACACCTAAACTCCAATGTCGTTAGTCCCCTGTCATTTCATAATGCTCAAATGTCAGCCACCCTCATCACCCAAAATGATGAACACATAAACAGTGTTGCATATTGCTTATATAAAACTTAAAATTAAATTTTATTTATTTATTATTTATTTATATTATTTATATTATTTATTTATATTTTTATTCATATTTATAATATATATTTATTTATAATAAATAATATATATTTATATTATTTATTTATATTATTTATTTATTTAGAGTGTTGAGTGTTTTCTTATATTGAAGTTCTCTTGTGCTATCTTTTTCTGGTTGTAGGACTTGAGTAATCCTGGCCTCCTAGAGTGGATTGGGAAGTGTTCCTTCCTTTTCTGTTTTCAGGAGGAGCTTGTGTTGGATTGGTGTTACTTCTACTCGAGACACTTGCTTGATACTTGATACCACCTGGACCTGGGTTTTTCTTTGTAGAAAGTTTTTAAATTTCCAATTCAATCTATCTTTTTCATAGGTCTATTCGAGATTTCTATTTCTTTTTATTTTTTTAAGATTTATTTTATTTATCTGAAAGGCAAAGTTACAGAGAGGTAGAGGCAGAGAGAGAGAGGAGAGAAGGCTTCCATCCACTGGTTCACTCCCCCAAATGGCTGCAACAGCCGGAGCTGAGCCAATCCAAAGCTAGGAGACAGGAGCTTCTTCCAGGTCTCCCACGTGGGTACAGGGGTTCAAGCACTTGGGCCATCTTCACTGCTTGCCCAGACACATTAGCAAGGAGCTGGATCAGAAGTGGAGCAGCTAGGACTCTGACCGGTGCCCATATGGGATGCTGACTCTGTAGGCTGGGGCTTTAACCTGCTGTGCCACAGCACCAACTCCTTGTATATTTCTTCTTGAGACAGCATTTTGTGTCTTTCAAGAATTTGCCTATTTCATTTATATTACATAATTTATTGGCATGCGGTTCTTCATAGGATTCCCTATGGTCCTTTATATTTTTGACAGATTGGTAATGGTGTCCTTTTTCATTTCCGATTTTAGTTACTTCTGTCTTACCATTTTTTCCTGGGCACTTTAGCTAAAGAGTTGTCATTTTTGTGGATCTTTTCAAAGAACTAAGTTTCGATAGATTTTTCTTTGCATTTTTTATTCCATTTCATTCACTTGTGCTCTAATCTTTATTCTGCTTGCTTTGTGCGTCCTTCGCTCTTCCTTTTGTCTGACTTTTGAGGTGGAGGCCAGGTTACTGATTGGAAGTCATTTCATGTAGGTGTTTGCAGAAGAAACTTCCCGGCAGGCACCACTCTGGTTGCGCCCTGTAAGTTTTGATGTGCGCTATGTTTTCACCTTCATCCAGCTCAAAGTGTTTCCTCATTGTACTTGTGACTCCCTTTTTCACCGTGTATTATTTGGAAAACTGTTGTTTAATTTCTTCCAATGTCCATCTCTTATTGATTTCTAATTTAATTCCATTTTGATCAGAGGGCATACTTAGTATAATTCTGATCCCTTTTAACTTTACTGATATTTGTTGTATAACCTGATATAATCTACCCAGAGATGTTTCACAAGCCCTAGAGAAGAGTGTGCTTTGTGCTTTTGTTGGGTGTAGTAACCTATAGATGTCCATTAGGTCTAGAGGATTTATAATGTTCTTTAAGTTTTCTATATACTTGATGATCTTCTGCTTTGTTCTGCAATATTAAAAGTGAGTCTCCCACAGGTTTTGGTTTATTATTTTTTCTTTAGGATTTATTTTATTTATTTGAAAGGCAGAGTAACAGAGAGGCAGAGGTAGAGACAGAGAAGTCTTCCATCTGCTGGTTCACTCCCCAGGTGGCCGCAACGGCTGGAGCTGTGCCAATGTGAAGCCAGGAGTTTCTTCTGGGTCTCCCACGTGGGTGCAGAGGCCCAAGGACTCGGGCCTTTCCCAGGCCATAGCAGAGAGCTGGATGGGAAGTGGAGCAGCCGATTTTAATTTTAATTGAATTCAAGAAGAGATATATCAGCATCTTAAGTCATTTAGGTGTAACTGCTAATTTATTGTAAACTCTTGTATACTCAGCATGTTAAATTTGTGTTTAAAATGTTATAGAAATTTGCATTTGGTAAGGAAGGTTAGAAGGAAAGAGTTATTTTGAAAAAAGAAAGGGCAAAGTTTGTAAGATTGACTTCATCCTGATGGCTAGTTTACTCTGGACTGGAATGGAAATGATGGGATGTTTCAAGTAAGTTGAAGAGGGTGTGTGGAAGTCACAGAAGGTTACGTAAGAAATCTTGGATCTTAATGAGAAAGCTACAGAGGCCTAAAGAGATAAATGTTCTGTAAAATCCTACAGGTGCTTTCAAAAATACTATGTGAAGTAAGCATGTGCCTCTTGTTGTGTTTATAATAAGTTTATAATTTTAAACATGGCAACTGAAAGTCTTTGTCATCTACAGTTTTATATATATTAGATTTGCTGCTCATAAAACTAAAGTGCTGTTGGTTCTGTGCTTAGCTGTCCTCTTACAGGTTCTGATGGACTTTTTCCAGCCACTTCTATGTATTCAGTACTTGGGGATGGTGCTGTAAACAGATGAAGCCAATAATGTATTATAGGTTCCAACTGAGAGAAAGTATGGTTAACTGAGGTTACTAAGAGCAGAAAGTAATTGAATCAATTGGTAAATTAAAAAACAGTTAATGTTTAATTGAAACTGCTATATTTGTTATCTAATGATTGAAACTGCTTTCCAAATTTTCATTTGATGTTGCTATTGTCATTAAGTGATCTGGGACTTGAGCAACCCCTTGACTTGCATCCTCTGGTCTGCTTTAACAAAAACCAGGAGGAAAAGAAAGCTGGGCATCAGAAATGGAAAGATAGGTGGCCGCCTATTAATGGCTGTTCTGTACAGTGATCTGCCCTCAAGGAGACCCAACAGGCCAGTCCACTGCAGTGGCTTTCAGTGTGGTAAGCCTGGGCTTCAGCAGAAATCAGCTTCTGAAGAGCCCTAGCAGCTCTGCCAGCCAAGAGTTAGATCACTGGAAATGGACCTGCCCTGGAGTCGAAGGACTTCAGGTCAGAGCCACAGATCTTATTGGCTCTAAGCTGAAAAGCCCTTCACTTGGCCCAGCTTCCAAGGTGACCACCACAGCTGAGAGGAGACGGCCAAGTAGGGTCAGCAACACTGCAGGCAGAACTGTGACTTTCCCTTCCTGTTAGAGATGCCACCTGCCTTCACCTGGCCAGCTCTCCTCCCAGGCCAGTTGGGTAATGGAAGTCAACAGAGTGCCTTCCCCAAGAAGGTTCACACCTCCCTTAGGATGTACCCTATGTGAAGAGATAGGTCTGGGCCTCTTAACTTACAAGGCCTAACACCAGATTGTTATCAAGCCCCTTCTGTCAGGTTCTATTTGTCTCTCAATTGGAGAACTTACTCGTGGCTTAGACAGCACCTTCCTTTGTAATCATAGCCTCACTCTAACATTAATGGCTCTACTCCCAACCTTTGTGTACTGATAGTCCTCTCCCTCGCTTAATGTTGTATGATTATTCAGAATTTCTCTACAGACAAACCCCTCTACCTGCAAAAGATGAGTGGCCTTCCTCCTGGTCTTGGCTGGGATCAGATTTAAACCACGTCCATCAAACCATCCTCACAAGGGTCCAGAGACCCCCCCCCCCCCCATTTCCTCTCCTCTATGAAATCCTTTCCTTACCTGGTTAATGCCACTCTTAGGATCATTGGTTGCTATTCTCACCCTGACTTGTATACTACAGTGTCTGTTTAAGTGTTTACAGCAGGTGACAATGGAATGAACCACGGCCTTCACAACCAGTCAACCAGATGCTTCTCCATCCACACATGCCTGTCCCTGCGGAGCCCCAAGATACCCGCAGCGGGCCCCTATAGACGACGTCCCCAGTCAGCAGGAAGTAGCCAGAGAGACTCATCGGGATGGTAGCTTTGGGATCTGCAAGGAGGGAAGGCCTACACTTCCGGGAATGGAGAGGCCTACTTCCGGGGAAGAAAGTCCTTGTCAAGGTCCCTGCGGGTGCCTAAAGGTCAACCAATGAGGATCAGACCTGCCTCAACCTTTAACCCCCATGCCCTGAATCTATAAAAGGAGCTCTCCCAATCTCTGACGCGTGACTTCCCCGGCCCCTTCTCTGTTGCTCTGTTGGGACCAGGGAACCTTGCCCGAGAGCGGAACCCCAAAAAAAGCCTGTGAATTAAAAAAAAAAAAAAAGTGGAGCAGCTGGACTTGAACTGGTGCCCATAGGGGATGTCGCCACAGCAGGCGGTGACTTTACCCACTACACCACAGCGCCAGTCCCAACACTCTTTTTTTTACAGTTCTTTCATCAAGAGTTTAGGTTGCTCCATTGTTCATATAAGCTGGTTGCAAATTATTTGACCTTTTTCATAAAAAAAAAAAAAACCTAATACTTTGTGTATGAGAGAGACAAAAAGGTGTTCATTTAAAAACACACAAGTAAAAAGCAAAACAAATTTCACACTGCACATAAACAAGTAGTTGTTTGTCATATATGTTTGTACCTATACACACGTGCATACACTCATTCACAATTTGGAACATGATCTTACGTGTAGGAGCTGATACTTACCATTCTTTGCAACGTGGTGTGCTTTCCACATGGAATGAGTGTATTTCCGTGCATATGTGTGAAACTTCCCAGCTGCAAAATAGACCTGGAAGATGGATCAAAGTCCGACAAGATGCTGGTAGCCAGGCGACTGCCTGAAGCAAAATACCCCTGGATGATGGATGAAAAGCAAAATGAATGTCAAAGATACTTCAGAAAATGCTAACCAGAAAAGCAAGGGACTGATTTTAGGATCAGACAAAAAAGAATTCAAGGCCTGAAGCGCACAGATAAGGACAAAGACAGCCGTGTGTCTGCTTCCAATGCCTCATCACAGACTTGTCTCTTCCTATCTCTTCCTGGAGTCTCTCCTGCTCATCTCTGACCATTTCTTCAGGTTGCAAAGGCCTGAAGGGAGTGTCCCCCTGGAATCTCCACCTTCCATCGCCTGGCCTGCCATTCTGCTTCCTGTCTTTAACATTCTGAGCCCTTGAAGCAACATTTGTTAAGTAGACTCACACACTATTTGCCTTTTGGTGATTGGCTTATTTCACTTACCATGGTGCCCCCAAGACTGATCCATGTTGATTCCTACATCAGCATTCCTTTCTTTTTAAAGGTTGAGTAGTATTCCATTGTATGTATAGATCATGTTTGGACTTAATTTATGACCTAACTTATGATTTTATCCTCGAAAATACTGCATGTACAATTGAGAACAATGTGTAGGTTGTTGTTGGATGCAGTGTTCTAGATAGATCTGTTGGTTCCTACTGGTTTATTGTGTTATTGGAGGTTTCTAATGCCTTCATTATTTTGTCTGGCTGTTCCACTGATTAGTAAGAAGTGCACTGAAGTCTCCAACTAATATCCAATATTAGATTTTACTGCCTATATTTTGGTGATCCATTATTAAATGTGTGAATGCTTAGAATTATTGCACCTTCTTATTGTATTGAACTTTTACTAATAAACTGACTTAAAGTCTATTTCCTCTGACATCTGTACATCTGTATAGCTACCTCTGCTCTATTTTGGTTGCTCTTTGCATGGAGCATCTTTTCAATTTATTTGTGTCTTTGTACCTAAAGTGTATGCCTTATAGACAGTATATTGTTCAATTTGTTTTGTTTGTTTTTTGACAGGCAGAGTAGACAGTGAGAGACAGAGACAGAGATAAAGGTCTTCCTTTACTTTTTGGTTCACCCTCCAATGGCTGCGCGGCTGGCGCACCACGCTGATCCGAAGGCAGGAGCCAGGTGCTTCTCCTGGTCTCCCATGTGGGTGCACGGCCCAAGGACTTGGGCCATCCTCCACTGCACTCCCGGGCCACAGCAGAGAGCTGGCCTGGAAGAGGGGCAACTGGGACAGAATCCGGCACCCTGACTGGGACTAGAACCTGGGGTGCCAGTGCCACAGGCAGAGGATTAGCCTATTGAGCCGCGGCACCAGCCTCGATCTGTTTTTTTAACCCAGTGTGTCAATCTTTGTCTTTTTAAAGATTTATTTATTTATTTATTTGAAAGTCAGAGTGATGGACAGAGAGAAGGAGAGATAGAGATCTTCCATCCGCTGGTTCACTCCCCAGATGACCACAACGGCTGGAGCTGCACTGATCCAAAGCTAGGAGCCAGGAGCTTCTTCCAGGTCTCCCACACTGGTGCAGGGGCCCAAGGACTTGGGCCATCTTCCACTGCTTTCCCAGGCCATAGCAGAGAGCTGGATAGGAAGTGGAGCAGCTGGGACTAGAGCCAGACCCATATGGGATGTCAGCCCTGTAGACGGTGGCCTTACCTGCTACGCCACAGGGCCGGCTCCAGATCTTTGTCTTTTGATTGGAGAATTTAATCCATTTACATCTAATTTTTGACAAGAACAAACTTATTCTGTCGCTGTCTATATGTCTTACAGCTCTTTTGTTCCTCGCTTTCTGTCTTCGTTTGCACTTTGTTGACTATTTGTAGCAAAACATTTCAGAATTTCTTTTTCATTCTTCTCTGTTTATTCTACAATTATTATTTTTGTGTTCAGCATGCTGATCACATTTAAGACCCTAAAGTGATAACATTCTAATTTGAGTTTCTACCAGCTTAGTTTCAAAGACATACACAAACTCAGCCCTTTTACAGCTCCAGCCCCAGTCCTTTTGGTTACTGAGGTCACAGAATTACACATTTATACACTTGTGCTCAGAATTGTAAACTAACAATTATTTAAAATGTAAGAGTTTTTAATTAGGTAACAAATGACATACAGAATTACAAGCCAAAGTTTCTCTAATACTAGATTTAGATGAATTATTTTTAAAGTATTAATCTCTTAAATCATGTAGAAAACAAAAACTTGAGTTTCAAACTGTTGCTACTATAAAATTGACTTTTGGGCCAGCGCCGTGGCTCAACAGGCTAATCCTCCACCTTGCGGCGCTGGCACACCGGGTTCTAGTCCCGGTCGGGGAGCCGGATTCTGTCCCGGTTGCCCTCTTCCAGGCCAGCTCTCTGCTATGGCCTGGGAGTGCAGTGGAGGTTGACCCAAGTGCTTGGGCCCTGCACCCGCATGGGAAACCAGGAGAAGCACCTGGCTCCTGGCTTTGGATCAGTGCGATGCACCGGCCGCAGTGCGCTGGCCGTGGCGGCCACTGGAGGGTGAACCAACGGCAAAAGGAAGACCTTTCTCTCTGTCTCTCTCACTGTCTACTCTGCCTGTCAAAAGGAAGAAAATTAAAAATAATAATAATAAAATAAAAAAATATAAAATTGACTTTCACACTTGCTCGTGTAGTTACATCTGTTGGGATCTTTATCTCTTCTCATAGCTCCAAGTCACCATCTAGTGTTCCTTCATCAGCCTGTAAGATTCTTGGAGTATTTCCGGCAAGGCAGGGCTAATGACCCCCAAACCCCCCTGGCTTTGTGTGTCTGGGAGTATCTCAACTTCTTCCTCACTTTGAAAGGGTAGTTTTGCTGGATCTAAGATTCTTGGGTAATGTTTTTTTCTTCTTTTAGCATTTGGCTACACTGACCTACTATCTTCTGCCCTCCAAAGTTTCTGATGAAGAATCTGCTACTAATCTTAATGAGAGTCTCTTTTATATGAAGAGTTACTTCTCTCTGGAAGCTGTCAGGGTCTTCTTTTTATCTTTTAAAAGTTTGATCATAATGTGTCTTATAAGGGCTAGTATTGCAGCTCAGTGAGCTAAGCCACTGCCTGTGATACCAGCATCCCATATTGGAGAGTCCCTACTGCTCTGTGTGATCCTCTATTGCTCTGCTTCTGATCCAGCTCCCCGCTAATATGCAGCAGAAGATGGCCCAAGTACTTGGACCACCCACATAGGAGAGCCACTGGAATTTCAGGCTCCTGGCTTCACCCTGGACCAGCCCCTAGCCATTGAGGCCATTTGGGGAATGGACAATTGGATAGAAGAATTCTCTTTCTCTCTCTCTCTCTCTCTCTCTCTCTCACTCTGCCTTTTAAATAAATAAATATTTCACAATATACATATATGTAATGTGTCTTTTATTTTAAAATTTATTTATTTATTTGAAAGGAAGAGTTACAGAGAGGCAGAGGGAAAGGTATAGACAGAGAAGTCCATTGGTTCATCCCCAAATTGCCGCAGCAGCTGGAGCTGAGCCAATCTGAAGCCAGGAGCTTCTTCCAGGTCTTCCATGTGGGTGCAGGGGCCCAAGCACTTGGGTCATCTTCTATTGCTCTCCCAGGCCATAGCAGAGAGCTGGATCAGAAGTGGAGCAACCAGGACTCGAACTGGCACCCATATAGGATGCCAATACTGCAGGCGGCGGCTTTACCCACTATGCCACAGCACCAGCCCCCAAATGTTCCATTCTTTGACGTCTGGCTCCTGAAGTGGGAAACAGAAAAGAAAGAAAAAGGAAGGAAGGAAGGAAGGAAGGAAGGAAGGAAAGAAGGAAGGAAGGAAGGAAGGAAGGAAGGGGGGAAGGAAGGGAGGGAGGAAGGAAGGGGGGAAGGAAGGGAGGGAGGGAAGCTCTGGCCCTTTAAACCTTCTGAAAATCTGTTCAGCTGGAGGCGAAGAGCTTTGCAACACCAAGGGGTGGTGCAGTAACATTGACTAGGGAAGTTCTGCTTCTCTGTAGTCAGGATCAACAATCAATGATCACCGGAGCGTTGGAGGACAGGATCGTTTTCATCCACCCTGGCTCCTGCAAGTCCTTGCCAGGAGTGAAGGGTGGGGTGGGTGAGAAACGGTAGCTGCTACTGTGCTGAGAGCTGAGATCAACTGACGCTAACTGCAATTTACCATCTGAGCCTCCCCTGGAAGCGCCAACCTGACCAAGTTCCACCGTCTTTACACCGCGCAGACTGCCGGTTCAGTTGTCCTCTAAGTCAGGAGACAGCTTCCTGTGGCTTCCTAATCGCTACCATGCCAGAATTCTCTCCCCAGAACTATTGCTATAAAGAACACTTTATCAAAGTCTCTTCCTGTTCAGCTCACGTGTTCATTGTCCATGGCACCTTCACCCCATAATGGCAGTTGTACGGCTTTGAAACGGACTTTGCATAGCCTCCAAAGCCATAAAAGTTTGTTATTTGCCACTTCAGCAGAAAGTGTGCCGATCACTGTAGAAGAATGGGACATGAGAACTAACCAGGCAGTCGAGAAATAGACCATCTATTTGTCTAAGCAAATATAAATTACAAATATAGATTATGCTTAAAAAACAAAACACAATGAAGGGGCCAGCACCGTGGTTCACTTGGTTAATCCTCCACCTGCAGCACCAGCATCCCATATGGGTACCGGGTTCTAGTCCCAGTTGCTCCTCTTCCAGTCCAGCTCTCTGCTGTGGCCCTGGGAGGGCATTGGAGGATGGCCCAAATGCTCGGGCCCCTGCACCTGCATGGGAGACTGAGAGGAAGCGCCTAGATCCTGGCTTCGGATGGGTGCAGTGCCGGCCATAGTGGCCATTTGGGGAGCAAACCAACAGAAGGAAGACATTTCTCTATGTCTCTCCCTCTCACTGTCTATAACTCTGTCAAATAATAAAACACACACACACACACACACACACACACACACACACACACAACGAAAACATTTACCATTCCCAGAAATACCTGTGTTGCTATGCTTAACAGTAAAAGATTGTGGAACTCTGGAAAGTATCTAAATCCATTCAAGGTGGGGCTGGTGCTGTGGCATAGTGGGTAAAGTTGCCGCCTGCAGTGCCGGCATCCCATATGGGTGCCATTTCGAGTCCTGGCTGCTCCACTTCTGATCCAGCTCTCTGCTGTGACCTGGGAAAGCAGTAGAAGATGCCCAGGTCCTTGGGCCCCTGCACCCTCATGGGAGACTTGGAAGAAGCTCCTGGCTCCTGGCTCCTGGCTTCAGATTGGTGCAGCTCCAGCCTTGCAGCCATCTGGGGACTGAACCAGTGGATGGAAGACTCTCTCTCTCTCTCTCTGCCTCTCCTTCTCTCTTGTAACCTCTTTCAAATAAATAAATACATCTTTAAAAAAATCCATTCAAGGTGACCATTACTCAATTCTAGAAGGTAACCAAAGACAGCACAAATTGGGTCCTGCATATGCTGAGAATACACAAAAAAATATGAAAGATACACTTTTCAACTTGCTGGGAGATCCATTTCTCCAGAATATACTTGAGCTTAAAATATTAATGTGAATATATCAATATGAAGGAGTGAGATGTAAAATTCACATGCGGTTTTGAGAAAAAACAAATGAATATATAATGTTACCTTTGCCTGCAGGGGGATGATTGGCCTACATCCCAGCTGCCTGAGAGGATGTCTTTATCCAGTCTGCCCTGGCAAGCTGCCATGGCACTGAGCACTTGCTGTGGTACGCGAGCAGGTGCTCCTTGGAACTGGTAGTGCGTGTTTATGTCAGTACATGAAACTCCCAGTTCATCTCTGCTCAGTACCGCCGAGGCTGGCCTCGAAAGCATTTGCTAAAATAGTCTGAGGGTAAAGCAGAAACTGGTGGGCCGACGCTGTGGCATAGAAGGTTAAGCCTCTGCATGCAGTGCCGGCATCCCATATGGCCCTAATTCAAGTCTCAGCTGCTGCACTTCCAATCCAGCCCCCTGCTAATGCACCTGGGAAGGCAGCAGAAGATGGTCCAAGTCTTTGGGCCCCTGCACCCACGTGGGAGACCTGGATGAAGCTCCTGGCTCCTGGCTTGGGCCTGTCCCATCCCTGGCCATTGCGGTCATATCTGGGGAGTGAACCAGCAAATGGAAGATCTCTCTGTTTTTCTCTCTGCCTTTCAAATAAATAAAATAAATTAAAAAAAAAAAAAAAGCAGAAACAGAATCTAGACAGCAGTCAATGAAATTTTTTTTTTTTTTTGACAGGCAGAGTTAGACAGTGAGAGAGACAGAGAGAAAGGTCTTCCTTCCGTTGGTTCACCCTCCAAATGGCCACCACAGCCAGCGCTGATCCGAAGCCAGGAGCCAGATGCTTCCTCCTGGTCTCCTATGGGGTGCAGGGCCCAAGGACCTGGGCCATCCTCCAGCCTTCCCGGGCCACAGCAGAGAGCTGGACTGGAAGAGGAACAACCAGGACAGAATCCATCGCCCCAACCGGGACTAGAACCTGAGATACTGGCGCCACAGGCAGAGGATTAGCCTAGTGAGCCGCAGCGCAGGCCAGATATTTGCGCTAACACCAAGGACAAAGGCAGTGGCTGAGTTCCTACTGCTGAAAAGTCAGGGAGAGCGCCCCCCACAGGCTAAGGGAGGAAGGACAGGATCCCCGCTGTCAAGCTGCCTGGACCTGTAATCCAGGCTTCTGACCATATATCACATGCCCCACAAGAGAGTGAACACGAACTCAGAGCAGCTTCCCAATGTTCAACTCAAAGGGCCACCGGGAGTGCTCCTTCTGGTTATCCCAGCACCGCACCCTCCCGAGCTCCCGTCCCCTGCCTGCTGTCAGCTCTCTGCAGTAAAGTTTGTAGAAAGTAGAAGGAATCAAACTGCCCGGGCGTCGCAAGCCTCTGCTTGCTTTGTGCCCTTTCCTGAGCTGAAAGGGGCAGCGGGAGAGGAAGTTTCAGGAGTGTCGAAGGGCGAGGCGGCATTCCATTCATATCCATCGCAGGGGAAGCATCCTAGCGGCCACGCGGGTAAGCTGACTGCAGCGGCCACACCAGGCGTGAGCTGCCCGCGGGCCATCGTGCGGTCTGTGTGAACTGCAGGGAGGGGGAGATGTGAGTGAGACCTATCAGCGTTTGTTCACCCCCGCAGAAAGGTGTTCCCGGGTAGGGCAGGAATATTCCTCCGTCATTTCCACAGCCTAAAGAAAATCTCTCTCCAGGGAATGACCTATGAGGCAAATCAGTGTCAGATTCCACACTCGCTCTGAAGCCGTCCGATCCCGTCTCCGCAGTAATGAATGAGATTGCTAGCTTTCTATCCCCTCTTCTTCCCCCCCCCCCCGACCTTGACCATGGAATTCTGATGGGGGAGGGACAGGATGGTATTACCCACAGTTGCAAAACTGAATTTCCCAGCGTCTCTTGCAGATTGGGGGATCTCCATGCTAATTTTTACTTATAATATATTCTGTTTCTTGGGAAGGGAACCCTGAGAAAGGAGCATCAGATCAACTTGGAGTTCCCATCGGCCCTCCTTCTTCCTCTTTCCTCTTCCTGTCTGACTAGACATGAAGTGTAACCTTGAAGTGACCTTGTAATAAGGATGGGGGAGCACCGATGACTCCACAGAGCAGGCATGTTAGCCGTTAATTGTTCACATGCAAATTCCAGTTACATAACAGAAAAGCAAACCTTTATGTTCTTTAAGCTATCATTAGTCCAGACATGTTGCCAGCAGTCGAATGACTATCCTAACACACCATGTGCCAGGCAGAAGTCAATGAGTTAGTGGATCTCCGCTTACAAAGGAAAACTGTGATCATTATAAAACTTGTGATATTCATACACTAACCTCATATAAGTTTGATTAGTAAGAAACAAAGCCCGACAGAGTTCTATGCACAGAAAACTGTAAAATTGGGGCCGGCGCCGTGGCTCAACAGGCTAATCCTCTGCCTTGCGGCGCCGGCACACCGGGTTCTAGTCCCGGTCAGGGCACCGATTCTATCCCGGTTGCCCCTCTTCCAGGCCAGCCCTCTGCTGTGGCCCAGGAGTGCAGTGGAGGATGGCCCAGGTGCTTGGGCCCTGCACCCCATGGGGAGACCAGGAAAAGCACCTGGCTCCTGGCTCCTGCCATCGGACGAGCGCGGTGCGCCGGCCGCAGCGCGCCGGCCGCGGCGGCCATTGGAGGGTGAACCAACGGCAAAAGGAAGACCTTTCTCTCTGTCTCTCTCTCTCACTGTCCACTCTGCCTGTAAAAAAAAAAAAAAAAAAAGAAAACTGTAAAATTGGGGCCAGCACTATGGTGTAGTGGGTAAAGCCACTGCCTTCAGAGACAGCATCCCGTATGGGCACCGGTTTGAGTCCCAGCTGCTCCACTTCCAATCCAACTCTCTGCTGTGACCTGGGAAAGCAGTGGAAGATGGCCCAAGTGCTTGAGCCCCTGCACCCATGTGGGAGACCTGGAAGAAGCTCCTGGCTCCTGGCTTCATATCAGCACAGCTCCAGCCATTGTGGCCAATTTGGAGTGAAACAGCGGATGGAAAACCTCTCTCTCTCTGCCTCTCCTTCTCTCTTTGTGTAACTCTGACTTTTAAATAAATCTTAAAAATAAAAGGTACTGAAAAAATGCAAGCAACGGATAGGATTTGTGTTGCTAGTAACAAAAGGTAAGGGGGAAGTCGCATATAAGAATATTCTGTGGCTGTGGCCCATGATATTATGGAAAAGAAACAAGGAGGTGGGGCGGGTGTTGTGACGCAGCAGGACAAGCCACCACGTGGGACACCCACACCCCATATTCAAGTAGCTTTTGCAAGTTCCAGTCTCTCCATTTCTCACCTGGCTTCCTGCTAATGAGCTTGAGAAGCAGCAAATGATGGCCCAAATACTTGGGTCCCTGCCATCCATACGTGGGAGACTGGGATGAAGTTCCTGGCTCCATGCTTTGGTCCTGCCCAGAGCCAGCTGTTGCAGGCATTTGGGGAGTAAGCCAGCAAATGGGAGATATCTCTCTGTGTCTGTCTGTCTGTCTCTCTCTCTCTCCTGTCACCCTGCCTTTCAAATAAATAAATCAATACATCTTTAGGGGGAAAAAAAAGAAACAAGGAGGGAGGCGAGGGTAAAAGGAGAGTTGAGAAGATCCTGGTGACCAACTTCCGGGAGACACAGATTTGCCCAAGGCTGCCCCTGCTCTCCACAATGATCGTTTCTGTCCTGCGTGACCCACCTGCAGGCCAGCTCCCCTCTCTGCCCTGCTTTGCTTCTGCCACCCAGTTCCTGGGCTCCTCCTGGGGATGGGCTAGTCCAATGTATTTGTTTGTTCAGGGCAAGGGAGGGTTTGCCCAGGAGGTCTGTGGCACCAAATGCCATGGCTCCCTGGGGCAGGAGAGTCAGGCCCAAGGTGACGTAGACGGTGGCCATCTTAGGGGCGTCTTCCTGGCATGGCTTGGGGACTCCAGAGAGGCCACTGCTTCAGAGTGCCTGTCCCTGTCCTGATTTTTGCCTTTGAGGGCTCCAGTGCTGTTATGTGTTAGCTCACTCAGTCCCCAACCTACCCCATGAAGCTAGGCCTATGATTGTCTCCATTTTGCAATTGAGGACGCAGCTTTGACAGATAAGGTCTTTGGTCCAAGATCACAGCTTAAGAGTGAGAGCTTTGGAATTTGTAGCCATGCAGTGGGACCCTGGAGTGCGACTTCATGGCGTACTACACACTCACCATTTTCTGTGCAATATAGACAAGGAGAAGAGGAGAGCACAACTCCCCTCTGATGCCACCAACAGAGATAACTATTCATTTTATTTCCCGCCACTATCTTTACAGCAAACCGCCCCTTTATGCGGCAGTCATGTCAATGTCCCAGCACCTCCTGGTGAGGAACAGTGTGTCTTTCCTCCCCCTTGGCTGTGGCCTGTCTCAAGAGCAGCTTGTGGGGGCCAGCATTGTGGTGCGGTGGGTTAAGTCACTGCCTGCGATGCCAGCATCCCATAGGGACGCTGGTTTGAGACCCAGCTGCACCACTTCCAATCCGGCTCCCTGCTAATTGCCTGGGAAAAGCAAGAGGCAGATGGCACAAATGTTTGGCCTTCTGCACCCATGTGGGAGACCTGGATGAAGCTCCTGGCTCCTGGCTTCGTTCTGGCCCAGCCCTGGCCATTGCAGCCATTTGGGGAGTGAACCAGCGGATAGAATCTCTCAAAAAAAAAAAAAAAATAGAGCAGCCTGCAGCCATCTCTTGGCCAAGTCTGTTCCCCCCCCCCCTCCGCGCACTACTCCTCTTATCTGGGTGTCCCCGTGAGACCCACAGCAGCAGAGTCCCTTGGCCGGTCCCCAGGCCTGTCCCTCTGCACAGGCCAGTCCTCCCTTGCAGGTAGCCTGGCTGCTAAATCATCTCAGGAAATAAGCCAGGTGGCATGCCTCTAAGCACACTGACATCTTGGAGATTTGCTGCAGACTTTAGCTGAGAGTCCAGCAGTAGAGACATCTGGGCCAGGCCTCTGGTGCTCTCTGAAAGCTCAGCATCCCCCCCGGGCCGCTTCTCCGATGGAGAGGAAGTGCTTTCCCCCTGCAACCTCTGGCTCCGGGCTGTGACAGGGCAGGGAGGCACAGGTGCATGGTGGGGGATGGGGAGCAGGTGTTTCTGTGGCAGCGCCAGTGGCATCAGGGCCCTGAGCACTCAAGTGGGTCAACTCATCCTGGAAGTTGTTTTTTCCTGCCCCGAAGCCGAGGCTGACTACAAACTCCTTCCATGCCCCGCTCCGAGCACAGAGCGCGGAGCACCAAGCACCAAGCACCACGCACCATTCACCTGGGATGTCACCAGATAATCAGTCCCAAGTGAAAGGAGTTGTTCAGAGGAAAGCTCTATTTCCTGTGACAAGGGAGGGACAGGTGCGAAGGTGCAGTTCCCTAAAGAAGCTGCCTCCCTGAGCCAGAGTTGCCAGGGCTTCTTCGGCAAGGGTTAGGGTGTCCAGGATGTAGGACAAGGGGGAGGGGGGGAGGGGAGCCCTTCCTGCTTGCAGCACACGTGCCTAGACGTCAAGCGGGTTAAGTCTCTGGCCAGCTCACAGTCCGTGCTGCAGGATGAGCCTTCCTGGAGCAGCCTCTGAAACGCGAGCTCAAGCCTGCACCTGCTGTCCTGCCACACCGCTACCTAAACCCTACCCTCGGCTACAGGGGCGGCCAGAGAAACAGAAAGCGGAGAGAGCTGGCACCTAAACAGGGAGGCGTGCGGGGAGAAAGCAAGCTTCGGTCAAGATTCTCACCCCTCTCACACGCCGACCTCACTCTCCTAAGAAGGAATCCTCAGCATCCGCCTTCCTCTCTGAAATGAAATTCTTAGGAGCGAGCGTTTGGCACAGCAGTTAAGTCACCGGGGACCCCTGCATCGAGTATGAGAGCATCGGTGATTCCAATCCAGCTTCATGCTAATGGCCACACCGAGACAGTGGTACTTGGGTCCCTCCCAGCCACACGGGAGACCCAGATGGAGTTCTGAGCTCCTGGCTAGAGTCTGGGCCAGCCCTGCCTGTTTCCCGCATTTGGGGAGTGAACCAGCAGATACCTCCCACTCTCTCTCTCTCTCTCTCTCTCTCTCTCTCTCTTTCTCTCTTTCTCTCTTTCTCTTTTTCTCTCTCTCTCTCCCTCCCCTCGCCTTTCAAATAAATATAATTTTAAAAATTTCTAAGAGGAAATTCTTGATATATCATCTACCTACACGTATGACTTTTTTTTAAAGTCAACATAATGTCCTATCTATAATATAAAGAAAAATAAAGAGAAAGCAATTGATATTAGATTTAAATATGTGAATACTAGTACATAACTAGCGTAGAAGAGCCAGACACTTCTACGTTTACTTAAAATTACTGTGAATGCAACAGCTGCAGATTTGGTCTTGATGTAGTTTTAGTTCAATTAGTGATTGAATATTACAAGAACTGTTGCTGTCGGAAATGAGCATTTTCAGAATTATGAACAATTATTGGTCAAATTCCAAACTAAACAAAATCCCATTCCCCTTTGATTTCATAGAGTAGCTATAATCCTAGACAATTAAGTATATATCAAAATCATGTGGGAAGTACTTTATTTATAAAACAATTACCTTCTGGGCTCAGCTAATTACTTGTAGGATTTTCATCAAACTGCATTTCCAGCATGATTTTCCAAAGGCATATATGGGGCACAGAATGTGTGTTGTGGGGGCTGATTCAGTGCATTTCAGGAAACAGAGCATCCTTGATCTCCAGCCCCTAAAATTCCAAGTGCACCCTCCAGTCATTGTGACAAACACAAATGCCCACGTGGATTTCCGAAACACGCCCCAGCAGCACGACTCCATTGCGAATCAAATGTTTGAAGCGACCCCAGGAAATAATTAGCAGGAAGTGTGTGTGCCTTAACTCTATGGAGGGCATGCATAGTTGAGTAGCATAAAGGAAACTGACATGAAAAACACTAAGGCACAATACAAGAAGTTACACACACACACACACACACACAAATCCTTCCCTCCAAGACAGTTATAAAATCTACACAGTTCAATCCCGAGTCATCTAAGAGAGCCAGGACTACCCAAGCCCAGAGAGGATTTAATGATAACTTCATGGTGGCAGTTATTAATCCAAATAACTTTAGGTGAACTGGACACATATCAGTTTGTCAAAGGTCAGTCCACTGAAAGTCAAGTCTGTAAATAGCCAGTTCACCAAAAGAAATATACCCTAAGCTAATTCGCTGACATATTAATTCACCCCAAACCTGCTGGAGCAGTTCACTCCAGTAATTTCACTAGAAGCTTTAGTTATGTCACTGTCGGCCTCCCAGTCCCTGCTATTTGGCACTTTGCATCTAAGTAATAAGAGGATCAAGTGTTCTTCAAATTTCACCCATTCATGCATGGCAGAGACTTCATAAAAAATAAGGTAGGCTTCTCTCTGCAAATATATTTAGCCCACTCTTTCCTATTATTCTTCACTTGATCTTAGCCAAAAGGCCAAGAAGCAATTCCCTATTATTCTTTTCTTTTTAAAAGATTTATTTATTTATTTGAAAGTCAGAGTTACACAGAGAGAGGAGGGGAGGGAGGGAGGGATGGAGAGAGAGAGAGAGAGAGAGCGAGAGAGAGGTCTTCCATCCGCTGGTTCACTCCCCAACTGGCCATAACGGCCGGAGCTGCTCCTATCTGAAGAGTTTCTTCTGGGTCTCCCACAGGGATGCAGGGGCCCAAGGACTTGGGCCAACTTCTACTGTTTTCCCAGGCCATAGCAGAGAACTGGATTGGAAGTGGAGCAGCCGGGACTTGAACTGGCACCCATACGGGATGCCGGCACTGCAGGAGGTGACCTCACCTGCTACACCACAGCGCTGGCCCCTCCCTATTATTCTTAATCATAGCTCTGTGAATAAGCTCTAATAAGCGCTTGGCGTGTGTTTCAAATTTCAGACTTCTTTCATTTGTTGTCACATACATGAAAGAACAGTTTGCCTTTTCGTCACAGTTTTACACCCATTTGCCCCTCACCACTGCCCCTGACTTTGTCAGCTGATATTTTTGTCTGCATGTCAGTTTTTATACATCCACGCGTCTGGAAACTAGCAAAAAATCCTTTTCACGCGATGAGTCTCTAAACAAATATTGGAACGTGGCTGTCGTCCAAGCTAGGCGCAAGCCCTCAGAACGGAGCGGGAATAGTCCACGTGGAAGGGCAACGCACCCATTGGCTTGTGAAATGCTCCACGTGAAGACAAGCCCCTGGAAGATGAGACTGGAAGGCAGACATCGGAATGAGCTACACTGCAAGTGCTGGGGGGGGGGGGGGGGGAGCCAAGTGAAAAAAGAAACTGAAAAAAGAAAGAATCCTCAAAGATGATTGAAGCAATCCATACGAGCCACATCACAAACTGCAAAAGCAGTTCACAGAGGGAAGCGCTCAGTCAATCAATCCCTTGGTCAGTTGGTCATCCTAGAAGCTGATGTGTTAGGACACTCTTTTTTAGTGAACTTTTTAAGTGAAGAGAGCTGGTGTGCATCCCTCAAGAAGCAAAGTGATGGGCGGAGGGGAGCCAGAAATACAGGCGTGCAGAAGCAGGCGTGGGGAGTGCCTGTCCCAGCACAGCCCCTTAGATGCGGGCTCATTTCTGACCTGCACCTCTCTGTACATCCCCACAGCAGAGCCCAGCCTCAGACTAGCGTAGCCACCCAGTAACCCGTGACTCCCACACCAATTCTTGCTTTCATTCCTCACTGGAACGCTTCTGGTTATAAATGAGTTCCCCAGTCACTTTCCTGCAGAGAGAGAATTTGTGGGCCAAGGGTCGTGAGTACCTGGTCACTTGGTGGACATAAATCTCAATGCATAATAATAAATGGACATCATTGTTTTTGTCTATATTTTATGAGCTTCGTAAGTGTGGGTTAGCATGACGGAGTCCAGTCAACCTTAGGACCCTGGGAAGATTAATTTTTCACAGAGTCTGAGAGTAATGGCCAGACCTAGGTCTGCCCTGAATTCATCCAGTTGATTCTACACACTTATATTTCTGTAATCCACAGTTGAGGAAGATTCTACATTTAAAGGGTGAACCTGACATAACTGCAGACAAAGAGAATATAACCTTTTTAGTATGTATTTTATGTGATATCTCTAGAGTGACAGCTGGGTGTTCAAAGCCACAGCAGCCTGGAGGTCTAAGCCAGGACACAGTAGTGCAGTAAACAGTATTCCTCCGGATCCAGCTTCACCCTGCTCTTGTGAGCTTTCCGCCTTTGCATGCTTCATCCCACTCCCCGCCAACATGCACACGTACACACATGTACACACAGACGTGCATTACACACACGCGCACCCCACCACATGTTGACAGGAGCTCTGGTGCAGTTCCTGTGTTTTAAAGGGGAGCATGCCTTGGGGCCAGCGCGGTGGTGTAGTGGGTAAAGCCAGTGCCTGCAGTGCTGGCATCCCATAGGGTGCTGGTTCAAGACCCAGCTGCTCCATTTCCGATCCAGCTCTCTGCTGTGACCCGGGAAGACAGTGGAGGATGGCCCAAGTCCTTGGGACCCTGTACTGCATGGGAGAGCGGGAAGAAGCTCCTGGCTCCTGGCTTCAGATCGATGCAGCTCCAGCCATTGCGGCCATCAGGAGAGTGAACCAGTGGATGGAAGATCTCTCTCTGTCTCTCCTTCTCTCTCTGTGTAACTCTGAATTTCAAATAAATAAATAAATCTTAAAAAAAAAAAGAAGAAGAAGAAGAAGAAGAGCTCCTCTGAGTTTGCACTGCCCTCGCCCTGCCCTGCTCCGTGCCTGCATTCACTTTGCTGCTGTAACAAAATGCCCGTGACTGGGTCATTTCTGAAGAACAGAAATGCAGTTCTCACGTTTCTGGAGGCTGGCAAGTCAAGCTCAAGCGCCAGCACTTCCATATCTGGGGAGGCTGCTCACTGCTTTCAAGGTGGCACTTGGCAGCTGTGTTCTCCCGTGCCAGAGGCGAAGGGCTCTAGGGGACTCTCTTGCATCTCTTTTATGAGAGCAGGTGTGCATTCCCCAAGGCGGAGTGACATACTCACTTCCCGAAAGGCGCCTCCTGCCACTTACCACTGTCCCATCAGGTATTGTTTCAACACCTGTGTTTTGGAGGGTCCTATACACACACAGACAAAGCAACTCGCTTCAGCTCCGTCTGCTGATTCCTTGTGTTGCTCACGGCCGGGGCTGCCAGTGAGGGTGCCGCTCTCCTCGCCCAGGGCAGCCTTCTGCTCCTGGACGTCTCCCCCTAGTTCTCCAGCTGGAGCTAGGGCTACCAGCACGTTGCAGGTCCTCAGAGTGCTCTGGCTGCCCAAGCACCAAGCCTGGCCTCACTGCTGTCTCGCTAGACCTGCTGTGCACAACAGAGGGTGCGAAGTACTTTGTTCTCTTCTCCTTTGCATCACAGAGCTCAAAGGCCCCAGAGTGCCAACTCAGGTTTCCAAGGAGCTCTGCCCACAGTCCACAGGGACTCATTTCACACTCCAGGTCGAGCAGTGACCACTGCTATGCAGAACTGGAACATACAGAAGCTCAGGGGGCAGCAGACAACCAAGAAAATGACGCAGAACCACCCAACCCAAGAAGACGGAGCATTAGCACCAGGCCCTTGGCTACCCTTGCGATGTCCTGTCCCATCTGCAGGGAAATGAAAGTGAGAGTTACCACCCAGCCCCTCTGAATGACATAGACTTTCATAATCTCAAAAAAAAAAAAAAAGGTGGCATTTCATCCACTGATGTAGTTTGATGTGTATGTTTGCCTCAAAGTACGAGAGCATCAAAGGTCCCAGTACTGTGAGTATAGTCACGCTCCATGGATTGTTTAGCTGTCTCCCTAAAGTCACAGGCAGACAAAACCCTTTAGGTGGTATAAGGAGACATACCAGAGACATACCAGATCTACTTGGCCCCATTTAAGTTGCATCCAATCTTGTGTTACCCTCGGTGAGCAGGTGAGGAAAAGAGCTCCCCCGATGCCTCTCCCTTTTCTGGAACCTTCAATAAGACCTCAGTGGGGTTCAGCGCTGCCTGAGCCTGCCCCAGCCTCCGTGTCTGGTACCAATGGCTTCTCAACCACTCCCCTGCTTTATCACATTTCTGTAAATAACCACATGCACTCACACATCCCCCCACACACACACGCACACATGCACACACTCACACACACTTTTTCACCCTGGGTCCAGGCAATTTCCGAGGCCGCTGGCTGGGCCTGCTGCTGCTTTGCTGATTACCGGTTGCTCACTGCAGGCCTCACGTTGCAAACCTAGAGAATGTTCCCCGGCTCCGCTCTGCTGCTCCAGCCGGCGCAGGTGCTCAGAGCAGCGATCTGAGGGTTCTGCGACCCTCTCCCTGTCCAACCTCTCCTTCATTGCACATGCCTATCTGTCTCATTCTGCCTCCAAACCAAGTAAGGAGAAGGCTCTCCTATTTAGGGTTGACCTCACCCCTTCCTCCCTTTTTTAAAAAATTTATTTATTTGAGAGGCAGAGTTACAGAGACAGGGGCGGGGGGAGAGACAGAGGTCTTCCATCTGCTGGTTCACTTCCAAGATGGCCACAAAGGCCAGAGCTGGGCCAATCCTAAGCCAGGATCCAGGGTTTCCCTCGCGGGTGCAGGGGCCCAAGCACTTGAGCCATCTTCCACTGCTTTCCCAGGCCGTAGCAGAGAGCTGGACTGGAAGTGGAGCAGCCGGGACTAGAACCGGCACCCGTATGGGATGCCGACACTCAAGCAGTGGCTTTACCAGCTACACCACAGCATCCGCCCACACCCGGTGCCTTTTAAGGCAAGCAAAAGGATTTTCTCCTCACCTTGCTGCTAGATTTCCAAATTAATTTTAAAAGAGAATGCAATTTCTGGGGCTGTCCTTCCTCAAAGGACATGTTTTATTACCTCTGCAGAACGCGTACTGGAGATTGGTCTACAGAGGAAAAAAATATCTGTGTCTGTTTTGTTTAATTCCCAGGATCGCTGAGGGCATGGGCGGCCTGGCAACCTGCTGCAGGCCTCCTCCTCTGAGTGCCATTTACAATGTAAGCAGGCGAGCAGGGCACATCCTGGAGCAGCAGCAACCTCTCCGTACAAAGCACTGTTTTGCCTCAGGCCAAGCACGGTCACCCTGATGGACGCTTTTAAACAGTGTCTAGCATCTTGCTCCAACCACAGTCCTTGGTCGCCAATGATGAAAAAGAACACAGGGGTTAAGGCCAGTGCTGTGGTGTAGTGGGTAAAACTGCCGCCTGCAGTGCCGGCATCCCATATGGGCACTGGTTCAAGTCCTGCCTGCTCCACTTTTGATCCAGCTCTCTGCTATGGCTTGGGAAAGCAGTTGAAGATGGCCCAAGTTCTTAGGCCCCTGCACCCAGGTAGGAGACCTTGAAGAGGCTCCTGGCTCTTGGCTGCAGATAGGCCCAGCTCTGGCCACTGCAGCCATTCGAGGAGTGAACCAGCAGATGGAAGACCTCTGTGTGTGTGTGTGTGTAACTCTGCCTTTTAAATAAATAAATCTTAAAAAAAAAAAAAAAGACCAAGAGTTTGTCCCTCTCCACACAGACACACACACACACAGGTTTTGGGGGAAGTGTGTCATCTCAGTCTGCTTTGTGTGGCTGTAACAGAATGTTACAAACAAAAGAAGTTTACTTGACCCATGGTTCTGGAGGCTGAAGTTCAAGGACGAGGGTCTGCCTCTGGTGAGGGCCTTCTTGCTGCTTCAGAACATGGTGAAAGGCAACTTGTGGGTGAGATAAAGCCATCAAGAGAGGGCCCAACTTACTTCTATAACAAACTTATTCTTGTTATAACAAACCCACACACCTGGGGCCGCCATTGTGGTGCACTGGGTTAAAATGCCACCTGTGACACCACCAGACTCCCATATAAGCTCCACTTCCGCCCCAGCTCCCTGCTAATGCATCTGGGAAAAGCAGTGGGAGATGGCTCAAGTGTTTGGGTCCCTGCACCCACGTGGGAGGTCCAGATGGAATTCCAGGCTCCTGGCTTTGGCTGGCCCAGTCCCAGCTGTTGTGGCCATTTGTTCACTCCTCAGAAGGCTGAAACTGCTGGAGCTGTGCCAATCCAAAGCCAGGAACCAGGAGCTTCTTCTGGGTCTCCCACTTGGGTTCAGGGGTCCAAGCACTTGGATCATCTTCTACTGCTTTCTCAGGCCACAGCAGAGAGCTGGATGAGAAGTGGAGCAGCCGGAACTTGAACGGGCACCCGTATGGGATGCTGGCACTGCAGGCAGTGGCTTTACCGGCTAGGCCACAGCGCCGCTCCCAAAGCTCTACTTCTCAACACTGTTCATTAGGGACAGAATTTCCAGCACACGCACTCCAGGGACACGCTGGGACCACAGCGCGTGCCTTCCAGAAGTGCAGCTCCTTTTATTGCTGCCCAAGCCTGGACCCCTGCCTTGTGAGGGAGGCACAGAAACAGAGAGGCACCTGAATACGTCTCTGACCGGGGGGCTCCGGAGTTTTCCCTGATCTGGGGGATTCTCAAGTCAGGGTGGGGAAGGGAAGTGAGGTGAGGAGAGGGAGCAGCTCTGTTGCACGGCGGCCAGAGCAGATCTCTTCTTCGCAGCAGGAAATGCTAAAATCCACGCACAGGAGTCACAGCACTGCTGTTCCCGGCATCTGGGGGACTCCTCCCCATACCCTCAACCAAAACCCAGACACGGGCTCCCTGGCTTTCCCCTGGAGAGGGGCCGAGTCCATTGAGTCCCAGCAGTGCTGTGGGCTTCGAGGGTGACATGGTGGAGAGTGTGGGGGCCTGAGGTCGCACCTGGGCTTCCCTCACAGCCCTCTTCCC
Source organism: Sylvilagus floridanus (assembly GCA_949820135.1). Classification (NCBI taxonomy): domain Eukaryota; kingdom Metazoa; phylum Chordata; class Mammalia; order Lagomorpha; family Leporidae; genus Sylvilagus; species Sylvilagus floridanus. The sequence continues at coordinate 128,653,398 of OX463225.1, forward strand.
TCCCTTAACATCGCCTTAGTCCACGTTTGCCATAGGGTGGTGAGAGGGGTGGGGACAACCATCCCCAATTCCTGCCAAGCACAAGACACATAGCTGCATGTGGGCCACTGTGTGACAGCACAGCGCCTTCCAGGATTGGGGTGGCAGCGGACACCCATGCTGGGGGTGGCGAGAAGAGTCGGTTAGGGCCGGCGCCATGGCTCAACAGGCTAATCCTCCGCCTTGCGGCGCCGGCACACCGGGTTCTAGTCCCGGTCGGGGCGCCTGATTCTGTCCCGGTTGCCCCTCTTCCAGGCCAGCTCTCTGCTGTGGCCCAGGAGTGCAGTGGAGGATGGCCCAGGTGCTTGGGCCCTGCACCCCATGGGAGACCAGGAAAAAGCACCTAGCACCTGGCTCCTGCCATCGGATGAGCGCGGTGCGCCGGCCGCAGCGCGCCATCGGCGGCAGCCATTGGAGGGTGAACCAACGGCAAAAGGAAGATCTTTCTCTCTGTCTCTCTCTCTCTCACTGTCCACTCTGCCTGTCAAAAAAAAAAAAAAAAAAGAGTCGGTTAGGTGCCCCATAACAAAGAGAGGCCACACAAGGCCATCTTCGCGCAATGGCATCTTCCATCTAAGGGATGTCACAGGCATGGGACCCCTGTTGACCTTTGTGGCGCCTGTCCACAGTACTGCAGAGGCCTCCAAGCACCAGGCACAGCACTCTGCCATCTCTACAGCCCAACCCAAGGCCCCCCCTGCCATGTCTCCTCCCTCCACACCAGGTCTCTGTACCCTGAGGTCGTTGGGGGCCTGTGAGGTGGTTCTCAAACCGCTCATTCAGCTACAATGTTTCCACTCTGGCACAGTGCCACATGCGGGCTGTGGGGGCTTCTGAAAGATCCCGTGGTCATCCTCACTCTAAGCTGCACCTAGGGGAGTAGAGCACAACCTTCTTATCTCAGACCTCCTTTCCCTCAAACTGCCCAGAAGTTTCTTTTTTTTTTTTTTAAAGATTTTATTTTATTTGAGAGGTAGAGTTACAGACAGTGAGAGGGAGAGACAGAGAGAGAGAGGTCTTCCTTCCATTCATTAACTCCCCAATTGGCCACAATGGTCGGAGCTGCGCCGATCCGAAGCCAGGAGCCAGGAGCTTCTTCCCGATCTCCCATGTGGGTGCAGGACCCCAAGCACTTGGGCCATCTTCCTCTGCTTTTCCAGGCCATAGCAGAGAGCTGGATCGGAAGTGGAGCAGGCGGGACTCAAACCGGCGCCCGTGTGGGATGCCGGCACTGCAGGTGGAGGATTAACTTACTGCGCCACAGCGCCGGCCCCCCAGAAGTTTCCATCCCACATTTCCTACACCCAGCTGCAGGGATGAGATCCTGGGCTGAGCATGGGGTGTTCGGGACTTGAAACCTTCAGGAGGAAGCTGAGCCATAGCCTCACTCTCTTTCCCTTCCTGCTGCTCCTTTCCCTCCCCTGGGAGATGAAAAGCCTTGTCTTGCATCCATGCTGCACACACGGCTGGTTTGCAACATGGTAAGTGCAGATCCGTGCCAGACTCGTGCATCCCGTTGCTTCCTTCATTGGGAAAGTCTCAGGACACACACACACACACACACACACACACACACACCAGTGCCAGCGCAACTGCACAGTGCTCACAGCGCCGGCGGTGAGTTACACGCTAGATCAGCTCCTTTTCTCAGTAATGAACAGGTCTCAGGGGCGGCTTCTTTTGTCCCCATTCCTATCTCTTCTGTGGTCTGTGGATAAATTGTATGCCCAGCTTCCTTCCGCGTTGGTTTTGATGTTCAAGGTCAGCTTTTGGAATTTAAAAGACCTCTCCACTCTCGTTCCATGTCTTTCAAGACTTGTTTCACTGAGGAGTAAAGCAGCCCCATTCGACAATGCAGCTGACTGCTTTGTCCCAGCCTGCATCTGCGCTCGTCCTGAGAATCGCTTTATAAAAATCATGGCTGAGAAACGGGTGAGAAAAAGACGGTAGTTCTAGCTCTTCAATATTTAGTTTTTCATTGTGTTTCCTATCTGCCTGGTTAGAAAGTTGTATGGCTTTAAGGTGGAGGTTTATGCTATGAACAATAATTAATTTTCTTTATTTTTTAAAGATTTGTTTGTTTATTTGAAAGGCAGAGTTACAGAAGGGCAGAGACACAAGATCTTCCATCTGCTGGTTCATTTCCCAAATGGCTGCAACAGCCCAGGATTGGGTCAGGCTGACGCCAGGAGCCAGAGCCTTCTTCTGGGTCTCCCAAGTGGATGCACAGGGGCCCAAGCACTTGGGCCAACTTCCACTGCTTTCCCAGGTGCATCAGCAGGGAGCTGGATCAGAAGTGGAGCAGCCAGGACTTGAACCAGAGCCCACAGGGGAGGCCGGTGTTGCTTGTGGACGCTTTACCAGCTATGCCACAATGCCAGTCCCAAGAATTAATTTTCTTTTTTTTTTTTTGGTCAGGCAGAGTTAGACAGTGTGAGAGACAGAGACAGAGAGAAAGGTCTTCCTTCCATTGGTTCACCCCCAAAATGGCCGCTACGGCCAGTGTGCTGTGCTGATCCGAAGCCAGGAGCCAGGTGCTTCCTCCTGGTCTCCCATGCAGGTGCAGGGCCCAAGCACTTGGGCCATCCTCCACTGCCCTCCTGGGCCACAGCAGAGAGCTGGCCTGGAAGAGGAGCTCCTGGGGCAGAATCCAGCACCCCAACCGGGACTAGAATCTGGAGTACTGGCGCCGCAGGGGAGGATTAGCCTAGTGAGCCGCAGTGCCGGCCAAGAATTAATTTTCTAAGCATTCAGATCACTCCATGTTTGCCTGGCTCCTTGTGCAGATAACTTTTGGTTACTGATCATTTTGAATTTTCCTCTTTAAAAATATACATAATCAAAAATTGCCAGATTAATATGATATTTATTTACATCACATCAATGTGTAAGGACATGGATAAATGCTTCTTATAACACGCATTGAAAAAAGTGGGTCATAATGTTGGATTGCATTGTGTATGTAACGTTAAAAACAAAAACAAAAATGGATAGGCTTAGGAAAAATCAGTAGAAAGAAATGCATTTCTTTACATTTTTACATACATAACATTCCTTAACATGTCCCTGTTGATTTACAGTTTGAGCAACCCACAAGTCTTCATTACATGTTGCCTTACCTTGCTCTCTAAATGGTTTATCTCCCCAGTTTCTTTTCCAAGAGTCTTTTCTGCAATATTTTAATGATCTTAGAAGGTAATCAGTTGGGGCCAATGCTGCGACACAGTGGGTTAATCCTCCACCTTCGGCGCCGGCATCCCACACGGGCGCTGGTTCCTGTCCCGGCTGCTCCTCCTCCAACCCAGCTCTCTGTTGTGGCCTGGGAAAGCAGTAGAAGATGGCCCTTGGACCCCTGCACCCTCGTGGGAGACCTGGAAGGCAGAGGAGAAGGAGGAAGAGGAGGCTGGTTCTGCCTGCGACAGCCCAGCAGAGCTGCCACAAGGAAAATTATGAGGCGAATTAAACTTTAATTTGATTTTTATTTGGTTTCAGCAACCAATAAAGGCCCAGCCCTTTTCCAAGCCCTGTCACGGGTTGGAGGAATGCTTTGAGAACATCTGTTTTATTAACAGCAGCGACAATAAAGCCAAGCCTCTATTTGCAGAGGGGGCGCCTTCGGGCCCTCCAAGCACTTCCTCGATCTTATCTGCTCGCTGGTCCAAACAGCAACTCCAGAGAAACCGCCCTCACCTGCAGTGAAGCTTAGCTGCTGAGCTCTCCTGCAGCTCTGCCCACTGCTCTGTCCTCTGACCAGCAAGGTGGAGACCAGCCACAGTGAGTGGAGACGTGTCTGTGTCCTGATTCCACACCGCCTGGGGCCGGGCTGCATTCGCTGGCTTCTCACGGCTTAGCAAGATGGGTGAGCCCAGGGAAGAGATGGGAAATCACTTCTGGGTGGCACAGAATTCCGTTTTTCTGAAAATAGAAATATAGAAATGTCCTATTCTCCCCCCAATCTCTCCTTTTTCCTGCTCATCCTGCAGAGATGCATAAATTATGTAAAAAGTAAAGATGAAATTTATCCTAATTTCTTGACAGATCATAAAATTTCCAAATTGGTTGTAGTTTAGGTTTCAAAAGGGCTGCTTTAGGCTCTATAGGCCCAATGGGGTAACCAAACACTGTGTGGGATATTACTTGGCCAGGAAAAGGAACCAAGCATGTGGTTTGTTGTGGCTGAGTCTTAAAAGGATGCTCAGTTGGCGGGCTCCGTGGCTCACTAGGCTAATCCTCCACCTTGCGGGGCCGGCACACCGGGTTCTAGTCCCAGTTGGGGCGCCAGATTCTGTCCCGGTTGCCCCTCTTCCAGGCCAGCTCTCTGCTGTGGCCCAGGAGTGCAGTGGAGGATGGCCCAAGTGCTTGGGCCCTGCACCCCATGGGAGACCAGGAGAAGCACCTGGCTCCGGGCTTCAGATCAGCGCGGTGTGCCGGCCGCAGCACACCAGCCGTGGCAGCCATTGGAGGGTGAACCAACGGCAAAAGGAAGACCTTTCTCTCTGTCTCTCTCTCTCTCACTGTCCACTCTGCCTGTCAAAAAATTAAAAAAAAAAAAAAAAAAAAAAAAAAAAAAAAAACATGCTCAGTGAAGGAAGCCAGTCATCAGTGACAACAGCTTGCATGGACCAGAGTAGGTTGTTGGTTGTGAGGGCCTGGAGCTAGAGAGGAATGGGGAATGACTACTAACAGGTGTGTTTTGGGGTGATGCTGGGGGGTTGATGAAAATACCATGCTCAGGGCTGGCGCTATGGTGAATCCTCCACCTGCATCACCAGCATCCCACATGGGCACCGGTTCAAGTCCCGGCTGCTCCTCCTCCAATCCAGCTCTCTGTTGTGACCTGGGAAAGCAGTAGAAGATGGCCCAAGTCCTTGGGCCCCTGCACCCATGTGGGAGACCCAGATGAAGCTCCTGGCTCCTGGCTTTGGATTGGCCCAGCTCTGGTTGTTGCAGCCATTTAGGGAGTGAACCAGAGCAAGGAAGACCTTTCTCTTTCTCCCTCTGTCTATAATTCTGCCTCTCAAACAAATAAAATATTTTTAAAAAATAAAAAGAAAATGCCACCTTCCTCCTGAAGCCCCCGGAGGTCAGCAGCTTCTCCCCCCCTGCCCCCAGAGGCCCAGGGTTCACATCTGGGACAGGGCCGCATTCCAGGCCAGGAGGAACACAACCTGGGAACTACTGGAAGACAGCAGAAAGGACTTCCCTCCCCTCTCCTCCCTGGGGTCTCTATAGCAACAGCTAGAGAGTGGCCAGGTATTCCAGCTATGCGGCCTGGGCCACTCGTGTTACAGGGCCTCCCGAGGGACACTAGATCATAAACACGGCGAGGCCTACAACAACACGTGCAGTGCCTGGGATAATGGGGACTCAACCAACAGTTCATGCACTTACGCAACCAATTTTCCCGTTGAATTACTGTCTGAATGAGTCAGCTGCTTCCTTTTTACATAATTCCATTCTCTTTTCATCTTCTTCCTTCCTTCTCCTGACATACAAATAATCTAAGACTTCCAGGGCACTGTTGCAACTCTGACAATTCCACACACACCACCAGGCGCCACCAGCTTGCTTCTGTCTAAGGAAACTCAGAGCCGGGTTTGGCCATTTTGAAATGAACCAACAGGCTGGCACTGTGGCATAGAGGGTAAAGCCACCGCCTGCAGTGCCGGTGTTCCGTGTGGGTGCTGGTTCGAGTCCCGGCTGCTCCTCTTCTGATCCAGCTCTTTGCTCTGGCCTGGGAAAGAAGTAGAAGATGGCCCAAGTGCCTGGGCCCCTGCTCCTGCGTGGGAGACCCAGAAGAGGCTCCTGTTTTCTGCCTTTGGATTAGTCCAGCTCCAGCGGTTGCACCCATTTGGGGAGTGAAACAGTGGATGAAGATCTCTATCTCTCTCTTTCTCTCTCTCTCTCTCTGTCTCTCTCTCTGTCTCTGTAACTGTGCCTGTCAAATAAATAAATCCTTAAAAAAAAAGAAAAGAAAGGAAATCAGGCCCGGCTCAGACGTTCGCTGAACGACTCAGTGCCTGCTAGGTGGACCGGTTCATGGAGATGGAGTGGGAGGAGCCCACAGCCTAGCGGGGAAGCTGATGTGGAAGCGACTTGTTACCCTGCAGTGTGGCAAGAGCTGCAGCTGAGAGGTAAAGGACAGACAGCACTGGGAAAGGCTCCACGGGAGAGGATGGAGAAAGTCCCCGTGGGAAGGATCCTCTGTCTTCCTTACTCCATGGGAGACTATGCAGGGGGCCCCAGAGCATTTGGTGGCGCCCCTTAGGATGAAGTGGGGTAGAGGTTCCTCAGCTCCACCCAAAGATGCAGAGCACCTACCAGGGATAACCTCATGGACCACAGAAGCTCCTGCTAACTGAAGAAGCAGTGCAGTCATAAGAATGCTCTTTGAGTGTAGTATGCGGGATGTGCCCACTGCTTCCTTAGGCTCCTATGACAGCAGTCGTCCTAACTAGAAGGGACGGTCGCCACAGGTGTACGCCTCAGAGCACGGCTCCTTAAGGCAGTCGTAAGCTCCTGCCTGACCTGCCTGGCTGCTGCTCCCTTGCTGTGGGTTTTTACCACCTGGACCACCAGCCTCAGTTGGTCCTTGCTCCCTACAACAGACCCGAGATCAGAAGGGCAACCCAAAGATATGGCAGTGTAGCTGCAATGCTGATCTTTGCCCCTGTGCATGGGCGTTTTTCTTTATGGGCCAAAGACTTAATCATTGTGCATCTTTTGACATAAAGTTGGAAAGAAGCGGAGCCATTGCTGAGAGACTTTTCATTTCATTCAGCAAGACGCGATGCGTTTTCTGAAACCGCAGAGGAGTTAAACAGCTTCTATTATTTCCTCTCTCACAAAAAGAGCTGCACAGAGCTAAGCTGTCTGATCGTAACTCAGGCACGGGAAATCTTTCTGGCAGATCCTGGTGAGTCCTCTCTTGGACGGCTAACAGAGAAAGGAGCCGTCCGTAGCCCCTTTCCCTCCAGCACACTTCCCACTGCCCTCATTCCCCGGAGCCGCGAGAGACTCTGCCAGAGCCACGCACCGGGCTTTGAAGAGCGAGGTTTGCTCTGCAGGAGACCCAGAGCGGGTGAAGGGCTTCTCAGCAGCACGTCGCGTGTCGCGGTCGCACCAAGGCTCACGCACACCACGTGTCACTCGCAGCGACACATTTCCTCGTTCTACTTCTCTGCCCTATCTGTTTTTGAAACTTGGCATTTTCTGGACAGCATTGGGTTTACGTGAACAGAGTGCTTAGGAAGGCTGATAATAAGCTAAAAGAGGGGGAAATGAAGGAAGGAGACCGAGGGAAAGGTGAAGGGGAGATTTGAGAAAGAGGAGGAAGAAGTGGATGAAGAAAGTGGAAAAGCGAAGAGTTTGTTTTTTTATAGAAGAGATAATAGCGAGTAAAGCTGCCATCCTATATGGACACTGCTTCGAGTCCCAGCTGCTCCACTTCTGATCCAGCTCTCTGCTATGGCCTGGGAAAGCAGTGGAAGATGGCCCAAGTTCTTGAACCCCTGCGCCTGGGTAGGAGACCTGGAGGAAGCTCCTGGCTCATGGCTTTGGATCAGCACAGCTCCGGCCATTGCAGCCAGTTGGAGAGTGCACCAGCAGATGGAAGATTCTCTCTCTCTCTCTCTCTCTCTCTCTCTCTCACTCTCTCTCTCTCTCTGCCTCTCCTCTCTATGTGTAACTCTGACTTTCAAATAAATAAATAAATCCTTTAAAAAAAATAGCACTGACTTCCTAGCGTGGCTCTGAGCATTAAAGCCTCCTACTGCCTGACCCTTGCGCGTGTGGCCTCCATCAGCAACGTGCCCCCTGGACCCCCAGTAACCTCCTCCTCTCCCTTCACGTCAAACGTCACCACACAGCAAAGCTGTGCTTGATCTCCCTGTATTCCATCCAGCCCGCTCCATCTTTCTGTAACAGCTTAACCAGTTCTATTTCCTTGGTAGTTATCTCCCCTTGCTGTCCTGCATTTATGATCAATTTGTCTTCCCACAAAAGAGTGTCAATTTCACCATCTCGGTGACTTTTTCATTCTTGGGGAGGCAAGCAAGACGTCAGCACTGCTATTGCCTTACAGATCTAAGGTTTGTATTCCAACACCTCCTGGGCACGAGGCAGGTGCTCAATGAGTGATGAATGAATGAATGGGAGCTTCGGGGACTCCTTAAGAAAGGCAAACCAACCAGCCAACTTCCTCCTTCCCCACCCCATCTCGTCACGTCGCTGGAAAGAGGGACATTTTTATTTAATAATGACTTGAGTCAGTTTTCCTTTACTATAATGGAGTACACGAGGTTGGGTACTTTATACAGACGTGAGGTTTCTTTAGTTCACCGGACTGGAGGATCGGGGCATGGTGCTGGCTTCTTTGACGCTGGTGGAAGTCTCACGGTGGCAATGCTAACACAATGGCCGGAAGAAGAGATCCAAAGGCAAGGCAGGAAGCTGGAGAGCCCAGCGTGGAGCCCAGGGCCTGAAGGTCCTTCCACCTGTTCACGCTGCCTGGCTCAGGCCAACCTCCAAGCACGTGAACGCCGACCAGAGCAACACTTCTGTCTCATGGACAAAAGCTGTTTTAATTCACATCGAATGTCAGCTTCCCCCTCCTTTTCGTGATTTTTCCCTACCAGCAAGCATCCCAATGAGAGAAAGAGAGGGAGAGAAAGAGAGAGAGAGAGAGAATATGCCATCACAGGAATCCTTTTTACTTTAATTGTGATCCTTTGGGGACAAAACTGCCATATGTCAGGCGACAACAGTGACGATTTCTTTCCCGCCTCCCAGAGGAGGGCAAAGATGAATCCGGCGATAAAAGGAGGCACGTGGTGTGAGGCAGAGCCGACGTGAGACCCAGCACGGGGGCCACGGGGCCACAGGGCCACGCCATTCTCTGCCCGCACTTGCATCCTGGGGCGGCGGCAGTCAGGACGCGGGCTGTCCTGCAGCCGTGGCGGCTCCTCCTGGGTTTGGACTTTCTGCCATCTCTCTCAGTGATTCAGGCAGGGGAGGTTGAGGAACTAACAGGAAAGAACAACGGAAAAGAGGAGCAGAGGAAGACGCAAAACCCAGGCGGAGGGAGAGGAGCACAAACGGGCTAAGCTCATTAATGACCCCAGCCACGGGGACCAGGGGGATCTTTTCCACTCAGTTTTTGGTCGGTTTAGAACAGTGGCTCTCAGAACATCACTTCCAGGAACTCAATTGTTTGATGGTAATTTCTACCCAGCATAACTTAGGTTGTATAGTAAAGAAATTGGACTTTTTCCCGGGTTCTTGGCATGGAGCTTCCAACACCCTTAGTATTTTTTTCTTTTAAAGATTTTATTTATTTAAGAGGTAGAGTTACAGACAGAACCAGGGAGAAATAGAAAGATCTTCCATACCCTGTGCACTCCTCAAATAGCCGCAAAGGCCAGAGCTGGGTCAATCCAAAGCCAAGAGCCAGGAGCTAGGTGCTTCTTAAGGGTCTCCGAGGTGGGTGCAGGGGCCCAAGCATTTGGTCCATCCTCTGCTGCTTTCTCAGGCCATAACAGAGAGCTGGATCAGAAGAGGAGTAGCCGGTTCTCAAACCACAGTCCATATGGGATGGCCGTGCGGCAGGCGAATGCTTAACCTACTGTGCCACAGCGCCAGGGGCCACAACCTTGGTGTTTCTGAGCAGTGTACGTGTCTTTGTTATTCGTGAGCCCCTTGGATCACTATGCTATTGCTATCTTTGCGCTCATGAAGTGACTACTGGTAGACCCCCTAGCAAGCTTCGGGATGGGAGCTGGTCACAGGAAGACCAGTCACCTGATTAGAAGCTTAAGTCTTCAAGCAGATGAGTGTGGAGGGAGGAGAGGGAGGTGGAGATTGGGTTGATGGTAGTGCCTAGGCTTCATTAGGTATGCACCGATCAGAACTCTGGACACTGAAGCTCGGTGGGGCTTCCCAGCTTGTAAACACATGGGCGCGCTGGGTGAGTGGGCTGCCAGGTCCACAAGGGGAGGCCACCAAGGCTCTCTACCCAGGACTGTCTCACCCCTCACCCTGTGTGTCATTCCATTTGGCGGATCCTGATCTGCATCCTTTCCAATAAAGCTACAGTCTTGAGTCCAGCACTTTTCTGAGGCTCTGAGCCATTCCAGCGAATGATAGTGCATGAAGAGGCTGCAAGGGCTCCCGAATCTGTAGTGAGTCACCCAAAATTGCACGAGGGGCGCTGGCTCTGCCATCCCATATGGGCACCAGTTCGAGCCCCGGCTGCTCCACTTCCCATTCAGCTCCCTGCTCATGCACCTGGGAAAGCAGTAGAAGATGGCTCAAGTGCTTGGGCCCCTGCGCCCATGTGGGAGACCCAGAGGAAGCTCCTGGCTCCTGGCTTCACATCAGTCTAATTCTGGCCATTTAGGGAGTGAACCAGCAGACGGAAGATCTCGCTTGTGCTCGCTCTCTCTCTCTCTCTCTCTCTCTCTCTCTCTGTGTGTGTGTGTGTGTGTGTGTGTGTAACTCTGCCCTTCAAATAAGTAAATAAATCTTTTAAAAAAAAAAAAGTGCACATGGCCTGGCACTGCCTAAACTTGTGGTTGAAGTTGGGGCAGTCCTGAGAGCACCATGCCCTTGACTTGTGGGCTGCACTAACTCCAAGTGGTTAGTGCCAGGATTTAACTGCTGGCCCCGGTGGGTAGCAGAACACCCACCGTGTTCAACTGAACATAGATGTCAACTCTGGGGAAAGCTCCCTTGGCTTCCTCGGAAGCCTCAGTGGCTCCCTCTGTGACCTTGCATAGTGATCCGCTGATGCCTCGATTACATGCACACCATATTTTTGTAACTGTGGTTTTTCTGTTAAAGGGTCTGTTCCTCCCCTCCCCCCAGTCACATGGACCCCTGATAGCAGGATGGTGTGCTACTCTCTCAGTACCCGGCACCTGACACTGTACCTGGTACACAGTGGGCACTCCGTGAATGTCAGGGGAGTAGATGAATCATGAAAACACATCTTTGATAAGAATGGGAAGAGGAGAGGGAGGAGGAAGAGAAGTGGGAGTGTGGGTGGGAGGGCGAGTATGGTGGGAAGAATCACTATGTTCCTGGGGCTGGCGCTGTGGCATAATGGGTAAAGCCACTGCCTGCAGTGCAGGCATTTCATATAGGTACTGGTTCGAGTCCCGGCTGCTCCACTTCCAATCCAGTTCTTTGCTATGGCCTGGGAAAGCAGTGGAAGATGGCCCAAGTCTTTGAGCCCTTGTACCATGTGGGAGACCCAGAAGAAGCTCCTGGCTCCTGGCTTCAGATCGGCACACCTCTGGCCATTGCAGCCATCTGAGGAGTGAACCAGCGAATGGAAAACTTCTCTCTCTCTCCCTCCCTCTCTCCCTCTCTTTCTCTCTCTCTGTAACCCTGTAGAGTATTCACATAAATAAATAAATCTTAAAAAAAAAAAAGGGTCTGTGGGAGGAGTTATCTGGCCCAGTGGTTAAGACACCAGTGTCCTGCACTGGAATGCCTGGGTTCAAGTCCTAACTCCGGCTCCTGACTCTGCTTTCCTGCTAATGCAGAGCCTGGGAGGTGGTAGTGATGGGTCATGTAGATGGGTCCCTGCCACTACATGGAAGACCTGGATGGAGTTCCAGGGTCCTGGCTCCAGCCCCCACCCAGTCCTAGTGATTGTGAGCACTTGGGGAGTGAACCGCCGGACGGTTGCTCTGTCTGTCTCTCTCCCTCTCTTTCCGTTTGTCTGGCAAACAGTTATAATGACAAAGGGCCTGTGGGGTGTGGGGGCAGCTATAGGTGCAAGGGATAGAATTCAGAAGCAGGGGTTCAGTGAGACAGAACCTGCCCAGGTGGCTACTTCACACACCTCGGTGCACATTTGAGGGCTGGAGCCGGAGGAGAAGACACAGTGAACGGTCCTAGGGAAACTGCCCATGCCCTGCGCGACGAAGAGGAAGCCACAGCCACCCTGCAGAAACTGCCAATTTTGTAGAGAAAGCTGGCAAACAGTTTTGTTCATCTTTGACCACCAGGGCTGCAATTCAGTTCGGCTATGCACAATTTCACATCCAGCCTGGCTTTCACGGATCCTGTTGCACATTCCATGTCTTCTTAGCCCAGGGCCCTGGCCCCACTCTCAGCAGGCCCCCCATCAGCCTCCTCTTGTCCAGTCTTCTGAGCAGCAGCAGCAGCAGCAGCAGCAGCTGGCCCTCTGTCGTTAGCTGACTGCAAGGTGGAAGGCGTGGTGAGGAGAAGTGACGCCCTAGCAGCCTTTGCAACTTCAGCTTAGGTTAGGATGGCTGGTCCCTGGGAAGGAGCGCATTCCAGAGAGAGCACAGGTTGCAAAGTCAGCTCCATGAAAGAGGGAGAGCAAGAAAGGGAGCCTGAGCTCAGGGGCTGGCCCCACAGGGCAGGCGGATTTGGGGATGACTAATGCAATTGCCCATTTGGAATGTAACTTAGGAAATGAAAAGCAATAGACCAGAGGTGACAGGCTTAAAAGCTGCCTCCCAGGCAGCTGCTTTTGTCCCTTGTCCTCTCTTTCCTGGTCCAGAGTTAGGGAAAGGAGCTGCATGAGGGAAGAGAGAGAGAGAGAGAGAGAGAGAGAGAGAGAGAGAGAGAGAGAGAGAGAGAACAAAAGAGATTTTTAAAAGAAAGAACCATGAGGCCAGCAGAGAGTGGGCTAGTGCAGTTGATGCTGGTCCGAGGGCAGGATGGTGTGTTAGTTTTGATGTCCCCAGATCGGAGCTTGATGTGAAAATACACAGTTGTTGTTGCGAGGCAGGCACTGGGGAGGCAGGGGCTGGAGAGGCCAAGGATCTGTTTGTAGAAGAAAGCAGGGGTCAGGTGAGAAGAAGGTTAGCTCTCCCCCGAGAGACCACTGCCCAGGGCTGGGGAAGACTTCCTGCAGGAACTGGGAGAAGAAACTGCCCCAAACCTGGCCTAACCGACCAGCAAGACACCGCTCAGCCAGGGCACTGAGCTTTGCTGCGTGCACCTGGCCTGGCTGCTCCCGCCTTCCCTGCTGGTTGTTCATCTCCCCACCAGGAACGTAGGCAGAGTGAGGTTTAATCAGCTGCTTCCCCCGTGAATTCTGTGGCTCCCCCTTCACCTTCAGACGCTTCTGAAAATCCCTTGCAGGGAAAACCCACCCAGCGGGAGCCGCAGGGACGACGGGCCTGACCCGCTCAGCCCACTGGGAGTTCCTCTGCTCTTCAAAGGCAGAGACACTCACAGCGAGAGAAGTGTGAGGAGAAGTGACAAGGCAGGCCGTAGCCCTGCCCTAGAGGGGTCCAGGACAGAGAAAGGGCACTGGGGGAAACTCAGGAAATATAAATAGAAGGTGGCACAGTGGGTCAAAGCCCTGGCCTGAAGTGCCGGCATCCCATCTGGGCACCGGTTCGAGTCCCGGCTGCTCCTCTTCCAATCCAGCTCTCCGCTATGGCCTGGGAAAGCAATGGAAGATGGTCCAAGTCCTTGGGCCCCTACACCCATGTGGGAGACCCCGAAGGGGCTCCTGGCTCCTGGCTTAAGATCAACTCCATTCTAGCTTTTGCAGCCATCTGGGAAGTGAACCAGCAGATGGAAGACCTGTCTGTCTGTCTCTGCCTCTCTCTGTAACTCCTTCAAATAAATAAAGTAAATCTTTAAAATATATGTAAATAGAATGTGAATTTCTGTTGGTAATAACCTATCCAAATGGGCTCACTACCTGTGACAGATGTACCACACCCATGTCTGATGTCCATAACAGGAGCGACTGGGCTGGGGTGTGTATGAGGCTTCTCTGTCTCTATCTTTAGAGTGTTCTGAAAATCTGAAACGATCCTAATTTAAAAGTTTATGTTAAAAAACCTGTGAATCACTGACAGTATGGACTCAAAGATGAGGTCGTTTTCTCTGAAGCATGATACCCATTATTCTGTGAGTGTGTCTAAACAGGAAACTTTCCTGCAATAACTATGTGATGCTTTTGTATCTAAACCATGTAATCCGTCCTCCCCATCCACAGCTCTGCATGAGTCAACCAATCATGGATCAGAAATATTTTTTTAATTGTATCTCTACTGGACATGTACATTCCCTTTTCTTGTCATTATTCCATAAACAAAACAGGATAACAAATACTTATATAGCACTTAAGTGTACCCAGTATTATAAATAATTTATAAATGACTTACCATTGACAGGCTGATCTGCATAGGTCAAATGCGAATTCAACACCATTTTGCCCCTAAGGGGCTTGAACATCTGCAGATCATAGTGTCTGCGGGAGGTCGTGGGACCAAGCTGCTGTGGATATCAAGGGACACTGTCACTGAAACTAAACTGCATATGATACACTATTTGGAAGAAGAAAGGAGGAGGCAGAGCAGCCATTTCAATAATCATTTTCATGAATTCATGTATTGAGTCATTTCTTTAACAACATGTGTTACTTGTCCAGGTAATCTCCAGTGAGAACCAGATAAACAAAGCCCAAGCCTTGTGGGCAAGAAGCACTGGTGGCCTGGTGGGGAGCGAGGCACACAGGTGCACAGGGAGTTGACAGTGGAGTCAGCTAAGCCTTGGGTGGGCAGCACATGGAGGAGGAGGCACCTGGTTCTGCCAGGGGTGCAGAGTGCAGTGTGGGGTTGGCATCTTCAGCCCTGGGGTCTGACCAGTCTCTCAAAGTTTCATAAGGCTAGTCTCAGAAAGCGAACACAACAAGTGCCAGATAAGCAGGTCAAGTCTTACCACATGCCAAGGACAAGTTGTAAGAACTAATTACACCTGTTAAACTCATCAGCTCGCACATCCAACCTATGAGGCGGCCAACATCCTTACCCCCTATTCTGGAGATGAGGGAGCTGGGGCCCTGAGTAGTTAACAGTTCACCCATGGACACCAGCTCGTTAGTGGTGGTGTCAGGGCAGGCCCTGGGCAGTCCAGCTCCAGAGTGAACATGCTGCCCGCCCACCCCAGCTGCGTCCTGCTGTGATGGGAGTTGGCATTGCCCTGATGGGCAGGGCCAGCACACAGGTGAAGTGATAAAAGCTGTGCCTGGTTGGGGCCGGCGCTGTGGAGCAGTGGGTTAACACCTTGGCCTGAAGTGCCGCCATCCCATATGGGCGCTGATTCAAGACCTGGCTGATCCTCTTCTGATCCAGCTATCTGCCATGGGCTGGGAAAGCATTGGAGGATGGCCCAAGTGTTTGGGCTCCTGCACCCATGTGGGAAACCCTGAGAAAGCACCTGGCTCCTGGCTTCAGATCGGCACAGCTCCAGCCATTGCGGCCAATTGGGGAGTTAACCAGCAGACAGAAGGCCTCTCTCTCTCTCTCTGCCTCTCCTCTCTCTGTGTAACTCTGACTTTCAAATAAATAAATAAATCTTAGAAAGCAAGCAAGCAAGCTGTGCTAGGCTGAGAGCTACACCTCAGGAGACATCTCCCCAGGTGTAGGTTTGAGGACTTCAGCGTTAGGTGGAAGGTGGGGCCTCTGAGCTGATGGAAGGGCCCAGAAAGAGCACACAGTTTATATAACAAACTTTCATTTCGCATAGTTCTGGAGGCTGCAAAGCCCAACACTAAGATGCCAACAGGTCTGGTATCTGGTGAGGCTTCTTTTCCTGGTTAGTATTTTTTTTTAGAAAAAAAAAAAGATTTAATTTATTTATTTGAAAGAAAGAATTAGAGAGGGAGGGAGAGAGAGACCTTCTATTTACTGCTTCACTCCCCAGATGGCAGCAATGGCTGGGGATAGTCCAGGCCAAAGTCGTGGAATTGCCCAGACCTAAATTGTGAGCCAGGAACTCCATTCGGGTTTCCCCTGTAGCTGACAAGAGCCCAGGGACATTACTAGTGAGCTGAATCAGAAGTGTAGCAGCTGGGACTTGAACCGATACTCATTTGGGATGCCAGCCTTGCAGGTGGTGGCTTAACCTACCGTGCCACAATGCCAGTCCCACAGGTTAGTGTCAAAGGAGAGGTTGGGTGGCCATCTTCTCTGTTGTAACTTGCATGGTGGGAAGCAGAGAGGAGAAGCAAGATCTCTCGTGTCTCTTTCATAAGGGCACCAATCCCCATTTCATAAGGGCTCCAGCCTTAAGATCTAATTATCCCGTAAAGTCCCCACCTCCTAATTCCATCACATCAGGGCACAGAAGCTCAACCTACAAATTTTGAAGGGACACAAAAGTGCAGTCTGTAACATTCCACCCCTGCCCTATTGCAAATTCATGTCCTTCAGGTGCAAAACACATCCACTCCATTTCAACAGCCCCAAAAGTCTTAACTGATTCCAGTATCAACGCAGAAGTCTTAAGTCAAAAGTCTCATCTAACTCCCATATGGGTGAAACTCAAAGTGCATTTGATCCTGAGGTTAATTCCTCTCCAGCTGTGAATCTATGAAGCCAAACAAGCTATGTGCTT
This sequence comes from Sylvilagus floridanus, assembly GCA_949820135.1. NCBI lineage: Eukaryota > Metazoa > Chordata > Mammalia > Lagomorpha > Leporidae > Sylvilagus > Sylvilagus floridanus. The sequence continues at coordinate 128,669,832 of OX463225.1, forward strand.
CCAAAATACATTGGTTAGGGGCCTGTGCTGTGGCATAGCAGGTAAAGCCACCACCTGCAGTGCCAGCATCCTATATGGATGCTGGTTCTAGTCCCAGCTGCTCCACTTCCAATCCAGCTCTCTGCCATGGCCTGGGAAAGCAGTAGAAGATGGTCCAAGTCCTTGGGCCCCTGCACCCACGTGGGAGACCTGAAAGAGGTTCCTGGCTCCTGGCTTCAGATCAGCACAGCTTTGGCCATTGCAGCCAATTGGGGAGTGAACCAGCAAGTGGAAGACCTCTCTCTCTCTCTCTCTCTCTCTCTCTGCCTCCCCTTCTCTCTGTGTGTAACTCTTTCAAATTAATAAATAAATCTTTAAAAAAGTACATTGGTTAAACAGGCAGAGGATAGCCATTTCCATTTCCAAAGGGAGAAATTGAAGAGAAAGAAGGACTCCTGTGTCCCAGGAAAGTCCAAAACCTAGCAAGCAAATCTCACGAGATCTGAAGTCCTCAGAATCCTCTTCGGCTCAAGTCTCCGCCCTCTAGGCCCACTGAGGAGTCAGTGTCGCCCCCACAGCTATGACGGATTCTGCCCCATGGCTTCTGCTGGAAGCGCTCTGTCCTGCTGGGACCCGGCGGTGGCCCTGAGGGCCTTTCTTCCCTTGTCTAGAAGTCTAGTGCACGTTCACCGCCTGCTCCGGGCCTCCTGTTCTTTCAGTTTCCTTCAGTTCCAGCTGGTAGTGTTTATCCTGGAGTAATCCCATTTTCATTCCTCCTGACTTCTCTTGAGATGGCTACTTAAGTCTGTGGTTTACACCTCCACCAGTTTCCTTATTCAATAGCCAGTATCAAGGCCGGCACTGTGGTGTAGCCGATAAAGCTGCCGCCTGCAGTGCCGGCATCCCATATGGGTGCCAGTTCGAGTCCCGGCTGCTCCACTTCCCAATTAGCTCTCTGTTATGGCCTGAGAAAACAGTAGAAGATGGCCCAAGTCCTTGGGCCCCTGTACCCATGCAGGAGACCTGGAAGAGGTTCCTGGCTCCTGGCTTCAGATCAGCACAGCTTTGGCCATTGCGGCCAAATGGGGAGTGAACCAGCAGATGGAAGACCTCTCTCTCTCTCTCTCTCTCTCTCCCTTGACTTTTCACTCTGTGTAACTCTTTCAACTAAATAAATAAATCTTTTTTAAAAAATAGCCAGTATCCAGCCGATGCCGCGGCTCAATAGGCTAATCCTCCACCTTGCGGCGCCGGCACACCAGTTCTAGTCCCGGTCAGGACGCCAGATTCTGCCCCGGTTGCCCCTCCTCCAGGCCAGCTTTCTGCTGTGGCCAGGGAGTGCAGTGGAGTATGGCCCAAGTCCTTGGGCCCTGCACCCCATGGGAGACCAGGAGAAGCACCTGGCTCCTACCATCGGATCAGCGCGGTGCGCCAGCCGCAGCGCGCCGGCCGCGGTGGCCATTGGAGGGTGAGCCAACGGCAAAAGGAAGACCTTTTTCTCTGTCTCTCTCTCTCACTGTCCACTCTGCTTGTGAAAAAAAAAAAAAGAGAGAGAGAGAGAGATTTAAAAAAATAGCCAGTATCCGGCCAGCACCGTGGCTCACTAGGCTAATCCTCCACCTTGTGGTACCGGCAGACCAGGTTCTAGTCCCAGTTGGGGCACCGGATTCTGCCCCAGTTGCCCCTCTTCCAGGCCAGCTCTCTGCTGTGGCCAGGGAGTGCAGTGGAGGATGGCCCAAGTGCTTGGGCCCTGCACCCCATGGGAGACCAGGAGAAGCACCTGGCTCCTGGCTTCAGATCAGCGCGGTGCGCTGGCCGCAGCGTGCCGGCTGCGGCAGCCATTGAAGGGTGAACCAACAGCAAAGGAAGACCTTTCTCTCTGTCTCTCTCTCTCACTGTCCACTCTGCCTGTCGAAAATAAAATAAAATAAAATAGCCAGTATCCCACATCTTTAATGTTCTCTTCTCTGCACATCTTCTCCCCCTGCCTTTTTTTTATATTGACATACTGAGAATTCTCTTAATTTTAAGCTCTAATTCCTTTGTGCTTAACAATTCTGTTTAAGTCATTTTTACATCTTACTATGAAGAGTGATGAGGAATATATAAGACATATATTAGTCGAGAGGCCATCTGGGGAGTGAACTAGAGGTTGGAAGACCTCTCTCTCTCTCTCTCTCTCTCTCTCTCTCTGCCTCTCTGTAACTCTCCATTTCAAATAAATAAATCTTAAAAATAAATAAATTAAAATATGAATTGGATTTTGAGAAATACAAAGGTCCGTGGGCTGAGAAACTAGAATTGAACTAAGATCCAAAGTTATGTGAGGGCATCATCAGAACTGTGGAGGGATGTGGAGCAGCCAGCCCCCAGTATGACCCACAGCGGTCCCCTTCTCCTGGATTCACGAGCTTGTGTGGTCTCCCACACCGAACCAGGGCTGGTCTGTGCACCAGCCGAACACGTGGAGGATGGCGTGCCGCCCCTGGAGTTAGTTAGGAGAGACGCCGTGTTTTCCATTGTGGTTATTCTGTTTCCAGCAAGTTCTCTCTGGATCACAAATCCTGGAGAAACAGCAGCCACGTTGCAGTGGGTCCTCCATCACCTCCAGACGGCCTCAACCAGAGCCGACAACTCCATCACAGCCTGTGAGTGACCTTCAGCAAGAACCACTCAGCTAAGCTATTGGGAGAAATCACGTGAGGGGACTGCTAAGTTTGGGAGTAACTAAAGTAGCTAAAGACAGCTAGCATGGGTGTAGCGGGAGCTAAAGCTGAAAGTGAAGTTTAAGGTCAGATCACATTCAGCCGTGAATGCCCTGTCAAGAAATGTGGGGACAGGCATTTGGCTTGGTGGTTGAGATGCCTGTGCCCAGCATCGGAGAGCCTGGATCTGTTCCCAGCTTCTGAGTCTGATTTCAGCTTCCTACCGCACAGACCCTGGGAGGCAGCAGTATTGGCTCAAGTGCTTGGATTCTCGCCACCCATGCTGGAAACCTAGACTGAGTTCCCATCTTCCAGCTTTGGCCCCCGCCTGTCCCCAGCTGTTGTGGGTATTTGGGGAGTGGAAGAGTAAGTATATGAGAGCTCACTCACTGCCTCCCTCTTATATAAATAGATAGATAGATAGATAGATAGATGATAGATAGATAGATAGATAGATAAAAATATGACTGACCTGTCAGCAATTGAGAACCATTTGAGATGACCTGGGAGCAAAGCATTGGCATTGCAGTCAATGGGTGAACTCTGAGGGCTGCATGAGGGAGGAACCAGAGACAAACAAGGAGATCTATCCAACAGTCGGTGTGAGAGAGAGCAATGGCCGGGATGGCTGGGACACAAAGGAGAGAGGGAAGAGGTGGCAGATAAGAAACGCTCTCGGGGGTAGAACTCCTGGGGTTGGTTACTGATTGAATTGGGGAGTCTGAGAGGGTAGGAGGTATATGAGACTTTGGATTGTGCAAAACAGACTCTCCCTCAAACTCATCAAGAAAGAATGATTTAGTATCCCTACATCTGGGGGAAGTGGGGACAGAGGAACAGCCACAAACCAGACATTCAGAGACACTGCTGCGGAACTGGAAGCACACGTGGAGATCTTCTGTCTTCTGCTCAATGGCTCGTTCCACAAGCCTTCTCTCTTCTCAGAAGCTGCTTCCTCTCTGCTGGCGACACACCTGGCTTTCTATCTCTGTGTCTTAACTTCGCCTCCCTACTGACTAATCAGCTTGTCTCTGGATCTCCAGGTCAAACCTTGAGAAAGAAGCTCTCAACAGTGCTGCATCTACCCATTGTCTCTGTGAGTCCACATTCTCAGTGATGCACCTGCTGCTGCCTTTAGCCCCATCAGCTGTGGACAAGGAGGCTTGGCCACTTGGTGTGAGCACACGGTTGAGAGATATGCTTTGGGGAAGGACTGGGGACATGATAGACTTCTTGAGGCTTACCCTATATGGCAATTGTCCATGAGGACCACGAAGTTTCTAGTCTGGGCCACTGTAAGAGAGGCATGAGTTAACAGGAATAGGAAACGGGCAAGAAAGGATGAAGAGCAAATCGGCTTGGTGAAGGGAGGAATTCGAGATATGTGTAGGGGAGAGAACAGGCGTGGAGGGGAGATAGCCAGAGGAAGCTGGCACTTCAGGCCTGGAAGTCAGCAGAGGTCAGCTCCGGGGATTCGGACTCAGTGGACAGCGCCAGCATGGTCGTGGAAGTCTAAGAACAGGTGCTCTGGATGGAGGGAGATGAAATGGAGTCACTTCTGGGGACAGAGAGCCCAGGAGTAGTTGGACTGATCCTTTGACCTTCTCTGCAGGAGCCTGGAGATCTCCTCCCCAAACCTTCCAGGGATTCGCTATCAGGAAGCAAACGGCTTCCCGACCGGCTCCCTGCTCTCCAGAGCAGTGCTGTCTGGCCCTCTCTCCAGGCACTGGAGCCCTGGGAGCCTAGATTGCAATGCCCACTGCGCCTCACAAATCAGCTCGAGACAACCACCGCAGCCATGCTCAGATGTGTCAGCCCCCACTGGGTATCTCTCAATTAGGAAGCTGACACATATGCAGCATTCTAGGATACTCTATCAGTAGCCCATGTAATCAATGAATCCTAAACTTGGAAAACACGTACATAATGCTGCAAAGTCTTTGGACTCTTCTCCCCACTTCCTCCTGCTGGTCCCTTTCCTAAGAGACATAATTAGCAGTCAAGTCAGTGAAATCTGTATTTTTGCTGAGTCATCCATAAGCTGTTACCTAGCGTGTAGCAGTCATTGGGCAAAGCCCACTCACAGTTTGGAAGGCACCTTCATTTTCTCTTCTCATCAGCACAGGAAGAATGGCTGCTGGTAGCCAGTTTTGTTCCTAGTTGAAGAGTACTGGGCACAAACTGCTTACACTCTTTGGATCACACAAGCAGACGAGGGTTTGCTGACAGGGAGGGTGTGGGAAACTAGTTACACGAAGCAATTCAAAGATGGTGCCCAAAGGAAGTAAGGTGGTGGGCAGAATCCAAAGTTGTTTACCACTAAAACTGATTGGCTACGCAACATCAGGGGAGGTAACAAAACTAGTAACAAGTGTATAGACATATGGCTAGTCCTATAGAAATCCCCCCGTAAGGTGATATTTTAAGTGATTGGTTGGTCCTTAGCCCTGCCCCAATGACTCTGCAGTTTTGTGCTATAAAAGGTTCTGTTACACACTGAATAAACGAGTCCTTGCTAGACTTGGCTCCCCGCTGCGTCTGATTGTCTCCGGGATCGGGAGGCTGGGGAACGGGCGAGCGGCGCACTCACCTTTCCTCGGACCCAGTCCATCCTTGTACGGGTGGACTCAGACCCTGCAGGAGGGCAGGACAAGGTCCTCAGGACAGGACTGTCAATCTCTAGTTCTCTCTGCCTTGCATTTACAAGTCACATGTACCCCACATCTCGCTTCTACCACCAGTAATCATTCATTATTCTATAGCTTTTTAGAAAACAGAGTCAGTTTGAATTTAACTTGCACTATGGTCAATCTGTAGCTATTTCAGCCAAGATATCCTGGGTTATAATTATGGCAATAAACAACCCTCAAATCTCAAGGGCTTGCAACCACGAAGACATATTTCTTGCTCATGCACATCCCTTGTGGATTAGTTGTGGTTGGCCTGCAGGTTGCCTGTTTTCTACGACCCACACTGATGAAGTGACCTTTGGCAAAACCCAAGCAAGATCTTCCACATTATAGGAAACAACCTACATTACTTATACTTATTGTAATATTGCCATTATTATGTAACAAAGCACCCTAAAACAAAGTCTCTTAAATAATCATCGTCTCAGAGTTTCTAGGATGCAGGAATTCAGGTCGTGTGGTCTTGTTCAAGGTCTCCCATGAGCTTGCTGTGCAGGCTGCATCATCTAAAGCCTTGTCTGGGGCTGGAGGACCTACTGCCTAGGTGGTTCATGTACTTGACTGGCCAGGGTGCTGGTCATGTGTTGGGGTCTTATTGCTTTCCACAAGCATCTCTTCATGGGGTAGTTTTACTGTCCTCACAGCATAGTAGATGATCTTCCCAAACAAACAGTCCTAGAGAGGGGGCAGAAGCATTTAAAACCTTGTCCTTGAAATCACACATGGTCACTTCTGCCATAGTCTATTGACCACAAGGGCCAGCCCTGACTCATTCTTAAAGGAAATTGACAAAGACACAAATACTAGAAAGTGAGGATCACAACAGACCATCTGGCTAGCTATGTCAGTCAACATTTCTTTGGCCAGAGTAAGTCTTGTAGCAAACCTGGTGTCATTGGCATGCCAATGCATAACCCCCCTATGTGGGGGAACTGAAATATTTGTCCAACTGAAAAGCCATGTGCTGTGTGGCTCATAGGCTAAGTTAACACTGCCCTAACCCATCGAGCTTTTTCTTGCTCTCTTCTCCAAGTTCTTGCTTCTACCAAGAGCAATAGCCTTTTCCTGTTCAATTTTTCTCAGTGGATTTAGGGACTATTTCCAGAAGTGCCATAGAAATGTAAAACTAGAAAGTTCTTAGTCAGCAGGAGTTTGATGTAGCAGTTAAGTCACCACTTGGGATATCATATCCCTTATTAGAATGTCTAGGTTCAAGGCTCAGCTCTGCTCCTGATTCCAGCATCCAGCTAGTGAACACCCTGGGAGGCAGCAGGTGGTGGCTGAGGTACATAAGTCCCTGCCACCCATGTGGGAGACCTGGATTGAGTTCCTAGCTCCTGATTTCAGCCTGGCCCAGTCCTGACTTTCATGGGGATTTGCAGGAATGGGAAATCTCTCTCTCTCTCTCTCTCTCTCTCTCTCTCTCTCTCTCTCTCCCTCCCTCCCTTTCTTGGCCTTTCAAACAAATAAGATAAATTCCAAAATGTAGAAAGTCCTCAATGAAATAAAGGAAGTTAAGAACCACTGGTGTGATGACCCTTAGCCATAAGCCAAAAGCCAAGTCTTTAAGAAAGCGTGTTAAGGCAGCTATGATTTTGGAACCATGGAACACTAATAAGCAGACACTCAAGGTGGATGCTGGGGACCCAGAAATGCCGCAAGCATACTTCAGTTATGTGCTGGGCAGAAGCTGGTCAGGGGCAGAAAGGTAGGGATCTCAGGATCCAGGTCAAGGAAAAAGCAGCAAACCAAACACCAGGAAAATAAAAGTGGAACTATGAAGACGTCAGCCTTGAAGTGTCATGTCAGGAAGTTGAGCCAAGGAAGCCAAGGACCAGATTCACGCACTACAGAGCTCTTGGGCCTGAGAATATTCCCGTCTCAGCTCTCAGGATCACGCCGCCCTTGACTTTACCTTCTAGGCTGTCTCACTCATGTTCAGTATGGCCCCAGCGTACTTAACAAAACTAAGATTGCGACTACGAAAGCTGTTATTGCTGCCATATTGATTTCTGCAGTTGTTATTCATATTGATCAGCTTTTCATTACTCTGCCTAGTGTACCTGAGAGAAGCTACTCAGGAAGAAGGAAGTTTATTTCCGCTTACAATTTGGAATTTCACAGTCCAAGACCAGCAGCTCATTGATTCAGGCACCTGGTGAGGCTGAAGCATGGGGGAGAGAAAGTCCCGTGGTGAGCCAGGAAGCAGGAAGAGACAGGGAGCACACTAGGGCAGCAACCAACACTCTCTCAAGACCTACATTCCAAGGGCAAGTCCCCAGTTATCTAAAGACCTCCCCCTGCACCCACTTCCTAGCCATCATGATTTGATCAAATGTCCACCCTGCATCTGTTAACCATTACCATTAATCCATTAACTATTAACATATAACTTGAGGACTAAGCTCCAAACACAAAAGCCTTTAGGAGGCATGCACACTTTATATAAACCATAAACCATAACAATACAAAGCTCTGTCTACGTAAGTGCTCAATAAATATTCATTGATTAACAATCGCCATCAATTTTTATATTAAGTATATTGACAAATGTGGCCGTTCAACATTATCAGGGGTCTGGGTTCTGAGTTTTGTGTCTTTCTTAGCAATCAAAACAGACAACCTCACCAAGGGAAGGGAATCTGAGTAGATTAAAGACAACTGCTAATGTTTCTGCTGCTCCCCCTGTTGGGATGGGGTTAAGATATCGAGGCGCCGCTCTGATTTCTCTCTCCATGGATTTGTCTGTGCTGGATATTTTTCATAAGTGGAATCATTTCTCCTCCCCTTGCGTGAAGGAAAGCCTGGCTGCTTTGATGGACAGAATGTGGCATGTGCCTGCTTGTTAAGAGGATTGCCAACTTCTACCTTGGTCTTTTTGCAGGTGGAAGCTCCCACATGGAAACTGCTGCCCTACGGAGAGGCCAGGTGGAGAAGCTCTGAGAGGATACAGACAGGGAGAGGGACTCTCCTGAGACCATTCTCCCAGCTGCTCCCTCCAAGCTGCCAGGGTAGGGACAAAGCCATCTCGGGTCCTCCAGAACAGCCCAACTGTGTCTAAATCCTTCCAAGCGACCTCCTGCAAACACAACAGAAACTGGCTGAGCATGAGTAAAATCACGGGAGTCCAGAAAATGTATGTGGGTTTTTAAAAAATAAAATTCACATAGCAAGAGGTCAACCATTTGATGAGTGGCCTTTAACACATTCACAGCATTGAGTAACCACCGCCTCTATCTAGCTCCAAACACCCCCATCACTTCCAAAGGATACCCTACGTCCATTCAGTGATCACTCCCTGCTCCCCTCTCCTCCAGGCTGGGGAGCCCATCTGTCTGATTTCCCTCTCTATATATTTACCTGTGCTGGATATTTCTCGTAAGTGGAATCACATAACATGGGACTTCCTGTGTGACAATTCCTCCATTTAACATAATTGTTTTTGGCTTTCCATGTCCTAACATTGATCAATACTTTGCTGGCTGTGCTTTGAGCTCCTAACTTTTGGGGTTGCATGTTATAGAACAGAAGATGACAATACTTGGTTTGAGACTTAAAACTATTAGTCTATTTATAAAAAGTTTCCGAGGGGCTGGTGTTATGGCATAGTAGGTTAAGCCTCTGCCTGAGGCGCTGGCATCCCATATGGGCACCGGTTCAAGTACCAGCTGCTCCATTTCTAATCCAGCTCCCTGCCAATAGCCTGGAAAAGCAGTGGAAGGTAGCTCAAGTGCTTGGACCCCTGCACCCACATGGGAGACCTGGAGGAAGCCCCTGGATCCTGGCTTTGGATCGGCCCAGCTCCGGCCTTTGTGGACATTTGGGGAGTGAACCAGTGGATGAAAGACCTCTCTCTCTCTGTCACTCCCTCTCTCTGTCTATAACTCCGCCTCCCAAATAAATAAATAAATCTTAAAAAAAAAAAAAGGTTTCCTAACCTGAAGACACAGACCTAAAGTCCCTTAAAAAGCCTTCTATGCATAAGTGCTCTTAGCCTACATTTCCACATAACCCTTTTTTCAAAAGTAAGATAAAGGAGCAAGGTGGCATATGGGGGTGGTGGGTGGTCTTGCCTAAGTATACAATAATACATGCTAGGACCATATGATGCTATTGGCAGATACCAAACTCAGAGGGATACAGACGAGTCAATAATAGTTACACTGATGCTTAGTAATAATTCTTCCCCTTAACTAGAAAGAAGTTAATAGATACCACAACCTTTATCAGGGAGCGTATGTGTGTGTGACAGACGCTTAAGTAACAAGAGGGTTTATGGGGCAGGTGTGTAGCCTTGTAGTTAAGATTAAGCACCAAATGTTACTTCTAACCAGAACTAAATCTGAGTGACCCCTGCCTTGGCTGAGCAGTAGCGCATAGACTCCAGGTAGAAAGTGCAATGCTCATTTATGTATGGAAATTACGTTAGCTTTCAAAGCTCTTACCTTTCATGGAGCACCCTGAAGCCTTTGAGGGAGAGACTATAAGGACCAAGTGCATGTACGTCGCTAGCCTCAGATCTGAGGGTCCACCGTGTCATCTGGCCACTTCTGTCGCGTTACCAAGAAGCTTCATGGAAGGCAGTCTGAGCAGCAGTGTCCCTTCACCACTGTGCAATGGGAGGAAATCAGAGGAGCCAGTCCAGGCCGATGAATGTGGTTCCCATGTGGAATTTAACCCAGAGGTCCCAGGGTCTCCTACTCCTGAACAGTTGGCCCAGTTCCAGAAAGGATAACTGGGCGTGGTGGAAGATTTTTGGATTGCAGCATATCACAAACTGACTTGGAAGTCAGTCTCTCTTTGAGATCCTTCTTAAATATCCAATCAGCAGCTGCCCACCCTGGTCCCTTCTGGCTGCATCAGAGTCTCCTGGGATGTGTGCAGTGCAGCCTGCAGGCTCCACCTTGGGAGCCTTTGACTGTTTAGCTCTGGGCTGGTCTGGAGGACGAGTATTTCCCCCCAAGCTCCCCAGGTGATTCTGATGTACAGCCAGATTCAGCAGCCACTGGTTTGCATGAGCATGAATTCAATTCAATAGGTCACATGCCAGGACCATATGATGCTATTGGCAGATACCAAACTCAGAGGGATACAGACGAGTCAATAATAGTTACACTGATGCTTAGTAATAATTCTTCCCCTTAACTAGAAAGAAGTTAATAGATACCACAACCTTTTTCAGGGAGCGTATGTGTGTGTGACAGAGGCTTAAGCAACAAGAGGGTTTATGGGGCAGGTGTGTGGCCTTGTAGTTAAGATTAAGACACCAGTTAAGACTTCTACATCCCCTGTTGGAGTACTGGAGAGTGATGCCTGGCTCTGTCTCCTGACTCCGGCTTCCTGCTAATGCAGACTCTGGGAGGCAATGGTGATGGTACAAGCAGCTGGGGCCCTGCCACCCACAAGGGAGACCCAGATGGGGTTCCCAGTCCAGGCATCACAGGTCTCTCTGTCTGTGTACCTCTGCTTCTCAAATTTAAAAATTTAAGGGGCCAGTAAGGGTGTAGTGGGTAAAGCCACACTGGTTCAAGTCCCAGCTACTCCACCTCCAATCCAGCTCCCTGCTAATGTGCTTGGGAAAACAGCAGAAGATGGCCTAAGTGCTTGGGCCCCTGCCACCTACATGGGAGACCCAGAAAAAGCTCCTGGCTTCGAACTGGTCCAGCTCTGGCTGATGTGGACATTTGGGGCGTGAACCAGCAGCTGGAAAAATCTCTCCCCTTCTCTCTCCCTAATTCTGCCTTTCAAATAAATAAATAAATAAATAGTTTTTAAAGCTTTTAAGGTGGTTTATTATAATAAAAGAGGAGCATCTTATGGAACCCAGGGTCCAGAAGCAATAGGTAAAAATAAGAAAAAAGGACCCAGGTCCCTCTTCCCACGCATTTGCTTTGTTTATCAGTCCCTGCTTTCTCACACTTCCATGACTGGGTTTCCAATACAGCCTGGCTGAAGCCGGCAGAGGAGTCCAGCCGGTGCTCTGCAGCAGACGTGGCCTGCAACTGTGCTCATCATTGTATTTGAACAACACAATATTTTTAACTTAAAGCAATTTCAACATTGCTAAATTGTGAGATTTCACATAAAGACATGATTTTTAAAAAATCATAAAATTTGGCAAGCTGGGCTTCCTGTGGCAACCGTGGGTGGAGCTGAATAATAGCCACCCTTTGCACAGAGCAGGTGCACTTCAGCTTGCTGTCTGTATTACACTTGCCCTTGTCAGCCTGGGCCATGAACATTCAGTTTATAGCAGCATATGTGACTCCAGCTCATGCGTGTCAGCTGCTGTCTGCCATAGCATTTGTGCTGTTTTCTTCATACCTGGCCAGCATCTCCTTATATTTGCTTGGTGCTTGTAGGTATTTGAATTAGCAACCCCACTGAATGCTCTGCGTGCACATTCCAAACTCTGCAGAAAATGAATTAGATTGATCTAGGGCAAATGTTGTGGTGTAGCAGGTTAAGCCACCTCTTGGGATGCTGGTATCCCAAGTTCAAGTGTGGCCAGTTCAAGTCCCAGCTGCTCCACTTCTGATCCAGCTCTCTTTAATGCACTTGGGAAAGCAATGGAAGACAGCTCAAGTGTTTGGGCCCCTGCTAGCCATGTGGGAGCCCCAGATAAAGTTCCCGGCTCCTGGCTTCGGCCTGACCCAGCCTGAGTTGTTGTAGCCATTTGGAAAGTGAAGCTGAAGATTGGAGATCACTTTCTCTTCCTATTCTCTCCCTCTTTCTGTAACTCTGCCTTTCAAATAAATAAAACAAGTTTTTTTTTTTTTTTAAAGAACATTAGATTGATCCAGTTGTGGTCATGTTTATGGTCCTAGTCCAAGCAACTTGGTCACTCAACAGAAACTATAGAAGCAGAAATTTTGGAGTCCATCCCATATAGGCACTGATTTGAGTCCCACTGCTCCACTTCCGATTCAGCTCCCTGCTAATGTAACTGGGAAAGCAGCAGAGGATGGCCCAGGTTCTTGGGCTCCTGCACCCAAGTGGGAGACCTGGAAGAAGCTCCTGGCTCCTGGCTTCAGATGTGCCAGCTCCAGCCGCTGTGGACATTTGGGGAGTGAATCAGCAGATGGGAGACTTCTCTCTCTCTGTCTCAGCCTCTCTCTCTCTCTCCCTGTAATTCTGCCTTTCAAATAATTTTTTAAAAAGGTTACAAGAAGCAGAAATTTCAAAAAGAGATTGAAGACAAGCCCTCCAAGAAGACAGTATACCTGCCATTCGTTTTATTCTTTAGGATTTTTGGTCTTAAGCATCCATATTTCATCCAGCTATAGATGAGTTCCCCGTGACCAGGCTGCAGACATTTGCAAAATGGACAACAGAGTGTACAGGTGTAACCTCAGTTGGTGGACAGCACAGAGTTTTGGGGGTGGGGTGGGAGTTCTGGGTTTTTTTGTTTGTTTGTTTGTTTTTCTGTAACAGGTGCTACAGTGTAAACTCTACAAGGGTAGAGATTTTTTGTCAGTTTGTTTTTTCTGATTTATTCCAGACACCCGGAAGAGTGCCCAGTCCATAAACATGCCCCATACACGTGGGGTGGATGAATAAATCAATGAACTGAATCCCCGTCACATGTTGCAAAGCCGTGGCTCTCAGCTGGGAGTGCCCGCTGGAGTCACACGGAAATCTTCCATTTATTTTTTAATTTTTTCTAAAGATTTTATTTATTTATTTGAGAGGTAGAGTTAGACAGTGAGAAGGAGAGACAGAGAGAAAGGTCTTCCATCTGTGGGGTCACTCCCCAAATGACCGAAATGGTCAGAGCTGGGCTGATCTGAAGCCAGGAACAGGAGTCTCCTCTGAGTCTCCCATGTGGGTGCAGGGGCCCAAGCACTTGGGCCATCTCCTGCTGCTTTCCCAGGCCACAGCAGAGAGCTGGATGAGAAGAGGAGCAGCTGGGACTCGAACCGGCACCCATATGGGATGCCGATGCCGCAGGCAGAGGATTAACCTACTGTGCCACAGCACCGGCCCTAGAAAACTTTTAAAAGTACATCTTAGATCTATTACATTAAACTTTCCAGAAGTAAGGCCAAGGAGTCTACATTCTGGAGACACATTCTAGGAGCTTCTGCTGAATGGGGGTTGTTTAAAAACAAAAAGGGGCTTTGCTAAGGTCTCAGGATCTTTTCTAAAATTCTCTGAAGTAATGAAGAAGCAGGAGAAAGGAGTTGGGGAGAGAAACAGAAATGAACAGAAAAGATGACACAAAGGCATAGAAAGAATTCGTCGCTTTTCAAGGAAGGATTTCCAACTAACATTATTTACTTACACCATGCCAAATTAGCATAAGTTAGTTTAAAATATCTCAGAAAAAACTTCTACTATTTTCTTTGTGAAAAAAGTCAACCAGCCACATTATAATTTGCATAAAGTTTCACATTCAGATGAATAGTCTTTGCTGTAATCTCTTTCAAAGAATATCGAATTGGTCACCCAGATTATGTGTTGACTTTTATCTTGAACAATATTTAAATAAGAGATAAAAAACTTTAAATAAAATGCATTGATTTGAAGCCTAAAAAATAAAATAAAAACTGCCCTGAGTCTTCTGCTTTTTGTGCAGAGGCAAAAAAAAAAAAAAAGCATTTCTGGCCAGAGGGTCGTTGTGGCAGGAGCATATATCCAAATGATGAAGCACACAGCCATCACATGGCCCCACGAAGGTCACGGACATTCTCAGGCAGTGACCAAGATCAAGCTCTGCATTATGCTCTGTGGTGGGGTCTAACACAGCCCTGTGAGGTCGCTGGTTTTCACTTCCACTAAAACAACAGTCCAGGGCAGCCAGTGCAGGAGTGGGGAGGGCTTCGGCTCACAGGTGTTGAGCTCTACCCAGCATCCCCTGAGGATGGGTAAGCTGGGCTTGGATGAGAAGCTGGAGAGATGCTGAGAACTAGAGTCTGGTTCACAAGCCCCAAAATTGAACCCAAAGGTGGTAAGTGGGTGCCTGACAGCCCACATGAGCTGGGGAGAGGACAGTGGACACAGAACTCTCTGAGGGATCAAAAAGCAGTGAGCTGAGACCCCGGGAATTTAGCCTTACATTCATTCCCTTTCCTCATGTGGGATGCAAGTGTGAGCTGAATGGAAGCCTAGACCCGGGAAAACACCCCGACAGCGAAGGGCTGCATTGCTCAGAGAGGTCTCCTGTCAGAACCCCTGCCTTAGCCACCCCCAGCCCACAGAGCTACTCACTGGAAACCCCATCCTCCATCCCACAACAGGGGAAGGCTCCCCTTTTTGTCATTCTTTATTTCCCATCTTGAATTTTTCCTCTTCCTTTCCTTAACCTGGGGTTCAGAAGAAAGCAATGACTAGGGAAAAATAAAACACCTCATATTCATTGTCCCATTGCTTCAACATTGATCAACAAAGCAGTTAGAATCAGTGAGAGATCTCCTAACTACATTAAGTGTGAAAGCAAAAGGCAGAACTTAGCTTTCGCATGTTATTATCATGTAACTCTTTTTTCTATTCAACAAGCTTAAAATAAAAAAGCTTCTCCTGCAAACCGTGGTCAGTTTGCTTTTCTAAGTCCAGTAACAGCATGCTAAATGTAGCCTGGATTTGAACACTGAAAATGAAAATGGAATTTTGATAGTGAAACCACAGAAGATCAAGAGCAACCCATGGAGGCTATTTAAAGCAAGACTTTGTCTTCCCGGTGTGGACAGCAGCTCCTTGGGAGAGTCCAATGTTGTACTCACAGGGAAAATGTAAGGGGTGCTGCCTGGAACTTGGGGTTCATGCTGGACACTAAACAGACAGGCGCCAGACACCTTCCCAAGGCTCCCAGTCTAGCTGGCACTATCCTAGCGCCAACACCCTTCCCCATCGTGTTTGATAGGAAAAGAGAGAGCTATCGTCACTGGGAGTCGTTCCGTCCCACTGGGGTTGTAACCTGGCTTACTAGTCAGCCCCTGGGGACAGATGTGCGATGCAGGCAGTCTCTTGGTCCCCACCCCATCTCCTCTCTTCTGGCCCTCAAGTGCCATATTGCACAGAGTGACAGCCTCTCTCCTGGAGGGCAAGGACTTGCTCTGTTCATCATTTTATCCTCAGCCTCCAGCACAGTGCCTGGCCCACAGTGACACTGGGTATGTGATTGTGGAACTAATTAATTCATTAACAAATAAATAAAGAAATCAACCAAGAGTAAAGGAATTCTTTACTGTCTGATATTCACAGCCTGGAGAGAGATGTTCTACTCAAGACTGGAGGATCTCTGGACAGTATCCAGTGCTTGTGGGCAGGGCCACCCCACCTGCACAACACCTTGGAGGGATTTAGTCCAATGCAAGCCTCTGGACAGATCGGTGGTCCACGGAGCCTCTGTGGGAAGGTAGAGGTGCCTTCCTCAGGAAAAGCAGCCTGGATTGCTGTGTTCAGGTGAGATTTCAATCCCCACTCATCCCCAGCCTGGGCTCCTCCATGCAGAGCCCAAACCACAACCTTGTGTGGCTATAGAAGTCCTTCCGTCTCCCTCTCTTTGTCTTGCCCACTCAGTCCTTCATTCTACTCCACCCTGGTCATTTACTCTCCCCCATAGCTTCCCTGCCCCAAGGACCCAAAGCAGTCAAGTCACTGGCTGTTTCTCCTCCATTTCTCTTGTTCAATTCACTTCTCAATCTCTCATTGAGATTCCTCTCTCCCGCTTTCTCTGGCTGCCCATCCTCTCCTGGTTCAGCACACACTAAGTGACACAGATTTTCTCATTCTTCCCTTGTGTCACCCCACTGGGCAATGATTTGTTTACCCCCATTTAACAGAAAATAAACTAAGGCTCCGGAAGTTTATATAAATTAACTGAGGTCACACGAGCCTTAAGGAAAAAGTCAGCAACATAATCCAAATTTAGGTGACTTCAGACTACTGCTTCTGGCTACAATTAAGCAACAAGAACTAGATTGGATCCTTCTGCCTAAAATCACAGCAACCAAAAAAAAAAAAAACAAAAAAAACCAAATATATGAAACAATGTTTCAGGACATTGGATATCAAGCAATGGAGGGCAGTGATCCTAGAGAGATGGGTAGAAAAATTCATGAGCTCTCCAGTTACTCTCGCTGCCTTGAGAGTGGTTTCAGGCCACGACACAGGGAGGGGGGACTGAGGCAGAGCCTGGTGAGGCTCCCTGTGGGGAGACCACAGCAGCCAGAGTTGAGAGGGCAGGCTACAAGAGAGGAGAGAGAATCGCAGAAATCTACAGACAGAAAATACTCATCAGAATGCTGACCTTGGGGAAGGATTACAGCTTACAGTGCCAGGTCCTAAAACAAGGCCAGAAATTGTGCCTGAAGAGTGTGTGTGTGTGTGTGTGTGTGTGTGTGTGTGTGCATGTTCAGCCAGACTGAAAACAAAAAATCTTACAATTTATGGGGCATTGGGTACAGAACTCAGGAAGGTCTTGCCTCGGTAGTGGAAGCATTTAGCCCTGGACTGAACCCTGCCTTAGACCCACTTAACAAATTGTAAAGGCAAGATCCATAAAGATCAAACCATTTCTAAGTAATTGCATCCCAGAACAAAGCTCAAGGTTTACTGTCATACAGAAGCATGTATCTCCTGACAAGATAGAATTCACGATGTCTAGTATCCAATCAAAGATTACTAGGCAGGCTGGCACCTCAGCTCAATAGGCTAATCCTCCACCTGTGGCACTGGCACACCAGGTTCTAATTCCAGTCGAGGCACCGGTTCTGTCCCGGTTGCTCCTCTTCCAGGCCAGCTCTCTGTTGTGGCCCGGGAGTGCACTGGAGGATGGCCCAAGTGCTTGGGCCCTGCACCTGCATGGGAGACCAGGAGAAGCACCTGGCTCCTGGCTTTGGATAAGCGTGGTGTGCACCAGCTGCAGAGGCCATTGAGGGGGTGAACCAACGGAAAAAGGAAGACCTCTCTCTCTCTCTCTCTCTCTCTCTCTCTCTCACTATCTACTCTGCCTGTCAAAAAATAAAATAATAATAATAATAAAAGATTACTAGGCAGGCAAAGAAACAAGAAAACGTGACTCACATTGAGGAGAATAATTAGGCAACTGATGTTGACTGGCCCAACCCAGAACCTACACAGATGTCAAAATGCACAGAGAAGGCCATGGAAATGTGTGTTCAGTAGATGTTAGCTGTAATTATTATTTTAGTTTTCCTCAAAAAACTTTATCACAAGGAGACCATTATTCACACTGACAGACTGTGACACTGATTCTCAGAGCTGTGGAGTGGCTTCACCAAGTTCCCAGAGGGAAGGATCTGCAGAGCAGGCCTAGAATTAGCTCCTTCACTTACTGTCCCATCATTTACCTGCAAGCTTTAGTGAAAAGTTCTTCACATGCCAAGCACTGCCAGCGTCCAGAAAGTGGGGGAGAAGCAGCCTTCCAGAGCCAGTTATGGTCATCAGTCTGGGGGAGGAGAAGAAGAAGCAGTAGCACAGAGGGGTCACTGGGGTTCTTCAAATGGGTTACAAGGTAAGTTTATGTTGGTGCAAAAATGTTTGAAGTCCTTGCATAGCACTTTTTAAAAGATTTTGTTTATGTGTTTATTTATTTGAAAGGCAGAGCTGCTAGAGAGAGAGAGGGAGGGAGAGAGAGAGAGAGAGAGAGAGAGAGAGAGAGAGAATCTTCCATCTGCTCATTCTCTTCCCAAATAGCTCCAACAGTCAGGGTTAACGAGACTGAAGCCAGGAGTCTAGAACTCCCTCTGGGTCTCTCACATGGGTGGCAGGGGCACAAACATGGGACAAACTGTTTTCTCAGGCTCCCCAGCAGGAAGCCAGATTGGAAATGGAGCAGCTGGGACTTGAGCCAGCGCTTAACCACAGCTTAACCTGCTGTGCCACAACCCAGCCCCGCATAGTATTTTCATAACACACATTTCCTATGAACTCTCTGAGGATCCCTCATATGGATGGATTTCAAAATATTTTTGTACCACAGTAAACTTGTTAATTCATTCTTTACAACATGTTTGAAGTATCCTTATATTTAGCTTAAAATGTTGGCTTGTATTATTTGGAGGGTGGAATGAGAATCAATTTCTGTAACCCATTACAACGAGACCCATCACAGAAAGTATTGTACCTATGGAAATGCATTAAATGAGTAATTGTAATTTATTTTGGCCATGAATTTCTGCAGGAGAATCAGGTACTCTGGTAAAAATGCATGCCCACTAGACCCTGTCGGGCCACTGGAAATACACTGGATGGATTACACCTCTGCTTCAGCATGTCACTCTTGTTACTCTATCCTATTGCCATGGTTATCTCAAGAAGATCTCTCCTCCAGCCGTGGCCCACTAAACCCACCGTGCTTTCCTCCTGGGCCATGTCTGTTTTCTCATAAGGAAGAGATGACTGCTTTGTTTCACAGGCTACCACCACCCCCATTTTTAGAAGGTAATATTGTCCTCTCTTCAAATGTTCACAAAAAACACCATTTGATGTGTCCTTTGAAAAAGTAATGAGTGCTCTCCTAGTCCATCATCTAAATTGTTGATGAAGATATTAGATGTCTAGAATTAAGTTCTGCGGGGCAATCTTACCATTAATGTCACTTGGATTGTATATCCAAAAATTCCAAATCATTGAGTCGTGAGTCTTTGAGGGAGGGGCTTGGAGTTATTTTTAGTTTTCTATCATCACTGTAGATTTTTGTAAATAATGTTTCATTTACATGTGTATTTCTACACTTGAGATGCATCTTAAGGCTGCTCTGAACAATTAATCACAAATGTATAAAAATTTTACCAGACTCATTACATTTTGGTCATTGTGTATTTCCTCCATCAGTAGATAACCTAAAACACACTTGCTATTTTGCAGAACTTGAGCTACAGTGTACATGACCAAAGTTATTAATTACAGTTTAGTTTATTATATCCAAGAATTTGGAAATAACATGGCTCCAGGTTAGTCAAATAAATTACAGTCTGTAAGACCATAGCATATTTCTTGCAACTATCAAAATGAATATATTCATCTACATGAAAAAAAACTTCAAAAACATCAGGGAAATAAAATTTTATTGTTTTACTTTCTTCTTGAATGCTTGTAGATTTTCAAAAATATATAACAATATAATTTTTAAAGTAAAAGTTTCTATATACAAAAACTATTGAGCATAGTTTGAATAGACCACATTTTTCTGTTTTGGCTAAAAGAAAAACTTAATAAAATTTCAATTTTCACTGTATGTCTCTTTCTTGTCCCTTCAATGATTCATCACTGAGTCATGGGAATAAGTCAAGTTACTGTGGCACAATTTTCCCTTCATTATGACCTCACTTCACAGGGACTTTGATACGTGTGGTGTACTCACACGTCTGGCTTTTCACGGGGGAATTCAAACTTTTATACTTTGCCAATTCAAGTGCCTTGGACTTCCCACTAGGAGTAGCGCCAGCCATCCAATAGGTTCAATTTCAACAGCAGCGTTTTTACCTGTACAATTTTTTTGGTTGTCTAATTATTTGAAATTTTTGTTCAATTATAAAAAATAAGACTCTGGACGCTTTTACTTAGATGTGGTTATTTGAACCTAGCTTTTCTTGTTTCCTTCTAAAACCTAATTAAAATGTCATGAAAGAAATACAAAGCAGACAAGTATTTTACACACTAAGTAAGACACAACTTAGGGTGACAATATTCCATATTGGGTTTGAATCATGGCTCCATTCTTGATTCTAGCAAACCCTGGGTGGCAGCAGATGATGGCTCAAGTAGCTGTGTTCTTGCCATCCATGCGGGAGACCTACACTGAGTCCCCAGCTTTTGGCTTCAGTCACCTGGCCATTATGAGCATTTGTGGAGTAAACCAGCTGATTGGAGCTCTCTGATGGTCTGCCTGTCTGCCTTCAATAGAGGAAAGGAGGGAGGGAGGGAGGGAGGGAGGGAGGGAGGAAGGAAGGAAGGAAGGAAGGAAGGAAGGAAGGAAGGAAGGAAGGAAGGAAGGAAGGATCTCAACGGCCCAGGTGGACGGTTTTAGTTCACAACTGATCACACTGAGAGGGCTGGAAGTCAGGGGGAGTACACAAACAAGACTAATTTCTACCAATATAAACAGATAGGACCAGAAAGGGAGAGAGTGATCCAGCATGGGAAGCAGAGTCACAGAAGACTCATAGAATGACAGATGTCCTAAATAACACTGTGGCCTCAGAATCAGCCCTTAAGGCACTCAGATCTGGCTCAAGAGCCCATAAGAGTATTTTAGGCATGGAAAGCCAAGACACTCTGAAAAAGGAAAAAAAGAAGACCTAAAGGGAAGACCTCAGCGAGTGAGATCCCAGTGGAAGGAACGGGGCTACCAAAGAAGAAGGTACCTTTCTCTGAAGGGAGGAAGGGACCTCCACTTTGACTGTGACCCTGTCGGAATAGAATCAAAATCGGCGAACCCTAAAGGCTTCCATAGCCTCAGCAACTCATGACTAGAGCCTAGGGAGATTCCTGACGCCATAAATAAGAGTGTCAAATTGTTAAATCAACACCAGGAGTCACTGTGTACCTATATCCCATGTGGGATCTGTCCTTATTATGTTATCTAATGTGAAGTAACACTGTAACTAGTGCCGAAATGGTATTTTTACACTTTGTGTTTCTATGTAGATGCAAACTGATGAAAATTTCTACTTAATACATACTGAACCGATCTTCTCTATATAAAGATAATTGAAAAGGAAAAAAAAAAGAAAGAAAAGAAAAAAATCAGTGTTACATTGGAAACTGCATCAAAAAAAATTAATCAGTTTCAAATATATATATATATATATATATATATTTCAAAAAAAAAGTATGGTATACTGAATCGATCTTCTGAATATAAAGATAATGGCAAATGATTAAAAAATCTTGGTGTTAAATTGGAAATTGCATAGAAAATTAATCAATTTAAAAATATATATATCATGTAGGATCTCTGTCCTTAACGTGCTATACATTGTGAATTAATACTATAACTGGTACTCCAACAGTATTTTTCACTTTGTGTTGCTATGTGAGGGCAAATTGTTGAAATCTTTACTTAATATATACTAAACTGACCTTCTGTATATAAAGAGAATTGAAAATGAATCTTGATGTGAACAGAAGGGGAGAAGGAGTTGGAAAGGGGAGGGTCGCGGGTGGGAGGGAAGTTATGGGGGGGAAGCCATTGTAATCTATAAGCTGTATTTTGGAAATTTATATTCTGTAAATAAAAGAGAAAAAAAAAAAAAGAGTCTTCTATTCGCTGGTTCACTCCCCAGTTGGCTGCAATGGCCAGAGCTGAGCTGCTCTGAAGCCAGGAGCCAGGAGCCTCTTCCAAGTCTGCTGCGCAGGTACAGGAGCCCACAGACTTGGGCCATCCTCTACTGCTTTCTCAGGACATAGTAGAGAGCGGGATCAGAAGTGGAGCAGCTGGAACTCGAACCGGCACCCACATGAGGATGCCAGCACTGCAGGCAGTAGTTTTATCTGCTACACCACAGCGCCGGCCCCTGTACAAAGTTTTGTGTTTAGACTTGGATCCCTGCCCCAAGATATTTCATTAAGTATCTACAAACACTCCAAAATCCAAAAATTAGCTGAAATCTGAAGCACCTTTGTGACCCTAAGCATAAGAGATTCTCAACCCCTGGAATGTCTAAAATAGAAACATAAGCAAATGAGAAGTAGAAACTTATAAGAAAAGTAAGGGCGCCAGCATCATGGCACAGTGGGTAAGACACCACCTGGGATGCCAGCATCTCATATGATTGCAGTCATTTGGGGAGTGATGGAAGATGTGTGTGTGTGTGTGTGTTCCCTCTCTTTCTGTAATTCTGCCTTTCAAATAAATAAATCTTTTTTAAAAAGAGAGAAAGAAAAATAAGGGAGGAAGTAAAGACAGCTAAAAGATTTCTATATGTGACCTCTGGGAGAAGGCAAGGGAATGGGTAGAGATATGGTATCAGCATATATTTTTTATTTTAAATATTTATTTGAGAAAGAGATAGAGATAAGGAGAGGGAGGGGGAAGGGAGTGGAAGAGAGAGAAAAGGAATATATATAGAGAAAAACCTCCCATTCACTGGTTCATTCTGCAAATGCTGGCAATGGCCAAGACTGGGCCAAGCCAAAGCTAGGAGCTGGGAACTCAGTCCAGGTCCCACATGAGTGACAGGAACTCAATTGCTGAGTCATTACCGAGGCCTCCCAGGGTCTGCACTAGCCAGATTCTGAGTCAGGAGCCTGGGTGACAAACCAAACACCCTGATAGAGAATGCATTCATTGCTAGGCTAAACACCTTGGCCTGCATACACTTTTAAATTCTAATAGTATAGTAATATTGATTATATATGCACATTGTGTTACTTTGATATGCATAAAACATTCTTTAATGACTAGAGAATAGGGAATGAAAGTCTTCTTATAGCAACGTGAGGCAAAGTTCTTGTTCATTTAAAAGACTTGAAAGAAGGCTGAAAATCACTGTTAGGCTGAAGTTGTCAGTCTAGCAGAAGTCAGGTGTCCACTGGGCCTAATGTGATCAATTAACTTTAAAGGAAAACATTTAGTGAAATAAAACGCTGAAAACAGATCAATAAAGATTCTGTCTAAAGCACAGGGCAGAATTATAGTGTTTGCCATGTTTTCAGCACTCTGAAAATGGAACATTCATTATATGCCTCGTCCACCCATTCTCTGGGAATGCCTGCCTTGCAGGGGTGTGGAAAAGCATGCATCGTAGTGTGAGTGGTTTATCTGCAAGCAGAGTCATCCTATTTCCTCCTCGACTTTTTTTTTTTTTTTTGGCAGGCAGAGTGGACAGTGAGAGAGAGAGAGAGAGAGAGAGAGAGAGAGAGAGACAGAGAGAAAGGTCTTCCTTTGCCATTGGTTCACCCTCCAATGGCAGCTGCAGCCGGCGCTCTGCACTGATCCAAAGCCAGGAGCCAGGTGCTTCTCCTGGTCTCCCATGCAGGTGCAGGGCCCAAGCACTTGGGCCATCCTCCAATGCACTCTGGAGCAACTGGGACAGAACCGGTGCCCCAACCAGGACTAGAACCCAGAGTGCCGGCGCCGCAGGCAGAGGATTAGCCTATTGAGCCATGGCGCCGACCTCCTCCTCGACTTTTCAAAGACTCATTCTATTAAGGCACATAATATTGTGCACTTCTATTGCCTAGAGGTCTTGTAATTATTAGTCACTTTGGGCTTGTAGAGCAAAGATTCTGTCTTTGGGCAGGGGGGCTTGTCGTGTATCTCCAGCATAGAAGAACAAAACAAACCATCTTTTCCCAAACTTTCAAATTCTCCTTGGCTTTGGGGTCATCATCATCTATAATAAGTGGACTATTGCCCTAAGGCTAACTCCAGATCATGCTCAAATGACTTCCTCCCCTCCTGCCCCTTACACTGTCACCATCACCACTGAGGATAGAGCATTCTTTCCTTCTTAAATACCAGAGAAAATACTGGGCTTGTCCAGTGCCTTGGAAGAGAGACAGTGCAATATGGTTGTACAAACTAGCCATTTCCAAAACAGCAAACTCTCCCTTCCATTTGTCTTGGTGCCTCCAGCAGGTGGAGCCAAGTTCAGAGACCCCTCATGGCACTTGTTGGGCACGGAACCTGGCTTGAGCTCAGGGCTGGGCACCAGCTGGGAGGTGCAGCGCAGAGGAGAGCAGCAGGCAGGGCTGGGTGCTGAGAGATGATTACAGCTGCCAGAACTCAGAGGAGCAGCGGGAAAGGAACCGCGGTGAGCAACTTGGCTGTTCCTTCTTGAGTTCCCTTCTAGCCAGAGCTCCACTCGGGCAGGGTTTTAGGAAGCTTTCAGAGCAAAGCAGGGAACGACTCACCATCCCCCCTACCGTGCGATGGAGCACCTGCTGGAGCTGACCTGTCCTTCCCTCTCAATCACGTCAAAGAGAACAGAGCTGGAAGGCTTTGATGATCATCTAAGATCTCCAGAAAGCTGCCTCAGGGTGTTTCTCTCTCCATCTTGTGAAACATGGACAGCCCTCCACCCCAAGCACACAAGTCCGGTTTGTCAAGGGCCAGCACCGTGGTGTAGCGGGTTAAGCCGCTGCCTATAATGACAGCATCCCATATGGGCACTGGTCCTCCCATATGGTGCTCCACTTCCGGTCCAGCTCCCTGCCTGGGAAAAGCAGCAGAAGATGACCCAAGTGCTTGGGCCACTGCACCACATGGGCAACCCAGAAGAAGCTCCTGACTCCTGGTTTCAGCCTGGCCCAGCCCTGGGTGTTGTGGCCATCTGGGGAGTGAACCAGTGAATGGAAGATCACTCTCTCTGTCTCTCCCTCTCTGTAACTCTGATTTTCAACTAAATACATAAATCTTTTTTTTTTTTTTTTAAGAAATCCAGTTTGTCTTCCTAGGGACCCCTCTCACTCCTGGATGAGAAGGAAAATGTCACATGTAACTGGGCATTTGACACAGGGTCCAAAAAATGCCTGATCTGCAGTGGGCACCCAGTGGACACAGGGTTAATGAACAAAGGAACGCACCCAGGCAGATGTTCCTCTATTGCATATATAAAAGTCATTAGTGTTGAGGATGTACACAAGGTGTCTTCAAATAGCTCATGGAAACTGTGCATCATGAGCAACTATGTGTGGATTTCAAAAGTTTTTTGCACTAAGATGAATTTATCTTTTAATTCCATTTTCCATGAACTTTTTGAAATCTGCACATATTTTATTAAGAATAAGAAAACGCTTAATCTTTCACTGCCAAGAAAATAAAATACAAAAAATAGTTGTCACAGTCTTTAAACAAATAAAATTGTATCCTATAATAAATTTTCTTCCCAACTGTGACTAGTTAGATCATATTTTAACGAAAATTCAATTTTCAGGGGCATTTTAAAAAAGATATTTGTCTATTTATTTATTTGAAAGGGAGAGAGAGAGGGAGAGAGAGAGATCTCTAGTTCACTCCCTAAATAGCCCCAATAGCTGGGACTGGGACAGGACAAAGCCGGGAGCTTAGAATTCCATCCGGGTCTCCCACGTGGGTGGCAGGGGCCCAAGGTGCATTAGCAGGAAGCTGGATCAGAAGTGGAGCAGCCTGGACTCGAATCAGTGCTCGTAAGGGATGCCAGTGTCTCACCAGCAGCCTCATCCACTGTGCCACAATGCCAGTCCCTCAGAGGCGTTTTTGAACTACGATACATATCCTTAGGCTCTTGTTTATTGTCTCTGCAGGGATGATCCTGTTTTCCTAAACGGGAAATCAACACAGGCTCTTCCTCCACCTGGAATACCAGGTCTACCCCTCCCTGACACACCTACTGCACTGCTATTCTTTTTCAGACTCCATCTCTGGGGTGGGTGTTTGGAACACATTGAAGGTGCCACTTGGGACCCCCACATTCCACGTCCGAGGGCTTGATTCGGGGCCCAGCTCCTCTGCATCTGACGTGGCTCCCTGCTAAGGTGCACCTTGGGAAGCAGCAGGTGGTGGCTCACGTGGCTGAATTGCCACCACCCCTGTGGGCAACTCATACGGAGCTCCAGGCTCCTGGCTTCGGCCTGACCCAAGCCTGGCTGCTGCAGGAGTGTGAGGAGTGAACCAGTGTCTGTCTGCCTGTCTCTCTCTCCCTCTCCCTCTGTCTCTCTGCCTTTCAAATAACATTGAAGAAAGTAATTAAAAATTAATAAATTTTAAAAAGAAGTACCAGCCCAGTGTCACCTCTTCTTGGAGCCTTTGCCTGCCTTTGTCCCATCTCCAGACTAAATAAGTTAGTCACTGCCACTTAGCTCCCTTGAGTTCAGAACATATTTAAATTGTTATACACGATTCGCAAAATTGTCAATTTTTGGCTTATCCTGCAAGGTCCTTGGGAGCTGGTATTATTATGTCTTATTTATCTCCAGGTCCCATTGACCTAAATTAGGAACCAACATATCATAGAACAGTCAGTAAATGTTGGTTGCATTTAATAGAATCATAGCAGAGAATGTTTCCTTACTTGTGAATTTAATTATGTGAAGTCTTGCAAATACATAAAATTGCTTCCTATTTAGTTACACATTGAACAAATTGCCTTATTAAAAAGATTAAAATTACATGAAATCAGAGTGATCTGGAACACCCCAGACGTATGGCCATATGGCTTCAATGCTGCATGAAGCCAGCAGCTTGGATTTATCTAATTTCACAAAGCGAGGTGCTCACTGGCATTTGAAACAAATGTCAAACAAAATGGGGGGTGGGCGGAGGGGGTGTTTAAATTAATTTCAGTTGCCAGAGGGAAATGATTCACTCCAAGTGATTTGTTTGACTCTGATCTTATTTTCCTAGCGTAGAGCTGGTCGTCTATCTTCTAGTAATTGGTTTAATACCTCTGGGTGTTATGTGGTCCTTTCCCACATATGCACTGAATAACTTCCTTTTAAATAGAAGAAAACACTTATTATAAGTACTTGCTAATTCAAGAACTAGATTCTCCTAGTATTTAAATCAGGTTCTTAGGGATATTAAAGAGACGATTAGAACAGAATTGCTTCAAGAGAGGTAAAAATTACAGGGGTTAAATCCATGTGGATGATGAGGGAGAAGGGATGACAGTGGCACTTTAATCTTCTTGCTAAGAAATGGCATCTCCAGAGGCTGGCATTATGGTGCAGTGGGTTCAGCCGCTGCCTGTGGCACCAACATTCCGTACTGGAGCGCTGGCTCAAGTCCTGGCTGCTCTGCTTCCTGCTACTGCACCTGGTGAGGCTGGGGAAGATGGCTCAACTACTTGGTCCTTTACCGCCCATGTGGGAGACCTGGATAGAGTTCCTGGCTCCTGGCTTTGGTCTGGCCCAGCCAAGGCCATTGTGAGCATCTGGGGAGTGAGCCAGCAGATGGAAGATAACTCTCTCTCTCTCTCTCTCTTTCTGTCCCTCTCCCCTTCTCTCTGTCATGCTGCCTTTCAAATAAATAGACTTTTTAAATCTTTTTTTTTTTTTTTTGGACAGGCAGAGTTAGACAGTGAGAGAGAGAGAGAGAGAGAGAGAGAGAGAGAGAGAGAGAAAGGTCTTCCTACTGTTGGTTCACTCCCCAAATGGTCGCTACAGCCGGTGCGCCATATCCAAAGCCAGGAGCCAGGTGCTTCTCCTGGTCTCCCATGCAGGTGCAGGGCCCAAGCACTTGGGCCATCCTCCAGTGCACTCCCGGGCCACAGCAGAGAGCTGGACTGGAAGAGGAGCAACTGGGACTAGAACCCCGGGGTGCCAGTGCTGCAGGCGGAGGATTAGCCAAGTGAGCCATGGCGCCGGCCTAAATCTTTTTTAAATAAAAAGATGTATAAATAGTGCGGTAACAGAGCATGTCATTAATTCATCTGTTCATTCAGCAAACTTATACTGAAGCTCACAAAAGCTACCACAGTGGTTTAGGGCACACAGCCAGGCTCCAGAAAGCCCTCAAAGGGATGGCCCAGCAGTCTGTAAAATTAAAGTCCTTCTCCAAGACCTCAGCAGAACTCAGTGCCAGTGCTCCTTCAGACCAGAATGCATGTCCCACCTGGGTGCAGCCGCCACCTGGCCCACCTGCTCACCTGCTCCCACCCTCGCCTGCAATGTGCTCAGCCGGCTTTTGTAGGTTAGGCTGTGGTGACACACGCTCTCCAGACTGCAGGGCCTGCTCGCACGAACACAAAGTTCTGTTCATCACTCCTAGTACCTGTCAGCTGCTGCTGGTTGTGGCTGTGGTCTCCAGACGTCTTCATTCTGGGGTGCAGGCCAAACGAACAAACAACCCCTAGCTAGGACGTACCTTCCCCTCGGCATAACCACGGGAACGGCTCCCGAGGGCAGGTGTGACTTTCTCTGAAGTGCATTTGGCCAAAGCACGTCCTGTGCAGGTGCAGGGCCCAAGCACTTGAGTGGCACTGGCTTGGGTCAATACAGCCCTCTCACTGGGGATGCGGTAGCTGGGAACACAGAATACCTTCGTCAATGACAAGAAAACGCTCGGAGTGAGGACAGAAGGCCTTGAATGGGCCGTGCAAGGCCCCCTGACACAAACAAGGGGTGATCTGGGAAACAGGGCTTCGCAGATCCACCCTCCCGAGAGGCAGGCAACCGGCAGAGGCGGAGAGAGGAGGAGGAAAGGGTTGGACCCCTCCACCCCTGCCTTTATTAACAGCAGAGCACTTTGTCACCTTGGAAACAAACAACAAAGGCGGTGTGTGAGCTCTCAGAAATCCCTGTCAGCTCTCTCAGAGGTGACTGGGCCAAGCAGTGGGGTGGGTGGGTAAGCCGGCCACTCCCATGCCCTGGGCCCTAGGTTCTGTATAGTCTGCGGCTTGCTCCTGCTGGATGGAAAAGTCATTTGGCCTTTGATGGTTGGAGCTGCCTACAGAATTGGTACTTTCTAGTCTTTTGTATCCAAGACCAGACTGCCAACCGAGGGGAGAGTAGCCACAGTGTGGGCACCTGTGAGCTGTGCCACAGGTGCCGGCAACAGTACTGCATCTCTACAAACCTCACCGCAGGCAGTAGCTTTCCCGCCCACACCGCTTTCACCCTGAAAGAGCCCTGACAGCCTGCGGGAATCTACTGCATTCTCCAAGGTCATTGAGGGGTCGCCGCTCGCATAGGCACAGTTACTCATCTCCTCTTACCTCTTTATCCAAAGTGGTATCCGCACTGAGCCAGGACGATCCTTCAAGAAGCTAAACACGCTTCTGCCTAAGGCTGGTGATTCTGAGCTAACGGAGAGATCATCGGTGGCTATCAGTGCCGTGTCTGCCTGAAGCTTTGATGTGCTGTCTCCCGTCGTGTTCACACCACACTGACACTCTCCAAAAAGCTCTGGGCCTTGGAAATAGGTGTGTAAGCTTCTTTGACTTTAAAGCAATTTTTAAATTAATATAAAGGGGAACTTCTTGGATCGTTTAAGGTATCCTCATCAGCTAGGAAGAACATGCAGCTGAAGAGGACCTGCCTGCTGGTAGCCCCCTCTGCGTGACAGGTGCACAGCACAGCCGTCGCCTGTCGGAGACATCCCTACACGGCTGTTCCAAAGTTGTAGCAAATTCTATTTGCATTTTCCTGTAGAAAACATCTAATTTTATCCCTCACTAAGCATTATTGAGCTCAAACCTTTATAATCAACTCCAGCCTATTGACATACTAAACTTGAGTGGTTACATGACTCCCCATACAACCTGGTTAATAACAAGGACTACAGATTGAAAAAAAAAAATAAAAAACAAGTCTTCATCTCAGCTTCATTGCTTATTGTGTGGCCATAAACAAGTCATGTATTCATTTCTACAAATGTGAACTAAAAGAGACAGAAGACAACAAATGTGCCATCCATCCTAACTCCTTTGTCATAGCACATATGACTAATCAATCATGGCTCTGAATCTTACTGATCCTAAATCCTTTTCAGTCCAAAAATCTAAGTAAGCACTAGCAGTCTTTGGCATTGGCTCTCAGGTTGAAATCTATGTGAGTCGATGACTAAATAGTAAACAGTGTATCTAACACAGGGAAGCTCTTTGTCATCTGCTCTGTGTTGCACACAGAAGAGGTGTTACTGTTGTTATAACTATTACATTAGCTATTGTCACAAAGCATGTGTGCAGATTGTTCCAGCTTTATGGGGTGTTGATGGTGATTCACATCTACCAACATCACCTACAATTGTCATTCTAACAATTATTGTTTGCAAACGTGAAAAGATTTAGTCTCTGGTTTTTTGTTGTTGTTTGTTTCACAGGCAAAGAGACAGAATCAGACAGAGAACCCTCCTATTCACTGATTCATTCTCCAAATGCCCACAACAGCCAAGATCAACAGGCCAAAGCCAGGAGCTGGCAACTTAATCTGCATCTCCCATGTGGATGGCAGGGACCCAAGCACTTGAGCTTCACCTGCTGCTCCCAGGGTGTGCATCAGTAGGAAGCTGGAGTCAGAATTGGAGCCGGGACCCCAGCCCAAGCACTCTGACATGGGATGGAAGCAAGCATCCAATGCCTGTCCCCAGGGAGTACCAACTGTGAAAGCAGTCTCCAATCACAGGACAGCAACCAGAAGCTCCGTGAGGGAGACACAGGGATTTCCATTTGAAGACTGACTTCACCTTCTGGTTAGTGGACGCTGGCCAGTTACTCAGCCTGCATGACGCCTCTGTGTGTCTCCGCCTCCTTGTCTGTGAAATGGGCAGTGCAACCAACTTCCTCTTAGGGTTGTTAAAAATCTCAAATGTATACAATTTTTTAAAAGATTTATTCATTTATTTGAAAGGCAGAGTTACAGAGAGAGAGAGAGAGAGAGATTAATCTTCCATCTGCTGGTTCATTCCCCAGATGACCCACAACAGCCGGAGCTGTGCTGATCCGAAGCCATGAACTAGGAGCTTCCTCCGGGCCTCCTACACCGGTGCAGGGGCCAAGGACTTGGACCATCTTCTCTGCTCTCCCAGGCCATAACAGAGAGCTGGATTGGAAGTGGAGCAGCCAAGACTTGAACCGGTGCCCAAAAGGGGTACCAGCACTGCAGGTGGTGGCCCTCACCCACTATGCCATAGTGAAGCCCCAATGTATATGATTTTTTTTTGACAGGCAGAGATAGACAGTGAGAGAGAGAGAGACAGAGAGAAAGGTCTTTCCTTCTGTTGGTTCACCCCCCAAATGGCCGCTACAGCTGGCGCACTGTGCCAATCCGAAGCCAGGAGCCAGGTGCTTCCTCCTGGTCTCCCATGCGGGTGCAGGGCCCAAAGACTTGGGCCATCCTCCACTGCACTCCCGGGCCACAGCAGAGAGCTGGACTGGAAGAGGGGCAACCGGGACAGAACTGGCGCTCCAACCGGGACTAGAACCCTGGATGCTGGCGCAGCAGGCGAAAGATTAGCCTAGTGAGCTGCGGTGCCAGCCAACCAACGTCTATGATTTTAAAAAGCAAAAGCTGTGATCTATATTCTGTGCTCTATAAATGTTACTTCCTGAGATTGAAAAACAGGTTTATGATGAGCACCCTCGCACTTTTTTGTTAAAGGTTTATTTATTTATTTGAGAGGCAGAGTTACAGAGAGAGAGAGAGAGGTAGAGACAGAGAGAGAGGGGTCTTCCATCTGCTGGTTCACTCTCCAAATGGCCCCAACAGCCAGGGCTGGGCTGATCCAAAGCCAGGGGCCAGGAGCTTCTTCCAGGTCTCCCACGTGGGGGCAGGAGCCCAAACACTTGGGGGCCATCTTCCACTGCTTTCCCAGGCCATTTGCAGAGAGCTGAATTGGAAATGGAGCAGTCGGGACACAAACCAGCGTCCACATGGGAAGCTGGCATCGCAGGCAGAGACTTAGCCCAGGACACCACAGCACCAGCCCCACCCTAGCACTTTTGACTCACCTTCTGTTTTATCAAAAGATTGATAAAACCTTTAGAGTCAATAAACGCTCTTGACCAGAAACAGTATTTGTTTAGTACAAGAGAGAAGCACTGGCCATGCTTAACTCACCTTCTCTCTGCAAAGCAGAAGTGAGGACTGCAGTCACGTCTTCCCTCGGAGAGATGTGCCTGTTGCCAGCTGAGATGCTGTGACTTCTTACTGCAAGCAGTTAGAAAATTCCATAACTCAAATGCTGCTAATGAGGTATGGACGACCTTCAACAACGGAAAAGCGCTGTAGCTCAGATGAACACGCTTGCACTTCTGTGCCGAAGCCTGAAAGGGGCAGATGAGGCACACACAGCACTTGATCATGCAGATGAGATTCAGGCACACCCCCTGGGATGTGTACGTGACACTTTTCAGAGCCACGTGTGCCAGGGTTCCGAGCACCTCAATTAGAAGACATCCAAGGCTGGGGGTCTCAATACCTCTGGTATTTGCACCCCAAAGATCGAGTGTCTTAGGAAACTATAACTTGAGCAGCACTGCCCCTGACTACTCCTCATCTATTCACCTTTCCGGCATGCCCTACACACCTCTCTCACGAAGCTGGGCAGTGCCAGTGAGCCCCAGCTCCCCATCAGCTGTGCAACCCTGAGGGTAACGACCAATGGTTTCCAGTGCGCTGCATGGCTAAGCTGTCACATTCAGTGGGCCAGGTCTGTTAACTGCACTTCTGACCTACAAT
Source organism: Sylvilagus floridanus (assembly GCA_949820135.1). Taxonomy (NCBI): domain Eukaryota; kingdom Metazoa; phylum Chordata; class Mammalia; order Lagomorpha; family Leporidae; genus Sylvilagus; species Sylvilagus floridanus. The sequence continues at coordinate 128,702,275 of OX463225.1, forward strand.
AACCCCAGCATCACACATCAAGGAGCATGCGCACGTGTTTTTTCCTCTACTTGGGAATCAAAGCTGTGAAATAACATTGATGCAAGGGGGAGAAAAGCTGTATAAAATAGGTAAAATTACTAGACAAGTTAGTCCAAAATCTGTTAGAGGCAGCTTGGTTGGCAAATCTTGCTCCTTGGTAGCCCCTTTTTGCTACACAACTTTTCATCTCTCAAAGCAATAATCCACACGTCTTTAACCATAGATAAGAGTCCTGAGGCCTGGGAGTTTCTATTCAACAGGTGAGGTGTCATGAGCATTTTCGTGGACAGGAATGCTTTAAAAAATGCAAATGGATCTAATTAATCCCTGCATTCTAAGCCAGTGGTAAGCAAACTCTTTACGTGAAAGTCAATATAAAAACATAAACGAGAAAGTATACAGCTTCCCACCCTCTTCTTGCTTTGTTCTAAATGAAAATTTTTTCTCTCATCATAGACATGATACAAACTCAGAGAAAAAAATTGCTTTGTAGCTAATAAACATGAACATCTAGACCCACTAGAAAAGTGAAGGTATTTTCCAATCTTTTTATGATGTTAGATCAAAACGCAAGGTAGGGGACTGGGCATTTGGCACAATGATGAAGCTGCTGATTGGGATACCTGCATCCCAGGTGGGAGTGTCTGGGTCCAAGTACCAGCTCCACTCCTGATTCCAGCTTCTTGCTAATGCAGACCCTGAGAGGCAGCAATTAATGGCTCAAGTAGTTGGGTCCTTGCTACACATGTGGGAGACCTGGCTTGAGTTTCTCGCTCCTGACTTCCACCTGTTTCAGTCCCTATTGTTGGGGGCATTTGGGAAACGGACCAGTGAATGGGAATGCTCGCTCTCTCTTTCTCTCCCTCTCAAAGAAATAAAAATATTTGTAAAATGCAAGGCACGTAGCGTGCAGGCTTCAAAACTACAAAGTGCTCATCACATTTGTAAACTTTTTCCTCTAGATGCTGTCTCTTCTAAATCATTGTTATGGGCAAATAACACGATTGTATACCTGCTTTTAAAATCTCCATAACTGCATTCAGAAGGGACATTGATTTAAAAAGCAAATTTAAATGTGTGTCTCACACATACTCACTCTCTTCTATGAGGGCACTTCAAACAGTTTATGGAAAATGGAATGAAAAGGTAAGTTCATTTTGGTGCATAAATGCTGTTATATCTATGCGTTCTTTTTCATAATACTCATTTTCTGTGAAGTTTTTAGAAGACCTCAAGTACATATGTAATCGCAAACACACATGTTATATACACACATATAAACATACAGGTATTTAAGAAAATTTCTATGTACAAAGTTGGAATAATTCTAATATTATTTATTTATTTACTTGTTCGAGTGCCAAAGAGAGACAGACAGACAGACAGAGACAGCTTTCATTTGCTGGCTCACTCCCCAGTCACTCAGAACAGCCAGATCCAGGCCAGAGCTGAAACCAGGAGATGCGAGTTCAATCTAGGCCTCCCATATGCTGGGCAGGAGCCCAATCACCTGAGCCATCACCGCTGCCTCCCCGGGTCTGCCGTGGTGGGAAGCTGGCATCGGGATCTGGAGGCAGGAATCAATCTCAGGCATGCTGAGACGAGACACAGACATCCTAAGCAGCGTCCTAACCAGTGTCTAGGCCAAACACCCACCCCCAAAACAATTTCTATAAATGGGGGCAAAGCTAAGTCCTTTCTGTGTAAAGAGTCTAGCAGAGAATGGGGCAGGCAGGGGAGGAAAGAACAAACAGAACCCCCAAATTCTCACTGGCCTTTTTTGCTAAAGCAAAAGATGGCCTTTGCTTCATCGGGTCTGGCTATGAGCAGGTGAGCCAGATTGAGCCAGAGTTGATTCTAGAAGGCGTGGGCTGAAGTGATCCTAGAAACGTGTCAAAGGGAAGAAACACAGAAAGGGGTTCACGTCCACATATGGGGCTTCTGCTTTGTTCAGGGTGTTGAGAAGAAGAAGAGGAGAAGTCTTGGCCTGGGATTAAAGCAAGATCCAGTGTCCAGTGGGATCAGGGCTGTGTGTGCAGAAGTGACCATGAGACCATTGCTTCCAGGAGTTTGTCATCTTAGATTGAAAAGAGCAGGGCAAGGGGCCGGTGCCATGGCACAGTAGGTTAATCCACCGCCTGCGGCGCCAGCATTCCATATGGGTGCCAGTTCTAGTCCTGGCTGCTCCTCTTCCAATCCAGCTCTCTGCTGTGGCCCGGGAAGGCAATGGAGGATGGCCCAAGTGCTTGGGCCCTGTACTCGCATGGGAGACCATGAGGAAGCGCCTGGCTCCTGGCTTCGGATCGGTGCAGCGTGCTGGCCGTAGCGGCCATTTGGGGAGTGAACCAACAGAGGGAAGACCTTTCTCTCTGTGTCTCCCTCTCACTGTCTGTAACTCTGTCAAATAAATAAATAAAATCTTAGAAAGAAAGAAAGAAAGAAAAGCGAAAGAAAGAAAGAAAGAAAGAAAGAAAGAAAGAAAGAAAGAAAGAAAGAAAAGCGAAAGAAAGAAAGAAAGAAAGAAAGAAAGAAAGAAAGAAAGAAAGAAAGAAAGAAAGAAAGAAAGAAAGAAAGAAAGAAAGAAAAAGCGAAAGAAAGAAAGAAAAGAGCTAAAATGCCGGGAAGGAGACTTGAGGTAACCATACTGACATCTCAAAGGGCCAGATCAGCTCTGCTCCAAATATGCCCACTTGTATTTTTGTTTAAGCAATAAGTCTTGCGGGGAAGCACGGAAGTATTCCTGGTCATAACCAGCATTTATTCCTAGAGACTCCTATCCGTTAGACTGAAATAGGTCCCAAATATGTTCACTTAAAAATCGATTCAGAAAAAGCCACCTAACGAGGCTGACAGAAAGAAAAGACCTAAATATAGACAAGAGCATGACTTGTTCAGGAACCTGAAGGCTGAGGTTTGTAGTTATTAAATGTTCCAAAAGTAACCTAGAAATTTAATGGCACCTCAGTGAAAATCCCACCAATCTTTTTTTTTTTCCAGAAACTCTGCAATCTAAAAAAAAAAGAAAGAAACTCTGCAATCTGGTTGTAAAATTCGTGTGAAAATGCAAAGTGTGGGCTGGTGCTGCAGCGCAGTATGGAAAGCCGCTGACTGCAGTGCCGGCATCCCATATGGGTGTTGGTTTGAGTCCCAGCTCCACTTCCGATCCAGCTCTCTGCTATGGCCTGGGAAAGCAATAGAAGATGGCCCAAGTCCTTGGGCCCCTGCACCCATGTAGGAGACCTGGAAGAAGCTCCTGGTTCCTGGCTTTGGATCGGCACAGCGACGAACTGGGGAGAAGACCTGCTCAACCAGGCACATTTATCTGAGACCCTGGAGTCACACCAGAAGATGTCAGCCTCAGCTGTGGACAGTGGTGGAGAAACAGGACAGACCTGTTTCTCAGTTCCAGCCCACCTCTCCCATGGTTTAGAGCAATGCGGCCAGTCAAGAGACCCATTTAGTCATCCAAAAAGGAGCCCTCCCAGAGACCGAGAGGAAGCTACACTCGCCAGAACACCTGAAAACAGATCCACTGACTACAAATGTGGACGCAGACCCTCATACCAGTTGTAGGCCCACACCAAAGTCCTGGAGACATTACAGTTCATTCAGGGGCCACACTGGACCCACGCCCACTAGAGCCCCTGGGAATAGGCCAGCCAACTCTGGTCTCTGTTGTGGGCCCAGCATCAGCCATGTGACTGGGAGGATATGGACGTATTCCGGGAAGGGAATGTCAAAGGATCTCAAGCAAGATGGGGTCAATAAAGAATATACTGTAGGGGCCGGCGCTGTGGCACAGCAGGTTAAAGCCCTGGCCTGAAGCACCAGCATACCATATGGGCACTGGTTCTAGTCCTGGCTGCTCCTCTTCTGATCCAGCTCTCTACTATTGCCTGGGAAAGTAGTGGAAGATGGCCCAAGTCATTGAGCCCCTGCACCCGTGTGGGAGACCCAGAAGAAGCTCCTGGCTTCGGATCGGTGCAGCTCCGGCCATTGCAGCCATTTGGGGAGTGAATCAGCAGATGGAAGACCTCTCTCTGTCTCTACCTCACTCTGTAACTCTGTCTTTCAAATAAATAAAATAAATCTTAAAAAAAGAATACCCTGGAACGCATTTTAATCAAATTGTCAATTGGCAAAGGCAAAGAGAATCTTCAGAGCAGCAAGACAAGGGAGACTGTCAGATGTAAAGGATCTCCCATAAGGCTGTCAGCAGACTTCTCAACAGAAACCTGACATTCTAGGAGGGAAATGGATGACATGTTAAAGTGCTAAGAGAAAAAAATGGTCAGTAGCTATTACCGTATCTGGAAACTGTCTTTCAGAAACGGGGTGATAAAGACATTCCAAGTCCACCAAAGTTGAGGGAGTCCAGCACTGAGAGGCTGATTCTGCAAGAAATGCTGAAGGAGTCCCCCACCCTGGAACAAAGGGATGGGGGCCCACACAGTGATGCAGTAGGTCAATCCTCCACCTGCTGTGCCGGCATCCCATATGAGCACCGGTTCCAGTCCCGGCTGCTCCTCTTCTGATCAGCTCTCTGCTATGGCCTGGGAAAGCAGCAGAAGATGGCCCGACTTGGGCCCCTGCACCCACATGGGAGACCTGAAAGAAGCTCTGGGCTCCTGGCTCCTGGCTCTTGGCTCCTGGCTTTGGATTGACGCTGCTCTGGCCATTGCAACCTTTTGGAGAGTGAACCAGCGGATAGAAGACCTCTCTCTCTCTCACTGTCTAACTCTACCTCTCAAATAAATAAACAAAATCTTTTCAACTGGTTTATAGATGTACCATAAAATGATGTAAAGGATGACAATAACCACATAAAATGTATGTATAGGGATAAAAGTGTAGTCTTTTATGGAATTGAAATTCAGGTACTATCAGCTTAACTTACCATATAATAACCATGAAATGCTTTCTGTAAGCTATGTGATGACCACATCCCTTAGTGGACATAGGAAAAAAAGAAAGAGAAAGCAAACAAAGCATACTACTACAAATATACAACAAATCGCAAAGACAACAGGACTGGGAGGAAGACAGCTGGCATCTGCCTAGTGGTCAAGAGGCCAGTATCGGGAAAGCACTGTGGCATACCCAGTAAAGCCACCACCTGCAGCACCAGCATCCCCTGTGGGTGCCTGTTCTAGCCCCGGCTGCTCCACTTTCCATCCGGCTCTCTGCTATGGCCTGGGAAAGCAGTAGAAGATGGCCCAAGTGCTTGGGTCCCTGCACCTGTGTGGGAGACCCAGAAGGAGCTCCTGGCTCCTGGCTTCAGATCAGCTCAGCTCTGGCCGTTGCAGCCATTTAGGGAGTCAACCAGCAGATGGAAGAACTTTCTCTCTGTCTTTGCTTCTGTCTCTGCCTCTCTAATTCTGTCTTTCAAATAAATGGATGAATCTTTGGAAAAAAATTTTTTTTAAAAATCACATGACTCGTGAAAATTCTGGCTAAAAGAGGCATAAAAATAAATAAATAATGGGATTCTAACTTGTGAGAGAGTGTTGGAAAAATATGCTCAGGAATGAAGCACAAGTCTTTAATACAGTTATTTTGTCTATTTGGAGGTACTTTAAACTAACTTTTAGTGTTGGCTATATTCCCTGCATTGAAGTTACTGGATGGGGGACTCCCAGAGAAGCAATTTTAAATCTACATGTAGTTGGGATGTTCTGGAGAGAGGCGAGATGACTGTAACCCACTCTCTCACCCTGGTCAATATTATCCTGTTCATTTTTAAGAAAATGGTACTCAATATTTTGAATTAATTACATTGGACAATCAGTTTCAAAAGCATAATGCAGGGGTGTGTACAATTTAATAACGCACACAATTTACCATGGAAATTTAAAATTTTAAGGCCTAGATGGAATTCAAACATGAATTTTGTATAACAAATGAAACAAAAGAGTTTCGTAATTTGCTTTATAACAAGAGAAAACATCCACAGCATCATTTAAATACTATACCATTCATCACATACCATGCTTCCCAGCAAACTGATTTAAGGAAGACTCCAGACTCGATAAACATCAAGAGGGGACAGCACAGGCCCCTCCTCTGTCCATTTTCCTTTGAAAGATCAGCAGGCTTAGTAAAAGCAGATTTCCTAAAATAAGCATTATCATACACAGAGAAGACTGGAAATCATAAATGATATGAGCAGCTTCCCTTGATTATGACAGGAAGCCTGTAGATGTCATCTTTGTCGCGAATAAACATCTTCAATTTCTAGTATTATATCATCCAATTCCAGGAAAACATTACCATAATATGAAGTAGATGAGAAAGTAAATAGCAATCAGAGCTATGTGCAATGAGAAGTTCTAGGCTTCCTCTCTCCTGAGCAGGGGCAGCCAGCCTGAGAGAGCACAGCTGACGGCAGGTGGTCCTACACTCAACTGTCAGTGCCTGAGCGATTCCGACGAAGGTGACTAAATGTCTCTGAACCTCGGTCCCTCTGAGCCGTGCATTGAAATGGCCCTGCCTTCCCAAGGATGGCATAAGACTGCAAAAAAAAAAAAAAAAAAAAAAGGAAAGTACATTTAGCACGTTCATCCACCCTACAGACCCTCTTATTGGGAAACAGTGGGTCTGCCCCCACAGGCTGCTGCCGGTCCTCGCCTCAGTCACAGCTCCCCCTATTCTGTGTCTTGTCTTTCTGTTTTGTTAAAAAGTTACTTAATTGGGGCTGTCGCCATGGCGCAGTAGGTTAATCCTCCGCCTCCAGTGCCAGCATCCCATATGGGCGCCGGTTCTAGTCCCGGCTGCCCCTCTTCCAATCCAGCTGTGACCTGGGAAAGCAGTAAAAGATGGCCCAAGTCCTTGGGCCCCTGAACCTATGTGGGAGACTGGGAAGAAGCACCTGCCTCCTGGCTTCAGATCGGCGCAGCTCCAGCCATTGCGGCCATCCGGGAAGTGAGCCAACGGATAGAAGGCCTTTCTCTCTGTCTCTTCCTTTCACTGTCTATAACCTACCTCTCAACTAACTAAATAAATAAACTTAAAAATAGTTATTTAATTAAATTAATTGCTGTAATTTGAAAGGTCCATTAGAAAGAGAGGAGAAACATGGAGAGAAAGGGAGATCTTCTACCCGCTGGTTCACACCCCAGATGGCTGCCACAGCCAGGACTGGGTCAGGCCAAAGCCAGGGGACAGGAACTGCACCCAGGTCTCCCATGTAGGTGACAGGGGGCCCAACTACTCATGCCATCTTCCACTGCCTTCCCAGGTACATTAGCAGGGAGCTGGGTTGGAAGCGGAGCAGCAGGGACCTGAACAAACACTCATATTGGGTGCTAGCACCGCAGGTAGAGACTTGTTCCACTGTGCCCTAATGCCGACCCCTTATGTCTTGTCTATCAGGGATTCCCAGCCACCAAACCAGAAAGCTAGAGGTTGTCTAAGATTCCTCTCCCCACCTTGCCTCACCCTGTCCCCGATTCCAGACAACTCCTGGCCCCAATCCCCAATTCAGGAGTTAGATGCACCTGCTCCTTTGATCTGAGCATACTTCCTAATGCCTACTTAACCCACACTGGTGAGTTCTGCATAGATCAAAATAGTCTGAGGGCTGGCGCTGTCGCATAGCGGGTAAAGCTGCTGCCTGCAGTGCCGGCATCCCATACGGGTGCTGGTTCGAGTCCCAGCTGCTCAACTTCCAATCCAGCTCTCTGCTGTGGCCTGGGAAAGCAGTGGAAGATGGCCCAAGCCCTTGAGCCCCTGCACCCCCATGGGAGACCCAGAAGAAGCTCCTGGCTCCTGGCTTTGGATCAGCTCAGCTCCATCTGCCTGCTCTAACCCAGCTGGTTGTACTAAGAGGGGAATGAGCATTATGATTAGTTTGCATTTCTGGCAAGATAATAAAAGGCAGAACTCCTTTTGTATTAAAACCTTCTATGTTTATGATCGTTCTGATAGCTGTTTGTAATTTGGCAGTTTTTATTTTGTATTTTTCAAGGTAGGTTGCTAGTTGCATTTAAATTCATGATTGTTACAGCTTGTTGATAGATTAGTCTTTTGTTATCAAGTACTTTTATTCCTTTTGCCTTAAATTCCATTTTTCTGACAACAGTATTGCTGAACTCACTTTCTTGTAAAGGAAATAGTTCATGCTTTCTTCTAGAACTTTTATTTTGATCTTTCACTTTTATATCTTTGAACCATTAGGAATTGATTGTGGTCTAAGTGAAACATACAGATCCAATTTGCAAAACTGGATTAATTGCTTTAATATAGAGCCTTTAAATTAATTAAATATAAATGTAATTTACTGTTCAATTAATTAAATATATTTAAAATATAATATTAACATATGTGCATATATTTTCTTTTTGAAATATATGTTTATATCCATATATATAGATATATTTGTTTTGAAGTGTCTTTTCTCATTTACTGTTTATTAATTTTGCAACTACCTCTCCATCACTTCCTGAGATTCCACCTTATGATGGTGGTTAGGGGCTCCTGTAATATTAGAAGGACCAGGGTGTGGTTTCCCCACTTTCTGCTTGTGAGACTCTGTCTTCCTTGGCTAAATCCTCAATCTGCCATAAAGCTGTAGCCCTAGGCGGAAGTTAGGCAGTGATTTTACTCAGCCTCCATTCACAAAGGTGCATAACGACAGGAAAGGACACAAGTGCAAGGCTGTTCATTGTCATGGGGGTGAGTAACAGGAAGCATTTGTGAATAGCCCGTGTCCAGCAGAGGACTGGTTGAGTAATCATGGTTCATGTGCACTATGAAGCCTACACATCATATAAAAGAACAAGCAAAATCTCCATGTTCTCATATGGAGTGATCTCCTGTACGCACAGTCAAGTGAAAAAAGCAAAATAAAGAACAGTGTATGAAAAATTAATTATGCAAGTATAGTTGTAAAAAAAAATGTTAGGGGGCAGGTGCTGTGGGGTGGCTTGAGAGCTGGATGGAGAATTTACTGCTCCACTTTCCATCCAGTTCTCTGCTAATGCACCTGGGAGCAGCAGAAGATGGCCCAAGTGCTTGGGCCCCTGCACTCACTCAGGAGACCAGATGAAGCTCCCAGCTCCTGGCTTATGCCTGGCACAGCCATGGCCATTGTGAACATCTGGGGAGCGAACCAGAGGATGAAAGATCTCTCTGTTTCTCCCTCCCCCTCTCTCTTTCTCTGTGTCTTTCTTTCTCTCTCTCTTTCTGTAACTCTGCCTTTCAAATAAATAAAAAATAAAATCCTTTTTATTTATTTATTTATTTTTTTCATTTGACAGGCAGAGTTTTAGACACTGAGAGGGAGAGACAGAGAGAAAGGTCTTCCTTCTGTTGGTTCACTCTCCAAATGGTCGCTATGGCTGGCGCTGTGCCAATCCAAAGCAGGAGCCAGGTGCTTCCTCCTGGTCTCCCATGTGGGTGCAGGGCCCAAACACTTAGGCCATCCTCCACTGCCCTCCTGGGCCACAGCAGAGAGCTGGACTGGAAGAAGAGCAACTGGGACTAGAACCTGGAGCTCATATGGGATGCTGGCACTGCAGGCAGAGGATTAACCAAGTAGGCCATGGCACCGGCCCCCAAAAATAAAATCTTTAAAAAAAGAAATGTTGGTATAATATTTAACAAATGAATGAAAATGTTTTCCTAAAAAGGAGGAAGGTGGTTGATGAATGGGGTCAACATGAGACTTTTCTGAACCATAAAATGCTGTAGTTTTGCTTTATAGAAGATGCATCTATTAAAATAATTGGAATTATTAAGAAAAAGCCACCACTTACCAAAAATGTGTGAATAGGAGCGTGTGTATGTGGGAGGGGGGCAGGATGCTTCAAGCTCAGAGTCTGGTTCTGGTACTTTCTTTTGGCGATGCTGACTCCCAGGCACCACTGCCTGCTGCTGGGTTCTACCCAACAGGTCGTCAGTGGTGGACCCACTCACTACTTGCATTTGTGTGCTTTTCTGGGGCCATGGAAAGGATTCTTACTTTGGAGGCGGATTTCTCTTTCTGTATTTTATCTATCGTCACTGTGTATTTAAAGCAGGGGAAATATTAGGACCTGTGAAACCACTGTGCCAATGGAAGTCCTTTAGTTTTAACTAGAGAAAAAATTGAAAAAATCCTTTAAAATATCTTTTTTTCTTCTTTAGAAAACCCACTCCACTCAGACTTGCTAAATATTTCTTGGTTGATAAAACATTTTAGAATGAAATATTTAAACTTGAATTTTCAGTATAAAAGATCATATTGCAAATAATTTAAAATGTCATTGATTGTAAAATGTACCATTAAAAATTGCTTAAACTTTATTATTAAACCCCTTAGAAAACAGATACATCTTGATATTAAAGATATCAAAATGTGAGAAAATGTGCATATTAGAGCAGATAAAATACAGAATTACAAATGTAGTCCCATAACCATGCTTGGCTAGCTTAAAAGAGAAAAAAAAAAAGAGAGAGAATTATAGATGTATGCTTTGAAGATAAAAAAGTTGGATTAAATGAGTACTGATCCTAGGGTGTTCCAAAAATCCAAAGGAAATGCTTGGCCTGGAGCAATGCCAAATGTATGGCAAGTGCTTGATTAATGTTTATGATAAATAAAGGCCTCTTGCATGACACTGGATGACCACTAAAATGTAAGGGGAAGTATGCAAGAAAATTTCTTTTAAACACTGTTAATCACAGACTATAACTAGGCCCTGCATTTTCAAATTGAGAATAAAAAGATTTAAAAAATAGCAAAGAAAATAGGCACATAGTTGATATTCCAGTGAAAGCGACAAATGTTACATAGGCTTGACAATCATGGGGGGAGATCAGCACTGCAGGTGTAGATTTGGGGTTCGTCTTCAAGGGAGAACAGTTGAAATTGTGGAGATGGATGATGACACCAAACAGGCTTGCAACCTGAGAGACAGACAAGGGCAGATCCTGGGAGAGAATCTGTTAGATGGGAAGAGGAAGATCTAGTGAGGAAAATCAAGATGAGACTAGAGAGATAAGAGGAGAAACCGGAGGGCGATTTGTCCTTGGGGCCAGAGGCAGGGACGGTTTTAAAAAGGAAGGAGCGATCAACAATTGTCAAATTGCCGAGAGATGGGACAAGACGAGGAGCAAAGATGTCATCAGATTTGGCAGTTAGGAGGTCATCAGTGACTTCCAATAAAGTAATTTCAGGACAATGATTGGAGCAGATGTCAGATGATAGTGGGCTGATGAGTAAATGCAGGGAGAGTTTATCTAGAAAACACTTATGAGAAAGGATAGGAGGAGGCTGGAAAAATAGGAAGGGCAGAAATGGAATCGGTAAATGCAGAGGGCGAAGCAGGAGCCTCGATGCACCGAGCGAGAGAAAGTAAAGGACTAATGTGTAGGTGCAGGGGGAAGGCAAGTTTGGGGGGCAGTCCAAACTTGGGGAGCGATCTTGGAGGCCGAGAGGATATGCAATCAGGCAATCTTTGGTTCAGTTTTTGGCCTTATTGTGCGGATTATGGTGAATGACTTCACCTTTGCTGGTAAAAAAGGATCCTCAGAAAGGAGATAGCCAGCTAACTCCTGTACATTTCTAAGAGTTTTTTCTTCTTAGGATTTTAAGATAGGCTGATGACATAAGCCCAAAGCACAATTCTAGGAAAGAATCTTACAAGGGGACAAAATGATGTATTCAAGAGCATGGCTTTCTGACAGTTTGGCCTTTAAGAGTATCTAGAGGGGGCCAGCGCCACAGCTCACTAGGCTAATCCTCCGCCTGCAGTGCCAGCACACCGGGTTCTAGTCCCGGTTGGGGCGCCAGATTCTGTCCCGGTTGCTCCTCTTCCAGTCCAGATCTCTGCTGTGGCCCAGGAAGGCAGTGGAGGATGGTCCAAGTCCTTGGGCACCTGGCTCCTGGCTTCGGATCAGCACAGTGCGCCGACCGCAGTGGCCATTGGGGGGTGAACCAACGGAAAAGGAAGACGTTTCTCTCTCTCACTGTCAGAGTGCCTGTAAAAAAATAAATTAATTAAAAATAAAATTAATTTAAAAAAGAGTATGTAGAGGTGAAATAGAAGGTGGATTTAATCTTGCATGCCAATGCTGATGAGTTACCAATGGCTGCCTGAAGCCCCAGTAAGGAAGAGTCATGTTTGGGCTACAGTCTAGGCTTTGCAAAAGAAAGGGTATGAATGAAAGTGGTTGGCCTCGGGGCTTGGAAGAGCAGTGTCTCATATTTGCTGACCATGAACTAGAGGGTTAAGAGGCTATGTATCCATCAGAAAGTTCTCCACCAGTGCCTTTGCACTTTTTCACAAGTGTAGAACTAGAAAAATTTCCACATACATTCCCTGAGTAGAAATAGTCTACATCATACATCAAGGGTAGAAACATAAATTGCAGTAGTCGGCTACAGTCAGCAGGTTTGAAGTTCTTTAATAAATGTTAAGACATGTGATCAGGATACAGTCATTGTCCAGCTGCTCAACAAGAAGGGTCTTGGAAATATATGGGGCAGGATCCAAATCTTCCCTTGGAAGAAATTTCTGGGAACATGGACCAACAGGAGATCCATATCCTGATGCTTCCTCTCCAATGGTAATGGTCATTTTACTTTGAAAACTTAAAAAAAAAAAAGATTTATTATATTTGTTTGAAAGGCAGAGTTACAGAGGGAGGGAGAGAGAGAGAGAGAGAGAGAGAGAGAGAGAGAGAGAGAGAGAGAGGTCTTCCATATGCTGGTTCACTCCCCAGAAGGCCACAATGGCTGGAGCTGAGCTGATCCGAAGCCAGGAGCCAGGAACCAGGAGTCAGGAGCTAGGAGCTTCTTCTGGGTCTCCCATGTGGGTGCAGGGGCCCAAGGACTTGGGTCATCTTCTACTGCTTTCTCAGGCCACAGCAGAGAGCTGGATCGGAGTGGAGTAGCCAGGGCTAGAACCGGCACCCATATGGGATGCTGGCACTTCAGGACAGGGCTTTAACCCGCTGTGCCACAGGGCCGGCCCCTTGAAAACTTTTTAAAGGTACTGAAACCAATCTTGCTTTTCTTCAATGACATATCCATATTATATGCAACTTTAAGAAATTAATTACCGTGGTTGAATCTTCTAAGACAGTAACACACACATACAAAAGATCTTCGGCAAAGTTCATGGAAAATGTATATTATAAAAATGCATGAATTTCAAAAACTTTTGCACCAAACTAAAGTTATCTTTTAATTTAATTTTTTTAAGATTTATTTTTAGATTTATTTACTGGGGCCGGTGCTGTTGTGTAGAAAGTTAAGCCTCCACCTGCAGTACCAGCATCCCATAAGGGTGCCAGTTTGAGTCCTGGTTGCTCCACTTCTGATCCAGCTCCTTGCTAATGGCCTGGGAGAGCAGCAGCAGATGACCCAAATGCTTGGGTCCCTGCACCCGCGTGGGAGACCTGGAGAAAGCTCCTGGCTCCTGACTTTGGATTGACCCAGCTCTGGCTGTTGCAGCTATTTGGGGAGTGAATCAGCAGATGGAAGACCTCTGTGCCTCTGCCTTTCAAATAAATTTAAAAATATTAAAAAAAAAAACAAAAACTTATACCATGTTTTTAAACACAATCTCATCTCTTGAACAGCAATTTTTTAAACATCGAACTGTCAACTTCATTTTTTTTTTTTTTGACGGCAGAGTGGACAGTGAGAGAGAGAGAGACAGAGAGAAAGGTCTTCCTTTGCTGTTGGTTCACCCCTCAATGGCCACTGCGTCTGGCGTGCTGAGGCTGGCGCACCGCGCGGATCCAAAGGCAGGAGCCAGGTGCTTTTTCCTGGTCTTCCTGTGGGTGCAGGGCCCAAGCACTTGGGCCATCCTCCACTGCCTTCCCGGGCCACAGCAGAGAGCTGGCCTGGAAGAGGGGCAACCGGAACAGAATCCGGCGCCCCGACCGGGACTAGAACCCAGAGTGCCAGCGCCGCAGGCAGAGGATTAGCCTAGCCTATCGAGCCGAGGCACTGGCCATTCATTATTTTTATTTATTGAAAGGCAGAAAGACAGAGACCTCCCTTTTACTGGTTCACTCCCCCAAATACCCAGCAGCCAGAGCTGGGCCAGGCTGAAGCTGGGAGCCCAGCATCCAGTCTGGGTCCCCCAGGTGAGTGGCAGGGACCCAAGTACTTGAGCCATCATCTGCTGCCTCCTGGGTGCATGCATTAGCAGGAAGTTGGAATCAGAAGTTGAGCCAGGCATTCCAATACGGGATGCTGGTGTCCCAAGTGGCATCTTAATCATTCCACCACCTGCCCCTAGAATCTCATCTTGAGTGCTACTATAGGCAAAGCAGAGCCATTTGGCCAAGGAGAAATGGAGGGCTTGTTTTTCATGGTACTTCAAGGTTGGCCTTGAGGGCCTCAGGGAGCATGGTTTGAAATCTCTGCCTCAGAATTAGTAAATACACATGCCTAGGCCACTAAATAAATTAATTAATTTGCTATATCATAATGCTGATCTTTGCAAACAGGTGAAATTGGTAAATTTTTTTTAAAGATGATTTTAAATTTAGTTACCAAGGCAATTGCAATTATTAAGATACATTTTCCAGAGTCTGGATTCCTCAGTTTTTAACAAATGTATGTGGCAGCACCAAGAGTTAACTTCCATACCGGGAAGGCTGTGGCAATCCCACTGCAAAGCTTCCCTTCGGCCTGTGGGGAAAAGATCTGTGTCTTGCTCTTCACGCAGTATCTCGAGAACAAGGGCACTTCGTGAACCAATAATGCTGCAGGAACTTCAGAACTCCCGTCTTCACATCTGCATTCTATACAGCAGGAGGGAGAGAAGGGAAGAACAACCTACTTCTTTTAAGAGATCTCCCGAAAATCGCACTGAGTAGCTCCTCTAAACTCAATAGCCAAAATTTAGTCACCTGGCCACACAGAGCTGCAAGGAAGCCTGGCACGTGGCACTTTAGCAAGACACCTGGACTCATTCTCATGGGTATACTAAGACTGTCACTAGGAAGCATACAGTAACAACAACATCTGGCCAGATGAACCCTCCAGCCTCTGTTCCACTTCTGTGCTGTGCTCTGAGTGCGTGGTGTGTACTGCTACATCAACAAAGGTAAATATCCCAGCATCTGTGTTAGCGAGAAACTGGAGTCCAGAGCCAGAACTGGGAGTCAAGCCCTGGTACTCCAACAGGGGCATGCAGGGGTCTTAACTACCAAACACCTAGCCCACATTATTATCTTTCAATTGTATTTCTCTAGGAACTTTCTGAAGACTCCTTATGTAAATTTGTATTACCACTACCACAATCAGGATACAGAGTAACTTCATTCCCCAGCCCACCTGCCCTGTGTGGTCACACCATCCCCCACTACTACCCCTGACAAGCATTCATCTGTGTTCCATCTCTCTAGTTTTGTTATTTTATCAGTATCAAAGAGGTGGAGCCAGATAGAATGTAACCTTTTGAGGCTGGCTTTTTTTTTTCACTTAGCCTAATTGTTTTTTAAGGTTTATCTTACTTGTTTAAAAGGCAGAGTTACAGAGGAAGGAGAAAGGAGAGAGGAGAGAGGGGAGAGGGGAGAGGGGAGAGGGGAGAGGGGAGAGGGGAGAGGGGAGAGGGGAGAGAGAAACCTTGTATCTACTGGATCACTCTCTAAATGGCCACCACGACTGCGGCTGGGCCAGGCAGAAGGCAGGAGGCTAGAACTCCACCCAGGTCTCCCACATGGGTGGTAGGGGCCCAAGTACCTGGGCTGTCTTTAGCTGCTTTCCCTAGGCACATTGGCAGGGAGCTGGATTGGAAGGGGAGCAACTGGGATGCTACTGTGTCACAAGCCAGACCAAGAATAAAGTTTTTGAGATCTACTGAAGCTATGTCAGTAATTCATTCTTTTATCACTGACTATCCTATGCTATGAATGTACCTGTTTGTTAAGACACTACCTGTTGAGGGACATTTGAATTGTTTTTCATTTGGGGCAATTAATAGAGTTGCTATTTGTGTACATGTTTTTGTGTGTATCATTTTCATCCTTGTGTACACTTTTTTTTTTAAGACTTATTTATTACTTATTTGAAAGTCAAGAGAGAAGGAGAGGCAGAGAGAGAGAGAGAGAGAGAGAGAGAGAGAAAGAGAGAAAGCGCTTTTCCATTCACTGGTTCACTCCCCAGTTGGCCTCAACCGCCAGAGCTGCACGGGGGCGGGGGGGGGGGGGGTTGGTGGTGGTGGTGGTGGTGGTGGTAGAGTGGCCCAAGGACTTGGGCCATCTTCCACTGCTTTCCCAGGTCACTGGGTCTCCCACGCGGGTACAGAGGCCCAAGGACCATCTTCCACTGCTTTCCCAGGTCATAGCAAAGAGTTGGACTGGAAGTGGGGCAGCCAGGACTTGAACTGGAGCCCATATGGGAGGCTGGCACTGCAGGTGGCGGCTTTGCCAGCTAAGCCACAGTGCCGACCCTATGTGTACACGTCTATAATGAGATTACAAGCTAGGACATCTGCTAATATGTTATCTTCCCACACTGAAGGATATTTACTTTTGAACCAAGAGGCAAAATTAAGTTAAGCAGTGAGTTCTTTTTCTTAGTAGAGATGATTTCAGACTAGTTGCCCTCAGAGCCAGGACTCGAAACTTAACTTTATTTCGAGTAAGGTTGATGATTCTGAGCCTTTCCCTACAGTAAATACTGGTGAATGTAACTTGGGCCATATGTCTGGACTGTTACATGGTTAAATTTTGCATTTCATCAACTGTTGGTTGGTGTGGCTTGAAATAACAAGATTATAGGGTGGTCCAATTATTTGGTTGGAACAGTCATGCGCATACTGTAAAGCTTAATTAGCACGAATGGATCAGTCCCCCCCAAATCACCGGCTGTCACTGACAACAGCTGTAATAGCATGTGCACAGCATAGGGAACCTAAGATTCTAGAAGTCATTACGAAAACCTTCGTGGTTAAAATAACTGATTCTTGCTCAGACAGCAGTTTTTTATAGACTCTGCAATTCTACCCAACAGAAACTTTGGTCATTTATCTCTTCCGGACTGACTAAGGCTGATTTTTTTTTTAAACCTTTCTTTGCTTACCACGAAATACATTTTTAATATTCCAGAAAACTTTGGAAAAATCTTAATATTTATTAAAAACCGTAAGATACTTCGACCCAGGTCTTCGCCCAGGGAATTTTTATTACTGATAAAGAACTCTCAGCGCGTTGTGACAACGGGACAGCTTTCACCCCTGTCACGTGAAATTCACGATGACGGCGCTGCCGGTTGCGACACTTCGATTTCCCAAGCCTTCACTCTGCCGCTGGGTTGGTTCCAGGAGCCCGGGGAAGCCGGGCTGCCGGTGGCGCTCGCTGGCCAGGGAGGCGAGCCGCGCTGCCCGGGGCCGGCCTGCCGGGCGTTGGGAACAAGTAGAGCAGAAGGGATTCGGGGCCAATTGCAGCCGCCGCCGGACACTCCCCCTCGCGGCGGCTGCGGCCGGGGCTCCAGCACGGGCAGAGCTGGGGGCGGGGAATCGTTCGGATTCAAATTTAGAGCGGGACGCCCGCGCGTGGCTCAGCAGGTGCCTCACGGCCCGGCTCCCCCGCGGCGGCCGTTTCCGCCTCTACCTGCCCACAGGGCCGGAAATTACCTAGCAGGGGAGCGGCCCCTCCATTGTTGTCAGGGTTTCAACCACGCGGAAAAAGCCTGAGCAGAGTGACGCGCGGAGGGGTGCAGGCGCTGGCCGGCTCCCCGACCCTCCACGTGTCTCCACGCCCACGGCCGCCGCTTCCTCGGTCCCTCTTGTGCAGTGCCCGCGGCCACTGCGGGAAAGGCGGCGCAAAGTTGGGAGGGGAGCCAGGCGGGAGCCAGGCGAGAGGGCGGAGAGCAAATACAGGCGCTCGTCACCCTGCGCTTGATGGGTTACGCTTCTGAAGGGTGCGAGGACGAGGGAGCGCATGCGCGGCTCCCTTCGGGGCGCCTGGAGAACGCCGCGCACGCGCAGAACCCAGAGGCGGCGTGGGGAGGAGGGCGCTGTAAAAAAAGTAGGGAAGGGGTGACTGGCAGGTTGAGGGCGCTTCAGCCACCCAAGGACCGGGGCGACCCGGCAGCGCGTGCGCAGAGCGCACGAGGGGGTGGAGCTCTTCCAAGGGGGCCGGCGGTGAGCGGCGCCGGCCTCGCGCGCCCCCTGGCGCGCGCCCGGGGAGAGCCGGGCACGGGAGGGGGCGGAGAGGAGGGAGGAGGCAAGCGGGGCGGGAGGGGGAGGGGAGCGGGAGCGAGGGAGGGTTTATCGACCGGGCGATTTTGGTTAAAATATTCAAAATGGCGGACGGAGGAGCAGCGAGTCAAGATGAGAGTTCAGCCGCGGCGGCAGCAGCAGCAGGTAATCATTACAGCATTTTACATATTCATATTCATACTCAACCCCGGCTCCCGCTGCCCCCCCCGCGACTTAGCATAATTTATTAGTACTCAGGATTATTATAATTAACGGCGGGGAGATGGGGGGCCGGGGAGCACGGAGCCCCCGCCGGGCGCCGGGCGGAGGGGGAAAGAGGCTCGGAGCGGCCAGGCGGCGGGGGAAGACCAGGGGCAAAGGGGGCTGCGATCCACACCGCCCTCCCCCTGCCCCCGGCCCACCCCGCCGCCCGCTCGCCGGCCCGCCCGCCGGCACCGGCCCTCCTCCGCCGCCGGCCGCCGCCGCCGCCGCCTCCCTGCCGCCGAGCCCGGACCCGAGCGGGTCCGCGGCGGGGCGGCGGGGCGGCGGGGCCGGGGCAGAGGGAGAGGACAATAAAGACATTTTACATATTCATAGCTGCCGGGCCGGCGGGGCGCGGCGGGGCGCGGGTGGGGGGGCGTGGAGGGGGATGGAGGTGGCGGCGAGCACAATGCCGGGGAGGCGGCGGGCCGGAGCGGACCCCGGCGGCCGGACAGTCGCGCGCGTCTGCCCTGGGGAGCGGGCCCGGGCCGGGGGGCCTGCCGCCGCGGGGGCGGCCCCGAGGGCGGCGGGCTTGCTCGTGAGGAGAGCGCTCCGCCCGCGCTCGGCCGCCGCGCGGGGTCCGAGTGGGGCTGAGCCCGGGGTCACGGCCCCGGCGCCTCGGCCGCGCCCCGCTCCTTCCCGGTGTGGCGGCCCGACCTGCGCCGGGCCTGCGTCTAGGTGGGTAGGGGCGAGCGCTGCTGCGAGGGCCCGCGGGGCGGCGGGGGTGGGAGCCCGCGCGCGGGGTCCGCTGCGCCCCCTTTGCGGGGCGCCTGGGTCGGAAGGGGCCCTCCCCGGGCGAGGGGAAGTTCACCTCGGAGGGCATGTCCTCCGCGGCCACTCTAGTGTCCCCTCCATCGGCCAGCAGTTCCCGTGGGTCCCGGACCGGCCCCCCTGCGCCCCGCCGGCCGCGGCGAGTTGGGTCGGGGGTCCCTGGCGTGGTTCCGGCTCCGTGCTCCCCGCTCTCGCCGCCTCCTGCCGCGCCTGACCGGGGGCCGGGGGCCAGCGAGGCCCCGGAGCGCGCCGAGGCCTCCCGCGCCCTCCGTGTGCGGGGCTGCCCTCCTGCCCCGGGCGGCCGGCCTGACAAGCCCAGGGGGTGCTCGGCTCCCCCTCCCCGGCTCTGTGCCGCCGCTTGCTTGCGGGGTGCTGGGTGCTCTCCTCTCGGCTTCTTCGCCGAACCTCTTCTCATTTGAATAATGTCTAATTCGGGGAGGTTTATATTATTGAAATGGCCGCCTGGCTTTCCCCGCCTCTCATGTTTAGTAATTCAGACCTTTAATAACAGCCACTCACAGCCCAACGCCGTGTTTATATTTTACATTCGCCCCATGTGCTTTTGTGGTTCGATATGATTTTTTTTTCCCCTTGGCAATCCACAGGGCTGTGAGATCAAACCCTGGCTGTGCCGGGAAGAGAAGGAGGGAGCTAGGCCTTGGCTCCTCTGGCAGTGGTCTAGGCCTCAAGTTCCCTGCCGCTTGATTTATTTACTAATAACCGCAGTGACTCCCCCACCTACTGCCCCCCACGCACCCCTCCTGCGGGGGCAGAGCGGGCTCTCCTGGGGCAGCAACAGCCAGCACACAGCTCCCAGCTAAGCACCGACTCTGTACTGGTTTGTGTTCTCTGCAAAAAAGACTTTAACAGCTTGCAGTCACGTTGGGCCTAGGGGGGGAATCTGCCCTATTTCTCATTGAATACAAATTGGTAACTTTGTTTTGGAGGTAGTTCCTCCCCCCCCTTTGCTCCCCACCCCCAAGTTAAACACTTTTCAGCTTTGTAATGGCCTGCAGTATCTGTAAAACTAGTAGGTCCCCCCTCCCCCATGGGATAACTAAGTATTTTAGAAATTCCAATTAACACCACTTTCATAATTTCGCAGTGTGGTTCTCTTTCCAAGCTCTGCATTCTAATTTAAAAATGGGACTGACATAATTTTGTGCTATCGCTGTCATGGACTTGCTTATTTTAATTATAGCACCCCTGAAAACAGAAATGGGGTTATATTTTCTTTGAGTGCTTGTGTCATGGTTAAATGAGTGAAAATAGAAAAATAAACACAGAGCATTGTGTCTGCCCTAATCTTGGAACTTAACCCGCCTCCCAGTGCTCTCCTCCCTTTGCTTTAACTTGTCTGGATTGATTTGATGTTTTATCTAGACTTACGACAGTCGCTTGTAAGAAGCAGATTAACGTTTACTGTGTAGAGGAAATAATCACTTTGAATTTTAGTCATTACCCTGGTAAAGCTTTCTTTAACATTTTTATTTCGATGGTTGGGGTGTGTGTGTATGTGTCCATGTACATCAATGTTGATGGTGGTGTTGCTTCACATTGGTTGTCGACTGCCAGTTGAGGGAAGTACTCTTAGGAGAGAAATGTGTGGCATTAATATGTAAAACCTATGAAATTATGGTAAGGCGCTTCAAGGCTAGCCGCAAAACTGTTTTTGGGGCTTTAGTGTTCAGTTTAATTTGTAACAAAACTTCTGGATTTGATGGAGCAAAAAGCATGCTAATTTCAAGTAACCAATTCTTACCATTTTTCTCTTATCACACCCCCTTACTCCCCAAGTAGGCAGGCCCTGAATGCATCAGCAAAAAAACCCAAAAAACAAAAACCTTCTAGCTTTCCTGAGAATGTTAGGTGAATGACTGGCTCAGAGACCTGCAGCAGGAGGCTGGATGGACAAACAGCAGTAATATGATTGCATGCCTTAAGGAGCACATGTTTTTGCACCCGATTCCCAAGATGTGGTCAAACTGATGATGTCATTGAACAGAGGACAAGGTGCAGTTAATTTGATTTATTGTCCTGAGGTGAAGTGTAGCAGTGAAGCCTTCTCATAGGGAAACCATTTATCTTGGGACAATTTCCTTTATAGCTGCAATTTAACCACTACTGAGGCTGTAGATATTTTATCCAATATGATAAAGCGTGCATTGCATTTTACAAGTAAAATTTTAAATAGCAAGATTTCACCGTGCAGGTTTTTGTTATATAGAAAAGGATGAGTAGGAACTGGCTCTATGTTTTGCTTGGCTTTCCAGGCTGTTGTAAAACTCATTCCCCCAAATTCTCAAATCTTGACTTTGAGTTTTGAGTAAGTGTAGAAACAATCCATATACGTGAGTATTTTAGGTAAGTTCCTGGTGAGGCCCCGGACTAAGACTGAACACAGCCCAGACTAATGGCATGAGTGTTTGCCTTCGGGCCTAGTTCAGTGAATAACACAGATTTGAAGAGCACACGGGCTATATATTTTAGGTTGAATTATACTTTTTTAAATAAGTTGGAGTATCGCATGTGCTTTGAGAGCAGTTTTCAAAATAAAGATTCAGAATTCTTTTGGTGTTTGTCTTAAATTGGTCGGGACAAGCATTTTTGTTGTTTTGATTAGTGATTTTTAAAATTGTTCCATCGCAAGGTAGTGATTTCACTTAAATTTTTTGACGCAACTGTATTTTCTTGTTAGGAATTTCTCATCATATTTTTCACTAGTTTATCTTAATTTGGTGATTGAAATGTCTAGGGAAGTTGACAGAATTGTGCTGTGCTGGCTGGCGCCGTGGCTCAACAGGCTAATCCTCCGCCTTGCGGCGCCGGCACACCGGGTTCTAGTCCCGGTCGGGGCACCGGATTCTGTCCCGGTTGCCCCTCTTCCAGGCCAGCCCTCTGCTGTGGCCCAGGAGTGCAGTGGAGGATGGCCCAGGTGCTTGGGCCCTGCACCCCATGGGGAGACCAGGAAAAGCACCTGGCTCCTGCCATCGGAGGAGTGCAGCGCGCCGACCGCGGCGGCCATTGGAGGGTGAACCTGTCTCTCTCTCTCACTGTCCACTCTGCCTGTAAAAAAAAAAAAAAAAAAAAAAAAAGAATTGTGCTGTGCTTACTCCTAACCTTAATTTAGGAGCCATGCCTGATAGAGTTGTAGAGGCTACCTTTGAGCTGCTGTTAGCTTGTAACCTGTCTCTCTTTCCTATCTGTCAGGCAGCTTTTTTCATGTTTCTAAAAAATCCATTGTCACTCCTTTATTCACTCACTGGACCCATTCTTAAAATGATACTTTCGAATTAAGGTCTTGAAAATTCTTGTGACAGCTGACCAAATGTTTTTAATTTGTAAAGGACTGTTCTGCTTCCAAGCCATTACTATAAAAGTAATTTTTAACCTCTTCCCCCAAATTACTTTCTAATTCCTTTCATTTTGTCATTGTCAGAATCCTAGTAGTTAAGGAAAAAAACAAACAGTGGCTGCTACTGAGGTTGTGTTCTGCCATATTTTAGATTTACTATTCTCTGCATCAGTAGGTAGTATAAAGAAGAAGAAATAAAATGTTTCATTGCTGCCTGTGTTGAAGTAATTGTTAATCTGTCATACATCTGGCCAGTGGATTTTGGAATAAGTTTAGGGCTTAGATGTTAAATTGCCTTTAGCAAGCTACCGAAGATGTTGAATAGTGCTTTGAATATCTTAGGGAGGTGGTTCTAAACTGATGGAATTAGACATTTCAATGTTACCTTTCACAAATGTTTTCCATTAAAAATGGAATATTTGAAGTGTTTCTTGAGTCTGTATTGCTTCTTGTTTAATTTGGTTGTGCTTTGAATTGGTCACTCACTTTTGTGAATCTCAGTATCCTTTGTGCTTGGAAGACTGATGATATGTGATGGTGATTGCCTTATTGTGAATTATTTTTATTTTTAGTATTGAAAACCTACAGTCCCAATCTTTGCACATTAGGCTTCTTTCAAACACCACTGAAAATAATGGTGTGTGGCTATCATCAGCTGGTTTTTATGAACCAGTAGTGGTTCAGTTATTATGGTTTGGGTGACTAATAAAGATTTGCTATGAAACCTACTTTTAAGCAGGAATGTGTTTTTCCTTAATAGAAGTGATTACATTTAGAAGTAGTCACTTAGTTATTGTTTGTAGAACAAAACTAGTCCCAGACAAAACATGCCCTTTTTGGTTACCTATGTCCTTGTTTCTGGTGGCTCCCCAAATCATAAATGCCTAAGCAAACATACTTACTATGTCTTCAAGGAAATCTAGTATTAGGTGTTAGAGTGAAAGCTGTAGATTTGATTAAGCAACACATCTGCTGTATTGGAGTTTCTGTATCTGTTTTCAATGAATTCTTCCTTGTTTTTCTAGGAAACATTTGGACCAAAATTTTTCTTATGTTTATGTTGCTGAAATACAGAGGGAATACTTAAGGTTCCTGGAGAACTGCAGCTTCCTTATGCATCTTTTGCTGAATATTTTGTATACTATTGCTGTTTCATGAGTAAAGATAGTTGAATAACATCATAGATTTTTAAGTAAATTGTGCTGTTATTTCTAATTATGTTTTAAACTGGAGCGAGCTCTTACAAACTCTCAGCAGTAATAGCAGTGGCAACAAAAATAGCATGAGTTAGAGCCATTGCCTGACTTACTGCTCCATTTAGAGTATATTTAGAATTTGGAATATGAGAATTGTCTCTGCGAGTTTCAGAGCCTCTGATTTGAAGAAGCTCTTTGTATATGTGGTTTCTAAGGCTCTGTTTTTGCTATAGGATGTTGATTTATTAAGCATTGCTAGGATATTTTTGTCTACTCAGTGACTGATTCAGCTCCTTTGTTATTTAAAAATTTCTTTTTTTTAAAGTTTTATTTATTTGTTTAGTAGAAAGGCAGAGTTGAAGAGACAGGGAGAGATAGAGATCTTCCATCCAGTGGTTCACTTCTCACATGCTCCCCCAGAGTTGAGGCTGGTCCAGGGCCAGTGCTGGAGCCTGGACCTCCATCAGGTCTCCCACGTGGGTGACAGGAACCTGAGTACTTGGGGCATCATTTGCTGTTCTCCAGGCACATTAGTAGGTCGTTACATCTGAAGTTGAGGCAGGACTTGATCCCAGGCACTCCTTTATGGGATGCAGCCATCCCAAACTGGTTTAACCATTACACCACGCCTCTTGCCCCCTCTTTCCCCTCAGTTAGACAAATACTCAAGCTTTGAATGGATTTATTTAAGAGGCAAAGTTACAGAGAGGGAGAAAAAGGGGAGAGAGAGACATCTTTCATCTGCTGGTTCTTTTTCCAAATGGCTGCAATGGCCACCAGAGCTGGGCCAGTCAGGAGCCAGGAGCTTCACCCGGGTCTCACATCAGTGCAAGTGTCCAAGCGCTTGGGCCATTTGCTTCTACTATCCCAGGCCATGGAGCAGCTAGGACAGAAACCTGTGCTGATATGGGTTGCTGCTGTCACAGGTAGCGGCTTAACTCACTCTAGCCCACAGTACCGGCCTCTTTTAAAATACTGCTTGGGAAACTTTATCCAGAGAGGATTAAAAGAAAAAAAAGACAAGATGAAAAGCACAAAATTAAGCTTAGTGTATTTGCAATATTGAAAGTAATAGCAAGTACAATTTAATTTATCACATAATTTACATCAATTCTCTGTATAACTTTATTGGTTTTTATGTTGGAATCATAGAAGTAGTATATGAAATTAAATCAGTAATATAATAAAAATTATGGTAGTTTTTTTTTCCCTGTCTAGTGAGCTTTCTAGAAACTTGATATTCTCTTGGTTTAGTACACCATTTTAAAGATTTATTTATTTATTTGAAAGGCAGAGTTAGGGAGAGACAGAGATCTTCCATCTGCTGGTTCACTCCCCAAGTGGTTACAGTGGCCAGGGTTGAGCCAGGCCAAAGCCAGGAGCTTCATCTGGGTCTGCTGTATTGGTGGCATGGGCCCAGGCACTTGGGTCATCTTGCATTCTTTTTCCAAGGCCATTAGCAGGGAGCTGGATTGGAAGTGGAGCAACCGGGACATGAATTGGCACCCGTATAGCTTTACATGCTACGATACCACTTCAGCCCCAGTACACTTATTTTAATGGTCTGCTTAATTTAAGAATTGTGTTTCTGCTGATTCATACTGCAGCAAGTAAGAATATTATAATCAATCTTTAGTTGAATGTTTCTTAGGTTATAAAAAATGTCTGCTACATCCTGGACCCAGTGCCAGTCATCTTTGGAATGACAGGGAGATAAAAGAGGGCTGTGGAGGAGTTGGTATGTTTACTTAAGCAGGGAAATTTTTAAGACAATGTATATAATTACATATTAAAATATGTAACAGATAAGGAAGATCAGAGAAGAGATCAGGGTGTGTCCAAGTTTGAATCAGCCAAGGCCTCCCAGAGTGTTATAGCTGGGAGGTAATTTAGATACAGTCTGTCCTAAAGCTTTCACTTCTTGGTAAGGAGAGGAAGGTTTAGTGACAGCAGCTGTTGAGTAACAGATGAGAATACAAAATCTTGGGACTTTCTAGTGCCCTCCTTGCACCCCCGCCCCATCTTTTCCTCTGCCAGTTGCTGCTGCTGCTGGCCAGGGGAAGCTTTCTGCAGAGGTGAGACTTCTAAGTGAAGCCTTGCTGGGCACAAAGAATTTAGAGGACCGGGAAGGCCATTGCAGGAGGTTGTGTTCAGTGTGTGCTGTATGGGTACAGAATGAGGAAGTGTTTGTTCAGGGAAGCTGCTGGGAGTTTCTGAACCAAGGACTGAGGCGATAAAAGTGATGTTTCAAGATTAACAACATTGGAGTACGAGATGATTTGAAATAGCAAGGGAGAGATTGGATCCATG
Organism: Sylvilagus floridanus; assembly: GCA_949820135.1. Classification (NCBI taxonomy): domain Eukaryota; kingdom Metazoa; phylum Chordata; class Mammalia; order Lagomorpha; family Leporidae; genus Sylvilagus; species Sylvilagus floridanus. The sequence continues at coordinate 128,728,335 of OX463225.1, forward strand.
GAAACTGATATGTTGCAATTGCAGTTTTTGGTTTGTTGACTAATTGCCAGATTGCTGCCAGAGATACAAACATCATAAAACAATTACCTGACCCTAAGAGACTTTCAGTCTAACAGTGATATAAATGAAATAGAGCAGCCCAGTTACCTGAGGTGGAGTAAGGACCTTTCTTGTCTGGTCTTCAGAAGGAACTGTTAGGTTTCTGATCAGTGTGTTTGTGTTGAGCCTTGTGGACATCTAGTTGACTTAGATTACCTTTCAAGTCGAGCTTAGCGTTTGAGCCAAATTATTAACCTAAAAGGAAGCAAATAGGAATACACAGGCAGCTATAGTAGCATTTCTCTTAGCCTCATTCCTAGTGTTTAATCCCCATTTTACATCCCTATGCTTGTTATGTATTTCTTTTATTGCTTTCATCTTTAGACTCATTTCATGTTTTATGTGGGCTACCTTGTGTCCTTTTCTGGAGCAAGGCAGGTGTAAATAAAATGACTGTAACCATGACATAATGATAATGTGTGTATTTTTATAGTACCTTAAAATTTATAGCAGTGCTCTCATTTTCATTACCTCAGTCCTTTCAGGCGAGTATTATTATACCCATTTTATAGTTGAGTAAAATAAAGTTCAGATGGAGTGACTTCCCAAGGTCATGTGTTTTAAATAAGAACTAAGTGTGTGTGGGGAGCAGCAGGACTTCAAGGCAGCTGTTACTTAGGCCGTGTATCAGGCAGTGGTAGAAGGCAGACTGTGCTCTGCATTGTCTGAGTTTGGGTTGCCTTTGCCAGACAGTGGAGGATTTTATTTGTTGTTTGTTCTGGACATTTTATGGACAGAGCCCTTGGTTTAGAGTGTTTAGCTGCTAAAGGCAGAGGGGGCATCAGGTTTTGAGCTTAGGTCCACAGAAGAGCAGTACCTGGAGAGGGAGTGATTTGGGGAGTAAGACAGTGAATTCAGTTATAGCCATGTGGTTTGGCATGTTTGGATAGATCTTAGGTTATAAGTTCCTTGTGGAAATTGAAAGTTGTTTATGAATTAAATGTGAGACAAATATATGAATACTAGGGTTGAGATTTATGCTCATGCCACTGTGTGTGGACTGTGCATTGAGTCTGAACATTGTAAATTCTAGACATCTCATTTTGGCTTTGGCACTGACTTCTATGGCTATTTCCTTCAACAATAAGGTGGTGATAATACCAGTGTTAGAGGGATGCTGTGGGGAGTAGCAAATTGATAGCAGAAGCATTTTCAAAGTACTGTAATAGTTTCTCTTACATGAGCACAAGAGTAAAATCAGCAGTTTTATTACTTGTGCTACTGTAGAGAAGGAGCAGCTGTAGCGGATGATTGATTTGGTGGAGCACCTCACTGTGGTTGTACATCTCCGTGTGTGCAGCCACTGTTAGTGCTCTGGGAAAGCTGCATAGAATGGAGATACTGCATTAAAGCCAATACAGACTTGTCCTTGATTTCAGACATTGCATTATGTAGCCCTCCCACCTCCCTGCGCCCACATGTGCATTCTAATCCTGTACTCCACTGTTAACCTTCGCTTTCCTGCACCCTTTTCTCTACTCCTCACCTCCAGTTTGAGAACCCTTGGTTCTTGTCAGGAACCTGTGTTTGAGGTGTTCTGAGAATCTTCGCTCCACTGCCTCCTCCCTTGGGATGTCATGAAGTGCGCTATGGTGTAGTGAAAAGGGCAACCTGGGTTCTCGGTCACTAATTAGCTTTGTAACTTGACAAATTATATCACCACAGATTTTTTCAAAATTTGCATTTGTAAAAAACAAGAGGAATATCAGACTTTTAGAAGTCTTCTGTGTTATTTTTCAAAGGGAGAAATGGAGCTGTTCTGATTGAAATTGGACTTTGGGGAGGAAAAGCATCTTCTGCTACTTTCCATAGTGGCCCTGGACGCACGTAGGAGCCTTAGGCCTCCTGCTGGGCATGATGTGAAAACTTGACTCTAGTTGTTTTTTTTTTTTTTAATAAAGGTTTATTTATTTATTTTTGAAAGTCGGAGTTACACAAAGAGAAAAGGAGAGGCAGAGAAAGAGGTCTTCCATCTGCTGTTTTGCTCCCCAAATTGTCTGCAGCTGAGCCAATCTGAAGCCAGGAGCTTCCTCCAGATCTTCCTACATGGGTGCAGGGGCCCCAGCACTTGGGTCATCTTCCACTGCTTTCCCAGGCCATACCAGAGAGCTGCATTGGAAATGGAGCAGCTGGGACTTGAACAGGCGCCCATATGGGATGCTGGCACTGCAGGCGGTGGCTTTACCTGCTGGGCCACAGTGCCGGCCCCTCTACTTATCTTATGGACCTATCTACCCATTGTTCTGTCTCCACAAATAGTCATCTTTCAAGCCTGAGCTCATGTCCTACTTTCCCTGAATATAGCACTTGATTTCGTGTTTATTTAGTTAACTCAGCACTTCATTATACCCTGTCTTACTTTCTTTAATTGATTATGTAAGTAAATCTTGTCTCCTCCTTAGAGGTTTGAGACAGGCACATACTGCTGGGGACAGAGTAGGCATTCAGCAGTTAATGCTCCATTGATTAAATGAGCACTCCTCTATCTTTGTTGTGATCAGAGTCACCTCTGAACTTTTCAGCATGTCAATGGCCCTGGCTCACCTGAGTTCTGAAAATTGTATTTTTAAAAGGTTCTACAGGTGATTCAGTAGTGTGAAGTGCTTACTTGTTGCGTTTCAAGATGTGAACAGTGGTCCTCAATTAATGCATCAGAAAGGCTCTGTAACTGTGGGACTTGGTCTGACTTTTTGATCCTGAACAAATCACTTAACTGATCTAAGCTATGGGATTCTCATTGATAAAATCGTGGGTTGGGCAAGATAAGTAGTTTTCATTCTTTTTTTTTTAAACTAAGGAATTCTTCAAAAACATCTTTTGTATGAAGATCAGTAAACACAGCAGAGACTTTGAGCACCTTTTATGGACACATCGAGGGTGGAGAACGTAGTGAGCTTGATCCTATCGGATGGCTGGTACTGAAAGATGGGGTATGGTTTAAACTTGAGGCATCCTACTAGATAAAATATGAACACTGGCAGTAAACCCAACAAGAGTTGTAGTGCTCAATGGGAGTATGAACTGAATTGTGACTGACTGAGGCTGTCCTTCGGCGTTTGTTTAATTCAGTAAACACCATATTTATTGGGCTTCTACTCTTTGCTGTTCACTCAGCGTGGGAGATGGGGAAGACACTGTGTGTGTCCTCTCAGACTAAGCTGTGCGGACAGCTCACAGTCTGTCAGGAAGGTCATAGGTTACCACTGTGCGTACTTCAATGAGGAAAACGTGGGAGGTTCAGAGGGCATTAAGAGCATTCTTAGAGTACTTCTAAAAATACAGGCTTTCGTAGCCCTCCAATATTAGGAACTCAGGTGAGTCAGGCGCATTCACGTGCTGAAAAGTTCAGAGGTGACTCTGATCACAACAAAGATAGAGGAGTGCTCATTTAATCAATGGAGCATTAACTGCTGAACACCTACTCTGTCCCCAGCCAGATGTGCCTGGCTCAGACCTCTAAGAGCATTCTTAGAGTACAGGAGGATTTGGGAAGGCTCTCTGAGGAGGTGATGTTCACACTGAGACATTAGGATGGATCAGTCCAAGGCTGGGTGTGGGAAGTGGGATTGAAAGTGGGCTGAAGGAGGGCTAGTGCCGTGGTACAGTGGGTAAAGCCACTGCCTGCAACACTGGCATCCCATATGGATGGTAGTTTGAGTCCTGGGTGGACAATTGCCTATCAGCTCTCTGCTAAAGTACCTAGGAAAGCACTGGAAGATGGTTTGGGCCCCTGTGCCCACATGGGAGACCTGAAAGAAGCTTCTGGCTCCTGGCTTCAGCCCCTGGCCCAGCCCCAGCCATTGCAGTCATTTGGGGAGTGAACCAACTGCTGGAAGATCTGTCTCTTCCTGTCTGTCTGTCTGTCTGTCTCTCCCTTTGTAGCTGCCTTTTTAAAAGAAAATGGAACAGGGCCGGTGCCATGGCTCAACAGGCTAATCCTCCACCTTGTGGCGCCGGCACACCGGATTCTGGTCCCAGTCGGGGTGCCGGATTCTGTCCCGGTTGCCCCTCTTCCAGGCCAGCTCTCTGCTGTGGCCCGGGAGTGCAGTGGAGGATGGCCCAGGTGCTTGGGCCCTGCACCCCATGGGAGACCAGGACAAGCACCTGGCTCCTGCCATCGGATTGGCGTGGTGCGCAGGCCGCGGCGGCCATTAGAGCGTGAGCTAACGGCAAAGGAAGACCTTTCTGTCTGTCTCTCTCTCTCTCACTGTCCACTCTGCCTGTCAACAACAACAAAAAACCAAAACAAACAAAAAAAGAAAATGGAACAAAGGGAATAGCATAGATGTAGTTCTTGAAACTAGTGAAAAAAGCCTAGCACTATCAAGGAACTAAAGTTTGGCATAGTTCAGAAAGAGTAGGTTTAGTTGACCAGCTGATGATTTTCAAATTAGGTTATTTTCATGATCTTTATATTTTTTAGTGAACAGATCCGCAGTCACAATTTATGAATGATATTCTATACCTTCCAACAAATGATCAATAAGGCCTCATGCAGGAGGTAGCCCACAATAACAGCTTCTCATAAATTTCAATAGAATATATACATTTAAAATTTTTGTACATGTTAAGTTGCCTTTGAGAATGATACCAAAGTATATTAAAATTAAAAAAGAAATTGAGGCAGAGTGAGAGACAGGGAGATGGGGGAGGGGGTGAAGGTCGGGGGAGAGATTGAGAATCTGCTGGTTCACTCCCCAAGTGCCTATAATGGCTAAGGTTGGGGCTAGGGCTAAGGCTGGGCTAAGGCTGGGCTAAGGCTGGGCCAAGGCTGGAGCCAGGAGCTGGAGATACCATTCAGGTCTCCTGTGAGAGTGGCAGGAGCCCAGTTGATTGAGCCATTACTCCTGCCTCCTAGGGTATAAATTAACAGGAAACTTGAGTTAGGAGCTGGGAATCGAACTCTGATACAAGACATGGGCATCTTAACTGCTAGGCTAAAATGCTCACTCCCAAAATTGTGTTATTTACAGTTCTCCCCTCCTCCAAATCTATCCATTTATTTGAAAGGTAGAGAGAAAAATAAAGATATCTTCCATCTGCTGGTTTACTTCCCAAATGGCTGCAATGACTGGGGCTGGGCCAGACAGAAGCCAGGAGCCAGGAACTTTATCAGGGTCTCCAGTGTGCGTGGCAGGGGCTCCAGTAGCTAGGTCATCCTCAGCAAATTTTCCCAGGTGCATTAAGAGAGTGCTGGATCAGAAGTAGAGCAGCTAGGACGCAAACCGGCACTTTTGTGGGATGCTGGTGTTGGCAAGTAGTGGCTTATCCCACAGCGCCACAATGCTGGCCCCTGTGTATCATATTTAATAGTGTCAGTTTCTCCACAGTCCCTCCAGCACTGATATTTCCCAGTCTTTTAAGTTTTTTTAAGATTGATGGATGAAAAAGTCTCACTTTTAATTTTTAGGTTTTTGTAATAGTAACATATTTTATTAAATTTTTATCTTTTCTGTGTATTTTTCACATGTAAAACAATGATTTGTTTGTGTATATTGCACAGTTTCTAGCCACTTCAGAGTAAGTGTAGTTTTCCTGAAAATTTGGACTTTTTAGACAGTCTCTTTCCAGAGTGTCTTTCATTGCCCACGCCCTCTGGCTAATTCCTACACCTTTTTCAGAAGCACCTTAGGGATGGGAGTGAACTTGAATCACTGCTCTTTGCTGGTCAGATGCTTTACAGTCCAGCAGTTTCTTTCCTCCCTAAGAACGTGGAACTAGGAAGGTCATACCGAAAGCTTTTCAGGGCTGGGTTACCCTGGGCTCTAAGTTAGCCAAGTTTGGGCTCCCCTGGGACACGGGGACCGAGTACCATAAGGAAGCTGACGTGAAGGAAGAAGGCATTTTAATTTCTGAGTGGAAACAGCTCAGCACTGGTATATATTAACTGGGGTTGACATAAAGCTGTGACATAATTGCTGTCCCTTGGTGGACAGAAGTATGACAGCGACTTTGAAGGGGAGAGAATGTCTAACAAGGGCATGAGTATGCGTGCTGTGGAGTTGAAACGCCTCCCTAGATGGTCTGCTTATTTAGAGAGCTAAGAGGTCAGTGGACTCAGATTGTTGCATGCATAGGTTTTCCCCTCACATGTGGGGCACGGTGATGGCAGGGAGACATCAGACAAGAATTAGGTTGTGGTCAAGTTTCTTTTGTATATTTCCTGGTGGTATCCTTTTGGCCATTTTTGTCAAATTTCTGTATTTTTTTTCAACTGTTGGTGCATTGTTTTTACAGTTTCTAGTGCTACTTGTGGAAGAGTAAAATGCTGATCAATATTGTAAGCAATTTTAACCATATGGTGTTCTTGACTATATTTACATAGTCATTATTTGCATTGCTGTCTCTTTCTATAAATAAAAATATTTTGGGTATTTTCTGATATTTCCCTCCCCTTCTCCCTTATTCTACTTAATCCCCCTTCCTTTGTTTCCTCAGTTAATTGAGGGTTGACTGGACTTACCAAGCCCACATATTATGTTCTTAATGTTCCTCTCCCCTGACTTTTCATGTACTCATTTTTCATGATCCCTCAAATTTAAAAAGATTTTTCCTTGAGATGCAATTGAGTAAACTTTATTTTTTCAATTATTAGTTTCATTTTGTTGTTCCTCTAAAATTTTAAGATAGCTTATAGACTCATAAATTATAGCAAGAAATGCAAAAGAAAAATATAAGCTAATTTAGGAAAATTTAATATTTACCTCCCGTGGGGCACAAATAGTGCTGCTCTGTACTTCTGAATAGATGATGTGCAAAGAGAAACCTGATCAGTGTATGTCCTTAAAATGTGAAGGCAAATAGACTTACTTTTTTTTAAAGATTTATTTATTTATTTGAAAGGCAGAATTACAGAGAGGCAAAGGCAGAGAGAGAGAGAAGAGAAAAATATCTTCCATCTGCTGGTTTACTCCCCAGATGGTCACAATGGCCGGAGCTGGACCAATCCGAAGCCAGGAGCTTCTTCCAGGTCTCCAGCACAGGTGTAGGGGCCCAAGGACTTGAGCCATCTTCCACTGCTTTCCCAGGCCATAGCAGAGAGTTGGATCGGAAGTGGAGCAGCCGGGACTCGAACCAGCAACCATAATGGGATGCCAGCACTGCAGGCAGTGGCTTTACCCGCTGCGCCACAGCACCAGCCCCCACAAACAGACTTTTAAGAAAAGCACAATTCTTGGCACTAAGATCCAAAGGAAATTTCTTCCCAGAGGCCTTATAAATTAGGACCCCTTCTAATGGGGTGGCCTCAGCAACAGTACTACTGAGGATGCTCCAGCAGATTAGATCCTGCTGTTCCACCAGCCGAACACATCTTACCAGAGCACCTTTAGTCAAGGCTACGTCGTGAAGGTTTGTAGTGGCGAGAAGAGGACAGTGGTTGAAGGCCACACAAGACTGTCTTAACAGGAAAAAGATTTTCAGATAATTACAAGGATGGAGATATTGCATATCTTTTTGGCAATCTTCCATAAATATTTTCTTTTGTGTACAGTTAGCACAGGGTTTCTGACACAATGTAGGCTCTCAGCAAGTGTTTTCAGAGTAAATAATGGGTTGTACTGGGTTTGAAATTATGGTTATTGAAGATAGGGACACAAGAGGGTCATGCAGTTCAGGGAGACTAGCTGGCAACTCAGGACAGCATCTCAAAGGGTAATACCAATTTGGCAGGCTCCTTTGTATGCCTGGTTTGCAAAAACTCAATTTTGTCAGCATAGTTGCAGGTAATCAAGTTCAAGGAAATTGAGTCTTGCTAAACATAGACAGAAATAGAAATAATGCCTGCTTGTGTTATTCTGTTAGCCTATTATGAGAAATATAATGGTGAAGTAGACTAGAATTTCAAACCATTTAGCAGTACCTTACCTTGCGTTAGAGAAGCTAAATTATAATCGGAAGAGTTGCTTAGTGACTGTTCCTTGGCCAAGGAAATTAATTACGCTAAGAGTCAAGATACACCTTCTGTGTTGGCAAGAGTGTACTTTGCCTTGAACAGTGCTGGGCATATCCTGAGTATTTTTGTTCTATGGGCTTCCCCTTCTGGTTCTTGAAAATTAGTCCTCCAAAAGCATCTTGTTAATCACTGACAGATGAAGAACACTAGGTTAGTTTACTTAAAAAGTATTTTAAAATAAGGGGATCCAGTTGAAATTAAATATTTGGATTATTAATGGTGAATCTCCACTCCCCATGTTCATGTCTGTTGTGCTAGCAAGACGTGGTTAACCTCTGGTTGTATTGCACCTCTAATTGCCCCCCCCCCAAAAAAAAACACAAAACAAACAAACCCCTCTTAGTTGTAGTAAATGCAATGTTTATCTTGTGTAGTTTTCTCTACCAGAGCAGAAGAACACATCTAGAAGTGCTGCCTACAGGCAGTGATTCAGGAGCAATTATAGCTCAGGTCTAAGTGTACATACACACAGTAAGTAAACTGCTCTGGTGGCTGTGGTTATATTTTAGCATTGTAGTCACATCTGATACTCCAGTCCCAACCCACCCTTTTATTTTCATCTCGCAGGTGCTGGGAATGCAGGAAGCAGAATATATAGCCCCTTGAACAACAATATACTTTGAAAAGTGATCACTTTAATGCAGATATGAAAGTTGCCTGTCAGTATTAAACCAGGATCCTGGAAAGACTGAAATTGACATTAGGTAGAAGGACCAGGTGGTGTCAGGACAGTTGCTAGCCTTTTGGAAAAAAAATTGTCAGGGTCCTTAAATAATAAAGTGAATTGCACAGAGAATACAGCTTTGAATGTTTAAAGGAAAAATCAAGAAAGCACTGGGACAGAAGTGGGAAGAGTTTTTATGTAGTTTTTGGGATGGAAGGGCTTTTTTTTTTTTTCAAGATACACAACTTAGATGCCATAAAAGGAAAAGGTTATTAAGATTTAACTATCAGGTTCTACCTGCTAAGACTCTACAAATAAAATTAGGTTAACATGAAGTATGACAGAAAAATACTACCCTGTGTTAAAAGGTAGAGGACTGATTTTTTTCTTTTTTAAGATTTATTTATTTGAAAGGCAGAGTTACAGAGAGTGAGACAGAGAGACAGACAGACTGTGGTCTTCCACCCACTTGCTTGCTCCCCGAATAGCCATAATGGCCCACGCTGGGCCAGGCAGAAGCCAGGGGCCTGGCACTGCATCTGGATTTCCCACATGGATGATAAGGGCACATCTGCTTTCCCAGGTGTGTCAGCAGGGAGCTGACAGACATGGAGCAGCAGACACACGAGCCAGAGTTTACCAGCATCACAGGTGACCGCTTAACCCACTGCACCACAGCTCCAGTCTCTCATTTTTCTTAATGTGTTAAGTACTGTTAGATATCAGTGATACCAGACACACACCCCAAAAGAATAATGGTCAAACTAGAGACGGCATTTGGTGCAGCATTTAGGATGACACTTGGAATGTCCACGTCCTATATCAAGAGTACCTGGGTTTGAGTCCCAGCTCTGCTTTTGTTCTAACTTCCTGCTGTTGGTGCACCCTGGGAGGCGGCAGGTTATGGGTCAACTGCTTTGTCCCTGCTGCCCACTTGGGAGACTGACATTGAGTTCTGGTTCCTAGCTTCAGCCTGGCCCAGCCCAAGCTGTTGCAGCAGCTGTAAAGACAAAAATTCTTCAAGTCAGATGTAAAACAAAGGGGTGAAGACGTTGGAAAACGTATGCTTTGGTGGGGTAGTGGAGAAATTTATTATTATTATTATTAATATTATTTTAAAGATTTATTTCATTTATTTGAAAGAGTTACAGAGAGAGGTAGAGACAGAGAGAGAGGTGTTCCTTCCACTTGTACACTCCTCAGATGGCCGTGATGGCCAGAACTAAGCCAATTCAAAGCCAGGAGCCAGGAGTTTCCTCCCGGTCTTGAGCCATCTTCTGCTTTCCCAGGCCATAGCAGAGAGCTGGATCGGAAGTGGAGCAGCCAGGATTCGAACTGGCACCCATATGGGATGCTGGCGCTTCAGGCCAGGGCTTTAACCCGTTGCGCCACAGTGCCAGCCCATGGAGAAATTTTAAATTAGAGAAAAGAGCTGAAAGGAATAATGACCCTAATTTAGAGGTAATAGAGGAGTATTTCTTTTACTTACTTATTTATTTTTTTATTTGACAGGTAGAGTTAGTGAGAGAGAGAGAGAAAGGTCTTCCTTCTGTTGGTTTACTCCCCAAATGGCCCCTACGGCCGGCGCTGCACCCATCTGAAGCCTGGAGCCAGGTGCTTCTCCCTGGTGTCCCACGCAGGTGCAGGGGCCCAAGCACTTGGGCCATCCTCCACTGCCTTCCCAGGCCACAGCGGAGAGCTGGACTGGAAGAGGAGCAACCGGGACTAGAACCTGGCCCCTGGAGTATTTTTTTTTTATACCTGTGGGTACTTTATTTTATTAATTTTTTTGACAGGCAGAGTGGACAGTGAGAAAGGTCTTCCTCTTGCCTTTGGTTCACCTTCCAATGGCCACTGCATCTGGCGCACTGAGGCGGACGCACCGCGCGGAATCAAAGGCAGGAGCCAGGTACTTCTCCTGGTCTCCCATGGGGTGCAGGGCCCAAGCACCTGGGCCATAGCAGAGAGCTGCCCTGGAAGAGGGGCAACCGGGACAGAATCCGGTGCCCCGACCGGGACTAGAACCCGGTGTGCCGCAAGGCGGAGGATTAGCCTGTTGAGCCACTGCGCCGGCCGGTACTTACTACTTTAAAGGTGGGACGTTTAAGTTATGAAGGGATTCCTCCAATTCCTGTCTTAATATGCAGGCCAGTGGACGATTCTGAGTTTATCCCTCACCTAAACTTGTGCAGTATTCATTTTTCCTAGATAACGAAAAGTCTGCTGTTGTTCTGGCTCACTTTTTAATTAACATTCCTGCACAAATATTTTTAATTAGTCCTTGTGGTGTCCCATTGAGGTTGGTTTTTTCCTGTGCTTTGAAATCCTTCCCTGGAGTTTTTGACACTGGGGTGTCCATTCTGATTCAGAACTCAATTCTGGAGCTTTAGAGGTGCTGAGATAGCAGCTACCCGGCTTTCCTCCTCTCCTGTTTTACCCACCTGCCTTTTACTGGTCAGTGAAAAGCAGAAACTGTTAGCAGAATTGTCTCTTCTTGTAAGCCATCTGTCTTCTTACAGGCATGACTCTACTTGGTCTGCAGGATCTTTCTTCTAATTTGTCTTCTTCTTCTTCTTCTTCTTTTTTTTTTTTTTTTTAAGATTTTATTTATTTGAGAGGCAGAGCCACACACAGAAAGGTTTTCCATCCACTGGTTCACTCCCAAATGGCCGCAATGACCAGAGCTTGGCCAGTCCAAAGCCAGGAGCCAGGAGCTTCCTCAGGGTCTTCCACATGGGTGTAGGGGCTCAAGCACCCAGGCCATCCTCTGCTGCTCTCCCAGGCCACCAGCAGAGAGCTGGATCTGAAGAGGAGTAGCTAGGACACGAACCTGTGCCCACACACATTGCCAGCTCTGCAGGTGGAGTCTTAGCCCACTAGCCACCACATTGTCATTCTTTTTAGTGCCAGGTGAAATAACTAAATATTTTGTGTAAAAGAAGGAATTAGAAATTCCCTTGGGGGGCTGGTGTTGTGTTACAGTTGGTAAAGCTGGAGCCTGCAGTGCCGGCATCCCATATAGGCACCAGTTCAAGTCCTCCTCTTCCGATGCAGCTCTCTGCTGTGGCCTGGGAAAGCAGCAGAAGATGGCTCAAGTCCTTGGGCCTCTGCACCTGTGTGGGAGACAAAGAAACTCCTGGTTTCTGGTCGGCGCAGCTGCAGCCACTGTGGCCAACTGGGGAGTGAACCAGCGGATGGAAGATCTCTCTCTGCCTCTGCCTCTGCCTCTGCCTCTCCTCTCTCTGTGTAACTCTGACTTTCAAATAAATAAATAAATCTTAAAGAAATGGCAACTTTAAAAAAAAAAGAAATCTCTTTTATTCTAGCTACTGCTGGACCATACACAATGTCAGCAAAAAGTTACTTGAGCAGATGATGTGATACTGTTAAAATAATGTGAAAGCAAGCTTTGTTATGAGTAAGTTGACAGCAAGGTTTGTTGCTGGAGCTGAAAAATTAGTCAACATACAACTTCAGTTTGCAGTATTAACTTAGGGTGGAGTGGTTCTGGGTAACAAGTCATCTCATTGTTTTTGCCCAGTGTATTTGCTTGCTTAATAACACTAGCCATAATAGTTGACATCTGTTGAGCCCTTCCAGTATGCAGGTACTGCATGTGTTTCATGATTTAATCTAATTTAAATCTTAGATCAGCACCATGATGTTGGCGTTGTCATTACCTGTTTTGTAAATGTGAAGACTGAGGCACAAGAAAGTTCCATGATTTTCCAGAAGTTAAGATAACTAGAAAGTGTTAAAGTTTAGTTTAAAATAATTTAAGGGTACTGACTTCAGTAAACTCTCATATTAGATTGGTTAAGGAAGATATTTATGGCAGAAATTCTTTGTTACTGCCAAATGCTTTTCTCAGGATTTTGGAAATAGTTATCTGTTGATTGGTAAAATAGTTTTAGAGATAATTATGCATTTGCCTGCTGCCTGCTTCTTTGCACTTTTATAAAGTGATTGTGGACATTAACTGTGGATGAACTAGAAGCACCAGCATTAATATTTTGTTTTCAGAGTTTGCAGGCTGCAGTCAATTCTGAATAGACTTGTCCAGTGATAGTCCAAATAAATGCCATGAATGAAACTTTTAGCACCATGAGCAGTGATAGAAGAGACCCAGCAGGAAGTGGATACCCTGGGAGAGTGTGTGTATATGTGTCAGTTTTCTGTAATGGACCTCATGGAAGAGTCCCTTGTCTTGATGAGTCTGAAAAGTCCATATTGTGGACTCAGTTTATCAAAAGTGATGAAATTTTATTGTAAAATTGTTTTTATAAGTTATCGATATGAACAAAAAACTATGTTTATACCCATTCCTAACTAAATGGCCAGGATAACAACAAACTTTCTGAGAATCTAAATTTATTTCCACTTAAAATTATACAAATAAGCAAGGTGATTGAGAAGAATGTTGATGTCAGTTAAACCATATTGTAATATCTAAGGTTCACATGCAAAAGTAGAGTAATAGCTATGAGAGAGAGTATATTTCATAACATTAGAAGGTTGCAGCAAATGAGCCCTTCTTTCCAATTTGTTTTTGAGAAGGTTGTCTATAATAGTCACTTGGCAGGTAATGAGATTTGTATTCCAAATACCTGAAAAAGTTTTGGTTTTTTGAGGAATCAATGTTGCCTTCCCCGTCCCCATCCTCATCACACCCCATGACTTTGCCACCAAGCAAAAGTCAGAACATTTTCTTTTTTGATTTAGCACCAGGAGTCTTAGTGCCAAGTTTATGCTTTAGTTGAATAACTTTATATCTTTACATTCTAAATTTATGCTCATTTTAATTTCTGTTCCTTCTTAACTTCTGATTCATCTGTTTTACTTTTTCATCTTTCACGTAAAGTTTTTTTGAATGAGATTCTTGTAAAATTGTAATAAACTAAAATCAAATTCTAGTAAGTGAAAACAGTGCTGATTTTCAGTGGTGACTGACGTAGATGTGGTGAAGTGGGGGCTCTCATATCTGTTGATGGGAGTATAAGCCTGTACAGCCTTTCTGTAAGGCCTTAAAGTATCCGTATCTTTTGATATTCTGATTTAACCTCTTGAGTACATCCTGAGGAAATGCCCTAAATTGGGAAAAAATTTTTTGCACAAGGATGCTTATCTTTCTTTTATAGGACACCTTACACTACAAGTTTGTTTTATTTATTTGAAAGAGAAAGGGTAAGGTCTTCCATCTGCTGGTTTACTCCCCGAATGCCCAGGCTGGTGCCAGGAGTCTGGAACTCCGTCCGTCTTCCAGAGGTGGCAGGGGCCCAAGTTCTTGAGCCATCACCTGCTGCCCCACAGGCTGTACATTAGCAGGCAGGCGGACTGGAAGCAGAGCTGAAACTCAAACCCAGGTACTCTGATACGGGGTGTGAGTGTCCCACAGGGCTTAACTGTGGCACCACCGTGTACCCTTCCCCCTTTCATTTTGAAAAGATAAAACATGGAAACAACCTACCTCATCCAATGGCAGGAGCCAGGTGCTTTTCCTGGTCTCCCATGGGGTGCAGGGCCCAAGGACCTGGGCCATCCTCCACTGCACTCCCGGGCCACAGCAGAGGGCTAGGCCTGGAAGAGGGGCAACCGGGACAGAATCCGGCGCCCCAACCGGGACTAGAACCCGGTGTGCCAGCGCCGCAAGGCGGAGGATTAGCCTGTTTAGCCACGGCGCCAGCGGACTTTCCTCTTTTCTTAGAGAGTCCTGGCTCTACTTCTGATTCTAGCTTCTGCTGATATATAAGCTAGGCAGCAACAGGTGATAGCTCATGTAGTTGGCTCCTTGCCATCCATTTGGGAGGACTGGGTTGAGTTCTAGCTTCCTGGCTTGAATCAGAGTCAACACAGGTATGTGGTCATTTGGAGAGAGAACCACAGATGGGAAATATCTGTCCATCCATCTGTCTCTTTATCTCTCTGCCTTCAAATAAAATAAAATAATTTTTAAAAAAAATTGGGGTGGGAGTGTGCAAGAAGTGGGAACAGTTGAGTCCACTGAGAATTTTAATTCCCTGTGAGAAGTGCTCTGATGGATGTAAGTCCAATGTGCTATGGGAGAATAGGAGAGGTTCACTTGACCCAGTTGTTTAGGGGTGGGGAGGGAGAGGCAGAATCAGGGAAGAACGTACTGATTTTGAATGTAATATAAGCTCTTGGAAACTCCCTGCTTCTGTATGCACATTTAATTCCCTTTCAAACCATTGAAATCTGGGTTCCAAAAAGTTGTGCCTTCTTTCTTGTTATTTTTCTAATAGAGCTCCAGGATTGGGGTTTTGTTGGGTCGTGCAGTGTAAGAACAAGGAATTGAGGCTGGTGCTGTGGCACAGTGGGTTAATGCCCTGGCCTGAAGCGCTGGTGCCGGTTGGAGACCGGGCTGCTCCACTTCCAATCCAGCTCTCTGCTATGGCCTGGGAAAGCAGTGGAAGATGGCTCAAGTTCTTGGGCCCCTGTACCCCCCTGGGAGACCAAAGAAGCTCCTGGCTCCTGGCTTCAGATCGGCACAGCTCCGGCCGTTGCGGCCAATTGGGGAGTGAACTATCAGATGGAAGACCTCTCTGTCTTTGCCTCTCCTCTGTCTGTGTAACTCTGACTTTCAAATAAAAATAAATCTTAAAAAAAAAAGAGTAAGGAATTGAGGGAGTGCACAGTATTGATAAGAAAGTCATCTGTGGAGCCTCTGTTCTCAGTGGAATTGAGAGTGAATTGATAGGTCTGGGGGAGCTGGGTAGCATCTCTCCTGGGAGCAAGGGCGTGAGAGATGCAGGAGGGCTGAGTTTGCAGTGGGAGAGTTGGAAGTTTTAGAGCAGGCACACTTGTAAATGAAGATTCAAGATTGGTCTGTTGGTGTGCATGACTGCGGTGAAAGTCTGCGGTGGAGGATGCTGACCCGCCTAGAAGAGGACGGGCTTTTTGTGCTTTGGAGCTCTCTGAGGAGCCCTGGAAGGATGAAAGCACAAGGTGCAAGGTGCGCCTGGCCGCTTCTCTGCCCCTCCCCACTTGCTGTTTTGTGATTGATCTTCATTTGATTTGCAGAGGTTATTTCTATTTTTGTAGTTGACATTTTATACTTATATAGAATAATGCAAACACTTGAAGGAAAAGAAACATTATCTGTGTGATCAAATTTGTTCATGTGTCATCCTCACCTAAAACCTTATGCTAGCAGTATTTTTTTTTTTTTGGACAGGCAGAGTTAGACAGTGTGAGAGAGAGAGACAGAGAGAAAGGTCTTCCTTCCGTTGGTTCACCCCCCAAGTGGCCACTACGGCGGGCGCGTTGCGGCCAGCGCGTTGCGGCCAGCACGCTGCGCTGATCTGAGCCAGGTGCTTCTGGTCTTCCATGTGGGTGCAGGGCCCAAGGACCTGGGCCATCCTCCCTGCACTCCCGGGCCATAGCAGAGGGCTGGCCTGGAAGAGGAGCAACCGGGACAGAACCGGCGCCCCAACCGGGACTAGAACCTGGGGTGCTGGTGCCGCAGGCGGAGGATCAGCCTACTGAGCCATGGTGCTGGCCAGTGTTAGCAGTATTTTGATCTTTTCTGTCATTGCGGGTGATCTGTTCTGGCATTTCCTTTCCACAAAGCAAATAAAAGAAAAGGATGTGAGGTAAAGAGCAAGTGTATGGCTACTTCTCTGTAGTTCAAGGCATTGGTACTCTGCTGGTAGTGTTTGGGAATTTACCGTGGGCCAAGTAGAGAGCAAGCAATAATTATGGTTGGGAAATACTATTTTTTATTTATTATTGTTTTAACTGCATAGTTAGTGTATTATAGGTACTTCTTAGAATTTAATTAATGGTGTTTCAGTTTTCCGTAAGAATGGGAAATGATGCTTTATAGCGTTTAAAAAAAAAGATTTATTTATTTATTTGAAAGTCAGAGTTACACAGAGAGAGAGGCAGAGAGAGAGAGAGCGAGGTCTTCTGACCATTGGTTCACTCCCCAAATGGCCGCAACCACTGGAGCTGCGCTGATCCGAAACCAGGAGTCAGGAGCCTCTTCTGGGTCTCCCATGCGAGTGCAGGGGCCCAAGGACTTGGGCCATCCTCCACTGCTTTTCCAGGCCATAGCAGAGAGCTGGATAGGAAGTGGAGCAGCTGGGTCTTGAACCGGCGCCCATACGGGATGCCAGTGCTTCAGGCCAGGGTGTTAACCCACTGCACCACAGCACCGGCCCCAGCACCGGCCCCAGCATTTTTATTCTTTAGGATATCACCACAGGAATATGAGGCAAGAAATGTTATCTTGTGTTTTGAGACAATTCTTTTATTGTTAACATTGTCCTAAGAGTGCGCATGACCACTGCTGGATGCAAATAACAAAGAGTAAGTAGTACAGTCTGTTAGTTTTCTATTAACTTTGGGATAGCTAATGTTTTGATAGACTCTGGAAGCCTTTTCTTATTAACAGAGTGGATCAAACTAACTCTAAAACTTGTAATCTAGTAATCTGTTAAACACAGGAAATCTAAGGTCCCAGAATACCTTAAATAGTTCACTTTTCTGGTGTACCAGGTCATTATTTTAAAAAATACATATGTATCTTGGTAGGAGGCCAGTGTTGTGGCGCAGCCAGTTAAGCTGTTACCTATGACACTGGCATCACATCACTGGCACTGGTTCAAGTCCCATCATCTCCATTTCCTATCCGGCTTTCTGTTAATATGCCTGGGAGAGCAGTAGAAGATAGCCCAAGTGCCTGGGTCTCTATTCCACGTGAGAGACTTAGATGGAGTTCCAGGCTCCTGGCTTTGGCCTGGCTGATTCCTGGTCGTTGTAGCCATTAAGGGAGTGAACCAGCAGATCCAAGAGCCTCTGTCTCTCTCTCCCTCTCTCTGTAACGCTGCCTTTCGAATAAATAAATAAAATCTTGTTTTCTGTTTTAAGTTACTGTGTTTCTTCAAATTTTGTTATCTTTTCCCTGATTATGTTCACTTCAGGAGTTACTAAAATTCAATACACATACATGCATACTTGAATTTATTTTGTTTTGATTTTGAAAGTAAATTCATTATATTTTAGTAATTTCTGAATTGTGTTCCTCAAGAGATCAGTAGATAAAGATATAAACAATAACAGTTTCAGATAAGAAAATCTCATGAAGTTTTTTAAATTTAGTTTTTTTTTTTTTTTTTTTTTTACACAGGCAGAGTTAGACAGTGAGAGAGAGAGAGACAGAAAGGTCTTCCTTTTTCCATTGGTTCACCCCCCAAGTGGTTGCTATGGCTGGTGCGCTGCGCCGATCCAAAGCCAGGAGCCAGGTGCCTCCTCCTGGTCTCCCATGCGGGTGCAGGGCCCAAGGACCTGGGCCATCCTCCAATGCCTTCCCGGGTCATAACAGAGAGCTGGACTGGAAGAGGAGCAGCCGGGACAGAATCCAGTGCCCCAACCGGGACTAGAACCCTGGGTACCGGCGCTGCAAGCGGAGGATAAGCCAAGTGAGCCACGGCGCCGGCCTAAATTTAGTTTTAAAGTTAATTTTTAAAAATATGTATGCATTTGAAAGGCAGAGGGAGAGAGTAAAACCTTCCATCCGCTGGTTCATTCCCCAGGTGCTGTCATTAGCCTGAACTGGGCCAGGCCCAAACAGGGAGCCAAGAAAACCATCCAGGTCTCCCAGATGAGTGGCAGAGACCCAAGTGCATAGACCATCATCCACTGCCTTCCTAGGAATGTTTGCAGGGGGCAGGATTGGAAGCAGAACAGCTGGGACTGGAGACTTAAAGCAGCACTCTAATATGGGGTGCTGGTGTCGAAGCGGGCACTGAACCCACTGTGTGGCCCCTGACATTTTAAGCTAATTCGTACCTTAGCAAATGAGGTCCAATATTTATTTAAAAATTTGTATATTTACTTGCTGAGTGTGGAGAGAGATGCTTACCAACTGTGAAATTTGAAGATAGTTTCAAAATGTTAATGGGAATTTAGAAATTTTGATTCTCTTTCACAATATCTATATATTGAGTACTAGGAAGACAACATTTTTGTATTAAAGGATTATACTTGGAACTTTTGATCTGACAACCTGAGCTTGCTGGTCTGATACTACTAAGTTTTGCACAGTGAGTGAAAATACTATCAATTTTTGTCGTCATTGAATAGTACTATGAGTTTCATGATGGGTTTTGTAAAATAATTAAATTCTCTGTTTTTTCTGTTTCATCATTATTTCTTGAGTCTTTAATGTGTTTCTCTTGATCTGTTTCTCCGTGTTTTCGGGGTCTGACAGTTTTCTATGAAGAAAACTTAGCTAATATCTTTTAACGACATCCCTTTAGAAGCTTCTCCACATGAAGGCCATCCTGCTTGACAGTAGCGTTATCTGAATGGGCCTCTGTAGGGAGCCTGTGTGTATTTAGAACCAACAGTCTAGGTTTCATGTCTTTTGTCTTTGGAAAAGAGTAGAACAGGTGTTTCAGTTTGGGTGAAGACTGTGAACAGCAGTCACTAGTAAGATTTTTTCGAAGGATTAAGGTATGTTTTCAAAGTGCTATCCAGATTCTGAGTCCTGTGTGGTTTCCTACATTGAAGAGCTCAGCAGGAATCACAGCTGTTGTAAAAAGACCTCAGTTCCCCTAAGTCTTTTTTTTTTTTTTAATTAATTAATTTATTTACCTGAGAGGTAGAGTTACAGACAGTGAGAGGGAGAGACAGAGAGAAAGGTCTTCCATCTGCTGATTCATTTCCCATATGACCACGATGGCCAGAGCTGAGCTTATCTGGAGCCAGGAGCTTCTTCCAGGTCTCCTATGTGGGTGCAGGAGCCTAAGCACTTGGGCCATCTTCTACTGCTTTCCCAGGACACAAAAGAGAGCTGGATGGGAAGTGGAGCAGCTGGGACTTGAACTGGTGCCCATATGGGATGCCTGCGCCACAAGTGGAGGATTAACCTACTACGACAGAGTGCCGGCCCTAAATCTGTTTTTAATACTAATTTTTCCTTGTTGTGAAGGGGAGGGAGCACCGTATTCAACTCCATTGTTGATCATTTGAAGGCACAAACCAAATTATTATCTACATTCTAAATAACTATATAGTTAATTACAGCTTGGGTTATATTTGTTTTTTTTACTTTGTTGCAAATTTCCAAACCCAAGAATGTTCATAACTGAACCACAAGTGACAAGACAAATCAAAGTGGTTCTAGTTGTTAGAAAAGCTTTTAAAACTCTTTTAAATGTAACTGAGTTTGATAGTTTCTTGCTCATAGCATGGCTGAGTTAACATGGATGACTTGTGTATGGTTTTCCATCTGAAGTGTGATGACACTAGGGAAAACAAAAATTATCCCTTTCCAATGGCATTTCTTATAGTTGTACACCAAAGACCGTGTGGCCTGGCATTTTGCCATGAGCTTTGAGTATTGACTGATTTATGTATGCAGTTAATTCAAGGTCACTTATTCTGATTGGGCCTTTGGGCTTTTAAAAAATGACTGTGTTTTACTGCAGTTGAATGTTTGTACCAATGCATATTTTAAAATGGTATGGCCCAAGAGCACATTTTGATAAATTTGCTAATGAGGTATTTGTGAAACTTGGACAAGCTTGATTATCAAGAAACAAGTTCATTTAGGAGGACAAACAAGTTTCACTTAAAAGAAGAGCATACAGTTCTTACTTGTAATAGTTTGAATTACTGTGTTTTTTATCTTCTCAGCCCAAAAATTTGTACATGAAGGTCAGAAACAAATTGTTGACTTCTGTGAATTTCATAATGGCTCACTAATACTAACTCCTTGTAGAACAAGGTGTCATTCTTTCCACTATTATGTTTCATCCTTTGTTTTTCTGTCCTCATCCCCCCCCCCCATTGAAACGTGGAACTAGTTAAGAATTTATTTTTAAGAAATAAAGTTCACCTCAGGTGTTTTTTTTTTTCTTTTCTTCTTTTTAACTTGGTGCCAGGCTTGCCTATTACAATGGGTAAAATAATAGAAAAATGTTGGCTGAGGGAAAGTTTTTGTGTCTTTGCCTTTTTTTTTAAGTTACTTCTTGTATTTCTGGTGCAACTAGAAAAACAGAGGGCAATTTAGACTGTGGCTGCATCTTGGAAATTTTGTCAGTTTGGTTGTTGACCAAATAAGAATGGCATCTCTTCTGGTTCAATTGGGTTCTGGCCTACACAGTTTGAGGCTCCTGTGTGATAGTGAATTCAGTTTCTTCAGAAGTACTTTATTTTTTATTTTTTATTTTTATTTGACAGGTAGAGCTATAGACAGTGAGAGAAAGACAGAGAAAGGTCTTCCTTCCGTTGGTTCACTCCCCTAATGGCCGCGACGGCGCTGTGCTGATCTGAAGCCAGGAGCCAGGTGCTTCTCCTGGTCTCCCATGTGGGTGCAGGGACCCAAGCACTTGGGCCATCCTCCACTGCCTTCCTGGACCACAGCAGAGAGCTGGCCTGGAAGAGGGGCAACCGGGACAGAATCCGGCGCCCAACTGGGACTAGAACCCCGTGTGCCGGTGCCACAAGCGGAGGATTAGCCTAGTGAGCCGCGGGGCCGGCAAAGAGGGAAACTTTTGATAATGCTCTTTGAGAATTTTTTTAATCAAATGAGAATATTAATCTGATAATGGTTATGATGGAATAAGAGATCATTTGGCAGCCCTAGTTCTATTTGATGTCAGTTTGAGCAACGTTGACTTACTTGCTGTAGTTGTGGTGTATTTGTTTCTCCACTCCCTGAGAGCAGCCACTGTGCTGCTGTTCACCTTTGTTACATCTCAACCTGGGCCTGGCCCTAATGGTGGTTAAAAATATTCAATTCAGTGTAGAGGTAAGGGTGACTCTGTTTCTAGGTGTATTACCTACATTTAATTCATACCATTGTTATGCTTCACATATATGTTTCTTGCCACATAGAAACTTTGTGCAGAAGCCAATGTTTCATTAATTGTTGAAAAAGTAATAGATGGTGTGGATATTGTGACACAGCAGCTTAAGCTGCTACTTTGTGACACCTGCGTCCCATATGATAGTACCAGTTTGAATCTTGGCTGTTCTGCTTCCCATCCAGCTTCCATGTGGGAGACTTGGAAACTTGGAGTTCCTGGCTCCTGGCTTCATCCTCGCCTAGCCCTGGCTATTGGCGGCCATTTGGGAAGTGAGCCAGCAGATGGAAAAATCTGTTTGTCTCTCCCTCTCCCTCTGTCACTCTGACTTTGAAATAAGTACTTCTTTAAAAAATAAAAAATAAAAACCAAAAAAACTAAGTAGCAGATGCCGTTCAGAGTGTGACTTATCACCATAGTATACTTTGAAAAAAATAAAAACCATTTATCATCTGGTTTAAGCAGTTGGACATCTAAGATAATGTGCAGTTCTTGATTATCAGAGAAAATGGTGATTCTGGTAGTCTTTTTTTTTTTTTTCAACAAATTAAGCAAATTTTTAAAACAAATTAGGTATCCCACCCTTCTGATGGCTCTTTTGTTTTATCATGAGCAAGCCAGACAGGGAAAAAAAGATGGCAGATCAGGTCTTTTGATGGGTTTTGTCTTTGCCTTGTAACTGAATGTCAAGCTGCTAAGATTTTTCTTCCCCAAAATTGTGCTTAAAAACCCCAGTACCACCAGCCCCTTTGGGTTTTGCCTCTCTTGGAACCAACCCCCCCCCCCCCTCCTGGCCACTCTGGCTGGAGGTCTCTGACTCTAATAAATTAAACTTTTAAATCTAAAAAAAAAAAAAGAAAGATTTATTTATTTGAAAGACAGTTAACAGAGAGAGAGAGATGGCTGCAACAACTTGGGATGGGCAAGTGCAAGCTGGGAACCAGGAGCTTGATCCGGGTCTCCCACTTGGGTGCAAGGACCCAAGCACTTGAGCCGTCCTCTGCTGCCTTCCCAGGCGAGTTAGCAGGGAGCTGGATAGGAAGTAGAGTGATCGGGACTCAAAACCGGTGCCCATATAGGATGCCAGTGTCGCAGTTGGCAGCCTAACTCACTATGCTACAATGCTGACCCTCTCATAGTTTATTTAGCTGTTTCTACCTCTGTCCTCTCACCAAAAATCTTAAAAAAAAAATCTAATTGGAATGCACAGAAAATGGTATGTTACTGTTCTTTTTCTTCTGTTGGGTGGTTTTTGACACTGTAATTCTCTCACAGGTTTGTAAGACTTACTATTCCTTTGTGTGATTGCTTATTCCATAGGAGTTATTATTTTCCTGTTGCTTATTTGAAGTGTTGGGTATGTTCAGTGGAATTGTTTTCCTTAGCCAGATTGTCATCTATGTGTTTTTTACCTAGAGAGGTATCAGTAGGTAAAATAAATCAACTTGAAGCTTTTCCTTGGTATACATGCCTGGACCCTAATCTAGGAGATTCTGGCTTGGTGTGTTTGGTATGGTGTGAATTCAGACATCTGTATTTTTGTAGCTTTTCAGGTGATTCTAGAGTGAGGGAATCGTGTAAATAGGCAAGCACGCTGACGTGTTAGAGGTGCTGTGAGAGGTATGCTGTATGATAGTTCCTTCTTGTCCTTGGGGCATATGTTCCAAGACCCCCAGTGAATGCCCGAAGCTTCAGAAAGTATAAAACCTTATATATGCGGTCACCTCTCTGAGTCTGTGGGTGATTGGTTCTAGGACCCCAAAGGATACCACAATGCGTGAGAGTCCAAGATCCTTGCATGAAATGATGTAGTAATTGGCCGGTGCCGTGGCTCAACAGGCTAATCCTCCGCCTTGTGGCACCAGCACACGGGGTTCTAGTCCCGGTCGGGGCGCTGGATTCTGTCCCGGTTGTCCCTCTTCCAGGCCAGCTCTCTGCTGTGGCCCGGGAGTGCAGTGGAGGATGGCCCAAGTGCTTGGGCCCTGCACCCCATGGGAGACCAGGAAAAGCACCTGGCACCTGGCTCCTGCCATCGGATGAGCGCAGTGTGCTGGCCGCAGCGCGCCAACCGCGGCGGCCATTGGAGGGTGAACCAACGGCAAAGGAAGACCTTTCTCTCTGTCTCTCTCTCTCACTGTCCACTCTGCCTGTCAAAAAAAAAAAAAAATGATGTAGTAATTTCATATAACTTACCCATATTTTCCTGTTTCCTTTCAGTCATCTATAGGTTACATATATCACCTAATACAATGTTAAAATTATAGGAATAGTTGTTATCTGTATTCTTTAGGAAATAATGACCAAAAAAAAAAGTCTACATGTTCAGTATAGATGAAATTTTTAAATTTTCCAAATATTTCTGATCCAAGGTTGGTTGATTCTGCTGATATGAAAGTCATGGATGCAAAGGGTTGATTGTATGTTTCCTAACACATAAATTCTTGTGATGAAGTTTAATTTATAAATTAGGCAAAGTAAAATATTAAGAATAACCAATAATAAAACAGAGCAATTGTAGCAATCTAATGTAGTAAAATTATATGAATATGTTGTGTTTCTCCCAAAATATCTTAAGGTATTATAGATTTTTAGCAATCACAGCATACAATTTTTTCTTTCCTTTTTAAGTTGAAAACTTTCACCTTTTAAAAAAAATTTTTCCCCATCTACTTGAAAGGCAAAACAATCGAAAAAGAGAGCAAGCAAGCTTGCTCTTTCATTTGCTGGTTCAGTCCCCAAATATCCACAACTAGGGCTGGGCCAGGCCAAAGCTAGGAGCCCCGAACTTATCTGAGTCTCTTAATGAGTGTCAGGGGCCCAAGTAGTTGGACCATCACCTGCTATCACAGAATGCATTAGCACAAAGCTGGATTGGAAGTGGAGGTACCAGAGCTTGAACCAGCACTCTGAAGAGGAATGCTGGTGTCCCCAGCAGCAGTTTAACCCATAGTGCTACAACGCCCATTCCTTACCTTTTTAGTTAAAAGACATACACATGGCTTTTCTTTGGCTTATCTGAATTGCCAGCATCACCACTCTTGGCTTGGTGCCATTTATTCAGTAATATAAAGGTTACTTGAACACAAGCAATGGATACTGCTGCAGTTGGTCTGGTAACTGAGGTATGTAGCTACTAAGAGATGAACGGGCAGGTAGCATATATACTGTAGACACATTGAACAAAAGGGTGATTCACATCTGGGACAGGATAGAGCAGATGGCTTGAGATTTCATCATGCTACTCAAGATAGTGTATAGCTTAAAACTCCTAAATTCTTTATTTTTGAAATTTTTCCATTTAATAACTTCGGGCTGTGGTTGACTTTAGGTAGCTGAAATTTGGGAAGGCACAACTGCAGATAAGGAGGAACACCTGTATTGATACAGTGGATGAATTGCAAGTAGTAGCACAGAGAAAGAGGTCCTGTTGGGGACCACCACGGAAAGGTTTCATAAGAGCAGAAACACCTTAGCTGGATCTTGTTCTCCAATGTGTTTAAGAGTAGAGAGAAACCTCTGAAATCCAGAGTAGCACAAGTACATTCCAACGTGAAAAGTAATGTGGACAAAAGGATAGAGGTATGAAATAGTTGCTACTTCTGGAAATTGCAAGTAGTTGGCATGATTAAACCACAAGGAGAGATAGAAATAAGAAGGGTTTTATGCTGTAGAAAGCTAGGAGATGTTATAGAATATAGAAGGAGGAGAATAAGAGTAGGCTTGAACTTTAGAATGGTCACAGATGATAGTATAGAACAGGAACAGGATGGTATGAGACTGGAGGCAGTGTGGTGGATTAGAAGACAGTCACAGTCATCAAGGGGTACAGAGGCTGAACTAAATTAATTACATTTGGGAAGGAAGAAGACTGGAAAAATGTAGCTGGGGAAGTTGAGGTCTTTGGTACCTGATGACTGACTGGATTTAGGGGATGAGGAAGAAAAAGTGATTTCTTATTCCTATGAAATTTGATTGATATGCCAGACATCAAGGTGAAGGTTTTAAATAAATGAATTCATTTTAGAAGAAAATAATGGGGACTAGAAATAACCAATGGAAAAGGGAAATTGAGATAGGGGACTGTGTAGAGAGATTTGCTTTGGATGTAGAGAACGTTTGTGTATTTGTTTGAAGCAGTTCACTCCTTCCTCACTTTTAGTCCATGCCTAATGAGTGTGGTGTTGTGTTCCTCCAGTCATGTTGGTGGTCAGGATGTGCACATTCAAATGAAGTCAGTCTCAGCATTTGCTTTTGTTTGAGCTACAGAGGAGAAAACATCCTTATTGTACTTAGATTTAGAGCAAGAGTTAGTTACAGTTATCTGACCACCAGGTTAAGCCAGAGTATAAAGTCCAAATAAGAAGAGAAAGAAGCTGGGGGTGGGGTAGGTGTTAGCAATCAGGCCCCAAGACATTGTTTGAGTGTCTGAAATGAGCTCTACTTTACTTCTGGCTGTTCCAGTTACTTCAGCCAAGAAATTCTGCACTCCCTGCCCCCAACCTCGTTTTTAAAAGTTTGTATTGGTTTTCTGTCCTTTGAAATTGATAGAGTCCTAACTGAAAATGAAATGGTGCTGTTTGTTGATGTGGTTGTTCAGGCAGGAGAGTAGATGGTGGCAATACCATGAATTGTTAGATGAAGCCCTGGTGAGGATATTAACACCAAGTAACCCTGATTCAAGCTGAGAACCGCCGAGGCTGAATGACTTGCTCGCCGTCGTGCCTCTGGTGAGTGACAGCTGAGTCCAGAATTAGACCTCAGACTTCAGCCCTACTGTGTAATCTCATTTATCCCAACAGAAAAGTTAAGACATTATGGTCTTTGGATAAGCTGCATATGGATAAAGAAAGGGAAAGGGCACTATATGTCTCCATCCGATGTTTTGGTTGGTGAGTTTGGAAAACTGGGAGAGTACAATTGACTTACCTGCTGTGAAGAGCCTGAGCGAAACCTATTGATACATTACGGTTTTGGGTGCACTGGTTACAGCTACACAAATCTGTGTTTTCAGACAGTCATACTTTGAGTTGCTTCGGGGAGAGAGATGCTTATAAAGCAATGAAGTCCTGTCTGAATGTGGCAGTGTCTTCACCGCCTGGATGTGCTTGTGGAAAATGTCTCCCTAGGACCTTTAATTTTGTTCCCAAATTTATAACTGAGCCACTACTCGATGCTATCTATTGCTCAGTGTACTTGTGGTGATAAGATTGTTATTAAGTTGGGTAGGTGAGCTGTAGGCTATGTCCTGCAGGGAACCATTTATTGTTTCATACAAGAATAGGAGTGCTGAGGAATCATGTCTCATTTTGAGCATCAAATGGTCTTTCATAAAATCTGACAATGGCCCTGCTCTTTCTTTGATTTAAGCTGAAAAAACCAACAAATGTCCATGAATATGAAAAAATAAAAAAAGCAACTTCTTTTAATGTGTTGACTGTATTTTATTTGTTCTATGAAAAATAAAAATGAGAAAGAGCACTACAATAACATTATCTAAACCTGTGTCCAAATGATTAGACATTTTGGCCTAATGTCAGTTACTGCAATTCTTTCTCCTGGAAAAATAATCCTCCTTTTATGTCCTAACATCAATTTTTAGTTGAAAATGTTGGAAATACACAGGGCTGAGGTTATGTAGTTGCTTCAAACCTGAAGAAATCTGAAAAGCGAGGTAAATGCTGCATTAAGACACTCTGTGAGGCAGAAGAGATTTGGAGACAGTAGGAAGTGTTGAGGGATCTATTTAGACAAAACTTTGGCAAGTAGTGGTAATAAATATGGCTGACGTTAATTGAACTCTGATGATTTGCCAGGCACTGTACTTAACTGTGTTATCTTGTTTAACACTCAAGAGTCTTAGGAGATAAGGAGATAGATAATGTTTTCAACCCTCATTCTACAAAGAGGAATCTTGAGAATTAGAAAAATAACTTGTCAAGATTCCAAAGCTAAGCTGTGTCAGGGCTGTGATCTGAGCATAAGCAAGCTGATTCTCAAGGCCCACTCTGACACCGGTATGCTGCAGATGTAGCTTGCTCTGCTTGTGTTGTGATTCCATAAAGGATCACAGGTAAAATGTTACTTTATTTTCTATTTCTCATAGCTTGGGAGCTTCTCCATCATTTTGTGGAGGTGACTTAAGGCTACAAGAATTGGCAACTTCCTATTTCGTATTTCTTCTGTTTGTGAATGTGCCACACTTATGTGATTCTTGGGAACTTTTTTGACAAGTAGGTGTTACCTAACATGATCCTTATCTCCTTCACAGCACTTATTGCAAATTGCAAAATTTTTTAAACTTCTCTGCCCCTCTCCTTTTTTCCAGTACATACCTAATGGTCAGGTGTTTCTGTGTCTGTCTCTCTCTCTCACCCACACACACTCACACACTTCAAAAACTTTGTGGAAAAATGGAACTGAAAGATAAGTCTTGGGGCCGCCGCTGTGGCATAGCTGGTAAAGCTGTTGCCTGCAGTGCCGGCATCCCATATAGGCATTGGTTCGAGTCCTGGCTACTCCACTTCCGATCCAGCTCCTGCCATGGCCTGGGAAGGCAGTGGAGGATGGCCCAAGTCCTTGGCCCCTGAAGCCACGTGGAGGCCCAGAGGAAGTTCCTGGTCCTGTCTTGGGATTGGCACAGCCCTGACCATTGCAGTCATTTGGGCAGTGAACCAGCAGATGGTAGACTGTCTCTCTCTCTCTCTCTCTCTCTCTCTCTCTCTCTCTCTCTCTACCTTTCTATAACTCTGACTTTCAAATAAATAAATATTCTTTTTTTTTTTTAAATTTTTGACAGGCAGAGTGGACAGTGAGAGAGAGAGACAGAGAGAAAGGTCTTCCTTTGCCGTTGGTTCACCCTCCAATGGCCGCCGCGGCTGACGCGCTGCGACCGGCGCACCGTGCTCATCCGATGGCAGGAGCCAGGTGCCAGGTGCTTTTCCTGGTCTCCCATGGGGTACAGGGCCCAAGCACTTGGGCTATCCTCCACTACACTCCCTGGCCACAGCAGAGAGCTGGCCTGGAAGAGGGGCAACCGCGACAGAATCCGGCGCCCCAACCGGGACTAGAACCCTGTGTGCTGGTGCCGCAAGGCGGAGGATTAGCCTGTTGAGCCACGGCCCAAATAAATAAATCTTAAAAATAAAGATTAAGTCTATTTTGGTGCAAAATTGAAATCCATGCATAGGGGCCAGTCGTGTGGCATAGTAGGTTAAGCCTCTGCCTGCAGCACCAGCATCACATATGGGCTCCTGTTTGAGGCCTGGCTGCCCCGCTTCCAATCCAGCTCCCTGTTGATGGCCTGGGAAAGCAGTGGAAGATGGCCCAAGTGCTTGAGCCCCTGCACTACTTGGGAGACTCAGAGGAAATTCCTGGCTCCTAGTTTCAGATCAGCCCAGCTCCAGCGGTTGTGGCCAACTTGGAGTGAACCAGTGGATGGAAGACCTCTCTGTCTGTCTCTTTCTTTCTCTGTGACTCTGCCTCAAATAAATAAATAAATAAATTGAAAAAAAAAAAAACAAAAGAAATCTATGCATAGTTTTTTGTAATATGCATTTTTATGAACTTTTTGAAGATCCTTCATGCTGAGGTTTAGAGATTAGTTAGGATGTTCAGTATGCCCCAAGGCTCATGTGTGAAATGCCTGGTCCATAAGTTGATAACCACTGGGAAGTGGTTGAACTTTTAGGAGGTGGGACCCAGTGGCAGATCTTCAGGTAATTGGGTTGTGCTCTTAGAAGATCGTTCTCATGAGAGAAGGTTGTTACAAAACCTCAAGTTGAGGGACCCATGTTGTGGCGTAGCAAGTTAGACTGCTGCTTGTAATGCCAGTCCAGCTCCTTGCTAATCTAAGTGGGAAAGCCACCTATCGGGGAGACCCAGCTTGAGCGCCGGTTCTGTTGCTGTTTGGGGAGTGAACCAGTGGATGGAATATTTCCCTCTCTCTGTCTCTCCCTTTGTCACTCTGCCTTTCAAAGAGAGAGAGAGAGGGAGAAGAGAGAAAGAGAAAGAATTCTTTAAAAGAAAAACATGTTGTTCCAGACTTCCCTCTGCCTTTTGGCTTGCTGTGCAAATACTTGCATTCTGCAAATGCTCTACCACTGCCATCTGCCACCCTCATCAGAACCAAAATAAATGTCTTTCCTTCATGAGGAGCTTATCTCAGGCACTTCATTGTAGCAACAGAAAGCAGCCTAATACACTCATATGCATGGAGTTCAAATTGTTTTGCACTAAAGTCCAGTTCCATGAACTTTGAATTCCATTTTCTATGAAGGTTTTAAAGAACCTCTATACATATACACACATCTTCATATGTGACCCGTAATGTAACTGAGAGAGGCTGGCACAGCTTTAGAGGCCAGAAAGGACATGCTTCAGGCTTGGGAGGCCAAGGGGCAAAATCAAGGATATTCTGTAGATACTTCCATAACAGGAGAGAAAGCAAATTCCCATACACTTTCAGTTGGTCAAATTCAAACTATAATAATCATTGAGTAACATGTTTGCAAATGCCAAGTTGGCTATTGAGAAAAGTAGAATTTTGGGAGGAATAAAACATTTGCTTAATTTGGGGTTCAGATCCTTGCCATCAAATCTGTTGCAAATGTTCTTCTGTAAAACTATTTGCTTGTGGACCTTACAAAAACAGGTGTCAGGGTACCAGATTTTGCCTGCAGGCTAGGCTGTCCTTTGCCAGCCCCATCTAGTTTAATTGCTGCTGTGCTGCTTGCTGTCTTTTGCATAGTGATTCTGGGTCCTGGTGGCACAGTGGAGTCATTTGGGGAACTGTAAATTAGAATTTCTGCCAGCCATTGTTCTCAATGCTGAGGAAACCATGGCAAGCACAGTCCATGCTGTTGAGTGCCAAGTAGAAAAATAAAGCAAGGAAGGGGAAACGGGTAGAGAGCGTTAGGAGTGGCAGCTTCTGTGTGGAGGCTAGGGACGGCCTCAGTGCGAAGCTTGAAGCCCCTGTGTGCCTTTCCTTGATGGCATTCTCTCCCCTCCAGGCTGAGGGAGCCACCATTCCTCATTCATGTGTGTGATACCTCACTGCACAATGGGTTCTCAAACATTGTATGTACAATGAAACAACAAGAATTTGTGCAGCTCTTCACACTCAATATTATTTGTCAAATTTAACTGTATTAATTTGTATAGCTTTAGTTTATTCATGCATGAATTATCTATTTCTTTGTAACAAACTAAACACTTACTGATTTAAAATACCAGCAGGGCCCTATTGCTCGTGAGACTGTGGGTCAGTGAGGTGATTTTACTACCTGTGCTGGACTGACTTATCTGCGATCAGCTGCTGGTTTGGCTGTAGCTTGAGTAGGCTAAGACATTTCAGTGAGGCAGCTTGTTTTCTAATTCCTGTGATCTTTTTCACCTGGAATCTGGGTAGGGTTGTAAGGGAATAGGTGGAAGTGTGCAAGGCCTTTTAGAGACTTAGGCTAGGAATTGGCTAAATATTGTTTTTACTGCATTCCAGTGCAATGTCATCCCAAATTTGAGGGAGTCAACTCTTTTTTTTTGGGGGGGGCGGTAAATATGGGATGTGGGATCAGGAAACAGTGTCTATAGGATTTTTTTAAAGAGGTATTTATTTATTTTGAAAATCACAGTTACAGAGAAAGGAAGAGACAGAGATCTTTCATCTACTGCTTCACTCGCGCAGATGGTTGCAACAGCCAGGGCTGGGCCTGGTCGAAGCCAGGAGCTGGGAGCCTCACCCGGGTCTCCTACTTGGGTGGCAGGGGCCTAAGCACCTGGGCCATCCTCCACTGCTTTTCAGGGCACATTAGCTGAGAGCTAGGACGGAAGTGGAGCATCAGTGGTGGCATGCGTCTACAGAAGAACACAACTGCAGCTATTTTAACAATTTATGGTTCATTTTCATGACTGTGTTATTTTATTTAAAGAATATGCCACAGTTGGTTTACTCATTCTTTGTTTGATAAACATTTTGACTTTCCAGTTTGGCACTGACAAATAATGCTACAATGAGTAATCTTGTATGCATTTCCTTGTTCACATGTGAAAGAGTTTCATTAAGGGATGTTATGTGCATTGTAAGAAAGAGAGTGTATTCGTAAGATGTGAATACAAATCCAAAACCCTGGAAGTGAATTATTGCACGGTAGGGTATGCATGTCTTTAGCTTTACTAGTCTAGTATTCCTAGATTCTATTAATTTACATATCTTTGCTGAGATACTTTTTTTTTTTTAAGATTTTATTTGTTTGAGAGGCAGAGTTATAGACAGTGAGAGGGAAAGACAGAGAGAGGTCTTCCTTCCTTTGGTTCACTCCTCAAATGGCTGTAATGGCCAGAGCTTTGCCTATCCGAAGCCAGGAGCCAGGTGTTTCTTTCTGGTCTCCCACATGGGTGCAGGGGCCCAAGGATTTGGGTCATCTTGTACTGCTTTCCCAAGCCACTGCAGAGAGCTGGATTGGAAGAGGAACAGCTAAGATTAGAACTGGCTCCCATATGGAAGCTGGCACCACAGGGAGTGGATTAACCTACTGTGCCATGCCGCTGGCCCACGATACTTTAATTTTTGCCAGTCCCAATGGACATGAAGTGGTAGCTCTTGGGGGTTTAAAGATTTACATTTTCTTTATTATTGACAGTATTTTTGCCTATACTTATTTGACATTTTGTTTTTTCTGTGAATTACTAATTAATGTGTTTTGCATACTTAAAATTGGATGAATTATTTTATCTTTAATTGATTTGTAGGAATTTTTAAAATTCTAGCCTTTTTTTGGGCTATTTGTGTTCTAGTATCTTTTTTTAATGAAATGATCACAAGTGTGTAGGCTACTTTTGAATTCTGGTTTTGTTTTTGTTTTTGTTTTGACAGGCAGAGTTAGAGAGAGAGACAGAGAGAAAGGTCTTCCTTTCAGCCTGCGCGCTGCGCCGATCCGAAGCCAGGAACCAGGTGCTTCCTCCTGGTCTCCCATGCGGACGCAAGGCCCAAGCACTTGGGCCATCCTCCACTGCACTCCCGGGTCACAGCAGAGAGCTGGGCTGTAAGAGGAGCAACCGGGACAGAATCCGGCGCCCCAACCGAGACTAGAACCCAGAGTGCCAGCGCTGCAGGCAGAGGATTAGCCTAGTGAGCCGCAGTGCCGGCCTGTTTTTTTTTTTTTTCTTTAAGCAATTATTTATTTATTTGCAAGGCAGAGATACAGAGAAAGAAGGTCTCCAAATGACTGCAACAGCCAGGGCTGGGCCAGACTGAAGCCAGGAACCTGGAGCTTCTTTCAGGTCTCCCACTCGAGTGCAGGGGTCCAAGGACTTGAGCCATCTTCCACTGCTTTCCCAGGTGCATTAGCAGGGAACTGGATTGGAAGTGGGACAACCAGGACTTTAACCAATGACCATATAAGATGTGGCAGGCCAAGGCATAACCTTCTTCGTCACATTACTGGCTCCCTAATATCTTTTTCTATTCTGTTCTTTTACAATCCCCTCTTTTATGGTTTGTACCTTTTGTGTCTTATCAGATAATCTTTTTTTTTTTTTTTTAAGATTTATTTGTTTATTTGAAAGTCAGAGTTGGGGGGGTGGTCTTCCATCTGCTGGTTCATTCCCCAATTGGCCACAACGGCCGGAGCTGTACCGATCCGAAGCCAGCAGCCAGGAGCTTCCTCCGGGTGTTCCCATGCAGGTGCAGGAGCCAAAGGACTTGAGCCATCTTCTGCTTTCCCAGGCTACAGCAGAGAGCTGGATCTGAAGTGGAGCAGCTGGGTCTCAAACCAGTGCCCATATGGGATGCTGGCACTGCACGTGGCAGCTTTACCCACTATGCCACAGCACCAGCCCCAGAAATACCTTTTTCTTCCCCGTATTTAAATTCTCTTATGTTTTCTAAAAGTTTTAAGAGTTTGCTTTTTCACATTTTGATTGTTCATCTACCTGAAATTGATTTTTGTGGATGATGTGAGGTGGGGTCCCAATTTCCCCTAAGTATGTGGATTTCAAATTATCGTTTTTCCTTTTTCCTTGACATTCCTGCATGCCAGCTTGGTCCTATGTTTAGTTTCCATCATTTCTATATTTTCTTTAATGCTAATTCCATACATAGGGATGTTTCTAGTTGTCACTTTTGAAGCTGACTGTTTTTGTTTACTTCTGTAGTATTGCCTACGTAGTCCTGACTGAATTAGTATCCAGAACTGCTTGGGACGATATTTTTTAGTAGGTAGCAGGGTTTTGGATAGTTACTGACTGCTAGATTATTGTACTTAGTGTTTTAATGCATTACTTCTTATCCTCACAACAGTACTCTGAGTTCACTGTCTTTGTTTTCTTTTAGAGATGAGTACATTGAAGCCTGGAGGAAAGGTGCTTAACGGGGATTATGAACTCATGCCTGCTAGTTCAGGGTCTCAACTTTAAACCTCTGTGCTGTGCTGTTTCTCCTCTCAGTTTATAAATGACTTTCTTGCCTTGAAACATGAGCAGAAAGAACAGTTCCCAGCCAACCATAACCTATCTGAAATATGTCCTATTATCAATGTTTAAGGAGTTAATTATTAGAATGAGTCAGGCAGGGGCTAAAAGGACTCATTGCAGTTTGATTTTGGAATTGAATTGGGCTTCCTAAAATGGCCGTCCTTGAGACTGTTGTTCACCTCCCACCCACTGACATTGTTTATGAGAAAAATGTGGAAAATGATTTTGTGGTTTTTGAAAATGATTGTCTTGTTTTTGGATTTCTAGATTTTTCATGTGTGCATTGTTATAGAACTGTTCAAATGCAGAGTGAACGCAGGTTTGAGATGTTGTACTTGGCATGGGCTGTTAGTGGTTTTTAAAGTAAGGTGGACAGGAGATGACTGTTGGAGCAACCTGGGGAACACACTGTTGAGGATAATCTTGCCTCTTCTTGCCGTCTAGCTAGGCCTCTCATAAGCATTCTTCCTTGATGCTGGCCAACTTTGATCTCCCCAATCTGGATTCTCTTGGTACAGTTCTGAAATTTGTACTCAATTTAGAGTTTGATTATGTTTGTTAGCACTTTCACCATTTTCCTGATTGCTTTGGAAAATTGTCTACTGTTACTAAGAATACTGGAAGCTTCTTAGGACAGGGATTGTGTTTTACCCTTATTTTTTATCACCTCTGCTGCCTCTTGGCACAGTAACTAACTACATTATAGATGCTCAATATATGCTCCTTTCTTTTAATTTGACTCAATGTGAAAGACCTGAGCGATAAGAGCGAATTTCATATTTTACTTAAAACTTTCGAGTTTTTATTAAAAACCAAGTTATTTAAATACCTGCTTTGTTCAAAGAACTGCAAGAAACAAAAGATGAATCAGAATCAGTTCCTTCCCTCAAAGGGATTAAGTTCTGGGAACAGTTTATAAATTATACATATTGTTGTTTTATGTACATATTTACCATCTTACTTTTGTAAAGGGAGGAGGACAGAAATTATTTATAATATAGTTGGGATCAAACACGTAAGAAAAAAGTTATTCAAGATAGACTGTGGTAAGTTACAAAACCCAGGGTGTCAGGGGGAGCTGTGGAAGAGGGAGAAATAACTTTGTACCTTTAGGTGGGCTGGAGAAAGATGCTGCCAGTGGCAGTGACGTATAAAATGGACCTTGGATAAGGAAGTTGGGATTTTGGCAGGAGGATTAGGAGTAGAGGGTGGGATTGCATTTCTGAAAAAAGGAACAATAAGAAGCAAGATCTGGTAGAAGCAGAAAAGCTGGCTGTGTTTGGAGCAAAAGTAACTCAGTTTGGCTAGAATATTGGGGAGTACAAGTAAATAAGTTGGAGCAGGTTTGAGTAGGGTCTTAAATAGCAGGCTAAGGTGTTTGGATTTAATTCAGTAGACAGTGGGGAGCCACTGAAATTTTTTGAGTAAGATGATCTGAGTCATACTTTTGGAAGATTAATCTGGTAACATTGTCAGTAATGAATGAGAAAATGAAAGTATTTTACATTGTTGGATTTTTTTTTTTTTGTTTTCTCCACAAACAAAGCTAAAAAAAGTAAGCTTAATATAGGTATCATGTAACAGTAAGAACCTTCATTAAGGAATATATAATAATATATATTTGTGTTCTGTCCAATTTTTAAAACTGAGTAAGGCCCCTATTTACCTGTTGGCTTTTAAATTTTTGCATTCAGACTCTTTATTGAGTTAGATGCCATAAATAGATTAATCTTCTAAAAACATGGGACTGATTTTGTTTTTGCCTTTTTTTTTTTTTTAAAGAAAAAGGTTTATTTGTTTGAAAGGCAGAGTTACAGAGAGGCAGAGGCAGAGAGAGAGAGGTCTTCCATCCTTCCATCCACTGGTTCACTCCCCAGATGGCCGCAAATGCTGGAACTCCAAAGCCAGGTGGTGTCCCACGTAGGTGCAGGGACCAAGGGCTTGAGCCATCTTCTGCTTTTCTAGGCCATAGCCGAGAGCTGGATCAGAAGTTGAGCAGCCAGGACTCAAACTGTCACCCATATGGGATACTGGCACTGCAGGCAGCGGCTTCTATGCCACAGCGTCTGCCCCGCCTTTTTTTTTTTTTTTAAATTAATTTATTTGAAAGGCAGAGTTGCAGAGAGAGGGGCAAGACAAAGAAGAAATCTTTCTGCTGATTTGCTCCCCAAATGGCTGCATTGGCCAGCGCTTGGTCAGGCCAAAGCTGAAAGCCAGGAGCTTCTTTGGGATACTTGGGCCAGCCTCTGCTTCTTTGCCAGGTGTATTAGCAGAGAGTTGGATCAGAAGTGGAGCAGCTGGGACTCCAACTGGCACCCAAGTGGGATGCCAGCATCACAGGCGGCAGCCTTACCCACTATGCCACAATGCCTGATTTTGGTGTTATGCTATTCAGAAAGCCTTCAGCACTCTCCGTGTGGCTCCTGAATATGGTCCACATTTCATAATCAGTAGTCAACATCCCCCCTTATCTCCTTTCACTCCCTGACTGCTTCAGACACACTGTTTTTACAACTCCTTGTGATTTCCTACTTCTTTATCTTGTATACTCTAGTTCTTGTGGCCTTCGTATCATTTTAAGATTCAAAGAGGAAATGTATGCGGAGACCCTGAGACCTTCAGGGACTTCTAGTCCTGTCTGGCAGAGCTGGGATGAAAGCTCCATCATTCATTCAACAAGTATTATTTGTTCTTGGTTAGTTGCCAGGTATTATGCCAAATCCTGATGATGATAAGTCAAACAGAGGTGGTCTCAGCTCTTTATGACATACAGTCTAGAGAAAAACATTAAATGTTAGGTGCAAATAAACCAATTTATAATTAGAAATTGGGGTGGATCCTATCAAGGAAAAGTTCCTTGGGGTGCTTTCAGAGAATATAATAGGGAAAGGGAGTGAAACTAATTTAGAATGGCTTGTTAGGAAAGTGAAGGAAGGAGAGAATTTTAAGCTAAGAAACTTAAATATGAGATCTTGCAGGCAAGGCAGAGTGAGAAGGACATTCCAGGCAGAGAGAAGAGTATGAACTAAGGCCCCCAAGTGGAAAGGAATCTGTTGCTTTACATTACTTGATAGGTCAATGTGGGCAGATTACTTTGTGGTAAGATGAATCTAGAGAGTTAAGCAGGGACTAGATCATAGAGAACCCTTGGGACCAAACTGGGTTTTGCATTTTATATAAAGTGCCTTGGAAGACACTGGCAACTAAAGGGCTTTTGAATTGGAAGAGTTACACAATTCAGTTTGTGTTTTAAAAAATCGCCATGATGAATATTATATCCAAAATTCAACCACTAACTATTGCTGCCACTCTCACCCAGGTGTAACTCTCATGAACTAATTATTTAGTCTTTGCTTTGACCTTTGCACCCCTACAGCTTATTTTCCACACAGTTACCAGTGTTTTCCTTTAAAATGTGAACTTGCAAGTGGTTCTCTGCTCCAGATCTAGTGATTTTCCTGGTTTTTGTCTCTGATCATAAGAAAGAATTCAAGGATCAGATGTAGGTAAAGGTAGCAGAGGAACAAGTTTTACTTGCATGCGAAACAAAAGTAAACACTTAAGGGGGCACAGACATGCTGGAGAGTGAACTGTACTCAATGAGGTTTGGTGTCTTTACCTTCTGGAGGCATAAGGGGTGGTGTCTGGAGCTAGGTTTAATTGAATATTCTTAGGTAGTAGAGTTTGTGGTGGGTTTGGGTACTGCCCATTTCTGGAAATTTTAGAAGTATCCTGGCAATAGGTGCATGATGATGGAAAATATGTCAGCCATGTTAATATTCGTATAATGAACTTGTACTGAGCTAAAGATTATCATGGCCATGCAGTTGGTAGTCTCACTATTTTTGGTGCTGGTTCTGAGCGGTGGTTTCATGGAAGCTGTGGTTTTCCACTCCATGGAAAGTGGGTATGAGTGGAGCTGGTGGAACTGTAGGGAGGGCTGGTGACTTTAGCTCCTCCTTGCTAGCTCCCTCCTTTTCTACATCATCTTTTCACCTCTTTAGAGATTTTCATCCCTTAATCTTTATTGGAGGTTGAGGAAGTAAATTTCACCTTCTGTAACTTCATACTGTGTCAGAGTGTTGTCTCTGTCTAGTCAGGGAATGACATCCCTAACTATTTGATCAAGAGGTTCCAGTTGAGGAACTAGAGGTCCATCACCAGTCATTGGTAATGGCTGGAATCCTG
This sequence comes from Sylvilagus floridanus, assembly GCA_949820135.1. NCBI lineage: Eukaryota > Metazoa > Chordata > Mammalia > Lagomorpha > Leporidae > Sylvilagus > Sylvilagus floridanus. The sequence continues at coordinate 128,766,538 of OX463225.1, forward strand.
GCATGACTCCCAGAAAACTGTTGAATTCTGGAAGAGACAAATTTGACAATTAGGAGGAGTTTACATGGGCCAAAAGAAGTAAGAGTAAGAACCGTGTTGGAGAAGGGAGAGCACTTTTTGATGCTTCCGTGTGATGGGAGCTGAGGGATTTCTCTTAGGAAAATCATGGAATCCTTTGGCTTGATCATAAATACTTTTGGTGTCTTCTTCCACGAGCCCATTGTTGTTAATATAAGTGTAGCAGGTTTTATCAATCACTGCTTATACGCCTCACTGTTCTGCCAATAGGTAATCTAGGGCTAGTCTGCTCTCCGTGAGCACTTTCGCTGGGGAGTATAGAGTCTTAGGGCTGTTTTAGGGCCTGACTAGCAGTCTGGGCTAAGTCACCCAGGCAGCAGGTTTCTTAAAGCAATGTAATGGTATATAATGAGATTTTCTCTTCTGCTGTTATGGCAGAAAAGTCTGATGGGGTTTCCTGCCAGTGGCAGTTTCTCAGGGCAGATAGGAGAAGTGGTAGGGAAAGCATGTTAGCTGGGAAATACAACAATGCCTATGGCAAAAGCAAAAATTTTTTTACTCCTGTTTTAACCATTTGAAGATACATTTGAGATCCTCAGTTGGCTCACAAGAGTAGGCAGAATTTCCTTTTGGCTGTGCTTCTGAAGACTCAGTGAGTGGAGGTTTAATTCTTGACAGATGTACCCAACTAGAAATTCTCTGTAATTTAACTGCAGGTAGGAATGCCAAGTAGCACATGATATAGTCCTTTCCTTGTTAGGCTATCATTCATCAGAGAGAGATCCATCTTTCCTAGTTTTTAACAAAACTAGATCTATGGGAAGATTGTTTGTTCATGATTTTTGAAATCTTATTACAGGAGCATTTGTTGCCATATTCTGTCAGGGCCTTTTGTACCTGACTTAAATGGATAGTTATATATTATTTGATCTTGGTTATCTGAATCAAAAGAGGATGTCAGCAGTGGTAAAGGCCTCCCATATAACATTTCTAAAGGGGTAAAGTGTTAGGTAGCCTTAGGTGCCATCCTCATCCAAAAGAAGGCAATAAGCAGTAGCTTAAACCAGAATTCTGATGTCTCTCAGCAAAATTGGCCAGAGTCCTTTTAAGATAATGGCTGGTCTTTCAACCTTGCCTGAGGATTGAAGCCTCTGAGAGGCATGAAGGTAGTAGGGGATTTCCAGAGAGGTTGCTGTCTGCTGAATTACTTTGAAGACAAGGGGCATTGTGACTCTAGAGGGACCCGGGGAGCTAACATGGGGTTAATTCTTTAGTAGGACTTCGAATATTTCTTGTGCCTTTTTCTCTTTGGGTTGGAAAAACATCTATCCATCCAGTGAAAGTAGCAATGAAGATTAATTAAAGAAGATTAATCATTTGCTGGGGCCATCGTAGTGAAGTCTGTCTACCAATCCTCACCAAGATAAGTTCCTCTCTTTTGTTTAGGAGAGTGTAGGGGAGGTACTTTGGTGTGGCTGCTGTGTTAGAGGTGACGAAATCAGGTCACCTCCTTTATAACACTATCTAGTCCTTTTCCTCCAAAAACATGAGATATTATTTGAATTAAGGCCTCTCTTCCCAGATGGGCAAAATCATGCATTTCTTTGATAATTTTCCACACAGAGAACATTGGGAGCATGCTTTTTATGATCTAAAGTCCATGACCCATTGGGATCCTCTGAGAAACCTCACTGCTGTGCCTGTTCTATCTCAGGCATAGTATGGTAGGGACTTGGAGCTGTCTATAGATGTCAGGGTATTTGAACCTTTTCAGGACTTACTGGGTAACAGCCTTCTTTGCTGCCCTGTCAGCCAGTGCATTTCTTCAGATGATATGGTTATTCCTATTTTGGTATACTCTGCAATGAATGACAACCTCTTCTAGAGGCCCCAAAATTGCCTGGAGGAGAGCCAAAGTCTCTTGACCGTATTTAATGGGGCAGTTTTTGTTGTAGTGGTTGTTGTTTTTTGTCTGTTTTGCTGGCAATAGGCTACTTTCTCCTAATTGCTCTGTATGTATGTAGCACAAAGAAAATGTATTTGGATTTTGTACACATAATGATTGTCTGGCCTTTGTCTAGTTTTTCAAGATGATAAGTTTGGCCTTTTGAGCTGAGGTATTGGTTGTTAGTGGCTGGACTTCCACAATATGTGCAAGATCTACTGTGGCATATCTAATTCTAAACTCTCCCTCCATGAGAGTTACTGCCATCGGTAAACCATCTAACATCGGGGGTTTTTTCAGAGGCTCATCGGATAGTTCAGATCTGCTGTTGTAGACCTACTCTGTCATCTCTACATAAGATTGAACTAGCCTTTCAGTATCTTCAGACTGCAAGAGAGTAGGTGGATAGAGAACCTGGTATCTTTCAGAGTTACTTCTGGCCAGTCTTAAGGGAGAGCCTGGTATTTGAAAGGTATCCTCTTGTTAGCCATTGATGTCCTTTAATCTCTAGAATCTCTTGTATTTGGTGTGGAGTTTGAACTTTTAAGAGTCTAGCCTAAAGCCAGTTTGGCTTCCTCTACCAAAAGTGCAGAAGCATCCAGGTCATCCTGCGGCCGCTGACCCAGCTTTAAGAAAACTGAACTACTGGTTTCAGAATTGGACCCAGGTTTTGGGTGAGTACACCCAGAGCTATTCATTGTCTTTTTGCTTGTCTAAATTAGTGATTTCTAGTGCAAAGACCATTGTCACCAGACTTTTTTTTTTTTTAAGACTTATTTATTTGAGAGAGAGAGATCGATCAATCGATCTGGCCACTGATTCACTCCCCAGAAGGCTGCATCGACCAGTGCTGGGCCAGGCCAGAGCCAGGAACAAGGAACTTCTTCCTGATCTCCCACGTGGAGACAGGGGCCCAAACATTTGGAGCATATTCTGTTGCTTTTTCCAGGCTGTAAGTGGAGAGGTGGATCAGAAGTAGAGCAGCTGGAGCATGAACCACTGCCTATATTGGATGCTGGTGTTGCAGGTGGTGGCTTTACCCGCTATACTAGAACACTGGACCCTTTTGGCAGACTCTTAATCTTTTGGAAGGCCTCATGTTTTCCTGCCATTTAAGTGGATTGGTGTCAGATGCTTTAAGGTTTCCTGTTGGGGTTTGGCTATCAACCCAAATTCTGAAATCCAGATCCTGCAGAAGCCTGCCATTCCCAGGAATGTCCTTAACTCTTTCTTTGTGGTCCTGCCTGCAGTGTTGGTTCTTTTCATTTAAATAGTAGGGTATGCTTTCCCAGAGTCAGGATGTATCCCAGATAGGTTACTTCCTGTTTAGAGATCTGTGCTTTGGACAGGGCAACTTTATGTCCCTTTTCCTAAAACAAAACAAAACATCACATCCTCAGACCCAAGTGGTGTCTTCATTTGAATCTACAAGGAAGGGCTGCAGATGAGAATATCATCTACATTCTGGTTCCAGTCTTTAATTTGAGATCTCTTAGTTGCTGGGTGAGGGTATTGTGAAAAAATAAATGCTATCCTTAAAGTCCTGAGGGAGAACTGTCCAGGTGTTCTGTTGAATTATATGTGAGAGTGGATCAGTTCATTCAAAAACAAACTGATGCTGAGATTCTGGTGTAAGATATACAGAATTAGACTTCTTTTAGGTGCCTGCAGGTGTCTGGGCTAAGATAGTATAATAGGCTGAAGTGGTGTGGCAGCCTGATTTTGGCCCTGTGATCCTAAACCATTTGATAATCTGTTTGGCTCTAAATTAGGTGGTGAAATAGGGAGTGTTGCAAAGGGACTCACTTGGAACCAGGATTCCATAATTGAGAAGTTTATCAATCAGTAGTTTGAGTCCCTACATGGCTTCTGGTTTTTGGTGTGTTGACATAGATGAGGAAACTTGTCTCATCTTTTGGAGGACCATGATGAGGGCAACATGTGTGGCCTGACTATATATGTCCTGATACCAGACTAGGGAAATCTATTCTGTTTTGAATTTCAATAGGGAGATCATTCCAGTTGGTTGGGTCTTCTCTTGGTACTTGTCAGCATCATAATAAACTACTTAGATTTAGAGGTTATTAACCTGAGATAAGTACCCAAGGAGGATAGCAAATACTTACCAAGTAAAGGAATTGGACATTCCAGCCTCACCAGACATTGGTTGGAGACAGGGATAGACTTCTGTCTGGCAGAACCAGAGGCAATGTAAATTGTTAGGCATAGGACTTATCAATTCCTCCCATGACAACACAGCTGTTTGAGGAAAGGGGTCTAGCATGGGAATTCAGAAGAGTTCAATGGCTTCTGTATCAACCAGAAAATTTATTTTCTTACTTGCAATATCTGGGATCATCTGGGGTTCCAGGAGTATGATGGTCACATGGGTTGTGGGAGCCACCTGAGCTCCAGGGCCCCTTCAGTCCTCAGATAAGGACATGAGGAAAGTGGAGGCCCTCCTCTTCCTTCAGTCCCATTTTTAGTGCCCCTCTTGTTCACATTGGGGGCAGGGTCCGAGTGGGCTTTTCAAGTGGGGACATTCCTTGCAACAATATGCTGGCTTTCTACATGCGAAATATTTTCTCTTAGGCTTTTCCCATGGTTGGATGCCCCCTGGGCTGGCCCTGAGGTTGCAGGGTACTGGTTACGGCCACTGCTGTCATAGGAGTCTGTTGTTTCGGCTGTTGTTTCTTAAGCTTGAGCTCCTTTTCCTCGTCAGCTTTGTCTTTGTTATTAAACACCCAAAATGCTTATCTGGCATCTGGGTCATGGGAATTTGGGCTCCCATTGCTAGTTTTTGGAGTTTCCTCAAAATATTTTGGGCTAGCTGACTTATGAAGTGGGTAATAAGACCTGTCCTAGGATGCTGGGGTGCATGTTAGTATATCTCTGTAAGGCTTCCACTATTTGTCCCTGGAATAGGGCTGAATTTTCCTTAGTTGTGTTACCTCCTTGACTTTGTCATAATATACAGACTTGATAATGTGTTTTTTTATCCTGGCCACCAAGCAGGTAACCATATGGTCTGAGCACACTGAATCCTCATGTTCTCTTTGATAGATACAATTAGAAGTTGTTTGTGAGACTGCTGTGGCTTCCACAGCATATTGGTTGGGCTGGTGAGTCGTGCGAGTCAGGGTTGGTTTGGACTTGGCTTCATACTTACTGTTTTTCTTCTGTCTATCTCTTGCTCTTTTTAATCTGTAGCTGCTAGGAGGATATGGGCATAACAGAGCCTACAGCTCCCTCTGAGGGTGGGGTTTTGAAAGAATTCCATGAAGACTTGGATGGAAGGAATTTCTGACCATCTTTATTGTCTCTAAGAGAAGAGAGTAGATTGGAAAGTAGTATTAAAGTCGGGATCCTATTTGGTGGCTACTTTCCCCCATTCTCTAGAGTATATGGTGGCCAGATAGTGTTAAAAAGAAAACAATTGGGGGGGGGGGTGTTTGTTGGTTTAGTTTAAAGGCTTCCCAGTTTTTAAGGAGGACAAGCAGAGGTGTCCATCGGTATCCTGGATGTTCCCTATGGACTGATTCAGACTCGAAGTTGCAGGATCTTGAATACCATCTGTTGTGCTCAGATGTCCTCTGACTCCATTGTTTTACCCAGGTTTCCACAGCCTCTGAGTCTTTAGGAAAGAGTATGGGGTTGATCACCAGAGATCTTAGGCCTCATTTTTAATGTTTTAGCATAGTGGTAGCCTACTTGGCTCTTCAGGCCCAGCCTGTAGCCTGTAGGGGCTCAATATGACTGTTAAAATAATCCTGAAAGTTATAAATTGAAGAGGGAGGTTAGAGAGTTTTCCTCTGAAGAATACAGAGAAATTTTCACATGGAGTATTCCTTAGAGTACCTGTCAGTCATGCCCCAGGACCGTAGTCTACACTCCTCATTATGAGTATTGCCATGAATATGGGAGATGATAAAATTATAACAAAGTGACTAAGAAAGCAACAAGTAAATTAAGAGTTGGGGTCCGGTAGGTGTTGGAGCCAAGAATGTGAGGGTAACTATATGCCAAAGTGTTTTTCACAGAGACAGCAAGAGTTCTTGGAGTCAGAGGATGACAAAATTTACCACATATGGGTAGAGGCTTACTGCGTGGAAACCAAGCATCTCATTGGTAAGAGCGGTAAAAATACATGGTGAGGCACTCATTTTGAAGGCAAAAGAAGGTTAGAGGTTTAGAAGGCATCACTGAAAGAGAGGTCAAGCAGTGTGGAAAGTTGATGGCCACTTGGCAGTGGAACAAGGAGCCCTCTAGGTACTGCAGCCACTCTTAACATGCCTACCTCAGGAAGGACCGGAAGGTGTCTAATCTGCTCAAAGCTGGCTTTCGGCCTTCCCACCTACAGAAAGTTGCTAGAGGGAGCAAACACAGTTGGGTTTAGAGAAGTTAGTCCGTGGTGGGTTGGAATGGAGTGAACAGGAGAGAAAGACAGAAAAACCAAGACTATAAAGTGCAAGGGAGGTGAAAGAGGAGAAAGATTGGCTGATTCTGAGTGGGCTTTCACCTCCCTCCTCACTGACTTGCTGACTTGGGATGGCTGGACCCAGGTTCTGGTCTCTGACACAGCAAAGAGTTTGAGAATGAGATGTAGGTGAAGGTTAGTAGAAGAATGAGATTTATTTGTATGCAAAGCAAAACTGCACTTCAGAAGGAGTGCAGGCATGTTTGAGAATGAGCTGTACTCATTGAGGTTTAGAATCAAACCTTTGGATGATCTGGGGGGATAAGGGATGATCTCTGTGGTGGGGTTCAATTTAATATTCATAAGTGGCAGGATTTGAGTACTGCCTATATCCTTGCCCTTTCTTAGGAAGTCTCAGAAGTGCCATGGCATCAGGTGCATGATGGAAGTTGGAGTGTGAACTGTGGTCATTTTGTAATGATATTATAATTAGCATCCTCATGGGGACACAGTTGGTGGCCATGTTAATTAATTTTTGGCCAGCTCTGGTTCCAAACAACAGTTCTGCAGAAGTTGTGGTTTTCCACTGCATGGAAGCAGGGTTGGATGGAGCAGGCAAAGCTGCCAGCAGTTGGCGACTACAGCTCCTGCTTGCTAGCGCACTCCTTGCCTGCAACAAGTTCTCAGTTCACTCAGGAAATGCCAGAAACACGATCCACTTCACGGCCCTTCTGCTTGGTGCTTTCTTTGCCTGAACTGCTTTTTACCCAGATATCCATGTACTTGATTCTCAACCTTCTTTAGGTCTTTATGTAACCACTGAGTCTGTTCCTGGCCATTGTATTTGACACCAGACCTCACCCCTTAATTTTTCTGTAAGGCTTTACTGTGCTCTCACCTAGCATTTTATTCTAGAATATAAATTTCATTAGACAGAAAAAAATTTTTTTAAGATTTTGTTTATTTATTTGAGAAGTAGAGTTACAGACAGTGAGAGAGAGAGAGACAGAGAGAGAGGTCTTCCTTTCATTGGTTCACTCCCCAAATGGCTGCAATGGTTGGAGCTATGCCGATCCAATGCCAGGAGCCAGGAGATTCCTCCAGGTCTCCCATGTGGGTAAAGGGGCCCAAGGACTTGAGCCATCTTCTATTGCTTTCCCAGGCCATAGCAGAGAGCTGGATTGGAAGAGGAGCAGCTGGGACTAGAACTGGCGCCCATATGGGATGCTGGTGATGCAAGCGGAGGATTAACCTCCTGCGCCATGGTGCCAGGCCCTAGATAAAATATTTTATGGGGGCTGCTGTGGCATGGCAGGAAAAGCTGCTACCCGCAACACCAGCATCCCATGTAGGGGTCGGTTTGAGACCCTGCTGCTCCGCTTCTGGTTGAGCTCTCTGCCAGTGGCCTGGGGAAGCAGTGGAAGATGGCCCAGGTGCTTGGTCCCCTGCACTTGACATGAGAGACCCAGAAGAAGCTCCTGGCTCCTGGCATCGGATTGGCGCAGCTCCAACCATTGTGGCCATTTGGGGAGTGAACAGTGGATGGAAGATTTATCTTTTTTTTTTTTTTTTTTTAAAGATTTATAAAAGGACAGAGTTAGAAAGCGTTCTTCCATCAGCTGGCTCATACACGTCTCTGACATGGGTGCAGGGGCCCAAGGACTTGGGCCATCTTCTACTGCTTTCCCAGGCCATAGCAGAGCTGGATCAGAAGTGGAGCAGCCGGGACTAGATGAGATGCTGCCGCTTTAGGCCAGGGCTTTAATCCACTGTGCCACAGCGCCAGCCCCTCTGTCTCTGTTTTCTCTGCCTTTCAAATAAATAAGTAAATAAATCTTTAAAGAAAAAAAAATTCTTACTTGACAGGTAGAGTTATAGACAGAGAGACAGACAGAAAGACAGGTCTTCCATCCGTTGGTTCACCCCCCCCAAATGGCAGTTACCGCTGGCACTGCTCTGATCCGAAGCCAGGAGCCAGGTGCCTCTTCCTGGTCTCCCATGCGGGTTCAGGGCCCAAGCACTTGGACCATCCTCCACTGCCTTCCTGGGCCACAGCAGAGAACTGAACTGGAAGAGGAGCAACCAGGACTAGAACCCGGCGCCCAAATGGGATGCCGGTGCCACAGGTCGAGGATTAACCAAGTGAGCCACGGTGCCAGACCCCCAAGAAAAATTTTTTGTATGACTTTTTTGTGCTTATATATTCTTAGTACACACAGTACTTTATATAGCAGTCATTCAGTAAATATTAATTGAATGCATGAATAAAGAATGGCGTGGCAGAGGCCTGTGCTGTGGTGCAACAGGTTAAGGCCCTAGCCTGAAGTGCTGGCATCCCATATGGGTGCTCGTTCTAGTCCCGGCTGCTCCTCTTCTGATTCAGCTCTCTGCTATGGCCTATCTGAGGTTTTTTGCTGCTTTTAAAAAGAGTTAAATTCTTGACTTTAAAGTGAAAGTGTCACATTTAGTTGATAATGTGTCCTTTTTAAATCTTAAGTGAATCTGTTGTAGAGTGCGCATCTGTATTTATCCTGTAGGTGGCGCTCAGGGTTTTTTTAAAGTGCTATTTATCATTCAAGTAAAGTTATTTTAAGCTGTGAATCATTTAATTACTGTTACTGCTTTTTTAGAGTGCTATTTTTTCATGTAATTGTTGAAAATAATATGTTTTTTACTGTTACTTCAAGGAATACAAGTAGCAGGAAAAAAATTAACAAATTCTTAGGACGTAATTCATTGTGTACCTTTTTACTGTATTTCTCATTGCAGTCACTAGGGAAATTAAATTTATTTTAACACTGATTTTGCTTTCTGCCGCCTTCAAAATTCCAAAACTTCATCAAGACTGGTAGTAGAACTATTTTTTTAAATAAATTCTCTTTGAAGTCCTTCTTTTTCTTTCTCTTTGTATGCCTACCCTCCCCCCCAGTCTGTCAAGTTCAAGAGCAGCTCAGATGCCATGAATTAAGTGAAGCACAAAAGGGGGAAAGGAGACCCTTTTGAAGAACAAAGGCCTCCCGTTAGGCTGCCATGTTCTTTCTTGACCAAAAGTGCACCCTGCATGGTTTCTATTGTTGTCCACATGCCCTGCACATAAGGTAAATACAGTAGATCCTCATGACCTCACGTGTTCCTCCTCTCCCTCCTGTGCCACACACAACCAGTGATGTCTTTAGTCATTCTTATACAGTTGCTTTATATCCTTTGAAAAACTGCAGGGTTAGAAATGGAAGTGGAGAGCAATGCACACCAAGTAAAACCACACAAGAAGGGAAAATAAGCTGTTAGGGAAGCTGCATACCAAGAATCCAGGGCAGGTGGAAGGAGCCAAAGAGCACTGTTGTTATTCTACTCTGCCTTTTAGTATCCTGTATTTTTAAAATAATAACTTTGATTTACATTCACTATAGATTGGTGAGTTAGTTTCTCTTCTTTTTGTTCTTATAACAGAGAAATGAGAATAAATTTAATTGCTGAGAGCAGTTCTTGTCATAATGAGAAATTCTTGCTAATCTGCTCCTACTTCTCATTGGATGTTTGTTCTTTGGTATCATGTAGATCACATAATTATGGGTTTGTTGTCCTATACTACTGTTCAATGGAGTTGAAAAGAACTAGCAGGAAATAGCAGGAAAAAAAGCCTTAAGTGGAAAATAATAAAAGAAGTAATCTATATAGAACCAAACTTAAAACTTGAGAGATATTATTGAAATTTTTTATATTCTACACAGCTGATTGTCCTGCATATTGCAAAGTTTCTGCAATGTTGCTGATGAATGTCAGTTGCATTTGCAAAGGGATGCGTGGTTCCAGATGTTTCCCTACTGTTGATCACTGAGAAGAGCATTGCCGGGTTAGCAAGTCTTGAAATTGCCAGAGACCTCCTTAGTGACTTGCAGAGGGCATAGTTGATGACTGGAGATTGGGATATGGTTTTATTCCTCAAAGAAATTGGAGTACGTGATCTGTGATAGGGCTGAGGATGGCAGAGAGATGGAAGGAGAATGCTGCAAGGGGGGAAAGGAATATTATTTATTTTTTAGTATTTTTAAAGAGCAAGAGCTGAACTTCTGCAGTGTATTCTTTTTATCTGATACTGAATGTAATGGTGGGTAATTTGTGACTTAATATTTTAGTGACCTCCTTGAACTCTCCCAGAGTTTGTGGATTTCCTCTTTTAGAATATAGCCATGATTGATTCCATGCTGTTAAAAACATTAAAAGAATTAAAAAACTAATTCCTTTGTAGGAACAGTAGTAATATTTCATCTGAAAAATTTCATAGGATTTTTAATGTTCCTATTCTGTCTCCTGCCCCCTGTGACCATTCAAATAAAAATACATAGCATGTTCAGTCTTTCAAAAATTTTTCTTCCAGGGATTTCTTTTAACATTAAAACCTGGATAGTGCACTTGAAAAAAAATTAAATGTGTTAACTACCACAGGAAGTGTTTTGACCTTTAACGGAGCATGAATGCTGCCTTTCAAGAACTATGTCTTGGTTTCTTATTTTTGAGAGGTACAGTAATTGGCAGCGGTCCTTGGGTTTATATACTTGATGGCAAAATAAAAGGAAAGAGAACCTTACTTTGTATTGTTGAAGAAATTACCATTTCTGTTGTCTGTCCAGAATGTTCTGAAGATGTAGTCAGGAGTCTCAATGGAAAGAGAGAGAGGTGGGAGTGGGGGGGAGGGTACAGTTCTAATCTTTTCTTGCTCTTGCTTCAGGCTATAGGTTGTATTGTTTTTCTGCTTTTGTTCCTTGGGGTGGCATATGTCTTCAGGAGAAGTCACTTCACAGTCAAACACAGATTACTGAACTGTGGCATTTTTGCTATTCCTGTAATGCTTAATTCACTGGGAACTGGTTTAATATAGGTGCATTTAAATGCTTGTTCGTGGCTGGGGAGAGATGGAGTTAAATCTCATTCTTTATTGGATGCCTCTATCTCCTGCCCATCACCTTGCACGAACACAGTTTTGGCCCTGGCACGTGGCTTTTCACCAACTCGTGAATAGTTCTCCATACTCAGCTGAAAGATACCTGTACCAAGGATGACACAGTCACATACTTCCCATGCGTAGACTCACTGTTAGGAAGTAAATGAGTGCTTGCTAGCTTTCAGATTTGTAAGTGCTGCTTTCCAAGTTAGTACTGATTTTTGACATAGTTCAAATATTACACTATGACAAGCTGAATGTAGACTTGTATAATTTTGATTATTTGAATAATTTAACATTTTAGAACCCCATAACTTTAAATTCAGAGATGTTAAGTGTTTAAAAACATTATAAATCACTCTAATAATATCACAACATCATAATAATGCATTTTAAAATAATAAAAATAGAAAAGAATACCTAACTGGGGAAGTAGGAGAAGAAGCAATTGAGAGCAACAGACCAACTCTTTTCCTGGGTTTTCTTAGGAGGCATTTGAACAGTTACTGGAGAAAGTTTAAACATTAAATCTATTTTTACCTTTTCATCAAGTCAACCGACTGCCAAGACCTCATAGGGATCTCATTGTATGGAATTAAAAAATGATGGTTGAAAGAGAAAGAGTATAAGAAGATTGGTCAAACCTGTATTTATTAAAAGATTGAGTATGAAAAGATGTGAAGCTTTATAGTAGTTCAAGGAAGTAGGATTTATAAAAAGATGAGATGTGTGGCTTTTTTGTGTTCTTCCCTGACATGGTTAGATTTTGTTTTAAGAATGTTCAGGCTGTGCCCTGAAGACAGGGATGTGAAGGAGAGGAGGAATATGATGAAATGAGGAGTTCACAGTTTCTGTGGAAGACTTGGAGGTGGAGAAAAGAAATTAGCAAAATATCAAGAAAGAGTATTTTTATAGACATTTGTAAATTTTTATTTTCACAAGAATTGAATGAAAATAATGCAGGAATGGACTGATAAAATGGTTCCCAGGTCAAACCCACCTTGCTTTCTGTTCATGCTTGACCAGCCAACTAAGAATGAGTTTTACATTTTTAAGTGGGAAACAAAATAAAAAGCAGTATAATATTTCATAATGTTAAAATTACATGAAACTGAATGTCAGCATTCAAAAGTAAACTTTTATGGGGATCCAACCACACCCTTTTCCCCACATACTATCCGTGTAACACCTACAGCTACTCTTAGCTGCAGAGGCAGAGTTGAGTGATTGGGACAGAGACTGCGGCCCATAAAACTAAAATGTTTACTTTCTGGTCCTTTACAGAACCAGCTTATTGTCCATAGAAATGAAAGATTGCCAGTAGGGTGTTAGAATGAATAGTGTAGAGATGTTTTTGGTAAGACTAAAAATGTTTGCCATTAATAAGCTTGTTTTACATGTGGTTCTATTGGGTTATCAGGAATAAGTGACTTTGTCTAGTGAATTGTTTCATTATTTCTGTTAAATGCCAACACTGTAAATACTATCCCCCTCCCCCTTTTTGGCTTGATAATGCCCCCTTTGAGAGGGAGCTGTTCTTACTCTCTTTAAATATTTTCCCATTCATTCCTGAAGCCGTATCTAGTGCTTGGTTGAGCTCTGTTCTCAGTCTGCGCCATCTTTATGGCTGTCCTCTTGAGAGCAGGGGAGGCTGTGCTGCTTGAACATCAGAGGAGCTGTTTGCTGCTTCTTGGAGAGTGTGAGGAGTTAGGTTTACCAGGCAAATTCTGATCCATTGAGTAAAGCACATTGAGGTTAGCGCTCAATCTTTCTTGAAAGCTTTGGGACTTCCAAAATTTGTAAATTGACTGTTTTAAGATGAAGTAAGGATTTCATTCTAGACTTGTTCCTTTAAAACTTTGATTTTTCTTTGTCTTGGTCTTGGGGCCAGTTTTCATCCTACCTTTTACCATCATAACTAGTAGAAGTATGGCAGTTATTGGGAAAATAACTAGGAGTTCTCTTAGACTTTTATGTGAAAGTCTATGATAAACCCTGGTTTACTGATTTGCCTAGGTAAATGGTAATGCCTAGGTAATATATGGACAAGAGGCAGGGACTGGTTCACTCCCCAGTTGGCTGCGACGGCTGGAGCTATGCCAGTCTGAAGCCAGGAGATTTTTCCGGGTCTCCCCCGTGGGTGCAGGGACCCAAGGACTTGGGCCATCTTCTACATCTTTCCCAGGCCATAGCAGACAGCTGGATCAGAAGTGGAGCAGCTGGGACATGAACTGGCGCCCATATGGGATGCCAGCACCGCAGGCGATGGCTTTACCTGCTATGCCACAGTGCCGGCCCCCAGAAGCATATTTTCATGATTAATATTTGTGAAAAGATAAAGGTAGTAAATTGTAGATTAAATTCCTGATTTACTCCAAATAACCACCAGCTGCTAACTAAAAATAGGACCCCTCCCCCCAGGTTTTCTTGTTCCTTACCCTACCTGAGCAGTGATAAGCTTGCTATTCTGTAGTTCACTGGGATTACTACCATGGTAAGGATGATTGTATATAGAAGTTTTTTGACAGCTTTGTCTCAGTTATATACTGCCTTTCCCCTTGATTATTAGCACTATAATCTCCGGCACGTAATATTTTGCTGCATCTATCAGTTAGTCTGTCCCTGTTGCTTTAGGTATAATTTAAAGAGTTTCATTTTAATGTGCCCGTCAGTGTCCCCCCCGCCCACCTGTAGTAGTCCTGCCCTGTCAGTGTCCCCCCGCCCACCTTTAATTAAACCGTCAAGAATCTGTATGACTTTGAAACTAATAACAAGGCCAGTGTTGTGGTACTGTGGGTTAGTCTGCCTGCAAAACCTGCATCCCCTGTTGGCACTGGTTTATGTCCTGGATGCTCTACTTCTGATCCAGCTCCCTGCTAATGGGCCTGGGAAAGTAGAAGATGATGGCCTAGGTGTTTGGGCCCCTGTAACCACATGGGATACCCAGAAGAAGCTCCTGGCTCCCAGCTTCACCCTGGCCTAGCCTCAGCTTCAGCTGTTGCAGCCATTTGGGGAGTGAACCAGCAGATGGAGGATCTCTCTCTCTAACTCTGCCTTTCAAGTTATTTTCTATTTGAGCTGTTGACACACTCTGAAAAAAAGCTATTCCAAAACTTATGTATAAGTAAAAGCAATTAACTTTTTGTCACTTGGGGGCCAGTGTTGTGGCATAGTGGGTAAAGCCACTTTCTGACATACCAGCAATCCCAGTGGATGCCGTGTTCAAGTCTCAGCTGCTCTAGTTCCAATCCAGTACCCTACTAAAAGCCTGGGAAAAGCAATAGAGGATGGTCCAAACTGTTTGGGCCCCTGCCATCCAAGTGGGAGACCCAGATAGAGGTCCTGGCTCCTAGCTCTGGCTTGGCCTAGCACTGACCATTGTGGCCATCTGGGGAATGGACTAGCAGATGGAAGATCTTTCTCTCTCTTTGCAACTCTGACTTTCAAGTAAATAAATCTTTTAAAGTTTACCGCTACTATGCCATCACCATCCCTAACCAGTTGTTAAGTATAAAATATTGAAATTAAGAACCAGAAGAAAGGAATTATTTGATAAAACATGAAATCTTTTCCATGCCACAAGGAGGGAAAGTAAAGGAGGGAAAGCAGAGGAGGAACTCAGTAAAATGGGAAGAATGATATAGGTAGAGCAAACAGATGAGAAGGAAAGCTGTGTTGAAGGCAAGAGAGAGGTTGCAAAGCAAGAAATAATGGGCCATTTGAAAACAGGAACAAGATAGGTTTAGGGGTGAACAGAATGTGCTCCTGTCATATTCTGCTGTTGATGGGAGCCACGGAATAATTTATCATTCTTAGAAATTGTTGTTGGGGCCGGCACATGGCACAATAGATGCTGCAGTGCCAGCATCCCATTTAGGTGCAGATTCTAGTCCCGGCTGCTTCTCTTCCCATCCAGCTCCCTGCTATGGCCTGGGAAAGCAGTAGACGATGGCCCCAAGTCCTTGGGCCCCTGCACCTGCGTGGGAGACCCGGAAGAAGCTCCTGGCTCCCTCCTGGTTTCAGATCCGTGCAGCTCAGGCCGTTGCAGCCATTTCGGGAGTGAACCAGCAGACGGAAGACCTTTCTCTCTGTCTATCCCTCTCACTGTCTGTAACTCTACCTCTCAAATGAAAAAAAAAAAAAAAGAAAGAAAGAAAGAAAACAAATATTGTAGTTAAAGTCACCAGTGACCTCCAGGTTATGAAATTCAATGAGAAGTTTTTCCAGACCCTTGTTTGACCTTTGGACCATTGTCTAGGTTCTCTCTCTCTCTCTCTCTCTCACAACCCCCGCCCCCCCCCCCCCATTTGTTTATTTGAAAGACAGAGAGCACATGAGCGAGTGCTCTTTAATTTGCTGGTCACTCCCCAAATGCCTGCAGCAGTTAGGGTTGGAGCAGGATGAAGCCTGGTGCCAAGAATTCCATCCAAATCTCCCAGAATCTCCCATGTCGCTAGCAGAGACTCAAGCAATTGAGCCATCATTGGTGCCCGCCCCTGCGGACACATTGGACCAGAGTGGAGCTGTCAAAACTCAACCTCACACTCCAGTATGGGATGCAGGTGTTCCCAGGCAGTGATTCAACCTGCCACACCTCATGCCAGCCTCACCATTGTCTTTTTCTTTGAACCTTTCCCTCCTTGGAAGCTGTGAAATGTTCTCCTCGTTTCTTTCTCCTGCTTTGCTTCCTTTGTTGTTGATAGATATGCACGTCTTAAGCTTCCATTCTATGCTACAATCTATCAAATGAGTCCATCCCCACTGTTTAGTACTTGGGGATGCTGTAGGCCACCTCTGATCTCCTGCATTTCAGTGAATGACATTATCTTATCCTTCCAGCTGTCCAAGCCAGAGACCTTGGAGTCATTCCTGATACCTCCTGTCCCTCACTTCCTGAACTCTTACTATACCAAAGCCTATTGTACATCCTTTTAATAACTCACAAATCCATCTTTTCTGCTACTCTACTTTTTTTTTTTTTTTTAATTTTTTGACAGGCAGAGTGAACAGTGAGAGAGAGAGAGACAGAGTGAAAGGTCTTCCTTTTGCCGTTGATTCACCCCCTATGGTCGCCACGGCCGGCGTGCTTCGGCCAGTGCACTGCGCTGATCTGAAGGCAGGAGCCAGGTGCTTCTCCTGGTCTCCCATGGGGTGCAGGGCCCAAGAACCTGGTCCATTCTCCACTGCACTCCTGGGCCACAGCAGAGAGCTGGCGTGGAAGAGGGGCAACCGGGACAGAATCCGGTGCCCCAACCGGGACTAGAACCCGGTGTGCCGGCACCGCAAGGCGGAGGATTAGCCTATTGAGCCGCGGCGCCGGCCTTATGCTACTCTACTCTTGATAGTAGCCCCCATAAGCCTTATTTAATTTTAAATTCTTTATACTGAAACTAGGTCCAGCTCTCTTTCAAAACTACAAATCTAATCATGTCATCCTTCTGCTCTTAAGGATAAAGACTAATAATATCCTCTATGTCAACTTCTCCAGCCTCCCCCTTGTCCCCCTCTCTGCAGGAGGCCCACACTTCTCTATTCATATTCTCACAGCTACCATGCCCTGACCTTCCATGTCTCTCTTTGCTTAGGCAATTACCATTTTATTCTACACATCTCAATACAGTTTCCATAGAAAAACTGTTCTTAATGTAGTCTGCTCTTTTCCTTTATAGCATTTATCATAATTTTTCACTGTGTATCTCCCATGGTGACACTGAAACTCTGAAGAGGAATGGTACCTTCTCAGTTTTACTCATCGCTGTATTCCCAGCACCTGGCATATGGCAAGTAGTTCATAAATAGTGGTTAAGTGACTAGCATCACTTTCTGTAGACTTATGGCATCTAGCATTGGCCCATAAATTTTACTTTCAGGGAATCTTAGGGGACAGCATGATCTGTTTAGACCTCAGACATGAAGTTAATGTTGTGTTTATCATTTGACACACTTTAGGCTTTAAAAATCAGGTAAAATCAGTTGCTAGCAAAATTCCTGTTCTCAAGTCCTCTGTTTGCCCATCTGTAAGGTATGCAGTACTTAAAAGCAGAAGCCTGACAGTGTTTAATGAAATTATAATATATGTAGAATAGAATACTCAGGTATTTGGTGCGTAACTGATGAGATAGAGTGAACATGGTTTTCAAAAAAAATCTAACATTAATGAAATTCGGTTTTCTGTTTAACACGTATAATGAATGCAAGTGATTTTTGCCCTAGCGTGCAAACAAGAATTGTTGTGAATTATCAAACATAGGTTTATGCTGAACCATTTTTTCCCCTTGAGATGTTAAGCCCTTCCCCTAACAAAATATGTACCAAAGTTAGGAGGATAATGTATGTCTACCCTTGCAACCCAGATAAATGTAGAAATACTTGATAATTTAGTTACAAGACCGTGTGGAATACTTTAAGGTGAGAAGAGGTAAGACTTAGAGAAGGGGAGAAATGCAGGTCTTGGTAGAGAGAACTGTAGCTTAAGGATTATTCCCAAGGGAACAAACAAATCCTGATGGGAGCTGGGGGCTGATGGGTGGTGCTTGGTGAAAGGCCAGCAGGCAGGCAGACTTCTGCGGAGGGAGAAAACAAGAGGTGATGAGGGAAAACTGTGTTTGGAAACATAGGATGAGAACTCTGCGCTGACAACATTGTTTAGTATTTAAAGGCATATAGTAACTTTATGATATCAGAAATATTAAAGCTCTCCTTTCTTGGCCTTGTGAAAATAAAAGTGGACTCAACCGGTAGCAAAGATTCTTGGTGTTCGATTCTGATGTTTGGAGATTCTATCATTATTACTGTTACTTGGGCTATTTTGTTTTTAGACTTCATTCTTGCAGCTAATCTACTCACTCAGACACTGTGGAAAGATGACTTGAAGTACTTCTCATTAGTGAACATGTATGCTGTCAGGCTCTCAACCAGCAGTTTCTGCAGTAAGTCATTCTGCACCAGGGTCAGCCAAAAGTACTTCAAAAGAATGAACAGTTATCTTTAAAAGGCAATCGACATTAGGATTTTATATGACCCCTACATTGTTTAAAGTTAGGAGTCAAGGTGTGTTACAGACCAATTTTGATTTTCTTTTCTTTGAGATGAACTTAATTTAGGTTTTTGTGACCTTTTGATCTGTCTGCCTTGCACTGAGGTTTCTTTTGCATGGTCTTTTCAACAAGCACATGTCTTTTTATTTCAGTCTTAACAGGGAAAAGGAAGCCTTCCTTCTTTCCAAACCTCTGCCTGAAATGAATTGTAGTAAATGTTAAGCTTAGGAGCTAGCGTCCTGGTGCACTGGGTTAAGCTGTTGATTGCGGTGGGTGGCATCCCATATCAAAGCAACAGTTTGAGTCTCAGCTGCTCTGCTTCCAGTCCAGCTCCTGCTAATACACCTGGAAAGGCCATAGATGACGGCCCAAGTGCTTGGGTCGCTGACACCTGTGTAGGAAACCAGGCTGGAGTTCGTGGCTCCTGGCTTTGCCTTGGCCCAGCCCTGGCTGTTGAGCCATTTGGAGAGTGAAGTAGTAAATGGAAGATGTCTGTCTGTCTCTCTCCCTCTCCCCTCTTACCTCCCTCCATCACTCTTTCAAATAATTAATAAATACTCTTTGTTTAAAAAAAAAAACAATTGTCAGCTTAGATTTCAAGCAACCTTCATGCCAAAGACATTTGTTAAGTGCCATTTTTTGGTTGCTGCTATGCTAGGTTGTAGTAATAAAACAGGAACACATGTGACCCACATATTAAGTGCTTTTAAAGTGCCAGGTAACAGGGCATTCATGTAGTGTCACATCCCTCTCACCCACCCCATAGGAGGAGGATGGAGTATTTAGTCTTTATTGTGTCTGATTTCAGTGAAGAAATTTAAGTTGCACAGTTCTCCAGAGGTCCATTTATAAGACCAGTCTTAAAGTGTACGTAAAGTATTTAGGAGTGTCATCCCAGTAGCAAAATTCCTAAAACTGTGATTGTCTGAGTAAGGAAAAATGGCAAAAGACAAAGCAAACAAAAGACTACACACACACGTATCCCTACAGTGTGCAAGTTTAAAATAATGTGTTGTGGGAAAAATCCCAGTTTATACTTTCAGGATTTTTTTTTTTTTTTTTTTTTTTTTTTTTTAGATTTTATCGATTTATTTGAGAGAGTTAAAGACAGTGAGAGGGAGAGAGAATAAGGTCTTCCATCTGCTGGTTCACATTCCTAAATGGCCACAACGGCTGGAGCTGGGCTGATCTGAAGCCAGGAGCTTCTTCCAAGTCTCCCACGTGGGTACAGGGGCCCAAGTTTTTGGGCCATCTTCCACTGCTTGCCCAGGCCACAGCAGAGAGCTGGTTTTGAAGAGGAGCTGCTGTCACTAAAACTGGCACCCATCTGGGATGCTGGCATCGCAGGCGGAGGATTAACCTACTGCGGTAGAGCGCTGGTCCCAGGAAGGTGTTTTTGCAGCTGTAATTTTTTTTGACAGGCAGAGTTAGACAGTGAGAGAGAGACAGAGAGAAAGGTCTTCCTTTTTTTTTTTCCGGTTGGTTCACCCCCACAAGTGGCCGCTACAGCCAGTGTGCTGTGCTGATCTGAAGCCAGAAGCCAGGTGCTTCCTCCTGGTCTCCCATGTGGGTGCAGGGCCCAAGGACCTGGGCCATCCTCCACTACACTCCGGGCCACAGCAGAGAGCTGGACTGGAAGAGGGGCAACCAGGACAGAATTCAGTGCCCCAACCGGGGTTAGAACCTGGGGTGCCGGCACCGCAGGCGGAGGATTAGCCTAGTGAGCCGTGGCGCCAGCCTTGCAGCTGTAATTTAAGAGGAGACTTAAAATGTATTTATTTATTAAGAGACAGAGAATGATCCCATCTGTTGGTTTACTCCTCAAATGCCTTCAACAGTGGTTAGAGGGGTTAGGGTGAGAAGAGGGCAAAATTAGAAGCCAGGTGCTCAATCTGGGCCTCTCAACTGGGTGGCAGGAACCCCAGTACTAGAGCCATCACCATTATGTCCCCAGGTATGCATTAGCAGGAAACAAATCAGGAGCTGAGCTGGACATCCAGTCCAGCACTCCAGTGTGGGATGTGGGTGGTCTGGTTTTTAAGTGTTAGACAAAGAAGAGTTTGTGACAGAGGTCATGAACCCATCAGCCTAAAATATTTGCCACCTATAATTTACAGACATGTCTTTGCTGACCTCTGAGTTAGGTGCTGGGGATATCAATGCTTTAGCTATCTAGCTTGGTTAATATTCAATAAATGTTAGAATGAATGGATAGGCATGTGGACAGATTAATGACTAAAGTAGGAAGATCAGAATTCTGGCTATTGATTATTTGTAAGAAGAAATGGCAGTAATTTTATGGAAACATGAAAGTGAGTAGAGTCCAAAATAGTTGATTTCTCATTTGGTGACATCAGGTTAGATTGTTTGCTATTTGAAGGTAGAAATGTTGTAGGATCCAGTCTTTTCATTGTCTTGAAAAGTTGGAAACAGAAATAGTGTTGAGATGCTAAAGTGTCAACATGTGATAGAAGAAAGCAATGTCTTAATTTCTGTAGTTTGTAAGGATGAAAAGTTCCACGTAGTCTTCTGTGTTTTTCATGAGATAGCCTTTGGTATCAGTAGCAGGGATATTACAAAGGGGAGGCTTCACTACCGGTTAATAAACAAAAGAACCTCTGCAGTTAATTCTATTCCTTATTCCTAGAGTAAGCAAATTGTAAATAATTAGCTTCATATATTTTCTTGTGCAGCTTTGTGAAGATTGAAAGGCCAAGTAATAGGAAGTTCCAGCCGGATTCTTGAGTATTTTATTTGTTTATATATTTATTTTTTTTTTATTTGAAAGGCAGAGAGGCAGACAGAAAGAGACACAGACAGAGGTATCTTCCATTTGTTGGTTCATTCCCCAACAGACAGCCAAGCAAACCTAGGAGCCCAGGACGCAATCCATGTTTCCTGCGTGGGTTACAGGAAACCAAATACTTGAGCCTTATAGGATGAGCTTTAGTAAGAAGCTGGACTAGAGATGAGGGAGCTAGGGACTCAAGCAGACACTTTGCTCTCTGGTGGACCACACTACATTTCCTGCTGTCCTGGCTTTTATGTCAATATTAGATTGTATTTCTGTCCTAAAAGTAGATTTATAATGAAAAATAGGAATAACCAGGTGTTTTAGTCTTGTAAAATCTTACTCTCTGCCATCAGGAACTCTTATACATACAATGGTAAGACTCTACACTTCAATATTATTTTGAGCCTTTTTCTTTTAGAATTCTGTTAGTGCCTTTCACAACAGATGTTTGCTGAATTGAATTGAACCTGCTGAGCAGATGAATTGTTTTGTTTTGCTGAAAAAAATTGTTGCAAGTGTAAAAGAGTAACTTGTAGTTATTTGCTATATATGTTTATTCATGTTCATATTTTATTTTTTTAAAAAATGTATTTCTTTATGTGAAAGGCAGAGTTACAGAGACAGAGAGATCTTCCACCTGCTAATTCACTCCCCAAATGGCCACTACAACTGGGGCTGGGCCAACAACCTGGAACTCCAACTGGGTCTCCCATGTGGGTGGCAGGAGCCACAAGTACTTGGGCCATCTTCCACTGCTTTCCCATGTGCATTAGCAGAGAGCTAGGCTGGAAATGAAGCAGACAGGACTAGAACTGGCACTCACATGGGATGCCAGCAGCACTGGCTTAACCTGCTGTGTCACAACTCGGTCCCCCCCTCTATATTTTATGCATACTTTATTATTTATTTATTTATTTGACAGGCAGAGTGGACAGTGAGAGAGAGAGACAGAGTGAAAGGTCTTCCTTTTGTCCTTGGTTCACCCTCCAATGGCCGCCACAGCTGGCGCGCTATGGCCAGCGCATCGGGCTGATCCGAAGCCAGGAGCCAGGTGCTTATCCTGGTCTCCCATGGGGTGCAGGGCCCAAGGACTTGTGCCATCCTCCACTGCACTCCTGGGCCATAGCAGAGAGCTGGTGTGGAAGAGGGGCAACCGGGACAGAATCTGGAGCCCCGACCGGGACTAGAACCTGGTGTGCCAGCACCGCAGGCGGAGGATTAGCCTAGTGAGCCACAGTGCCGGCCCTGCATACTTTATTTAGGTTTGGAAATTGAATTATAATCAGGCCTCCCTTATAAGAATTAAATTTTTGCTTTTCAGTTGCTATTGCATTTCTTGTTTGAGCAAAAAACTATGGTTGGTTATAGGAAGCTGCAGAGTTGAATACGGACAGATACTCTGCTTAGGAAGGTTGCCCAGATTGGCTTTATGTAAGAAGTTGCACTAGAGCTCCATCTTTTAAGGGATGGGTGGACTCTGAATACTGAGAGTAGTTTTTGACTATGAGTACAGGTGGAACAGAGGAGAAAAGAGATAGGTGGTTGCAGAAAATCATGAGCATGAGCAATTTGATTTTGGCTGGCTACACAAAGGTAAAGGCATAAAGAAAGGTGAAAATAGATAGAAGATTTCTGGATAAATTGGTACAACTTGAATTCCTGTTACCCAGCAAGTGAAATACAATAAATAAAAAATGACCAGATCCATTCAGTTTTTTAATATATGTGCTAATTTTTTTTTTTTTTTGACAGGCAGAGTGGACAGTGAGAGAGAGAGAGAGAGACAGAGAGAAAGGTCTTCCTTCGCCGTTGGTTCACCCTCCAATGGCTGCCGCGGATGGCGCGCTGCGGCCGGCGCACCGCGCTCATCCGATGGCCGGAGCCAGGTGCTAGGTGCTTTTACCTGGTCTCCCATGGGGTGCAGGGCCCAAGCACTTAGGCCATCCTCCACTGCACTCCCGGGCCACAGCAGAGGGCTGGCCTGGAAGAGGGGCAACCGGGACAGAATCCGGCACCCCGACCGGGACTAGAACCTGGTGTGCCGGCGCCGCAAGGCGGAGGATTAGCCTGTTGAGCCACAGCGCCGGCCTATATGTGCTAATTTTTAAGTGGTTCTCCCTTCATTTTAACTTGTGACTTTCATCTCTTTGGTTCATTTTCTGTGGCCATACAGAGTCACTCTGCTCTCATCCCTCACATCAAATCAGACACACCAGTTTTACATTTAAAACACAGAGAGAGTTAGCTGCTGTTCGGTTTAAGCCACCATCATTTCTTTTATGGATTCTTGTCACATGTGGCCCAGAATCCACCTATAAGTTTTCATTCTTGCTTCCTGTATTCCACAAAACCTGAGGTACCCTTCATTCTATAATAATACAGAGCATAGTACAGACCATGTCTCTGCCTTTGACCTTTATCTCTAAATGACAATGAAGCTAAAAATGGCCTGCTAATTCTTACGTTCCAGTTGTAGCCAAAGTGGAGTCACTGAGGTAATAAGTTACTGTTTATGCTTTTTCTTGGGTTATTGAGCACTGTGGGTGTCTGCTAGAATTAGGACCCAGAAATAGACAGGTAAGCCACAGTGAGAAGGTGGAGTAAGATAAGAGCTATGATGAAATATGCTCTGTGGTGTGGGAACACACCAGGAACAAAAAATACTGATTTAAAACTTGCCTTTGAAGATTGAAATTATTCACTTTAAAACTTATTCTCGGGCTAGTGCTGTAGCATAGTGGGCTAAGCCTCTGCCTGCAGCACCGGCATCCCATATGCTCCAGTTCGGATTCAGCTCCCTGCTATTGGCCTGGGAAGGCAGTATGGAGATAGCCCAATGCTTGGGCCCCTGCACTCACAAGGGAGAACTGGAAGAAGCTCCTGGC
Source organism: Sylvilagus floridanus (assembly GCA_949820135.1). Taxonomy (NCBI): domain Eukaryota; kingdom Metazoa; phylum Chordata; class Mammalia; order Lagomorpha; family Leporidae; genus Sylvilagus; species Sylvilagus floridanus. The sequence goes on from OX463225.1 coordinate 128,790,576, forward strand.
CCCTGGCTGTTTGGGGAGTGAATCAGCAGATGGAAGACTTCTCTCTCTCTTTCTCTCCCTCTCTCTGTCTGTAACTATGCCTCTCAAGTAAATAAATAAATCTTAAAAAAAACACACACAAAAAAACTTAGAGTCTTCTGGGAGTACAGTGCTTCAAACAGCCTGAAAAAATTCTATGGAACTCCTACAAACATCTGTAACATCCCTTTACGTGTTTCCCCACAAGCTCAAAGATTTGAGGGATTTCTCCTGGACTAGTGAGGAGGGAAAAAAATGTGTGTTTCTCTAAGGGCCTACATCCGAACCAGGCTTTACAGTTATGTAGAAGGATGTTCTAGAAAATTGACTGTAGAGTGTTCCAGGTGAGGAAATGGAGCTGAGAGCCCCGCACAGAGCTGGAACTCTTAACCTATAAACTTAGCAAAAAAAAAAAAAAAAAAACCATAGGCTACGAAAAGACTGCATCCGCAGGCAGCAGGGTGCAGCAGTGAAGCTCAGCTCTCTTAGCCGCAGATCTAAGGAGGAGTCTTCCTGGAGAATTCTAACCACAACTCTTTTAAAATACGGATCTGAAGTTTGAACCTGTGTGGTCTGGGAAATCCAAAGCCAAGGGCTTAAAGTGATTTTGGGCTGGGGGCTGGAAGTGCCTCAGTTTGGGACTGAGGCAGATGTATGGTGTGTCTGAAGGAACGCACTTTCCAACCTATGCTTCTGAGACTTCAGATGAAAGTTTTCCAAATAGGAGCCTATAACCCAAAATGTTAGAACCTAGGGAGAAACAGCCACCATCAGAAAGTTAGAGCAAACCACCTGCAACAGTAGCCTACATTGTCCAGAGACTTAAGATTATTGCAGTTATCAGATTTGTTATCTGAATTAACTTAAAATATTTTAATACCAGAAGAGTGGATTGAAAACATAGACCTAAAGCAAACTAAATAATGAGCAGGGTGCAGGGGGCCAGCCTTATGGTGGGGCAGGCTAAGCCACCACCTATCCTATATCAGAGCCACCAGTTCAAGTCCCTGCCGTTCTGATTCCTATCCAGCTCCCTCTAATGCGCCAGGGAAAGCAGCTAATCATCCAAGTACACCTATGTGGCAGGCCCAGGGGAGTTCTGGGCTCATGGATTCAGCTGCCATTTGAGAAGTGAACCAGCAGATGGAAGATTCTCACTCTCTCTCTCTCTCTCTCTCTCCCTCCCCTTCTCCTTCATCCTCTCTTCCTCTCTCCCTCTCACCTCTCCTTTTCCTTTCTACTCTCTCTGCCCCTCTCACTTTCAAATAAATAAGTCTGTAATTTAAAAAAAAATTAGGCATATTTAGCAAATAAAAAAACTTTGTAGAAAAGAAAAAAATTCATTGAAACTTAGAAACTCAATAAACAAATTACTAGAAATTCAATGGACAGATTAGATACTTTTTGAGGAGTGAATTAATGAAACATCTTAGGAAATTAGCCAGATATTGTACCAGTAATTACAGATGAAAAATATTTAAGAGAAATTTAGAGAAAAGTCTAAGGGCCTGCGCTGTGACGTAGCACTGCCTGCGGTGCAAGCATCCCACATGGACGCCAGTTTGAGTCCTGGCTGCTCCTTTTCCAATCCAACTCTCTGCTGTGGCCTGAGAAAGCAGTAGAAGATGGCCCAAGTCTTTGGGCTCCTGCACCCACATGGGAGACCCGGAAGGAGCTCCTGGCTCCTGGCTTCAGATTGGCTCAGCTCTAGCCATTGTGGCCATTTGGGGAGTGAACCAGCAGATGGGAGAGTCATTCTTTCTCCCTGTCTCCCTCTCTCCCTCTCTCTTTGCCTCTGCCTCTCTGTAACTCTGCCTTTCAAATAAATTTTTTTTTCTTTAGGGAAAAAAAAAGAGATGTCTACTAGAGTGAGAAGGTTTAAAGTTCATCTAACTGGAGTTCCAGTGAGAATAAGGATTGTGCTCAGCTCTTATCAGTTAAAATACATAGTGGCTGATAATTTTCTAGAGTTGATAAAGGGCATGCATTTTCAGCTTGATAAAGCACAGTGAAGCTACAAGCAGATAAAGATTGTATTCCTAGAAAGATGATAGTGAGATTGCATAAAACCAAATGCAAAGAGAATTATGAGAATAGAGAAAATAGGTAATTGTCCATTAGAAAGCCACATTTAACAGTATTCAATAGTGGTAATGGATGCCTAAATACAATAAAATTGTAAAATACAGAGAAAAATAATTGTTAAGCTTAAAATTTTTACCTAGCTAAACTTTAAGAATAAAGATGAAATTACATTTTTGGACAAATGACAACAGAGTTGGCTAACATACCTTCACTACAAGAACTTTTAAAGGATATACTAGGAAGTTGAACTCAGAAGGAAAGCCAGCTGCAAGAGAGAATGGTGAGCCAAGAAATTGGTAACACAGATTAAATCTAAGTAAGTTGTATACATTTATTTTAAGACATTTTAGGTACTTAAACTAATAGATGGTTGATTCATATATTTTCTTGAAATAGTGTTTTCTTACTCTATCACAGCAAACAGTGGGATTTTCTTCTTTTTAAAAATTATTGAATTTTGTTTTAAGATGCATTTATTGGGGCCAGCTCTGTGGCTCACTAGGTTAATCCTCCGCCTGTGGTACCGGCATCCCATATGGGCGCCAGGTTCTAGTGCTGGTTGTTCCTCTTCCAGTCCAGTTCTCTGCTGAGGCCTGGGAAGGCAGTGGAGGATGGCCTAAGTGCTTGGGCACCTGCACCTGTGTGGGAGACTAGGAAGAAGCACCTGATTCCTGGCTCTCCATCTGTGCAGCGCCGGCCATAGCAGCCATTTGGGGGGTGAACCAACAGAAGGAAGACCGACTTCTTATTCTCAGTTTTCAGAGAAGCTAGAATTTCTACAGGACTCCCAACATGGTTAATCTTAATTTGCAAAGTTAAGAGGCAATTATGATTTAGAATGGTTGATTTTCTTCAAAGATTTGTGTCTACTGCAGAGCAGATTTTAAATTAGAAACTGTGCCCCTGTTTACCAAGATCTTAAATGTCTGTTGATTTATAGTTTGAATCTGGAATTCCTGTTCAAAATTTTCTCAGATTTCACATCTATTAATTAGAAGATAATTCTAAATGTATTGTTTTTAGAACTTAATGCTAACTTTGGGGAAACAGTATAAACGGCAAATTAAAGAGGACTTTGCTCTTTAAATGGGTAAGGACATCACAAGCTTGAAGCTCTTTTTTGCATGTAGCTCTTTCTTGAGAACTCTTACTTGGTAGACTAGACAGTGAGGTTTGTTTTCTGTTTGGCGTGGTTTAGATTTTGGTTTGAACTGTTGAATTTCAGGTATCCCATGAGAAGACTGTACTTATGCTAGGCCTTTGTTGGACATGCTGCCTTTATTCAAAATCAATAAATGAGTGCTCTGAGCACATATCCCTATCACTTTTGGAAGTAATTTCTTTCGGTGAGTTTTCTTGAGATCTTAGGTCTGATATGTCTGATCTAATGTTTATTGGCTTTCTAGGCACTGTTCATTCATTTGACAAATATATTTGAGCACCTGTCATATTCAGCAAGCCTACAATTGCTGAAGTGAACTAGACTAATAATGTGCCTCTGCTCAGGAAATGTCCCTTCTAGTAGGCTAAACCTAGACCAAACAAGAGGTGTGATATCAGGTCACAGGATAGTGACTTGGGAAGGGGAGGCATTTCTAGATTAGATGGCAGGAAGCAGCCACTTGCCTCCCCATAAGTAAAGGCTATCAGGTGCAGATGCATGAGCTTGGTATGTGCGCCTACGATACTGTTAAGTTTTGCCTCAGTGGAACCTAAGATAGTGTGTGGGATTACTTTTGATTTTACAGAGGTGTAAATATCACATTGGATTGTCACAGTTTGAGTCCCTGTCTTTCAGTGACTCAGGTTTTATGAGTTACCCTATTTTAACCTTATTCTGAATTTGGCTGGTGGAACTGAAACCCAGTTTAAACCATGCAGAATGAAATCTTTGTACTTGCTCACTTTTGGTCTGTTCTCTTTAGACACTTTTTTGTAACCCTATTGTAATGGAAAAACACTCAAATATTTGCTAAATTGAATTGAATTATGAACCTAGGTTTCTGCATGGAGAGACACAAGATAGTGATGCTGAATACTAGTGTCTTACAAATGGAGGACACTTCACAGAAAGTATCCAAAACCACAAACTGCTACAGAATTTGCACACTTAGACTGTTTTCTTCAGATTTAACTTTATTCCATAAATTATTATTTATAGATTTTCTGCAAAAATGAGATATTTAAAAGTGTATAAAAACGGTGTTGGCTACTTGTTGAAATATGTGTATTTATACTCTTTTATTAAAATGTGAAAACACTCCTTAGCTTTTACTCAAATGACAGATTTCTGATGTCTTAGCTTTTCAGTCTACCATAGTGAAACTTCGCAAGGTCAGAATTGTGTCTAATTCATCTTTCTGGTTTCATGGAACAGAGAACAATGCGCTGCATATCACCTCTTCAAACTGTTGAGTGAATGAGGGTGTGAATATTTGCCATAAAATTTCCTTTGAATATGATTATGCAGAATCAGTATACTTTTAAAAGGTACACCAAAATGATCACTTTTTAAAAGGCACTTTACACAATTTTTATTGGAATCAACATGTGACCGACCTTCTGTTGCGCCATTCACTCAGCGTGCCCTTCAGTCAGGCCGCCTTGTTTATATCGTGCATCATTTCCTTGTTTATACTGTGAATGAGTTGGCTTGGTAATGTTTGCCTGTTCTAAAGCTGTGACTTCTGTCCTTTGCTCTTTTCAAGAACCAGGAAAGATAAAATTGTCTCTTATGTTAGATTGGATTCTAAATCTAGTGATTTAGGACTGCCATGCCTAAACTCTTTCTGTTAAGTGAAAAGGGAAAACCTGGAAACATTTGCTGGTAGTATGCAGAAGCTGATTATATATTATGATTAGTTGTGTCACTTGTCTTTTTTTGCCACTTTTCTTTAATGGTCTGTGCTCTTCACCTATCTAATTTTTTTCTTCTGAGTATTGAGATTATTTTAGTACAAACAAGTTGCATTTTTGTGGAATTCAGGCCATATGGTAAGATGTTCATCTGTAAGTAAAAGGAGATTATGGAGGGTAGTTTAATGCAGGGAAATTTTTTTAAAGATTTATTTATTTATTTTAAAGTCAGAGTTAAAGAGAGAGAGGGAGGGAGGGAGGGGTAGAGGTCTTCATCCCCTGGTTTACTCCCCAATTGGCCACAATGGCCGGAGCTGAGCCCATCTGAAGCAAGGAGCCAGGAGTCTCCTCTGGGTCTCCCATGCGTGGGCAGGGGCCCAAGCAGGTGACCATCTTGTACTGCTTTCCCAGGCCATAGCAGAGAGCTGGCTTGGAAATGGAGCAGCGGGACTCAAACCAGTGCCCATATGGGGTGCTGGCACTACAGTTGACAGCTTTACCCAGTGCACCACAGTGCTGGCCCCAGAAAAAAAATTTTTTTTAACGTTTTATTTTTTCAGTGTGAGGGGAGGTGCTACATGCTTCTCTTTCCTATAATGATATTCTTTCTTATAGTACATATGTTAGCATATTGTTGAGTAGGTTTCCCAAAGTGAAAATAAAATCCATTTACTAGCACATTAAAGCTTAGCACAGAGAATGTATTTAATAATGTCCTTTTGACTTCCAAACACTGAGATTATTTGAGTGACAGTATCATAGGTGTTCTTTTATTCCTTCCTGGTGGGCCAGTGTTGCTTTCCAGTAGGTATCCTGCTGCCTTGGGGTTCCTGAGATCTGAATTGTCTGACTTGTTGTCTTTCAGAGTCATTTATGAGAAGTGTGTGTATGTGTGTGAATGCACAAATGGACACACACTCACAAATATTGATATTGCCATAATTGTCTCTTCTCAGTGCTTCTAGACTGGGGAAGAAGAGCTGTTGAGGCTTCTTATAGGTAAAGTAGATCATGCTTTTTTGACTTGCTTTTTTGTTGCCATCTTTTGAATTTCTTTAATATTTTATCTATTATATAAGGAGGAGGAATGACAGCACAGACTGTAGATGGATTCAAAACAACTCCTGATTTGCTTTAGCTAAAATTTGCCTGATTTATTGATGTCATTGCTAATATTAGATAACCATTCCTACTTGCTTGGAATTTTTATCCTCATTTTCCACTTTGAGTCAATGACGACCATTTGTATATCGAGGTTTCTCCCTGAAGCACTGAGAAAAGCAGTAGAAATTTCCATAGCTTTTGTGGAATACAAACATGACTTCAGAGGCCAAATTGTGGTGAAATACTTCTCGTTGACATGCTGCCGAGTCAGTTGCTTGGTGGTATAATCAGGTTGTAGAAGGCATTTTCTCTGCCAGGGAGACCAGGGTATCCCTTGGGGTCTGGTGAACTTTCTGTTGTAAGTGCATGATAAATAAATTAGAATGTGAACTAATTAGAGCCGATAAAAGAGATACTTTCTGAAGCTGCTGTTTTCTACTACAGATAATTCAGAGAGGGTCTTAAGTATTTGCTATAATGTTAAAATGTCTTTAAAAGTGTTTATTTTTTCTGGAAACAAGTATGTAGAAAATTTTCTTTGATTAATGTACATCAGTTGTATAAGTAATTAATCCTACAGAAGGAAGTGAGTCTTGGTGGAGGCTCAGAAGTCTCCTGAAGGAAGGGTAGTGTTTTGGAAGTTCATTCAGTAGGCTGTTTTTGGATTCAGGTGAAAGGAGACTTAAACTCAGGCCACATGGAGAGAGGTCAAAAAGCATCCAGTTTTATGTTATTTCTGAGCCACCTGTACTTTGTATTTGAGAAATCATCCTTCTTACTTGTCCGTTTGTCCTTAATTACAGAACTTTTCTCATATTAAACAAATCCATATATTTAAAACCATTATTGTCATTCCTGCCAAAGTAACTGTTATTATTATTATTATTATTTTTTGGTTCACTTAGATCGCTGTTATCTGAAGCAGAAAAACTTTTGAGAGGTTTCTTTTTAATAAGGTAATAAAAACTGCATAACATTGCACAGCTTTAGTTATGCTGACTTGGGTAAAAGTATACAAGCAAATGTATTGAAGAATAAATAGTTCATCTAAATTGTTTTGGGGAAAAATTTATAAAATCCTATGAATCCACTAAAAAATTGAATCATTTGATATAAGCTATAAGTCCTTTTTTTTTCTATTCATGTATTTGTGTCTTTAGGTATAGAGAAAAATTGCCAGCAGCAGCCAGGGAAATACTCTTCCTTGTTTGTGTTCAGAGAAGGAACAACTCTTAGAACTGTTCTCTTAGAAATGAGAATAACTATACCAAAAAAGACTCAGAGAGAAGGAATCTTCCTTCTGCTAGTTCACTCCCCAAATGTTCCCAACGGCTGGGACTGGGCCAAACACCAGGAGCCAAAGAGCTTCCTTCAGGTCTTCAACATGGGTGCAGAGGCCCAAGGACTTGGGCCATCCTCTGCTCCTTTCCCAGGCTCATTAACAGGGAGCTGGATTGGAAGTGGAACAGCCAGGACTCCAACTGGGGCCATATGGGATGGCAGCCCTGTAGGTGCCAGCTTAACCACAGTGCCGGCCCTGCTGTCATTTTCTGAATCATTAATTTTCAGTTGGGGAAAGTTGGAATGACAGCTAGAATGTACTGCTAGTACAGGTTTGAGTATTCCTTATCTGAAATGTTTGGGACTAAAATGTGTTAAATTCTGGAGTTTTGCAGATTTTGGAGTATTTGCATAGAATTCACTAGTTGAGCATCTGTAATCCAGGAATTTGAAATGCTGTAAAATCCAGAACTTTTTGATTGTCATGTTAGTACTCAAAAAGTTTTGAATTTTGGATTTTAGATTATCAGATTAGGGTTGTTCAACCTTGTCAAATACCAAACTCAACAGAATTTTTTTTAAGCATTTCTGGCCACTAGTGGCACAAAGACAGTACTTTGGTGATCCCTAAGTAACAATATTCCTCTGATGTGAACATTTTCTAACTTAAGAATATGACAAGAAAAAGTAAACAAGTCATATGTACTGTCTGGTATATATATAAAGTCAAGAATCTGACCTTTGAGTAAATTTTAACATTTTTTAAAATCATAGAACAGATTACAAAATAATCCTGGGAATAAGTAAATTAATACTTATCTTTGAATTTCCTGTGCCTCTTTCTGTAAATTGTGGCAATCTTCGGAGACACTTAAAAGGTAATCGATTTTAAAAGTACATTTTGATTGTAATTCTTAAGGCTTTTAGCAATTTATACTTAATTCTGAGCTTTAGACAACTATTCAATTGGGCTGAATTCATCGATTTTAACAGCATATGTTATGTTTGATTTACACAGTGACTTCTCTGTTGAATCTCTCTGAACGGCTCTAGTTACTTTAATGTCACTAGCTTAGTTGTTCCTTTGAAGTGCTGCCCATTAGAAAAAATGAAAAGAAAAAGAAATGGAAGAGTTGTAAGTGGGCATACTGAAGTTAAAGGAAAATGAAAAGAAGAACTGCATGTCTGTATATTTTTAAGGAATTCTTTTAAGTAGTGAGGGCTATTAAAATTTATGACTTAAAGTTTATGCTCATTCCTACATACTTTGCTATATTGGAAAAATTACCCTTATAAATGAATGGATGGGTAGGTTTACTGCTTTGTGTGTGAAGACTTAAGTGGTTAGAAATGGCTTGAGCTTTATAATTGGCTCTGAATGACAATGAATTGAGTGTCCTGTCTGAAGGTTGACCCTGTAAATCGGTGGTTCTCCCACTTCACTGTCCATTTGGATCTCCTGGAGGGTGTGTTAAATGTGGACTGCTGCTGTGCTTACCCCCAGTGCTGCTGCTTCTGTAGGGCTGTGGTTGAACCCAAGGATTGGCATTTCTTAAAGTTCCAGGTGATGTGGATGATGATACTGATCCAGGTCTTGCCCTGTGAGAATCATTGGTCAAAAACATTAAACTTTCAATAAAGCCAAGGAACAGTCATGTCAAAATTGTTTAAAGATGCACAGTATTTCCTGCTAATTAGATTAGTTTTATACTGCTCACTGTGTTTTCTCTCTCTCTCTCTCTCTCTCTCTCTCTTGCTTATTACCTTAAGTGACCCATAAGGAATAGTCACTTAAAATTTGTATTTCTTTATTCAAACTATCACTATTTTGTAACTTTTCATAGACACGTTAGTTACTGTTGATGACTCATGGCTGCTTAGGGAATAGCAGAAAATGCTTTATTTTCCTTGACAGTTTAAGCAGAGTGCCTTGCTTAATTTGTTCTTAATAAGATGCCATAATTGTCATTTTACTCAGTGAGTATTGAAACTTTTTAAATCAGTCTGAGACTTGTCCAACCTCTTTGCCATTGCCAACTGTGCATGTTGCTATGGAAACTCTGTAAGGTCTAGAAGGATTACTATTGTAAGGGCTACATCTGGTTTATTTGCATCAGTTTAAGTTGGGGGAGATTTCAGAGGAATAATAGATCTCTAGATGTGCCAAAGGACAGCCAGAAAGGCTTGCAGTTTGTAGCCATCAGATTGGAATGACTGGTGTGCTTACCTTATTCATTACAGTTACTGCCCTGGAGGATTTTAGTGAATGTGTTGAAGTTTAAATTTGTTTAATTTATTTGTTTCCAGGTCTTGCTATCTCTTTTTCTTAAGGATTTTTTTGTTTGTTTGTTTTATTTTGCTTTTTGGTTCAGATACATTCTTTTATTATTTAGAGATTTTTTAAATTTACCTAAAGAACTTAAAGTATGTGCATATCAGAATTTTTCAAGAGAGAATGAGGTTATTAGCTTCTTTCATTTTAGTTGTATTTTGTTATAAAATTTCTTACTTTTGGATCACTGTTAGAGAGGTATGGCAGAATTTTGTTGATTTCTACTTTCAGATATTATGAATCCCTTCTTTGACAAAAAATAACTTCTTTCCTCAAAAATTTGTTATTATAGGGGCTGGCGCTGTGATGCAGCTGGTTAAAGCCCCACCCTGCAGCGTGGGCATCCCATATGGGTGCCAATTCCAGTCCCAGCTGTTTCTCTTCCGATCCAGCTCTCTGATATGGCCTGGGAAAGCAGTAGAAGATGGCCCAACTCCTTGGGTCCCTGCACCCACATGGGAGACTCAGAGGAAGCTCCTGGCTCCTGGCTTCATATCAGCTCAGCTCTGGCTCTTGCGGTCATCTGGGGAGTGAACAGGTGGAATGCAAGATCTGACTTTCAAATAAATAATATAAATCTTTTAAAATTTTTTCATTATATATTTCCATGTTATTTAAAGGCAGAGAAACAGAGACAGAGATATTCTGTCTACTGGTTCTCTCCCCAACTGTCCACAGCAGCCAGAGCTAGGCCAGGCCAAAGCCAGGAGCCTGGAACTCCATCCTGGTCTCCCACATGGATGGCAAGGACCAAATACTTGGGCCATCATTTACTGCTCTCCCAGGAGCATTAGCAGGAAAACTGGAATCTGGAGCAAAGTCAGGACTCAAACCCAGGCTGTCCAGTATGGGGATGCCAGTATCCCAAGTGGTAGTTTAATTGCTGGGTCAAAATCCTGCCCCTTTTTATTTTTATTTTTTTAAAATTTATTTTTGGCCTGCACTGAAGCTCACTTGCTAATCCTCCGCCTGTGGCGCCGGTACCTCAGGTTCTAGTCCAGGTTGGAGTGCCGGATTCTGTCCTGGCTGCTCCTCTTCCAGTCCAGCTCTTTGCTGTGGCCCTGGAAGGCAGTGGAGGATGACCCAAGTGCTTGGGCCCTGCACCTGCATGGGAGACCGGGAGAAGCACCTGGCTCCTGGCTTTGGATCAGCACAGAGTAGCGGCCATTTAGGGGCTGAACCAACAGAAGGAAGACCTTTCTCTCTCTCTCTCTAACTCTGCCTGTCAAAAAAAATTATTTTTTATTTTAATTGCAAGGCATAGAAACAGCAATCTTCCATCTGCTGGCTCATTCCCCAAATGCCCACTGTAATAGCTAGGGCTGGACCAGGCCAAAACAGGGACCTGGAGCTCAGCATTTTCCCATTTTGGGTGGCAGGGACCCAAACACTTTAGATATCACCCTCTGCCTCCCAGGCTTTGTATCATCAGGAAATTGGAATCAGAAACAGAGTAGGATTTGAACCCTAGCACTACAAATATGGGGTGCAGGGGCCCCAAGCAGCATCTCAACCACTACAGCAAATGTCCATCTCTTTTTAAATTAATTAATTAATTAATTAGTTTACATTTTATTTGAAAGGCAGAGATAGAAAAAGTACCCAACCCCCTTTTTTGGAATATATTTTAATCTATTACCATATTTTATTTTGTTTGCATCAATGAACCTATCCTGTTGGTTCAGACTTTTATGAAATAGGGACTTGACTGTATAGGAAAAAAATTATGGCCAGTTACATGAGCACTGAGTATTGTTTTATAAAATTTAGAAAATTTTCATTAGTTATGCTGCTTGATCAGTTATTAATTTTACTTGTAATTCTAATCCAAAAGTAGTTATGCCATACAGGCACTATGGTAAATAAGAGCGAGTATACCTGTACCAGTTCCTCTGGTGGAAGCTGCTTGAACTTTCTACTGATTGGGCTTGTGAGATTCCATTGTTGGTTAACTAGTGATGGTGAATTTCCACATCTATGTGTGCCATTTTCCAATACAGCATATAATCCTGTACCTTTTTTCAGAGTACTTGACCATCCTACATTGATCTATCTATATTTGTCACACAACTCTGTAGAGCATATATAGAGCCATTTAGAGAAGACTTGTAAATCTGAGAGGCAGTTAATGGATTTGATTGGGAGCGCAGGTTTTGGGGTTTTTATTTCCTTAATGTTTGAAATATGTGCACCCTTTAAAGAAAACTTCATGAATGAGTAACACCTGGCAGTACATGTTCAATGATCTTTCTTATTTACTTCTGAATTCCTGTAGTAAGGGCAGGTAGCTGTATCCCTATTTTGTAAATGAGGAAATAAGCACAGGGGAGATGCCTGCTTAAGGTGGCTGGCTGGCCTTGATGAACAGTTAGTCCAGTGTTCCCCACCGTGTGTACTTGTTCCCCCTTAAAGTGTTAGGCTATTTCATGCAGCTTACTCAGTTTTGCCTTTTTCTCTTTTTGTGTTCATAGACTGGAAAAGTAAGAAGAGCTTTCCTGCCTTTTTATTTACCAAACTACTCTCAATTTTCAATGAATCAGTTCAAAGAGAGAATGCAGTCTTTCTATACCTGGTAAATATTTTCTGCTAAGTGAAGCTGTTAACTTGGTGGCCACTGATAAATCCAGGTGTGATAACCATTGCCTTTAATTTTGTGGAATGACCAATAAGACGACTTATCAGATATATATTTTTTCATTTTTAACTCTGAAATTTGTTTGATATTAAGTGATATTTGGGATGCCTGTGAGCTAGCCAGCAATGGAACGTAGTTTAGAGCTGACCCTTGTATTACTTGATTATATTCTGGTCTCTTGAAAAATTTTCAGCACTAATGCAAATAGAAATATATTTTTGTGTCTTTATTCTTTGGTAATATAACATCAAGAATAATATCTGTGATAGTCTAATAGAAATATTTATAAATAATATTTTTATAAAATTAATCTTATGGTACTGTAAGATCTATTTTACCCTTTTAACAAATGACCTAAGTGAAGATTAAAAGGTCACTAAGTAGCATGCTTAAAGAAACACAGCTGGCTGGTATAGAGCGGAGATCAGACTCTTGCACAGAATGCCTGTGGGTTTCTTGTTTTTATGTTAAAATTTTTAACTCAGGAGTAAATAAACCATAGTCATTTCATGTCAATTTCTTTTAGTTACAAGTTCAAATATTAATATGGGAACAGAGAAGACAACAATGGTTTTATCTATTCCACATAAAATATTTTTTATTTAAACACTATTAATAAACTGGTCTGTACTTTTGAAACTTTTATACATATTATTTAATCCAAGGCAGAGCTCTTGTATTACTGTGCCTGTTTTACAAGAAGAGGTAAATATGGTTCAGAGATAAAAACTTTGGAAGCTATAACTGAGATTTAAATCCAATTCTTACTGATTTCAAATGCCCAATACTAAGCTGTGAAACCTGTTTTTCTTTTCAAGTCAAAATTAATCCAGTCATAAATCTCTGCTTTCCCATGTTAGCTGATACTGATGGTGGAATCATTTCCTCTCTCAATTCACTCAGTATCCCCAAACTTGAACATTTTAGAGATAAATGAGGTAGTGCTTCTTCTGTAGTAATTTCAAACACTGAGAATCATATTAACTTATTTAAAAAGTTTTTAAGTTTATTTTTATTAATGTGGCAGAGAGAGACAGAGACAAAGACAGCCATTGAAACCTTCCATCTGCTGAGTCACTCCCCCAAAGCCTGGAAGCCAGTAACTCAATCCCGGTCTCCCCTGTGGGAGCCAGGACCCAACCGTTCAGGCCAGCACCTGCTGCCTCCCAGGGTGTACTTTAGCAGGGAGCTATAACCAGGAGCAGAGTTAGGACACAAACCTAGGTACTCTCACGTGGGATGCAGGTGTTCCAAGTGGTGTTTTAACCACTGTCCAAACAGCTGCCCTCAGATTAGCTATTTGAAAAACATAATTTATCCTCCTTCAAGAAATGTTTATAAAATATTTCTAGGGGCTGGAGCTGTAGTGTAGCCGGTAAAACCATTGTCTACAGTGCCAGCATCCAATATGAGCACCTGTTCAAGACGTGGCTGCTCCACTTCCAATCCAGTTCCCAGCTAATGCATTTAGGAAAGCAGTGGAAGATGGCCCAAGTGCTTGGGCCCCTGCACCCATGTGGGAGACCTGGAAGAAGCTCCTAAAACTTTTCAAAAACTAAATCGCTCAAGATTAACTAAGGCACCTTTAATGAGGAAAAATAATGATGTTAACAACAAAGAGTATTATTCAAAACTTAGGACGTTTCAAGTGTCTGGTTTGGGGCTACATAAAGACTTATTATCTTAATGAAATAATAATTATGAAATTATAAAGAAAATAATGAAAATTCCTTCCTCTTGTAAAATGCCTTCAATGCCTTAAAACCTGACATATCCCTTGGGCTTCATCTTATCCCCGGAATCTTTCATTAATTACTACCCAACTGACCAAATGAGGATAGAGGTGTACAGAATATGAACAATGTGATAGATACGTCTTTTAAAATAAAAATATGTCTTAATTGCTCATATCATGTAACTGCTTAATTCCTGGTAAGGTGTGGAATTCTTAGAGGAAAGAATTTTAATTTTAGGCATTTGAACCTATCCTGTGCAAAAGAAGCAGTGTATATTCGAGTACCTTGTACCTTTCTATTTTGTGAGGAGTTTAAACAAGAAGAGCTATGCTCATTAGCTGCTTTTAAATAAAATGCTCTCCAACTATCGAGAGCTTGCAAAGATGGTGTGAGATGTATTGACATGATCCGAAAGAATTCCAGAAGCCACTTACCTACCCTAAGTATTACTTACAGATACAGATACTCATCCTCTGAGTAGAAGGGAAGGAGGTGGGGCAGCTGACCTTTATCAGATCCCTACTCTGCTAGGCTTGGTTAGATGTTTACATGTTTTTAAACTTATAATATCCTTAGAAGTATTGAAGAGGTAAAGCAGAAAGATAGAAGTATTTCACGAAGTTATTTCTTTTTGTTTGGATGGCCAGCTTATTAACCCTCCCTGTTCTTTATTCAATTGCTTTTGACTGCATTAAATGCTGTTGATTGTTTTCAGTGCTTAGAATCCTAACTGCTGGGATTGCCATATAGTGCTCACTTGTCCAGTGAGGCAACATTTCTTTTCTTAATTTTAGATTTTGAGAAGAGAAAATTTATGTGTTGTAAATGTTGCTTGTGGATTACAACATGAGGAAAAAATTAAAAAAAGAAAGCCAACTTGTTGCAATCAGCTGAACAATATAAGACTATTCTTACTATGTACAGTAAAGATAATTTTCAGCTTATGGATTTAAAGTCAGGAAGCATGGAAATATTCAAGAACATCACTTAAATGTTTTTCTATCTAAATCTTGATAGTAATATTCATTAAATATCAAGGAATTATAACAATTCCCAATTAACCTCAGTATAACATATTCTCATTTTAAGAACAACTTTGCGAGACAGCATAATTATCCCCATTTTTTCTTGTCTCTCTTTTTTTTTAATTATCATTTTAGAGGCAGAGACAAAGAAAGTTCCTCTCTGCTGGTTGATTTCCCAGATGGCGAGTTAGGCCAGAATCAGAAGCTCAATCCAGATATCCTGTGTGGTTGGCGGAACCCCAACTACTTGAGTCGTCACCACTACTTCCAGAGTCTGTATTAGTAGGAAACTGAAATCAAGAGCCAGAGCTGGGGCTCAAATCCAGGTTCTCTGATGCGGGACACTGACATCTTTTATTTATTTATTTGTTTTCATCTACTTGAAAGGCAGAATGATAGGAAGAGAGAAACACAATGAGTAGTCTTCCATCCTTTGATTTACTCCCCAAGTGCCCACAGCAGCCAGGGCTGGGCCATGACAAAGTCAGGAGGTAGGAACTCCATCCAGGTCTGCAGCATGGGATATGAGGGCCCAGGTACTTGAGCCATCATTCACTGCTTCCCAGGATGTTAGCAGGAAGCTGGATTGTTAGCAGAGTAGTCAGAACTGGAATGAGGACTTTGCCATGGGATGCCGGCATCACCAAGTGGCAGCTAACACCTGCCTCAACACTGATGTCTTAACCACAAGGCTGTATGCCCACTACTGTCCCTGCTTTTTCAAATGAGGAAAAAAGAGTGGCATAATGGTGCAGTGAGTTAGTAACAGTACACCTGAGCTTGGGAGGCCACATCTCTTAGGGGCATGCCTGGATTGGAGTATCACGTCTGCTTTTGATCCAGCTCACTGCTAATATTAGCACATCCTGAGAGGCAGCAGATGATAGCTTAAGTCCTTGAGTTTCTGCCCCAACAAGGGAGATCTGGATGGAGTTCCTGGCCTCCTAGCTTTGGCTTGGCCCAGCCCTGGCTGTTGTGGGCATCGGGCAATGAATCAGCAGATGGGGGATCTCGCTCTTCCATTCTACCTTTTAAATAAATATAAATAAACAAGTAACTTTTTTTTTTTTTTTTTTTTTTTTTTTTTTTGAGAGAGGCAGAGCTACAGAGGGAGAGACAGAGAGACAGGTCTTCGGTCCGCTGGTTCACTCCCCAAATGGCTGGAACGGCTGGAGCTGGGCTGGTCTAAAGCCAGGAGCTTCTTCCAGTCTCCCACCTAGGCAGGGGCCCAAGTACCTAGGCCATTTTCCACTGCTTTCCCAGGCCATAAGCAGAGGGCTGGATGATTGGAAATGGAGCAGCTGGGACATGAACTGGAGCCCATATGGCTTGCCAGTATTTCAGGCAGAGGCTTAACTTATTATGCCATGGCGCCGGTCTGACATTTTTTAAAATGAGGAAATTAAAGTTCTGATGTTGTATTAATTTCCTAGGGGTACCATAAGCAGCAGAAATTTATTGTACCACAGTCCTGAAGGCTCAAAGTCCAAGATAAGGCATTAGCCAGTTGGTTTCTTTAGGGGACTGTGAGGACTAATGTCTTCCAGGCCTCCCTCAGTATCTTCCCTCTGGACCATGTCTCTTTGTTCCAGTGTCGCTCTTGATAAGGACTGCGATTGGACTGATCAGGGCTTACTTGAATGTCCTCATCTTAACTTTATCATCCGCAGAGGCACTACTTCTTTGTTAGATCACATTCACAAGTACAAGGAGTTTGGACTTACCATCCTTAGAGGGGGATATGATTCAATCCATGAAAGCTATGAAGTCCTTTTCTGGGGATCTCTAAGGGAAAAAAGTCAGACATAACACATTGTAGTGCCATTAAAATGTTAGTGTTAAAAGAACATGACAGTGTATTTTCCAATTCGATGTGGATCTTTCAGTTTAAATGAATTGAGTTTCTAAAATATTTAAGAGAATTTTGGATTTTCAGGCTTGGGCTTTTTTTCTTTCTTCAGGTGACAAATAAGTGATGACACCACCTGTGGCAGTTTGTTTACGACTCAGTGCCCAGATCTGAGTTTAAATCCTAGCTCCTACTACTGTAGCTCTCTCAAGCCATCTTGTGTGCCTGTCAGAATACCCTTTGTATTGTTGCAAGTGCGCTCCACCGGTATAGTAGCTGTGCATTTCATTTTCTGAGGCCTGGGAAGGGCAAGGCTACACTAGGATAACAGAAAAAAGCACTGCGCCATAATTTATTGATCTGTTTCATTTTTGCTTGCTTATTTTATTTGCTAACTTCTTTCTTTTTATTTTAAAGTAATTTCAGACTTGGAGAGAAATTTGAGAGAATGATACAGATAACTAATTCCTGAACTTGATATCTTACCACAATTCCCTCCATGAACACAATACAGACCTAAAATTTAGGAAGGTAACAGTACTGTCAGCTAATTCACTGGCTATTTGCATTTGCCACTTGTCTGCCAAATGTCCTTATTTTCAAGTCTTGTCTTATTAATATAAAAAAACAGATTTCATGTCGTTCATAGATGAAGTTCTAAGAACATAATAATACTTCCTTCTCTTCCTCCCTTTTTTTAACTTTTGTGGTAACATTCTTATTTTACTTTATACTCACAGGCCAACAATGTCCTTTTAAACAAAATAATCCAATCCAAGATCATACATTGTTTTTAGTTCTATCACTTTACTGTTCTCCAATCTGAACTAATTTCTGTTTTTCTTTGGTATTCAAGAGTCTGACCTTCGGCAGAATACTATGTTTTGAGTTTGGATTTACTGATAGTTCCTCATTGCTGGCTTCAGATCACACGTCTTTGGCAGGAATATGAAAGCATTGATGCCGTGTACTCCACATGGCATCTTAGGTGATACACTGCTTTGATTTGTGTCTTGCCTGTTGAGGTTAACTTTGATCACTTAACAGCATTGCCAGGCTTCTCCACTGTGAAGTTACACTTCTTCTTTTTCGTAACTAATAATTTTGTGGGGGAAAATATGTAAATTTTCATCAAATTTTCACTTGCTAGATTTAGCATCAGTTAATTCTTAACTAGTTATTACTAAGATGACTTTCAGATGTTGATTTTCTAATTGTATCGTTTTAGTTTTGTCATTCTATGGGGAAATATTTCTCCCTATTATATAAGCATATGCTCACGAATTCTTATGTGTAATGGTTAGCATTCATTCATTATTTTTATTATTTTGTCCAAATTGCCTAAAAATTACCTAATTAAAAAAAATTCTAGCTGGCTTCTATGTCTTTTTCATATATTCACATAATTTTTTTAAAGCACCTTACTTGTTTCTTTGAGGAATCCTGTCTGCTGATAATAGCACTTGAAGCTAGGGTCTGTGTGCCAGATATGCTCACTGCTGTCATGAGGACAGAGGTAGATGTGTGTGTGTGTGTGTGTGTGTGTGTGTTGCGTGCATGCCCATCCCTTTGAAATTTATTTCTGTATCTGTGATTTCATATCAAAACCTTTAGTTCCAATTTCTGTATTATAGAATTCATTCTAGCCTTTTCTCTCTTCAAGATTTTAATTTTTTTCTCAAATGATAAACTTAGCGCCCATCATCCTTAACATATGTACTTACTGGATTCATCTCTTGTATATAACCAGTTTCCCAGTTGTTGCTGCCTGCCTCACTTGCCTGTGCCTGCTGTGCTAAGCTCCACCTAAATACTTGGGGACTGAATTATGAAAAAAGGAAATTTACTTTTTTTGTGGCAAATATTAAAGTAGATTGCACAACCACCTTTGGTTGACTTGTTTCTTTTATCCTTATATGTTTTTAATTTGAAACCCTGTTAATTTCATGTTGGTGGAAATTCCTTCTTCTTGATGCTTTGTTTTACTATAACAGCCTATTTGCATGAGATCTTTTTTAATGTATGTTTAATTCAGTATTTAATAATCCCAGTCTCAAGAGTTATTTCATTTAAGATATGTAATTGCTTGACTACAGGAGATGTGCTGTACATTAACAGTTTTAAATATCAGGGCATACAGTCAATTTGGGATGGATTGTTTTCATGATCTGAAAATCTTGTGTGGCTTATCAGAATAGTAGGAACATTTTAATATCTTTAAGTTAATTCCAATCCAAAATACCGTAGCTCTGAGTCTTCTCACAGAACGTTATCTGTAGAATAGGTAGTGCCAGAGTGTAACATATATTCCATCAAACCCAAGGAATTATTGTATGTGGAAGAGAATTTATGTAAGGGCTTTTTCCTGTTAGGGAATGATTTAGGAACATTAACTTTAGAATGTTTAGAAAAATGTAAATTTCTTTTAGTGAGGAAAGCAAGCATTAAAAGAATATAAAGAGCCGGCGCCTCGGCTCAATAGGCTAATCCCCCGCCTTGAGGCGCCGGCACACCGGGTTCTAGTCCTGGTCGGGGCACTGGATTCTGTCCCAGTTGCCCCTCTTCCACGCCAGCTCTCTGCTGTGGCCCAGGAGTGCAGTGGAGGATGGCCCAAGTGCTTGGGCCCTGCACCCTATGGAAGACCAGGATAAGTACCTGGCTCCTGCCTTCGGATCAGCGTGGTGCGCCGACCGCAGCACGCTGGCCGCAGTGGCCATTGGAGGGTGAACCAACGGCAAAGGAAGACCTTTCTCTCTGTCTCTCTCTCTCTCACTGTCCACTCTGCCTGTCAAAAAAAAAAAAAAAGAATATAAAGAGAAAACGTAACTCCCAAACTGTTAGAGGGGAAAGAAAGAAAATACATTCAGTATAAATCAGGAAAGAAGGGGGCAGAGGACACAAGAAGGAAGGGAAGTAAAACTCTAAGGTGATGTGATGGCAAGAGACCAAATACATCTGTAATCCCGGGCAGAAAGGGGTTAGATGCACCGGGAAAAGCAGGGACTCTCAGATTGGATTTTTAGGAAGGAATTATCCAATTATTGAGATGCAGAGAGCATGTGCAAGTGCACTAGTACTCCCATCTGCTGGTTCATTCTCATGCTGGCAACAACTGGGGCTGCACCTAGGCAGAAGCTGCGAGTCAAGACCCCACTCAGGTCCCCCATGTGGGAGACAAGGACCCAATCATTTGAGCCTCCCAGGGTGTACATTTACAGGACGCTGGAGTTAGGAACCAGAGGTGGCTATCAAACCCAGGCACTCTGATAGGGTTTGTGTGTGTTTTATCCACTAGGACTAATACCCAACCTAGATTGGGTATTTTTAAAACCAAAATCCCGTCTCTTTTTGTAAGAGGCATACTTTAAAAACGAAAGACAGAAAAAGTGATAAATGGATGTACTAAGATGTGCCAGTTATTGTGTAGCAGGTTAAGCTGCCGCCTGCAGAGCCCATATGGGCTCCAGTTCAAGCCCTGGCTGTTTCACATCTGACCCACCTCCCTGCTAATGTGCCTGGGAAGGCAATGGAGGATGGCCCAAGAGCTTGGGTCCCTATACCCGTGTGGGAGATCTGAAAGAAGCTCCCGACTCTTGGTCCAGCCCCAGCTATTGCAGCCATTCGGAGAGTGAATGAGTAGATGGAAGATCTCGCTGTCTCTCCTTCTCTCTGTAACTATGCTTTTCAGATAAATAAAATAAATCTTTTAAAAATATTTTTAAAAAAGATGTGCCAGTTAAAACATATCATAAAGAAGACTGGTACAGCAGTAGATTCTGAGGCCAAAAAAGTGATAGAGGAGGATGAGAAAATAATTTCAAAATGCTAAAGTAATGCTCTAGCAACAGGAATATCCATATCACAAAAGTATAGTTTAAAAATATTTATAGCAAATCCTGATAATTTTTTTAAAAAAATGATAAATTCTTTATTTCACTGGGGGATTTCAACTCTCCATTCTCCACAGCTTATGATGAGATTATGTCACCATATACCCACCCTAAATTCAAGATACCATAATTAGAAAATGCATTTTTAATACGCCTCACTGACTGAAGGAACATCCTAACTTACAGCACTTCATTTATTTATTTTAAAGATTTATTTATTTGTTTGAAAGAGTTACATAGAGAAGAAGGGGCAGAGAGAGACAGACAGGTCTTTCCATCTGCTGTTCACTCCCTGATTGGCCACAATGGCAGAAGCTGCACCGATCTGAAGCCAAGAGCCAGGAGCTTCCTCCAGGTCTTCCCACGCAGGTGCAGGGGCCCAAGGACTTGGGCTATCCTCTGCTGCTTTCCCAGGCCACAGCAGAGCTGGATCGTAAGTGGAGCAGTGGGGACTTGAGCCCGGTGCCGTATGGGACACTGGCACTGCCACAGTGGCTTTACCTGCTACACCACAGCACCAACCCCCATAGCATGACTTTAGACTACAACTGGCAGAATCACCTAAGACAAAGCAGTTTATGTAAGGTATTGAATGTCATATGCAGCTTGTTGAATACTGTGCTGACAGTGAAAAACAGAATGGTTGTATAAATGAGTACACTTGTAAAGTTGACAAACTGTTGAACCTGTCTAAGAAGTCAAGGGACAAGTGTGTAGAAGATTAGAATCATACTGTTAAGCATGTTTTGAAGAAACACATAATGACATGCTTTTATGTATACGTAGAATATTTACAAACATTGATTACACATGAAAGAAGTCTTAACAAGTTCTAAAGAGGGGATAAACCATGTGCTTTCCCATGATGCCATCAAAATAAAGTAGCAGGGGCCAGCTTTGTAGTGTCCTAGGTAAGGCCACCACTTGTTACATTCCATGTGGGCAGGCAGTTGGTGTCCCGCCTGCTCAGCTTCCCAGTTCAGCTTCCTGCTACTGTGGCTGGGAAAGCAATGAAGGATGGCCCAAGTGCTTGGACCCTGCACCCACGTGGGAGACCTGGAAAAAGCTCTAGGATTCTGACTTTGGCTTGGCCCACCACTAGCCATTGTGGCCATCTGGGGAGTGAACAAGCAGATGGAAGATCTCTCTCTGTCTCTTTGTGTAACTCTGCCTTTCAAATAAATAAATAAGTCTTTTAAAAAGTAATATAACAACAATAAAGGATTGAGAAAAATGCATCTCTAAATACCTCTGAAAACATAGTGAGCATTATGAGAAATACGTAATTCGATGATAAAGAAAAATCTATACATCAAAACATTCAGGCTACGGCTTAACTGGTTCTTTGATGGCAATTTTCGGCCCAACATGTAGTCATTAAAAAACAAGTAGCCACTGAGAACAAACTTACTATTAAGGAAGAATGAAAAGAATAACCCCACCAAAACAATAAAGGAAGGAAATAAAAATTAAACCAGAAAAATTAATTAAGAAAGGGTAGACAACAACTGAAAAAAGCTAATTATTTGAAAAGATGCAGAGTGCATATAATGTTTTCTGTGATCAAGTTAAAAGGTACTGATAAATAATGAAAGCAACAAAAAGGAGGTAATCAAACAGATTCTGTAGACTTAAGTCTTAGGATTATTTGAGTAACCGTATTTCAATAAGCTTAACAATATAAAATGGTAATTCTTTTTTTAAAAAAATTAATTTATCAGATTGACTTGAAGAAATAGAAAACCTGAAAATGCAGTAATCATTAAAAAAACTGAAGTCCTGCCAAAATAATTCTGTTTCTCTCCTTAGAAACCCATCAACTCTATACCAAATGAGGCACCAGAATGAACTATTTTGATTGGCAAATTTTAAGTATCCTTCAAGGTACAGATACATAGATTGTTTTAAGAGTCTAAAAGAACCTTGGTAGCTAGCTGAAAAAATGGTACAAAATAATTTCATGTCCCAAACCAGCTATGATAATGAGTATAAACCAAAATCCCTGAATAGTGTATGTACAAGAAATACAACAAGATTTGGGGGAGGGGTGTAGGCATTTGGTGCAGAAGTTAAGTCATTGATTGGGATGCACACATCTCATATTGGACTGTCTGGTTTGAATTCTAGCTACTTTGTTTGTGATCCAGCTTCCTGCTGTTGTATACCCTAGAAGGTGCTCCCATGTGGGTTCAGGAGCCCAAGTGCTTGGGCCATCTTCCACTGCTTTCCCAGGCCATCAGCAGGGAGCTGAATCAGAAGTGTAGCAGCAAGAAGAACCAGCACCTGTATGTGATGCCAGTGCTGCAGACAGGAGCTTAACCTTCTATGCCAAACCACTGGGCCTAAAGCAAACTCTTTAAACTGAAATGAAGAAAAGACAGTTACAGATATTAAGAAACAGTATTGGGGCCGGCTCTGTGGCTCACTTGGCTAATCCTCCACCTTCGGCGCTGGAATCCCATATGGGCGCCGGGTTCTAGTCCCGGTTGCTTCTCTTCCAGTCCAGCTCTCTGCTGTGGCTCTGGAAGGCAGTGGAGGATGGCCCAAGTGCTTAGGTCCCTGCACCTGCATGGGAGACCGGGAGGAAAGCACCTGGCTCCTGGCTTCGGATCAGCATAACTCCGGCCGTAGCGGCCATTTTGGGGGGTGAACCAACGGAAGGAAGACCTTTCTCTCTGTCTCTCCCTCTCACTGTCTGTAACTCTACCTGTCTAATAAATAAATAAATATAAAAAAAAAAAAACAAGAAGAAACAGTATTGTGGGAGAGTTAAACAGATTAAGTTTTGTAAAATGGTGAACCTTTAGTGGAGCTGCACAAAATTTTAAGTTTTATAACCAAGAGATTCAAGATTGGACTTTGTAATGATGCTTGCTGTGTCTCTCTCTCTCTCTCTCTCTCTCTCTCTCTCTCTCTCTCTTTCTCTCTGTCTGTCTCTCTGTCTGTCTGACTGTTAGGTTGAATAGTAAATGAGCTGTGTAACATTACTCTAAATGTGCCATTTAGTACTAACTGCTTTCAGTGTGGCAGCTTGTGTCAGGGAACTTTGGCTTTGAAGAACTGATTGTATTAACTGCTGACCCATTGCAGCTGAAGGATACTATCTACTGCCATGTAGCGCAGCACGTTGAAAGCCGACTTGTTAGTATGTTTAGTCACATGTTCTGCCAGTTAGGCTGTAAGATTATTGAGCATTGTTTACTTGGTTTGAGCTCCCAAGGCTGTTCGTGCTAGTACCACTTACTTTAATTACACGATTTAAATAGTTGTATAAACCAAGGATAAGAGGTGATGTTTCTGTGAGAAATTGAGTGTGTTGAAAAGATTTGATGAAGAGTAATTACTAAAAATAAAATACTCTCCAATGAGATGTGAGCAGAGAGCTATAAAATATCCGGGATAAAGTGTTCCTAAAAAGAAGGGGTGGTAGGAAAGAAACAAAGGGAGGCAAAAGAGGAAAAAGGAGTGGCAGCTTTAGCCGTGAGATGCCTGTTGTCCTGTGTCGAGGCTCCTGGGTTGCTGAGCGGCTCTGGCTCCGGACTCTAGCTTCCTGGTGATGCGTACCTTGGGGCACATCAGTGATGACTCAAGCAGTTGTGTTCCTCCCACCCATTTGAGGGGTCTTGATTGAGTTCCTGCCTCTTGGAGTCAGCCCGCCATCACAGGGGGAAATGAACCATCACATGGGGAGTGAACCATTGAACCAGTGAATCAGTAAATGGATGAAAGCTCCATCTAGCTGACTCTTCTCTGTGCCTCTCAGTTTATTTTTATGAAATAAGATTGTCTTTCTTATTTTCTTGTTATTTGTCAGTACTTAATAGCCAAATAAATAAAGTATACTTCTTTGTTGGTTTCTGCCCATTTATATTATTAGTAAATGATAGAAATTCCATTTTGTGTTTTTAATTCTTTTTAGCACTGAGAATCCCATGTTGGAATCTTAGAATATCATTCACATACACTATAATAGAATGTACAAGAATGGTGGCAGTGCTAATTATTGCCCCATTACCTGGTTCTGAGTCTAATATGCTCAGATTCTGGAAGGTTATTTTGTATCTTGGGCATTGTTTGGTAAATTATTTTAGTCTGTATATAAGTGATAGATTTTTTTTTGAGGGGAGGATGAGATTCTTGTAAATAGTAACTTAGAATTCTTGTGACACTGAGTATTTTTTATTACTGAATGTTGACTGAAGCAGTGTTAGTAAATAAATTAGTAAGGCACTACAGTTGTGGCAGATTTGGAAAAAGGTGAAGATTAGCAAAGTATTGATATGTGATTGCTCTTGCCTGGCAGGAAGTGCAGTGGAACTGTGGGATGCACAGCCCCACTATGAAACAGAAAGGAGATGACAGGGAGTAGTTGTCATGCCATACATTTTTATCCTTTTTTTTTTATTATTACATTCTGTACTGTAGCCAGAACATGTACGGATGCCATTTGTATGGATCATGACCAGGTTACAAGTTGACCTTACATCAGTCCCATGTAAAACATGTTTTTAAATACTAGCTTGTATTTTAGTTGGCATTGCCCTCAATTTCATTTCTAGTGCATCCTAGACTAACCCATAAGACCATAAATCTGATATCATTTTAATACTAATAGTATTATTTGTAAATTCTAGGTCCTCAAAGAGAATTATTCTCCTCTTTTAGGGGAAAAAAAAGTAGCTAGATTTTAGGTGTAATTTTGAAATCATGTGAATTTAAACTTTGCTCTTTCGGCTCGTTTTTATACTTAACATACATTACTGTTTCCTATTCTACCTTCTGTGAACTGTGGGCCTCCACCTCTCCACCCCAATCAAGGTCCTCAAATCTGAGAGCTGTTTTTCGAGTATCCAGGTTAAGTTGCAGAGACCCTGTGGTCTCCTGGCCTGAGAGAGTTATTATACTACCAAGTCCTGTGGGGTACCTAACAGCAATCATTCCCTTTTTGGCATGTCATCCTTAGCAGTCAAAGTGTAGCTTGGCATGGGAAAAACAGTTTGTAAGTTAGTGGATGAAGTACAAAAGGGCAAATGGCTGATTGCAGAAATATTCTGTAAGAAGTACAGGCAATAACTTAACATAAGTGAAGGGACATCTACTATATTCTAGTTACATTCGCCCTTGCTTCTCATCTTTTCCCACCAAATAGGTCTCAGATACTCCAGCATTCCACCTGAAAAGCTCATGTGAAGTTTGTATTCTGTTCTGTTCTGTTCTATAATATGTTCTTGCTTATTTTAATGGAAAGTAATGTGAGTTATTGAGAGTGATTCTCAAAAGTTTGGCCATGTTTACTGGGTGACTCCATGTCTCCGCTGGCACAGCTACTTCTTACTCTATCTGAGAAGGTTAGTGAGACAGCAACCTCATTTCACGGGGGGGAAAAATATTGCCTGAAGGAAGACTCTTAATAGGTCTCACAGAGATACTCCAAAGCATTTGTGGTTATGTAAAACAGAAAAAGTTGCAGTTTAAGTCAAGGGCTGACCCAGGAGTGAGGAAGAGGTTTTGGTTCTGTATGTTATTAACATGTAAGAACATTGTTAAAAAAAAAAAAGATCCTTGATAAAAAAATCTTGTCTTTGTTTTCTCTTGTGCATGTTGAGTTTACTTTCAACCTTGATGCTCAGAAGAGATACTTACCATAACATGTATTTTAAACACCAGAGTTTGGCTTACTTCAAGATTGGCTCTAAATAAAGCGGTTATTAAAGGGATCCACCCATGAGAACTCTCCTCATATCTCATGCTCTTTTCCGTGACTCTGTCACACCTGACTTAAACACAGTATCTTTACCACAAGTTTAAACACAGTATCTTTACCACAAGTTAGTGATCTCCTGACTGCACGGAAAACAGCCATTTTAGTTAGCTGCTGTAGTCACACCCTGCCCCCAACAGTCCCCTAAATGTATAGCTCATCCATAATACATAGTAATAGATAAGAGCTCAAATTTTGATGTCAGCAAAATCTGATTTTCAATCCTGACCACAAATTATCTGTGTGACATTGGTTAAAATGCTTTAGTTCTGTGTGCCTTGGTTTCTTTATTTTTGAAAGGGAATATTAATGCCTACGTCACGAGATTTTCTTACAAATCTTCTCCTAAATTGTCTACAATGATTAGGATGTTGAATAATAATGCCTGAGAAGTTTGAGGTTGATGATTTCCTTTGAAACTCACTTTAAACTGAATGAACATTGTTTAGTAAGGATTTTGTGTGTGTGTTTGTGCCTGTGTGTGCATTTCCATTATGTGAAATTTATTTGAAAATACTAAATCCAAAAATTCACATGACCTGTTTTTTTGATAATCAGTATTCTAAGTAACTGTCTTCTTTGTTCTTGAAATTGATTTTGATGGAAGAAGGATACTGCATAATATGTAGCATTCAACTAATCTAGTCTGTTAATTTGGTAGTATAAAAAGATTGGTAGAGAATGAATTTCCATACTCTTGAAGATGCTTTCATACAGCCTTCTCTGTTTGTAGGTTTATACTGTTGCCTCATTTTAAAGTAGGACTTTCTCCCGACTGTGTGTTAACAATTGGAAAATTCCCTATCAGTAGACTAGCACCATCTTGACAGCCCTATGTTCTGCTTCTACCTTGCTAATTGTTTCCTTGGGATTATTTGGATTGTGTAGAAAGCTTTTTGCAAATCCTCTTATTACCGAAGTCATTGTTGCCAGCAGGAATAAGATTAAAGGTGCTTAAGTCTGTAGAGTTGTTTCTAATTTGTACGTGTCATTTCAGTGGCATTTTAACAGAACTCTGTCTCCTGTCCCTCCCATCTCTCCCAGTACTATCTCAAGTTGGGTCCAAGAAGCCAGGCCATTGGAAGAAATCTCATTTTATCCTCCTAATTATTATGCTGGCACTCAGGAGATAATTTTTCCCTTCATGCTCTGCCAATTAATATGCAAATGGGCTGATAAATATTTATGCAACGGTTTAAATTATGCAGGGAGTGCTTTCAGTGTATTCTGTAAATGAATTGTTCATGGACTTCAAAGTGCTGGCTGCTGTGCTAACGAGGAGAGATTTGCATAAGGCCCTAATCACAGGCATACTGATTAAGCTTCATTATGGAAACTGCCAGCTGCAATCTTTGTTTCTATTTTATTACAAAAAGGGGAACTTTTCATGCTTCAGTTGCCTTGACAATGTCAGTCCTAGCTGGTAGGAGAGACTAAAACTCCTCTGAGCAACTGAAGTTTCCTTATTCAGTTGAAGATTGCTATGGTGTAACTGAAGTTGTATTTTGCTTCTCCCCTTAATCCACTTTCCACACTCCCACCCTTGTGCTCTTAGAACATAGTGTAGGTTCGTTAGAAATAGTAGTACCTTCTTTTCCCCACCCCAAACCGCTACCTGTTTCTTCCCTGCCTTGGACTATCTGCACCTCTAGAAGATTTCACAGCAATGCTGGACTGCAGTGACTATGTTCTAGGTGGGTACCAGTGCAGCTCTTTCTTAGAGCTTTAATATGGAAATGGCATGTGTTGGGTTGTCTATGCATAAATGCTTAATCGCATATGCAACCAAAGCAGGGGAGGGGGAGAGGAGGATTGAGCAGGGGAGGCAGAAAGCATTTGCAAAGCACAAGCATACTTGAACTTGCTCTAGGTCCCTCCCTACAACTAGCTCTTCTGGTTCAGAGGGTATTTTCAGTAAGCAGTGTGGATTTAGAATCAGCTTGAATGGAGGACATTTTTTGCTTTTTGGAAATTTCTGTTGAGTATTTCATGTAGCTTTAAAAACATCTTAAATCTGAAGCAAGGTAAAACTGTGCCTAAATAATATGTCCATATTAATAAAACTGTTTTACATACTAAATGAGAATATCTTATGCCAAAACCAAAAATACTCTGAAAAGTAAGGTGGAGCCATTGTACAAAATTGTTCCCATGCATATATTGACACAGAGAGTGATTTCACTGGTTACTGCCATAGATATGTTGATCAAGTGCCAGATATCAGGAACTGTTTTCAAATTTTAGCTAATGTTAGCCCTCATTTTTATTTTTTAAAAGCAACCATGTTCCTCAGAAAACTGTAGTCTTAAAGTGCTGGGAAGTCTATTTTATTTAAGAGTTTTCCCTAAAGCACAGCACGGTTTTTGGAGAGGGATTTGTTAGGCTTGAATATACAAACCTTCCTTGGTGACTAAGGCTGAAAAGAGATTGAGGCACTTTGATGTTGAAACCTTTTTAGCTTACTCTAGTCACCTGGAAAGTCAGATATTATGAACTCCAACAAATTACTTTTTTCCCTGTATGTTATTTTCCCACACTTGAAAATTGAGGCTGCTTCTTTCACCTTCAGAGTTGCCGTGGACAAAATAAAATGATACTTTGGAGGGGGTTTGAAATCTTAGGCAGAACGCATGGCCTGAATCAAAGGAAGTGGTAGTAGTACTTGTCCTGCTGTGTAAAAACTGCTGTGTGTGGGGAAAATGCCCCAAATCACAAGTTGATGTCAAGAATTCAATCTAATAGCAACTTGTGGACTGCATATTAAACTTATTATGTGCTTCATTCCAGGGCAGAGACCTGTATATTTTATATTGCCTAGGGAGAGAGAAATGTTCAAATATCAAAAAAAATTTTTAACATTTTTCTTTTTTCATTTGGTAACTTGGGGACTTAAGAAAGAAAGGGAAAAATGCCTTTTTGAAATGTTTTTAACATGGTATTTTAGAATTAGAAATTATATTACTTTCAATTATCAGTACATATCATTTAAACAGTCTTCCCATTATTGTTGTACAATTAATCAGAATTTTATTTTTCTTTTATGTGTGTGAAATAATTTGTTAAATGCTTTCGATTTCTGGAAGATGGTGTAGAAGATACAAATTAGCTGTGGCATAATTTCTAATTTCTAGGTGTAGAAATTGGGGTATGAATGATGTAAGCCCAGGCCCATGACTGGTTAAGCTTTATGTTTCCTCGTTTGTTTCGATGTTATCTATGTGCGTGTTAAGATTGTTACCCTATTTATGAATGTCTACTGATCATTATTTTTCCACTTTTCCCTCATACCTACTAAAGGAATCCCTGAGCAGTATGTATGCTTAATGGTATATTCTGTTCTATTTGTTGTGTTCCTTGTTAATTTTCATAAGACTTTGGTAAGTCATTTAGAAAGCTGATTTTCACTAAGTCGTACACCTGTTTCTTTCAAACCTTAGTGTGCTTTCAGATGATATTTGAATTCTCTGGACAGTAATGGGGGGGTGGGGAACTTATAGAACTGCCCTCATTTATGACCACAAGTACACGAATTTTAACCCTTTTGGACATCATCAGTTATAAAACTTACTGTACTAGGAAGGCTATTACACAGCTTCTGGCTTGGAAATGAAATTTATAAAAGAAAGATGCCTGATTTTTTTTTTTTCTTAAATCCTTTTTACGGGTAGATAATGTACCCATGGGCAGTATGGTTGGAATTTCCATCTAATGATTATTATAATTTCCTGGTTAAACTTTTAAGCAATTGGCAAGAGGTGATCATTGTTCAAAAAAAATCAAATACAATATAGCTTAAATTTTTGTTCTATACTAATAACTAGTTAAATGGTTCTTAGTGAGAGGAAGGCAAAACTTGCTTGATAATCAACTTGTCTGATTATAAGTTTTCTAATTTTGAGTTTGTAGTGAGTGTAGAATAAGATAACTTAAGTGTCTTCCATTTTTCACCTTTTTGAAGAGGTAGGAAACAAACCTTGATTAAACAGCCCTAAAAGAAATAAACCCAAATTAGCAGATTCATTTGGGATATCAAGGTAATAATTGTTAGGTAAGTGTGGTTGTGATTCAGTTTTGAAATTATGAGGAGTATCTGTTGTGCCTTCTTGGTTCAACTTCTGCCGGTTTAAGATTAAAGTATGAATTTGGCATTTTCTCACTGTGAATCTTGTTTAATTTGGTTGGTGAGGAGAGTAAATATGGAGGGTTTTGCTTGTTGTTTTTTGTTTTTTTTGTTTGTTTTTAGATATGTTTTCTTACACCCTGTTGAGTTACTGTGGGTTGTTTGGCTATAATTAATGAACATCTTACTTACAGAAAAGGATACTTCATTTGGAAATAATATTTTTTGCTCTTTGGGGTGCTATCCCCTCCCTAGTTTTACTTTCTTAAACATATTCTTTGTGTTGTAAATCATTTACTCCTTTTACTTGCAACACTCTCTCTAGTTCTCAGCTTAGAGTTCTGCTGTTTTTCTTAGAAGAATCTTAAACTTCTTTAGAAAGATCGCTTATTTGTAGATACCTCTGGGGTCTAGGAAGTCCTGAGCTTTCTTCCACATAACGCTTTGTTACAGTTTCCAATGTTTTAGCCTGACATATATGCACTGTGTCCCCTTGAACTGTATGACTATAATGTTAGATAACCTTCTTATCTGCTACCGCTTTTGTCTCATTAGCAAACATCTTCATTCCCAACTTTCGCCTCTGATTTATTGCAGATTCAAGAATGAACAATCCGTCAGAAACCAGTAAACCGTCTATGGAGAGTGGAGATGGCAACACAGGTGAGGGATAGTTCTCTGGCCCAGCTTTTTAACTTGATCTGATAAACCTCAAGGAAGAAACTTGTTGCTTAGCTAGAGCATGTATTTGGCAAATATATACCAAGCTGGGTATTGAGTTACCAAATTTGATTTTAGTCCTTGCAGAAACTGGGGCTATGTTTAACTGTGATTTTCTAACCTTTTCTCTTATAGATTGCTTCATCCTTTTGCTTCCATTTATCTGAGAAACGATACGGTAGTTATGGGAATAGTCCTTTGAGTTAGGTAGTTTGTGACATGAATTAAGGATTATAACCGTGCAACTTTAGGCAAGCTCCTCAATATTTTTTGAGACTTAATTTGTCCACTTTTAATTTGTTCAGTTATAAAATAAGGACAATATGTTTCATAGTGGTAGTACATAGTAACCATTCATTTCACAGTTGGTCTTATTATAAGTGTTGGTCAAAATAGTAGAAATTATCCATTTCACATTTAATATATATTAAAGTTATAATGTCAGTAGGTAGCTGTCAGCATGTACTTATTTCTAATACATTCTTTTATTTGTAAGTTTTAAATTTATACTTGATTCAATCTTTTATTGGGGAAAAGTTACTTATAAATGAGAAAAGTAAGGCCCCATTTGTCTCCACTGCCCATTCAATTGGCTGTGTATTTTTTTTTTTTTTAAATCATCTGCCAGGGATGGTATAGTGACTTTCCTAGTTTCTGATAAAAGTATAATTTAAAATGTTAAATCTTGAGGCTGGCATTGTGGCTAAGCACTTTAAGCCTCCCACTGAGATGCTGGCATCCCTTATGGGCACCAGTTCAAAACCAGGCTGCTCCGCTTCTGATCCAACTCCCTGCTAATGCATCTGAGAAAGCAGCGGCAGATGGCCCAAGTGCCTCCTACTGGGAGACCCAGAAGAAGCTCCAGGTTCTTAGCTTCAGTCTGGCCCAGCCCCAGCTGTTGTAACCTTTTAGGGAGAGAACTAGCAAATGGTCTTCTCTCTGTGTGTGTCTCTTATTCTTTTCCTCTCAAATAAATTAAAAAATAATTTTTAAAAAAATATTAAACCTATAGGAAGGGAATTTTGGACAGGAAAGCACAGAAAGTAATTGTTTCTAAAGTAAACTAAGTTTTTCATTTCCAAAGAAGTTTCCCTCAAAAAATACCTAACAGTGGACAATGGTAAGAATGACACCAACTCTCAGAAACAATCTTTGTTTTTTAACTCTACTGGCCGTAAAGCCTTAATTTGGGGGTCAGGCATTCTGGTGCAGCAAGTTAAGCTACCACTGTGACACCTGCATCCCATATCAGAGTTCCTGGTTCAAATCCCGGCTATGCTGCTTAGGATCCAGCTTCTGCTAATGCACCCAGGAGGCAACAGATGATGCTCAAATATTTGATCCCTGCCACCCACATAGGAGACCCAGATAGAGTTCCTGCTTCCTGGCTTTGGTTTCGCCTAGCATTAGCTGTTGCAGGCATTTGGAGAGTGAACCAAGGATTGGAAAGTATTTCTCTCTCTCCTTTTCCCTCTCCCTCTTGCCCTCCTTCCTTCCTTCCCCTCATCATTCTGTCTTTAAAATAGACAGATAGGTAAATCTTTTTTTAAAAGCTTAATTTGTAATAGATGGGTAAGTTCAACAAAAACAGCAGAAGTCACACTTTATAGATGTTCAGGCCTAAAATCACTGACAGAACTATATAAACTATCTTCTGGCTAGAGCACTTGTTGCAGCAGTCTTGTGAATTTCTTACCTTGTTTTAATGTGGAATGCTGAGAGCCTCATTCCCATGATAGAGCTGAGCAGAATCACTTTAGGTATTTTTCTTTTCTTTCTTTCTTTATTTTGATTAGAGACACAGAGAAAGAAAGGGAGTGCCTGAGATCGTGTTCCCCTCTGTTGGCTCACTTCCCAGAATGCTGGGCCCACGGGCATGCAGCCACTTGAGTCCTCACACTACTTTCTAGGGGCTGCACCTGAAGGACACTGGAATCAGGAATCAGAGCCAGTAGTTGACACAAGCATTCCAGTGTGGATGCGGGCATCCTACCCATCTGACCAATGCCCAGCGTGCAGATATTTTACTCTTTAATGCCTCTGTAATGGTTTTGTGGTCAAGAATTGGCCCTGTCTTAGAATCCTTCCTCACCAGTAGTGGCTGTTGATTTCCTATTTTTTCTATAAAGAAAGAAGTTATTTGTTTGGGTTTTTGTGACAGTTAATGCTTTTGCAATATTATATGGCAAATGTGAGATCATCCATATTACCTAGAAAGTGAAGTACACATTACTTCCATTGCTCCAGTTTTAGAATATGTGCTGCCGAAGCAAGAACCAAATTATTTCCATTGTATGGACCCTTGCATTCACTTTATTTTTTTTAAGGTATATTTATTTATCTGAGAGGTAGTGTTACAAACAGAGGGATGAAGGGAGGGAGAGAGGGAGAGGGGGAGGAGGAGAGGGAGAGAGAGAGGTGGTCCCTCTGCTAGTGCACTCCCCAAATGCCTGCAACTGCCAGAGCCAGGCCAATCTGAAGTCAGGAGCCAGGAGCTTCTTCCCAGTCCCCTATGTGGGTGTAGGGCCCCAGGCACTTGGGCCATATTCCACTGCTTTCCCAGGCCATAAGCAGAGAGCTGGGAAGAGGAGCAGCAGGGACATAACTAGCGCCCATACTGGATGCCGATGCTGCAGGCAGAGTATTAGCCTACTAAGCCACAGCACTGGCCCCACTTACATTCACTATAAAGTAACAAAAACCTTGAATTTCACTTTCTCAAATGTTAAGGGTTCATCACTCTAAATATTTCCTAACAGTGTCAGTTTGTGCATTTATGATTGTAGAAATACATTGTGATTTTAGATTATAATTTTTGATGTATTACCACTTTAATGTTAGAGCCACATTTGATTGATTACTTTATTTAAATAATTAACATGCTTACACTGATTTTATTTACAAATGTAATAAGTGACCCTACAGACTGTTATTTCCTACTTGTCTAATTACTACTGGTTCTTATTTTTGGCAGTTTATGAAAAATAAATGAAATTCTCAGTGGAAAGAACCTCTCATTAAAGTAAAACTTGATTTTCACATTTTCTAGATTTGGAATACTTTTGTATACATCATTTTTTCTGGAAATATTTATAATTATTATAATTTTGGTTTGTGAGATTTTTTAAGGGGAATATGTTACAAAATTATCTAAGATTGTGTTGATATGCTACTACTTTGCCTTTCTTCTGTCGGAGTGATTAATTTAGTTTGAGAAGCCAAATTGGATAATGTACTTCCGATAACTCACCTTTATATGTTTATAGAAAGTCTGTAGTTTAGAATTGTTCAGGTTTGCCTGTTCTATATGTAAAATATTGTAATTGATGTTATTGGAAGATAACAGTGCAAATAGATGAGATACCATCATCTTAATGGAGAAAACAATCTATTAAGAAAAAAGGGGGCTGGCACTGTGGTGTAATGGGTAAAGCTGCCACCTACAGCACCAGCATCCCATATGGGCACCAGTTTGAATCCCAGCTGTTGTACTTACCATCCAGCTCCCTGCTAATATGCCTGGGAAAAGTGGAATATGGGCCAAGTGCTTGGGTCCCTGGATGCAGAGGGGAGCTCCAGATGAAACTCCTGGCTTCTGGCTTTGGCCTGGCCTGGCCTAGCCCTGGCCATTGCAGCCATTTGAGGAGTGAACCAGGGGATGGAAAACTTCTTTCCCTCTCTCTCTGCCTCTGCATCGACCTCTCTGTAACTCTGTGTTTCAAATGAGTAAGTAAATCTTTTTTTAAAAAACAACAACAAAAAAGACATACCTGATTCTAGATAATAATTTAAGAGGAGAAATACAAAAGTCCTAGAGGTGTTAAGTAGTATTTCTCTAAGGACATTTGAGGTGTTAATAAGCTAATTGGAAAGAACCATCAGGGAAGAGAGTGAAGAAAGAAAAGCAATTGATGGAACCAAGGTAGGGAAGAAGCTCTAGGATAAAAAGTACAGAATAAAGGGTAACTTTTTTTTTTTTTTTTTGAGATTGATTTACTGATTTGAA
The DNA here is from genome assembly GCA_949820135.1 of Sylvilagus floridanus. Lineage (NCBI taxonomy): Eukaryota > Metazoa > Chordata > Mammalia > Lagomorpha > Leporidae > Sylvilagus > Sylvilagus floridanus. Next base: position 128,825,994 of record OX463225.1, read on the forward strand.
AAGCAGAGGCAGAGGCAGCGAGAGGTCTTCCATCCCCTGGTTCACTTCCCAAATGGCCGCAGTGTTACAGCTGGGCTGATCCGCAACCAGGAACTTCTTCCAGGTCTTCCACATGAGTGCAGGGGCCCAAGGACTTGGGCCATCTTCTACTGCTTTCCCAAGCCATAACAGAGAGCTGGATCGGAAGTGGAGCAGCCAAGACTCTAACCAGTGCCCATATGGGATGCCGGCACTGCAGGCGATGGCTTTACCTGGTATGTCACAGCACTGGCCCTAAAGGGTAAACATTGAAAATTTAAAAAAAAGAGAGAGGTAACTCTTTCTTTAAAATACGATAAGGAAGGGAAGATGAAAAATGATAGAAAGTGGCTGGTGCCACAGCTCAATAGACTAATCCTCTGCCTGCGGCGCCGGCACACCGGGTTCTAGTCCTGGTCGGGGCACCGGATTCTGTCCAGGTTGCCCCTCTTCAAGGCCAGCTCTCTGCTGTGGCCCGGGAGTGCAGAGGAGGATGGCCCAAGTCCTTGGGCCCTACACCCGCATGGGAGACCAGGAGAAGCACCTGGCTCCTGGCTTCTGATCAGCATGGTGCGCTGGCCACAGCGGCCATTGGAGGGTGAACCAACGGTGAAGGAAGACCTTTCTCTCTGTCTCTCTCTCTCACTGTCTAACTCTGCCTGTCCAAAAAAAAAAAAAAAAAAAAAGACAGAATCAAAACCAAGGAATAATTCACAACAGACTCATTTTTCTCATTAAAGTCATTTAAGTGATCATTTGAGAGGGAGGCAGGGGATAATACTAATAATAATTGCAGCAGCTTTTTGTGCATGGCCACCACTTGATTATTCACATATATGCTTTATATTGTCATTGTTAAAATGCTCCAGTAAGATTTCTGCCTATCTTCCACGTAAGGAAACTAAATTCAATACAGTTTAGTAATTTGTGATTAAAAGGTCATGAGCCTTTCATTACCCCACACCGCCTTGTGGGAGATGACTGAATGAAATAGGTTAGGGGCCTAAGTAGAATGAAGGAGATTTGACATGGTTACCATTAAGGAATTGAAATAAATAAATAAAAAGGATTGCTGAGCGTGTTGAGAATCAAGCTCAGATTAAAGAAAAATAAATGTTTAGCCTATCTAACCAACATGGTTATATGACCTTTCCATAGTCTAGCACAGCAGTGCAAAACTAGGAATGAAGAAAATGGAAGATTGGATTCTTTTGCCAAAACAATATCTTCTCAACAAAAAATCCATGCACACAAGAGGGGATGGTAATTCTATTCCTTATTACATAGCTGTGTGGACATGGCATGTGTCAAGGATGCTCTTTGAGGGAGACAATAATTCCCCATTCTCCCCTTTCCCAGCCCTTGGCAACCTCTAATCTATTCTCTGGCTCTATGAATTTAACTACTGTAGATATTGCATATCCAGTGAATCATGTAATATTTGCTCTTTTATGTCTGACTTTTTTTGCCTAGCTCATAATTTCAACATTCATCCATGGTGTAACACGTATCAGAACCTCATTCCCTTTTATAACTGAATTATATGCTGTTGTTTATATACACACTGCATTTAATAGATGCATTCTTCTGTTGGTGAATGCTTTTTGCCAGTGTGAATAATGCTGCAATGATCTTTGGTGTATGAGTATCTGTTTGAGTCCCTGTTTTCAAATCTTTGAGATAGATACATAGGAGTAGAACTGCTGAGTAAAGCAAAAATAATATAAATTTATCACCTTACAGTGTGGGAGGTCAGAATTCCTGTAATCAAGTTATTGGGGGATCTGTATTCCTTCAAGGGGCTGCAGAGTGCATTTCCTCCATTTTTCCAGCTTCTAGAGATGCCTGCATTCCTTGGTTTGTGTTCGCTTCCTCCATCCTCAAAACCAGATGTATAACATCTTTATCTCTCTTTCCCGGCTCTTACTCCCCTCCTCTATCCTTCTCTGTTCAGCTGCCCACGCCCTTCTTCACTCGCATCTCCAGATTGTATTATTACTTGTCCTTCTCTCACTCTTTCTGCCTCCCTCTTTACTTTATAAGTACCCTTGGAACCCTTAACTTCGTTAGATCTGCAAAATCCATTTTGCCATATGAGGTATTGTTCTCAGAGCTTCCAGGCATTAGAATATAGACATGTTTGAGGGGCCATTGTTCTGCCTGTCTCATATTTTACCCTAAAATAAACCTCATCAACTTTATTACAGATGACAATTAGAAAAGTAAAGAAGTGTAGAGTCTTACCAACCTTGTTGGTAAAAAACAAAGCATACTTTTTTTATTTAAAGAAATGCTGGACAAATGTTAAAGTCTTACTCATTGTATTTAAGAGGCAGATTCCTTTCATTTGTCCCCTTGACAAATGGTCATCTTCCCTATGTCCTGGTTCATCCCCTGACACAGGCAGATGGCTGTCAGGAGATTCTCACCACTAATATATTGAGTGGCCTTGACCCTGCCTGTTGGTATACAGGGAGATTTAAATGTTATATGTTGGGGGTGGGGAGGGAGAAACTATAATTACCAAACCTGTGAGAATAGTCACTGACATTTAAATTAAGATTATACTTTTGTTAGAGTGAATGATTAGTTGATCTTTTTGCTAAGTGGTAACCTAATAGCACATTTAGAATTTTATAAGTAGTGTTTTATTCATTACTAATAGAAATTTGGTGCATTAATGAGAGGATTTATTTCTGAAATATTGCTTTAAGCCCAGATTGTCAGAGATTGTCTATAATTCTTTCCCTTCTCCCTTAGAGGACAGTTTAGTTTCATATCCTGTCACTTTTTAAATAATTTTTCCCCCAACAGGTCTAAAAGAATTCTCAATATAAAAGAATTTTCCAGCCATGTTATACTTTACATGTTGCTTGAAGCAAAAAACTAGACTCTGTTACTCTTCTAATTAAATCCATTATGTAGCATCCTTGCCTAGAGCAATGGCAGTAGAAACTAGGGAACAAATTTAATGAGCCATTGGGGAGAAGTGGAGGAGATTGAGAGGGAGTAAAAAATGAAGAAAAAGAGGAATCTAAAGATGAACACCTGAATTTGCCTTGGGCTGGGACAGATGAGGTGCTGTTCTCTGAGTAGGGAAAGCATAAGAAGGGAGGAGAGCTGATGATGCAGCGATGCATTTCAGTTCTGAAATGCTGCGTTTGGTGTACCTTGTGGGACTTGCAGGTGAAGATGTGGACAGCTGAAGACAGAAAGGTGTTCCTAAGGAGAGAAGTCTGGGCTGCCTGCGGAAGTTTTGGAATCCTTAACTGAGAGATGGTGCTGGGAAGAGAGTGGAATAAGCTGAGCAGAGGGTCAGGGACAGAGGTCTTCTGTGGCTTTAACAGGGCTGCTCATTCAGTAGGATGGCCACTGGCTGCATGTGGCCATTTAAATTAATTAAAGTTAAAATTCAGTTCTTCAGTCACACTGACTGTATTTCTAGTGTCTAGTCATCATGTGTAGTAAGTAGCTACCATATTAGATTGTACATACATGGAGCATTTCTGTCATCACAGAAAGTTCTATTTGACAGTGCTTATGTAGGCTAAGAAAGAACAGCCATGGAGATCAGAGGGAAACAGACACCAAGCCAATTTCATAGAGTGTGTGTTCTGTGTGGTCAGGCCCTGCAGAGACGTTGAGTCATAAGAGGCTGAAAATGTGACCTTTGAGTTTGAAAAGCAGTTGTTACTGGGACCTTTTAAAGCATACTGAGTAACCACTCAGACCTTGGAACCAAACCACCTAGATTCGGATCCTGCTTCTTTAACTGACTAGTTGTGTACCTGTGGGCAAATTATTTCTTTCTGTGACATATTTTTCTTAGCTGTAAGATGGAGATAAGTAATAAAAATCCATCTCGTGATATATCCATGGAGAGAAAGTGGCAGAGGAGGTCAAAAAGGCCTCAGGGTGGAGCACTTGGAGTCCATATATTTGTGTGTGGGAGAGGAGCCAGTGTCTGATAGGAGTGGTAAGGACAGAATAGACAATTCTACAGAGTTCCTGAGAGGAAAGGAGGTATTTGGTTTCTTGTGCTGGTGGATGAAGTAGCCTAAAGTGGAAGATGTCCACCTCATTTTTAAGGTAGAGCTATGGCAGCAGGAAGGAGATAAAGGTAGATGTGGGTGTTTTCAGGTAGAACGGAGTTTAAGAAAGCACTCTAGATGGGGTTAGCAACAGGCAGTTGGGAGTCGATTGTAAGAAAGTAGTCTAGATGTGGATAGTTCATTCAGATAAATAAACATAAGTAGACTTGATAGCAAAGGGTCATAGTTCAGTTAGGAATCTGAGGTTTTACTAACATCAGATGAAGTCAGAAGTTAAGAGTTGTACTTTAGTATTCAGGGAACTGGTGTTTCTGCAGAAGACAGGAGCCTGCCTCCGTTTAACTGGCTCATGACTCAAAGGTGAAGCCATGTGGGGGCATTTGACTAGGCTGGGAGGCTGGAGAGATGGAGCAGGGCAAAAGTTTCATCAAGCTTCTTTGCCAACAAAAATGGTTATTGGTATTAGAATCAGGTACTTAGTTTTTCGTTTTCTTGGTCCTCAAAGTATTCCATTTATGTAAAATATTTAAATTATTTGCAAAAGATGGTCTTGATAATTGGTTGGTCATAAGTGATTCACTTTTCTACAGTTAAAAATTAAGTTAATAAAAGTATTAATAGACCCTTTCATCCACAGAGTCTTAGCAGTTCAGCAGACGTTAATCATCTGTAGAAATCGTGTCATACGTCAGTGATGTGTAGTCATGTGCAGGTGATACATATAAGAAATTAAGAAAACAGCACGTATACTGCTACTTAGGAAATGAAGGATGTATAGTACAATGCTGTGAGAAGTTTTAGCAGATGTGCAATAATGCTCCATCATGTACATGACATATGCCATCAGTTTGATTATGTCTTCTCTTTAGTAACCCGGAACCTTTCTGTTGTCGTAAGTGATTCTCTTTCTGTTGTTCCATTACCCCAGGTTCTTCCTATTTTATGGTGACTGAGATGGAAGAAACCATCTCCACACATACACCCTAAAACACAAGCAATAACTCACAGATTTCAATTTTTAAAGTGCCATCATTTCTTTTAGATACAGCTAAATTTCTGAAGAGAATGCTAGGATGGATGTATTATATAAATTTTAATTTCTAAAAACTATTAATATATTTTTTAATTTTTTAATATTTTATTTATTTATTTGACAGGTAGAGTTATAGACAGTGAGCGAGAGAGAGAGAGAGAAAGGTCTTCTTCCATTGGTTCACTCCCCACATGGCCGCAACAGCCAGCGCTGCACCGATCCAAAGCCAGGAGCCAGGAGCTTCCTCCTGGTCTCCCATGCTGGTGCACCGGCCCAAGCACTGGGGCCCTCCTCCACTGCCTTCCCAAGCCACAGCAGAGAGCTGGACCAGAAGAGGAGCAACCAGGACTAAAACTCGGTGCCCGTATGGGATGCCAGTGCCGCAGGCAAAGGATTAACCTGTGTGCCATGGCGCCAGCCCCAGTATATTTCTTTTTCTTTCTTTCTTTTTTTTTTTTTACAGGCAGAGTGGACAGTGATAGTGAGAGAGACAGAGACAGAGAGAAAGGTCTTCCTTTGCCGTTGGTTCACCCTCCAATGGCCACTGCGGCCAGCGTGCTGCGGCCGGCGCACCGCACTGATCAGAAGCCAGGTGCCAGGTGCTTCTCCTGGTCTCCCATGCAGGTGCAGGGCCCGAGCACTTGGGCCATCCTCCACTGCACTCCGGGGCCACAGCAGAGAGCTGGCCTGGAAGAGGGGCAACCGAGACAGAATCCGGCGCCCCGACCTGGACTAGAACCTAGTGTGCAGGCGCCACAAGGCGGAGGATTAGCCTAGTGAGCCGTGGCGCCGGCCCCCAGTATATTTCTTAAATAATGATTAAATATCTCAGAAAACTAGTCTTTACAGACAATAAGATTTAGGAAAGATTATTTACAGTTAGGCTGGCCCTTAACATCTTCCTCAAGGAAGTAGCGCCCAGGCTGGATATTGCAGTGACCAGGACTTCCAGAGCTAGCTGAGAAAGCAAAGGGCATCTATACATTGCTGCTGAGGGCATCTCCTTAGCTTTCCTTCCTGCCTCGCCTCCATTCCCCCTTGCCTGACTTCTCCTTTGTACATTGGATGTTTGTTTCCACTTACACATTTTAAAAATAATATTCAGGCTGGCGCCACGGCTCAATAGGCTAATCCCCCGCCTTGCGGCGCCAGCACACCGGGTTCTAGTCCCAGTCGGGGCACCGGATTCTGTCCCGGTTGCCCCTCTTCCAGGCCAGCTCTCTGCTGTGGCCCCGGAGTGCAGTGGAGGATGGCCCAAGTGCTCGGGCCCTGCACCTGCATGGGAGACCAGGAGAAGCACCTGGCTCCTGGCTTCTGATCAGCGCGGTGCGCCAGCCACAGCGCGCCCACCGCGGCAGCCATTGGAGGGTGAACCAACGGCAAAGGAAGACCTTTCTCTCTGTCTCTGTCTCTCTCTCACTCTCACTGTCCACTCTGCCTGTTAAAAAAATAATAACATTCATAGGCTAGCAGTTACCATTCTCATCTAAGGGAAATGACAATAGGAAATGAGAGGATTGTCTTTACCCAAAGATAGAGGTGCACTTGTGGGCAGAATTCAAACAGAAGTCGGTCTCGAGACCTTATAAGAACCAAATCACAGAGCGGGTGTTTGGCAAAAAAGCTGCTACTCAGAATACCTGTATCCCCATATCAGAGTACCTGGATTTGGGGCCCTTGCTGTGGCTCACTGGGTTAAAGCCCCATCCTGAAGCACTGGCATCCCATATGGGCGTAAGTTTGAGTCCTAGCTTCTCCACTTCCGATCCAACTCCCTACTGATGCACCTGGGAGGGGCAGCAGAGAATGGCCCAAGTACTTGGGCCCCTGCACCCATGTAAGAGACCCAGAAGAAGCCCCTGGCTCTTGGCTTCAGCTTGGCTCAGCCCTGGCTGTTGCGGCATGGCCATTTAGGGAGTGAACCAGCGGATGGAAGATCTCTGTCTTTCTCTGTCTCTCCTTCTCTCTCTCTGTGACTCTGGCTTTCAAATACATACTTAAGTTTTTTTTTTTTTTTTTAATACCTGAATTCAAGTCCCAGCTCTACTTTCAGTGCGCATCCTCAGAGGCAGCAAATAATGGCTCAAGTACTTGGGTTCCTCCACTTGGGAGACTGGGTTGATTTTTGGGTTCCTGGCATTGGCTTGGCCCAGCCTTGGCTGCTACAGGTGTTTGGGGAGTGAATCAGTGGATGGAAGATCTCTGTCTTTTTCACTGTGTCTCTTTGTTTCTGTCTCTTGTGTCTTTCAAATACATAAAAATAAAGTTTTAAAATCTATGCATAAATTTACTTCATTACAAAAAAGATAACTTTAGAGACTGATCAATTTGTTAATGACATTGAAATATGAATTGAAAGAAAGCTCACTTTAAGAAAAGTAAAGCTGAACAGAAATTTAAGTTTTACTACTGATTGTAATATGGTACAGAATTTGAAAAATACAGGATATTGTATTTACTATTAATATTTTGATGTGTGTCCTATTAGGAGACGTTTTTATTTTGCCACAGTTAGCTTCATTAAATATAGCAGTACTTCTCATGAGCTGTAAATTTGATTTGATTCCTATTTAAAAAATTTTGTTTCTGTATAAAAGGAGTATAGCTGGGCTAACAGGCTGTGAGGGGGACATCAGAATCCCTAAGTTCTGACACCTCATCATCTTTTGTATCCTTTGTAAGCCTGACTTTGACTGTAATTATTTTTGAAGATTGATTTATTTATTTGATAGAGTAAGGGGGGGTTGCCATCCCCTGGTTCACTCCTCAAATAGCCACAGTGTCCAGGACTGGGCCAGGCTGAAGCCAGGCACCAGGAGTTTAACCTGGGTCTCCCACATGGGTGGCAGGGACCCAAATACTTGGGTCATCTTCCACTGCAGGTACATTAGCAGGGAGCTGGAATGGAAGCAGAGCAGCCTGGACTGGAACCAGTTCTGTAATATGAGATGTTAGTTACTGTTGTCTGTGAATAATAGAGTAATTGGGAGACATTTGGGGCGGGACCAGGGGTGGGGTGCCACAGAACGCTCTTAATCTCAAGCTGGATTCATTTCCTATCCAGCTCAGTTATTTCATTGGGAGAACTTGTGTGTATTTTTGCTTTTCCTATTTGTTAAAATAGAAGGCTGACGAGTTGTTTTTAATGTTCCCCTTCAGTTTTGCCTTTTCTAAAATGTCTTATAATGAAATGTGACAGATGTGGCTTTTGAGTCTGGCATCTTTCACTTAGCATGGTATGTTTGAGGTTCATCTGTGTCATGTTTATTTTAGCTCAATTTTATTCTTCTTCCTCCTTCCTAGAAAACATTGCAGAAGTACCAGATGTGGTTTATACTAAATAAAAGTATAGATTATTGTCTTTAGCCTGAAGATCTTGGAAACATTAAAAAAAAAGTGGCATTTGAGCCAGGTCCTGAAAGACTCTAAGTGCCTGCAACCCATGCATAGTTAAGTGGTGTGGACTGTTCATAGAGAGGAAACCTCTATGCTAGAGCTAGATAGAAATCTACCTGTCTCTCCACTGGGCCTTCCCTGTAAGCAGTGCTGCCTTGGGATTCACTTCAGACACTTTCCCTGATACTCTTCCTTGCATATTCCCAGATCTTTTCCATTTCTGTTTGGCTGTTTTTGTTTTGTAAAAATGATTACCTTTTGCTTACTAGATAGTTGGAGCTAGCTGAGTTGGGTCTCACCACCTCCCTCCTCAGCATTTTTTTTCTATTTTTACCCATCTTTGCTTTTCTTTAGCATCCAACAAAGGAATAGCCTTCTTCTTTCCCATGATCATAGCCCTCGACTTCTTACTCACTTCTGTTTCTTCAAGAGTCAAGGTGGTGGGATAGGGAGGGAGCTTTCTGCTCTAGTCTAGAGGGAAGATAGTTTAAAAAAAACAAAAAACACAGAGTGCAGTCTCAGGAAACAGTTATGGAGAAAAAAAAACTGTCACTATACAAAATACTGTATAGTGCAAAGCTCTCATTTATGAATGAAGGTGAAATAAAAATCTTCCATAACAAACAGAAATTGAAAGAATTTGTCACTTGTCCAGCCTTACAAAAGATGCTTAATGATTTGCTACACACAGAAACACAGAAACATGGTCAATATTATGAAAGAAAATGAAGGCAGAAAAATCTCCAAGTAGAAGTACAAAGGAAATCTAGAGTAAACAATAGGAATATTCATGAAAAAATGGCAAGACCAAGATGTTCCTTATCAGTAGTCACCTTGAATGTAAATGGCCTCAACTCTGCATTTAAAAAATATAGACTGGGGCCGCCCCGTGGCTCACTTTGTTAATCCTCCGCCTAATGGCATTGGCACGGGCATGCCATATGGGCATAGGGTTCTAGTCCCGGTTGCTCCTCTTCCAGTCCAGCTCTCTGCTGTGGCCCGGGAAGGCAATGGAGGATGGCCTAAGTGCTTGGGCCCCTGCACCCGCATGGGAGACCAGGAAGAAGCACCTGGCTCCTGGCTTTGGATCGGCACAGCACTGGCTGTTGCGGCCATCTGGGGAGTGAACCAGTGGAAGAAGACCTTTCTCTCTATCTCTCTTGCTCACTGTCTATAATTCTATCTGTAAAATAAATTTTAAAAAAAGATATAGACTGGCTGAATGGATTAAAAATCAAAACCCATCTGTTTGATGACTATGAGAAATCATCTCTCCAACAAAGATACACATGAACTGTAAAGGAAAGGATGGAAAAAGATATTCCATGCTAACAGAAACTAAAAAAGAGCTGTTGTAACATCCTAATGTCAGACAAAATAGACTTTAACACAAAAACTGTTAAGAAAGACAAAGAAGGGCACTAGATAATGATTAAGGGATCAATTCAAAAGGAACATTGACTATTTTAAATGTTAATGCATCCAATTACAGGGCAACTATAATCCATCTGAAGGGAGTAATAGACTCCAATACAGTAGTAATGGGGAACTTCAGTACTCCACTTTCAGAAATGAACAGATCAACCAGAAAGAAAATCACCAAGGAAACAACAGAGTTAATCAACACAATAGGCCACAGGAACCTAGCAGATATCTACAGAACTTTTCATCCTACAGTTGCAAAATACACATTCTTCTCATCTCTGCATGGAACTTTCTCTAGGATAGACCACATGCTAGGCCATAAAACAAGACTCAGCAATTTCAAAAAAGTCGAACCATGCATCTTCTCTAACCACAATGGAATGAAGCTGGAAATCAACTCAAGAATCTCTAAAACATATGTAAGCACATGGAGACTGAACAACGTGCTCCTGAATGAACAGTGAGTCATCAGATAAATCAGAACACTTCCAGAAATGAATGAAGATAATACCACAACCTACTAAAACGTATGAGATACAGCAAAAGCAGTGTGAAGAGGAACATTTATAGAAATTGGTACCAACATCAAGAAATTGGAAAGGCAGTGAATAATTGAGTGCATCTTAAGAACCTAGAAAAACAACAGCAAACCAAATCCAAAACTATTAGGAGAAAAGAAATAATTAAAATTAGAGAAGAAATAAACACAGTTGAAACAAAACAAAAATACAAAAGATCAGCAAAACAGAAAGCTGCTTTTTGAAAAATATAAACAAATTGGCCCAACTATCAAAAAAAAAAAAAAAAAAGAAGGAGAAGACCCAAATTAATAAAATTAGAGTTGAAAAAAGAAATGTAACATCAGACACCTCAGAAATAAAAAGAATCATCAGAAATTACTACAAAGTGCTACAACAAATTGGGAAACGTAGAAGAAATGGATAGATTCTTAGACGTATACAACCTACTTAAATTGAGCCACGAAGACATAGAAAATCTAAACAGACCAATATAAAGACAGAAATTCAATCAGTAATAGAGGACCCTCCCAGCAAAGAAAAGCCCAGGACAAGATGGCTTCACTGCTGCGTTATACCAGACATTTAAATAAGAGCTAACTCCAGTGTTTCTCAAGCTATCAAAAACAGGGAAAAGATTCTCCCAAACTCCTTCTATGAAGCCTGCATCACCTTAGCTCCTAAACCTGAAAAAGATACAACAGAGAAAGAGAAGTATAGACCAATTTCTCTGGTGAACATGGACACAAAAAATCCTCAGAAAATACCAGCCAGTGAAATCCAGCAACACATCAGAAAGATCATTAACCTAGACCAAGTGGGATTTATTGCTGGTATGCAGGAACGGTTTAACATTCACAAATCATTGTGATCCATAACATTAACAAACTGAAGAACAAAAACCATGTGATTATCTCAATAGATGCAGAGAAAACATTTGATAAAATACAACATCCTTTCGTGATGAAAACTGTAAGCAAACGATATAGAAGGAACATTCCCTGACACAATCAAGGCAATTTATAACAAACTTGTGGTCAGCATTCTACTGAATGGGGAAAAGTTGGAACCATTCCCACTGAGATCCAGAACCAGACAAGAATGCCCACTCTCACCGTTGCTGTTCAACATATCCTGGAAGTTTTAGCCAGAGCTGTTAGGCCAGAAAAAGAAATCAAAGGGAAACAAATTGGGAAGGAAGTTATCCCTGTTTGCAGATGACATTATTTTATATATAGGGAATCCAGAAGACGCCACTAGGACACTATTGGAACTCATAAAAGAGTTTGGTAAAGTGGCGGATATAAAAGCAACACAGAAAAATTAACAGCCTTTGTATACACATACACTGCCATGGCTGAGAAAGAACTCTAAGATCAATCCCATTCACAATCACTGCCAAAAATCAAATACGTTGGAGTAAATTTAATGGAGGATGTCAAAGATCTGTATGGTGAGAATTGCAAAACATTAAAAAAAGAAATAGAAGAAAACACCCAAAAATGTTAATGGATTGGAAGAATCAATATCATCAAAATGTCCATACTACCAAAAGCAGTTTACAGCTTCATTGCAATACCACTCATAGTGCCCTCAAAAATCCACTCAAAATGGATGAAAGACCTAAATCTATGCCCCAATACCATCAAATGATTAGAGAACATTGGGGAAACTCTGCCAGTCACTGGCATAGGCAAAGATTTCTTGGGAAAAAACCCAGAGGCACAGGAAATGAAAGCCAAAATCGACAGGATGACATCAAATTGAGAAGCTTCCATCTGCAAAAGAAACACTCAGCAAAGTGAAAAGGCAACCAACAGTGGGAAAAATTATTTGCAAGCCATGCAACTGATAAAGGATTTAACAACCAAAATATATAAAGAGATCAAGAAACTCAACAACAAAACAAAAACAGCCCAGTTAAGAAATGGACAAAGGACTTAAACAGGCATTTTTCAAAAGAGGAAATCCAGATGACCAACAGACATGTGAAAAAAATGCTCAGGATCACTAGCATCAGGGAAATGCAAATCAAAACCACAATGAGGTTTCACCTCACCCCAGACAGAATGGCTCTCATATAGAAATCAACAAACAACAAATGCGGGTGTGGATGTGGATGGAAGGCTCTCCTAATCCACTGTTGGTGGGAATGTAAACTGGTATAGCCACTGTGGAAGACATTATGGAGATACCTCAGAAATCTGAATATAGACCATATGACCCAGCCATTCTACTCTTGGGAATTTTCCCAAGGGAAATGAAATCAGCATTTGAGCTATCTGTACCCCCATGTTTATTGCAGCTCAATTCACAATAGTTAAGATCTGGAATTAACCAAATACTGGTCATAAAGAAATTATGGGATATGTACACCATGGAATACTACACAGCAATAAAAAATGCAATCCTGTCATTTGCAACAAAAAGGTTGAAACTGGATAACATCATACTAATGAAATAAGCCACTCCCAAAAAACAAATACTGTATGTTCTTCTTGACCTGTGATAACTAATGGAGTACCTAAAAGGTAATCTGAAGTGAAATTGATACTTCAAGAATCAATGACTTTGAATAGCCCTTGTTTCAACTATTGAGGAATAGTTTTTTTTTCCCCATACATTTTGTTGGACTCAGAATAATCATATGTGTATAAAGTTAATTGAAAATAGATCTTAGCAAAAAATAAGAATGGGACTAGGAGAGGGAGGAGGAAGAGGTTGGAAGTGTGGGTGGGAGGGCAGGTACTAGGGAAGAATCACTGTGTTGTATTTATGAAAAGCATGAAGCTTGTATTTCTTAAAGGTTTCTGGGGGAAAGAAATATCTCAATCTCTCTCTTTCTCTCCTCCTCTGTCACTCTGCCTTGTAAATAAATAAGTCTTAAAAACGGCAAAAATTTTTAAAAAATCTATCTCTTCTCATAATCTTCAGGCTCCTGTCCTGTGTCTTCTAACCCACTGTTTTTTTGTTTGTTTTGTTTTAATTTTATTTATTTGAAAGACAGAGTTACAGAGAGAGGTAGAAAAAGAGAAAGAGAGATCTTCCATCTGCTGGTTCACTCCCAGATGGCCACAATGGCCGGAGCTGTGCCAATCCAAAGCCAGGAGCCAGGAGCTGCTTCTGGGTCTCCCATGTGGGTTCAGGGGCCCAAGGACTTGGACCATCTTCTGCTGCTTTCGCAGGCCATAGCAGAGATTGGAAGAGGAGCAGCCAGGACTAGAACAGCGTCCATATGGGATGCCGGCACTTCAGGCCAGGGCTTTAACCTCCTGCACCACAATGGTGGCTCCCCACTGTTCTTACATCTTCAGTGTATCTCTCCCTCCCCATAGACTCTTTCAGCCGTTTAGCATGTTTAAGTTTCATCAAGCTAAAAACCTTCCCTTGCACCGTCTGTCCTGATTCACTGACACAGTGAGGCCCACTCACTAACCTTGGCTCCATTACCATCTGATTTTTCCTTTGTTCTTTGTGATCTGGAAGTGTACCTAAAATTTTATTGCACTATTTTGTTGTTGATATTTTTCTTTTACTGTTTTAGTAGTTGTAAAAAGCCTGTATGTAAGTGTTTATGAGAATACTTCAAAAAATAATGGGAGGGGCCAGCACTGTGTCACATCGGATTAAAGCCCTGGCCTGAAGCCCCAGCATTCCCATAGTTCTGGCTGCTCCACTTCCAATTTAGCTCCCTGCTAATGCGCCTGGGAAAGCAGCAGAAGATGGCCCAAATGCTTGCGCCACTGCACCCACTTTGGAAGCTCAGAAGAAGCTCCTGGCTCATGGATCCTGGCTCCTTGCTTCTGGCTTTGGCCTAGCCCAGCCCCATCTGTTACAACCATTTGGAAAGTGAACCAGCAAATGGAAGATCTATCTCTCTCTCTCTCCTTCTCTCTTTTAACTGTGACTTTCAAATAAATAATCTTTTAAAGTATATTAATGGGAATGAGCATTTTGTCTAGCCACAAGTTGGGATGCCTGCATTGCATATCACAGAGCTTGTGTTCAAGTCCCAGCTCTTCCCAATGCCACCCTCCTAAAGAGTGTTCAAGTGACTGAGTTCCTGCCACCCACATGGCAAAATAAATAAGTCCCTGGCTTAAGACTTTGGCCCGCGTTGAGGGCATTTGGGTATTAACCAGCAGTTGGCAACTCTCACTCAAATAAAAATAATTTACTTAGAGGAAAATAAAATTGAAACTTCTTTGGGTTTAAGAAATTTGAAATCCATGCATAGTTTGTATTCATACAGTGCATTTTCTATGAAATTTTTCAGGACTCCTGATTATATATGATTTCAAAATATTTTTGTACCAAAATAAACTTGTCTTTTAACTCTATTTTTTGTAAACTTTTGAAGTGCCTTTCTGTGTATTGTTTAAGCATTTATGTATCTATCAATCCAGCCACAAAATAGTGTATTCCTATTCCACAGAAGGCTACTGTAGGTCCACCCTGATCATCCTCCATCCCAATATTGATACTGATTATTTATTAGAAAGACAGGTCAACAGAGAGAGAGGGAGAGAGATCTTCCATCCACTGATTCAGTCCCCAAAAGGCCACAACAGCCAGATCTGAGCCAAAGCCTTGAACCAGGAATTTCATCCTGATCTCCCTCATGGAAGGCACACCCAACCATTTGGACCATCATCTGCTGCCTTCTCAGGTTCATTAGCATGAAGTGGAGCAATCAGGGCTCAAACCACACTCCACTCTGCGATGCCAATTTCACAAGCAGTGGCTTAACCTGTTGTACCGCAATCCAACTCCTACTTTGCTTCTCTTTGAAAAAAATTTTTTTGGTCCATTTTTCCTTGAACAATAGAATACTTTGATTTGCTTATTTACATCAAATCATACTGTGTATATTTGACTGGTTTCTTTTGCTTAATATTCTGGTTTTGGGATTCATGCATATTAGTGTCTAATTCATTTTCGGTGGATATATCACATCACAGGAATGGATCATAGTTTTCCTGTCCATTCTGTTATTGATGAGCATGTATATTGTTTCTAGGCTTTTGGTATTAAAAGCAATATCACTACAAATAATTTGAACTTATCTGTGTATATATATGGAAAAGTCTCCAGAGTATCTTCTTAGGTGTATCATTGCTGAATTTCTAGTTACATACTGGTTCATACCACTACCAACAACAGACAAGAATTTCACTGTCCTGCCAAAATTGTTACTCATCATCTTTATAATTTTGGCCAGTCTGTTGGATGAAAATTGGCATCTCATTGGGGTTTCAATTTGCATTTCCAGGGAGACTGAACATTGTTTCCTGTGTTTATCCACCATTTGCATTTTTGCTTTAGTAAATTCCTGTTAGCTTCTTTTGACCATTTTTGCTGTTGGGATGCTTTTCTTTTTTATTTGTAAAGGTGTCTTTATTGATTTGAAAGGCAGAGTTACCCAGGTAGAGGATGGGACAGAAATAGAGAGATCTTCCATCTTCTGGTTCACTCCTCAAATGGCTGCAACAACTGGGACTTGGCCAGGCAAAAGCTAGGAGCCTGGACCTCCATCAGGGTCTCCCACATGGGTAACAGGCACCCAAGTGCTTGAACCATCTTCCATTGCTTTCCCAGGCACATTAGCAGAGAGCTGGATCAGAAATGGAACAGCTGGGACTTGAACTGGCGCTCCAATAGAGGATGCTGTTGTAAGCAACATCTTAATCCGTTGTGTCACAGTGCCAGCCCCTGGGTTGACCTTTTTCTTACTGATGATAGGAACTCTTTTTGTATTCTGAATACAAATCTTTGTATGGATTGCAGTTATTTTCTTCTTTTCATTCACTTTATGTAGCCCTTTTTGGAATAGACTTTTTAATTCTAATGTGGTTAAATTTAATGTCTTTTCATTTTTGGATCCTGATAAAGAAATCTTTCCCTTTCCTGAAATTATATTTTCTATTTCATGCTTAGACCATTAACCCTTCTGAAATTGTCTTTTTCTTACTCTCACTCTTTTTTTTCTTTCGGTAAGATGTGATGTGGTATAATTTCATTTTTTCCTGTATGGATACCCAGTTACCAGTTTTTGAAAATTCCATGTTTTCTTCATTCCTGTTATGTTTCGAGTATTCATGGGTAGGTGCAGCTCTGTTACTGGACTCTCCACTCTGGTCTTTTTGTTTATTACTGCACTAATATACTACACTGATTATTACTGCTGTGTGATAAGTCAGCAATATCAGGCGATATCTTGATAATGCACACCCCTCCAGTTTTTAAAGAACATGTTTGTTTTGAAAAGCAGAGTGTCAGACAGAGATACCTTCCATCCACTGGTTTGCTTCCTAAATGCTGCGCCAGGATGACACAGGAGCCAGGAGCTCCATCTGGCTCTCCCACCTGGGTTGCCAGGTAACCAAGTACTTGGGCCATCGTGTGCTGCCTTCCCAGGTGCATTAGCAGGCAGCTGGATGGGAAGCAGAGCAGCTGGGATTGGAACCTGCACATCAGTGGCACCAGCAGCAGGTTAATCTTGTGCCATAACACTGGCCCTGCCTTATGTTGTTGTGAGTGCTGCAAATAAAGTCTAGAAACTTTTTTCATTTGGCTTATACGAAGGCAATTTTTAAGATTTTGATGTCGATTTTATTTTTTAGTACTTTTTGTTATCAAGAAAATTCCTATGCCTAAGTTTTTTATTATAAATAGATATTGAATTTGTCTGAGTTTTTCTGTGTCCTTTAAGATGATTGTAAAAATTTTCCCCCTGACCACTGAATGTGGTCGGTTCCATTAATTGATTTTTTTTTAAACTCAACTAATCTTTGTATTCCTAGAATAAATCCACCTCTTCTATGTTACTAGATTAAGTTTGCTGTTATTATTTAGGATTTTCCCATTTGTTTTTTTGAATGAAATGGGCTTGTATTTTGTTCTTCTTGTTCTTATCTTTGTCAGGTTATTGGTACCAAAGTTTTCTGTTGGCCTCATAAAATGAGTTAGGAGGTATTTTCTGTTTTTTTGTTTGTTTGTTTGTTTGATGTCTTATTCTGTGGAAAAGTTTGTAAAAGATTGGAATTATTTCTTCCATGAATTTTTAGAAGCTCCCTTGGGTAAAATTATCTAGGTTTGGTGTTCTCTTTGGTGGAAGATTTTACTTACTAATTCAGTTTCTTTTAAGTGCTGTGGGACTCTTGGAGTTTTCTATTTCTTTTTGAATCAGTCTTGGTGAGTTATATTTTCCAAAGAGTACCCATTTCTGTAATTACTTCTGGCATGAAGTAATTCATGATATCCTCTCATATTTTTTTTTTAAAAAGATTTATTTATTTATTTATTTGAGAGTTACAGAGAGGCAGAGAGAGAGGGGGAAAGGGAGAGAGAGATGTCTTCCATCCGCTGGAAGAGAGAAGTCTTCCTTCCACTGGGTCACTCCCCAAAAGGCCACAATGGCTGGCTGGAGCTGGGCTGATCAGAAGCCAGGAGCCAGGAGCCTCTTCCAGGTCTCCCAGGTGGATGCAGGGACCCAAAGGCTTGGGCCTTCTTCTGCTGCTTTCCCAGGCCATAGCAGAGAACTGGATTGGAAGTGGAGCAGCTGGGTCTCAAACCAGCGTCCATATGGGATGCTGGCACCGCAGGCGGCAGCTTTACCCGCTGTGCCACAGCGCTGGCCCCCATCCTCTCATCTTTTTAACCTGCATGATTTTTTAATTATGCTTTTTTTAGTTGTTAGCTTTCTCCTTCCCTGTATGTTCATGTTTATCTTACCAGATGTTTGTGAGTTATATGATTCTTTTGAAAGAACTAAATTAGTGTTTTTTTTATTTTTCGATTTTGTTAATTATTGGTAATTCAATAACATTTCACTTGGTTCGATTTCTTTCTCAATGCTCTGATTTTCTACTCTACCAGTTGACTGTATTAAAGTGTCGGGCCTCATAGCTTGTGCTTCCCTGGTTCCTAGTATGGTCTTGAGGGAATTATTTCCTACTTTTCAAACTATTCCTTTTCTGGGTCTCTTTGTGTACATCTCCTAATGTAAGTGACAGCTTGTCTTCAACCTGCTTTTCTCTATACCAATCATTTAGTGATCAACATTTTTGCTTTCTTAATTTAACTGTCACTTTTCTGTAAGTAATTAGAAAATCAGGGCACCTGGTTCCTGTAGGCTGGCTTCTCCGCCAACTAGCCGTGCAGTCTCAAGCAGTTAACTTCTTTCTTGAAGCTTTGGTTACAGGATCTCTGAGGTTTAGCTCAGCAGCAATACTCTTCCAGTGACAACATTATCGACTTTTAGTTGCGGCTGTGAGTATCTCTAAGTGCCTTCTGGACCACTTTTCTTAGATAATTTGTCAGGATTCCTCAAACTCAGTTCTTCTTGGATAAATCACCTTGTCTCCCACTGTATTTTTATTTCAGTGCCTCTGTTACTCCAGGCACATTTGATTTGGGCTCTTATAGCGTCCATCTCCTCTTACCTATGTCTTGCTCCAGTGCAGTCGAGTTATGTGCCTCTGTTTCCCTTTCCTTCACTCTGCTCAGTGAGGTCTTCTTGTCTTATGAGAACAATTGCTCTGTAGTATCTCCTTTTTTCTACCCCTCCCCTCCCAGTGGAGCCTCATTAACCTTATTAAAAGAAGTTACCTGCCTTTGCATCTTAAATCTCTGTACTCTTTTTTGTTGTTGTTGTTTTTTAAAATTTATTTATTTATTTATTTATTTATTTGAAAGACAGAATTACAGAGAGACTGAGAGTTCTTCCATCTGCTGATTCACTCCCCAAATGCTGGCAACGGCCAGAGCTGGGCCAGGCCAAAACCAGGAGCTAGGAGCTTCTTCTGGGTCTCCCTGCATGGGTGCAGGGGCCCAAGCACCTGGTCTGTCTTCCGCTGCTTTCCCAAGCACATTAGGAAGATGGATCAGAAGTGGAGCAACCAGAACTTGAACCAAGTGCCCATTTGGGATGCTGGCTTTGCAAGCAGAGGTTAAACCTGCTGTACTCAATTTTATCTGAATTGCTGTCTAGTAGTGTTCTCTTCATCTTCCTGCTTCTGAGTACTGTTTGGCACTCTTTTTGGAAATGGTCAGTTAGATGAGGGCACAGGAGAGGTTCAGGACTAGCTTAGTATATGCATAGATCCCAGAGATAGAGGCATGGCAAGCGTTGCAGGGCCACATGGGAAAGGCACTGATAGTCTGGAGGTAGAAGGCACGCAGGGAAAGGTTGAGGCTACTGCCTTTATTGGAGTTCCCTTGGGAAAGGCAGTGCAGGGCTGGATGATATGAATAACTGCATAGGGATCCATGCTAGAGGATTGGTTTCTGGTTGCCTGGAATGATTAGGGCAGAGGACTGTGCCTCCAGAGTGTGATAGCGGAGGCCTGACTTTGGATTAGCTTTCATGTCACAGACATGCTTCTAGTTGAGCCCTTTGCTGTCTCTGAGAATTAACTATCCCTGTCTTTGAGAATTTACTATCCTCCAGCCAGAAGAGTTTTTTAAAGATGTCAAAATATCTTGAGATATAACATTTTTTAATATTTAAAATATAAATACTGTACCTTCACCCCATTTCTCTAAGAGATATAGTCAGGGCACTTCAATAATACTACTAGTAGACTGTTGTACCAGGAATACCAGAAATTAGTCAGTTTTGTATAATTTAGTGCTTTGTGACTTACAAGGAGCTTGTTATCACTTTTATGGGAACTTGGAAGAGAAACCATTGTATAGCATTTTCATGAACTTCATGAGTGAAATATTTGGTTCTGAAAGATTTCGTTTTGGTGGTGTGTTAATCTCTAAGTGCTTGTCTGTGTTTGTCAAAACCTCATTATATTTTGGTGTTGTTGATTTACTTAATATATCTTGAACATATTTCTGTAATGTTTCACAATTTTTCTCTGCTTTATTGAGAAATGATTGGCAAATAATCCAATAGTATACAATCTTAAGACCTTCACAGAGGGATGAATTTCGAATGAAGAGACAGAGATAGCAACTAATGATAAAATGCACAACCTTAAAGAAACTTCTCTGTGTGATTTATGTGATTATAATTCAGATTTTACTTTATGCTAATTTCTGATTACTTGATATGAGCATGTTACTCATTTAATTTCATTAACCATGAATGTCTCTGTAGTTTTGTAACTTTCTATTGTGGGAAACTTTAGAAAAAATTATAAAAAATAATTCCAAGGTTTTTTTTTTTTTAAAAAAGGAAGTAAAATGTGTATACATTTCTTTTATAATTATCTCAATGAAACCTGAAACATCCCTCTGGGTCATGTGATATCCCTAATTATTTAGTGACATCTTTGCCAAAAATCGGATCTATAGTGGCATTAAGGTCCTAGCATGTACTCTCCTACGTGGCCTGCGGTGGTAGTGTGTGTACACGTGGTGAGAAGATGGGATGATGGGGTGCTTGTGTGGTAGGAACTGGAAGTGTAGGGTCATACCATGCGTCTAGACAATTCTTGCAGCTTCCTATGGTTTGGGATACTTTATTCAGTAAAGTAATTTTTTTATTCAGCATTCTGGGTTTTCTTAAATAATGATTGGATATGGTAATTTGAAAACAATATATTATATCTCTCAGAAAATACAGGATGGCATGTCTTTCCATAAATTAGGCCTGTTTCAAAATCAGATCACAGCATAACTGGTTAAAAAGCAACATTTCAAAAATAATAATTCTAGAGCCTTGAATAATGACATATTCAACAGTCTACTTTCAGACTGAAGAAATCAGTACAACTGTTTTGTTTTCCTTGTGTTTATTGTGTAAAAGGTTGTGTTTGACATGAGGTTGTCATTCATTAAAATGTTTAAATTAATAAGAAGTCCTTGTCCTTGGAAGAGTCATCAGGTAATTTTTCTTTTCCCAAGCCAAATATCAGTAAAATGAGAAAAGAGCCCCAATACCTCTTTGGAACTCTGTCTCTGCTCTTAAGTGTTAATGCCTTGTCCAGCCTCAGTTGCTACAATCAACTGCATTCATATCTGGCTTCTCTAGAATTATCTTATTATTCTAATTTGTTTCTTAAGTGGTGTGAGTGTTCATATACTTGTCCTGCAATCCTGCCTAGAAGAGAAACTGGTTACTGTATACCTTTTTTTTCAAAGCCCTTCTCTTCTGTGGAGGTACTTAGAAAGTGCTTATTTAAAATAGATACCTGATGAATTGAAGTTTATGATTTCATTTCATTTGTGTTTTCATTTCTTTTAATAGTTACAGTTACTTTGCTTGCTTTCTAGGCACACAAACCAATGGTCTGGACTTTCAGAAGCAGCCTGTGCCTGTGGGAGGAGCAATCTCAACAGCCCAGGCCCAGGCTTTCCTTGGACATCTCCACCAGGTAGGATGTTCTGCTTAACCAGAAGTGAGAGTGAAAGATGGAGGCACAGAATGCCATAGCCTGGGGAAGTTATTCCAGAATGTGGGACTTGTAAAATTACTTAAAGCCTGGTGCTCATCACAGCTAATGGCATTATTCTGAAAATGGTTAATATGGTATCCTGTAGTGCAGCTGACTGGAGAGTCCTTGAACCCACAACTGTGTGGAAGAAAAGGAAATCCTTTTGCATGGAATGCTTTTTGTGTCCTCGTGAGCATGAGTCTGGTGCTAACAGAAGGCAGTAAATCACCGGAGTCATCCTGAAAGCTGTAGCTGCGTTGCTGCAGAAGGCCCTCCACTCAGAGCTCAGAGCTCCCTTCAAAGAGTTTCAGGCTTTTGATTCGGGCAGCCACTCAGAGCTCTTTGCTTGAATGTTAACCCCCAGTTCAGAGTTCAGAAAGGTCTGCCTCAACTTTAGTGCCCTTAAATCATGTGATTTTCTTTCTGACTAAGACAGGACATGTATTCTATTTGTTCATGTTTCAGTTGTAATTTAGAAGAAAGGGGAGTACAAAAACAAACACATGCTACTCAGGAGTTTGGAGGTCTGGAAGCTAGTTGAAAATGAAAAGCAAGCAATGGAAAATTGTTTCAACCTGTTGATTTATTTTATATTCACAATTTTTTATTAGAGCAATGTGTTGTATCCAGCTGTGGTGACTAGCAGTGTTGATAGCAATGACACTAACCTGATACCTAAGGGTAGTGGTAGTGTTAGATCTGTGAACAATTCTTATGGACATGAAACTTCCCATGTTTCATGTTAACATGTTAAGTTACTGGGAAATGAGCATGTCATACTGCTTTAGGCTTTTCATTGAAATATGCTCACCAGTGGCCTTAACTATAAAAGCAGCTCCTAAACTTGAGAACAGGTCAAATTTTGAGAAAGCTGTTTTTTTAAATATTTATTTTATATTTACTTCAAAGGCAGAGTTAGAGAGAGAAATATCTTCCATCTACTGATTCACTCCCAAATGGCCACAACAACCAGGGCTGGGCCAGACCGAAGTCAGGAGCCAGGAGCTGCTTCCAGATCTCCCACACAGATGCAGGGGCTCAAGGACTTGGGCCATCCTCTACTGCTTTCCTAGGCACATTGGTAAGGAGCTGGATTGGAAGTAGAGCAGCTGGGACTTGAACTGGTGCCCTTATGAGATGCTGGCATCACAGGCAACAGCTTTACCCACTATGCCACAGCGCCGGCCCCAAGAAAGCTATCCTAAAGCCCATTTACTTGTCTGTGAATTCAAAGGGATACCACATAGGCAGCACTTAGCGTCTTGAGTGAGGCCTGGTGACACATTTTTGCTCTGGCACATAACTGTGCTTATTCAGTACTCTTGTACTTTACCCATCTGTGGTTTTACTTTCCATGGTTTTGTTCCAAAAATACTAAATGGAAAATTCCAGAAATAAGTAATTAATAAGTTTTAAGTAACTTTTATTATAGTATATTAAAGTTGTTCTGTTTTATTATTTAATCTCTTACTATGTCTAATTTATAATTTAAACTATCATAGGAGATATATAATTATGAAAAAAATATGGTATATATAAAATTTAGTATTATCCATGGTTTGTTATCCACTGAGGGTCTTGGAACATATTAAGGATTGGAGGACTGTATCTTTGATATAGAGAAACTTCTGTATATAACTTTTTAAAATAAAATATTCAGATGAATTAGTATGTGTAGTAAATTTAGAAATATGTTTTCAATATAATTGAGAAAAAGAAAAATATTTTCATGTTGACTTTCTTCTAAGAAATTATTTAACCAGTTACTGCAGCAAGTTTTCTGGTTTCTCAAGAGGAATAGCACTTTTGGTGGAGCTTAGTCAGTTATGCAGCACACAGTAAACATCTTGGTCTGGCTTCTTTGACAGTCCAAATGTATTAAATGAGTCCTTGAAGCTACAGGTCCAAAATCCAAACTCTTCTTGCATCTTTTTACATCCTTCAGATCTGTCCACCGATGACCACAATCCTCATAGTGGTGTACCACCTAAAACAAAGGACTGCAAATCAAAGAACTTTATTGGAAATCTTGATACCATAAAATCCTCCATCAATACACAAGTCCCTGAGTAACTGTTCGCTGATTAGATGCATCATTAACAGACACTGTGGTACTTTTATCTTTTGATTCTAGCCCCCTTATTGAATAGATTAGCACACTGAATTTTTCCTCAACATAAATGTATGTGTACATATCCAAAATAGTTTTAGGTTTGTTACCCCTCAGCAAATTCCATGAAGATGGAAACTTGTTTACTTGTATCCCCAGTATTTGCCAAAGCACCCAAAATATAAAAGGTGCTCAGTGATTATTTGTTGAATAAATGATAGACAGGTGAATGGTAAAATGCACAGGGATACAGAGGAGGAGATGGTTAGTTATGCCTGTAAAACCGGTACATCCCACAGTGGGTGGTTTCTGAGCTGAGTCTTAAAGGGTGTTGGAAAGTAGGTAAATAGAGTGGTAAAGGATGCTCTAATTGTTTTATTTTTAGCTTTCCATTTTGAGAATTTCCA
This sequence comes from Sylvilagus floridanus, assembly GCA_949820135.1. Taxonomy (NCBI): domain Eukaryota; kingdom Metazoa; phylum Chordata; class Mammalia; order Lagomorpha; family Leporidae; genus Sylvilagus; species Sylvilagus floridanus. Next base: position 128,850,343 of record OX463225.1, read on the forward strand.
AATCTGCAAAGCACTTGGAACAGTAGAACCGTATGTCTGTCTGAAAACCCTTTACCTAGACTCAAAAATTGTTACTGTGTGCCATGTTTGGTTTGTCTCTGTGTGTGTGTGTCCACACATACAAAATCCTAATTGTTTTCTAAACTATTTCAGAGTGAGTTGTAGCCATTTTGACCACTTACTAAAATTTTTGTAAGATTTATTTATTTATTTGATAGATAGCAGGGCAGGGGTAAGTGGGGAAGGTGAAGCGGATAGAGAATTTCCATCTACTGGTTCACTCCCCAAATGGCCATAGTAGCTGGAACCGATCCAGGCTGAATGAAGCCAGAAGCCTAAACACCATCCAAGGCTCCCATGTGGATTGCAGGGCCCAAAGACCTTAGCCATCATCCACTACCTTCCCAAGCATGTTAGCAGGAAGCTGAATTGGAAGCAGCGTAGCCAGAGCTCTGGCTGGCACTCTGGTAGGGGATATGAGCATCCCCATTAGCAACTCAACTTGCCACACCACAACACCCACCTCTGTGGAGTGATTCTTTAAGAGTGTATAAATGTCCTGTTCCTCAACAGACTTTTATCGCAGGAACATCAGGATTTAAATAAAATCACATTTAAAACTTTATCTCCTTTAAATCTTTGTATCTGGGGGCGCCATGGCACACAGGTTAATCCTCCGCCTGTGGCACCAGCATTCCATATGGGTGCCAGTTCTTGTTCCAGCTGCTCTTCTTCCAATCCAGCTCGCTGCTGTGGCCTGGGAAAGGAGTAAAAGATGTCCCAAGTCCTTGGGCCTCTCCACACACATGGGAGACCAGGAACAAGCTCCTGGCTTCAGATCAGCGCAGCTCCAGCCATTGCGGCCATTGGGCAGTAAACCAACGGAAGGAAGACCTTTCTGTCTCTCCCTCTCACTGTCTGTAACTCTACCTCTCAAATAAATTTTAAAAATCTTAAAAAAAAAAAAAAAATCTTTGTACCTGAAACTTCACTGTAGCTCTTTGGATAACATCTTAGATGCCTTTAGGTCTTAAACATGTTATCTCTTCAGATAGGCCTATCCTGATTGTACTGTATCTGAAGTGAGTTCTTAAATCTCTGGGGTTTTTTGTTTTGTTTCAAAGGGCTGTTAACCACTGAAAGGTCTCTCTGTTTCAAGTAATTCAAGTAAAGGACATAGCAGTCAGTTAATTTTAGCTCTTAACTTCTAATGAGCTCCATACCAACCCTTATATTGAAAGTGGAGGATGTTGGTGCTATCTAATATATACAAAATGGAGCTCATTTTCTTCCTTGTCGCTAGTAATGAAGCTACCATTTTTCAGTTTCCCAGACTGGAACTTGGAATAACCTAGGACTGTTGTTCTTCAGCTGTATCTGATCAGTTGCCAGTATTCTTTTGCAGCACTTTGTAATGCCTTTCATGTTTTCTACTTTTTTATTCCCTCTACCACTATCCTAGTTTAGGCTCCCATTCATTCTTTTTTTTTTCCTCCATTCATTCTAATATGAATTTTATATGCTCTTTCTTCCTGCTCAGTCTTGCTTTGTTTTTGGGACACTGACAGTTTTGAAGAGTACAAACCAGTTATTTCGTAGTGTTCCTCAATTTGGATTTGCCTAATGTTTCATCAAAATTAGATTGAGGGCTGGCGCCACAGATCACTAGGCTAATCCTCCGCCTGCGGCGCCAGCACCCCAGGTTCTAGTCCCGGTCAAGGCGCCAGATTCTGTCCCGGTTGCTCCTCTTCCAGTCCAGCTCTCTGCTGTGCCCCAGGAGTGCAATGGAGGATGGCCCAAGTGCTTGGGCCCTGCACCCACCTTGGAGACCAGGAGAAGCACCTGGCTCCTGGCTTCGGATCAGCGTGGTGTGCCGGCTGCAGCAGCCATTGGAGGGTGAACCAACAGCAAAGGAAGACCTTTCTCTCTGTCTCTCTCACTGTCCACTCTGCTTGTCAAAAAAAAAAAAAAAATTAGATTGCGTTTCTACACTTCTGGTGGGGATACTGCATAGCAGTGCTGTGTCCTCAGCACAGCATAGCGGAAAGCTTCTGTCTCTCCTTACTGGTAACTCTAGCTGTGCTCTCTTGATTACTTGTCTGCCACATCTCCCCACTGTAAATTTTCTGTTTCACCTTCTGTAATTAATAAGTATCTGTGGAGAGAGTCGAGAACATGTAGATATCCTGTTCCTCCTCAAATTTCACCTGTTCGAGCATCCTTTGATGACTCTTGCTTGAATCAGTTATCAGTTGCCAATGATGGTTTTCGAATTCCATGTGTATTCTTATTTTAACATAACCATAATTTGAGCTGTCTAAACTTTTGAAAGGTGAGTATTAAATATTATGGCAGACTTTCATGTGTGCTTTATATGACATATTATTTTAGCCAGGATTTTAAGCTAAGACTGTAAAGCTTTTAGGGACTTAACTGTGTATGAGTGTACATTAGATTAGAAGTAGAGCTTCTAATAAATGAAGATTTTGAAATAAAAATAAGATCTGATTGCTTATATTGATAAAAGTAATATATGTAGATTACTGCTTTGTATGTGTTCTTTAACACAGTGTAGAAGATGAATTAAGGTTTTAGAATCCAAGCAGTCCATCAGTGCAAACAGAATGTTGTATAAGGAACATCCAGTACAAGTGGGCATGTCTGATGATGCTCAATGTGGGAAAACATCTTCCAGAAACAACAATAGCATAAGATAAAACTCTTTGTAGTCTCCATTCTAGTTCAGTGACATATACTTAGTAGAGACTTAAAATATTTGTTAATGACAACTCCAATTATCAACAGTATTAGACTAGAACTTCCCCTGATTACTTTACTTATAGGTCCAGCTCACTGGAACAAGTTTACAGGCTGCTGCTCAGTCTTTAAATGTACAGGTAAGCTGGGATATGGGATTATAGGTCAGTTTTTCTATTTATATTTTTTCTAATTTTCTATAATGAGCACGTAATGTTATAATAGGAAATACTTAAAAGTATTCTAATCAGTTATTGAATCCCATAAATACCCAAATAAGGTAATTATTTCTGTTAATGAAAATTAATTTCATATTCTGGTACTGCTGTGAACCAAAGTAGAAAGGAAAGGTCTATTTTCCAAGTGTTATATTTAAGTTCAGTAAAAAAAGGTTCTAAGTTATACAACAGCTCTAACAAATACCTGAACACAAAGCCAAATAATCTCTTAAATACCCACTGTGTTTCCAAAGATCTTTTTTTTTTTTTAATCATTTTTCATGTCTTAGGGAAACATGGTACAGAAGAAAGAATGCTGGACCAACTGAAAAAGAGGTTTTAGGGTTTTATTTTTCATAACTAGCTGTGTGACCTTTGGCAGATCATTTATTCCTGGGGCTCAGTTTTTTACATCTGTATTTAAGTGGAGGACATTTCTAAGATTGCCAGGGTTCTTTTCTGCTGTTATACTTCTAAGAACTGTGATTAAACCTGTTTATAAATGGTGGTGGGTAGACAATCAATATTAAAGTAAAACTTAGATCAGACTACTACTTTGCTTCTATGAAACATACAAAGCTCAAGTGTTAAGCATTATTCCATAACATTTCTGTCAACCTGCTGCTTTCATTGTAGTATTTAGGTACCTAACATAAAGAGGGGAAACAGTATTCTGGAAGATTGATTTCAGTGTTGCTAATGACAAAAGACCTTGAGTAGAGCATTCCATGAAACCCGGTGGAATATGGACCTGGTAACACATGGAAACAAGGAGAAGAAATAAAAGAGATAATGTGACCTTCCTTTCTGAGAGAGAGAAGGCAGAAAATTGCCTTGGTTGCCATGGTAAACTTTCATCCCTTAGAGAGATGTTGGCAAACAGGCTGTATCTCTAGTGCAGAATGTTTACAGTCCTGCTCTGTAATTATCTCTCAGTGACTGGCAGAATTAATCAGAGCTTTTATGTTAATTAGCCTTGCTGCAGTCCCCAAAACAGGTGGTGGGAAATATGCAAATCTATGCAGAAATTTAATACTCTGCATAACCAGTTTTAATTACCATAAAATTTTCTCTCCATTCCTCTTTCAGGAATATGTTTTCTTCCTCTCTTTGACTGCAGCATTTTCTATCAAGCATGTGTGTTGCTTGATGGGAGATGTTAGATTCACAGTTCTTTAAAATATTAGATGAAGGATTCTGTGGATCTAGTAATCAGTGTGGCACGTGAAGAAGTTTCAGACTGACAACCAGGTTGTGTCAAAATGTTGGTATAGGGGCTTGCACTGTGGCGCAGCGGGTTAACACCCTGGCCTGAAGCACCGGCATCCCATATGGGCGCCGGTTCAAGACCTGGCTACTCCACTTCCAATCCAGCTCTCTACTATCGCTTGGGAAAGCAGTTGAAGATGGCCCAGGTCCTTGGGCCCCTGAACCCATGTGGGAGACCTGGAAGAAGCTCCTGGATCCTGGCTTTGGATTTGTGCAGCTCTGGCCATTGCAACCAGTTGGGGAGTAAACCATTGGATGAAGACCTCTCTCTCTCTCTCTGCCTCTCCTCTCTCTGTGTAACTCTGACTTTCAAATAAATAAATAAATCTTTTTAAAAAAATCATTGGTATAGATGGTCCAATATAGAGGTGGTTTGAAAATGTGTTCTTTTCTTTACTCTTATTTCCAGAGTTAAGGATTTGGGTTGTGAAAAATTCTGTTGATTTGTGGAGGAGCAACTTTTTTTTTCTTTTTTAAAAATTTTAACTTTTTGAAATAAAAAGTCTAAACACTTAGTATGTAAATATCTTAGGAAAATACAAAGATTTATAAGAAAGGAAAAGAGAGAAACCAGAAAACTCATGACTAAATAAGCCTGTTTATGTTTACTTTCTGTTTATTTATTTAAGAATGCACAGAGAGAGGGAGAGAGCTTCCTTCTACTGCTTCATTCCCCAGATGCCTGCTAAATGCCAGAAAGCTGAAGCCAGGTGTCAAACTCAGCCATGTGGGTGGCAAAGGCCCTAACTACTTGAGTCTTTACCTCTGCTTCCCACAGTCCACATCAGCAGGACGCTGGAAACGGAGCCTGAGCTGGGTATCAGACCTAGCACTCAAGTGTGGGACCTGGGCGTCCTGACTGGCATTTTAACTGCTAGCCAAATGCCCACCCTTCTGTGTTAAATGATTCTTAAAATATGGAGTTGTAAGTGCATTTCTTCTAACTAACTATTTGAATCTTTTGTTTCCTCTCCCACCCCACCTCAGTCTAAATCTAATGAAGAATCGGGGGATTCCCAGCAGCCAGCCCAGCCTTCCCAGCAGCCTTCTGTGCAGGCAGCCATCCCCCAGACCCAGCTTATGCTGGCTGGAGGACAGATAACCGGGGTAAGTTTTTGCTGAGAGGATGGTGATAAACTGTCTCTGTGTCAGAATTGCCAGTGGCCAGTGTATGATTTGAACTGCTCACTGTAGCTGCTGTAACATGGCCATGCCTGGCACTGTGGTGCCTTTAAGGAACGTTCTACACTGTAGGCATCATAGAAAAGAAATGATCTTTGTCCTAAGTTTTCAGGACATCTGTTCTAATGGTTGCAGATGCTCTGGATAAACTAAGGACTTTTTAAAACCCACATTTCAGGTACTGCTTCTCCATGTGATAGAGTCATTATCATGTGGTTGAGACCATTGCATTGATGAAATGACACTTGTTGGTGTGGCATTATGACATGATAGCAGGAAAGAAGAACAGATTGAGTGCTACGAAAGACAAATGTTTTCTTAGTGACTGTGTGTGCAGTGTTCGGAAATAAGATGTGGCCTCATATCCTGGCTCTGCAACTTAATGTAGGTTTCCCTACTTCAACACCCCGTACCTCAGTTACCCTTCTTTAAAATGCAAATGTTAATAATACATGTTTCACAGTACTGCTCCGCAGTTTAGAGAGGTGTATAAAGCTCATAGAACAGCGCTTGGCATTTAGCATTTGGTAATTCCATTTATTTTTTTATTAGTGATAATTGGGCTCTATGACTGTATGAAGCATTTGACTTTTCAGCTATCTTTGCTGTAAGGCATCGTCCAAATTATTTTTCCAGTGTTTAAGATTGGTCTCTTAAATTCTTTTTTGGGAGTTGGGGCTTAGGAGAATGCTAAGGAAAGGTTATTATTCAATTCACATCATATCAACCATCAGAATATTTGATTTTCTTTATTTTAGTTAAATGTGTTTTGACAGTGGAAAGCTCTTTTAAGAACTGTTGCAAAATGGTGTACAAAATCCCATCCCGTAGAGATTAGTATATGTCTCTACATATTATATAAAAATATGTGCACATGCCTCAGGAAGGGTATTATTGAGTTTTTGAATAGTTTCATTTTGATTCTTGTATTGTTAATGCAGATTGTGCTGGATCCTTTTAGAAGGAGGGTTGTGTCACTAAATGACAGTATGTGCCCTTCAGAATATTGCCTGATACCTTCTTGTTTGATCATACTGTGTCACCAAAAGGAATATGGAGCACATTTTCTAGCTTTATTTAAATGTATCTGAAATAAGTTACATTGTGAAAGCAACTTTAAATCTATTCTGAATATATTTCCTATTGAATCATTGGGATTTGTTTTTGGTAACTTGTGTACAGTAGTAGGAGGCACTTGGGCTTCTAGATTCTTGTGACTGGGGAGTCTATTAAACCTGGGCATTAGGATTCATTTGCATGTAAAGAGAGTGGCTGTCACCACCTGTTTAGTAGAGATAATATGTTGGAAAGAGGATGTAAAGTTGCAGATTCTCAATGCTTTCAGTAACAGAAATGATTGTGTTAGGGAAGGGGGGCCCTCAGGGAGCCTAGGAAAAGAAACAAATGGAGTTCATATTCTTTAGTCATGTCTTAGGACATATGGAAATGATGGAATATGGCAGGGATTCCCACTAATGGAAAGCAGCTGGGCCTTATCAGGTCTTTCCATGGTCATATCCAGCATCCTTGTTTCTCATTCATCTGCCTAATCACTTGCTGTTCTGTTGAGTATAAATTTCTTTTCATATCCTGTCAGCATTGATTTCCCCCCCCCCCCTTTTTTTGTGTGTTTTTCCTGGCTTACTAGTTAATTACTTTTTTTTTGCCTGAAACTAGGGCTCTGGACAAGCTTGAATGATTGTTCAAGGCCAAAATGAGGGCTACCATTTTAATTTTAATACTCTGCTGATAGTGGTAGTTTGACCACCGATAGCCATTTTAGCCACATGCTAACCATGCAAAGTTGGATAGCTGGGGTCTCCTACCACTTGGACTACCTGTCTCAAAGCAATTGGCTTGCTCCGAGGGCCTCTCTCCTTCAACCCTTTCCTGTTATTTGTTCTAATTTTGTTTAGCTCACTTTGACGCCAGCCCAGCAACAGTTACTACTGCAGCAGGCCCAGGCCCAGGCCCAGCTGCTGGCTGCTGCAGTTCAGCAGCATTCCGCCAGCCAACAGCACAGTGCTGCTGGGGCCACCATCTCAGCCTCCGCCGCCACGCCCATGACGCAGATCCCCCTCTCTCAGCCCATCCAGATCGCGCAGGTGAGTGAGGCACCCTAGAGGCGGGGCAGCACATGAGGAGCACGCCGGCAGCCGGCAGACTGACTTTCTGATAGTTAGTGTGAGCCCTTAAGAGCAGACGAGCTCTAGATCATGAGGTAAGTGGTACCCTTCCTTACCACTGAAGTAGAAAGAATACATTTGTTTGCTTGTTTGAGTTGACATTATAAGCGCATAGCTGATTATTTGAATACTGACTGTTTATAGTAAGTGACAATTCTCGAATAATTAGCTGGCATATTTCTGAGGCAGGGGATTACTGTATTTATCTTAATTAGCTAATTGCAGCAGGCATGGGTTCTTTGATGTACTCTGCAGTGAATGCTGCCACCCATGTGTGAGACAGACTGCGCCTCAGCTCTGCTGCGGAGTGATTAGCATTGTGGAGAACTGCATTAGGATGTTTTGTTTTGATTTTCACATTTTAGGGCAAAGGATGTATAGATAATAAAAAAAAAATTTTAAGAGGCACAGACAAGAATACCACAGAGGAAAATACCCTTGAGGGAAATCTTGCTTTAAGAAGAGGAAAGAGATATAAATAGTTACGTCAACAAACTCTCTGAATAGATATTGTGAATCTTTGCTAAACAGTTGTCTTTATCCCTTACAGAAGACTCAGAAATGGACTTAAATTGTAACCAGAGTTTGACTAGACAGTTTAAGAGAAATAATTAACTATATGGTGAAGAATAGATATTAGGCTAATCTTCATTGCTGTACTATTATATACAGTCTTGATATATCAAGATCACTCTCTTCATTGCCAAATAAATGTTATTAGTGCCTAAGTGGTGAGACCTTATGTTGACATTATGTAAATAAGATGACAGACGTGAAAGCACTTTGCAAGTATGAAATACTAGGCTGGTGGAAGGTGCTGTTGTTATGTTATGGATCAAATTTATGTATGGCTGACTGTTTTTCTTTTTTAAGATTTATCTTATTTGTTTGGAAGGCAGGGTGCCAGGGAAAGGAGAGACAGAGAAAGAGCAAGATCTTCTATCCGCAGTTCATTCCCCAAATGGCCACAACAGTCAGAGCCAGGCCAAACTGAAGCCAGGAGCCCAGGACTCCATCCGGGCCTCCCACATGGGTGACAGGAGCCCACGCACTTGAGCCATCATTCACTGCTTCCCCAGGCATGTTAGCCGTGAGCTGGATCAGAAGCAGAGGAGTCGGGACTCAAACCGGCACTCTGATACTGGATGCCACCATTGCAAGCAGTGGCACAACCACAGCTCTGCCCTTCAACTGCTGTTGTTTTTAAAGAATGTAACATTGATTTCTCAGTTGAGTTAGGTAAGGTAGTATCAAATTTCATGAGTCATTATAATTCTTAAAATTTATTGATGGAAATTCAAACATCCACTCTCAAGTTTTACATAACAAAAGGAAAAACAAATGTCTTTTCGAAACAAAAGCTTTTCTTGCTTGATTTCTAAAACCCATGTTGTGTGGTTAGAAACAGAACTGAGGAAATTTTAAGTAACTAAGGAAAATTAAGCTTAGCACTAAATCATGCCCACAATAAAAGTCCTTGCAGGCGTTCCCCGTTTCTTTACCTGCTTTATGCAACACACCCATAGCACACCCTGTGTGGAGCATGAACGAATGCTAAGTAACTGACTCCTTTTTATGTGGATGTGACAGAAGTCATGAGCTACGGTCCAACAGACTTTTACTTCAGAATCTCCAATCTGTGTTTTAATTCTGATTTTTCAGGATCTTCAGCAACTACAACAACTTCAGCAGCAGAATCTCAACCTGCAGCAGTTTGTGTTGGTACATCCGACCACCAACTTGCAACCAGCACAGTTCATCATCTCACAGACGCCCCAGGGCCAGCAGGGTGAGGTCCTCGGTAGTCCATTAGTGGTGCACCCCGCTGCCCGCGTGATGTGACACACACATCAGCTAGGATCATTTAGGCCGTAAACCGTCCCCTTTAGAGTGATGTTTTTATTCAATTTTATTTCATTTTAGAACATCAGTAGTTAATATTAAGAAAAATATTTCGTCATGCATACGACGCTATTGAAGTTGCCCTTCACTGACATTTGTATGTTTAACGACCATAGGAAGAACCAAGAGTTTGGCTACAAGTCTAAATGGAGTCATTCAATATGCTAAAGATAAAATGGACCAGTTGGTTCTAGTGCTTTGACCATTTTTCATGGGAATATATTCAAAGAATGTGGACTGAACACTAAAATTGTATGCTTCAGGTTTGAGAAGGTGATAGGTAGGGTATTGTATCAGAAACTTCCAGATTTTATGAGGTATAAAAAATCCTTGAGCCATAAATATTATTTAATTTCTATATCAAATAATAATGAATCATGTTTATAAGGTTGGTTAATGAAATCAGTTTAGAGAGTGTCAGGGTTGTGCATTGGTACATGTCTACTGATTCTTCATAATTTTAGGGGTTTGTTTTTACCTGTTTCCCCCATGATCATTCATTCTAAAATCTTATTGTCTAAATACCTACTCCAGCATATATATTCAAGATTAAAAGATGAATAAGCAGCTTTCACCTACAAAGAGCTGACAGTATAGTGGCAGTGAGATAGACCTTGTGTCGGTGTTGGTCATGATAGGCACAGAATGCTGTGGGAGCCCTTTGTGATAAGAGATGCCTTCTAGGTACGCGTTTGTAGACTTACAAAGGAGAGAATGTCAGTCTTAGAAAATGAACAATATCTGCAAAGCTCAGAGACATGGAAGAAGAATCAGTAAGCTGTGTTTTGGAGCTATTTGTAACGCGTTAAAACTAAAGAATAAATTGCAAATGCAGGTAGGAGTGAAATCTGAAGCCCAAAAGACTCAAAGAAACCGGATCATTAAAAAACTTTACCTGAAATTTCCATGAATTTGACCTTAAATCCTTAAATCTTGCAGCTTAATGGTTCCCCAGATTCCTCAGGGTCAGGAGAGTATAATACTGGTTAGGAGAATATTACCACAGTCCAGCTGAGGTTTGATAAGAGCTGAGCTGTCATCATGGAGATAGAAAAGAGAAGATGATTTGGTAGATGTCTAGATGGATGATGGGACCCAGAGGCCAGTGATACTTGATTAATGATGGGGAAGAGGCAGCCAGGTAACTCCTGGGTTTTTAGGAAAGTATTAAAAGAGTGTATGGACTAATTTAAGAAGAGCCTTGGTAAAATGAATCCTGTAGGTGTAGGAAGAGCAAATAGAGTCAGAAGAAGATAGTGTGATTTCAGAGATCCTAAATTGATGGAGAATAGTAGTCACAATGGAGAAGTCCCAGAGGGAATGAGGACGTGGCCTAGGTCAGAGAGGCTTAGATTAAGACTAAAGTTTGTGTGTTGGGTGTGGTCACTGTTAAAGATTCAATGAGGTCACCTTCATTTACTTATGACAAGGCCGAGGGCATCATCTTTCTTTCCTTTTTCAAATCTGGAATCTCATTTTATGAGGGCATTTCAAAATGTTCATGAAAATGTATATTAATTTGTGATTTAATTCCATGTTTCCATGAACTTTTTGAAGCTCTTATGTTTAAAAGAGTAAAGCTCAAATCAAGGTAGTTGGTACAGCAAAGACTGGCATTTGGCCTAGCAGGTGGGACTCCCTCCTTCTAAAAGGGAGTGCCTGGGTTGCACACTCTGGGAGGCAGCAGATAATGGCTAAAGTACTTAGGTCACTGACACCCACCTGCGTGGGAGACCCTGGCTGTGGTAGGAACTTGGGGAATGAAACAGCAGATGGACAGTCTGTCTGTCTCACTCTCTGTCTCCTGTTCAAATAAATAAATAAATAAATTTTCTTTTTTGGAGAAAGTAATTGTCACAAATAAATGACTGCTTATTCTGATTTGGGTGTTTGCAAAGGTGTTTCTAGTTCTTAGCATTTCCTCCTAACTTTTTTCAAGATGGAGGAAATAGCACAGAGTAGAATATACTGATTGGCTTCAGGGCCACTGACTTCGGATAAGTCACTTAATCTCTGGGTTTGCATATTTCCGTTCTCCTCTTTCACTTTATTTGTATGGGTGAATTACTTAACACCTTGAAGATCACTGTAATGGAGCCATAAAAGCTCAGCCTCTAAACCCAAACCAGCTCTCTTTGAATCCTGAACTGTGGCACTTATTATCAGCGTGTTTTAGGGAAAGTTAATTTTTCTGTGCCTCAGTTTCCACATCTGTTATATAAAAATACTGTCAATATTTACCATTAATTTAATTCATATTTAATATTTAATTTCCAGCAAGAGAACTATAAACCATTTCTCCAGCATTATCAGAATTATTTTTGTACTTAGAATTCTTATTGATGCATTTCTGAATTTGAGTTATGACTTATAGAAGATTTCATTTTGCCTTTTCTATTCTTAAATTTGCTCTGAAAATAATTAAAAGAATGTTCTTGTTTAGGAAATTCATTTTGTGGTTGTTGTTTGTACCTTCTATTGTTTTGGGCTAAAGGAGGTGGCAAGGATTGGTCCTTATGGAAATTCTAAAACTCACTGGGCCCTTTGAGCATTTTCACCTGACCTTGTTTGTGGAAAAAGTCCAAAGGCTTCAATTTGTTCATAAAGTCCAGTATTGGGAACCAAAATGAGAATCATTTGGAATTATAATTTCCGATTGAATATGAATAGTTTTTAAAATATCTTCCTTGGATGGGGGTTGTGATACGGTGGGTTAAACTGCCACTTAGGATGCCCACATCCCATATGCAGGTTAGAATCCTGACTGCTGTCCTTCCAATCTAGCTTCTTGCTAATGTGCACCTTGGGAGGCAGCAGAGCGTGGCCCAAATACTTGGGTTCCTGCCACCACATGGGAGACCTAGATGGAGTTCATGTTCTTGACTTTGGCCTGGTCCAGCTTCAGTTGTTGAGGGTTTTGGGGAGTGAACCACTGGATCTCTCTCTCCATTCATTGTCTGTCATTCTGCTTTTCAAATAAATAAATCCATTTAAAAAAAAAAACCTGCTTTGTCACTTACAAATTAATGAAAATTTTGTTGCTAGACTTTTAAGAAATTCATGTGTTGAAATGCCCTGTGTTCAATAATGGGACTTAATTTCTAGTATTTGTGATCTCTTCTAATCTTTTAATATTTGAATATTCTGGAGTCTTTAGCCTTTTCAGTTTTTCAATAACGTAAAATATTTCTTTTTCTCCTAGGCTGCCCTTCAGAATTTTTTCAGACCAGTAAAATTTAACATTTTGGTTAACTCAGCTAATTGCTGAGTAACTACTGTCATATAGTGCTCTAAGTGTTAAGGATATTAATTTTGAATGAGCTAACATCCCTTCCTTGATTAGGAGATAGCAAATAGTAAACATGTGAACAAATAGTTTAGGTAACAGTAAGTACTAGAAAGACAGATTAGAGTCATCTGATAAAGATCAAGCTAAGGAAGAATGGACACAGGGTCTGGAAAGACCTTTCTAGAAAAATGAAATTTGAACTGGGGACTGGATGATGATGAGTGTAGCTTGTCTCACTTAGAGTCAGGGTCTTACAGGCAGAGGAATACAAAGCACTTGAGAAAGGAGCAAGCTTGACCTAGTCCAGGAGAGGGAAAAAAAAAAAGAGAGAGATGAGTTTAGCTGGAATTCAGTGAGTGAAAGGAAGTAAGTGGTAGGAGATAAGATATGAGAGGGAGGCCAGATTACCTAGGGCTGCCTAGATTTTATTTTAGCGAAGTAAATACTGTGTGAGTATGGAACTATAGAAAGACACTTGGGGAAGCAGAATGTTCTTTTAAATGACCATTTTTATTTTCTATATCTGCATTTTAAGAATCTGTGATAATTTGTACTTGGGGCTTTTTTTAAATGTCTATTTATTTGTAAGGCAGAGCAATGGAGAGAAAGAGAGATCTTCCATTTGCTAGTTCACTCCTCCAATGCCATTGCAGCCAGAGCTGCTTCAGCCTTGGTGTCCCACACGGGTGGCAGAGACGAATGATAGCCGCCTCCTAGGATGTGCGTTAGCAGGAACCTGTATCGGAAGATGAATAGCCGAGATTCAGAGCAGGCACTCCAACATGGGATGCAGGTGTCCCAACCCTCTGCACCACAGTGGCAGCCCCTATTCCCAGTGTAGTTCAGTTAGCCAAATTTGCTTGCCTTTTTCACTGCCGCTCTGATAAACAAAATCAGAGTTGTCTAGAAAATTCAAATCTACCTAATATGTTTAAATTTTTTGGCTGTTATCGTGCATATTCCAGTAATCAGCATATCCAAATTTGGTAGCCCAAAGAAATCACAATTAGGAAGATACCTGTTTCCACAAATAGCCTTATCATGTATTCCCAAAAAATAATGCATCTCTTTTTTTGGTGTGCTGTGTTGGATCTTTTCTGACTTTCTTTTTATCTCAGCACAGATAATCCTGTATTTAATATTTTAGAAGCAAGATTATATTGCTTCTCTATACGATACTTAAAATAAAAAGGCATAGGCTCAAATAATTGACGGGGCATGTGCTACAAACATGTCAGCGGTTCACATTTCTAGTATAGGTGTCAGCTGTTGCCATGAAGCACTGTTGGCACTACGTATCAGCAAGCATTTCTAAACTAACTTCAGTGTCAGTGCAGATAGAGTCTTTTACTTGTCAACTCTAATGTAATCAAAAGGCAAGTGTTTAATAAAGAGATCTTGGAAAGGGCATCGTTTTCTACTTAAAGCATAGCCTGCTCCTTTCATTAAGTAGACAGTTCTGGTCCAGTGTCTAATGGATTCTAGGTGAAGATGTTGGGTTCTTTTTGCAGTTTCCAACAAGCTTTCATCCACTCCTTACTAAAATAAAGAATTGGCCTCTTGGAGAGCTTATTCACACTATACCAAAGGCATATCTGCTTTAATGTTCCATAGCTTGCCCAAATTGTATTTAACAATATTGAATTTTAGGCAGATAAGACAAGAGTTTTGAGACCACTAAGACTGTCAGGAGATCAGTGAGAAGTTTTCAGTCCTAATTTTTATTCTGTCTTTTGCCATGTTTTCAAAGTAATATTTAACATTTGGGGCATAATGTGTTTTTATTTTACAGGTCTCCTGCAAGCGCAAAATCTTTTAACGCAACTACCTCAGCAAAGCCAAGCCAACCTCCTACAGTCGCAGCCAAGCATCACCCTCACGTCCCAGGTCAGTGTTCTTCCATCAGGGTGCTTCCCTTATCCTGTCAGCTTGGTAAAGCAGTGCTTTCTCTGAAAATCTTTAAAGACTCCCTCCTCTCTTACTTGTCTGTAAGAAGTAACTGTTGCCAATAAATGCCCATACATCCCGACTGTCTGCCCCCATTGGTGGTAGAAGATACTACCACTTGAACTGGAAACTTAGTGCTGTAGGTAAAACTGTCATTGCCCTTCGCATCAATCAGGGATTGGGAAGAAGCTCTCCTCCTTGTATACACTTTATTTCTTCTTGACACTTAGTGTTGCATTAGCTTATTTCCAGCAGATGATATAACCATATAAAAACACAGGTCTTAGGCATCCAGAGCTTTAAGTTACAGGTTTTGGTATGCCTCTTACCTAGCTAATGATTTTGAACATGTCTTTTCCCTCCCTGGACTTTAATAAGTTTGATGACTGAACTGACTGGGGCTGAATCCCCTTCCTGCTGCGTCTCTGTCCACACCGTGGAAGTGAACACTGACTACTAGTGCATACCAGAGCTGACAGAGTTCCAGCAGTCCATGTGAGGAGAACTCTCGTAACCTGGGGATGCAAGATAATTTCTAATCTGATTAAGAACATCTGCAGGAAAACAAAAAAACAAAAAACAAACAAAAAAAAAACTACCAAAAAAATCATACTTAATGATGAAAGACCAAATACTTTCTCCCTAGGATCCAAAACCTGGCAGGATAGCCAGTGTTAATCACTTCTATTCATTACACTAAAGGCTCCTGCTGTGTAACAAGAGAGGAAAAAGAAACTCAGAGCACATACATTAGAAAGGAAAAGTAGAGCTATCTTAATCAGTAGAAAGCATGTTATCTATGTAGGAAGCCCAGAGGAAACTGCCAGGGAGGCTGCTAGAATAAGTGCATATGCAACATGCAAAGCCAGTTTTTAAAAATTATTTATATCATATACTACAGATGATCACTTAGAAATTGAAATTAAGAAAAAATATTTACAGCCCTTTGGGATAAACACAACAAAATATAAGAGTCATACATTGAAAACTATAAAATATTGCTGAGTAAAATTAAAGACCTATAAAATAAGGGGGTATGTATGAATCAGAAAACAGAGTTTATTAATAGAACAGAATAAGAAGTCCAGTAGACCCACCTGTATTTGGCTAGCTTATTTTCTAAAAGTAACAGAATTTCAGTAGAAAAAGCGATGTTTTTTTTTTTATTTTTAATTTTATTTAAGTTATACAAATTTCATATATACATATTTAGGAGCATAGTGGTACTTCCCCCCAACCCTCCCTCACACGCATGTTTCAGCTCTTCCCCCCCTCCTTGTGTTCTCGCTCTTAATTTTTACAATGATCAACTTTCAGTATACTAATTAATTGTATAGTTAACCCTACTCTAAGTAAAAGAGTTCAACAAATAGTTTGAAGAGAAAGAAAACAAAACACTGTCCCTCAATGGAAGAGACAAGGGCTATAAGCAGTCATGAATTCTCAAAATGTCTATTTCACTCCAATACATTGCATTTCAGGTACTTTATTAGTTACCTCAGATCAGGCGAAACATGGTATTTGTCTTTTTGGGACTGGCTTATTTCACTAAATATAATGCTTTCTAGCTGCGTCCATCTTGTTGCAAAAGACAGGATTTTACTTTTTTTTTTTTTTAGCAGCTGAGTAGTGTATATATACCATAATTTCTTTATCTAGTCAACAGTTGGGAATCTGGGTTGATTTCATATCTTTGCTATTGTGAATTGTGCTGCAGTGAACATGGGGTTACAGATAACTCTTTTATATACTTTGCAGTGCAGAAGCTTCTCAGCTGGATGCAATCCCATTTGTCAGTGTTGGTTTTGATTGCCTGTGGTTCTGGGGTCTTTTCCAAGAAGTCTTTGCCTATTCCAATGTCTTGTAGAGTTTCTCCAGTGTTCTCTAGTAATTTGATGGTATCGGGTCATAGACTTAGATCTTGGGTCCATTTTGTGTAAGGTGTAAGGTTGGGGTTCAGATTCATACTTCCTCACATGGAGATCCAGTTTCCCCAGCAACATTTGCTAAAGAGACTGTTCTTGCTCCAGGGATCAATTTTAGCTCCTTTATCAAAAATAAGTTATTTGTAGATGCGTGGATTGATTTCTAGAGTTTCTGTTCTGTTCCGTTGCTCTACAAGTCTATTTTTGTGCCAGTACCAGGCTGTTTTGATTATAACCTCTTGTAGTAAGTCTTGAAATCAGGTGTTGTGATGTCTCAGCTTTGTTTATGTTGTATAGGATTGCTTTAGCTATTCAGGTCTCTTTGTGTTTCCATATGAATTTCAACATCATTTTTTCTAGATCTGGGAAGAATGTCAGTATTTTTACTGGGATCACATTGAGTCTGTAAATTGCTTTTGGTAGTATAGACATTTTGATGATGTTAATTCTTCTATTCCATGAACATGGAAGATTTTTCCATTTTTTAAAGTCTTCTATTTCTTTAATATTTTATGATTTTCATTGTAGAGATCTTTGACATCCTTGTTAAATTTATTCTAAGGTATTTGATTCTTTTTGGAGCTATTATGAATGGGACTGATCTTAACAATTCTTTCTCAGCCATGACATTGTCTATGTATACAAAGGCTATTGATTTTTCTGTGTTGATTTTATATCCTGCCACTTTACCAAACTCTTCTGTGAGTTCTAATAGTCTCAGTGGAGTCTTTTGAATCCCCCATATGTAGAATCATGTCATCTGCAAATAGGGATAGTTTGATTTCCTGCTTTCAATTTGTATCCTTTTGATTTCTTTTTCTTGCCCAATGGCTCTAGCTAAAACTTCAAGGACTATATTAAATAGCACTGGTGAGAAGGACAGTCTTTTCAATGAATGGAGTTGAAATAGTTGGCTCTTTCTAAGCCCTCTCCTCCCCCAAAAAACCTTTTATTCCATACTGTATTCAAAGATTAATTTGAAATAATTCATAACCTAAGCTTCTGGAAGAAAATATAGGAAAAAAACTTTGCATTCTTGGTTAAAGTGATAATTTCTTAAGGAAGACACAAAATGCACTAACCATAAAAGAAAAAATTAATAACTTCAATTTTATAAATACCAAAAGCTTATCTTAAGAATGAGAAAGAAATGCCACAGATAGAAGAAAACGTATCTGATAACTGATTTATATCCAGATATTTAAAGCATCCATACAACTTAACAAGACAACCTGGTTAAGGGAATGGATGGCAAAAATACTGAAGATCCTTCATTGAAGAAGATAAGTGAATTCCCAAAACTTCTAGTCACAAGGGAGATACAAACAAAATATCACTTTGGGTTCTCCCCAAAGTGGTCAGATTGAGAATTACTCAGGATCAACCTGTTGTAGAGATGAGCTGTGTTGTATTTATTGAAGCGGATGATAGAGGGACTTGCCCCAGTTGTTGCCTCTGTTGTGCCTGTCATTTAGTCTTCTAGGCCAGTTAGTTCCTTTGGAGAGTCTTGATAGTGAGGTCAAGGTCAGAGGTATATGACCTATCTAAATTAGAGGAGGAAAAATTCATAGTCCTAGACTTCTCTGTGGTCCTGATGTGTAATCCATCAGTTGGGCTGCTGTTCACAGGAGGGCTCAGCTGAGCAGTTCTGATGCAGTCCAGGCAGCCCCTCCCACTGCACAGGCTCGGAAGAAGGGCCTGTTCTATTCAGGGCCTGTGAGTAGAGTGTGGTAGCCTGGCATTTGTATAATGAGGAAATGTAATGTTTTCTTTTAAAAGAGAAAAGAAAAACTGCCTGCACATTGCCAAATAGTGAAATAAAGCAATTAATTATTTAAAATGTATCAAAGAAACTTATTAAATGAATATTATGAATTAGAAATAGGTCAAGCTTTCTCGAATTTGAAGCAAGCAAAACATAATAGAAAGGAAAAAAATTCTCTTAAATGAGAATTTAAAGCTTATATACACTGAAAAATAAAATGATCAAATCAGACTGGAAAAATTATTTGCATTAATGCAACAAAGGCTTAAGCTGTGATATTTGATGAGCTTTTAAGGATATCATTAATATATAAATGGGTTAAGGGTGTAAATCCAACTCATGTCCAAGGGAATACAGGTAATAATTGACACATGAAGTAATTTTCACTTTGAGTAGAGAAATATAAATTAAGGCAGCAGTGAAGTACCATTTTACTCCCTGAATTAGCGAGGCATCTTTTAAAACTGCTAATAGAAATCACGTGGAGGAAGCTAGCGCTGTATCGTGAAAGTCAGCATAATGAAGTGTGTCAAAAGTCATGAAATTGTTTATCCAGTCACCAGAAAATCCCTTGTGTCTCACAGAACTAATTACATGGATGGAAAACAAATAATCTGTGCAAAAAGTTTCTCATTACGGCCTTACCCATGTTAGTGGGGAAAGAAGGGAAAAGTGCCCTTTAGTTAAGAAATGGTTCAGTAATGATAATGTTGCCTCTGTCAGCATTTGAAAAAGATCATTGTGAAGGCTGGAAAAGCATAGAAAAAAATTAAAACATAATGTTAAGTGAAAAAACAGTATAGTATTACATATCCTATAATTAAGCTTAGAAGTGTAGGTTTATGGGGGAAAATTTGAACAAATACATAAAAATGAACTTTATTAAGTTATTTAAACTATGAGCAACATGTCTTTCTCCCTTAAAGTAGGATTAATAATGTTGTAGTGCTGTTTGTGTAGTACTGTATCACATATTGGAGATGTGATAGACAGATATGGTCCCTGCTGTTTATCAAATATGTCTAGGTGGCATGTTTCTGAAACAGATTCCTAAAAATAAAGAATACTTAATTAAAAGGCAAAATATGAATATATTGAGGCCATTTGGAGGCCCAGACTTAATTAATTTCTTTTTGTGTTCTATCCGAATAGTTTTCATAGAGTGACATGCTTAACCTTACTGTGATTATAGTGCACTGTCCATGATTTCAGTGTATGCGTCTTTCAGTAAATACTATGTTATGCCTTCTGTACAGTCCTGTGCTCTCCGTCATCCTCCCTGAATACAGCTGTCCCCTTGAGTTGGATGTGGGGGTCATGTGCCGGTGGGAGCCCTTTCTTTTACATATTTATTTATTTTGTTCTTCCCCAGCAGCCAGCAACCCCAACACGCACAATAGCAGCAACCCCCATTCAGACACTTCCACAGAGCCAGTCAACACCAAAGCGAATTGATACTCCCAGCTTGGAAGAGCCCAGTGACCTTGAGGAGCTGGAGCAGTTTGCCAAGACCTTCAAACAAAGACGAATCAAACTGGGATTCACTCAGGTAGTATGACTCCATCTTACTTAGGTTTCCTTCCTTGGCTGGATCCAAATATTTGCTTTACATGTCCAGAGTGGCCTCTGAGGAGCAGTGTGGGCCTCGGTCCTGTTGTTTTTTTGTTTTAAATTATATTTTTTCAGTAGCCATTACCTGCATTTAGTATAAGTTGAGAGTATTACCGTATGCATTCAGATGTAAGCTTATAAATGAATACATTGAAACTTTTAAGATTTCACTTGAACACAGTCCTCTAAAAGCATAATTATGTCGGGCCGGCGCCACGGCTCACTAGGCTAATCCTCTGCCTGCACCACAGCACTGGTCCCAATACCTTTATTTCTAGCTGTGAACTGAAGACATCGTTTCTTATATTAATGTGATGTGATGATTTGTTTTTAAAGATGTATTTGAGGGGTTAGTGTCCCAGCATAGCAGGAAAAGGCGCTGCCTGTGATGCCAGCCTCCCATGTGGGCACTGGTTCATGTCCTGGCTGCTCCACTTCTGATCCAGCTCTCTGCTAATGCCCTGGGAAAAGCAGCAGAAGATGGCCCAAGTGTTTGGGCCCCTTTCACCCACATTGGCATGAGAGACCCAGATGAAAATCCTGGCTCCTGGCTCCAGCCTGGCCCAGCCCTGCTGTTTTTCTCTCCCTCTCTTCCCCCAACCCCCGTTTCTCCTCTCTGTGTAACTCTGTCTGACTTTCAAATAAATAAAATGAATTTTTAACAAAACATTATTTGAAAGGCAGACTGACTGAGAAGGAGAAGCAGAGAGAGAAAAAGATCTTCCATCTGTTGGTTCACTACCCCAAATGACCACAACAGCCAGTTCTGGGCCTGGCCAAAACCAGGACCCCAAAACTCCATCCACGTCTCCCACATGGGTGACAGGTGCTTGGGCCATCTTCTTCCTTCCCAGGCACATTAGCAGGATGCAAACCAGCCAAGACTCAAACTGGCACTCTGCTGTGGGGTACCGGTGTTCCGAGCAACCGCTGGACCCTCTGTACCACATGCCTACCCCTGCCTGAAGTCTTATGATCAAAGAATTACAAAGATAGTTGTTCAGAAAGCTGTAATCTAAACAAGTTAAGTGACCAAGACATGAACTTAAATGATACCAGGGTGAGTGCAGTTCCTGACATGGTAGGCACTGAGAGAATATTTGTTGACGGAATGAGATGACATTAAATAATAATCTATAGATATGGGGGCAAATGATGTGGCTCAGCAAGTTAAGCCTCTGCTTGGGATGCCCACATCCCATATCAGAGTGCCAGTTTGAGTCCTGGCTACTTACTCCACACTTCCGTTCCAGCTTCCTGCTAATATGCCTGAGAGGCAGAGAATGATGGCACAAGTACTTGGGTTCCTACCACGCTCTTGGGAGACTGGGATGGAGTTCCTGGCTCCTGGCTACATCCAGGCCCAGCCCTGGCTGTTGCGGGCATTTGGGGAATAAGTGTGTGTGTGTGTGTGTGTGTGTGTGTCCCTCTCTCTGCCTTTCAAATAAGTGAAAGAATATAAATAAACATATCTATCTGCTCCTTTAGATGTATTCTATGTAGATATTATGGGTAGCATTTATGCTCTGCTCACACTCTCCTGATTATTTCGGTTTTACTACAATTGGAAGGAAATCAATATAGCAGTCTGTTTGAGTTCTAGTTGTATTCAGAGATGTCATTAAAACTTTCTGCAGTGGGGGAAATGTTCTGTGTTTGTGTTGTCTGATACATTAGCCACATCCACTTGTGGCTGCTGAGCACTTGGCAGGGCCAGAAGTGCCGAGGAGCTGAGTTGTAATTTATTTGATTTAAATTCATTGAAATCTAAATAGCCATGTATGGATGGTGCCTATCAAGCAATGCCGTGTCCAAAGGGTGCATTGCGTCAGGTAGGGATCCAGTTCAAAATCAGTGTTTCCAGGAGTCTGGGGAGCTGGCTGCCTCACAGGAGCATTAGCTGTGTAGTTCTTTAGACCAGAAGTGTTGTCTTTCTGTTCTGGCCTGCCTCTAAACTAATTGCAATAAGTGGGTGAGTCATTTAAACTCCATGAGCTTCTGTCACCTGTATATAAAGTAACTATTAAAATGTAGTTTTTTCTAGCAGGAACAAGAGATTCAGCTGGCAGAACAGCACTGTGTCCGTTTCAAAGGTTGTAGGCTTATAGAGAAAGACATCTTTTGTAATATATTCAGAGCAGCGTTGTTCTATTGCTATAAGGTTACCAAGTTTCCAGTGCCCATGAAGGTTTGACTAAATGGGTCAAACCTCTCTACTGTGAATTTCTATCTCTAATGGTTACAAAAGTGGTCTCTTAGAATACCTGTTTTTTGTAACCAACTTTGAAATCCAAACTAGGGTGAAAATAGATTTTTCACAGCTTCCTGAAATACTTTATAGAGGGAGGGAAAAAGAACAATGAATCATTTCTAAGTTTTAAAGTGAGTTGTGGGAAGTTTGGTTAGTTCAGTAATGTAGTTTTCTGGGAAGTTTTCTCTAATTCCTGTAGGTGATACAAGTAAATGATTTTTTAAAGATTACTTAAATCATTTTGATTGTATCTGGTAAAGAGTTTGTGAGAATATTAGCATTACCATTTTTTTTAAAAAAATTTTTGACAGGCAGAGTGGACAGTGAGAGAGAGAAAGGTCTTCCTTTTTGCTGTTGATTCACCCTCTAATGGCCGCCGCGGCCGGCGCACTGCAGCTGGCGCATCGCACTGATCTGAAGCCGGGAGCCAGGTGCTTCTCCTGGTCTCCCATGGGGTGCAGGACCCAAGCACTTGGGCCATCCTCCACTGCACTCCCGGGCCACAGCAGAGAGCTGGCCTAGAAGAGGGGCAACCGGGACAGAATCCGGCGCCCCGACCGAGACCAGAACCCGGTGTGCCTATTGAGCCGCAGCACCGGCCAGCATTACCTTTTGAGACTTAATAGAGATTGTATCCTAATTATTACATAAGGAAGTAGGAAAAGATTCAAAATGCAGAGTCCGCGGGACAGCATAGAACACTGCCGTTGTCTTGATTCCTTGGGCAGGAGACATCAGTGAGATGACTCCTTTTGTTCTCCTCTTCCCCCTTTCCTGAACTGTATTACACAGGGTGATGTTGGCCTCGCTATGGGTAAACTGTATGGAAATGACTTCAGCCAAACTACCATCTCTCGCTTTGAAGCCTTGAACCTCAGCTTTAAGAACATGTGCAAGTTAAAGCCACTTTTAGAAAAGTGGCTAAATGATGCAGGTAAGTAATGTATAAGAAATTTCTTCCTTATCCACTGGAATTTTAAAGGCGGAGTCGTATAAATTGGGGAAGGAAGTACTATTATGTTATTGATATAGAGCTTTGAAGCTTCCTAATTTGGGGGAGGTCCTTGTAAATTGTGACTTTGTTGGTTAGAGAACTAATTCATTTACAAGTATGTAATTAAGGATGGCACAGCTGTTACGATGCTGCCTAGGATACCTGCAGACCGTGTCAGAGTGCCTGAATTCAAATCTCAGCTCTGCTTCCATTCTAGCAGCCTGCTAATGTGCCCCCGGAGGTAGCAGGTGATGGCTTAAGTACTTGGGTCCCTGCCACTTCTGTGAGAGACTTGGATTGAGTTCAGAACTAACTTTGGCCTGATCTAGTCCTGGCTGTTGTGGGCATTTGGGAAGTAAACCAGCAGATGGAAGATCTCTGTCTGTCTTGTCTCTCTGCCTTTTAAATAAATAAATCAATTTTAAGTAAATAAATATTCTGTAATTAAAGTATAAATTATCAGCAGTTTTACCCTTGGAGTGTTTCTTGTATTTGAGCCAGGATTAATGACACACGGCTACAGCTGAAAGAAAGAGGATAGAAGTCCTGTGTATTCAGTTAAATTTGAGCAAGTGTTTGTTGCTTCCTTGAGAAGTTATCACAGAACTTGTTTCTGATGATATGTCTGCCTTTGTTTTTAAAATAACCACATATTTCATATAAAATGTTGGGACTGCTTGTTTTACCATACCTATTGTTGAGATTCCCTTTTGGAAAGTTTCTATTTTAAACTATGGATCCGTAGACTGTGAGACTCCTAGGAACCAGGGCCATCCCTAACTGTGGTTCTCATTGAGATGTGAACAAAAATTAGGTCTTCGGAAAAGACAAACCAAAACTCTCACCCCTACACAGGTTGATTTCTTAGCTGTGGGTGAAGCCAGGCATCTGTTACTGTACTAGTTCTACAGGTGAGAAGCACTGGTCTGCTCCACCCATCTCCTCTTATATAGAAAGAAACTGAAAGATGCTTTTGACATGCTCAGGATTATTAAACTAATAAATGTAGGAATCCTGTTTTAACTTCAGAGAATTTTAAAGTAGTTCCTTTTTTTCCATCCATTATACTAATAAGATGAGAGGCCATTTACAAATGAATATTACACATTCAGTCGTTTCCAGGACGATTTCTTTTTATCTCCAAAGTTCGTGAGCAAACAAAACAAATCATGAGAGCATAATGAAAGATCTGAGTCTAAGGGTAGGAATTATAAATTGCTGCTTTCTCAGCAACAGAAATCAGGAGTAGAAACAATATATTCAGCCATTCTGGGATGAAGAGCATCAGTAAAGGCAATCAAAGGACTGATGGTGATGAATAATATTCAAATGTAGGTTAAGTGAGAACCTTTTCATGTTTGCTCATAGCTTAAAATGCTTTTTTTTAGTTTTGTTGTTAATACTTTGTGCACGAATCATTATGCTCAGCTAATTTTGTTTCTGTGTTTTCTTCATTGTCAGAGAACCTCTCATCGGATTCAGCACTCTCCAGCCCAAGTGCCCTAAATTCTCCAGGGCAGGGAGTTGAGGGCTTGAACCGTAGGAGGAAGAAACGCACCAGCATAGAGACCAACATCCGTGTGGCCTTAGAGAAGAGTTTCTTGGAGGTCAGTGAGGCTTTTATTTTCCATGTACAGGGGATTGTCTGTGTAATACTGGTGCGGAGAACTGTGGGTATAAAAGCCCTGCCTTTGTGGATGCCTAAAAACATAATGGAAAAAATAAGACCAAGTAAGGCGCTAACACAGCAGTCAGAGCCTAGCGTGCTGCAGACGCCTCTGTGTGAGCACTCAGGGCAGGACGCGGCCGCAGCTGTCGAATGCGTGGAATTGATTCCCCCGGCTGGAAGAGGCAAGGGAAGCCTGCAAGCAGAGGAACTGCAGCCGGGGGGTGACCATGTGTATCGGGAGGAACACTGGTTGCTTGGTTGGCTAAATTTTAATGCCTATATGCTTACCGTGGTATTTTTGGACCAGAACACTTGAGACCTTGAATGGTGGCAATTTTTTTTGTTTTTAGTCCCAGAGAATATCCTACTCAAAGCTGCCAGGACAATTTTGGTTTCTGTAATTTAGAAAAGGCTTGCGCACATTCAGTGGAGCCCTGGTTAGGAGCGCCTATCAAGTGTGTAATTGGGCAGATCTCTCGATTTTTTTTTTCAAGCTAGAGCCTTTTATTTGTTAAATACCTGCCTTTCCTACCTCAGAGGTTTATGATGAGGTCCAAGGTAGTGCATGAAACACTAAGAAAACTCTTAAATTTCTGCTGATTCATAAGGTTGTATTAGTAGTTGGTTGATTTTGTTCTAGCTCAGTAGACCTTCAGAGTGAAAAATAGAATCAAAAATAAATATTCTAAGTTAAAATGAATAAGTTTAGTAAATGTAGTGTTCATTTCTAGTCTAGCGGTTAAGACATTTTGTGTCCCAGGTCAGTGTACCTGCGGTCTAATCCTGATTCCAGCTTCCTACAAATGCAGACCCCAAAGAGGCGGTAGTGATGGTGCAAGTAATTGGATTCCTGCCATCTATATGAGTGACCTAGGTTGAGTTCCCAACTCCTAGCTTCCTCTTTGCACTTGGCCTAGCTCACACCATCGCGAGCGTTTGGGGAGAATGAACTAGCTCTCGCCGTCTCTCTGTCTGTTTCTGCCTTTCAACTCCTTCTCAAAAAGTAACTTTTTAGGGGTGAGCATTATGGTGCAGAGTTCATGGAAAATATATATTATGAAAAACTATGCACAAATTTCAAAATATTTTTGTGCCAAAATAAACTTGTAATTCTGTTTTTTACAACATTGTTATTTTTATGTTAAAGAGAGCAAGAGAAGTTAGTGCACTCTCATCCACTGATTCACTCCCCAGATGCCCCTAATAGCCAGGGCCAAAGCCAGGAGCCAGAAACTTAATCAGGTTTCTCTTGTGGGTAGCAGGAACCCCCTCACTTGAGCCATCATCACTGCTTCCCAGGGTCTGCATCAGCTGGAGTCCGCAGTCAGAGACGGGGATTTTCTTACTTGTCTCTCTACTGACGTGATTATACCAGACGTTTAAGAAGTCATTGTAAAATATGGAATCTGTTGTTTTCTGTGCAGAATCAAAAGCCTACCTCGGAAGAGATCAGCATGATTGCTGAACAGCTCAATATGGAAAAGGAGGTGATTCGTGTTTGGTTCTGTAATCGCCGCCAGAAAGAAAAAAGAATCAACCCCCCAAGCAGCGGTGGGACCAGCAGCTCCCCTATCAAAGCAATTTTTCCCAGCCCAACCTCATTGGTAAGAATAAAGTGTGGGACACACAAGCCCAGGGGCTGGTTTTTACAGTTTTACAAAAACTGTTCAGTCAGTATATTTCATAACAGTTATCTATTTGCTTTGAATAAACACACTATAAATATAAACTTATATTTTGTATCTTATCAAGGTAATGAGATCTCATTTATAATTCAAGAACACATTGGTCTTTCTTATTTTTGAAAATGCATATTTTAAATTCTTTCCTGTTTCACTGTGTTTCTATTATTCTCTTCTCTGGCATGTTAGGTTACTCTGTAGCCATGCAAATACATTTGCTGCTGATTCCAGTTATCTACAAAAACCTTTAGTTACTTTTTATTCATATTGAGACCTAAAGCCTAACTTACTAAAGTTGCATATAAATAATTAAGTGATAGTAAATTCCCAAATAACCTTTACCCCCTGAACCTATATTAAAACAGTCATCTCAAATCTTCATCCTCAAGCAACAAATGGTCCTTTCTCATAGAAGCTCATTAAGTAGCTTGTGCTATGAGCCATGAGAGCGGTGTTCCTAGGTAGATGCAGCGGTCACATGATGCCCTTGATTTTTAGGATGCGTGTGTGACTTCTGTGTTAGCCACTAGGTTGTGAAAGACAGGTAGGTTATTGAGTTTGCATTTCGGTCCCTTCTCTTTTCATTTATTTTCTTATTTTATTTGAATATCACTCCTCTCTGGAAGGCTTTTTAAACTAAAGTCAGCTGGCATTAAGAGCACATAATAGCTTATTAACTGAAGGGTAGGGCTGATTTTAAATGGTTTAATTTTAATCATAAAGTTCAGAAGATAATTATACAGAAGACAGGCATTGGATAACAATTTTGTTTTGTAGAGGTGACTAATCTGTGTTTTGGAATTATTTGTAGTAGTTTTTCTTAAAAACTATAGAATTCTCTTATTTCATAAAGAAATTTAAGTTTGTAAAAGTTTGCTTCCTATTCTTTCTATAATATCCTTTCATTAAAACAAAAACAAGGCAATCTTGCCCCCACAGAGCTAAAAATAAAAGCAATGTATGAACTGCAGACTCCCTAACCCTGTCAAATACTGTTTTCTTGTTCAGGTAAAGTTGATAACTATACTTTTTTTTTTTTTTTTTTTTTTTTTGGACAGGCAGAGTTAGACAGTGAGAAAGAGACAGAGAGAAAGGTCTTCCTTCCGTTGGTTCAACCCCCAAATGGCCGCTACAGCCGGCACACTGCACTGATCCGAAGCCAGGAGCCAGGTGCTTCCTCCTGGTCACCCATGCAAGTGCAGGGCCCAAGCACTTGGGCCATCCTCCACTGCACTCCCGGGCCACAGCAGAGAGCTGGACTGGAAGAGGAGCAACCAGGACTAGAACCCTGTGTGCCGGCACCACAGGCAGAGGATTAGCCTAGTGAGCCGATGACTATACTTCTTATGAATTTAAAGTATACATGATAGAGCTCTAGTGCATTTTTTTTTTTTACAATCTGTGCAAAGCCATTTGTGATTAACAAAACAACCATCTTCTAAGAACAAACTTCTAATGTGTGATACCAAGTTTCTCAATTCCAAGATCAAAGAGTAATAATAAAGTCATTTCTCCTTAGACCCTTTTATTTTATCCTATTGTTCATGGAATTTCAGAAACTTGTTAGGTAAAATAAATGTATAGCATGAGTTTTATTTTTTAAGTGTTGGTTTTGTGAAATTATGAAAATAGGACTTTGTGCATATTTTCATTTCTGACCTCTAGGTGGCAACCACGCCAAGCCTTGTGACAAGCAGCGCAGCCACTACCCTCACAGTCAACCCTGTCCTCCCTCTCGCCAGCGCCGCCGTGACCAATCTCTCTGTAACAGGTGAGCGGCAGCCAGGCTCTGAAGCTCTGTGAGAAGCTGCTATTAAATTGGGAATTCAGGCTCTGACTAAAGATATTCTTTTCTTGAAAGTTATATAAATACCTGAAGTTTAAAAAAAAGGCAGAGATAAATTTGTCAGGAAAAGTACTTTTAACCCAGAATTTTCTTCTTTTGTTCTTCTCCACAGCAGTCTCCCCTCCTCCAACACACATGCACACACACAGCCTGCAGTTTCCAGGTTAAGTACCTTTGTTGAGAGTACACATAGCATTCAGCATTTGAGCTTAGTAAGTAAACTCTTGGTGATTGATTAGCATTGTGCTGGGCACCAGCAACACAGAGTTTCTGCCTCTAAGGCACTTCCTAACAACCTACAGTCATCTGTCAAATTATGAACTGAGCTTTACCTTCCCAACAAATGATAAGTT
This sequence comes from Sylvilagus floridanus, assembly GCA_949820135.1. Classification (NCBI taxonomy): domain Eukaryota; kingdom Metazoa; phylum Chordata; class Mammalia; order Lagomorpha; family Leporidae; genus Sylvilagus; species Sylvilagus floridanus. The sequence goes on from OX463225.1 coordinate 128,879,189, forward strand.
ATAGTACGTTAGATCTAACAGTCACCATTTTCTGTGCGATTTCTATTGTATTTGCACAGAATAATGTTTGACTGCAGTCTTCTGACAGATGCCCTAGCAGAGGACCTGGCTAGGCTGTACCTTGCACCTGACCCACAGAAACTGTGAGATGATAAATTGTATTGTTTTAAGTTCCTGAATTTGTGGTACTTTGTTACACAACAATAGGAAATGAATATATTAATATTTTGTTTGTAAAAATGTTGTACAGGGCTGGCTTGTGTGATTGGATCTATAGGGAGGAACATAATCTTTTTTTTTTTTTTTAAGATTTATTTATTTGTTTGAAAAATCAGAGTTACACAGAGAGAGAAGGAGAGAGAGCAAGAGCGCGCGCGAGAGAGAGAGGTCTTCCATCCACTGGTTTACTCCCCAGTTGGCCTCAGTGCCCAGAGCTGGGCCCATCCAAAGCCAGGAGCCAGGAGCTTCCTCCAGGTCTCCCACACTGGTGCAGGGGCCCAAGGACTTGGGCCATCTTCTGCTTTCCCAGGCCATAGCAGAGAGCTGGATCAGAAGTGGAGCAGCTGGGACTAGAACCAGCGCCCATATGGGATGCCAGCACCGCAGGCGGCAGCTTCACCCACTACACCACAGCGCTGGCCCACATACTGATCTTTATATTTAACATTCATTGTTGCCAGTGAGAAGTGCAGTTTCAGTCTGTGTTTCTTTGCTAGTTTGTTTTTACTCTGAAAAACTTAAAGGATCTTTTTAGCCTTAGCATTTTGAAATTTCACTAGGAGGTTTCAAGGTATGGTCCTTTTTAAATTCATCCTTGTTAGCCTTTACCTAGCATTTTCCATCTGAATGAATGTTTTCCCCAACTTTGATAATTTATCTTTATTTAAGCAGTTTCTTCTGGCATTTGTTCTGTTTATTCATTTTGTGCCATTTCTTTTATGTTACTCTTTTCTCTTATTGGTGATTTGGGTTATTTATTCATACTGATAAGTACAAAGTCACATCACTTAATATCGGTAGTCTGTAATGTTTTTTCTGTCATTGTGTAGCTTTTCTGGGACTTCACAGTCTTCTCCCTGAATGGCAGGGCTGGCTGGCCATGAGCTGTGAATGCATGGAGCCCTGCCAGACTTTACTGCAGGGTGTATGAGTAAGTGAGACTTCTCCCTCATCATTTCCCAGAATTATGAGTCTTTACTTTTGCCTGCTGGAACTTAGATTAGAATCCTTAGCCATCTTCAGATTTTTTTCTTTAAGGAGTAGTAGAGACACGAGTTCTGCTCCGGTGAGGGTCTGGGGAAGGGGAGGAAAGGCCCACTGGCAGAGCTGGCGTGTGCACAGCCCTTAAGTCACTGTTCTCTGGCCCTGTTTGCATCAGCTCTGAGCATGGGCTCCACCAGAGCGAATCACTCCCACCTGCAACGGAGCCTTCTCCCGAGCTTTCCCGGACTGGGCTTGGTTTCTCCACCACCCAGTTGCATCCTGTTTCTTGTTTCTGAAAAATTTAGTTCAAGTCTCAAGCCTCCTGGTAGCTTTCCCCAGAGCTTTTGTATTTCTTTAGTATTACACCTAATGGGATTTCAGAAGCGAAGGGAAACACCATATCCTCAGTCTGCCATCTTCTAAGTAAAATCTTGCTTGACTGATACAGTCATCTTTATTATCCCATAGCACTTGGCACATAAAAGGTCCCTGGTAAACATTTATAGAATAAGTACAGAAATGATCTTCACTCCACTAGAAAAATGTGTGTTCTGCTATGTCCTAAAGGCTTGAGAAATTTCACAGCCCTTAAAAATCTCATCTAAACATTCCCAATTCTTTTTCCAAAATGTCTATAATGACCAAAGAGCTGATACCTCAAGATTATAAAGCAATTATAATTAGGTAGGTAACTAACAGCAGAGGCCCATGGTATAGGAAGCAAAAATCGAAAGAATTTTTTAAATTAACAGAATTAAAAGAAGAAATAGACAAGTTTGTAGTTGAAGGTATTAATATGAACTACATACCAAAAAAAGTCAAGGATATGCAAAGTTTGAATGACACTATCAAACAACATAACCTGATTGCCATCTGTCAATCTCTTAATCCAGCAGCAGAAGTAGATATGGAATCTCATTTCCTAGAGTGTTATCAGCCATTAAACAAATCTAAATGAAAAAGGATTAGAATCATACAAAATATGTTGTCTGATCGCAAGTGAGATAAATTGGAAATCAGCAACAGAAAGAAATTTGAGGAATTCCCAAATATTTGGAAATTTAACTTAGAGGCCAAAGAAGAAATAATAAGAGAAGTTAGCAGATACCTTTTAAATGAATGAAAACACAAGAAACATCTCAAGCCAATAGCCAAAACTTTCCTCTTAAGAAATTATAAATGAGGAACAAACTAACATAGCAAGCAAAAAGAAGGAAATAATAAGATTAGGGCAGAAATAATGAAATAGAAAAAGAAAGCAATAGAAAAAAATCAATGCAGTGTAGCCAAAAATTGATTCTTTGACATGAACAACAAAATGGACAGATAAGTCATCAATCATGAGAAAAAAGGGGAAAGATGAAAATACCACATCAAAAGTGAAACAGAGACCATCACTACTAACCATACAGGAATTTAAAACATTATAATGGATTGTTTTTCATTTATTGAGATATATTCAGGTTGTTTATTGAGTCTAAAGTGTGCAGTTCAGTGGATTTTAAAGAATTCACAATATGTGGAATGATTGCCTCTATCTAGTTCTATAATATTTCCATTACCCAAAAGTGCAACCCCATATTTACCCGTGTCTCCCCATTCAGTCTTTTTTTTTTTTTTTTTTTTTTTTAGGATTTATTTATTTATTTGAAAGAGAGTTACAGAGAGACAGAGGCAGAGAGAGAGAAGTCTTCCATCCTCTGGTTCACTCCCCAAATGGCTGCCAGAGCCAGGGTGATCTGAATCCAGGAGCCAGGAGCTTCCTCTGGGTCTCCCATGCAGCTACAGGAGCCCAAGGACTTGGGCCATCTTCTTCTGCTTTCCCAGGCCATAGCAGAGAGCTGGATCAAAAGTGGTGCAGCCAGGACTCAAACCAGCACCCAAATGGGATGCTGGCACTGAGGCGGTGGCTTTACCCACTATGCCACAGTGCTGGCCCCTCTCCGCATTCATTCTTGCTCTCCCCGCAGCAGCCACTAGTGTGCTATGTCTCTATTGATTGTCTCCTTCAGGCATGTCAGATTGACTCCTGTAGTATGTGACCTTTTCACTATATCAGGCTTCTTCCATTTAGCATATTTTTTAGGTTTATCTAATTACACAGTATATCAGTATTTCATTTCTTTCTCTGGCCAAACAATATTCTGTTGTTGGATGGATATGCCACATTTGGTTTCTCATTCTTGTGCTGATAAACATTTGAGTTGCTTCCAGTTTTTGACTATTTTGAATACCAACTGCTGCTGTGAACATGTATGAACAAGTTTTTATGTGGGCCTACTCAACTCTGCTGAGTAGATAGTAAGGAGTAGAAATGCTGGGTAATGCAGTCCATTGGAATATTAAACAATTTATGCTACAAAAACTAAGTAGCTTCGATGAAATAGATGTGTTCCTAAGATAAATTTATCAAAACTGATTGAAAAAGAATTAGGAAAATGTAACAATCTAAAGCAAGTAATTGAATTTTTAATTAAAAATCTTTCCACAAAAAGCACCGACAACTAAAGCAAAAAGAAATAAGATCGTATTAAACCAAGAAGCTTGTGCACAGCAAACGAATCAGCAGAGTAAAGAGCCTACAAAGCAGAGTAAGAGAGAATTTTTGCCAACTACTCATCTGACCAAGTATTGACATCCAGAAGATAGAAGGAATTCAAAAAACTCAGTAACCATGACCCAGGCAGTCCAGTTTTAAAATGGACAGCTGTTTATGAATGGGCACTTATCAAAAGAAGAAATATAATGGCCTTTGAATTTATTTTTAAAATCTTCAGCATCATTAGCAGTTAGGGAAATGCAAATCAAAGCCATACCATCTCACTCCAGTTAGAATGGCTATTATCAAAGAGACAATAACAAGTGCCGGTGAGGATGGGAAGAAAAGGGGTCTCTTAGACACTGTTGGTTGGAGTGGGAATTAGCACAACCACTTTGGGAAACAGTACAGAGGTTGCTCAAAAAGTTAAAAATATGACCCACCCGTCCCACTTCTGTGTATATAACCAAAGGGAGTGAAGCAAGCATTCAGAGAGATGGCTTGCACTCCCAAGTTTGTTGCTATAGTATTCATAACAGTGAGGATGCAGTGTCAACCTAGATGCCTATCAACAGAAAAATGGATATGAACATATGGTAAATATACACAATGGAATATTATCCAGTCTAAAAAAGTGGCATCTTTAGGGCATGCATTTGGCACAGTGGTTAGGGTGTTGCTTGGGATGCTCACGTCCCATATTAGATTGCCTGGGTTCGAATCCCAGCTCTGCTTCCAATTCCAGCTTCCTACTAATGTGCACCCATCTGGGAGTTAGCGAACGATGGCTCAAGTAGGTGGGTTCCTGTCACACGCATGGGAGAACCTAGATTGAGTTCTCAGCTCCTGGCTTTGGCCTGACCGCGCCCCAGCTTTTCTGGATATTTTGGAGAGTGAACCAGCAAATGGAAGTTCTTTGTCTCTCTGCTTTTCAAAAAAGTATGAAAATAGATAAATAAAAATTTAAAAAGAAAAATTTCATGAATAGAAGACATGAAGCCACTAAATGTAAAGTAACAAGCAAAAGGAAACATTAATTACCCTCATTTTATCATCATGTTAACTACATGCATTATATTATCACCCTGTGCCCCATAACATAATCAAAGGTTGTTTTTTTTTTTTTTTTTTTAAGATTTTATTTATTTGACAGGTAGAGTTACAGACAGTGAGAGAGACAGAGAGAAAGGTCTTCCTTCCATTGGTTCACTCCCCAAATGGCTGCAATGGCTGGAGCTGCACCAATCCAAAGCCAGGAGCCAGGTGCTTTCTCCTGGTCTCCCATGTAGGTGCAGGGGCCAAAGCACTTGGGCCATCTCTACTACTGTCGCAGGCCAAGGTAGAGAGCTGGACTAGAAGAGGAGCAACCGAGACTAGAACCAGCGCCCATATGGGAAGCCGGCGCTGCAAGCAGAGGATTGACCCAGTGCGCCACAGCACCGGCCCCCTCATAGTCTTCTTGAAAAATCTTGCCACATTGGGGTAGCATTTTGGTATAGCAGGTTAAGCCACTGCCTTTAGCACTGGCATCCCATATGAGCACCAGTTTGAGTTCTAGCTGCTCCACTTCCAAAGCTCCGGCTCCCTGTACCCACATAGGAGAGCCAGATGAAGCTCCTGCCCAACACAGCCCTGGCCACTATAATCGTTTGGGTAGTAAACCAGCAGATAGATTGATAATTCTCTCCCTCCTCCCCCACCGCCATTCCTGTGTGTGTGTGTGTGTGTGTGTGTGTTTGTCTCTGTCTGTCTGTCTGTGTCTGCTTCTACCTCTACCTCTCTCTCTTTCAAATAAAAGTAAATCCTTAAAAAGGGAAAGAAAAAAACTTGCCACATAGAAAAGCCCAGGCTCAGGCAATTTTAACAGAGAATTTTCTTGTATGTTTTTTTAAAAAATAACATAAAGCCCATCGTTGTCAGTCTTTTACAGAAAATAAAGGAGGAATGTTCCATACATGTATGTGTGTATGTGCTTAGTTATTTGAGAGACAAATTGGGGGTGCTGGTGCGGGGAAAGAAGACACACCCAGAGCGAGAGCTCCCATTCCCTGGTTCACTCTCCAAATGCCTGTGGTGACTGGACTGGACCAGGGCCAAAGCTAGGAGCCAGGAAATTAACCTAGGCCTCCTAAACAGGTGGCAGGAACTAGCCACGTGAGCCGTCACCACCGCCTCCCAGGATCTGCATTAGCAGGAAGTTCGAGTCAGAGCCACAGCCCAGCGCAGAACCCAGAGATTCCAGTGTGAGATAGAGGTGTCTTAATTGGAAGCATTTCTTTGTATTAGGCCAGTTCTTGCCCTAATACCAAAGCTAGGCAAATAAATCACAAGAAAACAAATTACAGACTCATACTCCTCACAAAAGTGTTTCTGAACTTCCTCCACAAAATCCTGGTAAGTAAAACCCAGAAACATATAAATCCACCAGGGGAGTTTTCCCAGAAATGTATGGTTGCTGAACATGAGTTACTAAAATACCTGTAGTAATGGAAGAAAGGACAAAACTACATGGTCATCTCACTGAACCCAGAGAAGGTATTCGACAAGATGCACAATCCACATAGTGAAAGGCCTTTGCCGGGAATAGAAGAGAGCTGCCTTACTGATGAAGAACACCTACTGAAAACCTACAGTGCAGCACACTGGAGAGGTGAAAGACCACTGTGTCCCCCTAAGACTGGTAACAAAGCAAGAGTGTGTGCTCTGGGCCGGCGCTGTGGCTCACTAGGCTAATCGCTCCGCTTTGCGGCGCCGGCACACTGAGTTCTAGTTCCGGTCGGGGCGCCGGATTCTGTCCCGGTTGCCCCTCTTCCAGGCCAGCCCTCTGCTGTGGCCGGAGAGTGCAGTGGAGGACGGCGCAGTGCTTGGACCCTGCACTCACACGGGAGACTGGGAGAAGCACCTGGCTCCTAACATCGGATCAGCGCGGTGTGCCAGCCGCAGTGCGCCGGCCACGGCGGCCATTGGAGGGTGAACCAAAGGCAAAGGAAGACCTTTCTCTCTGTCTCTCTCTCTCACTGTACCCTCTGCCTGTCAAAAAAAAAAAAAAAGCAAAAGTAAAAAATAAAAAAAAAGTGTGCTCTGTCAGACTTCTGGAAACCATCATACTGGAGGATGTGGCCAGTTTAGTGAGGGTGGGAAGAATGAAAGCCTCACAGTTTGGAAGCAGAGAAATTAAACTCTTTCTTAAGATGGTAGGTTTTTTTTTTTTTTTTTTTTTTTTTTTGACAGGCAGAGTGGACAGTGAGAGAGAGACAGAGAGAAAGGTCTTCCTCTGCCATTGGTTCACCCTCCAATGGCTGCCGCGGTCGGCGCGCTGCGGCCGGCACACCGTGCTCATCCGATGGCAGGAGCCAGGTGCTAGGTGCTTTTCCTGGTCTCCCATGGGGTGCAGGGCCCAAGCACCTGGGCCATCCTCCACTGCACTCCTGGGCCACAGCAGAGGGCTGGCCTGGAAGAGGGGCAACCAGGACAGAATCCGGCGCCCCGACCAGGACTAGAACCCGGTGTGCCGGCACCGCAAGGCGGAGGATTAGCCTGTTGAGCCACGGCGCCGGCCCGATGGTAGTTTTATTTGGCTTGATTTATAGATGGATTCAGCATTATCATAGTCATAATCCCAAAAACATTTTTTTAAGAAATTGGTAAGCTATTTCTAAAATATATATATGGAAGGGACCCAGAACAGCCAGAGCAGTTTTGTTGTTGTTGTTGTTAATTAATTAATTTATTTGAAAGTCAGAGCTACACAGAGAGAGGAGAGGCAGAAAAGGGGAGGGGGGTCTTCTATCCACTGGTTCACTCCCCAGTGGGTCATAATGGCTGGATCTGTGCCGATCCAAAGCTGGGAGCCAGGAGCTTCCTCCAAGTCCTCCCATGTAGGTGCAGGGGCTCAAAGACTTGGGCCATCCTCTGCTGCTTTCCCAGGCCATTGCAGAGAGCTGGATTGGAAGTGGAACAGCCAGGACTTGAACTGGCACCCACATAGGATGCTGGCATCACAGGCTGCAGCTTTTACCCGCTATGCCACAGTGCCAGCCCCAACCAAAGCAGTTTTGAAAAAGAATCTAATTGGAGACTCAAATGTCCTGATTTTAAAGCTTACTTTAAAATTACAATAATCAAAACAGTAAATAGTAGCATATAGATTAGATGGATTGAAATTGAGAATACAGACACTTTCAAATTTATACTTTTGGGAGCAGGGGGGTAGTTGGGGGAAGAACTCCATCATTGGTTCACTCCTCAAGTGCCTGCACTTGCACAAAATGGGCCAAGTCCAAGGCAGGAGCCAGGAATTCAGTCCAAGTCTCTGACGTGGTTACCAGGGACCCCAACTACTTGAGCTTTCACTGCTGCCTCCCATAGTAAACATTAGTAGGGAGCTGGAGTCGGGAGTCAGAACTGGAAACCAGGCACTCTGACATGGAATGCAGCGATCCAGCTGGCTTCCTAACTGCCTGCCCCTGTGCTCTGAGTTTTAACAGGTGTGTGAAGAAATTCCACAGGACAAAGACTCGTTGATAAATGGTTGTAAGATGATTGGATATCCAAAAGATTAGATTCTTACCCCATACTGTACATAGAAATTTACTAAACTGGATCCGAGACCTAGACAAAAAAACTTTAGAACCTAAAGCTTCTAGAAAAATACAGGAAAAAGTCTTAGTGACTGTGAGTTAGGCAAAGAGTTCACACATACTTGTACAGCACCAAAAGCACAATCCATTAAAGGACAAAATCTTCAGAAGACACCTTAAGAAAATGAAGACTATGTGTGTATGTACATGTACATATAGAACCTTTACATAAAGCTTTTTCCAATGTGCCATGCCCTGTAGGTTTCAGATAATTATTCTGATTAATCTTTTATAAAACGTTGAAAGTCTTTTATCTCTCACAAAATTGTTGCATTGAGAACTTACGTGAATTTATAATGTAAAACTCTTTCAAGCTCTCTATCCTAAGAAAATGCAACCAAGATTCTGCTCTGTACATAAATATGGTTGATTGGATCCTAAAACATAGAGCACTAAATTAAGTTCTGTCTAGTTTAGGTAAACTCTTTTTATAATTTTGTAGCATTTCCTGATAACTGAAATAAGAGACTTGTTCTATTATCATTTTTCATGCTTTTGCAGGATTGATAATATTACATGTTTTTGTTGGTTTCCCTGGATAAGAAAATAGGTTTACTACAATGGGCTTTTGGAGAGCAGATTTACATTACAAAATACTTAAATTTTTAGTGCAAAGAAGTCTTCTAGACATCTACCTTTAGTCATTTTTATACTGTCTCTGTGCGTGGCTGTCAGTTATTCTTAGGAAAGTATGTAAGTCAGTTTTTCTTGTCCTTGTTTTGATTTCTCTTTGGAGAGTACTGAGGAGATTTCTCAGTGAGAAGGATAATAAATTGGCAGTGGAAAACTGTTTCTGTTATGGTTATGTTATTGTTCTTATCTAACATAAGGTTCATAGCTTTTGGTTTTTTTCTTTTTTTTTAAGATGCATTTTATTTGAAAGTCAGTTACACAGAGTAGAGGCAGAGAGAGAGAGAGAGAGAGAGAGATGTCTTCTATCCACTAGTTCACTCCCCAATTGGCCACAACAGCCAGAGCTGTGCCCATCTGAAGCCAGGAGCTTCCAGGTCTCCCACATGGGTGCAGGAACCCAGGGACTTGGGCCATCTTCTAGTGATTTCCCAGGCCATAGCAGAGAGCTGGATCAGAAGTAGAGCAGCTGGGACTCGACCGGTGTCCATATGGGACGCTGGCACCACAGGCTGCAGTTTTACCTGCTATGCCACAGCGCCGGCCCCTAGCCTTGGTTCTAAAATGTTTGTGTTTGTGATTAATTTCCTTAGAAATACTAAACTGGGTTAATTTTTTTAAAAAGGGGAAATTTCGAGATGACTGGATGGTAGGTCAGTTATTCCGTTGACTCTAGAGTGTGGCTGATAAAGCAACCGTTCTTCCTAAACCGCTTCGAGAGAGGCATTTGCTGAATCAGTTTTCTTTTCAGGCACTACAGACACCACCTCTAACAACACAGCGACGGTGATCTCCACAGCGCCTCCTGCCTCCTCAGCAGTCACCTCCCCCTCTCTGAGCCCCTCCCCTTCCGCCTCAGCCTCCACCTCCGAGACATCCAGTGCCAGTGAGACCAGCACAACACAGACCACCTCCGCCCCTTTGTCCTCCCCTCTTGGGAGCAGCCAGGTGATGGTGACAGCATCAGGCTTGCAAACAGCAGCAGCTGCTGCCCTCCAAGGAGCGACACAGCTGCCAGCAAATGCCAGTCTTGCTGCCATGGCTGCTGCTGCAGGCCTAAGCCCGGGCCTGATGGCACCCTCGCAGTTTGCGGCTGGGTAAGGAGCTTCCTCATCTCAGTCACAGCTAAGAGACCGCTGGAGTCATCCCTGGAATTACTTATAGGGGAGACATCTCATCACTATCTGAAATGGAGGAGAACCTCCTTCATGCGATAATGTCTTTGAATTGGTAGTGCAAGAACCTTAGTTACAGTTGAACTTGAGTTTTCTGAACAGCTCAGAGAGGGCAGTAGCCATACCTTTGTTTGCAAATGAAGACACAGGACAGTAGGTTATTGATTGCCTCAGTGATGGGATGAGAAAGAAAGCCCCAGATTCCTAACTCATGTCCTGTGCTGTCTCCATTAAATACTCTCAGCCATCTGCTTTCTGATTCTCAAACATAGGGAGAGGAAGTAGTATTGAAATTCCCAAGTTTGCATTACTAATGTCAGACATCACATAAGAGTTGCCCTGTAAATATATGCTTTTTGCTGGAAATTTTTCTTTGGTTTTGGGGGAAAAAAGAATGAAGTAATTCAGAGGAGAGTCAGAATTACTGTAAAAGGTGTTCCTTGTGTGCAAATCATAACCTTGTTTGTACACATAGACAAGGAATGCACTAACTTGGAGCACCAACCAAACCATAGAAGAATATAGGAAAATGACCGAGATTTCCTTACCTGTCCCCAGTTGGATTTTCCTTTTTCTTTTTCCTTTGGGCATGTTGTCCAACTGACAGTTGTGTCTGCCTGGTAATAAAGGGGTCCCTCTTTTGGACTTACAGAGGTGCCTTACTCAGTCTCAATCCAGGGACCCTGGGTGGTGCTCTCAGCCCAGCTCTGATGAGCAACAGTACACTGGCGACTATTCAAGGTCAGTAGACTCCTTCCTTACTCCATGTTGTGGGGTGTGTGTGTGTGTGTGTGCGTGTGTGTGTGTAAGAAGCCTGCTTTGCTAGAGGTGATTTTGATGACAAGAGGGAGTTTGACGTTAACTTTTTCTTGAAGACCAAGAAAATGTCCTTGTGAAAAATCCTTATAAGTATAGAGTCAGTTTCTAAGAACAGGAGGTATACTAAGCTTGGTGTATTACTAAAAATCATGTTTTGTATGCTAATATTATCTTAGTGAATACACCTGGAGGCAGATTTTCCCCCCTGGTAAATTTAGCCAGGTGCTCATCTAAAACTTACAGAAAGCAAACTTGGCCAAGCAGGATTCTCCAGTCTCCATTCCACCCTCAAAGAGAGTCATGTACTGAAAAGCCCTGTAACAATTTAATGTGGAGCTCACAGGCAGGCTTCAGGGGAGCTTTTAATCCTCGTGGGGATCTGCCCTTTCCATGTCCTGGTCAGTGTAAAGTTAAGTTCTTTTGTTTAGACTGTCTTTTCCCCAAGTCCACTTGCGTCCCTTTCTGCTCTCTAGCATGTTACCCAGGACAGTATTCATTCTGTGTTTATATGTGAAGATGCTTACTGTTAGGTAATTCAGGGAAACAGTTTGAAAACCACCACTATGTTAATCAGAAAATGTGTTTTTCTTAAAATAGTGTGTGCTTAAATGACAGTTTTCAGGGCCAGAATAAGCTGGTAGCCACTTCAGTTAAGTGTGAAGGATGCTGTCTCTCATGGGGTCTTGTAGGGAATGTTAATTACACACAAAACCAGACCACTGACTAGATTGCCTTACGTTATATTGACTTTCTGATTGACTAAATCCTGCTTGAACTGATGGTTAGATCTGCAAGGATTTTGTTTTGAAATGGGATTTGTCGTCAGTCATTGTTTCCTTTGGCCTTAGGGAGTGTCTGTGAGGTGTGGGAGCATTGCAAAGGCAAAATGCCTTCCCAGCCCTCATTGTCCAGAGCGCAGATGCTCTGGGTAGATCCCGAATGGGCTATGAACAGAATCCTTGCAGGCTAATCCTCCGCCTGTGGCGCCGGCACAACAGGTTCTAGTCCCGGTCGGGGAGCCGGATTCTGTCCCGGTTGCCCCTCTTCCAGGCCAGCCCTCTGCTGTGGCCAGGGAGTGCAGTGGAGGATGGCCCAAGTGCTTGGGCCCTGCACCCCATGGGAGACCAGGAGAAGCACCTGACTCCTGCCATCAGATCAGCGCAGTGCGCCGGCCGCAGCGCACCAGCCGCGGCGGCCATTGGAGGGTGAACCAACGGCAAAGGAAGACCTTTCTCTCTGTCTCTGTCTCTCTCACTGTCCACTCTGCCTGTCAAAAAAATTAAAAAAAAAAAAATCACCAATCTTCACTAAAGCCAGAATTGTTGGATTTACCAAGTGTTCCTAGGCACATGAGATAAACTTGAGATTTAAAGATAGAAACACGACTCTGCTTTGTCAGAACTCCTGCAGCCCTCCTCCCCCCTAACCCACGCTGCTTGTGCTCACTGAATGAGGCCTTTCCAAGTCCTTCAGGGTGATCAGGGTTAGAAACTTCGGTGTAACTGAGCGAATGCACATTCCCCGCGGAGTTGTAGGAAAACTCGGTAGAGCTTTGTGGTGTTTGGCTTCTCTGGGACAATGTTAATATTCTCCATCCTGCCTGTTTTTGGGGTTTTTGTCTGTAGCTCTGGCTTCTGGTGGCTCTCTTCCAATAACGTCACTGGATGCAACTGGGAACCTGGTATTTGCCAATGCGGGAGGAGCCCCTAACATCGTGACTGCCCCTCTGTTCCTGAACCCTCAGAACCTCTCTCTGCTCACCAGCAACCCCGTTAGCTTGGTCTCTGCCGCCGCCGCGTCCGCAGGGAGCTCCGCGCCGGTAGCCAGCCTTCACGCCACCTCCACCGCAGCCGAGTCCATCCAGAACTCTCTCCTCACGGCCGCCTCTGCCGGCGGGGCGGCTTCCACCACCACCACCGCCTCCAAGGCGCAGTGAGCGGCCGAGCCGGGCTGCCGGGAGCCTTTCCCACCGCGCAGTGTGCTTGGGCTGCCAGCCAGTGAGTCCGCTGGAGCATGCGATCGGCTGCCTCGCCGTGCTGTGAGGGCAAGCAGACAAGAACGAAACACACGCCAGAGAAAAGGAGAGGATGGAGACGGACAGCATTTGCCTAATTTTGTAATGAAACACTGTCTTTTCAGGATTGCTTCATGGATTGAAGAACTTTATAACCAAAAATTAAAAATAAAAAAAGCAGAAACAAAAAAATCAAAAACAAACAAACAAAAATATAAGTTGAAGGACTACTTATCATTTCCAGCAGTCATGATGACAAGTTAAGGTGGGTTACCAATTCCAATATAGGAAGGGGATTTCTTGTTTGTCTAAATTTCTTTTTTTCTTAAAAAAAATCATTTTTATGGGTCTGTTGTACAGGCCATTAAGTCATAACAAGGTGTTTATAATCGTATCAATTGTGTTGGGGGTTCCTTTCTTAACTGGTACAATTTAGGCAGGCCTGTATTACTGTATCTCTTATTATTGCTGTTGTTATTGTTTTTATATATATATATACATATATATATATAGTTTGGACATGTTTATCTCTTGCTCCTGGATCCTGTTTCAGTGAGCTCCCACACTGTGGGGAGGGAGGGTTTCGGGGTAAGGGGAGACTTGTGTTCTTAACTGCGGGGAATGTTCTTGCTGGTTTCCTTATCCTTGATGACTCTTACAGAGGTGCTAGAAAATTATTTTCTTTTGCCACTTATGCAAGAGGCTTGGTGCAGAAGCTGAAGGCAGTGTGTGCAGACACTCCCGTTCCACACACGCCCCTCCCCCATCAGGTGGTGCCTTTGGAGCACTTTTGCGTGGGAAGGAATTCCTGCTGAACTGTAGCTCTCACTCACCCCCACATCACTGAATGACCCTGAGACCAGATCCTGCAGTGCGACAGTGCTGCTCTCTGCTACTTTCCACGGGAACAGCTGTGCGCGTTGGCAGGGCAGGATTTGGTTCCGAAGAGCAAAGACTACTGCAGACACCTGACTTGGTGGTTCTCCTGATTTCTTATCTCCTGAAAAATGCTCCTACTGTTGGTGTGTATGTGTGTGTGTTTGTTCCATTTTGTGGAAGTTGTTCATCCAAACACTTTTTAACTTACTTGGCAAAGAACAAAATGACTTACTGAGATTGGGAGACTTTTCCCTTCTTTTGTTGTCTGAAGAAATTCTGCTAGACTCTTTTCCGTCAGTTGTATATTCAGAAGAGGTGTGATGAGAGGAGTCCGAGGTTTCCACCTTCTCCTCGAGGGCGCTGCAGCCTGCATGTCCACTGGATAGCTTATGTAGCCCTCTAGCCCTGCGATTTTCCGGACTGAGGGGGCACTTGGTAGCCGTGCGTGGGCTCTGTGGAGTCTTCGAGTTCTCTGAGCAGGAACTCTGCACGCTCCTCAAGTGCCCCTGGTGTGGTCCTTTGGCTCCTGCTGGCTAGGTCTGCGTGGCAGTACACTCCTCTGACTGGTGTAGCAGCAAGCAGCTCCCGCTGTCATCTTCAGTGTTCAGGGTGTTTCTAGACTGTGTGAAATGAGCCCACTGAAGAGGAGAGCTTGTGAAAGTGGATGAAGAGGAAGGAGGGTAGTTTAGAGGTTGAATTCCCATTCTTGTCGGTGTACTGTTACCACACTCTGTTCCAAAAGTCTCCCCAGAGACTGGGTCACTGCAGTGCGGCGCGTGTGAGTTCCCCCTGGCTGGGGTTGAAGGTCCCCGTTTGGTGTCTGAGTGCTTGCTCGCTCGCGTGGCTGGCCGTCCTCAGACTGCACCTCCCCCCACTCCTGGGAGCTGGGGCTGAGAGCGCCTACAGGTCACTTCCTTTCGACTGCTGTGCCTGTGCCCGCTCGGGACCCGGGGTTCTCTGTCTTTCCTCTCCACTGCTCAGAAAGGAGTGATGTAGGGAGCATGTGCTGCTTCGCTTTGTGATTCAGGTGGGAGAGTCCTGTCACGTTGAAAGGGCAGAATGTGTTCAGCCCCTTTGAAATTCTTCCTCGTTCTTCTGCCTTGTTTTCCTTTCATGAGGCTGTTGATTGCCACCCTGAACTTCCTCCTCTTACCCTTGACCTCCCCTGAAACCCCTCTAAAATCAGTGAACTACAAGCAGGGAAACTAACAAATGTCCATCCACCCTTTTTGTGTGGTGTGTTTTTTTTTTTTTTAAACTAAGCTTGAACCAAAGTCAATTTTTAGCAAGCTGCTGTACTAATGGACTAGTTTATAACGTGCAGTTCAGACACATTGAGGAGATAGATGCTACTGACAATTTCTTTTTCATTTGTCTTTATTAATTTTATATAAAAGTTGCTGCTTGTTTTTAATCTTTTATGTTGGTAAATTGTAATATCCTCTGGGCAGACATGAACTTGATGTTTAACTAGTTTATATAGGTTGGTGTGTAAATAGAATGGCAGTGTCACTTCCTACATTCTCTTCTCCATGTGCTTTGTCTCTGTTGTAGTTCATTTTAGTCTTGTATCCTGACTTGACACGTCAAACTGTAGTCTGTGCACATGACTTTAGGGCTGTCAGTGATCCTGTAGCTGCCCGTAGTGCTAAGTCCCTTCCTTGGGAGGAGGGAGGCGGGGGAAGGGCTCAGGGAGGGAAATGCCAGTGCCCACCATGTATACATGGATTAGAGGTCATAGCGTTCATTCCCCAACATTGTTACCAAAGGAAGTGTCGCGTCCTGGGGGACTCCAGCCCCATGGGTAGGAGGAAGAGCAAGGAAAGGCGTTGTTGTTGTTGTTGTTGTTGTTGTTGTTTTCTGTGTGGTTAAAAAAACAAGCTACTTTTCCCAAATAAGAATCACTAAGAGACTTTAAGGAGATGCTGAGCTGTTGCGGTCAGGATGGCGGACTTTTATCCCCTGCCCTGGATTCTGTCAGCAGTTTGGGATATTCTCTTCTTTGTGCAGATCACTTGATGAGGGTAGACCTTAAACCAGCATGAAAATCGGCATTTAAAAGAAGAAATAAATCTGAAGACAAGGATGACTTTAAATTTTTTCTCTTTCACTTATTTAAAGATACATTGTGAACCGAAAGGTACTTTTACACATGTACACAGGAAACACTATCATAGCTCATTGGTGGGTGTTCAGTTTAAAAACAACTCCTCATCACTGTCCCTAGATATTCTACTGATTATATTGCTTCATGAACACCATAATCATTTTTTACTTTATATCATCTTTTTTTAATCATCTCAAGAAATGCTTCTTTAGTCTAATGAGCTATCCTAAGCTAAGGTACTCAGACTTAACTTTTAGACATCTTATATGGAAGAGTCTGGAAACCAAAGGGGCCATTTGACCAAAAAGAGGCTGTGATAGATAGAGTTTCTGTATTTCGAAAAGGAAAAGCCAGAGCGATCCTCACAATTCATCGTTTTATTTTCCTCTTAACATTTATGCAAGTTTTATTTTAGCCCTGAATTGGTGAACCTCATGTTAAGCCAAAGACTAGTTCTAAATGCATTTGCCCGTGGTAAGGACCCTCCTAGGGCATGGTGAATGTAATTGTTTGAATCCCGCTTCTCACAAGCAGTGCAGTGTGCTCGTGAACTTTATTTAGACCCTGTATAAATATGAAGTGCAGAGCAGAAAGACCCAAAAAGGGACTCTGCCTAGGAAGAAATCAAGAGCTGTGAGGTTTTATAGGCAGACTTTTAGAATTAAGAAAAAATTGTTTGATTCATTAATTGACACAATACATACTTCCTTTTATTTATTATCAGAAAGATCAGCACCATCCAGTTTGCTCTTGTTGCTAGAGAAATGGAACCAAAGGACTCCAACTTTCATTTTGTGAAGGGCTGCACCTCTTTAAACTTCATGGCAGCACTAGTAGGAATTAACAGTCTTTTTTTTTAAAGGGAAAATAAGATGAACTAAAATATGTTTAGTGATTCCTCTTGCCAGTTCTACATTGTTCATTCATTGTTGGAGGAAAAGCACAATTATGTCTTTTTATTATTTTTTTCCCATTTTGCCTCATTTACTTGGGAAGATAGAGGAAGCCTTGTCCATAATTATCCAGAAGCACAGATAATTGCTTGGCCCAATGTTTAAATTCAATGTGATATTTAACACTAAATTTTCTATTTAACTTTCTAGGAAAGCCAGATACAATCGCAAATATAGAAAATTTATGTCAATTTGTGAAATTATAAATCCTAACAGAGAACATTGCAGTTAGCATATATATATATATATATATGTATGTATTTCAAACGCTTGACTTACAAAAGATGCTCTGTATAGTTCATAGTCTAAGGTTGTTCCCCACCAAGAAAAAAGTAAGATTATTGAGCTCGGAAGGCAGACAGAGGAGAAGCCTCGTCTTTTGCTTCTCTCCAGCAAAGGAGAAATGCTGTCAAGGAGACGTAGGTGGGCACTGAACCTGGGGACGGTGCCCGAGAGATGGCAGGGACCTCCACAGGCCAGTCTGCAGTCTGAGAACCTTTGGTTAAAGAAGGACCTCAGTGATTAATTGGAAGAGTTTGGTCAGATGCTTTCTCATTAAATCAGCAGCTAATCTTGATGGATTTAAATTTTAATCGTTCCTCATTGCAAGATGATCAATACTAATGGGAGAAAAAGACCAACGACCTGAAATTTAAAATTACCCAAATGGGCAAGAAGTGATGGGTTGATTGCTCATCGTGCTTACGAGCTCACTTTTGTGTGTGTGTGTGAGAAGTATTTAGTGTGTGTCACTGTTCAGGCTGTTTTGGAGTCCTTTTCCACGAGGATGACACTGTATGGAATGGTAACTCTTTCCTCTTGCTTGCCTTCTCTTTTGAGAAGGGAACAGAAATCCTTCCTTGCGCTTCCTCTAAGAGGACTAAGATCAGCTATTACATAGGTTTGCACGGATGGCACACATGATGTAAATGTACACCTGGACAGGCATGGGATAAAGGCTGATGTGACTCCTGTTCTGTCTCATCCCTTCCTTAATCCAAAGCAATTCAGTGGGATAACCCTGAGATTTCTGGGAAGATACTGGGGAGGATTCCATCTGCATGGCAGGGAATTTGTTCTCAGAGTTGCCCAGCTTGCCCCCCATTTTCTCTGGTTTGTGAACTGCTACTTTTCCCCTAACCACCCTTACTCATGAAGTAGCCCCCTGGTTTGGTTTTTCTACTCTTGATCTTACCAAAAGTAGTAAACAGTGCATCTGATGTCGATTCTGTGCCCTGGGTCTCTCTTTCCCTCTTTCCTTCTTTCTCTCTGAACGGTGGTACCTTCACCTGTGAGGATAATGCTCATTGGTATCAGCTAGCTTCCGGCACCTTCGTAAAATACCTCAGCGTAGCTTAGCATTGTTGCAGAACTGGTTTTAAACTAAAAACCAAATAAATAAATGAACTTTATAAATAGTGGAAATAATTCTAGCCGTAGCATTTAGTTGAACTAATGTTTATTATGATCGATAAACATGACTGATGCTGTATGTATTTGGGATCCTGTTTATAGGTTACAGTTTATAGGGTTAGGGAGGGTTGGGGTGTGGAAAGAGAAGTTGATTATGTTAGAAGGAAAGTGTTGCTCGTGTGTGTTTGTTTTTCCTTATATCTGTCTTGCCAAAGGAAACTTGAGTTCCCCTGTGAGTGGATTTGGGATTTGTTGGCCTCTCTGTGGTCTGATCTCCAGCACAGTGTGATGGCATGCAGGTAACATTCGGGGTGTCCAGTAGGTTCAGGGCTCCTAAGGGCACATTGACATCCCTTGCTATGGCTGCCCATGACCCCCAGCCACTGCCAGCCCCTCCTAGTGATCATTACCTCTGTACATAGCAAAAGCTTAGATGAAGGATGAGTGTGTGGATGTCGGGGTGGTGGCTGAGACATAGAGGTGGAAGTAGATGTACCAGTTAATTTGGGGAGGAAAAGAATGGTGAGTGATTGATGTGTCTTTAATCTAGGAAAATTAAACAGGTTCTTTTTGTTGCCCTCTGTCAAGTTAATCAGTGTTGTGGAGAAGCCCAACATTTTAAAACCTCATTTCCTTTTCTCATACCAAGGCTAATTCTGCCTAAACCAAAAACACAAACAGAAAAAACCCCAAACTGAGAAGCTGAAAGCTGACTTGCTCACCTCACTCCTGCGAGGAGAGGTGACCTTTGCGCATTGGCTGGTTGATGGGAATGTGAATGAGAAATGATGCTGGCGTGGGAAACACTGAGAGCCCTTGGTGCCCATGCTCGGGGCCGGCGTCCCTGGCTCCCTGCGTTCAGATGTAAGCTGTATCTACAGAAAGGCTATTTCTTTAACTACATGATCCATCTCACAGAACTTAAGTGGGATTTGGTTTGGATACCAAAGACACTGCTATGTCATTGCTTATCCTTACATTTTCAAAACAGAGGCAAGAGGAGCAAAAGGCTGACGTTTGGAAAACTTCTTGCTTTGTCTCTTTGCTTTCCTTTTCCTTTCCCCCTTTTCCTACTTCTTACAGGAAGTCTTGGTTATTCTGGCTTTGGAAAAGAGATTTGCTTTCACGCTGCTGGCTCTGTTAAAAATGGAGGGTACTCCTTGTAACAGTGATGTTCTCGAATCGCTGAGAGACTTTTAGGAGGGCAAAAGATGGTAGTAGACTCCTTTCCTGTGTTTTCCTTTATCTAATACTTACAAATAGAACCAGTACAACCTATTTGAGTTCAGAAGATACATAGATGTGCTGTCTCTGTTGTCTCTTGTAAAGGATAAGCATTTTCAAGAGCAGGAATATGTGACAAAACCAAAATATCTTCCCTTACTCTCCCATGGAGCTGATCTCTTCCGAATGTTTTTATATGTGGGCTCGGGGGTGTTGAGTAGTTGGTTGTTTTGATGTGCTGTTGATAGGACCCAGACACGGAGAGAGGGAGAAGAAATATATTGCTCTTTGACTACTCCATCCAAAAGTGATCAGGTTGCAGAACTTTGCAAAAGCTTTGCTAATAATCTTTCTGTTCTGACATTATGTACAAGTGGTCTAAATATTGTGGAACTTTTCAAAGCATTAGGTAGGTTTATACGTAGGGTAATAGGGATATTGAACATAAGAGCACTTGAAATAAAAGTTAGGGGAGAGCAAGGTGTGTGTAATGAAACACCACTTTGAGCATGGAACTGATGCTCCCTAGGGCAGGGGAGGGAACATGTGGTTTATGACTCTCTGGTGTCCCTGAATGTGCCCATCTGCCCAGGGCTCCACCACCCAATGTCACCTTCTGGTGCAAACCCAGGACACTGTCAAAAAGTTAAGACCCTAAAGCTAACTTACTGTTAAAAAAAAAAAAAAAAATGCTGCCATCTGCTACAAAGTTTTCCCTTGTTTTCTTGGTTGACTTGTTCTTCATCGTTCCAGTTGGCCACCGCCTCACGAAAGCAGCGACCTTGGGTTCTTAAATATTATATCCTGAAGTCTGCGGGCAGACAGCTGGATACAGTGCTGTTGCAAAGGGAGACAGCCACACAGTGTAGTTCTTTGACGTTGGGATCTCTTTTCAAATGGTACAGGACAGAGGCAAGAGAGAAAGGACTCTGTGCTCCCTCCCAGCCCTAACAGTGTCTCAAGGTCTGAAACATATAGGAGGAAATGAATGCACTTTCAGAAGCGAAAATGACAGTGTCTGCCATGAAAGGTTGTAGTCGCAGGCATCGGGGTGCCGAGTCTTTGCTTGCATTCCCGCGTGGCTCTGCGGAAGGCACACGCCCTGGAGGAGCAGAGTGGACTAGTGCCAGCCCGCTTAGGCTGCAAGCTGCAAACAGTTGCAGGGAGTAGAAGGCTTTGCAACCATGTTCTAACATGGACTTTGGACAAGATTACTGGTGTGTCTCCCACTGTGAGACCAGGGAGAGGCAGGCTTCTTCCCGCCCCTAACCTCTGCTTGCCTGGGCCTGTGTGCATTCTCACTGGCTCTGCAGGGCCGCGCCTCCTCCGCGTTAGGCCACATTTCCATCTCGCTCATCTGCGGTGGTAGCGAAGGCTAGATGTGTAAGTGTGGGGCTGTGTCCCCACCACAAGTCCAGGAGCTGTTGTATACCTCATTTCTAACTCGTGACTTGCTTTATCTTTCTCTAAACCCTACAGAGTTGCCAAGTCCGCCCTCCCTCCTCTCAGCAGTGTTGAACTCTGGCCTATAGCATCAGGAGACCTGCAGCCAAGGGTGGGACCTCCCAAAGCCTCTGAATGTCGCTGCTTAAAGCTACTGCAGACTGAGGGCAAATTGCAATCTTGTACTCCTTTGTGTGGCAAGGGGTCTTCACAGGTCTTCACAGGTCTCCCACCATCTGCTTTCCTGCTCCCCTGCCTTGAGGGGCTGGCCAGCTTTCCACGCCCCCCCACCCCACCCCACCCGCATTCCTGCCTTGTCCCTGGTGGGCCAGAGACCCTCCCCTCCCCGTCCCTTCCCCTCGGAGGCCTCGGGGTTCTGTTTCCTTTCGGGACTTTGAGCAGAAGGGGAAACACCAAAGGCTCCTTTAAGCTGACTGCTGCATTCCACATTTCACTTTTCCCTGTAACATGACCAAAAATAACCCAAATATTTGAGTTCTTGATCCTTGATGTTATTATTATTTGACAATCTTCTCCCCGTGGGCTCTCTAGACACTGCGGCCCCAGCCCCTCACCTTTTCTTTGAATGTAGCCCCGGCCTCCCGTGCCCACCCCGTCCCGAGAGAGGCTCAGCCACGGCCTAGTGCTGCTGCTATAAGCCAGGGGAGGGTGGTTTCTTTGTTTTGTTTTGTTTAGTTTTTTAAATTTCCAGCCAAAACCAAAGATTTCTTAATGATTGTATAAACTCAAAACAAACAAAAAAACCAAAGAAAAGGGACGTCTTCAGCATCAGCCCAGTCTGTGGTGTCCTGGCACCTGAGGAGTGAGGCCAGGGCAGCGGGGGTCCTCTGAGCCCATGGAAAGGGCGCAGGTGCGCTCGGAAGCGGCCGGGCCCCTCCCCACTCGGGAGCACGCCCTGAAGCAGCTGGCATTTCTGATTTTCCAAAACAAAAGATAGAACCCAGCCGCACAGGCATCCACCTGCCGCAAGCAACCAGGGTCCTTCCTCACAGGGACTTCACCCAGGGCCTGGGGGGTGGAGCTGCTGCCAGACCGGCCTGGGACTCCACAGAGTGGGCGGAAGTTGAAGGCACTGGTGCAGGATTGGCTGCTCTGCTGGGTGCTTTAACCTCTGGGGGCTGGGCGAGTGCGCGCCCAGGGGCCCTTCTGAGCCTTTTTTTTTCTCTCTCTGTCTTTTCCTTTACTGGAACTGCTTGGAAGTGGCTGTCCTGTTTGTGAGAAAACATGCAGAAAGATGATCACGGCTTTCATTTCTCTTCTTCCTTTTTGCAGCACCACCGTGCAACTATGCATTGTATTTCACAACCTTTTGTGCTAGGTAGATGCCTGTGACTTTTTAACTTGGGGGGTGGGGGGATTGCAAACGAAGGAACTTTTTACATGGATCTTTTTACTCTCAGTTGATCGGGGGAGGGGGGGATTTGGTTCTAGGGTCATACAAGCTCTATCCCAAAGCAAAATCCAAATGTTAATAATATTAGCCTGATGCAGATACCAAAGATAATTTCTTTCCTGCAGAACCTTAGACTTGTGTATTAAGTACGATTACCCAGCACTTGCATTAGTCTAACCTCAGTAATTCCAAAGCTTAGATGTATATTTTGGTATATTTCTGGGATATTAAAAAAAAATGTCGTTTAACTTCTTGTTTGTTTCAGTGTAATGCTCTTAAAGTCATAGCATGAAAATAATTGAACTGTCCTATTCTTAGTAGTTTGAAATAATAGTATTTTTGTATGTTTTGGGTGTGTCCATGTATGTATTAACATAACAGTTTTCACTGCCTAGGTGTTCATAATAAAAAAAAAATGAAAAAGTTCCGAGTGTACATAATATTCAATAACTATCTTCCACCAGGTGTCAATTTGGATCGCATAGTCGCTGATTACTGCTCCCAGCTGGGATTTTGTTTTGTTTTAAAGAGACAGTAATCATGTTTTTCTAAAGATGTTTTCCTTCTCTTTGTCTTTAAATAGTTTACTTATCCCACTTTTCCTTTCTTCCCTAATTTTTTCTTCCCAAACATTGATTCAGGGGTGTTTTTCCACTGTTGTCAAGGGGGGAGGGGGAGCCAAGGGCATTGGCTCCTTGGCCTCCCCAAGCTTTTTGTTAGTTGTAATTTAAAAATGTGAGTTTGAGTTCTTGGTGGAAACTGAAGATGTGCTGAAAATGATTCTTTCCCAGCTTGTCGCAGCTTTAAGGAGGCAGTGAGGGTTCCCGATGGTTGCTGGGAGTCCTCTCACGGTGCCCGTAGGTGACTCTTGCCATGTGGGTGGCTGTGGTGCAGCCTCTCCCCTCCGACAGGGACGTTTGCTAAGAATCGCCTGGTAACTGGACTCCGGGAGGCAAGGCTTGGTCCTCTGGGTCTTGAAAACCTGAAACACAAGCAACTTCCATTCTGGGGAATTACAGCTGATACCTCCTGAGGCCTGAGGAAGTGGTGGGAACCTGAGCGGTGCTGTCTCTTTAAAAAAAAAAAAAGTGCCCTTTCTATGATCCCCCCTCCTGGGGCTGCCTGCAGGGGCCTGTAGGCTTGGGAGAGGTTGTGTAGGTGACAGTGAATCAGAATGAAATGGTAGATTTTGTGTAGATGCATTTGTCTGCTGTAATTTTTATATATATATTAAACTGACTGTAACTGTACAGTTCATTTCTGTTGTAAAACATCATTAAACCATTTTCCAAGTGTTTTCACAAGTTTGACTTTCTTGGGAGTTGGTATCCTGGATGCTCCCCGGAGCCCTCCAAATGATTTTTCCAGCAGGTGCTCTCAAGAACCCCAGGGTCACTGTAGCAGATTGAGGGCGCGCACGCGCGCACACACACACACACACACACACACACACACACTCTGGCTCCTACCTTTCAGGCTTCCTCCTGTGCTCCACAGGGAGCTGTGGCCTCCACATTTCTCCCCCTCCCCACCAAGCTCCCCCCCCTCCCCCCCGCATGGGGCCGCAGAACCCTGGATGGAGTAGCCACAGTCTCCTTCAGACGCCCGCCTGTGACAGACCCTTGAATGATCCTGCAAGAAAACTTCAGAGCCCCACCTCCGTATTTGACTGCAGAACTGGGATTGAGCTTGACTTGTCCCGATGTATTGGTTAAACTGCCGTGACCCTCGGTCAAGCATTTCTCGCCAAATCCTGACCATTGATTGGGCGGTGGGAGTGGGGAGGGTCCTCGGGAGGAAGCTGGACCTGAACTTGGCACCTGGTCCTCTTGTTCGATGCTTCCACTTCCAAAAATACAAGGGTACAGCAAAGCGCTTCTCAGAGTACAAGTAAGAGACGTTTGTTTTGGTATAAAAAGTCTTTGAAATCCATGCGTAGTTTTTTTTCTAGTATTCATTTTTCACAAACTTTCTAAAGACTCTTCATATTCATGAATTTCAGAATTGTTGGCACCAAAGGAAAGCTGTCTTGTCATTCCATTTTTGAAGTGCCCTTAAAAAATTCACTGATTTTTGTAAAAGGAACACTTGAATCTGAAATGACCACCCCCCCCCCCAGAAAACCCTCAGCTTTAGGAGCACTTTTTTTTTTTTTAAGACAGAGTTAGAGACAGAAAGAAACGTCTTCCTTTGCTGTTGGTTCATCCTCAAAATGGCTGCTGCAGCCGGCACACCACGCCGATCCGAAGCCAGGAGCCAGGTGCTTCTCCTGGTCTCCCATGGGGTGCAGGACCCAAGCACTTGGGCCATCCTCCACTGCACTCCCTGGCCACAGCAGAGAGCTGGCCTGGAAGAGGAGCAACCGGGACTAGTACCCGGGGTGCTGGCGCCACAGGTAGAGGAGTAGCCTAGTGAGCCGCAGTGCCGGCTGAGGAAAGGCTTTGGGTCGTGGGCCCTGAGAGTTTGCTTCCTGCTCCCCTGACCCACCCT
This sequence comes from Sylvilagus floridanus, assembly GCA_949820135.1. Lineage (NCBI taxonomy): Eukaryota > Metazoa > Chordata > Mammalia > Lagomorpha > Leporidae > Sylvilagus > Sylvilagus floridanus. Next base: position 128,904,132 of record OX463225.1, read on the forward strand.
GACTCACAGGCTGGACGGAGTGGCCATCCTGTGGAGGGCCCAGGTGCTAAGCCAAGGACCAGCTACCCCCCCCAACACACACATACACACTGCTCCCGCGTCAAAGGACCTCATTTCATCCCTTCCTGTTTAAATAGCTAGTGTTTGCCTTTGCAGATTTTCTTAAAGTAATTTCAGCATAAGTCCTGTGGTAGGCCCGATGGCGGGAGGAAAGGCCGGGGAACCCGTTAGCCACGTGCCAGGAACTGAGGCTAAGCCGCAGCTGCCTGCTGGGTTCTGTGCCCCAGGGGCCTCCTTCAAAAGGCTGTCACTGGAGCCACCTGCGGAGCGGGCGCCTTTCCCCTCCACAGGCTGGGGTGGCGCTGGAGGATGTCCTGGCTGGGAACTCAGTAGGAGGTTCACAAAAGCAGTTGTTGATCAACAACTGGAAGTGCCTGGCTTGGAGCCAGCACACGCATCACACGTTGTCCAGGGGACAGAACACAGCCCAGTCACGCAGCTGGCCGAGCCTTGGCTCACTTGTGCAGGGCCTTCTCCCTGCCACGCCTGCCTGCGGGGAATAAGCATTGCTCTGTAAGTCAGGAGCCTTGGATCCCACCTCTGATCAAACGGACCCACGTTAAACCTGAGTTAGTAACATAGAAGTGATAACACTGAGAAATGACCGAAGACTTTCCTGATTGCAAACACCCATCCTCACGTCTTAAGATGGGAAATAGCTGTGTCTTAATGGATCTTATGTTGAGTGGTTTTAAAAATATTTACTTGAAAAGCAGAAGGACAGAGGGAGAGACAAGAGAAAGCTCTTCAGTCCACTGATTGACTCCCCAAATGGCCCCAACAGTCTTTCCTAGGCCAGGCTGCTACCAGGAGCTAGAAACTCCATCCAGGTCTCCGACATGGGCCTAAGTGCATGGGCCATCCTCTGCTGCTTTCCCAGGTGCATTAGCAGGAAGCTGAATTGGAAGTGGAGCAACCAAGACTGGAACAGTGCCCCAGTATGGGATGCCAACATTGCAAGGTGGTGGCCTAATCCCCTGAGCCACACACAACACCAGCCGCAGAGCCAGTTGTTCTAATGGGAGCACCAGATTTCAGTTGCACAACCCAGTGAGAGAATCCGCTCAGGAGACAGTTACAAACTGAACGCCTTCTGTCTGAACTGCTCCTGAGTTACACCTGTCTGGTTGTGATGTGCATTGCTCCTGGTAGAATCCCCAGACTTCAGGGACTTTCAGCAGTCATGGCCTTGAGTGTGTAACTTTGGAAAAAGTCACAGTACAGGTCTCGAAATCTTGGCGTGAATGAAGTGCATGGGGAGGCTTGATGAGTGGGGGCCTTAAAGATGGGCAGCGAAGCTACAGGAGATCCTGCTGAGATGGAGCCTCCCATCGTGAGGAAAACTGACCCAAGAGACCTCTGTTGGCTTCCAACCCTGTGGACTGAGTCATTCTGTGCCATGGCATTAGCTGCTATTGGCCACTCCTGGGCCCCCTGTGCTCACGGTGTCAGTGTGAGGCTGGCTCTCCTCGCTGCTGCTTGCTCTCCTGCATCCCGTGAACTTGGGCACGTTGGAACAGGGAGCTCCCTTCCCGACATCCTCTATGGGTTCTGGTGTAAGGCCCGGGCTCATCCTGACAGTACCACACCACGCCCTGCCCTCTGTCCCGGGGCACAGCCTCCCAGCCTCAATGTCACCCTCACCCTGCCTGTGCAACGCGCCCCCGTGGCTGCATTCCGGGCGCCCCCCCCCCCCCCCCCGTGCTGGCCTGGGCTTCCTGTTCTCTCACGGGAATCAGCAGGGGTGCTGTGCTGATTGATGACTTCAGCTGTGGAAATCAAGTCAAAATAAGGCGGCATTTTCACGGAGGCATTTATTATGCAAAGTAGCAAGACTTCAGCAAGCCAGTATAACTTAAAACCAAGCAGAGCAGAGAGGGTTCTCTGTCCGTGGCCTTGTGCCCTTTTACAAGGCAGTGTCCCGGCAGGACGTTGAGGTTCTGCTGTGGTGCCAGCGCCCACCGGGTCATCATGGGCCCGCGTGTCTTCCTTTGAGGTCTTTGCAGGGATGGGTTTGTTGTTCAATCAGAGGTGACGCAATTCTGCCCCCCTCCCTGGCACCTAACTCAGCCTCAGCGGTGACACCTGCAGAGGTCTTTAAACCTGTTTGTGAACAACTCCTGAGAGGTTCCTGAGAACCTTAGGCCCACAAAGGCAAGGACAGTCCCCAAGGTGCCTGGCCCACAGATTGCATGGTGTGGAATGCAGGCCCAATGGACGGAGGTCCCCTTCCCAACACTTGCCTTGCCCCAGACCTTGGCCGCTTAGCACCTCCTTGCCATGGTCACCTGTAGCAGGTGCACACTCGCCATGGTAGGCACCGCTCGGCCCCATTGCAGTTGTACTGAAATGCGGGTAAGGCAGACAACGGAAGCCAAGTTTACAGCACGAGCGAAGCCACTCCCATCTGGGCGGAACCGTGCAGACTCAGGAGATGTGCTGCCGTCTTGGGTTTCTCGGGAGACTACAAAATGCAAATTTACAAATGAGCCGCAAGAGAGTGTGCCGTTGTCCAGGTGAGAGGCCAGACCCGACCCAGGGGGACAAGGTGGGGAGGCGGTGCGTGGAGGGAGGGGAGGGTCCCTTAAAGAGTACAGAGGCCATCCTCTCCTGTGTGCTGGGTTGGAACTGGATGTGACGTGCTATGACCCTAACTACCCTGTTCATCAAGAGCAATCCTTGGGTGGCTGGAAAGACAAGTGACGCCGGTAGTAAATGCTTCTTCCTGTGTCTGTCACAATCTGGCCGTCTGCAGTGGGGCCTGTCAGTGGCGCCGTCCCTGGCCATTAGCGAGGGGGCAGGGTCTGCATGTGGAGGGCATCGTAGGTGTCCTTGGTGGCTGCGCTGAGCCCCTGGTGAAGACAGCAGAAAGGAAGAGTTGCCAGGAGCCCACGGGCACGAGCCCACCCGAGACCAACAGATGTCTCTGCAGCCCAGCCCCAGTTGCAACCTCCCGCGTGGCCAGGGGCCCAGGAGGGAACCCCATGCCCTGCAGGCAAGGAGCCTCCACCGGGATGACTTCCACATCCCCTGCAAGTGGCCTGGTAGCAATTTCGTTTCCCCAAATTCTTACTTCTCTTCCCAGCTTCCCCAGTGCTGGGCCCTACAACCCTCGGGCCCAGCCAACTTCCTGTTGGACCAAACAGGAAGCGGCGGGCGGGGGGAGCGCTCCACCTCAAACACTGAGCAGAAACCCGGTGGGGCAGGGCAGGAGTCCGGGGGAAGGCTCCAGGCCTGCGTCAGAGAACCTACAGTCCCTGGTCACCTGGACGGACAAGGGGCTTGGACCTGGTGCGGGGGAGAGAGGGGTGGCCCCTGTCCAGGCCTGCCTGCTACACTGTTGGAGTCAAGGCAGCAGCAGCCACTCACAGGCTGGTTTCGGGGGGCCCTTTGATATCGCTGTGAACTCAGGCGGGAAAGGAGCCAGAAAAACAAATGAGGATACCCTGGGGATGCGGTGTAGAGAAGTAGGTTGCCTACTCCTAGTTTGCATAATTATGAGCACTGATTTGCATACGCCAGGCACCTGACTACAGTCACATGTTCTTTCTGAGGCTTCCCCACCCATCCCATCTTCTATAGACCTGAGGACACACAGGGTTCTTGCAAGGGCCCAGCCCAATGGACAGAGACAAAATTACTCCTGGGGCCCCTGCACCCTTAGAGAGACCTCGCCTGGAGGCCCGCTGTGGCCAAGCACGCCTGCGCCCAGGACCTCTTGGTTGGCACCAGGTGATTTGCTGAGTGCTGGCGTCCCAGCCCTGCCCCTTCTGGGGTTACTGGCAGTGGAGTTGCCACTGGCCTGCATGGGTGCCCCGGGCTTGCCAGCAGGAGCTGGCGCCACCAGCGGGTCCAACGCGGAGAGCCTTCAGACAGTGCCACCCCGGGAAGGAAGCCGCAGCTCCTACCTGGTAAAAGCCATCGTGCCCCTTGCCCCTGCGCCGCTGGTTCTGTGGGAATGAAACAGGGGGGAAAAAAAAAAAAAGGTTAGAAAGGCAGGCGGTCAGCGGTGGCATTCCTGCTCCAGGGCCCCAGGCCTGACCTTCGCCTCTGGCTCCCCTGGGGACTGGGTGCCTTCTGCCCTGCTCAGATCCTTGTTCCCCTCTTTCCTAGCAGCGTGGCCCAGCGCGAGCATCGTAACTGCGATGCCTTGCAGGACACACGGTTCTCAGCCAGTTTCGTGGACGCACGGTCTATGCAGGTGCGCAGGCCTCTGGCTTGCAGTTCTCTTCGCCATTTTGAAATGCTTTATCGCTTTTGCACAGCTGAGACTGCCAGTACCATCCGATGGCTTTTGAATGCCAGCCCTTCGCTGGCATCTGAGGCCCCGGGGGAGCTGAGTGCCTGTGCCCTTGGCAGGTGATAGGAGGCGTGCAAAGGACATGGGGTCTGCAGCAGGGACTGAACGTAAGCAAGGGCAATGCTGAGGGCCGGCGCCGTGGCATAGCGGGTTGAGCCGACACCTGCGATGCCCATCCCAAGTGGGCACCAGTTCGTGTCCCGGCTGCTCCACTTCCATTCCAGCTCCCTGCTAACGTGTGTGGGAAAGCTGCAGGAAATGGCCCACGTGTATGGGCCCCTGTCACCTACGTGGGAGACCCCTAAGAAGCTCTTGGTTTCTGCCTGGCCCAGCCCTGGCCATTGCAGCCATCTGGGGAGTGACCCAGCGGATGGAAGACCTCTGTCCCTCCCTCTCACTCTATCTCTGACATTCAAATAAAAGAAAGAACTCTTTAAGAGAAAAGAGCAACACTCAGAGTGGGCAGGTGCAGAGGTTAAAACGTGGCGTGGGACGCGCGCATCCCAAATCAGAGCTCCTGAGCTCAGGCCCTGCTCTGCGTCTGATTCCAGCTCCTTGCTCACGCAGGCCCCGGGAGCCAGCAGGTGATGGTTCAAGTACTTGTGTCCCTGCCACCCATATAAAAGACCTGAATTGAGTTCCCGGCTCCCGACTTCAGCCTGGCCCAACCTCAGCTGTCGCAGGCATCTGGGGAGTGACCCAGCAGATGGAAAATCTATCTCCATCTCTGCGTCTCTCTGCCTCTCCAATAAAAAAAAAAAAAAAGATAATAAAAATAAAGAAAGGAACCACACTCACCTCGCCTTTCATGCCGATCTCACTGTAGGCCTCTGCCATCTTGTCTTTCTGCAGTGCCTGGGAGAAGAGGAGGGGGAGACGCTGGTGGGACTCTGCGTAAAAAAACCCTGGGATCCCCGACAACTTGGGAAGGTACCCCCACAATCAGAAGCACACAGGGACCCCCGGAATCGTTTACTTTGAGCAAGTCATCATGTTACACATGGGTCCCACACCATGGGCTGTGCATGAGCCCGCCACAGGAGGGAGAGAGGTGGCTCCCCTCCCGGTAGGTACCACCTGCAAGGGTCCCCTTCGTGGTGGACACCTAGCAGCAGCCAGAAAAAAAGAAAGATGATCGGGTTCACCCCCAGGATGGAGGGGCTGACCCTGCAATGAGAGAAAGCGCTGGAGACACCCCCCCAGCCCCAGAGAGAGCGGCCCCATCCCATCCTGATCTTGCTGTCTTCCTCCCAGCCCTCCGCCCGCTGGTGGAGCCGAGAACTCCAGCAGCAGGGCTCTGGAGCGGCCGGCAGGAGAGCACCTGCCGCAGGCAGCGAGCCGGTGAGGTGTCCCTGGACTCAGGGAAGGGACGGCCAGGCCAGGACACAGACCGGGGGGCGCAGAGCAGGGCCCTCCTGCCAGCCCGCCTGCAGCCCTGCCCCGTCAGCTTGGCGAGGCGAGACCACTACTCACGTTGTACAGGCCTTCCTGAGGGTTCTTCCTCCTCTGCTAGAAAAGACATGGGGGCAGTGGGGGAGGAGTTAGAAGGGGAGGAACAGAAATCCAGGCCTCCAGGACAGCCGGCCCCATCCGCCCCCTCTCTCCCCAGCTCGGCTATCAGCCATGCAGGTGCCTGAGCCGTCCAGCCACTGCCCAGGCTGCTGTCGGGGCCCCAGCAACCTCCCCGGCTCCTACTTGGTGATGCACACTGGCACACCCACCTCACCCCCGCGTGGGGCCTACCCAGTCCCGGCCTTGCCCAGGGCAGGCCTTGCTGACGTGTGTCGATGGCTGTCCCCTCCCAGACATGGCGCCACACATGTCACAAGCTTATAAGCACCATGCACCAGAGAATGGCCCCCGTGTCCTTGTAGTCCAGCCAGGGGACTCTGCTCAGTCACTCCAGCAACAACACAAGGCTCAGAGGACCTGAGCAGCTGCGGCCAGAAACCATGGAGGACCACCTGGTGGCAGCAGGCGGTCCAGCCCTCCTCTTAGATGGAGGCGGCCCTGTACCAGCCGGCCGTATGCACCTGCTCCCCTCCTCACAGACAGAGGCACCCGAGCTACTGGGCTGTAACTCCCCAGAGGCAGCTGGAAACCGGATTCCTAGCCCTCTCTGTGTGGACTTCTTCACCATGCCTTCCTTCCGGGGGGGCCCGTGGCACCCCGCTGTGTGCACCTCAGGGGGCCAGGGGCAGCGTGAGCTCCTTGGTGGATGGGGCCTGGGCACGGGGGCTGGCGTGCTGCACGGGAGGCCCCTCATGACGTAGAGGACGAGAAGGGGCAGCAGCAGGTGGCACCGCCGCCTGCCCGTAGGGGCGGGTCTGGCTGCAGCCGGGGCCCCCACACGGGTGCCCAGGAGGAAACTGCCCACCTGTTTCCCCCCCATCTCAGGGTCCCGGCCCCGCCTCTTGTCCAACACGTCGTACTCCTCTCTTCTGCCAAGATTGAGTTCCTGAAACAGACAGGCAGCAGTCAGACCCTGGAAGGAGGGCCCCCCCCCCCCCCGGGGGGTCAGCTTAGCTTCCTGTTCAGGCGGCTCAGGGATAAATCAATCAACGGAGCAAGGTCTGGGGAGTGGGGGCAGGGAATGGGAGTAACTAGCCCATCGCGGTGACCATGGACAGGGTCCCCAAAGGCCCCCTCCCCTCCAGGAGGTTGTCACTGCTTGCTGTCCAGCCTAAGGGGACACGTGATCACATCTCACCAGAAAGGGGAGAGGCTCAGTGAGGGTAACCCACCCAAAGTCCCAAGAAGCGTGAGAGCGGTGCACGTCGGTCCAGAAGATTCGACTGGGATCCTCCCCGCCCCCTCCCCCCCCCCAGGCCTTGGCCCATGGCGGCCCGCTCAGGGGCGGGCGCAGGACCTCACATGTGTGACCCTGGCCGTCTCCAGGTTACCGGTTAGAAAACAGGCTGAAGCCGGCACCGCCTGTCTCAGCACGGCTGATCGCGTGTGGCCGGCACGGGAGTGACCCTGGGTCCCAGGAGAGGCCCGCACAGGACATGGCCGTCCGCGAGGGGAGCACTTACGTTGTAGAGCTGGGTGTGGCCCTGCGGGGACACGGGGACATCTTCACCCCTGCCGAACTGGAACAGAGATTGGGAGCACGTCACTGCTGGACACCGGGGGTGGGGACCCCGTCCGCAGCCTCCCCCCTCCCGCAGCCTCCCCCCTCCCCAGCCTTGTTCCTCCCGCGGGGTCCCCAGCGGCCCCAGAGCTAGTCTCCAGGGACTCAGAGGACAACCCAAGTGGGCGGCGGCTGCACAGAGCCCCACCTCCCATCTTGGTCTGGGGCAGGGTCTAGCACCCAGCTGCCACCTGCCTGCCCCGGGAGCCCCTGAGTCCCAGCCGGGGGTCTGGAGCAGGCACCACCTCGCCCTTCTGCAAGGTGCTAACAGAGGCTGAGCCCTGGAAAACACCCATGAGATCATCCAGGCTGGGTAGCGTTTTCCCAAGACACCCCCGCCCCCCCAAGTGTTCTAACAGCAGCCTGCACCAGGCTCTCCCTCCCACCAGGTTCTGCTCAGCCAGGCCCCTGCACCTCCTGAGCCCACCCAGTGGGTACGTGTCCCTTGCTCCTGCTTTGCCCACGGACGCCAAGCCCCAGGCACAGCCCCAGCCCGAGACTTCGCTACACCAAGGCCCCTCTGAAGACTCACCTCGTGGGGGAGCCCCACCTCTCGCCCCCCACCCCCGCACACGAGCACCCACCTTCGCTCTCAGGTACAGGGCGGTGACAATGACACCATAGAGGAAGAGGATTCCATCCAGCAAGTAGCAGAGTTTGGGATCCAGCAGGCCAAAGCTCTGTGCCTCTGTGCCGGGAGAGAAAGGTGGTCAAGGCCAGACCCAGGGTGGCCAGCTATGTCCCCACCCATGACCAGGAAACCAGAGCCAGTCCCCAAACCCGCACAAGGCCACGCGTCTGCTTCCCACCCCAGCAGCTCCTGGCTGGCCTGCCCCAGCGGCAGGCAGGCGGGGTGGGAATGAGGTGGAAGGCAAACCCCGCCCCAGTGCAGGACTTCTGCCCTGGGGCAGCCCTGCTGCGTGCGAGCCTCACGTGGCGGCCTGGGAAGATGCCAAGTTGGCAGAACGGCCCCATCCGAACTCGGTGTGGCTCCTGGGTCCTCCCCTAGCGACAGCGGCGGGGAGGCTGGGCTCAGAGACTTGAAGGCCTGAGGAGGTCCTTCAGCATCCACGCACCCATTAGGACAGTGAGAATTCGGAGCACTCTCCCCCTCTGGACTCCCTGATCCCCTCCACCCCCACTCACCCCCCCGCAGGCACCCTCCCAGCAGGCAGTGGGCTCTGGTGCTCGGTAGGGAGCAGGCAGAGATGTCCCGGGAATCCCACCTCCACCTGCCCAGCAGTCCTGGCTCCGTGGCCCGAGCCAGGGGTGCCCCCAGCAGACGCACCCTCCAAGCCCAGCACACACTGTTCTCCCAGGCCGCTGGCCTCTGTGCCTTTTGCCATGCCCTGCCTTTCTCTCTGTGAAACTGGTTCATGCCCGCTAAGTGCTGCGGTTAAATAAAATTAGCATTTTCACTCGGAAGATCTCCACACCATGAGTGAGGTGTGGCTTTTAGCCTCCACTGCACTTCCTACTAGGCGAGTGTGCAGCCACTCAACTAGGAAACCTGGGTGCAGTGTCCATCTTACTTGGTTCCTTCCTGGGAGCCACCAGAGCACCAAGCCAACCCCTCAGTGGCAAGGCCAGGGCGCCCTCTGGTGGCCAGATGCGGGCCTACACCAGGGCAGGGAGCGGCTGGGTATTGGCTTTGGAGACTGTCTTGTCCTTACAGCTCTGTCACTTGGACGGGTCACCCTCTTTCTTTCTTTCTGACAGGCAGAGTGGACAGTGAGAGAGAGAGACAGAGAGAAAGGTCTTCCTTTTCCATTGGTTCACCCCCTAATGGCCGCTGCGACTGGCGCACCGTGCTGATTTGAAGCCAGGAGCCAGGTGCTTATCCTGGTCTCCCATGGGGTGCAGGGCCCAAGCACTTGGGCCATCCTCCACTGCACTCCTGGGCCACAGCAGAGAGCTGGACTGGAAGAGGGGCAGCCGGGACAGAATCCGGTGCCCCGACCGGAACTAGAACCTGGGGGGCTGGTGCCGCAGGCGGATTAGCCTAGTGAGCTCTCTCAGCTGCTCTTCTGTTAGCATGAAACCATGGCATTTCTTCAGCAGGTGCCCTGTGTCTAACACTGCTTTAAATGGGATCATGGTCACAGCTCCACATAGAAACCCAAGCACAGAGAACACTTGGTAACCCTAGGCCTGAGGCCAACAGGGTCTCCACTCCTTTCCCACCCACCAGCCCGGCCCAGCCCTGCCTCCTCTCTCCACCAAGCCATGGAAGCAAGTGGTTCGAGGCTGCCCCTGCATCCCCTCCCCACAACCAGGAGTCCCTCTGCCCATGGCTCCACCCCTAGCCCAGGACACCTCCCGGCCCCAGGCAGGATCCCTGTGAACACCCACCACTCCTGCTCGGAAGCTGTGACCTGGGAGAAACGTCCAGACTCCTTGTCCTGCCACGCTGGGCTCTGCACCCTCTCTGGGCCCTGGCGCCCCAGCCCCGGGCCCTCCCACTCCACTCCTCCTGCAGCACACTTCCCTTTGCTGAAGCCCTTCCCTGCCACCACCACCCCCTCCTGCCTCCACCCAGAACCCGCGCAGTGAGAGTCCCCGGGTCTGTGCCCCAGAAAGCGCTCCGCACACATCACTCACACCCTGGGCCCGTCTGTGGAGGCCGCAAGCCCTCAGACCAGCGGCTGCATCTTCTCCGATGTCCCCTCCTCCCCCGCCCCCTGCATCCAACACAGGGCAGAGGGCTGACATCACTGCCTACTGACGAGCAAGACACAGGGCCCCAGAGGACGACACAGTGGCACAGCGGGTTCAGCCTCCCGCACCGCATTCCATATGGGCTCCACTTCCGATCCAGCTCCCTCTTGATGCGCCCAGGAAAGCAGCAGAGGATGGTCCAAGTGTAACTTGGGTCCTGCCACCCACATGGGAGACCCGGATGGAGTTCCAAGCTCCTGGCTTTAGCAAGGCCCAGCCCCAGCCGTTGCAGCCGTGTGGGGAGTAAACCAGCAGACAGAAGCTCGCTCTCTCTCTCTCGCTCTCTGTCACTCTGCCTTTCAAATAAATATCATATGAATATTTAATAAAAAGAAAAGAAAAATGCTGCCCCCACCCTAGGTTTGCCTGGCCGCTGGCCCTGAGATGGTATTGGTTGACTCCTGACCCAAAGCAAGAGGCTGAGGGCCTCTGGGAGACCAGCCTGCCCCCAGCGGAGGCCCCCACTGCTCTGGCGTGGTCTCTTTAGGACTGGACAGGTGGCGGGGGTGGTTGAGATTCAGATAAAGGGCTGGGGACCCAGGCCCTAATTCAGCTGCACACTGAAGACAGAGTCACTGGGCACCTGCCGATGCACCCGTGCCAAGAGGTGTCAAAGTAGAAAATGCCCTGAGCTGGGTGCAGGTGGGCTCCCGTGCACCCACCCGTGCGCCCCGGTCACATTTATGCATTCTGGCCTAATAGCGGCTGGCAGCCTAGCAGCGGAAGCCCCCATCTCATGCTCCCACCCCTGCCCCAGGGTCACAGAGCCCAGGAGGACCCTCGGGTCTGGAAGGGGACCCACACACTCCCCCTGGCCTCCCGGGCTCTGATTCAAGTGGCCCCGGGTGGGGCTGAGGGGCAGAGCTGCAACATCACAGTAACAGAGGCCAGCGGCCGGCGCAGGTGCTGGCAAAGCTCGGCCCTCCAGAGAGAGCGGTGACACCTGACAGCGCGGGACGCCTCACAGTTCCATGGAAAAGAGGGGGGAAACCGGGGCTGCACTCCTCCGCACAGACCGTCATTTCCGTGAACTTCTGAACTGTATAGTCCTGAGCTTCTCGAAGCGTCGGCTGCCCCGTCCGTAAAATAAGGACTATTTCCCTGTCACAGCAGGCGGTAGTGAGGAATAAAAATGGCCATCCTCGTGGGAGGGGGTTAAGCCACTGCCTGGGGCACCCCGTACCCCATACCCCATACCAGAGTGCCGGTTCAAATCTCAGGTGCTCCACTTCCGTTCAGCCTCCAGCTAATGCATCCTGGGAGACAGCCGCTGATGGCACAAAGCTCTCGAGCCCTTGCCTCCCGCATGGGAGAGCTGGATGGAGATCCAGGCTCCTGGCTCCAGCCTGGCCCAACCCTGACTGTTGTGAATATTTGGGGAGTGAACCAGGGGATGGAAGTTTCTCTCTCTCTCTCTCTTTCTCTCTTTCATTCTCTCTCCCCCTCTCCCTCTTTATCTCCCCTCCCCTGGCATTATTCTTTCAAGTAAATAAAAATAAACTTTAAAAAAAAAATGATGTTTCTAATGTATGAGGGTTAAAGACCATCAGTCTTACAGGGTGAAGGACTGGCATGCACAGTGTCAGCTGTTATCGCTGCCATGGTTTTTACTTTAAGCCCATGCGAAATAAGCTGGAACCTTCCTGCCTTGTCGCAAGACGCCCAGAATAGGTCCTGGGAGACGCCCAGGAGGACAGCCCCGAGTTCTGGACGTTCCGTGGCCATCACACTGGACTTTGGGGCTCCAGAGGGCAGCCCGGGGAGGCATCTGTCCTTACAGAAGCTGTTTTATTTTAAAGAAGATTTGTTTATTTTATTTGAAAATCAGAGTCACAGAGAGAGAAGGAGAGACAGAGAGAGCGAACGAGACCTTCCATCCGCTGGTTCACTCCCCAAATGGCCGCAGCAGCCAGGGCTGGGTCAAGCTGAAGCCAGGAGATTTTCCAGGTCTCCCATGTGGGTGCAGGAACCCAGAGACTTGGGCCATCTTCTGCTGCCTTCCCAGGCACATTAGTAGGGAGCTGGATGGGAAATGGAGCAGCTGGGACTCGAACCAGTGTCACAAGTGGCGTTTTAACTTGCTATGCGCCAGTCCCTGGAAGCTAGTTTTGCCAGTGAGACTTACTTTTTAAAATTTTCGATGTTTGGCCGGCGCCGTGGCTCAACAGGCTAATCCTCCGCCTTGCGGCGCCGGCACACCGGGTTCTAGTCCCGGTCGGGGCACCGATTCTGTCCCGGTTGCCCCTCTTCCAGGCCAGCCCTCTGCTGTGGCCCAGGAGTGCAGTGGAGGATGGCCCAGGTGCTTGGGCCCTGCACCCCATGGGGAGACCAGGAAAAGCACCTGGCTCCTGGCTCCTGCCATCGGACGAGCGCGGTGCGCCGGCCGCAGCGCGCCGACCGCGGCGGCCATTGGAGGGTGAACCAACGGCAAAAGGAAGACCTTTCTCTCTGTCTCTCTCTCTCTCACTGTCCACTCTGCCTGTAAAAAAAAAAAAAAAAAAAAAAAAAAAAAATGAAAAAAAAAATTTTTCGATGTTTAATTATTTCTTTTCATCTACTTGAAAGGCAGAATGACGGAGAGAGCCCCAAATGCCTGAAACAGCCAGGACTGGCCAGGCCAAATTCAGGAGGCTGGAACTCCATCGGGGTCTCCCACACTGGTGGCAGGGGACCAACATGCACTAGGACCAGCACCTGTTGGCCCCCAGGGTGCATTAGCAGGGCACTGCATCAGGAACGGAGGAGTCAGAACTCCGGTCAGCACCTGATATGGGACGCAGCCATTCTGAGCAACAGCCTAACAGGCTGTGTCCCGTTGCCTGCCTGCTGGAGACTTACTTTAACTGCATTGATTGTCGATCTGTCTCCAAGCCAGACTGTGAGAACACAGACTAGGTCCTGATCAACCTGATCCCACCTCGCTGACACACCTGGTGCCAATCTGATCTCCAGCCGGCCTGCTCGTCCTGCCAGTCCTGGTTAAGGGCCAGGCAGCAACTGAAAGCCAACTAGAGGGGATGTCTCTCACCTGGACCCTAAAATTACTTCTGGTGCCTTGATCAAGTTGGATTCCTGGGAGAGTCCAGAAGGCAGCGATGGGGCTATTATTGGACTCAATTCACAGGTTGATAAACTGAGGCCAGAAGATGAAACCACTCCACTGCAGGTTCCTGGCCAAGCCGGATGGCGCCATTGAGTCAGCGGACTGCAGGCGCTGTCCTTAGCCTGCCGCCACGCTCCGCGTTACTGCGCCCCCTGCCGGCAGGCTCTGGAACGCACAGGTGGCTGCGTTTTGGTTTCCCACCTAAGGGAGATGATAGTCCTGCGAAACAAGATTAACATCCAGCGTCCGCCTCTCAACGGGCTCTGTGTTTGCACAGAGCTTCTTAACCTCTCTGAGCCTCAGCCCTGGTTTGCAAAAGGCTGACTCTGCATTTGCAGCGTTGCTGAGCAAAGCTGAGGAGATGGGAGGGTGGCGCCTGCCCAGTGCTGGGCACGCTGGTGTCTGGCAGCCTTCTTGGTCGCTGTGGAAGCTCTGGAGGCAGAAGCAGCAGTGGGCAGGTTCTACCCTCCCCACCGCTTTGTGCCAGCTTCCCCGGCTCAGGAGTGGCGTTTGGCACAGCAGCGAAGACGTGGCTTGACACGGCTGCATCCCCTATCCGAGTGTCGGGGTTTAGCCCCTGCTCCACCTCTGGTTCCAGTTTCCTGCTGATGCCCACGTTGGGAGACAGCAGTTGACAGCGCTCAGGTATTTGGGTCCCTGCCAACCATGTAGAAGACCCCGATGGAGTTTGTGGTGCTTGGTTCCAGCTTAGCTCAGCCCCAGGCTGTTGTGGGGAGTGAACCAGTGGATGGAAGATCCACCTCTTTCTGCCTCTCTCTTTCTTTCTTTCTTTCTTTCTTTCTTTCTTTCTTTCTTTCTTTCTTTCTTTCTTTCTTTCTTTCTTTCTTTCTTTCTTTCTTTCTTTCTTTCTTTCTTTCTTTCTTTCTTTCTCTCTTTCTCTCTCTCTTTCTCTCTCTCTTTCTCTCTTTCTCTCTTTCTTTCTTTCTCTTTTGACAGACAGAGTTAGACAGTGAGAGAGAGAGAGAAAGGTCTTCATTCTGTTGGTTCACTCCCCAAATGGCCGCCATGGCTGGCGCTGCACCAATCCTAAACCAGGAGCCAGGTGCTTCCTCCTGGTCTCCCATGTGGGTGCCAGCCATCCATCTGCCTTTCAAATAAAAAAAAAGATTAAAAAAAAAAATCCCAGGGTCAGCACTGTGGCGTAGTGAGTAAAGTTGCTTCCTGCAGTGCCGGCATCCCATATGGGCACCAGTTCAAGTCCCTGCTGCTCCACTTCGATCCAGCTCTCTGCTGTGGCCTGGGAAAGCAGTGGAGGATGGCCCAAGTCCTTGGGTCCCTGCACCCGCATGGGAGACCTAGAGGAGGCTTCTGGCTCCTGGCTTTGGATTGGGCCAGCTCTGGCCGTTGCAGGCATCTGAGAGTGAACCAGCCGAATGGAAGACCTCTCTCTCTCTCTCTCTCTCTCTCTCTCTCTCTCTCTCTCTCTCTGCCTCTGTCTCTATGTAACTCTGCCTTTCAAATAAATAAATCTTTAAAAAGTTCCAACCTCCACTTTAATAGGATGCGCTTCAGCAACCCAGGTAAGAACACATCCTTTGAAAGCAGCCAGCTTGATTCTGGAAGTCTTGGCTCGGCCACTGTGTGACCATGGAGCAGTCACAGCTGCCTCGCGGGGGGGCGTGACCCCAAAAAGGAATGAGCCCAGGAAAGTCTCAGAGGACCTTATGGCATCAAGAGTAATCACCGCAGCCCACGACCCAGGTAGGGGCAGCCAGCTGCCAGCTCCCCTCCCCTTCTCTTTGTACCCCCAAACTTTGAGTCCAGGGTCTTGCTGTTGGCCAGATCCACCCACAGCCGCAGACAACTGGTGATGACATTACAGGCTAAAAACTTTGAAAACAGGAAGTCACATGTCCTCAGGAAAACGGTGGCAGCAGCTCTGGGGGAACCTCACCACAGCCCCCGGGGGCACCCAGACCTCCTCTAGGGGGTTGGCTCCCCTTCATCCAGCACTAACTTTCACTGCAGCAAGAAGGATGCAGGCTAGACACACGGAGGGATAACGATAACCTCGAGGGATTTATTCTGTCCCAGGAACCACATGGGAGTTTTCTCAGTCTTCCAGTGACTTCTACTTCACACCATAGGGAAACTGAGACTCTAGGAAGTCATGGACGCCAGGGTCGAACTCAGGCATGGCTGGGTCCGTTGCCCAGGGTCTTAGACAACTTGCTGGTCCCTAGGGGCAGGGGGAGGGGTCCCCAGCACGCTGCAGAGCGCCCCCTTCTCTAAGGATCAAACTCACAGCAGGTGCTCTCCTGACTCTAGGACTGGCCATCCTGATGGCTGAGAGCCCTGGGGAGTCCGCAGGGGCAAGGAAACGGGAGGCCAGGAGGCCTCACCCGGAGGTCACTCACCTGGAGGTCCCTCTTCACCCTGACCCGCAGAGTGACCGTGCGTCATTGCTGGCACTCTCTTGACTCTGCCACGGCCTCCTCAAGCCCAGTGTCAAGTGTGGGGTTTCACATATCCCTGTCTCATTGTGAAGCCCATCATCTGAGCTGGCACACCTTCCTGCACATTGTATGAGGGGAGAGCGGTGGAGGGGCTGTCGCCACCTGCAGCGCCGGCATCCCCTATGGACACTGGTTCGAGTCCCAGCTGCTCCATTTCCCATCCAGCTCCCTGCTAATGTGCCTGGGAAAGCAGCGGAGGATAACCCAAGTGCTTGGGCCCCTGTAACCCATGTGGGAGACCTGGAAGAAGCTCTTGGTTCCTGGCTTTGGTCTAGCCCAGCTCTGGCTGTTGTGGCCATTTGGGAACCAAAACAGAAGATGGAAGATCTCTCTCTCTTTCTCTCTCCCTCTCTCTCTTTTCTCTCTCTCTCTGTAATTGTGCCTTTCAAATAAAATAAATAAATTTTGAAAAAGTATGTGGGAAATGGAATTATAGTTTTATTTTGGTGCTAAAAATGTTGAAATTCATGCATATGAGGGGGTCATCAAAGATTTCATGAAAATGCATATTATGCAACTATGCAAGCATTTTAAAATGCTTTTTTTTTTTTTTACCAAAATAAGCTTACCTTCTAATTCCATTTTCCCTGAACTTTTCAAAATACCCTCAAATGTTCCCAAAAGCAAAGATTCCAAGGGAAGAGGGAAGAAGGGGACTGATTTTCTAAGCATAGCAGGACTATGGGTAATGTTTCCCTTCTAGAAGAAGGGAAAATATAATTTTTATCTCCATTGAAGTTGTTATGATTTCTGCAATGCTTCAGCACATTTTCCTGTAATTATTTTCTGTTTATTTTCAATTAAATCAACCCATTCTAAGCCTGCAGAGAAGGGGGAGGACACACTGAGTCACGCACAGCCACTCTAATGCCACCTGCCTCCAGAGCAGCGGGTGATCATAAAGGATAATCACGCCATATCAAAAACTTTGCCCCCACAAAACTCAGGGTTTTTTCTGTTACTTTTTTAATTTCCCAGTTCATGCTATTTCACATATTCATAGTTCATATTTCCTAGTTTTATTGAATATACTTTGGAATGGTTGCCCAGTAATCCTTCTAGTCCACACACACAGGCTATGCTAAATTACATAGCACACACCTACATGTCTGCATGGTGTGTCTGCATATGCGCGCAGGTGGCGAGCAGCACACATGTATGATGAACCCATGCACATATGCACATCCATACACTGAGCTATGCACACAGGGCCTCATTCCCAGCTCCCGGGACCACAGACCAGCTTGGACAAGTGGTTCTCCCTGGCTGGCTGCAGAGACTGCATTCAGAACAGTCATGGTCAGAGCGAACATTTGCTCCCCACGTTCGGCCGACAGACCCCTTGTGAGGATTCTGTTTCCTCTGATATCACAGCCGCCCACGCGCTCCGCTCTGTAGAGAAAGAGGCTGGAGGGCAGGGAGGTGGAGTGACTCCCCCGCAGGCACACGCACCCTCGTGGTGGGCTGGCCCAGCACAAGGCCTGCACATCTGTGAACATCAGCACCGCATCAAAGAACTCCACTCTAAAGCAAATTCCCCACCCCCACCCCCATGTCAAAATTCCAGGCAGGATTTGGCCATTTCTCTAAGAACATAACTTGCTCTACAGATGAATTTCCACAGTTTACAGAGCTATATGACAAAAAAGGTTTACTATATCATTATTTGCAGAAGCAAAAAAAAAAAAAAAAGCCGACGATATATAGTAGTTTAAAAAATTAGCAGTTTAGAGTTTTGTATGTGTTACCACGGAGAGATCTCCACAATTATTATTTAAAAAAAAAAAAAAAAAAACTAGGCCGGCGCCGTGGCTCAATAGGCTAATCCTCCGCCTTGCGGCGCCGGCACACTGGGTTCTAGTCCCGGTCGGGGCTCTGGATTCTGTCCTGGTTGCCCCTCTTCCAGCTCTGCTGTGGCCCGGGAGTGCAGTGGAGGATGGCCCAGGTGCTTGGGCCCTGCACCCCATGGGAGACCAGGAAAAGCACCTAGCACCTGGCTCCTGCCATCAGATGAGCACGGTGCACCGGCCACAGCGCGACAGCCGCGGCAGCCATTGGAGGGTGAACCAACGGCAAAGGAAGACCTTTCTCTCTGTCTCTCTCTCTCACTGTCCACTCTGCCTGTCAAAAAAAAAAAAAAAAAAACAAAACTACTGAACTACTGAAAAATAAAGCAAGGCTCTAGGATGGTAGGTATAATATATGTATATAAAACAGCAATGTTGGAGCCGGCGCTGTGATGTAGTGGGTTAAGCTGCGGAGTCCTGGCTGCTCCATTTCTGATCCAGCTCTCTGCTGTGGTCTGGGAAAGCAGTGGAAGATGGCCCAAGTCCTTGGGCCCCTGCACCCGTGTGGAGACCATCTTGGCTCCTGGCTTCAGATGGGTGCAGCTCCGGCCATTGTGTCCATCTGGGGAGTGAACCAGCAGATGGAAGACCTCTCTCTGTCTCTCTATGCCTCTGCATCTCTGTAACTCTGCCTTTCAAATAAATAAGTAAATCTTTTTTTTTTTTTTTAGGCAAATGCCATGTAGCCTGTGCACACACAACGTACATACACACTTGTGGTAGACAGTGCTGATGCCCGCCCCCCCCATGAACACTTACAAGGGCTGCCAATAGTGCATCATGCTATTTTTTTTTTACAACCAAAATGTTTGAATAAATAACATGTTTAAAAATATATGAATATCTACACCCACACAAGTTATCTCTGCAGAGTAGCCAGGGCAATAGGATATCCAGAGAACTCCTTATTTTCTACTTCACACTGCTTGAAGCTCTTATGATGATTTATTGCATTTATAGTAGTAAAAAAAAAAAAAAAGCACACCAGGGACCTGAAGTCTGACACAAAAGAGGGGAGAGCAGCCCGGTTCTCAGCCCGGTGGAGAGAGACCCCGGACTGGCCACCCGGCCATGCGCCTTGAACTTGGCTGTGGCTCAGGACCTCTGTGGGGACCTGAGCTACACTGAGCCGCTCACAGAATGTCAGCCGGGGCCGGTGATTCCCTGTGCACAGGGACGTGGCGACGAGGGCTGCGGGCAAGTGGCATGGTCGCTGTGCTCACCGCTGTCCAGGGCTGGAGGGGTGCTTCTACAGCGCAGGGCCCAGCGCCTCCGGAACCCGAGCACCAGCCCAGCTCGGCAGGTGAAGTTGGTTCCGATCCCATCGCCCAAGGCAGCAGGCAGCAGAGACCCGCGTGCCCAGCAGGTGTCCGGGTCGCGCATGCGCGCTGAGGCTGCCTGGGGCCACCCAAGGGGGATCCTGGGGGATGCCCCTGCCGCACTCGCCGCTGGCCCCTTCTCTGGGACTGTCCTGCCGGCCCCAGGCTGCGGAGGGCGCCCCTGGGGCCCAGGAGGGGACCCCCTGGAGCAGCCTCGCGAGGCCCCCAAGCAGGGAGGAAACGCCACTTTGTGAAACAGGCACCCGAGGGTCCGACCACGCAAGCCCCGGTCGCGCTCACGCCCCCCGCCCCGGCCTCCCCACGCACCGCGGCCTCTGGCAGCGCCCGCCCCATGCCCCCACCTCGGGCCGCCGCGTCTCCTCGCTCGAGGTTTCCTGTCAAAAGCGCAGCCATCCAGGCCCGGGTTTATCGCCCGTGATCTCCCATCTGAGCTGCTCGCACCCTCGGCGGCCGCCCCCACTGCGGTCCCCCGCCCCGAACCGCACCCGCCCCCACGCCCTGCGCCGAGAAGCCGGCGGGGTGCGGAGCGGGGGAGAGGCCGGGAGACGGCTGTCCCTGGGGCCTGGCTGCGGTGGGGACGGCGACCCGGGTGGGGATGGGGTGGGAGGCCGGGCCTGGCTCACTGCTGTCCGCGCCCGGGGCGCCGGTCCCAGGCTGTCCAGCCCCCACGCAGCGTGGAGGAAGCCCGGGGTCTTTGTGCTGTCACAGGGGGGACTCCTGTGTCGTCAAAGCCGTCTTCCCTCGGGAGCCCCCAACGTTCGCTTTCAGGGCCATCCTGGCTCCCACGCCCAGCAGGTGGAGACCCTCAGGAGTGAGGGGCCACGCCGGGCGGAGCGGGGGAGAGGCTGGGCCTTGCTCTGCCAGAGAATCGCGTGCCTCCAACCCTGGACAGCGGTGAGCACAGCGACCGGCAACCCTCATCGCGCGTCCCAACAGCTTTTTCGGTTTTCCTCGGACTTGAGCTAGCCAGGCCGCTGGGCACGGTGCTGGTGAAAACTACAGATGCAGAGAGAATTTTGCCAATTTGAGGGAGAGGGGGTGGAGCGGGTTCCAAGATGAAGGGGTCTGTTCACTCCTCTTGGTTTATAGCACAGACCTAGTCCTTAGCAATGTTGCAAGGTTTGTGGGGTCGCACTTCCAGCGTCACCCTGGAGTAGCTGAGCACCTTGTCGCCTGCTCCCTATGACCTCAGGCTGTGCTGTCACCAGACCCCAGATTGCGGGACATCTGTAGCATGCTTTAGTGCCCCCTGCAGGGGTCGTCAGCTGTTCCCAAACAGACCACAGTGACCAGCAAGGGGAGAGAACAGAGCAAGCTTCTTGCCCCTGTCTATTCTTCACCGATTTATCCTGCAAAGTCCACCTGCCTTCTCTGGAAGGACAACTCCGCTGTGAGCAAAAGGGCGCGGCCACCCAGAGTCCTAACTACTGCTCCAGCTCGCACCCCAGATGCTGTCCTTTCTCCTCCCCTGTTAGCCCTTTGCTAGCGCTTCCGGGCTTGCCCCTTCCTAAGGCTTCGTTCCTTCAGAGCTCCAGCCCACGCCGCCTTCAGCTGCATCCACTGTTCCTAAGCGCAAGGTGTGCTTTGTGAGAGGGCTCCTTGTACCGATTCTTTCCTAGGGATGGTTTCTGGTTATTTTGTTTCTAATCAGCATAGGCAACAGCTAGACCTAGTAATTACATAATTGCTTGTGGGTGACAGAGAGACTGATCCATGAATGGTCATTAATACAGTGAACCGAATTAATTTTGCACCTTCTGTTTCAAAGAGCCCAAGAGCTGGAAGACACTGGAGAGATCATTTTTACCAGAGCCTTGTTTGGCCAATGACATCACCCAAGGTGTATGCCCTTAGGGAAGTGACTTGGCTCCGTAATTCTTCACCTCTGGAATAAAGCTGTTGATATAATCATTTATATGACTGTATTAATAACACAAACTCCTTCCAGCCATGCCCTGCTCAGGGATGCAGCATTCAACCTCATCTGGAGAAAAACTGCAAAGTCAAAGGCTGGTGTTGTGGCACAGTGGATTGAACCACTGCTGGCGATGCAGGTTCAAATCCCGGTTGCTCCACTTCCAACCCAGCATACCTGTTAAAGCTCCCAGAAAAGCAGCGGACGATGGCCCAAGGACTTGGACCTCTGCCACACACGTGGGAGGCACAGGATGGAATTCCAGGCTCCTGGCTTTGCTCTGGCCCAAGCCCTTGTCATTGCAGCCAGTTGGGGAGTGACCCAACAGAAGTCTCTCATTCTGCCTTTTAAATAAATAAATAAATAAATAAAATCTTCTAAAAACTACAGAGTCGCCACGTGTCAGAGTCCCACGCATGCCTTTCGCCTTCTCTGTTGACCCCGTGTGGCCCTGGCTCTGGCGTGGGCGAGTGGATTCCACCTGAGTCTGTTACAGCTGAACGCCTTTCTCATTGGTCTTCTGCACCCACGAGCAGGTTTTCCTTCCCTGCTTTTGACTCAGACCTAGACCCTGTGGGGGCAGCGATGTCACCCAGCACAGCATCTCCTGGGGCCTCTACAAAGGACCTCAGGCCTCTGAGGTTCCCCCGAGAGGAGCTGCCAGCCTCGTGGGAGGCCCAGCCCACTGCTTCCTATCAGTCTGTTCAACCCATCCTCCCACTGAAATCTTCAGCTTGGCAAACTTTTACTCAGCTTTCAAGGCTCAGCTCAAATGTCTCCTCCTCTGGGAAAACCATGCGACTTTCAGGCACAACTCATTTCCGTTCCATCGCTTTCTCTTCTGCAGGGCACCTAGTCACAAAGTAAATGTACCGTTCGACAGAACGTGCCTTCCATTTTCAAATGCAGTCAACAGTTTTCTGGCAACCTGCAGAGATTTTTCAGAAATGGGTCCGATTGTTAATCTTTTTAAAAGGTGCAAGAAATAAGGGCCAGTGTTGTGCAGCGCTAACACGCTGCTTGGGACACCCACATCCCATATCAGGCCCCTCCCTGTTTCCAATCCAGCTTCCTGCTAATGCACACTCTGGAGACAGCAGGTGATGGATCGAATATTTGGGCCCCTGCCACCCAGGTGAGAGACCCAGATGGAGTTGCTGGCTCCTGGCTTTGGCATGGCCAAGCCACATTCTAGTGGGTATTTGGAGAGTGAACCAGCAGATGGAAGATCTCTATTGTTATCTCTCTCTCTCTCTCTCTGTCTCACTCTCCCCTCTTGCCTTTTAAGTAAATAAACAAATTTTTTTACAAAAAGATATAAGAAATACACTACTTTCTCTGTTTCCAAACTTCTGGCCACTCTGTAGTGTATTTCTTGAACTTTTTCACATTAAACATGTGGATTCATTGCCTTAAATTTAGAAAGTCTTCCTGTAGCAGTGTCTGGAAGGTGAAGAAAAACATATTGAGAATGTTACTTGAAAATGTAGTTAACATCCTCTTTTTTTAAAATGCGTATGTGGTAATATATCTTTTTTTTCTCTGTGGTTCTTGACAGCTTTTCATCAATTATTTGATGACAGGTCTGTCCTTAAAAACTGAGAACTCTTGAGGTCTGGTACGTATTTAATCCCTCTAGCTAGCATGCAGTGGGAATCATAAGGGTTTAATGAATGAACAAAGGATAGAGGCAGGTGAGTCTCCCCCCGTGGGGCTGAGCCCACCAGGCACTGCCTCCCATCTTGGTATTTGCCAATCACCACCCCCAATTCTTTGAAAGTCTGGCAAGAAGAAATGTCACGACTTCAGACTTTTTGTTTGAGCTAAGAGACATAGCACCGACCTCCAGAAGCCCCTGCCCCGTGGGCAGTGGCCCCGGGGCAAGAGCCAGTGGGGAGCCCACTGGGCTTTCCAGTCTGGCAGCCTGGCACCTCTCTGATGCCCAGCCCACCCATGCACAAACCCTCGTAGGCAATGGGTGCAAGGCCCCCAGTGCAGCCTGGGTGCACCTGGTGCTATTGTGCTGGGGACGTGCAGAGCTGGTGTGTGACCATTGCTGAGAGCCCGGCCACGGAACATCCACCCCCAGTCCAGCCTCACTGCGCTGTGTAGGGTACCCGTGGCGTGCCCTGGGCCTGTCACCTTCTCTCCTGCTCTTTGCGGGGGTGGGGGACATAATTCGGGTCCTCAGGACATCTGCCCCGGAAGGCCAGGGACCAATGAGATCCACCCACAGCACCTGCAGCACTCCAGAGCTGTTTGGACTTGATGCTAAACCTGGGTGTATAGGACGGGTACAGACAGCTGGAACCCTAGACACTGCTGGGGACAAGGGAGAGGCGTCCAGTCCACACCAGCTCCACCCTGGGTTTCTGAAATGGCAGGAGACTTGGATTTTTTTTTATGCCTTCCCTTCTTTTCTGAGTTCTACAATATATATAGATGCCAGTGTTAACCTTCCAACCCCACCCCAGCTCCGTAGTGGCTCCCAAAGCCAAAAACACCTAGATGACTCTGAGGACTTTGGGGATGCTGGAGTTGAAGGCCAGTGCTGCCCAGTTCACAGTACCAGAAGCAGGTGCAGGAGGAGGGCGGAACAGTTAGCAGGTGCAAGCCACAGGGACCTTGGCCATGGTCACAGGCTGGCCCGTGACCAGCTGATGTGGAGCTGGCCACCTGTGCCCTCATCCCCCAGGGGAGCCAACCTTCCCCTTTCACAGTCCAGGGCAAGGGTCAGGTCAGGGCGTGGGGTGCTCTGGGTCGCTGCCCACCATCTCTGGAACGCCTTCCAGAACACAGCTGCGTCCCTGTGACCGCAGGAGAGGCCTCCGTGTGCCGCACTGGACCCGCGTGGTTAGGGAGCTGGGGGAGCAGCGGGCAGGAGTGCTGGCAGGGAGGGGCCTCCCCACTGGGCTACCCTCCACGTGGAGCGGGGCCGGGGGATCTCTGTGTGCCTGTGAGTGCGAGTGAGTGGGTGAGCATCGTCCACACACGCAGGGCACACCCTGCCTCTCAGAGGGAAGACGTCTTCCTGTGGGTTAACAGCGAACCGGGACGGCACCGGTCCTAGGGGTTCTCTCGATAGTGGGGCGAGCTGTGAAGGAGCGGATGGCTCCCCCTCACCCAGAGGTCCACCCCCGCCTGTGGGGCTGGACCTTCCCCAGGTTTCCCTCTCTGATGGCTTTCCCCAACTTTTTTCCTCCCTCCCTCTGCCCCATCAATCAGCCTTATTTTCCCCTCGGCTCTCCAACGTCTCCTCTTCCACCCATTGGTTACTGCCTGACGCAGCGTCATTGCCTGTCCCTTCGCACAGCCTTGGGTGACATGTCAGTGGCAGCCTGGCCCTAAGGATCTGGGGGAGTGCTCCTTGCCCTGGAGCCAGCCAGTCCTCTCTCTCTCTCTCTCTCTCTCTCTCTCTCTCTCAGGATGGGCAGGCCCCGGAGCCCCCTGGCAAGCTTCCCTGGCATTTGCGTGCAACACTGCCGCATGGCCACTGAGCAGAAGCGGCGCTGGGCTATTTAGCATAGACGGTCCCACTGTGCGCCGTGGTGTGGGAGTGGCCCGGGGGGAATTACAGTTGAGTCTGCAGTGTGACCTGTGGCCTGCGGCCAGCAAACTTCTCTTAATCCCCAGACAGGCCAGGCACACGCAGCGAACTCGGAAGCCCACCACTACCCTGGCTGCCTTTCCGTTAAGCACACCAGGATGCAGCCAATTAGGAGCTTCCGTTCCTGCCTCCCGTCTGACTTCAAAAGCCCAAGCTCTTCAAGTCTGGATGGGGGAGAGCTGGAAAAAAAAAAAAAAGCCATCATTTCTTTTTCTTAAAAGGAGAACAGCAGAGGGAGGTGACACGCACACCGTTCTTCACCGAACATCAAAGACAGATTCATGCAGCTGGGCTGCTGGGCCATGGAGAAGCTGAGTGTGTAATTTGTGTCTCTCCTGGTTCTGCACGTCGGCCTCCATTGCAGTGGGAACTTGAACCTTGCTAGCTTATTAATTGGACATCTAATTCAAAGCGTCCTTATTTCGTGGGACAAAATCAAACTTGTGAACGTGAAACAAAACAAAACAAAACAAAACAAAACAGACTGCACTGAAATGATTGGTTAGAAGCTGATCTGAATTTACAAACAACTATTCCCTAAAACTAGCATGTGAAGAAGAATGTCAAGCTATGGAATTGAAAACAGTGATTCGTTTGGCTAACAGATTCTCCTTGTTCGGAGAGTGCAGTGTGTCCTAGAGGGGAAAGATAAAGATGGAAGGGAGCTCGTGGGTTTGAATGTTTTGTTTGCGGAGCTAAGATGCTCCCAGCCTTGGCACTGGCCTTCCCCTCATTCCAGATGACAAACTGCTCCTGGAACTCACTCCTGACACTGGCTGGTAGGGCACCTGCTTGTGTATCCGGGACACCTCCTGCGCTTAATGGGGCGTGTGGGCAAGCGCCCCTTGTGGCTCGCAGCTAATGTCTTTTCAGTGGGGAATAATAAAGCTGCTTTTAAAGTTGCCTCCTTCTGAGAAGCCTAATTGGTAAACAGAAATAATACCGTTATAATTTCCCCCAAGCTGATGCCAGTCTCCTCGAGCTCAAATCCACCCCCTTTGGGGGGGAGGGGTTTGGGGTGGGGCGGCGGGGGTGGGGAGGGCTTTTCCAGCCTGTGCTGTGTTCACAGCAGCTCACATTTCCATCCCGTGCCTCTCACAGGCTTTTGACCAACGCTTAGCTGCAAGGACAGGGGCTGCTACACGGCGTGCTCCCAAAACCCCTGGTTTTCTTCAGAGGATGGATTTTGTTCCACTTGGGACCACCTCTAGGGGTTGCATCTCCCAAGAATGGCTCCCTAGGGAGGAGTTTCTCTCGGGCCCAGGACTGGCTGCTTCCTGCTCTGGCAAAGGTGCTGGATCCTAAAGCAGTTAGGAGCTCCGATGCTTTGAGCTCCCCAAAGCTATTTTTCTCTTTTACAGCCCCCCTCCCTTTCTGCAAGCAGAAAGAAGAGTGAGGGGCAGAAGGCGGGGCAGAGAGGCAGGATTACACCTGCAGGTGCTCTCGCTCTTGAAACCGCTGGGGAGGGAGGGGCGGCACCAACCCAGAGCTTCGGTGGCCTCTGTTTTAGACGCAAAAATGTTTGATTATGATAAAACGAGCGAAAGGAAAGGACAACAGAGCACAAAGGCTGCAAGGTCACAATGTTTAGAGTGTGTGCCCTGCAGAACCAGATACCGGCTTCCCGTATGAGCATAGGTTCGAGTCCCAGCTGCTCCACTCCCGATCCAGCTCCCTGCCAATGCACCTAAAAAGCAGCAGAAGGTGGCTCAAGCGCTTGGGCCCCTGCACCCATGTGAGAGCTTCTGGCTCCTGGCTTCTGCTTGGCTCAGCCTTGGCCCCTGTGGTCATTTTGGGGAGTGAAGATGGAAGACCTCTCTCCCTCTCTCCTTGTACCTCTGCCTTTCAAATATATCTATATTTTAGGTGCACTTGAGAGCCACACAGGATTTACACACTCATTCACTCTTATTTCCTTGTTGTGGGTTTCATAGCCGCTCACCTTCCCACCCCCACCCTCACCCTCACCATCCTTGTCCATATGTCTCCTTCCCCCTCCCTCCCTTCACGCAGTCCCTCTCCCTCCCTTCCTTTCAAGACACGTCCAAAGAAGAAGGACAAACAAGCCCCCCCGGCACTGGCCACGCCAGCCTCCCCGGGGTCACCTGCGCCCTGTGAGCTGTGAGAGACAAGGAAGAACACCACTCATGGGTCCTTCTACCAACCCCTTTCTCTTCGCCTGCAGCGTTTCTCCTACTCTCCCATCCTGTGCCGGGGCAGTGAAAGAATCGGTTTCCCTGAAATATTCCGGGGGATTTATTGATTTCCTAAGCAGCAGGGATTATTTATCCAGCCCAGGCTGCCAGGAAACTGAGCATCCAGCCACTAGGCGGTCACTGATGGCTGGCCGTGCCCTCTCCATATTTCTCTGGCTATGGTTACAGCAGTGCGTGGAGCAGTCAGCTGGGTGATATTAACTCACCAGGCTTCTCCTCTGCTAATCTGAGTGTTCCGATGATGCATGGCCAGGCTCACGCACACGCTGCTGACAGCGCTTGCAGGGGAATATTGCTTTTTTTGGACTTTGACACCAGCTCCAACTTTAAGAGGAATTTAAGTGATATTTACTGCATAGAAATTCCTCGTTGGAGTTCTGCTCTTTGGGCTCAGGCTGCTGACAACACGTTCGATTTATTCTGGCATCAGCCAGCTGTGGAGACGGAGCCTCAGACCTCATGAGCTGTACCAGGGGCTCGGGCGGCAGCTTGGGGGTCTTTGGCTCTGCACACAGCTCGTGACTGGTACCAACCATGGCGCTTAGGAGGATCTAGAGGGGCTGGCAGTGGGGCTGGCGCTGTGGCGCAGTGGGTTAAAGCCCCAGCCTGCAGCGCCAGCATTTCATATGGTTGCTGGTTCCAGTCCCGGCTGCTCCACTTCCAATCCAGCTCTCTGCTATGGCCTGGGAAAGCAGTGAAGATCAGCTCAGCTCCGGCCACTGCAGCCATCTGGGGAGTGAACCAGCAGATGGAAGACCTCTCTCTCTGCCTCACCTTTTCTTTCTGTGTAACTCTGACTTTCAAATAAATAAATACATAAAAAAGAAGGATCTAGAACCAAACAGATGAACCAAGAGAAGAGCCTCACCTTCTTGAACTCTTGTCCATTTGCTAGAGTTAATTCTGACCTTGTTTGGGGAGGGAGGGAACATTCAGTTGCTTTGGACTGACCCAAGTGCTACTTGGTTCTGTGTGTTAAAGTCTATCTTCTTAACCGTTTAACTTCAGAGCCACTGTTGATGGAAAATCCCCACTTAGAGATAATCAGAGTAACTACTTTCCCTACTTCATTCATCCCCAACATTTGCCCTGTTTTAAAAATCCACGGAAAATAAAGTTTAGTTTCACTTGTGAGGGAAAAAGCACATGTGTGTGTATATATACATACATGAAGGTACTTTTAAAAATTCATGAAGCAGTAGAAAATGGCCCAAGTTCTTGGGCTCCTGAACCATCATGGGAGACCTGGAAGAGGCTCCTGGCTCCTGGCTTTGGATCGGTGCAGCTCTAGCCATTACAGCCATTTGGGGAGTGAACCAGCAGATGGAAGACCTCTCTCTCTCTCTCTCTCTCTCTCTCTCTGCCTGTGCCTCTGCCTCTCTGTAACTCTGCCTTTCAAATAAATAAATGCATATTTTAAAAAATTCATGGAAAGTGGAATTTAAACATGAGTTTATTTTAGGGCAAAACGTTTTGAAATCCATGCACGTATGTTTACATGACTAGCTATATAAATGTATATTGCTAGACACTCATGTATGTCCATGTGTGTGCATACATACATATGTGTGTGTATGCTTCATGCCAGGCAGCAATTTCAGTGTTTGGGGTGGGCACTGTGAAAACATCGGGTGAGGATCATCAGGCTATTGAGCTCAGCAGGATGAGTGCCTTGATTGGCCGGTTAACGCTAAGACATCAGGAGGTCGGGCTCCTGTTTCACCCCTTTCAGCTTCCAGAGCAGAACCCAGAGGTAGCCAGAGACTGTCCACAGGGTGCAGGTTCACTCTCAGAATGTGTCATGGGCTCCAAGCTCGTGAGCAGAGATTTGCCGTTGGCTCCGGGCTGATTTCAAGGTCCACAGCGCCTCCTTTGCCGCAGTCCCTCGTGCAAACACAAAGACCTAGCGGAGGGTGGGCTGGGGGAGCTGTGCTTTGCCCTTTTCTGCCTTCTCTGACCGCCTAAACACTCCCCTGTCCCATTTGGAATGGTCAAGGTCACGAGTTCCAGAGGGGACGGTTCTGCTTGGCGATGATTCTGCTGGATTGGTTCTCACCAGCTTCCAGCGCACCCCTTGCGGACACACAGGAAACGCAGTCAGCATCTGCACCTGCTCCCAGGAGCCCTGGAGCTCGTTGCCCGGGCTCTAATAGTCATTGCTGGCTGTGGGCGCTGAGCACGGATCTGCATGTCAGGGGCTGATTGGTAGCAGCAGCCCTGGCCCACCTGTTTTTGTTTTTAAGATTTATTTATTTATTTGAAAGGCAGAATTACAGAGAGGCAGAGGCAGAGAGAGAGAGAGAGGAAAAGAGAGAGAGAGAGAGAGAGGTCTTCCATCTGCTGGTTCACTCCCCAGATGGACACAATGGCCGGAGCTGCACCCATCCGAAGCCAGGAGCCAGGAGCTTCTTCCAGGCCTCCCACATGGATGCAGGGGCCCAAGGACTTAAGCCATCTTCTACTGCTTTTCCAGGCCATAGCAGAGAGCTGGATTGAAATTAGAGCCGGGACTAGAACCGGCGCCCATATGGGATGCTGGCACTGCAGGCGATGGCTTTACCCACTATGCCACAGCGCCAACCCCTCATCTGGTTTTAAGTCATTGTTTTCAACAGCCCTGGAGTTCTGCCTGATGCTCAGATTTATTTATCTGCCTGTGTACCCCGTCCTCTGCTCCCTGCTCCCTTAACCTGCCCAGATGAAGCCCGGCCAGGCTACTCCTCTGCAAGTGACCCAGGACTTTCTGGCTGGTCAGTTTAATATCAGTGTAGGCACATCTGTGACCATTCCCACCTCGCACACTTCCCCATTCCAGACATTCGGAAACAAATGGAAGTGCGGGAGCCGGGTTACCGGCCACAGCGGTCCAATCCCATTCGCCAACTCGTAATTGACTTTTAAATCATTGAGGTGCAAAAGCAAATAATAATAGCTCCATGGTTCAGTAGCTAATAAATTCTGGCTCATGGAAACAGAGGGAAAGGCTTAGATCATAAAAATTAAATATTTATGTAGCTGCGACACTCATAGCAACATATAAATGTACATACACAGACATTTTAGGCATCACTATATTTCTCAAAAAATGAAGGCAGAGTTATGGTCTCCAAATTAATACAAGGAAGCCTCTTTGTAATAGCTCACCGTTCTCCTCTCCTCATCAAAGAGAAGAAACAGGTACAAAAATATTGAATCGACAGAATTAGCTTCTCTATGGTGAGAGAGACGAGTTCATACTCATAAAGAACTTGCAGCTCCCTCAGCCAAGGATGCTCTCTAAATACAAAGCATCATTATAATGTATTATGGAACAGAGTCCATTTTTCATCCAAACCATTTTTCAAATCTCTCATAGCTCAGGCCTCTGTGATGGGAGCTCTGACACGGAGCCAAAGCGCCTCCTACAGACGCGCCGAGCCGTCCATCAGTTTGATGCGAGGATTCGGCAAAGCCAGCCTCCTGGTAACCCGGCCAGAGCTGAGCGAGAGGCACCTTCGTCAATTGCATCTCTCAACCTCACTGCACCTAGGGGAGGGGCTGAGCTTCCGACATCCTGCTCCCAATCACGGGGACTGAGGCAAGGAACTCGCACTTCTCTCTTCCCACCTCTGCTGTCTGCTGAGTGGTGATCAACAAGGCTGCTGCAGCCACAATTTCCAGTTCGGGTCAACAGGCTTCATGGATGCCGGTTCGAGACCCGGCGGCTCCTGTTCTGATCCAGCTCTCTGCTATGGGATGGGAAAGCAGTAGAAGATGGCCCAAGTCCTTGGGCCCCTGCACCTGTGTGGGACACCCAGAAGAAGCTCCTGGCTTTGGATTGGCCCAGCTCCGGCCACTGCAGCTATTTGGGGAGTGAACCAATGGATGGAAGACCTTTCTCTCTGTCTCTCCCGCCCTCTGTCTGTAACTCTATCTCTCAAACAAATAAATAAAATCTTTAAAACAAAAAGTGTGGTGAGAAAGATTTGTGCATCAGTGGGGCTGAGTCCATTTAAATGGTTCAAGCATGTCAGACCCACACCAATGGCCCAGGGGACCAATGAGTTGGATGGGAAGTTGGAGACCCACTTGGTGGTCAGTACGGTAATCAGGCAAATGATCTGCGGGTTTAGAAGAAGCAAATCCCTGGCGTCCGTTTGCTCATCATGGCTGCGCTGGGACCCAGTGTCCTTGGCTCACCCCTCCACCTCTCCCAGATGTCTTGGGCAGGCTCAAGAGTCTGGCCTGGGACCCCTTGCTGTAATCCGCTGAAATTCACTTCTTTTGTGAACACCTGAGCTGTCCTCACGGCTGCACAACACTATCCACACGCTGCTGACCCCGGTGCGGACACCTGCCTCTGATGTTGCCCTAAAATCCAGCAACACCCACAGGGTCCCCCATGCCAAACCTCAGTCCACCTGCTCCTCTGCTCCTCCCCCAACAAGCCTCCTCTTGTTGCAGTCGGTGGGGAACATCTGGAGGAATTTTACTTCTCAATCCAACCCTGAGGGACACTTTTTTTAAATTTCCAATCTGACTTTTCAGATAAGAGGAGGAAAAATTTAAATTGTCGAAAAAAATGGAAAGGACAGAAAAGATGAAAAACAAAATAAAAATTACCCACAATCCTATGACTCAAATATAATCAATGTTAACATTTTGCTATACTTTTCTTTGAATGTTATTTTAATGCTTTTTTATTCAAAATTGGGAGCCAATCCTTGAGGGTTTTGTTAGTTGTTTTTTCTTAGTGCTACTATATTTATACTATTTTAAAGTATTGCCCTATGTATTAATTCATATTGTTGTCCCCTTATTGTTAGAAATACAGCTTATCGCTTATTTTTTAATATTAGAGTGTTGCAGTCAACATCTTTGAATATAGATATTTTTATCCTTCTAATTAATTGGTAACAATAAACTAAGGCAAGTGGAAATATGTAGCTAGAAGGCACAAAAAAAGAAAGTTCTTTTTAGACTCTTTAAACGTGGGTCCAGGTTACTTTTCCAGAAGACAGTCCCGATTGCTGTTGAGCAGTGTTTGGTAGCGTCTGGCTCACGATAAAGCCATTCCTGGCGTCCTCTCTGTGTTCTCATCCTGGTGGTCTCACTCTATTCTTACGGGTATTATCAGTAAGCAAGCAAACAAACAAACAGAAAACCAGCAGGACCTACCCAGTAAGACAAAGCAGGATCTGGTTCTAAAATTCGCCATGTGTTACTGTGAATGCCGTTGAGCACTTTCTCGCGCCTGCGTGTTTCTCGCTCTGTGAACCATGGGGTGAGGACTGCTGCTATTCCTCTCCTGATGCAAAGCGATCGCTGAGAGTGTGTCTGTGCCGGGGACGGTCACCATCTTCTGACTATTTCCCCTCGTCGTTGCCACTAACCTTTCACTCGGTGCGGCGGCCGCGTGAACACTGACATGGAAGTAGCTATGTGCTTACTCTTACTCTTGTCTCAGAAGCTCTCTCCTCATTTTGAGATCAAATATCTATCCACGTGTGTTTTCTTGAGGGCTTATTTTCAGTGGGGACCTGGAAAAAACCCTCATGATCAAAAATTAGGGAGCATTTTGGGCAGAATGAGCCTGGCTTCGAAGAGCCTGTGCACCCAGGGGCCAGTGGGGCTTGCAGAACCGACTTCATTTAAATGCAGTGAAATGAAACAGGCGGAGCTGTGGGTTGCTCCAGTGACGGCACAGCTGGGACTGCCGTTGGATAAGGCACGTATTGCCGCAGTTCTGTTTGGATTTTGTCACTGCTACAACAGGGTCCTCCTGCAGGTTGTGCGTGCAACTTCAAGCATTCTTCAGAGAAGTAAAATCACAGGGGCAGAGGCGTCTGTCGGAGATGTGTGCTCTGCTCTCACACTCCAGGTGCACCTGCCCTGCTTGCTGTCCTTATGGTCTTAGTTGACCCACGAGTCCTAGAGAGGGCTCTTGGGCCACACCTGTGCCGCTTGCATGCAGGGAGGGTTAGCGAACACTTGCTGGTGGGTGGAAACCCACGGCGCTGGCTGTCTCCCTGTCGCTGCAAATGTTCTGCAGCTCAGAGCTGGAGGGCTGCCGCATGCGTACTCCTTTGTCACCGGCCCTGGTTCCTCCAAGTTTTAAACACACGTGCACGCATGCACCTGTAGCTTACAGGAAGCTCCACTTTGAGGTCTTTCCTTGGAAACTGGTACCGAGCGGCTTTGTTCCAGGGCCCCGGAGCAGGTAGGCGGCTTAGGTCCTTTGTATAAAGTTACATAGTATCTGCATATCACCTACAGACATCTTCTCTAAACTTGAAACTGTCTCAAGGACTTACGATACCAACACAAGCTAGACGCTGCATAAATCATTGCTATTGTATTGTTTAGGGAATAAGGATAAGAAAAAGTCTGCCCATGTTCAGCACATACGTTTCTTGTATGATTTTCTGACTATTTCCGGCCTGTACTTGGCTGAGTCTATGGTGGGAGTATTTTCAGTCCAAAGGTGCAAATGCGGACTCTCCTCTAGGGTCTGCAGGTGGCTCTCTCCTGAGCTGACCCACTGTCCCCAGCACCTCCATCAGTTCCCCGGGCAAGCACGGCCTCTCTTTCCTCTGCAAGTCACCCCCTTCCTGTGACCCAACCTCCATCTGACAGCAGCTGCATCCTGGACACTGGGTTGACAGCAAGTATGGTTCTTCTTCTTGCCTGCCTGCCGACTCCCCCTGCTCAGGGAATCCGAGAAGTGCTGCAAGGGGCGGGGGAGCCATTCCCCAACCCCAGCAACTGACAGGGCTCCTTGCCACCTCCAGCAGCCTTGAGAATGGGCCAGGGCTGTTATCCTCCTATGCCCCTGGGGGAACAAATGAGAAGCACCTGCCCAGACCAAGTGCCCTCAGCTGGAGAAAGCTGAGTCCCGGAGCAGTTCCGCCCAGCCACGAGCAAATCTGTGTTCTCCCTTGAGCCCCGCGGGGTGAGGGGTACTCTGCACGAGGAAGTGGTATCCCGTCAGCACACACGGGAGCCCCTTCCTAAACCTGATCAGAAGCCTTCCAGACTCTTGGCGCTCCTGGCCTCACACGGCTGCCTCTCGCTCCATCGCTGGGTGGTTTGCCCTGTCACCAGGCTCCTGTCCCCCTGACCCCCGGTCGTTCAGCTCTGCCCTGGGAAAGTAACCAGTTCCCTGTGGATTTGCCCTCACCCTCTTGCCCTCTGCCTGCTCTGCACGCCCCTCCGCTCACTGCACCCCCCTCCCCAGGAGCTTAGAGAGAGCCACGCGGGCCAGAGGCACCCCACTCCTGGCCTCCTCCCTAGAGAGTCCTCTCTGATTCTGTTTGCAAGATGCATGCACGGAGTTGCAGATCGAGATAGGAATGTTCTCAGCGCACCCCTTTCCTGCTCCCCAGCTCCGAGCCTGGGGTGGGGGTTGGGGCTGGGGAGGGGGAGCCAGCCTTAAGCAAGTTACTGCCTGAGCCTTTAAAGGCAGATGCTAATCTGCTTTCCCTCCACCCACCCACCCACCCACCAGCACAGTCAACGCATCGCTGAGCCACCTGTTTGGGTGGGGGTGGGAGCGTATTGGTGGTTGGGGTAGAGGGTGGCAGCCGGCGCACTTGCTTGATGTGTGGGGAGGAAATTTTGGCTCCCGGCCACAGACTCTAACTGGAGCCCAACAGAGATCTTTCTCGATAACAGTGGCCAGGCAAGGCACAACAACGAGGGTCAAGCCACAAAAAGACCCTCAGCCAAAGACAGTTGTTCTGTCTTGGAAAATCAGCCGCACCCAGGTCTGGGTAGGAAATGGGCAGCGCAAATGGGCCACCTTGGTCCACAGAAAGCCCCGACACTGTCCAAGACACCTGCACTTGTCCCAGAAAGAATTTGGGGGGCCAGCTTGAAGAGGTTCCCACTGGCTGATGATGGCAAACTTAAGTGTCAGCAAAAAAACAAATGCAATGGATTAAAACACTTAAATATGTTTCAGTTCATGCATTCATCACGACCCTAAAAGCAACCGACCAACAGATTCATGGCTCACCCTTGGAGGACTCTAGGGAGCCGAAGCTTAATGTTTTATCAATAAAACAAAACCCCCTTTAATTATCAGGTCATCGAATAGGTGCAGGAGTAGAATGAACCTCTGTGCACCTGTCACTGGGCAGCCACAATGATCAGCTCAGAGGTGCAGTGGGCTAAGCTGCCACCTGCAATGCTGACATGCCCTAGGGGTACCAGTTCGTGTCCCGGCTGTACCACTTCCATTCTAGCTCCCTGCTAATGCACATGGGAGAACAGTGGAAAATGGACCAAGTGCTTGGGCCCCTGCCACCCATGCAGGAAACCCAGAAGAAGCTCCAGGTTCCTGGCTTCAGCCTGGCACAGACCTGAATGTTGTGGATATTTAGAGAGGGAACCAGCAGAGGCAAGATCTCTCTCTCTCTCTCTCTCTCTCTCTCTCTCTCTCTCTCTCTCCCTTTCAAATAAATAAATAAATCCTTAAAAACAAAACTAAGATCAACTCAGGATTACTCTTGTTCCTCTATTCCCCTTCTCTGTTCCCTCTTCCCCTGGATTATTTTGAATCAATTCACAGGTGTCGTCTCATTTTATTTATAAATATATTATACCATTGTAAATAAAGACAAGGAACCAGGCATTTA
The DNA here is from genome assembly GCA_949820135.1 of Sylvilagus floridanus. Taxonomy (NCBI): domain Eukaryota; kingdom Metazoa; phylum Chordata; class Mammalia; order Lagomorpha; family Leporidae; genus Sylvilagus; species Sylvilagus floridanus. The sequence continues at coordinate 128,939,466 of OX463225.1, forward strand.
TCCTGGGCGGTTATCAGGGTAATCAAACAGTGGACCAGAGGAAGTTTTTCTTTGCAGCAGTATTCTATGGGCTGGCGTTGTGGTGTAGGGGGTTAAGCTGCCCCCTGTGACACCAGCATCCCACATGGGTGCCAGTTTGAGTCTCAGCTGCTCCACTTCCAATCCAGCTCCCTGCTAATGAGCCTGGGAAAGCAGCAGTCCCGAGTACTTGCGCCCCTGCACCCACATGGGAGACCTAGAAGAAGCTCCTGGCTCCTGGCTGTGGGCCCTGACTGTCCGTGCCTCTCGGCATCCCCAAAAGATCAAAACAGGACATCACAAGCCTGCCCAGACAGTACGTCAAGCACCTTGAACCGTTCTGGCTGCCACATCAAATCTGAATCCTTTCAAGCTCCCATATCCAGCTGCCTACTTACAAAAAGAAAAAAAAAAACAGGAGGCAGAGAAACATGCCAGAGGGCACCACGGGGATGCCGCCAGCGAAACCCAGACTGTGAGAAACTCTATGGCAGAGACTGCCTGGGTTCCTCCATGAACACAGCTCAAGGAAATAGTCTGTGGTGGCAGGTGGGGAAAGGAAACGACAGCTATAGAGGAAACAAACACACGAGCCGGCGAGAGGGGGCACACGGTAGAGGGACAGGCTGGTGAGCTGGCGGGAGGCAGTGCTGACACCCTGGCTAGCTAGCTGGTGATACTAAGGAACTGAACACCGTGCGGGTGGGGTGATAGCATTTCGGGTCTGTTTCTTTTTAAAGAATGCTTATCGTTTAGAGATTTGCACTGAGATATGTGCGTGGCATTCACCATATGATTTTCCCCACCTTTGTATATTTGTGAAATGGAATTGCCCTAGGAGGGGGTCCTGGGCTCCTTCAGAGGGAGGCATTGGTTGGCAGTGGGCGTGGGTTAAGCTGGCACCGTGCCAGGAGGCTGGTAGCTTTCTGAAGCTACCTTTCCAAGAATTCTCGGGCTTCTCTTGGACCTCCTGGGCCACCAGACCAGGTGGACGCGCCGCTGTGAGCTCTCCCTAAACCCCACAGAATGAATGGAATATTCTTCCCACAGAGCTCTGGCTCCTATCAGAGCTGCATATTTAATTCTTGCAATTCTCTCATGCGCTACCTATAAAATGGCAGCGGCGGTGCTTAATTCACAAAGACGTGGTAGGAATGAAATGGCATAAGAGAGAATAAGAATAATTCACAGCAGTGATGACAGCTAACAGCTACCATATATCAAAGACTAACTATGTTGCATATTTAATTCTAAGAGCTTTACACACTTTGTCTCGTTTAGTTCTCAGAAAACTCTAGGAAGAATGGACTACGGCTATCCTCATCTCCCAGAAAGGGAGGTTAAAGCCCATAGATGTAAAGAATACATGTCTGGGTTTGTAGTATTCATTCTTATTGCTTTTACATGGAAGAGACTGTTGGCCAACGACTGCGAGCTGAAGAGAACCGCAAGCTCTCCCTGCCAACTGTACCTTTAACTGGGGGAGTTTTGGTTTCCTGGAGATCTCTGTTGAGTTGGCAACTAGGGGCAGCTCTGGCACAATTGCTAAGATGCCACTTGGGACGTCCTGTATCAGAGGGCCAGGGTGCCAGCCCTAACTCTGCTCCCAATTCCCGCTTCCTGTTAATGCACACCCTGGGAGGCAGCGCGTGATGGCTCAGGTACCAGGGCCCCTTGCCACCCTGAGGGAAGCCTGCAGTGAGCTCTCAGCTCCTAGCCTTAGCCTTGCCCAGACTTCTTGGCTGTTGTGGCAATTTGGGGAGTGAACCACAAAATGGAAGATTTCTCTCTCTCTCGCTGTCTCTCTCTCTCTCTTCCTCTCTCTTTCTCTCTCTCCTGTTTCCAAATATAAATAAATAAGTAAAAAAAATAAATAAAATAACAAATAAACAAATAAAATTTTAATGGAAATTACCCTGGGAGGAGTAACACATTAAGCTCTGCTCACCACTAATGCCTTGAAATGAAATTGGTTATCAGGTTTCTCCTCCTCTTGAGAAAACAGAAATAGCAGGTCCAGGAGACACCAAGGGGGAAGGAGAAAGTCCACGGCCATTGTGCCTGGAGCTGCCCTGACTCCAGCCCCGAGTGCTCAGTGCCTTCCTTTCTGTCTGCCCCGAAGATGGCTTCCCTGCTGCCCGCTCCTGCCAGCCCAGGCTCTTGGTGACTTCTGATGATTTCGGGGACACATCGGTGTAAAAGCTGGAAGCCATCTGGAGATTTGTTGAGGACACAGCTGGCCCCTACTGCCAACCCCCTGTCTGCGGTCCTACCCCAGTGACAGGCAGGCCAGAAGCCATTTTGGTCCCCACTAGAATGTCTTGCAAGTTCCCAGCCCAGCCACACGAAGACCTCGGCAACCCTGTCTTCCCTTTGGGAGTAGGGGTCGAGCGAGGTAGGTGGGGGTCACTGTGCTGTGCAAGACCAGGCAGAGTCAAAAGGCGGGATGAGCCCAGCCATGGAGCTGTGGGGACCGAGGGACATGGAGAGGGCACTTTTTGCTCATTGCTGCTCTGTGTAAAAGCCAGTGGCCCTTGGGCAGTGCTGACAGGCATCTGGTGTGTGGCTCACAGCAGGTGCAGAGGGTGGCTCTGATCTCCTGGGGCCAGGTTAACCCACAGCTACGCGTTTGCTTCCAGCCACCCAGCTAAGGGACACAGAAGAACCAGCCCTGTCGGCGTGAGCGGCCAGCCCAGTGAAGGGTAGAGAACAGCTGAGATTGGGATGCAGAGACGCCCAAGGTGCTTTCGTATTTGAAAGTCAGCCTGTCTCATGGGAAAGGGATTGGACTTGTGCGTGTGTGTGTGTGCGTGCATGTGTACACATGTATGCGTGTGGTGGGGGGCCCCAGGGGATGAGCCGGGGCCACCAGGACAGTGTTCAGATAGGCAGAAGGGAGCTTCCCCAGGAAGGGGCTGAGGAGGATGCAGGTGGATAGGAACACAGGCTCTGAGTCAGGACTTTGCCTTTGGCCCTGCCCTGTGCACCTCCGCTGTCTCATCTGGGAAGGGAGGCTTACACAGTGCCTTAGCTCAAAGGGCTGTGAGGATCAAGCAGGTGACCGTGCACGGTGCTTTGCATGACGCAGTTCATGCTAAGTTCTCTGAACACGTTAGACTGACATGCTAGCCACACCTGTGAGGAAATGAAACGGCTGTGATTTGGTAACTGATCCACGTCGTACGTGGCGGCATTCCAAGTTTGTTTTTAAAATGTACATTATTTCGGAAGAAAATGCCACCCAGAAATGTCTACAAGGGTGATTTCTGGACAATAGGATTTTGAGTGATTTAAACTTTACAGATTTCAATACTACGTGTTTTCTGGTTAAGCATCACCACTTCCTAAATGGAAAGACGTTTTCCCATGCTTCCCAAAATGCAGTCAGATGCTGTTACTAAAAGGGTTTAAACCCTCTGCCACTAAAAATATTCAAAGCCATATGTCTAGTGGGTGGTTGGGTTATTCACATGGCTTAATCCTAACCATGTGAAGACGTGAGTGCATAAAAATGAGGACTTGGGGGCTGGCACTGTGGCAGAGTACCTCCGGCATCCCATATGGGCGCCGGTTCGAATCCCGGCTGCTTCATTTCCGATCCAGCTCCCTGATAACGGGCCTGGAAAGCAGCAGAGGGCGGCCCAACTGTTTGGGGTACTGCCATACATATGGAGACTGGGAGGAAGTTCCTGGCTTTGGATTGGCCCAGCTCCAGCTGTTGCAGCCATGTGGGAGAGAACCAGCAGGTGGGGGATTTCTTTCTCCGTCTCTCGCTCTGTAACTCTGCCTTTCAAGTAAATAAATCAATCTTTTTTTAAAAAATGCAGACTGGAAGGGAAGAGGAGGCATTAGTGGCAATGGTTATTCATGGAGGTGGGTGATGAAGCAGGGTTTGTCCGTTTCTGAATTCTTTTCTGCACCTTCAGAAACTTCTAAATTAAATGCGCGTTACTTTGAAAATGGAAGGGGGGTGTGTAGAATGAACTGGAAATGAGAACTAAACTAGAAAGAAACCAAAGGAAAGTGGTCAGTCTAGATTAGCTCAAGAGCCCCCCATAGTCCAGCCATCTGGTTTCCATGACCAAGACCACACGACGGTGGCAATTACATGATGTGTCACATCCGCCTCAGTCCAATGCACACGGCAGCCCGATGGTGGTCGTGCCTCCGCCGTTCTAAACCACCCCCACCGGAGTTCAGGTTTGTTGAGCATCACATCACAGACGGCCCCTCCTCAACAAGCGGCTTCGGGGCCTCATACTCTGGTCACCTCATTTTCCACTTGTGTCCGCAGACCATACCTCTTCCTCCCAGCCAGCCAGGCCCTCCGCTCTGGGGACTCGCTGCACCTGCGCCACCCATGTCTGGACCACTGCAGAGCCCTCACCTGGAACGCTCCCTCTCACTCTCTGCTCAGTCCCTGTCATTGCCATCCGTCAAGGCCTCTTCTTCCACTCTACGTACACTGAGCTCCTCCTGCACACAGAACTGAGCACAACCACACACAATACGGCTGCTTGCCACGGAGTCTTGCTGTTCCTGTTTGTGTGTGAGCTTCCTCACTGAGGAGCCACATTGTCTACTTCTCTTTTGTCTCCCCTGCCCCCAAACCAAAGCGTCAAGCTGGATGCTAAGGGTGTACTCAGATTCCCAAAGCAATGACAGCAGGACTGCTGTCGCTCAACAGCCACGGCCTGAGATCGGATGCTCTCGTCCCAGCACAGCCCAGGAGCTGACTTGGCAGACATTCGGCCTCTCTGGGATGGCAGGTGCACCCCAGGTGATTTCTCCGTGCAGCCCTACCTACCCTGGATGAAGGAAACCATTTTCCCGCTCTTCTCTGAGCGTTCAGTGCTGAGTTGCTCAACATGGGCTACGTGGAGAGGAACTGGAGAGGACACAGCTTAGGAAGGACAGTACGAAGAAAGAGAACAGGGTGAGTTTAGCTGAAAAAAACAAAAGAGTTGAGATGAGCCGCAGACTTGTCTTCAATGTACAAAGCACGCTGTGGCAGCTGCACCTGATGCCGATGCCTCTCCAGCTCTGGGGCCCGCCTCTCCCCACCCTCTGTGCCCAGCGGCCCTGGACCACTCTTCTGCTCAGCCCGCTGTGAGCCAGCCCCCGAGCTCCTGTAGCTCCAAGGTTGGAGCTTCTTAACCCCGAGGTGGTCAGCGTTGGAGCATGGAATGCCCTTCTCAGACTGACCGCAATATCCTTCCTGGGCGATTTAGACAGAATAGAAACTCACGTGGTCACTTCCGAAAGTTCATCGCAATTGAACTTGGAAGTCTATTTTGGGGGCCGGTGTTGTGGCATAGCGTGATAAACTGCTGCCTAGGATGCCGGCGTCCCATCTGGCTGCTCTACTTCCAGTCCACCTCTTTGCTATGGCCTGGAAAAGCAGTGGAGCATGGCCCAGTCCTTGGGCCCCTGAACCCACATGGAGACTCAGGCTCCTGGCTTCAGCCTGGCCCACCCCTGGCTGTTGCAGCCACTCAAGGAGTGAACCAGTGGATGGAAGATCTCTCTCTCTCTCTCTCTCTCTCTCTTTCTCTTTGTAACTCTGCCTCTCAAATAAATAAATCTGGGCGCAAAGTGTTTTGAAATCCATGCATAAGAGGGTATTCAAAAAGTTCAAGGGAAATGCATACGATGACAAACACCATGCATGGATTTCAAAGCTCTCTTCATCAAAACAGACCTCTCTCTGTCAGTTATGTTTTCCATGAATTTCTGGAACTACTCTTCTATTTTGGAAGATGGTTTAAGCTGGACCTCTGTAAACCTTTGAACTCTTCCACACACTCCGCATTAAAATCACACATGATGACGTATGCTTCATCCACATAAAACACAGAGTGATTTTGCCATGAAAAAGAGAGTTGACAATATCTTTAAAATTCGCTTTTGAAATTATTTGCTTACGAGGATGATTGGCCGCAACTTCTTGGCTCTTAACTGTGCGTTCCTGGGAACTTGCGTGATGCACAAGCACACACAAGATTGATGTGAACCTGTAAGTTAGCAGTGAGGGAGCCACGGAACGTAACAGCAGCCCTGTCTTAGGACACCAGCTAGTCTGTTGGCTGTCAGCCAGTGTACACTGGGAAGTGCTGGAAGACACTGTTGCCCACAGCTAACAAGAATGCTAAAACTGGGGGACAGCTCGCTCGTATAAACAAACCCAAAGCGGAGTCAGAGCTACACCTGTCTGAGCATCATCTTCACTCAGACACTTTGCAGAAGCTGTTATGACTCAGGACAAGTGGGAGCAGGGGGAGGGGGGTTAGTGAGCACACATCTTGCTGCTGTCTTGCAATGTGAGTTGAGGTTGGACGAAAAATTCAGAATGACTGCTCGCATCTCATTGTGTGAAATGTCTTATTTCTTCCCCAGACTGCAAGTTTCTTGAGGGTAGTCCCAGTAAGTTTATGACACAATCCGGTACAAGCCCTAGAGGCCTAAGGAACAGTTTGCTGAACTGATTGACACCTGATTCTCTAATGCAGCCACCTTGCCAATGGCTCTGCTGTCTCAGCTAAGCCCGGGAAAGGCAGCAGGGCCCAGGACTGTCCTCATCACTTTATGCAACCTCAGAAGAATAGCCAGGGACTCCTGGTTGATCCGTTTCCCAGGGGACACACAGAGGCACAGGGCAGGTGGGGATAGAACCGAAGACCAGGTGCAAGGAAGGAGTAGAGGGACCCACGCCTCTGTTCCAGCAGGTTTGGGGTCTCTTTAGTAAGGCTTGTCAGTATCTATCCCTAAGTGTGATCTCTCCTGGGAGTCTGCTCCTCCCATCCCTGCCTCTCAGCCACAACATGCTGGGGACCTGTGCCTTCCAACCCCTGGAAGGGCGCCCAAGTGAGCCATCTGAGCAGGGCTGAGCAGCCTTCCCCAGGGCCTGTGAGAGGTGCCTGGGTCCGAGGTCGACCAGAAAGCCACAGCAGCTGCTGCACAGCTCAGCCCCTACCTCTCAGCGATCAAGACAACCTCCTATTCTCTCTCCCTCTCTCTCTCTCTCTCTCTCTCTCTCTCTCTCTCTTTCAGCGCCCACTGAGAACCCTCAAGGCCCACTCTCTCCCCAACCAGGGCTCAGAAACATTAAACTCTGGCAGGTGTTGATAAGAAGGAAAAAAGATGGGTCCGCCCTACCAGTCTGTCCCTGCTGACTGCCGGGGCAGGGGTGTGTGAGAGGAGCGTCCAGGCTCCGTCTCTGGGGCTCTGCCTGGGTTCATTTTGAATCTCGCTGGCCTCAGCAGCCGTGGCCTTGAGTGAGCGCCTCTTCTCTCGGAGCGTCTCCCAAATGCATTTCTGCTGCCTGGGTTGACCCTCGCTTCCTCTCCCATCACCTGCCCTCTGCAGAAGCAATGGCCCCGGAGGCTGGGTCCAGATGCCAACCTGTAAGAGTGGGGCACTGTAACCCCACAACAGAGGAAACCCTCCAGGGAGGCCAGGACTCAGGGCTCCCAGTGCCACAGAGGCGACTGACATGGGGGGCCGGGGAGTGACGGTCAGCCAATTCTTCTGGACACAGTTCCCAAGGGTGCTATGTCTTTCCCCAGGAGTTGGGCAGCTGGGGAGGGGTGGCTTAGCCTGCCTGTGCTGCCACAGGACAGAGCCCAAGCTGACCTCCGGGGGGTGGGGGGCAGCAAAGCTCCTAAGGGGTGTGAGAAACAGTGGTTTGCTGCCAGTGGGCCAGTGGCGGGAGGCTTCCTGAACCCAGGCCACCCAGGCTGCCTACAACAGGTGGCCCACTGCCCTGTCCCACGGGGGCCACACGGGAGTGGGGATGGGAGATAAGAAGCAGCAGGCCAGGGCCTGAGATCCAGAGGCAGGGTTGGGAATGCGCACTCCCCAAGGGGATGGGCAGGCTGCAGTGGGGGGCCTCCTTCACCTGCTCCTCCCACATGGAGGAGGCCCATGACCACCCCCTCCCCAGTTTTCTTGTTTCCTCTGGGAGTAGCAGTACAGGCGGATTCCTCAGACCCCTCCGGCCCACGCTGACCCTCTCTGCTCCCTCTGTTTCTGCCCCCTTACCCCCCAGAGGCTGCCTGCAATCATAGAGGCTCCTTAAAGCTCAGGCCCGGCACAGCCAGGGCTCCTGCTGGTTCTCAGACGCCCCCTTCTGTGTCTCTGCCCCCTAGCCATCTGCAGCCCTCCCCCTGGAGCCTTCCAAGAGCCACGTCCTACATCTCACCCCCTCCTCCCATTGCCTTGGCTACTTCATGGAGACAGAGGCAGGCAAGGGTCTGGGTGCTGAAGGGGAGCTATCCCTGCCCAAGCTCCCAAACCCCCGCAGGAGGCACGAGGTGGCGGTCAGGGGCCCAAGACGGGTGCTGGGAGCACCTGCATGTCCTCCCTGCTGCCCTGCCTCACACCCCAGGCCGGGGGTCCCACGCCGAGCAGGATGATTTAGAGTTTGATGACGCCCCCTCACAGGGAGGACCAGTGGCGTGACTGCCCCCTTCAGCTGGGGGCAGGGAGAGAGGCTGAGCACCGTGCTCCCTCGCAGCTTGGCTGCCAGACTCTGTCGCCGTGCAACCTCCTCCGGGACCTAGCATTTGGGAACCCAGGAAACAACCGTGAGACCAAGCGCTGGCCCTGTCTGAAGTTGTGTTGTGCCCAAGCACAGCCTGGAAGGGACAAGCCCTACCCTGACGGATGCGGGCGGCATGGCTCCCACACCTCGGCGGCTGCCAACCCCTGGCTCCCCTGAGAGTCCTTTCTGCCTCCTGGGCTTCCATCTGAGGATCCCAGGGGGCGTTTGGAACAGCAACAGGAAGCTTTGGGGATCAGCAGTGGACGCAGCCCACGAGAAGGCAGACAGAGCTGCGTGCGTGTCCTGCTCTCCGCTCAGTCTCGGTGCTGTGGTTGTCCGGAGCCTGGCGCTCTCGGTGGGGAAAATACTTGCAGAAGAAGTGAATGAACGTGACGCTCCATCCCTCTGCCTGGCTGAAGGAGACGGACAACACGGAGAGGCCCGAGGGTGGTGCTGGGTGCGAAGCTCCCGCCGACGCCCAGCATGAGTCACAGCAGCTGTTCAGGCGGGGTTCACTGAGGGAGACCCCCACCCCGGGAGTGGCCTGCTTCTCCTCCTGCCTCTCCGGAACCCCTGTGAGCTCCGGAGTGAGTGTGCGTCTTCCTCCTCTTTGTGTCTGCAGTACTGGCCGCCGTGCCAGGCCCCTTGGGACCCTGCCTGCCGCAGCTCCCCAAAGTGGCCGGAGCCTGGCAGCCGAGAGAAAGCAGCCAGGGGAGCAGGAACCCTCACGCCAGTGCTTCTCCAGCCCCCGATCCCAGCAGACCCTGCGGGTGGCTGTGGTTCACCCAGGCCAATTCCCACCCCATAAAGGGGGTGCCGCTCTCAGCTTCCTTCGGGCTGAGCCCCCAGGCCACCAGCAGGGCTGTGGCAGGGACGGGGATGCGGAGAGGGGAGAGCCAGGTTGTTAAAGAAAAGGAAAACCTGGGAGGGCTGGGCCGCAGGACGGCTGAGGCTCATTCAAGGCTTCCTCGTCCTCCCATCCGCACGGTCCCCTGCAATGACACACCTCCGTGCTCAGAGGGGGAGGGGGCCACGGCTCGGCCGCTCCCGACACACAGCAAAAGAAGAGGCATCAGCGGGCCCGAGAAGTGAGCACCGTGGAGAAGTCAGTGGAAAGAAAACATGTTTTCATCACACACACACAAAAAAAAGATCGAGAGCTGGTGTGGCTCTTGCACCAGCCCCCTCAATTTTCAACTGAGAAATCCACAGCAGGAGGAACTCGGGCCCTGCCTGAACACCACAGCCAGGGAGGGGCCGGTGGGAAGTGTCAGAGCCTTGGAGGCACAAGTGCTGTGGGTGCACGGAAAAGCCGCTAAGCCTCTCTGAGCGCCACCGTGAAAACAGGGACGGGAGCACTCCAGACAGATGGCTGCTGTGAGGATCGGCTTACAGGAAAAGTCTGTGTAGACTCACAAGTAAGCATCAACAAGGTGGGTTGGCGGCAGCGCTGGGACCACAGCCAGACGGCCTCAGGCCCGGCACCCACGGCACTGCTGCAGGCGGGTCGCCAGTGGCACGCAAATGTTTCCCACGCTACGGAGGCCGGTACCTGCCACCACATCCTTTCTCTCTGGCTTGTGGGACTTGCTGCCTGCCGACAGGGTCAGCCCAGGGTCGCCCCCTCCCACCCCCGTGGAAGAGCTCTGACCACTAATGCCAGGCCGTGGTGAGCTGTTCTGATGTCTCTGTGCGAATGAGGGCAGGTGCCTCTGCAGAGGGCACACCCCGCCCAGGTGGGTAAGCACAGGCAGCAGCCTCAGCCTAGGGCCTTGGACCAGTGCTAAGCAAGCAGCCTTGGGGGCATCGACAGCAGCCGTCCCTAGCCTCATTCTTCGAGGTGGGCCCAAGGCGCTGCATGTCTCCCTGCCAGGCTTTAGCAGGTGTCTTTGTGATAAGGCAGTGTGGACAAACAGACTGGGCTCTGCACCAGGCGCTGGGAGGTGTGTGTTCAAGTCCCACCACACCACCTTCTAGCGGCGTTTCCTTGGGGAGCACCCGCCCCCCAGCTCCACAACCTTAGTTTCCCCCTCCATCAGGTGGAAATGTTAATCACAGTTTATTTCAAGGCGCACATGAGAGAGAGAGAGAAAAAAAAAAAACCTGGGAGTGGCTGGTAAAGTGGAAAGAGATTATCATCATCCATTCTATCAAAACATAAAAAATTATTCCATTGCTAAAATAAGCTAAATGAGTATAATTCAAAAATGCATTTAAAGCATGATGGGGGGGAGGTTGGGGCTGGCCCTGTAGCACAGTGAGTTAAAGCTCTGGCTTACAGAGCCAGCATCCCATATGGACCCCGGTTCAAGTCCCGGTTGCTCCACTTCGGATCCAGCTCTCTGCTATGGCCTGGGAAAGCAGTAGAAGATGGCCCAAGTCCTTGGGCCCCTGCACCCATGTAGGAGACCTGCAAGAAGCTCCTGGCTTTAGATTGGCACAGCTCCGGCCATTGCAGCCAATTGGGAAGTGAACCAGAGAATGGAAGAACTCTCTCTCTTTCTCTCTCTTTCTCTCTCTTTCTCTGGCTATAACTTTCTCTGTAACTGTCTTTCAAATAAATAAAATACATATATTTTTAAAATGTATGATAAGGAAGACTTACTCAGGACTGTCCTAATAGGCACACGGACTGCTGCTATGGGGTCTTGCAGTGGGGGTCTCAGGGGACTCCACCTCAGTGGGAATTTATAGCAAAAAACAGGCAGAGGCCAAAGGAAGAAAATTACTAGGTGGAAACATCCGGGTGTGAGAGGTTCTGGCTCAAGCAACCTCAATGAAATCCTTGTTGAAGACAGGCCAGGGTGACCAGATGGCCCCTGGGGGTGGTGGAGGAGGAGGGTGACCCAGTGGGATGGGCCAGGGGCTCTGGCCACATTGATGTAGCAGAGCACTTTGCTAAAACTGGGTTCTACAGGGAAGTGCCTAGACGGGCCTGGGAGAAGTTTCCAGAACCTGACTCAGTGTTGGCCAAGCAGAGAGTCTATCTGTTGACGTCATGATCACATTGAGAAATTTTGGAAAAAGTGGGGAAAACCTCCTGCGATGGACTGAAGTGACTGTTTCGCCCTCTGCCTGTGTGTGTTCCGGATCGTTCCACCTGCACGGGATGATGCTGTAGCTGTTGAGCCGCTCTGAGCAGAGACCCAGTGAGGGCAGGGGGAGCACCCAGGAGGAAGAGGGTTTCTCCCAAGCATGCCTGGAGAAAGTTGCAGGCAGCTACTCCCCTTGCAACTTGCAAGGCAGGGCTGAGACCCCCAGGATGGATTTGCAAGATTTTTATTCCCAACAGCCGACAAAAGAGTCATAAAAATCTGGGGCAGGATTTTCCCAGAGGGACATGCCACTGTGGAAAAACATGAAAGGGAGAAAGGAAAATTCCAGAAGGGATTCTCCCCCATCTGGCAGAGAGAGAAAATATCGACGGTGTAAGATCAGCACTCCGGCAGCAAAAAGTCAAAAGTGCTGCCACCTCATCATCTTTGAAAATGTTTATTCAAATAGGATGTACGGAGGGCTTTGGGGCCTGGAAACAGGACTAATTAAAGATTTCCTGCCTGCCCTGGGAGCGGGTAACCCTCCCACTGAGACGCGAGCCACACTCACTCTGTTCACCTGTCTTCCATTCAGATGGTTGAGAGTGGAATTCCATGTAAGTTTGATTCCACTCAAGGATGAGCGAGGCCAATGCTGCTGTTCACTGAAGGGAGGTGTTTGCCCAGAAAACCAGGGAGTCAGAGACGTGGGGCTGCAAACCCACAGTGATACAGCACAGGGACCCGGGTCTCCTTGTCAGAGATCTGGAACCCATGATGTGACTGGCACGGGGTTCCTTGGCATATGGGTTTGCAAAGGGCCCAGGGGCCACGGCTTTGTGAGACCAAAGCTCAGGGCAGCCCCTCCTGGCCTCAGCCTCCCTTCGCCTCCCCTTCTCTCACAGGCATTTTCCCCAAGGTGCGTTTGCTCCTTCCAAAGTGTTTTTTTTTGACAGGCAGAGTGGACAGTGAGAGAGAGAGACAGAGAGAAAGGTCTTTCTTTGCTATTGGTTCACCCTCCAATGCCTGCCATGGCTGGCATGCTGCGGCCGGCGCAGCGCGCTGATCCAAAGGCAGGAGCCAGGTGCTTCTCCTGGTCTCCCATGGGGTGCAGGGCCCAAGTCTCCACTGCACTCCCTGGCCACAGCAGAGAGCTGGCCTGGAAGAGGGGCAGCCGGGACAGAATCCGGCGCCCCAGCCAGGACTAGAAACCAGGATGCTGATGCCACAGGCGGAGGATTAGCTTATTGAGCCTCGGCGCCAGCCCAAAGTGGTTTTAAAAATGCATGAAACCCAAGACTGAAGGCCACCCAGTTGCGCCTCTGCCCCATGCGCCTGCTGAGATGTTGGGACAGCCAGGCCCAGTAAGGACCCTGCCCTTTGGGCGCTGGGAGCCACAGCCAGTTTAGCTAGCAAGACGGCTACAGTAAACTAAACCAGAACATAGCAAAGATTGGCAAGGACGTGGAGACGTTGGCACGCTGTGTACCCATGGTGTGGATGTAACCCGGTGCATCTGCCCTGGAGGAATAGTTTAACACTTCCAGTTAAAACTGGAATGACCCTGTGACCCAACAATACCCCAAAAAGGCCTCTAGCACCTTCTCTGTGAGATCCTTGGACGTGCTTAAGTTCATAGCCACCCATTCATAACAGCAAATAGCAACCCAAGTGCGCACCAACAGATGAGTGGACAAGCAAAACAGGCCTATGTGGACCATGGATCATCATTTAGCCTCAAAAAGAGGGGCCTCCAGCACCTGCTGCAACATGGATGAACTAAGTGGTATAAGCCAGTGGATGAACCTCAAGGGCATCGTGCTAAGTGACGTAAGCCAGTCACATAAAGAGGGACACAGTGTGATCCCACTTCCAGGAGGTCCTTCCGGGAGTAGAATGGTGGTGGCCCGGATGCGGGTGGGAGCAGAGAATGGGGGAGCTATGGTTTACAATGGCGCATAGCTTCAGTTTTGCAAGATGAAAAGAATTCTAGAAACGGATAATTGTGGTGCTTTCCAAACAGCTTGAGTTGACTTAATACACTCAAAATGATTCAAACGGTCCATTTCACGTTATGTGTGATTTACAAGGGAGAACAATTGAGATGCACAGACTGGTGATATTGCCCTGGGGGCTAAGACTCTGCTGCCAGTATTGGAAGGTATTCCTGGGGTACATGTGTGACAGTCCAGGACAGAGAGGGGAGCACCAGAAAAATGGGAGGCGGAAGGCATTGCCTCTCTCTCTCTCTCTCTCTCTCTCTCTCTCTCTCTCCCTCTCGTGGGTCCCACATTTTCCACTGCCCGTAAAATATAGAAGCCTGTGTGCGCACAAGAGGAAAAAGAAGAAAGAAAACAACAACGGGGAAACTTTCCCCGGGGCCACACAAGCGGCTGCCTCCACCTTCGAATCACAAACAACCTCCCAGCCCACACCAGCCCCGTGGGGGACACCCCATCGACAGTTTGCCCCCGGTAGGAGGTGGGAAACCGCTCAGATCCACCCTCAAAGGCATCCCTCTGCTGGGGGGAGGGAGGCTGAGCTGGAGCCTTGTGAGGGACACCCATGACAGCTGGCGGGGCATGCCCACCACGCCATAAAAGGCACCTGGCTCGGGCGCCCCAAGGGCTGCGGGGGGCACAGAGGAAGCCAGCGGGGTAGGAGGGGAAGTGGGTCTGAGTCCTTTGGGGCTGAAGAAAATGTCTCCGGTTGTCATCCTCAAACCTTGCCTGCCCTCCCTCGGCCCCTAATTTACCCCACTCCCCGTTAATTTTTCTCCTCCTTTCTTTCCATCCTGTACTTTTTTTTTTTTTTTGGACAGGCAGAGTGGACAGTGAGAGAGAGAGAGACAGAGAAAGGTCTTCCTTTGCTGTTGGTTCACCCTCCAATGGCCGCCGCGCTGCAGCTGGTGTACCGCGCTGATCCAAAGCCAGGAGCCAGGTGCTTCTCCTGGTCTCCCATGCAGGTGCAGGGCCCAAGCACTTGGGCCATCCTCCACTGCACTCCTGGGCCACAGCAGAGAGCTGGCCTGGAAGAGGAGCAACCGGGACAGAATCCAGTGTCCCGACCGGGACTAGAACCCGGGGTGCCGGCGCCGTAGGCAGAGGATTAGCCTAGTGAGCCGCGGCGCTGGCCCCATCCTGTCCTTTTCATCTGCTCCCTTTCTGCTTCACAGAGTGACTTAGCTGAGCACTTCTGCGGTGCCAGGCCCCACACTGGGGGCTGCCATGCCACGCGTCGTTTCTCAGGGTCATCGCCAGAGCCATGAGGGACAGGTGTGGCTGACCATTGTACAGACGGGAGATGTGCAGACTGAGGTCTGCCCAGCTGGAATGCAGCGGAGCAGAGATTTGAACCTGGGGGGGTCCAGTTTCAGAGGCCAGACACATCCCTGTCCCTGCAGTTTTTGCAAACTGTCCCCTCGCCTCCCCTCATTCCTCTCCACAGCTTCCTCTTTCGCTGGCTCTTCTAGGCGTGGAGTCAGCAGAGAGTGGGAAAAAGAAGCTTGACTGACAAGCACAGACAAGAGGGCCAGGCTCTGGTGCTGACCGTGACCTTCAGGTTATTTCCTGCCTGCCTTTTCCAGAGGGGACACGCCAGTCGCCTCTGTCCATCTCCCTTAATGTACAGAAGAATGCCGCATCCGGGCACCGAGGGATGTATCGGGGCCCCTCGGAGGGTTCGGCATGGAATGCGGACCGGAGCCTCTTCCTGTTCTAAAGGGCCTCTCTGTGGGTGGGTGGGTGTGTGTGCCAGGCTTCTCGTCCAGAATCCTCGAGGCCTTTACCAGCACCTGCAGTCCTCACTCACAGACTAGCAGAAACCTCAGCAGAGCTCCAGTGCCCCCAGCGTGCTCTCCCCGTGCAGAATCCGTTCCATCTGCAGGTGCAGTCTCAGGAACTCCGGCCCTGCCTCTCCGCGCTCAGCTGGGAGAGCGTGGGGCTCCAAAGCTAGGGCACAGCTCGCGGGCCCCTAGAGTCATCTGGAGGAAGAGTTGTTTGCTCCCTGTGTTGGGAGCCACCACCAGGTCGGAATCCCCAGGACCAGTTCAGCAAGGATTCCGTCAAAAACAGATTAAGGATTCGTTTCCTTTTTCCTGAAAGACTTGGACGTTTCCCTAAGTGGAAAACGGCTGGGGACTTGGAATGTCCTAGAGGCTGTGTGGGGTTGGTGGAGAGCTGGGTCTGTAAATACAGAGGCTCCACTGCAGTGACCTGAGCTGGGGCTTAGGGGAAAAATCACGCAGCTCACTGGGTCGCCGTCTCGCTGTCTGCGTAGGGCAGCGAGGTAGGGAAGGGGATCATTTCTTCCCCCTGTTGACCTCATGGGACTACTGTGATGATCAGATGAGAAACTGGGTGGAGAGGTAACAGCTCGGGGCCAGCACCGTTCATCAGCAGCCGGCGTTGTGACGCCGCGTGTTGAGCCACTGCACGCAGGCCTCCCATACCGGAGTGCTGGCTGGAGTCCTGGCTGCTCCACTTCCTGCAACTGCAGCTGAGAGCAGCTGCTGAGGGCCCAAGCGCTCGGGTCCCAGACACCCACACAGAAGACCTGATGGGGCTCCCGGCTCCCGGCTTTGGCTTGACCCAGCACTGGCTGTTTGTAGGGATGTGGGGAGTGACCCAGCAGGTGGAAGACATCTCCTACTCTCTGTCTCTCACTCTTCTCTGTCATTCTGCCTTTCAAATAAATACACACATCTTTTTTTTTTTTTTTTTTAAGTGGTTGCACTGTCCTAGCTTTATCTCGCATTGTGGCTTTAAACCACCCGCGGATCCACAAAGAGCGTGACCATGTGTTTCTCGGCGGGCAGGCACTTCGCTTTGGGTTTTGTAACTCCTAGAAATCTTGGATGCTGAGGGATGTTTATCAGAGAACATAAAGGTTCAATGTCATCTATAAGCAGCTAGGCCGGGCTTCATCAGGTTTGAGAGCTGCGAGGAGAGTTAGAGACTTATCCCTCTGCTTTGTTCTGTAGCCAAGAAGTCGGGGGCCCAGAGAGCCCAAATCTCTTGGCCCTGTTGGACTTGCATCTTCAGCCCTGTCCCTTTCAGACAGGACGGAGAGAGGGGGGACGCCCAGGAGATGAGGCCAGGTGGCCACCTGGGAGACTTCAGCTGACTCCTCACGCTGTCCTAAGGGATTTTTCCAAATCCAGTGTTAGAAAAACTTCCCGACAATGACACGGCGCTCGGCGTTGCAGGCTGTGGAGTGGGACAGCCCTGGGTGTGAATCCCGGTCGGCTACGTCCTAGCTGTGTGGTCTGGAATAGGTTACTTCCGTTTCCCCATGTGCGGAATGGGGGCCTGGCGGGGTTGTCATAGATTGTCGAGAGGAATAAATGTGACAACAGGCGGGGTGTGTCGGCCTGCAGCCTGGCACTAGCTGTGGGCTCCTTAAGTGAGAGACGTGGGCATGGCTGTCACGCTACTCCACCAGAGGAGAGAGTTTGCTCCTGGCTCCAGCCTCACCACCCACACAGGGCTCAGCACAGAGGAGCTCTGGAAGTATTTGTAAACTAGCACCATAAGGTAGGGCATTCGGTCCTACGTGGCCGTGGGGGAATTGGTTCCAGAGCCCCCGGGGGATTCCACAGTCTGTGGATGCACAAGTCCCTACTGTAAGACAGGGTAGATACTTTAAATGCCCTCTAGGTGACTGGTAAACCTCATACAATGTGAACGCTGTGTCAATAGGCTTTGTGTCGTATCGTCTAGGGAAGAATGACAAGAAACACACCCACGCGTGTTTAGGACGGCTGCAGCTGTCATAGGACCAGCTACATAAGGTACGGCCAAGACACAGCGTGGATAATGCTCGAGTAAGATGAGTGGCAGGGAGACCGAGGAGCTATGCGATTTTGTGACTCTACTGCAGGCCGTGTCCTGCAAATTCAAGTTTTGTGTGTGTGGAACTTTCTGAAAAATTTTTCGGAAATATTTTCAAAATGTGAATGGGGAACCCCGGAGATTCGGAGTGCTGACCTCAGCTGGGTGCTTCAAAACTTCACAGGTAAGGGGCTGGCATGGTGGCATGTCGGGATATCCTGCTGCCTGCGACACCTGCATCCCGTACTGCAGAGCTGTTCTGCTTCCCTGCTAAGGCTCCTGGGAAAGCAGCGGAAGATGGCCCGGGGGTTGGAGCCCCTGCCACCCATGTGGGAGAGCTGGGTGGAGCTCTTGACTTTGACCCAGCCTGGTCCCTGCTGTTAGGCATGTGGTGAGTGAACCAGCGGACGGAAGAGCCTCTTTCTCTGCCTCCACCTCTTCCTGTGTGTGTGTGTGTGTGTGTGTGTGTGTGTGTGTGTGTGTCTCCCTCTCTCTCTGTCACTCTGCCTTTTGAATAAATACATAAATCCAAAACAGAGAACAACAGAAAAGAAGTTCGTAAAGAAGTACTGGGAGGACAGCAAAGACAGGACACAGCCACCCCCCCTTCTTGGAAAAACTCAGCATCAGCGAGGCAGTGAGACCTCTGCCAGCAACACAAGCAAGAAAGCTCAAAAAACATGTGTGGGGGGAAAAAGGAATAAAAAATAAATTCATGCTGGTGAAAAAAAAATCCGCGCTTTTTTTTTTTCTTACTATGCACTTTGCACGCACTTTTTGGACACTCCTTGTCCTGACCTCTGCCCTTGCTCTCCTTCAGGAAATCCCCAGCCCTCCTGCTACGCAGACCCCAACTAGACATGAACGTGACCTCTTCACCTGCTACGCCTCAGCGCCAGCCCGCATGAACGTGATCTCCTTCTGTGCTCCAAGCCCCGACCTCATTCTCACTGAGAGTGAAATGTCCTGCAAGTCCGGACAGCTGTCCCTTGGCCCAGCCACTGGAACTCAGCGCCTCTCGCCTCGTGCCTCTTGGGCCTCCCCTGCTGCTGGCCCTCTCCTTTACCCTGCACTGCACCTGGGGGCAGCCTGGCTGGGTGCCCCGCTGCCCTCGGGGGTGGCTGTGATGTGGCCTTCCCAGGAAGGCCCTCCCTGCACACCCTGTGTGAAATCACACCTCCAGCCCCCAGCCGCCCCTCTGTGCCATCCCATTGCTATTTTTCTTCTTAGCCTCCATCAGAACTGTCCACATATTTTATTTATTTACCTTGTGTATTGCCTGCACCCCCTCCTTAAAATAAGCCCTGTATGGGATCTGGGATTATTTTTTGTAGGAAGCTTCAATTTGTTTATATTTTTTTAGAAAAATATTTTATTTCTTTATTTGGGAGATAGAGTTACAGAGCAAGAGAGGCAGAGACAGAGAGAAAGGTCTTTCATTCACTGGTTCACTCCCCAAATGGCTGCAACAGCTGGTGCTGGGCCAATCCAAAGACAGAAGCCAAGAGCCAGGAGCTTCTTCTGGGTCTCCCACATGGGTGCAGGGGCCCAAGCACTTGGGCCATCTTCCACTGCTTTGCTAGGCCACAAGCGGAGAGCTGGATTGGAAGTGGAGAAGCCAGGACACAAACTAGCATCCATAAGGGATGCTGGCACTGCAGGCAGAGGCTTAGCCTAGCACACTACAATGCCAGCTTATGGTTGTTTTTTAAACACCTAGATCTGTCTCTGGCTGGAAGTCAACACTCAAATGCTTGTTAAATTAATAGCATTCATGGTGAATTTTGTTCATCCGCTTTGCACAGCAAGAATTGCAAGAACAGGGGCCGGTGCTGTTGCATAGTGGGCAAAGCTGCTGCCTGCAGTGCTGGCATCTCATATGGGCGCCGGTTCACGTCCCGGCTGTTCTTTTTTTCTTTTAAGGATTTTATTTATTTATTTATTTGAGAGGCAGAGTCACAAACAGTGAGAGGGAGAGGCAGAGAAAGGTCTTCCTTTGGTTGGTTCACTCTCCAAATGGCCGTAACAGCCGGAGCTGAGCTGATCCAAAGCCAGGAGCCAGGTGCTTCCTCCAGGTCTCCCATGCGGGCGCAGGGGCCCAAAGACTTGGGCCATCCTCTACTGCTTTCCCAGGCCACAGCAGAGAGCTGGATTGGAAGAGGGCCATCCAGGACTAGAACTGGCGCCCATATGAGATGCTGGCACCGCAGGCGGAGGATTAACCTATTGTGCCACAGCGCCAGCCCCACCCGGCTGTTCTACTTCTGATCCGGCTCCCTGCAAATGGGCCTGGGAAAGCAGCAGAAGATGACTCAAGTGATTGGGACCCTGTACCCACAAGCAAGACCCAGAAGAAGCTCCTGGCTGCTAGTTCTGGTTCGGCCCAGCTCCAGTCGTTGCGGCCATTTAGGGAGTGAACCAGCAGATGGAAAATCTCTTTTTTTTCTGCCTCTGCCTCTCTGTAACTCAGCCTTTCAAATAAATAAATAAATATTAAAAAAAAAGAATGGTAGAATAGAGCAGGAGGTTGCTAGAGAGAGGGCTGCTCACGCCGAAGCTTTGGCTTTGCACCCTTGGGGATGCTGCGGAGAGGAAGCTCCGCCAGAAGTGAGGCTGGACAGATGACCTTGAACTTGCCTCCAGCTTTCTGACTGCAGCCCCTGGGTTGGGTCTGCTGGGGCGGGACCAGCGCGAGAGCCTGCCTGGTCTTGTAACTCTCTTCCTCAAAGCCTGCTCATTCCGTGGAGGGTCTGAGCCTTTCTACCCAGTGGAGCCAAGAAGAGGAAGAAGGAACAGAGGACAAGTAGGTGGATCTTAGATGCGCTGGGCTAAAAGAGAAATTCACCAGGCCACTGACAAGCAGGAGTCCCAGGTGGGATGGAAAGAGACACAGAGACGCTGTCGGGCAAAGCAAGGTGGCTAAGCAGGATCTTCCATCTGCTGGGTCACTCCCCAGATGGCCACAGTGACCAGGGCTGGGCCAAGCTGATGCCAGGAGCCAGGAACTTCATCTGGGTCTCCCACGTGGATACAGGAGCCCAAGCACTTGGGCCATCTCTACTGCTTTCCCAGGCACATCAGCAGGCAGTTAAATCAGAAGTGGAGCAGCCGGGACATGAACCAGTGCCCATATGGGATGCCGGCGCCACAGGCAGTGGCTTTACCTGGTACACCATCGTGCCAGCCCCTTGGGGAGTGTTCCTAACTAGATGTCAGCTGTGTCCATTGGAGCAGGCAGGGGGTGTGATGTCACAGGCACCATGTTACAGGTGCCACCTCCATCAAATGGAGACAGGCATGGAGTGTAAGAAACATCACAGGGAGACAAGTGGTGCAACATTTGGGCTCACAAAGTCCCGAGGGGCAGGCTCCAGGGAGCAGGTCGGTGGCAGGGAGGCACAACCTGGCAGCCCTATCCCAGGAGTTTATCCTGAGGAAGACTCCATGGATGAGGGCACAGAGGGGTGCTGAGGAATATCCCAGAGCCACGCCTCAGAACGCACAGCGGTGAGAGGCTGGCTGAATGCCAGGCCACCGGCAGAGGGAAATACACTCTTGCACTCCCAAGGCACTCAAATTGAAGTTAGGAAGAATTTGATGACAATAAAGATGGCCATGAGTAATTGTGCAGTGCAAAGAACAGTTATAAAATTAAATGCATGGGGGCCAGCGCTGTGACGTAGCGGGTAAAGCCGCCGTCTCCAGTGCCGGCATCCTATATGTGTGCTGGTTCAAGTCCTGGCTGCTCCACTTCTGATCCAGCTCTCTGCTATGGCCTGGGAAAGCAGTAGAAGATGGCCCAAGTCCTTGGACCCCTGCACCTGCATGGGAGACCTGGAAGAAGCTCCTGGCTCCTGGCTGATCGGTGCAGCTCCAGCTGTGGCTGCCAACTGGGGAGTGAACCAGTGGATGGAAGACCTCTCTCTCTCTCTCTCTCTCTCTCTGTGTAACTCTGCCTTTCAAATAAATAACTAAATCTGTAAAAAAAAAAATTAAATGCACATATCCAGGCCTGGAAGGAGCATGACACATATCAATGAGTTCTTGGTGGTGAAATGTGCAAAAATGACTTTCATTTCCTCTGTTCTTTTCTGTATTTTTCGAGTTCCCCGCGACAAGTATGGTTTGAGCTTGTGAATTATGACACACGTTATCACTAAGGAGCGCGTGTTCCACGTTCTAGAAGCAGAAAGCAAGGCCCTTTCGGTTTGAAGCGTGCTCGGCGCAGTGGCTGCCCTCCAGGGCCTGTTTTGCTCAGCGCTCCTCTCCCTTAGCGCTCTGGGGCGGGGAGCCTCTCTCAGTGGTGAAACACTGGTGCTGGATGCAGCATCTGAGAGATGAAGGCGTTCAGGTTGTAGGTGGGGTTGTTTAGAAACAGTAAGCGTTGAGATGAGGAAGGTAGAGAGAGGAAACCTGGCACCACAGGCAATGTAAAAGCCAAGTGTGGGCTGCAGCCCAGAATCACAACCTCTCGGAACTGATGCAAGGGGACGCCCAACTCCATCCAGGGCCTGGTTCCACCTCCTCCTCTCCCTGCCCACCCGCCAGCCTCAGGGCCAGCGAAATCAAGGCACAGAGGCTCTAGGGATTGCCAAGTGTTGTGACCAAGTGCAGGGTTATGAAAATTATTTATTTATTTATTTTCATTTTATTTGAAAGTTAGAGAGAGCCAAAAGAAAGAGAGAGAGAGAGAGAGAGAGAGAGATTGATTCACTGATTCACTACCCAAATGTTCACAACAGCCAGGGCTCCCTAGCCTGGAGCCTGGAAAGCCAAGTCCCCCACGTGCGTGGCAGGGACCCGAGTGCCTGAGTCGTCACCTGCTACCTCCGGCAGTGTGCCTAGCAGGCTGGCCTCCCTGCCTGTGCCCTTCTATACACCCTGCTGCCCCTGAGCGGTGTAGGCAATCTTCTCACCTTGGCTACCCTTGCTTGGCCGCAGCAGCTTCTGCCACCCTCCTGTCCATGGCCTCTCCTCCAGCCCTCCTCAAAGGCAATGGTGCAGCCCAGATGGAGCGCTGTCTCCCTACAGCCCATTTGCTCACATTCCGCTCACCCTGAGGCTCAGCGACTGTGGTTGCTTTTCACAACACCAGGTCAGCTCAACGAGACAACCCGCAACGCCTTGGCATCTCTCTACCCCAATCAGCCTCTTTCCCAGCTTCCGTTCTGCAATGCTCAGGTTCCTCGGGAGTCTGAGAAGCAGGGACATTGGGGCGAGGCCAGGTGGAGAGGACCTACCTGCAGGGAGCTGGACATGAACACATCAGAAGACACCTGCGACCAGCCACGGCCAGGCGGCCGCCGGTCTCCCACGGACATGACATGCCTCGGGCATTCGGACTTTCCATCTGTCTGCTCAGTCATTTGTTCTTTTTAATTTACAGTAACAGAAAGTATCTATTATCCACTGTGTAGCAGCAGTTGCATCTGGGCCTCTTTACATGCTTTTCTTCAGTTCTCCCTACAGCCCTTTAGGGTAGGAAGCCGCCTCTGCCTTTTCTAAAGAAGTCTGCTGCAGAGAGGTGGAGGAACTCGCCTAAGGCCACGTTAGCCACAGAGTGTCAAAGCCAGAGCCGACCTGTAGGCCTTGCCGCTCAGATCCGTGCTCTTCTCACTTGCCTCAACCCCACCATCTGGATGGAGCTGCAGATGGGAGATGAAGGAGGCATCGGCCCGTGTGGGGAACCTGAAGTCAAGTGGTTGCTCCGCACAGTGTGTGCCTGTGTTCTTGGGGAAGAACCGTTCCAAAAGCCATGCTCACATGAACCCCTGAGGCCGCGGTGCCCCCGAGTGCTGACAAAAGTACTCAGCAGTGGGCCAATTGCTCTCCTCCTGGTCCATTTCATGACCAAAATGAAAGCATACCAAACCGTCCGTCGTGGCCTCCTCGTCACTGACGGCTTAACCAACAAACAGGATGACCTAAACACACTGGTTGTCAACCAGGGGTGCAATTTCCCTCCCAGATGACATTTGCTAATGTTTAAAGACATCAGGGGGCCAGCGCTGTGGCATAGCAGGTAAAGCCACCACCTGCAGTGCTGGCATCCCATGTGGGTGCCAGTTCGAGTCCCAGCTGCTCCACTACTTCCAATCCAGCTCTCTGCTGTGGCCTGGGAAAGCAGTGGAGGATGGTCCAAGTGCTTGGGCCCCTGCTCCTGTGTGGGAGACCAGGAAGAGGCTCCAAGGCACCCAGCTCCAACTGTTGCAGCCAGCTGGGGAGTGAACCAATGGAAGGAAGACCTTTCTCTATGTCCCTCCCTCTCTCTGTCTATAACTCTACCTCTCAAATAAATAAATACAATCTTTAAAAAGAAGATGGACTTGATTAAACCAGAGACTAGCCAAATATTACAAAGAGCAGCTGTTTTATTTCTGGGCAGTTGTTGCCAGGGTTAAACTGTACAGACTTAAACCTGAGGAGGGTGCCCACATTCTGGTGGGCCGGACAGAGGGCACCGTATTGATTTTTTTCAGCTTGCTGCACTCAGGAGCGGCCGGTGGAATTTACTCAGCCTTCCTTTGGGTTAAAATCATTAGTGGAAAATGTTTAACTTCCAAGAGGAAACAGAGAAAAATGAAAAGTTTGTGTCATACTGGAAGCTCGAGCACAAAGCTTCCTGCAGGCGTTTCTTGCACACCTGCACACCCCGCTCCAGAGCATGGAAGATACACGCATAACCTGCCCACAGACAGCCGGGCAGAGGGATTGCCTGGGGTCCCGGAGAACGGGACTCCAACTCCGACTCTACTGCGGAGCCATCATCTAGAGCAAAATCGTCTTCTTCAAGCTTTCATCCCCCCTGGCGAAGCTACGGAGTGTGACCTTCCACGCTCACCTGAGGACGACCACACACGCAGAGGGCATCTCCCCCATGGGGCACGTGGGTTCTCTTTAGTAGACTCCCCCCCCCCCCGCCCTGCCCCGTGATATCACCGCCTGTGTGAAGCATCTCCCAGCTGACATTCTATTTCTTATGTTGCACTGGAGAAATATTCTCTACATCACAAAATGGCAACGTTGAACCCAACTTCTATTACTGGCGACCCAAAGGAGATTATGGCTTCCCAGGGGACAATGCGCTCAATTAGCATGAGAATGCCAGGGGAGGATTCTGCACACTGCACTGCGAGGCAGCTCCCCCTTTCCCAAGCCGTGCAATCTTGCCTTCCCTATTGCTTTATTTCCTACAACAATCCTTGCCACTTTTACCCACACTCTGCTCTGTAATTCTAATATTTTCGTCCATCTTTAACAGGGTCCTGGATTTTTACTGTCCCAATCAACACATTTCCAAAGGCTATAAAACGGCTTAAAAGAGAATTTACCCATCCTTTGATGACAGACATAGCTGCTGGCATGAATTAGAGAGGTAGCCTGCCCACGTCCATGCTGTTCCTTAGCTTTTATCTGGTGATCTCCAAGTGCTCACAGCAATGCTAAACACACATGATTTCTCATAATTGCTCCCCCACCTGCTGCTATGCAAAGCAAAAATGATTTTGAGGATGAATGAGATGTGTAGTGTGTTGTGCTTTTGAGTTCCTGAGAATAGAAACTGCTATGACTAAACTCTCCTAAGCACAGCAGATCGGAGGATGGTTATGAATGCCCTTATCATTCAGTCGCGCCCAATTGCATGTTGGTTTTCCACTGCACATTAGTGAAGGGGTTATTGGCATGGAGGATGCTTCCCAGACAAATGCACGCCATGGTCATGGTCAGCAGCCCCAGTGTTGTCTTTTTGTTGAGGTCAACCTCCGGCTGCAGCTGTGTGTCTGCCTAACGAGGGCTCTGCAGGTGTCTCCTTGATGCCCAGGGAGGGAGCCGGGCAGAGGTAGGCAGCTGTTTACTGAGGAGGCCGACTCTCAGACGTAGGAATAGAGAGCCAGGAGTGAGACGGGGTGGAGGGAGATTTGGACCCACGCCTCTGCCTTCTGATCCATTGCCCTTAATCAGGGGTTGGCCAAGGATAGCCTGTAGATCAAATGTGTTTTAGAAAATACAGTTTAATTGGAACATCTCCACACCCATTCATTCATATGTTATCTGTGGCTCCTCTTGTTTCGTAGTTGTGGCAGAGCCTTATGGCTTGTTAAAGCCTCAAATATTTGCTATCTGGTCCTTTGGAGAAAGAACATACTGACCACTGCTTAACCACTGGGCACCCAGCTGAGGAAGTCCAATGGTAAACACTTTAGGCTTATTGGGGACATCTCCCTCCAGAGGCTGGGAGAAAACCAAGTGTAACTACACAGACGTTACCTAGTACTACACGAGTTGGATGAAGTCATGAGCCAGCCTGCAAGGATAGCACAGCCCGGGGTGTGCTGTGTGCTGGGCTCCACGCCCAGTGCTGCTCATGCATTGTCAACTTTGCTCCTCTCCAAATCCCTGGGAGCTAGCTATTGTTTCCCACGTTGTACTGATGAGGAGCCCCGGGGCTAGGGAGCCTTTCCGTGTCCCAGTAACGCACAGCTGGGAAGCACTGGAGGTAGTAAGCACAGCTCTAGAACCCAAGCTCATCAATAGAATGGCACCCTGCTGAGTGCAGTCACCCATCTGTGTCCACAGAGTCTGCAGATTGAAAATGTCCCGCCCCCCAGAATTGCGTCTGTCCTGAACATGTGAAGACATTTTCTTGTCTTAGTTCATAAACTACGCAGTATTTACTAAGCACTTACATTATATTAAGTATTACGGGTAATCTGAAGATGATTTAAGGTGTAGAAAAAATGTACATAGATTTATATGCAAATACTGGCTCATTTTGTGTAAGTGACATGAACATCCACAGAATGCGGTATCTGCAGAGGAGGGAAGAATCCTGGGACCAATCCCCCACTGAGGATGATTGATGATTGTATAAGGTGCCATGAAATATTCATGGTGGGGCTGATGCTGTGGCGTAGTGGGTAAAACTGCCTCCTGCAGTGCCAGCATCCCATATGGGCACTGGTTCAAGTCCCAGCTGCTCCACTTCTGATCCAGCTCTCTGCTATGGCCTGGGAAGGCAGTAGAAGATGGCCCAAGTCCTTGGACCCCTGCACCTGCATGGGAGACCTGGAAGAAGCTCCTGGCTCCTGGCTTTGGATTGGTGCAGCTCTAGCCATTGTGGCCAACTGGGGTGTGAACCAGTGGATGGAAGACCTCTCTCTTTCTCTGCCTCTCCTCTCTCTCTGTAACTCTGACTTTCAAATAAATAATCCTTTAAAAAGTTTGTGGTAAATGCAAATTATGAAAGCATCATGTGTGAATATCAAAATTCTTTGTACCCAAATAAACTTATCTTGTTTTTTTTAAAAAAAATATTTCTGTATTTATTTGAAATGCAGAGTGACAAGGGGAGAGAGAGAGAGACAGAGAAAGAGAGATCTCGCATCCTCTAGTTCACTCCCCAAATGACTGCAGTGGCCAGGGCTGGGTCACACCGAAGCCAGGAGCCATGAACTCCATCTAGGTCTCCCATGTGGGTGCATGGGCCCAAGCACTTGGGCCGTCTTCCACTCTTTGCCAGGTACATGAGTAAGGTGAGGAATTGGAAGCAGAGCAGCCAGGATTTGAACCAGCATGCATATGGATGCTGGTGTCACAGGCTGAACACGCTATGTCCCAATGACAGCCAGTAAACTTATCTTCTAACATCTACTTCCCAAGAGCTTTGTGAAGTTTTTGTTCCCAGGAGCTTTTGGGAAGGGGGCGTGGCCAGAGGGCTGGTCTTTCCTCGGGCCAACTGCCCCAGAGTCTGTTCAGAACATCCAGGAGTTACTTGTGTGTGGCCTCCAACCCCAGGCACCAGTAGGTGGGGCTTGCGCAAATGGTGCTGGCGAGAGGTGCCGGCTGTAGGGACCATGGCAGTGGCCACTGTGCTCCAAGGGTGGTAACAAGTGTGTGTTAAATCCTGCCGTCGTCATCCCAGGATAGCACACAGCACGGTGAGCACTTGAGAGGCACTGGGGTCCCAGCCGGGCGGCGCCTTGTCCTGACTACAAGTCCCAACACAAACCTCGCGGTCACAGAGAGCTTCGGTTTTCTCAGTCATTAATTAGGATGGAGCGCGAAGGCTGACCACGAGGAGTCGTCACAGGACTGAATGGGTGCCTTGTGGATGCAATCCTACGTGAGCACACCAGGAAGGCCAGGCAGGGGGCAGTGTCGTTGGGGAGGGAAGGAGAGGAGAAAGGAGACTTGGCAGCAGGGGAGGGACTCTGGAACCAGTGCGGACCCTCTCACTTCAGAAGGTGGTGCCTCCCTGCCTGGTCAGCCGAGCAGAAGGGGCCCCCAGCTACGGACTGGAAGCTCCCCTGAGCTCCTGCAGCAGGAGGGCCCCCGTAGCTGGCACCTAAAAACAGGATTGCCTCTGGCTACCAAGTCTCCACTCCCAGCCCTCCCCAGAAATGCTGCCTAAGCCTGATATACTCCCTCTCTCTCTCTCGCTCGCTCGCTCTCTCTCATCTTCCTTCAGTGGCACAGAAAATCAAGTTTATCCCTAGTCCCGGCTTACAAGGGTACTTTTTAAAAGTTTGTGGAAAATGGAATGAAAAGATAAATGCACTTGCTGTAAATAATATTTGAAATCCACACATAGTTTTTTTTTCTCCCCATCATATGCCTTTTCTCTGAACTTTATAAAAAGCATTTGAGGGAACCGGTGTTGTGGCGTAATGGGTAAAGCCGCCACCTGAGACGCCAGCAAACTATATGGGTGTCAGCTTGAGCCCAGGCTGGCTGCTCCACTTCCAATCCAGCTCCCTGCTAATGCAGCTGAGAAAGGCAGCAGAGGATGCCCCAAGGGCTTGGGCCCCTGAGCTACATGGGAGAACCAGAGATCCAGGCTCGTGGCTTCAGCCTGGTCCAGCCAGGCTGTTGGCAGCCATTTGGGGAATGAACTTGCAAGTGGAAGATCTCTCTCTCTCCTTCCCGGTCTCTCTCTAACTCTTTTAAGCAAATTAAATAAATCTCTTTTTCTAAAGTATTTATTTGACGGGGGAGGCACGTGCTATGATCTGCTGGTTCATCCCCCAAATCCCGTATTAGTCAGGGTTGGGCTAGCCAAAACTGGGAACTGGGGATTGGGAACCAGATGCAGGTCTCCCGTGTGGATGACAGAAGCCTAGTGACTTGCGGCGTCACCACTGCCTTCCAGGGCCTGCGTTAGCAGGAAGCTGGTATCAGTAGCAAAGCCAGGACTCAAAGCCAGGCATTCTGGTGTGGGATACCAGCAGGTGAACTGCGAAGCTGAAGGCTGCACCTAGGACCTTTCTGAAGACCTTGTGTATGCCTGGATTTCAAAACTTTTTGCACCCAAATCATCTTTCAATTCCCTTTCTATTCACTTCCTGAACTACCCCGGAGGTACCTGCTTTGCAGATAAGCAGGTCTCTCTAGAGTTAAAATTTACTCAACTAGAAACACATTCCTGTTGTCTTTCCTTGCAAGGGCCAGGGATGAACCGTTACCCAGTTTCTCAGTTAGCTACTGACTGGAGAAAACTGCAGAGAGAAATGGCCGCTGCTTAGGGTCTCTTCCCCAAGAGAACACACCGAAAGGATTTCTTGACTCAGAACGGAACTGGAACCACCCACTCCACCGCCAGAGCCCCTGGCAACTGTGACCTGGGAACACAACTATGATCTTGCCAAGGAGCCATGCAGCAGGCAGGAGGGGCAGCCGCCGCTGCCACCTGCACTCTCCTCCCATCTGGGTCCCTCTGCCGGGATGTCGTGGTTGGAGCAAGAAAAGGGAGAGTTCAAGCAGGCAGAGCTGTCTAAAACCCAGAGCAAGCCCCCGTCACTGAACACCTGCTCGGATTCATTCTGAGACTGCAGAATGTGCTGGCGATGTTTTTCTAAAGGGCAACCCCGGAGCTCCCGAGACGGGAGGCACCCTCGCTCTGACACACAATTATTCCATCTTCCGGGGCTGAGCTGGGGACAGGGCTGGCTCAGCAACCCAAAACTGGCATCCACGCCAGTCACTTCGGTAGGAGCCTCACAGCCAGCCAGGCTGCCTAGGGTGTGTGCCCTGAGCTGGCCGTGTTCTCGCCTCGACACTGTCCTACAGCAAGAGCCCTGAGACTGGTCACGCATCACCATCAGTGGCAATGAGCCATTCTAGAAACAAACTTTGCCAGGTATCTTAGGAAAGGTGCAGAAGCATAGCCTTGGAGTTAAGTAGGACATTCAAATGTTGACTCCAACTGGAATTCGTGTGAGGGCCCAGTGACGTGGTATGGGCAAGCGGCACCATCCCTGTGCACTCTGAGGGGCCCTCTCTCACAGGCTGCCAACGTGTGTGTGTTCTAGAAATCAACCTTGAAGCAAAGATCAGCGGGTCCATTTGGAAGATGATCTCAGGAACTGGATTCCCCCAGAACCCGCCGAAGTCCTAGCTCTCCAGAACCCATAAAGGTGACTGTTTGGAAACGGGGTGTTCCCGGATGATAAGTTGAAATCAGGTCCTACGGATGAGCCATAACCCCAAATTTGGTCCTTTGGAAAAGGAGAAAGCCGGGTAGAGAGACAGACAGACACACAGAGAACCACGTGCAGGTGAAGGTGGAAATTGGGGTGCGGCAGCTACAAGGAAGACCAAAGGTGGCAGCCGAGCCCCCCGGGGTAGAGGTGAGGGAGGGGCGGGAGGCACAGCCCCTCGCAGCCCCCACCAGGAGCAACCCTGCCGACCTCTTGGTCTTGGACGCGCAGGCTGCAGACCCGGCAAACACCAGCGCATTTCCGGATCCGAAGCCACCCGGGTCGTGGTGTTTTGCCACAGCAGCCCTAGGCGAGTGACCCCATAGGTGTATGGGGAAGCAGGGCAGGAGGGAGGAAGCCGTGGACAGAGGGGGGCTTCTCCAGCCAGCGGCCCCTCCCAGGGTTCGGGCCGCCATCACGCAGTGCGCATGCTGGCAGAGAGGATGGAATGGGGGCCTTGGAGCAGCGCCTCAGTCCAGTTATGACCTTCAGAGGGGGCGGAGCTTCGGAAGTCTCCCCCCACCCCAGGGTGGGAGCCTTTTCCCTCCTGGCGCTGCCAGGTCCTGGATCACAGAGTTGGCCCTTCTTGGGGCGATCCTGCTCTCCTCTTTGCAGTAACTGCTCCCGATTTGCTTCCTGCCTTCCTGTACACATCTCTCCCTCCACCCCGCCCTCTTGCAGTGCCCTCAGCCCTCAGGCCGCTCAGTAGGGTCCTGCGTGGAGCTTCTCTCCAGCTGTATTCTGTGGCCATGTAGTGAGAGCTGCTGGGGAAACAGATGTCAGAGCGTTGAAAGCCATCAGCACAGCGCTGCATAACCCTATCCCTCTAGCATCCCCCTGGGAGTGTGGGCACACATTTGCCGCAGAAGGTTTGGAAAACTCCTCCAGTCCAGCAAGCAGACCCCTGGTTGTTTTTGCGGCCTGGTGTCAACACCCTGCAGGGCACAGCTTGGGGAGCAGGGTCACAGAGTTCAGTGACCGAGTTCCTGAGGGCTCAGCTCCCTGGGCCGTGGGCTTCAGGCAGATCCCACTGAGGGAGGTCCAGACCCGGCCTGGAAGAGGGGTGGGTTACATTGTGAGGTGCCAAGGGAGTGGGAGGTGGTCCCAATGCCTTCATCTCAACCCCCCTCTGAGGGTGAGAATTGGGGTCCAGGGAGTGGGGGAGGGCCCACCAGGAGCCGCAGCTAGTGTTTGCTAGCTTCCTGGGGTAGAGCTTCCAATTCTCTCCTGCATATTTGTTCTTTTCTAACTCCCTCCTCCCAGAAGGCCATAGGCCAGGCAGCCCCATGATGGGCTCCCACTGAGAACTCTTGGCGTGGTAGGCTCCACCCCCACCAACGGCCACTATGGTTTGTGGTGCGGCCAGGCTGCTCAGGATAAAGGCCAGCTCTGGTTCGTGCTAGCCGTGTACCTTCAGGCTTCTTGGTTCCCTATCTGTAAAATGGGGACATCAATAGCAGTGCCACGGGATTAGCTGATCAAACGCAGGCCAACCGCGCGTTAAACAAGCCCCTGTCCGCGAATGGTCACCGCCACACTGCTCGCGTCCCGCACCAAGGCCGTCAGGCACTTCTTCCTCCCCTCACAGTGTGTGGGGTCCTTGGAAGCCGTAGTTGTGTTGCATCTCGGGGCAGCACCTGACACGAAGCAGTGTGCTTTCTCAGACAATAGCTGGGGTTAACTCATGCCTGGCCAAATGGACGCAACATCTAGGGCTGGACCAGGCCAAAGCCAGGAGCCTGGAATTCCATCTGACTCTCCCCATGAGTGGCAGGAGCCCAAGCACTTGGGCCGTCCTCTGCTGCCTTCCCAGGCACGTTAGGGAGGAGATGTATTGGAAGCAGAGCAGCCAGGACTCAAACTGGCATTCTAATACGCTGGGGTTGCAGGCGGTGGCTTAACCCGCCGAACCACAATGCCAGCCCTGTCTTTGATAATATTTCTGACAATGAGTTGTATTATGAAAAATATCCTCTTCATTTTAGGAAAATGACTTACTTTTCTCTAGTTAATTTTAGTCTCCTCTATCCATCCAGCTTGGCCTAACAGGACCCCTTATCTCTGCTAGGGGTGCATTTAGCTGCCAGGGACTAGGGGCAGGGGGTTCACTGTCTTTCTGGTCACCATGACCCTGGACAGTCTCAGCAGGAAGAGATGCCACTGATTGATGGCACAAAGATAACATTTATCTGTCCCTCCTTGTCATCCCAGGAAGGCCAGGTAGAACGGACTTCATAGAAAACCCTCAAAAAGAGACCTTTCCCAGACCTCGCCAGCAAGTTTGTCCACCCTGGGGTATCTCATCCACCGGTGAGCAGCTTGCAGGAAAATCTGGGTACATTTCTCTGTACCAAAAACTGAGTATGGTGGTCTACTCCATGAAGACAATCAATGAAAACTCACTCTTGAAAATAATTATAAGCCCTCACGAAATGGAAGCATTCACTTTAACTTTCTGTTAGCTAGCACTCTCCAATATTTATACTTCAATGTCGTTATAATCCAAGGGCTTCATCTAGGGAGTGAAGTCACCTAGTAGGTGGCTGGCATTGTCTTGGTTTAAAGTGCTCGGTTGATGTCTAATTGGCATGTGATGAGACATTTTCTAAGTGTAGATATATTGATAGAAGGTACTTGAGTCTTTTATTCATTGCATTAGTCTAACATTGAATGTCTATATGGATAAAAGGCACTCTGGCTCTGTGGTGTGTTGTGCGTGTGTTCATAGCTTGCTTTCTGTGTGCCCACCTGCCTGCTTTGCTCCTCCAAGGATGCTGGGTGCAATGACAACTTCCTCTGCTCTGCAGGGCTACCTGAGAGCATTGTATGTGCTCAGGCACAAGGGCTGCCCCTCGCCTTCCGGCATCTGTGGCCCTGCAGGTGGGCAGACCAGAGCCTGTGGCACCACAGGACTAAAAATCAAAGGACCAAGGCAACGTGGCTGGCAGAAGCTGAAGTGGATGCAGACCACGTGGGTCCCCTCACAGCAGCTCTCTGGGGGCGAGTGACCTAGTCCTCTCTTGGTGCCTCTCGAAACAACAGAAGGCTTTGTCCTGCTGGTGGAGGTAGCAGGTCTGTGCTGCCAGAGCCCTGCCGGAGGGTGAGCTGAGCTAACACGACCCAGCCAGCTGCAGCTCTTTTGTGGTTGGCACTCTGAGGTTGCCACTGCTTCGTCACACACACCCAAGGCCCAAGAGGCCAACTCCGGAAACTCCACTTGACTTACAGCAGGGCAGCCTGTTGGTCCAGAGGACAGAGGACGAGAGAAGGGATCCAAAGTCCCGAGCCTGCTGCGGCCTGTGCCACTTGCTTATGACACGGCAGATTCTGGTTCTGGTTTGGCTAGTTCCCTAATCTCTTAGGCCATCTCTTCAATGCTGGTAAAATCCAGGAGTGGAACTTCAGGGTATCTGTGACTCTTTCCTGCTCAAACAGTCGATGACTTTGACACACGGACCCAGGCTCACTCTGATCATAGAAAACGTTCCCGGTAGGTACCGCCAGCCATTGTTCCCACTGAGGGCAAAACTCAGGTGCCACAGCCCTAACCCTTCCCAGCCTAGCCTTGGCATCACCACAACCCACTTCTCACTCCAACATAGCCATACGTTACGTGAGCGGTGCATTCCTGAAGGCTTTGCAAAAGTCAGAGACATGTCCCATGGGAACAACAAAGGGAAAATTAGAGTCCCATTATTTTGAATATTGCAGGAGAAAGCACACTATTGTTTTTGGAACTGCATTATTTCCAATTCACATAAGCTGATTATAATTCCTTTAAGGAGGACTTACTGCATATTCCCTCTGAAAGAATTTCTTAACCTTCAAAGAGAAGGAACGGAGGTGATAAGAGAGAGGTGAAGATACAGGATCAAGTATAGTGGAGGAAGACCACGGACTTTGCAGGGTTTTTCCAGTTAGAATGTCTACAACCAACCAACAGGGCTTCTCTCCTTACCCCCCGGAGGACCCAGCAACTCAGTACCATCTTCCTTCGGTGACCATCCCATGCAGAATTTCAGATTGGGAGTTGGATTTTTGTTTCATCTTGCTTTTCCTTGAAATTACTCCAGGCTTCAATGCCATTGGAAAATAATCAACCCCAAATGCCATCCCTGCACCCCTGCCCCAAGCCGCCAAATCCTCCCTCTGTCCCTTGACACACAGCAGCCACTCCGTGCTCTTC
This sequence comes from Sylvilagus floridanus, assembly GCA_949820135.1. Taxonomy (NCBI): domain Eukaryota; kingdom Metazoa; phylum Chordata; class Mammalia; order Lagomorpha; family Leporidae; genus Sylvilagus; species Sylvilagus floridanus. Next base: position 128,973,554 of record OX463225.1, read on the forward strand.
AGAGTGCCTCAATGCCTCAAGGGAATTTTCTGAAGAAGCTAAGGTCTCAAACCCAAGCAAGAATTAGACCAGCTTCCAGGCTGAGACTTCATATTTAGAGTCCATAGCTAGAAACTCGCGATATGTTATCCAAACCAAGGAAATCGAGAAAGTGCTAGAAAGATCAAAAATCGCTTCCCAAATCTTTCCCCTCATATCCTCCTGGCTGGCCCCTCCGGATTGAAAGACTTTCTGCCTCTGACTCTATCCACAATCCATTTCTGGTTCCCAAGTAGCTCCCACTCCAAAGTGAGATTACAGAGCTTTGAAAATCAAAGGCACCCCCCCACCCCACTCCAATGAGCCATTCCCTAATGAGACGCGCAGTGGAAATAGAAGGGGTTTGCTTTAAGGCAGGCTCGCTGGTAGAATTATGGATGGGGACATTTAACAATACAGCATTTGCAATGGGCAGGTGAGAGCTGGCCAAGGTTTTCAAGGGGATTTTACAAGCCAGGTCAGCGGGGAGATGGATGGGTGAGCAGTGGTGGATACAATTATTTGACTTTCTGAGCTGTTCTTTTGAAGCCTCCATGCCTAATAGAAAGAGAAAGAATAATCCTCTTTGCCAAGCTTTTGTAGCTCAATCTTTATTGTTCCCATCAAAATCCAAAGAAAATGGGCAAGATTCATTTTGTCCAGAAAGCATTTGTGTATCTTATACAGGTCTGGGCTTTGAAGCGTTGATAGTTAAGTGGGAGAAAAGACAAAGATTTCTCTCCACTCTCGGGAAATCAAAGGAGGAATTTCTGAAGCTCTCGAGCCTAATTCAAAATAGTCCTGGGTGGTAACCCCTCCATCTACGCTCCCTTTTGCTACTCAACTCAGCATGGAAATTAGCACGGACTCGCAACACAGGGAAAATCAGACCAGATCAGAAAGAAATGAGCCTGAAGGCAAAGTCAGCCTTTCTCGTAAAAACCCAGAATATTCTTTCTGGGGCCAGGGAGACGCTTTCTTTTCATTGTGGACTCTCAATCACTGAGTGTCCCGCTCTGAGACTCGGGTCTGGTGAGTGGACCAACTGGGCCAACCATCCACAGCATCGTTCACTCGACCTGGGGTGTGAGGTTTGGTAAATATTTGCGCGTGGAGGAGTTGAGCGGCAGCCAGTCGGGTTAAGTCATCCGATATTGACAATGACAATGTGCTTGTGTCAACTAACTCCACAGGCCAAAGTAGGTCATCAGAAGCCACCTCATTAGATTGTTTGCTAATCCACCCTGAGGATAGGAAAGCAAGAAAAGCACCAAACGTATTTTGACTATTTTGGCCAACATCCACAAGATGGCCAGTGTGGGGAGAACTGGTGAGAACCTGGGGAGTTGGTAACATTTTCTGCTGACGGGTAAATGTTGCTGAAACTGGGGGCCCTGGGCCTCCGCCACGGCAATGGCTCACCCCAGGGAACCATTGGGGTTGAGTTTTTAACCCTGAGTTCTGAGAACAATTTTTCCACCTTCTTGTGTCACTTTGAGGCTGGTATCAGTGTCAACAATGGGTCTGGGAGATCCCCACAGATCTGGCTGCAGGTTTGAGCAGTGGGCAGGGTTTCCACAGGTGGAGATGGGCAGAGGGGGCACTCAAAGTAGGGGAACTGAGGAAAGGAAGGGTCAGAGAAGGAAGGACACCAGGGACCACTGACCCGAGAAGCCCATGCACCTGTGAAGAAGCCCCTCTCACCTCCCCCTGGAGATTCTGGCCTGAACACAAGTATTCTCGTCCAGCCCCGCTGCTCCCCTGGCCAGACTACCAACTGCAGACTTAGGCAGTGATTGCCTTTCCTTCTACAGAGCTCTCCAGCTGCCACCAAACTCCCCTAAAGACAAGAACCATACTCTCAAGACCTCTCATGGGTGCGTACGAAAAGCTACCTGTATCCACCAGCATGAACCCATCGGCGTGGAGATCAGTGTGTGCTTGCACCACACCCACCCGCAGGTGCACACCTGCATGGGGGCCAGCCAGAACACATACACAAGTGCAGAGCAGCACACCCCCCAGCATGCACATACTGGAGCACAGACCCCGCACTGCACCAGAGCAAGCAGGTGCACACACAGTGGCAGGCACAGTTGCCCGCGCTACACTGACCTACACGCTCAAGCTGCTCCCATGATGGATCCAGGTGGCTCAGTGGCCTTCTGCCTGCAACAGGCTACTCTGTCAGTCAACCACTTGTGGCAATCTTCACTCGGCACTGCTCCCCAAAAACCTGTCTATCCCACTCTTCTCCCCGTAACAACTCTTCTAATTCCCCATCAACACTCCCAGCCTAGATGGTGAACGGGCAGGTCCAGCTTAGCGTTATCATCCATATTGTATCTCAGAGCCAGTACAGCAGAGCATGGCGGGACAGGTGAAATACAGAACACACAGTTGACCTTCTAGCATCTGTGTCAAAACAGGGGCGTGGGGAGCTGCTTCGCCCCAACTGCTGATGTTGGTTCACACACTCAGGATGTCCGCCCCACCACCCAGGCTGGCAGAGCCGACGGCACCTCCAGCCCCTCACCCCCAGAGGTGTCCCGCTGAAGTCCCGAGTGCAGCCCCCTCTTCCCAGCCGTCCTCCCAGCCGGCTTTGCGGGGGCCCACTCTGAGCTGCAGGGTTTGAATATTCAGCTCTGCCATGCTTCAGCACGGTGCTCTGAGCAGCCATTTTCTCCTTGTTGTACGCTCTGCCCCAGTCAACAAACAGCACAGGGGCTTGTCTTCCCCGAGCCCTGCCTTGGCAGATGCAAGCAGACGCTAGGCTAATATTTGACATAAATAACTACAGCTTGATTATCGACATTTGTCATTCAAAGGCAATTCTCCCATCCCTCAAAGATTTAGTAAAAAAACAAAACAAAACATATCTTGCCTCAGAGTCTGCTTGTAACAGTTATGATCTTCTCTTAGAAAATCTCATCCCACCAAACTCCCTACATTGAGTAAAGAGACATTCCTACCAAACAGATGGAATACAGGCAACTGTAAGGGACAAAGCCACTTAAATAGGATTTTTGTTTTTGCGTAAGTCAGGTGAAGGGGCCGGTGCTGTGGTGTAGCAGGTAAAGCTGCCACCTACAGCACCGGCATCCCATATGGGCGCTGGTTCGAATCCAGGCTGCTCCACTTCTGATCCAGCTCTCTGCAATGGCCTGGGAAAGCAGTAGAAGATGGCGCAAGTGCTTGGGCCCCTGCACCCATGTGGGAGACCCAGAAGAAGCTCCTAGCTGCTGGCTTCGGATCAGCTCAGCCATTGCAGCCATTTGGGGTGTGAAACAACAGATGGAAGACCTCTCTCTCTCTCTCTCTCTCTGTCTCTGCCTTTCAAATAAAATATATAAATCTTAAAAAAAAAATAAGCCAGGGTGGAGGGGTGAGAACTTGCGCATACAGGAATGGACAGAACCCCAGTTGAAGACTATCCCTCTCAAGGAAAGCTCCAAAATAGGTATGTTTAGTAAGAGTAAAATGGGAAATACGGATTTACCAGATCTGGGGAAACTTGATTTCAGAAGGCTATTCATGTCAGAGAAAAACACGGCTCTATATTAACAACCACTGAACACTCGTAGAAAACATATGATGATATTCCACAACAGCGTAATTCCTTCTGCATTCAAAAATGAGAAAAAGTGATCCTGAGTGCTTACCAAAGGGAATACCTTTAACATTCTGTTTCAAAATTCAGTCTCGCAGCACTCAACACTGCAAACCCAAGAACCAGGCTCTGTGGGAGCAGCCGGGAGCTTGCCCAGACGCGGCATATGGGGCTGGGCCTCTTCTCAGGCAGCTCATCGAGCCTCTGGACCCCTCTCTCTCTCTCTCTCTCTCTCTCTTTATTTGACAGATAGAGTTAGAAAGCGAGAGAGAGAGAGACAGGGAGAAACGTCTTCCTTCTGTTGCTTCACCCCACAAATGGCCGCTACGGCTGGAGCTACACCGATCCAAATCCAGGAGCCAGGTGCTTCCTCCTGGTCTCCCATGCAGGTTCAGGGGCCCAAGCTCTTGGGCCATCCTCCACTGCCCTCCTGGACCACAGCAGAGAGCTAGACTGGAAGAGGAGCAGCCAGGACTAGAACCAGGCGCCCATATGGGATGCCGGCACCGCAGGCGGAGGATTAACCAAGTGAGCCACGGCACCGGCCCCCGACCTCACTCTCTTGATTCACATAAAGAGAATCCCCCTCCTTCTCTGCTTCTGCGCATCGGAGGGCTACAAGGATTGGAGAGGCCAAGGTTTCAGAACGCACTTTGCACTGGCGCAACGGTGTCTGTGTTGAGAAAAAGTGGCCGGGCCTGGGCGAGGAACCTGCAGATCCTTGTTGTATTTTCCCCACCCTGGAGCCCAGCGACGACTTTCTGAGTAGCACAGATCATCCCAGGAGAGCAAAGGGAACGAGGAAACCTCCCTTTGCTGCAGCCTGCGATCTGCTTTCTCTCTCACAAGGTCTTCGTGTGGCCCCCAAGACGTCGGCAGCCACTGCACAGGCGCAGGGGTCAGAAAGCTCTGAGTTGTTCACAACATGGGCTCCCGCTAGTGGGTTCACAATAATGTGGTAGGTGCAGGTCCAGCTAAGAAAGTATTTGGAGCAGGAGGGAAGAACGAAGACAACCGATTCCAGAGCAGGGCAGTGGGGATTATTCCCCAAAACCATGCAATTTCAGACCACACGGAATTCATCCTGTAGCCAAAAGAGACAGTCAGGAGCCGGTGCTGTGGTGTAGCAGGTAAAGCCACCGTCTACAGGGCCAGCATCCCATATGGGTGCTGGTTCGTGACCCGGCTGCTCCACTTCCGATCCAGCTCCCCACTATGGCCTGGGAAAGCAATGGCAGATGGCCCAGGTGCGTTGGGAAACTGAGGCACACCTGCTCACAGCTAGGGCTTCCCAAGCACCTAGACCGCAGAGGCCTGTCTAGAGCACACCTGTAGAACCTTGCAGGAGGTACACGTCCCTACCAGCATCAGAGGAGGAAGAATAGGGCTCAGCCAGAGGGCAGCCCGCCGCTCCCAGGGAACCCGGACCCAGAGAGCCACAGCTCTCTGCCGCGGTCGCCTCCCCGCTCCCTGCCTGCTTCAGAGGCGACACAAACACAGACAGACAGCCACAGACCAGTTAGAAAACACTTGGTTTTCAACAGAAGTCTAGCGCATCCTGCGAAATGCTCTTTTACTTAACTGTCCTTTCAATCCTCCGTCCTAGATTTGTGCAAGGAAGGAACGAAAGCTACATATGGAAAGATTGGCCAACAGGGTTAGTTCTAATAACAAACACTAGCAGTAGTTTAAATGACCAACAATAAGAACATCGTGATGAAAACACGGGAAGTTTGCATAGCAACGAAAAACTTCACGGAGGCCAAGCGTGAGAAACAGTGCTTCCAATAAAATATTCAGGAAAAAGCATATGAAATTGTTTTGTATGCTAGCAACTATATCAAGGAATGTATGTACTTGGGACCCACGCTGTGGCACAGTGGGTTAAGACCACCTGCGACCAGCATTCCATGTGGGCACTGGTTCGAGTCCTGGCTGTTCCACTTCCAATCCAGCTCTCTGCTAATGCACCTAGGAGAGCAGTGGAAGATGGCCCAAGTCCTTGCCACCCCTGTGAGATGCTCCTGGCTCCTGGCTTCGGTCTGGCCTAGCTCCAGCTGTTTCAGCCATTTAGGGGGTGAGCCAGCATGGAAGATTTCTTTCTCTCTAACTCTGCCTTTCAAATAAAATAAATAAATCTTTAAAGAAATGCATGTACTGGAGCAGGCACTGTGGCATAGCAGGGAAAGCTGCCTCCTGCAGAGCCGGATCCCATAGGGGTACCAGTTCAAGTCCTGGCTGCTCCACTTCCGATCCAGCTCTCTGCTATGGCCTGGGAAACAGTAGAAGATGGTCTATGTGCTTGGGCCCCTGCACCCATGTGGGAGATCTGGGTGAAGCTCCCGGCTCCTGGCTTCAGATTGACTCAGCTCCGGCTGTTGTGGCCATCTGGAGAATGAATTAGTGGATGGAAGACTCTCTCTCTCTCTCTCTCTCTCTCTCTCTCTCTCTCTCTCTCTTTGCCTCTGCCTCTCTGTAACTCTGCCTTTCAAATAAATAAATAAATCTTAAAAAATAAAAAAATAAGAAATGAATGCATGTACTTATAAAAATGCTTAAATAGAATCTAAAGAAATGAAAATGGAGTTATTGAACTAGCTTGTTATATATTTTTAAAAAAAATTTAACTTCCTTCAATGATTTTATTTTTGTTAAAATGCCTCAAATTAAGAGGGGAAAAAAGTGACAGCTACTTGAGATACATCTTCAGTAACCTACATCAAACAAGACTATCACGGTTAAATAGGTTCTTTTTTCTTTTCTTTTCGTATTTTCAGGTGATTGAATTATTAGGTATTAGAATTTATGTCGGAATCCACAAAGTCGTCTTTTTTCTGCCTTGGTGACTTGCATTAGTTTATTGAATTGTTAGTCAATGATTTCCAGTGCTGATAGCCTTACTTAAAACTCTGACCTAGTGTTAAAGCCAAATAAGACAAATTAGCATCTTTATTTTTGAGACATTTGTTAGTTGAACCACTTGAAATTATCTTATTTTTTGTAGGCCCAAAATAAGCAAATAGAGTGACTGTCATATGGTCCAACCAGAAAATAACGGCAGGATTTTATCTCGGTCCAGCCTTGCAACTCCTTTTGAGCGATTGTATGCAAGCACACTACCCCAGCCTCTCTGCTCTATAATGGCTAGTTCTTGTTCTGCTTTTTAAAGTTATTCTTTAATACTAAGTTCTCTTGAGGTTAAGTTCAAACAATGCCGGTCCCATACATCCCCCAAAGTAAACCGTTAAAGTTAATTCAATCACTGTGACCCACCTTGGTTGCCTTCACTCACCCCACCTTGATTGCCTTCATTCACCCACCTTTTAATTCATTCAACAAACACTAACCAACCCCGATGGCACATTGACTCTGCTAAGGGCTAGTGACACCACACAGGGGCTTCTCCTGCAGGGTACTCAAAGTTGTGTTGCGTTCAGTTATTTTTTTTTTAAATGCTGGAACACATGGCTGTGTACATGCAGTGGCAAGAGTGACCATTTGGTTTGCACTAACGGGTCAAATGACTGGTCTAATTAATTTCTTAAGCACATCGAACATTACATCCTGTTGACTAAATACACCATGGCCTGTGATGCCGGCAAGAACCAGCCTCGGCCCAAGCAGAGCTGACAAATCTGCTTTGAACTGTTTCTGGTGTGGATCTCCTGGACGAGCTAATTCATAGATAAAGCTCAGGAGAAACGGGCTTCCCTTCCAAGTGCCTGGACCTACTAAACAAGCTACAAGGCGCAGCACTGGGTGACTTTGGGAGCGTGCACGTCCAAGAAACACTCCATCTGTCTTGAAAGAACAAAAGCAAAAATGAAAGGGTTGTTTCAGTGAGCACATCTGAGGCGATTCCCCATGCCAGGGCTCCCCAGGACTGCTCCTGGGGCAGCAGGTGTCCCCCCTTGGCCAGCAAGTCTGAGAAATGACAAGGCAGGAGACCTGTCCAGGCTCACCTGGACCAGCAGAGCCAGGCGACCAGAGGGTAAACCAAACCGAGGTGAAGACGCCGCTGATGGAAAACTTGTTACGGGCATGGAGTCCACCTCCCAGGAGTGTTTAGCAAAGAGTTGGTGCACAAGACGCTTTCTGGAAACGCTCCGTCACTGGGGGACCTGCACCCACTTTTCGGCCTCTGAAACTGGGCAGCCAGCCTGCTCACTGACAAGCAGGTGGACTTTGCTTCTAACTTCTTCCCCCTCCACTGCCCGAATCACACCTTTCTCAGACATGTTTGCGCTTTGGGGAATACCAGCATACAGGGTTAAGCATTAGAAGCACCGGGAGATGGTGGGAGGAATGCCCACCCTCTGACCACCAGAAGCTTTGAGCCCCCAGCTAGATGGGACCGGGACGGGTTGGATTTCACCGAGCCGAGAACAGGCCGCAGTGTGGAGAGCACACTAAGAACCCCAGCCAAGGGCTTCCGTCTCCTGTCCTTGGGTTTTGAGGACAAGACGACAGCCCAGGGTGTGCTAATCAACACCACTTGGATTTATTGGCTGTTGCCTCTGTGTTGGGAATGCTACGTTCTCATCCCATCTTCACATCTCAGCAAGTAAAGAATCTTAGCCTTGCTTTAGACGTGAGGCACAGAGAGGGTGAGTAAAGCCTAAGGCTGCACAGCAAGGAAGTGACCGCACTGGGGCTCCGTCCATGATGGGCTCTTCCCACCGTGCCCAGCTGAGTGCGATGCTTCCTAACAGCTGAGCCGCTCACAGCCCTGGGGTTCCTGAGGCTTTGTGCCACGGGGTGCCTTAGTGCCCGGGCGGGGCCCCAGTGAGGGGCTGAGGGCGCCATCTTAGCTTCTTCCAGCCTCAGGCCCCAGGCACCGTCTTGGCCACTCCTGTGGACCAAAGAAACGCAAATAAAAAAAGACCTAGTTATAAGGGAGAGGTCTTCAAAGAGTTTGAGCAGGAGGGAGCGGGCCTTGGCCAAACCCTGGCAGTGAGGGGCGGGGGAGGCCCCTAGAGCACACGTTGCCCCCTCCCCTACCGTGGCCCCCTGGCCTTCTCTCGCCTCATTTGTGACACTCGGGAAAACTCCTGTGTGTCGCTCTCAGCCCATCGTGCTCAACTTCCACAGGCAAGACGCACAGGCCCACCCGGCAAAAACGCCAATCCACCTTCCATTCCTCCTCGTGTCCTTTGCGCGAGCGACTGCACCACGGCCCCTCCTTGCGGGCCAGCTGACAGCCCCCGCTCCTCGGAGGTTCTCGCCCTGCCCCGGCCCCGGAAGCTCCAGAGCCCACTGCTGACAGACGGATGGGGGAGGAGGCTGGGAGGAAGGCCCCTGCAGAGCCCAAAGGTCTCCCCCGACCCATCCCATCCCCGGGCCGCCTCCCAGGCCCGAGGCCCCGAGTCTGCAGCTCTTGGCCTCAGCTGGGTCCGCCTGAAATCCCAGGGTTCCCAGTTGGTCTGGAGTCTCAGGGCCCCTGCACACGCGATGGCTGCTCTGGGCTTGCCCGGGCGCCCTCCCCACCCCGACAAGGCCGGGCGGGTGACTCACCCCCACCCAGCCTTGCCAAGAACATGGCTGAGATCTTACAGAAAACCCCACCATACTTGGTTTCTCAAAGGCCAAGTGGGCAGGGCGAGAGTAGGGACAGAAGCGCCACGGGCCTCTCCTGCCTACCCAGCCTCGTTACCAAGCTGAAGCCTACACCCAGCAAACCTCTACAAGGGCAGGTGGCAGGGGTGGGGGGAGGGGAGGGCCCAAGTATGGACCCTTCCTCCTGCCCTCGATAGCTTTGCTGGCCTGGGATGCGTGCGTTCACGGACAGCCCTGGGTCACCGGGGCAGCCGAGACAGGCCGCCCCGGGAACGGATCGCTCGGGCGGGGGTTGGCGCAGCACCCTGGACTGGCTGCCTATCTGTGCTTCTGACGACGCACGCCACTTCCCCGCCGGTGCTGACAAATACGACATCCCAGGGCCGTCGGGTGTTTCAGGGCAGCCAGGACTACTGGCCATGGCGCTGTCTGAGTGACCAGGGCGATGTTCCAGTTGGCAGAGGAGGAAGGAGAGGGCAGAGTGGCAGCACCAGCCCAGAGGGGAGGCTGGAGGACCTGGAGGCCAGGAAGCGGTCGCAGGGTGGGACACAGCCCAGCTCCCGCCGCCTCCTCCTGCCTGGCTCCCGTTAAATGCTCCCCGCTGGGCCTGCCTCCGTTGCTCTTCCGCCTTCTCCCTCCAGCCTGGCTGCACAGGCTTTGTCTCTCTCCTCTGTCCCTGGAGCACTCCACGCCGTGGGCTGCTGGGTTTTCAACAGCAGGCATAGAACCGATGCCCACCTTGGCTGCAGTGCAACGGATGTCTGCCCAGGGCCCGCCAGGATCTGGAGAGACAGCATTTCCTCCCAACTCTTCTACACACACACACACACACACACACACACGCACACACACACAGTTTCTGAGCATTCCCTGCCATCACCCGCCCCCATCCCCCAATCCTCGCCCGGGACTTACCTGTAACGGGGAACTGGGCCTTCAGCACGGCCGCGATGACCAGAACCTTCCACTTCATCGTGTCCTTACCCCCCACGTGGTGCCAGGGCCAGGGACCGAGGCAGCCGCGGCTGGGACGGCGACCACGAGAAACAGACTTTGCTGCTTTGTGCTGCGGCTGCCTCGTCAGGAAGGGGAGGACCTGCACCTGCCCGCGGGGGCCCAGCAGCGCGCACTCCTCCTCTGGGCTCACAGGCAGGAAGCGCTGGAGGTTTGAGGGTTTGGGGTGTTGGTGTGTGCACCGCTTTGTCTGAGTTATGCCCATTCTCTCAACTGGCCATTGCTTTCTGTGCCTCCTCCCTCCCTCCCCCAATTCTTTGCCAGTTTTGATCTAATCCCGTGTTGATCAGCCGCGCGGGTCCCTCGGTGAGTCCGAATCCCCAGTGCAGGTGAGGAGAGTCGCTGTTTGCCTGGGCCCTGGCTTATTTTGTGGCGGGTGGCCAGAGGAAAGAGCTGTGGGCTGGAAGTCAGGCTGAACACAGGGACAGACCCCTTGGGCTCCGGGGCGTCTCTGCCTGTCACATACTTGCTGTGACTTGGGTAAGTCGACAACAGCTCTACACTTGGGCTTCCTTATCTACAAAGCGAAGAGCAGGAGTAGATCAAAGCTGCAGAGCTGAACCTGACCTGAATTTGGAACGCGACACGGTTGGAACTACTTCACCTCACACAGTATTTTAAACATGTTTGTTAGCTGCCAGTCTTTGAATGATTCGTAATAATAAATATGATTAAAACCGAGGAATAAATTAAAGGAAAATTGTAAGATCTAGACAAAGCAAACATTTTCTCTAAAGATTTATTTATTTATTTGAAAATCAGTTACACAGAGAGAGAAGGAGAGGGGGAGAGAGAGGGACAGAAGGAGGTCTTCCATCTGCTGGTTCACTCCCCAGTGGCTGCAATGGCCGTGGCTGGTCCAATCCGAACTTAGAGGTCAGGAGCTTTTTCCAGTCTCCCATGCGGGTACAGGGGCCCAAGGATTTTGGCCACTTTCTACTGCTTTCCCAGGTCATGGCAGAGAGCTGGATAGATGAAACAATCTTTAAGACATTATAGAGGCTGGTGCCGTGGCTCAACAGGCTAATCCTCCGCCTGTGGCACCGGCACAACAGGTTCTAGTCCTGGTTGGGTCACCAGATTCTGTCCCAGTTGCTCCTCTTCCAGGCCAGCTCTCTGCTGTGGCCAGGGAGTGCAGTGGAGGATGGCCCAAGTGCTTGGGCCCTGCACCCACATGGGAGACCAGTAGAAGCACCTGGCTCCTGCCATCGGATGAGCGCAGTGTGCCGGCCACAGCGTGCCAGCCGCGGCAGCCATTGGAGGGTGAACCAACGGCAAAGGAAGACCTTTCTCTCAGTCTCTCTCTCTCTCTCACTGTCCACTCTGCCTGTCAAAAAAAATATTATAGACCACACAAGGGTACTTCAAAAAGTTTGTGGAAGATGGAACCACACAGGGTCGCCGTTGTACTCAGGTTAAGCCATGGCCTACAATGCTGCCATCCCATATGGATGCCTGTTCAAGCCCCGGCTGTTCCACTTCTGATCCCGCTCCCTGCTTATGTGCCTGGGAAAGCAGCAGAAAATGGCCCAAGTGCTTGGACTCCTGCACCCATGTGGGAGACCTGGATGAAGCTCCTGGCTCTGGCTTCAAATCGGCCAAGCTCCAGCCATTGTGGCCATTTGAAGAATGAACCAGAGGATGGAAGCCCGCTCTTTATCTCTCCTTCTCTCTCTGTAAATCTGTCTTTCAAATAAATAAATAAATCTTTGTAAAAAATGGAATCACATGATAGGTTCTTGGAAGCTAGTGTTGTGACATAGCTTGTTAAGCCACCACTTGCGAATCCAGCATCCTGATCCCAGCTCCCTGCCTATGGCCTAGAAAGGCAGCAGAAGATGGCCCAAGTGCTTAGCCCCCTGCACCCATGAGGGAGACCAGGATGGGGTTCCTGGCTCCTGGCTTTGGCCTGGCCCAGACCTGGCTGTCGTGGGCATTTGGAAAAGTGAACCAGTGGATGAAAGATCTCTCTCTCTCTCTCTCTCTCTCTCTCTCTCTCTCTCCCTCTGTCACTCTTTCAAGTAAATAAATAAATACATTAATCTTTTTTTATAGAGAAAAGTTTATGGGTGGGCTTTGGCCTGGTGGTTAAGACACTGGCTAGATGCCTGAATCCCACATCAGAGTGCCCAGTTCACTCCTGGCTCTGGATCCCAGTTCCAGCTTCCAGCTAATGCAGACACTGGGAGACAGCAGGTGATGGCTCAAGTGGCTTCCTGCCACCACAAGGGAGACCTGGGTAGAGTTCTCACCTCCTGGCTTTGGCCCCATTCGCAGTTGTGGGCATTTAGTGAGTGAATTAGTGGATGCAAGTGCTCTCCTCTCTCTCTCTCATAAATAAAAAATTATAATAATAAGAAGATAAGTTTGTTTTGGCGCAAAAATTTCCAAAATCCACGCATAGCTTTTTCATAATACCCATTAATATTTTGAAGCCCCTTCATATGCATGAATTTTAAAAGTTTTTGCACCAAAATAAACTTATCTTTTAATTTCATTTTCCACAAACTTTTTATTTTTTTAAGATGTATTTATTTTATTTGAAAAGCAGAGTTACAGAAAGGCAGAGAGAGAGAGAGAGGAGAGAAAATCTTCCAGCCTTTGATTCACTCGCCAGATGGCCACAGCTGTTGGAGCTGGGCTGATCCAAAGCCAGGAGCCAGGAGCTTCTCCTGGGTCTCCCACACAGGTGCAGGGGCTCAAGCACTTGGGCCATTTTCCACTGCTTTCCCAGGCCATGGCAGAGAGCTGGATCAGAAGTGGAGCAGCCATTTGGGGATGCTGGCACCGCAGGTAATGGCTCTATCTGCTTTGCCACAGCACCGGCCCCCACAAATTTTTCAAAGTATCCTCGTAAAAGGGTCTGGATATGCCGGCACTGTGGTTAGGAGTTGAAAGGCAGAGTTACAGAGAGGCAGAGGCAGAGAGTAAGGAGGCAGTCTTCCATCCTCTGGTTAACTGTAGGTTAATCCTCCACTTGCAGCGCCGGCATCCCATACGGGTGCCAGTTCAAGTCCAGGCTGCTCCTTTTCTGATCCAGCTCTCTGCTATGGCCTGAGAAAGCAGTGGAAGATGGCCCAAACCCTTGGGCCCCTGTACCTGCATGGGAGACCCAGAAGAGGCTCCAGACTCCTGGCTTTGGATCAGCTCAACTCTGGCTACTACAGCCACTTGGGGAGTGAACCAACAGAAGGAAGACCTTTCTCTCTGTCTCTACCTCTCACTGTCCTTAACTCTACCTCTCAAAGAAATAAATAAAATATTTTTTTAAAAAAAAGAACCCAGACAAATGAAAAGGTGTATCTTTAACACAAAGTTTCCCCCTTAAGAGGGCCATAGTTCTCCATGAATTAATCAACCTATCTCATTAAAAATACCTACAAACATTTTCATTTTTATTCATTGCATTTGAAAAGTAGAAACACACACACGAGGAAAGGCAGAGAGAGAGCTTCAGTTTACTGTTCACTCTCCAGGTGCCCACAGCGGTCAAGCCTGAGCCATGCTGTAACTGGGATTCAGTCCAGGTCTTCGGGATAGCCCGGAACCAAGTACTTGAGTCATCACCAGTGCCTCTCAGGATGTGAAGTAGCAAGAAACTGGACCAGAAGCTGGGATCTGAGAGTGGAATCAGGCACTCCGAAACACAACGCGAGCATCCCAAGTGGCAAATTAAGCACTGCACCAAACTCCTTTAAAGGTGCCTACTGTATCTGAGTGATGGGATGCCTCACAAAATCCTTAGAACAAGGGGCTGGCACTGTGGTGTAGCAGGTTAAAAGAAGTTGTGGAGTTACTGATGCATTCTGAAAACAAGACCCCTATCAGTATATGATCTACAGATATTTGATTTTATTCCGTGAATTGTTTTTCTTTTTTTTTTTAATTTAAAGATTTATTTATTTATTTATTTGAAAGGCAGAGTTACAGAGAGGCAGAGGCAGAGAGTAAGGAGGCAGTCTTCCATCCTCTGGTTCACTCCCCAAATGATCGCAATGGCCAGAGCCGGTCCAATCTGAAGCCAGGAGCCAGGAGTTTTTTCTGGGTGTCCCATGTGAGTGCAAGGACCCAAGCACTTGAGCTATCTTCCACTGCTTTCCCAGGTGCATTAGCAGGGAGCTGGATTAGAAGTGAAACAGCTGGGACTCAAATCGGTGCCCATGTGGGATGATGGCGCTGCAGGCAGTGGCTTAATCTGCCACACCACAGTTCTGGTCCCATCTCCCACAACTTAACAATAGAAAAAAAAAAAAAAACTGTCCCAAGATGTAAATAGACATCTATTCAAAGAAGATATTCAAATGGCCAATAAGCACATGAAAAGGTCATTGGCCATTACAAAACAGAATGGCAGTGAGATGTTATTTCACATCCACAAGGATGGCTAAAATCAAAGACAGTACACGTGTTGACAAGGCTATGGGGAAACTATGTTGCTGGTGGGAATACAGAATGGTGAAACCACTATGAAAAGCCATCTGGCAGTTTCCTGAACATGGAATTACCATATTACTCAGTAATTCTACTCCTAGATATGTACCCAAGCGAACAGGAAACATATGCTCCCACAAAATACGTGTGTGAGTGATCATAACAGCATTATTCATTGTAGCACCCAGACAGAAACCGCTCAGGTGACCATCACTGAGGAATGGACAGGCAAATGGCCAGAGAGCGCATGATTCCATTTACGAAAAATGTCCAGGGGCCGGTGCTATGGCATAGCGGGTAAAGCCGCCACCTGCAGTGCCAGCATCCCATATGGGTGCCCATTCGAGTTCTGGCTGCTCCACTTGCGATCCAGCTCTCTGCTATGGCTGGGAAAGCAGTAGAAGATGGCCCAAGTCCTTGGGCCCCTGCACCTGAGTGGGAAGACCCAGAGTAGGCTCTTGGCTCCTGGCTTCGGATTGCCGCAACTCTGCCGTTGTGGACATTTTGGGTGTGAACCAGCAGATGGAAGATCTCTCTCTCTCGATCTCTCTCTCTCTCTCTCTCTCTCTCTCTGCCTCTCTTTCTCTCTGTGTGTAACTCTGACTTTCAAATAAATAAATAAATAAATCTTAAAAAGAAAAGAGAAGAAAAATGTCCTGAACAGGCAAACCCAGAGAGACAGAAAATAGCAGAGTGTTCCCAGGAGATGGGCAGAGCCAGGATTAGGACTAACTGCTAACAGTGATGAAGTTTCTCTGAAAAGATTCCAGAATTACATAGTATCCCACATGGCGAATATACTAAAAACCATTGATGTGCAAACTTCAAAAAAGTGACTTTTATGTTATGTAAATTATACCCTGGGGCCAGCGCTGTGGCACAGCCAGGTGAGACTCTGTTAGCGACACTGGCATCCCATTACTCAGTCACAGCAGGCACCTTTGAGAGGAGTTTGAGGCCAAGCACTGTGCTATATGCTGAAGCTACCCTAGGGCACAAAACAGACAAAGAATCCTCACTGTAGTGAGTTTTTTTTAAGCTAGTGGAAATAGAAAATGAGCAAAGAACTTGAACAGAAATGTCATGGGAAGGGAAGGAGCAGACAGCTTTCCAGTGAGTAACAGTTAGTGACATTACTGACAGAAGATCTGCTCTTTTTCTCAACTGGATCCCTAGTTCCCAATACGCTCTGACGGGTGGGTGGATTCATGGTTGGTGGTTGGGTAGGTGGGTAGACATTGAGTGGATGTATGGTTGGGTGGATGGGTAAGTGGGTTCTGGATGAGAGGGTGAATGGATTCGTGGGTGGGTGGATCATGGGTAGATGATAACGTCCAACATGGCAGGAAGTCCACCACTATATAGGAAGATACCCCAGCTATTGGGAAGAGCCCAGCACGAGGATGCAGAAGCTGGTGAATTCAACATCCCGCTGGGAGAATTCTTTTTCAGAGAAACGGGCCCCTGCTCCTGAGGGGCTGAGTGGGGAACCAGGTAGCATAAAGACATGCTACAGACAAGACGGGGCAGGCAGGCAGGCACGGGGGCTCAGGACCAGAGCTGTACGGATGGAAGTCAAACAGCTACAGTTGCCATCAGAGAGTGTGCAAGGGGAGGAGCCAGGCAGAGGGCAAGCAGCCAGTGCTACAATGAGGATGTTGGTGCTAAAGGACATCTCACAATTCTTCAGTTGAGTAATTCTGGTGAAACAGCTATTTTGACCTATCCAGCATCTCTTCCCCCACTTTTGGAAAGTTACAACCTCATTTTCCTTGCAGGGGACCATACCCGCCCCCCTTAAACCTTGTTCCAGTGCTTTGAGGAGAGTTGAAGCCACCATGGGCCCAAGTGTGGACAGGGTCCCCAACATCCAGCCAATCAGAGCATCCCATTCTGCTGTCTACAATAGTTGGTTCCTAGAGGGCCAGCATGAGCCCTTTGCAGGATTCTTGCTGAACCCCAGGGAACGTGGCATTGAGGGGTTGTGCAAGGCTGGAGCTGCTGCGGCTGTCAGTTCCCGCAGGGACAACCCATAGGGTGCAGCCAGCGCTGATGGAAGCTGAGCTGAGAGGTGTGGAGAGTGCGCCAATCGCCCTCTGCCTGTCTTTCAGCCCCAGGGGCCAAGAAATGCCCTCTCTGCTCTTTGGAGTCACTAAAACATAGTGGGAACGAGGCTCAAAAAGGGCCGCCACTGTGGCACAGCGGGTAAAGCCACCGCCTGCAGCGCCGGCATCCCATATGGGTGTCCAGTTCGAGTCCTGGCTGCTCCACTTCTGATGCAGCTCCCTAATAATGGCCTGGGAAAAGCAGCAGAGGATGGCCCAAGTCCTTGGGCCCCTGCACCCATGTGGGAGACATGGATGAAACTCCTGGCTCCTGACTTTGTAGTCATCTGGGGAGGAAACCAGCAGATGAAAGATATCTCTCTCTCTCTCTTTTCTTTTTTTTTTTTTTGACAGGCAGAGTGGACAGTGAGAGAGAGACAGAGAGAAAGGTCTTCCTTTTGCTGTTGGTTCACCCTCCAATGGCCACCGCAGCCAGCACGCTGTGGCTGGTGCACCACACTGATCCGATGGCAGGAGCTTCTCCTGGTCTCCCATGGGGTGCAGGGCCCAAGCACTTGGGTCATCCTCCACTGCACTCCCGGGCCACAGCAGAGAGCTGGCCTGGAAGAGGGGCAACCGGGACAGAATCCGGCGCCCCAACCGGGACTAGAACCCGGTGTGCTGGCGCCGCAAGGTGGAGGATTAGCCTGTTGAGCCACGGCGCTGGCCTCTCTGTCTCTTTCTCTCTCTCTGTTTCTCTCTCTCTCTGTCTTGGGTCCCTGCCATCCATGTGGGAGCTCCTGGCTCCTGCTGCATCCTGGCCAGCCATGGCTGTTATGGCAACTTAGGGAGTGAAGCAGCAGTTGGACTCTCTCTCCCCGCAAACCCCATCTCTGTAGTTCTGCCTTTCAAATACATAAATCTTTTTAAAACTCACCTTCGTCATTTGTCTGGTTATCTGTCTACATGGAGATTTTATGTGATGATGCTCTGAGCTCCTCAGGGAACATGGAAGGAGGGGAAGGCGGGGACTCGATCATGTGCACCATTCCTGATGGATGCAAAAGGCAGACGGGGCAGAGAGCAGAGACACCAAAGGTGCAGTGCCGGGAGAGCTGAAGGCAGTGCCTGGCACACAGAAGATGCTCACAAGACGTCACCGGAGGAATCGGCTCATGGGCCCCGTCACGCCTCCCCATCGATGTTCTCAGAGCTACACTGGGACCAGGCTCCCTGCCACCTCCCACACACGGACTGGCTTCTTGCCACTCTGATCGACTCCACGAGTTCCATGATCTTTCTTCTCTGGTCTAAGCTTAAGGAGGGGGCAGAGGCTGGAGGTGGGAGCAAAAGACATAGCCACAGCCGCCAGGCTTTCCCTGCTTTGAATTTGCCTGGCTTTGGGTGTGGTCCAGGGGATGACAGCCTCTAGAAGGTGATATTGGTGGTGCCCAGAACACACCCTCTCCACTGTCACCAATATCCCAGAATGCACGCTCAGAGAGTCATTCCTTTAGCTAAACCAGTGGTGTGCTGGAGCAGGCTTTTCAGGAACGTTTCGAGCTGGTTGTGAAACCACTGGCTTCTCAAGACTGAGGATGGAAAGTGTGAACTAAGCACAGGGGCTCACGCGGCACCTCCATAGAGCTGGTTATTAAACTCAACACTGACCGAAACCCTTTCTATCATTCGAAGTAAGCGCCCTTGAGAAACATACAAAACCATGTCAGTTCTTTATATGGTGGTGTAGAGTGGTTTTTTGTTTGTTTGGTTGGTTGGTTGGTTGGTTGGTTTTAGATTTATTTGAAAGAGTTACAGAGAGAGGTACAGAGTCTTCCATCCACTGGTTCATTCCCCAGATGGTTGCAATGGCCAAAGCTGTGCCGATCCAAAGCCAGGAGCTTCTTCCGGGTATTCCACATGGGTGCAGGGGCCCAAAGACTTGTGCTATCTTCTACTGCTTTCCCAGGCCACAGCAGAGACCTAGATCGGAAGTGGAGCAGCCGGGACTCAAACCGGCTCCCATATGGGATGCTGGCACTGCAGGCGGCGGCTTTAACCCGCTGAGCCCCAGCACCAGCCCCAAGGGTTTTATACTGAGTCGTGGACTGTCTCTGACGGAGCTGGATTGGAAATCATCTACTCTAATCCTGTATTTTGTAAGTGAGAGAAGTGGAGCCAGAAAGGTGGATGACTTGCTGAAGATCAGACAAGCAGATCTTGGCAGAGTCCAGAGGGCACCTGAAGTGCTCTGATCCCCAGTCCACTGGTTACTGTGACAACCAGGACGCAGCCCCCTTCCCTCCCCGACCCTGTCCACATTAATCCTGACCAGAGCAGGTGGCTCAGGTGGAGCTAATCCACAGCCCCAGTGGTCATGTGACCCAGACCTGGCCAATCAGAGCTCCCCATTCTTCTGGCCCTTGTAACTGATTGGGGAATGCACACATCATCTCAGGGATATTTTTGCAGACTCGGCATTAATACTAATTTGCTTTGAAGAAACCAGATAAAACCAATCAGCGGCTTTCTTCATGGAAGTTCCATCTTCAAAGAGTGAAACAAGAGCTAGAAATACTCCCTGTTGATGTCTCCTGCTTGGAACCACGCCAGGAGCTGTTACACAATCACTGCTCAGTGAGCTTACTTTCCCTTAGCTTAGCTGGCGTTGGTTTCCGCTGCTTGTAACAAAAGGATCCTAAGTTACACACTGGGATTTTTGGAAAGTCCTTGGACCGTCCAGACATAACAAAGTATTGCAGACTCAGTGGCCCAGAAGCATACACATTTGTCATCTCACAGTCATGTGCGTCAGAAGTCCTTGCACAGGAGGGCCGGGTTGTCAGCTTAGGTGCTCCTGAGGTTGAAATCAGGGTACTGCCTGGGTCTGCAGTTCCCATCGGAGCCTTAGGGTCCTCCTCCATGCTCACTGCTTGTCAGCAGAATCACTTTCCTCGCAATTATAAAACTAAGGTCCCTGTTTTCTTGCCGACTATCGGCCAAGGACTGCTCCCTAGGTCCCAGAGGACATCTGTCATTCTTTGCCACACGGTCCCCCTGGGCAGTTCACAGCATGGATGTTGGTTTTCTTCTGGGGCAACCAGAGAGCAGCTCTCCAAGTCTCCTGCAATCAAATGGAGAAAGCTTCACTTTTAAAAGACCCGCGTGGGCGGGCACTGTGGCTAGAGGGTAAGTCCACCACCTGCAGTGCTGGCATCCCATATGGTCGCCAGTTCGAGTCCCAGCTGCTCCACTTTTGATCCTGCTCTCTGCCATGGCCTAGGGAAAGCAGAAGATGGCCCAAGTCCTTGGGCTCCTGCACCCACATGGGAGACCTGGAAGAAGCTCCTGGCTCCTGGTTTCTGATCGGCGCAGCTCCAGCCGTTGCAGCTGGGGAGTGAACCAGTGGATGGAAGATTTCTGCCTCTCCTTCTCTCTCTGTGTAACTCTTTCAAATAAATCTTAAAAAAAAAAAAAAAAAGACCCGCCTGATGAGGCAGCGCCCCAGGACACTCGCCCTTGCCGTGTTGCACCGTCCGCATAGGAGAGATGTTGGCTCACCGCACTCTGGGGCTTTCGCTACAGTCAGGGAGAGGAGATGAGGCTTGTGCAGTGAGCTGGGCAACCTTGGAGGCCACCTGAGGGCCCTGCCTCCCACAGAAACGCTCCTGGAAACGATGCTGAATGCTTCCTGGTGGGGATTAGACACGCCTGCATCCACCAGACAGAGCAAGTCTGCCCGGGAACGAAGCCAACACAGAGGAAGCCCAGCGGAAAAGATCGAGGGAAATGATAAAGGCACGCACCACACCTTCTGCACCCATTAACGGCGCCCCCCAGGCTTGTCCGGTTCACGAACCAACCGCTTTTTTTTCTTGAGCTCGTCATCTGTGTTCAGTGCCATTGAAATGGTCTGGAATTGTACGGATGCTAAAAGCACATAGTTGTGGAAGACATGTAGCAAACTTCTCCGCTGGCCCGGGCTCGCTTTGCTGCAGGCTGGGCTGACGCGCCTGCACTCATGCGTTTTCTGTTGCTCTGACAAAGCTCCTGAGGCCACGGAGTTTACTCAGAAAGGAGGCAGATGCAGCTCCTGCTTTCGGAAGCTGCAAGTCCAAGAGTAGGAAGCCCCCCACCCCGGGAAGCCCCCCCTCCCGTCTGGCCCCTGGCCAGGGCCCCCTCGGCTCTGTCACAGCATGGCAGAGCCACAGAGAGCCCTGTGCAGAGGTGGCCATGCGTGTGAGGTGGCCTCACTGTGTAACAACACATGCTCGTGAGAACTCACCCACCCCGCACGACCAGCATTAATCTCTGCCGAGGACAAGGCCCCTCCTCTTGAGAGTTCCACCACCTCCCAGCGGTGTCAAACTGGGGACTGAACTTCAGGCACACGAAGCTCTCCTGGATAAACTGAAACCCCACCCATATGGAGCAGGGCCCTGTACCTCCAAACACCAACTGTCCTCAAGAAAATGACACACGTTTCTTTCTTCAGTGAGACCCGAAGGAGGAAACGCACACCTAATGTCCACACACACCAGGACAAAATAAATAAAACAAAGACATGAAAGACCGAAACGATGGCAAAAGTAAGCTGGAAGCATAGGGTAAGAGCGAAGAGAGAGGCCAGTGCTGTGGCGTAGTGGGTAAAGATGCTGCTTGGGATGCCGGCACCCCATATAGGAGCTGGTTCGAGTCCCAGCTACTCCACTTCTGATCCAGCTCTCTGCTATGGCCTGGGAAAGCAGTAGAAGATGCTCCAAGTCCTTGGACCCTGCACCCATGTGGGAGACCTGGAAGAAGCTCCTGGCTCCTGGCTCCTGGCTTCAGATCGGCACAGCTCCGGCTGTTGCAGCCATCTGGAGAGTGAATCAGCAGGTGGAAGACCTCTCTCTGTCTCTCTCTCTCTCTTTCTTTCTCTGGGGGGTGAACTCAATCACAGCCTCCTAAGCAGAGCTGCTCCTAGCCCACGACTTTCCACTGGAAAATGACACTTTCACCCTTCATGGGCATGCCTTGCGTGTGCGTGTCATTTTCTTCCAAGCTGCCATTCTATCTTCTTGATGACTCAGTAAGGCAGTCAGTCCTGGGGCACAGCCTCCATTTGCTAGTTAAGGACACTGAAAATTAAGCAGTTTGCCCAAGGACATGATGCTGAATCAGGGCTCTGGCCCACCCTGGTGGCAGAACCCGAGCTGTAGCAGACGCAGTCACCTGCCCAGAAGCCAGCCCTAGCGTGTCCCAGCTGGCTCCAGGCTTCTGAACAACTGATGAATGCCTGGAGCCCTTCCTCCGACTGGCGCTGGCTGCCTCACGGGGCTGCTGGAGGCATGAGTCCAGCGACGGGAGTTCCGGGGCTGGAAGATGGGAGGGGCTGGGAAATGTCCTCTTCCCGCATCTTTTGGGTGAGATGCAAATCACCACTGCTGTCTGGCCGGGGCACCGGGAAAGGATCCGCAAACCTTCAGCGGCGAATGCATTGGGTGGAATCTTTCTAGCAACGGGAGCAGCCCAGGATGTGAGTGGAGAGGGACAGGGGCTGCAGCTGGGGCGGGGCGGGGAGGCCCCTGTGCCCAGAACAGGGACCTGTGTGCTGCCTCTAGTCCTCTGGCCGCTCTCCAGCCTTCGGTCAGGTGTGATGCAGGCCCTGCGTTAGTCGGGAGCAGAGCACAGACAATCGCCATTCTCAGGGCTATTGGAGGTGGAGAAGTTGGCTCCAGAAGCCTTCTGATGACAGCTCCCCGACATCTGAGCCAACAGAAACTCAGCTCTCAATAAGGGCCCCTCGGGCCAAGCAGTGGCTGTGCCGCGCCGGCTCCTCACCTCTGCTCTGGCTGCTCCATGCTCAGCCCTGATTCTGCCCAGGGGTCTTCCCTCAGGATGGTGTGACTGTTTCTGCTGCCCTGGGGAGACACACACCCGGGGGCCGGTCCCTGCTTTGACCTTCACTTGCTGTGTGACCTCGACCAAGTCACTTTCCCTCTCTGGGCCCTGAGATCCTTAGCTAGCTCTAAGATAAAAGAGCTGAACTAGCCTTTGGCCCCCATGAAGTTTCTTCTAGCTGGAAATTCTATGTAATTGTTACCATTTTTGTTTCCCCAACAGTTGTCATCTTCCTCCTCTGTGAGGCCCAGGGTCAGGCCTCCGCCTGCTGCCTCCCATGGGGCCCATGTGGGGACACCCCGTGAAGGTCCTCTCAGCCTGCCTGGGATGCCCTGCCTTTATGCAGATCGCGTATCTGTCATTTCTAAAAAAGAACAGAGAGTGTAGCCTCAGCTGGCCCAGGGTGCAGGCAGTGCGACTCGGAGGTCCACATTGCGCCCCGCATGGCCCCCAGGCGGGCTGTGCCCCCCCCCCCCCCCGGCTCCAGGAGCAAGGTTGAAGAGGCCCACCTCTGGGATGGCTGCTCAGGGGCTCGTGGGTCCCAGCGGTAACCCCTTAAAGATCCTAGGATGGTCACTAGCCTACAAGGGAGGGGGGACAAAGAGGAGCCAGCAGTCCCAGGAAGGGTGGATGAGACACGACCGGCGAGTCCGG
Source organism: Sylvilagus floridanus (assembly GCA_949820135.1). NCBI lineage: Eukaryota > Metazoa > Chordata > Mammalia > Lagomorpha > Leporidae > Sylvilagus > Sylvilagus floridanus. The sequence goes on from OX463225.1 coordinate 128,996,765, forward strand.
GACGGAGCCGTCCCGCTGGCCCCGCACTGCGGCGCCACAGGGACCTCTAGCGGCAGTTTCGTCAAACTGCGGTTTTCCGGCCACCCGGGAGCTACCTGGTAGCTCTAAATGATGAATGATAACAGTCACCATCTGGCCCAGGCTGACAGAAGGCAGCTCCTGAGAAGCGTCTACCAGGGCCTCCTGGCTAAGCAGGTGAGCTGGGTTGGGTCACAGCACTCTGGCTTCGGTGCTCAGACTGCCCACCCTAAAGAACACCCAGGTGCCGCCCACAGACACCTGGAGTTGGCGGACACATGGCCCCCACCAGCCCTGGGCCACACACCGTCTCAGTGAAGGGGCCTGTTTTAGGCTGTATTCAGATCAGATGATTTAGAAAAAGAACTTTCTGTTGACTCCCAGGGCAGGCGGCTGGGCAGGTGAGGCACCTGCTCTCACGGCTTCTCCCAAGGGCCTTGGACAGCTTCCATCCTGGGGGAAACAGACAGCAAGCAGGAGCCCATGGAAGGGAGGGCAGGGGCCACTCTCACGGGAGCAGCGGCCTCTCACCAGCTCCAGCACCATCCATCACGTTAGGAATCACCCCTCCGCGGGAGTTCCCCTCCAAACCACCGCAGACCCCACGTGGTGGCAGCCGAGGGCTCTCTGGATTCTGCAGAGGGAGCTGGAGTTAAAGACTGGGCTGACATGGAACTGTGTGAATTCTCCCAGGCAACCGTGTGGGAACTCCATCCTCCTCCGTGAGGACAACCTGTGCCCCATCCACCTCCAGGGCTTGTGCAAGGGTGAGACATGTATAAGCCACATTCGAATTTGCCTTATACAATTAACCACCTTGACTACTGCAAGCTTTATGTTTGCAAACGCTTACGCTACAAGTTGCCAAATGATATTAGCAGCAAAGGAAAGGAATGCAACTGCAATCTACTGTCTGATACTCCAGAAGTGTTCTACAGGCTTTTTGTGTGCAAGCTTGAATTCTTTCCACAACCTTCAACCCAGGGGAGCAGGCACTGTTATAGTTCTCTGCTTCACTAATGCAAATCCCACAGCTCACACAGAGGAGGCAACTTGTCCGAGCTGGAACAGTCAGTGATGAGGCTGGGATTGACCCTCTGCAGCACCATCACAAAGCCAGAGTGCTAGATTCCTGCACTCACTGTCCTTCAAGGATGCATCCCACATGCTCACAGAGAGCGCTTGGGGTTCCTCCCTCACTGGCTCTGAGTGCCACATGGTCGCTGCTCAGTCAGACGCTATGCTAAGCAATAAGCGGACGTTTTTGCTCTTTGGCATGCCCCGTCCTGGGAAGCACCTGTTCTGGCTCCACAGAGGGAGCCTCAGGCTCAGAAAAGTGGAGTGATTTGCCCAGGGCCACACACGGCAAGTGCCCAACTGGCTCAGAAGCCGGCATGCACACAGCAGAGCCCGTTCCTAACCGCTCCATGCTGCTCCCTGCTGTTCCCAGTGCTTGGCCACCAGTGGACCACACAGAGGTCTCCCCACAGCCCAAGGCTGCCTCTGGCCGTATTCAAAATGCTCTGCTGTGCCCCCTCGCTAGGTGGTTTCCACATAGGGGAAGCAAAAGCACCTAGAGTGAGAAATGCCTCTGAAACCAGGCAATGCCAGCCCGCAGAAATGCTGCTGCTCACACCAGGACATAGGACTGAGCGTGGGCCTTGCCCCTCAGCCGGGTGCCTTTGTGCAAGACACAATCTGCACAGTGAGTAATGAACACCCTGGCCTGGAACAAGGATCATGTGGAAGGGCTGGTGTCCTGGCACAGCAGGCTCAGCCGCCACCTGCGATGCAGCATCCCATGGAGCTGCTCCACTTCTGATCCAGCTCCCTGCTAATGTGCCTGGGAAAGCAGCAGAAGATGGCCCGAGTATTTGGACCCATGTCACCCGTGGACTCCTGCTCACGTGGGAGACCTGGATGGCGTCATTGGCTTCTGGATTTGGCTTGGCTCAGATCTGGCTGTTGCAGACATTTGGAGAATAAACTAGCATATGGAAGACTTTCTCTCTCTCTCTTTCTCTCTCTCACTGTAATTCTGCCTTTCAAATAAATATATCTTAAAAAAAAAAAAAAGAATCAACTGCGGACCGTGGAAGATGAATCCCTTTGCATGGGTGCACCCCGCCCCTGGAGGGGGGCAGTTCCCAGAGGATGAAAGATTTGGGTTGAAGAAAGAGGACAGACCCTGGTCACTCATTTTCTCCCAGATGCAATCCCTGTGGAGTGAACTGTGTTCTGCACAAGCTCAAATGTGCGATCTGGAGACAAGGTCTTTAGGGGTCAGTAAGGTTGGGTTAGGTCCCCAGGAAGTGGCCCCCATCTGCTAGGTCTCTGACTTTGTAAGAGGAAGGGGGCTGGGATGAGGAGAGGGGGGCAGAATCTCTCTGCATGCCAAGATCCTGCAAGAAGGCAGCCATGCAAGCCAGGAAGAGGGCCCTCCCCAGAGCCCAACTATACGGGCAGTCCTGATGTTGGACTTGAAGCCTCCAGTACCGTGAGAAAGAAATGTCTGCCGTTTAAGCCAGCCAGTCTACAGTGTTCGTTACATCAGCCTGAGCGAACTCGGATAAAGACGAGTCAGGTGACTCTCGGCAATCTAACAGGAGGGTGCGGGTGACCCTTGGCAGGTGCTAAATGCCCATTGCTGAGTCACTGAGGAGCAGAGGCTGTGCTGTGGTTGAGCTGCACTGCCCTCATTCAAACATTTTTGAACAGCATCGCCACACCACGTTTTAGGAATAGAAAGATAGAGTTGTAGTCCCGAAATCTGAACACAAAAGCTATGCCCATTAACTCACACCCAAGTCCTTTGCTTCCCAAGGACTCTCTGCAGCAGGGCTGCTCAGAACGCCCAGGAGATAAAACCTTCCTCCAGGCCTGTGACGTGCGGTCCAACGTCTGGGGTGCCACACAAAGTCTCAGTGGAGGTTACCAAGCTTGGGTTTGAATGTGCCTAGAGGCCAGCGCTGTGGCGTAGTGGGTAAAGCTGCCACCTGCAGTGCTGGCATCCCCTATGGGCACTGGTTCATGTCCCAACTGCTCCACTTCTCATCCAGCTCTCTGCTATGGCCTGGGAAAGCAGTGGAAGATGGCCCAATCCTTTGGGCCCCTGCACCCTCATGGGAGACCAAGAAGAAGCTCCTGGCTCCTGGCTTTGGATCAGCGCAGCTCAGTCCATTGCAGTCATCTGGAGAGTAAACCAGCAGATGGAAGACCTCTCTCTCTCTCTCTCTCTCTCTCTCTCTCCCTCTCTCTCTGCCTCTCCTTCTCCCTCTGCGTAACTCTGACTTTCAAATAAATACATAAATCTTTAACAAAAATGCATGGATTTCAAAATGTTTTTACACTAAAATAAACTCATATTTGAATTCCATAATTCATGAACTTTTTGAAGTCTCTCATTTGAGTTTATTAAACAACCTCCAGGGGCCAGCACCATGGCTCACTTGGTTAATCCTCTACGGCGCAGGTATCCCATATGGGCACCGGGTTCACCCAGTTGCTCCTTTTCCAGTCCAGCTCTCTGCTGTGGCCCAGAAAGGCAGTGGAGGATGGCCCAGGTCCCTGGGCTCCTGCACCCCCATGGGAGACCAGGAGGAAGCACCTGGCTCCTGGCTCTGATTGGTGTAGCGCTGGCCGTAGCGGCCATTTGGGGAGTGAACCAACAGAAGGAAGACCTTTCTCTCTGTCTATAACTCTGTCAAATAAATGTTTTAAAAATTAAAATAAAATAAACAACCTCCAGAAGTCAGAGCCATGGTTCCTGACAATCTCAGTCCTCAGGGCCCAAGCAAAGGGACCCGGAGGGTCTGTCCCCAAGGTGGTCTGTCCAGCAGATCAGCCCATTGCCTGCTGAGCAGATGGGGCCAACTCAACTTTCCTGTCCATTGCTGAAAGGGCTATGCTTAGATCTGGATTTCCGTGCAGATTAAAAGAGTAAAGGATAATTTGGGTTTGTCCCTAAGAAGCTGATATTCACATAATGCTCTGTAGCTGGACTGGTCTAGCCCGAAGCTAGGAACTGGGAACTCAGTTCAGGTTCCTCACAGGGGTGGAAAGAACCCAATTACGTGAACCCTCACCTGCTGCCTCCCAAACTATGTATTAGGAGGAAGTTGTAGCCAGGCACCGAAAGTAGGAATTGAACCCATGCACCCTGGTTTGGGATGTAGGTGTACTAACAGTTAGGCAAAACGCCTACCCCGTAGCCCTTGGCTTCTACCTGTCTAGTTCCCCTTCAGTTAACACAACTCCTGTTTTCCTTTCAGGAAATATATATATAATATATATAATAAATATAGTATATAAATATATTTATTATATGCGGCCTCCAGCCTCCTCTGCAGCTCCCTGTCTGTGTTTTATCGTTTCTTGATCGGGGCCCACCCTGCTCTCCCCTCTTGTCCCCTATCTGGTGAAAGCTGGGGTCTGTCCCTTCTCTGCAGAAGGTGGCAGGGAGAGGGACCTAAGCCAGGTGGGGAGCTCGCGGCAGAAGGCACTGTAACCCCATGAAGACCTTCCAGCAGCAGCAGGCCCAGCTGTGCTGCGGTCACTCCAGCGTCATTACCGAGGCAGCCTGCTCCCACCGAGCTCACGGCAACCTGGCCCAGGCTGACTAGCAAAGTGTATCCGCGCAAAAAGTAGCCTGTGATGCCCTCTTGTGTCCAGACAGAATGTAAGTGACGTTCTGTAGCCCTGAAAACCTGGGTGGCCTGACTTTGCATAATTGCATCTTTCCTCAATACAGATGTGGTTCTGGGTGGTGCCAGATGTTGAAGACAAACTCATAGTAAGTCGGTAAAGAGAGAAAATCTGATGGATGTTCTTAACCCAATTCCTTTAAAAATATATATTTATTTGAAAGGCAGAGCAACAGAGAGGGAAAGAGACAGAGAGATCTTCCATCTGCTGGTTCACTCGCCAGATGGCTGCGCTCTGAGCCAGGGTGAAGCCAGAAGCCAGGAACTCCATCCTGGTCTGCCATGTGAGTGGCAGGGGCCCAAGTATTTGGGTCACCTTCTGCTGCCTTCCCAGGTGCATTAGAAGGAAGCTGGATTGGAAGCTGAGTAGCTGGGACTCAAACCAGCAGCTGAATACGGGAAACCCACGTCACAAACAGTGGCTCAACCCACTGTGCCACACCACCACTACCCCCTCAATCCAATTCTGTCCACTGTATGTGGACCATCTCCAAAATTTTAGGACACATGAGGTGTGTTTTGTTTTGTTTTGTTTTGTTTTCCCTCCTTGGGAAAAGCGGTATTATTTGCTTCACTCTAGAACAGCAGTGGCTGATTTTAAAAGCATGCTAAAATAAAAACACACACGGCTTTCGACAGTGCACAACGAAACAAAGCATAATAAATATTAATACCCAGGTTTAAGAAAATAAATCCAACACATTTCATGGAAATGTTGCTTTTAATCACTGGTGCTTTGAGCGAGTCTATTTTACTAAGTTTAAAAGAAGTTACTTTTCTGAAACGGAAGCTGTTAGCTGGATTTCAGTTCGTTCTGCAGTTGCCAAACACAATGGCTCAGAGGCGGGTTCTTTGCTCAGGCCATTTAAGGATTCAATGGCTTGGTTCCTGCCACACCTCCTTCAGAGGAACCCTCGATCCAGGTAATGGGACACTAAAAGTGTCTTCCTCTGCAGAACTAGGCTGCTTTCTAAGTGCCCTGTTCCTGTCCTGATGAGCTGATCTAGGTAGCAGTCCTGGGATAGGAGCAGCAGTGTTACCCAGGGGGCGTGACCGCGGAGCGGCCTGGGCCCCTGCTGAAGCTGCTTCCTGCCCCAGTGAGTGCCACTGATCAAAGGACGCCGGGAACGCATGGGCAGCCTCTCCTCTCTCCCACAGTCCCTATGTGGGGCATCACAATAGTGGCACGTATGGGTACCTGTGTGTCTCCAGTGGAGGAGTCAGATTACACGGCGTCCATTTAGGTTGGGCAAATCAAATGAAGGGAAGGTTGCATGAGCTTGTGTTGCTGTTGTGGCTTTCTTACAGTTCTGTGTAAGATGTGGTTTCGCCCTGTGGGGGATCAGCAATGCCTGGGGTCGGCAGGAGAGCCTGCTGATGTTTCCCCGTGGTCTGCTTTGGCGAGACTGTGGCTAAGGAACGCTGCTACGGGAGCCCAGGCGGTCCAGGAGGCTGCGGTGGAGGAGAAACCACTGTCCCCAGCACAGCGGCTTCCAGTGTGAAGGACACAGCCCGGGCCCTCCAACGCCAGAGCACACTCTAACCCTGGCACCCGCTCCCCTCGTGCAGCACCACTGGGAAAACCACTGGAACTGGCCAAACGAACACTTCTTTTATTAGAATCAGCTCTTTTTCTCTGTGAAAATGCCTTCGATGTGCGAAAAACTTCCAGCAGCCACATCCCCCAGGAAATTCAGTCGCGGGCCAACTCCTCTGGAAAGAAGCAAGCAAGCAAACCAGTGTGTGACGGCAAGCCGGCTAATGCGCTGGGGAAACTGTCCAGGTAGACCAGAAGCCCTTCTGGTGTGCGCCAGCCAGCCCCAGAATCAGCACAGGGCATTAAACTCGCCGTCCTCTGCTTCACCTAGAAAGGGGAAGAGAGAGGAACAAGTATTATTTCACTAAAGTGGGTTGACAAATCCTAAAAGCTGGAGAAAGTTTCTGGTCTGAAAGTTCAAGATGTTGAGCTGACGGTGGCCACTCTGGGGCACAGACTTTGTTAAAATGCAGATTCCTGGGCTCTGGTTCCCACAGGTGCAGGGCGGGGTCTAGGAGGCTGCACTAGCAAGCGGGCACTCCCACCTGGTAGGATTCTGATCAGGTACGAAACACTTCCCTGCGCTAAGCAGGCCCACGGCTGCAGCTGCTGCTGTTATCTTAGGAGGAACACCAGAAGATTTAAAAGACGGAGGTGGTGGAGAGCAGCCAGGGGCCTGCAAGCGAGCAGGGACCTGCCAGAGCCTGACTCTGCTGAGCCCAGCCGGCAGGTGCCCCAGCCCACCTCCCTGCGTGGAACGCCACCTGCAGATAACAGACACCGGGCAGGTGCGCAGTCCTTCCCCTGTGTTACCCTCGTCTTTGCATGGGAATATCTGGATGCGACAGAGGAGACCAAGGGAGGCCCAGCGCAAGCATCTTTGCTGCTCTGCTTCACAGAGACAGGAGGAGGCGAGCCTCACACCCGAGTCCTGTGTTCTCTACCATGTCAGCAAACACCCTTTGTCCACATGCTAAGGCCTTCCACTTGACATGCAAACGTGCTCCTGGATCCGCACTCAGCAGTGCAGTGAGACGCACCCCACCCAGTCAGGCTGCACAAGTGCACTTGTGTTGCACTGTCCCAGGCTCCCCTGAAGGGAACCAAGCTCAGATGCAGGGGGCTTGTGCAATCTGGAGAAAGGGTATCTGCAGAAGCTGATCTGGGCCGGCCGATCTAGGGGAGGTCCAGGGTGGCGTGTGAGCCCCCTGTGAGTGGCTTCCCCCAAAGTGGGCAACCCCCAGCCCTCTCACAATTCAACAGTTCTGGTGGCAAACAGGGAGGGTGGCCTGGGGGAGTTCCACTCGTAGACTGAGTGGACAGCGTGTCAGAGGCACCTGGCCAGACACAGCGGCTGCCGGCACTGCTCATTCCTGGACCCTGGAGGGCACACTCTGCTCCTCTCGGGACAAGGAGAAAATGTTCTGCTATCAAGTGGGAACCTCAAAATAAGTAAGTACTTTACTTTCTCTTTCAGGGTAGAGTCTTGTTATTCAGATGGTGCTGCCCCAGGGCACACACAAAGCTAACTGCTATATCCCAGGAAAGTGAACTTTAACCTCAAAGCCCAACCCTGCCATTCTCACGTGGGATAGCCCAGTGCCTGGTCATCCTGCTGTAACTGTCACCTCTTGGTCCCTGCGGGGCAGCATGGCGGGAGAGGAGTGCCCGTGTCTCTCGCCCGGAATGTGTGGCAACCAAACAGATATCAGGCCTGCCGGAGTCTTGGTCAGACAACAAGCATGACAAACAGCCAGTGTTTCCTGGACACCTGCTCTGGGCCATGCGCTGTCCTGGTCCCCCAGCTCTGCTGTCAAGGAACGAATGAGCATGATAGGGAGGGAGAGGTTCGCCACAGCACCCTCCCACCACAGGATAAAACCGGGATACACAAATGCTAAAAATTCTAGCACCCACGTCTGCCTGGGGCTCCTCACCCTGATCTCCCCCTACCTCAAACCGCAGGCGGGCAGTGCAAGGAGAAGCACATTATAAATCACAGCAGATTCGGGGTCTGGCCGGCCAGCGGGCAGATAACCGAAAGGGCAGGGTTAGAAGGGAGACAAGGGGCTGGCGCTGTGGCGTAGTGGGTAAAGCTGCCACCAGCAGTGCCAGCATCCCATATGGGTGCCGATTTGAGTCCCAGCTGCTCCACTTCTGATCCAGCTCTCTGCTCTGGCCTGGGAAAGCAGGAGATGGCCCCAGTCCTTGGGCCCCTGCACTCGCTTGGGAGACCTGGAAGAAGCTCCGGCTCCTGGTTTTGGATTGGCTCAGCTCAGGCCATTGCGGCCATTTGGGGAATGAACCAGAGGGTGAAAGACCTCTCTCTCTCTGCCTCTCTGTAATTCTGCCTTTCAAATAAAACAAATAAATCTTTAAAAAAAAAAAAAAAGGACAAGGTTACAACCTGCACCCCGGCCTGCAGTCCGGGTTTAGGGGCGCAGTGACCCTGCATGGGACTCTTTCTCACTTCCATTAAGTCCTAACTGAAGTCTATCATTTCCTTTGAAACCACAGTGGTGACCTCGTGCGTATCTGGGACCATCTCTAAGGGCAATACAAAAGTCACAGATGATGTCATATCACGTTATGGGCGGTGCAGATGTCTTACAATACGGTCTTCAGTCCTCACTACTTTGAAAGCAAAGTTACAGGGGCCAGCGTTGTGGTACAGCAGGTTAAGCCACTGCTTGTAACACCAACATCCCACATCAGAGTGCTGGTTCAAGTCCCGGCTGCTCTGCGTCTGATCCAGCTGCCTGCTAATATGCCTGGGAAAGCAGCAGAGGATGGCCCACATGTTTGGGCCCCTGCACCCACGTGGGAGACCCAGATAGAGTTCCAGGCTCCTGGCCTTGACCTGGTCCAGCCCCTGGTCATTGTGATCATTTGGGGAGTGAACCAACAGATGGAAAATCTCTTTTTGTCTCTGTCTCTCCATCTCTGTTACTCTGCTGCTCAATTAAATAATTTTCTAAAAACTTACAGACTATTTGATCTCATGTAATGTTATAAAGGCAAGATATTACTACAGCAAGCATTTAAAAATGTTTTTATAAATGTGTTTCCTTTATATTCCTAGGTGTTTCATGCATTTAAAAATATTCTGAGGAGGGGTCATAGGCTTCACCAGTCTACCAAAAGGGCCCACGGCACAAGAAATGGCTCCCCTAGAAGGCTGCAGCCCACTGACAAGGGCTGCACTTCTAGAGGGTGAACGATGTGTGAATACTTACTGAAAGGTGACATTGTAATATTCCTCAGGTGTCACGATTTTAGGCCCACCAAAGTAGTCCAGGACCCAAATATTGGTTATGTTCAACTTGGCAAAGAACCAGTTATGGCTGGAAGGCCAGGTCTCCATCTCCGGGTGCCGCGTGAATAGTGAGAGCTTTGCAAAGTCCATTTCTGTTTCATTCACCTAAAGGACATCAGTGAGACAAACAGGCTCACAGCAGTGGCAACTTGCTGGTTTTTAATAAAGAAAGAAAAAAATGTTTCTTGAAAAAAAAGAAAGAAAAGAATATGTGATTCTAGCATTCTACAAATCCCCAGAGTTTGGCTAGTTGCAAACCCTGATCTTAAAGAACTGAGAGAAAATGAAGGAAGCTTGAGGAGTGCCAAGAACAAGGAAGACGGCCGGTGCTGGCGACAGCAGGTGCGGCGAGGTGGGAAGCCGGCACTACGGCCAATCTGCATCGCCAGACTGAACAACCGGCACAAGGCGCTTTCGCAGAAGGGTACTGGTGCCTGCAGCACATGCACTGGGATACTCACTCCATGACGCGCACGTGTTAATAAGCACGTCTGTAAGCACCATCTTTGGAAGGGGCACCGTGGCTCCTCTCCCTGTCCACACGGAATATCCAGACGGCAAATGAAACTTCTCCGAGGAGCTCACCGTGACTGAGGAGGAGGCCAGAAGCAAATCTGCTGGTTCCACAATGGGCTCCTGCTCCACAGCCCTGCCTGCGACTCCATTTAACCTCTTTCTTGCTGCACTCCGCACTCATCCCAAACTGTCGAAGCTGACTTCTAGATTTTTAGGAGCCAACATTTCTCTCGTTGGCCTACTTGGTACACCTTCTACTCTTAGTCACTGTTAGGATACGGAGACAAGAAGCTCAGACAAGGGGCCGGCGCCATGGCTCATTTGGTTAATCCTCTGCCTATGGCACCGGCATCCTATATGGGCACCAGGTTCTAGTCCCAATTGCCCCTCTTCCAGGCCAGCTCTCTGCTGAGGCCCGGGAGTGCAGTGGAGGATGGCCCAGGTGCTCGGGCCCTGCACCCCATGGGAGACCAGGAGAAGCACCTGGCTCCTGGCTTCAGATCGGCGCAGCCCGCTGCCCGCAACGGCCACTTGGGGAGTGAACCAATGGAAGGTCTGTCTCTCTCTCTGCCTCTCTCTCTCCCTCTCACTGTCTATAACTCTACCTGTCAAAAAAAAAAAAAAAAAAAAAAAAGAAAGAAAAAGAAAAAAAAAAAGCAGCAGCTCAGACAAGGGAAGTGACAGAGTGTGAAACATGGTGAAGGGGTGGGCTTTGGTTGATGGGTGCTCCTTAGCAAAGAGAATTTTATTTAGGTGCTTTATAGTTGTTATGTCTGTGGCTTCAGAAAATCGTTCATTAAAATCTTTCAAACACTTATATGGAACTAACGGATTAGATGTTTAGTTTTAATAGAATCGCATCAATGAGAGTACTTCAGAAAGTTCATAGGAAATGGAACTAGGGGGCCAGCGCTGTGGCGTAGCTGGTAAAGCCTCCACCTGGAGTGCCAGCATCCCATATGGGTGCCGGTTCGAGTCCCTGCTGCTCCACTTCCAATCCAGTTCTCTGCTATGGCCTGGGAAAGCAGTGGAAGATGGCCCAAGTCCTTGGGCCCCTGCAGCTGTGTAGGAGACCCGGAAGAAGCTCCTGGCTCCTGGCTTTGGATCCGCCCAGATCCTGAGGTTGCTGCCATTTGGGAGGTGAACCAGCAGATGGAAGACCTCTCTCTCTAACAATCTGCCTTTCAAATAAATAAATAAATCTTAAAGAAAATGGAACTAAATAAGCATATTTTGGTGAACAATGTTGAACACCATGGCAGTTGTTTCCTGACATGCACTTTCATGACCTTTCCCAATTCCCACATGTTAGGACGGACGCTAACTGTGTCTCGGTCAAAAGCAACTGTGCTTTATTTCACAGGCTCCCTTCTCTCGCTGGCCATGAATGAACAATGCTCTTCGAGAGCCCTGCCCCTCCCCGGAGGACAGTTCCTTACCTTCATCACAGATCCGGACAGCATGATGTGGACACAAAGGGGACTTTGGGGATCAAACCCCTTTTTCTTGCAGAAGTTCGTCTGTGCCAAAGACAGGAGCAGCGTGGCGTGGGGATTCTCCTGTGGAGAGAAAGTGAGGTCCCGCTCGGGTGAAATATGATTTTTGGACAGGTAATACATTTTATGAGTTACACACATTAAGTCCCTAGAGCGGGGCCATTCATCCACGCGGCAGTGAAGTGTAAAAGATGACCTTCTACTCAGGGGAAAAAGACCTGGACAGGCACTGAGCCTCACATCCCCTTGCAAAAAGGGAGTGTTCATATTTAACATGGACTAGCTCAGAAGAATTATTGTCGCATAGGTTTTTCCCTTAAACTCTGAATCTGTTCCATATTCATCAGAGCAATTATAATTATAGCACCCAAAGATAAGAGTGGTCCCTAGTCTTCGTTGAAAGAGCTAAAGGGTTAAACTCTTAACATGAAACCAGTGCATGAAAATAATGACCGGAGCCCATGCTGTGGTGTAGTGGGTAAAGCCACTGCCTGCAGTGCTGGCATCCCATAAGGGTACTATTTGAGTCCTGGCTGCTCCACTTCCAATCCAGCTCCCTGCTGTGGCCTGGGAAAGCAGTGAGAGATGACCCAAGTGCTTGGGCCCCTGCACCCACATGGGAGAACCAGAAGAAGCTCCTGGCTTTGGATTGGCACAGCTTTGGCCATTGTGGCAGTTTGGGGGAATGAACCAGGGGATGGAAGACCTCTCTCTCTCTCTCTCTCTCTGCCTCTGCTTCTCTGTAACTCTGCCTTTCAAATAAATAAATAAGTCTTTAAAAAGAAGGAAAAAATGACCACAAATACTCCGCCAACTAACTAGTTACACAACTTAAGCAAGGAAGTAGCTGAGTCATGCTGTGTGGTTATCTTATGTTAGCAGAAACTGCCATGTGACCCCCAAAACACTGGAGAAGTTGCTTATCCCTGCTGTGGCGACAAGAGAAGAACTTTTGCCTCAGATTAAAAAAAGCAAACAAATTTCTTAATTCTTTCTTATTTGGAAATCAGCTTCGTAAAAGGCACTGTTGATTGACCCGTGGCGGCACCATTCACGGGGTGCATTGCAGACTCTTTAGCTCTTTCAACCCTGAGGCTCTTGGTCAAGAGTCGTGCTGTCTGTAGGGGTGAGTCGTCAAGAGAGCTCCTTGAACCCATGTAGCCAAGTATAATTTCTAGAAGCTCCTGGGCAAGGCCATGGGAGCGGAGGAGGATGGAGGTACGGCCTCTTCCTTCTGCGAGTCTACACAATCTGGTCAAGAGGGAGACACAGGCTAAGGTTAGGCGATGGGAAACCGAGACACTGAGACATGGCGCTAGTTGTAAGGAGGTGTCAGCATGGCCTGGAGGAAACACATCCTAAACAGAAGGTCAAAATCAAGACGGAAGTGGGAGGATGGGTTAACTGTGAAGGGAAGGAGGACTGCAAGAACTCCAAACCTGGGAAAGCGCAACACACGACGAGAAAGTGGAGTGGCTGGAAAAGAGGGGCTTGTGGAGGGGGGCTCTAGGGGGCGGGTGAGAGGGGCTCAAATCCAAGCTTGGGAGTCCAGGTGGGATTGTGCAGGCCAGGGCTTCCAAGGCCACTTACATGATCCCTAGGCCATTCCCCAGCCAGGTTGTTGCATTTAAAAAAAATTATTTGTTTTTATTAATTTTAAATGGGAAGGGGAGGGGGAGGAGAGAGAAACACTAGTGCTCCCATCTGTTCTGGTTCATTCTTGAAATACCCACAACAGGTGGGGCTGGGCCAGCCTGAAGTCAGAGGCTAGGAACAATGTCCAGTCTCCCCGTGGCAGCCAGGGGCCCGCCTCCCAGCCACACCCACCACAGGAAGCTGGAAGTGGCAGCAGAGCAGACTCACACCAGCTACTCCTCTGGTGGACGCAGGTGTCCTGGGCTAGCCCAGGGATAGCACCCGGGGGATCCTTATGCATGGGCTGCGGTTGAGTTCTGGGTGGAGGGCGATGCTCTGAGAGGCCTCTCGTTATGGACATCAGGTGGGCACGGACGTCAGAGTTCTCCTGGTACTTCTAGGCATGAGGTGACAGGGACTTAGCCCAAGGACGGGTGGTAGAAACAGAGGGAGGAATACGGACGGGAGCAAAGAAAGCAAAGGAAAAATCGGCAGGATTTCGGGAGGCGAGGGAATAGCAGCTTCGACTGCTGAGAAAAACACTCCCTCAACATCAGAGCGGAGGATCAACAGTGTTAAACCTGTGGGCCTAAACCCCCAGCCCAGCCCAGCCGGGTGCAGACAGGTAATCTAAAGGCGAGTGGAATGTTTAATGCTCTGGAAAGCCCCGCACTGGACACTCCACACTGCTAAGACGAGACTGTAAACTCCAGCACGCAGCCTTTCTGCACTTCCCCTAACACCTCCTCTGGGTCCCCGTGGGCTCTGCACCTCTCCCAATAAGCCGCTGAAGAAGGGACTCTGGGCCTGGCACTGTAGCCTAGTAGGTTAGGTCTCTGCCTGCAGCACCGGCATCCCAGATGGTCACGGGTTTGAGTCCTGGCTGCTCCACTTCCCACCCAGCTCCCTGCTAATGCTCTTGGGAAAGTGGTGGAAGATAATACAAGTGTTTTAGACCATGCTCCTTCGTGGGAGACCTGGAAGAAGCTCTGTTGTGGCTATCTGGGGAGTGAAACAGTGGAGTGAAGATCTCTCTCTCTCTCTCTCTCTATATATATATATATAGATAGATAGATAGATAGATATCCCCCACCTCTGTAACTTTGCCTCTCAAATAAATAAATAAATCTTAAAAAAAAAAAAAAGAGGCAGGGGGTAGGGGGTGCCGCAGTAGGATGCCTGCTGCCCAAACAGAATGAAGCCTGGCTTCAAAGCCCCTACCTCAGTCCGGGCAGGTTCAACCCCACTCTCTTTACCACCACCCCCATTCTGTCTTCTCTAACTGGCTGACTCCTCACCCTCTTGGAACCCTAAAAGTCCTAAAAGCTAACGTTTGGGTGCTGAACCCCGTGGGGGGGATTGGAGGCAGCTAGCCCGTGGGGAACCTCCGCCTGCCCCCTGCTCCTCTGACACATCGGTCAGTCCTGGCAGGACGGTGAATTCCTGAGTCCCGGCACTTCATGCTCCGTCCGCCGTCTGAATATCCTAGCGCTGGTCGGGGTCCCTCTGCAGCCCCTGTGTCCTGAGCGTCTCTAACCCCGGGGAAGCTCGGGGTTCAGGGACTGTCTCACCACTGTAAGGTGGAGAAAGAGGTTTCGAGGATGCTCATGGCTCTTCCTCCTTCTTCCGTGTCTGACCCGCTAGAACGCACCCACACCTTCCACCTTCCACATGCTCCTACGTGGTAGTCAGTGGTCCAGAAAGGGGACCTTTGACCCCCCCCCCAACTCTCTGAGACTCAACTTCATCAACAGCAATGGAAAGGGCTCTGGGGTTCCCTGTGTCCAGGTATTTCTCCTTCTCCATAATCGTCCTTCATGGCGTCTCCTCCGTAGGAAACATCAGAAGGCAACTCCTGAGCCCATCCTGCCCCCCCCCCCCGCCCCGGCACCCAGCTAAAAATCTGCCTCACGCTCCAAACCTATACTCAGTCTCTTCCTTCTGCCGGTCTCCTTCCTCTCCCTCAGTACGCGGCCCTGCTCCCAGCTGCTGCCCTCCAAGACATCGTCCCATCTTCCCTACCTCCCTCTCAGCCCCCTTCTCCCCCTCGCCCTCCGTCTCTCACCCTCTCAGCAATGGCCCCAGCTGCTTGCTCCCCCGCACCCGGCCCTGTATCCAGTCTCTGAACGTTCACCCTCCACCCTGATGTTGTAGGCACCAGGGTTCATCACCAGTCATGGGAGAGTCCCTTCCCGCCGCCCTCTGTCTGGGCAGGCTGAACCTCCATTCTCTGTACCTCCCCCATCCCGTCCCCCTAAAATAAAGTCTGCTCTGCTTTCACTGGCTGCCTCCCTGCCTCCTTGGAGCCCCAGAAATCCTAAAGCCTGACAAGGGGGGCTGGGTTCAGGAGCAGGAGCGAGCGGCAGGGCTGACTGATGGCCGAGGTGGTGGCCCACCAAGGAAGTGAAAGTGACACGTGAGCAGAAACACAGAGCTTCAACGAGGTCAGAAGGGGACACACATTTGGAAGTGAATCTTAGTAAGTGGAAGCGCAGCCCCAAGAGCGCACATGATCTTCTGAGGAAGCACACCAAAACGGGGGTTGCAGCATTGCAGCAGCCACCGCGGCGTGGGTGGTTAAGCCTCCGCACCCCATATGGGCACCGGTTTGTGTCCTGGCTGCTCCACTTCCGACCCAGCTCTCTGCTATGACCTGGGAAAGCAGTAGAAGATGGCCCAAGTCCTTGGGCCCCTGCACCCGCGTGGGAGACCTGGAAGAAGCTCCTGGCTCCTAGTTTTGGCCTGGCTGAGGTCTGCCTGTTGCAACCATTTGGGGAGTGAACTGGTGGATAAAAGATCTCCCCCCACCCCCAACTCTGCCTTTCAAATCAATGAATAGATCCTTAAACAAAAAACAAAAAAATGCCACCAAGACAAAACCAGCCCAGTGAAGCATCCTGGCTACCAATCCACTTGGGCTGAGTGCCAAAGGACAGGCGTTTCCCCAGGAGAAGTGGGCCACACCCAGGTCTCCTCATTCCTTCCAAACTATTCTACACCCTCAAGGACAAGACAGGAAGTACACCCTGGATGTCCACAGCGGGGAGGGAGGGAGTTGACAGAATCAAAGTCAGAGAATTCTAATGTGGCCCCGCCTTTCAGAGCTAGTGTGGAAACCAGAACTCCCCAGTGGGTTCCTCACCAATGTCTCTTTCTCAAGGCGGCAGAGACCTGGGCTGGAGCCCTACCTGACAGCCATCAGCGGCCGCTGTCAGAGGAGCCCCTGCTCTGAATCTATCTTGGAAAAGACAGCGATAGTTTACTCCGAAAGAAAGTACACCTCTGAGAATACGGGGGTGGGCACTGCACATGACAGTGAGGACTCGGGCGCACCCTGGGCTGTCAGGGCTGAGATTTTATTCAGGGTGAGGGGCGGAGGAGGGTTACCATGGAAACCGCCAGGAGGCTGGATTTTTTTGTGATGGGGAACTGAGAGTTGTGTCTCAATCTCATTTGAGCCATTCGTTGTTTTGTCCTTTCCTGTTTTGTCCCTCGTGACATCGATCCTTTGGGAAGCTTTCTGTTTACACAGGTGTTCCCCAAGATTTAACCTAAGTTAGGAATTTCTTAAGAAATTTTATCTCCAGTAAGCAATCTTTGTGGCAGTCCTTGGGAGATGTCACTACACAAATGGGGCCTGTATGTGATTTGAAAGGCAGAGTTACAGAGAGAGAGGGAGGGAGGGAGACACAGAGTTATCATCCATCTACTGGTTCACTCCCCAGATGGCTGCAACAGCCATGGCTGGGCCAGGTCAAAGCCAGGAGTTTCACCCAGGTAACCCACGCGGGTCACAGGAGCCCAAACACTTGGACCATCTTCGGCTGCTTTTTCCAGGCTGTTAGCAAGGAGGTGGATCTGAAGTGGAGCAGACAGAATGCAAACTGGTGCCCCCATGGGATGCTGGCCCTGCAGGTGGAGGCTCTACCCACTACAGCACGATTCATGAACAGGCAAACAGGCGATGTTTAACTTTCCTATCTCTTGGGGACATACGTTTCTCAGGATGTAGCCTAACTCTGTTGTTTTTCCTTTTCTTTGTTGGGCCATGATCTTAAGTAAGCAACATCTCCAACAGGAAGACAAATAAGCAGACTTTCAATCTTATAACTCTGAAATCTTCTTCTTTCTCTTTGCCTCCCCCATTAACCTTTAGCCATCTCCTTTAGCCTCAAAATCCCCGAGACACAATCCCTGAAAATTGTTTTGGGGTGCAGAGGGGCTGGAAGTCTTCAGGCTGGCGAGGCCTTGACCAGTCCTTGCCTAGGCAGAGCTGCCTGCATCTGAGTTTTCATTCTCTTACTCCTGAGATGGGGTGGTGACCGAGCTGCCTAGTTATCTCACAAATCTATCCTATCAACCTGTCTGTCTGTCTACCTACCTAGAAAGGTCGAGACAGGGAGGACTGCCATCTACTGCTTTGGCTAAGGGAACAGCCGCTCCTGCTTCCCTTCCGCGAATGTAGGCCCTCAAGATCAAGGTCAAGCCACCTTCCAGTTTTTCAAGAATAGGTAGAAACTCAGACTTAAGTAAAACATGAATTTTCAATGTTGTAAACGAATTCTAACCTAACAAAAGCAAAGCAGAATTCTGTGTGGGCCAAAGAACACCAGTGTATGGGGACATAGGTTGCCCCTGGCCCACCAGACTGTGAGCTGGCTTTGGGTGGGTGACAACCCCAACAAGCCTCACGTTCTTCATCTGCAGAATGGGACCGTGAACAGAGAGTGGAACTTGAGGTTGGCCTGGTCTTTGTCAAAAGGACCTTCTTATCAAATCAGGCCCCATTCCTAGGCTCTGTGTGCCCTAGTCTCAGAGCTGTGTGCCCAAGACCCCGCCCTTGGGACAGCAGAGGTCCACCAGAGTTGCAGGCTTGGGCCCTGGGCCCTGACCCAGAAAGTGGGGAGGAGACATGCTTCCCATCAGTCTGCTGGGGCCTGGAGCTGTGGCATAACCAGTAAAGCCGCTGCCTGCAGCGCCGGCATCCCACATGGTTGCTGGTTCAAGTCCCAGCTGCTCCACTTTCAACAGCTCCCTGCCAATGCTCCTGGGAAAGCAACAGAAGATGGTCCAAGTCTTTGGACCCCTTGAACCCATGTGGGAGACTCAGAAGAAGCTCCTGGCTTCTGGCTTCGGATTGGCCAGCTCCAGCCATTGTGGCCATTTGGGGAGTAAACCAGTGGATGGCACACTTCTCTCTCTGCCTCTGCCTCTGAAATAAAGAAAATCTTTTAAAAATAATAATAAGTCAGTCTGCTTCCCACGGTGTGGTCTATGAGCTCTTTGCTGCTGAAGGGAAAATTCTTAATTCAGAAGGAGAGGTGGGAACAAGAAACCCAAAGTCAGCTCTGCAAAGTGCTTAACTGCCCACCAGGTCTGCGCCCTGAAAACCCTGTAGCAAAATACGGGCCCAGGAAAGGGAGACAGAGCGAGATGAGACGTCCTGGGGTGCTGGGGAGCAATTCTCCCAGGTGCGTCTCCCAGCGCGGGGGCGTGAGTCAAGTTCCCGGCCCTCGCTTGCCCAACACCTGGGACGCTGCAATGCCGGCCTGGCTGGCGACGACACCGAGGCGGTCGTTTGCGCCGGGTTCAGTCCTATCTGGAGGAGCCACGCGCTCCCGCGCGAGGAGCTACTCCCCCAGCGCCCCGACGCCGCCGCGGTCCTGGGGCTCACCTGCAGGTTGCCCACGGTGAGCTGCAGCGGGCTCAGGTAGAAGTAGGGCACGCCGGTGCTCCCTCCGGGGACCCCGTCGCTGAGCGAGAGCACGTCGGCGAAGGCTTGGCCACGCACCGCCTCCAGCGTGGAGATGGTGCCCAGCGCGCCCCAGTCGCAGAGGTGCGTCACGAAGCGGGCCACGCGCGCCGCGTCCTCGCGGGGCGGCAGCGGCGGCAGCGGCTGGGCCAGATCCCAGTCCCCGTGGTCCCGGCCGCCGCGGCCCCGCGCGGGCGACACCAGCAGCGCCCACAGCGCCAGCGCCAGCAGGGCGGCGAGCAGCGCGCGCGCAGACCCGAGAGCGCGGCCGGCCATGGCGGTGCCCACGGCGAGAGTCCGGGACGGGCCTGGGCCGCGGGTGGACACGGGGCGCCCTGGCCCCGCCCCCAGGGCAGGCCCCGCCCCCTGAAGGGCCAATGGGCGCGGAGCAGGAAGAGGGGGCGGAGTCTGTCGTCCCCTCCGCCACCTGCTGCAGAAGCGATTTGTTTATCCGCCTTCTACGCGCTCCGCTCCACCCTCATCAAGCACCGCGACTTTGTCCTAAGTGGGATCTTTGTTTTGCTTGGGTTTGCAAGCGGAAAAACGACGGCCGGGAGAAATTAAGCCCCTTGCGTAAGTCAGATTGCTAGGAGCAGACCAACCTCTACGTGAGAACGCATACGCGCGCGGCCCACACTCTCCTGGTTTTATATCGGCAGACGCCCCGCCTTGCTGGTCGCTTCACCCTCAGTCCCCAGGAGCAGCAAGGGTCCCGGGAGTAAAGGGAGAGACCGCGGAGTGCAAGGCCCTGGAAGCCTCCGGGCCGGGAGACGCTCAAATTCGAACGCACAGGCCTGCAACCTGTCGTGGGGCTTGGGGTCAGCGTGCCGCCCCACGAGAGCAGCATTTCCCTTCGTTCCTCCCCAGCGGCCTTTCCCACGCTTTCGGGGGGCGCTCCCTCTTTCTGCTCTCCCGGAGATTGGTTAATCAGCTCCTGTGACCTGGCCGGGGCATCTTCTGTCGCTGCAAGCTTCGGTCACATCTTTTGAGAGCGAGTCTTCGCCTTGTTGGCCTCCCAGTCCCACTTTAATTGTTGCTATAAAGGTTGCACAGCAATGTGGGCGAAAGAGCGAGTCAGCTTGTAAATCCGGCTTTGACCGACACCTGGCCCAGCGAGGAGGCGTTGTTTGCCAATAAGGAATTTCACTCAGCTGCCCTGGGCCACTCACGTGAGCGGGTGTGGCCAACAGGTGTCAGAGCCGAGTCACGTCCCCACTTCCGGTCTCAAACCCGGCCTCCTTTTATACTGAACCCGGCCACGGGTCGGAACTCCCGGACGGAAACAAGACTCTCTACTACTTTAGTTCCCCCTGGTGGCCACAGGAGATTACAACCCCCATGATTTGCATTCAGGTGGAAAGAACTTAAATAAATCCGCAAAGTTGGTTTGCTTTTTCACAACCAGATGGGAAACTGAGTGGGAGAAACTTAAAGGGAGGAAAACAGAGTTTGTCACTTTGAAAACAAGTACCTAAGCCGAATCAGTTGATGGCCTGCCCATCTGTAATCTGCTAGGGAAGGGACACATGCAGTTTCAAAGCTGGAATTCACTACTGCAGACCAGCCACTATCAAATCATCTGCTTTTCAGGGTTGACTCATGAGGAGTTGGCTGAGAGGATGTCTGATGTCTCCTCTAGCTCTTTATTTTTTCTATTAACACACAAAGGACAAGTGCTTTGTAAGTTCCAGAATGTGGACTTTTTTTTTTTCCAAGAGGATGAAAAAGATGTATTTCTTGCTGACATACAAAACAATAGGCCCTATTAAGGCTCCATGATAAAACAAGTGTCCAGAACTTGGTCTTGCACATCAGAGCATGAGAACCAGGTCTACCAAGCCTCCAGTTCTGAGCACCGCCCCTCAGTCTCTGCTTGGCACTGGCTGGTCTGTCTTCTGTGTGTGTTCTTCCTTCAGCCTCTGCCCTCCAGATCTCCCATCAGAGGTGCCTCCTGGACCACTCCTGCTAAGAGGCTGCCCCTGTTTACCTCGTTCGTGGCAATCATCACACCCTGTAATGACTGCACGTATTTGGTTAATGGCTTGCTAATTGCCCCCACTGCTAGAAGCTCCAGGAACAGGAATGTCGTCTGTCTTGTCCACCTCCACATCCCCAGTGCACAGAGTGGGCACTCCACAAATACTCAGGGATGGCCACTGGCTTGATGAATACTATCTGATGGAACATTCCGTGACGTAGAGCTGGAGGAAATCAACCGCAGGGGGTAAGGGTGGTGAGTTGAGAGTCTCCAGTGTAACAATCAGATGCTTCAGCTTCCTCCTCCTTGGGGTGTTGGGAAAACACTTAGCCAGGAGTACCTACACACAGCATTCCAGATCCTGCTGCTTCTCCTGATTCCATGTTTCTTTTTGCATAGCCTGCGTTTGTCCTCATCTCCAACAGGCTCCTGTGATATAGTTACCCCCACGGAGCTGGTGCTATGGCACAACAGGTTAAAGCCCCAACCTACAGCACCACCATACCACATGGGCTCAGGTTCAAGTCTCGGATGCTCCACTTCTGATCTGGCTCCTTGCTAATGCACCTGGGAAAGCAGCAGAAGATGGCCCAGGGGCAGCTATCAGGAAATAGAAATTCCATCCGGGTCTCCCACACGTATGGCAGGAACCAAAGTACTCAGGCCATCATCTGTTGCTTCCTAGGTGCCTTAGCAGGGAACTAGATTGGAACTGGAGGCAGGACTAGATCCTGGCACTCTGATACATAATGCAGGTATCCCAGGAGACAGATTAACTTGCTGTGCGACCGTGCCTACCCCAGACTTTAACCTTTATAAACTGAAACTCTTCTGCCTTGTAGCACGCATGCTTCAAACACCAGGTACCTAGAGGAGTGATGAAAGGGGGTCTTAGAGTTAGCAACTTATGGCCTTAGCTAGGATGATCCTGAGCCTCAGCTTCCTTATCATTAAAAAGGGGGAAAATAACTGCACCTGCCTCAGTGGATCTGGAGGAAGTGAGACACGGCATGTAAAATACCAGCACAGTGCCTCCAACATAGGGAACACTCGGTAATGGTTAGCTCTGCATTAGTAACTGTTAGTTTTCATTCCACCATTTCTGTTCCCACCTCTTCCTCTGTGAGTCTGTAGAGTATTGATTTTTGTAACAGGGAGTAATGGGGTACAGGGAACTTTACAGGGGTGTAATGGAGCGTGGTGACTTTACAATAAACCTTACTAGTCATAGACTTTAGGGGAAGCAGGCCTCATTGTGGTTCATGAACCTGGAATCTCTTAACATGTCTCCTTCAGATGCCAGCTAAATGCCCGAGCAGAACGTGCAGCTGTGTGCTGAACATGTCAAGATCAAGCCATCTGTTCCCTTTAGCGTGTTTCTCCAGCAACCGCACTGACCCTTGAGATTTATAGAAAGCATCCTGATATTGGACCCACAACCAGTTTTGATGTTCAACTGAGCCTCTGTCCCTAACTCCTGATATGTTACTAGTCCTGTCCTCCCGAGCACACCCTTCAGAGCTCCTTAAAAACTCTGAACCTTAGGGCCCAGCTAGGGGCTGGTGTTGTGGCATAGCAGGTAAAGCCGGCATCCCATGTGGGTACCAGTGCGAGTCCTGGCTGCTCTGCTTCCTTCCCATCCAGCTCCCCGCAAAGGTACCTGGGAAAGCAGCAAGGATGACCCAAGTCCTTGGGCCCCTGCATCCATGTGGAAGATCCAGGAGAAGCTCCTGGCTCCTAGCTTCAGTCTGGCCCAGCCCTGGCTGTTGTGGCTATTTGGGGAGGAACCAGCAGATGAAAGATCAGTCTCTGTATCTCCCTCTCTCTCTCTGTAACTCAACCTCCAAATAAATAAAATTAAAATCAGAAAGAAGGGGCTGGCTCTGTGGCATAGCAAGTAAAGCTGCCACCTGCAGTGCCAGCATCCCATATGGGCGCTGGTTCAAGACCCGGCTGCTCCACTTCTGATCCAGCTCTCTGCTATGGCCTGGGAAAGCAGTAGAAGATGGCCTAAGTGCTTGGGCCCCTGCACCCGCATGGGAGTCCCAGAAGAAGCTCCTGGCTCCTGGCTTTGGATTGGCTCAGTGGTCATTTGGGGAGTGAACCTGCGGACGGAAGACATCTCTCTGTCTGTCTGTCTGTCTGTCTCTCTCTCTGACTCTGCCTCTGCCTCTCTGTAACTTTGCATTTCAAATAAATAAATAAATCTGAAGAAAAAACTTACAAAACTGTGATTTCACAGGCAACCATTTGAGGAAGTAGTTTTGCGGCTCCTCCTGCTTGGAGGGAGAAATGCAGGTGCGTGTTATTTTTGTGAAGCAGGTGCATGGTCCTCCATGGCTCTTCTCATCGCCCATCCTGGAATTCGGAAGGTAGCCATGAACCTGCCCTTCTGCTGACTACCTTGAGTTTTGTGTTTTACTTTTTCACACACATTTACGTTTGGCTGACAAGTGTTTTCCAGACAATGAGGGAACCATTCTTAAGTCCTCTCAATCTAGAGGACTTGAATGTCCAATGCTCAGATGAAAAGAAATATTCCTGGGGCTGGCGCTATGGCCTAGTGGGTTAAGCCTCTACCTGTGGCACCAGTTCAAGTCCTGGCTGCTCCACTTCTGATCCTGTTCCCTGCTGGTGGCCTGATAGGGCAGTGGAGGATGGCCCAAGTGCTTGGGCCCCTGCACCCACGTGGGAGACCTGGAGGAAGCTCCTGGCTCCTGATAAAGCTGCCGCCTGTGACACCAGCTTCCCTTATGGGCACGGTTCATGTCCCAGCTGCTGCACATCCCATCTAGCTCCCTGCTAAAGGCCTGAGAAAGCAATGAAAGATGGTTCAAATGCTTGGGACCACCCATGTGGGAGACTCAGATGAAGGTCTTTCTCCTTGCTTCAACCTGGCCCAGTCCTGGCTGTTGCAACCATCTGAGGGAGTGAACCAGCAGGTAGAGGATCTTTCTCTCCTTCTCTGTAATTCTTCAAAATAAATGAATAAATGAATATTTTTTGGAAACAAAGATCTTTAGAAAAGTAGTCTTCCTGGTATTTCAATGTGTCTGTAAAATTAAGCAGGAAAAGAAAGTTATTTCTGAATCAGGAGAAAAGAGTTAAACTAGAATTTGCCCTCAAGCAAGTCCCACATGTCACATCATCACCATAGTAACATAAAAAGCCTGACTGGGGGCCAGCATTTGGCCTGACTGTTGGAAGGCCGCTGGGATGCCTGTGTCCCACATTGGAGTGCCTGAGTTAGATCCTCGACTCCAGCTCCTGACTCCAGCTTCCTGCGAATTCGAACCCTGGTAGGCAGTGGTGATGGCTTAATCAGTTGGGTTTCTGCCATCCACATTGGAAACACTGGTTGATTTCTAGCTCCTGGTTTTTGCATTTGCAGAATTTGGGGAGCAGGCTAGTGGATGGGAACTCTTTGTCTCTCTCTCTTTGATATTCAAATTTTTTAAAAAAGGCACAAGTGAAAGAGGACCAATATCAACTATTTGCCCACTTGGCCTGCTGGGTGCCTACATTTCCAGGACTTACGCACTTGTGCACTGAATTGGGCATGGAACAAATATCATCAAGTGCCAAGCAAGCCTTGGGCATTGTGATAGGTGCTAGCAACCAAATATTAATAATCATTGTCTTACCCTCAAGGAAAATATTGGTAGATGTTGTCTTACCCTCAAGGAAAATATCAATAGGCATCTTACCCTCAAGAAAAATTTCCATCTGCCGGCGCCGTGGCTCAACAGGCTAATCCTCCGCCTTGCGGCGCCGGCACACCGGGTTCTAGTCCCGGTCGGGGCACCGATTCTGTCCCGGTTGCCCCTCTTCCAGGCCAGCCCTCTGCTGTGGCCCAGGAGTGCAGTGGAGGATGGCCCAGGTGCTTGGGCCCTGCACCCCATGGGAGACCAGGAAAAGCACCTGGCTCCTGGCTCCTGCCATCGGATGAGCGCGGTGCGCAGGCCGCAGCGCGCCGGCCGCGGCGGCCATTGGAGGGTGAACCAACGGCAAAAGGAAGACCTTTCTCTCTGTCTCTCTCTCTCTCTCACTGTCCACTCTGCCTGTAAAAAAAAAAAAAAAAAAAAAGAAAAAGAAAAATTTCCATCTGATGAATTGGAAAGAAAGCAAACGGATCATCTATAATTTAATGTCCTGGGTACATGGGGAAGACTACAGAAGGCAAAGGAAGCATGGAAGGAGACAGCAGGGCCCGTCTTAGGGAAGGCTTTGTATCAGAGGCGATGCTTGAGCTGAAATTGAGGGGTAAGTAGAAGCTTAGCAGACAGCAAGAAGGTGGGAGAGAGGAGGGAGGCGTTCCATACAGAGGGTATAGAAGGTGCCAGGCAGGAAGACATGGTGCGTTGGGAAAGTCGCTGTAGTTGGGGAGAGCAGAGAACCAGTGGTGGGAGGTCGGCATCCTCAGCTAGGAGGGACATGAACAATGCTGGGAGAGACTTGGGCTTTGGGAAGCCATGGAAAATGCCTGTGTTGGGACAATCACATTACAGAGCAAACTCAGAAGAGTCGAGATAAAAATGTCTTCTTTAGGGTACTTTAAAAAGTTTGTGGGAAATGGAATTAACAGATATGTTTATTTTGGTACAAAAGATTGAAATCCAGGCATATGAGGAGTCATCAAAAAGTCATGAAAAAACATATATTATGAGAAAACTACAGAATTTGCTCCTTGCAAGAACCTAAACAAAAGACATGCTTTTGTTTTTTTAACAAGAAGATGCACTTTTATAAAGATATCTGGTCTACCCAAGTTAGTCTATGAATTCAATGAACTTCCTAGCAAAAATCCCTACAGGATGCACTACAGAAATGATAAATTTATCTTCTGAAATTTATCTAGAATGCTAATTGCATAGGAGTAGCCTAGCGTTTGCTTCGGCAGCACGTACACTAAATAGGAGTAGCCAAGACCCCTTTGTGAAACAGTAAAGGGAAACTTGCCCAATAAATATCAAACATGTTATCATCTTACCAAGAAATATGTCAATAACAAGGCAATTTAAATCTTGAAAACATAATTTTAGGAGTGGGTGTTGTGGCTCAGTGGATTAACCTGCCACTTGGGACATCCACATCCTGTATTGGAGTGCCAGCCGGTTCAAGTTCTGTCTGCTCCACTTGTGATCCAGCTTCCTGCTAATCCACTTGGAAGGCATCAGATGATGGCTCAAGGACTTGGATCCCTGCCACCCATGTAGGAGACCCAGGTGGTGTTCCAAGCTCCTGACTTCCGGGCCCAACCTTTGTGCTGTTGTGGCCATTGGGGAGTAAACCAACTGATAGACGATCTCTCTCTCTCTCTCTCTCTCTCTCTCTCTCTCTCTCTCTCTCTCTCTTTCTCTCTCTCTCTCTCTCTCTCTGCCTTCCAAAAAATTAAATAAAGCTTAAAAAAAAACCTTTAGGGGTAGGCGCTGTAGTGTAGTAGGCTATACCTCTGCTTAGCACCAGCATCACATACTGGAGCCAGTTTGTGTCTCAGCTGCATCTCTTCCAATCCAGCTCTCTGCTGTGGCCTGGGAAAGCAGTGGAAAGATGGCTCAAGTGCTTGGGCCTCTGCACCCACATGGGAGACCCAGAAGAAGCTCCTGGCTTTTGGCTTCAGATTGGCTCAGCTCCTGGTGTTTCGACCATTTAGGGTATGAACCAATGGATGGAAGACCTTTCTCTCTGTCTCTCCCTCTTACTCCCTGTAACTCAACCTCTCAAATAAATCAAATATTTTTTTAAAAAAAACTTTAAAAATGTAATTTTAACAAATATATTGAAAGATAACATAAATAAGACTTAGATCAATTTTGCTGGCTTTCAATGTTATAAAAAAACCAATGCGGGGCTGGCTCTGTGGCAAACTTGGTTATTTAATCCTCCGCCTGCAGCACCAGCATCCCATATGGGTGCCAGGTTCTAGTCCCGGTTGCTCCTTTCCCAGTCCAGCTCTCTGCTATGGCCCAGGAGGGCAGTGGAGGAAGGCCCAAGTGCTTGGGCCCCTGCACCTGCATGGGAGACCAGGAGGAAGCACCTGGCTCCTGGCTTCAGATCAGCACAGTGCTGGCCATAGCGGCCATTTTGGGAGTGAACCAATGGAAGGAAGACCTTTCTCTCTGTCTCTCGCAATCACTGTCTATAACTCTACCTGTCAAATAAATAAATAACCCAATGCATGTGTACATTGGCAAAAGTCCATCAGTTGCTACTACTAACAAATGATAGTGATAAGATGGTTGTAGGAACTATTTTGGACAGACACACTGTTGACAGTGTGATTTGACTCCTTAGAAGCAGACATTTCTTGCAGAATACTTACTGAGGATCAATACCCATGAAAGAAATAGGACTGGGTAGAGAGAGATGCCAACCTACAGTGTAGGCTAATGCAGCCGCTCTCCACAGGAGTTCTGGAGAGGATCCAGTCCATCAGAAGAGAGGCAACATCCTGGTCATTTATGAGATGAGGATTAAAGTCACAGAGTTCTGAATGTGTACCCCCACACACACACCCAAAATGGCCAAATTTGAGAAGGCTGACCATGCCAATGAGTGGTGGGGGTGTGCAAGGTGGGACCTTGCACAGACCTCTGGGAAATGTGTGATGATTCAGCCACTTTAGAAGCTGATTGGCTGCACCTGGTAAACAGGGCCGAGAAATTCCATTCCTTAATCAGTACCCAGCCAAAATTCATATTAAGAACTTCATTAAGAAACAACAAATGGGCATTATTTCACCATTTCCCTGGGTCCTGTGTGCAGGTATGGATTAATTCAACAGTTCTGGCTTGAAGTCTCTTCTGCTGGTTGTAGTCAGCCTGGCAGCTGGGTTTCTGGTCCTCACAAGGCTGTACTGGAATCTTCTGAACACTTTTTTAAGATCTCAATATGATGTCCCATCATGCAAGGAGAAGAGATTAACATTAGGGCATGATACCCAAGGCTGAAGAAGGCAGACACATGAGACTGGTGCTGTTACACTGGTCTATGCTCAGAGGGTGGGGGTAACCATGGTGACAGCAGAGCCTCTGTGCACCATGCATGTTCTCCAGTGCAGCTCCCTCACCTCCCCTGATCTCATGCCACTTTAGTTTAGAAGTGGAAGATGGTGGAAAAGAGAAGGAAGGCATAAAAGATGAATCTCCACCACATCAACTGAAAGGGTGTGTGTTGGCAAGAATGCCTGGCAGCAGTGGAGGTGGAACTCAACTGTGAAACACCTCCAGTGATGAGAGAGACTTGGAGGGCATCTAGGGCTCCCACCATCACAGGCAGAGGTCAAGGGCCTCCATATGGAGTATCATTGTTAATGAGACTGGTTCCGTCCCCCAAGCAAGAGAAATCACCTAAGTCAGCACAGTTTTCATTGGAAAAAGGAAAAATCATTAGTTAGCAGGTGGCCACTATGCTGGAGGTGAATGACAAGTTGGTTTTGGTCAGAGGTCTTCAAGTGGCAGCTCCTGGGTATGAATTCTGAAAGTTTTTACATCCCCGTGTGGCTGGCCTA
Organism: Sylvilagus floridanus; assembly: GCA_949820135.1. Lineage (NCBI taxonomy): Eukaryota > Metazoa > Chordata > Mammalia > Lagomorpha > Leporidae > Sylvilagus > Sylvilagus floridanus. The sequence continues at coordinate 129,025,226 of OX463225.1, forward strand.
TGCTCTCCCAGAGGCTGGAGCTCAGGGTAACTTTATCTCCTATCAAAAAATATGAATGAGGGGCTGGTATTGGGGAGCAGTGGGTTAACCCATCACTTGCGATGCCAGCATCCCATACTGGAGAACCAGTTTGAATTCTGGCTGCTCCACTTCTGATCCAGCTGCCTGCTAATGCACCTGGAAAAACAGTGGAAAATGGTTCAAGTACTTGGGCCCCTGCCACCCATGTGGGAGCCTTGGGTGGCGTTCCAGCCTCTGGTTTCAGCTTGAACCAGCACTTACCAGGTGTAGCCATTTGCGGAGTGAACCAGCAGACGGAAGAAAATCTTTCTCTCTGTCTGTATCTCCCTCTCTCTCTGTCACTCTGCATTTCAAAAAAATAAATAAGCCAGCGCCGCGGCTCAATAGGCTAATCCTCTGCCTTGCAGTGCCGCACACTGGGTTCTAGTCCCGGTCGGGGCACCGGTCCTGTCCCGGTTGCCCCTCTTCCAGGCCAGCTCTCTGCTGTGGCCCGGGAGTGCAGTGGAGGATGGCCCAAGTGCTTGGGCCCTGCACCCCATGGGAGACCAGGATAAGTACCTGGCTCCTGCCATATGATCAGTGTGGTGCGCCAGTTGCGGCAGCCATTAGAGGGTGAACCAACGGCAAAAGGAAGACCTTTCTCTCTGTCTCTCTCTCTCTCACTGTCCACTCTGCTGGTCAAAATAAATAAATAAATAAATAAATAAATAAATAAATAAATCTATCTTTTTTAAAAGAATAGTTGAGTGACCTCTGGGAGATGTTAGGCGATAGGGAATGATGGGGTTGTCCAGTTTCTCTTAAAAGCAAGACAGGAGGCCGGCGCTGTGGCACAAAGGGGTTAATGCCCTGGCCTGAAGTGCTGGCATCCCATATGGGCGCCGGTTTGAGACCCAGCTGCTCCACTTCCTATCCAGCTCTCTGCTATGGCCTGCGAAAGCAGTAGAAGATGGCCTGAATGCTTGGGCCCCTGCACCCACGTGGGAGACTCAGAGGAAGCTCCTGGCTCCTGGCTTCAGATTGGTGCAGTGCCGGCCGTTGTGGCCAACTGGGAAGTGAACCATCAGATGGAAGACCTCTCTCTCTCTCTCTGCCTCTCCTCTCTCTGTACTCTATCAAATAAATAAATAATTCTTTAAAAAAAAAAGGCAAGACGGGAGCTGGTGTTATGACACAGCAGATAAAGCCATTGCCTGAGATGCCGACTTCCCATATAGGCGCTGGTTCGAGTCCTGGCTGCTTCACTTCCAATTCAGCTCTCTGCTAATGGCCTGGGAAAAGCAATGGAAGATGGCCCAGGTACATGGGCCCCTGCCATCCATGTAAGAGACTCAGATGAAGATCCTGGTGCTTGGTTTCAGCCTGGGTCAGCCCTGGCCATTGTGACCATGTAGGAAGAAAACCAGTAGATGGAAGATCTTTCTGTCTCTCTCTTTTTCTCTGTAACTCCAACTTTAAAATAAACAGAAAAATAAATAAATAAATAAATAAATTTTCTTTAAAAAAAAAAGAAGGAAAACAAACTGTAAGTGGTGGGAAATCTTGTTGAATGTGAAGACATTATGTGGCTGGGATATAGGCTGCTTATGCCATTTACATCTTCCTCTGAAAGCTTCATTATTTAAATGAGTATTTCCCAGATATTTACACATGTGACATAAGGGGCTTTGTACAATAGGAAAAGCCTTGCTTACTGCATCCTGCATGTTATTTCTGGTAGTCACAGTTACTCATGCCCTGAGATGGCTTCATTCTGGAGGTTGTACCCCAAAGCACTGGACGTTACTAAAGTCGTGGGACTGACTACCGGAATATCAGCTCCAGTAACTAGAATGAATTGAGAGTCCCTTAAAAGCTCTGCCTGGCACATTCTATTGAAGATGTGGGAAAAACCAAAGGCCAGAAAGCACTATAAAAATAATTCTCACGTTCCTTAAACTGAAATAAAGAGACTGTACAATGTCTTTGCTTAGACCCTGCCGTGGCTACTCAGGACAGCTACCGCACACACTCCTCGGCTTGGCCTGCACAGCGCTGGCTGCCTGAGCTGAGCCCCACCCACCACTCCCACTCGTGCACTGACTCTGGCCCTACGAGTCCACTGGCTCTGCCCCCAACACCTCAAGCCCTTTCCTGCCCAGGGCTTGACCCTTGCTCTTCCTCGACAAGAGCTTCCTTCTCTGAGCTCTTCCACCAGCTTCTTCCACCCTCTTGACTGACTAAAGGTCTCTTCCCAGAGGCCCTCCCTGACTCCCCCACCCAAAACACCCCCTTTCAGCCACCCCCAAGTCCATTACCCAGCTTTATTTTTTCCCAGCCCTCATCACAGTTAATAATTATGTTACTTAGTTATCAGTCCACCCTCTTCACTGGACTGGAAACTCCATGGGAGGAGGACCTTGTCTATTCTGTAGCGCCCTGAATTCCCAGGGTGTAGAATGGTGACTGGTCCGATAGCAGGTGCACAAACACTGAATGCTGAGTGAATTCATATGAGTAGCTTAATGGTGGACCATATTTAAAATGTTTTCACTGTGCTTACCTCTACAGTTTCTATGATTTGAAGGACAATTTTTTTAAAGATTTATTTTTTTTATTTATTTGAAAGATAGAATTACAGGGATAGAGCCAGAGAGAGAGAGAGAGGAGAGAGAGAGTGTGTGCTAGTTCACTTACCAAATGGCCAGAGTTGGTAATAGGAGCTTCTTCCAGGTGTCCCACATGGGTGCAGGGGCAAGACAGGAGCTAGTGTTGGGGCCATCTTCCACTACTTTCCGAGGTGCATTAGCAGGGAGCTGGATTGGAAGTGGAGCAGCCGGGACTTAAACCAGCACCCATATGGATGCCAGCACTGCAGACCAGGGCTTTAACCCAATGCACCACAACACCATCCCTGAAGACTTTTTTTTTTTAAGATTTATTTTATTTATTTGAAAGACAGAGTTACAGGAAGAGGTAGAGACAGAGAGAGACAGCTCTCTGCTGTGGCCTGGGAAAGCAGTAGAAGATGGCTCAAGCCCTTGGGCTCCTGCATCTGCGTTGGAGGTCCAGAAGAAGCTCCTGGCTTCTGGCTTCAGATCGGTGCAACTCTGGCCATTGCAGCCAATTGGGGAGTGAACCTGTGGATGGAAGACCTCTCTCTCTCTCTGCCTCTCCTTCTCTCTCTGTGTAACTCTTTCAAGTAAAATAAATAAATCTTAAAAAAATAAAGAAATACGGACCCTAAATAACTTTTCCTAAAGGGCCCTATGCAAACTCTCCCAGAGCCCTAAAGAGTGAAACCCCCAGACCACGTCCTTGCAATGGCTTTCTGTTGGAGGATGTCCCCCACCCACCACCCCACCTGGCTTTCTTCAATAAACCTTGCTTCCTCCTCACCCACTGCTCTGTGTCTGTGGCCCTCATACTTTGTCCATACAAGACAAGGAACCCGAGCAGCTAGAAATGACCCACACCTGCAGCATCGCTACTGAGGTGTAGCTGGAGCAGGAAGAAGCCCCCCCCCCGCCCCATCTCCTGCCTTTCCAACAGCCAGCGAGGCCTGTGGTTTCTCTTCCGCCAGACTGTCTTGGTCATAGACAATGATTTCAGGTTTTCCTTCCCTTACAAACTATATTGACTGAGAATCTTTTCTTTGTAATCTTGAACAGGGCTAACACTGTGATGCTGCAGGTTAAGCCACCATCTGCAGCACCAGCATCCCATATGAGCTCTGGTTCAAGTCCCGACTGCTCCACTTCTGATCCAGCTCCCTGCTAATGCACATGGGAAAGCAGCAGAAGATGGCCCAGGCACTTGGGCCCCTGTGCCCCTGTGGGAGACCTGGACAACCTCTTGGCTCTTGGCTTTGGCCTGGCCCAGCCCTGGCTGTTGCAGCCATTTGGGGAGTGAACCAGCAGATGGAAGACTTCCTTCCTCCCTCCTCCCACTCTCTCTCTCCTTCTGACTTTCAATTAAATAAATAATTGTTTTAAATAATATTGAATAATTCTTTCTCATAAATAGATAAATTAATAAAGCATTTGGGATTGGTCTCTGGCACAGTGGTTAAAATATCACATGAAACATTCATATACTGTATTGGCACCTCTGGGTTTGAGTCCCTGCTCCACTTTTTTTTTTTTTGACAGGCAGAGTTAGACAGTGAGAGAGAGACAGAGAAAGGTCTTCCTTCTATTGGTTCAACCCCCAAATGGCCGCTACAGCGGGCGCACTGCGCCAATCTGAAGCCAGGAGCCAGGTGCTTCCTCCTGGTCTCCCATGCAGGTGCAGGGCCCAAGCACTTGGGCCATCCTCCACTGCCCTCCCAGGCCACAGCAGAGAGCTGGGACTGGAAGAGGAACAACCGGGACAGAATCCGGCGCCCTGACCGGGACTAGAACCTGGGGTGCCGGCGCCGCAGGTGGAGGATTAGCCTAGTGAGCCGCCTGCTCCACTTCTGATTCCAGCTTCCTACTAATGCACACGGGGAAGGTAGCAGGTGATGGCTCAAGTACTCAGGTCCCTGCCAGCCACATAGGAGACTGGGATGGAGTTCACAGCTCCCGGCTTTGTTGTGGGCATTTGAGGAATGGAAGTAGATGGAAGTTTTCTCTCTGTCTCTGTCTCTCTGCCTTTCTAAGAATATGAAATCAAATGACTTTTTAAAAATTTCTTTATTTATTTGAAAGAGTTATAGAGATGCAGAGGCAGAAACAAAGAAAGAGGTCTTCCATCTGCTGCTTCACTCTCCAGATGGCTGCAATGGCCGGAGCTGCACCGATCCAAAGCCAGGAGCCAGGAGCTTCTTCCAGGTCTCCCATGTGGGTGCAGGGCCCAAGGACTTGGGCCACCTTCTACTGCTTCCCCAGGCCATAGCAGAGAGCTGGATCAGAAGTGGAGCAGCCAGGACTCGAACTGGTGCCCATATGGGATGCTGGCATTGCAGGCGGCGGCTTTACCCACTATGCCACAGCACCAGCCCCCAAAATAACTTTTTAAAAGATTGACATGTTCCAAAAAACTTGAATGGGTCCTCAAAAAAAAAAAAAAAACCTACAGATGAACTCTAGAAATTTTTATTTCACTGCAACTTTGTCCCAGAACCTAGTTTCATCCTACAAACCACCCAAACCACCTGTGTTCTCCACACCTGAGCTTAACATGACCCCACGTTCCACTAGGATTTCAAAAAATGCAATTTTCTGTTTGACAGGAGGCACGCAGAAGTATAGCACCCACTTTATCTTCTGTACTCAGATGCCCCAGAAGGCCTGCGGGTTATTGAATAAGCACCGGGATGGGAGGCGGGACGGATCCTGAGGGACAAAGAGAGGGGCTGAGCGCTCTGCCATAGCAGCTGGGAGCCGCGGCGCTGCCCCGCGGTCAGACAGCAACAAGCTCCCTGCAGGAGAATCATTTCCATCCCTGCTGGGCTAAATCTGGCTTAGCAGGAGGCTGGCAGTCCTGAGAAATCCACTTCATGTATGACTTCAGAAATGCCAGCCGACCACAGGCTGAAGACACCTGCCACGCGAGAGATCAGCTCTGTTTGCTCACAACTCGGCAGCAGCCTGGAGAACCCCTTTCCCTTCAGCTCAGTGAGGTCACTTTCCCCTTGACATTCATTTATTTACTTTATTTCTCAGGAAAGGGGAACAAGTGGACAGATTGTGCCGGAGGTACCATGTGTGCTGTCTCTGCGGTAGGTTTTAAGCTGCCTACCCTATATCTGGAGCTGTCTGCCTTCTGCACACAAGTGAGGACTTATGGTTCCTGGCCAGCTGGGGATTGTGGGGCCATAGGAACTATTTGGGCCGATGAACTGTAGGTAGAAATGCTGTGCATTGTTTCTTACTGGTGTCTGACTCTCCAGAGGGCTTGGTCCCTCTCCCCGGGCAATTGGAAGTGCCCAGACTGTCCACCTGGATTCTGAGCAAGAGAGAACAGAGGCCTCCCAACCACCACGGCCACCCAAAGTGGACCTGCACTGAGCACTATTATCAGTGGGCAAGCAACCATAAACTGCCGTTGTTTGAACTCACATAGATTTGATTTGAGGACTATTTGTTACCAGGCCATAGCCTGGTTCAGCCTGATTGCATACAATCTAATTGTGAATCTTCTTTTTTAAGGTTGCCTCCATTTTTTTTTCTTTTTAATTTTTCTTTCTTTATTTCTACTTTATTTGAAAGTCAGAGAGAGGGGCCAGCACTGTGGCACAGCTGGTTAATGCCCTGGCCTGAAGCGCCAGCACCCCATATGGGCGCTGGTTCTAGTCCCAGCTGCTCCTCTTCAGATCCAGCTCTCTACTACTGTCTGAGATAGCAGTAGGAGATGGCCCAAGTCCTTGGGCCCCTACACCCATGTGGGAGACCTGGAAGAAGCTCCTGGCTCCTGGCTTCGGATCAGCGCAGCTCTGGCCGTTGCGGCCATCTGGGGAGTGAACCAGAGAATGCAAGACCTCTCTCTCTGTCTCTACCTCTCTCTGTAACTCTTTCAAATGAATAAAATAGATCTTAAAAAAAAAAAAGAGAGAGAGAGAAAGAGACAGACAGATGACAGAAAGAGATCTTCCATATGTGCTGGTTCACTCCCCATGTACCTGCAACAACCCGGGCTGAGCCAGAAGCTGGGAACTCAGGATGGATCTTCCACATGGGTGACAGGGACCTAAACACAGAGCTGGGACTTGTACCCAGGCTTTCCAGTATGGAGTGCAGGTATCCCAAGCATTGTCTTAATGCACTAAATGCCCACTCCTAACTGTGGCTCTTGCCATAACCCTCAGAAGTAGATATTATCATCTCCATTTCGCTGATGCCCTAAGTTCAAGGTTCTTTTCAAACACACTATTTTTTCTTCAGTGACTACCATGTGCCTCATGTTATACACATGTTGTTAAGGGGAGCAAGAAATAACGATTTCCTTTATTCCTTCAACAAATACGGCCTGAATGGCTTCTGTGTGCCAAGCACACTTCTCTCTCTCTCTCTCTCTCTCTTTGACAGGCAGAGTAGACAGTGAGAGAGAGAGAGAGACAGAAAGGTCTTCTTTTTTCCGTTGGTTCACCCTCCAATGGCCATGCTGTGGCCGGCGCACCACGCTGATCCGAAGGTGCTTCTCCTGGTCTCCCATGGGGTGCAGGGCCCAAGTACTTGGGCCATCCTCCACTGCACTCCTGGGCCACAGCAGAGGGCTGGCCTGGAAGAGGGGCAACCGGGAAGGAATCCGGTGCCCCGACCAGGACTAGAACCTGGTGTGCCTATTGAGCCGCGGCACCAGCTTACCAAGCACACTTCTCAAACCACATTTGTTGATAAATTCTGGGCGGAGTCTGATGGAGCATGGGCAAAAAGCCTCAGGTCCATGTTGACCTCTCACCTCCATAGCAAGCAGCAGGCCCCCATTTCTTGGTCCTGCTGGTCCATCCCCACCTGCCTCGTCCCGCCCTGCCCCGCCTGGACTGCTGAGCACACCTCTCTGAAGAGTCCAGCCATCAGCCTGAGCTCTCTCCACTCCTCCCAAGCTCTCTCCTCCCAATTCAGCGGCTCAGCCCCAGAGTCCAGCCAGAGCCCAAACCCCTCCCAGCTCACACCGCTATCTAGAAGGACCCTGTAGAACGAGCCCCAGCTCTCCCCTAACCCTGCAGCCAGCTTTAGCTCAGGCCCCCAAGTCCCTTCCCGCTACTTTGTACTGCAGACACCACTGTAAGGGAAGAGGCTCGCTCCCTCTGTGTGTTCCCCTGGGAGTGAGCCCCACCCACGCTTCATTCCTCCCAATAAACCTGGACTGGCTGTGGCTTCATGCTCTGTCTCCTCTTTCCCAACGCAGCCGATGAAAGGGAAGAGACGACTACTGTAGATTATGTCTTAGTCCCAGGAAGAAGTTGGAAGGTAGGAGTAGTGCAGCGGCACGCGGAGTCAGTTTGTAGCGGTTCTTAATGTGAGTGGAGATGGCCGGAACAGAGGTTCTTGTCTTCCCTTAAGAGAAGAATCTCAGACGTGAGACGGAGTGGGGGAGAAGAGGCGGCTGATGGCTGGGCCTGGGACTCGGGAACAACACAGCGGAGAGTCTCTGATTTTTCTCTTTATCTTCTGTATCCCAGACTTTGGAGCTGAAGATGCTGGCATTCCAGAAATGACCATTGGCACAGAAAAAATAAGACTAAAAACAGAAAACTAAACAGGCAAAAACTTTCTTTTTCTGCTTAAAGACCAAAAAAGTCATCCCAGTAAGAGAGTGAATGTTTAGGGGCCGGCGCTGTGGTGCAGCGGGTAAAGCCGCCACCTGCAGTGCTGGCATCCCATATGGGCACCAGTTCAAGTCCTGGCCACTCCACTTCCCATCCAGCTCTCTGCTATGGCCTAGGAAAGCAGTGGAGGATGGCCCAAGTCCTTGGGCCCCTGCACCCACGTGGGAGATCCAGAAGGAGCTCCTGGCTCCTGGCTTTGGATTGGCACAGCTCTGGCCGTTGCAGCCAATTGGGGAGTGCACTAGTGGATGGAAGACTTCTCTCTCTCTCTCTCTCTCTCTCTCTCTCTCTCTCTCTCTCTCTGCTTCTCTCTCTGTGTAACTCTGACTTTCAAATAAATAAATCTTTTTTTTAAAAAAAGAGACTGAACGTTATAGATAATAATCACTCTACTTCCCCCAAACACCAGACATTAAACTGAGGCCCCAACCAGGCTGACAAAAGCCGGTGGAGAGCCCTCCCACCCTCCCCACAGGAGCAGGGCTGCAAAGCAGAGCTCGTGTGTCTAAATTACTCTCCCATTTGTTTGTCGTGTGTTCTGAATAACACACTGTCATCAATGTGATGTTCCGCAGGCTGGCCCGGTGTCTGGCCAGCACGGTGCTTTGTGATCACCGAACCACAAGTGTGCACCACACACCATCCCCTGTGGGTGAGAAAGCAGCTCCTTTAATCCATGGGTTCTGGGTCTAAAAACTGAGTCAACTCTGGAAAAGAGAACTTCATCGTTTCTTTTGACTGCAGCTCAGTCTCCTGTCCGTCCACCGCTGGTTTCCCTGGGCTATGTGGAATGAGCAAGGCCCTGTTGACTGCCTCTTTGTCCCGCTCCCAGGGGACATCGCGCTCTGGTCCCCATCTCAATAGCTCATACAGCAATCGGACCCACTTTGCTGCTGACATTTAAGAGCCTGCACCTGGCCTCTGTGATCTGGGGCTCCAATCACTCCCCTACAACATTCAGAGAGCCCCAGGGGGTTCTCCTACCATCAGCCCTGGCTTGCAGGAGACAATTACCCTGAGCTTCCCAGAAGTCCTTGTGCATCCTCACCAGTGCGTCCCTTACCACTTTGATCAACAGTGCCCTCTGCAGACCCGCCCAGCTAATACAGCTCTAGCGTGGGCTCCCCAGTCTTCACACGCCCACCCACTGCCACACATCCACTGCTCTGAGGCTTTTTAGTTAGTTTTTTTTTTTTTTAATGATTTATTTATTTATTTGAAAGAGTTACAGAGAGACAGAGCCAGAGACAGAGATATCTTCCAATTTCTGGTTCACTCCCCAAATGGCCGCAACAGCCAGGGCTGAACCAGGCTGAAGCCAGGAGTTTCTTCTGGGTCTCCCACGTGGGTCCAGGGCCCAAGCGTGTGGGTCATCCTCTGCTGCTTCTCCAGGGAATTAGCAGGGCACTGGATTGGAAGTGGAGCTGCAGGGACTCGAACCGGCGCCCACATGGGGTGCTGGCACCGCAGGCAGTGGCTTCGCCCACTACACCACAGCATGGGCCCCTGTCTGAGGCTTTTGATTGCACTTGCACCACCTGCCACTGGAACTCTGACATTTCTACTTCACTTTCTCTCGGCCCTCAGGGCCATCCTAGAGCCAAGTTAGCTTCACCTCCTCGACCGGCTGTGAAGCCTGTATCCCAGAAGAGCACTGCCGTATTTATAAACCGTCTTGTGGGCAACGTTATGCCCCACTCCCCTGGATCCAGAGCCCTCAATGTGCAGCCTCTTATGGATTTTACCTGCTCCTGCCAGGAAGCGGGGACTTTGAAAAGCTGGTGGAAAAATGAAATTAAAAGATAAGTTTAGTATGCCACAAAAAGTGTTGAAATCATTATGAAATTCAGAGTTTTTTTTTTTTTCGTAAAACACATTTTCCATGAACGTTGTGCAGGCCTTACTACATATCGGCACATGTGCGTATCCAGATGGGTCCTGCGTCTCCTTCTTGCTACACCCCCCGCCCTCTTAGCAGACTCAGTGCAGACGGCTGTGTTGTGATGCGGCTCTAGATGTTAGTCTAGGAGGGAAGTTGGGACCGTAACCTGGAGTACTGTCCGTGCCATTGTACAAGGCAAAGGACACTGTGTTGGCTTAAAGCCAGGTGTGGTGTGTGAGGGGGCAGACACCAGAGGGCCAGCTTTTAACAGGAAGGAGTGGGTCACTTCAGCAGGCCCGAGGGGTCCAGGAGAACCTGAAGGTTCGAGGTTCTCTTTCCATCAATGCACTTGTCCACGTCCTGTGTACTGGGGTCCTTGACCTTGCTGCTCGGTACGTAGTATTGAGAACTCCGCCTTCTTGCAGCTCTGCCGCTAGATCTAATCCCCACCTGTCCCTGCACGCCAGCTGCAGGAGTTGAGAGCGTTTTCATGCGCTTTCATAGATGTCCTTAAGATTTCACACGTAGCCTTTCACTGTCTACCTCCAAAGAGTAGGTTTTCCCCTACCCACCACCACCTAGTCCTATTGTCTTTATAATTACTGTTTCCCCTGTATTCTCAAATGTCTGATCCTTTGCACCTGCCAGTACCTCCGAGCCCACCAGCAATCTAGCCACACCTGCTGCTGGTAAAGCCTCAGCTGCACCTGTGGAGCAGGCCTGGGGCCTGTAGAAGGGATGTATTATCTTTATTACCACATAGAAAGCAGCGCTGCTCTTTGCTCTGTATGCAGACAGCACCTCTATCTTCCAAGGCTATTTGCTAAACAAGTATCTTTGAAAAGATAGTTCAAAGGAAGACAGTCTTTGCCCCCATGACATGCAGAGGACACCCCAGAGAACTGTCTCCCAACAGTCATCCCCACCCACACCCTTAGCAGCCACATGACCCAGAAGCCATGGGGCACCCATCCATCAAATACAGTGCGAAGGGCTCTCTGGAATTGTGTAGTGGGCCCCTCCCATCCTGGCCCAACTCTAGATGCTTATGCCCACCTGTTCCTGGCTTTCTCGGCCATGATGCCTGTAGAGCCTCTCAAACTCAATGTGTGCAAAACCGAACTGGTGCCCTTCCTCTCCCAGACCATCTCTTCCTAAGGGTTGTGGGACTGGGTACCCAGGCAGACATCCCTCAGTGCCACAAACAGATCCCCAGCCCCTTCTCACTATGGCCTACACCATCCAGTTCCTGACCAAGCATTTTCTGTTTCCTTTCTTTCTTTTTTTTTAAAGGATTTAATTATTTGTTTGAAAGGCAGAGTTACAGAGAGACAGAGACAGAGAGGATCAGAGCGATCTTCCATCTGCTGGTTCACTCCCCCAAATGGCTGCATTAGCCAGGGATGGGCCAGGCTGAAGCCAGGAGCCAGGAGCTTCTTCCAGGTCTCCCACATGGGTGCAGAGGCCCAAGGACTTGAGCCATCTTCTGCTGCTTTCCCAGGTGCACTAGCAGGGAGCGGGATCGGAAGTGTAGTAGCTGGGACTCAAACCAGCACCCAAATGGAATGCCAACACTGCGGGCTGGGGCTTTAACCCACTGCACCACAGCATCGGCCCCGATCTACATATTTTTAAGTGACTGTGATAATGTCTGTCCCCTCCCAAACTCATGTGGAAATTTATTTGTAGCAATATCAAAAGGAGGGAGCTTTGAGACATGATTAGGGAAGTAGGGCTCGGGCCTGGTGGTTGGTATTAACACAGTTATGAGAAGGTGGGTTCCACCTCCTCCCATCGTTGGCCCTGCAGCTTTCTGCATTGGGACCATGCCGCAAAAAAGCCCTCACCAGATGCCGGTGCTGTGACCTTGGTCTTCCCAGCCCCCACAAGCAGGAGGCAACAGATTTCTTGTTAGAAATCACCTTCCCTTGGGCCAGCGCTGTGGTGTAGCTGGTAAAGCTGCCATTTGGGGGGGTGAACCAACGAAAGGAAGACCTTTCTCTCTGTCTTTCTTTCTCACTGTCTAACTCTGCCTATCAAAACAAAACAAAAAAATTATTAAAAATAAATAAATATGAATTTCAGGAGCAGGCATTTGGTGTAGCTGTTAAGAAACGGTTGGGATGACTGCATTCCATATCCAAGAGCTTGGGTTCAAGTCCTAACTCTGCTTCTGATTTTAAGTTGCTACTGATGCACACCCTGGGAGGCAACAGGTGATGGCTCAAGTCCTTGGGTCCCTGCTACCCACAAGGGAGGCCTGAATTGAGTTCCTGGCTCCTGCCTTTGGCCTAGCCAAACCCTGGCTGTTGTGGGCATTTGGAGAGCAAACCAGCAGATGAATGATCTCTCTCCATCTGTCCATTCTCTTTCTGCCTTCCAGATAAAATTATTTTTAAATTTAAATTTGAATTTCAGTTAAGCAGCAAATGGCTTTTCAGTCTAAGTATGCTCTGTGCGATATTTAATATTTGAGCAAAGTTAATATGAGGGTACTTCAAAAATTTGTGGAGGAGGCCAACACTCTGGCGTAGTGGGTAAAGCTGCCGTCTGCAGTGCCAGCATCCCATATGGGCTCTGGTCCGAGTCCTGGCTACTCCATTTCCAGTGGAAAAGCCCTTGGGCCGCTGCGCCCATATGGGAGACTCAGAAGAAGCTCCTAGATCCTGGCTTCAGATTGGTGCAGCTCCAGCCATTATGGCCAAATGGAGAGTGAACCAGCGGTTGGAAGACCTCTCTCTCTCTCTCTCTGCCTCTCCTTCTCTCTCTGTGTAACTCTTTCAAATAAATAAATCTTAAAAAATTTTGTGGAAAATGAAATTAATAAAAAAGCTTAATTTGGTGCAAGAAATTTTGAAATCCATGTAGGTTTTTATAATACACATTTTCCATGAACTTTTTGAAGAGCCTTTACATTTAAAAAAAAAAAACTGTAGTGTTTATCTGGAATTCAATGTGAGCTGAGTGTCTTTTTTTTTTTTTTAGGATTTTTTTTTTAACTTTTATTTAGTAGATATAAATTTCCAAAGTACAGTTTATGGGTTACAATGGCTTTCCCACCCCCATAACTTCCCTTCCACCCGCAACCCTCCCATCTCCCGCTCCCTCTCCCATTCCATTCACATCGATTCATTTTCAATTATCTTTATATATAGATCAATTTAGTATATATTAAGTAAATATTTCATCAGTTTGCCCCCACTCAGAACACAAAGTGCAAAATACTGTTTGAGCACTAGTCATATCATTAATTCACACTGAACTACACATTAAGGACTGAGATCCTACATGAGGAGTAAGTGCACAGTGACACCTGTTGTTGACTTAACAAATTGACACTCTTGTTTAAGGCGTCAGCAATCTCCCCAGGCTCTAGTCATGAGTTGCCAAGGTCATGGAAGCCTAGGGGATTTATCAGGAGACACAGTTTCAAATTAGCATAAATCAACATGTTCTATGGGGAAATGTTCACCAAAGTTAGCAATCACAAGCATCTACTTTGAATTATTAAAAATTTTTGGCCGGCGCCACGGCTCAATAGGCTAATCCTCTGCCTCTCCTGTCTCTGTCTAACTCTGACTTTCAAATAAATAAATACATATTTTTCAAAAGAGAGGAAAAAACAAGAAGAATGAGGGCTCCCATCCACTGATTTTACTCCCCGGATGGTCACAACAGCCACAGCGGAAGCCAGGAGCCTGGAACCCCATCCCGGCCTCCCACGTGGGTGCAGGGGCTCAAGCCTCCCAGGGTGTGCACTATCAGGAAGCTGGAGTCCGAGTGGAGCTGGGATACAAACCCAGGTGCTCTAATGTGGGAGACAGCTGTCCGAAGTGGCATCCTAACCCCTGCGCCAAATGCCTGCCTCTGCCTTGAATTATTTTCCCAGCTGAAAAATCCCAGCCCTGGTTTAACACAGAGTGCTCGTCTCCAGTTGTTTCTTGAGTAATTGTTTAAAAGGCAGATTCAGGGGCTGGCACTGTGGCATAGCAGCTTACGCCACTGCCTGAAAAGCCAGTATCCCACATCAGAGCACTGGTTGCAGTCCTGGCTGCTCTGCTTCTGATCCAGCTCCCTGCTAATGTGCTTGGGGAAGCAGCAGCAGATGGACCAAGTACTTGGGCCCCTCCCACCATGTGGGAGACCCAGGTGCGGTTCCTGGCTCCGGGCTTCAGCCTGGCCCAGTCCCAATTATAGCAGAAATTTAGGGGATGAACCAGCAGATGGAATGTCTCTCGTTCTATCCCTCCACCCAGTTTCTCTCTCTCCAATGGAGGAGAAGGCATATTTATTTATTTTCCATTTTTTTGGCCTTTTAAACATTATATTTGTAAATTTTGGATTAACCAGTAATACTTGTACATTGTTATGGGGCTCAGGGCAATATTTCCACACATACACCAGGCATAAGCTGATCACATCAGGCAAGTGGCTTTTCCTTAGCTTTCCTTCGTGTTTGGAGCCTGCAAGCTCCTCTCGTGCAGGTCCTCCCTCGCAAAGACTGTAAAACTTATTTTTTAAGATTTATTTATTTGAAAGTCAGAGTTACACACACACACAGAGTCTTCCATCTGCTGGTTCACTCCCCAATTGTCCAAAATGGCCGGAGCTGAGCCAGGCTGAAGCCAACAGCCAGGAGCTTCTTCCAGGTCTCCCACATGGGTGCAGGGGCCCAAGGACCTGGGCCATATTCTGCTGCTTTCCCAGGCCACAGCAGAGAGCTGGATCGGAAGTGGAGCAGCAGGGACTTGAACTGGCACCCATATGGGATGCCAGGACTGCAGGCGGCAGCTTTATCCGCTATGCCGCAGCTTAGGCCCTGAATTTAAAACTTTACTATGAAACAGAGTTGCCCCCCTGTGCCTCTGCACATCGCGGCTTCCATCCCACGATGTGACCTCACGGTTCTCTGCAACAATTTTGGGCTTCTGCTTCCAGGCATCCCCTTACTTCGGCCTCTGCTGAGACCATGTGGGCTCCGGGAGCCCTTTGTCTGGGTGGCTAATTCTCTTCAAGAGACTTGTTCTCTCCCCTGTGGTTATTACAAACACCGGCTTCCTTTTTATCGACAGCACGCCGGCTTTCTTTCGAGAGATCGTATCCTCTCGCTCCGCGGTGCTCGCGGTATCTAAAGCTCAGGCGGAGAAATGACATCTGGGCCACTTTTCCAAGAACACGCAGTCCGCACAGATTTTTTCTTTTTTAAGCCGTTCTGAACTTTATCCTTGAAACGTATCAGAGAGTTGCCTGCTTGGATTGTGTGGTCTGGGCCCGTGTTTGGGTCAATTTTCCGAATTGCGCTGCGGAGTTACACGATCAGCCTTGCTTTGAACATCCTTATAAGAAAGAGCTGCGGGGTGTGCCTGACACACGAGGGCGCTATCGCTGCAGTTTCTAATGTTGGTGGCACAGAACCGCGAGCGGGGAACCGAATCCGTGGCTGGGAGCGCAGAAAGGCAGTCGCTGGGCGTTCCCTGCTGGGCAGGCAGGGTCTCCGGATGGAGACCCGCGCTGCCGGTCTGAGTCCACAGCTGTCTCTCCCAGAAGGCAGGACCGGCTGCATCTCCTGTGGCTATGGAGGGGTCCTGACCAATGGATCTGTGGAGCCTGACCTGGAATCACATGGCTCCAGGAAGCCGCTGAGCCCGTTCTTGGCCTGAACAATCCAAGTATCATCTCACAGGAGCTGTGTAGAAGAGGAAACAGGTGTTGTAGCTGAAGATTCAACCCAGCAGGGCCTCTGTCTGACACCAGTGGTGCTCAATACGTGTGTTCGTGAATGCATGCATACAGGCAGGCATGGGGTATGTAGAACTGCACAGCTTTCCCTCGACTGGGAGCTCATGGGGCTGGGGAGAAGCAGAACCACAGAGCCTTGTGGCCTGCCCTGGTCGGCCCCGCCTCTGAAGGCACGGGGAGGAGCCCGCACTTCCCCAAATACGGTGCCCGCATGTGGTGCAAGGGGCCTGGGGTCACCTCCTTCCTCTGCGCAACATCCACAGAGCCTCCTTCCTGTCCCTGCTTTCCTGAGACCCAGCCCCAGGACACGGTCAGCGCTTCCTATCTGACGCTGTCCCAGGCTTCCTGACCTGAACAGAGCCGCGAAACAGCTCGGGAGCCCTGCTGGCGCTCCCCACCCTCCCTGGGTTGAAACGGGCTGTCCCTGGCGCCCAGCTCCCTGGCCTTGGATCTAGGGGCAGGAAGCAGTAGGAGACACTGTCCCCACACCTACTTTGAGCACATTTTCCGAATTTTAAAGGACTCATCCACTGCCTGGACCATGTGCCTGCTCGGAGCTCAGGGGCCAAAGGCGCAAGACTGGAACGTACCAGGAAGTCCAGCCAGGATGGACGGCGGCCGGGCATGACCTCGTGGGCAGGTCTCTGCTTCTGCCATGCTTTCCTGGCCATGAGTGTGGCTCAGACACCACCCACCCTAGCCCTAGCCCTGGCTGGCTCCCTGCCCTGGTTCTGCTAGGAAGCCAGGCAGGAACAGTTACGTGCGGGAAGCCTCTTCCCAGAAGGCGCTCACTTGTTTGCTCTGCGCTCAGCAGGCTTGGCTTAGTGTCTTCACCCTCAGCTCTTGGGACGCACTCTGGCTCCATTTAAACATCTCGATCCAGTGAGCCAAGTGCATCCCATTAGCACCGCGATGACTGGTGTCACATGTGCAGGTCTGGGGCTGTGCACTGTCAGAGACCCCGCAGCATCTTAACCATGAGGCCGGACTCCGACCCTATATCTCTCTCCCTTTTTTTTTAAATAGTAATAGAAATTGTTTACTGCATACTTAGAAACTGAGCTAATGACTGCATTTCCCAATTTCCCTTTAACTAGAATGGTTTGTGTAATGATATTGGGCCAAGATGATACAAACTTCAAGGCCAGACTCTCTCCTCTCTCTCTCTTCTCCCCCCCCCACTGCCCTCTCTCTCCCTCTCCTTCTCTCTGTGTAACTCTTTCAAATAAATAACTAAATCTTAAAAAGAGAGAGAGAGTGTGTACCCGCTTCTGGGATTATTGAGACTTTGGGCCAGCACAATGCCTGACACAGAACACACACTCGATCCCCTCTCTCCCACCCAGCACCTATGCCTTGCCGGTGCCGAGTAGCCTGAGACAGAGGAGCACTGGGTAGACCCCTCCACCGTCTCTTGTCTCACTGGACTTCACAGGGATCCACCAGCCCACACCAAAGTTGAGCAGAGACAGGGCCCGCAGGAATGCCGGCACAGCCCAGGAGTCTTTTTACAAACACAGTGGATCGGTGGCACCTGGAGGGAGGACAGCCAGTGGCATCTGGGAAACACGACAGTGCAGGCCATTGTGTGGATGAAATGCCAGGATCATGATCAGGGCTTCTGGGCTCTTGGCCTGACCTTTGGAGTCAAAGGTGCCTGGGGAAGAATGGCTTGTTGGTTCAAGTTCAGGGCATCATAGTTCTGGTGGCTCCAGTCCCCACTAAGAATGCTGGGAAAAACCTCTCTGCCCAGGGCCTGACAACAACCTGAAAGACCAGCAAGAATCAGGAGCAGCTTTCTTAGCAAATCAGAAACCACAGGACATTGTGCCAGCAGGTAGGTGGCAATCTCCGTGCAAATCCTACAACCAGCGTTCTTTATTTTATTTATTTATTTATTTACTTATTTGACAGGTAGAGTTAGTGAGAGAGAGAGACAGAGAGAAAGGTCTTCCTTTCGTTGGTCCACTCCCCAAATGGCTACCATGGCCAGAGTTGCCAGGAGCCAGGCACCCCTTCCTGGTCTCCCATGCCGGTGCAAGCCCCCAGTCACCTGGGCCATCCTCCACTGCCTTCCTGGGCCACAGCAAAGAGCTGGACTGGAAGAAGAGCATCCGGGACTAGAACCTGAAGCCCACATAGGATACCAGTGCAGCAAGCGGAGGATCAACCAAGTGAGCCACGGCGCCAGCCCCCACCAGCATTCTTGAATATCAGTTTACAGCCCCTGGAGAGAGGTGCTGCTAATGTGGGAAACTAAACTCATCGAGTACGGCCTCCAGCCAAGTTCTTGGCCCTCACTGTCCGCTTGTGGCTCCTCTAGGGCAGGGGCAAGGCCCACAGGGACCTGATATATTTCTGGAAGCTGAGTGCCTACTTCCACTTGCCCATCCTTATCAGAAGCCTGGCTGTCCCTCTCATCTTCATCTAGTGCAGTCACGTGCAAGTCTTGCCAGCACATGTGACTTTCTCATCCCCACCTAGCCCACGGCTAGGCTCCAGGCTGGAGGAGTATGAATCAGACCAGAGCAGCTCCAACACAGCTCTCCTTAAGTAACTAGGATTTCCCAAATGTACATGCAAATTCTAGGGCATAGACAATTTATTTTATAGTCCTGTGGTTTTTTATTTTTAAAAAAAGATTTATTTATTTATTTCAAAGAGTTATACAGAGAGAGAAGGAGAGGCAGAGAAAGAGGTCTTCCATCCGCTGGTTCACTCCCCAGTTGGCTGCAATGGCCGGAGCTGGGCCAATCCAAAGCTAGGAGCCAGGAGCTTCTTCCAGGTCTCCAATGTGGGTACAGGGACCCCAGAACTTGGGCCATCTTCTACTGCTTTCCCAAGCCATAGCAGAGAGCCAGATTGGAAATGGAGCAGCTGGGACTCGAACCAGAGCCCATATGGGATGCCAACACTCCAGGCAGTGGCTTTACCCACTACACCTCAGTGCCAGCCCCATTGTGTGTGTGTGTGTGTGTGTGTGTGTGTGTGTGTGTTTAATAGGTATAGAAAAAGCCCATTAAACTGTGATTTCATGAGTATCATTACTTGGGGGAGCATTACATTTTAAAAATATGTAGATTTAACATACAGAGGGTCCCCAACTTACAATTGTTTTACTTAACAATTTTCTACTTTATGTTGTTAAAAGCAATATGCGGCATGGGACCCTTGGGCCAAATGATGCTTGTAGCATGAGTCTGTTCTATCTCTATGCTGTATTTAAATGATGGGACTGGGCTGTGTTGCAAATAAATGATTTTTTTGTTGTTAAAAAATAAAAAAATAAAAGCGATATGCACCAGTAGAAACCATATAGTACCCATACAATCATTCTGGCACAGTATTCAATAAATTACATGAGCTCTTCAGTGCTTTATATTAAAATATGTTCTGTGTTTGATCACTTTGCCCAACTACAAGCCAACGTAAGTATTCTGAACACAATTAAAGTGGCTAGAGTAAGCGTTGATGTTCAGTGCTTTCAACTGGGCTGGCAATGCAGTGCATCAGGTTAAGCAGCGCCGCTGTAGTGGCCATTAGGGGAGTGAACCAACGGAAGGAAGACCTTTTTCTCTGTCTCTTTCTGTGTGTGTCTCTCTCTCACTGTCTAACTCTGCCTGGCAAAAAAATTTAAAAGAGAGAGAGAGAGAGAGAGAGAGAGAGAGAGAGAGAGAAGCTGCAGCCAGACTTAGAACCGAAGTCCTTGGTAAGAAGACAAGTCTAGCGTCACTATCTGAACTCTGCTCTCCCAGCCCATTCTCCCCACCGCCCACTCCCACTGCAGGAGGAGGTCCTGGAACAGAAACCATTTCTATTTTGCAGGCTGCATGCTTCTTATTTAGACCATGGCAACTTCCTTTGGTTTAGTGCATTGGATTGGTGTTGATTAGCACTTGGCCATGAGTGTTTTCAGAAACAAACAAAAAAATAGAAAAAGAATGGATTCTTTAATTGTTCCTGGGGCAAACAGCTGGCTAACCAGGGCTGGTGCATTTTGCAAAAGGGAAAGCATAGAATAGAAATCTGGGATAGAACCTAACTCCTGCTCTGACCCCTGGACTAGAGAACATTCTGGGAAGCATTCCCCAGCAAGAGGCTTTAGCTTTCTGAGTCAAAAGCTCCAAAGAATTTGTTTAGATTCTAAAGATATTATCTTAAATTTCATTATCACTTAAGCCTCCTTTGGAAATTCAAAACACTTGCAGCTTTGTTCCTTTCTTCTTTTCCTCTTGTTTTTGTTTTGTTTCCATATGTTTTAAAGATTTGTTTGTTTGAAAAGCAAAGCGTCAGAGAGACAGAGATCTTGCATTTGCTGGTTCACTCCCTAAATGGCCACAACAGCCAGAGAGAGCTGGGCCAGCCCAAGACCAGGAGCTAGGAACTCCATCCAGATCTCCTACATGGGTGTCTGGTGCCCAACTACTTGGGCCATCTTCTGTTGCCTTCCCAGGGGCAGTAGCAGAAAGCTGGACTGAAAGCAGGGTGGCCAGAGCTCGAATCGTTGCTCCAACATGCTGGTCCCATAGTGTTGTTTTTGTGGTGAATTCCAACATATGTGACATGGAGTGCACAAAGTGCACTGATCTTAGATCAGTTCCACATCTGCTACACCAGCCCCCAGAAGGGTTGCTGGTGACCCTTGCCCACCGATGCTGTGGCCCAGGGGTAGCTATGACTCCAACATCTAGTATGCCCAGTTAGGGGTGCCTGTTTTCAAACAGCCCAGCAGGTACTCTTCTGCCTAGCATTATGGTTTTGAAGCTTAACGATGCCCTTGTGTGTGTCACTAGTTTGTTTCTATTTATCGCTGAGTAACATTTTATTGTGCGACTCTAACCTGTTGATCTGTTCTTTGATATCTAAGTTATTTCCAGCTTTGTTCTATGGTAGTCCACCTCTTATTCACAGTTTTGTTTTCTGCGAGTTCAGTTACTCACAGTCAACCATGGCCTAAAATATTACAAGGAAAATTCCAGAAATAAACGACTCACTTTAAATGGCCGGCCATTCTGAGAAGGGTGATCAAATCTCCCACGTTTCTGGGCCGTCCTGCCAGGAAGTGGGTCATCTTTTGGTCTAGCACGTCCATGCTGTGATGACCCCCTGCCTGGTAGTCACTGAGTAGTAGCCATCCAGATGAACTAATCCACCGTTGACATCTCCCAGCATTTGTGCTCAAGTCACCTCTCTTGCTTGATGATTACTCCAAAAAGCAGGAGAAGCAAGGTTGGAATTCAAATACGCCCAAGACAGCAAGTGCTTCCAAGTGAAAAAGCAAGAGTTGAGCACTCGTGGAACTGGGGCTGTGGGGTAGTGGGCAAAGCTGCTGCCTGCAATGCTGGAATCCTGGGTGGGCACCAGTTTGAGACCTGGCTGCTCCACTTCCGATCCAGCTCTCTGCTGTGGCCTGGGAAAGCAGTCCTTGGGCCCCTGCACCTGTGTGGGAGACTCGGAAGAAGCTCTTTGCTCCTGGCTTCAGATCAGCCCAGCTCTGGCTGTTGCGGCCATCTGGGGAGTGAACCAGTGGATGGAAGACCTTTCTCTTTCCCTTTCTCTCTGCCTCTGTCTCTGCCTGTCTGTAACTCTGCCTTTCAAATTAACTAATTAATTAATTTTTAAAAAAAAGAGTCCAACACTCATAAGAATATGGTCTTCACACTACTTTTATTATAGCATGTATGTTAATTGTAATTGTTCTATTTTATTATGAGTTAATTTTATTGATCACCTACTCTACTTGATTTATATATCAACTTTATCATAGGTATGTACTTATGGGAAAGAACAGTGGATACAGGGTTAGGCACGATCCCAATTCAGACATCCACTAGACGTGTCTCCGCTGGACAAGGAGTGACTACTGTGTTATGGATAGAACTGACTTGTGCTAGGACGATAAGCACCCTCATGTCTTTTGACATTTCCACTCATTTCTCTTGAGAGAATGCTTAGGTATGGAATTGCTGAGTCATTGTGCAGACTCTCAGATTTTCTTAGGAAATGAATAAAATAACACTCCGGACAACAACAGAAAGGGACTACCCTTAAGGAGGTAGCTAGAGATAACGCTATGGATCCCGACGTTTTCAGTAAGTCCCGTCTTTCCTACTTTAAGAGACTGTTCACTTCTTTATTAGTACTATTGTTATCATTATTACTAGAATGTATAAGGATACTCAAAACTCAGAGAATAGTCTTGTTTATCCCCTTAACTGTTTTTTTTTCCTGGAATATTTTAAAGCAAATCCCAGACCTCATGTAATTTTAGCCATGAGCACTGCAGTATGTATCTCTGACAGATAAAAACATTTATTTTTATCATAATCATGACATCACCATCACACTTAGGAAGAGAAATATGGACTGATTTTTTAAGATTTATTTTATTTATTTGAAAGAGTCACAGAGAGAGGTAGAGACAGAGAGAGAGGGGTCCTCCATCCTCTGGTTCGGGCCCCCCAAATGGATTTCTTAACATCATCTCTACCCTATCAAATGTTCCCAGTTGTCTCAAAAATATTAGTGTCTTTGAATCAGGATCCAGTGAAAGTCCACACGTGCTAA
This sequence comes from Sylvilagus floridanus, assembly GCA_949820135.1. Taxonomy (NCBI): domain Eukaryota; kingdom Metazoa; phylum Chordata; class Mammalia; order Lagomorpha; family Leporidae; genus Sylvilagus; species Sylvilagus floridanus. The sequence goes on from OX463225.1 coordinate 129,047,668, forward strand.
CTTTTTTTTTTTTGTACTTCTTTTTCTTAAGTGTCTAAATTTATGATAGTTCCTTCTCTTTCTTTCTTTCTTTCTTTATTTCTTTCTTTCTTTCTTTCTTTCTTTTTTTCTTTCTTTCAACTTATTTGTTGAAGAAACCAATTCATTTGATCTATGGAAATTTCTCACATTCTGGGTTTGGCTGATTAAATCCGCATGGCCAGATGCCATATTTCCTGAAAACTGGGAGTTGGAGCTGAAGTCAATGCTTGTTTGGACTCTGGGTGAGTTTCTCCTGGTTTTACTTTGGCAAATACCACCACAAAGGCGGCACTGTGTCCTCCCCATTGCATCCTATCAGGAATCCCAGAATGCTTCTCGTCTTTCTTTGAAAGATGCTAAGGTTGATCACTGCTGCCCACCTGTAGGCCGCCCACGAATTCAGCTTCCTTCCTGCTCTGTTCCCACCCCTCCCTCAATGACCACATAGCACCCACCCTACCTCACCCCACCAGACACACATCGTCACAGCTCTCCCCCACTTTCTGTGGCTTCTTGTCTGTGGCTAGAGCAATTAATCTCATGATGAATTAGAGACAATGAGATACTATCCAGAGTTAAAGGGACTTCTACCATTCCTGTTGCCATTCCTCACCCAACTTTCTAGCTTCTAATATGAGAATCTCCATTTTGGAAGCTACTTGGAAAGCCAAGCAGTCAGACTATGAGAATGCAATTGTTTCTAGAACATTCCATAAGGGGTTGTCTCAGATTGGCTTGTGATGTCCAATACTGGAGACTACACTCTGTCACAAGGCAGGCCACAGGTGCTTGCTTCATTGATGACAAATATGCTGTATAGAATTTTCATGCAATTACTTGTATGCCGTGGCCTTGATGTTAACCCACAGAAGTAGCATCAATGGTGGCAATTACTGTCAGGTATATTCAAGTGTTGATGCTTTTACTTTTTTTCATTTAAGTGCATTTTAAAAATAGCACACATATAAAATTTACTTTGGGAGCAAGCATTTGGTCTATTGTCTGAGCTTCTCTGTACCCTATCAGAGTGCCTGGGGTCAACTCTGGGCTCCAGCTCGTGACTTCAGCTTCCTGCTACTGTACACCCTGAAAGACAGTGGTGGCAGCAACTGAGTGGATCCCTGCCGCTCATGGGGGGACCTGGACTGCATTTCCAGTTCATGGTTTCAGTCCATCCCAGTCTCTGCTAATGCAGACATTTGGGAAGTGAGCCAACAGATCGGAACTCTCTCTCTCTCTCCTTCTCTTTGCCTCCAATAAAAAAAAAGTATACCGTATTAACTATTTATAAAAGTATAGTTCAGTAGCATTAAATCCATTCACGTTAATACATAGGAGATCTCTAGTACTTTTTGTTTTGCAAAACTGAAACTCTATACTTGTCAAACAAATTCCCCTTACTCCTCTCCCCTCTCCTGGCCACCACCATTCCACTCTCTGTTCCCATGATTTTTTTTTTAAGATTTATTTATTTATTTGAAAGGCAGAGTTACACACAGAGAGAAGGAGAGGCAGAGAGAGAGAGGTCTTCCATCTGCTGGTTCATTCTGCCAATTGGCTGCAACGCCAAAGCTATACCAATCCAAAGCCAGGAGCCAGGAGCTCCTTCCAGGTCTCCCACGTGGGTGCAGGGGCCCAAGGACTTAGGCCATCTTCTATTGCTTTCCCAGGCCATAGCAGAGAGCTGGATCAGAAATGGAGCAGCCGGGTCTTGCTCGAACCGGCGCCCATATGGCATGCTGGCGCTTCAGGCCAGGGCTTTAACCCATTGTGCCACAGCTCCAGCACCCAGACTCAGGTTTCAAGGGATGTGATTGACAAAGCACATCCATCTTGGGTAACCAAGGATTAAACTGCTCATCAGGATGGACCTTTAAAGCCCAGCCTGATATTCCACGCAAGCGAGATCAATGGACCAGCTCTGTAGTGAACGGGGAACCTTCTCCCTAGGTCTATTGAGGAAGAAGAACTTGGAAAGACACTAGTCACTTCTTTCCTTCCAGGCATTTGGTGGCTGTAGGGACACAGAGTATCTCAGTTTAGGGATCTGTCTCGCCAGACCTGACGAGCAAAACTGTGTCTCAGAACCACGTGGCAGCTTAAGAGGAAGAGCTATGGGCAATCTGGGGGCAATGCACACTGTGAATGACTTAGGCATTCCTCCAGCACTTATGGTTTCTAGTCAGTAACGGCGGCCATCTTTAGCTCATCAACAGCTAATATAACAGTCCCTAATTGCTTTCTTACCATCCCACTTCCTTCTTAGCAACCCGAGTTCTCACTCTGGTCTACCGACCTTATGGTAACCATGATGTGGTGAGTGCATGGGTGTCAGAGAAAAGAGCGCCAGACACACACACACACACACACACACACACACACACACACACACAGAGGGACCCTAGACCAGAGCCAGAGAGATAATTCATGAAGCCTGAAACACAGCTGCAGAATTCAAACAAAAATGTCAAGGGAACAGAGTGTTCCAGCTGACTTAACTTCCTGTTGATAGTCTCTGGGGAGGAGGGGTGAGGCCTGGAGTCCCAGAATGGGGGGAGTGGGAGGGCAAGGGGGCTGAGTGGGGGTGGGGGGGTGAGGTGGGACTCATGCCCTGTCGGGCGAGGTCACTCAGGAGTTGGGTTCCCATCTGCAAGGCCGTTGACAGTCACTTCCTGAGGCTGGCCATGGTCAGAGGAGACCTTGGTTACTGATGTGCCTAACCTACAGAAAAACAGGAAGTCAGCTTTCAGATCTGATTGAGCCATGAGATGCAAATTCCTTCCTCACCCCACCCCCACCGGCTCTCTCTCTCTCACACACACACACACCCCACCCGGCAGCCACCCACACCATTCCCTTTCTGCAGCAGAGATGCACTGATCCCTCCCTCGTGTGTCTTCCATCAGGGGCCGGCCGCATCCTCTGCTTCATTGCCAGCCCTGCGGGGTGCAGCCAGAATTAGTGCTTGATCCGCTTCATTCCGGTTTCTGATTCATGGTCGCTTTGATTAGGAGTTCCCCGCCACCTCCCTGGGTGTCGTCAAGTGAGGAGCTGAAAATGGTTGTGTAATGTTGCCTTCTCCAAAGCACCTGCGTGGTAGGGCTCTCCAGACCCCAGGGCTCATGGTGGCCCCTTTGCCTCCAGGATCTCTACAGGTAAGCGGCTGGCAGGTGTTTTTGTTTGCCCTGCCTGCTCTCTTCCTCTTTGTGGCTCCCTGAAAGCCCCTCCATGTGCAGCGAAGGAAACAGAAACAGAAAAATACAAACCGGAAGCAACTCGGCTCCAGGTCAGTCATCTTCAAAATGCAAATGTTGCTTATTTTTGCGGAGACAAACACCAAGAGTAGACTAGTTCCAGAAGCGCGCTCTGGGTAAGGCTGTCTTTCAGGAGTCTAGGATGGCCCCGGTCCACTTCCTCTTCCTCTCCTGTCCAGGGCCTCCATCGCCTAGAAGCTGCCAGTCCAAGAAAGCTTCGGGACATTTCAGCCTGCATTCCATTTTCATTCCGGATCCAAATATTCAAGGATCTATTGTTGCCTTCTCTGATAAATGACATTCCTCCCAGATAGGGAGGCCCTGCCTTGCCTCATGGGACCTGGCACAGCACTGGATACACCAAGATGAGAACAGGCTCCTAAAAGTCTCAAACACTATCGGAAAGCCCGGCGCAAGGAGGTGCGAGGTTACAGGAGGGGTGAGGACAGGCAACCGAGCTGATACATGACAAAGTTTAGGGAAATGGTGAGAACCTTGCCTATGTCAGGAAGGCTCCATAAACGTGCATCTCTGTGATCTTTAACTCCAGGGCACTTCAAACTGCATTCTCTAAAGCAGAGAGCTATTGCAGGTGGGGAAACCAATGCCGAACCGAAGCTCGAGGCATTTTTCTCTCTGTTTCTTTCCTCTTTCTCCTCCTCCTTTCTGGCTTCGCAAGCATAAAATGCAGAATTGCATCTGAACCCAGACCATTCAAGACCTGCTGCAAAAAGTACAGCCAAGAAGAAATCAGGCAAAAATGACTCTTTCCCCCTCGGGGAAGCCAGAGCCAACCAGAGCCAGTTAGAAAAAGTGGGTGGCTGGCCAGCGCCGTGGCTCAATAGGCTAATCCTCCACCTTGCAGCGCCGGCACCCCGGGTTCTTGTCCCAGTTGGGGCGCTGGATTCTGTCCCAGTTGCTCCTCTTCCTGTCCAGCTCTCTGCTGTGGCCTGGGAGTGCTTGGGCCCTGCACCCGCATGGGAGACCAGGAGAAGCACCTGGCTCCTGACTTCAGATCAGTGTGGTGTGCCGGCCGCAGTGGCCATTGGGGGGTGAACCAACGGCAAAAGGAAGACCTTTCTCTCTGTCTCTCTCTCTCTCTCACTGTCTACTCTGCTTGTCAAAAAATAAAAAATAAATAAATAAATAAAAAGTGGGTGGCCACTACACGCAGGTGGCTTGGAAGGAATCAGATGAAGCGTGCCCCCGGAGCTGCCACGACCTGGCATGGTTACCATTTCACCAGGATAAAGCGTGCCTGCCGCTGTGACAGTAATGAGCAAGTACATCGCATGCACTGCACACTAGCACTATTCTAAAGGCTTCTCGTGGGGGCAGTTCTGCTGGTATCCCTGTTGTACAGTGGAAGAAACTGAGATGACGATGAAGGTCCTGGCTGGACCCCGGGGAAGTCTGGCTTCAGAGCTGCCCGCTAAGCCAGCATGCTACTATAGGTTACAGCACTTTGCTGTCACTACATTTTTAGGTGGCCATGCAAGAACTGGATTGCAAAGCGAATCATTGGCATCTTTGCTTGGGATGAATGGCCACTCTTTCCTTCATCCAACAGGTACTTGTTCGCTCACCACATTGGAACCCAGTTCTTGATCATAGACATGTGACCAATACAGACCAGAGTGTGCCTTCGGGAAACTTAAAGTGTAAGTAAAGAAGGTAAAGCCGCAATTATAAAATAATCCTTGCAGTGATAAGAATAGTGCAGGTGTGAGGAGGCACGCGGGAAGCGCTTTTACTTTCTTTGTTTCTTTTAAGATTTATTTATTTATTTGAAAGAGTTACACAGAGAGAGAAGGAGATGCAGAGAGAGAGAGAGAGAGAGAGAGGTCTTCTACCTGCTGGCTTATTCCCCAGATGGCCTCTATGGCTGGAGCTGTGCCAATTCAAAGTCAGGACCCAGGAGCTTCTTCCAGGTCTCCCACGTGGGTGCAGGGGCCCAAGGACTTGGGCCATCTTCTACTGCTTTCCCAGGCCATAGCAGAGAGCTGGATTGGAAGAGGAGCAGCTGGGTCTCGAACCGGCGCCCATATGGGATGCAGACACTAAGGGGGCAGCTTTACCCACTACACCACAGCACCCACCCCGGGAAGTGCCTTTCTTCCGGTGGCAGGGGAGGGTGGGAGAAGGTGGGAGATCAGGATTGTCTTCCTAGAGGTCACCTGAGCTGAGAACTCAACCGCGAGCAAGCGTTCCCTGTCTGCAGAGCAGGAAACGTACAGCCGGCAGAGGAAAGAGCCCATCCGGGAGCTGAGAGCCACTCTCGAGGGCTGGCGCGTGGACTGCTGGGTGTCCTCTGCCAAGGACATGCCACAGAGGGTGCAGCGGGGTCGGGAACAGGAGCGAGCGAGCCGGGGAAGAAGGAGGGAGCTTTACTCTGAGTGCCCGGGGTCCCACTTACACGCTATGGAAAGACTACTGGGGAAGGAGAGATGGCGGTCAGAGTTGGAGGTTTTGGTAGAGTGTGGGGAATGAGCGCTCGGCCAGAATTGACAACAAAAACTGGCGGTGCCTAAGGCTTGTCACCTGCTCCTCCGCCTGTTATCCTCGGATAAAGACAGAAGGAATCTGTTGGAAGTGGGACTGGATTCTTTCTTCCAATCCGTGTCACTCTCTGAGTGCAGAAGCCTTGGAGGCGTTCCTTCCGGACAAGCTCCGGCCCCGCCCGAGATGCTGATTCGGGTAGGAGGGGCTGTCAGTGGCAAAGCTGCACCATCACTTAGCACCACTGGCACTAGTCTAACGGGTACTGTGACTTGACATGGTGTCATGAACTATATTTTTTTGGACAGGCAGAGTGGACAGTGAGAGAGAGAGACAGGGAGAAAGGTCTTCCTTTTCCGTTGGTTCATCCCCCAATGCCCGCTGTGGCTGGCGCACCGTGCTGATCCAAAGCCAGGAGCCAGGTGCTTTTCCTGGTCTCCCATGGGGTGCAGGGCCCAAGCACTTGGGCCATCCTCCACAGCACTCCCGGGCCACAGCAGAGAGCTAGACTGGAAGAGGGGCAACCGGGACAGAATCCAGCGCCCCGACCGGGGCTAGAACCCGGTGTGCCAGCACCACAGGTGGAGGATTAGCCTAGTGAGCCACAGCGCCAGCCTTGAACTATATTTTTATTTCAGGATATATTATCCCCCCTTCCTTTCTAAACAGAAGCCATTTTTTCTTTCTTCATTCTGAATTAGAAACAAATAAACAGTTATTGATACAGCCTATTGATACCGTCTGAAATTCAGATGGAAACGAAGACACTTTGAATGCTGACGGTGGGGTTGGGCGCTTGGCACAGCAGCCGAGCTGCGGCCTGGGACACGCGCACCCCATGTAGCGGGGCCTGATGTGTTCGCCATCCCGCTTCCTACTTGGTGCAGCCCCGGGAGACGGCAAGTGAGGGCTCAAACCCTCGGTGCCTGCCGCCCACCTGGCAGGGCCTGGATCAGAGCAGTGACTCCCTGGTTTGGCCTCTTCTGTTTTCGGCATCATTTCTTTCCTTCTCAAAGGGTATTGGTTTTCCCATTCTTTTTTTTCTGTCTCCCAATCCCTGTGTGTGTGTTTCTCTCTCTGCTCTTCCCTGCCTGTCCTTTCTCTCCATCTAAGGGACTCTCTATTGATAGATGGGTTGAATTTTGTGTTTCGATCTATCTGAATCTGTTGATCAACTTCAGTTATAACAAAAGACTGTACCTCCGGATTGGCCAATTCAGGGTCTCCACAAAGACACTGAGTTCTGTGTTCAGTGACTACTTACTGATACATTTTTGTGTCTTGCCTTGCTGGAGGCACACATGAGACACACTGACAAAAAGAAACAAAATATCCATATACCTGGCGCTTACCTTCTGGCTTTTCCCAGGTTTGCCTCATGGTGGCAAAACAGCTGCTGCAGTTCCAGTTATCATTATAAGGCAGTATAACACCCTGTTTTTACAAAGTATCTCTTCCTTAATAAAGTTTTCCCCTTTTGTCTTATAAGCCAAAATGTCCTGCCTTGTCTGTCTTAATACAATTTCTGGCGATAAAACTGTATTAAGGAGTGGTATTTCCATAGCTGGCTTCGACTATTCAGGATACACCTCTTAACTGAAGCTCACAAAGGGGCATTAGTCCCAGGGCCCCATCCCTACTGGCAAAGATATTCTCCCACAGCTCCCTGGGTCATTCTAACTTGGAGAAGAGTGCAGAGCAGCCGCGCTGAGGGACGTCTTCCTCTTGGCTTTGTGCAGCGTCTCCTCATGATCAGTTTCTGGCCGTGGCCCTTCAGCCGGAATGTCACAGAAGGGGGACAGAGTGTTCTGACTTCATCCCAGCAGGTGACATGGGACATTCCTGGTGGTGTGGACCCTGATCACTTGATTCATGTGGCAAATGTTGTGTTTCTCTTCTGAAAAACTATTTCCCACCCCTCATCGTAATCGATGAAATTAGTGAGCACCTTGTAGGGAGGTAGTTTAAAATTACATGAAATCCTGTACCTTCCCTCCAACCCCGCACACTTTTACCCAGTAGATTTAGCATGCGACATCCTAAAATGATTATGATCGTTGTCAGATGGCAAGTTTCTGCTCCCCCCACCCATTTGTTAGTTGACATTGTGCTGTAAGAAAGAGCTTTTGGGGCTGCACTGTGGCGTAGTGGGTAATGCCGCCGCCTGCAGTGTCGGCATCCCAAATGGGCACCAGTTCAAGTCCCAGCTGCTCCACTTCCGATCCAGCTCTCTGCTATGGCCTGGGAAGGCAGTGGAAGATGGCCCAAGTCCTTGGACTCCTGCACCTGCATGGGAAACCGAGTAGAAGCTCCTGGCTCCTGGCTTCGGATCAGCACAGCTCTGGCCATTGTGGCCATTTGAGAAGTGAACCAGTGGATGGAAGACCTCTCTCTCTCCCTCTCTCTCTCTCTTTCTTTCTTTCTGCCTCTGCTTCTATAACTCTGCCTTTCAAATAAATAAATAAATATTTAAAAAAGAAAGAAAGAGCTTTCTCTTCTCTCACTTGTACATATCATTATGGACTCATGAACTCCTACTTTATTTGAGGGTCTTAATCCATCACTATCATTATTAATTTTGATGCTGATAGATCTCAATTTGGCTAGCTGGAGCTCCTGTAAACCAACTTCTGTATTGTTGATTTTTTAAAAATATTTATTTATCTGAAAGACAGAGTGATAGAGAAGGAAAGACAGAAATCTCCCAACATCCACAGGTTCACTCTCCAAATGGTTGCAACAGCTAGGACTAGGCCAGATCAAAGTCAGAGCCAGCAACTCCAGGGGCCCAAGTACTCGGTCATCTTCCACTGCCTCTTCAGGCACATTAGTAGGAAGCTGTATTGGAAGCAGAGCAGCCAGGATTTGAACTGACACTTTGATATGGAATGTTGGCTTAATCCACCATGCCACTTCACAGATAATGCACACTGTGAGTGTGTGTGTGTGTGCTGGAGAGGGGGCTGAGGGCTTCACTTCATGGGCATGTGCACCATCTTTTAATTCCATTTTCCATGATTTCTTCAAAATCATGAGTTCACACCCATACCTCCTATTCCAACCCAACACCATAAGGTTCATTCTAACCCTTTGCATATTTGTACCTCCCTTCTTTTTTTTTTTTTTTTTTTTTTTTGACAGGCAGAGTGGACAGTGAGAGAGAGAGAGAGACAGAGAGAAAGGTCTTCCTTCACCATTGGTTCACCCCTCAATGGCCGCTGCGGCCGGCGCACCACGCTGATCCGAAGGCAGGAGCCAGGTGCTTCTCCTGGTCTCCCATGGGGTGCAGGGCCCAAGTGCTTGGACCATCCTCCACTGCACTCCCGGGCCACAGCAGAGAGCTGGCCTGGAAGAGGGGCAACCGGGACAGAATCCGGCGCCCCGACCAGGACTAGAACCTGGGGTGTCGGCGCCACAAGGAGAGGATTAGTCTATTGAGCTGCAGCGCAGGCCTGTACCTCCCTTCTGCATCAGTGAGAAATCTGTCTCCCTTACAGACGTAGATATCTAAAGCTTTAGGTATGTCCTCAACAAATCTACTTGTTCGCTTGTCCCGCCACGTTCCCTCGTGGAGCCCGTCTCCTGATATCCACAGGGCCACTACCCCCCAGGCCTGGTCCAAAGCCCTCTTCAAGAAGCCCCCAGCCTTGTGGATCCTCTTCTCCAGCATACACACACGCACACACACACACACGCACACACACACACACGCACACACACACACACGCGCGCGCACACACACACGCACACACACGCGCGCACACACGCGCACACACGCGCACACACACGCACACACACACGCACACGCGCGCGCACACACACGCACACACACGCACACACACACGCACACACACGCACACACACGCGCGCGCACACACACACGCACACACACGCACACACACGCACACACGCACACACACGCACACACGCACACACGCACACACGTGCGCGCACACACACGCACACACGCGCGCACACACACACACGCACGCACACACACGCACACACGCACACACGCGCACACACACTCACACGCACACACGCGCTGCGCGCACACACGCACACACACACACGCACACACACACACGCACACACACACGCACACACGCACACACGCACACACACGCACAGCCCATGGCTGCCAAGCTGTCTTCTTCCTCAGGGACCTTTCACCTGTTGCAGACAGTGGCCCTCCTCCTCTGGAGCCGTATCCACAGTGAAACACTTGTGCCCTAGTGTGTCCACTTCAGTATATTCAGCTGTGATCCTCAGTGGCTGTTACTTGTGGCAGCGTGAGCTAGGGGATCTCTGTTTGCTTTTCTATCTGTTGTTTGCTGTTTCATTTTCTTTTTGCCGTATTCCCAGGACTCAGGGCCAATGTGTGTATGTACATGTGTGCGCGTGTGTTTAGTTAATAGTCACAGTCATAAAAGACTATGAATATTGTTTATTCGGTTCACATTAAACATGGCTGATCAGCAACATAGCATGGCCACTTGGGCAGAACTGAGTGATTGGAACTTGCTGCGGCTCTGTTTGAAAACAGGTGATGTTGGGCCGGCGCCGTGGTTCACTTGGTTAATCCTCCACCTGTGGCGCCCGCATCCCATATGGGCACCGGGTTCTGGTCCCGGTTGCTCCTCTTCAGTCCAGCTCTCTGCTGTGGCCCGGGAGTGCAGTGGAGGATGGCCCAAGTGCTTGGGCCCTGCACCCGCATGGGAGATCAGGAAGAAGCACCTGGCCCCTGGTTTCGGATTGGTGTAGCTCCAGCTGTAGCGGCCATTTGGGGGTTGAACCAACGGAAGGAAGACCTTTCTCTCTCACTCACTGTCTAACGCTGTCAAATAAAAAAAAAAAATTAGTGAAAACAAGTGAAGCTGCTTTGAGCCGATCATGGCCTCGGATGATGTTTTCTCCCACTGGGTCCTTCCTTGCATTGGGGTCCCGCCTTTGGAAGGCTCTGCCTTTGATCTGACAGCAAGGATCCTACTAGTTGTTTTTACACCTCTAGCCATGCATCCATCCCCATATCCATTCCATAGTCACTCAGCAAATCCTAACCCAAGGCCCACTCTGCGCCCAGGGCAGCCTACGGCCGAGCTCCTCCACACCTGTCCCTCAACCAGCCCAGGCTGCAGCTCTGCAGCTCCCCGTTGTCAGTCCTCAGGTTGTTGCATGGCTGGTTCTGACTATTAGCACATGTGAAGAGGAAGCCACACCCCGGGGCTGGGGGGCTGGGGGGAGGGGAGAAGCATGAAGGAAGTGGATCCTTGTGAGCAAACCAGACTCCCAGAGAGGCAGGGGACCAACTCCTCACAGGGCCACTTTCCCTTCCCTCTGGGGCATCAGCGCCTCCCAACCTACAGATCAGCGACTCCCAGTCCCCGGGAACGCAACAACGCCAAGGTGTTTACCAGCTGGGGTACCTCCATTCTGGCTTCTGGGGAGTCTTCTGGAGGGGCAGGCGCAGAAGACAAGGGGTGTACACGTACACCTGCTCGTGGCTGCTCAGACCCAGCCCAGCGGTCCCCCTTGCGCTCTGCCCACCCTCCCCATTTGGTACCTATTCCTTGGGAGGTCTCTGCGGGGGGCCTGAGTAGAGGCAGGGCCACCCACCCTGGACTTGGGACCCGGGCTTGTGTGCTTTGTGGGTCACCTGTTCTCAGCCGAGCGCGGGCCCAGCAGAGGGTGGGGAGCAGCTGCGAGTCACCTTGGTAACTGTGATGTTATCAAGGCTTAACGGTTTCCTCTGGGGAGGCACTTCCGCCCTCCTGTGTGTGAAGCCAGAAACCGGTGCAGGGGCAGCCCCAGTGTGAACAGCAAGGGAGACCACGTTGAGAGAGAGAAAGGAAAACGCCCCATAAGGCAGGGCTAGAAGATGTAGTAATAGATGACTCACCTTGAATGTTTTATTTCTTTTCTTCCTGTTTTTTTTTTTTTAATTTGAAAGCGAGCAAGTGAGAGAGAGAGAGAGAGAGATCTCCTATCTACTGGTTCACTCCCCAGATGCCTGCAACAGCCAGGGCTAGACCAGTTTCAGGAGCCCAGAACTCCACCTGGGTCTCCCATGTGGGTGGCAGAGGCTGCAGTACTTGAGCCATCATCTGCTGCCTTGCAGGGTGCACCTTAGCCGGAAACTGGACCAGAAGCCCAAGAGCCAGGACTCGAACCTAGACATCGTGATGAGGGATGCATATGGATGTGGGCGCCCCCAGCACAAAGCCCCATCCCAGGACTCACCTCTAAAAAGAAGGGGAAAAAATGACAAGCACAACTGTGTACTGCAGTGACAGGGACATTTCTCTCTCTGCCTGGCTGTGCCCCAGCACCCTCACCTCTGTAGCTAGGAGGCTGCAATGGGAAGAGACTCTCCATGAATTCCTGAGAGTCTCAGGCTCTTTCCATGAAGCACAGAGAGGTGGGCTGTAAAAATAAATGCACTATCAGCTCCTCATGCATTTGAAGCTTGTGTGTAAGGCCAAGCATTAGAAAAGCAGTTACTGGGGCCAGCGCTGTGATGCCGGTTCGAGTCCCGGCTGTCCCTCTTCCAATCCAGCTCTCTGCTATGGCCTGGGAAAACAATGCAAGATGGCCCAAGTCCTTGGGCCCCTGCACCCACATGGGAGACCCGGAGAAAGTTCCTGGCTTCTGGCTCCAGATCGGCACAGCTCCGGCCATTGCAGCCAATTGGGGACTGAACCAGCAGATGGAAGACCTCTCTCTCTCTGCCTCTCCTCTCTCTGTGTAACTTTGACTTTCAAAGAAATAAATAAATCTTAAAAAAAAAAAAAAGAAAGAAAGAAAAGCAGTTGCTGTGGCATAGAGGATAAAGCCACCGCCTGCAGTGCCGGCATCCCATATGGGCGCTGGTTCAAGTCCTGGCTGCTGCTCCACTTCTGATCCAGCTCTCTGCTGTGGCCTGGGAAAGCGGTTGAAGATGGCCCAAGTCCTTGGGCCCCTGCACCTGCAAGGGAGACCCTGAAGAAGCTCCTAGATTTGGATTGGCACAGTTCTGACCGTTGCAGCCAACTGGGGAGTGAACCAGTGGATGGAAGACACCCCCTCCGCCCCGTGCCACCTCTCCTTCTCTCTGTGTGTAACTGATTTTCAAATAAATAAATAAATAAATAAACCTTAAAAAAAAGCAGTTACTGCTGGCATGGTGGCACAGTAGGTTGAGCCATCCTTTGAGATGCTGGCAATCCATATGACACCGCCAGTCACAGAAGATGGTCCAAATACTTGGGTCCCTGAAACTCATGTGCGATACCTGGATGGAGTTTCTGGCTCCTGGCTTCACCAGCCCTGACTGTCACGGCCATTTGGGGAGTAAACCAGCAGATAGAAGATTTCTCACTGTTCCTCCCTCTTGTCACTTTGCCTTTTGGATAAAATAAAATAAATTTTTCAAAACAACATTATTTATTTATTTGAAAGGCTGAGTGACAGACAGGGAAAGACACAGACAGATCTTCCATCCTCTCTGGTTTACTCTCCAGATGGCTGCAACAGCCAGAGATGGGAGGGTCTGAAGCCAGGGACCAGGAGCTTCTCTTGGGTCTCCCATGCGGGCCTAGGCACTTGGGCCATCCTCTACTGCTTTCCCAGGCACCTTAGCAGGGAGCTGGATTGGAAGTGGAGCAGCCGGGACTCGAACTGTTGCCTTTATGGGATGCTGGTACCACAGACGGCAGCTTTACTGGCTATGCCACAGCGTTGGTCCCAAAATGAATCTTTTAAAAAATAATAGAATCAATAGAATAGAATAAAAGTAGTGGTTTTTTTTGCAGAGTGCCCACTGCACTGCCTGAAGGAAAGGCGATTCAGAGAAGTTCACTCAGCAGGCAAGTAACGAGCGCTGGAATTGCGCCTCCCCCTCCACCTGCTTCTGAAATCCAGGGCTTTGCCCTTGGGCTGAGCTGAGTTAAATGGCTGGAAACCACTCTGGCACTGGGGCTACTGGAGTTTTCAAAAGTGAGGCTTAGAGGGGCCGCCGCCGTGGCTCACTTGGTTAATCCTCTGCCTTCAGCGCTGGCATCCCATATGGGCACCGGGTTCTAGTCCTGGTTGCTCCTCTTCCAGTCCAGCTCTCTGATGTGGCTTGGGCCCTGCACCCGCATGGGAGACCAGGAGGAAGCACCTGGCTCCTGGCTTCGGATCGGCGCACCTGTAGCGGCCATTTGGGGGGTGAGCCAATGGAAGAAGACCTTTCTCTCTGTCTCTCTCTCACTGTCTAACTCTGCCTGTCAAATTAAAAAAAAAAAAGTGAGGCTTAGAAAGGTACATGGTACGTGACAGGAAGGTGGCCCTGTTTGGTTCTAAAGACTGGTGCCGAAGCGGCTAGCGGGGTGCGGCTGGCAAGAGCACACAGGTGGTGTTGGAATGAGCAGCTGGATGACAGCCATTCTTGGCAGCCTAAGCCAGTGCTTGCTTCCATTGCTATTCCTCCCCGTGTCTCCCTTCCCAGTGCTCACCATGGCCTGTCCCCAGTCCCTGTGGACGGCTCTCTTTTCCCTGGCTGGCTGGGGGTCTGGGCTTGGGGACAAAGTGGGAGGACTTGACACTGCTCCCAGCCATCACCTGCATGTCCCTCCCCCTCTGTCTGCCCTGGGAAGAAGAATCCACAAGGGGCACCTAGAGCTGGTGTGTAGAAGACCATGATAGCAGGCAATGACCTTGGTGCAGAGTTCAGTTCCCAAGGCCCTTTGGTGGGGGTGGAGGGTTGCTGTGCTGGGCCCCGGGGGACCTGGATGTCAGGGTCTTGCCCTTTACTATATTTAAGGAATGGAGAGAAGGCCTTTAGCAAACAATTTGTAGGGACGGAAATTCCCAGAAAAGCCCATCCATGCTGTATTTGAGGAAAAGAGTCACTGTGCCAGGGAGCTTGGTAAACTCTGCAGGGCAGCGCTGTGACCTAGTGGGCAGGGCCACCCACCTGCAGTGCCGGCATCCCATATGGGCACAGGTTCAAGTCCCCGCTGCTCCACTTCCAATCCAGCTCTCTGCGATGGCCTGGGAAAGCAGTAGAAGATGGTCCAAGTGCTTGGGCTCCTGCACCCATGTGGGAGACCTGAAAGAAGCTCCTGACTCCTGGCTTCAGATCAGTCCAGCTCCGGAAGTTACGGCCGTTTGAGGAGTGAACCAGCAGATGGAATATTCTCTCTCCACCCCCCCCCAACTCTGCCCTTCAAATAAATCTTTAATAAATAAATAAATAACGTTGCTTGGAGTCCTGGCATTTCTCCTCCTCCTCCTCCTGACACACAGATAAGTGTGGCTGGATGGATAAATAGCCGCTTCCGAAAACGTGGGGCGCGCAATTTTAAGGGGGAGGAAGAAAGCAGGACGGATGAACATAAAAGGGGAACGGGAAGGAGAGGAACTTGAAAGAACCAAAGGACCGGGAGAAGAAAGCGGGCTCATCAAGGGCGGAGGTTGAGAGGGGCCGAACCCCTGGCAAAGCCCGGGCCAGAGCGAGACTCAGCGGTTGAGGGCGCGCGGCGGCGCCGCGTCCCACGCCGGGGAGATTAATGGAACCGCGGCGCCCGCTCTTGAGTCCTGCCCAGGGAGGGACAGTATCTGTTTAGATTTGTGTCTAAATTTAAACCCTGATCGCCGGCCTCCCTCCCCAGCTCCCTCCCCTCGCCGATCCCCTCCCTCCCTCCCTCCCTCCTCCTCCTCCTTCTTCCTCGTTCCCTCGCGCAGGGGCCCCGCGGCCGGGGCAGTCCCGCAGCCCAGCGCAGCCCGGCGCGCCGCCGCCCACTCGCCCTGCGCCCGCCGCAGCCCGAACCTGGCCCGGGCCGGGAGCTGAAGGGACAACAGGGATCGCGAGTTTCAGCCCCGAGCGAGCACGGGCGCGGCCGCCGCTGGAGGACAACCTGGAGGACATGGAGGTACAGGACCGGGACCAGGGGCGCGGGGCTGGGCGGCGTGCGGGGGCGCGGGCGCCCCCTTGCCAGGCAGCTGCTGCACTAGGGACTCCCCGCTGCCGACAAGGAGAGGGGCAGATGCGCGCTGCCCCGACGCCTCCTTGGCCAACTGTGGGGGCTCGACCCAGTCCTACCTGGGCGACCGCTCTAGGCAAGCAGAGGCTGGGCAAGGCAAGACTTTAGAAGCAGAGGAGGAGGCATTTCTAGGGGTCCGGGTGTTTGGCTTGGGCGCTTTGAGTCGGGCGAACTTGGCTGCAGCCACGGTTTGTAAATGAGCAAATGTGTGAACGTAAATTGCAGAAAAACAGAAGCCCCCGAAGGAAGCCCACAAGCCGGACATTACGGGGGAGGCCAGCGCACAGTGCACTGTGGGGTCTCCCCGCGCTGCTCACGGCAGAGTGGCCTAAGCCGGACATTACGGGGGAGGCCAGCGCACAGTGCACTGTGGGGTCTCCCCGCGCTGCTCACGGCAGAGTGGCCTTGTGGTCTCCAGTTGTCCTCTCCTGTCCCCTCTCCCAGGACAGCCAAGCGACCTTCGTTCTGCTCAAACTTGAGTCTCTGCTGGGTGCCCCAGCTTGCTGAGACGGGTGCATGGGGAGTGAGACTCAACACTTGTCAGAACAGAAGGCTGAGAACTTGGCTAGACTGTTCCTTCCTGGGCAGAGCAGAGCAGGGGGGCTCCAAGGGACCACCCAGCGGCGTCAGAGTGCTGAGTGTGGCCCCCACGTCCTCCCTTCTTGAGACTTGCAGAGATCCCCTCACCCCTTCCAACCCTCTTGAAATGGAGGCGTGCTGTGCAGCCTGAGTCAATCTTAGCAGACCCGGGGCTTTTGAAAAGAAGAAAGAGGAAGGTGCAAATGCTAGGCAGGGTTTAAGGTGATTCCCACTCCGTTGAAAAAGAAACCTGTGCTGCTAGGCTGTACTCGGGTCAGGTCCCCAGCAATCAGAGCTGTCTTCCCCGCTATCTCCTCCTTGCTATCTCTTCCTGGCTCCAGGCCCTGTGTCTGAACCCTAGTAGCCTCTTCTGAGCTAACTCACTGCTTGTCTGAGAAGTCCTGGGACTTCTCTGAAGGGGCAGATTTGTCCTTGGGCAGCTTTGTTCCAGCATCCAGCTTGGCTAGTTGTCTGTCCACCCCACCCCACCCCATCCCGGAAGCAGGATCACCCGCTGGGAGGATTTCTGGAGTGCAAGGGACCCTAGGATCCTCTGGGGTCCCAGATGGACCGTTAGTAGAATCATTTGCGAAACAGGGCAGATTAGGGCTGGGGGCGAGGCCCACACACACAGCTCAGCAGGTGATGTCAGAGACTGTACTAGCTCAGAGCCACAGGCTCTCACTGAGCAGCCTACACCCTAGGCAGAGCAGGGAGAGGCCAGGGGATGCCTCAGTGGCCAGGCTGAGTGAGGGCTCTGGAAGAGGTAGGTTCCCTCCTCCGATAGAGCTCAGCGTGCCTGCGGGCCCAGGCTGCAGCTTCCATGGAGTTTATGATCAGTCTGATCTCTTGCAGAGATGGATCGGAGATCAGAGGAAAACGAACCTTGGGCTTGCAGCAGGCTGCTGCTGGAGGGCCAAGTGCAAGTTTGAATTCTGTCCTGGGGGAACCTCAGAGGGGCTCCGGGGTCCGCAGAGGCGCTCTGTCTGCCCTTGGTAGAGGAAGGAGCCGTGGATAGCAAAAGCCCTGAAACTCTCCCCCAGAGCAACTTCCTGTGTCGTTGGGGGTGGCGGGGCAGGGGAGGCCCGCCCGTTCTCAAAGCGAGAAGTGTAGTGACTCACAAGGGATTCTTCCCAGAGACTGAACTCTGTGTGCTGGGCCCTGGTGGCGAGGAGGGCCGGCCCTGGGAGCCCGCACCAACCCCAGGGCATGTGTGTGCTGGCTGCCAGTGACTGCTTTTGGATGTGTCTTTGTCAAAAGGACTGGGGAAAAACAACAACAAAAGCAAAAACAAAAAAACAAAACAAAACCCTGCAACTGCCCACATGGGGGAAGGAAGTGAAGAGGAAGCCAGAGGTCAACGAAGAGGCCATTCTTGTCCAGGAAGTGAACTTGTCAAGGTGGGGTATGGGAGGCAAGAACCAAATGTTCTCAGAGGAGAAACCCACTTTTGAGACATGAAAGGGCTGCCATATTTGGGAAGAAACTGAATCGCGTTACTTCCCACTTCCAGAGTTCTAACCAGACATGTAAGACTTCCTCGACATTCTTTCTCTGGGCCCCACTCACCCCTTGGAAGTCTTCATTGTTATTATTTTTATTTCCTTAAAAGGCAGAAAGACAGAGAGACAGAGACAGAGAGTGAGCTTCCATTCATGGTAGACTCCCCAAACACCTACCACAGCTGGGGCTGGGCCAGGCAGAAGCCAGGAGCCCAGAACTCAATTCGGGTCTCCCAGGGACCCAGCTAACTGAGCCATCGGCTGCTGTCTCCCAGGGTGCACAGTAGCAAGAAGCTGGATCAGAGGTGGAGCCAGGACTCAAGCCCACACACTCAGAAATGGGATGTGAGGGTTCCGAGTGGTATCTTAACCATTGGGCATTCACCTGCCCCGGAAAGCCTTTAAGAAATGCGATTTATGTATGTATGTATGTATGCATGTATTTAAAAGGCTGAGTTATAGACACATACACACAAACACACACACACACCCAGAGAGAGAGGGAGAAAGTGATCTTCATCTGCTGGTTCACTCCCTCTTTGGCTGCAATGGTCAGAGCTGAGCCAGGCTGAAGCCAGGAACCAGAAACTTCATCCAGGTCTCCCATGTGGCTGCAGGGCCACCTTCTACTGCTTTCCCAGGAGCATTAGCAAGGATTGGAAGTGGAAGCAGCCAGAGTTTGAACCAGTACTCATATGGGATGCCAGTGTTGAAGGCGGCAGCTTAAGCCACAATGCCAGCCCCGAAATATGTTTAAAAATCACTTACCATTATCAACAGCATCAGTCATTACTTAGGCCCTCCTTAAGCCCCCTGGAATGAATAAAGTGACGGTGCCATCGAGTCCATGCCTTTTATTTATTTAATTTTTGAAGATTTATTTACTTATTTGAAAGGAAGAGTTACACAGAAAAAGGGGAAAGGGAGGGGGGAGAGGTCTTCCATCCACTGGTTTACTCCCTAATTGGCCACAACGGCTGGAGCTGCACCAATTTGAAGCCAGGAGCCAGGAGCTTCTTCCAGATCTCCCATGTGGGTACAGGGACCCAAGGACTTGGGCCATCTTCTACTGCCTTACCAGGGCTTAGCAGAGAGCTGGATTGGAAGTGGAACAGCTGGGACTCAAACCAGTGCCCATATGGGATGCCGGCACTGCAGGCGGTGGCTTTACCCGCTACGCCATAGCGCCTGCCCCAGAGCCCATGCCTTTGAAAACTCACACTCCAATAGAGGAAATGAGACTTGGTGTGTCCAGTCACATGGACAGCCTTCAAACGCGTGTGTTCCAGGCGCTTCTCCGCTGCAGACCCTGGGAGCCACAGGAGCTGAGAGCAGATGAGCCTTGAGAAAAGCCTTCAAAGAAAGATGGTGGTGAGGAGGAGAAGGCATAGGAGTGGTGCAGGGAGAACGTGCCAGCTTTGTTCAGGAAAACAGGCCAGTAGGCTGGAGAGGAAGGTGGAAAGCAGTGAGAGGAAAAATGAAAATAGTAAGATAATGCCAAGGGCCAGAGAGTATAGTAGGTGCTGGCCAGGTGGGTGGCAGCCGGAAACCCAAGCCACCTGCAGCAAGGGGTTCCTCTGTCCTCATACAAATTCCCCTTGCCTCGCTGTGCCCCGAAGCTGTGCCTTTTTCTAGTCTATATGGTGGCCATCCACAGTCCTCGAAGGCCGGGTTCTGTGTCATCCGGGATTCTGCTCCGTGGAGAACGGAAATGCTGAGATTTGCTATGCGAGATGATGACTGTAATGTGGCGGGGATAATCCGGCAGAAGTGCCAGCTCCTAGGCCAAGCGAGGGAGCTGTGTTAAAGGGCTTCTGGGATAGCCCAGGTATGTTCTGACTTGAAACAGTAACAATGGAACACATCGGCGTGGGCCTTTAGCCGGGAGGTTAAGATGCCGTTGACGACACCTGTGTGCCACATCAGAGTACCCGGATTCAATGTGCGGCTCTGGTTCCCGACTCCAGGCTCGCGCTGATACAGACCCTGGGAAGACAGCCATGACGATTCAAGTGACTGGAGTTCTGCCATGCACATGGAAGACCTGGATTGAGTCCCACCCAGCCCTAGCCACTGTAGATATTGGAACTCACCAGGGTGCCCAGAACAGTGGCATTCTGCAGGGTGCTGCACCTCCAGCTCTCTGGACAAGGGACTTTGGAAGCAGGGACTGCCTTTTGGGTCTTTGGGTCTCCAGAGATTAGCATGGTGCCTAGCACCTACTCGTTCACTGTAACTTCTTAATAAAAGCTTGCTTGGTAACTGAGCTCACAGGTGCCGCTCAAAGGTCTCCACGTCCGTCCAGGAGCCTGTTCAGACGCCCTCGCACTCTGTGGCATTCCTAAAGCCCTTTGTTCCAGACACATTAGAGCACTGGGCTGAACCATACTGCTGCCCCCTGGCTCCCTCTCTCTCTGGAAGGCTCCCTGAGGACAGGAGCCATGTGGCTAGGCCCTAATGGACTCCCAATAAATCTTATTGAATGAGTGAATAAATTACTGAAGATGGGAAAAGCAAGACTTCAACATACTGGTTTTGATTGTTCTAAGCAGCTATGTCCAGCACTCCAAGAGAATTACAGACCTCTTAGGCTGCATACGTGGTAGGTGAAAGAATTGGAACGGGAGCCCAGAGGACTTGAGTGTATAGTCAAAAAAGAGCTGGGGGGGGGGGGGGGCTGTGGTCTGCAGCACCAGCACCGCATATGGGCGCCGGTTCAAATCCCGGCTGCTCCACTTCTGATCCAGCTCCCTGCTAATGCACCTGGGAAAGCAGTTGAAACTGGTTCAAGTCCTTAGGCCCCTGCAGCCACTTGGGAGACCTGGAAGAAGCTCCTGGCTTCCGATTGGCTTAGCTCCAGCCATTGTGGCCATTTGGGGAGTGATTCAGAAGATGAAAGATTCTCTCTCTGTATGTCTGCTTTTCAATAAATCAATAAATCTTCAAAACAGAGTTCATAGAGAATGAGTATTTTGGAAAAACTATTCATAGACTTCAAACAATTTTTGCACTAAAATAAACTTGTCTCTGAATTCTATTTATTCCATGAGCCTTCTGAAGTATCCTCCTATCTTTTAATTTTATTAAACATTTTCTGCTACCTTAAAAAAAATAACGGGGCTGGGAGGGAGGAGAGAAACATGCAACCAGAATATAAGCCTTGAAAATGATCATTCTGAGCGTCTCCTGTGACACATTGGTGGGAACACCAGCAGCTCTGGCTGGTTTTGGACCTACCCTCTCACTGAGCCAACTGGTGGCTGCTGGGTGGAGCCGATGGGTCATAATTAGGGATTGCACGGCTCCTGGAAGCCGGGGGTTGGTGTGGTGGACTTGTGGGCATGCCTACATACTCTGCATTCCTCCCTGGCTCCCGTGCGCTCTGTGGGACCCTCACAGTGATACTGGCTCCACGTAGCAGGCATCGTCCATTTGTTGGACTGTAAGGACAGAGCTAATTTCTGATAGTGAGACTGTAGGGGCCCCCTGGCTCCGCCTGGTTACGGGAGGGGGCCAGTGCGCATTCCTGGAGTGGCGTCAGGTTTCAGAGCTGGACCCACAGCCTGGCTCCTCACCGCGCGCCGAAGCTGGGCGGGCGAGCCAGAGCCTGGCGCTGGCGGGTCCCTGGGAAATGTGAACGCTGGCAGCTCAGCGGCCCCCTAATCTTATCAGGGCCGCAAGAGAAAGCATTTGGGTTCCAGAGAAATCTAAAGGCAGCTCTGCTTCTTCCAGGGATAATGTTTGAGGGTTACAGGGCCAGCCTGACCACCCCTGCTTCACAGGCTGGGAACTCAACGTTGCAAAGCTCCGGGCGGGACTGCCAGGGAGGCCGACAGCTTGCAGTGTTTCCGGGCAGAGTAGGGTAGGGGTGGGTGGGCGTGGCTCAGCTGTGACTTCCGAAGTCACAGAGGTGTGGTGGTCTATGATCGCAGTTTCATTGCAAAAGCAATATCCAGTTCATGCTGCCCCTTCGGTTATGGTACCAGAGAGGGCACTGGTACTTCCGACATAGTGCAGACTGAGACCGCGCTGTCCCCACGGTCTCTTCGGGACCCTCTGCCTTGAGCAGATCTACGTGAGTGACACCAGAGAGGACACTGCCTTATCCTTAGTCTCTGGGGGCTGTGAGCTGCCCGTCGTCTTCCTTTGGGGTTTTGTGAACACCTCTGTCCTGGGATTAACGGACGCTGACTGCTGAAGTCCTGTGTCTGGAAAGAATAAATCCTGTTCCTGAATGGTCTCCAGCCACCGTGGCTCCAAGCTTCCGTGGTCTCCTTGGAGAGGGGCATTGGACACAGCTGTCTGAGGGATGCCTCTGGGATGCATCCTGAATGGATGGGACCGAGAGCGTCCCAGCTGCAACCTTCCAGATGGGGTCACTGAGAAGTTCTGGATTTGGCAGCAGCCACATCCCGGGGTCCCCAGCTCTTTGTTCAAAACCTGCTTTCTCTGTGTCAGGGCCGTCTCCCTGGTCCTGAGGTCACCACCACAACTGCTTCCCAGGCTGGGTTTTCTGTGGTCCATTGGTAATAGCACACAGGATGCCGGTGCCCTGGCTTTTTAATAAGGATCACCACACATGCATGGAACCACAGCCTCAGGGAAGGGCTTCCTGGTGGAGGTGGTTTCAGAGTTGAGTCTTTAGGGGTGACTAGGAGTCAACCAGGTACAAGAAATCCGGAAGAGCATTCCAATGGGAGGGAGTGACCGGAGCAAAGCTCCTCCTATAGAAAGCAGTATGGTGTGCGTGGGGAGCCACAGGCAGGTCATTCCTAGAGGATAGAGCGAGAGGGAAGTGTGCAGTGAGTGGATAGACAGGGGGGAGAGAAATACAGTGCTTCTGGGAAGCTGGCTATACACACATGACACGACAGAAAGGCAAATACGAGATAGGATCTTGATAAGCTCTGAGGTGTGTGGGAGTTCAAAGTCAGCTCTCCAGTAGGAGGTAGAGAAAACTTGCTGGGGATTCCTCTGGAGGGGCTGCTCTTCCCCCACCTCCCGACAGCCCTGGGTGCACAACAGATGGGCGAGTGCAGTCTCCTGCTGTGGGCTGTGCTGAAAGCCTTCTGCCAGGGGGTCAGCCTCAAACAGGCTGCAGGTGCCAAGAGAATGCCTTTGGTCAGGCTCACCAAAAGCCACCTCCAAGGGCCCCTGACCTCCACACACACACAGGTACACGCACACAATCTCCTGTTCCTCCACACACCTCCTCCTGCAGCCACACACACATGGCCCCTGCTGTAGCCACATGTCCTGTGACCCTGTTGAAAAGCCACTGCATCTCTGCTCTGACCAGAGGCAACCCAGGGATGGCCCGGGGCAGACCAAGAAGCAGCTGACTATATGCACCACAGAACAACAGAAACGAGAAGCTGAGCCTTGCAACTTGTATTACACAACCCAGGCAAACCGAGAATGGCCGTGGTACTTGGTGCCTTGTGCTGTAGCGGACTTTGGCTTCCTCTGGGACTCCCTGCCAGACCTCCACCCCCCTCAGCAGTTCCTTCCAAACACGTGAGCTGGATGTATGTTCTGCCCGCCCTGCTGGGCCCACCCCAGGTCAGCCTGCCGGAAGCCATTCCTAGCCCTCAGGTCCCTGGCTTGGCGTGCTTTTCAGATAGGTTCTGGTGGATGATGGGAAATTCGTTTGTGAGCAGCCATGCTGATGCCAGTGGGGGAGAGACCTGGAGCGTGTTGTCATGGGAATTACTCCCACTTGCTGAAGGCCTGCTCCTTGCACACGTTTGGTCTGAGTTTATGTTTTAATCCTCATGAAGTCCTGTTACGGCGGCTTTCTACCCAGGGATGCTGAGGCTTTGCCATGGTTAAATAATTTGCCTGGGGCTGGCACTGTGGCATCGTGGGTAAAGCTGCCACCTGCAGTGCTGGCATTCCATATGGGCACCATTTTGAGTCCTGGCTGCTCCACTTCTAATCCAGCTCTCTGCTATTTTCTGGGAAAGCAGTAGAAGATGGCCCAAGTGCTTGGGCCCCTGCACCCAGGCAGGAGACCCAGAAGAGGCTCCTGACTCTTGGCTTCAGATTGGCACAGTTCCAGCCATTGCAGCCAATTGGGAAGTGAACCAGTAGATGGAAGACCTGTCTCTCTCTCTCTCTTACTCTCTCTCTCTCTCTCTCTCTCTGCCTCTTCTTCTCTCTGTATAACTCTGACTTTCAAGTAAATAAATAAATTTAGAGAGAGAGAGAAAGAAAGAGAGATCTATCTTGCATTTGCTGGTTCACTCCCCAAATAACTGCAATGGCTAGAGCTGCACCGATCCGAAGCCAGGAGCCAGGAGCTTCTTCCAGGTCTCCTACGAGGGTGCAGGGGCCCAAGGACTTGGGCCATCTTCTACTGCTTTCCCAGGCCATAGCAGAGAGCCGGGTCAGAAGTGGAGCAGTATGGGATGCCAGCACTGCAGGCAGCAGCTTTACCCACTACGCCCCAGTGCCGGCCCCGGGTGTTGGGGTTTTGGCAGCAAGAAGGAACCCCAGCAACTCCTCTCATCACCTTCATTTGAAAGATGAGGAAGCTCCACAGAGGGGCTTTACCGGTGGTCATGTGGAACGTCTGGCGGTGGCCCTGGCAGAAGCAGAAGGAAGATCTTCTGGCTCCCAGTAAGACCCATTCGGGCCGCTTCTGTGTGAGCGTGTTTGAGAGAGATGACAGATAGGCAGAGAGAGAGAATGCCCATCCTCTGGTTCATGCCCCAAAATGCCCTCCACTGCAGAGGCTGGGCAGACCCCAAGTTGGGAAGCCAGGAACTCCATCTGGGTCTCCCACGTGGGTGGCAGGGACCTGAGTACTTGAGCCATTATCCACTGCCTCTCATAAAATTTAAGGATGCATTTATTTATTTATTTATTTGAAAAGCATAGTTACAGACAGAGAGGGAGAAATCTTCCATCTGCAACTGTCAGGGTTGGGCCAGGCCAAAGCCAAGAGCCGGGAGCTTCTTCCAGGTCTCCCATGTGAGTGCTGGGGCCCAAGCACTTGAGCCATCTTCCACTACTTTCCCAGGTGCATTAACAGAGAGCTGGATCAGAAGTGGAGCAGCCAGGACTCGAATTGGCACCAGTATGGGATGCCAGTGTCTCAAGTGGCGATTTAACCCACTCTGCCACAACACCCATCCTGGGACATGGGCATCCTAACTGCTAGGCCAAGCCCTGTCCCTGCTCCATATGTTTAAATCAACTGATAGTTGCTTTCTTGCCTCCTCACTTCTGGGTATTATCTTCTAGAGACTCTCTGAAGTCCTCCACACCAGTGACACTCAATTTCTGGAAGCAAGGAGAAGACAGCTTTGACTGCCACTTTTTTTTTTTTCTGGAAGGCTGAGTGAGACAGTGAGAGAGAGAGACAGAGAGAAAGGTCTTCCTTTTCCATTGGTTCACCCTCCAATGGCCGCTGCGGCCGGTGCACTGCGCTGATCTGAAGCCAGGAACCAGGTGCCTCCTCCAGGTCTCCCATGTGGGTGCAGGGCCCAAGGACTTGGGCCATCCTCCACTGTACTCCTGGGCCACAGCAGAGAGCTGGACTGGAAGAGGAGCAACTGGGACAGAATCTGGTGCCCTGACCAGGACTAGAACCCAGGGTGTTGGCACCGAAGGCGGAGGATTAGCCAAGTGAGCTGTGGCACCAGCGACTGTCACTCTTAACAAGCGCCAAGAGACCCAGAGCCAAGGCTCCGTGGGCCTGGCCCCACCAGGAGCAGTCCTATCAGTACCCCTGGTGCTCTGGGCCACTGTAGAATGCCAAGGGTGCTGCCTAGACAGAGAACCCAAAGCCTATGTGATCGGCAGGTGTGTGAGTTTTCAGGTTCTACCTTAACTAGTGGCCACAGCTGGGCAGCTGAAAACAACAGAGCTGCATTCTCTCAGAGTTCTGGAGCCAGACTTGGGCAGGGCCACCTCTCCCACAGAGGCCCCAGGAGCATGCGTTCCTTGCCTCTTCCAGCTCCTGCATCTTCCTCATCACTCCAGGCTTTGCCTCCTCCCAGCTGCCCCATCTCCTCTGTGTCCCTTATGAGGATATGTTAGGACCCACACGGATAACCCAGGATCACCTCATCATCTGAAAGTCCTTGACCATATCTGCAGATAGGGAAACACACACAGATTTCAGTGATTAGAAAGTGATCCTGGGGCTGTCATTGTGGTAGAGCGGGTAAAGCCACTTGAGACGCCAGCATCCCAGATGGGTGACAGTTCATGTCCCAGCTGCTCCTTCTTCCACCTGGAAAAGTAGTGGAAGGTGGCCCACATGGGAGATCCAGATGATGCTCCTGGCTCTTGGCTTTGGCCTGACCCAACCCTGGCTATTGCGGCCATCTGGGGAGGGAACCAGCGGATAGAAGATCTCTGTCTCTTCCTCTCTCTGTACCTCTTTCAAATAAATAAATCTAAAAAAAAGAGAGAAAGTGATCTTGTCTTTTGGGGGACCACCATTCACCCCATGACACGTGGCAATTTGCTATCCATACAGAGGAAGAGACTTAGGGGTTGGTAGGGTGAACCATGGGTGATTGTGAGACCATTGTGCCCCCTCCCCATGCCCTGGGGGTGAATGACTAATGAGCATCCATTGACTCCTGTTGGGAGACACAGGCGCTGATTCTTAGGTAGCCCACACACACTGCCTTGCCCTCCATACCTGAGAATTGCAACTTGGGGAGGGTGCCGTGAGCCTCACCTCCTGCTCTGGTCCCTTCCCAGTGAGATGCCCATTTTGGCTAGAAAGCGCCAGTCAGGGCCATCAGAGACCACCGCTCCCTTGCTACATGACTGCCCAGCAAGACTATAAACTTGTGACCATGTGACTATAAACTATGTGACCTCACTGGATATTCTGATCTCTAATAGCTCACTCACCCATTTATTTCATGACATGTACTGAGCAGCTACCAAGTGAGAATTTATAAGACATCATCATTGCCTTCGAGATGCACACAGTCTGGAGGCTGAGATGAAAGAGATGATTACAAAACAGTGTGATTGGTTCTGCAAAGACAGTGAGTTAACTAGTCCTGTTGCATAAGTAACAGGGTGCGCTTGCATTGCTGCAAGGAACAATGCCGCAGCTTAGCAGCTGAAAACAATGAGGGTTTTACCTGTCACTCAGGCATGCTGTGTATCTGCGGAGGGCTGGCTGGGGGCTCAAGCTGATGGGGCAGCTCCCATAGGGAACACTGCTGCTTATTGGGACAGAGGGGAGGGGTGTTCCGGAATACTTGCACACGTCATCCAATGCTTTCTCCCAGAAGGGTCAAGGGTAGCCACCAGCCCCACTCTACCACCAGGGTCCTGGAAGTACAATCCCTCCTTGATCCCATGTGATCAGAGCTGGAAATATTCCAGGAACGTCGTTAGTGGTATGCTGGAGTCTTGCTGGACTTCCTAGTGGGTGCTTGTTGAGCTGGGCCTGGAAGGGAGACTGTGTATTCCGGGTTGACCAGAGTGGAAAGAGCGGAGCGAAGCAGGAGGTGATCTTCCAAATAGAAAGGAAACCAGCTTTGCAAGGACAGAGGATGTTTTCCTTGGTGTCACCTGTTCTTCATCATGCATTGGGGGTGATTTAGAGAGGCAGGTGGGGAGAAGCCGGGGGGGGGGGGGGGGACATAAAGACTTCATGTCTACAGGCAGTCACATCAGAGTAGTATAAAACGAGCCACTGATGCAGGTGGTGGGACTATTTCTCTAACCTCTCGATCCTGGGACAGCCGGCCCCAGGGTCCAAGCCGATGCCAGAGACAGTGGGTGCAGCCCTGGGAACCACCTGGGATTTGCGAGTCTTTCTGCACATTGCTGACACAGCAGTACTGAATTATCTGCAGCCTTCTTGATTACAAAGCGCTACACAGCCTGAGTCGGGAATCGAGGTCTTTTTCTGCCTATAGTGAGCCAGCACTTGGAATCTCCATTCTTTTCCCTAAGCCTTGTGCATACACCCTGCAGAAGGGGTTGTTGAAAGTCAGCCTGCGAGTGGCCTTGGAATTAGGCAATGGGATTTGAAGGAAATGGTAGCAAGCAGCTGCCCTCTCACTCTGTGTTCGGAAGCTTCCTTTGTCTGATTGTTGCATTGTGATGGGCCCAGGGAGACCCAGTTACCTGCCTTGGGATCCTGCTCTTTCCCTCCAACTGTAAAACTGATGCCTGCTTTTACCTCCATAGCAGGGCTATTCTGAACAGGAGTCAGATCATGGGTGTGATCCATAGGATAATTTCTAAAGTATCTTGGAAAGTTAAACTCTCCCATCCATCCATCCATGGATGGTGGTGTTAATATCTATCAGACTGGGCTTGTGAAACATTGTAGCAATTCCAAGTGTTCCTCCTGTAAGACAAATGCTGGAGTTCCCTTTGTCCTGCAGAAAGTGGCAGACAGGAGGGCAGAGAGGGCGATGCCAGTGAGCGTGAGCAAAGCCAGGCCTTCCAGTATAGGACAGCAGGCTTTTGATGCATGAAAGACACTCTGTGCTAAAAGACAGCAATGAGAAAAATACGCTTCTGCCTCAATTTCTTTTTTTTATAAAAAAGCTTTTATTTAATAAATATAAATTTCATGGGTACAGCTTTTGGATTATAGCAGTTCTTCCCCCCAGTGCTGGCCCAGCAGACAGTATATTTTCTGTCCTTGTACTCAAGAACTTCCACCTTTTTCTTAAAGGAAGCATTTTATTTTTATTTTTATTTTTTGACAGGCAGAGTGGACAGTGAGAGACAGAGACAGAGAGAAAGGTCTTCCTTTACTGTTGGTTCACCCTCCAATGGCCGCCGTGGTTGGCGTGCTGCGGCCTGCACACCGCGCTGATCCGAAGCCAGGAGCCAGGTGCTTCTCCTGGTCTCCCATGGGGTGCAGGGCCCAAGCACTTGGGCCATCCTCCACTGCACTCCCGGGCCACAGCAGAGAGCTGGCCTGGAAGAGGGGCAACCAGGACAGAATCCGGCGCCCTGACTGGGCCTAGAACCCGGTGTGCCGGCGCCGCAAGGTGGAGGATTAGCCTATGGAGCCGCGGCGCCGGCCAGCCAAGGAAGCATTTTACAACTTCTCTTTGGTATATGCCAACTGCTAGTAGCACCCATCTGGTGCCTTGGAACCAAAAGTTAGTCAAAGAAGGGTGACTTGATCATGGGCACTATAATGTCACCACAGTAACTGACGCTGAGTGGTGCGTGGGTCACTTGGTGCACACAGTGTGGATATACTGCACCGAGGGCTGGTTCCTGTCCTGGGTGGGATGCAGTGGGACAGCGCAGATCTCTTCGTGCTCCTAAGAATGGGGGGTGAGTTGAAAACGTGAATTGTTTATTTCTAGAACTTTCCACTTGATATTCTGGGATCACAGTTGACTGCAGATAAGTGAAACCACAGAAAGTGAAACCATGGATGTGGGGGGTGGGGGTGGGAGGGGAGACCCTGTAACATGTCTCTTCTTCCTCTCACTTCCCTGGGTTATCTGTGCCGGGACACCTCCTCTCTGTCCTACCTCCCTGGGGAGGCCCGTGGTGGAGAGCCGAACAGGGTGGGATTCTGACACTGCTGAGACCCCTGTGCGCCTGGGGAGTAACAGGCCAGCCGCTCAGACCCGAGCGCTTCTCCGCATGGCAGCTGGCGTGGGTCCTGAGCTTCGGCCTGGTATAAGGAGCTGAGCACTTTCGGATGCCAACAGGGTATTCTGATTTCTCAAACAGTCATGTTTCTTGCATTACAAAGGATTTTTTTTTTTTTTGGCAAGATGAATTTGGAGCAGATTGAGCTACCTTGAGCAAAGTATTCTGGTTAAGGACCCCAGGAAAGTCTCTGATGGCAGGCCACAGGGCTCTGTCCTGGGCCTGGACTTGTTGAACATATTTGTTAATGACTTGGATGAAAAATAGAAAGAATCCAGATGACCCGCAGCTGGGATAGTTAATATGATACGTGACATGTTCAAGTTCAAAATGATTTATATAGAATGGGATGCTGGGCCAAAACCAACATAATGAAATTAAACAGGGATGAATGTGGAGGCCTCTGCTTGGCCTTGGGGAAATTGTGTGCGCCAGTGTGGGACAGACCTGGCTTAGAAATCCACGTGCTTTTGCTCCATCACTCCACAAACATGTATTGGGCCTACTGTGTGGTAAGTGCTATCCTGGTGCCTGGAGGCAGTCAAATATAAAGATGACATCTCCCTGAGCTGAAAGTTGAGCAGTGGTGGCAAGTGTGTGTGTGTGGGTGTGGGTGGGTGCATGTGTGGTATGTGTGCATGTGTGTGTGTGCGTGTGTGCTCTCTTCAGAGGATATGGACAGCCTTAAAGAGATGAGTTCAGGGCCATTAATGGGCCCCTGTGTAGGGGAGGAGGGGTGGGAGACAGAGAGGCCACAGAGCCAGTGAGAGGTGGGGGGAGAAGGATTCGGGACCCGGAGCTATGTGCACAGTGACATTTCCCTCCGTCTCCGACTTGATGCCCCGGTACGGGACTCGGGCGTCCCCCCAGAGCTCTCCTCTGGGTGAGCCTCTCCACCCTTCCTCTCATTCTTTCTCAAGCTCTGGGGATGGAGGCGTCAGGGGAAACAGGACCCTCGGAATTTCTGGGCTGTGACCCGGAAGCTGGGAGCATGGCAGCTGGAGCGGAGAAGGGGACAGACGTGCGGTAGATGGGACAGAATTCTTTATCCTGGGACAGATGTCTTTCAAGTGCTTTCTGTGGCAGTCAGGCTGCGGGTCCCACATAGGCTGATTTATAAGCCCCAGCCTTGCCCTGGGAAGTCTAAATACAGCCTGCTCTTGTTATCACTTTTAAAAGAATAATAAAACCACAATCAAGAACACTCCCACTGGAAAACCCTAGGACTTAGAGTTCAGGGTGTTTTCTTTGGTTTCTAGTCATTTTCTAAAAATATTTTAACCTGGGGGCCGGCGCTGTGGCATAATGGGTAAAGCCGCTGCCTGCAGTACCAGCATCCCATATGGGTGCCGATTCGGGTCGTGGCTGCTCCACTTCCGATCCAGCTCTCTGCTATGGCCTGGGAAAGCCCTGGGCTCCTCGTGGGAGACCTGGAAGAAGCTCCTGGCTCCTGGCTTCCGATCAGCCCAGCTCCAGCTGTTGCAGCCATTTGGGGAGTGAACCAGTGAATGGAAGACCTCTCTCTATGCGTCTCTGTAACTCTGCCTTTCAAATATTAAATAAATAAATCTTTAAAAATATATTAATCTGTGATTAAACTAATTTTAAATATCTTAAGGCAAAACCGTTAACAATTAGTCATCTGAAGCTACTGTTTTATTTTCCTTCTTCTCCTCAATTCTATCCCTTTTACAGTTTAAAACAAGTCAGGAGCAAAGAACAATTTCACTCAATACCTAACTGCCTCTAATTTTGTGTGCCTCTGTTGCTTTTAGCCGCATCCGTATGAAATTGGGATCAGTGCTTATGCAGCTCTGTACCCTGTCTTTCCACATCCTGCTATTTCCAAGACAGTGTCCTTGCTCTAGTGGTCACATTTTAAAAGTCTTCAAGGTATTCCGTTATACAAATATACCATAATTTGTTTAATCATTTTTCTATTTTGGGGCCATGGCATTTGCTTCCACCTACTCCTTATTATAAATAACATAGCTATAAACAGTGTGTGTAACCTTCTTCTTTTGAATTACTTCTTTGGAAGCAATTCCCCAGGGGTGGAATTATTAGGTCAAAGGATGTGGCTGTTTTTATGACTCTTTGGTGAGCGTTGCCAAATTGGCTCTGGCCGGCCTTCCGCAATGGCTCACGGTACCTGGTGTGCACAAACTGCAGGCTCAGCAAGGCTGTGCCGGCAAGGGGATGCGAGGTGAGATGGACTCAGCAAAGAGCCTCATCCTCCCCGTGCATTCCTGCCGACGGGGAGCAGGAGTTGGGGGGGGGGGGTCACCCTGGGAAACAAAGCAGGCATCTGGTACTTCCCCTGGGAGCAGTGAGGGGAAATGACAGATCTGACAGAAGCAGGCCACAGCGAGCCTGGGGACCCAGGGAACCTCACCAGCCAGAGATGGAGCAGAACTCCTGAGGGTCGGAGCCACTCTCCATGGAGGGATGGGCTTGTCCTCCAGGAAATTCCTGGAAGTCAAGGCAAGAGTGGTCTGGGTCAGGAAGGAGGCACACTCGCTTGCTCCCTGGCTTGCTTTGTAAATATGTAATGAATGCCTACTGGGTCGGGTTCTGTGCTGAGAATTCTGCATGCAAAAGGGAGTAAAACTTGGCTCTTTTCCTTGGGGAGCTCGTAGCCTGCTAAGGGAATCAGACGGATAGCAGGTGATTAGGGCAGTCTCGTCAAGCCTTCAAAAGCTCTGTGCTCAGGACACAGAGCTGGCTAGGAGCTGGGGGCCCTGCCCGGAGCAGGGAAGGGCTTAGGGCAGAGAAGCCTTCCCAGAGGAGGAGATATCTGAGCTCAACCAGAGGACAAGGAGCTGGGTGGCTGAAGGATGCTTAGCTAGAGAGGAGAGCGGATTCAGTTGATAGACCATGCAGGACTTGAAAGCCTCTTTAAGACTTGATCTGGGGCCAGCGCTGTGGTGTAGAGGGTCAAGCTGCCGCCTGCAGTGCTGGCATCCCATATAGGTGCCGATTCGAGTCCAGGCTGCTCCACTTCCAATCCTGCTCTCTGCTATGGCCTGGGAAAGCAGTAGAAGATGGCCCAGGTGCTTGGGCCCCGGCACCCACGTGGGAAACCTGGAAGAAGCTGCTGGTTCCCGGTTTCGGATCTGCCCAGCTCTGGGCATTAGGGCCATTTGGGGAGTGACCCAGTGGATAGAAGATCTCTCTCTCTCTCTCTCTCTCTCTCTCTGCCTCTGTAATTCTGCCTGTCAAATAAATAAATAAATCTTTAAAGAAAAAAAAAAAAGACTGTAAGAGAGGGACCCAAGGGCCAGTCTTCAAGCTGCGCTTGTATAGCTGCCACACTGTTGAATTTATATTGGATGTGGCTGATAAGATTAAAGAGAGCAAGGGGCCGGTTCCGTGGTGCAGTAGGTTAATCCTCCGCCTGCAGCACTGGCATCCCATGTGGGTGTTGGTTCTAGTCCCGGCTGCTCCTCTTCCAATCCAGCTCTCTGCTGTGGCCTGAGAAAGCAATGGAGGATGGGCCAAGTGCTTGGGCCCTGCAACCACAAGGGAGACCAGGAAGAGTCATCTGGCTCATGGCTTCGGATTGGCGCAACACTGGCGATAGCAGCCATTTGGGGAGTAAACCAACGGAAGGAAGACCTTTCTCTCTGTCTCTCCCTCTCACTGTGTGTAACTCTGTCTCTCAAATAAATAAATAAAATCTTTAAAAAAGAAAATAAATAAAGAGAGCAAAAGCTCCCAAAAGGCACCTGTTGGTGCCACCAGGCATTTTATTGTCACAGCAATGGGGTAGCAAATTACAAGATCAAACTTACACATTTTAGAAAGGACTTCTGGCTACAGTTGAAGGACTGGGTTGGAGGTTGCATGCCATGGAGACTTTTGGGAAGCTGATTGATCAGCCCTCCAGACCGAAGCCCAGAAGAGCTGGGCTTGGCAGGGGCTGTGCAGGCCGAGGGGGAGAGAGGACTTTGAGAGGAGGACCCCTCCCAGAGGGAAAGAACTTTCTACCAGAGGCAGAGCTGAGGACTAGGGGCAAGACCCCCTGATTCCCAAGGGTTTGTGCGCTACTGGGAAGCCCAGCTATGCCCATAATATATAAAGGGCAGACACACCAGGGAACCAGGTTTCCTGAATTCAGGACGAAGCAGCTCACCTGTGCCTCATGGCATGGTGAAGTGCATTATGGGGGCGAGCTGGAGGAGAACCAAGTGAGCCTGCAGATCTAGCTGGTGAATGCCAGGCGGGGTGGCGTTCAAGAGCTCAGGGCTCTGGGCCAACTCGCATCACTAAGGTACTATGGAATGAGTGGCACAGGAGTTGAGTCCTCACCAGGATGATCATACATCCATCCAGGCCTGGTTCTTTGGGAGGGTTCAGTGAGATGATGTCTTTGTAGCCACAAATTTGTAAAAAGTTAAAGGACTCTGAGATGCATGGTGTTGTAGAAAACGTATCTGGAAATAACTTTGTTGCTCAAAGAGAAGCAGGTGCCCTGGAATCTGGGTGCGTGTGTGAAGTTCACCGGCGTTCACCTCCCCTTCGGCCTCGGCTTCCTCCCCTCCTTGAGGCTTCCCTTTGAAGCTCAGAGCAGCTGTTGCCGATGCAAGGCCAGAATGGCCAGGCTCGGCTACTCGCTCAGAGGCAGAGGTGGTATCCGAAGCCACCCATCTGGAGGTGGTGGAATTTCTTCATTCTCTGGTGTTTGGAGGGGCTGGGCGTCCAGGGGCCCACCGTGAGGTCTGGGTCATGCCGGAAGGCCCACTGCCCATTCCTCTGGCCAAGAGCTCTGTGCTGACCACAGCCAAGGCCAGTGTTCGTGAGCCAAAGGGACTGCCCTCTGTCCAGGGAAGCATTGTGAATTCCAGGAACAAAAGCAAAAATTAAGAACAGAGCAGGGAGGGAGGAAAGAGTGAAATCTTCTTCCAGGTCTCCCATGCAGGTGCAGGGGCCCAAGGATGTGGGCCATCTTCCATTGCTTTCCCAGGCCACAGCAGAGAGCTGGATTGGAAGTGGAGTGGCCGGGTCTCAAACCGGTGCCCATATGAGATGCCAGTACTGCAGGCAGTGACTTCACCTGTCACACCACAACGCAGGGCCCCAACACGTGCTTAAGAATTCAGAGTGATGTGGAACTGAAGGGTTTGTAGACTCTCTGGTCGTGAACAAAGCCCCCAGGATGTGCCATGGTCTCCCAGAGCCCAGGGGCACATAAACCCATACATGAGCTCCCGTGTCTTGTTGGCATGATCCTCGCCAAACAGGATCAGATTGTTCCTAAACCAGAAGAGGAGGCGACATGGAAGAAGAAAAGCTATCTCAGAAGAAACGAAAGAAGCAAAAACGTACGGCTTGGGAATAAATTCGGCATAAAATAAACGCAAGTTAAAAGAAGACAGTCTGAGATCCAGGCGGCCTCCAGAGGCGGGTTTCCTCTGAGGCCTCTCTGTGTGGCCCGCGGGCAGCTGTCTCCTCCCTGGGCCTCCATGGAGCCCTCCGTGTGTGTGTGTGTGTGTGTGTGTGTGTGTGTGTCTGTGTGTGTGTGTCTGTGTCCCAATCTCTTCTTGTAAAGACACCAACCACAGGGGATCCAGGCCCACCCGCGTGTCCTGATGTTAAGTTACTTGATGTGCTGGGGTAGGGACCTCAGTGTAAGATCTGGGGGAACATGGTTCAGTCCATGTGTTGCCCTCAGCCCGGGGGCCTCCCGTCCAGCTTGGGTGAAGGTCACCGCTCCCAACCACAGCCACAGACACAAGCAGGTTGCCAAGGGCTGTGAATGCCCAGTCCTTACAGGGAGCCCACCGTTCACTCCTTGCCTGTCCCGGGCCACATCCTGGGGAGCTCCAGGCACCAGGCACGCTGGCCACGCTGTTGCACCGCTCCTGGTACTCCCTGCGCCCCCTGCAGGTGGCTCAACCCATGCCCCTCCCTGCTAACAATGCAAGGCTGCCGGGCCTGTGCGTTGCAGCCCCTCTGAGCTGGTCCCTGCACCTTCAACGCCTCCCAGCGTCTTCCCTACCGCCCTCGAGGAGTTTTGCTCTTCAGCGCTCCATACTGCTGGTGATTCTTCTCCTGGGGAGCCCTGGCCACCCACCCAATTGAGACAGAGAAGAGGCAGCAGGTGGGCAGTGGCATGGCCGGGAGCGTGGCCCCTTCCCCACCGCCCTCTGTGATGGGAAGAGGCCTTTGACTGCCTTTGTCCCACTTGGGCCTGGGAGGAGCTGTGTACCTCCCTTCCTCCACCCTTATCTGGAGAAGGGGGGCGCCCCAGATGTTTCCTTTCACCCAGACAGTGGCCAGCGCCCTTCCCCCCAACACATACACACAGGAGGGCCAGGGTCCTCCTGTTGCCAGGCCCAGGGTGGATGGAGAATTCCCCCAGTCCTGGCTCCTGTCTCTCTTCACTCCTCATTCCATCTGGAGCCGCCATTCTCATCTTATCATCTGGACGGATGAGGATTTCGGGTTAAAAGGAGCAGGGTCCCTTTAAAGTTGAACCGCCTGGGCCAGATGCCCAGGGGTATTTTCAGCCTGCAGACCTAGGTAGAGATAGGAGCAGTTGTCAGACTGGAGCCAGGCCTGGTTGCGCCCCTGTGGAGGGCACACATTTCCCTACGATTATTTTGTAGTTAGAAGAATGAGCCATTGCAAAGCCAATGAGCCTTACCGTCTCATCTTTGTCAACGAGTATTTCTGTTTCTATGTGAGTCATCGCTGCACTGAAGGTTTTCCAGCCATTCTTTGTTATTCCTTGTGCGTCTCCGCATGTTAAAACATTTGCCCTAGGAACCCACTTTGTTAGTTTTGCACCTTGTGATATACTTCAACTTCTCTCTGAAAGTCTGTATTCAGATGGCTTCTAATTTTCCACCTCTGTAAATAGTGCTGCTATGGACAGTTATAAACAACTTCCTTCTTTATTTACTTGGTGTATATTCTAAAAATAGACAAAGCATTTTTGAGCTCTGTTACATAGTCCCAGATTATTGTCTCAAAAGAGGGCAGAAGTAATTAATATGTAATGCTAACAGCCTATTTCTTTGTTAATTTTTGTTTAGATTTATTTGTTTATTTGAAAGCAGAATTACACAGAGAGAGAAGGAGAGGCAGAAGGAGAGGGAGAGAGAGAGAGAAAGAGAGAGAGAGGTCATCCATCCTCTGGTTCACTCCTCAGTTGGTCGCAATGCCTGGCCAGAGCTGCGCCTATCCAAAGCCAGGAACCAGGAGCTTCTTCCAGGTCTCCCACGTGGGTGCAGGGACCCAGGGACTTGGGCCACCATATACTGCTTTCCCAGACAACAGCTAAGAGTTGGAGTGGAAGCAGAGCAGCCGGGACCTAAACCAGTAGCACCAGCCCGAAGGGTTCACACTCTTGTGAGATGGACAGGTGTTTAAAGGTAGTGAAGTAAAGTGCTATGGCACAGGTTTGCATGTGGTGGTTGTGATGACACAACCCAGAGGAGCCCTTGGGAAGGCTTCTTGGAGGAGACAGCAAGGAGCTGGGTGTTGAATGATGAAAATAGCCGTGCGGGCGGAGAAAATAGAGATCAAGGCATGTGAGGAGGGGTAGCATGTGCAAAGGCACAGAGGCATGGAATCGCGCAGTGTGTTCAGAAGGCAACAAGAGCTTCAAGGTGGGAGAGCAGAGACCAGGGTTGAAATCCCAGCCACATCACAGCCCTGTCTCCTTGGACCAGCTTTTTAGCCTAAGTTCCTAGTCCAGTGAGCCTAACACGAGGATTGCAATGCCTGGCTGGCTGAGGAAGTGGATGTGAGGATGTGATAGACTAATCTTCATTAAGCATTAAGCACAGTACCTAGCCTATTGTAGGTGTTCAATAGGCGTAACCGTCTAGGCATAACCATCCTTAGGGATGGCCTTGAGTTCTATGCTAAGATGTTTTGATTCGCCAGTAGATACTGTCCAATAGGAAAACCAAGCAAAGATGTGATCAGACTTTTATTTGAGAAAGACATTGATGGCAGCAGAGAATAGACCAAGGAAAGAAACTGGACAGGTGACCTACAGCCAAGGGAGAGATGAGCCTGCAGGTCACTGGCCACAATGAGGAGGAAGAAGCCAGCTTGGAAGTACATGTGGCAGACAGAAGAGCCGGGCTTGGTGAGCTGTTGTTGTGGGAAGGCAGGAGAGAGCAGAGTCTGATGCTTCCTGATTGTCATCCCCAAATCTGCTGGCCTTGAGCGCCGCCGGCTCTGAGCTCTGCACGTCCAGCGATGGCATCCTCTCCAGACGGGCCTGCTCCGACTGCTCTTCGTGCCTCCCAGGGACTGGCTTCCCAGGCCTGGGGAGACAGCAACAGGAGCCTCTTGTTTCTAAAGCTGGGTGGAGGCTCCACCTCTCCCCCAAGGAAATGAGCTCAGCTTCCCCAAACTCTCTCTCCTGCAAAAGACGAGTCAAGCTTGGAGACTTGGAACCTGCTCCGGCGCCTCACTGCTGGCTACCCTCGAGCACTGCCTGCCTTGGGCTGCTGCAGTGCATGGCCCAGGCCCATCGCTGCCCGCGGAGGGGTGGCCCACCAGAGGGCTGCGCTTTGCAGAGAGGAAATAGCTCAAAGCAGATACCGCTTTGTTTGTTTTCCCTGCGAAGAAAAGAGACATTTTCCTCTCCTGTTCTATTTATTTTTAGGCAACAGGCAGATAGTTTTAATCCCTCTGGCTTCCTGCCATATGCAGGTGTTTCCTTTGGTGCTGCTGTCAGAAAGGACAGAGCCCATGACATCATCTGCATCGTTCCTGAGGTTCCTAAAATGTCTCCTGATGTGACCTGCACCAGGCGAGGGGAAGCCACCATTCCTCCCCGGCCTGCTGTGCGCCCCTCACCACTCTCCTGGTGGCACGGCGGGGTCTCTCTTCTTTGTTATTCCTAGGCCATAGCAGACAGGTGGATTGGAAGAGGAGCAGCCAGGACTTGAACCGGCACCCATATGGGATGCCAGCACTGCAGGCAGCAGCTTTACCCACTACACCACAGTGCAGGCCTCAATACTTTTTTTTAACCACAAAAGGGGGGGGCAATGTTGTGCATACACTACAACATGGAAGGAAAGGTCACGTTCTTTGTCCACCAGAGCAGCCCACTGTGGGAACTCCTTTTATAAAGTTAAGACGCTGTCACTAAAACAACATCATCTCGCTCAGTTTATGTGTTTACAGTACACATGGATGTTGGAAGCCTCACATCTGTCTTTTAGAAGGAGTGGAGCAAATATTTACTGCATATTCTTGTTGCATAACTCGTCTTTTAATCCTCCCAGCCGGGTATCACTAACTCGTTGCACCAACCAGGAAAGTGAGGCTGAGAATGGTTCAGGGTGTCTCATAGCTGTTGGGGTGGGGGGGACCCGAACCCAGATCTTTCCAGCCTATCTGCAGCTCTCCATCAGAATCCTCCTTAGCAATGCCTTCAAGATTCTTTATTAATTATTCAAGAGCTTTCATTTATTTCCATCCTATTTGAGATGCAGAGAGAAGGACAGAAAGAGAGAGACAGTGAGAGAGACTTTCCACCTCCTGACTTACTCATTCACTCTCCAAATGCCCACAAGAGTTGGGTCTGGGCCAGGTGGAAGCCAGGAGCCAAGAACTCCATCCAGGTCCCCCACACAGGGGGCCTGGGACCCAAGTTCTTGAGCCATCATTCAGTGTCTCCCAGGGAGTGCGTTAGCGGGAAGCCGGAATCAGGAGTGGAGCCGGAACCTGAACCTAGGCACCGGATATGAGATGTGGACACCCCGCATGATGCCTTAACTGCGGGGCTAAACTCCCACGCAGTATTAAGAACAATGATACAGTGACATAATCATTAAAAATAAATTAATATATTAAACCAAAAGACACCTCCTGGTGTGGACCAGGAAAATGGGTACAATCAGACAGAAGCATTCTTCCCACAAAGCAGAAGCAGCAAACGGATGTTACATATTTTTAAAATTTTATTTATTTACTTATTTTTTAGATTTTTTAAAAATTTATTTTACTTGAGGCCGGCGCCACGGCTCAATAGGCTAATCCTCCACCTTGTGGCACCAGCACACCGGGTTCTAGTCCGGGTCGGGGCACCAATCCTGTCCCAGTTGCCCCTCTTCCAGGCCAGCTCTCTGCTGTGGCCCGGGAATGCAGTAGAGTATGGCCCAAGTGCTTGGGCCCTGCACCCCATGGGAGACCAGGAGAAGCACCTCGCTCCTGCCTTCGGATCATCACGGTGTGCTGGCCCCAGCATGCCATCCAGGGCGGCCATTGGAGGGTGAACCAACGGCAAAAGGAAGACCTTTCTCTGTCTCTCTCTCTCTCTGTCTCTCTCTCTCTCTCTCTCTCTCTCTCTCTCTCTCACTAGCCACTCTTCCTGTCAAAAAAAATTATTTTACTTGAAAGTCACAGTTACACAGAGAGAGAAGCAGAGGCAGAGAGAGAGAGGTCTTTCATTCACTGGTTCACTCCCCAATTGGCTACAACGGCCAAAGATGCGCTGATCTGAAGCCAGGAGCCAGGAGTTTCCTCCGGGTCTCCCACGTGGGTGCAGGGGCCCAAGGACTTGGGCCATCTTCTACTGCTTTCCCAGGCTATAGCAGAGAGCTGGATTGGAAGTGGAGCAGCCAGGTCTCGAACTGGTGCCCATATGGGATGCAGGCGGCGGCTTTACCTGCTTTGCCACAGTGCCAACCCCAAACTGGTGCTGCATTTAACTGTTGGGTTAAACGCAGCAGGCAGCATCTCCCTCCCCACACTGAGGTTCTCCTGCTTTTCTTCAATTGAGCTGATGTCTTTTAAAAAAAATCAACATATCGTATTGAAATATCAGGATTTTAATCTGTTGAACAATCAGATCATTTGGTGATGGTGGGCCTTGAATGATGTTTTGAAAAGTGACCCAGTTTGACGGTCAGGGGTCACCTCCACCCACCCCTTACCTTGCCTGCCTGGCCTCTGAAGGCGCTGAACCTTGCAAAGCTCCCCATCAAACGACGAGGGGAGCAGGAGGCAAAGATGCCCAGGATCAGAATGGGACTCACACACTGGGGAGGTCTTCGTCCCTCGCCTGCTTTGAAGCGGGTCGTTGTCAAGCTGCTTCCTCTGGATTTGCATCATGGACACGGAGGGTAGAAATGGATTTCACAGAAGGAAGGACGGCGTGTTGTGTTCAGAGTCGGACAGGATGCACTTTGGACCCAGTTCCACTCCCCCAACGTGTGAGCGTGGGGGAAGCTACTTTGTCTGTGTTTCTAAGATGGGGCTCACAGCACAATAATGCGTCCTGCATGGGACTGCGGAGAGAACTAAGTGAGCTGTTTTGTCTGAGATGTGCCTGGCACACGGGTAGGCACTCGGTCCATGTTCATTCCTGTCTTCTCCGCTTTCTAAAAACTGAGGCCAGGGCCCCCTGAGACATGGCTTGTTTACAGGCAGGGACGGAAGTGAGTCTGGGCAGAGTGGTCACAGACCTACAGAATCAGGGGTGTGAGGTCTACAGGAAATCACCCGTGTCCCCACCTCCTTCCTCCTGGTGTCTGGTTTCTCTAAGAGCACTTGCTTACATGTGGAAGGGACCCGGGCCATGTCCTTGCACAGAGAGCAGTAGGGGACAGCAAGGGGGCAGCGTTTAAAAAATGTGTTTTTATCTACTGCACAGCGAGCAGATTGGCCAAGATTTAGTAAAACTCACACCTCCTCAAAACAGCTTCAAGGTGCGTATATTCAGTTCATTAATGAAGTGTCTAAATGGGGTTGTTAGTCACTTGTCTCCTCGTCTCCTTCTTGCTGGGCGCGGGTGTCCGGTGATGCTGTGAGAAGACTGACAGCTCACTCACTCCAGTGTTGTCTCCCAGATGTGTGTGTCAGGCTCAAACAAGACTCCCAAAGGATTCAGAGAGCACACCTTGAAATGCTCAGTGTTTTCAAAAAATGTTTCTTCACTTACGTTGTTCATATTCTACGTCGTGGCAACTCCCTTTCTTTCTCCCTTGAAAATATATCACCGGCAGCCCCATATGTATCAGTTCTGGTTTGCTCAGGCAAACACACGCACACATGTTGGTACACGCCTGAGCTGGCATCAAGCACACTGGGTTTACATACCAGTGTTCCTTGTCGTGTGTTTCCCCCAGACCAGCTCCCTTCTTCAACGCCCCACCCCTCTGTGGAACACCTTGCATCCATGTAGCTGTGTCAATAGTGACATGTATGAGGGAGCCTCAGAAGCTTCGTGGAAAATGCATAGTATCTGAATGCCATTTTCCCATGATCTTTCTGGAGTACCCCCATACATGATATACCTAAAAGCATGGATCTGCATAGATGCACACACACACACACACGTGTACAGGTAGGTTTTGTAGTGGTTGCTTTATAAACCTGGGATCCTCTTGTGCGTACTTTGCGTCTTACCAGTTCTGCTGTCCAGTTTCCATGGAAGTTTCAGATGCTCCAGCTCAGCCCCCTTACTGGTTTCACAATAGCCCGTTACGCGGCTGGACCGCCGTCTGCAGTGTTTGGCTGCCGTAAACAGTGCCGTAACCACCCGCATGCCTTCGTAGACTGAAGCGTTTATGTCCATGCGTAGATTTCCAGGAGCGCAGGCCTGAGCCAAAGGCTTTGTGTCCTCTGGCTTAGTGGATGTTGCCAGATCACTGTCCCAAAAGGCTGCAACAACTCACGTTACTTCCAGCAATTCCCCCATGTCCCCAATAGCAGTAACAAGTTCTCCCTCCCTTTCTCTGTCTCTCTCTTTCTCTCTCTTTAAAAAGACTTATTTGTCTATTTGAAAGACAGAGTTAGAGAGTCTGCCATTGCATCCTGTGTCCCAGCTAAGTAGTCTCCGTTTGCCTTCAAAATACTGTGAACCCCAGAGCCAGGTGTGGGAATCCAGCAAAGCATGCTGGGAACTGTGGTCACTGCCGCCTGCGACCGCAGCCCGTCCCCCGCCAGGTCCTGTAGCTGATGCCCGGCTGGAAGTCCCTCCCTCCAGGGCTCAGCCTCTGCCTTCTCTTCCTCCCCCTGCTTTTCCTTACATGGACTTTTTCCTTCCATTTTCCTGGCTGTCTTCTGTGTGTTACCCCTCTCTCTGGCGGGACAGATGGAATGGCCCCGAACTCTCCATGCCCTTGTCCAGGGCCTCCCAGGGTGACAGGGTCCTTTCCTGCCAACTCAGCCTGCTCAGCCACCCCTCCCTGGACACGCAGCCCCTCCCCACTGAAGGGTGCTGGCACCACTGTGGGGGCTTCCTGAGTGCCTCCTCTTGGTTTACGTGGTAAGAATGCAGGACAAGTATTTTCCCTAAAATAAGCTCCTTACTGTATTTTGCACCATCAGGAGAGATTCCAAATTCCTTGGTGTCATTCCTAAGTGTCTATTGGGCACTTACTGCCCTTTCATGTACTCTCCTTTGATGCTTATGCAAGCCTAAGAGTTATTACCCCTCCTTACAGGTGCCTCTCAATGTTATTTATTTATTTAAAGTTTATTTGTTTATTTGAAACACAGAGTTACAGAGAGAGAGAGAGAGAGAAACAGAGACAGACTGAGGGAGAGAGAAGTGTCTTCCATCTGCTGGTTCAATCCCCAAATGGCCACAACGGGTCAGGCCAAAGCCAGGAGCTACACCTGGGTCTCTCACATAGGTGGCAGGAGCTGAAGGACTTGGGCCATCTTCTGCTGCTTTCCCAGGCACAACAATAGGGAGCTGGATCAGAAGTGGAGTAGCCGGGACTCGAGCCAGCATTCATGTGGGATACCGAGTCATAGGCAGCCTCTGAAATTTCCAGAGGTCAAATTGCCTGCCCCTTGGCACATAAGCAGACTGGAGACATGCTTCCTCCGGCAATAACAGAGAGCTGGGTGGGAAGTGGAGCAGCTGGGACTCGAACCAGCGCCCATATGGGATGACAGCACTGCGTATGGCGGTTTTGCCCACTACACCACAGCACCAGCTCCTTCTTGATTCACTCTTGTCCTTACCTTTGCTTCCTATGTCCCCAGCCGCTGCCACCTTCAGCTGAGCAGGGCTCAGAGCCTAATTTCTCTGTGCTCACTCATCACCTCCAGATGTATTGAACTTCCTCTGTGTGCCATCAAAATGTAGATGATCGAATCTTCCTAAGTCTCTCTTGCTTTAAAATACCTGTGGGAGCAGGGTACTGGCCTAGTGGCTAGGATACCCATGTCGCACTTCGGAGTACTTGCATTCAATTCCTGGCTCTGGCTCTTGAATCCAGCTTGCTGCTAATGCAGGCCCCAGGAGGTAGTCATGATGGCCGAAGTCGCTGAGCTCCTGCCACCTACATGGGAGACCTGGATTGAGTTCCTGGCTCCTGTGGCTGCAGCCTTGGCCTAGCCCCAGCCGTTGCAGGGATTTGGAGAATGAACCAAGGGATGGGAACAGTCTCTCTCTCTCTCTCTCTCTCTCTCTCTCTCTCTCTCTCTGTGTGTGTGTGTGTGTGTGTCTCTCTCATATACACACAATTTAAATATAATAATAAAAATAAAGCACCTGCAACTAAGAGAAGTCCCTGCTCAGCTACTGAGCAGGTTCCCACCCCAGGGCAGGCCAGTTCCTAGCCGTATTAAGTAAACCAGTGGAAGATAGGCATCGTAAGTATCGAGGGGTTGTTGAGGGAGATGTTTGGTTATTTGTTTGTAATACCCGTTAGTTTATGTGATACTTTCCCAACACACACACTCTTTCACTTATTTTCCTAATGATCTCCTATGGCGGATGCATCCCCATTTTATAGAAGAGGCAAATGAAGTCTGGAGGAGGCAGGCAGCTGGTGCCATAGCCTTTCCATGGGCGGCAGATCTGGGCCTGGACCTTGCACGTCTCACGCCATGGCCTGCTCCCATGCTGCACCGCGCAGCCTGTGTCTGGAAGTCAGGCTCGCTGGGCATGCCAGCTCCCTCCTAACAGGCACATACTGACCCTGGCGTGGAAATGCACACCATTTCTGCCCTCTGCTTTCTGCGGGGCCCAGAAGGTCCTGTTGCCAACCCAGAGGCTCTCTGTGTGAAGCAGGCTGGCAGCCACTGGGAGTGCAGCTGTCTCTCCTGGAAAAGCCTCGGTGGCCGCCATCCCAGGCTCCCTGCAGGTGACTAGGAAGTAGGTGTGGTGCGCTGGGGCCCTGGGACAGAGTGTGCTCAGTGCTCTGCTGGGAGGACTGTAACAGCCAGCGTGGTCTGCACAGCCACAGAGTAGGAGCCTGGGACCCCCTAGAGGGAGCAGCACTGCTCCCCCCACGCAGCTCAGAGAGCAGTAGTGAGGAGCACCGTCTGATTCCACTCTTAAAGGCGTATTTATTTATTTGAAAGGGAGAGAAATCTTCCATCTTCTGGTTCATTCCTCCAAATGGCTGCAACAGCCAGGG
Organism: Sylvilagus floridanus; assembly: GCA_949820135.1. Lineage (NCBI taxonomy): Eukaryota > Metazoa > Chordata > Mammalia > Lagomorpha > Leporidae > Sylvilagus > Sylvilagus floridanus. The sequence continues at coordinate 129,092,499 of OX463225.1, forward strand.
TTGGGCCAGGCCAAAACCAAAGAGCCAGAAATCCATCCAGGTCTCCCACTTAGGCAGCAGAGGCCCAAGCACTTGGCCCATCTTCCACTGCTTTCCCAGGTGCATTAGCAGGGAGCTTGGATCAGAAGTGGAGCAGCCGAGACTTGAACTAGCAACCTTTCAGGATGCCCGTGTCTCAGGTGGCGGCTTAACCCTCTGCGCCACAGCGTCTGGTCCTGTGCGTTGGAACCTTGAAGCTCTCAAGCCAGCCAGAGGGCTGGGCCTCCTAGCGCTCCATTTTCTTAGCATCCCTGAGTTTCCACACAGAGTTTGTCCCAAAGCTTGCATGAATTTTATTAGATTGTCTAAAACCTGACTCATCTGCATAAGAAAGAGAACCCAAGTGGCCTGCATTTTTTCTACAGCAAGCAGAAGGGGCTTGGGAAACACGCTTGGCAAACCCATTTCACAGATGAGGAAACAAAAGGGCACCGAGGGACAGGGAGTTCACACTGCTCTGACCTGGGGTCAGTGGCCTGGGGTGCCCCCGGGATGCTCAGTTCTGGAAATAACTCATCTGGATCTTCCCTCCTGACTCTGCACCATTTGCAGCCCTGTGTGTTCCCTGGAGAGTTATGTGGGTCATTCACCCACAGCAGCCCCCGAGGGCCTGTGCTCTCATTTGGGAAGTTATCCTGGCTGGGCCTGGACCTGCAGGGACAGGCCTCGCCTTCCAACCCTGGCCGCACCCGTGGTGCAGCTACCCAAGGGGCGTTCCTTTGATGAGTGCTTCCCAGGGCAGGCACTGGTTGCGAAGCGAGACTCCCCCTCGCTTAGAGAAGTCAGAAGCGGGCTTCCCTCTGCCTGTATCGCTCGACTCCTCCTCCTCTGTCTGAAGATGTCCCAGAAAGCCCAATGCGTGAACAGCCCTGCTCTGAGCTGGCGTCCGCATGGACAGAGGCCAGGTTCACGGTCCAGTGATGCTGCCTGCTCTTGCCTGTGATTACCCAGGCATACACTCCCATTCGTGAATTCCTTAGACACTAAAGACGAAGTGCCAGCCCATCTGGTCTGCCGACTTGTTCTGCAAGATAGGAATGAAAATGATTTCACGTATCAGATCCCCACCAGCCCCTGGCAGTTCTTCAGGGCCCGACTGGCAGCCACAGCCTGGCATCCCACAATGCAGCGACACCTACTGTGTGCTAAGCGGCGTCTTGGGTGACAACTACAATGGCTGAAGTGGGGTGGAGGTTGTCCGTGTCCAGGCCACTGCGCTCAGGCTGTACATGTGTGATCTCATTAGGGCTTTGTCCCCAGCCCCTGGCATCAGTGCTGTTGTAAGACTTGTTTTGCCGGTGGCGAAACTGAGGCTTGGCAAGGTCACGTGTCGTACCCAAGTTCATATATGGGCTAAAAAGGCAGAGTTGGGAGGCCAGCGCTGTGGGCATAGTGGGCTAAGCCACCGCCTGCAGTGCCGGCACTGTATCCTATATAGGTTCCAGTTCATGTCCCAACTGTTCCACTTCCAATCCAGCTCTCTGCTATGGCCTGGGAAAAATAGAAGACAGCCCAAGTCCTTGGGCCCCTGCACGCCATGGGAGACCCAGAAGAAGCTCCTGGCTCCTGGCTTCAGATCGACCCAACTCTGGTCATGTTAGCCACTTAGATAGTGAACCAATGAATGGAAGACCTTTCTCTCTGTCTCTTTTCGTCTGTAATTCTACCTCTGAAATAAATAAATAAAATCTTTAAAAAAAAAAAAAAAAGCAGAGTTGGAATGTGGACCCAAACTGTCTCATTAAACAGGATCTCTTGGCACCCAGGGACCTTGTATAGGGCGTTATCACCCACATTTTACAGGGGAGACTCTGAGCGGGCAGTGGCTGGAGATCCCACACCCAGAGGTTGCACAAGCCCGGGCCTGTGAAGCTGTTTCCCTGCAGGAGTCTGGGTGGCAGCCCTGGGCTGGTGGGGGCCGACCTCCTGCAGCCACAGTACCTGCCTGCCTGCCAAGGCCTCGGACCATAAGAGTGCGCATCCGGGGACTAAGCAGGTCCCCTGGTCAAGGCATAGGAAGGGAGACCTCATGCAAGCAGCCTGCACCTCAGCCTTTGTGCTTAAACCATGAAGAGCACTTACAAAACTGCCCACTCACCTCTTTGAGATAAAAATTTGCACCCAGTAAAACTCACCCATCCTACTGTACAGTGTGATGAGTGTTGACCAGTGGATACAGTCCCACAGCCACCACTTCGAGACCCAGCTCACAATCACAGTAGGGAGCATTTCCATCAGGCCGGAAGCTCCCGGCGTTCCTGGCCGCCAGTCTCACACCCCCTCCCCTGGTCCCGGGCCATCGGTGACCTGCTCTCTGCTGTTCCAGCTTTGCCTCCTTCAGGATGCTGTGCGGATGGAATCACACCGGAAGTGTTCAGAGACTGATTTTTTTTTTAAGATTTATTTATTTATTTGAAAGGCAGAATTACACAAAGAGAGAAGGAGACACAGAGCAAGAAAGAGAGGTCTTCCATCTGCTGGTTCACTCCCCAACTGGCCACAATGGCTTGAGCTGTGCCAATCCAAAGCAAGAACCTGCAGCTTCTCCTGGATCTCCCACACGGGTGCAGAGGCCCAAGGACTTGGGCCATCTTCTACTACTTTCCCAGGCCAACAGCAGAGAACTGGGGCTCGAACCAGCACCCATATGGGATGCTGGCGCTGCAGTTGGTGGCTTTACCTGCTACACCACAGCACCAGTCCCCAGAGCCTGACTGTTTTTCACTGGGCATAACGCTTTTGAGATCTGTTCATGTTATAGAACATTATCAGTGGCTCATTCCTTTATATTGCTGAGCAGAATTCCAGGAGACGCACAGAACAGTTTGTTTATCTGCTCACCAGTTGATGGACATCTGGGCTGTTTCTAGGCCTTGGCTAATACTAAGAAGCCTCTTCGAAGGTTTGTGTGTGAGTCTGTATGTATGGACATATGCTTTTGTCTGTCTCGGACAAACACCTAAGAGGGACATGGCCGGACCATAGGTAGGTGTATGCTTCATGTCATGAGAAGCTACTGAGATCCTTTTCAAGTGGCTACACCACTCAGTGCTCCTATCAACAATGTACAGCAAGTGCCTCCTCATACTTGGGAAGTTTCTGTTATTTTAACCATTCTCATGGGCATGTGATGTTATCTCCTAGGGTCTTAGTGTGCATTTACCGAAGGGCTGGTGTGCTGCTCAGACATTCCTGTGTCTTCTTTGGTGAAGTAAATGTTCAACTCCTTTGCCTATTTTTTATTTTTTTTAAAGATTCACTTATTTATTTGAAATTCAGAGTTAGAGGATCAAAGGCAGAGGCAGAGAGAGAGGTTGTCCACCCACTGGTTCACTCCCCAAATGTCCACAATGGCCAGAGCTGGGCCAGTCTGAAGCCAGGAACCAGGAGCTTCTTCCAGGTCTCCCACACTGGTGCAGGGGCCCAAGCACCTGGGCCATCTTCCACTGCTTTCCCAGGCCACAGCAGAGAGCTGGATTGGAAGTGGAGCAGTCAGTACTAGAACCAGCGCCCACAGGGACGCCAGCACTGCAGGAGGCAGCTTTACCTGCTATGTCACAGTGCTGGTCTCCTTTGCCCATTTTTTATTACTGAACCTCAAAATGTAAACTCTCAAATTCTTGTAATTACTGCTGGAGGTTGTGTGATGCTGAAGTTGGGAGCACAGACGTTTGTCGTCCATGTTAGTAGCTATGCTATGAATAGCTGTAGCTATAAATTTTAGCAGCTATGCAACCCTGGAGCAGGTACTTGAGCTCTCTGAGTTGCAATTTTTTTCATCAGTTAAATGGAAATGATTGGGGTTGACACTGTGGCATAGAAGGTGGGGCTCTGCCTGCAGTGCCAGCATCCCATATGGGTGATGTTCAAGTCCAGGTTGCTCCACTTTGAGTCCCAGCTGCTCCACTTCCAACCCAGCTCCTTGCTAATGCTCCTGGGAAGGCAGCAGAAGATGGCCCACGTACTTGGGTCCCTGCATCCATGTGGGGGACCCCGAAGAAGCTCCTGGCTCCTGGCTTCCGCCTGGCCCAGCCCCAGCCTCTGCAGCCATTTGGGCAGTGAACCAACAGATGGAAGAGCTCTCTCTCCTTCTCTCTCTGTATCCCTGCCTTTCGAACAAATAAATAAATCATTTATAAAATCCAGCAGAGCTTCCTTTTAAAAAATTTTAATATATATCCAAGTCTCCCATGTGAGTGGCAGGGGCCCAAGCACTTGGGCCATTGTCCACTTCTTTCCCAGGCACATTAGCAGAGAGCTGGATCAGAAGTGGAGCAGTGCGGGACTTGAACCAGAGCTCATATGGGATGCTGGTGAGCAATTTAACCTGCTGTGCCACAACACTGGCCCCCGGTAGAGCTTTCAATGAAGCCATTCAACTCTGTTGGATGATTTTCCTTTTTTTTAAAGAGTGGGTTGCAGAAAAGGATGGAAACATAAACAGCTTCAAGGCCCCTTAGGTCCGGTCCCATCCCAGTTTGGTAGCCTTCAGAGGCAGGTGGAGCCTCCCCTGGGCTTGAGTAGGGTCCCCAGAGTTTGTGGTTCCTGCCTGGAGTGTCCCTGAGCAGCAGAGGCTTTGGAAGAGGTGCAGAGGCTGGGAGCTGTCCTTGGTGACTGAGCACAACTGCTGGGACCAGACCAGAGACATGGACATCAGCTCCTGGGGAAGACTCCACCGTAAGCTGATAACAGACCACAGCTGCCTTCTCCTCAGTTTACTCCTTAATGAAGCCGATCTGAAAATGTCAAGAAGCCCCCAGAAGTGACCCACCACTCTAGATAAAGAAATGGACACATTCTAGGTGGTTTTTAGATATGTCTTGGAATAGGCTGATTGTTGCAACTGGAACATGTAGACTCAGGAACCAAGATAAGAAATTGTCATGGATTTCTTAGCTCCAGGTGGAGACGGGAGGCTCAGCTTGCTAAGTAACAGATTGGAGAGGGGAAGATCTGGTTCTTTGTTCTCTGGTTACTGTTCCCTTGCGTGACCTTGGACAAGTCACTGAACCTTAATGGGAACATTGGAGCCTGCTGTGCTCAGAGCCATCCCTGGCAGACACTTTGTTTCCATTTTCGCCTCAAGGTCCCCATCTATATTTATCAAGCCCTGACCATGTCCGCCCAGTGGTGTTGGTTTCCAGAGGCGTCATTCATTTGTTTACCAGCATTTAGTGCCTACAGAGGGCTGAGAGGGGGCCCACGAATAACTAGGGTCTCTGAGCTCAGAGCTTACAGAGGAGAAAACTTGGCAAACCATGGACAAGCCATGTACCCTGGGTTGCAGTCATCCCAGCCTCCCTCTTTCACCTCCTCAAACACCTGTCTCGCTCGCCAAAATTTTTGTGTGAATACCACTTGGAATGTTCCTGGGCACCTGCACCCCCAGCACACACACACACACACACACACACACCCCCCACTTTGCCTGGGTCACTCCTATTTATCTCAGTGTCAGTGTCACTTCTTTGGATCAGGTTCCTTGTCACATTGTTCCATTCCTTGTTCTCTGTAGCATTAAGTAACGGACAGAAGGAAATAATGATAGTGATTGAATATATGAGAAGACATCCAAACGTTCATGGAATATGGAATGAAATGGATAGTTTGGTGCAAAAAAAATTGAAATCCATGCATGGTTTTTTCATAATGGGCATTTTCCATGAACTTTGCGAAGATTCCGCCTGTGCTTGGATTTCAACTTCTTTGCACCAAAATAAACTTATCTTTCCATTTTTCATGAACATTTTGAAGCACCCTTATCTGTCTCCCTCTATCATGAAAAGACTTGTTTCATTTTGGTCAGCTGTAACCTGAGCACCTGATGCAGAGTCTGCAGTAAAGGAAGAACGAATATGGAATGAGTGAGTCCAAGAAGTGGTAGAACAAGAGATAGGAGCAGCCTGACCAGGCTGTGTGGGGTATGGGGTGCACAGTGGCCAAGGGGAGCCTCTCAGAGGGTTTGCTGGAAGGGTCCTGGGCTGAACTGTGCCTGCAGGATGCTCCCATGCTGGGTTCCAGATTGTGAGCTCTGCCCAGTGAAGCTGTTGGAGAGTCTGCCTAGGTTTTTGTGATGTGTTTAAACCAGTTTGTGAATTCAATGATTTTTAAACACTTAAACTGATGCTCTTCTGGTGCTGTTCCAAATGCAGTTCCTGTCCTTCTTCTGCTCCCAAATTAGACACTTCCCCATGCATTAATTCCAAATGAAATCAAGGGTCAAAGATGTGGGTGGTATACATGAGAAAATCTCTAATGTTTGCTGATCATCTGATGACCCCATGACTTTGAGACATTGGAAATATCTTGATTTGGGAGCTATGGGACTTCTTATCTGGAATTTTTCAAGGATTGTAGCCAGGAGATAATAGGAAATTTGGGGGCATGTAGTTGACCTTGGTGGCTAAGATAGGGGTTAAGACTCTCACGTCACACACTGGAGTGCTTGGGTTTGATTCCTGACTTCAGCTTCCTGCTAAGGTAGACCCTGGCAAGCAGCAGCAATGACTCAAGTGGTTGGGTCCCTGCCACCGACTTGGGAGGCCTGGATTGAGCTCCCAGCTCCCGACTCTGCCCTGGTTACCCTTGGCATTTGAGAAGTGAACAAACAGGAGCTGTCTATCTCTCAACCTCTCAAAACAAAATTTTAAGTTGTTAAAAAAACAAATAGGCAATTTGATCAAGTAAAACCTTTGGTGCAGACACGAACTCATTGAAGTGGAAAAGTGGTTTCATCCAAGCTAGATAACATGAGCCAAGGCCTGTTGGCCTCTGTGGGACAAGCCCTTGGCTCTGTCCTAGGCATGCTTGAACCTGCCTGACCTGTGACTTCAGGCCAGCTCTGAACCTCTGAGGATGGGCCTAGGAACCCTCAGAAGTCACGCCTGGGGCAGGCATTTGGCCTGCTGGTTAAGATGCCAGCTAAGATGCTGTGTCCCACATCGGAGTGCCTTGGGTTATATATTTGCCTCTGGCTCTGGACGCCAGCATCTTGCAAATGCAGACCCTTGGAGGCATCAGTGACGGCTCAAGTGTTTGGGTTCCTGCCACCCATGGGGGAGACCTGGATTGAACTCTTGGCTGGATTGGCTCCTGGGTTTGGCTTTGGCCCATTCTTGATTGACACAGGTACTTAGAGAGAGGACCAGTGGGTGGGAGCTCTCTGTCTCTATCTGCCTCTGTTTCTCTCTTTCAAATTAAACAAACAACAACAAAAGAGTTAACAACCCCGGCTTCATAGTTTCTGAGACTTAAAAAGAAGAAGAAGAAATAATGTATATTTTCTGTAAAGGTGACATATCCTTTTTTAATTTATTTATTTTAAAGGCACAATTACAGAAATGCAGAGAGAGAGAGAGAGAGAGAGAGAGAGAGAGAGAGAGAGAGGTCTTCTATCCTCTGGTTCACTCCCTAGATGGCTACAATGGCCAGAACTGCACCAATCCAAAGCCAGGAGCCAGGAGCCTCTTCCAGGTCTCCCACACCGGTGCAGGGGCCCAAGGACTTGGACCATCTTCTACTGCTTTCCCAGGTCATAGCAGAGAGCTGGATCGGAAGTGGAACAGCCGGGACTCGAACTGGCACTCATAGTTGTATGTGCGCTATGCCACAGCACAGGCCCTGAAATAATGTCTGGTTGTGGCAGAGTGAGGCCCCTTAGAGCCTTTGCCCCATTTCCCCCTTATAAGTTCCGTGAAGCTGTTCTTTGATGGCCAGATAAGAGGATTCTGAGCAAGTACCCCAAAGTCACTCCAGAGAACAATCCTGCTGTCGCTCACTCTGTCCGCCTTTGGAGGAGCTACTGTGCCTCAGTTTCCTCGGTCCAGCAGGGTTAATACAATGACTCCCTCCTCTGCTTTCGTTCCGTACATGAAACGCACTCGTGCACTTGGGAGACCTGATGTGCTGGTGTCAGGTCTCTGCAGTTGTCGGAGTCATCATCGCTGATCTCTGCTGCGTGCAACGGGACCCAGGAGTCGGGGGAAAGCTTTTGCCTCCTCTCTCCTGCCAGTGCCATGCTCCAGGCCATGAACCACCGGCCCAGCGCCACACCCTGCCAATCGCAGCGTGTCCTGAAGGGGCTCCCTGCTAAGGGTCCAGCTCCAGAACTGAGCTCACACCGCGAGGGAGGTGGGGAGGGGAGACGCTGTAACTAGAGAGGCTGCAGCTGACCTGGAGGCCGGCCGGGTCCTTGGGAGACTTGTTCTAATCTTAGAAGGCGGCCCCGCTCTCCGCTGCAGCCTGGAGGCAAGTGTCCCGGACCCTAGGACACCGCACACTGCCAACCGACTCTGGCTGAAGAAGCAGGAGTGGTCCCAGGGAAGGGTGTGGATGTGGACCTGCCCTGGAGAGGAGCACCCAGGGTGGGGAGACCCTCCCTGAAACCAAGGTACCCCTGGACCGCCAGCACAAGGGCAGCACGTGACAGGCAGGCTTTGCCCCTGCTTCGGAGAGTGACAGACTATGCATTTCCTCGTTGGCCCAGGTGTGTGAGTGCCATCCCAGTCACCCGGGCCAGCTCTGCAGGGCCATTCTCCCCTTCTTCCCCTTTGCCTGGAAGAGAGAAACTCAGAGGCTTCTGGAACAACAAGATTGAATTCGATCTGCTTCTCACCACTGCACCTGCTCTGGTGGGAGGAGGAAGACAAGAGGGAAACAGCCATGCCTAACCCTGGAGAGGCCCCTGGGTCTGTGACCTCTTGTGCAGCCTTGGCTTCACCTGCTTGTCCCCAGACTGCTGTTGCCTTGTAACATGAGCCAAGTTCAATGCCAGGTTCACCTGACTCCAAAACTCCCAGGCGTCAGGCAGGGTCTGTCCTGGCCTCTCTGCTCCATTCCTGCCCCCTATCCACACCCTTTGCCACTCTTTCAGCCCTCCTCCTCCCCTGGGCTCCTCCTCTCTGTCGGTGACACCCCTGCCCACCAAGAATCCAGAGCCAGAAACCTGGGCAGCGTCTTGACTTTGCCCAGTCACTCACCCTTTTGGATGAGAGAGAGAGTCACCATTCCTTTTGGATGGCTTCTGGGGACTGTTCATCTCTGTCTCCACTGACCCCCACATCAGTCATCAGCCTCTCTAATTCTTCTCGCTCCTGAGGGGAACTCTCTGTCTAAAGCCATCCGTGAGACAGCGTTCGCTCCATGGGGCCTCGCATGCTCGGGCCCACCTCTGGGCTCAGTGACCTCTGCTGACTCTGTTCTGTTGTCCCTGTGGAGGGGGCTTGTTGGACCTCAGCCCCTCGAGGAGAAAGCTTCCCTGGCTCTGCTTTCCAAAAATCCTTAGCCTGGCAGGTGTCTAGCCAGCAGTTGGGCTGCCTGCACCCCATATCAGAGGACCTGGGTTTGATCTTCAGCTCCAGCTCCGGCTCCAGCTTTTTGCTAAAGCAGATCCTGGAGGGCGGTGGTGACAGCTCAAGCGGTTGGTCCTTGCCACCGTGTGGGAGACCTGGTTTGAGTTCCTAGTTCAGCTCCCCTGCCATTGCAGACATTTAGGGAGTGAACGAGCAGATGGGGTCTCTCTCTCTCTCTCTCTCTCTCTCTCTCTCTCTCTCTTTTTCAAATAAATAAATAAGTTTTTGATACCTACAGCCTGGTCAGCTCCCTGGCATGTAGCAGCTACTGAACAATTGCATCATTAAACTCTGCTTCTTTCATTCCCCTCTCTATGCAGGCCACTCACCCCTCTAAACCAAAACACCCCAGGCAACCCCCTAAAAATGGACCCACAGATAAAAGGTGGCTGCCTTGCAGAACTCTGACTTCGGGCTTGCAAAGTGCAGGAAGGGGTCGTGCTCACATACACAGCTAACAACCGCGCTGCTAGGGGAGCGGTGCCCGATCTCCACGGCTCTCGCAGCCAGAGGTTCCTTTCTGTCCTCTGTTTCTCTCCGGAAGTGGCAGCCCTCATCCATGTCTCAGCTCCCCGATTTCCCTCCATTCTCCTTCATGCTCACTCTTCCTAAGGCAGCTCTCCACTCCCCAGGCAGACCCAGATCCGACAAGAAGTTCAGTCCAGAGAAGGGGTCTTCTGTAACCGGGATCCGCCTTCTGAAGGAGGCTGTATCATGGTCAGCTTGCTCGTTCTTTTACTTTCCACGACAAGGTCAAGGGCTTCCAACCTGGTCTCCTGGTCTCGTGGCTCCGCATTCCCTGTCCACAGCCCATCCGTTTCTTACACCGCAGCCAGAGGGAGCTGGGAAAAAATAAATCCAAGGGTTTTGCTCTTTGGCTTAAAACTGTTCAGTGACTCCGGATAGCTGAGTCTTTCTTAACTCCCATCACTCAGCTCAGGTTTTTTTGTTTGTTTTTTGTCAGGCAGAGTTAGACAGTGAGAGAGACAGAGAGAAAGGTCTTCCTTCCGTTGGTTCACTCCCCAAATGGCTGCTACAGCCAATGTGCTGCACCAATCCGAAGCCAGGAGACAGGTGCTTCCTCCTGGTCTCCCATGCAGGTGCAGGGCCCAAGCACTTGGGCCACCCTCCACTGCCTTCCCGGGTCACAGCAGAGAGCTGGACTGGAAGAGGAGCAACCAGGACAGAATCCGGTGCCCCAATCAGGACAAGAACCCAGGGTGCCGGCGCTGTAGACAGAGGATCAGCCTAGTGAGCTGGGGTGCCAGCCAGCTCTGGTTCTTTTACCACCCTCTTGTCGGCCCCCATTGATGACCTAGGGCTCACCCAATTAATCCAGAACAATCTCCCTCCACTAAGGTCAGGTGATTGGCCAACTTCATCCTATCTGCAGAATTAACTGCCCGTTGCCTTGTACCCTAACAGAATCACAGACTCTGGAGAGAATGTGGACACCTCGGGGGGCCTTGTTCTGTCCACCACACTGGCCTGTCACACTTTAAACACTTGCTCCATTGTCCCTGCGCCTGCAGGCTGTACTCCCACAGGACCTCTCTGGGTACCTCCCGCCCAGTGTGCGTCCATGCACTGTGTCCACAGAGCCTCACCACCACCCCCCACCCCCAGGGAAGGCAAGGCAGGTGTTATTCCCATTTTACAGGTAGGAGACTGAGGCTTCAGGAGCTCATGGGACTCGGCCAGAAGCACCCAAGAAAGAAGTAGCTCCTAGATCTACTCGTGTCCCTACCAGAAACCCTCTGAGTGCTCCCCACCATGGGCAGTAGGAGGGAGTAAAACGTACTAGCAATAATCAGAATCAGAGGAAGAAAGAGAAGAGGCGAGGAGAAGAGGGGGAAGATGATGACAGGAATGCACACCTCTTTAGTATGAGCAGAACTGCCTTCCTAGAGTAGCAGAGATTCCCGCAGTAGCCCAGTGTCCCCAAGATGGATGGGAACATTTGCTGCGATAGTATCTGCATCCAGGATAATCCTTCCACACAGCAAACCCTGTAACTTCCCTGCTCTCCCTGGCCTAAGGAAGAAAACCGTAGCTCAGTCTCAGCAGAGCGGCTTCTGCTGGGCACCTCCCCTGTGCCACGCCAGCGCCAGCGCCAGCACTGAGGACGCTCACAGTGGGTGTTGCTAGGATGGCTCTGATCGTCCTGTATCCCCAGCACTGTGCCACAGGTGTGGCACAGACCTGATATGGCAGGTGCAGAGACTCAGGCTCAGAAAAGTCAAGTGACATGATCGATGTCATCCATACAGTGCATTAGTTCTGGAGCTGGACTTAAAATGTGGCAGTGCCTTACCCCGGACAAGCCCTGGACTTGTTCCCGTGGAGCTGTTTCCATCCCTCTGCCTCGTCTGTCTCCTGTTGCTGGTCTACCTCCCTCCCCTGCATTCCCACCTCTCATCTCCCCCTGTTCAGTCTTTGGAGGCCATCACTGTCACCCTAGCAGGTTCCACGATGGCTATGGATGGATGCTCATGGGTGTAGAAATGACCACCAGAAAGGATGAGGGATGCAGCAGCTATGTGTGATGCGTGGCATTTCTGGCCTCCGCCATGTCCCAGCTTCAGTGACTTCCAGGCTCCCGCTGCAGTGACAGCCAGGGCCCTCAGCTCTGTGGGTGAAGGCTGGTCCAGTGCTGAAAGAAGACAGCCCAGCGCACGGCCATCGGACCTCTTTTCTCGCCCTGTTTCCTCTGATTTTATCTCTGTGGCCTCCACGACCATCTCTATGTAGTGACTCTTTAAGCTATGTTTCCAGCCTGAATCCCTCCTCTGATCCAGATGTGTGTACTTGACCGCTTGTATTGCATCTCCACTTGGATGTCTAACAGGCATTTCCAGTTCCCATGACCGAGACAGAACTAGTCATTCCCCTCCCCACCCCACCCACATCTCTGTCCCCACAAGCCTCCCCCAACCATTCACCCCAATATCCACGTCAAACAACTTGGAGCCAGCTTCCCCTGACTCCCTACACTCAGTGCATCGGGGGCCTCCAGCTGTCTTACCTCCAAACCCTCTCCTCCTCCTCACGCCCTGGCTACCAGCCTGGTCCATGCCACCATCCCCTCTCAGCCTCATTTCTCGGCCCCGCCGCTGCTGTTTTCCTCCAGCCTCCACACACAGCCTCTCAGCCTTGTCTGCCCAGGTCCTTCGTGCACAGCCTGTCCCTGCCCCACTTTGCTCTCTCTGTCCTTCAGCCTTTGTTCCTGTCTGTGCTTCTGCTCAGAATGTCCCTCCCATTTTCCCCCCAGCTGGGATTCACCTCAGATGATCTGTCCTCAGAGCTGTGTTCCCACCGGCCACAGAGCAAGTGCCCTGTTTTATCTTTTCATAGCATGTAACAAATTGTCTTATGTATTTTTCTGGATACTAAGTTGCTTTAGAAAGTTAGTGGATCATGAATCACGTGAAAATCTCAAAAACATTTTTGCACCAAAATAAGCTTATCTTGTAAGTCAATTTTTTAAAAGATTTATTTATTTGAAAGGCAGAGTTACAGAGAGGAAGAGCCAGAGCGAGAGAGAAGGAGAGAGAGAATCTTCCATTTGCTAGTTCACTCCCCAAATGGCCACAATGGTCAGGCTGGACCAAGCCAAAGCCAGGAGCCAGGAGCTTCTTCCAAGTCTCACATGTGGTCACAGGGGCCCAGACACCTGGGCCATCTTCTACCGCTTTCCCAGGTGCATTAGCAGGGAACTGGATCAGAAGTGGAGCAGTCAGGACTTGAACCTGAATCCATGTGAGATGCCAGTGTTGAAATTGGCAGCTTAAGCCACTGCACCACAATGCCGGCCCTTTAATTCAACTTTCCATAAACTTTCTGAAGTGTCCTCGTGTATGTTTAGCATGTGCTTCTCTCGCTAGAATAGCAATTCCTGAAGGGCAAAATGCAGTCTTGCTCACTGCTACACCCCGTGGCCTAGGGCGGTGGATGCGTACTGACAAGAGACTGAACAAGTCTTGCAGCGAAGGAGCAGTCACCGTAGCCTGTTGGTGTGGCAAGAGCTGGAGCTTCAGAACCCAGAACGTTCTCATGCCAGCACGTATTAACATGAGTGACAAGTGACTTGGCAACTTCAGCCCCAGTTTCTCTTCTAGAAGAGGTAAGAACCATTGAAGACACACCAATTATGGTGAGGATGGGGGCTCCCACACAGGAGGTGCCCTAAGGAAATCAAATGACCAGCTGGCTCCCCGGGCAGTGCGCTGTCCACCCTCCCAGGATGGTACTGGGCAAACACCGGGATGAACTGGAGAATGAGGAATGGTCTGAATGCAGAGGAAGATGCTGTACCCCCGAGACTGCGTTGACCCTTTAGAAGTGACGGCTTAAGCACGAGCATGTTGGAAGGGGTTGAGCGTCTTGCACGAACAACTTTTCCATTCTGAAAGACTAAAGAAGCAAATGTGACTTCCATCCTGGAAGCACTGGCTTCTCAGCCTGTTTCTGGTGAGCGAGAGAACCTTCCTTTCTGCCAAGTTCAAGCATGGCTTCTCGCCTCAAGCTGGAGACAGTGAGACCCTCCCAGCGCTAGTTTCCCTGCACCGTGGCCCAGAGAGTGAGAAGCTCTTAGATCTCGGACCAAAGAGGAAGCTGGAGAAATGGTGCAGATCCAAGAAGGGACAAAGAGCCCCTCTTTGCCCTACACACAGAGGTCCCACTGTGTAGATGGTTGGCAGCATCCAAACGGTGTTTCCTCAATGCGGCAACCGTGGCGAGAGGGGAAGCTCCATGCTGCCCAGACACGGGACTCTCCAGCTCTTGGGGAAAGTCCCTTAGAAATGGAAACACCGGCAGCGACGTTCTCCTGGCCTTGGCAAAGTCAAGCTGTAACCACAGGCTGCCTTCCAACCCAGTTGGCACAGCAGGCTGGAACAGTGGCAGGAAGGGCTTGCGTAGCAAGTCCCGGAACCAGGCGAATGGAGTGGAGACCTGAAATCTGTGCAGACACCAGTGGGCTGATGCCAGACACAAAGGAAGATAGCTGACTCTGGGAACAGATGTGAGGCACGGAGATCAGTCCGAGGAGGAAGACAAGCTGAGTTCTAGGTGGTGACCGAGACTCCAAGTGGAAGCAAACGGCTGGCGTGATGGGGACCTGCAGTAGGGTGTGGTCCGTGGGGGTGACTGGAAGGTGTTAGCGAGCCTGGGAGCAGGTGTCCAGGCGCTGATACTGGCTTACTGGGTCGGGTGCGAGGAAGGGGGAAGAAACCAGCTTTAAATGAGCATGTTCTACTTATTGGGCTCTGTGCTTAGTGGACGTCTCAGGAACCAAGAACCATTTCATCCTGGAGTGGGTGGGAAGGGCCACCAAGTCCTTCTGAGAACTAAGAACACAGTCAAGGTGAGAGCTAACCAAGGCAGTGTCAGGGCTGAGCCGGCGTGGCTTTGAACCTGTGGGAGGGGGTTAGTAGCTGCCTCTGCCAGAACCGCAAGGCACGGGGCCAGTGCTGTGACACAGTGAGTTAAAGCCCCAGCCTGCAGTGCCAGCTGCATACGGGCACCGGTTGGAGTCCCGGCTGCTCCTCTTCCGATCCAGCTCTCTCCTATGGCCTGGGAAAGCAGTAGAGAAGTAGAGAATAGCCCAAGACATTGGGTCTTCCTGCGTGGAAGACCCAGAAGAAGCTCCTGGCTCCTGGCTTCGGATTGTCCCAACTCTGGCCATTGTGGCCATTTGGGGAGTGAACCAGCAGATGGAAGACCTCTCTCGCTCTCTCTTTCTCTCTCTCTATTTCAAATAAGTAAAATAAATCTTAAAAAAAAAAAACTGCCTGCTGCTCAGAAGTTGGCGTCAGATGTGTCACAGATAACCTCAGATGGCTTCTCCTGTGTGACGCTGGCTAGGTGACCTGCCCCCTCTGGCTTTTAGTATGCCCAACTGGCAGGAGGCAGCCATCAGTCTGTCTCCTGCCTCAGGGGGTGGGGCGTGTCTGGGCTGGCCCCCTCTCCCTTGGCTCCTCCGCTCCAGGAAAGCAAACACAGACACATCATAGTCTTTCCTCCGACCCCACCTGTGAAGCCCAAAATGCTTCCAGAGCCTCATAGTTCTCTGAGCCCCTCGCCAAGCCCCATTTGAGACGGGGAAGTTAGGGAGGACTTGTTGGATTCTTACACCACCCTATTTTTAACTGGAGTGTATCTTCCTGCACAGCCAATGATTGGCGCCTCTAAAGCCCAGATGAAGTGCACCGTCAGCAGGATTCATGCAATAAATAGCAGCGGACAGCAGGGCCGATCCGTTCCGTGGGCAGGAAGCAAGACAGATGGACACACTGACCGGCCCAGCGTCTTTGCCAAGAGCAGCTCAGTTGACCACGCATGCTCCCTGAAGCCTCCGTTGTTCCAAGGGGGCAAAGTGCCGGCCTATGATGGCTCCTAGCGTGGGGAGCGAGAAAGTCAGACAGGTGCATGAACTGGGGTGGGGTCTCAGCCCCCCATGGCTTTTTCCCAGCGTGGTGAGGAAATCTGGCATCTTGTAGAGAGGTGACTCCTTGTACCTCTTTATGAAAAGTCAGCATGGGTGTCCGGGCCAGACCTGCGGTGAGCCTGCAGAGGGCCCTGTCCCTTCCTTCAGAACCACCATTCACAGACCATCAGGTTCATAGCCCCTGCAGGTATCCTTCCCATCTCTAAACAAGGCCTCCTTCTCAACGCTCCGCCCCTATTTCCCTAACATCACTGCCTGAAGTTGATGGAGGAAGATAGGAGGGTCCTCCCCTGCCCTGCTCCAAGGGGCCAACATCATAGGAAGACTAATGATATTGACTTTGGAGGATGCATGCAAGTAAGAGAGCTTGGAGACACTGTAAGCATAAAAGGAGGAGTGTGCGTGTGTGAGTATGTGAGTGTGTGGGTGTGTGGGAGTGTGTCTGTGTGTGTGTTGTGCAGTGAGCAAGCTTGCTGCTGGAGAGAACTGTGCTGTGTTCATTGGTGGGAGACCCGTGGAAAGGCAGAGATGGACTTTCTCGGACAAAAGGCTGCCCACATTCTCCCGGCTACAGTTGAGACCTGGGGCAGGGAGGAGGTAGAGGGAACTCACAGTCCATATAAGAAATGCCACCATCATGCTGACAAAAAACAAAATGAAACAAAACAACGCCACAGGGGCCAGCAGTGTGGCTCAGCGGGTTAAAGCTGTGGACTGCGGTGCCGGCATCTCACAGGGGCTCAAGTTCAAGTCCTGGCTGTTCCAGTTTTGATCTGATCCCTGCTGATGGCCTGGGAAAGCAGTGGAGGATGGACCAAGTGCTTGGGCCCCTGCACCCATGTGGGAGACCCGGAAGAAGCTCCTGGCTCCTGGCTTTGGCTTGGCCCAGCCACAGTCATTGCAGCCATTTGGGGAGTGAACCAGCGCATGCAAGATTCCCCCCCCCCCCCCGTAGCTCTGCCTTTCAAATTAATACAGCTTTAAAAACATTGAATAAAGCATATTTGCTCAGTGCATTTCATACAGCTAAAGGCTCCTCTGTCCAGATGCATTTCGGCAGCCTCCAGTTTTCAAAGGAGCTGAACGAGGAAGTGAGATGCCCATGCTGTGGATGGCACAGGCTTCTTCTGCTGAGACCTTTGTGGGATGAGAAGCCTGGGGCTGGTGCTGCCTCCAAAATCCCAGGCCACACCCCCCAGGACAGGACCAAATTGAATTTGCCCCCAGGTCCATGGAGCCACACCCAAAGCCAAGTACTTTGTAGATGGTCACCAAATGTGGTTGACTGGATGGAGTTTAAAAAGCTTTAAATGCAGAAGTGAGTTAGCAAATGATGTTACCATACCCTGTTGCCTTGTATGGTCACAGCTGCTTGTGGCCACAAAACAAGGACCCTGCCTGGTACCTGGGTAGGGAAGCCCAGGGCGCGTGTGCTAATTCATGTTCCCTTCCGCTTCTGTTGCCAGGAAAGACCAGCAGAGACCAAGGCCAGTGTGGACAGCTCGGCGACCCCCTCGGTGGCTCAGCTGGCTGGGCGCTTTAGGGAGCAGGCGGCTGCTGCGAAAGAGGTAAGTCTGGGGGATCCAGAGCCCCGTTCTCTGGGAGGGGCTGGAGGAAGGCAAAGACTAGGGCAGCCCCCCCCCCCCCCAAGAGACAGAGGGAAGAGGCTTGGTCATGACCAAATTAGGAAGCAAAGTGAGGGAGGGTCCCTGTGAGTGTGCCAAGTCCAAGGACTGGGCTGAGCTGAAAGACCGGCCCTCAGAGATGGGAGATGGCTTCAGTTTCCTCTCCACCACCCACCACACAGGCTTAGGTCTCACCCAGCTGCACCAGGCCTGGGTTGGCTCAGAAACAAGAGGTCCCCACGCGGGGCGGGGCACTCTCGAGATCGGAGCCTGGAGAAAGGAGAGGGGACTGAAGGGAAGCACACTCAGATGGAAAACCAAGGGCCAGGAAGGACAGGCGCCCAGGGACCGGCGGGTTCCTGAAGAGCGAGAACTGGCCCGCTTCGCTGCCTGAGGTGCACGCCTCTGCACCTGCGTCTCCAGAGTTTCTAGACATCGCAGGCATGCCACAGAGGAGAAAGGAGATGGCACTGGCCGCAGGCTGGCTGTGGAGGTCATTTTGCGATGGTTTTGGTCCATGGCTTGCAAGTAAAAAGGGGTGCTCCAGCAGGAAAGGAATGGGAGAGACGCGCCGGCATGGACTGGCCGTTAGGTGGCGCTCATTTACCTAGCGGCAGTCCCCAAGCCACACCTTCCCCCTTCCTCCACTCTGTTCTCCAGACACCCCCACACTCGCCTAACGACATTCCCACCACTTCTTCCTCCCTGTGGCCTGATCAGCTCTCTCTTTCTCTCTGTGTGTCTGTCCGTCACCCTCCCTCTAGACACCAGCCAGTAAACCAACAAGAAGGAAACCGCCCTGCTCCCTCCCCCTCTTCCCCCCCAGGGTAGAGCTGGGCCAGAATGGCGAGCAGGTAAGTGCGGGGCAGGACTGTGGGTCTTCTGCCCCCTTGTGGTAGGAAGAGGCTCCAAGGTCACTGTGCAGATTAGATTCTCTCTCCAGCTCAGATGCCAGGACGAGTCTCCGCCCCTAATCCCTCCCTTTGGAAACTAGGCCCCGCCCTGCGCTCTTAGGATTGGTCGAGGACACTGTGCTTCGAGCCTGGGAATTTCTGAGAAGAGAATGAATGGACCACGCCAGATGCAGGAGTGAAGAAAGTTGTGATCAACATGACCTTGGAATAAGGAAGGGAGAAGGCCCTGGAAAGAAGGGCTGTGCTGGTAGTGGACAGTGACATAGGAGACCCTGGTGTTCTGCCGTGTCTTTGTAACGGCTGGAGAGGTTGTTCTGGATCACTGGAAGAAACCAGAGCCCTTGCTGGCTTTGGATATTAATAGCTAATGCTACCAACATCATAAAGAGTCTGGAATCACAGCTCGTAGCCAGTAATAGATTCCCAGCCTGCATACTCGCTTAAGCTCATTTGTCTGGTTGTGGCCACGAGAGCCCTGTCCCCGCGGCCCATGCACCCTGACCACTGTCAGGTCCATGCCAGGGACGAATCTGCATGTTCTCTCGCCAGCCCGAGAGGCCAGCCCCGAACCAGAGCAGGCAAGCCAAAGACAGCTCAGCTCCTGTGTCCCACATCAACCCTTCTTCCCTGGGGACCCATGCTGGATGCCTGTGTGGGCGCAGGCACGCCCCTTCGTGCCTCCGTTTTGGCATCTATAAAGTGAAACAGTCGGAGTAGCGCAGTGGTTTTCCAAGGTGCCCATCAGCTCAAGCAGAAAGTCAGTTGATCCCGATCCGGTCTGGAGCCCAGGTGCTCTGAGAATACCGTGCCCTCTCCCACCAAGCAAGGGGATCATCCTGGGAGAGAGTCCCCAGGAGCACAGTTTAAAACACAAGTGTTTTGGTTCGGTGTCGTCCAGCACTACCATCACAGGTCTGTGGCTCCATGAGGTCACCAGCCGGTGCTCACGTGCATGCCACCAAGCTCTCTGCACTGGGTCAGCCTCTCCTGGGAAGCCTGCCTGGCTGGGCCCGGTGTCACAGCTGCCATGCAGCAGGTTGAGGCTGTGGCCGCCAGAAGCCTAATATGAGGCCGTCCCCATCCCCCACCCCCAGGCATGGCCCAGGAGAAGTCACTACCCACAGTGGGTCCCTTTCCTTATTTATGAATGAAGGCAGGAAGACCAGCCAAACAGATCATGTAGTCTGCTTGGGGAAGTTTTATTCGCTGGAATAAAAGCACAATGAGTCAGGGTGGTTCTGATTGGATTAAACAGCTCCATTCCCAGGGCTCTGCAAAGACAGAGTTATGGGGTGGGACGCAGGGTGCACCACCCAGCAGCTACCTGGCACCCAGTGACCAAAGAGAGAAGGAACAGCAGGGTGGGGTTTATGTGCTTTGTTTTTTATTTTTATTTTACTTTTGAGAGTCAGGAAGACAGAGACTGACAAAGGGAGATCCGGTTCATTCCTCACAAGCATGCAACAGCCAGGGCTGGGCCAGGCTGAAACCAAGAGCCAGGAACTCCATCCAGGTCTCCTTGGTGGGTGCCAGGGACCTGGTACTTGAGCCATCCCCTGCTGCCTCCAAAGGTGCACTTTACCAGGAAGGGGGATCAGTAGCTGGGGAGCGAGGACTTGAACCTAGGTACTCTAGTATAGAATAAGGGTGTCCCAAGAGGCGTCTCAATAGCTGCTCCCAACACCTGTCTCGGGAGCTGGGGTGGGGGTGGCTTCCAACTGAGTCCTGCCTGGATTGGCAGGCCGCTTGCTCATAAGAAGAGTGCTGTGTGGTGCCGCAGGTTGAAGCCCCAGCCTGCAGGGCCGGCATTCCGTAGGGATGCTGCTTTGAGTCCGGCTGCTCCCCTTCCGATCCAGTGCTTCCTGTTAATGTGGGAAGGCAGTGGAGGATGGCCCCAGTGCTTGGGCCCCTGCACCCATGCAGGAGATCTGGATGAAGCTCCTGGCTCCTGGCTTCAGCCTGGCCCAGCCCCAGGCCAGTGCTGCACGGAGGCTTCTGTGCCCTAACACTGGAATCCAGGGGCCCTGCGGGAAGGACCCAAGGCAGGCCACGCCTGGGTCCTAGCCCAGTGCTGGGAAGGGACGTGGCATCCCTTCTTATCCCTCTTGCTCCCTAGGACACGGGGCCGGGTCCCCGGGCAGCACCTGCTAATGGCAGTGTCCTCCTGCAGACAGTGACCCCGATTACTTCTCTCCGTAGTGTTTCATGCAGCTGGAGAGCCTGCCTCATCCACTCAGAAAAGGGCTGCAAAACACCCCCATCTGAAAAATCGGGTGCATATTTTCTAGTCACTGTGGGGCTTTCTAGGACTGCCATAGAAATACATCTATACACACACAGGGATGGCAGGTCCGTTTTCCTCTACCACAAAGGAAATGCTGCCACCTGCTGCCACTCTCAGGAACTGCGTGGTCAGTTATTTTGGAACAGTTTAAGGTTCAGGAAAATTAGAATCTGGGAACAAGGTGCGGATGACTTACTAGGCTCCAAACTATAGGAAGATCCCTCCTCTGCCTTGGACCTTCCAATAACATGCAATCCATCAGTATGGGATTGTCCCCTCCTTCCGCACTGTCACATCATCGTCATTATTCTCAGTTCTCAAACAGAACAAGCAGCCAGTGCCAGCGTTCTGGCGTAGCAGGTGAAACCTCTGCCTGCAGTGCCAGCATTCCATATGGGCACCAGTTCATGTCCCAGCCGCTCTACTTCCCATGCAGCTCTCTGCTAACAACCTGGGAAAAGCAGAGGAGGATGGCTCAAGTGTTTGGGCCCTGCCACTCAGCTCCCTCCGATCGTTGAAGAGCGGGAGGTGAAGACCCTGCCCCCTGCAGACACAGGTTCCCTTGGGATAACAAGGAAGTCGCTCTTGCCGGGCTGGGAGGCCTCCTGGCTCTTGGATGCCTGCCTGGCTGCTCTGATCTGCAGCTCCCGGTGAAATGAGGGAGGGTGAGGAGGGGGCCGCCTCACCCAAGCCCCAATGACGTCAGTGGGTTTGGGAGCTACATAACACCGTGGTGACATCAAATTCCCACCCACCCCCTTCTTCTTGCCTGGGGTTCTGGACTCCAGCCAGAACCCAGCTGCCTACGCCTGGCTCATCTCTTGTTTTGGTCCATTTACTCTGTAGAAATCGCCACCCAATGCCAGCCACCCTCCTAAAGTCAAGGTGAAGAGCTCGCCTTTGATCGAGAAGCTTCAGGTAAGCAGAGAACACATTGCTACCTCTCATCCAGCTCCACCTCTTATCTGAAATCTGCCCATCTCTGGGACTCCTAGGGGTAGCCCTGTGCGTCACAGGGGCGGTTGGCCCCGGAGGAGAGCTGGGCTGATACCAGATTGCCCCAAAGGATGAGGCACTCACAGCCCTCACCTGGGGACAGAGATCTCACATAAGGTGACTTTGGCTCAGGTTACCACCAAGTGATTGGTGGATAAAACGACATCTCATGAGTCTTAAGGGACAAGGACATTACGGTTGCAAGAAACACTCCAGGAGCAGCCCAGCCCTCTTCCCCAAAGCCTGCCTCCTGCCCCCAAACATCTCAGCCCTACACACGGGGCTGGACTTCAGCTCTCACTGCACACTGCACACGAATGGCCAAATGCCTTGGTCGAAGTGCTCACAACCCTGCCTCTCCATCCATCACCCTGTGTGTCCAGGGCTGGGCTGACCCCTGGGAGTGTCCCATGAAGCAGACGACACTGCCCTTGAGCTCACGATGCTGTGAGGGGATGTCACATTTCCACTCCTGATACAAAGAAAGACGCATAAAAGTAAACACCAGAGACCTCAGCTGTGTGTGCTGCTGGCCCAGTGCCTGTCCCCCGCAGTCCGGGAATCCTCCACTGCTGTTGGAGCTGGTCGCTCTGATGCAGGGTGTGCCTGCTCATCACAGGCTGCCCTGGTCCCGCTCGCTGGGTGCCAGCAGCACTCTCCAGCAGGGGGCGCAGTCATCCCCGCCCCCATCCCGGGGTGAGAACCCCAGGTCTAGAACTTCAGAGCAGAAACAGAGATGAGTGAGCAGGAGCCACTCTTCAGGGCTGTGTGAAGCCCCTGCCCCCTGCATCAGTCCATGAGGGTGGTGGCTGGGGTAGGGGTGGAGGTGGGGGTGGGGAGGAAGGTACTCCCGTGGTAGGAACTGCATGAGCTGAAGCGTCAGGAAGGGCTGGGTGTGATGCCTCCCACGGGGCCTGTGGGGGAGGCTCCTGCTCTCACTGCAGCCTCTGTCCAGACCCGCAGGTCTCATATGGCATAGCCGTCCATCCATGCGCAGCCAGTAGAATGGGCTCATCACCTACCTTTCTGAACCTATTAGGGGCCACCAAGCCTCTGCAATTAGCTGAGGGAGAGCCCAAGCATGGGACGCTAAGGAGAACACCTCTCGCCTCTGGCCACGAGCCTGCCTTGTGGGTCGCCGAGAGCTCTGAGCCTGCCCGGTGCATCCAGGAGAGCTCTGCAGGTCTTCCTGGAAGTTTAATTCATCCCTGCCCTGCCCCCTGCCCCGCCCCCTGCCCCACCCCCAGCTGCAGGGAGGACAGAGGGCTGCAGGCCACCCATCTACACAACAGGGGTCTCTCGGAAGGACCCCGGAACTCCAGCATCCCTCCTGGCTGCCGGCTGATGGGGGTGTAGCCAGGACCCCCACCCCACCATCCCCGTAGCCCGCCTCGACCCCCATCCTAGCGCCAAAACTTGGTTCCCGGTGTTCTGTACCCTGTGGTCTTGGGCTCATTCCCTTTGCCAGCCATTCATGAGTCTTGGGGTGGGGGGGACACGACCACTTGTGTGCCACCCACAGACAGCCCAGTGCAGGAAGCTCGGAGCCGCCCCAGCAGCTGCGGCCCAGACCCTTGCCTTGGCCCTAGCCATTTGATGCTTTCTGGCATTCCTGGGTCCCTAGCATTGCACTTGATTTGTATATTTTATGTATTTAATTCTCATCACGACTTGGTTTTCTAAAAGAGATCTGCATTGGCTTTATGTTCAACTCTGGAATTGGGCAACACTTCCTTGGAGTAGGATCGGGGTGCCCCTGACTCAGGCTTGTCTGTCTCGTGGGTTCTTTCTTAAGCTCCCAATAAAAACCTAATACCCTCCTCCACCTGTTTCATGTTCTATAGTCTTCAAGCCCTGGAGTATACGTGGGCATTCCCAGGATCCAGAGTCGTGGGGGGAAGGGAGAGGGTGTGAGTGTGGGGTGCGAGGTGAGGAGCTGCAGGAGAGAGTGAAAAGAATCAGGTAGAACCGACTTTGGAGGTCAAGCTAAGAACCCAGGACTCAGGCCGTTGGACTTGCCAGAGGCAAGCTGTTAAGTGAAAGATATCAGAGTCAGGTCTGTCGATGACGTAGAAAAGCCACGCACTTCTCACGCTCCATCCGTTCTCTGCGAGGTCTTAGTGCTGTCTCTTCTGATCTGACTCCAGGACTCGCAGGAACTATGCAGCGACTGGGAAATGCAGAGGGCAGGAGTGGAGGTGCGCCGCTAGAGGGCGCTAAAGAGTGTCCGGGATGCTCACGCACAGTGCCTCCAGGGACACCTCCTGCTTCCACCTGCCCCAAGGCAATGGGATAAATCCATACCACTCTCCCCCTGCCCTCTCCAAGGCTGTGGTCACTTTGGACTGACTCTCTCCTTTGAGTACCCTCGGGTGTATTGGGGCGGGGTCTCACTTGCCCTGTGATGTCCCAAGTGCTGGCATATACTGCATTTCTTCTGCCACTTTCCTTCTGGGAGAGCTGGGCAGGGTTTGCGGAGAGAGAACCTACTCCCTGGAGGCGCGAGGGACACAGGGTCCGGCGTGCATCCCGGGGCAGGTGCCTGAGCCACTCTCCTGATTTGGGCAATGAGAATAAACCGGAACGTACGGGGTTGTTGCAAAGGGAACAGCTGCATAGGCCCAGCAAGTAGCAGGCACCGGGTAAGCAGTAACTGCTGCTCTTGACTCCAGTGGGTCTAGGACTTCCTGTGAGATCCTGGGGCTGCAGGGGCTGCTGGCAGGTGCTGTTCTGGCCACTTTGTCTGCAAAGTTAGAGCTGTTCCAGGACTTCTTCCTGGATCCACATTAGTGCGACCTGAGCTTTCTGGACCCAGCCTGTGGCGAGGCGGGCAGCAGGAGAGGGACTGAGTAGGCAGTGCCTCCTGGAGCGGGACTTGGGGTGACAATGGATAATTGGTTGAGACGTCACACGAAAAGCCTCATGGGACCCGGCTTCCACCAGATCCGTGTCCAGGTAACCAACAGGCTAAAGCTGACACTCCCCTCTGCTCCCTGACTTGAAATTCCTCATCTTTTCTCCACAGGCCAACTTAACCTTTGACCCAGCAGCCCTGCTGCCTGGCGCCTCACCCAAGAGTCCTGGGCTCAAGGCCATGGTGTCGCCATTTCACAGCCCACCTTCTACGCCCAGCAGTCCTGGCGTCCGGTCTCGGGGCAGCGAGGCAGAGGAGGTCCCTGTCAGCTTCGACCAGCCACCTGAAGGCAGCCATCTGCCCTGTTACAATAAGGTACGTTCTGGGTGCCAAGTGCTGCAGACTTCTGGAATTTTCTTTTCTTTTTTTTAATATTTATTTATTTGATAGCCAGAGTTACACTGAGAAGGAGAGGGAGAGAGGGAGAGAGGGAGAAGGAGAGAGAGAGAGAGAGAAATGGGGAGAGAGAGAGAGAAAAATAGAGAGAGAGAGAGAGAGAGGTCTTCCATTCGCTGGTTCATTCCCCAAATGGCCGCAACGACTGGAGCTGAGCCAATCCAAAGCCAGGAGCCAGAAGCTTCTTCCAGGTCTCCCATGTGAGTGCAGGGGCCCAAGGACTTGAGTCATCTTCTACTGCTTTCCCAGGCCATAGCAGAGAGCTGGATCAGAAGTGGAGCAACTGGGACTCAAACCGGCGCCCACATGGAATGATGGGATGCTGGCACTGCAGGCAGGGGTTTTATCCGCTACGTCACAGTGCCGGCCCCATGAATTTTCTCCAACCTGTTGCCCTGGAGGAAGGGCAGAGAGGTGTGGAGCTGTCGGCAGAGCCAGTTTTTCAACAGAAGGGAAATTTCTCATCTCCTTCGCGAATGATTCCGGAGCTGAGGTCACTGCTCCACCAGGCCTGCCTCTCTCATCTCCTGTCCCTGTTTCTGCACCATTAGCTCCAGTGGCAGGCTTGGGGGATACAGGGCTGTACCCTCTGTGGAGAGAGGGGTGAGAATTCTAGTTGGTCTTAGCTGCACAGAGGAGAAATGGCACAAGCTGCCAAGAAAAGCTAAAGGGTGGGTCGGTGGCTCACCTGGAAAAGCGGGCAGGGTCCCTGGAGCACCAGTTCACCCTCTTCTGACCCAATGGGAGCATGGCCCAGGATGGACCCCAGCCATTCTTACTGCAGCTCACCCCAGTTAAAGAACATCCAGGGGTCGACGCCATGGCATATTGCGTAAACAGCCGTCTGCGGTGCCAGCATCCCATGCTCCACTTCCAATCCAGCTCCGTGCTCATGTGCCTGGGAAAGCAGCAGAGTGTATGGCTCAAGTCCTTGGGCCCATGCACCCATGTGGGAGACCTGGAAGAAGCTCCTGCATCCTGGCTCCAGCCCCAACCGTTGTGGTCATTTGGGGAGTGAACCAGTGGATGGAAGACCTTTCTCTCTGCCTCTCCCTCTCTCTCTCTGTAACTCTGCCTTTCAAAATAAATAAATAAATCATTTTTAAAAACTTTCTATAAAGCTTATAAAAATAAACATCTAAATGTTCCATTTGAAAAATCAATAAAAATAAAAGAACATCCAGACTGTTCCGTGTGTGGAAAGACACATGGTAGGGCTCATTTCTCTGGTACCGCCCCAATCCTTGGTGCAAACCATTCCATCAGGTACCCGGATGCACTACCAGGAGGAGGTAAAATCAGAGCACCACCCCACGCAGTAAACAGGGCCTCAGCAGCTGTGGACCACAGCCAGGCGGGGGCTGAGACAGAAGGGGTCAGGGCCAGGAAATGCAACGTGTGACTTTGGAATTCAAGGTGGAGAAATGAGATCTTCCAGGTCATTCTGGGAAATCCATCCAGCAAAAAAGACGTGTAGGAATAGGTAGAGCCCCAAGAAACACATTGGTGATCAGGAGGCCGTGGGGCAAGCTTGAGCCTACTGCCTGGAGACCTCGAAGGCAGACGGGAGTCGACGGGCAGCACAGATCTGTTGGTGTGCTCAGAGGGAGTAGCGGAAGAACAGAGGGGCTGCTACCCGGCCACACACGGAGGCCTGAGGCCTCTGACTGTAGCAAGGGAGTGGGCATGGTGCTTGCTTGCTTTTCAAAATTTTTTATTTTTTATTATTTGAAAGGCAGAGTTAGAGAGGAAAGGCAGAGAGGCAAAGAGAGAATCTTCCGTCCATTGGTTTACTCCCCAAATGGCCACAATGGCAGGAGCTGGGATGATGCAGAGCCAGGAGCTTCCTCTGGGCCATCCTCCACCAATTTCCCAGGCCATAGCAGGAAGCTGGATAAGAAATGGAGCAGCCGGGACTCAAACCAGTGCCCGTATGGGATGCCGGCCTGCAGGTGGTGGCTTTACCCACTCCACCACAGTGCGAGCCCCCACAATGCTTTCTGAACCTTCTGGCCACGAGGGTCAGGGCCTCTGACACCTGCGGAGCTAGCCTCATGGTGGTCTCAGGAAAAGCCTAGGAAGTCCGAACACTCCAAATGTCCGCTCCCAACCTCTGAGATTTACCTGGCTGGACAAATAGAAAAGTGGAAATCAGTGGGAAAATGAGACAAAACGTCACCGAAGTTGTTAAAGGACACACCCCCCGCAGTCAAGCTGGGCTTATGACACAATGCGTGCTTTGCACTGTTCAGCAACTGCGGTGAGTCAGGAGAAGGCTCAGTTCTGAGAGGCTGCAGTCATTCTCTGCAAACTCCCTCAGGGCAGCTTCTGATGGTGGCAGACCTGAGAGTTTTCCCGTGAGCCAGCTGGGTAAGGGTGGGGAGGACTGAGCTGGGGCCAGGGAGGACGCTGGACCATCCAGCTGTCCAGTTCAGCCCCGGAGAGGTCCCCATTCCAGGGCCAAGGCCATCAGCCAGCCTCAAACCCTCTGCTCTGTTGGGTTAGCCTTTGTTAAAGCATCATTTTCAAAATATGAAAACGTGAGTTGTACAAAAAAGAAATAGTTGGCCGGCGCCGTGGCTCAACAGGCTAATCCTCCGCCTTGCGGCGCCGGCACACCGGGTTCTAGTCCCAGTCGGGGCGCCGGATTCTGTCCTGGTTGCCCCTCTTCCAGGCCAGCCCTCTGCTGTGGCCCAGGAGTGCAGTGGAGGATGGTCCAAGTGCTTGGGCCCTGCACTCCATGGGAGACCAGGATAAGCACCTAGCACCTGGCTCCTGCCATCTGATGAGCGCGGTGCGCTGGCCGCAGCGCGCCATCCGCGGCAGCCATTGGAGGGTGAACCAACGGCAAAAGGAAGACCTTTCTCTCTGTCTCTCTCTCTCACTATCCACTCTGCCTGTCAAAAAAAAAAAAAAAAAAAGAAATAGTTTGCAATTTAGGAGGAGACCCTTTGGATGGTAAAACTCAAAGAGCATGTAAAGAATAGATTCATCTTTTAAAATATTTATTTATTTATTTGAAAGTCAGAGTTACAGAGAGAGAAGGAGACGCAGAGAGAGCGAGAGCGGGAGAGGTCTTCCATCCAATGGTTCACTCTCCAGATGGCTGCAATGGCCGGAGCTGTGCTGATCCAAAGCCAGGAGCCAGGAGCCAGGAGCTTCTTCCGGGTCTCCCATGTGGATGCAGAGGGCCAAGGACTTGAGCCATCTTCTACTGCTTTCCCAGGCCATAGCAGAGAGCTGGATCGGAAGTGGAGCAGCCAGTCTTGAACTGGTGCCCATATGGGATGCAGGCGGCAGCTTCACCTGCTGCGCCACAGTGCCGGCCCCCAGAATTGATTATTTATAAGCCATTGTTTACATGTTCGAAATTATTGTATACTTTGTTGTTAAGGTATATACCAAGCCAGCTAATGTTATATGGCAATAAATCATAAGTTATCATTTTAAAATATTTTCTTTCTTTCTTTTCATTTTATTTGAGAGGCAGCAAGACAGAGATAGACTGGGAGGGAGGGAGGGAAGGGGGGGAGGAGGAGGTGAGAGGGAGAGCGAGAGAGAGCGCTTCCATCCACTGGCCCACTCTCCAAATGCCTGCAACAGCCAGGGCTGGGCGCAGGAACTGAACCCCGGCCTCCGACCTGGGTGGCAGGGACCTGACTGCTTGAGCCATCAGCAGGTGCACCTCAGCCAGGGTGCACATTAGCAGGAAGCTAGAGCTGGAAAGAGCCGCGACGCAAACTCAGACACTGTGATGTGGGACTCAGGCGTCCAAGCCTTAACCACTGTGCCAACATGCGGGCCCTGCAAGTTCTCTTTTTCTTCCTGGATGGGAAGCATCTGCAGCCCCATGAGTCAGAGGTCTGTCACTCACTCTGTGGGCTGACCTCCCACCCCACAGGGTCCAAACCCACCATAAATAGTATTGGCCTAAGAAATGCATGCTCACCGATGGGGCTTGCTAACAGTGCCTTAGACTGGCAGGCCTCCCCCTTGGCCCTTCTTACAGCTAATTTTCCTGAACACCTTCTTCCAGGTGCGGACGAGGGGCTCCATCAAAAGGCGCCCCCCCTCCAGGCGTTTCCGAAGGTCCCAGTCGGACTGTGGGGACCTTGGAGACCTGCGGGTCACCGATGCGGCTCAAGAGAATGGCACCAAAGAAGAGAATGGAGATGAGGTGTTCCCGTCCAAGAGTAGGGCCCCAGGGTCCCTGCCGGCTAGCGAGGGGGCTGCCAGAGAGGGAGTGGGGGGACCCCTGGGGCCTGGGGACAGGCCCCCTCTGAGGAGGACACGCAGCGGGCCGGAGAAACAGGAGGAGCAGGACGACGGGGCCACGGAGGAGGCCCCACAATGCAAGAAGGAGGCACAGAATTCAGAGGCGGTGGCCCCTGCACCACCCCAAGCCTCCAGCCCAGAGGCCGAGAACGGGCAGGGGAGCCCCATGGAGGCAAAGCCAGCAGAAGAGGAGACGGAGGGAAAGGGGGAGAAGCCGGAGGCTGTAGAGCCGAAGCCTGGACTGAAGAACGAGAAGCCAGAGGAGGCAGCTGCAGGGGTGGAGGTCCCCCAGGGCGCCCCTGGAGGGATGGAAGACAGTGACACCCCCAAGCTGGACAAGGGCCAGGAAAAGCAAGAGGAAGGGGCAGTCCCTGAGCCAGGCTGCAGCCCCGGGACCAGCCATGCCCTGCAGGAGACCAGCAGCCAGGTCCACAGCGATGACCCAGCCGTCCCCAACAAAGAGGTAGGTGGCCGGGCTTGTCCACGCGGGGAAGGCCGTGCCAGGGCTGGTGCATGCCTGTCACATGCCCTGTTCCTTTCAGCACCGGCACACAGCAGCCCAGTGTGCAGACACAAAAGCACCAGGCTCCTGCCTCGTGGGAC
This sequence comes from Sylvilagus floridanus, assembly GCA_949820135.1. Lineage (NCBI taxonomy): Eukaryota > Metazoa > Chordata > Mammalia > Lagomorpha > Leporidae > Sylvilagus > Sylvilagus floridanus. Next base: position 129,122,343 of record OX463225.1, read on the forward strand.
TGCACTGAGACAGCCTGTCGCCAGGGTGAGGGGACCCCAGGACAAGAGGGGCAGTGTGTCTCTTGCTCTCCGCAGCTGCCTGCTGCCCCCGGAGCATTGGCAGCGAAAACTTCTGGGTGCATGTGGAGTGACGGCAGCAGGACTCGGCGGCTGAGGCCTGCTGAGTGCAGGGGCCCAGAGATGGAAACCCTCGCCATGTGGCCCGTGACACCAGCAGTTCGTTGGGGTGCATTAGCAGAGTGTGACAGGGGTCACGAGCTACTCCTGGGAGGCCAGAGGCACAGCAGAGAAGCCGTTTGTTTGTGGAACTTGGGGACGCTTCCAGGCAAAGGTGGCGTTCGAATTGGGCCTTTCGAGAAGAGGCCTCGTGTGACACCCTCCACTCAAAGGCCTGGGACACCCAAGGAGGGAGATGTAACTCAGTCCCCACCCTCCTGTCCCTGCCCGCACCAACTGGACTGTCCTCCCCACCCCCAACCTGCTTTGGGAGCAGCAAATGCCTTGCAGAGACTGAGAAGTTGCCCCCAGAGAAATCTCAGCGGCCCACCCGCCAGTCCTTGGCTCGACATCTCATCAACTCAGTCACCGTCAAGTGCTTTCCCTTCCCTTGTTCTTAGCGCATGCGTGCATTCATTCATTCATCGCCCAAGCCGCTGTCAGCTGCCTGTCTCTCAGCCTCTTATCTGGCTTCCTGCTTCCTCTTTGGTCTCTCCTGCCTTTGCAATCCATTTTCTGCCCAGCATCCCCAGGGTGAGATGCTTGTTGGTTTGGACCAGCTGCTCTTTTTTTTTTTAAAGGAATATGAATTTCGTAAGGACAACTGTAGGAATATAGTTATTCATCCCATCATACCCACACTCCCACCTCTCCCCCTCCTCCCTCTCCCCTTGCCAGACCCATTCTCCATTACGATTTTCAATTAACTTTGTACACAGAAGACAACTCTATACTAAGTAAAGATTTCAACAGTTTGCATACACACACACACACACACAAACTGAGAACTAGCTATACAGTTAACTTTCAATACAACTCTGAGGACAGAGGTCCTGCATGGAGAGTTAGTGCACAGCGACTCCTGTTGTTAATTTAACAATTAACACTCTTATGTACAATGCCAGTGACCACCCAAGGCTTTTGACATGAGCTGCCTAGGCTATGGAAGCCTTTTGAGTCCACAAACTCTGTTAGTATTTTGGCAAGGCCATAAGCAAAGTGGAAGTTCTCTCCTCTCTTTAGAGAAATATATCCTTCTTTGATGGCCACTTCTTTCCACTGCAGTCTCACTCACAGAGATCTTTCATGTAGAACATTTTTTACCACAGTGTCTTGGCTTTCCATGCCTGAAATGCTCTCATGGGCTTTTCAGCTGGACCAGGAAGCTTTAAGGGCTGATTCTGAGATCAGAGTGTTACTTAAAGCGATTGTCCTTCTATGAGTCTGCTGTGTGGACTGCTTCCCATGTTGGAAATTCTCTCCTTTTTAATTTTATCTATTTTTATTGCCATGCACTTGATCCTATTTATATGATCTCTAACAGTTAATACTATCTATATGTTATATTTAACACTTAATATGATCACTTTAACAATTAAGATGGCATTTTTACCACCAATTTTAATAGAATTTGGAGTCCCATGGCAAGTTTTTAAACTGTACCCTTAGAAGTAAGTCCATAGGAATGTATGCAGAACTATACAATAGCCACTCTTTTCTAAAATGACCCAGCTTTTGTGCTAGAGTTGCTACAACAGTGCCCATAGACTTGGTGTCTTACAACAAAAGAACTGTACTTTCCACGCAGCTCTGGAGGCCTGGACTCTCGACATGGAAATGCTGGCCTGGTTGGGTCCCTGTGCAGGTCCTCAGGGAGAATCAGTTCCCTTGCCCTGAGTTCTGGTGACTGCCTGCCACCCCTAGATTCCATCCTTGCCTCTTCCAGCTGCTGGTGATTGACAGCTACCTTGGCATTGTGTGGCCTCATTCCAGTCTCTGGCTCGGTCACCATGTGGCCTTTTGCTCTGTATGTCTGCAGTTCCCACCCACGCAGTCAGTTACTCTCTCCCATTATTCTACTTTGTCATCATAGTATACATCAGTGTTTGGACTTCTCTTGTTTTATTGATTTATTTGAAAGGCAAAGTGAGACACACACACACACATACAGAGAGAGAGAGAGAGAGAGAGAGAGAGAGAGAGAGAGAGAGAGGACTTCCATCTGCTCATTCACTCCCCAAATGGCTGCCACAGCCAGGACTGAGCCAAGCTGAAGCCAGGAGCCAGGGATTCCATCTGGGTCTCCCATGTGGGTAGCAGGAGCCCAAGCACTTGACCCATCTTCTGCTACCTTCCCAGGTGCATTAGCAGGGAGATGGATTAGAAGTAGAGTGGCTAGAACTCAAGCCAACACTCTGATTGAGGTAACAGCTTACAAATGGCAGCTTGGCCTGCTGTGCCACGGTACCAGCCCCCTCTGATTCATTTTTTAAAACTTTTTTCTGCTCGTTCCCCTCAGTGCATCTTCAGTACCTCCTACAGAATCTGGACCATAGTAGGTGCTTTAAAAAATATTTGTTGTGTGAAAGCAAAGAGAAAACTGCCTGACCCAAAAGAAATAATCTGTAATGATAAAACTGCAGGAATTGGAGGGGTTGAGGGTTTGTGAGGGGCTCCTCAGGGTGCTCACATTATTCTCGTTGAAACAGCAGAAAGTAGCATGAGTGCCCAAGATTCAGAAGGTGTGTCTGACGCTGCTGCGATTGGGCTGTTAGGCAAAGATGCTTCCCATTTCCATGACGCCTTCCCCACTAAACAACCAGTCCTCAGATTTAGAATCTTCTGGAGGAGATTCCAGGCGGAGATTCCATTCAGTTCCCAGGAGGCAAGAGCATGCTCAAGCCCTTCACCCTTTCTGAGGCTGTAGCCACTGGGTCTGTGTGGTCTCCTGCCTGTGGTTCCCACTCTCTACTCCCCGGCGCCCTACCACCTCCACAGCTCTCCCCACTTTTCCCTTTGTAACCATCCCTGAAGCACACAGAGGACGCCACGTAGCCCAGTCCTCTGGTTTTCAGTGGAGAGGAACACATGGAGGCTCCAGGAGGAGGCAGGAGCTGTCCAGGGTCGCCAAGCTCAGTCAATGATGACAGATTGAGCACCTGCTGTATGTATCAGAATAAGGCACTTACAGTGCACCTCTGCACACATGTATGATTTATTTCATCTAGGGAGGGGGGTGTTCCCTCCAGCCTTCATTTGTTCCTCTCAAACTGGTCAAGATTTGAATCAAAATGCCTTGGGCACTAACGCCAAAGTTTTCACTGGGGAGAACTATGCAGGCCCTTTGGAGGTTTCCCAGTTCTTTGCTGGGTCCAGCAGAGGCAGCACACACCACTAAACTGTTTCCCAGTGCACTGGGCAAATCCCCATCTTATGCCTTGATTGTTAGAAATAGATGGGTCGGTGGCATTCATGTGCTCGATATCAAAGATACGGAGGATCCAAAGGTGAACACGAGGCATAAAGAAATAAGGACACAACAGTAGAGTAAGTGGGATTCTGCCCACCAAGGGTGCAGCATGAAGCAGGGGAGGGACCAATTTGTTCGTCGTGAGACAGCAGGGGATGGTTTCTTAAGTAAGCCAAAGGCACCAAATGTGTGCCAGGGCTGGCATGAGTTAACTTCCTACCATGTTGCCCATCACCATCCCATGGCGTTTATAAAGAAAAGTAGCCCTAGGAAGAGAACACCAAATAAGGTGCAACTCTAGTGCTTTGAGGGCAAGAGCTTCCCAAACACCCTCTTAAGGACCCAGTGCAGGGCAGGGCAGGCGGGTGGAAGACAGCCTCACATCACCACATCGGAGACGTTGCCGTGCTAACGTGAAGGGCTGACTCCCTGACCGCACAAGGCGAGGGCTCTGCTAGGTCATTCTCCTTGGTTTCTCAAGCGCTGGAGTCCTTTCATCCCTCGGCTGATGAGACCTGACCTTGAGCGTCCTCTGCCCACCTTTGTAACTCCCTGAGTGTTGGCTCTGCTCTCTCCTCTTGCCTCCCCTCTCGGTGAACGGGGCAGGTGGCAGAGGCTCAGTTCTCGGTCCTCATTCCTTCTCGGTTCTCTCAGGGTCGCCCTGCCCTGCGTTCCTCCCTCCACCCTCCCTCCATCACTTCAGTCCGTCCCTGAGTCTCTGTCCTATGCCTTCTCCATCACTACCACAGCACCAGTGCCAGCCTTTCTTTCTTATCTCTACAACTCACTCCCACCACAACTCCTGGCCTCCAGACCCGCCCTACACAGCAACACCACATTCCTTTTCCTGCAAATACCATCATGCTCGTACCCCCATGTCCCTAACCTTTACCACCTCCCTGAAGCCCCCTACTGGGGCCCAGGGCTTGACCAGTCTACCCACCATTCCACACTAGGCAGCACCTCGTCTCACCTGTCCCCCAAACACCTGCTACTGGAATTGCCTGCATTGCCGATTGTGATTGCTCACACAGCCTGCTTGGGGCCAGCCCTCACTGCCCCTTGAAATCCTCTCACTGCCCCCCACATGTCCCTGATAACCCCAGCGACAGAAGCCCCCAGCTCCATGTACAACTGCTTGCCCTCAGTCTATAGTCTGCTAGGATGGTGCACATCACGCATCACCATGCACCATGGATACAGTCACACATGCATCCACGTCTCAGCGGCAGAACTGATGGAGATGCGGCCTGAGGCCCGGCGTAGCTCCTAGCACGGAGGCACTGAGAGGATGCTGCAGCAGACAGCCATTCTGCTGTCTTGTGCTTTCACCTCTTCCGGCTCTGTTGCTACTTTCATGCTGCCGAAGAATCTTGAGCAGCGTTTCGGGAAGATGAAATTGTGGGGATGAGTGAGCGGGCCAGAGACCAAGACAGGGAGGACAGAGAGAGCCAGGCATGAGGGGAGGTGCAGTATCACCTGGCAGAGGACGGCTCAATCCCGGTCCTGGTGCTTAAATCCTGACTGCACCACTTAGGAGCTGAGTGACCAGAGAGAAGTCACTTAACTTCTCTGTGCCTTCATTGCCTTACTGATAACACAGTTAATGGAAGTGCCTAGCTCATAGAGCGTGGGTGAGAGTGACACGAACTGATGCAGCTAAAACACATGGCCAGGCACATGGCATTATGGTCACAGCTGTGACAGTTATTCCTGCTATCCATGCCTGACCTGGAATTCCCAAGGAGAGGTGCTGAATGTCAGGATCCCCCGACCCTCATCCTGATCCACTCTTCCTTTCTGTGTTCCCAGGATGACAGCCTGGGCCAGGACACTAAGATGTGAAGAACTCCTTGTGCCCGAGGGATGAAGCTGCCGGGGACATCTCTTCGCCAGCAGCAGCAGCAGCAGCAGCAGCAGCAATGGTAGCAGCAGCAGGTCGTGTCAGTCTGGTTTCCCCAAAGATCCAGGGCAGGTTTTTTTCTCCTCCACACTCTCTGATCCCTCACAGATGGAGGTGGATCTGAGGGCGGTGGACCTGTATCAGCTTAGTGTGTGTCATTTGATGGACTCAGCTTTTAATAAAAAAAAAATGGAGAGAGAGAGAGAGAGAGAGAGAGAGAGAGAGAGAGAGAGAGAGAAGAAAATCTTATTTAAAACAATTCACTGTGGTGCCAACACCCCAGGGATTCTGGTCAGCCTGTGGGACCCTGGATACCATTCACACCTCCCTCTCCATATAGGTGACCTCCAAACTGAGCTCTGATGTAGCTTGTCGGGTTTTGCTTGTGTAGTTATAGCCTTTTTTTTACTGTTCTAAAATTTGTATGGTTCTCAAATATAAGTCAAAACTGTCAGTGGCCAGGAAAAAAAAAAGAAAGTGATACTGCTGGAAATGCTGATCCTGTCCGGTGCAGAGATCCTGCAGCTGTAGCAAGAGTCCAGAGACAACCTGGCGGATCGGTGCAGATGGGAACTGGGCAGCCGCTGTTGAGAACGTCGGACTAGAAGAGATAGTTATGGATACAACGGGAAAATGAAGGGTGCTGCCACCAACAGCAGCTGTTCCTGTCCCGACCACAGGAGGTGATGGCTGAGCTCAGACCCCTCTGCCACCCTGGAGGAGGCTTCGAGAACATCTGTGGAAGGCAGGGAGAGGGTGGAGGTTTGCTGTTCCACCCTGCACTTCCTGGTCCTGAAGGCAGAGCAGCAATGCCTGTCCAGCGCCAGCACCGGCTGTCCGACTGATGCTGCCAGGGTGAACTCTGAACTCTGCAGTTACCCTTGAACGTGGGTCAGTTGTTTGATGGCAGATACCAAGAGCACAATGAAAAAATTCTTCCCAGCTCTCCTGGGAAGTGTTCCTTGGAATGAAGCCCATGTTCTTCTCTTCGACTCAGGGGGAATGAGTTGAGGTCTTGGGTCTGTTCTCACTGAGTAGCTTGCTTCAATACTCTGTTTGGAGAGTAGGAGGTTTTTCAAGGCAGGGGGGCCTGAAAACCCATTCCTTAACTCACACTCTCTCCTCTCTTCACACACTCCTGCTGAAAGATGCTAATGCAAATAAATGCTTCCTTAGGGCTGGTCCTTGTTCTGTTTCAATGTGCTCATTGGTCATTGCAGTAACTGTTTTTCTGAAGATTTATTAGGCAGCAGCCTGTGCTGACCTCAGAAAGCAGGTTTTCCAGACAAAAAGGCCTCGTGTCACCACTGGTACCTCGATTTTTCTCATCCCATTTAGTTTTTTCTAAACTACAGGAGAATGTTAATATTTAGTATATAAATTTTTTTTCAAAATGATTTTTAAATGGATTGCAGTTTGTATCAAATTTGTAACTTGGTTGAAACTGATACTGTCGTAGCTATTATAAACTCTGGATTTGTGGCAGAATTTGGGAGACGTGTGTAGTTATTTGGAGATCTATATACTACCAACAGAGATGTTGTACATGTGGTTTATTTGTGTATATTTTTTGGTTTTTTACAACACAGACACACACACACACACACACACCCCATCTGAACAAGTGTTTCATGCATAGGTGGTGACTGCCAGTGTGTGGTGGGAACAGCCACTTTCCCTTACTTGAGAAAAGCATGCCACAGAAAGTGAGAGATGTAGATAAGCAAATGAAACTGCATTTTACTTCTGGAGGAGCAATAAACAGAGACAAGAAGAGGATGCCTGCCTGGGGGGATGCTGGATGGTATCAAAATTCCTTTCTCTCTCTCTCCCCCTTGTCAGTCACATTGCTTGGTGGGTTTTGCAAGAGAGCAGAGCCGCTTCCCAGGGCTTGCTGGTCACGAGGAGCAAGGAATTCATGCAGAGCAGGGGCTGCTCCTCTTGGTGCTGTAGCCCCACTGCTATTGGGTCTGCTTTCCCTGGCCACCGTGATTAAGCGTTGCATGTGCGCAAGTGATGCTGGGATTCCCAGATTTGGGATTAAAGAAACTCATCTGTGCGTTGGGTGGCCCATTGTTCTTCCAAAGAGCACACAGATTCTTCCACAACAGCAAGACAGAAAAATGCAGATTCGTTCTTCTGCTATCTTTGTTTACATTTATTTATTTATTTGAAAGTCAGAGTTACACAGAGAGAGGAGAGGCAGAGAGAGAGAGAGAGAGAGAGAGAGAGAGAGGTCTTCTAACTGAGGGTTCACTCCCCAGTTGGCTGCAACAGCTAGAGTTGGGATGATCTGAAGCCAGGAGCCAGGAGCTTCTTCCAGGTCTCCCACGCTGGTGCAGGGTCCAAGCACTTGGGCCATCCTCCACTGATTTCCCAGGCCAATGCAGAGAGCTGGATTGGAAGTGGAGCAGCCAGGTCTCCAACTGGTGTCTACAGGGGATGCCAGTGTTTCAGGCCAGTGCGTTAACTTGCTGCGCCGCAGCGCCGGCCCTGAGCTTGCATTTCAAACCTTGTGCTTCCTTTTCCCAGAGAAGGAGCAGGCACCCAATCTGGATCCTTGCGAAGAGGGGGTTTAAATGGGCGCTGTGATGCTGTCTCGGCTGTGTGTGGAGCCAGGTGACCAGGTGACCATGAGAAGCATAGGGGCCCTCCAGACTCCCCTCTGAATGCAGAAGTCACCCAACCAAAGCCCAGGTTGCTGCAGGTTTTGCTCCGTAATTAGTTGACTAAACCTTTGATAAATATGAGTGTACGTCAATTAAAGGAAGGAGTGGAAAGGCCGCCAGTTCACTATCTTCTGATGAGGTGTTTTTGATTAGGAAAATGTTTACTACAGCTGAAAGAATGTGGACAATCTGCCGATGATGGCAACTCAGCTCATACTGGTTGATGGGCAAAATAAACAGCAACAGGAAAACTAGAACAAGGGGCCGGTGTGGTGCAGCGAGTTAAGCTGCTACCTGTGACACCGACATCCTAGGTGTGCACCAGTTTGGGGCGCAGGTGCTTCACTTCCTATCCAGCTCCCTGCTAATGTGCCTAGGAACGCAGCAGAAGATGGCCCAGGTACTAGCAGGTGCTTCAGCCCTTGCTACCCGTGTGGGAGACCTGGATGAAGCTCCTGGCTAAAGCCTGGCCCAGCCCTCCTGGCTCCAGCTGTTGCAGCAATTTGGGGAATGAAACCAATGCATGAAGTCTCTCTCTCGCTCGCTCTCTCTCTCTCTCTCTCTCTCTCTCTTTCTTTCTCTCTCTCTCCAGCCGCCTCCCCCACCCCATAACTCTGCCTTTCAAATAAATACATTTTTAAAAAACAAAACAACAAATTGAAAAACAAAATTTTTAGGCAAGTGAGAGCTGTTTGGCTTAGTGGCTAAGATGTCTGCATCCCGTATCGAAGTACCTTGGTTCAGTAACCAGCTCTGCTCCTGACTCCAGCTTCCTGCTAATGCAGACCCGGGAGGGAGCAGCGATGGCTCCAGTAAGTGGGTCCCTGCCAGCTGTGTAGGAGATCTGGCTCGAGTTCCCAGCTCCCAACATTGGCCTGGCCCAGCCCGGGTCGTTGAAGGCATTTATAAACGGGAGTGGACCAGTGGATGGGAGCTCTGTCTGTGTGTCTCCTTCTATCTTTCAGCTCCTCAAATAAATGTAAAGAAAAAAAAAATTTTAACTCAAGGGGACTTCAAACTCTTCATAGGAAAGGGGACTAGCACCGTGGCACAGTAGGTAAAGCTGCCATGGCAGCGCCAGCATTCCATATGGGTGCCAGTTTGAGTCCTGGCTACTCCAATTCTGAAACAGTTCTCTGTTGATTGCCTGGGAGAAAGCAGCAGAAGATGGCTCAAGTGTTTGGACTCCTACCACCCATGTGGGAGACCCAGATGAAGCTCCTGACTTTGACCTGGCTCAGCCCTGGCTGTTGTGGCCATCTGGGGAGTGAATCAGCAGATGGAAGACCTCTCTATGTATAACTCTGACTTTCAAAATAAATAAATAAATAAATATTTTTAATCGTTTATGGAAAATTGAATTAAAAAATAAGTTTATTTTGGTGCAAAAAATTTTGAAGCTCAGGCATAGTTTTTTTTCTTTTTCTTTTTCTTCTCTTTTCTTTTAAGATTTTATTATTTGAGAAGTAGAGTTACAGAGAGAGGTCTTCCATCCACTGGTTCACTCCCCAAATGGCCACAACAGGCAGAGCTGAGCTGATCTAAAGCCAGGAGCTGGGAGCTTCTTCTGGTGAGTGCAGGAGCCCAAGGACTCGGGCCATCTTCTGTGCTTCCCCAGGCCATAGCAGAGAGCTGGATCGGAAGAGGAGCAGCCAGGACATGAACCAGCACCCACATGGGATGCCAGTGCTATAGACAAAGGCACAAACTACTACATAGCGCTGGCCTCTGATTTTTTCATCATACACATTTTCCATGACCTTTATGAACACCCCTTGTATATCTATCTATGGATCTCTGTGCCAGTTTCTCTCTCTCTCTCTCTCTCTCTCTCTCACACACACACACCCATTCCATTTACCTCTAGGTCCATCCTATAACTGGAAAACCCATGGACAGACCTAAATACAGTCACCAAGCAATGGTAGGAACCTCCCACGGTGTTGGTCTCTGCCTTCCTCTGTGTTGGTCACAGTCTCAAGCAGGCTCATCCCACCCTGAAAATCCAGTGAGAGTTTGTGGGGTGAAAAAAATAAGCCTGCAGAGGCTTTCAGAGGCCTCATGTGGCTCGTGGACACACACCTGAACCAGTCATCATGACCAAGGAGCAGGTAAGTCGATCCTGTCCACTCTGCAAGGACTATGAGCCTCAGAGTGAAATCAGGGTGCTGTGAGCAAAGAAGTGATACGGAGCAGGAGGAGAACAATGCTGTCCCAACAGGTGATGCCTGAGCAGCGGGTTACTATCCACTGCTTGCTGCAATCTTAAATTTCATTTGACCCCAACTAGTCCTTGTCAACTCTGAACTCTATAAATCAGGTACACATAGGATGAACTGACTGTCTTCCATGATGTTAGGTCAGGTGTCATATGGAGAGGCCAAGAGCGCTGAGCTCAAATGCTACTCGGATAAGACAGGGTTAGAGTTCATAAGAAAACCACTCTTGGCTGGCATCATGGCTCACTAGGCTAATCCTCTGCCTGTGGAACTGGCACCCCGGGTTCTAGTCCCGTTTGGGGTGCTGGATTCTGTCCCGGTTGCCCCTCTTCCAGGCCAGCTCTCTGCTGTGGCCCGGGAGTGCAGTGGAGGATGGCCCAAGTCCTTGGGCCCTGCACCCCACGGGAGACCAGGAGAAGCACCTGGTTCCTGGCTTCGGATCGGCGCAGCGATCTCTCTCTCACTGTCTAACTCTGCCTGTCAAAAAGAAAAACCATGCTCATTGTCTTATTTTTTTGAAAGCTTTTATTTTTATCTATTTATTTATTTTATTTGACAGGTAGAGTTATAGACAGTGAGAGAGAGAGAGAGAGAGAGAGAGAGAGAGAGAGAGAGAGAGAGAGAGAAAGTCTTCCTCTTTCCATTGGTTCACTCACAAGTGGCTGCTACGGCCACCGCTGCGCTGATCTGAAGCCAGGAGCCAGGTGCTCCTTCCTGGTCTCCCATGTGGGTGCGGGGCCCAAGCACTTGGGCCATCCTCCACTGCCCTCCTGGGCCACAGCAGAGAGCTGGACTGGAAAAGGAGCAGCCGGCCATAGAACTCAGTGCCCATATGGGATCCAGTGCCACAGGCAGAGGATTAACCAAGTGAGCCAAGAGGTACCTCAAACAGCACTAGGAAGGCAGAAAAGCGGTCTCTTGGGGCCGGCACTGTGGCACCCGCATGGGAGACCAGGAGGAAGCACCTGGCTCCTGGTTTCGGATCAGCGTAGCGGCCATTTGAGGAGTGAAGACCTTTCTCTCTGTCTCTCTCTCATTGTCTACAATTCTACCTGTCTAATAAATTAATTTAAAAAAAAAAAGCAGTCTCTTGCCCTAGACTTTTTTGTGTTCTTTGCTTTTCTTTGTTAACTCCATCTGGGAGATGGCTTGAAAAGAAACTTATCCAGAGGAATGAGTGACAAATCCTTAAACAGCAGGGACAACACAGTACCCCAGCAGGTAAAGCCGCCATCCCATATGGGTGTTGGTTTGAGTCCCAGCTGCTCCACTTCCAATCCAGCTTTCTGCTATGCCCTGGGAAAGCAGTAGAAGATGGCCCAAGTCCTTGGGCCCCTGCAGTTGTGTGGGAGACCCAGAAACAGCTCCTGTGCTCCTGGCTTCAGATCGGCTCAACTCTAGCATTGTGGCCGACTGGGGAGTGAACCCGTGGTTGGAAGACCTTTCTCTCTCTCTGTGTGTAACTCTGACTTTCAAATAAATAAATAAATCTTTAAAAAAAGAAAAGAAAAACCGAAGGGTAATAAGATCCCTAGGTAATGAGATGTCCTTAGCAGAACGCATTTCTCTCACAATCCAGATCTTGGATTCCTATCACCTCCTGATCCATGCACTCTCAAAAACCAAGTGAGGACTTGAATGAAAAATGAAGGGCCTGAAGCAAATCCAAGAATGCGCTCATGGCGACCCTGCAAAAGGATTGTAAAATTCAGGAGGCATAAGATAAAGCCCTGGAAAAGGACCACTGAGGAAAACCAGAGAAAAATCTGCTTAAGCAAAATAAATAAATAAATAAATAAATAAATAAAAATAGCTGAAGCTATTGCAGGAGAGGGGACTTAAAGCTGGGAAAAGACACCAACTCTCAGTCAGCTCCACGTTTCTGTCTCCACTGGGGCAAGGCCTGTGAAACAACCCTAGCAAGACCACAGCCACGGGCTTTGCATCAGTTACTGCATAATCCAGGAGCAGCGAATGAAACTCCGCACACAGCCACGGGCAGACCTGTGTGCCACCTCAGCGAGGAACCCAGGCGATGACTTGCATGCTCACTTCCAAGGGCTGACCATGCCAATCAATGCCCAGGTGTACTACCTGAGCCCAAAGTGGGTCGGAATTCAGCGACAGGCAAACGCTAGTTATAACATAGTCACAGCCTCCCACCCCTAGGGTTTTAGACACCTTGTTCTAGAGTAGTTCTAATTATCATCTCCTAAGGAATCCCTACACTCTTGATCTAGTTCCACCTTTTCCCTCTGGCGCACACCACCCCCAGGCCAATGTTCAGCAACACTTGAATGAGATCACCATTCTCTAGAGCTTCGATGCCACCCAAACCCAGTGGAGCTAAAAGATGGAATCATGGGTTCTAGAGTTGTCCAAGAGTCTCTTCTGCCAGGCATTTCCCTCTCACTCGCCAGCCAGCCCGCCCAAGTTCCTTGGTGTAGCATTGCATCAGAGAGCCACAGACAAAGCGTAAAAGCGATCTCTTCTTTGATCCGACCAACTCTGGCAGGCTGTCCTGAGGAAACCGTCCACCATACAGAAATATGTACAGGTGCAAATAGGTTAATGAAACAATCGTTAGCATTCACTGATGAAGAATAACAAAGAAACGCATGCCCCATTGTCTTGCTAGGGAAGGCTGAAGCCATTTCAGATAAAGGGACGGCAAAGCTGATTTGGGAAATTCAGAGAACAAACGTCTTGGCAGTGAATACGCCACCAAAAGTAGGAAAGGTGGGCAGCTCTGCTCCCTGCAGCGGCACTTCGGTGGGTGGCAGGAAGGAACCGGAGCCCCTAGGGGCGGGACACGGTTCTGGTAGGGTAAGGAAGTCCTATAGGCACCACCTCAAAAGGGGGGGTGGGGGGGTGAGAGGGGGCAAAACTTACCGTGCTCAGGTCTGGCCCAGATACCCCCTCCTCCCCCAGCCTCCATCCTCAAACTACATTACAAGCAATATCCAGCTGTCCACACGCAGCGCGGCAGGAGCGGGTGTAGACGGTGTCCACACACCAGCTGGGCAAGCAGAGGTCTTAGGCCGAGCTGCCCTCCTGAGCCTTGCCCCCAGCCCATCTCCCCGGCCTGCGGGGCGCCAGCCTTGCGCGCAGAAAGGTGGCTCGGCTCGGCTCTTCGCGTAGGGGCATCTTCCCTCGGACCCGGTCGCCCTGCCCCAGGGCGGGAGCGCCAGTCCTCGCCGTCCATCACGCAGGGGCGCCCCCAGAGGCCCCTGGCATTAAGAGAAGACGGGGGAAGACGGCAGAGCCCTCGGGAACGCGGTCCGCGCAAGCCACTGGTCGCCGGATGCCAATCGCCCCAAACTGAGGGCGGCCCAGGGACAAAGCGGGGCAGGCCGAGCGGGTCGCCCTGCCCTGACTGCTGAGCCACTGGGCAGTAGGACCCCTCGCCGGCACTGCCTGCAACCGCAGCCATTCTCCCACCTTCCTCGGGCACTCCCACAATCAGCGCCACCCAGCCCTTCCCCGTTCTGGGGCCTCCCCTGAGCTACTTAACCTCTCCGCGCCTCAGTTTCCCGATCTGTATAATGGGGACAACCGTGGTCCCTAAGGGAAACAGCAGATCAGTTCACCACGGGCAAAGGCTTAAAGGCATGCAGGAACCCAAGGCGAACTCTGGGATGAGTTCATCGCGCACAGCCGCTCCTCCGAGCCCGCTCTCCCAGCCCCGCGCGCCCCTGCCCGCATTCGCAGACCCGCGCTCCGCAGCGCGCGGCCCACGCCCTTTCGTGATGCGGGGCGCCGCCCCAAGCCTCCCTCAGCCCGGTGCCGACCGGGAATGATCCCGGCCGCGCGTGGGCAGCGTGGAGCCAGGCACTGGCGTGCTCCGTGACCCACGCGTCGCTCGCTGCTGCCCCTTGCGTGGCAGGAAGCGCTGGGGACCGAGCCTCGGGGAGCCAACGGCCCACGCAACGAGAGCGAGGTCTCCCGGGTCGGTCCGAAGTGTGTAGGAGGCGGGACAAGGCTGAAGGGAGGCGCCTGGAGCGCTTCAGCCGAGAGCGGCTCGTTGGTCTAGGGGTATGATTCTCGCTTCGGGTGCGAGAGGTCCCGGGTTCAAATCCCGGACGAGCCCAGGCTTTTCTTCATTATTTCCTTTCAAAAACATTTTTTTTTTTTCTCCTGCTGCAGACAACCTATTTAGAGGTTTCAGTGAGACGTCCTGGTCCCGTGACCCGGAATGCTGATCGCTTTCGTTTTTGGAAGCATAGGACCAGAAGAGCCCGACTCACACTCAGATACCTACTGTGCGTTCGAAGGCGAGACGTTTAAACGCTGGCTTGTGCTTTGGAAAACGCATGCGCTTGAAAAGCCTAAAAAGCACCCCGAGGCCCCGGTACAGCATGCCGGGCACGCTTGCAGTGCCTCCAAACCCGATCCGGGCGTGCGCCCCAGTTAGCAGGTCCCGGGGCGTTTGCGAGAGCTGGGGCGCTCCCTCCTGCAGCTCCGCGCGGACACACCCGCACGGTAGACCCCGGGCGGCCGAGCCCCTCTCGTCCCCGCAGCGCAAGCCAGCCAGCAACCCTCCGTGTTCTCACCTTACCCTCTTTAAAGGTATTTCGGCGAGAAGTACGTTCTGCGTTCGTGGCGTTCGATTTTGCGTTTGAACTGCTTTTATCGCATGTACCCGTCTACCCTAAAAATAATCCGTTTCGGGACTCTCCTAGCACAAAAGTGGGCTCGTCCGGGATTTGAACCCGGGACCTCTCGCACCCTAAGCGAGAATCATACCCCTAGACCAACGAGCCGCCGCGTGGGCTTCCTTCCTGCCGCCATAAAGGGAAGCGGACGCACGGAGTCCCGCGCCCCCAAGCGTTCATCAGTCGAACGATGTCCGGGCTTCGGTTCTCTTGCAGAGCCGCGGCGTCGCAGCCGTGTGACCCTGCCCCCCGGGCCTGGACCCGCACGGCTGCGCTGTTCGCGACTACCACGGTGCAGCGAGCGTGCGGCAGCGGCCCCGCGGCCCCGGCTGCGCCCCGGCGGCGGCGGCAGTCCTCTTTCGCGCTCTCCAGACACCTGGAGTTCGAAGCCCTGCCTGTCCAGCCTTGTGAATCCTACCTCTGTGTTCACATTCAAACTGTTCTCTTCGGGCGTACACTCCAACTAAAGGGTCGAAAAAGATCCTTTAACATGTCCAAACCGCGTGCACGTGGCGTATATCCGGGTTTGTCTCCACTCCTGCAGGGCAGGGTTCCCGGGTGCCACAGAATTGCATTGTGCAATAGAAAACCAGTGCTCTAATTGCTGGCCAGTTGTCCGGATTTCTTTAACTCATAGAAGTGGGGTGGCTTTTTAACTGCGTTTCAAATCCCTAAACACATAGCATCAGCGCTTACAAGAGCAAAGCTGTCCTAAATGATTACTTCTTAATAAGTGGAATCTGTCCTAAACTCCTTAATTTCGGTGCTTCCACAACGAATCATGTGTTGTCACGCTAGCAAACAACCCACCAGATAGGAAACAAGCAGACAGGGTGTTAATCCTAAAGAGACTCATTCCTTTATTTTATGTCACTTGTCATTCCTTCATCCTTCGGTTTATACTCATTCAGTCAACAGATATTTAGACAGCCCTGTCGGCCAGACTGTGCTTTGCCAACTTTCTTCCTAGGGTGCACTTTATAACTCTAATATATTCAGTCTCCACCCTTCTTTGTTTTGGTTGAAAATGCTCTAACTTGAGTCTTGAGTTCTTACTGCTCAAGGCAAGGAGAATGTCCTTCAAAATGTTAATGAGTTCTGAATGCCAACATGTGTATTCATCCAAACCTCACTAGAAGAAAAATGCACCCTGGGCACCTAAGAAGTATGTCTTTCTCCCTGAGATGAGGACTCTACCAAATGTACTTTCTTGGGTAAAATAACAGAAGCACTTGAGAACTCTTCAATTTGGGCAAGCAGAGGCTTCTGTGTTCACCTTTCAGCCCGGATTTGCCGCAGTTATTCTTATGTGGGGGGTTGTTTTCTTTACTTGCACTTCTCTCTGGTGATGGAAAACCAGTTTGTCTCT
The DNA here is from genome assembly GCA_949820135.1 of Sylvilagus floridanus. Classification (NCBI taxonomy): domain Eukaryota; kingdom Metazoa; phylum Chordata; class Mammalia; order Lagomorpha; family Leporidae; genus Sylvilagus; species Sylvilagus floridanus. The sequence goes on from OX463225.1 coordinate 129,138,624, forward strand.
GACCAGCAGGCCAGAGTATCTCCCCTGTGCATGACAACAATGTTGCAGGACACTGACAGTAACAGAGTTCAGAATGCAGATTGCCTGCTTTTCAGTAGGAAATATCTTTATCGTGGCTGGACAAGTGCCTGCCTGTGCCTCCTCTCCAGGGCACATCTGCCCCTAGAATTTTGTCCTTTTGAAGCATGTGTAGTACCCACAGGGGCACTTCCAAAAGTTCATGGAAAAGGACAAGTTTATTTTGATGCAAAAACTTTTTTAAAAAATCCATGCATACTAGGGGTCCTTCTAAAAAGTTCATGGAAAATGTGTAATATGAAAAACTATGCTCAGATTTTAAAAAAAAATTTCTTTGTGCCAACAGAAACTGATCTTTTCATTCCACATTTTTTTCCCACCAACATTTTGAAGCCCCTAATAGATAGATGGTTGCAAGGCACGGGGACTCGGGGAATCTTCAGGCAGGTTTTATCTGGCCGTTGTGAATGAAGAAACTCACTCCCCTAATTTGGTGACTGCACCCGGGGGAAGGAGACACAAGAACTCCAATGTTCAGGTTTGCAAAAGCAAAAACGCTTCTCCCAGATTAAGACAGGCTCACCATAGAATCATGGGTGAAACCGATCTTGACTTCTGGCAAATCTTTCTCAAGAGTGGCCTGGTGTGCATCTTGGACTCTATTGGACAGACATCTAGAAAGAGTCAGATTCTCAGTGTTTCTGGAACACCTTACTATCACCACACACAGCGCACGGCATTCCCATTTTCCTCTGGCATCAGCTCTCATAGACAAAAGTGGACAAGCTAGAGATTGGGATTCTTTACCCTTAATTATACTTCCCATCCAGTTTGCACCCAATCCTATTATTCTTTCCCTGAAAAGTCTCTGTGCACCTTTACTGCTATGGCCTGTATGTAGCAGGGCTTACCTTTGTCTAAAACACATCTGATCCTGTAGCTCCCATTTGCCGCTCTGCACCACCTACAGAAAAAGGAGAACCCAAGGTGCTTCAAATATGACCACAGTCTCCTGTCCCAGCATTCTCTCTCTCTCCCTCACTCCCTTGGAGTTCCACACTACACAGGATTTACCCACCGTTTCTCTCCCCTGGGTCATGATTTTCTGTATTTCCAAGTTTGGCTTTTCCCCGTTTATCTCTGGGAAAATTTTCTTTTGTCCTTTCAAGTCCACCCCCAATGTCCCATCTTCCTTGGATCTTTTCCAGACCCCTCTTGGGCCAGTGGAACTGGGGAGGAGGATGTGTGAGTGGAGTTCCAGCGGAGTGAGCAGAGAAGATTGTAACACTACGTGTGGCTTCTGGATCCTCAGTCCCTGTGGGTGGTGGGGTCCTCCTTGGCTCCCCTTTCCCTGCAAGGATATTAGAAGATGTAATGCAATGTGTGTGTCCGCTGGCAGACTGTGTTTCTCGAGAGCAAAGTCTCCACATACATTAGTGCAATTGTATCCTTTCCAGACAGGCTTCCAAAGGAACTTGTTCAGAGAAATGGGGCAAAACGGTGCCTCTTTTTTTTTTTTTTTCTTTTTGGTATGCTCCTTCAGTTTTCTCACTCAGCTCAATGTGATTATTACAAGTGTGCTGGACGACAAGGCTAGTAGGCTCAAACAGACAGCAGGGTGTTTTGGGATGGGGAGATGGACTTCAGACACCACACAGTGAGAGACCGCCTTGTGGGTTCTCCCATCACACTCTTCCCCCACTCTTGTCTAAAGTGTATTCCCTTCCTCCCTTCACCTGCTCCTACCTGGATCTTTCCTTTTTCCTCCATCCCGCTCGTATTTCCTGGGCTCTTGTAGGCTCATTTTCCAAACACTTTTACTGGGTGACCAGTAAGTGCCAGCCGGCCGCTGTGGGCCCGGGGGTCGCAAAGGGACTTCAGGATCAGGGTGAGGAAGTGGCCCTTATTTTTATTGGCACATAGAGCGGGCCAAGGACATGCAGAATCACAGCAGGCGTGTGTTCAGGATAACAGGACAGGGTTCCCACTTCTTCTCAAGCCCAGAGCGAGGTGGTGGTTGGGGTGGTCCCAGGGGAGGCTAAGGCCAATGGAGACTCCCTTTAACCTGGCAGATTCCTCAAGTTGCAACACGTATTATCCACCCCAGGCAAAGGACAGGCTTTGGGGACAGCGCGAGGGGGAGGTGCGTTCTGTCTGGACCCCTGAGGCAGAGCTCGCCCCATCACACTCTACTACTTTTTTAAATGTTTTAGATCAATGAACGGCTCCCTTATCTTCGGGTGAGGCCTGGGAGAAACCGAGACGCGCTAAAGCAGAGGCGAGGTCAGCGCGCGGAGAGGACCCGCGGCTGGCGGAGACAATGAAGGGAACCGTGGGGCTCGGCCGGGACAGGCGTGCGGACGGCCACGCAGGCAGGCAGCCGCCTGGGCCCCGGCCTCCGGCAGGGCTGCGGCTCTGGGTGCGACCCAGGGGGTGGGGCCCGCCCGAGGGAGGGGTGATGGACAGGCAGACTGCCCAATAACGTCCCGCAGAGGGTGCCGGTAGGGCCAATGGGCTGGCAGCTGGGGCCGGCGCGGGGCGGGGCTGGGACGGAGGCGGGCGGCTGGAGGGCAGCCGCAGGGGCCGGGAGAGGGGACCGCGGCGTGGAGGTGCCACAGGGCACGGGCGGCGGCGGGTCTGCGCCGAAGGAGCCACCGTAACGAGGACCGAGGTCCAGGGGCGCAGCAGTGGCTGCGGCGGCAGGACGATGGCAGCGCCCACAGGAGCCATGGCAGCGATTGCAGCCTCAGACCGCAGGCGCGGGTTGTGGTCGGTGCTGGCGGCGGCGCTCGGACTCTGTGAGTGATGCCGGGGCCCGGGTCGGGGCGGGGGCTCCCGGGGATCGGCACCCGCCCGTCGCGGCGGTCCCAGGCCCTGGGCGCGCGGTGGGGAGGGGGCGCGGCCTGCGCGCTCTGGGGCCGGGGGAGCCCAGCCGGGGGGAGCAGCGCGGGCCCGCGACGGGCCGGGAAGGCGCAGAATCCCGAGTGTGGCGGAGGAGGGGAGAGCGCCCACCTTGCGGCTTCCCGGGGGCTTCCCGGGGCAGCGGGAGCCGCAGAGCGTCCCCTGCCTGCCCTCCCGGCGGCTGCGGCTCGCCCGGGGCCTCCGGGATTCCGACCCCGGAGCCGGGGGTCCAGCCGTCCTCCACCTTCGGGAGGTGGCAGAAGGCTGCAGGTTTTTCGCTGGTGGGGCCTTTGTTGGTTTGTTTCCGCCGTACGCCTGTGTTGTGCACTACCTTGTAAGTTCTATCTCGAATGCTCCCAGTTTTTAAGCCCCCGTGAAGGAAGAGCCCCGGAATCTCATTTTTCTCATCTCTGATCTGGAAAGCATCAGAGCGCATTTACATTGCTTCTGGGTTAGCATGCAAAGAGCTGGGAACAGCAGTGAGATGACCCAGAATTCGGTCCAATCCGTAATATTTTCAGGCATAGTCACCGCAACTTGGCACAACATAGAGGGTTAAAAACCGTACTTGTCCTTTAAAAAAATATTTTTTTTCTTACCAAATTTCATGGATCCAAGGTAAACCTCGAGCTCGATTTTCGTGATTTAGGGGAGTTAGATATCTGAGGTCTTGTCTGCCCAGGACTTGTTTTGTGCTGTTGCCTTTCAAAGCAAAGTACTTGTTACTGTCTCGGAATTTCGTTAAGTACTGGTTATACGGATGGCCAACTGCTAAGAAACCGCCGAGAGGTTTCATTCCTTTTGTTTTGCAAAATGTCAGTTGCATCACAGTATGTAGACACCAGAGTTTGCAGTCATTTCTTTCGTGGTAAAGTTCTTAATGTAACCTTTAGAGCTGGGGGGGGGGGGCGAGTTCTGTGGGCCGTCCCGGTTCCGTTTCACCAGGCTGTGACATGGAGTGCTCCAGGGAGGCTCATCCATGAAGATACACTTTGTATGTGTAAGACACAATCCATTCTGTCTTCTGTCTCTGAGAAAGAAAAAAAAAAAAAACTTGGATCATTTTTTTGTTGTGATTGTTGGTTATATCTGCGTTTAAGCAAATAAATAGAAAATAGCAGGAAACCAAGATTTATCAGAAATCTTGAGTGCTTCAGAATTACTGTGCATGAGAGCTCAGGTGTGGCTGTGGTCGACAAAACATTCAGCTGATCTTTTTTTTTTTTTTTTAAAGATTTATTTATTATTATTTTACTTGAAAGAGTTACACAGAGAGAGGAGAGGCAGAGAGAGAGAGAGAGAGAGAGGTCTTCCATCCACTGGTTCACTCCCCACTTAGCCACAACAGCCGGAACTGTGCTGATCCGAAGCCAGGAGCTAGGAACTTCTTCTGGGTCTCCCACGCAGGTGTAGGGGCCCAAGGACTTGGGCCATCTTCTCAGCTGATCTTAAACTCAGGGGGTTAGGAGTAGCAGCAAAGACCGCCAGGGTCATAGTTGCATAAACCTTGGAAATCCCTCCTCAGTCTTGAAAGATGAATGCTGGTGTGTGAAAATCAGCAGCTATGTTCCTGGTTAATTTTTGGAAAGTATCTGCCCAGTCGCCTTTTCCTGTTTGGAGATACAGCTTTTACAGAAGACACTTCTAAAGTTCTTCAGCAACTGTTTACTAAGCACTTCTAAGTATTCAGCATCAAACTATCCTGTCCTCAAGTAATTTCCATGCTAAGGTCCCTAACAACTCTGGATAAAGCTGTGCTGTGGGAGCTTGAGGAAGGGCCATCATCTTAGTGCAGGCTGCCGGGGGAACGCATGTTGGGACTGCCAAGGGGCATGAGGGGTGGAACCTGCTGGTGGTTCAGTGTGCTAGGATCCTGGATGGTTATTACGAGGGGGATGGTGAGAGCTGAGGCAGGAGAGCCAGCCAGAGGCACCAGCTCACAAAGGGCCTTGTCTGCCACTCTTCAGTCCACTGAAGGCTTTCTCTGTCTATTGTCATTTGAGGGATGATGGGCTAGAGTCGGGTGAGGCTGAAGCAGACAAACCCGAGTGCTAATGTCATAATCCAGGGGAGGGTAATGAAGACCTGAATGAAAGCGGTGAGCTGTGAAGAGAGGTTACATTCATGAGCTAGTGAGAAAGTAATTTTGACAGGGCTTGGAAACTGACCTGATATGGATAAGGTGATGCCGGGTCCTGGGCTTGCGGTCACATTTTTGGAAGATGGTGCTTTTCACAGCCGGAGAATATGGGATGATGGAACCGGAGCTGTCAGCAACTATCCACTGGGAAAGAATTGAGGGTAAAGAGAGAATTTCTTTCACCCCTGAGGAACAAAGTGAAGGTGATCTTACAGAAAGAAAGTCCCCTGTCAGACCTGCTATGCCAATGAGGGCAAGCTGAGGGGCGGGCACTCCGTCTTGATTTGCTGATTTTTTTTTTTAAGTTGACCTCAGGTCACAGTTCATTGGCCAAATTCTGGTGCTGAAATTGGATTTTGAAGGTTGTTTTCCACAGTTGAAACAGAACTGAGCTCAGGAAGGAATGCCAAATGTTTTTTTTTTCCCCCCCCAGGAAAACAGAGCATAACAAAATAGGTGTGTAATTGCTGGTTGGTCTCCTTTTGAATTTTAGGCCCATTTTGCCACTCAAGATGTTTCTTGAAAGTTCAGCTTTTCCCAGAGTTGGTAGATGGTGGTTGAGGGGGGAGTGGGGGTACATTTGAATGTGTCAACTTTGAGATGCTGGTGAGACATCCAGAAAGAGATGGGTAGAAGACAGGTGCATATTCCAGAGGTAAGGAGGAAGTTCTGATGGAAAGTACAGATTTGGGAGGGATTATGCAGCCAGAAGTTAAAGCTTGGCATGCTTGGGTGAGATCATCAAGGAAATAGCAGAGGGCCCAGGACTGAGTCCCAGGATAAATGGAACGTGAGGGACTTTCAAAGAGAAAAACTTTTCAAAGAGAAGAGTCTGGTACTTTAGAAACCAAGAACGAATGAAGTTTAAGAAAGAGGAAGTGGGGCCAGCTGGTTGGAGTCTCTTCTGTTCCACTTGTGATCCAGCTCCCTGCTAAAAAAAAAAAAAAAGCAGTGGAGGATGGCCCAAGTGTTTGTGCCCCTGTCACCCATGTAGGAACTTCTGGCTCCTGGCTTTGGCCTGGCCCAGCCCTGGCCACTGCAGCCATTTGGTGAGTAAATTGGGGAGTGAAAGGTCTCTGTCTCACTCTGCCTTTCAAATACATAAAAAATTTATTTATCTTAAAAGATTTATTTATGTATTCGAAAGGCACAGTTACAGAGAGGCAGAGAGAGAGAGAGACTCTATCCACTGGTTCACTCCCCAAATGGCCAGAGCTGGGCTGCTCTGAAGCTAGGAGCCAGGAGCTTCTTTTGGGTGTTCTGGTGTGGGTGCAGGGGCCCAAGTACCCGGGCCATCTTCCACTGCTCTCCCAGGCCATAGCAGAGAGCTGGATCAGAAGTGGAGCAGCTGGGACTTGAACCAGCACCCATATAGGATGCCTGCACTGCATCCTAGATGCATCCACTGCACTGCAGGCAGTGGCTTTAGCCACTACACCAAGCAGCGGCCCCAATAAATAAATCTGAAAAAAAAAAAAAAAAAAAAGAGGACATGGTTAACATCTTCTAATGAAGTCAGAGTAAATGTATTAAGGGTTTACTGGATTTGGCATTTGGATTATCTTTGGAATACCTAGGTAGAAATGAGCACATGGAATATGAAGAATAAATCTCAATAATTTGCACCACCCGTTTCAGTAAATGGCACCACCACCCATCTAATTGCTCAACCTAGAAACCTAGGATCCACTCTTGGTTCCACCTTCACTCCTCCTCCTCCCACCTACGTACCCAGGCCATTCTCCCATCTTGAACAAGCATCTGGAATTGCTCTCTTTTTTTCTTTCTCCAATCTAGCACTTCACTCAAAGTCACTATCAGTTTTTTGCAGGTCTCCCTCATGTCCCAGTCTTGGTTCTTTTAAATCTAAGCTTCATACAATGAAGAATGATTTTTATTAAAATGCAAATTAGATCATGTTGCTTTCTTGTTTAAAAATCCTTGATGGGGGCTGTTGTCAGAGTGTAGCAGGTTAAGCCGCCGCCTGTAATACCGGCATCCCGTATGAGTGCTGGTTGGAGTCCCTGCGGATGCTTCTGTCCCTGCTAATGCACTTGGGAAAGCAGCAGAAGATGTGGCAAATACTTGGGCCCCTGCAAGCCACTTGGGAAACCCTGATGGAGTTCCTGGCTCCTGCCTGGCCCAGCCTTTGTAGACATTTGGGTAAGTGACCCAGCAGATGGGTCTTTCTCTCTCTCTGTAATTCTGCCTTTCAAATAAATAAATAAATCTTAAAAATAAACAAATCTTTTAAAAAAAATCCTTTGTGATTCCATATTGTCCTTAGAATGAAATCCAAGCTTCTTCTGATGCTATGCAAAGCTGTGTGGTCTGCTCTGTCACTGTGGCTTCAGCTGGTGCCATTCACCCCTCGTTCATGATAATCAAGCCACGCTGCTATCTTTGTGCTCTTTGACACTCATTCCCACTCCGGGCCTTAGCACCTGCTGTGGCCTCTTTCCCCAGAACTGCCCAGGACTGGCTCCTTTACCCCTGAGGCTTTAGCATACATGTCACCTCTTCAGGGAGGCCTTCTTCAGCCACTCTATTTATTTATTTATTTATTTATTTATTTGAGAGACACAGTTACCATCCATTGGTTCACTCTCCAAATGCCCACAGTAGCCAGGGCTGGGCTATGCCAAAGCCAGGATTTGGAAGCTCAAGCCAGGTCTCTCACCTGGGATGAAGGAAGCCAACTGCTGATGCCATCACCTGCTTTCTCCCAGGATGTGCTTTAACAGGGAGTGGACTGCAGCCCAGGAATTCAGCAGGGGATGTGGGCGTCCCCACTGGCCAGCAAATGCCCACCCCCTAGGCATGTCATGACAACAGTTTGTTAGTAGTTTGCAACATGTACTTAGAATTTAACATGGCACATAGCAGGTATTCAGTGAATGTTGAATAATTTCTTTCCAAGTGCAAGTTCATGCATTATCTGGTTATTTTCACTGTTTAATTACCATTTCTCTTTTTTTTCTCAGAGATAGAAGCATGTATTAACATTCATCCACTACATTAAATGCCATCATTGCAGAATTGGGAACAGTTGCTGTTACATTCAGTGATTTTATCATGTTTGTTGCAGTACCAAAGTGTTTTATAAGTGGGATGTTTTTATTTTTGTGATGCTTGCTAACCAGATTTAGACTTCAGACACCACCCCTATAGTTGAAAAGACTCAGTTGTCATTATCAATCCTCTCAGCCTTTTGTTTATTTACTAATTTGGATAGGGGAAAAAAACTAAGTCTTTTAAAAAAACACATTTATTCTACCACTTATTTTTACTATGATTATAGGATATTCAGTTCAGATGCTATCCCCAAAAAATAAATAAATAAAGATAAATGTTAAGTGAAACATAGTTAGCTATATATGAAAGTAAATGAAATGCGAATTTGTTTTTATGATGTCTTGCTCACTTTTTCAATTGCACGACCACCTGCTGAGCACTGGGCTCTGATGTACAGGATGCATCAGGGAATCTAGGTGTCAGTGGGGGGTGTCAGGTGGGAGGCACATACTCAGATAAATACTGAATTCCTGACAGTCACTTCTTTTAAGAAAATAAGATTCACTTACTACAGAAATTTGCAGTACTTTTTTTTTTTTTTTAAGATTTATTTTATTTATTTGAAAGACAGAGTTACAGAGAGAGGCAGAGACAGAGAGAAAGGTCTTCCCATCTGCTGGTTCACTCCCCAAATGGCTGCAACGGCCACAGCTGTGCCAATCCGAAGCCAGGAGCTTCTTTCGGGTCTCCCACGTGGTTGCAGGGGCCCAAGGACCTAGTCCATCTTCTACAGCTTTGCCAGGCCACAGTAGAGAGCTGAATGGGAAGAGGAGCAGCCAAGACTAGAATCGGCGCCCATATGGGATGCCAGTGCCACAGCCAGAGGCTTAGCCTGCAATGCCACAGCACCAGCCCCTTACTAGGTTTTTAAAATATAATTTAATGGGGAAAAATACAGCTTTTCAGAGATACTGCCTCTTCTCCATCTAGTAAATGCTGGTCTGTCTCCTAAATATTTTTCACTTGTCCTCCCACGCTCACAGAGGTAATTTAGTTCATTCACATCGCCTGGGTGATTAAACCCTTCTATCTGAGACTAAGGTTTTTTCTTTTTTTTAAATTTAGATTTCATCTTTTATCTGAGATTGAATTCTGCATGTAGGATATACCTCCCATGTGTACTTCAGTCTTAGAAAGATTTTATTTTATGAAATATTTATTTATTTGAAAAGCAGGGTTACTGAGAGAGGCAGAAACATCTCCCATCTGCTAGTTCCTTTCCCAGATGGCCACAATGACCAGGGCTGGGCCTGGCTAAAGCCAGACTTACATGGGGGTGGCAGGGGCCCTAGTACCTGGACCCTCCTATGCTGCTTTCCCAGGTGCGTTACCAGGGAGCTGGGTCAGCAGAGCAGCCAGGACAGGAACCCGTGCCCATGTAGAATGCTGGTATTGCAGCCGGCGCCACAGCTCAATAGGCTAATCCTCCGCCTGCGGCGCCGGCACACCGGGTTCTAGTCCCAGTCAGGGTGCTGGATTCTGTCCCGGTTGCCCCTCTTCCAGGCCAGCTCTCTGCTGTGGCCTGGGAGTGCAGTGGAGGATGGCCCAAGTGCTTGGGCCCTGCACCCCATGGGAGACCAGGAGAAGCACCTGGCTCCTGCCATCGGATCAGCGTGGTGCGCCGGCTGTGGCGGCCATTGGAGGGTGAACCAACGGTGAAGGAAGATCTTTCTCTCTGTCTCACTGTCCACTCTGCCTGTCCAAAAAAAAAAAAAAGAATGCTGGTATTGCAGGTGGTGGCCTAACCTGCTGTGCCATAATGCTGACCCCCTGGGGAGATTTTAGTTTTTAAGATTTTATTTATTTGAGAGGCAGAGTTACAGACAGAGAAAGGGAGAAGTAGAGAGCTCTGCCATCCACTGGTTCATTCCCCAAATGGCTGCAATGGCTGGAGCTAGGCTGATCTGAAGCCAGGAGCCAGGAGCTTCTTCAGGTCTCCCACATGGGTGCAGGGACCCAAAGACTAGAACCCGGGGTGCCAGCGCCGCAGGCGGAGGATTGGCCTAGTGAGCCAAGGTGCTGGCCTGAACATTTTCTATACTGGGACTCTGGTGGTCCACTTTGGGATATATAACGATTTGCTGCAAAGTGTATTATGTGTTTTAAAACCATCTTGAAAATTGCTTTGGTCAAAACTAAGAAATGTGTTCTTTTCTCTTCAAACTTTAAGAACACAACGTGGAGTTCTAGAAATTTATGCATAATCGTGTACTTCTTTTAGATAGCCCTTGAAAGATGAAGAGTTGATGAGTGCTGTTTTGAACTTAGCTTCCTTGAGAACTTAATGACCCTGTGGTCAGACAGTGTGCTACAGTTACTTTTTAGTGGAGTCTAGGTTGTAATTACTATCTCACTTGCTGGGGACTAGGAAGCACCGGTGAAGGACTCAGGTTCCTAGGAGAAAAATTGTGTTAACATGTGAATATTTGAACTTTCCTACATGACTAAGAAGTATAGAGAGAAGGTGGAAGGGAGCCATTGGAAAAATTCTATATCTGCGCCCTGCACCGCTTCTTTTTTTTTTTTTTTAAGATTTATTTATTTTATTTTGAAAATCAGAGTTACACAGAGAGAGGAGAGGCAGAGAGAGGGAGAGAAGTCTTCCATCCACTGGTTCACTCCCCAATTGGCTGCAACAGCTGGAACTGTGCCGATCTGAAGCCAGGAGCTTCTTCCAGGTCTCCCACGAGGGTGCAGGGGCCCAAGGACTTGGGCCATCTTCTACTGCTTTCCCAGGCCATAGCAGAGAGCTGGATTGGAAGTGGACAGCTGGGACTTGAACCAGCTTTAACCTGCTGTGCCACAGCGCCAGCCCCATCTCTCTTGTTTCTTACCCCTTAGAAGTTTGGGCACAGAACGAGGTTCACATTGCATCTTTTGCTGTGCTCTTACTGAGTGCTTATCATGTACTAAGCAATCTGTATGCATTATCTCATGGACTCCCCACAAACTGTGCCTGATCATTATTTTATTAATTTTAAATATGAGGAAACTACAGTTCAGTTTGTATAACTTGCCTAAGGTCACGCAGCTGGTGTATGGTGAGCTGGGACTCAAACTGCAAAGTATATATATTGCAACCCCTCTGCTGTGTTATACAATTTGCCCTTCAGAGTCACTGACCATCTTTCAGGCAGCTCTGGGAGTGTCGTAAGTGCCTACAGAGAGGCTTTTTAGCGTTCTGGGTGATCCCCACTTCCTCCTCTTCATGATGATGTTGTTTGTGCCAGGATCCCTGACACCACCAACCTGCCGTGGGAAGACAAAGCTACTGTGTTGAAGCCGTCCTTACTAACAGTGCAGAATTCTGTCTTGGGCTTGTAGGAACTCCATGATCAGTTTGCCAACCCCATGTGCCTGTGAGAGTCATACTAGCTGGGATGTAGATCCCACCATAAAGTCTGCCCTGTGGAGAAGTGTGCCTACAAAGCTCTTCCAGTGTGCTGGGGCTCCCCTCCTGGATTTCTCTTTCATCGTTAAGTGGGGAGAGATGCGTCCTCCGCACCCAGAGCTGGAGAGAGGATGTTAGATGATAAACTCACTCTAACATCCCAGTCTCCCTAAGCATTTGAGTCCCTTCCTACCTTAGCAAGCAAAGGCAGATCTGGGATTGAAGTTCATTTACAGGAGAACATTTGGTCCATGTTTCAGCCAACAGACCAAAAATGAGAGTCCTTTATAACTCTGAGTTGCAATTAAATTAAATGCAGAGTCTCTGGGTAGCCCCATGTTAAACTTGAAGTATCTAGTTCTCTTGGAGTGTAGCACACCTCCTCATGGGACACACTTTGTACATCACCTTTAGTGACCTCCTGGGTGTCGAATGTAGTTCCAGGTCTAGAAGCAGAGATAGGAGTGCTTCCTGAGTGGATCCAGCCTCCTCCCGCGTGGCGGCTGCCTTGGGAGAGGCGGTACAGTTTCTACAGACAAGGCAGGATTAATCTCCTTGGATGGGGGTGGAATGGCTGCTTCTGCCATCAGAGAAGACTCAGCAGAACGTAGGAGTTCTCACTGTCCCCAGCCATCGCCAGTTCTCCCCGTGTGTCCCCATTCCAACTATCAAGGTCTCACTGCTTCCTAACAAGGCCCTCACTTTAATAGCAGACACGCTGTGAGGCTGGGAATTCAGTTTGCATTGTGATTCTGCCTCTCAACAGGATAAGATTCTGGATTTGATTTTGAGCAATCTTAGCTCTGCAGCTTCAGAAGATACAGGTCTTTTTCAAGGTAGAGGAATTTTCTGGCCAGTTATTGAGCTGGGAGTTTGAATCCCAAAGAGCATTCTTCTCTGTTCCTGTTCTGTCCAGTGGCATTGGGAGCAACAAACCAACCTTATCACACACGTTACTTTGACAAAAATATTCAACGGTATCTTAGACACGGGTCCCCTAGAACCTTCCTTCTTATGTGTATTGGGTTAGGAGTGTCTGGTGGCATTTTGCAGATCTCTAACTCCACATCATACCATGAGCTCCAAGGGTTCTCTTTACTTCTGGAAGTAGGGTTCTTAGTGGCTTTAAATCGAATCCAGTTGGAGAGCCAATTCCAGAAGCCCGCAGGTCAGTTTAGAAAACTCATCCTCAAGATCCTGTTCCTCTAGGACCCCTCTTGGTCCCAGAATCTTTACTTATCAGGGTTCTCATGAGAAACAGAGTTAGCAGATGTGGGTGTGTGTGCCTTCTCCATATATTTACAGATGTAGACACAGAGCTTTCCATGTGTGTTTCTTGATGGTTCTGCCCCAGACAGATAGAGATTTATTTTAAGGAATTGGCTCATGTGTCTGTGAGGGCTTGGTAAGTGCACACTCTGCAGGTGGGCTGGCAGGACAGAGTGGTGCGGTGTGTCTGAAGGCCACGCTTGCTGGTAGAATCCCTTGCTCAGTCTGTGTTGTATCAAGGCCCCTCACCTGATTGGATAAGGCCCACTCACACGGTGGAGGGTGACTGCTGTATTTAAAATCCACCCATTTCTGTGTTATTTTAACAATACCTGCACGGAAACCTCCAGAGTAAGTTCTGCTTAAATATCTGGGCACCATCGACTAGCTGTCACATAAGATTGTCCATCACACCGGTAATGAGGTATAAAAAATAAGCCATAAATAGAGATCTCAAATTGTTCATTTCCCCTGGTTGTAAATAATTCTGTCCTTTGATGTCTCTGATTTAGCATTTTATGTGCACATCTCAACTCAGCGCTCTCTGCTTCTGCCTCTTCTCACTTACCTGACAGGCTTATAAAATAAAGGCCACCTAATATCACCAAACCAACTCACTTGTTCATGGCCTTGTCTTCCTGGACCTCTTTGTTTTCCTTGACAATATCGCCCACTTTGATCTTATTTCACACTTTTTTTTTTAAATTTACCTATTTATTTGAAAAGCAGAGAGAGATAGAAAGGTCTTCCAACCGCTGAATCTCCAAATGGCCACATAGGCCAGGGCTGGGCCAGGCCAAAGCCTGAACCAGGAGCTTCATCTGGGTCTTCCACGTGGGTGCAGAGGCCCAAGGACTTAGGCCATCTTCTGCTGCTTTCCCAGGAGCATTAGCAGGTGCTGGATCGGAAGGGGAGCAGCTGGGACTGGAATTGATGCCTATGTGGGATGCCAGCACATGTGGAATGTGGAACCAGTCTTTGCATACTGGATTCGACAGTGATGTGGCTTAAGGGGCAACACTGTTAAAGCAAGCCCTCAAGGGCATGGTATTCAGTAAGAGCATCATGTCAGTTTATTCACTCACACAGATCTTTATAAATGCTGGGGTGGGAAGCAGGGTGTGTGTGGCTGCAGTGCTAAAGTGACCTGAGTTATTAACACCAAGATGCATTGTACTCACCTGGTAGGATCAGTTCAGTGGGTGTTTATTGAATGGCCCCTTGGTTGTGGTCCTCAGGCTGTGATAGGCTGAAGCAGCTGCCTGTCCACAGTAGGAGAGAGTGGTGCAGTATCCTGTCAGTAAACTTTAGATATAAGGGTACAGCCTAGAAACCTTGATTGAACTTATCCTCGATCTTGAGTTTTCCTGGACAGAGAGTCTGTCATTTAGAACACATTATCTCAGGGCAGGTGTGTGGTCTGGTGGTTAAGTTACCAGTTAGAATACCCCTGGCCTGTATTGGAGTGCCTTGGTGCGATACCTGGCTCTAGCTCTTGACTCCTGCTTCCTACCAATGTAGACCCTGGGAGGCAACAGGTGATGGCTCAAGTAGTTGAGTCCCTGCCTTCTATGTGGGATACTTGGATTGAGTTCTTTTCTCCTGGTTTTGACCTGGCCCTGCCCCTGCTATGCAGGCATTTGGGGAGTGAACCAGAAGATGAGAGGTCTCTCTCCTCTCTCCTTCTCTCCTCTCTTTCCTCTCTCCCTCCTCTCTCTCCTCTCTCTGCCTCTCAAATAAATAAATAAATATAGAGTAGATTATTTCTACAGGTGATCAGAGTCGCCCACTAAATGTTGAGATTTCTTATTTCAGTGTTCAATACCCATCCCTCTTTGCTGTAAACAATAAGGCCTTTACTGCATTGTTGCAAGATACATTCTTTTCTACTGTGAAATGGAAAGAACATGGACTTAGGAGCCAGAGTGGACACAAACACAGCAGACATGACACAAAATAAAATGCCTGAGCAGCTGAACACTCATCCCAGTATTCACTGGTTTCGCTGCTCTAGTTTTTGTATTTTCTCTCCTGTTTATAGTTGGATATGTATTCCTTTTCGTCTTGATGTGTTTATTGCTTCTCGAGTTTCTCACTGGAGTGTATCTCTGCTGCAGCCCAGAAAGGTGACTGGGACAAGGTAGGAATCCCGCAGGCGTAGACTGAGTGTATATATTGGTGGTGTAGAGACATAGACATTGCCGTGCTTTGCTGAAGTTTGTTAGTTGACAGTTGTAAGCAGAGAGGCTTTTGCATGTTTCAAGTAATAACTACAGCTTTCTGAAATTCTAAGGTATAGGGACTGGCATTGTGGTGCAGCAGGTTAAGCACCATATGAGTGGCTGAGTCCCAGATGCTCTGCTTATAATCGGGCTCCTTGCGAATGTGCCTGCGTGTGCCTGGGCAAGCAGCAGAAGATGGCCCAAGTGCTTGGGCTCCTGCCACCACGTAGGAGACCCTGATGGAGTTCCAGGCTCCTTACTTGGGCCCGGCCTAGGCCCAGCTGTTATGGCCATTTGGGGAGTGAACCAGTGGTTAAAAGATCTCTCTCTCTCTCTCTCTCTTTCTCTCTCTCTCTCCCCTTTCTCTCTATAACTCTGCCTTACAAATAAATAAATAAATCTTTTTAACAAAATCCCAACATACAATTTACCTTGTACAAATACGGAAATTGAATTCTGACATTCCCTGTAGGCACTGTCTTTGCATAAGCCTTGAGCATTGCCATGACAACTCCAGGAAGTCCCTGGGAGCCCGGGAGGCAGCTACGCACCTGGGGACAGAGAACTTGTTTTGTGCCTCACACTCAGGGTGTCTGGGTTTTCTTCTCTATTTGTCATGTCTGATGACTGTCACCTGCAGATGCCCAGCCTCTCTTGAGAGGTTGTTTCCTGTACTTTGGCCCTCTCTCCTACCCCTCTTATCTTCTCCTCTTACCTTTGAACTGTATCATTACCAAAAAATGTACCACCTCCAGCGTCTCGGCACACACACACTCCCAGCACGTCGCCGCTTCCCGCAGCAGTTCCTGGAGCTCATCACCACTTCTGATCCCTCCCCACTCTCTTGCTGTCAGTCACTTGCTGGCAGCTGCCCTCTCCCTCTCCAGCTGGACGTCTCCAGTTCATTGTCACCACCCTAGCTTCATCCTGCCTCGTCCTTCTCTCCATTAGTTCCCAGAGTGACGGCCCTCGTGGTTCTAATACCCCCTATCTGCTCTTTTCTTCCAAAGTCTGAATACAGGGAGGCGTCTCTGAGCTTCAGACCTGTGTATCCAATTCCCTGCACGACTCCACAGGGCAGTCTCAAGGTCCCAAACTTAACATTCCCAAGTGCAGGTTGCTGTCTGTTCTCTCCCTTCGGTTCAGTTTCTGGCTCCATAGACACCTTTATTTGTCCAGTTGTTCAAACTAAAAACCTGACAATTCTTCTTCATTCATCCTTCTTCTTGTCCCCTATTTCCAGTCTCTAAGCAGGAGATCCTGCCTGGTACCCATTTCTCTTTCCGTCTCTTCCCCTGCAGTGCGGATCACCACTGCTCTGCAGGGCACTGGAAGCTCACTAACCTCCTAACTGCTCCTGTCTGCTTTTCCCTCCACCGCATTTCCTACATAGCAGCAAGCACTGTTTTGAGTTAGATTTTGTTACTCTTCTCTTTAAAACCCCTCCTCAGTCTTACCAAATTATTCCTATTTTCTAGTAAAATCAAAAGCCTAAATATAATATATTGTTTAATTTTAACTTTTTAAAAAATATTTATTTATTTCTTTGTAGCTGCTCCATGTGTTGTCCTTGGTTTTGCTTTGTACTTGGACCACTGTGCTTTTGGCTCCCTGCAGTGTCTGTCTTTGAGTGGTTTTGTGGTATCATGTCAGGCTTGTTGTTGTTGTTGTTTGTTTGTTTTGAAGGGATCTCAGGGGAAACTTGCTTTATAAGACTCACAATTGTACTACTTAATTGAGTTTTCCTGACTGTGGACTGGAGTTCAGGGTCTTGAATATGGAATGTGAGTGTCCCAAGCCACATCTTAATCACAAATGTCAGCTTCTCATTTCATTATTATTTATTTTTAAAGGTTTATTTATTTTACTTGAAAGTCAGAGTTACATAGAGAGAGAAGGAGAGGCAGAGAGAGAGAGAGAGGTCTTCCTTCTGATGGTTCACTCCCCAGTTGGCCACAATGGCTGGAGCTGCACCGATCTGAAGCCAGGAGCCAGGAGTTTCTTTCAGGCCTCCCACACAGGTGCAGGGGCTCAAGGGCTTGGGCCATCTTCTACTGCTTTCCCAGGGCATAGCAGAGGGCTGGATAGGAAGTGGAGTAGCTGGGACTTGAACCAGTGCCCATATGGGATGCCAGCACTGCAGGCAGTGGCTTTACCCGCTATGCCGCAGTGCTTCATTTCCTTATTATAATGACACTCTGCTACTGGGCTACATTTGTAGAAGGTACAGCACGCAGGAAGGGGTTTTGTTCAAGGTCACGTACCATTCTTTGTTGACTCCAACAGCCCCCCTTAACTTCTATCATCACAGGCCGCTTAGCCATACTGGTAGTTCCTCAGGAAAACTGTCTAGAGATCTTGTTAAAAAAAAAAAAAACTTAAATAATACATTTTTTAAAAGATAATTAAGGCTGGCGCCGCGGCTCAATAGGCTAATCCTCTGCCTTGTGGCCCCGGCACACTGGGTTCTAGTCCCGGTCAGGGCACCGGATTCTGTCCAGGTTGCCCCTCTTCCAGGCCAGCTCTCTGCTGTGGCCCGGGAGTGCAGTGGAGGATGGCCCAAGTGCTTGGGCCCTGCACCCCATGGGAGACCAGGAGAAGCACCTGGCTCCTGGTTTCTGATCAGCGCGGTGCGCCGGCCGCGGTGGCCATTGGAGGGTGAACCAATGGCAGAAGGAAGACCTTTCTCTCTGTCTCTCTCTCTCATTGTCCACTCTGCCTGTCAAAAAAAAAAAAAAAAAAAGGATAACAAAAAAGGGACCAGAATTGTGGCCCTCTCTCCCTGTAACTCTGCCTTTCAAATAAATAAATAAATCTTTTTTTTTTTTTTTAAAAAGGGAAGAAAAAACTTACCATGGGGGACAGCTTTTGGTGTGTATATCTGAATAAAGCCCAAGGGTTCTATAAGAACCTCTGAATACTCAGATGATTTGCCCCTTCCGCCCCCCAAGGTCACACAGGTAGGTTTAATAGAAGTCATTATATCATGGCGGACCCTTTCCAACAGTGAATATTTTTATCCATTTCATACATTTACTTCCATTACGTTGGGAAGAAATTCAAAATAGACTAATATTTGCTGCCATCGGTTCCAAAATGCACGTTGTGCCTATTCCTTGGGAGAGGGAGAGAACCCCTGTTTCTCTTCCCCCTTGAAAAGTTCTCTTCCCCACTGACCATCCCACAGAAGCACCAGGAGGACGTGGAAGGGTTGAATTCTCAATGAGGCTTCCTGGTGAGAGCAGGGTAGGCCTCCCAGGCAGGACCAAACGTGGTCTGAGAGAGCAGGGGGAGGGACCGGCTCTGCTTTTGTGGTGAAGATGGTGGGTTTGGGCTGAGAGTGCCCACGTCCCCTTCAAGCCAGGGCTTGGTTTCACCCCCCCCCCCCCCCCCCCGCTCTGAAACAGGGCTCATCCGGGCTTTCTCACCAGCCTGCCATCAGCAAACATTGCAAGTGGAATCAGATTCTTCATTATAAATGTTTTTAGGTGCTTATCATCATTTATGTTATGGGACAAAAATATTATCTATGAAGAAGTAAACACTGTCACATTAATCTAGTATCGCAAACAGAAGAGTCGGTGGATTCTAATGTCAAGGCTATTTTTGGAATCTTGGACGCAAGGACATATCCTGTGTATCTTTTAGAAACACTGAAAATCCTTAACATGTTCATTGTGTTTGGGTTAAACAGAAATCCTGAAACGTTCTGTACTGCCTGGGCTGTAGTGGGCCAAGAAGCTTTTATTCCCCAAGTTTTATGACATTAATGATTTCTGTTTTATCATATTCTTTTTTTTTATTTATTTGACAGGTAGAGTTAGTGAGAGAGAGAGAGAGAGACAGAGAGAAAGGTCTTCCTTCCATTGGTTCACCCTTCCTCCTGGTCTCCCATGGGGGTGCAGGCACCCAAGTCCTTGGGCCATCCTCCACTGCTCTCCCGGGCCACAGTAGAGAGCTGGACTGGAAGAGGGGCAGCTGGGACTAGAACCTGGCGCCCATATGGGATGCTGGCACTGCAGGTGGAAGATTCGCAAGTGAGCCATGGTGCCAGCCCTATCATTCTTTTCTTTCTTTCTTTCTTTCTTTTTTTTTTTTTGGACTGGCAGAGTGGACAGTGAGAGAGAGAGACAGAGAGAAAGGTCTTCCTTTGCCATTGGTTCACCCTCCAATGGCCACCCCTGCTGGCGTGCTGCGGCCAGCACCACGCTGACCCGAAGCCAGGAGCTAGGTGCTTCTCCTGGTCTCCCATGGGGTGCAGGGCCCAAGCACTTGGGCCATCCTCCCCTGCACTCCCAGGCCACAGCAGAGAGCTGGCCTGGAAGAGGGGCAACCAGGACAGAATCCGGAGCCCCAACCAGGACTAGAACCTGGTGTGCTGGCACTGCAGGCAGAGGATTAGCCTATTGAGCCGCAGCGCCAGCCCCCTATCATATTCTTAAAAAAAAAAAAAAAAGATTTATTTATGTGAAAGATAGAGTTTGAGAGAGGCAGAGAGAGAGAGAGAAGTCTTCCATTTTCTGGTTCACTCCCCAAATGGCCACAATGGCCAGAACTTCTTCTGGGTCTACCACGCAGGTGCAGGGGCCCAAGCACTTGGACCATCGTCTACTGCTTTCCCAGGCCATAGCAGAGAGCCGAATAGGAAGTGGAGCAGCTGGGACTCGAACTGGTGCCTATATGGGATGCCGGCACTGCAGGTGATGGTTTTACCCACTATGCCACAGCGCCAGCCCCATATCATATTTCTTTCATACTTTACTAAGCAGAAACTCTTGTTTTCAAGTAAACGGATGTGATTCTTATTTTATGGTGCATGTCTTAGGTACTGAGCTGTGTATCAGGATTGGGGATCAAATTTGAGTAAAATCTGGAGTCTCGGGTGCCAAAGGCCTAGGAGAGACTGGAGAGCAGTTACTGAGAGGTGTTCTAGATAAAAGACGATTTGGTAGACAACATCCTTCTTTTTCATTTCAGACGAAATAGCCCTGGCCACAGGGTAGGGAGACTTGGCCGCAGCGGCTGTCCTAGAGTTGCCTTGAAGGAAGAGTGGGAGGTGGCCTGATTTGAGTGGGTTTGTGGAGGAGGCATTCAGACAGAGCAGCATGGACGAAGCATACGGTTGTCATAAAGAGCACGCTGTGCTGGGAAAAAAGCAAGAAGCTTCATGTGGCAGAAATGTAGGCTCTGGGGTAGATGGGGAGAGTGGTAAGCCTGCCGCAATGGCAGCCTGGAGCCAGCCTTCGAGGGGCTCCGTGTGTCCTGATGGGGAGCTGATGCTGAGCTGGTGGGTGGGGTGCATTGTGAAGTAGCACTCGCCGGTTTGGCTCGAGTATTTTGTGTCAGCCAGGGCGTGGCTGTGGAGCAGGAGTGTGGATAATGCCAGAAGCCAAGGAATATCTGCAGTACAGAACTCTCTGGAAGGAGCTGCACCCTCATCCAGCTGGTCAGCGCAGAATCAGACCTGTACCGAGGGGGCCTGCTTCCTTCAACTCCTGTTAGGGTTGGAGTTGAGGTGTGGTAGTCTGGGTTAGAAGCCTCATTCTGGGCCAGCTCTGTGACAGAGTTGTTGAAAATGGAGAAAGGCATTCAGAGGGCAGTTTTGATCTATTTGGATGGAAACTTAGGAGTAGAGCATGGCTTTTCCTAATGGTCATTGATTCCTAAATTAAGGGTCACGTAGTATTCTTTTAAATATCTTGTAGGGGTCAACTTTGTAGTGTAACAGGTTAGACTGCCACCTGCAAAGCCAACATCCCTAATGGAGACTGTTCAAGTCCCAGCTGCTCCACTTCTGGTCCAGCTCCCTGCTGATGTGCCTGGGAAAGCAGCAGAAGATGGGCCCCAGTCCCTGGACCCCTGGACCCACATGGGAGACCCGGATGAAACTCTTGGATCCTGCTTTGACCTAGCCCATCCTGGACCATTGCAGCCATTTGGGAAGTGAACCAGCAGATGGAAGATTTCTCTGTCTGTCTGTCAGTCTGTCTCTCTCTGTAACTCTGCCTTTCAACTAAAGTAGATCTTTTTTTATGATTTATTTATTTGAAAGAGTTATAGAGCGAGGGAGAGGCAAAGAGAGAGAGAGAGAGAGAGAGAGAGAGAGAGAGAGAGAGAGGTGTTCCATCTGCTGGTTCACTCTTGAAATGGCCACAACGACCAGAGTTGGGCTGATCTGAAGCCAGGAGCCAGGAGCTTCTTCTGGGTCTCCCACGTGGGTGCAGGGACCCAAGGACTTGGGCCATCCTCCGCAGCTTTCCCAGGTGCATTGGCAGGGAGCTGGATTGAAAGTGGGGCATCTAGGTCACAAACAGCACGCATATGGGATGCAGTTGCTGCAGACTGGGGCTTTAACCTGCTGCACCACAGTGCCGACCTCAAGAAATAAATCCTTCTAAAAAAAAATCTTGCAAATTATAACTTGTGACACAGGGGGGTATTATCACTAAATTTAAGGAAAAAACATTTTTAAAAATCTATTTATTTATTTGAAAGGCAGAATTGCCCAGAGTTAGAGAGAGAAAGAGACAGACAGAGATCCTCCATCTACTGATTAATGGAGTCTGAAACTCCATTCAGGTCTCCATGTGGTACATGGCCTCAAGGCCTTGGACCATCTTCCACTGCTTTCCCAGGTATTTTATTTGTTTCTTTGAGAGACAGAATTACCGACAGAGAGAGGAGGAGTCAGAGAGAAAGGTCTTCCATCTGCTGCTTCAGGAGCCAGGAGCTCCTTCCAGGTCTCCCACATGGTGCAGGGGCCCAAGCACTTGGGACATCCTCCCACTGCTTTCCCAGGCTACAGCAGAGAGCTGAATTGGAAGCAGAGCAGCCAGGATACAAACTGATGCCCATATGGGATGCTGGTGCCACAGGCAGAGTCTTAGCCTACTACACCATAGTGCTGGCCCCTGCTTCATATTCTCACCAGCAACACAGAGGATTTTAATTTCTCCACATACACTTCAGTGGGTGCTATTATGTCTTCTGTCTCTCTCTTTAAAGATATCTTTATTTATTTGAGAGACAGAGTAAAAGAGGAGGAAGGGAGAATGGGAGGGAGGAGAAAGAGAAAGAGACAGAGAGAGAGAGAAAGAGAGAGAGAGAGAGAGAGAGAGATCTTTTATTTGCAGTTCACTGCCCAAATGCCCACAACAGCCAGGTTGGGCCAGGCTGAAGCCAGGAGCTGGGCCCTCCATTCAGTTTTCACACATGAGTGGCATGAATTCCTGCACTTGAGCCATCGTCTGCTGCCTCCCAGGTGCATTAGCAGTAAGCTGGATCCGAAGCAGAGTAGATAAGACGGGAACCAGGCACTCTGATAGGGGATTTGGGCATCCTGAGCAGTGTATTAAGCTGGTGCACTACAGCGCCTCTCCCTGTGTCTCTGATTGCAGCCATCCTATTGAGTGTGAAGTTTTGATATCCATTTCCCTGATAACTAGTGTTATTGGACCATCTCCCCCCCCCCCCCCCATCGGCCTTTTGTATTTTTTGGGAAAATGTCTATTCAAATTCTATACCCATTTTTAAATTGGTTTATTTTTCTTGTTGAATTTTTAAAAATATTTATCTAGTTTTTTAAAGGTAGATACAGAGAGATCTTCCATCTGCTGGTTCACGCTCCAAATGGCTGCAACAGCCAGGGCTGGATCATGCTGCAGCCAGGAACCAGGAGCTTCTCCCATGTGGGCGTGGGGGCCCAAGCACTTGGTGCATCTTCTGCTGCTTTCCCAGGAACATTAGCAGGGGGCTGGATTGGAAGTGGAGCAGCCAGGACTTGAACCAGCACCCACATGGGATGCCGGCACTGCAGGCAGAGGCTTAATCTTTTATGCTACAGCACCAGCCGCTTCTCGTTGAATTATGAGTTCTTTATATGTTTAGGTACAAGTCCCTTAACATATATACAATTATTTTCTCCCATTTTGTGGATTGTCTTCTTGATTTCTCAATAGTTGAAACCAAAAGCTTTTAATTTCAATTAAGTCCAATTTATCTATGTTTCCTTTTGTTGCTTCTGCTTTTGGTGTCATATCCCAGAAGCCATTGCCTAATACACTTAATCCTATGTTTTCTTCTAAGAATTTTACAGTTTTAGTTCTTTGATTTAAGTGCATGATCTATTTGAGTTAATTTTTGTCTGTAATGTCTCCATTTCACTCTCTTATTTAATAATATCTCTTAGAAGCACCAGTGTTGTGGTGCAGCAGGTAAAGCTGCCGCCTGCAATGCTGGCATCCCATATGGGTGCCGATTCTTGTCCTGGCTGTTCTACATCTGATCCAGCTCCCTGCTCATAGCCTGGGAAAAGCAGCGGAGGGGCAGCCCAAGTATTTGGGCCCCTGCTACCCATGGGGGAGGCCTAGAAGAAACTCTTGGTCCTGACTTTAGCCTGTCTCAGCGCTGACTGTTGAAACCATCTGGGGAGTGAACCAGCAGGTGAAAGGTATCTCCCTCTGTCTCTCTCTCTAACTCTGACTTTCAAGTGGATAAATAAATCTTCAAAACAGATCAGTATCTCTTGGAGATCTTTCCATACTGGGACTAGAAGGAGGTTCTTTCTTCCGTTGGAAGAGTCCCTCCTTCCTATGGTACTGTGCTATTGCTTTCTGTGGAAATCCTCTGTGACTTACTAAACACACCTCATCTCATGGGAATTCACGTCAACATTTGGCTTCGGAAATTATTTCAAAACTCCTTGTGGCTTGAAAAGTTACTTCCTATCAGCCGCCTTGCAGTGCAGCTCTAACCATCGGACAGACTCGGTTGTTCCAGGCAGCTCTTGCCACCCAGAAGACTTTCAATAAATGCCAGTCCTCAGGGGAACTCCAAGAAGTCCAGATTTCATTGCTTTGAAGGCGACAGCACGTTAGAAAACAGAATATTCTTTCAGTCATCTGAAACTCTCTGGGAAAATCCCTTCTAGGAGCAAGGTCCTTCACGATGTTGTACCTTCCGAGCTATGTTCCCTTTCCAGTGACTTCACAGCCTTGCCTTCTTTTGTTCTTTGGTTGCATTGTTGTCTCTCTGCGTATTGAAGTCAGAGTGAGTAATAGTCTAAACTTCAGGCAGAACCGCCAGCCACTCAGTAAACCATAAAATATCCGGAGATTATGAAACTTGTGGGTTCCTTTGTGAACTAAAGAGGAAGTGTAGGGGGAAACCTTGAAATACACCACCACTTTATTAATCTGCGAGGCTTATCTGGCCACTTGAAAGTAAACAGGAGGCCAGAGGGAAGCGGACATTGATGTGACAAAGTCCACCGCTTCAAGGTCCCGGGCTTTGCTTGTAGGTCTTCGCGAAGACAGTGTTTATGCGCTGATCAAATTAGCCAGGTCTCAGAAGACAGCGCTTTGGGGATTGTCCAACTGCTGTTTCTGTTCTCAGAGATCTAGATAGCTTCAATGAGTTATCCTTTCTGGGGTGGAGATTTTGTTTGTTTGTTTTCATCTGTAAAGTGAATGTGAGCTGGACAGATGAGCCCACAGGCCTATGGGAGATTAGGGCAGTTAATTAGGTGAAATTGGGCTGATGGGGGCAGTGCTGTCAGCTCTCGAGCTCCCAGCGGAGCAGACAGAGGGCAAGGTCAAGAGCATCTGGGAGAGCTCAGAACCCATCAGGGCCTGGGACATCTGGGTCGGGCAGAAACCCTACAGATTGCAATGGCCCCGAGGGCAGGCAGTACTCATTATATTATGTTTCTAAGATCTTCCCGAATCCCAGGTTACCAACTAAAGAGTAAACAGAATGCTGTCTTGTCTTTCTTTTCCATTTTTATTTGGATATGACTTCAGTATTATAGAAAAGTTGCAAAAGAATGTGAAGAATACCATCTCCTCTTCCCTCCACTTTCTCCAATGTCAGCATTTTATTACATCTGCTAAATCTCACTGTTCCCCTGTGTGAGAACAGCAGCAGGCCTGCTCCTGTCTCCCTAAATGCTTTAATGAGTGTCTCCTAAAGGCTAAGGCCACCCTCTTACATAACCACCGCGTAATGATCCACTTGGGACCTGAGTCTTGAAACGGTTCCGTTGCCTGCCCCATCTGAGACTTTATTCAGATGTGGTTGTTGTCCCAGTACTGCCCCTCCTACCAGGGGAAAATCCAGAATCCCGTCTCACTCGTCATCTTTATTCTGCAGCACTTCCAGATTCTTTTTCTTTAAACATTTGCATTGATATTTTCAAATACAAATCATAGAGGCCAATCATACAGTGGCTTGTCCCAAATCAGGTTTGTCTGTGAGTCCCGTTGGGCATGACTGGCAGGAATGCACAGAAGCCCTGTTCTATTCATCACAGTGCTGAGTGCAGGAGACAGGTGTGCTGGGGAATTTGATTCAGGTTAAGGCAGTGTCTGCTGTGCTTCTCGACTGTTCATATTTCCCCCTTTTTAAATTAGTAATTATTGGGGCCGGCACTGTGGTGCAGTGGGTTAATGCCCTGGCCTGAAGAGCTGGCATCCCATATGGGTGCCGATTCTAGTCCTGGCTGCTCCTCTTCCTATCCAGCTCTCTGCTATGGCCTGTGAAAGCAGTAGAAGGTGGCCCAAGTCCTTGGGCTCCTGCACCCACATGGAAGACCCAGAAGAAGCTCCTGGCTTCTGGCTTCAGATCTGCACAGCTCTGACTGTTGCAGCCAGTTGGGGAGTGAACCATCAGATGGAAGACCTCTCTCTCTGCCTCTCCTCTCTCTGTGTAACTTTGACTTTCAAATAAATAAATGAATTTTTTAAAAAAATTAGTAATTATTGTGTGGGGAATGATTTAAAATTATGTAAATATCCTGTTTCTAACTTTCACTCCCTATGAAACAAGTGAAAACAATGTATTTTAGCAAGATTTTTGTCATGGGAAGCCACTGATTGAGGTTAGCATCACAGGTGGTCAAAGAAGTCCCTAGCAGTAGAGCACAGACAAGAGTGAGCAGAGTTAGATTTAGTAAAATACACTGCAAGGGAGCAGTGGGAGAGCCGCTGACTGCTGCTTTGTGGATTGTAACCTGGGAGGTAGATATCTCAGGCAGATAGTGATTCTTGCTGGGCATTTTTAAAAAAAAGATTTATTTATTTATTTGAATAGCAGGGTTACGCAGAGGCAGAGAGAGAGGGGGAAAGAAACAGAGAGAGATCATCCATCTGCTGGTGCACTCCCCAAATGGCTGCAACAGCCGGAGCTGCACTGATCTGAAGCCAGGAGCCAGGAGCATCTTCCAAGTCTCCCATGAGGGTGCAGGGGCCCAAGGACCTGGGCCATCTTCTACTGCTTTCACAGGCCATAGCAGAGAGCTGGATTGGAAGTGGAGTAGCTGGGACTCAAACTGGTACCCATATGGGATGCCAGCACTGTAGGCGGCAGCTTTACCCACTACGCCACAGCGCCGACCCCAACAGGACATTTTTATTAGGGACTTCCTTATTGCCAGGGGCCAAGGAGACCTCTACAGTTTGTATTAAAATGGTTGTGGTGTTCTAAAAAATTAGTTCCAGGAGTGTGGAGCAGTCGTTTGACAAATACAATCATATATAAATCCTTATATACAATCATATATAAATCCTAATTGTTTCAAAAAATGAGACATATACAACAGCATAGTTTTTAAAAATATCCAGACTTATATGTGTAAAAACAATTCTATTTGTTAATGTTTCTTTGAGAGATGGAGAAAGACTGACAGCGAGCTCCCATGCATGGGTTCACTCCTCAAACGCCCACAACAGCCAGGACTGAGCCAGGATAAAGCCAGGATTTGGGAATTCAGTCTAGCTTCCTAATTTACTTGGACCATCACCACTGCCTCCCAGGGTCAACTTTAGCAGCAAGTTGCAGTCAGTAGCCAGAGCTGGGAATTAAACTCGGGTAATTTCCATATGCGATATTGGCATCTTAACAGTGATGCCAAATGCCTGCCCCGATATTGTTTTTGGAAGACTTAGAGATGAGTGTCTGGAAGTCTGTTTTATCCAGTGTTGGGGACAGATTGAAACAAACAAAAATCCTTTGGGAAAAACATTATTCCAGTGTCTCTTTTTCCCTCCTTTTTCTGTATATCTTAACATGTCCACCAAAAAGTTTACTTTTACTCAATCACCTTGCTTAAAAATCTTCAGTGGTACCCACCTTCTTCAGGATCAAGTTCCAGCTTATTTTTCTTTTCTTTTCTTTTTTTAATGATTTATTTATTTATTTGAAAAACAGAGTTACAGAGAGGGAGAGACAGAAGCAGAGAGAGAGAAGTCTTCCATCTACTGATTCACTCCCCAAATAGCCACATGGCTAGGGCTGGGCCAGACCGGAGCCAGGAGCAAGGAGCTTCTTCCAGGTCTCCTACATGGGTTTGGGGCCCAGGCACTTGGACCATCTTCCACTGCTTTCCAGGTGCATTAGCAGGAAGCTGGATTGAAAGTGAAGCAGCCAGGACTCGAACCTGTGTTTGTATGGGATGCAGGTGCTGCAGGCAGCAGTTTAATTCGCCTTCCCACAGCGCAAGTCCCCAGCTTCTCATCCAAGCTCAGCCTGCTTTGTCAGCTTGAACGTTTTCGCCTACTCCAGCCAAATTAATCTACATAATTCATTTAAAAAATTATCTCATGTTTTCCTGTCTGCAAAATGCCCTTCCCATCTTCATTCTTTTCAACATTCCAGATGAAATTCAAGTACATCTCCTATAAAGCATTTCCTGACTTCCTCATTTTTTGAACGTCAGCTTTTAATTAGCTACTTATGGTCTCTTTGCTTCTTAGAGAGATTATTTAGTAGGAACTTCTATAGGGAAGATAAGGTTGTATAAACAAGTGAAACACAGACCAGATACTGTGTAACCCTGCTTCAACAGCCATTTTTCCACTCCCTGCTTTATGCCTGCACACAGCGTGCCTGCACACTGGAGGTACCCAGTGTTGGCTCTTTACATTCTTGTGTGTGTGTCCATGGTGCAGTCTGATGAGAACCTAGCACTTATTACTGTTTAATAATTAAACTGCTTGATTAGCACTGTTGTCTTTTTATTTAATAAAGCCCACATCTCTACAGGAGTGGGGGACAGATGTTTCCACTCCTCTCATATTTTATTTCCTGTCCCAGGGTGAGCATTTACACTTTGAACTCTTTCTGGCAGTGATAAACTAGAGCTGATTCATCTGGACCTCTTATAGCTGAATTTTTCTGGGAGCCAGAAGCCTAACTGGTATTCGTTTAAGGCTGTGTCTTGTGTTGGCGGCTGGGGGGAATTAACGCTTATGCATTTCATTACCCATAACTTCACATTATAGGAATTTTTAAAAATTTGGCTGTTGTCTGCTCAGTCTTTTTGACCATTTTTTGGAAGCTTTCTGAGCATCAGAAGGGTAACCTAGGTGCTGGGCACAAAAAGGCCAAGGAAGACACAGTTTGAGGCCAAGATGAGTTTTGGGTTCACCAGGGGAGCTCATGGCAATTATAGTCCCAGGACCAAAAGTGAGATGCTGCTCGTCACTGGAAAGGGCAGCTTCCATGGGCTGTAGCTGCGAAGCAGTGCACCAGGATACTGAGTGGTGGGCAGGTGCAGAGGGCTCAGTTCAGGGAAGGCTTTACCAAAGCCATGTTCAGGCAGAGTCTTGAAATCCCGTGGCGTTACCAAGGTGAGCCTCAGTAGACTAGGGCGTCACGTGCCAGGAGAAATGACAGCACACCGATGCCAGCTCAGCAGCAGTGGCCCTGGCCAGGTGGAAGGCGAGGGAAGTGGGCGTTGCACTGAAGCGCCCAGTGTGCCAGGCTGAGGACTGTGCACGTTGTGGCCCGCTGGAGGAGCTTTAAGCAAGACATTGACATGCACAAGAACCTGCCCAAAATGTGACCCCGTAGTCGCCACAGCTCTGAGAGTGCCGCAGCTCTTAAAAAAAAAAAAAAAGGCGCATTTATGCATTTACAATTGGCCCTGCATATCTGTGGATTCAGCCAACCCCCATCAAAGGTGTTTTGGAGGGGAATTCCATCTGTACTAAATACATGCAAGCATTTTTCTTGTCATTATTCCCTAAATAATATGGCGTAACAACTGTTTACATAGCATTTACACCTTGTAAGGTTTGTATGTATATGTGCTGCCGAAGCGAGCATGTTATAAGGTTTATATGTAATCTAGAGATCATTTAAAGTACACGGGCAGTGTGTGTGTGTTGGGGGTGGGGTGGGGAGTGCCCAGGCTCTATGCAAATACTACTGTATTTTGCATAAGGAACTTGAGCCTCTGAGGATTTATGTGTGCAAGGGGATCCTGGAACCAATCCCCACAGATGCAGAGGAACTATGAAATTTCTTCCCCCGTTTGATTCACTTCCCCTTGTGGTTAAGGTATGGTGAGTCTTTCTGTCCAGCCTCGGCTGCTGTGGCGGCAGACTGGTTTTCCATCCCTGCAGTAGACGTGAACTGCTCAAAACCAGGCAGTGTGGTGGTTTTCAAGCTCCCTTCAGTAGTCCTGCGGATTCTGGCCACAGTGCTTTAGAGCCTCCTAAAGCTTGGTGCAGTTTCATTTATTTCTTTTTCAAGACTTATGTATTTGAAAGGGAGAGTGAGAGTGAGAAAGCATGAGAGGAGAGAGAGAGAGAGAGAGAGAGAGAGAGAGAAGAGAGAGACCTTCCATCTGCTGATTTACTTCCCAAATGGCCACAACATCTTGGGCTGGTCCATGCTGAAGCCAGGAGCCCAGCTCTCCCACACGGGTGGCAGATGCCCAAGTACTATGCCATCTTCCATTGCTTTCCTGGCTCATTAGCAGGAAGCTGGGTCAGAAGCCGAGCAGATGCGACTTGAACCAGCCCTCTGATATGAGATGCTGGCATAGCAGGCGGTAGCTTTGCTCACTGTGCAATGCTGCCCCCCTCTTTCATTTGTTTGTAAGGTACATTGAAATAAGAAAGGGCAACATACACACTTTGGAGAGTTTATATATATTTGTGATTTTGGGACCTTGGAGACCTCTGCTGTGTAACTCAGTCTGCTAGTGTAGTCTTCAGAAGGCAGTAGGTTTTTGTCATTTCTATGTAGATATTTAAACTTGTAAATGTGTTATTAGGAAGGCAGTAGAATATTACACTGGTCTTTTGAAAAATTCAGGCCCATGCTTATTTTACAGGTGAGCACATACCTATACCTGAATTCAACGCCAGGTCAAATGCCAGTACAACTTGGCTCATCTACTTCAGTTACACTCTTACTGTACAATAGTTTTGTGCATGAAGTCGTGCATTTCACTGGTGTGCTGGATGCCAGCTACAGTTTAGAACTCCCTAAAGGCCTTTGAAAAACCCCATGCACAGGCCACACCCATGCTCATTAAATCAGAACCCCTGGGGATAGGGGTATGACCCAGACATCAGTATTTTTGTTTCTTCTCTTTTTTTCTTTTCTTTTTGAAAATATTATTTATTTATATGAAAGAATGTCAGAGGAGAGGCAAAGAGGTAGAGATCCTCCATCTGCTGGTTAACTCTCCAATGGCTGCATGGTTAGGACTGGGCCAGGCCAAAGCCAGGAGCCAGGAGCTTCATCCACGTCTCTCACGTGGGTGCAGGGGCCCCAGGACCTGGGCCATCCTCTGCTGCCCTCCCCGGTGCATTAGCAGGGAGCTGGATTGGAAGCAGAGCATCTGGGACTCAAACCGGCACCCACATGGTATGCTGGCTATGCCACAGTGCCAGCCCTTGATTTTTAAAAGTTAATGTCATTGATTAATGTGAAGAGCAGAGAGACAAAGGTAGATTTCTTACTTGCTGGTTTACTCCTCAAAATTCCCATAACAGTTTGGGTTAGGCCAGGAGCCAGGAACTCCATCTGAATTTCCCCGTCAGTAGCAGAGACCAAGTACTTGAGCCATCTCAGCGTGCGCATTAGAAGGAAGCTGGCGTTAGTAGAGGAGCTGGACACTCCAATACAGGACGTGGGGCATCCTGAGCCAAACACCCACCCTTGCTTGATTGTTTAGAGCCTTCAGTCTTGCCCTGGGGAAGTCTCCAGAGTAGCACTGGTGCATCCCAAGGGCCGACGCCAGGCCTGTGTCTGCTGCTGCACTGTAGATGTTTGTTTGTCTCCACTGGGTTGTTCCTACATCGGGCAGAGGCTGAGTCCCAGCATGTGTTTGCAAGAATGAATGGTTGATTGAAAATACGAAAATAGTCACAGGAGAGAGAGAGAGGAACAGTAGATACATAGAGGAGTGCAAAGAAGAAATCCCAGGGCTTGACGGACTCAAGTGAGTTGTTCAATGACTGGCCCGATTCAGACCTTTTGAACATTTCTCAGTGGAGAAACAGAAAGGTCTTTGTTGGTGCAGAAAGGTTAAGGATGGAGATGTGGCCAGCTGGACAGGGATCATTGAGTGGAAGGAATTGATTCCAAAAGGGATTTGGTAATTCTGTGGGTTAGCAAAAGTGCATGGATTTTAAGAAATTGAGTATTTCGGACCCGGCGCTGTGGTATAGCGGGTTAAGTCGCTGCATGCAGTGCTGGCATCCTGTATGGGCTGCTGGTTTGAATCTCAGCTTCTCCACTTTCAATCCAACTCCCTGCGAATGCACCTGGGAGGGCAACAGAGGAATGACCCAGGTCCCTGGGCCCTGCACCCACATGAGAGACCTGGGAGAAGCTCCTGGCTCCTGGTTCCTGGCTTCAGCCTGGCCCAGTCCTAGTCATTGCAGCCATTTGAAGAGTGAATGGCCAACAGTGGATGGAAGACCTCTCTCTCTCTCTCTCTCTTTCTCTGTAATTCTCTGTAATTCTCTCTGTAAATAAATAAAATTAAAAAAAGATGTGAGTGATTGAGAAGACAAGTTTCCTCTGTGCGTCTCATCTAAATAGGAAGAAGACTGTGGGGGAAATCCGTCTGACCCTCCTCTAAGACAGGCGGTGTCAGCATTCAGACCTGACCTCCAGAGGTCTCTGCAGACACTCTGTGCTGGGCTGACCAGGGTGACTGAGGGCTGAGCCTGCCTGAGTTGGGTTTGGTATGTTTCACTCTGTCTTTTTTCATTCATGTATTTTCTCAAATAGATGTTTATTGGAGACGTTGCAAAAGGGGCAGGCACTTGTCAGGTACAGAGGGTAAGGTGGTGATCGAGGCAGACATGGTCTCCTGCTGACCGAAGGCTGCAGATAGCCAGCCATTCCAGTAGAGTGAGAAGAGAATGCCGACCCAGGAGGGGTGGCAGGGTGCGCAGGGTGTGGAGGGAGGAAGTCACTTTGAGATTGCGGCCTGAAGCATGACGTCTACACAGGGAGTATACAGAGGAGTGTTCCTGAGGAATGAAAAGCTTAATTTATTAATACTCTGGTTCCTTGAATGGAGTATGTTTTTGTAACTTCCTCCTCCTTTGTGCCATCAGCCAAGAGAAACCCAAAATAGCAGCTGGGCTTCAAGGACTAAAAGAGGCTGCCTCAGCTGTAGTGGCCCTGTTCTGAAGAGGGGGTTGAAGCCTCTCACTGATCAGGGGCAGCAAGATGGCTCTGCACCTGCGGGGTCTCCACTCACCATCATCGAACTGCTTTCACTTTATCCAGCCTGAAAGCAATAGCCTGGGAGTCACAGCTGACACTGGGAGGGGATCCTGTGTTGAATGCTTTGACAGAAGCATTCTGGAGTTTGAAAAATAGGGGTGGGTATTGTGACACAGTAAGTTTATCTTGGGATGTCTGCATCCCATGTCAGAGGGCACAGGATGAAGTCTTGCCTCTGCTTCCAATCCAGCTTCCTGCTAATAAGCTGCCTGGGAGACAGTAGGTGGTAGCTCAAGTACTTAGGCCCCTGCCACCCATGTGAGAGCCCTGGATGAAGTTGCTGGTTACTGGCTTCAGCCTAGCCCAACCCTGGCTGTTGTGAGCATTTGGGTAGTGAACAGTAGATGAAAGACTGTCTCTCTCCCTCTCTTTCCCTCCCTCTCTCTCTCACACACACATACTGCTTTTCAAATAAAAATAATAAAATTTTTTAAAAAGTTTATACATTTTTAGTTTGAAAGTATGTGTGTTGTATTTCCAAGCTTCCTCTGAATTTTTTTTTTAAAGCTGACATTTATTTATGTATTTGAAAGGCAGAGTTATAGAGAGGCAGAAGCAGGAGGCAGAGAGAGAGGTCTTCCATCTGCTGGTTCACTCCCCAGATGGCCACAATGGCTGGAGCTGTGCTGATCCGAAGCCAGGAGCCAGGAGCTTCTTCCAGGTCTCCCACACAGGTGCAGGGGCCCAAGGACTTGGGGCGTCTTCTACTGCTTTCCCAGGCCATAGCAGAGAGCTGGATTGGAAGAGGAGCAGCTGGGACATGACTGCACCCATATGGGATGCCGGCGCTGCAGCTGGAAGCTTAGCCTACCATGCCACAGTGCTGGCCCCCAAGAAATGTAGATTTTTTAGAAAGTAAATTTTGAGGGCAGGCTTTTGGCACAGTGGATGAGATGCCTGTGTCCCAAATCAGAGTCCCTGAGCTCGGCTGCCAGCTCTGACTCCTGACTCCAGCTTCCTGCCAGTGCAGACCCTGAAGGCAGAGATGGTGGCTCAAGTAATTGGGTTCCTGCCACCCATGTGCGAGACCTGGACTGGGTTCCCAGTGCCCTGGGCATCTGGATATAGGCCTTTGAAGAGTAAGCCAGCATATTGGAGATCTCTCTTTCTGCCTCTCAAATGAATAAGGTATTTTTTTTTAAACAGATATATTTTTATCGCATTCCTAATATCTTCCTTTTATCCTTGGGGAAAAAAAGCTTTTATTGTGAAAAATGAAATATACACAGAAGCATGCATGTAAAGCTTACAGAGTTAACTATTACAAGAGCACCCTCATGCTCACTGTCCAGCCTGGGCAGTAGAGCTTGCCCAGTGGTGTGTGCCTTTTACATCCTGTCCCTGCCACCCTGTTCCAGGCGTGACCACTGCTCTGGATTCTGTGTTTACTGGTCTCTTGCATTCCATTCTTTTAATGTGTTCTAAAAGGTCATATGTATGCTTGCATTAGGAGAAATTACAATATCAGACTGTTACTGCGTACCAACAGAGAACAAGATAGGCCAGAGAGCTGTTTAAATAAATTACTGGATTGTACTCTTTTGAGCAGGAGACTGGTAACATCAAAGTGCCTCAAAACAATTTTCCAAACGAAAGCCGCCTTTCTATGTCAAGGAAAGCCTTCACGGGTTTGTTTAGAAGATAAGGTTCTTACAAACCAGGGTCCTGCAATTGGGTGGAGCAGTAACATAACATGGAGTTGCTTCAACCAGTAACAGTTTCAAGATCCCCACCGAGGCTGTGAAAATGTTCATTCATGATAATGCCGCTCCGGAATGT
Organism: Sylvilagus floridanus; assembly: GCA_949820135.1. NCBI lineage: Eukaryota > Metazoa > Chordata > Mammalia > Lagomorpha > Leporidae > Sylvilagus > Sylvilagus floridanus. Next base: position 129,172,954 of record OX463225.1, read on the forward strand.
TCCGAATGACTTTATGGTTTGAGAGTTTGAGTTTTCTTGGAGTAAGATCAGCTTGGCGTTGGGAGGCGTGACTGACTTTGTAATACTTCAGCAATTCACAGTTTCGAAATAGGTCGTGTCTAGGGACCAGCCTCTTGGGTGAGCCATTGGTGAACGCTTTTCCTTTGTGGTGGTGATGGGTGTTGTTTTGTGCTCCTGGTGGGTGTTGTTTTGTGCTGATGGGTGTTGTTTTGTGCTCCTGGTGGGTGTTGTTTTGTGCTGATGGGTGTTGTTTTGTGCCCCTGATGGGTGTTGTTTTGTGCTCCTGGTGGGTGTTGTTTTGTGCTGATGGGTGTTGTTTTGTGCCCCTGATGGGTGTTGTTTTGTGCTCCTGCTGGGTGTTGTTTTGTGCTCCTTAGTGGCTCCCTCTTCTTCTTTTCTTTTTCTAAAACGCGCTTGTTATCCATCCAAAATGTAAGAAAATGAAGTTTTGGGACTCATTGGGAGTGGTAGACTGTGCCCTGGTCAGATGACCCCAGGCTCTGGTTGCTTGTCAGGTGAGTCCACCTCCTTGGTTCATCTGGATTAAGCTCCTGCGACGAGGGCCAGGGTCACTTCGCTGGGCGAGGTAGTACCTTCTAGGAACCTTATTCTCCACACTACATTAAGAGAAGGGTTGTTTGGGTTTTGTTTGTTTGTTTTCTTGCTCTTTAAACTGTAACATAGTTCAGCAAGGTCTTCCACTCCTGCCGGAAACCTTCCCCGGGGAGAAAGTGAGCGTCGCTCCCATTACCAGGAAGGTCGAAGGTGGTGTGTAGCTTAGAATTCACATTTGGCAGGATTTGAAAACATGTTCATCACTTCATGTTTTTATTTTGTTTCCTCTTATTCCCAAGCAGTCCACAGGAAACTCTTTCCCTTCCATCTGCAGTTTTTTCAACCGGAGCTTTAATGCATTTCCCAAGCAAGCTGGCTATCCCGTCATTGTGAACCCCAGGCTGAAAAAGAGTCTATTTGGTATTTTACTGGATTAGTATTCCAGTCTTAGTGACATGGAGTGTAGATTAGAGCAGCAAGTTCTGCAGATCCCAGTGTTCTTTGCATTTGCAGTTTTAGCCATTTTAACTCTCCCCTAAGAACAGCTCCCTTTTGTGACTCTGAAGATGAGCTGTCTGGATTCCACAGTCGGTTTACTGTGCATTTGCATAATACTCCTAGTCACTTAAAGAGGCTAGGAGGAGAGGGCCAGACAGAGCACACCATTCCCAATTGTCTGACACTCGTGCACATGGCTGTGCTTGGGCTGCATGGAGAGCAGTCTGTGTATCTCTGGGATACTCTGTACCGGCAGGGGCATTATACCAAGGTGACCAGCATGGCCGCTGCAGCGTGTTTGAGGGTAAAGGGTAGGAGATGAGGACTCAGTGGTGGCTGGGAGTTCATGTAGGGCTTTGGGGGCCACATGAGGACTGACCTGAACTTGGCTGCTGTGGGAAACCCTAGGAGGGTTTGAGCAGAGAAGTGATGTAATCTGACTTGCGTTTTAGCAAGAGCTCTCTGGTCTCACTGGGGAGCCACCACAATTGAGTGAGTAAGGCTGGAAAAGAAAGACACCAGTGAGAAAGGCATTGAAGTGTCCAAGTGAAAGATGATGGTGGCTTGGACCAAGATGGTAACACCAGATGGGGCAGGGAGAGAGAAATTTCAAGATATATTTTGCCTATGGCTTAGAAGTAAGTTGTGTGGAAGAGGAGAAAGGAAATATCCCAGGATTTTGGCCTCAGCCACTGGAGGGCTGGAGTTGCCATGTACTGCATTGTATGATGTACAGGACAGCTTCCCACAGCAAAGACTCATCCAACCTGGGACTGGTGTTGTGGTGTAGCGGGTAAAGCTGCCACATATAATGCCAGCACCCATGTGGGTACCTGTTTGAGTCCCAGCTGCTCCACTTCCAGTCCAGCTGCAAGCTAATTAGCTCCAAGCTAATGCACTTGGGGAAGCAGCAGAAGATAGCTCAAGTCCTTGGGCCCCTGGACCCATGTGGGAGACCCGGAAGAAGCTCCTGGCTGTTGGCTTCAGCCTGAATCAGCTCCGGCCGTTGCGGCCATTTGGGGAGTGAACCAACAGATGGAAAATTCTCTCTCTTTCTCTCTCTCTGTAAATTCTGCCTTTTAAATAAATAAATAAATGTTTAAAACAAAACAAAAGAAAATCACCTGATGCAATTATCAGCAGCGCCAAGGCAGAGAAGCCTTGGTTTAGGGAATGACCGTAGGAATAGGCGGCTAGGGTAGACCTCACCTTAGTGTGCTTTGCACACAGAGACCAGGGGTTTAGAAGGTTTATCTTAGAACTAACAGAGGCTCCAAGAATTCTGACAGGAGTGATGTTGCGTAGAAGGATAGACGGCCACGGATGAGGGGAAGTTAGCTCACTGTGTGTGAAGGCTCCTTTCTTTAAAGGAGCTAGCTGACTGGAGAGAGGGACAGTTCACCGTCCTGGTTCTAAGGGCTGCATGGCCTTTCTTCCCTTTGTTCTAAAGAGCCACTTAAGTCTATCTTAAATAGACTACTGGAAAGCCGGTTAGGGATCGATTAGGTTTTTTTGCTCAAAATTCTGGGACTGTAAACTTGGACACTTGGCCTGGTTCCGCCTTGAAATAACGTCTCAGTGGCACAGTTCTCGAAGCCAGTTCTCCTTGAGGTAGGGATCTGGTTTACAACAACCTTTGAGAAGCCTGGGTGGCCTGTGGATTGTGGGGCCTCACTTGCAGTGCTCCTCAGCATGGATGCAACTAGTCCAGGCCGCACAGAATGAGTCAGGGTTGCACAGCAGAGCTGTGTCCTGGAATCAGCTGTGCAGCTCGTCGGGTCTTGTGCTGCCCTTCAATTTGAACTCCTGGGCCCCAGGGCTACTTTTCTGCCTGCCCACAACAGCAAGGCATGTCTTTTGTTTGTTTCTCGTCTGAAAGAAGGGCTTGTTTTGAGGTCTGGACCACAAATAATAATCCATTGTTCCCTATAATAATAATCCACCCTCTTCAGCAGAAAAAAATTCTGCTGGATGCAGTGTGGCTATCAGTTTATTTAAAAGAATAGCCAAAAGTGCCCATTGTGTCCTGAGAATAAACATTTGGAAGATGGTTGGGAGGAGTGGGGGAGTGCCCTTTCCCCCCTCCCCCTGGAGTCACAGTTAGGCTCTCAGGAAGAAAAAAATTCTGAAAATGACCATCCGTCCCAGCTGACAATACCCTGTGTTATTCTGCCTGTCTGTTACATTCTGAGAATAATTGGAACACTGCAGATATTTATTGCAGAGTGTTTCTTTTAAAAAACCTTCTCTTGCAGATGGGTGTTTTATGTTACCAACTTAGGCCACATAAGTTTCTTGGTGACCATCATTTTGAACCTGGAAGTGTCTCTTTTCGAGTGAAGACTCTTATTTTAGGAGGAGTCCATAATTCCTGCAGTTGCCTCTGATTACAGATGTTGCAGAAGGGCTATTTTTATGTTGCACATGATGGAACACATTTTAATTACTATGCCCTGGGCTTCGGCTAGCAGGAAACCTCAGTGCGCAGAACACAAACATGACGGTGTGGTCAGTTGTTTCTTGAGGGCCGTGTACCTAACACACCATCAGTGAGATTTCACAGAGTATACATTTTTCTGCCTTGAGTCTTTTCTAGGAAAAGGATCAGAATACATTTGGCTTTAAAATGAAGTGATGTCTTAGAAGAGTTTTAGTTGCTTTAACTATAGCAGATGAGGGGCAGGCATCTGGGCCAGTTTAAGATGCTTGGATCGTATGTCAGATAATTGAGTTTCTATCACCTATGTGGAGAGACCTGGATTGAGTTTCCCCCTCCTGGCTTCGGCCCCTGCCACAGGCTGTTTCAGACATTTGGGGGAGTGAACCAGCATGAAAGCACTCAGTCCCTCTCTCTGCACCTCTCAGATAAATAAATTAATTAATTAATTTTAGAGAAATTTTAAATATCAAAGATTAAAAAAATTCCATGTGAAAACAATTTTGTATAACAGGTAAACGTGAGAACCATTTAAAGAAATAAAAGTGTGACTGTCACATCATTAAAAATGAAGCCATCAGGGTGGCAATGAAGTAGGCCTTCAGTAAGCGAATGAAGTGGATGGAACTGTAATCAATGGAGAATTATTCAGCAATAAAAAGGGGTGAGTTATCTCGCCCCCAAAATATATGGCGGAAGGGTGCCTGAACGCTGCTAATTGAAGGAAGCCCATCTGAAGAGGCTGCGTAGTGTGTGACCCCCAACCATGGAACAAACAGGAAAAGGCAAACACACAGATGGTAAATGGTCATTGGTGGCCAGGGGCTTCAGAGGGGTCAGTGGCTGGAGCACAGAGGATGTTTAGGCCAATGAAACTAGTCTGTGTGTTACTGTAATGGTAAATGCAGGCCATCCTACATGTCGGTCAAGATCCATAGGCTGTGTAACAGTGAGTGAAACTAACAGTACTGTGTAGCTAACAATAATGTAACAATGTTGGATCTCATTAGAAACAAATACATCACACTAATGCCAGAGAAGCATAATAGAGGAAACTGATGAGTGTGTGTGTGAGAGAGAGAGAGAGAGAGAAGGAATATATGGGATCTCTTCCTCTCAGTGTTTGTCAAAGTAAAAATGCTCTTAAAATAGTCTTTCTAAGTTTAAAAACATAAATATTAAGTTAAAAATCTTACTAAAAAGTCAAAACTCAGATGTCAGCAATTATTCTATTTGTAGGAAGTACTTAGATACTGAATTACCTGCCAGAATATATGGTATAATGGCACTGGATTACTGTATATATCTAGTCACTTCCTGTGTCTTTTCCCCAACTTCTCTATAAATATGCACAATGGTATTTATGCTAAGGTACTGAGTCCTGCTTTAAAACCATCTGTGTTCTTTCTCTAGTGACAGCCGGAGTATCAGCCTTGGAGGTGTACACACCCAAAGAAATCTTCGTGGCAAATGGGACACAAGGGAGGCTTCCGTGCAAGTTCAAGTCTACAGACGCCACGAGCGGGTTGACCACGGTCTCCTGGAGCTTCCAGCCAGAGGGGTCTGACACCACTGTGTCGGTAAGAATGCTTTAGCCTTCCCTCACAAGTTTCTTTTCTGCTGCAGTGGAATCAATTGTCCATTATTCTCATTTCTCATTTCCAAAATGAGTATATTTGTTGTGTATTATAGACTTCAAAGCCCCTTTCTTGCTTCAAACTACAGGAAAAAAATAAGTTCAGCATCTCTTAAAAGCAGCTTGTTTCCTTGTTTTTGCATATCATTCAACCTGGCCATCTACCCCAGTTCCTCTTCAGCAAATCATTAAGCTTCTCCTTGGCAAGTCATTAAGATTTCCAGAGCCTCACTTTCCTCATTTGTGAAATACCAGGCAGGTGAATCACACCTTGCAGAGCAGATGTGAGCATTAGAATGTTGTCAGGAGACTTTTCCGTGAGTCTTTTTACATTCCTGCACGTCGCAAGCCAAAGCACCGGCTATGTTGGTTCCAGACTTTTTATAAAGATAGTGTCTACCTTAGAAGACAGAGATGGTGTTTGCCTCTGCGGTAGAGGACAGATCCACTTGCTGTCTAGTAGAGTAAAGATATTGTCTCCCTTCAGGGCAAATGTTAGAAATGCCTTTGGCCCATCTTAAAAAAAACTGAAAAAATGGGCTTTGATGCAATGCTTCTTCGTGTGCAGCATCCACCTGACCCTCCATGACATCCTCATGGGACTTGTCGGCAAGAAGAATGGATGAGCACGTGCTTCCTGCCACATCATAAGTAATAAAGTCCTTTGTCCCGGATCTTCTTCACGGAGTGAGGACTTCACAGGAGTCCATGTCTTCTGCCATCATCTGTGAACCTTTGTTAGCTTACAAGGAAGGTAAAATCTTAGACCCTTCACTTATTTATTTTTATTTATTTGAAAGGCAAAGTGATAGAGACAAAGACAGACATCTTCAATTCCCCAAATGCCCACAACAGTTTTGGCCAGGCCAAAGCCAAGAGCTTGGACCTCCATCTGTATTTCCATGTGAGTGGCAGGGACCCAAATACTTGAACCATCATTGGATTCTCAAGGTGCACACTAGCGGGAAGCTGGATCAGAAACAGAGCAGGTAGGTATTCAAACCCAGGCCATCTAATATAGGAAGCAGGGAGTCCAGCCGATGTCTTTTTTTTTTTTTTGACAGGCAGAGTGGACAGTGAGAGAGACAGAGAGAAAGGTCTTCCTTTACCGTTGGTTCACCCTCCAGTAGCTGGTGCGGGCAGCTCGCTGTGGCCGGCACACTGCACTGATCCAAAGCCAGGAGCCAGGTGCTTCTCCTGGTCTCCCGTGCAGGTGCAGGGCCCAAGCACTTGGGCCATCCTCCACTGCACTCCCGGGCCATTGCAGAGAGCTGGACTGGAAGAGGGGCAACCGGGACAGAATCAAGCGCCCCGACCGGGACTAGAACTCTGTGTGCCGGCGCCACAGGCGGAGGATTAGCCTATTGAGCCGCAGTGCTGACCTAGGCAATGTCTTAACCTCTAACCCACAATGCCTACCCCACCTTTCACCTTTTTTTTTTTTTTTTAGGTTTATTTATTTGAAAGTCATAGTTACAGACACAGAGAGAGAATCTTCCGTCTGCTGATTTACTCCCCATATGGCTGCAGTGCTGGAGTTGGACTGGGCTGGGCTGGCTGAAACCAGGAGCCACTTCCAGGTGTCCCATGGGTGGCATGGGCCCAGGTCCCTGGCCATGCTTTGCTGCTCTCCCAGGACATTAGTCAGGAGCTAGATAGGAAGTGGAGCAGCTGGGACTCGAACCAGCTCCCCATAGGAGATGCTGATATTGCGGGCGGCAGCATAACCCACTGTGCTGCAATGTAAGCCCCTCCTTTCAAGGTTCTTACCAAGCATTTAGGTTATATTAAGTTCAAGATATATTTCATAAATGGTAATAACAATAATAATTATAATTATTATTATTTGTCAGTGGTCATTTAGGCATTGTAGAGGATAAACTATAGGAAGTTGAAGGTGGAGTTGGATACCAATTAAGAGGTTCAAGTTGATGAGAACAGAAATCAGGTATTGGTGGTGGGAAATGAAGAGAAAAAAGAGACCGAGAGAAAGATGTAAGGTAGATTGACAACGGAATTACATGGAGGAATCTAGGATTATTCCAAAATACATGGTTTGGGAAACAAATAATGGCCGAATTAGTCCATTTTGTGCTGCTGTAGCAAAGCACCACAGACTGGATAAAGAACCGAGATTTAATCCTTACACTTCTGGAGGCCTGGAAGTCCAAGATCAAGGGGCCGGCGTCTCCTAAGGGCCTTCTTACTACGCCGTCCCATGGTGGGTAGCAGAGCAAGAGAGCAGCAAACTCCCTCTGTCTTCGTGGTGGCCTCAATCCACTCATGAGCGTGGAACTCTAGAGACCCAAATACCCCCCACCAGGCGCCATCTCCCAGCACTAGCAATGGGGAGGAAGTTTCAATGTGAGTTCAAGAGGAAGCAAAAATGTTCAAATGAGAGCAGTGGCCATCAGTCAGAACTGAGTTACAGGAGCAGGTGCTGTGGTGCAGCAGCTTAATCCATGTCAGAGTGCCTGAGACTGAGTCCCAGCTACTCTGCTTCCGATCCATCTTCCTGCTACTGTACCTGGGAAGCAGCATAGGATGGCTCAAACAGCTGGGTTCCTGCCACCCAAGTTCCTGACTCCAGGCTTTGGCCTGGCCTAGCCCCAGCTGTTGCAACCATTTGCGGAAGGAGCCAGCAGGTGGAAGATTCTCTCTCTCTCTTTCTCTCATCTCTATCTCTCTTTCTGTTTCTTCCTCTTCTACTCCAGCCATGTGTATGTGTCACTCTTCCTTTAAAATAAACACATAAAACCTTTAAAAAAAAAAAAACAGGATGATACACACAGGTGGAAAATGATGTTTACAGGAGCAGGTGACAACTCGGGGGCTGAGGGTAACCTGTGGTGAAGTGAGGAGACAATTAGTGAAGGGTGCAGAGTTCAAGGGATGCTATTGAAGAGAGAGAAGTGGAGAGCTGACAAAGTCATGGGACAAATGAGATTGACAGGGACTTTCCACATGCTCAAGAGGACTCTTTTTTTTTTTAAGATTTATTTATTTATTTGAAAGTCAGAGTTATACAGAGAGAAGGAGAGAGAGAGAGAGAGAGAGAGAGAGCGCGCGCGTGCTCCTCCATCTGCTGGTTTACTTCCCAGATGGCCACAATGGCTGGAGCTGCACCGATCTGAAGCCAGGAGCTAGGATCCTCTTCCAGGTCTCCCACGTGGGTGCAGGGACCCAGGAACTTGGGCCATCTTCTGCTTTTCCAGGCCATAGCAGAGAGCTAGATCAGAAATGGAGCAGCCGGGTCTTGAACTGGTGCCCATATGGGATGCTGGCACTGCAGGCGGCGGCTTAACCCACTATGCCGCAGTGCCGGCCCTCAAGAAGGTTCTAAAATCCTCTATTTGGATTGCCAGGGGAGTTGATTTCTATCCCTCCGGCTCCACTCTGCCCCATGCTCCCCCATCCATGAATGAGAACAAAGATATCCAGCCTCCAGCAGTGCTGCTTGGGTTAAAGAGAGAGGGTATGAGGACTGATTCCCTCCCACTGAGCCTTCCAAGGCACTGGGTCTGACCCATTCTTTGCAAGAAGTTCCTTTGGTGAAAGCAGGTCTGAGGAGGGAGTGGAGAGTGCAGAGAGGCAAGCGCATTCGTGTCTGCGCTCTGTTCTTTCCGCGTACACACGGCTTTTCCATGGCGCAGAGTGTGAGAGGGCGAAACCCACAGACTGAGTCATCTGTGGTGTTGAGGGTTCTTTTTCTTCATGCCTTTGTGTATCTCCGTGGGAGCTGTGGATTCCCTGGGCTCAGCCATGGAGTTGTCAGAAGAGCATTGGTGTGACTTCCAACCATGGACCAAACAGGAAAAGGCAAACACACAGATGGTAAATGGTCATTGGTGGCCAGGGGCTTCAGAGGGGTCAGTGGCTGGAGCACAGAGGATGTTTAGGCCAATGAAACTAGTCTGTGTGTTACTGTAATGGTAAATGCAGGCCATCCTACATGTCGGTCAAGATGGGCCTGGTTCTGACCCCTGGGTCTTCCACTTACTAGCACTGTGTCCTTGTGACCTTGTGAAAATGGCTTCTTTGAATCCGCATTTTCATTTTCGTAACAATTTGGGTAATGGTAATGATATCAATAGGATGTTAAGAGGATTGGAGATCATCTACAAATCGGTTCTGTCAAAGCCCATGATGGCCAAACTTGTCTAACTTATATTCTATAACTTGAGAATTGTGATGTGATGTTGCATTCTTTCTGTGTGGAGTCTTTTTTTTTTTTTTTTTTTAAAGTTTAGGTGACAGAGAGCTCTCCTCTGCTGATTAATTTCCCAAATGCCCAACGCCCATGACAGCCAGCCAGCGTGGCAGCAAAGCTGGGAGCTGGGTCTCCCACATGGATGGCAGGGGCCCAGTCACTTGAGTCATCTGCTGCTGCCTGCATGGTGTACATCAGCAGGAAGCTGGAGTCAGGAGCAGAGGCAAAGCCGTGCACTCCAGTGTGGGACACGGGCCTCCTAACTGACAGCCTAACTGCCAAGTCAAATGCCTGCCCAAGAAGTCTCTTTTAAAAAGAGTGTTGTAGGGACTGGCGTTGTGGTACAGTGGGTTAGGCTGCACCTGCAGCACCGGCCTCCCATATGAATGCAGATTCCAGTCTCAGCTGTTCTACTTCATATCTAACTCCCTGCTAATGTGCCTGGGAAACCAGTGGAACATGCTCCGTGTGCTTAGACCCCTGCCACCCACCCATGTAGGAGACCCAGATGGAGTTCCAGGATCAGCCCACCTATTATAGCCATTTGGGGAGTGAACCAACAGATCATCTCACTGTCTCTCCCTCTTGCTCTCTTTCTCTCTCTCTCTCTCCCTCCCTCTGTAATTCTGCCTTTCAAATAAATAATCTATCCTTTTTTTAAGATAACTTTTTACAGCATATCTATTATAGAGCTTAGAAATTCTGTCTTTGAGAATAACTTTTTTGTTTGTTTTGCTTTTTCTAATTGCAGTTTTTCCACTATTCTCAAGGACAAGTTTACCTCGGGAATTATCCACCATTTAAGGACAGAATCAGCTGGGCCGGAGACCTTGACAAGAAAGATGCGTCGATCAACATAGAAAACATGCAGTTTATACACAACGGCACCTACATCTGTGATGTCAAAAACCCTCCTGACATCGTGGTTCAACCTGGACACATTAGGCTGTATGTCGTAGAAAAAGGTACTTCTGAATTGAGTATTTTCACAGTGCCAACGCAGTCCCCTTTTTCTTGTGTTTAGTTGGAGCATGAGTCCCCTTTTAGGGTACGTCTGAAGGGAGTGCTTTCCCATCAGCTGTGCTCCATGATTCTGTGGGCCTGTGGCTCTAGCAAGCACACCTCGGGCGCGTGTGAGTCTGGCGGGGAGCTGCGGCTCAATCCCACTCGGTGGCCAGTGTCTCCATTTATTTATCTGCTGATTTGATTTCAGGAGTATTAACCTTTCATTGCCAGTTAAAAGGAAGACCAGATTAATTGTGGTCAAACGCAGTGGGCAGTGTGGAAGGATATTAATACTGTTGTCATGATGCCTGGGAGAAAGTTTTAGTATTTCCAAAAACAATCATTATTCCCCCCCCCCCCTTTTTTTTTGAGACTGAGCAGAAAATGCAGGTTCAGTTTGAGATAATTTGCCCTGTTGGGGAATAGGTGGGGAGAAATTTGCATCTCCAGTTTTTCTTTGTGGAGCACGGAGAGAGGTTGTGGGTGTGGGCAGTGGGTACCTCGTTCTGCAGTTCACCTTTTTCAGCTAACATTTCTATGTCATCAGTTAGATAACTTGAGCATTGACAAGGGTGTGGGGACTGCTAAGGGAAGGCGCTTGCTGTTAATGTGATAAGCTTCCATGTGTTCCCTCCGTAGCAATGTACCTTAAAATGATTTTGTTCTTTCTCTAGAGAGCTTGCCCGAGTTTCCAGTCTGGGTGGTGGTGGGTATAGTTTCTGCTGTGGTCCTAGGTTTCATTCTGCTCATCAGCATGATTCTGGCTGTCTTCTACAGAAGGAAAAACTCTAAACGGGACTACACTGGGTAAGAGCATGGGCTGGAGGGAGGGAGGAACCAGGGTCTGTGAAAACTGCTGTATTGTTGTGGGAAGAAGCTGGCGAAGAATCAGCCGCTGTCGCTGGCGGGTCCGAATCAGGCGGCGCGCCCAAATGAGCAAGCAGAGATCAGTGGCCTGCTATTAACTGTGGACTATGATGCTGAGCCAGAGTTTCCTTCCTAGGTTTGGTGAAGTGAACCGCTCAGCAGTCTGTGCTCCGCGTTTCACCACCACGTCCCCTGCAGTCGGTGTTCTTAGGCTCCTCCCCCATTTTAGGCTTTCATTTGAGTTTCCTGGCAATAATCGCATAACGGTTCCTTGTCAGCAGGATAAATGCAAAGCCCTAATCCAGAAGCTGTGCAAATAGCCGCCCCCCTCCCAGCCCAATGTGATGACCTAGGGCTTTTCCTTTTTCCCTAAGACTGCCTCCCCGCCCCCCCACTACCACCACCACCAAGCTTTAGCCATTTTATTGCTTTGACCATTCTTGGCTTAGATTCACCTCAACTGGGATAAAAAGAGTTGTCAACAAAATATACCAGCAGTGAAGAAAGTAGACTTTCTTTTGGTGTATGGCTTCTCAAAAGAAAGAAACACCTTGGAGCACAGGGCGCGTGTCTAATGGAAGGACCTTCTCTTTTCCCCCACTCTAGCTGGAAAGCTAACCCATATAAGCTATATAGAACTCACATGGTAAGACGGAGCGAAGGCTGGATTCAGGAGGAGGTAGCATGAGCCATGTCAGGGGTGCACGGATCTAACTAACCATCCTGAGGGCACTGTGACCAGAGAGCATTGCATGTCCTGACCTCTCTTGCTGGTGGACAGTGGGAACCTCTATCTTTGGGCTCTGCTGATCTGGAGTTCTTAGGAGTGCTGTGTTTTAACAAGTTTGAGTGTTCAGATTCAGGTATTACTTGCTTGGAATGCATCCCTTCTGCTGTATCTGCTCCCTTGCATGGTGAGTGTTTTATGATTACATACAGCTGGACCACAGGTTTCACCATGAAGCTAATCCAGGGTGCCGCCATGCCAGTCTTTGTAATTCCCGCTTTTGGTTAATACAGGGACAGGCAGGTGTTCCTGAGAGTCCTGCATGGCATCGTGAATGCTGCTATTCTTCTTACCTGGGTTTTTTTCCCTTCCCTGCCTTTTCCGCCTTGGTGTGCTGGGATCAGATCCTGCTTGTCTTCCACCTCTTAAGAAAAGCTGACATAGAAGACACGTTGGGACTGTAACAGGGCTGGGTGTCCTCTTCCACTCCCACTAGACACATGGTAACTAATCACATTGCCCGTTGCTGTTAATATTCATGTGCGTGTATTCAGCCCATCTCCCTTGTCGACAACTAACCAGCTAGCTCGAACTAACCCAGCAGCTGTTTATGGAGTGTCCACAAATACGTCACGTGATCGTGTTGGACCCACATTGAGCGTAAGGGCCAGATGCAGTTGTGCTGTCCGTTGACAGAGGGGTTTTGTTATCATCTGGATATATGTGCTCATCGTGTAAAGTGCCTGTGTGTGTGTGCGTGTGTGCGTGCACGAGCTAGTTTTCTTTTTTCGTACATGTGTTGTGTTATCAAGAGTCAGACCCTCTGTGTTAGAATAATCAAACCATTTCGTTCAGGGCATGGAGGCTCCTGTTTCAGAGGAGGCACAGTTTGTAGAATGCATGGTATGCCCTAGTCTTAGTAATGACACTGTTAAAGTGTGGTCCTCCCCCGGCTCCCAGATTTTTACACAAATACATCATAAAGGATTTAACCTGTGTTGCCGATGCACCTCATTAGACGGCATTGGCTTTGCCTGATTTGTTTATGTGGTAGTGCTTGTTTTTAAACTCCTGCCTGCCCTTGGAGCCGGTCAGCCCCTGGGACATGGCATTCCAGGCTTTCTCGCCTTTCAGGACTTCCTGAATTTGGAGTTGTTGGTTTGGTTTTGGTATTTGCAGGGAGGCAAAGTATGGGAAACTAGGGAGTGGAGGAAATGAGAGGAGCCAGGGTCACCTGTAACTTTTAAGATACATTCATAAGACATTTGCCTTTTACGGTAACAAAAGCAGATTTTGTCAGGACATACAACTTGCTGCTTTTAACCTGTCCCGGCAGGAGAAAGACAAAGGCCCTGCAGGTTAAGGATGCTGCTTTGTGACTAGCATCTCAGCGTCATCACAGCAAACTAGGTAAAGAGGCTCCACCACGATGGGTTCTGTGCCTCTCCCAGCAGTTGGGTCATTTATTGATGTCAGGAGTAGAAAATAGCTTTAAGACGTGATCATTTTGATACCCATTGTTTTGTGTGTTTTGATCTTGTCATCACATTTATCTATAGTTTTGTTTCTGTTTATTTTAATTTTTTTTTTACATCTGTTCTCCAAATTGCCATTTCATCAGCTGCAGTACATCAGAGAGTTTATCAGCGGTTAAGCAGGCTCCACGGAAGTCCCCCTCCGATACAGAGGGCCTGGTAAAGAGCCTGCCTTCTGGATCTCACCAGGTAACGGCTGATTGCACTCTGCCTGTGCTGGGCTCTGCAGTTTGGTGCTGGGTCACTTCCCTGGGTGTGAGAACAGATTCTGAACTGTGTAAGAGACAGAGGAGAGGAGGGTGTGGTGTGTCCAAGGGCTGGCCTCGGAAGACTACAGGAAGATGTGCAAAGAAGAATCTGCCCTGCGTAAGGGTTTGCATCAAACCCTTTGGCTCAAGTAGAATTAAGAAATGACGTTGTCAGATGTGAATTCTGTAATTGCCCAAGGAAGCAAATCTGGTAAACCTGGCTCTATGATGGGGTTCTCTGTAAGACAAGAAATTGACAGGAGAAGGTTGATATTCTTCGTATTGATCATAAAAAATTAAATGAATTATTCAGAAAAAAATGAAGGTAAGCATTTATCTGAATGATTCACAGGTTTGATGAACAAGAAATTTTTTTTTGTTTCCTTTATAGAAAGAAGAAAAATAACTTCTGTTAGGAATTTAGCACAGGAGTCTAGCACTGTGATCTGTTTTGGCTGTGCCAATTGAACTATAGTTGGTGGCATAACAGAAATTTCATAGCTTAATACCAGCGTGGCTCTTGGGAGGTAGAAAGTATTTTAAGGAATTTGGCAAGTTACACCTTTGCCCTGTGAATATTAGCTTGGGCAGGGAGGTGGGGTAGGGGGCGGGAGGTGGAAGGGGAGCATGTATGGACTTAAGAACAAGGAAAGAAAAGAACAGTATGTTGTAGATGTATCCGTAGTCTTATTCTATAGCTGTTGTATGTGGACAGGAAGCTGTTTTACCAGGGAGAAAATAAGATGTGAGGATGTTAAATTTCTGAAAGCATTGACCCAGGTAGTGACAGAGTTGGGGTTAGAACCCAGGTTTGGAGATAGCACGTTCTCTACCACAGCGTCAGGCTCATTGCCTGGTCCTGTTCTGTTTGTCTGTCTCTCTAGTGGGTTGCATAAAATACCTTAGATAACTCGTTTCATTGGTTTGGATCGTGAATGAGACTTAGTTTGTAAATGTAGACATAAGAATTACCGATAGGCATAATATCAAGAAGCCATTGAAATTCTTTATTCTGCCTGCGAGTTTCAGTGGAGGTTACTTTCCTGTTGAAAAGATGCTAGGGAAAAACGGAACTATGATTTTTTAAGATGTTGGAAAGCAGATTGTGCAGCACTGTGATCCATAATACAAAGGAAAGAAGTCATGTGAGCCCTGTGTACCCCTGCTTACTGCCTGAAGGCCATTCCAGGCTGCAGGACAGGGGAGGAAGATGGGAACAGCCCAGCTGTCTCTCACTGAATTGTCGAGGCAAAAACCAGAGTTTGGGGAGGCCAGTGCGGCTGTGATCTATGAGCCAAAGTACCAGAAAAGGAGAAGCCACAGAAACAGGGAGATCTGGGAGTGTCAGAAATCTAGAGGGAGATCCCCTTGACCTTTGGCTGATGCCATCTGTGCATACATTCTTGGAAGTTCTCTGAGACCTGGGAAAGAGACACCCAAGGAGAACGGTTACATCGTGCCTGGAGCCCACACAGCACTAAGAAAAGCCCTGTGCTCCTAACAGCCAGAGTGGAAAGACTCATAACACACAGAGTATTGGTTGGGGTGCTCAGAATGGTCACACCTTCGTAGCAGAGCTAAGTTTTACCAGAATAAAGTCTGCCGTGGACCCACCATAACAAAGCTTAAAAGGAATCCTTTTAAGAATCAGAGTAATCCAAAAGTAATTTAGCTGCTCACCACCACCAAATCCAATATTCTTTACAAGAATACAACAAAATCCAACTACCAAACAATGTAAAATTCAGTCTGGCATCAATTACAAATTACCAGGCATACAAAAAAGCAAGAAAAGAAGACATAAATCCAGAAGAAATCACTCAGTAGAAACAAACTCAGAAATGACAGAAATGATGTAATTCATAAATAAAGACCTTAAGACAAGTATTATAGATCTTACAAGGAAACTTAAGGATGAAAAGGAAAGTCTGAATATAATAAGGAAAGAAACAGATACATAAAGTAGACCAAGATGGAACTTATAAAAATGAAAAAATAATTGGATGTTACTAACAATGGATTAGACACTGCAGAAGAAAAGAGCAGTAAACTTGAGCACATAGCATTAGAAACTGCAAAATGAAGCATGAGGAGAGAGAAAAATTGGGAGTGGAGGAGACGGATAGTGATTCAGTAAGCCAGTGGGCAGACTGACTGGAGTCTGTGAAGGGAAGGGGAAAGATTAGAAATATTTCAAGAAATAACTAAAAATTCTGTAAATTTAATGAAAAACATAAACCTTAAGTTGAAGAAACAAAGAAAACCACATTAAGACACATCATAATCAAGTTACTTAAAACCAGTTATAAACAGAAAAATCTCAAAAGTTGTCCGAAAAAAAAAGATATTATAGAGGAACAAAGATGGGAGTGACAGCTAACTTTTTATCAGCAACCACATGGCCAGAAGACAATGGAACTGCTGAAGGCAACAAAATAATCAACTTAGAACTCTGTGCTTAGCTAAAATATATTTCAAACATGGAAGAAAAAAAAAGCTGAAAGAATTTATCAGTAGCAGAATAAGAAATGTCAGAGGAAGTTCTTCAAGCAGAAGGAAGGGGATGCCAAATCAAATTTTGGATCTACATAAAAGAATGAAAGAACACCAGAAATGGCAAATAAGTGGGGAATGGGAAAGACCCTTTTTTCATATTTAAAAAAAATTTTTTAAAGAAATTGCCTCTTCAAAAATGATAGTATTTTGTGAAATTTTTCTTGTTTGAAAGATTTATTTTTATTTATTTGAGAGGTAGAGTTACAAAGAAGCAGAGAGAGAGGGAGAAAGAGAGAAAGAGGGAGAAGCAGAGATCTTGCATCTGCTGGTTCACTCCCCGAGTGGCCACAACAGCCGGGGCTGAGCTAGGCTGAACCCAGGAACCAGGAGCCTCTTCTGGGTATCCCATGTGGGTGCAGGGGCCCAAGTACTTGGGCCATCCTCTGCCGCTTTTCCAGGCACATTAGCAGGGAGCTGGATTGTAAGTAGGGCAGCCGGATCTTGAACCAGTGCCCCATATGGGATACTGGTGCTGCAGGTGGTGGCTTTACTCGTTATACCACAGCACTGGTCCCAGTTACGAAGTTATAATATGTAGAATTAAAAAAATATTATAATAGTAGTATAAAGGATGAGATGTATATTGGAGTAATTGGAAGAATACTGTTGTAAACATTGCATTATCTATGAAATTATAATTTGAAGATAAATTGTGATAGGTTAAAGATAAATACTGAAGGGTCTGGCACTGTGGCATAGCGGGTAAAGCTACCACCTGAAGTGCTGGCATCCCTATGGGTGCCAGTTCAAGACCCAGCTGCTCTATTTCTGATCCAGCTAATGTGCCTGGGAGAGCAGCGGAAGATGGCCCAAGTGCACCACATGGGAGACCTGGAAGAAACTCCCGGTTCCTGGCTTAAGACTAGCCTAGCTCTGGCCATTGTGGCCACTAAGGGAGTGAGCCAGTGGATGGAAGATCTCTCTGTGTATATGTATAGATATATATATAACCCCAACCCTATACATATATATATATATATATATATATATATGTAAACTCTGACTCAAATTCTAGGACAAATACTGGAAAAAAAAAAAAAGAGAGAGAAGTGCAGGGGCTGGCTTTGTGATGTAGTGGGTAAAGCCACCACTTGAAATGCCAGCAGAAGATGCCCCCAGTGTCTGGGCCCCTGCCACCCACATGGAAGACGTGGATACAGCTCCTGGCTTGGCCTGGCCCAAGGCTGACTCTTGCATCCATCTGGAACGTGAACTAGTGGATAAAAGCTTCTCTCTCTCTCTGTGCGTATGTGTGTGTGTGTGTCCCTCTGTGTAATTCTGACTTTCAAAAATAAATAAATCTTTTTAAAAAAAGTAAGTGGTATAGTGAATAAGCCAATTGAGGAGCTATAATGGAGTTATTGAAAAAGTTAAGTTAATTCAAAGTGAGCAGTAAAGGGGTGGGAAAGGAGCAAAAAGATAGAGCAAATGAAAAACAAGTGCAGCCTCCTTGATGCCTGGCAGCTATAGTCCAGGATTCCCACTGGATGCCTGAAACCACGAATGCTTCCAAACCCTGTACAGACCGCGTGTTTTCCTATACATACATACCTATGATAAAGTTTCATTTATAAATTATATACTGTAAGAGATTAACAACAGTAAGTAATAATAAGATACAATAATTCTAACAATATACTATACAAAAGGTATTGAATCTGGTCTCTTTAAAAATATTTTATTGACTCTACTCACCTTTCTCCCTGGGATAATGGGGAAGCAACAATGCTAGCATAATGAGATGAGGTGAGGTCAATGATGTAGGCATCAAGTTCCTTTAATTTATTTATTTGAAAGGCAGAGTTACAGAGACGCAGAGGCAGAGAGAGAGAGAGAGAGAGAGAGAGAAGTCTCCATCCGCTGGTTCACTCCTCAAATGGTAGCAATGGCCGGAACTGGGCCGATCCAAAGCCAGGAGGAGCAAGGAGCTTCTTCCAGGTCTCCCACCTGGGTGCAGGGGCCCAAGGACTTGGGCCATCTTCTACTGCTTTCCCAGGCCATAGCAGAGAGCTGGATCAGAACTGGAGCAGACGGGACTCTAACTAGCGCCCATATGGGGTGTTGGCACTGCCCATATGGGATGCTGCAGCTTTACCCACTATGCCACAGTGCTGGTCCCTTCACCCATCTTTATAGAAATATTTTTCACTATGGCCAAAAGGTGGAAGCAACTCAAAGTATTCACTGATGTATGAATGGATAAACAAAATGTATATATGAACGTTGAACATATTGTAGTGAATGAAATAAGGCATCTAGAGACAAACACTGTGTGATTCCACTAATACGCTGTACCTAGAGTAGTCGGATTCAGAGAGACAACATAATGGCAATTGTTGGGGGACTGAGGGAGGGGGGAATGAAGAGTTGTTGTTTTCAGTAAGTATAGTTTCTGTTTTGCCAGATGAAAAAGTTCTAGAGGTTGGTTATACAACAATATGAATGTACCTAAGACCACTGAGCTGTCCTCTTAAAAACAATCAGGATGGTAAATTTTACATAAGACACATTTTACTACAGTTGTTTTAAAGGAAAAGAATGGAAAGTGAAATGTACTAGTGCCTATCAAAAGAAATCTGGATGCTGGTACCAAAATAGACTTCAGAACAACAAATATTACCAGAAATAAATAAGGACTTTTCATGAAGATAAAGTGACTGATTCATAAAGAAGATATACCAGTCCTACTCAAAGTAAATGGAGTGAATTCTGAGAGAACTGAAAAGAGAAACATAACACAGTCACAGAAGTTTCAACACTCCTGTCTCAGTAATTGCAAGTGTTCAGAAAATCAGAAAGGAAACAGAAGACTTGAACAACCCTGGATCCAACTTGACCTAGTGGACGCTTTTAAAATAATCCTCCATCAAGAGCAGATTTATTCATGTATAAATGCTCTTGAAATCATCACCAAAAGGCTATATTATGAGCCATTAAATAAATCTTATGAAATGTAAAGGCTTCGAATTATGTGGAGTACATTCTGTGGCCACAATGAAATTAAACGAAATACACAGAAAGATACCTAGAAAGTCTCAAACAAATAACCTACGAGTAAAACAAGAGTCACAAAAAGTTAGAAAATATTCTGAGTGAAAACAGCAACACACTATATCAAAATTTGTTATAGCTAAAGCAGTGTTTTGAGGATTTGTAGCATTAACTGCTTCTATTTGAAGAGGATAGAGTGGCTGGTGCTGTGGTGTAGTAAGTTAAACCTCTGCCTGTGGCGCCAGCATCCCATATGGGCACTGGTTCGAGTCCTGGCTGCTCCCCTTCCCACCCAGCTCCCCGTTAATGGCCTGGGAAAGCAATGAAAAATGGCCCAAGTGCTTGGGCTTCTGCACCCATGTGGATGACCAAGAAGTTCCTGGCTTTGGATCTTGCCAGCATTGACCATTGTGGCTATTTGAGGAGTAAACCAGCAGATGAAAGACACTCTCTCTCTCTCTCTCTCTCTCTCTCTCTCTCTCCCTCTCCCCCTCCCTCTCCCTCTCCCTCTCTCTCTGTCTCTTCCTGTCTCTCTATAACTCTGCCTCTCAAATAAATCAATGAATCTTTACAATAAAAAGAAGATAATGAAGTCCTAAAATTGATGATTGAGGCTTCTATGAAGAAACTAGAAAAGAAGGGCAAATTAAACACCACATAGGCAGACAGAAGAAATAATAAAAATAACAGCTGGTGGACAGTCAGCAGACATTCTCTAAGCACCCTATAAATAATCTCCCTCTCTGGTTGCTTTTCGTATCTGCTGTAAGCCTTTGGTGTTCTGCGTTGTGTGCACTCTTTATTTATAAAGAACCTTTTGTTGTTCCTATTTGGAATTTCACTGGGATCTCTAAACCTGAAGGCTATTGTCTTTAGTAAATTCTAGAAAATCCCCAGTCACCATCTCTTTGAAATGTTTGTTTCTCCATTTCATCTATTTATGTTCTTTTGGAATAACTAACTAGATGTGTATTAGACCATCTCACTCTATCCTTTACAGAGCATGTTTTTCCCATCAAATTGTCTCTCCTGTTACCAAGATTTCTTCATCTCTGTATTTCAGTTCACTGTTTCTTTAGCTGCATCCATTTTTAAATGTGCCTATTTTTGAAGTATTTTTTTTTTAAAAAAAGATTTATTCATTTATTTGAAAGGCAGAGTTACAGAAACACAGAAGCAGAGAGAGAGAGAGAGAGAGAGAGAGAGAGAGGTCGTCCATCCACTGGTTCACTTCCCAAGTGGCCACAATGATGGGAGCTGTGCCGACCCAAAGCCAGGAGCCAGGAACTTCTTCCGGGTCTCCCACGAGGATGCAGGGGCCCAGGGACTTGGGCTGTCTTCTGCTGCTTTCCCAGGCCATAGCAGAGAGCTGGATCAAAAGTGGAGCAGCCAGGACTCAAACCAGCACCCAAATGGGATGCTAGTACTGCAGGTGGCGGCTTTACCTGTTATACCACAGAATGTGCCCATTTTTAAAGTTTTAAGATTTACTTTCTTGTAGCTTTATTTTTTAGAAAGTATATTTGGTTCTAGTTGTTTTGTTTTTGGCTAACTTTGATAGTTGCTTGAGAGTTCATGGTATTTTTTAAAAAGATTTATTTATTTGAAAGGTAGAGTTACACACAGAGAGAGAGGAAGAGACAGAGACAGAGAGAGAGGTCTTCCACCTGCTGATTCACTCCCCAAATGGCCACAATGGCTAGAGCTGGGCAGATCTGGAGCCAGGAGCCAGGAGCCTGTTCTGAGTCTCCCATGGGAGTGCAGGGGTGCATATACTCAGGCCATCCTCAACTGCTTTCCTGGGAACGTTTTGTTGTGTTTTGTTTTGTTTTTGGCTAATTTTGATAGTTGCCACAAAACACACCAGATACCGGAGGAAAGGTTTATTGCCAGATGGGGGAAGCCTGATGGGCCAGGGAGAGAGGGGGAGAGAGTAAGAGAGGGCGGGATCAGGAGGAAGCACATGTGCCAGAAGCTGAGTGGGCAGGGAAGTAGGAGTAGCGGGTCCCATCAGGGTGGGGGCAGAGCTGACACCAGTGGTAAAGCCTACTATGTAAGGTGGTCACAGGGGCCAGGGCCCAAGATGGCATCCGGGGCATAGATGGCACCACAGATAAGACTGCACCATTTTACTAACACTCTCTTATGTGTAACTCTACCTTTCAAATAAGTAAGTAAACCTTTATAAAAAAAAAAAATGCAAGCAAACCTGTGACACAGTCAGATACCACATACTCTGTTGACTTCAGTTTAGTCTTAGAAACACACACCTGTTCACATCTTCTGGCTCCGGGGTACTCTAGGCTGCTCCCCAGCTGTCATCACTGGCTTCCCTTGAAAGAATTTTCTTTATTCCTGTCTTAGAGCCCAGGTCTTCATTGTCCTCAGTTCATTCCCATATTATAATGGACATATTGTCTGGAACTTCTTGAGGAAGAATGCACAGGAAGTAAAAACGTTGAGACTCTGTGTAGTAGGCAGAGTAATTATTATTCTAGTTGGTAATATATCACAACATATATATTTATAAATATAATCTGGTTGATAACATAGCGGAAGGGACTTCACAGGTGTAAACTGCCCTGAGAAAGGGAGATTTTCCTGGATTAGCAGGTGAGCCCTGTTACTAAGCTTCCCCTAGGAGGAAGGGAGGGAGTCCGAGTCAGAGGTGGAAGGTGCTACACTCCGGCCTTGAGGCGGGAGGAAGAGGCCATCAACCGCGGAGCTGGGCAGGCTGGGAAACGAGAAATGCAGCCTTGCTGCCGCCTTGACTCCAGCCTTCTGAGCTACATTGCACACTTCTGATCTCGAAACCTGTACGGCAGCACATGGCTTCTCACGTGTCAAACTGTCTCCTCCCCCAAAGTGGCTGGTAATCTGGTTGAGTAGGATTCCACCTGGGAAATCACTGTCCTGCAGCTCCACGCTCTGCTGATCTTCCTGACTTGTGGCCCTGGGACTCGAAGCTGGCCCTGGGACTCGAAGCTGGCCCTATTCTGGTTCCTGCCCCTTCGCGTGGGACTCCTCAGAATCTTGCTCATCCTTAGTGTGCTGACCTCTTGTAAAATTGAGTGTCTGTATTCATGGTGCTAGTTTTACTCATCTGAAAACTGTTGTCCTTATTTTGGGGGGTATGTTCTTCCTTTTATTCTTTGCAATGCACCTCCTTTTATTTTCTGTTCTTATAGGAATTTCTATTAGGACTTGAACCACCTCCTAGGTCAGTCCTTTAGTTTTCTTATTTTTTTCTGTTTAGAAATTTTGTTCTGTGTTTTAGAAGATTTTTACCACTTAATCTTCCCACTTTGAAGATTTAATTCTGGTATCATTTAAATAATTTTCAAGAGCTTTTTCTTATTTTCTGACTATAATGCCATAGACTTGTTTCATGAATGTGTCATCACTTTGAGTATATTATGTTTTTCTTCTGTTTTATGTTTTCTTCAATGACTTGATTTCCCTATTTCTTTTGAATTCCCTTTTTTCTCTTATAATTTCTATTTTTTCAATCGAAGCTACCATACACTCAGTGTCCTGCTTAGTCATTCGTATTTAAGGCGCTCATCCCGCTTAGAGGCTCTTTGTGCTAAAAAGGTGCTTAATGAGTAGTGGGATTCACGGTGTGAAGTGCTGGCTGACTTTCACTGAGGGGCGTTTCACTGTCAGTTTGAGGGTGGAAACTCTTGAGGTTCCAGAAAGAAGCTCTCCAGTTTCCTGCTTGGGAGCGGAGTGCAGGAAGTCAGGGGGCGGGCCCTGTGGTCAGTGTGTGGACTTTCCTGCAGCTCCTACAGGCCTCAGGGCTGACACCTCACACTGCTGCACCTGCTGGCCTGGAGTCAGAGACTCTGGCTCCTTTCCTTGTGAACCCTGAGGTTTCCTCCCAGGTCCAACGGTGTAATCGTGTTTTCTGAAGGGTGGGGAAGGGTAATCCAACCATGTGATGTACGTTGTCTTTCAGCGTCTCAACGCCAGGTCAGCTTTGAGAGTAAGGTTGGGATGTGCCTGTGGCCGAGCCCTTGATTTCCTCCCCGGGCTCAGCTCAAGCCCACAGAAGGCCTCCCCTCGCCCCGCCGTGCTGCGAGTATGAGTCAGGGTCTTTGCTCAGGTGCCGTGCACGTGAGGTGTTCCTGGCCTTACTCATTCTCGGGGCAGATTGGTATCTTTTTCCTTAAAGATGTAATTGTTGTTAAAACTATTCTCTGCCTTACCTGTTTCTAGAATTTGTAAATCCTTTGCTAATAAATCCTTGTTATGACTTTGCAGTGGGCCGTGTGTTTTCTGGCAGATTTCTATTTAGATTTGCTTTAATGGGAAAGCGTTGTATAACAGGGGACACTGTCCGAGGGGTAGAAAGTTTGTTTCCGGGCAGGAATTTGGCACAAGGACTGACTGCATCTCATACAAGAGGGCTTGGGTTTGAGTCTCAGCTCCACTTCAGATTCCAGCTTCCTGCTAATATGCACCTTGGGAGGCAGCAGGTGGTGGTTCAAGTACTTAGGTACCTGCCACCGGTGTGGGAGACAGATTGAATGCTGGTTCCTGGCTTTGACCTAGCCCAGCTTCAGCGGTTGCAGGCATTTGGGGAGTGAACCTGGAAGATCTCTATCTCTGTCTCTCTACCTTTCATATTAGATTTTTTTTTAAAAAAATTTTTTAAAGAGAAAGCTCGCTTCAGATAATCCATGAAGTTCCTAGGCTCCCTGGAGCCTAGCAAGTGGCCCTAGTGGATGTTGTTACATCCTTCAGTCCACATGTCTGAGCTGCTGCTGTTTCAGAGTTTCATGGAAGTTGTTCTCATCAGAATCCTTACGATATACATTATCTTCAGTTTCTTCATAGACAGAAAAGAGGTTCTCAGTTTAAGAAAAGTTAGGGGCCAGCCCTGTGGCTCAGCGGGTTAAGCCATGACCTACAGCACCAGTATCCAATATGGGGACCAGTTTGAGACCCAGATGCTCCACTTCTGACCCAGCTCTCTGCTAATGTGCCTAGAAAAGCAGCAAGAGATGACATAAGTCCCTGGGCCCCTGCAACCCACTGGGAGACCCACAATAACTCCTGGCTGCAGGCGTCAGCCTGGCCCAGCTCTGGCTGTTGTAGCCATTTGGGGAGTAAATCAGTGGATGGATGATCTCTCTCTCTCTCTCTCTCTCTCTGTAACCCTTTCAAATAAATAAATAATTTTTTTTAAAAAAACTTGATCTGACGTTCATAGTATTTTTAAAGATTCATTTTATTTGTTTGAAAGGCAGAATGGCAGAGAGTAATGGGAGAGTAGGGGGGAGAGAGATCTTTCATCCACTGGTTGGCCACACAGCTGAGGCTGAACCAGGCCAAAAGCAGGAGCCAGGAATTCCACCGGGTCTCCTATAGGGGTGTTAGAAGCCCCCCAAGGACTTGGGCCATTTTCTTCTTCTTTTTTTAAAGATTAATTTTATTTATTTGAAAGGCAGAGTTACAGAGAGGCAGAGAGAGAGAAAGGTCTTCCATCTGTTGGTTCACTCCCCAGATGGCTGCAGTGGTCAGAGCTGCAATGGTCCAAAGCCAGGGGCTAGGAGATTCCTCCGGGTCTCCCACGTAGATGCAGGGACTCAAGGACTTGGGCCATTTTCCACTGCTTTCCCAGACCACAGCATAGAGCTGGATCAGAAGTGGAGCAGCCAGGACCCAAACCAGCCCATGTGGGATGCCAGCACTGCAGACTGGGGCTTTAACCCACTGCACCACAGCACTGGCCCTGGGCCACCTTCTGCTGCCTTCCCAGGTGCATTAGCAGGGAGCTGGATCAGAAGTGAAGCAGCCAAGACTTAACCTGCATTCCCGTATGGGACAGGCAGTGGCTTGACCTGCAGCACCACCACACCAGCCTCATTAGGAAATTTGTGAGAGTGATAAATACCTTTTACACACTGAGTACAGCCAAGCGTAGCATTTCTTTTAGCAGTGTCATCATCCCATCGTGTTGCCTTCTCATCACTTTCGTGGGTGTTTGAGCGCTTGCTACACACGCAGGGTTAGCTGTCACTGGGAGTGCAGGGGTGATTCACGCCCAGTGCCTTTCTCAAGAAACTTGGTGTATTCTGGGAGGTTTAGGTCCAATTTAGATTTTTCCATTATGTAGAGACGATGTTTTTAATATTCCAGCAAAGCAACTTTGAGGAAATTTTCATATTTAAATAAACTCCAGGGTGGCATTTTGGTGTGCACAGACCCACTCCTGGACACGGGTGCTGAAGCTGGAAACTAACTAACGAGAGAACTGCTTAACTTCAACATCTGTTCCTGCATCTGAAGCAGTGGGCGGGGGCTAGCTCACCTCCAAAGCCCCTCTCATGCGCACGTGTTTAATTGTAAGGGCCTCTGGTGTGCTGTGTTGGAGAAGGACACGTTTAGGCAGTTGCCGTCCATACAGGCCTGCAGCCGCTTTCTGCCAGGAGTTCTGTCCTAACCTGCTCCTTCCATTTTCCTACCTGCAGGCGTCACCTCGGACTCTAAAGAGATTAGTAATTACTGTTTGGATGAGTAAATAACTCCATGTTGTTTTACCCGAAGAAAGAAAAGAATACTGGTCCCCTAAGAGAGAAATGTATGAAAGATGCAACTTAATGTCCAGGCAGGCATCTGTCGGTAACTAGTTTTCTTATAACTGGAAAACAGAACACCTAACTAAAAATAACAGGCAGCAGGTGCTGCAACTGGGTTCGATTCCTGGCTGTGGCTCCTGCTCATGCACACCTTGGCAAGCAGCAGTGGTGGCTCAAGTAATTGGGTTCCTGACGCCCAGCTGGGGAGACCCTGATGGCATTCCTACCTCCTGGCTCTGGCCTCCAGCCCAGTCCTAGCCATTGTGGGTGTCTGGGGAGTGAACCAGCGGGTGGGAGTTTCTTTCTCTCTCTTCTCTGTTTCTCCCTCTGCCTCTCAAACACACAAGTGAATTATATGTGTGTGTGAAGTAAGTTCTCTTACCAGGAAGCTGGGGCCTAGTTAGGTTGCATCACCTGCTCAGAGTTAGCAGTGGGTGTCAGAGCTGGGGTCAGGCCTCAATCTGTCTGGCTCCAGGGCACACGTTTATTCCATCCTGTCTGTCCAGTTTTTCTCAACTACATTTTGGCAATCAGTATTAGTCTTTATCTCTAAGAGAGTCAGAATACATAGCTGAGTTTTCTTTTTCTGTTTCGCTTTAAAAAAAAAAAAAAAAAAAAAACAATGAGGGGCCGGAGCTGTGGCGCAGTAGATTAATCCTCCTTCTACGGCGCCAGCATCCCATATGGGCACCGGTTCTAGTCCCGGCTGCTCCTTTTCCAATCCAGCTCTCTTCTGTGGCCCGGGAAAGCAGTAGAAGATGACCCAAGTGCTTGGGCCCCTGCACCCACGTGGGAGACCAGGAAGAAGCTCCTGGCTCCTGGCTTCAGATCGGTCCAGCTCTAGCCATTTGGGGAATGAACCAATGGACAGAAGACCTCTCTCTCTGCCTCTCCTTCTCTCTCTGTGTAACTCTGACTTTCAGATCAATAAATAAAATCTTAAAAAAAAAAAAAAAACAAGGAAGCAGATAGTGGAAAGGGAGTGTTGTCAGCAGTGAGCACACAGAGGAAGCAGGTGTTCTTTTCTTGGTGTTACCGTGCTAGGGTGTCGGGCATCATCCCTCTGCAGCAGGGCTGGGGAGCTTCTGACCTGTGGATCACATAAACGCCCACAAAATGATTTGGTCTGGCCCTGCCCAGGCAACCACAGGCAGGACTCAAAATTCAGTAAATCGGGGCTGGCACCACGGCGCACTAGGTTAATCCTCCGCCAGTGGTGCTGGCTCTCTGCTGTGGCCTGGCAAAGCAGTAGAAGATGGCCTGGGTGCTTGGGCCCCTGCACCCACTGTGGGAGACCCGGAAGAATCACCTGGCTCCTGGCTTCAGATTGGCGCAGCTCCAGCCATTGCGGCCATTTGGGGAGTGAACCAACGGAAGGAAGACCTTTCTTTCTGTCTCTCTCTCACTGTCTGTAACTCTTCCTGTCAAATAAATAAATAAAATCTTTAAAAAAATTTCAGTAAATCTATAGCAGACTAATTTTCAATTTGATAATTGTGTATGGCCCACAAATGATGTTATAAGTATCCAAATGGCCCTTAGCAGAAAAAGGGTTTCCCACCCCTGCTAATATCTGAAGGACCAGAATAGAATTCTTTTTCTTTTTTTAAAAAAGATTTATTTATTTTATTTGAAAGGTAGAGTTAGAGAGAGGCTGATGCAGAAAGAGAGAGAGAGAGGTCTTCCATCCGCTGGTTCACTCTCCAGATGGCCACAGTGGCTGGAGCTGTGCCAATCCAAAGCCAGGAGCCAGGAGCTTCTTCTGGATCTCCCATGCAGGTGCGGGGGCCCAAGGACTTGGACCATCTTCTACTGCTTTCCCAGGCCACAGCAGAGAGCTGGATTGGAAGAGGAGCAGCCAGGACTAGAACCAGTGCCCATATGGGATGCCAGCACTGTAGGTGGTGGCTTTACCTGCTACACCACAGCGCTGGCCCCAGAATAGAATTCTTAAAAGCTACAGAGATGAGGCCAGCGCCGTGGCTCAACAGGCTAATCCTCCTCCTTGAGGCTCCGGCACACCGGGTTCTAGTCCCAGTTGGGGCGCCGGATTCTGTCCCAGTTTCCCTTCTTCCAGGCCAGCTCTCTGCTGTGGCCCGGGAGTGCAGTGGAGGATGGCCCAAGTGCTTGGGCCCTGCACCCCATGGGAGACCAGGAAAAGCACCTGGCACCTGGCTCCTGCCATCGGACGAGCGCAGTGTGCCGGCCGCAGCGCACCAGCCGCGGTGGCCATTGGAGGGTGAACCAATGGCAAAGGAAGACCTTTCTCTCTGTCTCTCTCTCTCTCACTGTCCACTCTGCCTGTCCAAAAAAAAAAAAAAAAAAAAAAAAAAAGCTACAGAGATGATGCAGAGTGTGCTCCAGGACATAATGTGATGAATTCTGAGTGATTCATATGTATTTAGGGCCAGGTCTTTGTGCTAGAAACCCTCTTTCTTGGACTTTTCCCCTAATCCTCTCTAGTATGTTTTCACATTAGAATAAGTTTGATACAAGTAGAATTCAGAGATAATTTTTTAAAGATTTATTTGAGAGGTAGATTTACAGACACAGAGAGGGAGAGACAAAGAGAAAGGTCTTCCACCTGGTTCATTCCCCAGATGGCCACAATGGTGGGAGCTGAGCCAAACCAAAGCCAGCAGCCAGGAGCTTCCTCCGGGTTCCCCCACATGGGTGCAGGGGCCCAAACACTTGGGTCATCCTCCATTGCCCTCCCAGGCCATAAACAGAGAACTAGATCAGAAGAGAAGCAGCCGGGACACAAACTGGTGCCCATATGGAATGCCAGCACCACCGGTGGAGGCCCAGCCCAGCTCGCCACAGCGCCAGCCCTTCAGAGATAATTTTCTCTCTAGTTGTAGCTAAAATAATAGATTTACGGGGCTGGTGCTGAGCACAGGAAGTTAAGGCACCACCTTCAGCACCGGCATCCCATGAGTGCTGGTTTAGTCTTGGCTACTCCACTCCCAATGCAGCTCCCTGCTAATGGCCTAGGAAAGCAGCGAAGGGTGGCCCAAGTGCTTGGGCCCTATACTCACGTGGGAGACCTGGATGAAGCTCCTGCCTTCAGTCTGGCCCAGCCCTGGCCATTATGATCATCTGGGGAGTGAATCAGCAAATGCGAGATAGATCTCTCTCTCTCTCTCTCTAACTCCGCATTTCAAATAAATAAATAAATTTTTTATAAAATAGACCTATATCGAGCAGATTGTTCCTTGAAACATTTTCAGTAATTAAGACCTTTCTATGTAGTAAGTAGTTGGGGAAAAAGTATCCAACTTTTTCACTTGATTATTCTAATTCTTTATGGAAAAGGTCTCCCTCCCAACCGCCCTGCTCCCCCCTAAAAAAAGGGATGGGGGAGGGTGAGTGCCAAGATGGACATTGAAAACAGTGAGGTGAATGCAGGTGGTGACGATGGTGGTGGTGTGTTGGTTTCCCTTTAGTCTTCCATACTTAAAAGTAAACGTCTTAACAGTGGTGCGTTTAGTTCCAAGTGAAGTCCTGAGCAGTCTCATTGGCCCTCCAGGAGCCCTGAGGATCAGACTGTTCCAGATGGAGCAAGACCCATGACCTCTGACCCCAGCCCACATCCAGCCCATGAGCAGACCCCTCACCCCAGCCTACATCCAGCCCAGGAGCAGACCCCTCACCCCAGCCCACATCCAGACGTTCTTGAAGTCTGTTAGCGCATCCGTCCCTTCGTCCAATACCTGCTGGATCACATACACGCTGCCCATTGTAGGCAGTGAGCTAACAAAGCCAATGAGTCCTTATTCCATTCTAAGGAGGAAAGGCAGGAAGGGAAACATCAGACAGTGTAGCACTTAGAAAACCCGGCGCATCAATAGCAGGGGTCACGGTCAGCAGGCTGCTGTACTCTGCTGTGCACAGGGCTGCCCCCCACTCAGAGACCTTCTGGTATCTAACAGCTGCTGACTGATTCAGGGACGGTTCAGTGTCCTTTCTCTTCTCGGTTGCCATGCGCCTTCCTTTTCCCCCTTGCAGTGCGTCAGTATCCCCCGCGGTGTGACAAACCACCCTGAAATGTAGTGGCCTAAAATGCCACCGTTTATTTGGCTCCCGTTCTGCGGATCAGCTGGGCGGATCTGCTGGTCTGCGTCAGTTCAGCTGATCTCTGCTGGCTCACTGATGCACCTGCAGTTGGCTCGAGAGTTGGCGGGAAGCTGAACCATCTACAGAGGTCTCATTCGCAGCCTAACAGTTGGCAGGCCACTGTCCAGAGGACAGCTGGGCCATGTGTGTCTCAAGAGCCAGGAGGCTCACTTGAGCTTCGCGTAGTTGGGTGCCTCTATGGGTCCCGAGATCAGAAAACAAGTGAAAAGTCTAGTCTGCCTCGTTCCATTGGTCACAGCAAGTCACAAGACTGAGTCGCACTCTGCAGCATTGCATTGCAAAGGGTGCAGGATGCACTAGAGGACAAAGTTTATGACCATTTTCACCGCCCGTCACCCTCCTTCCGGGAACGCACCTTAAAATTCCTAACAAGTCTTCAGGAATTACAGTGTAGGGTTTTATTACCTAGGCAATTGCATAATTTAATTTGATTGGCGGGAAGGTCGTATCCTATTAACTTATTTTTGTTTCCTTTTGGATTAACATTTAACTTGTAGCTTTCTGAGATGAACACAGAAAAGGCTCTGTGATTTAGTATTGACTATGTGACCTGTTCATACCGCCCAGGACATGTAGAATGTCAACTGTGGAGTAAAGACAGACATACCAGGGCCAGCGTTGTGACGTAGCGGGTAAGGCCACTGCCTTCGACGCCGGCATCCCATACGGGCACCAGCTTGTGTCCCGGCTGCGCCACTTCTGATCCAGCTCACCGCTAATGGCCCGGGAAAGGCAACAGAAGATGGCTCAAGTCCTCGGGCCCCAGCTACCTACGTGGGACACCTGAAGAAGCTCCTAGCTCCTGGCTTCGGCCTGGCCCAGCGCTGGACGTTGGAGCCATTTGGGAGAAAACCAGCGGATGGAAGACCTCTCTCTCTCTCTCTCTCTTTCTCTGTAACTCTGATTTTCAAATAAATAAATAAATCTTTTTAAAAAAGAACAAACCCGGTTCGCCTATTTGATTTACCTGATCCGTTTTACAGTGCTCATAACAGACGAGTCAGGGGCTGTCGGGTACCGCCCACGTTGTCCGCGTCAGGTTGTCACAGCACTGAAAGGCATAGGTTCCACTGTCAGTGCCATTTTAGAGACACACTGAAGGCCACATGGTCTCCGCCATGGTCACGGGAGACCTACATTCAGACCCCAGCTTGGCCCAACTTCATGCGGGTCTGGGCCGTGAGTGGTGTTTTGTAACTTGATTTTGATGTGCACCGTGGCATAGCTCTCTCTGCTCGGTCTGTCCCTCCTTTTGTGGAGGGTGGAGCGCCTGAGCCGAAGAGTGCAGTTTGGAGGGCTCCTGAGTGGGGGTACGGGTGTGTGTTTGACACCACCTGCTTTTGCCTACTGAACTCTCTATTTCAGAGTTGAAAGCTTAAACCACTGTTGTTGGACTTCTCCAGAAGAATTCCCGTGGATTAGGAGAAAGCCGATTTGGGGTTATATTGCACTCTTCGTCTAAGATGAGAGCTGTTGTACAGTTTGGGGGTGTCCAGGTTAGAAGGGACTGGAGGGCCATGCTGGGCACCCACTGTCGGTTTGCACCCCTAGCCTCTGCTTAGACCTCTGCCCCTCAAAGAGGGCAACGTGCCCCGTCCCAGATATTTGCTAAAGCAGAGAGAATAATGTAACGCCCCCTTCCCTCCTTCTGTATTGGACCCCAACAGCTCCCTGCGACTTTTACCCCTTCCTTCCTGCTCTGGTAAAGGGGTCTTCCTTACTTTATTCCAACTAGGGCCATTCTTTATAGCTTTAGAGAGTGGGACTTTGAGAATGTTGTCTTTTTAGTTTTATTTTAAAATGAAGAAGAACTAGCACCATCAGTGCTAGTATTGAAGAGCATTAGGAAAAAAAAAATTTTAAGATTTATTTATTTGAAATTCAGAGCTAGAGAGAGAAGAGCTCCTCCATTCGCTGGTTCACTCCCCAGATGGCCACAACAGCCGGCGCTGGGCCAGGCAGAAGCCAGAAGCCCAGGAGCTTCATCAGGGCCTCCCATGTGGGTTACAGGGGCCCAGACAGTTGGGTCATCCTCCGCTGCTTTTCCCAGGTGTATTAGCAGGAAGCTGGATCAGAAGTGGAGCAGCTGGGATATAAATTGTCACCCACATGGGATGCTAGCATTGCAAGTAGTGGCTTTAACGTGCTGCACCACAATGCCAGGCCCCTGAAATATTTATATCAAATGACCAGTCCAAATTTATTAGGTCTGAGGGTCCCACCAAGTTTGTTCATTTCTCTCATGACTGTCTTGCAGTTCCTATGTCTCAGCTTGGTAGAAGTGCCCTCTGACCCCAGGTGCAGGGGGATGGCGACGTGGCGCCGCAGGTGAAGCCACCATTTGAGTTGCCCACATCCCATGTCAGAGTGCTGGTTTGAGTCCCAGCTACTCCACTTCTGCACCAGCTCCCTGCTAACGTGCCTGGGAAGCATTGAATGAGGGGCCCAGGACTTGAGTTTCTGTTACCCATGTGGGAGACCCGGATGGAGTTCCTAGATCCTGGCTCCAGGCTCGCTAGCCCTGGCCATTATGGGTGTTTGGACAGTGAACCAGTGGATGGAGGATCCGTCTCTTATCCCTCTCTCACTCTGCCTCTCAAATGAATACATAATGAATAATCCTAAAGAAGGAATATTATATTGTTAAGGAAATTTGCAGATATTTGCAAAAGCAGAGGGAAAAATGTAACAAATCACCATGTAGCAGTGTTGATAACTACCCACAAATGCCCGGGCTCATGTTAGAGTCAGTCCTGGACAAACCAAGCCTGAGAAGCCTCCTTGCAAACATTCAGGGGAGGGAAGCCTATGCTACCATTGCTCTGCCCCTACACCTAAAGGGACCCCTGGCTCTCCAAGCCTCTCACTCCTCTTCTCTCTTCCAGGGCCCAGTCATTTATGCGCAGCTAGACCATTCTGGTGGACGGCACAGTGACAAGATCAACAAGTCAGAGTCTGTGGTGTACGCAGACATCCGGAAAAACTAAGAGAAATTCCCGAACAGATGCTGAGCAAGAAACAAACCTGGACTGGACTCTGGTGCAGAGAATGCAGCCCCTAATCACGTGTGGCCTTGGGGACCCAGGCAAGGACTAGCAGCTGTGTGCTCACAGAGGGAGGAAGAGACGTGTATAAAGGATATGTATAAATACGCTATTTAATCTCCCCGACGTGAGGAGCCGGTGTCACCGGTGTCGCACGAGGAGAAGATGGTGCGGTGTGAGTCTCTGTACATATCAATTGTCTTGCTGTTGCGCTTTCTCCCCGGGCTCATTTACCATTGGGAGATCTCGGAACATGCCTAACCCCGTCCCTTAGGGTTGCCTTAGTGGAGACAGTAGATGTAGTGTTTCCAGTAGACACAGCCTTTTCTTCGAAGGGCTTCAGCAGTCTTAGCGTTGATCAGAGGTGGAGCACGGAGGTGCGACCCTGGAAGCTGACCCGCGGGGGCTTGCACCCTGCGCCAGCCCCGGTGTTCAGCTGTCGCTTTTAGAAAACATCCACTCTGTGTTGCCACTTGCGGACAGTTTGAAAAGGTTTTTCTTGATGTTTTTCTCTCTCCAAAATACGAAGCGATTTTGCAGCCTCACGTGTTGTGCAGACTTGACTTTAACGCCGCGCCCTTCATGCAGATCAGTGAGTGGATTCCTCCTTAGCCCAGGGAGCAGGGGTGAATGCCCGACCTCACAGCAGAAAACGCAGGCTGTGCTGGAGGCGCGCTGTCCGCTCTGGCAGGGTACAGGCGTCATTTCCCGTCACTGCCGAGGCCCTTCCTGCTCAAAGAGCCCCCACAGCCCGGGAGAACTGCGCTGCTCTCCTTGTGGGTGGGCAGCGGTGGGGTGAGACTGCCCCCTCTGGTGCCCCAGAGCTCTCTCGGGGTCCCCTTCTCCGCTTCCAGCATGGGGCAGCCACACTGGCGGCTTTGTGACAGCTTCCTGGTGCCCCAGTGCCCTGGGAAGTTCAAGTAGGGCTGAGACTGCTGCTTCGGGAATCTCTTCTCTCTTCCCTTGTGTTGTGTGGCTTTTCTCCCCCGCCCCTTGTCCCCCATGACGCGCAGCTGATGGGCGATGGAGAGACGTGCAGTTGGGAATCCCACTCGTTTTCCGCACCCCCCCCCCCCCGTTTTAAATCTGTGTTTCTGTATTTTACTGAGAATGGAATGCACGGTGAAGATCCAAGAACGGTTATTTATATTGTAGTCCCCCTGTTTGCTGGACTGTTTTGTTTTAAAAGAATCGCCTTTTCCCTCTAACATTGTCCGATGCGTCTGGGAAGCGCCTGGTCTGGACACGGAACAGTGTGGGCGGGCGGGAGAGAGCGCCCAGGTTTGAAGCCCCTGCCATCCTTCTGGGGGCCGAGTCCCTGAGAATGCATAAAGGGAACCCCCCTGGATTGCCACTGACCCGGGAGCGAGAGCCGCCGAGGGCGCGGGCGCAAGAGCCACAAGACGGGCTCTGTGCAGGACAGGTCCCCGAGGCACCGGGGCTGCGCTGCCTGGCCCACCTTGACCTCACCCACCCGTCGCGGGGCTGGCCATTCTCCCCCAGGGCTCATGGTTCTGCCCGGCCGGTCGTGGGCCCCCAGAGCTTCCCTGCCTCTGTTCTCAACCTTCCAGGAGCCTGCGCGGGGTGCAGGGTGGGGTGGGGGTGTGGGAGGGGGGATCGTCCCCACTCTTCACACTGATGATGCCACGATGCCCCGCCGCGGGCGTCCGGCGGCTGAGGGTGCAATTCTGGGTGGAATACTTGCAGACAGCCGCACCTGTGCGGAGAAAGGGGCCGTTCTCTTTGTCTTCTCCCTAGCCTTCCCCAGGGCAGGAGCCCTGAGCTTCTCCCTGGGGGGCAGGAGGCCCCGCCTGCGCGCACCTCACTTGCTGACCTCACAGCCCAGCCGCACACCTGGCGCTCAGGTATTCTGGCCGTCGCCACCCCCTGAGGTCAGGGAGGCACCTGCTTAGGTACCCCTCTGTGGGGCTGGCCCGAAGCCTGGGCAGACATCCCCGAGAGGGCGCCAATCCCCGAGAGTCCCTAAGCTCCCCACATCCTCTCCTCTGCAGTCTTTGACCCCTGCTCTGGGTCCTGTCCAAATGTAGCAGACCTGTGGGGTCCAGGTTGTTACTGGGGGAGTGAGATCCACATCCCAGACTCTCTCTGGTTCTTCCATGGAAATATAGCAAAAAGCCACCAAGCCCATTGTCATTCGATTTTTTTTTCTCTTTCAGCTGTACTTTTGTGAATATTTTAATACATTTTTTTTTCCAATTTCTGAATCATGTTGTGTGGTTATTTTGAATTAAATGGAATAAAGATAAATGCCTTCTCATTCACACCATCCCAGCCCCCTCAATCTCTGGTCTTCTTAGGGGACACGCATGAACCTGCCTCAGGGCCTTTGCGCCTGTCTGCCTGGTCCCCAACCCCACCCCCTGGCCAGAAACACAGCTTCTACCCACATGTGTGTAGTCTGCTGTCTCATTTGGAGTCTACTCAAATGACACCATCTCAGGGCTTCCCCAGTATGTAAAAAATCCAGCTCTCCCTCCCCAGTGGCACCCCACTAACAGAGCTGAAGGGGCTGGTGACCATATCTGATGAGGCCCCTCCTGCTGGCGGGGACCCGGAGTCTCAAGGCAGAACAGGGTGACACAGAGGTCCTTGCTTTGTAAAGCCACAGTCCCAGTGGTTTCGGGGCCCATCCCGATGGCCTCACTTGACCTTCAATACCTCCCTAAGACCTCCCACTGTTGGAGTAAGTCCACCCACTCAGGATAGGGTCACACGTCCCGTGAGCAGACCATAGCAGCTCTGTCTCCTTTTCTCCCTCTGTGCAGCTCTGTGTTTTCTTGTGTTTCCCCCACTAGAACCTAAGCCCCAAGAGGCCAGGGCTTCGTTGTCTCATCCACTGCTCTACCCCTGGGGCCTGGGATCAGACCTGTGGTTACTCAATAAATGCTGACTGGATGGGTGTGTTTGTCCACCCAGTCCACTGTGCTGAGAGCTGTGCTGAGCCAGGTCCCGTGCTGAGCACGAGGAGGCCACAAGGTACAGCTGCTTCCTGGATACGCGCTGTGGCTGGGCACTTGGCGTCTCTTACACTGAATGGCACTGTGAGTTCATCCTGGTGCTAACCTCGAGCCCTTCTAAACAGTGTCAGGGGCCGGCGTTGTGGCATAGTGGGTTTAACTCTACCTGCAACGCCAGCATCCCATATGGGCACCGGTTTGAGTCCCGTCTACTCCTCTTCCAAACCAGCTCCCTGCTTATGCGCCTGGAAAAGCAGTGGAAGATGGCCCCCTGCACCCATTTGGGAGACCCAGAGGAAGCTCTGGGCTCCTGGCTTTGGCTGGACCGGGTTATTGTGGCCATTTGGGGAGTGAACCAGCAGATAGAAGATCTCTGTCTCTCCTCCTCTCTCTCTAACTCCTTCAAATAAATCTTAGAAAAAAGAGTTAGGCTTAGATTACATAGTTTGCCCAGGGTCCCTTGGCTTATAAAATACAAAGAAGTAGGGTTGGAGCTGTTTGAGGCAAAGGAAAGAACCTAACTCCTTCCTTACTCCGATGAAAGCTGTGTGCCTGAGACACAGTTCTCTAAGAGCTGGGGGGAGGGGAGGGGCAGCTAACTGGTAGGGCTAGCAGTGTAGGTGCCTGGGGCTCTTAACCTCAGTTTGAAAGACAAGTGGGGGGGCTGGCACGTGGTTGTGGCATAGAGGGTAAGGCTACCACCTGTGATGCCAGCATCCCACATGGGCGCCAGTTCCAGTCCCAGCTGCTCCACTTCCAGTCCAGCTCTGCTATGGCCTGGGAAAGCAGTAGAAGATGGCCCAAGTCCTTGGACCCCTGCACCCACGTGGGAGACCCAGAAGAAGCTCCTGGCTCTTGACTCCTGGCTTCAAACTGGCCCAGCTCTGGCCATTGTGGCCATTTGGGGAGTGAACCAGTGGATGGAAGACTTCTCTGCCTCTGCCTCTCTCTCTCTCTCTCTTTTTTAAGATTTATTGATTTATTTGAAAGAGTTACACAGAGAGGAGAGGCAGAGAGAGGTCTTCCATCCACTGGTTCACTCCCCAGTTGGCCACAATGACTGGAGCTGCATTGATCAGAAGCCAGAGGCCAGGAGCTTCCTCCAGACCCCCAATGCTTGTGCAGGGGCCCAAGGACTTGGGCCATCTTCTACTACTTTCCCAGGCCATAGCAGAGAGCTGGATTGGGAGTGGAGCAGCTGGGACTCAAACCGGTGCTCACATGGAATGCCAGGACTGCAGGCACAAGCCCCGCCTCTGCCTCTCTAATGCTGCCCTTCAGATAATAGATAAATGTTAAAAAGAAAAAAAAAAAAGGCACTGGCGATGTGTTGGAGCTGTGTCACAATGTTTTACTAAAAAAGCTTTGAAATTTCACAATGCTTTGTGAATGTTACAAATGACCGCTGGCTCGTAATGGGCCCTGGCTGACACAGCTTCATGCTTTCTTAAGCAGAGGAGCGAGAGTGGCAGCTGGTGGGAACGCCGCAGGGAGTGAGTCTCAGGTGTGACCAGCACCCATGGTGTGTGATAAATAGAAGAACGGTGCTTCGCCCAGCTGCAGGGCAGCAGTGAGTTTTCGTGGCCTTTGGTGGACCTGCCACGCTTCAGTGCTGGATGGCTTCTGCCTGCTGGGGCTCTCCACATGCCCTATTTTGTTTCCATTTCTTTGAAAGTTTGCAGACAGATCTCCTGTTCACTGGTTCACTCCCCCTCAAATGCCCACAACATCCCGGGCTCCTGGTCAGGCTGAAGCCAGGAGCCCAAAAACTCAGTCTAGGTCTTCCATATGGGTGGCAGGAACCCAACTACTTGAGCTGTCACCGGCTGCCTCCCAGGGTTCACAGCAGGAAGCTGGAATCAGGAGCAGAGCTAGGACCGGACCCAGGCACTCGGATGTGGGCTGCAGCGTCGGAGCAGCTCCGCCGGTTGTCCACCCATCCTCGCTGTTCCTGCGGAAACTTCAGATACTCTCTCTTACTGCTTAGGTTCTCTTCTGGCCCCACTGCGAGACTGGGTTTGGAGCCAAGTGCTGACTCCTCCCACTACGGGGCCCACCTGCAGAGGAAGCCTTCACACCACCCAACCCCTTAGAGTTATTTTTATTATGAAGAATTGCCAACCTCTGATTTTAAAATCAGTAGTCATCTTCAGTGACTGTTGTGGTCCAACCCTTTTCTCTTTTCCCTCTATTCTAAATTATTTTAAGACAAATCCCCAAATCGCATCGGCTCACCCCTATTGTTCTTCATTGTGCATCTTTTTATTTTTTTAGAAAGATTTATTTACTTGAGAGGTGGAGTTATAGACAGTGAGAGGGAGAGACAATTGGCCGCAACAGCTGGAGCGGAGCTGAGCCGATCTGAGGCCAGGAGCCAGGAGCTTCTTCCGGGTCTGCCGTGCAGATGCAGGGGCCCAAGCACTTGGGCCATCCTCCACTGCTTTCCCAGGCCACAGCAGAGATCTGGATCGGAAGAGGAGCAACCGGGACTAACCCAGTGCCCATATGGGATGCTGGCCTCGCAGGCGGAGGATTAACCTACTGCACCAGAGCGCCTGCCCCAGCTGTGTGTCCTTGGTTTTGTCTGTGAACTCAGTTTGCATTCAAATTTCTCTTGTCACAAACACGGCATTTTGCAAATGATTTCTTCAAGTCAGAATCCAAATATGCTTCTAGGAAAGACCCTGTGCCTGTTTTAAACCAAAAATAGGGGCAAGCTTTGGATGCAGCCATTAAACCAGACGTGGGTCACCCGCAGCCCGCATCAGAGAACCTGGGTTCGAGTCCTGGCCATGTTTCTGATTCTAGTTTTCTGCTAATGCACACCCTGGGGGGAGTTTCTGTCTTCCACGTGAGAGACCTGGGTTGAGCTGTGGGTCCCTGGGCCAGCCCTAGCTGCTGCAGGCATTTGGGGGAGTGGGCCAGTGGGTGGAAGAGCTCTCTACCTTTCAAATAAAATAACCTTTTGAAAAGTTAAAATCCAGGATGGACTCGTGGTGCTGGCAGTGTCTGGCCCTCAGCATTGTGCCAGGGAAGTTTCCATGTAGGTATATAAAGAGCGAGGCCATCTGTTATTAACACAGAGCTCTCTTATAGGCACGCCATAATATTGAAACGCTTGCCAACTTTGCACATTTAGATGTTTCCAACATTGTTACTGTCTGTTACAAGTAATGCTGTAATTGTCCTATGCACAGTTAATAAAAGGTGGGGGAGGGGTGGGTGGTGGGTTGGAGGGTGAGCGTTTGGCCTGGTAGTTAAGCTTGGGAGGCCCACATCCCGTGTGTGGGTGCCGGGTTTGAGTTCTGGTTCCACTCCTGACTCCAGCTTCCTGCTGGTGAACAGCCTGAGAGGCAGCTGTGATGGCCCAAGTACTCTGGGCCCTGCCACCCACATGGGTGACCTGGATGGAGGCCCAGCCCTGGCCATTGCAGTTGTTTGGGGAGTGGGCTAGCTGATAGGAAGGAATGTGTTGCTCTCGCTCAAATAAATAAATATTTGGAAAAAAAAATTCAGCAGATTGATCATTTGATTAAATAAAATTGCAAAGTAAAATTGTTTCTTTAAAAAAAAAAAAAACCACCAAGCCCAGTGTGAGTAATTTGCAGCCTCAGCAAAGCAGCCCAGGATGGGGTCACACACTTCCTCTCAGCCCTTGGAAACAGGATCTAATTACAGGATCTAATTAATAGTAGCGGTTCCCTCCCCCTTCACATCCTTCCTGAAGCCATCAAGAGCCCAGAGCCGGGCAGCAGAGCCACAGCTCTGAAGTCTGAGGGCTGATTTGTTAAGCACACAGCTGGGTGTGCAAGCCTGGGGTGGGGGGGTTGATCCTAGGGTCTGCGGGAGGCCTGGCTGTGTTTGCAAGGAAGGAACCCGGGTCTTTCAAGCTCACAGGCATCCCGAGAGCTGCCCAGCTGCGGCTCCGTTTCCTCCTGCAAACAGGAGGTGAAGCCATTGTCCCTGGCGCCGGCTTTTGGATCCGCGTGTCCAGCCGGTCGCTGGGCTCTGGGGCCTGGTGGAGCTGGCCTGGAGGGCGGCAGGATGTGAGGAAGGGCTGGCCTTTGCCTTTGAAGTCGTTAGCCCGCCTGTGGGAGGAGGGAGCCTGGCGGTCTGTTGCTGGGTGGCCGGGCATGGTGTCATCTCCGAGATCCGCAGCTGAACGGAGGCGAAAGTGCAGCTTGCTTGGGGTCTGAGGTTTCTCCTCTGACTCCAACGGGTCTGAGGTTTCTCCTCTGACTGAATTTTGAATCCAAACCACATTTTTGTTTCTTTCTCTACCTTTAAATGTTTTTATTATTATTATTATTATTATTATTATTACAAACTTTCTTGTAACAACAAAAGCAGACTTTTTTAACAAATTTTTTTTTATTTCAGAGGTAGAGTTACAGAGAGAGGAAGAGAGAGAGAGAGAGAGAGAGGTCTTCCATCTGCTGGTTCATTCCCCAAATGGCCCCAACGCCGGAGCTGAGCCGATCCAAAGCCAGGAGCCAGGCACTTCTTCCTGGTCTCCCACGAGGGTGCAGGGGACCAAGGACTTGGGTCATCTACTACTGCTTTCCCAGGCCATAGCAGAGAGCTGGATCGGAAGAGGAGCAGCCGGGACTAGAACCGGCGCCCATATGGGATGTTGGCGACACAGGCAGAGATTAACCTGCTTTGCCACAGCGCCGGCCCCAGAAGCAAACATTTTACTTTGATTTCATGCAGAGTCCTCTGAGGCCTCAGCTTCACACTTGCTGGCCCAGCCAGGCCCCCAGGTGTTTGTCTATAAGGCTGGAGGGAGAACCCTCTGCCTCTGGGTCACCTGTCCCTTGAGGCTGCTGTGTGACCCCTGGGGAAGTGCCTGGGGGGGAGGGGGCTCTTGGTGTTCCTGTGTGAGAAAAAGGCCGGGTCTTGTACCTGTGGGCCATTGCTGTGGGACACTGATCTGCTACAGGGAACATCTTCTGAAACACTCTTGTGCCAGGATCTTGGTTCCCAGATTGCACAGCCTGTGTGGAATGCACAGCCACTGGCGCCCAGCAAGCTCAGGGTCCTTCAGCCAGGGAAGCTGAGCCCAGCTCATGGGCTTAAACGGAGCAACGCTGCCCCTGCCCCGTCTGCCACTAGCAAAGGGAGCGCACAGCGGATGCTGCTACCCTGGGTCCCTGTGACACAGCGCCCCGGGCGCCAGGACACCCCAGGCTCTTGCCGAGCAGGTTGAGCTAATCACTGGATGTGGACTAATTGATTGAGCAAGAGACAAAGAAGCCCAAGGGAGAGAAATGAAATAAGAGCCAGTACTTGGCCAAAACCACTGGCTTCCCTCCACATCCTCTCAAAAAAAAGTACCAGCAGAGAGAAATTGCAGATTCTGGTTCCTGGTTTGGCGATTTAAATTTGTTTTGAGCCTTCAGATGGAGACTGGTCCGCAGCTCCCTCCCTGCCTCTTCCTCTCTCCCAGCAGATGTGCGAGGAACTCATTGCAAAACGCAACCCCTTCCCGTGAGGGAGGCAGGAGGGAGGACAGAGAGCAGTAAGTAGCTTAGCCAGGGCCTGACCTGTGCACTAATCCGTTAAGCGCCAGCTCTGCACCCTGGAATCGCACCAGTTGGATAACGACAGATAAGAGGTTTAGCCTATCTAACCTGAGACTTTTGTTCTATACATTAATAATTTCCTTCCAATGCAAGCTGATACCATTGTCTCCTGTAGAAGTGTCAACCCTCGGGGGTTTTGTGTTGGCATTTTTTTTTTTTTTAGGTTAATGCAGATCCTAGAGACCTCCACTGTCCCAGATGGTACCGCTGGCCACATGTGGCTGTTTAAATTAATTAGAAGCAAATAGGATTTAAAGCTCAGAGCCACAGTCACACAAACTGTGTTTTGGGTGCTCCATAGCTGCACGTCGATGGCTACCATACTGATCTGTGTAGATACAAACCATTCCCTTCAGCACAGAAAGAGAGCGAATCCCTCTCATGGCAGAGCAGGGCCCAGTCTCTTGTCTGTCTCCCTTAGCCCAGGGTGTTCTTGCCTCTATCAAAAGGAGTTCACTGCATTTACAGAGTTGGACAGTGGGCCCTACAAGGCTCTACTCATCAGACTCAAGAAATCATTTGCTTTTCCAACAGATAAAACCTGGCTGGCCAGTACTGTCCGGAGGGCTATGTTTAGGGAATTCTAAGTTGCAGGCAGAAGGTACCTATCACTTGTATGGAACCCCTGACCAACTGAAGCCCACCTGGCCATCAGAAATTCCCTAAAGAGAACAGCATTACTGACCAACCAGATGAACATCACTGACCAAGCAGGGATTTGTGCACGAGCCAGAGAGGCACCAATTCCAGTCTATAAGAACCTTCACCCCTAACTCCTTGGGGGGGGCCAGGAATTAAGCAATAGCTGCCCAACTTCTTGCTCTGCACTTTGAAATAGACACCTGCTTTCTTCCACTGCCCCAGTGTTAGAGATTGGCTTTCTGTGCATGGGCTGGGTGGTCCAGGTTTGGGGGTTCTATAGCAACACTTCCAACTAGTTCGGGGGAGGTGAGTGTTTGGCAACAAAAGTTCCAAAGTGGGCTGGCGCCGTGGCTCAACAGGCTAATCCTCCGCCTTGCGGCGCCGGCACACCGGGTTCTACTCCTGGTTGGGCACCGGATTCTGTCCCGGTTGCCCCTCTTCCAGGCCAGCTCTCCTGTGGCCTGGGAGTGCAGTGGAGGATGGCCCAGGTGCTTGGGCCCTGCACCCCATGGGAGACCAGGAGAAGCACCTGGCTCCTGCCATCGGATGAGCGCGGTGCGCCGGCCGCAGCGCAGCAGCCGCGGCGGCCATTGGAGGGTGAACCAACCGCGAAGGAAGACCTGTCTCTCTGTCTCTCTCTCTCACTGTCCACTCTGTCAAAAAAAATAAATAAATAAAAGTTCCACAGTGTACTAGTGTATACTCTGGAAGAGTTGGCAGCCTTTTAACCAGCTGTGGTGGGGGGTGGGCACGGTGGTGCAGCAGGGCAAGGCCGCCACAGCTGATCCAGCTCCCTGCTGATGCCCCTGGGAGGGAGCAGAGGATGGCCCAAGTGCTTGGGTCCCTGCCTCTCGCGTGGAGGACCTGGATGGAGTTCCAGGCTCTTGGCTTCAGCCTAGTACTGTCATGATGATGTAGGCATTTGGGGACCGTACCAGTGGAGGGAATCTCTATCTTTCTCTCTCCCTTTTCTTTGTCACTCTGCCTTTCAAATAAATACATCTTTTTTATTATTTTAAAGATTATTTATTTGAAAGTCAGAGTTACATAACAAGAGGAGAGGCAGAGACAGAGAGGTCTTCCATCTGCTGGTTCACTCCCCAGATGGCTGCAACAGCCGGAACTATGCTGATCCGAAGCCAGGAGCCAGGAGCTTCCTCCAGACCCCTAATGCGTGTGCAGGGGCCCAAGGACTTGGGCCATCTTCTACTGCTTTCCCAGGCCATATCAGAGAGCTGGATTGGAAGTGGAGCAGCCAGGCCTCAAACCAGTGCCCATATGGGATGCCGGCACTGCAGGGGCGGCCTCACCCACTACACCTTAGTGCCAGCCCCATAAATAAATCTTTAAAAAAAATTAGCTGTGCCAGGTTACATTTGCGTGTGCATACACACACAATTCCCCTACATTCTTTCTTCGCTTGGTCTGGAGTTGTGAGGGGTGCTGCTCCATGGTGGCTGCCACTTTCTGGTCACGAGCACACACAGCCTCATTCCCACACACAACACTTGCTGCCTACGTGTCCCATGCTTTACAAAGTGCTGTGATGCAACTGGGAACAAGACAGAGCCTGCTAAAGCTGTCGAATGCTTGACCTCACACCAAGTTCGGTGGGACCAAAAAGGAGCAAGATAGAATCACTGCTCTCGATAAGCTCAGCCAGTGGCTGTCCTGTGAGAGCTGGGGAATGACAAGGACCGACTGGTGAGCCCAGCCTGTGGCCACCAGGGAGATGGTGCTCTGGGGCT
Source organism: Sylvilagus floridanus (assembly GCA_949820135.1). Classification (NCBI taxonomy): domain Eukaryota; kingdom Metazoa; phylum Chordata; class Mammalia; order Lagomorpha; family Leporidae; genus Sylvilagus; species Sylvilagus floridanus. The sequence continues at coordinate 129,216,958 of OX463225.1, forward strand.
GGGGCATCTGCGAGCAGATTGGGAGAGACCCGAAAGACTGGGATAGCAAAGGCCTGTCCAGCTGGAAGGATCAGTCCCAGGGGTCAGCGTGGGAGACAGTGAAGCCAGTATGACTGCTGCGTTGGGTTGGACTTGGAGGGGAAACAGGTCTTCTAAGCCTCACGAAGGAGACACTGGGGTGTTGTCCTGAAGGCGAATCAGATTAAAGTGGAGGAGACAACTGGGGACCCGCAGTCAGCAAGCTTGCCCTGCCAATCGGTGAGAACCTGAAACCGGGTGGAAATTTGTAATCTGGAGACCGATTATCGCAGCGGCCATTGCAAAGCTCAAGGTTGGAGGAGCTCATTTTAGCAACAGTGGGATCAAGATGACAGGAGGATGTGAGAAATACTGAGGAAGATGTCTCGCGCATTGGCAGAATATGGCCAGAGGCTTGAAAAGATGAGTAGTTAATGCGTACGCTCGACAGAGACAGGCAACTGGACACGAGTAAGGGCCCTTGAGGAGGTGGGGTTGGAAGGAGCGGGTGGGGGGACACTGCTGTGCAAGGTGAGTAAAGCCACTGTCTGCCATGATGCACGGGCTCAAGTCCTAGCTGCTCCACTTCCAATCCAGCCCCCTGCTAGCGGCTTGGGAAAGTAGCAGAAGATGGTCCGAGTGCCTGGACTCCTGCACCTGCGTGGGAAACCCAGAAAAAGTTCCTGGCTCCTGGCTTCGGCCTGGTCCAGCCCCAGCTGTTGCAGGCATCTGGAGAGCAAACCAGCAGATGGAAGATCTCTTTCTCTCATTCTTTCTCTCTTTCTGTAACTCTTTCAAATAAATAAACAGATCTTTCTAAAAACTAAAAGAAAGGAGGCGCTGGCATTGCAGAGCAGTGGGTTAAGCTCCCGCCTATGGTGCATCCCATATGCACCCTTGCTCTATGTCAGGCACTGAGCCTAATGCTGCAGTTAGGGACTCTGGAAGTTCACAGGTGTAGGAAGAATTAAAAAAAAAGAAAAAGATAATCACTTCTCCTTCCCTCTCTGTTCCTGAGGCCTTCGTGAGCTGTTTATGTCATCTTTATCCTAAAAATAGTCGTATCCAGAATGTCTTTTTGGAGGCTTCCTGTAGGGAATGAGGGGAGCCTTGCTAAGAGCTGAGGCTGCGGATCTGGACACAACAGCCTGGGAGAGCTTGGCCCGTGCAGTTACTTGGGCTGCAGCCACAACAGGGCCAGTGCTGCCACCTGCCGGCTGGGCGTGAAATGCATGCTCAGCCATTGAGTCCGCAGGAAGCCGGATCCCAGCCAGATTTGGGGAACAGGGACCTGCTCACTTCTTTAGTTTAGAGATCAGGAAATGGACAAGAAGAGACTATGGGAAGGTCCCAAGCCGTGCCCAGAAACTAAGTTCAAGTTTCCTGTAAGTTTCCTGCATGCTACCTTGGATTCAGATGCACGGGGAAATACAATCTCCAAAAACATTACAGCCCAGCCTTTCCCGCCTCTTCCTGTCTCTTTGTCAGGCCCGTGTTGCTTTCACTCACAAGTCACTAAAGTGCAAAAGAGGCTTTTGGAGAGCAAGTGTTGGAAGGCTGGCTGTCCTCTGGCAGAGGGACTGGCACCAGAGTAGAGCGGTACAGAGCAGCCTGTGCAGAGTGCACCTCTCAGCCCTGGCCTCCATCCCCATCATTGAGGGACGCTCAGTGTCAGACACCTCTCCCAATAAATGAGGGGCAGGCACCCCTTGAGCTTAGCTTCTCAACGGGCACCCACCGCCTTCACTCAACGCGTGCCCTTCTCCCACTCCCAGCCAGGGGGAGCTCTTCAGGCGGGCTGCCCTTTGCTTTGCCTGCAGAAGTAAGCAGCGAACAGCAGACACCAAGACCCAAATGAACATCCTCAGGTGACTTGGTCTCCCTGGGCCAGGCCAGGGCTGCCCTAGCCCAAGTTGGCACTATAGATGGCGTAGTGGGTAAAGCCGCTGCCTGCGGTGCTGGCATCCCATATGGGCGCTGGTTCGAGCCTCAGCTGCTCCATTTCCAATCCAAATCTCCGCTGTGGCCTGGGAAAGCAGTAAAAGATGGCCCAAGTGCTTGGGCCCCTGCACAACTGAGAAGCCTGCCTGGAAGAAGCTCCTGGCTCCTGGTTTCAGATTGGCTTAGCTCCAGCCGTTGTGGCCATTTGGGAAGTGAACCAGTGGATGGAAAAACCTCTCTCCCCGCCCCCCATCTCTGTAACTCTGCCTTTCAAATAAATAAATCTTTCTTTTTTTAAAAGCATCCAAGGATGGGCCAGTGTTATGCAACAGCAGGTTCAGCCACTGCTTCCAATGCTGGCAATTTTGTTCCTGGGCTCACCTGGTTTGAAAAGCACCCAAGGACGGGCCAGCGTTGTGTTGAAGTGGGTTAAGCCGCTGCCCACAATGCCAGCATCCTATATCGGTGCTGGTTCAAGTCTCTGCTGCTCCACTTCCAATCCAGCTCCCTGCTAATGTACCTGGGATAGCAACAGAGCATGGTCCAAGTGCTTGAGCCCCTGCACCCACTGGGAGACCCGGAGGAAGCTCCTGGCTCCTGGCTTCAGTTTGGCCTAGCTCCGGTTGGTGCAGCCATTTGGGGACTGAACCAGCAGATGGAAGATCTCTCTGCCTCTGCCTCTCTGTAACTCTGCCTTTCAAATAAAAAAATATTAAAGAAAAAAAATTTTTAAAAGAATTTTGTAAGAGAAGAAAGAATGCCTATCACTTAATCTCTTCTGAGGACATCCAGCAGGTTAGAGTGAAAGGGCACTTTAGGGCTGGGGAAGAGTGGTCTGAAGTTAGAAAGGGAGGCAAGGGGTAGAACTTGCACAACAGAGCAGGTCATTTTGATCTTCTTCTAATAAGCGCCTTGGGAGGGACTGGAGGAACATAGGCAGGAGCAGGCCGACTTGGCTTTCTGGCTGGGAGGGGGTCAGGGAGGGCCAGGACTGGAAGCAGGCAGGTAGGTCAGTTGGCCTATTGCAGCAGCCCCAGCGAGAAGCCACCCCGGTTCTGCGTAAGGCGGTAGTGGTGAAGGTGGTGCTCGGTGGTTGTGTTCCAGATGTGTCCCAGGTTTTCTGGCTCTGCTGGCGGGTGGGGAGGGTGCTGAAGAAACAGAAGAGCCGGGCCAACCAACTGTGCCAGTGCTACAGGGGCTGAGGAGGCGGCAGGTGGCACGGGAGTGGGGACAGAGCAGCGTGCTCTGTGGAGGGAGGGCAGGCTGGTGCACATGGCTTCAGGCTTGTTTCTGGTTTGGGCTTCATTAAGAAACTTTGTTTTTTAGAGCCCTTTTAGGTTCACAGCAAAATTGAGTGCAAGGTGCAGAATTCCCATCTACCTCCCCAGCTGGCACACGCACATCCTCACCCGTTGTTAGCCTCCCCCGCCACAGTGGGGCGCTTCTACAACTGAAGAACCTGCTCTAACACATTACCATCGCCCACAGTCCACGGTTTCCATTAAAGCCCACCCTTGCCGTTGTCCTTTCTATGGGTTTGGATGAATGTAAAATGACCCATGTCCGCCACTGCAGTGTTGTACACAATAATTTCACTGCCTTAAAAATCCTGTACTCCACCTGTTTATCCAATCCTCTCCACAACCCCTGGCAACCTCTAATCTTTTTCTGTGTCCATTTAAAATTTTTTAAAATTCATTTTTATTTTTATTTGAAAGGTGGAGAGAGAGAGAGAGAGCGCATTCTTCCACTTGCTAGTTCATTCCTCAAATGCTGATTACTTGTTGTTGGGTGAGTGAAAAAGAAAATGAAATTAGATGCGTGATATGCAAAGTGACGGAGGCAATTAGAAAGCAGAGGATTTCCACAGAGCATCATGGGATACCATGCAGCTTCCATGATGGCAACTTTGAAGGAGATAGCTCTTGAAGTTTAATATTTGATGCATTTTAAGTGTTATTTGTTTGAAAGGCAGAGTTACACAGAGAGAGAAGAAGAGGCAGAATGAGAGAGAGGTCTTCCATCCACTGATTCACTCCCCAACTGGCCACAATGGCTGGAGCTGTGCTGATCCAACGTCAGGAGCCAGGAGCTTCTTCTGGGTCTCCCACACAGGTGCAGGGGCCCAAGGACTTGGGCCATCTTCTATTGCTTTCCCAGGCCATAGCAGAGAGCTGGATTGGAAGAGGAGCAGCTGGAATTTGAACCAGCACCCATATGGGATGCCTGTACTGCAGGAGGTGGCTTTATCCACTACACCACAGCGCTGGCCCCTTGACGCATTTATTTTAAAAATTAGTTGTCTGTGTTTTTATATATATGACAAACTATAATTTTCTTTTTCCTTATTTCTTAGGTAGGCAGAGAGAGAGAGAGAAAGAGAGAGAGAGAGAGAGAGAGATCTTCTATCCACTGGCTCACTTCCCAAATGGCCACAATGGCCAGGGCTGGGCCAGGCTAAAACCAGGAACACGTGAGCCATCTTCCACTGCTTTCTCAGGTGCATTAGCAGAGAGCTGGATCTGAAGTGGAACAGCCGGGACTGGAACTGGCGCCCATATGGGATGGCGGCATCGCAGGTGGTGGCTTAACCTTCTATACCACAATGTCAGCCCCAATATGCTGTACTCTCTTCCTCCACTATCTTATTCAATACAACCAGGTGCTGACATAGGGGAGTCAGGGAATGAGAAACATCTGGGATTCATAGCCTGGTACTCTGTCCACTGTGCCGGGCCCCCAGACCTCTGTGGCAAACCTTACGGGAGGTACCATGTGGTCAGTCCACCCTCCTTTGTGGGATTCATTTGCAACATCAGGATGAGAAATGCAGAGCCTTGCCTTGACAGCTGGGAAATAAATTGCTATTATTTTTTTATATACTAAGCATGTACAAGATAGCCACATCAAAATTCCTAGTACTTCAATTTAAGAAAAACAATTGCCATCCGCCGATACTTGGTGCATGGGACTGGAGTGGGGCTGGAGTATCACCGTGGCCATGGAAACCAGGCAGGCTCTACAGAAATGTGTCTTTGTAGACCATGCCCAGAACTGGCTACTTGTGATGGCATGCTTCCTCCAAAAGATTTAACAACTGGACATTTAAAAATAAAACACTTGCAGTTTAATACATGAACCAGACACGGGTCTGTCGCAACACAAGGTGTCGCACCGTCTTCCTATATGGTACAGTTTTGCATGGGCTGAAATACACAGGTCAGGGCTTTAAACAAAAGACAGAAAGGAAAGGCAACGTTGGAGGAAGTAAAGCATGACACTGGCCACCCTCTCTGTCTCTCCAAGGAAGAAGCAGCCAACTTCCCCGGCTCCGTGTCTGCAAGAGAAGAGAGTGTGGAAAAAAAGAACCCGGAGGGTGCTGGCTACAGAGAAGGATCAAAAACGGAACATTGCAAGGGCATGGATCTCGTTAACATCTTTGTTCTCCCCCCTCCCCCCCAGCACGTTAGAAGGGGTTGTCCAGGATGTTAACTCGCATGAGAAATTTGTTTTTCTGAACGTCATGGATGTTCACTTTGCCGGATATAATCTTTTCCCACGCCGGGAGACTCAGGATCGTATGCAGCCACTGGTCTTCCGTTAGCGTACAGTTTGAGTACCACCATTCCTGAGAAGGGAAGAGAACGAAGGACCTGTTGGCGCTTCCTGGCCTCAGAGGCCAGCACTGGCTGATGCCACAAATGGCTAAATGGCCCTGGAGCTTTCTTAATATTTAAGAGTTGTTTATTTGAAAGGCAGAGCAAGAAAGAGAAAGAGAGAGAGAGAGAGAACATTTCCATCTGCTGGTTCACTCCCTAAATGGCTGCAACAGGAAAGCTGGGAGCCAGGAACTCCATCCTGGTCTCCCATGGGTATCAGGGCCCCAAGGACCTGAGCCACCATCTGCTGCCTCCCAGGGTGCACATTAACGGGAAGCTAAGCAGAGGCAGCTTAGCCAGGACTTCATATAGGACGCCAGCATTGGAAACAGTGGCTAAACCTATGTGCCACAACACTGGCCCATCCTCAGATGCTTAAAAAAAAAAAAAAGATTTATTTATTTAAAAGGCAAAGATATGGAGACAGAGGGAGAGAAAGAGAGAGAGAGCGCTTCCATCTGCTGGTTCACTCTCTAAATGGCCCTAACAGCAGGAGCCAGAGCTAGGAGCTTCTTCCTGGTCTCCCAGTGGATGCAGGGGCTCAAGCACTTGGACCATGCTGCACTGCTTTCCAAGGTGCATTAGTAGGGAGATGGATTGGAAGAGGAGCAGCCGGGACTTGAACTGACGCCCATATGGGATGCTGGCGTTCCAGGCAGCGGCTTAACGCTCTGTAAAAACACCGCCCCATCCTAGGGTCCTTTTAAAACCAGGTGAACCCAGGGATAAAAACAAATTTTGCTTCCCAAACTAGGATACTGACATAGGCCTCCTTAACTAAACACGTGTTATAGCACACTCGTTCTCTAACTCAACAAGTATTGACAGTAAGGTACTGTGCTGGGTCCTCAGCACGGTTTTGGTCTTTGAGATGTAAATGCTGGAGGGGAGACTTGTAATAAATGTGGCACCCAGTGGTAAGTTCACACGAGAGGGGCAGAGAGTGTGCTAAAGGGGGTTGGATCGAGGGGAGAGTCCAGGAGAACTTACAGGGTCTACAGGGGAGGCTCACAAACATGAACCACAGGGGCTGTGTGAATGTGAGTAGGGATTTGTAGAGATTTGATTTATGTAGGGATTTCATGCCTATGGCGATGGCGTGAAGAGGTAGGGGCCTTCGTGTGGTGATTAGGTCAGGAGTGGGCTGCGTGGGGCCAGTGTTATGGTCTGCAACTTAAGCAGTCACTTGTGACACAGGGCATCCCCATCTGGGCGCTGGTTCAAGTCCTGGGGCTACTCTGCTTCCCATCCAGCTCCCTGCTAATGCACCTGGGAAAGCAGTGGAGGATGGCCCAAGTCCTGGGGCCCTTGGTACCCACGTGGGAGTCCCAGACAGAATTCCAAGCTTCTGGCTTCAGCCTGGCCCATTGCGGCCATTTGGGGAGTGAACCAGTGGATGGAAGGAAGATCTCTCTCTCTCTCTCTCTCTCTCTCTTCCTCTTTCTCTCTGAAACTGCCTTTCAAACAAATAAAATAAATCTTAAAAACTTAATATATAAATGGGACTAGTATCTCTATAAAAGGGCTTGGAGTGAGTGTTTGGCTTAGCTGTTAAAAAGCTATCTTAAGCTGGGTTTGGGTTGAAGCTCAGTTCCAGTTTCCTACTAATGTGCAGGCAGCAGGTGATGTCCCAAGTGTCCCTGCCACCTATGTGGGAGCCCTGGATTGAGTTCCTGATTCTGAGCATCAGCCTGGCCCAGCCCCAGCCGTTGAGAGCATTTGGGAGTGAACCGATGGTGGGAGCTCTTTCTTTTTTCTCCGAGTCTCTGCCTCTGTCTCTACTTCTGTACTTCAAATGTTCATTTTTAAAATAGATGTTAAAAGGGTGGGCATTGTGGTGCAGCTGGGTTGGGCTGCTGCATCCCATGTTGAAGCACCGGTTCAGATCCAGGCACTTCCGGTTCTGATCTAGCTCCTTGCTTAAGTGGCTGGGAAGCAGCGGGGAATGGCCCGAGCGCTTGAATTCCTGCCATTGACATGGGAGACCAGGATAGAGTTCCTGGCTCCTGGCTTCAGCCTGGCCCAGCCCTGGCCATTGAAGCCCTTTGGGGAGTGAACCAGCAAATGGAAGATCTGTTTCTCCTCACCCTCACCCTCCCCCCTCCCTCACGGTGCCTTTCAAATAAATAAATCTTGCAAAAAAAAAAAAAAGAGAGAGAGAGAGCAATAGACTCTCCAGGTAAGAGCACTATCACTTTACAAATAAACAAACACAAGCATTTAAGGGAGTGAGTTTTCCCCTCCACCATTGCACCACATGACAGTGCAGTGAGAGGCACCACCAAAGAGAAACAGGCTCTCGCCAGACATTGAACTCTAGCACCTTGATCTTGGTCTTGCCAGCAGCTTCCAAAACTGAAAGCAGCAACTCTCTATTGTTTACAAATGACCCAATGTAAGATATTTTTAGCCCAAATGGACTAAGACAAGGACCTCCCAAGTGGAAGCAGGCGTCTGGGGTTTCCTGGAACGGTGAGTGTCCCCCCGCCCCGGCTTGCCCTGGGAGGGTACACACCTTGCTCATGTTCAGCCAGCATTTCTCCAGCACGTTCCCCTGGATTTCAGAGAGCTTCAAGGCTGTGTTCAGGAAGAGGTCACAGTTCTGCCCATCTCCCATGAGTATACAGATGTAGGCCATCAGGTGGTAGAGCCTTGGGTAGAAGACAGGGCCAGTAGTATTTTGAGCCACCAGACTCTCCAGGCTCTAGGATTAAAAACAAAAGCACCAGGAACATGATCAGAATCAGAAAAGGGTCCTTGGCTGCCAAGTCGTTCCTGGGGGGGGGGGGGGGCAGCTTGGGGACATTCCAAGGGTAAGAGTCAACCAAGGAGTGCATTACAGAGATACGAATACTGGGGGTAAGATGGTAAGTGTCGGGTGGAGTGGAGTGGCCCCCAAGGCCCATTGGACCAGGGAATGGGCTAGAAGAAGGGCCCACCAATATTTCTCTGCCAGAACTTAAAACAACAACACATTTTCTTTTGCTGATCAAAGCAATACAAGTTAATTGTTGAAAATTCAGGAAAAAAATTAATGAGTTCCTGCAGTGGGTGTTGTAATGCCGCAGGTTAAGAGCTGCTGCTGGGTCCAACGCTGTGGCGCAGCAGGTAAAGCTGCTGCCTGCAGTGCCAGCATCCCATATGGGCACCGGTTCGAGACCTGGCTGCTCCACTTGTGACCCAGCTCTCTGCTATGGCCTGGGAAAGCAGTAGAAGACGGCCCAAGTCTTTGGGCCCCTGCACCCATGTGGGAGACCTGGAAGAAGCTCCTGGCTCCTGGCTTTGGATCAGCACAGCTCCAGCTGTTATGGCCAATTAGAGAGTGAACCAGCGGATGGAAGACCTCTCTCTCTTTCTCTCTCTCTGCCTTTCCTTCTCTCCCTGTGTAACTCTGACTTTCAAATAAATAAATAAATCTTTAAAAAAATAAAAAAGCGCTGCTGCTTAGGAGACCCTCAATCCACATTAGAGGGCCTGGTTCTAGTCCCGGCTACTCCATGCCTCGGATCCAGCTCCCTGCTAATGCACCTAGGAAGCGGCAGCAGATGGGCTGAGAACCTGGGTTTCTTTCTTTCTTTCTTTCTTTTTCTTTTTTTTTTTTTGACAGGCAGAGTGGGCAGTGAGAGAGAGAGACAGAGAGAAAGGTCTTCCTTTTGTCATTGGTTCACCCTCCAATGGCCGCCGCGGCTGGCGCACTGCGGACGGCACACCGCACTCATCCGAAGGCAGGAGCCAGGTGCTTCTCCTGGTCTCCCATGGGGTACAGGGCCCTAGCACTTGGGCCATCCTCCACTGCACTCCCTGGCCACAGCAGAGAGCTGGCCTGGAAGAGGGGCAACCGGGACAGAATCCGGCGCCCTGACCAGGACTAGAACCTTGTGTGCCAGCGCCGTAGGCGGAGGATTAGCCTATTGAGCTGTGGCGCCGGCCGAACCTGGGTTTCTGTCACCCACCTGGGGACCTGGATGGAGTTCCTGGCTTCTGCTTTGGCCTGGCAGACCCCTGGTTGTTGCAGGCGTTTGGACAGTGACAAGGGGATAGAAGCTTGCTCTCTCTCCCTCCCTCCCTCCTTGTTAATTTGACTTTCAAATAAAAAAAAAAAATTGGCCAGCTCCATATACAAGGAGCTTGGAAGTCAGCGCCCGGTCCTAGCAACAAGTAAAAAAGCTTAACAGACAGAAAAGCCGACAACTCTTCTTGGTTCTGAAAGAGAGAGGTGAGGATGGAGGCCAAATTGCTGCCCTAGAGACTGGAGGGAGTCAGCTGAGTACTGGGAATCACAGCTTCACACAGCTGGCACTCACCAGGAGAAACCTGTGCTATACTCAGTAAATTGCTTGGGGCTGGCGCTGTGGCATAGCAGGCAAAGCCGCTGCCTGCAGCACCGGCATCCCATATGGGCGCCGGTTCGAGTCCTGGCTGCTCCACTTCCCATCCAGGTCTCTGCTATGGCCTGGGGAAGCAGTGGAAGGTGACCCAAGTCCTTGGACCCCTGCACCTGCTTGGGGGTCCTGGAAAAGCTCCGGGCTCCTGACTTCAGATCAGGGGAACTCTGGCCATTGCAGCCAATTGGGGAATGAACCAGTGGATGGAAGACCTCTCTCTCCCTGCCTCTGCCTTTCAAATAAATAAATAAATATTAAAAAAAAAAAAAGAAACAAAATGGTGTATAGACAAATAGCCATTGTTGTTGTACCTGCCTCCACGATTGAGGTGCCACCCACTCTGGTCAGGTTGAGGTGCCACCCACTCTGGTCAAAGGGATTCGAAGGAGTTCAAAGAGCCAATGTCCCTTTGAGATTCAGACATTTAAGACTAGGACATTCTATGGGAAAAGTTAGAAAGTGACTGCACAAGGCCAGGGAAAGGCAGAAACTCAGGAAAGACCTGGGAAGATCTTAAATGTATACCTCAAGCCAATCCTTGGCACACAGCCTAAGACAATTTTAAAAAGCCAAAGCAAGCAAAAAACAATAGCAACAACAACAGAAAAGCAATCCTTGGGGAAGGAGGAAAATAAGACTTCCAGACCTATCACATTATTAGACACTGTAATATCGGACAAAATAAACTTTGCATCAAAAATGGTTACAAGAGACGAGGAAGGGCATTATGAATTAGTGAGAGTCACTAAAGCAAGAAGATAGAAGAGTTACAAACGTGTGCAGCTAATGACAAACACATGAAAGGGCACGATGCAGAGACGGAGGGAACTGGAGACGGAAACAGGCAACTCAACAACACGGCAGACTCTCAGGAATGAGCAGAACAGCCAGACAGAGATAAGCAAGGGAGCAGAGGACTTAACGCCATAAACCACCCAGCTACGCTTCAAGAGAACAGTTTCAGGTGCGCAAGATGGAAAGAGCTGGAGAGAGGGATGGGGGTGATGGAAGCTCACGTTATGAATGCACTAATGCCACTGAACTGTGCACTTCAAATGGTTAACACGGCACATTTTAGGTTACAGGCATTTGACTGTAATAATAATAATAATAAAAGGATGAAAAGTAAAATAAATGAAAAAGCCTCCAGAGGGCCCATGCTTGTGAGTTTTATGTCCAGGAGTTTGACCAGATGCTCACAGTCAATCCTAGAGAAAAATCCCCTATGTTTCCAGCAGAGGGAGGGGAGAGGAACAATTTGAAATATCCCAGATTACTCTGTTCTTGTGAACCAGGTTTGCGCAGGGGAGAAACTATTTAACCAGCGCCTAACCCACTTGGGAAGGGGAAAGTGGCCGAGGGGAACCAGCTCTAACATCCTGTCTGTCCTAGAGGAGGAGGAACTGAAAAGCGCTGGTCCAAACCCACAGGCTCACTTTGGAGTTTTGCTCAAACCCAGCCCTGAACTCTGGAAGGCTGCCTGCCTCCGCACCGTATCGCCACATTGCTGAAGACTTATTTGCACAAGTCCCCGCGACCTGGTGCAACCGACAAGAAAGAATTACCAAGCGTATTGAAAGGGAAAAAGCACAGCTGGAAGAGATGGGGACAGCATCAGGACCGGACTTGGCAGGGAGGCTTGGAATTAAAAACAGACCAGATTCTAAAGCAACTGTGACGAATATGCTAAGTGTTCTAATGGATAAAGTCGAGAGCAGGCAAGGGCAATATAGGCAGAGTGATGAAAATCCGAAGAAAGAATCAAAAAGAAATGCTAGAGATCGGAAACACCGTTAAGATGGGAGCTGGCAGTGTGGCATAATGGTGAAGCCACCCCCTGCAATGCCAGCATCCCAGCATCCCACATGGGCGCAGGTTCGAGTGCCAGCTGCTCCTCTTCCGATCCAGCTCCCTGCCAATGCTGCTGGGAAAGCAGCTGAAGATGGTCTAAGTGCTTGGTCCCCTGCACCCTCTTGGGAGACCTGGATGTAGCTCCTGGCTCCTGGCTCCTGGCTCCTGGCTTTGGCCTGGCCCAGCTCTGGCTGTTGCAGCCATTTGTGGAGTGAACCAGCAGATGGAAGACCTCTCTTTCTGTGTGTTTCTCCTTTTTGCTCTCTGTAACTCTGCCTTTCAAATAAATAAATAAATCTTTTAAAAAAATGAAACACTGTAAGAGAAATAAAGAAGGTCTTTGCTGGGAATATCAGTAGATTGGACACAGGTGTGAGCCTCTGAGCTTGAGGATATATTAGTAGAAAAAAAACAAAGAAAAGAAAGACTGAAAAAAAAAAGCAGAACAAAATATCCAAGGACTGTGGGACAACTACAAATGGTATAACATATGCGTAATGGGAATAGCAGAAGGAGAAGAAAAAGACAAACAAATAAGTAGTTAAAATAGTAATTAAATAAAATAATAATAATCAAATTAATAATCAATAATATTAACCAATAATAACCAAATTAAAACCAGAGACCAAATCATAGATCCAGAAGCTCAGAGAATATCAAACAGGATAAATGCCTAAAAAAGGGTATCTAGTCATATCATTGTTTAAAGATTTATTCACTTGAAAAGTAGTGACAGAGAGAAAGAGATTTTCCATCCTCTGGTTCACTTGCCACATGGCCCACTGCGATGCTAGCATCCCACAGGACCGCCAGTGCACGCCGGGAGCTCTGCTTCCGATCCAGCTCCCTGCTGTTGCGCCTGGGAAAGTATCAGAGGACAGCCCAAGTGCTTGGTCTCCTGTGACCCATTTGATATACCTGATAGAGTTCCAGGCTGCTGGCTTTGGCCTGGCCCAGCCCCAGCCTTTGTAGCCATTTGGAGAGTGAACCAGAAGATGGAAGTTCTCTCTGTGTCTCTCCTCTCTTTCTGTCACTCTGCCTTTCAAATAAATAAATAAATGCTAAATAAATAAAAGTGATAATGATGGGCAATCATATGGCATTTGGAGAGAAAACTTGGAATAAATTAAATCACATGTAAGAAGGCAAAGAACATCTTTTTGAATAAAGTTCTATGATAGCCTAACACATGCATAGATTCTGTAGTCAGAAAAAACTAGCACAAGGGGCAGACAGAAATCCCTTTAAGGAGAGACGTTATGCCTGAAGCCAGAGAACAGTCTCACCTTGAGTAGCTCAACTCCGCAGTCCTGGGCAGTCTCAGATTGTTCTTCAATTTGCTTTTGAAGTTGGAGAACTTGGCCCTCCATGTACCTAGATATGCCGTCATAGTAAAGAATTGTTGGGGTTCTCCTTGACACTAGAGTTTTAGCTCTGTTAGAAAATACATAGAAGTTGTCCCATTCCTGAAGTCTGCCATACCTGCACAGAGGGACAAGAAAAATCAGTACCACTCCTGGAATGGGCTCATTTTCTGTAATGACTCTCTCTGGATGTGTTGCTTCCAGTGCTGGGGCTTCTGAAACTCTGCCTCCCACTTACCCCACTTACTCCACAATCCCCAAAATAGCAAGAAATCCAGGGACATGCAGCAAAAGAAGGCATAGAATTTTGATGGTTTGAGAGGAATAGAATCTTTGGGAACACCCAGGTTACATTAGCGACTGCTACGCTTGGAATGCATTGCCTAAATTTTACAGGTAAGAAACTTGATCCCCAAATTCATATGCTGTTTGGAGGCAGGATCACTGGGAGATGATTGGGTCGGGAGTGCTCTGCCCTCCTGCATGGATTAACCTATACATGGATCAACTGACCACTGGAGTAATGAGTTATTGAGGGGAGTGGCTCTAGTGAGCGCTCTCTGGCATGCGTGCCTTGTCTGGCCATGTGATCTCCCCACACTGTGTTATGCAGCAAGAAGACCCTGACCAGATTATAACCTCTAGTTGGTGAGCTGAATAGAGCTCTGTTATTTTTAAGGTCCCCAGTCTGTGGACTCAGTTACGGCAACAGAAAATGGACTCAGACAGCTACCATCTACCATTTTAAGAAGGGAGATCAGACATGTGGAGCTCTAGGCTCAGGGACTTGAAGAGGTTATTCCAATTCCAAAGAGAGACGGCTCAGGCCAAGTACTACTACTCAGAGTGTCGTCCACACACTGACATTAGCAGGGTCACCTTGGGTGATGCTTATCAATGCCCATTCTCTGGTCCAACCCAGATCTGCTTAATCAGACTCAGGGAGTGAGGCTAGGGGTCTGAACTGACAAACTCTCCAGGTGATCTGAGGTCCACTCAAGTGTAAGGAGCACTGACCCAAGTCACAGCTGTGAAACTCACCAGCTGAAATGGAAGAAAAGTTAGGAGGAGTTTTGGACTTCATATTCCTTGAACCTTAATTCACAGAGGCAAGTTAATTTGACTTTCTGAACTTTGATTTTTTTTTTTTTTTTTTTTTTTTATAAAGCTTTTATTTAAAGAATATAAATTTCCAAAGAACAGCTCATGGACCACAATGGCTCCCCCCCCACACAACTTCCCTCCCTCCCCCCACCCTCCCCTTTTCCCGCTCCCTCTCCCCTTCCATTCACATCAAGATTCATTTTCAATTCTCTTAATACACAGGAGATCAATTTAGTACATATTACGTAAAGATTTCAACGGTTTGCCCTCGCATAGAGACACAAAATGATAATACTGTTGGAGTACTAGTTATAGTATTAATTCACAATGTACAGCACATTAAGGACAGAGATCCTACATGATTTTTTTTTTTTTAAAAATTGATTAATTGTCTATGCAATTTCCAGTTTAACACCAAGATTTTTTAATCATTTGCAATTATCTTTATATAAAGAAGATCGATTCAATATATACTATGTAAGGATTTCATCAGTTTGCACCCACACAGAAACACAAAGTGTAAAAATACTGTTTCAGTACTAGTAATAGCATCACTTCACATTGGATAACACATTAAGGACAGATCCCTCATGAGACGTAAGTACACAGTGACTCCTGATGTTGATTTAACAATTTGACACTCTTGTTTATGGCGTCAGTAATCTCCCTAGGCTCTGGTCATGAGTTGCCGAGGCTATGGAAGCCTTTAGGGTTAGCCGACTTCGATCTTATTCCCACAGGGCCATAGTCAGAGTGGAAGTTCTCTCCTCCCTTCAGAGAAAGGTACCTCCTTCTTTGATGGCCCCGTTCTTTCCACTGGGATCTCACTCGCAGAGATCTTTCATTTAGGTCTTCTGTTTTTTCCAGAGTGTCTTAGCTTTCCATGCCTAAAATATTCTCATGGGCTCTTGAGCCAGATCCGAATGCCTTAAGGGCTGATTCTGAGGCCAGAGTGCTATTTAGGACATCTGCCATTCTATGAGTCTGCTGTGTATCCTGCTTCCCATGTTGGATCATTCTCTCCCTTTTTCATTCTATCAGTTAGTATTAGCAGACACTAGTCTTGTTTGTGTGATCCCTTTGGCTCTTAGACCTATCAGTGTGATCAATTGTGAGCTGAAATTGATCACTTGCACTAGTGAGATGGCCTTGGTACATGCCACCTTGATGGGGTTGTATTGGAAACCCCTGGCACAATTCTAACTCCATCATTTGGGGCCGTTCCGATTGAGCCTGTCCCAAGTTTTACATCTCCTCCCTCTCTTATTCCCACTCTTATATTTCACAGAGATCACTTTTCAGTTAAAATTTAAACACCTAAGAATAATTGTGTGTTAATTACAGAGTTCAACCTCTAGTACTAGGATAAAGAAAAAAAAAATACTACCATGGATAAAGTATTACATTGTACAACAACAGTCAGCACAAGATCTGATCGAGTCACTGTTTCTCATAGTGTCCATTTCACTTCAACAGGTTTCCCCTTTGGTGCTCAGTTAGTCATCGCCAATCAAGGGAAACAAATGATATTTGTCTCTTTGGGACTGACTTAATTCACTCAGCATGATGTTTTCCAGATTCCTCCATTTTGTTGCAAGTGACCGGATTTCATTGTTTTTGACTGCTGTATAGTATTCTGTAGAGTACATGTCCCATAATTTCCTAATCCAGTCTACTGTTGATGGGCATTTGGGTTGGTTCCAAGTCTTAGCTATTGTGAATTGAGCCGCAATAAACATTGCTGTGCAGACGGCTTTTTTGTTTGCCAATTTAATTTCCTTTGGGTAAATTCCAAGGAGTGGGATGGCTGGGTTGAATGGTAGGGTTATATTCATGTTTCTGAGGAATCTCCAGACTGACTTCCATAGTGGCTTCACCAGTTTGCATTCCCACCAACAGTGGATTAGTGTCCCTTTTTCCCCACATCCTCTCCAGCATCTATTGTTGGTGGATTTCTGAATGTGAGCCATTCTCACCGGGGTGAGGTGAAACCTCATTGTGGTTTTGATTTGCATTTCCCTGATTGCTAGGGATCTTGAACATTTTTTCATGTGTCTGTTGGCCATTTGGATTTCCTCTTTTGAAAAATGTCTATTGAGGTCCTTGGCCCATCTCTTAAGTGGGTTGTTTGTTTTGATGTTGTGGAGTTTCTTAATTTCTGTGTAGATTCTGGTTATCAACCCTTTATCTGTTGCATAGTTTGCAAATATATTTTCCCATTCTGTCGGTTTCCTATTCACTTTCCTGACTGTTTCTTTTGCAGTACAGAAACTTTTCAATTTGATGCAATCCCAGTAGTTAATTTTGGTTTTCAGTGCCTGTGCTTCTGGGGTCTTTTCCAAGAAGTCTTTGCCAGTACCTATGTCTTGCAGGGTTTCTCCTATGCTCTCTAGTAATTTGATGGTGTCGGGTCGTAGGTTTAAATTTTTAATCCATGTTGAATGGATTTTTGTGTAAGGTGAAAGGTAGGGGTCTTGCTTCATGGTTCTGCACGTGGAAATCCAGTTTTCCCAGCACCATTTATTAAACAGACTGACCTTACTCCAGGGACTGGTTTTGGATCGTTGATCAAATATAAGTTGGCTGTAGGTGTTTGGATTGATTTCTGGAGTTTCTATTCTGTTCCATTGGTCTATCCATCTGTTTCTGTACCAGTACCATGCTGTTTTGATAACAACTGCCCTGTAGTATGTCCTGAAATCTGGTATTGTGATGCCTCCGGCTTTGTTTTTGTTGTACAAGATTGCTTTAGCTATTCGAGGTCTCCTGTGTCTCCATATGAATTTCAGCATCATTTTTTCCAGATCTGAGAAGAATGTCCTCGGTATCTTGATTGGTATTGCGTTGAATCTGTAAATTGCTTTTGGCAGAATGGACATTTTGATGATATTGATTCTTCCAATCCATGAGCATGGAAGATTTCTCCATTTTTTGGTATCCTCTTCTATTTCTTTCTTTAAGGTTTTGTAATTTTCATTGTAGAGATCTTTAATGTCCTTAGTTAAATTTATTCCAAGGTATTTGATTGTTTTTGTAGCTATTGTGAATGGGATTGATCTTAGCAGTTCTTCCTCAGCCGTGGCATTGTCTGTGTATACAAAGGCTGTTGATTTTTGTGCATTGATTTTATATCCTGCTACTTTGCCATACTCTTCTATGAGTTCCAATAATCTCTTAGTAGAGTTCTTTGGGTCCCCTAAATAAAGAATCATGTCGTCTGCAAAGAGGGATAGTTTGAGTTCTTCCTTCCCAACTTGTATCCCTTTAATTTCTTTTTCTTGCCTAATAGCTCTGGCTAAGACTTCCAGCACTATATTGAATAGCAGTGGTGAGAGTGGGCATCCCTGTCTGGTACCAGATCTCAGTGGAAATGCTTCCAACTTTTCCCCATTCAATAGGATATTGGCCGTGGGTTTTTCATAAATTGCTTTGATTGTATTGAGGAATGTGCCTTCTATACCCAGTTTGCTTAGGGTTTTCATCATGAAAGGGTGTTGAATTTTATCGAATGCTTTCTCTGCGTCTAGTGAGATAATCATATGGTTTTTCTTCTGCAGTCTGTTAATGTGGTGTATCACGTTGATTGTTTTGCGAATATTGAACCATCCCTGCATACCAGGGATGAATCCCACTTGGTCTGGGTGGATGATCTTTCTGATGTGTTGTTGCAGTCTATTGGCCAGAATTTTATTGAGGATTTTTGCATCTATGTTCATGAGGGATATTGGTCTGTAATTCTCTTTCAATGCTGCATCTTTTTCTGGTTTAGGAATTAAGGTGATGCTGGCTTCATAGAAGGAATTTGGGAGAATTCCCTCTTTTTCGATTGTTCTGAATAGTTTGAGAAGAATTGGGGTTAGTTCTTCTTTAAATGTCTGGTAGAATTCAGCAGTGAATCCATCTGGTCCTGGGCTTTTCTTTGTTGGGAGGGCCTTTATTACTGATTCAATTTCTGACTCACTTATGGGTCTGTTTAGGTTTTCTATGTCTTCCTGGTTCAATTTAGGTAGGTTGCATGTGTCCAGGAATCTATCCATTTCTGATAGGTTTCCCTGTTTGCTGGCATACAAGTCCATGTAGTAATTTCTGATGATTCTTTTGATTTCTGTGGTGTCTGTTGTTATATTTCCTTTTTCATCTCTGATTTTACTGATTTGGGTCTTTTCTCTTCTTTTTTTAGTTAGTTGGGCCAATGGGGTGTCAATCTTGTTTATTTTTTCAAAAAACCAGCTCCTCGTTTGGCTGATTTTTTGTAATGTTTTTTTGGATTCAATCCTGTTGATTTCTTCTCTGATTTTGATTATTTCTCTTTTTCTACTAGATTTGGGTCTAGTTTGCTGCAAATTTTCTAAATCCTTGAGATGCATTGAAAGCTCATCTATTTGGTGCCTTTCCAGTTTCTTGATGTAGGCACCTATTGATATAAACTTTCCTCTTAACACTGCTTTTGCTGTATCCCATAAGTTTTGGTATGTTGTGCTGTTATCCTCATTTACTTCCAGAAAATTTTTGATTTCTCTTTTGATTTCTTCAGTGACCCATTGTTCATTCAGGAGCGTGTTGTTCAATCTCCATGTGTTTGCATATGCTGTAGGGATTCCTGAGTTGCTAATTTCCAACTTCACTCCCTCATGGTCTGAGAAGTTGCATGGTATGATTTTAATTCTTTTGAATTTGCTGAGACTTGCTTTATGGCCTAATATGTGATCAATCCTAGAGTAGGTTCCATGTGCTGCTGAGAAGAATGTGAATGCTTTCTGTGTAGGATGAAAAGTTCTGTAGATATCTGTTAGATCCATTTGGGCTATAGTGTTGTTTAAATCTACTGTCTCCTTGTTGATCTTCTGTCCTGTCGATCTGTCAATATCTGTGAGTGAAGTATTGAAGTCCCCCAGTACTATTGTGTTGGGGTCTAAGTCTCCCTTTAAGTTTCTTAACAAATTTTTTAAATAAACCTGTGGCCTGTAATTAGGTGCATATACATTGAGAATTGTTATATCTTCCTGTAGTATTGATCCCTTAATCATTATATAGTGCCCCTCTTTGTCTCTCTTAACAGTTTTTGTGTTAAAGTTTATGTAGTCCGATATTAAGATGGTTACACCCGCTCTTTTTTCATTTCTGTTGGCGTGGTATATCTTGTTCCATCCTTTTATTTTCAGTCTGTATGGATCTTCGTTGGAAAGATGTGTTTCTTGTAGGCAGCAAATAGATGGTTTTTGTTCCTTAACCCAATCAGCCAATCTCTGTCTTTTAACAGGACAGTTTAGACCTTTAACATTCAATGTGACTATTGATAAGTGGTAAGTTTGCCCTGCCATTTGCCAGATATTTTCTAATGTATGCTTTGAATTCCCTGTGATCTTTTGCCGTGAGGTTCCCTTCGTTTACCTTCTTTCATGTTGATGGTCGTGTTTCTGTGTTTCTGTGTGTAATACATCTTTAAGTATCTTTTGCAGGGCTGGACGAGTGGCAACAAATTCTTTCAATTTTTGTTTGTTATGAAAGGTCTTTATTTCACCTTCATTAACAAATGAGAGCTTTGCAGGGTATAATATTCTGGGCTGGCAGTTTTTCTCTCTAAGCACCTGGGCTATGTCTCGCCATTCCCTTCTAGCTTGTAGGGTTTCAGTTGAGAAGTCAGCTGTAAGTCTAATTGGAGATCCTCTGAGAGTAATCTGCCGTTTCTCTCTTGCACATTTTAGGATCTTTTCTTTTTGCTTCACTGTGGTGAGTTTAATTACAATATGTCGTGCAGAGGATCTCTTTTGGTCATGTTTATTAGGGGTTCTATGAGCTTCCTGGATTAGGATTTCTCTGTCTTTCTCCAAGCCTGGAAAGTTTTCTGCTAGTATCTCCCTAAAAAGGCCTTCTAATCCTTTCTCCCTCTCCATACCTTCAGGAACACCTAGAACCCGAATGTTGGGTTTTTTAATAGTATCCTGTAAATTCCCGACGATATCTTTTAGTTTTCTAATTTCCTCTTCTTGTCTTTGGTTTGACTGTTTCCTCTCCTGTTCTCTGTCTTCTAGGTCCGATATTCTCTCTTCTGCTTCACCCATTCTGGTTTTAAGGCCCTCAAGATTGCTTGTCACTTGATCTATTGAATTCTTCAATTCATTAAGATTTTTTGTCACTCTCGTAGCTTCTTGTTCTACTAGTTGTTTCATTTCATTTTGATTTCTGCGTAGTGCTTCATTCTCGCGAGAGAGATTTTCTATCTTATCCATTAAGGATTTCTGTAGTTCAAGAATTTGTTTTTGAGAACTTCTTAATGTTCTTATCAATTCTTTGAGATCTGCTTCTTGCATTTCTTCTATCTCATTATCTTCATAATCCTGACTTGGGGTGTCTTTTCCGTTTGGGGTCATCATAGCGTCTTCCTTGATCTTGCTCCCTCGGAATCTGTTTTTATTTGGCATTTTTTTTTTTTTCCCCTCACTCTTTCTCTGGGTTGTCAAGGTAACGGAGTTTGTGTGCGCGGTGTGTTCCCAGTTTTTGGATCCCCTTCAGGTTTCTACAGCCTCGGGTTTTTGGTTCCGTCTGCCTCAGTGATGGGCGGGCGGGCGGGCGGGCGGGTGCGCCTTGTCCCACTGCGTTTAATCTAGCTCGAATTAGCAGGGTGGGTGACGAGAGAGGCTAGTGTCCGTGCAGGCTCGCCTCAATTGTGCTGTTTTCCCCCGTGGGGGGTCTGCTTCCCCCCGCCAGTGACTCGGGATCCCTGTATCGGCCCCCGTTCAAGCGCTCAGTTCCAATGGCGACTGTGTTCCGCCCGGCTTCCGGTTCAGCCGGCGGGCGCACGCCGTCCCACTGTGTTCAGTCTAGCTCGAGTGAGCAGGGTGGGCAACGAAAGAGGCTAGTGTCCGTGTGGGCTCGCCTCAACTGTGCCGTTTCCCCCGTGGCGTCTGCTTCCCCCCGCCAGTGTCTCGGGATCCCTGTATCGGCTCCCGTTCAAGCGCTCGATTCTAATGGCGACTGTGTTCCGTCCGGTTCCCGTCCCTCCCGGCAGCTCCCGTGCCACTAAGGCACGATTTGCCGTTCGCAAACTTACTTTCCCATAGGTCCTCTGCGTCTCATTCACTGGGTCCGGAAGAATTTCCACTGCATTTTTTTCCGTGAGATTTTTCCTGAGGCTACAGTAACTCTGTTTTTATTAAACTATCTTTTTGCGGACTACTAGTGCGCGTCCTCACTATTCCGCCATCTTGGCTCCGCCCTGAACTTTGATTTTTGGATTGCAATTTCTCTCAAGTAAGTTTACAATAAGAGGATGTTGGTACTCAAACTTAGAACTTCTCTAGTTAGTGGCATTTCATCTAGGGATGTTTTCCATGTTATTTACTCTCATCACAAAATCTCTGATGGACCACCCTGGACAACATGGTTACATATAATTTGAAGTAGATGAGAATGGAAGGTAATTTTTTTTTGACAGGTAGAGTTATACAGTGAGAGAGAGAGAGAGACAGAGAGGAAGGTCTTCCTTTTCCGTTGGTTCACCATCCAATGGCCGCTACAGCCGGCGCACCTCGCTGATCCAAAGCCAGGAGCCAGGTGCTTCCTCCTGGTCTCCCATGCACCTGTATGGCCCAAGGACTTAGGCCATCCTCCACTGCACTCCCTGGCACAGCAGAGAGCTGGCCTGGAAGAGGGGCAACCGGGACAGAATCCGGCGCCCCGACCAGGACTAGAACCCGGTGTGCCGGTGCTGCAAGGCGGAGGATTAGCCTAGTGAGCCGCGGTGCTGGCGGAAGATTTTTCTCTTTCTCTCTGTCTCTCTCACTCTCTCTCTCTCTAACTCTACCTTTCAAATAAATAAATGAATATAAAAAAAAGAAAGAAAAAATAAGGTGCTAACATTTGGCCTGGAGGTCAGGAGCCTGGTTGGGACACCCACATCCCATACTTGGCATGGCCACGTTCAATTCCCAGCTCTGGCTCCTGTCTCCAGCTTCCCACGAATGCAGGAGACAGCAGGTGATGGCTCAAGTAATTGACTTCCTGCCACCTGGATTGAGTTCCTGGCCCCTTGGTTGTTTGAGCCCTTTGAGGAGTGGACCAGTGGATGGGACCTCTCTTTTTTGCTTCTCAAATTAAAACATAAATAAATAAAACAAAAACAAACAACAGCTCAATAGGGTAAAAGGATTAAGCCTTAGGCCTAATGAGGTAACGGGATACAGGTGCTGCTGCTTCACGGGAGGGACCCAGGATCTTTTCTCTGCTCCTCTCACTCCTCCAGTGATAAGGAGCGATGTGGTTGGCTGGCGACTCCAGGAGAGGAAGCAGGCAAATGGAATGCAGGACCTCTCCTCTATCCTGGGATAGAGGGGACAGGGAGCGTGGTACTCACATCTCTGCCATGTGGAAGAGAGGTGGGAAAACGTGATTTTCCAGAACTGCCTGCTGCCGTGTGGGTAAGTCTGATCATTGGGCTCAGTGCTAGGAAACTTCCCTGAAGATGTAAGCCATATCCTCCAACCTTAGCCTCACAATAATGTTGTTCTGTGGGATTAGACCTAGGTGGGCGCAAGCCCCAGCACTCCTCAGAAGCTAGATCTGTCAACACTTAGCATCTGAAGGGAGTTGCTTCCAGGACCTCTGCAGATACCAAAATCTAGATTCTCAAGCCCCTTCTATTAAGTACTACGGCATGGTACTTGCATATAACCTATGCATATCACCCCGTAGGCTTTGAATCATCTCTAATGACTTCAAATACCTAATAACACAATGTAAATGTTACAGGATACTTGTTACACACTGTATTGTTTAGGGAATAATGACTGTATTCAGTACAGACACATTTTTCCCCAAATATTTTCAAACCAGGGTTGGTTGACTCCACGGATGCAGAACCCATGGAGACGGCGGGCTGATGGCACTGTAAGCTTTTCTTATTTACTCCTGTGCTACCACAGCATGATGCGTATGGGGACAAAGCCCACTGCACTGACTACAATGGAGACAACCTCACTTTTCTGTTCTTGGTGGAAGGGGATGGACTGAACCCTGCTGGCCTCCTGGAGCGGCCTCGCGTCTAAGGGATGAATAGTTCTCGCAGGTTTCATAGAACTCCTCTTGGGGTTCACCATGTTCTCTTACCAGATAGCTATACTCGAGTACAGCCCCAGGAGGAGCCCACTTTGGAACTTGAGGATTCTGTTGTCTTCATTTTGGATAATGAATTCCAAACATTCTTCAAATGTTCTATAAACGAAGCCTAGAAGAGAGAGAGAGAGCAGAGAGCTTAGCTGGTCGGTGGGGCGTGGTTGTCTTTCTGGCCTGGTGGCTCACCGTAGGATTCCACAGCGCAGGGAGAGCAGTCTCTGATGGCTTTGTGAATCCAAAGGGTCCCGTGGATTGTGGCAACCACGTGGCTGCATTGCCTTGTGTTTGCTGAGTCCCAGCTATTGTGGGATCATATGCATATACAAGGGTACGCCAGAAACTTCATGGAAAAGAAAAATTAAAAGATAACTTTATGGGGCTGGTGTTATGGCCCAGTGGATTAAGCCACAGCCTGAGATACTGTCATCCCATATGAATCCCAGCTGCTGCACTTCCCATCCAGCTCCTGCTAATGCATCTGGGAAAGTAGTGGGAGATGGCCCAAGTCCTTGGGCCCCTACAACCATGTGGGAGACTTGAAGGAAGTTCCTGGCTCCTGGCTCCTGGCATCAGATTGGCTCAGCTCCAGCCTTTGTGGTCATTTGGGAAGTGAACCAGCAGATGGAGAACCTTTCTTTCTGTAATTCTACCTTTCAAATAAATAAATAAATATTAAAAAATATATAAATACAAAAAAATGCCTCCAGTAAGGTGGAGATAGGAAGATACTATCAGTCACTGTTACTTATATGTAAATTAATCTGACAAATAAGCCAGCAGTTTAGATCCAACAGCTTCCTCATTGCTGTTCCATTCCAATCTTGGCACCTACAAGACAGCTCCTTGGTTCACAGCACCAAACTCTTCCTTTCCCTCTCCTCTAAGTCTATCAGCCAGAAACCTACCGGTCTCAAAATCCCAGCCCTGGGGCCAGCACTGTGGTGCAGCGGGTTAAAGACTTGGACTGAAGCACTGGTATCCCATACAGGTGCCAGTTTTAGTCCCAGCTGCTCCTCTTCTGATCCAGCTCTCTGCTATGGCCTGGGAAAGCAGTAGAAGATGGCCCAAGTGCTTGGGGCCCTGCACTCGTGTGGGAGACCAGAAAGAAGCTCCTGGCTCCGGATCGGTGCAGCTCCGGCCATTGCAGCCAATTGGGGTGTGAACCAGCAGATGGAAGACCTCTCTTTCTGTTTCTACCTCTCTCTGTAACTCTGTCTTTCAAATAAATAAAATAAATCTTAAAAAAAAAAAAAGAAAAGAAAACCATCCCTGGCAGCTATCACATCACACCAGTGCAGGGGCCACAGCCCCAATCTCTTTTCAATCCCAAAGCCACACTCACCGGAATAAAGCATGATGTCCAAGCAGACTAAATAGAAAAACGCCTTGCTGATGATGTGGCCTTCTGCTACAGAAAGATCCCAGAGCCTCCGCAGCATCTGGATCAGATGCTTGTATCTAGGGAAGAGGCAAGATGTGGGCATTAACAAGTGAGGAGTGGAGAGGACAGGCAGGATTTCAGTCCTGGTCCAGCACTCGGTCCTGCTCAGGAACTGAGAACCAAATGCAACTCACTAACAGACTGCAAATCCACCCCTGCTGAGACTGGAATCTAGGGATTTGATTGGCTCTTTCCCCAAACTGTTCTTTCAGGGCTCCTCTATAACAGGGTGACCAGAGTGAAGCCAATGTGGCCAGGGCCCCCAGGTCCTGGTTGTGATTCTCTGGGTATTTGCCTCCCTATAGGACTTCCCACTTTCTCTCCACTTGATGGGCAGGGACCTGATCCCCACAGTCGGGATGACTGTCTCAGCCCCCCCGCACCCCTATCACTGGGCAGAGCAACCAGATTCGCGAGGACGCATGTGAGAGCATTCAGTTAAACAGGCAATAGTGTCCAAAAGTAAACATGGTTCAGACCCATCTGGTCATCTCCCTGCGAGCCATACTCCTCCTTGCCCTGTGACCAGGGTAAGTGAGCCAGGTCACGCCATAATACTTATATGGCTTCCTCCCCCTAACTTTGGAAAACGCCTTGAGATAAATACCTGTTTTTCAAGAAGAGAGATTTACTAAGTCTGCAGAGGACCACGTAGTGTTGGTTGGGATTCTGGAGCAATGCCCACATCTTGTGGGCTCGAGCGCCTGGGAAGAAAACAATTGCAGTGTATTTGGGGATATTACTTGTATCATCATGTTCCTTGTTGCCAGCCAGTCCTTACCTAACTCAATGGCCAAGTCCAGGTAGCCCATCATGAACTTGATGTAGCTCAGTTTACCAGCCACGTATGCCACGATTTCAATGCCCTCGCCTTTCAGGGGGAGGTTGAAGATCTGCTCCATGGCCTTGACTTCATATTTGAACCACACGCCCTGGTAGCCAGCCAGGTGGTGATACATGGCATAGTCCAGGTAAGCCTTAATGATCTGAAATGGCAGCAGGGGAGGTAAGAAGGGCAAAGACGGAGCTGGAACACGAAGCAGAAAGCCCAGGGACATCACCTAGTGTCTGCCAGGAAGCATTGGATTGGGAAGCTTGGCCAAAGCCATGGTCTGAGATACAGAGGTCAAATGGAGGGGGCCGGCACTGTGGCTGCTGTGGCATGGTGGGTTAAAGCCCCAGGCTGCAGCACCAGCATCCCATATGGACGCCAGTTTCAGTCCCGGCTGCTCCACTTCCAATCCAGCTCTCTGCTATGGCCTGGGAAAGCAGTGGAAGATGGGCCCAGGTGCTTGGGCCCCTGCACCCACATGGGAGACCTGGAAGAAGCTCCTGGCTCCTGGCTTCGGATCGGCATAGCTCTGGCTGTTGCAGCCAATTGGGGAGTGAACCAGTGGATGGAAGACCTCTCTCTCTGGCTCCACCTCTCTCTGTAACTCTTTCAAATAAATGAAATAATTCTTAACAAAAAAAAAAAAAAAGAAAGAAAGAACTCAAATGGAGTTTCTGGCATCTATTTACTATATCCTGTAGGACAAGCTCGATGGGCCCTCCTGCCCACAGAGTCCTTAAAATATAACCATTTTTATTTCCATGAGAAATAAAAGCAATGGTTTACATGCATGGATATATGATCGCATAGCAAAACGCCGGAAAGGATGCAACCCAAAATGTAAACAGTAGTTGTCTCTTTGCTGCAGGTAAGGGGGGGATTTGAGGGAGAAGAAAGTCTTTTGCTTTTTACTTTAGGTACTTCTGTGGTATTTAATTTGTTGTAATAAGTGTGTATTGCCTTTGTAATTTGACAAAAAAAAAGTAGGCTTGGTTTATTTTCCTTTAAAATAACGGAAGGGGGCCAACGTTGTGGCTCACTAGGTTAAGTCTCCCACAGTGCCAGAATTCCATATGGGTGCCTGTTCCAGTTCCAGCTGCTCCACTTCCTGTCCAGCTCCCTGCTAATATGCCTGGGAAAGCAGTGGAAGACAGTCCAAGTGCTTGGACTCCTACTACCCACAGGGGAGACCCAGATGGAGTTCCAGGCTCCTGGCTTCAGTATGGTCCAGCCCCAGCCATTCCACGGAAATGGAAAAATGCAGTTTTATTACATCTATAAAGACAGAGTTCACGGAAGTGACTTTGAAAATGTGAACAGGAGACACGGAGTCTCCCAAGGCAGGAAGTCCCGGGAGTTACAGCAGTTGGGTGGGGGAGGCACTTCCTGCAGTTTCACAAATGGTGCAAAGTGACTGCCCGCACCTTCTGTGTTAAAAGCAGGTCCCTGAGGACGTGTTAGATCACAGACTCCACTTTAGGGCACTCCTTTCTGCCCAGGTTGGACCTCCTTCTGAAAATGCTGGTCAGAAAAGGTGGTGGAGTGCAGAGAACTGTGGGGAAATGAAAAATCCAAGACTGCAAATGGGGGGCGTGGCATCCAACTGCTTCACTCAGTGTGCAGAATGCAAAGCTCCGAGGTCACGTGCTCGCCAGTGTCACAAGGCAGACAGGTGGGGGTCTGGACACCCCTCCTGGCTCTCCTGGCTCCTGCCATTGTCCCACTCCTGCTACCTGGGCCTTTTTTAAACATGGAAGAGACTGCTTTCCCTGCTGTTCTGCTTTCAGAACAGGTCTTTGTCTTTTGACATTTGTCTTTCTTTCTTCTTTTTTCTTTCATTTGAAAGGTGGGGGGGAGAGGGGGAATCTTCCATCTGCAGGTTCACTTCCACAGATGCCCACAATAGCCTAGGCTACATGAGGCCAAAGCCAGGAGCCAGGAGCTCAGTTCTGGGTCTCCCACATGGGTGGCAGAGACTCAGGTAGTCGAGTCATTATCTGCTGCCCCCCAGGGAGCACCTTAGAAGGAAGTCAGATCAGAGACAGAGGAGCCAGGACTCACACGCAGGCACTCCGATATGGGACGTAGGTGTCCCATATCGGCGTCTTCATCACTTTGCCAAATGCCTCCCCTGACTAGTCTCTTGATTCACTTCCCAGCTGGTTTTCACATTTGATCTGCCCTGGCCCACTACCATCGCCACCACAGATGCCCTGCTGTACCCCGACTCCACTGCCTCAAGTGGGAAGAGGAAGTGAAATATTTCTTCCAATCTGTGTCTTTTGAGTACCTGCCAAATGCCAGGCCCAGTTCTAGGCTCTCAGGATGTAAACACTGTGGCAAAGGCCCTGCTGTCCCCAAGGTCACAGGCTAGTGATGGGGACCGACTATGAGCTAACAGGTGAACAAACAAAACCTGCTAACATAAAGGTGATGGGTTAGAACGTGAAGGGTGGCTCTGTTAAGGGAGGTAGACGTCACTGGAGCAGGTGATCTTTAAGCTGATAAAGAGTAAGCCCAACATAAATCTTAGGAAAAAAGAAAGCCCAGTAACGATCAGGAGATGAACACTTCAGGCAGAGGAAATGTTCAGTGCAAGAATGAGACTGAACTTCTGGGTCTAAGCAACCAAAAGAGACCAATGTGGCCGCCCCAATGGCTCCTTCGTGATCCAGGGAACTGGGTGGGGTGGGGATGGAAACAGGCAGGGGTGCCGGCCAGATGGGCTTATAAATACTTCTCTGTCCTGGGGGAGCCAGCCTGGCTGGGCTCATGAAACAAACTAATGCTGGTGACAGGCTCCTGGCTAGGAATTCAAGCTCCTCCAACGTGACTATTTCCCTCAGTTCTGGGTCATTCGCAGTCCAGGAGGAAGTGATTGCCCCCAAAGAAACACACACTTGATGTCCTTTTTCTAAAGGAGCCAGGTTGACGAGTTGGATTTAGCTTCAGAATTTCATGATCTTGTCTCCTGGACTCTTTCTCATCTCACCCAAAGGCTTTGCCTAGTGGCTCTCCCAGTTGGTCCCAGGACCCCCACGGGTCCAAGACCCTTACAGAAAGCACACAAGGTCAAAGCTAGTTTCATCATATCAAAGTATTAGTTATGTCGGAAAAAAATAGTGAAAGAGGTTGAAGGGAGGGGCTGGCGCTGTGGCATAGGGGGTGAAGTTGCTGTCTGCAGTGCTGGCATCCCATGTGGGCACTGGTTTGAGACCCGGCTGCTCCACCTCTGATCCAGCTCTCTCTCCTGTGGCCTGGGAAAGCAGTACCGGGTGGCCCAAGACCTTGGGTCCCTGCACTCTCGTGGGAGACCTGGAAGAGGCTGCTGGTACCTGGCTTTGGATCGCCCAGCTCCCGCCACTGCAGGCATTTGGGGAGTGAGCCAGTGGATGGAAGATCTCTCTCTCTGCCTCTCTGTAACTTTGCTTTCCAAATAAATAAATTAATTTAAAAAGAGAGTTTGAAATGAGCCAAAAGAAAAACAATTCTAGTGAGGGTCCTGTCTAGCTCACCAGTTGAGATATCTCTACCTTTCACTGTCTGACCCGTGTTATAACTCTCCAGAATGTAGAAGAATGTAAACTAAACGATTCTTTATTCATGGAAACGGAAATGTCCAGTGGAATCCATGTGATTATTGGCCTGGGACTACACTAGTTTTAAATGAATACTCCTTGGGGTCAGTTGTAACATCTTACTAGTTCTCTCATTGGATTAACTCAATGAATTAAATACAATCTTTAAAATGCATTGCTTTTACGTTTATATGCTATTCATTTTTTAAAATCACTTTTTTAAAAAAAAAAAGATTTATTTATTTGAAAGGCAGAGATACAGAGAGAAAAGGCAAGAGAGAGGGAGACAAAGAAAGACATCTTCCTTTTGCTGGTTCACTCCCCAAATGGCCTCAATGGCTGGGGTTGGGCCAGGTCGAAGGCAGGAGCTAGGAGCTTTTTCTGGGTCTCCCACATGGGTGATAAGGCCTAGGTACTTGGGTCATCCTATGCTGATTTCCCTGGTGCATTAGCAGGGAGCAGATTGGAAGTAGAGCATGTGGGACTCGAACGGGTGCCCATAGGGATGCTGGCACAGCAGGTAGAGGCTTAACCTTCTACGACACAGCATCGGCTCCCCAAAATCACTTTTAACATTTTCTTTCTTCACTCTCATTCCTTCTGGATTAAATACTGACATTTCCCAGAGGCAACATACATGATAGAAGCCGGTGTGAGAATCTTGTTGTCATCTATGAAGCCACTCATTAAGATATTTGCAAAAAATTTAATACAAAGCCACACTTCTCACTGTTTTTTGTTTGGGGAAATATGGTGGTTTGTTGTTGTTGTTGCTTATTTGTCTGTTTTTAAGAACTGGTTATGGGGACCGGCACTGCAGCATAGTAGGCTAAGCCTCCACGTGAAGTGCCAGCATCCCATATGGGTGCCGGTTTGAGTCCTGGCTGCTCCCCTTCCAGTCCAGCTCTCTGCTATGGCCTGGGAAGGCAGTGAAGGATGTCCCAAGTCCTTGGGTCCTTGCACCCATGTGGGAAACCCAGAAGTTCCTGGCTCCTGGCTTCAGATCAGCCCAGCTCTGGGGGTTGTGCCATTTCGGGAGTGAATCAGTGGATAGAAGACCTTTCTTTCTGTTTCTCCCTCTCTCTGTAACTCTGCCTCTCAAAATAAATAAATAAATGCATAAATAAATAAATAAATATGTCAAAAAACAAACCAAAAAAAAAAAAAAAAAGAAAAGAAATGGTCATGCGGGCTGCCTGTGATGCTGGCATACCATATTGAAGCGCTGGTTTGAGTCCTAGCTGCTCCATTTCTGATCCTTGCTAATGTGCCTGGGAAAACAGTGGAAGAATCCCGGACAACCGTGTCAGAGACCCAGATGGGGTTCCAGGCTCCCGGCTTCAAACTGGGCTGGGTTGTAGCCATTTGGGGAGTGAACCAGTGAATGGAAAAATCTCTTTCTCACTCTGTCTCTCCCTCTCTTACTATCACTCTGCCTTTCAAACAAATACCATGAATCTTAATAAAGAAGGAATGATTAGGATGAGGCAGGCATCTGGCAAAGCAGCTAGGACACTTCTTAGAACACCTCGCATCCCACGCTGGAGCGCCTGGGCTCCAGTTCGGGCTCATGCTCACCCTGGCGGGCAGCAGCGACAGCTCAGGTGGGAGACCCACATTTAATTCCTGGCTGATGGAAGATCTTGCTGTCTCTGTGCAATGCGTTCATGATTTGTATTTTAAAATAAATTTTAAAAATAAATGTCCTCAGTTTTCATTTCCTATATGCCAGTAGGTACAGCTCCTACTAATAAAAGCTTTTTGGGGTCCTCACTGGTTTTGTAAACGTGTGACGGGATCCTGTTGGCCACTGCTGACCTCCGCGAAACCCTGCCGTCAGGAAGGCTCCGTGGCAACCTGGTGATGTCAGTCCCAGCTGGGCTTTCACGGGGCTCTTCTTCCAAGTGAGATTCAGAAATGCGAGGAGCAGCTACACGCACGCCTTACCTGGAAATCATTTTGAGTTTCCAATGCGGTATTCAGCTCCATCATAGCTGCCAGGTGGCCATAGTACTTGTGGTGGAAAAAATAATTCACGCTGTAGATCTGCCAGAGCAAGGAGAAGCAGGCGGTCTGCTGGTAGAGCTGGGCCAGCCTCTTCTTCCTAGGACATGAAGTAAACACACATGGACCACGCGTGGAGGGCAGAATGGCCATCGTGTGCTAGCGGGGCGCAGGGACACCGGGGGCTTGCTGCGGGCTCGGGAGGCGGAACCGCCTTGGATCTGAAGCTCGCCTCTGTGGCTGGCAGGCATGTTCCTTTTTATGAACCACGCTTTTTTCATTGTAAAGTGAGGGCCTAATACCTACTTTGTTCACCTACTACCTTCTTTGTGACCATTAAGATGATTTATATCAGCATCTGCCTCAGGTCACCTGTCCCCAAATTGCTAGTTAAATGCAGTTATTTAAAAATGTACGATAATATAATTCATGACAGTTGATTCTAATGACAACCCAATCAGGAAGAAGGAATAATTAGCTTCGGTGTGAGGAAGATGAGACTCGGATTAAGCAGTTAACTCGAAGTCCCACAGCTAGAAGTGGGGGTGCCAGGACTGAAGCCTTGTCCACCCGCAGCTCAGTCTGGTCAATGAACTGCCTCCTCCACTGCACATCGCGCTTAGGAGCTGGGTCTCAGCTCAGCACAGGAAATGAGCATCTTTAACAGTTATGTTCAGACAGTGGACTGCAGTGTCACAGGCAATGGTGACCTCCCCCCCCCCCCGCCCTGGGCATGGAGACGTTCAAGGGGAGAACAGACAATGACCTTCCACGAGGAACGTCTGGGCTCTCAGTGCCAGCCTCGACGGGCCACGGATCATGCAGCCCCACACCCTGCGTGTGTGAGACAGAAACGGGGGCCTCAACAAGAGGGCTGCCTTGTTAGGAGCTCAACAAAACCACGAGAATAAAATAGCATCGGAAATGCTTCTCAAAAGGCAGATTTTCAATAAAAAGGAGAAGGAAGGAGGAAAAAGGCATTGTTGAGATCCTAAAGAAGAATCCCAGGTACACGCAGCTTAGACAGAGATGACATTCACTCTGTTGCAATTGTTGTTTTTCAAGGTTCTGAGGAGACAGGCACAGGGTAAAATCTCTTATTGTGTAAGAAGTCCAGAGCGCTGCTAGACACCCTGGCATTGAGTTTGTTCTTACCGCCCTCATCTTAGAGTGAGACTCCTTGGACTGGAGGGTACCGGAAGTCAACAACCCTGCAGGTTTTCCCCGCACAATACTTTTCTGCCTTTTCCCCTTGTGCAGGTACTTCTTGTTCCTTTTATACAATGTGGACACAAACTAAGGTTATCCAATTTACCAAATGAAAATACTGGATGCCCAGTTAAATAGGAATTTAAAAATAGATAACATTTTTTTAAAAAAAGAAACAAATGTGTGTGTCCTAAATATATATGATGTGAGCAAATGTGCACTAAGAAATGATTGCTTAACTTCACCAAAATTCAAATCTAGCTAGGCATCTTGTGTTTGATTGGCAGCCCTACAGGTGAGCCAAGGGCTACTCCCTTCTCAACCTCTCAGAGCCATCTCTGAGCGCTTCCTCAGCCCTCCCTTCCTGGTGTCTCAGGAGCAGCCAGGAATTCCCAGGAGCTGCCTCCAACCTACAAAGGAGCTCAGCTCCATCCCGTTCCCATTTCAGGATTCTCCCACATGGAAAGGAACACTCTGGGAAGCAGACGAGTAGTTTCTTGTGGGGTCGCAAAAAGAGTTGTAGTAACTTGCTCACGGGAACAGATGTCTGTGTCTTAGACTACTGGTCTCTCCCGAGATGGATGGGAAGTTCTCTGTCAGCCCTCTAGATGCCCCAACAAGGTGGTCTTTCCCTCGGTGTGAGCTGCTAGACAGGTGGAATTTTTAAATAAACTCTAAGAAGTTTCAAACATACACACAGCAGACAAAAGGGTGTAACGAGCCGTAGGTACCCAGCACCCAGCTTCAGCTGCCACCTTTCTTATTTCATCTCCCTCTCCTCTCACTGTTTTCTCTCCCAGTCCATGACTGCTTTCTGAGGTTCTTTTGTAGGTAAAATTCACATGTGCTGAAATGCACAAACATGGTAGGATTTTAGCCAGTGGATGTCCTCACGGAAGCTGTGTCCCTATGGAGATAGCTAGGTGGTTAATCCCTCGACAGACGTCTCCACGGCCTGCTAGTTTCCTTCAGGCAGGGCCCATACCCACTGTCTTGACTGTGAATGGGAGAGGGCTGTGACTGAGGTTCCAGGAGCAACGTTGCAGGTTCCAACGTTGCAACCTGGATGGCCAGGGCTTCAGTGGGCTACACCGTGGGAGAGGCACCGGAGCTTACCTTGCAGAGGTGGTCTCTTTAACCTTCTGTCATCTGAGCTCCCACTGGCAAGAGCTGCCCGGGAAGTGCTCTGGGGGCAACCCAGCTCTGGCCTGGGAGCAGCCCCCACGCTCCCCTCTCCCCCACCAGCGAGTGGTCAGAGCCACATCAGCAGTCTTTGCAGCCCCCGGAGGCCCCGGCTCTGGGGCTGACTGTTCCCTTACAGGTAGGTCTCCCTCCTCTGGGGGGTGGGATGAGCTCTCCCGGCTGCCCCCCCTTACCCTGGAGGTGAGCTCGCTTGGGCCTGCTGAGTCACATAGTGAAATTGTCTGTTTTTCTCCACGTGGGTGTGGAGAAACAGGGAGATCAGGTTGTAAGGGAAAACTCGGCTGAGAAGCTTCAGCGCCTTCCTCAGCATCTTCTTGGCAAGCACCATCTGGCCCATGTTGAAACAGACCTGCGAGGATGAGAGAGGGAGAGCGGGGAGGAGGCAAGCACTCATCCTGGACTTGGTCGCTGGGCTCCCTCAATTCATCCTTTGGGGACTCTTTCCAAAGAGGTGATTTATGGCCCAGAAAGGAATTCTTGTGCCCGGCATAGTAGCATTGACTGGATGCATGCGTGAAAGAAGGCTGAATGGGTAGGATTTGGTGTCTTCGCTGTGTACCACCTGACCCATTCACATCTATATGTAGAGGTTGCTATGGAAACAGTTCATAAGGATGCAGCCTGGAGAGCAGGGAAGATCTTGCTGCGGGGACGACAGTGAGGTTGGAGTCCAGGGGCTGGGGTGCTAGTGTCTTGGACAGGCACCAGTGGTGGGGAATGGGAGAGGGAAGTACAAGGTATAGTAGTGGAGACTTCCACCCCCATGGAAAGGCCCAAGGCAAGTAACAGGTTAATTCATGTGTGGTGTCTTACCTGGCCTTTGAGGCTATAAAAGGTGGCAGACTCAAAAGTCTGACTCCAGGATTTTTCCTTCTTGAGGGTTTTCAGCAGCCTCTCTCCCTCATTCAAATACATGTATGCCTGCAACCAGCACACAGAGGGAAAAGTGCTGAGAGGCCAGGGACCCAGGCTGCAGAGGAGCCCCAGCCCCAGCCCTCAGGGCTGGAAGAGAAGAGAAGCAGGGGCCACCCCAGGTAACACCTCCACCCCTCTCCCCAATACCTCTGATTCGAATGAGCCTCAAACCCTAGGCAGGAGTGGATGGGTAAAGCCTCCTCCTTCATGTCTACTTTTGTCCACTGCATCATTCAATCTAGAGGAGGAATCTAGGAATCTCGGGCCTGGCATTGTGGCATAGCATAGGTTAAGCCATTGCCTGCAGTGCCACTGGCAACTCACACAGGTGCTGCTTCGAGTCCTGGCTGCTCCACTTCTGATCCAGATCCCTGCTAATGTGCCTGGGAAAGCAGTAGAAAATGGCCTGAATCCTTGGGCCCCTGCACCCACGTGGGAGATCTGGAAGAAGTTCCTGGCTCTTAGGTTCAGCTTGGCCCAGCTCAGGCCATTGTAGCCATTTGGAAGATCTCTTTCTTTCTCTCTTTCTGTTTCTCCTCCTCTCACTGTAACTCTACCTTTCAAATAATTTTTTTCAAAACACAAATCTTAAAAAATAAAAGAATCTAGGAATCTCTCCTTTTTCTTACACTATAACGTAAGTTGCCTTACCTAGAGTTTCCCCCAAGGCAATTTCCTGTAATTTCTTGGAAACTCCATCCCCAACTTCCTGTTTCCAACAACGAATCCTGCGCCCTTGCCGACATCCCCACATCTGGGAGAAGCTGCTTTCTGTTTTTGGAATGAGTCGTCACACACACACACACACACACACACACACACACACACATTCCCTTTGCCAGGGCCATCTTTAAGAGAGCCAACAAGAAGACAAAAGCCCTGACCCACTCTCCTCTCTTCATCTTTAACCTGATGTTGTTAGGTGAATTTTTTTTTCTTTTTTTGACAGGCAGAGTTAGACAGAGAGAGAGACAGAGAGAAAGGTCTTCCTTTTTGCCATTGGTTCACCCTCCAATAGCTGGTGCACCGTGCTGATCGGAAGCCAGGAGCCAGGTGCTTCCTCCCGGGCCACAGCAGAGAGCTGGACTGGAAGAGGAGCAACCGGGACAGAATCCGGCACCCCGACCGGGACTAGAACCCGGGGTGCCAGCGCCGCAGGCAGAAGATTAGCCTATTGAGCCACGGTGCCGGCCCTGGTGAAACTTGACACATGGGAACGCCAAGGCAAGAGCTGAATGGAACAAAATAAGAGGAGGCAATACTTCCAGGTCGCGTGCAGCCTAAGACAGTGTGTGGGGGCAAGAAGAGGCTGGTGTGATGAAACTGGCACCAGCCCCAGTCCCACCAGCTTTACTCCAATGCGAGAGAGGTTGTATACGGCACATTCTGAGATGTTGCCCCTGGGGCCCACTTTCAGTCGTGGTCTTCCCGATCATTCACTCATTTTTGTGGAGTGAAATGGGGCATGCACAGGTGCCCCCGGGGGTACCTACGCCTCCTCTTCCTGAGATCCACTGGCCACATCTGCACCACCACCCACACCATATGTGCATGGGAATATGTAGGCGACTTTCTCCATATAAATGCTGGAGACAACAAGGGCTTCCTGGCATTTTGAAGGGTTGAATGTTTAAATTTTAGGTAAGTCTAAGGTAGGAGGATTGATGAGGCTGTCGCGATCACCAGGAGCTATTGGGCCCCCAGTGTGATCACGAAGTACTGTAGATACTGCTCCTTGGGTGTGTGAAACTTCCCGAAGCTGACTGCAGACACATATAGCAAGACTCAGACAGACATCGCCACGTGTAATCCAGATAGCTGCTCCATGAGAAACATGCCTTCCCCCTAGCCTGGCCCTTAGCTTTCTCTCTCCCCTGGAAGCTTCAGAGACTTGACACAGTGGTTAAGTTGCCACTTGGGACACCCACATCCCACATCACAGTGCCTGGTTCCAGTCCTGGCTACTCTGCTTCCAATCCAGCTTCCTGCTAATGTGCGACAACAGATGATGGCTCAAGTGCTTGGGTTCCTGACAAATATGGGATGCCGGCATTGCAGGCAGTGGCTTAACCTGCTATGCCATAGCTCTGGCCCTGAACCAGTAGACTTTAAAAATCTCTCACTCCAGGGGCCAGTGCTGTGGCGTATGGGGTAAAGCCACTGCCTATAGTGCAGGCATCCCATATGGGCGCTGGTTGAAGTCCCCGCTGCTCCACTTCTGATCCAGCTCCCTGGTACCTGGGAAAGCAGCACAAGATGGCCCAAGTACTTGGGTCCCAGCACCCATGTGGGAGACCTGGAAGAATCTCCAGGCTCCTGGCTTCTGATCAGCTTAGCTCTGGCCATTGCAGCCATTTAAAGAGTGAACCAGCAGATGGAAGATCTCTCTCTCTCTCTCTCCGCCTCTCTGTAACTCTGCCTTTCAAATAAATAAATAAATCTTTAAACAAACAGACAAAAATCTCTCTGCCTTTCAAGTAAAATGAAAATAAGTAAATATAATTGTTTTTTAAAAAACCTGACTTAGCTACATTAGGCTCAATGCTACCCACCTTACTTACTGATTTAGTACTTAACTATACAAGATTACTTCAAAAAGTTGCTGAAAAGTGGAAGTAAAAGCTAAGCTTATTTTAATGCACAAACATGTTGAATCCCAGGAAGAGATGTGGACAGCCCTGGGGGCCGACTTTCTAAAACCTGTGCCTTCCCAAGCCCAGTTCACTCCACAAGTTTGGCACTTGGCTTTTGCATAACACGAATGTTCTGTGAACTCATTGAAGACCCCTCATGGTAGCCAATCCTCTCATATCTAGGGGACCTGACTCACAATTACCACAGAGAGACAGTCACATGCTTCACTGGTGTACAGATACGTGTGATAATTGGGCACAGATCTCGTGAAGAGAAAAATGGGTGTGCCTCTTGGGGACATCACAAGATTAAAACCAGCTGTGCACGGTTGGAAAGAGGACTGCGTGCTCCTGGGTATTTGGAGACGACAGAGGCTAAGTGCCCCCGGGGACGTCACTGAGGGAGGGTATTTTAGACCTGATGCACTGCCACTCAGAGTCTCCCTGTGTCATTTGGGGAATGAGATATGACCCCTTGGCTCACCATAAGGTTCCCGAGGCAGCAGTATTTTACATGTGGCTCTTCCCAACTGTCTTTTCTGAGTCTGAGATCATTTCCCCCTCGGAGCAATGTGATCGTCACAGGAAAGGGGCCTGGCAGGAAGCCACACCTTGGAACTTCCGTTGGGGCTCTGTGGTGTGCAGGTCTGGGGTGCGGTAGGCACAGCTTACCATGTAATTGTCGCCCAGGGTGAGATACGCAGATGTGATTTCTAGGAAGTAATACAAGGCCTTGTTGTTTTCTCCCAAAGCCAGGAAATGCTGGGCCAGAGGCAAGATGACAATCTCTAGGATCTCCTCACACTGGCAGGATTCCAGAGGGATGATGTCTTCCTTCGACGTCTTCATTTTCGTTAGGATGACGTCAAAGAACTTCAAGATTCTTTCCCCTATTTCTTCAGGGCTGTTCAAATGCAGACATAGAGTGGTAGTAACTGGTAGATACAGTATGGCCTTTAATATGAAAATGTCTTTAAAAACTAGCCCAAGAGCAACCGGCAGCTTTTAATAGGAAAAAAAGCTTTAAAGACGAACAAAAGAGCAAGATGCTAAAACCCAATGTAGAGACTGCTGGCCATCACCCACCCCCATACTTGCCCACTAGGACCCAAGAGGCAAATAGTAGCGACCAGACAGATGCTTCTGCTCGAGGGTCAAATTCAGCAATCATTTGTGATCTACTTCCTAAACAATGGTGTATGCCTGTACCTGAGGTTTTCGGAAAATAACTCAGAGTTCTTAGGGATCCCGGCTCTGGAAATCTTGATCTCTTCCTCAGCTAGAAAATAAACAAACAAGTGAGTGGCATGGCTCCTGGAGATCTGTGGTATCCACCAAAGACTCCAGTTTCCTTTTCAGGACATGGGGTTGCTGCTGCCCAGCCAGGAACTACATTTCCCACAACCCACTGAGGAACTACATTTCCCACAGCCCACTGCCTCTTAGCGGGAGCCATGTGGTTAGTTCCCATATTAGAACCAGATCAGATATGTGTCACCTCTGTCCTGAGATATTCCTGTGTCCTCTCTACCCTGTCCTTCCACAGGCAAGCAAATAATTCTGAGCCACTAAGGGACAGCAAAACTGTGAGTTAGGAGAAGCTGGGTCCCTACGTAACAGTAATTTGTCAAAGCGTTCATGGGATTATTACATGAGCAGAGAACAAACTATCATTCTACAAGTATTGTGGTCAGCCACTGAAATGCTGGTGTTAGTTACAGCAGGTGGCATTTTCCTAACTCATTCAGCCTGCAGTAACTACAGCTACAAATTAACAATCCTGCAGAAAGCAACATCAGCTTCTAGTGGAGAAATGGAGATATTTTAATGAACCCCCCCCCACACACACACACACAAAGGCTGACTACAGGGCCATGAAATTTGAATTTAAAACCTTTAGTCTGAGGGCTAGAGTTGTGGCGTAGCAGGTTAAGCCACATTTGCAATGCTGGCATCCCATACGGAGTCCCGGCTTCTCCACTTCAGTGCAGATTCCTACTAATGTGCCTGGGGAGGCAGTGGATAATGGTCCAAGTACTGGAGCCCCTGCCACCCACGTGGGAGACACCAGAACGGGGTTCCTGACTCTTGGCTGCAACCTGACCCATCCCTGGCTGTTGCGGCCATTTGGCGATCTCTATCTCTCTCTCTCTCACACACATCCCCCCCCCACTTTGTCTCTCTCATTCTACCTTTTAAACAAACAAATAAATCTTTAAATATAAAGAAATAAAACTTTTAGACTAGGGGCAGGCATTTGGTGCAGTAATTAAGCTGGGATGCCTACATCTCATAGTAGAGTGCTTGCTTTGAGTCCTGGCTCCACTTCTGATCCAGCTTCCTGCTAATACACATCTTTGGAGGCAGCAGGTGATGGCTGAAGTACTTGGGTTCCTGCCAACCATATGGGGAGGTCCAGATTGAGCCCCATTCTAGCTTTGAACTGGCTCAGCTCTGGCTGTTGTGAGCATTTGGAGAGTGAGGCAGCAAGTAGATGGAAGATTTCTGTCTCTCTCTCTTTCTCGTCCTCTCTCTCAAATAATAAATAAATAATTAAAAAAAAAAAAACCTTTAATCTGAGTTGGCCATTTGGTCTAGCGCTTAAGATGCCACCCTTGGTTTGAGTTCCAGCTCTGTTACCAAGTCCAGTTTCCCACCACTGTGTACCTTAGGAGGCACTGGTGATGGCTCAAGTGGCTGGGCATTTTTTTAAAAAGATTTATTTATTTATTTGGAAGGCAGAGTTACAGAGAGGCAGAAGCAGAGAAATACAGAGGTCTTCCATCTGCCAGTTCACTCCCCAGATGGCCTAGGTGGCCAGAACTGCGCCGATCCAAAGCCAGGAGCCTGGAGCTTCCTCTTGGTCTCCCACATGGATGCAGGGGCCCAAAGATTTGAGCCATCTTCCACTGCTTTCCCAGGCCATAGCAGAGAGTCAGAATGAAATTCTATCATTTGCAGCAAAAGGGATGCTACTGGGGACGTCATGTTGAGTGAGATAAGCCAGACTCAGAAATACAAATACTGCATGCTCTCCCTTATATTTGGGAGCTAAAAATTTTTTGAAAACAAGCAAGTCAAAAACAAAAATTAAAAAAAAATGCCTGTGTGTATCAGTATTTCTGCAAATACAGTTTGTAAAACTTTGCTTTATACCTTTGTCAAACCAATGGTTAAGATTGTTAAACTGGGGCCTGCACTGTGGCATAGCGGGTTAAAGCCCCAGCCTGCAGAGCCGGCATCCCATATGGGTGCCGGTTTGAGACCTGGCTGCTCCACTTCCGATCCGGCTCTCTGCTATGGCCTGGGAATGCAATGGAAGATGGCCCAAGTCCTTGGGCCCTTGCATCCACATGGGAGACCAGAGGAAGCTCCTGGCTCCTGGCTTCTGATAGGCACAGCTCTGGCCGTTGTGGCCATCTGGGAGTGAACCAGTGGATGGAAGACCTCTCTCTCTCTCTCTCTCTCTCTCTCTTAATAACAACAACAACAAAAAATTGTTAAACTACTATAGTGTTAATGATCTATGATTACTTTATACATGATTACTGTATATGGGTGAAGCGGTCATATTTCCGTTCAATCATTGTTCATAGACATTGTCTATATTCCCACTAAACTAGGATCTTTTTGCTTTTTACTTACTAAACTTCTTATTTGGTGAAGCATTAAACCTTTTTACTGCAATGTAAATTTAAAAGATTTTATCTCAAAAACTTAGAAAGAAAGGGATTGGGAAAGAGGGTAGGAGGGAGAAAGGGCTAGGGAGGGAGGAAGGGAATATCATTATATTCTTAGAATTATATATATACTGATCTGTTAAAATTAATTAAAAATAAAAATAAAATATAATAATTTAATAAAACTAAGTATTAGTTTGCCTCCCCTTGGTCTCAGGCTTCTTTCTCCAATCACAGTTTCTCCCAGGTAATTTCACTTGCCTGTGACTTTAAATTCCATGCAGATGACAATGATTTTTAGTTGAACGTCTCTAAGCTCTGACATCTACTTTAACTCTGGACCCATAAATATAGAGCCAAATGCCTTCCTGGCATCTGCTACTTGGTTTCAAATTAACATGAATCTCTTCCGATTATGTCCTTGACCAGTATGACCGAAGGATCACTCCCCGTATTTTAAGAGACTTGTGGATAATGAGCAGAGTATCCAGCCAAGTCCAAAGCAGGAAATTACAAGGGAAGCGTTGCAAATGGAAAAGTTTCCTAGAAACTCCAGAAGTCAACATTTGTTAAGAAATCTGCTCTTGGTGCGTCTGATACTTGGTTCTATAAAGGACGGTATTACACAGTCTGTCACGTCACCACTTTGATAACTTATCCTCTATGAGTAATAGAAGAATTTAGGTGGAGAGGTGCTGAGGCGTGGTGTAACAGAGCTAAGTCCTCATCTACTATAGCAAGAAGACACAGATAATGTTAGAATTTCATTTTTAAAAGACAGCATGAGCACAGTCTTTAGTAGGTGGAAGTAATGACTAGAAAGAACAGCTAAGTTTAACATTTTTAAGCGTTACCGGAGTTGGGGAGGACAGTGGGTCACGGGACTGTGGTTTTTTGTGATAAAATATTCAGGACATTTAGCAAATGTCTTTGAAGAACATCTCATTGACAGCGTTTTGAACAGGTGACAACTACGATTAGGGCAGTGAGAGCTCCCTGGCCTCAGCCTGGTGGAGGTGGTGATGAAAGTGCGCCCAGAGGCCTGGTCACATGCACGCCGGAGCCAGGCTGCCAAGGCTCAGTGGAGAAGCCAAAAATAACTGTGATTGCTTTCTTTGGTGACTCTAGCCAGCCTGTGCAAAGCCAAACTGACCTAGCCAATACCTGCCAACTTAGGTGAAAGGTCAATCTACCAAATTGTGTGTGTGTGTGTGTGTGTGTGTGTGAGAGAGAGAGAGAGAGAGAGAGAGAGACTTATCCCACACTGTCTTGAATATTCTTCTTCCTCTTTTCCCTCATCTCCTCCAGTCAGCTCCCTCCTGTCAATGTTTTCATTGCTTCTTTGAATATGGCCCCGGCTCCTTAATGAAGCTTCCTGGGTTCGGGCACCGCGTCCACTTCAACTCTCCACTGCCTGTCCCCTTGCCCCACTGTGTCTGAGCCACCCACTTGTTGGGGTCCTCTCCCACTCCCATGACTACTCTCAGGAAGCACTTAAGACATCTCTAGCTTGGTTCTCTCCCCCATGGATGTCATCTGACCCAGGGGACGCCCTACACATCCTTTCCCAAACCCTGTGGGAGGCGGAAACTTGGTCCCGGTGCAGTCAGGCCACTGAAGCCCCCTTAGGAATGAGGAGGGCCCTGCTTGTCTGTGTCCTCTGACTGATCCAACGAGGGTCCCTTACTGGGCTGGAGGTGGTCAAGAAAGTGACCATCCTGAGCAGAGCACACAGGTCCTCATCAGTTCTCGCCAAACGCATCTCTTCACAAATCCCGACATTCTCCACACTCTCCCCCATCCTTGTCTTGGATTTGGATAAGGGATCTAGGATAAGTCCCTCAGATCTGCCTATCACCTCCCTTGCACTCAGCAGTCATTGTGTCTTGCTGCCTTGGTACAAATTTCAATTTCAATTTCAATATCATGCCATATATATATATATATATATATATATATATATATATATATACTACTTTCATAATAATATTAGTATTTTTTTTCTTCAATACTTTACCTGGAATATCAGGAACAAGATAGTAATTTGTTTTCACTACTTTTTTTTTTTTTTTTTAAGATTTATCCATTTATTTGAAGGCAGAGTCACAGAGGCAGAGAGAGAGAGAGAGAGAGAGAGGGGGGTCTTCCATCCGCTGGTTCACTCCCCAGATGGCTGCAATGGCCAGAGCTGCGCCGATCCAAAGCCAAGAGCCAGGAGCTTCTTCCAGGTCTCCCTCATGGGTGCAGGGGCCCAAGGACCTGGGTCATCCTCTACTGCTTTCCCAGGCCACAGCAGAGAGCGGGATCGGAAGAGGAGCAGCCGGGACTAGAACCCGGCGCCCATATGGGATGCCGGCGCTTCAGGCCAGGGCGTTAATCCGCTGAGCCCCAGCCCCAGCCCCAGCCCCTTTCTCTTTTTTTTTTTTTAAAGAGAGAGCCTGGCAAGTATTAGTGCAGTGTTAACAAATAAGCTTGTACCACAGTGCAAAGTTGCTAATCCTGGATCAAATCTGATCAAGGATTCAGATGGACTTGAAAGGCAGTCACTTTCCTTACTCTCCGATTCTTACCTAATAGTGTGTCTGTCTACGAACCTCTTCCAATTTCCTAGGCTAGTATTACTGGAAAGTCCAACCCCACACCTTGGGAAGCTCAAACAGTGATGGATAGTGCATGGGCACTATCCCAATTAGATTGACTGGGGATTGAATAATGTCTGTCACTTATTCTGTGCTGTTAGATAACTGATTTAAGTGCCCAGAACCTCAATTTTCTATCCCCTAAGGGACTGATACGAGAATCTAATGAGAACGCAGTAAAACAGAGAATGCGTGAGAACAAATATTTTGCACCAACTATGTGCTAAGCACTTTTCATACATTTCTTCATGATTTTACACATCTTTAAATTATGTGTCCTATTTTTGTAACTTCTGCTTTCCCAACCAGATTTAGTCATAATCATTGAGGTTTTCTGACCAGGCAGGCAACTCACTAGCTGCTTCCTGGTTACCCATGAATGAGGGCTGGAATTGGAGTCACCGCGCTAAGCCTGACACCTGCTATGTCTGCAGTGACCGAGTTTGGGGGTGGTTTACACCCCCTGATTCCTCTGCTACATTTTTCCAGATCACATGACCCATTTGCAACTTTTTAGTTTTTGCTTTCTAGATGGTCCCGAATCCATGCCCTGAAGCCCGGTATTTTTTCTGACCTGCTTAGCTCTGGCTAATTGTCTCCCACTCGTAAGTCTTTTTTTCAATTTTAAAATTTTTTTAATTTATTTTTGACAGGCAGAGTGGACAGTGAGAGAGAGAGAGAGAGACAGAGGGAAAGGTCTTCCTTTGCCATTGGTTCACCCCCAAATGGCCGCCGCAGCCGGGGCGCTGTGGCCGGCGCACGGCGCTGATCTGAAGCCAGGAGCCAGGTGCTTCTCCTGGTCTCCCTTGGGGTGCAGGGCCCAAGCACTTGGGCCATCCTCCACTGCACTCCTGGGCCACAGCAGAGATCTGGCCTGGAAGAGGGGCAACCATGACAGAATCAGGTGCCTCGACCGGGGCTAGAACCCGGTGTGCCGGTGCCGTAAGGCTGAGGAATAACCTAGTGAGCCGCAGTGCTGGCCTCCCACTCATAAGTCTTTTCCCACTGGAACCCCCTCTCCCCGTTTCAAACTAGAACAAC
This sequence comes from Sylvilagus floridanus, assembly GCA_949820135.1. NCBI lineage: Eukaryota > Metazoa > Chordata > Mammalia > Lagomorpha > Leporidae > Sylvilagus > Sylvilagus floridanus. The sequence continues at coordinate 129,261,566 of OX463225.1, forward strand.
AAAGCAACAGCATTCTTACCACTGCCTGACGCATGTTGCTTTTACTCTCCTACGTCATCAGGTCAGACCACACACTCTTGGATTCTATCCTTTGGTGTGACATAAGCAGGATATTTAATTGGACCTCTGGTCATACCCCGTTTGGCTGGGATAAAGATAAGGAACCCCTTATCCTGACACCTGTCCTGACAGTCTCACAGGGAGATGGTTTCTGCTGGATTCGGCTACTTATACCTTCTTCAACTCAGCAGATTCAACACCTTGCAGGTTCAGACCCACTCCCTTCCAGACCTTAATCTCCAGCTTTCCCAGGAATAGTCAGCATTCATTAGGAACAAAGAAAGTTTACTTTCAAATCCATGGGACGTAGCCATCTTCTTAATGGTGTCCATGTCCAGGGTGTTGAGCCGAATGTCTACTGTGAAGTGGTGATAGGGAATGAAGTCCCCACTTCGGCAGTGGTCGCACCTGTGGGCGTTCTCCTCTAGGAAGCGGGCACATTTCAAATGCATGGCTTTCTTCTGGTCCTTGAGCCACAGCTCATAGGCTGTTTTCTGCATCATAGGCTTGCAGAACCGAATGATGTGGCACTCAATCACCTCGCTTTCCAGTTCACGAAGCTCCTCCTCTTCCCCGTGAGCTAGAGAGAACAGAAAAGGGGTTTCCAACCAGGCAGGAGGTAACAAAATCAGCACTGACCAATTATTTGACCTTTTGCTGAGGGGAACTGTGGATCGCTTCCAGGGGGCTACTCACCCATCCCTTCAGTGGGCTGCAGAGATAAGGAGCGATTATGCACCTCGAAGGAGGCTGCATTCTGCTTCAGAGCCAGTCGGAGATCCTTGCCATCCCGGAAGCAATCAAAAATGTTGGATTCCACTAGCGTTGCCAGGGCCTTGATCATCATCTTCATGTTCCAACAAGGGAGAATCTCAAACAACAACTCTGTAGTGAAGGTCAGGCCAATGATGGCCGCACATCTCACCAACATTTGGTGAGAAAGGCTCATGCTATCCAGCTGGACCAGAGAGATTTCTGCAGGTGAAAAGCCACATCACAGAGAACTGGTTATGTGTCTTTTTATCAAATACGTTCAAGAGGGGGACAGCCATTCTGCTCTACAGTTCTTTTATACAGAAACCCAGCCAAGCAAAGTCAAAAGAAGTATTTGTTTAGTACCTCATTCACAGATAGCGCTGTGTTGGGAGAACAAAAGATACAGATACCATGGTCTAATTGTATGCATGGCACACAATGACCAGACAGGAATAAGATTGATTTCCTGGTGCTCTGATATTGTGCTAAAGTGTGACAAGGAGGTGCAAGGAGAGGACAGGCTCAGTGGTTGGAAGGAAGAGGGCCTGTCATTTCTGTCCTTTGCTGACGTGCCCAGCTGGTCCTTGCTATCCTCTTCCCTGGCTCCTCTCCCTCCTGGGACCTCCTAGCAATAAGGCTTCTCTTCATCTGGCCCAGCATTTCAGCTGTTCTCATGACACACATGATCACACCTACGTCATCATCAAGTGTCGGAGAGCTCACAGCTCCAATCCGAACTTCTCATCTCAGCCTGAGCGCAGTGGTTCACACGGCTCCCTGAACCTTTCTGGTCAAGGATATCTTCCCATGAGGGACAGAATGTGAATTTCTGGACTTGTCTACAGAACACAGTAGAAGTTAAGTTAGTTTACCTTTTCATTTCCGCAGACACAGTGAATGGAACATACATGATGCTCTTTTGAAGACTGAGAACCTGGCCATGTCCCTACGCCATCTTTCTAAACATTTGAAATACTTACGGGTGGTATGAGTTGGAGTTGAGTGCATTCTAAAAATGGCTTGAAAGTCGATTTTCTGTAAAAGTGGAACTGGGCCAGATGTTTGGCCTGCTGGTTAAGATGCTGATTGGGATGCCCATATCTTTCACCGGAGTGCCCTGGTTTGCTACCTGGCTCTGCTCCTGATTCCAGCTCCCCTCTTTCGCAGATCTTGGGGGGCAGGTTAACAACTCCAGTGATTGATTCCTGCCACCCACATGGGAAATCTAGACTGAGCCCCGGCTCTCAGCCTCAGTTCCAGTGGTGACTGGGGGATGGAGTGAGCATTTGAAGAGTGAACCAGCAGATGGCAGCTCTGTCTGTCTCTCTCATGAGTGAATCAATCAATAGGTTTAAAAGAACAATATAAGTCCCTGACATAAACTCCCTTATTTGCTGTTTCTTGTCAAAGCAGACAGAAAATGTCTCAGTAGTACTCTCCTTCCTTATCTGGCTTCTGTGTGATGGAAAATGTACCATACTTCACTCTTTTGTGCAGCTGAATAAACCTGTATTCACACCAGACCCCAGAGGAGCCAAGCCAAACACGGAGCCTGCCCCCATCCAGGGCCACACAGAACAGATAACTGGTGTTCCTCTATTCCTCCTTTGTCCAAGGGAAATCCTAGGAAAGCAACAGTGGAACCTAGGTCTGAGAATATGAATACCAGGTCAAATTTTCTTTACCTTTTAAGGATGCCGGGGGTGATAGGTTTTTCAGTCTGACACCACTTGCGAGTTTACAGATTTCTTCAGTTCCTTCTTCATTACCGAGACCAAACATTTTAAATTCCTCTGTTGGCTTAATGAAATTCTCTATAGAGAGATAAAAGGGGGGAAAAAAAGATTAAGGGCCATCTTTCTGTCTTAGAAAGTTTTATTTTGAGGGCCAGCATTGAGGCACAGCAGGTTAAGCCACCATCTATGAAGTTGGCAAGCCCATACGGGCACTGGTTCATGTCCTGGCTGCTCCACTTCCAATGCAGCTCCCTGCTAATACACCTGGGGAAGCAGTAGAAGATGGCTGAAATGCTTGGGCCCCAGCACCAACATAGGAGACTCAGACAGAGTGTCAGGCTCCTGGGTTCGACCTTGCCCAGCCCTCGTGGCTGCTGCAGACACTTGGGGGAGTGAACCAGTGAATGAAAGGTCTGTCTGTCTCTGTCTCTCCTTCTCTCTCTGTAGTTCTGCCTTTCAAATAGGCATATTTTTTTAAAGATTTATTTATTCGAAAGTCAGAGTTATACAGAGAGAGGAAAGGCAGGGAGAGAGGGAAGGAGAGGGGGAGAGGGAAGGAGAGGGGGAGGGGGAGGGAGGTCTTCCATCCGATGGTTCATTCCCCAATCAGCCTCAATAGCCGGAGCTACGCTGATCTGAAGCCAGGAGCCAGGAGCTTCCTACGGGTCTCCCACATGGGTGCAGGAGCCCAAGGGCTTGGGTCATCTTCTACTGCTTTCCTAGGCCATAGCAGAGCCCTGGATCGGAAGTGCGGCAGCCGGGTCTCGAACCGGCACCATATGGGATGCTGGCACTTCTGGCCAGGGCGTTAACCCACTGCACCACATTGCCAGCCCCTCAAATAGAAATATTTTTAAGATTTATTTGATATGCAGAGTTACAGACAGAGAGAGGGAGAGACAGGAAGAGAGGTTTTCCATCCAGTTCACTCCAAATGGCTGAAACAGCCAGAGCCAAGCCAATCCGAAACCAGGAACCAGGAGCTTCTTCCAGGTCTCCCACAAAAATGCAGGGGTCCAAACACTGAGCCATTGTCCACTGCTTTCCCAGGGTATTAGCAGGGAGCTGGACCAGAAGTGGAGCAGCCAGGTCTCGAACAGGTGCCCATATGGGATGCCAGTGCCGCAGACAAAGAAGCTGAACCTACTACACTGGTCCCCAATTAAAAAAAAAAAAAAAAAAAAAAAAAAGCATGGTTTTCCCATAGACTTGAAGTGGATCTCCTGGGAGAAAGAGTGGGCACAGATGTGCATTTGCTCAAAACATAATCTGGAATATCTTGTTTCAAATAAAACTTATTCATGAAAATCAGTTTCCTCAAAAATGTTGTCTCCCTCCTACCCCCATATATCTCAGAACAAAGATTGGAACTAACGGTTGATGACTTCCATAGTACAGAGCTCTACAGAAACGTGACTTGCTGTCAGATGGTCGGGACGTATCTTATCTCATAGTCTGTGCTAACACACACTGGTGCATGCATTCGCATGCCACACTCAGATCCAAACTCATTCTGTGGGCCTCTGTGCTCCAGGTCGGACATGGCCAGAAAGAGATCTTTCAAAATGGTGAGGCTGGAAGATCACCTTGGTCAGTACTGTGATCTCCAGGTACTCCAAAGTGCGTTATTGATTTATCCCACTAGTCACTCATGTAATGCTCGGTAGCTTCAAGACCCCGCAATGGGTGAGGTGGCAGAACTATAAAGGTGACCATAACCACGTTCCTGGCCTCCTGGAGAGCTGAGTCGTGTACACAAAGAGCTGGACGGCCAGGCAGTGAACAGGTGCCGCCTGAGTGGGCGCAATCAGTGACAGGCAGCTCGATTCAACACGGGACCAGATGATTAGGGACTTCCTGCATTCCCACCCCTCCGAGGCTATGAAGGCGGAAAGCCCATACTTCCGGCCCCCCAGGAGCTTACAAGCTGCCGGGAGGGATGTACAGGTAACTAATCACAATATCAGGAAGCTAAGGAGCAAAGAGCAACATGTGGTGGGAACAGAGAACAATTAATTCAGGTGTGGTGGATTCAAGACGTATTCTGATTGGTCCTTGAGGGATGAAGGGATATTTCAAACGAAGAAATCAATGCAAAGACTCAGGAGCCTCGGGATGGTTGCAAATCAGGTGAATGTGACTTGTGTGGTCAAGTACAGTGTGTGTAATGCTGCAGGCTACTGGGGGAGGGGGTTGGGAGAGCTGGTTTGAAGGTGACGCACTTAACATTCTAGGAAGACTGGACCTCCTTCCATAGACAATGGGGGAGTGTCGCAGGTTTCTGAACAGGGGACAGCAGTGAGCCAACTGATTACTCTGGGAAAGTTAACACTGGAAGCAGCTTACAGGAGAGGCTAAAGCACAGCTCAGGGAAGACTAGGAAAGATGTTATCATAATGGAATATGGAGAAATGATGGATAGACTAGGTAAGGGGTACAGCAAGGGGCACTCAAATACTGAAGACATGGAGAAAATGGGGCCCCAGCGAGACAGCCACGGAGGTGACAGAAACACCAACGAGGCCATTAATCGAACTGGTACGGTTTAAGAGAAATGAGAAATAATTACATTTTCAACATGCTGAGTTTGAGGTGGTCACCCACAACGGGCAATTAGAAGCAAGGGTCTGGGATTAAGAGTGAAACCAGAACTGGAAAAGTTTTCATCCTGCTGGTGTCACATGTTTCTGGCTGTTAAGTTACGGTCACTTAACATGAACCACCCAACGATAAAGATTTCTACTTGGAGGAAAATGGAGGCGACTGTTTTCCCTATTCCTCCTGCTAAATGCAACGAAAACCCCTGGACTTTATACAGAAACAAATGCAGTAAGACACTGAAGGTGGAGAGAAGTCAGGCCAGCTAGGGACTGTGTCACCCAAGGAAGAATGTGGCAGTGAAGTCCCTGTGGTTTTTTTTTTTTTTTTGCCTGAGGGGCTGGTGCTGTGGCATAGCAGGTAAAGCCACTGCCTGCAGTGCCAGCATCCATTATGGGTGTCGGTTTGAGACCTGGCTGCCCCACTTCCAATCCAGTTCCCTGCTAATGCACCTGAGAAAGCCGCAGAAGATAGCTCAAGTGCTTGGGCCCCTGAACCCACATGGCAGACCCAGAAAAAGCTCCTGGCTCCTGGCTTCAGATTGGCTCAGCTCCAGCTGTTGCAGCCATTTGGGGAGTGAACCTGCAGCAGATGGAAGACCTCTCTCTCTCTCTCTCTCTCTCTCTGTCTTTCACATAAAATAAATAAATCTAAAAAAAAAAAGATACCCCAGACTGGAGCTGAAGAATCAGGCAACCCAGAAAAGCCGGAGAGTGCAAACAAGCCCTGGTAAAAATGCTATCTCTAATCTCAATCCTTTATTTACATTTTTTTTAAAGATTTTTGACAGCAGAGTTACAGAGAGAGAGAGGGAGAGACAGAATGAAAGGTCTTCCATCTGCTGCTTTACTCCCCAAATGGCTACAATGGCCAGAGCTGGGCCTATCCAAAGCCAGGAGCCAGGAGCTTCTTCCAGGCCTCCCACATGGGTGCAGGGGCCCAAGCACTTGGATTATTTTCTACTGCTTTCCCAGGCCATAGCAGAGAGCGAGATCAGAAGAGGAGCAGCTGGGTCTTGAACCAGCGATGATACAGGATGCCAGTGCTTCAGGTGGAGGCTAAACCCACTACACCACAGCAATGGCCCCTCTCTACATTCTGACTTTCTTTTTTTTTTAAATTTTTTTTACAATACTTTGCAATTTTATTGTTATGTTCTGTTTTACAAAAAGACTGTGCTAGAGTTAATTTTTAAACATCATTAAGGTGCATATCAGAGGCTTAATTTTTCTTTCTCCCCCCCCCCACAAAGAAACATTTTATTTAAGGAATACAAACTCCATGCATTTCATAAATACGACTTTAGGAACACAGTGATTCTTCCCACCATACCAGCCTCCCCACCCACACTCCCACCCCTCTTCCTCCTCCCTCTCCTATTATACCCAGTCTTGTTTCTTACTAAGATCTATTCTGAATTAACTTTATGCCCAGAAGATTAACTATATACTAAGTAAAGAACTCAACAAATTGCATGAAAAAAACCTGTTCCTCAACAGTCGAGACAAGGGCTGTTCAAAGTCATTGTATCTTAAAGTTAATTTCACATTTTTAAGTATTCTTCTTTTTTGAGAAACTTAATTAACTTTAAAGAAGAACCCAAGAATGATACATCTTATGTGAGTGCTTAGACATAATTATAACTTATGAGACATAAGAATATCCTCCACTTAATACACTAAAACGAAGTAAATCTTTGAGAACAAGTTTTACTATTAACTCTCATAACACAACTCTTTGAGGACAGAGGTCCTGCATGGGAAGTTAGTGCACAGTGCCTCCTGTTGTTAGTTTAACAATTAACACTCTTATGTATGACCTGACTTGCTTTCTTAGCCCATCTCTGACCCCTACCCTTCTCCTTGCACTAAAACTATTGTCCTAAAAATTCCAGTTATCCTCCTTCGTGTCATCATCTCACTTTTCAATCTCCTGTACAGCTCTGTAGCAAGGGAATTTGCGGACAATTCTTCTTCTTCTTCTTTTTTTTTTTTTTTTTTTTTAGTTAAAGATAGGCTTATTTAATTCGAGAGACAGCAAGAGAGGGAGAGAGATCCTCCATCTGCTGTCTGCTGGTTCACTCTCCAAATGGCCACAACAGCCAGGGCTAGGCCACACTGAAACCAGGAGCCAGGCATTCCATCCTGGTTTCCCAGGTGGGTGGCAGAAGCCTACCTAACTGGGCCATCTTCCACTGCTTTCCCAGGCACACTTGCACGGAGCTGGATTGGAAGTGGAACACCCAAGACTCTGATACGGGCTTGACCTGCTGCACCACAATGCCAACCCCGACAATTCATTTTGAGCTAGTAATTTTAACTGCCAGAAAACAAGGACTCCCGCCTTCCACCCCCCTCCCCCCGCCAGGCAACATCTAAGTTATCTCGAGTTCTGATCCTGAACCTTCGGATTTCTCCGATTTGTTTCGTGATTGTCGCAGGTATATATATTCCTTAGCCCAGTTCCGTCAGTCCCAGGCAACGTGATATTCTCTTGCAATCTGGCATATCACACATATCCAGTATTTCTTGACCCCCTAAAACCTTCTGATCCTACAGTAATGCGCCTATGGAAAAATCCCTTCTTGGCACCCTCACCGCAGGACAGAGTGAGAAAGAACTGTCTCTGTGGGACTTACTGAACAGGTTATTCCAGGTCACTTTGGTCTTTTCCTCCATCTCCATCTGTTGGAAAACAAGCACCCTGTGGTGGTCGAGGTTCTTCACTAATTCTTCGCAGTAAAATGGGATCCCACAGCTCCCTTCCACCAAGTACCTGTTGTTAAGACAGGGCAACCTGCTTACACTGGTGAACCACCTTGCTTTCAGGAAGAAAAAAATATTTGAGCTTCTCAATCACTTGACAATAATTTCTTCTCACGTTCTCTGTGGTTCCATATTTTAACAATTGCTTTTTGCCTTCTAACTCACTTTCTTAATTATGCAAAATTATTTCTATGTTTCCGAAGCCAAACTATATATAATAAGGCACACTTCAGTCTTGCTTTCTTCCTCCACCCTATGGGCCTTTGGTTTATCCTTCTGATGTTTCTTTTAAAGAATAGAAAGAAATGCACTCTCTCTCTTTTCTCTCTTTCACCCCTTATTTAAAAGACAGCACAGGACGCACCTTGCATACTGAGCTGCACCTTGGTTTTTTTCACTCAACAATGTATCCTGGGCTCTCTTGCATGTAAGTAGGTCCCTCTCATTTCTTTTTGTTGGTGTATGCTGCTCCATTGTGTTGACCGTTTATTCAACCTATCCTCTTGGAATGAACATTTGGATTGTTCCCAGTGTTTTATTATTACAAATGATGTCCCAATAAAAACGTTGTCCATGTTGTTTCATATTTTTGTTACTGTATCTTTGACTTAGATTTCTGGAATTAGAATTGCTAAATCAAAAGGTAAATGCTTGTGTGTGGTGTGTGTGTGTGTGTGTGTGTGTGTGTGTAGAGGGGGGGGGAGGTGGGACAAACTCATACCTGGACCTATTTTCTAAATTTTCATTTATCTATTTTCATTTTTATTTGAAAGGCAGACAGAGAAACCAAGAGAGACAGACAAAGATAGATTTTTCATCCACTGATTTGCTCCCCAAATGCCTGCAAAAGCTAGGGCTGGGGCAGGAGTTATTTTAAATGATGTTGAAGACATCTTCCTTCCAGGAACAAGGCAGATTTTTTTTAAAGATCTTATTTCTTTGAGAGGCACAGTTACAGACAGAGAGAGGGAGAGACAGAGAGAAAGGTCTTCCATCCTCTGGTTCACTCCCCAAATGGCTGCAATGGCCAGAGCTGGGCTGATCTGAAGCCAGGAGTCAGGAGCCAGGATCCAAGAGTCAGGAGCTGCTTCTGTGTCTTCCAAGTGGGAGCAGGGGCCCAAGCATTTGGGCCATCTTCCACTGCTTTCCCAGGCTGTAGCAGAGAGCTGAATCGGAAGAAGAGCAGCTGGAACATGAACCAGAGCACATAAGGGATGCCGGCTCCACAGGCAGAGACTTAGCCTACTACCCCACAGTGCCAGTCCCCAAAGGCAGATTTTTAAAAAAATATTTATTTATAAGGCCGACACTGTGGTGTAGGGGGTTAAGTCACCACCAGCAACACTGCCATCTCATATGGACACGGCTTTGAGTCTGGCATTTCTACTCCCTGCTAATGAGCCCGGTGAAGTGGCAGAGGATTACCCAAGTGCTTGATCCCCTGCTACCCACGTAGGAGACCAGCAATGTCCATTGGTTCACTCCCCAAGTGGCTGCAATGGCCAGGGCTAAGCCAGGCTGATGCCAGGAGCCAGGGGCTTCATCCAAGTCATCTTCTGCGGCTTTCCCCGGGCCGTGAGCAGGGAGCTGGATCAGAAGTGGAGCAGCCACGACACAAACCAGGCAGTGGCAGACTTACTAGGAAGAACAGATAGGGTGTTTTCCCAGCCATATATAAGACTGGCTGTAAAAGGCCAGCTAAAGAAGAGATATTGTCTGCTTTATGAAGGGGGCTGCTGTCAAGACTCCCCCAGTCCCAAAAAGGCAAATACCTCGGTTCTCCCTGATCTGTGGTGATCTAGAGAAGTGAAATTGACACTAAAAGGTAATCTAGATAAGTGAAATTGACACTCTGAGATGTGATGACTTTGAACAGCCCTTGTCTCGGGGCAGGTTTTTGGTTTTTTTCTCATACTATTTGTTGAACTCTTTACTTAGTATAGGGTTAATCTTATGTGTATAAAGTTAGTTGAAAATAGATCTTGGTAAAAAATAAGAATGGGAATAGGAGAGGGAGGAGGAAGGGTGGGAGGGAGGGTAGGGTGGGAAGAAGCCCTATGTTGCTAAATTTGTATTTATAAAATGCATAAAGTTTGTATAGGTTTCTAGGTTAAAAAAAGAGACTCCCCAGAAGAGAGGGGCGGCATCTGGCTCAGCACCCCTTGGGAAGCCCACATCCCATATCAAGGTGCGCACTTGGTTCAGAGCCTAGCTGTGCTTCCAGTCAGTGCCCTGCGCATGCGCACTCCGGCAAGCAGCAGACGACGGCTCAGGAACTTGGGTCACTGCCACCCACACAGGAGGCTGGGACTCAGTTCCAGCTCCTGGCTACAGCCTGGCTGGGTCCTCGCTGTCGCAGGCATTTGGAGGGGAGTGTACTAGTGGATGGAGAAATCTCTCCATCTCTCTCTCTCTCTCTCCCTTTCAAATAAACAAAATAAACATATGGTGAAAAAGGTTTAATCTTAAAAATAAGAATAAAGAAATAAAGATCTATTTTTCAGCTAACTTTATACTCATAAGAGTAACCTACACTAAGTATAGATTACAACAAATATTATGAAGAAAAAAAAACACTCAACAATTGAGACAAGAGCTGTTAAAAAAATAAGAATGGAATAGGAAAAGGAGGAGGAAAAAGGGTGGGAGCCAGGGCAAAAGGGAAGGTAGGGTAGAAAGTATCAGTATGTTCCTGAATCTGTATATATGGAATACAAGAAGTTTGTGTGTTTTAAATAAAATTTTTAAAAAAGAATTAAAAAAAAAGAGTAAAGAAATAAAGTGAATACAGGGTAGACAACTGGTGTAGTGGTTAAGATGCTGTTTGTGGGGTGGGAGGAACCGGCATTGTGGGTGGTGTAGCAGGCAAAGCCGCTGCCTGTGACAATAGCATGCCATATGGACACTGGTTCAAGTCCTGGCTGCTCCACTTCTGATCCAGCTCCTTGCTAATGGCCTGGGAAAGCAGCAGAAGATGACCCAAGTGCTTGGGCCCCTGCACCTGCGTGGGAGACCCAAATGAAACTCCTGATCCCTGGCTTTGGCCAGGCCCAGCCCTGGTTGTTGTGTCCATTTGGAGAGTGAACTAGTGGGTGGAAGATCAGTCTCTCTCTCTGTCTCTCTCTCTCTCAAATAAGCAAGTCTTAAAAAAAAAAAAAAGGTGCTGCCTGAGATACCTGCACTCCATATTGGAGCGCCTGGTTCGAGTTCTAACTACTCCCCTTCTAATCCAGCTTCCTGCCGGTGTGTACCCTGAAAGCAGATGATGGCTAAGTACTCGAGTCCCTGCCACCCGTGTGGGAGACCTAGATGGAGTTCTGGGCTTTTGGCTTTAGCCTGGCCCAACTTTAGCTATTGCAGGCCTCTGGAGAGTGAACCAGAGGATCTCTGTCCTTGTCTGTCTTTCAGATAAACAAAATAAATTAATTAAAAACAAGTAAGTAGAGTGAGTATATCCATAACTTGCACAATGGAAAGAAAGTCTGAGAAGGTGTAGAACAGGTGCACACCATCCAACCCAGTGACCACCTGTTCAGGTGTCACCACCAAGGATACCGAACTGGATACTTCAAGACAGGTGCTACGCAATCTGATTGCACCTGGGCCTGGGCAGTGTGTGCAGACGGAAAGAGCTCAGCACAGCAACAGGTTACTTACAAGTCCAGTTCTTTGGGGATGCTGCTCACATTGAGGTCAAGACAGACCTTGTTGCGGATGTCCTTGGGCTGCACTGCTCCGAGGGTGACGTAGGTGGTGTTCCTGTTCTTCATTATGGCACTAGCTGCTGCACAAGGAATTTCAATGAAGGGAGACAGGGACATGATGATGAAGATGGGAACGGTTCGGATAAGCTTCTCCATAAAGATCCAGGAGGCGTAATCCACAAACTGGGCCTCATCAATGATGAAAATGATCCTTTCCTCTTTCACTGTCTGGACAAGGTAGAGAAACAAAAAACAAGGCTGTAAGACTTCAGATCTGTACACATGCGTGTGGGTATGCACGCCTGACACTGAGCTGTGTGGCTTGTTTATGAGGGAGAGAAAGAACCGGTTGCGCTAAATCTTTTCTCTGGATTGCATTATATTCCACTCACTTGGCATTTGTGGCAATTTGGACAGGGCTTGCTGGAAGCAAGCTTGGACAAAACTGCGTAAAGATAATGAAAATTCATAGGATACATGGGGTTGTAGGTGTAGCCACAAAAGCTGAGTAAAAGTGCCCATTAGATAAAAATAACTGATATATATTGACTGCAATTCATTTTTTTAAAGATTCACTTATTTATTTGAAAAGAAGAGCAAGAGAGAGAGAGAAAGAGAGAGAGAGAGAGAGAGAGAGAGAGAGAGAGAGAGGTCTTCCATCTGCTGGTTCACCCCCCAGATGGCTGCAACAGCCAGGACTAGGCCAGGCCAATGCCAGGAGACAGGACTCTATACATGGGTATGCTCCCACATGGGTAGCAGGGGCCCGAGCATTTGGGTCATCTTCCACTGCCTTCCCAGGAAGCAGAGAAGCTGAGACTCAAAGCAGCACTCCAATGTGGGGTGCCAGAATCACAGGTAGTAGCTTCACCAGCTACAACACAACGCCGGCCCCTGTAAATCATTTTAATGTCTAGTCACACATTAAGTTCTCCTAGGAGTCTCTAACTGACACTACTCAGCCAATACATACTCAGCTTACACATACTGAGTGCCTGCGGGCAAGGTGCTGGATGCACAGTGCTGAAGGAGGCTGATCTACTCTTTGCCTCCTGGCAGCTGATGCTGCTGTAGTTTGAGTTGGGGTATCTTTTACATTTAAGAATAGATTGTGTATCTTTTTTCTCCTGTAGTCTATCCTTTCCTAACCAGTCTGAATTATTCACTCGTTGAGCATTTATTGTGCATCTAGTAGGGTCAGGCCCATCCTAAGTGCTGGGATGCGGTCTAAAACAAATTGTGGAGCTTAGAGGTGGGTGTTTGGCCTAGTAGTTATGATGCCCCATCCCATACTGGGGCACCAATATCTTTGTGTTACATTATATATATTGCTTTGATGTGTTTCTCCGTGGACCCTGGGAGGCAATAGTGATGGCTCAGATAATTGAGGCCCTGCCATCCACATAGGAGACCTGGATTGAGTTCCTGGCTTTCAGCCCTTGCAGGATCCAGCCTTGGCTATTGTAGGCATTTGGAGAATGAATCAGTGGATGAAGGCTCTCTCTATCTGCATGTCTCTCTCTCTCTCTCTCTCCCTCAAACAAACCAAAGGTAAAATATGGAACATCCATTGCAGTGTCAGCCCCTTGCATAGCAGCCCTGGCTTCTCATGTGAGGTTTCCAACAGAGAAAACTTTCCCAGCTCCCATTCCCTCTACACTGAGGAGAGACTGGATTGACCTATTCTTACCCTCTATACTTTTATAAACAAAATCAACAAAACCTACTTCAAAATTATAAGCTGCCCAATCATTATAAAATGTTCAACTTGAATGGGCCGGCGCCGTGGCTCAACAGGCTAATCCTCCGCCTTGCGGCGCCGGCACACAGGGTTCTTCTCCTGGTAGGGGCGCCGGATTCTGTCCCGGTTACCCCTCTTCCAGGCCAGCTCTCTGCTGTGGCCCGGGAGTGCAGTGGAGGATGGCCCAAGTGCTTGGGCCCTGCACCCCATGGGAGACCAGGAAAAGCACCTGGCACCTGGCTCCTGCCATCGGATGAGCGCGGTGCGCCGGCCGCGGCGGCCATTGGAGGGTGAACCAACGGCAAAGGAAGACCTTTCTCTCTGTCTCTCTCTCTCACTGTCCACTCTGCCTGTCAAAAAGAAAAAAAAAATGTTCAACCTGACTTATCACATATTGCACACAGTGGGTCTACTCCTACAGCCTCATTATGCCACCAAATACTTCGCTCCTCACTAGCTCTGAAAAAATTTTTATTAACAGTTTTCAAAGATTAATTTTGTTTATCGGAAAGGCAAAGTTAAAGAGAGGGAAAATGAAAGGTCTTCTATCTGCTGTTCACTCCCCAAATAGCTGGGTCTGGGCCAGGCCGAAGCCAGGAGCCAAAGCTTCTTCCAGGTCTCCCACGTGGATGCAAGCACCTGGGCCATCTTCTGCTACTTCCCAGGTGCATTAGCAGGGAGCTAGATTAGAAGTAGAGCAGGCTGGCGCTATGGCGTAGTGGGTAAAGCCGCTGCCTACAGTGTTAGCATTCCATGTAGGTGCTGATTCAAGACCCTGCTGCTCCACTTCCAATCCAGCTCTCTGCTATGGCCTGGGAAAGCAGCAGAAGATGGCCCAAATCCTTGGACCCCTGTGCCCATGTGAGAGACCTGGAAGAAGCTCCTGGCTTCAGATTGGAGCAGCCCCAGCCGTTGTGGCCCTCTAGGAAGTGAACCATTGGATGGAAGACCTGTCTTGGCTCTGCCTTTGTCTCTCTGTAACTCTGCCTTTCAAATAAATAAATAAATCTTTAAAAAAAGAAGAAGAAGAAAAAGGAAAGAAAGGAAGGAAGGAAGGAAGGAAGGAAGGAAGGAAGGAAGGAAGGAAGGAAGGAAGGAAAAAAGAAATAAATAAAGAAACAAAAAAGAAGTGGAGCAGCCAGGACTTCGACTGGCACTCATACGGGATGCTGGTGCTGCAAGGTGGCGGCCTAACCTTCAATGCCACAATTTCAGACCCTTACATTGGTTTGGGCTGATAAAAATCTTTAAAAAGGTGGGCCAGATAGAAATGCAAATTTCAGTCATATGAAGGCCTTTTCAGTGGATTATTTATGAACTGAGGGGTAAATAAAACAGGAACCAAAAAACTAAAAACCACAAAACTAAAAACCACAATGCACATGAAATCCATACTATATCATTGGCTCTGGTTTATTCCAAATTTCAAATGAAGAGGTTGAATTGGATTCTGTTGTGAACAAAAGCCAACATTTATGCTGCACTGACTATGTTCCAAGCACCATCTTTACATAGAATACCTCATTTAATTCTTTCCATAGGAAGTGGTACTATTGAATCTATTCACTGAAAACACTTAGTACAGAGGGTGTTGTGTAGCAGGTTAAGACACTGCTCACGATGCCAACACCCAGTATCCGAGCGCCGGTGCAAGCTGTCTGTGACCCAGCTCTCTGCTAATGCTCCTGTAAAGGCAGCAGAGGATGGCTCAAGTGCTTGGGCCCCTGCACCCACGAGGGAGACCTGGCTGGAGGTCTAGGCTCCTGGTTTCAGCCTGGCCCAGCCCTGGCTGTTGCAGCCATTTGGGGAGTGAACCAGAGGATGGACGATCTCTCGCTCTCGCTGTCTCACTCTGTCACTCTGCTTTTCAAATAAGTAAATAAATAAGTCCTTTAAAAAAGAAAAAGCAAAATTCTTTTTGCTTCTATCTCATTAGCATCAGGACTTATTTGGAGAGTGTAAACTGGGTTGGTGTGCTTCGTATACACCCTGGCAGTTGCATGGAGGATGAATTGGAGTGGTAAGAAGCCCAGAGACTACAAAAAGCTATGGAAATAGGTCAAGAAGAGATAGGTGTGTGTTTTTTTAAAGATGTATTTATTTATTCAAAAGGCAGAGTTACAGAGAGGCAGAGAGAGAGAGAGAGAGAGAGAGAGAGAGAGAGAGAGAGGTCTTCCATCCACTGGTTCACTTTCCAGATGGCTGCAATGGTCGGAGCTGGGCCAATCTGAAGCCGGCAGCCAGGAGCTAGGAGCTTCTTCCAGGTCTCCCACGTGGGCACAGGGGCCTAAGGACTTGGGCCATCTTCTACTACTTTCCCAAGCCATAGCAGAGAGCAGGAGCAGAAGCTGAGTACCTGTGACTTGAACCGGAGTCTATAGGGGATGGCAGCACTACAGGCAGCAGCTTCACCAGCTACGCTACAGCATCAGCCCCAAGACAGCAATCTTAACAGCCGTGGAAACAAGAGGGCCGGGAGATTCCAGAGACAGTCCAGGACAGAAGCAGTAGGACTGGAAACCATGTAGATGTGAGCGAGGATGAGGCAAGGGTAAGTTGAAATGATGGGTAAGTGAATTTGCCCTTACTATATTAAGGATTAAGAAGAGGAAGGAAGGGCATTGTAACAGGAAAGAATGCATTTGGTATTGGACACTGAACTCAGTGAGAGTACTGCAGCCAAGTGGAATACAGCAAAGGTTCTTAGCTGAAGGTCTGGAGGTCTGTAGGACAGCCAAACCCTTCAGGGCAAACCTTGCACAGACTTCAAAAGCTTCTTGCCCACAGAGTCTGAACCAACGCAGGCCACCTGGCTTCGTGGTGATTGGCCCCGTTTTCCT
This sequence comes from Sylvilagus floridanus, assembly GCA_949820135.1. Lineage (NCBI taxonomy): Eukaryota > Metazoa > Chordata > Mammalia > Lagomorpha > Leporidae > Sylvilagus > Sylvilagus floridanus. The sequence continues at coordinate 129,277,766 of OX463225.1, forward strand.
TCCCCCACAACTTGACCTTCAGCTGCTCTTACTTGCTCCAAGATCTTCATAAACAAAGCTTCCAGTTGCTTCTGCTTTCTCAAGGTGCTCATCTTGGAAATTTCCCGTGAAATAGGGAACTACACAAAGAAATGGTAGAATGTTGAGCATAGGAAACAGCAATGGGAACTACCAGCTCTGTGACTTTAAGGAAAAACACTTAAGTGCTTCGTGCATTAAAACCCTTCCAGCTCCAATGCTCTATGTCAAGGAGCCCAACAGACTTGGGAAAGGACAGGGCACACTCTGGCATTGCATTGGCAGTCACTTGTGGGAGCACTTAGTGCCTAGACCAGCTATGACGGACAGGTGAGGGTCGAAAAAAATGAATCAGCAGGTGGCCATTTGGAGTTTTGTGCATGTGGCATATCTTGATACGGCCAATCCATCTCAAGAAAATGGATGCACATTCAAGGAGGATTGGGAGCCATTGCCTCACCACCTGGATACTCCAGATGGGAAAAGAAAAAAAATAATAAAGGCTAGAGAGATGCTTGTCATAAACCACCAGGGAGCAGCCACTTCACCCTGCCCCAGGGCTAATTCTTGCAGAAGTCTAATGCTAGCTAATTACCTGGACATGGAAAATGTCATTAAGAAGACAGTGGAACTTTTCATCCAAAAGGGTCTTGACTTTATTTTGGAGGTTGGTCTGGCGTTCTTTATAATGCTTACAAGTATCCAGCCCTAGGACATTGGCCATGAGTATCTGGATAGTATAAAAATTCTGATGGAAGCTGATCTTAGTCAGTGCAATAGCAATAGTCCTGTTTCACAAGAAAAATCAAGAGTCAGAAGAGAGTTTAAAAATTTATTTTGGAAATGGTGAAGATTGAGGGAAGCTCTCTCTCCTCAAACTCAGCTACCCGGAAGCTGTTCTCTACTTCCGTTTCTGATATAGCCTCCTCCTTCCGCTATGCCCATAAGCCCCGATCCTCTAACCCAGCTATCCTGAATCTCACCACTGCTGCCCCGCACACTGCTTCAGGCCCTCCTATTCTCACCTCCCCTACACAACAGTGTGCCACTCCCCGTGCCTCGTGTCACAGCCTTCAGAATGCGTCGCCTTCACAGAATCCTAGAGCCCGTTAGAGGCTCATCTTCTTGGGTCACTTTCCCAGGTAACATTTTCAGAGGCTCCAAGTGTCCTTTCATGTGACATTCAAGACATCCCACCACCTCCTGTTCCCTCTCCGCCACTCCCTGCCCAGCTATCCACCCTCCACTAAAGCAGGCGAGAGCTGCTTGCAGCCCCACAGCTGTTTCTCTTCCCCGGGTCTTTGCCCACGTTCTCTCCTCAGCCAGGAATGCCGTCAGTTCTCACAGTCCCTCGGTCACTGTCCATCTGTAACCTCAGCTCAGGTGGAACCTCCTGGGCAGCCCCGCTGATGTCGCAGGGCTGATGTTACCCAGCAGCCCCCTCTCTGAGTTCTCACAGTGCTCCATGTCTCCATGGTTGTCCTCACTATGTTCTATTCATTGCCATCACCCTCCCCTTCTCTTCTCAGAGCTCCTTGAGGGTAGGGATCAGATAGGATTCATATCCAGAGCCTCAGCACTGGGAAGGGCTGACTTACCCCTTTCCCCCACTCATACGTTGGAGATTTAGCCCCTACTACCTCAGAATGTGACCTGATTTGTGCATAGGTTTGTTGCAAATGTAATCAGTTAAGATCATATTGGCGTAGGGTTGGACTCTTAATCCAGTATGACTGGTGTCCTTATGGAAAGGACAATTTGGGGCAGCCATTGTGGCACAGTGGGTTAAGTTGCGGCTTATGGTATCAGCATCCCAATTCTAACCAACAGTTCAAGTCTTGGAAAAATTTTTTTAAAAGATATATTTATTTATGTGAAAGGTAGAGTTACAGAGAAAGAGAGGGAGAGACAGACAGAGAGATCCTCCCAACTGCTGGTTCACTCCCCCAAATGGCTGCAATGGCCAGAACTGGGCCAATCAGAAGCCAGGAGCCAGGAGCTTCTTCCGTGTTCCCACATGGGTGCAGGGGCCCAAGCATTTGGGACATCTTCTGCTGCCTTCCCAGACACATTAGCAGGGAGCTGGATTAGAAGTGGAGTATCTGGGACTTGAACTGGCGCCCACATGGGACGCTGGTGCCACAGGCAGTGGCTTTACCTGTTATGCCACAGCGCCGGCCTCCCAGTAAATCTTTATAAGAAAGAGAAAGAAATGTGGGGCTGGCCTTGTGACGTAGAGGGTCCCATGTGGGCTCTAGTCCATGTGCCTAGAAGAGCTGTACCTCTTCCAGTCCAGCTTCCTGCTAATGCATTTGGGAAGGCAACAGAAAATGGCCCAAGTGCTTAGACCACCCACATGGGAGACCCGGATGAAACGCCAGGCTCCTGGCTTCAGCCTGGCCTAGCCCTGGCCATTGCAGCCACCTGGGGAGTGAACCAGCAGGTAGAAGATATCTTTCTCTCCCTCTTTTCCCCCGCTCCCCCCACCCTGCCCCATCTCTCTCTGTCTCTGTCTCTCTCTGTAACTCTGCTTCTCAACCAAATAAAAAAATCTTTTTTAAAAGGGGTGAGGAGAAACATGGTCACAGAGAACACACAACGAGAAGGCCATGTGACGAGGAAGCCAGAGGAATAGCAAAGCTCACCAGCAAACCCCAGAATCCAGATGACTCTGATTCTTCTCACCCTCCTGAGAGGGGGCCAACCCTGCTGACACAGTCTTGAACGCCTAGGCCCCAGACCACGAAACAGGAAAGTTCTGTTGTCTACACTACCAAGTTTGAAGTACTTTGTTATGGCAGGCCTGGCACATGGATACTGCATTTAACACTTCTTGGAGCCATCACAGGATTTCAGCAAGTGATTGAATAGATGAATGTCTTCTGGCTTCTGTGAACTGCCAATGTGGCAATGGTAAAGGTATTTAGAAACTGGCCTTTCTCATACAGAGGGATAGAAATACTATAAGCTAATAAGAATATAGGGTTAGCAAGCATCTCTCCCTTGTAGGCTTTAGGTTAGATGGTGGAAGGATAGGAAACCATCGTCATTGTCTCCGTCGTCATCACTCTTGCTGAATACCATACCATGCACTTCCGCTAGGGTGCTGGAAGTGTTGCTCCAACGAGAAACCTCATGCTGCTCCTCATATGAAGATACAAAGCTACATGATTAACATGAAGTAGGTGCCTTAGCCCTGTCTTCTAGAGACCCATCCTTCTCTACCCCTATTCTCAGATCTAAATGCTGTGAACCAGTGGTTGCCTATCAGTTAGCTGAATAAACGTTTGTATTTGTTCTATAGACTAAATCTTGCCTTGATGTCAACCTCTGTGCCAGCTGTTCTCAGCCTGTCTGTATATCGGGATTTTTTTTAGGGAGCTTCAAAATACCTAAGCTCCACTTGGCATTAAACCAGGATTTCCAAGGGTTAGTCCAGTTTCTGTCTTTCTTAGTTCAATATATTCATCATTTAGTTGTCTACTTAACACAAAGGTGATTGCTCCAACAATTGTGGATTGTGGATAACTCGTGTGAGGCGAAGTATAGAAAGAGGAGAAGGGGCATCAAAGAAATACAATTCTTTGTATCTCACAAGGAGCAATCATTCCCAGACACTCACCTGTGGTTCTCACCTTGGGCCAGGTACTCAATTTCCATAAGTATCCGGCTTTTTCCAAATCCGGATAATCCTTCATACATTAGGACTCGGCTGCAGTTGGACATTAAAAATTCCTTCATAGTACACATGAAGTATTTGATCTCCTTATCACGACCTGATGTGTTTATTGTTTAAAAAGGGAGCAAACACAATCAACACAGACTAGCCTAGAGATATAAAAAAAGCACTTAGTGACACTCCTTCTAAGAATAGCCTTGGTCATTTCATGGAGTTGCTCACGGACTTTCACGATACTGTGTACTTCTCAAATTTTTAAAATCTTTCTCTACAGCTTTCCAGTTAACGTGGTTTCACTGTTTTATTTGATTACTACAAGCTGCGAGAGAAAATATTCTTATAATGCTTACTACAATGTCCACTTAATTATACATAATAGCTGCAAAAAGTTCATAGAAATTTTGCATTATTTTCAAACTCCATTTTTCCATGACCATTTCAAAGTACCCTTGCAGTGCAAGAAACCCTAAAGCTTCCTTTTCCTTTTCCCCCCTTACCCACTAGCAGTAACCTGTTGATTACTACATTAGGAAATAAGTTTACTGCTAGGTTTCCCATATCAAACAATCATAGATAAAATATGATTTCTTATTATGTGATGAAGGAAATTTGCCCTCTGTACATGAAAATTATACTTTACTCAGTGTTACTGGAAGCATTATCAGTGATAAGATTAAATTTGCTTTCAAAAATCATGATGTTTACCCAAAGAGTAACCAAATTCATAGTAAGAATACATTATGCATTTTTTCTGATGATATAGCAAACATATGTTTATGGTAGAAAATACAGAAAACTTAGAAAAGAAGAGCAAAAACAAAAATCACCCCGTTGCTGTTCTTTTTCTTCTGTGTTTTTAAACACATGTAACAGGATGCCCTGGCTGAAATTGAAACTTGGGTGGACAGGAAGGAGCTGGAAGCACTGGCTGCAGTGTCCAGACAGGGAGCAATGTCTGTCAAAAGAGTTAGAGACTCCTGTAGGGCCAACCATTCCTGACTTGGCAGACAGAGGGCTGTGGAGAGCCTACTCTGTAATCCACTGATAAAGCAAATATATACTGGGCTATGATCTAAAGTCTTTGCTGAAAAATAAGATCCCTAATCCAAGTGTAGATGTATTCAAAGAAGCTAAGTGCTTTGCTTAGGAATGTAAATTTCTGGGTATGGTGTACTGAGAATTGCAGACTATCTTGCTCCCTTTGAATGAAATATTCCCTTTCTGAAAATGCATTTGAACTTCAACTTGTATGTACTGTGTTCTTCTTTAGCTTCAGGCTAACAGAGGAACTCAGAAGACGAGGCTCAAAAGGCAATATGGCAGAACCTTCTGGTTCTCTTATTCCATTCATATAGGACATCTAGGAGGGTTCTTCAAAAAGTTCATGAAGGGTTGGTATTTGGCCCAGTGGTTAAGACATTACCTGGGATGTCTGCGTCCCAGTTGAGTCTGCAGTCGTTTAGAAAGGAGGACAGGATTCCATGTTATCATGATAAGCATGACTTGGGATGGAAAGCTAGCCTCAGAGGAGGGAAAGTGGATACTCCTTCTCGCCTCTGGCTTCAGGAATTTGGGAATCTGGCCCTATAAGAAGGAATGTGCTGGAAGACTGAAAACCTCCTGTCTGTAATCTAAGGAGGACATTTCTGCTGGCCCAAGTGTCTTTAGTAGTTCTGTAACTGTTGCCTTCTTTCAGGTTCTCCTGACACCAAGACACAGTTATAACCGGGACTTCACTTATGTTGAGACTCGCAAGGACGTCCAAGTCTAACAGAAGGAAATGACAAGTGTTCCTACAAATGACTGCTTTCAGAATCCACAGGCCAGCCTCCATGGGATCTACTCTGCAAGAGGTGTACCCCTGCCTCCTTTTAGATCATCTTCCCTGTCTAATCTCAAGTTAGCTTCCTTATGTTTGGGTCCTCAGCATCAAGAATCACAAAAATATCACTTTCAGGTGGATTGCAGACTTAAATGCAAAAGATAAAGCAAAATGTCTGGCAGAAAATCTAGAAAAATATCTTCATGACTTGTGTGTGAGGAAAGCTTTCTTAAATGATAAATAGAGAAGAACCAGCAATAAGATGAATTAGATTACATTAAAATTAAGAACCCCACTCATTAAATATAAGTCATTAAAAGAATAAAAGTGGCACAGGGTGGGAAAAGTGATGTGCAATACAAATAAATGGCAATGGATCCATTTCTAGAACATATAAAATAATGCCAAAATATCTATGATACAAATACAATCCAACTGAAGAATAGCACAATGATTTGTACAAATACTTTATAAAAGAAGCTGTGCAAATGGCTAACGAACACGTGGAAAAGGAGCTCACACAATAAGTTCTCATAATATATCCCACAGAATTATTAAAATTGTAAAGACAGACAAAACCAAGTTGCTGGCAAGAATGAAGAACTGGATCTCTCATAACACTGTTGGTCAGAATATAAATTTTGAAAAACTTCTTTGCATCATCTACCAAAATTGCACCTTTTGTACCAACAATTTCACTCCTACATATACACTCAATGAAAATGCATATAGTGTTCACCAAAAGACTTGTGCAAAAAATGTTTGTGATAGTATTCATAAAAATCCCAAATAGTAAACAACCCAAATGCTGTACAATAGCAGAATGAAGACATTTTTGGTATATTTACAGTATGGAATACTGCATACTATAACAGAGTATGAATGGTAGTAACACCAACAAAATGAGTTGACAACACTGTTGAGTAAAATAAGGCATATATAAAGGGTGATTCCACCTACATAGGAACTTCAAACAAATATAAGTAATCTAAGGTGTTAGAAGTTTTGGGGGGAAGGAAGCAGGAAAGAGGGTGTAGATGTCCATGGAGTATTGTTACTTTTCTATTTCTTGACCTGGGTGATCATTATGTTTTCATTTTGGGATAACTCATTCAGCTTTGCACTTAATCACCAGTGTATTTTTCTGTATGCTTTGCTATAGTTCAACAGGAAGTTTAAAATCAAGGCACTACCTACCCAGCAAAGGGTAGCCCTCATTTCTGTTGCAGGTAAGGTATGCCATCCCAAACATGCTGAAGAGAAGAGAAAAAAAGATGTTAGGCTTAAAACAGGGAAATATTGAGAGCAAGAGCGACTAGGGCTTAGTTCCCAGAAAGCTTCCTTTTCAATCTCTAATAAGCATCTATCCCCTGAGTCAAGAGAAGGGGAGAGGAGGAGGCACTACTTGATAACACTTGCTTGTCACCATAGCACCTTGACATGGTTCAACAAATGTTTGTTGAGTCTGCAATGGCAGAATCAACCCCTTTCTTAGGGGACCAGACAGCTAGCATAGGACCCTATAGACTTGGATGTGGTACAGCCTCCCTCACATCCTAGAAAGAGTCCACCAGTCGCTCAAACTGGTGGAATATCATAGTATTTATTTGAAAGTCAGAGATACAGAGAGAGAGAGGGAGAGATAGAGAAAGAGATCTTCCATCCACAGGTTCACTCCTCAAATGGCCTCAATGGCCAGAGCCTTCTTCTGGGTCTCCCACGTGGGTGCAGGGATCATCTTGGGCCATCTTCTGCTGCCTTCCCAGATGCGTTAGCAGGGAACTGGATCAGAAGTGGAGCAGCTAGGACTCGAACCGGTGCCCATTTGGGATGCTGGTGTTGCAGACAGCAGGTAACTTGCTGCACCATAGTGCCAATCCCATAGCTCACCTTTTCTTTTATTGATTGATTGATTGATTGACTTTTGAGTATGTGCTATGTATGTATGTGCACAATTCCAAGTGTTTTACTTGTATCATTTCCTTTAATCCTGACCAAAAAAAATTATTGGAAAGCAGCACTAGTATGGTCATCTTACAAATGAGGAAAATGAGTATAGCTTGCCCAAGATGCCAAGGCTAGTGGTGACACAGGATACTGATGGAATGTGAACCTAGGCGAGGGTGCACATGCTTGGGCTCTACCTAACACATCTCTCGAAGGAGCCTTGTTCTCCTTCTTTTATGGCACATCATCAAACGTCTCCCATGTAACATACAGACCATTTTTGTATTTGTTGGTCTTCTCAGGGAGACTGTAAACTCTCATAACTACATTTTCATTTCCACACTCTTTTATCTGCAGGGACGATGGTAGAGAAAAAAATCATGAAAAGAGTGCAGGTTTTGGGATCAGATAGTCTTGGGTTTGTGTTGTAGGTCTCAGCAGCATGAACAGTCCTGCCTGGTCAACCCAACTGGTATTTGTGCCCTTTGCTATAGAACTTGGTGGTGCCCTCCTGCTCTGGCCTCAGCCTGGTGAATGCCTGGCCAGTGGGAACATTAGCAAACATGAGACACAGGAAGCGGCTCGACAAATGCCCGTGCACGGGACCACCTTGCTCTTCTTCTGATACTGCCCTGACGGCACCCCTGATGGAAGATGACACACACCAGTTAATCTGTCCCAGTTTTCTCAGCCGAGGCCATGCTGGATCAGCCAACAACCTGCTGAACCCCAGGCATGAGGATAAGCCAGGGCAGGACCCACCAAACCTAGCCTTGAGCCTCACATATTTGTGAGATAATAAGTGTTTGTGGTTGGATACCACTGAGGTTTTGTGGCTGCCTCTCATGCCACGTCATTGTGGCAGTTTGAATCTCAGCTCCATTGCTTACTAGAGATATGACTGTGGACAAATTCTTTAACATCTCTGACTCTCAGATTTTAAACGCGTAAGATAATAAGATAATAATGCAGAAGATAATAGTTTCTACTTCAGAGGGCCAGCAGTAAGAATAAATTATATATTTTGAGGTAAATTGCTTCACATTTGACTAGTGCTCACTAAAAAGTATCAATATCCGCTCATTTGTTCAAATAGCATTTTATTGATATCCTACATGTGCTAAGTCCCAGGAATACAAAGGAAATAATAGCAACTCCTTGAGCCAACTACCATCCTGGTTCTGTTACTGGGCCCTCTGAAAGACCTGTGTCAGACTCTAGCTTGCCAATATAGAGTAACAGCTTTCTGCTTTCCATGCCATTCATTCCCTAGCTTATTCACCCATTCCTTTAGTCATCATTAGTAAGGGCCTACTGTGTGCCAACCCCTGGGGACCTGAGAAAGAACAGGAAATAATCAGCACCCTCAAAGAGAGTGTGTGTCATAAGTGAAAAGTCAGCGACTGTGACAGCGCGTGATGACTGTGTTGACGGAGACATGCGTTGTAGGAGCAAAGAGCTACCCTGTCTGAGCTGCGAGGGAGGCGTTCCAGATGCACGCTCATAGAATTAGCCCTTGAGATAGATTGTGAAATTCCCAGTAGACCTGGGGTGGGGTGGGTGCCCATAAGGAAATCCATTGACACCCGAGGGGAGGGGGCAGAGGGAGAGATGAGATCGGGAAGGCAGCTGTTGACCTTGCATGTCACCACCAGGAATTTGAACATCATCATGAAAATGGTTGAAAGCCTTTGAAGAATTTTAAGTCCAAGGTGGTATTTACACAAGGAAGCTGGGCTTTTTGCTAATGTGTTTCACTAAAGATCTAGAATAGAAACAGTACCTTATACTTTCCAAACCCAATTAATGCCTGGGCATACAGTTGGCTAATACATAAATATTTAATGGTGGGTGATTTTGGTCCATCCGGGTGCAGATAGGTATTCAAACGGAGGGCATTCTACGCTCTGTGTCCATAACCTTTGATGAATCACTCTCAGATTCTCAGATCTGAGGGGAATAGCATAGGGTGGAGGGGAGATGACAGATTTTGAAGTCAGGACCTTGGTCTGGAGAAAAATTGGATTTCAATTCATCAAATGGCTGCAAAATCTCAAATGGATGACTGCTTCACTATCATCATTCTCCCATTTCTTTCCTAAAAAAAAAAAACAAAAAAACAAAAAACACCACACACACACACACACACACAAATCCATGCCCCATACTCACACTTTCTCATTAAGTCCCAAACACTGATAGACTGGTCCAGAATCGCCAACACCTTTCATAAGTTTCTTTGGGAGCTCTTTAAAAAAGTAGGGTGGCAGGTTGCTGCCATTGTAGGTGACGGAGTCACAGGTCACGATTCCCGGGTAGTACATCATCATCCTGGCAGCTATGTTGACTTTTTGACCAATGACTACAACAGGAAGGAGAAAGTCAAAGAACAGTCACTGCACTGCAAGTAATCTGGGGACATTGTCCCCAAGTGGCACTTTACCCTTTACCCCCTGTGCCTCTTGTGAACTGTACTCAAGTCCAGCCTTCAGCTATCTGAGTTCTGCCCTTGGCTACCTTTAAAATTTGCAAGAATTTAATGCAATTAGCCATTAACAAAGTTTGTACTACACCCTGGAGGCAAAGAGAATGATCTGCTCAGGGATGCAAAGATCTTAAATACAGACTGGATTTTCTAAGTGGGAAAATCACAGGCTGGGCGGGCTCTCAGATAAGGGGTAATTGGTCTTCTACAAGGTGGACAAAAACAAGCACACCCAAGGAGTACTGACCCGGAAACTGACCCCAAGCCGCATCTTGAATGCAGATGCTAGATATCACCAGGCCCCATCTGCCCAGTCTCCCTCCCTTAGCTTAAGGTGTCCCTGCCCTTTGTTTGATTGCAAATCAACATCTTACTAAAATCACTGAGTTGAGGAACTGGTACATCTATCATGAGGTTACATTTCTCCCAAAAGTAAGGTATTGGCTTGAGGGATTTGTGTGTGTATGTGTGTGTGTGTGTGCGTGTGCAGAGCAGTTTCCACACCCAGGACAGGATGTAACTACCACCTGTAAGTGGCCCCCAGATTCACTGAAGCCCCCTTGTCCATCATAAAGAAAAAGATGTCACTGACCAATCCAGAAGAGCCAAGAGGGGCCAGTGGTGTGGCAGATGGATTAAACCGCTGCCCACGGTGCCAACATCCTATATAAGTGCCATTTGAATCCTGCTGCTCCACTTCCGATCCAGCTCCCTGTTAATGCACCCAAGATAGTAGCAGAAGATAGCCCAAGTGTTTGGGCACCTGCCACCATGTAGGAAACCCAAGTGGAGTTCAAGGCTCCTGGCTTTAGCCTGGCCTAGCCCCAGCTGTTCCAGCCACTTGGGGTGTGAACCAGAAGATGAAAGATCTCTCCCTCCCTCCCTCCCTCCCTCTCTCTCTGACTCTGCCTTTCAAATATATTAATAAATCTTTAAAAAAAATAAGTAAAAGAAAGCCAGACCAATCAGGGCTTAGACACAAGCTGAACACACATCTCTCAGCCCAAACTTCAATCCACAAGACCCTCAGTGCTCCTAACCCTTCAAGGAGCCTGAGAATTGATAACTGCCTGGCTCCTTGCTCTGCGCTCTGTAATAAGTGCCTCCTTTCTTATACCATTCTGAGCATGTCTGGCCAGTGGACGCAGTTTGGGGGGTTCTATAGCCACTCCTCCAGCCAGGGTTGGGGCCTGTTGTATAGCACTCCCTAGACAAAGCACAAAACTGTGTCTGCATGCTCATGCAAATGAACCTTCATTTGGTAATTTCTTTTATTTATTTATTTATTTGACAGGCAGAGTTAGACAGTGAGAGAGACAGAGAGAAAGGTCTTCCTTCCGTTGGTTCACCCCCCAAATGGCCGATACAAAGCCAGGAGCCAGGTGCTTCTCCTGGTCTCCCATGGGGTGCAGGGGCTCAAGCACTTGGGCCATCCTCCACTGACTCCCGGGCCACAGCAGAGAGCTGGACTGGAAGAGGAGCAACCGGGACTGGAACTGGCGCCCATATGGGATGCCAGAGCTTCAGGCCGGAGCTTTACCCACTATGCCAAGGCACTGCCAAACCCCCCTCTCTCCTCTGCCAGGAGAGGGGAAGACACACGGAAAGACAAGAACCAGGACTATGTTTAGCTGGGGATCTCTCTGCACCCAGCCAGGGTTCTCATTCCCCACAATGTAGTTTGGGGATCCTCATTCCCAAAACAATAATACCTATTTCACAGTAGCTTATGAAGATTAATGAGTTAAGACACATTTATCACTTTGAACAGTGCCTGAATGAAAGTAAGCCCTCAGTGTTACCACTAACTAGGCAGTAAATGTTCCACTTGAATATAAACTTGACTACTTTTGATTAAGATACTCTTTTTCAAATTTGTTAAAAACTAAGGAGGCCATTGCTTTGGACTAAGGCCCTGAACTAGACTCCAAAAAGATTAGAATAAAAATGAAAACGGAGTCTCCCATACTAAAGTTCCAAACTCCCAAAGCAAAACAAAGTTGTTATCTCACCTTCAGAGAAATCAGGAGAGATAACAGTCAAATTTCCCAAACAAGCCAGTTTCTTTCTCATTTTTAAAGATTTATATTTATGGGGCCGGCTCTGTGGCACAGCTGATTAAGCTAGGTGCTGGTTCCTCCCAGATGCTCCACTTCCAATCCAGCTCCCCGATAATGTGGCTGGGAAAGCAGTGGAGGACGGCCCAAGTTCTTGGGGTCCTTATGCACATGAGAGGCCTGGAAGATGCTCCTGGCTTTGGACTGGCCCTGTCCTGGCCATTGTAGCCATTTGGGGAGTAGCCAGTGGATGCAAGGTCTCTCTCTCTCTGTCTCTCTGTGTATGTGTGTGTGTGTGTGTCTTTCTCTGTCACTCTGCCTTTCAAATAAAAATAAACCTTTTTTTTCCATTTTCTAAAAAAAGATTTTATTTATTTATTTGTAAGGCAGAGTGACAGAGAGAAAGGGACGGGGTGGGGGGACCGTCCGTCCATCCACTGGTTCACTTCCCAAATGGCCACAATGGCCGGGGCTGGGCCAGGACAAAGCCAGGAGCCTGGAGCTTCCTCCAGGTCTTCCACATGGGTGGCAGCATCCCAAACACTTGGGCTATGTTCCACTGCCTATTCAGGTGATTCGTGGGGAGCTGGATCGGGACTTGACTGGCAATGTGATCTGAGATGCCACTGTCGCAGGCAGCAACTTACCCCGCTGCACTGTGATGCTGGCCCCAGCAGGCCAGTTTCAAGTGGCATATTAGCAAAGGTCCCTCTGCTTTCATCCTTACACACAGCACAGCAAGCTGATGTTAACCAACCCTCTGTTTTTCTGTGGTTTTGTCCCGCTGGCTCCGTCTTAGGAAAAAAGACACTTGGAAATGACCAAGACGCTTGTTGTAATTTGTTTCTGTTTCTGTCACCTTCCTGTCTACGAAACCAGCTTCCCTGGCTCAGTCTACGGGAACACGACATCTATTGTGTGGCATGAAGTGCTGCGTGACGCTAGGACAAACATGACCATTTCAGTACTTTGAGTGTTCATTGTTCTATTTGCATCACTGCTAATCATCTTAAGCCCTAAAAGGACTGAAGAGGGGAGTAACAGGACGAGTCCAGAGATGTGGTGGTAACACCTCTTATCACTACTCCCTCCTCAGAGGCGCATTACATTTTAGTAGTGCCAGGATTTATGATTGGTAAAAAGCAGTCCTAACCTATGGCCTCTTTCATGTTAACAGGCAAATTACTTTATTTCTTTTTTATTTATTTTATTTTATTCTTATTTTTTTGATAAGCAGAGTTAGACAGTGAGGGGGGGAGAGAGAGAGAGAGAGAGAGAGAGAGAGAGATCTTCCTTTTTCCGTCGGTTCACTCCCCAAGTGGCCACTACTGCCAGTGCATTGTGGCAGGCGCGCTGTGCTGATCTGAAGCCAGGAGCCAGGCGTTTCTTCCTGGTCTCCCATGCGGGTGCAGGGCCCAAGCACTTGAGCCATCCTCTACTGCACAACCGGGCCACAGCAGAGAGCTGGCCTGGAAGAGGAGCAACTAGGACAGAATCCGGCACCCCAACCCGGGGTGCCGGCACCACAGGCAGAGGATTAGCCTAGTGAGCTGCGGTGCCAGCCTGGGCAAATTACTTTCAAAGCCCTCTATTCCATGAACATCTAGCCTTCACTTCTCACTCTCCTCCCATGACTATGTTTATTTTCTCATAATATTATTATTATTATTTTTGACAGGCAGAGTGGAAGTGAGAGAGAGAGACAGAGAGAAAGGTCTTCCTTTGCCATTGGTTCACCCTCCAATGGCCGCTGCAGCCGGCGCACCGCGCTGATCCGAAGCCAGGAGCCAAATGCTTCTCCTGGTCTCCCATGGGGTGCAGGGCCTAAGCCCTTGGGCCATCCTCCACTGCAACTCCTGGGCCACAGCAGAGAACTGGCCTGGAAGAGGGGCAACCGGGACAGAATCCAGCACCCCAACCGGGACTAGAACCCAGGGTACCGGCACCTCAGGTGGAAGATTAGCCTATTGAGCCGCGGCGCCGGCCCTTTTTTCATAATATTATTACTTATAGACAGAGAGAGAGCGAGCGAGCACTCCCATCAGCTGGTTCACCTGGCAATTGCCCATAGCCAAAGCTTGGAACTCAATGTAAGTCTTCAACCTGGACAGCAGGAACCCAATTAGTTGAACCATCCCCACTGCCTCCCAGGGTCCACATTATTAGGAAGCTGCAGTCAGAAACCAGAGATGGGTACTTTGATATGGGATACAGCTGTTTTAACCACTAGACTTAACATCTGCCCCACTTACATAATTATTACCCTCATGCATAGCCCCAGAAGGACACAGTTGGCAAACATGGAGACACTATCAATGGGCAAAGCTGCATAGCCCAGTTCTACTTGGAAGACCACGGACTTCCTGAGGACAGAGCCCATGTCTTACTCATTTTTATGCTTCCTTCCTTAAAGCCCAGCAGAAGGAAAAATGGGGAGAAGCTGGCTCAGCGCACCTGTGTACTCGTGTCTCACAGTGTGTCCGACAATTCCACAGAAGACAATCCCGCTGGCAACACCGATGGAGACAGTACTGTGCCACGCAGAGGGTTGTGGGAAAGAGATGAACAGATAATGAGTATGGAGAAAGTAGGCAGGTGGGGGAATAATGAATGGGAGTAGAGAGGAGTGGGGACGGATTTTCAATAAAGAATTCTCCTACCCTCTTGTAATCAATTCAAGTCATGTGCATGGCTTGGAGATGCGAAGAAGGACCACGCTGAGACACAGAACTAAGTTCTTAGTCCTTCTCCTTCCCTATTCCCTATGCACCCACCTCCACATTCTTACAAAGGACCAGGGCCCACTGGGTTGGGATCAGGGTCAACACTCACTGGATTTTGTGGACCTGAGAGCAGAAGTCAAATATATCCACAGCACTTTCCAAAGCGTGAGTGACCTCATCAGGTGCCTTTTCCCCAGGGAAGCCGAAGACGCAGAGGAAAGAGCAGCCCTGCAGGGAGAGTCAGCAGGTGCAGCTCGTGGATGGCGAGCTTCAAACTGGGCCAGCCGGAAGGCCCTGCACGTTGGCAGCATTTTTCACATTCTGAATTAGATCACTCTCATCGTACTTCTCCTACACTGTTGTGCTGTTGTTTTGTAAACTTCACAGAACTTCTTGTGCACCATCAACACCTCGGGGAGGCCTTGCCTCTGCTCCAGAGATTCTGGGTTATGCTGAGCTATTTGTGTGCATTCACCTGTTTACTCTCCCTCACCACCAAGATCTTATGTTGCAAGGTTTTATGTTGCTAAGCTTAAGTTGAAGAAGCAGCACAGAGCAGTGGAACAGGCACCCGCTTTGACACCCGCTTTGAAATCTGTGTTCTCAGGCCACTTCCCAATTGTAGAAACTTGGTTGCCAATTACATGGAACTTGGGTTTATTTTTTTAAATTGTTGTTTATTTGAAAGGCAGAAAGAGAGAGAGTGCTTGTATTTGATAGTTCTCTCCCCAAATGATGGGCTGAAGCAAGGGCCTGTAACTCAATCCAGGTCTCTCATATGGGTGTCAGGAACCTAATTACTTGAGCCATCACAGCCACATACCAGGGTCTGCATGAGCAGAACGCTGGAGTCAGGAGCCAGAGCCAAGTATTAAAGCCAAGTACTTTTACATGGGACACGGACGTCTCAACTGATATCCTAATGTGTAGGCTACATGCTCATCCTTGAACTTGAGTTCAGTAATCTGAACACAAATACAATATAGACCTGCTGAGCTATTTCTAGCTACTAAAAGGGTTAATGTTTTAGATATCTATCTATCTACTTTTTAAACTATAAAGTACATTTCAGATACTGTTGTTATTCTTAGAGAAAATGGCATAAGCAAGGAGTGGGTTTTCTTGGCACAAAACTACTGCTCAAGGGAAGGATTAAGCTGTAAAACTTGGCATTCTTAGTCTCCTAAACCAGGACTTCAGCCAGATGCTGTTGTTTTTTAAGAGAAAGCCATAATAAATAGTGATGGGTTAAAATTTTGAGTCTATACTTGTTGTAGTCTAATGAAATGCAAATAAACACTAAAAGACCTCAATTTCTTCAACTCTCTCTGAAAAGAATTTGATGGAGCGTCAGAAGCTAAAAGGGGCTGGGACTATGCCTGGACTTGAAAGAGTGCAGCCCCAGTTCTAGGTCTGTTTAAAGAGCAGAGGGCAACCTCTTCAGGGGCACCAGCCAGTCTGTTCCCTCTGGAGCTGTGCCGAGCGGCTTGGCAAGGGGTGCTTGACCAACTCTGGCAATGAGAATAGCAGTTGTCGTTTCCTGATTGTTGACTGTTCTTCACACATCACTTAAAACTTCCAGCACTCATTTGAGGAAAACACAATCCCCTATTCAAAGACGAGAACAACCAAGGCTTGGGGGAAGTTCAGTTTCTGCTAAGGCCACACTACCAGGAATTTTTGGAGGCATGTCTGCAAGACACTGAAGACAGTTCTAGATTTTGTGCCCTGTTCTTGTGATACTCACGAGTGAGTACCGGAGAGCATCAGGCTGGAAGTAATCTTTCCCATCCTGGCTCTGTGCTTCCTGCCTGGGTGAGTGACAACGTGTGTGTGAATTATCAGCGCTGATGACAGCCTTCTAGGAAGTGCTTCTTGAATAAGTCAGTGGGCTGATGTAGGCAGCAATTCAGCACTCTTCTCTTAAGATACAAAAATGCCTGACGTGGGGAACTGATTCTCACCAACACTTCTGTGGCCATTTGTTGATCCGGAACTGACTGAAGGTAGGAGAGAAACATCCAAGAGCGGGAAGCATGCTCGCTTCCCCACCGACGATGGTGGGGATGACATGCAGGTGGGTATTATGGGGAATAAGCAAATAAGCTTCGGGGTAGGAAGGGTTCCTGACCTAAAATCCCTGGGGAATAATTACACACCAGCCGAAGACGCCGTATGCGGAGTGGGATGTGACTAAGCACAATAAGCACAGACTGCAAAGGCCAGCCTGAGACCAGCGGGGTTTGAGTTCAGTCCTGCCCCCTCTGTCACACACACACACACACACACACACACTAGCAGGATGATCGTGAGCAAAACTCCATCTGGCCTTGTCTTGGAACCCTCATCCCCCCCTCGGCATCCTCACCTAGAAAATGAAGATAACAACAAAAGCACCGACTACTTAGGATACTCATGAGGATGAAGCAAACTACCGTAGAGAAAGTGGGGAGAACAATACCTGGATGCAGTACTATACCCGCCATAAAATACTCTATTTATAGATATAAACTGATACTTCCAGGCTAAATTTCTAGTTTCCCTCCAGATCACTCATGTGCTTGGCCGTGAATGCTAACTGCAAACTATTGGCTGGCTCCCGCCCTCCCCATACCCCCTGCCCTTAGTTCACATTTACCTTGTCAAACATGAAGACTTTATTGATCTGGCCTCTGAAGACCTTCAGGACAGAACTGATGTGCACACAGGCATCCTGGATGGCCGAGCCTATGACCTCTGCTTTGTTCTGGTCTTGAAACATCAGGTTCACAAACACAATCGTCACTGGGCGAAGCTCAGACAGATAACCCCGAAGCTGTTTGTCGTCAATCTGGAAGGTACACGGCAGCTTTCTGTAGTGTATGTCCTTGGCAGTGGCTCCTTCCTCTCTACTCTCACACTCAAACTCATCGCTGGATGGAAAGTAGCCTTTTGAGACTCAGGGGAAGTTGAAGTTACGAGAACGTGTGAGGCACAACGAGGCAAGCCAGTCCGCCTGAAGTCAAGCAGATGGAAATGGAATGCACTATCCAAATTCCTTCCATGGGGTCTTATCATGCTTGCTACGTTTAGGCCAGCAGCCAATCTGGTACTTCAACCGCTAGCTCCCTTGTGCCAATATGAGCAACTACAATAAGACAAAGAAATACTTTTCCAATAAAAATAGTGTGCTACGCAATTCAACCAGATCGTATCACAACCCGGTATCTTCTGGAATATTTTCACATTCTATCCCACTATACCCTTAAATGAAATAAAATTATTTATCACTGTTTTACTGCTTAGGTTGCCAAGGCATGGAGAATCAAGGAAATAAGTCATATTGCCAGTTGGAGGTGGGGAGAGACAATAACCAACTAGAACCCAAATCTTCAGATGCCTCGTCCAACATTCCATGTCCCCCTGCTCTTGCCTCGCCGCGGTGGCATATTTTATTTAGCCCTCCTCTTCTCACCAAGCCTACCTACAATAGGCACAGGGACGAGAGAGAAGAGCATTTCTAAATCATTCCTGCCAATCACCATCAGCCTTGAATTTTGTTGAATCAAGTGCACAGCAAACCAAAAGTCTCAGATTCTCCATAGACAAAGTGAAGCACCTTTGCCAGATGAAAGCAGGAACCGGCACAGGGGATAATAGAGCCATGCTCCCTCCCTATATAGGGTGGGCTTGATTCTGTGTTATTTAATTCCTTTCACAAAAGGGCATTTAATAATGTCTAACCAACACAATGACTTTCTTGGATTTTTCAAGTGAATTCATTCACAAATAACTTAAAAATGGTTCTGTCAGACCATGAGCACCAAGTTTTAGCTTGGAAAACAGGACCACCTGTATCTCTAAGGGCCTCTATTGATATATTTTAAAGATTTATGAATTACACAGAGAGAACGGGAGAGGGGGAGGGAGAGGGAGAGAGAAGAGAGAGGGAGAGATCTTTCATCTCATCTGTGGTTCACTCCCCAAATGGCCAGTATGGCCAGGGCTGGGTCACCCTGAAGCCAGGAGCCAGGAGTTTCATCTGGAAATCTGGAACTCCCACATGGGTGCAGAGGCACAAGTACTTGGGCCATCTTCTGCTGCTTTCCCAGGCATATTAGCAGGGAGCTGGATAGGATGTGGAGCAGCCAGGACTCAACTGGCACCCATAAGGCAGTGGCTTAATCCATTTTGCCACAATGCCCACCCCAGGGCCTCCATTTTTCAGAAAATTTTATTTATTTTATTTGAGAGGCAGCAAGATTAAGGGTGCAGAGAAAGAGAGAGAGAGAGAGAGAGAGAGAGAGAGAGAGAGAGAGAGAGAGGAGTTAGAAGGAGACCTTGTATCTGCTGGCTCATTTCCCAAATGTGTGGGAGCCAGGAACTCAGTCTGGGTCTCCCATCTGGGTGCTAAACATCCAGCCACTTGAGCCATCAACCTGCTGCTTCCCAGGAAGCTAGAATCAGGAGCAGAGCCAGGACTCAAAGCCAAGCAATCTGACATGCAGTGCAGCCATCCCAAGTGGCATCTTTCTGTGCCTTTTGTTGTTGTTGTTGTTTTAATTTTATTTGTTATACACATTTCATGTATTTCATATATACATGTTTATGAACATAGTGATAATTCCTACCCTCCCTCCCTCTCGCCCATGCTCCAACCCTTCGTCCTCCTCCCTCTCCCATTCCCGTGCCAGTCCTAGGACCTCTTTTCTTTAGGTACAGGGCAAGCCTTATGGAAGTCATGAAAGGTTTGTCTTTGGCTTCTTTTAAGCCCCCTTGGCTGTATCTCTTCACCACATGTTCATGATTCCTCCCCACAATGCTCCCAGTGACTCACCGAATCCTTCTCATATCCCGTTCCCATGGCCCTGGGTTTTTAGTTGACTGCAGCTAAAGGAGCATAATGCAGTATATCTCTTGGGAGTGGGGAGGAAGCAGGGGGTGGCTTTCCTGTGCTTCAGAAATCTTGCAAAGTTGAACAACTGCTGGCCCTCGAAGTAATGTTTGTGAACTGAGCTGAAGACGGTAGGGTATATTCTGACACTGCTTTAGCCCACACACCGTGAAGGCTACTGCCCACACATCAGGCATGTCTTACAAAGATTTCTTGCAGGACACAATTGCATTCTGATGGATTTTATTAAAACAGACATATATTGGGGCTGGTGCTGTGGCATAGTGGTTAAAGCCACTGCCTACAGTGCCAGCATCCGATATAGGTGCTGGTTCAATTCCCAGCTGCTCCACTTCTGATCCAGGTCTCTGCTGTGGCCTTGGAAAGCAGTAAAAGATGGCCCAAGTCCTTGGACCCCTGCACCTATGTGGGAGACCCAGAAGAAGCTCCTGGCTTCAGATTGGCACAGCTCTGGCCATTGCAGCTATTTGGGGAGTGGATCAGCGGATGGAAGACCTCTCTCTCTCTTTGAGTAACTCTGATTTTCAAATAAATAAATAAATCTTTAAAAAAAAAAACCCATATATTAGAAGAGTAGAGAGCCTGTGCAAAAATCATAGGATTCAGACAGGCCAGGATTCAAGTCACAGCCACACCTCTTACTTTACGACCTCAGGAAAGTGCCTGGTAGCACTCTGGTTCTCACACACAGAAAGCGGAGATAAAAATATTTACTGAGAACAGTCAAGGATTAATACATGAATGAGCAGAATGACTGGCATATAGTAGGTACTGTAATTATAATCAAATTATAGTTATAAGTCACATGAATTAATAAATTTGAGAGTTAATATCTAAGAGAATAAAAAGAAAAAACTAGGGTGGGCATTCTGCTTGGTGACTGCCATATCAGAGTGGCTGGGTTCCAGTTCTGGCTCCATTTCCAACAGCGCCCTGCTAATGTAGACCCTGGGAGACTGCAGGTGATGGCTTCAGTCCTCAGATCTCTGCCACCTACGTGGGAGATCTGGATGGAGTTCCTGGCTCCTGGTCGCCTTGCCAGGCTCCTGGCTGTAGTGTGCATTTGGGCAGTGAACCAGCAGATGGCAGCTAGTTATCTGTCTGTCTTTGTCTCACTCTCTTTCAAGTAAATAAATTATTCTTTCTAACAAAATAAACAAAAAAGCTCTGGGGCTTGAAGACAGTTTGATGTGTTCTAATCACCTGTATTGTTGAATCTCAAACTGTAAGAGTCAATGCATGTGACTAAGAGAAACTCTACCAATACTTACCCACTTGATACTTTTCTGCCATATGGCCTTTAGAAAGGGTAACCATGTGTTCTTATATGCTTGCAGCAGCTCCAGCTGGCCCAGTTCTACAAGGCAATGCAGTCCTAGCATATGCCTAATGTCACAGTGTGGTTTATGAATTATGGCCTCTTGGGCTCTTAATGTATCCTGATTTGAACAACACAGTTATGGTAACTACACAGAGAATTTCTTTTTACTTCAGTGAGACATTTGACTACCTGCTAGTCTGCCTGTCTGCCTGTCTGCCTATCTATCTATCTATTCTTCCAGCTGTCGGAGATCACTGACACCCCAATACATTTAGTTATGAAAATACCTGCTTCAAAATGCTCTCCATCACATACTTCTGCAGGGACAGCTCCAGCTCTGGATCGGACTCCAGCATGCACGCAAGCCTCAGGAGGTCTAAGAGAGCAGAGGGAGAGAGCAGGCTCAGGACGGCTTGGCCCGTCCGTGCTGGAGGAAAGGGTCTCCCAGGCCCCGTTCCCCTGGGCAGTGGTTCCCACAGCGCAGTCAGCAGGAGATTCTTGGACACCTAGTGGCCAAGAAGAGCAAAGGAAACCAAAGAGGAGTTCTCAGAGGTGGGCTTCCCAAAAATCTGCTGCATGTAGCACAAAACCCTATTCTGATCATCATTGTGCTTTGGGACTTGGTGAGATTTTCACCCTGGACTTGATCTAAAACTCTTACAACAGTAGGTGGGGATGGAAAATGAGGGGAGGACCATAGGGAGGGGGGCTGGCGACAGAATGAAGGGGGTGACAGAGCAGCAGGATTAAGACACAGGAAGCTCACTTCTCATCTCAGACTTGACACTGCTAAGATTAGAGAAGGCCACTGTTGTGGTCTAGTTGCACTGGGCCCCAACAGATCAGGCTTGAAATCATTGGAGCTAAAGTTCCACTTCACCAGGCCGAACCTAAGCTGTTTCTCTGACCTTCCATAAATACCAGAACTAGAGAGAGGCAAATCTCCCAGTATTAACTGGCACCATAATAAATTTCCTCTGCCTTAATCCTCACACAATAAAGGTTACTGAAATAATCTGATATCAGCCAGTTCTCTTTTTCCATTATCTGTCTCCTTGTCCCTGCCTTCCAAGGAAAATAACTTTGAATTGACCAATCTGTCTTTTCTTTCTGCACCCCTTTTCTATCTATAAAACTGATCTCCTTTATTTGGCTTATTGGAACAAATTCTGTTTCATGAAGTTTCTAGAAGCTTCCCACTTCTAGAATAGAAAAGAGTCAATTAACATCTTTCAATTACAGTAATTTTCTAAAAAGATTTATTTATTTATTTGGAAAGCAGAGCAACAGAGAAAGGGGGAGAGAGGGAAAGAGGGAGAGAGGGAGAGAGGTGAAAGAGGTCTCTTCCATCTGCTGGTTAACTCCCTAAGTAGCTGCAACAGCTGGGGCTGGGCTGGGCTGAAACCAGGAACCAGGAGCCCCATCTGGGCCCCCCAGGTTGGTGGCAGGGGCCCGAGTACTTGGGCCATCATCCGCTGCCTTCCCAGGTGCGTTAGCAGGAAGCTGGCACTTGAACTAGTGCTCTGATATAGAATGCCAGTGTTAGAGGCAGTGGCTAAACCCTCTACACCACAAAGCTGGCCCTAATTGTAGTGATGTTTGTCCTTTGATGCTACCAAGTCGCTATGTGACCCTGAACAAATCACTTCACTGCCTTGGTTGTCTATTTCTCAGCTCACCTGGGAACAAAGCAGGTGGGCTTCATTATTCCAAAGGTCCTATTCACTACAATCATTGATAGTTTTATGTAGTAGAGCCTATTAGGCCACCGAGGCCTTATAGAAACCATTGGGTCACTGGGCCTGAATCCCCAGGCCCCATGAAACTGGGCACAGATCATCTAAAGGTGAGTGGAATGTTTAGTGCTCTGGAAAGCCCCGCACCTGGAACATTCCAGAGTGCTAAGACATGCACTCTAAACCTCACTAAGGAGCCTTTCTGTGCTTTCCCTACCCACACTGTCAGGGTCTACATGGGGCTCTGCACCTCCCCCACCAAGCTGCCTGCTGCCCGAACAGAACAGGCCAGGCTTCGAACCCTGTTCTCTATCCAGGTAGGCTCAACCCTACCCTCCATAACCTCCATGCCGTCCCCCCTACAATAAAGTCTTCTCTTCTTTAACTGGCCACCTCCTCACCTTCTTCGAACCCTAAAATCCTAAAACCTAACACTACACTTTAGAATAGGGTGGTAAGAGATGGCAGGAATGAGCTTGAAGAAGGCAAAAAATAAGGGAGAAATGCTAAGTGGTTTTCAGCAGGGAACAGAATGATAATGGGGGGGATGAAAAGTCAAAATGCAGTCTGAAAGGGATATAAATTAAAACTCAGATTCAACTTGGAAAGTGTTTCCTGGTTATCTAGTATGTTCAAAACACCATGCGAAGCACAAAACACCATGCGAGGCACAAAACACCATGCGAGGCACTCTTTGGGACTAAAACAGTAATCAGGAAACTTGGGCTTTTCTCTTGAGATACTTCCTGTCTTGTTGTGTATTCAAACACGGTGTATATGGAAAAGCTAAGCAGAGAAACAATACTACCTAACAGACCACAAGGACCAGAGAAACTCAGAAGTGGTGATCTCTATGAGCTGATTTCTTTACAAAAGTCTTCAGGTGGGATAGGTAAGAATTTCAGGAATCTTGACAGAGGTGCGGCAGTTTTCTGGAAGGATTGAGGACTTGCCTAGCAGAGCAAAGCAAGCAGGTTAACGTCGAGAATGCACGTGGCGTGCTGGAGGACTGTGAGGACGAGCCAGGCCGGAGTCCCATGTGAGGATTAGAGATTAAGAAGTACACAGATTCCAGTCCAGCTCTCTGCTGTGGCCTGGAAAGGCAGTGGAGGATGGATGGTCCAAGTGCTTAGGCCCTGCACCCACATGGGAGACCAAGAGGAAGCACCTAGCTCCTGGCTTCGGATTGGTGTAGCTCCAGCTGTAGAGACCAATCGGGGGGTGAACCAACAGAAGGAAGACCTTTATCTCTGTCTCTCCCTCTAACTGTCTAACTCTATCTGTCAAAAAATTAAATTAAATTAAAAAATTAAAAAAAAAGAAGTGACACAGAACCGACATGGAGAGAGACAAGGGTCTCAGGAGGAAGGCAGGAGCTGTGAAGGCCTGGACCACCACGGTGGCTGTGGTTAGGGAGAGCTACACGACTGCATATGTTTGTGATACAACAAACAATTTGACAGTTCTTTGTCCCCTCTGCCTGGGAGCTAACCTCTAAATCCTTGGAATTTCCTAAGAAATGGAAAGTCTCTGTTTTACATGGTGGGCCTTTTAGACCCCAACTGAGTTTATAGCTAATGAGATGATTCAGGACGGTAGCTGGCCAGAAAGACCAACCGTGAGACAAGAGGGCTGGGTTTTGAGCCATGTGATATCAGCTTTTCTGGTTTAGATGAAGGAACAGTGTGTATGGAAGGATAAATAGGCTAAAGCTTAGATATGTGTGGCAGGTGCCTGGCATAGTTCAGAGACCATGTTCCATACTGAAGTGCCCAGGTTCCATTCCTGACTCCTGCCTCCATCTTCCTGCTAATGCGCACTCTTGCAGGAGGTGGCGGTGGCTCAGGTAATTGAGCTCCTACTACCTACCTGAGAAACCTGTATTGGTTACTGGTTCCCAGCTCCTGGCTTCTAGCCTAGCCCCAGCCGTTGTGGACATCTGGGGAGTAAACCAGCAGATGGGCTCTTTCTCTCTATCTCTCAAATATACAAATAAAATTTAGCATTTTAAAAAATTATCTATTTATTTGAAATGCAAATACACACACATACACATAGATATGTACACACAGATCTCCGATCTGCTGGTTCACTTCCCAAATGCCTGCAATAACAGGGGCTGGGCCAGGCTGAAGCCAGGAGCCAAGAATTCAATCTAAGTTTCCCACATGTGTGACAGGGACTCAAGTACTTGAACTCTGAGCACTGCTTCCCAGGGTATGTATTATTAGGAAGTTGGAATCAGTAGCAGGGTGGGCACTCAAACCCAAACACTCTGATATAGGATGTGGGGATCCCAAATGGCATTTTAACTGCCACAGGACAGACCTGTCCTTCTCTAATTTTTTTTTAAGTTTCTACATGTTAATATTGGGTTTCTACTTAATATCCAGTGGCAATAGTCCATAGGCAGGATTTTTGTTTTGTTTTGTGTGTGTGTGAATTTGTTTGGTGTTTACTTATGTGTGTGTGTGTGTGTGTGTGTGTGTGTGAGTGTGAGTTCAGAACAAACATATGTCCTGAAATGCAAGACAACAATCTGGGCTGTGAACAAAAAGGCCCAAGCAGGAGACATCACAATCCTGGATTTCAAGACATATAACAGAACTATTGTAACCAAAACAGCATGGTGCTGTCTTAAAAACAAATAGATAGACGAATGGAATGGAATAGAAATCTTAAAAGTTAACCCACGAATCCAAATGATTCTCACCAAAGTTGCCAACAACATATACTTTAAAAAAGGACAGTCTCTTCAACAAGTGGAGCCAAGAAAACTGGATATCCACTGGCAAAAGACTGAATCGAGCTACACATGCTGCCCAACTCCATGCAAAAAACAACTCAAAATGCACCGAAGATATAAATGTAAGGCTGGAAGCTATGAAAAACAAAAATAGACAACAGGTGTTACATCAACCTGACAAACCTTTGCACAGCAAAGGAAGCAAGAGTGAAGAGATCACCAAAAGGATGAATGGGAGAAAGCATCTGCAAACTATTCAGCTGAAAATGGACTAATGTTCAGAATATATAAGAACACAAACAACTGAACAACAAAATAACAACCAATTCGAAGAGATAAGCAAAGGATCTCAATAGATGTTTCTCAGAAGAAGAAATACAGTTGTCCCACAAATACATGACAAAATGCTCAATATCACTAGCAATCAATCAGGAACATGCAAATGAAACCACAATGAGGTATCATCTCATTCCAGTTACAAATGGCTATGAACAAAAAGTAGCAAATACTGATAAGGATGTGGAAAGAAAAGAATCCTAATACAGTTAGCAGGACAGCAATTATAGAGAACAGTGTGGAGTTTCCTCAGAAAGCTAAAAATAGGGACCAGCATTGTGGAATAGTGGGTAAAGCCCACTAGCATCCCATGTGGGTGCCAGTTCATATCCCGGCAGCTCTACTTCTGGTCCAGCTTCCTGCTAATGCATCCTGGGAGGCCGGATATGAGGCTCAGGTCCCTGTCACCCACATAGGTGATCCACATGGAATTCCATGCTCCTGATTTGGCATGCCTAGTCCTGGCTGTTGTGGGCATCTGGGAAGTGAATTAGCAGATGGAAGATCTCTCTCCCTCTCTCCCCCCTACTCCCGTGTCTGACTTTCAAATAAATAAATCTTAAAAAAAAAAAAAGCAGAGAGAATAAGTAGGAAGTAAAGGCTCTATGAAGAAGAGGAAACAGCTGGGGAGCATGGGAGGAGGGGAAATCGGTTGAAGCTGTGTGGCGGGGGCCAGCGCAGTGGCACAGTGGGTAAAGCCGCCTCCTGCAATTCTGGCATCCCATATGGGCACCAGGTTTGAGTCCCGGCTGCTCTGCTTCTGATCCAGTTCTCTGCTGTGGCCTGGGAAAGCAGCAGCAGATGGCCCAAGTGCTTGGGCCCCTGCACCTGTGTGGGAGACTCGGAAGAAGCTCCAGGCTCCTGGCTTCAGATCGGCGCAGTTCCAGCCTTTGCAGCCAACTGGGGATTGAACCAGTGGATGGAAGACCTCTCTCTCTCTCTGCCTCTCCTTCTCTCTGTATGTAACTCTTTCAAATAAATTAATTAATTAAAAAAAAAAAAAAGAAAGAAAGAAACTATGTGGTGAATGCTGCTGTGTACAGCCTGAGCCCTCAGCATTACTGAGATGGCTGGGGAGGTGTGGGAAGGGGAAAGCAGTAGAAGATGGCTCAAGTCCTTGGGCCCCTGCACCTGCTGGGAGACCTGGAAGAAGCTCCTGGCTTTGGATCAGCGCAGCTTCAGCCACTGCAGCCATCTGATGGAAGACCTCTCTCTCTCTCTCTCTCTCTCTCTCTCCCCCCCACCTCCCTCCCTCTCTCTCTCCCTCCCTCTCTCTCTGCAACTCTGAGTTTCAAATAAATAAATATTTAATAAAAAGTAATGAAATGCTGACAAGTGCAATGAATAGAACTGAAGATTATGTTAAGTGAAATAAATACAGAAAGATAAATATCACATGTTCTCTTACATTTGTAGAAGTTTAAAAAAATCCATATATCTGTATCTATAGCTATATCTATTCAAACTGAATTCAAAAGTCATTAGGGGTGGACTGGCGCTGTGGTATAGTGGGTTAAAGCCCTGGCCTGAAGCGCCATATGGGTGCTGATCCCATATGGGCGGCGGTTCTAGTCCCGGCTGCTCCTCTTCCCATCCAACTCTCTTCTGTGGCCTAGGATAGCAGTGGAAGATGGCCCAAGTCCTTGGCCACTGCACCTGCATGGGAAACCCAGAGGAAGCTCCTGGCTCCTGACTTCAGATTGGTGCAGCTCTGGCCATTGCAGCCAATGGCCTCTCCTTCTCTCTCTGTGTGTGTAACTCTGACTTTCAAATAAATAAATAAATCTTAAAAAAAAAAAAGTCATTACAAAAGGCCAGAAAGACACGGAAGGGGGGTGGGGTAAGATTGCTAATGGGTACCAAAACACAACAGAGTGAGTGTAACGGGCTCTGGTTCACAATGATGTTTTATATTCTATATAAAGAATTGCAACAGGAGGTGATGTCATGACACAGCTGATTAAATGGCCTCTTGGGATGCCAGCATCCTATATCTGAGTGCTGGTTTGAGTCCCAGCTGTTCTGCTTCCAATCCAGCTTTCTGCCAATGTGCCTGGGATAGCAGTAGATAATAACCCAAGTACTTGGGTCCCTGCCACAACGTGGGAGACCAGGATGGAGCTCCCGGCTCCTGGCTTCAGCCTGGCCCAGCCCCGGCTGTTGCAAGCATTTGGTAGAGTGAACTACTGGATAGAAGATCTCTCTCTCTCTTTCTCTCTCCTCTCTTTCTAACATTCTGCATTCAAATAAATAAATAAATAAATCTTAAAAAAAAAAAAAAGACTGGAACAGAGGAAATGGTAGACTTCAAGCAAAAGGAAAAGACAAGGAAATGGAGAAGCCAGTTGCCTGGTATGGTTGGTTTATACTACATGTAACTATTGAAATGTTGTGTTGTGTCCACTTAAAACATGCACGCAGCCGGCGCCACGGCTCGCTAGGCTAATCCTCCGTCTTGCGGCGCTGGCACCAGATTCTGTTCCGGTTGCCCCTCTTCTAGACCAGCTCTCTGCTGTGGCCTGGGAGTTGCAGTGGAGGATGGGCCAAGTGCTAGGGCCCTGCACCCCATGGGAGACCAGGAGAAGCACCTGGCTCCTGCCATCGGATCAGCGTGGTGCGCTGGCTGCGGAGGCCATTGGAGGGTGAACCAATTGCAAAGGAAGACCTTTCTCTCTGTTTCTCTCACTGTCCACTCTGCCTGTCCAAAAAAAAAAAAAAAAGCAAAACAAAAAAACATGCACGCATTACATGTTAATCCAAAATTTAAAAATAAAATAAAAAAAAGTCTGGTTGAATTCTGGCCATTAGGGCCAAGATTTAGGTGAGGCAAACAACTTAAAGGACCTTGAGAGTCCTTTTACTTTTTAAAGAGTTATTTATTTATTTATTTGAGAGGTAGAGAGTTATGGAGAAAGAGAGAGAGAGGCAGAGAGAGACTGATATCTTCCACTTGCTGGTTCATGACCCAAATGGCCAAAATGGCTGGAGCTGGGCCAGTCTGAAGCCAGGAGCCAGGAGCTTCTTCCAGGTCTCCCACTTGGGTGCAGGGGCCCAAGCACTTGGGCCATCTTCTGCTGCTTTCCTAGGTGCATTAGCAAGTAGCTGGATTGGAAGTGGTGCAACCAGGACTTGAATGGGCGCCCATATGGGATGCTGGCACTGCAGGTAGTGGCCTTACCTGCTGCACCACAGCGCCTTTTAAAATGTCATGCCATGGTCTTCCACCAAAGAACAAAAAAGGAAAACACATGCAGTTGAATGAAGGAGGAAACTGGAAGCAGCCCAGGATTTGTACATCAAAAGTCTTGTCCAGTCAGATAACCCTGTTTGGTGGGTCCCAGCCCTCCCCTGGAAACATCTTCCCAGCCCTGCCCCAGGGGGACTATTTGGTCCAATAACACTGTGCTGATCCAGCCCTGGGAGGAACTTCATAAATTCTACACCCAGGCAGCCCTCCAGCCAGAAATATGCCGGAGAATGCAGTCTAGACTCTCAGTTCTTCCCCCATTTCTTTTTTAAAAAGATCTATTTGAAAGGTAGAGTGACACACAGAGAGAGGTTCACTCCCCAAATGGCTACAACAGCCAGGGCTGGGCCAGGTGGAAGCCAGGAGCCTAGAACTCCACCCTGGTCTGCCACCTGGGCGGCAGGGGCCCAGGTACTTGGGCCATCTTCTGCTGCTGCCTTCCCAGGTGCATTGGCAGGGAGCTGGATCAGAATTGGAGCAGCTGGAACTGGAACAAGCGCTCATAACCTGCCATTCATAACCTACCAACACCCGCCCTTGGACTGCCAGTTCTTTGCTGGGATGCCTGCCTGGCCTGCCAGGTATATTGTTTTCATTTGTCTGAAATACAAAGTCCTATGTTCCAGTCCTTTCCAGTAACAATCCTAGTCCAGTGGAGGTTGAGCTTGAATGAATGATTCTCCAAGAAGTGAATGGAGAAGACTAGAAGGTCAAGGATAGATTCCTGAACCTGACAACATTTAAGGAATGGGAAGGACACCAAACAAAGAGTACTGAAAACGGGTGGTTTGGACTCAAGGAGGAGGTAGTCCCCAGAAAAGGGCAGGAATCTAAGGTGAACCACCAAGGACGAAGCCTGGCAAGAGGCCACCAGGTTTGGCAAGGGAACTGCCCTCTGTGGCCTTGATATAAACTGTCTCCTAGGCAGAAGAGCAAGAGGAGCAGCATTTAGACATCAGGGGAGCAAGACTGAAGAGCAGATGAGCATCTGCCCCGAAGCATGTGCCCTCCACGTTCGCTGGGCAAACAGAGATGGAAGAGCAGGTACCAAAAATCCACAGATCACTCCTCTGGGTTAAGTTTGTTGGTGAAGGTTACAAGAGGAAAGCAGACTGCACAGACGCTTCCTTTTCCATCTTTCACCATGGGGGAGACTTAGAAATGTCTGGAAAGCAAGGGAAAGGAGGCAGTGCTAGGGAGAGACGGGAGGGTGGGATGGGAGGCCGGCTTAGAATCCCTGCCCAGGAAATGGCAGGCAGGTCTCCTTTGTGTACAGTATGGGCCAGGGGGAGCAGTGTGGAGGAGTTCTGAGCCAGTGGTGGACCTACTGAGACCCTACTGACTGCTGGTGAAGGCAGAGGCCCTTGTCCATGGAGGGAGAGAGAGACAGAGAAAGGTCTTCCTTCTGTTGGTTCACTCCCCAAATGGCCGCTACGGCGAGCGCTGTGCCAATCTGAAGCCAGGAGCCAGGTGCTTCCTCCTGGTCTCCCATGGGGTGCAGGGCCCAAGCACTCGGGCCATCCTCCACTGCACTCCCGGGCCACAGCAGAGAGCTGGACTGGAAGAGGAGCAACCGGGACAGAATCTGGCGCCCCGACTGGGACTAGAACCCGGGGTGCCGGCGCCGCAGGCGGAAGATTAGCCAAGTGAGCCGCAGCACTGGCCAGTACTTACTTTTGTGATCACCAGAAGGGTAATAGTCCATGAAGGTCATACACTTGTTGAAAAATTCATCAAAATTAAAAGAAGGGGGTGGCTTTAAGAAGTTAACCTAAATAAGATAAGAAGAGAAGTTTTTGGTTATTCTGAGGGTTGTCTTGTCCTTGGAGTATAATTTTAAAAAAAAAGATTTATTTTATTTATTTGAAAGAGTTACAGGGAGAGGCAGAGACAGAGAGAATTCTTCCATCCATTGTTTCACTCCCTAAATGGCCACACTGGCTGGAGCTGAGTTGATCTGAAGCCAGGAGCTGGGAGCTTCTTCCAGGTCTCCCACGTGAGTGCAGGGGTCCAAGCACTTGGGCCATCTTCCACTGCTTTCCCAGGCTATCAGCAGGGAGCTGGATTGGAAGTGGAGCAGCCAGGTTTCAAACCGACACCCATAACAGATGCCAGCACTGCAGGCTGAGGCTTTAGCCCACTGTGCCACAGCGCTGGTCCCTGGAGTGTAATTTCATAGCACAAAGTCGAGGACTATGCTTTTGAATATCTGGGACACGATAAAGTGACTGGCATATTAAACAATGAAGATCTTCAATTTGTAAAGCTGTAATTTTAGATTGAAAATGTACAAAGTCTTTCCTGGTTTTGGTGTAGACCTCAACATTCAATAGGTACACAGAAGGTCATTCCAGAGGACTAGCTTGACAGTTCTGCAGTCTCAGAATTTTTTTCCTGCTCTTTTCCCCTCTTCATAATATGCTGATTCAAATAAAATCTGGCTAAACTGTACATCATTTCCATCTCAAAAGTCTCAGAGGAAAAGGGGACAATAATGCCCCCCCCCCCAAGTACTAGGAACATCAACACTAAGATATCTAGATCATGGGCTCTGTGAAATGACACATTGAGAATGGCATTTCTCTGTGGTGTTCTTGTCAAAAACACCCAAAATGCATAAACTCAGCCCAATCATGAGAAAACGTCAAGCAAATTGTAAGGAGGGACATTATATAAAACAATGGTTTGATGCTTTTATGAAGTGTTAAGGTCATAAAAGACAGGGCAAGACTGAAAATTGTTATAGACTGCAAGACAGTAATGAAAAAAAAAAAAGTCACAAGATGCAATGGGATATCACGTATGTTAGCTTAGACCTGGGGCGGCACTGTGGCATAGCGGGTAAGGCAGCTGCCTACCATGCTGGCACCCCATATGGGTGCCAGTCCAAGCCCCAGCTGCTCCACTTCCAATTCAGCTCTCTGCTGAGACCTGTGAAAGCAGCGGAAGATGGCTCAAGTCCTTGGGCCCCTGTATCTGCATGGAAGACCTGGAGGAAGCTCCTGGCTCCTGGCTTCAGAGTGGCCCAGCTCTGGCTGCTGTGGCCACGTGGGGAGTGAACCAGCAGATGGAGGATCTCTCTCTGCCTCTGCCTCTAACTCTGCCTTTCATATACATAAATAAATCTTAAAAAAAAAAAAAAAAGAACCCTAGACCATTCCACTGAGGACATTTATGGGAAAACTTGTGAAATTTAAATAAAGCTCTAGTTAGAAAGTAGTATAAGTGTACTTTAAACATTTAGTGGACATAGAATTAAGGCTACATTTGCTTTAGAGCAAAACATTTTTGAAAGCCATGTCTTCAAAAAGTTCACAGAAAGTATATATTATAAGGAAACTGTTCATGAATTTGCATTCCTGTTGTGTGAGTGTTAATCTCCCAGTTTTGATTATTGCTCTTGGATTATGTTCAGATGTTAGCATGAGGGGAAACTGGGTGAGGGCTCTGTGGAAACTCTCTGTGTTATTTTTACAATTCTTCTGGAAGCTTAAAACTAATTCAGGAGTCGGCACTGTGGTGTAGCGGGTAAAGCCACTGCCTGCAGTGCTGGTATATCACATGGGCACCATTTTGAGTCCCGGTTGCTCCACTTCCAATCCAGCCCTCTGCTATAGCCTGGGAAAGCTGTACAAGATGGCCCAAGTCCTTGGAGACCCAGAAGAAACTCCTGGTTCCTGGCTTTGGATCGGCATAGCTCCTGCCGTTGCAGCCAATAGGAGAGTGAATCAATGGATGGAAGACCTTTCTCTCTCTCTGCCTCTCCTTCTCTCTGTGTGTAACTCTGACTTCCAAATAAATAAATAATTTTTTTTAAAAAAAGGCTGTGTAAACTCTTCACATCTAAACTATCATTCAAAGAGTAAAAACACATTAAAAAAAAAAATAGGCCGATGCCGTGGCTCACTTTGCTAATCCTCCACCTGTGTCCTGGTTGGGGCGCTGGATTCTGTCCTGGTTGTTCCTCTTCCAGGCCAGCTCTCTGCTGTGGCCCGGGAGGGCAGTGGAGGATGGCCCAAGTGCTTGGGCCCTGCACCCCATGGGAGACCGAGAGGAAGCACCTGGCTCCTGGCTTTAGATCGCTGCAGCAGGCTGGCCACAGCAGCCATTTGGAGGGTGAACCAACTGAAGGAAGACCTCTCTCTGTCTCTCTCTCTCTCTCACTGTCTAACTCTGCCTGTCAAAAAAAATATAATAATAATAAATAAAAATAAAAAATAAAAGCTTAAAAATAACTAATTCAGGGGTTAATGCTGTGGCATAGTGGGTAAAGCCGCTGCCTGCAGTGCCGGTATCCCATAGGGCACTGGTTCGAGAACCAGCTGCTCCACTTCCGATCCAGCTCTCTGCTATGGCCTGGGAAAGCAGTGGAAGATGGTGCAAGTGTTTGGGCCCCTGCACCCATGTGGGAGACCCAGAGGAAGCTCCTGGCTCCTAGCTTCAGATCAGCCCAGCTCTGGCTGTAGCGGCCATTTGGGGAGTGAAACAGCAGATGGAAGACTTTCTCTCCCTCTCTCTCTCTCTCTCTCTCTGCTTCTCCTCTCTCTCTCTGCCTCCCCTCCCCGCCCCCCGTAACTCTGCATTTCAAATAAATAAATAATTTTAAAAATGAATTCAATCCTGAAAGTTAAAAGAATGAGTAAGACGAGAAAGGGCGGATGGCTCAGCGTGGGTGCTGAGGAGGGAGGGGGGCTATAGAGAGGCAGCATCCACACGGATTCTCTGCTTTCTTTCTTTCTGCTGTGTAGCCCCATTCCTTTGGCTCAGCCAGCAACACAGCTTTCCTTCCCTTTCTCCCCCTCAAAGCTCAGCTTCTCTAATTGGCCAAGCTCTAAGGGCAGTTCTGCTTATAGTCAACCTTCAGCCTTTTTTTTTTTTCAAAGATTTATTTATTTATTTGAAAGTCAGTGTTACTTAGAGAGAGGAGAGGCAGAGAGAGAGAGAGAGATCTTCCATCCTCTAGTACACTCCCTAACTGGCCACAATGGCCAGAGCTGTGCCAATCTGAAGCCAGGAGCTTCTTCTGGGTCTCCCATGTGGGTGCTGGGGCCCAAGCTGGGTAGGAGTGGAGCAGCCAGGACTTGAACCGGGATGCCAGCACTGCAGGTGGCAGCTTTACCTGCTATACCACAGCGCCGGCCCCAACCTTCAGCTTAACCCCAGTGTTTTCTGTGACGCAGAGGCCTGGGAAAGTTCTCTTCCCTCCCTCAACTTTGCTGCCCTTGCTCCTCCAAGCCCTCCACCCTCAGTGATCTCCGGCCCCCGGGGAAGCAGGGTGGCAGGTAGTCAAAATGAAAACTCTCCAATGACTCTCCTAGAGAATGGCCATGAGACCCTTCCTGTTCCTGGAGCAAGGTCACTGGCCCACCTCCACTTCCTCAGCTCCCCCCACAGAGGGCTCATGTCTGCGTAGACTCCCCAGACTGCCCCGTGCCAGCCTCCCTCGCTGGAGCTTCCCAGACAGGGGCCTCTGGCAGGACAGGGCAGGACGTGAGCAAGCAGCAGCGTCGCGCCTACCTTCACTGCTCTCTGATCTGGAATCCTCTCAATCTCAATCATACTGCGGTCACACAGCTGCCAGCAGTTCGGTGACAGAATGACATCGTTCATCCGGGCCATGTTCTGTGCCAGGCGCACATCATCCACCGCCTGGCCGATCACCAGAAAGTGGTTACGTGTTTCGTCTCCAAAGACCAGCATGGAGATGTGGCCGGCAGCCAGTCCTGGCAAAGAGATAAGTGACGGGCTTGCACAAGAAGTTCTGGGTCATTCTCCAGCAGCTCTGGTTCTTGGAAAAAACCAGAATCTTGGCGTGACTATCCTGCCTCACAGTGAAATTATATTCCTCAAATTTTACGTAAGAAGGCAGAGAATGCTTCTTCCAGGCCCAGGTTTTTCCAAACTCACCTTCCCTTAAAGCTAGAAAGTTCTTCCACTGGTTTTTTGCCTTTCTGGAACATTTACCTCCCTATGAGTCCCCTAAATTATCTCATCTTTTCTTCCATGTACTTATCCTTCAAGGTAATAGAGAACAACTTTAATAATTGCTATTTGAGGAAGATTTTTTTTAAAGATTTATTTATTTATTTGAAAGGCAGATTGGAGCCCTTGCTGTGGCGCAGTGGGTAAAGCCGCCACCTGCAGCCCCTGCATCCCGGATGGGTGCTTGTTTGAGTCCTGGCTGCTCCACTTTCAATCCAGCTCTCTGCTATGACCTGGGAGAGCATTACAAGATGGCCCAAGTCCTTGGGCCCCCGCACCCATGTGGGAGACCTGGAGGAAGCTCCTGGCTCCTGGCTTTGGATCCGCCCAGCTCTAGCCGTTGTGGTCATTTGGGGAGTGAACCAGCAGATGGAAGACCTCTGTCTCTGCCTCTCTGTAACTCTGCCTTTCCAATAAACAAATAATTAAAAAAAAATAAAGGCAGAGTTACAGATAGAAAGAGAAGGAGAAACACAGAGAGAGAGATATATATCTTCCATCCACTGGTTCATTCCCCAAATGGCCACAATAGCCAGGGTGATGCCAGGAGCTTCTTCTGGGTCTCCCATATAAGTGCAAAGGCCCAGAGACTTAAGCCATCCTCTGCTGCTTTCCCAGGCACATTAGCAGAGAGCTGGATTGGAGGTGGAGCAGCCGGGACTCAAACCACCGCCCATATGGGATGCCAGCACTGCAGGCCTCAGCTTAACTCTTTGAGCCACAGAGGTCCTAGAAGAACTGCATTTTATCTGAGATTGGACTTTTAACTCAAAAGGAGCCCTTAGGGTTGAATTTCAGAGAAGAGCCAGAGGGTGGGGGGACAGTCACCTGTCCCCTTCCCAAAGTATTCTGATTGTTTTGGGGTGGGGAGAGGAAGGTTTGGGTACTGGAGTAAAAGAAGACAGATATTGCAAAATATGACAGATATATAAAATATATGTATAACTCAACTGTAAATGATACATAGCTCTTTCAAATGACTAATTAATATAATCAAACTTTTTTTAAAGGTTGATTGATTTGAAAAGCAAAGTGACACAAAGAAGAGGGGAGAGAAAGAAAAGGAGGTGAGGGGGGTTTACTTTCCAAACGGCCGCACAGCCAAGGCTTGGCCAGGCTGAAGCCAGAAGCCAGGAATCCCAGTCTGTTCTCCCACATGGATGGCAGGGTCGGAGCATTTGGGACATCTCCCGTTGCCTTTCCTGGTGCATTAGCAGGAAGCTCACTGAGAGACGGAGCAGCTGGTCTTTCGATCGACACTCTGATGTGGGATGCCAACACTGCTGGCTGCAGCTTAATCCACTGTACCACAATACAGGCCCCAAAGTTCGCTTTTTATCATTGCTCCGCTATGGTGATTTCCCCTGATTTTGTATAGAGATATAGATAGGTATATCTGTATCTCTATATGTCTGTAGATATAGATATGTGTATCTGTATCTCTATACGTCTGTATCTATCTATATGGATTTCTTTCCATCTGTGGAAGAACACACTGATGCTTAGATTAACTGTCAACAAAGGTACAGGAATCCAGCTCTGGCAGCCAGTTGGCATGACGCCAGGAGGTTGTCCCAGCAGTTCTCAACAAAGGTAATGCATCAGACTCCCCAGGTGTTAATTCAGAAAGATACTCGAATGAGCTTGTTTCTTAACAAAATATTTAACTTATTTGGAATAACATCAAAAGAGACAGCATAAGCTAAAGAAGGTTGAGAAACAGTTAATTGGATAACCTCTGAGGATCTCGTCAACACTCACATTTGAGAATCTCAAGTTTTAGAGATTAGTAAGGCAGACGCTAACGTCATCTGCACCGCCCATAACTGTAGCTGCTACTCACCATTCGCATCTCCCAGAACCTCATCCCTCACCTATGGAAAGAACACAACGGTGCCTCCACCCTAGGGCTAGGGCGAGATGAAGACAACATAATGGGCGTAAAGACAGTGATGCGATGTGGAAATGCGTGTGATTATACTTCCCAAAGCTCCGGGACAGTGGAATGGAAAGCAGCTCATGTTGGTACAAACTTGGTGAAATCCATGTATATGATGGATCTTTATAAAGTTAACAGAGAGCAGGGCAAGCGTACGACTCAATGGTCAAACTGCCACCTGGGACGTCTGCAACCCGTTTTGGAGGGCCTGTGTCTGAGCCCAGCTCTGCCTTCTAGTCCGGCTTCCTGCTCGTGTGCACTCAGGCGGCAGCAGCTGATGCCTCAGGTAGTTGGGTCCCTGCCGCCTCCATGGGAGACCTAGACAGAATTCCCAGCTCTTAGCTTTGGCCTGGTCCAGCCCAGCTGTTATGGTATGTTGGAGTGAACTAGCAGGTGGAAGATTCTCTTGCTCTAGCTCTCTCTCTCTCGCTCTCTCTCTCTGATTTTCAAATAAGTAAAATAAATACATAATTTTTACAAATTCACAGAAAATGTGTCTTATGAAAAACCTATGTCTAGATTTAATTTTTTTACACAAAAGTACTCTTTTCATTATCTATTTATTTGAGAGGCAGAGAGAAAGAAAACAAGCTCCCACCCCATGGATTCCTTCCCTAAATGCCTGCCTCAGCAGGCGCTGGAAATGCAACCCAGGTCTCCCCTGTGGGTGGCAGGAACCCAAGTACTTGAGCCATCACGGCTGCCTCCCAGGTCTGTACTATCAGGAAGCTGGAGTCAGGAGGAAGAGCTAGGAATCCAACCCAGGCCCACTGGTGTGGGATACAGGCATCTTAACCAAAGAGCTGAATACCCAACCCCTAAACTTCTCTTTTAATGTCATTTTTAAATGAACTTCTTGAAGTGTGTGATTCTACAGAGCCCTGTATAAAGCTGAACTACCATGCAGGCTAAGCTGTTAAGCTTTCTTTGTACATCATTCTTAGAAAGTGGAGGATGGTTAGTCGCATGTCATTGCTGAATCTAAATGACGACAAGCTACTCTCTATTGCACTCAATGCTGCCCAACTCTGCCAAGCAGCAAGCTGTAAAAATAACAGCGATGGCAGTAACAAAGACTATGTTGTCGAATGGGTACTATGTGCTGTGCACCATACCAACCGTGATTACCCCAAATTCTCTCAACTGGTAAGCGAGGGAGGCAAACTTCACATTCCGGTCTACCACCTGCTTCCAAAGCTGAAAGCCCAGTGGTGGGGCTAAGCCACCAGGTCCCACGGTGTTCTCCTGGGGGAGTCAGGCGCAGCACCTCTGGCTTCTCAGACGCTTACCTATCTTGACTCGGATATCTAGGCCTTCTTCAGACTCCTGGGTCCCAAACAATCCGTGGATCTCCAGGCTACATTTGATGACCACCGTGATGATATTTTTCAGTTGCTTTCGCTCCACCTTCCACAGGGCTAGCAGCGCGTCGCCTGTGACAGAGACACAGCAGGGGCGTCTTGGCCTGCCCTGGGACTCGGTCCCTATTGTAGGAGGTCTATGCAGAAATGGGCTTTTCAAACATGCCCTTGGGAGAACATAGGCACCTCTGCATCCTGCCTCGGCCCTCCCGTCTCAGGAAGCCTCCGTACCTGCAAATTTCAGGATGTCTCCTCCAAAAATCAGCACTTCTGAGAAAACCGAAGACAAAAACAAAAATAGATGACATCAAACTCCGACTCCTTAAAGCCAGCGAGAACTCATTACTCGTTAGAACACAAACTGGGCCAGGAGAACAGCAATTCAGAGAAGAGACATGGACTAAAGCTGTAGTGTCACTTAACCCACTTGGGTCTGTTTCCTTAGCATGTGTGAGAACGCTGAACCAGGTAAGGGAAAAGATAGGGAAGAAGAAGCCGGGGTTTCTGGTGAGGACTAAGGCTAGCTACCCTCCTCTAATGGTAGGAAATTCCTTAAATATATATATGTAATATAGATAGATAGATAGATAAACATTTAATTATTTATTTGAAAGGCAGAGCAAAAGAGTGAGGAGAGAGAGTTGGACTAGGCTGAAGTCAAGAGCCAGGAACTCCATCCTGGCTCATACATGCATGGCAGGGGCCTGAGCACTTGGGCCCTCTTCTGCTGCCTTCCCAGGTGCATTAGCAGGGAGCTGGATCAGAAGTGGAGCAGCCAGGACTCAACTGGCCCTTTGCTATGGGATGCAAGTGTTGCAGCTGCAGCTTAATCTACTGCACCACAATGCTGGACCCTATTATTTATTTGAGACAGAGAGAGCGACCCACGACTGCGTCTACAGCAGCAGGAAGCTGGAGTCAGGAGCTGGAGCTGGGCTTTGAACCAGATACCTGATATCAAGACGCAGGCATCTAAACCTGCATCTTAACCACTTGGCTAAACGCCAGGCCCCTCCTCATGGTTCAGGAATCCTTTTTATGGAGCAATATGCATTATAGACTGGGCCTTGAGTGAGCATGCACTGGGTGGGTGAGAATTGAAGGTCAGGAAGTATGGAAATCACAATCATAATCTAGGGACTGTTTTTTCACTCACTTGCCATTTTGTTTATTTAGGTTTCATGGCACAAATGGACATTTTTCTGTTACTGACGCATTAAGACAAATTTGTTGAGCGCCTACTGTGCTGAGTGGGGTGCAAAAAGGAATCATACAGAGTTTGTGCTTTTAAGGAGCATTTAGTTTTGTCTGGTGAGTGCCACTAAGATATTACTAGGAAACTCAGAGTCTAATAAAACAGCAGGCTTAGAGTTTACCTGAACAGAGTGAACCGTTGCCTCAGGAATAGTGCAAATCAAAAATGCAAACAAGATGGCAGGCAGAAGCAGAAAAGGAGACTGCGTGTCTCCGTCAGCTGCGCGGGCTTCAGAATCCATCAGTGGAAGCTTACCGGTAAGGTGACTGTAAATCACTCTTACCTGTTTATACCACAATCTCTTAATGACCACATTTGAGTTATATGGATGCTACTTTTAAAAAAATGTTTGAGGGGCTGGCGTTGTGGCGTAGTGACGCCTGTGACGTCAGCATCCCAAACGGGCGCAGGTTTGAGACCTGGCTGCTGCACTTTCAATCCAGCTCTCTGCAGGTGGCCTGGGAAAAGCAGCAGCAGAAGGACCAAGTGTGTGTGTGTGTTCCTGCACTCAACTAGGAGACCCGAAGGAAGCTCTTGGCTCTTGGTCTGGCCCAGCCCTGGCCATTGCTGCCATTTGGGGAGTGAACCCTGGGTGGAAGACCTTTCTTTCCCTCTCTGTCTCTCTTACTCTCTGTAACTCTGCCTTTTAAATAAATACATAAATCTTTAAAAAATTGCACATATTGACTATACTTAAAATATTATATTGCAATTCTTTTAGAAGCAGTCTGCAATTCAGCCTTTTACCTAACACACAGTAGCCTTGCCTTCGGCTAGTCTGGATTAGTGAGACTTGACTATATTCCTTCCATTCTACTCTATCATATTTGTTTTTTTTTTTCTTTTTTGACAGGCAGAGTGGACAATGAGAGAGAGAGACAGAGAGAAAGGTCTTCCTTTGCTGTTGGTTCACCCTCCAATGGCCACTGCAGCCTGCGCACTGCGGCCGGCGCACCGCGCTGATCTGAAGCCAGGAGCCAGGTGCTTCTCCTGGTCTCCCATGGGGTGCAGGGCCCAAGCACTTGGGCCATCCTCCACTGCACTCCCTGGCCACAGCAGAGAGCTGGCCTGGAAGAGGAGCAACCAGGACAGAATCCGGCGCCCTGACCAGGACTAGAACCTGGGGTGCTGGCGCTGCAGGCAGAGGATTAGCCTGTTGAGCCGCAGCGCCGGCCTACTCTATCATATTTCAAACAAAGACTGCTTTCCTGCATATTTCGTGAAGACTAGGAAGAGTGCTAAGCCACTGCACTCTGTGACAAACAGCAAACAGAAGCAACAATGCAGCCCAAAATTCTGCAGGTGGAGCCCCGGGGGAACACTCACTCTCCACGATTGCACTGATGTAGTAGTTGAGGATCTCCACCAGCTGCTCGGCCCCTCGGTCCATGTACATGGCTGTGCTGAACTTCTCCGTCATTTCCGTAAAACCTGGAATAAACGCGTGGCTGCACCACACAGACCCAGAGGAGGGCGGCTCTGGAGAGTGGCGGGCCTCAGCTGGCAAGAACTGGCAAGCGTTTCTTAGTGAGCTTCGTGCTCGCCAGGTGTCAGACATGCAGCCTCCCCTATCTGTGCTTACTATTTTAATAGGGGTCAGGCAAAGGCTCCAGATTCTCAATGTTTTAGTGGTGACCGCGATTCCTTAAACTGGAAAGAGAACTTTCATTCCATGGTAATGAAAACACTTACGTGGAATTTCAAACACTCTGGAGAGGTGGCAAGTTTCCTATGAAGAGGTGAATATCATCTAGGGAGATCATTTCCTGAGATAACTTTTTTTTTTTTTTTTTGTATTTTTTAGACTTTTTCTTTAAGTTATACAAGTTTCCTAAGAGATTAGTTTTGACTGAGATGTGTGTGGAGCTCGGGGCCTCAATCAGTGAAGTTGGGGCAAGGAAACTAGAGCCTCAAGTTCCAGGCATGGGATTTGCGCTTCTTAAATCTATGCCCATAGACTGCAAGCTCTGGGTAAGGAAAGATGAGAGGGAGCCAGGTCCACGGCTTATCCCCGCCCTCCTGCGCTCTCAGTGGGGGCCATGTCCTGTGACAGCCCGTGAGCACCAAGCTCTGCAAGCCTGTTGCATACTCGTATCGAGCAAACATCCCTTTTGCACTTGCCTGAAATATCAACAAACATTAGGACTCCATCAAAATAATCCACAGACGGTCGCTGGGGGGAGAAATCGCCATAGACGATGAGGTCCGGTAAATGAGCGGCTATTCTG
Organism: Sylvilagus floridanus; assembly: GCA_949820135.1. NCBI lineage: Eukaryota > Metazoa > Chordata > Mammalia > Lagomorpha > Leporidae > Sylvilagus > Sylvilagus floridanus. Next base: position 129,319,542 of record OX463225.1, read on the forward strand.
ACGATGGTCCGGTCCTGTAATTCTTCTTTCCGAGTGCTCATGTTCAACGAGCGTGCAGGAGGACTTTGTGGTGATGGAAAGCAGTCCCCAGATAGGTCTTCTAAGAAGAAAAGTTGGAGAGGGAGGAAATCGGAGATGTACTCATTTGCTCACTTTCCCTGTTTCTTCTCCATTGGCACAGTTCTAACCTGCGGGACTGCTAATTAGAGTGATGGAGTGGTGAGGACGCTGGAGGAGTCGAAATCATTGAATTGGGGCTGGTGCTGTGGCACAGCAGGTTAAAGCCCCGGCCTGTAGTGCCAGCATCCCACATGGGCAGTGATTTGAGTCCTGGCTGCTCCACTTCTGATCCAGTTCCCTGCTAGTGTGCCTGGGAAAGCAGCAGAGAATGCCCAAGTCCCTGGGCCCTGGCACCCATGTGGAAGACCCAGAGGCTCCTGGCTCCTGGCTTCAGCCTGTCCAGCCCTGGTCGTTGAGGCCATTTCGAGAACGAACCAGTGGACGGAAGACCTCCCTCTCTCTGGCTCTACCTCTCTGTAAGTCGACCTTTCAAATAAATAATAATAAATCTTTTAAACAAAAGAGGGGGCAGTTTGCCATGCAGACAAAAACTCTTACAGACTGAACCTCCAAACCCAAACAAATATCATATAAATAAGATGAAGTGAAGGAGGGAAGACAAATTGGCACACCTATTTCCAGGAAGGGCTAGCCCTCACAGGGCAAGTCCTGGCATAAGTGGGTCAGTAGCACTACTCTCTCTTGCCACAGGCCTGTCCTTGTCCTTGTTCCTCTCTCTCCCTTTTGATCTCTTTTCTGCTTTTTTTTTTTAATTAAAAATAAGTGTAGGTATGAGCATATGTGTATGAATATTTATAGGGAGGCACTTGAGTATTAGAGCCCTGTATACAGACAAGAGATTAAGTATATGAGTATAATGTTAAATATATAGAAAGAGTTCAGAAGGGTGCCTGGGGGTTGGGAGAGAGAGCTGGAAAGACAGAAGGTCTTATAATGTAAGAAGGAAGAAATGTTTACATTTAAATTTGCTGCCCAGTTAGTTCTGAGAAAACAAGGATTTCCTAACACTTTTTTTTTTTTTTTAGCAGATTAAATGCTCATGCCTGGAAATAGAAATCTTGCTTGAGTGGCATGGACAGAAATAGCGTTCCAGGGTTTTCAGAGCAATCCTTGTTCTTGGAACAAGTGATACACAGGACAAGAGGATTTAAAAAAACAAGAGCTGTTTGTTTTGGTTTAATTCGGACCATTACAGAGGAACTGGTTAGTAATTTCAATCAGACATGGGTCTTATTGGGATGGGGGATGGCATGGTGGCATAGCGGGTTAAAGCCACAGCCTGCAGTGCCAGCATCCGTCCGGGTCCTGGCTGCACCACTTCTGGTCCAGTTCCCTGCTGTGGTCTGGGAAAAGAAGCGGAGGATGCCTCAGATGCTTAGGCCTTTGCATCCATCTGGGAGCCTGGGAAGAAGCTCTTGGTTTCTGGCTTCAGCCTGGCCAAGCCCTGGTCATTTAGGAAATGAACCAGAGGAGGGAAGATTGATCTCGCTCGCTCACCCGCTCTCTCTCTCTCTCTCTCTCTCTCTCTCTCTCTCTGTAACTCTGTCTCTGAAGTAAATAAATAAATCTTTAAAAATATTATAAGGAAGTGAGACAATCACGTGCATTCTTTAGACTTAAGGAAGCATTTCTTTATAGAAGCCAGGGGAACCATTAATATATTAAACAAACTTTAAAATGTATAGAAAACTCTAAAAATGTGTATCAAATGTGAGATATTGGATAGGCTTTAAAAGGAAAAGCCCTGGTAAATTCAAATGTTTGTTAGGAAGAGAACAAAAGACAGAGAATGATATAAATAAGGTCTTAAAAATAAGAGTAACATTAAAAACTCAATGAGAACCATAGCATGTACCAGCAACCATTCATAGATAAGCAAATGAAATAAACATTGTTTTTCAAGCAGTGGATTTGCAAAGTGCTATGTGATCTTTTAAGGGAGAGAGAATGCCTAGAATGAACTAAGACTTAGGAAAAAATGCTAAATCTAAGAAAAGCTAGAAAGTTTTTTTAAAGCTTTATTGAAATCAAGCACATTAATAGAAGAAAAAAAAAGAACAAAGGTTAAATATGAATACTACTCAATTCTTCTTTTGTTTCTGCCTTCTCCACCATGGAGAACTGGAAAATGTAACATATATTTCTAAGAAAGAATTGGACTCTAAGATCAGAAAGTAGTGATGAAGCACCCAGTCATTTTAAATAAATTTAAGTAGCCCATCCCAGACCACTTAGATTCAGAGACCGAGAGGGCTGATAGATTGAATGTGAGAAATCTCAAAAAATAGAGATGAGATAGAAAACTCTAAACAGGCACATTCTTGCCTGAATTTCTTTTTTTTTTTTTTAAGACTTATTTTATTTATTTGAAAGGCAAAGTTACACAGAGGAAGAGAGAGAGAGAGAGAAGAGAGAGAAATTCTTCTATCTGCTGGTTCACTCCCCAATTGGCTGTAATGGCTGAAGCTGTGCTGATCGGGTCTCCCAAGCAGGTGCAGGAGTCCAAGGACTTGGGCCATCTTGTACTGCTTTCCCAGGCCATAGCAGAGAGCTGGATCAGAACTGGAGCAGCTGAGACTCCACCTGGCACCCATATGGGATGTCGGCACTGCCGGTGGCAGTTTTACCTGCAATGCCACAGCACCGGTCCCATGATTTTCAAAAGATGAGGAACTGGTAAATGCGATGCATCATAGTATGATTTGTCTGTCAAGATAATGTAGATTATGCTGCATTAACAAGTGAGCCCACAACCTCAATGGTTTGAAACAACAGCTTATTCCTTGCTCACTTCTTGCTCCCATGACATGCCCATTATAGGTTGGCTGGACTCTCCTCTGTTGTTGCCCTCACTTTAGGATCTGGACTGGGACATTCTGGTTGCCAAGGTGGTGGGACACAGGGCGCAGTAGGGTAGATTCATTCTCCTCCCAGAAGTGACATATTTCACTTCTATTCAGAGCTTGATCAAAGCAAGCACATAAACACACACACCTAATTTCAAATAGGTGAGAAAGCACAGTGCTACCATGTGTGCAGAGGGGAGCTGGAATATCTGTGAGGACCCTCACAGTGACTGTACTCAATACTAAGAGTGTTTAAAGCAGCCAGGTGTGAGTGATTAAAAGGAGTCAAATAGCTTTAGAGCCAAGAGCAAGTAACCTTCTTTCTTTTTTTTTTTTTTTTGAAGGGTTATCAAACTTTTAAATCAAGAGAATGCTATGAAGTATGAGGGTACTTCAGAAAGTTCATGGAAAATGGAATTAAAAGATAAATTTCTGGGGCTGGCATTGTCACATGGTGGGTTAAGATGCCACTTGATAAGCCAGTGTCCCATGTGGGCACTGGTTCAAGTCCCAGCTGCTCCACTTCCTGTCCAACTTCCTGCTAATGCTCCTAGGAGAGCAGCAGAGGATGGCCCAAGTGCTTGGGCCCCTGCAACCATGCGGAAAACCCAGACAATGCTCCTGGCTTCAGCCTGACCCAGTTCCAGCTGTTAAGACCATTTTTGGAAGTGAACCAGCCAACAGAAGATCTTTCTTCTCTCTCTGTAACTCTGTCTTTCAAATAAATTAAAATAAATGTTCTTTTTTAAAAAAAGATAAGCTTGAGGCCGGTGCTGCGGTTCACTAGGCTAATCGGAGGACCTGTGGCACTGGCACCCCGGGTTCTAGTCCCGGTCGGGGCACCGGATTCTGTCCCGGTTGCTCCTCTTCCAGTCCAGCTCTCTGCTGTGGCCCGGGAAGGCAGCGGAGGATGGCCCAAGTGCTTGGGCCCTGCACCCGCATGGGAGACCAGGAGAAGCACCTGGCTCCTGGCTTTGGATCGGCGCAGCGCGGAGGCCATAATGGCCATTTTGGGGGTGGGGGGTGAACCAACGGAAGGAAGACCTTTCTCTCTGTCTCTCTCTCTCTCTCACTGTCTAACTCTGCCTGTCCAAAAAAAAAAAAAAAAAAAAGTTTGAAATCCATGCAGAGCTTTCTTTCGCATAGTACATATTTTCTACAATCTTCTTGATGTACCCTAGTAAAGCTGACTTTTTTTTTTGACAGGCAGAGTGGACAGTAAGAGAGAGAGACAGAGAGAAAGGTCTTCCTTTGCCGTTGGTTCACCCTCCAATGGCCGCCGCGGCTGGCACGCTGCGCTGATCCAAAGGCAGGAGCCAGGTGCTTCTCCTGGTCTCACAGCAGAGAGCTGGCTTGGAAGGGGGGCAACATGGACAGAATCCGGCACCCCGACCTGGACTAGAACCCAGTGCACCGGCGCCGCAAGAAGGAGGATTAGCCTGTTGAGCTGCGGTGCCGGCCCTAAAGTTGACTTTTAACAAGGTATTTGACCAAGTTTCTCATCTTTGTGGGTAAAATACAGAGTTAGAGGAATAAAGAAAATACAATTATTAGTGTTCCAGTGTCAGTGCAGAGGGAGATTACATAAGCATGTTAGAGGAATTTGATGAATATATAATTGGAAGTATAGCCATAGTGGAAAACAGTATGGAAGTTCCTCAAAAAATTAAAAATAGGGCTACCATATGGTCTGACGATCCTATTTCTGCACATATATTCAAAAGAAATGAAATCATAATGTCAGAGGTATCTACACTCCCATTTCCATTTGCAGCACTATTGACCAAAATATGGAACCAACCTAAGTGTCCATTGAAACATGAATGCATAAAAAAAATGGAATATTATTTACCCTTAAAATAGAAAGAAATCCTATCATTTGCAACAACATGAACGAATCTGGAGGATATTACCCTAAGTAAAATAAGCTAGGCACAAGAAAGCAGACACAACGTGGCTTTTCTTATAAGCGAAATCTAGACGACAAACTCATGAAAGCAGAGTAGAACAGTGGCTTCCAGGCCTGGGGTAGGTTGGCCTGGGGTGGTCAAAGGATACAAAGCTTCAGTTAGGGAGGCTGAATAAATTCTGGGGCTCTAAGACATACACGATTGAAAAAAGTTAACAATATATTATGAACTTGAAAACTGCTAGTGGAGTAGATATTAAATATTCTTTTTTTTTTTTTTTTGACAGGCAGAGTGGACAGTGAGAGAGAGAGACAGAGAGAAAGGTCTTCCTTTTTCCATTGGTTCACCCTCCAATGGCCACTGCGGCCGGCGCACCTCGCTAACCTGTAGCCAGGAGCCAGGTGTTTTTCCTGGTCTCCTTTGCGGGTGCAGGGCCCAAGCACTTGGGCCATCCTCCACTGCACTTCCGGGCCACAGCAGAGAGCTGGACAGGAAGAGGAGCAACCGGGACAGAATCCGGCGCCCCGACTGGGACTAGAACTCGGGGTGCTGGAGCCGCAGACAGATGATTAGTCTGTTGAGCCGCGGCGCCAGCCTTAAATATTCTTACTACACACACACAAAAAGATAAGTATGTGAGGAACTGGTTATGTTAATTAGCTCAATTTAATTATCGCACAATATATACATCTTAGGGTTCTTCAGAATGACAAATGAACACTATGAAAAAGCTTTTATTATTTTTTTTCTTGCCAAAATAAACATTTTAATTCTATTTTATGTGAATTTTTTGAAGTACCCTTGTATATTGGAGGGAGAACTAATGTATTGAATGACAGAATCTGGCTTCTAGGATAATTCAATTAACTAAAATAACAATAAAATTTCAGAACAAATTCAAAGGGTTGCATACAGAGTTTTTTTTTAAACAAAATTAAGTGCATAAACAAATGGTGTGGCAATCTAGATTTGCTGAAAATTAGTGCTATCTTTCAGAAAACTTTCATGGAAGCATAATATATATGCAGAAAAATGTACAAATCACAAGAATATAGCCCAAATTACTATAAACAGACCCACGTAATACTCACATAAAGAGGACATTACCAGCAATCCGGAAGTCCTTCTCACATCACCACCCAGCTACCAGTCCCCTTACCTCCTTAAGATAACTTCTCTCCTAATGTCTGACACCATAGATCACCTTGATCAGTTTTTACATTTTAAGTGAACAGAATCACACTATATCATTTGCATTTATTTTCCAGATGAATACTAAAGCATTCATCTATGCTAATATTGACCTGTGGGTTGTTTCCTGTTTTAAGCTTTTAGGAATAATGCTGCTAAGAACATTCTTGTGCATGTGTTTTGATAAACACCTGGATGTATTTCTTTTGGGTGCTTCATCTAGTAGTGGGATTGCTGGACCAACGGACATATACTGAATTTTAGTAGATCTTACCAAAGAGCTTTCCCAAATGGTGGCAGTGCTTTATACTCCCACAGGAAAAGCATGAGATTTCAGATGCTGTGGCACCTAGCTGGGACTCGCTATTGTCAATCGTTTTAGGTTTCGGCCTTCTCAGCAGGCGATGGGTAGGATTTGTGGTCTTGTGTTTCCCTGGTGGTACTACTGAGATTGAGTACCTTTTCATGGGCACTGGCCATTTGGATGCAATGCAATTTTAAGGTTTACAAACTGTTCAAATCTGATCCAGAGGACTGGGACTAGTCTGTCTGCTTAACTTGAAGTTCACTGACTATGGAATCTGTGGAATGCTAGAAGAGATTGGAAACGTTAAGTCAGGAGATGGTGGTGACATTGGGTTAAAATGGTAGCTGTCTTCAGATATTTGGACTGAAATGTGGAGGTAGTGTGGGTATGTAGGAGACACAGGTCCCTGTGCAAGGTCTAATGTGGGCTTTTGCAGTCAACAAAAGAGCACTCTTCCTTTTTGCCCATTAGGACTTGGTCCAGCTAAGCAAATGAAGTTCATGGGGGGGTGTTATCTTTGAGGGAGGTACTCTCTCAGAGAAGTGGTCTTAAACAGTATGCCTATTGTAGGCTTGGATGCTGAGGGCACAGAGCTGAGGGCAGAGCAGGACTAAGCGGAAGGTGGCTCTGCTCCTCCCTCTCCTGCTCTCCCTTGCCTTCCCCCACCAGCGCCATCATCTCAGCTTTGTTCTCTTTGCCTAGCACCTGCAAGAGTGCCACGTTGTGCAAATGAACACACAGGCTGGCCGGATTTGAATTTTAAATAACTAATGGATAATTTTTAGTATAATTATATTCCAAACATGGCTTTTTACCTAATAACCTTACAACGAACCTTCGAATCTTGGCCATCTGTCACATTCCTCACGTGCACAGCATAGGCTGTTTTGCTTGTTTAAACCCTGAAAAGAAAGTGGGTTAGGTCTATTCCCTGTTGCTCCATAAGAATGATCTGCAATTACTGGGTGGCAAATATAAACAATATGATGATGAAGGCTCCAACTGGATCGTCTTTGGAAGTGTTGGATAACTATCTGCCTGTAAAGTTACAGAGGATCCTTGTACTTAGTGGGAAGATTAATGCGATGAATAGTAAGATACTGTTGCCTTAAATAAGGTCATTTGAAGACTTGAACAGATTTTTCTAAATTGCTGATTTCTAAGCTTAGAGAGTAGATACATTTTGGGATTAAGATGACGAAAGCAGAAGTGGAACTAGAAGAAAATCTTTTGTTCATGGGTCTAAAAGGCAAAGGCATCTCAAATGAATACTTGAACGTGGAGATTTTTCTTATGAATATGCATAGGACAATAACATTTTTAAAGATAACCTTCTGCTTTAAATTGTACAATATCAGAAAATGACTAGTGATAGAGATCTTTATTTCCATAGGTCTATACCACACTGTAATTGTAATCTGTTAAAGCCTTGTTATGTGAAGCATTCAGCATAGATCACCTCATTTAAACCTTAAACAGCACCGAGAGGTAGGCCTGATCTCCTTGTTATGGACACAGAAACCGAAGCTGAGATATCAACTTGCCCTAGGTTACAGAGCTGGAAAATCAGGTCTGTGAGACTTTAAAGTCCGTGTTCGTTCTTTTTTTTACAGGCCAAGTGAACAGTGAGAGAGAGAGAGAGACAGAGAGAAAGGTCTTCCTTTGCCGTTGATTCACCCTCCAATGGCCGCCGCAGCTGGCACACCGCGCTGATCTGAAGCCAGGAGCCAGGTGCTTCTCCTGGTCTCCCATGGGGTGCAGGGCCCAAGCACTTGGGCCATCTTCCACTGCACTCCCGGGCCACAGCAGAGAGCTGGCCTGGAAGAGGGGCAACCGGGACAGAATCCAGCGCCCCGACTGGGACTAGCACCCGGTGGGCTGGCGCCGCAAGGTGGAGGATTAGCCTATTGAGCCGCGGTGCTGGCTCTTAAAGTCCATGTTCTTTCTACTATACTAGACTACCTCTTATTCATATATGTTTTATGACACTTTGAGGATGCTTGTGACCTATAGAAAAGATGTATTTAATTTTAGAACATTTTCAAGGCATAGCCATAGTGCCCTCATCAATTGTTAGGCCAATCCTAATATAGTCAAGAATGCAGCATGCAGGCAGGTGTCATAATGCAGTGGGTTATGCCCACCTGTGATGCCAGCATCCCATATGAATGCTGGTTCAAGTCCTGGATGCTCCACTTCCCATCCAGCTCCCCTGCTAATGCACCTGGGAAGGCAATGGAAGATGGCCCAAGTTCTTGGGCCCCTGCAACCTACGTGCGAGACCTGGATGAAGTTTCTGGCTCTTAGGTTTTTGGCTTAGGCCTGGCCCAGCCCAAGCTGTTGCAGCCATTTGGGGAGTGAACTAATGGATGTAAGGTCTCTTCCTCTCTCTCTCTGTAACTCTGCCTTTCCAATAAATCATCTTAAAAATAATAATAGAAAATAGAATGTGAAATCAGTGAGCAGTGAGAAGAATGAAAGCACCCACGAATCCCTGAGTGACAGCAAGCAGGTGAATGAGTCCCCAACAATGTACCAGGAGAAAGTTTTCTGAATGAAGGACAGTGAGTACTGTTTCATTTTGTTTTAAGGAAAACTCAGTAGTACCTAAAAATCAAAGAGAAACTAGGAATTGATCATGTCTTTTCTAGATGTCTTCTAATTTTCTAATGGATTTCAGCTAACACTTATCAATGCCTAGGGTCAGGTTTCAGCAGAGTGCAAAGAAAGATATTCAAAGGGATAGTGTCACCTGTCATGAAGGCTTGCAGGGCAGCCATAGACATGGTCATTTTTTCTGAGTTATTGTGGCAGTTGGTGTCCATAAACATGTGTGCCTTATCTTCTATGCAAATATCCTTGATAATTTTTTGACTTGTTTACACTTTGACTTGTTTATATTATTCCTCTGAATACGAAGCTCCCTGTGTAAAGACCATGTCCTACAGGTGTGTTTCTTATACAACATCTGCCTGGTGTCTCCTTCAAAAAGTGGCACTTGTTTTGATGACGGATAGAGATATTGTAGAAGAGAGTGAGAGGGTTAGTTAGACGCAGCAGCCGGAAGCAGGGGAGGGATTAAGCCTTCAAGCTCTCACTTCACTTCAAAGCCTGACACAGAGATACATACAAGCTTGAACCGCCAAGCGTAAGACTCTCCCACTTTTCTCCAAGCTCCAGTGCCTGTCTTCTTCCCAGACGGGCTGCCTTCATCTTCTGGTTCAGCAACCATTCCTTCTACTCAGACTCCTACTTACACATACCTGCTCCTCCTCCTCCAAGGCCACGGAAAAGCCAGAGCCTAGATTAGGGACTAGATCTTTCAGGAGTGCAGAAAACACGGAAACATTATTTTGAAGACAGCAGAAGTGTCATGTCTGCCGATAGCTGGCCCACAAAGCGACAGTTTTATCTAAAAGCCGTTTTTTTCTAGGCCACACCCTCATCAGAAGCCCATTATTTCATGTGCAGTGACTGTGCATCTGATTGGTCGACTGGCCTCCCCTCCCCCACCAGTCCAAGTGGCCTACTGCTCACATAAGGGACTGGCTGGCTCAGTTTCAGGTCCTCTTTGTCTGGACACGCGTAAAGATCATAGGAGAATGAAATGACCCCCCTGAATGGTTTACACAACTCTTTCTCTGATCCCATGGAGGGTGGCTGAAATTAGGCAATAGTTAATAGATGATTATTACAAAGAGAAGCAAGCACCCAACTTTAGTCCATAGAGTAACATCTCCCCCACCCACAGTCAACAATGGTCCTGAAAACACTAAGGGAAAAATCTCAGAAACCAAGGATAGGTCTTAAATTCCAGTAGTATAATGAAATCCTTTTTTTTTTTTTTAATTTCACTTATTTATTTGGGAGGTAGAGTCACACAGAGAGGGAGAGACGGAGAGAAAGGTTTTCCATCCACTGGTTCATTTCCCAAATGGCCACAATGCCTGGAGCTGGATCAAACCAAAGCCAGGAGCCAGGAGCTTCTTCAGGGTCTCCCATGTGGGTGCAGAGCCCCAAGCATTGGACCATTTTCTACTGCTTTCCCAGGCCATAAGCAGAGAGCTGGACTGGAAGTGGAATATCCGGGTGCCCATGCAGGATCCCGGTGCTGCAGGCAGAAGCTTAGCTCACTACACTACAGTGCTGGCCCCTAGAGATGAAATCTTATACCACCCTGTCCAGGCCATGAGTATGTGTATGTGTAAGTGTATGTCCATGCCGTGTGCTTCTTGTTCCATGACAGCTGAGAGAGAACCACATTTGTATAACTTATTACAGTAAATTGTCATACTAATTCTATTTTACATAATTATTGTTGTCAATATCTTATTGTGCCTAACTTATAAATAAATTGTTATCATAGATATGTATATATTGGAAAAATCATAAATGTAGGGTTTGATACCATTCACAGGGAAACACTGTAATTATTATGGCTTGTTCCAGGGCTATCAAATTTACCAGTAATAAGATGAATTCAGTAATTGGCTTAACAGAGTTCTGTGAGGTGATTTTTGTTTGAAGAATTACATACCTGCTCTTTCTGGCTGATCAAGTATATACCTGTACCCCAAATTTTTAAAAAATATTTACTTATTTGAAAGTCAGAGACAGGAACCAGTGTCCATAGAGAATGCAGGTATCTCAGGCGGAGACTTAACCCACTACACCACAATGTTGGCCCCACTTCTACCCCAATGTATTGTAGCGAGAACCTGAAATCCAATGTGGCATTAGCAAAATGTTTTAAGAGGCTGATATGTTTTCGAACAGCTTAAAACATGTTTTGATTTTCTAGCTGTTCTTATTTATACCACAACCACAATTAACATTTAGGAGCATATTATTGAAAAGTTGAATTTTAAAAAGCCTAATTTGAAGAGCAAGCAAATGTTCTCACATGAAGTCCAGCCCTACAATTAAATTTAACCTGTGGTTCAAAATGTTGTGAAACAGTTATCTTAGGGGAGGGAACAAAAGAGGTTCATTTAATTGTTGAGTGAATTTTTTGATATTAGTGTAGAAACCAGTCTTATAATTAGAATCTTACTTCATATAATTAAACGGACCCCTAAGGGGAAGAGCCAGTCTCAGTAAATACCAGTGCTTTCTATTTGTGTCTCATATTAACAAGCTCCAGTAGAGATCAATCTATTTAACCTGCAACTTTTCACTATCATTTTAAGTCTAAAGGAAATGTGTACTATGGCGAAACAGCGGCACTGATACACCCTGCACCAGTGTTTCCCGGAAATGGGTGCTAACCCATAAAGAACCCATCTCTTACCTCATAAGCATTCTAAATCCTGCCTTTGGCCCCTCATCCAAAGCAGCTCGTTTCTTGTAAAATGTGAAAGCCTTAGGAGTTCCAGAGAGGACCTCAGGTGTGCAACTCGGTTACCAGCAGTCACCCCTCCGTACCCACAGGAGATTGACTCTAAGACCGGAGGATGCTCTAGTGCCTTCTATAAAGTGGTAGAGAATTTGCAGATAACCTATGTACTTTTTTCTACATACTTTAAATCATCCCTAGGTTACTTACAACTCTTATTTTTTTTAAAAAAAGATTTATTTATTTACATCAGAATTACACAGAGAGGGAGAGACACAGAGATCTTCCATTTGGTGGTTCACTCAAACAGCTGGATCGGCAGGGGCTGGACCATGCAGAAGCCAGGAGCCAGAAGCTTCATCTGGGTCTCTTATGTGGGTGCAGAGGCCTAGGCACTTGGGCCATCTTGCTGCTGCTTTCCCAGGCACATTAGCAGGGAGCTGGATTGGAAATGGAGCAGCCGGACTGAAAAGTGCCCATGAGATGCTGGCACTGCAAGTGGTGGTTTAACCCGCTGCCATAGTGCCAGATCCACTTAGAATTCTTTTATTTTTTTAAAAGATTGATTTTATTTGAAAGGCAGAGATACAGAGAGGAGAGAGACAGAGAGAGAGAAAGAGGGAGAGGGAGAGGGAGATTAATCTTCCATCTGCTGGTTCACTCCCCAGATGGCCACAACGGCTAGAGCTGGGCCAGGTCAAAGCCACAGGTCTCCAATGTGGGTGTGGGTGCCCAAGTACTTGAGCCATCCTCCCCTGCTTTCCTAAGCACACATTAGTCAGGAGCTGGGTCAGAAGTGGAGCAGCAGGAACAGGAAGAGGCACCCATAAGGGATGGCAGCACTGCAGGTGGCGGCTTAATCTAATATGCCACAGAGTTGGCTCCAATTCTTAATACAATGTCAATGTTAAATAAATAATTGTCATGCAGTATTACTAGGGTTAATTAACAAAAAAGGGTTTGTACTTGTTCAGTATATATACAACTTCCCCCCAATATTTTTGTCCTACAGTTGGTTCAATCTGTGAATGTGAACTCGCGGAAATGGACAGTCAACTGTATACCCTGAACTTCCTTAGGCTAAGAGAGCACTTTCTGGGCGTGCTTTCTATTAATAATCTTACCATTTCCTGGACTTTCTACATATACTTAGCACTTATCATGGACTTGGCACTGTTCAAACATTATCTCAATCTTTATGACAATCCTATAAAGTATTATCTCTGATTTACTCTTGAAAAAGTTCAGGGATAGAGGTTAGTTAAGGGGAAGAGGTGAGCTAAAACTTAGGACTGTCAGACCTGAATTAAGAACTTACCTAATTCAGCCATCAACAAGGACTTGCAAAACAAGAAGCATGGCTTGTGATCGCATCTAAATACTACAATTAATTTGACCACCAAGTGGGACTTAGAAAACCCCATCCGAGATAGAACCGGTTTTATTGAAAAAAAAAAAAAAAAGTGAAATGGCAATTTAACAGATATTTTAACAATTTTTTGTGTCTAGCCATATTTCATAATGTGTTTTTCCTAAATGCTTAACCTAGGGAACACATACTTGTGTGCACACCCATGCAAAATAAACACATGAATTTAACAGTGAGACTTATGAAAAGAAAGCATTATAATTCAGCTCTTTAGGGCTGAATTCACTTCTGCCTATGTGAAATTCTCTAATCCTTCCTCCCCAAAGATGGACTATGGTGAACTGACAAAAGATGAAGTGTAAGATTTTCAACTGCTCACTGCCATTTTTTAAAATCAGCTATAGTAACAGCATTATTTGAAATGCTCTTTTGTTTGTGCAGATGTTGAAATAACTTGCTTTTCTGGTTAGTCTGACTATAGTTCTAATGAGGCCTGGCTTCACTAGACATTTTAGGAAAAAGACCTCTATTGAGGCCCAAATCAAACATACTATTGATTACCTCTAAGATGGCATAATCTATGGTCTGTCTTTCCTCACAAAATGAGGATAAAGGTTACAAATACTTACAGAAAGTCTACTAATAGCCCACGTACTCTGGTAGGCACTTTCTCAATGTGCCCAAAGTCATGGCTTATAAACCCTAGAGCAGGGATGCACACTCAGGTCTGACTCTAGTCTTTTCTCTGCTACATTATTATCAGTTACTAGGTGCAATTCAACAACTTAACACTCAGTATGGGCCAGAGACTTTGTTAAAAAATTATCCTAATGAATCTTTATAACAACCCTATTAGAAAATCTAAGGCTGTAAAAGAATTTTATACAATATGCCAAAAAAAAAAATCAAGATTCATGTCAAGTTAAATAGTTTTAAAATAGTCTGAAATAATTTTAAAATAAATAACTTTAAATAGTGTAAGGCCATTTTAAGGGTTCTCATTCCATTATCTGTGTCTCACTGTCTACCAATATTTCTTTTCACTTACAGCTATGCAGTCATCCCACGCTAAATAAACAGATTGCTTAACTTTTCAACTGTCTTTCGGCTTACTTGAAGCTGTGTGCTTGTGTATGTACACACTTTGGCTGACCAGAACAGAAGGCTGGGGGTATGTATGACCAATTATGATTCATTATGGACCAATGGTAGAAAAAAAAAATGCTACTAACATGCAGAGATAAATTCTTTTAGTCATATTTAAAGAGAGACTGTTATTAAAAGTTTCCTTTATTTTTCTGTTGAATCAAGCACTAGCTACCAGTTAGTTAAATTTTTTTGTGTGCCCTCTAAAATTTAGCACAGTTAGCATTGCCTTATCAATAATCAAATAGGTCCCAGTGGTTATGTCCATATTTAGATTGTTCAGGTGGTCAGGAACTCTTTTATTGGTTTGCTTTAGCTTTTAGTTCTTGGTTATATCTATAAAGAAAACAGAAAGAAAAATAATCACCGACAATAATAGATAAATTAATGCTGAGAATGGGAAGCATATTCCGTTTCTTCTTTCCCAGTTGCCAAGTGACTATAGGTTATAAATTCAATCTTCCCAAGTGCTCACAGGTACAAAGAGGGGAGAAGGGGACTAAAGAGTTCATTTGCATCTGGCTTGCGGTTCGGATAAGATCTCAACTGTCGAAAAGTTTAAGCATCTTAATTAATGATAGTTTCCTGCACAATGAATATTTTCAAATTTTGAGCTACACAAAAGCATGAAAAATATGAATATATGTATAAAAGTTGGGACCAGTGTTGTGGTGTAGCAGGTAACATTGCCACCTGTGACACCAGCATCCTATATGGGTGCTGGTTTGAATCCTGGCTGCTCCACTTTCCAACCAGCTCCCTGCTAATGTGCTTAGAAAAGCAGTGAAGGATGGTCCAAGTGCTTGGACCCCTGTACCCCCATGGGAGACCCAGAAGAAGCTCTGGGTCCTGGCTTTGGTGTGGCCCTGCCCTGACCATTGTAGCCATCTGGGGAGTGAACCAGTGGATGAAAAATCTCTATCTCTCCCTCTCTAACTCTGACTTTCAAATAAATAAATACAAAATTCTTAAAAAAAAAAAAAAAAAAAAAAAGTTGGCAAGGACCCAGTGCTGTGGTATAGTAAGTTAAGCCTCAGCCTATGGTGCTGGTATCCTTTTTGGGTGCTGATTCAAGTCCTGGCTGTTCCACTTCTGATTCAGTTCCCTGCCAATGGCCTGGAAAAGCGGTGGAAGATGGTCAAGTGCTTGATCTCTTGCACCAGCATGGGAGACCTGGCAGCAGCTCCTGGCTCCTGGCTTCAGACAGGCCTATCTTGGCCTTTTGTGGACATCTGGGGATGGAAGACCTTTCTATATCTGTCTCTTCCTTTCTATCTCTGTAACTCTGCATCTCAAATAAATAAATAAATCTTTAAAAATATTTGACAAAGGCTGGCGCCGCAGCTCATTTGGCTAATCTTCCGCCTGCGGCACTGGCACCCTGAGTTCTAGTCCCAGTCACTCCTCTTCCAGGCCAGCTCTCTGCTGTGGCCCGGGAAGGCAGTGGAGGATGGCCCAGGTCCTTGGGCCCTGCACCTGCAAGGGAGACCAGGAGAAGCACCTGGCTCCTGGCTTTGGATCTGCACAGCATGCTGGCAATAGCAGCCATTTTGGGGGTGAACCAATGGAAGGAAGACCTTTCTTTCTGTCTCTGTCTCTCTAACTCTGCCTGTCCAAAAAAAAAAAATTGACAAAATGTGGTCATTTAGAATTTTTAATTTTATACTTATGAAGCATCTTTTACTAAGAATAAAATCCACTGGGAAGGGGTTCCTGTCTAATCACGGACAGAAAGATCAACTTGTGCGATGCAGGGAGGCTACTGAATCAACAGGTTATAAACACTTAAGTTTACTGAAGCTAAGGATAATTTCTTCAGTTCTTACCAACTCAAAGAATTATCTACAGAGCCACAGACTATTTCCCTCTACAACATCCGGGGCTTTTTCCTGTACTATTCCTCCCAATTTACAACAGAACAGAAATAGTACAAGCACAAGAAGGACTTTATTCCACAAAACCTGGCACACGTTCTATACTTCTCAAAATATCTCAATTTCAAATATTTGACCAGATTATCATTATCATTCAAAAATAATGTTAACTTCTTACTAAGTAAATAGTTTAAAAAAATCTTCCAGTGAATGTGGAACACTTTCCAATTAAACCAAATGACTTCATTCTTATCATACTACATAATATACATTCAAGTCTGTTAAATTGCTTTTAAGTTATTTGTAAACCCAAGACTTTTCCAGAAATGATAAATGTTACATTTCTACTTCAAATACATTCCTGTCTTAGCATTATAAGTCAATCTTAAAAAAAAATTATTGCCACCTGGGTAGTTTCTGAAGCCTTTTAAAAAAAAATCTCTAGTAGGCTTACCTCCAAATGCGAAAGAGTTGAGAGGCTCCTGCTGCCCCCACAAAGAAATTAACAGCAAATAGACTCCAATTTTTTGGAATAATTACAAGGGAGTATCTTGACCAAATAAACCCTGTTGAAACAAAATACTTTAAGTAGGTATTGCTGACATGATGTATCTGAATACTTACTATAAATGTAAAATAAGTATAGGTAATAGTATGACAGAATGTAGAAAGAACAAAGAAATGCTATCCTTGGAGTCTTCAATGAAGTCTCTAAAACTCAGTATCACACAAATACAGTTCTTTTGCTGATGAGGGAATCTTCATAGGACAAGTGGAATATTAATTGTTTCCATAATCCGGGAACTTTCTAGAGATAGTATCAAATTCTTCTGTGTGTATGTATAAATTTTCAAATACTAAACTACTAAATGAACTTATGTGAAACATAAGAACAATAATTTACATTCTATCTGGAACATGGAAGATATTCAATTTACCTGTAGCCATCAAAACAGCAGACTGAGCTGTGCTGAGTTTTTCTGCAGGTCTTGCCATGTCAGCCAATCCAGCACACACCAATCCCTGGAAATACACATTAACACATATAAAGAAAAAAGACATCATTAGTGTGGAGGGATAGCTTTTAGCTTTAAATTAAACACAAAATATTTAGGAGGTTTCCAATGATAGTAGCTATAATTTACTAGCTATGTATTAAGAAAATGTAAATCATGACAAAAAGCTACAATGAGGTGAGGAATGGTTTTTGAACCACTTTGTATTTTTCTAATCACATTAAGCTGCCTCATATATTTGAAATACTGCATTACATATTAAATCGTACATATGATAGGAGTACATATTTGTTTCATGTATTTTATGCATATGCTTTATATGTTTTGGGGTTTTTTGGGTCTACAAATGCTATATATGAATTTGTAATTTTTATTTTGCCTGTGTTGGAACCTACTGAGGTGGAGGATGCCTAAAAGCTGTATAACGTCATTTGTATGGATTCCTCCTTTCTGTCTAATAATATTACTGTTTAAAACTAATTGTAGTCTTCTGCTTAGAACATTTTCCCTTAACAATCAAAGTAAACATGCCATTTCTTCTCTGTTATGTTGTTAACACTGTCATTTATAGAATCATGCCATTCATATCTTACTATCAACATTACTCAGAAAGTTTAGTGAGTTCTCACTAGACAATAATTATGCTACTTTATTGCATTGATGAGAATATGTAATAATTTTTTTTAAAAAAATATATTTGAAAGGCAACAGGATGCTGGTGTTGCAGATGGCACTTAACCACTTGTGCCAACAATGACTGGCCCATGCTCAGATGTTGAGGCTATCCAGGGAGTGAATCAGCAGATGGAAGATCTGTAATTCTAACCTCCAAATAAATAAAATAACTCTATACTAAGTAAAGAGTTCAACAATTTGCATGGAAAAACAACAACAACAACAACAAAAAACCTGTTCCTGAACAGTTGAGACAAGTGCTATTTAGTCATTGCATCTTGAAGTTAATTTCACTTCTTTTTTTTTTTCTGAGAAACTTAATCAACTTTAAAAAAGTGCCCAAGAATGATACACCTTTTGTGAACACTTAGACATATCTATAAGTTATGAGACACTGGAATATCTTCCATTTAATACATTAAAAGAAAATAAGTCCTTGAGAACAAGTTTTCTTATTAAGGATGTACCTAAGAAAACAAACAATGCAGTTGGACACTTAGGCATAACTAAAACTTATGAGACATAAAAAAAATTCTCCACTTGATACACTAAAACAAAATAAATCTTTGAGAACAAGTTTTGCTGTTACTCTCATAATACAACTCTTTGAGGACAGAGTTCTTGCATGGGTAGTTGGTGCACAGTGCCTCCAGTTGTTAATTTAACAATTAATACTGTTATGTATGACGTCCCAACTGGAGATTTAACGTGCTGCACCACAGCACCTGCTCCTCCAGATGATTTTGAATACATGGAATCAATTCTAGAAAACACTGATTTCAGTTTCAAAGGGCGTAAATGCTTAAGTACAGAGGTATAACTAGACGTAAACCATGGTAAACACATACACATCTTTTCTTCTTGATGACATTTACTCACAGTCCCGCTATTTTCTTCCGAATGCTTTCCTAATCATCTCTCCTACATCCTTCTTCCTGGTTCCAATGCTTATTTTCTCTGCCCCTATTTGTTCTGCTTCTTCTGCCATTTTACAAGGGAAGGAAGAAACTGACTACTCTCATTCTTCTGGGCCCACCCATTACCCTATGACCTTCTGAATAAATCTATGAAGACTATGAGCTGTGTTATAGTACACCATTTTGAAATAAGTCAGAAGTCACACATTTGTTTTTTCTGGGATGTTAGTAATTACTCTCTCCTATAAAGGTCTTGAACTCTTGGGCTTCCTTTACTGTGTTTTAAAAAACACTCAGTTCTACTTATACAGCATTTTAACCTTAGGTAAATAATTTAACTAAGTCTCATTGCAAATCTAATCTCTGCTACTTACTGGCTGTGTGAATTAGGTCAAGTTACATAACAACCTGTTTTAAATTCCTCATAAGTAAAATGAGAATATTAGTACTTAACTTGGCAAGACTGACATAATGATTAAATGAGATAATGTTTTAAAAACATTTAGCATAATGTTTGGCAATTATCTTTAACCCCACCAAAAATAACAGCAGCTAGCATCTTTACAGCAGCATAAGTCTCTGTACCCTTTCCTGCATCACTAACCGTGGGATGAGAGGAAGAAAATCTGTGTTCTTTTTCATCTTCATTCTGACTTAAATAGAACTTCACAGATTCAGAAATTACAGAGTATATTGCAAGATTATGTAAAAGACTCCCTAACATCCTAAGAAGGTACTAGATCCACAGTGACTACTTCTACGATGGTAATATAAGTGTTTAAGAACATAGGCTTTGGAAACAAATAGCCCTGGAGGTTGAAATTCTGACACTGCTACTAACAGTATTTACAGTAATCTAGTTTTTGACCCTAGTACACTTGCCTGGAAAACTGTTAATATTTCTCCGATTTGGGAGAGAGGATGATTAAATTAGATAATGCATTCAACAATGTACAGTGTGGAATGCAGTAGACTCAGGTTGGCTCCAACGGCTCCCATCAACTGAAAAATGTTTCTCAAATGCCTAAAACCATGTTTGTGATTCCTTTTGGCATCTCATCACGTACATATATTTATGAGAGAAATAATCATGAGACAGTTTAAAATGATCTCTCTCCCTTTTTTTCTTTATATATTTTTCTCATTAAGACACATGCCATAAGATACTTTGAGTGTTTAAAAAGTGAAATAGCACAACAGTGTATTCCAATTCCAAAGTGCTTAGGGACAGTGAAGTCCTCAGGATTTTAAACTGAATTAATTTGTATCAGTAGTTTCAGTGTGAATAGCAAATAGACAAGTATTAAAAATTTGCATGGAAATCTTTGAAATAGTTTGAAGAAGAGAAATGGAAAAATTAGCCACACCAAAGGGTTCAAGAGCTAAGTGACAACATGTGGTCCAAAAAAAATATGACAAGACAAAGGAAGCTCTCTTAACTGACCTTGTTTCCCCAGGTCAGCCAATGATCTCCACTCCTATAAATAAGCTAACAGATGCCCATGGCATGTGGATTACTTATGGCCAGGAAGCTACTCTCTATTGTACTCATGCATTTTTGTTCTCACTAGCTGAATTCTATTGTTATTAAGACACTGGGTCTGTCCCCAACCTGTAATTTACATAACTGAGTAAACTATTAGGTAAATAAGTGAAATTAAAGAGGGTTATTGCATGTACGAAAACTAAAGAGTTTTTCTTTTTTTTTTTTTTAAGATTCAAGCCTGTTCTCAAATTTAGTGTGAAGCAAATAAATATAAAAAAGATTGGGGGGAAAACCCATATAAAAATCTAGCAGATTTCTTTTTACATACTGTTTGAAAGTATCTATGAGCTTGCTCTGCTAATGAAAACTAAACTTAAAGTTATACTGGATGAACCATGGCATGGTGCTCAAAATCAGTGGATTCATACACAAACAGAAGCTTCAGCCTTATGGTGAATTAGTGGCAAGTAAATACATATTTACTTATTTTTTAAAAATTTATTTGAAACGCAGAGTTAAAGAGAGAGGGAGAGAGTTCACTCCCCAAATGGCTGCAATGGCTGGGGCTGGGCCAGGTGAAGCCATGAGCCTGAAACTACAAAAGGACAAAGAGATTAAGTTTGCCTAAGGTCATAAGATTTAGGGATACCTAATTTTACCTCTAATATTCTTCGAAAAGATACATAAATGGCCAATAATCACATGAAAAGATGTTCAACATGATGAAAGGTTCAGGAAATGTACATCAAAATCACGAGATTATCACTTGACCCCTCATTAGGATGGCTATAACAAAAATAAAAAAGACAATTTCAACCAAAAGTAATGAGTGTTGGTGAAGGTGTGGAAAAATTAGAACCCATGTGAACTACTGGTGGAAATGTAAAATAATGCAGCTTTTGAGGAAAAATAGTATGGCAGTCCTCAAAATATTAAGCACAGAATGACTTCATTATCTAGTAATTCTACTTTTTGGTGTAGACCCCAAATAATTGAAGGTACGAAGTTGAATAGATATTGTACACCAGTGTTCACAGTAGCATTATTCAAAAGCCAAAACATGGAAGCAATCCAAGTGTCAAATCAGTAGACAGATAAACAACATATGGTATGATGGAATGTTACTGTTTTAAAATAGAAAATTTTTATTTTAAATTTATTTATTTATTTGAAAGACAGCATTACAGAGAGAAAGAGAGAGATTGAGATAGACTGATCTTCTATCCGCTGGTTCACTCTCCAAATAGCTGCAATGGCTAGGGCTGGGCCAGGAGCTTCATCTAGGTCTCCTACATGGGTACTGGGGCCCAGGCACTTGGGCCATCCTCCGCTGCCTTCCCAGGTACAATCTTAGGGAGCTGGATTGGAAGTGGAGCAGCCAGGACTCATACAGGCACCCATATGGGATGTTGGCATCTCATTGGTGGCTTAACTTGCTACTAACACTGGCCCCAGGAAATTCTGATACATGCTACAACACAGATAAACTTTGAGGACTTTATGCTAGTGAAATAAACCTACCACAAAAAAGCAAATATATGATTCTACTTATAATAGGTACCCCTAAAATTCAGAGACAGAAAGTAAAATGGTTTCCAGGACCGGAAGGAGTAGGGAATGAGGAATTACATAATGGGTATAGAATCTTAGTTTTGCAAGATAAAAACAGTTCTGGGGAGTGGTTGTACAATGATTTGAATGTACTTACCACCTAACTGTACATTTAACAAATTGTTAAGATGGTAAACTTTATGTGTATTTTATCACAATTTTAAGAAAGCCTACAGACCAGCAGTTTTCAAACTTTAGAGGGCAACAGAAGTTATTAAAATACAACTTATTGGGCTCTAACTCTAAAATTTCGAGGTTCAGTAGGTTTGTGATGAGGCCTTATTATTTGCATTTTGAACAAGTTCTAAGACGAAACCACACCAGGTCCAGAAAGGACAATTTCAGAAGCACATTGGTCTATAATTATAGACCAATGCTGGCTTTTTCAACATAAAACCAGTGATTTGCCATAAAAAGCCACCAAGATGATTCCTTTTTAGCTAAATGAGAATTTTAGAGAAGGAAGCTCTTGGTTTCTACCATTTACCTGATGTTCATGCTTAACATTTCATGAACCAAGTACCCTTGTACTTGGATGACTCCACCTACTTTTTGAGACTTTTTTCTTTTTTTAAAAAGATTTATTATTTGGAAAGTCAAAGAGAGCGATCTCTCATCTGCTGGTTCACTCCCCAGATGGCCACAACAGCCCATGCTGGGCCAGGCCAAAGTCAGGAGCTGGCAGCTTCATCTGGGTCTCCCGCATGGGTGGCTGAGGCCCACATAGGTGGGCCATCTCCTGCTGCTTTCCCCAGGTCACTGGCAGGCAGCTGGATAAGAAGTGGAGCAGCAAGTACGTGAACCAGTGCCCATACAGGCTGCAGGCATTGGAGGCAGAGGCTTTACCTGATACACCGCAATGCTGGCCCTGAGACTTTCTTATCTGTTCACAGAAAGCCTTTTATTTAATGAGTTCAGAAAACTAAAGTAGGTAATAGGCAATAGCTTTATGCAGTACAAATGATACACTTGGGAATATCTGCCATGAAATCCTGGAGAAGTAGGCTACCAAGAATGCTTTAAATGTATCTTTCATAAAAGTTATTTTAAACTAGTAAGTTCCTATTAAGGAATTTTCTCCCCCTACAGTGTCTGCAGAAACTCAAGACTTACCCATTTCATAATTGGAGCCCAGAAGAAAACTGTGCGGGGACCTGGGAAAAAAAAGGAATAGTCAAAAATAAATCAAACATTTTATACGTCTTCTAACAGCCATCACCAAATTTCAAACAGCCAAAGATTTATCAATCAATTTCTAAGCATGCTTGCTATGCTCTCTGCATACTTTGTTCTTAACATTTATAATGACAATATCACTCTTTCTCACAAGATGTCATGATCTCCTTGTTGATTATTCAGTTTTGTGATGTGTTAAAAATTAGTGAAAAGTATAATGGAGATGGTTTTCAAAACCATTGCCAGTGCTTTGCCTTGATGAAGAAACTTAGTTCAGTCACAGATAATCTTCAAATAGGGGAAAATTTCACATTCTTGAATTTTAGTGATATATGTGGAAATTCACTACTTTATTAATATTTATAGCTTTCAAAACATTCAGCATATGCATTCCACTGAAAGTTTTTACAAAATTCAACACAGTCTAGTAGAAAAATTGAGTGAACCTAATTTTAAAATTTACATGAGAAACAGGAAAGCCAAGATTTCTAAGCTTCTTAATTAGCAGAATTCTTGCTTTAGTCACCCTGATACCCATCTGCCTTGTGCAAAATGCTACATAAATGTATAAAAGATTGAAAGCAACTCTGGTTTCTTAGATAACTTAGAATCTGAGAGCATGATGTCTCAGAGCTGCGAGGAAACTCAGAGATCATCTAATCCAAGCTCTCCCTTCTGTCGAGAAGACTCAGAGGAGCTCCACAGCCTCCACTCCAGTCATGGAGCCAGGAAGCAGGAGATTGTGACAGTAGCCTAACGTTCTCAAATTCTCAACTGGCCACTCTGAACTCTTCCAGATCATACACTTCTTTTAACCTTCAGCGGACACAGTGAGATGAAAGAAACAGACTCTGTCCGTGGGGATTTAAAACATACCCAAGTATGCTGCTGAGTCCAACATTTACCACTTAATATGTCATCTATGTTCTTTCACACTGGTTCAACAAAATATATTTATTCACAAACAAATTAAGCAATTTTATGTCACACAACAGTGATTTACATACCAAGCGATTAGCTTCCTATTATATCCGTGACTATTGATGGCTGCCTTAATATTCCATTTTAGTTTGCAAGAACAATTTGCCTTTATGAGTCACAAAAATCATATCTAAACTGGCATCAATTTCTAAGTATAACATATTTTACTTCTTTTCATCTGCTCTCAACTAATACTTCTCAATAGCATTAGCAGGTGAAGATGCATTTATCCATTTCCTCCTCAACACGTGAGCATTCAGTCTTACTAATAACAGGAAGTATTCCTGTTCTTCTGTTCTTAAAGGCTTAACTAACACTTAAGAGAAAAATCGAGCTTGTCTATGTCAGTAGTGCAGCAGAGTGATCAAGGATGCAAGAGAGATGCTGGTGGTGGTGGGGGTGCCATAAAGGCAATCAATCCCAACCAGGCTGCCTGTATGTGTAGTGGTCAGGGTAGCCATGGTGCTCCAGAGTTCCTCTCATTGTCAGAATTCAGGGTAGGGAGCTGATGGGCAACATGGGAAAAGCATGTTCAGAGTGGTGGCACATTCACAGCCATGGGAATGGGCATCTAATGCCAACCACAGCAATGGTTGCCCACCACGTCTTCACCTTCCCATCAAAGTCTTTGAGAAAAGAATTAAATCTATTTTTTTAGAAAGGTAGAATAAACTAAATAATGAGCTAAGTTAAGAATCAGTTGTGGTTCTACAGACAAATCATTGATTCACCCATAAAAATTACTGCATGATCTGGTGTACCAAGCCTGAGAATATGTTGGTGAATGAAACACTATCCTGGCCTTTAATGATCTAAGAGCATAAAGGCTGTGTAAGTAAAATCAAGACCAAAAGCCATATAAAAACATTCTAGGGGAATGAAATTCTCAAGTACTTTCATCAAAACCATATTACTATTTTATATTTATGTAAAACCATTATCCCAAGTGAAAATGAACTCAAAGAATACACTCTTTTGGGGGGGTGTTTTTTGGCTGAATTTCTATCAAAAGTAGTTGGTTAACTGTAAGATTAAGCAGAAAAATTGGGAAAATGTAAAAATGGTAGCTATTTTCTCTCTCTCTCTCTCTCTTTTTTTTTTGACAGGCAGAGTTAGCGAGAGAAACACAGAAAGGTCTTCCTTCCATTGGTTCACCCCCAAAATGGCAGCCAGGGCCAGTGTGCTGCACTGATCCAAAGCCAGGAGCCAGGTGCTTCCTCCTGGTCTCCCATATGGGTGCAAGGCCCAAGCACTTGGGCCATCCTCCATTGCACTCCTGGGCCACAGCAGAGAGCTAGACTGGAAGAAGAACAACCAGGACAGAAACCCGGCGCCCCATCTGGGACTAGAACCCAGGGTACCAGTGCTGCAGGCGGAGGATTAGCCAAGGAGCTGTAGTGCCAGCCTGTAACTTTTTTGATTAACCTGCTATCATAGTGTCAGCTATTACTTGACTTCATTATTAAGTGATAGCAGTGTTATTCATTTTGGTATATTTCACAATTTGCTATAGTTTTTGATGCTTTTTCACTTCTCTCAAATTATTTAAATTATCCTTAGGGATAAATTTATTAATTCAATGTGATTTTAATACACTAGATTAAAAGTAGATTTTAAAACCTACTACAAAGTTTCGACACTGTGGCGTAATGGATAAAGCCACTGCCTGCAGTGCTGGCATCCTATATGGACACTGGTTTAAGTCCCGGCTGCTCCACTTCCGATCCAGCTCTCAGCCCTGGTCTGGGAAAGCAGTGGAAGATGGCCCAATTCCTCCCGCATGGGAGACCAGAAGAAGCTCCTGGCTCCTGGCTTTGGATTGGCGCAGCTCTGGTTGTTGTGACCAATTTGGGAGTTAACCAGCAGATGGAAGACCTCTGTCTCTCTCTCTCTCTCTCTCTCTGCCTCTCCTTCTTTCTCTGTGTAACTCAGACTTTCAAATAAATAAGTAAACCTTAAAAAAATACTAGAGTACACCTTATTCTACTATATTTAGAATAAATACGTATAAGTACTTATTCTACTATAATTAGTGTACTAATTATAAGTGTACTAATTGTAAGCTACTGGCTAAATATTATTTGTATTTTTATCCCTATCACCTAGTAGAATGTTAAATAATGGCCACAACAGCTGGGGCTTGGCCAGGCTGAAGTCAGGAGCCTGGAACTCCATCTGGGTCCCACACATAGGTGGCAGAGGTCAAAATTCTTGGGGCATTTTCTGCTGCCTTTCCAGGTGTGTCAGCAGGGAGCTGGATCCTAAGTGGGATCATCCAAGACTCGAACCAGTGCTCCAATATGGGATCCAGCTTGCAGGTGGCAGCTTAACCCTCTGTACCACAATGATGGCACAGAATCAGTTTATATTAACTAGTATCACTCTTATATGAATTAATTATGCATGGGTATACATAATATATGCAAATAATACACAATATATGCACATGTATATAATATATAATGAACATATATGCAAATAACTTTAAGATATGATAAAAATCAAGTTATTTTTGTCAACCTGATACTTAAATATTGACTTCTGGTTTACACTTTTAAGTGTTTTAAAATAAATTTGCTGATTTCCTATTTTAATCCTAAAGTGTTTCCACTGCAAGTATAGTCTTATTTTCTCAGTCTTCAAAGGGGCTGAATATTATCCAAACACTAGGTCATGGCACAAACTTTGTCTTTTCCTCATGGGCCAAAAAAAATTTTTTTTTAAAGATTTATTTATTTACTTGAAAGAGTTACACAGAGAGAGGAGAGGCAGAGAGAGAAAGAGAGAGAGAGAGAGAGAGGTCTTCCATCTGCTGGTTCACTCCCCAAATGGCTGCACCGGCTGGAGCTGAGCCGATCTGAAGACAGGAACTAGGAGCCCAAGGGCTTGAGCCATCTTCTATTGCTTTTCCAGGCTATAGCAGAGAGCTGGATCAGAAGTGGAGCGGCCGGGACTCTAACTGGTGCCCATATGGGATGCCAGCACTGCACGCGGCAGCTTAACCTGCTACACCACAGCACCGGCCCCCGACTTTCAGAATATATATTTATAATGATAATTTTGCCAAGTTTTAGTTCTAGTTAGTGGTCTCAACCAAGGGTTATTTTTGGCCCCCAGGGCATTTGGTAGTGTGTAGAGACATGTTTAACTGTCACAAGGGTGAATGTATTGGTATTGCCATCGGTGGGCAGAGGTCTGGGATTTTGTGAAACATCCAATCATGGGCAGGACAGTTCCCCACAGCTACGAAGCATCCTCCTCAAAATATGTTAACAGTGCTTTTAAGAAACTCTGGCCTGGGCAGACTGGTAAAGCCATCAAAAATTCATGCAGTTTCATGTCTCTACACTTTAGTCTATGCTGCCCCCTCGCAATATCCGGGCTTGTCTTCATCTGACTAATTCCTAAACTTCAAAAATTCATCTGAGGTTTCATCCCTCGAGGAAGCCTTCTTTAACAAGTTAGGCTAAATGTTCCTCTGTGAACTAACAAAGTAGCCTGTATATCCTTCCATTGTTTTCCGCACTAACTAAAATGTTTATACACCTGTCACTTTGCCAGACAATTAAGATCCTTAAAGACAAAGCCTATTTTTAAATTTTCCACGACAAATAATAAATATTTGTCCAGAGAATTGATTTGGATTAACTATATCCAGGATAGATACTAATCAAAGATATTAAACAATACTAGGTCTCACCCAGCTTTTCCTTGATACCACTAAATCTTCACAGCTAGAATGTGCTATTTACTTATCTTCAGGGCTATCAGGTTCTCTTTATACAAGAGCTATACTAGACTTTCACTTGTTAGTTAAACACTGTCCATGAATTTGACACCATAAGGTGCTAATTCTATAAGCCAATCTTTTCAAACTACCTGGTAATTTAATTTACATTGAGCTTCTGGGATTCCAATCACCACACCTACTTTATTTTTCTTTGTCATGCAGTTTCCGTATCATACAGTGTCAGTTACTAAGTTTATTCTTTATCCCTGCATGAAGCTTGACTTTCATCATTTTATCACTCAAAGGTAAGCTATATATTATTCATCCTTATACTGAACTCTTTGGCAGATTCCTTTCTTCCTATTTCAAAACTGACCTTTGGGGTTAAAAACAGTCAAGCTTTTCAGCAGGTTTGCTAGTAACTAATTTACTCAATTGCTCCAAGCTAGGTGAGAGTTTAAAAATGCTAACTGCTTTCACTCTCTACCCCCAATCATATCAAACAAGGACAAAAAAGACTTTAAACATGAAATTGCAGCTTCTGGAACCTGAATCAAGAGAAATATTTTAGTTAGTGAATAGTTTTAAGCTAAGAAAATAAATATTATGTTAATCTAACAACTGCTAAGTCCTAAGAAAAATATCAGGAGCAAATCTAAAAAGCATCTTAAATTGTGAATTTTTCTGAGATACCAGAGGATAATGATAAAAGCAAACAAGTTGTATTTTCCTGTTAAAGAAAAAGAAAGAAGGAATGACTAACAAATACATGTGATCATACAATGGACTAAAAAAATTTCTAAGAAAATTTAATATACGCTTTTGTTTTATCATAGCTAGTTATTGTTTACCTTGAGAGTAAATGGTTAAGCTAAAACAAATTTGAATGTGTATGAATTTAGATATAGAGATGTCTTCCAGAAAACAGCAATCAATCAATCAACTGTGGCTACGACAGAGATGAGACATCCCAACTTACAAAACGTTTAGAAACAGGATCAGTGTTACATGTGTTATTCTAGACTGGAAAAAAAAGTTAATGCTCTTTACATTAGCATAATTCTCATGAGAGAGCATAAACGCAGATGAGATAATACCTTTATATCGGTAAAAGCAGAAGCACAAACTAACTGAGTACCTGGCAAACAGTCACTATGATAAAAGGAATCTCTACTCTTGGAAGTTGAAAAAGGCCTAAAATGCTGACAATTTAGAAAAGCAAAAAAGAATTCAAAAACTAGACACATACATATTTAAAACTCTGGGGCTGGCATTCACTGTGCTGCTGAGGGTAAGGCCCTGTGATGCTGGCATCCCTTATCAGAGTGCAGGTTCCAGTCCTGGCTGCTCTGCTAATTAGCTCCCTGCTGATGCACCCCAGGGACAGGGAAGAGGGGAGGGGAGCAGCCCAAGTACTTGGACCCCTGCCACCCATGTGAGGGACCCAGATGGAGTTCCAGGCTCCTGGCTTCAGCCTGGCCTGGTTGCCACTATTGCAGCAATTCAGGATGTGAACCAATGGATGGAAGATCTCTCCCTCTTTCTCTGCCTGTACCTCTCTCTCTCACTCTGCCTTTCAAACAAATAAAATTAATCTTAAAAATTAGCTTTTTAAGCTTTTGTAATATTTTCAAATATAGTAAAAAATACAGGGAATAATGTAATGGTTCTTTTTTTTCAATTAAAGATTTATATATTTATTTGAAAGAGTTTCAGAAAGAGGGAGACAGAGAGCTCTTCCATCCGCTTGTTCACTCCCCAAATTCAACAACAGCTGGCCCAGGGCCAGGCTGGAGCCAGGACCCAGAAGCTTCCAGGTCTCCTATGTGGGTGCAAGAGCCCAAGCACTTGAGCCATCCGCCACAGGAGCCAGGAATCCAACCAAGGGGCTCTGATGAGGTAAGTTGGGGGTGGAGGGAGGTCTTAACTGCTGGGCCATGCATCCACCCAGGATATTTTTAAAGTTGTAACTTCACAGAAGTTGAGAAGTTCTGTAAGTGAATATCACAGCCAAATAGTAACAGATAAAAATATTCGAACAAAAGAAGAAAACTAGTTTGCCTTATGAACCCGGTGAATGTATTGATTAAAAAAAATACATTTACTTTCTAATTTCTCTGTGAAAGATTCCTGCTAATGATATATTACATGAATTCTACCCAGAAATTAGGTCATTTATTGTATACATATGATTGTCACCCTAAGGAAAGACTTCCTTCTTAGAACACAAGATGTAATTTTTACACACACACACACACACACACACACATATTTAGAAACACTGAATTGAGGCCGGCGCCGTGGCTCAACAGGCTAATCCTCTGCCTTACGGCGCCGGCACACCGGGTTCGAGTCCTGGTTGGGGCACCGGATTCTGTCCCGGTTGCCCCTCTTCCAGGCCAGCTCTCTGCTGTGGCCAGGGAGTGCAGTGGAGGATGGCCCAGGTGCTTGGGCCCTGCACCCCATGGGAGACCAGGAAAAGCACCTGGCTCCTGCTATCGGATCAGCACGGTGCACCGGCCGCAGCGCGCCGGCCGCGGCGGCTATTGGAGGGTGAACCAACGGCAAAGGAAGACCTTTCTCTCTGTCTCTCTCTCTCACTGTCCACTCTGCCTGTCAAAAATAAAAAAAATAAAATAAAAAAAAGAAACACTGAATTGAAGTACTCAATCTGTCTCAATGTGAAAATAAAGTTTCTTACTAAATGGTTAAGGGGTCATAAATCACCATCTTTCCATGACCTTTTCCCTTGCTTTTCACACTGTTCCACTAATGGTTTGTTCCTTTTTAACATCCCTTAGTTCCTGTTATTATGCAAGCCCACCTGTTCACTATCATATGACAAGCTACATGGAAATCCTTAGTCTTTGATGACAGATCCTGACTGCCAAAAGACATTTTTATTTGTGCTAAAGCTAGTTCTGATATAACACTAAGAACATGACTGTTTCATCTTCTTATATTCCACAATGCCTGGAAATAGCTATCACTCACTCATAGTATCAAAAACGTTATGAACATATAATGTTTTTTAAAATGTTGAGGGAAAACAGGCTTTAGTTTGAAATTCTGAAGTAGGGGCCAGTGTTGTGGCGTGGCGGGTTAAGTCACTGCCTGCAAAGCCAGCGTCCCGTATTTGATCCAGGTCCCTGCTAACACACCTGGAAAAGTGGCAAAGATGGTCCAACTGCATAGGTGCCTGCACCCCAGTGGGAGACCTAGAAGAAGCTCCTGTCTCTTGGCTTTGGCCTGGCCCAGCAAAGGCCAGTAACACCATCTGGGGAGTGAACCAGCAGATGGAAGCTCTCTCTCTCTCTCTGTAACTCTCCTTTGAAACAAATGAATAAATAAATCACACACAAAAAAAATCCAAAATAAATAACAGGTGAATAGACTAAATCAAAGCCCAGAGGTGAGACTACTCTCAATACTGAATACCTCAACCGTCTTCTTAGTTGATTGTCTAATGACATTCTCTTTTTCATCAATATCTCATAGCTGTAATTGAAACTGTCTGTCCAACTATTTTGTTCTTATCCCTTAATTTTAAGGTAAATAGCTCATACTTTAGAAAATATTATATGTATATTCGATATTAGATTTAAATATTTAGAATATATTAAATGTTTTAAAAATATATATTCACAGGGCTGGCACTGTGGAGCAGCAAGTTAACGCTTTGGCCTGAAGCACCAGCATCCCATATGGGTGCCAGTTCTAGTCCCGGCTGCTCCTCTTCTGATCCAGCTCTCTGCTATGGCCTGGGAAAGCAGAAGATGGCCCAAGTCTTTGGGCCCCTGCACCCATGTGGGAGACCTGGAAGAAGCTCATGGTTCTGGATCGGTGCAGCTCTGGCTGTTGCGGCCATCTGGGGAGTGAACCAGCGGAAGGCACACCTCTCTCTGCCTCTCTGTAACTCTCCCTTTCAAATAAATAAATAAATTAAAAAAAAAACTATATGATCATATACACTGGTCATTTATTTGATACACATTCGGGTTTATATATAATGAAAAATACATATTTTGAAGTTAGTTGTATTCAGTTATGAATATTTATGATAAACATAATCCTTTATGAACAATTCACATTGGTTGATTTAATATTTTTATTTTTAAAAAAAATCTCTTCCATGTCTTTAAAATAAAAAATAAGAATCAATTTCCTTACCTACCTAGGAAAAATGTAAATATTCTCCTAAGGACTTTAAAGTAACTTCTCCTGTCCGAGAGAGAACAGCGTAAATGTAGAGGATGATACAGCAGCAGCACATTAGGCTCTATTCTAAGCTTCACAGAACTGATTTTTTTAAAAGCTCTTCCAGTTAAGCCAAATATAATTCAATAAAGGCAAAACAGCGGTGAGCTAAAATGCTGCAGTTCAGAGAGATGTCTTCTGAGCTAACTTATCCAAAGGATAGTTTTTAGACTCTTTACAGTAGGGGTCTTCTAACTTCTTTTGAACATTAAAAAAAAAATACTAACATTAAACATTAAAAAAATCTAACATCAAAAAAATAGAGCTCATGTATCTATACATATGGCTACACATTCATAAACTACTAACTGTTCTATTTTATATTATAAAATACACTAGGAAAACTCCAAAGGATGAAAAAACAGTCAGCATTTCCAGCAGTTCTACTGTCTTTCCTTCCATTCCCGTGTTTTACTTTATGTATCCCATCTGACCTATTCACTCCATTTTAGAGCTTGCAGTTACAATGAAACGACACTCCTCCACCAAGAATGTGTTTTCTTCCTACTGCCCCCTACCCTGACTGAACTCTTCAGTAAACATTGGGAAGTAAACACTGAGCAACCCAAGTTCAAGGTTATTTCTGACAAATATCTAGAGAGCAGCTATGCAACTGGTTAGTGCAGAGTTGCGGGCTTTTATAGTCAGTCAGGTGGGGAGTGTATGACATCAGCACATGTGAGTTGAGTAACTTGACAAGGGCACACATTTACCTAGAATTCTATTCTTCCTCTACACAGGCAGATCTTGATGGGCCAAGAACAACACATGGGCAAATAGATGAAGCAGGCCTCAAAATTCTGGGCCACAAGTCAAAGGCTCAAACTACAAGAGATACTCAATTTAATACATATCTACATAGAAATATAACATTTGTAAAAAAAGATTTATTTATTTGAAAGGCAGAGTTCGGGGGTGGGGGGGGAGAGGAAGAGAGAGAGAAATTGATTGATTTTCCATCTACTGGTTCAGTCCCCAAATGGTTGCAGCCAGGAGTCTGAACCCCTTCCTGGTCTCCCAAGTGGGTGACAGGAGCTCAAGTACTCTGTTGCTTTCCCAGGTACATTAGCAAGGAGCTGGATGGGACATGGAGCAGCCAGGATTTAAACTGGTGCTTATATGGGATGCGGCAGCTTAACTTGCTGTGCCACTGCACCAGCCCCCAAAACATATTCTTGTTACCTGTCTAGACACACTAGTCAGTGATAAAATAAAATCTCAAAAATTTATAAATCAGTAATGTTTGATTTCTGACCCTTAGTATTTTACCTTTCCATATCTTTTTTTTTTTGAGATTTACAAAGATTTATTAGACTCAAAGACCTCCAGCCAGAATGCCATGGAGGGGGGCTCCAAGAGAGGGAAAAAACCCAAAGGGCCCCGTGGCACTGGGATTTTTAAGTACAATTTTGAAGGAAAAAAACCTTGATAATCAGGTTGGCGTTCAGTTACTAGGCCGGGAGCATATCCTTAAAAATGCCTGATAGGTGAATCTAGTTTCAAGTTTAAACAATGATTCAACAGCAAACATTGTTATGTAAAACAGCATGCAAAAGTCCTTAAATATTCACTCTGGACAACTACTGGAGCAATAATTAGCATTTCCTCAGATTTTACTCAATACCAATGAGTCAGCAGTTATTTTTATCATACTTCTTTATTAATAAAATTGGAGTGCTTACGACTCTTCAGCATTCATAAGTCTGCCAGTGAAAGTGCAAGCATGGTGCTACTCCGTTGACAGCCACATCACTGAACCCTTGCGAGAGTCCTTAAAAGGTCATAATTATCACCCCCATTTTATAGACTAGAAAACTAAGACTTGGGAACGTAAGGTCAAGGTCACCTAGCCAAGACTCAAACCTAGATCTGTTTGGTTTCTATGCCTGTGTTTCTTCTACCACACTGAAATGGGATTGAAATAGCCAGACCAATCCAAGTGTGCCCAGGTGAAATGCACAATGTGCTCTCCATTCTGAAAGGGGAGTCAAGTGCTCTAAGCAAAAATTACAGGCAGCCACAAGCGAAGCCTTTGGACAAGAACAATGGAGACTGCCTTCCCATTCCCTGTTTCTCCTCTACCAGAGCTTAGGAAGGTCGGTGCTAACTCCACACTATTCAGAGGACTCCGTAATGTCCTGATGATTACGAAGCAGAGCCCAATCCTCCCTCTGAAAAACCTTTGCCACAAAACACAGCACTATCCCCCCAAATCGACTGCTATATAAAAAAACCAAGAGGTAAATGAACTTCATTAATCACCAAGTCTCCGTGAAGAGCTGTTTTATGGTGTATTCCGTCTTGCAGTAGGCAACACTAAGGGTTAAGCTACGGTCTGAAGGTGCAGTTCACTTCGTTATCTAACTGGAAATCA
Organism: Sylvilagus floridanus; assembly: GCA_949820135.1. NCBI lineage: Eukaryota > Metazoa > Chordata > Mammalia > Lagomorpha > Leporidae > Sylvilagus > Sylvilagus floridanus. Next base: position 129,353,824 of record OX463225.1, read on the forward strand.
GATTTAGTAACTAGCTGACTCCGGAGAGCGGCTGCGGAGTCAGAGAAGCGGGGGACCCCGGACACCGACCGGGGACTACAGATTTACCAAGTAGGGGGGAAAGCCACTTTTGGGGAGAGGGGCACGTCCCTCTTCCCATTCAAAACACAGTTTCTCGTGTGCTGAGCTGGGGGGAGACCTCAGGATACAGAGGTCTGGAATAAAGAGCCGGGTGAGCATTATTCGCTCAGCCACGGGCGCCCTGTGTCCCCGTGGGACAGGTGAGGGAACGCGGAGTGTGGCATTCGCGCGGATCTGCCATTCCGCCCAAGGTCACACCTATGGCAAGCGGGAGAGGGGACTCACGCCGGGTCCGACCGGCACACCCGAGGGCAGACTGAGGCACGCGGGCCCACGGCCAGAGCAGCGGCGCCCGCGCCCTCTGCTCCGCACGCCGCGGGGCGACACCCCCACGCCGCGGCGAGGCGAGGCTCTCCCGCGGCCGCCGGCGTGCAGGGGCCCAGATGTGGAGGCCGGGGCCGGGCTGCAGCGGCGCCCGCGAGCGCGCTCGCCACAGAGGTGCGGAAGGGCGCCGCCCGCGAGCCTCCCGCGGGCGGGGAGCCGCGGGATGACAGAAGGGGAAACGCCAAGGGCGCACAGGGGCTGCGGGATGCCGCCAGCAGCACAGGTACCGGCGGGTCTCTGAAAGGCGCCTTTTGGAGGGAGCGGAAAAGGTCTCGTGGGGGAGCCAGGCTGGGGCCATTACCTGCCGGGTGGTTGTACAACGGCCTCAATTTCTCGGGCAGCATCAGCTCCACTTTATCCAGGAGCCGGTGGTAGGTGGCCCGCAGGCCTCGGGCGCCGGCGGCTGACATGTCGGCCGCCGAGTGATCGCGGGCAGCCGGGTGGGAGCGTCGCCGTGTCCTCGCTCCTGGCTGACAACGAAGGGCAGCTCGTCCCTCTCCCTTGCCACAGCGCCTCGCGTCGGCTTTGCACCAGGGTGCCCTTCGCCGCGGCTCGCCTGCCCCCGGGCAAACCAGCCAGGGGCCCGCGCCCGGAGAGGGCTCAGGGGGCGGAGGCTGCGGGACGGCCCGCCCAGGCCCGCCTCCTGCCCTCCGCCGAGGGAGCGGGAGGAGGAGTCATGGCAACAGGTGTCAGAGGGATTGCCTCACCGAGGCGGCCCAGCGCCCCGCAGGCAGCGCGCTTGCGCAGGAGGAGCGGCCCGCCGCGATTGGCTCGCCCCGCCGTGTGGGCGGGGCCGAACGGGCCCCTCGCCTTCTCCTTCCTGCCCTCGAAGCCATGTTGGAGTAGGGAAAGTGAAGCTGTACTTGCTCTCTCATGCCCCATCGCTCGGACTATTGGAGGCCCGTAGTTAAAATGGGCTTTTCGGGCCTTCCGTGCCCCAACTAAAGATGACGCCGCACATCAGCTCTTGGCTTCCTTTGACCCGAGACGCGTGAACGAGACTACACCTCCCAGCGGCTTCTTTCTCTACTCCTCTTCCATCCATAGAGAATTAAGAACTTGGCTAGAGTGGCCTGAAGCCCCTTTTCCTGGGTGAGGGCAGCCGTGACGCACCGCGGCCTCAATCTCGGGGGTGGTCGTTATCTCGCGAGAACGGCTGGGCGGGGCGGGCGTTCACAGGAGGAGAGGGCGGAGCCCGGCCGCCGCCGCCTCCGCCTCCGCCTCCGCCTCCGCCTCCTGGGGGAGGGGGGCCGAGGGAGGGGACTGTTGCTGATCTCTGGATGTTCTGGGTAGTCTGAGGAGGAGAGTATGAGGCGAGCTCCGGCCCGGGCGCGGCCGGGCTTCGGGGGCTGAGGCGCCGCTGCCGCCGCCGCCGCCGCCATCTGACTCGCTGCGCCCGCGAGCCCCGGCGCGCGGATGGTGCCGGTGCGGCTCGGGTGTTGATCCGCCTGTCCCCTCCCCCCCTCCCCTCCCCCACGCGGTGGTCTCCCCTTCGACCCCGGCCCCGGCGGAGCCATGTCTCGGGGCGGCTCCTGCCCACACCTGTTGTGGGACGTGAGGAAAAGGTCCCTCGGGCTGGAGGACCCGTCCCGGCTGCGGAGCCGCTACCTGGGTGAGCGGGGGCCCTGGGGCGGAGGCGCCGAGGTCGCCGCCCCGAGGTGGGGGAGGGGGCGCCGCCGGGGCTGTTGGAGGTGGGACAGCCCTCGGCACGGGCGCCCCCGGGACTCGGGGGTGCGGAGTGGGCCCCCACCCCCTTGGGCGCGTGCCTCCTGCGGTCGAGCCCCCGCTTGCAAGCTGCCAGCCGCCGCCCTTGCTGGGTTTCGCTGGGGAAGCTCGGGCCGGGGGCAGACGGTGGTGGCCTGGGGAAGGGGTCGCGGTCGCTTGCAGCCCCCGGTCGAAGCTGGCGGAGCGCAAAGTTGGCGCCTCCGCTGTTCTGCAGCGCTCTTGCCCGGCTCGGGCGGCGGGACCCAAGTTGTTGCTGCCCACGCTGCCCTGCGGGCTCCCGAGGGCTTCGGCGTCGCCCGTGCTCGGACCGCCTGCTCCGGGCAGAGCCGCGCCGAGCGCTCCCCGCCCCCGCGCGCCTCCCGGGGCCACTTGCACTGGAGTTCGTTTCGACCGCTTTAAGGTGGTGTAGGGTTTCGCGTTCCTGTTCCCACCCCTGGAAAACACACTTGGCATTTACTGTTTCTTAGTTAAGCTTTCTAAAAACAACCTCCAATACTTGAGAGAACGCTATTCCACTTTTTCGGTGCTTGTTTTGGACTGCACGGTGCTGGGAGGATTCTGGGTCGCGCCCGAGTCGACTGGGGAGTCCAGTAGCTTCCAAATGGACTCGCTTACAGTGAGGGAGTCTGTTTATTTATGTGTTTGTTTGTTTCTTTTTAAATCTGGGCATAAGGCAAACAACATCAAATAAGATCTTTTTCTTTCCAATTTTATCACTTCTTGCTAAGTAAAAGTATTTTTTACTGTGTTTGACTTCAAAAGCGAATGGAGAATAGGAGAAAATGAAATCTCACAGCCCGCAGTTCTGCTTTGTCAGTTATTTGAGAGAAATTAACATGTAACGTAAACATCCTTTCTCGTTTGCTGAGTGACATGAGCACGTGCTGTCTGTAAAAAACATGATCGAAATCCCCCTGCGCCCTTCCATTCTGATTTCACACACCTACCCTGCAGGTCATGTCTCTGGTCCCTGAATAATCTTCCAGATCTTGTCCTTTGTATTCTTAAAGCACAGAGAATGTGTGTGTGTGTGACACAGACCTGACCTGATGGTGGGTGGGTGTGTGTGTGTGTGAGAGACAGACCTGACCTGATGGGGTATGTGTGTGTGTGTGTGTGAGACAGACCTGACCTGATGGTGTATGTGTGTGTGATCTGGCCTGATTGTGTGTGTGTGTGTGTGTGACAGACCTGACCTGATGGGGGTGTGTGTGTGTGTGTGTGACAGACCTGACCTGATGGGGTGTGTGTGTGTGTGTGTGTGTGAGACAGACCTGACCTGATGATGTGTGTATGTGTGTGACAGACCTGACCTGATGGTGTGTGTGTGTGTGAGACAGACCTGACCTGATGGTGTGTGTGTGTGTGTGTGTGTGACAGACCTGACCTGATGGGGTGTGTGTGTGTGTGTGTGTGTGAGACAGACCTGACCTGATGGGGTGTGTGTGTGTGTGTGTGTGTGACAGACCTGACCTGATGGTGTGTGTGTGTGTGTGTGTGACAGACCTGACCTGATGGGGTGTGTGTGTGTGTGTGTGTGTGTGAGAGACAGACCTGACCTGATGGGGTGTGTGTGTGTGTGTGTGTGTGTGACAGACCTGACCTGATGGTGTGTGTGTGTGTGTGTGTGACAGACCTGACCTGATGGTGTGTGTGTGTGTGTGAGACAGACCTGACCTGATGGTGTGTGTGTGTGTGTGTGTGTGAGACAGACCTGACCTGATGGTGTTCTATTGTAAGCATTGCTTTGCCACTTGCTTTTTTTTTTTTTAACACTACATATTAGAGATCCTTCCATGGCCGTAAAAATAGATCCAGTCTTTTTAAGTTATCACAAAGTATAGGATGATGTTTTAAAATGGAATTAAAAAATCATCTTGGTACAGATTTTTTTTAAAATTTTTTTGAAGATTTATTTGTTTGGCAGAGTTACAGAGGGACCTTCCATCCGCAGGTAAATTCCCCAAAAGGCCAAAACTGTCAGGGCTGGGCCAGGCTGAAGCCAGGAGCCTGGAGCTGGGAACTTCTGGGTCTCCGGCCACTTAGGTGGCCGGGCCCAAGCACTTGGGCCATCTCACCCTGCTTCCCCTGGTGGTTTAGCAGGGAGCTGTATTGGAAGTGGACCACCAGGGACTGGTTTTTGGCTCCCATTTGAGAGGACAGCACTGCAGGGGGTGCCTTAACCTGAGCGAATTTTTTAAACTAAAAGATTTTTATTATGGTGCAAAATGAAATCCATGGTATGAGGTGTCATCAGCAACTTCATGGAAAATGTATATTATGAAAAAAGTAACATGGATTTCAAGTTTCTTGTAACAAAATAAACATTTATTTTTGACAGGTCGAGGCAGATCTAGCTCCCTTCTGCTGGTTCATTCTCCAGAAGCCCACAGAAGCCCCGGCTAGGTCAGGCCGAAGCCAGGAGTGGGGACTTAATGTAGCTGCGTCTCAGTGGCAACTCGTTGACCTTTGGTCTGCGTTAGTGGGAAGCTGGAACTGGGACTGGAACCCAAGTGCTGCCATATTGGACGCTGGTGTTTTAACTACCAACTCAAATGCCTGCCCAAAGCCTGCCTTTAAAAATAAAATTTCAAGTCCAAGGATTTTAGGCAGTACACACATTTCTTTTTTAAACATTTCAACATTTACATAATGCAATTGCTAAACATTGTTGGTTAAATGTTATCTTGTTGTATTTCTGTTTGCATTTCTAATAATGAATTACTGCTAATTAACAATACAATTCAGATAGATGAATAGGCAGATTTTCCTGGTAATATTTGCATTTTAAATTCTTTCACCATTAGTATGCATCTTTTGGGTAGTACAGGTTGAACACCCATAATCTTTTTTTTAAAAGATTTATTTATTTGAAAGTCAGTTACACAGAGAGGAGAGGCAGAGAGAGAGAGACAGACAGACAGACAGAGAAAGAGAGAGTTCTTCCATCTGCTCTTTCACTCCCCAATTGTCTGCAACGCTGGAGCTGCACCAGTCTGAAGCCAGGAACTTCTGGGTCTCCCTCATGGGTGCAGGGATCCAACGACTTGGGCCATCTTCTACTGCCTTCCCAGGCCATAGCAAAGAGCTGGATTGGAAGTGGAGCAACCAGGACTAGAACAAGCGCCCATTTGGGATGCCGGCACTTCTGACGCCTCCACTGTTTCACAGCAGATTGTTAACCTGCTAAACCAGCCCCAGCCCCACCCCTAATCTTTAAATCCGAAATGTTCTAGAATCTGATAGTGTGTGTGTGTGTGTGTGTGTGTGTGAGAGAGAGAGAGAGAGAGAGAGAGAGAGAGATATTGATGCTCAGGAAGTTTCAGATCTTAGATTTTAGATTAGGGATACTCAGTGGGTAAAGCATGTTCCAGAATTTGAAAAACTGAAATTGGAAACACTGTTGTTCCTAAGCATTTCAGATAAGGATGTGCAGTTCATGATTTGTAATTGATTTTACTTAAATTGATTAAATACTATCTTTTACATCAAACAAAATTATGGTTTATAAAATATCTTCATGTTGTAGGAATGGATTTGAATAGTTTCCAGTTTGTCATTTACCGGAAAGATGTGTGTGTTTACTTATGACTCTGAAATTTACAAGATTCACCCTTTCTGGTGTTATTTAGGACTAGCATGGATTTAGAAGCTAGGCTGGGGCTTGTAGGCTTTATGAACCTGATCTGAAATCCAGTGTGTGTTTCTAAATTTTCTTCTAGGAACTGCCCAAGTCCAGAGTCAGAGACACCTTCCTGTATGTTTGTTGCAGTTACTCAAGATATTGTAAACCAGCTTTAGAGTGGTGGTTTTGGAATTCAGTGATTGTTATATTCACTTATTAGTTACACATTTCATTTCCATTCTGTAAACAGTTTTAAAAAGGAAAACTTTTTTTTTAAGATTTATTTATGTATTTGAAAGGCAGAGTTAGAACTTCTATCGACTGGTTCACTCTCCAAATGGCTCCTGTGACCAGGGCTGGACTGGGCTGGAGCCAGGGGCTTCTTGTAGGTCTTATACTTGAGGGCAAGGGCCAAAGCACTTTGGCCATCCTCTGCTGCTTTCCCAGACAAGGTAACAGGGAGGTGGAGCAGCTGGGACACAGACCTGCTCTGCCCCAACTCCTGCTCCAGGTAAACATTCGGGATAAAAGATACTGTTACTTCAGTACATTGCCTGTTTCTATTCCTGTTTCTGTCCTTTAGGACAGACTTGCCTACAACTTGAAATTACACTTTCTAACCCTTCTAAATTAAAAGATGTAATTGACAAAGTGATTTTAAGGAACTTAAAGAGAATTGTTTGTTATAATGTAAAATAAAATAAAATGCTTAAATTATGATTAGCCAGTGACAATATTTTGTTGGTGACTGGAATGTCTTTTTGTTTGGAGTTTAGGAACTGTATCCTTTGAACATCACTAGAAGTCAGTATGTATTGAAATGGATAATTTTGTGTTTAGATTACTCTTTTTATTTTTATTTTTTGACAGAGTGGACAGTGAGAGAGACAGAGAGAAAGGTCTTCCTTTTGCCATTGGTTCACCCTCGCTGTGGCCGGCACACCGGGCTGATCCAATGGCAGGAGCCAGGTGCTTCTCCTGGTCTCCCATGGGGTGCAGGGCCCAAGCACTTGGGCCATCCTCCACTGTACTCCCGGGCCACAGCAGAGAGCTGGCCTGGAAGAGGGGCAACCGGGACAGACTCTGGCACCCCGACCGGGACTAGAACCTGGTATGCTGGCGCCACAGGGGCGCCGCACGCGGAGGATTAAATGCCTATTGAGCCGCCACACCTGCTTGTGCTGTATTTCTTTAATTTTGGAATCTCAGTGGAAATTTTAAGATGTGTGGTTTTAGTAGTAAAAAATAACTCAAATATAACAAACGTGAAATAGAATGTGCTGCTGTTTTCATAAGAAAAGACCACTAAATACTTATTAACAATCATAAGAACTACAGAATCTGTGATAGCTCTGCTGTTGGATTTTAGTACCTGCTGATACAAGATTGATCAAATAGAAAGTGCCCAGGAATTCCAGAAGCTTCTGGTAGCATAGAACTTATACAGAAATATTTATAGATCAGTGGTTTTCAGTACATGTATTTTGACCATGATCCACAGTAAAATATGTTTATGTGGCACCGCATGATACAATCAACAAAAATAAAAGATTCTTCAAATGTAAATGTAGCCTTGCTAGATGTGCTGCTTTTTGTCTGTTTCACATTCTTTAAAATGCTGATGTTGATCCAGTAGAATACCCACTGAGGTTTGCAAAACTGCTCTAGAGTGTGCGTATTCTTTTTAGAATTGTTAGCGCTACAGACTTCAGGGTTAGGGTGAATATGGTTCACAAGTATTTGAAGCAGATTAAAAATTTTTTTGTAAACACTGCTGATGGCTAACAAGGAAGCTATAAATAGTGAGACTGTTTACACCCTGAAAAAAATAACTAGAATAAGGCACTTTTAAATCCTCACTTCTTGGGTAAATATTTACAGTGGGATTGCTGCGTTGTATGATAAGTGTCTTTATCTTTGTAAGTAGCTGCCAGACCAAAATACTCGTGCCACACTGCATTCACACTAGTGGTGATGAGACTTAGTTTTCCAGTTGCTCAACTGTGTCATCAGCATTTGGTGTAAGAACTCTTCCTAATTTTAGCCTTTCTAGTAGGTGCGTAGAAGTCTCTCTCTCTCTTTCTTTTAAAATATTTATTTACTTATTTATTTGAAAGGCAGAATTAAAGAGAGATCTTCTGTCTGCTGGTTCACTCCCCAGATGACATGACTGGGCAAAGCTGAAACTAGAAACCTAGAATTCCATCCAGGTCTCCCATGTGGGTGGCAGGGACCCAGGTACTTGGGCTGTTTTCTTCCACTTTCCCAGCTCCCTGGAGCAGAAGTGGAACGAACAGTCAGGGCTGATACTCACATTGGCATTACAGGCAGCAGGTAACCTGCTGTGCCACAACACTGGCCAGAAATCATTTTAATTTACATTTCCCTAATGATTAATAGTGTTGAATCTCTCTTCATGTCTTTTTTTGTCATCTGTGTACTTTGGTTAAGTGTTCAGATTCACCTTTTTAATATTCTTTCTGTATTTTTGATAACAAGTGCTTAGCCAGATAGGTATTTTACAAATATTTTCTCTTTGTTTGTGTCTTGTCTTAAGAGTCTTTCATAGTTAATACATTTTGTGTCTAAGAATCTTTTTTTTTTTTAAGATTTATTTATTTATTTGAAAGTCAGAGTTACAGAGAGAGGAGAGGCAGAGGGAGAGGTCTTCCATCCACTGGTTAACTCCCCAATTGGCCAAGGGCCGGAGTTGTGCTGATCTGAAGCCAGGAGCCAGGAGCCTTGAGCTTCCTCCGGGTCTCCGATGTAGACTTGGGTCATCTTCTACTGCTTTCCTAGGCCATAGCAGAGGGCTGGATCAGAAGTGGAGCAGCTGGGACTGGAACCCGCACCAATATGGGATGCTGGCATTGCAGGTGGCACCGGCTTCACCTGCTATGCCACAGCGCCGGCCCTAGCCCTAAGAATCTTTAATCCAAGGTCACAGAATTTTTTTTTTTTTTTTTTTTTTTTTGTGACAGGCAGAGTGGACAGTGAGAGAGAGACAGAGAGAAAGGTCTTCCTTTGCCGTTGGTTCACCCTCCAATGGCTGCCGCGGTCGGCGCGCTGCGGCTGGCGCACCGCGCTCATCCGATGGCAGGTGCCAGGTGCTTCTCCTGGTCTCCCATGGGGTGCAGGGCCCAAGCACTTGGGCCATCCTCCACTGCACTCCCGGGCCACAGCAGAGGGCTGGCCTGGAAGAGGGGCGACCGGGACTAGACCCGGTGTGCTGGTGCCGCAAGGCGGAGGATTAGCCTGTTGAGCCACGGTGCCGGCCGAAGGTCACAGAAATTTTAACTGTATTTTTTCTTGGAAATTTTTTTGTTTTATTGCTTATATTAAGAACCATGAACAGTTTAAATTTTTATTTATGTTATGGCATTAGGGTTACATTTCATTTATTCACATATGAATGTGCAGTTGGTCTAGCACTATTTGTGAACAGACAATCCTTTTCCGTTTGTGGAAAAAAATCCATTGGACTTACATGTGTAAATCAATTTCTCCACCACATTCCATTGATCTAGGTCTCTATGCCAGTCCATCGTGTGCTTATAGTGAGTGTTAAGGATCATTCTGATTCTTAAACCTTGTGTACCTCTGGTGACCCTCCCCCCAAGTTGTTCTGGGTATCCAGTGTTTTCCTGTTTTCACATAGATTTTAGAACCAGCCTATCGATTTCTACTAACAAGACTTGAAAATATGCTTTATTTCAAGGAGAACGGACATGTTTATAATCTGTGATTATGATTTGTCTCAATGTTATTTATTTAGATATTTGGTTCTCATAGTAATATTTTATATTTTTCATGTTTTTAGTATTTGTAAAAAATTATATTTCTTAAAAATTATATTTCTTTGAATTTTAGTCAGTATAACATTTTATTTATAAATTTTTATTTTCACTTTATTTGGAAGGCAGCGAGACTCGACAAATGGAGATCTTCTGTCCATTGGTTCACTCCCTGATATGTGCAGCAGCCAGTGCTGGGCCAGACCAAAGCCAGGATCCTGGGACTCAGTCTTGGTGTCTATGTGGAGAGCAGGGACCCGAGTACTTGAGCCATCACCCTTTACCTTTGAGGGTGTACATCAGCAGGAAGCTAGAATAGGAAGCAGAGCCAGGACTCCAGTCCAGGCATATGACATGGGCTGTGGGCATCTCAAGTGGCGTGCCAGATGTCTGTCCCTTAGATGATAACTGTTTTTTACATTTCCATATCCAGTTCATTATGGGTGTGTAGACATACAGTTGATTTTCCGTCATTGGCTTAAAACCTCACTAATTCTAATCATCAGTTCTCTCTCTCTCTCTCTATTTTTTTTTTTTAAAAGATTTATTTATTTATTTGAGAGGCAGATTTAGAGGAGAGACAAAAGAGGTCTTCCATACACTGGTTTAATCATCTATTCTGGGGCCACAGGTTCAAGTTCTGGCTGCTCCACTTCCCTAGCTCTCTGGTAATATGCCTGGGAAAGCAGAGGAAGATGGCCCAAGACCTGGATGAAGCTCCTGACTCTTGGTTATGGTCTTTCCCATCCCTGGCTGTTTTGGCTTTTTGGGGAGTGAACCAGGAAGACTTCTCTCTGCTTCTGCCTATCCCTCTCTGTAACTCTGCCTTTCAAATAAATACATAAATATTTTTAAAAATAAATAATTAAAATTTTCTTTTGAGACCTTTTGAAATTTCATGTAGATGATTCTGTCACTGTACATTTTTTTTTTTTAAGAAGTGTACTTATGTATTTGAGAGGCAGAGAAACAGACAGAAAGCTCCCATCTGCTTGTTCACTCCTCAGATGCCTAGGTGGGCCATACTGAGCCTGGGAGCCAGGAACCCAGTCCATGCGTTCATGTGAGTGGCAGGCACCCAGATACTTGAGTCATTACTTGCTGCCTTCCCAGGGTGCACATTAGTAGGAAGTTGGTATCCGGAACAGAGCCTGGACTTCAACCCAGCACTTCAGCTTGGGATGTGGGCATCTTATCGACATAACTGTAAGGCCAGATGCCTGCCCCAGCCACCACATTTTTTTAAAATGTATTTGAAAGTCAAAGTTACATAGAAGCAGAGGGAGGGAGAGGGAGAGAGGGAGGGAGGGAGTGAGTGAGGGAGATATCTTCCATCCTTTGGCTCACTTCCCAGATGGCAGCAACTACTGGGGCTGGGGAAGGCCAAACCTGGAGCCAGGAGCTTCTTCCAGGTCTCCTGTGTGAGTGGCAGGGGCCCAAGAAGTTGGGCCATCTTCTGCTGCTTTTCCAAGGCTGTTAGCAGGGAGCTGGATGGAAGAGGAGCAGCTGAGAATGAGCAGGAGCCAATATGAGATGCCAGCATCGCAGGCAGTTCCAGCCAGCACATATTAAGACAGTTTTATGTTGTCCTTTCCATCTGTGGGTTGGTTGGTTGGTTTGTAAATTCACTGCACAGAACTCCAGTAGAATTGAATGGAAATAGTGAGGATGGATACCCTTGTGTCATTCTTGATTTTAGATGGAAAACATTGTCTTTCACTGTTAACCATGTTATTTTCTAAAGGTTTTTTCTTTCCTAATATTTATTTATTTGAAAGGCAGAGTTACAAAAAGAGAGGGAAAAGACAGAGATCTTCCATCCTGTGATTCACTCCCGAGACATCACAGGCTTGACTTGCTGTGCCATGCTCGTCCCAGCTATGAGGTTTCTGTAGATCCCTTTTATCAGATTCAAGAAGATCTTTTCTGGTTCTAGATTGCTGGCTGTTGAATTTTGTGAAGGTTTTTCTATATCTGTTGAGATATTGTGATTTTTCTTTCAGATTCTGTTAATATGTTATTATTAACATACTGATTGACTTTTGAATGTTGAATCGAAATCAGTTTCTGGGCTGAATCCTATTTGGTTGAGGTAAATCATCCTGTACATATTGCTGTCTTCAGATTTTTGTCAGAATTTTCTGCCTGTGTTCACAAAGGATATCAATGCATACTTTTCCTGTAATATTTTTACCTGGCTTAGGTATCAGGGTAATGCTGATCTCAGAAATTAGTTGGGATATATTCTCCTTTTCTGAAGAGTTTGTATGGAACTGAAATTATTTTTCTTTTTAGAGGCTTAAAACTCTGGGCTTGGAGTTTTCTTTGTTTTTACTAGTATTTATGTATAGTTTTTTTTAAAAAGATTTTATTTATTTATTTGAGAGGTAGAGTTACAGACAGTGAGAGGGAGAGACAGAGAGAGAGGTCTTCTTTCCATTGGTTCACTCCCCAAATGGCCACAATGGCTGGAGTTGCGCCAATCTGAAGCCAGCAGTAAGGAGCTTCTTCCGGGTCTTCCAAGGGGAGGTGCAGGGGCCCAAACACTTGGGGTATCCTCCACTGCTTTCCCAGGCCACAGCAGAGAGCTGGATCAGAAGAGGGGCAGCTGGAACTAGAACTGGTGCCCCATATGGGGTGCCATACTGTGCCATGGAGCCGGCTCCTTATGTACAGGTTTTGTATGAGCACAACTTTTCATTTGGGCTGTATGGTATGCACATTGTTTAATCTTGTAAGACGCACTCCTTTTTTCCAGTGCCACTTTGCATTGGGAATCATAGTTTCTCTGTATTCTCTCTAGGATGTGGTGTAATTTTTTTCTTTTTTTTTAGCAATCCTAATAGGTATGTAATAATATCCCTCATAGCTAATGATGTTGAACATCTTTTCATGTGCTTATTTGCCATCTATACATTTTCACTGAAATGTCCCCATCATGTCTTCTGCTCATTTTCTATTTGGAGTATTCTGAGAATTCTTTATGTATTATAGGTACTAGTCCTTTGTCAGACAGCTGGTTTCCAAATATTCTTTGCCAGGCTGAAGCTAATTTTTTCATTCTGATCACAGGGTCATTTTGCACAGCAAAGATTTTTTATTTTGGTGTGATTGAATTTATTAATTTTTTCTGGTATGGATTATGCTAAAAACTCTAAAACAGGCCGGTGCCGTGGCTCAACAGGCTAATCCTCCACCTTGCGGCGCCGGCACACCGGGTTCTAGTCCCAGTCAGGGAGCCGGATTCTGTCCGGTTGCCCCTCTTCCAGGCCAGCCCTCTGCTGTGGCCCGGGAGTGCAGTGGAGGATGGCCCAAGTGCTTGGGCCCTGCACCCCATGGGAGACCAGGAAAAAAGCACCTAGCACCTGGCTCCTGCCATCGGATGAGCGCGGTGCGCCGGCCGCGGCAGCCATTGGAGGGTGAACCAACGGCAAAGGAAGACCTTTCTCTCTGTCTCTCTCTCTCACTGTCCACTCTGCCTGTCAAAACAAAACAAAACAAAACAAAACAAAACAAAACTCTTAACCATTCCCTAGGTCTTGAACATGTTTTCCTCTGTGTTTTCCCTAAAATTTTATTATTTAATATTTCTGTCTAGGATTCATTTTGAGTTAGTTTTTGAGGGGTGAGGTTTAGGTTGAAGTTCTTTTTGTTACTTTGGATGTCCATTTACTGCAGCACCATTTATTGAAAAGGCTGTAATTCTTTCATTGAATTGCTTTTTTTTTTTTTTAAGACTTATTTATTTGAAAGGTAGAGGGACAAAGGGAGCAGGAGAGACAAAGAAAGAGATCTTCCATCTGCTGGTTTGCTAGGTCATTCCTCAAAGGGACTCAGTGGCTGGGGCTGGATCAGGCTGAAGCCAGGGGTGAGGAACTCCATCTGGGTCTCCTACATGAGTGGCAGGAGCCAAGTACTTGGGCTGTCCTCCACTGCCTTCCTAGGTATATCTGCAGGGAGCCGGATCAACATGAGGGTAGAGTGTTTGTTCTCACTTTATTCTTTTTCTTTCTTTCTTTCTTCTTCTTTTTTTTTTTTTTTAAGATTTATTTTATTTATTTGAAAGACAGAGTTACACAGAGAGGTAGAGATGGAGAGAGGTCTTCCATCCGCTGGTTCACTCGCCAGATGGCCTCAGTGGCTGGAGCTGCGCCAATCTAGGAGCCAGGAGCTTCTTCCGGGTCTCCCATGCGGGTGCAGGGGCCCATCTTCTGCTGCTTTCCCAGGCCATAACTGAGAGCCGGATCAGAAGAAGAACAGCAGGGACTAGAACCAGGGCCCATTGGGATGCCAGTGGGTCAGGCCAGAGCTTTAACCTGCTGCGCCACAGTGCGGGCACTTTATTCTTTTTCAAAATTGTTAGCTGTTCTAGGTCCTTTTCCTTTTCATTTGATTTTTAGAATAAGTTTCCCAGTGTCTCCAAATACCTTGCTTGGATTTTTAGAGGTGTTGATTAGATTAGTTTGGGGAGAGCTGGCAGCTTTATCATGTTAAGTTTCCTAGTCCACGAACATCATACATCACTCTTATTTATATAGGTTTTTGATTTCTTTCATCAGCATTTTGTAATCCTCAGGATACAGATCCTTCACAAGTGTTGTTGAATTTATGCTTAAATATTTAATCTGCTTTGGAGCTATTATAAGTAATACTGATTTTAAGCTCAATTTCCACATATTCATAATTCTGTGACCATGTGATTGCTTTTGTATATTGATTCTGTATGCTGTGACCTTGCTGAACTCAGTTATTAGTTTAAGAAATTTTTTTCACTGAATTCCTGGGGAAATTGTATTTAGATAATAATATCATCTTTCAATAGAAACAGTTTCATTTCCTTCCATCCAGTCAGTGTGTATTTGATTTCTTGCATTTTGCATTGGCTGGAACTCTAGTGTTATGTTTAATTTTAGTGTTGAGGTGGATTTCCTTGACTTGTTCCTGCTTTTATGTGAGAAGCATTCAGTCTTTCATCATTAAGTATAATGTGAGCTATGGGTTTTTAATTTTTATTCATCTGTTTGAGAGGCAGAGAACCGAGAAAGCACCCATTCCCTGGTTTACTCCACAAATGCTTGTAACAGCTGGAGCAGGGCCAAGCCAAAGCCAGGAGCCAGGAACTCAGTCCAGGTCCTCCACGTTGGTGGCAGGCAATCTAATTATTTGAGCCATGCCTGCTGCCTACCAGGGTTTGCATTACCAGGAAGTTGGAGTCAGGGACTGGAGTTGGACATTGAACCCAGTTACTACAATGGGGCATAAGTACCTTAACTGGTGTCTTAACTGCTAGACTGAAATGCCTGCCCCAGCTATAGGTTTTTTAGTAGATGTTCTTTATTACAGTGAGGAAGTTTCCCTCTAGTCCCAGTTGGCTGAGCATCTTTTTTTTTTTTTTTTTAAAGATTTTTTTCTTTATTTGAAAGAGAAGCAGAGAAAGAGAGAGAGGTCTTCCATCCTTCCCAAATGGCCACAGTGGCCAGAGCTGGGCCAATCCAAAGCCAGGAGCCTCTTCCAGGTATCCCACTTGGGTGCAGGGGCCCAAGGATTGGAGCATCTTGTACTGAATTCCCAGGCCATAGCAAAGAGCTGGATTGGAAGTGGAGCATCTGGGACTCGAACCATTGCCCATAAGGGATGCCGGCAATGCAGGCAGAGCTTTTCTGGCTATGCCACAGCACTGCCCACCTCCCCCCCCCCCCCTTTAAGATTTATTTTATATTTGAAGGGTAGCATTACAGAGAGAGAGGAAAAAGAGAGTGAGGGAGGTCTCCATCAGTTGGTTTGCTCCACAAATGGCCACAACAGCTGTGTCTGGGCCAGGAGCCAGGAGCTTCATCTGGGATTCCTGTGTGGGTACAGGGGCCCAAGCACTTGGGCCATGGGCCATATTCTGCTGCTCTCTTAGGCACATTAGCGGGAGCTGAATCAGAAGCAGAGCAACCAGGACTTGAACCAATGCCCACATGGGATCCTGGTGTGGCAGGCAGCAGCTTGCCCCTTGGCTGATGTGTCTTTTTTTTTTTTCCCCAAGATTTATTTTATGTATTTGAAAGAGAGAGAGAGGGTCTTTCATCCACTGGTTTACTCCCCAAATGGCTGAAGTTGCCAGAGCTGAGAGGATCTGAAGCCAGGAGCCAAGAACTTCTTGGTCTCCCACATGGGTTCAGGGAGAGAACTAATCTTTGTTTTTTTGTTTTTTTTTCAGATATTTATTTATTTGAGAGGTAGTGCTACAGAGAGAGGGAGACAGAGAGAAAGGTCTTCCATCTGCTGGTTTACTCCCCAACTAGCTGCAACTGCCGGAGCTGAGCTGAGCTGAGCTGATCCAAAGCCAGGAGCCAGGAGCTTCTTCCTGGTCTCCCACGAGGGTGCAGGGGCCCAAGCATTTGGGCCATCTTCCTCTGCTTTCCCAAGTCATTGGCAGAGAGCTGAATCAGCAGCCCAGACATGATCCAGCACTCATAAAGGATACCGGTGCCGCAGGCAGAGGCTTAATCTACTACGCCACAGTGCTGAACCCAATTTTTGCTTTTAAAGATTTATTAACTTATTTGAAAGAATTACACAGAGAGATCTTCCATCTACTGGTTCACTTCCTAGATGGCTGCAATGGCTGGGGCTGGGCTAGGCTGGGCTGGGCTGAAGCCTGGAGCCCGGTCTCCTACATGGGTGGCTGGCCCAAATACTTGGGCTATCTTTCACTACTTTTTCCCAGGCCATTAGCAGGGAGCTGGATCAGAAATGGAGCAGTCAGGACTTGAACTGGTGCCCATTTGTGATGCTAGCATTGCAGGCAGTGTCTTAAACTGCAGTGCCACTATTCCAGCTCCGGAGGAGGTTTACATATGCTGAGTTTCTCCTCACAATAAACCTGAAAAGTTAAGATATTATTCTTAGCTTTGCATACATGAAACTAAGGCTCTGAGATGTTTTTCCCCCAGCATAAATACAGAGTGTTCCAAGTTAGATGTTTAAATCTATGTTGAAAATTTCTTGCCCTAAGCATCTCATAGTCTAGTAAGGGACATGTGATTAAATTACTAACAAAGCTGTTTGGTTGAGTTCTACAACTATTAAAAATGAGCAGTCATTCCATATTTATTGTCAAGTAAAGATGTTTATCATATATTGAGTGAAAATATAAATTATGAGACATCATGGATATTATCCCAATTCTTTATTTACTGATTCAGCAAATCTATATTCAATTTAATCTTGATACCAGGCAATGTTCTAGGCACTTGTGATATTTCGATAAGAAAAACAGTGTTCCTTTCTGTTGGAGTTTATTGACTTTTTTCTTTTTAAAAAATTTATATATTTTATTTGAAAGGCGGAGTTATAGAGAGGGGCAAAGAGAGATATCTCTCTTCCATCTGCTGGTTCACTCCTCAGATGGCTGCAATGGCCAGAGCTAGGCTGATCCAGAGCCAGGAGCCAGGAGCTTCTTCCGGGTCTCCCACATGGGTGTAAAGGCCCAAAAACCTGGGTCATCTTATACTGCTTTCCCGGGCCATAGCAGATAGCTGGATCGGAAGTGAAGCAACATAGACTGACGCTCATGTGGAATTCTGACACTGTAGGTGGCGGTTTTATCCGCTATGCCACAGCGCAGGCCAACCTTCCTGGCATGCAGATTTGAGATTATTATTATTTGAATGAACTCACTTTTTTGAACTTAAAGTACTTATTTTATGTTGTCTTTTAGCTTATAGAAGCATAGTTTATGGGATGTGTGAATGGGACAATCAGTTTTATCTGCCAAGTCACATACAAAAATATTCTTCCTGGGCTGCTTGTTCAATTATATCATGTCTTAGTATAAGTACAGATTTCATGTATTCTTAAGTGTCCCTCCACCATGTTCTTCAAACCAGAATGACTAGAGCCGTATTGTCAAACCTAGATTTTAGAACTGGGAAAAGAAATTGTTTCTAATGTTTAGCATTTTATGAGTTCTAATTGTTGTCAGTTGTTAATTTGAATACTTTGTTTCTTATTTCCACATTATAATTTGGGAGGATTGCTAAGCCTGCTTTAGGCCAAAAAAAAAATTTTATAAAAACTTAGCTATTTGTTACAATTAACTTCTTTTTTAAAACTGTAAATCAGATTGAAAAGTTAATTATGCAAAGTACCACCTGATTCAAGAAAAACTTTACTGACTTCCTCGAGTTTATTACAATAAATGTTGAAACCACAGAACATCTCATCCCTCCAAAAAGCCTCAGCTGTTTTTCTTTCTTTGTTTTTTAGTATTTATTTATTTATTTGAAAGGCAGAGTTAGAGGGAGAGACCGAGAAAGAGAGATCTTCCATCTGGTGGTTCACTCCCCAAATGGCTGGAAAAGCTGGAGCTGGGCCTATCAGGAGCTGCGAGCCAGGAGCTTCATCTGGGTCTTCTGCGTGGGTACAGAGACTCAAGCTCTTGGGCCATCCCCCACTGCTTTCCCAGGCTCATAGGTAGGGAGCTGGATTGGCAATGGATCCGCAGGGAACTGGCGCCCATATGGGATGCCAGCACCTGAGGGGATGACTCTACCCACTACACCACACCACTAGCACTCCTGTTTTTGTTGTTGTTGTTGTTTGTTTTTTTAAAGATTTATTTGAAGGACAGAGTTACAGAGAGAGGTAGAGACAGAGAGAGAGGTCTTCCACCCACTGGTTTATTCTCCAGATGGCTGCAGCAGCTGGAGCTGAGCCGATCCGAGGCCAGGAAGTCAGGACCCTCTTCCAGGTCTCCCGTGTGGGTGCAGGGGCCCAAAGACTTGGGCCATCTTCTACTGCTTTCCCAGGCCATAGCAGAGTGCCGGATTGGAGTAGATGAGTAGCCAGTACTTGAACCGTCGGCCATATGGGATGCCAGCACTGCAGGCGGCAGCTTTACCTGCTACGCCATAGCACCAGCCCCTCTTGAGTTGTTTTTTAACTTACATGTTTATCCTTAACACTAACAGTGTAAGCAAGAAGAAAACAAATTGACTTAAAGAGCATCTGGATTTCTTTACATTGAATGGTGATAAGCATAATAGAGAAATCTGCCCTTTATGACAACATACAGAGAATTTAGTCAAATTTAATTTTATTAGAAACCTCATCAATCTGATTAATTGCTATTCTTTTTTATAAATTCAGCAATCTTTCATTACAGCTTCTGAATAAGTATGCTGTAGTCTATATTTTGTTAAGATGATTCATTTTTTTTAAAGACTTCTGCACATTTTCTTTTTGTATTTTTAATCTTTTTTTTTTTTTGACAGATGGAGTTAGAGAGAGAGACATAGAGAAAGGTCTTCCTTCAGTTGCTTCACCCCCTAATTGGCCTCCACGGCCGGAGCTACACCAATCCGAAGCCAGGAGCCAGGTGCTTCCTTCTGGTCTCCCATGCGGGTGCAGGGCCCAAACACTTGGGCCATCCTCCACTGCCTTCCCGGGCCACAGCAGAGAGCTGGACTGGAAGAGGAGCAACCGGGACAGAACTGGCGCCCCAACCGGGCCTAGAACCCAGAGTGCCTGTACCGCAGGTGGAGGATTAGCCTAGTGAGCTGCAGTACCGCGCTAACGTTAAAATATTTTAACATTGCAGAAATCAAGATACTTTTTAAAATACAAAAATAGGTTTCATCATCCTGTTGCTGTTTGCTAGCACTCCTGACTTTTTTTTTTTTTTTTAAGATTTATTTTATTTATTTGAAACACAGAGTTACCGAGAGAGGTAGAGAGAGAGAGAGAAGTCTTCCACTCGCTGATTTACTCTCCAGATGGCCGCAGTGGCTGGAGCTGCGCTGATCCAAAGCCAGGAGCCAGGAGCTTGTTCTAGGTCTCCCACGTGGATGCAGGGCCATCTTCTACTGCTTTCCCAGGCCATTAGCAGAGAGCTGGGTTGGAAGAGGAGCAGCTCGGACTAAAACCTGTGCCTATACTGGATTCTGGCACTTCAAGCCAGGGCTTTAACCTGTTGCACCACAATGCTGGCCCCAAAGTTGGAAATCTTGTTCGTCACTCGTAGTCCTCTTTTATTTCCTCTTCCACATATTTGAAATTTATTTATTTGAAAGGCACAGAGAAAGAGAGAGAGAGAGAGAAATAAAGATCTTTGATCTTGTGGTTCACTCCCAAAATGCTGCAACAGCTGGGGATGGGCCAATCTGAAGCCAGGAGCCAGGAGCTTCCTCAGTGTCTCGCAAGCAGTGCAGGGACCCAAGGACTTGGGCCATCTTCCACTGCTTTCCCAGGCCATAGCAGAGAGCTAGATTGGAAATGGAGCAGCCAGGTTTCAAACCAGCACCCGTATGGGATGCCAGTGCTGCAGGCTGTGGCTTTACCCACTATGCCACAGGGCTGGCCCCTTGACTTTTTTTTTGTTTAAGGTTATTTGTTTGTTTGTTAATTTTTTTTTAGAGTGGCAGAGGGAGAGATGAAAGAGATCTTTAATTTCCTGGTTTGCTCCTAAAATGTCCACAATGGTCAGGACTGGTTCAGTCCAAAGCCAGGATCCCAGAACTCTGATGAGTCTTCCATGTGGGTGGTAAGGGCCTAAGCGTTTGGTCTGTGTTCTGCTGCTTTCCCAGGTACATTAGCAGGGAGCTGCATTGGAAGCAGAGCAGCTGGGACTTGAACCAGCTTTCTGATAAGGGATGCCAGTGTCCTAGGGAGTAAGTTATCCTCCCATGCCACAATGCTGGTCCCTGACATATTTATTTCTTCTATCACAGAGGGTAGAAAAAAAATTTTCAATTTATCATTGTATTCCTAGCTTGGAGCAGTGTGAATACTCAGTGTACTTGTTGGATGAGTGGATGAACGAAGAACTGTTGAGTGTTCATTGTGGTTCAGACAGTGCTAAGCTTTTCTGTCCTTGAATCATTTAATTCTTACTAGAGCCTCACAAGGTGGATATTCTTATTGAGAAGAAGCCTCTCGAGGAATTTCCCCGGTATCACTCAATTTATAAATGATGGAGTTGAAATTGGAGCATGCATTTACCTTGTTCTGCTACACCCTGGGCTCTTAATTTCAGTGTTAGATTTTTCTCAGCAATATATTGTGTGATTTATTTAGCTGTGTTGTTTGTTTTTTTTTTTTGAACAGGAAGAAGAGAATTTATCCAAAGATTAAAACTTGAAGCAACTCTAAATGTGCATGATGGCTGTGTAAGTAGTAGTTTTTTTTTTTTTTTTTTTTGGACAGGCAGAATGGATAGTGAGAGAGACAGAGAGAAAGGTCTTCCTTTTGCCATTGGTTCATCCTCCAATGGCCCCCGGGCCGGCGTGCTGTGGCCAGCGCACCGCGCTGATCCGATGGCAGGAGCCAGGTGCTTCTCCTGGTCTCCCATGGGGTGCAGGGCCCAAGCACTTGGGCCATCCTCCACTGCACTCCTGGGCCACAGCAGAGAGCTGGCCTGGAAGGGGGCAACTGGAACAGAATCCGGCACCCCGACCGGGACTAGAACCCGGTGTGCCGGCGCCACAAGGCAGAGGATTAGCCTAGTGAGCAGTGGCGCCGGCCAGTTAATTTTTTTTTAAAGATTGATTTATTTGAGGCTGGCGCTGTGGCGTAGTGGGTAAAGCCGCCGCCTGCAGTGCTGGCATCCCATATGGGTGCCGGTTCCCGTACTAGCTGCTCCACTTTCAATTCAGCTCTCTGCTGTGGCCTGGGAAAGCAGTAGAAGATGGTCCAAATCCTTGGGCCCCTGCACCTGAGTGGGAGACCTGGAAAAAGCTCCTGGTTATTGGTTTCAGATTGGCACTGCTCTGGCCATTGCGGTCAATTAGGGTGTGAACCAGCGGATGGAAGACCTCTCTCTTTGTCTCTCTGCCTCCCGTTCTCTCTCTGTTTAACTCTCACTTTCAAATAAATCAAACTTTAAAAAACAATTGATTGATTTGAAAGAATTACAGAGAGAGTCAGAGACAGAGAGAGAGGAGAGGTCTTCCCTCTCCTGGTTCATTCCCCAAATGTCCTGAACAGCCAGAGCAGAGCTGATCGGAAGCCAGGAACCAAGAGCCTCCTCTGCGTCTCCCACATTGAGTGCAAGGGCCCAAAGACTTGGGCCATCCTCCCAGGGAGCTGAGTCAGATGTTGAGCAGCTGGGACTAGAACTGATGCTATACGCCGGGGCTTTAACCCACTGTGCCACAGCACTGACCCCAATAGTCATTTCTTAATCAACTGTGAAGGATGTTAGTAAGTGTTAAAAGTTTGGTGAAATGGCCCCAGTGTTTCTAGAAGGGGTGATGAATAGCTGTAGTAGATTGGGAGAGTAAAGTGTTACATTAAAACATAAGAGTTTATTTTGAATTTAAGAGAGTATATGCAAGAGTTTTTGAAGTGCAGATGAGTTTTCTAACCTCATGAAAGGTTTCCATCTTATTCACTGCTTTTGTGACAGTCTCTTGTGATCATATATGTCCAAGTCTAATGGTCACTTCTCAGAAACTGTTGACATTGGTGAAACATATCCTCTTTATTTTTATTATTATTGTTTTTAATTTATTTACCAATTCATTCCCCAAATGCTTACAGTGGCTAGAACTAAGCTGTACAGAAGCCAGGAGCTGGGAACCCTATTCATATTCCCTACATGAATAACAGGGACCCAATTACGTAAACCATCCCTGCTGACTCCCAGGGTCTGCATTAATAAGAGCTGGGTATTGAACCTAGGTATATGTCAATATCAAAATGTCAATATCAATATGTCAATATGTTTGAGTGTCTATTTTTAAAGATTTATTTATTTGAAAGAGTTATACAGAGAGAGGAGAGGCAGAGAGAGAGAGAGAGGTCTTCCATCTGCTGGTTCACTCTCCAGTTGGCTGCAATAACTGGAGCTACACCGATCTGAAGCCAGGAGCTTCTCCTGGGTCTCCCACACGGGTGCCGGGGCCCAAGGACTTGGGCCATCTTCTGCTGCTTTCCCAGGCCATAGCAGAGAGCTGGATTGGAAGTGGAGCAGCTGGGACACGAACTGGTGCCCATATGGGATGCAGGTGCTTCAGGCCAAGGCATTAACCCGCCACGCCGTAGTGCTGGCCCCAGGTGTCTTTTTTTTTTTTTTTTAATATTTATTTTATTTATTTGAAAGGTAGAGTTAGAGAGAGAGAGAGAGATCTCTTCTATGTGCTAGTTCACTACCCTAATGGCTGCAATAGCCAGTGCTGGGCCAGGCTGAAGCTGGGCGCATCAGCTGTATCTCTTTTGTGAGTGCAGGGGCCCAAGGACTTGGGCCATCTTCTGCTGCTTTTCCAGGTGCCTTAACAGAGAGCTGGATAGGAAGTGGAGTACGAGGACTCAAACAGGCACCCATATGGAATAGTGGTGTTGCAGGTGGTGGGTTAATCCGCCATGCCACAACACCGATTCCAAGCTTATGGGCCTCTTAACTGCTAGGCTGAGCACTCACTCCATATCCTCTTGTTGAAATACTCTTTCTCTTTATTTTCTTTTATCCCATCTTAGTCTTCTTAGCTGACTTCTCCACTTATTGACCTTCACATATTCAGTACACGCAGAATGTGTCCTGTCACCTCCCTTTTCCTCTCTCCAGCTAAGTGACACCATCCAGTCTTACGTAAAGAAAAAACTTCCCCTCTTCTCAGAACACGAAAGTTGTGTATGAAGCTCTTAACATTTCCAGTTGCATGCCTCACACATACCCCAAATTTAAGATCCAAAACAGAGCCTTTTTCTTTTTAATTTTGTATTATAGAAATTGCAAGCATACTTTTAATGTACTCTTCCACTAGATTTAGTAGTTAACAATATTTTGCCACAGTTTCTTTTTGTATTTCATTTTTCTGTTTCTTATTTTCCCCTTTCCCTGAAGTGTTTAAAGCAAATTCCAAGGGCTGGATGTTACGGTGTGGCCAGTTAATCTGCCACTTGTGATGACTGTGTGCAATATTAGTGTGCCTGACCAGAGCCCTGGCTACTCCTTTTGCGATTCAGCTTCCTGCTAATGTGTCCTAGGAGGCAGCAGATGATGGCTCAAGTGCTTGGACCCCTGCAACCCATGTGGCAGACCCAAATGGAGTTCTGGGCTCCTGGCTTTGGCCTGAGCCTGATATAGCCCTTGCTGTTGGTGGTATCTGGGCAGTGAACTAGCTCATGGAAGATACCTCTTTGTCACTGTGCATTTTAAGTTGTCGAAAATGAAAGTTAAAAAAAAAAAAAGCAGATTCCAGATTTCATGTAATTTGACTACTAAATGTTAACCTGAAGCAATGGGTATTGCTTAACATTTTAACCATTTTTTAGGATAGATTTATATATTTAAAAGGCAGAGTTACAGAGAGAAATCTTCCATTCACTGATTCACTCCCCATATTAGCTGCAATGGCCAGGGCTAGGCCAGGGCGAAGCCAGGAGCCTGGAACTCCATCCTGGTCTACCACATGCATGGCTGAGACACAGGCACTCAGACCATCCTCTTCCACCTTCTCAACCCCATTTGCACAGAGCCGGATTAGAACTGGAGCAGCTGAATGGAGCCAGCTCTATGGCGTGACGGGTAAAGCCGCTGTCTGCAGTGCCAGCATCCCATATGGGCACCAGTTCACGTACCGGCTGCTCTGCTTCCCATCCAGTTCTCTGCTATGGCCTAGGAAATCAGTAGAAGGTGGCCCAGGTCCTCGGGCCCATGCGCTCGCATGGGAGACCTGGAAGAAGTTCCTGGCTCCTGGCTGCGGATTGGCACAGCTCTGGCCATTGCGGCCAATTGCCAGCAGATGGAAGATCTCTCCCTCTCTCTGTGTAACTCTCACTTTCACAAAAAAAATATAAATCTGAGACTCAAGTGGTGCTTATATAGGATGCCAGTGCTGGCTCCTGGATATTTTATATACCATTGTATAATACCATTATATATTTCTGCAAGGTTGGCAGTAGTTTATTTTTTAAAGTATTATGTTATATACAGTCCACAGTCAAATTTCTTTCATTGTTTAAAAGTGTCTTTTTATAGTTTGTTCCAAAGACAATTCAGGCCAAGGGCATACAATGATTGCTATGCCTCCTAACTGTTTATCTAGACCAGCCTTCCCCTTTTTTGGCTCCTGCCAGTGACTTGTTACAGAATTTTCCTATGGAATATTTCTCATTGTAAATTTATTGGTTATTTTTTTGAAGTGTTAACTTGTTTGTGTATCCTGTTTGTTGTATTTCCTGTAAATGAAAGTGACTGCTAGTGGTTTGATTATATTCCAATTCATCTTTCTTGGAAAGAATATTTACATACAGCGTGCTTTGTACTGTATTGAATAAAGAGGCACAGAATGTTTGTTGTCCTACTTTAAGTTTTTTTTTTTTTTCCATAAGAATTTATTGGAAAGGCAGAGTTACAGAGATAGAGATCTTCCATCTGCTGGTTTACTTTCCAAATGGCCACCACGGCTAGGGCTGGGCCAGACAGAAGCCAGGAGCTTCCTTTGGGTCTCTTATGTGGATGGCAGGGTCCCAAGCACTTGGGCCATCTTCTGCTGCTGGATTGGAAGTGGAGCACTTGGGACTTGAACCAGTGCCCATATGGGATGCCAGCATTGCAGGCAGTATTTTTACCCACCATGCCACAGGGCCTGCCCCATCTGTGATATCCTCTTATTTGGTCTCCCTTATAATACTTGTACTTTCTTATAATCAGTTCAACACAGATGCTTGATGATGTGTACATATCTGGTCATGTTATGTCTTATATTATTTTCTCCTTTCTTCCCCCTAAGACTTATATTATGGTTGATAAAGGCAGAATGGTCAGAAAACATCTCTATGATACAAGCCCAATGGCTGTTTTTTGTTACCTTGAGAGTGAAACACAAATAAGGACTTGTGTTTACTGAAAATCCAAAGTATATTCATTTACCTTCATTAAGATCATGTCTGAAACATTGAGATATTGACATAATCTGTTTCATTAAAGAAAATGATTTGAACACTGTACTTTTAACTATTTTATTGAAGAAAGTGAACTACCAAAGCAAACAAACAAAAAAACTCAAGCATCTGGTTGGGATGGGTGGGGGATATAGGAAAAAACAGGAAGTTGGGTAGAAGTATCAAAATACACTCCAATAAGAGGAATAAATTCTAGGGCCTGGAACTGTGGTGTAACGAGTTAAACCACAGCCTGGGCATCAGTTTGAGACCCAGCTGTTCCACTTCCGATCTGGCTCTCTGCTATGGCCTGGGAAAGCAGTAGAAGATGGCCCAAGTCCTTGGGCCTCTGCACCCACATGGGAGACCCAGAAGAAGCTCTTGGCTTCAGATCAGCGCAGTTCTGGCCGTTGCAGCCAATTGGTGAGTGAATGAGCAGATAGAAGATCTCTCTCTCCCTCTGCCTCTCCTTCTCTCTCTCTCTGAAGCTCTGACTTTCAAATAAATAAATAAATCTTTTAAAAAAATTTATAAAGAAGGAATACATTCTAGTGTTCTGTAGCACAGTGAGGTGATGGTAGTTCCTGATATCCTATTGTATATTTTATATGGAATGTAAAACAAACAGAAGAGGTTGGGTTTTGTTTGTTTTGTTATTTTAAAGATTTTCTAATTTATTTGAAAGGCAGAGTTACGGAGAGGGAGAGAAAGGGAGAGAGATATCCATCTGCTGGTTCACTCCCCACATGGCTGCAATAGCTGGGGCTGGACCAAAACGAAGCCAGGAGCCTGGGACTCTATCCTGGTCTGCCACATGGGTGGAAGGGGCCCAGGCACTTGGGCCATCTTCTGCTGCCTTCCCGGGTACATCAGCAGGGTGCTGGATCAGGAGTGGTGCAGCTAATTCCTGATCTGTTTTGTGTTACTTTTTGTGAAGAGTGTAAGGTCTCTCTCTAGACTGATTCTTTTTGTTTCTCATGTAAACATCCAGCTGTTCCCACATCAGTTACTGTTGTAAAGACTATGTCCATTGTATTGCCTTTCTCCTCTCGCAAAGATCAGATCTCCTCCCAAAAAGACTTTCCTTATAAATGTGAGCTTTAATTTGTTGATATCCACAATATAACTTCTCCCATGTGGGTGCAGGGCCCAAACACTTGGGCCATCCTCCACTGCCTTCCCGGGCCACAGCAGAGAGCTGGACTGGAAGAAGAGCAACCAGAACAGAATCCGGTGCCCCAACCAAGACTAGAACTCAGGGTGCCAGCGCCGCAGGCGGAGGATTAGCCTAGTGAGTCACAGCGCTGGCCTATTTTTTAATTTATTTTTTAAAGATTTATTTATTTTACTTGAAAGTCAGAGTTACAAAGAGGCAGAGAGAGAGAGAGAGAGGTAGATCTTCCATCCTCTGGTTTACTCCCCAAATGGCTGCAATGGCGGAGCTGTGCTGATCTGAAGTCAGGAGATTCTTCTGGGTCTCCCATGCGGGTTCAGGGGCCCAAGGACTTGGGCCATCTTCCACTGCTTTCCCAGGCCATAGCAGAGAGCTGGATTGGAACTAGAGCAGCCTGGACTTGAAATGTCTCTCATGGGCTGCTGGCACTGAAGATGGCGGTTTTATCTGCTATGCCATAGCATCATCCTCTCCCCCCATTTATTTATTTAAAATATTATGCTCTTAAATTTATAATTCTATTTCTTCATTGCTATATAGGAAAATGATTGACTTTTATTTATTAACTTTGTACCTGCAGTCTAGCTATCATCACTTACTAATTCCAGAAGTAGTTTTGTCTTTCCTTTTGTATTTTAATTTTTAAAATTTATTTATTTTATTTGAAAGGCAAGAGTTACAGAGAGAGAGGGGGAGACAAGAGAGAGATCTTCCATCTGCTGGTTCACTCCCCATATTGCTACAGCAGCTGGAGCTGGGCCGATCCAAAACCAGGAGCCAAGAGGTTCTTTTTGAGTCTCTACGTGGGTACAGGGGCCCAAGCAGCTGGGTCATCCTCTGCTGCTTTCCCAAGCACATTACCAGGGGGCAAGATTGGAAGTGGAGCAGCCGGTACTCACACCAGTGCCCATGTGGGATGCTGGCTCTTCAAGTGGTGGCTTTACCTGCTATATAGTGCTGGCCCCTCCTTTTGTATTTTCGAGATTGAAGATATTATCATCTGCAAGCAAAGTTTTATTCTGATTTCCAAATCTGCATACCTGTTCTCTTGTCTTATAGCTTTAGCAAGGGCTTCTGGGACAGTGTTGAAAAGTTGTGTCTTGTTCCTGATGTTAGTGGGCAAGCTTCTCGTTTCTCACTGTTATATATGATGTTAGCTGTAAGGTTTTTGTAGAAATGCTTTACCAAGTTGACAAATGTCATTGTCTACTCTAGTCCTAGTTTGCTGAGTTTTTTTTTTCTTTTTTTGTTAATCACAAATGATGTTAGATACTATCAGATGCATTTTCTGCATTTTTTGATATGTTTGTATGGTTTTTCTTTAGTTTGTTTATGTTGAACCAGCCTTGTAAACCTGGAAGAAAACCAATTAGTTATGGTGTATAATTCTTTTTATATATTGTTTGACTTGATTTGCTAGTATTTTGTTGACGATTTTTGCATCCATGTTCAAAATAGATAGTAACATATGGGCCCGGCACTGTAGCACAGCAAGTTAAGCCACAGCCTGCAGTGCTGGTGTCCCATATGGGCACTGGCCTGGGACCCGGCTGCTTCACTTGCCATCCAGCTACCTGCTAATGCACTAGAGAAGGCAACTGAGGATGGCCCAAGTCTCTGGGTCCCTGCACCAAGGTGGGAGATGAAGAGGCTCCTGGTTCCTGTCTTCAGCCTGGCCCAGCCCCAGTTATGGCCATTTGGAGAGTGAACCAGTGGATAGAGGATCTCTCTATCCACCCCCACTCCTGCCCTCTGTAACTCCTTCAGTATAGAAATAAACCATTAAAAAACAAAGAGTTATTGAAGTATAATTTTCTTGTAATGTCTGTGTATAGTTTTTTTATTAGGCTAATGATGGCTTCATAGAATATATTAAGAAATATTACCTCTGCCTCTGTCTTCTCAAGGAGATTGTAGACAGTTGGTATGATTTCTTTCTTAAACTTTTGGGAAATTTTACCATTGAATCCAGCTGGGCCTGGTGCTTCCTGTTTCAAAATGGAATCAATGATATAGTCCTGGTCAGATTGTCCACTTACTTACTCTAGTGTATTGTATCGTTCAGGGAATTAGTCCCTTGGATCTCTTCATCGTATTGCTTCACTGCCTTAGTGATGTTCCCTCTTTCACTTCCAGTATTAGTAATTTGTGTCCTTTTTTTTCATAGCCTAACTACAGATTTATCAATCTTACTATCTTTTCAACAAACCAGCTTCTGTTTTCATCAATTTCTTTATTGATCTCCTCTTTACAGTTTCATTGATTTCTTCTCCAATCTTTATTATTTCTTTTCTTTTTACTTTCGATTTAAATTGATGCTCTTTTTCTAGCTCTCTAAGGTAAGGACTTAGATATTGATATTAAATTTTTTCTTTCTTGTAAATTTCCATTGAGGACTGTTTTACCACAACACTTACTCTGAGTTACAATATACATATTCAACTAACACGAGTTTACTTTCTTTCAAATAACACTGTACCAGTTCCAAGATAGTGTGAATATAAAATCATCCTAAATCTGCCTTCCTATAACTTGTATTGTTGCTCTCATTTATTTTACTTATTTATAAGAATACTATATATGTGGTATATATACAAACATGCATAATTGAATGCACTGTTGCTATTATTACCTTAGCAATAACAATTGATCTTTTAGATCAATTAAGAATAAATGAAATAGCTTTACTTCTTCCCCCTCTGATACTCCTCTTTTGCATAGATCAAAATTTCCAGTCTATATTATATTTACTTTTGTGTAAGAATTTGTTTTATCATTTTTTGCAAGGTGGCTCTTCTGAATTTCTTCAGTGTTTGTTTGGGTGAGATAATGTTTATCCCTCTTTTTTTTTTTTTTTTTTAAGAAACTTTGATTTCAAGAGAGACTCCTCCCCATCTGCTGTTAAGTCCTTCAAAGGCCCATAATGGCCAGAGGAGGAGCCAAGCCTGGAGGCATGAGGGAAAATGTTGACTCCAGGTGGGTGGTGGGGACCATAACCTCTGGCATGAGGAAGGGTTCTCCTTCTGTTTTGAAAGATAATTGTGCAGGATAAAGAATTCTGTAATTTTTTTCTCGCAGTGAGCGCTCTAAATATTGTTTTTTACATTTTATTTTTTTAAAAGATTTATTTATTTGAAGGCAGAGTTACAGAGAGACAGAGGCAGAGAGAAATAGAGAAAGAGGTCTTCCATCCGCTGGCTCACGCCCCAGTTGGCTGATCTGAAGCCAGGAGCCAGGAGCTTCTTCTGGGTCTCCCATGTAGGTTTAGGGGCCATCTTTTATTGCTTTCCCAGGCTGCAGCAGAGAGCTGTATTCAAAGTGGAGCAGCCGGGGCTCAAATCAGCACCCATATGGTATGCAGGCACTACAGGCAGTGACTTTAACTGATACACCATAGCATCAACCCCGATAAATATTTTATTCTACTCTTTTCTTGTTTATTTGCTTTCTGAGGAGAATTCAGTTGTATTTCTTAATTTTTGTTCATCTGTAGGTAAAGTGTATTTTTCTTTGGATTCCTTCAAGATATTTCCCAATTCATTGATTTTATGTGGTTTAAAAATGATGTGCCTAGGAAATTCTTTTGGTTTTTATTTTGCTGAATGTTCTCTGACTTTTTGCATCTGGAGTTTGGTTTGTGACAGTAATTTGCAGAAATTCTCAGTCCTCATTGTTTCAGATATTTCCTCTGTTCTTTTCTCCTGCTAATTTCTGTTACTCATAAGTTAGACCTTTTGTACTTGTTCACATCATAAGGTATTCTTTTGTGGGTTTCTTTTTTGTCTTTGTTTTATTTTCAGGTTTGGAGGTGTCTAATGATGCATTCTTGAAGTTTGAGATTCTTCCTTCAACCATGTCCAGTATGCTGATAAGCAAATCAAAAGTATCTTTCAGTTGTGCTGAAATGTTTTTTCAGCACTAAAATTCCTTTTTTTATTTTTTCTTAGAGTTCTTATCTCTGTGCACATCTTTCCTGCTGTCTGCTTCATCCATTAGAGCCCTTAGGAGATTAATATTGTTTTAAAATCCCATTCTGAAAGTACCAACTTTCCTGTGTTTCAGTTTGATGCTAGTCCTGTGCCTTCAAAGTGTATGCTTTGCCTGTTAGTGTGTCCTGTGATTTTTTTTTTCCCTTAAGACTGGACATGAGGGACCAGGTAAATAGATCTGATATCAATAGATGTTTAGAAATATATAATTAAGGGTGAGAAGGAAATGTTCTAAAATTCTGTTTCTAGATTCCTGTCTCTTAGTGAGCCTGTGCTTCTGGACTATGAACTTCAAAATGAATTCTCAGTCCCTCCCCACCTCTCTTACCTGGGAGAGGATAGTAAAGTGGGCTGGGGTTGGGTATTCTCATTTCCCTATGTGGAAGGTTAGAGCAGATCAGTTAGGTTCTGATAAAATCCCCACAGGTTAAGCGTAGTTGCGTAGCTCCTCCTGAGGGCAGACCTTGTTAAATGCAGCATATTTGTGTAGTATATTTCAAAATGGTTCCTTTTGGCTTTATCCTGCCTGAAGCACAAGGGTATTTTTCTCTAGAATTTACCATGAGAGCCTCTTGAGCCTCTGAAATTAAAACTCAGAACAGCACGGGCCTCCCCACGATTCGAGCCTCCTGGAGTTTTAACAGAGCTGTCTTTTCTGGGATTCCACCAGTTCCTGCGGTGCAGTTCAGGGTTTTCTTCCTTGACACTATTTCCCACGGATTCCCACTTTTCTGCTCCAGTAAGCCACAACTCTATTTATCTGTTGTTCTCTTTTTAGTTTTTAAAAATTTATTTATTGTTTTGAAAGGCAGTGACAGAGAGATGGGGAGAGACAGAGAAAGAGATCTTCCTTCGGCTTCACCCCCAAATGGCCACAACAGCCAGGAATGGGCAAGGCCAGAGCCAGGAGCCAGGAACTCCATTTGCTCTCCCACACGGGTGCAGGGGCCCAAGGACTTGGGCCTTTTCCACTGCTTTTCCAGGCACATTGGCAGGCACCTGGATTGGAGGCTCTCAGCAGCAGGTACTTGAACCTGCTACACCACAACACCAGCCCTGTTCATTTAATTATTGGTGGTAGCAATTTGTCCTGTGTCCTTACTGCTCTGAGGAGCCTAGTAGGAATTTTTGATTTTGTTCAACTTTCAATGTGTTGAACATTTTGCTTTTTGTAAATTCTTTTTTTTAAGATTTATTTATTTTTTTATTTGAAAGTCAGAGTTACACAGAGAAAGAAGGAGGGGCAGAGAGGGAGAAGTTTTCCAGTCGCTGGTTCACTCCCCAAGTGGCCGCAACGACCAGTGCTTCACCAGTTTAAAGCCAGGAGCCAGGAGCTTCTTCTGGGTCTCCCACATGGGTGCAGAGGACCAAGGACTTGGGCCATTATCTGCTGCTTTCCCCGGTCATAGCAGAGAGCTGGATCATCCGGGACTTGAACCGGCACACATATGGGATGCTGACATTGCAGGAGGTGGCTTTACCCACTACGCCACAGCACCGGCCCCAACATTTTGCTTTTTGGGATGGAGTGATAACTTCCAGGCTTCCTACATTATTAGAAACCAGCAGTTTATTTTTTCAGTGAATAAGCTCTTAAGTACTTTTTACTGTATAAATAACCTCATTAGTGATATAAATTTTTGTACCATCAGGTAAGTGAAAGATTGCATACCTCCTTGTATGCCCGATTTGTTTATATTTCTTTTTTGCTTTCTTTTTAGGTTAATACAATCTGTTGGAATGACACTGGAGAATATATTTTATCTGGCTCTGATGACACCAAGTTAGTAATTAGTAATCCTTATAGCAGAAAGGTAAAGTGGTTTAAAAAAATCTACAATTTAATGAAAGAAAAAGATCAAGAAGATAGAAATGGAGAAACTTTAAATAATCCTGGAATGGGCATTTGTGATGGCTTCTTACCTTTATTTTGCTGAAGTTAATTATATAATTTAGAAGTTAATACATGGACATTCCTTAGTTTCCTTAAGGAAACATAATTTCATTTAGCCTTAGTTCCCAGAAAACATACTTCATTTTATCCAAGAAGATAACAGTGGTCAAAAGTGACGTTGTCTCAGTAATATTGTTCGGGGAAAGAAAAGACATTGTTTTTTTTTTTTTTTTTTCTGTGAGCCTAGTTCAGACTTCTGTATCATGTTACGAATAGGAACACAGTCATTTATTTCTCCATGAGGGATTGGTTCTGAAATGGCATAGTTCTTGTGTATGACATAAGTTAAATAACCTTTTTCCTTCCTTTTTTAAAACAAGATTTACTTTGTTTATTTGAAA
Source organism: Sylvilagus floridanus (assembly GCA_949820135.1). Classification (NCBI taxonomy): domain Eukaryota; kingdom Metazoa; phylum Chordata; class Mammalia; order Lagomorpha; family Leporidae; genus Sylvilagus; species Sylvilagus floridanus. Next base: position 129,386,743 of record OX463225.1, read on the forward strand.
GGAAAGAGTTAAGAGTGGGAGAGACACAAAGAGAGATCTTCCATCTGCTGGCATTTCCCAAGTGCCAGTAACAGAGAGGGGTAGGCCAGGCCAAAGATAGAAACTTGAAACTCCATCTAGGAGACCCAGGAACTCAAGCACTTAAGCCATCATCCTCTGCCTCCCAGATGCATTATTAGCAGGAAGATTGATTGTAAGTTTGGTGTAGCTGGGACACAAACTGGCATTCTGTATGGGACGTGGGTGAACTGAGCAAGGCTTAACCATTCCACTACAGTCTCACACTAGACGTAATTTTTGGAATATTTTTTGCTTGAACCTAAGGGTATAGAACCTGTATACTGAGAGACATCTGTATGTGCTTTGTTATTTTCTGCTTACTTCACACTCAGTGATGTGTTTTCCTCTCTTGATTTTCTTAAATATTTTGTTTGTTCATCCTTTTAACATTTCTTAAATAATTATTCTGAGAATTTATTTTTAAACTTCCTTTTCTTCATTTGTAGCAACTGTGTATTTGGTGGTTGTATCAGTCAGAGTCATTCAGAAAAACCACACAATAATTTCAACAGGGAATATTTCATATAAAGAACTACTAGGAGATTGGAATCATATGGCCTTGGATATTAAGAAGTAAAGAGGGTCCTGAAAATACAGAAATAACAGATGTGATGTACTGCTATTGACTCTAGGGCTAAGATAAATAAATACCCATCTAAGAAGCCTCCTGCTGCAGAAATCTGAATCCCCCTGCGAAGGGGATGCCATGGCCCACTGGATGGTGGGGAAATCATGGTAGTGCCACGCTGGTGGAACATGCTGGGGAGCTCTACAGCTTGTTGGAATGCCTCCCGCCAGGGTGCTACAGTGTCCTCGAACTTGGGGAGATGGAGACGCAGGAAAAGTTGCTGGCTGGCTGTTGGGTATGTCCCTATTCACTTAGAAGCCAGGCCTTGGAGAAGCTGACCACCTGATGATCAGTAGAGTGGCAGGTGTTACAAATAGGCAACCATCACATTTAGTAATCAGTGCAGTAGTCAGGATGTCATTCTCATCTCCGATTAAATTTCTCAGCCAACTTCTGCTTCTTTGGGGTGTTATCTTTAGATGTTTTCTGAAAAAATACTGTAATGTTGACTTTTAAAAATCAAGAAAATAAATCCAGCAGTGGGAAGTTCTAAGTGTTCTCAAGTGTGTAAAGGTATAGAATCAGCCTTATTGCTATTTACCTGTAGTAGCACACATATCCAAGATGGATAGTTCAGACAATTAAAAAACACTCCCATCTTCATTGAAATTACTAACACATGAATACTCAATAATGATCTGTTAACAAATAGGGAGAGTGTGGTCCAAAGTGAAGTTAAGTAGTAGGAGGCATTATGTAGTAGGTTTTTATAAGCTTATATTAAGGAATTTACATTTTAGTACAATTGAAGTGAGCATTCACTGGGGGGTTTTGAACATGCAAGTGATAGAATTTACATTTTTAAAAGAATGCTGTGGCTGCTGTTTGTAGAAACTAGTTTGGGCAAAATTGGAAGGAGGTAAGAGGTCATTGAAGTAGTACAGGTTAGGGGGGAGGCAGGGTTGGCTTAGATGAAGATAATCCTGCTGGAATGGTGAGCAGGAATTGGGGATGCATTTTGGCCTGATTTTGCTAGTGGATTTAATACAGTGGTTGAGGGAAAGGGAAATAATGATTCCTTTTTTAAAAAAATATTTATTTATTTGTTTGAAAGGCAGAAATATGGATAGAGTAAGAGAAAGAGATCTTCCATCTGCTGGTCCACTTCCCCCAAATGTTCACAAGGGCTGGGGCTGGGCTAGGCCAAAAGCAGGAGCCAGGAGCTTCGTCTGGGTCTCCCACTTGGGTGCAGAGGCCCATATACATGGGCCATCTGCTGCTGCTTTCCCAGGTGGATTACCAGAGAACTGGGTTGGAAGTTGAGCAGCCAGGACTTGAACTGGTGCCCAGATGGGATGCCAGTACTGCAGGTGGAGGTTTAACCTGCACTATAACGTGTGCCCCAATTCCTTGTTTTTTGACTTGATAAACTGTGTGAGTGGATATTGATGCCATTAATATGGGGAACCGAATCAGTCAACTTTCCTTCTCTGTAACTGTAATACTCAAGCAAAGCTACTTAGGAAGGAAGGTTTATTTTGTTTTAGTTTGGAGGTTCTCATTCCATGATTGGGCATCTGGCCTTGGTTCAAGCATTTGCTAAGGCTGGAGAATGGCAGAGGGCCAGGTAAATTGTAAACTGTGAAGTAGAGAGAACAGTTAGGCTGAACTCAGCCTAAATAACTAAGCCTCTTGGGAAAACTACACCTTCCAAGGGATGAGCTCCAGTGACTTACTGACCTCCCACTAGTCCCATCTCCTAGACACAATAATTAGATCTGGACTCTGTGGTTAATCTGTTAACCATTAATAAGAGACTTTGGGCCTTTGGGGGACATCTACACTATTGTTCAAACCACAGTAGGAACTCTGGGATGGAGGGTAGGTTTGGAAAGAGGTGTCTGAGATAACAGATTTGTTTAAATTGGGATGGATTCCAGTTTTTTACTTACTAAATCTCAGTAAAAGGAATCAGTTTGAATTTATAAGACTATGAAGTAATAAGATTCCTGCCTATATTTCTGAAGTGATACATAAGCCTGTTAAATTGCAGTCAGTCATCTTTAAAAGAATAAAGAAGACAGTCAATCTCAACTTATTTAGAAAGATGTCCTCTCAATGTCATAATTGCAAAACAAAAGGCCTGTGGGACAAAAACTCACAGGTACATGTAGTAACTTTTTTGGCACATCATTCTAAGATATCTCAGGAATAAAGACCATGATATTTTCCTACATTTCATGACATGGGCCTGACAGCTAGTTGTTTTATAATATGTATCTGAATTTCAGTTTTTTTTTTAATGCGTAGCTCCAGATTAAACATTTTTGTAAGAATTCTTTAGAGGTGATATTGTGATGTTAGTTTGTCCCCTTATTGGTGATGTTATGCTTGATCCCTTCGTTGGGTTACCCTTTGTGACTATTAAACTATCTATGAAATGCTGTGTTGAGACTGAATATTCTCTCTCCTAATAGCCTTTCACCATGTGATTTTCATATTAATTGGTGATTCCTGACTTAATTGTGATGTGTTATGATGTGCTTACAAACCTGATTTTTTATATTGTCATTCCTTTTGCATTTATTAATTTTTTAATAAATAAAAATTTTTTCTTTGTCCCTACCTCATTTTAAAAAAAGATGTGGGACTTTTAGATTTTTATTTAATGTATAACACTATATTACTGATAGTGTTTCTTTTGCTCATACCATCCCAGATTTGTTCCATGGGACATTTCAAGCCAAGATTGTGTGTTTTGACATATCCCTAGTGGTTTTGATTCATTTGTTTTCAACACAGAGTTATTAACCTACTTTCCTTGTAGTCCATTGTGGAGGTATAACGTAGTTTATTCAACTAGCTTTTATAAACAATAACTCTGTAAATGTCTTGTGTGTATTTTTGTATTATCGGACTACGTATATATATTTACTTATTTATGTTTCAAGGTATTCCTGGAAATAGACTTGCCTGATTAGAGTGTAAATGCATGTATATTTTTGTGAAATAGTGCTAGATTATCCTTCACAGGTGGTATCATTTAGCACTCCCCACCAGCACTGTTGAAGACTCTGTTTCCCTATGGATTGCCCTGTAATCTGTTTCAGTCTTTTGAATTTTTGCCAAGCTGTATAAGTGAAAATTGGTTTCTGAGTACAATTTCAGTTTGTATTTCCCATATGAATAAAGTTGGGTATTCTTTAATAATTTAAAGGCCACTTTTGTATCTTTGTGAATATCCAGATATTTTGCATGTCTAAACCAATAATCAAATCTTGCCAGTTACTTTTTGCTAACTTATAAACATTGCTAAGGGAATTAGTCCTTTATCTATAATGTATATTATACACATTAAAAATATCCGTTTTAACTTATTTGTCTTAATCTTGTATTTTAAATATTATTAAGGTATTAGGTGTTGTCCTTATCTACATGATTTCATTATTTAGATTTTATGAATCAGTTAAATGCATTTTATTTTTATTTCTTCATCTTAAAAGGGAATGACTTACTATAAAGTCAATTTCAAAATCAGTCAAAATAGTCCTTATTTACTGAGATTTATGAGTGAGTGAGATAAACCAAATAGGTAGAAATATGCATATTTGGTTTCCTGGCATGATTTCATTCATTGTTTCAGTGGATGATACTCTTATCTTCATATCTCAGAGGGAAAGAAAATATGTGAAATTCAGATTTTTAAAAACATTATAATAGTCTGGGAACAAATAGTAATCTTTTGTTGAGAATTTATTAAATGATATGATTATATTAAATATGAATGTTTCTAGGAAAACAAATTATTTGAAATACTTTGTATGTTTTAGGTTTTGACAACAATTCGTTCAGGGCATCGAGCAAATATATTTAGTGCAAAGTTCTTACCGTGCACAAATGATAAGCAGATTGTATCCTGCTCTGGAGATGGAGTAATATTTTACACCAATGTTGAGCAAGATGCGGAAAGTAATAGACAATGCCAATTTACGTGCCATTATGGAACTACTTATGAGGTACAGTTTTGTGTTCACATATATGATACATGTGTAAATATGTGTGTTTTAACCTGTGTATGTTTATATAGATGTGTATGTATGTATAGATATATGTACATACAGATTCATGCATATAAATTATTGACAGTATTTGATTTTAGCACAACACTTTAGAAAATGTGTCTTGACAGATCTGCGAGAAAAGTTAAGAAATAAGATGCAGTTGATAGTATTGTAAGATAGTTTGTAATTGCTTGAGCAGCCATATTCATAAGCAAACAGAAATCAGCCTTTGACGATGTCTCTGTTATTGTGATGTTGGACTCTGTTCCAGGCTTTTCACTCTTAAACACTTTTATCATTGACTTGTATGAAATCATTGCTAGTGTGCTTATCAAGTTGTCATGTTAGAAGGAACACTAGTACACTAGACAGAACAGTCAGGTTCCTAAAGGCTATTGTTAAGCTCAAACCCTGAGCTGAATTGCATGAAGTGGAATCAGTGAGACTCAATTATACTTGATCTGGTTCAGAAAAACTGCCTGTACTACCAACTTCTCTTTTATAATATTTGCATATCGTCCTTTCCTATGACATTATTGATGGCTTCCCATTGTTTGTGTTAACCTGGTAACTTGAATTTAAATTCCTCTTTAATCTCATATTTTGGTGTGTACTTTTAGTATATACCTGAATTTTGTTTTCTTATCCATTCTCACGGTTTTTGTTTTTTACTGCAAAGTACAGTCAATTTACATTTGTTGTGAGTACTGATAAATTTGGATCTACTTTTATGAGGGTATTTGAAAAAGTTCATGAAGAAATGGAATTAAGTAATACTTATTTTGTTGCAGTAAAAGATATACCTTCATATGTCTTATTATGTATTTTCTCTCTCTCTCTCTCTATAAATATATATATTAATTTATTTGAAAGGGAGAAAGTATGATCTCCCATCTTACGGATTACTTCCCATATATCCCCAACAACCAGGCTTGGACCAGGCAAAGCTGGAATCCAAGAGATTGATCAGTCTGGGTGTCCTCCATGGATGGCATGGACCCAACCACTTGAACCAATAGCCACTCTGCCTCCCAGGGTACACAACACAGGAAACTGGAATTAGGAGTGGATACCAGGATTTGAATCCATGTCCTCCAGTGTGGAATGTGGGTATCCCAAGCAGCATCTTTTTTTTCCTTTTTTTTTTTTTTTTAAGATTGATTTACTTATTTGAAAGACAGAGTAATAGAGAAGGAGAGATAGAGAGAGCAAGCTTCCATCCTCTGGTTCCCTCCTCAAATGGCCTCAATAAGCAAGGAGCCAGGAACTCTATCTAGATCTCCCATGTTGATGCAGGGGCCCAAATGCTTGGGCCATCCTCTGCTGCTTTCCCAGGTGTATTAGCAGAGATCTGAAGCAGTATTGGAGCAGCCAGGACTCAGACTGGCACTCACTGGGATGCCAACATCGTAGCTGGCAGCCTAACCCGCGGTGGCACAACACTGGACCCTCCCCACCAACACCAAGTGCATCTTTATCACTGCATTGAATTCTACCACATTTATTTTCTGCTTTTTAAAAAATTGGAAGCAGAATAGCTGGGACTTGAATCTGCACTCCAATATGGGATGTGGGTTTTCAAACAATGACTTAACCTGCTATGCCATAATGTCTGCCCTATCTTTTTGTCTACCTTAAATTTTTCAAAATTTTCTTTTAGGGCCCAAGAGACAAAGAGACAAGACAGATGGCTCCCATCCATTAGTTCATTCCCTAAATGCCCATAATGGCTAGGATTGGACTAGCGCTTAGGCCAGGAGCCAGGAATTCAATCCAAGTCTCCCATGTGGGTAGCAGTAACCCAGTTTTTTTTAGCTGCCATTGCTGCTTCTCATGGTCTTCATTGGTGGGAGTCAGGAGCTAGAGCTGGGAAGAACTTAGACACTCCATTGTGGGATGAGGGCATCTTAACTACTAGATGGAATGCCTGCTACCTGTCTACCTTTCAGGTTGTTTGAGAGTTTTGGTTTTTGTTCATTTTGTTTCTGCTGCTTGCTTGGACGTTACACATTCATGTCTTTTACTCTGCAAGTTATCCCGGTTAGTCTCAGATAAAGATTGAACAGTGTTGACTGTCACATATCTTTACACTTTTCCTGTGTAAAGGACTTTAAAGTGTTTCTTTTCCAGTTTTATGTGTGTACATTGTTCAGAATTTAGTCATATTCTGCTTTCTCCAGTGAGTTAGATATTATCATTCTTCTAATAAGCAGTGTTTGTTTATAATTACTTATCTGTGTGCTGATAGCTTTGGCTTATCGTTTTCTGTCGCACACAGATTTTCCATGTAGGATAATTTTGTACTTAAAACACTTCCATTAGCAGTTTCTTTCTAAGAGCTTATTGATAGAACACAATTTTAATTCTTTTTGTTTCCTTCAGTGCTTTCTTCTGTTTTCTTTCCATTGTAGAAAATGTTATTTATTTATTTTTTTTTTGACAGGCAGAGTGGACAGTGAGAGAGAGAGACAGAGAGAAAGGTCTTCCTTTGCCGTTGGTTCACCCTCCAATGGCTGCTGCGGACAGCACACTGCGGCCGGCGCACCGCGCTCATCCGATGGCAGAAGCCAGGTGCTAGGTGCTTTTTCCTGGTCTCCCATGGGGTGCAGGGCCCAAGCACTTGGGCCATCCTCCACTGCACTCCCGGGCCACAGCAGAGGGCTGGCCTGGAAGAGGGGCAACCGGGACAGAATCCGGCACCCCGACCGGGACGAGAACCCGGTGTGCTGGCGCTGCAAGGCGGAGGATTAGCCTGTTGAGCTACGGCGCCGGCCTAGAAAATGTTATTTTTAATACCAGTTCTTCAATGATAATTTTGCTGGGTATAGCCATTGTTTGATAGTTAATTCTATTTCAGATGATATTCCATTATATTCTTATTTCCATTAATAAGATTGTAGTGATGAAGTCAGTCAAATTGTGAGGTTTTTTTTTTTTTGGTAAGTAATTTTTCATTTTCCTGAAATTTTATTTGTTCTCCATGTGAGAAATTAGTATTTTTAAAAATGTAGAAAATTTGAAGTCCATAGTAGATCTTTATTACTTGACCATTCTCTCTATCTTTTTGTGTTCTCAATTTAGTTTTTAAAAGATTTATTTATTTATTTGAAAGAGTTTCAGAGAGGCAGAGAGAGAGAGATCTTCTGTCCACTGGTTCAGTCCCCAAATGGCTGTGCAACAGCTGGAGCTGAGCCAATTCAGATGCAGGAGCTTCTTCTGATCTCTCACATTAGTGCAGGGGCCCAAGGACTTAGGCCATCTTGTACTGCTTTCCCAGGCCATAGCAGAGAGCTAGCTCAGAAGAGGAGTAGCTAGGACTCGAACTGGTGCCCATATGAGATACTGGCACTGCAGGCTGTGGCTGTACCTGCTACATCACAGCACTGGCCCCTGGGTTTATTATTTTTTTAATGTTTATTTTTATTTTTCTAAAGGTGGAACAAGAGAGAGGAAAGAAGGGATAGGAGAGAGAGAATGAGAATGAGAGTAAGAATGAAAATGAGTGAATTAATCTACTGGTTCACTCCCTTAGTGGTCACAACAGCCAAGGCTGGGGAAAACTGAAACCAGTTTGGTCTCCTTTGTAGGAAGCAGGGGCCCAAGTATTTAAGCTATCATCTGCTTTTTCCCAGGATATATTAGCAAGAAGTTGGATCAGAAGCAGGGCAGCTGTGAGTTGAACTATAATTGCGATATGAGAAGCAGAGGTTGCAAATGACAGCTTAACTCTGTGCCACAATGCCTGCCCATTTTTTTGGATTTTTTGGTTGGATGTATATTAGACCTTGTGTTATCCACTATTAAAAATTTTTTGTTGAATTATAAACACATTGGAAAATTAAATAAATCTTAATATAACTCAGTGAATTACTACAAAGCAAATACATCCATGTAACTGTCTTCCAGGAATGGAAAATATGAAGTATGGCGGAAATCCTCCCATCCTGACTCTGATACCCAGGACTTTTCTATTTTTCTAGTTCCATTGTTTTACTGTTTTTGACCTTTATATAAAGCTGAAACATAGTATATATTTTTTTTGTTTCTTTGTTGTTCTTTTGTTGTTTTTGTTGTTTCTTTTGCTTAATTTGTTTTTATTGTTGTATAGTATTCCATTTATGATACTGTAATTGATTTACCTATTTTGTTGAAGGGATTTTGAAAATTTGTTTTCCACTTAGGAGAACATTTCTTTACATCTTTTGACATGTGCACAAAGACACACATTTCTTTGGGTGTATACTTAGATAAAATGGACGGATTAAAGATGAAGTATTTGATTATTTTAGGGGTAATGCTAAATGATTTTGCAAAATGGTAGTAACAACTGATATTCCCATCAGCCGCATATAGGAGTACTTACTGCTCCTCATGTTGCCATCAGTTTTTTTTTTTTTTTTTAAGATTTATTTTATTTATTTGAAAGGTAGAGTTACAGAGAGAGAGAAGAGATCTTCTATCCTTTGATTCATTCCCTCAATGGCCACATCAGCCGTGGCTCTGCCAGGCTGGTAGGACCCAGGAGCTTCTTCCAGGTATCACATGTGTGCAGGCGCCCAGGCACTTGGGCAGTCTGCTGCTGCTTTCCCAGGTGCATTAGCAGGGATCAGGTTGGGAAGTGAATCAGCCAGGACTCAAATCAGCATCGGCATCTTCGGCAGCAACTTTACTTGCTACATCACAATGCTGGCCTGATAGTTTAATTTCTGTTTTGGTGGATGCATAGTATCACAGTGTGGTTTCAGCTTTCCTTTCTGATGATACTGCTGAATTTGGGCATCTCTTCATGTGTTTATTGACTATTTGGATATTCTCTTGTGAAGTATGCATTCAAATTCATTTTTTTTTCTTTTGAGTTATATGTCTCATTTCATTATTATAATTGATTCATAGGAGTTTCTTACATCTTCCGCATATGAGTGTATCTTTTCTTGCCCCGTGATCATACTTTTACTCTAAATGATGACTTTTGATAAACAAAGGTACTTAATATATTTATATTAAACATACTAAAAATATAAAAACAAAACAAAACTATACCTCTTAAATGGCAACCCCTCTTTCCCCCTCTTACTGTAGTCCATGGTGACCATTATTCTACTTTCTAAGAGTTTAACCAGTTTTGATACCTCATAGGAGGAATAATGAAATATTTGTCTTGTTCTAACTGGTTTATTTCACTTTTCATAATGTCTTCTGTGTTCATTCATGTTGTAGCATATGTCATAATGTGCTTCCTTTTTAAGGCAGGATATTATTGCATTATCTGTTCATACCATGCTTTCTTTATCCATTCCTCTGGGGACAGACATCTAAGTTGCTTTCCTTTGACTGTTGCAAACATCGTTGTAATGAACGTGATATGCAGATATCTTTAAGGTCCTGTTTTCAATTCTTTTGGATGTATACCTAGAACTGGAATTGCTGGATCCTGTAGTGATTCTATTTCAAATTTTTAAATAAACTTAATAGTGTATTTAAAAATTTTTATTTTCGGCCGGCGCCGTGGCTCAACAGGCTAATCCTCCGGCTTGCGGCGCCGGCACACCGGGTTCTAGTCCCGGTCGGGGCACCGGATTCTGTCCCGGTTGCCCCTCTTCCAGGCCAGCCCTCTGCTGTGGCCCAGGAGTGCAGTGGAGGATGGCCCAAGTGCTTGGGCCCTGCACCCCATGGGAGACCAGGAAAAAGCACCTAGCACCTGGCTTCTGCCATCGGACAAGCGCGGTGCGCCGGCCGCAGCGTGCCGACCGCGGCAGCCATTGGAGGGTGAACCAACGGCAAAGGAAGACCTTTCTCTCTGCTCTCTCTCTCACTGTCCACTCTGCCTGTCAAAAAATAAAAAAAAAAAAAAAAAGCTTTAAAAAAAAAATTTTTATTTTCATTTTATTTGAAGGTTGGGGGATGGACAGACAGAGGTCTTCCGTTCCTGAATGTTCATAATGGCCACTCCTGGGACAGCTGAGGCCAGGAGCCTAGATCTCAGTCTGGATCTCTCACATGGATGAGAGAGAGTCTTGTCCTTGGGCAGCTATCACTTGCATCTCAGGGTGTGCTTTAGCAGGATGCTGTGATTGGAAGCGGAGCTAGGACTCAAACCTAAGCAAGCCAGTAAGGAATGTGGATGTCCTAAGTGGCATCATGATGCCACCCACCCACCCCTGTTTTTAATTTTTTAAGATAAACTTCCATATTGTTTTCCATAGAAGTTGTACTGTTTTTGCATTCTCACTAACAGTGTATCAGTATACCAATTTCTCCATTTTTTTTTTTAATCAACATTTGTTGTTATCTGTTATTTGTTTTACTGGTTATTATAATGGCCACGAAGTGATATGTATCTTAGTTTTGTTTTGATTTCATTTCCCTTAAGATAATTGTTCACGAGCATCTTTTCATATGCTTTGGCCATTGTGTATTTTTTCCAGAAGTATTTATTCATGTCGTTTGCCTATTTTTATTAGCATATTTTTATTGTTAAGCTGTAGATTGCTTAATGTTTATCTCATATATGGTTTGCAAACGTTTTCACGCATTCCTTAAGTTTGCTTTTCACTCTGTTTATTAATTCCTCTACTCTATAGTTCTAAGTTTGATGTAGTCCTGTGTGTTTTTGCTTTTGTTGCCTGTGTTTTTGGTGTCATCTAGGAAATTGTTGCCGAATCCAATGTCTTGAAGATTTTTTCCTATCTTTTTTTTCTAGGAGTTTTAGACTTTCAGGTCTTACATTTAGCTCTTGAATCCATTCTTGATTTAGAAATAAACTAAGAGTCGAACTTCATTTTTTGGTTTGTGTGTGGAAATACAGCATCATTTCTTGAAAGTACTGTTTTGCAACGTGAGTTCTTGGCAGCTTTGTTGATCATTTGAAAATTTCTGGGTTTGCTCTTTTGCTTCATTGGTTTATATGTCTTTTTTTGTGCTGGTATCACACTGTTGATTACTGTAGTTACATAAAATGTTTTGAAATCAGGAAGAGTGATCCCTATAGCATTGCTCTTCCTTCCAAGAATTGTTTAAACTATTGGGATTCCTTTGAGAGTTCATGTGAATTGTAGGATTTTCTATTTCTGCTGGCAGTGCTATTGGGGTTTTGACTGAGATTACATTAAATATGTAAAACGCTTTCTGTGGTGTGAACATTTTAACAACATTCTTTCCTTCCTTAAACATGGAATGACTTTCCATTTGTTTTATTTGATTTCTTTCAGCAGTGTCTTTTAGTTTTGAAGGTACAGATCCTTCACCTCCTTGGTTAAAATTACTCCTAAGTATTTTACTTTTCTGAAGTTAATGTGAATAGGATTTCTTTTTTTTTTTTCAGATTGTTCATTTTTAATGAACATTTTAATGTATATAAATTGATAGTATTGTTTTTTATGATTTATCTATTCTTGCCTGAAAATGGGGTATTGAAATGTTCTATTTTACTGTTACTATACATGTCTTCCTTTAGTTCTATTTATATTTGTTGTTATATATTTTGGTGCTTGACTCTGTGTGTGTGTGTGTGTGTGTGTGTGTGTGTATTATTGTTATACCATGGTCTACATTAGCAGGAAGCTGACGACAGGAGGCAAAGTCTAAATTGAATGCAAGCACTCCAGCATAAGATATAGGCAGCTTAACTGGTGTCTCTCTTTTTTTTTTTTAAGATTTATTTATTTATTTGAAGCTGCGAATCACACAGAGTGATAAGGAGAGACAGAGAGAGAAAGAGGTCTTCCATCTGATGGTTAACTCCCTAATTGGCCACAATGGCCATAACTGAGCTGATCTGAAGCCAGGAGCTTCTTCCGTGTCTTACAGGGGCCCAAGGACTTGGGCCATCTTGCACTGCTTTCCTGGGCCACAGCAGAGAGCTGGATTGGAAATGGAGCAGCTGGGACTTGAGCCGAACCAGCGCCCATATGGGATGCCAGCACTACAGGCGGCACTCTACCAGCTGGCCCCCTACCTCGTTTTTTTTTTTTTTAGGAGAGATTGATTTGTTTATTAGAAAGGGAGTGTTGCAATGTCACAGAGAGGGAGAGACAGAGAGAGCTTTAATCTACTGGTTCACTACCCAAATGACCACAAAGACCGGTACTGGGCTGTGCCAAACTCAGGAGCTTGGAACTTTATCTTGGTTTCCTATACAGGTGGCAGCAACCCAAGCATTTGGGCATGTTTCATTGCTTCCTCAGGCACATTACTAGGGAGCTGGATTGGAAGTGGTGCAAGCAGGATTTATATCAGCATCTGTATTGGGTCCCAACATTGGAGGCAGCAGCTTAACCCACTGTACCACAACCCTGGCCCCTTAACTGGCATCATTTTTTGATGTTATTGTTGTTGATTTATTTAATTATTTGAGAGGTAGAGTTACAGAGAGAGGAAGAGACAGAGAGATACTTCATCCACTAGTGGTTAACTCCCCAGATGACCACAACAGCTGGTGCTGGGTCAGTCCAGAGCCAGGAGCTTCTTTGGGTTCTCCCACACGGGTGCAAGGGCTGACACACTTGGGTCATCCTCCACCGCCTCCCCAGGCCACTAGCAGAGAGCTGGATCAGAAAAAGAGCAGCTGGGACAGGAACCCTGTGCCCATATGGGATGCTGGTGACGCAGGCAGAGGCTTAACCTACTATGCTACAGTGCTGGCACATTAACTGGAATCTTAATCTTTATGCTAACTTGCCTTCCATATCACATATTTGTAGTGCAATGATCAATTCATATACATACAGAATATATAAAAATTAAGTTTTAATAGTTTGAATGAGCTGCATAGGGAAGAATTGTCAAAATTGGTGAAAGTTTGTCATTATAAAGAACTTTGTATCTGAAGGTTTATTACTTCCAATTTCAAAGAAATGAATCATGAACTCAGTAGTTTTTATGTATTTTCATCTGTTGTACTGTATGGATAAATGATAAGAAAACAATGTTTTATGTTCCTTTTACTTTTGTTTTTTGAAATTGTACTGTGTTTTAGAGCCATTGTTTTAAATGTTCTATAAGATAACCTGTACTTTGTTTTTATCCTCAGATTATGACTGTACCAAATGACCCTTATACTTTTCTATCTTGTGGTGAAGATGGAACTGTTAGGTGGTTTGATACACGCATCAAAACTAGCTGCACAAAAGAAGATTGCAAAGATGTAAGAATCCAATTTTTGAACAAATGTTACAGAATAAATTGATTACAATTATTTAGACTGCACATTTTTTCTGAGAAATGAAATTATGATTAATATCTTATAATTTTATTTTGCTAATATCTTCAATGAATATATATTTTATGATCCCAAAAATGATTAATGAAAATGTTAATATTGGCCGGCGCCGTGGCTCAACAGGCTAATCCTACGCCTTGCGGCGCCGGCACACCGGGTTCTAGTCCCGGTCGGGGCACCGGATTCTGTCCCAGTTGCCCCTCTTCCAGGCCAGCCCTCTGCTGTGGCCCAGGAGTGCAGTGGAGGATGGCCCAGGTGCTTGGGCCCTGCACCCCATGGGGAGACCAGGAAAAGCACCTGGCTCCTGGCTCCTGCCATCGGAGGAGCGCGGTGCGCCGGCCGCAGCGCGCCGACCGCGGCGGCCATTGGAGGGTGAACCAACGGCAACAGAAGACCTTTCTCTGTCTCTCTCTCTCACTGTCCACTCTGCCTGTAAAAAAAAAAAAAAAAAAAAAAAAGAAAATGTTAATATTGAAGACTAACTTACATTTTAATGATTTATTAAAACATATTTGTAAAAATTTGCATGCTTCCTCAATGTACTCTTACTTTAAAAACTTGAAGGTTATCAATGTATCTTATTTATTTGTTGTACTCTCTTTTTTCTGAAGATGTTAATTGGTTTCATTTTCAGTTCTAGAATTGGGCAACACTTCATTCTGTAAACTAAAATAAGTATTCTGATGGGTTGAGCAGAGAAGATTGATTTTATAGATAGATACAGATAGAAAGCAGAAACAAAAGAACAGAAAGTGATCAGTTAAAAGTTACTTCCTGGCTGGCGCCGTGGCTCACTTGGCTAATCGTCCACCTGTAGTACCAGCACCATGGGTTCTAGTCCCGGTTGGGGTGCCAAATTCTGTCCCGGTTGCCTCTCTTCCAGTCCAGCTCTATGCTGTGGCCTGGGAAGGCAGTGGAGGATGGCCCAAGTGCTTGGTCCCTGCGCCCGCATGGGAGACCAGGAGGGGGCACCTGGCCCCTGGCTTCGGATTGACGCAGTGTGCCAGCCTGACGGCCATTTAGGGGGTGAACCAACGGAAGGAAGACCTTTCTCTCTGTCTCTCTCACTGTCTAACTCTGCCTGTTTAAAAAAAAAAAATGTTACTTCCGTTATAAGGTGGGGACTGGCAGATTAAACAACAAGGAAAATAACTAGTAACATCAGGTTACTTCCTTTGTGTAAGAAGTAAAGCTGAAGCAATGTCATTGTCATGCCAAGTGAAATTGATGTGTTTGAGAAACTCTTAGTCCTCTATGCCTTGTTTCCTACAGGTTTGGATAAACAGCTTACTTTCAGTTTTGTAAAATGGAACTTTGACATGCATGACACCATTTTGATTTTTAGCCCAGTTTGCCGGGGCCCAGTACCTGAGCTTAGTCCAAAACTGCAGCCCCCTCCAATTTTTATTTAGAAATATGCTCCCCTTTTGTAGTATGATTAAAACTTAGGGCATTAGTCTTGTATGAATTTCTATCATTTTGCACATTCACTGAAGATAATTGGCTTATCAAGTAGGTGTGATAAAGGTTTGTGGTAGTTTAGTGTCTCTTTTTTATCCTTTAAACCAAGAATTATTTCTTACCTTCTTTTGTAAAGAAATAAGATGTAGCCTTTTATCAGCATGTGCATTCAAATTTAGTTTACTTCTCTAAAAATATCTTTACTATAATTTTTTTTGCTATTTTTTAATTTATAGATGACATGTTGAATGACTCATTTAGTCTTTTGAATCCAGATAACTAACCCAAGTGTTTTGCGCTGTCAAACATGATTTAGAACAGTTACTTTATTGTTAAATAATTTTTGAAAGGAATAAATAAGAATATGCTCAGTATATTTTTACTGAAAGTTAGCAAACAATCTAAAAAGAATTACTAGTAATCAGGTTAAGAGGTTGCTAACCAACCTGTATTCCGCTTTTTTATGTTTTTAAAAATTTATTTGATTTATTTGAAAGGCAGAGTGATACAGAGAGACAGAAATCTCCAATCCACTGGTTCACTCCCCAAGTTGCTTGGCCAAAGCTAAAAGCCAGGAAATCCATCCAGGTCTCAGACATGAATGGCAGGGGACCAAATACTTGATCCATCTTTGGCTGCCTTCCCAGGTACAGTAGCAGGGAGCTAGATCAGGAATGGAGCAGCTAGGACTCGAACTAGCAGTCAGATATGGGATGCTGGTGTTGCTGTGCCACTGTATCAGCCTCTGTAATCAGTTTTTCTGTTGCATTTATTGTATTTATGCTTATATACATATACAAATAGAAAAGCATTGAACTAAGTATAGAAGTAAGTTTAGAATATCAGGTTATTAGGAATGTTTGGTATACTTGTTCCTTAGAAAATAGTATATACTAAAATCAGTTCCAATTTTAAAAAAATCAGTTGTGTTATTTTATTTCATGTATTTGAAATGCAGAATAACAGCACAACATCAATCTTCCATCTATTTGTTCACTCTCTAATTCTTACAACAACCAGGGCTTGGCCAAGCTGAAGCCATGAGCCCAGAGCTCACTTAGTCTGTGTCTTCTGTGTGGTAGGGATCCAAGTACTTGAGCCTTCACTTGATGTCTCCCAAGGTTAACATTAGGAAGAAGTAGGATGAGAAGCAAAGGAGCATGGGACTCAAACCCAGTACCTCTGATATTTGATATATTTCCCAAATGATGTCTTAGCCATTGCACCAAATGCCTGCCCTCCAAATTCTTTTATTTTAGTGTATAATATAGCAGAATTTAGTTGTGCTTTTCTGAACACAAACCCCATGAAAATAGGAATTCAAGGTTAAGAAATCAAAGGTTTTTTTGTAAAGTGATTTATTTATTTGAAAGGCAGAGTTACAGAGAGACAGAGAAAGATTGAGATCTTCCAATCGCTGTTTGAATCCCCAAATGGCTACATTGGCTAGAGTTGAGCTGATCCGAAGCCGGTGTCAGGATCTTTTTTCAGGTCTCCATATAGATGCAGGGCCCCAAGCACTTGAGCCATCTTCTGCTGTTTTCCCAGGTGCATTAACAGGGAGCTGGATTGGAAGTGGAGTAGCCAGGACTTGAACCGGAGCCCATGTGGGATTCCGGCACTACAGGCACTGACTTTACCCTCTATGCCACAGTGCTGGCCTCAGTAAATCTGTTCTTTTATATATAAAAGTCAGTAGACACAAAGAATATAAGAAAAAACTGGTAATTAGGGTCATTCATAACCATTAAAAACTTAAAGAGTTATGGAAGACATGGTAAATCAATTTCATGTATAAAGAGCAGTATTTTGGAAATAATAAATCAGTAAAGCTTACAGAAAATTTAAAACCAAGGATATATCAGGGGCAATAGCTTTTATATTTTCTAATGCTTCTGCAGAGATAAGTGATGACATTCTGGGAAGATCTGTTTTTTTCACAATCTGTATGTACAAAAGCACTTCAAAGGGCCGGCACTGTGGCATAGTGGGTTAGGACTCCACCTGTGGTGCCATCATTCCCTATGGTTACCGGCTGTAGTCCCAGCTACTCCTCTTCTGAGCTAGCTCTCTGCTATGGCCTAGGAAAGCAGTAACAGATGGCCAAGTGCTTGGGCCCCTGCACCCGTGTGGGAGACCCGGAAGAAGCTTCTGGCTTCGATTGGCACAGCTTTGGCTGTTACAGCTATTTGGGGAATGAACTACTCTACCTCTCAGATTAACTAATTTTAAAAAAAGCATTTCAAAAAGTTCATGGAAAATGAAATTAAGTTTATTTTGGTGCAAAAATGTTTAGAAGTCTTTGCATATAAGTGGGCCAATCAACCCAATTGGCCGGTGAGCAAACAGATGCGGCCAGATGGGGGAATAAGGTCACACAGGGGTGTGGCAAAAGGTATGGTCTCCAGCTCACACACCTGATCAGTTTTATCCTGTATGCCTGCCTACATCACTCTCCACTAAGAGACACCACCCCCTCAATCCCAAGGAATGTTAAGGGCATAGAATCATATCTTCTGTAGCTGCTTCCCGCTCATGAGGGGTGCAGTGCGGGCCCTGCCAACCAGGTCTGGACGTCTGTTAATCTCATCCAACAAATTTGCTCAACAAGCTGGAGCAGTCTCCGTCACTGCCAATGTCCTTGTCTCCTGCATGGTCCATCATGACCAGAGTTCAAGTATCAGGAGCCAGACACGTGGAGGAGCATGTAGGCCAGGAAGCATGGGGTTGGCCCAAAGGTCATGCGCCCTGGAGGCTCAGGGCCACACCAGCCCATGCTGGCAAAACGCCTAAAAAAGAAAAAGGCTAAGTGGGATTTCAAAAAGTCCATGCAGAATGCCTATTATAAAAAACTCTGTGTGGATTTCCAAATTTTTTTTTGCACTAAAATAAACTTTATATTTCAATAACATTTCCCCCACAAACTTTTTAGAGTTCCCTCATACGTATTACTTTGCTTTTGAAATGTTAAAAGTATACAACATTAAAATCAGTTCAGAGTATTTTTGTTGTATTTTAATAACAATTATTATCATTGAAATACTGTAAGTACCATATAAAATGATCATTACTACTTACTCGAGACAGAAGGGGCTTATATCTCCCAAGTTTACTGCCACGTGAACCAATAACAGGCATTTCTGATAGCATTCATCCATTACATTGGTGGTGTATGAGTTTTTACATTTCCTAAGATGTTCATTATTCATGACCATGGGAATATTTAGCAAGCATTTCTGAAAAACATTTTAAGTTGTATTATATTAGTGGCATATGTGATATAGCTAGTTTTAAAATGAGGTTCAGGGGCTTGCCCCATGGCACAGTGGGTTAATCATCCGCCTGTGGTGCTGGCATCCCATACGGGCACTGGTTCTAGTTCCAGCTGCTCCTCTTCCATTCCAGCTCGCTGCTATGGCCTGGGATGGTAGTAGAATATGGCTCAAGTGCTTGGCCCTCTGCACCCGCATGGAGACCAGGAAGAGGCACCTGGCTCCTGGCTTTGGATTGGTGTAGCTCTGCCCGTTGCTGCCATCTGAGGAGTAAACCAATGGAAGGAAGACCTTTCTCTCTATCTCTTCCTCTCACTGTCTGTAACTCTACCTCTCAAATAAATAAAATCTTTCAAATAATAAATAAAATGAGGTTCAAATTGTGGTAATACAGGTCATGAGTTTCTTGAATTATTATCAGCGTTTCTAACCACCACTGATCTGGCATAATTATTAAGTATTTTAATCATATTTGGGAATGATTTTTATTTTCCTCTTCAGAATGAATTTTGTATTGCTCAAAAATGACTTTTTAATTTATAATCGTTTAATATTTCCATGTCTTTTTTTTTTTGCTTGGATCATAATGTCAGTGGCCAATAATTTAAAGTGTTTTCTCTAGCACGATAAATTGTTAAGGCAGAATATCCACTCAATATAATTGTTTCGGTTTCACACAGCACAATTGTTAGAAACACTAATAGAAAAATAAGTTCAAAAGAAATCATATTATTGTTTTTCTCCTTTTTTTGCTGTCTTAGGATTACTAAGAAAGGTTATTTTCTTCCAGATGAAGTATTGATATGTGTCATCATCTGAATCGAGTAGTGCATTTATGTAACTGGCACTGTTACTATCTTTTGTAGGACATTTTGATTAACTGTCGCCGTGCTGCCACCTCTGTAGCTATTTGTCCACCAATACCATATTATCTTGCTGTGGGTTGTTCTGATAGCTCAGTACGAATATATGATCGTCGAATGCTGGGCACAAGAGCTACAGGTAAGCAGGTAATATTGGAGAAAATAACATTCTAATCTAAAGACTAAATCTTCAACATTTTCAGTTTTAAATATTTTTGTTGTAAAATTTACAAATAGCACTTCACAAAATTAGGATGATAGTTTTGCAGTTCAATTTACCATTTTAAAAACTTGGTGTATTAGTTTCACAGGACTGCCACGACAGGTTATCATTGAACAGATATCTTAGTACAACCAAAATTTGTTCTTGCACAGTTCTGACAGCTTGTTGTCTGGAATCAAGACACCTTGGGGTTGGTTCTAAAGGCTCAGAGGAAGAATCCATTTCATGCCTGTGTCCTGGCTTCAGGTGGTTGCTGCTGATTCTTGGCTTTCCTTGGCTTTTCAGTGTATCACTGCAGTCTCTGCCTCCATCTTTATGTACCATCCTCCCAGTCCTTCTGCCATATTTCCAGATAAGATCACATCCATAAGTTCTGTGTAGATAGGGATTCTGGAGGGTGAACTCTGCCGTTTTTAAATCAAGAATGATCAATATCATGCAGAGGAAAGTTAGAACAGTGACTTCAGTATGTATTAATGTATAGTGTGTGTATGTGATCTATCTATTCCTGTTTAGCTTAGTACTGTTAATAATGCTTCAGTATTGAATTTGAAGCTAATTGAAATCAGGTCTCTCTTTCCCACATCCACTATGGGATGAAAACCATTTCTAAAATAGCCAGTCAAAAACCGAGCTTCGTTAGCCTTTTCTTAATAAGGACATTCAGGATTACTTATACACTCACATGCACATAACATGAATATCAAATGTGTGTACATATATTCTCATATTTTATATTGTTAGAAATAAAAGTGGGCTTGGTTGGAACCAACAGTGTCAATAAACATGGGTATAGATTATTGAAAAAGGAATACCAAATAAGATCTTTGCTTGTTGAACTGTGACTGAGTAGAAACAGTAATACTATAAATTGAAATTATAGAGTTAATTATTGTTACTCGGCTGTTGCCGTGGCTCACTAGGCTAATCTTCCGCCTCACTAGGCTAATCCTCTGCCTTGCAGTGCAGGCATACCGGGCTCTAGTCCTGGTCGGGGCGCCAGATTCTGTCCCGGTTGCCCCTCTTCCAGGCCAGCTCTCTGCTGTGGCCCGAGAGTGCAGTGGAGGGTGGCCCAAGTGCTTGGGCCCTGCACCCCATGGGAGACCAGGATAAGCACCTGGCTCCTGGCTTCTGATCAGCGCGGTGCGCCAGCCGCAGCGCGCCAGCCGCGGCGGCCATTGGAGGGTGAACCAACAGCAAAAGGAAGACCTTTCTCTCTGTCTCTCTCTCTCACTGTCCACTCTGCCTGTCAAAAAAATAAATAAATAAATTTATTGTTACTCAACAAATAGGTCACAGTTCACATTTTGAGTAGGACAAGAATTCATTGTGCAGGATTGTGGGATTCCTAGAATTCAGCATTCCTTGAGTAGCCTCCCACCCACACCAAGGTACAAAGTATCAGATGAGTCTTCCCTATCCTGCTATACTGTATTGAAGACTACCAAAATTAATTAAAATTGGAATAGTATTCTTAGTATGCTAATAAATGTAAGGTTTCCTATTGTAAAAGTTAAATTATCTTGGGAGAAGTTTTGAAAATGAGAGTTTGACTATAATCATAGATCACTTTTTTCTCAAATCATTAAATCTTACTGCATTATTAAAATGCCACAAAACACAATCTGGGCTCTTGTTTCTGCAGCCGGACAACTTTTAGGTCTTATTCATCAGCCTGCTGAACTGTTCCTTTTTCAGAGACATAGATACCATCCAAAAATGTTCTGATATCTTTATTTTTAACTGTTGTTGCCTGCTCAATCAAAGCAGCTGAATTTGAAACAAGTTCAATGTCATTTTCTTCAACCATTAATTCATCGTTCTGGGCTTGAAACACTGAACAGGCAACACCTGGCCTCATCCGAACCCTTCAGATGTACTTTTCACCCAAGAAATTTCAAATTTTAACAAGAGACCAGTTCTCTTGAATAACCATGTTGATGGGGAAGTGAGCATACACAGACCTCATCTTGTTATGGAAGCCCAGTGTAACCCTCTTGATCATATTCTGTGCGTGTCTACAGATCGTGTGAACAGTTGCCAGTTCCTTTCTATTTCCCCACCATTTGTCAACCCGCAGCCTCTTCTTTTTCCTTCCCAGGAAACTGAGTTCTACATTGATGTGATTGAAGTCCCTCCACAGGGTTCCTCTGGGCCCCTTCACAATTACTGTGCACCCCTTCAGACTGATATCGACATTTTCTGGGTTGTCGACAGTCTTTGCTGAGAATGGTCTTCATTCTCGCAGTTGATGTGGCAAAGAGAGCATAGATCACTTTAATGTGTTAAATTCTTATTTCAACAAAAATATTTGTGTAATCTGTAATTCAAGACAATTGTCAATTTGTTTTTGTAGCTATATTATTTTTATACAGTTATTTTTTGTTTTGTTATAAAATCTTATGAGGACTTGGCTTTCTAGTGCCACATTAAACTGCATATTTTAAATTCATATTAATAAGACTTAAGAATTTTTTGAACATTATTAGTTTTAAGTATTTTCCCTTTCTTTATGTAGGGAATTATGCAGGGCGAGGAACTACTGGAATGGTTGCCCGTTTTATTCCTTCCCATCTTAATAATAAATCCTGCAGAGTGACATCTCTGTGTTACAGTGAAGATGGCCAAGAGATTCTCGTTAGTTACTCTTCAGATTACATATACCTTTTTGACCCAAAAGATGACACAGCGCGAGAACTTAAGACTCCTTCTGCAGAAGAGAGAAGAGAAGAGGTAGGTTTATTCAAAACTATGTTCTTTATTCAGAATAGGAAACATTAATTCAATTGCTCTTCATCCTTTTAAAGGCCAGTGAAATACCAGTTTATGAGGCATTTATGCTTTGTGAAACATGGACATAAGTATATGTTAAAGAACAGTGACTAATAAATAACTAGGGGTAGGGCTCTAGAAAGACAGTATTATGAACTATTATTGAAATATTATTTAGTAGCAAGATATTTTTCTATGAGTGCAGAGCAGTGATAGAAAAGATAAGCAGTTCTAACACTAGCAGAAAAGGCAACTATTATAATAGAAAATAGAAACTTTATTTTGTTCATTTTCATTTTATTTGAGAGAGAACCATTTTCCATCAAGTTGCTCACTCCATATATGCCTTACGTCATTCAATTTTTAAATGCTTCTCATGTTTCTTTATATTGTGTTCCTTTTTTTCTTTTTATTATTTTCCTCTCTTCTCCTTTTCCTCCAGCATTCTTGTCATTTTCCTCTCTCACCCCTCCCAATACTGTCATTTCTTCCTAGTTAGAATAGCTGGACCCTAAAAATACTCTCAAACCTGACTACTCTTTGCAACTCTGACTACATTACTACCATCACTTGTAGCAGTTTATTACAATAGCTTTCTATCCAATTTTCTGCTTTCACCCGCTACTGTCCTTTAGCTCTGCAGCAGCCAAAGCCATCCTTTGAAACATATGTTAAGCCTCGCCATTCTTCACTTAGCATCAACACTCTAAGTGATTTCCCATCTCATAACAGAGCAATGCTGAGGTCCTTCACAGTGCTTACATTGGAGTCCGTGTGGGAGTAGTGGTTTATCTGCTGCTTTCGGACACCCTTGTTCCATATTAGAGTGCCTGGTTTGAGTCCTGGCTGCTATGCGTTTGATCAGCCTCCTGTTAACACACCTGGGAAGGCTGCAGACAAGGGCTCAGCTACTTGCCATCTGTGTGAGAGATCTCAACTGACTTGTAGGCTCCTGGCTTTGACTTGGCCCAGCCCTAACTGTTGCTGGGCACCAGGGGAGTGGACCAGCAGGAGGAAGATCATGTGTGCTCTCTTTCTTGCTTTCTCTTTCTGTCTTTCCCTTCGTCACTGCCTTACGAATGAATGACTGGAATTTCTTTTAAAAGCCATGTATTGTCTGGTCCTCATTACTGCTCCTGCTGCTCTCTCCTTTACTCTGCTGTAGCCGTGTCTCCTTTGTAACTCAGGCACACCAAGTGTGTTTCTACCTTAGGGCTTTTGCACTTCTCTGCCTGAAGTGCTCTTCTGTAGATACCTGGATTTCTTCTGCTCCTACGTATTTCACATCTTTGTTCATATCACCTTCTTTTTTTTTTCTTTTATATTAAAGATTTATTTACTGGTTCACTGTGCACATGGCCACAATGGCCAGAATTGGGTGGGTCTGAAGCCAGGAGCCAGGAGCTTCTTCCAGGTCTCCCAAGTGGGTACAGGGGCCCAAGGACTTGGGGCATCATCCAGTGCTCTCCCAGCCGCATTAACAGGGAGCTGGATCAGAAATGGAGCAGCTGGAACTCAAACTGTTGCCTGTGTGGGATGCTAGCATTGCAGGTGGCAGTCTTAGCTGATGTGCCACAGCACTGGCCCCTCATATCACCTTTATGATGACGATTTGCCTCACCACTCTATTTACAATTTCAAACCTTAACTCTCTGGTGCCTCCTACTCCTTTATCTACTTTATTTTTCTCCATGTAACACTTAGTGTTCTGTATGTTGATTTTACTTTTTTATTTTATACACAAGGATACTTCAAAAAGTTCTTTGAAAAGTTAAAGAAAATTTTATTTTGGCGCAAAAAAATGTTTGCAATCCATGTATAGTTTTCTCATGATAACTCACACTGTTAGGTGTGTGGTTAAGCCAGACTGCATTTGTCATCACAATAGAATACTAAGTCTTGAGGTAGTGAAATAACTTCCTGTTGTCAGCTGGAAAGTGATACAGAAGATACTTGCATTCCGATTTTTTAGATTGAAGATAATAAGTATCAGCTGTTAGCCACTATGGATATTTATCATCATTGTGAATTCTGCTGAAGACTTAGCCTTTCTCACTGCCTTTCATATTTTGATCTAGCATCTCCTTTGCATATTACATAAAGAAAGTAGGGAAAGGGAAATAATTACTGAAGTATGCTTTTGAAAGAAGATTATTTATTTGAAATGCTGAGTGATAGAGGGGGAGCAACAGCGAAAGATAGATTTATCCACTGGTTCATTGTCCTGATGGCTGCAGCAGCCAGGTCTGGGCAAGACTGGAACCAGGAGCCCGAAATCCCTTCCAGGTCTCCCAGATAAGTGGCAGGAATTCAAGTTCTTGGGCCATTTTCTGTTGCCTTCTCAGTCACAACAGCATGAAGCTGGATGAGAAATGTAGCAGCCAGACTTGGAGCAGACATTCTGACATGTGATGCTGGTTTTAACAGTGTCAGCATTGGCCAATACTTTTTTTCTAACTTACATGGAATCTATCTTTTAGTTACGACAGCCGCCAGTTAAGCGTTTGAGACTTCGTGGTGATTGGTCAGACACTGGACCCAGAGCAAGGCCTGAGAGTGAACGAGAACGAGATGGTAACTATGTTTTGGTCAGCTTGTTTTGGTATAAGATAATGAAAAATTATGATTTTAAAGATTTATTTATTTGAAAGTCAGAGTTACAAAGAGGCAGAGACAGAGACAAGGGAGGGCTTCCATAGCTGATTCACTTCTCAGATGGCCACAACGGCCAGAGCTGCGCCAGTCTGAGGCCAGGAGCTTCTTCAAGGTCTCCCATGAGGGTGCAGGGGCCCAAGGACTTGGGCCATCTTCTACTGCTTTCCCAGGCCACAGCAGAGAGCTGGATGGGAAATGAAGCAGTCGGGACTTGAATAGTGCCCATGGGATGCTTGCTGGCACTGCAGGTGGCAGCTTTACCTGCTACACCACAGTGCTGTTCCCAAACATTCTTATAATAGCACATGAACGTTTTTTTCCTTTAAGGTACATTTGACAAGTTT
This sequence comes from Sylvilagus floridanus, assembly GCA_949820135.1. Taxonomy (NCBI): domain Eukaryota; kingdom Metazoa; phylum Chordata; class Mammalia; order Lagomorpha; family Leporidae; genus Sylvilagus; species Sylvilagus floridanus. The sequence goes on from OX463225.1 coordinate 129,412,239, forward strand.
ATTATTTTTATTTATTTATTCATTTGACAGGTAGAGTTATAGACAGTGAGAGAGAGAGACAGAGAGAAAACTCTTTCTTCTGTTGGTTCACCCCCCAAATGGCCGCTAAAGCCAGCGCGCTGTGCCGATCTGAAGCCAGGAGCCAGATGCTTCTTACTGGTCTCCCATGCGGGTGCAGGGCCCAAACTCTTGGGCCATCTTCCACTGCCTTCCCAGGCTACAGCAGAGAGAGGGACTGGAAGAGGAGAAACCAGGACTAGAACTGGTGCCCATGTGGGATGCTGGCGCCGCAGGCGGAGGATTAACCACGTGAGCCACAGCACTGGCCCTGCATTTGACAAGCTTAAAAAACTGCCTTGGGTTCTTTAGGATGGCAGATTTTAGAATGGAATTAATTAATTATTTTCAAATGGAATTAATCTGTGTGTTTTGTAACTGAACCTGTAGCCAAAAATGTTATTCCAATGATATCTAAGACCTTTTTTTGTCAAAAAGCATATTCTCGATTAGGTTATCCTTGATGTTATTTTCTAATACATGCTTAAAATATTAAGCTATATTATATAGAGGCAATAAAGTATAAGTTAAGTCTGTTTCCACAGAAATGAAAGAAGAAAAGATTTCCATTTGGAAATTTTGAATTATAATAAAATAGAGTTGCCACATTTTAAATTTGACGGCATTCTTTTGATTTGAACTGCTCTTAAGGAAAAACTTCCTTTATTTGAAGAAGGAAAAAGAGTGAGAGAAAAGCCAAAGTATTTTCTGGTATTATTACTCTCAAAAACTAGAAATTGATTACAGAAGCAAGTGATGTTGAGAAACAACTCAGTTAAACAGGAATTCATGCAAACATCTGAGGCTGTTTTGTGTTTGATAATGTTTGATAATGTGTTTTGTGTTTAGAATATTTGATGTTTGATAATGATGATTTAATGAGAAGGAACACCTCTTTTTAATTTATTCAACTTAGTATTCATGAACCATTCCTAGATGGACATAGAACTTAGAGAAACATTCTCAGCAGACTGATCATGTGTATGGTGACCAGATGCCTCAGTAGACTGCCTCTGTTCTGGGCATCTTGGGTAGGTGTGTGGTGGTGTGTAAGGTACCTAAGAATAGGCAAGGATGAAGACAGGTGAGCCCTGTTCTTAAGGAATTTGACATATAGATTATCAGTCATATAAGCACTTACTGTAAAATGTGGTATGGTGCTAATGGGTTTATATACATTCATATAGTTAGTTTAAGCAATTTTATTTTCTTGATTGCTTCCATTTTGGAGCCTTTTAACTCTAGATTTTGCGTTAGTGATAGATAGATCCTGACTAACAACAACTCACTCATACAGCATGTGTTATATAATAGGAGAACAAAGTCCCAACGTGTCATTGATGCAGAGAATGTCTGATATGTTATCAAGATGGTTTGAAGAAGCAAGTGAAGTTGCACAGAGTAATAGAGGACGAGGAAGATCTCGACCCAGAGGTAATTTTCCTTCTAATTAAAGTCATCAGAAACCTGGCAAAAATTATTTGTTGAAGCCAGTTTCATTTGTATCACCTAAATTAAACCACGTTGATGACACTGTGTTTCTATTGTGCTGTGTAGAAGTAGAAGACAAAAAGGTATTGAATAATTTGTCTCATCTGATTCTGCTAGACATAGCCCTACTTACTGTTTGCTTTTCTCCAGAAGAAAGAAAAGAAAAGGACAAAGAAAGAGTCTGAGATTCCCGTTTTCTTTTATTTGTGCAGTGTGGGAATGTGAAAATAGAAATAGGCAACATTTTTTTGAAGATTTATTTATTTTTTTGAAAGGAAAAGTTATATATAGAGAGAGATCTTCCATCCACTGGTTCAGTCCCCAAATGTCCTCAACGGTTGGAGCTGGGCCATTCTGAAGCCAGGAGTGTCTCCAATTCTCCCATGTGGGTTTAGGGGCCCAAGGACTTGTTCTGCTGCTTTCCAAGGCGCATTAGCAGGGAGCTGGATTAGAAGTGGAGCAGGCGGGACTGGACTCAGTGCCCATACAGGATTTTGGCACCTTACTCGCGATGCCACAGTGCCGGATCCTTAGAATCCTATAAACAAGTTTTGTGTAATTGGAGAGGTTGATTGTTCTAGCAAGGGTGTGTTCTAGATAGATTTTTACCCCTCTTGGTTAGACTGTTTAGTCAGATGGAGCAGGCCACTAGTGGGTGTTACTGATAGCCTGTAATTATTTCTGTATGCATGTGAGTGAATTCTGAACACATCTCCTTAGAAATGTTTGGAAGGCATTTAAAGTTTGAATTTGCATTGACATATGTTTTTTTGAAGGTGGAACAAGTCAGTCAGATGTTTCAGCTGTTCCTACCGTCCCATCAAGTCCTGATTTGGAAGTGGGTGAAACTGCAATGGATGTAGATGCTCCTTCTGATCAGTTGCTTCAGCCATCTACATCTTCTACGGCATCAGCTCCAGCTCACTTAACCTCATCTTGCACAGAAAGCCCTCATTCTACTTCTTTGTTATCATCTCCAGACAGTGAACAGAGGCAGTCTGCTGAGGCTTCTGGGCACCACACACATCATCAGTCTGGTGAGAATGTTTCTCTTCAAGAACACTCTTGTCATCTGATGATTTCTGGTCATGAAAGCTCTCTTACAGGGTATTTTGAAAGCTACTAAATCACATCAAGTTTTTGCTGGAAAATGATGTGTAATATGTGAACATGTAGCTGTTTTAAATGCATACATCAAGTGTGCCTAACTTGCATGACTTTTGACAAATAGCAAGAATGTAAAGTAATTCTTTTGAAAATGCAGATAGTGTCTTGATGGTTTAATATACTTAAAGATCGTTTTACAGACTGTTACAGACACTGATCTTTTCTAAATTTACTTGATTGTGTTCCTGATAGTGAAAATATAGCTTATTATTTAACTGTGTACATAATTTTAATAACCAATAAGACGTTTTTCTTCTAAAGAAGTGTTTTGCTTGATATAGAATCAAAAAGAGATACAGCTGGCAGGCCTAAGCTTAAAGCATATCAGAAATTCTCAACAGCTTAGTTGCCAATCTGTGACTTTTCCTCTGGAAGCTAATACCAGATCATCCCATTTTTAGTTTCTTTGGGAATAGAAGACAGAGTCAAATACCAATTATTAACACTACGTTCAGTTTATCCATAGTAATAAAGCTAACACTGAGCTACAGAATGAGGTTTTCCACACTCTAATCAACATAGCACTTCAAGCCTCAAGAAATAGAGGCTACATTGTTTGTTTTTCAAGGCATGCAATATTGGTAAAAGGAAGAATTTTTAAGGTAATGGCATTTTTGGAGATATTCTTAGATTTTGGTCAATTGTAAGTTACCAAGAAAACTATTTAGCCCTTCTGCAAGGGCCACTGATTCTTTTCATTCCATTTTCTTCTTAAACACACATGTGGGTGACATATTTGATGCTTCCTTTTTAATTATTTTATAGATATTTAATGCACTTAATGCTTTCTCAGATTGATACATTCAGTGTTTAATACAAGTATTAAATAAGTCATTTGAAACATTGAAATAGAACAAGCATTTTAATAATGATCGTGAATCGTGGTTTAAACATTATTTAAAATCTTTGCCCATAAGTTTATCAGAGAAAAAAATATTTTTAAATGGGAAATTATTGAAAATTTGGTTAATTAACCTATGGATAATTGGAATGTTTTCATGTTATCAAGATAGGATTGGTACTCAGGAAAATGATTTGGTATAGATGTAATAATTTAAATGTTATGTCTGTAATTGCCTTTTTATTATCACAGAATCCTACATTTTAACAGTAAGGGGCTTAATTTGTTTTGTTTTGTTCTTTTTCTCCAGTCTCTTGTATCTGCATCTTAAGTGCAGGTGGATTTGTGTCTATTGGGAATTAGCTATTGGGAATATAGTAAGTGGGTGTATCACCTAGAGCCATAATATTTAGTGTTGACCTACAGGGAGGGAAAATACAGTATGCTGCTGTGCATTCTCGCCTTTCTGTGGATGCTCCTCTGCATGACTGTTTATGCCGTCTTCCTTGCCTTGCCTCTGTCCTTTTTATCGCTGTGGAGGAAAGCGGCAGCGGGAGTGTGCAAAGCTTCCCTGAGAGAAGAGAGAACCCCCTATGATGGAACCTGATTGTCTGCCTTTCTTAGTTTACAGCTGATTATTCTGTGATGGTCAAGAGAAACATGACCACAGATTTCAACTGGACGTTCAGCACTTGATTCAGAGTGGTTTTTCAGTACTGTTGCTCTCTAGCTATGCAGAATGTCTCTTTACTCTCTCGTGGCTGTAGAACTTTTAATACTCCCCTTTCTCTTGCCCCACCCCAATGTTCTTATCTCATTCACAGTGAAAAGCAAAGCATTCATTTTCCTACTGTGCACTCTCAACAGTTTTCTAGCAGCTTTATTCCTATTGTCTGAGAGAGAAACAGAAACACATTTTGAAAGAACTGTGTCTGCTCCTATCAGAAGGTACCTAGTCCAATTCCCTTCCCTCTCCAGTGGCTCCAGGGCTTTGCTGTTTCTCCAGCAGCATTATCCTTGCCTTTTCTGCCGTTGCTTTAGTCCTTATCTCCTTTTGCAAAAAATCATCTCAATTATGCCACATGCCCTTCTAATTACTACCTTATTTCTCTGTCCTTTCTATGTAATCATCCTCAAAAGCAGTTGCTCACATGTACTCTCTGTTTTCCTGGCATCTTCAGTTTATTTATTGACCAACCCCATTCTGCCTCTGAAACCTGCTTTCTGTTGAAACTTGGCACAGTCACTGTTGACCTCCATCTTGCTAAATTTAGAGACTGTTTTTCTGTTATTCTCTTATTAGATCTTTTTGACCCAATTGCATTTCACATTTTCTGTTTCTCTGTTCTTGAAACATTTTTCTTTCTATACTGCCTGGTTTCCAGCAATCATTGTTTGTGTTTCTTGTTCTAATTTTGAGTATTATTATTGAACACTTTAGTCTTGGCTCTCTTATAGCTACAAATCCTCTGTCCTTGAGTAGTTATATCAGTTCCTCTATAGCCTTAATATCTCTTCTTAAATTCATGACTCTTAAATATATATCGACAACCTGATCTGTACCTGGAAGCCCAGGCTACTCCACTTAGCTACTATTTTGACACTTCCTTTCTGCCTTTCTTGAGACATCTCATTAACGTGTCCAAGTTAATTTAGCCTCCTGCCCTTCCTGCCCCCTAATCTGTTCTATCTTGGTCCTTTTATGACTTATAAGTCATAGTATTCATTCGTTTGCTTATTTTAATAACCGAAGAGTTACTCTTGATCTTTTACCTCTTATAGCAAATTAGTCTTCAAGTCCTTGCTGGTTTGTATCTCACCATCATTCCTTGTTTCTTCCTTGATTTGCAGCTACACTTGTTCCCTGTAATTTATTCTCTAAGCAGCAGGCAAAATGATTATTTTAAAAATTTAAATCAGATTATGTAACTTTGCTGTGAGAAGCCCTTCCGAGGCTTCTAGTTAAATTTAGACATGCAGCTGCGCAGGGAGAGGCTCGTGCATACCTGGTGCTGGCCTTCTCCTGCCTCTCTGGCCTTGTCTCCCTGCCCTCACCTGTCCCTGTGGAGCGGTACAGCCCAGATGTGCCACTTTCCTTTAGTTCTTTTAATATGCCATATCATCTTTTGCCTCTTGCTTCTTTCCCCCTCTCCTCTCTCCCTTCCTCTTTTTATGAGCTTTTGTTCTTACTGTTCTCTGTACCTTCCCTGGTGTGTCACATGGCCAACTCCTTTTTCCAGGACTTTTGGTTCAAATGCCACTCAGGAAAGGCCTTTTATAACTCCCCTAGGCAGAGTACTCTTACCTTTCTACACTGAAGTCTTTTTTATATAACCATGTTTCTTTCATGTGAAGCACTTATAAAAGTTTCTAGTTTGTCTTCTATATTTATTTATTTAAATTTGTGAAACAAAGAGAAAGCTGGGTCATCCTCCAAATGCCTGCAGCACCAGGGCTGAGTCAAGACAGTTGGGACCCAGGAACACCATTCAGGTCAGCCATAAGGGTCACAGGGCCCCAAGAACTTGAGCCGTCACCTGTTGGTTCCCAGGAGTTTGCACTAGCAGAACTATAATAAATTGGAATAAAAAATAGAGCCCAAACTCAAACCCAGGCACTCCTCTGAGAAGGGATGTGGGCATCTCAAGTTATGATTTATTACTAGAATATGGTCTCATGAAGACAGAGCCATTAGACATCTTGTTGTCTCTGGTCTCAGAGTAAGCCATTTTTCCCCTACAAAGTAGTCACAAAGTTAAAATAAGAGTTTCAAATGAGACGTTTAGTTCTCTTAACGTGGTGTAAGCTAGGTAGGATATATTTAGTTTCTTCCTTCAAAAACTGTTTTGAGGTTAACGTTGTGGCATAGTGAGGTAAGCCACCTCCTGTAACACTGGCAGCCCATATTGGTGCCAGATCTACTTCCAATACGGCTCCCTGCTAAGGCACCTGGGAAAGCAGCAGAGGATGGCCCAAGTCTTTGGGCCCCTGCACCCTCGTGTGAGACTCTGATGAAGTTCCTGGCTTCAGCCTGGGCCAGCCCTGTCTATTGTGGCCATTTGAGGAGTGAACCAGTGGATGGAAGATCCCCCACATCTCTCTCTCCCTCTCCCCCTCCACCCCCTGTCTGCCTCCTTTTCTCTCTCTGTAACTATTTTATGAAAATAAATAAATTTTTGAAGATTTCTATTTGAAAGGTAGAGTTACAGAGAGAAAGTGAGACAGAGAGAAAAAGAGTTACCTTCCACCGGCTCATTCATTCCCGAATGGCTGCAACAGCCAGGGCTTGGCTGGGCCCTAGCTGGTGCTTGGAACTTTAACAGGGTCTCCTTTGTTGGTGCAGAAGCCCAAGGACTTGGGCCATCTTCTGTTGCTTTCCTAGGTACATTAGCAGGAAGCTGGATCAGAAGTGGAGCAGCCAAGACAAACTGGCAGTCATACAGAATGGCAGCATTGTAGGCAGTGGCTCAACCTGCTGGCCCACAACACCAGTCCCAGTTTTATACCCACTTTATTAACTGGATATTTCCAAAAGGTTCAACTCCCCAAATTTGATGACGTTAAGAGAGATGCTGTGATTAGATATCAGTCATTTATTATTTTGGATCCACTCTTTGCCTTAGGCTGTGTACTCCACCTAAGACTGAGTAGATATTGGGGCCGTTGTCGTGGCTCACTTGGTTAATCCTCCGGCTCTGGCGCTGGCATCCCATATGGGCGCCAGGTTCTAGTCCCGGTTGCTCCTCTTCCAGTCCAGCTCTCTGCTGTGGCCCGGGAGGGCAGTGGAGGATGGCCCAAGTGCTTGGGCTCCTGCACCCGCATGGGAGACCAGGAAGAAGCACCTGGCTCCTGGCTTCAGATCGATGCAGCGCCAGCTGTGGCAGCCATTTGAGGAGTGAACCAACGGAAGGAAGACCTTTCTATCTCTCTCACTGTCTATAACTCTACCTGTCAAATTAAAAAATAAAAGACTGAGTAGATAATTTTTCTTACCTTGTTCCAAAAACATTTTAAGAGAAATTACAGAAATAGTTTGAAAAATCCTGTGATTATATATATAAGTGAGTACATAAGGACAAATAGAAACATAAGTCACAAAAGAAATAAAATGAAGCCACAAGTGAGATGATTATACAACGTGCTCTGAAGAGTAGCATATCTTGAGGGGGCTACAGAATTGGCTTTGAGTTCTGAACAAAGATAAATAAACTCAAGTGGAATTTGAAATCAGTTGGTAGATCATTTTGTTTCTTCGCCATTTGTAGTCTTGAATTTTAATTAAAATGTCATACATCTGATGCCATATTCTATATATATAGCCCAGAATTTAAACAGCCATTTTGATTCTTACATATATTCTTTTCATGACCATACAAAAGACTATGCTTTTAAAAATGTGGTGATAGGAATGGAAATTGTGGCACAGTAAGTTGAACTGCCACTTGGGATGTCTGTATCCCATTTTGGAGTGCCGTTTACTCTCTACTCTGTTTCCAGTTGATCTTCCTGCTAATCCATCGTGGTAGGCAGGTGATGGCTCAGATGGTTGTGGCCCTGCCACCTGTGTGGGAGGCTGCGATGGAGTTCCAGTCTACTGATTTTGGCCTGACCTCGCCCTGGCTGCTGGAAGCATTTGGGGAGTGAACCAGTGAAAGATACCATTCTCCTTCTCCCTCTCACTCCTGCCCTTCTGTTTATTCAAGTAGATGAAAGAAAACTGACATTTTTTAAATGTGGCTTTAAAATTGTTAAGTTTATAAATCAGAAAGATATTACTGAGAACTGAAACTATTTAGTTTAAAATGAAATCTTAAAATATTTCAAAGTAACTGTACATTATTTCTTATTTTTCTGAGCAGTACCTATCAGACATCACTTTTAGCTATTAAACTCAGCCAGGTAATGTTTTCGTTTAATACATTATTTGCAAATTTTTCACAAATTAAGAAACTGCTTTGAGTATTTAATGAAGCCATCATTTCAGTGTGTTGCAGTTAAAATCTTTCCCTTTGTTTTCATTTTAACCTGTTTTAAGAATGTGGTTGCAGAAGGGGATAATTTTGGATTGAATGGAGGATACCAGTACATTTGAAATTCAGTTTTGGGGGCTCATCTTGAGAAGTGAGTTACTTAAAAGTATCCTTGTGTTTCTAATTAAATAGACCCCTCAGATTATGAGTGTAGTTTTAAAAAAATATTTATTTGTATGTAAATTCCTGCTTATTTACAAATGATTGCTTGAATTTGCAAATTTATGTATCCCTATCCAGAGTCATTATAACTAAATTTAATTCTGTAGAAAAGTTGTAGGAGTCTGTTATATGCAGCATATTAAGACAAATCTGTGGCCCAGGAGTGCAGTGGAGGATGGCCCAAGTCCTTGGGCCCTGCACCCCATGGGAGACCAGGATAAGCACCTGGCTCCTGCCATTGGATCAGCGCAGTGCGCTGGCTGCAACACACTGGCCGCAGCGGCCATTGGAGGGTGAACCAAGAACAAAAGGAAGACTTTTCTCTCTGTCTCTCTCTCTCCCGCTGTCCACTCTTTCAAAGCCTAAATACCTGCAGTTTCCTTCAAGAGTAAGTCATGCTAGTCAAAAGCTATGTCTTGTTTAGAAACAAGCAGGGATAAACTAGGTTGAGTGCCACTTTGGGAAAGCTAAAGTACAGTCAGTGAAGGAGTGGTCAGTTTAAGAGAAGAAATCACAAAGAACTCCAGGACAAGAAGGAAGAATGAGATTGGTGACAGGCAGATAAAGTATTACCAAAGTAGATACAACAATAATCCAGTGTCCAGGACAGAAGAACTTACGGATTGTAGAGTCAGGATGTGAAGTTAGAGCCAATTAAACCTTTGTGGGGTCAACAGTAGCTATTTTTGTTGTTCTTTTATCACAGAGGAATTAGACTGTTACAAAGAATAGCCTGGTGCTTTGAGAAGAAGGTAAGAGTAGGGTTGGCAATTTCAGGAGATGGAAGGACAAGTCTTCTGTAGCATTTCCTGATACTGTGTTGAGTGTGTTGCTTTCAAAATTCAACCCAAGGTATTCATTGTATTTATTCTTCTATTTGGCCTATGTTAACAAAACCTCTTATTGTCCAGATTTACAGTGTTCTCACATTTGTAAATGATATGTTTGTATATGCATTTTTAAATAATGCATTGTGTGTGTGTGTGTCTGTGTGTCTTAACTGCTTTAATACTGCAAGCTGGTAGCAGAACAGTTTGTTTAATATGATATGTCTGGTTAGATATGTTAATTCCATACTTGCCTTTCCTAATCAACTATGTGGTAAGTTCTCTTCCGGCCTTTTTTTTTTTTTTAACATCAACCAGAGGTGTAAAAGCCATCATACAACTAATCTTTAAAATAGACAAATTCTTCTTTTAAAAGTACTAGAAACATTGAATAGATGGTTTATAAAATTACTATAACTAAATCTTGTTTTTCCAAGTTATAGAACATCACTGCATGCATCTAGAATCTGTTACTTATTTACTATATCACTAAGTGGTTCTAGAATAGAGACAGTATCCACATAAAACAGTTCTAAATGCAGTTAGAAGAGGCAGTTGGAAGCTATAATAAACTGGGTGAAATTTCTGTAATATTTCCGGTTTTTAAGTAAATTTAGACCTATGTGAACTCTGTCTCCCTATGGTAGATTTCTTGTGAAGTATAAAACAACAGACCTTATGACTATATAATAATGCTTTGTTTTCTGTTGCTGTAAGCATTAGTATTGTGCTGACTATAGATAAGGCAACTAGACATACATTTAAAGAAGGCACTAAGCTACTGAGCATCACCATTTGTTTGTCAGGAAATACCATTCAACTTGATACTGGAGATTTTTCCTGGAAGTTATCATGTTGCGATATTATGATGATACTTGAATTGTATATTAAATCTTAGCTACCAGTTTGCTAATTCAATAAAATTCCTTGTAAATACAGGTCATGGTGAACAAGAGGTTACAGTCTCTGGCATGATTGACTCCAGAAACAGTAAACTTAATTTTTTGCTTTCACAATCTATTTATAAAAGGCTGAGAATTATTTGGTAATTTTCTAATTCACTGCTGGTGTTACTTACTAAGAGAAATTCTACATATTTCTATGAAAAGTCTACAACTATTGACATCTCTGCCAATATTCTTTGCCTGTTTATTTATAGTTGATGAAGATTTTATGCATCTATGCAAAATCAGTTCCTCCTCTTAACCACAGGCATTCATCTGCTTTGGTCTGCTCAAGAACATTGTTCCTGTCAAGCATCATGCCCTCACCTCCCCCTGCCACACCCCATAGTTAAACATTGTTCATGAGACTGTAAGGGTGTGGATTTCCTCCCCAGCTGCAGTGCTCAAACCTCCTCTGACCTTTCTCTCCCAGCAGTCATCGGGTTTCTACGAGTGCTGGCAGCAAGACTTGCGCAGGGTGTATATGCTTAATGTCTCTATTTCATTACTTCTCCTTTGTTTTAAACCTGTTGCAGTCAGTTTTTGATCCCTCTTAATTCACACGCCAGCTCCTGTCAAGATCCTTAGTGACTTCCAGAGGTGCATAATCCCATGGTTAGATCTCAGTTATCTTCCTTGATGTACCAGCAGTATTTGAGAGAACTGCTTATTCCAACCTTCTTTACCCACTTTATTTACTTAGCCTAAGGAATTTTAGTCATTTTAGTTCTCCAGGCCCATCTCTGTGGCTTGTTTTTTCTTATTCTTTCTTTTTTTTTTTCTCTTAAATATTGATTTTAACTGGTAGGCCTCTTTTCTGTCATCACTTAACTTCTAGGAGGCTTGAAGTGACACGCAAATTTATTTCTCTGAATTCTAGACTCTTCTGTTCATTCTCTACTAAATTTCTCCACGTGGATGCCGATTTATTCTTTTCTTTCACCCAGTATTACTTGTTTCCCATTGTGACAAATGGCAACTCTTGTTTTTCCTGTGTTACTATGCCAAAAACTAGGGGATCACTCTACATGCAGACTATCAGTGAATTTTTCTGCCTCTGTCTTTAAAATGTTTTTGACATCCTGATACATGTCTCACATGAGCATTTGCACTTGTTCTCTCACTTAGAACAATTTGCTTTTAGATACTCATGTGGTTTACACCCATGTCCTTGAAGTCTTTATTCAGATGGCATCTATGAGAGAAGCTGTCCCTAGTGACCATGTGTAAAAAACATCTCCTCTCCTACTATCTCTCTCCTACTTTGCCAGTTTAATTCATAGCACTTATCCCCACAGGACACATTGAAGCGATATCTTTGCAGAATTTCATCTTACTTTTATAGAATTTCATCTATAATTTTTAGAAAAATCTATGATTATTTTGTTTTAAAGATTTATTTGAAAGACAGAATGACAGAGAGTCTTCCATCCACTAGTTCATTCCCCAAATGGCGGCAACAGCCAAGTGTAGGCCAGGCCAAAGTCAGAAGCCAGGAATTCCATCCTGTTCTCTCATATGGTTGGGAGGGGCCCAATACTTGGGCCATCTTTTTTGCTGCCTTCCCAGGCACATTAGCAGGAAGCTGGATCAGAAGTGGGATAGCCAAGACTGGAACCCGCACTCTGATATAGGATGCCAGTATTGCAAATGGGAACTTAACCTGTTGTGCCACACTGCTGGCCTCTATGATCACTTCTTCAGATAAAGGTTAATGAAATACTGATGATCAAAAAAAAAAAAGGCCAGCACCACGGCTCATCTGCCTGCGGTGCCAGCACACTGGGTTCTAGTCCCGGTCAGGGCGCCGGATTCTGTCCCAGTTGCTCCTCTTCCAGTCCAGCTCTCTGCTGTGGCTCGGGAGGACAGTGGAGGATGGCCCAAGTCCTTGGTCCCTGCACCCACATGGGAGACCAGGAGAAGCACCTGGCTCCTGGCTTTGGATCAGCGCGGTGCACCGGCCGCAGCAGCCATTGGAGGGTGAACCAACGGTAAAGGAAGACCTTTTTCTCTGTCTCTCTCTCACTGTCCACTCTGCCTGTCAAAAAAAAAAAAAAAAAGAAAGAAAGAAAATACTGATGATCTATATATTTTTCACTTAATGAAAAGGTAAATGGCAGTTTTAACATAAAAAAGGACATTTAACTGAAGAATATTTAACTTTCAACTTTTAAAGAGTTCTCTAAGATACTTCCAAACTTTTCATTACAATTGAATTTTAACTATTACTTGGTTTGAATTAGTGAAGTAGCTTATACTTTTCTGTATAGATTAGTTGATTTGACTGATGTTTTATCATTTTGTTTTAAAAAGAGGTCACATTAATGAGGGAAGAAATGTTGATTTTAACATCTTTTTTTTTTGCTTATGAAGTACTTTGTTTTTATCCTGTTTGTTTAAATATTCTTAGAGAAATATATATATGTATCATTCATCATAGTTTAAGCTCTGTGTATATAGTTTGTCTCGTTATTTAATGACCAGGAATTTCTTTTTTATTGGTAATTTTTCAGGATTCCTCTATGAGATGTGTTTTATTTATATCTTTCTGTTCTTTAATGTGTAATCAAATTCTTATTGCTTTCTGTTTTCTTACTGTCTTTTCCACCTTTCTTTTCCTGTTTGTGTCAGAATTTCTAAGGGGCCCTGAGATAGCTTTACTCCGTAAGCGCCTGCAACAACTGAGGCTTAAGAAGGCCGAGCAGCAGAGGCAGCAGGAACTAGCTGCACGTGCCCAACAACAGGCTTCCACTTCTGATCAGGCTTCACTTGAGGGCTCTTCACAGGACCCTCATGCTGCAGGTTGTTACCGCCACGTGTCCTGAAGCAGCTGGTAGAACTTTTATTAATACTGCTACTGTGCAATAAGATGCTTCCCTTTCCTCATTCAAAAAGAAAGCTAATGTGCTTGCAGCTTATACCTCCCTTCCTTGCATATGGTGATTATTCATCCTCACTGTTAGAGGGGCAGATTGGTAGCAGTGTTTGCCAGAGAGATAAATATATAAACTAATCCGTGATTTTATTTATATTTCGAGGAGCAAACATTTACTACTGCTATAGCTAATAAATTTGTTAAATATATGTGTATATATATATATGTATGTATATATATTGAAATACAGAGAGTGAGAGATCTTCCATCTGCTGGTTCACTCCTCAAATCGCTACAACAGCTAGATCTAGGCCAGATTGAAGCCAAGAGCCAGAAATTTCTTTTTTTTTTTTTTTAATTTTATTTGGGGTAGGAGTGGGGAGAGAAAAAGAGAACAAGGCAGACAGAGCCCCAGTTTGCTGGTTTACTCTCAAAATGCCCACGATGGCTAGGGCTGGACTAGGCCAAAGCTGGGAGCCGGAGCCTCAGTGCACATCTTCTATATGGGTGGCAGGGATCCAGTTACGTGATCCATCACCCACTGCCTCTCCGAGTCTGCATTGGCAAGAAGCTAGAATCAGGAACTAGACCTGAGAATCAGACCCACATACTCTGGTAAGGGCATTTCAGCTGGCCTCTTCTCTGCTTAAATGCCCACCTATAATAAAAGAGTTTTTCACAGTCATGTAGTGACATTAGAGCCTACATTGATACTGCTGTTCACATTTCCTAAATGTTTAAATAAATGAGTACTAATGGCTGCTAGCTCTTCTTTTTCCTTCGAAAAGTTAACTAATATTGCTATGTAAATCTAGTAATGTTAGATTTTTGAATGTTAGATTTTGGCCATAATAACATGCCAACTCAATCATTCCCTTTTGTCATCATTTGAAAATTTTTACTGTTTTTTTAAGATTAATTTTTTATTTAAAACTCAGAGGGAGAGAGAGAAAGACATCTTCCATCTGTTGGTTCACTTCCCAGATGGCGCAGTGGCCAGGACTGGGCCAGGCCAAAGCTTGGAGCTTCTTCCAGGTCTCCCATGTGGGTGGCAGGACCCAAACACCTGAGCCCTCTTCTACTGTTTTTCCCAGGCCATTAGCAGGGAGGTGGATCTTAAGTGGAGCAACTCAGACACAAATGCACATAAGGGATGTTGGCATCACAGTTGGTGACTTAACCAGCTATGTCACAACGCCAGCTCCTACTTCTTCTTTGTATACATAATCAACTCCCTTTTATGTAGGGCAGTGAAGTTATTTCATGGTCTCATGTTTCTGTTCTTATATCATCACATTCTGATAAAACAATAATCTGTGCCAGTCTCTTTCCATTGAGCATCTTAATGACCCTGTTCTTTTGTGATCAGAAAGCTTGTGATGCTCAATAAACATTTGTTGAAAAAAATAAAAGATAAAGCACAAATTGATGTGCCAATTTAGTTCTTTCAAAATGGATGTTAGATACATTAGGTCCTATATATAGTACAGGTATTATAGAAGGTGCTATAAATCTTGTGTTTAGGAATGAAAATGTGTTAGATGGTCTCATACTAATGAATTCATGATACTTCCTTCTGCCACCGTAAGGAGTGGTGAGTTTGGGCATTTACCTCGAGAACTATGATTAAGTACTTGGATTTAATCAGTGCTTTAAATTGAGAGAGCTGGAAAGCCCCCACTTTAATCTGTAGCAGTAAATACTGTGGTTAAAACAGCACTTTATATAGTACTGTGGTAAAATAAAATAAATTTAAACCATTGGACTATAGATAACAGTGTTTGGGACAAATCATGGATGTGATTTTAATTCAGTGTTATATTTATGGAGGAAATATTAGCCAGGCAAGGTGTCTTATTTCTTCTTTTTCTATTGGAAAATATTGTTCTATAATTAAAACTACCAGAAATGTGATTGGATTACAATGATGTTTATTAATAAAACACTTTGACTTTATGTTATATATAACATTAGCCAGTGTTTATATAAAAAAAAAAAGACATAACAACCGATAAAAAGGAAAATAGAATGTCCCTACCTATATCAACTTTTCTCTCCCCAAGTTGCTACAACAGCTAGAGCTGGGTCAGACCAAAGCCAGGAACTTCATCTGGGTTTCAGAATTATCTTTCCTTTGTTACTAAACAACATTTTTGGGCCTGTGAGGCTAGGTAGATGGGCTGATTATTAGAAACGCTTAGTGTTCTCATTCAGTGAATGTTGCTCCTTCCTGCAAAGTGAAGCAGTTTGCCTGTACCTTCTTCTGGTAACAGTGTTTGTATGAGGCCCTGATTAATCGGCTGCCTGCACTGTGTTCATTTGCTAGTGCAACTTTAATCTGATTCTGTGCTTCCATGTCATTGGAACACTGCTTCGTAACTGAAAGTTTTAAGAACCATTAATAACATACTCTCAGTTTTTTTATAAGGCACAACTAATAAAATCTGTGTACTTAATAAGTTTTGGATGTGAGGAAAAATGAATTAGCTGAAGGTAAAATTTTTCATTTTAGAATATAAATTATGAAAAATTAGAAATTAATGAATGCAGCAGAAAGATAATTTTAATTGAATAACACTAAAACATAATCAAATACAGTAAATACAGTTCTTTGGGTGTGTATTATTGACATTGACTCATTCTTACTACTTAGTAGTACTACTCAGTCAAGAAGGTACCTCATTTAGAATTCTAATATTTATTAATAGTAGAATATATGCATTTCTCTTAAACGAGCATATTTTTCCATTATACTTTGCTACCTGTAGAGTAGATGTTAAGTTATGATACTACCAATAAATGATATTGTGTTATCTTCTCATATATTTAGTCTTTTTGAATATGATATTCAAAGGAGATACTACTGATTTATAAACTAAGAGTTTAACATTATCTGGGAAACATTCTCTTTTCAAAATGTAGGACTGATGAAAATCTTAAAGGACAAATGTAAAATGAGTTAATAATTCCTAATTTCTGTAAAATAAATGCAGTCAGAGCATTCTATAGAAATAATCTGTATTTTGAGTAGGCTGAGATGGAAGGAGGTTGATATAGTTAGTGATAATCTCAGCTGGGATGTTATTCAGTTGCCAATATTTCTTGGCAGTTGAAAACTAAAATATCTTTCTAGAGCACCATTTAATGCTACCTTTGGTTTTAAATTACAATTTAAAATAGATATTAAATTATAAATAATGGGTTTTCCTTCTACTGCCCCAGTTGAGAACTCTTACATGGAAATTCTAATATAAAATATTAAAGAGTGGTACTCTTGAGATTTCAGCATGGAGGAAGGAAGAAAAGAGTGATGATCTGCATGCTTGCTCCATCATGTTAATCCCAAAGCGTCTTTACTTTCAGGAGCCCAGTTTGTTGGACTCTTGTTTGGCTCTCAAAGATTTATTGGCACCTACAAATGATAATCTTCAAAATTGAGTTCCAAAAATAAAGTTGTTCAAACTCTGTTATCTTAAAGGATTTTTATTTTGTTTTTAACCGCATTGAGATACTTCATTTTATTTATTTTTAAAGATTTATTTATTTATTTGAAAGCCATAGTTACAGAGACACAGAAGAGAGAAAGGTATTCCAAACACTGGTTCACTCCTCAAATAGCCACAACAGCCAGAGGTGGGCCAATCCGAAGCCAGAAGCCACATGCTTCTTCCAGGTCTCCCATGTGGAAGCTGGGGCCCAAGGACTTTGGCCATCCTCTACTGCTTTCCCAGGCCAGAGCAGAGAGCTGGATCAAAAGTGGAGCAGCCAGGACTTTGAATTAGCTCCCATATGGGATTCTGGCATTGCAGGCAGCTGCTTATCTGCTATGCCACAGCATTGGCCCTGAGATAGTTCATTTTAAAAATGTTTATTTTCATCTACTTGAAAGGCAGAGTGAAAGAGAAGAAAAGAGAGAGTCAGTTTTCTATCTGCTGACTTCCTAAATACCTACAACAGCCACCACTAGCCCAGACTGAAATTACGAGCCCAGAATTCTTGCCCAGTTCTCCCATATGGGTTGTGGATGCCCAAGCACTTAAGCCATCATCTGCTGCTTCAGAATGCATTAACACAAAGCTGGTTTGGAAGTGGAGCATCCAGAAACCAAATTGGCACTCTGAATTGGATGTGGTTGTCTGAAGCAGTAGCTTAACCTGCTCTTTCATAATCTTGGTCCCCTTATTTAATTTTTGCCACATACATGTAGACTACAAGGAAATAATGCCATAACTCTTTCTGTACTTTTAGGAAATACATCGTAACTTAACAACAAAGTCTTTTTTTAGGACTTTTTTCCCCAAAAAGTGATAAATCTGTTTTTATCACATCACTGCAGTGATACTAGACTTCTCTGAATTCATATATTTGGGCCTGTGGCTAGATAACCTTGGGAAGTTCATTTTTTTTTTTTTTTTGGTTACTTCATGCCTCAGTTTCCCCCTTATTTACTTTTTAGATAATGTAGTTTGCCATGATTTACAAAAACGGCATGTGGATAGGTCAGCCAACACTCTTTATCATTTTTATATTAGGAGAGCAGTACACCTAGCGTACTCTCTTATGTTATCTTTCATTTACTATATCACAGTACCCTCACACAACGGCTTTGTAAAGTTGATAGTATTGAGGGTTTTGAATGAGCTGAACGTACATTTATCACATAGATTCCCTAAAGAGCTATGGCAAAGGCATTCAGCATATGGCTGATTTTAAGCCCAACTCTTTTTTTCCATTTCAGGTCCCCTGAAGTCATGGGTTGCTGGCTCCTGCTCAGAGTGACAACACCTGTGGAGTCTGCTGGTACTGGTCCCCCACCACAGAGCCCCACTGGAGCATGGAGCCAGCCTAGAGAGGGTCAGGTAGGAACTGTTTTTTCACTTTATGGCACGGTTTTGCCAATTGGAAAAACAACAACAAGAATCAAAATCATTTGTACCCCAAAAGGGTATCAAATATTGGTGATTATTTTTTGAAAAAGGGCTTTTCAAAACTGAGCCATATTGGAAAAAATCAGCACTTACCCAATCCTGTGTAAGCAGGCTCTCTGCAGCTACAGATTCCCCTCAGTGTCCATAGTGACAGTGATGTTACATAGTGCTTTTCCAGTGGAGAGTGTGACCTGTGTTTTTAATGTTTATGAATGGCTAATACATTAAATAGGGTATTTCCTAGTACTGTAAGCAAAACAACAAGGAGTCCCTTAGACCTTTAAACATGATGATAGGCTCCATTTTGGCAGAACAGCTTTATACCATTATTTTTCTTTCAATATCAGCCAACTAATATTAATTGACTCTTTCCTGTGTGTCACCTAAGTCATTTACATGGATTATCTCATTAAATTGTCCCAAGAATGCTATATGGTAGATATTGTGATTTCTTCATTTTATAGTCACATAGGTTGCCTAGGGTTATCCTATTCCTGAGTAGAAGAGCCACATTTGAACCCAGGGAGTTTAGTTGAAGAGGCCTTGTTATAATTATTTTTTTCTATAATTATTTTTTTCTCATAATTAAGAAAATTGACCATGAGACATGCCAAGCTTTAGGGTAATGTTTATCTTTCCCTAAAAATAATGGCTGTGCTTCAAAACAGTTCACGTAAGCTGACCAGCATTGTATTTTATAACAGGCTATCATTGGACCATATATTCAGGTTCTTATTTTGTGGTGGTGCTTTCTAGAGGATATTTCATAAAGAGGTGGACTAGAGTAGACACATAACTGAAGCAGTCAGCTGAGCTGGTAATTTCATTTTTTGTATTATTTATTCTGATGGTTATGGTGATAGTATTTCAAAACATTTCTGGAAGAACAGAGTTGTAGGTACTGAATTTCCAAACAGTCACTGATCTAAAAACATTTCACATAAAATGTTCATGTAAGAGAAGAATAATCCCTCCAGGAACAGTTGCACGATCCCAAGATTTTAAATAGAATAGAAACAGTCACCAAGAAGGATTTCTCCATAAAGATAGTCAAATAGTATCCCAGAAATAATCTAAATCTGTGCCGACTTGTAAAGTCAGAAAGGAAAATCTTTGTAGTTTAATACTATCTTTTTGTCTTAACACAAACCTAAATATTTTAAATTCTTCAAGAATTTGAAAATAGTTTTGTAGAGATGTTAGCATGCTCCTACATCTTCATCACTGTTTATTTTCAGTGACATACTCTTTCCTGAATTTTACTTGAAAAATCAAGTAAGGTACACAATATTTTAGTAACATTTTACATCCCATAATAGTTACGAAAAACTTGAAAGATTTTTTAAAGATTTATTTGAAAGAGTTACAGAGAGAAAGAGAGAGGAGAGACAGAGACAGAGATCTGCCATCTGCTGGTTCACTCCCCAAATGGATGCAACAACCAGGGCTGGGTCAGGCCAAAGCCAGGATCTGCTTCAAGGTCTTCTCAAAGGGTGCAGGGTCGCAAGGACTTGGGCCATCTTCTGCTGCTTCCTCAGGTCCATTAGCAGGGAGTCAGATTGGAAGTGAAACAACTAGAACTGGAACTGGCGTCCATTATGGGTTGTTGGCATTGCAGATGGCAGCTTAGCCAGCTGTGCCACAGCGCTGCCCCAAAAGTTAAATATTTGAAGAGAAGATTTCTTGAAGAGTTTATAGTATTTTTAGGGCTCTTATTAAATGAAAGGAACATGATATTGATTACAAAGCAAAAGGGGTGAAAAATATACTTTTCAGGATTTTTTCTAATATTTACTTCATTGACATGTTCTAATTTTCTTTAAATAATGTAATCCTGTTTGTAAAGAGCAGCTTAATTTGGTCTTCAAAAACAAAATAGATGGTAGTATTGAATCTAACTCTGAAATGGATAAATAGAATTTTTAAAAAGGAAAATAAAGCATAAATAGATTGGGAAACTGCTTAAGATGCCATTGTACCAACTTTGTTTTTAGTGTTTAACTAAATTTTGTGATGAAGAGGTGATAATTTAGGATAAGTAAAAGCTATTACTAAATGATTATACTTTATCAAAATCCACTGACAAAATATACTCAAATGGCTGTAATTAAAAATGGAGCAAGTAGTCAAATAATATAAAATTGGTGTGAATTCAGGATGTAATGGAAACTTTTTTTTAGCTGTCTAGTAAAAACAGACTTTGCTTAAAATACCCATTTGGGTGTTGGCAGGATGAATTGCCATTGTGAGCTGAAACTGGTGATATACCAAAGTTATTTTATTAACAATATTTGCTGAGAACTATAAGATATTAGAAACTAAGTAATTATTTTTACATTTGAGGGAGAGCTATGCTTATTACCTGTATTTTCTCTTTTACTGTACCCCACTGGAACGCTGGGACCTAAACCAGGAATTAGAAGGAGCCACCTCCTTCTACAGGTTCAGTATTTTATCCAGAATGCTTGAAATCAGGGTGTTTCAGCTTTCAGGTGTTTTTGATTTTGTAATATTTGCATAAATGTGATAAAAATGTCTTGGGGATGAGACCCACATCTAAGCACAAAATTCATTTAATGTTTCAATATACCTTATATACAAAGTCTGAAGATAATTTATATAATACTTTTAGTGTAATTGTGTTTTGATTGTAGCCTGTCACAGGATACCAGTTGTGGAATTCTACTTGTAGTATACTTTGGTGCTCAAAGTTTTAGATCTTGGGGCATTTTAGATATATGGTTTTTATATTAGAGACGCTTAAACTGTATTCCCCAATGCCTTGCTTCGGTTATTAAGTTCCTAGGCTGATCAGAGAGAAAGGAGAAGCTTAGACTTAAAAATGTCGCTAATTATTATCATTATAGGTTTAGAATCAAAGTTAACTCCAGACAATCATTCATCATACTACCTTCCTTTATACCAAGATTCTTCAATCAGTAAACCCATTTATAAAACAAAGTCTTAGCCAGTATATCCAAAAGATAAAAGCAAAACTATTCTACTTGAAGCTATAAAGTATTGAAAATGTAAAGCCCAGACCACTAAGCATTCTCCTTGCCTCTCTGTTTCCCCACCAAAAGCTCTAAAGAAACCTAAGACTACATGACATGATACAGTCTCAGTTGCACAATATACCGTAGAGTTTTAAAAGTTATATGTTTCTGTAGTGGCAATTCCCTCATTGAATTGTTGCCTTTGTCTAACATCTTGACTTGAGCACCTTGTTCAGCTCACAGTGCAGCAGACATCTCGCAAATTGGAATGAGCCTCTCATTTCATGCTTTGAGCCCTCCAAGGCAGAGTGAAAGTTTCCTTAAGAATCTGGAAAGGAAATTTGAGAAGGGCAGAGAAGTCTTCTGCTTAGTGAAGGAAATTCCCCATTTCTGATGTGTCTACCTTGTACTTGTGCTTGTGCTAAATGAACTTGATAAAAGGTATATGCATGAAAGTAGAATGTTTTCTCATTCAAAATTGCTAAATGCTTGCCTGAAATAACATATTTTAAGCACATGGCCCTGCTTACTCACTGCTTGGGAAATACACCACAGTACTTACTTCCATTCCCTACTTTATATATTTGTTTCTTAAGCTTAGAGATGATCATGACATTGCTGTGCAGTTTTCTGCTGCTTACTTTTAAGTTGAAATCTCATTTTTGTTTCAGATTCTCCTTCTTCTGTGGTTAACAAACAGCTCGGATCCATGTCACTTGACGAGCAACAGGGTGCGTGCAACAGGAGATGCGCTATGCCCATCCATCCATAGTTTTATTGCAATGCATAAACAAAGCTCACTCTCGCTTTCTTATAGCATTCCATTTTGATTGTGGTCTTAAAGTCAGTGTTTGATGAACTAAAATATCCTAGGTAGTTTTGCGCACAAATGGCCTTCTTGGCCTATACAAGTTATTTTCTGTGTAAGCTAAATTAGTTTTTATTTTTGGCCATTTATGCCCACTTTGGATTTGTTCCCTTTAACAATATTGTATTGGATTTAAACTGTATCAATTTGTTAAGTTTTAGGTGTCTGTCACGAAACTGTGAAACTGAGTTTGAGAATAGCGGTCATCCTTATACCTCACTGGTTGTTTGAACATAGTAATATTGTAGATTACAGGATTGCTATGGTAATGATAGTTGCTATTTCTGGTTTTTATTAATATCTATTTTTATTTTTGAAAGAGTTACAGAGAGAGAGGGAGAGACAGAGAAAGATCTTCCATCTGCTGATTCACTCCTCAGGTGGCAGCAACAGTCAGGGGTGGGCCACGCTGAAGCCAGGAATCAGGAGCCTCTTCTGGGTCTCCCACATGGGTGGCAAGAGCCCAGACACTTGGGCCATGTTCCATTGGTTTTCTCAGGCCATTACCAGGGAGCTGGATGGGAAATGGAGAAACTGAGACACAAACCGGCACTCATGGGGTTCTAGTATCATGGGTGGCAGTTTTACCCACTATGCCATGATGCCAGCCCCAACGATACTTGGTTTTATGTCTCATTTACCTGGTGGTTTAACTATACGGATTGTAGTTAGGATCCCAGAGATAAACTTGAAAGCTGCCAGTCAGGCGGTGTTTGCATTTCCGCTGTAGTTTTTGAATTAGGAACGGTATAGGATTGGCCTGAATGCCTTCAGTACAGCCTGTCACGTATTTATCAGGCCTCATTACTGTCATATTGGGCAAAGCAAAAAGAAGGGTTGGTAGAAGAAGGTATTCTGACCAAACGGGCATCTGAAAATTAGGATGGAAAAAGGAAGATTGCAGAAAACTAAAATGAACTGTTTAAAATCAGGACAAAATGGCTTACTAAAATATTGCTTCAGCATTCCCTGAGGTTTTCTAAATATATTATGACCCAATAATAATAAGTAATCTTAGTAACGTTAAGCCTACAATAATAACTTAAAACAATACTCATTTTTCTCTATTTAAAAAGGTTGATGGTTATCGGATTTTACAAATATTTCTGTAAAAAGTTTTAAAAATAGCACTAAAGCTATAAGATTCAGTTGGGTAAAAGTTCATCTGTGTAGGATGACTTATTGGTCAGTAGTAATGTTGAAATATTGCTGTGTAATACCTGTTTGGCATGGAATCAAATTTTAACTACATTCTTACAGTAATAAATGGAAACAAATTTTAAGGCAAATTAGAAAACTACTTCTGATCTTAAATTATTCCTTGTAGACCTTAAGTAACACCTATTGCCATAGGTTTTTTGCTCTTAGAAAAAAGGGGAAAAAAGAAAGATGGGAAAATGAATTTGAAATCTAAGTAATCAAGCATATTTTATCTTTATTCATTTATTGTTGAGATATTAACACTGGGGAGTAATTACTTTAAAAATAAATACTGTTACACATCATACACAAGAGTCTTCAAAATTGAAGTTCATGGAAAATGTGTCATGAAAAAACCATACATGGATTTCAAATTGTTTTTCCATTCAGAAAAAAGATTTATTTATTTATTTGAAAGGTGGAAAGAGGGAAAGACAGAGAAGTCTTCCATACACTCGTTCACTACCCAGATGGCCCCAGTGGCCAGGACTGGGCCAGAGCGAGATCAGGAGCCAGGAGCTTCTTCCAGGCCTCCCATATGGGTGCAGGGATCCCAGCACGTGGGCCATCCTCTGCTTCTTTCTCAGGCACATGACCAGGGAGCACGATAGTCAGCCTTTGCACAAGCTTTGTGAAGGACCCTCCTGTATTGGATTGTAACTTAAAGGCCTCTAATAATTTTTTTAGAAAAACATTTATGTATATAACTAGTATATCATAACTAGAGAATGTTTAGCCAGATTTCACATTGAGTCCAGTGACATAGTATAATATTATAAATAACTTGTTACTTAATTTACAAATGATATGGAAGACGAGAGGAAGAGAAGAATCAAAATTAGCTCCCAGATTTTTGGCAACAGTGCCTGGGAAAATGGTGATGTCATTTTATTAGGGTTGACTAGTTTGGAAGCAAAACTCAAGAGTTTCATTCCTTATTTTTGGCCATGTGTAGTATTTTTGTGCCATGTAAGTAGAGATGGTATGTAAGAACTCCAATATTGAGTGGGTTTGGCAGAAGGTACATCAGAATAGATCATCATGAAGTATTTTATAATAAGACCTCTGAGCAGAAGCATTCCAGACGTGGAAAATATTTCAGTTTATTTAAATCCAGAATTTTTTAAATGCCATTTTGTTCAGTGGGATTATGTTTTATAAAGTCCTGGGGACTACACGTGACAGGCTTCTATTATCTAAAAATAACTTCTGTGAAAGTTAAGAGAGACTGCCTGTTTCTGTTTCTTCTGAACTAATGTAATAACCTCTCTTTTTTTTAAGATTTATGTATTTATTTGAAAGAGAGTTCACAGGGAGAGAGAGTGCAAGCTTCCATCCACTGGTTCACTCCTAAAATGCCCACAATGGCTGAAGCTGGGACAGTCTGAAGCTATGAGCCAGGAACAACTTCTGGATCTCCTGCATGGGTATAGGGGCCCAAGGACTTGGGCCATCTTCCAAGGCATTCCCAGGCACGTTAACAGGGAGCTGGATCAGAAGTGGAGCAACAGGGACTCAAACCAGCACCCATATGGGATGCTGATGTTGCAGAAGGTGGCTTTATCTACTACATCAAAACTCTGGCCCTATAATAACCTCTTTTTAAAAAAAATATTTATTTTAATAATTTGAAAGAGTTACAGAAAAAGGTAGAAAGAGAGCGGTCTTCTGTCCACTGGTTCACTCCCCAAATGGCCTCAACGGCTGGAACTGCACTGATCTGAAGCCAGGAGCTTCTTCTAGGTCTCACACTTGGGTGCAGGGGCCCAAACACTTGGCGCATCTCCTACAGCTTTCCTAGGCTATAGCAGAGAGCTAGATCAGAAGAGGAGGAGTCAGGACTTGAACTGCCAACCATATGGGATGCTGGCGCTGCAGGCCTAGGTTTTAACTACACCACAGCGCCGGCCTGTATAATAACCTCTTAACTGATCTTAAATCAGTTCAGGCTGTACTCTGTTTTCAGCCATCAGCCAGAGAAAAACTTTAAAATGTGGATATAGTTGTATCTTTCATCTGTCTAAACACTCCAAATCCATGCCTTGGCTTACAAGCCTGATGTGACCTGACCTTATCTTGCTAACATCATCCCAGACAACTGTTTCCTTCCTAAGTTCTTTTCACATAGGCCTACTTTGAGTTCCACTAGCACTCTTAACTCCTTTGCCTCTCAAATCTCTTGTATACACTGTTCCCTCTAGCCACGTGCTTTTCCATTGGGGAACTTCTGACTCAGCCTTCAAATCTCACTTAGATCGTTACTAAAAAATAATATGATCTCCCAGTCTACAAGAGTTCTCCCCCTTTTTCATTCTTTATGACTTATTTTCCAACATTATATTTGTAATTATATATTTGGGGGATTGTTTAACATCTGCCTCTTTCCATATTCTCTGTTAAATTTTCAATGCCTAAAATCATACCAGTTATTTGGCAAACAATATTTTTTGAGTAAGTGAATTAATTCTTTAGCTGTGGTGAGCTATAGAAATTTTTTTCAGCTTGGGAGAAACATGATAGCTTTATATATTGGATTGATAATTTTGGTACCATTTGATGACTGAATGCAAGACGGAGCTGGAGCTAGAGCTTGTAAATGACTACTGTAACAATTATGTCTCTAGATGAGAGAGCATGAGGAACCAAACTAAGAATAGTGATGAGAAGTGTCAACAGATTTGTAAAATATTTGAGAGGTAGAATTAATGATACATGGAGACTGACTAGAAATGAATGAGAGAATGATGAGGTGTCCTGACAGTTACAGATAGCGATTCATTAACTGAGATTTCAGGAAAAATAGCAGATTTGGGGGGAAAGAACGTATATGAGATTTCTTTTTAGGTGTTGTAGTTGATGGATGTTTTCAGTCTGTTTTTTGTTGCTCTATTAGAATACCTGCAACTGAACAGTTCATGAAGGAAAGCGGCTTCTTTTGGGCTCATGGTTCCAGAAACTAGAGAGGTGCTAGTTTATGTCTGGCTTCTGTTGAGGACCTCATGCTGCTCTGTGCATGGCATAAAACTGGAAGGGGCATATTGATGATGCATACGGAACAGAGATCATCTGGTCACCTCCCCGTGATGGAGCTGTTAGGAAGTGGGGCCCAGAGGGAGTTGTCTGGGTCTTTCAGAAGTGAGTTCTTATGTGGGTCTGGGTTGGTCATTGGGAGCACACGTTGTTATTGAGCTCAGCTTCTTCGGTGTTCTCTCTTGCCACGTATCTTCAGTCTCCACTCGTGTAGCAAATACACTGTTTTTACTTAAATTACACATTTATTTGTAGTGCTTTGGGGAGATACTGGTAGATAGAGATCAGCAGGTGACTTTCCCTGCCACTTAAAGGTTAACACCCACTTTTTGATTGAGCACAGTGGGTGGTTAATTGTTTAAATAGAAAACCCTAAGGAATAGATTGTGGGAGAGGATGTGTAGAAGGAGATAGAGATCAGGAGCTCAGTTGTTTGAATTGTCTGTTTGAGACACCTAAATGGAAAACAGGATGAGCTGTTGATTGTATGGTATCAACCTAAAAAAAAGTGGCTTTCTAAGAATCTGTGATTTTGAGAATTGCAACCTGGAGTATGTGTACTATTTTGGATCATAAGCATTATTCACAGAGGTTAAAAAAGACAGTGGTTTTTAAAGGTAAAATGGGGGTTATATAAATTGTTTCTTTGACTACAAGGATGAGTAACAAGGATAGCATTGGTCCAAGGTTGAATAGGAAGTTGCTGAGCAGATGTCTTCATAGAATTCTTTGGGTGAGGTTTCAGTGGCATTTATGCAAGGTTGTTTTCAGAGTCCTTCTAATAACTTTTAGCAGAGCCATGTGTGCATGAGAGCCTCTCCTTTATGGTCACCCAACTGCATTTTATTAGTTTGGCTTAAGTGACTCCATTTTGTATTTTTTTTTATTATTTTATTTTTGACAGGCAGAGTGGACAGTGAGAGAGAGAGAGACAGACAGAAAGGTCTTCCTTTTGCCGATGGTTCACCCTCCAATGGCCGCCGCGGCCTGCGCGCTACGGCCAGCGCACCGCGCTCCTCCGATGGCAGGAGCCAGGAGCCAGGTGCTTTTCCTGGTCTCCCCATGGGGTGCAGGGCCCAAGCACCTGGGCCATCCTCCACTGCACTCCCGGGCCACAGCAGAGGGCTGGCCTGGAAGAGGGGCAACCGGGACAGAATCCGGCGCCCCGACCGGGACTAGAACCCGGTGTGCCGGCGCCGCAAGGCGGAGGATTAGCCTGTTGAGCCACGGCGCCGGCCCAGTGACTCCATTTTGGTGCTGACAACTTCACGAAGCTTTAGATCGGTTTGGAAATTTTCTGCATATAGATGATAAATAAAGGAGGATGCAAGTAAATTAAACTTTTTTTTTTTTAATATGAGATACAGAGATAGACAGAAAAGAAGCTCCCATCTACTAGTTTATTCCCCATGTGCCTGCATTGGCCCCTGGCTCTGCTTGAAGCAAGGAGGTGGAAACTCATTCCAGGTCTCCCAAATGGGTAGCAGAGACTCAGTGACTTTAGCCATGACTGCTGCCTCCCAGGGTCCACATTTGCAGAACTCAACCTCTAGCTCTCCAAGGTGCAATGCAGTCTTAGCTGGTATCTTAACTACTAGACCAAACACTTGCCCCCCAAAATACAGATTTTAGAAGCATTTGCTTATCCAACTTTAAATAGATTAAGTTAGGGGAAGTGTAAATGTGTACAGATTTTTTTTCAACTAGTGAAATAATTTAAAAAAAAGTTCTTTAAACTAGAATGTTTTTTCTTAGATGTTTAACTCTTAAATTACACACTGTATCAGAAATAAATGGTAATTCATTCATTGGTAGCTCAGGACTCCACATTCCTGGGAAAATATGTTGTATATAAGGAGTAGAATAGAACAAGTCTATGAAATGAATTCTTTTTTTGTCATTGTTAGAGTTATTTTATTTATTGGAAAGGCAAAGTTACAGTGATAAAGAGAGGTCTTCCTTCCATCTGCTGGTTCACTCCCCAAATGGCCGCAGTGGCTGGGGCTGGGGCTGGGCCAGGCAGGGTCCAGGAGCTTGTTCCCAGTTTCTCACATGGGTGCAGGGACCCAAGCACTTCGCCCATCTTCTGCTGCTTTTCAAGGAACATTAGCAGGGAGCTGGATCAGAAGTGGAGCAGCCGTGACTCATCCGCCCCCATGAAGGGTACTGGTGTCGCAGGCATCAACTTTATCTGCTTACAGTGGCACCCCCAGTAAATGAATTCTAAAACTTGGATATATCAGTCTCATAAATACTACATGAAAAGAAACTAGGCTTTGTATTGTGTAGTTTTCTGCCAGAGATAGTGTTTATGTGCAAATTATAAAGGAAATAACTAGGCTCAGGAGGCTAAAGCTTTTGTAACAGAAGAGTCCATGTCTACTTTAATAGTGATGGGTCAACTTTATACAAGGTTGAACTTATTAAGAACTATCAAGAATAATTATTTTATGATGAAATGAATGCTGCTATGTTTCATAAGATTTATGAACATAGATCATATTCCTGATGGATTAAATAACTTCATAGAAATATCTTAGGAAGAAAGCTTCAATTATCAGTATAATCTAAGGGAGCTTTTTGAGGAATATGGGGGTGAGCTATATAAGTTCAAATGTTTCCTATACAATTCTGACCTCTTAATAGCTCTTTATTTGTTACATTCCTGTAGTCATAGAATATAAATATCCAAAACTGTGTCTTAAATTTTCCTCTAGAGAGAAATAAGGCATTTAAATTCTACAAGGCTTCTTACAAGTTATTCTTCTATTTCAAGTTAGATCTAAGAAATTCAGTCCTTCATTTCTCTCATATATGCTTTTGTTTTCCATTCCATCTTTACAGTAAGTGAAAAACAGTAAAATACCTTAAAATGTTCTAAGAGAGAATAGATGAACTAGCACCAACCTCTGAGTTCCCTTGTTCATTCCCTTCTGTTGCTGTCTGGCTCCACTAATTCCAGAATCCTAAAGATGAACAGTGTCTTTAGCATCAGTGGAACAAAGATCTCAGCAACGTATTGGAAGAAGAATGGGGCAATTTGTGTGTTCAAATGTGTAGCTAATAGGAAATTTTGCAAAGATGGTCAAGAGTAGGACAGATGTTTTACAAGTTCCATTCTTGATAATTTTATTTAAGCTACAGGTCTATTTTATCAGAATCAAAACACTGAATGTAATACTGAATCTTTAAAGTTAATAATGGGCTGTTGATTTATTTCCAGCAACTGTTTATGTCAAGTCCATAGCATAACAAAAACAATATAAACACAAAGTGGTTTTTAGCATTTGTGATACCTGCTTTATAATTCATTCTGTTATTTTCAAATTGGAATTAATTTTGCATGATAGGATTTCTCATGAGTTAGGAGTTAAAGGCATTAAGAATTGATTTTCCTGAGCTTTTTTGTCAGCTTGCTTCTAAGTCTCTTGGAGAGTACTTTTTCCTTTCTGCTATAGTCCTCTGGTATCAGAAATCATGTTAATTGTCATAGAATAGAAACCAGAGCTCTAATTATATGAGATTCTCTTTTGGTAAGTAGAATGTCTGAAGTGGACCTGATAAATCCTCAGTAATTTTGGTATTATTGTTTTATATTTCAAGACAAGTAGTGTATTTTTATTAGTATCATGGCAGTCTTTAGTGTCTAGAATGTTAGTATTATAACACTGTTTTCTTCAAGCAAATGGCAGAAATGTCATGTATTTTTGTGTCTCTTTTGTATTCTTATTTATTTTGATGTTTTCCCAAGCTGTTAATTCATCATGAAAGGAAAAAAATTACAAAGCTCTGTTTAATTTTATTTTTGAATATCTGTACAATCGATGGGAGGATAACTTTGAATAGTTTGTATCAATCCAATATTTATTTGCCATTTTGAAATTATTGGTATATATCATGGATATTGCCTATGGAGTCTTAAGATAAAATTGCCATTTCCACAGTTAAGAAATAGATTCCTTAGAATCTGAAATATACCAAAATACATAGCAAATATCAAAGCAAAAATAAATGCTCCTTTCCTTTCCATAGAATGCGGGCTGTAATTCTTCCTTGAATTTGAGAGACTCTGATAGAATTGAATTGTCACGGGGGTTTTCCTGAGCAGCTTTCTTGTGGCACCCTTAATGTTTCTCTGGGTGCCTATGTTCATTACTATTGATGTTCTAGTAACTGAAGAATGGTATCATGGGCATTCCATCTAAGTAAGATACCAGTTTATAATGTATATCATTGTGTATTAATGTGCTTCGGTTCTCAATGCATATGGTTTCATCTGAATCAAAGGGAGTCATGTCCACAAGCTAGAATTTGATACATTGCTACTGGGAAATATCGTTTTTCTTTATCACTTGCCTTTGATCTTTAAGTAAGAACCATAACAGATGCAAAAAAGAACTATGAAAATGGCAACCTAAGTTAAGTTACATAAATTTTAGGAAATGTCATCTTTTTACTGGTTTCAGAGACGTTTTCAAATGTTTTAAACACAATTTTCAGATAACAATAATGAAAAGCTGAGCCCCAAACCAGGGACAGGTGAACCAGTTTTAAGTTTGCACTACAGCACAGAAGGAACAACTACAAGCACAATAAAACTGAACTTTACAGATGAATGGTAAGTCAATATTTTTGTAAAGATGTTCTTAGCAGTGTTATAGGATTTTATTTGATGTTCATTTTTAGCACTTTATCATCTTTGTGTTTTGTTTTGCTATAATGCTTTGGTTCTTGAGCTGTCGTGTGGTTGAAAATCACTTGATAGAGTTTGTTAAACTCAAAGTTCTGGACACCACCCTCTGAATTAGGTTTCCGTTGGGATCTGGGAATTTGCATTTCTTTTTTTTTTTTTTTTTTTTTTTTTTAACAGGCAGAGTGGACAGTGAGAGAGAGAGACAGAGAGAAAGGTCTTCCTTTGCCGTTGGTTCGCCCTCCAATGGCCGCCACGGACGGCGCGCTGCGGCCGGCGCACCGCGCTCGTCCGTTGGCAGGAGCCAGGAGCCAAGTGCTTTTTCCTGGTCTCCCCATGGGGTGCAGGGCCCAAGCACCTGGGCCATCCTCCACTGCACTCCCGGGCCACAGCAGAGGGCTGGCCTGGAAGAGGGGCAACCGGGACAGAATCCGGTGCCCCGACCAGGACTAGAACCCGGTGTGCCGGCGCCGCAAGGCGGAGGATTAGCCTGTTGAGCCACGGCGCCGGCGGAATTTGCATTTCTAAAAACTTTACAAAGGATGCTGATGTTACTCATCTTGATATTCCTTCTGATAGAAAATGCAGGAGAATTAAAAGCCAGGTGACAGTGCAAAAGTAACAAACCTAACATTTTAAAACTTTTTGTGGTCCTATGTTTAGGTGTATATATACGTGTAATTTGTGTTTTTGAATTTTAGAACATTAATATGTTCTGAATATGCTCTATTTTCTCCTAAATTTTTTTGACTTAACTTTATGCTACTTAGTTTTTTTTTTTTTTCCTTTGACAGGCAGAGTTAGACAGAGAGAGACAGACAGAGAGAAATGTCTTCCTTTGCCGTTGGTTCACCCCCCAAGTGGGCACTACGGCCGGCGCGCTGCAACTGGCACAGTGCGCCGATCTGAAGCCAGGAGCCAGGTGCCTCCTCCTGGTCTCCCATGCTGGTACAGGGCCCAAGCACTTGGGCCATCCTCCACTGCACTCCCGGGCCACAGCAGAGAGCTGGCCTTGAAGAGGAGCAACCAGGACAGAATCCGGCGCCCCAACCGGGACTAGAACCTGGTGTGCTGGCACCACAGGTGTAGGATTAGCCTAGTGAGCCGCAGCATTAGCCATGTGCTACTCAGTTTTAATATTATTGTACTAGCTGGATGATAGTCCATGAAGTAGGTGTACCTTGATTTATTTAACAATTTCCCTACAATTGGGCAGTGAATGTGTTTACCATTTTTTACCAAAAAAGACTATGACTGTCTTTATAAATACTGGTAAAGTTGAACTTTAATGGTTGTATAGGTTCTCTTTAATGGTGCTCTGATTATATTAAGCTCATTTATTTAGCTGAATGTAATATTTTAAAGCATTTAAGTTATATGAGCTTCTTCTATTCTTGATAGAACAACCTAAGAATTTTATTTAAATTTACATTAGTAACATGTTAATATGAATCATTTTACTGACAGTATAGTATGTTCTTATTATATAGCTATATGTTAATTTATAGCAGTTTTAATATTTGATACATTAATTATTGTCTCATAAAATGTTTTATGTATAAGTAATATAAAGTTTAATTCTACATTGATACATGATAATATTTTATTTATTCAGATTCACTGGTTTCCACTTGTGTTTATGTGTGTGTTTATTTTATACTAAAATCTTTGATTAAATGGAAGTTTCAGATATTACTGAAATTTTCTATGTTCCGGGGACTTTTGTAGACACTGAAAATACATTAGTGAAAAAAAAATTAGACAAAAAATCCTCACCCTGTTGGAGTTCATATTTTAAGTAGAGGAGAGACAGGCAGTACACATAGTAAATATGTGTCCAGTGTGTTAGAAGGCAGGTAAATACGCAGGTAAGAATGATTGGGAAACAGAACAAAGACATCTTTATTAAGAAGGGACATCTGAGGCTGGCGCCGCAGTTTAATAGGCTAATCCTCTGCCTTGCGGCGCCAGCACACCGGATTCTAGCTGCGGTCGGGGCACCGGATTCTGTCCCGGTTGCCCCTCTTCCAGGCCAGCTCTCTGCTGTGGCCTGGGAGTGCTGTGGAGGATGGCCCAAGTGCTTGGGCCCTGCACCCCATGGGAGACCAGGAGAAGCACCTGTCTCCTGTCTTCGGATCAGTGTGGTGAGCCGGCCGCAGCGGCCATTGGAGGGTGAACCAACGGCAAAGGAAGACCTTTCTCTCTGTTTCTCTGTCTCTCACTGTCCACTCTGCCTGTCAAAAAAAAAAGAGAGAGAGAGAGAGAGAAAAGGAAGAGACATGTGGGCAAATGAGGAGTAAGAAAGAATGGACCATGCATATATCTGGAGGAAGAATATTCTGGATAGAGAGAAATTGAGAAAAAAAACTCCTAAACAGAAGCAGACCTAGTATGTTCAAGGATCTTTAAGAAAAGCAGTGTGGATGGAATGAAGTGACTGACCAAAGGAGAGGGTAGTACTGGATATACTCAGCCGGGACAGGGAAGTGAGGAGAATAGTTAAAGGATAAAGGATATTTTGTGTTGCTGTGTTGAGAATATTGGTAGAATCCAGGAGACCAACAAAAAGGCTAAGGGTGGTAAGCAGGGTGAGAGGTGGTGATCGCTTGTACCAAAGTATTGATAATAGAGGTAGCAAAAAATAGTGATTGGATTCTAAATAACTGCATTTGAAGATGCAGTCAGTATGATTTCCTTATGTGTTCTAGTATTTGACCTTTACATTTCAAAATCGTGACACCCATGGCCATTTTTTCATTATGCATGAATTAACATTGACAGGAGGTTGTTATACTTAATCACTATATCTTTTCTATACAGAAAGTGCTGACTGCCATCTGAGCATTTTTTGAAGAAATTATTAGTCCCATTCTTTAAAATGACACTTTTGCTTCTCTGAAAATTGACCATGAATTATATTTTTTCATTCTTATTTTTGTGTGAATAAAATTACCATTTTTCTGAGTATGAAAATGTTTAATATTCATTGTAAAAAATTCAAAAAAGCCTGTCTTTTTTTTTTTAAACCTATTCCAGAATGGAACTTAGTATGCTATTTAGTTTCTTTGATAACAGGTGACTAACCTAATAGCTTGAATTCTATCTTGAACAGGCTGTTGAGCCTCTCTGAATTTGTTTTCTCTCCTGAAAATGTGCTTATTTAGTAGAAGCTACTTTAAATGTTTCTCATGATGGTTCAGGTGGTTCGTAGACTGTGTGCATTAACTGGCACATGATAGGCTTAAAATACGTGTTACTTGTTAACGATCATCTTTTGTAAATTGAGCCACCAATACTTTTCCAATTTTCCACCATGGTGTTATCTTTTTCTTTTTGATTTATTAGAACTATTTGTTTATTACATAAATAATTGAAGACAGTAAAATTTCTCTTTCATTTGTTGCAAATATGTTTCAGTTTG
This sequence comes from Sylvilagus floridanus, assembly GCA_949820135.1. Lineage (NCBI taxonomy): Eukaryota > Metazoa > Chordata > Mammalia > Lagomorpha > Leporidae > Sylvilagus > Sylvilagus floridanus. Next base: position 129,446,766 of record OX463225.1, read on the forward strand.
ATGTTGGTTTTTGAGTTTGTTTATGGTGGTCTTGCTTTTTGCTCTCAGACTGTGAGCTCATGTCTTTTCTTTCCTATGCTTTCTTTTCTATGCTTTATGTAAAAAATTGTGGTTTAAAATGCATATTAATGTGTGCTAAATATATTTGCTACATGTCTTTTCCATTAATGGCCCTCTAATATTTAAGTGTCAAATGTTATACAGTGAACATTTCACTTATTCCTGTATACTAATTCTCAATAAAAAAAATTTATTTTTCAAATTTGCTTCTCTTTATCAAAAATATCTATGTATACTTCTTTCTGGTTAAGAAAAAATATGTGTTCATTGAAAAAAAAAGAAAAAAAAAAAAAGGTGGGAGGGTGAGGTGGGCCGGTGCTGTGGCATAGTAGGTTAAGCTTCTGCCTGCAGTGCCAGCATCTCTTATGGGCATCAGTTCGTATCCCGGCTGTTCCTCTTCTGATCCAGCTCTCTGCTATGGCCTGGGAAAGCAGAGGATGGCCCAAGTGCTTGGGCCCCTGCACCCATGTGGGAAACCCAGAAGAGCTTCCTGGCTCCTGGCTTGGCATTGGCCCAGCTCTGGCCCTTGTGGCCATTTGGGGGAGTGAACCAACAAATGGAGGACCTTTGTCTCCCTCTCTCTCTCTCTCTCTCTCTAACTCTACCTTTCAAATAAATAAAATAAATTTTTAAAAAATTCTACTGAGATTACACTTAACAGTGGTTCATTACCCTCTTGATATTTTTCTTTTCATGTATTGGATATGCATTCTTATTTAAAATAATATATTATACGTGCATGTTCTTTTGAATTAGCCTATGGGAGTTTTTATAAAATACTGGCCAAAGACATGCATGATAACTTGTATAGTCTACTAAATCACTGGTATTTGTCTATAATTAACAGTTTTTATATAACAAGTTTATTTTTCTTGTTCATATTTCTTCTTTTTTATTAAGATTTATTGATTTGAAAAAGTTAGAGTGGGGGAAGAGATTTTCCAGCCATCTGGTTTACTCCCCAGGTGACCGCAATGGCTAGGGTACCTGGGCTGAAGCCAGAGGTTCATCTGGTTCTCACACATGGGTAGCAGGGCCCCAAACACTTGGGCCATTTTCTGCTTCTCTTCCCAGGCCATTAGCATGGAGCTAAATCCTAATTGAGGCTGAACCTCAAACTGGCATTCATTTGGGCTGCCGGTGTCAAAGGCTACAGCTTTATCTGCTACACCACAACACCACCCGCAACATTCATTCTAAATTTAAGGGATTGTCGCATTTCTATGAATTGAATTCTAATTTCAGTCAGGTGGTTATACATTTTCTTTTGTCTCACTCAGTCCTTATATATATGCCATTTTTTGTCATAGAATATTCATTGAAAATTATTTATATAATTTGTCCTAGGATTCTGGTAGCTAGAAATGCTAGCAAAACTATGGTAATCATTAGGTTAGTGTTACAACTGAAACAGAAAACAGTACCCTTTTACTGTACACAGCCATGGCATGCAGACACTTGCTGTATTTGAGCAACAGACCAGAATGGAAGTCATCCACAAGGTGCAGTTCAAACGGCCAAAGTAATGGACAGTTTTAGGTTTAAGTAATAATTTTAATAGTCTTGAATGACAAAGTCTAATAAAAGGTCATATATGATCAGTCTAAAACTACTAAGAATTTGGATATGATGAATTATCCAGTGAGAAGAAGAAGAGAGATAATATAATTTAGTTAAAATTCAATAGAGACATGTGGAGATACATATTAGATAAAAGAAGCATCAACAAAGTGAAGCTGTCCTTTTATATTTTTATATCTCCTTTTGTAGATTTTATCTTGAGTTTTAAAAATGATCTTTGCAAGTAATATTAAAATGACAAACCCTACTTTTTATATTCTGGATCTTTTGATCTCTGTCTAGTCATAAAAATAGAGAAATTATTCCAAAATTTTATGTGTATTAACTTCTTTGTGGGACTGCTTATCTTGTTTTCGCAATAGGAGCAGTACAGCCTCAAGTTCTAGAGGAAATGGGAGCCATTGCAAATCGGAGGGTCAGGAGGAATCCCTGGCCCCACAGGGCTCAGGGCCATCAGCAGAAGGAGATAACGATACAAGTAAGGTGTCATTTTGCTTTTGTCTTTATAAGACCCCCATGTTATACCTACCTACTTTCCTGTTCCCTCCAATTCTGTGTTTTTGTTATTTTTAATAAGTTATTTTGGCCTCTATAATCCAGTTAGTACTTGATAAGCAGTTGCAGATACAAAAGGGAGGGAGGGACCTTAACAGTTAAAACGAGGAGATGCAGTGAAGCAGTGCACTGTGTGGACCCAGTGGCCAGCATAGGTAGTTATACTGTTAGTGTGTGAAATGTAAATGTTAGTTGGAATTGTCTTCAGCATTTTTGTACTTATCAGTGAAATCCAAAAAATTTGTCTTGATTCTTCAGTGGTTTATTGACAGGGGGAGGGGAATAAAATATGAACAGGTTAGGAATCTATATTGACAAGAGGAGGGGAATAAAATATGAACAGGTTAGGAATCTATGTTGATGCATGAAGTACCATTTAGGCCAATTTTCACAACCCTTTCCCAATAGAATATTTATATAACTATTAGTTATTTAAAATTCATTACCTAGCACTGAGACTAGAGTATAGTAGGTGTTTTATAAATGCTTGATAAATGAAGGAACACATTAATTCTATTTTCTTACTACATGAATAGGTACCTCAGTATAACAGTTTAAAGTTAAATGTGTCTAAGACCACTGTTTGGTAAGCACAGGTCAAGTTAGGAATAAAAAAGATTGATCCCTCATGGATCTTCCACTTAAACCCCAGAATTAAATATTTTCAGTGCCAAACAGAATTTATGGTAGGGTCAGCTTTACTACTTTATTCATGGTAGTTCAGATTGTACCAAATGCATGATAAAGAGGTAGAAATAGACTCCATTTTAAGTTCAGATTCTGGAAAGCTTAGGAAAAAACAAGGTAAGCAATGACAGCTGTGAGGATAATCTGAAGCAAGAGTTGATGAAGTTTGAGGCCTAGCCTTGGGGGAAAGGCAGCAGGCCCCTCATTCCTGTTAGTGTTTATGCAATGGTGTATTTAAATACGCATTTACATCATACTAGGGAGAGGTTTTGTCTGAATGTCACATATTTCTATGACCCAGAAAATGTTAAGAATCCTTTATTTATAGAAAAGCTGTAGTAGTATTAAGTTGGTACTTGTTTTTATTAAAAAACTGGATTTAATGATGGCTTGGCTTATTCCTGTAGCTTTTGAAGAATCAACAGAACATGTGACAAAAAGTCAGGAAGGCACATCTGCAGAAAACCTAGATGAGAACAGTACAGATAAAGGTGAGTTGTCTTTCTGTCTTGAGATATTCGCTATGTTGGGAAAATAAGACGCTTTAATCTAGTTAATGTGTCCAGAACTAGAGGCCATTTCCTAATAGATACGTTGTAGAATTTTCCTTCTCCATATAGAGAGATATCGTAGTAGAAAAATGTCACTCATTGCCTTAGTTAGTTTAAATAATTAATGTTGCCCACATGACCAGCTATTTCTACTTTAATTTCTGACAGCACAATCAGATACATTTACAGCTGAGCCATTGGATTCCAACTCAGGAGAAAGGAATAACCTCAATGTTGATAGCCCCTGTGAGGTTCCAGAAGAATCTTCTTTGTCTGAAAAAGGCAAGGAACCAGAAACTTCAGATCAGACTAGCACTGAGAGTACTTCCAATCCAAATAACACCAGTGCTGAGCCTCAGGCCCAAACAGAAGCCATCGAGCCTTCAGCTCATGAGGAAACATCAGCCAGGGACGCTGCTCTTCAGGACACAGATGATAGTGATGATGACCCAGTCCTGATCCCAGGTGCAAGGTATCGAGCAGGACCTGGTGATAGGTTGGTAAATTTTTAATAATCGTGAACTGTAAAAGATATATTTCAAAGTGGTCTGTTTGAAGTCTCAAAAAGGAGTCTCTCCATTTTTGACATTTGCTTCCTTGTAAGGGTTTCTCAGTTGTAAAAGCCCACAGATTTTAGAAATTGTAAATGTTTTCACATATTGCATTCTTTGAACAAGCTGTTCGTTAAACAGGGAGAAAGCACTCAACTCCAGGTTGAGAGAAATGGATGTTGGGAATCCCCGATAGCACTTACTTAGCAGGTGCTGTCAGGTAGCCATGGGTATCCTGGACTTTATCTGGTTTGTTTTTATTTTAATCTTATTTTTCTGCTTTCCTGTTGGCCCTGGATTATAGTAGTGTGATAGTAATTCTCTTTTTAAGAACATATTTTCTTCTTTGGTGTCTCCTATTAAGTGACTCAAAATTAGAAAATGAAAAGTTACACCAAATAACAAATATGGTAGCTACAACAAAGCATTGCTAACATGTTCATGTAGTTTTCCCATTTTTCATTTTACATAATCCCAAGATATATTTTGGGAGATTAAATAAATCAATATATATTGTTTGCATACTTATAGTAATCTTTATACAATTAAGTGACATCATATCTCACTATAAATTGTTTCATTGCTGAAAATTTAGTTTTAAAGATACTGGTTCACACAGGTGTGAGGTTCTATTTGAAGCACTTTACATATTTGTTCAATGCTTATGATGCTTATGAAATATTCTGACATTTTTGTTAACTGAAAATATAATGAACAGACTAATTTGCTATTAATGAGTGGCAGCGTTGCAAATGGAAAAGAGCATAATGATCTGAATCCTGATTTCACCACACACCAGCAGTGTTTCTTCATGTACATTACTTAATGACTATAAAATATGGCTTTAGATAATTGGAATTCTTGTATACATTTAAAAATATTTGTCAGTCATAGGACCTAGCTCACATTTGAAAGCACTAAACGATGGCTGTATTAAACAGCCTGTGTATTCTGTGTGGCTACTTAAGATTTAAAAAGGAATTATAATAAGAATGGCTCTAGGGATGAAGACAGAAAGAGAATAAGGAAAAGTCCTTAGCAGTGTAACTTGCCGTTCAGTGAAACTGCTTTCCTTTTTTTTTTTTTAAGATTTATTATTTATTTGAAAGACAGAGTTACAGAGACAGAGAGTGGGAAAGACAGAGAGACATCTTCCATCCGTTGGTTCACTGCCCAAATGGCCGCAATGGCTAGGGGTGTGCCTTGCTGAAGCAAGAAGCTTCCTCCGGGTCTCTCACATGGAAGCAGGGGCCCAAGAACTTGGGTAATCTTCAGCTGCTTTCCCAGGCACACAGCAAGGAGCTGCATCAGAAAGGGAGCAGCTGGGTCCCAAAACAGAGCCTATGTGGGATGCTGGTGTCAAAGGCAGCAGCCCAACTGCCTACGCCACAACCAGGACTCTTCTTTTTTTTTTTAAACTATGAAAGAGTATGTATCTTCCTTTAGTCACATTGGGGAAGTGTTTATATTGTCATGGCACTGTTTTTAAATATGAAGAAAATACTCTTTTCCTATATTTGTACTTAGAGACTAATGAAACATTCTTTCCCTAACTCCTGTTAATCCTTAGCATTCTTAATATGTATTTTAGACAAGTAAAACACTCCATTCCCTTTCTTTTCATACCCAGAGGGGGACTCTTAGAACTTCATTACCTCTTAATGTTTGCAGATATAGTTAGCAGGCATAGTACAGTTTGAAAATCAAGCTGATGGTTTGCAAAACCCAGATTAAAGAGCTGGATTCTATAATTAATTAAGTGTATACATTTATGACCTTCTTCTATATGTAAAAGTAAGCATGTCTGTGTTTTCCTATTTTTGAATAGCAGAACAAGATACTTTGGTCACAATTTTTTTAATTAAGTATCCAGTTTCTAAAGTGTACCATATCACTTTGGAGGTTTATTTGTTTAAATAAGATTGTACATATTTTAATGGATATTAGACAATATGTAATTGTTTAGCAGTACCTTTTCACACTAATTACAACATTTTTTGCCAAGCCTGCTTATAGCTGAAGAAACTGAAGTGCTCAGCAGTGGTTTTGTATATTCTAGATCTATGTGTTTTTGTGGGTTTTTTTTTTTTTTCAGATTCATTTAATTTATTTGAGAGAGTTAGAGAGAGAGAGGGAGAGACAGAGAGAGATCTTACATCTACTGGTTCACTCCCCAAATAGCTGCAATGGCCAGAGCTGGGCTAGTCTGAAGCCAGGAGCCAGTAGCTGCTTCCAGGTCTCCCATGTGGGTGCTGGGGCCCAAGCACTGGCCATCTTCCATTGCTTTCCCAGTGCTTTTATAGGAAGTGTAGCATCCTGGGCAGGAACCTGTAGCCATATGTGATGCATGTGCTGTAGAAGCATCATTGCCTGTTATGTCACAATGCAGACCCCTGGTTTTTTTTTTTTTTTTTTTTTTAACACTAGTATAATGTCAATGAGAAAAAGAGGACTTGGTGAGAGTGTAGGCCTTACACAATATAGGAGCGATAATATTGTTTTGCAAAGCTTTATTATTATTTTCTTACCATTTTCATAATACTTAGATGATTTATGTTTGAGAGATTCTCCTAGGGTTTGGGGCTGCTATAAAATTGGTACCCAATACGCTTATTGACTCAGGAAACCTGGATACTGAATTGAACTTAACAGAATCTTGAAGGAGATTGCTAATCAGGGGCAACAGCCTGGCACTGATCCCACCTCAGCATATACTCATGTTCTCACGATTAAATCAAGACTTGAAATCATTCCAGGTCTACATTTGCTTCTCTGCCTTTTTTCTTTTCTTTTCTTTTCTTTTTTTTTTTTAAGGATTTATTTATTTGAAAGGTAGAGAGGGAAATACAGAGAGAGATCTTCCATCCCCAAATGGCCTCAACCACCATCATGGCTGGGCCAGCCCAAAGTCAAGAGCCGACTCTATCCAGGTCTCCCATGTGGGTGGCAGGAGCCCCAGGATTTGGACCATCTTTTGCTGCTTTCCCAGGCACGTTAACAGAGAGCTGGACCAGAAATAGAACAGCCTGGACTAAAACTGGTGCTCCAATATGGGATGCTGGTTTTCCAGGAAACAGCTTAACTTGCTGTGCCACAATACTGGCCCCTACTTCTCTGCCTTCTAAAAATTTAATATTACTTAACATTTTGAACATGTTGTTCGGGTATTTGGCCTTAAATTTGTCCTATTATTCATTTTATAGGGCATTGTAGTAAACTTACTGAAGAGTAACAGAATAGTAATAAAAATCTTACCTTTAAAGAAACTGACTCCATTGAATGGCAGAAGAATATTTACATATTTACATTCTTAAAATTTAGTTAAATACATATGACCCATGTTTTCACTTCTGGGCTAAGATCAAGCATGAGAAGGAAACATTTTGGAAAATAAAGGCCTTAACAACTAATGTAGATATTTTAAAATGGAATGTTCTTCTCATTAACTATAGTAGTGTCTGAATATTACCGAGATACTATAGCAGAGGTCAGCTGCTGTTTCCCTAAAGGGTCAAGAACTTAAGTGGAGGCTTTTTTGTAGCTATTATATAACCATTTAAAATTTAACTTTGAAAAAGGTGAAATGGTTCTTAGCCTAAGGGTCATTACAACAAAAAAGCAGGTGGCCAAGACATAGTGCACAAGCCATCATTGGCTGATTCCTACTCTCCAGTAAATCAGTTATATAGAGAAAAACCAAGTGATCGTCTGTATGAGAAGATGCTTCTGACAGAAATCCAAAGTTTCAGATAATGAAGTCTTTGAATTATGATGTAATTGGGTGCCCTTTTAACTGTCTAGGGCAAGAAATGGAAAATAATTGGAAAAAATAATCAAACATACTCTGTGATCATGCTATTCAATAAATAAAATGATTTAGTTACATACCTTAGTGATGTTATATACTGGATTTAGAAAAATAATATTCCCTCTTGGAATGGAAAGAGAATGGGTAGTTTTCCCATTTAGATGATCTTCATATAAACGCTCTTCATGATCCCTTATTCATTTTAGAGTAAATAGAATGATGGTCTGGTTGGTAGCGCTTCATCTTGGTAAATCCTAGAGGAAAGCTAAAGTATTTTCTAAAGGGCAAGTACTGAAGTCAATAAGCTTTGTGAAGAAGTCTTTACATAATTTTAAATAGTTTTTAGTTATAGCCTCAGTTCAGGTGGTCTAACAATTTTTTTCCTAAAGAATAAAGATACTAATCCTATATTACCCATTAATAACCTTAAAAATTATATAAGTAAAAATTTGGCTCTGTCTACCTAATATGGATGCTGGAACATGCCCTTTGTTTTTAAAGTGAAAATTCTTTGTACTGTAAATTTGCCAGCATCTATTCAGTCATCCTTATAATCACTCTTTCCAGTTTCATCTTTATTAAAGAAAATTGCAGTGAAAAAAGAATAATCAAAGAGAAAGCAGAAGGTTCCTGGGGAGTTAAGAGCCCTGTCATCTGCTTGCTTGTTCTGTATCTTGCAGTTAAGCTCAGTGAGTCAGCTCAGCCGTTGAGGAGTGTAATGTAGGTGTTCCAGTGGATGGTATTCATAGTGAGTCATGAGAGTTACCACACTCTGTGACTGGGTTAGGTTCTGACTGATTTAAAAGATAAAAGGGAGTAAGTACAGTTCTTCCTTCAATCTGTCTACAGTGAATGTTTCTGTTTCTTTAATTTTTAAATACATGTTAGGTTGAATGACATATTCTTATAGAATGCCTTAAAGTCACAAAGGGAAATACATTTTTTAAATTAAAATGATTGATAAAAAATAATCGTGACCATAATGTTTTATATATTTGGTTCTTTGAAATTTTTGTGAGTGACTTTAGTTATTGTGTTCCCTTCACTAGATTTAATATCAGAGGAACAACAATAGGTGATAGAATAATGAGGTAATCAGTATGTTCCTTCATTACTGTTTCATTATGATGGATTTGCCAGGATCTCTTTTCCACAGCTAACCACCTTTTGTATTAACAGTTAATATTTCCTTTGAACTTACTGAACTCTTAAGTGCTAAGCAATGTAAAGCAGGTTGCTTTTCACATACTCTATTTAGCTGCATGCACTGCATGGGAATAGAATGAGATTTCCTGTGTGTACGTATAACTGATGTTCACTGAGTGTAATTATAGTTTGAAATGATGTCCTCTAGATGCTGGTTACTTGCTTTATTTTGTTGAAGAATGCAGCTTTTTTTTTTTTAATTAAAAAAAAAGCTTGATTGGGATAGCAAGTAGCAACTTTTTATTACTCAGATAAATATATAGCTCTTTTTTTCTTGATGAATATCTAAAAATGAATTTGAACCTAGTTCTGTGAATAGGTTTAAGATTCTGGCTTTTCAGGCCGGCATTTTGGCATAGTGGGTTAAGCTGCCGCATACGACACTGCCATGCCATTTTGGGCGCATGTTCAATTCCTGGCTGCTCCAATCCAGCTACCTGCTGATGTGCCTGGGAAAGCAACAGAAGATGGTCCAAGTTCTTGGGTCCCTGCACCCACATTGGAGACCCGGATAAAACTCCTGGCTTCAGCCTAGACCAACCGTTGTGGCCATCTGGGAAATGAACCAGCGGATAGAAGACTGATCTCTCTCTCTCTGCCCCCCCCCCGACCCCATAACTCTGCCTTTCAAATGAATAATTAAGTCTTTAAAAAAATTTTAATAGATTGTCACAAATCAAGATGATATATAATCCTCAAATACTTCTCTAGTTTAAAGTCTGGGAATGAAATGCATTTTTTTGGTAAAACTTTACAGTGAACCTCAACCCTTCAGTTATTTACTGAAAACCTGGCTGACCTATAGAAGCAGCCTTTCTCTAAATTCTAATAGCATGTGTCTGTTACTTAGCATCAGTAAAACCTAAAACATAACTTACAGCACCAGTCAGAATTGTACAATTGATAGAATTCCTGAAGGGGACAACAGAAATAATTAAATAAGACAAAAAATATTACAGAAGTATAAAAATTCCTGATTAAGGCCCATTCTCAAGATTTCCATGTAAAAGTCTCAGTTTTACTTTTGTGTGGTGTAATCTAGGTTTTTTGGTATGTTTGAAGTAATTTTTTGCAAGTCAGTTTTTACTAGTTATCACTTCATAATTTAATGGCAGTAAAATGTAATTTGTTTAGGACTTTTGATTTTCTGATTTATACTTCTTATCCAAACCACTCAAAGCTGGTTTCTGCTTTTACAATGAGGATTGCAACTAGAAAGTACCATGTTTCGCTGAGTTTTAGAAAAGCTGAAATACTGAAGTAGAGAACTAATGAACTAATAAACAATAATAAAACTGAAGATGTAGCAGTTACCTCCTCTAGGAGTGAATGAGGTTAAATTCATTCTTGTCTACTCGGTTATTTGTAATTATAAGACAGTATTTTCTTCATCCCATACACGCATTTGTTCTATCTCCCTTTTAGCAGAGGGAGATGCTCAAGAAATGTTAATTTCTACCTAAGATAAACAAAATTGGAAACATAAAACTATGACAGATTATTATCTCTACTCCTTATAACTGATCTTCATTAGGGACTGTCTTGTAGTGTTTTGTGAATGCGTCTTACTGTAATCTGCCCAGATTCGGGGTGGAGAATGTCCCCCAGGCCATGTAAGTCCCACAAAGTCATTGGTTGTCCCTGCCAAGGCAACTGCAGGCAGGGCTCGACATTCAGTAAATGTATAGCAGGCTAATCTTTCAGTCGATAGTTCTTTATGGCCTGTGAATAATGGTATAAATATCTAAATGACTTGGCAGAGAAAGGGTTCCCTATCCCTGCATGGTAGATGCCATGTTATCTGCAAATATTTCTTTGTGTAATAAGTATAATGATAATCATCCCCTCCTCTCCATTCTTCACCTCTTACCTGATCTATTGAAATGTTTGTTCTGCTCCTTCTGGTCTGTCTCCCCCAGCAGATCCACTTGCAGTGGCTTTCTATTGCCCATGATTTGGCAAAACTCCAGCTTCTTTCTTTGCCTAGTGTATGGGATTCTCCACGCTGTGACTGCTGCCAGGAATTGCTCATGCCCTACGTCAGATGCACTTGGAGTGTAGCTTAAAGTATTCAGAGTTCACTGGGTGCATTATGCTGCTTAAAGCTTCTGTGTCTTTCCTGCTCTGTAACCTCTTAAGTCAAATGACCTCTTAAACACACATCTTCAGCTACATGTTTAAGGAAGCTTTTCCCACCTTGTGAGGGCAGGGACCCAACTTGGGCGGTTACCTGCTGCCTCCCAGGATTCGTATGGGCAGGAAGATGGAATTGGGGTAGGCCAAAAGCACACCCCTGTAAACAGATTTTTAATTAATAATGTATCTTTTAGCTTAACCCTATCTGCATAATGAAAATTCCAAGTGAGAAAGTTCAAATTAATGAAATTTTCTTTTGGTAAAGTCCACTAAGTCAGTATAAGAAAAATTTAGATATAATATGAATTAAAAGAACTGATGGGTATTTAACTTGGTTGGTATACTGAAGAACAGTGGTATTCAGGATTATAGTGAATATTTCTAATTAGGAATAAATAGAATTTAATTTATTCTTTGTTTTTATTTTCTTTCTCTTTCTTATTTATGCTAGGGAATGTTTCTTTGACACATACCCATAGCAACATTGGTTTTGGTACCAAAATTTTATAGCTTTTAGGAATGTAGAGATACAGAATTGTGGTAATTATCACAGAAACTGTCCTATTGCGGGAGTGGTGGTAAAAATAGCTTCCCTGTGTTTATGAGAAACAAATTCTTTACTCTTTGAATTGAAAGCCATCAAGCTCAAGCTATGATTCAGATGGAAGTATTTAATTATGTAACTAGGAAGATAGAGGTTATTTTTGTTCAGTGTTCTAATACTGGGTCACACACTTGGGAAGCACTGCATTGTGTGTAGCTTTCTGAGTTTCACAGTGCATACTAGCATAATAAGGTCTCTGAGAAGACTTGCATCAAGGAAACCTGCTTAGTTTTGTTTAATTCATCACTTTCCACACCTGTTCAATCATAAACCTATTTTGTGAAACATTTATGAAAACCCCATGATTTGGAATATGTTCTTGTTCCATATCATTGTCCCTGCATTCTAGGGTGAGTATTGAGTGCACTAGAAAACCCAGGACTCCGCCCTCCCTTTAGTATCTGTACAGTAAAGCCTTTCTTTCTACAAAATTCAGAGTATATAATTTTAATCATGACCTTGTATTCTATCCGTAGTATGATGTTCTTTTTGTGTTAACCTTGTTTGGTTGAGTTACCCCCTAAATCATTTTATTCTGGCTTCAATAAGTCACCCCTCTCATAATACCTATGGTATTAGTTTGTGCCACTCTAGCTATGTGTAGTGGTGTTTTATAAAAGGAGTTACCACTGAGGCTGACGTTGTGGCATAGTGAGTGAAGCTGCCACCTGCGATACCAAATGGGTGCTGGTTCATTTCCCGGCTGCTCCACTTCTGATCCAGCTCCGTGCTGATGGCCTGGGAAAAGCAGTAGAAAGTGACCTAAATGTTTAGGACTCTTCCCACCCATGTGGGAGACTGGGATGAAGCTCCTGGTTCCTGGCTCAGCCTGGCCTAGAACTGGCCATGCAACTGGAGAGTGAACCAGCAGATAGAACATCTCTGTCTATCTTCATTTTTCCCTCTCTCTCTAACTCTGCCTTTCAAAATAAATAACTCAAAAAAAAACAAAAAAGCGCTTACTGTGTTGAAAACAGTAGGCAAAATAATTCATATTTTATGTTTTTAGTGCTATTTATGGAGTTTTGCTTCTATTTTAAACTAGTACATTAGTAAATGTGAAAATTCAGTATTTTTAACTTTTTGGTTCATATAACTTCCTAATTTTTTTTAAAAATAAATCTTGTTAGGTCATTTAAAAAATTTATTTCAAAGGCAGAGCCATAGAGAGAGAGGGAGAGGGATCTCTTCCATCTCCTGCTTCCATCCCATAACAGCCAGGCTGACCCAGGCCTGAGCCAGGAGCCAGGAACTCCACCTAGAGCTCCCATGTGGATGGCAGGGATCCACACACCAGAGCAATCATTTGCTGCCTCCCAGGGTGCACTTGAACAGAAAGATGGATCAGAAGTGGAGACAGAACTTGATCCCAGGCACTCCGATATGGGATGTAGGTGACCCAAGCAGCAGCTTAAGCTACTGCACAGTGAAGCCACCGCGCCCACCCCTACTTTCTAATTTAACCTTGGAGCTGTCTTAAGTTTTTGCTAACCATTTAGAGACAGATTTTTTTGGAATTTGCAGTGTCAAAAATAAAATGTAATTCAGGGATCTAGGTTTTCATAGGTAGTTGGATAGGCTTCAGATTCATCCTTTTTCTCTTAATGTTTCTCTCAAGCAGAATAATAACTGATACCTCGAGCTGTTGTTGCTTTGAAATTCCTGGATGAATCACTTTTATATTTATTATTCATTCAGTAAGTGTATTATGTGCTAGACACTGTGCTGATGGGTGCACAGCCCCTATCTTCTGTGAGGTCTCAGTTCTGTACTGTATAGACACATGCACATACTTGCAGTAATAGAACTTTAAATGAACAGTGAAAGAGGAGCAGCAAGGGCACAAACCGGCACCCATATGCAGCTGCTGTGCCACAGCGCTGGCCCTCTGTTTCTGTTTTAGTCACTTTTAGGATCCTTTTGTTTAGTTTTGTGTTTAGAACTTGTTAAGTAATGTAAATTTTCAAATTTATTGCAACATTTAAGTGTTTCTGTGTATTATTTTTATTGTTATTTGAAATGCAGATATAGAGACAGAGGTAAACTCCCCAAATCCCTCCAACAGTTAGTCAGAGTCTCCCACATGGGTAGCAGGGATGCAAATACTGGAACTGTCTATGGTATTCATGAGCAGAAACTCGAAGTTGGAAGCAGAGCCGGGCCTTGAACCCCAGGTATTCCAACATGGGACAGCCACTATCCTAATTGGTGTCTTAACCACCTCACCCAATGGATTGTCCCTGTCACAGTGTGTTCTTAAATTGTACACATTCAGCCTTTTTGTCATTGACATCCCACTTAGAGAAATGGTTGATGTATGAGGCCTGTTGTTCCAGATTTGTAGAAATTAGCTTTGTGGACTCAATACTCATTCGTGATAAATTTGAAAATGTTTCATATGTGCTTGAAAAGAATTCACTGTAGTTCTTGAATGCAGGATTTTATATAGAACCATTGGATTAGATTTGTTTTTGAGTTTTTCAAATCTGTGTTTTTGATGATTCTTTTTTGACAGCTTAACTTGTATAATAGTGAGAGAGGTATGTTGAAATCTCCACTATAGTGGTGATTTTGTCTTATTCTCTTTGTAGTCCCGTCATTTTGTTTTGAAATGCACTTTGAAGCTATTTTTGTTAGTTGCTTACATGTTTAACTGTTTTATCTTCTTGGTGAATTCATTATATTTTGTTGTAATTCTCTCTATCCTTAATGCTGTTCTTTAACTTCAGTCTATTTTTTAAAAAAGATTTATTTATTTATTTGAAAGGCACCATAAGAGAGAGAGAGAGAGAGAGAGATCTTTCATGTACTAGTTCTCTGAATAGCCACAGTGGCCTGGACTGGGCCAGGCCAAAACCAGAAGCCAGGAAGTCCATCCTGGTCTACCACCCACATGGGTGGCAGGGGCCCAAGTACTTAATGTGCTGCCTTACCAGCGCATTAGCAGGGAGTGGGATTGAAAATAGAGCTGCTGGGACTTGAACCAGCAGCTATGGGATAACAGTGTTTCAGGTGGCATCTTAACCCACTGTGCCACAACACCAGCCCCTAGTCGACTTTTTTGAGTGATGTTTCTGTACTACCTTTCATTTGATTAGTATTTGCATTGTAACTTGTCTGAAACCTTTACTTGTCTTCATCCTTTAGGTGTATCCTACACAGTCTTTTTCCCCTTAAGTGAATTTAGTCTATTTAAATTTATTATGATTATAGCTATATTTGGACTTCTTTCTTAATTTTTTCTTCTAATTTTTCTAGCCTTTTTTTTCTTTGTGAATTTGCATTTTCCCCTTATTGCACCCTTTTTCTCTATTGGGTTGGACTTTATTTTGTAACTACTTTTTATTTACTTCTGAAATCTCCCACTCTTATTTAATTATATGAAGTCTTTATGCACTTTAAAAATTGTGTGCCAAATGAGCAAATAATGTCATAAAAGAATAAAGTTCTCAAAAACAACTTTTAAGAAATGTTTATTTGCTGATTGTTGTTCTTCATATGTACATCATTTTAATTTTCACTGATTAATTTACAATATGATATAGTACAGATTTATT
Organism: Sylvilagus floridanus; assembly: GCA_949820135.1. Classification (NCBI taxonomy): domain Eukaryota; kingdom Metazoa; phylum Chordata; class Mammalia; order Lagomorpha; family Leporidae; genus Sylvilagus; species Sylvilagus floridanus. Next base: position 129,462,062 of record OX463225.1, read on the forward strand.
TTCAAAGGCCTGTATTATTGCAGTGTTTCTTATGAAATATCCTCTAGTAAAGCTATTTCATCATTCTGAGTTTATTCATTTCTTTAGAACGGTTAACAAAGTGGGACAGTCACATGATTGTAAATGTAGAAGTAACACCTGCAGCCACTTCACACTTTTTAAAAATTTGTATTATTTATTTTTATTTTATTTGAAAGGCAGAGAAGGAGACAGGCAGAGAAAGATCTATCCTCTGGTTCACTCCCCAGTTGCCCCCAACAGTCACGGCTGGGCCAGCCTGAAGCCAGGAGCCAGGAACTCAGTCCAGGTCTCCCACGTGGGTTGCAGAGACTCAAGTACTTGAGCCTATCAGGGTGTGCATCAGGAAGTTGGATTGGAAGCAGCGTTGCTGGAACTTGAACCAGTCACTCTGATGTGGGATACGGGTATCTGAGCAGCATCTTAAATGTGTGTTAAATGCTTGCTCATTTTGTGTCTTATAATTTGAAATTTGTGCTTGTGAAGTTTTTTCTGCCTCTTAGATAGTTTTCCTACAGTGGTTAATAAGTGATCTAATCATTTATGTGAGCTCTATAACATAAACTGTATAACTTGAGATGCAGGTTTTTTATTCTTTATTAGGACAGTTAAGCCAAATAAATGTTCAGTAGAAAATTAAACCATTTTCTGGACCAATATTTTTAAATGAACATTTATGCTTTGGTATAGTTTTGCTTGATTCTTAGTATCGCCTCATTGCATAGTTTTCTCTACACATCTTGTTTTAAAGGGTCTGAGCCGCCATCTAAATTCTCGTCACAGAGTTTTCTTTTTTCATTGAAGCTCCTGAGGCCTTTAGCGAATCAGCAAGGCTCTTTCCTCTCCTGCCTATTCTGCATTCTTAGCTAATGAATTTGCTCTTTATTGGTTTCTTGCTAATCACATATTTTTAACTGAGTCAGAGTGTGTTCTCTTTTCTGCTACTTTAGAAAAAGAGAGAGATCCTCTCAACTCTTCCTGTTCTTACCTCCCAATCAGAGCAAACTAAATTTGTTTACTTCGTCTAACTATATATAACTTAAAAAATTTAGTTGTAGGTTGCTTTTTAAAGATGTAGCATAGGAAAAAAAATTTTAAATATTAAATATGTGTAACTTAGAGTATATTATTTTATGAAAAAAACTTTTTCATTATAAAAGTGAGAGTATATAATTGTTATATAATTATTTAAAAATTTATCTTAACACTTTTCAGAACCCCCCCCCCCCCCCCCCGCCATGGGTGATCCCATGAGACTGCCTGCCCTGCCCATCAGGAGGTTGAGAGGGCATGGCATACCACGCCTCCCAGCAGGGACCCCATAGCCTGGCTGCTGGGGGGAGGCAGGAACCCCAGGCACATTTCTCCCCACCACCACCTTCTGCCAGTCAGGTGAACTGCTCCCAGGTGTGGCAGGCCCACCTGGAAAGCTACTAGCCTACATGATCTTCAAGCTGATTGGAGAGGGATATTGGTGCTAGTGTCAGTTTGGTCCTATAGAGTTAGTGTTGCCCTGAATTAGATACGCCCCTTCTGCCTGCCCTTTAAAAGTGTACGTAGCCATTAATAAAGGCAGGCATGTTCACTGAAGCCTGTCCCCGGTGCTTCTTGTGCAAGCACACCACTGCCCCACTCTCCCTGATGGTGTGGGCTTCACAGGACGAGTCCATACTCCCCCCTCCCCCAGCTTATTGTACGATTTACTTTATTTGAGAGGCAGAGTTATAGACATCCGCTAGTTTGTTCCCCAAATGGCTCTAACTGCCAGAGCCGGGCCAGTCTGAAGCCAGGAGCTTTTTCTGGGTCTCCCACTTGGATCAGAAGAGGAGCAGCTGGGACACAAACTGGCACCCATATGGGATGCCAGAGCCGCAGGCAGAGGCTTAACCTACTATGGCACAGCGCCAGCCCCAACCCCACACTTTTTTAATTTTAGATTTATTTATTTATTTATTTATTTATTTATTTATTTGAAAGAGTCACAGAGAGAGAGACACAGACCAACAGAGATCTTCCATCTGCTGGGTCACTCCCCAGATAGCTGCAACTGCTGAGGCTGGGCCAGGCCAGAGCCAGGAACTTCTTCTGGGTCTCCCGTATGGCTGGCAGGGACCCAGTTACTTAGGCCATCTTTTGCTGCTTTACCAGGCCACTAACGAAGAACTATGTCAGAAGTGGAACAGCCAGGACATGAACTGGCATCCTTATGGTATGCTGGCATTGCAGGTGGTTCACTCCATAAATGCCTGCAATGGCCAGGGCTGGGCCAAGCCGAAGCTAGGCATCTGGGCCTCCCACGTGGGTGCAGGGGCCCAAGGACTTGAGCCATCTTCCACTGCTTTCTCAGGTGCATGAGCAGGGAGCTGGCTTGGAATTGGAGCAGTTGGGCTCCAGCTGTCACTGATATGTGATGCCAGTGTTGCAGGTGGTAGCCTAACCTGCTGTACCAGAACTCCAGTCTCTCTATATATATAGTCTGTTCCCTGTGGATTAGCTATAGCCTGTGTTTTGGATCCAGCAGTTGAAAGCTAATATCTTCCATATATAACTATGAATCTTTAAGTTTGTATCATCTGCTGGTTCACTCCCCAGTTGGCTGCAATGGCCAGAGCTTCTTCCAGGTCTCCCACTGGGGTGCTGGGGCCCAAGGACTTGGGCCATCCTCCACTGCTTTTCCAGGCTATAGCTGAAAGCTGGATAGGAAGTGGAGCAGCGGGAACTTGAGCTGGTGTCCATATGGGATGCCGGCACTGCAAACAGGTTTTACCTGCTATACCATAGCACCAGCCCCCACAGTGAACTTTTTAAAAGTATAATTGCCAAGCCAATTTCTGTCATAATGAATTTTATATTTTAATGAATATTATTTAATTTCTCCTCTAAAATATTCTAAAATGCTGATACATGGCTGGAAGAAGTATAAACTTATATAACTACTTTGGAAAACAATTTGGGAATATTTGTTAAAGCTAAACATTATACACATATAATGATCTTCTAGGTATATATCCAACACAGATATATACATATGCTAACCAAATGCATGGACAAGTAAATATTGATAGTAGTCTTGTTTCAGTTACCAGAAACAGTGAACAATTCACTGTGCATGTGTTTGTAGGATATGGTTCTTGAACTCATGCACATTGTTAAATCCCAAAGTCATAAAAGAGTGAGAACTTAATCCAGTTGTTGCATCTTGGACGTGGGCCCTGCGGGAGATCCTTAGGTTATTGGTGGTGTGCTCTTTGAATGTCTTTCTCACAAGAGGGTTGGTTATAAAAGCCACATTGGTCCTAGTCGGTGATAGTTCTGTACACATTCTACTGTTGGCATCTTCTGGCCTTACCAGATGTCCAAAACAGTGGGACTCACCTTGTTATGGATGGTGAACCTCCAGAATCATGAACGAAAAGACACCTGTTGCCTTCCTAAATAGTTTGTTTTAGATAATCCATTGACTAATGCAGTACAACAGCAGTAGAACAGGACTGGGGCACTTGGGAAACTTCTGGAATTCTAGTTTGGCTGCGTTTTTTAGTATTGGTATATGACCTGTTTCTTTTATGAGAATCCTTGAGCTGTACCTTGTGATATTGAACCTTCTGTATATGTGTCATTCTTCAATTAAAAAGTTTACACTGAAAGAACACCTTTAAACTCCCACCAGTAGTGCTTATTTTCCCAAACTCTTGGGAGACATAAAAATATTTTCAATATGATAAACATAAAAAGAAAACAATTTGTTGTTTGTTTTTATCATATTATTAGTGACACCAAGCATCTTTCTGTAATTTATTCTGATTCATTTTTCTTACTGATTTGTAGGCTTTTAAACATGTATTTCTTGATGATTATGTGCCCAAATACGATGTTTCAAATAAATCCAAGTAATAAAATGGTTAACTAATATGTGTAAGCAGAAGTTCTTCTAATAGTAAAAACAGTTTTTAAAGTATTGAAATCTATTTAAGCAATGTTTTAATAAAATTTCAAAACTAAGTTTCTCTACTCTGTGTTACTTTTAGTTTCATTTAGTTTCTCTTTGTCTTTTCTTAATATGAAGAGGAGCACAAAGAGCCTTGATTAAAATGTTCTATTTGTAATGACATGGCCCATGAGTTTTGGTCTGTATTTTGTCTTATAAAACAGCTCTTTAAAAACCAGTGTGCCGCATGCTATTTACTTTTTCAACCAGTACCAAATTTCCAAGTCATCTCTTAACTAAAATATTTTGTTGTGAGTAACTCAACTAGTCTGATGTAATCTCACTGTTGTCTGCCTTTTTATGCTTTTGATTGGGGGTGCCTTATTAAGATAAATATCTTGTAGTTTATTACTCTGCAATAGGTTATGGATGTTTTTTATTTATTTATTTTTTTGTTTTAATATGTAATACATAGACGCTCTGCTGTTGCCCGCATTCAGGAGTTCTTCAGACGGAGAAAAGAAAGGAAAGAAATGGAAGAATTGGATACTTTGAACATTAGAAGGCCACTAGTAAAGATGGTTTATAAAGGCCATCGCAACTCCAGGACAATGGTACTTAACAATCATGGCATTCTGTAGTGAAATTGGAGTTTCATAATATAAATGTTATCTTCATATATTGCCAGTGTGATTTCAGTGTAGTGTAATTGAACCTTCACAATTAATCTCTTTATTCAAACATGCTTCATTTAGCCTATAATACAGTGGGGAAGATCATTATTTGTTTTGTTTTTAAGATATTATTTATTTGAGAGATGGAGTTACACACAGTGAGAGGGAGAGACAGAGAGAGGTCTTCTGTCCCTTGGTTCACTTCCCAGGTGGCCATAACAGCTGAAGCTGTGCCGATCCAAAGCCAGGAGCCAGGAGCCTCTTCTGGGTCTCCCACATGGGTGCAGGGGCCCAAGGACTTGGGCCATCTTCTACTGCTTTCCCAGGCCACAGCAGAGAGCTGGATTGGAAGAGGAGCAGCTGGGACTAGAACCAGCACCCATATGGGATACTGGCACCACAGGCGGAGGATTTACCTACTGCGCCATGGCACCAGCCCCAGACCATTGTTTTTTACAAGAAAACTCCACCCTAATGATTAAGTATATTTCAATATTTAAAAAAATCTTAGATTACACAAGCAGCCTTTGGCCCTGTAGTGAAATTGGAGTTTCATAATATAAATGTTATCTTCATATATTGCATATCTTTCATATTTGCTGTCTGCCTGAGAAGTTCCTCCTTCATTTTTTTAGTTTGGGAGAGAAGCATTTAGATTTATGAAATCCAGGTGATAAGAAAACATAGTATAATTAATCAGTACTTTGACAAGTAGAATTGTTTTGTTCATTTTGTCTCTGTACACTTTAATTATGTCTTTGAAATAATAATAATAGAACAGATGAACTTTAAAATCTTTTCTAGTTTTTACAGCCTACAAATATATATACCCAATGCCATATTAGTTATATAGTAAGAATCTTTTGAGATGATTAGTGTGTTATAACTGTTACTGTGAACAGTTCATATATACAAATGCAGTTCTCATGTATTCATTGAGTTAGAAAAAAGTATCTACAGAACCTGTTTCAACCTGCTTTCTTTGCAGTAGGAAAATAATTAGTTCTCTGTAAATATCAACTGACAGTAATAATTTAATCATTTTAAAGGATACTCATTATTAATAGATGTAACTGATTTACACTTCTTGCGTTTTGCTAGTGGAGATTTTGGAGGGGATGGTCATTTGGCCTAGCAGTTAGGTTGTATATGTACCATGTTGAAGTACCAGCGACCTGCTGGTACAGACCTTGTAGAAGGCAGTCGGCTGGCTCATGTGATTGGAATCTTGTCCCCTATATGGAATCTCTAGATTTGAGTTCATGACTCCCAGCTTTGGACCGGCCCACTTACATTAGAGAAATGAACCAGTAGATAAGTATGGTTTTTTTTTTTTTATGAAAATAATTAATGAAAAGGATGAACAGAAAGAAGAAAGTAAACTAATAGCAGCTCTCAGTAACAAAATCGGCTCCATTCTTCTGTTTCCTCTCCAAAAGGAACAGAGGAGTGCCAGCAGGTAGCATGATTGAAAACACCTTGATCTGAAATATAAAGGACTTTTTGATTGCTCATTCAGGCTTATCCATTTAAAATTATCATAACCATTCCAGTGTATCACAATCCTTTGATTACTTCCTAAAAGCAAATACATTTACTTCTTCCTTTTCAATCGTATACTTTTCTAGTAGCCAATGAAAAACTGGTGTTTTTTGTTGTTGTTCTGGCAAAATATAAGAGAATAATTCCTTTCATTCTGTGAAACATTTTATTTTATAAAGCTAAAATGAGACTTGCAATGCTGGCATTACCCATCAGAACAGTGACTGATTAAGTACCTGATAAATGCTAAGTACCATTTCTAGCACTATAAATACAGCATCGAACAAAGCAAAGTCTCCGTCCTTATGGAGGACTTTTCATTACTTTACTTCCATCACATTATTCTGTTGTGATGTTGGGATAGTAGAAGATAAAGACTCTTCATTTTTAATTTTATTGTTTTTAAGTCCGCTTATTTTTTAAGTAATAGCTTGGATTTGAATCTTCACATATCTTAACCTTCTTTAAACCCTTAGATAAAAGAAGCCAATTTCTGGGGTGCTAACTTCGTCATGAGCGGCTCTGACTGTGGCCACATCTTCATCTGGGACCGGCACACTGCCGAGCATCTGATGCTTCTGGAAGCCGATAACCACGTGGTAAACTGCCTGCAGCCACATCCCTTCGACCCAAGTAAGAGGACCTTTTATAGAACAAGGACTAGAGAATGTATGATTCACCAGCTCCAGCTTTTTTCTAGTTGTCAATATTATAAAAATGTTCCAGATTTTTCTACTGGACTCAATTATAGCTCTCCTTGGATTTAAAACAGCAAACACCTGTAATCTGCTTTGACAGAATGTATCTGGAAATGGTTACAACATTTGTTCTTGTAAGTTTTATCAGCTATAAGAAGTTTAACATGTCAGTGTTTAGTATTCACACGTCTGGATCAGTTTGCCAGTACAAAGGAACACTGGCTTATTCTGACCACCTGTTTGAAATTGTACTGTGTATCTCATAAGAATGCAAGGAATATGATAAACTTGAGTGACTTCAACATGATTTTAAAATTATGTTCTGTGATAACTTTTAGAAAATCTTTAATAATATTACCAATTAACAGTTAAATGTATAGGTACAGTTTCCATTCAAGCTCAGTGTGAGTGTGAGTGTGTGTGTGCATAATATAGGCGTGTCTTGAATAAAGGACACTTTTCCAAGCTTTATATTAAGCTGTAAATTTTGTTTCTAGTTCTAGCCTCGTCTGGCATAGATTATGACATAAAGATCTGGTCACCACTAGAAGAGTCAAGGATTTTTAACCGAAAACTTGCTGATGAAGTAAGATTTTATTATACTTACTATACACCATATTTCTACTTGTTCCTAAACTGCCTTTTTAAGAATAATTGAAGCAGTTTTTATTAGACGCTAACATAAAGCAAGTTCAGGCAGTTAAGGAAGTCAACCTTTAAGATAGAAAAATTTAGATAAAAACATGCCTGTAATTCTAGAGGAGGAAAGTCAGAATAATAGCTAGCCAATTATATTGATGATTATTAGAAATATGAGATTAGGTAGATTGTGGTTTGAAAACTAGGTTTAACTGTTTGTGCTTATTATATAATAAAGAAGGGGAAAAAAAATCTCATCCTTTTAAGAAATCCTCTATAGCCACAGTCATACTCATTTTTCCATTTTCAGTTTTTCTTTTAAAAAAGGCGAGAGGTGGGGGCCAGCGCCGTGTCTCACTTGGTTAATCCTCTGCCTGGAGCTGACGCCGGGTTCTAGTCCTGGCCGTTCTTCTTCCAGTCCAGCTCTCTGCTGTGGCCCAGGAGAGCAGTGGAGCATGGCCCAAATGCTTGGGTCCCTGCACCCGCATGGGAGACCAGGAAGAAGCACCTGGCTCCTGGCTTCGGATCAGCACAGTGCAGGCTGTAGCGGCCTTTTAGGGAGTGAACCAACTGAAGGAACTCCTTTCTCTCTGCCTCTCTTCTCACTGTCTATAACTCTACCTGTCAAATGAATAAAAAAAAAAAAAGGGAGGGGGGTGGATAAGTCTTTTTTATTAACATATTTTGAGATTTTTTTTTTAGTTTCTTATTAAGCAGTTTTAATTTAAACTGAGTTCTGTGATACTCGATTTCTTACGGAATTGGGAGAAGAAAGATGGATTATAAAAATGCTGAACTCTGAACCTTTGGTCCCTAACTTCAACCAGGGTTTTTATTTGTGGGTTTCTATATAAAATTTCTTATGAAAATGGAGGTGCTGAAATATTAGTAAGTTGGAAAACCATTACCGTAGGCCAAGGTTGACATCTCAGTCCAATTCTTGAATACATTTTCATTCACATACTAGACCAGGAGAAGCAGCTCCCCAACCAGGACATGACAACAGGGTTCCTGTCACCATGTAGGAGATGTGGGTATTACATTTCCAGCTCTCAGCTTCTGCCCCATATAGGGTCCTTGTGGGCACTTGAAAGTGAACCAACAGGTGGGAGCTTTCATTCCCTGTCTCACCATAAAGTCTCTCAAGTAAATACACTTGTGATAGATTTAAAAAGGTACAGCCTAGATAGAGCTTATAGTCTAGTAGGGAAGATAGTCATATTAAGACACAACTAGAATATAGTGGGACTGTTGTCAGCAATATGCATAATGTTTGGGAAGCCCCCCCCTCCAGGGATAGTTGTGCTTGTAAGTAGTTTAAATGGGATGGAGAGGTCTTCAGAGAGGAAATAAGGATTGGACTGATGTTTGAGAAGTAATAGTTCTCCAGAAAAAAATGATGCTGAAATTCATATGGAGACACAGGAGACCTCGAATAGCTAACGCAATCTTGTACAACAAAAACAAAGCCGGAGGCATCACAATACCAGATTTCAGGACATACTACAGGGCAGTTGTTATCAAAACAGCATGGTACTGGTACAGAAACAGATGGATAGACCAATGGAACAGGATAGAAACACCAGAAATCGGCCGGCGCCGTGGCTCAACAGGCTAATCCTCCGCCTTGCGGCGCCGGCACACCGGGTTCTAGTCCCGGTCGGGGCACCGGATTCTGTCCCGGTTGCCCCTCTTCCAGGCCAGCCCTCTGCTGTGGCCCAGGAGTGCAGTGGAGGATGGCCCAGGTGCTTGGGCCCTGCACCCCATGGGGAGACCAGGAAAAGCACCTGGCTCCTGGCTCCTGCCATTGGACGACCGCGGCGGCCATTGGGGGGTGAACCAACGGCAAAAAGGAAGACCTTTCTCTCTGTCTCTCTCTCTCACTGTCCACTCTGCCTGTAAAAAAAAAAAAAAAAAAGAAACACCAGAAATCAATCCAAACATCTACAGCCAATTTATATTTGATCAAGGATCTAAAACCAATCCCTGGAGTAAGGACAGTCTATTCAGTAAATGGTGCTGGGAAAATTGGATTTCCACGTGCAGAATCATGAAGCAAGACCCCTACCTTTCACCCTACACAAAAATCCACTCAACATGGATTCAAGACTTAAATCTAAGACCTGACACCATCAAAATATTAGAGAACATTGGAGAAACCCTGAAAGATATAGGTACTGGCAAAGACTTCCTAGAAAAGACCCTGGAGGCGCAGGCAGTCAAAGCCAAAATTAACTATTGGGATTGCATCAATTTGAGAAGTTTCTGTACTGCAAAAGAAACAGACAGGAGATTAAAGAGGCAACCAATAGAATGGGAAAAAATATTTGCAAACTACGCAACAGATAAAGGGTTGATAACCAGAATCTACAAAGAAATCAAGAAACTCCACAACAAAACAAACAACCCACTTAAGAGATGGGCCAAGGACCTCAATAGACATTTTTCAAAAGAGGAAATCCAAATGGCCAACATGAAAAAATGTTCAAGATCACTAGCAATCAGGGAAATGCAAATCAAAACCACAATGAGGTTTCACCTCACCCTGGTGAGAATGGCTCACATTCAGAAATCTACCAACAATAGATGCTGGAGAGGATGTGGGGAAAAAGGAACACGAACCCACTGTTGGTGGGAATGCAAACTGGTGAAGCCACTATGGAAGTCAGTTTGGAGATTCCTCAGAAACCTGAATATAACCCTACCATACAACCCAGCCATCCCACTCCTTGGAAATTAAATTGGCAAACAAAAAAGCCATCTGCACATTAATGTTTATTGCAGCTCAGTTCACAATAGCTAAGACCTGGAACCAACCCAAATGCCCATCAACAGTAGACTGGATAAAGAAATTATGGGACATGTACTCTATAGAATACTATACAGCAGTCAAAAACAATGAAATCTGGTCATTTGCAACAAGATGGAGGAATCTGGAAAACATTATACTGAGTGAAATAAGCCAATCTCAAAAGGACAAATATCATATGTTCTCCCTGATCAGCAACAACTAACTAGCACCAAAGGGGAAACCTGTCGAAGTGAAATGGACACTATGAGAAACAGTGACTTGATCAGCTCCTGTGCTGACTGTTGATGTACAATGTAATACTTTATCCATTTTAGTATTTTTTCTCTGTTTTGTTCTAGTACTAGTGGTTGAACTCTGTAATTAACACACAATTATTCTTAGGTGTTTAAATTCTAATTGAAAAGTGATCCCTGTTAAACATAACAGTGGGAATAAGAGAGGGAGGAGATGTACAATTTGGGACATGCTCATCAGACTTGCCCAAATGGTGGAGTTAGAATTGTGCCAGGGGATTCCAATACAATCCCATCAAGGTGGCATGTACCAATGCCATCTCACTAGTCCAAGTGATCAATTTCAGTTCACAATTGATCACACTGATAGGTCTAAGAGTCAAAGGGATCACACAAACAAGACTAGTGTCTGCTAATACTAACTGATAGAATCAAAAAGAGAGAGAACGATCCATCATGGGAAGCAGGATACACAGCAGACTCATAGAATGGCAGATGTCCTAAACAGCACTCTGGCCTCAGAATCAGCCCTTAAGGCATTCGGATCTGGCTCAAGAGCCCATGAGAATATTTTAGGCATGGAAAGCCAAGACACTCTGAAAAAAAAAAAAAAGAAGAAGAAGAAGACCTAAATGAAAGATCTCTGTGAGTGAGATCCCAGTGGAAAGAACGGGGCCATCAAAGAAGGAGGTACCTTTCTCTGAAGGGAGGAGAGAACTTCCACTTTGACTATGACCCTGTCGGAATAAGATCGAAGCCGGCGAACTCAAAAGGCTTCCATAGCCTTGGCAACTCATGACTAGAGCCTAGGGAGATTACTGACGCCATAAACAAGAGTGTCAAATTGTTAAGTCAACAACAGGAGTCACTGTGTACTTACTTCTCACGTGGGATCTGTCTTTAGTGTGTTGTCCAATGTGAAGTAATGCTATAACTAGTACTGAAAAAGTATTTTACACTTTGTGTTTCTGTGTGGGTGCAAACTGATGAACTCTTTACTTAATATATACTAAATCGATGTTCTGTATATAAAGATAATTGAAAATAATCTTGATGTGAATGGAATGGGAGCGGGAAACGGGAGGGGTGCGAGTGGGAGGGAAATTATGGGGTAGGGGGGAGCCATTGTAATCCATAAACTGTACCTTGGAAATTTATATTTACTAAATAAAAAATAAATTAAAAAAAAATAGTTCTCCAGAGAGACAAGGAGCAAAGGGGCATTTGGGACAGAAGTATCTGTATGTGCCAGATTACAAAGTCAATGAGCCATCAGTATGCCTGGACCTTCAGGACACCCAGGAACACTCATTTGCTGTAGGGACAAAGAGTGGGCCAGCATCAAGGGCATTGCTCCGGGAAATCAACGACAGGTGACAGAAGGAAAATAGAATTCCTGAATGCTCGGCCGTCATCAGATTTAACCTTTGTCTTTCTGCCAGTTGAAAGAGTAGCAGTAGTCTCTGACCTTCCTTCTTTAAATACCAGTTCAGGTGATCATTTGGCAGTGAGTAGCCTTTAGACACAAATAAAGATATCATACATAGAATGAAATAATTCCTCCTCAAATCTGCTAATTTTTTTATTGTTCTTCTAATCCTTAAGGGAGATGTACAGTTACTCTTTGATCTTTGACATGCTTTTTAACTTGCTTTGTAGGTCATAACTCGAAACGAACTCATGCTGGAAGAGACTAGAAATACCATTACAGTTCCAGCCTCTTTCATGTTAAGGATGTTGGCATCACTGAATCATATCCGAGCAGGTACCAAAAATCATTTCTGTGTTTGAAGAATACATTATTATTGAAGATCTGCTTTATAGGAATGTATGTAATTTGTTTAATTGCAAAGTAATGATAGTTTAACTTCTGAACTAGGACTTTTGTGAATAGTTAACCTTAGCACAATAACTTTCTTCCTTACAAACTGAACTATTAAAAAATGGTCAAGGTGAAAAGGACGAGTCACTTGAAAACTTTTATCAGGTGCTCTTTGTTTCTCAGAGTACAGGTCCATACCCGACCTGTAAAAAAGTTTAAAAACATTGATTTACGTGAAAGGCAGAGCCAGAGAGAAATCTTCTGCCGCATTCACTCCCCAGATAGCTGCCACGCCGGAGCAGGGCCAGCCTGAAGCCAGCAGCTTCCTCCTGTCTCCCACATGGGTGCAGGGGCCCACGCCCACAGGCCACCTTGCGCTGCTTTTGCAGCACATCGTCAGAGAGCGGTGTTTGTAACTCTTCACGGATGTCACAGAGTTGTTCATATATTGGGCATTTCTGCCACTTAGTAATATCAGACATTAGGTTTATCTTTTCACAGATTCATCCTCATTTAGCACCAACCCTTTATAGTGTAGCTTATTTGTAATAACTCACCCCAGATCACACCATTTTAAGTTTAGTTAAAGCCCAAATCTGAGACACTTCTAACCCTTTGACCTGTAAGTAATATGACATGGACACCTTCGGGCGATCTGTCTCAGACTACTTTTCTGACTCATTTCCTCTGCTTCTTTCCTTCTCTAGCCACTCTGTCCACTCTCGCCTTTGAATTTTGGAGACACACCAAACTCTTTCCCACCCTGGAGTTTTAAAATCCTGTTAGCTCCTCCCGTCCTGACCTTTCATTATGATGACTTCTACTTACCCTTCAAACCTAAGCAGTGGGTTAAATATCACCTCAGCAGAGAGGGTGGGAAATGGAAAGACAAATATTCCTGGCAAAGGAACCTGCACATAACATTAAGAAGTTTTTAATTAAAAAAAAAAGAAAAAGTAACTCTCAAATTGTAAATGTCAGCTATTACCAGGAAAGAGAGAACATTTCAAATGGTCAAAACAAAAAATGTGGAACATCAACAAAAAAAAATACCAGTATTCTGTGCATAGTTTTGTAATACTTTGGACTCCTGTGTTATTAAATTTGTCACTGTAATATCTTATGATCCATTTGCTTCACTAATGGTGAATAACCCTTAAAATTCGTCCACTTGGATTTCAGAATTAAGGAGGAAGCATTTTATAGAGCAAGAAAAATGTTTAGGGCCTGGTGCTGTGGCATAGTAGGCCAAGCCTCTGTCTGCAGCGCCAGCATCTCCTATGGGTGCCAATCTGTGTCTCAGCTGCTCCTCTTCCAATCCAGCTCTTTCCTTATGACCTGGAAAAGCAGTGGAAGATGGCCCAAGTCCCTGGGCCCCTGCATCAGTGTGGGAGAGCAGAAAGAAGCTCCTGGTTCCTGGCTTTCAATTGGCTCAGCTCTGGCAGCTGCAGCCATCTGGGGAGTGAACCGCAGATAGAAGACCTCTCACTTTCTGTCACTCTGCCTCTCAAATAAATAAATAAAAATCTTAAAAAAAAAGAAAAAGCACGTACTGATTATGACCCCTGAAATATGCTATTATAAAGTGTTTATTGTGAATGTCTCTTTATCGAGTTTTCCTTTAGAAAATTTTCTATAGAAAATTAATTCTCTTTCCTGTTGTATAAGGATGTGTTTTAAACAGCTATTACTATCATATTTAGTTTTTTAGGCTTCTATATTTTTAATATAAAAACTCCACTTTTTGTTTTTGTTTGTTTTTTTGCCATCAGTCAAAAATAGTTCATCGCAGAAAGCTAGACAGAGTAAATTTCCCCAGAGTTTCTCTTTCTGCTGCTTTTATCCTTAAGATACTTGGATTTCTGATGGAAAGTCAGCCACTCTGTTTCCCGTCAGTGTTCAGTAGTCCAAGTACAACAATGGATTCATAGTTAGAAGTTAGAGGGGGACTCTGACCACATTAATAAGCACAGCCTGATGACAGATTCTCCACCCATTCACTATCACAGAGGCTTCCTGGCAGGCCATGGAATAAATGTGAGACACTTCTTCCTGCTAGAGCTCTCTGGCTGTTGATGAAAGGCCCACTTCAGGTCACCTTTGGGTTTGTTGTTTTGTTTTGTTTTGTTTTTGTTTTTGTTTAAAAGGAAGAACATAGGGGCCAGTGCTGTGGCATAGTGGGTAAAGCGGCCACCTGCAGTGCCAGCATCCCATATGGGTGCCGATTTGAGTCCCAGCTGCTCCACTTCCAATCCAGTGCTCTGCTATGGCCTGTGAAAGCAGAAGAAGATGGCCCAAGTCCTTGGGCCCCTGCACCTGCATGGGAAGACGCAGAGGAATCTCCTGGCTCCTGGCTGCGGATAGGCCCGTAGCAGCAAGTTGGAGAGTGAATCAGCGGATGGAAGACCTCTCTCTCTCTCTCTGCCTCTGCTTTCTCTGTGTAAATATTAAATAAATAAATCTTAAAAAAAAAAAAAAAAGGAAGAGCATCAGAGAGTATACTTCCATCTTCTGATTCATTCCCCTAATGGTTGCATTAGCTAGGTCTGGGCAGGCCGAAACCAAGAGCCTGCAGCTCCATCCTGGTCTCCCTTATGGGTGGCAGGGCCCCAAGTGCTTGGGCCATTTCCTGCTGCCCTCCCAGGGGCTTCAGCGGGCAGCTGGATCAGAAGGTGGAGGGGCCGGGACCTGAATGCTTGCTCGGATGTGGAGGCCTGCGTCATACACGGCCCCACCGCACCCCTCGCTGGTGCTGTGACACGACAGGTCAAAGCCCTGCCTGCAGCGCCGGTGTTCCACATGGACGTCTGCGTGCATGCTCCCTCTCAGTGCATTCATTGCCTCACTTTCCTCAATGACAGAACACTCTTTACTTCTTTGTTATTTGTTATTTGTCGCCCATTTTCCTCCTCTGGAAAATAAGCTTGTGAAGAGCAGAGACCTGGTTTCTCTCATTCACAGCTTTATCTTTAGCTCCTCGCATGTAATAGTTGATCAGTAAATGTTTGTTGAGTAATAATGAGTAAATGCCTAAACTTCGAGCTAACAATGTGTTTTGTTTATTCTTTTTCTTAAGAAAGTAAATAAATTCTTTGCAAGTGATAGCATGGAAAATAAAATAGTATGTTTGTCTAACACAGGCTTCCTTTGGGGAATTTATTTTTGTTATCTCCCTTGCTCGCCCAGGAAATTTAATTATCCCTTCATATCATATCTTCCCCAGCCCAGATTAATTTCCTAGAGACCTACTCCAACAGAATGAAAGGAGCCTTTCTACAGATGTGGCTCTTACTTACAAAGCAAGCTGGTACTGTCTACGTTGGCAGACAGGGATGGAGAAGCAGTCCTTGTTTCCAGTTTTCATTGCAAGGGGCATAGTGGTCCTCAGCCCTTGGTGTGTGACTTTTTGTGAAAGTTCTGAGCTGCTTTGCGCTTTGACTACTTCACTAACACTCTGTGAACAGAAGCTTGCGTTTGTCTCTTAGAAATTGGCTTCTGAGAAAGATGCAGCTGTGGAAGTTGGATTTGAGCAGAGAGCGGCTGCCCTCCTGTTCCACCTGCGGGGTCCAGAAGCCACCATGAGCTATCCTGTGACCTGTCTAGGGAGCTCTGGCCTCACCATGCCTCCTCCTGACACGCTTTGGACTGCAGAATTCAGTCCTCTGCCGTAGACTTCCTCATTTAAAAACTGTGGCATTTCTTCTTACCCCTCTGTTTCCCCATCTGCATTTGAGTCAGAAGTCCACTGACAGGCTGCTTCTACTTCCTCATGCTCCACCGACCTGACAGAATAGGTTTCCTAAATACAGTCGGTCAGATCCGGGATTCCCATTCATGATACGTGTTTAAGGAGAACAGCAAGAAATGTGTGCTTCTCTTGTGAAGGTATTTCACATAATAATAATTATATATTGGGCAGGTTTGCAGCACAGTGGGTTAAGCTGCCACGTGGGATATCTCTTGTTGGAGTTCTGGTTTGAGCCCTGGCTACTCCACTTCTGATCCAGCTTCCTGCTAGCGCATCCTGGGGGGCAGCACATGATGGCTCAAGTGGCTGGGCTCCTGCCACCACGTGGGAAACCTGGTGGTATTCCTGGCACCTGGCTCTGGCTTGGCTCAGCCCTGGCTGTGGCGGGCATTGCGTAGTAAACCAGCAGATGGAAGATCTATCTCTTTGTTCCCTTCCTCCCCCCACCCCCTACTTCCTTCTTTCTCCCCTTTGCTGTGCCTTTCAAGTAGATGCAAACAAACATTAAAACAAACAGAGTATACCTATAGTAAGGCTAAAAAAGTGAAAAGATAATAATGTGACATTCTGTATAATGACATCCCTTTGGCAGCCATTTGTTAGACACTCTTCCACTGTGTTTAGATTCCTGCGTGACCCATTCAGATGTTATCATGTTCATTTCTCTTATAAATGTATTATGAGTACCTACATAAAGCTAAAATGTGTGTAATTAAAGCAATAAATCTTAGCCCTTGCTTCACTGCTCTGACATTGGAAGTGGCGTCTGCGGGGAGGAGAGTTAATCTAATTCACATGGAAGTTAAACATATAGTACATCCTCTGCTCTTGACTACGCTACAGCAAGAATTTGTTACGGATAAATTTACATAGTTCTCAGGAAGATGGTACTGTGTTCTCTGACACAGCCTCCTCGTTCTCCTTGGATAGCACCTGATACACCTCCTTAGAAACCTAGAGAACACTGCAGTCGACAGTGCACCTGTCTGGATCTTTAGGGAAAGTCTTCTAAAATTATTGTATGTTTTAGAGTTACATTTATACCCTAAGCTAAAAGAGCTGTTGTTCTTACTCTTTTTAAAATGTACTTCTAAGGGCAAACAACAACAAAACAAAATAAAAAAACTTATCTGCCTGTGGTAGTGAGCTGATTTTTACACATTGATAACATTGAATTTTATATAGTTTCATCAGTTTTAAATAAATGGCATTGAAAACTATTTATAATTTCAATGCTTTAAGTATTTCTGCAATTCTCATGCCTGCCTGTCTGTTTGTTCTCCAGACCGGTTGGAGGGTGACAGATCAGAAGGCTCTGGCCAGGAGAATGAAAACGAGGACGAGTAATAACCACCTCTTTCGGCAAGCACTCAGATGTTCTGAAATTTGTATAAGACAATTTATTATATTTTTTCTTTACAGAACTTTAGTGCAATTTTAAGGTTATGATTTTTTGGAGTTTTTCCCCTTTTTGGGGATAACCTAACATTGGTTTGGAATGAGTGTGTGCATGAATTTGGGAGAGTGTGTGTAAAACAAAACTAGCAAAATGTTTTTAAAACCTTTTGTGTGTATGAGAAGTGCTAGAAAATGCAAAGTGCAATATTTCCCCTAACCTTCAGATGTGGGAGCTTGGATCAATGTTGAAGAGTAATTTCCATTATAGTGAAAATGTTGGTTCAAATAAATTTCTACACTTGCCATTTGCATGTTTGTTACTTTCTGATTAAAGAAGTTGGTTGTTTTAAGATATCCTAAATTTGACTTTTCATTTAATGCTTTTGTTTGTTTTGTCGTAGTTTTTCAGAGAGACAGATACAGACAGAACTCGAGTCTGCTGGTCCACTTCTCAAATGGCTGCAGCCACTAGACTGGGCCAGTCCCCATGCAGGAGCCAGGAAATTAATCCAGTTTGCCCATGTGGGTGACAGAGACAGCATCTTAACCACTAGACCAAACACCACCCCTGCCTTACTATTTTGATCCATGGTTTTCCAGTGTCTTCTGTAACATAAGAAGAATGTTTTTCCTTTGTTCTTTATAGATTAATAACCTCATTTGTTTTGACTTCCGTGTGATAGAATCACACCGAAGAGCTGTTTTCATTTTTCTCTCCAGTTTTTTATCTTGACCTCTAGTCACTTCTCATGATTGCCAGTACGTAATTAGTCAAGTGTAGGAGTTAGTCACCAGCAAAAATCACTGACAGCGTCCTGGATACTTCACCTGTTAGCATAAACTGTTCTGAGGGCATAGGCATCTGGTCTAGCTCTCTCTCCACATTCTAGATTTCACTGCAAGATGTTGACTGTCTATAGTCTTTTAGTTTCCAGACATCCTTAACTCTACTGTCTACCTCCACTGAGCCATCTGCACCCAAATACATACAGCTTAAAGTTATGACCTAAAACCACTCCGGGAGTTAACACTCCTACATTTCATCCTGCTGGTATCTTTTCATCAGTCTAATCACATGCTCATGTCTCTTCAATCCATTCAGAAAATAAGGAAAATTTTTTCTCAGTAACAAAATATTCTTATTTTCATACTTTCTTAAAAAGTTGTTTATTTTGAAGGCAGAGTTAGAGAATTTTCTATCCACTGGCTCATTGTCCAAGTAGCCGCAATGGCCAAGGCTAGACCAGAGTGAAGCCAAGAGCCTGGAAGTCTACCCGATCTCCCATGTGGGTGCAGGGGCCCAAGGATTGTGGCCATCTTCCACTGTGTCCCCAGGCTCATTAACAGCCAGGACTTGAATTGGTGCTTGTATGGGATGCTGGTGGCACAGGCCAGAGCTTAACCTACTGTGCCACACGCTTGCCCCTAGTTTTATACTTTCTAATCTCTCGTCATCATCCAGATGGGCATAGTACACATCTGTGGCTCATTTTTGCTATCTTCTTGATGTCCAGGGTCTTTTCAGAAGCCAGATCTGCAGGGTGGGAGAGAGGCAGTTAACTTGCTGCCTGTGATACATTGGAGGCAAAGAAGCAAGCATGGTGTGTCCAGGGTTTAGTGGTCCAGAAGGACAGTTTCAAAGGGGCTGTCACCCTTCCACCTTCCCTTCTCCCGCCCTCTCATACACGTATACATACGGACACACACTGGACATTTGCTGTCTTAGAGGCTTCGGCAGTGATGCACAGCAGTGTTCTGAAACACCTTTGTGTTTCCAGTGGCTGAATTCTTAGGACCTGTTCCACTTGGACCAGTCAGAAACCGACCCCGACAACTGCTGTGTCACCTGTAGTCCAGCCAGTACTGATCACCACTCTGCCTCCTTGGCAGCCAACAGCTGGAGAAGAAACCGAGTGAGACACTTGGAGTGATCCCTGACCCCGTCTTGAAGCCAGGTATCTTGTAAGACCGACCCAAGGACGAGTTGGAGTTGTGAGGGTCAGAGCTGTGGGTTGTGGACACTCACCACCTTCAGCGCCAGCTTGAGCAGCTCGTGGCCGCACTCGGGAGGTGGGTACCAGACCGCCGAGGACGGTGTGCAGTGTTCAGAGCGGCCCGGGCAGCGCAGGTCTGGCCTCTGCCTCGGGTGCCTCAAGCCTGGGCTCCTGTCTCATGATGCTTTTAGTGTTTTGGCTGTAACAGCTGCCCTCTTTTTCTAAATATAACACAGCTGTTCTAGACTAATTAACAAATAGTTAAATGTTCCTTTTATCGCCCCAAATCTGTCCTGGAGAGAGGGACTAACTCAGATATTAAGAGTAAGTCATGGAGGGGCCGGTGCTGTGGAGTAGTGGGTAAAGCCACTGCCTGCAGTGTCGGCATCCCAGATGGGTGCCAGTTTGAATCCCGGCTGCTCCACTTCTGATCTCTGCTGTGGCCTGGGATAGCAGTAGAAGATGGCCCAAGTCCTTGGGCCCCTGCATCCACGTTGGAGACCTGGAAGAAGCTTCTGGCTCCTGGCTTCGGATCAGCACAGCTCTGGCCATTGCAGCCAATTGGGGAGTGAACCAGTGGATGGAGGACCTCTCTCTGCTTCTCCTCTCTCACAGTCTGTAACTCTGACTTTCAAATAAATAAATAAATCTTAAAAAAAAAATAGTAAGGCATGAGGCCAGTGTTGCAGTGTGGTAGGTTATGCTGCCACCTGCAACACCAGCATCCCATACGGGTACCGGTTCCTGTCCCGGCTGTTCCGCTTCTGATCCCACTCCCCGCTCATGCACCTGGGAGAGGGTAAGGCATAATCTCTCAGGCTGAGCCACACAAAGTCTTGGTATAGAAAACAGGGATCTCTGTCCCCGATCAGATGGCTGCAAGCCCAGGGCCATTGCTGCACAGATAAGCACAGGGAGAAAATAAGTGCCATCGGCTCAGCAAGTTCTGCTGGCCTTCAACATCCAGCCCTTGCTGTGGGCAAAGGAGCGTACATATCCAATTAGAACATGAGGGAAATGGTCAGAGGGAGAAAGAAGTCAGACAGTTCCTGCGTGATCTCCGGACAGGACGTTGCCCGTTATTTATGCTCCCTGACTAAGTCCTCTGATTCCTCGGGGTTCCTCTCTAAAGGGGGTGATTGTATTTCCCCCACCTATGTCACTGGCTGCACCAGCACCACCACCCACAATGTGATGCTGTTTTCTTCAGTTGTAATACCACACAGATAACACTGCAGCCAGGT
Source organism: Sylvilagus floridanus (assembly GCA_949820135.1). NCBI lineage: Eukaryota > Metazoa > Chordata > Mammalia > Lagomorpha > Leporidae > Sylvilagus > Sylvilagus floridanus. The sequence continues at coordinate 129,482,812 of OX463225.1, forward strand.
GGGGGAAACTGAGAGATCGGAAGCCACCGGAGGACTCGCTGGAGTTAAGGAGTCATCGGTCATTTTGGCAAGAGAAGAAAACAGAAGGGTTGCTTGTCCCCGCTGGCACAGGCTGCTGATGGAGCCAGGAAAGAGCACGTGAACTCTCTACATGCTGTTCCATTTTGCTGTGAATCTAAAACTGCTCCTAAAAAATACATTTTAAAGTATTTTTAAGAAGCATTTGTCAAGGCCAGCGCCGCGGCTCAATAGGCTAATCCTCCACCTGCGGTGCTGGCATCCTGGGTTCTAGTCCCGGTCAGGGTGTCGGATTCTGTCCCGGTTGCCCCTCTTCCAGCTCTCTGATTTTGCAGAGAATTTTGGTGTTGAGAATATTGTTATTCAGAGGTAGGGCAAACCGGAAAGGCAACAAAGAAAATATTCTACAGAGGAACACTTAACAAGTCCTGCCACTTCCAAGATTCCACAGGGGAAGACTCCAGAAAGCTAGGACCTGGGACTCGCCTACCCACTCAGGAAAGGGAAGATGCCCGTCCGCGGCGAGGGGGAGAGAGTTTCATGCCCTGAGTTTGTTCTGAGTCTCAAAATAATGAAAATCTGCCATTCATCCTCTTTGACTTTATTATAGAATGGAAAATATAAGTCTGTTGGTTGATCAATAAATACATGGATAGATAATAGCATTCATTGGGTCTTCTTTAAAGACTGGGTTTAGAGTGTCTTGGCCATGGTGAGGAGTAGGTCATTTAACAATACTCCATGAAAGTGAAGCCTTGGAGGAATTTCTGAAAAATGCCTGGATAGATACACCTGCTGACTTCAGTATGCCCACTCCCCCAGTTCTGCAACAGCCTACTCCTCCCTGCTGGAGGACAGAGGAGAAGGCAGAGGCCCCCCAAAAAAGCCCACGGACCACAGGTCCAAGTACAGAGTCCACATAGTTCACCGCTGTACACATACCAAAACCATACTGAGTCAGGTAAACAAAACTACCTAAATATACTTCTAGTTGCTTATAAATATTATTATATTCCTAAACACTTAATCTTTTAAAAATGTCACCCAGAAACTTCAAGTTAAATATATTTTAGATTTTTTTTTTTGGAGGGGGAATTGGTTTTTAACCTTTTCTGCTCCCAGGGGCCCATTATCCCTGACAGACCTGTTAATGAACAAACAGGCTCTACCCGTGCTGTGGCCCAGGCCGTGAACCTCCCTGAGACGGTTTCCCTCTGGGAGAGGCTGCCTGGCGTGCCGTTTGCGGTATTTCAGAGTGGTGTCAGGTGGCTCCTCATTCCCGTCCCTGTCCCTGCTCAGGAAGATGCTCTCTGAGGGACACGCGTGCGGCTCTGCGTATGACATCCACCTGGAAACACTGCGCAGATTCGTGCTGCCTGAACCCTGTGGGGATTGTGCTTTGAATTCTTCCCAGTGAATCCACCTGCCTTGGGCCTTTGGTTCCTGTAGGTCTGACCTAGATCTGATTATCTGCCATGCCCTCCCTAGCTACGTCATAAAGCCCCACGGACCCATTTGTCCGATACTGACCACTCTGAACTCTCCCTCCCCGAGCCACAGGCTGGCTCCTCTCCTCTCAGCCCCACGGCCAGGTCCTGGGATTCAGCCACGATTCTGGCTTTACTCACTTTGAGGCCTTGGACTTTCCCTCTAGGCCTCTCTAAACTCTGTGTCCCTTTTGCCCAACCCACAAGCGCAGTATGGCTCTGCCCCTCCCTGCAGTGACAACTCAGTTTCCTCTGGAGACTGGGATCTCCCCCTGTCCCAGGGCCTGCATACTTCATGTGTGGTAACACGGGCTCCCCCTGCCCGCCTCTTCCCTCAGAAGACTAGGGAGTCTGCGAACCCGAGTCTCAGCCAGGCACCTGGGGCACGTTCCTGGGAGAGGGTCCCCTCTGGCTGAATTTCTGTGGTGATGTGAGACTCCTCCAGGCCCCAGGGGCGAATCATGCTCGAAGAATTATTTCATCTTTGTGCAAACAGGCCAGTAGCACGGAGGGTACATAATTTTTAACAGAGAAGCTCACTTGTGCCCCCTTAGAGTTCATGAGCGCCAATGCTATTTATTGCCTTCCCACCCGACTCTGCTGCCTTCTCACCCCGTCCCTTCTCAAGAGTCCTGGGTGTACAGAACTCACAACTGTGCAACACCTTCAACACCTCCCACCTAAGTGGTTGTCGTCTCGAGGTTCCCACTTGGTAACAGAGATCCCTGTAAAACAAGAGTAACCCCCCTCACAAGAGTTACTGAGACGAGGCCAGCGGCTCCGCTTCCGTGCACCCTAGATACTGTGTTCCGTGTCCGATGCTTCCCAAGAGGTCTTCATGGAATCCACACAGTCGCCCTGTGAGGGAGGCCACTGAATCCTGTCTCTCTACATAGGAAATGACCACAAAACTGCACGTTACACATAAGGGAATTGAGAGGCACACTCACTCACTTGCCCCAAACACACAGTAAGTGGCAGCCCGGGATCTGAACTCGCGACCTCACCACAGCCACGTTTGCACTCTTCTCCATGTCACGGTTGTGCTGAAGTGAAAGGAAGTTTGGGAACTGCCTAATGGAGTGCCCGTCGGCCATCAGATGTACCCGGTCAGCGCTGCTTCCTCCTCTGTGTGGCCACTTCATGTCACCCAGCAGACAGGAGACAGACGGCGCTCCAGGCTGGACACATCTCCCGAGCATCTTGTGATGCATCCATGTCTCTGCGTGCGTCTCTCAGGCATTTCGGGATGGGACGCTCAGAGTTAACTCTAAACAGACTTAGCTAGCTCTCACTGTATCAGAGCGCGGTGCATCCTCCCCTGTCCCGACTGCTGCACATACGGAGCTTGCTCAGCTCTTTGCAGACTCAGCAGTTCCTCCCTCAAGAGAATCCAGGGACACTGGTGCTAGGTGGCCCTTGTCTTACAGCCCTCAACCCACTCCTCCAGGAGCAGCGATTTGTGGAAGACCACACAGCTGAGGGGGGCAGCACCTGTGACCCTGACTGGGGTCACCCAGGGAAGCAGGCTCAGGGGTGCTGCCTCCTTGTCTGCCAAGAACAGCTGGGCTGAGGCTCTGCACAGCCACACTGCTGCCACCTAGAGTCTAAGGTCCTGAACTCCAGTCTTTTGTCCTGCCTGGGGAAGAGGGGAGGTGGAGCAGTGTGCTACGTCGTCCTGTGGGACTCCCAGTGCCTTCTGGGTCACAGCAACCTCCAGTCTGGAGCATAACACAGGCACCTTGGCGGCTGGGAAGCTCAGTGAGGAAAGCAGAGATGGCCAGCAGCCCTAAGAGTGGTTTTCCCACAACCGGAAGACCCAGGACTGAGGGATTTAAGCAAACAAGTGGCCAGAAGTCCCGCCTGCCAGTGTCCACAAGGTCCCCTCTGGGTGGCTTCCAGCCCGCCACTGTACAGCAATTCACAGCTAACGAGCCTGGGTTTAGTGGGAGCGGGTGGGGGTGCTGGCCTGATCTAAGGGCAGGTGTCCTCAGAAACGCCTCTTGGAATGTAGGGAAGGGAGACCCTCTTTCCCCACCCCCACTTCCACCTCTCTCAGCTGCATTAAGGCAAATTTGAATTCCTGGATATGCAAAATATGGCCCTAGCTGCCAAACACCTCCTGAGATTTAGCTCCCACGGTCACCCACCTCCCAGGAGCTGTGCCTAACTCCTGGTTGGAAATACCAGCCCCATGCTGGTGCCACAGTTCTCTCATCACTGCCTGGGAGGTTTTATTAGAACCTGCCCAGGTCTTTCTCCCTAACGGAGCAGAGTAAAGACACACCAGCATTGTTGCCCGCAGAGCCAGGGAGGGTCCTTTTACACAGTGTTTGTGTAGTGTCAAACACACCTCAGCTTAAAAATCAGGGGGAACTGAGTCCCTTTGTGAAATGTAGTCCTTCTAGACTAATTCAGATGAACTCCCATCACATCCCAGCTGGGCTGCAGTCAGCCAGGGAACCTGGGAGGTCCCAGGAGTCTTCCCTGGAGCCTTCCCCAGCCCTTGGGTTCCAAGCCAATTTGCAGTGCTGGAGAGGGCCTACCTGGTGACCCAGCCTGGAGGTAAAGGCCTCATGGCCCTGTCCTATGTCTGTGCTTACTGCTGATGGGGAACATGGTCCCTATGAAAACCAGACAAGGGGCCGGCATGGTGGCACAGGTTAAAGCCCTGGCTTGAAGTGCCAGCATCCCATATGGGTGCCAGTTCTAGTCCCGGCTGCTCCTCTTCAGATCCAGCTCTCTGCTGTGGCCTGGGAAAGCAGTGGAAGATGGCTCAAGTCCTTGGGCCCCTGCACCCACGTGGGAGACCCAGAAGAGGCTCCTGGCTCCTGATTGGTGCAGCTCTGGCTGTTGCAGCCATCTGGAGAGTGAACCAGCAGATGGAAGACCTCTCTCTCTGTCTCTATCTCTCTCTGTAACTCTTTCAAATAAATAGGAAAAAAAAAAAAACAGACAAGTGCTAGGAAAGGAAAGAAATTACACAGAACAGAGAGGGGAACCTCGATCACCCTCAATCGGAGGAAGAAATGCCACCCAGCAGTGAGGGCAGTCTGCCCTGTGGCATCAGCACACATGCGGACCCAGAAGAGCCATGTGGGATTCAGTCACCACGAAGGAACCAAGTCCCAGGCCTCGGGACCAGCCAATCACTGCCTTCTGCCACATAGCAAAAGGACCGTGCCTCATCAGGAGCCACCGAGACTCCTAGGAAAACCCCGCAGATGTCTGCCTGGGAGCCGGCACAGCAAGGCAGCCTTGGGATCCACCACTGCTGGCCAGGGCACGGAGCGTCCTGGGCTCGGCCCCTCAGCCGCCGGAAGGGCAGTGGAGGGGGTGACGGGGGCTTCCGCGCCCACACTTCTGCTGCTGCTTCATCTTGAGGGAGAGGAGGCCTAAAGCCCTCTTCCTCCACACAGCGTCTCGGCGTGGGCCACTGCGCCCCAGCAGCCAAGTCCGCGCGAGGGTGCTTCTCACCCACTGGGAGCTACACTCAGAAGAATGCGAATGCAGATTTGTGGTGCGCTTTGTTGTTACTGTTTTTCCTACCTCTGTAGTCAAGAGGGCACCAAGGATCAGAGCAGGCGGTGGTCTTGGAGACCATTCAATCCAACTCCCTCTCCCATTTTACAGAGCGGATGTTCCAGAGGACATGTGCACATGAGCTAGGAACCCAGGTTGCACTCTGTCCAGTCTCTCTCCTACCTCACGCTGACCCAGAGTCGCCATAACCTAACTTGCTCTTGGCGGTGTTCCTGGCACTGGAACATCGCGTAGAGAGTGTTCAGGGAGGCTTCCCTATGTGACGGCATTCTCTCCAATAAAGACACTGTCAGCCTGTGCTCGCCACCACAATCCCATCCAGTCTCAGGAATGCTGTGCTGTGCCCTAACCAGAGGGCTTTTGAAGCCCTGGAAATGCAACACCTGGTGCCTGCCCCGTCCTCCTGTCTTTTGTAGTGGTTTCTCCCCTCTTTCCAAATGCCCCATGTCTGCCAGCAGGGACGGGGAGAGCACGGGCCCTCCCTTCAGCACCAGCAGCCAGGGCCACGGACATCCGGGTCCTACCGAGGACAGAGTATGGAGACTCCCAGGTGCTCGCTGCCCCACCGTTCCACCTAGAACCGATTGCCCCACACTGCCTGTTCAACATGCTGAAGCCCTGGACGTGAACTTGGCAATGTTAAGAAGCACCGTGCTGCCCTCCACAGGTTGTGAAGACAGGCAATGACTCATGGGATGGTTCCCCTCCAAGCTCGTGCTCTCTGGTTTCCCCCAGCAGCCCCCAACCTCTCTGGCCCCACCTCCCAACAGGCAACAGCCACCCCTCCCTCTTTTCCAGGCACAGTAGAAGCCTCAGAGACGCCCCCGTGTGGTCCCACAGCAGACACTGGAGCCCCAGGCTGGAGACACTATATCCAGTTCTCCCGGTGGTGGCTGCATCCCAGATGTTGTTGCTTCTCTGCATTTGGCTCACTGGACACAGTGACGAGCTGGCAGGGCCCTGGCACAGGTGGCATCTCCGACTGCGGCCCCAGTCCGCCCTGAGGCCTCACTTCCGTTCTGCAGCTAAAATGTTCCCTTCTTCGATGCTCTGCAGCTGGAGCCTGTGACTCGCAAGCGTTCTGCTGCCTCGGCGGCCCCCCGAGCCAGCCCCTGGGACAGTCCGTGCCGCGAACAAGACCCCTGGCAAGGCCTCTTCCCCAAATAAGTTGAGTTTGGCTTCCGCCTCGATGGCTTTGGCCAAACTGGCTGCGTAGCTGTCCAAGGACTTGTGTACTTCGGCTTTCACATGCAGAATCGAGTTCTTGGCAGCCTCTGGGGAAGACAGCAGGAGAAAGGTTAGCTGAGGAGCCAGGAACAGCCACTTGCCTGGGACTGTGCCTGCTGTGGCTGCAGTGCCCAGAGACGGGAGGCAAGCGGAGGGCCGGGGCACGGCTTCGAAGTCAGGTTCCCGACACGGAAATTCTGGACTCCCCAACTTCCCACCTGCGAAATCTGAGACTGACCTAGCTTTAGTCTCTGCCTCTTATTTCATGGGGCTACCGAGATGGTTCTTTCTAAGTTGCTTAGCCTTGGCCTGGCCAACAGACAAGGCTTGATAAACACTCTCTATGAATGTTGATTCCAAGTGGTTACAGCTGACCCAGAGCTTTGCCCCAAGTCATGGGGAACCTCAGGGGGGGAAGGGACACGAACGGTTCCTACCCAGGATCTGCGCCCCTGACAGCTCAAGCGAACAGGAAAGAGGAGGGCGTGGCTCTTCTACCTCACACCTTCTGTCCTAGTATTAGTAACCTGTCTCTGTTCTCTGGACATTTCTGGGGAAGAATTCATCCTGCCCTGACATTTTCTGCAGAGTAACAATTTGCACCCTGTTCTCCAGGGACACCCTGGTCTCCAGCCTGCCACTCAGTCTTGGGGGCGGGGCGATGACACCCACTGGTGCTTTGCTTCCTCACTGCCTGAGGGTGCTTTCAGAGCCACCAGCCCATGAGGCAGGCACGATGGGGCGAGTGTGGGACCACGTCGGGGGCGGGGAGGAGACGCACGTCCACTTTTTCTGGGGAAAAGTAGCATAAAGGCCATGGGGCTGCTGGTCCAAGCGCCATCCTTGAATCCGCTCTGTTGGCGAAGCAGATGGTTTGGTAGCAACCTCTGCCCTCCGTGACTACCTCGCTGTTCTTTCTGAACTCCTGGGTGAGGGTCGTAAAAATGACGTGATTCGGTATGAGCCTCGCACTGACGGGCCACGCTTACTGTCTTAAAGAACTTGCATCCCCAGGCCCCTGGCCTCCCCTACCACATCCACGGTCTGCTCGTGTTGATGGCTGTCTTCACTGGGTGAGACTCGGGGGAAGAGCTGACATCCTTGGGCAGCCTGGACAATGACTCTGTCACCCTTTTAATCAACAGGTCCAGATGGGAAAACCACTCCAAACCCAAGGGGCAAGAAGGGGCTGGGAGTTGAGCGGGCGGAACTCACTTTCCTCGGAGGACCCACGCGTCCTCAGCACCTTCCCAGCAACAGACAAGGCGGCAGCATCCGCCTCCAGGAAGCAGCGGTGCTCACAGGGCCACCGTTTCATTTTCCGTGGGAGGACACCAAGAGATCTGGGCTGTGCCATGCGTATGTGTCTGTGCCTACGTGTCTATGTGTGTTCAACAGCTGTCCTAGAGTTAAGTGTCTAAGGACTCAAGTGAGACCAGCAGGGTTGGCAGAGGTCAGAGGGCAAAGGTGATGGAACCCTGGTATGTTCTGGGATGGGGCCAGGCTGACCTGAGATATTTTCTTTGTCCCCTGTGTTTTCTTGAAGCAAGCAGTTTCTGAGACTCACCTTTGATTTGCTCCACTTCATCCTCAAACGTCACTGAGCTCCTCCTCTTGGGTGGGCAAGTGCAGTGGGAGGGAGGGTTATCATCAGATGGGTAGTCTTCAAGCAGCATCACATCCGTTCCTGCAGCACAGGGCACAGTGTGCACAGATAACCAGCAACACGACATCCTCCCCACCTGCCTCCTCCCCTCTTCCTTCGCCCCTCTCTCAACACACCCGATCCCTCTCTCCACCTCCTCAAGCTCACTAGCAGGTGCGGCTTAACTGCCCTGAAGTGCTTGTCCGAGAGACTCCTCAGCCATCATCCCACGGGTTAGATGTCGTGACTCACACAACACAGGAGTGTCATCCCTGCCAGCCCTGGGGTGGAAGGGCAGCAGAGAGCCATTAAAAGGCACCTTGTCTTTGGAGTGAGTCTTCTTACAGTCTGAATTCCTATCACCCTGGTTAAAATGTAGGTAAAGATTTAGCACAGTGTGAAAATGAAGGCAGAATCAGGGAACGCCTACAAGTTCTAGAGCTGGGCAGAGCTCAGGGTGTTGGGGTGGGGACAGAGGGCAGGGAAGGCAACAAGGGCTCAGACTGGACTCAGCACTCAATGATGCCCCCTGGTCTGGCACTGGACGGGGATAAGTTTCCAGTTTTCAATCCTTCAAGACCTCCGTGCCTAAGAAACTAGGAAGAACAGGAAGCCTGGAACTCCTCATTGCTGTTTCAAAACACATGGCAAGGGTATTACTCCCTTGCCTACAGAAGAGATGTGAGAATATTCTGGTTAAGCACACAGGCTCAAGGAGGGCAGACTTGGGACCACCGGCAGGTGATTGAATTATTCAGTATCTTCCCACATCTGTAAATTGGGGGTCATCCTTTGGTCTACCTCAGAGATCTGCTGTGAGGATTAGGAACTGAAGTGTGTAGCAATCTGGCACACACAGGGGCTGAACCAACGAATTCCTCACCAACACAGACACAGCCAAGAGATGGCAGGATTGTAAATCACAGATCTGTGTGACCCCAAAGCCCATGTTGCTCTGCTTACAATGCCTTCCCCTTGCTGCTTACTCTAAGTCGTTTCTTTCCTTTTTTATTTATTTATATTTATTTGAAAGGCAAAGACAGGGAGAGACAAAGATAGAAGCAGAGAGAAACCTCCCAAACCCTGGTCCCACTCCCCACAGACATACAACAGCTACAGCTGAGCAAGTAGACGCCAGGAGCCTTGTACTCAACCCAGGTCTCCTGCATGGGTGGCAGAGGCCCACTCACTTGAGCCACGACGTGCTGCCTCCCAGTGAGCACAGCTGGGGCTTGACCCCAGGCCCTGGGTCGGATGCTGGGATCCCCAGGTGCAGCTTAACTGCTGAGCCAAACACCTGCCCCACTCTTCAAGTTGCCTCACACGAACCGGAAGCGGAAATCCATAGGACCCCGGGGGCTGTGCCGGCCAGCGGCCGCGGTAACTGCGGAACAGCTGGCGGCCGGTCTCGCGCTGCAACTTCCCCAAAGCTGCACTTTGAGCTGGGCACGGAGACCACCGCCATCCCCTCACTCCGCCCCACTTCATGGAAGAAGAAACCGTGGCCCGGAAACGCTGCGAGGCGGCGACCGGAAGTCCCGCCCCAGGGCGCTCTCCCCTTGTCCGTGCACCAGGGAAAGGCGACCCCTGGGAGGCCGGCAAGTTACCTGAGTCCTGAGAGCAGCTGAAGCCGGTGTCGCCGGTGCTGCTGCTGTGCCCCAGGGGCTGGCCGCCCGCCATGAGCGCCGTGAGGTGCGGGGACAGGCCCAGGTCTGAAAGGCAAAGTTGGCGTTGGGGGCGCCATCACGCAGCGGGGCGGCCCAGGGCCTGCTCTGCCATTTCCGTCTGCACGGAAGCCCTGGCCGCCCACCTCCTGTTCTCAGTTGGCCCCGCCAAGAGTCGCTCTGGACCCCTGGAGGACTGGAGGCCTGAGCTGCTGTCTCCCGCATTGCGTCACGTTTCTGTCCATTGTGTCAGGACTCACTGCAGGGGACACTGCCCCCACCGTGTCCCACGCCGGCAAGGCGGGCGGGCAGGCGGGCAAATCCGCGGTGCACCGTGTGGTGAGGGGGTCTTCCAGCCAGAGTGGGGGACTGAACCCCCAGTCTAACTCCTTCACATCCGAGACCCTGCTTGAATACCAGGACAGGAGGTTTTCAGAGGCCTGGACCCAAAGGGGAGGGAACTGTGGGAAGCTGGAAAGCAGGTGGGTGAGGACAGTGAAGCTGCCCGTGGTTTGAGACCCAGGGGGCTCTCCCCAGGCAGCAGGCTGAAACAGTGTGGGAAGCAGCTGGACCCCCTGCCCTGCTCTGCCCAGGCTGGGCCTCGGGCACCCACCACCCAGTGTTGGCGCAAGTGAAGAGAGTGAACCGGGGGCTCCGGTTTGGGAGACGCCAGGAATGGCGTCTTGGTAAAAAGGAAGGAGCACTCTGAAGATTCAACATTGGGACACTCAGCTTGGAGAAGGCTGCCCTAGGAAAACCAACCAGCCCCAGAGAAAAGAGCTGTGGGTGCTGCTGGGCCTCCACCCCAGGGCCTCCCAGCACCTCATCATCAAAGGTGAAGAGACAGCTCTGAAGGAAAAGGATCGTGTGAAACACAGACTGGAAAAAAGAAGAGACACATGGATCCCAGAGACAATGCAGGGAACTTAAGAAAGGAAATATATATAAAATTGATATCCTCAGAAAGGTGCGAAAAACAATAAATCCACTTTAAAAAAAGAGCCAGACTATAAAAAAAGGAATATGGAGATAACACAAGGTTCTTCAGAATTAACACACCTCAGAACATGAACTCAGCTCTCACAAGGAGGATGCGCAGCCGCAGATTTATTAATTACCGTGGCCTGAGCACATTCCCCGGGGCACGTGTGTTAGAATCTTAATCTCCGGCTCAGGAAATGTGGTCTGACAAAAGGCGGTTAGGCCACGGGGGCTGGTGAGGGCAGGCCAGAGCTCCCTGCAGGCTCCACGCCTGACCCCCTGCTGAACACAGCCAGGTTCTGAGGCCAAGACCCTGAAGGGGAATGGGTTGTCTCTGGCCCCAGTCCTCCCTTCTATGAATGGGTTCCTGTTGTTATCAGATTTGGGGGCAACTGTCATCAGAGTGCCTTTCTACCTCCCACCATGGGCTAGGAAAGCCACAGAAGTTGGTACTTGGGCCCCTGGATGAAATTCCTGGCTCCTGACTTTGGCCTGGTCCCATTCCAGTTGGGAGCATCTGAGGGAATGAACTAGGATGGAAGGTGTCTCTCTATCTCTCCCTATCTTTTTAGGCCTTTCACATAAGTAAATCTTCAAAAAACAGAAAAAATGTCCTCGCATATTTTTAGGAATCCCACTTTATGCAAGGGCATTGCTCTCTGCTGTGGGTTGCAGCAAGGGGCTGGGACCAGAAAAGACCCACATGTCACACAACTGTGCCCTCCAGGGTCTTTGCCTGTGAACATGACTGCGCTCAGCAGGAGGACTGATGTGGGGCATGGAGCATGCAGAGCGCCATCCCCTGCCAACCGGGATGGCGGAAGCCACAGTGGGTTTTGGATACCATCTCTGAGGCTGTGGCGAAAGCCAGGAACGTGTCTTGGTCTCCTCCAGCGGGAGGGAGCCTTCGAGCCAGACCAGTGCGGCTCTGGAAACAGAGCAGCCAGAGGGCACTTCTCTGTTCTCCTACCAGCCAGTGTTTCCCACTGGCAAGTGGGCAGAGTTAGCTGGAGGTTTTGCACAGAACAATAGCAGATCTGCTGGGCTGAACCTTGCAAAAAAGGAAGGGAAAAATACAAAGGGAGGCCCCTGGGTTCAGGGTGTGACTCCCCAGAAGCATGGGTGTGCGTGTGTGCGTGTGTGCGTGCGTGTGCGTGTGTGTGTGCTTGCCTTTTAGAAGCTCTTAAGGACAGGGTAAGCACTCTGAAGTAACCAGGAGACCTCCAGGTGCCATCAGGAAAGGAACTTCGAAAGGCCAGGGAGGAAAATTCAGACTCCAGGATGTTCTACTCTTCCTCCAGGCCAGACCCCTCAGGGAAGGACCTGGAATGAGCCACCTTCCCCAGGGTGTGAGTCCGTGTCCTCCTCCCCAGGCCCAGAAGCTCAAGCACAGCCCCTGGGGACCCAGCATGTGGGTGGACCTCTCTTCCTTCCCCACAGGCCCAGGCTGTCCACTGTGGCTAGAGGAGCCCCTGGCTGGGGCCTCCAGGCCTGGAGAAGATCTGCTCGCCCTTTCTCGCGAAGGTCTCTTCTCTGTCCCCATCACGAGGCACCCCTGGTCAGCTTTGGACTTGTGGTTTAGTATCCCAAGACAAATGTTAACCTTTAAGTTCACGTTTCAGCACTGATAGCCAATGTCCACTGCAGGACCAACCTCTCCACCATGAAATAAAACTGCTGGGCAATCTTCAGGTAGCCCCACGTCTCCATTCCCAAGCAAGTCCTCCCTCCCCATGGGAATCTTCTGATTAGACCTCCCAAGCCCAGTGACAGCTGGCACCCCAGAATAATCCTCAGATTGGGCACATCTTCAGTTTGGGGCGAACAGAATGAGAACACCAAAACCCACCGATTATGGCTGAAAGCTGCTATGTACAAAATAAACACTGTCATGTGCTGATGAACTCCTGGCACCCGAGTCAGCTGGGAAGCTCCAGCTATTTGAGGAATTCCGCGTCTGCCTCTGCTCGCGAGCACTGTTTTAGGAAAGTTTGGAATTTCATTTACTCGTTTCCTTGGTTAAAACTTTCCAGGCACCCACATAAATGGAGGGGAACTACCCCAGCCAGAGCCTCCAGGTCATTTCGTGCTGACTTTGGACGGGATTCAGTCATCTTTCTTACACTGTGGGGTAGGGAGGGGTGGTGCAAGGAAGCGCCTTGATGGCAGGGAAATGGATGTGGGTTTAGGAGTCTGCTACAGGTCAAAGCCATTCCCACAGAGGGCGGTGCATAGGTCTGGTCAGGCCTGGCTCACACACAGGGGACCAGGGATGTGAGTTGGAGGCCAGGTTCTTCTCCATCCGAAAGGCAGCTGATGCTCCCGGCATGCACAGCACAGGGTGCAGGGCTGGGGTGGGGCACTGCGAAATGCTGCTATTCCCAGACTCATCCTGATGCGCTGGCCTCCTCCTGGGACCAGGACCTTCACGGCAGAAGAGCAGGGACCCCTTTGGCTTCCATTCCTATGGAAGGCCAAGGACTCAGATCCATCATCCCACAAGCTCTTCTACCCAAGGCATCCCACAAGCCTGCTTTTCCCTAAATGATGAGGCCACCCACCAGCTGCCTTGGCCTTGCCCACCTAATCACGGCTGCTGTCCCTGTCTGTTGTCACAGCCTCTTCTAAGATGACCACATGGAAAATCTCGGCCCTCAAGCAGATGTCTCCTTTGGTTCTGTCTACCCTCTCCACCTTCATTCTTGTTGCTCATTTTTGTTTCTTTCCTTATTCTTAACTTCATTGAAATAGAAGACATCCATTGTCTATTTGCCTGGAAGACAAGTCATTTGTAAAAATATCTGAACAAGCAAGTTTATCAGTGAAATGAAGCCAAATTGGTTCATGAGTTACAATGGGAATTTGCAAGTGGCAAGAGGTAGGCATTTCAGTGGTGAAAATCTGGGAAATAGACTTTTTCCCTCCTCTCTTATAGTCAAATCAAAAGTCCCAGACTACTTTCCTGTCGCTCAAGAAATAACACCCTGTGAATCCACTTCAAAAGACAGTTTCATTAACACTAGGGAAGAGTCCCCTATGGTATAGGGAGCATTCCCCAGGAGTCATAACTTCGTCCACTTTTCTTGACACAGAAGCCAGAAGACCTCGCAATTGCATGAAGAGGACAAATGAACTAGAATGGTTTGAAGACTTGCCCAAAGTTACCCCACAAAAATACAAGAACTGTAGTCTGAATCTCTTCTCCAATGGCTGGGTCAGATGATGGCTGCCCTCAAACTTGACCCTGACAATCCAGCTGCCTGTGAACAATACAGTAATGACCCCTGGGGGGCGAGGAGGGCGGGAAGATGTGCCAGAGTATGCTAATCATGGGGTGAAGCTGCAGGGAGACCGGGACTCTGCGGAGTCTCTGAGCTTCCTCCTCAGTTGCTTTTGTGAATTATGACAGAAAAATCAGCGGCTGATTCTACGGCGGAGCAAGAGGACAGACTGTACCTTAACTGAGAGATCCAGGGTAAGACAGACTGACACGTGCGCACCCCGGCCCAGAGCACTAAGAACACCTCACTCATGGGGCCTTTTTGCCGGAAAGTGCATGGCCCTAATCTAATCTGAAGACAGCAGCAGATAACCTAATCGGGCGGGCATTCTTAGAAACTCTTGGCAAGCAAGCACGCTGCACAAATGTCAATGCCACAAAAGACAAGAAAAGCATGAAGACCTGGCAAGGTCTGAAGAAAGGGAGACAGTCAACTAACGATAACGTGGGGCCCTGAACTGGGTCCTGGGACAGAAAGGGGCATTAATGGGAAAATGGGTGAAATCGGAACCAAGGCTGCCGTCACTATCCCTGCTCCAGTGTTAACGTCTTACGTTTGAACACCATTGTTAACACTGCAGGCAGCTGGATGTCTGAAAATTCTCCATGCTATTTTTCCAACTCTGCTGTAAATCTAAAAATTATTGCAACTCATCTAACCCCCTAGTGAGGCTAACTCTTTGGGGTCCCATCAAAGGTGGCGAGGTTGAACTCGGAAACCTGTGCAGGCTGGATCAGCTGCCAAGCAGAGCGCCAGCCTTGCGCGCACAAGACAGCGGTGCTCCTACAGAGGGCTTGGGCTTGGCACCGACACCGCCGGAGCTACCAGAGACCTCGCTGGCCTGTGAGGACAGGCTGGAAGAGCAGCAGAGATGGACAGCGAGTTCTGACAAGGGAACGCACTGAGAGGACAGGGCTGGCCAAGAAGAGAAGGCAGTCTGAACAAACACTCAGATTCCTTCTCTCAAAACCAGTGGGCCATGGCTGGGGTCTCAGGAAACCCATCGCTGAGCTGCGGTGTGTCCCGCTTCATTCTTCAGGGAGCTGTGCTGGCCTCCCCATCAGCATGGCCGTGAGCTGCGAGGGATGGGAAGCTGCTTGGGAATCCCAGTGGACAGTCTGGGACGCTCCTTCCTCAAAGGAAACCTGTTCTTCCAGCCTAGAGGACACAGTCAGCCCACGAACTCACAAGAGGACTCCATACTGCACCTGTGTCAGGGTGGGGATCCCCTCCCTAACGAGCCCAAGTTACCTGTGATCCTGTTGGAAATGCTGAAGAGCCTGGAAGTCCTTTGTCGCTGCACAAAAGGCTCCCGGTAATACCGGTCCCCAAAGCACATGCCCAGGAGTTCTTTGCGAACCGTCTTGTTCCACAGTCCGTAGATCAGGGGATGGCAGATGGCACTAGTGAAGGACAGCCACGTGGCCCAGGTCTCCAGGGTCGGGGAGACATAGTTCTTGCCCCAGAGAGCCTCGGAGGTGATGACAACCATGTAGGGACCCCAGGTGACCATGAAGGCACCGATGACCACCAGGATGGTGATGAGGGCTTTGCACTGGTTGGCCGAGTAGACCACACCCTGAAAGGCGTTCCTCCTGCTGCCCGAAGAGGAGGTGGAGGTGCTGGAGTTCTTCCGTCCGTTCCTCTGGGCATCCTCCTCCACAATGACCACTGTGCCACAGTGTACCTTGCGTGCCTTGACCCGGGCCACGCGGAAGATGAAGCCATAGCACACCAGCATGACCACAAAGGGGAACAGGGCACACCAGATCTGCCAGAAGGCGGTGTAGCCGGGCTCCCTGTGCCAGGCGGCCACACACATCCACTTGAAGTCATCAAACTCCACGGATGACCAGCCAAACAGGGGCGGCAGGCAGCCAATGAGGGAGTGAAGCCAGATGTAGACGAGTGCCATCACGGCCCGGTTCCCGGTGATCTTCATGGGGTACACCATCGGGTACAGGACGGCATAGTAGCTAGAAAAGGGGCGTCGGGAGACAAGAGAGCAGAGTCAAAAGGGTCGAGAACATCCCTGGATGGTCACCTGCTGCTTTCCTGTCTGGGGGCTCTGCTGAATGCTCTGAAAGCAGCCCCTTCTCCCAGCTGTCAGACATGTCACAGACTGTACCGTGTTTCACAGATGCATAGGGTTCTCCACCAGTGAAGAGCTGGACACCAGCCAGGACGTGGTGCTCAGATGGCCCTGGTTCCTAGTCACCACCCCAGAGTCCACTTAGCGGGGGTGTGGCCAGTCCTTCTATGTCTACATCATGCATTGGGCCACCTCAGCTCTGCTCTTGCTGACACTAACCCATTTGGGTCGGTTTTCAGAGGGATCATTAAGACTCAGAATGATTTCGAAGGACCATGGGGTCCATCATCTCCATGGCCATTTACTGCAATGTGCTCAGCATCATGCTATGTCCTGGAAATACAGGTGAGAAGATATGGAGAGACAGACACCCTGGCAGGGCGGGGTGGGGGCGGGACCTGGAGTGGGAGGGGCCGCACAGCGTCCTCCCCGGAGGTGCATCATCCTCATTTCACATGGGCTGACATCAAAGCAGACAGAGGGCGCCGAAATAACCTGCCCCAGATACACGGCCCAAACAAGATATAAACCCAGGCAATTTGGGGCCGGCATTCTGGTGCAGCGAGTTAAGCCACTGCCTGGGATGCCAGCATCCCACATGAGTGCAGATTCGAATCCCAGCTGCTCCACGTCTGATCCAGCTCCCTGCTAACACACCTGGGAAGGCAACAGAAGATGGCCCAAGTCCTTGGGCCCCTGCCACCCAGGTGGGAGACCTGGATGGAGTTCCAGGCTCCTGCCTTTGCTCCTGCCCAGATCTGTTGTGGCCATTTGGAAGGTGTAAACCACCAGATGGAAGATCTCTATTTCCTTTCTCTCTCTCTCCCTCCCTCTCTTAAAATACAACAAAAGACCAGGCAGTTTGACTCTTGTCTGGGATGCACCTGCCCAGCAATTCCTTGCAAGCCGTATGGTTTCTGAGAACACGTGCTGGGGGTGGTCCCGTCACTGGGCTCTGTTACAGAGCAGGGAGTCCAGCAGGGCTATGGATTCACACTGATGGACTCTGGCCAGACTGGGAAGTCAGAGCAGGCCTCCTGGAGAAGGTGACACTCAAGACCTGAATCTTGGAAGGTTGCAGGCAGTGGCCCAAGACCAGTCCAGGCAGAAAGGTGGCCTGGGCAAACCATGGGGACGTAAGAGAGCGGCTCACCCAGACAGGAGCATGCAGTGTAAGTTTGGGGGGCGGGGAGAAGCCAGACAGCGGCAGGAGCTGGGGTGCTCAGAGCCTTGCAGGCCTAGCAGAGGACTGACCCTGGAACTGGGCAGAGGGCCCTGGGGCTGAAAGTAACCCAGCACCCTCCCCATCTACCCACTGATCCTGCGGCAGTGCTGTTGGCACAAACAGGCCTTCCCATGAAGGCAACAGGCAAACAGACATGAGAGACCATGCTGATGGTTCAGGCAGGGTGTTGGAAAACCACTGGGGTTACACCTCACTCATCACCTGGGCAGCCATCTCCTCCTCCGGGACCTTCCTGAATCGCCTTCAGACCCCAGAGCTGAACCACCACATGCTGAGCCAGGGACACCTGGGGCTGCTGAGCCACGAGCCCAGGCCAAGATCTAGCCAGGAAAGAGGGTGTTTTGGGGTGTGGGGCCCAAGCTGAGGATCCCAGTGTGATCCTGTGTGGACGGTAAGATGTCTACACAGTGGCCAGGGAAGGTGATCTTGTCTACACTCCTATTCCCATTTGCATATCGCAAGGACCACTGTCTCTTGAAAGAATATGGTAGGTGCTGCAGCCTCAGAACCTCAGGGGGCGTGCGGCTAGGTGGGGAAGCCAGGCCTGGTGACCCATGGCCGTCTTGGCTCCTCCCACCAACCCTGCCTGGCCATCATAAAAGTAACTGTGGTTAATCAGCTGTGCTTTCCATATTTCCTCGGCCCTTCCCAACACCCAGCTATTACCAGGACTTTGCAGCAAGATTTCGCCATCACTGCAGCCAGTGGCACTCCCTCACGCACTGAGTGGAACCGACAGTGATTTCTCCCCTCCGAGTCCATGGTTCCAATGGGATGCCGGGGCGGTGGAACGGGTGCTGGCTCCACCCAGATCGGTCTCCAAGAGTCTCCAAGCCCACTGGCCACAGCCCTGCCCAGGTACAGCCTCAGCCTCCAGGGGCCACTTGGTTTTCAGTTCTTTGGTGGGGGATGGGGTCAGGTTGATCGGCATTGAAGTACATGAATCCACTCGTCCGTCGAGACACAGAACACTTGCACGGCTCGCCACCGAAGCTTGGGGCCATGTGTGCTGCACCTCAGAGCCAAAGCTCCCCTTCTAAACCCAAGCTGCAATTAGGGCTCCTTTACAGGTTCAAAGAGAGACAGAACAAAAGCAGCTCCGCCTCCCTGCGGGTTCGCACAGGCCAGGAGAGGGCTTTGGTTTTGCTTCCTGCACTTCCAGACACCTCTGAGCCCTTGATCTTTCCTCTAACAGCCCTGAGACACGAGCCCACGCATGACCCTGACCCCAGAGGAGGCGTTCATGGAGTCACGTGTACATGCACAGCTGTAATGCACACAGGGGCTCCGGGGGCTCACTCTCCGACCCAGACCAACCGCTCTGATGGCAACCCCTGGGTTTTTTACGAGATGCCTTTGCTAAAACCACGAACAAAGTCCGAGCAAACCACAGCCACCCCGAGGTGAACACAGGTTGTTACACGGAACATCTCCTAAAGGCCCGAGGGATAACCAGTGATCCTCTCTCCGTAACTAGCGGTCCTCCCGCCATAACTAGCAGTCCTCCTGCCGTAACTAGCAGTCCTCCCACTGTAACTAGAGGTCCTCCAGCCATAACTAGCAGCCCTTCCACCTTAACTAGCGGCCCTCCCACTGTAACTAGTAGTCCTCCCACCATAACTAGCAGTCCTCCTTCCATAACTAGCAGTTCTCCCACTGTAACTAGTAGTGATCCTGCCATAACTAGCAGTCCTCTTGCTGTAACTAGTCCTCCCACTGTAACTAGCAGTCCTCCTGCTTTAACTAATCTTCCCCTCCCACTATAACTAGTCTTATCACCATAACTAGCAGTCCTCCCACCTTAACTAGTGGCCCTCCCACTGTAACTAGCAATCCTCTAGCTGTAACTAGCAGTCCTCCTGCTGTAACTAGCGATCCTCCCGCTGTAACTAGGAGTCCTCCTGCTATAACTAGTCCTCCTCTCCCACTATAACTAGTCCTCCCGCTGTGACTAGCCATCCCATTGTTGTAGCGATTCTCACCCATCAAAAGGCCATGTTCAGAATGTGATGTTCTGACGGCACAGCGCGGAATGAGAACAGGTGCGCAATTTCAAATGCACCTGGCAGCCCAGCAGTCTCACAGCCCAACTGGAGCTGCCCATGGGTTAGGGTTCCCCAGTGGGTCCTACTCCCACTCGGCTGGTTTAGGACAATTGCATTCAAATGCTGACTTTCACTCCAGTTAGCCTGTGTTTAGGCTCTGCCTGTGCTCTCTCTGCACGAAGCTATGAGAGACTCTTTGTGCTCATCTGTCCAAGAGTTTGCTGGACTTCCTCAGCCAGGGATCTCAGACAGGAACGATTCTATCTACCAGTGTCTATAGATGTTCAGGGTTGCACAGCTGGGGTGGAGTTCCCATCTTCTAGGGTGCAGCTACGCATCTGACAGCTCCGATCCACAGAGCAGTATCTGGCGCAAAACGTCAGCAGGGTGAGGTCGCGCCCTGAGCTCAGAGCAGACAGGCTGGTGCTGCCGCTGCCTGACAGCACTGCCCCTGACGCACTGGGGAGTGACTCAGAAGCCAGCCTTTACGTCTCGGAGTTCAGGCAGCTCTTGGCCAAGCTATGTGACCTGGGGCAAGTTCACTTAAACCTCATTTCCCTCATCTGCAAAATGGGGACTAATAGGTTTGCTGTGTGGGTTAGCGAGGATGTTGGGAAACAGCCTAGTGCAGTGCCTGGCACATGACAAGCACGTGACTCTGGCTTTGCTGTTTTCCATTTCTGCTCTCTTAATAACGTCCCCACCTCTCTCCTCCATTGCTAGCCTGTTAGTACCTCTCTCCTCATCTATCTTTCACTACTGTCTTTCCTTCCTCTCTCTCTTTCTCATGCACACATATGTACAAAGTTACACCTTCAGGTTTCCAACCTAGATGGCAAACCTGTGAGTTCCAAACATGGCTAAGATCCAGCAAAATTAATTCCCTGAAGCTAAGGAGGCAGGGGAAGAATGTATAAATATCTAGCCCAATGAAGATTATTTTTATGAGCATCAAAATAGTAGCTGGTCCAGTCAATTTGCCAAATGAATGACTAGTATTCAAAAAATAAATTTATCTGCCATTAAAATTTATCTGCCATTAAAATTTCTGAAGACATCAAATTTCACAGCATCTGGATAATTTGGTCGTAAAGGATCTGGCCAAAGCACTGTGAATCCATCTGGTTGTGCTTGTGGGGGGAAATGGAACGATTTTCCAAAGATCTCCAGGCCTTGGCTACCTGCAGCAGTCCTTGTCTCCCTGCAGCTCTCCTGTGTGGCCTGAGGGGTGTGGATTGCAGTCCCAGTGTCCAGCCAGTTCCCCAGGCTCCAGCTGTCTCAGACACAGTACCTTAAACATGTGGCATCTTACATAGCTGCTATGGTCCTCAGCCACATGCCTACCTCCACTTCTCTCGCACGGGAACTCTCTTAGCAAGCATATCCATTTCACCCAGCTACGTCTGCCAGGCACCAACCTCGGTACCAGGTGCTCAGCCACCGTCCAGCGCATGAATAAACGGAGGCTGCCCTTCCCACCGCTATCACCCTGCATCCTGCTCGCTGTGTAGGACATACCGCAAACGCTACCTGTTCTGAGGCACTCCCTGCCCCAACTATCCGGCAGCTGTGGCCATGGAGCTGTCCATGGATTGACAACAGCAAACACAGACAGGCTGGCCTCTGTGGCTCAGCTGCCAACCACCGGGAGTACAGAGTCTGTGTCCTGTTCACGCTTCTATCCTGCCGGCCCCCAGGTTTCAGCACAGCGCTGCTCACAGGGCAGACCCCCAGCAAATATTCCCGATGTCAAGGTAAACGCTTCTGGGAAGACGCACTGGGCTGGCATGGACTGAGGCTCTCTGTCTGCTTGCCGGTGCAAGCTCTCGTCTCGCTGACCTGACCCTAGACCTAATGAGCTACTTACAGCATCCTGGAGCGGCCCTGGGGACACTGGCACTAGCTCTCCAAGAGGCACTTCAAGGCCAGTTCCCCACTCCTGCACGGGAGCTGCGTCTCCTCCTCCACTCCACAGGGCACGGTGCCCAGGAAGGGATAAACAAAAACTCAGGACTTTTTTATTAAAAAGTAGACATTCAAAACAACCACGAGGGGCCGGTGCTGTGATGTAGTGGGCTAAGCCTCTGCCTGTGGCGCTTGCAATCCATCTGGGTGCTGGTTCAAGTCCCAGCCGCTCCACTTCTAATCTAGCTCTCTGCTCTAGCCTGGGAAAGCAGTAGAAGATGGCCCAAGTGCTTGGGCCCCTGCACCCGTGTGGGAGACCTGGAAGAAACTCCTGGCTCCTGGCTTCAGATCGGCTCGGCTCCGGTTGTCGCGGTCATCTGGGGAGTGAACCAGTGGAAGGAAGATCTATCTTTCTGTCTCTTCCTCTCTCTGTCTATAACTCTACCTCTCAAATAAAGAAAAACTATTACAAGAGAGAGAGAGAGATCTCATCCCATCTACCCCCACTGCCAGCAAACTTCCAAACCACTTCCTTTGTAAATGTTATAGAATTAGTCTTGATAGGAGACTGACAAATGGTTGCAGTAAAATTTGCACAGGTTTCTGAAGGGCTATTTGCTTTTATATATTAAGAACCCTGAAAGTATATTTAGTATTACTGAAATCACAGCAGTTCTACAAACGAACGTGCTCCTGTCCGTGCCGTGCATAGTAATAGTAAACTGACCTAAACCACTCGGTCCAGCACAAGGGAACTGTGAAAGAAAGGATGTCACATGGCTCACGCCCATTACACTCTTCCCCAGGGGTATCAGCAGATGGAAGCAAATGCTCGCAGTCACACATTAAGTGACAAAAACAGGTCACACAACCATATGCCCCTTAAGTCTATTTCTACAATTCTCTGTAGACCACCAAAAACCACCGGAGGCAAATACACTGAAAACATCAACGGGCTGGCTTCCGAGAGGTCAGATGATGGGTATTTCTCACTTCGCCCTATTAGTGTTTGCGTTGCTCTTGGTACTGAGAGAAACAAAGACGGAGAGAAGGTAACTGATTCCCTCTGACCGAGGTCTTCTTTTTTATTCTCTATCCCCCACTGGGCCACAGACAGCCCTCGGGTTCCAGCCTGGGCTCCAGATGGACGATCCAACTCCCTACCACTTGTCAGCTAAAAATACAGAGTCTCCTGCCCCTCCCCCACTAAAAAGGCCAAGGACTCGTGCCACCCAGGGACAACAGCCCTGGCTCGCCCCTTCTGTTTTCCCTGACTTCTGTTGCTAACTTCCTTTCCAATTTCTGGTAAATCTCAGAGACCTTCTTTGTCCTCATGATGTCCAACCCGAGCCTGGGACGAACAAAGTGATCACCAGCGGGATCCTAGCAAACGAGAAGCTGGAAACTCGCTGCTGGAGTCCATGAGCCTTGTGCCACTGGATCCAGCTGCGTGGTGCAGGAATGGGAAGGCCTGTGCGATTCGCCTCGCCGTGCCCCACCCCGGGGCCGAGGCAGCAGCAGTCAGACTTGATTAAGCACACATAGTGTCTTCCCAAATGTCCCTGTCTCTAATCCTGGGCTGTCTGTCTGCCTCCCCCTGCTTCCTTGCCCTTCTGGACAGTGTAGCGAGGGAAGGTGTTTCCTATTTGGGCTCCACCAGACAAGTTCACACCAAAACCAAAGCAAGGCACAGCAGGCAGTGTGCGGGGAAGAAAGCACCGCCAAGTCAGAAACCTGGATCCACCTGACACCTCCTTCTCCTTCCGCTTCTTCACTATAAATTGAGAATTTTTAGACTTTATGTTTATTTACTTGAAAGAGAGAGAGAGATTTTCTGTCTGCTGGTTTATTTCCCAAAGGCCTGCCACAGCCAGGGCTGGAGCCTGGAACTCAGTCTGGGTCACCCACATAACTAACAAGGATCCAAATGCCGGAGCCGTCATCTGCTGCTGCCCAGGGTGTGCATTAGCAGGAAGCTGGATTGGAAGCGGAGGTGGGACTGGAACCCAGGCATCCAGGTAAGGGGTGTGGCAGTCCCAGCTGTGCTTCAACCTGCTGTGCCACAATGCTGGCCCCTAGATTTCTCTCTCTCTCTCTCTCTCTCTCTCTCTCTCTCTCTCTCTCTCTCTCTTTCCCAATCCAGCTCTCTGCTGTGGCCTGGGAAAGCAGTAGAAATGGTCCAAGTCCTTGGGCCCTTGCACCCGAGTGGGAGACTGGGAAGAAACACCTGGCTCCTGGATTCGGATTGGTGCAGCTCCAGCCATTGCGGCCATTTGGGGAGTGAACCAACAGAAGGAAGACCTCTCTCTCTCTCTCTCTCTCTCTCTCTCTCTCTCTCTCTCCCTCCTCTCACTCTCACTGTCTGTAACTCTACTTCTCAAATAAACAAACAAAATATTTCAAAAAAATGTATATGTTTATATAGACATAAAATCAGAGGTACTGTGGTGACGAGACTGAAGAAGACACACACTTCAGCCTGCTCACCATCCCAAGCAGAGGCCCTGACACTCTCCCACGGGACCAAGGCTGACCAGGCATCCTGCACTGTGTCCGTCTGAGTTGGGCTTACCGGTCGATGGCAATGACCCCGAGGGTGAGCATGCTGGCCGAGCTGATGAGCAGGTAGAGGAGGGCGGAGAAGTTGCACCAGACCACGCCGAAGATCCATTCCCTGCGGACGGAGCTGGTCACCACGAAGGGCAGCACCAGCACAGACAGCAGCAGGTTGGACAGCGTCAGGCTGAAGACGAACTTGTTGCTGAGGGTGAGGAGGTAGGACTTCTTGTACAAGGTGACCACGATGACCAGATTGCCCAGGCAGACGAAGACGGTGATGACGATGATGGCGATGAACTCCGTGATGATGATGCCCCCTTCACCAGCCTCCTCCTCGGTGAGGTTACTCAGCTCCTTTCTGTGGCCGAGGGAGGAGTTGAAGCTCATGGTCAGTGCACCGTGGCGTAGGGTGGGCACAGCATGCTGGACCACTGGAGGAACAAGGCAGGTCGGGGGAGGGGGAGGCGGGAAGACACACATCAGATCACATGGTCTCCACGTTTCACACGAGGCAGCCGAGGCTTCGCGGGGTTCAGTGCCGTGCCCCTGGCCAGTCTGTCCTACCACCCACCTTGCCTGTGGATCACCTGTCCCCTGGAATGATTTCTCCCTCTGTTTTTCCCAAAGCCAGTGACTTAAAACCTTGCATGTGCTCAAGAATCATTCCAGGGGTCAGAGCTGTGGCTCAGCGGGTTAAAGCGCTGGCATCACATATGGGCGCTGGTTCGAGTCCCGGCTGCTCCACTTCCAATCCAGCTCCCTGCTAATGCACCTGGGAAAGCGGTGGAAGATGGCCCAAGTGCTTGGGCCCCTGTATCCACAT
This sequence comes from Sylvilagus floridanus, assembly GCA_949820135.1. Lineage (NCBI taxonomy): Eukaryota > Metazoa > Chordata > Mammalia > Lagomorpha > Leporidae > Sylvilagus > Sylvilagus floridanus. The sequence continues at coordinate 129,507,328 of OX463225.1, forward strand.
GGGAGACCCAGAAGAGGCTCCTGGCTCCAGATCGACTCAGCTCCAGCCATTCCAGCCATTGCAGCCATTTGGGGAGTGGGTAAGCAAATGAAAGATCTCTCTCTGTGTGTCTCTACCTTTCCCTGTGACTCTGTCTTTCAAATAAATAAAATAAATCTTTAAAAAAAAAAAAGAATCATTCCATGTACCAGCCAGAAGGCCCATTCCTGGGCCCAGAGAGTGGAGGTCTTGCCTGGGAACCTGCATTTGGAGCCGGCAGTCTGGGGCAGGGGCTACCATTCTGTGTGATCCGTAAGGTACACTGCAGACTGCTGCTTCACACCCTGCTCCTCAGGGTGGGCTCGGAGCCGTCACGATTGGCATCACCAGGGAGCTTGCTGGAGCTGCAGAATGGTCAGACTGTCTCCGATTTAGAATCCAAATCCGCATTTTCTGTGGTCTGTGCTGATTCGTGTGCACACTCATGTCTGATTATAAGATTACCACAGGAGCCATTCTGAGTTCCCAGAGCAGAGCTTAACCAAGTACAATTTATACCGAGACATGGTTAGTGCTCTCCTCACACCCGGTGAGAGACGGCCAGGAGCCAGGCACACACCGTAAATGCCTACCTGCAGGCACCGAGGCCACCCAGACTCCCTCTCTATAAGGTGCAGTCCCTGCTCTCAGGAAACAGGCTCCGGATCTTGGCTAAACCTCAGGTTGACACCTAGTAACATCAAATCCTACAGACTAAAGTCTCTCCAAAACTTTGCATCCGATTCTGTCAGCCAAAAACATCCTACAGACCACTTACCCTACCTGCTCTTGTTCTCCACCAACGGAAGACTCCAGAAAGGAAGGAAATGGTGCCTTCCAGGAGCCAGACGGCAAGAACCCTGGCGCCGGCACTGCCTTGCACAGCAGCAGGGCCCCGCTCACACCTGCCACCGCTGTCCAAACACTGCAGCTGCACGGAGCACGGAGGTCAGGGAGGCAGCCCCTCCCTACCCAGCACTACTAACCACCAATGAGGAAGCGTCCCTGCTAGTGAGCCTGCCACAGCTGGAGCTGACCACCACCAGTCCTAAGCCTGCTCTCGGGAGCAACACCAGATAATTCGAACCCCTCTTCTACGCAGTAGCCGTCAAATACTTCAAAAACCACTTGCTTTGCTCGTCCGCATTCCATCTCCCTAGTTCCTGCTCATGTGTCCCTATATGGCTTCCAGACCCTTCACTAACTCAGCCGCCCCACTGTGGTCTTGCTCACGGGTGTCTTCAACTCTTCCTGATTTATGGTCCCCCAAACTGGACGTGGCATTCTGAATGTGGTCTGGCAAGTATCAAGTCCCAAGAGGCAAACTTCTCCCTGATCAAGATAACCTCTCTATTCGCTCTAAGAATACATTTTCTTTGAGCAACCTGTTATCCTATTGAGCTTATGTAAGTGCGTGGTCAGCTAAACCCAAAGTTTAGACATATATGCATTTCTGTGAAGGTAGATGTCCCCAATCTCGAACATACGGAATTAATGTTTCCAAGCCTAAGTTATTTCCACTAAAATGTTATTTCCACTAAATTTTATGTTGTTGCGTTTTGGCCCATATTTCCAGGCTGCTAAAATATTCTGAATTTTGATTCCATTATGCAACATATTAGTTACTCCAGCTCTGCACCAGGAATATACTTTGTAGGTATGGCTTTCTATGTGTGTCTCTTTATTTGGTGATTTCTGGTTTGGGTCTTTAGGTGGAGGTTGCTGAATTCTGTGGACTCCTGGGTAAATCAAATGGTGTCTCAAAACAAAGGTTATACGTAAGCACATTATTCTTGCATTGACTGTACCAAGGGTTACACGGTGGTTGAGTAAACGGACTTTGAATCGTTAGGCAAGTGAAAAGCAGGAGAAAACATTTACAACTTCTATCGCAGATAAAGAATTTCTTTTAAAAATGGGTGGGAAAACATGAAAAAGCTAGAAAAGAAAACTGGGGGAAAGATAGGAATGGAGAGTTCATGGGAAAAATGTGCCAACAGTGTAGGAAGAGGTGTTTCAGTGTCCCTCAAAACCAGACATGGGCGTAAAAACCACTTTCCTTCCAGACCAGCACAAATGTGAAGTCAGGCGGCTCTCCGTGCTGCTGAGGCCGCGGAAGGAGGCTCTGCTTCATCCCAGATGGGAATGGAAAATGTAAAGTCCGACGGCAGGGGCTCTGATAATGCCTAGGGAAACCACATGTGGGCGCACCTGTGGACCCAGCGTCCACTCTGCAGGTATAAGGTCATAATATGAAATAACTGATGCACAAGGGTATTTTATTCATCGAGCCATTGGTTGTCAAAAAAACAGTGGCAATCAGTGAGAAAGGAGTTGAAGTGAGAATACACATGCACACATATATACATATGCAAATATATATAAATACATTCATGTATTCAAAAAGAAACACAGGGAAAAAAAGAAAGATGGAGATGGAAGTAAAATTTATCTTTTTTTAATAGTTTTGATTTTTAAACCATGTGAACATCTCACATACTAAAAATATTAAATCAAAGGGAATGCAAAAAGTAAACTTAAAAATGGATTGGATGGAAAAAAAAAGCCAAATGAATATTAGATTAATAACATAACGATATAGGAGTAGTACCAGGAGTGAAGCTAGGACACAAACCCAGGCACTCCAATCTGAAACGTGGCCATCCCAACTGGCATCATATTAATGGAATGTCCACCTCTCAAGCTTCTAAATACAATATTTTGGCCGGCGCCGTGGCTCAACAGGCTAATCCTCCGCCTTGCGGCGCCGGCACACCAGGTTCTAGTCCTGGTCGGGGGAACGGATTCTGTCCCAGTTGCCCCTCTTCCAGGCCAGCCCTCTGCTGTGGCCCGGGAGTGCAGTGGAGGATGGCCCAAGTGCTTGGGCCCTGCACCCCATGGGAGACCAGGAAAAAGTACCTAGCATCTGGCTCCTGCCATCGGATGAGCGCGGTGCGCCGGCCGCAGCGCGCCATCTGCGGCAGCCATTGGAGGGTGAACCAACGGCAAAGGAAGACCTTTCTCTCTGTCTCTCTCTCTCACTGTCCACTCTGCCTGTCAAAAAAAAAAAAATACAATATTTTGATAGCATACTTCGAGTGGACAAGAGTTACTAAATTCACCTAGCTGGTTAGATGTTGTTAATGGTGTAATTTGGCAACTCTTTTGAGCATGGAGAGATTGAGAATACACCTGAGCACACATGCTTAAGCTGGGCACCAAGTTTTTTGCTGTGGAACAAAGGAGAAACACGCCATGTAATAGGAAGATGTGAGGAAGAACCCATGGTGTTGGACTAGTTACCAGAAGTGTCAGTATGTACTCACTCTGCAAACATAAACATAAAAACAGGTCCCAGGAGACTCCTCAGAATGCAGTCATGCAGTCTAAACCACAGGAAATATACAGCAAAAGGCAAATGAGAGACTGAACAGCAAGAACTGTATAACAGAGTGTTTTTCACTTGTTATATGAGTCCCGTCTGGCAACATGGTAGACTGAGCCGATGGAAACATCTTTTCTACTCCAAATGCTAAAAATGATGGATTAAATATGACCCAAAACTTAAAAGGAAGAAAGTCAAACCTGAAAAAATGGCAAATTCATAGGTAACCAAAACACAGAGAACACTCAATCTCACACCCGGGAGTAGGAGGGTATTAGGTCAAGTTCAAGACCCCCAGGGCAGAAGTTTTGGTGTGACAAGATGCTCTGGGCCCCACATGGCAAGAAGCTGCAGCCAATTTTCTGCATATAAAATAGGTTCTAGAAGGTCATCCCGTTCTTGGAAAACAGATCAGGAAAAGCCCCACTGATGAGGGGGGAGTCCCCCAAAGAGCCATTTACCTGAGGCTCTGGGTATAGTACCAACATGTTTTCCCCTGAGAAACCACACTTTGAGACATGTGCCATGCTGACAGGGGTTCCAAGTTTATATACTCTACATGGTGCAGAAATCGAAGTTAGCAAATCCATGTAAAAATTAATGCTGGCAGAAGCCTTTGTAGGGATTTCCACACTCACAAAACAAACCAAAAACAAAGCAAAGCAAAACAAAGCCTGATGAAAGTGAGCATTTAGCATTTACCATAGCGGACAATCAGCAAAACAAAGAAGCAAGAGAACTGACAATCCAAGGACTGGAACCAATATGAAAATATAAAAGAAACTATAAAAGAAATGCAATTAAAGCTTTAAAAGGAAAAAGAAGAAACCATAATGAAAGAACAAGACCCCATGAAAAAATAATAAGCAATTATGAAGAAGAACCAAGTAAAACCTCCCGACATGAACATTTTAGTCTTTAAAATTACAGACTCAATGGGCATGTTAAAGAGGAGATTAACGAGCAGGATGGTGAACAGGAAGAGTAGACCAAGGACACTACTCAGAATGCAGTCAGAAAGACTAAGAAATTAAAAATATGAAATAGACATCAAGATACAGAAAAGGCAAAATAAGAAGATCCAAATTACATGCAACGGCATGGCAGCAGGAGAGGCTACAGAGAACGGCAGAGACACTGCTGGATGCTGCTCAGCCAACGTGCTTCCTTCTGACTGGTAGATCTCTGACCTTGTTCTGCTGTCCAATTCTCCTCCAGTGACCTGGAGACGGTCAATCTCAGCCCTGGGTTCTGGGATCCAGAACCAATCATTGTGTCTAAACCAATCATTGTGTTCCCAGTCCTGACAAATCAGGAGGAGAAGTCTGTAGTAGTGGGGAGACCATGATGGGAGCTAAACCAACCGTGGAGCATGACAGAGCAAAAGGGGTGATCTGTGAGCAGATAAATTAACAGATCCTAAAGTTACCTTCCTTCTGGCTCTTTCTTATGTCAAGTAATACACTTTTTAAAGTTAGCTCTAAAGCTATTTTAACTTAGATTTTTGTTACTGGAGTAAAAGTGTTCAATCTACATTAGGTTGGACCTGTACAAAGAGTCTTTAAAATGTTCAGGGAAAATGTTTATTATGAAAAAGCCTATGCATGAATTTCAATTTTATTTTTTGCACCAAAATAAACTCATATTAATGTTAGCAACATAATGGAGATGACCAGGATCTAGCTTGAGGCACCCAGGAAGGTAAGACATCAGTTTGAAAACAGCTCCTGTGAGAGCAAGATGGAGTCTGTTACAACTGAAGCAAGAACAAACATTAGATTGATGGTGAAGCTTGGGTGGAAGAATGGTGAAGTAATTTATGCTTAGCAAAGCACATGAGGACAACACTCCATAGACCATAGAGGATAACACTCCTTCTCACTTCCTTTTGCTTCCTAATCTTAAAAAGTCTTTCAAAGCCACCCAATTCCCTCCAGCTGATAATGTAAAGAAGCCCGCTGTGAATTAGCCTAGGTCCCAGGACCTCAGCTCTTTAGGGCCGGTATCCTCCTGTCTAAAGTGTCTTGAATTCCCTGCTGCTTGTGTTGAGAAATGAAGTTGGTATGTTTTATTTCTATCTTTTAATTCCATTTTCCACTAACTTGATGAAGGCCTCTTGTATTACTAATATATTAATGGAGACACAGTTTAGAGTCACAATTGAATTAAAGCAACACACAAGTCCTAAAATTGAAAGAGCATACCAAAGTCTAAGAATACACCACAAGAAGTCTACACCAAAGCACACCCTAAGGGAAAATAACCAGTGTCCCAACACAGAGAAACAATGGAAGTCAACTGCCGGCAAGGGAGTAACAATGAAATAACCACCAGATGCCTCACGTGCAAAATCAGAGGCCGAAAACACTGGGATATCATCTTCAGAGTACTAAGGAAAAGACCTCTTGTCCCTAAAGTTCTACAGTATCACTTGAGAGAGGGCAAACTATACTTGTGAGGCAAACAAAACCAGAACAGCTACCAATGACTCCTCGCTGAATGATCTAAGCATACATTCATGAGCCAGAAAAGAGTCCAGGGATGAGGGGCAGTGTGCAGAATCAGTTGTTAAACAGAAACTGGTAAACATGTGGATAAATTAAAGTAAGATCCATAAAAAGGAGATTTAAACTTTTTTCAAGAAGTATTTATTTATTTGAAAGGCAGAGTTAGAGACGGAGGGGGACAGAGGGAAAGAGAGAGAGAGGCCTTCCATCCACTGGTTCATTCCCCAAATGGTTGCAACAGGCAGGACTGAGCCAGGTGGAAGCCAGGATCCTGGAACTCCATCTGGGTCTGCCACACAGGTGTAGGGCCCCTAGGATTTGGACCAACCTCTGCTGCATTCCAGCTGTGTTGGCAGGGAGCTGGATTAGAAGTGGAGCAGCTGGGACTAAAACCAGCACCCATATGGGATGCTGGCGTTGCAAACCGAGGCTTAACCTGCTGTACCACAATGCCAGCCCCCAAGAAATTTAAATTTAAAATGTAAGCATTAGTCACATCATAAAAATGGCTAATTTTAGAGCTTTAAACTAAAATACTAATGAATATGGAAATTTTTATGTAACAAATACTTGCATGTATTTATGGGGTATAATGTGATGCTTTGATATACGTCTACATTATGGGATATTTAAATCAAGCTAATGAATGGCATGAACATTTAAAATCTACTGTCTTAGCAATTTTGAAATATAGATCATATTATTATTAACTATAATCTCCATGCTGTGTAACTAATCTCAAAAACCTTTTCCTTCCTAACTGAAAATAGAAGCTCTTCAAGGTGTGGTTGGAGTTAAACAGTCCAAGTTAGTACAGGCTAGGACGGAGGCTTTCCTCAGCACCTGGACAAGGGCTTGGAACATGGTAGGCAACTCGTTAATCATCTGTTGATGAATGCTTTCAAAATCCTGTCACTGTGAAGTCAAATATAAGTGTCAGCATTATAAACATAACCAGTAAAAAAGAATAAAAATAGCATGCAAAATTTCCAACCCAGGAGATGGGCAGGAAGAGAATCAAGTACTACTTGGCCTGTAACTACCCAGAGGCCCTGTTAGCAGGCACACGGGTGAACGGCATGGTGGAAAGGCCAGACAGTCTTCTGCTCCAGTCCTCCCCAGGAGGCGGATGGGGAATGTGGGCCAAGGCGCTGCCCACCCAGGGACAGCCAAAGTCCCAAGCTCTGCCAGGGCGCCTGGAGTTGGGAGGGCACAAGCCTCAGCAAATCCCTCCGGGGTGTAGCTTTAAAGAACAAGACAGGGGGCTCGGAATGCCCCAGCCAGCCCAGGCTTCCTGGCAGGCAGCCAGCTCACCCAGGGCCTGACAAGCCAGGGCCCATTGAATGGAAGCAAATTCAAGTGTGACTCACATTTCCACTCTCCTGGGCAGCTCTGCTGCCAGACACTCTGAAAGGTGTTTGAGAGTGCACACAGTCCCCATATCCTGTCCACTAAATCCATAGCCTCCTGCTGCTCTTCCGAGAAACAGCTAGAGGGAGCATGGCTGAGGCTGCTAACACATCGACCAGAAATTACCACTGAGAGAGAGGGAGAGGGAGAGGGAGAGAGGGAGGGGGAGGGGGAGGGGAGGGGGAGGGGGAGGGGGAGGGGGAGGGGGGGGAGGGAGAGGGAGAGGGCTCTCCAGCCCTCCAGCTAGGTCACCTGGGAAGCTGAGAACTCAGCCCCCTGAACCCCCACAGTTTAAGGTGTGACAGCCACTCCTTCCATCTTCTCTGTTGGTGAGGCTACTGGCACCAGCCTCAAGTCATTCAAAGCCACATCTTGTCACTCAAGGTAGCACTCCATGTCGTTTTGGTTTAAAACCACCACCACCACCATGAAGGCAATACTTAGAGTACCGAAACAGGTGCCCATTGTTTTGTAAGCTGTTGACATGGTAATTCCCCAGAAGTTATTCCAGAAACGCCTCGAGCTGCAAGGACAGGAGTACTGCAACATCAGAGGTTTCTCTCTTCACTGTGTAAAGTTGGACATTTGTGGCTATATTTTATACCTCCGCCTAGAACTCGGGTTTGGCTCACTGCCAGTGGGCTTCTTGCCCCTGCCCCACTTGCTGTCGTCACACATTTGTCAGATTTGGTTGCCACACATGCGGCTTGTTGGCTAGGAGTACAGACTTTGGGGGCTGGCGTTGTGCTGTAGTGATTTGGGCCACTGCTTGTGATGCCGGCAGCCCCTGAGTGCAGGTTCAAGTCCTGGCTGCTCCACTTCCCATCCAGCTCCTTGCTAATATGCCTGGGAAAGCAGTGGAGGAAGGCCCAAGTGCTTGCACCTAGGTGGGAGACCAAGATGGAGTTCTAGGCTCCTGGCTTTAGCCTGGCCCAGCGCTGGCAGTTATGGGCATTTAGGGTGTGAACCAGAGGATGGAAGATTAATCTCTCTCCCTCTCTCTGTCTCTATCTCTGTCTCTCTCTCTGAAACTTTGCCTTACAAATACATAAAATAAGTCTTTAAAAAAAAAAAAAAAGGCCAGCCCCTCTGCTTTTTAGCTACAGAATCCTAAACTGACTTCGGTTTCTTCTCCTGTGACACAAACATGACCTTCCCCATACTTACCGGGAGGACTACGCGTGTCAGAGGGCCTGGGACAGCATCTAGCACACAGGTCACCTTTGCTGCATGCTACATCACCCTTGGAAGAGGCTGGGAAATGGCCCCTCCTTTATTTTTAGCCACGTGGTTTGAGTGATGCCAATATCACATCCATGCCTAGGGTCAGCACTGGATCTAGGTTGGGCTAATGATGATTCTAGTCCCAGGATTGGTCTAGGGGTGGACTGATGGCCCTCGATCTCTGGTTGGAACTTCTGGAAGATGGACCAGCCTGCCCTGGGGTTGGTGGGCTGACAGCCGTGCAAGCTGGCACCACGTGGGAAGAGCCCACCAGCAAATAAAACATAGCCCAGAGATGCTTTTCACCCCCAGGGACCACAGAGGACCTGCGGCCCAGTCCACAGCCGCTGCTAGGAAAGGGGGTCTCCCTCATTCCATGATGCCCCTCAGAAGCAGAGCAGGGCAGCCTTTCCAACGGCTGGTTCACTCCCCAGATGGCTGCAAAAGCCAGGGCTGGGCCACGCCAAGGCCAGGAGGAGCTTCAAACAGGTCTCCCACACAGGTGCAAGGGCACAAGAACTCGGGCGATTTTCCACTGCTTTCCCAGGCACATTGGCGGGCAGCTGAATTGGAAGTGGAGTGGCCGGGACATGAATTCAGTGCCCATATAGGATGCTGGCACTGCAGACGGTGGCTTAACCAGCTATGCCACAGCATTGGCCCCAGTTCTCTTCTTCAATACACCTAAGTGAAGTAGTGGTTCATCCCCCACTCTGCTGCTTCACTGGAGCTATAGTCTCGGCCCCTTATCCCACTCCATTCCCGATCCCTGTATCCCATCATCAATTTTTGGGAAGAGCTGGCCAGCCTGAAAAGCTGGGTCTACCAGATGCCCTCGTCTAAGGAACTCAAACAAAAGATGCTGGAGTAGAGCACCCTCCAGGTGGGACAACTGTGACACCTCCCACCGGACACCACCTTCCACATCTCAGAGGTCACCTGGCTGCTATTCCAGTCTCACTCACAGGTCCTCTTCATCTCAGCACCTCAAAGCCGTGCACACATCAATCGCCAGCCAGCGGCCCAGTGGGCGGGCACATGGGGAGAAGGTTCTAACAAGCACCTTGGTTTACATTTAAGGTAACTGAGATGAAGAGAACCCCCACCCCCACCCCACCCACAAGCCAGGCCACACAAGGTGATGAGAGCCAGAAAGAGATCACAGGACGCCTGGGTCTCTACACCCACATGTATCAGGTGCCAGGGCTCCATCCCCAAACGCCCTCCCTCCATCCCTCGTCCCCTGGCAGGCAAAGGGGCTTGACCGCTGCAGCCTCAGTGCACATGCCCCCAGGGGGCTCCAAGTTTACTGTGGTGCACAGCGCATTTCTCTTCTGCCCCAAAGCACCATACATCTGGGCAGGCCCTGGGTCAGAACCTCTTCCTGAACAAGCAGAGCAGGTCTGAGTGTGGGGCTGCTTGGGAAAGGAACAGAAGGCAAAGACCTGGCAACACCTTTGTGGGCTCTTCATTTGCCAGGAGCAACACGTGGCTTGCCAGGGGCTCTCCACAGGGACACTGTGAACTTGAAGACCACACTGCTGTACACAACATCTTTCCGAAAGCAAAGCTTAAGCCTGCAGCTCAGGGTTCAAATACAGCTTCCGCCACGGACGCTGGGCCTGTTCATAAGGGCATCGGCAGAGAGTCCACCAAACATCTTTCCAAAGCCAACCTCTCGACTCCCCAGTGTAGACATTCCCAAGGCTTAATCCTTGAGTTCTGCTGAATTCTCAACCAGTAATAGTCAGTATCTGCATAACACTGTGCAACACACGACCCTGCTTCGCACACACCACCTCATTCGACCTTCTGAATATCGTGTAGAGAGGCATGCCGTAATGGTTAAGGGCACAAACTCTGGAGCTGGAGAGCCTGGGTTCAAATCCCAGCTCCAGCACTTCCTGGCTGTGGGACTCTGACAAGTTGCTTAGGCAGCAGTTTCACAATGTGTAAGACAGGGACATGGGAGTACTTCCCTCCCAGGTGAGTGGGAGGAGTCACTGAGGGCTCAGATAGCGCTTAGGACACACAGTGTTTGAGACATCAACACCTGGAGGAGAGGAATTCAGAAAGGTTACGCGATTAGTTCAAGACAACAGTAGGTTGTGGGTCTGTTGTCTATATCATGAATCCTTTCATCAGCTCAGGGGAGATTCTGCACAGCCCAGCCTCCCCCCACTCCAGACTGCCCCACCCACCCACCATAGGCCCCCTGCTCCAGCCTCCCACCACTGCACACTCCCCCCCCACCCCCCCACAGGTCCCCTGCTCCAGTCTCCCCCCACTCCAGCAACCCCACCCCCCCAACAGGCCCCCTGCTCCAGCCTCCCCCTACTCCAGACCCCCCCACCCCACCACAGGCCCCCTGCTCCAGCCTCCCCCCACTCCAGACTCCCCCCACCCCACCACAGGCCCCCTGCTCCAGCCTCCCCCCACTCCAGACTCCCACCCCACCACAGGCCCCCTGCTCCAGCCTCCCCCCACTCCAGACTCCCACCCCACCACAGGCCCCCTGCTCCAGCCTCCCCCCACTCCAGACTCCCCCACCCCACCACAGGCCCCCTGCTCCAGCCTCCCACCACTGCACACTCCCCCCCAACCCCCCCACAGGTCCCCTGCTCCAGCCTCCCCCCACTCCAGCAACCCCACCCCCCCAACAGGCCCCCTGCTCCAGCCTCCCCCACTGCAGACTCCCCCACCCCACCACAGGCCCCCTGCCCCAGCCTCCCCCCACTCCAGACCCCCCCACCCCACCACAGGCCCCCTGCTCCAGCCTCCCCCCACTCCAGACTCCCACCCCACCACAGGCCCCCTGCTCCAGCCTCCCCCACTGCAGACTCCCCCACCCCACCACAGGCCCCTGCCCCAGCCTCCCCCCACTCCAGACTCCCACCCCACCACAGGCCCCCTGCTCCAGCCTCCCCCCACTCCAGACTCCCACCCCACCACAGGCCCCCTGCTCCAGCCTCCCCCCACTCCAGACTCCCACCCCACCACAGGCCCCCTGCCCCAGCCTCCCCCACTGCAGACTCCCCCACCCCACCACAGGCCCCCTGCTCCAGCCTCCCCCCACTCCAGACTCCCACCCCACCACAGGCCCCCTGCCCCAGCCTCCCTGCCATTCCAACCCAATCCCTTTAGCCTATCCTACTACTACTCTGCCTGTTTGTGGAATGAATGAGTAAAGATTTATGACGCCTAAAATATTTATGGATCTAACAACTTTATTGGGGAAAAAAAGCAAACAAATAAATGAGAGAAGGAGAAGACTGAGGCTGGGAGCAAGACAAAAAAATGTGTACGAAGTCACAACATTGCATTTGGCAATGATTTCTTGCCTATGACACCAAAGATGCAGGAAACAGAAGAAAACAATAAACAAACGGGGCATCATGAAAATTCAAGAAGTGTGTGCATCCAAAGACTATCAGCAGAGTGCAAACACAATCCACAGAAGCAGTGACTGTATCTATAAACCATACATCTGAGAAGCAGTTAATATCGACAATACATAGGGGACTCCTAAAACTCAACAACAAAACTACCAACAGTCCAATTCAAAAATAGGCAAAGGCCGAAATAGACATGTTTCCAAAAATATGAAAACTACCAATCAGCACATGCAAAGATGCTCAACATTACCACTCATTTAGGGAAATGCAAATCGGAGCCACAATGTAAGACTCTCTCACACCCCATTAAGATGGCTACTAGGAAACACACACACACACACACACACACGCTGATATAGTGATGAAAAGGTGAAGAAATTATGTCTGTTCACTGCTGGTCAGATTGTAAAATGGTACACCCACTGAGGAACATAGAATGGCTGTTCCTCAAAAAATTAAAACTAAAGTCTGGGGCCGGTGCTGTGGCATAGCAGGTTAATGCCCTGGCCTGCAGTGCTGGCATCCCATATGGGTGCCAGTTCGAGACCCAGCTGCTCCACTTACGATCCAGCTCTCTGCTATGGCCTGGGATAGCAGAGATAGTAGAAGATGGCCCAAGTCCCTGAGCCCCTGCACCTATGTGGGAGACCTGGAAGAAGCTCCTGGCTCCTGGCTTCAGATAGGCACATCTCTGGTCGTTACAGCCAATTGGGGAGTGAACCATCGAATGGAAGACCTCTCTCTCTCTCTCTGCCTCTCCTCTTTCTGACTTTCAAATAAATAAGAATATTTTAAAAAGAAAAAAAAAACTAAAGTCACCATAGGAGCAAGCAAATCCACTTTTGTCTACATGTCCAAAAGAACTGGAAGTGGGGTCTCAAAGGAATATTTGTATGCCCGTGGTCATAGTAGCACTATCATGATAACTCAGATGTAGAAGCATCCCACATGTCCATCAACATATGAATGCACTATCAAAATGTGGTATTACATACGATGGAATCAATACAGGCCACAACACAGATGACTGTCGAGGACATTATGCTAAGTGGAACAAGCCAGTCACACACACACACACACACACACACACACACAAGACAGATACTTTACGATTCCACTGGCCGGAGGTACTTAGAGTAGTAAAAATTATAAAGACAGAAAACAGGTGGTTGTCAGGCTACGGGAAAGGGGGAGGGGCAGTTATTGTTCAATGGGCGTAAAGTTTCGGTTTTGCAAAATGAAGAGAGTTCTGAGGAGGGACGGTGAGGACGGCTGCACCGCAGGAATGCACGGAACTGTGCAGAGAATGATTAGGACAACACGTTGTACATGCATTCTGCCACCATTAAAAACATCCGGGCACCCTCCCTTCAACTTCACTCCAGGAGGTCTGGAGCCTCGCGGGATGGGGGAAGCCGCTGCCTGCAGAGCTCCTTGGAACACATCCAGTGTGGGGCAGGCACTTGGCACAGCAGTTAAGTCCCTGCTTGGGACACCCACAATCCAGTGCCTGAGTTCGGTCCAGTTCCAGTGACGCGGCTGCCAACTCAGCATTCCTGCTAATGCGCCCCCTGGGGAGTAGCAGACCAAGGCTCAAAGTATTTGGGTCCCTGCCACCCACGAGGGAGACGTGGCTTGAGTTCTGTGGTCCTCGTTTCACCCTGGCCCAGCCTTGGCTGTTGTAGACACTTAGGGGATGAACCAGAGGACTGAAGATCTTCCTGCACACACATTGCTTTGTCTTTTAAGTAGAAAAAAAAATATAGAAATAAGCATGTGTTTTTAAGATTTATTTTATTTATTTGAAAGACAGAGTTTCAGAGAGAGGTAGAGCCAGAGAGAGAAAGAGGTATTCCATCCACTGGTTCACTCCCCAACTGGCCGCAATGGCCACAGCTGCGCCGATCCGAAGCCAGGAGCCAGGAGCTGCTTCTGGGTCTCTCACATGGGTGCAGGGGCCCAAGGGCCTGGACCATCTTCTATTGCTTTCCCAGGCCATAGCAGAGAGCTGGATCGGAAATGCAGCAGCCGGGTCTCAAACTGGTGCTCATATGAGGTGCGGGTGCTGCAGGCCAGGGCTTTAACCTGCTGCGCCTACAGCACCGGGCCCCACGAAATAAGCATTTTTTTTTGAAAGGGGTGAGAGATAACTAGTCTACCTACCCTCCTCCTGTAATAGAGGAAACTAAGCCCTGTCTGGCCTGAATGACTCCTCCCAGGGGACTCACCTAGCAGTGCCCCTTCCCAGACTGAGTCTGCTGAATAAACACCTTCTGTGAGAGGGGCTGCCGCGCCCCCAGTGGATGGCGACGCCCAGGAGACAGGTAGAATGAGCTCAGCTCCGGGCAAGCATTGCGTCGTGGAGAACTGGAGGGACACTCAGTCCTGAGCAAAGCTGGACTTGCAGCCACACGGACTGTCCCAGAATGTTTTAAAAGAGCAACTGGCCTCTCTCCCAGGCCTCCAGCAGCAACATTCAAAGCCACCCTCAGCGCCCTGGTGTTTCCCAGTCAACCCCCAAAAGACTCACAAGCAAGCACCCCGACGAAGACAACTCACCAGGGGAGAGACTCAAGCCCTGGGAGGAACGCTAGGACAAGGGAGGGAGGAGCGGCTGAAGTCCTGCCACTGCTCTGGAAAGACTGAAGGGCGAGAGATCGTCGCGAGGGAAATAGCTCCTCCAGCGGCACACAAGGCTGGCGTCTCCCCTCGGCGGGGCCTCGGGAGTGTCTCCATAGGGAGAAGGGCAGAAATGGCAGCTTTTCCACTGTAGGCTCAGGGAAGCCTTCACAATCACTGGCCCATGGCCATCCTGCCTGGATCTGGGACTCCCAGCGAGTGCCTGTGGGAGAGCTGGGCCACTCCAGGACAGAGCTCCCCAAGGCCAGTCCACGTCTACGCAGCACCCCTGCTAGGAATGGCCGTGCAGATTCAACAGGGCTACTGGGCCCAGCACCATGCCCAGGAGGCCCTGCTCTGATGGACAGGGGTCAAAGCCACTGCCCGCAGCTCCTGGCTCCTACATCCACTGGCTACTCAGCAGCTCCTCCTGTCTGCACAGGCATCCCAAGCCTTATACATCCAAACCTCGATTTCTGATCCTTGTCCTGTCAAACTCGCCCCTTCTGCGTTCCTCCTCGTGTCACACCTGGGATACCACCACCCCGCTTCCCTCCAGGTGCTCAGACCAGAAACATGGAAGTCACTCCTGGTTCTTCAAATTCTCTCACATCCCGTAGGGGGAGCACAGGCGAATCTGTTCACTCTACATTCTGAAACGCGTCTGGAACGTTTTTCTCTATCCCCACTGCTCCGGCAGGTGCACGTGGTATTATCTCAGGACTCGCTCTCCACGTGTTGCTTCTGCCCTTTCCCTCAAACTCAACACAGCCGCGAGGGTGAGCCTGAAGAAAGAGAGGTCAGACGCAGTCACTGCTCTACCCAAAACCCCGACAGGATCTCCAGGTCTCTAGAATGAGCCCCAGGTTCTCACCCAGACCTGCAGCCGCCCCCACGTCTGAGTCTCCATGACTACTCCAACCCTACAATAACAGCCCCCTTAATCCCTTCCGTTTTGACTTCCCTATTCCAGCCACATCGGGTGCGCCTCCCCACACGGCTTCCCACGTGCGGGACACCCTCATCTTTGAGATGCTTTCAAAGGTTGTTCCCATTTCCTTTAGGTCTCTGGTCATAGCTTTAGCAAAGCCGTCCAGGTGCCCACTACTCAGCATTTCACACCCCCTCCAACGCTGCATGGCCCCACTCCCTGCTTTGCTCGTCTTCCTAGCACATGTGTGTGTGCCCTTCATAACTCATCTTGTAAATGTCTGTCTCACGCAACACTGGCGGCTGCATGAGGGCACCAAGAACGGTACCCAGCACACGGTGGGCACCCTACACACGGGACAGGTAAATCAATACAGGAACAACGCTGGCCACCCCGGCCCCTCGCTTTTCTTGCGTTCAGGCTTTATTTTTCTGCAGTGGAACAGTGGACTCCATTCATTATCCAACAGAGATGCCTTCTTCTCTGACCCCTTTCAACAGAACCACGATTTGACAATGCTTCCCAGTGTGCCTATGAAAACACACGCTCTTTAAAAACAAAGGGGAGGGGGCGTAGTGGGCTAAGCCTCTGCCTGCAGCGCCTGCATCCCGTGTGGGCGCCAGTTGGAATCCCAGCTGTTCCACTTTGTGATCCGGCTGCCTGCTAACGCACCTGGGAAGGCAATGAAAGATGGATGGCCCAAGTGCTTGGGCCCCTGCACCCACGTGGGAGACCCGGATGAAGCTCCTGGCTCCTGGCTTCAGACTGGCCCAGCCCTTGCTGTTGTGGCCATCTGGGGAGTGAATCAGCAGATGGAAGATCTCAATCTCTCGTTCTCTCTCTGCCTCTCCCTTTCTATAATTCTACCTTTCAAATAAATGAATAAATAAATATTTAAAAAAAAAAAGAAAATACATGCATACTTTCTCACACGGAGCTTGGCATGGCCACTAGGCCCTGGCTACAAGGCCCCGTCCGGAAGCTACCTATTTTCTGATCAAAGGACACAGACTGGGCTGTGGCTTTTGCCTTTCTTCTTGTCCTTTCTCCACACCAGAACGCATCGCCAAAGCCTGAAGGCAGAGCAGTCATTTTCTGACCGTGGGCTAGAAATCTCATGCAATGCAGAGCAGAAAGACTGAAATAACCTTCCGAACTGTGAGGCCACTGTACCCAGCCACAGCAGGGTTCCTTTTATGTGCAGTCAAAAGCTCCCCTAACATGAAGCACAGGCTGCAGGTGAGCGGAGTGCGGCTTGTTCAGCAAAGCCACGCCGTCGGGGAAGAGCAGGGCCGAGGTGTCCTTTCCCGCAAAGAACACCGGAGACAAGTTTCAGCGAACACGTCCGTTTATTAACAGCCACGTACGCTTTTTAAAGAGCAGGGAGGCAGCTGGCGCTGTGGCACTGTGGCAAAGCAGGTTAATGCCCTGGCCTGAAGCGCCGGCATCCCATATGGGCGTGGGTTTGAGACCCAGCTGCTCCACTTCCGATCCAGCTCTCTGCTATGGCCTAGGAAAGCAGGGCAAATGGCCCAAGTCCTTGGGCCCCTGCACCCGAGTGGGAGACCTCGAAGAAGCTCCTGGCTCCTGGCTTCGGATCGGCACAGCTCCAGCCATTGCGGCCATCTGGGGAGTGAACCAGCGGATGGAAGACCTCTCTGTGTGTAACTCTTTCAAATAAATAAATAAATCTTAAAAAAAAAAAAAAAGAGTAGGGAGAAGGGGCGTAACTAACTCGGGAGCACTGACTATAGAACAGAACTGATACTGGCTCCAATGTGCTCTCCAATCAGCTTGAAGGTCACATAGCTTTCCAGGTGGGCCTGGGCCACACCTGGGAGCAGTTTACCTGATTGGCAGAAGGCGGGGGTGGGGAGAAATGTGCTCGGGCTCAGGCTAACTGAGGTGAGGTGTAGAGGAAGGCAAACTGTTCTGTGCATGAATATTGTGGTGCAAGCTAACAGCTGATGAGGATTGGTGCCAGGGCTGGCATTGTGGTGCCGCCGGTGAAGCCGCTGCCTGGAACACCATCATCCCATAGCTGAGTGCAGGTTCAAGTCCTGACTGCTCTGCTACCGATCTAGCTCCCTGCTAACGCCCCTGGGAAAGCAGTAGAAGACGGCCCAAGTGTTTGGGCACATGGGATACCTGAATGGAGTTCTGGGCTCGTGCCTGGCCGCTGTGGCCATTCAAGGAGTGAACCAGTGAACGGAAGATCTCTGTTTCTCTCTGTCTCGCCCTCTCTGTCACTCTGCCTCTCACATAAATAAAACTTTAAAAAAAAATGCTGAGTGAAGTTTAGAGAAGAAAGGATTGATGTCACGGGATCTTAACTTATCCATCCTTCTCCTCCTCCCTTCTGCCCAGACCCTCTGTCCTCAACACCCAGGGCAGCCAATCCCACAGCCCACCTTGCTACCTTTTCCCACGGTAGCTTTAAGCAGAATCTGCACTGGGTTCTGATTCTGATCATTAGAAGGAGAGAACTTAAAAGTATCAATTTCCCTCCCAACAATGCACTCAAGCTGAGCGAATCCGCAGGAAATGCCTCACTTCTCAACTGACAGCACTTTACCACCAGAAAACTGCAAAATTCTTTTAAGCCTTTAAGCAAACGTCACAAAACCTACCATACATTTCACTATACTTTAAAACTATGTGAATATGTAACATACTGATTTTCATAATGATTCGAGGTCATTCAGTCCCAACATACATGGAATTGCATGATGTGGAAAAGACCACAGAGATCAACTCTAATGCCACCACTTCTTTGGAAACCGTGGGGAGGCTGAGAGCTTGCGCAGTCACGCAGCCCCGGGTTCTGACGGGGAGCCAGTAGGGACCACAGTGTTTCCTCTTACGCCTTGCATATTCTCTATCTCCTTTGTCCCAGACTTCAGTTGTCCCCTTCCCTATACAAAGTACACGCTCCTGTAGCTTCTCTGGTCAAGGTTAAAGGTCTGGGGGCTGACACTGTGACATAGCGGGTTAAAGCCCCAGCCTGCAGTGCCGGCATCCCACATGGGCGCTGGTTCGTGTCCTGGCTGCTCCTCTTCCCATCCAGCTCTCTGCTATGGCCTGGGAAAGCAGTAGAAGATGGCCCAAGTCTCAGGTTGTGCAACCATGCTCCACAATGTCCACACCACAAAACCACCCAGCGACACATTGTTCAGAATCTACCCGCAGCGTTATGTGATACGTGGTTATATTTCAGGAACAGCTGGCTCCCGGCCCACCGTAAGAGGTGCGCGCTCTGAGACGCACTTCTGGGAAGCACTTCTGGAATATTCCACCCCCACAGTGAGCCTTAGCATCCCTTCCTGTGTGCAGTTTTCCTTTGACATTTTAGTTCCCGTCAGATACGTGTGTCTTCACACAGTACAAGTTTTTATCTTAGGTGAGGAGGCTCTCTCTTCCAGACAGCGTATGAACGCTTCCTCAGTTTCCTGTCTGACTCTGCATATGAAGAAAACCTACTTACACTGTATCCTCCCCCTACTCCCTAATATCTGTTTCCACCTGATATTCAAGAAGAACACGGCCTTTGGAATCGTGACCAACCTTGGGTTTGAATTCCCAATGACCTGTGTATGTCAACCCTTCTGAGCTCCAGTTTCTCCACGAGGAAAGAGTAGAACCAACCATCTTTACATGGTTGCTGAGGGGAACAGATGAGCAATCTGGGTAAGAGCAGCTTGGCAGGGTGACTGTCAGGAGAGAAGCCCAAAGAATGTTTCAGAGAGGCATAGGGGGCCGCCGCTGTGGTGTTGCGGGTAAGGCTGCCACCTACAGTGGCGGCATCTCATAAGGACACCGGTTCAAGTCCCAGCTGTTCCACTTCCAATTCAACTCTCTGCTAAGGCTTGGGAAAGTAGTAGAAGATGGTCAAAATCCTTGGGCCCCTGCACCTGCATGGGAGACCTGGAAGAAGCTCCTGGCTCCTGGCTTCAGATTGGTGAAGCTCTGGCCATTGCATTCATCTGGGGAGTAAACCAGCGAATGGAAGACCTCTCTCTCTCTCTCTCTCTTGCTCTCGCTCTCGCTCCTGCTCTCTTTCTTTCTCTCTCTCTGCCTCTGCTTCTCTGTAACTCTGCCTTTCAAATAAATAAATAAATCTTAAAAAAAAAAAAAAAGAAAAAGAAAGCTATGGAAGACATGAAAAGAAAATTCAATTCTCCTCCCCACCCCTTCAACTCGTAATGAAAGCCAAAGAAATTTTCCCTGATTAGGGAAGTGGCTGAAATGGAAGAGAGAAAGGAAGCAGTGCGAGAGAACAATTGATACTTTTAAGCATCAGGCTGCTGCAGAGGCTCAGGGCACCAAGACAGGCTGCGACTGCAACCCAGGGCTACCTCCAGGGCCGAGCTGAGTGGGCAACCACACCATGCCCGGCTGGGCCCGGCTCACCGGCCCCCAGGTAAGCACCTCCACCTGTGACCACGAGGGCTGATGTCCATGCTTCCTCTGGCTCACAATGCCGTCCCTGAAACGTCAAAGCGCATCTTTTTAAGCAGAAATTGTAAGGGAACGTCAGGGTACCTGGGGAGAGTCTGACAAGGTCCACAGAGAAGTCTCTAGGTCACAGTCCTAGCCAGCGATGATCCAATCTCCCACCTCACTGCACAAGGACAGGTGACTCTGAATGCCTCCCACCAGGGGCCACCTGAAAGCTCCTGGGGGACACTTCGGGAGTGTCATACTTCATGGACATTCAGGGAACTAAGGCCAGGGGTGTTGCTGGCCATGCTGCCACGCACAGGACACTCCCCGCCCCAAAGAACAATCCAGACCCAAGTGTCGGTGGAGCTGAAGTTGAGAACTCCTGTTCCTCAGGAGCCATGTGGGTTCCTTCTTCCCCTTCCATCGTTTAACTGTATATACACTCAACAAACCAATCAAGAAAAATAAAACAACCCCTTACACACACACACACACACACACACACACACACACACACGCTCCACGAAGACCAGAAGAGACGGAAGCCGTGCCGAGATGATGAACAGTGATTACTCTGTTAATTGGTTTTACTCTTAATTATTATTTTTTTCACTCCTTATCATCCTGCAGCCAAGCCAACTAATTAAGCCCACATTGCGAAAATGGAGAATATGATTTTTAAATCGCTTGAAGGAGTGTTTCTGCGGGACACACCTTTCGCCGACAGCCGTATCTAAGACGGAAGTAGGGAAACAGAAGACAGCACACCCTGCCTGTCCAGGACAGCATGGCCAAGGGCTTCGCAAACTCCGACATGACAGCTTTCAGTTAGCTCCCACACACCCCCATTCCTCCCTGGGCTGCGCACGAGACTGGTGTTATCGAATGCTGAGCCTGGGCCTGGCTCTACTGTACAGGGGGCACAGCTCTGAAGCAGACACACCAAGACTCCCATCTCCTGACACTTACAGCGAAGGGGAGGCAACACGGGAGCAAACAAACAGGAACTATGTAGAACGAGCGCAGCTAGCAGGTGCCGGGAAATGGGAAGGGTGGGTGTGTGTCCTCGGGGAAGGCTCTCAGCCATTTGGTCAAAGACCAGAGAAGGATGCACGGACATTCAGGGCGAGGGAAGCGCCTCTGTAAGGCTCCCAAGGCTGATGAGGCTGGCGTGTGTATCAGCTTGCTTTTTCAATACCTTAACTAAGACGCCCAACAGGGGATTCCGCTTACGGCCTGCAGGTTACAGCTCAGCACTGGGTGGTTTCATTCCCTGGAATCTGATGGAAGCAGATGCAGAGGAACGATCACATGGGGAGCCAGGAAGCACACAGAACTCCCATCATCAGTCCTCTTGTGAGACTCCCTCTCTGAGGGCACGCCCCTGATTACCTAAAGACCTCCCACCAGACCCGCCTCTCAGACGCCATAATTCCATCAATTCTCCACTCATCCATCAACCCTTCACACTAAGACAAAAGAGCTTACACAGCTTGCATGAGTCTGGGAGGTACCAGTGCTGCTGTAGCCATCCCAGCATGTTTAAATAGCAAGAGGACAGGGCCAGTGCTGTGGCATAGCAGGCAAAGCCAGCGCCTGCAGTGCCAGCATCCCAAATGGGTTCTGGTTCAAGTCCCAGCTGTTCCACTTTCGATCCAGTTCTCTGCTATGGCCTGGGAAAGCAGTAGAAGATGGCCCAAGTGCTTGGGCCCCGGCAACCATGTAGAAGACCCAGAAGAAGCTCTTGGCTCCTGGCTCCTGGCTTCGGAGAGGCGCAGCTCCGACAGACTTCAGAGATAATCAAGAGCTAGTACACAGGCCCCTGTGGGCCGGGGTAAGGAGTGTGGCCTGGATCCTGTTTGCAATAGAAAGCCACAGGGGAGACACAGCCACACCGTGCTTGCGAAGGGTCACACTGCTGCGGGTCACTGCAGGGGCCAGCGTGGAGGCAGGAACAGCAGTCAGGAGCCGCGGCGTGGGCCAGGGCTGCTGTAACAGAGGTGGTGAGAAGCGACGACATTCACTCATCTCCCTGAACACACCAATATCTCAGAGCTAAAGGAGGCCTTCAGAGAAAGTCACTCCCGGGTGTCATTGTACAGGTGGTGAACCCGAAGCCCAGGAGGCAGCGTGAGCTCCCCACAGTCGCAATCCCACATTTCCTGCGGCCACACTGCTCCTCTGCCCCTAGCTGCCAGCCCAGGCCTCAGGGAGGGAATATAGGAGACAGCCAGGAACAGGAGCCCTTAGAAAGTGGATCAAATAATGACTGTTTGCTTGGGCAAGGTCACCAGGGACCTCCCAGCCCAGTTCAATGGGCCCTTCCTCCCGCTCTCTCTAGCGGCTGACAGCTCTGATTCCCTCCTGCCTGCCTCCCTGATCCTGCTCTCTCCTGTCTCTCCCTCCTTGTTCCTCCTCATCTGGGGGCTCCCCCTGCCCTGTGAGTTACTGTTTCTCAACATGTCCTCTGAGGCACTGTCATCCTGCTCCTCTACAAACCGACGGTCGCCTCATCGGACACCTCTCCCTTTCCAAAGCCCTAGTCCACGTTCCTTCATGGATGGGGCCATGTGGCCCTGCCGTGCCAGTCAGCATCCTCCAATCCCCTCTGACCGGAGCAGACTTCGACGTAATGAGATGTTGCTGACCGGCCGGGAGAAACACAGCTCCTCTCTCCCGTTGCATTTGACCTGCGGCTTCCCCCTGCCATCGCAAGGGGAAGCCTGGAAGCTCCCAGAAGCCACCACAGGAACCAAGACCGCAGCAGAACATGAGTCTTGAAGCAAGTCCTTGAATCCTAAACCCATGCTGGAAGCCAAATATCCTTGTGAACTTCTTTTATAAATTTTTTTCATTTATCATAGATACCAAAATTTTAAAGAGTATTATGAAACTGAAAGAACAGCTTATTGTGGCGTAGTAGGCATCCCATATGGGCACCTGTTTGAGTCCCGGCTGCTCCACTTCCCATCCAGCTCTCTGCTATGGCCTGGGAAAGCAGTAGAAGATGGCCCAAGTCCTTGGGCCCCTGCACCCACGTGGGAGACCCAGAGGAAGCTCCTGGCTCCTGGCTTCAGACTGGCACAGCTCCAGCCGTTGCCACCAATTGGAGAGTGAACCAGAGGATGGAAGACCTCTCTCTCTCTCTCTGCCTCTCCTTCTCTCTCTGTGTGTAACTCTGACTTTCAAAGTAAATAAATAAATCTTTAAATGAAAATAAAAGAAGAATGATGAACCCAAGTAGGATTTGCTCTAGCCTGGAACTTCTGAGCTTTTTAGTGACACTTGTAAGTAACCTTCCATTCCAGGCTTCAGTCAACTTGAATGGGATCTCATCCTGAACCGGAGCTCATCTCCCTCTATGCTCCCTGTCTCTACCCACTGAAGCACCATGGACTCCAAAACCTCATCTACCGCTTGGACAACTCCTCGGAGCCCCAGATTCACGTCGACTCACGTGGTGGATGTTGGCTCCCGTGTGCCGCACCAGGCACCACAAGGTCACCCCTACAGATGGAAGTCATCATCTGCTCCTCCTCATGTTCGTCTCCGTGTTCGTTCACAGATCACACACCACCACGCACCTATCTCTCAACACAGAACCTCGGGTCATCCCCAGCCATGCCTGCCAGTGCGACCTGAAGGGGCTCTGTCCCTGGCTGGCCTTTTCTGTCTGAGCTTGGACTGCCATCCTGACTTGCTAGGATTGAATGAGATAATGTGTGGACAGCGATGAATGCCCGTCTATTCCATTCCCTATCACAGACATCCAGGACATCAACTAAATTCCAACCCAAAACTCCATCCTTCTGCCTTTGCCCCCACCCAGTCTCATCATCCTCTCCCCGGGACACAACCAGATGCTCCATCTCATCTTCTTTTTTTTTTTTTTACAGGCAGAATGGACAGTGAGAGAGAGACAGACAGAGAGAAAGGTCTTCCTTTGCTGTTGGTTCACCCTCCAATGGCCGCCGCGGCTGGTGCGCTGCGGCCGGCGCACCGCGCTGATCCGATGGCAGGAGCCTGGTGCTTCTCCTGGTCTCCCACGGGGTGCAGGGCCCAAGCACTTGGGCCATCCTCCACTGCACTCCGGGCCACAGCAGAGAGCTGGCCTGGAAGAGGGGCAACCGGGACAGAATCCGGCACCCCAACCGGGACTAGAACCTGGTGTGCCGGCGCACGAGGCAGAGGATTAGCCTGTTAAGCCGTGGCGCCGGCCTCCATCTCATCTTCTTATCTTTAACTCGCCCCCACTCCAGTCTGCCCTCCAGAGGGTAGCCAGACTGATGGCCCCATCACAAGTTCCATCACGCCGCGTTCTGCTCAGCCACACGCAGAGTCCTTTCACGCACAGGTGCCCTCCCCGTGGCATCCGGAATCACTCACAGTTCTCAGACACTGCTCTTCTGGAACCCTGGCACTGTGCTCGCACTGCCACGGCTCAGATGCCCTTTCTCCCTCCTCACCCACCTGCAGAAAAGGCATCCTTAAGGCGTGGCGGGGAAAATTACTATCAAAGTCAGAGAAAAATTTATTGACTAACCAGGTTCACAGATGGACTCACACCCTGAGCTCTCTGGTGTCAGAATGAGAGAGAGAGAGAGAGAGTGAGAGATGAGAGAGAGAAAGAGAGAGAGAGAAAGGTCTTCCTTTCTGCTGGTTCATCCCCCAAATGGCTGCCTCGACTGTCGCGCTGCGCCGATCCGAAGCCAGGAGCCAGGTGCTTCTCCTGGTCTCCCATGCGGATGCAGGGCCCAAAGACTTGAGCCATCCTCCACTGCACTCCCGGGCCACAGCAGAGAGCTGGAAGAGGAGCAACCGGGACAGAATCTGGCGCCCAGACCGGAACTAGAACCCGGGGTGCCGGCGCCGCAGGCGGAAGATTAGCCTAGTGAGTTGCCGTGCTGGCCAGGAAAATGTAATCTTGAATGGGAAGACTTCCTAAGCAAGATGGACAATTCAGAGCCACAAAGAAAAATGATTTAGATTTAACCTCATAAAAATGAAATATTTCTGCACCATCAGAGATACAACAAGCATAGTTGGGGAAGAAGACATAAAAGGCAAGATATTTCATTTATTAACAAGAACAAACTGAAAGTCCAGAATCCAGAAAAAGCCTCATAACTTGATGAACTACAAATAACTCAACAACAGCAACAATAAAAATGGCAAAAAGATTTGACGGTGCAATTAGGGGAAGTACAAAATTTAAGTTTTTTTTTTTTTTGACAGGCAGAGTGGACAGTGAGAGAGAGACAGAGAGAAAGGTCTTCCTTTTGCCGTTGGTTCACCCTCCAATGGTCGCCTGGAGTCGCGCTGTGGCCGGCACACTGTGCTGATCAGAAGGCAGGAGCCAGGTGCTTCTCCTGGTCTCCCATGGGGTGCAGGGCCCAAGCACTTGGGCCATCCTCCACTGCACTCCCGGGCCACAGCAGAGAGCTGGCCTGGAAGAGGAGCAACCGGGACAGAATCCGGCGCCCCGACCGGGACTAGAACCCGGTGTGCCGGCACCACAAGGCGGAGGATTAGCCTAGTGCTTTAAAGATGGGTAAACTTGGACGATTCTATCAGCACAAAAATGCACATAACTGATATGGAATGATCTCCAACATCTAGGTTACACTTTTAAAATGCCATATGCAGAACAGGATATATGGTGTGCAACAATATTTTTGAAGGGGAGGAAATAGAAGATTCATTTTATTTGCTTTTGGTGCATGGACTGTCTGGGAAAGAATACACAAAAACTGGCAAAATGAGTTGAATTCTAAAAGGGAAACACAGCAGCTGGGGAACAAGAGTGGGAGGAGGATGTTACCTTGTATAATGTCTGAAGCTGTACCTCTCACATACACATACACATACAGTCAATTAACTTAAATAAACTCAATCTCTTTTTCTACACAATTCCCTGGGCCTCAACAAATAAAGAGAATTCTGCTTAAATAACTGCTTAAAATGTATATTCCCTATGATTTACTAATTCCACTTCTGGGACTAATTTTTTTAAAAAAATTTTTATGTCTTATTTATTTGAAAGGCAAAGAGACACACAGGCAGAGAAGGATCTCCCAAGTAGCTGGTTCACTCCCGAGTGCCTGCAAACAGCCACAGCTGGGCCAGTCTAAAGTCAGGAGCCAAGAACTCAATTTGGGTCTCCCTCAAGAGTGGTAGGGACACAGGGACCACCTGCTGCCTTCCAGAGGCATTAGCAGGAAACTGAAGTGGAGAGCAGAGCCAGGACTGAAAGCCGGCACTCCATGATGGGATGCAGGCATTCCACGCCAGGACTTAGCTACGGTGTCAAACAGTCAACCCTCCTGGGAGTAATTCTATCCAGAAATACTCCAGGGGCACTCACACAAATAAAAATACACAGATAGATGAAGTTAGAAACATTCAAGAGTTCATCAGTGGGAGAATGTTTACATACAGGACAATCAATCTATACTACGAAATACTATGCAGCCATTAAAAAGAAGAAAGTATACCTGAAATTGATAATGAAAGACTCCTGAGTCATATTGTTAAATAAAAAAATAAAAAAAAACACCTTAGAGTATTATTGTGCCTGACCTCCATTTACATATTTTTTTTGACAGGCAGAGTGGACAGTGAGAGAGAAAGGTCTTCCTTTTCCATTGGTTCACTCCCCAATGGCCGCTACGGCTGGTGCACTGTGCTGATCCGAAGGCAGGAGCCAGGTGCTTCTCCTGGTCTCCCATGGGGTGCAGGGCCCAAGCACTTGGGCCATCCTCCACTGCACTCCAGGGCCACAGCAGAGAGCTGGACTGGAAGAGGGGCAACCGGGACAGAATCCGGCGCCCCGACCGGTACTAGAACCGGTGGTGTTGGCACAGCAGGGAGGATTAGCCTAGTGAGCCATGGCACCGGCTCATTTACACATTTTTAGAATGTATTATTGCCGGCGCCATCGCCGGGGCTCACTAGGCTAATCCTCCGCCTAGTTCTAATCCTCCGTTCTAGTACCGGTCGGGGCACCGGATTCTGTCCCGGTTGCCCCTCTTCCAGGCCAGCCCTCTGCTGTGGCCCGGGAGTGCAGTGGAGGATGGCCCAGGTGCTTGGGCCCTGCAACCCATGGGAGACCAGGAAAAAGCACCTAGCACCTGGCTCCTGCCATCGGATCAGCGCGGTGCGCCAGCTGCAGTGCGCCAGCCACGGCAGCCATTGGAGGGTGAACCAACGGCAAAGGAAGACCTTTCTCTTGGTCTCTCTCTCTCACTGTCCACTCTGCCTGTCAAAAAAAAATGTATTATTATTACTTACATGAGAGACCGTACCCATTCACTGGTTCATTCCCTGAAGGCCCACAACAACTGGGGCTGGGCCAGGAATGGGAGGCGCAGTGCGGGTCTCCCACACAGGTGACAAGAGTCTGATCACGGGAACCATGGCTGCTGCCTCCCGGGTCTGCATCAGCAGACAGCTGCAGTCACCAGCCAGAGCCGAGAATCGAATCCAGGGACTCTGATGTGGGACAGGGCTGGGTTAGACACTTGCTCCCTATGTGTTTTATAAGTTTTATTTATTTACTCATTTATTTTTAAATGCTTATTTATTCATTTGCATCTATTTGAAAAACAGAGCAACAGAGAGAGAGGGAGAAATCTTGCATCCATAGGTTCATTCCCTAAATGCCTGAAACAGTTGGGGCTGGGCCAAGAGGAAGGCAGGAGTTCAGAATCCAATCCGGATCTCCCAGCTGGGTGGCAGGGACCTAAGTCCTTGAACCATCATCTGCTGCCTCCCAGTGTGCGCATTAGCAGGAAAGCAGATCAGAAGCAGAGCCAGGACTCGAACTCAGGGACTTCACTATGGGATGTGGGCATGGCAAGGGCAGCCTAACTGTTGCACAACAATGCCCACCACCTTAGGTATTTATTTGAACTCTATTCACTATATTCACATGGGTCCTAAAGCTGGAAATGCAGAAAATATGTATAGTATAGATGTTGTATATTTGCTATGTCTATATAGTATACTATAATATCAACAAACTATACTATAATATCAACAAAACTATATACTGGAATATCAACTATAATACTATACTATAACACTACATACAATACCATACTATTGTAGCAACAAACCATGCATTATCTATTCATCTATATTTCCAGATTTGCTAGGCATTTATTTAGCATTGAAAAAGACCAGGAAACTGGTTACCTGTGAGAAGCATGGTAGGGTGAGGGGAGACCTAATATCTTTCCTTGTATTCTATATTTTAAACATTTTTTATAACAGCTCTTATTTTTTTAAAAGGACTATATTGCAGGCATGCTTTATATGGCTTACCCAAGGCATTTGTTTGTTTATTTTTACTTTTATTTTTTTGACAGGCAGAGTGGACAGTGAGAGAGAGAGACAGAGAGAAAGGTCTTCCTTTTGCCGTTGGTTCACCCTCCAGTGGCCGCTGTGGCTGGCGCACTGCAATGATCCGAAGCCAGGAGCCAGGTGCTTCTCCTGGTCTCCCATGGGGTGCAGGGCCCAAGGACTTGGGCCATCCTCCACTGCACTCCCGGGCCACAGCAGAGAGCTGGACTGGAAGAGGAGCAACTTGGACAGAATCCAGCGCCCTGACTGGGACTAGAACCCGGGGTGCCCGCGCCGCAGGCGGAGGATTGGCCAAGTGAGCCGGGGCACTGGCCCCAAGGCATTTGTTTGGTAGAAGCAGGGATGGGGTGCAGGGTATCAACTTCGACTGCCCTGTTCACCCAGGGCTCACTCCCAGAGTACTTCAGTCTCAAAGCAAAACACAGTTCTAGTCTCCCTCCTCCCTGTTTACCCTTGGGCAGACTGAACACTCCCTCCTTCGTGCCCCAGCACTTGCTGGACGTATCTGCCAGGAACAGCATAGAAGGAAACACAAAAACTCGGTGCAGGCATCTCCTGGTGCAGGACCCGAATCATAAAGGAGACTAGAACTGTGCGAACCGCGTACAGAATTGCTAAGCTGTCCTGCAAACTCCAGGTAGCCCTGCTGGCTGGCTCTTGCTTTGTTGATGCTTGCTGTTCTTAAAGCAAAACTGCCAAGATGCTGCCTCTCCCGCCTCGCCTCCAGTGGTGCTTTACTGCCACTCAATGACAGCGACAACTTCTGAAGGTCCACACAGAGGTTCCAAAGCGCCAGTCCACACAGTCCATAGTCCACAACCAGCCTGCACTCCTAATCCGGTTCCCCCACATATCTTCTAAAAGAATGTTTTGAATTAGTTGACGGTTTTAAAAATACAGACCTTTTTTTCCATAAAAATTTACAGCTTCCCCCAAAATTCAGATCAGGCCACGAGGCACTGGAGCCTCATTGCACCTGCAGCTGCCTCCCTCACAGGAACGCCAGCTCTGCACACGGACTCTGCACACGCCTAGCCAGGCTCTCCTGCCCACCCGCCTCTTCCCGACTGTCTTCCAGGCTGGCCCCAGCCAGCACTCCTTTTGCTGACACTGAGGTCAGTTCCAGTTCAGCCCATCCCATCTGCCACAGAACCCAGAGAGCTGACACCCCTCACAGCCACGCGCTGCCTCTCAGAAGTCTCCCAGCACACTGGGCTGGCTGAAGCGCAAAGTGATGTGGGTCCTTGAGGCCGGGGATCTAGTTCCAAAATTATGGGGGAAGGGGGTTCCTAGTCTCACTGCAACAAGGCGCAGGGGTGCTGTGAGGCTGTACAGTCCTCAGTTAAAACTCGCTCCTATGTGAAAAGCATCTCCTGCTCAAAGACCTCAGTCCAGTCTTGCAGGCTAAGCAGCTGGGCAGAGTCCGCCATGTCTCTCAGCGTCTCAGCTTCCCGGTCTATCAAATGGGCTAAGAGCGCTTCCCTGCGCTGTTGTCAGAACGAAATGTAAAAGTATATACGAAAGTGCTGCCAGAACCTTCCAAGCATAAAGTTAAGAGGGGACCCGGACAGGAAGAGGGCTTCCCCGACAGGGACAAGATAGGTGGCAGCGACCCAGATACATGGGGGGTGAGGGGTGCTCCTACTCCCCCTTCTGCCCGGAGGCCTGGGAATTGCGTCTTTTCTCCTGCTCCCAGTGGCTGCAGTAACCTGGATGGATTCTCAGGACAGCCGCCCATTCGCGGAAGCAGTAACTCTTCCTAGCGCATGTGGAGGTCCAGGAGGAGAAATGGCCGGCTGACTTGCCCCAGCACACTCAGGCAGGCTCCCCTGAGGTCACCCGGTATCCCCATCGGACAGATCAAGGGACCTAGGTCCTTTCCCTCCAAAACCACACCCCCCACCAGGGGAGACGGAAAGACCTGCTCTGGAAAGCACGTTTGCAAAAGCGATGAAAGACAACAATAACGAACAAAAATAGCCTCAAAGATGTGCTGGGAAGTGATGCCGGCCCAGGGCTGTGTGGTTATTACCGGCGAGCAGATCGCTCTGAAACGCTCAACACCATCCCCAGTCATCCTGCAAACATTCTCATCCCAAACGCCTTTGTCCAAAGGTTGCGCCAGGGGTAAGTTCTGGCCCGCCAGGCGTCTGGGGCTGACGAGTCCTTTCCGACCCCGCACCGCCCCCCCAAAGTCACAGCCTCCCCTTCTCCAAGATCCAAGGGGCAGGGGCCGCACCCTGCGGCGCCCGGCGACTTCGGGGCGCGCCTCCCGACAGGCTCGGGGAGAGTGGGCGCGTTGTCCCGCCTGGAGAGTGTCGCTCACCTGGTGCTCGAGGATCGCAGCCCGGGGTCGCGGGCTCTCCCCCCACACCCCTATCCAGAGGGGGCCGCGCAGTCTTTGGTGCCCGTCGGCTGTGTCCCGGGCACGCACGGATGCTCTCCTTTTCCGGGGGGCTGGGGGAAGGTCTGGGGCTGGGGCTTTGGGCGGCGCCTGAAATGGAGCAGGTTGCACCCGGCAGAATGGGGTGGGCTTCCGAGAAGCCTCTGCACGCCAGGGAGGGGCGTGTCCCCAAAATCTCCCCCACAAAGAGCCCCAGCTCTCCCAAACGAGGCGCGCCGCGGCCGGAAAAACAGCCCCCCCACCCCACCCCCGGCTCCTCGAGGGGCGCGAGGGAGCCGAGACGCACCGTGGGGGCGGGGCGGCGTAGGGGAGGGGGCGCGGAGACCCTCCCCGGCCCGCGGCCCTCGCCCGCCCGCCCCGCACAATGAACTCAGCCCCGCTCCATCCCCGAGCGCGCCCCGCGGCCTGCGCCCCCCGGCCAGCCGCTCACCGCCGCCGCAGCCCAGGGCCCGGCCGGGCCGCCTCCCCGCCTCGGCCGCCGCCGCCGCCGCCGCCGCCGCTTCCTTCCTCCCGCCGCGCTCGGGGCCGGGAGGTTTCGGGTTTCAGCCGCCGAGCCCGCCTCGGCCCGGCCGGCGCAGGCCGAGCAACTTTGAGGCGCCCGCCCCTGCGCGCCGCCCGCCCCCTGCTCGGCGCCCGCAGCCCGCCCCGCGCGCCCCTGCCTCCGCGTCCGCCCTCGTCCCGGCCACTTTTCGATGCTTCCCACCGTCGGCCTCGGCCGCCGCTCTTTGTCTCGCCCCCGAGTTCCTGCAAGGCTCTGTGGTCCCTGCCGGGGCCTTCCCTCCGTGCCCGCGTTGCTTCGCCCCGCTTCCCGCCGCTGGGACGGTCCCCGTGCATCGCACACAGGCGTGGGGCTCCGCGCGCTCCCGCTCGCCTGCTGCCTGGGTCCCGCCGCGGGCTGCTCCTGGCTCGCCGCGCTGCTCACCTTTCATTCATCCAGCCGGGCGCCGAGGGCGCCTGCCCGCTGCCCTGCACGGCCCTGGGCCCTGCGAAGGGCACCGCGAGGCGGCCGCGGGAGTGGGCAGTGGGTGTGAGCAGGGTTTTCACCACGCTGCTGTGCACTGGTGCGAACCCGCAGGCCGGGGAGCGGTCGTGACGACACCCGGAGCAGGGCTCCGCCGCTCAGGGGACAGCACCGGGTCCTCCCCACTTTCTGTGCCTCGTCCCCAGCCTCCTGGTTTGCCATGCAGCAGCCTTCACACGGCGACGAAAAGTTCATGGAAACAAGAAAAGTGTTTTTTTAAAAAGGAAGAGAAGACAAACAAGGCAGCAGAGAGGATCAGCTAGGAAGTTATTAAGTCCAGTTCCCTACAGCAGAAAAACAAACCGAAACACTGATGCTTTGCTCAGTGTAGGATTTGAATTCCTCTGAAATCCGTCTGTTGATGAATGCATTAACAACTCCCTTGTCTACACTGACACTGTGGGACTGATCCTTATTATGATGAAGCCACTGAGGCGCACCATTAGGAGCAATAATTTGCTATCTAGCACCTGCCAAGCACCCAGATTGCTTCCAGGGACAAGGGATATTGGGGAAGGAGACTATGAACGGGTGCCTGAATGTTCCCATGAGACAGATGCTCTGTCTGGGCAAAACTGAAAGCTATACAGCTCCTCTGAGCATCCCTGGGACCCGGCATGCTCAGTGCTGGCAGTAGCTTAAAGCAGGTTGCTCCCCGGAGTGTTTTTGCGATTATTCTGAAGTCTCTGGTTATTTACCCTGGCTCAGACACCGGCTAAGCTCTGTGACCTCGAGAAAGTTAACCTTTCTGAGGCTCAGCTTACTCATAGGATGGGGACTTCAAAAACTTCATGGAAAATACACATCGTCTTTTAATTTTGCTTTTCCACAAATTTTTTGAAGTCCCTTGTATATAAAATGCAGATACTCATTCCCACCTGTAGAATTGAAAAGGGTGAACGAGGGGGCGGCGTTATGGTGTAGTAGGTAAAGCTGCGGCCTACGAAGCCAGCATCCCATTCAGGTGCTGGTTCGAGTCCTGGCTGCTCCACTTCTGATCCAGCTTCCTGCTAATGAGCCTGAGAAAGCAGTGGAAGATGGCCCCAGGGCTTGGATCCCTGCACCTAGGTAGGAAAACTGGGTAACGATGAAGCTCCTGACTCCTGGCTTTTGCCTGGCCCAGCTCCAGCTGTTGCAGCCATTTGGGGAGTAAACCAGTGGATGGAAGATCTCTCTTTGTGTCCCTCCCTCTCTCATTCTGTAACTCAAGTCAAGTAAATGTTTTTAAAAAGGAGGGGGAGAGATAAAAGGGTTAGTGAAACACTGTAAAGTAATCACCCAGGGTCACAGAATCTGAGAACCAAGCTTTGAAAACTGGCATTCAAGAAAGGTCTGGGACACGGGCACCCTTAGAGCACTGGTTCAAGTCCTGGCTGCTCTGCTAATGTGCCTTGGAGGCAGCAGATGAGCTCCAAGTACTTAGGCCCCTGCAACCCACATAGGAGACGAGGATGGAGTTCCAGGGGCTCCTGGCTCTGGCCTGGCCCATCCCTGGCTGATGAGGCCAGTGGATGGAGGATCTCTCTCCCTTTTTCTCTTTCTGTGTCATTCTGATTTTCAAATAAATAAATATTTTTAAAAAGAAAGAAAGAGGGCCGGTACCATGGCCCACTTGGTTAATCCTCCGCCTGCGGTGCCAGCATCCCGTATGGGTGCCGGGTTCTAGTTCCGGTTGCCCCTCTTCCAGTCCAGCTCTCTGCTGTGTCCCGGGAGTGCAGTGGAGGATGGCCCAAGTGCTTGGGCCCCTGCACCTGCATGGGAGACCAGGAGAGGCACCTGGCTCCTGGCTTCAGAACGGCGTAGCTCCGTCTGTAGCAGCCATTTGGGGGGTGAACCAACAGAAGGAAGACCTTTCTCTCTGTTTCTCTCTCTCACTATCTAACTCTATCTGTCAAATAAAAATAAAAAATAAATTAAAAAATAGAAGCATGAACTCTTTCTTTTAAAGAAAGAAAGAAAGAAAGAAAGAAAGAAAGAAAGAAAGAAAGAAAGAAAGAAAGAAAGAAAGAAAGAAAGAAAGAAAGAAAGAAAGAAAGACAGGTCTGAAAATATGTGCCCTAGACCAGCATGGGAGGAGTGAGAACCAAAACCAACTATAGTTCTTTCAGCTCCGCCTGTGTCATAATGCAAAAGCTGTCCGTGCTGAGTGGTCTTTTCCCACACTTAGTCCATCTCAACTTGAACTCTTCAATGGAAAGCATTTTTTCCTCATGCTCATTATCAAATATATTATTTATTGCAAAGGTTTTTTTGTTTCCCATTGCTCGTAAACTCGGAACTTACTGTACATTTAGGAGTAGAAATTACTGCCAACAAATGCATTTTTCAATTACCCTCTTAAGATTTTTTTTCCCTCCTACAGCTGATATTGAGCTATGAGCAGTATTCAGTGAGATGCAGAGAAAACAGAACAATTGTTAGAGTAATGTCTCACTATTTATCATCATATAGGGGACGATCTAGTGAAAAACATGACATTGACTTTGTGCAAACATTTAATTTGTTTTTGCAAAAGAAGAGAAAGATGTAAAATTCTCCTTTTTCCAAATCAGTTTCATAAGCCATTCTTTTATAAGATTTCCCTGAAGACTTCCGCTGTAAGATAATGAGAGGTCTCTTCCAACCAAATCCTGAATGCTGATTGAAGAGTCAACATATGCTGAGATATCTTCTATATAAAATATCACTTCAATTCAGCAGCCCACATAAAACTAGTAAAGGCAAAATGGTGCAGTGTGTTCTCTGTCCCACGCAGAGTGTTACTACCTGTTCTGCACAGGCCAAGTCCTTGCCCTCACGTCTCAGCTTCAATGCCACCTCCCCAGAGAAGTCTTCCTGACTAATCTGTCCCTTACCTCCCTGTTCCTTTTCCATATAAAATGCATCCCAATTTATATCTTTTTTTCCCATTTGTTTGCAGGATGTCCCTCATGGTAAACTTCATGAAGGCAGAGACCCTCATGGAGTGAATGTCATGGACTTTTTAATTTACCAAAATAGGATCACGGCCTAGCACCATAAAACTTGTGTTAGAGGCAAAGACACACATACACACACACTCACACTCAACATACACATTCACACACACACATACATACACACACACTCACACATACACACACAGCAATGCTATCCACTAGTCCACTCCCCAGAAGCCCTCAATGGTAAGGTCTGGGCCTAGCCAAAGCCAGGAGCAGGGAACACAATCCAGATCTCCCCTGTGGGTTGGAGGAACCCAATAACTCAAGCCATCATCACTGCCTCCTAGCGTCTGCTGAGCAGGAAGCAGGAGTCAAGAATTGGAGCAGTTTATCAAACTCAGACACTCTAATATGGGATGCAGGAATTTCACTCAGCATGCTAACCACTAGGCCAACCACTCCCCAGGACAATGTGTTCTTAAATAAATTGAGGACAAATCAAAATAAATAAAGTATGTCTTCAGCAGCTTCTGGCTTCTTGAACTTTGGGAAATAAAAGAGTATCTTGGAGTTTTCTTAGACACGAGACTAAAAGCCCAACTAATAAATAAAGAACTTTGATGAGTTTGAAGTTCAAAGTGTGATGTGTTGAGAACTGATTCCTTCCCATGATGCTATCAAAAAACGGAAAAGACCACTCATAGAATAGATTGTAGTCTTCACAATCTGTTACAATGCTTCTAGCCAGGGGCTGGTGCTGTGGCTTAGCAAGTAAAGCTGCCGCCTACAGTGCCAGCATCCCATATGGACGCCAGTTGTAGACTCAGCTGCTCCACTTCTGATCCAGCTCTCTGCTATGGCCTGGGAAAGCAGTAGAAGATGGCCCAAGTGCTTGGGCCCCTGTACCACCTGGGAAATCAGAAAGAAGCTCCTGGCTCCTGGCTTTGGATTGGCACAGCTCCGGCCATTGCAGCCAATTGGGGAATGAACCAGCAGATAGAAGACCTTTCTCTCTCTCTCTCTCTCTCTCTCTCTCTCTCTCTCTCTCTTATCTGTGTAACTCTGACTTTCAAATAAATAAATAAATCTTAAAAAAAAAAGACTTCTAGCCAGAACATACAAAGAACTCCCACAACTCAATGATTAGGCATTTCTCCAAAGAAGACATGCACATAGCCACTAAGTACAAGCAGAGCTTCTCAATATCATAGCCATTGGGGAAATACGTACCAAAACAACACAATTCCAACTCACACAAACTGGGACGGCTATAATCAAAAAGCAATCACAACTGTGGCGGGAGTCTTTAGAAATGAAAACCTTGTGCATTGCTGGTTGGTATGTAAAACTGTGCAGCCACTTTACAAAGCAATTTGGCAGTCCCTCAAAATGTGAAACATAAATTTAGCTTATGACCCAGTAATTCTACTTGTAGGTCATATGCCCAAGAGAGATAATAATTTATAACCACACTCAAACCTATATACAAATGTTCACAGGAGCATTACTCA
Source organism: Sylvilagus floridanus (assembly GCA_949820135.1). NCBI lineage: Eukaryota > Metazoa > Chordata > Mammalia > Lagomorpha > Leporidae > Sylvilagus > Sylvilagus floridanus. The sequence continues at coordinate 129,543,481 of OX463225.1, forward strand.
CAAATAGTCCAAAAATGGGAAACAACCCAAAAGTCCATCAATTGCAGAGTAGATAAGTAAAATGTGGCACACCCATACAGGGGAATAGTGTCTGATCAGAAAAATGAAGTACTGACACACGCTGCCATGGGGATGAGCCTTGAAAAATGTGCAGACTGAAAGCCAGACACAAAAGTCACTTAGACGATGATGTCATTCATATACAATATCCAGGATGGATCTTTCTATGGAGACAGAAAGTAGGTTAGTAAGTGCCTAGGGCTGGGGTGGAGTGGATATAAGGAGTGACTGTCAATGGCACAGGTTTCTTTTGGCAGTGATGAAAATGTTCTAGAGACTGATGCTGTGCTGAAGCGAGTAAAGCCACCTCCTGCAGTGCCGCCATCCCATATGGGCTCGGGTTCAAGTCCTGGCTTTTCCAGTTCCAATCCAGCTCCCTGCTAATGCACCTGGGAAAGCAGCAGAACATGTTTTAAATGCTTAGGCCCCTGCACCCACATGGGAGACCCAGAAGAAGCCCTTGTCTCCTGGCTTCAGATCAGCCCAGCTCTGGCTGTTGCAGCCATTTGGATAGTGAACCGGTGGATGGAAGCCCCCCCACCTTTCTGCCTTTCAAATAAATACATACATCTTTTAAAAAAGAAAAAGAAAACATTCTGAAGTTGCATGATGGTGACGGCTGCACAACTCTGTTAATATACCAAAAAACTAGTGAATCATACAGTATAATGGATGAACTTTATGGTATTTCCATTAGCTCAATAGAAGTGTTGTACAGTAAGACAAATCCCCTGGGGAGTTTGTTACAATGCTGAGTCCCAGGCCCCATTCAGAGACTGACTCCTCCCCAGCTACAGAGGGCTACTGCTCATCGTCCTGCATCCATTCCTTCTCTTGCTTGGAGCAGCTCCTCAATTTCCTCTGAGAGACCATTGCTTCCTCCCAGAGAAGCCATGAGGTTTGTGTAGCATGGCTCTCTTCCCCAGTCCTGGAGGTGGGCTGTGTGGCAGCACTGTGATTGGCTCGGATTTGGAGAAGGGCCCTCAGCCTCCCTGGTCACAGTGAAGCCTCCAGGACGTTTAGCTGAGAGTACGGGACAACTGGCTTCCAGATCTCCATGGATGGGAATGCAGCACTTGTAGCCCTAGGTTTCGGTAGTCTGTTGGAGGATGGAGCCAAAACTTAGGAAACAGAGCACAGAAGAAAAGAGTGAGAAACCAGAGAATTTAGGTTCTATTTATTTATTTATTTATTTGACAGGTAGAGTTATAGACAGTGAGAGAGACAGAGAAAGGTCTTCCTTCTGTTGGTTCACTCCCCAAATAGCCACTATGGCTGGAGCTGTGCCAATCCGAAGGCAGGAGCCAGGTGCTTCCTCCTGGTCTCCCATGCAGGTGCAGGGCCCAAGCACTTGGGCCACCCTCCACTGCCTTCCCAGGCCACAGCAGAGAGCTGGACTGGAAGAGGAGCAACCACGACTAGAACCTGGCACCCATATGGGATGCTGGCGCTGCAGGCGGAGGGTTAACCAAGTGAGCCACAGCGCTGGCCCTAGGTTCTTTTTTTTTTTTTTTTAAATTATTTATTTACTTGAATGTCAGAGTTACAAAGAGAGAAGGAAAGGCAGAGAGAGAGAGATTTCTTCCATCTGCTGGTTCACTTCCCTGTTGGCCACAATGGCTGGAGCTGGGTAGATCCAAAGCCAGAAGCCAGGTGCTTCCTCCTGGTCTCCCATGTGGGTGCAGGGCCCAAGGACTTGGGCCATTTTCCACTGCTTTCCCCAGGCCATAGCAGAGAGCTGGATCGGAAGTGGAGCAGCTGGGACTCGAACAGTGCTCATACGTGATGGCGGCATTGCAGGCGGTGGCTTTACCCGCTATGCCACAGCGCCAGCCCCTAGAATTTAGGTTCTTGCTAAGCCATTTGCTTCCAGGTGATGATTTCCCTGAAATTGATATACACCTGCACTGAGCAGTAACAGGAGCCAAGATTATATATATATTTACACAAAAATATATGTATTTTTACCAAATTAATCCAGCTGAGTTTATTTCTCTGTCCTTTGAAACAGAAAGCATGTAGCTTAGTGGTTCTCAATACAACACCTTGGAAATCTGTGGGGACACTTTGGAATGGTCACAAAGATTAGCGGATACTCCTGGCCAAGGACACTGGATATCTTGCAGTACATGGAACAGTCCTATCCAGAATGAACCATGCCCCTCCCATATGCCCAAAAACTGTTCATGATGCTTTGAGTCTAGAACCAAACTATTTTACATAAAAGCATAGGTTTGGGTGGGTTTTTTTTTTTTGGGGGGGGGGTGGTTTTATCGTAAATCAATTTGCCCAGGAATGCAAGTACTGTGTAAATGGAAAGAAAAGTGTACTTCGATGGATTCCAACCTCACCAAGGATTGTTCGCCACTGTGGGAAATCACATCACTGTTAATGACGGCACTCATGGCATCAGGTTTTCCAAACAGGGTTAAGTGACTCGGTCTACATTTGTATGTGTCACATTCCCCTCGAACCTGTCACAATGCCAATGGCCGGACCACTTCATGACCTCCCCTAACGAGGCTGACATATCGAAATGAGCATGATTTTGTTGTTTCTCACTGTTTTAAACAGCTGTTTTCTTGGGCCCTGCACCAGCTGTCCCATGGAAGGACAACTCTAGGCACCCAGGGTGCAACATCAACCAAGACAGACAAAAATCCTGGCCTTCGTACAGATTACATTTGGGTGAGGAGGCACAACAACAACAACAACAAAGAGCAAACTCTGCCCTATTTTAGATAGTGATGGGTGATTAAAAAAGTGAGTAAGCTGAGAAGGGGAAATGGTGTCCAGAGGAGGGAATGAGGGGAGGATGCACTCAGACGCCACCTTCTTCAAAAAGGTTTGGAGGAATTGAAGGAGTCAGCCAGGCAGACGCTGGTGGGGAAGAGTAGTCGAAGCGTGGGGAAGCCAGTGCGAAGGCCCTGAGGAAGTGGCATAGCTGGTTTATTTGAAGGACAGTGAGGACATCAGAGTGGCTCAAGAGAGCTGTATAAAAAAATAAGGAAATAAGAGATGAGTTTGCAAAGGAAATAAGAGGCCACCTTGTATAAGGTCTTTTCCTTTAATTTAAAAGATTTTTTTTTCAATTTACTCGAAAGGCAGAGAAACAGAGGTCTTTCATCCATTGGATTTTTCCCCAGATGCCTACAACAGCCAGGGCTGGGCCAGGCCTTGGCCAGTAGCCAGGAACTCCATCCAAAGTCTCCAGCATGGGTGGCAGAGACCCAAATGCTTGATCCATCATCTTCTGCCTCCCAGGATACACATTAGCAGGAATGCTGGATTCGAAGTGGAAGAGCCAGAACTTGAACCAGCCTCCAGTATGGGATGCAGGTGTCCCATGTGGCTCCCTTAACCCCTGAAGCAAATGCCTGCCCCTGTGCAGGGTCTGACAGGTCCTTTGACTTTTCTCTGGGAGACATCAAAGTTTCAGATAGGAGAGTGATGTAATAATTCCTTTACGTCATTAAAATTAAGAGTATCTGGATGATATTGTAAATCTCAGTTCAGGATTTCAAACTGTTGGAACAAAATATTGTGGTTGTTTAAGGGTTCCACTGGAGAGCTATCCCTCTCACAAATGTGGCAGATGTGGGGCCGGAGTTCAGCATTCTGTATCACATCAGGTTCCCCCTGTGGTCCTGTTGCACGTGGCTGGGATCTGTAAGTCACAGAACAAGCCTTTACATCTTCAGCTTCATCCCCTTTGTTTTCTTTCACATCTTGTACTTGTTTGCACTTCTGCCTTGTATGTGCCTGCTTCCAGAAAGTGGTGGAGGAGACTTACAAAGAAGCCACAGACACAACGTGGCTAATAAAACAGCTCTAGCAAACCAAAAAGCCTTGTGCAGGGAAGAGCAAGTCTACCCACAAACTGGCTTCCTACGTGCAGGTTTCATTCTGGGCTGGGGCTGCCTTTGAGTGAAGCCAGCTGGGGTGCTCTGGGCTGCAGCTCTCGCTTGAAGAGTCTCTCTCTGCTGTGTGAGGCAGAGAAGTGTGTGTGTGTGTGTGTGTGTGTGTGTGTGTGTGTGTGTGTGTGTACAGCATGGTAAAAGAGAAGGGAGCAGAATTTGTCCAAAATTACAGGAGATGACATCCATGCATAGCTTTTTTCCCCCCAGAACGTGTATTTTCCATGAACATTTTTGAAGACTCCTTGTATGCATGGATTTCAAAATGCTTTTATACCAAAATAAACTTATCTTTTCATCCCATTCTTCCACACACTCTTGGAGTTCCCTTGTATGGAACATCCAAGAGGTTTAATGAATTAATAATTGAAGGCACTTAGAATAGGTACTGGCACCGCTGCCTACTGGGCCATGGAAGTGTCAAATCAAAATAAGAGCACAGAGGCGAAGAGGCTGCTTCATTAGCGAAAGGCGGACGTACTTGGCAAGAAGTAGATTTGAATACTTCCAAGTATAGCACAGAAACTGAAAGTAGGTTATCAAACACCACCGCCAGGTCTCCTAATGGAGGTCACTGTTGGCAGCTGCTCAAGTACAGCGTGAACTGCTTTCCGCCCGCCCCGCCGCCTCTGCAGCTCAGCCTCCCTGCTTCACACCTGGGGCTGCCACGCCTTTCTGAGAGCTGGTAGCAGGGAAGAGGAAGCTGCACGGGGGTGACTGACAGAGCTCTGACCTTCCACCCACACCTAAGGTAGCAAATGGTAAAGAATAGCCCCTGATACAAGGAGAGTGCCAGGATGCTTCAGAGAATTTGTGGAAAATGCAATGGAAAGATACGTTTAGTTTGATACAAAAAAAAAAAATTAAATCCTTGCACAGTTTCTTCATGGTATGCATTTTCTGGGGGCTTTTTGAAGCACCTTCATGGGTAGTTTTAAACTCAAAGATGGGGGGGCTTGCGTTGTGGCATAGCAGGTAAAACTGCCGCTTGCCATGCCGGCATCCCATACGCGTGCTGGTTCTAGTCCCGGCCACTCCACTTCCGATCCAACTCCCTGCTAATGGCCTGGGAAAATCAGTGGATGATGGCCCAAGTGTTTGGGCCCCTGCCACCCACATGGGAGACCTAGAAGAAGCTTCAGGCTCCTAGCTTCAGCTTGGCTCTTCCTTGGCTATTATGGCCATTTGGGGAGTGAACCAGAGAATGGAAGACCTTTCTCTCTCTCTCTCTTCCTTTCTCTCTGTAACTCTAACTTTCAAATAAATAAACAAATATTAAAAATAAAAAGTATATGAGGCTTGTCTAGTACTATCTATATTAGATAGTGATATGAAAACATTTATTTCCTTAAATTGTTTAATAGTAATATTATTTATAAATAACATGTTTAATAATTCCTTTCTCTATAAATAAAGGTAAAATGTCCAGTCACTTTGCCAAATATCTCAAATTACAAATTGATGAAATTTTGCTGGACTAAAGCTTGCGGTTATAACCATCTTTACAAGCCAATGAAATACAGTGGGGCAGGGTGGCAATGTGGAGTAGCAGATAAGGCTACTGCCTGCAGTGCTGGCATCCCATATGGGCACCTGTTTGAGTCCCAGCTGCTCCACTTCCGATCCAGCTCTCTGCTATGGCCTGGGAAAGCAGTAGAAGATGGCCCGAGTGCTTGGGCCCCTGCACCCATGTGGAAGACCTGGAAGAAGCTCCTGGTTCCTGGCTTTGGATCAGACCAGCTCCAGCAGTTGTGGCTATTTGGAGAGTGAATAGTGGATGGAGGACCTCTCTCTCTCTCTCCCTCCCTCTGCCTCTCTGTAACTCTGCCTTTCAAATAAAAATAAATAAATAAATCTTCTTAAAAAGAAGGAATATAGCTATGTGTGTTGACATGAAAAAGTTGTCTGTAACAGAGAAAAGGAAAAAGTTTCCAAAAATATCCAGGTAGTATGAGCTCAGGTTTGTAAACATGTATGTGTCCATGTGCACATGTGTGTGAACCTTAGACATCTAGAAGAGCAGACAGCAAAGCTGGAGGCATGCGTGCACTTCTGCTTAAAAATTTGGAGTTGTATTTGGATGTGGTAGAGAGAACAGGCATTTTCACTTTTTACTTTGTATTGAATCCCTTACGGTAGATGTGTGCTATTTTGTTATCTTAACAGTGTACTGTTAAAATGAAAATGCAAGTTATTTAAACACTTGATTTTAGAAAAGAAAAGTATGTTTATACATACTTGTGTTTTCACCTACAACACACATTATTTAAAGTTTTAAAAATTAAAAAATAATTTAAAAGATTTATTTGTTTGAAAGGCAGAGTTAGAAACAGGAGAGCCAGAGACAGAGAGAGACTAGACATATGCTAGTTCACTCCCTAAAATGGCTGCAATGGCTGGGGCTGGGCCAGACCAGAGCCAGAAGCCAGGAGCTTTATCTGGAACTCCCATGTGTTCCAAATGCTTAGACTCCCCCTCTACTGCTTTCCCAGGCTCATTAGCTAGCAGGAAACTGGATTGGAAGTAGAGCAGCTGGGACTTGAACAGGCGTCCATAAGGGATGCCGGCATCACAGTCTTGCACCACAATGCCAGCCCCTACAGCACATATTTGTTGAGTACGTACCATGAGCTCCGGGGAGCAACAGTGAGCAAGACAGATGAGGATCCGTGCCCTCCAGGGTCCTTCAGTCTAACTGCAACTACAGTTTGATATCAAGAGGTTAAGGAGCAGAGGGTAGTTTTCAATACTAGATAGGGTGGGCAGGCCAGGGCTCGTTGAGACTCGGACACTCCATCAAAGACAGAAGGAATGAGAAAGTTAATTGCAAGGATGGCTGAGAAAAGAGCATCCTATTCAGGCTGGCGCTGTGGCTCAACAGGCTAATCCTCTGCCTTGCAGCGCCGGCACACTGGGTTCTAGTCCCGGTTGGGGCGCCAGATTCTGTCCCAGTTGCCCCTCTTCCAGGCCAGCTCTCTGCTGTGGCCAGGGAGTACAGTGGAGGATGGCCCAGGTGCTTGGGCCCTGCACCCCATGGGAGACCAGGAAAAGCACCTGGCACCTGGCTCCTGCCATCAGATGAGCGCGGTGCGCCGGCCACAGCGCGCCGACCGCGGCGGCCATTGGAGGGTGAACCAACGGCAAAGGAAGACCTTTCTCTCTGTCTCTCTCTCTCACTGTCCACTCTGCCTGTCAAAAAAAAAAAAAAATCAAGAGCATCCTATTCAGGTGGCCCTGCTAATGGAAAGGACAGAGTCACCGTCACCCATGCTGCGGGAGTGGGAGGCAGGGGTTAGCGATGGGGTCACAAACTCAGCCAGGTCGCAGTGACTTCGCGATGTCTACCAGTCATCCAATGATAACATGAAGAAAGCAGCTGGAAAGAGGTGCGAGGTGAAGACAGACGTGTGGGACGCTTTGGCACATAGATTGGCATTAGAGTTAGGAGAGCAGGTGGATTAGCTTCCTGGAGATGACGTAACACAGGGAGGCCTTAAGCAAGCGTTGATTTACTGAACGATTCTGGAGGCTCTGCCCGCTACCCCAAGGTGTCTCTGAAATCTGCAGGGGAGAGTGGTTCCTTGCCTCCTCCTGGTTTCTGGAGTCTGGTGGCCCTCCCTGGCACAGGCCCAGGCGGGTGGAGGTGGTACTTGAATCTCTGCCTCTGTTACAGCAAGGCGTTCTCCCTGTGGGCATCTACCTCTGTGTCTCTTCTCTACTTAGGGAGACTCCAGCCATTTGGGGTAAAGTGTCCACCGAACTCAAGGACATCCACCTACAACTGCAATTACCGTTGCTCTCCCTAAGGTCACACTCAGGACTTCGAGTCCCAGACCACTCAATCCGGGACACTGGGAATGATGTCACCAAGCGAGTGAAGACAGAGAGAGAGGACCAAGGGCTGAGGCCTGCAGCATTCCAACAAAGCAAGGATGGGGAGAGGGGGCTGAGAAGTGAGTTGCTGGGCACCAATGCTTCTCAGAGGCCAGGGTGCTCAGCTGCAGACAGGCCAAGTACAAAGCGGCCTGAGGATAGATCACAGAGGTGACTTGTTATCTTTTTTTTTTTAAATTTATTTTTTTGACAGGCAGAGTGGACAGTGAGAGAGAGAGAGAGAGAGACAAAGGTCTTCCTTTTGCTGTTGGTTCACCCTCCAATGGCTGCCGCGGATGGCACACTGCAGCCGGCGCACCGCGCTGATCCGATGGCAGGAGCCAGGTGCTTCTCCTGGTCTCCCATGGGGTGCAGGGCCCAAGCACCTGGGCCATCCTCCACTGCACTCCCTGGCCACAGCAGAGAGCTGGCCTGGAAGAGGGGCAACCGGGACAGAATCCGGCGCCCCGACTGGGACTAGAACCCGGTGTGCTGGCGCCGGAAGGCGGAGGATTAGCCTAGTGAGCCACGGCGCGGCAGAGGTGACCTGTGATCCCGATAAGAGCATTTTGTAGGCGTGCATGGGCCAAAGCCTGGTTGACATGGGTTTACTAGAGACAGGAAGGAGCAAAACGGGGTGAGTCCAGAAATTTCTTCTGAGGAGTCCGGCAGCAAAGGAAGCAGAGATGCAGAGAATTGCTGGATATGTGAGGTGGGACCAAGAGGAGGTTTCTCTGGGTTTCGTTTCTTTGAAAGATGTATTTATTCATTTAGCTGAAAAGGGAGAGAGGAAACGAGAGGAGGGGAGGGGAGGGGAGGGGAGGGGAGAGGAGAGGAAGGGAGAGGAGAGGAAGGGAGAGGAGAGGAGAGGAGAGGAGAGGAGAGGAGAGGAGAGGAGAGGAGAGGAGAGGAGAGGAGAGGAGAGGAGAGGAGAGGAGAGGAGAGGACTCTTCCATCTGCTCGTTCACTTCCCAGATGGTTGCAATGACCAGGGCTGGGCCAGGCTGAAGCAGGAGCCAGGAGCTTCATCCAGGGCTTCCATGTGAGTTGCAGGGGCCCAAGCACTTGGGCCATCTTCTCTGCCTTCCCAGGAGCATTAGCAGGGAGCTGATTCAGAAGCGGAGCAGCTGGGTCTTGAACACTTGTTCAGATATGGGATGCCAGTGTTACAAGCAGTGGATTAACTGGCTGCATGACAATCCTACCCCCCTTGTTTTCTCGTAAGTACCAGCAAATGGAGGATAAACCCCGGAATTATCATGTAGGAAGGAAAAATTGTTGGTGTAGGAGAGAGGGGGAGTTTCTAGAGCGATGTCCTCAGAGGCTGGAGGGTGGGAATCCAGTGCCTGAGGGGATGGGGGTTGGCTGAGGTAGGGCAGGCAGAGGTTGTCTGTAGGAACCCAGTGGTTCAAGGGGCGCTAGGAGTCTGAGGACACTCTGCTGAGTGTCTCAGTCCTCTCAGAGCAGTCAGAAGCGAGGCAAAATGCCCACATGGTCTGTGAAGGGTCACATGCTGTCTCTGGACCATTCATCCACAGGCACCCTTGAGGGCATCTCCACAGCTTCTGGTCTTACCTTCGACTCTTCACACACGATCATGCATTAAGACCAGGGCATGTCAGCATGGCCCTTTTAATTCACATATATAGTATGTCATGAGATCCAAGATACAGCTGATTGTGAGATACATCACGGTTTCAAGTATGACAAACGTAAAGAAAATAAAATAACTATGCAGAAGGTATGACTTCCAGTAGGTCAATGAATTTTCGCTCGCCATCCCAGTGTGTACACGTGTGCGTATTGGCATGTGGCTATGTACGTTAGTACACATAGACCCTCATGCACACACTTTAACATCAGGGTTATTTTATCAAGTTGAAGTGCAGATGAGAAAACTGAGGTGGGATCGTGGGAATGTGGGCAGGGTAACAGCCTGCCTCACACAGTTTTTGTCATAGTTGCATGTGGCAATACACGTAGTGCACTAAAAACTGAAAATCCTGGGGTCAAGCTGTCCGTCACCAGGGCCTGGCATTGTGGTGCAGCTGGTGAAGCTGCCACTTGTGATGCCGGCATCCCATATGGGCACCGGTTCAAGTCCCAGTTGCTCCACTTCTGATCCAGCTCCCTGCTGATGGGCCTGGGAAAGCAGTGGAAGATGACCCAAGCACTTAGGCCCCTGCACCCACATGGGAGACTCAGAAGAAGCTCCTGGCTCCTGGTTTCACCCTGGCCCAGCCCTGGCCACTGCAGCCATTTGGGGGAGTGAATCAGCAGATGGAAGATCTGTCTCTGTCTCCTCTCTCTCTCTCTCTCTCTCTCTCTCTCTCTCTCTCTCTAACTCTGCCTTTCAAAAACCCACAATTTTTTGAAAAAACACCATAAACAAAGTCAAAAGAATAATGAGAAACTGGAAGGGAAACAAACATTTGCAACTCATGTTACAAAGGAGTATGTGACAATTAGGATCTTGGCAGAGATCAGAATCCACTCCCATATGGCTTGAATGAAGAGGTTTTAATGAAGGAATTCCGTGCAGAGCCACTGGCAGGGTTAAGGGAACACACAGGGGTGTGAAACACCCAGAGAATAGGTCATGGGGTTGTCCTTAGCTCCCCTGGAGCTGAGATCCGAGAGGACCCGGCGTGGAGCTGTGGGCGAGGAGGAGCTCGCGGGAGCCCTCTGCAGGAGGGAGCAGTCACTGCTGGAGCAGTGGGAGAAGGGGGAAAGAGCTTGACTGGGCTCTCATTCTTCCCAGCCCCTGTGGAGTGACTTCAAAAAGATCCCGAAGGTTGGCTGGCGCCATGGTGCGGTGGGTTAAAGATCCGCCCTGCAGCGCAGACTATCCTATATGGAAGCCAGTTCAAGTCCCTGCTGTGGCCTGGAAAACACTAGAAGATAGCCCAGGTGCTGGCTCCTGGCTCCTGGCTTTGGATCAGCTCAGCTCTGAACCAGCAGGTGGAAGACCACTGGCTTCTCTTCTCTAAGTAACTCTTTCAAATAAATAAGAATTTTAAAAAATCTTCAAAAATAAAATAAGTTCATGGAGTTAAAGGTCCCTTTACAAAAGATTTACTTATTTATTTGAAAGGAAAGAAAGGGACCTTCTGTCCACTGGTTTAATTCCCCAGATGCCCACAACAACCAGGGCTGGGCCAGGCCAAAGTTAAGGAGCCAGGGACTTCACCTGGGTCTCCCACATGGGTGGCAGGGGCCCAAGGACTTGAGCCATCATCTGTTGACCCCAGCCACCTATTCCAGGAGCTGGGTATGGGGTGTGGGCATCCCAAGCACAGCCTAACCCACAGTGCCACAACACCTGCCCTGTCTTGATCCTTCAAGGTAGTGGGAATGTTTTTATTTATTTAATTAATCTGAGAACAGAGAGGTGAAGAACCCTCATACTGGTTACGCCCCAAAGCATCTTCAGTGGCTAAGGCTGGGCCAGGAATTGAGGACTCAATCTAAGTCTCCCATATTAGTGGCAGGAATCTAACTACTTGGGCCTGTGATGCCTCCAAAGACCTGCATTAGCAGGGAGTGGGACTGGGGGGTGGAGCCAGGACTCAAACCCAGGACTTGGGGTGGAAGACATGATACCCACTGGGCTAAATGCTGCTCCCATGGTGGGAATTTTGGGGTGGTAGAGGTTGGAATTGGGCCCATGGTGATTGTGCTGGTAATATTCTATTTTTTCATCTGGGTGTTGGTATGTTGACTTTATAGAAATTTAATAACTTGTACATTTATGCTACGTGTGCATTCTGCAAGTTAATAGATTTCAATTGTTTTTAAAAACTATATTGTCATAACATATTTCACCTATTAGATTGACCAAAACCCTAAAATGTGACACCATGCTAGGTGGCAAGGTTATAGGGAAATGGACAGTCTTACCAATTCCTGGAGAGGGCTTGGACACTTTGCTCATCACCCCCATTTCTTTTTCTGCATCTCTTCCATTTGGCTGGTCCTAAGTTGTTCCTTTTGTAATGAACTGGTAAGAGCAGTGCTTTCGGAGTTCTGCGAGCAGTGATAGCAAATGATTCAACCTGATGAGGAGGCCATGGGGACCTCTGATTTGAACCCAAGACAGTCCAAAGTGCTGCAGGCCTGGGACTTGTGATTGGCATCTGAGGTGGGGATCAGTGTGTGGGATGGAGTTGTGGACCTGAGGCTTCTGCCCTGACTCAGGTAGGCACTGTCAGACTCAAGCTAAATTCTTGCACATCCATTTGGGGCTGGAGAATCAGAGAAAAGAGAGGATGTGTCTGGTGTCAGCAGAAAAAAAAACCCTTCACATAAATACACATTTACCCTTTGACCTGTGACAGTAGCACTTCTGGGAATCTATCTCAAATAGAAAATGTTGACAATAAAAGGCAGAATTATTTGTAATTACAGAAGATCGCAAAGCCCTCAAATGTCTGTCAATAGTGTATAATGTATGTTATAATTCAGTAGCAAAAATAAAGGAAGAAAATATCTATAAATGAGCATGTGGTGATCTCTTTTTAAGATTTATTTTTATTAACTTGAAAGAGTCACAGAGAATGGGGGGGGGGAGATATTGAAAGAGATCTTCCATCCACTGATCCACTGGTTCACTTCCCAAATGGCCACAATGGGCAGAGCTGAGCTGATCCAAAGCCAGGAGCCTGGAACTTCCAGGTCTCCCACATGGGTTTAGAGGGCCAAGGACTTGGACCGTCTTCTGCTGCTTTCCCAGGTACATTAGCAGAGAGCTGAATCAGAAGTGGAGTAACCAAGACTTGAACCAGTGTCCATATGGGATGCCAGTGCTGCAGGTTGGGGTTTTAACCTGCTGTGCCACAGCACCAGCTCCTGCATAATGATTTCCAAGAAGCATTGTTACTTGAAAAAAGGAGGTATAGGGTAAAGCCACCAATAGTGGGTAAAGCCGCCAATTACAGTGCCAGCATCCCATATGGGCACCAGTTAGAGACCCAGCTGTTCTACTTCCAATCCAGCTCTCTGCTATGGCCTGGGAAAGCAGTAGAAGATCGTCCAAGTTCTTGGGCCCCTGCACCCGTGTGGGAGACCTGGAAGAAGCTCCTGGCTCCTGGCTTCGGATCAGCACAGCTCTGGCCGTTCCGGCCAACTGGGGAGTGAACCAGCGCATGGAAAACCTCTCTGTCTCTCTCTGTCTCTCTGTCTCTGTCTCTGTCTCTCTCTTTCTCTCCCTCTGCCTCTCCTTCTTTCTCTGTGTAACGCTGACTTTCAAGTAGATATATAAATAATATATAAATCATTTTAAAAAAAGGTATGGGAGTATTTGTTCTATGTTACCTTTTGTGTGAGTAAAAGAAAGAATATGGATACACAGATATTTAATTACATTTAAAAGTGGAAGAACAAACCAAGAAACAATTGATAGTTTCCAATTAGGGAGAGGCAAATGGGTCCTAGGAAGTTTCCTGGGTTGTATGATTTTAATTTTGAAATTAGGTACATATTTTACAAAGTGAAAAAGGTGTTAACTCAAAAAAAAAACCCTCGAAAAACTGGGGGGAAAAGCCCTAGAGTAAATATTGCACTACTGGCATAAGACTTCATTAGTTTTCTATCACTCCACAAGGATTGCCACGAATGTAGCAGCTTGAAACACCTATTTATCATCTCAGTTTAGAGAGAATTTCATCTGGACTCAGCTGGGTTTCCTATTCACAGGCTCCCAACACCAGAATCAAACTCTATCCTAAGCAAAGAGTTCAACAAATAGTATTAAAAAATTTGTTTCTCAACAGTCCAGACAAGGGCTGTTTAAAGTCACTACATCTTGAAGGGTTAGTTTCACTTCTTTTTTTTTTTACAGGCAGAGTGGACAGTGAGAGAGAGAGACAGAGAGAAAGGTCTTCCTTTGCCGTTGGTTCACCCTCCAATGGCCGCCGCGGTCGGCGCGCTGCGGCCGGCGCACCGCGCTCGTCCGATGGCAGGAGCCAGGAGCCAGGTGCTTTTCCTGGTCTCCCCATGGGGTGCAGGGCCCAAGCACTTGGGCCATCCTCCACTGCACTCCTGGGCCACAGCAGAGGGCTGGCCTGGAAGAGGGGCAACCGGGACAGAATCCGGTGCCCCGACCGGGACTAGAACCCGGTGTGCCGGCGCCGCAAGGGGGAGGATTAGCCTGTTGAGCCACGGCGCCGGCCTTAGTTTCACTTCTATAGATTACCTTTTAGGTGCTCCATTAGTTATTATAGGTCAGAGAAAACATATGATATTTGTCCCTATGGGACTGGCTTATTTCAATAAGTATGATGTTGTCCAGTTTCATCCATTTTGTTGCAAACAAAAAGGTTTCTCTTTTTTTTACTGCTGTGTAGTATTCCGTGGTGAATATATCCCATAATTTCTTTCTCCAGTCTTCAGTTGACAGGCATTAGGATTGATTCCATATCTTACTTATTGTGAACTGAGCTGTAATAAACATGGGAGTACAGATAACTCTTCCTTATGCTGATTTCATTTCCCTTGGGTAAATTCCCAGGAGTGGGATAGCTGGGTCATATGGGAGGTCTATATTCAGATTTCTGAGGTATCTCCATACTGTCTTCCACAGTGGTTATACCAGTTTACATTTCCACCAACAGTGGATTAGGGTACTTTTTAATCCACGTTCTCATCAACCTTTGATGTTTGTTGATTTCTGTATGTAAGCCATTCTAATTGGGGCGAGGTGAAACCTCATTGTGGTTTTGATTTGCATTTTCCTGATGGCTAGTGATCCTGAGCACATTTTAATGTGTCCTCTTTTGCTTTTTTTAAAAGATTTATTTTTATTAATTTGAAAGACAGAGTTACAGAGAAAGGTAGAGACGCAGAGAGAGAGGTCTTCCATCCAAAGGTTCACTCCCCAGGTGGCCGCAACGGCCGGAGCTGCGCCGATCCTAAGTCAGGAGCCAGGAGCATCCTCTGGGTCTCCCATGTGGGTGCAGGGGCCCAAGGATTTGGGCCATCTTCAATTGCTATCCCAGGCCACAGCAGAGAGCTGGATCAGAAGAGCAGCAGCCAGGACTAGAACTGGCACCCATATGGGATGCCAGAGCTTCAGGCCAGGGCTTTAACCTGCTGTGCCACAGCACCTGCCCCATAATGTGTCCTCTTTTGAAAGATGCCTGTTTAAGTCCTTTGCCCATTTTGTAACTGGATTGTTTGTTTTGTTGTTGAGTTTCTTGATCTCTTTATATATTGGGGTTATTAATCCTTTATCAGTTGTATAGTTTGCCAAAAATTTCTCCCATCTGTCCGTTGCCTCCTCACTTTCCTGAGTATATCTTTTGCAGTGAAAAAGCTTCCCAATTTGATGTAATCTCATTTGTCAATTTTGGCTTAGATTTCCTGGGCCTCTGGGATCTTTTCCAAGAATCCTTTGCCTGTGCCAATGTTTTGCAGGGTTTTCCCCAAAGTTCTGTAATAATTTGATGGTATCTGGTTGCAAATTTAGGTTTTTAATACATTTTGAGTGGATTTTTGTGTAAAGTGTATGGTAGGGGTCTTGCTTCATACTTCTGCATGTGGAGATCCAGTTTTCCCAGCACCATTTTCTGAAGAAAATGCTCCAGGGATTGATTTTAGTTCTTTAGTTGTAGATGCATGGGTTGATTGCTGGCATTTTTATTCTGTTCCTTCAGTCTATCCATCTGCTTTTGTACCAGTACTGTTTTGATTATAACTACCCTGTAGTATGTTTTGAAATCTGGTATTGTGATGCCTCCAGCTTGGTTTTATTGTACAAGATTGATTTAGCTATTTGGTGTCTCCTGCATTTCCATATGAATTTCAGCACCATTTTTTCTATATCTGAGAAGAATGTCCTTGGTAGATTGTTATCACATTGAATCTGCAAATTGCTTTCAGTAGTATGGACATTTTGGTGATATTGATCTTCCAATCCATTAATATGCAAGATTTTTCCATTTTTTCTGTATTCTTCTATTTCTTTCATTAATGTTTTGTAATTCTCATTGTATAGATCTTTGACATCCTTGGTTAAATTTATTCCAAGGTATTTGATCTTTTGTAGCTATTATGAATGGAATTTATCTTAGAAGTTCTTTCTCAGCTTTGGCATTGTCTGTGTATACAAAGGTTATTGATTTTTCTGTGTGATTTTATATCCTGGCACTTTACCAAACTCTTCTAGGAGTTCCAACAGTCTCTTAATGGAGTCTTTTGGATCCCCTATATATAGAATCATATCATCTGCAAATAAGGACAGCTTGACTCTCTCCTTCCCAATTTGTATCCCTTTGATTTCTTTTTCTTTCCTAATGGCTCTGACTAAACTTCCAGGAATATATCAAATATCAATTGTGAGAGTGGGCATCCTTGTCTATTTCTGGATCTCAGTGTGGAAATGCTTCTAACTTTTTCCCATTTAATACAACACTGACTGTGGGTTTTGTCATAAATTACCTTGATCATGTGAGGAATATTCCTTCTGTACACAATTTGCTTAAAGTTTTCATCATAAAAGGGTATTATATTTTATCAAATGCTTTCTCTGCATTATGAAGACAATCTAATGACTTTTGTTCTTCAATTTGTTAATGTGTTGTATTACATTGATTGATTTGCAAATGTTGAACCATCCCTGCATACGTGGGATAAATCTCACTTGGGCGAATGATCTTTCTGATGTGTTGCTGGATTTGATTGGCTAGTATTTTGTTGAAGACTTTTGTGACTGTGTTCATCAGGGAAATTGGTCTGTAGTTCTCTTTCTCTGTTGTATCTTTTTCAGGTATAGGAATTACAATGATGCTGGCTTCATAGAAAGAGTTTGAGAGGATTCCCTCTCTTTCAATTATTTTTTTTAAAAAAGACTGATTTATTTATTTATTTGAAAGGCAGAGTTACAGAGAGGCAGATGCAGAGGGAGAGAGAGGTCTTCCAACTGCTGGATCACTCCCCAAATGGCTGCAATGGCTTGAGCTGAGCCAAACCAAAGCTAGGAGTCAGGAGCTCTTTCTGGGTTTCCCTTGTTTGTGCCAGGGCCCCAGGACTTGAGACATTTTCTACTATTTTTTCCCAGGCCATAGAAGGGAGCTGGACCAGACGCCAAGCAGCCAGGACTTGAACCAGTGCCCATATGGGATGTTGGCACCGCAGGTGGTGGCTTTACCCACTATGCCAAGGGATAAGCCCCTCAATTGTTTTGAATAGCTTGAGAAAAATTGGAGTTAGTTCTTGTTTAAATGTATGGTAGTATTCAGCAGTGAAGCCATCTGGTCCTGGACTTTTCTATGCTGGGAGAGTCTTTATTACTGATTCAATTTCTGTCTTGATTATGGGTCTGTTTAAGTTTTCTATGTCTTCATGGTTCAATTTAAGTAGGTCATATATGCCCAGGAATCTATCCATTTCTTCTAAGTTTCCCAATTTGTTGGCATACAGCTCTTTGTAGTAATTTCTGATGATTATTTTTATTTCTGTTGTGTCTGTTGTTATATTTCCCTTTTCATATCTAATTTTATTAATTTGGATCTTTCTCTCTCTCTCTCTCTCTCTCTCTCTCTCTCTCTCTCTCTTTGGTTAGTTGGGCCAATAGTGTGTCAATTTTGCTTATTTAAAAAAAAAAAACCTCTTCATTTCACTAATCTTTTGTGTTATTTTTTTGTTTATTTCTTCTCTAATTTTATTTCTTTTCTCCTACTAGTTTTGGGTGTGGTTTGCTGTTGTTTCTCTAGGTCATTGAAACGCTTTGATAACTCATTTGTATGGTGCCTTTCTAATTTCTTGATGCAGGCACTAATTGCTAAAAACTTTCTTAGTAACACTGCTTTTGCTGTATCCCATATGTTGTACTGTTGTCTTCTTTCATTTCCAGGAATTTTTTGATATCACTTTTTAAAAAAGATTTATTTATTTATTTGAAAGTCAGAGTTACACAGAGAGAGGAGAGGCAGAGAGAGAGAGAGGTCTTCCATCCGATGGTTCACTCTCCAGGTGGCTGCAACAGCCGCAGCTATGCTGATCTGAAGCCAGGAGCCAGGAGCTTGTTCCAGGTCTCCCACATGGGTGCAGGGGCCCAAGGACTTGGGCCATCTTCTACTGCTTTCCCAGGCCATAGCAGAGAGCTGAATCAGAAATGGAGCAGCCGGGACTAGAACCTATACCCATATGGGATGTTGGTGCTTCAGGCCAGGGCTTTAACCCACTATGCCACAGCACCAGCCCCTTGATATCATTTTTGATTTCTCTAATGACCCACTGTTCTTTCAGGAGCTTGTTGTTCAGTATCCATGTGTTTTAATATGTTCTAGAAATTCCTGAGTGATGATTTCCACCTTCATTCTATTGTCAGAGAAGATGCATGATATGATTTCAATTTTTTTTAATTTGCTGAGACTGGCTCTGTGGCCTAGCATGTGGTCTATCTTAGAGAAAGTTCCATGCACTGGTGACAAGAATGTGTGTTCTACAATAGTAGGATGAAAAGTTCTGTAGATATTTGTTAGGACCAGTTGGTCTGTAGTGCCAATTAACTGTTCTGTTTCCTTATTGATTTTCTGTCTGGTTGATCTGTCTATTGCTGAAAGTGAAGTATTGAAATCCCCCAATACTATTGTATTGGAGTCTAAGTCTCCCTTTAGATCCAGTAACATTTCTTTTAAATAGCCAGGTGACCTGTAATCAGGTACATACATATTTATAATAGTCACATCTTCCTGTTGAATAGATGCCTTGATCATTACAAAGTGCCCTTCTTTGTCTCTTTTAACAGTTTGTGTGTTAAAGTCTATTTTGTCTGATATCAGGATGGCTACACCAGCTCTTTTTTGGTTTCTGTTAGCATGGAATATCTTTTTTCATCCTTTCACTTTCAGTCTGTATGGCTCTTTGTTGGTGAGATGTGTTTCTTGTAGGCAGCAAATAGATGGGTTTTGTTTTAAATCCATTCAGCTAGTCTATATTTTTTAACTGGAGAGTTGAAACCATTTACATTCAAGGTGATTATTAATAAGTAACAACTTGGCCCTATCATTTTCCCATAAATATTCCTATTATTCAATTTGCATTTCTTTTGTATTTTTACTGGGAGATTTTCTCTCTTCACCTTCTTTCATAGTGATGACCATGTTTCTGTGTTTCTGTGTGTAGCACATCCTTAAACATCTTTTGTAAGGCTGGTTGGGTGGTGTCAAATTCTTTCAGTTTCTGTTTGTTATGGAAAGTCTTTATTTCACCCTCATTCATAAATGAGAGCTTTACAGGGTACACTATTCTGGGTTGACAGTTTTTTCTCTTAAGACTTGGAATAAGCTTAAGGGGCTGGTGCAGTGGCGCAGTGAGTTAATGCCCTGGCCTGATGCACTGGCATCCCTATGGGTGCTGGTTTGAGACCCGGCTGCTTGCTCCATTTCCAATCCAGCTCTTTGCTATGGCCCTGGAAAGCAGTAGAAGAAGGCCCAAGTCCTTGGGTCCCTGCTCCCACATGGGAGACCCAGAAGAAGCTCCTGGCTCCTGGCTTCAGATTGGCACAGCTCTGGCAGTTGTGGCCACTTGGGAAGCTAACCATTGGACGGAAGACCCCTCTCTTTCTCTGCTTCTCCTCTCTCTATGTAACTCTGACTTTCAAATAAATAAATAAATATTTTTTTGACAGGCAGAGTGGACAGTGAGAGAGAGAGACAGAGAGAAAGGTCTTCCTTTGTTGTTGGTTCACCCTCCAATGGCTGCCACAGCTGGTGCGCTGCGGCCAGCATACTGCACTGATCCGATGGCAGGAGCCAGGTGCTTCTCCTGGTCTCCCACGGGGTGCAGGGCCCAAGCACTTGGGCCATCCTCCACTGCACTGCCTGGCCACAGCTGAGAGCTGGCCTGGAAGAGGGGCAACTGGGACAGAATCCGGTGCCCCGACCAGGACTAGAATCCAGTGTGCTGGCACCGCAAGGCAGAGGATTAGCCTAGTGAGCCGCGGCACAGGCCTAAATAAATATATTTTTTAAAAAGACTTGGAATATGTATCTCCATTCTCTCATAGCCTGTAGAGTTTCTGATGAGAAGTTTGCTGTGAGTCTAATTGGAGATCCTCTGAAAGTAATCTGGTGTTTCTCTCGTGCACATTTTAGAATCCTTTCTTTATGCTTTACTGTGGAGAGCTTGACTACGATGTGTTGTGGGGAAGATCTTTTCTGGTCGTGTCCATTAGGAGTTTTTTGTGCTTCCTGTGCTTGGATGTTCCTTTCTTTCTCCAAATTAGGGAAGTTTCCTGTAATTATTTCATTAAAATTGCTTTCTATTCCATTCTGTCTTTCCACACCTTCAGGAACTCCTAAGACCTGTATGTTAGGTCGTTGGATAATATCCCATAAATCTCTGACGTTATATTTAGTTTTCCTCTTTCTTTTTCTTCTTCTAGTTTTTTTTTTTTTTTTGGTCTGATTATAAAATTTCCAGAGATTTGTCTTCTAACTTGGATATTCTTTCCTCTGCCTCACTGAGTCTGTTGTTAAAGTAACTTTCCTCTGTATTTTTTTATTTGTTCTATTGAATTCATTTCTTTCTTTTCTTTCTTTTTTTTTTTTTTTTTTTGACAGGCAGAGTGGATAGTGAGAGAGAGAGACAGAGAGAAAGGTCTTCCTTTTGCCATTGGTTCACCCTCCAATGGCTGTCGCGGCCGGCGCGCTGTGGCCGGCGCACCACGCTGATCAGATGGCAGGAGCCAGGTGCTTCTCCTGGTCTCCCATGGGGTGCAGGGCCCAAGCACTTGGGCCATCCTCCACTGCACTCCCGGGCCACAGCTGAGAGCTGGACTGGAAGAGGGGCAACTGGGACAGAATCCGGCGCCCCGACTGGGACTAGAACCCGGTGTGCTGGTGTTGCAAGGCAGAGGATTAACCTATTGAGCCACGGCACCGGCCTTGAATTCATTTCTAATATCTCATTTTGATTTCTCTTTAAAATCTCAATTTCATTGGAAAAATTTTATTCTTGTCATGTACAGTTTTCTTTAGTTCATGAATTTGCTTCTGATTAGGTCTAAGCAACCCTAAAATCAATATTTTGAATTCCATTTCTGGCATTTCATCGATCTCTGCATCTTCACATTCTAGTATTGACATGTTGTGTTCTTTTAGGGTTGTCATGTTGTCTTCCTTATTCTTTTTTGTTGAATTGATGCATTTATTATGAGGCATTTGTGGTGATACATGTTTTTTTCCCCTGTGATGGCTTTTATCTTTGAACTACGCTTCTGTGGATTAGTGTATTGTCTGATCTTTCATTGAATACCCAGAGGCCTGTGCTGCGTGTGGCCTGGGAGCTCTGTCAGTGCTCTAGGGTGGGGGGAGTGTCCAAGGTGACACCCAAATTGGGTGTGGTAGGTCTTTTTTTTTTTTTTTTTAATCAGAATGGAGGCTTGTTCTGCTCTGTTGGTGTATTCTCACGCTCACCTCATGTCCTCAAGGGAGACCAATGCCTGGGCACTAGCCCTGGGTACAGTTTTCAACTGTGTTGCCACAAGAACCACACAAAGGATCCACACAGTTCTAGGTGTGAACACGGATCCTGCAGCAGTGACCCTCAGCAGGGGATCAGGGAGCCCTGAGCATGCGGAGCCACCCACAGTGACTGTCTACAGTCCCAGCCACACCCTGCACCCTCCCATGCAGCCACAGTGTTTTCACAATCCCAGCACACAAGCCTCCCACAGTCACAAGACCCAGACCCCATCAATTCTCCCAGCCAGACTCAGTCAACTTCTCTAGGCTCATTGCTTGGTATGCAGACATGAGTTGGCGCAGCTGTTGTGTATGTCCAAAACAGCTCCTGCCCACTCTTGGCTAGTTACAGGATGTCAGTGCTGGGTGGTCAGGGAGAGAGAAACACGCCCCCTTTTTTCCTCTAGGTTGGCAAGTACAGTGTCCCCCACAGAGCTCCAAGCTGGGCCCACGCCAGGCTTTCCCTGCAGTTTTATCGCCAGTGGCTTGGGCTGCTGTAGACTGGTCTCATCTTACTCCAACGCTGGTGCTGAGGCTCTCGGCTGCTGGGGTCCTGATCTATGATGTCCGCACAGTGTCCCCCCAATTTATATGGAGTTTCCTTTGCCATTTTCTCCTTAACCCTTCCCTGAGATTGCATTCTACCCACTTTTTTAAACTATCTTCCCCTAGACTAGAGCAGTAAGTTCCCCCAAAATAACTTTTCAAAGTGGAAACATGAACAACCAAAGAAGACACAGATATGTCTTTGTGTGCAGTTATTTTATTCAGCTTTAGAACTCAAGAGCCCTTATTGTAAGAAGCATAGGAAACTCATACCTCTCTATTCTTACTGCCATTATCTTTGCTTTAAAAAAAAAAAAAAAAGTCCCTCATGCCCTCATGCATGGCCCTTGAAGGAGTAATTACGGTTCTCACGGCAGTTCCCAGGTTGGAAGTCCAAAGACTTGGCTTCTGCTGCTGACACTGCCCAGACTTGCTGATGGTGGCTACTCCACAGTGAGGCAAAGATCCTCGGCTTGCAGCGCGGGCATCCCATACGGGTACTAGTTTGAGTTCTGGCTGCTCCACTGCAGTGGAGGATGGCCCAAGTCCTTGGGCCCCTGCACCCAAGTGAGAGACCTGGAAGAAGCTCCTGAATCCTGGCTTCAGATCAGCTCAGCTCCAGCCATTCACTTGGGATGCCCACATGGAGTCTGCAGTCCCCGGCTTCATCCTGGCCCACCTAGTGCCGGCATTTGGGAAGTGAACCAGCAGATGAGCACTCTCTGGCTGTTTCTTTGCCTTTCAAATTCATAAAATAAAGGACAAAAATGACCAAGTCAGATCCTGTTGAGGAAAGGGGTTGAAGAGCTCCAGACTCCCCAGGCTGACTGACAGAGAGAAATGCCAGCTAGGTTGGCACAGGGAGCCCAGGAGATCCAGTTCCCCAGGGTGGAGGCACATACCGGGACTGGGAGAATCTGCCTCAGGTTGTTCCGAGGGAAGAGACAATGGTTAATAGCTGAGCGTTGAGAGGCAGTCACCCTGCTAACCCTCAGATCAGGGCCACTTTAATTTTGTGATTGGTTTGTGAGAGGAACGAAGACTGGACTCAGTGAGCCTTATCTAGCAAGACTGCTAGAGCCATGAGTTGACAGCTTGGTGCCGGGGGAGGGGAGGATTGCTACTGGGAGGTGGTGCAGCCATTAGGAGATGGGGCCTGTGGGACCATTGATTTGCCTCAAGAGAAGCTGGTTGTGAGAGCCTGGGGGAGCCCAGCAGCTCTCTCCGCTTCCTGGCTCTCTGCGTGATCCTTTTCCCACACATGCTCTGTGCTTGCTGTCCCTCTGCCTGAGACTTGACCCTCCAAAACTGTGAGCTAAATAAACCCTTTCTCTCTTTTCAAGATTAAAAAAATCTATGTATTTGAGCTGCATAGTTACAGACAGAGAGAAAGGTCTTCCATCCACTATCCATTTACTCTCCAAATTGCCACAATGGCAGCAGAGAGCTGGATGGGAAGTGGAGCAGCTGGGACTTGAACTGGCATTCATATGGCATGCTGGCACTGCAGGCTGATGCTTAACCTACCATGCCACAGAGCCAGCCCTGAACCCTTTCTCTTTACAAAGCTAATTGCCTCGGGTCTTTGCTGGCATGAAAAGCAAACTAATAGTCATTTTAAACTTGAAAGCATGCTTGTTGCTTGGAGGATTTGTTCTTTAGTTCTCTTTATTTTCCCTCAGTTTATTGGGAATTTTATTTTGAAATTATCCATGAGACTTATTTCTATTAGGAAAGTGAGGGGGGGGGGGGACATTTTTCTCTCCCCTTAGGACAAAGGAGCAGAGGGCCCCTAGTGGTCAATGTTGGAGCTGCAGCCACACCTGCAGAAGGCCGGCTGGGCCAGCTTGCTGCTGGCCAGCCAGAGTCCTCAGAGAGCTGGCGCTGGGTTCCCTATAATCTTGGTAAAATGGGGCCGGGGTGGGGACAAGCAGAAGGGGTAATGTAAGAGAAGAAAAGCAAATAGAGGTTTAAAAAACACACGGTATGTTCAGTATTTACTTTTCACAAATATTTACAATATTCTCTGTGAAAATGTAACTTGTTTTTCTAACCAGAGTAATTGAGAATACTGAAGCATTTTTTATTGATACAAATAACACAGTTTTTACAGAAAACTAATGCTGCTGAAAGAACTGTTCCAGTTTCGGTTTGAATAATGGCCTATGTCACACAGATTTGGATCGAGTCAAACTGTAAATGTCTCATGGCAGATTGCAGTGTTCTGCTGTATGATTGTACTAACATCAGAAATGGACGCCATGGTGCAGTAGGCTAAGCCTCCACCTGTGGCATCCCATATAGGCACCAGTTCAAGTCCTGGCTGCTCCACTTCTGATCCAGCTTTCTGCTATGGCCTGGGAAAGCAGTAAAAGATGGCCCAAGTGCTTGGGCCCCTGCACCCACTTGGGAGACTTGAAAGAAACTCCTGGATCCTGGCTTCAGATAGGCCCAGCTCTGGCCGTTGTGGCCAATTGGTGAGTGAACCAGTGGATGGGAGACCTCTCTCTCTCTCTCTCTCTCTCTCTATCTCTATCTCTATCTCTATCTCTCTACCTCTCCTCTTTATGTGTAACTCTGATTTTCAAATAAATAAATAAATTTCAAAAAGAAAGACCATAGAATGACTGGACATTGGATTATAGCACTGAATGACAGAGAGTGATAGCAATTGGCCTGGAAAGATTTTCACAATATATACTGTTTTTAAAAATATAGGAATGGCTGGTGCCTCAGCTCAATAGGCTGATCCTCCGCCTGCAGCGCCGGCACACCAGGTTCTAGCCCCGGTCAGGGCACTGGATTCTGTCCCAGTTGCTCCTCTTCCACGCCAGCTCTCTGCTGTGGCCCAGGAGTGCAGTGGAGGATGGCCCAAGTGCTTGGGCCCTGCACCCCATGGGAGACCAGCAGAAGCACCTGGCTTCTGGCTTCAGATCAGCGCAGTGCGCCGGCCGCAACGCGCTGGCCGCAGCAGCCATTGGGGGGTGAACCAACAGAGAGACCTTTCTCTCTGTCTCTCTCTCTCACTATCCACTCTGCCTGTCAAAAAATTAAAAATAAAAAAAAAAAATAGGAAGTAGGGGCTGGAGCTATGGTGTAGTGGGTAAAGCTGTCTCCTGCAGTACTGGCATTGAGTCCCGGCTGCTCCACTTCTGACCCATATCTTTCTTATGGCCTGGGAAAGCAGTGGAAGATGGCCCAAGTGCTTGGGTCCTTGCACCCACTGGGAGATCTGGCAGAAGCTCCTGGTTCCTGGCTTCAGATCAGCCCACCTCCGGCCATTGCAGCTATTTGGGGGAGTGAACTAGTGAATAGAAGACCTCTCTCCCTCTCTCTCTCTCTCTCTCTGCCTCTGCCTCTCTAACTCTGTCTTTCAAATAAATAAATAAATCATATATATATACACAAAAATACACATATAAATACTATATATATATATATATATATACACATAGCAAGGGTCTGCTGTTGTGGTGTAATGGTGTGAGGAGTCAGACTGGCTAATAGATTGGTCTTGGCGGAAATGGAGGGTGCAAAATGCTTGCTTCCCCAAAAAATTATCTTTAGCAAGGGCAAAAGTGCCTGCCCCACTCCTTGGGAGCTACCAGGTTTTACCATGAGACTAGCTAGGGAATGGCGATTCCATCCTTCCGAGCTCACAGCTCACTGTGAAAACAAGTTACCGGGGCCGGCGCTGTGGCATAGTGGCAGGGCCACTGCCTGCAGTACCCGCATCCCATATGGGCGCCGGTTTTGTGTCCTGGCTGCTCCTCCTCTGATCCAGCTCTCTGCTGTGGCCTGGGAAAGCAGTAGAAGATGGCCCAAGTCCTTGGACCCTTGAACCCAAGTGGGAGACCCGGAAGAAGCTCCTGGCTTCAGATTGGCCCAGTTCTGGCTGTTGTTGCTATTTGGGGAGTGAACCAGTGGATGGAAGACTTCTCTCTCTGCCTCTGCTTCTCTGTAACTCTTTCAGATAAATAAATTAATCTGAAAGGAAGGAAGGAAAGAAGGAAGAGAGAGGGAGAAAGAGAGAGAGAGAGAGAGAGAGAAAGGAAGAAAACAAGTTACGTATCCCACCCCTCAGGTGGCATTTTTGTTTAATCATGAACAAGCCAGACAGGGCAAAGAAGGTTACAGATCAGGTCTTTTAATGGGTTTTGTCCCCACCTTGTTACTGATCATCAAGTTGATTGTCACGTTTTTATTTTCTTTCTTCCCCAAAATTGTGTTTAAAAACCCTGCAACCCCCAGCCCCTTTGGTATCGCCTCTCTTGGAGCCCCTCCTGGCCACTCCGCAGCAGGTCTCTGACTTAAATAAATCCTGCTTTTAAGTAAGTCTTGTTTTTCTCTCTGACTTGTCCGCCTGGAAATTCTTCTTCCATGTGAGACAAAGAGTCGAGGTAATCTTTTCTCTGCCCCGTTTCACCTGTAACAGTGGGTGAAGCCCCCGTCCACAGTGCTGGCATCCCATATGGGCACCAGGTCATGTCCTGGCTGCTCCATTTCTGATCCAGCAGAATGTGCCTGGAACAGCAGCAGAAGATGGCCCGGGTCCTTGAGCCCCTGCACCCATGTGGGAAACCTGGATGAAGCTCCTGGATCCTGGCATCAGCCTGGCTCAGTCCTGGCCATTGAGGCCATTTGGGGAGTGAACCAGCAGATGGAAGATCTCTCTCTCTCTCTCTCTCTCTGTCTCTCTCTGTCTCTGCCTCACTGTCTCTGTCTCTCCATCTCTTCCTCTCCTCTCTCTCTGTAAATGCTGCCTTTCAAATAAATAACAACAAATCTTTTTAAAAATGCAGCAATAGCTTAAAAAAGATATTTTGGAAGAGTATGTGAGGGCACTTCAAAACATTTGTGGAGGGCCAGGCATTTGGCCTGGTGGTTAAGATGTGGGTTAAAAAACTCACATCCCACAATCAAGTGCCTGGGTTGGACCCCTGGCTTAAGTTTCTGACTCCAACTCTCTGCTAATGCAGACCCTGGGAGGAAGCCAGTGACTGCCCAGTTAGTTGGAACCCTGCCTCCCACGAGAGACCTTTATTGCCTTTCCTGCTCCCAGCTTTACCACTGAACCTTTGCAGGCACTGGGGAGTATTTATTGGGACTGATGTTGTGACACAGTGGGTTAAGCTCTTGCTTGCAACACCAGCATCCCATATCACAGCACTGGTTCCAGTCTCCACTACTACGCTTCTGATCCTGCTTCCTGCTAATGCTCCTGGGAAAGCAGTGAATGATGACCCAAGTGCCTGGGCCCCTACCACCTATGTGAGAGACCTGGATGGAGTTTTCGGGCTCCTGGCTTTGGCCTGATTCACCTGCCATTGCAGCCATTTGGGGACGGAACCAGTGGATGGAAGATTTCTGTCCTTGTCACATTGCTTTTCAAATAAAAACATAAATCATTAAAAAATAAAAATACAATGTAATCTATAGAATTCTACCTATAGTATCATGGTAAATATTAAAAGATTAAGTATACAAATGGAAAGTTCCAGAAAGTGGCAAATGCAAGTGAGATTTGATTTCATTTTTTAAAAAGATTTATTTATTTATTTGAAAGGCTGAAGTTACATAGAGACAGAGACAGAGACAGAGAGAGAGAGAGAGAGATCTGCCATCCACTGGTTCACTCCCCAAATGGCTGCAAGAGCCAGAGCTGGACACAAGACAGGGAGACACAGAGAGAGCTTTCATCAGTTGTTTCCCTCTCTGGATGCTGGCAATGGCCCAGGGGTTAAAGCTGGGAGCCAGGAGCTCAATCTAGGTCTTCCTTGTGGGTGGCACGATCTCAACTACTTGATCCACCAGCAACCACCTCTCAGAGACTGAAATTAGTAAGAATCTAGAATTGAGAGCTGGAGCCAGGAATTGAACCCAGACACTCTGATGGGGAAGGTGGGATCTTGTGCGCTAGGATGAATGCCTGCCCTGCTTTGATTGTTTTGTGAAGACAAAAGTTTAGTGTCTTCTTGGAGTTGTTTTTTTTTCATATGGAACCTGTCATTATATAGGGCTTTTAAAATTTGTTTTTGGAGGAAGCAGGAACAGAAACCACTGCTTTAGACTCTGATGAGGAAGGTTTGCTCACTCATACTGAGTAGTGAGAAGAATTTACAGCCAATACTCTCTTGAGCTCAGGTTTCTATACTATTAATTGGGAGCTTTTTAAAAAAAAATTTTTTTTTGAGAGAGAGAGAGAGAGAGAGAGAGAGAGAGAGAGAGAAAGTGGCCCAGGCTAGGCCAGGCTGAAGCCAGGAGCCAAACAACATGTGGGTCTCCCATGTAGGTGGCAAGAGCCTACATACGGGGCCACCCTCTGCTGCCTATCCCAGGTGCTGTAGTGGGGAGCAGGATCAGAGTGGAGCAGCCAGGACTCCAACCAGCACTAATATGGCTAACCAGCTGTGCCACAACTCTGGCCCCACACTTGTGATTTTTTTAAAGTTTTATTTATTTATTGGAAAGTCAGAGTTACAGAGTGAGAGAAGGAGAGACAGAGGGAGAGATCTTCCATTTCTCCCAGTGATCTTTCATCACTGCCTAGATGGCTGCAATGGCCAAGGCTGGGCCAGGCTGAAGCCAATAGCCAGAAGCTTCATCAAGGTCACCTGTGTGGTTGGCAGGGGCCTGAGCACTTGTGTCATCCTGCACTCCTTTTCCCAGTCCATTAGCAGGGAGCTGGATCAAAAGTGGAGCAGCCAGGACAGGAACCGGTGCCCATATCGAACGTTGGCATTGCAGGCAGCGGCCTCTACACTTGGGATCTTGAGATATTTGACCTCTTTAAGCTCTGCTTTCTTCAGCTATAAAGTGGGGCTAGTAATTGTTCCCATCTTATGGGTACAGGGCTTTGTACAGTCTGCACACAGCGAGCTCCTAAGGAGTTAATTATTTGTGGCAGATTAATGCACTGAGGTATGTATTTGTAGTTTATTTTTATTTATACTGCTATGGGAATATTAAAAAAAAAACTCTCTGTATTGTGCTGTTGGTATATTCCCTCCCCCTATTCCAAAAGGGTTGCGTTGGTTCTGTGCACCGATGCTTTGCAGGAGATTTGTATTGCTTGGTGGGAGGAACACAAAGCAGCCAGACTGCAATTTCTCCAACATCAGAAGGGCTGTGGGAGTTGGGGGAACTGTGATAAAGACATTCCACTCAGTTCAGGTGTTTGGGCACAAGGGGTTAAGCTGCTGCTTGTTGATTGAGTCTGAGTTGCTCTGCTTTGGATGCAGCTTCTTGCTAATGCACCTGGGAAGGCAACCAATGGTGGCCTAAGTACCTGGGACCCTGGCATCCATATGGGAGACCTGGATGGAGTTCCAGGCTCCTGGCCTTAGCCTGGCCCAGCTCCAGCCATTGTGGCCATCCTCCACTGCTTTCCCAGGTGCGTTAGCAGAGAGCTGGATCAGAAATAGAGCAGCCAGGACTTGAACCTGCTCCCATATGGGATGCCAGTTTTGCAAGTAGTGGCTTTATCTGCTATGTCAAAATGCTGGCCTGTCAAAAATTCTTTTCTTGTGCTAAGTAAAACTAGGACCTCTGATCCAGCCATCTATAGTAACATCCCTACTCTATTTTTCTAAGGCTGTGAGTTGGATTTAATTTGTTTGAGACAATAGGTAGGCTGTATCTTTTTTTTTTTTTTTTTTTTTTAGATTTATTTATTTGAAAGGCTGAGTTAGAGAGAGAGAGAGGGAGAGAGATATCTTCCATCCAGTCGTTTACTCCTGAAATGGCCACAATGACTGGGGTTGGGCCAGGCCAAAGCCAAGAGCCTGGAAATCCAACTGGGTCTCCCACGTGGGTGCAGGGGTCCAAGTCAGCTGTCCTCCACTGTTTTCCCAGGTGCGTTAGCTGGGAGCTGGATGGGAAGTGGAGCAGCTGGGACTCGAACCAGTGCCCATACGGGATGCCCGCCTTGCAGATGGCAGCTTAACCTGCTGTACCACAATGCCAGTGCTCTTAGGTTATCTAATGTGGATGCAAACACCTATCACATTCTCCTTTATTGATTTGCTTCCTTACTGTGTGATGCGGGGGGTACAGGTTATCTAATTCACTCTCAGCTTCCCGGTCTATAAAATGAGTGGTGATAACCCTCAGCTTGTGGAGTGGCTGCAGGGAAGGTTGAGTGAGAGATTCCATATGGTGTCTGTGACTGTCTACGACTGACCACGTCCCTGGCCCTGACCTCATTTTCTCAGGCCTTCTCAGCTCTTGACCTCTGAACGCGATGCTCTGGTACTTGCGACAATTCTTCCACCTCTGCCATCTGAATCCGAGTTTGCTCATCAGTCCTAGCACTAGCACTGCCCATTTCCTAACCACTAGGCATGGTCCTTTCTCTGAGCTCCAGAGGCATTTACCCTGCTCATTCCTTGTTCACACAGCAGACATTCTGAGGACCCCCTGGAGCTGCAGGCACACTGGGTGATTGTCAGTGTCCCCACAGAGCTCACATACACGGATTGGCTCCACGCCTTTTTATATGCAGGTGTCTCCTCTCCTCAATTCTTTTTTTTTTTTTTTTTCTAATTGTATTGGGGAGTGGTGGGTTAAGCCACCACATGAAATGCTGACATTCCATATTGGCACCGGTTTGAATCCCGGTTGCTTCCTCCAATCCAGCTCCCTGCTAATGCACCTGGGGAAGCTGCACAAGATGGCCTGGGAGCTTGGGCTCCTGCACCCAGGTGGAAGAACCAGAATGAGTTTCTGGCTCCTGACTTCAACTTGGCCCAGCATGGCTGTTGTGGCCATTTAGGGAGTGCCCCAGCACATGGAAGATCTCTCTCTCTCTCTCTCTCTCTCTCTCTCTCTCCATCTTTCTCTGTAACTCTGCCTTTCAAATAAATAAATAAATATTTTTAAAGAAAAGTTTATTGGGACTGATGTTATGGTGCAGTGGGTTAAGCAACCACCTTCAATGCTGGCATGCCTGTGAGTGCTGGATTGAGTCCCAGCTCCACTTCCAATCTAGCTCCCTGCTAATTCACCTAGGAAAGCAGCAGAGGATAGCCCAAGTATTTGGGCCCCTGCCAACCCTGTGGGAGACCCAGCTGGAGTTCCTGGTGCCTCACTTCCACCTGGACCAGCCATGGCCATTGTGATCATTTGGGGAATGAACCAGCAAATGGAAGATTTCTGTCTCTTCCTCTCTCTCTCACTCTACCTTTCAAATAAATAATTAAATCTTAAGAAAAAGAAAAAAGTAACTATTTTCATCTACTTGAAAGACAGATAAAAGGAGATCTTTCATCCGTTGGTTCACTCCTAAATGGGTGGCTGAAGCCAGGACTTAGGGACTCCACTGGGTCTCCCATGCGGCAGGCAGAGCCCGAAGCACTTGCAGCATCACCTGCTGCCTCTCAGCAGACATTACAGTGGGATACGTTAGCGGGAAGTTGGATCAGAAGCTGAGCAGCTGGGTTGCGATCCCCAATACTCTAGGATACAGGTGTTCCAAGTAGGTGCTTAATCCTTGGCACAACACCCACTCTTCCTTTCCCCAGTTCTGCACTATCTGCTTCCTAAAGCCATTAGTATTATCTTTTTGCCTAGAATTTTACAGCAGTTCCTTGAGAATGGAAGACATGCAATGTGTTGCTATGCTGCATGAGTGTGCCTTATGCAAGCTGCCCCTCCTTCTCCTTATGTCCGAACCTAAATTCCCCCTGGGGGTCATAAACTCTAAAGCAGCTGCTCCTGGGTGCTGAGGTCCATATCTCTCTTCTCTATCCTTAGCCCAGCCCAAACCAAGCTCATTCATGTAGGAGTAGAGGGAATAATAGCATCTTCATGTGCTAGCTTCCTGAGGACTACACTGTGGTCCTTTCCAACTGGGCATCTGGGATTCTTGAAGAAGCGCACACCCTGGGGCCCACTTTTAATCTGCTCTGTCACCTGACCTGACTCTAGGGCTGCTGTTAGATCCCTAGCGGAACAGCAAGCTAAGTTCCTGGGGATTCCTTGAGCTCTGCTTTGGGATCAAATAATAGTACTGGCATCTTCTCCACATTTGCTTCTTAACTAACTTTCCTGCTCAGAAAACAGAGTGGTGTGTTTGAACACTTTCAACTGCTATAAAAATTGGTATTTGTGGAGACGGCATTGTGGTGTAGTGGGTTAAGCTGCCACCTGCAGAGCCAGCATCCTGTATGGGCACCAGTTTGAGTCCTGGCTGCTCCACTTCTGATCCAGCTCCCTGCTAATGTGCCCGGGAAAGCAGTGGAAGATGGCGCAAGCACTTGGGTCCCTGTGCCCATGTGGGAGACCTGGAAGAAGCTCTTGGCTCCTGGCTTCAGACTGACCCATATCCAGCCATTGAGGCCACTTGGGGAAATGAGCCAGTGAATGAAAAACCTCTCTCTCTCTCTTCCGGCCTCTGCCTCTCACTCTCTGTAACTCAGCCTTTCAATTTAAATAAATAATTCTTTAAAAAAAAAAAACAACAACAACAACCAGATATTTGTGTATCAATGGTTTCCGAAGGGACTTCCACAGGAGCAAGCTACAGCAGATAATACTGTTTTGGATTATTACTATTCCTATTCTGTTATAGAAAAGACATAATGAAACCTTGTCTAGAGTTGAACAGCCAGGATGTGGCAGATTCAGGAAACTGGAGCCTGCTGACTTCAATTCTTCACATTACATCACACAGTATATGTATAAGAACTTTCCCTGAAGTCAACCTCAGCTAGCCCACAAGCATTTGGTTAGCATTTAGGGAGGGAAGAGCCTGCCATTTCTTGACAGACCTAGCTTATAGTCAAGCTGACGTAATCGCCCTTGGTTTCAAACACCGCCCCCACCATTTATTTGGGGAGGAACCAACAACGCCCAGGTTTAATGCCAGATGTGCTTTTCAGTAGTTAAAAAAGAGGTATTTCTTAGAGGGATACTTAAAGGGAAAGAGATTAGGAAACTTCCTTTGCTGTTACAATCATGTTGATTTCCTTAATTGTGCCTTGATTGGAAAGTACTTATAAACTGAATTGCGCTTCGGGAGATATCAATTAGCTCCAGCTCTGTTAGGAAAAGATAATGGTTTTCAAGCTCGTGTAATAATAAAACCCAGCATCATCAGGGCCTCTTTGCTTGCTCTGCAACGGAAGACAGCTGCACCCTCTGAGGATTTGCAGAACTGGCCTCTGCTTCTTTACTGGGTCACCTCATGTCCAAGGCACGCCAGGCGTGAGAGCGGGCACTGCTTCTTAGTTTTTTAAAAATAAATTTGTAAACGATTAGCTTCTCTCGGCACCTCAAATCCTTGGAGTCCTTTTCTCTACTTCTCCCAATCCTGTGCCCTGGCTAAAATATTCATATCCTGGGGCTGGTGCTGTGGTGTAGCGGATGAAGCCGCTGCCTGCAGTGCCGGCGTCCCCTATGGGCACCGGTTCCGAGTCTCAGCTGCTCCACTTCCGATCCAGCTCTCTGCTATGGCCTGGGAAAGCAGTGGAGGATGGCCCAAGTCCTTGGGCACCTGCACCCACAAGGGAGACCAGGAAGAAGCACCTGGCTCCTAACTTCACATTGGTGTAGCTCTCTGGCCATTGTGGCCTCTGGGGAGTGAGTGAACCAGTAGATGGAACACCTCTCTTTCTCTCTCTGCCTCAACCTCTCTGTAACTCTGCCTTTCAAATAAAATAAATAAATCTTTAAAAATATAAAATGTTCATATCCTGATTCCTATTAGGCTCCCTTTTGGAGGAACTGTATCTTGCTCTGAATTCTCATTCTCTACCCTTCCACCTCCCCCAACATCTGAAATCTCCCTATATATTTTAGGTGAGTATTTTAGGGATGAGGGAGTTTACTGAAGGAATGTTACAAGTAGATCCTTGTTTCCACTGAGCTCTTGGGTGGGAAGGAACAGAGACTCCATCCCAGTTTTCTCAAGCTCCAAGGGGCTTGATGTGAGGGTACACAGCAGCACCAGGGAAGAGCAAGTTCAGCTCAGTGTCTGAGTGGTCCCTGGTCTCCCCGTGAGTGGCTCTCCTGTTGGTAATGGATGCTTCCTTTCTTCTGTCTGTCTGATGCATTGATGCTGTGACTTCCCTGGGACAACAGTTCTCCGTGGGTGGGCTCCTGCCTTCCTCTCTGTACTGTGCTTTCTCTTTATGGAGAGATTAATGGGAAATTGGAAGTTGTTGGAATTGAGGTAAGAGAATGAGTGAAATAAATGGACCCAAGAAGATATGAAGGAGGGTTTGTGTCATCATGGTGTCATCCACTGTATAAAGACAGCCTGGGAGAGCTGTGGTTTAGTGCAGTGAGGTTCATTTGGATGATGGGACCATGCTGCTAAAACCCAAAAAGCAACTATTTTGCTGCTCATCCTTCCCCATATAACTCAGAAAATTGGACAGGGTAGATCCCTGGGTGGTTTTTATCTGTATTTGTGCAGACCCAGCCCCACTTCTCCCCTGTGTGAGTTCTAGGTTATCCTTTATTCACCATGGGGATCCTGGAAGAATCCAGTGAGCTGAGTTCCGGGCTGACTTTTCCTGACACTTGGAAGGTCCCTGCATTCCAATACTCCCATCATCTGTGCAGGGGAAGCAAAACACATTTAAAATGCTTTCCAAATTATTTTGTTATTAGAAATGGTTTCATTGTTGAGATTTTAGAATAGCTGAGTTTTAGAAATCTCTTGGAATATATAATGGAATTATTTTTCTACGGATATTAAACTTTCATTAGCTGCATATTTATAGATAACCAAAACCAAAAACACAACAACAAAAATCCCGTAATGAAACAGACCTCTAATGGTTTTTAAGTAATAATGATTGATGCTGGTGGGTTAGAGCTTCCCAGACTACCTGCGGTTCACCACACTTTTTTCTGTTTTTTAAGGATTTATTTATTTATTTGAAAGAGTTACAGAGAGAGAGAAAGAGAGAGAGAGAAGGAGAAACAGAGAGAAAGAGAGATCTTCCATCTGTTGGTTCACTCCCCAAATGGCCAGGGCTGGGCCAGGTCTCAGCCAGGAGCCAGGAGCTTCTTCCGGGTCTCCCACGTGGGTGCAAGGGCCCAAGGACCTGGGCCATCTTCCACTGCTTTTTCAGGCTATAGCAGAGAAGGATGGGAAGTGGAACAGCCGGGAATAGAACCAGTGCCCATATAGGATGCCATATGGGCCATGGCTTTAACTGTGCCACAGCGCCAGCCCTGACACCACACTCTTCTCACCTTCACAAAAGGGCCAGAGACTCCTTTTTTCTTGTCCTTCTTTCAAGTGAGAATGTTATCACTGTTCTACTACAATCAGTAGCTCCTTTCTCTGAATTCTCACAGCACCTCCTAACTTCCTACATGTGTTTAATAGTGTTAGTGGCATCATGTATGTCTGCGGTTTCTATGTGCAGAAGTAAATTCCTTAAGAGGAAGGACCTTGTCCTATTCACTGTCGATTCCTTGGCATTTGGGTTAGTTCTTGAGTAAGCATGCAAGCATATTGTTATGAAGAAAGGTTACTCCTGGTACCCCCCATGTGCTTTTCTGCGTGTGCCCATTTTCCCTCCTACTTTTCCACCATGCACAGAGCAGTATCTGGTCCTTAACAGAAGCCATGAGTATGCAGTCCCTACACTGATGGTGGACTGAAGTGTTTAATTCCTGGATACTTTTCAAGGCTCCTGTGAACGGCTCTTTGCCCAGGGCTCCACTAACTCACAAACCACTCTCTTCACCCCTTGTTCTTAGGAAGCTTCCTAGGCCTATTTCAGAACCCAGTAAGGATTCCCAACTGCTGTCTCCTCTATTGGTTTTGAGATACCACAATTCCTTTTGAGAATTAAAAAAAAAAATCAGACACCTCGTGAAAACAGGGAGTCAGAGAGTGCTTTTTTTCAGACATGATTGGAAAATAAAGTGAGTCAAAGCATTCCGAGGTCTTTATGTTTGTGGGGTTGGGAGAGTAGCATACCTTGAGCGTCTGTAATCTGAAAGTCCAAAATCTGGAATGCTTCAAAACCTCAGTTTTTCTGAGCACTGGATCTCATGTGACAAGTAATGGTCAAAACACAAATATGCCAAAATAATTGTATAAGGTGTACGTGAAACATGAATGAATTTTCCACTTAGATCTGGGTCCCATTCCCAAGATATTTCAACATGTAATACAAATATTCCAAAATCTGAAACACTTGCAGTCCCAAGTATTTTGTATTTTATATATTTATTATTTTATAAGATTTTATTTATTTTTTTGACAGGCAGAATGAGAGAGAGAGAGAGAGAGAGAGAGAGAGAGAGAGAGGGCTTCTGTCTGCTGGTTCACTCCCCAAATAGCTGTGATGGCCAGAGCTGGGCTGATCTGAAGCCAGGAGCCAGGAGCTTCTTCCTGGGCTCCCACTGGGTGCTGCTGGAGCCCAAGGACTTGGGCCATCTTCCACTGCTTTCCCAGGCCATAGCAGAGAGCTGGACTGGAAGAGGAGCAGCCGGGACATGAACTGGTGCCCATATGGGATGCTGGCATTGCAGGCAGAGGCTTAACCTGCTGCACCACAGTACTGGTCCCCCTTGTATTTTGGATAAGGTATACTTAACCTATAATAGAGATTAAGTAGGCTTTCTTAACTAGGCATCTGAAAAATTTCAGGGGAACCACTAAATGTATGAAAAGGGAAGACAAAAGCTGAATTGTTGGATTAGAGACTGTAAGCTGGAAAATGAGGGAGTTTCTGTGGCTACCTACCATAAGCATCTCTGAACAGCTATAAGGCCGACATGGCAGAAAATGAGCTGCAGTTATGGTCCTGCAAGTTGCTGGATTTCAACATAGGTTCAGTTCACATGGTTGCAGATCTCCTATGTGATTTAGGACAGTTATTGGGCCAAGACTGGAAAATTTTGAGTTGGAGTAGTAAGATTTGGGAGGATTTCAAATACCCTGATCCTGTAATCCCCAGCCCCTCTTCTCTCTGATGAGGTTGGT
The DNA here is from genome assembly GCA_949820135.1 of Sylvilagus floridanus. Classification (NCBI taxonomy): domain Eukaryota; kingdom Metazoa; phylum Chordata; class Mammalia; order Lagomorpha; family Leporidae; genus Sylvilagus; species Sylvilagus floridanus. The sequence goes on from OX463225.1 coordinate 129,580,296, forward strand.
TCTGACTTGACTGAAGACTCTAGAATGACCTCACCTGAGGCTGCTAGCTGGCAAGAGCATTCCAGTTCTCCGTGTGCCCATACCCAACACTTCTCATTGCTTCTAGATCCTATTCTAGAAGATTCTGTACTCAATCTCTGCATACCCAGATGACAGGCTGAAAAGTGAAATCCAGATGAGGAACTTGAGAACACCCGAGGAATTGCTGTGTTGTGCTAATATATACTGGAAAAATTCTGGGAAACAAGTGTGGGAATCAAATCTGAAGTAGCTGTTCCAAAGAGGGAGGATCGTAATCTTAGAGTGAGTTGAGTGAGTGTATTGATAGGTTATACTCAACAAACATTCTGGATGCATTGTGGTAGTATGAGCAATTGGGACTCGTTTGCTCAGTAGACTGACTGAAATCTGAACCCAACCACGACTCTTGCTGAAAGAACTAGAGATACAGATTTTCCTTGGTTTAATGTATAGAGTTAATGCATAGAGTAACAGTAATGTTGGAGTGGGTTTTATTACATGTAATCTACTTACCCACCTTATGTCTCCTGGGAGGTCCAGAGGATATAGGCTTTATGGAGAAATAGGTTAATTAAAGGGGCACAAGAAGCTTCGTAAAGTGCTTAAGTGGTTGACCTCTGTAGGCTGGAGATAAAGGTGAATGATGCTCCATTGGCCTGAGCTCCTAGATTCTCATGGTTTGCCCAAGATGAGAAAGGCCAAAGAGGAGCACCTGATTGTCAAAGGCAATCTGGCTACAGGAAGCAGCAAGAACAGTGTGATGATCAGGGTGAGTTAATCCACAAAGATCTCGGGCAGGGGCAGTAAGTGATAGGTGCTAAGTCAGGAAAACAGTGCACTAGGGTGTTACTTGGTCTGTACTACCAACACAACCCTGAGCATGGTAAACAAGCACTTGATTTGAGTCACCTCCCATGGCCCCTTTCCCCAATTCCAGACCTGAAGCAGTTCTTACAGCCTAAACCCTTTGCATGAAGGGGAGGCTGCAAAGACTTGTGCAGTGGGCAATTAAACCAAATTATGAGCATTTTCCAAATCCATCGGTCTGCCTGTCCCAAGTTTTGTGCAGAAAAGAATCATTGTAGGACAGAAAAGAGGCAGTTAAACTACAATGAATGCAGTACACACATTGGAATGTTGATTTTCTTTGAGGACCATGGTCATGCATTCAGAGTGCCCCTACAGAGACTAGGGAATACAGATACTAGCATTAATTGTCTCTGTGCATTGTGTGTGAAATTTCGCATGTGGAAAAACAAAGGGGCTCAGGCGGACATGAGACTCCATACAATCTTCCTCAGAAAATTCAAGTTTCTTCTCTTGTGTTTGGTCACCTAGCCCTCTGTCTTATATGTCCTCTTCTCTCTAATCTCTCTTCTACTGTCTTCATTTACACCAATGGTCCACAAGGCCTTTTGATCATGTACCATCAATATCTGTAAAGTATTGAGCATGTATCCCGATATTTGTGTACAGATAACATGCACGTGAATGTGTGGTATATTATGAACATTATGAAACAAAGAGAGAACCAAAAGGAGAGATAAATACAAATATTAATATATTCTTCCTCCACTCCAGTACATTTTGTACATAACCTGGAGTGTGTGTATATATCTCACTTCAAAGAGTTAAGTTTACATCATCATGATCTCTCTAGAAGCTGGCTCCTAATCACTTACTGAAACTCTCTAAGTTCCTTAGTGTAGCACCAAGCTCTTCCACGATTTGGCTCTCTCCTATTTTTTCTTGACTCACCCTTCCAGTAGCAAGTTATTCGAGCAACCCCCTGACCAGTTTCTGCTCCTTACTCACACAATGATTCCCACACGTCTACATCTATACATCTGCTGTTCCTTGCCCCTTAAGCAAATGTTTCCTCCAGGTGTGACTTTTTTTTTGCCTTTAAAACCTTGTTCTGGGATCAGCTATTTGTGAATCATTCCTACCCTATGCAGAGAGAATTAATTACTCCCTCCCCTCTACCATTTGTATGTTTACATACCATTTTATTGCCTATTATTTGCATTTACTTTTTAAAAATGTGCTTTAAAGTTTATTTGAAAGGCAGTAGAGAGAGGAGGAAGGGAGGGAGGGAGGGAGGGAGGGAAGGAGGGAGAGAGAGAGAGAGAGAGAGAGAGAGAGAGAGAGAGAGATTCTATCTGCTGGTTTACTCCTCAAATGCTGGCAACAGCCAGGGCTAAGCTAGGCCAAAGCCAGAACCTGGAATCTAATCCGGGTTTCACACAGTGGGTGGCAGAGACCCAAGCACTTGAACTATCACCTACTGCCTTCCAGGGTGTGCATTAGCAGGAAGCTGGATCGAAAGTGGAGCTGGAATTTGAACTCAAACACTCTAATAGGGATACAGGCATCTCAAGTGGTGTCCCTACCACTGTGTCAACTGTCTGCCCTGTGTTTTGTTTCTTCTGTTTGAGTGCAAACTCTTGAGGTTACAGGCACTGTGTGATGTAGCTCTGTATCCTTAGCACTTGACACAGATGCCTTGAACCAAGTGCTAAAGGCTGAGGAGTATCAGAGTCTATTCATGTTACTCATGGTAATGTCTTTCTCTAAGTATTATACCCTGTAACTTCAACATACATTCACAGAATAATCAAGCAGGTGGATGGATGAGTGAAGATATAGACAAATGGGCAAAGGAAAAGAAAAGGGGAAAAGCATGAAAGTTGTTTTAAAATTAGAACAGAAAGGAGAATATATCTTTTCCATGCTATGCCAGAGGATGAAACCAGGTTCAATTAATGCGAGTAATAAGGAAGCACAGCTTAGCTTAACCTAAGGCAGACACTCTCATCATTTGAGTTTCATAAACAGAGCAGGCCGTTTAGAGATAGGAAGCTTCTGTTTAACAGAGTTTCTATGTTTTAATTGTGTCCACTTGATAAGGCTGCTAGAAAGAAGATGTTGTGGCTGATAAAGTCTGCATGCTCAAGCCTTTGCCTGCCTCTCTGAACTCTGCCTGGTTCCCTCCACTCAAATCTTAACATGTGACATGTCCATTGCCTTTAGTGGCCCTGGATACCTGAGTCTCCCTCGGCCTGGAATGTTCTCCCTCTAGATATTCTCCTGTAATATCTTTGTCATCAGTAGGTCCCTGCATGAGTGTGACCTACCCAGAAAGGATTCCTTTGATCAATACATCTACACCAGTCTGCTCTCACTCCCCACACTCTTATCCTCTCCGGTTAATTGGCTTCATGTTCTGCAGAATTTATCAACATCCAACTCCACAAATTTTGTTTCCATTACAGTGTATGCTCCAAGATGAAAGGGATCTTTTCTGTTTTATTTACTGCTGTATCCTTAGTACCCAGAACAGTTTCCAGCACCAGTGCCAAAAAATGTTTGTTGAATGCATACATTTCCACAATAACTGGTTAGTAACCAACGTGCCAGCTGTTTGTTCTCAGTGTTAAATCTTGACAACTAGCAGAATAGATGGTTTGATTTGGTGGCTGTAACATCCTTTTCCCAATCTGGTTCAAAATGAATGCCCGCCCTCCATCAAGTCATAGCTAATCACTGTATCTCAAGTACCAGCCTTATGGGGCTGGAGTTGCAGCGCAGCAGGTCGGGGTGCTAACTTTAACACCTGCATCCCCTGTTGGAGTACAGGTTCACATCCTTGCTACTCCCTACTAATGTGCCTGGGAAAGCAGATGAAAAATACTCAAGTACTTGGGTCCCTGCAACCCATGTGGGAGTCCTGGGTGGAGTATCAGGCTCCTGGCTTTGGCCTGGCGCAGCCCTGGAAACTGTGGCCATTTGGGGAGTGAATCAGCAGATAGAAAATTCTCTCTCTGTCTCTCTGTCTCTCCTTCTCTCTCTCTATAATCCTACCTTTCAAAGAAGTAAAATCTTTTTAACGAAATCAGCTTTACAAAACAGCTAAAACAAAACAGACAGTTGTTCTATGATGGTATGTAAATGGGCACTGAAAACCCCACTCTCTAACATATGAGTGCTTGAAATTATACAAAGACAGTCTTAAAGTCCTCTAATATAATGTTGGGTTAGAGGATATAATTGGTCTAATTTTTGGATTTGTATTTAAATAAACAAATTCCTATTAGAGCAATTCTTCATTATATGTTGTCTAGGGAAATTTTGGAAAATGATATGTGTTTTAGGAGGGTAGGTTAGGAAAACACTAAGACCTGGATAAGGTGGCCTGGTACTTCTCTATCAAGGTCAATTCATAAATATTCATAGAATATTTTATAATAAAATGGCTTAGACTGTTGCATAATAACCCTCCAAACTAGTTGGAGGTGTTGCTATTGAACCCCTAAACCTGAGTTTACTTGCACAATATGCAGAAAGCCAATTACTGGCACTGGGTGGTGGAAGAAAGTGGGTATTTACTGCAAAGTACAAAGCAAGGAGTTGGGCAGCTATTGCTTAATCCCTGGGCTCCTGAAGGGGTTAGTAGTAAAGGGTCTTATGGATTGGAGATGGGGCTGGGAGGTGCATGCTCAGCTTGTGTCCAAGTGCCTGGTTTGCCAGTGGTGCTTGTGGTCTTCTTTTGATTGGCCAACGCTGCCATGCTCTTAAGGAGATTTTATGGTGGCCGAGTGGGTTTCAGTATGTCTAGGGGGTTACTTGCAGGTGGTGTTTACCTTCTGCCCCAGACCTGGAACCTCCCTAAACAAAACTCCCCTGGAAGTACTTGCCAACAAGGCTTTATCTGTTGCAAAAGCAAATGACTTCTTGAGTCTTGTGATCAGAACTTTGTAGGGCCAACTGTGCCACTCCCTGAATTCAGGGAATTCATTTGATAAGTGGTTGGTTAATCCTAAAAGACAAGAGAGGATACCTTGGCCTAAGGGAGACAGTAAAAGGGTGTATCCTGATTCTACATTAGGGACATTTGTATGAGGATTCGGTCTCCAGACTAAGATGGATACAATTGATTAAGCAAATCAGTGGCTGTTCCCCTTTCTAGAGGCAGTTGAAATTCTAAATGGAATTAGAGAGATGGAAAACACATTTTTTTAAAAAATTTATTTGACAGGTAGAGTTACAGACAGTGAGAGAGAGACAGAGAGAAAGGTCTTCCTTCCATTTGTTCACTCCCCAAATGGCCGCTATGGCCGGTGCTGCACTGATCCAAAGCCAGGAGCCAGGTGCTTCTTCCCAGTCTCCCATGCAGGTGCAGGGGCCCAAGCACTTGGGCCATCCTCCACTGCATTCCTGGGCCACAGCAGAGAGCTGGACTGGAAGAGGAGCAGCCGGGACTAGAGCCTGGTGCCCATATGGGATGCTGGCGCTGCAGGCGGAGGATTAACCAAGTGAGCCATGGTGCCAGCCCCTGGAAAACACATTTTAAGGAGCAGGAGCTCTGCCTTATATTATATTTTGATATTCCATTGTGATTTCTGTTATGAGACAAGGTGTAGGTGCTGTTTGGTAATACAACAGGTGTTTGTATTTGGCAAACAGCAGGTGCTCAGTTTTTTTAACCTTCATTTGGATGAATGGACAGTGATAACTGCAGTAAGTAAAATTGGCTTAAATGTTGGCTTACAGGAGGAAGTGATTAAATTCATCTCCAGGGCTTGGGATAAACCTTTTGAAGGAGTTGTGTCAGAGCAAGGTAGATTATTCCAGACTAGTGCAAGGTACAGAGTCTAGAGAATCTTTATTTTTAAAAGATTTCCAGGGGCTGATGCTGTAGTGCAGCAGGTTAACGCCCTGGCCTCAAGTGCTGGCATCCCATATGGGCGCTGGTTCGAGACCTGGCTGCTCCACTTCCAATCCAGCTCTCTGCTATGGCTTGGGATAGCAGTACAAGATGACCCAAGTCCTTGGGCCCTTGCATCCGCATGGGAGACCCAGACCCAGTTCCTGGCTCCTGGCTTCAGATCAGTGCAGCTCTGGCCGTTGAGGCTGATTGAGGAGTGAACCATTGGATGGAAGACCTCTCTGCCTCTCCTCTCTCTGTGTAACTTTGACTTTCAAGGAAATAATAAAATAAGATTTCCAGATTGTGTCTGAAGCAGGGCAGGTTTTGGGCAGATAGAACCACAGCCATGAGGGTGGAAAGTGCGGGTTAGAAGGGTTGAGGAGTGAGTAAGACAGGTTTTGGAGATACCCTAACATGAAATCACCTCATTTTGAAACAACGGAGGCCAAAAAGTCTTCGTTAAGTGGTTTGCCCATGAATGCATATTGCGCTGTAAAAGTAGATTTAGGGGGCAGGCCTGTGGCATAGCACTTAAGTTGCTACTTGATGGTTCGAGTCCCAGGTACTCCCATTTCAGATCCAGCATCCTGTTGACGTGCCCCCTGGGAAGCAGCAGATAGTGGCTTAAGCACTTGGATCCCAGCCACCCTTGTGGAAGACCTGGATTGAGTTCTGGGCTCCTGGTTTCGGCCCCACCCAGTTCTGGCTACTGTGGACATTCAGGGAGTGAACCAGCAGATGCAAGATCTTTATCTCCCTGTCTCTGTGCCTTTGAAACGGAATGAAAACTAAACAGAAAAAGTGAATTTATTACCAGGTCTCCAACGTCGCTTCCACTATACTGGGTGCCTAGGTAGCAGCTAGACCGTGAAACGTCTTCAAACAGCTGGAGGATGAAACATTTGACAGAGGTCTGTCTTAGTCAACTGTGGCTAGGTAGCCACTTTCAAATCACGCTGCTGTTGCACCCCCGAAACTCTGAGGGATTACTATTTTTCTGCTGCAACAGAATGCTGGATATTTCTTAAGATTCACTATTACACGAGGTAACTACACTGCTTTGCGAGGTCTGTAAAAATCCTGCTGCAGTCGTCCACCCAATCCCTGACATTTCTTCTTTTTTTTTTTTTTAAACAGGCAGAGTGGACAGTGAGAGAGAGAGACAGAGAGAAAGGTCTTCCTTTTGCCGTTGGTTCACCCTCCAATGGCCGCCGCGGCACACCGGGTTCTAGTCCCGGTCGGGGCACCGGATTCTGTCCCGGTTGCCCCTCTTCCAGGCCAGCCCTCTGCTGTGGCCCGGGAGTGCAGTGGAGGATGGCCCAGGTGCTTGGGCCCTGCGCTCCATGGGGAGACCAGGAAAAGCACCTGGCTCCTGACATTTCGCAATAACTTCCGCGATGGCCTCAAGCAAAGGGTTCAGAAGGGGCGGGGCGTCTCCAACCACGCCCCTGCCGCCGAAGCCCCGCCCCCGCAGGGTCTCCTCTCCCTCTCTTTCCGGTGCGTCGTAACGTAAGACGCGGGTCACGCAACATTAGCAACTGGTCCCGGAAGTAAAAAGCGAAGGGGCGGAGAGGAAGGCGGAAAAGAGGGCCCGCGTCCGAGTCGGCGGGCCCGGGGTGGGGCGGGGCCGGGCATGGTAACGGCTCGGAAGCCGAGGGGGCTGGGCCGTAGGGAGGCGGAGGAACCGGTGTTGGGCGCCGCCGCCGCCGCCGCCTGTGCCCTGTGGTCCCCGCCGGCTCCGGGACAACCATGATGATCCACGGCTTCCAGAGCAGCCACCAGGACTTCTCCTTCGGGCCCTGGAAGCTGACGGCGGCCAAGACCCACATCATGAAGTCAGCGGATGTGGAGAAGTGAGACGCTGGGACACGGGGTCCGGGCGCGGGCCGGGCCCTGGGCCGGGGCGGGAGGCAGGGAGGACTCGGGGCAGCCCCTGCCTGCTCCGCTGGCCTTTAATGGACAGTTTCGGTCAATAATCCCATCGCCACCTCCATACCGTCGGCGAGCGTTCGCCAGGCGCCGCCGCGGTCAGACTGTCACTTCCACCCGGGATTGAGTAGAGCTAGCTGGGGAGGTGGACTTCGCCTGTACCAAAGGTCTCTGCCTGCCCCAAGCCTTCGCCTCCCTTCTGGGCGGCGGGGACCTGTGTTTTGGGGGGGTTAGCGAGGAGGGTGATACGTAGGTTTAATTTTGCAGCGTGTCAGGTGCTGTGCCAGGCACTTGGGATACGGGTGCACGAAAGACGACCGGAACCTCAAGGAAGATACACATACAGGGTGGGTGATGTGTGCACGGAGCGGTCTGAGCTGTTTTAGGGGGGGCAGCGCTTCTGGGAGTTGGGGTGCCTTGCACAGCACCCTCATGGTCTGGCGTGCAGGTGTGAGGCCTGTAGGCCAGGCACAGGGAGGCGTTGGTGAGGCCTGACAGTTAGGGGAGGTCAGAGTGAGAGTTGTGATGTGTTTGAAGAACCGTTTGCCTGTGATAGGAGCGAGGTAGCGGAGGGAGAACCAGGAGAAATAAGAGGTAGGCCCTCGGAGAATCAAGATTGGGAGGGGGAAGGATTTTTATGCTAGATTAAGGAGTTTGGGGTTTTATCTGACAACCGCCGGGTGCAATTTTATCCAAAAGAACTTCATTTCTCCTCTGGAGGTGGAGTGGCGGTTGGTTTCTGGGGGCTGCAGGATTGCAGGCCGGTTAGTAGGGAGAGAGCCGTTTGATAAGAAAGAAAAAAGGAAGAAGCTAAAAACTGATGGCAGGTGTCTGCCGGGAGCGGTCGCATCGCCATTGAATAAGGTGAAAAGCACAGAGGAAAAAAATAAGCGCAGAGGAGGAGCAGATGGGGGCCACTTGCTGGGTAGAGGAAGAGTTGAGTTGGTGGAAATGTGAGGTGCGTGTGGGCCATAAAGTGGAGGTGTTCAGTACCCATTTGGAGATATTTATCTTGGCGCTCGAAAAAGATGACACATGCGGGTTTCGGTTTGGGAATCATCAGCTTAGTGGCTGGCACCTGGCACCTCCAGAAGAAAAAGACAAGACCCTGAGGTCGCACCCTGGGGAGCGTTTTCATTTGTAAGGCAGAAGGAATGGCCAGGAAGGGGGGGGGGAGTCCCCAAAGGGTGTTTAGTTCCCTAGATATAGAAGCCATGTGGTTCTTGCAGGCTCTTTGGAAGAAAGTTAGGGAAAACAGAAAATTTCCCATCATTGCACCACACAGAGTGAATGACTCCTTTTCCCCTCCATCATAACTTTCTGTTATGTATTGCACCAGATGTAATTGTGCTGCATGTAAAGCAGTCAGCTTCAAATTAGGGTGCTCATATAACTTACTTGTAAATTCTTCCAAGAGTTCCTGTGTTCATGGGGCGACTTAAGGGGATCAAATTCATTTAGATCTGTCATCTCATCAGGTATTCTTAGCCCCTTTCTCCATGTGAGAGAAGGAAGGCTTACCTTTAGCTATTCCTAAATTTTTCTGATACATCTCGCGAGGGCAGGGTGGGGAATGTCTGGCCCACTGGGCCGTATAAGGCCCATGAAATCATGTGGTCTGGTTCTGCTAAGGCAGCTGCAGGGGTACTCACAATTCAATGCATCTATAGCAGGCTAAGTTTAAGTTGAAAACTGTGTATGACCTGTGAATTATAAATATCTAAGTGGCCCTTGATTGGGGGGGTCCCTACCCCTGCCGTAGGGTATAAAAACCTGTAGGGTGCTGTTGAGGCATTTGGGGAGTGAACCAGTGGATTGGAGCTCCCTCTGTAATTTTCTTTACTTCTCGAGTAAATTACAAAAAAGAGTGAAGCTTGATATTAAAATGGAACATTTTGGCCTGTGTTTAAAATATTCTGAGTCTGAGGCAATGTAAGTTAGTAACAGTGATCCTTTTACGTGTATAACTGGAATATTTTATAGGACTACCAGATTTTTCCAGATAATTTGGGTAACAAAACAGAAAATAACATTTTATAGTATTTCATATTTGGTATACATTATTCAGTAAAGTAATTAAGAATTTTTTTTAAAAGATTTATTTTTTTATTTGAAAGAGTTAGAGAAGGAGAGGCAGAGAGAGAGGTCTTCCATCTGCTGGTTCACTACCCAATTGGCTGCAATGGCTGGAGCTGGGCCGATCCAAAGCCAGGAGCCAGGAGCCAGGAGCTTCCTCTGGGTCTTTCTATGTGGGTGCAGGGGCCCAAGCACTTCGGCCATCTTCTACTTGTTTCCCAGGCCATAGCAGAGAGCTGGATCGGAAGTGGAGCAGAGTAGCGTAGTGGGTAAAGCCACCACCTACAGTGCCAGCATCCCATATGGGATTCAGCTCTCTGCTATGGCCTGGGAAACCAGTAGAAAATGGCCCAAGTCCTTGGGTCCCTGTACCCGTGTGGGAGACCCGGAAGAAGCTCCTATTCCAGCCATTGCAGCCACTCCGGGGAGTGAACCAGCAGATGGAAGACCTCTGTCTCTGCTTCTGCCTCTGCTTCTCCGTAACTCTGCCTTTCAAATACATAAAAATAAATCTTTTTAAAAAATATCAAATCTTGTGGAATGTTTATCAATTTTTTGAGATTATTTATTTATTTGAGAGGTGGAGTTACAGAGAGAGGGAGAGACAGAGATAAAGGTCTTGCATCCACTGGTTCACTCCCCAAAAATGACTGCAGCAGCCGGAGCTGGGATGATCTGAAGCCAGGAGCTTCTTCTGGATCTCCTATGTGGGTGCAGGGGCCCAAGCACTGGGCCATTTTCCACTGCTTTCCCAGGTGCATTAGTTGGGAGCTGGATTGGAAATGCCGAGACTCAAACTGGTGCCAGTATGGGATGCCAGCCCTGCAGGCATAGGTTTAGCCTGCTATGCCACAGCACTGGCTCCTCAACTTTCTAAGGAGCCAAGAGGACTCCTGAACTGGAGAGTCCCAGTCCCACTTAAAGGGAGCAATCTCTACTCAACTGTTGCCAATTGATGATGCATGGCAGTACAGTGCAAGTCCAGTGATACTGGGTCTTTTAAAAATTTTTTTAAAGATTTATTTATTTATTGGAAAGGCAGAGTTACAGAGAGGCAGAGACTGAAGGACAGAGAGGTCTTCCATCCTCTGGTTCACTCCCCAAATTGCTGCAACAGCCAGGACTGGGCCAGGCTGGAGCCAGGAGTTCCGTCTGGGTCTCCCATGTGGGTACAGGGGCTCAAGCACTTGGGCCATCTTCTGCTGCTTTCCCAGGTGGAAGTAGAGCAGCCAGGACTTGAACTGGTGCCCAAATGGGATGGTGCTGCAGATGGTAGTATGACCCACTGTGCCACACCGCTGCAGTCCTGTTTTTTTTTTTTTTTTTTTAAAGAGAAACTGGAAGCCTAGATTATAAAAAACCCAGTTTTAAATACTAAAAAAATTAAACATATTGTACAGGCCAGTAAAACACATCTGTGGATTACTAATTTGTGGTCTTGGCTTTTTAGTATGTCTCATAACTTTCTTTAATAAGACTGACTAAATGAGGTCCCAGTGTATATAAAGCTGTCTAGTATATTGGAAAGAGACCTGGTGTTAGCAGTTACTGGTTCCGTAATCTTGAGTTAGCCATGCAAATATTCTGACCCTTTCTTAGCTCACAGAATATTTTGTTTGAGTATGGTATTTTTTTTTTTTTTAGATTTATTTATTTATTTGAAAGGCAGAAATAGAGAAGGAGGGAGAGAGAGAAATTGATTCTGTCTGCTTCACTCCCTAAATGGCCCCAACAGTCAAGGCTGGGCCAGGAAGAAGCCAGGAGCTTAAAGTCCTTGTCTTTTTTTTTTTTTTTTAAGTTTGATTTATTTTATTTGAGAGACAGAATGAGAGAGAGGTCTTCCATCTGCTGGTTCACTCCCCACATGGCTGCAATGGATGAGGCTGGAGCAGGCAGAAGCCAGGAACCTAGAACTTTACAGGTATCCCACATGGTGCAGGAGCCCAAGCACTTGGGCTATCATCTATTTCTTTCCCAGGAACATTAGCAGAGAGCTGGATTGGAAGTGAAGCAACCAGAACTTGAACTGGTGCTTCGAAATGGATTGCTGTCATTGCAAGGGCACTTCTCCCACTGTGACACATCGCCTGTCCTTTCATAGGGTATTTTGATGCTTGAATTTTGCTGTCTCAGAAGTGATTTCTGATCTTCTTACCTAAAATAGTATCCCCCCTGCCCCTGTCCCTGCCCGGGGCCGACACTGGCATATTGGGTAAAGCCACCGCGTGTGGTGCTGGCATCCCATATAGGCATCAGTTTGAGTCCTGGCTGCTCCACTTCCATTCCAGCTCCCTGCTAATGTACCTGGGAAAGCTGTGGAAGATGGCCCTAGTCCTCGGGCCCCTGCACCCACGTAGGAGACCCAGAAGAAGCTCCAGCCTTCTGGCTTTTTTTGGTGCAGTTACCTTGCTTCATTTTTTCACATAGCACTTACCACTAACCATCATTATATTATGAATTTGTGTATTGTCTGTTTTATTTAGCCCCCTCTCTAATATAGGACCCTATAGATATGATTATGAAAGATTGGATGTGGAAAGCATTTTATAGACTACAAATATATCATGTTTATTAACTCATCTCATTTAACTCAGTAATGTGGGAAGAATTCTGTTGGGATTAAAAAGGTGAGAAAAGTGCCAACAGTGACATAAACTAATCTCACCTGACTTTTGGTTGTGTATAGGTTAGCCGATGAATTGCACATGCCATCTCTCCCCGAAATGATGTTTGGAGACAACGTTTTAAGGATCCAGCATGGTTCTGGCTTTGGGATTGAGTTCAATGCTACAGATGCGTTAAGATGTGTGAACAACTACCAAGGCATGCTTAAGGTAGCCTGTGCTGAAGAGTGGCAGGAAAGCAGGTGAGAACCTGGCAGTTACGGGCTAAACCAGAAGTTAAAAGAAATATTTACTAAGGCTCTATGTGTATCTTATTAAAATGAAAGGCTAATGTTATTAAATTTGTAGTTGGGTTATCCTAGAATTCATTTTTCTCAGCCATAATGTGGAAGTTAATTATCTCACTACTTGAATACTTGTTGAGTTAAATTGGGCTACAACTGTTCTGAGATAAATAGGATTTACTTTTAAGCCTTCAGTGTTCCTTGGTCAAGAGTCAGTACACTGTACTTTAATGTTCTTGTTTTTAAAGAAAAACACCTTCTTACGATTTGTATTGAATGTTTGTGGAACACTGAAAGTAAAAAAAGAAGTGTATGTTCTTCGAAAATCCAATCAGCAATTCTTTGTGCCTACTATGTACTAGGTACCTTGTAGAATACAAAAAAGTATAAAGCTTTAAATCATATTCTCAGGCAGTGTACCGACTCCTTTGAAAGACTACATCAGGACATGAGAAGTTAAATAGCGGGGCCGGCACCGTGGCTCACTTGGTTAATCCTCCGCCTGCGGCGCCGGCATCCCATATGGGCATTGGGTTCTAGTCCTGGTTGCTCCTCTTCCACTCCAACTCTCTGCTTGGCCTGGGAGGGCAGTGGAGGATGACCCAGGTGCTTGGGCCCCTGCACCCACATGGGAGACCGGGAGGAAGCACCTGGCTCCTGGCTTTGGATCAGTGCAGCGCTGGCCACTGCCATTTGTGGAGTGAACCAACGGAAGGAAGACCTTTCTCTCTGTCTCTCTCTCACTGTCTATAACTCTACCTGTCAAATAAAAAAAAAAAAAAGGAGAAGTTAAATAGCAATGAATGTGCAGAACACTGTAAGAAGGAGCTTTTGCTAGTGAATCATGGCAAGTTTATTTAATAGTATAGTTCATATGATTTAAAGAATATCATTTGGTATGATCGATGAATACAGATATTCTGTATCACCAAATCTGATCATTTTCATTTTGCTATTTGAGGACGGAGGGTGAACACTCCAAAGAGGTTATTAAACCATACGATTGGACCTATACAACAGATTATAAGGGAACATTACTTGGAGAATCTCTTAAGTTAAAGGTAAGTCTATTTTTTGCTTTTATGAGTCCTTAGCTGTCTTAGACATTCTCAGTGTGGGTTATTTTATTTTCCTGTGGCAGACCTCAGAACCTAATGTTAGTGGATTTTGCTTGTTGAATTTTAGGTGATAAAAGGCCATGTGAAATAACTTATTCTAACAAACTTCCTTAATCTTGTCATCATCACTATCATGAAACATTTGCTCTTGGTACTGCATTAGGTGATTTAAGTTTTTTATTTACTTAATTCTAAAGATTTACTTATTTGAAAGATTCAGAGAAAGAGAGGCAGAGGCAGAGAGAGAGAGATCAAGATCGACATCTTACATCTAGTGGTTTACTTCCCAGTGGCCAGAATGGCCAGGACTGTGCCAGGCTGAAGCCAGGTGTCAGGAGCTTCTTCGGGTCTCCTATGTGGGTGCAGGGGCCCAAGGACTTGGGCATCTTCTGCTGCTTTCCCAGGTGCATTAGCAGGGAGCTGGATCAGAAGTGGAGCAGGTGAGACTTGAGCTGGCTCCCGTATGGCATGCCAGCACCGCAGGCAGTGGCTTTACCTGCTATGCCACAGTGCCGGCCCCTAGGTGATTTAGACAGAACTTGCTAACTAGTGATTTAGAGTTTACAGAAGCACAGATACGTGGAGAAACAGAATTATGGTCAGACAGATTAGATCTATGTCCTGCCTGCACTATGTATGATATTGGTTTGACTCTAGGCAAGTTACTTAATCTGTCCGAATCTCTGTTTTTATTAGTAAGTTGGGCAAACAGAGATACCTGCCTCAAAGCAAAATTTTGACATAGCTATTGGGAAAGTTCTCAATAAATCCTGAAGCTCTGTATTAATGTGAAGTTGTATCTGTATAAGCTTGTCAGAGATTCACTTCGTGGTAAATGATATTAGAAAGGTAGAATTGGTAGGTTTTATAGTGGGAGCTTTGCTATATTTTGAAATCTTACAGTATGACGAAATGAAGAATATTTCCTTAAATTACATGTCTATCACAGAGAGTTATTAGGATTGATTATTGTTATTACAGATTATTATATAGAGCAAAATTACTAAGGTGGAAATGGTTTACGTTAAAAGTAATTATTGAAGACTCTGTATCGTATGTTTTTGCTTGCGCAGAAATGTTGAGGTTGAATGTGGGCTCCCTATCTCTGCAAAGATTTTTGGAGTCTAAGGAAGATAGACATTCATAGCAGAAACTTATTAATTTTTGTAATCAGTTTCTGGCTCTCCATCATTTCAAGCTTTAAATATTTCTCTGTGCTTCCATGACAGAAACAACTTTTTGAGAGAACATGTATTCAATCATTTAATAAATATTTCTTGAGCTCTTACTCTGTACCAGGCCCTAATCCCAAGAGCCAAGGGTATAGAAGAGAACAGACAAAAATTCCTCCTTTGTATTCTTGGGAGGGCAAAGTTATTTCAAGTCATGACAGCCCTTCATAGATTAGTGTTCTCCTCCTTTACTGAGTGGAAGAGTTTGCAGAGAGGATAGGCCGTTCGACGTTTCATTGCAGGAGTGAGGAAATTGGAACTTGTTTTACTCTCAAGCAATGAGACTGTGAAGCAATATTTTTTTTTTAAGATTTATTTATTTATTTGAAAGTCAGCATTACACACAGAGAGAAGGAGAGGTAGAAGGGATTTTCTATCCACTGGTTTACTCCCCAGATGGCTGCAACAGCTGCAGCTGCGCTGATCTGAAGCCAGGAGCCAGGAGCTTCTTCTGGGTCTCCATGTGGGTGCAGGGGCCCAAGGACTTGGGCCATCTTCTACTGCTTCCCCAGGCCATAGCAGAGAGCTGGATTGGAAGTGGAGCAGCTGGGATTTGAACTGGTGCCCATATGGGATGCCAGCACTGCAGGTGATGGCTTTACCCGCCATGCCACAGCACTGGCCCCTGTGAAGTAGTATTACCTGTGACCAAGGAGCAGAAGCCATGGCAGCAAACCAGGAAGTGTAAGAGTAGGAGGAGGAGAAGAATGTATTTTTGGTGCTCTCTTATTGACACTTCAGCCTGTAATGTAATTTATCCTAGGGTGTGGCTAGTAAACAGCAGTGTGATCATGTGCGCCCTGGTGGAAACTAGCTCAGGCTTTGGCTAACAGTCTTGGGTTCAAATTCCAGCACCACCATTTACCATCTTGGAAAAGTAGTTTAGTGTTGCTTATCCTTCTTTTCCAGTTTTTGTAAACTGGTGATCACACCACTTGTGAGATATTAAATAAAATGACATATGTGAAGGAGTTAGCACAGCATCTGTTATATAATAAAATCTCAGTAAATGGAGCTGTTATTATTATGATAACATATCTCAAATATCAGGGAACTGAAGTAATATTACTAATATACCAGGATTAAAAGAAAATGTTGTCTAAATATTCTTGCTTTGTGGTTTAGAGTTGATGAATGTCTTGTTTTATTGCTTAAAAAAACAGAGTGACTCTTTTCCAAGAAAATCTGTTAGGGCTTTTTGTTTAATTTTCAAAATAACCTTATTATTCTTATTTTATAGATAAAGAGATAGGTTCAAGTTTTTAAAGCATGTGGGTGGCTCTTCTGTGATATGCAAGCAATATATGCTGTAGCTTATTTTTAAAGAACATTTGTTAATATTACTCCATTGGACCCTAAGGACTTTTGTTTTTTCTTATAATATTGGTTGAGGCTTTTCATTCTTTAATTCTTTTTTTTTTTAAGGAATTTATTTATTTATTTGAAAGAGTTACATGGAGAGAGAAGGAGAGGCAGAGAGAGAGAGAGAGAGAGAGAGAGAGAGAGAGAGAGAGAAAGGTGTTCCATCTGCTGGTTCACTCCCCAACTGGCCACTGCACTGATCCAAAGCCAGTAGCCAGGAGCTTCTTCCAGGTCTCCCATGCAGGTGTAGGGGCCCAAGAACTTGGGCCATCTTTTACTCCTTTACCAGGCCATAACAGAGAGCTGGATTGGAAGTGGAGCAGCTGGGACTTGAACCAGCAGCCACGTGAGATGCCGGCATTGCAGGGGACAGCCTCACCTGCTATGCCACAGCATAGGCCCCAATTCTTTAATTCTTTAGCCCTTCCTCAAAACACCATTCATAACCTCTGATATGTTTAGGAAGTGTTTGTGTAGGTGGGGATATATATATGTGTGTGTGTATATATGTTTTTAAATGTTCATTTGAGAGGTAGACCTACAGACAGAGAAAGAGAGAGGTTTTCCATCTGCTGGTTCATTTCCCAAATGGCTGCAATGGCCTGAGCTGGGCTGATCTGAAGCCAGGAACCAGGTGCTTCTGGGTCTCCTTCTGGGTATTGGAGCCCAAGAACTTGGACCATCTTCCATTGCTTCCCCAGTTCTCTTCCAGAGAACTGGATTGGAAGTGGAGCAGCCAGTAGTGGAACCAGCACCCATTTGGGATGCTGGCACTGCATTGGAAGGTTTAACCCACTACACCACAGTGCGGGCCCCATAGGCGGATATATTTTATATGTATAGTAAGAGTGTCAGAATGAGATATTAAAATGAAGCCTTTCCTTTTTATTTATTTATTTTTTAATTTATTTACTTGAAAGTCAGAGTTACACAGAGAGAGGAGAGACAGAGAGAGAGAGAGGTCCATCCGATGGTTCACTCCCCAGTTGGTAGCAACAGCTGGAGCTGTGCTGATCCAAAGCCAGGATCCAGGAGCTTCTGGGTCTCTCACGTGGGTGCAGGGGCCCAAGGACTTGGGCCATCTTGTACTGCTTTCCCAGGCCATAGCAGGGAGCTGGATCAGAAGTGGAAAAGCCAGGTCTCGAACCGGCACCCACATGGGATGCCGGCGCTTCAGGCCAGGGCGTTAACCCACTACGCCACAGTGCCGACCCCTCCTTTGTGTTCAAATTCTTGCTTTGCAGTTACTGGAGGCTGGTGTGTGTGTGTGTGTGTGTGTTTTAGTGTTTTGTCTTTTGGGTTGTTTAACCTATTACTCTGAGTTGCACCATGATGTGAGAAAGGAGAGCCACTTACTGAGTTGTACTCACCTGGCTGCAATCAAATCCACCCTTGCCATTTATTAGCTAGACTGCCTTATGCACCTAAGATTATGGCATAGGAATGTGATGAGAAAACAAATCAGTGCTGTACCTGGCCCGTAGTAACCTTTTGATGTATGACTGTTTTCTTCTTTGCTGTTAAATAACTAAATAGATTTGTAGGGTAATTGAAGTTAAAAGCCTGCCTCTCCTGTTTGTACTGTTTTAGGAATAAAACATGTACTTAATGTTCAAGTAGTTAAAAAGCTTTTTTTATTGTTTTTGAAAAAGCACACTGGAACATTTGCCCAAGTCAATATTCTTTAATATCTTGAACATTAAATTTAGTATCTTATCACTAAGTATTGAGTTCGGAAGTGTTAGGTATATAACACGTTGTTGTATAACCAAACTCCAGAACTTTTACACCTTGGAAAACTGAAATGCTATACCCATTAAACTCTCCATTTCTCCCACCCCTGCAACCGCCATTCTCCTTCATATTTATGTGAGTTTGTCTGCTTTAAGTACTTCATACAATTGGAAGTGAAAATTATTTATCTTTTTGTGAGTGGCAACTTCTGGAATGTATTCAGTTTCAACTGTATTGTCACAAGAGTACAATTCTCTTCTTCTTCCTCTTCCTCTTCTTCTTTTTTAAGGATTTTATTTATTTACTTGAATGGTAGAGTCACAGAGAGAGGGAGAGACAGATAGAGAAATCTTCCATCCACTTGTTCACTCTCCAAATGGCCACAATGGCCAGAGTTGGGCCGATCCAAAGCAGGAGCTTCTTCCGGGTCTCCCACATGGGTGCAGGTGCCCAAGTATTTGGGCCATATTCTGCTGCTTTCCCAGGCCATTGGCAGGGAGCTGGATTGAAAGTGGAACAGCTGGGACTTGACCCTGCGCTCATACGGGATGCTGGCACTGTAGGTGGAGGCTTAACCTCTATGCCACAGAGCTGGCCTTTCCTTTGGAATTTTTTAAAAAGTTCTTATTTATCTTGTTATTTAAACTATCTTGTTTGTAGGTTTGGGAAAGTAGATTGGAGATCTAAGATATATAATATTCTAGTGGAAGATATTTTCAAATTCCAAATGAATTTTTAAAAAGTGGACTTCTTAAAAAATATATTTATTTATTTATTTATTTGAAAGGCAGTGTTACAGAGACTGGGAGAGACAGAGAGATCTTCTATCTGCTGGTTCACTCCCCAAATCGCCACAACAGCTATAGACGGGCTGATCCGAAGCCAGGAGCCAGGAGCTTCTAGGGCTCGCATGGGTGCAGGGACCCACACATTTGCACCATGCTCTGCTGCTTTCCCAGGCCATGAGCAGGGAGCTGGATTGGAGGGAGAGCAGCCGGGACTCAAACCATTGCCCATATGGGAATATGGGATGCCAGCATGGCAGGCAGAGGCTTAACCTACTACACCAAGGCACCAGCCCCCTAACAGTGGACTTCACAACACAAAATTGCTTTGACCTTTTATAATAGTAGTAATTCATCGCATGTACTGATTTTTAGTTAATTGATTTTCTTATAATAACAAAACATTTGATTTTAATCTGACTTGTATGAAAAAAGATGAATCTGATATAATTTTTTTATGAAACTGTGATATCAGGTATCTGTAATGATTTCAGTGTTTCAAAGTCTGCTGGTAACTACCAAATTTAGAACTGTGCTCTAGCGGAGCAGAAAAGACTGATTGGAGAAACTACTTTCCTGTGTCTCTGTGTTCCTTCAATTTTTTTTTTTTTCTAAAATGCTGCTGCTTAAACTTTTTCTTTTAGGTTGTACCTACGACAGATCATATAGATACGGAGAAGTTGAAAGCCAGAGAACAAATTAAGTTTTTTGAAGAAGTTCTTCTATTTGAGGATGAACTTCATGATCATGGAGTTTCAAGCTTGAGTGTGAAAATTGTGAGTATTATGATTTTTGTTTAAAATCATGTCTTTCTCCCATTTGTACCATTGGACAGAAATAAATCACTTAACTTTGAAACACACAGAGTCTTACGATGATGATATATATAGTTTCACTTGGGTCTATACAGTGTATATTATTGAATGTCCATTAGAAAATTCACAAAATCTTAATACAGTTTTAAGATCTTATCAAAGCATTTTTAATAGGCTTGTCAACTTTGTAATTTGTTTGCTTATATAAGTTGAATGAAAACTATCACTTAATTTTTACAGTTTAAGTTAAAAATAATATTGGTGGGATTTTCAGACAGAAGGTGGATATTGTTTTAAAAATGATCTGTGTTAGAACTGTAGCAAATCATTAAATAACTTCTTCAATTTACAGCATAGTCGCATTGTTTTCTATAAGAGGAGGGTAGATTACTTCCATTCATACTATTAGTGGTGGAATGCACTTAAAAGGAATAGCAGTAGGTCATTACCAGCTATTTATTGACTACCAAGGTATAATTGGATTTCTAACACTTTCCAAAAGAACCTAGACTGAAGCTTTTTATTAAAGATATAGCTAAAATTCAACTCTTCCGTAAGGCCTTTCACAGCTCCCCTAGGCAACATTAAATATCCCTTTTCTATTCTTCTATAGTAAGTATTGTTTTTTAAACCTTTTGATTATAGTACTTTTCATGAGCTCTATAGAAGACAGAGACCCCAACATCAAACACTGGTTTTGGAACATATTGATTGTGGATATTTTGATTTAAACAATAAAGAATGAAAACCGTAATACTAAAGCATTAATAAATTTGTCTTGGAGTCAGTTTCTTTTTGCAAAAATCATAAATCTTAGTGTTGTAATGGATTTTTAGGGAATCATTTAGTCCAGTCCAGTTTCCTAGATAAGGCCCAAAATGATTAGTTTATCTAAAGTGGTGAAGTTGGTTAGCTACAGAGTTTTCTTTGTGTCACCTGATATATATCATTATTCCAGCATTAGATATTTTTTTCTTTTATTTGAAAGAGAGACACACAGATTAAAACTGTTGTTTCACTCCCCAAATGCCCACAACAGCTGGTTTGGACCAGGCTGAAGCCTGGAGCCTAGAACTTAATCTGAGCCTCCCATGTGGGTGGCAGAGACCAGATAGTTGAGCTATCCCTGGCTTCCTCCCAGTGTGTGAATTAGCAGAAAACTGGATTGGAAGTGGGTGACTCAAACCAGGCACTCCAATATGGGTTGTGGGTGTCCCAATAGTTACTTAACCACTGCACCAAATGCCTGCCCTTGGATAGTTATTTTCTCTCTCTAATTTGTTCTTCTGTATAGTTATTTTCATAGCAACTTACCCTTTGCTCACTTATAACCCTCTTCAGATATACTGTTTTTCACTTATATTCATTCTTCAACCTATCCAGTCGTGTGCCTCCCCACTTTCTTACCCTCCTAACTGAATTGTCTGTGTGGAATAATCATTATGAGTTTGTATATCTGAGTGACCATTTGCATCCAAGTGAGTGTCTGCCTCTATGCAGTAAACAAGTGTGTAGGTGTGTGGGAGCCACATGTGCTTTTGTGGATGAGAGAGTTAGGACATGGGCATGAACTTGTACGTTTTAGAGAAAGCAGCCTCAAACCAGAGAGTGAGTTGTTAACTTGCTTTTTCTTCCTACCTTGTGGAAACTTTTGTAAATTAGGTGATAGGATTGCATTTTTAAGAATGCATGGAAAAATTTTGTTAGAATAATGTTTTTTGAGTTGATTTCTTTGTAACAAGTAGCAGACACTGCTCTAAATGGAATAAAACGATAGTTCTGGCTTAGGGGTAGTGGGATGTGTACAAATGAAGTTGTTACCTTCTCCACAAACAAAGACTAGCCTGGTGAATATGGCTGTAGGCAAGAAACTAGGAATGAATGAGGAGAGGGGGGAGTGAGACACCGTGTTGGATATCTGCAATTTTTCATTTAATCCTCTGCAAAATTCTGTACAGCAAATACTTTCATATCCTTGTTTTGCAGATGAGGAAATGGAGAGTCAGAGATATTAAGTGACTTGCCCAGGATCAAATCACACCTTGAATCAGTTTGACTCTGCTCCTTTTCGTAATCTCTAGGATCATGGGTGGATGGTTTGCCCTTTGACAGAGGGAGAGGTGCTTTGGTGCTGATAGGAGTAAAGGGGATGGGATGTAGGAAAGTCTTCCTCTATTCTAGGATGCACACCTGGAGTTTATCAGCATTATCTAGACAAATTAGAGATGCAGTTGGCCTTTAGCACTGTTTTTCTTGTTGGACTATATACATGATATACTCTGTGTGTTTTTGTTGCCTGTAAAGCTGGATAGACATACGTGAGACTAGAGGGAGAAAGCAAGGGAGGTGGCCCCTGATCTGAGTTTTTAGTTTTATAAGTTTCTCCAGCCAAATGAAGGAAGGGCATAACAGTAGAACAAGATGAACATGGATGTGTTTTCTGAAGTCGTGGTCGTGAGAATTGGTAACTGATTCAGACTGTCGTATTACTGGCCACTGCAAGAATGAAGTGAGATGATTGTTTCCAAAGCCCTTGTCAGTTCTTTCCATTTAGAGCTCACTTAAAACCATCATTTAATTGACCTTTAAAAAAAAAAAAAAACTTAATGCTTTCCCTGACTTAATATCTATGTTTTCCTAATTGCTTTCAAATACAGTCCTTACCATCACAGGCTATGTTTAGTTTAAGGAGGCTTTTCAGGGAGCTATATATATATCAAGGACCACCCTGTATCTTTTATTTTTGCTAGGAGTTTGGGGATATAGAATGTATGGAAATTAGTTTTTTCTTTTTTATCACATGTGCGTTTTCCCTTTTTGTATCATCTGCCTTTCAAATTGTTCTTGCAGTCATCAGGAGCAGTGGTGAGAGTTATTCCTTGCTTTTACTTGATATTTTAATTTTGGTAGGAAAGCTGCAATGTTTTTAATTATTTTAGAATTTCAAAAGTGGTCACTTATGAATGTTTATTTCTTGGTTTCCATAATAATTATGAGATACTCTGAAAATAAATGCTGTTGAAATAATACAAACTGTGACTATTTTTTCCTACTTGTTTTTTTTTTTTTTTGGACAGGCAGAGTGGATAGTGAGAGAGAGACAGAGAGAAAGGTCTTCCTTTTGCCATTGGTTCACCCTCCAATGGCTGCCACGGCCGGCGCACCATGCTGATCTGAAGGCAGGAGCCAGGTGCTTCTCCTGGTCTCCCATGGGGTGCAGGGCCCAAGCACTTGGGCCATCCTCCACTGCACTCCCGGGCCACAGCTGAGAGCTGGCCTGGAAGAGGGGCAACTGGGACAGAATCCGGTGCCCCGACTGGGACTAGAACCCAGTGTGCCGGTGCCGCAAGGTGGAGGATTAGCCTGTTGAGCCACGGCGCCGGCCTTATTTTTTCCTACCTTAAATTTTCAGTTCTGTATCTAGGTAAGCTTTTTCTTTTTCTTTTTTTTTCTCTTAAAATCAAAATTTGCTTGTGGTTCAGGTCCCCAGAGGAAAGATCAGGTTGAGAGCATGTTTCTTTTGTATTTCTAACTCACTTCTCTTGGCAGTGTTTAGGTTCGAATTTAGGTTCTGCTTATGGCTTGTACAGTTATTCTAATAATAGATAGGTAAAGAGAACCTATTTCATGCATTTAATGTATTTTTAACTTTCAAATGAAATAATTTTTTCTGTCAAATAATGGCAAGTGCCTTGGTGGTCTGAAATGGCTGTGCTATTCATTGCAAGTAGCGTCAGGAGTGAACGTTGTCTGCCTCTGCTCCCGTGTTTCACGTGGCTTCCGAGTGTACTGGGCAGCAGCATATCCTTCCTCTTAGTTGTGCAGAGAATTCGTAGCACCTGTGCCTGTGCACAGGGAGCTTTTGTTAGAAACACAGTCCTATAGAACTGTCCAATTTTAGGCTAAGATGAGGCTTCGAGATTGTTTCTTTACATCCCATCTTTTTTTTTATTTTAAGAGAATTTATTATTTTTTAAAATTTATTTATTTGAAAGACAGAGAGAGAGAGCGGTCTTCCGTCCGCTGGCTCACTCCCCAGGTGGCTGCAACCGCTGGAGCTGTGCCGATACGAAGCCAGGAGCCAGGAACTACTTCTGGGTCTCCCACATGCGTGCAGGGGCCAAAGGGCTTGGGCCACCTTCTGCTGCCTTCCCAGGCCATAGCAGAGAGCTGCATCAGAAGTGTGTCAGCCAGGACTCAAACCGTCACCCATATAGGATGCTGGCCCTGCAGGTGGTGGCTTTACCTGCTACATCACAGTGCCAGCCCCACATCCCATCTTAACAGATGAAGAGGGAGACCTGTGGTGGTTGAGTAAGTTTTGCCTTAAGTTACTGGTTTTCAATTTTAGCCACCTGCCTTGTCCTTTTTTAAAAAATCAAACCTGTAAGCTAAAATATTAACTCATAGATATGTTATTCCCCCAAAGTAAAATTCTTTCTAATAAATCAGCCTTCTTTCTAATAAATCAAAATGATATCCTAATTATAAGATAAAAGGGAAATAAGGGCCGTTGCTGTGGTGTGGTGGGTAAAGCTGCTGCCTGCAATACTGGCATCCCATATGGGTGCTGGTTCAAGACCCGGCCACTCCACTTCCGATCCAGCTCTCTGGTTGGGAAAGCAATAGAAGATGGCCCAAGTCCTTTAGCCTCTGCACTCATGTGGGAGACCTGGAAGAAGCTCCTGGCTCTTGGCTCCTGGCTTCGGATCAGTGCAGCTCCACCCATTGTGGCCAGTTGGGGAGTGAATCAGCGATGAAAGACTCTCTCTCTCTCTCTGCTTCTCTTTCTCTCTGTGTAACTCTTTCAAATAAATAAATAAATCTTTTTTAAAAAGAATATAAAAGGAAAATAAAAGGAAATTGATTTAGAATAAAATATATATTTCAGTATGTAAATATAATATGACTGCACTAAAGATGTAGTGGAGTTGTCAGGAACTTCTGTTTTTATACTGAGTCACTATGAGTGTGACAGCTACAGAAGTAGGCAGTGCATAGCAGGTATGGATAAGTGACTCAGATGACACAAACAACGCTGCCACTGGGGGCGTGGTTTTCCAAAATGATGGTGACTCTAAAGTCCTTAATGTTACATTAAGTTCCTTAATGCATAAGGTGCTTTGCTCCTGGATAACTGAGTGAATTTTTTATTAATAATTACAAGTAGGTTTTTTTCCCCCCACTTATATCAATGGTAGGTGAGGTATTTGAAAGTTCTGTTGGGTACAAGACTGAGTGGACTTTTTGTGTAGAGTTGTGCTGTGCATCATAGATCTGTTGTCTCTGATTCTCACTTGCTAAAGTTCAAAAATTCCTCACAAATCCAGACATCCTGTAGGGAGAACGACTGCCCCAAACTGTGCTGTGAATTGTGGTAGAACTGGAACTGGCACTGGAGCTCTGCTGTCCTAATTTCTAATCTCGTCACCATGCCATTACCAAAATGAAGCTTGAGCTTGCTGCTCTGCTGTACCCAGTGGGACTGAATAGTTAATTTTGAAATTTGAAGAAATACTGCAAATCGGTTTTTCCCATAAGTAACACTTCTGTTTAATGTAAGGTAATCATGTGCTTTTTAATTTGTGGTGACATCTGATGTTGTTGTAAGTTGCATTCTTCTCCAGCCTTCATTGCAAGCCTTGGTTTTCAGCCAGTTGCTGATTAACTGCATCAGAATGTATACTCAGAAAAAACCTCTCCCTCCCTCTCCTTTCCTCTCCCTGCCTCCCCTTCTCCCTCTCCCTCTCCCTCTCCCTCTCTCTCACACTCACACATGCCTTTTCCTCTTATCTGTCAGTCCTGGGATTATAAGTGCATTTCACAAGCAGAAGCTAATACAGTGGAATGAATAATGTATAGCATGTGTATAAAGTGGAGTCTTTTTGTTGACTATTACTGCACCGAAGTTGAATTCACTAAATGTTTCTTGAATCGGGTTTGGAACCAGACTCTAGTTAATAATGTTCTTCTAATTGCTATTTTCAATTAGAACAGACCCAGATTTTTCCCCAGCAAAGGTAGCTTTTAGCCTCTATTTCATTCAGCAGATAGTTAATGAGCACCTACTGTGTGCTAGATACTTTTCTAGGCAAGATGTAGAGATAAGCAAAGCAGATACTCCCACCATAGTGGAGCCCACAATGCAGTGGAGAGAGAGGGGCATTAAGCAAGGGTATAGTTCCAGATCTGTAACTAAGAGAGGATAACAAGAGGAACGTGCTGTGGTACAGAATGGGACGAAAGGTCTCCCTGTGGAGGTGACCTAGCAGGATCTGAAGGACAGGTAAACATTAGATAATCAGCAGAATACACTAGGTGGAGGAAAAGTGAGTGTGAAGGTCCTAAGGCAGGAAAGAGCTGGGCCTGGGGCTAACGTTGGTCCAGGCAGCCACGCCAGTCAGTACTGCGTTATCCTGTCGGTTCTTCCTTCCTCATCAGTGCAGGCCTGTGCCTAGATGGAGCTCTAAGTGGTTCTCTGGATGTATCTTACTATTTTGTGTCTTGGTGCTTTTTGTACTATTTGCTGTTTTTGAAATTCTCTTTTCCATCCCCAGCTGTTCTGTTCTTTCCATGGTAACTTCAGGCATTGCCTTCTCTGAATTTCTTTAGCAGACTTGGGTACTTCTTTCTCTGGGTGTTCATTCAGCCTTGTACATACCTCTGTTATTGCAGCTGCTGCAACATTTTAACTGTTCGCTTATTTCCCATATTGATACACTTGTTAAGCACTGAAATTTTATCTTTTCATTTATATATCCAGGACCCGTTATTTAGTAAATGGTCAAGCATATTTTTTTCTTAGCAAACATTTACTTGTGAATATCTTAAACTTTTCCTTACAACATATGTACATGCACGTAGGCCTGTGTCTTTTCCTTTTATCTATTGATCTCTGTAAACACATTTCATAAACAAACACTAAACTTGGTGAAGTGGTATTGTAGTATATTTATAAGACAGATTCCTGCTGCACAAAAGTTGATTTCACTAAATGCTTTTTGATTTGGCTTTGCAGCCAGATCCTAGTTAATAATGTTCTAGTTGTTATTTTCGAAGACTTGGCAAACATGTTCTTCTTAGAGCTCTAAATACCCAACACCCCATCCAGTTCCTTCCTACTTGCCACCAGCACCCATCTTCTTACTGTCTCCAGTACTTCTGGCTTTCTTCAGCAGTTCCATTTGGAAAGCACAGGAATATGTAGGTGTCCACAAATGAAAGACATCGAGAACATGTTCTAATGTTCTGATGAGCCTGTCTTTGGCAACATGCAATAGTGTTTAGGGGGTTGCACTGAATTTGAGCCTTCAGTTAAAGCTCTCTTGCCTTTATTTTAGGTAAAGTGAATGCAAGTGAGTATCAACGAAGAACTAAGTTCATGCATTTTGGTTCTACTGGTGTTGAAGTTTACTCCCAGTACTGCCATTTTTTAAAACAAGCAGTATGATTTCACATTACTTGGGATGTTTTAAGTAACTTAAACCTCAATTTCTTTGACCTAGAAAAATGTTTTTCTATTGTAGGAATTGAAAATTAGGATTTTAAACAATTTGCACAAGGTTTTGAGGCTAGTTTGAGCTAGAATTAAAGAAGTTCTGTGTCAGAGAATTTTATTTATAGATAGTCCTTAACTTAGTAGTGGTTCCACTTCAGATATTTTGACTTTACCCTAGGACAAAAACTATAGGCGTTCAGTAGAAACCATACTTCAAATTGTGAGTTTTGATTTTCTCCTGGGCTGGCAGTGTGGGTGTGGCGGTCAGTTGTGATGCTGGGCAGCTCGCATTCAGCCCTGTGATGGGGAGGAAGCCAGCTGCCTTGCCAAGCTGTGACGTTTCGTAGGTTGGAGTATTGAATGCAGCTTTTACTTAGGATATTCTCAACTTATGGTATGTTTGTAAGGATGTAGCCCCATCGTGAATCCAGGAGCATCTGTACTTGTAATTCAGCCCTCTTCCATGCCTTTTTTTTTTTTTTTACAAAATAATTTTTCCTCTAGTGAAGTAATGAAATATCTATTTTTTAAGAAATTAATGTATTTTTTTTTTCAGAGAGTGATGCCTTCTAGCTTTTTCCTGCTGTTGCGATTTTTCTTGAGAATTGATGGGGTGCTTATTAGAATGAATGACACGAGGCTTTACCACGAGGTAACTGTTCTCATTTAATGAACGTACTAATTGATAATGGGCCTGTTTCTGTTGTTTTCATTGTCAGTCTGAGATTTTGAAGCTTAAAAATGTTTTATATGTCAATCATTCTTTTTTTTAAGATTCATTCATTTATTTCAAAGAGTTACACACAGAGAGAAGGAGAGGCAGAGAGAGAGAGAGAGAGAGGTCTTCCATCCACTGGTTCACTAGAGAGAGAGAGAGAGAGAGAGAGAGAGAGGTCTTCCATCCACTGGTTCACTCCTCAGTTGGCTGCAACGGCCAGAGCTGGGCTGATCTGAAGCCAGGAGCTTTCTCCCGGGTCTTCCCATGCGGGTGCAGAGGCCCAAAGACTTGGGCCATCTTCCACTGCTTTCCCAGGCCACAGCAGAGAGCTGGATTGGAAATGGAACAGCCGGGACTTGAACCTGCGCCCATATGGGATGCCAGCATTGCAGGTGGCGGCTTTACCCACTATGCCACAGTGTCAGCCCCTCATTCTAACTTTTAACTTTGGGTCTTTCAGACTCACTGTTGACTGCACACTGTTACCAATCATTACATGCTTTCTGTAAGTCCTGGTGATTAAAAATGTTTTTTAAATACATTTGGTAAAATATGGTTGGGGTAGGAGGCAGGCTTTTGGCCTAGCAGTTCAGACACTTACATCCCATATCAGAGAGCCTGGGTTTGAGTCCCTGCTGTGCTCCTGATAGGTAGCAGACTTGCATTGAGTTTACTGTTCCTGGCTTCTTTGTAGGCTTTTGGGGAATGAATCAATGGACAGGAGCTCTTTGTCTCTCTACCTGTCAAATAAACAATATAAATATGTTGCAACTTTAAAATTTTTTAATATAGGCTGACAAGACCTACATGCTACGAGAATATACATCAAGAGAGAGCAAAATTTCTAATTTAATGGTAAGTGTTTAAATTTTAGTTTTGGAAGTTGAATCTTAATATTTTAAGTATGGTATCCCCTAAAACTCTATCATTCTACCCAAACTTACATCTCTAAATTCATTCTCTTAGGGATCTATAGGATAAATCCTACTGGAACATAACTTTTCTGTGCTTATCTCAAATGCAAAAACCTTTGGTGGTGTTCTACACCTTAGACACCATCCAGTCTGATTTCCACATTATATTCTGGAGACACTGAGAGTTAGATGTGTGAGTGAACCTGAGTCCCAGCTGGCTGCTGGTGATGCTGAAGCTTGCACCAGCGGATGTCCGTTCCACTTTGCACTCTGCAATTTCTTCCTACTGCCTCCTTTTTTCTTCCCTAAAATGCGATAATCCTGTATCATGACTTGTTTTGACATCACTTTATTTTTGCTTCTTTGAGACTTGTAAAGAGCTGCTTATCATTTAGGATTTTACAATGGGTTTCTTCAGAAGTTACACCTTTCTACTAGTTTGGTAATTTTTTATCCTTAGTGCTTGTTTCTTTCTGAGTATAGAATATACTAGAGTAAGAAAAATTACTCAGATTCTATTGTAGACTTCATACTGGGCTACAACTGAACAGTAATATTTTCAGGCCACAAAACTAATAGGGATAGGGATTGGATTAAGATGTATTAAATTCTTATGACGTTTATGGGACCATTATAAATTGCATTACCCTGTCATCCCTGAAGAAATCGTTCAGAAACAAAGTGGAATGATTCAGTAACAGGAAATACCTGTTATTTTTAGGAGCACGTAATCACGTTCTTCGTATGCATATATTGCACTGATTTTGAAATTGCTTGTTTATTAATACTTGAATCAAAACATTCTCACTAAGTGTTCATGTGGTAATGGAGTGTATGCTAACAGGATTTATGTGTTTCTTAGCATGTTCCACCTTCTCTCTTCACGGAACCTAATGAGATATCACAGTATTTACCAATAAAGGAAGCAGTTTGTGAGAAGCTAATATTTCCAGAAAGAATTGATGCTAACCCTGCAGAGTCACAGGAAAGTGCACCTGTGGAATAGAATGTGAGACAACGTACACTCAGCGTGGATCTGACTGGACACCTTGGCTGTTTGTAGGGGATATTTTATTATGAGAACTGATCGCCTTGTTTATGTGCAGATTTTCTGTAGCCTTAAAGGAAAAACAATAAAGGATTATTGCAGGCAGATTCCATTCAACTGCTGTTTGTCCTGTCTTCAGATTCATATTCCAGATGTCTGTTTTCTGGAGTTAAATTTGGATTTCTATGATGTCATGAAGTGGGAGCTTTGCAGTAGTGATGCGTTTATGTCTGGAGCAGTGGGCGTAATTTGCAGCCATCACGACCCTGTCTTCAAGTGCAGAGGTGACATCACTGAACCCCGGGCCTCGTGACTGTGTAGGATTCCTGATTGTGCATGCTCTTCCTTTGGACTTTGACAGTAATCCCACTTCTGCATATCGTGACTTGCCGCCTAGGAAATTAACCTCAGAATTTAATGATCTCCACCCACAGAATTTTAAAAGTATGTTTACTCTAATTTTAAATTGGCTTTAAAATTAAAAGAAAGTTTCAGACATAGAAAAAGAGCTAGTGTTTTGGAGAACTTAAGCTATCATGTACCTGGAAATACATGAATGTGGTTTAATCATTGATCTTAAAGTGGTCTCTAGCACAGGACCTACGTAGTACACAGAGGTAAATTTCAAATCTATTTGGTTATGTTGATGAGAACCCATTAAACATTTTATGTTGTTTTCTAAGTGATTTTTCATAAAGTGAAAGTGGCTATAAAGCATAGATTTTTGAAAATGTCTTAAATAGTAGGAGGAAAAAAGTGAGTCCCTTTGTTATTTAAAATAATTGTGCATATTTCCACCTGATAGAAAACTCTCTAAATAGAATAAAAATTTGAAAGGATTAGCAAAGCTCTTCACGTATTAGTCTGAAGAAAATTGTGAGACAAATAAATTTGGTTATTCATCATCGCTCAGCCAGGCAAGATCACTTTTATTAACTAAATTTGATCACAAATAGTTTTGTATTTATCTGCCTTCTGTGTCTTGCCCATGGTATAAGAAATCAGGATTTTGTTAGCTTTAAGAAAACACATGGTATGTATACTGTATATTAAATATACCTGTATTTAATATTCTCTGTTGGGACAGGAAAGTGTGTATACATTGTACTCAGTTTTATGTTTTACTTTGTTTGCCATGCAGATTTGAACAGAACAGACTCTCTTCCTGCAAAGTATAAGAAATGCAAAACTTGTAGGAATAATCATTGGTTGGAGTTTCTGGGCAACATCATAGTGTGTGTGTGTGTGTGTGTGTGTGTGTGTGTGTATACACACACTTTTTTTTTAACTTGTTGATTTAGATGTCTTGGTACCTGAGTAGTCTTAGGATTATGTATTTTGAGAATCCACTGTTAAAAATCATAGGAAATGAAAAGAATTGGCCTTTTTTTCCTTTTTAAAGGAAGTGGGAAGTGGGTGGATAAATGTGCTTCTGAAAACTTCACTAGTTTATTCCCGTGGAGGATACCAAGAAAATTTGTTTTTGGCCAATGCTAAATATGACATATATCATTTTATATTTATTTGTTCCAAGTGTCTTTTTGTAAGTGGAGAATAAACAATAAGGAATTTACTGATCTGTGTTTCGTTATTTCATTTATTTCAGTTTTTCTTAAAACTTAAGAAAAGTGGTTTGGGATATACCTTCTCATTTGTGCTTTATAGTTGTTTTTTTTTTTGTTTTTTTTTTAAAGATTTATTTACTTGAAAGTCAAAGTACACAGAGAAAGGAGAGGCAGAGAGAGGGAGAGAGGGGGGTCTTCCATTCACTGGCTCACTCCCTAGATGGCTGCAACAGCTGGAGTTGCCCGGATCCAAAGCCAGGAGCCAGGAGCTTCTTGCTTTATGTTTTGAACTTGGTCAGCATTGTAGACAGACTCATGCAGAGTATAAATGAAAACGGACTAGGTATTTCAGAGTGTCATTCTTCAGCATACTTCGGCTTCTTGCCTGTCCTCTCCCTCTGTTCCTCCTTACTTCGATGGGTACTTTAATTAGCCAGTGTTTTCTGTCGGCTGGGTTAGTGTTCTCTGGTCTTGAGAATATGAATCCTTGCCATATAAGCACTGTGTGTCCAAGGCGGTGCTAGGGATGGGGGGATGTGATGAAGAGGAAGAGTACAGTTGAGCCTCCTTGTTTGTGGGCTCTACATCTGTGGATTCAACTGAGCACGAATGAAAATACTAAAATTAATAATCTCTGCCTATGGGCAGACTTTTTTTTAACAAAAAGATTTATTTATTTGAAAGAGTTACAGAGAGGCAGAGGCTAGAGAGAGAGAGAGAGCTTCCATCCACTAGTTCACTCCCCAAATGGCTGCAATGGCCAGAGCAAGGCTGATCCAAAATCAGGAGCCTGGAGCTTCTGGTTCTCACGTGAGTTCACGGTACCAAGGACTTGGGCCATCTTCCGCTGCTTTCCCAGATGCATTAGCAGGGAGCTTGATTAGAGTGGAGCAGGTGGAACTCAAACCAGCACTATTATGGGATGCCCATGCTACAGGTGGCAGCTTTACCTGCCATTCCACATTGCCCCGCCCCCCCTTTGCTCATTCTCTGAACTATTGTGAACAATGTGGAGCTAATTAAAAGTATACAGGAGTGGGGCCTGCACTGTGGGATGGTGGGTAAGCCGCCACCTGTGGTGAAGAAGCTGTGAAGACCCGCAAAGAGGAAGCTCCTGGCTTCGGTCTGGCCCAGCTCTGGCCAATGCGGCCATCTGGGGAGTGAACCAGCAGCAGGTGGAAGATCTGTCTCTCCCTTTCAAATAAAATAAATCCTTAATTTAAAAAAAAGTATACAGGAGGATGCGATAGGCTATATGCTAATGCTGTGCCTAAAACTAATTTGAGACGCAGATAGGCCCCGTCCTCTAGTTCACTCAGCAGGTGAGAGTGGATTGAGCTGAGCCTTGGAACTGAAATCTCAATCCATGTCTCCCACGTGTGTGGCAGGGGCCTGACTGCTTGAGCCTTAAGTTGCTCCTTGTCAAGGTCTGCGTGGCCAAGTTAATGAGTTGGTAGCTGGGGATGGAATTCAGGCACTCTGATAGGGGATGTGGGCATTTTTTTTACAAAAAATATAGATTTATTTACTTACTTGAGTTAGGGAGATAGTTTCCAATCCACTGGTTCACTCTCCAAATGGCTGCAACACCAGCACTGTGTCAGGTCAAGGTTAGGAGCTTGGAACTAAGCACCTGGGCCATCTTCTGCTGCTTTCCCAGGTGCATTAGCAGGGAACTGGATCAGAATTGGAGCAATCAGGACGGGAACTGACGCCCATATGGGATGCTGGCGGTTCAGGTGGCTCAACCCACTGCATCACAGTGCTGGCCCTGGACCTGGGCATCTCAGTCAAGCAGTTTTCCCACAAGGCCCAGCACCTGTCCCTACTTTGTCATTTTATATTAGGAACTGGAGCATACACAGATTTTGGTATCTACTGAGGATTCTGGAACCAATCTTCTGGATGCTGAGAGGCAACTATTTTTTTTTAAAGATTTATTTATTTGAAAGGCAGGGTTACAGAGAGAGGAGAGACAGAGATCTTCCATTTGTTGGTTCACTCCCCAAATGGCTGCAATGGCCAGGGCTGGGCTAGGCTGAAGCCAGGAGTTAGGAGCTTCTGGGTCTCCCATGTGGGTGCA
Organism: Sylvilagus floridanus; assembly: GCA_949820135.1. Lineage (NCBI taxonomy): Eukaryota > Metazoa > Chordata > Mammalia > Lagomorpha > Leporidae > Sylvilagus > Sylvilagus floridanus. Next base: position 129,613,812 of record OX463225.1, read on the forward strand.
GGGGCCCATGGACTTAGCCATCTTCCACTGCTTTTCCAGGCACATTAACAGAGAGCTGGATCGGAAGTGGAGTAGCCAGGACTTGAGCTGGTGCCCTTATGGGATGCAGACGCTGCAGATGGCGGCTTAACCTTCCCTACCAGAGTGGCAGCCCCTGTGTTTGTTTTATGGGATTAGTCTAATAGGGAAGACCAAGAGATATTTTGGTAGGTGTGATGATGGGGAATTACTGGTATAAGAATAACAGTAACTTTAGTAGAGTTCTGCCTTGAGACTATTGTTCCCAACTGTACAAGGAAAAAGCACTGGGTCATTACAGAACTGCAGCTTTTTCCTGAGTTTATCAAGCTGAAATCACAAAGCAAGCTGAATCCCAAAGAGTAGTAAGTCCTTCAAGGAGGTATGGAACTTAAAAACTTCCCTCTTAGGAAGGACTTAAGAGAAAGAGGTGGCCACTAGACAAGCTGGTAAGAAAACGTTAGCAAAATTTTAACAATTTTTTTTTGTTTTAAGATTAATTTATTTATTAGAAGGAGAGACAGAGAGCTGTTTCATCTGCTGGTTCACTCCCCAGATGGCCATGATGGCCACGGCTGGGCCAGGCCGAAGCCAGGAGCTTGATCCCAGTCTCCCACTTGGGGGCAGGGACTCAAACACTTGGGCCATCTCCTGCTTTTCCCAGGCCATTAGCAGGGAGTTGGATCAGAAATGAAGCAGCCGATGGGCTGGTGCTGTGGTGTAGTGGGTGAGCCGCCACCTTCGGTGCTGGTGTCCTGGCTGCTTCACTTCTGATCCAGCTCTCTGCTATGGTCTGGGAAGGTGGTGGAGAGTGGCCCAAGTCCTTGGGCCCCTGCACCCGCTTGGGAGACCTGGAGGAGGCTCCCGGCTCCTGGCTTCGGGTTGTCACAGCTTTGGCCGTTATGGCCAGTTGGGGAGTGAACTGGCAGATGGAAGACTCTCTGTCTGTCTGTCTCTCTGTCTCTCTGTCTCTGTCTCTCTCTCTCTGTCCTCTTTGCCTCTCCTTTCATTTGGGATGCTGGTGTTACTTGTGGCAGCTTTTCCTGATACATCACAATGCCAGACCCAACAAATTCTTAAAGGCTACATGTGGGTTAGAGTATCAGTTTGGAACAGTTGAGAGTCTCAAATAAGGGGACTTCACACACCCTCACTAAACTTTCCTAAAGACCTTCTCCAGGTGGTCACAACAAATCCTGGAGCATGTCAGGGGGCCAGAAAATCCCACCTGGCCGTGTAGGCATGCAGGAGGCAGTTGGGGTAGAAATGAAAACCTGCCGGCCCCCAGACTCGTAAAGGATGTAGAAGCTTTAGGCTGCTGGGGGGAGGAGCAAAACCCAGCTACCACTGCCACTGCTTTTGGACAAGACCCATGTGCCTCGGGGAGTGACAGGAAGCGTTCTGCAAGTGGGACAGGTCAAGAATCACCACTGCTGGAGAAAGCGTGGGAAACAGCTGTGTGTGCTTGGAGGAGAGGCCAACAACTGGCTCCCACGTGCATAACCAGAGGGGACCTGCTGCCAGTGGGGAATGGGCATGACACCATTGTGAGTTCATCTGTGTTACGATTCTCGTGATTCTAAGTAAATGGATATCTTCATTATGGTTAATATGGCTGTGCTTTCTAACATTGCCTCCATTTTTAGCATTTTCTTCTAGCAGGTTATCACTGAGCCAAGTGGCAGGCGGATAGCCATGCAGCCTGTCACTTCACACTGGCTGACTGATGAGCCACACTGACAACTGTGTGCTGAGATGCAAATGAGGCAGCTGGTTCCCAAACTTTTCCCTCCAAGGGTGACATTTGGAAGCAAAGATATTACAACTTCAGAGGCAATAAAAAAATACTAGTGTCTACAAACTGTCACTAAGGGACATATCTCACTGTGATTCCGTTCTCTGCAAGGACTCTGAAAAGTCAGGGGCCATTGGAGGTTCCGATGAACATCCTTTACGTCCTTGCCAAAGGCTCGGTGGCATCTGGAACCACTGGGAGTCACCTTGAAGGGTGCTTTCCAGAGCATTTGAAAATTACTGGCACTCTGTGCTCAAACAACTTTATTTGATCCACTTTGTCTGTCTTTTCATATATTCCTTTTGCTTATTCTGCTTTTGTGTGCGTTTCAATAAACTGATTAATTCAGGGACTATCTTTGCCACACTTAGTTTGTCAATTGAGTAAAGGGTAAAAGGATCTGACTGTCTTGGAAAAACTATCATGCACCGTGGCTGGTCCAGCAGACAGTTCCTCACACGAGACCAGAACACATTTCGAGCAGAATCTGACTACTGTTGGGAAATGGAGCAGGGATATTGAGAAAGTTGTACCCTTGAGGGCCAGGAACACAAAGTCCGCCTAAGGTTAGCCAAGGCCGGCGGAGAAAACCTTCCTGTCCCTACTCTGAGCCTGCCACTGAATAACAAGGAACACCACTCTCCTGTGGGGTGTAGGTGTGTGAGGATCGCTGTAAACTGACAGTAGAAGTCAAAGAAAAAGCTTGGGCAGACGCATGGCACAGCAGTTACGACGCTGCTTGGGACACTGTATCCCTTGGCCTACTGATTATGTTTGAGTCCTGGATCCACTCCCAAGTCCAGCTTCCTGCTAAAAAAAAAAAAAAAAAAAAACCCACCCTGGGAGAGAGCAGGAGATGGCTCAAACACTTGGGTCCCTGCCACCCATGTGAGAGATATGATAGACTTAGATGGAGTTCTGGGCTGCTGACTTCAGCCTCACCCAGTCCTGGCTTTTGTGGGCATTTGGGGAGTGAACCAACAGATGGAGGATGTCTGTGTCTCTGCCTTTCAGATAAATGAAGACGTTCCATAATTTAAAAAATTCTTCTGCGCTCCAGGTGTACTGTAAGCACAGGTTATAGCTGTCAACCTCTGGAAGAATTTGAAACCTGTGATATACTGAAGACAGCAATAGTAGAATCTAAAACTGCACAAACTTCAGTCTGCATTGACACAGAAATGTACACATACCCAGAAGTAAACACAATCTAATTCCTTCAGTTATACACATGATATGTGGTGCGCAATCAGAATTCAACAGAACCTGATTCAGAGATGAAACAGAGGTTGGACTATCAGATTTTAAGACAATTGATATATTAATGTATCTAGTGGAAAAGATGGATATCACAAATGGGGAACTTTAGCTGAGAAGTGGGTAACTCGCAATGTTTTTACAAAAGCCACATCAGAGATAGCAAATTCCTTTAGGAACCTTGATACAGTTGAAGAGACAGTCAATGAATTTGAAGAGAGGTCACTAGAAATTATCTAAATTGGGGCCAGAGCCATGACGCAGTAGGTTCATCCTCTGCCTATGGCACTGGCATCCCATATGGACGCTAGTTCTAGTCCTGGCTACTCCTCTTCAGATCCAGCTCTCTGCTATGGCCTGGGAAAGCAGTAGAAGATGGTCCAAGTGCTTGGGCCCCTGCACCCACATGGTAAACCTGGAAGAAGCTCCTGGCTCCTGGCTTCGGATTGGTGCAGCTCCGGCCATTGCGGCCATTTAGGGAGTGAACCAATGGAAGGAAGACCTTTCTCTCTGTCTCTCCCTCTCACTGTCTATAGCTCTACCTCTCAAATAAATAAATAATATTTAAAAAATTATCTAAATTGGGATACAAAGACAAAAAAAGACTAGTGGAGGGGCCGGCGCTGTGGCATAGCAGGTTAAGCCTCTGCCTGCAGTGCCGGATATGGGTGCCAGTTCGAGACCCGGATGCTCCACTTCCAATCCAGCTCTCTGCTCTGGCCTGGGAAAAAGTGGAAGATGGCCCAAATCCTTGGGCCCCTGCACCCATGTGGGAGACCCGGAAGAAGGTCCTGGCTCCTGGCTTTGGATCAGCACAGCTCCAGCTGTTGCTACCAACTGGGGAGTGAACCAGCGGATGGAAGACCTCTCTCTCTCTGCCTCTCCTTCTCTCTCTGTGTAACTCCGACTTTCAAATAAATAAAGAAATCTTAAAAAAAAAAAAAAAAGAGAGAGAGAGAAAAGACTAGTGGTAAGGAAACAGTACTGTGCATCCAAAAATTGTAGGATGAAGTCAAATAGTCTGGGGCAGCATTATGGCGCAGCCAGATAAAACTCTGGCCTGCAGCACTGGCATTCCATATGGGCGCTGGTTCAAGTTCCGGCTGCTCCACTTCTGATCCACCTCTCTGTTATGGCCTGGGAAAGGAGTAGAAGATGACCCAAGTGCTTGGGCCCCTGCACCTGCGTGGGAGACCTGGAAGAAGCTCCTGGCTGCTGGCTTTGGATCAGCTCAGCTTTGGCCATTGCAGCCATTTGGGTAGTGAACCAGTCAAAGGAAGACCTCTCTCTTTCACTCTCTCTCTCTCTCTCCCTCTCTCTCTACCTCTTTCAAATAAGTAAAATAAATCTTTTTAAAAAATCAAATGGTATTATATCTGAAGCTACTTCAAAATGTTCATGAGAAATGGAACTAAAAAAATTTTGAAATCTATGCATATAAAGATCTTTAAACATTCATAAAAATGCGTATGATAAAAATACACATGGATTTCAATTTTTTGCTCCAAAATAAACATAAATCTAAATATTTATTTATTTGTTTGAAAGGCAGAGTGACAGAGAGAGGAAGACAGAGGGATCTTCTGTCTGCTGATTTACTCCCTAAATGATCACAACGGCTGGGGCTGGGCTGGGCCACGCCAAAGACAGGAGCCTGGAACTCAGTCTGGGTCTCTCATGTACTTGGGCGATCCTTTGGTGCTTTTTAAGGTGCATTAGCAGGGAGCTGGATCTGAAGTGGAGCAGCTGGCATTCAAACCTGTGCTCTGATAGGGGGTGCTGGTGACGCCTTTAACCTAATACACTATAACGTTTGTCCCTAAAATTTCATTTTCATTTTATTTGAAAGGCAGAGAGACAGAGATACAGATGGAGAGGGGTCTTCCCTCTGCTGATTTGCTCCCCAAATGCCTGCAACAACTAAGGCTGGGCCAAGTAGTTGTCAGGAGCCTAGAACTCCGTCTGATTCTCCCACGCAGGTGGTATCAACCCAGGTACTTGAGCCATCACCCGCTGCCTCCCAGGGCACACATTAGAAGGCTGGGTTGGGTGTGGGGTAGCCTGGACTGAAACCAGGCCCTTGGATATGGGATGTGGATACCCCAAGTGGCAACCTTGCTGCTCATAAACTTTAGTTTCATTTTCTTTACAAACACTTTGAAGCATCCTTATATCTAATGGGAGTCCCAGGGGAAGTAGTGATTCACTGAAGAATAAGAAATACCAAACAAGATAATGACTGGGGCTGGCACTGTGGTGTAGTAGGTTAAGCCCTGCCTACAATGCCAGCATTCCATATGGGCCCTGGTTTAAGTCCTGGCTGCTCCACTTCTTTCTTAATTCATTTATTTATTTGAGTTACACACAGAGAGAAGGAGAGAGAGAGAGAGAGAGAGAGAGGGAGAGAGAGAGAGAGAGAGAGGTCTTGCATCTGCGTTCACTCCTCAATTGGCTGCAATGGTTGGAGCTGTGCCAATCTGAAGCCAGGAGCCAGGAGCTTCTTCCAGGTCTCCCACATGGGTGCAGAGGCCAAAGGACTTGGGCCATGTGAGAGGCAAAGGATGGCATTAGAGATATTAATTTGGGACTTGGGACCTCTTTTTTTTTTTTTTTACAGGCAGAGTGGACAGTGAGAGAGAGAGACAGAGAGAAAGGTCTTCCTTTTGCCGTTGGTCCATCCTCCAATGGCCGCCGCGGTCGGCGCGCTGTGGCCACTGCACCGCGCTCATCCGATGGCAGGAGCCGGCGCCAGGTGCTTTTCCTGGTCTCCCGTGGGGTGCAGGGCCCAAGCACCTGGGCCATCCTCCACTGCACTCTGGGGCCACAGCAGAGAGCTGGCCTGGAAGAGGGGCAACCGGGACAGAATCCGGCGCCCCAACCGGGACTAGAACCTGGGGTGCCGGCGCCGCAAGGCGGAGGATTAGCCTGTTGAGCCACAGTGCCGGCTGGGACTTGGGACCTCTTACGCAGCTTGTCCTATACTTTTCTAAAACTTTGGATACATTTGCACAGGGATGGTCTCATTGACTGTCGATAACAGTGGCTGCTGCTCTTTGACAACCCGATTACAACAGGACAAGAAATCATTCTCTATACCTCACAGCAAATAAATTCTCTAGTGGAATAAAGAAGTTCTCATTGGTCGATGTACAGAATACTCAAATACCAGATCCTCCTCCTAAAAAATCCTTAGATCAAAATAACAAGCTGCTCCTATTTAAACCCAGCTGCCTTAATGCCAATCCCAGGAGATAATGGTCCCCTTCATCCTTGTACCTCGGTTATTGACTTGGCTTATGCTAGCAGAAGGTCCTAAAAGACCAACCCCTGATCAATGCAGATAAGAATCAGTTCACCGATTGAGACAGTTTTGTAAGATATAAGATCTTATTTTGGGGATATGCAGTAGTCAAACCATGATAAGTTACTGAAGCCCACGCTCTTCCACAGGGAACCTTGGCTCAACTAGCAGAATTGGTCGCCTTAACAAGGATACTGGAAGTAGGCAAAAACAAAGGGATTTATATTGGTTCCAAATATGCCTTTTTGGTCTTACATGCCCATGCAGCCATCTGGAGAGAGAGAAGATACCATGAAGGAACTGAGACACGGCCATCACATATGGGCCTCAAATACTCCAACTCCTTGATGCAATATATCTTCCTAGGTAGTTTTCAGGCATGTGCTCAGAGGCCATCAAAAGGGGCCTAGTGACATTTCTGTAGGTAACTCTTTTGCAGTTTCAGTGGCTAAAAAGACTACCACTACTCAGCTTGCCCTTTTAGGCCCTCTGATCCCAACCGCCCCAAAGGAAAACTGAACCCCTCGATGCAACGTGGAGGAGGATGCTTGGGCCAAAGAGCAGGAATACATCAAAACAATGAGAGGATTGTATCGGTGAGTGGAGACAACATATCTTCCTCAGGTGTTGCACTGGAAAATTATAAAAGGCCTACTCAACTCCTGCCACCTTGAGAGGGACAAATTCAAGGATTTAATTCAATTAACAAATTAAGGACAAATTGAAAGACAAATTACCAGGAAACTATTTTCCTGGAAAGGGCCTGACAAAAACTATCCAAAGAATCTTCCAAAATTGTACTCTGTGTACTGTCAATAATTCCCAGGGGTCCCTACCTCCACTATCAATAAAACTCATGCAGAGAAAGGGGGCTCACCCTGGGGAAGATTGGTAATGGACTCAGAGGGGTTCACGTACTATTGAACTCCTTCCGGGTATCAGAACTTGTATGTGTCAACCAGGAAACATGGCCTCTCATATTCTTTATGGGGCCAATTTATATGGAGATCAACCTGAAGGCTGCATTCTCAATCCTCCCCACCTACCCCACCCTCCTCCATTTGCCTGAGTTTCCCTAGGGACATCCTATGGAATCCTTTGTTAACTTTCTGTAACTTCAGGGTCACCATACACAATAATGATCAGATACCCTTCTCAGATCCCCTCTTACTCACCTCTCATTTCTCATCCCTACCAAACATGCCCATGGCACACTGGCTAAGTTATGTTAGAGGTTTTTGCTGGGAGAGGCCTAACCTATCTCTGATGGCCAATTCCCACTGGAGTAGCACAGAGATAGAAAATTGCTCCCTTTGGGGCCAGTATTATTGTACAGTGGGTTAATCCGTTGCCTGCAATGCTGGCATCCCATGCTGGCTTCAGTCCTGGCTGCTCCAGTTCCAATCCAAATCCCTGCTAATGTGCCTGGGAAAGCAGCAGAAGATGGTCCAAGTGCTTGGGCCCCTGTACCCATGAGAGAGACTCAGATGAAACTCCTGTCTCCCATCTTTGGCCTGGTCCAGCCCTGGGCTGGTATGGTCATTTGGAGAGTGAATCAGTGGATAGAAGATCTCGCTCTCTCTGTTTCTCCCTCTCTTTCTGTAACTCCGCCTTTCAAATGAATAAATCTTAAAACAAAAAGAAAAAGAAAATTGCTCCTCATCCATGAAGACAAAAAACTAGCTCACACTTTGATCGGCATCACATGGTGTGTAATGTTCTAGGAAGACCAGACTAATAGAGCCTCCACAGCTCCCACAACACCCCGTGTTTAGTCCACTGGTTGGCATGTCATTTGCTGCCACATACTTATGGAAGCACACCTTTAATGGGAAAACTTCTCATAGAACCCAACTTAATATATATCACATGTCGGGATGTCTCCCTCCTACAAGAGTGGTGTACTTTGTGGAAATTCTACTTACCAATGCTATCCTAGTCATTGGATGGGGCTCTGCATGGTGGCCTCTGTCTTATCCACTACATCTATTGCCAATTACTCAGCTCCTGTTTTCTTACATATCATTTCTTGGGTCTCTAAGAAAGGTGGCCCCTTGCTCTCCATCCTGGTGGGAATTAGCACCACAGCTGGCGCAGCAGGCGTCACCACAGGAGCAACGTGGCTAACACCTCCACCAGATTAGCTGGATCCAGACTGTAGGCCTCCCTCGGCGTCCTTGAAAATCAGATCAACTACCCTTTAAAATAGGTGGGGCTTAAGCATGCCAACCACTGCCCTAGGGACTATCTGCACCCTGTCCCAAGAAGAATGCTGTTTGGGGGCCAGTCATACTGGGCAGGCACAACACCATATTCAACATTTCTTGAATGTTGAATTTTTTTCTCCAGACAACTTCAGGCCCAAGCTAAAAGGGGTTGGAAATGTTGGCCTAATGTCTGGTCATGGAGATCCTGCCTCTCCTACCTTCTAGACTCTTACTACTTCTCTTTGGACCATGCGTCTTTAATGTCCTTGCCCATTCCGTTGCTAACAGAGTACATGTTGTTCAGCTCCAGGTGGTATTATATTTTTTAAAAGATGTATGTATTTATTTGAAAGGCAGAGTTACAGAGAGGCAGAGGCAGAGGCAAAGAGAGAGAGAGAGAGAGAGAGAGAGAGAGAGAGAGAGAGAGAGATCTTCCATCCACTGGTTCACTCCCCAGGTAGCCACAATGGCTGGAGCTGGACTGTTCTGAAGCCAGGAGCCTGGAGGTTCTTCTGGGTCTCCCACACTGGTGCGGTGGCCCAAGGATTTGGGCCATCTTCTACTGCTTTCCTAGGCCACAGCAGAAAGCTGGATCGGAAGTGGAGCAGCCAGGACTCAAATCTGCTGCCCATATGGGATGCTGGCACTGCAGGCAGTGGCTTTACTGGCTACACCACAGCGCCAGCCCCTCCAGGTGATAGTAAGGTAGGGGTTCTGGCCCATCCCATCGGGCGATATGACTGGTCCTCTAGATTGTGTAGGATGATCTTTTGCCAGGCCATTGTCAAACACCACGGGAAAGACAGCATGAGAAGAATACCCATAACCAGTTGTATGCCCCTATGCCAGCTGGAAGAAACTAGAGGAGACTGAATTCCACCCATGCTATCCCTATAAGATTTATGGGTTAATTCTCTTGAGGGAGGAGTGTTAGTTTAGGCAGAAAGACATATATGAGCCCCTGAGTGCAAGAAGAAAGAATGGACAGTTCATGCAGGAAGGGTCTGCATGTATTAAAAGCAGCCCAATGCTTGCAAATCAAAATTCTTGCCCAGTCTCATTCCAGGAGATGTCCCATGTCCTGGGAACCTTCCTCCTTGGTAACATTCCAGGAGAAGTCCAGTGCCCCAGGAATCTTCCTGCTCAATAACATTCCAAAGGAGGGAAGAATGAAAATTGGCAGGAAAAAAATTGCTCTGTACCCATAAAAACCCGAGTGTATACACAGCCAAGGCACCCAGTCCTCTGCCTAGCTGCCCGTCTGGTCTGTCGGGTGTAAGCCTCATTAAACTTCACCAGCTTGCTTATTGCCAACCTCTGTCTCTCATATGAATTCTTTCCTAAAGGGAGATCAGGCCCAGAGATGTTCCAGAATGAAGTTTCTCACTCACTTCATTATTCAATATATATTTACTCAACACTGTTTTCTAGACCTCTCCTCTCTCTCTCTCCTCTTTGGGGAGTAAACAGCTGAATGATACCACGAAGACCTCGTAACCTGGAGGCAACAGACTGGAACATGAACAGTGATTATGTGGTGAGTCTCACAGGTGTGCTTACAGTGCACAGCGGTGTGTGTTTAGTGATGAAGATACTGGTCTCCTTCATCAGAGTGCCTGGATTTGATTCCTAGCTCCAATTCCTGACCCGTTTCCTGCAGCTCCTAGGAGGCAGCAAAGACAGCTCAAGTAATTGGGTTCCTCTCAACCATGTGGGAGACTGGGGTTACATTCCTGGCTCCTGGCTTTGTCCCCAGCCCATCCCCAGCCATTGCAGGCATTTGGGGTGCGAAGTAGCAGATGGGGACTCTCTCTCTCTCTTACTCTCTCTGTTTCTCTTTATCTGCCTTCACATAAATAGAAACAAACAAAGTGCTACAGAAGCAAAGAGGGCAGCGCACTGCCCACGGTGGAGTAAGCAGGCCCAGGCAATTTCAGAGATGGCACAGAAGCTCATGTAGGTTCTATTCGATGCTAACTGAAGGCCTGCTATATTTACTAACTCTCTGCCTACACTGATTTCGTTCCCACAAGAACTTCCAGAGGTAGTCATTTGTGTCCATTTTACAAATCAAACGACTGAGGACACAAAGGTTAAGTAACTTGCTCAAAGCCACACAGCTATTAAGTGATGGTACTAGAGTTGCAACTCTCACCATCCCAGCTCCATAGTCATGGACTTTGCACCATTTCTTGACAAGTGGAAAGCTTTGGAAGATGTAAAGGAGCTTACTTGAGTGGCACAAGGTGGGTTAGGAGCAAGGAGAACCAGGCAAATACAATACACTTGGTTATTTAAGATTGGAGGTGAGGGCCTGGCGCCATGATGTAGCAGGTAAATCTGCCTCCTGCAGTACTGGCATCCCATATGGGCACCAGTTCGAGTCTTGGCTGCTTCACTTCTGATCCAGTTCCCTGCTATGGCCTGGGAAAGCAGTAGAAGATAGTCCAAGTCCTTGGCGCCGGCCAGGTGTTTAAATTTTAACTGAGGCCGGCGCTGTGGCTCAACAGGCTAATCCTCTGCCTTGCGGCGCCGGCACACCGGGTTCTAGTCCCGGTCGGGGCACCGGATTCTGTCCCGGTTGCCCCTCTTCCAGGCCAGCCCTCTGCTGTGGCCCGGGAGTGCAGTGGAGGATGGCCCAGGTGCTTGGGCCCTGCACCCCATGGGGAGACCAGGAAAAGCACCTGGCTCCTGGCTCCTGCCATCGGACGAGCGCGGTGCGCCGGCCGCAGCGCGCCGACCACGGCGGCCATTGGAGGGTGAACCAACGGCAAAAGGAAGACCTTTCTCTCTGTCTCTCTCTCTCACTGTCCACTCTGCCTGTAAAAAAAAAAAAATTTAACTGAAAAGTGATCCCTGTGAAATATAAGAGTGGGAATAAGAGAGGGAGGAGATGTACAATTTGGGACATGCTCAATCGGAACTGCCCCAAATGATGGAGTTAGAAACAGGCCAGGGAATTCCAATACAATCCCATCAAGGTAGCATGTACCAAGGCCATCTCACTAGTCCAAGTGATCAATTTCAGTTCACAATTGATCACACTGATAGGTCTAAGAGTCAAAGGGATCACACAAACAAGACTAGTGTCTGCTAATACTAACTGATAGAATGAAAAAGGGAGAGAATGATCCAACATGGGAAGCGAGATACACAGCAGACTCATAGAATGACAGATGTCCTAAATAGCACTCTGGCCTCAGAATCAGCCCTTAAAGCATTCAGATCTGGCTCAAGAGCCCATGAGAATATTCTAGGCATGGAAAGCCAAGACACTCTGGAAAAAAAAGAAGACCTAAATGAAAGATCTCTGTGAGTGAGATCCCAGTGGAACGAATGGGGCCATCAAAGAAGGAGGTACCTTTCTCTGAAGGGAGGAGAGAACCTCCACTTTGACTATGACCCTGTCGGAATAAGATTGAAGTCAGCGAACCCTAAAGGCTTCCATAGCCTTGGCAACTCATGACTAGAGCCTAGGGAGATTACTGAGGCCATAAACAAGAGTGTCAAATTGTTAAATCAACTTCAGGAGTCACTGTGTACTTACGTCTCATGTGGGATCTGTCCTTAATGTGTTGTCCAATGTGAAGTAATGCTATAACTAGGACTGAAACAGTATTTTACACTTTGTGTTTCTGTGTGGGTGCAAACTGATGAAATCTTTACTTAGTATATACTGAATCAATCTTCTGTATATAGATAATTAAAAATGAAAAAAAAATCTTGGTGTTAAATTGGAAATTGCCTAGAAAATTAATCAATTTTTTTAAAAAATATATCATGTAGGATCTCTGTCCTTAATGTGCAATACATTGTGAATTAATACTATAACTAGTACTCCAACAGTATTTTTCACTTTGTGTTGCTATGTGAGGGAAAACTGTTGAAATCTTTACTTAATATATAGTAAACTGATCTTCTGTATATAAAGAGAATTGAAAATGAATCTTGATGTGAAGCAAGGGGAGAGGGAGTGGGAAAGGGGAGGGTTGTGGGTGGGGGGGAAGTTATGGGGTGGGGAAGCCATTGTAATCTATAAGCTGTATTTTGGAAATTTATATTCTTTAAATAAAAGCATTATAAAAAAAAAAGAAATACAGCAGTGTTGCTGCTTCTCTTTCTTTTTTTTTTAAAGATTTATGTATTTATGGGAAAGGCAGAGTTAGAGACCGTGATGAATTCTCCACCTGCTGGTTCACTCCCCAAATGGCCACTGTGGCCAGGGCTGGGCCAGGATGAAGCCAGGAACTCCATCCAGGTCTCCCATAGGGGTGCAGGGCCCATTTTACACTGCCTTAATGATAATGCCAGGCGCATTACCAGGGAGCTGGAAAGCAGTGGGGCAGCCGGGACTCCAGCTAGGGCTCCTATGGGATGCAGGAGGCGTTGCAGCGGGCTCAGCCACTCTTCTTTGCCACCTCTACAAAGCTTGTTGGATGGCGTTCACTCCAGTTAGCCTCGCCTGATTTTTTTTTAAATCCCTGTCATTGCACTCACAGGGTGCATCAGCCCGGGCACCCGCTCCCAAGTGTGCACGAGGCCGCGCCTCCTCCGGTGCGCAGAGCCCGGGCGGCCGCGCGGGGCACGCCGGGGCCGGCCAGGTGGGCAGGTGCCTGGGCGGGGCGCGCCGTGGTTGGCGGCGGGGCGAGGGGCGGCGGCCGCCGCGGCCCGGACCCGGAAGAGCCGTCGGCTCCGCGAGCGCAACAGGCTGCTTGCCGAGGGAGCAGCCCCGCGATGGACAAGCTGAAGAAGGTGCTGAGCGGGCAGGACACCGAGGACCGCAGCGGTCTGTCCGAGGTGGGTATGCCCGGGCCGGCCGCACCTCGCCGGCCCCTCACCGTCCCCTCACCGTCCCCAGCCGCTGGCCGTGCGCCCGCCCGGGCCTCCGAAGTCCGCGCCGGCGGATGCGGGCGGGAAAGCCGGGCAGGACTTGCAGGGTTCCTTGGAAAGCAGCTCTGCCCGTCTTGATTCCTGCCCCGCACCCCACTGCGGGCCCCCGCTAGGACCCCCGACCCGGGGGCGGGAGCGCAGGAGCTCTTTAGCACGGGGCTGGTCGCCCTCTGTGTCCTGTTTTGTTCTGCGCCCGGCCGGCCTTCTCAGCTTCATTTCCCGTAAAGAGGGGGCGGCGCTGGAGGGAGAGCTCGGAAGAGTCTGCGAGAGCGAGCGAGCTGGCGTGCAGGCCCTGGGCTGGGGGCGCTGAGCCGAGGCGGAGAGCGCCGTGGCCCGGAAGGTGGCTGCTCCGGGCTGGCGGGGCTGAGGCTTCCCGGTTCGCTGCCCCGCGCCCGCCTCGGCCGCACAACTGGCTCCACGAGCCACCCGCGAACTCCCGGGGGACAGGGGCCACCCCCCCCCCCAATGCTTCTCCGTTCACACCGTCTGCGCCTAGGCTCCCCGGGCACAGGTCCCCCTCACCCCCATTCTTCTCTGTCCACACCGTCTGCGCCTAGGCTCCCCGGGCACAGGGCCCCCCTTCCCCCCCATGCCTCTCTGTTCACACCGTCTGCGCCTAGGCTCCCCGGGGACAGGGGCCACCCCCCCACCATGCTTCTCCTTTCACACCATCTGCGCCTAGGCTCCCCGGGCACAGGGCCCCCCTTCCCCCCCATGCCTCTCTGTCCACACGGTCTGCGCCTAGGCTCCCCGGGGACAGGGGCCAACCCTCCGATACCTCTCTGTCCACACGGTCTGCGCCTAGGCTCTGCCTGCGCCTTTGTTTATTTTTGATGGAGCAGCCCGAGCTCTAGAACCGCCCAGCATCGTGTGTCGTTTTGAGTGCTGTTTATAGCTTTGGTTTTCGTTTGGCGTTCTGGATGACAGACAGCGTTTTCCTCTGCCGTTTGGTGCATTCCGTAGTCTCACTTTTCCCACCTGTGGAGTTAAGGACGTTGTGCAAGATGATGCACCTGCTTTCGGCTGGGAACTCGAGTTTTCGCTGTAGCTTGAGTCTGTTTTCTCAGCACGCCGCTCTCCCGCTTGGGGGATTGCTGATTTTATAATGCGTGTTGTTTTGTATGTTGCTAGTACCTCCACTCCCTCCGTGAAATCTCAGTGTAAAATCTGTTCTTTGAATCTTTGCTTTGAAGGGGTGAACACTCTAAGAGTCAAGGGTTAGCAAGAATTGAAGTTTGACTGTTTTTTTAAAGATTTTTATTTACTTATTTGAGAGGTAGAGTTACTGAGAGAGAGAGAGAGAGAAAGAGAGAGAGGTCCTCTCTATCCACTCCCCAGGTAGCCACAACAGCTGGAGCTGAGCTGATCTGAAGCCAGGAGCTTCCTCTGGGTCTCCCACTTAGGTGCAGGGGCCCCAGCACTCGGTCCATCCTACACGGCTTTCCCAGGCCATAGCAGAGAGCTGGATCCAAAGAGGAGCAGCCGGAACTTGACCCAGCGCCCATATGGGATCCCAGCAATGCAGGCGGAGGCTTAGCCCACTATGCCACAGCGCCGGCCCCAAAGTTTAAAAACAGTTTTATTTATTTATGTGAAAGGCAGGGGGATAGAGAGAGATCTTCCATCTGTTGGTTCATTCCCCAAGTGTCAGCAACAGTTGGGGTGGGCCAGGCTGAAGCCAGGAGCCTGGAACTCCATCTGGATCTTCCACATGGGTGGCAGGAACCCAAGTACTTGGGCTTCATATGCCGTCTTCCCAGGGTGTGCATCACAGGAAGCTGGATGGGAACCAGGCAGGACTCAGTCTCGGGCCCTCCAGTGCGGGATGTGGGCATCCCCAGCCTGTTGTGCTTGGGATGACGTGTACCCTGGTTTGGCTTCTCTGACATTTCAACACAGCTCCGTTGGTTTTAAAAAATTTATGACCTTTATTAATTGGCCAAAGCTCAGGAGTGATTTGATGGGTTCTTTTTTCTTGATTTCTGGTCTCTTGTGAAGAAAGGTCTGACACTCATTGTTACTGAAAGCCTCGGGGCCCCACTGACTGCCCCCAAACTCTTAGGAGCTGTGGGCGCTCAAGAGGGAGACCCTGGGGGCACGCATTGTGGCCCCCAGCATTCTATAGCTGAAGGCTGGTTCAAGACTTGGCTGCTCCGCTTCTGATCCATCTTCCTGCTAATGCAACTGGGATAAGTAAATCTTAGAAAAAGAGGGCGACCCTTTCTCCTCCTGAAGACTCTTGGGGGTGATGTGGATATTCTGCATTAGAAAGTCTCCATGAGGCAGTGGACGGCCCTCAGAAGTGCAGTTGGGAAACATAACTGCTGATTGCTTTTCCCCTGAAGTGGTGGATGCCATGGAGGGCTTTAATGTGTTGGCAGTGCAGACCTGTTAAATCTAGTTTACAAAGAGGGATGCCCCTCTCTCGTTCTGCAATACGAGTCCCTCTGAGTGAGATTCATTTTGTGTGCTTCTTGTGTGTCCTTGGAAACATCTTGTAGCCGGTAGTTTCCAGGGCTGTCTTGGCTTAGTTTTTACTGCCTAGGCTAGGTCCTCCTTGAAAATACCGGCACTGATCCGGAGGTGTCGCATTTTCGTGGGCGGCTTCTGGGGGCAGATGTTTGTGTGGTGTGGCGAGTTGGACTAGGCACCCTTAGAATTTCTTGAAATTCAATTACAGAACCTGGCAGAGGGCACCCGAAGTGTGCACCTTTGATATCTTTCTTGTAAAGCCGGCCAGCCATCAGAGTATGACTAGTTCTGTCCCCCCTCCCCGCCCCCGCCTCTCCTGGCAGCTGTAGGATTTGCCTGGCAGTGCTGATCATAAGCAGCCGTGGGATGGTACCTCATCAGTGCTAATTGTACCTCATCTTCCTGAACACACCTTGGGTCCTTAGTGTGGACCGACTGCTTTCTGGAAGTACCGGTTTTATGTTTTCTATCAAGGATGCTAGACGTGGAAGGTATGAATGAGAAGGGCTGGGAAGAAAGCAATATCCCACTCTCACCTTCTTCTGGTTTCTCCCTGTTTGCCCAAACAATTCTGAGCCTTGCTTTGTTGGCAAGAGCCCCTCTCCTCTCCACCTCCTGGAGTCAAGAGCAGCTTTGTGCCTAGCTGCCAGTTGGAATGCCAGTGAGCACACGGCCTGCAGATTCGTCCAGGTGGGAGTTTACCCACTCTAATTCCCAAAATAGTGCACCAGCGTGGCTTTCAGCGACCGTGAATTTAGAGGGACTTTTTACACTCACTGCTTTCCAAAATTGGCATGATGTTTTTCTTTCACTGAGTCCAGTGTGAAGAAGTGGCCTCCTTCTGCGCGCAGGTGACCGGGAGCAAGAACCTGTAACCGCACGGGGAGGGAAACACAAGGGTGGAATGACCCACCCCGGACCCTTGCCCCATTTGGCCAGAAAGGCAGCAGTTGGGTGGCTCCAGCTTGAGGGACCTATGGAGCCAAAGTGGTGCTTCCCTGTCTGAAGTGAGAGCCAGAGACAGGTTCTGGTGGAACTGCTTCCTGTCGCCAGTGGTTTTGAGGTTTATGCGGGCTGGGATCTCACTGTCCTTTTGAGACCTCTACAGGTCCACAGCCTCTTCAGGCTAAGGCTAATTCAAATTTGCTACCAAACCTCATGAGACTTATAGTCTTTTTTAAAAAATATTTGTTTGAAAGGCAGAGCTACAGAGAGGCAGAGAGAGAGAGGGAGAGAAAGAGAGAGGTGTCTTCCATCTGCTGGTCCACTCCCCAAAAGGCCGCAACGGCTGGAGCTGGGCCAATCTGAAGCCAGGAGCCAGGAGTTCTTCCGGGTCTCCCACGCAGGTGGAGGGGTCCAAGGACTTGTGCCTTCTTCCACTGCTTTCCCAGGCCACAGCAGAGAGCTGGATCAGAAGTGGAGCAGCCGGGTCTTGAACTGGAGCCCATATGGGATGCTGCACTGCAGGCAGCGGCTTTAGCTGCTACGCCACAGTGCCAGCCCAGGGCTTATAGTCTTAAGAAAGAGTGAATCCTTTTCAATATCTCTGTTGACGCCAGGTAGTCCTCAGGCTACAACCTTAATTCAATCCAGTCCTACCATCATGCTTCTCTCCTACACACAGCTTGGGTCTTTCTCCCCACCCTGGCAAGGCAAGTTCTTTGGTTCTTGCCCGAGTAGGAAGAGGGGTGGCTGGTGGGGTCAGTCATGCTGTAAGTTGAAGACAGACCCGCCTCACAGGGTACATTTTGGAACCCACAGAGGTTCTACAAAGCAGACTGCTCAGCATGGAGTCCAATGGTTCTGCTGTCAGGTCCCCAGATGTGCTTCTGGCTAGGGCCACACAGTGCCAGGAGTTCCTGCAAGTGTTCTGAGAGTGTGTGTGTATTGTGTGTGTGTGCATACATGTGCATGTGTACATGGTGTTGCAGTGTTAGAAGCCCAACTTCCGTTTCAGTATGTGAGTCTGTGTGATAGAAAGGGAACTCTTTTCTGATGACCTAAATTCCTTTCTCCTGGGTGGAGATCAAGCCATTCTGTAATAACACCTGCCACCCCGGGGGGAGCCTCTGGTTCCTCTCTGCCAAGCTGCTGGTTGGACAGGAAGTTGGGAGACAGGATTGAAAACAACTCCCTGAGCTGGGGCAGCCAAGGCAGAGGGAGCTGGCCGTCTAGTGACTCCTACAGCCTCTACCGCCACCCACCTTCCTCCATCGGCCAGGTGGAAGTGGGGCAGGCAACGCCGACCACAGTGTCTGATGGAGACTGTGCTGGCCACACAAGAGGAGCCCTGTGTGGGCATGTGCTGGGCCTGGCTGCCCTGCCTTGCTTTGGTTTCTCTATGGCAACTGTCTGTGTGCAGCTTGGGGCAGCCGTGCCCACCCGTATCAGGTGGACAGACTGGGAAGGTCTCTGACGTGGGGAAAAAAGTGTTGAGGCTCTCCTGTTTTCCTGGAAATCATGGCTTCTCCTGAACTTTGCTCTGGGCAAGAGTCAGATTGGGCAAGCCAGTGATTGATTAACTAGAATCTGTCCCACACTTGGGTGACTTGGCTGATGCCGGCATCCTGTGAGCACAAAATCAGCATCAAGGGTGAAGAATATGAATGCGTCGCCTGGTAAGGATGGGAGCCGTCACCCACCGAGGTCCCACAAGTGCCACTGCCCCAGCCTGGCTCCTGGGCGTAGGAGCTGGTGACCCAGGCACCCAGCCCCCTGAGCGCCATCTACTGCAGCCTCGCTGGAGGAGCCCATGGCTTCCTGGCTGCTAGGAGGCTTTGGGCAGCTCCAGGCGCTGCTGTCCTGCCTCTGTGTTTGTGAAATGGCTTGAGCAGGGCGGCCCCACCTCTGGAAATGTTTAGTCACCTGCTGGGTGAGCTCTTATCAGCCGCTGGAGGGGAGATTCCTGTCTGGATCAGAGCTCCCAGCTCTGATAAGCTGGATTCCATGACGCCTGTGGCTATGAGCAGGTGGGATTCTGTGTTGCCTGCCTGCCTCTGGATTTAATTACGTGCTTGGTTTGTTCTTGCTAAGTGTGCATGGACATATGTGAGTGTGTCATTCTTCTTTAAAATTGCAGGTGGTTGAGGCCTCTACGCTCAGCTGGGGTACCAGAGTTAAAGGCTTCATCGCGTGCTTTGCAATAGGAATTCTCTGCTCATTGCTGGTAAGAGCTCCCTCCCGCCGCTGTCTTTCCCCCCCAGCCTCCATTTGCTGTGTCTTTACCCTTCATCCACCTCCATTTCTTGTTTGCTCCTTGCTAAAATGCATGAATTAAGAGGAGGGGGAGGTAAGGGAGGTGGGCAGCAAAAGGCTCATGATGGCTGCCTCCCAGCTCCTGGTTTTGTGGCAGGGCTCAGCGGGGCGGCTCATGTCAAATGCCCTGTGCTTTACTTTGCAGGGGACTCTTCTGCTGTGGGTGCCCAGGAAGGGACTGTCCCTCTTCGCAGTGTTCTATACCTTCGGGAACATCGCATCAATTGGGAGGTAACCGGTCGTTAGATGGGAAAGTGGCTGTGGAGTGGGCTTGAGGGAGGTGGTGGAGGAGGGTGCCCAGTACTTCCATTGGTTTTAAGAGGAACAAGATAGTTAGGATACATTGCATTTGTATCGTGTTATTTCAGAACATTTCATATCTTAGTTTATCTGTAAAACACCCCTGGGAGAAAGCAGGAACTACGTTACCACTGTGATTCTACATGTGAAGCAGCTGTGGCATACAGCAGGTGAATGATTTCTGTGTCGTTTACAACACGGTTCTCCCCATTGCTCTCTTTCTACTGTGGTCAGGGGCTGAGTTGAGGGTTCTCAGAGGGCTCGCCAGGCCAGCGGCCATGAGGGAAACTGGACGTTATTTAGTGTCGGACTGTTTTGGACCCAAGTTTCCATCCAGGTGGGCAGGGCGTCTGATGGATCACTTCCTGGAGGTGGGTGGGCCATGTCGCATGCAGCAGGTGCACAGACATCCCAGGTCAAGCTCATTGTCATTCACTCTAATGCTTCAGTGTGGATCTTGCCTCTGCAGCTCCGGTTGGTGGCCTGCTCTTTACCTGAATGGCCCCCAGGAGTCTCAACTCAGTTGTCCTTCCATCCTATCTCTATAAGCACCCTCAGGTTCCCTCTTCTCCCATGTGTTGACTTGTCTTCACTGGTTCCTTCTTCCTTGTCCCGTGCTGTTTGTCCCTTACCGATTGACTTTGCTCAGTGGGTGAGTCTGGGTCACCCTGCAGGAACAAAGGCAAGTACAGTGTGGTCCCTGCTATAATGCAGTTCAGTGATCGGCTGGCAATCGGACCCGGCACCATGTGGAAAGAGAGATGCCCAAGGAGCGGAAGCTGGCTGGCCCCACCTGACCTGGGCGGTCCAGGAGGGCTTCCTAGGGAAGCTGAGATTGGAGCTGGCCTTAGCTTTGCCTTGGATCGTTTCCACCTGAACTCCTGGAAGATGCCTCTGATGGGTTCCTCAGCCTGCCGTGTGGCTCCTCTCCAGGCCATTTTCTGCTGAGCTGTGGAGCCTCAATTACAGCCCCACCTAACCCCCTCAAGTGGCTCCCTGCCCTTCAACCTGTGTACGAAAAGGATCCTAGGAGATCTGGCTTCCCCCAGGCCTGGCTCCACATCCCTGTACTCCCAGCCAGGCTGCAACCCTCGTATTTCTCCCAGTGTCTTTGTGCCTTTGCTGGGACCGTTTGCTCCACTTGGAGTGTTGTCTCCTCAGTACTTCCCCCCATTGCTGGGCAGAGGCACAGAGAGGTCTTCCATCCGCTGGTTCACTCTCCAGTGGCCACAGCGGCCAGAGCTGGGCTGATCCGAAGCCAGGAGCCTGGAGCTTCTTCTAGGTCTCCCTCGTGGGTGCAGGGGCCCGAGCACTTGGGCCATCTTCCACTGCTTTCCCAGCACATTAGCAGGGAGCTGGATTAGAAGTGGAGCAGCCAGGATTCTAACCCGTGCCCTTATGGGATGGCGGCACTGCAGGTGGCAGCTTTACTGCTATGCCATGCTGCAGCGCTGGCCCCAAGTCACCTCTTCTGTGACGCTTTCTCTTACTCCTCCTCCCCAGGGTTGGTGACTTCCCCCTTTGTGGCTCTTTGCATCCCATACATACTTATGAAACACACAGGTGGAATTTTATCACAGTAATGGTTCTAAGTCTGTAAGCCAGTTGAAAGGGGCTGTGCCTGTGTTTTTCTGGTCCTCAGTTGTACCCAAATTTGCTCTGTGTCTGGCTGAAATGTTAGCCAAATGGTTGAGTGCATGATTCTGGCCACCTTCTTACAACTTAATTTATTAATGCTTGTGACAATCAAATGGTGGCTTTCAGAGTCATCTTATGTTGCCTTTAAAGCTTTCTCAAGCACTAACTTTTGTGGAGGGGGTGGTTTGTGTTAGACAGTGTAGGTTCTAACGGGGCCGGCTCTGTGGCATAGCAGGTAAAGCTGCCGCCTGCCGTGCTGGCATCTCATCTGGGTGCTGGTTAGAGTCCCAGCTGCTCCACTTCTGATCCAGCTCTCTGCTATGGCCTGGGAAAGCAGTGGAGGATGGCCCAAGTCCTTGGGCCCCTGCACCCGAGTAGGAGACCTGGAAGAAGCTCCTGGCTCCTGGCTTCAGATTGGCACAGCTCCAGCCATTGCAGCCATTTGGGGAGTGAACCAGCAGATGGAAGACACCCTTCTCTCTGCTTCTCCTCTCTCAGTGTAACCCTGACTTTCAAATAAATAAATAAATCTTAAAAAAAAAAACAAGATAGTATAGGTTCTAATACATAGTCTAGACTGAGCATAAATATATGGGTGTGTTGTTTGGTCCAAAAGATTTGCTATTTAGCAGATCCCAGTGGGACAGACTCTTCAGAGCACCAGGTAGGGAAATATTAGAGGGAACAGACTGTTCTTTCTAGCATGCATCTAAGAGCTCATGGTTTTACCTGTCAGAGTTTGCTGTGTTTAATTTTTAAGAACAGCCTTGGCTATTGCTGCTCGTTCTGTATAGGCTGGAGGTACACTCTGAGCTTGGACACTTGAGCTGAGAGTGCAGCCTTGAATTCAGGTTGGAGCTTAATGGCGCTTCAGAGAGAAGCAGATTTAAAAAAAATTTTTTTTTTTTTTATTTTTGGTATTGACAGCAGTAGCTGATTTCAAATGCTCACTGGCCTGTGGTAAACACTGCCTGTGGGGAGCTGCCATAGGATGATGCCGGTGGGTGTTTCCTCAGCATTCAGGAAGCACAGCCCGAAGCTGGCCCCGGTGTGTGGCGTGGTAGGCGTGAGGCAGTGCTTCATGGGTAATGCCGCTCTCTCACCAGCCAGCTCTCAGGTTCCATTCCTGCAAGGGGGCATGTGACAGTTGTCTTTCAGAGCTTGGGATCCAGTTGATGTGGGTTGAGTGTCAGCGCCTGGGGTTCCTAGCTGCGTGATCTTGCATAAATAAATCAACTTTTCTGAGTTTCATCTTCTCATCTCTAAAATAAGTGTGATAATACTTCACTCGCACAGTTGTTGAGGAGCTGCGTGAGGTAGGGTTTGCAATATCTGACATTCAGCAAACAGTTCACAGATAATAGACGAAGTTATCATCATGGAAATTACTCCCTGGAGATTATGAAAGAAAATGAGACATTCTGCTTCTTAACACAACTCACCAGGGCTGTAAGTGTGTTTTTTCTAAGTTGCCTGAGCCTTGTTGGTTGGTTGGTTTCTGTGGATAGGTGGGGTACAAGGTGGGCGTCAGGGAAAGGGATCCTCTAACCTGGTGGGCTGGCTGGGACTGTGCATTTACAGCTGAGCTCTGTCATGTGTCATCAGGTGGCCTTGAGTCAGGAACCCCTGGGCTCATCTGGAAAATCAGCGTGATAACTGTCCCTATCCTATAGGTTGTTAGAATAACGCAGAAAAGACGCCCCGTGTTAGCTGCTGTTGCTGCCACAGGAAGTCTAGGAGTGGTGACTCCGTGTGCCTGGTGTGGTTCTGTCTGTTCTGATCGGCTCGTGTGTGTTTTCTCTTAGTACCATCTTCCTCATGGGACCGCTGAAGCAGCTCAAGCGCATGTTTGAGCCCACGCGTTTGATTGCAACAATCATGGTGCTGGTAAGGCCTGCTTTTTAGTTGCACTTCTCAAATGATTTGGAATTTTTTTCCCTCTTAAACCCAAGGACCTCTATCTTTTTTCCTTTTGTCTTGACCTGACTTATAATTCTGTAAACATAGGGCAGAGGGAAAATTCTTCAAATAATCATCACACCCCTTTCCCCCTCTGCATTTCAGTCGGGGTCAAGATACTAGCAGTTCTACATAGAGCCTCTAGAGGGCGATGCTCGTCACATAAGCCCAACTGCTCAAGTTGTAAGAGAGCTCAGCACACTTAGGCAGTGCTTAGAGGGATTAACTCAGAAACACAAGGTTCGTTCTCTAGGGTGGCCTCCAGCCTTCAGGGAGGGCTGCTTATTTGCTCATCATCATTTGACATTGGGATCATATTTCCTCAATTTCGCTGGCCTTCCTGAATGAGAGTGCCCTCTGTGTGGCCCGTCTTCCTTGTGCCCTGCTCTGACAACAATGCCTGCAGGTCTTCCAAAAGTCTGCTTGTCCCATTCGCCCAGAATGCCTCTCCCTTCTTTGGCCCTTACTCTCCTGTGTGGCGTCAGGATCATTCCAGACCGCCTTCTGGACTCGTGTTATGATCATTGGTGTCAGAACATTTGGAACTTGATCGACATGCTTTCATTTTAGCATTATCTGTGTATACCTCTTTTGTCCTTCTAGGTAGGTTCTCTGAGGCCATGACCACATCTGCCATGTAGTTTGTTTGCTCTTAGAGCACTGATCAAAAGGCCGGACATCAGGAACCATTTGAGATGTATTTCCTGAGTAGTCACTGTACAGAAAGAGGCAGACAAAAGGCATGGCTGGTGGCTTGGACACCCGTTGTTTGTAGACAGCACCAGGCGTAGATGGCCTGCATAAGTCTCTTGTAGAAAGAACTCTCCAAGAGGACTTAGGGAAGTGTTAGGAGGCCTGTGAACTGAAAGCTGGCTTGCTGACTGTGAGATTGACATCTCCTGTTGAGCTTGGTCTTCATGTGCCCTTTCTACTCCAACATTTGGCAAGGGTTAAAATTCAGAGGTTTGCGTTAAACCATGATGTCCTATCATCCTGTAACTTAGCAGACCTAGGAAGACTTAAATTGAGCAGTGCACTTGCCACTTAGGATAACTTTGGGATAAATGTCGTGTTGTTGAAATATTTGCAGAATTAAAAACTTTAGACTTACTAAGTTTCCGTTAGTGTTTTTGCATAAAAAGATGGATGGATGAATGGGTAGACCAGAAATGTGATTTCATTCACTGGGAAGAGTTTTTTTAAAGAAGACTTGAAAGGAGAGGTGCATCTTTCCTTTTTAATCTACATCATGCTTTATAGATGAGTTTGATTTCATGGGGATTCATTTTTAAAAGATTTACTTGTTTATTTATTTGAAAGGCTGAAGATAGAGAGAAAGGGGGAGAGAGAGACAGGTCTTCCAACTGCTGGTTCACTTCCCAAGTGGCTGCACTGGCTGGGGCTGGGCCAGGCCAAAGCCAGGAGCCTGCAACTCCACCTGGGTCTTCCACGTGGGAGGCAGGGGCCCAGGTACTTGAGCCGTTATCCACTGCCTTCCCAGGCACATTAACAGGGAGCTGCATCCGAAGTGGAGCAGCTGGGATTTGAACCAGTGATCTGATATGAGGTGCCGGTGTCACAAGCCCTCATGGGGATTTTAGCTCTTCTGCTAAATGTGGATGCTCAGTGGGTTAAATGCTTTGGAATGAGGTTCTGTTTGATTGCAATGATAATCAGAGAATCAGATTACTGTGGACCAGCAAATATTGTGAATTTATCAAGACTCTCCTGTTTTATTTTTGATTTTTGCCATGTCGTCATCACCATTATATTCTATAATGTGTCCTTTCTCCTTCCAGGTGTGTTTTGCACTGACCCTGTGTTCTGCCTTTTGGGTGAGTGTCTGCTTTATCTTCCCCTAACCTTTTTGGCTTCTGCTCCTCGTCACACACTTCCTGTAACCGAATCATTTTTCTTTCAGTGGCATAACAAGGGACTTGCGCTCATCTTCTGCATTTTGCAGTCCTTGGCCTTGACGTGGTAAGTAACCTTTAAAACCGTGTCCTCCCACACAGGCCTCTGACTAATGCAGCCGGGAGAGATGAAACCCACATGCTGCAGTGGGAGGCTTGGGAAAACACAGGCGCTCTTCAATTTAAGAATTCTTGATGATGCAGGTGAAGGTAGGCTCCAGAGCAGAAGCCGGGCGCCTCGGCCCACTGCCAAGAGATAGTGGTAGTGGTCTTGATGGGCCACCAGAGGGTGTGTGTTTGCTGGCTCGTGGATGGTTTTGAGGTGTTCCTGATGTTATTAAACCACTCTCATCGGTGAGTGCAGGGCCAATGCAAGTGTTAACGCTGTGAAAACATGCTTGTGAGTCAAATGGACAGTAATGAAAAAGGGAAGTGGTTAGAAAAATAAGGACAGAGAGTGAATTAGCAGCAGGTGAGCAGCCATGGCTGGTGAAGGAGAGACCCGCATGTCAGTGAGCTGGAGGGTCAGTGCACATGCTGCAGGCCTGGTGGCTTCAGGGAATTCAGGTGGCGTCTTGGGAACTGCAGATCTGGGGCCAGACATGGCAGATGGCCTGTTGGGGATCTTATCTTTCAGAACATGAATGGCCCTTTTTTTTTTTTTTTTTTAAGATTTATTTATTTGAAGGAGTTAGAGGAAAAGACAGAGATCTTCTGTCCGTGCACTGGTTCATTCCCTAGATGGCCACAACGATTGAGACTGGATCAGGCCGAAGCCAAGAGCTTCATCTGGGTCTCCTATGTGGGGGACAGGGGCCTAAGCACTTGGGTCGTCTTTTGCTTTTCCCAGGCCATATCAGAGAGCTGGATCGGAAGTGGAACAGCTAGGACTTGAACTGGTGCCCATATGAGATGCCGGAACTGCAGGTGGCAGCTTTACCTGCTACACCACAATGCTGCGCACACACCCACACACACCACCCCCATTACTCTTTCAGACCTTATGCATCTGATTGAGCGAGGTGGAGGTGTCTGTGGGATCTATAGCTTCTGGGTCATCTCCGTGAGCCTTTCAAAGTGCATCAAGGAGTGGCACCTGCTAGTAGAGGTTCAGTGTAAATGTGGCTGATCCATGATGGAAACAGTGTTTGCTGTATGCAAGGAAAAGGGAGGACCTTGAGAATATAACCCTAAATGTACCTTAAAACTGACTTTCAGAGTTTACCATGTTCATGAGTAAATGAACCTCTTCTGTACCTAGTAAATGTGAGACACGGAGATGATGGTTGTTCTGTTTTTTTAAATAGAACCTGTTTTTTTTTTTTTTTTTTTTCTTTTCTTTTTTTGGAGATTAATGAATTTATTTGAAAGGCAGAGCAGCAGAGAAAGAGAGAGATATCTTTCGTCTACTGGTTCACTTTTTTTTTTTTTTTTGACAGGCAGAGTGGACAGTGAGAAAGAGAGACAGAGAGAAAGGCCTCCAATGGCTGCTCTGGTGGTGCGCTGCAGCTGGCTCACTGCGCTGATCTGAAGCCAGGAGCCAGGTGCTTCTCCTGGTCTCCCATGGGGTGCAGGGCCCAAGCACTTGGGCCATCCTCCACTGCACTCTCGGGCCACAGCAGAGAGCTGGACTGGAAGAGGAGCAACCGGGACAGAATCCGGTGCCCCGATCGGGACTAGAACCCGGGGTGCTGGTGCTGCAGGCAGAGGATTTACCTATTGAGCCGCAGCGCTGGCCCAACTGGTTCACTTTCCAAATGGCCGTAGCAGTCAGGTCTGGGATAGGCTGAAGCCAGGAGCCAGGAATTCCTCCAGGTCTGCCACATGAGTGGCAGGTGCCCAAGCACTTGGGGTAATCTTGTGCTGCTTCCCAGGTGCATTAGCAGGAGCTGGATCAGACACTCCGATTTGGGATGCAGATGTCGCAGGCAGTGGCTGAACTTCCTGTGCCACAGCGCTGGCCCCAGTGCTCTGGTTTCAGTATTGACCTACACATTTTGGCAGTGGATGTTAAAAGGGCCTGCTGTGATGGCTCATGTTTATATTTTGGGTTTCTTCTTGTGGAAGAAATTGGTATCCAGACACACACACCCCTTTCCTTGCTTATTTTGGAGCCAGCTTCAAAGGCTCACCGTTTTTGTGGGCTCAGGTAAACGGTGACGTTACTGCCAACACTGGCCTATTCTGACTGTACTTCCTTTTCCTAGGTGTGGCCGACTTAACAGCCTGCCTGGCACACAGGGCTTGCTGCCTGCCCTGCGTGCTGAGCTGACAGTGATTTCCCGAGAAACCTGGGGTTGGGTCCTTGAGTAGTCATAGCTGTGGCAGAGTCTTCAGAGTACTTGGTAGTGCTTTTCACAAGTAGTTGGAGCAGGGCAGAAAATGTACCCATGTGAGTAGGAGTTCCATTCTGCTGAGGGTTTGTAAGATGTGCTGTGGATTTTGTGTCGTGTGTTTTCAGGTTGGGGCTCCCATGCCATCTGAGTATTTGGCATCTCTTTTAGATGACCGCTGCTGTCTCTTGGTTAAGGCAGGACTGCGGTGAGGCTGGGGTCACAGAGGTTATCCACAGAGGCCCTGGCTTTCCTTTTGTGGCCACCCAGCTCCATGCACGGCCTGTGTGTGTGCATGCACACCCCAGGCCCAGGAGGGGGGGCCCGCACAAGTCACTGCAGATGCTCCCAAGCTTGGCCTCTGTCCTGCTGTGCAGTTGTCCGCTCCCTTCATTGGATTTCATCTTTTGTTTGTTTTTCATTGTAGGTATAGCCTTTCCTTCATACCATTTGCAAGGTAAGACTATTTGGAAATGTCATTTCTGTGGCTTGAGGACAGTGTGTTGGCACAGGGCTTTTTGGTTTTGAAAGTGTGTTCAGAGCGTACCTGCTGTTTTACCTATCTGTACTAAAGTCCTTTAAGCCAGATAGGGAAATGTTATATATCTTTTTCACAGGAGAGTAGCTGAGGGTCACCTTTCCACCCACCCTGATTATATGGGGGTTGTTCCAAGGTGGAAAATGGAAGTAAGGGATCAGTTTATTTGGTGCAAACTACTTGGAAATCCCTGCATAGTTTCCCTGCAAAGCACATATTCCATGAACTTTTTGAAGACCCCTTCATACAGCTAATGATGGGTGCAGCCTAGGCCATCATTTCCTGGTGTCACGAACCTTATCCTGTGTGCACATCATCATTCTTTCACTCTGTAGCTTTGAGTAGGTTTTTTCCCCCCAAAGTGACCTTACCATCATCGAACAAGAAATGGGCATCTCAATCTGTGCTTGTTTTTTTCCAGTATCCCGCTTAGGGGAAAGCATCAGAAGAGGTTATAAAGGGGAAGTGAGCAAGGCCAGGGCTTCCCAAATAGCAGGGTGACCCTGGGCGACTCTCTCAACCCCTGCAGCTTCAAATGAGGCATTGGTAACTAGAGTGGGTGGATTAGTCCATCCCCAGAGGCCCTTCCCTGCCCTGAACCTCCTTACGAAAGCACTTTTCTTAATGGGCCTCTGACTCTGTTCTAATGCAGCCATTTGGTTTCCATTCTTCTCTGTCATTACCTGTTAACGGCAAGCAAGCTTTCCCTTAAGTGTGCAGGAGCCTGGAAGGTGGGAAGATCGGTCTATTTCTGCTGCGTTCCACGTCTGCTGCTGCCAGTGGTTTGGAAGTTCTGGGGAGTGAGTGAGGAGGCGGGTCATTAAGCTGATCCTGTTACAGCTCATTGTGCTAGAAGCCGCCTGTCTTTATGGATGGCCCTGGGAGGACAGCAGTTATGAGTCGACTCCGTGAGGGAAGGCCTGGTGGCCAGTTGTGGGGATGGTGGCTTATCTGAGAAGAGGGTGGGCAGGGATGTCCTGTGAAGCCAAGTTTTTATGTGAAGTAAGCCAGAGCACATCATGTCTGAGTAGCCACTGAGGTACTGGCTAACCTGCCAGTGTTTTGAGTGTATCTGGTGCTTGATCCAGCTGGATAATTTGCAGGAAGGGCCCAGTGCAAAATACAAGTATGGGCTCCTTGTTCAAAAATGATTAAGACTTTTAAGATGGCAACATCAATGTATTAGTCCGGATGTAGACCCTTCTGAATAGAGGTCCAGGGCAATTGCTCAGAGCTCACTCATGAGCCTGAACTTGCTTGGTGTCATTCCTCAGGACTTCAGGCTTGCTCTAGATTGGCATGTGTAGGTCTTACGGACAAGGGAATAGAACTGGGAATTCTGTTTGAAGCCGTGAGTTTCACGTGCTAATCTGATGAAAATTTCCTATAGCCAGGAGGGCATCACAGTGCTGGGTCCTACCCTTCTGTTTGTAGCTTCCCCTGGAGTAGCTTTTCCCACTGTGTTCCACAGAAATGTGCTTATGTGGAAGAAAAGGGGTCTCTGAGCAAGTACCTGGGGAACAGGTTAAGTCTAGTCTGGTTGGTTCTTTGTTGCCTGGCTTTCCCCATCCTTTAATAGGCTGTGTGTGTTGTACACTGCCACGAGGGGCACTTCCTTGGTGACAGAACATTTCCTGTGTAGAACATTTCCTGGGACTATAGTGCAGACCCTGTCTAAGGAGGTGCAGCCCTAGAGTCGTTAGTACTGAAATGCAGTGTTGTCTCATGGGTACATTTGCTCGCCTCTCCTAGCCTCATTTGCCTCCCAGTGTCCTTAGCGCAAGTGCATCTGGGAGCCTGGCAGGAGCCATGTTGGGGGCAAGTGGAGAGGCTTGCTGGGACGGAGGCATAGTTGTCAGGTGCCTGCTTTGTCCTTGCACTACCTGCACTGACTTCCCAGGGGTAGATGCCTGGGATGGGGCTCTCAGTGTGCGAATAAGTGCTCAGTACCTACAGAGACTCCCTGTGCTAATGAGCTGCTGATGGGTGTCCCTTTAAGAGTTCCCACCTCTTGGTTAGAATGAAAGAAGCCTCTAATCAGTGTTTGACTTAAGGCGTTCAGTGAGTTCTGTGATTGTGGCTGACGTGGAAGTAGCAGTCCTGATTCCCGTGTCTGGAAGCCTGTCCTTTCTTCCTGTTTTACACTGCTTGTGATGATAGCTATCATTTATTACATATCTATTCTATTTAATGCACCAATTCCTACAACTTGTCTATGGGGGGGGTATCCCCTCTTATAGAGGAGGAACTTGAAACTCAAACAGGACAAGTGACTCATCCAGGTTAATCCTGCCAAGAAGTGTCAAAGCTGCAGCTTGTTGTCCAGGAGGTCTGATGTCCAGCAAAGTCTAAGGGAAGGTCTTTACTTGACATGGGAAAGGTCCTGGGGTGGGGGCGAGGGGTGGGGCATGCTGTCCAGGAGGTCTGATGTTGCCGTTGAGGCAGTTTCTACTCTGCTGTGTGCTATTCCAGGTGCCCAGCAAAGTCTAAGGGAACCCTGAAGGGTAAGGGATGCTCTCCTACTCATCTTTGTTTTTTCCTTTCCAGAGATGCGGTGAAGAAGTGTTTTACTGTGTGTCTTGCATAATACACTGCCACTTGTGCAAAACTTTGGAAGGCACTGCGGAGCAAGAGTTGGCGGCCTGTTGTGTAAATATCTGCTACACCCCTGTCTTACAGGGTGTGCTTTTTATCTTGTAGCAGTGTGTTGCTTGCAGTTTGGACATTGGAGGGTTGATTTTGGAAGCAACGGAGCGTTCCTAAACCCGAATGTCTGTAGCACAATACGAGAGGTGGGTTCTGGGTCTTATGGAGTCAGATCTTTCTCACGCACCTGTTTCTTCTTTGGATGGTGTCCCACCAAATTCTCACGAATAAAACCTTGTTCATCATCAGCAGCAGCAGCTAAGCCTTCAGGGCCAGTGATTCCCAGGTGGTGACAGACAGCCCCACTGGAGATCACAGTAGATGAAAGTGAGAGACACTGGGGTCAGCAGGGACTTTGCAGACGTGTCTCTCAGCATGGAAACTGTCCCCACTGCTGCACACAGCAGGGACCTCCTTCTGTTCTGTGTCTGAGAGCAGGTGATTCTGCTGTGCTGTGGAGTGAAGTAGAGAATCAGCACTTTTTCCTGATGGCAGGATTTTTTCTTCCTCTGAACATAGGCATTCTTGCTATTCTAATTTTACAGCTGACGGTGGAATCTTTTTTGGAGCATTGAGCTCAGACGCCTTACTTTTCCATGGCCCCCTGTTCTCTTTGGACTTTACTCTGACCTTCTGGCACTCAGAAGAGAGAGAACAAAGCACACAGAAAACACTGCTCTTTCCTTTTGGACTAGGGCCAAGGAAAGGTGAAAAATCTTGCTGCTCTCTGCTGTCTTTTTTTCGTTCATTGTTTATGAATGTTCGCTGTTCAGTTGGTTTTATTTTCTGTTCTCTCTAGAGCAGGGCCTGGCAAAAGTAGGTAAAGACAGATCCCTGCTGTGGAGCCAACAGGAAGTAGGTTACCTTTATACAATCCTGGCCTTTGCACTCAGCCTGTGCTGGAGACATGGGGAGGACACCATGGACTACAGGTCATTGTGCCCCAGCCCGGTGCCTGCCCAGTGTGTTTATATCTGTGATGTAGTGGCCATTGTTATCCCACTGTGCAGTCAAGAAAATTGAGGCCCACGCTAGTTTCTGAATCCACCAGGAACACAGCTGCAGCAGAGTTGAACCAGATGCTGGCTGCCCTGGCTTCAGACTCCACCACCCAGTGTCTCCCTGTGTGTCTCTGGTTGTGCTTCCTGTAACAATTTTCCTGGTCTTTTTTTGTAATCAGCCAGGCCTTGTGCCTTTCTGGTTGTGGTCTCTGTGTGTCGCTTGTGCCATCTATCTGGCACTCCCACCCCACTTCCCCTTTTGGAAGCTTCCTCTGAGTGTATAGGATGTTCCTTGTTCTCCTGGGTTGGCTTTCAGCTCCTCCTTGTCCCTGACCACTGTTAGTGCCCCATCTTGATCAGCCAGAGTTCCTGGTGCTCCAGGACCTGCAGAACCCCCTACACTGAAGTCTCTGGGTTTGCCTTTGTGCTCTTAACCCAGGGCCAGCTGGTCTACTTGGCCTCCTGCTCTGACTGTCTCCTTGCATGTGGCTGAAATCTACCATGGCTGAGAACTCAGACTGACTGCATTTCTCAGGAGCTGGGCAGCTGACAGCCTGATGCGGGCCAGTCTTCCCGGGCCCTGTGTAGGCTGTTGGGGTTGCTTGCTGAGGTTCCCAACCTGCATTCAGCCAGGGAGGAAAATTATTTGCTACCCTTTGGCTTCCATGGGGCTCTTTGGCATCAGCTCAGACCTGGGAAGGGCTCTGGTGTCAGAGCGCTCATGGTTCCTCTTTAGAGTGGGTGTGAGGCCAGGCTGGTCATGGAAGAGCTCAAGCCAGCTTGAAGTAGTGCACCTAGAAGGCTGACCCCTCTGCCCATTTTAGTGGCTGGACTTTGTGGGGCGTGAGGCTGAGGTACCTCTAAGAGTCACTGGGTTGTTAGTGGTAGCAGTGTCTCAGTCACGCACTGGTAGTGTTGTGTTGAACAAGTTCTATAAGCTTGCTTCCTGTTTCTGCCTCTAACAGCAGTGGAGACAGCAAGCCCCATTGGATCATTGCAAAATGTCGGTGAGTTAGGTGTCGGGTGCTTAGCGTGGGGCCAAGCGTAGAGTCTCAGTGAAGGGGAGGTGTTACCTAACCCAAGAAGTGCCTGGTAACCCATGAAGGTGACAGGATGAACATTAATCTGTCTAACAAATATTTGGTGCTGTCTGGCACTCTAGACTCTGCCTGGTATTTAATATTCCCGGTCTCTGCCAGGCTGGTGAGGTTGTCTGCATTGTTATAGAAGGAGCAGCCTTGCAGGAAGGGGACTGGCACTGGATCTCACCAGAAGAGGGCGTCGGGGGTTCCTGGCAGAGAGCAGTCTGGTGAAGGCTTCAATCCTGGTCTGTGGCCGGCTTGCTCACGCAGCTCCCGTCATGACGGACTCTCTCAGGATCTTCTAAACGGAAGTTTCCCTACAGTTGCCGTATGCTGTGGTGGGCTTGTGCAGTCTGTGGGAAGAGGGAGTCCATCTCAGATCTGAAGTCTGTTCCCTAGCAGCAGCACTGGGTCGGTAGTCTAGTGGGAGGGACATGGCTGGCAGTGGCCTCCACCCTGACGCCTTCGCTGCTGGGTGAGGGAGGGTCAGTGCATTTCAGGAAGGAAGGGAACCTTTAGGGTGACTGTCGGTATCAGCCAAGGGCACACTTCCAGCTGTGTGGGAGCACTGGCCCCGGTGCTCTGGTGCCTGGGCTGTTGGCCCTGTGGACGCTGCATGGGGAGGAACATTGCCCCCAGACCAGCGGAGGCAGCTTCCAGTCTCCTAGGTGCCCTCCCCATTCTCCACAGCCCCCAGAGACTGCTTGTTTTTTTTCAGGGTCGTCACGTGTTCTAACTCACTGGCCCCCACCTCCTGTCTCCCTAGCAAAACGGCTCTTGCAGACTGTGCTCTAGGGAGCTATGGGTTGTCCAGCTCTGTGTGGCCACTGTTCACAACCCAGCTTGAGATGTCTTGGCACTGGGAATGGCGAAACACTGTCCCGCGTTAGCATCTTTGCCGGCTTGCCTGTCGTGGTGCTGGGGCATCTGTCTCTCAGCCTCATACAGTGACTTTGAGGATTATCTCCCCGAGAGCCACTTCCCTTCTAATTAGCACATGTTCAGCAAAAGTGATGTCATGAAATGCATTCCAAATGAAATTACTTGTTAATTCCACCATTAGAGCAGGAAATAAGTGCACTGTACCTTTAAAAAAGGCTTTGGCTGGTTTGGTTTCTGCTTTTGAGGTCCCTGTTGAAGGTGGAAGCGGTGAGACTTAGTGGGACGAGCCTGGGAAATCAAAGGGCAGCCCTGGATTCCCTTTCCCGTGGGACAGGCTGCTCCAGGCCTCCCCACCTCTGCTCACACAGCTTCTGATTACAGTCTGCTGCAGGATTACAGACACCCTAAAGTTCATAGCCTTTCTTTCCTGAATCCTTACTTTGAGCAAATACATGAAAAATCAGTGTTTAAGAGTATGTGAAGCCGTTTGCTAGATTTTGGGGGCATAGTTTTTAAAATTTAAAAATCCATGTTTGCTTTTGTAAGCTCAAGATATGTTGCAGTTTATTTTTCAGAGGTCATTTTTCAGCCAGTTCATAGACATTTAGCTGAAGTTACATACAGACTCGTGCTTATATAACTCATGATAAGCTGTCAAAAACCTCTAAGTCCAAGTTGTTTAGAAATTTTTCTTTAAAAAGCAAGGTGTGTGTTTTTGTCAGGTAACCAGGAAAGTGCTGTGGAGTTTATTGGATCACCCAAAATAGGGTGCTTGGTTCCACTTTGGTTAGTTCCACTTATACCCCAAATACACAGGTGGCGCCCCCTAGTGCTGCTGCTGCTTAACTTTGCAGGAGCTGGCAAACTCTTAAATGGCTTAGGAGATGTACAAGATATTTCTGTAGACAGGATGATCTAAAACCAGGAGAAGCATTGCTATTTAAAATGAAAGATCAATCTACAGCATTATAATGAACAACAATGTGTGTGTTCACAACAAAGCAATGCCACTACGCTTGATCAGCAGACACGAGAATCAAAAATAAAGCAAGATAAAAAGGACATGTGGTCCCTGTAGAAATGGACTGGCCGCCTGGACTTAGCACCTTGCACAGCGGCTTTCAGCATCCATCTGAGGCTGGAACCTGGGTGAATGTCACGCTTTGCTTCTCAAATGTCCCTAGCACAAGACGTGATACGCTGTGTACTAAGTACAGATGAACTTGTGGTTTTGTCATTTCCTGAAGCAGAGCCAGAGTTTACCTTCGATTCTGTGGCCTTTCTGCTATAAAAAGTGTTTATTTTGCCATTTTCAATGTGTTTGCTTGAATACCGGAATGAAAAAAACAAATCGCTCTGGCTGCATTTGTAAATGTGCTTGTGACCTGGCGTGGGGCCGTTCCGTAGCCCACAGTGAGTTTATATGCCTTCAGAACACTGTGCCTCTTCTCACACGATGAGCTTTTAAAACACTTCGTTAAAACATTAATCCATTTTTATAATTGTAGAGACACACATAGCTAATTTTGAATGCTACTGATTGCATAACTGAATTTTTATATCTAAAAATATATTCTTGAGTATGATTTTTTGTAACTTGGGAATCTATTTCATATAATAAATATTGTGTTCCTTTTACTAACTTATTTTAAAAAGAACATTGCTGGTAACCAAGCTGCCTCTCCCCCACATCACAATTATTAATTTGCTTATTTTCTTCTCCAATAAATGTTAGTAGAATTATCTTTAATAAATTGAGTGTTGTCTCTTATTCATGTGTGTTTTTTACTATTGTATAACTATAAGAAAAGATCACGTCCTTAATTTGAAATCTTGATGTACAGGCACTTAAGGATGGTTGTTTTTGGCTAGATTGATATGTACTCCTCTCTTTGAAATTACCTGGATTTAAGGACAGTTTTGAAGGTGTTTGAAGGGTAAGAAATTTCCTGAAGTATTTGTTTTTGAATATTTCTGCATCCTCAGCTGGTTTAACTGTTTGGTGTAAACTAGGTTATCAAATTATTGATATTAAAGCTGTTCATAATAACCCAGTCCTCTAGTATCTGTAACATTTGTACTTAGACCTCATCTTTTATTGCTAATGTTGGTAATGTGAGTCTTTTGTTGTTGTTGCTTTGACCTATGTAACTAGATTTTTTTTTTTTTAAGATTTACTTATTTATTTGAAAGGCAGAATTACAGACAGAGGCAGAGAGAGAGGGAGAGAGAGAGAGAGAAAGAGAAAAAGAGAGCAAGAGGTCTTCCATCTGCTGGTTAACTCCCCAGATGGCTGCAATGGTTGGAGCTGTGCCAATCTGAAGCCAGGAGCCAAGAGCTTCTTCCGGGTCTCCCACATGGGTGCAGGGGTCTAAGAACTTAGACCATCTTCTACTGGTTTCCCAGGCCATAGCAGACAGCTGGATGGGAAGTGGAGCAGCTGGGACTTGAACCAGCGCCTATATGGGATGCTGGCACTTCAGGTGGCAGTTATGCACCATGCCCCATAGCACTGGCCCCTAGAACACATGTTTAACAAAGGAAGATGCATGAGTGGACAGCAAACACATGTAGCAGATATTGTATTATCATGTGAGGTTTTTTTTTTTTAAATTAAGTATAGACTTAAAGATGCATTCTTACATGATATTATAATAATGAAAAGCATATTAGTTAGGATAGTGATGATTATGGGGAGGACAGAGAACAGAGCGGAAAAGGTTGAAAGGGGAGTGTATCTGAGGGTGCCAATGGGTGCTGGTCCTGTCTTCTGTGATCAAGTGGTAGCTCCCTGGTATGTGGGAAGTCATACTATATTTTTTGTTGTTTGTATGCTTCTGTGAGAAGAATAAACTTCTCTTCTGATTAAAAAAAAAAAAAAAGATTTACTGAGCCAAACCTGGGTGTGTCACCTTAGACATACTCTTCACCCTGGAGAACTGAGCAGAGCTCCCTGGCCACAGCCTCTAGATATTCACTGAAAGCAGACACTCCATTTATCTACAGAGGTATAGTACAAAGATAAAAGCCACCACAGCAAAAACAAACGAACAAACTCCCCCCCAAAACAAAAACAAAGAGTGTCTTCACAAATGCTGAACAATAAACAACAAACATACCAGTTCAAGAAACAAGAATAAGGAAGACAATGTGATGCCCCCAAAAGAACACAACACTTCAATACTAGATTGTGAAGATGATGAGATGGAAGAAATGCAAGAAATGGAATTAAAATTATAAGATTATATAGAAGTAATCAGAACCAAATGACAAACTACTGAAATCTCTACTTGACATGAAATTTCTCCCATGAAATTCAGATCTTAAAGAGAAATCAAAAAGAAATGAAGAATTCAATTGGTGCTTACATCAAGAAATTGGAAAGGCACCAAATAAATGAGCTATCAATGCATATCAAGGATCTAGAAAAACAACAGCGAACTAGTAGGAGAAAAGTAATTAAAATTAGAGAAGAAATAAACAAAACTGAATCCAAAAAAATAATACAAAAGATCAGCAAAATTAAGTTCTGGCTTTTGAAAAAATAAACAAATTTGACATACCATTGGCCCAATTAACCAAAAAAAGGAGAGAGAAGAAATAAATCAATAAAATTAGAGATGAAAAATGAAATGTAACAACAGGACACCACAGAAATAAAAAGAATCATCAGACATTACCACAAAGAGTAGTATGCCAACAAACTGGGAAACCTAGAAGAAATGGATTTCTAGACACATATAACCTACCTAAATTGAGCCATGAAGACATAGTAAACCTCAATAACCAAGACATAAATTGAATCAGTAATAAAGGCCCTTCTAACAAAGAAAAGCCCAGGACTGGATGACTTCACTGCTCAATTCTATAAGACATTTAAACAAGAACTAACTCCAATTCTTCTCAAGTTATTCAAAACAAAGAGAGGGAATTCTCCCAAATTCTTATTATGAAGCCAGCATCACCTTAATTACTAAACCTGAAAAAGATGCAACAGAGAGAATTACAGATTATTTTCCCTGATGAACATAGATACAAAAATCCTCAACAAAATCTGTCCATTTGAATCCAGCAATACATTGGAAAGATCATCCACCCAGACCAAGTGAGATTTATTTCTGGTGTGCAGGGATGGTTCAACACTCGCAAATCAATCAATGTGATACATCACATTAACAAACTGCAAAACAAAAATCATGCTTATCTCAATAGATGTAGAGAATCCATTTGATAAAATACAACACCCTTTCATGATAAAAGCTCTAAGCAAATTGGGTATAGAAGGAACATTTCTCAACACAATAATGGCAATTTATGACAAACCCATGGCTGGTATCCTATTGAATGGGGAAATGTTGGAAGCATTCCCACTGAGATCCAGTACCAGACAGGGATGCCCACTCTCATCACTGCTATTCAATATATTCCTGGAAGTTTTAGCCACAGCCATTAGGCAAGAAAAAGAAATCAAAGGGATACAGATTGAGAAGGAGGAAGTTAAACTATCCCTATTTGCAGATGACATGATTCTATATATATTGGATCCAAAAAACTCCACTAAGAGATGATTGGGACTGATAGAAGAGTTTGGTTTAGTAGCAGGATATAAAGTCAATACACCAAAGTCAACAGCCTTTGAATACAAAATGCCAAGGCTGAGATTGAGCTTCTAAGATCAATCCCATTCACAGTAGCTACACGAAAAACAAATAACTTGCAATAAATTTAACCAAGGATGTCAAAGATCTCTACAATGAGAATTATAAAACATTAAAAAAAGAAATAGAAGAAGATACAAAGAAATGGAAAGATATTCCATGTTCATGGATTAGAAGAATCAATAGCATCAAAATGCCCATTCTTCTGAAAGCAATTTACAGATTCATTATGATACCTATCAAAATACCAAAGACCTTCTCAGATCTAGAAAAAGTAATGCTGAAATTCATATGGAAGTACAGAAGATCTCGAATAGCTAAAGCAATCTTGTACAACAAAAACAAAGCTAGAGGCATCACAAAACCAAATTTCAAGACATACTACAAGGCATTATAATCAAAACAGCTTGGTACTGGTACAAAAACAGATGAATAGAGCAATGGGACAGAATAGAAACCCCAGATATCAATCCAAACATGTACAGCCAATTTATATTTGATCAAGGAGCCAAAATCAGTCCTTGAAGTGAGGACAGTCTCTACAATAAATGGTGTTGGGAAAAGTGTATTTCCACATGTAGAAGTATGAAACAAGCTGAGTACCTCACACCTTACACAAAAATCCACTCAGCATGGATTAAAGATCTAAATCTATGACCCGACACCATCAAATTAGTAGAGAACATTGGGGAAACCCTGCAAGACATTGGCATAGGCAAAGACTTCTTGGAAAAGACCCCAGAGGCACAGGCAGTCAGAGCCAAAATTAACAACTGGGATTACATCAAATTGAGAAGTGTATGTACTGCAAAAGAAACAGGAAAGTGAAGAGGCAATCAACAGAATGGGAGAAATTATTTGCAAACTATGCAACTGATAAAGGATTAATAACCAGAATATACAGAGATCAAGTAACTTCACAACAACAAGACAAACAACCCACTAAAGAGATGGGCCAAGGACTTAAACACATTTTTCAAAAGAGGAAATCCAAATGGCCAAAGTCACATGAAAATGCTCAGGATCACTAGCCATCGGAAATGCAATCAAAACCACAAAGAGGTTCCACTTCAACCCAGTCAGAATGGCTTTCATACAGATATCAACAAACAACAAAGGCTGGCAAGGATATGGGGGACAAGGTACTGTAACCCACTGTTGGTAGGAATGTAAACTGGTACATCCACTATGGAAGACAGTTTGGAGATACCTCAGAAATCTGAATATACACCTACCCTATAACCCAGTCATCCCACTCCTGGGAATTTACCCAAGGGAAATGAAATCAGCATATGAAAGAGTTATCTGTACCTTCCATGTTTATTATAGCTCAATTCACAATAGCTAAGATATGAAATCAACCTAAATGCCCATTAACTGAAGACTGGATAAGGAAATTATGGGATATGTAAACTATGGAATACTACACAGTGGTTAAAAAAATTAAAATCCTGTCATTTGCAACAAAATGGATGAATTTGGAAAATATCATATTTAGTGAAATAAGCCAGTCTCAAAGGGAGAAATAAGATATGTTCTTCCTGATCTGTGAAAACTAATAGAGTCCCTAAAACAAAATATGTAGTTTAATTGACTTCGATAAAGGATGATTTGAGCTGCCCTTGTCTTGACTGTTGAGGAATAGCTTCGCTTTTTTTTTTTTATTTTTTTTTTCATTTTTCTTATTTGTTGAACTCTTTACTTAACAGAGTTAATCATATGTGTAAATAAAGTCAATTGAAAATGGATCTCAGTAAAAAATAATAGTGGGAATAAGAGAGTGAGGAGGAAGTTTGTAACTGTAAAGCTGTATAGTTCTGCGTGCATTCCTACAGACTTACTTCCTTTTATTTATTTATTTTTGACAGGCAGAGTGGACAGTGAGAGAGAGAGAAAGAGAGAGTGAAAAGTCTTCCTTTGCCATTGGTTCACCCTCCAGTGGCCGCTGCGACCGGCGTGCTGCAGCCGGCGTACCACGCTGATCTGAAGGCAGGAGCCAGGTGCTTATCTTGGTCTCCTATGGGGTACAGGATCCAAGCACTTGGGCCATCCTCCACTGCATTCCAGGGCCATAGCAGAGAGCTGGCCTGGAAGAGGGGCAACCGGGACAGAATCCGGTGCCCTTACCTGGACTAGAACCCGGTGTTCCGGTGCTACTAGGTGGAGGATTAGCCTATTGAGCTGTGGCGCCGGCCCAGACTTACTTCTAAGGGTAGAGTTTAAAAACTTATCATGGGGTTCCAAATCCCACAAAACTTGGTGGTAAAAATGCCATCTTAATTGTTAAAGTGATCATATTAAGTGTTAAAGTGAACATATAGATAGGATTGTTAAAGTGATCATATAAATAGGATCAAGTGCCTTGTAATAATAATAGATAGAATTAAAAAGGAGAGAATGTTCCAACATGGGAAGCAGTTTACACAGCAGACTTATGGAATGAAATCACTTTAAGTAACACTCTGACCTCAGAATCAGTTTAAGGCTTCCTCGTCTGGCTGAAGAGCCCCTGAGAGCATTTCAGGTAAGGAGAACCAAGACACTGTGGCAACAAATGTCCTACAAGAAGGATCTCTGTGAGTGACTTTTATCTAATTGGAGGAGAGAACTTCCACTTTGGCCTTGTCCGAATACTGACTGAGTTTGTGGACTCCAAAGGCTTCCATAGCCTAGGAAGCTCATGTCAAGAGCCTCGAGTGGTCACTGACATTGTACATAAGAGTGTTAATTGTTAAATTAACAACAGGAGTCACTGTGCACTAACTCCCCATGTAGGACCTCTGTCCTCAATGAGTTGTAATATGAGAGTTAACTGTAAAACTAGTTCTCAAAC
Source organism: Sylvilagus floridanus (assembly GCA_949820135.1). NCBI lineage: Eukaryota > Metazoa > Chordata > Mammalia > Lagomorpha > Leporidae > Sylvilagus > Sylvilagus floridanus. The sequence goes on from OX463225.1 coordinate 129,654,790, forward strand.
AGTTTTTTTTTTTGCGTGCTTGTATGTGTGCAAACTGTTGAAATCTTCACTTAGTATAGAGTTGGTCTTCTGTGTACAAAGTTAATTGAAAATGAATCTTAGTGGAGAATGGGACTGGCAAGAGGAGGAGGAGGAGGAGAGGTGGGAGTGTGGGTGGGAGGGCGGGTATGGTGGGAAGAATCACTATATTCCTAAGTTGTACTTATGAAATTTGTATTCCTTAAAACTAAATTAAGGGGCCGGTGCTGTGGCACAGTAGGTTAATGCCCTGAAGTGCCGGCATCCCATATGGGCACCGGTTTGAGACCTGGCTGCTTCACTTCTGATCCAGTTCTCTGCTATGGCCTGGGAAAGCAGTAGAAGATGGTCCAAGTCCTTGGGTTCCTGCACCTGCATGGGAGACCCTGAAGAAGCTCCTGGCTCCTGGCTTCGGATTGGCACAGCTCTGGCCGTTGCAGCCAGTTGGAGAGTGAACCATCGGATGGAAGACCTCTCTCTTTCTCTGTTTCTGCCTCTCTAACTCTGACTTTCAAATAAATAAATCTTATAAAAAATAAAAATAAATGAAAAAAAAATAGTACTGGGACTTGTTTCGTGGCCCAGCATCTGCGTCTGTCTTGGTGAGTGTTCCAAGTGTATTTCAGAAGAGTGTGCATTCTGCCATTGTTGGTTGGAGTGTTCTCTTAACTGTCAGTTGGATCAAACTGCTTGTTATGATGTTCATGTAGTAACCTTACTCATTTCCATTTCTATCAGTTGTTGAGAGAGAAGTGTCAATTATAGTTTGGATTAACTATTTCTGTTGCATTTGCCAGTTTTATCCTGTATTTTGAGGCTCTGCTCGTGTATTGTGCTAGTCTGCAGAAGTGGGATAGACTCCACTGAAAATTTCATCTGAGGGAGACTAATGATTCCACACGCTGACAGAGGGGCTATGAGAAGGTTTTTACTGCTGAAGAGAGGAGGGAAGGCTTTCCAGGCAGGTTCAAAGCTGGCTGGAGAGGTCGGGAAAGGGTGAGAGTTCCTGCCTGCTGGGGCTTGCTTCGTTTGCACCTCCTGCTGGTTGTGGAGGGAGCACCCGATCACTACTCCGGCATGGGACAGAAGGCATAGAGGGACAGGTGAGGCTGAAGAGGTGTCAGCAGTCACATTTGCAAAAAGTGAAATCAGACTCATTATTACCAGGTACACAGACATTTGGAATTATCGCTTCTTTTTGATGTGGTAATGGAATGTCACAAAGTGTACTTTGAAATTAACATATAGCAACTCCAGCTTGCTTGCTCTTTGTCTCTCTGACACATGCCCATAATGGCCTGACCTGGCTAGGCTGAAGTTTGGAACTCATTCCCGGTCTCCCGAGTGGGTAAAAGGGCCCAGCTACTCCTTCCTCTCAGGTTCTGCATTAGCAGGAAGCTGGAAGCTGGTAAACAAACACAGGCACTCCAGTGTGGGACACAGGCGTGTTAAGTGGCATCTTGACTGCTAGGCCAAATGCTGCCTCCTGCCCTTCCCCCCAGTTTGCTCGCTTGCTTTAAGGATTTATTTATTTTTGGGGGGTGGCCTGTGGCAGAGTGTGCTAAGGTTCCACTTGTAGTGCCAACATCCCATATGGGTGCTGGTTCTAGTCCCAGCTTTTTTGATCCAGCTCTCTGCTGTGGCCTGGGAAAGCAGTAGAAGATGGCCCTAGTCCTTGGACCCCTGCACCTGTGTGGGAGACCCAGAAGAAACTCCTGGCTTTGGATCCGTTCAGCTCCAGCCATTGGCGGCCATCTGGGGAGTGAACCAGCAGATGGAAGACCAGAATTCTGTCCCTCTCTCTGTTTGTAACTCTACCTCTCAAATAATCTTTAAATAAATTTTTAAAATAAATAAAATAAATAAATAAATAAAATCTTTACAAACAACAATAGAAAAGATTTATTTATTTAGTTGAAAGGCAAAGTTCGTGTGAATGTGAGAGAGAGGGCGAGAGATCTGGGAGCCTGCAGTTACATCTGGGTCTCCCTTGTTGGCGATAGAGGTCCAAACACTTGGGCCATCTTCTGCTGCTTTCCCAGGCGCATCAGCAGGGAGCTGGATTTGAAGTAGAGCAACCAGGACATGAACCAGCACCCATATGGGATGCCGGCGTTGGAGGCGGAGGCTTTAACTGCTACTCCACAGTGCCGGCCTCAAGCTTTGCTCTTTGTTGTATTGTTTTAGTGTTTGCTCCAGTGCTTACAATATGCATTTTAAGTACACTACAGTCTGCCTTCAAAAAATATATTGTATGTTAAAAAATTTCATAGTAGGCTGTTTCCATGTCCTCACCTTAGTTGCTTTTGAGATTATTGTCATACATTTTATTTCCATGTATTATAAGCCTCATGATGCATTATTTTGGATTTAAACAGTTATCTTTTAAAAAAAAAGATTTATTTATTTGAGAGACAGAGTTACACACACACACACACACACACACACACACACGTCCTCCATCTGCTGGTTCACTCCCCAAATGGCTACAATGGCCGGAGCTGGGCCAGACCCAAGCCAGGCGTCAGGAGTTTCTTCTGGGTCTCCCATATGGGTACAGGGGCCCAAGCACATGGGCCATCTTATACTGCTTCCCTAAGCTATTGCAGAGAGCTGGATTGGAAGTGGAGCAGCCAGGACATGAACTGGTACCCATATGGGATGCAGGTGCCGCAGGCAAAGGCTTAGCCTACTCCACCACTGTGCTGGTCCAATAGTTATCTTTTAAAATATTTAAGAAACAAGGAAAAATTATCTTATATTCCAACTCTTTTTTTTAAACAATTTTCTGTGATTTGCATTTCTTTGTGTAGCTCTATAGGAATCATTTTTCTTCTGCCCAAAGAGAACTGTCTTGGAGAGTTTTTGAGTTCAGATCTGACAGTGCTGAATTGCCTTAATTTTTGTCTGAAAATGTATTTGCTTTTAAAAAAATTAAATGGATTTTATTTTATTTTAAATAACTAATGGAATTTATTTGAAGACAGAGAGAGAAGGAGAGAGGGGCCACATGTGCTAGCTCACTCTCCACATGCGTGCACCAGCCAGGTGGAGGCCAGGCCGAAAGCAGGCGCTGAGAACTCAGGTCAGCTTTTCCGTGTGGGTGGCAGGAGCCCAATTACCTGAGCTGTCACCTGCTGCCTCCCAGGATGTGCGTCCACAAGCAGCTGGAATCTGGGGGCAGAGACATGGCTTGAAGCCAGGCAATCTGCTAGCAGATGCGGGCGTCCCCAGCTGTGTTCTAACTGCTGTGCCAAATGCTCACCTCCCACCAGGCCCACCTCTCAGAGGCCACAGTTGGGTCTGCGTCTCCACCCTTGCTTCTTAGTCCCCTCGATAGAAGACGGCAGAGTTTAAACATCTGTGTGAGTTTGGGAAGCCATGTTCTGCTCAGTCTGAAACACAGATGGGAAGTGGAGGCGGGGACTGATCCCAGGCACTGGGCTGCGGGATGCAGGCATCCCCAAGTGGTGGCTCTCCTGCTGTGCCACCATGCCTTGTTTTCATTCTTCTCACCTTCCTCATAACCAGAGAAGATTGTTGGGCCCCTTTAGGAACTTTTTGCTGGGAAACTTAAAATAGAAGCTAATATATTTAGTGATTTAGGTACAATTCTCCAGTTGTACATATTTTTTCTTGTTGTTTGCTTATTTATATGTAATTTTTAACTAAATTATCCTGGGAATGAGGAGATAAACTATGAAGTAAAGGAATATGTCAAATAGGACCATTGGGGATCAAAATTGAGTGTTTTTAAGTTTTCATATACAGGGGCAGGCATCGTGGTGTAGTGGGTAAAGCTGCCATCTACGATGGACAGAGAGAGAAATCTTCCATCCACTGGTTCACACCCAAAATGGCCACAAAGGCCAGGGTTGGGCCAGGCCAAAGCCAGGAGCTTCTTTTTGGGTCTGCTGTGTGGGTGCAGGGGCCCAAGCACTTGGACCATCTTCTACTGCTTTCTTAGGCCATAGCAGAGAGCTGATCCAAACAGGATCAACCGGGACACGCAGCAGCGACCGTACGGGATGCTGGCACTGCAGGTGGTGGTATTACCCGCTATGCCACAGCACTGGCCCCTGTGCCGTATTTCGAACCCCAAATGTGTTCCTTCTCATCATTCTAACAGAGCACATCAGGGACACACATGGAGACTTGGTGCAGAAATCACGTTTAGGTGGTGTTTCTGCTTAAAAATCACAGATATCTGGGAGCCTGGGAGAAATAGGCTGCCAGAAGCTTGTAAAACATAACCTTTCAGATACGGGAAGAGCTGTTGGCACGGGAGGGCAGCTCTTATGACATTGTTCGGAATGAACCCCAGGCACTAATGAAAGAGTAATCCTCCCTAAATCACCCCAAAGCTCGTAATCCCCAGGGCTGCCTTTTGGTGATTAGAAAAGAAAGGTGGGAGCAGCTGTCTCTTTTGTTCAATTTAATTAGGACCAAAGACCTGGATGAGTGTTAATTTCCTGGTGGCACCAGCGGTGGCGGGTGGAGGAAGGTGTTAGGTTTCTTCAGGACTGGATGTTCGGACAGGGACTCGACCCGGCGTGTGCTCAGGGACCCAGGTGCTGTTAGAGGAGCTCAAGCTTGTGAGCTCGGGTTGCGTGGCTTCTAATGTCTGTCCTTTAAGTCAGAGACCTGGGTCGCTATGTGCCAGAGGACACAGCAGTACTATCAGGTGTCAGCTAGACTATACACCTGTAATTAGTAGCTCATCACCTCCGCCTCCCCCTGCCCTGCAATACCAGATACAGGGCAGCTGCTCGGTTCAGAGTGTGCCAGTCGGTGTCCATCCACTTCATCAAAATGGACCATCCTGCCAGTGATGAGCGTGGCCGGTCACTCTGCCTACCTTTCCTCTCCCTGCGTTCTCCCTCCCGGAGAATGGAGCTGCCATCCATCCTGCACCCATGCACACTTCCTGGGTGCTTCTCCTTTCATAGGTGTCTCAGTCTGTTTTCTGTGGTTGTCACTGAATGCCATAAGGGAAAGGAGTTTACTCCAACTCATTGTTGGGAGACTGGGAAGTCCAAGGTTGAGGGGCAGCATCGGGGGAGGAACTTGCTGGTGGGGACTCTGTGGAGTCCCGGTGTGGTCCACGGCCTCACATGGGAAGAAGGTCACCAATGAGAGACTGAGCCAAACTGGCTTTTGCAAGAGAGCCACTCTTGAAAGAACCTATTAGTGCATGAATGGATTCACCCATTCATGAGGCCAGAGCTTGCCTCCCACTTGTCTGAAACAATGCTCTTCTTAAGGCATTGGTTCCACGTGCTGGTTGCATTTCTCTGCTGTAACAATTGTAACAGCTGGTAGCCTATGGGCCACCCGAAATAGTTTCCTTTTTTTTTTTTTTTTTTTTGACAGGCAGAGTGGACAGTGAGAGAGAGAGAGAGAGAAAGGTCTTCCTTTGCCGTTGGTTCACCCTCCAATGGCTGCCGCAGACGGCGCACTGCGGCTGGCGCACCGCGCTCATCCGATGGCAGGAGCCAGGCGCTAGGTGCTTTTTCCTGGTCTCCCATGGGGTGCAGGGCCCAAGCACCTGGGCCATCCTCCACTGCACTCCCGGGCCACAGCAGAGAGCTGGCCTGGAAGAGGGGCAACCGGGACAGAATCCGGTGCCCTGACCGGGACTAGAACCCGGTGTGCCGGCGCCGCAAGGCGGAGGATTAGCCTGTTGAGCCACGGCGCCGGCCTTTTTTCTTTCTTCTTCTTTTTTTTTTTTTTTTTTTCGAAATAGTTTCCTTATGGGAAGTGCTGATATCGAAAGCCCGGGATTGTTACTTTGCAATTTAATGGTCCATCGGGCCGAGCTTTCTGTTATTTGAATGGTCAAAGTCTTTGTGCCCTCTGACCTTTGTGTGGGCTATTCTGTCTTCTGGAATGTAGTTCTCCTCCCTGTGTCCAAGCCAAATGTCTGCTTCTTCACATCTCAGCTTCAGTGTCCCCTGCTGTGTGAGGTGTCCCTGGGGTGGGGTGGGGGGGAGTTGCAGGCTGCCTGTTTTCTGTGTCTCCTTAGACACCTTTCCTTCCTAATTTCCTCTGCAGGAAACTTGTTGGTTTGCTCTCAGCTGTGAGCTGCCCAAGGTGGAAGTGATGCCACTCACTAAGCATGCACTTGGCAGTGTCAGCTGAATGAATGGAGGAAAAGACGCCAGGGTAGTCAGCCTATCTCTGTTATCGTGAGCTGCACTTTTTTTCCCCAAAAGAAACCTTTTATTTAAGGAACACAAACTTCATGCATTTCATAAGTACAGTTTTAGGAATATAGTGATTCTTCCCACTGTACTCGCCCTCCCACCCACACTCCCATCCCCTCTCCTCCTCCCTCTCCCATTCCCAGTCCCATTCTCCACTAAGATCCATTTTCCGTTAACTTTATACACGGAAGACCAACTCTATACTAAGTAAAGAGTTCAACGATCTGCACACACTCAGACACACACAAACTGTTCCTCAACAGTGGAGACAAGGGCTGTTCAAAGTCATTGCATCTTGAAGTTAATTTCACTCCCCCCCTTTTTTTTTAAAAAAAAAAAGAAAATTAACTTTAAAGAAGCACCCAAGAATGATACATCTTTTGCAAGCACTTAGACATAATTATAATACAGCAATTTGAGAACAGAGGTCCTGCATGGGAAGTTAGTGCACAGTGACTCCTGTTGTTCATTTGACAACATTTTTATGTATGATGTCTGTGATCACCCGAGGCTCTTGCCATGAGCTGCCTAGGCTATGGAAACCTTCTGAATCCATAGACTCTATCAGTATTCAGACAAAGCCATAAGCAAAATGGAAGTTCTCTCCTCCCTTCAGAGAAAAGTACTTCCTTCTTTGATGACCACTTCTTCCCACTGGGGTCTCACCCACAGAGATCCTTCGTGTAGGAGATTTTTTCTCACAGTCTCTTGGCTTTCCGTGCCTGAAATGTGAACTGCACTTATAAACTTGGAGAGCATTTGGGAGATCACAAAGGTTTCAACTCCTTCTAGCATGTGAAGAAAAAGGTGGAGCGAAGTTACCTGCCCATAGACCCATGGTTATTCATGGAAGAGCCTAGACCCTTCCATCATTCTTCTTCTTTTTTTTTTTTAATTTATTTTGGGGCCGGCGCCATGGTGCACAGGATTAATTCTCCACCTGTGGTGCCGGCAGCCCATATGGACACTGGGTTCTAGTCCCGATTGCTCCTCTTCCAGTCCAGCTCTCTGTTGTGGCCTGGGAAAGCAGTGGAGGATGGCCCCAGTGCTTGGGCCCCTGCACCTGCATGGGAGACCAGGGAGAGTGCCTGGCTCCTGGCTTTTGCCTGGTCCAGACCTGGCTGTAGCAGCCATTAGAGGAGTGAACCAATGGAAGGAAGACCTTTCTCTCTGTCTCTCTCTCTCACTGTCTGTAACTCTACCTGTCAAATAAAAAATATATTTATTTCTTTTAGAGGTCAAGTTATAGGTAGAGAGAGGGAAAAACAGAGACTAACGTCTTCCATCTGCTAATTCACTCCCTAATTGGCCACAACGGCCAGAGCTGTGCCGATCCGAAGCCAGGAGCCAGGAGGTTCTTCAGGGTCTCCCATGTGGGTGCAGGGGTCCAAGCACTTGAGCCATCTTCTGCTGCTTTTCCAGGTTATAAGCCGAGAGCTGGATTGGAAGAGGAGCAGCTGGGACTTGAACCGACAGCAATATAAGATGCCAGCACCACTAGCAGAGGCTTAGCCTATTACACCACAGCACTGGCCCCAAGAACCATCATTCTTTTACTGTTTCCTGTAGACTTCAACATTTCCAATGTCTCCTGACAAGGTGTCCCACCTGGGGATGATGAACACACGCAGGCCCCAGCCTGAGGAGCAAAGTCCCGAGTGGCCAAGGTTCCCGCCTGGGCTTTGCCACCTGCTAGCTGGAGCTCTTGGTGCAAAGCAACTGGAAGAGCAGTTCAGATGTTTGGGCCTCTGGGTCTTTACAGGCATGAAACTTGGCTGCTTAATTCGACAATCAGCCTCACCAGTGCAGGGAGAGGAGCAGTTCTAGATCCTTGTGCACGGCCACCGGACAATTAGGAATTATTCTCGGGCTATCCCAAGTGAAGCTTTCCTCAAATCCTCCTTTTCCTGGAGTGCTTTATCCATGCCAGGGATTTGTATGACTTCTGAATATTCCCATCTCCAAGTTAGTGTGAAGTCGCAGCTTCATGGTCTTCCTAGGCCAGGAATTGTCAGGATTTTCGTTTCTTCATTGCACTGACTTTTGAGGATGTGTGTGTGTGTGTGTGTGTGTGTGTGTGTGCCACCGTCCTTGTGTTACCTCACTCAGCATTGTTGAAAGTTAGTATTCTCAGAATCTAGGAAGCAGCATGTAAAGAAGGAGGTACCTTTTTCTGAAGGGAGGAGAGAACTTCCACTTTGACTATAACCTTGTCTAAATACTGATGGAGTTTGTGGACTCAAAAGGCTTCATAGCCTTGGCAGCTCAAGTTAAGAGCCGTTGGGGGTCACTGATGTGAGAAATAAGAGTGTCAATTGTTAAATCAACATCAGGAGTCACTGTGCACTTGCTTCCCATGTCTGACCTCTGCCCTTAATGAGTTGTACTATGAGAATTAACGGTCAAACTTGTCTTCGAACAGTACTTTAGGGGCTGGCGCTGTTTCAGAACAGGTAAAGCCGCCACCTGCAGTGCCGACATCCCATATGGGTGCTGGTACATGTCCTGGCTGCTCTACTTCCAATCCAGCTCTCTGCTATGGCCTGGGAAAGCAGTGGATGATGGCCCAAGTCCTTGGCCCCTGCACCCGCGTGGGAGACCTGGAGGAAGCACCTGGCTTGTGGCTTCGGATCGGTGCAGCGCGCCGGCTGTGACAGCCATTTGGAGGGTGAACCAACAGAAAAGGAAGACCTTTCTCTCTGTCTCTCTTTCTTTCACTGTCTAACTCTGCCTGTCAAAAAAAAATCTTAATGAAGAGTGGGATGGGAGAGGGAGTAGGAGATAGGACAGGAGTGGGGGTGGGAGGGTGGGTATGGGGGAAAGAACTGCTACGTTCCAGAAGCTGTACCTATGAAATCTATATTTATTAGATAAAAGCTTTCTAAAAATCTGACTTAAAATAATACTTTTGTTATTTATTATTTATTATTTTTTATCTTTACATTTTATGCTTTAATATCTCTGGATGGAAAGTTATCTTTTAATATTTTTCATCAAAATTTCTTTGGACTGTCTCAAAGATATTTTAGGAGCAAAATGTTTAAAAACAAAATGTTCTTGGGGTGGGTATTGTAGCCCACTGCTTTTGGGATGCCTACATCTCATATTGAAGTACCTGGTTCAAGTCCTGGCTCCTCTGTACTTCCAGTCCAGCTTTCTGCTAATGAATCTGGAGGCAGAGACGATGACCCCAGTACTTGGGTTCCTGTGACCCATGAGGGAAACCCAGATGGAGTTCAGGCTCCTGGCTTCAGCCTGGCCTACCCCCGCTACTACAGGCATTTGGGGAATGAAGCAGAGGATGGAAGATCTCTCTTTCTCTCTCTGTCTGCCTTCCAAATAAATAAGTCTAAAAGAAATTACAAAGTGTTCTTGAAAAAATATGAAATTTTTTTTCTTAAAAATGCCTCAATAAATATTAGAATGCCTTAAAGGTACATGAGTAAATAAATTTATTTTTATTTTTTTAAAAAATGTTCCCATAATAGGACATCACCACAGTGGTGATGATGGAGAGTTTTAAAATTTAATTTTAACTGATGTATTTATTTGAGAGAGAAGGGAGCTCCCATCCACTGGTTCACTTCTCAAATGGCAGTGAAAGCCAGGAGCTGGGAACTCCATCTCTGATGTGGGTGGCAGGGACCTGACTATTTGAGCCGCCACCTGCTGCCTCCTGGGGTGTGTGTCGGCAGGAAGCTAGAATCAGGAGCGGAGCAGGGACTCCAACAGTAGCCCTCCAGTGTAGGATTCAGACATCTTAATCAGTGTCTTAACCAATATGTCAAATGCCCACCCCCTTTATATTTCTTAACATCAGTTTTTACCTCATTCCATCGTGATATATTAAACAACAAATCAGGCAATATTAATTAACAGAAGGCCTATATGCCAGCTACTAGGTTTGATAGTTAAGAGAACTCTCTCTCTGCCTCTGCTTCTCTGTAATTCTGCCTTTCAAATAAATAAATTAATTAAAAAAAAGATCTTTATCTCTGTAATTCTGACTCAAAATAAATAAACTTGTCTTAAGAACAAAAAAAAAAAACACAGAAATTCACACGTGTGTGTACTTGGGAATGTTTGGTGTTCTGTCTGCTTTATGAGATTATTTCTGTAGCTCTTAAATAAATCAACCTTATTCCTTATTTGCTTTACCCAAATGGTCTCAATTCCTGGTTTCTTTGTAATTCCTATCCTACTGTTGACATTTGTCTGTTCAGTAGTTGCCATTCCGAGGGCTTTCTTTCACTTTTCTCCTGTATTGGGTCTCTGTTTCCTGGGTTTCATGTTTTGCTTTCTTTTCTTGGTTTATGTTCCTGTTTTGCTTAAGAGTATTCTGTAGACACATAGAATGACAAATGCCCTAAGCAGCACTCTGGCCTCAGAATCAGCCCTTAAGGCATTCTGATCTGGCTAAAAAACCCATGAGAGTATCTCAGGCATGGAAAGCCAAGACATTCTGGCAAAAAATGACCTAAATGAAAGATCTCTGTGAGTGAGATCCCAGCGGAAAGAACGGGCCATCAAAGAAGGAGGTACCTTTCTCTGAAGGGAGGAGAGAACTTCCACTTTGACTGGCCTTGTCTAAATAATGTCGGAGTTGGTGAACTCAAGAGGCTTCCATAGCCTTGGCAGCTCATGACAAGGGCCTTGGGTGATTACTGACATCATAAATAAGAGTGTCAATTGTTAAATCAACAACAGGAGTCACTGTGCACTTACTCCCCATGTAGGATCTCTGTCCTTAATGTGTTGTACTATGAGAATTAACGATAAAACTAGTCTTCAAACAGTACTTTACACTTTGTGTTTCTGTGTGGGTGCAAACTGTTGAAATCTTTACTTAGTATAGAGTTGATCTTCTGTATATAAAGATAATTAAAAATAATTAATAATTCTGTATATAAAGATAATATAAAAGATAATTAAATTAAAAATGAAGAAGGTTATGGGAGAGGGAGTAGGAGATGGGATGGTTTGCGGGTGGGAGGGTGGTTATAGGGGGGAAGAACCGCCACAATCCAAAAGTTGTATTTTTGAAATTTATATTTATCTAATAAAAGTTTTCTATTTAAAAAAGAGTATTCTGTAGAGACTTATGAGAAAGAGTACATGGGAGATAAAATTTTTGATAGCTTCCAGGGTTGAAAGTGTTTTCATTTTTGTTTCATACTTAATTGTTTGAATGTTATGGAATTCTTGATTAATAATAGTTTTGTAGGATGAACATTTAGCCTAGAAGTTAAGATACCCACACCCTGGGGCTGGTGCTGTGGCATAGAGGGTAAAGCCAACGCCTATGGTGCTGGCATCCTATATGGGTGCCAGTTCAAGTCCTGGCCCCTCCACTTCCAATTCAGCTCTCTGCTATGGCCTGGGAAAACAGCATAGATGATCCAAGTCCTTGGGCTCCTGCACCCACGAGGGAAACCTGGAAAAAGTTCTTGGCTCCTGGCTTCAGATCATCTCAGCTCTGGCCATTGTGGCTGCTTGGGGAGTGAACCAAAGGATGGAAGACCTCTCTCTTTCTGCCTCTGCCTCTTTGTAGCTCTGCCTTTCAAATAAATAAAAAAAACTTAACAACAACAACAAAAAAGATATCCACACTCCACATCAGAGTGTCTGGCCCTGCTTCTGACTCCAGCTTCTTGCTAATGTGGACTTAAGGCAGCGGTGATGATTCAACTAGTTGGGTCCCTGCACTCATGTGAAGACCTGGGTTGAGTTTCTGGTTCTTCGTTTCAGTCTCCTGGCTATTGCAGGCCATCGGCAGATGGGAGTTCTCTCTGCCTCTCAGATAAGTAAGTTAAAAAAATACATAAAAGAGGGTCGGTGCTGCAGTTCAATGGGCTAATCCTCTGCCTGCAGCGCCGGCACACCGGGTTCTAGTCCTGGCCGAGGCGCTGGATTCTGTCCCAGTTGCTCCTCTTCCAGGCCAGCTCTCTGCTGTGGCCCGGGAGTGCAGTGGAGGATGGCCCAAATGCTTGGGCCCTGCACCCCAGGGGAGACCAGGAGAAGCACCTGGCTCCTGGCTTCGGATCAGCGCGGTGCGCCGGCTGCAGTGCACCAGCCGGAGCCATTGAGGGGTGAACCAACGGCAAAGGAAGACCTTTCTCTCTCTCTCTCTCTCTCTCACTGTCCACTCTGCCTGTCAAAAAATTACATAAAAGTAATTTTCCATCATAAACATAAAGCCAAAACTCAATTTTCTTATAGCTTTCAGGTTGTTGAGAAGGCTGATGGCATTGTAATTTATAATATTTTTGCATATGACTTATTTCTCCTTTAGAGACTTTTATTATTTTTTCTCTTTATTGCCAGTGTTTAAAATTTCATGGTGACATGTATGTGACTTGAAGTAGATCTGCTTGTATTCATTGTGCTGTGCCCTTAATGGACTTCTCTTTTTTTTTTTTTTTTTGACAGGCAGAGTGGACAGCGAGAGAGAGAGACAGACAGAGAGAAAGGTCTTCCTTTTTCCGTTGGTTCACCCTCCAATGGCAGCCGCAGCCGGCGCACTGTGGCCGGCGCACTGTGCTGATCCGAAGCCAGGAGCCAGGTGCTTCTCCTGGTCTCCCATGCACCTGCATGGCCCAAGCACTTGGGCCATCCTCCACTGCCTTCCCGGGCCACAGCAGAGAGCTGGCCTGGAGGATGGGCAACCGGGACAGAATCTGGTGCCCTGACCGGGACTAGAATTCGGTGTGCTGGCGCCGCAGGCGTAGGATTAGCCTAGTGAGCCGTGGCGCCGACCATGGACTTTTCAATTTGGGAACTTAAACCTTCAGTTCTGGGGACTTCTGCTTTATATCTTGGAGATTTTCTGCCCCTTTATTTTCTGTATTCGTTCTATTTGGAACTCTTTGTCATTTGTTTTACTTTCTAGAGACTTTTTCAACTTTATCCCTCAAGTTTTTATTATTATTTTAAAAAATGATTTATTCATTTATTTGAAAGGCAAAGAGAGAGAGCGAAAAACACACTCCCATCCCATCTTTTGGTTCACTTCCCAAATGCCCACAATAAAGTGGGGAGCCAACAATTCCATCCAGGTCTCCCACATGTGTGGCAATCACTTGAACCATCACTGCTGCTCCTTAGGGTTTGCATTCGCAGGAAGTTGGAACCAGGAGTGGAACTGGGTATTGACTGAGGCGCTCTGACAGGGCTGGAGTCCTCACCACATCTTAACCGCTATGTCAAGTGCCTGGCCTTCTTTTCGAAAATTTGTTTATTTTGCTCCTTTACTATGTGATCGTATTTAAGGAAAGACATATGAGAGAACTTCAAAAAGTTCATGGGAAAATGGCATTAAAAGATAAATTTATTTTGGTGCAAACATTTTAAAAGATGATTTGTTTATTTATTTGAAAGGCAGAGTGACAGAGAAAGAGGGAGAGACAGAGAGAGTTATCTTCCATCCATTGTTTTACTCCCCAAATGGCCATGGCTGGGACTAGTCCAGGCTAAGAAACTCTACCTGGGTCTCCCACATGGCTGGTAGGGACCCAAGTAGTTGGGTCATGTTTGCTGCTTTCCCAGGCACATTACCAGAGAGCTGGATGAGAAGCGGAGACTTGAACTGATGCTCCCATATGGGATGCGGCCAGCGGCTTAACCAGATATAATATGATAGTGGCCCCAGTGCAAACATTTTTGAAATCCATGCCTGTTTGATTTATAATGAGCATTTTCATGAACGTTTTGAAGATCGCATGTATAACCAACACTGAAATTCCCATGTGCATGCATAGGGCTTTACAAAGGTTGACTTTACCCATGGAATTGGGATAGATGGTGATTGGAGATGGATCAGTTTGTTAAGGAATCCTGTCTCTTAACTACGAAGTGGTCTTTATCCTCTATTTCCAGTATGTCCAATCAGTGGTGGGGGTGTCTGAGTACAAACTCTCTGAAGTCCACTGTCTTCAGAAAGCCAATGTCTTATTTTCTTCTGCAACCAGCAGGGGACAGTTGCCTGGCTGAAGGGCAGAGATCTCAAAGCTTAACTGATTCTCATACAAAGTACAAGATTTCAAGACATCTGCTTTTTGGTCCTAGCTAGGCCTACCCTCCTCCTTTTCAGAGCTATATTATATGTCCAATCCCTGAGCTGTCAATTTGCTTGTTCACTTCCTAAATGACTGCAATAGCTGGAGCTGGGCTGATCCAAAGCCAGGAGCCAGGAGCTTCTTCTGGGTCACCCATGTGGGTGCAAGGACCCAAGGACATGGGCCATCTCTCACTGCTTTCCCAAGTGAATTAGTAGGGAGCTGGATTGGAAGTGGAGCAGCTGGAACTTGAACTAGAGCCCATATGGGATGCTGGCACTGCAAGTAGTAGCTTTACCTTCTATACCATAGCCCTGGCTCTCTCACCATCTAGTAATTGGTCACACCTGACAATCAATTTCTCTCTTTCCCTTGCCCTCACACCGAGTGCTCTGTACTGTTCTGTTGTATATACTGCTGAATGTATTGAGAATCTATTTCCCTCACTCTGGGGCCATTGCAACCTCCTTAGGCTAAGCCACCACCATCTCTTGCCTGACCATTATAATGTCCTCCTGATTTCTCTCCTCCTTTTCCTCCTCCTTCTCATCTTCTCCTCTTCCTTCTTTTCATTTATCTGTGTATTTTTATTTGAAAGGCAGAGAGACAGAGGAGAGAGATATTCTATCTAAGGTTCACTTGAGCCATCTTCCATTGCTTTTCCAGGCCATAGCAGAGAGCTGGATGAGAAGTGGAGCAGCTGGGGCTTGAACCGGTGCCCATATAGGATGCTGGCACTGCAGGTGGTGGCTTTACCCACTACACCACAATGCTGGCCCCTCTACATACTAATTTTCCAAGTTTATTTTTACTCACTGAGACCAGAGTGTTTCCTTTTATAAAATAATTTTATTTAAGGTATATAAATCTCATGTATTTTGTAGATACGAATTTAGGAGCATAGTGATACTTCCTACCCTACCTTCCCTCCCACCCATGCTCCCACCTTTCTTCCGCCTCCCTCTCCTAGTCCAACTCTTAATTTGTACAAAGGTCTATTTTCAGTTTACTTTGCGCTCATAAGATTAACCCTACACTAAGTAAAGAGTTCAACAAATAATTTGAAGAAAAAAAAAAATCACTGTTCCTCAACAATAGAGAGAGAGCCGGACTCTTAGAAAGAATACTGTGATGCCAACTGCTTTCTTCCTCTCCCTCTGACCAGAGCTGATGATAAGAAAAATTGTGGCTCAGGATTCAGGGTTCAGAGCTCTTCTGCTTGTTGGAGGCAAGCAGGGCCCTTGGGATGAAGAGGGAGTGAGTCTGTGTGGACCCCTCAGGCCAGAGGTGACCAGTAGGGGATACCCTGGGAGAAAGGCGTCCTTAGCTCTTTTCTCCTGAGTTCTGCCCCTTTCGTGGTGGTCTCCAGAACATCTTCCTTTACTCTGCTACTACAACAGTCGAGAACACTTGGCACCGTGCCTTAGACCTTCCAGGTGCACTGTTCTGTTCTCCAGGGCCCCATCGTCTGTCTGGGGCTGGAGAACAGCTCAGGGACCTGGGCTCTCCACTGCATCAGGACAGGCTGAGTTGGCCTCAGGTTTGCCGATCCATCCCAGGGCCCCATCACTATAGGTGCCTTATGCCTTGATTTATATACAAACATGATTTGCCTGATTGTTGCAGTCTGGGCCTTGAATAATTTTAATTAACAGAAAAGTGGTCCTCAATACACTGATTAGACCTCTTCAGGTACAACAAGATAAAAGCCTGATAATTTGGATGGAGTACTCTTCTTAACGTCTACTCTAGGCACGGCAGCCAATGGGGAAGCCAGGCTCTCTTCCACCTGATCCAATGAGTAATTAAGAGAGGGCTTTTTCTTCCCCACCTCTCCCCTCCCTCCACCCTGCTCCCCAACGAAAGCTTAACAGGTTGGTGGTATAATTTGGAGATTTTCAAAGGTGTTGTACTAGGAGCTTAGGCAAGAGCCGAGGTGTCTTCTTCCAGCTCCCTGGGCGCTGTCCAGCTGGGTGTGAAAAAGCAGGCAAGAGAGGGACGGGAAGGGTGCGAGGCAGGCAAGGTAGGTGAGGGCGCTAAGCAAAGTTGGAGAGGGGCCTAAGGCCATGAGTGAGCCGGGCTCACAGAAGACCAGCGAGGGCACCGTTTCTCGCCTGCTCAATGTGGTGGAGAGTGAGCTTCAGGCAGGGAGGGAAAAAGGCGACCCTACAGAGAAGCAGCTTCAAATCACCCTGGAGGATGCTCCGCTCTGGCAGAGGTTCAAGGAGGTCACTAACGAGATGATCGTGACCAAGAGTGGCCGGTGAGTCTGTCGCCCACCCAGGGGGTGCTGGCATGGCTTGGCTAGGGAGGTGGCACCCTTGAATATCGAAGGGGCTGCCGCTGTGCCTGCAGAGGCAGTGAGGTCTGATTTAAACACATTTGCAGGCAGAGTCAAATCTCACTGTCCCCCGCTAGCCAACTTGATTTATTTCTTTGAGAGCATCAGAGAGGTGCAGGATGAAGCCAACTGTCTCACACACATTTTCAATGGAGAAATTCCGAGAAGTTACTCTAATGGCAGGGGTGAAGCGGGGGCTGTGGCAGGGATGCCCCATGGGCTGGAGAAATGCACTCTTTGGACTAGTTGCATGCCTAAGCAGACCTGAGTTCTAATCCTGTTCAGATAAAACAAAAGCCAATTTTATCTGGAAGCTGGATCGTTAAGGTTCAAGCCTAGTAAACTTGCCAGATGTTTTTGACTGGCTGGAGACCGGGAGCCAAAGGGAAGCCTGAAACTCGTTGCCTGTCACTCCATCTGTTTCCCCTGGTGTGTTTGTGGACAGCGTTCATTGGAGGTGCTGTGTGTTCGTGCTGATGTGAGAGCTGTCTCAGGAAAAGTCAGTGCCCCCTAGTACTCTGCCTTAGAGCCAGAAGGTGCCTTCTTTCTTCTCTATACAACAAATTAGGAAGTAATGGACACTGATCTCTGCTGAGTTTCTTGGATTCTGTTAACTGCAGTGTGCGAAGGGACTGTCGAGGTCATATTAGAAAGTTTCGCTTAGCAGAAGGGGTGCGAACATTTTGAATGCTGGCTCTCAATGTCCAATTGCTGTGCACAGACCTTCAGGGTATGCAGGATCCCAGAGGGATAAAACCCTGAGAGGCATTTTCAGTGGGCTTAGTTTTGCCAGGACTCTAATCATGACACCCTCAAAAGAAATTGGGCTAGCAGAGAAGAGTCGAGACAGGCTTTTGTCCTTGTGCAAAATGCTTTCAGTCCTGCTGCCTTGATTTTCTGCTTTTGAATAAAATGTACAGTATAGAAAAATGAACTATTCCTGAGCATCTGGGAGAAATATGAACTTGAGAGTTCTTCCATCACATTAAAGTGCTTCCTAAGTGAAAGTTGAACCACAAGTTTCAATAAATTGTGATTATACTAGTAGCAGGAATATCAACCTTGCTTAATAATCTATGTTTTCTTTCTCGCAATAAGTCCCATATTTGCTTCATATACAAGGTTTATTGCTTTTAATATTTGTAATTGTAATTACATGGGTTTCTTCTCTTTATCTGTCCTTATCATTATTTTTAGCCTCTGTTAGAAAGAAACATAAGACATATTTTTAATTTCAAAGAATCATCCCAAATTTTTAATTGGATTTAGTCTTTCCTTTCAATGCAATTATAAAAATGCCATTATGCTTGGCACTGAGTAGGACTTCCTTTGTTATTCTTTGTGCATGTAGTTGGGCTGCCAAAACCTTCATGCTATCTATTAGATGGTCAAAATGGTCATGTATTAGTAAAAAGTAAATACAGCCATCAGGAAAAATATGGCTCCTCTCCTTCAATAAGGACTAAACCATAAAAGTTTCTGAAACCATCGTAAAATCTAATTTAAAAATGTTATATTGGAATGTACTTTTACCATTTAAGACTTTTCTCTTGCCTTTTTTTTTTTTTGTCACCTGTTTAAACCTTCCTCCCTATTTAACATGTAAAATTCTTCATGTTCAAAGTCACTTAAAAGTAACTCTGAAAATACTCCACGTGGAAAAAAGTCCCATTGCAGTCAGATTGGTTCGCCCTGGATGTCCTGTTACCGTCTCCCCCTTACTGTGGTTAGAGTCTTTTTCTTCAGTTCTCGGAAGCTAATGAACTGCTTAGGGTCAGTCAAGACTTTGCCACGAGATAAACATTCGGTTACTAATGAATGTGCTTGGTCTGGAATTGCTCTCAGTCCGTGGAGTTTCTCAGTGCAGGCAGCAGCCCATCTTACTGTTCTCCATGTAGGCGTGCCTTCACCTCTCTGTTTTGCCATCTCTGCTCCTGTGCCTGTCTCTTCTCCCCCTAACCGTCTGTCCTCTCTCTCCTTTCCCCCCATCTCCTCTGTCTAGACCTTGCATGTCTCCTCCAAGTCCCTGCCCTCCACACCCAGTCCTGAGGCTGACCCAGGGGTCCGTGGCCTCTCTCCGTGGTGGAGAGCGTTCCCGGTGTGTAGCCCCCGCTCCTAGCCCCTTTGGGTTGCATTAACTGCCTGGTCCTTTGTGGGGTTGACTTTTTGATGTTTTTAGAAGAGGCTTCGATTGGGATAACTGTGTAGCTCTGTGCATCTCTCATTGTTCTGCATAATAGCAAGTTTTGAAATGGTGTGGGATGAGCTGCAGAAGGAGTAAAAAGACTCATTGTCAAAGGGAGGCCTACTTTCCTAAGTTTAAATCAGAGGGTTGCTTCTGGCGTTAACCAGAAGCACGGAAGTGAGAGGATTTTCCTTGAAAAATACTGAATTATTCCCTGAAGCCGGCATCTGGAAGCAACCCCTCTCCCCCCTTCTCTTCCTTCCTTCCTTTTAGGTCTTAGGGTTCGAAGAAGGAGCAGAGACGGCTGGTTAGAGAAGACTTTATTTCAGCGGGGACAGAGGGGAGTAAAGAGAGAGCGGGGGTTGAGCCTGCCTGGGAGATGCAGCCGGCTGCATCCCTGTTTAAGCTGCTTGTTGGGGGAGGTGCAGAGCACCACGGGGACCCTGCTACGGTGGGTGGAAAGGCTCCTACAGTACGTGGCAAACCCCAGCGCAGGGCTTTCTAGAACAGAAAACATTCCAGTAGCTTTTGGATGAACTGTCTGAGCCCAGCTTCAAAAGGCATGGGGGTTCAGGCCCAGTGCTCTCACAAACCCAGCACTTTAATACACATGTAGAAAGAAAAAAAGAACTTTTGCGTTCCATAGACGAGCTCTGGGGAAGGGAGAAACCGGGACGGGGGACGCCGACCGTCTCCATGGCTACGTCCGCTGACGGGGGCGTGGTTAGGGAGCGGTTTCTCCCCTCTCCCTGCGCAGGCATCAGTGGAGCGGTGGCGAGAACTGAGCGCTTTTTAGCCGGATATTGTGGACAAGGAGCTGAATGACGTGTTGGACCCCTGAGTGAATGAACCGTTTCCATAGCTGAAGGGCGCGTGGCCCTAGATGAACAAGAAGAGATAAGTGTTATGAAGGGTAAAAAGGAATACAAGCCAAGGTAGCCAGGAGCGCTCTTGGAAACAGTTGTTTGAAGAGTCAGACATCTGATGTTGAATTCTGGGTAATCCATCAGCTTGCGAGCAGCATCCGTCAAGACTGGGTTGATTCACAGAAAAGCAGCGTTCTTGTTTTGGGTCATTCTCCCAAATGTTGGTTGCGCAGGTGTGGCATGTGGTTGTAAGGGCTTGCTGTGGTTCATTTGGGTTGCTCTTGTTGATTTATGGGACGGCCTACACAGAATTCTTTGTCCTTCAGTCACTCTTGCACACATAGGTTAATATCAACCTAGCTAGCAATAGGAGAGCACAGAAATTTATGATCCTATGTGTAATGCCAACAAGGACCCCGGGCCGTCCTCTGCATAGCAATGCCTGGCTGATTGGAGAGCTGCTTCAGCCAAGGGACGACAGGCTTTGTGATTCTGATCCAGGGATCCCTTGACTCTCACTTCCAGGGCCCAGGTTTTTGGCAGAGTGGGTGGGGCTTCCTTGGAAGCCAGCAGCTGTTTGTTCATGCCCTGGCTTTTTGCCTTCCTAGTCCACATAAACTGACCCTTCTCTGTATCCACAGCTCTAAGGGACAAGCACTTCCCCCAAAGCCAGGGACTCTACCATTGCTGTGGCCTAGTTCTCTAAACAACTAGGTGAGGTTTATCAGGACTGGCCCCAGTGCCTGTGAATCCTGGTCACGGTGGCTCTTCTCATGCCTGAGGCCTGGAAACTCACCTTTCAGCAACCCTTGAAAATTTGTTCTTCTCTCTCTCTCTCTCTCTCTCTCTCTTTTTTTTTTTTTTTTGTTTTTAAGATTTCTTTTTTGAGAGGCAGA
The DNA here is from genome assembly GCA_949820135.1 of Sylvilagus floridanus. Lineage (NCBI taxonomy): Eukaryota > Metazoa > Chordata > Mammalia > Lagomorpha > Leporidae > Sylvilagus > Sylvilagus floridanus. The sequence continues at coordinate 129,675,356 of OX463225.1, forward strand.
GTTACAGACAGAAAGTGGGAGAGACAGAGAAAGAGAAAAATCTTCCATCCACTGGTTCACTCCCCAGATGGCTGCAATGGCTGGAGCTGGGCCAATTTGAAGCCAGGAGCCAGGAGCTTTTTCCAGGTCTCCCATGTGTGTACAGGAACCCAAGCACTTGGCCATCTTCTACTGCTTTCCCAGGCTATCAGCAGGGAGTTGGATTGGAAGTGGAGCAGCCGGGACTCAAACTGGCATCCATATGGGATGCCGATGCTGCAGGTGGAGGCTTAGCCTACTGTACCACAGCGCTGCTCCCCCGGCCCCCAGCTCCCTTATTCCTTTCCTGGGGAGGATGTTTTACTACCATTTGGTGCTTCTAACCTGGTTCCCTTTTGTGGTCCAAGTCCCCACACACCTCTCACCCACACTCCTCCCAGGATTCTTACATAGCTTTCATCAACATGTCTTCTAGCCTATTCTTTAAATATAATCCAATGTCTCTTCATGTTGGATCTGTACATACTCCTCCCCTGAGGGCTGGCATGTATTTCCAACTCTGGGAAAAGGCCCATGGACTTGTTTACATGGACCAGAACATTCGTGAGAGAAGCCCAGGAGAGATACGGCTTCTGGAGTCCCCAGGAAATAAGGCCAACTTGACAAGGGGGAAAACACTGATGGTTCCATCCATTATGCCTATCCAGGGTATTTTTGCTATGGCCTTGCTGGTTGGTCAAGCCCCTTTATGCATCATGCATGCTTCCTTCCCCTCTTCCCATGATGTGGGTTCATTGCCCTGTACCACCTGTTACATAATTATCACTATTCCAGTCCCACCCTCTACTAACCATCACCACTCCTTGCACCCAATGGAAGCAATTGCCATAGCAGTGACTCATCATGTTCCTCTGCCACTAGGACTTCCTAAAGTTTGCCACTTACCATATGATTGCTTGTAGAGGACCAGAAGCAGGAGCATTCTTTCTCTGTGGCAACCAGGCACACATCTGCCTCCCCACCAACGGGACAGGGACTTGTACTCTTGCCTTCTCTTTCCCCTTTTGTCTTATACTCTAGACCAATCTCTACTTTCCATCCCTCTAACCCACTGTGTTGAGGGACTTTTGGCTCACCCCCTTGCTAATCTCATTGAGTGTCTTGGCAGGAATTGGAAGAAGAATGGCCGGACTAGCCATTTCAGTAGACAAAGTAAATAAAATTAAAGACTTATCCCTCACTCTCAAAGAAAACATGCATGACCTGGTGCAGCAACTGTCTCATCTCCAGGATTCCTTGGTGGCAGCAGTTCTTCAAAACTGCCGGGGACGAGACCTCCTCACCGCTGAAAGAGGAGGACTTTGCTTCTTCTTGGGTGAGGAATACTTTGACACCTGTAAGTCAGGTGTGGTAAGAGAAGGGATCGAATGCATTAAAAAAACCCACTAACAAAATGTATTACCAAAATAACCCTACCTTACTTTGGCCATTTTTTTTTTTCTGCCATGGGCAATGTCTACTATTGCCTTTTATCCTTATAATCATAGTGCTTCTATTCCTATCGTGTATAATTAACATATTTCAGAAGTTCTTACAGGAACAAATGACTGCCATATCTCAAGTCATCATGCAGGAACAACACAAGACTGCTCTTCTTCTTCAATCAATCTGATCCAGAGTATCGATATCCTGCCCCATGTCAATGACCTGTATCAGCTGGAAGTAGCCAGAAACTGGTGCCCTATCTCCCTATCTATACTTAGAGAGTCACTATTGTTGGAACAAGGACTTAAGCCTCAGCCATTTTAGCTCCTTGCCTGAAGGCAGACAAAATTCCCAGAGGGACTCCTTTCCCCCTGCATTCCTGCAAGAAACCAGCTCAGTCCCTTGCCCCGCGTTGTTCCCCACCCCACCCTCTGCATTCTTTTCCAAGTTCAAAAGCCCATGGAAAAACCCTACATAAGTAGCTCAGTTCCACCCACTGCCTCCCCTCTGGACTCTTAGCCCACCCTCTGCCAGGACCCAGCCTGCTGGAGGGCTGTGCTCTCTGCCGCCTGTTTGGTCTGTGTGCACGCTGGCCATCAGCCACCTCTGCAAATTTATTGTCCCTTGACCAAAACTTGTTTTGGCTGTGAGTTCGTATTCTGTCACCTCTCTGTTCTGCCCCTACCCCTATGTCCCCCCCTCCTTCCCCTTTACTTCTCCTTCCTTCACTTTGATCCTCTTCTTCCTCTTTCCCTTTTTCCAACTGAAAGCTTTTAGTTATTTATAGTCACTGGTCTTTCAGCTCCAACAGTTACAAGACCTCCCTAGAGCTCGCTTCTGCCAGCTCCAGTGCATCCAGCCTGTATTTCCTTTCACTTCCATCCTTTAAGCCAGGATTTTAGACTTCAGGTTGCAGAAGAAATTCACTTCTGACTTCAGAGACAGTTACAATTAAGTTAAATCTCTTGCACTTGTTCTCCTAGTCTGTAACATCTTTATGTAAGGAAAATGCTCTATTTCATGTGTGTTTTCATGATATTAAGTTTCTGGTATAACTGGTGTATCTGTTTCTTATTATGAGTATTGGGGGTCACTTTGAATTTGCTGAAGATTAAGGGGTGTTGGTTAAGGACAAGAGCTGAGGTCTATAGTTTCCAGAGATGGCACTGCAAGGAGAGACAATTAAGGTTGTGTTATGGGCTAACTTAAGCCAAAATTTAACATTTCAGGTTCTTGCTGTTTACTTAGATAAGAATTCTAAGCACCAGTTCAAACAAGACATGCAACATGGTGAGGTTTAGGATTTATTTAGAGAGTGAGAGAAGTGCATAGGAACGTGAGGGCTTTATTAAAGGAGAGTGGGTCAAAATGGGTAGATGGGGAGTTCCATACCAGTCGTGTCCAGGGAGGAGGCTTGAGGCTGTAGGTGAGAGGATGCATGGGCTGGAGAGAGAGAGAGAGAGAGAAAGAGAGAGAGAGAGAGAGCGAGCAGGTAGGAGGGCAGGCAAGAGAAAGGCGGGCCCAGCGCTCTGCAGTCCTCCTATTCACTTCCAAAAGGGGAGTGGTTACATAATCTGATTGACAGGTGGGTGGATACGGGCGAGATCATGGAGGGGACAAGTTGGGTGTGTGACCTCCTGTTCATGAACCTAATCCTGTCTCCCTGTAGTTCCACATCAGCTGCACGTTGGGCAAATATATTTTCATGCTCCTATAACTTGCGGCTTTCTTTCTCTGAAGTTTACAACTCAAGAGGATCATGGGCATTTGTGTAATCTGCCATTCTGTGGGGAGATGGATGGGTGTATGAGTGAGCCTTTCTGGATTTTGCTGTTAATCATCTTTGCTAGTCCCTCACCTACAAAATCTGCCTAATCTCTGCCCCCTTCCTTCCTGAAAACCTCATTCCTCATGACCTCCTCCAGCAGCACTGGCTCGCAAAAGCCAAGAGTTTGCAGAAGGAGCCTGACCTCCAGGGGTTCTCCAAGCATGAGTTCTTGGGGAGTGGTTTTTACCCTGCTCCCTTGCCCACACCCCTAACCAACTCCTTTGCATTGGAGGATTAAGTATACTTATTTTTGAAAAAGATTATTTTATTTATTTGAAAGGCAGAGTTACAGGGAGGGGCGACACATGAGAGAGAGAGAGAGAGAGAGAGAGAGACAGGCGCTTCTTCCAGGTCTCCCATGTAGGTGCAGGGGCCCAAGGACTTGGGCCATCTTCCACTGCTTTTCCAGGTGCATTAGCAGGGGGATGGATTGGAAGCAGAGCAGCAGGGACTCAAAGTGGTGCCCATATGGGATGCCAGTGCTACAGGTGGTGGCCTAACCTGCTGTACCACAGCACTGATCCTGAGTTATGTTTTGAGTTAGGGACTCAAGTACATATTCTTTAGCTCCTCAAAGACTTGGGTTTCTCTGTGATTAAATCTCATCTTGGGAAAAATCAACTTGATCAGAAGTACAGTTTATCTTTTTTTTTTTTTTTTTATTTGACAGGTACAGATATAGATAGTGAGAGAGAGACAGAGACAGAGAGAAAGTTCTTCCTTCCATTGGTTCACTTCCCAAATGGCTGCAATGGCCAGAGCTGTGCTGATCCAAAGCCAGGAGCCAGGTGGTTCTTCCTGGTCTCCCATGCGGGTGCAGGGGCCCAAGCATTTGGGCCATCCTCTGCTGCTTTCCCAGGCCACAGCAGAGAGCTGGACTGGAAGAGGAGCAGCCAGGACAAGAACTGGCGCCCATATGGGATGCGGGCACTGCAGGCGGAGGATTAACCTCGTGTGCCATGGTGCTTGCTTTATTTTTTAAAAATATTTATTTTTTATTTATTTGCTTGCTTTATTTTTTAAAAATATTTATTTTTTATTTATTTGAAAGGCAGAGAGAGAGAGAGAGAGAGAGAGAAAGAGAGAGAGAGAGAGAGAGAGAGAGAGAGAAAGAGAGAGAGAGTTCTTCCATCTGCTGGTTCACTCCCCATTTGGCCGCAATGGTTGGAGCTGCGCAGATCCAAAGCCAGGAGCCAGGAGCTTCTTCCTGGTCTTCCACGTGGGTACAGGGGTCCAAGGACTTGGGCCATCTTCTGCTTTCCCAGGCCATAGCAGAGAGCTGTATCAGAAGTGGAGCAGCCGGGTCACAAACCGATGTCCATATGGGATGTCAGCCTTGCAGGCGGTGGCTTAACCTGCTACACCACGGTGCTGGCCCCCCAAAAGAAGTCTTATACCCCTGGGCCATTATTTCCCAGCTCTTAGCAACTGTGAATCTACTTTCTGTCACTATAGATTTTTCTATTCTGGATGCTTCACATCAAATGGATTCATACACTCTGTGGTCCTATGTGAATGCCTCTTTTCACTTAGTGTAATGTTTTCATGATTTATTGATGTTATAGCATGTGTCAGTACTTTATTCTTTTTCATTGTCGAATCATACCATTCCATTTGTGTCTTCCACATTTGACTTATGAATAATGCTGCTATGAACATTGATGTAATTATTTTTAAGTGAAACTATACTTTCATTTTTCTTACATATTCCTGGGAGTGGAATTGCTGGGTTGTTTTTACCAGAAAAGGAACTGCCAGGCTGTTTTCCCAAGTGACTGCACCATTTCACATTCCCACAGTGTTGGATGAAGGTTTTTCTATACCCTCACCAATACTTGTTATCATCTGCCTTTTCTGCTACAGCCATCCTGAGAGGTGTGGCGTGGCGTCTCACTACAGTTTTGACTTGTCTTTCTCTAGTGCTAGTGATGTTTAGCATCCTTTCATGCAATCATGGCGTCTCTAAAACATCAAGTATAATCTGAATGTAGCATGAAAGAAGAAAACCTCTTACATCTTTTCTTATCTGGAATGAAAAGTCAGGCTACGTACTCTGAGAGACTCTCAAATGGCAGAGGGGAGAGAGAGAGAGAGAGAGAGAGAGAGAGAGAGAGAGAGAGAGAGACCTGTAACTTCTTAGCTCTTAGCTTTGCTTTCGCCTGGCATTTAGCACGACTCGCTTCTTCTCATTTTTTAGGTGTTAGCTCAGATGTCACTTCCCTTACCTACCTCTAAGTTCTGTTCAGATCTGGCTAAAGGAGCTCCTCTACCCTTCTTCTGCCTCTGTGGCCTCACTACACGATGCTCTTGCAAATCTAAAATTATCTCACACATTAAAAAAAAAAATCCATGTTTGCTGCCTGACTTCTTCATTAGAGTGTAAACTTTGTGAACTGAGCTGGTGATTTGTTAATCATTGCATGTTCACCTACAACAGTTCCTGGCATACAGTAGGTGCTCAAAAATCATTTGTCAAATGAGTAAATAAGTCTTTAGTTAAATATTATTTGGGAAAATATGGAAGGCGCTTTTCACTGTGGCTGAATCATATTAGCTTTCTATATGTCTCAAGAAGAAGGGTTTAAATATCATTTAAAAAGAAGCAGTGGGTGAGGACTAAACAGAATGCCTGCTTTTGCTTCCTAGGCTCCAATCTCCTCATCTGTAAAATGGACATAGTAACATTTACCTCCTTGGGGTGAAGTCAGACTTAAGGGAGGCACAATATAACTTAAAGTCCTCAGTGTAGGGTAAGACTCAGTATGTGGTGACTATTAATGTTGGAAAAGCCGTTTTGCATTGAATCAGGTCCTTAGTCACAAGTCAGGACAACATGAGGCTTGGAACATTTTGTATCATGAAGACACCAGCTGTGCCGTCACGTTTGTCCATTTGCATCCTGACCTTGGCAGCTCAGGGCACGTGGGTACATATTGTTTGTTAGTTTCCTTTTTCTTTTCCTTTCTTCATTTTTTTAACATTTGCATATCCTACACATTCTTAATGAGAAAACTTGGGTAGTTTTAAACTGCAGTGTCTGCAATGACCGTACACACATGATACTCTCTAAAAGATAACAAAATAAAAAGTAAAATGAACTTTGGCATTTTAGAGAAAGCACTGGACCAGAAGGCAGGGAACGTATCTTGAATACCTTGTATAAACAAGCCAGACTGCTGGTCAAAATGAACCTGTGTGAGTCCTGTGATCATTTCTGATGTTCTTTCTGGATTCTTTGTAAATGGTATTTGTGCTTTGAGGGATCTTCTGGTGTCCACACTTGGCCAATATCATGGGGCTTCAAAAATTTGTGGAAAATTGAAATAGAAAGGTAATGCATATTTTCATGAGCTTTTGAAACTTCCTCAAACTATTAAAATAATTGAAAATATTAAAATGTAAACAAAATAGCTTAATCTGAAACCAAGAGGAAATGATAGAGAAAAATTCATCTACTGAAGAGAGAAGAAAGTGCAGTGAGAAGATTCTGTTTGTCGTGGGCAACATCTCCATGCGAGGGTCATCGTCTTAGTTAACATGCAAGGACAATCCTCTCTTTTCCTCGGGAGGCCAGGAATGCAACTCTTAGCTGAGATCTGGATTTGGGATGCAGCATCTGATGTATTTCTTCCTAGGAATTTCACTTAATTTATATACTTGTCCTAGCCTCCTATTTACATACACCTCGAACACACCAAAGAAAGCTTCAAGAAGTTCTTGCAAGAACTCTGCGAATTAATTCACGCAAGGTGCTAGTTCCCATGCCTGGCATCCTAATAACAGCTCTGTAAGTGTTGGCTCTATCTCCACCATAGCCAGACCCTGCAGCTGGCCCACTGAGCTTCTGTTCCTCAAACTTACCTTGAACACTGACTTTGGAAGTTGGAAGCACAAAGTACATCAGCTCTGCTCTCTCCTGCCTGGTTGGCAGGAACCGCATCTCTCTGCTTTTCTTTCTAGAGATAAGGAATCCAGGCAGAATGTGGGAGAGAGAGTATTCATGGCTATAAAGTTTCTTTTGGGGATGGTGAAAATGTTCTAGAGTTGGAAGTTGGCTATTTGGATACCTTCTCCAAAGGTTTGTGAGAGTAAACTTTGTGGTGTTGCTATAGAGGCTGGAAAAGGGATCAATGAAGCCAGGTCTCAAAGTGTATTCCTTGGGCACAAATTCCCACAAAACACCACTGTTGTGTCAGTTTAGGGTATGCACAACCCCACACCTTCTTCCTCAAGGGTCATGGTGTGCATTGTGTGTTAAAGACACTGAGAAGTTCAGAAGGAGAGCAACTGGTCTAACTTTGCATAACCAAGAAGAGTTCCTGTCATTAGTTTTGCTGTAAAGCCAGGTTTTTGCTAGAGACTGTAACTGTTGCTCAGGAGTAGCGTTCTTTGCGAGACTGGGAAGGGCTGGCAGGTGACATTAGCATGCCAGGAGGAAAGCTTTGAGAAAGGTCTCTATGGGAGCACCTTGGCTACAGGCTCCTCCGGACTATACAATGGAGCACCACTTTCCAAGTGAAATCCCGACAGCAGGTGCACAAATGAAAAGAGGCTCTAGGGGAACTGAGTCTTCAGACTTGGCCCCTGTTTTTTCAGGCTCCCTCCCCGGGCACACCATGGAAGGTCTTCTTATAGCAGGCAGACTTCTAGACAAGATCATGATGTCTGCTAATATCCCTGCTGCCCCTCAATGTATTAATGAAGCCATTAACTCAATAAAGAGGAAAAGGTGATTTAACTCCCAGTTTGGGAAGTTAAAATCCAAGATTGGGTGGTTCCCATTGGTTTGGCATCTGATGAAAATGGTGGAAGGGTTGTCTTAACAATCCCCTCATGAGAATTAGCATCAAAGCCATGCCCCCAGTGACCTAATGCTCTCCCACCAGGCTCACCTGCTAAAGGTTCCACTGCCTCCCAATAGCACCATCCTGGGCACCAAGGCTTTAACCCATGGGTCACTGTAGGGACACCCAAAGTATATCCAAACCACAGCACCAAGTTTCTGCCTTTTCTTGTAGACGGATGTTCCCTGTCCTAAAGATCAGTGTCACGGGGTTGGACCCTAATGCCATGTACTCCCTCCTACTGGACTTTGTCCCCACGGACAGCCACCGCTGGAAGTACGTCAATGGCGAGTGGGTGCCTGCAGGCAAACCAGAGGTCTCCAGCCAGAGCTGTGTCTACATCCACCCCGACTCCCCCAACTTTGGGGCCCACTGGATGAAAGCTCCTATCTCCTTCAGCAAAGTGAAACTGACCAACAAGCTCAACGGAGGTGGGCAGGTACGTGCAGGTCACCCGGCCACTGGCCCTGGCCTCCCCATAACACCAATCAAGAAATATCAAGGGTGCATTTAGGCAATTAGAGGGGTCCTCACTAGCCTCTTCTCCCACAGAAACCAATTATTCCCTGGAGCCCAAATGTAAACAGGAATAAACAGCTCTTAATTGGTGCTTTCAGTTTTTAATGGACTTCCTGATGTTAAGAGAGTGAGAGTGCAGTAGTTTACTTAATCATCGGGGGCTCTTTTCATAGTTTTGTCTTGTGTGCCCTGCTTTTTACCCAGGCCCGGGAGGGAGATGTTTGCAGTACCAGGGTTTTGTTATTCCCTCTCTCTCTCTCTCCTCTCTCTCTCTCTTTTTTTTTGGTGTAAGTGGCATGTTGGCAATAGACAAATACCTTAATAAAAAGCTGCTCCTAAATGAAATAATTACTACCTCCACTTGGGCATTATGATAATTATCAATAGAATATTGAATCAGCTTTAGTTTGTTAGGAAAAAAATAATCCAAACAAACCTTAAATACAGAAGGTTTTATTTAAGGTCTCCAATTAGAGTAAACAAGATTTTGGGGCTTTTTCCTCTCATTTTCTGTGAAGTAATTGTGGATATTCATCCATGGGGTAAGGCTGGTTCATTACTGTACAAAATGTGGACTGATGTGGGGGACTGGAGATGCAGTTGGGAAGAGAAGGCCTTGATGCTCTTCCCCAGGCTGTGGACTTGGCTTTGCTCAGCCTCTTGCCCTCGGTTTTGTGGTCTGCTCTAATTTCTCTGTGCTCAGCTGGCAGGGACACATGGCATTCATGTATTAAGAGGTGGAGCCAGTGCCACCTGTGCCCTTATGATATTTGGAAAGTTCCACTTTTTTTAAAAAAAGATTTATTTTGTTGGAAATGCAGTTACAGAGAGGCTGAGGCAGAGGGAGAGAGAAAGAAAGTCTTCCTTCACTCCCCAGTTGGCTGCAATGGCTGGAGCTCTGCCAATCCGAAACCGGGGAACCAGGAGCTTCCTCTGGGTCTCCCATGTAGGTGTACTGCTTTCCTAGGCCTAGTAGAGAGCTGGATTGGAAGTGGAGCAGCTGGGACTCAAACTGGCACTCATATGGGATGCTGGCATTGTAGGCAGTGGCTTTACCCACTACACCACCACGCGGTCCTTCCACTTCTTTATTAAAACAAGAAATTGAAAAGCACATTGTTATTGCCTATCAGACTTTACAACCGGAGACTTTCAATAAACCTTTCATTTGAATCATGAAGGGTGGATTATATGCAGCCAGCAGATTTCCTTCCCTGCAGTCACTTATAAAATGCAGCCATTGTCAGCATCTTGAGTTACTAGGAAAAACCCAATACGTTTCAATGAGTTGAAATCCACGTCGTTGCGCTAAACATAAGGGAAGGAAAAAAAGGAAGCCAGGATTTTGGCAGAAAGCACAATGAGCTTAAGAACAACACTGGGCATCCCACCTCGCCCTCCTGCATAAGCGTCAATGCAATCAATGCTCCTGCGTTTTCTGAGAAAGTTTTCTTGTTCCCATGCCCCATTCGTTTCTCAGAGCTGTGGTGGTGGCTCAGGTCACTGAGGATTTGACTTTGTGTGTTTCTAACTAGGGTGGGTGTTGAGTGGCCAAAGGTTTTGGCTCATCTATTAACTGCAATGCCCAAGGCTTGGTTTGGTTTCTTTCTTTTTTTCTCCCATCTCAACAGATAATGCTGAATTCTCTGCATAAATACGAGCCCCAGGTTCACATAGTGCGGGTTGGAGGTGCCCACCGCATGGTGATGAACTGCTCCTTCCCTGAAACCCAGTTCATAGCTGTGACCGCCTACCAGAATGAAGAGGTAGGTGTGTGTGTGTGTGAATGTCACTTGAGAGAGTGTGGCAGGCTAGGGCCAGGGCGGGGGGTCCCTTTGATTGCCATGACCGAGCCTGGATGACAGCAGAGCAGTTGGGCTACCAGGTAGCTGCTCTCCAGTCCCTCTTGCCTGTTGGCTAACAGTGTACCATAGGTCTTCTCCTGGTGCCAAGAAGACACAACTGTGCATTTCTATAAAACTCAGTTCTGTTGAGACTCAGGAGTCTTTGTTCTTGGGTCCTGGGTGCCCTTGGCCTGTGCAGAGCTGGATGTATCTGGGATGGGTATGATGGGCAAGGGTAGCCCGGGACTACTTTCTCCTGTTCTATAAGCAAATCAATAGGATTGATCCAAATGGGTACACTCCTTGGGGTTTTATTATGTGATCTATCTCAGTTGTTAATTCGTAGCATTTGAGTATGGCTGGGTCTTTTCCTGCCCAGTAACTCTGGCTGAGTGGTCAGTATACAGAATCTGGTCTCTCTGGGGGCTGCTCTGGGGTCCATCCCTGTCCTTGAGTGGTTCTTAGGCCTGCTGACCATCAGCAGCACCTGGGGAGGGTTGGGTTCTTTTTGATTAAAGTCTAAAAACATTTAAAAGTAATATGTGTTTGAAAAGCACATAATAAGCTGATAGTACTTCTGAAGTTTGTAATGTAAGAATGAAAAGATAAAAGGCGAAGATGCACTATTTTTTGAAAGATTTATTTATTTATTTGAAAGGCAGAATAAGAATAAGAGAGAGAGAGAGAGAGAGAATCTTCCATCTGCTGGTTCACTCTCCAAAATGGCTGAATTGGCCAGTGCTGGGCCAGACTGAAGCCAGGAGTCAGGAGCTCCATCTAGAACTCCCACATGGATGCAGGGGCACAAGTACTTGGGCCGTCTTTGGCTGCTTTCCCAGGTACATTAACAGGGGAGTTGGAGTGGAAGTGGAGCAGCCAGGATTCAAACGTGCTCATATGGGGTGCTGGCACTGCAGATGGCAGCAAACCTTCTGTGCCACAACAGTGACCCCCCCAAATAGACTATTTTCCTTTTGCCTTTGAATACCATTTCCCATGTACACATAATATCCCAACATATCTTTTTTCTACTCATTTCCCGTGCATATATAAACATATGAGGGGGGTCTTCAAAATGTTCATGGAAAATTTGAATCATCTTTTAATTCTATTTCCCACAAACTTTTAAAAGTACCCTCATATATACAAATGTGGATTTCCCCCTCTACATTGGCTTTTATTCTATATATTAACCTGAAAACTTCTTTTCTTCTCTCACCTTGGCAGTATATTATGGATATTCTCTATGTGATTATATTCAGGCATGTCTCCTTTTCTGTAATGCCTATGCAGTATTCAACTGCACAGATAATACTATATTTCATGTAATCAGCCCCCTACTAATGGACAGTGAATTGTTTCGAGTTGTTTATTTTTTATCGCAAATACCGCTGCCATGGATGTCCTGGTGCCTCTATCCCTGTTTGCCAGACATGGGGTTGTTCTGTCAGGGCAGTGGGCATTTGGGGTTTTGGTCGACATCGCCACGCGGCCTCCTTCGAAAGGCTGTCAGGCCGTCTCTGCTTAGAGCCCTAGGCCTTTATCAACAGTGGCAACAGTCAACCTTTTGTAACAATCTGATTGTTTAAAACATGACAGGTCATTGCTTTCCTCTGCATTTCTTGATTTGGAAGCTTTCAAAGAGTTTGGGCTCCTTCCCAACCACATGAGCCCGAATCACCAAAAATGGTGCCTAGAATCTGTTGTTTTCAGGAATCTGGTGATCAGTCTCGTTTGGAAACAATTCTCTGAGTGCTTCTGCGTGAAATTAGGTTGCAGATTTAACCCCCAGCACTGAGGTCCTCTTTCTGAAGACTACTCTGGCCTCCTGGCAGGGCCCCTGAAGTAGGTCGTGGGAGCAAAGGTGAACCAGCAGTTGCTCAGTGGGTGCCCAGCAGCCCTCCCTCTCTGCTTCTTGTCTCAGGAGAGATTCTGAGAGCAGAAGGGGTGGCTTTTGCCCAGTGCCTCATCCTCTAGGCAGTGCCCTGTCCCACTCCTGTGCTCCTTGCTCTCTTAGTTGGTGGCCTGCAGCTGGGTGGCCAGCACTTTCTCAGAAGGGTTTCCTGGCATCAGGTGCTAGACAGTTCTCTCTGACCCACTTGCCCAACCCTGGCGCCCCATCCAGTAAGTTCCCCTGCCTGCTGTGTCTACCTGGGGGTCTTAAGCATGTTCCCATGGCAACCAAGCTGGCAACATCTAACCCAGAGACCCTCTGCAATGTTTCCTGAGGTGCTAGCTGGGTGGGGATAGGTGGGAGTTCGACACCTCTCCTGTTAGCTTCATTTCTCAGCTTGATCACTCCAGGTTTAGCCAAGACCAGATTAAGATTTATGTAATTGAGAGGCAGAGTTACAGACAGAGGGAGAGAAAGAGAGAGAGAGAGAGGTCTTCCATCTGCTGGTTCACTCCCCAAATGGCTGCAACAGAGCTGGGCTGATCTGAAGCCAGGAGCCAGGAGCCTTTTCCAGGCCTCTCATGTGGGTGCACTGCTTTCCCAGGCCGTTAGCAGGAAGCTGGATCAGAGGTGGAGCAGCTGAGACTCGAACCAGTGCCCATATGGGATGCTGGTGCTCAGGTGGAGGCTTAACCTACTAAGCCACTGTGCTGGCCCCTCCACCCTTATTTTCATCTCTGTTTATATCTCTGTCTTTGTCTCTACTTCCATCTCTATCAAAATCTCCATCTTTTTCTCAATTGCTAGCTCTGTCTCTGACTCCCTCTCCCTCTCTATCTTCCTTTCTGTCTATCCATATCTCCATCCTTATTTCTGCCTCAGTTTCTAGCAGTCTCTATCTCTGCCTCTATCATCTCTGTCTCTGTCTCTGTCTCTGTCTCTGTCTCTATGTCTTCATCTCCTTCTCTATCAACATCTTCAGCCTTCTCTCTCTCTATAGTTCAGTTTCAAACTCTGTATCTGTCTCCAGCTCCAACTCTAGATCTGTCAACATCTCCAACAATATCACTATCTCGGTGTCTATCTCTGTTTCTATCCCATTCCCATCTCTTTCTCCTTCTTCTCCATCTCCCTCTTTATTTCCATCAAAATCTCCATTCTTATCTCTCAGTTTCCAGCTCTGTCTCTGTCTTCATCTCCATTTCTATCCTTCTCTATCAACATCTCCATCCTTATCTCATCTCAGTTTCTAGCCCTGGATGGCTCTCTCTCTCTCCCTCCCTCCATTTCCATCTCTATCTCTACCTCCCTACCTCTATAAAAATCTCCATCCTTACCTCTAATTTAGTTTCTAGCTCTGTTTTCTGTCTCCCTCACCCTCTCCCTCTCCATCATCTCCAGCTCCAGCTCTGGCAACGTCTCTCTCCTTATCTTGGTATCTGTTTCTATCCTCTTTCTTGTTTCTGTCCCTTTCTCCTCTGTCTCTATCTCTGTCTGTATCATGTCACATAGCTCCAAGGAGGAATGCAACAGGCTAAGGCCAAATGAGCTAAAGATAATTACAGTGAATGAGAGCAATAGTTTATTTTTTGCATTAGCCTGGCCCAGCACATTAGTGATTATTTAAGAATGAAGAAATTGATGCTGTCTGTTCCAAGGCGGGATATCACCTGTGCTATTCTTCACTGTATTACACATACCTTGAAAAGGAACTCACATGGGGTAGTAGCTTAATAATTGTTGAAAAATGTGTTATAGACTTAGCACATCAGGGCTTTATTCATTTCCAATGCTTTTCCCTTTCTGTGGTCACTTTAAATTTATTTATCACTTTCACCATATGTCATGACAAAGTGTTCTTTGCCAGAGACAGTGAAATTTAGTGCAGGAGTAACCAAAGAAACATGGAGAGGTAAAGTAGCCTGGTTTTTATCAAAATTCACAAGTGATGACAAAGAATTCTATCTGTGTGCACTCCTTTTTTACTAACGCTTCTTTTCTTTGCAAATGCAAGATAACAGCTCTCAAAATCAAATACAACCCATTTGCCAAAGCCTTCTTGGATGCCAAGGAAAGGTGAGTAGAGAAATTTCAATGAAATCATATAAATAGGCTCCTGAAAATGTAAAATGAATTAGACTAGTAATTCTTGCATTATCTTGATATAAATGTGTTTTCTTTCTTTTTGTTGTTTTTTTTTTTTTTTTTAAAGATTTTATTTGTTTACTTGAAAGTCAGAGTTATAGAGAGGCAGAGGCAGAGAGAGAGAAAGGAGCTTCTTCTGGGTCTCCCATGTGGGTGCGGGGGCTCAAGGACTTGGGCCATCTTCTACTGCTTTCCCATGCCATAGCAGAGAGCTGGATAGGAAGTAGGGCAGCCGGGACTCAAACTGGCGCCCATATAGGATGGCTGTACCATAGGAGGCAGCTTTACCCACTATGCCACAGCACTGGCCCCATAAATGTGTTTCAATATCCCATAAGTAGCCAACAAAATCAAGAAATTTCAGCTTATAATAGGGTCTAGGAGAACCCCTAATTGCAAATGTATTTTCAGCCCATTTTACTGTAGATTCTTGAAAGTAGTGCAATCCATGTTTTTCAAAAGTGATTTAGATTTTTAAAAAAGATTTATTTATTATTTGAAAGGCAGAGTTATATATAGAGAGGGAGACACACAGAAAGGTCGTCATCTACTGGTTCATTCACCAAATGGTTCATAATGGTTGGGGCTGGGCCAAGTCAAAGCAAGGAACCTGAAATTCCATCTGGATTTCCTATGTGGGTGGTAGGGGCTCAAGTGTTTGGGCTATCTTCCACTGCTTTCCCAGATGCATTAGCAGGGAGCTGGATTGGAAATGGAACAGCTGGGATTCGAAATGGCGCTCATATGCGATGCTAGCACCACAGGCAGTGGCTGTGTACTCTGGCCTTCTCCCAATTACCTCTGAGTAATATGGTTTGAATAAGTTGTTCTTGTAGAGACTACATTTAGACTACAGAAGCTGAGATATGGTGGGAGATTCATGTTTTGCAAATGAGAGAAGTCAGACTTCTGGGTATGTGAATGATGATGCTACCACTGTGGGCCAGTGAGATGACGCCTCTGTATACTTCCTTTCAATTCAAGGACAAAATAAAAGATCAAAGTGCTTTGCTTGATTGGACTATCTACAGGGTCTAAAACATAAATATGGGCATCTTTGAAGTGTTCAGACTTTTACTGAGTATTGAATCTTTCCAATCACACTGTCTAAACTTTTCTTTCATCTTAAAGGCTCTGGATTAATGGAGAGAGATTTAAAATGATGTGTCAAGCAATCTGTCATTCAGTGTTTGAGTAAATTTTGATGGTGTACTTATAACTTATCTGGATAACAAAAAGTCTAGTGCATGAGATATATTCAGAATATCAGTGGTGCAGCATCACACAAAGAACTTAGGACTTTGAGGAAGAGATTCTGACTCTGAGCCTTAGCTTTGCCATTTCCTGCCTGTTTGGTCTTGCATCAGTTTTCCTCCAAGGTGTACTTTTCTGTCTTCCTTTTTTTCCATGGAGGCTTCTTACTTCTTTGAATGCGTTATATCTCTAGGAAAAGAATCCCAGGATTTTCTCTACTCTGTGTTTTTGTCTTGTTCCTTCGTGGCCCATGATGCCAGCTGCTGTCAGGACAATGGAACCCTGCAGACAGGATGAGAGCAGATTATTCTTCCATTTTTTTCTAGATAGTTGGGCTGCAGGTCAAATCTCAGAATGATCACTCCACACTTGTCTAAGCTGCCTGTAAGGTTCACAACAGTTTCTCCAGTTCAATGATTTCAGATTTGCCCATGTAAGCATGCTTCACCCCCACAGTTCCGAACTGGACAATGACCTAATAAGAATCCGGCATTTGCCCTTCTTTTTGGCCTTGTGGATGCTCTTGAGAGCCTTAGCTAGGATATTTATACACCATGCGAACAGAATGGTAGTGGGAAGAGTCAGACCAACTTTTCTTTTTATTTCTTTTTTTAAAAAGATTTATTTATTTTATTTGAAAGGCAGAGTTACAGATAGAAAGGGAGAGAAGAGGAGAGAGGAGAAGAGGAGAGGAGAGGAGAGGAAAGGAAAGGAGAGAAGAGGAGAGAAGAGGAGAGTGAGAGAGAGATCTTCTATCCACTGGTTCATTCTTCAGATGGCTGCAACGGCCTGGGTTGAGCCAGGCCAAAGCCAGGAGCCAGGAGCTTCATCCAGGACTCCTACATGGGTAGCAGGGGCCTAAAAACTTGGGCCATCTGCTGCTGTCTTTTCCAGGCTATTAACAGAGAGCTGGATCAGAAGTGGAGCAGCCAGAACTTGAACCGGTGCCCATATGGGATACAGTATCGAAGGCAGTGGCTTTACCTGCTATGCCTTTTTCTTCTTCCCTCCCTCCCTCCCTCCCTCCCTCCCTCCCTCCCTCCTTCCTTCCTTCCTTCCTTCCTTTTCTTCCTAAGACTTATTTATTTGAAAGGGAGAGTTAGAGGCACAGAGAGAGAGAGAGAGGGATCTTTCATCCACTCGTTCACTCCACAAATGGCCACAACAGCTGGGGCTGAGCCAGGAGCCAGAAACTTCTTTTGTCTCTCACATGGGTGCGGGGACCTAAGCACCTGGGCCATCCTCTGCTGCTTTCCCAGGTGCATTAGCAGGGAGCTGGATCAGAAGCAGAGCAGCCAGTACTTGAGTGGGTGCCCATATGGGATGCCAGCACTCAATGGCTTTACCTGCTATGCCACAGCGCCGGCCCCCAGACCAACTTTTCTAATCTACAAGTGAATATAGTATATTTCTCTCACGTGGTCATTGGTAATCGTAATGACACCACATATATAATTGTGTCCTGAGGCAGGCAGGATTATTGAAGGTCAAATCTTATAGAAACAGCTGTGGATGTGATAAGAGGGGGAACAATATAAGTGCAACTCGCAGAGCAATTGTCTGGTAGAAACAGTGACTTAGGGGAAGGAGGGCCGTTCTGAGACAAAAGGTGTGTGGCTCTCTTATCTCGAGACATTCAGTGCTCTCCAAAGAGAATTTTGGGTGTGCTTTCGCTGGACTTGTGTAAAAAGCTGGACAGCCATGGTGCCCTTTCGTTACTTTTCCAGAAATCACCTAAAAGATGTCCCGGAGGCGATCTCTGAGAGCCAACATGTGACGTACTCTCACTGTGAGTTGGGTGAAGGCTGGGTGGGAGGTGTGTGGGGCTCTGTGTGGTCATCTCCCTGCACACTCCAACTGCCTGTCGCGACAGCCACTGTGCAAGCTCTGTTCCAAATCCAGACCCAACGTGGTATTTCTTCTACTCCAGACAAGTCAGTGCCCACTCCAGAAGGCCCAGAGAGCTGGCGTTCCTCAGCTTATGGGGCATCAACAAATCTTAGACAGGAGATGAGACTGGAACTGGTGAATTTCTTTTCTTTTTTTAAGATTTATTTTTATTTATTTGAACGACAGAGTTACAGAGAGAGGTAGAGACATAGAGAGAGGTCTTGCATCTGCTGGCTCACTCCCCAGATGGCCGCAATGGCTGGAGCTGCGCTGATCTGAAGCCAGGAGCCAGGAGCTTCTTCCAGGTCTCCCACATGGGTGCAGGGGCCCAAGGACTTGGACCATATTCCACTGCTTTCCCAGGCCATAGCAGAGAGCTGGATTGGAAGTGGAACAGGCAGCCATATGGGATGCCGACACTATAGGTGGTGGCTTTACCCATTATGCCACAATGCCAGCTTCCTCTGTGCTGTCTTCTACCTTGATACTCTCCACTATTTTTTCTTTAGTTCTGGATTTCTCTTTTTATTGGCATTTGCTGACTTGGGAGCTGATCACTATTGCAATGCCATAGACAGACTGCGGCCTGGCCTATGAGGCAGAGTCTGCCATTTGGAAGGCTGTAGGGAGAGATGGACGATGCACCTGGGATTTCAAAGGTAGGGTTGAGTCTCTCTGACCCAGAGTGCTAAGAGGTGGCCTCATGGCAGAGGTAAGCCCTGCAGCTGAGCAGAAGCCCCAGGCAGAAAAGTCAGCCCTGGTGTCTGAAACACTCTTTGGGTTATAGTGACTTGCTAGGATCCCTTCTTCAGTTTTTTCAGCTTTGCTCCATCCTGCTCCTAAATCTGACTGCATTTTCTATGCCAGAAGCGACATGTTGTCCACATAAAGAGAAGCAGCTCTCAAAAAAGCACTATCCAAAAGCGACTTGGAAAAGCAAACCTTCCTGTGGTAGTTGGCTCATGTGTGGCAGTCAATGAACTTCTTGAGGTGTGTGTGTTACATGTGCCCACCTCAACACTCCTGAGAGGCCACTGTCTGATTTTACTCCCTGGACACTTGACTCTCAATTCTACTCGTCAGTGTAGGGGTGTTCAACTTTTTTTTTTTCCCTTTGAACAGTTCCATAATTTCATTCTGAATAAACTGACAATATTCAGCAAGCAGGAAAAAAAGCATACACATGTATAAGCAGGCAGAAATGTGAAAGCCATACGCGAAAAATGAGACTGAAAGAAAAAGCCAGATAGTTGAAGATTAAATAGCATTTTGAGCTACAGACACAAAGAGGGGGCTGGAGCTCCTGGGGTGAGAGGTAGTGACCACAGATTATGGAAGGAAGATGCACTAAGGAAAGGTGATCTAATTATGTAAATGAAGTCTCACAGGTACTAGTCTTTAAAAGAATGTGACATGGGGGGTGGAGATCTCTACTTGGTAGAGTAGAGAGATCTCTGGTTCATTCCAATGAGGCAGATGCCTTGCACCTGCTGTTTACTTCTACACTTGCAAATCTCTCCCACAAAGGACAGCTGTCCAGAGCCAGTCCTGTGTCTGCAGCCCTTCTAAACAGCAATTTCAAAATGTGCTAAAGATGAGTGTTTTGGGGAAGCCCGCTGTGATCTTCCTTGTGTGGTGGTGACTCCTTTGGTCACGTGTTTATACAACAAGGGAAAAAAAGGAGACAGCAAAACAAGTTGTTGGCAATGATGGAAGACATATTTAGTAATATAAATTCTGTACAATTTGTTTACTTAGAAAAGCGACAGTGGATTCTAACACCAAGCTCCCATTGCCTCGTTCCTGAATTCCAGCTGACAGTGCTTGGCCAATTCTTACAAAAAACTCCAGTCCTGCTGCGTCCTCATCTGTGGATCTCTCAGCTATTTTATTTATTTGAGAGTGGAGTACTGGGGGGCAGGGGTTGGAGAGAGGAAAGAGAACTCCCACCTGTTGGTTCACTCCCCAAAGTCCGCAACAGCTGGGGCTTGGTCAGGTTGAAGCTGGGAGGCAGGGATCTAACTCAGGTCTCCCGCATGGGTGAGAGGGACTCAGCCACTCCAACCATCACCTGCTCCCTCCCAAAGTGTGCCTTATCAGAAAGCTGGAATCAGCAGGGAGGATGGGACTCCAGTACGGAATGCAGGCATCCCAAACAGCGTTCCAGCTGGCATCTTAACTGCTAGGCCTAACACCTGGCCCTCTACTAAGATTTTTAAAAAAGATTTATTTATTTTACTTGAAAGTCAGAGTTACACAGAGAGAGGAGAGGCAGAGAGAGAGGTCTTCCATCCGCTGGTTCACTCCCCAGACGGCCGCAATGGCTGGAGCTGTGCCAATCCGAAGTCAGGAGCCTGGAGATTCTTCTGGGTCTCCCACATGGATGCAGGGTCCCAAGGACTTGGGCCATCTTCTAGTGCTTTCCCAGGCCATAGCAGAGAGCTGGATCGGAAGTGGAGCAGCTGGGTCTTGAATCAGTGCCCATATGGGATGCCAGCACCGCAGGTGGCAGCTTTACCTGCACCAGCCTCTCCACTAAGATCTTCTCTGTGGGTCTGTGTTACTGAGTCTCAGCCTTTGCTCATGAACCCACTTGCAGTACAGTCTTCTGTTCAGAACATTCCTTAATTTCTATGAAATATTTTGCAACCTTACACAATATTCTCCCTCCCTCTCTTTCTCTGTGCTCTCAGGAGCCTATCTGTGGGAAGCATCATGGTTCCTCTTGCTGGGGGTGAAAATTGAAGACACCTTCCCAGGAACAGAGGGCCCTTCCCGGTCGCTGCATCAGCACATTGGACATTCCCTAGCAGCTCTAGCTCAGTGAGTTACGTGCGTGTGAGGCTCCTTCAAGGTTCATGGAAAATTACAAGCCAAGTTTTGTATTTAAATTTATTTATTCGAAAGACAAGGAAAGTGAAAGAGAGGGAGAGGGAGAGAGAGGGTGAGAGAGAGAATGAATCTTGTATCCACTGCTTCATTCCCCAAATGCACATAAAAAGTCTGGGCTAGTCTGAAGCCAGGAGCCAGGAAGTCCATCCAGGTCTCCCACGTGGGTGGCAGGGGCCAGGAACTTGGGCCATCTTCTGCTGCTTTCCTGGGTGTGTCAGCAAGGAGCCAGGACTCAAACTGGCACTCTGATATGGGATGTTGGCCTCACAGGCAGTGGCTCAGCTTATTACACCACCACATCAGCCTGCAAAGTTTATTTTGTTGGAAAAAATTTCTGAAACCTATGCCTACTTTTTAATTAGTATTCATTTTTCACGAATTTTTTTAGATTTATTTATTTATTTGAAAGAGTTACAGAGAGAGAGAGAGAGAGAGAGAAAGAGAGAGGTCTTCTATCAGCTGGTTCAACTCCCCAGTTGGCTGCAATGCCGGAACTGCGCTGATCCAAAGCCAAGAGCCAGGAGCTTCTTCCTGGTCTCCCACGTGGGTGCAGGGGCCCAAGCACTTGGGCCATCCTCCACTGCTTTCCTGGGCCATAGCAGAGAGCTGGATCGGAAGTGGAGCAGATGGGACTTGAACTGGTGCTCATATGGGATGCTGGCACTGCAGGCAGCGGCTTTGCCTGCTATGCCACAGCACCAGTTCCACATTTTCCATGAACTTTTGAAGACCCTTCATATGCATGGCTTTCAAGATTGTTTTGCACCAAAATAAATGTACCCCAATCCCATTTTCCAAAAACTTTTTAAAATGTTTTTATTTTTATTTTTTTATTTGACAGGTAGTGTTAGTGAGAGAGAGAGAGAAAGGTCTTCCTTCCATTGGTTCACTCCCATAATGGCCCCTACGGCTGGCGCTGCGCCTATCTGAAGCCAGAAGCCAGGTGCTTCCTCCTGGTCTCCCATGTGGGTGCAGGGCCCAAGCACTTGGGCCATCCTCCACTGCACTCCTGGGCCAGAGCAGAGAGCTGGACTGGAATAGGAGCAACCGGGACAGAACCCAGTACCCCAACCAGGACTTGAACCTGGGGCGCCAGCACCGCAGGTGGAGGATTAGCCAAGTGAGCCACTGCGAGCTAGCCCCAAAAAACTTTTAAGTAGCCTCATGCATAATCCCTCCTAGACTGACTTTTATTTTAATGAGAGTCAGAAGCACCTTAACTTTTGCATTCCTGTGAACGTTTGCACTCAGTTCTTTGCAGAGCCATGGTCCAGCGTTCCCCAGGAGAATTTCCATATTTTGATAGAGGCTGTCGTCATCTCCTGAGCAGCAAGTTACCTGCTCTTGGGGAGCGGGCGTGGCGGCAGGAATGGTGGTATCTCTACGGGGCGGGCCTTTATTCACAACAAATTCAGCTATGCCAAGTAGCTGGTGCCCTGGCTCTGGGGGTGGAGGTTCAGAGACTCAGTCTCTGTGTCTCCCTATTTTCTGTTCTAGTGGGAGGCTGGATCTTTTCCAACCCAGAGGGCATGTGCACAGCGGGAAACACCAGCTACCAGTATGCTGCCCCTCTGCCTCTGCCTGCTCCCCACACCCACCCTGGCTGTGAGCACTACCCTGGTCTCCGAGGACACCGGCAAACTCCCTACCCTTCTGCCTACATGCATAGAAACCACTCTCCCTCAGGTGCGTGCTTCAGCTAATTAAGCCTCTGGGGCGAGGGCTTGGGGTAGGGGGAGCGGGGAGGGGAGAACCCATAGCCAAGAAGAAGTATCTGCAGATGGAGCCCTTTCCTCTAGTAGGTATGCATGCTATTATCGTGCATTGTGACTTTGCTTTATTACTTGAATGTCAATATTTGATGATCTGGTTAAATTGTATTGGTGTTTTGTAATCATTTCCTAAGAATAACTAAATTAAGTCTCCTGGTTTCTAACAAGTGGGAATGTCCTCTTCCCAAGGCAGCAGTGTCCTGAGCAGTTTTTTTTTTTTTTTAAGATTTATCTATTTATTTGAAAGGCAGAGTTACAGAGAGAGAGAGAGAGATATAGAGAGAGGTCTTCCATCTGCTGGTTCGACTCCCCAGATGGTCTCAATAGCCAGAGCTGGGCTGATATGAAGCCAGGAGTTTCTTCCAGGTCTCCCATGCGGGTGCAGGGGCCCAAGGATTCAGGCCGTCTTCCACTGCTTTCCCAGGCCATAGCAGAGAGCTGGATCGGAAGTGTAGCCGCTGGGATTTGAACCAGTGCTCACATGGGATGCTGGTGCTGCAGGCGGTGGCTTATACCTACTATGCCACAGTGCGGCCCCTGCTGACCAGTTTTAAACTAGCCTCTAAGAGTGCAGTCAGGTTGTGTGGGTCAGAAAGCTTGGCTCATTGCCTCCACCTGGTTTCTCTCTACAGGTGCATTTGTGGCTCAGCCCAGAGATCGCTGGGTTAAGTGTTGAAGGGCTATTAGGAAGACCTCTGGGGAGCTGTATCATTGCATGCTCAGGCCTTAGTTTGATCAAGAGGAGGCTTGCAAAGTGGGCTATTGTTTGTATGCCTTTAAAAATTTTTTTAAAAAAGAAGCAGAGAGAGCACACTCCCATCTGCTGGTTCATTCTCTAAATGCCTGCAGTGGCTGGGAATGGGCCAAAGCTGAAAGCCAGGAACTGAATCCAGGTTTCCCCATGTGGGTGGAAGGAACCTAACTTGAACCATCACTGCTGCCTCTCAGTCTGCATTAGCAGGAAGCTGGAGTCAGGAGCCAGATCTGGGAGCAGAATCCTGCACTCTGATGCAGGGTGTAGGTGTCTGCCTTTTTTTTTCCTTTCTGAACATTTATTTATTTGAAAGGCAGATACACACACACACATATATATATATATATAGAGAGAGAGAGAGAGAGAGAGGATCTTTCATCTGCTGGTTCACTCTCCAAATGGCAGCAATGGCCAGGGCTGGGCCAGGCCAAATTAAGGAACCTGGAACTCTATCTGGGTCTTCTATGTGGGTGGCAGGGGCACAAATACTTGGGCCACCTTCTGCTGCTTTCCCAGGCACACTGGCAGTGAGCTAGATAGGAAGTGGAGTAGCTGGGATACGAACCGTAGCTCAGGTGGTGACTTAACTTACTGTGTGAGAACGCCACCTCCCCACATTTTTAAAGACACCTCCCATTTTATTTGAAAGGCAGACGCACACACACACACACACACACACACCCAGGAGCCAGGGTTGGCTCAGACTGAAGCCAGGAGCCCAGAACCCCATCTGGCTCTCCCATGTGGGTGGCAAGGACCCAAGGATATGAGCCCTCACTGCTGTCTTTCAGGATGGAATTATCCGGAAGCTGGATTGTAAGAAGAGGAGCCGGGATTTGAACCAGGCACTCCATTGAGGGGTGTGATCCTGGAACTATCGTCTTAACCACTAGGCTAGCTAACTGCCTTCCCCTATCTATCTTTTTTTTTCATCGATGCTGCCTTGTCTGCCTTGGCCTTGTATATGCCCAGCTCTTGCCTGATCATTTGATTTGTGGAAATAAGGGAGAAATCAAAACAAAGGTTAGTTGTTCATTCAGTTATTTTTGCAACCATTTTTATTGAGGACTGACTGTGTGCCAGGCATGGGAACAAAGTGGACAAGTACCCTATTACTATAGAGATTCTTTTCTGATGTAGAAAGATGGACACTGAACAAGACAAAGAATGAAGCCCTTGGCTAGCACATGGAGGAGCATGTGTAGGTTTCAGTTTCCCACCTTCCTTTGTGACACCCTGAGCTCTGCATTTGCAGAAGGTTTTCCTGGTCACCAGCTCCCCGTCTCCCTGTATCCCCCGGCCTGCTACTCCCAATGACCTCAACAGCTGTTACCAATAGCGGAAGACTATGTGGCTTAATGATGTCAGAAGCTGAGCGACACCTCGTTTACTTCCTGGTCTTTTTCTGTGGTCGCACACAAAACACATCTCCGAGCACCTGCTGTGCACAAGGGGTTTTCTAGGCAGTGGGGGTAGGGAGGTGATGTAGACACAGCTTGTACCCTTGGAGGAGCACGGGGCTGCACAAACACTCATACATTAGTAATCAAAGTACAATGTAGTGAGTTCTCTAATGTGGTACTTGGATCTGCAGCATCTCCTGGGAACTTGTTAGAAATAGACTCGCAGGCTCTCCTCCTGACCCACAGTCTACACCTTAAAAAGATCCCCTGATGAGTCATTTGTGCATTATTTGAGAGGCAGCCTATAAAACACACAAGCCAAAGTGCCATGGGAATCTAGGAAAAAAACAAAAAGAACAGTTTGGTGAGGCAGTGAAGGCTGCCCAGAGGGGTTAAAATTTAAATTGAGGGGCCAGCGTTGCGGTGCTGTGTGTTAAGGTGCCACTTTAGATATCAGCACCATATATCAGAGTCCCAGCAGCCCTGCTTCTGAACCAGCTCCCTGCTAATGTGCCTGGGAAAGCAGCAGGGGATGGCCCTGCTACCTGGGCCCCTGTCACCCGTGTGGGAGAGCAGGATGGAGTTCTTAGCTCCTGGCTTTAGCCTGGTCCAGACCTGGCTGTAGTAGGCATCTGGGGAGTGAATCAGCAGGTGGAAGAGATCTCTGTCTCTCTGGCCTTCCTTCTCTTGTTGTCACTTTGCCTTTCAAATGCATAAATAAATACATCTTTTAAAAAGTTTAAATTGAGCCTTCAATAGAAAAGCACAGAGGTGGGCAGGGCTGACATGTGACTCAGGCAGGGTTGCAGGGCATTCCAGGTAGAGAAAATGAGATGAGCTGAGACCCAGGAGGGAGAAGGCGCCTGGGCTGGCTGGGGAGTGTGCTCGCAGCAGTGTGTAGAGGGAGCAGGACCTGTGGGAGACACCAGGGCTAAGGCTGAAGAGGCTGCACATGCCAGGTCATGTGCAGGTGCAACACGGCTGGGTGTCTCTCTCTGTTTTGTGCTGCTATAACACAGGACCTCAGACTGGGTAATTTATAAAGAACAGAAATGTATTTTCTCCCTGTTCTGGAAGCTGGCAAGTCTAAGATCAAGGTGTCAGTC
Organism: Sylvilagus floridanus; assembly: GCA_949820135.1. Taxonomy (NCBI): domain Eukaryota; kingdom Metazoa; phylum Chordata; class Mammalia; order Lagomorpha; family Leporidae; genus Sylvilagus; species Sylvilagus floridanus. The sequence continues at coordinate 129,700,965 of OX463225.1, forward strand.
TCTGGTGAGGGCCACCATGCAGCACCAAAGTGGTGGAAGGCATCTCATATGAGGAGTCCACTTCTGAGATAGTGAACCCACTGTCATGATGAATCCATTCATGAGAGCAGAGCCCTCACCTCTCAGCACTGCTGCACCGGGATTAAGTCTCCAACCCATGAACTTCGGGGGACCCACTGAAACCGCAGAGCAAGGGTGGACTTTGGACCCTTCCCTTCCTTCCTCCCTTCCTCGTCTTCTTCCTCTCTCTTATATTGATACTATTTATGCAGGCAGAGATTCAGAGAAATATAAGATACTGTTTCTCCCCATAAAACTGTATACATTTAAGGTGTACAACTTGAGGTGTGTGTGTGGAAGTAACAGTTAAGCAGATGAACATATGCATCTCCTCTTTTTCGTTGAGGTGCGAGCACCTAAAGTTTGTTCTTACAGCACATTTCCATATTTGTATTGTGATACAGCTGCTATTAGCCAGAGCGCTCATGCTGCTGATCAGACCTGTAGGCATTTCATCCTATAGAAATGCAACTTTCATCCTTTGTATCTCATTTCCCCCACCTCCCACCCCTGGAGACCAGTGTTCTACCCCAGCTTCTGTGACTTTCTAAGAGTCCACTGTCCGTACGTGAGACCAGGCAGTGTTTTGTTTCAGGGAGAAAACACTGCTCTTTAGATGTTGACATCTACTTGGGCACTGTTGAGAAGAACAAGGTTCTGGACCTCAGAAATCTTACCTGGGCACTGGTGGCCCTTAGACATGGCTTGAGGGGATGACTCTATGGCCTATCCAAAAAGGGGAATCAATGTGAAATGTGTTACAAAGAGCAAGTCCCACCTCTCTGAGCCTCGTGTATGAAATGGAGATGGGAAATTGTTGCTGTGAAGAATCGGGTATGAGCAGCACGTGGTATATGGTTGATATTTAATAAACTTCAATGCCTTCAGCTTTTTTGTTTCCATCAGAAAGTGCTAACAGACTTGGTCTCTGCAGCCAAGCCATGGTTACTATTTTACCCTAGGAGGATGTCATTACTCATCTTCTTTCATGTTCTGTGTGTTCCGGTGATTGAACTGTTTTTATTTCCCCAAAGTGAATTTGATAGAAAGCTCAAGCAATAATCTGCAAGTTTTCTCGGGACCTGACAGCTGGACTTCTTTATCTTCCACGCCCCATGCCAGCATCCTCTCTGTACCCCACACCAACGGACCAATCAACCCAGGGCCTAGGTAAGAGCGACGCCAGCAACCTGCTCAGTACTGGTCTTGGGGGTCTTAGCAATGGTTACTAAGGTTCGTCCTTTCTCCATTCTTTGGTCTAAGCTATTGTCCTGTCTGCTGAGCCCTTAGAAAATGAAGGTGGCAATAAGATGGACTTGTTGTACCTGGAGGAAGCGTGGTAGGAAAGCTCTCGATGGGTCATGCTGCCTTTTTCAGCATTTTAAAGGAAAAAGACACAGGGATCCTTTGTCTTGAACTAGTCAGGAAGACTTTAGGCTGTGCTGGTAGCAAATAAGTGTAGACTAGAGGGGGAACTGATGGGGAAAACAGTAAATACACACTGAGAATAGCAAGACCTCTGTTAAAATAGCAAGGCCAGGTTAAAAGGGGGACAGGCAGTGGGTGCCTGCCTCACGGCCCTGGTACATGGCAAAGAGTAGCATGTTGGGTCTCCCCTGCTGTGAGTGTAACACCAGAGACCACCTAGTCTGACTTCTGGAAATAGGGTGGTAGAGTGCAGCGAGAAGGCCCGTAGCATTTGACAGATGTGGGTTTGAGTCTCAGTTCTACCCCTCATTGACTTTTTGACTTTGGACAATTTTCTTCACTTTATTGAGTGTTAGCTTTCTTATTCGTCATGGGGACATAGATCTCTGTAGATTACGGATGGCTGAGGAGCAAAAGGAGCAAATACATTCACATGCTTTCTAAGCAAGTAACAGCGTCTGTAAAGGTCAGCTTTTGCATTCAGTATGGATATACACAATTTTGAGATGGTTCATAGGGATTTAAAACCGGAAGGTGGGACTCAGAGAGATGCCAGATGACTTGTGATTTGTAGGTCCAGAGACAGTTGTCTAGAACAGTACCTAACACACGTTTTTTAAAAAAAGATTTATTTATTTATTTGAAACTTGAGTTACACAGAGAGATAAGGAGAGGCAGAGGGAGAGAGAGGTCTTCCATCTGCTGGTCCACTCCCCAGATGGTCTCAATGGCTGGAGCTGCACCAATTCGAAGCCAGGAGCCAGGAGCTTCCTCTGGGTCTCCCATGTGGGTGCAAGGGCTCAAGGACTTCCTCTGCCTTCCCAGGTCACAGCAGAGAGCTGGATTGGAAGTGGAGCAGCCAGGACTCTGACTGGCGCCCACATGGGATGCTGGCACTGCAGGTGGTGGCTTCACCCTCCGTGCCACAGTGCTGGACCCCCTAATACAGGTTTATGTGCATCAGAATCACCCAGGGATGTTGTAAAATGCAGGATCTGATGAGTAGGTCTGGGCTGGGGCCTGAGCTTTTGCATTTCTTGTAAGTTCTCAGCTGTGGCTGTGGCTCACTAGTGTCTAGAGCTGTACTGTCCCATGCAACAGCTGCCAGCTGCTACTCCCAGCAGATCCCAATCTGCGGTATAGTGGCTATGGGACACTTGAAATGCAGCTGGTTCAGACTGAGAGGTGTTATAAGTGTAACATACACCCAGGGTTTTAAAGATTTAGTATAAAACAAAAAATAAAAACCTCAGCGCTATTTTTTTTTACATCAAATGCATGTTGGAATGATATTTGGAGTATTTTCACTTACATGAAATATTAACAATAAGGTTTTTTTTCTTTTTCTAAATGTGGATACTATAAAATTTAAACTTACATTTGTGGCTGCATTTTGTTTCTTTTGGGCAGTGGATCTGGAGGGTCTGTGAAGAAAATATTGACTTGGGCAATGATAAGAAGTGAGAAAGAGAACAAAGATGAGCTGAAGTTATCAACGAGTCATGTGCTAAGTTTTGCACTAGATAATTTATATAAGTCATCCGCAGGACTTGAGACATATACTAAGCCAGTTTTATAATTCCTGTCTTACTGCTGAAGAAGTAGAAGTGTAGAGGACAAGGGACTTCTGGTTCCACAGTCAGCTGTGTACTCCAAAGCCCTTGGTTTTCCCACCAGCCCAAAGAGGCATCAGAAAGTATCACCAAGGGATGTCAGAGCCTCTTCTGGAGGTCCGGTCAGAACCCCAGTGGGCTGAGCTGGCTGAGAGCTCAGAGGGTGGGCTTCTGCAGGTCTATATGGTCCAAGGAGGTTTACAGTAATTGACAGATGGTCCAGCTGGAGGGTGGCGCCTCTTCCTCTGGTTTCCTTGTTGTGTTTAAACTCATCCCTGCCTCCATAGTGATTTTGTCAGAGAAAAAAAACCAAGTATATTCATTACCACCACTGGCTAACCAACCAGTTATCAAGCCATGCAAGCTCAGTTAATGCAGAAACTCTGAAATGTCAGGATGTATTGCTGACTAAAGGCTCCACAGATAGGCAGCTATTCTACCTGTTCCAACTGCAGTCATACACATCTGAACGCTATACTAATATAAAAATGTGTTGCATGTTATAACCAGCCAGGAAGCTTTAGAAAGCCCCGACACTCAGGCTGCCTGCCAGCAGGCAGGAATCTTTTAGGGTCGGCCCAGGAATCAGCTTTTTTTTTTTTTTGTAATACTTGTTTTGTGATTCCAATGTGTAACCAAGTTTGTGAATCAATGCTGGACTCTTAGAAGTAAAGAAGGCAAAGAAAGTGGTCCAGTTCCCCAAGGCTTTCTGCCAGGGGCCAGAGCTGAAAGGTGGAAGCCGGGAATGGATGGACTGATCCCAACAACCACCATGTACTGAAAGCCATGCGCTAGGCACCGGATACTCTTCTTCTTCTTCTTTTTTGACAGGCAGAGTGGACAGTGAGAGAGAGAGACAGAGAGAAAGGTCTTCCTTTTTGCTGTTGGTTCACCCTCCAATGGCCGCCACGGCCGGCGTGCTGTGGCTGGTGCACCTTCGGATCACCGAAGGCAGGAGCCAGGTGCTTCTCCTGGTCTCCCATGGGGTGCAGCACCCAAGCACTTGGGCCATCCTCGGCTCACTAGGCTAATCCTCTGCCTGCGGCACCGGCACACCAGGTTCTAGTCCCAGTTGGGGCACCACATTCTGTCCTGGTTGCCCCTCTTCCAGGCCGGATATTCTTCTTTTTATGTAATCCTCATAACCGTCTCTGTGAGGTTTGTGAAATTATCATTTTAAAACTGAGGATGATAAAGGAAGGAGAAAGATGAAGATGAGGAAACCCAGGGTCAGAGATAGTAAACAGCTTGGCCAAGGTCACAGAGCTAGTAGGTGGGGAGCAGGGACCCATTCCTGGCCTCCTGACAACAGTATGTCCTGGTTATCGTGCCATGTTGCCTCTCTTGGCCCAGGACAGTTCACACTCACAGGCCTCACACTTCCTGTAGCTTCTTCTTACTCCCTGCCCATTTTCCATGGGCTGCAAGTGAGGCCGTGTGTTCAGAATCAAACCAACACCGGATGCAGATCTCAGGACGACTCACCTGATCCTCATCTGACCACACCTTGCTGCTTCTCTGCAGAAGCAGGGTCAGCCCGTGTCACAGCTAGAAACATAGCCACTGCCAGGAGCCCTCTTCCAATCGGTGCTGGTCTCAGCACTGGGTACTTGCTTCTTATGTATGTTAATAGCAAAACTGAGCTCAGTAAAATTAAAGTTTACTTGAGCAAGAAAAAGTTTCCAGAACAAGGCACCATCCTGGACCAAAGATGGTTCACAATACCAACCTCTCCCTCCCGCCTGCCAACCCTGCAACTGTAGTGAGCTATTTTTATCTCAGCAAATGACCATACAAGGATGACCTGATTGGCCCTGTTCAGCCAATCGTCTTCTTTGGTTATAATTCGACAGTCTTCAGCCTGTCTGAGGGCTCCTCTGCTCTGATTGGCTGAGGCTCAGTAGCTTGGTTACCAGGGTGAACTCTTGGGCTGGGGTCTGATCTGTTTGCCCTGGCTGCTAGGCTGCAGTTCAATACGTACAGAAGCCACTTTGGGCCACATTTCATCACCCAGGTAAGAGAACTGACTTTGAAAGACTCCTCCGTGTGTCATCCACTCTCCCCTTTCTCTCTGTGTCTCTGCAGCCCCTATCCATGCCTGTGGACCATCAGCAATGGCGGTGGGGGCCCCGCTGGGGCGGGCCCAGAGGTGCATGCCGGCGCTCCAGGGGCATTTCTCCTCAGTAACACAGCCGTGACTTCACCTCCCTCGGTGCTCCCCACACAAGCACCCACTTCAGCTGGCGTGGAGGTTCTGGGGGAGCCCTCGCTGACCAGCATCGCAGTGTCCACCTGGACAGCCGTGGCCTCGCATCCCTTCCCGGGCTGGGGTGGCCCAGGTGGGGGTGGGCGCCATTCTCCCTCCTCATTGGACAGTTAGAGAGGATGCCAGAGCCTTCTATGTGTAGAGTGCTTAGGAACCCACCTGCTAATTGCAGTGAGTCAGCTGGGTGGGTTTTACCAATGCCCTCCTGGGAGATGCTTTAGTTCGGCTGATGCCAACGACTCACTTGCATCTCTCTCAATTTTCTTTGGCATTCCCATTTTCTCTGCAGCTTATCCTTGCCGGGCTCTGGCTACAGAACTTCACTGAGTACCTCCCTTGTGTTCTGGAGACCCTCACTTCCTTCTCTGTTGAGGGGTGCAAAGCTGTCCAGTGAGCTCACACAGCTCACTTTGCTAAGGCCGCTGCTTCCTAGCTTTGTGCAGCCAAGAAAGGAGTTATGGCCGCAGGGCCCAGGCTGGCTTTGGCTCTGAGACCACGGGAGGGTGTGAGTGCCCAGAGTAGAGGAAATACAAATGATCAAGCGAATCCTGCACTCTCCTGGCAGTGGGCCTGGCACTGGGGAGATGAGGTCACGCCATTTCCTTGTTCAGAAACCTTCAAAGGCACACTGTTGCCCATGGGAAAGTGACATCGGATCTCCTTACTCTGGAGAGATCCTTCACCCTGTGCCCCCAAGCCACTCCTCTGGCTTCAGCGCCTCTGTTAGCAAGGCAGGCAGTGCTCTGCCCCCTAAACATTCACTACCCTGGCTCTCCTCCGCACGTCTCTTTGCGCCTCAAGTGCATTTCTCTCTGTTCCACCTGTGCCAAGCCAGCCCACCTCCCAGGGGCCAGCTGAGATGCCACTCTCTGCACTAAACACTTGCTGACTCTGAGGTATATCTTATTCTCCCCGCTCCCTGCTTTCCCACTGTTTTGGCCTCTGTCATAAAGCTCACCCCCTTCTGCTTTGTGTTTCTGCTACCTGTGAGCATGTCCCTCTCTCCCCCACTAGACTGTCAGCCTCTGGGGGGTGAGGCCCTCCATTCTTGTCTTTACACCCTCACAACACATGATACCATGCCTTGCCTCTTGTAGGTGCCCAATAAACATTTGCTGAATTGAATTGGTGTGAAGTGCATGTGTGCTCGCGGGGCGGCGTGGAGCTGGCTGGGAGGCAGAGCTCAGCAGCCCGTGTCCTGTGACGTGACAGCAAGATATGGGAGCTGAAGAACGTGCAGCTGTTATGCCAGCTCCTCATAGGAGGCGCAACCAATTCTCCGTGATTGATGATGGTATATGGAGAGGGTGAGCCAGAGTGGTAATTCCTAAATGCTGGTCCTTGGATCCCCCTGTGCTGGGACTTTCTGGAAAAATTGAGAGAGAAACACAAGTTCCCAGGCACACTTTGCACACCTCACAGCCACTGTGTCAGAATCTTTGGGGCTGCAATCTGGAATTTCCATTTTAAAGGGTTCCAGGCAGTGTTCACAGAGCTAGGTTTGGAAAGCACTGCCTAGAACAGAGAAAAAGAATGGTAACTACTCCAGGATCCTTATTTCAGAGGAATTTCTACCTCTGCCCCTGTCAAGGTGATTTCTATGAGCAATGAGCAAAATCGTGGTTTCTTTAGTCTTCCTTTTCCTTTTCTACCCACTTGTGTTACTGAACATGGGAGTTTCAAGGTGGAGTGGTGAGCTGTCCTCCAAGTGTGGACATTAGGCTGCGCTGACTGAGCAGCCCTTCTAGGAGTTATCACTGAGCTAGTCTGTAAGTAGCTCAGCTGCTCCCAGCACTCTTCCACAGCTGGACAAACCCACCCCCTCCAAGACTTCATCCAACCACGCACTGCCGAGTCCTTGGCTCTTTTGACAGTGGAGAGTCCTTTAGCAAGCCGTGGTTAGGTACTGTTCCATATTTCCGATTCAGATCTCTGGAAAAATGCCATTCCATCTCTATTGTGTCCTGGGAAGCCACCTTACCCTGCCAGTGGTTGCCTGGTCTGAGTGCTGGGTGGCTGATTAGTGTGTGAGTGATCAAGACACAGTGTACTCATATAACTGTTCTCTGGAAAGCTGCCCGATCAGCATGCCCACAAGGCATTCCCTAATCCCTCTATGGCAGCATTAGAAGCCATTAAGACATTACTATCGTAGCATCTCTGCAAGATGGTATCTTGGTAAGTTTTAAAAAGTGTCCATTTCGCATTCTGTTACAACTTTGAGCTATTGTGGCCTCCAGTCGCCTTGGCAGAGGCACCTTCATCTGTCACCGCAGCAGTTCCTCATACACTCGGTGCTTAGCAAGTGCACGTGGCTCTGTAAGCAGTAAGTGAGTTTTGACTGAGTTTGGCGTGATTGTGTCTCATCAGTCTATAAGATGCTCACTTGGAATTTGTGATGATTTTTAAAAAAGATTTATTTTATTTTATTTGAAATGCAGAGTCACAGAGAGAGAGGGAGATACAGAGAGATCTTTCATCCGCTGGTTGACTTTCCAAATTGCCACAGTGACCAGGGCTGGGCCAGGCTGAAGCCAGGAGCCAGGAGCTTCTTCTGGGTCTCCTATGTGGGTGCAGGGGTCCAAGCACTTGGGCCTTCCTCTGTTGCTTTCCCGGGCCACCAGTAGGGAGCTGGATCAGAAGTGGAGCAGCCAGGACTTGAATTGGTGCCCATATGGGGTGCTAGCATTTGTAGTTGGTGGCTTAACCCACAATACCACCGTGCCAGCCCCTGTGATGGTTCTTAAGCATACAACTTCATTTAACAGGAGTTCAAATAACACAGTCATGAAGAACATGAATTCTGTTAAGGAACCACGGGTCAACCCACATTGGCAACTGGGATTCAATGATGCTTCTTTCAACTCCCTCCCTCCCTCCCTTCTCTCTACTCATTCCCATCCTACTGAGCCTCTTGTTGGCTCTTGGCCAAACTGGTAAAAAGACAGGATGGAGATCTTGGAACAGAGATTATGGTAGGGCTCTGTGGTGCCATAAAAAAAGACATAGGGAATAGCACCTGTGGTATGAAGATAACAGAACTTTCCCATCACCATCATCCTTATAGAGATGTCTATGATACTGTCCATCTAGCATAGCAAACTTCTTCTGGGAATAAGATGTCCTAAGCCCCAAGCTCTCTTAGGAGAACAGCCTCCTCTTTTGCGTATCTATATATTTTGTTTGGGAGCCACAAAGCTTGTACTTGATCCTGCCCCTCTCAGCATAGTTGGCTTATTTAAGGGTTCTTGTCACTTGTCCCAAAGAGTCCCATCTACTACAGGAAGAGCAAGTGCTCAGACAAACACATTCAGCTCTGGAATTCCAAGTTTCACTATGATATGGGCAGTGTTAGCCCAACTCCCACCTCCCCCACCCCCACCGCCCAAATGCACTAAAAATGCCTCAAAAATGGAGGACATGGAGCTGAAACTTAAGACTGATTATATACAAAAATAGTTTAAAATAGTTTTAACTTTTAATTATTTGAGAGGCAGATAAAGGGAGAGAGAAATTGGCCTAGATTGTCCATCTGCTGATTGACTCCCGCAGTGCCCACAATGGCCAGGACTGAGCCAGGCCAAAGCCAGGAGCCAGGGACCTAATCCAGTTCTCCCAGTGAGTGGCAGGGACTCAAGTACTTGAGCTATTACCTGTTTTCTCTACTGCCCCTGCCCCCACCCTCTACAGGGTATACATTAGTAGGGAGCTGGAATCTGAGCAGAGCCAGGACTTAAACCCAGGTACTCAGATATGGGATGTGGGCATCTCAGTGGCCTCTTAAGCACTACCCCAGTCTCAACCACTATGCCAAAATCTTGCTGCTGGGTTTCGCTTGTAGGTTTCGTGTCTGCTCTCTTGGTGCCTGGCAGAGGGAGCATCACTTCCATTTTGTAGGTCCTCCCTCTCTCCATGCCCTGACGTGACAATCAGGCCAGAGTACGGCACTGCACGTTCACCTGTAAATTCACTGTAAGTTCTGATCGCTGAAGCATGTTCCCTCACGAGGACTGTGGCAAACACTTACTGTAGTGTGTTCAGCTCACAGAGGAGGAAACATTGTTCTAACCTTGCCCAGGAAGGGAGAAGGTCATAGCACATGTGCTAGGGTGGAAAGCCTTTGACAATGAATGCCCTTGGCTCTCTGTCTCCTGGCTCCTGACCAACTCTCTCTCTTTCTTTTTCTTGCTCTCCATTTGTGTCAAGAAAACATCTTTGCTTTTGTAAATGCTATCTGTGAAGAATATCTAGTCAGTTTATTATTATCTGTCACACCGCAGGTGCTACAAGTCTTCATATTATTTCACTAGCAATGAAGGGAGTTGCTGCGAGGGATACTGGACAGATAAGCTGTGCTGAAGTAAGGAAAGACTCAACGATTGCATAAAACTTTACTGGTGCTTGGCAGCCAACAGGAAGAAGACAGCCTAGGGTGAATGTGCAGGGCAGAGGAAGGAGAACTACCAGCAGTCGTGGACGGCATTTTACAGCAATCACTTGTTCCCACCTGTCCGCAGCTGGTGGTGGTGGCAGAGAAGAGCAGGGACAAAAGTAAACGAGCAGCTGTCAGCACCTGGTGTTTAAATCCCTGCGTGAGGACCCGCTAGGAATCTGGAAATGGATTGGGGCCATAGAGTTGCTATTTTGTTGCTCAATCTCAGCAGGGCTTTGCCACTAACAGGTAGTGTTTGCACCTGTGGGCTGCAATGTCTGCTCTTGTTTGAGCTTCTCCTACAGATTTTGCACCCACCCAGCCAGTTCCCACAGTTGCTAAGTTTACTGCTATGAGGGTGTTTCATAAAGTTCATGGAAGGGATGGACATGTGGCCCAGTATTTAAAATGCCACTCGGGATGCCTGTATCCCATTTCAGAGTGCTTGGGTTCTAGTTCTGACTCTGCGCTGCTTCCAGCTTCCTTCTACCATGCACCCTATGTGACAGGCAGGTGATAGCTTAAGTAGTTGAGCTCCTGAGGTTCATGTGGGAGAACTGGGATTGAGTTCTCAGATTCTGGCTGCAGCCTGGGCCAGCCCCAGATATTATGAACATTTGAGTAGTGAATGGCTGGATGGGAGATCTCTCTTTCTCTCTTCCCTTTCTCTTTCCCTTTCTATCTCTGCCTTTCAAGTAACTTAAAAGAAAATCTCATGGAAAATGTTTATTATGAAGAAATGATTCTTGGCTTTCCATTTTTTGAATCAAAATAAACTTTAAAAAAGATTTATTTTATTTATTTGAAAAACAGAATTAAAGAGAGAAAGAGAGAGAGAGAGAGAGAGAGAGAGAGAGGTCTTCCATCTGTTGGTTCACTCCCTAAATGGCCACAGTGGCTGGAGCTGAGCCAGGAGCCAAGGAGTAAGGAGCTTCTTCTGGATCTCCCATGTGGGTGCAGGGGCCCAAGCACTTATTCCATCCTCCATTGCTTTCCCAGGCACATTAGTAGGGAGCTGGATAGGAAGCGGAGCAGCTGGGAGCTGAATTGGTGCCCATATGGGATGCTGGCACTGCAGGCTGGGACTTTAACCAGCTGCGCCACAGTGCCGGCCCCCCAAAATAAACCACAAACTTTGTGAGGTTCACTTGTATAAAAAGTAAGGGTCTTCTGTGGTGAATATCATGAAGGTCAGCAACATTTTGTGAATGGTGACCCAAGTACTGTAGAGGAAAGAACCTTGAGAATAATGAGTATGGAGTGAGATATCTGCACTTGCATTTCAGTTCCGCCACCCGCAAAGAGCACGTTCCCTCCTCCTATTGGGCTCTAGTTTCCTCATCTCTTGAACAGTTCTATAGTGGCAGAATGAGACGGCATTTGTGTGACCCAGGGTGCTGTGGAGAGACAGAACAAGACGACAGCTATAAGAAACTGCCTTTGCCGTTGTGGCGTTGGCCAGGCGAGATGGAAATCTGCAGGACCAGCTCACGCAGGAGCTGACGCGAGACTGCGGGTGCCGTTTCTTCTTCTGCAGGGAAACTTCAGCTTTGCTTTAAGGACCTGCAGCTACTGCACAAGGCTCGCCCACGTTATTGAGGATAATCTGCTTTATTTAAAGGCAACTGATAGTAGAGGTCAAACAGCCACCCAAGCCTTCAGCCTAGCCAAGCTGACACATGAACCTAATGATTACCAGTACCCAAACTTAGTTTTTCCTTGCCCTGGCAACAGTGCAGAGTGCAGGCAACATTGCTGGGGGCACCATTTATGTGGCACAAAGCAAGCATTGTAACCAAACACACCAGCGCTCTTAGGAGTCAACCTGAGAGTCATCAGAGAGGGCAAGGAGCTCAGTCCCAGAGGCCCCAGCCTCTTCCACTGTGCTCCCAGGCCCTCAAGCAAAGGAAGAGCAGTGCTGGAGCCACAGGACACGGGAGTCTGAGACCCTGGGTGTCCCAAGACTTCGTCAGACCCATGTTAGATAGAGTTGAACCAGGATGGGGGAGAGGCATCAGTCAAATTCTCATTTTCAGCATGGAAAAGTTGGAAATTCACTTTTTCTGGGCCTGATCACTCTGGGTGTGCCTTGTGGGAGATCCTGCATGCGTGTTTATGTGCATGTGTGTGCATGAGTGTAATTATTGATTGAGGACTTTCCTGTCCCTGGGGAAGTTGTAACTTTGGAGCAGGTCTAGTTCATTGTGCAAGAGCATTTTCTGGAGGATGGGATTGTGGGGAAGAGGTAACATGGAGCTTTGGGTGACCAGGGCTGGCTCTGGAGGGTGGAGCTATGGTGTTCTGCCCACATACCTATGAGCTGAGAAAGGGCTTGGGGCTTCAAGGTGGCTAAGAGGGATTAGACAAATTCAGTTAGTGATCTGCTAGAAGAAAAGGGATTAAGATCTTGACATTTTCACTTTATGGCTCACATTTTAGAAAAGTAGATCACATAGCCAAGGTTGAAGAATAGGAAAAGTATAGTACCTCTAAGACGAAATTCAACAAAATGGGAGGGGGAGTTTGAGTGGACCATCGGGTCCACGAAAGAGTGACAGGAGATCAGGGACGCCCTGGGGTCCAGTGTGAATATTTGCAACTTCCTGGACACAGGAATGCCAGATGAGTTGAAGGACTTGATGCTTAAGAGCTTTGCCACTGGGGCTGGTGCTGTGGAGCAGTAGGTTAAGCCTCTGCTCGTGGTGCCAGCATCCCATATGGGTGCCAGTTCAAGTCCTGGCTGCTCCTTTTCTTTTTTTTTTCTTTTTCTTTTTCTTTTTTTTTTTGACAGGCAGAGTGGACAGTGAGAGAGAGAGAGAGAGAGAAAGGTCTTCCTTTGCCGTTGGTTCACCCTCCAATGGCCGCCGCGGACTGAGCGCTGCGGCCGGCGCGCCGCACTCATCCTATGGCAGGAGCCAGGTGCTAGGTGCTTTTCCTGGTCTCCCATGGGGTGCAGGGCCCAAGCACTTGGGCCATCCTCCACTGCACTCCCGGGCCATAGCAGAGAGCTGGCCTGGAAGAGGGGCAACTGGGACAGAATCCGGTGCCCCGACCGGGACTAGAACCCGGTGTGCCGGCGCCGCAAGGCGGAGGATTAGCCTGTTGAGCCACGGCGCCGGCCTCCCTTTCTTATCTATCTGTCTGCTGATGGTCTGGGAAAGCAGTGGAAGATGGGCCAACTGCTTGGGCCCTTGCACCCACATGGGAGACCCGAAAGAAGCTCCTGGCTCCTGGCTTCAGTCTGGCCCAGCTCTGGCCATTTGTAACCATTTGGTAAGTGAACCAACAGATGGAAGACCTCTCTCTCTCTCTCCCCATTTCTCTCCCTCTTTCTGTCTATAACTCTACCTCTCAAATAAATAAATACAATCTTGACAAAAGAGCTTTGCTACTTGGGGCCTGTGCTAAAACTGCTGAGTGGGAGACTTGATAAAGGAGTATGCAGGGCCAGAATAGCAGTTGGCCAAGGGTGGGAGGAGGGAGGGAGGATGCTCTCTGGATTTTTACCAACTTGAGCAGAGGGTGTTAATAGCCACTATGGTTAGATATCCACATTAGAGAAATGACTTACTTTGCTGTTGATGTGTGGAAGAATGTCTTGGTTCTATTTGAGGAGGAAGATTACCTACCCATTGCTGTATTTCCAACACCTTGCCCTATGCCTGTACATAGTATGTGCTCCATAGCTATTAATCCAGACTTGGTAGAAATAATCCTTAGCAGTGCATGGAAATTTTACATATGGAAGCAGCACAGTGGATTCATTAAGTTCTGTGTGTATTTTTTGTCAAGGTTGTGTTCTTGTAAGATCACATTTCTTTGGGAGAAATCCTTTTTGCCTGTCTAGTCTTAGATCTCACTCTCATGCAATTTTTCTTTCCTTCTTTCTGTCCCATTTAACCTCTTTCCTTTCTCCTCTGCCATTCTTTCCCTTTCTCTCTCTCTCTCTTTAGAGTCATTTGTAAGTGCTGAGGAGAGCACCTCACACAGTATGAGGACAGTTCCTTGTAAAGCTAGCACCTTCATCTTACCTGGGGGAAGAGGTGGATGGTGACAACCAAACCAAACCACCCAGATAAGCTATTTGCAGCTCAGCCTACACGATGTTTGTCTGCACTTGGTGCTAGTAAAGAATGACACACTGGAGTATCTTGTGTTTGGACTTGTGGGTGCTAAACACAGTCGCTGAAATTTATTGAGCACCTGTTAAGTGCCGGATGCTGTGCTAGGCACTTTACATGCAACAACTAATTTAATTCTTACCATACCCAGAGGAGGTAGGCATTCGTTACTCTAGTGGCTTCATTGATGTAAACTGCATGATCCGCTGGTGGTTCAATCATACTACAGAGTTGTGCAGCCATCACTGCCCTCTCTTCATGATCCTACGGAGAGACTTTACATGCATTGCAGGGACACCCCAACCCCATTTCTTCCGTGCTGTCCTCCACCCTCAGCCTGAGGCAACAGCCAATCTGCCCTCTTTCTGGATAGACTGCCATTTTTGACATTTCGTTTACATGGAATCATGTAATACATCATCTTTAATGACAGCTTCTTCACCCAGCGTATTGTTTTTGATGTAGCCTGTATCAGTACTTCATTCCTTTTTTGTTGCCAGTCTTGTTCCTTTGCATATGCTTTTTTTTTGACTGGTTCATTGGCTGATGGACATTTGAGTTGTTTGTATTCTTTGACCATTTGTATGTAAGTTTTTGTGTGAGACACTAACTCCACTTTTAAAAAAATATTAATGAATTTATTTGAAAGGTAGGCTTACAGGCTTACAGAGAGAGAGAGATCTACCATCCTCTGGTTCAGTCCCAAAATGGCTGACCCTAGCACTTGGGCCATCTTCTGCTGCTTTCCCACGTGCATTAGCAGGGAGCTGCATTGGAAGTGGAGCAGCCGGGACTTTAACTGGCTCTCACTATAATGCCACCCCCCCCCCCGTTTTTTATCCCCTCCCCTTGCCCTGATACACTATCCCCATTTTACAAATGAGGAAATAGGCTTGGGGAGCTGGATTTTTTTTTTCCGTGTCACCCAGCTTCTAGGAGGCAGAACTCAGACGTGCCTGTTGGCAAAGACCACGCCCCTGCCCACAACTCAGTGCTGCTCCGAGACTGAGAGAGGACCCGGGCAGGGTGGCAGGGTTTCTCCGTTGGTACACGCCCTTTGTTTATTGTCACGCTTACACCAGGTCTCCAGGACTGCAGTGGTAATTAGGGCAGGGACTGTGCTTGAGAGGAGGTTGGCAGGAGGGAGCAAGGGAGTGTGAGGCTGGGAGACTGTGGTGCGAGCAGAGCCTCAGGGGCCAGCTACTCCCAGAGGCCAGCTACTCCCAGGGGCCAGCTACTCCCAGGGGCCTGGTGGCAGATGGCTGGGCTTCCAAGAAGGCCTGGGTGGCAGGGAAGCCACTCCAGGGGATTCTCAGAAACATCCCGGTATAGATTCTGGTAAAAAGTGAATTCTCTGGAGTAGTAGAACGTGCAGGAGACCATTATAATTTGGATTATTAATAGGAATGTGATCTAAAGACCAGTGAAGTCTGGCAATTTTTTTTAAGGATTTGTTTATTTATTTGAAAGAGTTACAGAGAGCCAGAGGCAGAGACAAAGGCAAAGAGAAAGAGCGATCTTCCATCTGCCAGTTCACTCCCTAAATGGCCGGAGCTGCGCCAATCCGAAGCCAGGAGCTTCTTCCAGGTCTCCCACACGGGTGCAGGGGCCCAAGCACTTGGGCCGTCTTCTACAGCTTTCCCAGGCCACAGCAGAGAGCTGGATTGGAAGTGGAGCAGCCAGGACTTGAACTAGCATCCATATGGGATGCCAGCACTGCAGGCGGCAGCTTTACCGACTACGCCACAGCACCAGCCTGAAGTCTGGCAAATTTCTTTGGTGATTCATTTTAGGGTAGATTTAAGAAAATGAGCTTGTTGATGCTTGAACAAACATGTGCCAAAGTATTCAGAAATCCCAGGGCTGGCGCTGTGACATAGCAGGTAAAGCTACTGCCTGCAGTGCCAGCATCCTATATGGGTTCTGGTTCGAGTCCCAGCTGCTCCACTTCTGATCCAGCTCTCTTCTGCGGCCTGGGAAAGCAGTAGAAGATGGCCCAAGTCCTTGTGCCCCTGCACCCGTGTGGGAGACCCAGAGGAAGCTCCCGGCTCCTGGCTTCAGATTGGCACAGCTCTGGCCGTTGCGGCCAATTGGAGAGTGAACCAACAGATGGAAGATCTCTCTATCTTAGCCTCTGTGTAACTCTGATTTTCAGATAAATAAAATAAAATATTCAGAAATACAAGGATTAACTTCATATTTTAAAAATGATGAAATGAAAAGGATTTTGCCATTCCTTATAATGATAATTTGAATTAGGGGCCGTTTGTATAAGTTAGATCACGGTTTGGTAAGCCTACACCTAGGATGGCTGTTAGCAACATAAGGGCATACATGTCTTGCTCTATAGAAAGGCTGAGATACAGAGGGAAGTCAATGCCTGGAACTGGGAGGCCCCTTGGAATACAGGTTTTTGGCTGGAAAACCTGGGGGGCAGAGGGTGTCTGGGGCAGCAGTTAAGACACTCTTGTAGGGCCGGCGCTGTAGCACAGTAGGTTAATCCTCTGCCTGCAGCGCTGGCGCCCCATATGGGTGCCGGTTTGAGTCCCAGCTGCTCCTCTTCCTACCCAGCTGCTCCTCTTCCTACCCGGCTGCTCCTCTTCCTATCCAGCTTTCTGCTGTGGCCTGGGAAAGCAACAGAAAAGGATCCAACTGCTTGGGCCCCTGAACCCACATGGGAGACTGGGAAGAAGTATCTGGCTCCTGGCTTCAGATCCAGCCATTGCAATCATTTGGGGAGTGAACCAACAGATGGAAGACCTTTCTCTCTGTCTCTCCCTCTCACTGTAACTCTACCTCTCAAGTAAATAAATAAAATCTTAAAAAAAAAGCAGATATTTTCAATTAAAAAAAAAGACACTCTTGTGATGCCTGTGTCTTACATCAGAGTGCCTGGTTCAAGTCTGCTCCCAATCCAGCTTCTTGCTGTTGTGCACCCTGGTAAGAAGCAATGACGGCTCAAGTGTGAGTGACCCTGCCATCCATGTGGGAGACTTGGATTGCATTCCAGGCTCCTGGTTATTTTTTTAAAGAGTTGTTTATTTATTTGAAAGGCAGAGTGACAGAGAAAGAGAGAGGGAGAGACAGAGAGAAGGGTTTTCCATCCCCTGATTCACTCCCCAAGGGCCGCAACAGCCAGAGCTGGGACGAATTGAAACTAGGAGCCAGGAGCTTCTTCTGGGTCTCCCATATGGATGCAGGGACCCAAACACTTGGACCCATTTTCCACTGCTTTCCCAGGCCATTATCAGAGAGCTGGATTGGAAGTGGGGCAGCTGGGGCATGAACTGGAGCCCATATAGGATGCCGGCACTGCAGGTGGCAGCTTAACCTGCTCCACAGCACCTGCCCCAGGCTCTTGTTCTTAACCAGGTTTTAACTTGGCCCGACTCCAGCTGTTGTGAGCCTTTGGGGAGGAACCAGCAGATAGAAGATTCTCTTGGGTGTCTCTGCTTTTCAAGTAAAGTGAAAATTAATAAATAAACAATTAAAAACAAACCAGAACAAACATCCAGGGCAGCCTGGATTTTCCCAGGCTGTGTTGCGCAGCCACGCTGGGGCACACACTCACACTGTGACCAGAGGGAGTTTCCTAGCCTGCTGTTTGCACCACACGGGGAATGAATATTTTCCTGAAAAGAAGCAGGGCAGAAATGAGCCGAGAAGCAGCAGAAAAGCTAGCAGATGAGGATCTCTTTTGTGCTCTTGCATTCCTACTGCACTTAGCATCCTGTAAGTGGGTCTATTGTTTAGCACAATTATTTATGCAAGGCCAATTACTGTATAGAGCAGTTAACGTGTTGGTAAAGACAGCTGCTTAGTTGTGACTACAGACACAGGGACATTGCATATGACCTTAAAATTTTTCTTCTTTTAAAATGTAAAACTTGGGGCTGGTGCTGTGATGCAGTGTTAAGTTGCCGTTTCTAGCCCAGCATCCCATATGGGTACCGGTTCAAGTTCAGGCTGCTCCACTTCTGATCTGACTCCCTGCTGATGCTCCTGGAAAAGCAATGGAAGGTGGGCCAAGTGTTTGGGTCCTGCACTCATGTGGGAGATCCAGATGAGGCTCCTGGGTCCTGGTTTGGCCTGGCCCAACCCTGGCCATTGCAGCCACAGCCATTTGGGGGAGTGAACCAGTGGATGGAAGATCTCCCTGCCTCTGCCTCTCTCTATCTTGGTAACTCTGCCATTCAAACATATACATGGATCCTAAAAAAATTGTGAAACTTCAGGCTTGGAGTATGGCCCAGAAGTGGAGAGATTTCATGAAACAGCTCAAGAAACAGAAGTCAGAACTGTGCAATTTCCCAGCTCTCTGGAACATAGGAATGGGGATTGAGCCACCAGTTCAGACTTCTAGGCTTTCCAGCAGGATCCAGGGCTTATGGTAATGGCATTGGGTCAATGATTAGACTGATTTTTAAGAGAAAGAAACCCCAACAATAGGTTTACAGAAGAAGAGGACAAGAGGTAGAGAAAGCACAGCACTCTTTCAGTGCCCTGAGTGCCTGCCAGGTAAGGTGGGTGACATAAATGTGGGGCATTAGACTTCAAGCAAGATAAGAGATTGGGAGAAACTTTCTTAATTGTTGTGCAGAAACCTGGGCCATCGGCAACTCCATAAAGACAGAAGCTTCTGTAGGCAGAATTTTATATGTACGTAGGGTAATTTTTGGGACATAGGGAGACAGGTGAGGGCAAGGGATCCATAACTTTTATTAAATTTCCAATCCTTGTCCTCGTGCTGATTAAGACCTACTGCTAGGTGCTTATTGGGTGATGCATTCAGCTCATGGCTTCAGCTCTGAATGTTTGTGTCAATGGCCTGTATTCTCTAGGACAGCCTCTTGGTTCTAGACTCTTATACACTTTGATACTGTGTACAGGATATTTCCACTTCATGTCCTATGGGTTTCTTAATGCCAACACATCTATAACTCAACTAAATAATGGCTTCTCCCTCTCTTCAACATTTCATTTCAGAAAAGTTTGAAATTTACAAAATTAAAATTATGAGGCAGTAATACAGAGAGTTCCTATATCCCTTCAACTTATCCTTCCCACCACTCCCAGTCTCCAGTAATCAACAATTTATGATCAGATTGAGTATTTTTTTTTTAAATTTTAGCTCCCACATATAAGGGAGAACAAGCAGTATTTGTGTTTCTGTGTCTGGCCTATTTTTCTCAGCACAGTGTCTTCAAGTTCCATCCATTGTGCAGCAAATGATAGGATTTCATTTTTTAAAATAGCTCAATAGTATTCCACTGTGTATATATACTATGCTTTCTTTGTCCATCCATCAGATGATGGACACCTTGGTTGGTTCCACATTTTGGCTATTGTGAACAATGCTGCTATAAATATGGTGGAGCAGTATCTCTTTGACACAATGAGTTCATGTCTTTTGTGTATATATCCAGTAGCTGAATGGCTGGATCATATGGCAAGTCTATTTCTAGTTTTTAACCTACTTTTTCTTTTTAAAAGTTTATTTATTTTATTTGAAAGGCAGAGTTATATATAGAGAGGGTGAGACAGAGACTGAGGGATCTTCCATCCTCTGGTTCACTCTCCAGATGACCGCAATGGCTGGAGCTGAGCTTTTCTGAAGCCAGGAGCCAGTAACAACTTCTGGTCTCCCATGTGGGTGCAGGGGTCCAAGCACTTGAGCCATCTTCCACTGCTTTCCCAGGCCACACGGCCTCTATTTCTAGTTTTTAAAGAAATATCTATACTGTTTTCTACAGTGCCTGCACTAATTTACATTGCCAATAACAGTGTATAAAGGTATAACAATATATGATGGCCATTCTAACAGGGATGAGATGATACCACATTGTGGTCTTGATTTGCGTTTCACTGATGGCTAGTGATGTTGAGCTCTTTTTCATACACCTGTTGAATATTTGTATTCTCTCTTTTGAGAACTACCATGTCCTTTGCCCATTTATTAACTTGATTGGTTGTCTTTTATGTTGTTTGAGTTGCTGATATATTCTAGATACTAATGCTTTGTCACATAAATAGCTTGCAAGCATTTTCTCCCATTCTGTCAGATGTCTCTTTACTCAATTGATTATTGCCTTTGGTGTGTGGAAGCTTTTGAGTTGGTATAATCCCATTTGTGTAGTTTTGCCTTGGATGTCTTTACTTTTTGGGTCTTATCCAGGTCATAACCTGCATCAACGTATTGCAGTGCTTGCCCTACATTTTTCTCCCAGCAATTTCATAGTTTCTGATCTTAGGTTTAGATATTTGATCCATCTTGAGTTGATTTTTATTTATGATGATAGATGGGGATATGATTTCATTTTTCTACACACACACACATATAAATATATCCAATCCTATACCATAACTCTTGCCCATTGCATGCCAATCCAGCACACCTGCTGTCCCATAGTGCATCTGAGTCTCTTTTGCAATTAAGAAGACACCATGAACATGGGTACACTGAGTTACATGTAGAGACACCACGGAACTTTCCCAGATGACAACATGCACATTGAACCCCATCCAAACTCCACCCTATTTGTATATTCAATTAAGGGATCACCTAGTACTCCATAAAGGGTCCACTAAACTGAGGGACTCTCTTCTCCTCTTGGGCAGCTGCCTGTCCTAAGAGGTGCCATGCAGCTCTCCCTCTCTCTCTTTCTTTGGCCTTTGCTCCTTGTTGGGTTGCCCAAACTTACTTCTGAATGTGTATTCTCTAAGTAAATCTTGCTCCCATTTTTTAAAAAAATGTATTTATTTATTTGAGAAAGTAGAGTTACAGAGAGAGGGAGAGGGAGAGACAGAGAGGAAGTTCTTGCATCTTCTGGTTCATTCTTCAATGGTTGCAATGGCTGGAGCTGGGCCAATCCAAAGCCAGGATCCAGGAGCTTCTTCCAGGCCTCCCACATGGGTGCAAGAGCCTAAGCACTTGGGCCATCTCCTGCTGCTTTCCCAGGCCATCAGCAGAGAGCTGAATTGGAAGTGGAGCAGCCGGGACTCAAACTGATGCCCATATGGGAGACTGGTGCTGTAGGTGGAGGCTTTAATCTACTATGCCACAGTGCTGGCCCCTTTTCTCCCGTGATTGTACTTATTTCCCGGCTCTGAGTGCTTATCTCATGTGGGGGTAAGAGCCTGGGATAACATTGCCAGAAAATATTCCTATAATGATTGCCTAGACCCCAGTCAGTCCTCTAGACTTGAGTTAAGGTCAGCCAGGACTGGAGGATTCTCCTGTAGGTGGGTCACAGTGCTTTCTGCTCACCTCTTCCCAGCAAGCTAGGAGAAGAAATGTTCATATTTAGACAAGGTCATAGTCAAAGTGGAAGTTGTCTCCTCCCTTCAGAGTAAGGCACCTCCTTCTTTGATGGCTTGTTCTGTCCACTAGGATCTCACTAGCAGAGATCTTTCACTTAGGTATTTTTTTTTTTTTGTCAGAGTGTCTTGGCTTTCCATGCCTGAAATACTCTCATGGGCTTTTCAGCCGGATCCGAATGCCTTAAGGGCTGTTGATCCCCTTTTACCCAGGCCCTTACACAGTGGCATTTCTAGAAACTTCTCTTCTTGTTTCTTGAATTGATGCATTTGTTATTTGGCTTTTGTGGAGATACACATTGATTTCTTCTTCGTTTTTTCCCTGTGGTGGCTTTTATCTTTGAACTATGTCTGAGTGTCTGTTTTCAGGGAATATCTAGAGGCATGTGGTGGGTGTGGCCAGGGAGCTCTGTTCAGTGCACTAGGGTGGAGGGCATGTCTGAGGTGACATACCCAGGTTTGTCATGGTAAATCTCCCTTCCTTCCTTCCTTCCTTCCTTCCTTCCTTCCTTCCTTCCTTCCTTCCTCCCTCCCTCCTTCCCTCCCTCCCTCCCTTCCTTCCTTCTTTCTATCAGAGGGGACATTTCTTCTTGTCTGTTGGCATAGACTCAGCTGAGCTCCTTACCTCAAAGGAGACCATGTCCTGGGTGCAAGCTCCAGTGAGTATTTCATTTGTCCTTTCTGACACAAGGATCACACAAAGGTTCTGTGCAGTCCTCAGTGTAAGCTCAGGTAACCAGGGAGCCCTGATTGTGTGGAGCCTCCCACAGTGACTGCCCAAAGTCCCGTTCAGACCCTGAGTCCTCCCACATAGCCTCAGTGTTTTCACAGCCCTGGCATACAAGCCTCCCACAGTCATGAGCATCCAGCCTCCTGTCTGTTCTCCCCATGAGACTCAGGAATCTCCACGTGGCTTGTTGCTGGGTGCTGACTCGAGCTGGTACAGCTGTTATGTATGTCCAAAATGGCACCTGCTCTCTGTCAGCTTGTTATAGGCTGCCTTTATAGGATGATGGGGAGAGAGAAAATGTGCCCTCTGCTTTGTTTTTTCTCCTCTAGTCTGGCAGGTACACTATCCCCCATGGGGCTCCAAGCTGAATTCCTCTTGGCTCTTCATGCAGCTTTTTTACCAGTGGCTTGGGCGGCTGCTGTCTGGTCTCATCTTGTTCTCCAACCTGGTGTGGACACTCTCAGCTGTTGGGTTCCTAAGTTGTGCATGTACTCACCCTCCATGTAGGTCCACTGTGTTCCTCCAATTTGTCAATTTGTGTAGAGTTCCTTCTGCTGTTTTCTTTGCAACTGTTCCCTGAGACTGCACCCTTTCCACTTTTTAAAAAACTATCTTCTCCTAGACTCCAGAGGCAAGCTCCTTCCCTACTCTGCCATTTTAATCCAATGATGTATATCATCCTTTTATAAATATACTAGTGTGTATGAATCCATGACAAATTAAAGGATAAATAATTGGTGTATGTGTCTTAAATGATAGTAAATGATATCAGCCTCTACATGGTATGTTGAGACATTTTTGTCTTTTAAAAAAGTTTAGAAATATATATTTTTTTTATTTTTTATTTTATTTTTTTTTTGACAGGCAGAGTGGACAGTGAGAGAGAGAGAGAGACAGAGAGAAAGGTCTTCCTTTGCCGTTGGTTCACCCTCCAATGGCTGCCGCGGTCGGTGCGCTGCGGCCGGTGAACCGCACGCATCCGATGGCAGGAGCCAGGTGCTAGGTGCTTTTTCCTGGTCTCCCATGGGGTGCAGGGCCCAAGCACTTGGGCCATCCTCCACTGCACTCCTGGGCCACAGCAGAGAGCTGGCCTGGAAGAGGGGCAACCGGGACAGAATCTGGCGCCCCGACCGGGACTAGAACCCGGTGTGCCGGCGCCGCAAGGCGGAGGATTAGCCTGTTGAGCCACGGCGCCGGCCATAGAAATATTTATTATTATTTTCTATTTGAGAGAGAGAGAGAGGTGTCCTCCATCTGTTGGTTCACTCCCAAAATGCCTGCTATAGGGCCGGCGCTGTGGCTCCCTAGGCTAATCCTCTGCCTGTGGCACTGGCACCCCAGGTTCTAGTCCTGGTTGGGGCGCCGAATTCTGTCCCAGTATCTCCTCTTCTAGTCCAGCTCTCTGCTGTGGCCCGGGAGTGCAGTGGAGGATGGCCCAGATCCTTGGGCCCTGCACCTGCATGGGAGACCAGGAGAAGCACCTGGTTCCTGGCTTCGGATCAGCTCAGTGGGCTGGCTGCAGTGCACTGGCCATAGCGGCCACTTGGGGGGTGAACCAACGGAAAAGGAAGACCTTTCTCTCTGTCTCTCTCTCTCTCACTGTATAACTCTGCCTGTCCAAAAAAAAAAAAAAAATGCCTGCTATAATGAGAGCTGAGTCAGGCAGAAGCCAAAAGCCCAGAATCCAGTCCAGGTCTGCCACGGTGTCAGGCACCCAAGTACTTGAGTCATCACCTGATGTCTCCCAGGATGCACATTAGTAGGAAGCTGGATTAGAAGTGAAGGAGCTAGTACTCAAACTGGGTACTTCAATATGAACATCTCAAGTGGCATCTTAACCACTGAACCAAACACCCACCTTGAGATTTATTTGTCAGTTCAACAAATGCTTAAAAACTATATTGATATTTACATATAAAGATCACATAGTTAATTCATTTTAATTGTTCTAGAACAATTTAGCAAATAGTTTCCATTTTATGAATAAACCTTATGTTTAGCATTTCCCTTCCTAGGACAGGTATTTTAACATTTTCTAATGAAAGTAGTGGTGCAATGACTATCCTTGTATGGGTCTTCAGTGAACATATGTGAGTGCTTCTTCAAAACAGAGACCTCAGAGTAGAATCCCAAACTTAAAGTACATGCAGCTCAACTTTTGCAGGTACTGTTGAACTGTTATCTAAATTGGATACATAAAAATCACATTCCCAGTAATAATATACACATTTCCAAGCTTGCTGACACCATGCGTTACTGAGCTATAACATTTTACAATCTCAATGCTATAAAACTTTATCTCTTTGCTATAATTTTTGTGTTAGTTGATAGAGGTTGACTATCCTTTTATAGTTGAATGGCTAGCATTTTGATTCTCTCCTTTAAGGAAATCCTCTTTATTTCCTATACTCATAATTCTTACAAGTAGATTGTCTTTCCTTACAGGTTCTGGATGGGTAGTTCTTTGTTGGCACAGGTGAATCCTATAAAGCCAATGAAACTTAAATTTAGAGCCTCTTATGTACGTTCCCTGGGAAGGGGACACAGCAAGATGCTTAGGTGATTATATATACTTTTAAAGTTTTCAAGAATAAGCTACTATAACACCATTGAAACCACATTTCTTTCCATTCTTACTTTCCTTCTGTAACACCTCTCTTTGTTAGATGTTTTGGGCACTTTGGAATCACATAGGATGAAAGGAGAATACTTTCACTGTTCTGATGTGAAAATAAAATGCCAATGATTGTGCTGTGTTATAAATGTGTCCTCTGGCACATGGCACCAGGACAGTCTGGATAACAGACAGCTAGCAAGACTTAAATGTGCAGATCCAGAAGTGGAAATGAGGAATTTTATTTATTTTATTTATTTTATTGTTTACCGGACATGGAGACCTGTATGCAGGAGACTCAGGGATCATTAGTACCTGGTCAGAATGGAAATTACCTCCTGTCAGGAGTGTAAACAATAAAGCATAAAGTATAACCATACATCTACCACAATTTATTTCTTCTTTAATAGGCACTATCAAAATTGGATGTTTTAGAATTCCTGTGTTTGCAAGGTGCAAACCTGTACCCAAACCAGAAAATACACATGTGATGGCTCAAATGTAAAAGAAACTTGATACAAGTTTTACAAGATGGACAATGCTGGGGATTTGCATGAAGCAGAAAGAAAGCAAATATTAAAACAACATGCTGAAGTTTGATCAGTTGTGTGGGAGAAAATCTTGCATTCCAATGTCTCCATGGAAAAGAGTATTACCAAAATCACTGTGTGAAGAGCCAACCACTAGCCAAAAGAAAGTTGGTTCCTAAGTAACATAAACATTATGTCATTTCTGGAAGCCAGAACTAAGGCACCTCCAGCTTCCCTTGAAGACATGAATGCCCAGGTAAAGAAATTCTGAACAATAACATATGTAGGAGCATCCTAGGGCAGCTGTTCACAAAGTGGCTTAAAGCAGTGAGACATGTGTTCTCTCGTTGTCTTGGGGGCTAGAGGTCTGAAATGCAGGTATTGACAGGACCCCACTCTTTCTGGACGGTCTAGGTGAGGGGCCTCCCATACCTTTCCTGTGCTTGTGGTTGCTGGCAATGTTAGCATTCCGTCACTTGAGGGTGCAGGGACCCAGTCTCTTCCTCTGTTGTCACCTGCTATTCTCCCTGTGTCCACCATGTCTCTGTTTTCTCTCCTGATTAGGGCTAATTCTAATTCTAATTCTGATTCTGATTCTAATTCTAATTCTTTGGATTAGGGTTTATTCTAATTCAATACTATTTCCTTTTAAACAATTATGCCCACAAAAACCCATCTTTCCAAAAAAGCATCAATCCAAGGTTTTTCGTGAGTAAACATTTTGCAGGGGGAAACACTATTAAACCCAGAACAGAATACAAACAAGCTCTCATGTTTGACCTCCAGGAAATGCTAAGGGGTGGAGAGGATGATAACGTCTTAACCCTTCCTTCTACTTGTTGGCTGGAATGTAGATGTAATAATCGGAGCTTGAGCAGTCACCTTGAACCTTGAGGTGAAGCCACCACAATTTGAGACTGTTGCAAGAGAGAGGAATCTGAGTTCATGTCTTCTCTGTGCCATCACAGCAGCCCTGGGGCTTTTACTCCTGGACCTTGTTTACAGAAGATAACAACTTTCTCATTTAGGTCAGTGATTTTGGGTTTTGTGTTACTGGCAGCATCTACATTTATTCTTAAGTTTTAGAATGGATTATTATTAAAAAATTTAAAATATAATTACTTTATGTAGTCTTTCTGAATATTGTATGATTTGCCCCCAAGTTCTTGGGGTCTAGTTGTGCAGTCTGTTGTGTCTATTGACTTGGCACTCAAGATTGATTTCCTGCTTGTACATTTGTGTATTTGGTTGTGAGCTCATCTTCACTGGAGTCTCTCTCTCTCTGTTTCTCTATTCTCTCTGGTGTCCTTTCAAAGCATTTTCATTTGCTTCCATTCTGTACCTGACTTATCAACAGGTACTCCAGTTACTGTAGCTGCATAACTAACCTCCTCAAGCTTAGTGGCACACACTCACAACCATTTAATATGCTGTGAATTCTGCAGAACAGGAATTTAGCAAGGGTGCAGTAGGCATGGCTGGTTTCTGCTCTATGGTATCTGGGACTTCAGTTGAGAAAAATAAAAGGCTGGAGCCTGAGTCTTCCTAAGGCTAAGTCTTCCTAAGAAGAGAGCTGGATCCAAAGAGGATGATCCAGGACACGAACTGGCACCTATATGGGATGCTGGTGCTGTAGGCAGAGGCTTAGCTTACTACACCACAGCGCTGGCCCTGACTCTAGCTTTTGATAATAAGTATATCAAAGTCACATTAGAGGAAGAGCATATGGCATGTGTAATGCTATTCTGACAGCTTTTGGAAAAAACAAAACAAAAGAATGTGCCATACCACCAGCAACACTCATTTGAATATCATTTTCCCAACTTGGGATTTCCTTATCTAAAAGTTCAAAGCTGGCCAAATCCAGTTTCCAGTCCAAAGTTTTAAACTATGCCACACTAAATCCAGTGTCTCAGTTTCATGTTTTAAACTACGAAGCGAGAACTAATTTTTCTCCCTCCCAGAGTCCAGGCAAGGATGGGCAAAGCTTCCACAGAATTACTGGTGGATAATGAACTCCGTCATCGACTGTGTGGAATTTTGAAGGTCTTGGTGTTTTGTTTTTTTTTTTAAGGCCTCTTTCTGTTTCACTGGATGAAGCTCCCCACAGCCCCCTTCATCTTTATATTTCTTCAGCTACACCCAAATCCATTGCACATAGAGTTCAGGGAGTGTTTCTGAGTGGAACTGAACTCCCTATTTGTATGTCGTGTTTCTGTCCTTTACCGAGTATCCACTCTTTCCTGCTGACTTCATTATTCTATGTTGGTATTATTTTTAAAGTTGTTTATGCTTTGAAGACTCCTTGTGATTCTTGGAGCTATAGGGCTATAGAAACTTGATAAATTAATAATGTTATGACTTTAGCACTTATGTGATTGCACTTGCAACAGAGCGAACATAAATATTTCAGCGGAATGTACTTAAAAGCTATGAGGATAGAACAATTCCTGGGTTCTGTGCTGCCACGGAGTGATGCTTCCATTCTTGTTCCTGTCTGAGTGCAAAATAATATACAAATCCCATATTTCTTCCCTACAGTTTATCCTCTGCAGGCATTGAACATCCTGGGAAAAGGCTGAGGCCCCCAGTGATGTGCTTGGCTTAAGGGTTTAAGGGCTGGTCCCCTCTATCCTGGCTGAGCCTGAGCGCTGCCAGGCAAACCGCTTCCTGCATTGAGGCAAGCCAGTGGGGGTAAATGAGAACATGCATGAGCTGTGACACAATGGATGCTTCACTCCTGCCTGTGAGAGTCTCTCTTGAAGCCCACTCTAAGTGGACGCATACAGGAAAGACATCCTGGGAAACTGAGTGCCAAGCAGCCAAGTTCACCCATGACAAAGCCTCCACATGCAGCTGGAGAATGTGGCTTGAACCCGACGCCAGAATGAGCCTCTTGTCTCATTTCAGACTCTAGCTGCTGGTCTGATCTAGAGATCACCTGTATGGGGGAGTATGGTCCACAGCAGAGTGGATGGCTCCAGAGATGGAAGATTCTGGAGCCTTAACCAATGTGGTGGCACGCCTTCGTTTTCCAGATGATGTGAGAATGGGCAGTAACTCCAAGATGCAGTACCAGCATCAGTTGTCATTTTTGCTGTTGTTAAAATTGTTAAATGAAAAGGAAGGGGGTGAAATTCCTATATGCCAACATTTGCAGAAGGTGCAAGGCAAGAGATTAAGCCAATAGCCAAAGTGAAGTTTGGGAATTATTTGCGACTGTCAATTTTTTACACTCTCCCCTTCACCCTATCATCGTGGAAAATTCAGAATCAGCCATATGCAACCAATCAGTACACTCGTAGTGACCACAGTGTTTTCTGGTAAAATGTACTTTCCATTGCTTACTTCTCCTCACTTCATTCACCCTATACTCTTTGCTTTCGAGGTCCACTGTCCCACCATGAAAGAAACTATGTCCTTCAGCCTTACTGCTGTGGACCATACTCCCCCATACAGGTGATCTCTAGATCAGACCAGCAGCTAGAGTCTGAAATGAGACAAGAGGCTCATTCTGGCGTCGGGTTCAAGCCACATTCTCCAGCTGCATGTGGAGGCTTTGTCATGGGTGAACTTGGCTGCTTGGCACTCAGTTTCCCAGGATGTCTTTCCTGTATGCGTCCACTTAGAGTGGGCTTCAAGAGAGACTCTCACAGGCAGGAGTGAAGCATCCATTGTGTCACAGCTCATGCATGTTCTCATTTACCCCCACTGGCTTGCCTCAATGCAGGAAGCGGTTTGCCTAGTTGCTAAGAAACTGGAAATTTGAGTGATCTATTATTCAGGTGCATGAGTTTTATGATGCCCCCTGCAGTCCACTATAAAGTAACTTGTAACTCTATCTTCCTGGGAAAGGATGTACCAGAACAGTGTGGGAAGTTTTGGTTTCTGATCCACTTGTGCAGTGTGTTTTCAGGCACTTTATTCCCCCATTTATCACATAATTGTTGCGCACCCACCCTGCCAATAAAGGCACTTGAGAGAAAGAAGGACTGAACAAATGGGCCCCATGGCACTGGTTAACAGGAAAAAATCCTTTATCAAGCTATATTGAGCTCTAGAGGAGACGCACAAAACCGAAAATAAAGGTGAATTATTTATAATGTGTACACTTACGTTCTCTTGTTGTAGCATCTGTTCTTTTAGCTCAGTGCAATGCAATGCAAGAAGTACAGGCTCAATGGGCAGCTCACTGGGCATGGACTCTGTCCCACGCAGGGCTGGGGCTACTCAGTGGAAGAAAAGCTGATTCCGGGCCATGTGGAGAGACAGGCACATTCACCGTGACCAAGGCATTCAAGCCCTGGAGTGAGCCTGTGCACACTGCGGTGAGCACCGAGGAGGAGATGCTGATTTCCAGTGCACACTGGGAAGGCTTTGCTCGTGGAGCAGCTGATCCTGGGGCTGGGTCTTGGAGGGCAGATTCCCCCCTCCACCCTGAGCCACAGGAAGGACATTTTCGTCTGGGTGTCTGTTGCCATGTTGTTCACAAGTTGCAGCCTCTGGAGGAGAAGGACATGGTGTCTCCAGAGCAAGTCCTTGCATGGCCAAGGACAAGTTGGACTTCTCGTGGTGCCTCGGTGAAGGGAACTGAGCCTTCACTGGGAGGGGTCAAGTGTTATAAATGGGTAAGGATTTGGGCCAACACACTCACTGAGCAATCTGTCTTTTTAAAAAAAGATTTATTTATTTATTTGAAAGTTAGAGTTACACAGAGAGAGAAGGAGAGGCAGAAAGAGAGAGAGCGGTCTTCCATCACTGGTTCACTCCTCAGTTGGGCACAATGGCCGGAGCTGTACCGATCTGAATCCAGGAACCAGAAGCTTTTTCCGGGTCTCCCACGTGGGTGCAGGGGCTCAAGGACTTGGGCCATCTTCTACTGCTTTCCCAGGGCATAGCAGAGAGCTGGATCAGAAGTGGAGCAGCCGGAACTTGAACTAGTGCCTATATGGGATGCTGGCACTGCAGGTGGTGTCTTTACCTGCTATGCCACAGCGCCGACCCCTAAACAATCTTTGAGGAATTTACTGTAGCAAGAACCCAGTGAGATAATTTACATGAAGTGCTTTGTAATCATTGCAGATATTTTCAGTTATACTTTCTACCTCGAATTGCTATTTATTTTTTTAATAAGCATGCCCTATATGTCTCCAGTGATTCTGTAGCCACCCTGTGGGGAGGGGTGGGGTGGGCCTCTTTTTGTGTCCATTTATGAGTGGGCATCCTGGACCCCTCAGCATACTCTGCACACAGGACCTCCCAGTCGCTGGGGCCTGTGGGTCCACCTGGAAAGTGAAGACCTTCTGCTTGAGAACCAGGCACTTCACCCAGATCTGTTGTCTGTCAACGAGCTTTGAGTCCTGGCTGCTCCACTTTTTTTTTTTTTTCGCCAGGCAGAGTTAGACAGTGAGAGAGAGAGAGAGAGACAGAGATAAAGGTCTTTCTTCCGTTGGTTCACTCCCCTAATGGCCCCTATGGCTGCGCTGATCCAAAGCCAGGAGCTGGGTACTTCCCTCCCAGGTGGGTGCAGGGACCCAAGCACTTGGGTCATCCTCCGCTGCACTCCTGGGCCACAGCAGAGAGCTGGACTGGAAGAGGGGCAACCGGGACTAGTACCCGGCGCCCCAACCAGGACTAGAACCTGGGGTGCCAGCGCCACAGGCAGAGGATTAGCAAAGTGAGCCACAGTGCCGGCCTGCTGCTTCACTTTTGATCCATCTCCCTGTTAATGCATCTGAGAAAGCAGTGGAAGATGACCGAAGTCCTTGAGCCCCAGCCAGCCACGTGGGAGACCCAGTTTGGAGAGTGCATCAGTGGTGTACGATCTCTTTCTCTTTCCTTCTCTTTCAAATAAATAAATACAATCTTTTAAAAAAATTCAACCCTGCAGTATCCCAGAGGAAAGACCCCCTGTGTGCTCTGCTCCCAAGCTGCATTCGTGTGCGTTAACTGAAGACGGAAGCCAGGGGAGGAACCAGGAAATGGGACCAGAGGCAGCACAGGAGAGATTCTGATGGGGACTCTGTTACCAGGGCTAGCAGCTGAATGGGGAGGGGAAAGAGATCCGTGAGTGCCCAATGACTGATACATTTAAAACACTTTGGCCAAGTCACACTTTAACTCCTGAGTCTGAGAAAGGATGGGATAGACTTGCTTTTGATGTGAAGGCTATCATTATCTTTCATTATCTCCCTTGGAAGGTTCCAGAAATCATAACCTATGAGGAGGATCTGAAGCTGCTGAGGATGTTTAGGGTGGAAGAATGAAGACCCGGGGAAAACTGGACAGCAGCACTCAAACCGGTGAAGGTGGTCATGGGAAAGGGAATAGATTTAAATGGCCACAAGAAAACAATATTAAGCGAATTAAAAAAAAAAAACTTGTTTATTTGAGGAAAGAAGAATTCATGAGTGTGGCAGTTCTCACAACAGGACATTCAGAGAGCACTGCTTTGTCCGCTTTTACAGTGAGCCATCACAGGGCAAACACAGAAGGAAGGCAGAAAAATCCAGTTGGTCTCTGTTTGTGTGGGCTCACCATCAATGGGTTAAAAATACGCAGAAAAAAATTGTGTTCGCATTGAACATGTACAGATTTTATTCCGTGTTGTTTTCCCCTTACAACTGTGACACATACTATGAAAAAGTATGGTTTTCACAATTTTTTGATCTGAAATAAGCTTGCTATTTAATCCATTTTCATAAAATTTTGAAGTGCCTTCCTGCACTTTCATTGCATTAGTTATTGTACATAATCTTGATTTATGGTGTATGAGAGAATGTGCATAGGTATGCATAAATTCTATGCCGCTTATAGGAGGGTTAGGGGCACCCATAAGATTTTTGTATTGCGGGAAGGGTGTTGAGGGACCAATCCCCCATGGACACCAGCGGGGGACAGATGTACACAATTATGCATTGCTTCACCAAGGATGGCGAGAGTCCTGAGAAATGCCTCACTAGGTGATTTTGTCATCGTGGGAACATCATGGAGTGTACTTGACACAAATCAAGACAGCTGCAACATCACCAGGGCGCTACAGTCTCAGGGAACCAACGTCGTATATACTGTCCATCACTGGCCAAAGTAGAATGATGCAGTGCCTGATGCACCTTGTATTGGGATTGGCTCTCTTTCCTTTTGTGCGGTAGCAGGCAGAATAGAGTGAGCATTGCATATGTGAAACCACCGTAGCATATTCAGTAGAACCTGCATCTTCCTTGCTCTCAACACATCTCTCCGTGTTGTCTAAGTCTGTGGCGACATTTTTGGCAGCCATATTGGGTTACTAAAACGCCTAGGTTTTCCCACATCAGCTTTTTTTTTCAGATAAACAGCTTTTTTAAAAAAAGATTTATTTATTTATTTGAAAGTCAGAATTACACACAGAGAGAAGGAGAGGGAGAGGGAGAGGGAAATAAAGAGGGAGAGGGAGAGGGAGAAAGATAGGGCTTCCATCTGCTGGTTCACTCCCCAAATGGCTGGAGCTGTGCTGATCTGAAGCCAGAAGCTAGGAGTTTCTTCTGGATCTCCCATGTGGGTGCAGGGGCCCAAGGCCTTGGACCATCTTCCACTGCTTTCCCAGGCCACAGCAGAGAGCTGGATCAGAAGTGGAGCATCTGGGACTTGAACCGGCACCCGTATGGGATGCAGGCACTGCAGGCGGCGGCTTTACCTGCTATGCCACAGCGTCGTCCCCAACAGCTTTATTTTTTACACCTAAAGGCTGATGAAAAAACCACTACTAATCTGATTGAAGAAAACCCAATATTTCAAGTGGAAATATTAGATATTATAGGGTTTCTCAACCACAACTTGAAAACATCAAACATACTTGTTTAATTACAGTACAGTGGATTCAAGACCAAGTACATGTTATATGCATCGAAGTTAGATTACAAATTATCATAGTCATAGTCATCATCACCTTCACGTTTTCTTTTCAATGCGTTTGATTCATTGGCAGTATTTTATGGTGATCAACTGCTTTTAAGCCAAGTTTTCACATCTTGTATCTCTGTGGCCAACCTAAACACACACACACACACACACACACACCGTATTTCCAGGACTTCAGATAAGCCTGTTGAGTTGCTTTTTTTTTTTTAAAGAAAGCTTGTATTTAATAAATATAAATTTCATAAGTACATATTTTGGACTACAGCGGTTCTTCCCCCAAACCTGCCCTCCCACCCCCACTCCGGTCCCACCTCCCTTTTTCCATCCCATTCATTAAGATTCATTTCCAATGATCTTTTTATACAGAAGATCACGTTGATTTACTTTGGCCTATAATGTCTTAGCAAGCCTTCTCAGACTGTGCCGTATTAAATTCCGCCAGCAAGTCCTCCTCCCTGGCGAGACGAGAGGGGTTTAGCAGGACCCAGATAGGCACTGACAGGTCCACCGGAGACAGCTTCCTCACCAGGCCCCAGCAAACCACGCCCTGGGGTCCCGAAAAGGAAAGAGCTGCAGAAGTGGGGCGCGCTGGTCCCGCCCGGGCACCCCCGCGGCCCCGGTGTTCTGGCTGGGCCGTGCGTGATCTCCACGCAGCCACGTGGCCACGCCCGCCGCATTGCAGCCGGTCCCGCGGGTCCGCCCGGACCGGCCCCAGGACGCCTGTGCGGCGGGCCGGGCCTCCTGTCCCTGTCGCCCTCGGAGCTCGCCGCTAGGTGGCGGCAGAGCCCGCCTCACCCGGCGCCCAGCCCTGCGTCGGGTGGGCTGGGGCGACCCTGCGGCTTTTCCTTTAGAGAGCCAGCAGCGCCGTGCATGACCAGCAGCCCCGGCGAGCGCCACGCTGCAGGACGGAAGCTGCCGCGAGCACAACCCCAAAGCAAGCACCCAGACGGCGACCCCGCGTCCACCTGCTCTGTGGAGCTGCTTTGAGGGGGCCGCCATGCACTGTTTCGTTCAGAGCTTGCGGAAGGTCCCGTTTTGGGAACTGTGCAGGGAGGCAGAGATTCGTAGTTTTCTGAGGCGCCCTCCTGGCTGCGGCGGTGGGAATGAGACGGTTTCCCGGCGCCTTTTTGACTGTGGAGGGGTGGCTCTGCTTGCTCTAGTGATACTGAGGTTCCGAGCCATGCGTCTAGGGCCTGCAGCATCAAGGTGCAGCTCGGAGCTACTCCCCGGACCCCAGGTGGAAGTCAAGATGGGGCCGGTGGAGAAGCTTGCTAACCCGGAAGGGCCGTCTCTGGAGGAAGGGTCCATCTGCGTGCAAGGCAGAGCCTGTGGCGAGAGTACCTTGCTCGCCGGGGCATAGGCGGCCCTGTGGCTTTGCTGTGTCCACCAGGAAGGAAAAGGCAGGAGGAGCAAGAATGATCTGCAAGGCGCAGAACGCCGGAGGCCTGTTTCCATAGACAGAACACACGTGGGACCAACTGGTTCTTAGAATTTAGCAAACCCGCGCCGTGACTCAATAGGCTAATCCTCCGCCTTGCGGCACCGGCACACCCAGTTCTAGTCCCGGTCAGGGCGCCGGATTCTGTCCTGGTTGCTCCTCTTCCAGGCCAGCTCTCCTGTGGCCCGGGAGTGCAGTGGAGGATGGCCCAAGTGCTTGGGCCCTGCACCCCATGGGAGACCAGGAGAAGCACCTGGCTCCTGCCATTGGATCTGCACGGTGCGCCAGCCATGGCGGCCATTGGAGGGTGAACCATCGGCAAAGGAAGACCTTTCTCTCTGTCTCTCTCTCTCACTGTCCACTCTGCTTGTCAAAATAAATAAATAAATAAATCAAAAAAAAAAAAAAAAGAATTTAGCAAACCCACTGCAGCACACCGACTTTGCCGCTTCAACAGGGTTTTATTTTTAGTGTTGTCAAAGCCCTTTAAGAAGCCGAGGCTGGGACGCTTGCTAAAAGAGGTCTTGTTGAACCTGAGTTTTT
The DNA here is from genome assembly GCA_949820135.1 of Sylvilagus floridanus. NCBI lineage: Eukaryota > Metazoa > Chordata > Mammalia > Lagomorpha > Leporidae > Sylvilagus > Sylvilagus floridanus. The sequence continues at coordinate 129,735,956 of OX463225.1, forward strand.
GTTTGTTTGGTTGGTTGGTTTTTGGCTTTCTTGGTTGCTATTTGTGTAGTTCCTGAGACCTGAAGGAGATTATACAAAGGGCCGAGGAGGGGCGGTGTTGTGATGCAGGTTGAGCTGCCTCTACTTCGTGTCCACCTGCCTACAAGTGCACACCCTGGGAAGCAGCAGCCGTGCCTCCAGCACGCGGGTCCCTGCCACTCGAGTGGGAGACCTGGATGGAGCTTATTTCTTTAGAGTAAGCTCCTTGGAGTATGACACCTGGGTCAAACATCGTGAACTTTTCTTCTTTTTAAGGATTGTATTTATTTATTTGAGAGGTAGAGGTAACAAACAGAGAGAGGGAGAGAGAGAAAAAGGTCTTCCATCCGCTGGCTTGCTCCCCAAATGGCCACAACAGCTGGAGCTGAGCTGATCTGAAGCCAGGAGCCAGGAGCTTCTTCTGGGTCTCTCACATGGGTGCAGGGGCCCAAGTACTTGGGCCATGTTCCACTGCTTTCCCAGGCCATAGCAGAGAACTGGTTCAGAAGTGAAGTAGCCAGAATTAAAACCAGCGCCCCTATGGGATGCTGGTGCTGCAGGCAGAGGCTTAGACCACTGCACCACAGCACCCCATTGTGACCTTCTTATTGACTTTTGCTTTGTGTTGATCTAAAATGATTGTATCACTTAATCTTGTGTCAAGCAATAAATGCATACACTAATTTTGCTATACATCACTAGCATTGGATGTTATTACTTTTACCTTTTCCTTCAAAGACATAGTTTAATTTCCCATAAAACCTTAAAAATAGCTGGGAGAAAGCAGAGTTTACCACCCTTAAGCAGCCTGTGGCTGGGTCATACTTGCCTAATGGTGGTGAGGTAGCTGCATTGTCTTTTATGTTCTTCATTGTATTATGCATCTTTCCCCCCTTAAGTTGAAATGTTCAGTCATTGACCCACATTCATCCCATTCCATTGCTTTAACATTTTCCTGGAAGACAAACCGTGGGAAGGAAATGGTGGACTGGTGGTGGATCTGGGAGTGGTGGTATGACATTGCACAGTGATCCAAAAGAAACCACACAGAGAGTCAGGCAGAAGCTGAGTCTGGCACTCACTGTGTGGGACCTGCAAACCCTGCATCTGCGAGGTCTGCCTGCAGGAGGAGCTTGGGAAGAAGTAGAGGTGCATTAGACTCAATACCTAGGGAGAGGCGGGCATTGTGGAGCAATGGATTAAGCTTGTGACTCCGGCCACTCACAGGAGCATGAGTTTTAGTTCTAGCTACTCTGCTTCCAATCAACATGCCTGGGAAAGCAGTGGAAGATGGCCCAAATGCTTGGACTTCTGCTATGCATGTGGGAGACCAGGATGGAGTTCCCGGTTCATGGCTGTTGTAAGCATTTAGGGGGTGAACCAGCAGATGGAAGATCTCTCTTTTTTTCTGTCAATCTGCCTCTCAAATAAATCTTTAAAAAATAGACCTAGGGGAAAGCATGGCATGAAAAGATGTCAGGAAGGAGAGGTTTCTAAAAATTGCTTAGCATAACAGAAATCTCGTTTGGATCAAGAAATCTTCGTGGCATGGGGAGGTTGATTCAAGATTAAAAAATATTTTCTTGTGATTAAAATTGCATTTATGCTTGCTTATGTATTCTGCAGTGTGTTCCAAAAAGGGTTTTATGCAAGTCTCGGTTTTGGAGAATAGAAAATGAAAAAGAGGCAGGCCATTTTCCACCCACGCAAAGCAGTCAGGGCTCTGCTGAAGAAATGTGCAGATGTGACTACACAGTTTTGCAGCTAGCAGCTGAGAAACCACAAAGAGCTACAAGCTGATAAGCACACTTTTGACAGATAAGAGTCAAGACTCATTTCTTAAAGAGATTAGGAATATTTTGAAATGGATGCAGTGATCATGTGCTACAGGGAAGAAAACATAAGAAATTAACATCATGCTGCCTTCTCATACAGGGCAATTCATTTGCAAACCCCGGGAAAGCCGTTTCTGTCTGGCATGTGGGAAAGTACGTTCTATGTTATCTGGATGGAAGAGTGTGCAACATTTGGATACTGTTGTTGTCAGATCTACTCAGACTGCAGGGGCAACATTTGGATACTATTGTTGTCAGATGTACTCAGCCCGCTGGGAACAAACCTTGCCTTTTCTCAGCCTGGGTCTCTGTTGGAGGAAGAGGACTCTGCCCTTGACCTTGCCTTTGTCCTGTTGGAGAATTTTATCCCTGACCTGTTGGAAGAAAGAAACATTTTATAACCAAGCAGATGAGATGAAGCTCCGAGGGAATCTAGTAAGGATGATGGCAGGGACCAAGATTTAAAAGCCATTTTGGAGCCTGAAATAGGAGGCTGAAACTAACAGGATGAAGCTGAAATTTCATAGTTTTTCAAAATAAAAGCAACTGTACAAATATAGAATGAACACTGTTCCTGGGAAAAGATCTGGGAATAATAAGATTCAGCAGCTCAGGAGATAATGAGGACTCAGAGGCTTGCAGGGGGCTAGATTAAGGGTGGGGACACTTGTGTGTTGCTGGGTCTGGCAGCTGGCTAAACTCGTTGTTTAAGGAAGACGATGAGCATGAGGCGTGTGGTCAGAACAGGCCCCCAGGGTGGGTAGGATCCTAGAAAGCAAGCCAGGCACAAAATGATGGGATGTCGTACAGAGGAGTAGAGTAAGGGGGAGGGTCAGAATTACCTCCAAGGTTTTATATAGAAGTGCAGCTGGCTCTAGGTGGCTTCCAAGGTCAAGGACTGGTTCCCTGAGGCCACACTTCCCCAGTCTCTCTCTGTTCATGACAACTCCCTTCTAACAACCTTCTCAGAGCAGCCGACCAGATCCCAGCCCGTCACTCTGCTTCCTCTTCACCCCATCTCTACTGTGCTTTTCTTCACAGCACAGGTCGGGCACTGTGTGCATATATTGACTGGTTTCCAGACAGCTTCTGAGGGCAGTGTGACTTGGTATCTGGTGCTGGGCTGGGAAGTCTGACCGCCTGGGTTTAAATCCTGGCCCAGTGTGTTCACCTTTTGGAACTGCATTTCCTCTCCTGGGAAATGCAGGCTTCTGTTCTACCTTGCAAGGTAGTTAGAAGCATGAAATGAGTTAATCCTTACAAAGGGCTTAGAAGAATGCCTGCCTAAGTATTTGACAGCTGTTTTCATTATTACCACTCTAGAACACAACCTCCAAGAGGACAGGAATTCCGTTCTGTTCAAGTTCTAGGACAAGTAAAGGCACTTTAAACAGCTGATGAGCGAACAGGTTTAGTGGGTAGAAGTTTCGAGTGGCTGGATGCTATTTTGACAGAAATGGAGACATGTCCTGAATTAGAGCTCTTTAAGAACAGAGATTCTGTGCTGGGAGGTGCTGCTCCAGGTGCCAGGGATGTCGAGGGAGTGGGCAGTGGGCCCTGGGCTTGGGGGTGGGAGAATTTCTTCCCTGCTTTGGTTGGATGTCAGACCTTCGGGTTCTCTGCAGCTCCTGAGCAGGGAGAAGACCTGATGCAGTGACATAGGTCATCACTGAATCCTCTGACCTCAGTGCCAGGTTGGACCCCTTTGGGTGTCAACAGATTAGTGGAGGAGAGTCTGTGGCGTGTCAATACTCGGGAGCTGGAGAAGCAGTCTTGGCAAGCAGGTGGCTCCTGTGCACAGGAGGCAGGGAGAACAAGGTACATTTGTAATTCTGGGTGATAGAGTTCGGCTGGCTTCTGTTGTGTGTGTGTGTGTGTGTGTGTGTGTGTGTGTTGGACTCTCTTCTACCAAGACTCACAAAATAAGAAGTTCTCCCAAGGAGGAAGCAGGTTACAAAACTCCACGTGTATGTAATTTGATAGAAATAGGAGGTGGGTCCATCAGAGGGATGAGGCCACGAGGTTCTCCCTCATTACGGAGACTGAGACCTTTGTGAAGGAGACTCCTCTCTGTGCTGGGTTAGCTAGCAAGTGTGCTCTGCTGCTCTCCCTTGCTTCCTGTCTTATGCCATGTGAGGATGTAGTGTAAGGATGCAGTGGGAGGGCCCACCCGGCCCAGGGTCCCGCCCCCAGCTGACCAAATGCTGCCACCTTGATCTTGCAGTCTCCAGGTTTCAGAACTGTCAGAAAATAGATGGATGGTCTTTATCAGTTAGCCAACCTCAGGTATTTTGTGACAGCACACACGGAGCCAGAGAGTTTCTGGGTAGCAGGGCAACTCCCCTTGGTAGCTCCAGCTCTGGAGTCTCTTCCTGGTCACAGCCTTTCTCTTCTACTTTTTATGACTGTTTTTCCTAAAAAAAAGACTCTTCTGACTGACAATTTTATTTTTTTTTAATATTTCATTTATTTATTTATTTGAAAGACAAAGTTACAGAGAGGCAGAGGTGGAGAGAGATGGGGTGGGGGGAGTCTTCCATCTGCTGGTTCACTCCCCAAATGACCACAATGGATGGAGCTAGGCCAATCCAAAGCCAGGAGCCAGGAGTTTCTTCCAGGCCTCTCATGTGGGTGCAGGGGCCCAAGGACTTGGGCCATCTTCTACTGCTTTCCCAGGCTGTAGCATAGAGCTGGATTGAAAGTGGAGCAACCGGGACTCGAACCAGCATCCATATGAGATGCTAGCATAGCAGGCAGTGGCTTTATCCTCTGTACCACAGCATGGCACCCACTCCCCCCATCCCAGTTTTCTTTCTTTCTTTCTTTTTTTTAAACAGTAATGACAGGATACTTTCTGCAACCAATGGTCCCTATTCTGAATTATCCAGAGCGTCTGTCCCTTTCATGAGACTTGCAGAAATCAAAGAACCTAAAGCTCCCCCTCCCTTCCCATCCTTCTTTCCCTGTTCATTGTTGTAGCACCACTGGCCAAGGGAGCAAAGCGCTTATCTCATTCTCTGCACTGCCTGCTGTCAGTGGAGCCCAGATTCCCAGCAGCCCTGCCCCTCAACCCTACAACCATTCCCAGGCCACCTCGTGATTCCAGTGGATGAATTGTTTCCTTAAAGTAGAAGAGGAAAGCGCTCTGCAGAGAGAGAAGCAGGAGATAGGAAAGGTGGCAGGGGAGGGCTGTGACAAGAGTACAGACAGAAAGCTGAACCCCAAAGACCAATGGGGATGATTGGTGGTGATAACAGGTGCATTCAGAAACTTGGGTCTACCTCCTTGGGTGCCATTTCTAGCTTGGGATTTTCTTATTGTCTTGATAAGCTCATATTTTGGAAGAAATACCGAGAAGCTCTTATGTTCCCCCCAAATCCCAGATGGTGCCAGATACCACTTTCTTTCATCATAAGTCAGCCTAGTGACTTACAGAACAGTTCTCCACCAACACTCATGAAGACAGCTCCCACGCACTAAGGAAGCTCCATTTGTGTCTGTCTGTTTTCATGAACTTAAAAATGCAATTTCTTATAGAACTGTTGTTGTAAAAGATGGCTGAGTTCCAAAATTACCCATCAAAAAAACCCTAATTTCCATCCCCCAACTATAACTAAATAATACACATTTGCAGAAAGAAAAATCTACTTAGTGTGGAGAAAAAAAAAAATGGTCTGAGATAAGCAATACCCAAAAATGATTTTAAATGGGTAAAATTGGACTAGCCAATCCTTGAAGATATTAATTTTTTATTCAATTATTTGTCTGCCTTTCAGACCTTAGCCTACTGACTATTAGGGGATGTTTCTGCTAACTGAATTTTCAGTGCTCGGGAATAAACCACTTTCATGGGAAGTGGCTAAGGGGTACCTGAAGATTTGTGTGGATTTTCTGAAATGACTTGCAAGACTTCCTATCCTGTCTGCTCCAGTTGCCTAATCTCACCATAGATAGATGGTAGATGGATGGCAATATCCATGCACTTATAAATGATAACTTTTTTTTTGACAGGCAGAGTTAGACAGTGAGAGAGAGAGAGAGAGAGAGACAGAGAGAAAAGTCTTCCTTTCTTCGTTGGTTCACCCCCAAAGTGGCCACTACGGCTGGCATGTTGTGACAGGCACACTGTGCTGATCTGAAGCCAGGAGCCAGGTGCTTCCTCCTGGTCTCCCATGAGGGTGCAGGGCCCAAGGACCTGGGTCATCCTCCACTGCACTCCTGGGCCACAGCAGAGAGCTGGCCTGGAAGAGGAGCAACCGGGACAGAATCTGGCGCCCTGACCGGGACTAGAACCTGGGGTGCCAGTGCCGCGGGCAGAGGATTAGCCTAGTGAGCCGTGGCGCCAGCCAATGATAACTCTTTAACATTTTCCTCTAGAAATGGGCTAAACAAAATAGACTGGGAAACAAGACAACAGAAAAGGCAGTAAGTGAAGAAGGCAGAGTTTCTCAAGGTACCAGGTCAAAAGTGGGAGGAGAGGAACTGTTCTTCAGCTAGATGGGAGGCAGGAGGGAGGGAGTAAAGGAGGATAGGAGAAAGGGATGAGAGGAGGAAAAAGAAGACAAGACAGGGGAAAGGGAGTGAGTACCACACTTCTTGGCTCTCCAGGGGTGGGGAGAGAAGGTAGAATGAGTCTACAAAGCAGAGGTGGGTTTAGGCCAAGGTCCACATGGAGATGGAGCAGTTTGATAGCTTCTTCTCTCTTGCACTCCCTTTTTGCCTTGATTTTTTAAAATTTAAGTGTTTATTTGAAAGTCAGAGTTAAAGAGAGGAAGAGAGAAAGAGAAAAAGAGAGAGAGAGAGAGAGTGAGAGAGATATCTTCCATCTACTGGTCCATTCCCCAAATGACCACAAAGGCTGAGACTGGGCCAGGCCAAAGCCAGGAGCTAGGAGCCAGGAGCTTCTTCCAGATCTCCCGTGTGGGTGCAGGGGCCCAAACACTTGGGTCATCCTCCACTGTTTTCCCAAGTGCAGAGAACTGGACAGGAAGTGGAGCAATCGGGTCTTGAACCAGTGCCCATATGGGATACTGGAATTGAAGGCAGTGGCTTTAGCCATTATGTCTCAGTACTGGCTTCTTGCCTTGATTTTATTTAAAAAATCAGTGTTGGCAGACAAGGATTTATGGGATGAGATGGGAGGATAGTATGGAGAGGAGAGTTCAGAATGTGTAGGTCTCTCTTAGTTGAAGTTACCTTGGGGGAACAGGGAGGTGACTTTACAGTTACTTATGAGACTATCAGCAAACACTGAAGCATCCTGCTTTTTGAAAAATGTCTTAATTATGGGTAAACTCAAGTTCCAGTTTTGAAGGTAAATATTGCCTTAAACCAGAATACTTATGAGCACCCACGAATTCTCAGAAGACATACTGCTCAATCAGAAACTTGCTAATTTCACCAAGCAATGTTTGCTCAATGCAACTCTTTGGCTAACAGAGTATGAACCAGGGTGAGAGGAAGGTGTAAAAAGAAAGATGGAGCCTCTTCTTTGAGAAGCCTGTGTTCTGCATGAGAAGAAAATGCTACAAGGTGGGAGTCAGAGGAGGCAAGATCTGAGATGACAAATAATGTCATCTCATTATGATACGTACTCAGCATGATACTGTGTATACTGACCATCAGTGCTGGCCAGCAAGGAAGACCAAGGCTCCTGTGGGTTGGATGGCTGGGGAAGGTAGCATGAAGGAGTTGGGGTTAGAGTTGGATCTTAAAAAGGGGGAGGACGTCATATTTGCAGGGAGGAAGGAAGGCCCTTCATATAGAATAATAATCAGAAGGAGGGCCAAGGACAAGACCTACCGAGTCAGTATAAAGGGAAGGGGTTTCACTGAGTGAGAAGTTGGAGTCAGGAACAGGACCAGGTGGGAGCACACAACTCAATGAGCCTGCGCAGCATTGATTCCTGATTCCACAGGCAACAGGGAGCCACTGGAGATCTTTGGGGTGCAAGGATGGCAAAGACTTAAATCATAGAGTCCATTGTTTTAGAGTTGGAAGAATTCCTAGAGGGCGTCAAAATGAAATCTTTCATTTCACAGGTGAGAAGATAGGCCAAGAGAGGCAAGATGACTGTGCAAGGCTGTTCAGCAAACTGGTGGTGAGGCCAGGGCTCCAGTTCCCTGCAGTGACCCAGGAGGCTTTCCTGCCACGTCTCAGGGCCTGTGCTCTTTGACACATTTCCGCTTTGAAGGTGAAGTGCAGGCCCGCTTACCGTTGCTGCCTTGTGCTGCCTCTGCCCCTGTTTCTGCCCTTTCCCCGCCAAAGTCCGTCTGGGATTTGGATGTCCACAGAAGAGAAGAAACTTCCTGTTGGTTCTGGGAACTAAGTCTGAAAGATGATCTGTATTTGCAATGATTGGGGAGTTGGAAATGTGCCTGATGACTAATTTATCATACAGCTTGGACATTTATTCCTTCATCAAATATTTATTGAGGCTCTTCTAGGTAATAGGCACCGTGCAACATGTTGAGAGGACAACTGGTGCTTTTAGGCTGAGGGGGAGGGGACAGAAACAGGCAATCAGAACATAGCTTAGGAAGCGCTGCATGGGAGATAAAATAGAGGGAGTCATAGGAGCCCAGAGACAGGCCAGTAAACCCAGTGTGGGCAGGTGAGAGGCAGTGGGGAAGGAGGGAGGAGGGGAGAGAGAGGTGCACTCAATGTCTGCTCTTTGAAGAAGTTTGGTTTGGGGGTATGAGAGATGAGGGTGGACATGTCAGTGGAACAGATTGTAGAGACATTATGAGATATTTTTATTCTTTTTAAAAAACTTTTGACAGGCAGAGTGGACAGTGAGAGAGAGAGACAGAGAGAAAGGTCTTCCTTTACCATTGGTTCACCCTCCAATGGCCGCTGCTGCTGCCAGTGCGCTGTGGCTGGTGCACCACGCTGATTTGAAGCCAGGAGCCAGGTGCTTCTCCTGGTCTCCCATGTGGGTGCAGGGCCCAAGCACTTGGGCCATCCTCCACTGCACTCCCGGGCCACAGCAGAGAGCTGGCCTGGAAGAGGGGCAACTGGGACAGAATCCGGTGCCCCAACCGGGACTAGAACCTGGTGTGCCGGCACTGCGGGCAGAGGATTAGCCTATTGAGCCGTGGTGCTGGCCAACATTATGTGAACATTTAAGGAACTTAGGCGAGCAGCCATCCAGCCTAGTGATTGAGACACTTGTGTCTCACAGCAGAAGGAGCACCTGGGTTTGATTCCTGGCTCCTGACCCCGGCTACCTGCCACTACAGACCCTGGGAGGCAGTAGTGATGGCTTAATTCATTGGCTTCCTGCCACCTACATAGGAGACCAGGATTGAGCCCCAATCCAATTGCTGTGGACATTTGCGGAATAAACTGGTGGATGGGAGCTCACGGTGTCTCTGTTTCTCAAAGAAATCAATAGTAGCAACAATAAAACAAGAGACTTAGATTTTAAATAATGGACAGTGGGGAGCAGTAAGTGCTTACAGAATGCTTCCCTCTGTACTGATTATTGTTCTACGCCCACTCCTAATCTCAATCAGTCTTTAAAACAACTCTCAGAGATTGGTATTATTATCTTCCCTATTTTACAGATAAGAAAGCAAGGCTCAGCCTCCTAGCAATTGTCAGGATTGAAGTCAAGTACAAACTTTAGAGTCTGTGTTCTTTTTTTTTTTTTTTTTTTTTTTTTTTATTTGAAAGATAGTTACAGAGAGAGGTAGAGACAGAGAGAGAGGTCTTCCACCTGCTGGTTCACTCCCCAGATGGCTGCAACAGTCGGAGCTGCGCCGATCCAAAGCCAGGAGCCAAGAGCTTCTTCTGGGTCTCCCACATGGGTGCAGGGGCCCACTGCTTTCCCAGGCCATAGCAGAGAGCTGGATCGGAAGAGGAGCAGCTGGGATTAGAACCAGTGCCCATATGAGCGTTAACCCACTGAGCCACAGCGCCGACCCCGAGTCTGTGTTCTTAAGCATAGCCACTGAGCTGTGTGGCCTCATTTATCATGTTCAGCAGAGAAATGACGTGACCAGGTAGATGTTTTCAGAAAGACCACCATGGCCTCAGGTGTGGAAGATCTGGGGCAGGTGAAGAAGACAGACCCTGAAGAGCTGCGGCTGCGAAAGGTGGGACTACAGGAACACAGTTGCCATCCTCAGCCAGCCTGAAGATGCTGCTGTCCCTAGTTCTAGAGTGACAGTTCCGTTGTGGTGTGGGCGGTGGAGCCTCCTTACTGGCATCCCCACTCGAGGCCTTCTGGCTGTTGGGACAGATTTGGGAGAAAGCAGCAGACACGATGCTCAGAGATGAAAGTCAGAGTTATGTCTTGCTGCGCCACATGCATTCTGAAGGCTGCGATGGAAAGTCGGGTGGACTGAAAGGAGGAGTGGGGCAGGGGAGGGAAGGCACCCACCCCTGATGGGCAGAGGGCTCCCTCGGTGGACTCCAAGGGGCCAGGCTTAGGGGCTTGGTTCCTAAGAAAGCTGGGATGGGGAAAAACAGTATCTTGGCTGGAAAAATAGTGCAAGGAAGCCAGAGAGTGTGGCATCAGTTCCTTGGTCAGGCATGGCCGTGGCTGTCACGGGGGCCGGCAGCCCTGCTTTCCCAAGCTCAGCTCTGCCCTCCTGGCCCTGCTCCTGGGCAGGAAGGCAGCAGCTGAGAGAAGGCAGCTAGGCTGATGGACCAGGGCTCACCCTTGCCTTTGAACCTGCAAGGGCTCCTCTGTTGTTGCAGGAAGAGAAGATGAAAAAATGGCCTAGGGGGCCCAAAGCGGGAGAATCCTGGGCTTCAACCTTCACAGCCTAAATTCGCTGCCATCTGATGCATGCTCCATTGCACCGGGGCTGCATGCATCGCTACACTGCACATCAGGAAATCCTGCAAATCGGATTTCTAGCTGGAAACACTTGTGAAGGCACGAGGGATGGACAGATCTGAGGGGTATGCAGAGCTCGGCAGCTTGGAAACTCGGACTGGGAAGACGTCGGGCCGGCCTCAACCCTGCTCTTGAGGGACTCAGTTGCTTCTGAGACAGGTTTCTTTCTCTTCCTTCCCTCCCAATTTGGAAGCCTCTGAGAAATTCTTCCCTTTGAAAAGAGACAAGTGACCCGTTCCTTGGGTTAAAAGCTCATCTTGCAAGAAAGCCCAGGCTGGCTGCTGGGTGGCTGTGGGGAGGAGGCTGCGGCTGTGGCTCCTTGCCGCCCTCCCTACTGCCCGCTGACTCATTCCTCTCAAGACAGATTGCTCTTGCGTGGGAGCCGCTCGGCGGAGCTCAAAGCTGTTCCCAGGGAGTTACAGGAATCGCAACCCGCTGAAGGGGACAATTGCTCTAAATATGTTCTTTTAATGAGATTTTATTTTTATTTTCATTTTATTAATGGGTTCCTAAGAGGAAACGGCAGGTACCACTGTCTTCAGAAAAATCGTTTGTTCTTCTCCTTGGGGGCGTTTGGTCTCCTGGCTGCGCATTCTGAACGCTGCAGCTCCATCAGGCCTGACTTTTAGTGCCTGTGTGGCTGGCGTGAGGCCCAGGCTAAAACCCCTCAGGAAGGCTGCTGCCTTGGAATCAGTGTCTTGGGGTCCTCTTCTAGCAGATGGCCTCACTCCGGGATCTGATGCTAGCAAGGCCCTGCGGAGGCGTGACTTGTTCATTATGGTCAGGGTATGTCAGAACAGGGCCAGAAGCTGCCAAGGCTTCGAGAGCAGAAGAAACAGCAGATATCTTATGTGTTATTTTTCCTGGAGCCCAACTATTCCCCACCCCACCCCCCCCATGCTGGCCAAGGGTCCTGTCTGCTTGTGCATGGACCTGTGGGAGATGCCACAAGAGCTAGATTGCTGCTAAGGTGGGAGGGTTGCAGGTCCCATTTTTCAGAGCAAAAGAGGGCCCCCAGAAGGGTGGGATCTCCGGCTGCACAGGGGGCCTGGCTGGCTCATGATCCAGTGCAGTTTGATGAGTGTTAGCTGAGCACCTGCTAGAGGGTGAGGCAGAAAAGTGAAAGGTAGGCCTGGCTTCAAGGAGCTCCTGGACTAGCAAATCCTCCTAGTTCTTGAGGGATTTGATAAAAGTGTCAAGCTCTGGGCTTCCTCAATTATAACATGGAGGTCATAGAAACCTAACGGTGTCCCTGGGAGAATTTAAAGGAACAATGCCCATAAGAACATGCTCTGTACATCACCTGGCACAGAGTAGATGTGATTATCTGCTGAAGGAATAAATGAATAAAGGTGAATCAAAGGTATAGAAGTGAGCCAAGTGTGTGCGTGGAGCATGCACGTTCACTTCTGTCCCCTGGCTGACTGTGCTGGTATGAAATTAATCCATATTGAAACGCGGGCAGTTTCTCTTCCTTTGCTCCCACCAGTTTTCAGCATCGCATTGTAGAAGCACAGACTGCAGAGCTGGTGCCTCTGCTGATCTCTGCTCCGCACTTGCTAGGTGTGTAGCCTTATTAGGCACTCGCTCTCTGTCTCAGTGTTCTCATTTGTTAAATGTGAACAATACCTCCTAGAGCCATTGGGAGGATTGGACATATTGCAGAGCCAAATGCTGAGGCTTGTAACTTGTGTGTTGTCACTTCTCCATAACTCTTTCTTTTTTAAGATGTATTTATTTATTCAAAAGTCAGAGTTACACAGAGAGAGAAGGAGAGGTGAGGGGGGTTGGTCTTCCATCAGCTGGTTCACTCCCCAATTGGCTGCCACAGCTGGAGCTGCACCGATCCAAAGCCAGGAGCCAGGAGCCTCTTCCAGGTCTCCCATGTGGGTACAGTGGCCTAAGGGCTTGGGCCATTTTCTACTGCTTTCCCAGACCACAGCAGGGAGCTGGAATGGAAGTGGAGCAGCTGGGACTCAAACCAGTGCCCATAGGGGATGCCGATACTGCAGGCGGCAGCTTTACCCGCTACGCCACAGCGCCGGTCCCCTGCATAACTCTTGGGCATTGTTCTTTGCTTCACCATTGAAGGATGGGCCACATATATAACTATGGTGGGTGAGAGCAAGCAAGAGAGTCCTGAGTTTGATAGAGTCTTCCCAATGCTGCATCCGAATGCCTAGAGCTCGTCACACAGCAGTTGCTCAGCAAATACTTGCTGTTGTTGAATTGTGTAGAGTGGAGTTGCTGGTGCAGGGTGGGGAAAGGAGGAAGGACCCAGGGACCCTCAGACAACTGCCTGACCTCAGGAAAATGGAGGAGCCGACTGAGGGCCTTGGGAGTTGGGATTTTTGGGCAACAGACCTGGGAAAGGATCAGTGAGAGTGATTGACTGGACAGCCCCATGGTCAAGGCAGTTTGTGGTCAGACCTTTGCCTTGGGTGGGATTGAGTATAGGGGTGAATACTTAGGAATATCAGGAGTCTTCTCCATAAGATGGGAATGATGAGGGCAAAACTGTCTCTGCTTTTCAAAGTCATGCATTTGTTAGTGAAAATGAAATAAAGCTGTATCTGTGAAAGTCTTAATCAACTGGAAATTATCATAGCAATATGAAAATCAACGTGATTTTCTGTCTTGCTGAAACCGTGAGTGTCTGGCATGTCCTCAACTTCTCCATCTATGGATGGTTGCATTTTCAGAGAGCCTGGTGGAGAATTGGTAGTTGGGCAGCACTTTGAAGTTTCAGAGGCCTTAGCATTGGAGCAGGAGTGGGGAAAAATGACTGATGCCAGGTAGTGGTGGAGAGGACCATTTGGTGAACAAATGGCCTTGCTCTTGGAGCCTCCCCAAAATAGGTCGGGAGACTTAGGAGAAAGCTTGGTGTGTTAGTCCACTTTTTGTTGCTTTAAAATACCCAAGAGGAGCTTCTTGGGAAAGAAAAGGTTTGTTTCAGCTTATGTTTTGGATGTTACAGTTCAGGATTCAGTAACAAATACAGTCTGGTGTCTGTGGAGGCTGCTGGAGGCAAGTGCAGAGGTAGCCACATGGTGAGCCAGGAAGCAGACAGAGAAGCTAGGTTGCACTTGAATTCAAATAACAATGAACCCTTTTGTAAGAACCACCCTCCAAGACCATGCCCCCAGTGACCTGAAGACCTCCCACCAGCCCTACCTCCGTGCTAGCACAATTAGATCCATCAGCCATTAACATTTATCAGGTTAGACATCTGCGTGCATTTGGGGAGGCAAATCCTACTTGACCTATATCCCTGCTAATGCACCTGTGAAGGCAAGTGGGTTATGGCCAAGTGTTTGAGCCCCTGCCACCCATGTGGAAGTCCTAAATGGTGTTCCTGACTTCTGGCACAGCCTTTCTCATCTCTGGCTATTGTATCCATTTGAGGAGTGAAGCAGCTAGTGGGAGATCTATATGTCTTTCCTTCACTCTATTGCTCTATTTTCAAGTAGATAAATACTTTTTAAAAAGTTCATGGAAATTATAAGCTTATGGAGTAGATGTTTGGCACAGCATGGAGTGCCTGGGTTCAAGTCCCAGTTCTACTCATCTTTCCAGCTTCCTGCTAACATGCAGCCTGGGAGGCAACAGATGATGGCTTAAGGACTTGGATTGCTGCTACCCACGGGATAGACCAGAATGGAATTCCTGACTTCAGGCTTTGGCTTTGCTCAGCTCTGGCTGTTGCAGACATTTGAGGAATAAAACAGCAGATGGGAAGTCTCTCTCTAAAATTTTATTTTTTTTAAATTAAAGATTTATTTGTTTGAAAGAGTTAGAGAGAGGAAGAGACAGACAGAGCAAGCTTCCATCTGCTGGTTCACTCCACAGACAATCACAGCAGCCAAGGCTGGGCCAGGCTGAAGCCAAGAGCTTCATCTGGGTCTTCCACATGGGTGGCAGGGGCCCAAAAACTAGGACTATCTTCCACTGCTTTTCCTAGGGCATTAGCAAGGAGCTGGATTGGAAGTGGAGCAGCTGGGACATGAACTGGTGCCCATGTGGGAAGCCAGTTCCGCAGGCAGTGGCTTTACCTAATATATCACAATGCTGACTCCTCTCAAAATATTTGATGAAAGATTTGAAAAACAAAAAGTAACATTGTTTAGTGCAGAAACACTTTGAACCCATGAATAGTTTTTCCATAATATACATTTTTTCATGAATTTTAAAAATGCTTTGTTTTTAAAGACTTTTTTAAAATTTTATTTGAAAGGCAGTGACAGAGAGAGGAAATGACATAGAAAGAAGTCTTCTATCTACTGGTTCACTCCTCAAATGTTTGCAATGACTGGGGCAGGGCAGGAGGAAGCAGGAGCCAGGAACTCCACCCAGATCTCCCTTGTGAGTGGCAGGGATTTAAGTACTTGGGTCATCTTCCAGTGCCTTTCCAGGTAACGAGCAAGGAACTGGATCAAAAGCAGAACAACTGGACATGAACCAGATACAGGACATGAATCTGATTGTGGATGCCTGCATTGCAGGTGGCAGCTTAACCCGCTGCACCATAACAGCTGGGATTCTCTAATAAGTAAGGGCAGAGTCAAGTCATGTCATGAGCTGAAAGCTTGTTTCATGCCACCTTCCCCACTCAAGTCACAGGCCGAAGTCCTGGTCCCTGATGTCATGGCATCTGCAGATGGGGCTTTTAGGATGTAATCAGATGAGGTTGTAAGGTTAGGACTACAGCTTGATGGGATCAGTGGCCTGATAAGCAGAGATTTCAGAAGCCTGGTGTGTACACAACACAGCACTGTGGAGGGGCTAAGTGAGCATGCAGGGAGAAGCCGCTGCCTGCAAAGGAAGAGATGAGGCTTTGGATGAAATTTACCTTGCCAGCACCTTAACCTGGACGTCTCAGCCTTAGGAATAGAAAATACATCTCTGTTGCTAGAGTTACCGTGTCTGTGGGTTTTTCTGGTATGATATGGGCTGCGCAGCTAATACAGTTGTCAAATTTTCCATCACTCTAGTTTTGATTCTCAGGATGTGCGGTCTGTAAAACCATACACACATTTGAAAGAAAAGTGCACCCTCCAGTAACAGGTACCCCTTAAGCCACATTCTTTGGAGTGGGGAGGGAGTGAGCTTGCTGTGACAATTGTGGGAAATGGATCCTTTCCATGACTCGGCCAGGCTGCCTGCTGGCTCCTTTACAGGATAATAACCTTTAATTCTTAGAACAGTCTGTGGAGAGGGTGTCATTGTCTCCATTTTACAGATGTGGAAACTGAGACTCAGGGAGTAGTTTCCTAGTAGGCAGGTACCCAGACTCAGCTTACACTCAAGGTCATGTTCTCCTGAGCGGAGCTTATATTAGGAAAGTAGAAGAACCATTCTCACATTGCACATTTAGAATTTCTTTTTTTTATTTTTATTTTTTATTTATTTATTTATTTTGACAGGCAGAGTGGACAGTGAGAGAGAGACAGAGAGAAAGGTCTTCCTTTGCCGTTGGTTCACCCTCCAATGGCCGCCGTGGCTGGCGCGCTGCGGCCAGCGCACCGCGCTGATCCGATGGCAGGAGCCAGGTGCTTCTCCTGGTCTCCCATGAGGGTGCAGGGCCCAAGCACTTGGGCCATCCTCCCCTGCATTCCTGGGCCACAGCAGAGAGCTGGCCTGGAAGAGGGGCAACCGGGACAGAATCCGGTGCCCCAACCGGGACTAGAACCCCGTGTGCTGGCACCGCAAGGCAGAGGATTAGCCTGTTGAGCCACGGTGCCGGCATGAATTAGAATTTCTTACTGTTGCTACCCTACACTCAAATTCTCTGTACTTTGGGAAGAATTTTTTTTTAAAAAAACTACTTTAAATTTCTATTTCATTCTTAAATAATTATATTTCACCCTTAAAAGTATTTAGCTAGGTGTTATTGGAAAGGTTTGTGTTTTCAAGAGACAAAATGTACTCCAGCCTTGGTTCTACAAAGAAGAAAAGATTTAGTCTAAGTGTTGAGATAAGCAGACTGATCTCCCCGTTATTTCGCTTCAACCCTAGAAAATTCCACTCTTTGAGGGCTAGAGAATGCAAACTTGGGGAAGATCAAGGAAAAACTGCAAAGTAGATGGCTGCAACAAATGCATAATAGGACCCAATAAGAGTCTAATAGCTGAGTGGATTAGGCTGGCGTTGAATATGAAAGAGAAGAATCATGAACCAGAGTTTGAGTGAAGCAATTTCAGAGGTGTTTGAGGGAGATTATTTTCATCATCAACATGATCATCAGCATTGACATTTACTGAGTTTAGCAGCATGCTAAACCCTTTACCTGTATTATCATATTTAATCTTCATAGCTACTCTACAAAGGAGTTACAGCTAATCTCCCCTACTGCTAATCTCCCCATTTAACAGGTGAGGAAACCGAGGCTAATGGGCACTGTTCCCGGGTCACTGGCTAGCTGATGTGAGCAGCAAGCTGAGTGCTTGCTCTGTGAAGGGGAACAGTGACTTTATTCTGCTTTGAACTGTGTGGCCTTGGTTCAGTAAGCAGGAAGAGGGTAATGAAGTTGGGGGGCAGGGAGTGACCGGTTTAGGGCAATGTTAGAGGACAGTTGGGCACCACAACATAGCATGTATGCAAGCAGGAAGACTGGTGGGCTGAAGGCCAGTTGGGAGGCTGTTGCATGGTTCAGGGAAAAGGAGCTGAGTGTCTGAATGGAGCGGTGTCACAAAGCCTGAGAATGAGAGACTAAGTGTTGAAGATGCCAAGGGAAGAGACCATGGCCTCTGGAGGAACAGTGTTGTTGAAGAGGGATGGAGAACTCCATGCTGATTTCAGACTTGGGCAGTGGGAGGATGATGGGGCATTCAACAGACATGGGAACCGAGAATCTGGAGCTTGTTTGGCTGGGAGAATAGGAGTAGAGTGCGGTGCCTTGGGCTGACTAGCAGTAGTGATCTCTGGATGGACTCGCAGGGCAGGCTGGCAGGAGGTCTGGTGTAGGGTGACAGTCCCAGAGCAGTGGTGCTTACCGCCTTGGAAGTATCTGTCCCCAGGATGAGTTCCTAAAGCTGTGGGATCCAGCCTCGAATCTTGCCTGGGTGGGGCGCTCAGGGAGAGGGGACAGGGCTTGGCTTGCTGATCTCACCCCTCTACCCTCAGGCTTGTCAGCTGATTCATGTTGAAACTTAGTGTGGGGTAGGGATAAACATTCTTCAAGACACGTCTGGCATCTTCCAGAAAATTGTGAAAATAACTGTACATTCCTACAATGACTATGACTGAACAGTGCTTCTTAAAGTTGTGCAATATGTACAGCAAGGATCGGCTTAGTAACTGTGCAGCAGCTCTCACTCTCCTGACATTTTGGTCTCATAATTCAGGCCTCCTCCTAAGCTCTCCTGGCTGAGTCTGGCCCCATGCCTGTGGACTGGGTATGCACAATCTCATTAGTTCCATGGGCTGCTCTGCCGTTGTGTGCCTCGGGCATTGAGCTCTGTACCTGCTGCAGTGCCTCTGTGACTGCTCAGCCTCTCACTCCAAGGTCCTGGAGGGAAGAAAGTTTAGGATTGTAGAAAGATCATCAATATCAGGGTTTTAGGCATTACTGCCATTATAGGCACAAGAGACAGGAGACAAGAACTTCGAACTGGAGTGACTTGAGCTCCTATCCTTTGACCCAGTCTAGTACTTGTTCCGCTGGCCTGGGCTTCCTCCATTATACAGACTCTGTGTAGTAGTACCAGATCTGAAAAACAGCCTTGGGGCTGGTGCTGTGGTGCAGTAGGTTAAGCTTCTGCCTGGAGCGCTGGCATCCCAGATGGGCATCGGTTTGTGCCCCGGCTGCTCCTCTTCTGATCCAGCTCTCTGCTATGGCCTGGGAAAGCAGTAGAAGATGGTTCAAGTACTTGGGCCCCGGCACCCACGTGGGAGACCCGGAAGAAGCTCCTGGCTCCTGGGTTTGGATCAGCGCAGCTCCGGCTGTTGAAGCCATTTGTGCAGTAAACCAGTGGATGGAAGATTTTTCTCTCTGTCTCTCCCTCTGTCTGTAACTCTACCTCTCAAATAAATAAATAAATAAAATCTTTAAAAAAATAGCCTTAATATATTATAAAGGGCAAATGTCACATGTGTATATTGATTTCCTTTATGACAATTTGATTGGATCACTTACCCAACTACTGTAAAATTAGATTGTAATTTCTCAACTAATTCTCTTGCCCTCAGGTTAGTTCTTCGTGCAATTGCATGATCAGGTATCATTTTCCATGTGTAAGTGCAGGGTTTTCTCTGCTTGATTGGTGGCATCTAGAGGTCAAGTACTGAGTGTGATTAGTTTGCTTTTTATAGCACTTAGCACGATGAAGCAGCAGATAAGTGCTCTAAGGGGTGTTGGTGATTTTATCATCCCCAGGAAAGGGTTCGGTGACCTCGAACACAGTCATTTCAGCTGTAGGTCCATGGTAGGCTGGTAGCTAATGGAGTGGTTGGTGATAAGGGTTAGAGGAAAGCAGAAACTTCTGTCTCCGGAAAAGCTATGTAATCAATTCTATTAGAGAGAAAATGATTGGGAGAAAAATAGTTAATTTAATATTGGTATGTCTTAATAGACATTTGATGGCAAATTTCTGAGGATGTCTTTGTGTTCAATCTAATTGTGGTTCATTAAAACATAACAGGAACACCAAAAACACCTCGAAAGGTAATCAAATCAGCAAGTAACAGAACTTTTTACAGCAAATAATTTGAGACTAAATTGATTGCTTTTTTGGTAGAAGAATACTATTTGGTAAAATAATGGGAAGAAACCAATATTCTGAGGCTGCAGGAGTTGGGCTAATAGCATTCCTCCTTCCCTTGCTAATTTTAATGGAATGGTGTCCAGGGAACCAACTGCATTTGACAGCCTGTCTTCAAGTGTTTGATGAGAAATTTTATGAACAATGAATGGTGTGAACAACCCAGGTTATGTTCTAATAGTCAACTTGTCCATTTTGAGATTTATTCTCCTTTTTTCATTTTTTAAAAGTCAGAAAATGTGGGGGCCGGCACTGTGGTGCAGCGGGTTAAAGCCCTGGCCTGAAGCGCCAGCATCCCATATAGGCGCCGATTCTTGTCCTGGCTGCTCCTCTTTGATCCAGCTCTCTGCTATGGTCTGGGAAATCAGTGGAAGATGGCCCAAGTCCTTGGGCCCCTGCACCCACATAGGAAAACCCGGAGGAAGCTCCTGGCTCCTGGCTTTGGATCAGCGCAGCTCCGGCCTTTGTGGTCATCTGGGGAGTGAACCAGTAGATGGAAGACCTCTCTCTCTGTTTCTACCTCTCTTTGTAACTCTGTCTTTCAATAAATAAAACAAATATTTTTAAAAAAAAGTCAGAAAAATGTGGTTTACATTTAATTAAAACAAGCAATAATGTTCTTTTTTTTTTTTTTAAAGATTTATTTTATTTATTTGAAAGGCAGAGTTACAGTCAGAAAGGGAGAGACAGAGAAGAGTGGTCTTCCATCTTCTGGTTCACTCCCCAAATAGCTGCAATGTCCAGGGTTGGGCCAGGCCAAAGCCAGGAGCCAGCATCTTTTTCTGGGTCTCCCATGTGAATGCAGGGGCCCAAGTACTGGGGCCATTCTTCCCTGCTTTCCCAGGTACCTTAGCAGGGAGCTGGACTGGAAGTGTAGCAGCTGGGACACAAACCAGCACTCATATGGGGTTCTGATGCTACAGGAGGTGGCTTAACCTGCTATGCCATAGCGTGAGCCCCTACATACAACAATGTTAAGGTAAGTTTATGGACTGGATATGGATGTTGTAAAAAACTCCTTTCAGACATATCATATTAAGAGGTTGCAAAAGGAGAATTGGAACATCAAAATGACAGTTAATTTTATAGAGTCATTTGCAGTCAATTTCTGATACTGAGGCTCTTTAAATTTTTATTTATTTATTTATTTACTTTTACTGGCTTCCCAATCACTCTTAGTATATTACTCCTTGGCACAGGATGTCTGAACATGTTACATTTTTGAGTCAATTCCTCGGCTCAATGATTCTTAATCGCTTTTTCTTGAAGTGTCATGGACCTGAATTTTTTGAGAAGTTAATGGAAGCCATAAACACTTTCCCCAGAAAAGGCTGTTTGTAATTTAAGATGTGGATGACAAGTGAAAAATCTCAAGTTATTCATCAGACCTCAAGTTGCTCTTCTTCTTCCTTCAGGAACCCATTCATTTTCCTTAAACCAGCAACTGTGCAGACAGGGCAGTAAAAGAGCGGAAATAGCTGACTGCTCCACAGTAAAACAGGTCTACGCTGACTCTGCTTCTACAACTCGCACTGATGAAGGCAGGAGCCTAAATTTGCTCCAAGCCCAGTTAAATTCATTTATCAAGTCGTACTTGTGCACACACTCTACACTGGGTTTTGTGATAGGTCTGACAATGGCCAGTGACCAAGATGTGGTCCTGCTCATGCTTAGTGGCACAGAGCGTTAGAAACAAATTGTTCTACACCAGTCTTGTCCCCTGCACAGTATCAGATGGCTTCTCAAATCCTCACCAAGTCACCTCACAGGCCCATTAAGTTTCTCAAAAAGGATATTACTGGAAAAATTTCCCATGAAAAACACCTTACAGATGCATAGCTTATTATCAATGAACTCTGTACAAATTTCTCCATACGTTTCCAAGAGTGGGGAGTATCTGTTAAGTTCCTAGAAGTAGACTTATCAGAGCCAAGGGTTTGAATATCTACTTGTTTGATATTGAGACCCTAATTGTCTTCTAGCAAAAGGTAGTGCCAATTTCCTGCATCAGGAAAATGTCTGTCGTTTATGAGTGACGATCCTTGTTCAATGATGAATTTTGCGAGCAATAGTGCCATCACCTCACATGGACCTCTGCGTCGTTCTCCTTTCATTCCTGTTGAGTCTCCCTTGATGTCTGCTCTGGAGGACTCCTTTCACCCTCTGTTTCCACGGCAAGGCCTTAGAATCACCTGCTCTTCTAGCAGCCCGCCCCTAACATGCACCAGCCTGCAGGCTTCTCTCCTGTTGGCTGCTCTGGTTTTCCTTGCTCTCAGCAGGCTTCAGGGCCCTGGGGATGAATTCTCACATGCCTGGTCCTAACCCCTTGTAACAAAGACCACTCCTGTCTTCTCCCTTGCAGGTAGAATGGATGCAACTCAGCTTGGATAAGTTTCTGGATTGAGGAGAAGAACATGACTCGGAAGGAAGGAGGGAGACAGTATCTTTTTCTTTGAGCTATGGGTGTAAGCTTTTCAACATTATTGTGATGATCAGATTTTTGTTGCTTTGAATGGAACTTCTCACTGAGGCTGGCTTGGAGGCAGGAGCTTGTGGCCTGGCCTGACAAGGATCATAAGAGCCAAGGCCATCAGTAGTCCTTGTGTCAAGGCACACACAGTGCCGCCACTCGCGTCAGTCAGAGATGCATGGCACTTTATACACACCAAGCAGATGCAGGCTGCACGAGTGCACGTTCATTAACTAAAATACTTGGGAGGAGTTTCTTGGGAAAGAGAAGGTTTACTTCATCTTCTAGTTCAAGTTCACAGGACGGGGAGGCCCAAGGTCCCTCAGCTGATGGAGGCTGGCTACAGTGAGTACGGTGGTGGTGACTGCATGGTGAACCAGGAAGGAGAGAGTGAGGCTAGGCTGAACTTGAACTGGAATACTCAAACCTGTTAGGAGAACCTGCACCATGCTCCTAGTGACCCAGAGACCTCCCAACTCTCGGATGCTGTCATCAGAACAAAACTCTACCCTAATCAATCAGCCACTCATGTTAAGACACCAGAGTTTAAGCAGCTGCAGAGATCTGGGGACACAAATCCTGCTGTACCCATAACACAGTCCTGTGCCTTTCCTACAGGACACATCAACTCTGAGCCAGGATGTCTGGTGTGGTAAGAAAAGGGCAGGCTGCACCTCAGGCCTCACTCATACTCTGGGCTGTATGCTTTAGTGCACTGCCCTGTGCAAATGTATACAGCAGTCCTGACGGTGGGTTCCAGACTCAGCTGCTACTGCAAGGGACTCCAGGTCAGCCGCCTGTGCTGTGCTCAGGGAGACACGAACGTGGCCCAGCACTGACCTGAGTCCTCAGCCTCAGCCAACTCCTCTTCCTTCTAAAGCCCCTGCTTCTGCCTACTCTACTCCTCTGGCCCAGTTCTCGCTCCTGGGTCCCAAGGGTGAAAATGGCCATATTGAGGGATTTTGCTGTAGCTTGTCTTGCTCCCATTAGAGGGAACTTTTACATTTTTAATTTTTTTTAAAAAAGATTTATTTATTTATTTGAAAGAGAGAGACAGAAAGAGAGACAGAGAATCTTTCATCTGCTGGTTCACTCCCCAGACAGCTGCAACAGACAGGGCGTCTTCCTGGTCTCCAGTGTAGGTGGTGGGGCCCAAGCACCTGGGCCATCTTCTGCTGCTTTTCCCAGGCCATTAGCAGGGAGCTGGATCGGAAGTGGAGCAGCTGGGACATGAACAAGCACTCATAGGAGATGCTGGCGTTGCAGGTGGTGCTTTTACCCATTTTGCCACAGTGCTGGCCCCCAGAGCAAGTTTTGTGTTGAGCTGGTTGATGGCTTTTCATTCTGGATCCAGCTTTTCTATTCTGAGGGCTTACGACATCCTCTCATTAGCTTAACTTTGCTGGTGATGAGGCTGTGGAAGTTAATGCCAACTGCCATAATAGCAACACTCTGAAATCACAGCTGCCTAACATAAAAGTTGGTTTCGGGAGTGGGCACTGTGGCATAGCAGGTAAAGAAGCCGCCCGCAGTGCCGGCATCCCATATGGGTGCCAGTTCGAGTCCCAGCTGCTCCACTTCTGATCCAGCTCTTTGTTGTGGCCTGAGAAAGCAGTAGAAGATGGCCCAAGTCCTTGGGCCTCTGCACCCACATGCACCCCGAGGAAGCTCCTGGCTCCTGGTTTCGGATCAGCTCAGCTCTGGCTGTTGCAGCCATTTGGGGAGTGAACCAGTGGATGGAAGACCTCTCTCTCTGGCTCTACATCTCTCTGTAACTTTTTCAAATAAATTAAATAAATCTTTAAACAAAAGTTGGTTTCTGACTTGTATTCAATTGTAGTGATTTAGGGATGCAAGCTCTTTCTATATCCCTGATCTGCCATTTGAACCTGAGCCAGGAGAAGGGGAAAGAGAGGGCAGAGATGGGCTCATTTGACTTACACATGACCTTGCTCATTTCCGCTCATCTGTTGGGAGGTAGTAGTCACATGGGGCCTAGATGCTGGTGCATTCGTGCATTTTCCATTACTATGAAGAAATTCCTATGGTAAGCTACATTTATAAAGAGGTTTATTTAGCTCAGTGGGCGGTCCAGGGTCGGGGGCCCACATATGGTGATGGTCTTCCTGCTGGCAGAGTCAGTCCCACCGTGCTGCAGTGCCTCATATGACTCCCTGACACACGTGAGTGTGTGTGTGTGTGTTTTTCTCCCTCTTACAAATCCCCAGAATTCAATCATGGGAGGCCCAAGCTCCACCTTTCTACTCTCCCAACACTTCCCAAGGGACTTAAACACAAACCCCTGGGAAACACTGGAACCCATTCCACAGCCTCCTATCGGGAGGCGCTGGTCACACGGGGCCTGGATGCAGGTGCATGAGTGCATCTGTCCACACCGTGATGAAATTCCCATGGGAAGCTGCATTTAGCACAGGCGTTGCTGGGAACAGCAGAGGGGGAGCCCCAAGCCATGGCGGGCAGGGAGCGGTCTCCGCCCCGGGCCCGCCCGCCAGCTGCCCTTCTGTTGTGTGGGGAGAAATCCTTACCCTTTACCCAACAACGGGATGTGCCCAGAGACCTCATGAGGCTTCAGGTGGGATGGGATTCGCCTCCGTCTCCGTCTCCCTTCAACTCACGGTCACAGGTAAATGACCACGGGGCCATTCCGGAGCCTCTCCCTGGTTCCCCCGCTCCCCGTCATGATTTATGACTGTTTCGGTTCGCCGGGGACTAGGGAGAGAAGGAATTTTTAATTTCGGGGAGGGAGGCCGGCTCGGGAACTCGGGGGAGGCCCACGTGACCGCGCCGGCACCCAGGCCCCCAGCCCGGCAGCCGCGCGGGGGCGCTGTCCTGCGGAGGTGTCCTCCGTCGTGACATCAGAGGCGGCGCCGTTGCCTTGGTAACGGCACCCGCTCCGGATGCTGTGTGCGCAGGCGCCGACTTCTGCGCTCTCTGGTGCTGACGCGGAGTTAAAAATGAATCTCGCTGCCTCCCCCAGGCGACTTAATCGCCAGGAAGATACTATCCGGAGTGGCTGGTGCTGGCAGGAATTCTTTCTTTTCACACAAAAAGCTTTGTGTTCCACGAAGAGGAAACCCCGGCCCACCGTTCGCAGGGCTCGTGGCTCCGCCTGTTTCGAGTGAAAAAACCTCGTGGAATTATGTGGCCGGTTGTCCACGAGTCCTGCTCCAGGATTGGAGAGTTCTGGACGTAGTACAGAGGTGGGCGCCGTTAGGGTACCAGCCTGGTAGAGAGCAGGAGGCGCCTGCACACAAAGCCCGTGTCCAGCTACCCACCTCAGCACCTGCGCCCCCTCTCTTCCCTTGCAGCGCTTCTGAGTGGGAGGAGACCAGACACCCAGGCGTGGGCACCACGCTGACCGGAGGCGCGCCCTCTCCCTGACCCCCTTAACTGACACCACTGAGCTTTGGGATCTGCTCCGCAGGGCTTTAAGGAATAACTGGTATAAATGTGAGAACCGTCTGGCCCAGAATCAGAACTCGAATGATGGTTATTTAGACTATTTCCTAACATTTCTAGTCCACGGTTGACATTAGCACACACTAGGCCTTTGCACAAATTAAAATGGACAAACTGACCAAAGGTGCTTCCTCTAGCAGCCTGATGAGCCCGGCGCTGGCTCGCAGAGGCTTACAGCGCGATGGGAGGCGCATAGCTGTCCCATCAGCACAGAACAGCCCTGGCTGTGACTTGCGGCTTCTCTCCTGTCTCAGTAACCTTCCTGGAAAGGGACCCGAAGCGTGAGGTCTAGTAGGACTATCCTGACAAATTCAAAATAAATAAAGTTCCTTTTTAAACATTCTATATGATTCATTTGCAAGGTAGAGATACAGAGAGAGGGAGAGACAGGGAGAAAGGTCTTCCATGCGCTAGCTTGCTACACTACGGGACCAGGCCCTGAAAGTTCTTTTCTTTAATAAAAGATTTATCTATTTATTTGAAAGCCAGAGTTACAGCAAGAGAGGGACAGACAGAGAAAGAGGGGGAAAGTGATCAGCTGGTTTTTACTCCCCAGATGGCTGCAAGGGCCGGGGCTGGACCAGGCTGAAGCCAGGAGACTGGAGTTTCTTCCTGGTCTCCCACGTGGGTGGTGGGGGTCCAAGAACTTTGGGCCATCTTCCGATGCTTTTCCCAGGCCATTAGCAGGGGGTTGTATTGGAAGCAGAGGAGCCAGGACTCGAACTGGCGCCATAAGGGTTGCTAGTTTCATAGGCAGAGGCTTAACTCACTATGTCACAATGCGAGCCCCAGGGATTAAAGTTCTCAGTAGCTTTAACTACAGCAAATCAGGAGTCAGTTCAGCACTGCTGGTGCCTTCTGTTTTCCCTAGGCCTGCTCATTCTCAGTGACCGCCCTGTTACAAGTTTCCAGCAGCATCAGCATCAGCACCAGCAGTTTGGTTTTATTTCTTCTTTCCTGTTATTAGTTTTTAGGTTGGCTTATTGTAAGACGGCCCTGGTTGAGGTGCAACCTTCTTGCAGGTGGTATGGAATTTGACAGGTAAGTGTTGCTTGTGAAGCCTGTTGGTTCAAGGCTGGCTCCTTGGGGCTGTTTTCTTCATTGAGTTGCATCCACTAGGAGCATTGGAGTCATTGTTTCAGTATGCACCTCCAAAGGCTGGCCTGCACTCTCAGATAGAGACATTGGGTATAGTCTGGGTTCTCAGTGGGTTTGTAGTTTTGTGGGGGAAGCAGAAACCCAGGGGGTATATTGATGTATTAGATAATCTTTGGTTGGGTGCTAGAAATTTTATAGGAGAAGTGTAAGACTTTGTGCAACATTAACTTTTTCCAGAGAGAGCTATTTGTACTTTTGGTAGGCTATTATTCTAGGGACATATCACTTTATTTATTTATTTATTTATTTAAAGATGTATTTATTTATTTGGAAGGCGGAATTAGAGAGAAGCAGAGACAGAGACAGGTCTTCCATCCGCTGGTTCACTCCCTAAATGGCCACAATGGTCGGAGCTGGGCCAATCTGAAGCCAGGAGCTTCTTCTGGGTCTCACACACCAGTATAGGGGCCCAAGGATTTGAGGCATCTTCTTTCCTAGGCCATTAGCAGAGAGCTGGATCGGAAGTGGAGCAGCTGGGACTCGAACCGGCACCAATATAGGATGTCGGCACTGCAGGCAGTGGCTTTACCTGCTATGCCACAGCGCCGGCCCCAAGGGACATATCACTTTAATCTTATTTGGGATTGAGATAATTCGGAGATGTGTTTTAGTTTTGTGAGAGCTTGTCTGTCTTATTCAACTTTATTTCTTGGAGATAGCTCTTTAAAGGTGTGTTTGTTGCGTAATGGCTCCCCGAAGATATCCATATTCTAATGCCTAGAACCTGTGAATGTTAGTTTTCTGCCTTAAAAAAGGGAGACAGCCCTGGATTTTCTGGGTGGTCCCAGTCTTCTAAGGAGACTTAGAAGTGGAAGAAGGGAGTGGGTGTTTGGCCTAGTGGTTAAGACATCAGTTAAGATGCCCACCTGCTCCAGCATCTTGCTAATGTAGTCCTTGGAGGCATCCATGAGGCTCACGTGATTGGGTCCCTACCACCCATATGAGAGACCTGGATTAAGTTT
Organism: Sylvilagus floridanus; assembly: GCA_949820135.1. Lineage (NCBI taxonomy): Eukaryota > Metazoa > Chordata > Mammalia > Lagomorpha > Leporidae > Sylvilagus > Sylvilagus floridanus. Next base: position 129,763,486 of record OX463225.1, read on the forward strand.
CCAGCTCCTGACTCTGGCCGTTGCCCAGCTCTGGTCATTACAGGCATTTGGGGGGGGGGGGATGCACCAGGTCGCTCGCTCGCTCGCTCGCTCTCTCTCTCTCTCTCTCCATTCCCTGCCCATCCCAGTGATAGACCTTGAGAGGCACCCTAACTGCGGTTGCCAACTTTAAAGATGGAGGATGAGGGGCACAGCTTGGGACTATCAGCAGCTTCTTCAGACTGGAAAAGGCAAGGAGAGAGAGAGAGAGAGTTTCAGGACACATGCATATCTGCATATTTGAGTTCAGTGAGACCCTTGTCAGATTTCTAACCTACAGAATTGTATATTACACCTGTGTTTTCCTAGGCATCAAATTTGTGGTAATTTGTTGCAATAGACAATGAAAACAAGGTGTTGCAGCTGAAAGTCCTGTTTACCAGAGCATTTTCTTGGTGGGTCCTGAACTCCAGGACTGGGCTCCATAGAGCTGTGAGAGTTCTACAATCTTTACATTATATCTTTCTTCAATTTTAATTTGTATGTATCTCATGAATACACCATTAGGAACCTCTTGCCTCATGATTTCTGCTTCACTCTTACAAATCAGCAACTGCTGGGCAACAAGAACTTCGAAGATTCATAATCACATCTCTGCACTTCTCTTCCTTAAGGATCTGCTCCTTCAGGCTTGAGCTGCTTTGGTAGCCCGGAACTCAAATTTGTGTTCTTCCAGTTGTGACAATTTGGTTTCTCAGCATTTGCCTCGTCCTGCTGACCAATCAGCATTTATACATGGCAATATGTAAATGGTAGCTATTTGTTGCTATGGTTATTGAGGTCAGGAAGTCTAATGGCCTTGGTCGGAGGTCATGGCTTCTTTGAGCCTTTCCCCCTTGTCTATATAACAAGGGTTTCAGATAAAACAATCTCCAGGTTGTCTTCCAGCTCTTGCTGTCTTTAATTGTGGGGTCACTTTGTGTTCCAGACAGCACCGTGTTGGTTGGTTTTGTGGGATTCTAAGAGGTTGAGTCCTTGACAAGAAGACACTTCTAGTATCCTTATCCTATTGGTCAAATAAGGCCTATTTGAGTAGAAAAAAATTACAGGAATGAGTAGTGTGTTGTCAAATGATAGGACAAGTCAGAACTGACAGACAGCAAAGATTTCCATTTGGATCTAATGAAATGACAAAGGCAAATGCTATGAGATCTTATCTCTAGAAAAATCACAACCTTACGCCTCAACACTTTCTTGTCAACGAAGTTTGGTTAATTAATCCATGATTAATCTGGAGAGTTAATTGAATCTGTAGGACTTAATGAATTAATACCCTGATGGAGTTAAGATCCCAGTGGAAGTAGAAGCCATCTAATTTTGGTTATTTGTGCAAGCTGTGGATCTGACCTGACAATTGCTTTCTTTGTAAGCAGTGTGGCAGTTAAATGGATGGCAGCTTTGTCCAGATTAAATAGGATGAAATTAGGCGGTGTTTTGCAGGCTCTGCAGTTCAGTTTGTTTTCTGGGAAGGCAGTCAAGAAAAAAAAAAAGCAATAGAAATCTTTGATTATACAAGCATTAGGCCAAAGCAGGAGCTCCTTGGGGAGCTCTAACTCTTGTTCATCTTTGCCTCCCAGTGCTCTAGCACAGTGCTTGGCACATCGTTGTTGATTAACGGAATGCATGAATGAATGATTCCTCCACCCACCTATGCAGTGCATGTTCAATAAATCACCATGTCCAAGCCCTGTGGTAGACACTAGGACTAAAGGGTGAAAAGCAATCCATGGTGGCTGCCATGGGAGAGCTGTCAACCTAATCAGGGTGGCTGTCCCCTGACAAGTAATTGCACACGATTTGATACAGCAACAGGTCAGTGACAAGAATGGGAGGGGCAGTTTGACATCAGGAAGAACAAGGAGAAAGGTCTGAGGGACCATGGGAGGGTTTCACAGAAGAGGGGACATTTGAGCTAGGTCTTCAACTATGAACAGAAGAAGATTCTGGGAAGAGAAGGGGACACCATATTGCACAAAGGACAATGTGCATAAAAGGTGGAGGTACAAAAAAAACCTTTGATGAATGGTGAGCAGTGTGAACATGCGGGAGGGAGTGGAGAATGGGACTTTATGGGTGGTAGGAATAAGGTTGGGAAAAGTTAAGAATGCTGGTTTAGAGACCCTTGGCTTTTTTTTTCGGTTTGGACAGAATGCGGAGTCTTGAAGGACTTTCAATATGTGAGTGTCATGGTAGGATCCATGTTTTAGGAAGGTGTTCTTACAGGTGGATAGCAGGTGGGTGGAGACTCCTGGCAGGGACCCTTACTGGCAGATGATGTTGATGGGCACAGTGAGGGGGCAGCAGAGGAAGAAGGCCATAGTGGGGTAGGAGGACAAAAGGTAAGAGTTAATGTCTCTGATCTGTAAAATGAAAATAATTCCTACCTATAGAATTATTTTGAGACTTTGATGAGAAATTGCATACAAAAAATACCTAAGTAATTATTGCCTGGCATGTCATAAGCCTTAGTAAATATGAGGAGCGATCCTGAGAGCCTGGCTGAGGCAGCAGGGGTAGGGGTGGAGAGGGAATGAAAATGAGGAGCATTTAGCACATGGAGGAGAAGGCTGAGTCATGCTGCTCCCCCGAGAGCTGAAAGCAGATTTATGCTGACATTTGCTACTGCAGCCTGTGCTGCTGGCCTCATTAAAAACCACAGATGAGGCTTGGGGTGCTTGACCTTGGGTTATCCTAGGATTCTCAGATACAGCCAGCAAAACAGAGGTAGGTTGCAAGCAAGGGAGGCACTAGCTGGGTGACAGCAGCTGCACCTGAGCCTCCGCCTGCTTGCTCCTGTCATGGCAGGGACCAGGCACGTTCTGCCTCTGCACTGTGGTGCATGATCGTTCCTTGCTCCTGAGCAGCAGAACCACAGTGGGCCCTCAGTGCAGAGGAACAGATGTAATCTAAACTGGGGAGCAGGCTCAGGCATGGAGACAAGCCCCGAGTGGGTGTCTCTCACAAGGAGAGGTTTGAGGGGTGCCATCAAAGACCTTGTCCAGAATTTTTCTTCTGTCCTGAAGGTCCATTAGGTATCTGATCCTTTGGATTTGAAAGTTCCTTTGTCGAGTGTCAAATTGTTAAATCAACAACAGGAGTCACTGTGTACTTACGTCTCATGAGGGATCTGTCCTTAATGTGTTGTCCAATGTGAAGTAATGCTATAACGAGTACTGAAACAGTATTTTTACACTTTGTGTTTCTGTGTGGGTGCAAACTGATGAAATCTTTACTTAGTATATACTGAATCGATCTTCTGTATATAAAGATAATTGAAAATGAAAAAAAAACTTGGTGTTAAATTGGAAATTGCATAGAAAATCAAATTAAAAAAAATATCATGTAGGATCTCTGTCCTTAATGTGCTGTACATTGTGAATTAATACTATAACTAGTACTCTAACAGTATTTTTCACTTTGTGTTGCTATGTGGGGGCAAACTATTGAAATCTTTACGTAATATGTACTAAACTGATCTTCTGTATATAAAGAGAATTGAAAATGAATCTTGATGTGAATGCAAGGGGAGAGGGAACAGGAAAGGGGGGGTTGTGGGTGGGAAGGAAGTTATGGGGGGAAGCCATTGTAATCCATAAGCTGTACTTTGGAAATTTATATTCTTTAAATAAAAGCTTTAAAAAAAAGAAAGTTCCTTTGTCTCCCATTGAATGCAAATATCCCAGGGAAAAGTAGTAGAGGTAACAATGGTAGCAGAAATGATAGTAAGGGAACAACTGATGTGCTGTTTAGAGAACTGTTTGTTGCCAGGCACTGTGCTGGGCTCTCTTATTTATTATTTAACTATTCCTACAGTTGTATGAAGTGAATATTTTGATGCATCCAGAATTTGGGACTAGGAGATGTTATGAAACTGGATTAAACACACACATCATGCAGTTTTTGAGAGCACAGAAAGTGAGAGCGAGGGCAAAAGTGAGAGTGACAGCCAGAAGGTAGAAGATGTGGCGTGTGGGATGCTGGGTAGGTGCCCCCAGAAGTGAGAGAAAGGAGGGATGAAAGAGTGGAGAAGAAGCTGAATTCTGGCCGGGACTGGCCCTGCTTAGCTCATAGCCATTGGATTTACCTGTCTGATCCCCCAACTGCCGCCCTGTTTTGTCAGCCTCTGGTTTGGAAATACAGTAAAACAATCACACGGGGCACAAGCAGAACTGGATTAGAGTTAAGGAAGCAAGTAGAGATTCAGTTTTAGGCAAGTGTGTCCAGCCACATAAGCAGAACAAGATTCAGGACAAGCAGAACAGATTCCCAGGGCCAGGATGGGGGTGCTGGAGGCTTGGTCTTTTGCATTGTGCATGTAAGGCACAGGGCATTGCTCCCAGTAGCTGTCCACAGATGGACTCTGAGGGATGTTACCTAAGAGTTCTCACTGGAACTTGGGCTTGCTCACCTCAGAGTCCTGTAAACCCCTCTGTCAGCTGTGTTTCCAGTGATAAAGGAATTACAGGTCTTCTACTTGTGCATTCAAGAGGGATCAGATGAGGGTCCAATGCAACTGAGCTTTGTTATTTATTAATGATTGCTTTCACAGCTCATCTGGGCCATTTAACATTTTAATTCTAAATTCAAAATTCTTTTTTAAAGACTTATTTATTTATTTGAAAGGAAGTGGAGCAGCCCAGACTAGAACTGGTGCCCATATGGGATGCCAGAGCTTCAGGACAGGGCATTAACCCACTGCGCCACAGCACCAGCCCCAAATTCAAAATTCTAAGTTTCTGATCAGGAAGCAGGCAGCGAAGGTGTAGACAGAATAGGCATCTGGCCTATTCTTCAGGGTCATGGTGACACATGTGTGTCAAACATAGGGGTCAGAATAGCTTGATGGTCTCCAAGCGACAAATGATCTGAACAGTCCATGTGTTCATGTAAAACTTTACTCCAAAATGGTATTGGAGAGAGTTCTGGAAGTTAGGAGGTCATGGTTTTGCCACCAGCTGTGTGACCATGTTCCTCTTCTCAGCCTTAACTTGCTCAACTGTGAAATTGAGCTATTGGACAAGATGAGTCATCTTTAAGCCATGTTGGGAAGATCTGAAGAGTTCTAAGTTCTCTGGGTCATCTTTTATCTGTTTAAAATAACATGTTGTGTCTAAGGTATTGTCTCTGTTTTCTGTTGCAGTAAACAAATATTATAGATTAGGTAATTTATAAAGGAAAGGGGTTTATTGTGCTCATGGTTCTGGAGGCTGGGAGATCCAAGATTGGGTTTCTGATGAGAGCCTTGTGCTACTTCATAACGTGGAGCTGGAGCAGCACAGAGGGAGGGTGTGAGAGAAAAGGGGCAAATTCTTGCCATAGCTAACTCATTCCCATGAGAAAGGTGTGAATTCATTCATTCATACCCCGAAGACTCAAACACCTTCACCTAGGGCCCACCTCCCAACACTGAGGGATTATGGTTCTAACACGAAAAGTGGATGGGGTGGGCATTTGGTGTACTGATTAAGACAGTTCCTGGGATACCCACATTCTATGTTGGAGTATCTGAGTTTGAGTCCCGGGTCTGCTCCTGATTCTAGTTTCCTGCTAATATGGACCCTGGGAGGCAGTAGGTGATGATGGCTCACGTAGTTGAACTGCTGCCAATCATGTGGGAGTTCTGGATTGAGTTTCTGGTGCTAGGCTTTGACCTGGCCGACTTCAGGCTGTTGTGAGCATTTGTGGAGTGAACCAGCAGATGCGAGAGCTCTGTCTTTCTCTCCATCTCTGCCTTGCAAAATAAGTATAATAAAAGCTTCCAACACAGAAACTTTTGGGGACCATACTCCAACCACAGCAGGTATCAATTGACAAAGGAACACAGATGCCTAAAAACCTAAAGGGTCCTCTACAATGCAATTAGTCCATGACTCTGTACGTGCCAAGCTTTTTTTTATTTTTTATTTATTTATTTATTTTTTTAAGATTTCTATACTTATTGGAAAGTCAGAATTGCAGGGAAAGAGAGCGAGAGCGAGAGCGAGAGCGAGAGCGAGAGAGAGAGAGAGAGAGAGAAAGAGATTGTTGACCTGCTGGTTCACTCCCTACATGGCTGCAATGGCCCAGGCTGGGCCAAATCAGATCCAGGAACCTGGAGTTTCCTCCAGGTCTCCCACATGGGTGCAGGGGCCCAAGCACTTGGACCATCCTCTGCTGCTTTCCCAGGCCATCAGCAGAGAGCTGGATCAAAAGAGGAGCAGCCAGGACATGAACCAGTGCCCATATGGGAGGCTGGCGCTGCAGGCAGAAACCTAACCTACTAGCCACAGTGCTGATCCTTCAATGCTTGTTTAAGCAAACAGCTCTGTAAGTAAAAACTAGATAGACATTCACAGGAATGTAGACAAAATCAAATCACAAGATGTCATTGTTTGTTTGGCTGTAGCTAATATATAGAGTACAAAAAAAAAAAAACAGAGAAAACATGATTTTTTGGGGGGGAGGGTAGGGTCTGGCTTATTTCACTAAGCATAATGGTCTCCAGTTGCATCTTTTGCTGCCAAATATAAGATTTCATTCATTTTTTCCCTCATATTTATTTGAAAGGCAGAGTTACAGAGAGAGAAAGAGGAAGAGACACAGAGAGAGGTCTTTCATGTGCTGATTCACTCCACAAATGGCTGCAAGGGCTGGGGCTGGCAGGTGTAAGCCAGGAGCCAGGAGCTTCATCCGGGTTTTTCACATGTATGCAGAGACCCAAGCACTTGGGCCATCCTCTGCTGCTTTCTCAGGTATATTAGCAGGGCGCTGGATCAGAAGTGGAGCAGCTGGGACTTGAACAGGCACCCATATGGGATGCCGGCATCACAAACATCCATAGTGTCTATACCCTTTATGCCATGACACTGGCCCCAGGATGTCACTTTTTTTTTTTAAATCCATGATATCTTATGTGTTTGGGTTAAAATTTATCATTCTCAGGTCTGGCATTGTGACACTGTGGGTCAAGCCGCCATTTGTGACATTGGTTTGAGTCCCAACTTGTGACACTGAGTAGAGTCCCAGCTATTCTGCTTCCCATCCAGCTTCCTGCTAATGAACTTGGGAAGTTACCAGAAAATAGCCCAAGTGCTTGGACTGCTGCCACCCACATGGGAGACCAGGATGGAGTTCTAGGCTCCTGACTTTGGTCTGGTTTAACCATGGCTATTGAGACCATTTGGGGAGTGAACCAGAGGGTGGAAGATCTCTCTTTATCTGTCTCTTCCTCTCTCTCTCTGGCTCTGCCTTTCAAATAAATATATGTCTTGGGAAAAAAATTCATGATTCTGTTTCTTTTAGTTACTTAGTCCCACCTAGTGTGTAGGAAGACTTGTGAAGTCTATTTTCAGGATCATATCTGGAAGGTATAACGTAATACAATTTAATATTATGGTCAATTTATAATTAATATTATTAATAAAATAATTCACATAAGAACAGAATAAAAAGTTTAATTGGAGCAGAAAGAGTGGGTGGGGAGTGGACTGAGGCGAAGGGGATCAGAGCGAGGAATAAGTAAGGGCAAAATTCCTTACCAATACTTGGCACTGCCTTCCAAATGAAGCTGTGACGTTTGAATGCTCTCTTCAGTACTGAGGTTTCCCCTGACATCTCAGGTTCCTTTCCTGTCATTTAAGTCTCTAGGGAAGGTTTCTGAGGATCCCCAGGGCCGGCTCTTCCTGCAATTAGCTGACAAGATCAATCAGTGCTTTGCCAGCTTGTGGCTTCCCAGGGACAGCTCTGAGGAGTGGTGGGGCCCAGAGCCAAAGTGGAGTATGGCCCAGAGCTTGGCGCTGTTCTCACAGTGAGTACTGGGGTTCTCTTTTTCCAGTGCCTGGGCTGAGCACTAGCAGTGTCGGAGCTCCGGGCTGCAAGTCCCAGCTCTGATGAGTTACATCATTTCAGGCAAGCCACTTAGCCTTTTGTTTTTTTCATTTTCCATATCTGAAGTATGCACATGATGATGTCTGGCCTGCTCATCAGACAGGCTTGGTTTGAGGCTCAAATCATTTAATTTATGTGAAACAGCCTAGGAGTTGAGAGCAGAGAACAAAGGGAAAACACTTCAGGCTTAAACGGACAGCCTGAGCTGCTGGAGGGAGAAAAGTGGGGTTGGAAATGCCTCCAACAGGGCTCTCGTGAAAGTGGAAGGGTAGGGCAAGCAGAGAGGCCACGCTGGGTGGTGCCATAGAACTCAGACCTGTGGTTGAATCCTGTTGCTACTGTGGGCTTAACCTCTGAGTCTCAGTGTCACCATCCGTGCATGTGAGCCTGGGCGTGACAGCGCTTCCCATTTGTGTCATGGGCTGAACTGATACAGACTTGGATCCTCTGTTGTATAAAACCTTTTCCGAGTTCTTCATGCCCTTAAAGGTGAAGGTAGAATAGGGAAAAGACAAAATATTGTGACAATTTCCATATTAGACATGTTGTAGGAACTATCATGGCCACAGTGCAGAAAGGGGTTTAGAGCTTTGGAAAGGGGTTGGACATACAGATGGAGATTTTAGGGTGGCCTTAGAGGTGGTTCAGGAGCATTCATTCACTCAGCAAGCATTTACTGAGGACTTAATAAGTGTAGTAGGATGATGTGTCTCTAGGCCAGGAGATAACAGTGGTGTGTGGGAGAAATTCAGTCCCTCCCCTTGCTATCGAGAAGACATAAACCATTACATAATAGTGTGGAGTGTGTGGTGACAAGTGCCAAGAGGAGGTTAATATGGGAAAGGGACAGCTTTGTCGCTGGGCATCCTGGGTGGAGGCTGCCGTGTTCTCTCCTGCTCTGATCTCAGGGGCACGGCCTGTGGGCACCACTCCCAGGTGGCTGCACCTGCCCATCTCTGGCAGTCAGGTTTCCTCATCCAGGCCTCCGTTTCTGCCTGAAAGATGAAGGGAGAGCATGACCACACATCCCTCCTGTCTCTAATGGGAGGCAGTGAGGCTGGGCAGTTTTGATCTCACAGGGAGGGGACAGTCTCCTGCCTGGACCTCTGTTCTGGCCCCTGGCTCTGTGTGTGTGTGTGTGTGTGTGTGTGTGTGTGGCTGTTGGCATGGAGACCGTGGCAGGAGCGGGAGGTGGGTCTGGCTCCGAGTGCTTGAAATGCAGACTTCATTTGGCAGGACTTTCTGTGACTCCGTATATTATCTTCACAGCTCCCAGTTTCATGGGACATTTGTGCAGATGAAATTGATCAGCAGCAGGAGGAAAATAGCCGTTGCCTAGGCAACCAGCTGATGACTCATCTCGGCTTTGAGGCAGCCAAAGTCATGAGACTGCAGTAATTTTCCAGATGCTTCCCCACCCTCCTCTATTTTTCTCTGCTTCCCACTGCCCAGCCTTCATGGCTTTCTCTGCCCTGCACTCTGCCCATCTGGGTCCTGAGCTCTCCGGAGTGAGAGTCCCAAGCCCCGCCCTGCTCCTATGTCTGTGACTTGATCTGTTGCTCCCATCCCTTTCCTGGCTGCACAAATCTTGCTGCCATAGAGTCCCCAAAGGGGGAACTTGTGCTTCATCAGAAAAGCCTCACATGAGGCTAACACCTTTCCTTTTAGCCCCTGCCTGGGTCCCGGAGATCTGCAGCATGTTCCTTAGAGGAAAAGGCCTCTTTTGGGCCTACCCAAGCACAACCAGGTCAATGCTGTTCAAAACACAGCATCTCTTTTGGCGGGGGTTGGCCATCTTCTTGTGCTACCTTTCTGCGCTCTTCATCTGAGGTCTAATTTTCCAGGTTCTTCTTAGTTATCCATTGTAATCCTTCCTACAGTGATAGACGCTTACGCCAGTCCCTGGTAATGACATTTTCACTGTAATCAGGGACTTTGGGAGGTAGAGTGTTTCAAGGCCCAAAGGAGAAAGTCTTGAGTTAGCCTATCACATACAGATGGAAACAGTGGGGCTTGGGTGTTGGGCCATGTCTGAACATTCTGTATCCTGTTCCTATGCTGCTTCCGACTTTAACAAAATTCATGCTGGATGTGTGTTGGTGCCTCCATTCTGTTTCCCATTCCCATCCGTATGTGCTCCATTCCCACACATGCATGAGCACACACACGCCTCACTTTGAACAGCAGTGGCAGCTGATGGGGAGCGTCAAGCTCCCAGTGACAAAGGCTGCTCTGTCTGCTTACTTTTTGTGGAGGTGGGCCAAGTGTCTGCTATGTGCAGTAGGCAAGGGTCTCAAAGTAGCATATGGTCAGGAAGGAATAAAGTCAAACAGATACATGCCTTTGTGGGAATGAGGCATAGAGGTTGGGAGGATGGTCCTAGGTATGGTTGCTCCTCAGAGTTTTACCCTTTGGGGCCCTGGACTGCTTTGTGCCTTTTTTTTTTTTTTTTTTTTTACAGGCAGAGTGGACAGTGAGAGAGAGAGACAGAGAGAAAGGTCTTCCTTTGCCATTGGTTCACCCTCCAATGGCCGCCGCAGCTGGCGTGCTGCGGCCAGCGCACCGCGCTCGTCCGATGGCAGGAGCCAGGAGCCAGGTGCTTTTCCTGGTCTCCCCATGGAGTGCAGGGTCCAAGCACCTGGGCCATCCTCCACTGCACTCCTGGGCCACAGCAGAGAGCTGGCCTGGAAGAGGGGCAACCGGGACAGAATCCGGTGCCCCGACCGGGACTAGAACCCGGTGTGCCGGCGCCGCAAGGCGGAGGATTAGCCTGTTGAGCCACGGCGCCGGCCTGCTTTGTGCCTTTTTAATGGCATCAGTTGGCTCAAGTCTATGAGGTCTATTTCACTGGTGGTTCCCTTGTCTTACCATGTTGTCACTCCACTGTGGGGTGACCAGATGGCACTACCACCTGCCACAGAGATGTATGTTTCCTCCATCCTGCCCCAAAGAGAGTGAGCTCTTAGGCACACATTGTGGCTGCTCTGTCTTGGGCAGCTTCATGGACTGAAAGAAGCTGGAGGGCACGACTTCCCAGGCTCTCTGAACTTTTCAATACAGAAGCACATGAAACTCCTGGGACATAGAAGACCACCAGCTGTCCAGAGTGCGCACTGCTCTTAAAGCAGCCTGACAGCTGTTGTCCCATGGGCTTGTGTGCCCAGGCATGCACAGCTGCCTGTCCCACATGGAAGCCTATCTGGCTTGTGAGCATGTTTTATATTCATTTACTTATTTGTTGAGCAATTCCTTCATTCAACAAAGGTGAGCTGACTTCCCTGTGGCATGTTAGACCCCAGGACAGTCTCTGCCAGCATGGCACTGTGGTCTACAAGGCAGGCAGAATTACTCTTAGAACAAGCAAAAGGGCTGTGGGCAGAACAGCAAGGAGTTGTGAGACCCTGGGACACTGGAGGTGGCAGGCAGGGGTCAAGGAAGTACAGGGGTGGCCTCCTTGGGGAAGATGACATGGAGGCCAAAGAATGGAACTTGCTGGACCAGGAGAAGTGGGGGTGAGAGGGAAGAGCATTCCAACAGAGGGAACAGAATGAGTAAGAAATTGTCCTGAGGTCATGGGGACCACAGCAGGTCTGGGAGAGGGAGAGGAGGCCAATGAGGCTTGAGAATCCATACAGGGAAGGGGACACAAGAAGTAGGAGATGGGGCTGACAGGACATTGCCGTGGAGGCATCAATGGACCCTCAGAGTAGCTCAGATCAGGGAGAAATGAGGATTTCTCCCCCCCATCACCTTCCTCCCCTTTCATCTATTTTTTTTTTTTTTTTGGTGGTGGTGGGGAGGGAGTGATCTACAGCTAATTTGGTCTTTCTCAGAAGTCCCATCTGCTGAGGAGCAAAAAATTTCACTTTCAAAGCTTAGTGTGTAGTAAAAATAGAAAGTCTTTTTGAGTCAATATGCTCAGATTCAGCTACCCTAAGCTGCAACTCTTCAAAATGGCTTCTAAGAATGTTGGGCAGTGTTTTGCTTACTTGGCACTTGCAACAGCAGTGACAAAAGGGACCTTGAGCCCTGCAGTGACCTGGACTGTCCCCCTGCCTCTTCTGGTCTCCGCAGCACTGTCTCTTGTCACCCAGGCCACCAGTTGCATCACTGTTGGTGGCTGCAGTATTCTACTGGTGTACCTTGCAGCCAGCCTCTCAGTCCGTGTCTCTTTCTCTGTCTTCTCCCACCCCCGAAGTTGGCCAGAGACTAGCAGCTGCCCCTGGGCTGGTCTGACTTTGCCTGAGCTCCTGCTGTGTGTCCATCATATCCACCAAGTGATCTTCATCTGAGCATCCACCTGAAGCTTGTGAAATACGTTTTTCTGATGCCTGCTGCTGTGTATCTCAGCAGACTGCTGGCTGTCAGCTCACAGGGACTCCTGGAGGCTGGGTGTTTTGTGTTCTGCCACAGTTCGGCAAGGGGAAGCTTCTTGATATTAAAGGGAACTCCATAGTCTGGGCATTCAGCCTTGATTCTGGATTAAGCCACAAGAGAAGAGGAAAAAAAATCAGAAAATCTCTTGCATAACAGTAACACAAAAAATTCATGTTGAAGGTAAAAAATATGCATATGAACTACTCCTTCCAGCCCCTTTGCATTTTTCCTTTATAGTCCTAATCTTTCCCTGAGCAGATGGAATACCTCTAGCCATCTAGGGTGAAATTTACCTTTTTGGGAAGGCAAAAGAGAAGAGTGTGTGGGGCATGTGTATGTTTCAAAATAGAATTCCTGCTACTATGCTATTATAAGGATTTTGTGTGCTTTTCCCAGGGACCCCTGGAAAGTCATTGAAATATTTTTAGCAAGGGAATGATAGATTCAGATCTGCATTTTTATAAAGATCAAGCAAATGCTGTAGAGAATGGATTAGATGGGGCAAGCCACAGGCAGGCAGATTGGGCAGTGGTGGTGGCAGAGGCGATAACTAGAGACACTTGCAAGATGTTTAGGTGATTTAGGGATAGGCAGTGGAGATGGGCCAGATGTGGGGTTGAAGGAGAAGTAGGTATCCAGAAAGAACTGCAATTTGTGTGACTTGAGACATTTTGGGAGTCTTTACTGAGAAGGGAAATAGTAAGAGATCCAGCTTTAGAGACTGGTGAAGGATGACACCTCTAGTAGGATATAGTTTAAAGTATCTATGAGAACCCAAAACAGGGATTCCTGGAGCCCATTTCTGCTGCTGTAACAAATAGCACAGGCTGGGTGGTGTCTGGAGGCTGAGAAGTCTAAGACAAAGGCACCGGCAGATTTGATATTTGGTGAGGGCTTCCACTGTCCGATTCATAGATGGCACCTGCTAGTTGTGGCCTCCTATGGTGCAAGTGGGCAAGGCAACTCTCTGGGGCCTCTTCTCCAAGGGCACTAATCCCATTCCTGAGGTCCTACCCTCCTGACTCAATTCACCCACAATGGCCCCACCTCTAAATACCATCACATTGGTGATTAGTTTTTTTAAGATTTATTTATTTATTTGAAAGGCAGAGTTACAGAGAGGCAGAGGCAGAGACAGAGGCAGAGGCAGAAAAAGAGAGAGAGAGACAGAGAGGGAGAGAGAGAGAGAGGTCTTCCATCCACTGGGTCACTCCCCAAATGGTCTCAATGGCCAAAGCTGGGCTGATATGAAGCCAGAGCCAGGAGCTTCCTCCGGGTCTCCCACGTGGGTGCAGGGGCCCAAAGACTTGGGTCATTTTCTACTGCTTTCCTAGGCCATAGCAGAGAGCTGGATTGGAAATGGAGTAGCCTATGGCCGGCGCCGTGGTTCAACAGGCTAATCCTCCGCCTTGCGGCGCCGGCACACCGGGTTCTAGTCCCGGTCGGGGCGCCGGATTCTGTCCCGGTTGCCCCTCTTCCAGGCCAGCCCTCTGCTGTGGCCTGGGAGTGCCGTGGAGGATGGCCCAAGTGCTTGGGCCCTGCACCCCATGGGAGACCAGGAAAAAGCACCTAGTACCTGGCTCCTGCCATTGGATGAGCGCGGTGCACCGGCCGCAGCACGCTGGCCGCAGCGGCCATTGGAGGGTGAACCAACGGCAAAGGAAGACCTTTCTCTCTGTCTCTCTCTCTCACTGTCCACTCTGCCTGTCAAAAAAAAAAAAAAAAAAAAAGGAAATGGAGTAGCCTAGACTAGAACTGGTACCCATATGGGATGCTGGCACCGCAGGCAGAGGATTAACCTATTGTGCTGCAGTGTTAGTCCCAAAAGAACAATTTCTTACAAATGCAGAATAGTATTATTTTCAAGTACATATAGAATCTACAGAAATTCACCCAATACTGGATGGAAAAGGTAAACTTATACTATATCAAGGAACTGTATTTATACAGAATCAGACCACAATATAATTTTGCTATACATAAATACAAAAATGATAACTAAAAATTCCTATTTATTGGAAAACTAAAAATACACTTCTGCATTATTTATGAGACAAAGAATTGGAATTTACAAAGTAAAATGATAATGAAAATATGACACATGATTTTGCAATATAGTTAAAGTAATATCCAAAGAAAGATATTCTTATAGCCAAGAATGTACAAAAAATAGCAGAAACAAATCTCCTCTAACAGAAGTAAATAAACTATAATAGTAACAAAATATGTTGGCTGGCGCCGCGGCTCACCAGGCTAATCCTCCACCTTGTGGTGCAGGCACACCAAGTTCTAGTTTCAGTCGGGGTGCCGGATTCTGTCCCGGTTGCCCCTCTTCCAGGCCAGCTCTCTGCTGTGGCCAGGGAGTGCAGTGGAGGATGGCCCAAGTGCTTGGGCCTTGCACCCCATGGGAGACCAGGAGAAGCACCTGGCTCCTGCCTTCAGATCAGCGCAGTGCGCAGGCTGCGGTGGCCATTGGAGGGTGAATCAACGGCAAAAGGAAGACCTTTCTCTCTGACTCTCTCACTGTCCACTCTGCCTGTCAATAAATAAATAAATAAATAAATAAATAAAATGCATCAATAGAAAGGATTAATTAAGCTGAGAGTCAATTCTTTGAAGACTAACAAAGTTGATATACTTTGGCAACACTGATCAAGGGAAGAAAACAGTCAAGGTATAAATAATCAGTGTCAAGAATAGAAAAGAAGACATCACTACAGATCTCACAGGTATTATAAAGAAAATAAGAATATGATGATCAATTTGTGCCAGTGAACATAAAATTGTTTAAAATAGATGAATTTCTGGACAAATATGAGTAGTCATTTCAGGGGGGCAGCAGTCATTAGGAACTTAGTCTCTATCATGCTGCTTTAAATGTTTAACTTCAGTTATCTACTTCACCTTCAAGCATGGCTGTTCAAATGCTAGGTATCATATTCATATTATGGTATTAAGGAGGAAGGAATTAAGAGTATTATATTCTTCCTGTTTAAGAATATTTCCTGGAAGTTTGACATGACACTTTTGCTTACTTCTCATTGGCCAGAATTTAGTTAGATGGCCTTCCTTAGCTGCAAGGGAGGCTAGTAAATATAATCTTTCTCTGCTTGGCCATTTATTTGGGTAAAATTTGCAAATTGTATTAAGAAAGAAGGTTCCTCTCTGCTACTGATGCATATATTCCTGTAGACCCAGGAATTGTTTTGGCCTTGAGATAGACTGCCATTCTTTCACCCAAAAAGGTCCCTTACTAAATGATGGGATTCCAGCAGCAAGTGACTATGGGGTGGTCTGTGTGTATTGAGGTCTTAGATGTTGAAAGGAGAACATGATTCCTAACCAGATCTCTCATATCAGGGAATTATTTCTTCCTTAATTTAACAAATAACTATTGAGTTTATGAATATTATAGGAACTGTTCTAGATGTTTGGGAAAGAGCAGTTGACAAAATGGAAACATCTTGTCTTTCCTAAAGCTATGGAGAAAAAGAAAGCAGAGAAGGGGATATACAGTGCTGGAGGTTGGGAGTGATTTACAAATTTTAATGGAATGGTCAGGAAAGACCTTACTAAAAAACTGACCTTTGAGTAAGGACTTTAAGGTGATGGGTAGAAGGACATTGCATAGAAAGTAAATATCAAGGGTATTCCTGATACCCATTCTTTAGCCACCTCTAATTTCCCAGAGATGACCTCATAAGTGAGGGAAGAAAGGGATTCAGAGAGAAAAGTATTGGCAAAGTGAAGGTGACAGGACCTGGGAGAAGAAATAGAGGCACAAATAAGATTTTGGACTTCATGGTGCAAATATTCTAGCCTAGTGTTGGCTCAGGGAAAGAATAAAGTCATTGCTAAGAAGACATTTTGTTTTATAGTAGTTTATTCATTTTTAAAAACCATTTATTTGAAACACAGAGTGACAGATGTTGGAGGGAGGGAGAGAGGGAAGGGGGGAAGAGAGAGAGAGAGAGAGAGAGAGAGAGAGAGAGAGAGAGAGAGAGAGAGAGAGAGAGAGAGTTTTTTGTTTTTTTTCCCCATCTGCTTGTTCACTCCCCAAATGGCCACAATACATAATAGTCAGTTCTGGGCCAGGCTGAAGCCAGGAGCCTGGGACCCCATCGGGATCTCCTGTGTGGGTGGCAGGGGCCCAAGCATTTGGGTCATCTTCTGGTGTTTTCTGAGGCACATTGGCATGGAGTTGGGTGGGAAGCCGAGCAGCCAGGACTCAAATCAGTGCTCTGACCTGGGTATATATTACTAACAGCACTCACCCACTGTGCCACAATGCTGGCCCCATCTTTTTTGATTTTTATAGTCATTTATGCATTAAATAAAAATGCAAACCCCATAGAGATCTTTATCCCCACCAACTTTGCAGAATTGTATTCATTAATTTTTTTCTTTGAAGCTTCCTTATGCACATGCCTCTTTTTTCAATTCATAAAAGCCTTGATGGAGCCCAGATATGAGTCCTACAGTGAAGCAACACCTCCTGAGTCTGGTGAGCCAGAAGCTGAAGTGACAGAAGGTGAAGGTGACATGGTGTTGATTTCTACAGAAAACCTATGAAGAATAGTTCTGGGCGTTCACCTGCATGAGGGGGTTGATGACTGCTAAGGGTATGGTGGAAAATGGAGGATTCGAGTAGTTCAGTTCCAAGCTTGGGGCTTCCAAACAGGAGGGGCTGGGATGAAGACAGCATGAAGAACCCATTTTCCATCATGGCCGGAAGCTCTGGTAGAAGGGCAGCAAACAGTGGCACAAAAGGGAAAGAAGTCCCCATTAAAGACAACCTTATCAACACGAAATCATTTTTTACTCATTCACTTCAAGAGAAAAGCCTTAGTAAAATTAAACCTTTATAGCTCAATCCTATTCCAAAAAAGCTTCTCTGCATTTCCAACAAGTGTATCCTCTCTACTGCAGATTTGGGTTGGTTCTGGAACTCAGACTCCTTTTTGGAAAGTGCTGAAGTCCCAAGGCAAGAGCTTTGGGTGACTGAGCACTTTCTTCGTGCACCTGCTCTGCTACTTCCCCTTGACATCCCAGAGCCCTTGGACACCAAGCTGATGGTTTCCATGGGTCCTGTAACTGGTGTTCTTTAGACGAGTTGGTATTGCTTCAGCTCCTTCAGCTTTGACTCCAGGTGTCTGTGGCCTAGGTTTATTTTCATGTTTTCAGACTCACTACCAGGAGGGTATTGGATTTCATTCTTATCTCTGTTGTAAAGTTGTAGACTCCCCAATACCAGGAGCAATGGATCCTTGTGTGTTTTTTCTCTTCTTGTCTGTCACGTACTGTGACAGACCACTGGGTCTTTTTGATAGGAAATCTTGTTATGTTTCAAGGTACTGGGTGTATTGTTTGCATCCTCTAAGTACAGGAGACTAAGTATTAGGGGCTCCCTAGTGCATAGATAAGGAACCCACACACAGGGCTGGACTGGACAAAAAGTATGGCTGCCTCAAAAAGATACCCCTCATTCAGGTCATGAGATACAGGGGCTGACATGTAAGGTACTGGAATGGTGACCTGGTGCCGTCCTGGTGATGTGCAGCAGGTGCCCCATGAAACATGGCAATGGATCTTGGAATGCATGCACTGTGGTCAATTACATGAGGGTCCAGTAGTTGGAAGTTTTTAAGGTGCATGCTGTTGGCTGCCAGGATTATGTGACCAGACTGCAGAAAGGTGTGGCTGTTTCAGCCAGTAGATTCTTACTGTGAAGTGTAACGAAAACCAGTGGAAAAGTCCAAGCTACGTAGCCCCATCTCAAAGGAAGGAAGCAGCAAAAGGGCTCCAGACAAGGCAGCTGCATCTTATTTGACCGTGAACAGGACCGTTTGTGCCCATAACCCATCTTCTCCTCCCTTCCTTCTTTTTTGCTTCCTCCTAAGATACTAATTGACAATGCCAATATTTTATGTTCACTTGTATGCTGTGCTTCTTTATACTTCCTCGTAAAAGGCTAACTTTTATAATTTTCCTTTGGGGAATGAGTGAGATAGAAAAAGAGTAAACCAAATATAAGAAGGCTTCCAAATGTTGTGGGAAATGTACATTATCTTGAACTTTGTTTCTTTTGAATTTATGTTTGAGAGTAAGAGAGCCATAGCTCCTATCCACTGGTTCATTACCCCAGATGTGCAATGGCTGGGACTAAGCCCAGGTTGAAGCTGGGAAACTCAGTTCAGGTCTCCCATATGGGTGGCAGACTGCCTTACAGGGTGTACATTATCAGGAAGCTGGAGTCAGGAGCCAGGACTATATCTCATGATATGGGTGTCCTAATTGGCTTTTTAACCACTAGGTCAAATGTCCACCTAGGGCATTATTTTTAACTTAATTTTTCCATGGAACTTTTGAAGTCCTTGAGAACAAACTATCTTAAAAAAAACCTGCAGAGCATTCAAAACAAACACTTACTGAGACTTGTATGATGCGTGTCTGGACAGGGCTGTTAAACCTATTTACCAGGTCAATTTGACTGGGAAGGGAGTGCGCAAAGGGTCTGTTTTGTCTTAATCATCTGGAACAACCTTGCACAATGTTTAGTTCCTTGTCTAAATATTCCTTATCTATTCCCAGAACATCCTTCTTAAAATTAATCAGTAGCTTTAAAGCATAGCCCATCTCTAAAGGTATCTGTAATCAATCATGTTCAACAAGCAGGAATCTCCAAGCTGTGAGGAATTTGCTCCTGATTTAAAGACTGCCTGTTTGGGCCAAGCCAACATGTTTACTGTACAGTGATAGGGGAAAATGCACTGTCATGGAATGCAGACATTCTGACTAGAATTTGGTCACTTTGGGACATTTCCCAGGACTCATTACAAGTCACTGGCTTGTGTCTCCCAGGTCCAGACGACTTGTGTCCCGCCCTGCATAAACCTCAAATGAGTCTTTTTGCAGTCTGTCTGTTTCCATCACTAACATTCCCTTGTATGTGAGCAAATGCCTGTCAGCTCTCTAGTCAATGACAGTCTGGGGTGGCACTGGGTGTGTACCAAGGACCACAGGACTTGAGTCAGGAAACCCGAGTGCCTTGTTTGTTGTGTGATCCTGACCAGTTTGCTTCCTTCTCTAGGGCTAATGTCCTCAGCTGCAGATTGAGAGCCCAGGAAACACAATTTCCAATTTTCTTCCAAGAATATCTTCCAATCAGACAGCCCATGATGTCTTCTATGTGAAATGACAGGGATGTACAGGAGAAGCAGTGCACTGGAAATCACACATCCTCAAGTCTAACTAAAATTCACTTTTGCTCTTCCTCCCCCAACCCCTCCCTTTCAACCACTGCATTTCCAAAGTCTTGAGTTGCAATCGTTTGTTTACTTGTTGGTCTCTACCTCTAGACTGGGATCTTTCACAGGGCAGGGTCCGCCTCTTTCTCACCTGTGTTTCCTCAGCAGCTTATGCAAAGCCCAGCACACAGCTCCAGTGCTCTAAGTGTGGGTGGGCTGGTGGGCTCAACTAAAGCAGCAGAGGTTTCATGGTGTATGTGGTTGTCACAGGGGGAGGCAATGTGAGAAAGCATGGGTTTGACATACTTGGGTTCAAATCTGTCTTGAGCCATTTTCTAGTTGTGGGCCTTGGACAATTTTACTCTGAGTCTCTATTTCTTAATTTTAACAGGGACTTAGTGGATTCTTCCTGGTGAGGTTATTATGAAAATTAAGTAAGATAATTTATGCTATGCACATCTCAGAACACCTGACACATGGAAGCTGCTCCTTTTAGTGCTGTGCTGTGTTGGTCCTGTGGCCACCATGCTACAGGTTCAAAGCAAAGGCAGGGGAGATTAGCAATTTGATTGCTCATCCATTACAAAATATATAGAGGTACTTTGGTCTGCATTTTGTAGGGGGTATATTAATTTTTGGCTCCATTTGACCACTGACCTCAGAACTAAGCAGACTTTCAATTGGCGGTCTTGTCAGCTGAGTCCTGCAGTGACAAGTAGGCAATAAAGAATTTTCTGTGTCTGTGCAGAGAGGTGCAGTGCAGGTTTGCTGCAGTGAGTCTGCAGGCAGACAGTCTGGCTGTGGGAGGGAGACTGTTAATATATTAACACAGCAGGCCTGGGAAGGGCACCAGAACAACATTGGCTTTCGGCTTAAAGCTGACTCTGTCATTCTCCTTGGGCCCTTCCCACACCAATTAGAAAAGTGCTGTCAGAGGAGTCGCGGGGACTGCTCCCCAGTCTCTGTGGTCTCTGTGACTTAGGACAAGGGGCATTGCCTACAGGTGACTGCCTCTATAGAACTCCCTTCTATCTGCAGAAGAGGGAAAGTAAGAGACAGGGAATTATGAAAGGGAAGGCATTCATGTTTACTACCAGGGTCATAAAAAATTGTTTAATTTATTTGAAAGGTGGAGAGACACAAAGAGAGACATACAGACAGAGATCCTCTATCCAGTGGTTCATTCCCCAAATGTCTGCAATGTCTGGGGCTGGGCCAGGCCAAACCCAGGTGCCAAGAACTCAGTCTGGCTCTCCCACATGTGTTGCAGGGACCCAAGCACTCGCACCATCATCTGCTGCTTCTCAGGGCGTGCATTAGCAGAAAATTGCTGTCAGGAGCACAGTGGGGCTTCAGCCCGGGCTCTCTGATATAGGATGTGGATGTCCCAAGTGTGGTCTTAACTACTAGGCCAAAGGCCAGACCCCAAATCTGAGACTTTCTGAGTCAAGATCAGTATTACTTGATGTTGGGGTTTAAATATATAAACAGATGAATTTCTAACCCTCTGGTTGAGTTTGTTTTATTAGATGAATTTCTAACCCTCTGGTTGAGTTTGTTTTATTATTATTATTTTTTTGGTAAGTAAATTTTTTCTCCAAAAGAAATAAAATTATAGGAAATTAAAAAAATTTAGTTTTTCTGTCCGAATGTCATAATAATTGTCTTAAATAATTATAATAGTAGTTACATATGTTAAGTACTACACTAAGTGCTTTCTATATATAACAACATCTCTTATTTATTTATTTTAAAGTTACAGTTACACAGAGAGAGAGGAGAGGCAGAGAAAGGGGGAGAGAGAGAGAGAGAGAGAGAGAGATCTTCTATCCGCTAGTTCACTCCCCAGTTGACCCCAATGGCTGGAGCTTTGCCAGTCCAAAGCCAGGAGCCAGGAGCTTCTTCCAGGTCTCCCCCATGGATGCAGGGGCCCGAGGACTCAGGCCATCTTCTACTGCTTTCCTAGGCCATAGCAGAGAGCCGGATAGGAAGTGGAGCAGCCAGGACTTGAACTGGCACCTATATGGGATGCTGGCAATACAGGTGGCAGCTTTATCTGCTATGCCACAGCACCAGCCCCATATCTCTTATTTTTAAAACAATCTTATTTTTACTTTTAGCTAGAAACCTAAGAAAGGCCACATATTTAACTTCACCCCAATATCTTTTCTTTAACACTCTGTTTACCTAAAATGAATATTCTGCCTTCTGAGCCCTCATGGCTACATCTGCAGGCTCACTTTTGTGCCAAATGCAGTTTCAGCTGTGAGCTCAGTGTGGGAGCATAGGTGGAGAGGCTGTAGTCCATCACTATGGGTGAGTGTGCAGGGACCTTTTGTGTTTTGGTTTAGATTCAAGGTGAGTGAGGATGCAAAAGTCCTGACTGTCAGAAAGGAACGGCGGTAGAGTGCTATTCTGTAAAATTGAGGCATTGCTAGTTCTTGAAACAGTAGAGGCTCAAGGAAGCAATGGGTTTTAGAAAGCACGTAGATTAATGTATCCAAGTGGTTTTGCCATGGATACCAGAACAACGGCTCCTATGCCAGCACCTCTTCTTTTGTCCCTTGGACCTGTTTCTCCCAAGGACACCTTTTTTTTCCAAGCCCTTCTAGGTATCTTCACCAATCAACTGGGTGATGTGTGGTGCCACCCCATCCACCATTTGAGTACCCCTCTCTCCCACGTGCAGATGGGATGGTGGTGTGGGAGAGAGAAGAGGTGCCTGATGTGTGCTGACTGGGTTTCTCTCTTTCTGCCACCAACTAGTTGTGAGCCTTTGGGGAAATCAGTTCATCTTTCTGGGAGTCGATTTCCTTGTCTGCAAAATGAGGGCTTGGACCCACAGGTCTCTTGTTGCAGGAAGTTAGAGTGTTCAGAATGGGGAAAACGTGTAAGCTTTAGCAGAAAGCATGCTATTGGCATTGGGGACAGGCTTTTGGATTAATTGGGCCTGGCTTGAAGGACTGCAATCATGCCTGTGTTTGTATCATTTGAATATTGCTGCCGTCTCTCAGAGATGGAGTGCATGTCTTCATTTTTCAGATGAAGAGAGCCGAGGCAGATTTGGCCATGGGCTGACCATGGATTATTACTGCTGATTACTTAATTTGCAGGGCTAATGCATTGCCAATGAGTGGCAGCTGATGTGATGGTAGCCAGGAATAATTGCCAGCAAATGGAGAGGCCTGTCCTGTTTTGCTTTATGAAAGTGAGTCAGCCCTAGCAGAGGCTCATGCGGCTCCTAATGGATTTTGTTAAGTCTGGAGAAAAATTGGACTGTAGATCAATTGTGGCATGTTTCTTCCCAACATTTCTCACCAAAAAGGTGCTAAAATTCTAAAATGAGCAAAAATTAAAAATATCTGCTTTATTCAAGAGGGAAATTGTCTCTTACGGAGATGCTTCTCGAAGAGTATCGGCTTCTTGATTTGACTCAGTCATTTGGCCAATGAGCTCCTTCATCCACCTTGCTTTCCTTTTTCTCCAAGTCAGTTTTTAAAACATATTTATTTATATTTGAAAGGCAGAGAGAGGCTGAGGCAAAGAGAGAGAGGTCTTCCATCTGCCGGTTCACTCCCCAGATGGCCACAACAGCCGGAGCTGCACCAATTTGAAGCCAAGAACCAGGAGCTTCTTCTGGGTGTCTCACCTTAGTGCAGAGGCCCAAGGACTTGGGCCATCTTCTACTGCTTTCCCAGGCCATAGCACAGAGCTGGATTGGAAGTGGAGCAGCCGGGACTCGAACTGGCGCCCATATGGGATGTCAGTATTGCAGGCAGCAGATTAACCTGCTATGCCACAGAGCCAGCCCTTCTCCAAGTCTTTTTTACATGTTTGTTCTTAATTCTTGCTTGTCTGGGATGAAAAAATAACTTTATTTCTCTGTGTCCACCCTTCCACCTGTAAACTGAAATTGGTTTTCTGGTTTTAAAAGTGTTGCATGTTTCTGGTAGATAATTTGAAAAACATGGAGAAGTAAAAGAAGAAAATAATAATCACTCAGAATTCCACCACCTGCTAACATTTTGAAGTCTTTCTGATGTTTTTCTTGGCATATTTATTTTTTAAATTTTTTTTATTTTTACTTTTTTATTTAATGAATGCATTTTTTCCCATAGATATGACTTTAGGAATACACTGGTTCTTTCCCCCTTGTCTCTGCCCTCCTCCAATCCCACCTCTCTCTCCCATCTCCTTCTTCATTATGGTTCATTTTTAGTTTGACTTTACATACAGAGGACCAACTCCATGATAAGCATAGACTTCAACAATTTGCACCCTTGCACACACACAACATATAGAGTGCCATTTGGGAACAAAATTTGCAGTTGATTCTCATAGTACAACTCATTAGGGACAGAGGTGCTATATGGGGAGTAAGATGGAATATTTCTTAAAATAACAAAATTGGATATAGCTTAGAAGCTTTAAAAAAAAGTCATAGCGAGAGCATTTTCCATGCCTATTAAACATTTTTGGAGAGCTGCTCTGGGGACTACCACATTTTGCCGTAGGATGGTTTATGATTTGCTCTGCCCTCCTGCTTTCCTCTGGAGCTCGGTTTTGCCCCTTGTGCTCGTGAGCTGATCCTTTCTTGGCTCCCAGAGTCTGCTCTTCAGTCAGGCCTGTGCGCCTCCATCACTACAGCCACGCTCTGCGCCAGCGCCCTGCCCGTGTCTTCTCACACCTCCAGGAACACAGCGTGTCTCTATTCTTGTCTCTTATGGGCCATATCCAGAGCCCTATTTATTGACTTACATATTTTCATACTTTTAGATGTTCCTTGTTTCAGTCTCTGTTGTTTTTTTTTTTTTTTTTTTGACAGGCAGAGTTACACAGTGAGAGAGAGAGAGACAGAGAGAAGGTCTTCCTTCTGTTGGTTCACCCCCCAAATGGCCAAATGGCCACCATGGCTGGCACGCTGCGCTGATCCAAAGCCAGGAGCCAGGTGCTTCCTCCTGGTCTCCCATGCGGGTGCA
This sequence comes from Sylvilagus floridanus, assembly GCA_949820135.1. Classification (NCBI taxonomy): domain Eukaryota; kingdom Metazoa; phylum Chordata; class Mammalia; order Lagomorpha; family Leporidae; genus Sylvilagus; species Sylvilagus floridanus. The sequence continues at coordinate 129,787,994 of OX463225.1, forward strand.
GGGCCCAAGCACTTGGACCATCCTCCACTGCCTTTCTGGGCCACAGCAGAGAGATGAACTGGAAGAGGAGTAACCAGGACAGAATCCGGCACCCCAACTGGGACTAGAACCTGGGGTGCTGGCGCCGCAGGCAGAGGATTAGCCTATTGAGCCGGGGTGCTGGCCAAGTCTCTTGTTTTTATATCACAGTGTTCTGGACTGAGTTTTTGGGTGTCCCATAAATTTATATGTTGAAGTCTTAACCCCTAATGTGGGGGTGGAGCCTTTAGGGGTTAGTTCAGTCATGAAGTGGAACCTTCATGAATAAGACCAGCACCCTTCTAAGAAGAGACAGGAGAGGATGTGTCTCTTCTTTCTCTCTGCTCCCTGCCATCTAAGGATCAACTCAGAATGGTGACATTTGCAAGTCAGAAAGAGGCCCTATCAAGAACCCAGCTGGGCTGGCACCCTGACCTTGACATCTCACTCTCCAGAGCTGTGAGAAGAGTATGTCTGTTGTACAAATCACGCATCTATGGTACTATTTTAAAATAGCCCAGACTGGCTGAGCCACACAGAAAATCTAAAGCGCAGCTGGACTCCAACAATGCTCAGGCCACCACCAAGCTTCCCAGCCTCATCTGCTCTCTGCCTGCGCCCCGTGAGCTAATCTTGTATTGTGCAGGTACACTGGGCATCCTGCTCATGAGTTCCCTTCTGGCTGGCTGTCATCTGCAGTGTGATAAGTATTCATCTAAACTAGTGATAGGACTGTCAAACCTCTTCCCTGTGGCCCCACATGAAATAACGCCGATCCACTTAGTACTCTTTAAGCACAGATTAGCTAGCCATTTGTTTAGGCAGGGAATTGTTGTCTGTCGCAGCCCAGGCATCTCCGTCCTGCCTCCTGGGGTGTTGTTCCTGGTCAAGTGGATGCACTGGAGTAGATCAGGCATGCTGCATTGCCACATTTCCCCAACTGCAGTGTCTACCCTCTCGGAGCAAAAAGGGAGGTGACTTTGTCAGATCCTTATGCTTGTGAACTCACAGTTGTTCCTGGGAATCACTGCTGCCCTTTCCAGCAGATCCCTTAAAAATTACTCCCTGTGTGCAGACTTTTCTTTGTCCATTAAAAAAAAAGTGAACCTACCTGTGTTATTTACTGATGCCTGTAAAGTGGCAGAAGGAAGCTGCAGACTACGAGTCTAGGGAGAACTGGAATTGGGCTGTGGTCTTTGTAGGCATTTTCTGTGCAGAGGACTCAATTCAGTACTTTCTCTCTCTTCTGTGGTTCTTACCTAAGGTCTGATGCCCTCTCCCATTCTGCAGCTACTTGCATAGGGTGTGGTAAGCAGAAAATTGCCCCCCAAATATATGCACGTTCCACGTCCTTGACCCTATGAGTATGTTGCCTTGCAGGGGAAAAGGACTTTTCCAGTATGACTGTTTTAAAAATTTGAGATGAGGAGGCAATGTGGATTATTCAGGTAGGCACAATGCAATTATATCTGGTCCTTCAAAGAGGCAGAAAAAGGTTTGAAGATGGACGAAGGGGCCATGAATCAAGGATGCGGGCAGTGTCAAGGAGCGTAGCACTGCTGACACCTGGATTTTAGCCCTGATCCATTTCAGACATCTGATGTCCTGACCTGTGGATAACAAATCTGTGTTGTTTTAAGTCACCAAATTTGAGGTAGTTTGTCACAGCAGCACTGTGAAACCTGTAAGTAAGTGGTCAATAGTGATTTTAAATTCTTGAGATTTAAAAAAAGGCTTTAGTGACTGACTACCCAAATCTCGAATTTTGAATCCCCTTTTTGTTGCTCCTGACAAAGAGGAAGCCTATGAGCTTTGGGACTGGGGGAGAACAGTGCACTTAGAAGGAAATGGGGGAGTGGTCATATGATGAGTATCTGGCGATACAGTTATGATTAGCAGTCACTTTATGCATTTAAAGTGTATATATAGTTCAATGGTTTTTAGTGTATTCAAAGAGTTGTACATCTATTACCACAATTGATTTTGGACTATTTCCTCAAAGAAACTTTCCATCCATTAACAGTACCTCTCCATTTCCTTCTGCCCTCTCTGGTCCCTGGCTAACAATAACCTACATTCTATCCCTATATATTTACCTGTTCTAGACACTTCACATGAATGGAGTCAGAGAATATGTGGCCTTTGTGTCTGGCTTGTAAACTAACACAGTTTTTTTTTTTTTAAGATTTATTTATTTATTTGAAAGAGTTACAGAGAGGCAGAGGGAGAGAGAAAGTCTTCCATCCACTGGTTCGCTCCCTAGATGGCCACAACAGCTGGAGCTGGGCCGATCTGAAGCCAGGAACTTCCTCCGGGTCTCCCACTTGGGTGCAGGGGCCCACGGACCTGGGCCATCTTCCACTGCTTTTCCAGGCCACAGCAGAGAGCTGGATCAGAAATGGAGCAGCTGGGACACAAACCAGTGCCTATATGGAATGCTGGCACTGCAGGTGGTGGCTTTACCAGGCTATGCCTCAGCGCCGGCCCCACTTAGCACAGTTTTCAAGGCTCATCCATGTTGTAGCATGTATCAGAACTAGTCCTTTCTGTTGTTGAATAATACTCCCTTGTATTGTATGGGATTTATTTCATTTATCTATTCATCAGTTGGTGAACATTTGGATTGTTTATGCTTTTCGATTTTTAAAACTATTTATTTATTTATTTATTTGAAAGGCAGAGTTACAGAGAGGGAGAGAGATGGAAATATAGAGAGATCTTCCACCCACTGGTTTACTCCCAAAGTAGGGCTGGGCCAGGCTGAAGCCAGGAGCTTTTTCCAAGTGTCCCATGTGGGTGGCAGGTGCCCAAGTACCTGGACCATTCTCTGCTACTTTTCCAGGTGCATTAGCAGGAATCTGGATTGGAAGTGGAGCACCCAGGACCTGAACTGACACTTGTAGAGGATGCCAGCACTGCAGGTGGCAGCTTAACCTGCTGTTCCACAATGCCAGCTCCTGCATTTGGCTTTTATTGAATAACACTGTTACGAATGCTTACCTATGGATTTTTGTGTGGTGCTATGTTTTCATGTCTCTTAGGTATATACCTAGGAGCGGAATTGCTAGGGCACCTGGTAACCCTGTGTTTAACGCCTTGAGGAACTGCAAGGATTGTTTTCCAGAGCAGCCGCCCTATTTGTCCTCCCATCAATGTCTGAGAAAGCATCAGCGATAGGAACTCTTGCTGGCCTCTCAAAGTTGCATAAAGGACACAAAATGCAAAGTTGAGTGAGAAAGAGTGGTCTGGAGGTTTCTAGGAGTAAAAAAGTATCAAAAAACTTGTGCCCACGGAGTTTGCCTGGAAACTCTTGAGCGATATCTGGATTCTTTTTTCAAGAGCAACAATTCATTCTGGCCAAATTCCCTTGACAACTGACTTCAGTACATTATTTTGGTGGTTTTAGTGCTTGGTTTTCTTGCAATCTGTGTGATTATTTTGTGGTTATTTCTGAAAAATTCTGATGACTAATGCCTCAGAGAAGCTTCTTGGACCATGACACAGTGGAGCAGAACTGTGTGCCCCATCTAAACAAACATACGCCATTATTTGAAGTTAAAAACAACATCAGTTCAAGGTAAACAGCATTCTGAGGGTTTTATGAGTTTGCTGGTGCTGCCACAATAAATTAGCACAGACTGAGTGACTTAGACAACGGAGATGTATCTTCTCACAGTGCTGCAGCCTGGAGATCTGGCATCAAGACGCCGCACGGTGAGCTGCCTCTGAGGCCGCCCTCCTTGGTTTGCAGATGTGTTCTACCTGCGTCTTCACATGCCTTCCCTCTGTGTGTCTTCTCCTCTTCCTCCTCCTTTTCTTTTTGGGATTGAAAATTATTTTAAATTAACATAATAATTGTCCATATCTATGGGTATAGTGTGATATTTTGATACATGGATTAAGTGTGAAGGTCAAATCAGGGAACTAGCACACCTATCATCTTGAAATATATAGTTTTGAAATTTATAATAAGTTACAGTTAATTGTAGGTCACCCTACTATGCTACGGAGTACTAGATTTTACTAATCCTGTTTCCTAGATTTCTGTACCTGATCACCAGCTCCTATCTTCCAGCCTCTCGTAACCCCTGTTCTACTCTCTACCTCTATGAGAGAAACTTACTCAACTCCCACATACCAGTGAGAACATGTAGTATCTGTCTTTCTGTGCATGGCTTATTTCACTTAACATAATGTCCCCTGGGCCTATCCACATTGCCACAAATTACAGGATTTCATTCTTTTATGGCTGAATAGTATTCCATTTTATATATTTGCCTTTCTCCATTCATCTATTGATGGATAACTAGGCTGAATTCATATCTTGGCTATTATGAATGCTGCAATAAATGTGGGAATGCAGGTATCTTTTTAACACACTAATTTCATTTCCTTTGGATAAATACTATTTGGATTACTGGACCATAGGGTAGTTCTTTTACTTTTTTTGAGGAACTTCCATACTGTTTTCCATAATAACTATATTAACTTACTTTCTCATGAAAAACATATTAGAATTCCCCATTTTGTGCATACTAATCAGCACTTGTTATTTTTTGTCTTTTTAATAATGACCATGCCAACTGGGGTGAAATGATATCTCATTATGATTTTGATTTGCATTTCTCCAATTTGTGCTGTTGAATATTCTTTCATATACTTGTAAGTCATTTGCATGTATTTTTTAAAAAAAGTTTTATTTATTAATTTGAAAGTCAGAGTTACAGAGAAGGAGAGACAGAGAAATCTTCCATCTGCTGATCGAATTCCCAAATGACACAACGGCTAAGGCTGGAGCAGGATAAAGCCAAGAACCAGGACCTTTATCCGGGTTTCCCATGTGGGTGGCAGAGGCCCAAGCACTTGGGCCATCTTCTGCTGCTTTCCCAGGTGCATTAGCAGGAAACTAGATTGGAGTGTAGCAGCTGGAACACAAACCAGTACCCATAAATAGTGTTGGGTTTGCGGACAGCAACTTTACCCACTATGCTACGATACTGGCCACCAATTTGTATGTTTTTTGAAAAATGCTTATTCAGATGATTTTCCCGTTATCAAGTTAGATTATTTATATTTTTGTCATTGAGTTGTTTGAGTTCCTTATATATTGATTCTGAATATTGTTGGGTGAAGAGTCTGCACATTTTTTCTTGCACTCTGTAGATTTTTTTTTTTTTGACAGGCAGAGTGGATAGTGAGAGAGAGAGAGACAGAGAGAAAGGTCTTCCTTTTTGCCATTGATTCACCCTCCAATGGCCGCTGTGGCCGGTGTGCTCTGGCTGGCACATCATGCTGATCCAAAGCCGGGTGCCAGGTGCTTCTCCTGGTCTCCCATGTGGGTGCAGGGCCCAAGCACTTGGGCCATCCTCCACTGCACTCCCAGGCCACAGCAGAGAGCTGGCCTGGAAGAGGGGCAACCTGGACAGAATCTGGTGCCCTGACTGGGACTAGAACCCGGTGTGCTGGTGCCGCAGATGGAGGATTAGCCTATTGAGCTGTGGCACCGGCCTAGATTATCTCTTAATTCTATGGAGTTCTTCCTTTGCTGTGGAGAAGTTTTTTGGTTGACACATTTCCATTTGCTTATTTTTGCTTTGATTTCCTGTGCTTTTAGAGTTTTCTTAAAAATCATTGCCCATACCAGTTTCCTGAAGTGTTTCCACTGTATTTACTTCTAGTAGTTTTAATAAGCCAGTCCTGAAAAGACAAATATCGTATGTCTTCCCTGATCTGTGGTAACTAATGGAGTACCTAAAAGGTAATGTATAGGAGTGAAATTGATATTTTGAGATTTAGTGATAGTTTACAGCTTTTGTCTTGACTGTTGAGAAACAATGGCTTTTTCTTCATAGTATTTGTTGACCTCTTTACTTAGTGTAGGGTTAACTTTATAGTATAAAGTAGACTGAAAAATACATCTTTGTACAAATTAAGAGTGGGGATAGGAGAGGAAGGAAGAAGAAGGGAGGGAGTAGGGTAGGGTGGGAAGTATCACTATGTTCCTGAATCTGTATATATGAAATATATGAAATTTATATACCTTAATTCAAATTTTTAAAAGTTTTAGGTCTTATTAGATTTTCAACTATTTTCAGTTGATTTTTGTATATGGTGAGAGGTCTAGTTTCATTCTTTTACAAATGGATATCCAGTTTCCCAGTACCATTTATTTATGAGCCTGAGCTGTCTCCAATTTATGTTCTTGGTATATATGGTATGCCAGCATATGGTAAATAAGTGGATTTATTTCTAGTTTCTTTACCCTGTTCTGTTGCTGTATGTCTTTTTGTGCTAGTATCATGCTGCTTTGGTTACTATCACTTTGTAGTATATTTTGTGGCATTGTAATCCTTCCAGCTTTATTATTTTTCTCAGGGGCTTGTCTATTTTGGGGTCTTTTATGGTCCCATATGAATGTTATGGATGCTTTCCCCCCTATTTCTCTGAAGAATGTCATTGATATTTTGTTAGGAATTGCATTCAATCTGTAAACTGCTTAGGGTAGTGCAGATAATTTAGCAGTATTAATTCTTACAATCCATGAACATAGGATGTCTTTCCTTTTATGTGTGCCCTCTTCAATTTCTCCATCAAGGTTTTTTAGTTTTATTTCTAGAGATCTTTCACCTGCATGGTTAAGTTTATTCCAAGGTATTTGTTTTCTTTTCATTATTGGTGTATAGAAGCACTATTGTTTTTGTATGTCTATTTTGCAGTTTTCAGCTTTACATAATTTATCAATTTAATGTCTTCTTTTTATAAAATATGTAATGACAATGTGATTTCCTCCTTTCCAATTTGAATGCCCTTTACTTTTTCTTCCTTGTTTTTTTTTTTTTCTGGCGAGGAAGTCTGTACTATGTTAAATAAAAGTGATAAAAATGAGCATCCTTGTCTTGTTCCCGATCTTAGAGAAAAAGCTTTCAACTATTTCCTTTTCATTGTGATGTTAACTGTGGCCTTTATTGTGTTGAGTAATGTTCCTTATAAACCTGTTTTATTCAGAGTTTTTATCATGAAGGGGGCAGGCATTTAGTGTAGTGGTTGAGCTGCTACTTGGCCCCCACTTCCCATATCAGAGTGCCTGGGTTTGAATTCTGGTACTGTTCCTGACTGCTAATGTGTACTGTGGGAGGCAGAAGATAATAGCTGAAGGGACCGAGTCTCTGTAACCTGTGTGTGAGACCTAGATTCAGCTTGCAGCTCCCAGCTTGGCTTGTCTGAACTCTGGATTTTGGGGAGTGAACCTGCAGATGAAAGATATCTGTCTTTGTCTCTCTATCTCCCTCTAATATAATACTATAATAATAATAATATAAATATAATAGTATCATAAAAGAAGTAAATATCATAAAGGAATGTTGAACTTTATCAAATGCTTTCTCTCATTTATTTAACACCTGATGTTTGTCCTTCATTCTGTTAATGTGATTTATCATGTTTATTGATTTCCATATTTTGAGCTCTCTTTGCATCACTAGATTAAAGTCCACTTCTAATCTACCACACGTATGAGAAATTATACTATCCCACCCTTATGATTTCATGCAACCTTAACTACCTCTTTAAAGTCCTCCAAATACAGCCGTGTTTTGAGGTACTAAAGATTAGGACTTAAGCATACGAAGTTTTTTTTGAGGGTACATAATTCTGCTCGTAACAAAACTCATTATCATAAAATTGTACTTACTATACCAGAAGGGACTAGGTTAGTATGGAAGAACATTTATATATATATATATATATATATATATATATATATAAATATATATATATATATACTATTCATATTGTATGTCTTTGTATGTGCCTCAGATTCCTTTTTTTTTAAGATTTATTTATTTAAAAGGAAGAATTAGAGGAAGTGACAGAGAAAGGGTGGGGGGGGGAGAAGAGAAGAGAAGAGAAGAGAAGAGAAGAGAAGAGAAGAGAAGAGAAGAGAAGAGAAGAGAAGAGAAGAGAAGCGGATATCCTCCATCTGCTGGTTCACTCCCCAAATGGCTAAAATGACCAGGGCTGGGCCAGTCCAAAGATAGGAGCCTGGAACTTCATCTGGGTCTCCCATGTGGTTGGTAGGGGCTGAAGCACTTGGGCCATCTTCTGCTGCCTTCCCAGGCACATTGGTAGGGAGCTGGATTGGAAACAGAGCAGCTAGGACTTGAAGTGGCACTTGATGGGATGCTGTGTCACAGGCGGCAGCATAATCCTCTGTACCACAGTGCTGGCCCCTCTCAGAATCTTAATGAACATGACCCAATATTTATTCTTGGTGCAGGAACATCTTTCAGGATAATATGACACTTAGTGTAGGCCCCAGGAAGAGTTAAGTGGATGCATTTTTAGTTGCCCTTTCTACCTTTACTCAGTGAGAGGTTGGTATACCCTTTCTATCAGAATCTGTTCACAGTACCCGCAACTTATTCTCACTATAATACAAATGTCTGCTTTATGTTTCATTTTGCCAGAATCTCCAGCCCTAAGCCTAGGAATCCTGCTTTGAAGGAATTTTAGGGACCAGAGGATAAAGAAGGCATTTTCTGAAGTCCTCTATCAGACCTATGGGTATCACCCCACTTGGACCAATGGTGACTCACCCTTTCACAATGTCAGTCTTGCTTAGAACTCAAATTAACGCACTTACTTAAAATCAAGTCCAACTTCCAGAGATAGATATCATGCAACAACAACAACAAGATTCCTTAGCCCTATTTTCACATATCTGTGTTGCTCGTAACGACGATAAAATCTTTAACATGAGTCAATACATGCTGCCTCCCATTTTCAGTTTTCTTAGGTTTTTATCTGCCTCCTGCATGTACCCAAGAACTGACCTAGCAACTCTTGAGTGTTGACACTGTTAGGAGTGATCAGCTTGGCTTGGAGTAGGGTCAGGAACTGGCTTTCATGCTGGATTCCTGTCTACAAAACTGGTGCTGTCAATCATGTTGGCTACAAATTCCAACATCAAAAGGACTCGCTTGCCTGAAGAAGATGCGCGCTGTTAAGTTAGGGCAAGAAATGATAGCTAAGGATGAAAGCCTGAATATATTTGATCCTCACAATTTCAGTGACTGGAGTAATGACTGGCAGTCTTTGTTGTCTCTTCCCCTCTCATCGCTGAAAATGTGTCTGATTCAACGGGAAAGTCCTTCAAATTCTATATAAAAGAATTTGTCAGAGCTTTTTGAGTGTATAAAGGCCTCATTGGTTCTGTAAGAGAAAATAATAAGAATCTTTGTATTCTGGAAAATGTGCTCAGAAGCATAATAATTGAGGAGGAAAAATGGAAAAATCTCTTCAGACGGTTCTAATCTCACCAATATTAAATTTTGTCTCAGAAAGTGAAGTCTGGCAACGAACACATTTTAGGTAGAAATGATTTTCTTGCCCAGCTCTAGAGACAACTTCATAGTGAAAGGCTGAGATTCACTTAATGAAGGTCTAAACCTCCATCTCTTATGTTATGAAACTCTTCAAGATTTATAATCCTCATCTATATAAAGAAGTCAATATGTCGCTTGTTACTGTTATGACATAATAACATAATATAATAGAAAAAGCCTGTAAAAACCAGCACATAATTATCAGATTACTTTCCCTTGGTTCCAGATCTCTTAAAAAAAGAAACCCAATTCTTATTATGAGCCTTTTGAAGAGTAGAAAGAATACTGAAATTAACATTCATTTATTCCTCATTTATATTTAATAATTGCCAACATTTATTATATTTACCTAATCTCTTTTTAGTTGTGTGTTTTTCTGGCTAGAGAATTTGAAGTAAATTACAGATAAAGCATTATTTTAACTCACATTATTTATTATATATCTTCAAAAAAGAAAACATTCCTCTATAATGACAGTATCATTTTAATCTAACAAAATTAATAATAGTTTTCTAATATAAGCTCAAAGTTAGTCTGTATTCAAATTTCACAGTGATTTCCCGAAGGCTTTCAAAGCTGCCTTGTTCAAACAAGATGCTAATTTACCCTGTTATCAGGGAGCTCCGTTTTCCCTTTGCTGCTCACTTACAGGCTGGCCTGGTTCTGCTGTTTGCCAGTCAGCAGAATTCGAATTCCCAGCAAGTCAGCACAGAAACATAGTTTAAGCTAACTCATTATGTAAACTTAAACAGATTAAATCCTCACAGTGATTGATGACTCACATCTTTCCAGAGATTGACTGAAGCCTTGAAGTTCTAGTCTTGGGTGCATTTCAGTGAGTTCACAGGTGGCTAGTTATCTGAAGGGACGGAAGATGACTAGTGATAGGGGGTCTGGAGGAATGCAAAGAGGGCAACGATTCATTTATATGTAGAATCTAAAATTATGAACTTCATAGAAGAAGAGAGTAAAGTGAACATTGCCAGGGCTCGGGATAGGGGAGAATAGGGCAATGTTGGTCAGAGGCCTCAAAGACCCAATTAATGTAAGATGGATACTTTCTGGAGATCCAGTCTACTTCATGGTGAGAATAGTTGACAACATTGTGTTGCATACTTCTAATTTGCTAAGAGGATAGATCCTAAATGTAGTCACCACACATACACATGTGCACACACACAATGTAGAAAAAATGTATACATTCATTAGCTTGACTGTAGTGACCATTTCACAATATATACATATATTAAGACATATTATACATGTACATATATGTAATTTTTCTATATTAAAGATGTCTCAATAAATTTAAATTGTTGTAAAGGTAAAAATTAGAGTCTGGGGCTGGCACTGTGACATAGCAGGTGCTGGCATCCCATGTGGGCTCTGGTTCGGGTCTGGGCTGCTCCACTTCTCATCCAGCTCTCTGCTATGGCCTGGGAAAGCAGTGGAAGATGGCTCAAGTCCTTGGGCCCCTGCACCCACATAGGAAAACCCGGAGGAAGCTCCTGGCTCCTGGCTTTGGATGGGCGCAGCTCTGGCCGTTTCAGCCAATAGGGGAGTGAACCAGCAGATGGAAGACCTCTCTCTCTGTCTCTCTCTCTCTGCCTCTCCTTTTCTCTCTGTGTAATTCTGACTTTCAAGTAAATAAAAATAAATTAAAAAAACAACAACAAAAAACTAGAATCTTAGAAACTCTGCCAAGTGGCATGGACATAAGAGAAAAAATAGCTCTGAGAACACAGTGTAAATTGATGAACAAACTGGGTTCAATACACAGAGCACAATCTATACACAACTTCTCCAGGATATGGACTCTTCCCTACCACATTCACAAAAGCCTCAACACCATCCACGGCACAGCAAGGGTAAGCTTGTGTCCTGTGCTGTGAGCAACACTACAGCAACATTTTGGGACATTCTCCTTCTTTCTGCTTTTCACAGGAGTAGGTCACCAAGTTTTGCTCATAGAACAGCAAGTGAAACAAGGCGTTCAAGGACAGCCTTGAGTGTCCTATAACTAAAGCCGGTTTGTTTTAGACACAACAGTGATCTAGTAGATGTGCTTGAGCAGAGGGGCTGAGTTGATGGTGAGAAGGTATTTGAAGAAAAGGGGTTTTGCAAGAGAAGGCAAGATGGACTGGAAGAAAACCGGATTTGTAAGCCAGATTCACATAAAGTGTGAAGTAAAGACTAGACACAGGGGCCTGAAAAACCAATTTGAAAGACACGTGACTCCTCGTTATCTAGGTAATTAGATATAGAATTCTGGATTGATCTGGGTAGAATGTCAGGGGTGAGAGGAGGGGGAGAGAGTTTTCTCGAGTGGAGAGAAGCAGGGAAGAATTGGGGTAGCCTGTTGCAGAACGACACTTTGGATAAAGATGGAATGGCATTGTCATTACCTTGTGTAAGTCTAACTTAACTACTTACCATGGCTCCATGGAAATACACAGATCTGGGTTCAGATCTCAGCCCCATTCTTCCAGCTGCATGACCTTGGGAAAATTATTCTTTTCAACGTTAGACCCAGACCTGCTGAATATGGGGCTGATAATTATGTCTACTTCTCAGGGATGCTAAGGGGGATATAGTCAATGAAAGCAGAGTGCTAGGTCGAGAGCAACCACACCATGAAGAGTACCTATTACTGTGATAGTTCATTTCCTGTGGTTGACGGTGCTTCCACTGCTCTTGATGAGAGCATCCCAGAGACAGTGTGTTCAACATCTCATTACATAAAGTGAAATAAATATAATCCTACTTGCATGATGATGTTTTGGTCAAGGAAGGACTTCATATACAATGGTAGTCCCTGGCAAATTCGTGTCACCTGGTGACATTGTAGCCATGGTAACGTAGCACAACACAAGGACAGTACGTAGGCGTTATAAAAGACCATGATGTTACTGGCTCATGTATTTACAATGGTATGCACTTTTAGCTATTTTATATGTACTCCTTCAATTTATTACAAAGAGTTTGCTGTAAAACAGTATACCATATACCACGTTACACCAGCAGCTGCCTGAAACAGCTTTTGTTTATTGTGTCTCTTGACTGCATCAAGAGGGCACATTGAATGATTGACCTATGGCATCTAGGTTTTTTTCTTTAATTCTGATGATATTTGATTAACAAGTAATACTTGCATTTTTTAAAAAGATTTTATTTATTTTTTTGAGAGGTAGAGTTAGACAGTGAGAGGGAGAGACAGAGAGAAAGTCTTCTGTCCATTAGTTCACTCCCCAAATGGCCGTCACGGTCAGAGCTGTGCCGATCCAAAGCCAGGAGCCAGGTGCTTCTTCCGGTCTCCCACGTGGGTGCAGGGGCCCAAGGACTTGGGGTATTTTCTACTGCTTTCCCAGACCATAGCAGAGAGCTGGATTGGAAGAGGAGCAGCCGGGACTAGAACTGGCACCCATATGGGATGCTGGTGCCGCAAATGGAGGATTAACCTACTGCACCACGGCGCTGGCTCCTATACTTGCATGTTTTTATATAGTGCAGTGCAGTATGTCAACACTTGTGTACAGCATATAAACTGATCAAATCAGGCCATTATCGTTTCTACTTCCTTAGCTTTTCTTTAGGATTGGAGCCCACCAGCTCCTCTCTTCCAATTCTTTTTTTTTTCTTTTAACTTTTATTTAATGAATATAGATTTCCAAAGTACAGTTTATGGATTACAATGGCTTCCCCCCCATAACTTCCCTCCCACCCACGACCCTCCCCTTTTCTGTTCTCTCTCCCATTCACATCAAGATTCATTTTCAATTCTCTTTATATACAGAAGATCAGTTTAGCATATATTAAGTAAAGATTTCAACAGTTTGCACCCACATAGAAACACAAAATGAAAAATACTGTTTGAGTACTAGTTATAGCATTAAATCACAATGTACAGCACATTAAGGACATAGATCCTACATAAGGAGTAAGTGCACAGTGACTCCTGTTGTTGACTTAACAAATTGACACTCTTGTTTACGGCATCAGTAATCACCCTAGATTCTTGTCATGAGTTGCCAAGGCTATGGGAACCTTTTGAGTTCACTGACTCTGATTATATTTAGACAAGGTCATAGTCAGAGTGGAAGTTCTATCCTCCCTTCAGAGAAAGGTACCTCCTTCTTTGATGACCTGTTCTTTCCACTGGGATCTCACTCGCAGAGATCTTTCATTTAGGTCTTTTTTTTTTGCCAGAGTGTCTTGGCTTTCTATGCCTGAAATACTCTCATGGGCTCTTCTGCCAGATCCGCATGCCTTAAGGGCTGATTCTGAGGCCAGAGTGCTATTTAGGACATCTGCCATTCTGCTGTATATACAGTCTGCTGTATATCCCGCTTTCCATGTTGGATTGTTCTCTCCCTTTTTTATTCTATCAGTTAGTATTTGCAGACACTAGTCTTGTTTATGTGATCCCTTTGGCTTTTAGTCCTGTCATTATGATCAATTGTGAACAGAAATTGATCACTTGGACTAGTGAGATGGCATTGGTACATGCCACCTTGATGGGATTGAATTGGAATCCCCTGGTATGTTTCTAACTCTACCGTTTGGGGCAAGTCAGCTTGAGCATGTCCCAAATTGCACATCTCTTTCCTCTCTTATTCCCACTCTTATATTTAACAGCGATCACTTTTCAGCTAAGTTTCAACACTTAAGAATAACTGTGTATTGATTACAGTATTCAACCAAAAGTATTAAGTAGAACAAACAAAAAAATACTAAGAGGGATAACGTATTAAGTTGTTCATCAACAGTCAGGGCAAGGGCTGATCAGGTCACTGTTTCTCACAGTGTTCATTACACTTTAACAGGTTTCCTTTTTGGTGCTTGGTTAGTTGTCACCGATCAGGGAGAACATATGGTATTTGTCCCTTTGGGACTGGCTTATTTCACCCAGCATAATGTTTTCCAAATTTCTAACAGGGATCACTTTTCAGTTAAAATTTAATCACCTAAGAATAATTGTGTATTAATTACAGAGTTCAACCAATAGTAGTAGAACAAAAAAAATACTAAAATGGATAAAGTATTACATTGTACGTCAACAGCCAGGAAAGAGCTGATCAAGTCACTGTTTCTCATAGTGTCCATTTCACTTCCAATTCCTTACACAGTGTATACTACATTATTGTGAACTATAGTCACTGCACTGTGCTGTGGAACACTAGCATCTATTATTTTAGTTTTGTAAGTACACTCTGTGATGTTCACATGATGAATAAATTGCCTAATGATGCACTTTTTAAAAAAAGATTTATTTATTTATTTGAAAGGCAGAGTTACAGAGAGGCAGAGGCAGAGGCAGAGAGAGGTCTTCCATCTGGGGACTCACTCCCCAGACAGCTGCAATGGCTGGAGCTGCACCAATCTGAAGCCAGGAACCAGAAGCTTCCTCTGGGTCTCCCATGTGGGTACAGGAGCCCAAGGACTTGGGCCATCTTCCTCTGCTTTCCCAGGCCATAGCAGAGAGCAGGATCAGAAGCAGAGCAGCTGGGACTCAATGCCCAAATTGTATGCTGGCACTGTAGGTGGCAGCTTTACCCCATATGCCACAGCACTGGTCCCTAATGATGCACTTCTTAGAACAGATTCTTCTTATTAAGCTATGCCTGGTTGTCAAGGAGACTTGGGGGTTTATTGTAGGACAGGGTGTTGTTGTTGTTGTTGTTTTTTTTTTGGTCATGTTTTAAGGAAAACAATTCTCCCAGGACCGCTGCCCATCTTCTAACCCTCTTGCTCCACAGGAGGGGTTGTACAGCTCAGGGTCTACGAGGGCATCCATCGCTGAATTCTTTGCTTATCTTTCAGGAACCAAACTTTGCAAAGTTCTGCCTCCTGCTGGCACTGCTTCCCAAGGTGAGTCCTGGAACCAGCCCACTGACCTGGAGGGTCTCACTGGCACCAGCACCTTTAGCTTAGCCACCAAAGAGAGGACAGTTTCCTCAACTTCCTTGGTGCCCAACTTATCTTTTTCTCAAACAATTTTATTTTTATAGGATTTGTTCTAAAGATTCCATTTTGTTTGAAAGGCAAAATCATGCAGATATATAGAGATAGAGATAGAGAGAGATCCTCCATCTGCTGGTTCACTATCCAAATGCCTGCAACAGCCCAAGCTGGGTCAGGCTGAAGACATGAGCCAGGATTCCACCTGGGTCTCCCTTGTGGGTGGCAGCGACCTAAGTACTTGAATCAGCACCTGCTGCCTTCTAGGGTGCTTGTTATCAGAATGCTGGATTGGAAGTAGAGGTGAGATTCAATCCCAGACACTGCCACATGGGATGTAGGCTTCCCAAGTGTCGTGTTAATATGCTGTATCACAGAGCCCACCCATCTTACAGGATTTAGAAAACAAGCTATCTTTGTTTTCCCTTCGGTGTGCACTGCAGTGTTCAGAAGGTCTTTGCCAATAGCCAGAGGCTGCCAGGAGGTAAGTGAGGGCTGGCTCAAGGTATTTGCAGAGAGTGGTTGCCTGCTGTCCAGAACAAGTTAGTCTTGCTTTCAGAGTTCAGCCTGAGTGAGAATCACGTGGGGCATTTGAGTTTCAGCCTTCTGGGTCTTTAAGTCGGGGTGGCCTGTATGTGTAGTAAATACCCTGGGTGATGATAATGCAGGTACCCCGGGGATCACACCTGGGGAGACACTGAAGCCAGTGAATTTACCCAGAAGACAGTCAGAGAGATTGGCTGTCTGGGAATTGATTTTCTGTGAATTGACCAAGGGCTGGGAAACATTTTCCTACAGGAAATAGGATCTTTTCACCATAGCTTCAGGGATAAAGATCTTCACAGTCATTTCTCAGCTGGACTGGGGGTCTGGTTTCTTTACCTTTATTATCAAGCCCTTTTGCGGATACCTCAAAGCTTACTGGATGTTTTAAAGAAACTTTTAGAAATACTATTTCTTTTTTGGTACGAGGAATAAAGTGGTATTTATTTGTGTCTCACTTTGTTTTCTTTAGCTTTTTTTTTTAAAGGCTCTTTTATTTGAAAGTCAGAGTTAGAGATGGGGGGGGGGAGAGGAGAGGAGAGGAGAGAGAGAGAGAGAGAGAGAGAGAGAGAGAGAGAGAGAGAGAGAGAGAGAGAGATCTTTCCTCTGCTGGTTCACTCCCAGTGGCTGCAATGGCCAGGGCTGGGCCAGGCTGAAACCAGGAGCCAGGAGCTTTATCCAGGTCTCTCATGGGCAGCAGGCGCCAAACACCAGGGCCATCTTCTGCTGCCTTTCCCAGGCCATTAACAGGCACTGGGATAGGAGGTGGAGCAGCCATTGCACAGTAGGGAGCACATATGGGCTGCTGTTGTCACAGGCGGTGGCTTTACCTGCTGTGTCACAGCACTGGCCCTCTTAGCTTCTCAGTTGCTCAGTGATTTTGGTAAACATCTGCCCCAGGTGATCAAGATAGTCAGATGGTGACAGTGTGCTGGGGAATCACCCCAAAGATATTTACAGCAAACCTAAACACTTCTTTTGCTGATTCATTCATTAAATAAATACTTCCATGGCAAGTAGTGTGGTAGGAACTATGGTAGGTGCTGCTTAGACAGCAGTGCACATACAGGAAATAGTTTCTGTTTTCCAGAGCTTACAATATTAGTAGAGGCATATCCCAGGGGACTTCAAAAAGTTCATGGAAAATGGAATTAAAAGGGGTGTGCATGAGGCACAGTATGTAAGATGCCTGGTGGGATGCCTATGTCCCACATCAGCGCGCCTGGATTTGACTGCAGACCCCAGCATCCTGCGAATGCAGGCTCTGGAAGGCAGCACTGACTGCTCCAATACTTAGTTCCCTGCCATCCATGTGAGGACTATGAGATGGGTTCCTGGCTCTTGGCTTTGATCAAGCTGTTGCAGGCATTTGGGGACATGAACCAGCTATTTGTAGCCCTCTGTCTCTCCAAAAAGAAATGTGCATTTCCCATAAGCTTTTTGAAGTGCCCTTGCATTAATTAAATCACCAATTAAGTTGGGAAGGTGACAAGGTCCATGAAAGACCAGCACTGACAGGGGGATTTGACCCCAATCAAGTACCAGGTAGAGCTTTGCTGAAATGCTCACTGGGATCCAGGTAGCCAGGGAGAAGGAAGGAGAAGCTTTCTGGGCAGGGAGCTACATGTGGAAGGCCTGCAATGAGACAGTCTATGGAGAGCTGAGGGATTCCAGAGGTTCAGTAGGTCAGTTGATAAGGTTTGGTGCTGGCTTGGAAGGTGGAAGCAGCAGGGACAAGACGATGTCTAGGATGGTTTTTAGGTTTATGCCTATCTCCCTGGTTGGTGTCATACCTGGGTGATACCATTCAGGAAGCTAGGAGGAAGGAGGCTTCTTCTTCTGGAGGGTTGGGACATGGAGAAGTCATTTGTTTTTTGTCTTTGGTCCTTTGCGGTGCCTTTAAGAGCTCCATTAGGAGGTGCCAAGTAGGCAGGTGGGCCTATAGGCATGGGGCTGACGCAGCAAGCCATGAGTCCTGTGGGAACTGGTGGAAATGGAGGCAGCGAGAATGGGTGAGATTCTTCAGGAATGGAGAAGAGGGAGAAGCACTGAAGTCAGAGGACTTAGTCCTGAGGAATCCTAACACTGAAAGGGCAGGAGAGGTGGAGGCGCTGGCGAAGGGAGGACCGAGGAAGCTCGTTTTCTTCATGTGAACAGTTTGCAAATTACAAGTCAACTGGAAGAAACCATTTGTCAGAAGGAGGTTAAATGTTTAAGAGAGAGAAATGTTCAATAATGAAATGTGCTTAGGAAGGCAAGCAGGGATGGGATCCAAATTTCTGTGTCCTAGAAAGATTGTGGTGACACTGTCACAAAACATTTTGGTTCAAGATATTCCTGGAAAAAATGGAATTAAAGAGATAATTATTTTGGTGCAAAATTTTTTGAAAAGGATTCATGTGAAGGGTCTTCGAAAAGGTCACGGAAAATGCATATTGGGAAAATACTATGTCTGGGTTTTAACTTGTTTTGCTTCCAAATAAACTTTTAATTCCATTTTCTTTTTCAAAAAGATTTATTTATTTATTTGAGAGACAGAGTAACAGACAGAGAGTGAGAGAGAAAGAGAAAGAGATCTTCTATCCATTGGCTACTCCTCAAATGGCCACAATGGCCAGAGCTGGGCTGATCTGAAGCCAGGAGCCAGGAGCTTCTTCCGGGTCTCCTACATAGGTACAGAGGCCGAAGGACTTGGGCCACCTTCCACTGCTTTCCCAGGCCATTAACAGGGAGCTGGATTGAAAGTAGAGCAGCTAAGACTTGAACCGGCACCCATATGGGATGCCGGCACCGCAGGTAGAGGCTTAACCTACTAAGCCACAGCGCGGGCCCCTTAATTCCATTTTCCATGAACTTATTGAAATCCCTTTGTACACGGCAGGAAGCAGGTATGTATTATCAGGCCTTTGCAGTTTTTTGTCCCTGAAGAGTTAGTGTGCTCTGGTCCTACCTCCCATCTTGATACCTCTTGCCTTGGAGAAGTCTTAAGGCACACGGGAGAGCTGTGGATTTTTGCTGAGACTGGGAAGGGTTTTTGTGTAGGGCAGTTTATGCCCAACCTTCCTGTCATCCAGATGGCTATCTGGTGTCTGCCTGGCTCTGTACTTCAATTTGACCTCAAAATGAAGGGCATGAAGAGGTCAATGCTTTTTTTTTTTTAAGTATTTATTTATTTGACAGGCAGAGTTAGAGAGAGAGAGAGAGAGAGAGAGAGAGAGAGAGAGAGAGAGAGAGGTCTTCCATCTGCTGGTTCACTCTCCAAAAGGTTGCAATGGCCAGAGCTGGGCTGATCCAAAACAAAGAGCTGGGAACTTCTTCTGATTCTCCCATGTGCATGCAGGGACCCAAGCACTTGGGCCATCAACAGGGAGCTGGATTGGCAGTGGAGCAGCTGGGACTCAAAACTGGTCCCCATACGGGATGACAGCACTGCAGGCAGATGCTTAAACTACTATGCCACAGAGCCAGTCCCTTGTTTTTTTCTTTCTATTTTTCTCAGCAGAATTATTCAGCCATATAGAACTGCTATTTTAAATTTCATGAATCAGCTCTCCCTAATGAACGATTTTGGCATTTTGGGGCAGTTTCTGTGGAAACAGTTTATAGAGAATTTGAGGTGATAGCTGCCTCTTAGGAGACACACCGATTCCAGCTGCATTAGCAGTTTGGGTTCGAGAAAGTTATCAGACAGGAAGCAATCATGCTATAGACAGAAAACAAACCAGGAAATTTGATCCCACTGGAATTTCATTGAGAGCCCATGATAATGTTAAAAAAAAAAAAAGAGAGTAATTCTGGAATGGTTGTTCAGAAAGTTGATTTCTAGATTTTTCCTTGCCCATTTGTATGTTTTTGGTGCTGACAATTAGTGAATGCTGATGGAGCACCCAAGTCCAAATACCTGTGTGACAGACAAAGGTGAACAAGGCACAGTCCACGTTACCGGAGTGTCAAGGGGAGGATGGGTGCACGCATAATGGGATCATCTCTATAATGCAGGGAAAACAACAAAACAGTAATACATGAGCACAGGAAGTGAGGGATGTGACTCTGTGTCTGTGTGCCTAAACAATTAAGGGTGAGATTGACAGATAGGGCAAAGACTGAAGCTATACAATAATCATAGAGTAGATGGCATTCAAACTGGACCTTGAAGCATTGTTGGGGTTTGGCAGGCAGAGATGGGGTGTGGAGTATGGGAGGCAAAGGCAGAACACAAGATAGGTTGGATGTCTGTCTGACCTCCAAGGCTAATTTCCACTCCAGGAATCTATGGTTTCATGAAATGATCTAGCTTCCAACATTATTCTTGTTGCCCTATTCACTCTCCCCAGACCTAAATTCTCTCTGGCAAAGTAGTGTGCTTTGAGTTGTACGCAGGACTTGGCTGGCGGGGCTGGGATAAAGGCACTGTGGCTGAGTTTGCAGTCCTCTTTGCTCCTGCTTGTGCCAACCATGGAAATGAGACTGGATGTGAGAATCACCTGGAAGGAGAGCCAGGATGAGGAACGGCAATGGGGAGTTTCAGAAAGCAACACTGGGGCAGGACGGGGCCACACAAGAATTGTTTTTGAGAAGCAATAGTGCTCAGAAAGCAGCCTGAGTAGCAGGCATTCTGGACTAGATTCAGGAGCTGGGAGCCCAGCAGAGGAGAGGTCAAAGGGGCAAAGTGTGGCCCAGACTCTCATGGCTGGTGACGGGGAGGGTGGCTTTTGCTGTGGTCTTGGAGGGAGCTTGAGATCTAGAAATGATCTGTAATGTTTTGTTCTGTCGTTTCTCATTAATACTCAGAAGTACTAACCAGGAGAGATCTGGTTTAGACCGGAGAACGGGAACCAGTTGCGGAAACCTCATTTATGTGTGATCCCATGCCAGGGGTGTGCTGAGGAATGTGCAGGTACGCTCCCAGTGCTGAATCCGTACCTACACTGCATCCTAAGAGTCTCTACACAGCGGAGGATCCTACCAACAGCTGATTGGGTAGCAGCGGGGGACGAGGGCTCCTGATTCCGGAAGCAAAGGCTTGGAAAGAGAAATGCCCACTGCCTAGATGGCAGCAGTGGAAAGTTACCCATGGGCGGTTGCAAAACCTTCAGGGAGTTTTCTTCATGGGACTTGATCTGGGTGTATTTTGTCACTAAATTCATTCATTTCTTAGACATATTACATGTATATGTCTTATTTTCTATTATTTATTTATGTATTTGAAAGTTAAAGTTACACAGAGAAAGAAAGAGAGGCAGAGAGAGGGAGAGGTCTTCCATCTGCTGGTTCATTCTCCATTTGGCCACAATTTCTGGAGCTGTGCTGATCAAAAGCCAGGAGCCAGGAGCTTCTTCCAGGTCTCCCACATGGGTGCAGGGGCCCAGGGACTTGAGCCATCTTCACTGCTTTCCCAGGCCATAGCAGAGAGCTGGATCGGAAGTGCAGCAGCCAGGACTCAAACTGGTGCCCATACGGGATGCTGGCACTTCAGGCAGCAGCTTTGCCTGCTATGCCACAGCACTGGCCCCTATGTGTATGTCTTATTTAGGTCATTTGTATACCATCTTATAAAGCTTTTAATTATTATCATATATCACTGAAGTTTTTTAATACTTCCTGGCACAAAATAGAATTAGTCTATCAGCCTGCCTATCATCTGTCTGCCTATCATCTCTCTATTGTCTCTATGTATGTATGTATGTATCAGTTACCGTTTTGCTGTTGTGTAGTGAGAGGAGCTTCGATGATCATCTTTTAAATGTTGAAGGGGGCATTTTGTATTTCGCTCCAGATCAGAGTTTGGCTTAGATGATTTCTAAGGCCTTTTATCTACCCCTCCCACTTTCCTCCCCTCCTCGTTGTCATCATCATCAATTTCTAAAGCGCTTAACAAATCATCACTTCTGCAGATGTTTATTCTGGTGCCGCCTCTGGATGTTAACCCTTGAGAATCACCTACCCAGGAAAAGCACATTTCAGCTGTGTCTTACTCAGTAAATAGGGGTTTATGTTCTGCTGATAGGACATTGTTGAATATAGGCAGTCCTGAAACTTTAAAAAAGAATCCCTATTGTAGAATTATTTTTGGAAAGCAAGAGTGGCAAAATACAGTGCCGCACTCTATTAGGGAAATGGAAAGTGGAGAGAAGGCAATGAACATAAAAATGAATTGCATGGAACCTCATCAGCATAAAATCGGCAGGAGGCAGCCCCACCGTGATCCTTCATCCTGACAGGTCCCGGGGCTGACAGGCGGGGTGCTTTCCTGAGGCGTTGTTCCAGCCTGCAGGGGAGGAACCGGGCAGCCTGGATCAGCCCAAGACCGAGGCTTCTCTGCAGCTCTGGAGCAGAGGCTCTGCAGAGAGGAGGGGGTGCCTGGAGCCCTGCCGCGTGGTGCAGAGGAAGGAAGGAGTGGAGGCGGCCCAGAAAGGCACGTCCGTGCTGCTGTCTCCATGAGGGCTCCATGGGTCCAGGTCTTTGACCCATTCTAATTACTCATGGTTGTGGGGTGGGGGGTAGGCAATGTAAATGTGACAAAGCATTGTTTTGGAGTGAGATCAACCCAGAATCCATCCTGCCTCTGCCTTGCCTCAATTTCCTTGTCAGGACAATTGGAATATTTTGTAGAACAGCCATGAAGTCTAAACCGAATGATTACATACAGTGTCCTTGACCCATATCGTATGCCTGGTGTTGGTCTCCTTCCCCTGAGGCCACGTGTCAGGCTTGACACCTGCAGAATTTGTTTGACTTTTAATTAATGCCTGACCCAACCAAGGCGGCACCGGCAGCACTCCTAAGGATCTCCGCTAGGTGAGTGTCCCTGGGACCAGATGAAAACTGACCAGCTTGAGACCCTTCTCAGCCTTCGTTAAGGGGACAGTCTGACGGGCCGTAACGTAAAATCCCAGTCCGGACAATTCTTGTTCAATGGAACACTCACCCTGTGTCTAGTTCTGTGCAAGGGACTGTTTAGCTGTGGTTCTGCTTTCTATGATTTAAGTTACTTGCAATCAACACTGGTTCAAAAACCTTAAATGGAAAATTGCAGAAATAAATAATTTATAAACTGTAAATGGCAAGCTCTCCGGAGGGGTGTGATCAAACCTTGGCTGTCCCGTCCCATCCTTCCCTGGATGTGAATCAGCTCTTTGCTCAGTGTTTCCATGCTGTGGATGCTGCTTGCCCTTAGTAACCATTTAGGCTGTCACTTCCGCTGTTGCGGTATCACAATGCTTGTGTTCAAGTCATGCTTATGTTACTTAATGATGTCCTCAGAGTACAAGAGTAGTGATGCAAAGGAGATACCAGGACATAAAACATGGAAGGGCTGATTAACTCTGGTATTCTGGCAATACGGCAGGGCATTTAGGAAAATACACAGTATGTTGATATTGGGTTGGTGCTATGCATGGCTTCAGGCATCTGTTAGGGATGTGGAAAAGGGAACAGTATTGTGCAGAACCGTTTAGCACCAGGCCTCTGCAGGCTTTATCACTTGGATGGGAAGGTAACTGACACTTGAAAGATTAAACTCTGCAGCTCAGAAGCAGATGTGGTCTGCATTGCGGAGTGCATGGAGAACTGTGACATTCTGGCACTGAGATTCTGCACATCGGTCAGTGCGGCAAAGACGGCAGTGGCTGTCTAGCAGAAGTGTCTCATGCTGAACTGAGTGGATTTAGGATGGATACAGGCAACTAAAAGCTAGCAGCGTCTTGGTGAAAACAGTCCTTTGCACCACACACCATGCTGCGTTCATCTTTATTGTAATTAACAACAAGAGGTGTTCTCAGTCACAGAAGGATGGATGCTCTAGGATGCAGCCCAAGGTCACACAGGGAGGGTTGAGGTTCAAATACAGAGCTTCTGTCTGTGGAGCCCAATGACCCCCTGGCTCTGCCGTGCTGCCTTTCACAGAATGCTGAGCATGGAGCACTTTCCCTAAGAAGTTTTTGACATTGAAATAAGGACCCAGAACCCAGGTAGAAACAGCAAGTGGCAAACCCAAGGATCACAGAGAGGAGCGGTACAGTTAAGAAGTCTGGGTTAGAAGCACCTCTGGCACTTTGCTGTTCTCTGCTATCAGATCAGGCAGCTATTCAATGTGGAAGACAGGGAACAACGCTCTCTCCCCCCAGACAGCTCCTGGTCTCCTCCTGTGTCTCAGGGGTAGAGGCTGTCTGGCAGGTGCCATTACCTCCTCTCTACTGAGGCCCCCAGTCACCTGTGCTTCCTTTGGGCAAGAACTAGTGCAGCCAGGTGAGACAGCTGAGAATGGAGAAGAGCAGGGTCTCACGCCACGTTTCAGGTCCAGAGTCCATGTTCCAGTTCTTCCCATTTACTGGTTAATCACAGTCTCCCAGGCCTGAACACTGGGTTAATTTCCCGACTTTCCAGGGTTTTGAGAGAGGGAAATAAAGTCCCAGAGTGAGCGGGCTTTGTATAGTGCTGCACACATGGCAGGAAATGTTTAGCCTGTGCCACTGCTGTGGGTGATGTGTAGATATATATTTCACAAGATGTATAGTTTTAAAAGCTTCCACTCAAAGTGGGCCCTCCAACAACGGCAGAGTATGAAAGTGCTGTTGTCTGTAGAGATTATACAACCACGCTCAGAGAGCTGCTGTGCAAGGAGAGGCCCAGACTGAGTGGAGGCTGGGAATGGGGCTGGGCAGCCTCGTTGCTCTGAGGCTGAGTGAGCCATTGCTTGGAGCTGCGTGGGTGGTTGAGAGGTCTCACTCAGCACTTGATTGCTTGTGCTGCAGTTGTCATTCTCAGCCTGGGGCTGGCTGCTGATGGTATTTCTTTACTTCACTTGGCTGGTATTAATAGGCCTCTGCAGATGTCCAAAGATTAAGCTACTTGTGGTAGCAAAGAGAAATAATAAGCAAAGAAAGAAGAAAAGAAAAAAAAATCGCAGCTAAATGCTGTCCTACCACAAAATAGCAGACTCGCTCCCAGACCCTTAGTTCCCCATTCATTAATCTCAAGAAAAATAATGGATGATTCTGATTCTGTAGTTGGAGCCACTACTACCAGTCTGGAACTAGGACTGTCTGGTGCACATGGATGGTGGGAGGGAGCCCATGTCCTGTCTCTCACCTAGGATGAAGTTGCCTTCTTGGAACTGGGGTGGCCCTACCCTGGTTGGTCCTGCAGCCTCACTGGTCTTCCTTCAAGTATCAAGAGTGTATCCCATGAAGATTGGATCATCTTGCTCCAAAGAGATGAGGACATCTCTGTTCCAGAATCTGAAATCTAGCATGGTCATTGTAGCTCCAGAGAATGCCATGAAGATTTGGATGAGTTTTGAATTTCCATTCCTGCATTTAGCTGACCTAATAAGACTGTTCAGAGTCTGGGAGTATCTAAAAATCATATTCTAGAATTTAGAGGGCAAATAATCTGAACACAGACCACTCCTCCTAGTCATGGGTCAATTTAGCCATTGCTGGACAGTAATAATACTCTGGGAGAACAAGTACAGGCTCTGGGGCATTGGAGTTCTATGAAAGTATTGCCATTTCTCAGGAACTGTCACTTGAAATTCATTTACTCATCTCTTCAGACAACAAATGTTTATTGAGCTTTTACTTTATGTCAAACACTGTAGCAGGAACCAGGATAAAATGCTGAGAAAAATAAAAAAATGTTTCTGTTCATTAGACCTTAAAGTTTAGTGGGAGAGCTTGAGGTAACCCAAATAGTCATGCCAACAGGTATAAAATTACAATATGAAGGGTAGTGCAGAGCCAAAATTGTGGTTGAGTAAGAAGCACCTGCCTCAGAAACATCAATTGAAACAGCCATACATTTACCAAGGCACCTTCACAAGAGCCATGGAAGCCAGGTGAAAGACCACAGTACCTTATCTGTTATAAGAAAATTAAAGAAAGCAAGAGTTTCCCTCATCGTCCCTCTCCTAGCTCCAAGGAGCACAGCATAGAGAATCATCTCCTTTGTGAGAGGGGGAGGGGACTGACACCTAGTGCCAGGGCCACTGTGAAGAAAGTGTCAGAGGGAGCCCACTGGCCCCTGCCTCAAGGCCCTTACCCATGGAGAGACTACCTGGAGCTTCTACAACCAGGCAGCCTCTGCCACCCAGCCCCACAAAAGCAAAACTCCAGCCAAGCAGAGTAGGTGGGAGAGGGAGCTTAAGGTTGCACCTTGGAGCTCAAATCTGGTTTACCACACTAGGAGCAGATACCTGATAAAGCCTAAAGACCTCTCCCACCCAGATGGCCCTTACAGACTGAACTTCTAGATTTGCCAAAAATCAGGCAGATACACCTGTGTTTTGGTAGCTGGGCATTTTTTGGGCATATGTTGCTGTCAGCCTTGAGTGAGTCTTGAGGGTACTCCAGGGCTTTGTGGGGCCCAGAGTGTACAAACCAGGTGTGACCAGCCTGGGGCCAATCTGAGTGGCTAGAAGTTGCCTTTGTCATCTTCCACCAACCTTGAGATGACATCAAGGAACCAAAGGACTGTGTCTAGTAAATTAGTTTTGTGCTGGTAAAACCCAGTAAAGAACAGACCCTTGTGGTGCCTATGGACAGAGCCTCTGAACATAACCCAATATCAGGCAGAGACTTGTGCCCAGGTGAGACAGACCTCTTTTTGTATGTTGCACCAATAGCTTCTCACAGGCCTGGTGTGCATCCCTAAGACTGCACAGAGCTAGGCCTGGTGATGTGAGACCCAGGTGTGACCCACCTACAGCCTACCTGAGTATCTAAGGAGTTGCATCGACCTCTCCTACAACCTGGGCAGACCAGAAGCAATCACAGGGCCATCTTGGAACTCAGAGGCAGGCTGATAAAACCCAAGATGGAGCAGCTTTTAATAGTCGCTCTAACTAGCCCAGTGCCTGCAGACAGAGCCTCTGGAGCTCTTCTGGTGCCCAGGGGAGTTCTGTGGTCTTGGTTGAGCAGTCTCATACTCCAGCCAGCATCATCAGTGATGGAGGTGGAGCACTGGATAGCGAACCCACTTCAGCAGCAGCAGGCAGACCGCAGCCCTCCACAACAACATAACGGACTACTGAGAATTTCTACAGGACAGCACAAATGAGGCCAGGTTACTAAAACGAGCTCCTCAATGTGCAGATGATGTCACACTCCAGCAAACGTCAGGAACTTCCAGGGAACATGGCCTTACCTTAGTGCAAAATAGGGTGCCAGAAACCAACCATCTAGGATTCAAGTTCCCAAATGCTCAGGTGAAGATTTCAAAACGGCCGTTTTAAGGAAATCCAATGGTATTCTAAGGAACATAGAGGAAAAAGTCAATATTCTAGCAGAGAAACTTGATAAACATTGAAGTAATTAAGCAAAATAAAAATCAAACTGAAATTCTCCAGCTAAAAATAAAGTGAAGTTCATCAATAGCAGAATAGATCAAACAGAAGAGAGAATCAGTGAGCTCAAAGACAGGCTATTTGAAAATACACAATAGGAGGAGAGAAAAAAGAATCAAGAGAAATGAAAAAAGCTTATGGGAATATGGGATAGCATGAAAAGAGAAAATACTCAACTTACTGGGGTTCAAGGAAGACTTGAGAATGCCAAAATAGTATAAAGTATATTCAAAGAGATAATAGCAGAAAATTTCCCAACTTAAAGATACAAGTATCCAGCTATAGGAAGGTCAAAGGTCATAAGTCAGAGTCAACTCAACCAAGACCACCCCAAGACATATCCTAGTGAAGTGCTAAAGATAGAGGATACTCAAAGCCACAGAAAAAAAGAAACAATAGCAATAAAGAGGTCCCAATTCACCTGACTGTAGTCTTGTCCACAAGAATCTTACAGGCCAGGAGGTAGTGGGATGATGCCAATCAAGAATACATTATCTAGCAAGTCTAACCTTCAGATAAAAGGGAGAGATAAAGACATTTCCAGATGAACAAAAGCTGAGAGAATTATCACCATCAGACCTGTGTTACAAGAAATATTAAAGGGAGTTCTCAAACTGAAAGAAGATGACAAGTAAGAAGAAAATATGAGAAGATAGAAAACTCATTGGTAAGAGTAATATTCTGAAAAATTCGGAAAGCTGTAGTATTATAAACATGGTGTGTAAATCATTTATATCTTTATTGTGAAGGCTAAAGAATAATTACTACACTAAAATGTCAAGAATCAGGCAGTATGGGAAGAGGTCAACTATAACATCAGAAATTCAAAATGTGAGGAGGAATGGAGCACAAATGTGTCCTGCTTATCATTAAAA
Organism: Sylvilagus floridanus; assembly: GCA_949820135.1. Lineage (NCBI taxonomy): Eukaryota > Metazoa > Chordata > Mammalia > Lagomorpha > Leporidae > Sylvilagus > Sylvilagus floridanus. Next base: position 129,816,115 of record OX463225.1, read on the forward strand.
AATATTTTTTTGTGTGTTTTTTCCCTGTTTTTATTATCAATGTTAAGTTGTGATCTTTTCAAGAGCTTGTTAATAGTCAGAAGAAGTTTTTTTGTATGCTTCAAGGTAACCACAAAGAAAAAAATACATGGACTTATCAAAAATAATAAACAGGGATTCAAAGCATACCACTAGAGAAAATCACCTTACCACAAGTGAAGGTTGTAACTTAGGGACAAAGAAAGAAAGAAGCTACAATAAAAATACAAAATATATATCAAAATTGAAATAGTGAGACCTCATCAATAATTGCCTTGAATGTCAATGGGATCGATTCTCCAGTTAAAAGGCATAGAGTGAGTGAATGACTGAAAAAGAGGATGCTGCTTAAAGGAAACTCACTTCAGTTCAAATGACACACATAGAAGGAAAGTGAAAGGATGGAAAAAGGTGTTACATGTAATGCAAAATAAAGCAGGGGTAGCCATGCCGCTGTAAAATGAAATAGATTTTTGAATCAAAAGCAGTAAAAATATAGCTGGAAAGTGATTTCATTATGATAAAGGATTCAATGCATCAATAGGAAATAACACTGTAAATATACATGAGCTCAATATTGGTGCACCAAAATACGTAAAATAAATATTAGTAGACCTAGAGGAAGAGTTAGACTCCAATACAGTAATAGTTCTGCACTTTAATATCCCACATTCAGAAACAGACAAATCTTCTAGACAGAAAATCAACAAAGAAATTGCAGAGTTAAATTGTACTCCAGGTCGATTCAGTAAACAACTTATTGCTATACCTCAAGGAAGTAAAAAAAATGAGAAAAAAATAAAATCCAAGATTAGTAGGAATAAATAAATAGTAAAACTTGGAGCACAAATAACAGAGAGAAAAAATAAAAAATGAAGAGCTTTTTTCCCCAAAAGATATAATTAATAAACCCTTAGCTGGACTAGCCAAGGAAATAGAGCGGAATTTCAAATATATAGAAATAGAGTTGAAAACAGAGACATTACCACTGACAGCACAGAAATATAAGAACTGTTAGAGATTACTGTGGATAACTATATGGCAACAAATTCAATAACCTAGAAAAATGGAAAATTCTTGGACACATATACCTTACCCAGATTGAATAATGAGGAAATAGAATACCTAAATAGACCAATAATGAGTAGCCACATTGAATCAGCACTAATAAAAAAAAAAAATCCCTCATCAAAGAAAAGCCCAGTCCCAGGTGGCTTCCCTGCTGAATTCTACTAAATATTTAAAGAGAAATTAACATCAATCCTTTTTTCATTATTTCAAAAAATAGAATAGGAGTGAGTTATTCCAAATTTATTATATTAGAGCGGCATTGCCTTGAAACCAGAGCCAGAGAAGGACACAACAATTAAACTACAGACCAACATTCTTGATTAAAGTAGTTGCAAAAGTCCTCATCAAAGTACTAGCTGATTGGATCCAAAAGCATATTAAAAAAGTGATCAAGTGAGATTCATTCTAAGAATGCAAGAATAGTTCAGATATATGAATCAATAAATGTGATAGAATGAAGAATAAAAGTCATATGATCATTTCAATAGAAGCAATACATTTGATAAAATTCAATATCTCTTCATGATAAACACTGACTAAATTAGGTATAGAAGGAACATGCCTCAACATAAAAAAGGCCATGTATACCAAAGTAACAAGCAATATCACTGGCTGGGGAAAATCTGAAGGCTTTCTAAGTTTTGATGCAAGACAAGGATGGCCACTTTTATTCAACATAGTACTGGAGATCTCAGCTACAGCAGTCACTCATGAGAAAGAAATAAAGGACATGCAAATTGAAAAGGAGGATGTCAAGCTGTCACGGTTTGCAGATGACATGATCTTTTTATTTTTTTTTATTTTATTTTTTATTTTTGACAGGCAGAGTGGACAGTGAGAGAGAGAGAGAGAGAGAGAGAGAGAGAGAGAGAGAGAAAGGTCTTCCTTTTTCCATTGGTTCATCCCCCAATGGCTGCTGCAGCTGGCGCACCGCACTGATCTGAAGCTGGGAGCCTGGTGCTTCTTCTGGTCTCCCATGGGGTGCAGGGCCCAAGCACTTGGGCCATCCTCTACTGCAACCCTGGGCCACAGCAGAGAACTGGCCTGGAAGAGGGGCAACAGGGACAGAATCCGGCACCCAGACCAGGACTAGAACCAGGTGTGCCGGCGCCGCAGGCGGAGGATTAGCCTGTTGAGCCACGGCGCCGGCCAGATGACATGATCTTATTTAGAAAACTCCAAAGACTCCACCAAAAAAGCTGTTAGAATCAATAAACAAATTTAGCAATGCAGCATATGTAGTCAATGTACAAAAATTAGAATTTTTATACATAAATAGTGAATCATCTGAAAAAGGAATCAAGAAAATAATCCCATTTCCAAGAGCTGCAAACATATAAAATACCTAGGAATAAATTTAACCAAAGAAGTGAAATATCTCTATAATGAAAAGTGTGTCACTGATCAAAGAAATTGAAGAAGACAAAATGAAAATGGAAAGACATCTTATGCTCATAAATTCGAAGAACCAATATACTCAAAATATGCATACTACCCAAAGTGATTTACACTTTCAGTGCAATCCCTATCAAAATGCCAATGACATTTGTCATATAACTAGAGAAAACACTACTGAAGTTTGTATGGAACCCTGAAAGACTCCAAAGCAATCTTGAGCAAAAAGAACAAAGAAGTAGACATTACACTATCCAACTTTAATATATATTACAAAGCTACAGTAATTAAAATAGCATATTATTGGGGCTGGCACTGTGGCATAGAGGGTAAAACTGCCGCCTGCAGTGCTGGCATCCCATATGGGTACTGATTTGAGTCCCAGCTGCTCCACTTCCATTCCAGCTCTCTGCTATGCCTGGGAAAGCAATGGAAGATGACCCAAGTCCTTGGGGCCTGCACCCACGTGCACCGTTGCAGCAATTTGGGGAGTGAACCAGAGGATGGAAGACCTCTCTGTTTCTCTCTCTCTCTCTCTGCTTCTGCCTCTCTGTAACTCAACCTTTCAAATAAACTAAATACATCTTTAAAAAAATAGCATGTTATTGGAATAAAAGCAGATTCAGAGGCCAGTGGAACAGAACATAGGTCCTAGAAATAAACCCACGCATGTATAGCCAGCTGATCTTTGATAGAGTTGCTAGGAACATACCTTGTAAACAGGATAGACTTTTTAATACATGCTGCTGGGTAAATCGGTTATCCATATGCAGAAGAATGAAACTAGACCACTTTTTCTCACCATTTATAAAAATCAGCCCCAAATGGATAAAAGACCTAAATGTGAATTCCAAGACTTTGAAGCTATTAGAAGAAAACATAGGGAAACCACTTCAGGACATTGGAATACATAGGGATTTTCAGGATCAGACTCCAGAAAGGACAGGAGATAAAAGAAAAAATAGACAAACAGGGGCCTGGCATTGTGGTGTAGTGGCTTAAATCTTCACTTGCAATGCTAGCATCCCATGTGGGAGTGAGTTTGCACCTCAGCTGCTTCACTTCCATTCCAGTTCCCTGCCAATGTGCCTGAGAAAGCAGCAGAAGGCATCCTAAATCCCTGGGCTCCTGCATCTGTGTGGGAGACCTGGATGAAGTTCCTGGCTCTGGCTTTGACCTGGGCTCTCCCCTGACTGTTGCAGCCATTTGGGGAGTGAACCAGTAGATGAAAGATTGATCTCTCTTTCTCTTTCTCTCTCTTCTCTTTCTCTAGCTCTGATTTTCAAATAAAATAAATAAATCTTAAAAAAGACAAATGGAATTTCATCAAGCTAAAGAGTTTTTCCTGATGACAAATGAAACAATCAGTAGAATAAAGAGACATCCTCCAGAAAGGGAGAAAATGTTTGCATGCTAAACCTCTGACAAGGGGTTATTCAGAATTATAAAGGACTCAATAGCAAAAGGAACAAATGAAAACAAAACTTGAAACAATCTGATTAAAATATGGACAATAGATTTAAACAGAAATGTCTTAGAGGAAGACATACACATTTACCAACAGGTACATGAAAAACATGCTCTGTATCACTACTCAGGGAAATGCAAGCAACAATGAGGTGTTACCTCATACCAGGAAAATCTGCTACCAGCAAAAAGATGAAAGCTAACAAGTTTTAGGCAGGTATGTGGCAGAAAGGGAGTCCTCATATACTGTTGGTGGGAATGTAAATTCCTACAGTTGTGGAACACAGTATGGAGATTCCTTAAGAGGCTAAAAATAGAACCATCATATGATCCAGCAATCCCATGGCAGGGAATATACACAAGGGAAATGAAGCCTAGCTTTTGAAAGGACATCTGTACTCCCAAGTTTATTGCAAGACATATCTTGTGGCTTGTGTCGAAAAAAGTCTGGAAAGCACTACTCTAGAGTCTTCTAGGGAAATAGGTCTGTTTTGAGGTTCTGAGCCAATAGGAAGAAACTCAGTACCCAGTGGGTGGGACTGACTCCTACAGAAGATCCCTGAGTCATTCACGCCAGTCCTGAGGTTTTGGCCAGGGATGGCCAAGAGTTTCCCAGGATGGTTCCACATCTCTGGGCCCCAAGCATCTAAATCAATGCTGTAATCTTAGAATTGAATTCACTTCTTCCAAACCTGATGCATTCTACTAGATGAAGGGAAGGAGACAAAAGTAAGTAAATTGCTTTTGGGGCTCATGACTGCTCCCTGGTGCTCATCCCCACAGATCATGGTTACCTCCTAAAGCTTCTTGACTTGGCACTGAGTGTTTCAGGTCTAAGGCTTCCTTTATCCTCCACAAAGTCTTTTTCTTCCATCTTTTCAAGCCATTGAGGATATGTCCCATTTTTGAAGATTTCTACAAATAAGGACTTCTAGGCAGAGACTCGATTAGAAGACTTCACACTGCCTCTATACCTGTGGATCAAGCTCAGAATCAAAGGCTTCAGAGAACATTGGAGCTCAGTCATTTGGGACTGTGAGTGTGTTGCAGACACCTGCATTTCAAAATTTGACAAGGAGTGATGAACTGAGCTGCAGGAGAATGGTTCCTTTGCTTGCTACAGAAACCAAATTGAGTTGGGTTTAGCATTTAATTACAGGTTATACTCAGAGATGGAGTTAAACATTGTCTACCACTGTTTTTTTTTTTTTTTTTTATTGTAACTCCAATCCTCTTGGCAAATAGCAGCAGTAACTCCTGGGAAGCTAAAAGGGGGCAGCAGAACATGTTTTTTTTTTTTTTTTTTTTTTTGACAGGCAGAGTGGACAGTGAGAGAGAGAGACAGAGAGAAAGGTCTTCCTTTGCCGTTGGTTCACCCTCCAATGGCTGCCACGGGCAGCGCGCTGCGGCCGGCGCACCACGCTCACCCGATGGCAGGAGCCAGGTGCTAGGTGCTTATCCTGGTCTCCCATGGGGTGCAGGGCCCAAGCACTTGGGCCATCCTCCACTGCACTCCTGGGCCACAGCAGAGAGCTGGCCTGGAAGAGGGGCAACCGGGACAGAATCCGGCGCCCCGACCGGGACTAGAACCCGGTGTGCCGGCGCCGCAAGGCGGAGGATTAGCCTGTTGAGCCACGGTGCCGGCCCTAGCAGAACATGTTGTGACAAAGGAGATGGTGTTGTGGACGTTTAGAAGTGGCAAGGACTTAGCCTTCTACCAATGGCAGGATTGTTGTCCAAGAATTGCCTTTCCAGCCTCTGGTTCCTGCCAATTAGGAAGGCAATCTCAAGAAGAACAGCAAAGGGAACTGGACAGGATCTAGAGCTGTGGTTTCCAAGATAGTTGCCACCTGTGGCTATTAAGCACATGCAATGTGGCTTGTTCAAATTCAGATGTGCTGTAAATGAGAACACCCACCAGATTTCAAAGGCTTAGGGTGATAAAAACAATGTAAAGTATCTTATTAATCTAAAAATACTGATTATGTATTGAAATGATAGTATTTTGGATACTTTGGATTAAATAATATAGAATTAAAATAATTTCCACTACATTCTTTTGATTACTTATATATTAACACAAAATTTAGAAGTATAAATGTGGCTCATATTATATATCTATTGGACAGAACGGGTTTACAGACTCCTGTTCTGAGACTGGATTGGGTCGATTTTCCATTAACTGGAGAAAATGTCTAACCTTGAATTACTTTGGGTTCTTTACCTGCAAGATGAAAGAAAGTAAATGCCCTCTCTGGCTTTTTCGGAGGGTTATGTGAAGATTCAATGCTAGCATGGCTTCCATAGTGCACTTTCAAGATTCCCCATTTAGGGTCAAGGGACTCATTTCCCAGTTAATCAATCTGTGTGTGCTGTTGATGACCACAGTTGAGTGCCTCTTAAGGAATTTTCTGTAGCTGAATGGAGCTGCCCATTATGAGCTGGATTTTTTCAGATGAGCCTGCAAGATGCAAGTGGTTCATTCAGTGTCAAGCACAAGCAGGCCACAGATCACAAGGAAGCTATATGAGCAAGTGGCTCGGATTCTTCTGTCACCTGTGTTGTTTTCTGTCCGTCAGCACACACTGGCGGCAATGGCTGCATTGGAGACTACATTATAAACAGCATATGGAGGGGAAAAATGGTCAAATTCGAGTCATGGATGGGTTGCCTTTGTTTGTGTGCAAGCTTGAAAATCTACCGCTGTGAACCAAAGCTCCACTGAGGGTGACGCCTAAAGAAAGGGATGAGAGGAAATTCTTTCAATAGGCGAAATGTTGAGTGACAGACCTAATCATTCATTCTGTAAAGAAAGAGAAGTGGACTAAAGTAGGAATATATGAGGGGGCTTAAAAAATGGAATTAAAAATGTAAACATTTTTACACATAAATGTAATGCATTTACATTGCATTGGTGCAAAATGAAATCCATGCAAATGGTGCAAAAATGAAATCCATGCAAAAATTTGTGAAAACACATATGAAAAATAATTTATGGACTTAAAATTTTTTTTGCACCAAAATAGACTCATCTTTTATTTCCAATTCCCATGAATCTTAAAAAGTACCTTCATATATCTGTAGGATCACAAGAAGTAATGAGTGGCTTGGCTGGTTGGATCAGGGATGTGGAAAGAAAATGATTGAAAAGCTTAGAATAATATGGCTGGTGAAGAGGCACAGACCTTTGGGTATAGGCATAAAGGGTCAGAATCTTTGTACTACATGTCGACACCACCTGAGATCAGCCATCTTGGAAGAGGTACCAGACAACCACGTGATAGACTGACTCAGCCAGCTGGCCTCAAACAGCTTCTGTCTTCGACTATTCTAGTATATGAGCAAAGGGTAGTGAATAGAATACCCATGGTGGCAGGGACTTAGGTGATCCCTGTGATATGTACTCTAAATAAACAACTGCTCTAGAGGGATGTGAGGGTAAATAAGGAGTTGCCTTGTTTGCTATCCCTCCCAGTGACTCACATGGAAAATTTGTGCTTTCCATCCCCACAGCAGTAGACCCTGTAGGTCTAGAGGTGCTGGTTTCTGGAGGGGGAATGCTTTAAACAGTCTATGATAAGGGCACATTGTACCCTAAGCTATCATTACCATCTGTTCTCTTCTGGCTCCTTGTACCCAGATGTCAGCAGGCAGGGACAGGAGTCACTACACAGGTAGGAAGGATTGACCTGGATAATAGGATGAAGTAGTGCCACATTGCATAATGTAGCATTCAGTTGTCACAACGGGGCATCTCTCAATACCCCTTAACTCGATTTAAAATAAGTAGACAAGTGTAGCACCCATGGCCGGAGAAGAGAGTGGTGACAAGAAACTTGCTCATTGTTCTCAGGGATGAGGGTTTGGGTCACACCATTAGGAACATAGACTAGCAGAGATATTAGCCAAGGGTGAGAGGAATCTGGAATGGATAGCAGAGGAAGGTGATAGCAAAGATCATCCTGTTTCAAGACCAGATGCTGTAATGGTGGTTTATAACACTAACCCAGCTCTGGATGCTTCCCCAGGTGAAGAAAGGACAGAGAAGTTGCTCCCAGAAGGGGTGAATCTGGCTGGTACAAAAGCTACACAGCACTGGATATTGTGGTGTATTGCCTGGAGTTCCTACCTAGGATTGAAGTACTCAGCATCCACCTGCCGGGAGTACTGGCTGCTAATGAATGACATAGGAGTTCCTCTCCAAGAATTACTCATGTCTGAAGGGAGCCCATGCTCACAGCTCCTCCCCAAGGAAATTCACAACCAACAATTGTTTGGGGGTAGAGCAAGAAACCTTGGCTCCTTTGTCTTGACTCCAGACCATATTGTAAGGCATCCCAGCTCCCGAACTTCCTGTAGTTCTTCTTTTGCCTGATATTATACCTGAGAACTTGTCCCAGAAACTTTCTGCATGAAAATCTTTGTCTCAGAATGTGCTTTCGGGGCCACCCAAACCTAAGAGGGATGATCCTAGTCACTGGTGCAAAAACACTGAACTTGACCTTGGAGGTTCTAGATTCCACTGAGAACTCTGTTCTGGTTTACCATGTGTAAAATGGGGATGACAAGAAACAAGTCTGAATTATGTGATTCAAGGTTACTTCCAAGTATGACTTTCCACATGTGTGAAGTAACTGGGGAAAGATAACAGTTATATGAAGAGCTGGAAGGAGCCCTGGGAATCTTTCAGATGTCCTCCACTTTACATGTCAAGAAACTAAGTGATCTTCCTGTGAGTGCCCTGCCAGAAAGTGCAGAGGTGAGATTTGAACCTGGACTTCAACCTGATACCCTGTCTGGTTTGTGCTCTTTACCATCTCTGGCTCTCTGGTGTCAGTGACTATTTGCGAGTTGCAAGAATATTTGAAATAGGGAAATTGGAAATTTTAGGGTTGGTTAGAGGATCCCGATCAACTGGCTGCTCCTGCTGCATGTCTATAGTTTCTGTTGTTCAGCTAACAAGACAAGGAGTCACCATAATGCAGGAGTCATTGACCCTGATGGGAGGAAATTCTGTCACTTAGTTATACTAGGTTGACAGGAGGTCATGGCTTTTGTCCTAGGGTGGGACTTCTTAAACTTTAATGTGCTCATGAATAACTTGGTATCTTGTTAATATAAAGATTCTGATTCTATAGGTCCGTGTGGGGCCAGAGAGTCTGCCCTTCTAGATGTTTCTCAGTGTTGATGCTGCTGGCTCGTTAGCCATATTTTGAGTAGCAAGGTGGTAGAAAGCGGGTTTTAGCCGCTGGGATTGTCAGAAACACATGGGAACTTATTGAAGCAGCTCAAACTACTCATGGTCAGGGGTTCAGATTCCACAGCATAGGATGGGCATCACTAATTTAAAACTCTTAAGTAGTTGAGGTCACCACCAATGTTTAAGAACTGAGGTTCTAGGGCAGTGATCTTCATGGTTACAACTGACATTTGTGTTCATGATGAAGCCGAACAGGCAGCACAGGACTGCCGCAGGAAGAGGAAGGAGACATGACTGTCGCCTGAGTGTCGCTGAGGTCACAGGTGCTGGACAGTAACTGAGTGTACATCATGGACCAGTCACAAAGGGCCATGGAAGGAATCCCTGGGACTTAAGTGGGTTGGAGTTTGTTAAAACAATCTATAGAAATAAAACATTTCATTACTTATAAAATGCAGCCTACAGCTGTAATTTTTCATAACAATTGAGGAGTTTCATCTCTATCTCAAGGTGGTGGAAGCTGATGGACTACTTGAGAGTTCATTTTGCGGCTGTTACAATTCTGCTAAGATTGAGATCATAAACTCAGACTGTAGGAAGTGAGGGCCTGCTTGTTGTTCCATTCTATGAGCTTCATTCCAGCACTTGTCTGGGATGCCTACTTGTCTAGTGGGCATCTGCTTTCTGCTAACTGGGTTTCTTAGCCTGTTTCAGATGTGAGTGAGCTCTTCAGTGGTGTTTATCTACCTCCAAACACTCTTTGGTTGGCTCACTTGCTAGCCTGCTGCTCAGAGGGACCCTCATCTCCATGCCTACTCACTGCCAGCTACCTGGCTAATGGGCATCCCTGCTTCGTGGCAAAGGCGAAGATTCTGCTGCCTCAGCACAGGGTGGGCTGGAATTCAGTGTGGGAACAGAATGTCCCAAGACACTCACCCCCTGCCAAACTCACTCCCTCCGACTCTGGTTGCCTTTGCTTGTTCATCAGAAGACACTAAGATGAACCGTGAAGGAAGGACCTGTTAGCAGGACAGCCACGTTGGCAGCACAGCCCTGATGGTCACTGGGCCTGTCAAAGCTAGGGGCTGGGGAAGTCAGCGTCATCTTCAGACAGCTGACCTAGGACCGGCTCAGAAAGCCTCAGCCATTCAATAGATCTACAACCCCGAGTATGACCACAATGCAGAATTATCCTGTAACATGCAGAGCCTGCAAGGAGAGTGGAAAGAAGATGACAGGTTAATGGAACTGGGGCTTAGCCAGGACAGCAGCATTGGACTATCTTTACTGAGGAAAGTGGCCCAGTTTCCCATGGATGAAACTCCATGGATCAAGCTCCAGGGATCAAAATGAAGGTCTAGATTTTGCATTGTGACCACTTTTGCACAATGAAGTGATGAGATCTTTTCTCTTTCTCCTCCAAGTCTTTTCAAGGTATCTTCCCTCCTGGTACTCCCTGGCACTTCCCCCAAGTTATCACTCCTTATACTTTGCTGAGCTCATGTCTCCTTCCTTGTGGGTTTTTGTCCTTTATATCCCCTTCTCTTGCCAACAGTAGTTTGTTTCATGAAATAAATTACATAATTAACTGACCACCAAGTGGATTAATTTTTTTCATTAAATACATTGTGGACAAGTGATGAGTAAGACTGACTTGATAACGAGGCAGAGAGTGGAATGAGTGAGAGTAGCAATAATAGCTAGCTTCCTGTGAGTGCTTACTATGTGAGAGGCTAAACACCTTATTATCCATTAAATATTCAGTTAAATGAGGATTTTCCTGTGAGTGCACGCATTTTTTAAAACATTTATTTTATTTATTTAAAAATCAGAGATAGAGAGAGAGATCTTCCATTTGCTAGCTCACTCTGCACATGGCTGAAACACCTGGGGCTGGACCAGGCTGAAGCCAGGAGCCAGGTGCTTCATCCAGATCTCTCACGTGGGTGCAGGGGCCCAAGTACTTAGGCCATCTCCCACTGCTTTCCCAGGTGCATTAGCAGGGAGCTGGATTGGAAATGGAACAGCTGGGATTCAAACTGGTGCTCACATAGGATGCTGGCACTGCAGACAGTGGCTTAACCCATTATACCAAGTGCTGACCCCAAGGTGCACACATTTGCTATGCCCATTTTTCAGAGGAGAAAAGTGAGGCACAGAATGGTTATGTGGGGCTCTCTGGGCTATGGGGCCCCCCTTGGTGGAAATCATGGCACTCTCTTCCCCCATCCTTGATTGTGAAGTTTTACTTAGCTTTCAAGGTATTTAATTGGAGGTGGGATGAGAGCAGAGATAAGTAGATGCTATGGTTTGAACATGATTTGGCTCCTCCACTCACATGGATGAGTAAGTTACAAAGGCATAGACAGATGATACTAATGGAGTGGTGTCTTTATCCAATTATGGTTCCTAGGAGCTGGGCCTGATGGGTGGTCCTTAGGTCGCTGGGGGCATGCTCTTGTGAGAGGGATGATTGTATAAGCCAAGTAGCGTCTGGCCTCTCTCTGCTTCCTGGCTAGCTATGTGCAGCTCTCTCCAGCCTCCTCTGGTTTCAGCAGACGACTGAACCAATGGGGCCAGCTGATCTTAAATTGTAAACTACCAAAGCAATACACTAAAATAAACTTGCTCTCTTCATACGTAGTCTGGGTCAGGTATTGGTTGTAGAGATGAAAAACTGACTGGTTGAGTAGAATTCACAACTGAATCTGTTTTCCTTTGTTTCAGGAGATATCCATTTAGAAAAACCTCAGGAAACTTTGTGAATTACAAAATCATCCTAGTTGGAGCCTGCGCTGTGGCGTAGTGGGTAAAGCTGATGCCTGCAGTGCCAACATCCCATATGAGTGCCAGTTCGAGTCCCAGCTGCTCCACTTTCCAATCCAGCTCTCTGCTATGGCCTAGGAAAGCAGTAGAAGATGGCCTAAGTCCTTGGGCCCCTCCACCCACGTGGGAGACCTGGAAGAAGCTCCTGACTCCTGGCTTCGGATCGGCCCAGATCTGGCTATTGTGGCCATTTGACGAGTGAACCAACAAATGGAAGACCTCTCTCTGCCTCTGCCTCTCTGTAACTCTGCCTTTCAAATAAATAAATAAATCTCTAAAAATCATCATATTTGTCATCTCATCTTTTCATTGGCTGTGATTAGACATAAAACCCATAAAATAATAAGGCTGATATGATTTGGGGGGTGGGTAGGGGAGGTGGTGAACTTAGAAAGAAGATACTGAGAGAGGAGGAGCTGGGAGGCTGTGTCCTTTTCCGTTAGTGTAAGGGGAGACGGACCCCCAGGGCACCAGCAGGTGACGACAGCACCCAAGAGGCCAGGCTGCAGAGACCGATCAGGTCTAGGGCCTCCTTTCGGGAGACTTGGGCTTTGCACAAAGGGCTGCACTGCAGAGCAGAATGCAGAGGAGAGAGAGGCGCAGTGTTGGTGAGATCAGCAAAGCAGGGAAGATTCTCTGCAGACAGACATCTGAAACACGCGCATGTGATCCCGCCTGTACTTGGTGTGGGCCAAGTCTGTTGGAATAAAAAGGGCTTTGGATGTGTCTACGCTCAGCTCCTCGGCTGAACTACAAGCCTTTCAGGCGTCTCTCTGTTCTCAGTCGGAAGAGGAAAGTGGAGCAGTCAGAAAGGAGAAAGGCGCGGGCCACGAGCACTCGGCCAGGGTTTCCTGGGAGAGCCGCTGGCTCACGGTCCGAGGTCTGAGATGGGGTCGCAGTACCAGTATCACAGGGGCTGTCTTCTTCCCTCACTGGGGAGCCGAGACCCCTTCAGCACTGAGCAGCTAAGGGCACTGCGGTTTTCTAGGCGGAAAGCTCGGAGACAGCAGGTGGCGCTCTTTCTCCTGAAACTCGTCCGCAGCTTGGCTGGCACACCTGCCGGGGGCGGCAAGCCATCTGATCTCTGCAGTCCGCAGTCACCCAAGAGGACCAGCGTGAAAATGGCTGGCCAGGAAGGCCTGCCAGGTATAACGTCCCCCGGACCCGAAGTCACCCTGGGGGCTCCCGATGGGCTTGGACTGGCTGCACTGATCAACGTGGAAGCGCCCAATTCCCTTTTCATGACCTCAGCATACAAAAGAGGCCGTTCTGTGTTACACGTGCTGACTGCACCCAGCTGGGCTTTAGAGCAGACCTGGAAGAGTCACGCTGCCCCTGTGTGTGACAAGCATATGTGTAGTTCGTCACGTGGGAAGGTGAGAGGGCCGGGGTCTGTGTGCCACTCGGGTGAGATGCTGTTCCCTGGGGGAATGCAAGGAAGGCAGGATTCTGTGAGAACCTCTTACGTGGGGGGACTTGCTGTAACCAGGAGATGTTGCAATTTCTCAGAGGAATAATCTGACAGTGGTTCTCCTCGGAAGACCCATTATCTTAAAAGATGCTAAATAAACAAATGTAACTCTCTTCTCCAAACAGAAAATAAAAATAATTTCATGGTGAAGAAAAAAGATCGCTGGAGGGGCCCACACTGTGGTTTAGCAGATTAAAGCATCTGCCGGTGGCACTGGCATCCCAAATGGGCGTCGGTTTGGGTCCCGGCTACTCCACTTCTGATCCAGCTCTCTGCTATGGCCTGGGAAAGCAGTAGAAGATGGCCCAAGTGCTTGGGCCTCTGCACCTGCATGGGAGACCCAGAGGAAGCTCCTGGCTCCTGGCTTCAGATTGGCCCAGCTCCAGCTGTTGCAGCCAACTGGGAGTGAACCAGCGGATGGAGGGCCTCTCTCTCTGTCTCTCCCTCTGTAACTCTTCCTATGAAGTAAATAAATAAATATTTTTAAAAAAATCACTGGATTGAAATTCAAGAATATGGCAAGGCCACTGCCTAGCTGTTCCACTTATTTCTGGTTCTCAGTCTCATTTTGAGAATCAGAAATCATTAATCACTAATGTCTTGCAGCACCATATTCCGTGGCACGGATCTGCAGAGTGTGTGTGTGATGAGGAGGCGAGCAGAAGAGACAGGTAAGTCATTAAATAGAATAACTTTTGGGAGAAAGTTTGTATAAAGCAGGCCAGGTCATGCATTCTTGGAGGCTGAGGAAGTCCCTTCTCTTTGGTTCCCATTTCTTTCTTTTCTTTCTTTCTTTATTTTTTTTAAGATTTATTTATTTATTTGAAAGTCAGAGTTAGAGAGAGAGAGAGAAGGAAAGGCAGAGAGAGAGAGAAGTCTTCCATCAGCTGGTTCACTCCCCAGTTGGCCACAATGGCTGGAGCTATGCTAATCCGAAGCCAGGAGCCAGGCTTTCTCTGGGTCTCCCTTGCGGGTGCAGGGGCCTGAGGACTTGGGCCATTTTCTACTGATTTCCCAGGCTATAGCAGAGAGCTGGATCGGAAGTGGAGCAGCCAGGACTTGAACTGGCGTCCACATAGGATGCTGGCAATGCAGGAGGCGGCTTTACTCGGCTCCTCAGTTTCCATTTCAATCACTGAGTCTCCTAGTGGCCACACCCAGAGGAGAGGGCCATGCTAGCTTCATTCTCCTGCATCATGGGCCAGTACATTTGTCCCTGTGCTGGAATGGCTGTGTGCCTTCCATCAAAGCCCATGCCTTCTGGCTTTTTGGTGCAACTTCAACAAACAAATGGTGGGGGAGGGAGAAGAGAGCGAGCTGTTCCTTTGCTTCTAGGGGACTCTGAGAGGGGTGAGGAGAGGGGAGGCAGGGTGGGTGGCAGGTGATGGTGATTGGGGGCAGTGGTGAGGCAGGGCAAGATTACAGCCCTACTTAAAGGACTTGGCCAGTTTCCAACCTTCACCAGCCAGGAGACCATCACTGAGCAGCTACAGTGCTGTCCCACCAAGAGAAAGTAGACAGAATCCGTTTCCTCTGTAGCTCAGACAACATGTGTAGTGCCCTAATCAAGATCTTCTCCCCACGCCTCCCACTCCCCAGATAAGTCAGAGTCGGGAGATTTTCAGATGGAAGGATGCGGCTTTGCGTTTGCTTTGGCCTGCTATCCAGATGGCTGGCAGGCTGCCCTCGGAGGATTGTGTTAGGCAGGAACGTGATCTGCCTCCCTAACTGTTGACTTTGGGGACCAGACCGAGGGCCTGAGGGCAGGTGACACGAAGCAGCTCTTTTGCACACTCACCAGCATCAGGCTGTGAGTACTGCATGGGGGTAGCCAGGCATGCATCCAAGATGGCTGCTGCAGGGGGATGAGGCAGAGTGTCCTTGGGCACGACCGTGGCTGCCACAGGACACGCTGAACACAATGCGCAGAGCAGGGCTCGGGCTGCCAGCTGCAGGGTGAGTTGCTGACTCATTCCTGCAGCAACCTTTAGCAACTGGAACAGGGCGGGAGGTTTCTTCCTTCTTTTTAAAGGAGCAGGTGATGTGGAGGAGAGCAAGGAATGATCCTCCAAGCTTGATCCCAACTAGCAAGTGTACCTAAGCATTTTCATCAGAATTCTTGTGCACAAATGACTTTAAAAAAGGAGAAGGGTAGCCTCCTTGGAGAAACTATTCACCCCGTTAGTGTGTTTCTATTAAACACCTATCATGTGTGTAGCTAAGGAGGAAAGAAGAAGGAAAAGGTGACTCTTGATCTCTGGGCAATGATTGTGTGTATGGGTGGCACTCAGAGAGGCATACTCTGTGCCAGGCTTGGCATTCTATGGGTGCTAATTGAATTGAGGAATCCAGGATTTGAATTCAGATCAGCTCAGAGCTAGTGCTCTTAACTACTGCGCTATTCTGTCTCGAAAGCAGAAGCAGTAGAGGTGGTCATAGCAATAATACAGGATGATACGTGGTTAGGTGCCCAGTCCTGCTGTGGGTGTTCATGATGAGTCCAGAGTAAACCGCCATCAGTTCTATAGTCAGGGCCATCTGGAGAGTGTAGATATGCTTACGTCTGAACAAATACTGAGCCAGTAGAGGGATTTTTTGAGTAAGCAGGGGGTCACGATGAGTACTTGAAGGATTGCGTAAGTGGGAGCTGTGGGTAACATAATACAAGCAGCATCAGATGATCCATGTGTCTCAGGCCACGATGTGTCTAGAATAGCCCAGGTTTCTGGGAAAACACAGACAATCAACATTTTTACCAGTGGGGAATTTAGTTTCATTGGACTTATGTGACCAATTATTCAACTTAGAGCTATTAACAAAATAGGAGAAAGCAGGACCCATGGCCACCCTCCTACTGCGTCCTCAGTGCGTCAACAGCATCCAGGGGTCCCTGGGCCTTTGTTGCTGATGACACTGACAAGGACTCAAAAGCCCTTTTATTTTCAGTTAGAAGTTTGGAGTGGGGCTGATCCGAACTACCGGAGTCCTGCTGGTTGCAGGGATAGTCGAAAACATTGAGTAGCCGCCAGAGCAATTTCTCCTGTGAAACTGATAAAATGCTTTTAGCTGGTTGGGCTGAAGCCAGAGTTGTAACTCCATTCGCAAGGTGTCAAATGCTTTTCAGGCACTCAGTTGGACCCATGGATTTGGATCAACAATACCTCCCTCTCTCCCTTTCTCTAGTATGTAGCCATGTAGAGTTTGATACACTCCACCTGACTAATTCTGCTCTTCCCATAGTTATGAAATATTCTGGATACTATTCAAGGACTCTACAAGCTTTATCCATGTGGCTGAGACATAATGGGGGTTTTAGAAGCTCAAACCTTGTGAGGAAGACAAAGAAAAGAATAAGATCAGGTAACGGTGTCTTCTAGAACAAATTGCCTTTGGCAGAATGCCAGAAAAGTCACACACGGGTGTAGGAAGACTTCTGGGACAGGATCTGAGATACAGGCCAAACAGGGTTCCCGTAACCATGGAGAAAGAGGTTTAACCACAGCCACTCAGAGAGCAACTTACTTCCTCGTACCTGAAAGAAACAGTTTTGACACTGTTTAGAGGGAAGAGAATTGCTAAAGGGGTGAGAGTAGAGAGCAGTGTATATGGGCCACAAGGATGAGATTGAGCAAAACCTCTGAGGGGAGGCAGGGGTGCGTGGAGAAAGCTGATAACTGTGTCAATCAGGGCCAAGCCGAACGCAGCCTTGAGGGTTTAACTCAAGTTCTATTTCTGTAAAGTCAAAGGTCTCTATTCGGAGAAGGCAAGCTGCTTTGGACTCCACATGCCAGCCTGTACCTGTTCTGTGTGGCAGGAGGCCTTGAGAAGCAGATTACTGCAGGAGAGAACAGGGGAGCCGGGGGCCGGGTGGCCTGCAGAGCCTCCACCTCCCACGTGGTGACCATGCAGCATTCTCTGTGCATTGTGTTAGATTCGCTGAGTAGGGTTCTCCTTGGGGCCGCTCCTCGGCTATTCCCTGGTGTAGCTAGTGACAGAGTGAGTTCATGTGCTCTTCTAGGTGAGCATTGGCTTTATTAATTTCTCCGCAGTGGGGATGTGTGGCACTCATCTGTTTATCCTTGGCTCCACAAGTTTAGCAAGTTTATAATGTGTGTCTATTGAGCCACTTAAAACAATTTGCTCCAGGGGAGGTGGGAGATACAAGGTGTAAGAAAAAGGTGCCCGTTGGAAGTGCCTTCTTAGCGCAGTAGGCAGTGCATCAGTCTCACAATCTGAAAATGGTGCCTGTCTCCATTGCCTCGGGCTGATTTCTCAGGTAATAAAACATTGGTTGATTCCTGATGATTCACAAAGAGCCTGGGAAAGAGACCTGATTGAAAAAGTATGGAGGTTGCCTAGTTATCCCAGAAGCAAAGGAAGTTCTCTCAGGACTGACTGAGGTTTTGGATTTCCCAAGGACCGCAGGATATAGAAAGGCAGGTTGCTGGTCCAGTGCAAGAAATGCTTTCTCAAAGGAGGAGCTGTTGGTCAAGTGGACAAGGACATGTGCTGAACAGATGTGGAACAAGGACCTTCCAGGGAACCACTGGGGGAGGGGCTTGGTGTGATTGGGCACAGGTGAAAGAAGGGTGGAGAGCAGAGGCTGGAGGGGTTCCAGTGCTGAGCTACTGTAATTCTGCGTATCTTCTTAGGAGGATGGCCCTGGGTGGAGCATAAGAAGGGCTGGGAGAAGAATGAGGGGAGGCAGGAGGACAGCCAGAAATCAGCTGCAATAACCAGCAGGAAAGCTTGGGCAAGGACTGTGCCATGGTCAGGCAGCGGAGTCAGCTTGGGAGATCACAGCAGTGACACTTGACTGAGCTCAAACACTGACTGGGTTGGTGTTGCGGGAGAAGGAGGAGTCTGGCAAAGTGAGCCTTTAGGGTTTGAGCTCCTGCTGCAGGTGACAGCATTCTTTGAAGTGTTTCAATCTTAAAAACTCATGCATATCTTTGTATAAAATATGCCAATATTTGCATTTCTGTGAACATAATATGCAGAACCAGTTGAAAGACTTGACCTGGCTTTATGTAACTTCAGAGAAAATCAACACTCTAGAAAGACGCCTGGTGGCTGTGTGTGGCTCCTGATGCTCCCAGTGAGTACCTTTAAGACATGTGGGAGTCTCCTGTGATCTGCCAGTAGCCTCCCTTTTAACCTTTGGCCAAATTGACCATTTCCTGTCACCCCCCATCCCCCCAGGAATATTCTGTGTTTGTCTGCTCCAGTCCAATCCCAACTTGGAGCATTTGAGGAATGAGTCAGTGGGTAGGATCTCCCTCTCTTCCTCCTTCTCTATCTCTGCCTCTCAAATAAATAAAAAAGACATTCATCAACATGTTCCCCTTGTGCTCTCCCTATGTGTCTCCTCTCCCGGGGTACCAAGGACATGACTTCATTTTTGGCAGGATTAGGATTTTTATAAGAATGCAAAGAGGAAGAAGTAAAATATTCAGCTTTCAACACCTAGAGTAGGAATTATTTTTAAAAATCTTTCAGTTTTCCATAGTTTTTGAAACCAGGCTTTACAAATGAAAATTAGGTTTTTTCTTTACTTTTTAAAATTGATTAATGTATTTATTCAAAACAGAGTTACACAGAGTAGAAGAGATAGACACACACACACACACACACACACAGAGAGAGAGAGAGAGAGAGAGAGAGAGAGAGACAGGAAAAGAGAGAGAGAGGGATGGAGAGGCAGAGATCCTTCATCTGCTGGTTCACTCTCCAAATAGCAGCAATGGCCGGGGCTGGGCCAGGCTAAAGCCAGGAGCTTCATCTGGGTCTCCCACATGGGTGGCAAGGGTCCAGGCATTTGGGCCAGCTTCTGTTGCTTTCCCAAGCACATCAGTAGGGAGCTGGATTGGAAGTGGAGCAGCTGGAACTCAAACTAGAGCCCATATGGATGTCAGCATTGCAGGCAGTAGCTTAAGCTGGCGCACCACAATGCTGGCTGCGAATAGGTTTTCCAATACTTCTATAGCTGGGTTAGTGTATTAAAAGCCAGATCAGCTGAACCAGATCACAGAGATTCCTCCACACGGCAGAGAGGACACTTTTCTGCAATTAGCCTGAGTATGAAGTTTTTTGCTCTAAAAGAAAGAGAATGAGTGGCAGGAAATATCCCTTCCAGGGAGCAAAGGAAATGGAACCCTCCCCTTGGACCCTCATGAATTCTGGGAAGGAGGGGAGATAGGGGCTGGCAAGAATCTCCTGTCCTAGTTCCACCAGATAGAGGGGAAGCCAGAAGCAGAGGGCATTTTCACTTTTCCACTGTTCTTTCAGGATTCTGGGCGGAAACTGCCTTGGGGAATGTTTCTTGCACCATTCAGAGCAGTTATATTAAACGAGAGTAAATGGTGCTGTGTGGCTGGGCAGGGGGAGACCTTGTAGGCTGCTTCTGGGGGTCTTCCCTGCTCCCTGGTGGAGTGAGAAGAATCCAACAACTCTGTCCCGTTTGGCTGACTATTGTGAGAAGCTGATTATACTGTGGGACAATGGCTTGCATGCAGACCACCTGCACAGGACATCAAATAGACATCATACACGCCAAGATCTCAGCATGGTCAGCATGGGAGACCTTCAGGCCCTTAGCAAACTAGAGAAGACAGATCATGGACCTCACTGGCTGCTGACCTTGGCTGTGACTACTGGCAGGAAGAGGGGCAAGGGCCACCTCCAGGGGCCCTGTGAGGATGACTCACAAGCAGACTGGAGGCGCCTCTGCCTATGGACCACAATCTCATCCATATACCCAGGAGCCATGTTGGCAGTTCTATGGGAAGGGGGAGTGCTCAGAGACTCAGCCTAAACCTGAACACACTTTCAGGGTGGAGGGGAGTCTGTTTAAACCGAGGGGACCAGCCAGTGCTAGCTGGAACACGGAAGGGTTCTTTTCTTCTTCTCAGCTACACGTTGACTGTGTTGCTTGGCCAGGGGTGACTACAGCATAGGGCCAGCTGCACATGTGATCTGATCCAGCACCACTGAGCTCCTCATTGTGTAAGTCTGCGGCATCTCAGAATCTTTCTGCTGAGCCCCCTGAAGATAAAATAACGACTTGAGTCCATGGGTGCATCTGTCTAGGAGAGTCATAATCAGCTAATTATCTTCTGAAACACTTTCTGAATGGACCTAACAGCTCTTTTGGGGTCCATGTATGTCTTTTTAAAAAAGATTTTATTCATTTATTTGAGAGGCAGAGCTACAGAGAGAGAGAGAGAGAGAGAGAGAGAGAGAGAGAAGCCTTCCATTTGCTGGTTCACAACCCAAATGGCTGCAACAGCCAGAGTTGGGCTGATCTGAAGCCAGGAGCCAGGAGCTTCCTCCAGTTCTCCTACATGAGTGCAGGGGCCCAAGCACTTGGGCCATCTTCCACTGCTTTCCCAGGCCATAGCAGAGAGCTGGATTGGAAGTGAAGCAGCTGGGACTTGAACTGGTGCCCACATGGGATACTGGCACTGCAGGTGGATGATTAACCCTTAACCTACTATACCACCACGCTGGCCCCCCTTTTTCTTATTATTGCTGTTTCACAGGCATCAGTCTTATATATATATTGGCCACAGAAGTAGATTTTAGTTTTTTGGGGGATGGGGAGAAGAGAAGATTGCAGAGAATTTCTGGACACTTTGTCAGGGGAGAAAGCTGAGTCTCTGCTCTAGAGAAATTTTCTTTCTGATAGAGAGAATCAGATAATAATGAGCAAAGGGAAGATAAATAATAGAACACCAACTAGAAATAAGTGCTTTGAAGAAAAAAAATTAGGTAAGGGATTTGATTTTAGATATAGTGGCCAAAGCAAATCTCTTTAAAGGAGCTGATGGCTCAGAGAAGGAAGAGAGCAGTCAGCATAGATGTGAGGGAAGGGGATGCTCGGACAGAGGGGAGAACAGGCGGAGAGCCCTGGAGCAGGGCTGTGCTGGGCGAAAGCTCAGACAAGCAGGGGTGTGAGTGCAGCAGGTGGCAAGGGGGCAGTGCAGCAGGGGCAGCTGGGGAGATGGAACAGCCCTAGAAAGGAGTGTGGGCTCATTGTAAGGGAGATTTTTCTTTGTGTGACATTCTGTTTTTTTTTCTTTTAAAGTTTATATATACATATATATAAATATATATATTTAAAGATTTATTCATTCATTTGAAAGTCAGAGTTACACAGAGGGAGGAGAGGCAGAGAGAGAGACAGAGAGAGAGAGAGAGATTGGTCTTCCATCCGCTGGTTCACTCCCCAGATGGCCTGCAATGGCTGGAGCTGCACCAATCCGAAGCCAGGAGCCAGGAGATTCTTCCTGGTCTCCCACACAGGTGCAAGGGCCCCAAAATCTGGGCCATCTTCAACTGCTTTCCCAGGCCATAGCAGAGAGCTGGATAGGAAGTGGAGCAGCTGGGTCTTGAACCGGAGCCCATATGGGATGGCAGAACTGCAGACGGCGACTTTACCTGCTACGCCACAGCACCTGCCCCTTTAAAATATATATATTTATTTAATTTATTTGAAAAACAGAAAAACAGAGATCTCCCATCTGCTGGTTCATTCCCTAAATGCCTGCAACAGCTGGGGCTAGGCCAGGCTGAAGCCAGGAGCCTGGAACTCCATCAAGGTTTCCCACGTGGGTGGTGGGGACTCCAATTCCCTGGATGTTAGTTAGCAGGAAGCGAGGATGGGAAGCAGAGCCAGGACTTGAACCCAGGCACTCTGATACAGGAAGTGGGTGTCCCAAGTGGCATCTTATCTATGCCAAACACCAGCCTGAATTCTACATTTTTCCAAGATAATTGAGAAAGAACTGGGTGATGGTAGAAGCAATTAAACAGAAGAAGAAATTAAAAGAAAAAAGTCTAAATGAAGCTATGTTTATTTTGAAAGCCCATTTTTTTTTTGACAGGCAGAGTGGACAGTGAGAGAGAGAGAAAGGTCTTCCTTTTCCGTTGGTTCACCCTGCAATGGCCGCTGTGGCTGGCGCACCGCACTGATCCGAAGCCAGGAGCCAGGTGCTTCTCCTGGTCTCCCATGCGGGTGCAGGGCCCAAGCACTTGGGCCATACTCCACTGCACTCCCGGGCCACAGCAGAGAGCTGGCCTGGAAGAGGGGCAACCGGGACAGAAACCGGCGCCCTGACCGGGACTAGAACCCAGGGTGCTGGCGCCACAGGTAGAGGATTAGCCTAGTGAGCCACCGTGTTGGCCTGATCTCTTACTTTTTTTTAATGTTATCTTACCTGTAGACTCCAGAGTGGGATATAAGCACACTTTTATAAGACAATCTGTTGTTCTATAGGATATAGGATATTGGACTTTTTATTTCTATTTATGTATATCTAAAACAAGAAAGAAATTGAGTTCTAATAATATATATTTTAAAGATTTATTTATTTATTTGAAAGGCAGGAGAGAGAGAGAGAGAGAGAGAGAGAGAGAGAGAGAGAGAGAGAGAGACAGGAGATATTCCATCTGCTGGTTCACTCCCCAAAAGGCCAGAATAGTCAGGACTGGGCTAGGCCAAAGCCAGAAGCTTGGAACTCCATCTAGGTTTCCCACGTGGGTGGCAGGGGCCCAAGTACTTAGGTATCTTCCACTGCTTTCCCAGGTACATTATCAGGGAGCTGGACTGGAAGTGGAACAGCCAGAATGGAACCTGTTGCTTGTGTGGGATATCTGTGTCACAGGATGTGGCTTAACTTTCTGTGCCACAACACTGGGCTCAATCACTAATAATATTGACCCTGTAGATTAACACACACACACACACACACACACACACACACACACATATAGTTTTTTAGTGGATAATTTTGAGGTCATATCCTCAAATTTTTTGCTCATGAGGTGGATGATCTAAAAAGCTTGAAGACAATGATAGAAATAATCAGTAGAAGCAGATTCCCTTGGGATGTTAGAAATATCTCTGAATTGTATAACACTCAAAACCAAAAAGTTATGTTCATTTAGGTAATTATTATGCCATAAAAATGTAAAATTATGACTCAGGGCTTCTCATCTCAGAAATATGACTGCATATTACCTTAAAGCTCTTGTCAAGACAGAAATTTAAAACTGTTTGAAAAGAGTAAATACAATTACATCACATTGTGATTTGAAAATGAGGAATGCCAGAGGAGCCCCTGAGAAACCACGGGGAAGGTGCGATGAATGGTCTGGGGGTGCGGGCGCAGCATCCACAGGTGTTAGATGCACCTGCGCAGGGAGCACGGTCAGTGGAGCATCTCCACGTCCTCCCTGCAGTGGCAGTGACAAGCGGTCAGGGGCTGAGCACACCCACGGGCTGGGATTCCTCCTTTGTCCCTACTTTCTCTTGTCTCTTCCCCTTGGAAGGCACGTCTGCCTCCTTTGTTGAGTTACCTTTTAGGGAAACGTACATCCAAGGAGTTGGACCAAATATATCACGAACAGACTGTGAGCTGAACCAGGGACATTATCAGACAAGTCCCATAGAGAGGCCAACATTCCTCTTCCCACCTTATTCCACGACCACTCATTTTAGACTCCAGAGTGACAAAGAAATGCAGACCTTATCTCTTGGCTGGGAATAGGAATGTCCAAAAGTTTCATCTTTCGGACAGCACTAAAAAGAAACCAGACCTACTGTTTCAGACTTGATTTCTCCCAAGTCAGAGAAGCATGATAAGTCTTTATAGTGAGTCTCGATGTTGAAAAACTCCTGCTCCTAGCCCAGTTTGGGCCTTGTCCCGGGATGTAATCTCTGTTGGGCTGGCAGACACAAATGTTCATAGACTCTCTGCCCTTTGTAGGATCCACAAGTAAGGAGGAGTTAGAGTGGGAAACTGGGGAGTAAGATTCTGACGAGGCTGTTAAGGCAGGGTTCAGCCCAAAAGGATGCTGGCCCAAGATAAGGAAGGCAGTAGGTCAGGATGCAGAGAAGACCCAGTGGGTTCAGAGTTGATGTTAAGGTCAAGTGCAATGATTGCTCCTCATACAAAAAGGCATTGCAAGAAGAAATCAGTAGCATTAGGATTCAAAGTTTAAGCCCACTTTTCTGGGCTCCGCTATTTTGCTGGATTTTCTTCTTTACTTTTGACATTTTTCTTCTCAAGGTTCTAGAGAGACTTTGAAGTGCACAAGAAGCAGTTCTCTCCTCAAATTCCATCTCCAGCCCATCAGCATGAGGTTTGCTTTCTGTGAGGCACATGGCGTCTTGTCATGTGTCTCAGCAATTCCCTGGTCCTTGCGAGGTCTCAGGGATGTCACTGCCTGAAAAGGAAACACAGCTCTGGCTTAATGCCAGCTTTTCTCATTCTCTTCTCTCCCCATGTATTTGGGAATATTCAATGATATGTCAGTGCAGAGTGCAAGCAAATGAACATTTACCTAAGATGCCTTTGTTTTGCAACTGGCTGGCTCTTTTGTTGTGGCTTTAAATTTAGCTCCTTACTAATGACTATGTGCACTTAGGAGGGTAGGCTGGCTTTGCAAATGATAAAACAGCTGGGTATGTCATGTCTGTCTCCTTCATCAGATCCCCCTGTACAACCAAACTTCTTCTTCATTAGCTGCAGTAATGGTGATAACCTCTTATATCCAGTGTAGTTGTAAGTATATCAGAGAATTCAAAGAAGTGGGAGCCATAATCCCCGTCCTCCATGTACCTATGGTTCAGGGAATCAGATGATTTGGAGCACGGTGAATGAGGGTGGACTTTGCAATTTGACAAACTTGAGTCTCAGTTTTGTAATCTTTAGAGTGGAGAAAATAATCTCTATTTTACAGATTCTGACAATACTCGATGTAAATACTTAATCGCTATTATATGTTATTGCTACTAAAAAGAGGTGATTGTGCAAGGGTACTTGTGAAATGTGGCCCAGAATGCAGAGGAAAATCTGAACTAGGAGGCTGGAGGTGAGTGGGAACAGCTCCACAGGTAAGGATTGCTGCATTGTATTGTTGAAGGAGACCGCTTGTGTCTTCATGCATTTCTGTCTCACACAATGCTCACCTGTCTCCTTTCTAAAATCTCAGCCACTGTTGCTAATGGAGAGCTGGGATCCTGCTGCCTTTCAGAAATGGACCATGACCAAGATTCCACATCTTGTCTACACCAGGGCTCCATGTGGAGGTTCATCGGTTCTGTGGAAGAGCAGGAGGGGAGCTGCTGGGGCTGTTGCAGGCAACCGGCTGTGTGGAGAACAGAAGAGGTGAGGGAGGGAACCAGAAGGCTACAGGGGACACCAGACTTCCAAAGCAGCTGTAAGAGAGGGGAAAGGAAGAAAAGTGCCTGAGGGGAGGGGGAAAGGAAGTGATGTGGACAGCTGGCCTTGGTTACCTTCTTGCCCAGCCACCTCAACCTTCATTATGTGTCTGGGTCAAGGGTTTTTCCTTCCTTCCCATCTTGCCCTCACTTCTCCCCCACCCCGCCCCCACACCCTGCCTAGTTCAGGAGAATAGGAAGAAAATTCTTGCCAAAATATCTCCTGAGGATCATTCTCAATGAGCACTACCTTTATTTTACCTCTTTCTACTCATTGTTTCTCTTCTCCCTCAATGGTAAAAGAGAGGGGAGTGAAGAGAAAGAAGGAAGTGGAGGGATGGCTGCCTACATGTGGTTCTATCTGGGTGCCTTCTTGGGCTGTTGGGAAAACTGGTTCTTCCAATGAATTTCCTTAGGGTCATTGAGACTGAATATCCTATTTTAGTCCATTTGCCATTTTTTTTCTGAAAAAATTATTTATTACTATTGAGAGAGAGAGAGAGAGAGAGAAGAGAAGATGCTTTTCAGTTGCTGATTCACTCTCCAAATGCCTACAACAGCTGAGACTGGGTTAGGCAAAAGTCAGGAGTTGAAAATTCAATCTGGTTTTCCCATGTGGGTAGCAGGGACCCAACTACTTTAGCCATTATCTGTTACCTCCCAGGGTACACAATAGCAAGAAGATGGAATTAGAAGTGGAGCTGGGACTTGAATCAGGCACTTTGATGTGGGGTGTGGATGTCCCAAGCAGCATCCTACCCACTGTGTCAAATGCCTGCCTTGAGGTTTCCCTTTAAAAAAATTTTGCCCCATTTTTATGGAGGTCTATGGCATTTATTTCTTTGGTGTAGAAATGTGATGGAAGAATAGGTCAACAGGAAGTGGAAGGGATAGAAAGTTTAGAACAGGAGATGGGGTGTTCTTGGTGTCTCAGCAAAGTCCTGGATGCCTTAGGGTACCAATTTCCACCTCTTC
This sequence comes from Sylvilagus floridanus, assembly GCA_949820135.1. Lineage (NCBI taxonomy): Eukaryota > Metazoa > Chordata > Mammalia > Lagomorpha > Leporidae > Sylvilagus > Sylvilagus floridanus. The sequence goes on from OX463225.1 coordinate 129,842,764, forward strand.
CACTCCATCCTCTGCCATCCAACCCTTCAAACCCTATGCACTGGGATGGACCTCTCAAGTCTGGCTGTGTCTTCCTTCCAGGAGACATTTTTTCAATCCTACAACTTGGAGTGACTTCCTTCTGTATTTATTCTACTGTGGCTTTCTCCCACTGTAGTAGTGATCATACTGTCCTGTAATTACCTCTGGTTACCTTTCCCTCTCAGGTCACTGTGGTCTCCTTGGGTAGAGGGACTGTCATTTTCTTTGCCTTGTCCTTGGTATGTGCTAGCCATCCATTGACATTTGTTGACTCTTACCACGTGCGACCTGGTGCTCAGGTACCCTCTCATTCATCTCCTGAAGCTTACCTGACTCGCAGCCCATTTCCCTAAGACACTGCCCTCTGGTGTCCAATATGAGCATTAACGTAAGAGTCCAGCTAGCACCTGCAGAGCTTTCCTGACTCTGTTCTCAGAACAAATTCATAATTGGGCCACGATGAGCTTGTGCTGTACTTTTTGTGACTTGAAAGAAGTCTGATCTCGTGAGTAAGAATGTCAGCTTTTTGAGGGAAAAAGCTGGGTCTCAAACTGGTTGGGAAAGAAACTAATTCTGAAGCCACTCATGATGGGTGCAAAGTCTCAGGCTACAGAACAGGGCAAAGCAGAAAGGTGCACACTAGGCACCCTCTGGGCGTGAGTGGATTTTCCTCATGAAGACTCTCTAAAATTCCTTACTCATAAGCTGCAATACAGTGATCCTCATTTTCAGCTGAGCCCAGGGCCGTAATTTCGTGGACAAATGCAAAGGGAGGCAGACTCTCATGTAGAGGAAGTAGAAACGACACGAATCTGAGGGAGAGAACTTGTGTTTTGCTCTGGTTTCTGAGTAGGTGATGGTCAGCGCTGGCAGAAAGCCCAAGACCTGTCAGCAGTCCGGGAAAGGGGAAGCTCTTGCTGTAAACGTGGGCTGGGTTCTCGCCCCTCCTCCCCACTCCCCTCCCTGTAGTGTCATGTTCTCCATTGCACAGGCCTCTTAGGCAGGCTCCTATTTCTTGGTTAACTACCCTGGAGTTGCCACACTTGTGCCGCAGAGCACTTGGTACTTCTCTGAGCATGGGCTCCCATTCTGATGAACAGTTGTGGGCGTATCTGTCTCTTTTTCTCAAGATAGACATATTAGAGTGTCTCACTCACTGACATTTCTGCAATAGTGCTTGCAGACAATGTTCCCCCTCACATGGGCTCTCTAAATATTTTCCATTGCTTGAATTAAATTTGTTCCTTTGGCTAACGTGCCAGATGAACAGAGAAATTCACTATGTCTAACAGTAGTTTTGGCTTCTTGATGGGGAAAGGTTGTTTTGTGGTAGGAATCCTACTTCGACCTCCTAGCACTCACCCCCAAAACAGTTTCTCAGGCCCATCTCTGCCTCTCCAAATTGCCCTTATCTTTGTGTCGGGGCCAGGCCTTTTGTCTTTGCTGGCTATTCTCTCTTCTGTTAAGCTTTCCCTTCCCACTTCATCCCTTGGCACTCATTATACTCAAACGTCCCCTGAGACTGAGCCCAGAGCAAGTTACAGCTCCCCCAGGTCCATATCCTGCAGAGAAGTAGAACACTCTCTCATTGTTTCCCAGGAGGGAGAGAGAGACTGGGGTGAACTCAAGTCAGAGGTTCATACGTAGCTGCTCTTTAATTCCTGATTGCCCTTGGAGACCGACCCAGAAGCCTGGTGGGACCTGTGTGCTGCCCTAATTCATGAGGCTCTTTTACTCCATCTTCTCATCCTTATAAATACAACCTAGAGGTTAAAATTGAGATAAATCATTTCAGATAACATCTTGAATATGTAACTAACAGACCACCAAAAATCATACAAGAACGTACTGACTGCCAAGACTCATGCAAGTTCTTCACATACTGCTTCATTTGCTCTATCAACTAGCCCAACGAGGTAAGTACTATTGCAGTTCCATTCTATAGATGCAGAAACTCACCTTAGACAGACTGTTACATGTTCAACCACAGCCATAAACTGGTGGCCTGGGTTTTATATCTAGTTCCAGAATAATAGTAATCACCAATCATCACCTCCTAATGGATGCCTTTTGATCTCCAGTGAGAAGGCTGCATCTGTGAAAATGTTAGGCTGTGCAAATATCCATTTCACTGATTCTCAGAGAAATGAACCATCTATCTGTATGCTAGTCAGACAGGAAATAGTCTGGTTCATTACTTAGGAACTAATTCTTAGAACCAACACCATAAATGTTGACTTGGTACAGGAAATTCTGTGGTTTTTATGCTCAGGAAACAGTGACCAAAGCGAAATATTTGGCAAATTTTATATTCTGACTGAGAATTGAGGGTCTGAGGGAATATCTGAATATCTTTTCAGGCTAATAAATACTTGTCCACAATGTGATTTTTAGTGGCTGCATAATATTCCACTATGTGTTTGAAACACCATTCGTTACATGAAACCTGGGAAGTGATGAAATTATAGAGAGCAGGAGGGAGTTTAGGAATAGGAGAAATTGAAGATTAGGTGTCAAGTAGTCAGCTTTTCCAGTTTTAGGACTTTTCTTGGAATTACCTCTGTCCAGGGGCTGACTTGAACTTGGTGTTCACTTTTCCAGGAAGCGATGGGAGAGAACCATGCTTCTAGGTATAACTTCTTCCAAGAAACCCCTATAAAGGTCATTCAACTCAATATGATAGCATTAGAGATGGTCAAAGATTTGGCTTTCAGCTCTTAAGCCTTTGACAGAAATTATAAACGTTCTAATCCAAAGGGGTTACACTTATAACTTAGATTTGCTGAAATCTTTCTTAAGTGAAAGCAGATGGAAACCCAACAACATTCCTAACTGAATACCAGTCATGGGAAGAATGTCTAGAATGTGATCCTCTCTCTTGGCTAAGTTTGAAAGAATAGTATGTTCTGAAAAGAAACACGACAGAGATTAATCTGATCTTACCTCTTGGCTGAGGATCAAACCATTAAGAAAAACACAAGAGATCATCTTTCCAAAGCAGGATGAGTCTACAAATATCTGGTACACTGAATTAAGTCATTAATCAGAGTCATGTCCTCGAATTGTGCCCGTGTACTTGGCCAACCCATTTCCTGTTTTGTTTCAGGTCCAAGGTTCTCACAGTGCACAGGGACCTTAGCAGCATTTAGTCTGGGCTCCTCTTTCACACTGGGCAGTGATAAAGGTATCCACCTTTCAGGCAGAAGCTCAGTGGTCTAGACTCAGGGACCGAGTCTTGCCATCACTAACCCTTTAGCACTTAGCACAGCACCTGCCATATAATAGTAGACACTTAATACAGGCTTTTGTGGGTGAATAAAGGAATTAGAAGCGGGTGTAGAACTGTGGATTGTCCACTGCCATGCTTAGTACTTCAGTAGAATGCATAGTTAAGGGTATAGAGTCACTTTCTTTTCTTAGTTTGGGCCTTGGTTTTCCTCAGCTCACTAGCTTAATGGGTCATGGTTTTATTGTGAAATGACATCCTCCCAGTAACAGAAGAAACAACAAAAAAAGATGATAAGTGGCTACACACTTATGCAAAGGGGTGGGTGGTACCATGATAACTTGACTCCATACTGGCAGGGAACCCTAGCCATGAACAATGCTTTGAGCTGTGGATGAAAGCTGGGGATCTATGTTGGTGGCTCTAGAGCCAACAGATATCCTGATTCATCTCAATTATTTATCCATGTAATACAAGGGGATGGTTGGGGGGGCACAGGTTTAAATGTGATGAATTCCATATATAATTTGTGAACTTCATGCTTTACATATTCTTTCTGGAAATATGGAGGACTCTTTGTCAGGACTCCATGCTGGTGGTGACTCAGGCTGAACACAACTCAGATTTATGACTTTCAATTCCCTTTTTGGTTGAACTAACTTTGGATAAGCCAAATCAATTAAAGAAAAGAGGGTCTCCATTTCCCTTCTGTAAGATCAAATTGGTCCAAATTTGAATGCCTTTTTCATCAAATTGGCAGTGTCAGGAAGGGATCGGTTTTGTAAGAAGCTGTCACTGGCAAGTCTCATTATGTTGAAAAGAAAAACTCCTGCAGATACTGACACTCGGGAAAAACTTTCTGCACCACAGCATGAGAGGAGACTTGGTGTTTGATCAAGTTATTTCTGTTCTGGTCTGTTTGTAAGTTGTGGAGCTTCTCCTAAAGCTAGTCATGATTCAGATAACATAATCGATTCAAAAAGAAACTTGGGGTTACAGAGTCCCAACAGACACGTGTTGAAAAGGCCTCCAGATCCAGCTAAAAGCCAGTTCTTAGATGCCACTCTTGGCTAGGGAGGGTGAGGAGGAAGTGGTGATCTTGCCACAGCCTGATCCGTGGTGACAACTTGAGTGAGTGTGAGTCAAACCAGGTCTTATCTAGACCTCACCTTAGCCCCTTCTCTGTGTGAAGGTTCAGAGTACAGGCTTTGGACCAGACTGACTCAACAGACCACTTAATCGTCTGTTCCTTCCTCAGTTTTTCTCATCTGTAAAGTGGGGGGAAGGAATAAGTGCCTACCTCATTGGGTTCTTGTGAGAATTGAATAAGTTATACATGTGAAGCACTCAGAACAATGCCTGGCATATGTGATGAGTGGCCAGTAAGTGTTTTGATATTATTTTGCATGTCACTTACACAGTGGACTGCATTTTTGATGGTAGTTCTATAAGATAATAATGGAATGGAATAAATCTCTATCTCCTAGTGACATCATAGCAGTTGTGATGTCATAGCACAGTGTACTACTCATGTGTTTGTGGTGAAGCTGCTGTAAACAAACTTATTGCGTCCCCAGTTGTGTGAAAGTGTAACACGTATAATTGTGTGTTGGGCATTAATGCTTGATAATGATAATAAATGACTATGCTACTGGTTTATGTATTTAACTATACTTTTCTGCATTATTTTAAAGTTTACTCCTACTTATAAAAATGTTTGCTGTCACACAGTGTGCTTGTATGTCATGTTATGCTGGTAGCAGCCTCATACATCTTGTTTCTACCATGTCTCTGACTGAATTTCTCAGAATGAACCCCTGTCATTAAGTGACACATGACTTTAAGAGCTTATGCCTTCAGTTCAGAATTCTGGGTCTCTGATCTGAGAGACTCAGTGGGATAAATATTTTGTAGAGTGGCAGGCAATGTATAAGTATCTGTGTTAATGGAAAGCAAGGCTAACACAGCAAATGAATACCCACAAACAAGCACCGCACTTCATTCTAGACAAGCAATCCAATATCTTTCTCTAGCATAATTATTTTTCTGAGAAGACAATCAAAGTAATTGGAGCCTTATTTCCCTTCCTGACCCTACATACCTTGTTGTTGTTGTTTATTGTTGTTTAGTGACAATTCTACATCCAAAGAGAAAATGGGCAAGTCAATAGCCCTAACAATGCACTTAATTTTGGTTCATGTACCTTAACAATAATGGATGACACAGATCAGGGTGATATTGAATTCCTATTATGTATCACTTTTGCTTAAATTAAGATACTCTTTCCAACACTGATGTTCCATTATTCCTCATTCCCTCAATAGAAGAATTTTTATCTATATTTTAGCCCATTTAAAAAAAACACTTATGGTCTACCTTCCCTGTGCTGAACTGTGCTGAACGTACATAGGTTAATATCCTTTCCTTCCACAAAGGACAAGGAGACACGTATAGGCAAAACCACCTTTAGGTAAAATCATCAAATTGAAGATTTAGGGGCCCAGAGCCTTGGGATCAATGAGGATTTTCTTTAGCAGTGCACACTGATAAAAACCTTCATTTGTTGCAGCCAGAAAAATATCCCCAGGGCATTCATGCTGAAATGACCCAAAAACCAATCCTCATTTCAAGGTTCTAAGTAGCTTTCGTACTGACTAAATCAATAAGAAATATAGGACCAGGCTTGGAACAATGCAGATACGATATGAACGAGAATCAAATTCAATCTTTGTGTGGCTGACTCAAGGCTTTCCGATGGGCTTCACAAGAGAATGGATTTGTTTTGTCCTGCTTTAAATGATGTAACCTATTTCATCACTGATTGATCTACCACCGAGTTCTCATGCCCAGCTTAAGAAGGATGCCTCCTGGGTCCAGACTAGCATTTTTTTCCCTGGGGCTATTGTTTTTCCTTTTCTCTGGTTTCATGGAGTTCCAGACTCTGGCCCCTAATACAGAAAAGCGAGAACTTATGGGCGACCTTGCTGGTGAGTCAGAGCCCTGGGAGTTGGTGACAGTGCTGGGGTCGTTCCTCCAGAGAACTTTCTCACAGCTCTAACACATGTTGCATGTTCTAGAGAGAGCTGGCAGCTCCAACTCTCATACCCCGCATTTCCCCGAGACCCTGGGCCCTGCACACCCCACTGTCTGCTGGAGAATTCTTCATTCACTGTTTCCTCCCAGATCTGCTTTCTTTTCAAGGTGATGCCAAGGACATCAATGTTCATCTAGTGGCCAGGGCCACTAGATGGGTATCAACATTGTCTCACTCGTCTCCACCATCTGACAGGTCACCAAGTCAGGCTGAGTCTCTGAATGTCTACAGAATCTGTCCCAGACTCTTCATACTAAACGGCTGTTAATATCAATGCTGAGGAGGAGAAGAGCATTAGCAGAAATTATGACTTTCCCTGCCAGTTTCATGCTGTTGCTGATTTGAGATTTAAGGCACACACAGCTTCTGCTCATAGTCCATTAGGCAGCTACATCTAGCTACAAGGGAGGTTGGGAACGTAGTTGCTCCTTGAGCAGCCATGTGTCTCCAAAGATGGAAATAATGAATTTAGCGGGGTGATTAGCAGAATGACCGTCCATTTATTTTATTTATTTATTTATTTATTTTTGACAGGCAGAGTGAAAAGTGAGAGAGACAGAGAGAAAGGTCTTCCTTTACCGTTGGTTCACCCTCCAATGGCTGCTGTGGCTGGTGCGCTGCGGCTGGCACACCTTGCTGATCTGAAGCCAGGAGTCAAGTGCTTCTCCTGGTCTCCCATGCCAGTGCAGGGCCTAGGGACTTGGGCCATCCTCCACTGCCTTCCAGGGCCAAAGCAGGGAGCTGGACTGGAAGAGGGGCAAACAGGACAGAATCTGGTGCCCTGACCAGGACTAGAACCTGGTGTGCTGGTGCCGCAGGTGGAGGATTAGCCTAGTGAGTCGCAGTGCCCTTCCATTTATTTTATAAATATATCAGTTCAATACTCAACGGGTGACAAAAGTATTCAGTACTGGGGAGACAGTAGGCAAAGCAGAAGACCCATGCCCTCAGGTTTACCTTTAGAGCAGTGGTGGAGGCACACCCAAGGTAATTATGATATATCTGTCACTCTACTGCCTATTGGATATCTATGTATCAATCTATCTCAGATGGTGATAAGTGAAGCAGTCAAAAATATTAGGCAGAGAATCAGTGTGGGAGTTGAGAGACTTGGGGGTGGTGTCTACCTATTTTAAATAGCACAGTAAGGGAAGGTGCCTCTGAGATGGTGACTTTTGAGGAGGATCTGAAGGACTTGAAGGAGCCACTCATGCTGATCCACCTGGGAGATGAGGGAAGAGCTGTGGACTCCAAGCAGGATGGTGCCCAGGGCGCTTGAGGAGGAGCAGGGAAGCCACTGTGGTTGGTGCAGAACAGACCAGGGGAGAGTAGCAGGAAATGAAGTCAGAGGGGTGTTGTGGGGATGGGATGTGGGAAGGGGGTGGCAGACTGTGGGGGCCAAGATCACAAGTGAGGGGGTGATGTCAGTAAGCCAGGAAGGTGGGAAGTGACAGGAGCCTGCACATCACACTATGGTTTCTGGTTGATTTGTACAGAAGTGCCCCCAGCCCCCACCATGTGCAAGTATTCTGAGGAAATGGATGAGTATATGAATGCAGAAGCAGCGAACACATTTACACTAATATCAGCCTGTTGCTCCTGTGCCTAACCCCTTTCATTACGTCCTGGGCTTGGCATAGTGCGACCTCCACCCTCTGTCTGGGCCACCATTTGTCTGGGCTTGCCCTGATTTCCAGCCTCAGTTTTCTCACAAATCTCTCACCTTGAATGCAAAATTGATTTCTCTCTCTTCTACCAACTTCTTCCTCTCTTCCCCACAAACTCTTTGTGAGATGCTTCTTCTACTTTCACAGGCAGGGACCGTCTTCTCATTGTTATTTGCCTGGCTTAAACCTTGGTCCCTAAGTAGAACCCTAAAATGACCTCAGATCAGCAAACATAATTAATAAACTCCTAGTTATTTTCCCACCACTGACAATGGCTGCTTTAGAGACCATAGGTTAATGTGAAATGACATTGCATGAGCTCAGGCTGAAATCTGTCTTGCTGAACAGACGATTCTGACATCTGTGACATGATAGCGAATGTGACAAGTCAGCACAGGACATGGTGTGGAGCGGGCAGTGCACACACCCTGAGATCTGATGGCTGAGGAGCTGAATGAACTGGAGAAGGCAAGACTGAGCTCTGAACTTATGGAGAGGTGACCCTAGGATCTGGCTGGGCAGGGAGGGAAGCTGGGTATGCCAGGGGAGGAGACAGATGGGAGCAAGAGCAGCCATAGCCCCTCTGCCAAACTTCTGTTCTTCATGCACTCTGTGTAACTGCACGGAGAACACAGTGTCAGCAGCAATGGATTTCCACTCCACATCCAGGCTGTATCACCAGAACAGGCAGGCCTGCCCACCTGTTCAAACAGACTGCCTTGCCTGGGACCCCACATCTACGGAGCTCCCTGTGCTCTGTCCTGTCTGGTTCTGCTTGGGAAGGGGGGGTGCTGTTGTAGGCTGAGAATTGAAAGCAGAGAGCTCAGGGAAGCCAGGGGACAGAGAAAGAGAGACATTGGTCCAAGACAGAAGGGAACAGACACCACTCAGATGGCGTTTTGCCCAGCTTGGAGCCAAAGCTTGATGTCAGGCACCGCCTGCTGAGAGGGAAGAGACAGAGCAAGGTGAAGGCACTGGAGCTGAGGAGGGGCCTTGGCTGGCCTCTGCTGGCAGCCTTCCTCCTGGGCTTTCCCTGGGGCCTGGGCTTGCTCAGACCTTCAGGAAGGCAGTGAGCCGGCCTGCAGAGGTTCTGACACTGCATCAGGGAGTTTGGAAGCCCAAGGAGAGAGCAATGCTCCCAGAGGGAGGAGGAAGGACACGCTGACACACTCTGCTCACGGATATGAAATAAATGAGAACAGTTATTAAAAGATTTGTTTATTTATTTGCAAGTCTGGGTTACACACAGGGAGAAGGAGAGGCAGAGAGAGAGAGAGAGAGAGAGAGAGAGAGAGAGAGAGAGAGAATTTGTCTTCCATTGAAAACAGTTTTTTTTTTTTTAAACTACCCTTTGAGAGAGTCATGAAGCATTGTAGAAATGCTCGTATTTGTGGCTAGTGGGATTGTGCTTGGTGTCATAGTTTTCCAGGGTACTTTAGCATATCAGATGTACTCTTTGACAAGACAATTCCAGGTTTAGGGGTTTATTCTAAAAAAATAACTATGGACGTGAACAAAGATTTATTTACAAGGTTTATTGCTGCAGCTTTTGGACTATCGAAAAGTTGCAAATTAACTGCTCAAAAATAGGGAGTTGATTGAAAAGTTTACAGAGAGCTCCCGCTGGGAGGCTCACTGCAACAGATGGGATGGAGCAGGGCTCAGCCTGATGCTTTTATAGTCCTTGAGCTGAGAATGATTTTAAGTTCTAAGTGGATGTCTGAAAATCTATGTAATAGCCTTGATTTTGCTCTGTAGTCTAAAATATCATGTATTCCTTTAAGAAGCATGTGATCACTGCTGCAGAGGAATATTTAATTATATGTAAATTTGTCATCATACGGATAATTAGGTGAGAATGTAGTGTTAGTTTGTGTTGATCTAGGAGTTTAGCTTTTTAAGACAATGGCCATTTTATTTGCTTATGCTTCTGTGGGTTGTGAATTTGGACAGGTCAGAGCAAGGATCCCCTCGGCTGGGATTGTCTGAATGGTTAGGGGCTGGCTCAAATGGCTCTATGGAGAAACATATGTCCAGGACTTTAATTCTCTCATTCTGTGGCTTGGTTCTTTTTGTGTTCTTTCCATGTGACTAGCTGCGGCTTTTCCACTGCATGCTGGGCTCAGGGTAACGGTGTTTCTTACATGGTCCCCCTCCATTGCAAAAGTAGAAGGCTAAGCATATTTTGACTTGGCTGCCTTCCAATGAATGTCACAGAGAAATCCAATAAAGGCCACAATATCAGTCTAGATTTGGGGAGGTTGGGAAAATGAGCCCTCATCAGTTGAGAGCAATTGTGGCAGCTATCTTGAGAGACTACACCATGTAAAAAGAACAGTAAATAATCATAGGCATGTACCTGCATTCATAGGTTTCTTTCTAGTAGGGCCATGGCAGTAATTTTCATGGGATATGAAAATATAAAGAATGTCCCTTCCTATTTTAGACTTCTGTAGTAGACATTTGTCATATTCATGCTTACCATCATCTTTTGAATAACATTTTTGGATTAGAATAAGTGAATCAGTGTGTGAGACAACATTCAAATATCCCACAGCCTTGCAGTTAGGATGCAAGCATATGAAAATAACACTTCAAACAAAACCAAAATGAGTTAAGAAATCTTGAACTCTGGAGCCAGACTACTGAGTTCAAATCTCAACATAAGGGGGCTGGTGTGGTGGTGTAATAGGTAAGCTGCCACCTGCAATGCTGGCATCCTATGTGGCTGCCAGTTCATGTCTCAGCTGCTCCACTTCTGATTCAGGTTCCTGCTAGTGGCCTGGAAAAGGCAGCAGAAGATGGCCCAAGTGCCTGGGCCCTGCCACCCAATTGGAAGACCCAGATGAAGCTCCTGGCTCTGCTTCACTCTGACTTAGCCCTGACCCTTGTGGCTATCTGGTGAATGAGTCATCAGATGAAAGATATCTCTGTCTCTGTCTGTCTGTCTGTTTGTCTCTCTCTAGCTCTGACTTTCAAATAAATAAATAAAAATATTAAAAAATTTTTGTCAATCTATCTTCTTTATTTTTAATTATCTTTTTATTAATATAAATAAAATAGAATTCATATATTTCCTTCTCCCTCCTTCAATTCCCCTTCTTCCTTCCTTTCCATTTTTCTGCACTTTTTGCAAAGACATAATTTTAATCCACTATGTAATCACAGGCTTAATTTACCACTAGCCATAATATTAAACAAGTAAAAAGTACAAAGGCCACAGTTCCACAGGAGTATAAGCAAGGGCTAAAAACAATAATCAAATCACAAGATATCTCTTTAGTTCCTTTACTCTTTTTTGTATTCTATGTTAACTACTACATATAAAACATACTATATTTGTCTTTTTTGGGACTGAGTATTATGGAAGACAGCATAGTGATTTCTCAGAAATCTGAAAATAGATCTACCATATGACCCAGTCATCCCACTCCTGGAGGGAATTTACCCGAATGAAATGAAATCAGAATATGAAAGAGTGATCTGTATGCCCATGTTTATAGCAGCTCAGCTCACAATAGCTAAATATGGTAGCAACTCAATGTCTATCAACTGATGACTGAATAAATAAAATGTGGTATATATACACTATGGAATACTACTTAATCATAAAAAGGTTGAAATCATGTCTTCTGCAACAAAATAAAAATCTTTTAAAAAAGAATTCAACTTAGCCACCTATTGTAGGTGTGAATTAGGTATATAATCTAAACCTGCCTCAGTTCTGCATCTTTGACTCTGTCTGAGACTCCCAGTTTCTGGCACAGGTAGCTGTAAAGACATCCAACTTTCCCCTGTTCACAAGATGAAAGTGGAATTGGGACTGGTGGTTACAGCGGAGTTAAAGTCCAGGGATTTAGAAGTGGCTTATCCATACATCAGTTCTGTATTGTTTGGAGGGAGTTTTCCTGGAAGCTTTAGCCTGTTCACTGATTCTATGAGCAAAAATGTTTTTGATAAGTCCTCCCTCACTTTCTTCCCTTAACTGTATGGAATGTATTCTGTAGTTTGCCATGAAGAATTGTGGCTGATAAAACTGTGGTGTGGTTTCAGGAACGTTAGGGAAGACTCCTGGAGTATTTCTCCTGCGTGGAATTCTAACACCAGAGAATATTCCTTCAAGACTGTAGTGATTATTGTGAAAAGCGCCCTATTTGGAATTAGACAGCACTAACTTGGATTCCTGCCTCAGCAGCTTGAGTCTAGAATTAGATCTGTTCTGGTTAAAATTTTTCCTCCAGGACTAGACAATATGACACTGCTTTGTCATCTCACATTTCTAGAGCTGCCTGATAATGACCAGAACTTGTTTTTATCTTAACATGTTTTACATTTTTTCACCCTGGGTAACGTTAGATTTATGTAATTTTTGTGTTTGTTGGATCCATCTGGGCTAAACCAGTGCGTAGATCTAAGTGATACCTTTGATGTCAAGATGTGGAGTATACCCACATGCATCTGGAAAATTTACAGTAGTCACTGGCAGGCAGATTGTCAAAATATGCCAAGCACTCAGAAGAAGAAAATGCAAATATTTCTGGACTAAGTGGCAAAGCTTGAGGAGCAAGCTGAGTGTATGTCTGAGTCTATATGTGGTGAGGGGAGAGGTTGAAATTGGGAGAGGACTGTCAGATAATTTCTTTTCCAGGGTGGATGGGGAGGGGATGGGCACACTGAATGTATACCTTTGAGCAATGCAGGAATATATTTCCAGTATTCATAATCTGCAAGAATCATGACACCAGGGTAGTTTCTTAAGATTCCATAAAGAGAACTATCATCTCTACGTTATTCCAGGGGTGCTTACTCAGAGTGGGTTGTGGTATAATGGCCACTCTAAAGGAGATGAGTGCATCAGACCTTCTTGGGGCATTTGCTGTCTGTGAGATGGCGTTAGCACTGCATTTGGGGACAGGGAGACTCAAAGGCTAGGTAGATGTGGCTGGACACTTAGGCAGCCTTCATATCAATGGGTGGAACTAGTGTGTGGGTGCTAGGAATAAGGCAGGTGGGGAGAAGGAGGGCAAAATAAACACTGTAGGCCAAGGGTTGAGAAGGGTCACAAAAATAACGTGAGAGTTTGCTGGAGTTGGATCTACCACATTCAGTTTACATGTTATGGAGATACTCCTGCTCCCATGTTGCCAAGGTCTGTGTGCTTCTCTGTCTTCTGAGAGGATGTTTCTGTGGAGCCCAGCCTCAGAGTGAGAAGGACTGGGGCCTAGCAAGCGGAAGTTCCTACTCCGAGTTCTTTGTTTCCTTTTTTGTTATCTGTGTGTTCTTTGAGTCTGTTGGTTCACGTTGTTGTATCAGAAAAGTCATATCTGTAAAATAAGAATCATTCATCTTATGGTTGGGGGATATTTGATTGTGAATTGTATATGAGATGAGAGTGGAGAATTATTATTAATTTTGTTAGATGTAATAAGGGTAAATGACATGTTGCTAAGTAATTTAATTGAAATAGTTCAACTGAAAGCAAGACACAGATGTACAACAACAAGTGCACAGTCATGTGGGATTCAGGAGGTGGATAACACTATACTGTCTATTTCTTTGTGTGCCTGAAATTTTCCATAATCAAAAGCTAGAAAAATACTCATTTCACAGGATTGCTGTAAGGATTGATTGATAAAATGTTTAAAAAAATGGTACAGCACTAAACAGTGTTGCAATTCTTTTTAGAGTTCTTAAGACTAATGAAGGGACTGGCATTATGGTGCAGCACATTAAGCTGCTGCATACAGTTCTAGCATCCCATATGGCTGCTGGTTCGAGTCCTGGCTGCTTCATTTCCAAGAAACTACCTGGTAATGTACCTGGGAAAGTTGTAGAAGATGGCCCAAGTTCTTGGGCCCATGTGCAGACATGGCAGACCTGGGCAGAATTCTAGTCTCCTGGCTCCAGCCTGGCTCAGCACTGGCTGTTGTAGCCATTCAGGGAGTGAACCAGTGGATGGAAGGTTTCTTTCTCTGTCTTTCCTTGTTTCTGTAACTCTGCATTTCAAATAAGTAAATAAATAAATCTTGAAAAAAATGATAAAGATATAATTTAGCTCTGTTCCTGTCTAGGTTGTTGCTATTGATTTTTCTCTTTCTATTTCCCTTACTTGGGTAATAAGACCAAAGAGCTGATCTATTCCAGAGAACTCAAGAGAATGTTTTCTGATAAAACCTTTGTTCCTGGGCAGAACAGCAACACAAATGTCTACACAGAACAGTGGGACTGCACTCCTCTCTGCATGGAGGGCGGGGACTCGATGTATATGATTTTAACTAAATGTCCAGCCCAGTATCCATTTCTACTCACCAGCTCTTGGCTTCTGGAGAAAGAGAATGCATGATTATATTAATGCTTTCAGCATACGAAAAAACAAAAACAATGCAGGGTTAGTTACTGAGGAATTGTGGGATCATATTCCAATCACTTATTTGCCACTTTCCTTGGAGCTTTAAGTAGTGTTGTAGAGGTAGTATTCAGTGGAAGTGTATTGGTGTGATGTGCCTGTGGGGATATTTGGTCTGTTTACAAACTTTAAGCTTATTTCCAAGAGAATGTAGCTACATTTCTTTCCTCATACTGGTATGGTAATGAAAACAAATTTTTTGGGTAACATGCTATACTTTGCAATTTTATTCTTTCTTCATAGAGACATAAATTTTTCTGAGGAATTGGAGACACTGTGCTTTGTAAGAAAATACTTTATATTCCTAGCTATTTGCATATTAATGCTGCTGTTCCATCCTTCATATGATTGATGTGCTGATGACCCCCAGATATTAAATTGCTTGCTGTCTTGTACTTTCAGTGAAACTGTGAATTGGAGAGAACAGACTCTCCAAGCTGGCCGGAAGCCAGGCCTCTCTTTCTTTTCAAATCTCTAACACAGTAGGACTGTGGGTAACCTTGAAAGAATTACTTTGTTCTGCAGGTTTTTTTCCTATTTTCTTTGTGAAATTAAGGCAATGGTATGTTCAACTCATTTCTTTCCTTGGGAGAAATGATTAATGGGAAGGATCGTTACAAAGTTCCTTAAGAGGACATGTTCTGTTGAAGGCAATAAATACAAAATATTCATATTGTCACTTTAGTTTTTTGCAAATTAGTTTTCTAAAACAAGAAATTTAATCTGAAATTAAATCAGAGGGCACTTTTTCATCATCAGAAATTTATGCTGTTTTTTAAAATTTTTTATAATGCTTTTATTTAAAGAATATAAATTTCCAAAATACAGCTTATAGATTACAATGGCTTCCCCCCCCATAACTTCCCTCCCACCCGCAACCCTCCCCTTTCCCACTCCCTCTCCCCTTGCATTCACATCAAGGTTCATTTTCAATTCTCTTTATATACAGAAGATCAGTTTAGTATATATTAAGTAAAGATTTCAATAGTTTGCCCTCACATAGCAACACAAAGTGAAAAATAGTGTTGGAGTACTAGTTATAGTATTAATTCACAATGTATAGCACATTAAGGACAGAGATTCTACATGATATATATTTTTTTAAATTGATTAATTTTCTATGCAATTTCCAATTTAACACCAAGATTTTTTTCATTTTTAATTATATTTATATACAGAAGATTGATTCAGTATATACTAAGTAAAGATTTCATCAGTTTGCACCCACACAGAAACACAAAGTGTAAAAATACTGTTTCAGTACTAGTTATAGCATTACTTCACATTGGACAACACATTAAGGACAGATCCCACATGAGACGTAAGTACACAGTGACTCCTGATGTTGATTTAACAATTTGACACTCTTGTTAATGGCGTCAGTAATCTCCCTAGGCTCTAGTCATGAGTTGCCGAGGCTATGGAAGCCTTTAGGGTTCGCCGACTTCGATCTTATTCTGACAGGGTCATAGTCAAAGTGGAGGTTCTCTCCTCCCTTCAGAGAAAGGTACCTCCTTCTTTGATGGCCCCATTCGTTCCACTGGGATCTCACTCACAGAGATCTTTCATTTAGGTCTTCTTTTTTTTTGCCACAGTGTCTTGGCTTTCCATGCATAAAATATTCTCATGGGCTCTTGAGCCAGATCTGAATGCCTTAAGGGCTGATTCTGAGGCCAGAGTGCTATTTAGGACATCTGCCATTCTATGAGTCTGCTGTGTATCTTGCTTCCCATGTTGGATCATTCTCTCGCTTTTTGATTCTATCAGTTAGTATTAGCAGACACTAGTCTTGTTTGTGTGATCCCTTTGACTCTTAGACCTATCAGTGTGATCAATTGTGAACTGAAATTGATCACTTGGACTAGTGAGATGGCCTTGGTACATGCCACCTTGATGGGATTGTATTGGAATCCCCTGGCATAATTCTAACTCCATCATTTGGGGCATGACTGATTGAGCATGTCCCAAATTGTACATCTCCTCCCTCTCTTATTCCCACTCTTATATTTCACAGGGATCACTTTTCAGTTAAAATTTAAACACCTAAGAATAATTGTTTGTTAATTACAGAGTTCAACCAATAGTACTAGAATAAAAAAAAACTAAAATGGATAAAGTATTACATTGTACAACAACAGTCAGCACAAGAGCTGATCAATTTACTGTTTCTCATAGTGTCCATTTCACTTCAACAGGTTTCCCCTTTGGTGCTCAGTTAGTTGTCGCCAATCAGGGAGAACATATGATATTTGTCCCTTTGGGACTGGCTTAATTCACTCAGAATGATGTTTTCCAGATTCCTCCATCTTGTTGCAAATGACCGGATTTCATTGTTTTTGACTGCTGTATAGTATTCTATAGAGTACATGTCCCATAATTTCTTTATCCAAATGTATGCTTTGAATTCCCTGTGATCTTTTGCTGTGAGGTTCCCTTCGTTTACCTACTTTCATGTTGATGGCCGTGTTTCTGTGTTTCTGTGTGTAACACATCTTTAAGCATCTTTTGCAGGGCTGGACGAGTGGCAACAAATTCTTTCAATTTCTTTTTGCAGTGAAAGGTCTTTATTTCACCTTCATTCATAAATGAGAGCTTTGCAGGATATAATATTCTGGGCTGGCAGTTTTTCTCTCTTAGTACCTGGGCTATGTCTCGCCATTCCCTTCTAGCTTGTAGGGTTTCTGATGAGAAGTCTGCCGTGAGTTTAATTGGAGATCCTCTGAGAGTAATCTGACGTTTCTCTCTTGCACATTTTAGGATCTTTTCTTTCTGTTTCACTGTGGTGAGTTTAATTACAACATGTCGTGGTGAGGACCTCTTTTGGTCATGTTTATTGGGAGTTCTATGAGCTTCCTGTACTAGGATGTCTCTGTCCTTCTCCCAAACTGGGAAATTTTCTGCTATTATCTCACTAAAAAGGCATTCTAATCCTTTCTCCCTCTCCATGCCTTCAGGAACTCCTAGAACTCGAATGTTGGGTTTTTTAATAGTATCCTGTAGATTCCCAACAATATTTTTTAGATTTCTAATTTCCTCTTCTTTTCTTTGGTTTGACTGTATATTTTCCTGTGCTCTGTCTTCTAAGTCCGATATTCTCTCTTCTGCCTCACCCATTCTGTTTGTAAGGCTCTCTAATGTGTTTTTCATTTGATCTATTGAATTCTTCACTTCATTATGATTTCTCGTCACTATCACAGTTTCATGTTCTACTAGTTGTTTCATTTCAGCTTGATTCCTCCTTAATATTTCATTTTCACGAGAGAGATTTTCTACCTTGTCCATTAAGGATTTCTGTAGTTCAAGAATTTGTTTTTGAGTACTTCTTAGTGTTCTTATCAATTTTTTGAGATCTGCTTCTTGCATTTCTTCTATCTCATCATCTTCGTAATCTTGAATTGGGGTGTCTTTTTCATTTGGGGGTGTCATAGTGTCTTCCTTGTTCTTGTTACCTCGGTTTTTGCGTTTGTTGTTTGGCATATTGGTTTCTTCACTGTGGTGTTTTTTTCTTGTTATACTATGACTCTAGATAAGTTGACTGTCTGCTTTCAATGGAGCCTTAGAGGCTTGAGATGGGTGTGGCCTGATAGCTCTGTTTGGTTCCTCAGGGTTGAGGGTGTGCCAAAGGTGACACTCCCAGGTTAGGTGTGGTAAATCTCTCTCTGTTTCTTTCTTTATTTTTGATTCAAAAGGGAAGTAATTCCACACAGCTGAATGGAATTGGGGGTGGTTAGCAGGCAAATGATATACCCACAGGAGCCAGAGTTCGGAAGCTCTTTCCCAAGGACCACAGAGGGAATCTCTGCAGCCTTCAGTGTGGGTTCAAATTCTCCTGCAGTCTCACCACTGGGCTACCAAGGCTACCGAACTGTAGCGTCTCTGGAGAGTACTCATGTGGTAAATTCCGTGAGTTCTCTCCCCCACAGTCTCTTTTTTCACAGTCTCAGTTCATTAGCACCACACATTCATTAGGTTCTAATCTCCTGTTATTTCATCCCCACGCCCAGAGTCAGGTTTTTCTGCTAGGCTCAGGGCCGGTGCAGACCTGAGGTCGCCCTGCTTATGACGTATGTCCAATGCTCTTTGTCTTGCTCACCTTTGAGAGGTGGGCGGAGAGAGAGAGACCCGTGTCCGTATCGGTCACTTTTTTCTTTCTCTCTCTCTTCTAGTTAGCCTGGTGAACTTTTCCCCACAGGGTTTCAAGCCTTGTTCACTCTAGTCTCCTCTTTCCGCTTCCCTTCTGGTGTCTCAGGCTGTTGAGGATCAGCTCACCTGGCGTTCCAGTGCTGGTGCGTTGAGTCTGCCGCTGGTGTCCCGAACTGCGGGCTCCCACGCTCTCCTCAAAGGTTCACTGTGAATCACTAGTTCTGGAAGAGTTTCCTCTGCTGTTTCTTCCCCTACTCTTCCTTGAACCTGCAGTATCTCCACTTTTATTAAACTGTCTCTCCCCAGACTATCAGTGTGCTCCCTTCCTATTCCACCATCTTGCCCTAATCCCCAGAAATTTATGCTGTTTTAAAAACAAAAAGAATCCTCGGCCAGTGCCGCGGCTCAATTGGCTAATCCTCTGCCCGTGGCACTGGCACACCGGGTTCTAGTCCCAGTTGGGGCGCCGGATTCTGTCTTGGTTGCTCCTCTTCCAGTCCAGCTCTCTGTTGTGGCCCAGGAAGGCAGTGGAGGATGGCCCAAGTGCTTGGGCCCTGCACCCGCATGGGAGACCAGGAGGAAGCACCTGGCTCCTGGCTTCGGATTGGCACAGCGCGCTGGCTGTGGCCATTTGGGGAGTGAACCAACGGCAAAGAAAGACCTTTCTCTCTGTCTCTCTCTCATAAAATAAAATATAAAAATCCTCAATCAGTGATATAATAATGATAAGCAAGATTGACAAAATCTGTGAAACAGTTCAATGACTTAGAGAGAGACTTTTTTTTTTTGGGCAGGCAGAATGGACAGTGAGAGAGAGAGAGAGAGAGAAAGATCTTCCTTTGCCGTTGGTTTACCCCCCCCCATAGCCACTTTTAATATTTTATATTTATAGAAATGCTACGGAGTAGTTGATCAGCTCTCCTTTGCCTGAAGAGAATCCTTGAATTCCCACCTTTTCCTTATCACAGACTCTGTATTCCTGTTCATCCCTGGCTGGCACACATTAGCACTCTGAGTGAGACAAGGCATAAATCTCAGGAGAGTGCCAAAAGTGCCTGAAATGAGCTTCAGTTCTCTCCTCTCTCAGGGTAAGTCTCAGGGCTGTGCAACATTTTCCAAATCTAGCAGAAAATGCGGTGATTCCTAAACACCAGCAATGCTTCTCAATGGATTCCATGGCTCCCTTGTTAGGAAGGAACTAGGAAATCCTCATGCTGAGACCTCCAGACTTTGATTATCAAAGTGAATTACATTTTATAGTCAAAACAAAACAAAAACTGGTAACAAGCATAACCTTTGTTAACCCCAAATGCTTCCACGTTTGTTTTCTGAGAAGAAAAGGAAAAAGAACAAATGGATTTCACACATTCATTTTGAGGAAACATTACTAGAACAAGTTATTTAACTATGCAAACCTCACCCTAATTGTTAGCCACTCCAACAGGCCTCATATAATTCTGAATTATGAGGCATGGTGGTCCCGAGCTGCTGTGAAGTCACAGATGAAGATCATTAAGGCTGAAAAGACCCTGAGAGACAGTGACAAACCTCTCTGTTCTACAAAGAAGGAAATGAGCTCACAGAGGCCCTCATTAAAATACATTTAATATACTCTACTATGTGTTTATTTATTAGTGCAACAAGAATTTATTACACACCTACTATGCATAAAGAAAACATTTATTGATTACTTCCTTTTGCTGAGTCTTTCAAAAGACACTGGTGGTGGATAACATCTCTCAACCCAAGTAGAGTGGGGCCAGTGCTGTGGCTCAGCATGTTAAGCTACTGTCTGCAGGGCCACCATCCCATATGGGTGCTGATTCGAGTCTTGGCTGCTCCACTTCTGATCCAGCTCCCTGCTAATGCTCTTGGGAAAGCAGCAGAAGGTGGTCCAAGTCTTTGGGCCTCTGCACCCACTTGGCAGACCTGAAAGAAGCTCCCGGCTTTGGACTGGCTGAGCTGTGGCCATTGTAGCCATTAGGGAGTGAACGAGTGGATGGAAGATCTCTCTCTGTTTCTTCTCTTTCTCTATGTAACTCTGCCTTTCAAATAAATAAATGAATAATAATAACACATAAATAAATAAATAATTCTTAAAAAAAACCCAAATAAGGCTCAATAAGAGAGATATCATACAAGCATTTAAGTACAATGTAGTAAAAACATGTACAGGGGGCCAGCACTGTGGCATGGCAGGTAAAGCCACTGCCTGCAGTGCCAGAATCTCATGTGGGTGCTGGTTTGAGTCCTGACTGCTCCACTTCTAATCCAGCTCTCTGCTATGAGAAGGCAGTGGAGGATGGCCCAACTCCTTGGGCCCCTGCCATCTGCATAGGAGGTCCGGAGGAAGCTCCTGGCTCCTGGCTTTGAATCAGCGCAGCTCTGTCACTACAGCCATTTGGGGAGTGAACTGGCAGGTGGAAGACCTCTCTCTCTCTCTCTCTCTCTCTCTCTCTCTCTCTTTCTCTCTCTCTCTCCCTACTTCTGCCTTTCTGTAACTCTTTCAAATAAATAAATAAATCTAAAAAAATTGTACAAAGAGCCATGGGAATTAGAGAAAGCCACTGTTACTGTCCCTAGAAATAGCCTAGAACAGTGCTTCACAAACTATGATGATCTGTAGTGGTCTTGAAGAAAAATTCTGTCACGTACGAGGTTAGAAAGTTGCTGTGGTTTGGGTCCTAGTTTGGGCTTGTGTGTTAAAGGCTTGGTCCTAAAGTCTTAACTTGTTAGTACAGTGGTACTAACAAGGTGAAAATGTCGCTCAGGCAGAATCTTCGGGGGAGTGATTAGATTGCCCCTTCCTTCCTTCCTTCCTTCCTTCCTTCCTTCCTTCCTTCCTTCCTTTCTTTCTTTCTTTTTTTTTTTTGACAGGCAGAGTTAGACAGTGAGAGAGAGACAGAGAGAAAGGTCTTCCCTCCGTTGGTTCACCCCCTAATGGCCGCCACAGCCGGTGCTGTGCTGATCCGAAGCCAGGAGCCAGGCGCCTCCTCCTGGTCTCCCATGCAGGTGCAGGGCCCAAGGACTTGGGCCATCCTCCACTGTACTCCCAGGCCACAGCAGAGAGCTGGAGTGAAAGAGGAGCAACTGGGACAGAATCTGGTGCCCCAACTGGGACTAGAACTCGGAATACCAGCGCCGCAGGCGGAGGACTAGCCTAGTGAGCCGCAGCACCGGCCAAAGTCCTTTGCCCATGTCTTAACTGAGTTGCTTGTTTTGTTGTTGTGGAGTTTCTTGATCTATTTATATTTTCTGGTTATTAATCCTTTATCAGTTGCATTGTTTCCAAATCATTTCTCCTATTCTGTTGGTTGCCTCTTCACTTTACTTCTTTTGTGGTGCAGAAGCTTCTCAATTTGATGTAATCTCATTTGTCAATTTTGGATTTAATTGCCTGTGCCTCTGGAATATTTTCCAAGAAGAAACCTTTGCCCATGCCAATGTCTTGCAGGGTTCCCCCAATGCTATCTAGTAATTGATGAGATCTGGTCCTAGATTTCAATGTTTAATATATTTTGAGTGGATTTTTGTGTGAGGTGTAAGGTAGGGGTCTTGCTTCATATTGCCGCATGTGCTAATCCAGTTTTCCCAGCACAATTTTTTGAAGAGACTGTCCTTGCTTCCTGGATTGATTTTAGCTCCTTAGTCAAAGAAAAGTTGGTCATAGATGCATAGGTGGTTTCTGGTGTTTCTATTCTGCTCCATTGGTCTATCCATCTGTTTTTGTACCAGGGCTGTTTTGATTATAACTGCCCTCTAGTATGTCTTGAAATCTGGTATTGTGATGTCTCTGGCTTTATTTTTGTTATGTAAGATTGTTTTAGCTATTTGGGATCTTCTGTGTTTCCATATGAATTTCAGCATCATTTTTTCTAGATCTGAGAGTATCCTTGGTATTTTTTTTTTTTTTTGACAGGCAGAGTGGACAGTGAGAGAGAGAGAGACAGAGAGAAAGGTCTTCCTTTGCCATTGGTTCACCCTCCAATGGCCGCCACAGCCGGCGCACTGCGGCCGCCGCACTGTGCTGATCTGATAGCAGGAGTCAGGTGCTTCTCCTGGTCTCCCATGTGGTGCAGGGCCCAAGCGCTTGGGCCATCCTCCACTGCACTCCCTGGCCACAGCAGAGAGCTGGACAGGAAGAGGGGCAACCTGGACAGAATCCGGTGCCCTGACCGGGACTAGAACCTGGTGTGCTGGCGCTGCAAGGCAGAGGATTAGCCTGTTGAATCACGGTGCTGGCATCCTTGGTATTTTGATTGGTATTGCATTGAATCTGTAAATTGCTTCTGTTAGCATGGACATTTTGATGATATTGGTTCTTCCAAACCATGAACATGGAAGATTTTTCCATTTTTTGTGTCTTCTTCTATCTCTTTAATATTTTATAATTCTCATCTTAGAGATCTTTGAAAATCTTCATTAAATTTATTACAAGGTATTTGATTTTTTTTTTGTAGCTATCGTAAATAGGATTGGTCTTAGAAGTTCTTACTCAGCTACAGCATTGTCTTTGTATACAAAGGCTATGGATATTTGTGCATTTATTTTATTTTACTTTATTTTTTAAAGATTTATTTTGTTTAGTTGAAATACAGAGTTACAGAGAGAGGTAGAGACACAGAGAGAGAGGTTTTCCATTTGTTGGTTCCCTTCCCAGATGGCCACAATGGCTGGAGCTGCACTGATCTGAAGCCAGGAGCTGGGAGCCTCCTCCTGGTCTCCCATGTGGGTGTAGGAGTCCAACGATTTGGGCCATCTTCTACTGCTTTCCCGGGCCATAGCAGAGAACTGGGTCAGAAGAGGATCAGAAGAGGGATGCCAGTGCTTCAGGCAAGGACTTTAACCCGCTGCACCATAGCGCCAGCCCCAAGATTTTATAACCTGCCACTTACGAAACTCTTACATGATTTCCAGTAGATTCTTTTCAGAAAAACAGCTTTTCATTTCACTGATCTTTTGCATTGTTTTCAATTTGTTTCAATTTTGTTTCTTCTTTAATTTTTATTATTTCTTTTCTTCTATTGATTTTG
The DNA here is from genome assembly GCA_949820135.1 of Sylvilagus floridanus. Classification (NCBI taxonomy): domain Eukaryota; kingdom Metazoa; phylum Chordata; class Mammalia; order Lagomorpha; family Leporidae; genus Sylvilagus; species Sylvilagus floridanus. The sequence continues at coordinate 129,866,354 of OX463225.1, forward strand.
GGTTTGGTTTGCTGTTGTTTTTCTAGGTCTTTGAGATATATTGATAGCTCATTTATTTGGTGCCTTTCAAATTTCTTGATGTAGGCACTAACTGCTATAAACTTTCTTCTTAATACTGCTTTTGTTGTATCCCATAAGTTTTGATATATTGCATTGTTGTCTTCATTCACTTCCAGAAATATTTTGGTTTTTCTTTTGATTTCTTCTATGATCCACTGTTCATTCAGGAGCTTGTTGGTCAGTATCCATGTGTTTATATATGTTCTAGAGATTCATGAATTGTTGATTTCCAGCTTCATTCCATTGTGGTCTGGTTTTTTTGAATTTGTTGAGACTTGCCTAGTATGTGGTCAATCCTAGAGAAAGTTCCATGCACTGGAGAGAAGCATGTATATTCTGGAATTGCAGGATGAAAAATTCTCTAGATATCTGTTAGGTCCATTTGATCTATGGTGTAGATTAACTCCGTTGTTTCCTTGCTGATTTTCTATCTGGTTGATATGTCCATTTCTGAAAGTGGAGTATTGAAATCCCCCTTTACTATTGTATTTGAGTCTGTGTCTCCTTTTAGATCCCTTAACATTTCTTTTAAATAGCCTGGTGTCCTGTAATTAGTTGCATATACGGTTATAATAGTGACACCTTCCTGTTAAATTGATCCCTTAATTATTATTTGTCTCTATTAACAGTTTTGTGTTAATGTCTATTTTGTCTGATATTAGGATGGCTATATCAGCTCTTTTTTGGTTTCTGTTAGCATGGGATGTCATTTTCCATCCTTTCACTTGCAGTCTACATGCATCTTTGTTGGTGAGATGTGTTTCTTGTAGGCAGAAAATAGATGGGTTTTGTTTTCTTAATCCATTCAGCCAGTCTGTATCTTTTAACTGGAGAATTGAGGCCATAAACTCACGGTGACTATTGATAAGCAACAACTTGGTCCTGCCATTTTTCCTTCATTTCCGATATTTCATTTTGATTTCTCTTTAGAATTTCAACTTCATGGGAAATGTTTTTATTCATTTAATGTATGGATTTATTTAATTTGTGGATTTTCTTCTGATTACTTCTCTGTAACCCTAAAATAAATTTTTTGAATTCTGTTTCTGACATTTCTTAAAAGTCTTCATCTTCATATTCTAGTGTTGAAGTGTTGCTGTGTTTCTTTAGGGGCATAATGTTGTCTTCCTTATTCTTGTTTCTTGAATTTCTGTGTTTATTTTTAGGCATTTGTGGAGATACTTTTTTTTTTCATTTGATGGATTTTAACTTTGGAGTATGCCTCTGTGGCTTAGTTGAATATCTGCCCTTTCAGAAAATACCCAGAGGTGTGTGCTGGTTGTGACCAGGGAGCTCTGTTCAGTGCTCCAGGGTGAAGGGAATATCCAAGGTGACACTCTTGTTGGACTTAGTAAATCCTCTGTTTTATTTATTTATTTATTTTTTAACCAAAGGGGAGGGTTTGATCAGCTCTGTTGGTATAGTCTTATGCTCACCTCCTCTCCTCCATGGAGACCAATGCCCAGGCACTAGCCCTAGTGGGTACAGTATTCATCTATGCTGCCACCACAGCCACACAAAGGATCTGTGCAGTCCTCAGGGAGATCATGGATCCCACAGCAATGACCTTCACCAGGCAATGTGGGATCCCTGAGCAAGTGGAGCTGCCCACAGTTACTTTCCAGAGACTATGCCACATCCCATGCCCTTCCATGCAGCCACAGTGTTTTCTTTTTTTTTTTTTCTAATTAAAAAAATTTTTTTTTGACAAGCAGAGTTAGACAGTGAGAGAGAGAGACAGAGAAAAAGGTCTTCCTTTTCCATTGGTTCTCCCCCCCAATGGCTGCTACAGCTGGTGTGCTGTGCTGATCCGAAACCAGGAGCCTGGTGCTTCCTCATGGTCTCCCATGTGGGTGCAGGGCCCAAGCAACTGGGTCATCCTCCACTGCCTTCTCGAGCCATAGCAGAGAGCTGGACTGGAAGAGGAACAACCAGGACAGAATCTGGCACCCCAGCCGGGGCTAGAACCTAGGGTGCCAGTGCCGCAGATGGAGGATTAGTCAATTGAGCCACAGCCCTGGCAAGCCACAGTGTTTTCAAAGATCCAGCACACAAGGCTCCTACAGTCATGAGGACCCAGTCCCCTGTCAATTCTTCCAGCCAGACTCAGGCATCTCAGCTGGTTGCTGAATGGGCAGACACAAACTGGCGCAGCTGTTATGTATGTTCAAAATGGCACCCACCCTCTTTCAGCTAGTTACAGGATGCTGGTGCTGTGTGTTCGGGGAGAGAGAAATGTGCACCTCTTTTTCCTCTAGGTTGGCTGATATACTGTCCCCCACAGGGCTCTAAGGTGGACTCATGCCAGTCTCTTCACACAGCTTTATCACCAGTGGTTGGGCTGCTGCAGTCTGGTCTCACGCCACTCTCCAAAGCTGGTGCTGAGGTTCTCGGCTGCTGGGGTCCTGAGTTGTGATTGTCCATACCGTTCACGTAGATCCACAGTGTCCCTCTAATTTGTGTGGGGTTTCCTCTGCAGTTCTCTCCTTAATTCTTCCCTGAGATTTCATACTCTCCACTTTTTTTTTAAAACTATGTTCCCCTAGACTAGAGCAGCAAGCTCTCTCCCTACTCTGCCATCTTCTGATAGTAATAGTTGACAACGTTCCCACGTCACATATGTAGAATGCTGAAGCAATAATGTGGATAATTGGAGAAATCTGATTATTAGCAGAAATGAAGCAATTTGAGATGTAATACAGGAAACAATCACTTCCTGTTTTGCTCCAATTAATCTGTCTGGCATAAGAAATAATCCAGAAAGTATATGATTTCAGACTAAACACGTATTTGGGGAAATGCTACTGGCTGCTAATAAATGCAGGCTTAGCCTCTTAATATTAAAATACACCATTTCCTTGAAAATTAGAGAAATAGAGAGTGTTGCAGCACTTCTTTCTAGATAAAATTTTATCAACATCAAAATTGCAAATAATTCCCTGGGGCAGTCAGATTACATAGCTATCTTTCTTAAAATCTGCTTTAGTTCAGAATGATTGCAGTGTAACACATCTTTGCATGGTATTCTACTACATTTATTATCTCTTACTTGTAAATTGCCTAGTATACATTATATATATGGATATATGATTTCCTTTTTCTGTGCAAACTTGCTTAAAATTCTGCCCTGCAGACATGATCTAAATGTAATCTAAAAATGGTGTTTGAGGAGCTTGGTGACTGCTATGCTTCTGTGTTATCTGGTAAGTCGATATCTCTGAGAAGACTAGAAATCACATTGGTTGTATTTCATTTCTTACATTCTCCTTCTGCTACTTTTTAGTTTCTAATTTTGTGTAATCTTTGACAATAATTGCTGATCACTAGTAAGCTCTAACAATGACTACCCTAACAAAGTTCTCATTGTATTGTTTGTTCAGATCTTACCTTTGCTGTAACTTCCTCCAGGAAACTTGCGACTTCCCAAGACTGGGATAAGTGCCCTCTTAAATGCTCCATGGCTGCCTCCTTCCACGGCTCTCTTTCTTCCTGTGTTGATCATTTGTTGCTTGTTGCAGTCTATATCTCTTCCTCTCATCTCTTGAATTAAAAGTATTGATACAGATTTTATTGGCCCCCATTTTTCTTCTTTATGAGAGTACTTTTTTTTTTGTCATACTGAAGCATCTGATTGTATTCATGTCTAGAAAGGTTATAAGTCAGGTAAGGAGTGGAGCCATATCTATCTTGTTATTTATGGAATTTCCAACAGCTAACTGGGTATATGGTCAGTAAATGCGTTGAAAATAATTCACATTCTTGGAGCCCGCATTGCAGGTAAAGCTGCTGCCTGCAGTACAGGCATCCCATATGGGTGCTGGTTCGAGTCCCAGTTACTCCACTTCCAATCCAACTTCCTGCTATGGCTTGGGAAAGTAGTACAAGATGGCTGAAGTACTTGTGCCCCTTGCACCTGCGTGGGAGAGATGGAAGAAGTGGATGGAAGATCTCTCTCTGCCTCTGCCTCTCTGTAACTCTGCCTTTCAAATAAATAAATAAATAAATAAATAAATAAATCTTTTTAAAAAAGAAAATAATTAACATTCTCACCACAAAGAAATGTTAAATGTTTGCGAGGATAAATATATTTGCCCTGATTGGACATTACACAGTATATATATGCAATGAAACATCACACAGTAACCCCATAGATAAATATTTTTATTTATTGTGAAATTAAAAATATATATTTAAGTAAAAAAGCCTCAACAACAACAAAATTTCTTTTTTTTGACAGAGTTAGACAATGAGAGAGAGAGAGACGAGAGAAAGGTCTTCCCTTTCCCTTTGTTTACCCCCTAAATGGCTGTTATGGCTGGCGTGCTGTGCTGATCCAAAGCCAGGAGCCAGGTGCTTCCTCCTGGTCTCCTGTGAGTGTGCAGGGCCCAAGCAACTGGGCCATCCTCCACTACCTTCCTGGGCCACAGCAGAGAGCTGGACTGGAAGAGGAGCAACTGGGACAGAACCCAGGGTACCGGTATGCCATAGGTGGAGGATTAGCCAAGTGAGCCGCGGTATCGGCCATCAACAACGAAATTTCAACACACACACATACACATGAAAATAACTAGCTTGAATGTATCCCTATTCAGTTCAAGACCTTGCTACACCTCCTCTTGCACTTTGCAGGTCTGGGCTTAACTATCTGTTAAGCAAGATTTGGGTGATTTGTCCATGGAACTGCAGATAGAGTTTCTGGATGCAGATCACCATCCTCTAGGTCCCCACAGAGCCCCAATCACTTCCAAAGACAGCCAGACATGCTCTCTTTTTCTCCGTTAAACTTGAGTAAGAACTTTTTCCAAACCCAGGTCTGCCTTCCAGTACTCCAAGATACTTTCCTAGAATGTTTCATGCTTAGCTTGTTCTTAGAGTTGGCATCTTATTGACATGCAGAAACTCAGGTTCACAAAATACAGCATGCTTGTGTGCTGACTGGGTCTGCTCTCTGGACTTAAGCTATTCTGTTTGAAGACAACAGGATTGTTTTCCCTGACAACAGAACCAGAATGAGCCAATGGGTATGGGTTCAGCAACTTGCTGGTTTCGTTGATTTTCTCACCATGCATAAGCTGGTTATGACTTCAAATTAGCCTTTCTTAACAGTTTTATACTTTTATCCTATACACAATACATTTACATCCTGTAGAAATGATGTGTTTCCATGTATGTTTACTTGTTTTCAATTTACTTATTTAATGCAGACCAATATTTTGGCTCTAATCTTGTTCTTACTTTAATTAAAAGACATGGTGATTATCACATTTGATTTGCACAGGTGGCTTTCTACATTCTCAATTCTTTAAGTTTTTCTTTATTTTTAAATGACATATAATAATTGCACAGATTTATGGGGTCCAATGTGATGATGTATACATGTATATACATTATGTAATGATCAAATCAGGCTAATTAGAATATCCTTGCCTCAAATATTTATTGCTGCTTTTGAATGAAAGATTATGTCTTCTTTCCTAGATATTTAAAAATAGAAATTACTGTTGACTATAGTCACCCTAACTGTTCACTAAAACTCTATACCTTATTAATCATATCTAACTTTAATTTTGCATCACCATACCCAGGTTTTCTTCAGCCCTCTTCCCCTTCTCCAGTTTCTGTTAACCATTTTCCCACTCTCTAGTCCTGTGAGATCAACTATTTTATTTTTACGTATTCACTTTTTATGATAGTGTTCTAAAAATTATTATTGTGTTTACTTATTTGAGGTGGAGAAAGAGAGAGAGAGAGAAAGAGAGAGAGAGAGAGAGAGAGACAGAGACAAAAGAGAGACAGAGAGAGACAGAGACATCACCCATCCACTGGTTCACTCCCTAAATGCCTACAATAACTGAGGCTGGGGCCAGGAGCTAGGAACTCAATCCAGGTTCTGCATCTCCCTCAAAGCTTTCACACTGACTTTTTATATTGAAGTAGTTCTGTGCACATCTCCATAGTTTACTCCCATCTCCTTCAAGTGTTTGCCCAAGTATCACCTCTCCCATGTCCACCATGTTTAAAATTGCAACTTCCTTGGACCTCCAATTCTCTTCCTGTTCTTTATCCCCCCGCCCCATATCACATCAACTTATAACACACTAAGTTTTGAACACATCATGTTTATTTTCTAAAACTTGTTTCCTGCAACTGGAATATTAGCTCTGGGAAGGCAAAGATTTGTGTCTTTGTTTGCTAATAATACTTTGTGCTAGGAATGGTGCACTGGTCATGGGATGTGCTCAGTTAATAGCTGCGCAATGAATAAAGTCATAAAGGCTTAATTTTCACATTGTTATTGATCTCTGTAGTACAGCACTCACAGAGTTTGCAAACCAGAAGGGAACTCCATGTAATGTTCTCTTCAAATTTGAAGATCATGCTTTATTCATGACTTTCAGAGTTTTGAATACTCTTTTCTGCAGATTTCCATTTTCTGCTCTGAAGAGTCATTATCTTTTCAGACCTTCCTGTTTGACATCTCTACACCTATTGTCATTGACAGCGCAGCTTTCTGGACTTTGCTCATTTTTCACAGGGGTGAGTCCAAGGTATGCCTGCCTATGAGTTTTTGTAAAGTTCATGGTTATTGCTTCTTGGCCTTTTGGCTAAGATCAGGTGTAGTATCTCATGATTCTCTGATACTTATTCAGAGAATCTGCAACAACGCACAGCCTTCTGGTGGTATTTTGCCTCAATAAAGTGGGCGTATAGTGTTCAGGATCCATATACTTAGGCCCTTGGTGTGTTTCTTAGGTTGTAACTGGTACTTGGGGTTTGTATTTTGTTTCTGTCAACTGTTTTTCTGCTTCATCACACAGACAGAAAGGAACATTCTACCATTACTCCCCACTGATTTGGCATTTCTCTAAGAGAAGTACTTTGTGTGACTTGCCATGTACGTTTTCTTCCATGGCACTTATAGAAATGTTAACTAGCACTTTCCCTGGCACTGTTTTCCCAAAGAAAGCACTCTGCCATTCTGCATCGACAGAAGCATTCGGGAATCCTTAGTACTTCTAATTTCTAAGCTGGTTACTTATGCATGGCCTGCTATCCCATATCAATTCCTTAAAAATATCTTTAGAGAAGCCATTTTGAAAATCCTTGTATTAGGCCCTACTTAATTGTTTTAACCATCTTTTCCAAGAGCTGTAGTAGAATTTAAGCATGAAATAACAATGACAGATGATGCATACATTTGGGTAGCTCTTGACAGCTTCTAAGGCTTAGTGGAAAGATCATGGACTTCACAGCCAGACTGAGTTTGACACTTCCTTCCGTATTTCCTAGCTTTGTAATGCTGTGCACCTGACCTCACCTCTCAGCAGGTGCTTTCACTCATCTTGTCAAGGAGGGCATGGCTTATTGTATTGAAGGAGGAGGGATGGTGCTGGCAGAGGGTCTAGAGGGCACACTGTGTGGAGCATGGGAGAGGAGCTCTGTTTCTGTGGGTGCCTTTCATTCTCCTCTTCCACAGGGGCTATCTCATGACATCCATTGCTTCTCCACACCTGTTGTAGGTGGTAGGAGTCACTGTGAAAAAGAAAATGTTTACGCTCATGGAGCTTACATTTGAGAGATGCTGATAGAAAAGAAACTCCCAGATAAGCTTGCAGTAGCAGAAAGGGGTAGATGCTAAGAAGAAAAATAGAGGGGGTGGGATGGGCAACAAGAGGTATGGAAGGGATGTGATAGGATGGAAAGGAAAGACCTTTAGGCAGATGAGCACAGAAGCTTCTGGAGTGAGAAGGAGGCAGACACGGGGTGTGGATCTGTGGATCCTCACTCCACTGTTCTCATCAAAAGTTTTGTAAAGCTGCCCTGCCATTGTCTACACCTCACTGAGCGTGGGAGGGATGCACAGTGACCTCTCATTTCCAGGTTCTCCTTTAGAGTTCCTATGTGGTAGATGCTTCGGCTGCCAATTAGTTTTGAGCCACAGTGGCTGTTGTCAAGGGCAGTAACTCTGAAATTTTCTTATAGAAATTGTCCTGCAGCTTCAGTCTCCAAAACCTCATTAGCACTTGCCATCTACCTTTAAGAATAACTATCACCAACACCAGGATGTCCTCAGCTCTCCTGGGGGCCATGGCAAAACCCTCCTACTTGATCTGTGTGGATCCCTTCTCCCTTCCTCAGAATGCCTTTTGGGGTTTCTTTGCAGCATCTCTCTCACGCTCATCTGCTTTGGAGACACAGTTGAGATTGAATCAGTGGCGGGACTCCAAGTTTCCAAGACCTGGTTATCAGATTTGAGGGTGTGCAAAGGCAGCTTGTACACGTCCATGGCCTGGCATCCTAAACTGTAGTTGAAGGGATGAGCTCTCTTGTTAAGGAGTTTTTATTTGAAAGGCAGAGAGAAACACATGGGGCAGGCAGACAGATCTCATTTCATTTGTCAGTCAACTCTTCAATTGACTGCAAGGGTTCAGATTGGGCTGAAGCTGGGAGCTGGAAACTCAATCTAGGTTTCCTACTTGGACATAGGGACCCAATTATTTGAGCCTGCTGTCTCCCAGGCTGCAAATTAGCAGAGAGATGGAACAGGACGTGAATCTGGTACTCCAATCCAGGTACCTGGACATGGGATGTGTGCGTGCTAATCAGCATCACACCTGCTTTTTGGAAACAGTCTTTCCAGGGTCCTGTAGCTGTAGATACCCAGGAGAGTCTGGTGGTTGGAGGCCATTCTTGGATCTCCAGCCCACATGGTGCTCTTCTGGCCCTTCCTGTGGGTGCATACATGTCTCTTTATCACCTTCCACCTCCCTGTACATCTACAGTGGTTATTGTTTTCCATCTAGAACACTGGGTGATGCAACTCATTCTCTTCCATCTCAGTGGTCAGCTTTCCCTTTGTTTAAGGTTCACCCCCTCTTTACCTTTCTGTCTCTTTAGAAAGAAATAACAACAAGCAATACCATTTTTGGCTTAAATCACATGAAACTCCTTACCATGAAGGATCCCTGTACTCTGCTTCTTTTTTGTTAACCTAACAGAATCCCAGATTCAGTCTCTACCTTTTACTATTACCCTCATTCATCTTTCAAACTCCGAATTATTGCTGCTCTGTGCTTACCTATAAAGATTCTTATGAAAATGAAGGACAAAGGGGACGTTGTAGAGATGAGATTTTATTCTCCTTAATATTCCTCCATTCCCCTGATGACACGATTATCTTGAAAATGAACTGCTTATGATGCCAACGGGAGCAAAAATGCCTAAACAACACACTCAACACAGCAGTTTGGAAGGGTAGTCTTGGTGTGCTGGTCTAGAAGAGTTCTGAAATATAGGTCAGAACAGCTTTATAAATATCTAAGATAATACTTCCAGACACCAACTGTTACTCATAAAATATTAAGAGGAACATAGAGTGGTTTTAAAGTTTGGTACAAATGACCAATTGAAAAATAAGCCAAAAGTAATATAAATTTTATGTCTATATTTAGTGTTGAAAAGTCAGAAATCCCTTGGCTAATGATTGTGGAAATTTAAATTTAGGGACATAAGTGTTGAAATTTATCTAGTGTTAAATTATTCAAATAGGGTTAACAATGTTCCAAAAAATTGGAAGGAAAGGTTATTACCTGGTTTTATTACAGTAAGAGAGTGAGTGACTTCAGCTACATTGTATACTAATTATTTCCTTTCCTTGCTGGAATTGCATAGGTTACAAAATTCTCCATTGATGACCTGTCTTATGGAATGACATCGACTGTGTTGCACTCTCCTGCTTTTATCTTCGGGGAGTATATGTGAAGATCAGGAAAAGGAGATTTAAAGGCAGTGACTATAAATTTGACGTCTTTGGAACAAGCATCACAATTTTTCTATTTTCTGAATCATTTAAGAAATTACTAGAGGAAACAAGGTTTGGAGAGTTGATGACTTGGAGAGGAAAGCATATTCTCAAGCTGCTAGCATCCTAAAAATGATTTGCTAGTTGCAAAAGATCTGTATGTATTCCATAAAACAGTTTCTCCAAGGATTATTAGATTATATTTGATCAATTTTGTGTATTTTTTGTATATTTGTGAAAATGGTAAAACTGTCTTTTTTAAAAAAAGATTTAGTTATTTATTTGAAAGTCAGAGTTACACAGAGAGAGGAGAGGCAGAAAGAGAGAGAGAGGTCTTCCATCTGATGTTTCACTCTCCAATTGGCCGCAATGGCCGGAGCTGCGCTGATCCGAAGCCAGGATCCAGGAGCTTCTTCCAGTTCTTCCACTTGGGTGCAGGGGCCCAAGGAGTTGGGCCATCTTCTACTGCTTTTCCAGGCCATAGCAGAGAGCTGGATCAGAAGAGGAGCAGCTGGGACTAGAACCGGTGCCCATATGGGATGCCAGCGCTTCAGGCCAGGGCATTAACCTGCTGTGCCTCAGCGCTGGTCCCAAAGCTGTCTTTCTTTAAAAATATTCTGTCGGCTGGTGCCGCGGCTCAATAGGCTAATCCTCCGCCTGCGGCAGGGTTCTAGTCCCGGTCGGGGTGCCGGGTTCTGTCCCGGTTGCCCTTCTTCCAGGCCAGCCCTCTGCTGTGGCCCGGGAGTGCAGTGGAGGATGGCCCAAGTCCTTGGGCCCTGCACCCACATGGGAGACCAGGAGAGGCACCTGGCTCCGGGCTTTGGATCAATGTGGTGCACGGGCTGCAGCGCGCCGGCTGCAGAGGCCAATTGGGGATAAACCAACTGCAAAGGAAGACCTTTCTCTCTGTCTCTCTCTCACTGTCCACTCTGCCTGTAAAAAAAAAAAAATATTCTGTCTTTCATGTTTTTTGCTAAGCAAGTGGTTTAGTGTGTTTTGGAGACTAGAAACTGTACATTATCCTTGTTCATGAAAGGAACACTCTAAATCATGTCCATTTCAGTAGTTTTCAGGAGAAATGAAACATTTATGGGGGAAAAAAAATCAACATCCTTGATGGTACCAATGTACAGTTGGCATTTCTGTAGGCTTGAAGAACAGAGCCATGATTTATCTCTTCCCAGCTTCTGCTGAATTTTATATCAAATACCACAACTTCATGGTGATTTTCTTCACTCATTGTGTCCTTTAATCTCAAATTCCCACATTTTAATAATTTTCTTAAAAATGACAGAAAACAATATGCAACTTGCCTTTGAAAGTCTGTTTTATCACTGTATTCCTAAAGTTATACTTATGAAATTTGTACTCATTAAATAAAATGTATCTTTAGAAAAAAAAGAGAAGAAAATACCATTTCTTAAATAAATCTTTAAAGATAAAAAATTATTTTTTCTGGTATGTCTTTTTCAAAAGCAGAATCCATATTTAGTACCTTGGCTAAGGCAAAGGTATTTAAGTCCAAACTTAGTTATTTTATTTAAGATTTTATTTATCTATTTGAGAGGTAGAGTTACAGTCAGAGAAAGGGAGAGACAGAGAGAAAGGTCTTCCACCTGCTGGTTCATTCCCTAAATGGCTGCAACGGCTGGAGCTGGGCCAAAAACCAAAGCCAGAGCTTCTGCTGAATCTCCCATGGGGGTTCAGGGACTCAAGCACTTGGGCCATCTTCTAGTGCTTTCCCAGACCATAGCAGAGAGCTGGATCAGAAGAGGAGTAGCCGGGTCCCAAACCAGTGCCCAAAGGGGATGCCAGCACCACAGGTGGAGGCTTAGTCTACTATGCCACAGTTCCAGCTCCCAAACTATTCTTTGCTTCTGAGAAAGATAGTTTTAGAGGCATTAGAGAAGTAATGAACCCAGATAGATAATTTATGTAACATTTCCAGTAGATATACTTTTAATTTTAATTATATTGGCCATATATTGAAAATGTAATTCCTTCTCTTTCTACTAAAGTCTCTATTATAAAATAATCTGGTTTCACCATGGTGTATGCCTTTGTATTCAATTAAGAAAATTGCTTAGCTTGACTTTCTAAATTTTTTAATCAGCAGAATTTTCCGACAGAGAAATTAGGATGCTGTTCTGGGTGATCTCTTATGGGTGTAGACATTAATGGGAGGTTGAGGCGACACTGGGGACAGGATTCATTCCAGAGAGAAAGACATCGCCAGCAAGGCAGCGTTGTCAACAGCCGCAAGGTTGAATATTCAGCTGCTGCAACCTTGCACTGCTAACTAAATTTGAAAACTTCTTTTAGTCACTTATTTTTTCATGGGAGTTTCTTCCAGAAATTCTAGTCTTCACTAGAGCAAGAGCACTCCGTTGAGATGGGGATTAAACTCCTGTTTCTGTTCATTCACTAACTACATGTGCAGCTGGGAGCAAGTTACCCTATCTATCTATCTATCTTGCCACTTCTTGTTCTAATTGAGTTTGGATTTCAATTTTTAAGGGATTCCTTCCCTTTTTGATAGATTTATTTATTATTCAAAAGGCAGAGTTACATGGGGGTGGGAGAAACAGGAGAGAGATCTTCCATTTGATGGGTCACTTCCCAAATGGCCACAATGACCAGGCCAAAGCCAGGAGCCAGGATCTTCTTATGGATCTTGCACGTGGGTGCACGGGTCCAAGGACTTGGGCCATCTTCTGCTGCCTTCCCAGGTGCATAAACAGGGAGTGGAACCGAAGTGGAGCAGCTGCAAGTCTCACTAGCACCTATAAGGGATGCCAGCATGGCAGGCTTTGGCTTAATCAGTTGCAGTACAGCACTAGCCCCTGGGTTTCAGTTTTCGTGAAGTGAAAGAGTGATTTCTTTTGTTTTTTTCCTCAATTTTTCTTTAAAAATATTGCTATACAAAAATTATACATTTTGGAGCTGATAAAATGGGTAAAGCTGCTGCCTGCTGCACTGGCATCCCCTGTAGGCACTGGTTCGAGTTCTGGCTGCTTCACTTCTGATCCAGCTCCCCATTAATGTGCCCGGGAAAGCAGTGGATTTTGCCCAAGTACTTGGGCCCTTGTACCCATAGGAGAGACCCGGAAGAAGCTCCTGGCTCCTGGCTTCAGATTGGCCCAGCTCCTGCCGTTACGGCCATTTGGGAGTGAACTAGTAGATGAAAGATCTTTCTCCCTCTGTGTTTCTGTAACTATACATTTCAAATAAATAAATAAATTTTTTAAAAAATTGCACACTTTAATGGAGTACAGTGTAATGTTTTGTTATCTATATTGTATAATGTCCAATCAGGGTAAATTTATCCTTTAAAGAATTTAGCATTTTGCTATAGTGAAAATATCCGGAAATACTACTTTCTCTTGTTTTAAGAGAGAATTATATAGTAAGTAAACATCTGTCTTTACCCTACAGTCAATAGAACCCAAGGACTCCCTACTCTTATCTAGCTATAACAAAGTACCCATCAATCAACCTTTTCCTATTCCTCCTTCCCCACTCCCTTCTAAGCCTCTGATAATCACAATTATATTTTTAATTTCTATGAGATCACCTTTTTTAAAAAAAGCTTTCTTATATGGGTGAGGTAGTGTGATGTTTATCTTTCTGAGGTTGGTTTATTTTACTTAACATAATGACCTTCATTTACATTCAGGTTGTTGCAAATGACAAGATCCCATAAGGGCTGTGTCCAGGCTGCTCCTCTTCTGCTTCAACTCTCTGTTAACAGCCTGGGAAAGCAGTGGAGGATGGCCAAAGTGCTTGGATTTGGCACTCACACGGGAGACCTGGAAGAAGCTCCTGGATCCTGGCTTCTGATTGGTCCAGCTCTGGCTGTTGTGGCCATTTGGGGAATGAAGCAGCGGATGGAAGTTCTTTCTCTCTCTGTTTCTCCCTCTCTCTGTATGTAACTCCACCTTTCAGATAAATAAATAAATCTTTAAAAAAATAGTGCTGCAATAAACATGAGAATGCAGAGGTTTTTTTGCCAGGTGGATTTCATTTTGGTTGGGATTGCTGGAGTATATGATAGATCTGCGTTTGCCTGTTGAGGAGCTTCCGTACCATTTTCCCACACCGGCAGTACTGCTTTACATTCTTACCCACAGCACGCAAGATGTTTCTTTTCTGACACTCATACCAACTCTTGTTAAATTTTGTATTTGTGATAACAGCCAATCTTACTGGAGTGAGGTGATATGTCATTGTGGTTTGGATTTGCATCTCCCTGATGATTAGTGATGTTAAATATTTCTATGTCTTCCTTTGAGAAGTATTTGTTTAGATCTATGGCCTACTTTTTTTTTTTTGCTATAGAATTTTTTGAGTTATTTATGTGTTCTGGACATTTTATTTTAAATAATCTTACTTTTAAAGAAACAATTTATTTATTTGTTTGAGAGACACACAGAAAGACAGAGAGATCTTCCATCCACTGGTTCACTCCCTAGATGGCCATAATGGCAAGGGCTGAGCCAGGAGCCAGGAGCCAGGAGCCAGGAGCCAGGAGCCAGGAGCCAGGAGCTTTATCCAGGTCTCCCACATGTGTGCATGGGTCCAAGCACTTGGGCCATCTTCCTCAGCTTTCCAAGGGACATTAGCAGGGAGCTGAATCAGAAACGGGGCAGCTGGGACACAAAAATGCGCCCATATGGGATGCCACATTGCAGATTGTGGCTTTATCCACTGCACCACAACACCAACCCCTATATTCTGGATACTAACCACTTATCAGATATATAGCTTGCAAATACTCTCTCCCATTCTGTAGGCTGTGTTTTCTTTCTGTTAATGTTTTCCTTTGGTGTGCCAGAGCTCTTTAGTGTGATGAACTTCCATTTGTCTGTTTCTGCTTTTATTTACTCTGCTGTTGGGGTCTGATCCAGAAAATCCTTTATATTCCATTCTCTGGATGTGTTTTCTCTATGCTTTTTTCCAGTAGTCTCAAAGTTTCAGTTTTTATATTTAGGTGTTTAATCTATTTTGAGCTGATTTTTGTAAATGATGAGAGAGAGGGATCTAATTTCATTCTCCTGCATATAATATGCTGCTTACCCCAAATCATTCATTAAAGACTATCATTCTCCAAAGCATGTCCTGAACACCTTTGTCAGAGATCAGTTAGTTATGATGCCTGGGTTTACTTTTAAGGTCTCTATTCTGTTCCATTTGGATTATGTTTTTATGCCAATAGCATAGTTCTCATTATTGTGGCTCTGTAACATATTTTAAAGTCAGGTAGTTTAATCCCGCCTTTGTTCTTTTTGTTCAAGATTCCTTTGCTTTGGTTATTTGGGGTCTTTGTGGTTCCATAAAAATTTTAGTAGTGTTTTTTTTTTTTTCTAGTTCTGTGGAGAATGTTATCAAGATTTTGGTAGGGACTCTGTTGAATCTAAAATTCTCCTAGATAGCATGCATATTTTCATGATATTGATTCTTCCAATATATGAAAAAGGGTTGTCTTTCTATTTCTTTCTGTCTTCTTTAATTTTTTTTTTTTGGACAGGCAGAGTGGACAGTGAGAGAGAGAGACAGAGAGAAAGGTCTTCCTTTGCCTTTGGTTCACCCTCCAATGGCCGCCGCGGCCGGTGCACTGTGGCTGGCGCACCGCGCTGATCTGATGGCAGGATCCAGGTGCTTCTCCTGGTCTCCCATGGGGTGCAGGGCCCAAGCACTTGGGCCGTCCTCCACTGCACTCCCTGGCCACAGCAGAGAGCTGGCCTGGAAGAGGGGCAACTGGGACAGAATCCGGGACTAGGAGCCGGTGTGCCGGCGCCGCAAGGCGGAGGATTAGCCTAGTGAGCTGCGGCACTGGCCTAATTTCTTTAATCAGTGATATATTTGATTAAATTTATTCCCAGATCCTTTTTTGGTAGCTATTACAAGTGGATTTGTTTTCTTGATTTCTTTCTCAGATAATTCACTATTGATGTGTAACAATGCTACTGACTTTAGCACATTATCTGTGTATCCTGAAACATTGCTGATTTTGTTGGGTGAAGTCGTTGTGGTTTTCTATATATATGAGATCATGTCATCTGCCAACAATGACAGTTGACTTCCTGCTCTCCAATTTTGATGCCCTTCATTCTTTCTCTTGCATTATTGCTCTAGCTAGGATATCTAGTATTATGTTAAGTGAAATAGGGAACGTGGGCATCCTTGCCGTGTTTTGGATCTTGGAAAGCTTTCAGCTTTTCCCCGCTCAATATGCTGTTAGCTAGTGGTTGGTGTTAGTTATGTATGGCCTTTATTATGTTGAGGTATATTCCTTCTATACCTAATTTGGTTAGAGTTTTTATCATGAAGGTATATATTAAATCTTATCAAATACCTTTTCTGAAACTATTGAATTTTTGTCCTCCATTCTGTTGATGGTGGTGTGTAACATTTATTGGCTTGCCTATGTTGAGCCTTCCTTCTATGGACTGCATCCCACTTGATCTTTTAATATGCTGTTGGATTCAATTTGCTAGTGTTTTGTTCGGTTTTGGATCTATGTTCATCCATGGTATTGTTCTGTAGCATTTTTTTAAATAAATTAATCTTTGTAAAAATTATTTATTGGAAAGGCAGAGTTAACGAGAGGCAGAGGCAGAAACAGGGGCAGAGAGAGAGGTCTTATATCTGCTGGTTCACTCCCCAAATGGCTGCAGTGGCTGGAGCTGGGCCGATCTGAAGCCAGGAGCCAGAAGCTTCTTCCAGGTCTCCCACAGCAGTGCAGGGACCCAAGCACTTGGGCCATCTTCCACTGCTTTCCCAGGCCATAGTAGAGAGGTAGATCAGAAGAGGAGCAGCCAGGAAGTGAACTGGTGTCCATATAGGATGCCTGTGCTGCAGGCGGAGGATTAACCTACTGTGCCACAGTGCTGTTTTTCTACTTCCCTGAGGTGCAATGATAAGTTGTTCATTTGAGATCATCCTGGGTTTTTGTATGCAGTTATTGATTGATTATAAACTTCTCTCTTATTTATGCTTTTCTATATCCCACAGGTTTTTGTATGATGTGGTTCCATTTTCATTCATCTCAAGGATTTTTAAATTTTCCTCTTTGATTTCTTCCTTGAATTTTTTTGGAAATTCAGGAGTAAGTTGCTTAATTTCCATGTATTTGTGTAGTTTATATTTTTCTTGTTGATTTTCAGTTTTACTTCATTATGGTTAGAAAAGAAACTCAATATCATTTGTGTTCTTTTAAACTTGCTGAGACTTGTTTTCTGACGTACCGTATGAACCTGGTATGTGTTCCATGTGCTGTTGAGAAGATTGTGCAGCTGCAGCTGGACGGAAAGTTCTGTAGACGTCCATAAGGTTCAATTGGTCTAGGGTGCAACTGTCATCCCTTAGTTGATCTTTCTAGATGACATGTCCATTTCTGAAAGAGATATGTTAAGATCTCCTACTGTTAATGTACTGGAGTCCAACTCTCCCTTTATATCTGTTAATGTTCGCTTTACATGTTTGGGTACTCCAATGGTGGGTCACCCAATTTACTTCTCCTTGCTGTATTGAACCTTTATCCTTCTATAATAACCTTTCTGCTTTCTTCTTACTGCTTTTGATTCAAAATTGATTTTGTTTGAGAGAAGTATGGCTACTCCTGTTTTA
Organism: Sylvilagus floridanus; assembly: GCA_949820135.1. Lineage (NCBI taxonomy): Eukaryota > Metazoa > Chordata > Mammalia > Lagomorpha > Leporidae > Sylvilagus > Sylvilagus floridanus. The sequence goes on from OX463225.1 coordinate 129,883,845, forward strand.
TTTAGAGTTCTATCTGCATAGACTACTTTGTTCTCTTTTTACTTTCACTTTATGTGTGTCCTTAGGAAGTGAGTTTTTTTTTTTAAAAATTCTTTCTTTCTTTCTTTCTTTCTTTCTTTCTTTCTTTCTTTCTTTCTTTCTTTCTTTCTTTCTTTCTTTCTTTCTTTCTAACAGTTACATAGAGGGGGGAAGTGGGAGAACCTTCCATCTTCTTTTTTTTTTTTTTTTTTTGGACAGGCAGAGTGGACAGTGAGAGAGAGAGACAGAGAGAAAGGTCTTCCTTTGCCGTTGGTTCACCCTCCAATGGCCGCTGCAGCTGGCGCACTGCGGCCGGTGCACCGCGCTCATCTGATGGCAGGAGCCAGGTGCCAGGTGCTTTTCCTGGTCTCCCATGGGGTGCAGGGTCCAAGCACTTGGGCCATCCTCCACGGCACTCCCGGGCCACAGCAGAGAGCTGGCCTGGAAGAGGGGCAACTGGGACAGAATCCGGCGCCCCAACCAGGATTAGAACCCGGTGTGCCGGCGCCGCAAGGCAGAGGATTAGCCTGTTGAGCCATGGCGCCGGCCAACCTTCCATCTTCTATCTGTGGGTTCTCTCCCCCGATGGCTGCAATGGCCAGCACTGGGTCAGGCCAAAACCAGGATGGAGGAGCTTCATCCAGGTCTCCTACATGGGTGGCAGGGGCCCAAGCACCCATCTTCTGCTGCTTTTCCAAGGCCATTAGCAGGGAGCTGGATCAGAAGTGGAACAGCCAGGATACAAACCAGCACCCACCTGGGATGTCTGTGACTCGGTTGGTGGCTTTACCTGCTACTCCACAGCGCTGGCCCCAAAGAAATTTTTTTGTGTGAAACATATAGCTGGGTCCTATTTCTTTTTCTTTTTTTTTATTTGACAGACAGAGTTAGACAGTGAGAGAGAGAGACAGAGAGAAAGGTCTTCCTTCTATTGGTTCACCTCCCAAATGGCCACTATGGCCGGAGCTACGCCGATCTGACGCCAGGTGCCAGTTGCTTCTTCCTGGTCTCCCTTGCAGGTGCAGGGGCCCAAGCACTTGGGCCATCCTCCACTGCCCTCCCAGGCCACAGCAGAGAGCTGGAGAGGAAGAGGAGCAACCGGGACTAGAACCTGGCGTCCATATGGGTTGCTGGTGCTGCAGGCGGAGGATTAAGCAAGTGAGCCACGACGCTGGCCCCCAGGTCCTATTTCTTAATCTGTTCAGTCACAGTATGTCTTTTAATTGGAGAATTTAATCCATTGATATCTAATATAATTACAGATAGATAAGTTCTTACTATTTTCATTTGCTACTTTTTATTTTGTTTTAAAAAAGAAATTTATTAATATATTAGATTTGCAGTGTCACAGCAGATGCATGATAATTATAGCACAATTCTCATCAATTTTCATGTTAAAGTGATATTAATATAAAGTGAACAGATTCAGTGTAGTTTCTAGATATAATTTTAAGAATGCAATGATACTTTCCTTCATCTCTGCCCACTCCTTCCTTCCCTCTCCATCTCCCTTCTCTTCTTCCTTCCTCCCTCCCTCCCTCCCTCCCTTGTTCTTTTTTAATTTTTGAGGTAACATTTGTAATTTACATTATAGTAAAAGCTTACTAATCCACTAAATAAAGCGTTCAACAAGTGAAAAGACTGTAGTTCAGCAGAGGTATAGACAAGGGTTATAAACAGTATCGTTTTAATGATCTGTGATTATTTGATACTTCTTTTGCATTTTTTATCATAGTTCATTTCTTTCTTTGTCCCTTAATTATAATCATCAGCTGTGTTTAAGTGATTTTCTTTATTGGTGTACTTTGATTCCTTGCTTATTGTTTTCTGGTAAGTCTGTGTATAGTTTTTGCTTTGTGGTTATGATGTGGCTTATAAAAAATTGCTTTTGGCTAAGGCAAGCTATATTGACAAGATAACAATTTTACAATTATGATGGAACTAGGAAAAGAGGGGCCGACATTGTGGTTGAGAAGTTAATCTGCCACTTGTGACACCAGCATCCCATAAGAGCACTGATTTGTATCCTGGCTGTTCTACTTTCCATCCAGCTCCCTGCTAATACACCTGGGAAGGTAGTGGAAGATGACCCAAATGCTTGGGCCCCTGCCACCTATATGGGTGATTCAAATGGTGCTACAGGCTCGTGGCTTTGGTTTGGCCTAGTCCTGGCTGCTGTGGAAATTTCAGCTCCTAAATCATTGTTTTCTGCATCTTATTATGCTCTTTAGGTGAGGTCATAGTTTCCTGGAAGATCCTGAGGCTCACTGGACTACACCAGCTGTGTACTGCAATATGCCTTCCTGTGACTGTCTCAGCTATTCTAAGCAGCCTCTTCTGCTGCTGAGGAGGGCTATGGTCTGTCTGCTACTGTGCTGGGGTCACTGCTCCATGCTGTACCTATCAACCATGGTGGTGCTGGTGGCCGAGGTATGAGACTACTCAACCAGAACCATGGAACTCCACTGGCTGCTGAAGCAGGTGCGATGGTTCTGTCTACAGGTTTTGGCTTGTGGATAGATACTATTGGGATCTTCTCAGTGCTCATTTTTATCACTCTGTCACTGAGTTCTAAAACACTCCTGGGATTCCTTGATGTCTGTGTAAGGTTGTGAGAGCTGCTCAGCTCTTCATGCAGGCCCTAAGTGGGTCACACAATCACCAGGAAGCGCATCCTCGGGAGTGCAACCAGCCCCATGAGAACTGATGCTTCTACACGCCAGTAGAAGTCTTGCTCATCAGAGTGAATGTCCCTGCCTGATGTTGGGTCAAGTCCAGGGACTCCTTCCACAGGCAATGGGCTAGGGTTCAAAATCACTAGAATCTGCCACGCTTGGGTTTACCAGTACTGCACTGATTTTCCAGACACAGGTCCTTTGTCCCTTACTGTGTGCTAATGTTTGGAAGGGCAATTCCCTGGCCACCCAAATTGGCTGCAGAATAGTCACATCTGGGTCCTGAAGTGTCTGGGCCCCACAAAGTCATAGTGAATCCTTCCAGGCCCACTTTTTTTAAAATTTATTTTTCCCTCCAAAGAAACCTTTTATTTAAAGAGTACAGATTTCATGCATTTCATAAGTACAACTTCAGGAATATAGTGATTCTTCCCACCAAGCTCGCTCTCCTACCCACTCTCCCACCCCTCCTCTACCTCCCTCTCCATTCCCAGTCCCATTCTCCATTAAGATTCATTTTCAATTAACTTTATATGCAGAAGACCAAGTGTATACTAAGTAAAGGGTTCAACAATTTTAATGGAAAAAAAACCAACCAACCAACCAAAGGGAGGAGAGAACTTCCACTTTGACTATGACCTTGTTGGATTAAGATCGAAGTCGGCGAACCCTAAAGGCTTCCATAGCAACTCATGACTAGAGCCTAGGGAGATTACTGACGCCATAAACAAGAGTGTCAAATTGTTAAATCAACTTCAGGAGTCACTGTGTACTTACGTCTCATGAGGGATCTGTCCTTAATGTGTTATCCAATGTGAAATAATGCTATTACTAGTAATGAAACAGTATTTTTTCACTTTGTGTTTCTGTGTGGGTGCAAACTGATGAAATCTTTACATAGTATATATTAAATCGATCTTCTGTGTATAAAGATAATTGCAAATGATTAAAAAATCTTGGTGTTAAATTAGAAATTGCATAGATAATTAATCAATTCTTTAAAAAACAATCATGTAGGATCTCTGTCTTTAATGTGCTATACATTGTGAATTAATACTATAACTAGTACTCCAACAGTATTTTTAGTTTGTGTCTCTATGTGAGGGCAAACTGTTGAAATCTTTACGTAATATGTACTAAACTGATCTTCTGTGTATAAAGAGAATTGAAAATGAATCTTGATGTGAACAGAAGGGGAGAGGGAGCGGGAGAGGGGAGGGTTGCGGGAGGGAGGGAAGTTGTGTGGGGGGGAGCCATTGTAATCCATAAGCTGTACTTCGGAAATTTATATTTTTTAAATAAAAGCTTTATATATAAAAAAAAAAACCAAAAACCAAAAAAATTGTTTCTTAACAACTGACACAAAGGCTGTTCAAAGTCACTGCATCTTGGAGTTCATTTCATTTCTTTTTTTTTTTTTTAGAAACTTATGATAAGAATGACAAGATTGATACACCTTTTGCGAGTGCTTAGACATAATTATAGTACAACTCTTTGAGGACAGAGGTCCTGCATGGGAAGTTTGTGCACAGTGACTCCTGTTGTTAATTTAACAATTAACACTCTTATGTATGATGTGTCTCCTCCCTTCAGAGAAAAGGACATTCTTCTTTGATGACCGCTTCTTTCCACTGGGGTTTCAGCCACTGAGGTCCTTCATGTAGGACATTTTTTGCAGCAGTGTCTTGGCTTTCCATGCCTGAAATGCTCTCGTGGGCTTTTCAGTTCCAGACCCACTTGATGCTGGCAGTGACACACACCAAAATGAGCCCAACCCATCAGATTGCAGGTATCCACCTGTTTACAGGAACATCTAGAGTCTTGGACTTCGAGCATTGGCTGGGTGGTAGAAGCGTTTGGGTTTTATCAGGTGCAAACTCTTCTCATGATAGACCCAGCGTTGATCTCCAGTCATTGTTCTAAGCTCCCTCTCCCGGCTTCTGTGCATATCTGGAATTTTACTTTCTGTTGGCATTTGACGAGGGTTGGTGGAGGCCAAACAATCAAATAATACCAAAATATGTTCTCTGTTCCCTTACCCTGTTTTTTTTTTTTTTTAACCTCTTTTGTGTTGCTTAGAGCTTACCACTACCTGGTAATTTATATCTGTGTGGTTATGCTATTTTAAATTTGTTTTTCACTTTTCTCCTCTACTATACTTAAGTTCTATGGAGTAAAGACTTTGTTGTTAATCATTAGATCCCTGGTGTCTAAAATAGTAGCTGGCACAGTAATTATTTGTTGAACAAAGAAATGAGTGGCATTTGTGCACTTGTCTAAGGAATATAAATTTTTTTTCATAGCTGGAATACAAAAACCCAGAAAATTATGAAAAAAAACCCAGGAAAATAAATTGTTATAAGTATCTGCTCATCTTTTAAGAATGAATGAGAAATTGTTGACAAGCAGGGATAAATAAACATTCTCATTTGCTCTCTAGAATATTTAAAACAATGCTTGACATGAGTCAAAGGATACCTGCTTGAGCCCACTAGTAAAAATGGCTGCCTGTAATCCCAGCAATGTGTGTTGGAAGTTCTGTTCCTGTAGATTTCGTGGGACAGCTCAGGAAAGCAATTATGGAACAATGGGCGGAGAACTCTGAGGTCTCATGGCAGCTGAGAGTGAAGGGGTGGAACCCTGGAGAGGTGCTCTCCAGCCCTGCTCCCAACACAGGCCAATATACCATGCTGCCTAGAAAGTGGGCAACGCAATGGCTCTTTATATCCTGGGACCACATCACTGCACTTTGGAGTAGCGTCTGAGACTGAGTCCCTTAATTGCAGGCAGTTAGGGATAAATATTAAATTGGCTCATATTTCTGGAATTAAAAAATTACATTCTTTTGATGGTTAACAAAGTTCAGAATCTATCAGTGCCTCTTTGAAACTTTCCCTTTGTGTCTAGGGAATCTTACATTGGTGAAAGAGGAGCTGGTGAAGACAAATCCAGGACTCGTCACCCTCTGAACAATGTTCAGACTCAAACGAAACAAAGACTCCCAAGGGAATTTCCATGGCTGTTGGATGGATGAGTATAGTTACGTGTCACAGGTAGACTGAGAAAGTATACAGGAAAAGCCATTAGCGATGCAGCATTAGAGAATGGGTAGGTTTACTCAGGTTTCTATTAACAGCCTGTCCCAGCTCCACTTTAACTTGGCCAGAGGAATGTGGTGTTTGATTTTATCTCACATGATCCAGATGTTTCAGGAAAACACAATGTATGCTTTCCACTGAACAGTCCTGTGCTATTTTTAGTTGAGGCTGTGCAGGCCCTGCATCTCCTTGTTGAACTCCACAGCTGCCTAATGTTCAGGAGGCCAACGCTGTGGGCTCATTTCTGATGAGTTGATTTTGCACCAAGGACTGACTCTCCCCTCAGGGCCTTCAGATGTTTGTGTGTTTGCTCTCTTTATTATTGCTTCTGGAGTAAATATTTCTTGAAGAGAAGCTATGGGCATTTTTTTCTGTCTGAAGGGCAAGCCATTAAACTGTTGCTGACTTGACCTTCAAATTGCTGGCTTAAAGTGAGAGCGAATGTATTTGTGGGAAGGGCATTGGGCTAGAAGTTTGCAATCCTGCTCTCTCTCTGATTTGACCCTTATTTTTTCATGAGAATTAGACATATCACATAATGTGTAGATTATCATTTGCTCATCTCTAAAATGAAGAAGCTGGTCAGGGCTTCTCATTCTTGTATATCAAATCATCTTTACTAGAGAAGAGTAAAAACATATACATAAAAGTTGTGCTAACTTGTTCACAAGTTCCCTTTTGCTTATAGGATACTATAAACTCTTTCACTTGACATTCAAGGTCCTCTTACCAGGCTCCAATTTGTCTTTCTGTGCTGTCGTGGTATCTCTTGCTTTCATGAATGTGTCTCTCCACGCGTGCCTGTGGTTTGCTGCTGTTTTGCTGTGCTTCATTGCCCTTTCAGCATGGAATGTCCTTTCTCCTTTGCTTGTCTTCCTAAACCTAGGCATCTCTTTTTTTTATTTTTATTTTTATTTTTGACAGGCAGAGTGGACAATGAGAGAGAGAGAGACAGAGAGAAAGGTCTTCCTTTGCCGTTGGTTCACCCTCCAATGGCCGCCATGGTCGGCGCGCTGCGACCAGTGCACCGCGCTCATCCGATGGCAGGAGCCAGGTGCCAGGTGCTTCTCCTGGTCTCCCATGGGGTGCAGGGCCCAAGCACTTGGGCCATCCTCCACTGCACTCCTGGGCCACAGCAGAGGGCTGGCCTGGAAGAGGGGCAACCAGGACAGAATCCGGTGCCCCGTCCGGGACTAGAAGCGGGTGTGCTGGCGCCGCAAGGCGGAGGATTAGCCTGTTGAGCCACGGCGCCGGCCCTAGGCATCTCTTAAGGCCTGATGCAAAGGCCTCTTCCGCTGCATGTTTTCTTTGATTCCCCCAGACATAATCTCTCCTTTTTGGTTTAATCATGCTTCTCTGGTTGCGTATGTTCTCTGATTTATGTTTGCTTTTGAGATCACATTTCTAGCACATTTTGTTGAAGTAATACATTTAGTGATAAAAGTGCTATTCATGAGAGTATTGGTGGGATAACAGAAGTCCATCCAAATTACTGAAAAATCAACTTTAAGATATTTCTTTGTTGATTTTCACCAATACTATAGCCTTATGTCATTATTATATACTGTTTAAACCTTTATTTAAGAAAATTTGTAGGACCCTTTTTTAGATATGATTGCATTTCACTCTTTTAAAAATTTTTTATTTTATGAATGAATGAATTTTTAAGATTTTATTTATTTATTTGAGAGGTAGAGTTACAGACAGTGAAAGGGAGAGACAGAGAGAAAGATCTATCCTGGTTCACTCCCCAAATGGCTGTAATGGCCAGAGCTGCGCTGATCCGAAGCCAGAAGCCAGGAGCTTCTTCCGGGTCTCTCACGTGGGTGCAGGGGCCTAAACTCCTGGGCTATCTTCTACTGTTTTCTCAGGCCATAGCAGAGAGCAGGATCGGAAGAAGAGCAGCCAGGACTAGAATTGGCACCCATATGGGATTCCGGCGCTGCAGGCAGAGGATTAACCTACTGTGCAACAGTGCTGCCCTGTATTTCACTCTTAAAATACTTTTGTGGGTGTACATATTGCACTATAATTCTGACATTATCCACTTAGAGTACATACAGACGTCACAGGTAAAGGATATAGTCCCCAGTGAGACCTCTGTCAGTTTAGATGCCAGCCCCATGTTCTGGGGATCTTCTGACCAACTGAGTACAAATTCAGATATTCCCATGGCCCTCTCGGGTTTGATCTTTCCTAGAATGACTCACAGAGATCAGGAAAGTGCCACACTGTTAAAATTAACTTAAAAATTAGATAGTTGCCTTTTCTGGCATGACCAGCCCTCATCCTGAGTCATCACGTTAGCATAAACTCCTGTGTGATCCAGGGGCCCTCCATGAATAACAAAGAACCTCCCATCACTTGGGAAACGTCAGAGGTTTAGAACACTGTGTCCCAGCAACCTGGTACAAAGACCTACAAACCCTTTAGGACAGACACAGTAGAATAAAGTGATAATCCTGACTTTACAGGTGGCACCGAGGAAAGTGAAAGGAGTTATTCAGGGTCACAAGGCAGCGCAGTAATGGATCAGAGCTCCTCCTGGACCTCTTCCCTCCAGTCTCTTTCTAGTGCACCATAAAGGATACCCCACAGGAAGGGTGATTCCACACCATTATTGTCATTCTATCCTGCCTACTCCTATGCATAGCTGGATTCCAGCTATATGCTCCCCTGGGAACCATGATCACTGCCCCTGGTGGTTAGCAAGAGTTTCTCCTTCTTTGAGAAGGATTTTTCATCGATGCTGAGAGGGTCATGTTGGCAGCCTGGTGAGCAGCAGGCCCATTGTAGGACAGGTGCACCCAGCTCTGCAGACTTTGAAGGTGAGGCACAAGCCAGACCTGCCTTCTTAGTTGAGCTATGGATAGAGGTGGAACAAAGGAGGTATACTCAATTTTTGTGTCCTTTCTTCTGTAGGGAGATCTCCACTCGTGATCAGAACATTTGTTTTTGGCAGCTTTTCCTTTATATCTGTCATCTACCTGTCTATTTATTGACAGGCTTCTTGCGGCTCTGAATATGAGTGTGGCTGTGGCCTGGTTTCTGTCGTGAGGAAGAAAGTACAACAAGGTTGAAGATCTCAGCTGTGGCTGAAGTACACATCAGTGGGTTTTCTAGCATTGCTTCTTCCTCTTTGTCCTGCCTTCCCTAACTTTCCCCCATTCTTTCCTATTTCCTTCTTCCTCTCACAGTTTTCAGAATGTCTTTTGCTTCTTTTTCTACATGGTGACATCATCCTAGTTAATGTATAACTCTTCCTATGGGCCGTGCGAGATTGCATGCATATTACAACTATTAACCCCTGTGATCCTCAGTATTGTCAACTCCACTTCACATAGGAGGAAAGCGAGACAAAGAGACATGTAGTGGACTTTCAAGGGTCTCTCAAGTGGTCACTAGCAGAACTGGACTTCAAACCCGGGCAGCCAGGTGCCCAAGGCTGCACTCTTTACCACCCCACTAAACTGCCCGGATTAAGCGAAAAAGCACTTCAGCTTTGGAAATCAGGTTACATTGCTGGCTCTGTTCCTGCAGGCTTGTGGGACCTCAGTGAAGTTGTGTAGACTGCCAGAGCCTCTGTTTATTATCTTTTACACAGAATAAACAGGCTCTTCCTCCGCGTGGTGCCGCAAGGACAGAATGACAAAGTGCGTCTAGCGTGGTGTATTCTCACTTGCATCTGTGTTCTCTCCTCCCTAGGACAGGTGAGGGGAAGCAGTTGGAGAAGGGACTGCAGCAGTGTGTCTGAGCCCCTCACTCAGTTTGGGGCATGCAGTCCTGCTGCCCCTCCCAGACAAGCAAGCCCCACAGCAGCAACCTTCTGAGAGACTCTCAGTCCTTATCACACGGCCACAGCTGTGCCCAAGCACTTGAGAAGAGGAGCTTTTCAGACTAAGCTTTTCAAGCAAGGGAGCTGCAGTGCCTGGAAAATCCGATACATCAAGCCACAGTGCGGGAGTCCGTTCTCCTCCCTCAGGGTCATTTTTCTTTCTCTCTGTTCTGTGACAGCCCTGGCTGCTGCAGCAGAGAGATTGTGCAGAGGAGGGCTGTGACATGGGCTTTTTCATCCGGCAAATGCAGTAGAGACAAAGGTGGGGCACAGTCATTTCCACCTTGGCTTTCACTGTACTGCTCAGCACAGTGCCTGGTAGTTACAAGACCTCTGCCTGTAAGTTTACCTTCTGGGTTTTACCACGGCTTAAAGAATCCGTGGGGCTTTCTCTCTTTCTTTTTCTTTTTCTTTCTCTTTCTCTTTATTTCTCCCTCCCTCCCTCCCTCCCTCCCTCCCTCCCTCCCTCCTTTCCTTCCTTCCTTCCTTCCTTCCTTCCTTCCTTCCTTTCTTTCTTTCTTTCTTTCTTTCTTTCTTTCTTTCTTTCTTTCTTTCTTTCTTTCTTTCTTTCTTTCTTTCTAAATAAAGATCTACATCAATCATCTATCTATCTTTCTGAAAGGAAGAGTAACAGAAAGTAAGAGAGAGAAAGAGAGATTGTTCCATGCTGGTTCACATCTCAAATGTCCACAACAGCTGAGATTAGGCCAGGCCAAAGCCAGGAGGCAGAAACTCTATCTGGGTCTCCCACATGGGTGGCAGGGGCCAGGCATTTGGGCCATTATCCACTCCCTCCAAGGAAGTGAATCAGAAGTAGAGGCAGGGCTTGAACGAGGTACTGTAATATGTGGTGTGGGCATCCCAAGCAGGGGCTTAACCTACGGCCTCAAAATGCTCACTCCTGATGCAGGTTTTTCTTAGCCCTCAAGGTCAAGTTCAAGTTTTACCCTGGCTCTGTGGAGTTTTCTTATCCTCTCTGTCACAATCATAGCTCTCTCTACCTTTTTTTGTTTGTTTGTTTTGCATGTTGTTTAGTTTTTCCTGTGAACATCTCTAAGTATTAGCAGTGGGCTGTTGGAAAGCTGAGTTGTTGCCTCATTCTCTTCTTTGTTGAGTGCCTAGATCCTGGCCTGGTACTTGGCTGACGTCTACTGAATTGAAAGGGCTCAACTGCCTGTCTTTGTGCCTCATCATTTAATAGTATGTTCCAGAAGTTTCTTTTTAAAATTTTTGAAAAAGGTTTACAATTTAATACTTTATCACTTCTAGTTTTTTTTTTTTTGTTCTAGTTAATACTATTGGTTGAACTCTGTAATTAACACACAATTATTCTTAGGTGTTTAAATTTAACTGAAAATATAAGAGTGGGAATAAGAGAGGGAGATGTACAATTTGGGACATGCTCAATCGGACTTGCCCCAAATGGTGGAGTTAGAAATGTGCCAGAGGAAGATTTATTTATTTGAAAGAGTTTTACACACACACACACACACACACACACACACTCACTCACACACACACACACACAGAGAGAGAGAGAGAGCAGAGAGAGATCTTCCATCGGTTAGTTCACTCCTCAGATGGCCACTACAGCCAGCACTGGGCCAGGCAGAAGCTAGGAATCAGGAGCTTCATCCAGGTGGCAAGGACCCAAGCACTTGGGCCATCTTACCTGCTACACCACAACGCTTGTCCCCTGTTCCAGAACTTTCCACCGTCTACCTCAGAGACTCCTTACTTTGAGACTCTTCACTCTATGGATCCTAAGGCTTTACTTGTCCTCCTCCTGCCACTCCCCAGTACCAAGGTGGTCCAGCAGAGTGGACCAAAACAAGGTTGGGAAGACAGGCCTGGTTTGGACGGCTCCTTCTGTTATTTACTTCTTGCTGTGACCTTGTGCAAGCGGTTCACCGTCTCTGCCTTGGTTTCTTGGCTGCAATGTGGGGCACCAGCATCAGAACTGCTGCTGATAGCCCATAGAACGTTTCTGTGTGCGTTAAGAAAGGAATCCCCTGTGGCCTGTGGGCCCTTAGCTTGGCAGGTTGGGTATGAGTTGGATTTAAGCCTCCACTCCCTCCCTTCACTGATATTACCAGAGAAATCACTCAAGGCAGCCAGTACAGAGCTCCCTCCCAGGGCTGGCAAGGAGGCTAAAAGATATTGTACAAGTGAAGAGCCTGGAAGAATCCAGGAAATGAAATATTTTGTCTTATCTCTTTGGTGTTTTAAATGAAAACAACACAATATTTACCTATATGTACACTGTCTCTCCTACCACCCTCTACTCCCACCAACCCCACGTCCTCTATCTTCCCCATATGGTGGGACAATCCTGGACAACACTGAATCATCAGCAAAGTCTGTCACTGGCATGCCATGTCCCTTCCCTTCCCTTCCCTTCTTCAAGAGCCAGTGCCCTCTCTTTCTTTCCTTCCCCAAACACGTTTCTGGAAAAAAGATGACCTCAGTAGTTTGGGCCATTTCTTCTAATTATGAGCTAACAGACTTCCTCTGCTATCGATGGCAGCTCTGACAAAACTAAATACATGAGGGGGCTGTTGGGGAAATGTGGACCCATCCTGGGTCAAAGTAGTTGTTCTTCTCAGATGTAAGTCAGGTCTGAAGATGGACCCTAGAAGGGATCTTATTCTATTGCTGAAACAGATTTCCAGTTGCTTCTGTTGACACATGCTTTTTTGACAATCGTACTTTTACAAGACCCTAAAATAAACCAATAAATTTGGTTTAAACCAAGCCATGTACCCACCCACATTGCCTTTATTATCCCTGACCCTACCCATCACCAGGTCTTACTCAGACCTGGTTGGTGTCTCCTCCACCTCCCCGCCCCATACCTTCTGCTTCCCCTAAGAGAACAGTTAGGATTGCTCACATTTTTGTCCTTAACACCTTCATTTGCAGAATATAGAAGAGGGAGTGGGTGGGGAGCTAATTTCATCCTGGCTCCTTGGTGTGCCCTGAATTCCAAACAGGAGCCACATGGAAGCAGACTGGGGCAGAGGTTTTAAGACATTAGACTTTCCCAAACCTCAGCAGAATTTTGGCCTGCAGCTTCAGAGGATGGCTGTAATGGTGTAGGAGATGGCAAAACTTCTTTCCACAGTGACTCTGACAGTTTCAAAGGTTGGAATTTTATGTGTTTAGTGTCTCAGGGACCCAAGTAAGTCATGATTAGGGAAGTAAATGATTCACTTTTCCATAGGTAGCCATTTTATGCATCTTGGTTAAATTTGTGTGGCATTTTTTGTTAGTCAGTTGTTGGCATAACAGAATGACTTAGTCCTGGGTTATGGAGGTGGGTGATCTGGATGTGAACCTTGCATCCTCTAATAGGTGGACAAATTACTTTATATTTTGATGTCTTTATTTCCTGCAAATGTGGATAGTCATAGTGCCCACCTAATCAGATTATTCTGAGAGTTAAATGAAATAATGCAGACAAACTGCTTAAGGAAACACCTGGCATTGTTGGAAAATTGTTGCTCATCATTGTTACCTGGCTATTCCTACCAGAGATAATAGTGAGAGCAAAAGGAGTCTCTTTTAGCGCATGGAAGGTGCATTTGAAACACAGTTTGTTGTCAAATACTTTGTTTGGAATTTTGGAGGGTTTTTCCTCCTGCATTACTGCTTCCCTGCAGTGTGATATTGCAGAGCAACTGTCATCAGACTTGAATCTCAAGACCCGGGTGTCAGTTCTGAGTCTGTTGTTATTAGACTATGACCTTAGTCACTTCACCTGCCAGGTCTTGCCTCAATTCTCTGATCTGTAATACAACAGGATTGGATGAGATTAACTGTTTGATCCTTTCCTGATGCAAAGCATTGTGATTCTTAGTTTCCACTCAACACCTCCGGCCCAGATCCAGACATAGGCTGGGTGTTGGTCTGGGTTGCCACTGATTTTGTTTTTGATTGCTCATGTCTGTTTCAATCAATTCAGCCAATGAAATCAGGGGTCTTTCAGCCTGGACTCGCACTTTCTTGCTCGGGGAGATGATTTCCCAACAATGAACTTCCCTGGTAGAAAGTTCAATGTTGGTGACTTATTCCAGACACAGAAGCCAGAGGCTGGTGATTTTCCTTACTGCTGCTAGTTTCTTGTTTCCTGGCTCTTGGGAAGTCCAAGTTGTTAGGAGGTGAATTCTGCACATTTAATCTGACTTCTGGGTGTGCTGTTGGGCGGTCTACTCTGCACTAATAAAATCGAGTCTTCATTCTAAGGTACAGAAGATTAGTCTGTAGAGATAGATGATTCTATGAATAGGTTCTTTGAAAATTAATCAATGTGCAATAATTTCCAACAAAATATAAATAACATGGGTTATAAATGGAGTGAATCAGACAGCCTGTGAGGCCCTAGTAATTACTTGGCTAGGTATTACTTCACTCAGGGATCAAATGGCCTTAAAAGGAGTCATGACCACATTTTGACATGTGGTGAAGAGACTAGTGGTTTTAATAAATGACACTTTTTTAGGGCACAGAGAAGTTTTCTGGGGAGGAACACTATGCATGTGGTACTGATATGTGCTACCCTGAGCTCCTTCCCCAGGCAACTCCAAAAGTCATGTCTAAAGTTTTCTTCAAGAAGGAACTGTGGGGGCTGGTATTGTGGTAGAGTGAGTTAAGCCATTGCCTGCAGCCCTGGCATCTCATATGGACATGGGTTTGAGTCCTGGATGTTCTACTTCCAATCTAGCTCCCTGTTAATGTGCCTAGGAAATCAACAGAAGATGATTGGGCCTCAGCACCCATCTGGGATATCTGGAAGAAGCTCCTCCTGGCTTCTGGCTTTGTCCTGGCCCAGTTCTGGTAGTTGCAGCCATTTGGAGAGTGAACTAGTGGATGGAAGACCTTTTTTCTCTCTCTATCTCTTCTCTCTCTGTAACTCTGTCTTTCATGTAAATGAAATGAACTTTTTTTTCTTTAAGATGGAACTGTGGCAATGTGGTGTTCTTGGTAATTCCACAAATAAGCAGCTCGGGAAAGGATAGAGTGGACAGTGAGAGGATATTAGGCATCATTTATTATAGACCCCTTATCTCAAGAGACTTTCTTATAGATATCCCTACCATGCATCACTGTACACATTGATTTTGCTGGTCATGAGGTCGAAGAATCTGAGCAAATGTAGTCTTGTCACTCTGGCTGGAGAAACACACTCTTGATATCGTAGTTCTTGTTTGCTTCTTAAGCCTTGAAAGATACAAAGGAGTTTTCAGTGTTTGTCCTAAAGGATAAAAAGTTTCTGGGTTGTGTTGCTTCCTGAAAACATGAATATAAGATTTCTCAGCGTACTCATAACATAGACATGACCAGATGTTCTCTGTGATTTCTTACCTTGTAAAGATCATATTTGAGTCACCTAAATAGTTTCATGTAGATGTCCAATGCCTCTCCTGAGATTTCTGCAGTTTTGTAAAGGGACTGATGGTTCCTTGTTATCTCTGGTTCTGAACTTTGAGCTTCTGCTGCCATTGAATAGTTCAGTTTCTAGACAATTCTTTGTGTATAGTTGAAGTTCTATGCTGGTCAGCATTCTTTTTATATAGTAGTTGTTCCATGGCTAGGACACTTGGCCTTGTTCTTTCATTCTCTCTCTCTCTCTCTCTCTCTCTCTCTCTCTCTCTCTCTCCCTCTTTCACACACACACACACAGACACACACACACACACACACACACACTCATCTTTGTGGGTCCACTAGACTTTATTGAAGGACTGAAGACTAGGAAAAAAGGCAAAGAAATACAAAATTTAATTTAAACAAGATTAAAAAATCCTCAAAATGCACTATGAAATGCCTATGTCATGGAAAGTCCTTCGAGCAGTCTGCCCTGTCACTTGGCCATCGTCTCTCCCTCTGCCTCTTGTCTGTTATTTTCTTTGTTTTTAGCTACTCATACACTCAGGGATTTAGCTTCTTCCCCAATGATTCCCCGAAGATGGTTCCACCTCTGAGGTGATTCTGATGACAGATATGCAGATCATGTTTACACTTTCTAGAACATACTACACATATAACATTAAGGGAAGTCAACGCAGGGCTGGATTCTGATCTGTATGTACTCCTGGGCAGTAAAATATTAGTCAGTCAACTAGCACATGCTTCCATCATTTAATCTCCAGGCCAATTTTTCTTAGCCTTTCAGGAAGTGGTTACCTTGTACAACCCAGGTTGCAATGGGTTGTCTCTGGACTCTCACTGAATCCATGTCTGCTAGTCCTTTCTACTCGGCTAACTGGTAACCCTTCTGGAATTGTGTCATCTCCTTTTATTCCCAATGCTGGGGTCTCTTGTATCCTTTTGCCTTCATGAAGGGGAAGCCCACGCTGAATTCTTGCCTTATCATCTTCCCTACACTGAGGTCTATGCTAGGAAAGCCATTTGAGGAAGATGTGTGTGCCCATGGTCGCAGGCAGGTAGATGTATGTCTAAGAACTCCCAGGCCAACTATGAGTCCCCTGGATTTCCTTTCCTCAGAGAAGTGCTCCTGCTTTAATGATTTTTCATGTAAATTTCTTGTATTGTTTAATTCACCACCAGTAAGAACTTGCTGCAAATCTACGTTTTTGTTATAATGTATTTGCTGTTGTTAATGATTATGTTCTATCAAATATTAAAGCTTGTATATTATTCTTATTCCTATTTTATATATGATCTAATTAGGGACATATTGTTTTGGGTGGGTCTAACTTAAACGCTCATTTAAGCTATATAATACTTGTTTGGAATTTCTAAAAACTCAGTCCCAAACTTTTATTTCGTTTCTGGAGGACGGTCTCATTAGTTTTTAAGTTGTTCAGAATTCAGTTCACAGTAAGTTGAGTTGGACACTTAAAATAGCCCCATATCCTCCCCCATGCAGTGCGTAATGGAGTTGAGTCATTGCAGGGGAAAGTCCTCACCCTGGTTTAATTATGGTCAGAAAAATGTTAATACCACAACTACTTTCAAATCAGCTCCTGAATGTCAGAGGGCTACGTGGTCTCTGCAGAGCTTGTGAGAGAGCTGGGCTTGAGCAGGGCTGGCATTGTGACATCATGTGGCCTGCTGTCCATCCTGCTGATGAGAAAAGTAATAGGTTTTGCATAATCCATGATAAGCTAGGACTCAGTTTGGGTGCTCAGGAACTATGCATCATCTCAGATAGCCCAGAGAAACCACTGCGGCGGAAGGAAAGCTCGATTCTCTCATCCAGTATCTGCATGACATTGAACGTAGGAGCAGAGACATTGGTGAGGGTGCTAAAAAGGAATGAAGGAGCAAAAGTCCAAACCCACCATCAAGGGAGATGACGTGTGAAGTGTTGGGGCAGGTGGCTGGGGAAATGGCCAGAGGAATGAAGGAGTGGTGTCTGTGGGCTGAGATGATCACAGGAGCATGCTGACTTTTCACCTCTTTGCAGTGGGATGCTGTGTGGTGGAGAAAAAGGGCTGCAAGCTATAGTTGATGCTGTTGGGCAGCACATGGTCACGGTTGCTGTTCGTTGAAGGAGTTTGATGTGAATCAAGGGTAAAGAAACTGCGCATATGGAGTCTGACTGGGTACACAGAACCAAGTAACGAATGGAATATTTTCAGCTGACCTAGAAGACCCAATGGCAGGAGAGTTGATTGTATTGACTTGGGTTTTCCTCTTGGTTTTTAGTTCTGAAGAGCACTAACTCAGCATGATTATTTAGATAACAGTTTCACCATTGTTTCTTCAAGGAGCCTCCCCTGATCCCTCACATTAAATTAAGGATCCCAGAAATACTCACACTAATAACATTGCTAGTTTTCTTCCTTAGCATTTATTGCTATGATTAATCCATTCTACACTGGTCTGTTTAGTATCTCAATCATCTAGAACATTCTTTCCCATATACCATTGTATCTGTCCTGTTCTTCAGGGCATCTTATAATCTGATAGAGTTTAATAATTATTTGCTGTGGTATAGTGGATAAAGCTGCCACCTGCAGTGCCGGCATCCCATATGGGCGCCAGTTCGAGTCCCAGCAGCTCCACTTCCAATCCAGCTAGCTCTCTGCCATAGCCTGAGAAATCAGTAGAACATGACCCAAGTCCTTGGGCCCCTGCACCTGCATGGGAAACTCAGAAGAAGCACCTGGCTTCTAGCTTTGGATTGGCACAGCTTCGGCCATTGTGGCCATCTGAGGAGTGAACCAGTGGATGGAAGACTCTCTCTCTCTTTGCCTCTCCTTTTCTCTCTGTGTAACTGTGACCTTGAAATAAATAAATAAATCTTTAAAAAATTATTTTCTGGATGAAGGAAAGCATTGAAGAAGTGTTCATGGACATCCAGTGTGCTGGAGTTGGGGTGACTGTTTTGGCAAGATGGCATGATGAGTTGGCTGCAAACTTCACCTTCAAACGGGCTTGCAGGGTGGTATTTGAGTGGTACATGCAAACACTCAAGGCACAATGTGTAGTTAGCATTTGAGAGGAAGGAGAAGGGCTCACAGAGGAGAGGACAAGCCATAATATCTTGTTTACAACTATAAATTATAAAGACTACAAATAAATAGTCAGCGGGTGGATGGTATTTTTTCCTTTTACAGGGAGGAGACTAAAAGTCAGAAGTGATCTGAGATTTGTCTGAAGAGGTGGTATCAAATTTTCCCCTAAGGCACCAGTGAATCATTCCTTTTGAGAAAAACCTTGAAGAGTGAGAATTCTTTCCTTGTCTTCTGCTACGAAAGAATATTGACTAGTAGAAGGAATAGGAAGAGAGCATTCAGGGAGGAGGGGGAATCACCTCACTAAAATCACAGATGGAGAGGACATTCAGCCTAGTGGTTAGGATGCTGTTTAAGATGGTGCATCTCACAATGGAGTGCCTGGGTTTGATCTTTATTCTGGCTTCTTGCTAATGCAGATCTTGGAAGGCAGTGGTGAAAACTGGATTGAATTCCCAGTTCTAGGCTTTAGTTCAGCCCAGCTTTGGTGATTTTGGGCACTGAGTGAGTGAACCAGTAGATGGGAACATTTCTGTATCTATCTCTATCTCTATCTCTATCTCTATCTCTATCTCTATCTCTATCTCTATCTCTGTCTCTGTCTCTATCTCTCTATCTCTATCATCTCTATCTCTATCTCCATCTCTATCTCTCTCTATCACTATCTCTATCTCTACCTCTCTCTCTCTCTATCACTATCATATCACTATCACTATCACTACCACTATCTCTATCTCTCCCCCTTCACCCCATCTGCCTTTCTCCCCTTCACATTCATAAATAAACAAACTATCACAGATGTTTAACATTCTAGGAACTAGGAATCACCACATTGAATATGTCAGGAATAGAGGGAATTTATCTCATCTAATTCAAGATTAAGATGCTGAGGCCCAGAGAGATGAAGCTGCCCTGTCTACAGCACAGAAGGCAGTTAATCTGAGAGCCACAAGCTGGAACCAGATTAAGTTGGAGCTGCTTATGAATGGGTGAGCTAGGATTTAATCCTATGTCTTAGATAATACAGAATTCAGGTTCTTGACTGTTCATTCCTGTGGTCTTCCCACATCTCTAAAAATGATTTTGAAGCATGTTGCTGGAAAACACATGGAAGGAATTGTAGTATGGGAGCCAGCAGCAGAGTTTGAGCATCTGTATTCTGTGACTTGGAGTTGGAGAGCAGGCTGGTTCTTTTCTGCTACATTAAATTATTTAGTGTGACTTTAAAGACTTGGAGTGGGCTCCGCTCCCTAATAAGGACTCTGTCACATCATCTAGCTGACACATAATTCTTGAACAAAAGTTTCTATTTCACAAGAGAGTTCTTAAGCATAGTTCTGAGTAAAGCCAACTCGTTCAGTGGTAAATTCATTGGCCCTGATAAGCCACTGTTGAATTTTGAGCATGCTGAGTTTAAGGTAGATACCTGGAATGAAATTTAGGGCATTTGAGTAAAGATGCTGTTAGCCAATGTGCATTCAGTGCTGACGCAGGGTCAGGACACATGTGTCACATTCCGTGATTCTTCCAGTTGGAGTACTTTAATCCCACTTTAAGGGTGAGGAAATAGAGGCACAGAGAACTGAAGGTATTTGCCTGGTTTTAGAAGACAGTAAGTGATGTATCCAAGATGTGAACTCTACAGACTGTTTGCCCTCTTATCTACCGTGTGGATCCAGGCCTCACGATGGGCCATGGAAAGTTTTTAAATGGTTGTTTATTAAGAAGTGGAAATTGTCTATTAGGTCAGCATGTTTTGATATTACTCTGCTTCTATCCCTGACGCGAGGAATTGTAGAATTTTTTTAATTTTCAGGAGATTTAAAGGTTTTACTTTAAGAAGTCTAGAAAATGTTGCCATTTTATCTTAGACACCTGCAAAACTTCACTCAATAACATGCTATTGTTGTCACTTGCAGTGAAAAACATCCTTGTGTCACATATTCCATGCACAGAGTCATGGATTTCTGGGATTCAGATTCCCATGCTCTCTCCAAGGGCTTATTTGCAGTGTGTGGATGCCACTTGATGGGTAAGTGTTTTACTAAAGTGTGCAGAAGCCCATCAATACTTTGCCATCCTTTAGCAGTCATCTCCTTTGTCCAAACAGTTTCAAGGGATTTAATTACCTTAAAGGAAGAAAGGGAGGAAAATTCTCATGAAGTTTAAATGTTAAGGAAGAGATTAAATGAGATCACTGACCCAGGAATTAAAGTGCTTGGATGGGGTTCCCAAACCTTCACACATTCATCTGCTGATTTATATAAATTTATTAATATAAAATCCGTAGTGTTTTTGGATGCCAGCCACGTCTTGTTCCATTTTACATTGCTGATAACACAATGTCATGGACTGAGTAAGCCATAAAGAAAAGAGATTTATTTTGGCTCATGGTTCTGGTCCAAGGTTGAGGGTCCTGAGATGGCATAGGCCATCACATGACAAGAGAAGGGAGTGTGTGAGAGACTCAGCTAAAGTGATTTTTACAGCAGGCTCATTTCCAAGATAACCAATTAGTCCATTAATCACATGAGTGGATTAGTCCATTGTGAAGGCACAGATCTAATCACTTCCTAAAGGTCCCAACTCTTAATCTGTTATCACGGGGATTAAATTTCAACATGAGATTCAGAGGAGGGAAAAACCACATTCAAAGCATAGCAGAGTGCAGCTAACCCAAAGTGGTACACTGGCTTCAGTGGTATAGACCTCTGAAGTGAATCTGGCTTCAGTACAGAATAAGTGGATTTTGGCTGGCGCAGCGGCTCACTAGGCTAATCCTCCGCCTGTGGCGACAGCACAAAGGGTTCTAATCCTGGTCGAGGCGCCAGATTCTGTCCCAGTTGCTCCTCTTTCAGTCCAACTCTCTGCTGTGGCCTGGGAGTACAGTGGAGGATGGCCCAAGTCCTTGGGCCCTGCACCCGCATGGGAGACCAGGAGAAGCACCTGGCTCCCGGCTTTGGATCAGCGCAGTGCGCCGGCCACAGCAGCCACTGGGGATGAACCAATAGAAAAAATGAAGACCTTTCTCTCTGTCTCTCTCTCACTGTCCACTCTGCCTGTAAAAAAAAAAAAAAAAAAAAAAAAAAGACTAAGAGGATTTTATGATAGCTGTTGCAAGCAAATGGCTCTGCATTTGTTGAAAATAAAAGTACTGTCAAATGCTAAGGGATTTCAAAGTCACACAAGAATGGAATGTACTTGTGGGAAGTCACCATTTCCTGTCATGCATTAGAGAGTTGAGAGAGGGACTGGCCACAGCTGTGCAGCATGGAGGCCGATTTGAAGTCTGTTCTGTACGACGAGAGGAGAGGATGTTGTGGAGTTCTTCCTTGACGTGAGGTGTGCTGTGCATAGCCTTGACTACATCTGACTCCTGACTGTTCTCCAGGGCTTTCCCTTTGCTTGCAAGACCCTCTTCCAACACATCACTTATTCAAATCCTGCCCACTTGCTAAAATAATTAAACAATCTACAGTCTCCTTTCTTTCTCTCTTCCTTATTGTCAGTGGGCTGCAGAAGGTGGGGTGGGAGTATGTGACTCTAAATCAGAATTTCCAAAGAATAGCACAAGACTTCAAGGTTTTCTTTTGCACAAATATATCTTCTTCTAGAGCACTGCATCCAACCTTCCGTGTCTAACCAAGGATCGCACTCTCTTTTAGCCACAAATGATTCCATTTCCATAAAGGTCCATCCCTGGCCATAGCTGTTGTACCTTATACTCCAATGCCCTGCCATGGTACCAAAATGCCCTGGTGGGAGGGAAGTTCCCACCTTCCTTACATGATGGACAGGGGAACCTCATTGACAGCAACTCTGTTGATATAATGGGGGTGATACGAACCCTTGCCCTGAAGGAATCAAACAAACCAGAATGGAAACAGTGACTTAGCTTGTTCTGCCCTGAGAGTGCAATGCAGCCTGCTTTCCATTTGGCTGGATTCTTGACTTGGCTTTCCAGAGTCACCAAGGGAACACAAACACTCGGAAGAGAGCATCCACCTGCTTCCACCACGGCTTCTCCCACTCTCCTTCTTCCTGAGGATGAAGCACCTCCTCTCCTACCCAAGCCAGGCCTTCTTCCAAGGTCCGGCTCCCCGTTTTCCTCCTTCCAAAGAAGGCCACTCTTCCAGCTTTATGTCTGCTCTCTTGCATCGTTCTCTCTTCTGGAGTTTTCCAATAAGCCTATAAATATGCAATGCTACCTCCCATCTGAAGGTAAATCTCTCGAGGGAGCTGTTGTGGCTGAGTGGTTTAAGCCCTTGCTGGGGATGCCTGGAGTCCATATCTGAGTGGCTGAATCAGGTTGCCTACTCCTTCCCACTCAGCTTCCAACGAATGCAGCACGGAGGCAGCACGTGATGATTCCAGTACTTTGGCCCTGGCCACCCATGTGGGAGACCTGGACAGAGTTCTCCAGGCCCGCTGCTGTGGGCATTTGGGGACTCAACCAGCTGATGGAAGATCTCTCTCTCTCTTTCTCTCTCTGTGCACTCCTTCAAATAAACAAATTAATCTTTTTTAAAAATTAAAAAATAACTCTCTTCTACATGCACATCCCTTGAAACTACTGGCCCATTTCTCTGCTCCCTTTGTGGCTATATTCTTTAAAATGGTTATCTTTACTATCTCCACTTCCTTTTCTCACCTTTTCTCTTAAATACATTACGACAAACTTTCTTTTTTCCCTTAAAAAATTTTATTTATTAGAAAAAGGAAGAGAGGCAGACACATATGCACATAGAGGCAGAAAGACAGAGACAGACACACACACACACACACATAGGTCAATCTTCCATTCACTGGTTTATTCTCCAGATGCCTGCAACAGCTAGTGCTGCGACAGGACAAAGTCAGGAGCCTGGAACTCAATGCTGGTCTCCCGTATGGGTAGCAGGGACCCATTCACTTGAGCCATCACTGCTGCCTCCCATGGTGTGCATTAGCAGGAAGCTGGAGTCAGCAGCAGAGTGGGACTTGGGCCCAGACACTCCATATGAGATAAAAGCATCAACAGTAGTACCTTAACCACTGTACCAAGTGCCTGTCTGTCATTGTATCTAACTTCATGGCTTTACACATGATGTGCATAATCTAAATGCTGATGATGCCCTAAACTATATTTTGTGCCTGGACATCTCCTCTGAACTCCAAAAATTCATCATCTTCATTTACAATCTTACTAACATAGCCGGCTTAGAACATCAAAAAACAAGCCCTGTATTTTCCTAAACTCTCCTTTAGTGTTTTTGTTTTAGTAATGACTCCTTTCTTCTGCTTCCGTGGGCCTGAACTCTTGGAGCTATCATGATTCCTTTTATCTTTCTCGTCCCCACCCAATTGAATCTATTAACAAAGAGGACAGCTTTAAATCTGAAATATATCCGAGTTAGCACTTTTCCTGCATCATCCTCTAAATGATCATAGTCCAGGCTGCTACCAGATTTTATTTATTTATTTTGGTCACCTTCTAGCTGGTTTTCCTGCCTCTACCTTTTGTCTTACTCTATTTGGTACAAAACAGCCTGACTGGTTCTGGTGCTGGGCCCCCGGGATATGGCTTGGTTGCCTCTCTGACCTCTCTGCCTCATACTCAGCTCTTCGTCCACCAACGGGAGCCATATTGGGTCGGATGTTCTTCAAGCACACCAGGCATGTCCCATTCTACCTGCATGTCTGCATTTGCTGCTCTCTCTTCTTTCCTCCTGGTTTTCCCCATGGACTCATTTTATTGTGTCTCTGGATTTCAGCACTCTCCCTCCCTCTCTTTCTACCTTTTAAAAAATCTGAAGTTTAAAACTCAGATGAACTCTTACATCTGTGAATGAAAAGTTCTGTCCCTATTTTGTTGTCTGACTCTGTGATGGAAATACAGAGGCCAAATCCATGAGAATTTTAGATATAGTTGTTATGAATACGCATGTATTCTCCTCTTCTCAATAATTTTCTAACCTGGGAATTATCAGTATCTATGGACTGCATTATATCTGTTCTCTTTATATTAAACATAATTAAAGTATAAACATTCTAATTGGGACACAATATTTAAAAGTCATCTATTGGGACTGTGTTGTGGCATATCAAGTAAAGCTTTTCTTTTGTGCTGATACAAGAACAAATACTCCCAGAGTATCTATCCAGAGTAGGAGCAAAACTCAATGTGTCACCATGTCCGCATTTACATATTGGAATATTATCCCATTTATAATGGAACACTATTCAGAGACCAGGAGGAAGCACCTGGCTCCTGGCTTTGGATCGGCACAGCACCAGTCGTAGTGGCCATTTGGGGAGTGAACCAACGGAAGGAAGACCTTTCTCTCTGTCTCTCTCTCTCACTGTCCAACTCTGCCTGTTGAAAAAAAAAATGAAATCCTAATTTTGCTCAAAGTGTTTGGAACTGGAGGACATCATGTTGAGTGAAATAAGCCAGACACAGGAAGACAAATACCTCAGAAGTAAAATAATAATTAAAAAAAAATTCTCAATCTGAACATAGTGTGTGGATTACTATGCTCTGAGAAGGGTGGGAAGGTTAGAAAGGAATCTGGATGAAAAAAGGGGAAATTGGGTGTGGTTCATTATCTGTCACAAATATGCACTGGAAATACTAACAAGGGAATAAATTTTGGTTTCTAAATCTAAAATTTGCAAATAACAATACCAATTTAGATAGAATCTAATCTCTCTTTGATTGATGTCAGAGTTTATCTTTTTGATGTATGCTATATAAGTAGCTCATAATCATTATGATTATATTGAATATACCTCTTTTCTAGGTGTAAGCCCGGGATTAAAGTTCTGTGTCATTGGATATGTGAATGTTTAAGTTTACCAGATTATGCCAAAGTGTTTTCCAAAATACTTCTGTACATTAATGCACCCAGAAGCAGTGACTGATAGTTCTCTTTCCACATATATATTTTCCAACATTTGGAATTATTCAGCTTTCTTATTTTAACCAATCAGGAGAGAGAGACTTGGTATGGTTTAGTTTGTATCTGTTTCCCAATTATGAATGAGGTTAAGGTTGAACATATTTCTATTTACTTTATGTGCTCTTTGTATTTCTTCTATAAAATACCTGTTCATAGGCTCTGTCCATTTCTCAACTTTCTTTTAATCTTTTTCTTACTAATAATAGTATTTTTGCCCCTGGATAATGGTTTTTGTTTCTTACAGGTGTAGCAATATTTCCTCTAAATGATGATTTGTGTTTTCGCCCTTGTTATATACCTTTATGTGAACAAGATTTTTGATTGCAATATAACCAAATTTACACTTTTTTAAAAGACTTATTTATTTACCTGAGAGGCAGTTACAGAAACAGAGAGGGAAAGAGAGAGATGTCTTCCATCCAATGGTTCACTCCCCAAATGGCCATAACACCTGCAGCTGAGCTGATCAAAAGCCAGGAGCTGGGAGCTTCTTCCTGGACTCCCACCTGGAGCAGGGATTCATGCACTTGGTTCATCCTCCACTGCTTTCCCAGGCCACAAGCAGGAAGCTGGATCGGAAGTGGAGTAGCCAGGACTCGAAGTGGCGCCCACGTGGGACACCAACACCACAGGCAGAGACTTAACTTACTATGATGCAGTGCCAGCCCCAAACTTATACATTTTTTGGTTTCATTTTTTATGTTTTGTTTTATTTGAAAAGACCAGTCACAAAAAGACAAATATCTATGTTTCTCTGATATGTGGTTCTGTTTATACTCCTGTGGAACTGTGGTCTACTTTTTACTTGTTGAATATCATTTCTATTTTTCACTTTTTGAATATTATTGTTAGTGTTGCATTAAGCCTGTGATTAGAGAATGGATTGAATTTATGTTTTTGTAAAAATTAAAGAAAAAAAAGGAAGGCAGGGCAGGGATTGAGGGAGAAAGAGAGGAAGGGAGGGAAAAATGGTTCTGAGAGTTGTAGCTATGAAATACATAAAATCTATTCTCTATATTAACAAAAATTTAAAAATGAAAAAAGAAAAGATCATCAACATTTTCTTTAAAATTTTAATTTTAATTTTTTCATCTCAATAATCCTTCTGGAATTTTTATTGTTGTACTATCAGGCCCTTATTTCATTTCTCTCTATATGGTTGTGCAATAGCTTCAGAATCATTGATTAAATAGTCTGCCTGTCTCCTCTAATCTGCAATGCTGGCCTTTCAGTCATAGATGAGCTGGTCTGTTTCCAGACCCTTTATTCTGCTGCAGGGATCAGCTGGTCTTCTCCTTGTCTCTCTCCTTTCAGATCAGTATTCTGTTTGTTCTTGATTCCCTGTCTCTTACTACAAGGTTTGGTGGTAGCTAAACATGAAGCGCCACCTTACTAGGTTTCACAGAGTTGTTTTGAAAGTCACAACAGACATAATGAATGGAAAAGGTATCAGAAAAAAGAAGTCTTCTGTAACTGGTAGGATTAAGGACTTCATTTGTCTTTGGATCATTCTGCTCACTCTTCAGCTTATATTTTTCTCCTTAACGCATGGTCTCAATACCTGATATAGCTAATAATCTGAGCTGATCTGTAAAATGAATCCAAAGCCTCATATTACAGTTGTAGCCACAGGAACACAACTTAGAGGTGTAACTTCCTGTGGGTGCATGCTTTCATTTTCTGCTTCTTGGACAAAGCAGGGTTGGTGACTGCACACAGGACTTTAAGAAATGACAGAAATCAACTTCCCATGGAGAGGGTACAGAGGAGGCACTGGGGACAGAAACGCATCTCTATGGATCTCACAGGTCTCCCTACTCTGCCTCCCCACTGCCCTCCCATGCGGCTCCTGACTTCAGTGCTTCCAATGCTGGTCTGAGAGGGAGGAGGCCCTGTCACAGCCCCGCCTACCTTTCCTTGCTGCTGAGAGCTGTCCTGTGAGAACCACAACGTGGCTTTCCCACAGGCAGCTGTAGGTGTGACCAAGTGAATGGGTCCTGGTAAGTGACAGCACACGTCTTTCTGGGGGGAAAGCACCGTGGTGCACTCTGCCGGTGCTGGGTGGGTTCCCTGTCACCCCACCCAACCACGTCTATTTTAATCTATACTGTCCCAGTCCTTGGGGCCCTTGTAAATGCCACTGTGTCTCCGCCCCCACGACCCCCTGATTCTCTTCCGTGACCTTTTAGGTCATTCTACAAGCAGGGCTTTCAGCGAAGGGGGCTGGACCAATGATGCTGCCCACTCTATTCAGGAGGGCTGGAAACCTTGTCGCTGAAGTCCAGCATATTTGCTTAAAGGAATATTCTACTTAATTTCCCATACAAAGTGATAAGGAATCCACTCCCCTCCCCTCCTGCCCCTCGCCTTTTTTTTGTTTTCATGTTAGTACCTGAAAAGGGGAAGTTGAGGGAAGTGAAGGCAAATTTGCATGGAGCCCAGGGTAAGAGGTTGAATTCATTACCTTCCATGGAGAACTCTTCCAAGATGCACTGGACTCTGTCGCTTTATCAGCCCCAAACAGTGGTGCCAGGATGCCAAGAGGAAAAGTATTTGTCAACATTCTTCCATTCCTTTTAGACACAGTGCCATATTTGTTCAGAAAATTGACTTTGGTCAATGGCTTGGGTTCAAGGGTAAGGACTCAGAGTATGTTTTCTGGTAAAACCTGCTCTCCAGCTCCTGGTCTGAGAAGAGGAGTGGAATGTGTTTTACTTTGTAGGGGGAGGGTGCTGAGAGAAGCAGCAGAGAAAGTGCGACTTGATGGGAACTGCGGACTGTGTGATGTGACACCAGTCCTCCCTATCACGTCCCTGGAGCTGAGTGAAGTTACTCTTCTCCAGCTTCTTGATGGCAGGAGGGTTTTTGCTGCAACCTGAAGAGCTGAGCGTCTTGTGGCAATGGTGTGGAGCTGACGCATCAGAAGCAGGATACCAAGGGGCAGGAGCTGGAGGCAGAACATGCTACGAGAAAGGAGAAGTCTAGGGATTTGCAGAAAGTTTACAGAGAGTTCTGAAATGATAAAGGCCTTGGAATTTGAGACCTTAACCCAGTCCTGGAAGTCAGAGGGACCGAGGAGCCCCTGAGGGTTCATGGGAAGCAAGGCATTTGGTTGTCGTGAAGACCAGCAAAGCTTTTATCTGGCAGAATGAGATTTCTCTCTTTCATGGCGGCCAGATTGGACCTGTTTCCTCTGTGTGCTACCTCCTTCTGCCTGCTGATCTTGCACTGGAACATTGGGCAACCGGCACTGTCAGGGTGTGTGCCACACACCTGCTGGGTGTTTAATCAGTTTTAGATTCCAAGATTCAAGGGGTCCTTTAAACCCAGAAAAATCTAGTAAATATTTTTATAAAAGTGCATCTATACACAAGACCAGGTTGTAGCTCTTAAAACCAGAGGCACTGGCCTCTCACAAATCAAGGTATATGCTGTCTGTGAGAGAAACTTCTAGGCAAATTAAATTTTCAATACATTATAAATTGAATCACCTTTTAATTTGTGTCATAAACTAACTCTAACCTTAAGAACATGTTTGGAATTAGGTTATAACATAGTTCAGATGTGAGTTTTCAGATTCTAAGACTCTGAAGATATAAAACAAAGTATGAGAAAGGTGAAAACTCTTTTAACTGGCTTCACTTATGTGAAAAAATTAATCAGTCTACTTCTGGAGGAAAAATTAAATCAAAGGGAAGGATTGGGATTGGAATAGCAACTAAGAGTAAAGACATTGGTGTTGTGTTGCTAGTTCCAAAGTAAATATAGATGTACCAAAAAATTAGTTCCTTTTGGGAGGAGTGGTTAAAACTAAGCAGAATGAAGATATAATCAATGACAGCATAGAAGATGGAACTTTTGAATTTAGAGTTAGAGTTTTAAATTTAGAGTTAGATTCTTTTGTTATGAAGGGTGATGCCTATAGCTGATTTACTGAGTTTTTTAAAAATTAAATGGACATGTTAAATCAAAAAACAATGAAACAACAACAAGACTGCCCCACTCTTGTGGATAAAAGATTTAAAAAGACAATTTCTTTAAAAAAGGATTTATTTATTTTTTGAAAGCCAGTTACAGAAAGAGGGAGATACAGGGATAGAGATATCTTCTATCTGCTGATTCACTCCTAAGATGAATGCAGTGTCCAGGGCTGGGCCAGGCGGAAGCCAGGAGCTTCATCTTAGTCTCTCATGTGGGTGGCAGGGGCCCAAACACTTGCGTCACCTTCCACTGCTTTCCCAGGCCGTTATCAAGGAGAAGGCTCAACACTCACATGGGATGCCAGAGTCGCAGGTGGCTGCTTTGCCTGCTATGCCACAACACAGGTTCCCACATTAACAAAGAAGATTAAAGGATAAGTACATTGTGATTTAATGCTATAACTAGTACTCCAACAGTATTTTTCACTTTGTATTGCTATGTGAGGGCAAACGGTTGAAATCTTTACTTAATATATACTAAACTGATCTTCTGTATATAAAGAGAATTGAAAATGAATCTTGATGTGAATGAAAGGGGAGAGGGAGAGGGAAAGGGGGGAGGGTTGCGGGTGGGAGGGAAGTTATGGGGGGGGAAGCCATTGTAATCCATAAGCTGTACCTTGGAAATTTATATTCTAAATAAAAGTTAAAAAAAAAAAGAAGTACATGAAAAGAAGTTTGATCATTTATTGTTAAGGAAATGTAATTTAATACCACAATGAAATATCACTTATTGCAATGACTAAAATTTAAAGTCTAACCACACCAAGTGTTGACTAGAATGTAGAAACACAGGATCTCTAATACACATTTTATATTATCTGAGCACAAAATAGGAGAATCACTTGAAAAATAATTCGGAAACTTCTTAGGAGTTAAACACATGCCTGTGCTATGATTCACCAACTCCATGTCTAGACATTTACTCAACAGATAAAGAGATATGTCTATCAATACACGTTCATAGCAGCTTTATTTATAAGAGCCCAAACTGGAAAGAACACAATGTTGATCATGCATGAGTGGTTAAATAAATTGTGGTATATCCATATAACAGAATATTACCGGTCAATAAAGAGAACTGAACTTTGGATACACCTGAAAACATGGATGAATTACAAAATAATTATGCCTGATGAAAGGAGTTTGAATCAAAAGAGTATATACTGTACAATTCCATTTATACTGAGCTTTAGGGAATGTAAACTGATCTACACTTGCAGAAAGGAGATTGGTGGTGGTTTGGGGACATAAAGACAATGAAGGATGAGAGGGAATGCATGAGGAAACTTCTGGAAGCGATGGGTATGTTCATTTTCTTGATTGTGGCTTTAAGAGTATATACATACGTCAACACTTCCAGATCACTCATTTTAATTTTAAAATTCGTTCATTTAATTTAACTTACCTGAGAGGCAGAGAGGTAGGCACACACATGCACACACACAGAGCAAGAGTGAGAGAGGAGAGAGAGAAGTAGCAAGATCTCCTATCTGCTGGATCCCTCCTCAAGTGGCTGAAACAGACTTGGCTGGGCAAGCCTGGGCTGAGAGCAGGAAACTCCGTGCAGCGTTCCCATGTGGGTGGCGGGGACCCAAGATCTTGTCTCTCAGGATCTTAGCAGGAGGGTAGAATCAGGAGTGCAGCTGCCCTCAAATCCAGGACTCTGATATGGGACGCTTCCATCCCACAAGCATTTTAACAGCTAGACCAAAAACCCACCCTAAATCGCTAATTCATGTGCTTGTGTTACATCTCAGTATCTATTGTGTGCTGTATCTCAATAAAGAGAAGAAATAAATGTTGCAACAAAAATATGCAGGTGAAAACTTAAAAATGGTGACTAAAAGACTATCAATAAAATATACAGCTTTCAAATGAATGGTGGGAAAAGGAGAATAAATAAGATTTGGTTAATTCAATATGAGGACAAGGAGAAAAAAGAACTATGAGAAAGCTTGGTTAAAAAAAAAATAAGTCGGTATGTCAGGTGTCAGGCAAACTCTTCTGTAAAAGGCCAGAAAGTAATTTTTTTTAACTTTGCAGGCCATATGATCTCTGTTGTACCCATTCCACTTTGTTGCTACACTCCAGCCATATGCTTGTACCTATGCATTTGTAACTGGGCATGATTGGGCCAGTAAATAGCCATTAGTCACAATACACATCCACCAGGGGCCTGCCATATTTCAATGTGTGTTGTCAACAAAGTGCTCATCCAGACCAATGGGAATGATTCCAACAAACATCCTGGCTGCCAAGGTTGAGAACTGTGCCTCTGCCCTCTTTCTTAAACTTTCTTAAGTTTGTGTAAACTTGAGAAAGGACCTTCAGTGTTCACACCTTGAAAACTTCAGAATATCAGGAGAGAAGGAAGTGTCAGAATCATTCTGTGTTTCTGAGGCTGGCGCTGAGGCATAGCGGCTAAAGCCGCCGCCTGTAGAGCCAGCATTGGATATGGGCGCCAGTTCAAGTCCTGGGTGCTCCACTTCCTATCCAGCTTTCTGCTATGGCCTGGGAAAGCAGGGGAAGATGGCCCAAGTCCTTGGACCCTGAACCTGCATGGAAGACCTGGAAGAAGCTCCTGGCTCCTGGCTTCAGATTGGCACAGCTCTGGCCGATGCAGCCATCTGGGGAGTGAATCAGTGGATGGAAGACCTCTCTCACTCTGCCTCTGCCTCTCTGTAACTCCGCCTTTCAAATAAATAAATAAATCTTAAAAAAAAGAATCATTCGGTGTTTCAAAATAATGCAGGTGGACTCGAGGCTTTTTCCAATTTTATGCTAATGTCATCATATTTATTTATGTCCAATCCTGGGATATTTGAATCACATCAACCTTAGATGAAATTCAGGTAGTAATTGTTTATTTGCTTCCTATTTCAATCCTGGAGGTATAGAAATGAACATGAAGCCAACAGTCCTGAGGAGCTCATGGTCTAGTTGAAAGGCAAACTTAGTGTATAGGGTGACTTATTTCCTCTGTAGGGTGATTAGCCACATTGCTGTTTCAATCATGGATCACTGGAGATCACATTTTGATTACTATGAGAAACTGGTGGTTCATGGTGCTATAGGAAAGTACTTAAAAAATTCTTGGAAAGTAGAATTAAAAGATACATTTATTTTGGTGCAAAACATTGAAATCCATGAATAGATTTTTCACAATACACATTACCATGAACTTTTGTAAGACTTTTGTGTGTGTTGATTTCTTTTTTTTTTTTTTGTGACAGGCAGAGTGGACAGTGAGAGAGAGAGACAGAGAGAAAGGTCTTCCTTTGCTGTTGGTTCACCCTCCAATGGCTGCCGCAGATGGCGCGCTGCGGCCGGCGCACCGTGCTCATCCGATGGCAGGAGCCAGGTGCTAGGTGCTTTTCCCTGGTCTCCGATGGGGTGCAGGGCCCAAGCACTTGGGCCATCCTCCACTGCACTCCCGGGCCACAGCAGAGGGCTGGCCTGGAAGAGGGGCAACCGGGACAGAATCCGGCACCCCGACCGGGACTAGAACCCGGTGTGCCGGCGCCGCAAGGCGGAGGATTAGCCTGTTGAGCCGCGGCGCCGGCCCAAAATACACTTCTTTTAATTTCATTTTCTGTGAACTTTTAAAGTGTCCCCTATAAGCATCCTCCAAACCATTAGCAGCAAATAGTGTTGTATTCATGAAACCTTTCAGTCCTCGACATAGTCTTTTCACAGCTTCAGAGCCTGGAGGTGGTACATAATCAGCCATAACCTCTCAACATTGTCCTCAGATAGTTGAGTTTGGATCGAAACAAATGCCTTCAGATGTTTGGACCCCAATGACTTCAGATGTTTGTGTCGAGCTGAGTCATATGTACATTGTACAAGGGTATCCAGCTGTGGCAGCAAGAGAAAGCTGAAATTCAGTCTAAGCACTACTTTTTGAGCCCTCCATCTGAAGTCTACATATACAGAGAAGAGCACACTTTCCTAATTTGACCAGAGGGATGGATGCTGTTTTAAAGCTTATGTGAAGGTAACATATAGACTGGCAGGTGGCCCTGCTGACCACAGCAGTTTCCCAATTCAGAATGACCCACAGAACTTACGTTTATTGCATAGGGGCTACTGTAAATATGAGGGACCATATGTTTATTTTAAGAAAGCAATGACTCATAAAATATATTCATGAAACTAGGCCGGTGCCGCGGCTCACTAGGCTAATCCTCTGCCTTGCGGCGCCGACACACCAGGTTCTAGTCCCGGTCGGGCGCCGGATTCTGTCCCGGTTGCCCCTCTTCCAGGCCAGCTCTCTGCTGTGGCCCGGGAGTGCAGTGGAGGATGGCCTAAGTGCCAGCCGCAGCGCGCCAGCGGCGGCGGCCATTGGAGGGTGAACCAATGGCAAAAAGGAAGACCTTTCTCTCTCTCTCTCACTGTCCACTCTGCCTGTCAAAAAAAAAATAAATAAAAAAAATTAAAAAAATTATCCATGAAACTTTAAAATGTCAGGACTGGAAATGGTTTTAGAAGACCTAATATTTTGCTACTGAATTTTCCATGTAGAAAAAAATGACTTTGATTTTAGAGTTTAATGGGAAGTGGGGATGCTAATGTTTGACTTCCTTACTCTATAAAAGAAGAAATTAGTGCTCAGAGGGGTGAGGAACCTGTCCTAGGGATCACAGCCACCCAAGTGTTCAAACTCCTAATCCAGCGTCTCTTCAGTTTAAATATGCTCATTACATACTGCTGGTCAGAATTCTGGTCACTGGTAAAAGTCAAGTGATATCAGTTTTCTAATTTAATCACTCGGGTGCTAGGCTCTGCCACTGAAATCTGATTTTTAAAAAGATTTATTTATCTATTTGAAGGTCAGAGTTTTACACACACACACACACACAGACAGAGAGAGAGAGAGAGAGAGAGAGAGAGAGAGTCAGTCTTCCATCTGCTGGTCCGTTCCTCAGATGGTTGCAACATTCCAGGCTGGGCCAGGCTGAAGCCAAGAGCCAGGTTTCCCCTCCAGGTCTCCCACGTGGGTAACAGGGGCTCAATCACTTGGGCCAGCCTTTGCTGCTTTTCCCACGCCACCAGCAAGGAGCTGGAGTGGAAGTGGAGCTGTAGGGACATGCATTGGTACCCACACAGGATGCTGGGGTCACAGGCAGCAGCTTAACCCACTACACAACAATGCCAGCCCCTGAGATCCGATTTCTAACCCCATCTCTTTCTGCTAGTGATACTTGACGCTTGAGGCGTCTCACTGTTTATCACCTCTAAAAAGTCTGTTCAGGTAGTCATTTCCGTCCTTTGCATATCCTCTCCTACTGCTGAGTCAGGGACAAGAGCTGTGGTAGCTGTGATCCAGCAGAAAATACTGACAAAAGTCACTCTCTCTTCTGATGTAGTCTTTACCTAGGGGAGGAGAATAGGTAAGCTAAACATCTCAGCTCACTCTGCATGAGGGTGTGTTATTCTCCCAGGGGGCCTGCAATGGGTCTTAGTGCTTAGTGAAGGCCACACAGCTCAATGAGAAAGGTGTTCTGTCAGGAATTACATCAAGTTCTCATTTCTGCAGAATTTCAGAGGTCTTTTGGAGCTACTCTTCTTCACAGAGCTAATGGGACAGGGATCACCTTTTCTGTTCGAGTTTCTCTGACATGGGTAGTGTCATTGCCTGATAACCTGATGGGATATCAATTTTAGAGGGGAATGCATGAGATGGTGGCCTATATAATGCGATGTATTAGGCAAGTCACTGTGGCCGGGCTGCATCTTGGTCTCTTCATGAGCTACTGGACTTAAGCATACCAGCTCTATCTTTCCCACAAGGCACTTAAAAGAATCAAACCAAGTAAGGGCTGTGAAAGTGCTTATAGTACCAAAGGCTCTAGTGTAAGCAAGTCTAGGCTGTTGGCTCAGAGAATTGGGTAGGGCAGTGAGGCAGAGGACAGTATAGGGACATGAGAGGCATTGCATGCTGAAGGGTCTGGTGATGGCTTGGGGATTTCTGGCAAGGAGTATTGGGACTGAAGGTAAGAGGGTGAGTGAGAAGTGGGGAGTGGAGGGATGGGATGAGGGTCCTGCCAATTTGAGGGGCAGTGTTTGCTGCTTCAGGTACCCACAAGGTCTCTGGGTGCTATGACTGCAGGAATGCAACTCCTAAGTATCTGACACCCATGCTCAGAACCCCCATTTCCTTACCTAATTCTAGGGCCACTCTCATGGAAACCCTAATTTTTTTTTTTTTTAAAAAGGCAGAGCCCTTCTTACAGAGAAAATCTAGAGCAAAACTCCTGATGTGTCTGGTTGTGCATGGTCAAGCTTCTCCTTGGGATTCCAAGGCAGGAGTCTGCATGCTTTACCTTGTGCTGACCCTTCAGTGTTTACATGAGGACTGGGCTGGGGGTCTGGGCTAGGGATGGAGGATGAGTGTGAGCCTCTGAATAAGTCTCTGTATTTCAGAGCTCAAAATAAGTACACCACTGAGTATTTGCTTTACTGAATGAGCTTCCTTTGGTTTCTGGTGTCCCTCACCAAATATCGAGAGTAACAGTAACTCAGTGCTCATCACCACCCTGGTATTGAACTTTTCAGAGGATCTTCTTGATAGGATGAGGGAGGACAGCACAGCAAAGAGGATGCAGGTATAAGAAGGAACATGTTAAAGATCTTGGAGCTCAGGAGTGGAAAGAACCTCAGGTATCATTTCTTCTCACCTCTTTTTCCTACTCCCCTGCTAAGTGGTCCTCCAAACACATTCAGTGATGTGTCATTTACTGCGTCTCAAGTCAAGCTATTCCATTTCTGGATGATTGCAACTGGGAGAAAATAACACAGTGTTAGGGTGAAATCTTTTTCCCTATATTTATTTTATGTCCTTTGGTCATACTGATCTCCTAAAGGAATTGTCTCATTGGACTTCAAGATTGTGGAAAACAGAATTAAAATTTTTCAGGGAGGGCAATGTGGTACAGAAGGTTAAGCCACTGCCTGGACGTCCAGATCCCATACTGGATTGCCTAGGATGGAATGTACCTCTGTTTCTTATGCAGCTTCCTGCTAATGCAAGCTCTTGGATGCAGCAGATGATGGCTTAATTATAGGGCCCCTGCCACTTACATAAGAGACCTGGATCAAGTTCCTGGCTCCTGGCTCTTGCTTGCCCTAGCCCTTACTATTGCAGACATTTCATGAATAGATCAATGGATGGAAAATCTCTCTCTTTCTGTCTGTCTTTCTCTGCCATTCTGCCTTTCAAACAAATAAACTTTAAAAGATAAGTTTATTTTGGCCCAAGTTGTTTGAAATTCATGCATAAGAAAATGTGTTTATGAAAAATGTATATCTTAACATGACACATGGGTTTCAAAATTTCTTGCAATAATAAACTTACCCTTTGATATTGTTTTTTATGAACTTGTTGAAGTACCTTCTTATTTAAACAGATCAGTTCTACATCATGTGTTCAAGTGACATTGTCAAAATTATTCCCCTGGGTAATTCCACCCTACTGGAATTCAGTCAAGGTTGCAGGCACAGTTGAAACCAATCACCAGTCTTGCAGATCCCCTTTAAAGCTTATACTGGAGTACAGTTCAGTAGAACAGGATGGTAAGGAAAGGGAGCACCAGAGAGCAGCGGAATCTATAGCACACAAGAACATTTAGAACATTGTTATAACTGTGTACAAAGGACCCATTTGTTGCCTACCTAATCTACGATGCCCAGTTGCAGTGTAAACATTTTTTTAGGCAAAATGCCTGCCCTCATGAAGCATTTTTCTGTGAATGAATGCAAGATCAGAGATCAAGGAAAGAAGCAACTCAGTTTCAGAAAGTGATAGATACCATGAAAAAAATTAATTGAACCATGAGGTAGACAGCAATTTTGTATATTTGAGTTAGTAAAATAGATCAGATTTTTTTTCTGTATGAATTGTTCTTTGAGGATATGGTTATGGTATCTTTTCCTCATCCAGGAGTAATAAAAGATATTGAGATACTGTCCTGCCTGTCTTCTTTCCTTTCTTCCCTCTTTCTTTTTTCCTTCCTTCCTGTCTTCTTCCTCCCTCCTTTCCTTTCTCCCTCTTCTTCCTTTTCTGGTCCTCCTCCTTCCTCTCCTTTCTTCTTCATATATGTAGATAATTTATGTTTTAAAAAAAGATTTATTTATTTATAGTTGAAAGGCAGCGTTATGGAGAGGGAGTGAGAGAGAGAGAGAGAGAGAGAGAGAGAGAGGTCTTCCATCCCCTGGTTCACTCCCCAAATGGCCACAAGAGCTGGAGCTGTGCCAATCTGGAGCCAGGAGCCAGGAGCTTCTTCCCATGTGGCTGCAGGGGTCCAAGGACTTGGGCCATCTTCTACTGCTTTCCTAGGCCTCAGCATAGAGCTGGATCAGAAGTGGAACAGCCAGGACTCAAACCGGCGCCCATGTGGGATGCTGGCACTGCAGGTGGTGGCTTTACCTGCTACACCACAGCGCCGGCCCCATGAAAATTGACATCTTTACAATGTTTTTCATCTACTTCATAAATATTTACATCTTTCATCAAATATCACTTTTATCATAAAGCAATAAGGATATGGATATGGGGACTGCAAAAAGTTTTTGTAAAATGGTGTTAAAATATAAATATATTTTGGTTCAAAATATTTGAAATCTATGCATACAAGAGGCATCTCCAAATAGGTCGTTGAAAATGCGTATTGTGAGAAACTGTGCGTGTATTTCAATTTTGTTTTGCCCTAGAATCAATTTATGTGTTAATTCTATTTTACAAGCACTTTTTGAAGTGTTTTCAAACTATGGGCCAGAATTGTTCCAGATTTTAAGATAGACCACCAAGGAATTTTTGCAATTACAATGTATTGTTGCTCCCCTTGCATCAAGACCTTGTCAACTATGGAAGTGGTTTGGATACACAAGCTTTGTGGACACTTCCCTAACACATTTTCCTACCAAGAAAGCTCTCCTATGTATGAATGGCAAAGTATGTGGCTACTGAAGTCATATTAGTTGGGTTCAAATCCCCAGTCACTTATTGGCTATGTAATCTTGGCAAGGTGCCTTAACCTCTTGGAATTCTTAGTCAGAAGTAAAATAGAGAATCAAATAAGAGCATGCATGCCAAAGGCTTGGCAGAGTACTAGATATGGAGTTAGTGCTTAGTAAACCATGTAATAGGGTAAGTTTGCTATACTCCATCACATGAAAATGTGAACGAATGTGTGAATGTGTAAATGAAAAACAAATATATTTGCCCTTGAAAATATTAAATAGCCCTTTGAAGCAGCTGCAGCCTAGAAATATTGGTTTCAAAATGCAACTATATCTTTTAAAAAGGCATAACTTTCAAAATAATAATAGTTAACAATTAATATTAAATAATTAAATAATCAAATGTGGGAGGTTATATAGTCTCAATACCTAAAGGACTGAAAGATGTTATGAAAGAATAAAATTGAGGCATCTGGTGGCACCAAGAACTGATAGAATATTAAATATTTAATAGAAAGGAGAAAAGGAGTATTCTGGTGAGAATTATGAGTCATTTTATTGCCTTAGTAATTATATCTCCAGTGAAAGCAGGGATCAAGAGGTGGGGAGAGAAACTACAGAGCTGCAACTTGGCAGCGTTTTCACAGCTCTTGGCTTGTGACAAGGGCAGGAAGGAAGAATTGAAGGTGTTTTATTAAAAGGGTAAGATGCAGTTGGGCAGGAAACCACAATTTTGAAGAGAACATTCTCTCGAAGGAATTGGTTAAGGTAACAGCATGAGCAAGATATAATGCTGAAACTGGTGACGGTGACTGCCGGGGTTGGGAACTACTTCCTGCTGAATTACGTCAAACGTTAACACCTCACTCCTACTAGGGGATCGTGGTCCACATACATCTAAGTTTTAGGAGAAGCCGGCCCTGCTGCCCCAGGACCTATGGATAAGCATTCCGGATTAAGTCAAATGCTAATCAATCGCAACTGAAATGGGAAGGAAAGGACTCAGTCTATGCCTGAAAATGTTTTTTTCTTTTTAATTTTGAAAATAATAGTAATTTTTCTTTCTGTTAAGACTTGAGAATTATTTATTTAGTGTCCATTGATAAAAGTCTTGTAATTGAATCATATATTTATCAAAAAGTGTAATGATTAGGGACTCCAGCAAGGTATTATTTATTGTTTCTTTCTTATCCATACCTTCCAGGGAATAGTTAGACCATAGACCAAATTGCTTACATGATCAGTTCCTGGTGGAAGTAATGGTATTGAAAGCATAAACAACGAGTACATAGCCTGGTTCTAGGGAATATATTTGTGAATTTAAATTGTTAGAAGGAAATCAAATAGGTATGATTGATGCAATGAGTATTTGAAAAGCTTCAAGGGGTCATTCACATCAGCATACAAATTTGATATTATTTATTCTATCTAAAAATAAAAATAATAACCCTTCTAAAAATGTGCTCTCTTGACCCCACTTCTTCCTTCACTGTTTGTCCTTTTCCTATTTCAATGTGTCACTTAGGAGGCAACTGTGGTCTGAAACTCTTCTCTTTAAAGAGCTATCTTGCTGTTTTTCTAATTCTCCCCCCAGCTCTTAGCCCCTCTGTAGTAGTCTTTGTTCCCATCAACCAATCAGTCCACTGGAACTTTTCCCCTTGTGGTCATCTGTGACTGCCACGTTGCCAAATATGACTGTCATTTCCAACTCACCATTTTCTGACATATCCACAGAATTTGATAAAATTTCTCACTCTCTGTTCCTGCAAACACTCTCCTGTCTTGGTTTCCAAACACACCATACAAATCTGGTTTTCTTTCATTCTTCTGACTACTCAATTTCCCCTGTTGGTTCTTCCTCATCTCCCCAAACTGTAGAGTTTGAAATATTCTAAGCCTCAGCCCTTGGATCCTTTCCCTTTCCTATCATCTCTGATTAACTCTGTATTTTGTGCTTTAGCATGGCCTTAAGTATACTGACGTGTCTGAAATTATTATTTTCAGTCCAGGCATTTCCTCTGAACTCTTGAACTATATAAATGGTTTTCAAAAAGGTCATGGAACGCATGATTTTTGAAAAAATTTAAGTGTGAATTTCAAATCATTTACCCCCAAACAAATGTATCTTTTAATTTAGCCTCTGTGAACTTTTTGCAGTAGCCTTGCATGTCCACTTGATATTTCCCTTTGCATGTTTACTCAACATTTCCCACTTAACATGTTGAAAACTGAGCTCCTAATATTCTCTCTCAAACCATCAGGTTCTGCAATTCACCATCTCAGTTAATTAGGACATTATTCTAGGTGCTCACATCCAAAGCCTTGGTCTCATCCTTTACATTCTCTACCATTTTGTACAGTTTGTCAGCAAATGTCAAAAATTGAGCCTGCATTTGAACCTTCCTCACCAACCTCTTGCTACTACTGTGGTCCAATTCACCATCATATCCTACTTGGATTATTGCAATAGCCTCCTAACCGATATTCCCATGTCTGTCTTAGTCTCCTTATCTCATATCAGCACAGCAATCTGAATAACCTGCTGAAGACTGGGTTAGATTGTATTGTAGTTCTTCACCCCTTCTTCCAGAGCCATCATTTCTTAGCCAAAGTCTTAACAACAGTTTGTAAGGCTCAGAATGGTCTTGCTCCTTGTAAGGTCTTTGCTTCATTTTCTATTTCTCTTAATTTCTCAAACAAAATGCTTTGGCCACATTGACATTTTCTTTTTTATTTTTTTATTAGAGAAAGAGGGCAAAGGAGGGGGAGAGAGAGAGAAACAGATCCCATCTACTGGCTCAGTCCCCAAATGCCTGCAACAGCCATGGCTAGGCAAGGCTGAAGGCAGAACTTAATCCAGGTTACCCACATGGTTGGTAGGGACTTGAGCCATCAACTGCTGCCTCCCAAGCAGCTGGTTAACAGGAAGCTGGAATTGAGAACAATGCCAGGACTTGAACCCAGATACCCTGATGTGGGTTACAGGCATTCTAAGAAGTATCTTAACTTCTGTGCCACATGCCTGCCTTTTGACCATTTCTGGCATGTACCAGGCACACTTCTGTTGCAGCACCTTTGTTCTTGCTGTTTCCTTCCCCTGCCTGGGGTGTCCTTCCCCTACGTAGTGGCATGGCCAGCTCCCCCATTTCCTGCAGTTCTTTGCTCAAAAGTCATCTTGTCATTGAGGCCTTTCTCCAGCTATCCCATCTAAAGCCTGTGCTGATACATATTTTATTATTTAATCTTGTTTATTGTCTTTGTTCTGCACCAGAATATTTTCTGTATGAAGTCAAGTATTTAGTTTGTTTTGTTTACTCTTGTAGTTCCAGTTCTGAGAAACAATGGCTGACATGCTGTAGGCCTCAGTAAATATTTGTTGCACTCATGAGTGAAACTGAATGTTGTCAAAAATAAACCACTCTTAGAACTATATCCTACCGCCATTCTTTCCAAATACATATTTGAAAAGAATTCTTTCATCATTTCAAGTTGAATGATTTTTGCCATTCTTAATCATTGAACTTTAGCTATAATCTTTGGTTTCCAGAATTTTCAAAGACTGAAAAATGACTGTATTAATTGTAGCGAATGTAGATTTTAAGCAGTCATTTGATGACTACCCATTTAGTGCTAACTTGTTACTAAAACTGAGAGATTTGAAGGCAAACAGCTCTGCCATCTATTGGCTGTGGGTCCCAGGTCAGTTACCGAAACCCTCTGGAGTTCAGTTTCCTCCTTTGTAAATGGAGACAATGCAATACGTTCCTCCAGGTTGTCAAAGGCTATGTGAAAATTCAATTCAATATGTGCATAATTGAATATTTACTGATACCTTCATAAAGTACAGGAAAAGCATTCTCATTAGAAAGAATAGTATTAATATAAGTTTTACCACATATTCTTTTACAAACATTACCGATTTTGCTGCCATAATTGCTTGCCAGGCAAAGGGATGGGACTAGTACTAATAAGGGAAGATAGGGCTATCATTTTATTGTGTGGGAGGTCAGACTCTATATTGGGCCACTAAGAACAACAATAAAACAACAAAACAACAATAGCAATTTACCTATTATTTTACTGCACACAATGCATTTTCTTATGTCTTATTTTATTCTGAGATCATATTTAGTAACTTGGATTGATCTTTTCTTTTTTTTTTTTTTTTTTCAGAGGGAAGGTTTCATGTAAGTGACTTGTCCAAGGTGATACAGTGGGGCAGTGGTGCAGCTAAGACTTTATTTCTGATTTCTTCACTAACTCTCTTTGGAGAGATGCTCCCCTGTTGTGAATCCTACCATCTGGTGGGTACCACAGTACTATTCATTT
The DNA here is from genome assembly GCA_949820135.1 of Sylvilagus floridanus. Classification (NCBI taxonomy): domain Eukaryota; kingdom Metazoa; phylum Chordata; class Mammalia; order Lagomorpha; family Leporidae; genus Sylvilagus; species Sylvilagus floridanus. The sequence goes on from OX463225.1 coordinate 129,926,171, forward strand.
AACTGGTCTACTCTTTGCAGTGTTGGTGTTCTTGGCCAGAGTTCAAGCTATCTCATTCTCTAATATATCATTCTCTATTATTTTGAAGAGTTCCTCTGAGGTAAGCAGAGAAATGCCAAAAGCCACAGAGAAGTCCATGCTCTTTATGACATTTCCCTACATGTCTAGTGGAATGAGATACTGCCCATGCATCACCAGTGCTCAAAGAAGCAGAATTTTGACATAGAAGGTGGCTGTCAAATCTACAGGTTCTCTTCAAAAATCTGTTGTGTCTTCAGAGCACTTCTTTTGACTGAATTGCTGACAGTATCAGTGAAATTCTACATAACATCTAATTTCATTACTCCTCTGTTTAAAGATACCAGCAGTGGTCCCCCAATCATTTATAGCTCAAAATCCACATGTCTTGCTTTAAAAGGTGAACTGTTGTGCCATTTGGTTTCTTTATCTCTGGTTTTTTTTTTATTATCTTTTTATTTATTTGACAGGTAGAGTATTGACAGTGAGAGAGAGAGACAGAGAGAAAGATCTTCCTTCCGTTGGTTCATTCCCCAAATGGCCACCACGGCCGGCACTGCTCCAGTCTAAAGCCAGGAGCCATGTGCTTCCTCCTGGTCTCCCATGTGGGTGCAGGGCGCAAGCACTTCGGCCATCCTCCACTGCCCTCCCAGGCCACAGCAGAGAGCTGGACTGGAAGAGGAGCAACCAGGACGAGAACCTGTAGCCCATATGGGATGCCGGCACCACAGGCAGAGGAATAACCGAGTGAGCCACGGCCCCTAACCACCTTGCCCCATTTGGTGTCCATGCCTTTGACCTCTCTATTCATCTATGACATAGGGTTTTCCCCTTGTCAAGAAAGCTGGAGCACTGTCCCTCTACTCTTTATCTGACTAATCCCTACTCAACTTTTGAGACTTGCCTGAGTGATCACTTTTCTGTGGTTCTGCCTTATGTCTCTCACCCTTACCCACTAGGGAAGGTGCTCCTTTTCCAAGCTCTCATAAAACTATTTGCTTTTTTTCAGTTTCTGCACAGCTCTTACTGTGTGTTATAACTATTTCTTTGACTCATCCATTGTGCTCAGCACTGTCACTGGCCTCAATAAAACAGCTACTGTATGAAGAAGTGAAACATGAGGGAATTGTGAATATGGGGCAATGACCATCAAAGTGATTTCTAATTGCACATGCAGCCTCTGACACAGCAGATGGAACTCAGCACACAATGAGCACTCAGATGACGCTAGGGTTGAGGATGTTTCCAAAATTTATGTATTGGAAAGTTCTTCTGAATTTTCTGAATAGTGATTTTGGAGTCAATGGTAATAAGAGGTGACCAGGTCTTGAGGGCACTGCCTTCATAAATGACTTAATGCCATGGTGGGTGTGGCCTAGGCATCTCTACAGTGCATTTTTTTATAAAAGTGAGTTCAACCCTCTTTCGCTCTCACTCTTGCCCTTGCTTGCATTTCTGCCTCCTGCGACGGGATGGCATAACTTGAAGGCTCTCATGGGAAGCTGCTGCCACGCTCTTGGACTTCCCAGCTTCCAGAACTATGAACTAAATACATCTCTGCTCATTTAAAATTACTCTGTGTATTCTGTTATAGCAGAACCAAATGGAGTAGGACAGAAAGTTGTTACCCGAAAATGGGGCTGTTATATAACAAATATCCAAGAATGTGGCAGTTGCTTTAGAACTGGGTAATGAGTGGAGGCTGGAAGAATTTAGAGGAGGAGGCTTGAAAAAGCCTGGATTTTTGTGACTTCAGTGTTAAGGGTTATTCTGGTGAGGGCTCAGAAGAAGAGAAGAAATGTAGGCAAAATCTAGAATACCTTGAAAATTATTTAAGTGGTTATGCTCAGCATGTTGATAGAAATATGGACATTACAGGTCATTTTGTGAGATCTCAGATAGAAATGAGGAACAATATATTGGAAACTGGAGTAAAAGGCCCTACCTGTTGAAAAGTAGCTAATAACTTGTTTGAATTATATTCATACATGAGGGCATTAAGGGAGGTAGAATTTAAGAACAATGAGCTAGGCTATGTGGTGAAAGTAATTTCTCGGCAAAATATTGAAGGACATGCATGGCCACTTTAACTGCACATGGTAAAATATGAAAAGAGGTCAATGAGTTGAAGAAAAGAATTATAATGTAAAGCAAAACAAAGTATCAAGTTTGGAAAATCTTCAGCCCGTAATGACACATGTGAAGGTGTCTTAAGGAGAACACATCAAGGATCCAGCCAAGTTAAACTAAGGAGCTAAAGAAGTCATCATAGATAGAAAGGAGGTAGGTGCTGTTCCACAGGGCAGGAGGAAGATGACTGTGAAGGATTTCAGAGATCTTCAAGGTTAGGACCTCGAGTGGCTAGTTTTTCACAGGGAGCCTACAGGGTACAGCATTCACTGCCCAGAGCCTCCTTGGGAATCTGCTCTTATATTCCAGCACAGTGCTCCTTGGCTGTCCTAGATGTGACTCAAGCACACTGGCAGCAACTTGAACCACTGTTCCAGGAGGCTCAAATGGTAAATCTAGGCAGTGTCCACATGGTGTTGACTCTCCAGACAGGCAGAATGCAGGAGCTGTGGGGTTTTTGTTGCTTCCACCTTGATTCACCAGAGTCATGGGCAGCCTTGAAGCCCAGGCAGAAACTTGCTGCTCCAGGATATACGTGAAGCCATAGGAGGGAGAGAGCTCCAATTAGGGTAATGCCTCAGGGAGCTGTGGGAGTAGGATTGCCACTGAAATCCCAGAACTGGAGAACTACAAGCAGGCAATGCCAGTCCAGGAGAGCCACAGGCATAGACTCCAACCCGAGATAGCAGACTCATTGTCTGAGCCCAGCAAAGCCATGGAGACATTGTGGATCTAACCCCTATTCCAGTGTTTCCTAGAGATTGAACATAGCATGAAAGATTATTCTGAGTCTTAAGACTTAATGTGGTCTGCCCTACTGGGTTTTGGACTTGCTTGGGGACAGTTATTCCTTACTTATTGTTTATATCTCCTTTTTTGGGATAGTAATGTTTATCTTGTGTCTGTCTCATCATTGTGTTTTGGAAATAGATAGCTTGTTTTGATTTCTCAGACTCGCAGTTGGAAGGGATTTGCCTCAGGATGAATCATGCCTTGGGTTTCACAAGAGACTCTGGACTTGGAATTTTGAGTTGATGCTGGAATGACTTAATACTTTGGGGACTATTGGGGTGGAATTCATGTATTTTGCATTGTGACAAGGACTGGGGCCTAGGGGTGGAACATTATGGTTTGAATGTGTTCCCCAAAGTTCATATTTTAGAAAGCTAATCTCTGATGCAAGAGGGTTGGAAGGTAGAACCTAATAATTGGTAACTAGGTCATGAGGACTCTGCCCCCATCAATGACTTCATGTCATAATCACAGAAGCAGATTGGTTATTTGCTGTAACAGCAAGTTTGACCCTGTCTTGCTCTCATTCCTGCCATTCTGCTTTCCATTATGAGATGACACAGGACAAATGCTGTGATCTTCCCAGTCTCTGGAACCATGAGACAGAAGCACTTATGTTCCTGATAAATTACCCAGCCTCAGGTGTTCTCTCTAGCAGCATCAAATGATCTAAGACAGCTGTACAATCCTCACTGTCACAATGGCCCTCAAGCCCTTAGGGATTGATAGGATACTTTCAAGGGGTCCCTGAAGGATCCTAGCTATCCTAGACCTAGAAGGTGACAGGGACCCTCTGTTACAGCGGGGAGTGAGTGCTTCCCCAGCAATGTCAGGTAAAGGTCATGTGAAAGCAGCAACTGTAGAGGAAATATTTTGTCTTTGTCTCCTCTATCTCTCCTCTATCCCGCAGAACAAGTAACAGAAAACATACTGAATGAAAGTGCTATCTCCTGGGGTCTACAGAGAACCACCATGTGACTCTGTGTGGGGCTGAATGGAACCCGGGTCAGCTGTCTACTCATATTCCCTTCTTTGGTTTCTTCTGAACAGCCCACTCCTGCAGATGACCTCCACTCAGTGTGCTGGTTAAGTGGCTGCACCAGTGGTCCCACCCTCAGGGGAATCTCTAATGCAACAGAGGGGCCTGGGAACCAGAGTCCCCCATGGAAAGTCTAGTGAGTAAGATTTTAAGTCAGTCAGCAGCAAAGGCTGAGAAACTCGGGGGCCGAGGGGTAGGTCAGAGTTTTCCCCCTTCTGCCTCTAGCTCCTCTCCACTCAACACTCTCAAAATAGAAACTATTTCCTCCCTGCTCCCTGCCTGCCCCCAACCTTGACTTCAAGGTGGTCTACCACAAACATTCTGTACTGAATGACAGTGGAGAAACCACCAACCTTCCTGTCAAGCACTACACCAAGTAGAGGAAGATTCAGCCTGTGCCAGACCCGCGCCCCCCTCTCCCCCAAAAAAGGCTTTTTTTGCTCTTTGTGTATTAACTTAAAGAGGGAATGTAGCTCATGAGGGATTTCTGGGAAGAACACATTGCCTCTTGGTTCTTGTAGACAAGAATGTAAGCGGTGCAGAGAGGTATGAGGATACTTATAAAATCTGTGGAAAAATCAAATTAAAAGATAATGCAGAGGTAGGCATTTAGCTCAGGAGTTGACACCTAAGTCTCATGTTAGAGTACGTGGATTCAATGCATAACTCCAGCTCCCAATTTCAGCTTCCTGCTAGTGCCAATCCCAGGAAGCAATGATAATGGTTCAAATGATTGGGTCCCTGCCATCTACCTGGTAGACCTGGATTGAGTTTCCAGCTCTTGGCTCTGTCCTGGGCCCAGTCTGCCATCACAGGCATTTGAGAAGTGATCCATCACATAGGTGCTCTGTCTTGTTGTCTGTCTCTCTCAATCTATCTCTCCCACTCAAATAAATAAAGAAATAATAACTTAAAAAGAAATAACACATATTTTTAAATAACATTTTGAAGCCTCCTTGTATTCATGATCTGGAAACTTTGCTTGGGAGATCCTTGAGTACGGGAACCAATTGTTCACTGTGCCTCTGAACTTGTCATTGGTCAACCGTCACATAAAGGGAAGGAGTATGGGATTATTCCCCAAGGGGTAAGTGGGTGCTTCACAGATGGGGGAACTGATAGGAAATTATTTTCCTTTTTTTTTCCTATGAGGTCAATAAAGGAAAAGTGCTCAGTTGTCTCTTGTAAATAACAACAGAAGTTGGAGCATGAGGAAATACACACCTGTTCTGCAGGTGCTAGCTAGCACTAGAGAGGAGATATTCAAATCACAGTCATAACCTACATGGGGTAGGGAGCAACTTCTTCAAGGGCTTCCAGACTGAGTACTGAGTAATAGTCTCCTTTGTTACTCAGGGACAGGGAGACAGCATTCTTAGAGCTACCCATCCTAGCGATGATTTAACTTGGGGGCAAGAGTAAGGCAGGCTGAGGGAAGAGCATTCGAGAAGCCCCTGAGGTCTGGTAGAACGTCTTAGAGGTGACTGAATACACGAGGAAGAGGCTATGAAACTGGGACAGTGGTATAGAAGTTCTAAGCACAGTGAGAAAATGATCATTAGTTCTATTCTCCCTATTTTGAATGAAACCATAGATTACTTTATGAGAAGGACCTGGAAATCAGAACTTGGGGATTTAGGTTTAAATCTTTTGGTAACACCTCCACTCTCCTCTGTACCCTTTCTCTCCCACTGGCCTTAAATGACTTCACAAATGTAAGATCACCCTTGATTGCTTCAATCATGCAGAGAAGGAAGGGAGGAGTCAGCTTTCTGCCTGTCTGAACCTTATTGAATTTTTATATCTCAATGCTGGCATTGGAGGTGGAGGCTTTACCCGTTATACCACAGCATCAACCCCTTAGCCCATAACTCTTAATCTATTACTTCAGACGTAGTCTAGGAAAAAAGCTCAAAGTTTAAGCACCATACATCTTTTTCCCTCTTCCCTTTAAAAACTCCTTATAAAGCTTTTCAAGGATGTGCTCCAGGAAGACGAAGAAGGTAAACTAAGAAAAAGGAAGATGTGGGCTTTATGAAATCATCAATTTAATGCCAGAGATCAGCACTGGGTGTTTTATTTATTTATTTTATAAAGATTTATTTAATTCCTTGAGTGCAGAGTTACAGAGAGGTTGGGGGGGAAGGGTGGAGAGAGAGAGAGAAATCTTTCTTCCATCCACTGGTTCACTCCCCAAACTGCTGCAATGGTTAAAGCTGGTGGGCTGATCTGAATCCAGGAGCCAGGGACATAGCAGAGAGCTGGATTGGAAGTGGAGCAGCCGGGTCTCGAACTGGCGCCCATATGGAATGCTAGCACTGCCTGCAGTGGCATTACCTGCTATGCCACAGCAAGAGCCCCAGTACTGGGAGGTTTTAAAATAACACCTTAGGGGGCCGGCGCTGTGGCATAGCGGATAAAGCCATGGTCCTCAGTGCCGGTGTCCCATATGGGTGCCGGTTCGAGTCCCAGCAGTTCCATTTCCAATCCAGCTTTCTGCTATGACCTAGGAAAGCAGTAGAGGGTGGCCCAAGTCCTTGGGCCCCTGCACCCATGTAGGAGATCCGGAAGAAGCTCCTGGCTCCTGGCTTCAGGTCAGCACACCTCTGGCCGTTGTGGCCATCTGGGGAGTGAACCAGCAGATGGAAAACTCTCTCTCTCTTTCTCTCTCTCTCTTTCTCCCTTTGCCTCTCTGTAACTCTGTCTTTCAAATAAATAAATAAATCTTTTTTAAAAAATAACACCTGGGGAGCTAGGAGTGTGGCATAAGGCTCTAGGGATAAGAACATCTCAGAAGGATACTTGATATGTGCAGCATTTGGTGAAAAAGTATGAATTTGAGGACTGTATATGAAGCAAGAGAAATTTAAGAGTGGTCATATAGAAACTAAGGAAAATAAAAAGCATAACAAAGAAAGATAATAATTGAACATTGTTTGGCTGTATATTTAATCATGCATATTCATAACAATATAAACATCAATTATTGAATTAATCTATTTTTTCTATTGGAAAGATGAAATGTAGGAAGAAAAAATAATGTAAAAAAAATGGGAATTCTAGGCTGGCGCCGTGGCTCAGTAGGCTAATCCTCCGCCTTGCAGCGCCGGCACACCGGGTTCTAGTCCCGGTTGGGTGCCGGATTCTGTCCCGGTTGCCCCTCTTCCAGTCCAGCTCTCTGCTGTGGCCAGGGAGTGCAGTGGAGGATGGCCCAAGTGCTTGGGCCCTGCACCCCATGGGAGACCAGGAGAAGCACCTGGCTCCTGCCATCAGATCAGCAAGGTGCACCGGCCGCAGGGCACCGGCCGCAGTGGCCATTGGAGGGTGAACCAATGGCAAAGGAAGACCTTTCTCTCTGTCTCTCTCTCTCACTGTCCACTCTGCCTGTCAAAAAAAAAAAATTAAAAAAAATGGGAATTCTAATCGAGTCAATAGATAATGTATAAAATTCATAAATTAAAAATATTGGTATAAGCAATACACATATGTGTAGAGAGGTTATTATAAGTATTAATGAAATAGCTGAAGAGTTAAACACAGTTCTCTATTAGGAACAAGGTTGAGGGTAGAAGTATGAATCACAGATGCTTGTTTTCATTATAAATCTTTGTCTTTAAGAGTTATTTGAGATTTTTTAAACCAAGTCTATGTGTAACAACAGAAATTTAAAAGATATATTTATTAGGCTGATATGACATTTTCAAAATAAATTTGATTTGATTTCTAATAATCACTGCTCTTTTTTCTACATATAATTTATTTACTAATCTGTTCTAGCAGTTAGGTCAAAGTGACATTTCACCATTTTAGAATCTACCAAATGGAGATGATAATTTTTTTCCATCTCCTGGAATTGCATCAGTTTTCTGATCATTTAGATCTTATTCTCACTACTTATATGAGGGTACTTCAAAAAGCATGTGAAAAATAGAATTAAAATAAACTTTACTTTGATGCAAAAAATTTGAAATCCATTCACAGTGTTTTCCTAATTTGCTTTTTCCTTGAACTTTTAAAATCAGGTCCTTTGGATGCATGAATTTAAACATTTTTGCATGCAAATGAAGTTATCTTTTGATCCTATTTTTCATGAACTTTTTGAACTACCCTTGTATGCTGGCATGTTTACTTGTGGTAACCTAAAGGAGCACAGACAGTGAGAAAGAAGCAACATGAAGTTCAAGAATGGGTGGGCTGGGTGGGCTTAGATTCATGTTGTAGCACAGGTTCAGCAATGATTCAGTCATGGAAAGACCCAAGCAGGTGGCAAAGCACAGCGTCATGGAATCTGAGCAGATGCACCTCCTTGGAAGTCAAAACAACTTCCCATCTCTGAGGTCTGCATGGAGGGGAAGAACCAGGGTCCACTCAGATTGAGTCATTTTGTGAGGTTTGACAAGAGCTTCAGTTAGTCTAAGAGCAGAGCAAGAGTTCTGCCCAGGAATTGAGACCTGCCCAGTTTGGGAGGGCAAAAGCTTGGGGGCTGTTCTGGTCAGAGCTCTAGGATGCAAAGATGGAAAATAACGCTACGTAACATTAAGAAACAATGCTATTGGGCAGCTTATCGAATTGCTGGAAATCCTGGAGAATGAGACTGGTGCATGACCACTGAGCACTCCCCAAGCACTGACTGCCACCCTGGCCCTCAACCATGACGGCTTTTACTCTTGATTCTTTCTTATCCACCACGAATAATCTCTGTCCCAAACCATTTTATCACTGTCTTTAGCTCAGAATTTTGGAAGGAAACCACTACTTGACCAAACTTAGCCTGAGTCCAGGAGATTGGGAAGGAAAAGCATATTTCCCCCTGCTTCCAGAGGGGGTGAGTGGGATTTGCTTCTCATTTATCTTGGATGTTGGCCCAGAAGGACAGATGTGTGAATTCTGGATTGCCAAGTTCCATGTCCAGATTTTTTAGTGATCAAATGCGGAACTGTGCCTACAAAGGAAGAAATCCATGGTCCCAGCCATAGTGACCCAGAAAAGGCTCTTGGTCCACACAAGTGGGTCTTCAAAAAGTTCATGGAAATGCATATTAACAGAAAATTATGCATGGGTTCAAATTTTCTTTGCACAGGAATAAACTTATCTTTAATTCCATTTTTCATAAACTTGAAAAAATACCCTCTTTTAAGTTCTCTCTTGTTATTTACTATCTTTAACTCCAACTTACTTTTAATTGCTTGGGCTATCTTTGTCAGTTTGAAAATCTCCTATATGAGAAAACAAAAGATGATAGAAGCAAATTTATTCTGCTTCTCTTTCTGTCATCTAAATTATATTTTTAAAAAACCTAGAAAATGCTGCCATGCTGATGAGTAGATTCTAAAAAAAAAAGAAATCACAAAAATAAGATTGCTATTGCTTATATTAGAAAAGTAATGAGAGTAGATTTTGGATGGGCCACAAAATTTAAGAGAAAAATGACATTCTCTTTCCCAAGATCTATTCCTAAGTAAATCATAGTTTTATAGTCTTAGAGTTGGAAGCAGAGCTTCCAGATTTACTGGATAAAAATAAAGGATGCCCAGTTACATCTGAATTTATGATGAATAGTAAGTAACTTTTAGTGTGCATATACCCCACATGATATTTAGGGTATACCTTTACTACAAATTATTTGCTATTTATCTGAAATTGAAATGCACCAAAATAAACATGTCTATAATTCAGTTTTTCATAAACTCTTTGAAGTATCTTTATACATGCCAGAAAGAATTCTAAATAGCCTATATGTGTTAACGTATTTAATTCTTGTAACTGCACAATGTAGTAATTATTATTATTGTTATTCCCATTTTTATAGATAGGAAACTAAGGCATAGAGAGGTTTAGTGCATTAAGTAACTTGCTGAAGTTCACACGGTTACTAAACGACTAAGCCAGATATGAACTTGGCAGTCTGGTTCAGAGCCCAGGCTCTTACCTCCTATAGCGGGTCACCTCATAGAGGTAGACACTCCACAAATAAACACAGTAATGTTAAGTATAGTGTACACAGGATGTTCGGGGTCTGAGACCGCATATTTATTTCTACAACTTTAGTAGACTTCCTGATTTTCACGTCTTGATTAAATATGGCATCTCTGTGAGCCTTGTCAACTTCTACTTAACACCTGTAGGGTGAGAAACTGCTGAAATGCATCAGTTAGTTTGCTAGATTATTCTCTGTAGTTTTCTGCCACTCATCCTAAATTGATCCAGTGTAACACATAAATTCCAAATAATTCCTTTCCTGTAGTTGAAAATCAGTCTCCTTCCTGAGGCTCAAATACTGCAGATTTTCCTTTGACCTATCAAAGGCATAATTTGATCATGCTCTAGTTTTGCAATTGTACATGGGTGTTATCTCTTTGGGTATAAACTTGCCTATAGAAATTCTCCTGTCACAGAACAAGTTCATTTCTGGGCGAGAAAATGATGGCCTGTTATAGGCTAGCAACCAGAAGTCTTTCTTCTGTGGACTTTGGAGTGGAGAATTCTATTCATGTAATTTCTCAGGGTAAGTCTATGTACATTGCATTTTCCATACCAAGTTTTGACAATAAAGGGTAAAAAATGAAGGAAATATTTTCTCTTATGTTTCAGGCCTCCTATGGTTTATTTACTTATTTTTAAGATTTAAGTGTAGGTGCCAGCTCTGTAGCATAGCGGATTAAGCTGCTGCCTGTAGCACTGGCATCCCATATGGGCACCAGTTGAGTCCTGGCTGTTCCAATTTTCAATTATGTTCCCTGTTAATGTGCAGAAAAAAGCAGCAGAAGATGGCCCAAGTCCTTGGACCACTGCAGTCACGTGGGAGGTCCGGATAAAGTTCCTGGCTCTTGCTTTCCACCTGGGCCAGCTCCAGCCATTGCTACCATTTGGGTAGTGAACCAGTTGATGGAAGATCTCTCCTTCTCTCTGTCTCTCCCTAAAAATATTTAATTGTATAGCTTTTATCATGAAAACAAATCAGTAAATGCTTATGTTTTACCTACTCGCACATCAAATGATAGTGTATCTCCCCATATTTTTTACTTTGTCATTTTAAAAGAAAATATTTGCACTGAACAGGCTGATTTTAACTCCTAATTACATAACCTAGCATCAGAACTCATAGAAACATATGGAAGGAGTGGATACATTGAGACAAGAAATCTGGCCTTCCCGATCAGTGACATTAGGGAGGGAAAGTGGTGACTGGAGAAAGTTCGGCACATGTGACTCAGCTTAGCCTCTGCAGACCCATTATAGCCTCTAAAGACTCATGGTTTTGAAAGTACTAATCACCAGTGGTGACGAAATTTCACTGCACCTTTGGTTACTTGCAATAAACCACATAGACCCACTGTGAATTCCACTGATGTGATGTAGTTAACACTCAACACAGTGCATGCAGGCAAAAGTGTGCGTATTATTAGGAGTGTGTGTGTGTGTGTGTGTGTGTGTGTGTGTAAGGAGAGAGAGAGACAGAGAGAAAGAGAGAGAGACAGAGACAGAGACAGACAGAGAGAGAGACTAAGAAAACAGCAGTGGTGGGGCTAGTGCTGTGGCATAGTGGGTAAAGCTGCCGGCTGCAGTGCCCACATCCCATATGGGTGCCGGTTCGAGTCCTGGATGCTCCAGTTCTGATCCAGTTCTTTGCTGTGGCCTGGGAAAGCAGTAGAAGATGGCCTAAGTCCTTGGACCCCTGCACCTGCATGGGAGATCAGGAAGAAGCTTCTGGCTCCTGGCTTCAGATGTGGCCATCTGGGGAGTGAACCAGCAGATGGAAGACCTCTCTCTTTCTCTATCTGTTTCTGCCTCTTTGTAACTCGCCTTTCAAATAAATAAGTAAATCTTTAAAAAAAAAGAGAGAAAACAGCAGTGTGTGATTTTCTGCTGTAACTCTTTGGACAGTGGCATTGCCATGTGCCAGAGCTCTTAGAAGGGCTACTTCCACCGTGCTTTCGTACTACTTCATTAAAAATCCGCTGTGGACTTGTTTTTGTTCCTTTCACTGAGGTGAACTCTGGGAGTGTAATGATTCTCATCCTTGGAAACCAGTGCATAATAGTTTAACCTAGGACTTGTGCTTCTGGGAATGTGCCTAAGCAGATGCCTGAATGAGGCACAAGGACCTATGGGAAAACATGTTCACTGCAGTCTTGGTGATATCTCTACCATGGAAATTACCTGAATGTCCATCAATGGAAGCTGAGTTAAACACATTTTATTATATGTTTTCCTGGGAGTTCTCTGTGGCCATTAAAAACTATAGAATTCTATATTCACAGACCCAGAATATTTTATAAATATTCTTTGGTGAAAGGAAAACAGACTCAGAAAGAGCATATGTAATTCTTTTCTGACATGTATCTACTTAGATACATAGGAAATAGTCCTCAAGTGAAATATCAAAATGCTGAAAATGGTAAAATCATAGATGATTTTAACTTTTCAAATAATTTTCAAATAATTTTCTACAATTAATTTTTTACAATTTAATTAAAATTAATTTAATTCAACCCAATCGATTTAATTAAATTAATTACAATTAATTTTCAACAATTAATTTTTTACAATTAATTTCTACTTTCAAATAATTTTCTACAATTAATATTAAATTATTCATATGATAACGAAAAGATAAAATTATTTTTCTTTTTTAAAGATTTATCTTATTGGGGAGCTGGTTCTGTGGCATAGTAGGTTAAGTATCTGCCTGAGGGGCCGGCATCCCATATGGGCACCAGTTTGAGTCTTGGCTGCTCCTCTTCTGATCCAGCTCCCTGCTGATGGCCTGGGAAGGCAGTGGAAGATGGTTCAAGTGCTTGTGTCTCTTTATCCACATGGGAGACTGAAAGGGTCAAGTGAAATAAATAGACTATATAGTATCTCTTTCTCAAGTGAAGCCATCTCTAATTGTGTAGAACAATTTTTTTTTTAATTTATTTGACAGGTAGAGTTATAGACAGTGAGAGAGAGAGAGAGGTTTTCCTTAAATGGTTCACTCCCCAAATGGCTGCTACGGCTGGCTCTGCACTGATCCAAAGCCAGGAGCCAGGTGCTTCCTCCTGGTCTTCCATGTGGGTGCAGAGGCCCAAGTACTCAGGCCATCCTCCTCTGCCCTCCCAGGCCACAGCAGAGAGCTGGACTGGAAGAGGGGCAGCCGGGACTAGAACCTGGCGCCCATTTGGGATGCTGGCGCTGCAGGCGGAGGTTTAACCAAGTGAGCCACGGCACCAGCCCCCAGAACAAATGTATTCTTCCAGCAGTACCCATTCTAAACACACGGCTTGTATGGATCCCTGGAAAATTTATTTTGGCCTTCTGATAAAAGTCTAGATGCCGAAGAAATAGCCAAAAAATACTTACATTTTCTCGAAATAGGTATTTCAGAGATGGAGACACATACACACACAGAAAGACGGAGAGAGCTCCGATCGATCTACTTCCTAAAGGAATATCTAGGTTTACTTGCTAAATGTTTACAGCAGTTAGGGCTGGGTCTGGGCCAGAGCAGAAACCAAGAGCCAACAGTGCAATCCAGAGCTTCACGTGAGTGACAAGAACCCAATTACCTGAGTCATCACCACCGCCTCACAGAGTGCTTTGGAGTCAGGAGGTCAGGATTGAATCTAAGACAAGGGTGTCTTAGCTGCTATGCTAAATACTCACTCCTCAAAAACACTTTCTTAAAGACAAAAATGACAAAAAGATGGAAGGAAAGAAAGAAGGAAGAAGAACAGAAAGGAGGGCAGGTTCTGGGAGAGTAGAGGTTGGCACAAGTGGAGTGACTGCCAGTACCACAGATTGCTTATTGATTGAGAACCACAGGGAAAATTCATGATCATAAAGAGAAGGGAAAATCCTAGAACTCCATGGCAAAACTAAGAGCAAACTAAAAACCCTTCGAAACAACAAAAGAAAGTCCATAATTTGCTATTAAACCATGGGTCAAAGATCCCAAGATACACTTCTTAAAAGACAGATAAATGGCCAACAAATATGGATATATATTTATATATATAAAATGATGCTAGTATATATGAAATATATGAAATACATATAATGATGTTTTATGTATATATGAAAAATGCTTAACATCATTAATCTCTGGGGAAATGCAAATTAAAACCACATGTGATATATCATCCTTGTTAGGGTGTTTATTATTAAAACAAAAACTCAAAACAAACAACAACAAAAAACAAAAGACAGCAAATATTCACATATTAACGAATATGTGAAAAAAAAGTCACAGGACACATACTATGTAATTCTACTTACAGAGTCATCTGAAATATTCAAACTCATTAAAGAAGTAAAGTGGTTGCCAAGGAATGTGGAGAGGGGAAAATGGGAGTTGTGCAATGAGGGTGAAGTTACATTTAAGGAAATTTCTAGAGATCTGCAGTGAAGCAGAAGGCATCTAGTTGATGATACTATAATATGCACTTGCTTTTTAAAAGATTTATTTATTTACTTGAAAAGTGGAGAGAAAGAAGAGAGGTCTTCCATCTGCTGATTTAATCCCTGGATGGCCACACTGGTCAGAGCTGTGCCAATCCAAAGCCAGGAGCCAGGAGCTTCTTCCAGATCTTCCATGTGGGTGCAGGAGCCCAAGGACTTGGGCCATCATCCACTGCTTTCCCAGGCCATAACAGAGAGCTGGATTGGAAGTAGGGCAGCCAGAACTCGAACCGCTGCCCATATGGGATGTGGGCACACTGCAGGTGGAGGTTTCACCTGTTGCTCCACAGCATCGACCCCATGTGCACTTTCTACATTCCATTTGGCGCAGTGAGTAAGAGGCCACTTGACAACTGCATTCTATATTGAAGTGCTGGGTTTGTGTTCCAGGTTTACTCCAGATTCCATCGTGCTGCTAATGCATATCTTGGGAGGCAGCAAGTGGTGGCTCAAGTAGTTGGGTCCTTTCCTTGCACATGAGAAACTCAGATCATACCTGGCTCCTGGCCTTGTCCTGGCCTAGCTCTGTAGGCATGGGGGTGGTGAACCAGTGTATGGGAGTTTTTTTTCTCTCTCTTCTTCCTCAAATAAATAAATAATAATAAACTAAACTAAACTAAAATATTTAAGAGAGTATACTTTATATTTTGATGTTACCCCAACAGAAACCAAGTTAAATTGAACAAGGCTCCCACTAATAGTTCTTAGAAGAAGAAAATGACAAGAACATTGATTTATATTCATTCATTCAATCAATAAATACTTATGGCATTTATACTCATGGACATTATATTCTAGTAGGGAGACAATTATAATGCAAAGAGTCTATAGAATTGTCAGATGGTTATGAGAACAGCTATGGATTACAATACAGCAGGTGACTAGAAACACTAGAAGTAGGGTGAGGGTTCCTATTTTATATGGGGTGACGAGGGCAGATGTCTGATAAAGCTGCATTGGTTAGTTGGTTTCCACAGTCAGCTTTGGATTGGCACTCAGATTCGGTGCAACGTCATACATCATTGAAGACAATGCGTGCAGTGTAAGAGCCTTTCCGGGTTCTGTGTATTAGATTATTGGCCCAAGGCAGTAACGTTGAGTAAATACCTGCCATCAAATAGTTGACTTGTTTTTTTTTCTTTCTGTTTCACTAGAAAAAAAACACATCAAATTTTTTTCATTAAATATTAAAAATTATTTTAGTTGATGTGAAACTTGGGTAATTTATGGCATGCTACACTTTCATTATCCCACTGTGGACCTATCTTCCAGCTGAGGTCAAAGGTGACCAGGCACCTGCTGGTGGATTCAGAAAGGTATCAACCATTACTATTTATAGCAGAAAGTTTATAATCTGTGATGAAAAACACATTGTTCTTTTCAGAGTTTTAAAAGTTTTTTTAAAATTACTATTAGAGAGAGTGCACTCCTATCCACTGGTTCACTCTCCCAATTCCTGCAACAGCAGATGCTTGGTGTGCTGAAGTCAGAAGCTGAGACTACATCCCAGGTCTTCCATGCGGGTGGTAGAGATCCGATTACTCAAGCCATCACCTGCTGCCTGCCAGGGTGCACATTAGCAGGAAGTTGGAATCAGACTTGAAGCCAAGTATTGTGATATGGGATGTGGGTGTCCCAACCAGTAACTTAACCTCTAGGCCAAATGCTTAGATGTAGGTCTTTGTTTCAATGCCTATGGTTTTTAGTTATAATAACCACCATGTATTGAGTTCCTCCTGTGGTCAAGGCACATTGCGTGTTCTGTTTCTAATTCCAATGGCTGTGTAGGAGGGTTGATTTTGATTCTTCTTTACTGGTATAACTTGTGGTGTCTGAGCCAGGATGAAGACCAAGCTGATCTGATTTTATAGCTCATGGGTCCCAGTAGAGTAGATAGTTTCTCAAGGAAAAATTGCTTAGGCTGCTAGTATCTGCTTTAAGTTCTGACCGGTGCATACTTCTTTGGCAGAATGATTGAGTTTGACTGCTATCCAGTTCAGGAAATCTATCAGTTTTGAATTCTGTCCCAAAGCATTTTAAACTTAAGGCAGACGTGGTGGTAAAAATGGAACATTTGAAAAAATACTCCTCCGCTTATTAATTTTAATTGCTTGCCAAGGTGGTTGGCTTGACACCATAGACTGGGTGTCTTCCTTCTTCCCAACTAACCTTCCCTGGAGATTTGGTTACTGCGTATTGGTCACCGCTTCTGTGCTAATTCTTCACTGGTCTCTCAACAGTGGACAGTGTAACCACGACTATTTTTAAACATCTTCTATGTAGTGAACAACATGTAGCATTTCCTCTGGAAATGAGCCCCTGGTTCCTGCCCTGAGCAATGCTTGCATAGTGCAAAGAAGTGGTTTTCAACAGTTTGAGAACCACAAGTCTTTTTAGAAATTTCTTTGAATTCTTTCTTGATGGCTGTGTACCTTTTTTCAAGAAACAAAGGTAAATAGAAACTCAACTAACGAGAAAGTGCCTGTGTGTTGATAGTACATGCTTTCCCTGACAAAGAATAACAAACATAGTTAATATGCAGTATGAGCAGATAGCTTTTTGGGTTTCCCTTTCAGTCCCCCAGACTGAGCATGAATTTGAGACCAATCATGGGAATTCACTGTAAATGTGTCTGTGTGCATTAGCTTTTTTCTTCTTTCTTTTTATTTTATGTAGTTGATATCTTATTGAATATAGCTGATCTCGATACAAACCAGGGTCTGACCTACAAGCTTCTCTGTAAAGGACCAGATTGCACATATTTAGGCTCCGAGGACCTTGCAACTAATCGTCATGAACGAGCAGCCACAGCATTGCTGTATTCCCATCAGATTTATCTACAAAGTCATGAGGCTGCCTTTTTGTGCTGATCCTTATGCTGTGCTGTTAATGAGAAACTATTATAGGTAATATCTGTTAGCTGTAGATCATATATCTGTTTAGTATGGTTCATTAGAATTCACTTATTTAGCAAAAGCCCGGTGACTCATGGTAACAAATTTATAAGATCATTACTCAAAGTCCAAGGCCAGTTGCTGGCATACTGCACAGTGGGTTTAGCCTCTGCCTGCGATGCCGGCATCCCACACAGGTGCTGGTTTGAGTCCTGGTTGCTCCATTTCCAATCCAGCTCTCAGCTGGAAAGCACAAGAAGATGGTCCAAGTCCTTGAGCCCCTCCATTCATGTGGGAAATCCAGATGTAGTTCCAGGCTCGTGGCTTTGGCCTGGCCCAGCCCTGGCATTTGTGGCCATTTGGGGAGTGAACCAGTGGATGGAAGACCTCTCTCTCCCTTCTCTCTGAAACCCTGCATTTTAAATCAATCAATCAATCAATAAATATTTTTTAAAAGTCCAAGGCATGAAATAACTACTCATTTTTCTTATGTAACATCTATTTATTTGGAGAGGAAATTAGTTCTCTTTGTACAGTATCTCATGTAAAATTTAAAAAATAATGTAACAATTAAGTTATTGATTATTAGCAATTTCTGAACTAGCAGCATCAGTCATTGCTATAATTGGCTACTGATTGGACCTTGTTTTCTAAGCCAGGGGAAAACAGGTACAGATACATATTCCTTGGTACTGAAAAATAAACAGAAGTTGAAGAGTAAGACGAGGGGAAAGTAACGCAGATCCAAGATCTGTTCTCAGGCTGAGAAGATCCAACTGCATCTCTACCGAGTGTCAAGTTCTCTTTCTCCACCTGAGAGTTCACCATCAAAGTGTCTCCAGCCTCTCTTGCTCCAGGGTGGGCCCTGGATTAGATGCTGCTGTGTTTAGCTTCCCACCCTCGTCACACATGTGTCTTAGAGCTCATGCCCTGGATTAGTGCTTTTGAAATGTGCCTCCAGTTGGTTTAAGTCTTCCATGGAAGCGATTCTGTAGTCAAAAACCTAAACAAACATGCCAACAAACAAAAGCAGGAAATGCTGTTAGTCAAACTTTACTGTGGGGTTTTTCAGAGCATGATATAGCCCATGCAGTGAAAATACACAAAATTTCCCATGTTTAGTTGAAATGCTCCGCCCCCCTCAACCCCACTCCAGCTTTTTAAATAGAAAAACCTTGGGATTACTGTGAATATAAAACCCTTTGGGAAATGCTGATAAAACCACCCTTCTCAGTGTTCTCCTGAGGATCTTAACCTCTCTGTATTGCCTTTGCCTCACAGACTGGCAGTCTATCACTGGTGTCTTAACCATGCTCCAGTATGAATGCCCAAGAATAAAAGCAGTGACCATGGAGACTATGTATGTGGCATTAGTTTGCCAGTAAGTTTCATTTTCACACTTTGAACTTTTGTACACTTTTTTTTTTTAAAGAATTGCTTATTTATTTGAAAGAGTTATGGAGAAAGAGAGAGAGAGAGAGAGAGAGAGAGAGAGAGAGAGAGAGAGAGAGAGACAAAGGTCTTCCATCCACTGGTTCACTCCCCAAATGGCTGCAGCAGCTGGAGCTGCACAGGATCTTCTTCCAGGTCTCTCACGCATGTGCAGGTGCCCACGGACTTGGGCCTTCTTCTACTGCTTTCCCAGGCCATAGCAGAGACTGGGTCAGAAGTTGAACAGCTAAGACTCAAACCAGCACCCATATAGGATGCCGGCACTGCAGACGGCGACTTTACCTGCTATGCCACAGCACCGGCCTCTGCACACCTTTTAAGGAATTCATTTGGATGAAAGTAACAATCTTGAACAAGCTTCCTGGAGAAGACTTATATTAAAAGCATATACAGATAGGTGTAAAATGTTCAGAGAAATGTGTATGCTCATTAGGATGATGTTGTTAAGATTGAAAAAAAAAGGAAATAAATTAACAACCCATTAATAGGGGAGCGGTGGTGTCTCAGAGAATATGATACTGGTTAGTAGCTTGGGCTTAGTGTCTAGCAGATGTAGGTTTCAATTTTCATTCTGTCCTCACTAAGACTCTAAGATTTGTGACTGTGAATAAATTACTTAGTCTCTTTAAGCCTCAATTTGCTCATCTGTAAAATCTGGATAATAATTCTACTTAACTCATATGGTTTTAAAGATCAAATGTGTTAATATGCTTTAGTGCTCTGTACTAAGTTCACACATTAAAAACACAAAATAAATCTACCATTAAATTTTGTAGAAAATTATGAAATGATATATGGATAGATATATGTACCTAAGGGGATGTTTGGAAGAAACATCAACAGTGATCAAGTGGTTAATTCTGGGTAGTGGGATTTAGGTGAACTTTACTTTAAAAAGCCTTTTCTATAATGTTTGAATTTTCAATAATCGTACTGTTACAGAAAAAGTGTAACACGTGAGGGATGGATACACAAATTTTCCTGATTTGTCCATTATACATCGTATACATGTATCAAAATATTACATTGTATTCCATAAATATGTACAATATTATGTTTCAATTAAGAGATAATTAAAAATACAATAGTATTTAAAAATATTTATTTATTTGAAATGCAGAGTTAAACAGAGAGAGAGAGAGTGAGAGAGGGAGACAGAGGGAGAGAGAGAAAGGGCTTCTATCCATTCATTCACTTCCCGAGTGGTTGCAACAGCTGGGGCTGGTCCAGTCCAACAGGCAGGAGTACTCCATCTGAGTCCCCTACATGGGTGGCAGGGGCTGAATCATTTGGGGTTCTTGCACTGTTTTCCTGGGCACAGTAACCTGGAGCTGGATCCGAAGCGGAATAGTCAGGACTTGAACCAGCAGCCTTATGGGATGTCAGCATCAGACAGTTCCTTAACCTGCTGTGCTACGACGCTGGTCCCCAGAAGAATCTTCATTTAGGAAAAAACCTAAGTATAATTTAAGAGATGTTGTTCTGGGAAAATGTTCCAAAAAATAATAATCAGAGCAACATTTCCTTTATTTTTAACCTTTAATAGTTATACCGTCTATGTACAATTGATTGATTATAATCACATGAATATGGCAAGCCATGATAGTCTTGTTTACTCCTCATTCTGGGTACAGTTCTAGATTGTATCTCCTGGATGGAACCCGTTCCCCTTTCTACTCTATCCTTGCTTCTAGATGGACTAGATAACTGGTTCTCACCAATGAAATGTGAATAAAGAATGCACGCCTCTTCCAGGTAGTAAGGAGTAGGCATGCCTTTCCCATGCTCTATTTTTGTTTTATCTTTTTTGTTTTTATTATGTACCTACTTTATTTATCTTTAAATTTTTATATTTACTTATTTGCATGCATTTCATAAATACAACTTTAGGAGCACAATAATTCTTCCCACCATATCCACACTTCCACCCACACTCCCACCCCTCTTGCTCTTCCCTCTCCTGTTTCCCAGTCTTGTTTTCTTAGTAATATCTATTTTAATTTAACTTCCTATACAGAATATTAATTCTATTATAGGTAAAGAGTTCAATACTTTGTATGAGAAAAGATAAAGAAAGAGGAAAAAAAGAAACAAAAACAAAACAACAAAAAGGGTGTTCCTCAGCAATCCAGACAAGGGCTGTTCAAAGTCATTGCATCTTTTTTTTTTAGATGTATTTATTTATTTATTTGAAAGTCAGAGTTACACAGGAGAGAAGGAGATGCAGAGAGAGAGAGAGAGAGAGAGAGAGAGAGAGAGTCCATCCGCTGGTTAACTCCTCAATTGGCTGCAACACTGATCTGAAGCTGGGAGCCATGAGCTTCTTCTGGGTCTCCCCCATGGGTGCAGGGGCCCAAGGACTTGGGTTATCTTCTACTGCTTTCCCAGGTCATAGCAGAGAGGAGTGGGGACTGGGAAAGTGGGGACTGGGACTCAAACTGGTGTCCATATGGGATGTTGGCATGGCAGGCAGTGGCTTTACCTGCTACACCACAGCACCAGGCCCAGCATCTTGAAGGTAACTTTACTTTTTTTTCAGGAACTTAATTATCTTTAAAGAGGAACCCAAGAATGAAACATCTTTTGTGAGCACTTAGACTTAATTATCATTTATTATACATAAGAATATTCTCCACTTAATACCCTAAAAGTTATGCTTTGAGATCAAGACTTACTATTAAGTCTCATAATACAACTCTTTGAGGACAGAGCTCCTGCATCCCATGCTCTCTTATTCTCCATCCTACAACTGGAAGAAAAAGACTCCGCGGACATACAGGATGCTGTTACTCAAAGTAGTTAGATTCCTGAGTCACCTGTTGAAGAAGAATTACCAAGAGAGACAACTCATTAGAAATATCTGTACTATGCTTGTGTTGTCTAATCTGAATGATGCAATTATATATCATCATAATAGGTCCACAAATGACCCTGTTTTATTGGATTAATTATATTATGTAACACCATTAATCTCAAACTATAGACCTGAGCATACACCTACTCCTTATTTTTTTTGTGCTCCCTTACTTTGAACTTATCCAAGTATGCTCATAAATCTAGGAGCAGAATTCCTGGATCAGTGTCAAACTGTTTTTCAGAGTGTTGTGTCAATTTCTAACAGCATGCGTAATGCACATTGTTCCATATCCCGGCTTCTAGAGTATCATTATCAGGGCTCTTCATTTTAGCAAGTTTAATGTGTGGAAAATGGGGTCACACATTGGTCTTTTAATTTCCATTTTCATGATCACAAGGCAGCTTAAGACAAGATATTTCTTGAGAAGATTAAGGAGAGGGAACTTGCATTACTGGAAGCTGATGTCAGTAAGGCTACTATAACTGAGACAGAAGGGTGCTGGGGAGAGATAGACAAATTAGCCAATGGAACAGAGAGAGAATCTGAAATAGTTTCACATATCTGTGGAGCTTTGGAATTTGGCAGACAGTGTGGGAAAGGCAGACCTATTCAAAACTTGACAGAAAATTTGATTATATAAAGAACAAATATGCCTTTGGATCCCCATTTCACACTATATACAGAAATTCACAATAGAAAGGTTAAAAATGGAAGTGATAACTCTCTGACTTTGGGAAAAGAAAGGATTTATTAGGGCACCAAAAGAACTACACCTTAAAATAAAGTAGGGACAAACTTGACTACAGTACAATTACATTTTTTGTTCATCAAAGACATAACAAAAATAGTGAAAATATATACTTCAAACTGAGAGGAAATTTTGCAATGCCTATGACAAAGGATTAGTAGGAAAAATATATGATGAATTCTTACATATTAGTAAGAAAAAGACAACTTACCTAGTAGAAAATTGGAAAATCACACAACCGTATGCTCTGCAAGGGAGGAATTATATGTATTGCATATTATATATGACAAAATGAAAAGTAATTTTTGTAGGTGCATCAAACTTCCAGACCAGAAAACTTAAAAAAAGAGAGATCACATATTGAGTTTCCTTTACACACACTCCTCATGCATCTGTTGGCTTCTGTCCATAATGAATCTTTTCATTTAAAAGTGGACTTTATCATTGACTCTATGATCACACATACATAAACAGTATCAATGTTGCAGAGTACTGGGGTTTGCAGGTGGAAATGTTGATGTTTACATGTGCACATGGATGCTTGTACGCTGATGCTGTTACACACTCATACACACTTACATTGATTCTGGACACACTAACTGAGCAGCTCCTTTGTGTCAGGTACTAGGTTCTGAGGAAACAGCAATGAAAAAGACAAAGAATTCTTGGAAGGAGACGGACAGTAAATAAATCAAAAAATAGAGTACTGTTATTTGTAAATGTTCTGAATGAAAATAGAGCAGCAAAGATAGATCAAATCCCACCAGGAGGGGTGAATGCATGCTTTTAAATTGGGTGACTTTTCACAGTGAGAAAGTAGTATTTGAGCAGAGAATAGAAGAAGCTAGAGTGAGCTATGTTATATCTGAAAAAGAGAATATCAGACAGAGGAAATACTAAGTGCAAAGGCTCTGAGGCAAGTGTACGACTGATAGGCCTCAGGAACAGGAGATGGTGCCATCGAGTGAATGGGAGAGGAGAGCATGGGCCATGGAGACACTTGTAAATTTGAAGACTTGGATTTAACCAGTAACAACGGGCAGCCATTATGGATTCTGAGGAGGGAGGTGATATGATGATCATTTGAAAGGAGTGGCAAATTAACTGAAAGAGAATAAGGGTGGCAGCATGGAGACCAGTTAAGAGGATATTGCTTGAAGCCATGAACCCAAATGAGAGAGAATGGTGGACTGGAATAGAATGGTTTAGGGAGGTGAGAATTGTTTGGAAAATGTTTTGGAGATACAAAGCCAGTGGTATCTGCTGACAGATCAGACATACCATCTCAGAGGAAGAAATTTATTGTGACTAATAGCCCTTAACTAATAACTGTTGGTCGATGTCCACACATTATCAGATTATCTCCACGCTACCCTAGGTTTCTATTGTCTTATAGGTAACTTAATTCTTCTCCACAAGAGCCCCTACTGTAGCTTTGACAAACCCAAAGTGAATAATTCATTCTGGGAATTTAAGAAATTAAATTTCAATACACAAAATAATGATTTAGCCACTGGCCAAATTTTCTATTCGACTGAAAATGGGAGAAAGCCATAGGGATATCTCCTGACTTTATGTTTCTCTGGTTTTTAAAAATTATCTGTTTTATCTTATTTTTTAAATTGGCAAATATATTGTATGTATTATCATAAGTAACATGAAGTTTTGAAGTATATATACATTGTAGAATGGCTAAATCTGGCTAAACAATGTATGTGTTACCTCACATGGCTTTTTTTTTGTGGTGAGAGTTCTTTACATCCACTTTCAGCTGTTTTTGAAAATACAGTACATACTTAACTTGTTTAACAGTAGATAATATGTCAACTTGTTGTACAATAGATAGTGCCACCTATCTAACTGAAGTTTTGTGTTCTTTGACAAAATCACACAAAAAAATCCTCTGTGAGCTCCCACCTCCACAACACCCTGCAACTGCCCAGCTGTTACTAGCTGCCGTTCTATTGTCTTCTATGAAATCCACTTTTTAGGCTCCATATATGAGTGAGATCATGTGGCATTTGTTATTCTGTGACTGGCTTATTTTAATGAAGATTACTGCCTCTAGGTTCATCCAAGTTATTAGATTTCCCCCATACTTAGGGCTGAATAGGATTCTGCTGTTTGTATATACCGCTTTTTCTCTATTCATTCATCTGTTGGTAGACACGTAGGTTGATTCCGTATCTTGCTCTTGTGAATAACATCATAAGAAAAATGGGGGTGTAAATATCTCTTCAGCATACTTAATTCTTTTCTTTTGTGTATACATTCAGTTGTGATGTTGTTGGATCATATGGTAATTCTGTTTTTAATTTTTTGAGGAACATAATGCTATTTTTCCATAATGATTTTCCTAGTTTACAGTATTGTGGCCAGAGTGGAACAAGCTCTCCTTGGTGTTTCTTGTTGTTTGGAAAATTATTCCCTCTAAAAGTTACTGGGCTTGGTCTTCCAGTTGGCATTTGTTTAAAGTTGCATTAAAACAATTTAATTAAAATATTAAATATTTGATTTGGTTAATCCTCTGCCTGTGGCGTCGGCATCCCATATGGTTGCCGGGTTCTAGTCCTGGCTGCCCCTCTTCCAGTCCAGCTCTCCGCTGTGGCCCAGGAAAGCAGTGGAGGATGGCTTGGGCCCCTGCACTTGCATGGGAGACCAGGAGGAAGCACCTGGCTCCTGGCTTCGGATCAGCGCAGTGCCAGCTGTAATGACCATTTGGGGAGTAAACCAACGGAAGGAAGATCTTTCTCTCTGTCTCTCTCTCTCACTGTCTCTAACTCTACCTGTCAAATAAAAAAAATAAAAATATTTTTTGTTACCAGTTTACATTCCCATCAACAGTATGTGAGGGTTTCCTCTTCTTCATATCCTTGCTGATGTTTCCTGTTTTATTTTGGTAATAGCCACCCTAACATACATGAGGTGATACTGCATTGTGGTTTTAACTTGCATTTCTCTGATGATTAGTGATATTGAGCATTTATTTTTCATGTACCTATTGCCATTTTCACGTTTTCTTTTTAGATATCTCTATTTTGATTCTTTGCCTATTTTTAAATTGGATTATTTGGTGTTTTTGTTTCTTTTTTGCTGTTGAGTTATTTCAGGTCTTTATATATTTTGCGTATTAACTCCTTGTCAGGTGTATATATCACAAATGTTTTCTATTATTTCTATCTGCTGGTTAATTCTCTAAATGGCTGCAATGACCAGGACAGGTTGAGGCCAAAACCAGGAGCGTGGCATTCCATCCAGGTCTCCCATGTGGATGGCAGGAACCCAAGTATTTGGACCATCCTCTGTGGTTTTCCCAGGCATGTTCTCAGGGAGCTGGATCAGAAGTGGAGTGGCCAGGACACAAACCAGTGCTCAGACTTGGGATGCTGGACTTGTGGCCAGTGGCTTAGCCCAATTGCTGTGCCATGAAATGTTTAAATTGATGTTAAAATAGTATTTGTATTGACCACAATTATGCAAACATATGTATACCAATGGAGGGTCACAAAAACATTTCAAATGAAAATTATCACAATGGTAAATCATATATATATATATATATATATATATATTTCTCAAAATAAGGTTGTTGCAGGACAATTTTTCAAAAGATTAAAAAAGGTGTTTATATTTGGGTGCCATAAAGCAAACATACACACATAGACATACTCAGAATACCTATTTAAATGTTCTGTAGGTACCTGAGGAGACTCAAATAAAGACACGGGGGCAACTTAACTAAGGGCAGGGGAGGGAAATGAGAAGAAAAGGAGCAGAGGGTGAGAAAGTCCAGAGTGGCAGCAGCGTCCCTTCCCCTCCCTTGGCATACAGGGGCACAGGAGGCTCCTGAGCTAAGGCTGTGGAAGCCGCATGTCTCAGGAGGTAGGTTGGCTGGACTGCAGTGACTGCTCCCACCTTGTTTCCTTCACACTGTCCTCCTGCCAGGCTGTGACATCTCCACAGCTGTGGGGCACCTCTGCACTGGAAGATCTGAATTTAGATTGGTGGCTGGAGAAGAAACAACCACATTTGTGCATGCGTTTGGTTTCATTGACACATTTAACCACAGGAGAGGGAAAAGGCCACAAGGTGTGGGGTTAATGTGAACAGAGCAAAGGAAGTTTTTTTTCTAATTAAAAAAAGCATCAGCATTGTAAAGACTTTCCACAGTTCCACACCCACCTTGAAAGTCCCCTGTCCCCACAGGAAGTGCGCTGACCATTGGAGGAATAAAAGAGGCACCTGAGGAGCCCCATCCTCACTCTCCCTGTGCAGCTCAGCAGGACCTCAGCCATGAGACGTCTGCTCCTGGTCCTCCTCGGCATCTGCTGTCTCACCACATCCATTGTGGAAGGTAAGCGGAGAAGCTCTGGATAAGAACAGGGATTTGAGGCAGGGGGCACCCATTTTGGGTTTTACTCAGTTTTTACATGGAATAAGCAGCTTTCTCAATTCTCCTGCTTTCCATGTACATTTTGGGAATGGGAATTTCCACTCTAGACTCCTGAGACAGGGAGAGAGTTTGGTTAGTATCTGGGCTCAGACTCTTCCTAATTTGGGGGACTTAGGGTAAGTGTCTTAACCACTCTGGGCCTATGCTTATCAGTCTAAAATCAAATATAATAACAGAGTTTCTAATTTGGGGTTAAAATTAAATAGACTTTATGACTGATTATTTAGTTGTGACTTATTTAATCGTATTAGATCTCCCTACAAATAATACATTTTGTTTGTTAGTTACAGAAAGGTGATGATGATTATAAATGCATTTATAGTTTTTACACATTAAACATTGATCTTGATAAATTCTCAAAATCTTTAGGAGTTCAGTTACAATGTGGGAATGAGCTAGATGATGTATATATTTTTTAAAAGCAAAATAAAAATGACTAGGCATCCATACCTCCATATCTGGAAAATCAATATTAGTTTTAAGTATGAAGAGGAGTCTACTATCATTGCTATGAATATTGTCATTTGTGATACGTTTTTCTTGACCTTGTAAGAGATCAGGTGATAGTGAATACTAACAGGTAGATCGACAGCTTCAACACAGTCAAACACAGTTGCAAGACACAGCCAGATGAGATTCAGCTTTACTTAACCTCACTCTGGCCAGAGTTAATTATAGACATACGTGTAATCTTGATTTGTAGACTTACTTAACTACAATATCATGACCTGATCATGCATCCTTGAGGGAGTCCATAAATAAAGGTGGCGAAATCTGGAACTTCTTGAAATTGTGGACAAAACCAAAAGATACTGGTGAAACCCAGTTTCAGACTACTAAATCAGGTCCCGTGTTGCCACGTGGCTAGCATTTTGCCGAGACAATAGGTGTGCTATGTGATACAGGTCCAGATGTGAGGGATGCCGAGGAGACCTGCAGATATTGTCTCAAATTTCCTACTGGAAGGAATTCTATAATTCCCACCTGGACTTAGCTTCTTATGGACCAAAATGGAACAAAACAATATCTGTGTTGATTCAACTTTACAGCCTGAACAAAGGTGATGTTTGAATGGCTAATACAGACACAGTAACATGGCTGAAAATAAAGAAATGTTTTGTTGTTTAGAATAATATAGAACTCTTTTGGTCTTGAGAGATTCTTCCCAAGGGGTAAAAATGCAGACCTGTGCCTTTTCCTGGGTTCGGGGATAGTTTAGCATTGGATAAGTAAACTGGCAGAGAGCTAGAGAGTCAAGAACCTGCAGACTGGCACTGAGGATGAGAAACGAGAGATGAGGAAAAGCAATGCTCCTGAGCGCTTTTCTCTAATGCCTTCTGATGGGATGATACAACTTGATCACCACTGGTGGCTACTTCAGATGCTTTTTAGCTGGAGATTCTCTGTGAAGCAAATGCCAGCGTCTCCAGCTAAGGAGAAAATCAGCACTTAGAAATGTTGATTAGATTTTGCTAAGCACTCGATATTATTAACTCCTCCAAGTTGTTTTGCTGCTTGCAATATAAGATCATTCCCCAAACTTAACTTTAATTCCCCTTGGGTCATTTCTATTGAGGATGAATACTTTAGCAGCTACTTCCTAAAATGAGAACACCTTTACTCAGTGAAAAGAAAGCTGCCCCCCTTCACTGGAGGTTGCCTTGCTGAAAGGAGTCTTCATTGCATGGTTCTTTTGTTCCTTCATTTTTAGCACTGTAGTACTTATAACTAATTCAAATGATCTTCTCTGCTTACCTGTTTATTGCCTACTTGAGGCATAGATGTGCTCCATGAAAACAGGATCAATGTTTGTATTAATTAGTGCTATAAATACTAGGGTCATAATAGGCATTCAATGAACAGCTGTTGCATAAATGAATGAATGAATGAATGCCATTGGGGCATCTGCTAGGCATCATTGGTGTACTGGTGAAA
This sequence comes from Sylvilagus floridanus, assembly GCA_949820135.1. Lineage (NCBI taxonomy): Eukaryota > Metazoa > Chordata > Mammalia > Lagomorpha > Leporidae > Sylvilagus > Sylvilagus floridanus. The sequence continues at coordinate 129,954,929 of OX463225.1, forward strand.
CTAAACGTAGATGGACAACACCTTGTTATTTTCTCTTACCATGAAGTTCCTGAAATAATACCATGATTTCAATTTTTTTAATTAGTCAAGCATGAAGTAAGAATCTATGATATGTAAGACACTGAGAATACCAATGTGAACCATCTCTTCTACAAGGAGCAATTGGACTTGTATTTGTACAGCATTGTTAGAATAATCTAACAGGCAATTGTTCTATGGAGCTTGATATTTGTTGATTGTATGCTTATTTGTCTGTTTTCCCCTCCAGGTGTGGGGAGTGAAGTTCCAGAAAAGAGTATCTGTGTCAGTCTGACTACCCAGCCACTGCCAGTGAACAGGATCAGGACCTACACCATCAAGGAGGGCCCCATGAAAGCAGTAATGTGAGTTTGAATCCCCAGTGCTGACTTGGTGAAGTACAGAAATACAGAAACACAGTTGATAAAAATGCTGCCCTCCTCAGGAAAAATAGGTCAACATATAGGAAAACCTCAACTTAACCAATAGCACTTTAGTTTTTCTTATTAATTGTGTCTCCCTGAAGCCCTATCAAATAATGATTCCTCTGAAAATGCAGTCACAAAATAAAGATTAGTCCTCCGTTCTAATTTTATTTAGTAGGGAACCAGGTGAATTCTGCACCTACTTCTGAGGACTGGGTTTTCAGATGGCTGACCTATGTCAGGACTTGCCCACACAGCCATGGTTAGGGGTAGACTTGAGAAGAGTGCGTGCTTAATTAGTTACTATAGCTCAAGGATACGGGTAAAAAGTAGCCTATGTGGTACTGTTTTCTTTCCAGGACCTCATATTTAGAAGCAGCAGTTCTTCCTAACACATTATTCCAAAATTTCTCCTCAAAAATTAAAATACTTTATCTTTAATAAAAATAATCAGATGAGTGCATTTGGTTTTGGAATGGAAGAATATATATCAATTAAGCTGGATGATGAGAAAAGGAGCCTGTCAGTTAGGGTGAACCAAGGAGTTTCCTAGAGGTATTTCTCCCTTGAGTTCAGATAGATGCCAGGAGAAAGGTGTTCATTTATGGTCCCATGGTTCTGAAAGATTATTTCTCCCCGTTGTTCTGCACAAGAACTCTTCACGTCTGGTCTGGCCTAAGGCCCTGAGGCTTAGAGAATGTGGCTGACTTTTCTGTCTTTCCCTTCCATTGCAGTTTTATTACCAAACGTGGCCTAAAAGTCTGTGCTGATCCACAAGCCAAGTGGGTGAAAGCAGCAATCAAAAGTGTGGGTAACAAGCCCAACACCAGAAGGAGCACCACCCAGACCCAGCCTACAGGAACCCAACAGTCCACCAGGAGAGCTGTGACCCTGACTGCATAGTGGCCCGTTACACCTTGTCCCCTCCCAGCCAACCAGCTCATTTCACTTTTTAAGCTTATGGACTTAGGCTATGCTCACTGTCTATGAAAGTGCTGTATGAATAAAATTATTTTCTTATATTTTTATACTTTAATGTTTTTCATATTCATTCTTAGAAACCCTTATTAATAAATATTTATTGTTAAGAATTGTTTCATGGTCTGTACACTCTACATTGGGAAAGGAAATATTTTATTTCTGTTCTAACTGTACCCCTCTTTGATAGTATCCATGATGGGAGAGATTTTTGCCAGTAGTTTATTATTGACAAAGGCTAAATTTATTTCCCTTAGGTTCTAGCTTCTAATGTATCCTTAAACATGAGTCATAAGTTAAGACTGTGACAACAGTTCATGAGCTATATCAATTTGTCTTCATAATAGAGTTTTATTTATAACATAAACAAAAATTAATCCAACTGTTACTGGGTTCCCATTTTGAAGCTCAACTACTTAAAAAATGGCTCCATACAGCAGGCCTTGTGGCGCATGGTTTTAGCTACCAATATGCTTCCCATATGGATTCAAGTTCTAGCTACTCTGCTTCTGGCTCAGCTTTCTGCTAATATGCCTGGAAGTCAGTAGATGATGGCCCAAGTGCTTGGGTTATTGTCACCCATGTGGGAGACTCAGATGGAGATACAAGTCCCTGGCTTTGGTATGGCACAGCCTTGGCTATTGAAGGCATTTGGGGAATAATCCATCAGATCAAAAGGAGAGAGAGAATCTTCCATCTGCTGGTTTACCCCCAAATGGCTGCAATGGCTGGGGCTGGGGGCCAGGCTGAAGCTGGAAGCCCAGAGTTTCTTTTAGAACTCCCATGAGGCTGCAGGGGCACAAGAGAAGACCTCTCTTTCTCTTTTTCTATCACTCTGTCGTAGAAATAAATAAAGAAACATTTAAAAAAGTACTTCACAGGGCTGGCCCTGTGGTGTCGCAGGTAAAGCTGCTACTTGCAGTGTCTGCATCCCATATGGGCACAGATTTGAGCCCCAGCTGCTCCACTTCCTATCCAGCTCTCTGTTATGGCTTGGGAAAGCAGTAGAAGATGGCCCAAGTGCTTGGGCTCCTGCACCCGCGAGGGAGACCCGGAAGAAACTTCTGGCTCCTGGCTTTGGATCGGCTCAGCTCCTGCCATTGCAGCCATCTGGGTAGTGAACCATCAGATGGAAGACCTCTCTCTCTCTCTCTCTCTCTCTCTCTCTCTCTCTCTTTCTGCCTCTCTAACTCTGCCTTTCAAACAAAAAATAAAAAAAGATACTTTACTTAAATTTGATTTCAAGCAAATTCAATTACCTCATTGTGTTGTACTTTGTTCTTCTGTTAAAGGAAAAAAGCAGAGAGGGCTTTTACTTCATTCAAGTCAGGCTTTACTGTCACTAAGCTTTTAATGTCCCAAACACTATTGCATTGAACATTTTTGATATGATCACAATTTGCAGTTAACTTTTAATGAAATGATCATCTGGTCCCTCAACACCCAAGCCTCATGCTTTCTTATATTCTCAGCAACAAATTGCTGATTTATTTCATGCTTGTGGTTCTAATAACCAAGTTGTGGATGATGGCATGCATCCTGTTTTGACACTAATGGGAAGAATGGACATAATCTTGATAGTTTTAAGTGCAGAGAGAAGTACTAGGTATTGTCTAGTCTTAAATGGCACTCAGCAATATCAAGACATTTTAGGAGGCTCTGACTCCTGTTGGAGTCAGCTTGTTTTACTGTTTTTTTTTCTTTAACAGGCAGAGTTAGTGAGAGAGAGAGAGAGACAGAGAGAAAGATCTTCCTTTCTGTTGGTTCACCCCCCAAATGGCTGCTACAGCCGGCGTTGTGGCCAGCACAGTGTGCCGATCTGAAGCCAGGAGACTGGTGTTTCCTCCTGGTCTCCTAGGAGGGTGCAGGGCCCAAGCACTTGGGCCATCCTCCACTGCCTTCCCAGGCCACAGCAAACAGCTGGACTGGAAGAGGAACAACCAGGACAGAACCCCAAGTGGGACTAGAACCCCGGGTGCTGGCACCACAGGTGGAAGATTAGCCTAATGAGCTGCGGCGCCGGCCAATGTTCTACTGTTCTTTTGGACAGGCAGAGTGGACAGTGAGAGAGAGAGAGACAGAGAGAAAGGTCTTCCTTTGCCATTGGTTCACCCTCCAATGGCCACTGCGGACGGCACACCGCGCTCATCCAATGGCAGGAGCCAGGTGCTAGGTGCTTTTCCTGGTCTCCCATGGGGTGCAGGGCCCAAGCACTTGGGCCATCCTCCACTGCACTCCCGGGCCACAGCAGAGGGCTGGCCTGGAAGAGGGGCAACCGGGACAGAATCCGGCGCCCCGACCGGGACTAGAACCCGGTGTGCTGGCGCCGCAAGGCGGAGGATTAGCCTGTTGAGCCACGGCGCCGGCCGTTCTACTGTTCTTATCATAACACTGGAAAACCAGAGTGGAAACCATTAAAAACTTACCTCCTAGCAAAAAGTGGAGCCACCTATCCTTTCTCATTGTTATTTGTTTATCATAATTTAAAAAAAGTATTTAATTTTTATTTATTTGAAAGGCAGAGTTAATTGTTTGAAAGAGAGGAGGAGGAGAAAGAGAAGGAGAAATATCAATCTTCCATCTATTGGTTCATTCCCCAAATGGTTGCAACTGCCATTGCTGGGCCAAGCAGAAGCCAGAAGTCTGGAGTTTCTCCCAGGTCTCCCATGTGGGTCCAGGAGTCCAGGAACTTGGGCCATCTTCCACTGCTTTCCCAAACTGGAAGCTGGGCCATCTTCCACTGCTTTCCCAAGCTGGAAGCTGGATCAGAAGTGGAGCAGACAGGTCTTGAACCGGTGCCTATATGGGGTTCTGGCATAACCTGCTATGCAACAATGCCAGCCCCCACGTCTATCATAATTTTCAAAGATGGTTTTAAAGAAAAATGAGCCCTTAGTAAATAAGAATAAATTTCTTGCTTTATAAAGAGTGACAAATAGCAAAGACACAAAAGGTGAGTGTAATTGTTTCCTGATTGAGCTAAGTCTGTACTTCTCAAATGTTTTCTGGACCCTAGGAATGTGTGGAAGGACATGGGCAACACCTGACTTTTTCACTCCATCAAGCTGCCCTCAGCTGCCCTCGGAAAGGGCTCAGTGTTGTTGAATAGTGAGCAGAACAAAGCCTCTATTCTCATGCAGCTCCCTTGCTGAATGACCAGAACCTTTCTTTCATCTACTTACTCAATGAATAAAGATAACCCACTGTGCACCTGACGCATTCCAGATGCTTTGCTGGAACAGAATGCAGTGGTGAAACCAGACACCTTGTCTCTGGGTTCTTACCTTCAGGAAGACCATTTCAACATCATGTGGTATGTGGGAAGATAGGGAAAGCAGAGAGTATGAACTTTGGGTTTACAGGAGAAAGTTCTCCAAGCCTTAGTGCATGGGGAGGGTCAGGACAGGCTTCTATGGAAATGGATTTCTGTTGAGTCCTGATAGATGTGGCAGTGTTTTCCCTAGGGCTTACCCTTCAGGCCAAGGGAACAAGCACATATGCAAAAGGTCTGTAGGTCATCACTCTGATGCACTAGGAAGTGAAAGTAGTTTAAGAGGACTGAGAGGCATAGGGAAGGTTAGAGAGCAGTGAGAGTGACAGCAAAATGTGAGATTAAATAGACAGAGGGATTGTCACTGAGGGGCTTGTCTTCCATACCAAGTAGTATGTAGAGTCCATTTTCCATATCTGAGGGGTCCTTACCCATGGGTTCTGCATCTGCTGATTCCTGCAAACACAAAGTGAAAATGTTAGGGAACAAACAAAATTGTGTCTGCACTGAGCATGCTCAGGCTTTTTTCCTGTCATTATTTTCTATCAATCAGTCTAACAACTATTTACATAGTGTGTACATTGTGATAGGTATTATAAGTCACCCAGGGATGGTCTAAAGTATACCAGAAGCTGTGTGTAGGTTAAGTGCAGATATTTGTCATTCTATATAAAGGATTTGATTTTCATATGGGGGAGGGCAGGGGTGGAGCTGATTTCTTATGGATTGCCAGGGATGACTGTACTTCGTTTTAAAGGCCATGGGAAATAACACCGGGTGCTGAGTGAAAGATGGGACATAGGAAACAGGACAGGAGCCAGTAAACCAATCAGGAGGTGGCTCTGGGCCTGGTGACTTTGGAAGATGGCTTGGCATGATTTAAATCATGTTTCCTTTACCTGCTTAACCAGGGAGCACTTTAGTTAGGTATGACTGCCTGACTGTATAGTGTGGCTCAGCTCTATATGTTAATTGCACTGAGTCAACTACTCTGTTCACCGATTTCCTTGACTTCAAGGAATCAGGACCAGAACAGGAGAAAATCAAATACTTATGGGAATTGCCCAATTCTTTGCATTATTTACAGGCTAAGCCAAGAATGGATTGGGGGGGGATCAGAGCTAATTTTTCCCAGGAAGTAAGAGGCAGGGTTAAACATTGATAAGTTTGGCATCAGTGGGTTCCAGAGGTTCACAGACCAAGCTTCTTCAATGTCTTGAATACTTTTTGAGTGTCTAGTTGTGTGGGAAGGAACTATTTGAAGGAATTGAGACTCTACTGACGTTTCAAGCTTGGGTGACTCATTAAGAAACAGCACAAGTGATAGCAATGATTTTAGTCTAATTTCCAGTATAGCCACTTATCATAAATCCCAAAGAGAATAAAAACCGTTATGAATAAGGAAGTGAGGAGAAGAATACACTGGAAAAATGAAAATCTGGTGTTCAGTCTGAATCCTCAAGTGATTCAAACAGAATCCTAGACTTCATTTTTATTCCCTTTTGACCGCTAATCCTTTCATAAGAATGAGGCAAAAATAGGATTGAATATCTGTGGCACTCTTTATGTCCCTCAGAGGGGGAAAAGGTGCACATAAATGGAATTCAGTATCCACTGCATGAGTCATCAGCGTTGTTCTAAAAGGAACTTGTCACTCAGCAGTGGGAGGCACAGAGGAGCAGGGAGATGAATTTGTAATGAGAGAAAGAGAAATGTGGTGGAAGAAAAGGGAATCAGAAGCCCAAGCATGGCTGAGAGGTGGAGTGTGCGGAGGGAGAGCTGTTCCTCCAATGCCCCCCAAAATTTCAACCCAACACAAGGGATGTTTGTTGATTTCCTGTTGTACTGTGTTGCCCAGAATGATTTCCTAGTCTATATAATCTGCTTCCTCCTGAAATTTGTGATTGCTCTTATGATGATGAAATTGCTGAATCAGATATTTGGAAAGAAGTTTCATTTGGTAGAATAAGAAAAAAAAAAAAGCCACATGGCCAGACTGAAAAGATCTTAATTAGAGCTACCAGATGCTGTGTGAAAAAAGACGACAAGGTGGTGGGGTGGGGTACTGGGGAGGAGGATGAGAGAGGTGAGTTTTATAACCCTGTGGGCAAAAGAGGGAGGGGCTGTCATGTGATCTCTCTCTCTCTCTCTCTCCCTGCTGCCCATGGGAGAGACTGGAGCCCAAGCACTTTTGCCGTCTTCTATTGCCTTCTCATGCTCATTAACAGGAAGCTGGGTGAGAAGTAGAATACCTGGGCTTGAACCATCACTCCAGGATGGGATGCCAGCATCTCAAGTGGCAGCTTAACCTGATGCAACACAATACCAATGCTAACTTGTGATTTCTTTTTAAACATCTAGGCCTTATGCCATTTATTTTATTCTTTCTCAAATCATATACATTTGTGAACTTCTCATGTTTCCAAAAGAGATCGAAAGTTCTTGGTAGTAGAAACTATGTCATATTAATTGCTGTCCCTCCCCTCCCCTCCCCTCCCCTCCCCTCCCCTCCCCTCCCCTCCCCTCCCCTCCCCTCCCCTCCCCTCCCCTTCCCTTCCCTTCCCTTCCCTTCCCTTCCCTTCCCTTCCCTTCCCTTCCCTTCCCTTCCCTTCCCTTCCCTTCCCTTTTTTTCTCTTAAGATTTATTTATTTATTTGAGGAGAGCGGAGTTACAGAGAGAGTGTGAGAGACTGATTTGGGAGGGGGGATATCTTCCGCTTCCCAGATGGCCATAATGGCAGGGGCTGGTTAAGGATGAAGCCAGGAGCCAGCTGCTTCTTCCCAGTCTCCCACGTGGGAGGCAGGGGCCCAAGCTCTGGGGCCATCTTCCACTGTTTTTTGCAGGCCATTTGTAAGGGGCTGGATTGGAAGCAGAGCAACCAAGACTCCAACTGGTGCCCATACTATGCTCTCGTTACAGGCAGCAGCTTTATCTGCTGCAGCACAATGCTGGCCCCAATTGCTGTGCTTTCTGTAACACCTGCAAAGGAGTTATCCATAGTTTGTGCTTAACATACGGACTCATGTAGTTGCTGAATTAGAGCTATTAAAAGGAGCATAAGGCACAGACGTTACCACTGAAGTCATTTAGAAGTGGTTGTGGAGATAACACCTACACAGGAGAATACGATAATAAAAGGTGAAGGTTACCGACGGCTGTCTATTTAATGGAATGGCCTGAGAATGATAGTACATTTCTTTCAAATCACTCCAGTTGTCTCACAGTGGCTGCCTGACTTTCTGTGTTGGATGAGAGCTTGAGATTACTCCCTGGCTCAGCAGAAAGAATGCTGTGATCAATTATTGATGTCTGCCTTGTGTAATAAGCTGGCTGGTGGTGGCCTGCATTTAGATCATGTGGTATTTCTGGTGTGGTCCATGGTGTATGAGGCTCAGGGAAGGTGCCTGTCACTGTGAGATGACTGGGTTGGTCAGTGAAGGTTTGTTGCATGGATAAAAATATTTCGACAGGGCCACCGAGGATGAGAAGGATTTATAAGCCAAAGCTAATTGGAGAAACAATTAAGTGAATGAGTGTGGAGATCGAAGAGATCAAGTTATTTTTGTTGATTATTTGATTGATTTACCGCTCTCATTAGGGCTATAATTTCCATGAAAGTAAATTCCCATGACTGTGTGCCAAGGCGGGCAGAGTACCTGGTACAATGCTCAGCAAATATGAATTAAATGAATGGGGCATAGGCCAGGAGATTTAAGGTTACAACTATGTAGGAACAAGGAATGGAATAGCAGTGAAAGACGAATGAAAATGTGACTTAGGCAGGCTTCTTGAGGCCGAAGAATGAAGTTTGTAGGTTTTGGAGTTGAACATTTTTTAGAGGACGACTTGAGTTTCATTGTGATGTCTGCGATATTGAGTAATTTGTCTCGCAGTTGAAATCATGTAGTTTATTTAGAACCATTTCCCATGGTTGACCTCATGGCAGGTTCTCATATCTGTGTCCACCCCAGGAGAAACTGCAGGTCACTATAGCCAGTAACCATCCACACAGCCTTGTGGAGCTGTTCAGCTGAGGCTGACCAACCTGGGTGCCTCAGGGGATCTATGCCACCAACAAGAAAGATTCTCATCTGTGGATGGCAGATCCAAGACAGGAGCAGAGAAACCTCCCCCCACCCCTCCCTCACTGGCACCGCTATAGTAGCTCAATTTGGAGAGCAGGTTCATTTTGTAATTCAGGGCAGTTGCATGAAAAGTTGTACTATTGGGCCTTGAGGCATGTCCACATTAAATGATTGGAGAGAAAAAGTGATTATTTATACATCCATGCCTTTAACTTTACAACTGAGCTAACTATTAGCTTGAGTATTTACTTTTTTATTATAAACAGAATAGACAAGCTATATAAAACTGATATAGTGTCATGATCATTTTCCTCATTTTTATGATTATTTTTCTCTTTGGTTGGGATTGGCTAAATTGTCATTCATTACTCCAATTTGGGGCATGTTTGAAAGAAATGTCCTTGGTCTTGAGGAATTAATTATTTAAAATTTTTACTAACGACAGCAGAGAAATCTAATGGCTAATTTGGCTACACCTCACTGAGACCAACGATCCTCGGATATTTGTCAAAGAAACTGTGCATTGTGTGTTTGTGTTATCATGCGCACATGATTGACTGTGAATATGCTATAGTTTATATTCCCTTTGTGAAATTCGTACCATTTAATAAAGATGACACTGGATGTGAACATAAACTTCACAAGTGAGGTGCTCAATGCAGTTGAACTGTTTCTTGATGTGAGTGCTGGCTACACAGGCATGTTCAGTTGATAAAAAGTTGCCTATTAGCTAACTTCCAAAATGTACACTTTTTTGGTGCGTGTATTATATTTCAGTAAAAAGTTGAAAGACATTCACTGCTTCAGTTTAGTCATCACACTTAAGACTGGAGTTTGTTAAGAACATAGGGCAGTCAAATCTGACATAATTGAATGGCAGTGTATTTTTCTCTTTTTTTAAGATTATTTATTTGAAAGTCAGAGTTACACAGAAGAGGGAGAGAGAGAGAGAGAGAGAGAGAGAGAGAGAGAGAGAGAGAGAGAGAGAAAGGTCTTCCATCTGCTGGTTCCCCAGTTGGCTGCAATGGCTGGAGCTGTGCTGATCCAAAGCCAGGCGCCAGGAGCCTTCTCCAGGTCTCCCACGTGGGTGCAGGGGCCTAAGGACTTGGGCCATCTTCTATTGCTTTCCCAGGCCATAGCAGAGAGCTGGATCGGAAGTGGAGCAGCCAGGACTAGAACCTGTGTCCATACGGGATGTCGGCACTGCAGGCCAGGGTATTACCCTGCTGTGCTGCAGCGCTGGCCCCGACAGTGCATTTTTCTAAAGGTTTATATATTTATTTGAAAGGCAGAGTTACAGAGGGAGGGAGAGGCAGAGGGATAGAAAGGACTTATACCATCTTCCATTGCCGTTCCAGTTACACGAACAGGAAAGTGGATAGAAAGAGTTGTGAGGACTTCAACAAGCCTTCTGATACAAGATGCCAGTTCCGCAAGGTGTGGCTTAACCTGCTGCATCCAATGCCAGTCGCTGGGACAGAGTTTCTCTTATTTGTTGGTTGAGAAAAGGTGCAGGAGAGACGCCACATACTCTGTGTCCCTGTCTACTGTTGCCAGTGGCCTCCACAGCAGACAGACCCTGAACTCTACTGGGAGAGGAAGCTTGGAGAATCTGGATGAGTCTTCTGCAAAAAACAAACACTTGGTTTTTGTAAAGATAGTGGCATTTGCTATTGCATTTTGTGAAGATATCCATTTGTTACTGCATTCACACAGGTGATGATGATTAATAGTATATCAACATCGCACAATTTTTCAAAGTGAATATGACTTAAATCAGCTATCTTCCTTCATTCTACCAAACCTAAATCTTCCACCTCTAAAATCATCCACTACTGGGGCAAGCATTGTGGCATAGCAGGTTAAACAGCCGCCTGCACCACCGGCATCCCGTATGGGCTCTGGTTCATGTCCCAGCTGCTCCAGCTCTGATCCAGCTCTCTGCTAATCCACGTAGGAAAGCAGCAGAAGATGGCCCAAGTGCTTGGGCCACCCATGTGGGAGACCTGGATGAAGCTCCTGGCTCCTGGTTTTGGCCTGGCCCAGCCCTGGCCATTGTGGTCATTTGGGGAGTGAACTAGCAGATGGAAGATCTCTCTCTCTCTCTCCTCCCCCATAACTATACCTTTCAAACAAATAAATAAATCTTAAAAAAAGAAACACCGTGCCAGCATTAGCTGTTTGATGACAGCTGGAGCTGGAAATCAATGTGTCCTGTACATTTACCCCTGGTCATTTTCCAGGCCCGTGGTTGAGCTGTGCTGACTAAGGAGGATTTGCCTCTCCACCGTTACACTTAGACTTTGGTGCCATATTCAGGTCATCAGAGTTTCAAACACAGAATGATCACCAGTGTCTCAAGGGGAAGCATAACCCAACAGTTACTGGTTTTGCTGGTAGTTAGTTCAACCCACTCTATCCGATTTCTGAGAAAACTGGAAGCCTGGCTAGAGGAAAGGATCACAAATCAACTAGAAAGTGTTTATGGATTGGCTCCACTGTCCAGCACACCCAGCACTTGGCCCTGTAGAAAATGGACTCTCGATATATGCAGGGGGAGCGTTCTGTTGAACAGACTTACTTCTGTATTTTCTACATATGAAAAGAATCACTATTCAATGCAGATATTGGAAGAGCACAGATAGAGAACCAGAGCCAGGATTTCTGCCTGGGAGTTTACGCTGGCTCTGTGGCCTGGGGTAAACTACTTCCTTCTCTTCGTCTCCGTGGTGAACATCCTAGCAATCCCTGCCCTTCCCACCTCATCTCAGCTGCTGTTAGCTGTGAAGCTTTAGCGGATCAGTGCAAGTGAGAAAGGACTGTTGGGAACAGGAGCATGTGGGGGTGTTTCTTATTTTCAGGGCTTCAAGAAAACACGCCACCACCATGTTACTGGGATCTTTTTATTTGGATGCAATTTTCCTTTGCTTGTTCATCTTGCTTCCAGCACTTGACAAGACAGAGAGAGAAACATTTTATTAGCTAGGAGGAAAAAGATTCCCAAACCCCAATCTTTCATCTGTACCTGCAATACTAGGGCCAGCATTAGGGTCTTAGGTTTAAGCGGCTGTCTGTGATGCCAGCATCCTATACAGGCATGGGTTCAGGTCTCAGATACTCGACTTCTTTTTTTAAAATTTTTTTCAACTTTTATTTAATAAATATAAATTTCCAAGGTACAACTTTTGAATTATAGAGGCTTTTTCTCTCATAACTCCCTCCCACCAGCAACCATCCCTTCTCCCATTCCCATCCCATTATTCATCAAGACTCATTTTCAATTATCTTTATATACAGATCAACTTAGTATATACTAAGTAATGACTTCAATAGACTGCACCCACAAAGACACACAAAGTAGAGAGCACTGTTTGAGTAGTAGTTTTACCATTAATTTGCATAGTACAACACATTAAGGACAGAGGCCCTACATGAGGAACAGGTATACAGTGACTCCCGTTGTTGATTTAACAATTGACACTCTTATTTATGATGTCAGTAATCACCCGAGGCTCTTGTCATGAGCTGCCAAGTCTATGGAAGCCTCTTGAGTTCACCAACTCTGATCTTATTTAGACAAGGCCAGACTTCTGATTCAGCGCCTTGCTAATGCACCTGGGAAAGCAACAGAAAATAGACCAAGTTCTTGGGTCTCTCTACCCACATGGGAGACCTGGAGGAAGTTCCAGGCTCTTGGCTCCTAGCTTCGGCTTGTCCCAGCCCTGGTCATTTCAGTCATTTGGGGAGTGAACCAGTGGATGGATGACCTCTCTCTGTCTCTCCTTTGTGTGTGATTATGCCTTTCAAATACATGAATAACTCTTCAATAAAAAAGAGTTCAGAAGTACAGAATCAGCTTTGTTCCCTGTAAACTATGGTTATGCTATGATGCAATTTTTCTTTTTTAAATATTTTAGGTGTGTGCCAAGCTACAGTCTGCAGTTGGGATTGGTTGGCTGCAGGAGGTTTACTCTCACCTCTAGCGGTAAACGTAGTGACGATTTCCAGTCTCTGATCCACCCTCTTCTTTCTCACGTTTTGGAGCTCAGGGGAGGAGATGGGGAGAATATTCTTTCTGGCCTTTTTGAGTGATAGGCATGAACCTTGCAGATTGCACCATCTCTGTCTGTTCTGAACTTAGCAAAAGGATAATCGTACCATGGGAGCTTAGCAATATTGTCCTGAGTGTGCTCTGGGGAGTGCCATGCTGCCACTGTCCTGGGGACTACTTTTCTCTTTTGTTCCTTTCTGTCTCCCTAACACGAACATGCTCAGAGTGTCCTGAGGTCACACCTGCACATTTGGAGGATTCCTAATATATAGAAGAAATTTAACAGCAAAAGCAATCTTTTGACATTGAGATGGGCTTAAATGTAAATAAGTATTTTATGCTTTTCTTGATTACATTTTGTGTGTTAAGCTTATGAGCAGAAAAGCAATTCAAAAAGGTGTAGCTATCCCCTGATTACACAAATAAATCACACAGATTTCTATGAAGAAGTAATATATTATGCTGCAGAAGAAGAAAGAGATTGTGATGAATTGGTGTCATCCATCTTATAGATTCCTACTCTTCTAATGTTGATGCTAAATTGGATTTATATGAGTGCACAGAATTTTTAATTTTCTGAAATGTGCTTATTTTTGATTATAGGATAATGGAGGCTGGCTTCTTTACTGGTTAGAACAGATGTGAAGGAACTCAATATTGCAGCCACATCTCATGTTTTTGCTAAATAAATCTTACTGATTATAAAAACTCAAGGGATTCAGAGTCATAAGTTCATTAACTCTGGTTTCAGAGAAGCAAAACAAACAGAACTTTGGTGGGGTCTAGTTGAAACACTGTCTTGGTGTATTGATTGTAGGACTTGGTACAGTGCCTATGGATCCATGGCATTGGGGTCGGACAGCTCTGGTCTCAAGTTCCAGCTTGGATAAACACTGGCTGTATGCATTTCCATAATGTGATAAATTTCCTGAACTTCATTGTCTTCCTCCATAAATACAAAGAACTAACGTACATGGTGCTTGTGGGAATCAAATAAGATATAGCGAAGAACAAAATAGATAAGAAGTAAGATCCTGTAATTATGGAACTTTCTTTCTAGATAGAATTATAGGGGGAACAACAAACATACACACATACACACACAACCCAGTCAAAATGCACCAGGAGGTGATAAATACTATAAAGAAAAGTAAAGCAGAGCAGCAGCATAGGGCAAATGTGGGGGGAAGGAGTAATGAGTGGTGTTCTCTTTTAAATATAATATGGGCTGAGATGTCTTCTCTGATAATATACAGGAGTTTTGAGTGAAGCAAAAGGGTGACTATGGGGGCCGGTGCTGTGGCACTGTGGCGCTGTGGGTTAATCCTCCACCTGCGGAGCTGGCATCCCATGTGGACACCAGTTCTAGTCCTGGATGCTCCTCTTCCAATCCAGCTCTCTGTATGGCCTGGGAAAGCAGTAAAAGATGGCCCAAGTGCTTGGGCCCCTACATCCATGTGGGAGACCTGGAAGAAACGCCTGGCTCCTGGCTTCAGATCAGCTCAGTTCTGGTTGTTGCAGCCATTTGGGGAGTGAATCAGAAGATGGAAGACCTTTCTCTCTGTATCTCCCTTTCACTGTCTATAACTCTACCTCTCAAATAAATATAAAATAAGATTAAATTTAAAAAAAGGGTGACTATGAAAACATCTTAAAGAATATTCTGGCCAGCGCTGTGGCTCACTTGGCTAATCCTCTGCCTGTGGCGCTGGCACCCCAGGTTCTAGTCTTAGTTGGGCTCCAGATTCTGTCCCTGTTGCTCCTCTTCCAGTCCAGCTCTCTGCTGTGGCCCGGGAAGGCAGTGGAGGATGGCCCAAGTGCTTGGGCCCTGCACCTGCATGGGAGACCTGGAGGTAGCACCTGGTTCCTGGCTTCGGAACGGGGCAGTGCGCCGGCTGCAGCGCGCCAGCCGTAGCAGCCATTTGGGGGTGAACCAACAGAAAAGGAAGACCTTTCTCTTGTTTCTCTCTCTCTCTGTCTAACTCTGCCTGTCAAAAAAAAAAAAAAAAAGAATATTCTTCTAGGTGGCTGATGCTGTGGTGTAGCGAGTAGAGCCACCACCTGCAGTGCTGGCATCCTATATGGGTGTTGATTTGAGTCCCAGCTGCTCCACTTCTGATCCAGCTCTCTGCTACGGCCTGGGAAAGCAATGGAAGGTGGCCCAAGTCCTTGGGCCCCTGCCCTCATGCGGGAGACCCAGAAGAAAATCCTGGATCCTGGCTTTGGATCGGCCACCTGCGGAGTGAACCATTGGATGGAAGACCTTTCTCTCTCTATCTCTGTCTCTGCCTCTCTGTAACTCCACCTTTCAAATAAATAAATAAGTAAATCTTTTAAAAAAAGAATAGCATTCTAGGCAGAGGAAGAATGTTGCAAGCAGGGGTATGGTTGATATATTGCAGAGTGGCAGGAAGGCCTGTGTGGTTGGGGCTGATGCGACAGGGCTGAAGAAGGGAACTCAGTGGGCTCAGAGAACAGAGCATACAGGACCTTTTTGGTCATGGGAGGACTTGGCAGAGTATTTGGAGTAGAAGAGGAGTCATCAGAGCTGTTTGAGTGTAGCCAAGATAAATTTTTTAAAAATATTTTTAAAGGATATTTCTGCTACATTTAATTGATTCCTTTATTTATTTATTTATTTATTTTATTTTTGACAGGCAGAGTGGACAGTGAGAGAGAGAGACAGAGAGAAAGGTCTTCCTTTGCCGTTGGTTCACCCTCCAATGGCCAGTGCGGCTGGCGCGCTGCGGCTGGTGCACCGCACTCATCCAATGGCAGGAGCCAGGTGCTTTTCCTGGTCTCCCATGGGGTGTAGGGCCCAAGCACTTGGGCCATCCTCCACTGCACTCCTGGGCCACAGCAGAGAGTTGGCCTGGAAGAGGGGCAACAGGAACAGAATCTGGCGCCCTGACCGGGACTAGAACCTGGTGTGCCGGTGCCACAAGGTGGAGGATTAGCCTGTTGAGCCACGGCGCTGGCCTATGAATTGATTCTAAGGGGTCAAAAGTATGGATAGAATTTCCAGTTAGGCTATTAAAATGATTTAGGCAAAAGATCAAAGAGGCTGGAGTGGTTAGCAGGAAAGGTGGCAAAAATGATCCCAACCATAAGTTTTAAAACATAGTTTAAATGACTTTGTTGAGGTATAATTTACATACAAGAACCACAATCATTTTATGCTATTTATTTACTTTTAAGTTTGATGGGGAGAAAGAGATAGAGATAGTGATAGAGATACAGATACAGATAGAAATGGAGAGAGAGAGATAGAATACTCCCATCAACTGGCTCCCTCCACAAAAGCCTACAATGGCCAGGGTAGGCCAGGCTGAAGTCAGAAGCCTGGAACTCAATCTGGGTGTTCCATAGGGGTGGCAGAAGCCCAACTCCTTGAACCATCACCTGTTTACCTCCCTGGCAGTATATGGCGGAAGCTGAATTGAGAATGGAGCGAAGACTCAAACCCAGGCACTGATACGGGATGCAAGTGTCTTCATCACTATTCCACCATATACCCACTACAATCAATTTTATTTATTTTTAAAATATCTATTTATTATTTGTTTGAAAGGCAGATTGACAGAAAAAGAGAGATGGAGGGAGGGAGGGAGGGAAGGAAGAAGTGAGGGAAGGGAGGGAGCGAGAGAGCAAGAGAGAGAGAGAGAGAGAGAGAGAGAGAGCAAGTTACATCTTTCATTACTTGGTTCACTCCGCAAATGCTTACAACAGCCAGGGCCAGGCTTGGCCAAAGCCTGGTTTGGGAAGTCCATCCAGATCTCCCACGTAGATGGCAGGAACCTGAGTACTTCGGCCACCATCTGCTGTCTCTCAGGAGCATTACCACGAAGCTGGATGGGAAGTACAGAGTAGCCAAGACTTGAACCAGGTAATCTGATATGGGATGTGCGCTTCCCAAGTACAGACTTACTATGCTGTGCCACATGCACACTGCCCCCATTTGTTTTAAATGTGCAATTAACATGTTCAGTACTTGTACAGCGTTGTGTGGTCATCACCACAATCTAGTTTTAGGACATTTCCATCTCCCCTAAAAGATTCCACATTCTCAGTTGCACTTAATTTCTTCTCCCACTCCCAGTCTGAGGCAAGCACTAGTCTACTTTCTGTCTTGATGGAATTGCTTTTCCTGGACATACAATGTTTTGAATCTTGCTCCTTTCACTTAGTGTTGTATGCTTTGAGTTCATCCACATTATTCCACGGGAGAGTTTCTGATTAGCATCCCATTGTGTGAACATACCACACGTTTATGCACCAATTGATGGACATTTGGATTGTCTTATTTTATGGCTAATATTCATATTAGCCATAAAGCTGCTAATGACTATTAGCTGTGACTAATAGTCACAGCTGCTGTGACTATTCATGAATAAGTCATTGTGTGAATTTATATTTTCACTCTTCTTGAATTGATACCTAGGAGTGGAATTGCTTGTTCTTACCCTATGTGTTCAACTTGTTAAGACAATGAAAAACTGCTTTGCAAAGAAACCTGATCATTTTTTTACCACCGTTAAATGATTATGCCACGTTCAGTTTCTCCATTGGCTTAGAAAAGCCAGTGAATGAAAGCCTGTATTAAGGAGCATGGGGGCTAGATCCATTGTGAGTGCAAAACGGTGGAGTTTATAAACAGACTTGTAGATGGGTTGGTAGATATGGTAGGAAGGAGTATGTGGGAGCTTACCTCTGATTGATGTTAATTTTTTCAATGTTATCAGTTAAGAATAAAAAGAAGGAGGGACTGGCATTGTGGCATGGTGGTAAAGCTGTTGCCTACAACACTAGCATCCCATATGGGAGCTGATTCGAGTCCCAGCTGCTCCACTTTTGATTCAGCTCCCTCTTAATGAACCTGGGAAAGCAACAGAAGATGGCCCAAGTGCTTGGGCCCCTGTCACTCATGTGAAAGACCCGATGAAGCTCCTGGTTCCTGGCTTTGGCCTGGCCTGGCCTGGTTGTTGTGGCCATTTGGGAGTGAGCCAGCGGATGGAAGATCTCTGTCTCTGTCTCTCTCTAACTCTGTCTTTCAAAATAAAAAAAAATAGATCTTTAAAAAAGGGATGAAAAGGAGGAGAGAAAGATATTGTTAGCTTAGAAAGAGAAGAAAGCAAGAAGTTGACATCTGGAGGAGTGGCAAAACTATTGAATATGAGAGAATATGAAGAAAGCAAAGTTGAGGAAGGATGTTTTTGGTGCATGCAAGGAAGTTAATAGTACTGGTTCATAGAATCTAAGCTGGGAAAGAAAGTAAGTTAGGTATGACCATCAATAAAAAGGTGGTAAAGTCAATATATTTGGGGTCATGATAGGGTTGAAGAATTGTTGGGATTTGGAGTACTGGAAAGAATTAAAAAAAAAAGATAGAGTGTACTGGCAGGGAGCCAAGGTGAATGATGAGTTGCCAGTCTATTATGATGATGGGCATGGCTATGGCGGTGAAGGGAGAAAATGTGGCAGAAGATCAATCCAGAACTTGAAAACAGTAGTCACCATGGGTATTGAAATCAGCAAGAATTATAGCAGTGGCAATGATGTAAGGCAAGCACTGGGAACTTAAATTCTGCAGAGATCTCCTACAAGGAGAGATATCTGAAAGATTTGTCACATGATCTTAGCTTCAAAATATCCATGTAGAGAAGGTCCGGGTAAAACAGAAACAGTGGCTTGGAAGCAGCAAGAAAATGCAAGGAGGCTACTTAATCTACCTCTGGGATGAGCTGTGTATGAAGTGCTGAGAAAATATGTCCATCAGGATCTCTTACAGAGCAGGTGCTCCAAGCAAGTTAGTTCCCTTTACATAATGAGAGCAGAGGTGTTAAAGCCTGAACATCTTTCTTTTGAAATTAATTGTCATTAATTGTTGTGGTGTGACGTTTGCAGTGCTCGAAATCCAGTTTTAAGGAACATTAATGTTCGGGTTTGTTGTCAATGGCAATCAATATGTTCGGGGACACAGTGAAACACCCCCCCCCCCACATGCACACACACGCACACACTCACACGTGCATGCATGCATATGCACACATGCACAGACATGTACACACACGCACATGCAAACCTTCAAGAACACTCACTAAGCAACTTCAAAAAATGTAATTTTCCCCCAGAATTACACGTCAGAGGCAAGATGATTGGCTGAAGTCAGTTTTCTTTCTGTGGCTGTAGACTTGTCTGCAAAGGGGCATAAAACCCCATGAATGAATAAAACCTCCTTTTTCTGATGTGTTCTGTAGTATCCCAGTTGTGATGTTGTCCCAGTAGACTGTTGTTGGTTCCTGACACTCACCTGTTAAAGCAGCATTGGAGCCTCTTGCAGAGCGGTTAGCCTAAGTATCTCTGCAATTGCTCCAGAGATCTTTCATAATTAACTATGAAAGTCCTGCTTTCATTGTGCTGTGGACTCCACTGCTGCAGGAGCTCATCATGCCCTCATGACATGCTGGTCTCCCAGGCCTGCAAGATCTTCTTTGGGCTCAGTACTGTTTTTCTTCTGCTTGTCCTGTCACCTTGTAGTGCAGTCCCTGGGAATTTGCCTGGACCCATGATATTCTTGGATGTAAAAATGAGAACGTTTACTCCTTACAGCTATGCTCACATGGGCCCCTCAGTGCTTAAGACTGTCTCATCTTTCAGTGAATCCACACAGTCCTATTATTCTAGCCTCTCAGGGCAGCTGAATTAAGACATGCTCCAAGCACTTGTTGTTATAAAGGATGTGTAAGTTGTGACATCCTTCCCACTCTGAGTCCCTGCTATGAAGCCTCTGCATGACAATTGCATGTCTTTTTCAATTTCGGATTCTGTTCCATGGTTCTGCAATTTTTCATTGCCCCTGACTTCAATGACAGCCTCTGTTCCAGAGCCCCAAAGAAAAGGATTCCTGTAGCAATTTCTGAATGCATCCCAATGATAGTTGAGGGTGTTGTATAGGTTTGTCATTCTTTCTCTCAATTTTAGCACTTTACTGCCTTAAGCTCACAGCCTTTGTCACAAGCTCATTGCCATTGTCACAAATTGCTGGATTCAAGCAGATGCTTGCTTAGGGTGTGTGTGTGGGGGGGGGCACTGCCTCCTTCACCAAAGGAGTGCACCTGTCCATATCCCAGTCTCTTCTGCTCTATTAGACTAGACAACAAAATTTGATCTAAGCACAAACTCATAAGATGATGCAAGAGCTTATACTTTGGGGATTTTGCAAAGAATTAGTAGAGTTTAGAAACATTCCATTTTCTAGCATTATTTGATTTAACTGGGATAAACCTTTATTATTTAGTTTTATATAAACCACAGATTCTTTTCAATCTTAGTTCTCATTTATCTTGCTCCCAGTTAGTTCTCTGTATTCCAATTCAACACTGTTCCTAAAGAGTATATGGTTTTTGGAGTATTGTTTTTTCTTGAAGGTACTTACACATTTATTTTCCTCCCCCAAGACATAATAGGTAAAATTATGATTGTAATAGTAAACCTAGATAATACACAAAAGTAAAAAAAATCTGTAATCTCACCATTATAAATTTCTTTTTTTTTTAACTTTTATTTAATAAACATAAATTTCCAAAGTACAGCTTGTGGATTACAGTGGCTTGTTGCCCCCTATAACTTCTCTCCCACCCACAACCATCCCGTCTCCTGCTCCCTTTCCCATCTCGTTCACATCAAGATTCATTTTCTTTTTCTTTTTTTTTTTTTTTGACAGGCAGAGTTAGAGTGAGAGAGAGAGACAGAGAGAAAGGTCTTCCTTCCGTTGGTTCACTCCCCAAATGGCAGCTACGGCCGGCCTGCTGCACCAATCCAAAGCCAGGAGCCAGGTGCTTCTTCCTGGTCTCCCATGCAAATGCAGGGCCCAAGGACTTGGGCTATCCTCCACTGCCTTCCTGGGCCACAGCAGAGAGCTGGACTGGAAGAGGAGCAACTGGGACAGATCCGACGCCCCAACTAGGACTAGAACCCAGAATGCCAGCGCCGCAGGTGGAGGATTAGCCAAGTGAGCCGCAGTGCTGGCTATGATTCATTTTCAATTATCTTTATATACAGAAGATCAATTTAGTATATACTAAGTAAATATTTCAACAGTTTGCACCCACACAGAAACACAAAGTATAAAGTACTGCTTGAGTGCTAGTTATACTGTTAATTCACATAGTGCAACACATTAAGGACAGAGATCCTACATGGGGAGTAAGTACACAGTGACTCCTGTTGTTGATTTAACAATTGACACTCTTATTTACCGCAACAGTAATCACCCTAGGCTCTTGTCATGAGCTGCCAAGGCTATGGAAGCCTTTAGAATTCATAGAATTGTTTCTGTTTCCATTTTGCTATTTCCCCATTCTCTGTGCTTTCTTAAAAATAGAATTGGGATTATATGTAATTTCATGTCTTATGTTAAACGTATGAAATAATATGATCAGAGGTTTCTTTAAGATAATATCACTGATTCATTTGATTGGATAAACAAAAAGACAAAATATAGTAAAATTATAGCTATATAAAGCATCTCCACTGGTGATAATTTTCTCTGGAGTAATCCTGGAAGCCTCTTTCAGAGATTGATTGCTTTGCAGTATACAGACACAAGACAATAAAAAACAATGAAACATAAAATGCGGGCTGACATTTTCAATTTCTGTCCTGCCTTGATGTAGTGGAAGCTTTTGCCTTCACTTCCGGAGAGCAAGTGGCCAGTAGCTATGATTAGTAGGCTCCATTATGATCCTGAGATGTTGGGAAAGGGGACAAATCACCAATGGCACTCAATAATTTTGATTTTAGTGAGATTTTTTAAGTCCGACCCAGCAGACACCTGAAAGTGATTCATGGGTGATTTGAACTAGATTGGCCAACTCTTATTTTGAAGGCGTAGAGAAAAGGTGATTCATGGTGACACGGTGGCCTATTTTATGTTTTTGAGAGCAGGTCAGTTCTGCTGCTATGTCATTGCTCTGGTGGGCTCTCCTTTCACATGTTCAGGGGACTCTTACTTCT
The DNA here is from genome assembly GCA_949820135.1 of Sylvilagus floridanus. Lineage (NCBI taxonomy): Eukaryota > Metazoa > Chordata > Mammalia > Lagomorpha > Leporidae > Sylvilagus > Sylvilagus floridanus. The sequence continues at coordinate 129,976,772 of OX463225.1, forward strand.
GAGCTATGGGAATCTTCTCCTGCTTTTGTGCATCACTGGGGGCCCAGATCTTCTGCTGGGGATTTAAGGCATCATTTGCATAGTGTGATCCTGTCCAGAGGAGCAATCCTGCTCAGTTGAATATCTAGGACCTAGGTCATGCCTCCTCCATAAGTCCTCTCCTTGTGACTCTAAAGCCTGTTTGCTCTTTCCTCTTTAAGATCCTATGGCACTCACCTAGCACTTACTATACAAAATGGTCTTGTTGCTTAAATTTCCAAGCATGCTTATAGGGCTTTATAAATGATGAATGCCATCATCTTTATCTTTAGACCAATTTTACACACTTTCCTCAAATAAACCAGCACACCAACTTGAAACTAAGATAGTCTTGTAGACACATAAAGGAGGCCCAGGTAATGTGAGTGGAATGAGGATGTAGGTTACACAGATTATACAGTAAGCAAGCGAACAAGCAAAAATATCATGTTATCCACATATTTTTTCTTCTACACTACATTGTAAGCATAAAAATAAGGTGTCTGTTATAATGATCTTTTGTCTATTTATACTAGTGTACAGCTAAGTGACTCATTTGATGGATGATAGCTCTGCTGTACATTGACCCAGTTCCAGGTACAATGAAGACATAAAAAGAAAATTAAAAAAAAAGTGAAAATTTCCAACAAAATGTTTCTTCTCAAGATGTTGGTTGGAAGAAAACATTCATGAAAGTGATTAATGAAGAAGTCTAAATAATGGATTCTTGTATCATCTCTTTGTTAGTACCTCAAGGCAAGTTCAAATCAGTTCATGAAGTTTTGTTGCACTTTTAGAAATCGCTGTTTATGAGGCTCTGGTGATGTAGAGAATAAGACATGATTGTGGACACTTAGATGAGTTCTTGGAATTTCTTAGCAGGTGGTCATGCTACATAGGTACAGATATGAATACAGATATACAAGAACTATTTTCTTCAATGTAATACTCATTTTTGAAGGAGGTACCTGAGGAGGTGTCTTGGTTGGAGAAAGGAAAGATGTAAGGTATGATGGAAATGAGCTGTATCCTCTCAAGTCAGGAAGCTCATAAAAACAAAACAGCCAAATCAAACCAAAGCTATGCTACTCTTGAGCCTTTAACTAAGGAGCTAGTTGAAGCAGTTTGCTGCATACAGACCTTTGTTAAAACACGAAGGCTCATGCTGTTTGGGCAGTTCTTGTCTAGGACACAGATATACAGAATCATCTAAACTAAACCCCTTTTGAAAGTGAAAGGGGACTCTACTAATACTTATGCTGTGCACTAAGGAGGGCTAAAGCTGGAGATAGGGCTACCCTCATCTTACAAACTATCCAAGAGACTGACAAGAATCAGAGGGCTAATAAAACACAAAGAAACTGCTGATACCTCTGTTAAATGGAATACCATGTATCATCTTCCCAAAAGTAGCTTCTTCTCCAATTGCATTGTGTGAAAGAATTTCCTCAGAATAATTTCACAAACTCATTTGCTTTTCCAGAGCTCACCTTTTGCAAATTCCATTTGTGGAGGCTTTACTGTTCCCAGATCTGGAGTTATCAATGTTTACTTGCTCTTAGGCTGGTGGGAAAGGAGCTAAAAATATGGTGAATATCAGATGCCAACGACACAGTAATAATGGGGTGTTTCTTTGTACAATGTGTTTATTCTCTGGGTTATGGTGAGGTGTGGATATATATATATATATATGTATATATGGACTTTTTAAAAGAATTATTTATTTATTTGAAAGTCAGAGTTACACAGATAGAGGGGAGGGAGAGAGAGAGAGAGAGAGAGAGAGAGAGAGAGAGAGAGAGAGAGAGAAAGAGAAAGAGAGAGAGGTCTTCCATCTGATAGTTCACTCCCCAGTTGGCCTCAATGGCTGGAGTTGCACCAATCCAAAGCCAGGAGCTTCTTCTGGGTCTCCCACATGGGTGCAGGGGCCCAAGGACTTGGGCCATCTTCTACTGCTTTCCCAGTAGCAGAGAGCTGGGTTGGAAGTGGAGCAGCTGGGTCTTGAACCAGCGCCCATATGGGATGCCAGCGCTTCAGACCAGAGCACCACAGCGCCAGCCCCTATATATGGACTTTTTAATATACACATGCATGGCGGGCAGGGAGAGTCAATCTGCTGATTCATTACTCAAATTTCTGCAATGGCTAGAATTCAGTTCATGTCTTCCATGTGGGTAGGAGGAATTCCAATTTTTGAACTATCACCTGCTGCTTCCTTGGTTCTGCATTATCAGAAAGCAGGAATCAGGAACTGGAGGTAGCTATTGAGCCCAGACAGTGCAGTATGGTATGTGGGCCTCTTAACTGCTATGTTAAATGTCAGTCTCTGAATTCATGTGGTTTCTCCGTTATTCTTTTTACAAAATAGTACATATATACTTATTGTAGATAATTTTTAAAATAGAAAAATATACAGAAGAAAATAGAATCATCTGTACAACAATCACCTAGAGAGAAAATATTTTTGTGCATTTCCAGATGTGTATTTCAGATAGCTGAGATTATACTATATATGCAATTTTCCTTCCTTTTCCTACCTATTATTATACAACTTTAACTGAGTTGTTGTACATATTCATTAATGATGATACCTAATGTTTATGGGTCCCAATATATGAAGGAAGTTCAAACAGTTCATGAAAAATAGAATTAAAAGATATAATTTTGGTGCAAAAATATTTTGAAAACCTATGCATAATTTTTCATAATATGTATTTTATATGAGCTTCTTGAAGACTCCCTATATCATGCAATTTAACCCATGTGACAGTTCTATGAGGTAAGCATTTTTTTGCATTTCCTTTTTTCTTGATTTTAAATATTTATTAATATAAAGAGAATAGATTTTATGTATTTCACAGGTGCAATTCTAAGAGGATGATCATATTTTTCTCCCCCTCTTCCTTCCTCCATTAATCCCTCCTCCTTCATTACCTTTTTAGTCTTTTTTTAATTTTTGTAAAAACATAATCTCAATCCACTCTATAATCACATGCTTAATATATCACTATCCATAATATTCAATAAGTAAAAAGTAGAAAGACAACAATTCCATAGGAGTATAAACAACAGGGAAAAATAGCCATCAAATCACAAGATGTGCATTTCATTTTTATACATTTTTTGTATTATATATTAATTACTACATATCAGTGAAAAGGTATGATATTTGTCTTTTTGGGACTGGTTTATTTCACTAATCATAGTGGTTTCCAGTTATACCAATTTTGTTGCAAAAGACAGGATTTCATTCTTTTTTAAGCTGTGTAGTATTCCATAGTGTATATATACCACATTTTCTTTATCTAGCAATCAACTCATGGGCATCTGGATGATTGCATATCTTAGCTATTGTGAATTGAACAGCAATAAGCATGGGAATACAGATAACTCTTTCACATGCTGACTTCGTTTCCTTTGGGTAAATTCCCAGGAGTGGGATGTCAGGGTCATATCATACTGTCCTCCATAATGGTTGTACTAGTTTACATGCCTGCCAACCGTGTATTAGGGTAACTTTTCCTGCACATTCTAGCCAGCATTTATTATTTTTTGATTTTTGTATTATAGCCCTCCTCAATGTGTTTAAGTGAAACCTCATTGTGGTTTTTATTTGCATCTCCCTGATGGCTAGTGATCCTGAGTATTTTTTTCATGTGTCTCTTGGTCATTTGTATTTCATCCTTTGAAAAATCGGTAAACGCTTTTATTAATCCATTTTGCAGGCAAAGAAACTGGCTAAAGATTGGTGGGAGAACTTGCTCAAGTGTGAACAGCTCATTACAGAACATGGGAATGAACTAACACTGAGCTACACCAAGGCTGAGCTACAGTTAGCTGCTTGACCAATAAGCTGTGCTATAATAATCAGGTTTGGTTATTAAAACAAAAACCAGTCTAAATGCTTCTCACTATGAAATAGTTTAATATGGGGGCATAATGCTTATGCCATTTCAATACATACCTCCCACTGGAAGGGAGTAATGGTTAGAAGGCCCATGGATTTAGAAACATGAATGTCGCAGTGAGGTCATTACTGCTGAGTTCAGCTACCCTAGCACCTATGAGCTGCTTCTTTTTGGGTATACCCAAGCACGTGCCTAGATCTGCCCCTTTCCCCACTTTTACAAAGATCAGTTTATTTATTTGAAAGGTAGAGCTACAGACAGAGAGGGAGAGGGAGGTCTTCCATCCATTGATTCACTCCCCAAATGGCCACAAAGGTTTGGGCTGGGCTAGGTAGAAGCCAGGAGCCTGGAGCTTCTTCTGGGTCTCCTATGTATGTGCAGAGGACCAAGGAGTTGGGCCTTTTCTGCTGCTTTCCCAGACCATTAGCAGGTAGCTGGACTGGAAATGGAACAGCCAGGCCATGAACCAGTGCCCATAGGGGATTCCAGCATTGCAGGTGGTGGCTTAACCTGCTATGCCACAATGTAGGCTTCACTTGCCTAGAACTTAGACCAGAAGCAATGATCTGCCCTTTTCTTCCATCTTGTGAACTAAAAAGTACCACCAATCATGTCTAAATAGACCCTGTGCCAAGGGAATCTGAGAAATGTGGTTTCCAGGCTCTCAGACACACTGTATAGGGACAAGCTTAGGGGACAGGAATGGCACAGAGCATCCACAGGGCACAATAGGCTCCCAGGTTATGAGACAAAAAATCATTTGCTTATTTTCCCCACTACTGTACACTTTGATCATTTCCTGGCCCATGGCTACTCATTTCACTGGCTTGTGTCCATATCTGTGTGCATCTTAGCCACTCATCTGATTTCAGTTTTCCCTGGGGGCCTCTGTGAGCTGGCAGATGGTGTCCTGCTCCCCTGCTGTCTGCCCTTCCAATGCTTACTATCTGCATGGCCACTTGGAGGCAGCACCTTTCTACTCCACTGCAGCTGGTGCCCACAGGGCAGTGCTGGCTTGTGTCCCCAAGGGAGGTCTCCTCTGGCTCCCAAGCTGCAGACCCCCAGGCTCCATCCCTCTCTGTGAACCCAACTGAGGTTTTCCACCAAGTGAAGAGTGCTCTACACCGAGTCTTCTACCTCCTCTCTGGCCTCTATATCTCATTTATGGAAACTGCATTTTGGGAGCCTGTGGGAAAATCTCTTCTCCCTAGGGGCAGGCTGACCTATGGGCTGGGGAGGAAGCCAGACCCCCCCTTGTCTATCATCCCCTCACCTCTATCCCTTGGTGTCAATCTCATAAACTCTTTCCCTGATGCAAGGTTTCCAGTTAACTGCTAAATCTGACACTTCATGACACATGTGGTTATTGTTAGACACCTTAGGTTCAAAACACTTTTGCAATGTGGTACAATGAAAATGTTAGATATCACTCTTTGGGTACATTCCTTCCTAAGAGTAGATCATTAAAGCAGAGTGAGCATGTAAATGTTGTGATCCATATTGGCAAGCTGCTTTCAAAAGGATATACCACTTTGTACTCCTACCACCCAGTGACAGTACCTGTGTTTATAGCCTAATTCACCGCACCCTACACTGAATGGAATATTATCCATCCAGCTCCCCCATCTGTGTACTTCAAAAAGACAATAGAAAGTCTTTGTACTTTAAAAAGACATCTGTGTACTTCAAAAAGCCAACAGAAAAAAGTAAAATTAAAATAATATGTATATATTTCATGAACTGTTTGAAGGCTTCTTGTGTGTGTGGGGCTGTATTGTGTGTATATATATGTGGGCAGTCATTCATGGAAAATGTTAATTATGAAAGAACTATGCACGGGTTTCAAAATGGTTTACATCAAAGTAAGCCTATTTTTTAAATGCCGTTTTCCATGACCTTTTTGAAGTACCCATGTACGTTTCCCTCTGACTGCTTTGCTCACAGTATTAAAATGAATCTTGCCCCAATCCTCTCTCTAATATGTATCCTTAAGATTCCAAAACAATGAACATTCGAAAAATGTGAGGAAGGAAATACCCCAGGCATATTTGTCTAGTTAATTGTGATCACTGAATTGTTCATTGACTGCAAAGTATTCTGAAGGAATGCATCACTAGGGAGTGGGTTTAGCTGTGAGTGACCAGAAATCCAAAGCCACAGAGGTTTAAACTAGATGGACTCCACAAGACCTCACCCCTTGGCAACAAAATCAGGAGTTAATCAGACCAGAGCTGGATGAAATCCATGCAATTCAGGTTTTCTCCACTTTTCATTCCCAAGTTTGTAACCACATTCCATCCAGCAGGAGGGAGAAGAGGAAAGACAACGTATGCTTCTTCCTTTGAAGACATTTTTCATCAGTTGCACATATGACCTCCAGAAGGTATTCATCTAGGAAAGCTCAGCTACCATGAAGCGTGGGGCGTGCAGTCTTTATTCCAAGTGATCAATTGTTAACAAAAAATCAGAAGAATTAAGTGAAGAATAGTAGAAAGGAACAAATAGAAGTCTTTCTCCCAGAGGCATGTAAGCCTAACATATGATGTCTCTTCTCAAATCACTCATAATCTATTGCATTTCGTGTAATGCCTATGTTTCTTTTTTACATACTACACACAATCGTGTGGATAATATCCCATGTGACTCCTTTCTTTTAATTACAGCCTGCTTTCCCTTTGACGTAGGTTATGGTTTCAGAGATCCTTCAGACTCAATTTTGGACTTCAGACAGCTGTAACTTTTCATGCTTTGTGTTTTCCCCCCTCGCCTAGCCTCTCTGTCTGGCCATTAATGGAATTGAGAACAAACACTGAAGTGCAGCTGGTGAGTTGTGAGCCTGGAATTTGTTTCATATCCTTTCTTTGACAAAAGAAAAATGAAAATGTACTCAAACTCCAGGAAGCAGAGAAAAAAAATCTCAGAGAAAAAGGAAGAAAGACAGTTGGTCTCCATGATAAGTATCTCTAACTACTTATACAATGAATATAAGCTCCCTCACCCAAATGGAAAAAAAAATCTAATTTGGACTGCCTAGGGAACTTTAATGGAAAGATATACATCAGTGGGCTAAGGGAAGTTTACAGAGGCACAATTTATCACGATATTTTGTATCACTTGTACATCTCATCAACTGCACAGGCAGCAAGAAATTATGATAAGTTCAAAATACTGGCCTGATAAGTGAAGACTGTTATACAAGCATTATGCATTAGCAAGATTAAGCAAAGAACAGGTATTAGTATGATCAATAGGTCAATAAATCAATAGATCCCAGAAGTCACAAATCATCCATGAGCATTGGCAAATGGTCTTTTTGATACCCAGTTGGTTGCAGAAACTTTCTTATTTAGTTTTTATTTCCAGCTTTCTCACCTGACCCACATTTGCTTGTAGTACATCTTATTTAGGAAATTCTTTGTATTCAAAAATATTTTATTTTCATAAAAGGAACAAATTTCATATATACAGTTTGAAGAACAAATGATACTTCCCACATAGCCTCTCTCCTTCCCTTCCCTCCACCTTCCTTTCTTTTTTTAAAATTTTTGTAATGACATACTTTTAACTTACTCTATAGACACAGGCTTAACCCTCCACTGAATAAAGAATTCAACAAGCAGTAAGTAGAAAAAACCACTGAGGAAACATTTTCTAAATGAAGCAATTTGTGTATGGTTGATACTCAATTCATATGTATTGATTGATTGATGACTTTTGTCAGAGGATTGTATGTTCTAAAGAAATCTGTGCACAATTTCACATCAGTCATGATGGCTGTAGAAAACAGAGGAAAAAAAAAAACCAAAATAGCCAGTGTTGGTGAGGATATGGATAAACTGGAACTCTTGCACATTGCTGGTGGGAACAGCTGTAGAAAGCAATTTGGCAGTTCTTCAAAGAGCTAAATACAGACTTATATGACCGTACACCTCCACTCCGAAAAATAATGGAGAGTAAAGCTCAGACACTTACGTGCCAATGTTCACTGCACCATTATTTACAATAGCCAAAAAGGAGAAAATAACCTAAGTATCCAGCAACAGGTGAATGAAGAAATAAACTTTGGTATACAAATGGAATATTATTCATCTATAAAAAGGAATAGCATTCTAACACATGATACAATGTGGATGACCCTTGAAAACATGATGCTAAGTGAAATAAGCCAGACATAATAGGAAAAAATATTGTAGGATTCCATTTTCATGCACTATCTAGAGTAGGCAACTTCAGAGAGACAGAAAGTGGAGTAGGGTTACGAGGGGTTGAGGGGACGAGGGAATGGGAAGTTACTTAATGGGTGCAGGGTTTCTGTTTGGGGTGGTGAAAAAGTTATGGAAAAAGACAGTGGTTGTGGTTACATAATACTATAAATGTAATTAGTGCCACCAAAGAGTACACCTAAAAATGTTTGAAATGCCCAATTTTTTCATATATGTTTTACTGAATTAAAAAAATCATTTATTTTGATTTTTCAAATTTAATGGTATTACATTTCATAGTTTACAAAGGATTATCATGATACCTCATTTAATCCTGATGACCCCACGAGGTTGGCAGAATATTTACTATTACTTACATCCTCCCACTCTCCCTCCTGCCACCTTGATTTAATGATGATAAACCTGAAGCTGAGAGAATCCACATCCTAAGTCGCAGAGCCCAGGTCCTTAGACATGGTGCTCAGGTTGTGAGTGCTAGTTCTTTAAGGGGTCCAATCCCTGAATATTCTTCCCAGGTCAGTTGATATACAGCTGCCACTAACCTGAAATGCTGCCATGGCTCTTTTTTTTTTTTTTTTTTTGACAGGCAGAGTGGACAGTGAGAGAGAGAGAGAGACAGAGAGAAAGGTCTTCCTTTGCCATTGGTTCACCCTCCAATGGCTGCTGCAGCCGGCATGCTGTGGCCGGCGCACCTTGTTGATGTGATGGCAGGAGCCAGGTGCTTCTCCTAGTCTCCCATGGGGTGCAGGGCCCAAGCACTTGGGCCATCCTCCACTGCACTCCCAGGCCACAGCAGAGAGCTGGCCTGGAAAAGGGGCAACCAGGACAGAATCCAGTGCCCCGACCAGGACTAGAATCCGGTGTGCTGGTGCCACAGGAGGAGGATTAGCCTATTGGCTCTTTAGACATTGGTTATGGTTGGCCTACACCCCACATCTATGTTGGGTACTTGAAAATCTGACTGAATAGTTAAGAGTATATAAATTTAGCCTAATTAGGCTTGAGAAGAAATTTAATTTATACCTTCAGAGTTCAAGCTACTCTGTTCAAGAAGATGAAGTTGTCCAAGATGTGCCAAAAATCAATTATTTATCTAAAGTAGATCCAATGACTCCCAAAGCTGGGGCAAAAGGTGAGTCATCCTGGGAACTGTTGATCAGGGTGCAGGTCACTGAAACTCAGTGGAAACCAATTCTTCCTCTTTTAATTCTCCCAACTGTGGAGAGAAGAAGCAAGGTAGGAACCGTTTTCCACACTTTCCAGTGGAGGGAAATTAAGTGCCGGTTCGGAGTCATACAATCAGAGGGAGCAAAGATGGAAATAGGACTCAGGTGTCCTGACTTGTAGGCCAAACTCTTCCCACTGTGTTGCTGCTGAGGGCTTCCAACAGCCCCGTGTTCAATGCCCAGGGAATACCAGGCAGTAGACTGCTGCTACTATTCTAAGTGTCAGGGGAGGGGGGTGGAGGCAGTCAGGGTGGAGTGAGGCATTGCCATCCTGGACACAGAGGCCTTTTTGATGGCTTATGCCATTACAGCTGGCATAAACAAGACATAGCTGAAGATTAAATGTTCTGAACATTATTAGTCCATGAGATTTCTTGATGCTTTCTCCCAGAATTCTGTCTTATTTACATTCCCCATCAACTTCTATTAATCAAGCTCATAAAATGTTCGTGAATAATTGTCCTTTTCCTAATCCACTCTTTGGGGAGCAAATATTCTCTTATGCACTTTAGAAAGGGAAAAAAAGTTCAATCCCCAAGAAACAACTCTGCTGAACTTTTCCTGTACTGAATTAAGTTACCAACTTGTCCCAGTCTGCCAAAGACTTTTCTAAGCTAAAAATCTGAGGTCCTTTCCCAATCCAGGGTAAAAAGGGGTGGTTTGTCACCCTCTCATGACCCCAGTTTTTTCTTCTCCTTAAGAAAAAGATTTATTTATTTATTTGAAAGGCAGACTTACACACACACACACACAGAGAGGGAAAGAGAGAGAGAAAGAGACTTTTCATCTGCTGGTTCATGTCCCAAATACCCTCACCAGTCAGGGCTGTGCCAGGCTGAATCCAGGAGCCTGGAACTCCATCCGGATCTCCTGTGTGAGTAGCAGTGGCCCAAGTACCGGGATCATGTTCAACTGATGTCCCAGTCCCATTAGCAGGAAGCTGCATCAGAACTGCAGCAAGAGCTGAGACTCAACCGCTGGCTCTCATATGGGATACCTGCAGCTCAGGCAGCCGCTGAACTCCCTGTGCCACAGCTCTGACCCCGACCCCAATTTCCTACACCAGCTCTCCTCCCCGAGTCCATAGCTCTTTCACTTTTACATTTAGTATTAGCTTTTGAAAAATTGATTCTGCTGGGGGGTGGAGTGAGGGATTCATCACAGCAAATTGGAATCCCAGGAGGTAGCACTGGGCGGAGGACCGTGGGGACTTCCAAGGCTCTCCCCGTGCAGGCATGCTTGCGCTGGTCAGAAGGAATTCCCTTTCTCTGCCTCTTGGGGGTAATGCATCAGACCCTGCAAAATGCTTTGTTTGCGCTGGAAAGGCACTTTGTGACTTGATCTGCATTGAACAAAGGCAGAGGGATTGGGCACTGGTCTGCAGGACAAGGAAAACTCAAGAAGGTGGTATGGCTGGCAGAGGTGAGAGGAGGAGTTGTTGGTGCTACTCACTGTCACTACTGGCAGGAAACAAGGACTAACCCATCAAATTGTTACTATTTTGAGCGTAGAATATTCTAGTACAGTCAGGCAGGGAGCAATTACCTATCAGGCAGGGAGCAATTACCTACAAGGTCATTCTGTGAAGTGAGGTAGCCGACAAGATTCAGCACAAACCAGTTTGTTCTTCCTTTCTCTTGACGAAGTAGGTTTTGATGACTTTGGCTGGCTGGCTCCTGCAGCAGGCTGGTGAGGCGCCTGCCAGCCCAGAGGTCAAAGCCTCCTTCCCGCACTGTCCCCATCTCTTTTAGGACAAAGAATTCGCTGTCCATGGTTAGATCGGCTGCCTCTCTGATCTGTCACCTAGTATTTACTGCGCCGGATTTGTTGTTGCAGGGCGTGACTACCTGACAGCTCCAGGAGGGGGAGAGCCTAGCAGCTTTTCAGCTTTCAGTGTCTGCCCGCGAGGTTCACCCAGGGAGAAGATGAATTCACAGCACGTGCGCATCGGGCTTACATAAGCTGCGAACAGCGGCGCTGCGTTGAGAACCCGGAGACGCGCGGGCTGGCGGCGCCTCAGTGCAACGCTGTGCAGATGCGAGCGTGGAGGGCAGTGTGCTACTCCTTGCTTGCAGAGGTGCAGGGCTGTCGTGCCGCAATGCAGAGGCCTCTGGGAGCCCAGCGGTGGAGGAAGGAGTTTCAAGCTTCCAAGGGTGGTGCTGGGATGCAAAGCCCTAATTTGGCAGTACTCAGAGGGCGGGGATGGGGCTGGCGGGGAGAGCCGCCTAACTGGGGCTTGTGGGTTACAATGGGTAGGGTATCCAGTGTGGGGGGTTGCTAAAGGAACAGGGACTGGGGAGGCCAGAGACCTTGGAGCTGAATTGGAGGGGGCAGGGATTCAAGTCGCAGGCCCCTTAACTAATTAGTTGGACAGTTTCTCTCTATGGAGTTCTTTTCTGTTTGCTTAGGCCATTCCTTCCTCTCCCCCAAATCCTTTCTTGTTTACAATCACAGCCAGACTCCTCCTTCATTGAACATCTCCAAACCCCAGCCTATGGCTGCCATGCCAGCACCTGGTAATTATCAGCTCTCCTTCCACGGGCTGCCGGGATCGTGGGGTTGGGGATGCTCAGGAGTGCAGCTGAGTGCGCACCTCCATCCTGCGGCACCTGCCCATGTAAGTGCGCAGTTGCAGTCCTGCAATATTCATTGAAGCTTATTTTGCTTCAAGAATTGGGCTTGGTCCTTCAGGGCATGTGGCTGCCCTCTGTGGCTTGAAGAAATAGGACAACGGCCCAGATAAATAAAGCTTCCCACTGGACACCTTAAGGGACATGTGCAGGGCTGTCTGCTTTATTTCTCCAGGCTCGGATGCCCAGCACCTCTTTCCTTCCGGCTAATTTTCTGCTTTGGAGGAACATGGTGTGGATTTGTCTGGTCTCTGCATATCTGCAGGTTTTCTATAGGGCAAAGGCTATAGGTTCATCTCCACCTCTTCCCAACGTCAGTACATTCCCTTCTTGATCTGGGAGAGAAAGCTTTCCTTTAACATCAGACAGATCTGGGTATAGATCTTGACACTGCTACCTGCATGCTTTGTGATACTGGGCAAATCACTTCACTCAGCCATCGCTTGTCTCATCCGTGAAGCAGGACTTAGGTAAAAAGCGGTTAAGACTGTGGGCCCTGGAGTTAAACTGCCTGGGCTTGAATGTAGAATCTGTCACTTACTAACTATGTGGTTTGGGTAAATGTCTTAAACTTTCAGTGCCTAGCACCTAGCTCATAAATCTGCTTTAATGAATAAATTAATATGTTAATGCATAGATTATTTTCTGATGATAGCAGGCATAGTTGTATCACAAAGATTCCATGAGATGTAAGTCAGGCAACGTACATAAAACCACCTGAAAGATAAATAAGAATATATGTAAAAATATCCTTTCCTTGCTTAAAGCCAGAAACATAATATAGATAGGTAAGTTTATCTTCTTTTTCCACTTTTACGAAAATAGAAATTAAAGATAATAGTGAATGATAATTAATATGATTTAACAGCTGTCAACATTAAATCAAAAAGTTAAAGTACAATTTTCAACAAAGTAAAATCATGACTCACATACAAATGGAATATGAGTAAAACTGAAAAATTCTATTTAACCCATTAATTAGTTAGGGAATGAGTAAGAGGCTAAAATGAGTTCAGAGGAGACTTGAAGAACAAGAACACATGTACCAACACAGAGTCAGGAATGCAGCAATGAATTTGTTAAACGATACAAAACTGGTTAGTAGCCTATGGTGCACTGAAGTATAATATGTGGAGTTAATATTTTTATAAAAATTTATTTATTTATTTGAAAGAGTTACAGAATGAGGGAGAGACAGAGAGATGTTCCAACTGCTGGTTCACTCCCTGGGCTGGGCCAGACTGAAGGCAGGAGCCAGGAGCTGCTTCTGGTTTTCTACATGGGTGGCAGGGGCCCAAGTACCTGGGCCATCTTCTGCTGCTTTTCTAGGCCCTTGGTAGGGAGCTGAACTGGAAGTGGAGCAGCCAGGGCATGAACCAGTGCCCACATGGGATGCCTGTGCTGCAGGCGGCAGCTTTACCCACTATGCCACAATGCCAGCCCCTGGCATCAATCTTTTTACAGGGTGGAAATTAATCAAATTTCTGCAAGATAAAATCTAATTGTGTATTTACAGACAAGAATCATCTGCTTTACTATCAGCTTCCCAAAACTTCTATTCCTTCAGGGTTGTGAAATTATCCCATGGATAACAATTGTTGAAGATTCTCACCTGATACATACATACACATTAGATACATACACGGACAAACTTACTGGCCAGTGCCCATCCCTTTACCAAAAGGGATGCTAACAGAGTCCCCCATAATTAAATAGAAACCAAACAATAATGTCTTATGGAGCTGGAGATAGCGGCACTTTATTTGTGGAAAGTATTTACACTTGCTGTTTTGACTGTATCCAGTGAGGCAAATCTGCTTTTCTGATGTTACCTTATCTAACACCTTGTATTCCTAGGATGAAGACCCAGGTCCTTAAAACGAGGGAGATTTATAGCAATCGCTGGAGTGACAGCTGGTACCAGAGGTTGTATTCAGGGACTCTGTGGCCACTTCTCTGCCAGAAGCAGTGCAGTCTTGAAAGCAAAACTGTGCCCACATAGAATAGGAAATGCAAGCGGCTGGCCTGATCAAGACCCCTGTAGGTTGCTCAGTGCTAATCGAGTAGCTCTCTCCTCTGACTTCTTCCTGACTTCAGTCCCCAAGCTGAATGTATATTCACACATTCAGTCTCCATCATGAGTAGCAGAAAGTCTCTGCGTTTTCAAACTACATTGGGTATAATCATTAGGCTCGTGCAGCTGCTGGGAGTTAGCATGATTAAAACTAGCACCGAGTAAGATGTGTTACTCAAAGCACAGTCTGAGAGTCCCCTAAACCACACAGTGTGAGTGTCACCCCCACACTGATGGGAGTAGGACATCAGCGGGCCAAAGGCATCCTGTCCTCCATAAGAGGAGAGACCAGCCATTTCCTCTTGGCCCTGTGAGGAGTGAGGATGGAGAAACGGCGGGCAGAGGAGGTCTTTACAAAGTTAAAAGAAAAATGCACAGGATGAGAACACTGCATGGATTTTCTATTTTTTGTACCAGACTCACCTTTTAATTCAATTTTCCAGGAACCTTTGGAAATCTCTTTCTACAGCGACTCTGCTTTTCCATACTGGGCAATAAGCTTAAATCAACCACAATGCTCCTCTAATTCCTCATGAGACTGGAGGGATCAGGAAGAAGTGAGGGAAACATAATGGAATAAATCAAACATGATTTTATTCATGGACAGGCAAGGAGATTTCTTCCTGCTTGGGCCACCTAATTAAGTCTAATTAATGATAACTGATTGCAGAGGGAGTTCAGAGCCTATTTTCAGTAGTCATTACCCAAAGTCAGCAATCAAAATGCAGATGAGCTCTCTTTGCCTTACCCCAGGAGAACAGGGCTTCCTGAAGGAGAAAATGGCTGGTGGACGCTTCTCGCGGCTCCTGGGCCCCCAGTGGCCGCTAGGAGGCGGTAGGGGGACGCAGGCTCAGCAGGCCATGTTGGTTTCTGAACCGGTGCCACCTGTGTCGACTGCCTGCTCTCTTCTCACACTGCTGGGGCGGAGGCAGGGGCCCAGGAGTCTTGCTTCTTCCTCCTTTGTCCCAGCGTGAACAAGGAGTGGCGGGGTTTCCCCAGAGGACACCAGAACTTGAGAATTTGTAACCAGAGAGGGCGCTGCAGGGCACTGCTGTTTGGCAAGGTGGCAGATCCACTCTCATTTTGACCTTCAGTAATTAGAGTAATTAGAGCCTTCTCATCTAACTCAACAAAGGAGATATGGGGCAGTTTGGGACGGAATTAGAAATCACACACCAGGAGATGTGAACTCAGCGGGAGGAGCCCCCTCGCCCCCCAGCCCAAATGGAAGAATGTGGATCCACTGGAGGCAGACACGCACCGTCCCCCATCTGCAATTGTTTTACACAGAAAAACGACTCCTAACCAACCCCTGAAACAAACAAATCCACCTAAGATGAAATTGCCAGGGCACCTCCTTCCCTGACAAGAATAATAAATTAACCTTGGGTTGCCGCAGATGCTGGGGCATCGCTCAGGCTGCTTCCAGCCCATCCCGGGAGAGCCCCCACTGCCCCTCCCTCCCTTCCATGCCAGCCACTAAATTTAGCTCTCCCAGCATGTGCACTGTCTATATTTAGTGCCCCAAAGTCAGAGTTCAGTGTGCAATTCATCAAGCCATCAGTCATCGCTCCTCCCAAGCGACACACAGGAAAATCCATCCAAAAGACACACTTGCTGCCCTCTGGGAGTGGGAGTCACTCTACAAACAAGGAATTCACTGAGCCAGAGAGGTTTTCTCCTCACCCTGGTGTGCCAGGAGTACTTGAGGGTGCCAGGTCCTGAGCCGGGAGCCAGGAGCCAGGGCTCTGGGAGTGGCTTCCAAGAGCAGAAGCAGAGGGCATGCTTTGCTTGAGCTCATGTACCTGCTGGAGGTATTCAGCTCTGTACCTGCTGAATTGGCAGGCAATGGGTGTGGACTTCAAGGCTTATGCATAGATACTGCTTCCGGATGGGAGCTTGCCTTGAGACCACTGCAGCAAGTCAGGAGCTACTTCACTGCACATGTTATTTCCTCTGCGCACTCTTACAGAAGCTTTCATGTGCAAACAGATCACTTGGGATGTTGGTAAAATGCAATGTCCCAGGTAATAGGTTTGGGCTGGGACCTCCTCCAAGCCAAACAAGCTCCAGGAACTTCCCATGCTGTGGACTGTGGTCCGGCGTTAAATCCCAAGGGTGCCAGGCTCTATTCTCTTGAGGGCATTGGCCTTGCAGGCTGCATAGTTAGTGCTCAATAAACACTGCTAATGTGAGAATATGTTAGGCTCTGACTCCTCTGGAACATCACCTAACACACCTCTGTTTCCCATTTGGTTCATTAAAAAAGCAACCACTAAAATGCATACGATTTTATTAAGATATCTTAAGTTTAATTTTCACAATCACCTCATGAGTGTTTATTATTATAATAGTTATTTTTAAGTATTTTAAATAGAAGAAAACTGAGAGGACTTAGACGATTTATGAAACATTTTCACAACGCTCCAAAGGATGGAGTCAAGAATCAACACTGGGGGGCCAGCACCGTGGCATAGTAGGCTAGGCCTCCCCCTGCAGTACCGGTATCCCATATGGGTGCTGGTTCCTGTCCCAGCTGCTCCACTTCCAATCCAGCTCCCTGCTAATGCACCTGGGGAAGCAGCAGAAGATGGCCCAAGTACTTGAATCCCTCCCCACCCACATGGAAGACCCAGAGGACATTCTGGGATCCTAGCTTAGGCCTGGCCCTGGCCCTGCTGTTGTGGCCATTTGGGGAGTGAACCAGCAGATGAAAGATCGCTCTCTTTCTGCCTACTTCCCATCTTTCTTCTCTGTCATCCTGTCTTTCAAATAGATAATAAATAAATAATAAAAACAATCTTTTAAAAAAATCAAGCTTAGGTTTTCTGGGTTAAAGGCCCAGTCATAGTAAGAGTCAGATCTGGAGTGTCCATGAGCAAGAATGGGAAAGCATGCCCCTCCAGGGCCCGGCCTAAGGGGGAGGCTACTTTTACTCTTGTTCTTCTAGGATTATCCATATATCTTCTTTATTTGTTTATTTGATAGGGAGGGAGAAAGAGAAAGAGAGAGAGAGGCAGAGAGCGAGCTCCCTTCTGCTGATTCATTCCCCACGTGCCTGCAATAACTAGTGCTGGGCCAAGTTGAAACCAGGCACTGAAAACTCAGTCCAGGTCTGCTGTGTTGGCGGAAGGAACCCCACTGCTTGAGCCACTCCCTGCTGCCTCTGGGAGTGTGCCTTAGCAGGAATCTGCAGTGGTGGTGAGTGCAACCGCGAATAGGGCCCAGCGACTCTGATATGAAATGTGGCTGTCCCAAGTGTCAGCTTAGGCCATTGCCGCGGCTCAATAGGTTAATCCTCCGCCTTGCGGCGCCGGCACACCGGGTTCTAGTCCCGGTCGGGGCGCCGGATTCTGTCCTGGTTGCCCCTCTTCCAGGCCAGCTCTCTGCTGTGGCCCGGGAGTGCAGTGGAGGAAGGCCCAGGTCTTTGGACCCTGCACCCCATGGGAGACCAGGAGAAACACCTGGCTCCTGGCTTTGGATCAGCACTGCGCCGGCCGCAGCGGCCATTGGAGGGTGAACCATCGGTAAAGGAAGACTTGTCTCTCTGTCTCTCTCTCTCACTGTCCACTCTGCCTGTCAAAAAAAAAAAAAAAATTCCCAAGTGTCAGCTTAACCAATGCACTAAGACCCATCTCTACCTTGGCTTTTCTTTGGAGGAGTCCAGAGAGGCCGCAAAGGAGTGCAGGCATTATTAAATAATGCATAGAGGGGGCTGCTGTTGATCCCAAGGGAGGGCAAGACTCAGGTGAAACAGGGCAGGGAAGGTTGCTATGAGGCAGAGCTGAGACCGGGCCCACCAGTTGGCAGCAAGACTCAGGGCATGAGCTTGTAAGTACGTGAATGAAGGTGGGAGTTGGCAGGGGAGGAAATGGACAAGCTTTCACTTAACACTCCTCTTGCTGCTACCACCGTGATTGCAGGCCAGTGAAACTGTACCCCAGGGAGGGAGAGAGCCTGGTACACAAGTAAGAAGACCGTGATCATGGATGTCATACAGGTCCTCAGCTGCTCACACTCTCTCAACCCAGAGATCTCTCCTACATCAGAATAATCGATGATGCAGAGGTTCTCCTGCTGGGGATGATGTGGACAGCCCGAGAGATAGACTGAGTTAACTGAGGGTCTCATCTCAGATGTGAAGAATACTGGGATGCAGTGGGGGTGCTTTGCAGTTAGCTGTTCTGAGAACACGAAAGGATAGAGGGTTTCTGAGAACAAATGGGTAGTGGAATTCCCTAACCTTTGTTGTTTCCAGGAGCACAAGGCACAGGTACGTCTTAGCGCTGTCAGAGTACACAGTGGTGACTACTGTGCTAAGTGTACAATGGGAATTGCTGTGGGGCAGGTACAGACCGTGAGGGTATCAGGAGCTCAGTCATCAAGAGGCCTCTGTGTTACCTGGAACTGGCCTGAACCTGCTCTCAAGAGGTAATTGTGAAATATTCAACAACATTTTGACAAAGATTCTTTGCTTGGGCAAATATTAATTAGGCTTCTACATTGTCTCGTAGGCCTGTTTGTACACTTCCTTGTAATATCTGGTTTTTGCAAACAGCTCTGCTAGGTCCAGCAAGAACCTTCCGCCTCAATGTCTGATCAGGTTCCTTATCTGACAACAGCCCCAAGTGATAAATGATCACCCTGGCCAGTCGTCAGTTAGGTCAGTTCACCTGACTCCCCCTTACCCTTAAGGTTTCCTCTTATTAACTACCCAACTATCCATGCACTGACTCCCACCCTGAGCTTTGACTATGAATTCTTACTCACCTATGCAGTGTTTGGAGTTGAGCCCTATCTATCTCTACTACTACAAGCCCCAGGAGTAATGGTCCCTGCTTCTACCATGATGGTCCTGGAATAAATCCTTCCTTACTGTGGTTTTACAAATACCATTGGATAACTTTTTTTTTTTAACAATTCTGGGCCGATTTTTAAACCATTGCTACTATGAAATTGGTTGAAGAGAATATTTGTACCATGAAGACTGGCAAATGCTATGAATTGAGGTTACTGTCTCTATTTATACACACACACACACACACACACACACACACACATATATATATATATATATATATAAAGTCCATATATCCAGGGAGCTGGTGGCTTTCCTCTTGCTATGGCCCAAGAGGGCCTGTGGTGGAGGCAGAATTTGAATTGGAAATATTTAAAGTTGAGAAAAAATATATTAAATATATTTGATTTCTCCTACACAAGACAGTGCCAGAAAACAGAGTGTTAAAACTAACAGTATTTAAAAGAAAAAATAAACCAAGCACACTGAGTTAAAATATAAATACAAGTAAATTAAAATTGCTATATACAAGGAGATATCATGTGAACAAGGACTTTATTTTCATTCCAAAATGGGATGGAAGAAATACCCCAGAACGTTTATGACTTATTTAGTACCTAGGTGCCATTCTATCATCAGGGGATTCTGTTCAGCATATGTTTTTTGAGTATCTACAATCTGGTGATTATATTCTAAGATTTCTGAACTGCCAAAGCAAATTATATTTCTTGATATTTGACTTTTGTATATCTTATGATATTATGGTTATTTTTTAAAAATGTGTACAGTTATCTTTACCTCCTTTTAAAAAGATTTATTTTGAAATTCAGAGTTATGAAGAGAAAGGGAGAGAGAGAGAGAGAGAGAGAGAGAGAGAGAGAGAGAGAGAGAGAATTTGAATCTATTCTCCACTGGGTCATTCCTCAAATGGCTTTAATGGCCAGGGCTGGGTCAGGCTGAAGCCAGGAGCCAGGAGATTCATCCAGGTCTTCCTTGTGGGTGGCAGGGACCCAACCACTTGGGCCATCTTTTGCTGTTTTTACCAAGTGCATCAACAGGGAGATGGAATGGAGTTGGAGCAGCTGGGGCATGAACTAGTGCCCATATGGGATGCTGGTGCTGCAGGTGGCAGCTTAACCTGCGGTGCCACAATACTGGCCCATTTTTCAATCTCTTTTCTAAGAAGAGATTTTCGACTGGCCCATAGGCTGCATTATTCAGGCATAACCAACAATGTAGCTTAATGTGTACTTGAAGGAAAGTCCATATTTGTGTCATATCCTAGGAGGAGAAGCAACATTTCCAGTGCACGTACCATTTGAATTGACTATATGATCTAAACTTGAGCCTTATCATCCTTTTACTGACAAGTTCTTTGGATCATATTTATCTCTTTGAGAGTCATTTAATTGTTCTTACATTTTTTTGAAATATGAACTGTTGAATCAAAAATCATCAGAGAGAAGAGCAGGATTATTTTAGGGAAAATCTGTTACTGCTACTTGACCTAAAACAAAATCCTCAAAGTTTATGCCAAATTCACAATTCTGCTTTGAAGAATAAGTAGGAGTTAGCTTGACAAAGAAGTAGGAAGGAATCTTAGCAAAGGAAATAGCATTTAGTCATGCCCTTGTACTAGAAGGCATTCATTATTGCCTTAAATGAATCATAAACAAATTTGGGATAAGGCAGAGATGGGATAAAATAAGGAAGAATAAGAACTGAGTTGAGCAGTAGTCATACCATTTATTGACCTTGTGGGTCAATCTTACCTGGGAATTTAAACTTTACTCTGAAGGGTGTAGGGAGTTCTCAAGGGATCATAATCAGAGCTGTTTGACCAGGTTGGAAGAGGATTAACACAGGAAACTTCATATTGTTGAGAGAATGCAGTAAACCCATCGAGAAGTGCTGATGACTGGCAGTGAGGGTGGAATGGAATCGTTGATTCTATTTAAGAAATATCGAGAAGGAAGCATCTGTAGGGTTGGTGACATGACTGATTGATTGACTGAATCTGGAAATTGAGAAAGAAAAAAACAGAATACAAAGATTGAAAGGCTTCTATCAAAAACTAACTGGATAATGTATAATTTTCCAATATAGGCAGTACAAGAGGATTTTGCTCCAAGGCATTCAGTGCAAATCTGGTGAACAGCATGATAGGGCAAACTTACGAACTTCTTATAATTTCTTATGTTCTTTGTTAGCATGTAACAAGTAACATGACTGAAACTGGCTGTCTTTGTGAGAGTTAGTTCTGGGTGTACATTAACTATTTGTGTTCATTATTTATGGGTAAAAACAAGTAACATATTGCAGCTACCACATCAGCATAAACCTATGTAGTAGTGGAAACTTCTGTGGCTCTCCTTCTTCATCCCAGTGATGACCTCACCAAGTCATCAGCATGTTCATCTGAATTCCACTGACACCCATAAAGTCTCTTTCAATTTTGCTTGAATGTTCTTATGCTTCTATTTCAAAATGAAAAATGTGAGTAATTATTTTATTGATCTTTTAAAATGGCAATGTAGACAGATGGCATTGCTGTTTTTAATAAAATAAGCCCACTGAAGCTTGTTTTTGAGCCCCTGGGGTTTAAAAACCACCATTTTGAAAATGTGGAGGAATGACTTATTGTAATGGAGACCCAACACTGAATTAGGATATGTGCTCCATAGCTGTAATATTGCAAATTATTCCTTCAACAAGAAAATCCATTCAAAACTGAATTCTGTTTTACTATAGTAGTATTTGCTAGTTAAGAATTTGATATTGATTTTTACAATGCATTAGTTTATTCAGTGAGTATGGTCAATATTGATGAACTTTTTTGAACCATATGAGTCTCTTTATGACCATTGGCTTCTGAGCCTCTACCTCCTACAACTGATCTGCATCTATACCAACCCTTTCCTCCTTTCTGCTTCATTAGAGCACATGTTCCGCTTCCCATCTGTAGCTGTCTTTTCCAACTGAACCTGCAATTTCTCATTGCTTTCTGTTTCTGCTGGGGTCATATAATCTCTCTCTTGACTCTATCATCAACCTCTCTTTCTAATAACTACCTAATATGAACATATGCTCACATCTGTGGCCTAAGCCATCTTCTTCTATTATTCTATTTTTCCCCTTCTCTTTCAAGCCACAGTTCTCAAACTAGTAGTTTGTACTCATTGTCTTCATTTTCTCACCCCAATCAACTCTCCAAACTGTAAGATTTCATTTTCAGCACTCCCCCTTAAGCTACTCTTAAAATGGCTATCTCCATATCACCACTTGACCTATAATAAAAATTCTGGATTTTTCTCTGAAATAGGAAGTAACTGGAGGATCTGAAACAGAGAAATGACACAAATGTAACTTGTGTTTTGTCAAGGTTGCTTTGAAAGGTGCAAGTGTGAAAACAAGGAGACCACCTAGAGTGGTGTTAAAATAGCATTCATAAGATATAATGGTGGGTTGGACTAAGATGGTAGTGATGGAGATGGTGAGAAGTGGTAAGATTTTGCGATGTTTTAAAGATAGAGTTGAAAGGCTTTTCAGATGGGGTAGAGATTGAGTTTGAAATGGATAAGTCAAGGATGATTCCAACATTTTGATATGAGCACATAGGAGAGCACAAGTCAAGGCTACTCTTTCATGTTGGGTCACCATGCAGAAAAATCTGACTATTTTGCTATCCCACAAGAAATGGCAGTGTCTTTGGGATTTGCCTCCAACTTAGATGAGAATCATGGAGGATTTTTGAAAGAAACTTTTCTTAGAAAATTTGAGAGGCAGAGAAAGAGAGAGAAGGGAGGGAAAGATGGAGGGAGGGAAGGAGGAAGGGAGGCAGATTGAGAGAGAGAGAGAGAGAGAGAGAGAGAGAGAGAGATCTCATACTCAGTAGTCCCCAAATGCATGCAAGAGAGGCAGGGCTGGGCTCAGCCAAGTTGAGAGGACACAGGAGTTCAGCCCAGATCTCCCACCTGGGTGGCAGGAACCCAATCACTTAAACTATAGATGCTATCTCCCAAGATAAACTTCAGCAAGAAGCTAGTTAGGAGCTGGAGGTGAGTATTGAGTACAGGTATTCTGATATGGATGCAGGTATCCTAACTGCCAGGCCAAATGCCCACCTTTTATGGAGGTTTCAAGTGCAGGAGTGACGTGATCTAATTGACTTGCATTTTAAAAGATCACTCTGGCTGTTTATTAGAGAATATATTGTAAGTGAACAAGGGTGGAAGAAAGAAAATCAATGATACAGCTTTGAAACAACAAAAGAAAGAGATAGTAGTAGCTGGACTCAAGGTGTTGGCAGAGGAAAAATGGTGGTCATATTCTGGCATAATCTGATAGACATGGCTAGCTTCTATGGCAGGAACAAAGAGTCAAGGATTACTCCAAGGTTTTGATTTGATCCAAAGAGGGTATAGAGTTTCCATTTACTGAGACAGCTGATAGATAAAGTAGGCTAGGGGATAGTATGAGAAACTAAGTTACTCTTTGACATGGTACACTTGGAATGCTTATTAAAAACTCAAGTGGCACATTGACTGGCTGTTGTATTTATAAGGCTGATATTAAGAGAGTTTTGGCTTAAGATATCAATTAGAGAATAATCAGCATAGGCATGCTTTTAAATCTTGAGACTGGAGGAAGTTCACCATGGGAAGGAGCATGGGTGCTGATTTTCTGGTCCTGTGTACATTTGGATAGCAGGCAAATAAGTAGGAGTATTTCCTGAAGAAAATCGTGATTATTAGGGTGAAATGCCACTGTTATATCAAGTAGGATGAAGAATGAGAATTAACCTCTGGATTTGGCTGTGTGTGAGGGCAGAGACGATCTTGACAAGAGGAATATTTAAAGGTGCTGGGAAGGAAAATCTGATTGGAGGGGATTCAAGGAAAAATGTAATAGAACAGGAGACACTGGGTATGGACAGCTTCCTATGATTGTTGCTATCAAGGGGAGCAGAGAAATAGGGCAATAGCTAGAAGCAGAAGTGAAGTTGAGAGATTTTAAGGAAATTTTTAATTTGAATTTTTAATTAGTTTTTAACAGATTCAATATGCTTTGTAGACAAAATGCTATGAACATAATGATATTCTTCTCCTCTTTCCCTCCCCCTTTCTCCCTTCCACACTCCCTCCTCTCTCCTTCATTCTGTCCTTAGTTTTAGGTTTCTGAGATAACATATTTAAAATTTACATTACAGTAAAAGTTTTAATATATTTCACCAAATAAGAAGTTTAACAATAAAAAACACAAAGATTCTAGTTTAGTGGAAATATAGACAATGGATATAACAATAATTGAATGGAAAAATGACCATTTCACCCATATACAGTAAATTTTAAGGTAGTCACAGATCATTAAAACTGTAGTAGTAATACATTCTTAACCATTGGTTTGACAAAGGTATAAAACAAAGGTTTAGAAACTGTATTTGCAACAATGCTGATATACAGACATTTTCCTCTCCTCTCCTCTCCTCTCCTCTCCTCCCCTCCCCTCCCCTCCTCCCCTCCCCTCCCCTCCCCTCCCCTCCTCCCCTCCCCTCCTCTCCTTTCTTTTTTAATATTATATCTCCCACATATAAGGAAGAACATGTGGTATTTGTCTTTTTGAGTCTGGCTTACTTCACTCAGAATGATGTCTTCCAGTTGTGTCCATTTTGCTGCAAATGGTAGGATTTGATTCTTTTTTACAGCTGAATAATTTTCCATTGTGTATATGCCACATTTTCTTTATCCATTCATCTGATGGTGGACATCTTGGTTGATTCCAAGTTTTGGCTGTTGTGAACAGTGCTGCTATAAACATGGTGGTGCAGGTATCTCTTTGATACACTGTGTTCAGTCTTTTGGATATATACCCAGTAGTGGGATTGCTGGATCATATGGTAAGTCTATTTCTAGTTTTTCTTTTAAGAAATCTCCACAATGTTTTCCATAGTGGTTGCATTAATTTACATTCCCACCAACTGTGTATAAATGTTTCCCTTTGTCCACGTCCTTGCCAGTATGTATTACTCTCTGTGTTTTGAATTTTAGTCATTCTGAGAGGGGTGAGATGATATATTATTTTTGTTTCCATTTGCATTTCCCTGACAGCTAAAGATGTTGAGAATTTTTTTCATATATTTGTTGGCCATTTGTATTTCTTCATTTGAGAGCTGTCTATTGAAGTCTTTTGTCTATTTCTCAACTGATTTTTTTTTTTTATTGCTGTCGAGTTTTTTAAGTTGCTGATATATTTGGGATTTTAATACTTTGCCAGATGAGTTGTTTGCAAATATTTTTTCCCATTCTGTTCCATGTATCTTCATTCTATTGAATATTTTCTTTGCTGTGTGGAAGTTTCTGAGTTAGATACAATCCTATGTGTTTAGTTTTGCTTTTGTTGTCTGTGCTTTAGGGGTCTTGCCCAAGAAGTTGTCTCCTACATAAATGTCTCGGAGTGCTTCTCCCATGTTTTCTTCTAGCAACTTCATATTCTCAGGTCTTAAATTGAGGTCTTTGATCCATCTTGAGTAGGTTGTTGTATTTGGTGAAAGGTATGGATCTAATTTCATTCTTCTACACATATGCATCCAGTTTTGCTAGCAGTATTTGTTGAAGAGATTATACTTTTCCTTGATGGAAGATTTTTGATTGCTGCTTTAATCTCATTGCTTGTTATGGGTCTATTTAGATTGTCTATTTTCTTGATTTAATCTTGGTAGGTTATAAGAATGCAGGAATTTATTCGCTTCTTTGAGATTTTCCAGTTTATTAGCATATAGTTCTTCATAGCAGTTTCTTATGATCCTTTGTATCTCAGTGGTGGTGGTTGTGATGTTTCCTTCTTCATCTGCAATTTTGTTTATTTCAGTTTTTTCTCTTTTTTTCTTTCTTTGATAATCTGGCTAGAGGCTTATCGATTTTGTTTATCTTCTCAAAAATCAACTTTTTGCTCTGTTGATCTTTGTAATTTGTTTTTTTTTTTTTGGTTCCAATATAATTTATTTCTGCTTTGATCCTTATTATTTCTTGCCTTCTGTTGCTTTTGGGTTTGGCTTATTCCTGTTTTTTCTAATTCTTCAAGATGAATCATTAGATCTCTAATTTGAGACATTTCTATTTTTTAATGTAAGCACTTAATGCTATAAACTTCCCTCTTAATAATATTTTTGCTGTAACCCACATGTTTTGATATATTGTGTTTTCATTTTCATTTATTTCAGGAAAGTTTTTGCTTTTCTTTTTAATTTCTTCAATGACCCATTGATAGTAGTATGTTGTTTAATTTCCAAGTATTTATTCTATTGTTCTTCTTCTTATTTATCTATAGATTTATTTCTTTATGATTTGAGAAGATACATAGAATTATATAAATTTGTTTAAATTTGCTGTGACTGGATTGGTGGCGTAATGTGTGGTCCATTCTAGAAAATGCTTCATGTGTTGATGAGAAGAATATATATTCTGTAGTTGTTGGGTGAAATGTCCTGTAAATGTCTGTTAGGTCCATTTGCTCTGATGTAAGTTTATTGATTCATTTGGATGATCTGTCCATCGATGACAGTGGAGTGTTAAAGTCATCCACTATTACTGTATTGGAGTCTATCTCTCCCTTTAGTTCTAATTATATTCACTGTATATATCTCGGTGGTCTCTCTCTATATATTTATGATTATATACGATTATTAGGTCTTCTTGATAAATTGAACCTTTTATCAAAATATAATATCCTTCTTTACCTTTTTATAGTTTTTGATTTAAAGTCTTTTATCTGATATCAGGATAGGTACACCTGCTCCTTTTGATTTCCATTTGGTATATTTTTTCCAACCTTTCACTTTCAGTCTGTGCATATCTTAATTTGTAAAATTAGTTTCTTGCAGGCAGCATATTGGGGTACTTTTTATTTTAAAGGTCTATTTATGTATTTGAAAGTCAGAGTTACACACAGAGAAGAAGTGGCAGGGAGAGAGAGAGAGGTCTTCTACCCACTGGTTCACTCCTCAGTTGGCAGATCTGAAGCCAGGAGCCAGGAGCTTCTTCTGGGTCTCCCATGTGGGTGCAGGGGCAAAAGGACTTGGGCCACCTTCCACTGCTTTCCCAGGCCATAACAGAGAGCTGGATCAGAAGTGGAGCAGCTGGAACTCTAACTGGTTGCCCACATGGGATTCTGGCACTGCAGGTGGCGGCTTTACCTACTAAGTCACAGCGCCAGCAGGGTACTGTTGTTTTTAACCATTCAGCCAACCTAATTTTTGGTTGATGAATTTAATCCATTCATATTCAAGGTTAGTAGTAACAGATGTGAACTAAGATCCATCATCTTGCTGATTGTATACTTTTTCTCCCTACTTTGTTAGTTTTCAGTGATACCATGTGTTTTCATAATGTTTACTTTTATTGCTGGACAATTTCAGAATCTCTTGTAAAGCTTGTCTGGTGGTGGTGAATTCTGTTTTTGCTTGTCTGGAAAATACCTTATTCTTCCTTACCTTTTAAAGGATAGCTTCGCTGGATGTAATATTCTTGGTTGGAGGTTTTTTTTTTTTTGTTTTCCTTTTAAGACCTTGAATATATCATCCCACTTTCTTCTGGCTTGCTGGCTTGTAGGGTTGCCACTGAAAAGTCAGTTGCGAGTCCAATTTGCTTTCCTTTATAAGTAACTTGATGCTTTTCTCTTACTGTCTTTAGAGTTCTCTCCTTGTCTTTAACTTTTGGCAATTTGGTGACAATATGCCTTGGAAAAGACCTTTTTTGTTGAGTCTACTTGGGGTTCTTTGAGCTTCTTGTATCTGGATGTCCGTGTTTCTTTCAAGACTTGGGAAACTTTCATCTGTTATTTCATTTACCAGGTCCTCAGTGCCAATTTCCTTTTATTCTCCTTCAGGAATGCTTATAATATGAATATTTGGTCATTTAAAAGACCCAGTTCCACATAGTCTAATAGTCTAGTTCCACATAGACTTTCTTCATTCTTTTTAATTATTTTCTCTTTATTTTGGACTGATTGAGCTATTTCAAAATTCTTGTAATCAATGTCAGAAATTCTTTCCTCTACTTGCTCTATTATGCTATTAAAGTTCTATATTTTATTTTATTTTTTTCAGTGATTGAAAATTTAATTTCCAGGGGCCTGCACTGTGGCATAGTAGGTAAAGCTGCTGCCTACAGTGCTGACATCCCATATGGGTGCCTGTTCAAATCCTGGCTGCTCCACTTATGATCCAGCTCTCTGCTATGGCCTGGGAAGGCAGTGGAAGAGTGCCCAAGTCCTTGGGCCGCTGCTCCCATGTGGGATACCTCTATGAAACTCCTGGCTCCTGGCTTCAGATCAGCGTAGCTCCAGCTATTGCAGCCATCTGGGGAGTGAACAAGCAGGTGAAAGACCTCTCTCTCTCTCTATGCCTCTGCCTCTCTGTAAATCTGCCTTTCAAATAAACAAATCTTTGAGAAAATTTCATTTCCAAAAATTTCTATTTGATTCTTCTTAATGCGTACTATCTCTTTAGTAATATTTTCATTCATATCACTCATTTTCTTAATCTATCTGGATCCTCTTGCATCTCATTGAGTTTCCTTACAATCATTATTTTAAATTCTATATCTTTTGTTTCATAGATTTCTTTTAGTTTAAGATCTATTTTAGGAATAGCATTGCACCCTTTTGGTTTCTTGCTTGTTCATGTCTCCTGTGTCCCTACATTTACATCTGCCCATCTAGTGTACTGGTCCCTTCTTTATGGAGTATGTTTTATTGGAAAATAGTTTATGATTTAGTTGGAATGCAGGATATCACTTTGCTTGTTGCTTTGGCTTTGTTTCTAGTTGCCCCAGGAGTATAGTCTCTGAATGATTTCTTTAGTCTTTTTTTAAAATATTGATTTACTAATTTGAATTGCAGAGTTCCAGAGAGGCAGAGGGAGAGAGGGAAAGAGGGAGGGAGGGAGAGAGAAAAGAGAGAGGGAGAGAGAGAGGTCTTCCATCCACTGGTTCACTCCTCAGATGGCTGTAGTGGCTGGAGCTAGGCCAATCCAAAGCCAAGAGCCAGGAGCTTCTTCCAGGTCTTCCACATGGGTGTTGGGGCCCAAAGACTTGGGCCATCTCTACTGCTCTCCCAGGCCATAGCAGAGAGCTGAAGCTGAAGTGGCGTAGCTGGGACTCTAACTGGTGCCCACATGGGATGCCAGCATTGCAGGTGGTAGCTTTACCTGCTATGCCACAGCACCGGCCCCAATTTCTTTAGTCTTAATCAGTGTCAGCTGTGTCTATAAGGGACACAGTGGACTAGTCTACTGCAGTTCATGGGGATAGAAGTGAGGCTTTGGGATTAACATGGGTTTCCTTGGTTGTGTATCTTTGGTTCACAGTGTCAGTATCCCTAGAGAATGTGATAGATAGCCTTGTTCTTGGTGCTGAGGGAGACAAGGGTGGCTGCCCCCTTGTCCTATTGGCAAGCCTGAGTGATACTGGGGCTTGTGGCACTGATTGCTGTGGATGTAGGACCGTGTGATAGGGATGGATCCTTCCTCAGGTCCTGCTAGGAGAGTCCAACTGGTATTGTGGCTTAAAACACCAACAGCACTAGTCTTAGTGCTGGGAATGTGAACTGAACCTCTTCCAGTTCTACAGGGTGACTACAAGGTATTTAGGAGGTGTTCTCTGGAGGGTATCAGTCCAGAGGTTTGGAATGCAGGTAGGTTCTTTCATATGTCCACCAAGTAGGTTCCAGTGGCACTGAGAAATTTAGAAGGAATTGTTACAGTCCTGGTGTTGCAGGGTATAGTGGGGGCATTACTCAGATCTGCCATAGCGGGAGAGGATTTTTTTATGGGCTGCTTCTTGTTTTAGCCCCTAGAAGCTAAGGTGTATTCTCCTTGCTCACATGGAGTGGGTGAGATAGCTCTGGGGCTAATGCTCCAAAGCTTCCACATTTGCAGAATGCAGGGGATCTGTCCTTTGCTCCACATGTTGCCCTGACTCTGACTATGATGCTGGCAGAAGAACAGACATGAGCTGTGTGACTTTCCATTGCTGAGTATGGCACGCTGTGGGAGTGGGGGAGGGTAAGGAAGCAAGATTTCCTGCTCCATGCTTGGCAGTTTCTTAGACCTCAGTGAGCTCTCCAGGCTGAAGTAAAAGTCAGTGGGTGACTGTGAACAGAGTGCATGGCAATTTCTTCCTGCCTTGACTTGGTAAGAGGGCAGCCCATAGCTGGCAGCAGGTGGTTCATGCAGCTGGCTGAGGTGGTGTCTTGGTTTTCTCCCCTTTGGTCCCATGGAGTCTTCTGAGACATGGGTTTAAAAATGGGATTAACAATAATATGTTTATGTGCAGATAGGACAATTCATCTTGTAGGAAATACCTGAAACATTGGAGGAAACGAAATCCTTGAAAATATGCAAGGGTACAGATTCTAGAGCATAAGTGACTTAAGCTGGGAGCATGGAGAGTCGGTCCACTGTCACAGAAGTGACTCCTATAGGGACGGAATGCTGGGAGATTTATAGATGGAAGTATGTGGGTATACTTTTCTGATCGTTTCCAATGTCTATGGAAAATAAAAGGCAGGGTCATCTGCTGAGAATGAGGTGAGGAATTGTTGAGTCTTTGAAGTGGGGGAAGAAGGTGCGAAATTCCTATCTAGGAGAGGAGACAGAATGACCCAAGGATATATAACAAGAGGACATTACACAGGGGTTATGGCAGGTAAGTATACAGGTATATTGAAAGCAGCATTGGTTAGCCTGGTTGTGTGTTTTGTCTAACTGTGCTGGAGTCTCAGGTTGAAAAAAGTGCACCATCAGTCCTATTCTCCTTTTTTTTCTTGCAGCACACAAAACCCTTGAGGCTCTTGGCTGTTTGCTTCAAGCTCTGAGGTCAATCCTGGATGAGAGCTGAGGATTGAAGGCAGACAGCGCTTCCTCTGGAATGTCTGCTCTTCCTGTCAGTCAGCACCCATCTGGCAGGCTGGCCTTTGACAGCATTGGTATTTTAAGCATTTAAATGTGTTCCGAGCCAACCTGGCAGTCATTCTGGGCAAGCCAACTGCTGCCCTTTACAGCAGAGGGGATTTAGGGACCCTCGTAATTGTCAGCAGAGCCAAGTCTGACCTGCAATGGAATCCACTTGCCCAAGGACACTAACAGAGCTGATTCAGAGGTGGAGCTTTGGCTAAAGGGAAGAAGAGTGCCAGCAAGGAAAGCATCTGACAAGGGAGTGAAGTTTGTATAGGACTAACAAAATATGCTGCATCAATATCTCTTTTCCCCTCTTCAACACACATAAGAAAATCTCATCAGGTAGTTGAAGTAGGAAATAAATCTGCGTTGTAAACTGGAAAGGTATTGATGTACTCAACTCTCCATGCCAGGAATAAGAGCAGTGATTATTTTTTTTAAAGATTTATTTATTTATTTGAAAGTCAGAGTTACACAGAGAGAGGAGAGGCAGAGAGAGAGAGAGAGAGAGAGAGAGAGAGAGAGAGAGATCTTCCATCTGATGGTTCACTCCCCAGATGGCCGCAATGGCCAGAGCTGGGCTGATATGAAGCCAGGAGCCTCTTCCAGGGGCCCAAAGACTTGACCCATCTTCTACTGCTTTTCCAGGCCATAGCAGAGAGCTGGATGGGAGTGGAGTGGCTGGGTCTTGAACCAGCACCCATATGGGATGCCAGCGCTTCAGGCCAAGGAGTTAACCTGGTGAGCCACAGCACTGCCCCCTAGTAATTACTTTATAGAAAAGTTTTTTCTTACCCCCTAGAAAGTACTTGAAAGAGTATCTGGCAGATAGTAAATTTCAAAATCTTCTAAAAAACAAAAATAGCAACAACAATAATAACGCCAGTAAGTCATTACTTTATCATGTCTTGTCTCAGGGTGAATTACTTCTTCTTTCTGTTCTCTCTTTTATCAGATGGAGAAGAAAATATTGTTTAAATGAACAATAAAATTAACAGATTAATTAGTGAGGTTCTTCTACAAGAATGGCATTCACATCCAAGAGGCATAAAAATGTGATGAGGAGATGATGTCAGCTAGGGGAAGACAAGTGATTTTGAGTCAGAGACACTTCATCCAGCCCACACTCTTAGTCAAGCTACTTCACCTTTTAGAATCTTACTTTTTCAATGTGTGAAACAGAGAAAACAATACCTACCCTCAACATTGTTATCATGGATAAATTAATCAATGTCTATAATGTGCCTTGAATAGTGTTGAATACACAGCATAGACCCAATAGACCTAACAATAGCAGCTGCCAGTGGTTGTTAAAGATCCTCTACGTGGGAAGGTTCTTCTTGTTCTTCTGTATGTATAGAAATCTTCATCTTTCCATTACCATCTTGACACCAGCCTCTGCAATAATCCCCTCTAGATTCTCTAGGTATCTTCCTCTGAGCTCCTACTAAACCTTATTCATGCTTCCATGGCATCATTCTCTCCCTCAATTAACATTAAAAGTCTTTTTCTTTGTGTCTTTCTTGAGCTAGATTTAAAGTTTTTGTTTCGTGCATCTATGAATATCCTCGAAACTTAGCACAAAGGCTAGGATGTAGCAGACATTCAACCAAGGTTTATAAAATTAATGGAGAGTTCTCTAAATTCTCAAATTTTCAAAGCAGGAAAGTTGATGTGCATTTAAATTTTAAGAACGTATACATTCCCCTATTAGAATTTTGGGAACAATATAGACTGGTGGCTAAATTTATAATTTCTGAAATAGAATCCCATTTCAGGAATTAGCATAGCATAGTGCCTAACATTAAGTTACGTGTTATTATTGTCATTGTAGGTATCATCATGTATTTCCTTAACAGAGAGAAAATTTCCATCCTCCTTGTAACCCAGGTGGGGAAAGACAACATATATAAATTGCAACCTGAGCATAGCAGAAGACCAGCATTTATTAGCTCTTGCTTGATCTTGGAGCACAGTAATGACACATCTGGCTCCAATCCAGACCACTGTCCAGGCATGGCAGAAATGAAGCAAACTGTTCCTTGGTGGTTTCAGTCACTTCCTGCACCAGCTGGTCAAAGTAATCAGAGCAGGTAAATGTTCAGTAAAGGCAGGTGAAAAATGGTTCTGACTTCCTTGCCAGGGATAAGGTAGCGTGTTAGGACAGTGTACACTGTAAACTCTGAGGACAGGCATTAGTCACTGACGCTCCAGTTACTGAAAGCATCTCAGACGTGGTATAGGAAAAGTGTCAGTTACGGGGAAGGTCAGCCAGCGGAGGACTTCAGTCACTTACACTGCTGCTTGGTTCTTCACTACCAGCTGGGGCTCATTTGACCAGCATCCAAGAAGAGAGGAACTGACGTTTTAGCATGTGGTGGTGCAGTGTAACGGAAAGAAAGTAGATTCAAAACCTGGGTTTATCACTTACTAGTTATGTGGCTTTTTAAAGCAACTTAATCTCCATGAATATCAGTTTCCTAAGGATGGCTGAGAGGATTAGAGATGATGTAATGTATCTACTACATGCTTGCTAGCCAGTAACTTTATCATTACAGACTATAATAGCTTGCACCCAATTTTCTTTCAAATCTAACTGGTCATAAAGTAAATCATTTTCAGCCAAAGTTTTCTGATTATTCCTAGTTCAGGACATGGGCTTACCTAGAAGTGTATTTGGGTCTACTTGCTACTCTAAATCTCAGCCTAGAAAATTCTTGAAATCATTCTTAGGGGCACTGATCCAGGGAGTGGGTAGACACAAAGCCCACTTGTTCCTACTGTGGAGAAAATTGCTCAAGGGCACATGTCCCACTGATGGCAGTTTGGTGATGTCATCTTCCTACGTGAAGAACATTATTAATACCACAGTGACTCATACTGTGTGACTCTCCAGGCATTTGCCAGAGGGGAAGGGTAGTGATAGATGCACAAGAAAACAGAGATATGTAGGGAAGGACTGAGATTTAGAAGAGATATTTTAAATGGGGCAGTAGAACTTTCTTTAGCTTTGAAAGATGAGAAACAGGGAAATCACTGGTGGCCTACACTAAAGGTAGGAGAGAGAGAGAGAAATTGGAGAGGAAGTTAGAAAAGGAACAAGGAAAAAGAGAAGGAATGAGATCAATAAAGAAGCATGGAAACATTAAAAAAAGAAAAAAGTTGCTAGGGGGAGGGTTTAGGAAAAAAGTCACTAGTTAAGGTTGAAACTCAAGCTATGGGAATATCCAATAATTAATAGAAAATTAAATTTATAAATATATTCAGAGGTCAAAGGGCTCCCAGAAAGAAGGTCTTTAAGGCCATCTAACTCCATGATGCTGAAATGTTTTTGTGAATTTGATAAAATTTTGGAAAACAATGCAGGTAGATTCCAATTGTATTGTGAAATTTCATGGATTTCACAAAATCCTTAAAGCCAATCTTTGGGTCCCCTCACAGGATATCCTGCTTTATTTCCAGGCAGCGGTATGTCTAGAGTTTCCACAAGCAGACCTGAAAGTCAAAGAGGTGACTAGTAAATTTTGTGGTGTCTTCTCACCTGCATGAATGCCACTTTTCAACTTTAGCTGTGATAATATTTATTTATTTATCCATATTGATTTATTTTTAGTTTAGGAAGTATTGCTGGATTTTTTTTTTTTTTGAAGTTACCCTTAGAAAATGGCCCAAGAGTCTGGGACCAAACAAAAGAAGATCCCAACTTCAAATGACAAAATCTGCCATTTAAGTTTTAGTTTCTTTCAGGGTAAAATGTGGAGGTCCCCTGGAGTCTCTTTTGGTGACAGGGTTTGTTCTAGCTGTACACAGGGACTTGATGAATATAGGAGTTTCGTTGCAGGAGTGTCATGAAGGAAAGGAAGTGTCAGAATATCAGACCTCAGGAGGACTATTGCTTGGGAACCAGGTCACGTAGGATGCACCATCACTGGAGTAATCTGGTTTTGCCATCTTTCCCTGCAGAAGGCACCTGGTTCCCAGTAGTAGTTACTCTGATACTGTCTTCTAGTCCTCCTGCTCAGCCTTTTGCACTGCTTTCTCCCTGTCTTTGCTTGTTTTCTTCCTCCTATTTTTAAGCAGTGACCTCGTGGAAGGTACCCCAAAGTACCCATGGAAGCCTCCAATGGATCCTTATTTACCATCACTTCTGATAAAACTTTTCATGGTCATTCTGTGGAGGCTGCTTCTGAGGCCTGTGTCCACCCCATTCATAAGTTTCTGTGACCAAGTATTGCCAACATGTAGTTGAATATTTTGGAGAACAATAGTTTCTTCTCCAGTGCATTGTCTTTTGTGCTTCATAGGTTTACAAAGTGCTTCTCTCACCTCCATTACATTCACACAAAAGTCTTCTGAGTATTATTATTCTCATGCTCACTTTACATACAAGGAAATTGAGAGTGAAGAAATTAAGTGGCTAAAACTCCAGATCGTTGGCTCAAAGTCTCCTTCATCACCAATTTAGGAAAGAAAAGCTGGAGAAACATGAGAACAGATGCGGAAATCACATGGCTATTTCATAGGAAGAGAAAGAGAGAGAGCGGAGAGAATTTTGTTTGGGGCCATCCTGGAACAGGCATCACTTGGGGTACAGATGCAGGTGTGGCAAGTTTTCCAGGTGTTCAACACAGGCACCAGGACACCCTAGAGCACAGTAACATGAGAAGAGAAGGACAATGGCCTCAGTAGTGTGTTCACAGACACCCATAAGTCTTCCTCCATGCTGCAAAGCTTTGTTACTCCTTGATGTCCTTCGGGAATGGGTATGCTGTCAGTCATGCCTTCCCTGGTCTGCTAGAGTGAGCTCTCCAAACATCTCATGGCCATTTGGAGGGCTTGCATGCTGCATGATTCTCTCCCTAAGTTCTTTGTTTTCTTCTGCTCCCTCACGAGCATAATGACTCTGGCAGTGATAGTGCAACCTTCTGTGTTGACTTTGCGTCTTCTAACAATGAAGGGGCAGCTGGGACTTCTCTATGGTGCTCACTTTCATTCACGAACCAATGCACGTGTGGTTCTTAATGTTTTACAGGGAATTTGTTACATTATGGATCCTTAGGTTTCCTCCATTTGATATTCTGAATTTGAAGTCTTAGATGAGTCTTAGGAAGATAGGCAGCTTCATCAAGCACCTCAGCACACACTGATGCAAATGACTTTCCCATTATTAAAGAGAACCATTGCTATTTGACTGAGTCTGGGTTGATCTTCACTAAACAGAATAACAGAATGTACTTAATTTGTTATGAAATCCCTTAAGTGCAGCATTCATGTGACTATCCTGCAATGTCTGATATAGAGTAGGGTAAATTCAGTTGCTCATACTTCTCAGTACACATGTATTAGTCTGAGCTGGAGTATTGAAGAATCAATTGTGGGTCTATGTTTCTGGGTGCTAAAGACAGTGGTAAACACATCATGGGGATCTTTGGCCATGTTGGCCTTAGCATGTAGTGGGGAAGTGATTTAGCCTTAGGAACAACAATTTCTGCCTATGCCACTGTATTTTTATGTGAACATTTCATGTCTTTTCTTCGGAAGCCATTGAAATCTTAATTTTTGTGTCTCCTTGAATGCTTTACTTAGTGCAAGCTCTCAATTAATGAAAGCACCACTCCCAGTTCCCATCACCCTGACCTCCATCCCATTTTCTAAGAATCTGAGTCTAGGAAGCAGCCTATCTAATGAATTCTCATGCTCCATGGCTTATTCCTGGCCTCAACATCTTATATGCCAGACATGCAAGGCGTGTGGAGTTTATACCCAGTAACATTCCAGCAAGAGTACTGAGTAGACTCAGTGACTAGTGGAAAGCACTCTTCACTCCAGGGAGAAATGACGGATGGTGGCAGGTACAAACTTTGTGCTTGGTTAATGTCAATCTAGTGTCAACCCCTGGGACCTGCCTAAATGCTATGGAAAAATCTGACAAACCAGGCGCCAGTCATTGCCTCCTGAATTAGTCCCAGGAAAGAGATATTAAATACTACAGACACCATCTTCCCAGGTGTTCCAAAAGAGATGGAATAATTTTAGCCAGGTTTCTAAGGCAACCCATAGTTTTATCACTTCATGGATTCTCAAGCAGAGATACAGGTGCATAGCTTATGCAGCACTTTTCTCAAAGAAGGAAATGGACTAATCAAAAAACCATTGGCCTAAAATAAAAATTTTGTCTATGACTGTGTGTTCCATCATTTGGAATTGCACAAAAATGCTATGAATATGAACTGCTGAGAAGCAATAAATGTTTTTACTGAAGCAAATAAAAAGTGAACATTGGCATCCCTCATGTTGGAAAGGGCTTGCTGAGCATCTGCTGAGAGGAAGAAGTTCTCTCAAGAGTCACTTTTCGTTTAATTCCCTTCCTATTAAGTGCCTTGCAAAGAAGCAGGATGCTCACTGCTTGAAATGTCAGCAGCACCTGCTGCACCTTAATTTCCTCTAAAAAGTCTGCATTCTGACCCACTGTAGGAGGAACCATCTGGCTCAGTGATTTTTTTCTTGATTCCAGTTTATCCCATGAGAAAATGCATGGGAAGTGGGGAATCCTTAAGACATCTTTAGATTTTATTCTCACAAGCAGAAATAAATTGTTTGAAGAGCAATAAAATGGCTCCTATTATCCTAAGCAGCTTGCCCTGGTAACTGACCTGTTCTTGCTCCATGGACGGATGCATCACTCCCAACTCCCATCACACTGACCTTCTCCTCATTTCCCAGGGCTCCTAGTCAAGAACTGTAGTCTAGGGAGCAGCCTATCTAATGAATTCTCATTCTATCATTGTGTTAATTAAGAGAAGATTTTGGATGATTAGTGCTCAAACGTTTGCACACCTAGGTCTTACCCTAAATACCTTAGCTATCATCTGAGAGAGCCAGTCTTGGTTAATGGACAGACATACTTGTGGTTCTAGTTCTATCATTCTCCTTTCCAAAGTTGTAGCCTGTCCTCTCCTTTCTCTTCCTCCTCTTCCTTCTTTTTTTTTTTTTAAAGAGATTATCCATTTATTTGAAAGTCAGAGTCACACAGAGAGAGAAGGAGAGGCAGAGAGGGAGAGAGGTCTTCCATCCGCTGGTTCACTCCCTACTGGCCACAATGGCCTGAGCTGTACCTATTGGAAGCCAGGAGCCAGGTCTCCATGTGGGTTCAGGGCCCAAGGACTTGGGCCATTTTCCACTGCTTTCTCAGGCTACAGCAGAGAGCTGGATCAGAAGTGGAGCAGCTGGGACTCGACCTGGCGCCCATACGGGATGCCGGCACTGCAGGCAGCAGCCTTTCCCGCTATGCCACAGCGCTGGCCCCTCTCCTTTCTTCTTTCGTAACTTCTCCAAGGCAAATCTTATACTTCACTTTCCCTAAGAATCCTTCCTGATATCCTCCATGCCTCAGATGTTTTGTTGTAGCTTATATGAACAAGTGTTTAAGAATCTATTCCTTCACATGTGTCCAAATATTCTCTTACTATTTCTTGCCTCTAGAAGTCTGCTGGATATCCATGTGGAGATCTAGAAGGGACAGGTGGATGTCCTGAGCTCAGGGAGATCTGGGCTGGCAGTATACATTCCAAAGAGAAAGAGTGGGTGATGAGATGGATGGTATTGGTGTTGTGGCACAGCAGGCTAAGCCACCACTTGCAAGGCCAGCATCACATATGAACACTGGTATCCTGTATGAGTGCCGGTTTGAATCTCCACTGCTCCACTTCCAATCCAGCTCCCTCTGGGAAAGCAGAGGAAGATGGCTAGTGTACCTGGGTCCTTGCCACACACATTTGGAGACCCAGATGCAGTTCCAAGCTCCTGCTTTGGCCTGACCCAGCACTGGCTATTGTGACCATTTGGGAAGTGAATCAGCAGATGGAAGGTTCTTCTCTCTCTCCCCACCCTCTGTCACTCTGCTTTTCAACTAAATGAAGTAGATCTTTTAAAAAGAAGTGGATGAGACACTATTGCCACTCACTCCTTGAAGTGCTGCCCTTTTTGGGCTTCTGCGATGCCATGCTACCTGATGGTCTCCTTTGCATCTTCTTCCCAGTTTTTCAAGCAGACTCCTCTTCCCCATCAGCCCCTATCAAGTTGGTACTCCAGGGAGTCTTCCTTCCTCTATTGGTTTTGCTCTACTCACTCTCCCTTAGGATCGCATCTATTTTCATGCCTGTAATTCACCATCACATGATACTCTAACCATTTGTTTACTTGCCCGGCTTCCACTCAACTGTGAGCTCTTTAAGGACCAGGACCATACCTATATCCCCAGTACTAGCACAACCCCTAACTATGGTAGCTTTTTTTTTTTTTTTTTTGACAGGCAGAGTGGACAGTGAGAGAGAGAGAGAGAGAGACAGGGAGAAAGGTCTTCCTTTTGCCGTTGGTTCACCTTCCAATGGCTGCCGCGGCCGGCGTGCTGTGGCTGGCACACTGCGCTGATCCAAAGGAAGGAGCCAGGTGCTTCTGGTCTCCCATAGGGTGCAGGGCCCAAGCACTTGGGCCATCCTCCACTGCACTCCTGGGCCACAGCAGAGAGCTGGCCTGGAAGAGGGGCAACTGGGACAGAATCCAGTGACCCAACTGGAACTAGAACCAGGTGTGCCGGCGCTGCAAGGTGGAGGATTAGCCTATTGAGCCACAGCGCTGGCCTATTGTAGCTTTTAAATAAATGCTTGATGAGTGAATATAAATCATTATTCATTCATTTCTTTGTCCCAAAGAAAACAATTAAACTCGACTGTGCCTGTTTATTATGAGCAACATAAAAGAGGGTCTTCTAATGGGGTTTGTTATAAATTCTGCTCAGGTTCTTAGACCAGCTCAAAAAACCCCTTTTACTCAAAATAGGACAATAATTGCATTATTTCAACTATATCACATGCTATGCATAACATTGGTAACATGAGGAAATATATTTAAAGTATTAAACAACCAACTTAGGTGCTTTTGCTATAGGAATTGTTACAAACTAGTAGTCTATCATTGTGGGGCCTGTTCTTGGTCTTTTATTTGACTTAACTACATCACCTTTGGGTGGTTTGGGACCTTTATTACTAATCCACATAAAATAACAGATCAGGGGAAGTTCTAGAAGATGTCATGGCAAAGTGCAGAAGGCCACCATGACAATTATAGAAAGACACACAATATAAAAAGCACACGATTCAATGCTGAATCACCCAAAAGAAGCTTGATCAGAACCAATGAGGAGGGGAGAATTCTGGGAAGAACTGTGGGGGAGGAGTGTGTGTCTGGTGTAAGTAGATCCTTTTGCTCTCCAAACTGATTCCCAGAAAGATGATAGACATGCTCAATGTGTATGTTGGAGAGATGCCTATCAAAAGGTTGGTGATAAGTGTGAGTGGAGCTGAGAACACTTCCTTGGTCATATAGGATTGGCTGTTTTATAGTTTTTAAGGACTTCTCATTCAATGCAACTCCTAGAAAAGCCATTTAATGTATGTAGCTTCCTAGTAAAATTGATTGTACTGACTCAGAAAATTGAGCCAATGTGGAAATCTGCCTTCTTTCTAGGGAACCCCACCTGATTTTTTTTTGTGAAAGAGGGAGAATCCCTGAGATCAGTTGTTCCCCTTGGGTTTATGTATTATCTAGGAAAATTGTTTCCTTTTTATGAGTGTCTCTTTCTCTCTCTTTCTCTTTCTCTCTCTCTGTTTCTCTCTCTTCCTCCCTCCCTCCCTTGCGCTTTCTTTCTTTCTTTCTTTCTTTCTTTCTTTCTTTCTTTCTTTCTTTCTTTCTTTCTTTCTTTCTTTCTTTCTTTCTTTCTTTCTTTCTTTCTTCTTCTGAGGGCTCCCGGGTACCCTCAGATATACAGGATATATATATAAAGTTCATGCAACAATGGAATTATAACTTTATTTTGTTGCAATTTTTTTGGAATCCAAGCATTATTTTCTTCATAATACACATTTTCTGTGAACCTTTCAGAACTTCTTCATATTGACTCCTCTTGCAAATATTAGTGTAGTGTGAGTGTAGTTAAGTATGTGGACATCAGTAAGTGAGTGTGTGTGTGTGTGTGTGTGTGTGTGTGCGTGTGTAAGCACAGAGGGCAGGTAGTGGAATTTTTTGCCCCCTATAACTCTAAGCAAGAGGAACAGGAAAAATCTGCTCCTAATCTTGAAAGGTTGAGTATTAACTTTTATGCCAGTCCATAGTGGTCTAAGGCATTTTCCGTCAGGATTAGCTCCATTCAATTGCATGAGAAGGTTACACTTTTTCTGTTTTCTGAGTCAATAGACATGGCTTTTATACCAGTCCTATAAATTTCAATGTATGGAAGCTTCCCAAGTTCACATACCTTATCTGTCAGATGCAGGGAGGAGGACCAAGTCCCATCTC
The DNA here is from genome assembly GCA_949820135.1 of Sylvilagus floridanus. Lineage (NCBI taxonomy): Eukaryota > Metazoa > Chordata > Mammalia > Lagomorpha > Leporidae > Sylvilagus > Sylvilagus floridanus. The sequence goes on from OX463225.1 coordinate 130,017,955, forward strand.
ATCCTGATTCCCAGGTGCTGCATTTAGCTGGGAGAATAAAGGCAACTGAGAGATGCGGGAGGTAAAAGGACCAGTTACATGCGCGTTAATTGGAGGAGAAACAGAGAGTGAATGGGTATGCATTAAGGCAGAGCTAATCATCATATCCAAATATTCAAAGGACTGTGTTGAAGAACAAAAATAGAGTTACTTTGCATGGCTCCAAAGAACAAAACTGTGAAAGTTGCAACAGACAGATGTTGGCGCAGTATGAGAAATCGTCCTAATGGTAGAGTTACTGATAATCCTGAGGGCTTCTTCAGGCAGCAGATTCTTGCCAGCAGGTGTGTTGTAGCAGAGACAGGACAAGAGCCTGTTGTGGGATTCTTGGTGATGGGAGGAAGGCCTCAAAGATTCTAAGCTTTCTTACTTTTTGTCTTGCTTTCCTTCTGGTATACTGGGAACAATTGCCTTCTGCTTTGTAGGAACTGGAGAGAACTTCATGTTTCAAGCTCTGGAGGTCAAAATTGCTTCACAACCTCCATGTGCTACAACTTGGGGGTGTCTGTGTGGTTCTTACTGTGTTCAGTGGTGACAGGTGTGGTTTCTGTGTCAGGATGGACCCTCAGCAGCTTTCCTCCGAGTACCCTGTACTCTCTAGTTACCTCCTCAGGCGGCTTGCGGTTCCTTGTGCCTTCCTTTCTTGGATGCCCCTTTCTTGTTTTCCCAGCACACTGCTCTATCAGAGAAAGCAAGCAGGCGAATGTGTTAAACAAGTGTTTGGCAAGTGAGAGTCAAAGAAGCAGAGCCAGCTTAGAGATAAACATCCTTTCCCAGTCAAGAAAACCCATCTTTCTAGACTGACTAGGCTTCAATAGGAAACTGAGGGGACTTTTAGTGGTGTCCTTCATCCTCTGTGTGCTTGGTGGGGTGACAACTGTGCCCCTGCCCCACAGCACATTGTGTCCTACCTGGACAGGGCAGTCTGTGGCTGCCACTTGCACACCAAGGCTCTGGTCTTACCACTTTCTGACATTGCTTGTGCCCTGGATTTCAGGTTACTGTGCTTGTTGCCCTGTGCAAGTTTCTCTGTGTTTAGTAGTGACAATCCCAGTTCTTTCGGGTAGTCCTGACCTTTTCCCATAACATGGGCAGAATCTTATCTCCTGTTTGGGACATTCAAATAGTAAAGGTCAAAATAGGACACTGAACCCAGGAGACATGATCCTTGTTCCCACGTCATATGAGTGGTTTCCAGCTGGCCAGACTACCTTGTTCTGTATACACCTGGTCCTTAGCTGAGGCCAAAGACTTCAGCCAGAGAATGAACAAATTTAGCCAGTCATCATCTCTAGCTAATCATGCTGTCCAAAGGGCTCCAGTCCTGTCTTGAAAATATGTAGGAAGTCCCTGACATAGTCCTTAAGAAAGAGATGGTCAAAATGTCTCCTCTGGTTACAGCCAATGTCAATGTGAGTGTCCCTCCCCCCTTACCAAGTCTCTTCCTCTTTCTCACACTCACTCACATACAGGAACACACATATCAAGCAGGCTGCACCATCACTCACTTCCTCTCAGCCCTTTTTTCCCTTGCTTAATCTTCTTTTATTTCTAGCAAATGAGAATGCAACAGCATTCACATTTTTAAAGCTTTTTGTTTATGTATTGGAAAAGCAGAGAGAGAAAGAAAGAAGTATATATATATATATATGTGTGTGTGTGTGTGTGTGTGTGTATGTGTATATATATGTGTATGTATATATGTATATATGTATATATGTATATATGTATATATGTATATATATATTCACTCTCCAATTGGCCACAATGGCTGGAGCTGCACCCATCCGAAGCCAGGAGCCAGGAGCTTCCTCTGGGTCTCCCAGTTGGGTGCAGGGGTCCAAGGACTTGGACCATCCTCTACTGCTTTCTCAGGCCACAGCAGAGAGCTAGATCGGAAGTGGAGTGGCCTGGTCTCCAACTGGCATACATATATATGTATATATATGTATATATATGTATATATATGTATGTATATATATACACACACACACACAAACAGGAGAGAGAAAGAGAGAAAGAGATAGAGAAAAGGAGCCAAGGGAAGCAAAGCAAAGCAAAGCAAAGCAAAGCAAAGCAAAGCAAAGCAAAGCGAAGAGAGGAGGACTTCCATCTGCTGGTTCATACCAAAGATATCAAATACCCTAAACAGCCAGGACTGGGTCAGGCTGAATTCGGGAGCACATAACTCCATATGGGTCTCCTATATGGGTGGCAGGGATTCAAGACTTGGGCCACCACCTACTGCTTCCTAGGGTGCACATTAGCAGGAAGCTGGACTGGAAGCAGAATGGCTGGGACTCAAACCAGACACTTCTATATGAGATGCAGGCACTCCACGTAACTGGTGCTGCACAATACCTGCTCCACATTTGTGTCTTTAATGCCAATGAAATTAATGAGAGAGGTCACCAGCAGAGCATAGACTTTAAAGAACTATGACTGATGTACCCCTCTGTGAACTGCTGGTTTGATAGTTGGAGATATGGAGAGCCAGAAACTGTGGTAAGGGACTGAAGAGTAGCTTGGATAAAATGCAGAAGACAGTGGGAAATGAAAAGTATTTGTCAGTGAAGATCAGAAATGACTCCCTGGAAAGGAGGCCATTGGTAAAGAGTGATGCTGGTAGAAAGGGATGGGTCACCTCAGTAGTTTTGTTTAAGACCAAGAAGAGATCCAAAACTCAAAGAATTACTACCAATCTCCTACTTCCTATCTCTAGAAAAGTTCTTATAAAATTATTTCTTCTGTTTATTGTCTTCAGTTTTTTTTAGATTTTTATTTATTTTTTAAAGATTTATTTATTAATTTGAAAGTCAGAATTACACAGAGAGAGGAGAGGCAGAGACACAGAGAGAGGTCTTCCATCCACTGGTTCACTCTCCAATTGGCCACAATGGCTGGAGCTGCACCCATCCGAAGCCAGGAGCCAGGAGCTTCCTCTGGGTCCAAGGACTTGGACCATCCTCTACTGCTTTCTCAGGCCACAGCAGAGAGCTAGATCGGAAGTGGAGTGGCCTGGTCTCCAACTGGCACTCATATGGGATGCCAGCGCTTCAGGCCAGGGCATTAACCTGCTGTGCAACAGTGCCAGCCCTTTCCCTAGATTTTAGTCTACTACTAAACAAACTCAAACAAGTTTTCAAAAATTTTAATTATCGAAATAAAAACATTATTAATAACATTTATTGATCATTTAAAATATACATATATTATCTCATTGGAATCTCACAGAGTACATAAAGAATGGGTGGATACAATTGGAATCCTCAATTATAGATGAAAAGAGAAGTTTGGAAAGGTTGAGACTTTCCAAGGTCACACTCACACTGACAGCATTAGATATTTGGTTCTTTTTTTTTTTAAAGATTTATTTAGTTATTTGAAAAGCAGGATTAAAGAGGTGGGGGTGTCTGAGAGAGAGAGATCTTCCATCCACTGGTTCATTCCCCAAATGGCTGTAATGGCTGGAGCTGGGCCAATCTGAAGCCAGGAGTCAGGAGCTTCTTCCAGGTCTCCCACCTGGGTGCAGGGACCCAAGCACTTGGACCATCTTCCACTACTTTCCCAGGCCATAGTAAAGAGAGATCAGAAGAGGAGCAGCCAGGAAATGAACTGGCGTCCATATGGGATGCCTGTGCTGCAGGCGGAGGATTAACCTACTGTGCCACAGTGCTGGCCCCCTATAATCAATTCTTATAAACTATATTCAACCTGCTGTGCTAAAGAACACTACAATTGTATACTGCTTTATGCATATAGCTATATGTTCATATATCTATATAGGTAAACAGAACAGCCTCTATGAGTGGCCTCACATATACATGGTCAATTGATTCTTTTAAAAATTATTTATTTATTTATGGGGGGAAGTTCCAACTGCTGCTTCAGTCCCCAAATACCTGCCATAACTAGGGCTGGGCCAGGCCAAAGCTGAGAGCTGCTGACTCAATCCACTTCCTGTGGATGGCAGGGACTCAATTACTTGAGTGATCCCCACTGCCCCTCAGGTTCTATGTTAGCAGGCAGCTGGAGTCAAGAGCCAGACCTAAGAATTGAACTCAGGTACTTCAGTGTGGCAGGTCTTAGCTGCTAGGCCAAATGCCCAGTTCATGACATTTGATAAAGATACCAAAGCATGGGGAGGGGATAATCTTTATATCAAATAATGTTAAAGCAGCTGATACCCAAACATAAAAAAAAATGGTCTCAAATATTACCTCATACTATAGATAAAAATTAACTGGATATAGACTATCATAGACCTAAATGCAAGAGCTAAAACTGTAGAGGCTGGTGTTGTGGTGTAATGGGTGAAGGCATTGTCTGTGATGCTGACATCCCAGATAGGTACCGGTTCCAGTTCCAGATGCTCCGCTTCTGATCCAGCTTCCACAAGTGGCCTGGGAAAAGTGGTGGAGGATCGCCCAGGTGCTTGGGTCCCTGCCACCCATGTAGGAGACCTGCAAGAAACTCATGGCTCCTGGTTTCACCCTGGCCCAGCACTGGCCAATGTGGCCATCTGGAGAGTGAACCAACAGATGGAAGAACTCTCTGTCTCTTTTTCTCTCTCTGTGTGTAACTCTTTCAGATAAATAAATCTTTACAAAAAGAGGGCAAGGGAGGCTAAAACTGTATAGCTTTTAGAAAAGCTGGAAGAAAATCTTGGCGATGCTGGATTAAACCAAGGAAGCTGGAGCCCACTGGATACGAGGCACCAGGTATGACATAAAAGTGGGCAGGGCTGGTCAAGAGTGTTTTATAAAGGGGTGCATGGTGTTTGGTTGTGTCTTGATTTGTGTTGTAAAAAGGGAATTTTGACTATTGTCCAGAGAATGGTTTTTAGGGAGGTCAAAATATAAAGAGGGAGTTAGGTTAGGAGGTGATTGTATTGCTTGGTGGCCAGAATGAGAGATGGGTGCCTTCCTTCCAGGAGGTACCAGAACGGCTGGAGGATACGCGTAGAGAGCAGGTGGGAGCAGATGAGCTGATGGGCTTTGTGTCACAGGTGGTGAGGTCCGACAGAACTCAGGGAAGCTGCTGGAATTTAGCTGGAGACACTGCTGCATAGGTGAGGCTCGGTCACTGAGACAGGCAATAATGTTTGCTTTTAAGTCTATGAACTGCAGCAGGTTTTAAGGTGGGCACTCTGTTTTGGTTTTACCACAACCTTTTTGAGGAAGTAAAGTTACAATTCTTGTGGCGTAGCAATAAATCTGCTGCCTATGCAGCCAACATCCCATATGGTCACCAGTTCTGTTCCAGATGCTCCACTTCTGCTCCAGCTCCTTGCTAATGGCCTGGGAAAGCAGCAGATACGGCCCAAGGGATTGGGCCCCTGCTCCCATGCAGGAGACCTCGACGAAGCTCCTGATTTCTGGCTTCGGCCTAGGCTCAGTCCTGGCTATTGCAGCCATCTGGAGAGGGAAGCAGTGGATGGAAGATCTCTCTGTTTCTGTCTCTTCCTCTCTCTCTGTAAGTCTGCCTTTCAAATAAATAAATACATCTTTAAAAGAAGATATAATTCTCATTTTACAAATGAGAACACTAAGGCTCTGAGAAAGTGACTGTGTCTATCCCCCCAGCCAGTAAACAGGAAAGCCAAATGGAGAAACAGTTCTCTTGATACAGTAGATCTGTGACTTACTTCTTACCGACTGTCTCCCCTGAAGCCAGAAGTTCCACATACCAGAACCAACTCTATTGCTAAATATGACAGTCACACTTTTTGATTCTTTTCTGCTTAAGCTCTATTTCAGGTTAATTCAAAATACTGACAACTTTGACACTCAGTTTAACAGCTATTCCAGACATCTATTTCTGTTAAGAGAATCACTGTTGCTATTTTTGGAACCCGATGACGCAGAGAATAGGTAATGTGATAGGCAACCTTTTGCCCTCGTGAATCTCTGACTCAAATCATAACCAGATTACCAAGCATCCAAATCTGTGCTGTCTAATCATATCTGCGAATGTGGCAGCACACAGTTACGCTCCTCTTTGATGTTTTAATAGTATATACATTGAATAGTGAAGACCATTTATCTGAAAAAGACATAGTATTAGATATTTTGCAGACATTATCTCCACTACTTTTTGCAGTCATGCTGAAGGACTTAAGTAGGTTAATATTCACATCTAGAAATGCCTTGTTTGAATTCAAGTCTGCAAGGCCAAAGGCCAACTTCTTTCCACCATGATACCATTTACTGGAGGGAAGAGTTAGACCAGCATGTGCTCCTTTCTTGTTTTACTTTTAGTGTTACCACCTTGGCCAGTACGAAGCAGTGGGAAACAGGCACAATTCTCCATATTTGAATACTTCAGTAAAGGATTTATAATCTGTAGAAGTACCACAAAATATAGAGCGTAGTCTTATTCATAGATCTTGCCTAAAGGAATAATCTTTGATTTTCTACAGACATGACACTCATTTATTATTTAATATTTTATTGTACATGATCTCTTCACTCCTCCTAAATACCATTAAAAAAACCTGTTGGGGAAGGCATTGTGGCCTAGAGGGTAGAGCTGCTGTCTGCAGTGCCCAGCATCCCATATAGGCATTGGTTCATGTCCCAACTGCTCTACTTCCTATCCTACTCCCTGCTATTGCCTCGCAAAAAGAAGTAGAAGATGGCCCAGGTTTTTGGGCCCCTGCTATCCATGTGGGAGACCCAAAAGAAGCTCCTGGATCCTGCGTATGGCTTGCCCAGTCTGGCTGTTGTAGCCATCTGGGGAGTGAACCAGTGGATGGAGGGTCTCTCTCTCTCTCTGTCTCTCTGTCTGTCTCTCCCTCTCTCTTTCTATAACTGTGACTTTCAATTAAATAAATAAATATTTGAACAAAAATACTGTTATATTAAATAGAAGTGAATTAAAATGAAAATTTATCCCTGTGTAAATTCTGTGGAAATATGGAAAAGCAATGATATGTTGACTTCATCTCTATTGTCTAGAACATTGGTATTGGACAGCTCTTGGAAGGAGTTAGGATGTACTTAGTGTACCATGGATGTTTAGTTAAAAGGAGTGACATTTAACCTTCATTTAACAAGAAAGATCCGTGTCTTGATATCTGTATTGTGAAATTGTTTGGAATGTGGAGAACAACTTAAATGTACATCATTACTATACATAAACCTTCTTTGTGGATTTTTCTCACTTTCATCATCAAAAAATGGCTATCAGTTGGTTTTGCTGGTCAGTGACTAAGCATAAACCCCTCAATCTGTCTGAAAATAGGACTTCAGACTTTGGTTAGTGGAGCTAGATGGCACTGTAGTGTAATTCTGTGGGTTGCCCAATTACAAACAGTTTGACTGTGATGGAAGAGGTTTTTGGAACATGAAATTCAATTTTGTGTTGCTTATGTTTCCTCTAAGTGAAATATAGTACAACATCAAACAGAGTGCATTCTCTCCTCTCTTCTCTCTTGCTTTCTTTCTGATAAACCTATAGGTGTGTGAGTGTACCTGTGCAGATTCATGGGCGTGCGCACACACACACACACACACACACACCCTTGCTGAGTTTTTTTTTTTTTTTTTCTTTGAGCTGATAACTGGGAGTTGCTATCCCTGGGCTAGCTGAAAGCCTTCAGATAAAAGGTTACATATACAGCCTGTATCTTATGTATTTCCTTCTAGTGACAGAGGTGCTAAAGTTTTCATAGCTCATACATGAGCTAAGGCTAGAGCCTACTATGTGACCAGTTTGTAATCTGGCAGGAAGGACAATGGTATCTTAGAGCTGGGAGATTTTGGAAGTTTTTCAATCAAGGATATTTGAAGTTCATCACTTGAACTTGGCGAAACATTTTATTCCCAGATATTTGAGTCTCTTTGAAAGTTAAGGAAATCTAGGAAAAACGTTTCTAGTGTGGGAAGGTTGGCGATGGTGGGCATGAACGCATTTTCATATGACAATACAGGACAGGATGACATGTCATACTGTGTTTTGTGACGAGAGTTGAGCCACTCTACAACTTTAGCTGCAGAATTGAAAGTAGTAAGCATTTTTGCTTTCCACAACCCCTCCTTCTTTATCCTTCTCTTTCCAGCTGCCAGAGATGTCATAAATACCTCACCTGCTCTTGATGCAAAACAACAGCTCTCACAAAACATCGTCAGAAGAGAGTTCATAGAATTATATATTATGAAAAAGCTATCTGTGGATTTCAAAAAAAGTTTTGCACCCAAATAAACTTGTGATAACTTATTATAACATGTCATTTGGAGACACTAAGAAGGATAAGACATCAATTTACACTCTCAGTTCTTTAGGGATATACAAAATGGCAGGTATCCTCATTTACAAAAGTGTGAGGACCATGATGGAGCTTATGTGGAGCAATGGAATTTGTGTTTCTATTTTAACCTATAATTGCATTTCCATGAATTTTGTTGGTCTTCTTATACAGAGGACAGGATAGAAAAAGGTCATCTTGCCGGCGCCATGGCTCAACAGGCTAATCCTCCGCCTTGCAGCGCCGGCACACCGGGTTCTAGTCCCGGTCGGGGCGCCGGATTCTGTCCCGGTTGCCCCTCTTCCAGGCCAGCCCTCTGCTGTGGCCCGGGAGTGCAGTGGAGGATGGCCCAAGTGCTTGGGCCCTGCACCCCATGGGAGACCAGGAAAAAGCACCTAGCACCTGGCTCCTGCCATTGGATGAGCGCGGTGCACCGGCCGCAGCGCGCCAACCGCGGCAGCCATTGGAGGGTGAACCAACGGCAAAGGAAGACCTTTCTCTCTGTCTCTCTCTCTCACTGTCCACTCTGCCTGTAAAAATAAAATAAAATAAAATAAAATAAAATAAAAAAAAAAGAAAAAAAAAAGAAAAAGGTCATCTTATGGAAGAGATGAGTGTGCCCATGTTAGAAAATCTCTAGGAAGTTTCCCTCCCCCCACTTTTCCTCTTTAACCTTTCTCAGGGTCATAGCCATCATTCTCAGTGACAAGATCTATTTCTGAGTGGAGACCAGTTTTGTTCCATGGTAGTTCACACAAAATGCATGTCTTTGGTCAGATAGTATGTCTGGGTGTCCTGAAAACAATTTAAGAGGAAGTGAGAAAGTAAAAGGTGCTGGCTATCAGATTTTTGGGGATGATACCTTAAAAAATTAAGTGTGAATCTAGGTAACTTCTGATAGCAGGAGAAGCGATGGTTGGATGGTTGGATGATGGGGCCTGACTCTAGAAGTCAGTATCTGGATGGGGTATCTTGGGAATCTTGAGATACTGGAATTAGTTTGAAGACAGAATATGTGGAGGAGGATTTTATTTTTGAGGGAGTTGATGAGTTAGAATGACAAACTTTATTTCATTTGGTTTCAGTGTGTCTTGATAATTTGTTCTTGCACCTGAGATTCTATGCTTTTCATAAAGAAAAAATTAATTGTTTAATACTTTGAAAGTCCATTCTATGTAGCGGCAGTTTTGGTTGCCTACATAACATCCCTTTTTTCTCCCACTGTTAATCCTAACAGACATGGTTTTGTTAGTGTATGCAACTCTCTCTGGAGAGCCATGTGTCTGAGAAAGCCTGCTCCCATGGCCAGTCCAGGGATAGAAGCTGAGGGAGTTGATACTGATGCTCTAGATTAATCAGTGTGGTTCTATTCTCTCAGGACTCTTCGCTTTAGGCACAGGCAAATTGCAATTCTGGCCAATGAAACATGAAGAAAAGTCTACAGGTGCCTCTGGGAAAAGTTAATTTGCTTAGAAAAGATAGAAAACAGATGGTTCCTTCCTTCAGATGTTTCCATGTCTGGATGATGTCACATCTGGAACTATTGTAAAATCTTGCAACCATGGGAAGAGCTTACCTGAGAGCAGCATAACTCAACAAAAAATGGCAGAACACACACACATACACACACACACACAGGAGAGAGAGAGAGAGAGAGAGAGAGATAAAGAGCACAAGAGAGAGAATTCAGATTCTTAATGCTATTTTTGAGCAGTTAAGTCAACTGCCTCTACAGGTTGTCTTACCTTGAGTTCTTGCACTGTGGCATAATGAAAACACCCTTTTACTCAGCTGTATTGAGGCATAATTGACAAATTAAATTATATAAATATTTAAATTACACAACTTGATGTTTTGATCTAAGTATACATTGTACAATGATCATCAGAATCAAATTAATTAACATTTCCATCATCCACAAAATTATAATTTTCTTTTGGTTAGAAAACATAAGATCAACCCTTTTAGCAAATATCAATTATACAGTACAGTATTGCCAACTATCTTAAACTTGTAAAAGTAAATTCACATACATTAAAATCATCTGTTTTCCAGAGAGTTCTATGAGTTTTGACAAATGCATTAGAATTGTTTATTTGTTATGAATTGTTAATTTACTGATTAATTCACTAATTTTATTCAGAAAATATTGTGAATCAACTGTATCAACTAAATGGTGTGTAGAATAGAAACAAGTAATGAAATGCATAGTCCTTTGCCCAACGGACATGCTCACTTATTTAATAATGAATACACAAATGAAGGATAATTCTCTAATAGGATAACTTTGAAAACTGAATGACAGAATCTTTAGTTCCATTCATTCATTCCTTCAATAGATGTTTGATGCAAGCACATTACACGTCTGGCTCTTCAGATACATAGGTAGACAAAAAGACAAAACCCAATTTCTACTTTGAGATATAGTCAACCTTTTGAGGCTCTGGTTTACAGGATCTTCGAGGGAGTAACTAATCCATGCCTGGCACATCTTTTTATCCTCAGAGTAACTAGCATATCTTCTTGCCTGTAGTAAATACTCAAAGTAAGAATTTGTTGAATAAGTTAAATATTAATTTAATGAATGAGATAAATGTGTAAGGATTACAGCAGACAAATCCTGGAGCCTGCTAAATATGGCTCCTTAGGGCACTGGTCAAAGAGATCTTGTGTCCATATGCTATAAGAGGGAAAATTCAGGGATCCATGGGTTTTTTTACACACATGGATATGTGGGATAACAACTAGTCATCACAGCAGTGCACTTTTGGCTTCTACCTACGTCTTCCAGTAACAGAGTTACAAGAATCATGAGTCAGAGTGCTTAAAGGGTTGCTTTCCTCCTGTAAACCAATTTGATCTGCTTATACACCATATGTGTGATCCATCACCAGATGGTCATACAGACACCTCATTGAGACAATTCCTTGAGTATTTTTGACCTGTTTTTACTCTTTCCCCTCTATATTTACCTCTGGATTGTCCTTGAGGTATCCTCGACCTCAACCCTACATTTTTATCATCTAGCCTTTACATCTATATCATTTTTTGTGTGTCTTTTACAGATTGAAGGAAAAAAATGAACTTGATACTTAGGTCATTGGACCTTCAAGGAAAAAGTTTCAGGACTGTAGGAGAATCTGAAGTGTAACTGAGAAAGACTGAGTTGTGAGTAGAGTTGGAAACAAAGGAAATTAATGATGAACTTGAGAATTGGGTGAAAGAGGGAGGATATCGAAAAGTTACTTGAATAATTTTAAAAAGATTTATTTATTTATTTGAACGGCAGAGATACAGAAAGAGAAGGACACAGAGAGATATCTTGCATCTCTGGTTCACTCCCCAAATGGCTACAATGATTGGGGCTGGGTCAGGCTGAAGCCAAGAGCCAAGAGCTTAATCAGGGTCTCCTACATGGGTGCAGGGACCCAAGTATTTGGGGCCATCTTCAACTTCTTTTTTTAATTTAATTTAATTTTTTATTTTTTATATTTTTTTGAAATTTTTTATATACATATTTTTTGACAGGCAGAGTTAGATAGTGAGTGAGAGAGAGACACAGAGAAAGGTCTTCCTTTTTCTGTTAGTCAAGGACCTAGGCCATCCTCCACTGCACTCCCGGGCCACAGCAGAGCTGGATTGGAAGAGGAGCAACCGGGACAGAATCCAGTGCCCCAACCAGGACTAGAACCCGAGATGCCGGTGCCACAGGTGGAGGATTAGCCAAGTGATCCATGGTGGCCTCAACTTTTTTCCCATGTGCATCAGCAGGGAGCTGTATTGGAGGTGCAGCAGCTGGGATTTGAACCGGTGCCCATATGGGATGCTGACACTGCAAGCAGTGGCTTAACTTATGCCATAGTTTTGGCTTCTAGCTTGATTAATTTAGCAAGGAAGTTTGACCAAAAGTTTACTGGTATAGGAAACACTTAGATGTATCTTTAGGGTGAGGTGATGGCTCTTGAGAAGGGAGATTCATTTACCAACTGAAGGAATCAGGTTGGCAGGAGGGATTTGTCTTGAAGTAAAGGGGATTATTTTACCTTTGATTCAGATGGGAATGAAGAACGAGGTGGGGTTTAGGAACAAACTTTGAAATGACCATCAGTACCTGTTACCTGTGCTATACAAGGTCACACGATCTGTCTGTACTTCCCTGAGGGTATGTGTGAATAGCCATTGAGTCTTGACATCCTACAGTGCGGCTAAGGCTCAAAAATGAAGACAGAAGGCTATAAGTACCCAATATTCTAAGTTTGAGGATCTACAAGATCCATTACTTACTGAACTTGTTAAAGAGGATCTACTTCAGGTTCTAAAAAACCCTGTTGTTTCCTTTGTTTATAAAATGGTCTAGAAGAATAAATGTGGGGAAGGGTCCCTTTGGGGTGCAGAATGCAGGGAGAGAAGCTTTGTCCTGTCCTGCCTGGGGGTGGTATGTGTGTGGAGGGCTTCCTCCCCAGAAGCCAAGTAACTGAAGAAGGCTAAGAGTTGTAGAGAGTGGGGATTTGGGCATGAAGGGAAATTATTGGCATTCCATTTCAGCTAGTTTCTATCAGCCACCTGATTCTCTGACCTGTCCTATACTACATGTGTAAGAAAATCAGAGTTGGAATAAAATGGTATGTGGGGCGCTCTGCCCAGGAAGGATGCAAAGAAGCACAGTTGCATTTTGGTTCCCTATTCCCAGGAAGTGTGAAGATGCATCCTGCATATATGCATGCACTCTTGGTATTTGCTGTAGCAAGTGAGATGGAAACAAAATATGGTGACAGATTTTGAGAATGGAAGTTGAAGTAGAGGTATGTGCGCATTAGAGAGTTGCAGCAGAAAGCTGACGGTCAAACTGATAAGGAGATCCAAGTCTCATATAGGATCATTACTACTTAGAAAATTCTGGCAGGAGAGAGACTTATAAGTGGGGCCTGTTGCAGTTATCACGGATCATGGTGAAGTTTGTAGACAGTGAGCTAATGCAGAGAACTCATGTGCCACAGCACCTGTTAGGCAAGATGCCTAGCCAAACCACAGACAGCTCTGGTTGAAGGAAGGAGATGATCTTTGAATTCAGTTTGACATAAAATGTTATAAATAAAAATAATTAAATTTTAAATGCTAAACAGAGCTAGTTCTATTAACTACAATATTCAGGAAAGTAAATAAATTAAGCCACAATATGATTAGAGATGCCACTACTCAGATGGACAGGACCAACAAAACATCATTGGAAGAAACAAAATTACATGCTTATATTTCTAGTGAATTTTATTTCCCAGGCACCAGTTACAGAAAAATCACATCTGTATTTGAGGCCAATATATACTTTAATGTGAACTTCATGATTGCAAGGGCCACATTTCTATTAATATTTTCTCTGTATCCCTTACAAAGCTCAGATCAGTGTTGAATACCTATTGATCCCAATTTTTATCAAGTCATTTCTCCCAGAGGTTGATAGAATAAATGTGGAAAAAGAAAGACTGACATACCTGTTGAATCAGTGCATACCATAAGAATGCACACAAGGATCTCATGGGGATGCATATCCTACATTATATTATATTCTATATTATATTCTGTCCTTGGAATCTTATTGCAGACCTCTATGTGGCTCTGACCCACAGAGTTTGGCCCATTTTCCATTATTGTTTAAAGTCTTTTCTGGAAACATGATCCAGTTTTGGCAATCTAGATTCATTAATTCACCTAACAAATTTTTTTCAGTGTTTCCTATGTATCAGGTACAGTTTCAGGTTATCAAGAGTGAGCAGGGCTCACTTGGTTAATCCTCTGCCTGTGGCACCAGCATCCTATATGAGCACCAGGTTCTAGTCCTGGTTGCCCCTCTTCCAGTCCAGCTCTTTGCTGTGGCCCGGGAAGGCAGTGGAGGATGGCCCAGGTGCTTGGGCCCCTGCACCCACATGGGAGACTGGGAGGAAGCACCTGGCTCCCGGCTTCAATAGGTGCAGTGCCAGCTGTGGCGGCCGTTTGGGGAGTGAGCCAACAGAGGGAAGACCTTTCTCCCTGTCTCTCTCACTGTCTGTAACTCTAACTGTCAAATACATAAAAAAAAAAAAAAGAGTGAGCAAGCCACTTCTGGTATTATGATTGGGGGGGGGGGAGGCACAGTGAATTAATGGAGGAATCTCACTAACTACAGATAGCAGGTGAAGCAAGTGTTATGGAGGAAACAAGACTGACCCCATGAGAACATATGCTAGTGGAGGACAACATAGAATAGGTTGAGAGCTGATGATGAGTAACGATTAAGTGGTAAATGGAGGTCTGAACAGGATTTGGGAGGGGAGTACTACTTCTGACACAGAGTACTCAGCACATGGAATCTTTGAGGAGCTTATTACCTAGCTCAATGAATCAGAAATTAATTAATGCTTATGTGATTCTACTGAAATGGGGAAATAACCTCCCATTTTATTTACTCTCCCCATTTAATCATACACAAATGGTAATGGGAAGAGTTTTTTTTTAAAAAAAAACAACTTTCTCATTGAAGACAGAACCAATAGGACAAATAGGTAGGTGGGTAGAAAGGTAGATAGATAGATATATGAGAAATTGGGCCACATGATTCTGAAGGCCAAAAAATGCCAATATATGATATCTGCAAGCTGTAGAAGCAGGAAAGCTGGTTATAGAATTCAGGCTGAGACACAAAGGCTGAAAATCAAGAGTTGATGGCATAAAATCTAACCTGAAGTTGAAGGACAGAGAACCAGGAAGCCATTGGTACAAGTCTTGGAGTGCAAAGACCCAAGAACCAGGAATTCTGATGTCTGAAGGCAGGAGAAGATGGATGACCTAGCTCAAAGGAAGTGATGTTGGGAGGGGTGAGAGTATGTGTGGCAGAGAAAGAGAGAGCAGACTTTATCCTTTATCCTTCTTCTGCCTTTTAGCCAATCCTGGCCCAGGCTGGATGGTTATCCACATTGGTAGTGTGGGTCTTCTCTACATGGTCCACTGATTCAAATGCCATTATCTTTCCAAAATACCATCAGAAATGCAACTAGATGCTCTCTGGGCATCTCTTAGCCTAGTCAAATTGGCACAAAAAACTAACCATCATAAAACCTCTCATGGGTATCCCATGACATGGATAAAGGATCAAAAAGATGCTAACTGGACCAGTTGACTTCAACTGGACAAGAGATTCAGGGGGAAGGACCCAGAAGAATGGAAGAGGAACAGCCTCCTAGGTTGTGTTGTGTCCATTTGGGAACTCAAATGTATCTAACTCTGCCAGTATCTTTATGGTGAGTTTAAGGGAAGTGTCTTGAGAAACATTCCACCAGAAACCAATATTAAAATCGTCTCTTAATCCAAATTCCTGGGAGATGTTAAAAACTAATGCACTAGGAAGGCACAGCTCTACAGGGAGAGCTCTACAGAGACAGCTCTATAGACCCAGTTCCCAATTGAAGCAAAGCAAAATTTCCTTCATTAAAGACTCAGGAAGGGGGGAGAGAATAGGATGAAAGGAAAATCAGTAAAGCAGCTACCAGCATTTTCTCCCCATCAAAGTGCCCCAAACTGATGCACCACAATAATATGCCTCCTAGAGCCTGACTATTGAGTGTGCTGTCTCTGGAGAGCTTAGCTAACTTCTGTGCCAAAAAGAATGGAATTTACCCAATAGAAATACTGTAATTAAAAAGCAATAGTGGTTTTGTTGCAAAACAAAGTAAAAGATCATATAAAGCTTAAAAGGGTCATTTATAAGAATAAAATTAAAACTTGTGGATTTATCAGATAGGATCTAGTTGCTCCCACATTGCAATCATGCTAGATGCTGTTCTCCAACTTTGCTCACTTGAGTTCTCTTGTCTTTCCATTGAATTTATCTCATAGAGATATCCATAGAGCCAGGTTGACCTGGAAGCCAATCTCAGGCAGTTTTTGACCACGCTGTGCCTCAGTTTCTATGTGAGGCATGATTTTGGTAGTGCACAGCATAGAGCTGCGGTGATGATTAGTTAGTTCATATCTGTAAAGAACTTAGTATCTGGCATACAACATAAGCTCCATGACTATAGGCATTTTTGATCATTGGTGCCTCCTGGCACCTAGAACAGTGCCAGGCAAAGAGCAGGAGCTCCATAAGTATTTGAAAGTGAATGAATGGCACATGATTCTCAAAGTGTTACCTATTTCTCTATTCCCTTAGTGGAGTCCAATTCTCTTGAGAGACATGTTTTTTCTTCTACTTGCAACTTCATAAAATTTTGAAAGCAGATAAGGGCTCCCTACATCCCTGATTGAATTTTTCTTTCCTTCCTCTAAGTATAAAGAGAATGCTATCCTAAATCCTTTAGGTGTTTTCCTCATGTCTTTGGCATGGAATCTAATACCCTAAAGGTAGTATGCATGTATATCATGATTTGAGCCTTGTTCTTCTCTCAGTCTCCATTTAAGGCCCTTGATAGCAAGTTTCTTCTCCTCCCACTCTGTGCTCCAGTTTGGTTGGACTGCCTGCTTCCTCCAATGTGCTACTTCTTGCTTCTGGGCCTTCAAACTTACTATTGTTTCATTCTCACTATTTGCTCATTCTCCCTCATCTGGCTCTCCTATGCGTTTCCCAAAGTTCAAATCAAGTGTTTCTTTCACTGTATAGTTCCATTTACTCTCTAAAGTATGTAAGATACCTCATGATATAATTTCCCATAACACTTCACATACTTCCTTTTATTCTTAACATATAGAAAAATTTGTCCTCTTTGTACTCCTACTTGATTTCAGAAGTCCTGAAGGCCAGGACTCTGTTATGTCTATCATTGTATCCCTGCAGCCTAGCTAATGATGTGGCATTCAATAGTTTTCTTTTCTCTCTCTTTTTAACAGGCAGAGTGGACAGTGAGAGAGAGAGAGAGACAGGGAGAAAGGTCTTCCTTTACCGTTGGTTCACCCTCCAATGGCCGCTGCGACTGGTGCGCTGCGGCTGGTGCACTGTGCTGATCCAAATCCTGGAGCCAGGTGCTTCTCCTGGTCTCCCATGGGGTGCAGGGCCCAAGCACTTGTGCCATCCTCCACTGCATTCCCAGGCCACAGCAGAGAGCTGGACTGGAAGAGGAGCAACCGGGACAGAATACGGTGCTCCGACCCAGACTAGAACCTGGGATGCCGGCGCTGCAAGGCGGAGGATTAACCTATTGAGCCGCAGCGCCAGCCGTATTCAATAGGTTTTACAAATACATTTGTAAATTAATAGCAAATGAAGAGCTAAGACTGTGGAGAAAGGCATCTCTGAGCTCTGATTCTACCTGTATTACTTGACAATCCTATGATCTTGACCAGAATTCTTACCTTTACTGAACCTTTATGGAATCTTAACTTTTACTAATGTAAAATAAGGTTAATGTTATTGATATCATAGGATTTTAAAAGATTACATTACGTGTAGTAATACCTCAGAGAATAATTGGCCCATAATAAATGCTTAATAAAGTTAATGATTATCATTATAATTATTATCATTAATAATCTGACATGGACTGACCTTGAAAATAAGCTATTCATCTACTTATCTAGAACAAGTACTACTCAACAAATAATTAAGAACACTTGCTTTACTTATTGTATTCCTTGATTAATCCCTGATATGAGGTGAGCTAAAGATAGTATCTTATGCTTGCAAGATGACAAAAACTGAAAAGAATGAAGAAAATTGTGCATAGAAACAATGTGAACATAAAAACATGGTAGACAAAGGCAGGAGAAATGCATCAGGATTGTTGGTAACTGTTCCTAAATGGATTTTCAGGAAGGAAGCATTGGAAGGACCTGGAGCTCCTTCTTCTTCAGCCCCTCCCTTCCTCAGCGACAGATGGTTCTAAAATGCCCTTGCCACGTCCTTGTGCCAGGAGCTCTTCACCTGCTACTGGTACCTGCATTTCCAGCCTTACTGTTCCCATGAAGAAACTGCTCAAGTGTCTCTGCCTTGATATTGCCTGTGGTCACACACCAAAACCCAGCACACATTACTGATCAGCTTTTGGAAGACAGAAAAATGAGCAAACATTCTAAATTGGATTATAGAAGCCAAAATTTCATCAGGTTTTGGCTACTACTAGCAACCTAACCTTTATTCAAATAACTACCTTTTATTATGTGATAGAATTTAAATAAATTTTACCTCTATGGGTAAGGGTGAGTATGTTGTTGAAAGGTTTCAACACTGAGTGTCCTTTGCTATAACTGTTTTTTGGTGGTCATAGGTTTTGTTTCTAGGACTTTTAAGTTCGTTTTATATGTGTGGAATTAAAGTGCTATTATCACATCCTATAATGACTTAACAGCTTGCACTGATATTGAGCATTTCTTTATTGGGCCTTCTTTTACTTTTAATAATCCATTGAATTGGCACCGGTTCAAGACCTGGCTGCTCCACTTCCAATTCAGTTCTCTGCTGTGGCCTGGCCTGGGAAAGCAGTAGAAGCTAGCCCAAGTCCTTGGGCCCCTGCACCTGAGTGGGAGACCCAGAAGAAGCTCCTGGCTTCTGGCTTCAGATTGGAACAGCTCCAGCAGTTGCGGCCAATTGGGGAGTGAACCAGCAGATGGAAGATCTCTCTCTCTCTCTCTCTCTGCCTCTCCTCTCTCTGTGTAACTCTGATTATTAAGTACCTTTCCATCTCATTGTGACTCTGTATTTTGATAGGAAAAATTCAAAAGAAATCAGTGCAGCTTGATACCAATGAGTGACAATTTTACTGATGGCCTGTATGTTCTTCATGGTTTATTACTAACTAATATAACATATATACATAGCCCACTCAGACTTTGGTTAGAAGTGGAAAAATAATTGGAAACTGATTTTTTAGTTGGAAAAATACAGAAAATATTTTATCTTTAAGATGATTCATATCAACCTGGTTTTTTAAAAAAGATTTATTTTACTTCTTTGACAACAGAGTGGCAGAGAAAGAAAGGGAGGGAGGGAGGAAATGAGAGAGAGAGAGAGAGAGAGAGAGAGAGAGAGAATATGAGAATCTTCCATCATCAGGTGCACTCCCCAAATGGCTGCAACAGCCAAGGCTGAGCCAGCAGAAACCAGGAGCCCCGAACTCCATTCAGGTTTCTCAAGTGGTTGGCAGGGGCCCAAACACTTGGACCATCTTCCACTGCCTTCCCAGGCACATTAGCAAGGAACTGGATTGGAAGTGGAACAGCCAGGCCTCAGAACAGCCAGGCCTCATATGGTATGCTGGCACTGCAAGTTGCAAGTGGCAGTTTACCCTGCTTCACCACAAAATGCTGACCCGAACTAGGGTTTTTTTTTATTTATAAAGCTTTTATTTAAAGAATATAAATTTCCAAAATACAGCTTATGGATTACAATGGCTCCCCCCACCTCATAACTTCCCTCCCACCCGCAACCCTCCCCTTTCCCACTCCCTCTCCCCTTCCATTCACATCAAGATTCATTTTCAATTCTCTTTATATACAGAAGATCAGTTTAGTACATATTACATAAAGATTTCAACAGTTTGCCCTCACATGGCAACACAAAGTGAAAATACTGTTGGAGTACTAGTTATGGTATTAATTCACAATGTATAGCACATTAAGGACAGAGATCCTACATGATATATATTTTTTAATTGATTAATTTTCTATGCAATTTCCAATTTATCACCAAGGTTTTTTTTTTTTTTTTCATTTACAATGCAAACTGATTAAATCTTTACTTAGTATATACTGAATCGATCTTCTGTATATAAAGATAATTGTAAATGAAAAAAAAAAATCTTTTTCTTTTTTTAAACTCCATATAGCAACCTGATTCAGAAAGGGGGAAAAGGTGAATATATATTTTTTTTGACAGGCAGAGTTAGACAGTGAGAAAGAGAGAGACAGAGAGAAAGGTCTTCCTTTTCCGTTGCTTCACCCTCCAATGGCCGCTGCGGCCAGTGCACCGAGCTGATCCAAAGCCAGGAGCCAGGTGCTTCCTCCTGGTCTCCCATTCAGGTGCAGGGCCCAAGCACTTGGGCCATCCTCCACTGCCTTCTCAGACCACAGCAGAGAGCTGGACTGGAAGAGGAGCAACCGGGACAGAACCGGCGCCCCAACTGGGACTTGAACCCGAGGTGCCGGCACTGCAGGTGGAGGATTAGCCTAGTGAGCTGCAGCGCTGGCCAAGGTGAATATAATTTAAACAGAAGAAGTAATTTCAGTGATTTCCATGGGAGAAAATACAGAAATCAAGTGCAGTGGATACATAGTGCTTCACTCAAAATTAACTCTTTCTGTGCCATTTTTTCCCCAGCTCCTGGTAGTGTTAGGAGCAAATACTTTTGATTGAATCTATCTCTGGGAGCTTGTCTTCAACTGAGGAGAGCCACGTTGCCCAAAGTAATAGTACCTCCTTCAGGTCAATACACATGCAGGACTGACATACGTGGGAGATAAAGGCATGACCTCTATTCTCAGTCTGGGCCAGAGTCTTTCAAAGTAAAACTCACTGAAATAAACCTTAGCAAAGTAAAACTTGCCACTCGGAGGCCCTGGATAGGAACCCTGCTGACTTATCACCAATGATGGCAATGCTTTATGGTCTTTGAGTCCAATTCAGACTCATTTGAAATTTGGCAGCCTATACTGTCTTTGAAGTAATAAATGCTATTTTAACATATAGCTCATTTGATGCCTCCTCATATGGCACGCCTACGTGTTTTTAATTCTTTTAAGTACATATACAGTTAGGAATTAATCAAGAGGAACAATGAAGCTCTTTTTGGAAGCAAGAGCACAGAGGAATAAAGAGAAAGTGTTCTCTTAACTGGAAATTAATTCCACCAATTAAATCAGCAGCCTCTAGCTGAACTAAAACACTCTTTTGAACAGATCTGGAACATCAGGTCTGAAGCAACTAACTTTTCCTGCGGGGTGTGTGCTGTGATGAGCACTTTCTTACCTTGAATAATTAGGGAGAGTTCAGGCCTGAATAGCCTTGCCTGTGGCTCCTGAGGGAAGTAAGAGACAGTAAATGTTGAAACTTGAGGTTAGGCAGGAGTTCTCCCTATATCCTGGTTAAGGGGATAAAATTGCTCATGAAAACAAGACACAGGAGTTTGGTTAATTTCCTGTTAATTCCCTAGACTCCAGGTCCTCTCTTGAGATCATTGATTGAACATTACCCCCACACTTGAACTATTTCCACCCCAGGCTCTGATCGTCACTCCAAATTCTTCCTCATCCCATTTGGAATCAAAGCTGCTAGAAGGAGGCCTCTTTGGTGCCCTCTTTCCTCCAAAATAGAAGAGTCAGTGGCCATGTTGCCCACCATAAACTATTGCAAAGTGAAGATCAACACAAATTCCGAATTCTTCCAATGAGCTGGGCATGGGTCCAGGTGTTTTTGCACATATTGTCCTCTGTCTTCCTGACAAATCACTGGAGTGAGAATTATTATCTTCCCTCTATAGATTATTTACTCAAAACTAAGTAACTTATTCAAGGTCATTCAGCTAATAAATGGCTGAAGCAGGGTTTAGAACCTGGACCAACTCCAAAGCCTATGCTCCTTATAAAATCTCCTTGATCCACTCTTGATAGTACCTAAAGTTTCCATCATTACATTTATTATTTCTGTTAAGGACTTTTATTATTGGAATACATTAATTAAATACAAACATGAGACAGATCAATGAGACATTAAAATTCGCAAAAATATTCTGTTCTGAAGAAAAAATGAGTCATATCTTGGATAGGACCCACACAACACAGAGCATTGATGCAAAGATAATGTGCTTTGACACCAGCTGAGATTTGACAGCACTTTTTTACTAACAGAGCCCTTTAACGTGTAGAATCATATTAATCCTTGCAACAAATCTATGGAATTGTCTTACTTTTATCCCAGTTTGTAACTGATGAAAGGAGTGTAAGAGAGTTTCAATAATTTGTCTGAAGTCATCACTTACTAACTAGCTTATAGGGCTCACCCCTGTGATTCTGACTCTGGTTGTTACTGTTCTGAAACCATTATCTGTTGATATATAGTGATCTTTAGTGGTTCTTAGAACCAAAAAAATAAAATAAAATCAAGCCTTACTTCCACTTGTCTCAGTGACTGTCCAAGTTAGAAACATTTCTTAACTAAGAGATGAAAATAGGAATATTCCAAGATCACTGAAAAGGGAAGGACATACTGCATTAGGCTGGGGGTGTATAGTAAAAAGAAATGTGTAGGAAGTACATTTTTAGGGCAAAGTTAGAGAGAAAGCCACAGAGGAAATTCTACGGAAGGAAGAAGAATGCCAGGTTGGTGTGGAACCTGCAGAGTCACAGCATGAGCACAGACACAACACGTGATCCCAGCAGCTGAGACCCAAGGAAAGCATCAGCTTTGGAGAACGAGGTGAGATCAAGTTGCAGCAGCCCATGCCATTGCTGATATAACCAGAGGGAGAACATGGTGTGAGTCTGGCCTGAGCCCTAAGAGGGAGAGTGTTCCCACTGACCCAGTTAAAAAAGGGGCATGCTTCTCTCATCCCATCCCCCCCAAAAAAAACACACCGGCAACTGGTTGAGAGATGGTAGGCACCATTTCTAGGCATAAGCAGCAGCTGTAGAAGCTCATGTGTGGATAAGAGGCCATCTTGTCAGCAGAACCACAGGCAGCAGCTTGGGTGTGCACATCCAGCAGTTGGTGGAGAGAAGGCAACATTCAGTGGCTCCCGTGCATGTGTGTAATCCAGAGATTCTAGCAGAGGGAAAAATCCATGTACCCCACTGACTTTGGCTGGCTGGGAGGATTAATAGGGGCCGGGCACCCACGGAAAGACTGTGAAGTATCCCTAGCCTCTCAATATCACAGGCTCTGGGGATCAAACTGTCTAGGTGGAGGATCTGCAGGCAGCTGGCTCAGGGAATGTCTCTGCTTCTTTGTGTCAGGACAGGCAAGTGAGGCAGAGTGGATCCTCTGCACCCTGTGACTGTGGGAACCTTGTGTGCTAAGACTTTTATTCCAAGAGAAGCAGCAGAATGTAGCTGGGTCTCTGGGAAGTCAATGTGAGTGGCTCCACCTGCTCAGAGTTCCCTGATTAACTGGGGTGGGTCATTATGACAGGATCCATGCTCACATGAGGACTGCACAGATCCTTTGTGTTATTCATATGGCAGTATGGATGTGTATTTTATCCACTCTGGGCTAACACCTGGGCATTGATCACACTGGAAGAAAGGAGGTGAGGGTTTGATTCACCAATTTAAACATACCAATAACCAAGATGGAAATTGAATCAATAATAAAGACCATCCTAACAAAGAAAAGCCCTGGACTGGATAGCTTCACTGCTGAATTCTACCATATATTTAAAAAACTAACTTCAATTCTTCTCAAGCTACTGAAACTAATTGAAAGAGAAGAGATCCTCCAAACTCCTCCTATGAAGTAAGCATCACCTTAATTTCTAAACCAGAAAAAGATGCAACAGAGAAAGAGAAGCATTACCATTATCCTTGATGAATGCAGAAGCAAAATCCTAATCTAACCCAACAACACATCAAAAAGATCATTCACCTGGATCAAGTGGGATTTATCTCTGGTAAGCAGGGATGGTTCAACATTTGCAAATAAATAAATGTGATATATCACATTAACAAACTGAAAAACAAAAACTATATGATTATTTCAAAGATGCAGACAAAGCATTTAAAGAAATGCAACATCCTTTCATGAGGAAAACCTTAAGCAAATTGAGTATAGAAGGAACATTCCTCAAGACAATCAAGGCAGTTTATAACAAACCCATGGTCAGCATTTTAGTGAATGGGGAAAAGTTGGAAGCATTCTCACTAAGATCTGGAGCCAGACAAAGTAGCCTACTCTCACCATTTCTATTCAGTGTATTCTTGGAAATTTTAGTCAGAGCCATTAGGCAAGAAAAAAAAAAAATCAAAGGGATACAAATTGTAAAGGAGGAATTCAAAATATTCATATTTGCAGATGACAAGATTCTATTTAAAGGGAAACTGAAAGACTCCACTAAGAGACTATTGGAACTCATAAAAGGGTTTAGTAAAGTAACAAGATATAAAATTAACAAACAGAAATCAATAGCCTTTGCATGCACAGACAGTGTCATGGCTGAGAAAATATTTCTAAGATCAATCCCATTCACATTAGCTACAAAAAGTAAATACCTCCGAATAAATTTAATCAACAAAGTCAAATATTTCTTCGATGAACATTAAAAAATATCAAAGAAAGAAATAGAAGATATTGAAAGTGGAAAAATCTTCCATGTTCATGGATTAGAAGAGTTAGTATCATCAAAATGCCCATACTACTAAAGCAATTTACAGTCAACTCATTCTCAATCAA
Source organism: Sylvilagus floridanus (assembly GCA_949820135.1). Taxonomy (NCBI): domain Eukaryota; kingdom Metazoa; phylum Chordata; class Mammalia; order Lagomorpha; family Leporidae; genus Sylvilagus; species Sylvilagus floridanus. The sequence continues at coordinate 130,042,581 of OX463225.1, forward strand.
AATAATGATTTTTTTCATATCTAGAAAAAATTATGCTAAAATTCATATGGAAACACAAGAGACCCAGAATAACTAAAGCAATATTATACAACAGAAATAAAGCCAGAGGGATCAAATATCATATTTCAAGGCATACTACATGGCAGTTATAATCCAAACGCCTGGTACTGGCACAAAAACAGATGGATATACCAATGGAACAGAATAGAAACTTTAAAATCAATCCATGCATTTGAAACCAACATATCTTTGACAAAGGAGCTAAAATCCATCCCTGGAGTAAGGAGAGTCTCTTCAATAAATGGTGCTGGGGAAACTGGATCTCCACATGCGGAAGTATGAAACTGGACCCACACCTTACGTCTTACACAAAAATCCACTCAAATTGGATAAAAACAGTAACAAAAACAATCTCATTAAGAAATGGGCAAATGACTTGAACAGGCATTTTTCAAGAGTGGAAATTCAAAGGAACAACAGACACATGAAAAAATGCTCAGGATCACTAGCCTTTGGGGAAATGCAACTCAAAACCACCATGAGGTTTCCCCTCACTCCAGTTAGAATGGTTCTCATACAGAATCAACAAACAATAAATGCTGGTGAGGATGTGGGGAACAAGATACCCTAATCCATGGATGGTGGGAATGTAAACTGGTGCAGCCACTTTGGAAGACAGTATGGAGATACCTCAGAAATCTGAAAATAGATGTATCATATGATCCATCATTCCTATTCCTGGGAATTTACCCAAAAGAAGTGAAATCAGCATATGAAAAAGTTATCTGTACCTCCTTGTCACTGCAGCTCAATTCACAATAGCTAAGCTATGGAATCAAACCAGGAGTCCACTAATTGATGACTAGATAAATAAATTGTAGTGTATATACACTATGGAAGACTACTCAGTGAAAAAAATTAAATCCTATCATTTGCAAAAAAGTGGATGGAACTTTAAACTTTATGTTTAGTGAAGTAAGCTAGTCCCAAGAAGACAGATACCCTGATCTGCGGTAACTAATAGGGTACCTAAAATGTAATGTACTGGAATGAAATCCACATTTTGAAGTTTGATGATTGTTTACAGTCCTTGTCTCTACTGTTGAGCAACAATGTTTTATTTTTCCTTCACACTATTTGTTGAACTCTACTTAGTGTAGGGTTAATCTTACGAGTATGATGTAAACTGAAAGTAGATCTTTGTAAAAATTAAGAGTGGGAATAAAGAGGCAGATGGGGAAGAATTTGTGGAACATAGGCAGGAGGGAGGGTAGAGTGGAAAGTATCACTATGTTTCTAAAACTGCATATAGGAAATACATGAAATTGTGTACCTTAAACAAAATTTTAAAAAGTGGTACTGGAAAAGGAAACATCAATTAAACAGTTAAAACATTAATATGGATCATTTTTCCCAATTATAATCTCACAATGTTCAATGTAGCTCCATAAATCTTTAAAAAGGTTTTCAAATGTTTGTTGACAACAGAAGTGTGGAAGAATAATGAGGTAATTGAGAGAGAACTTTGGCGTTGAACTTCATCCTCATGTCATTGATATTGACTACTCATTCATTCACTCATTTGCCTTATTCTCCCTTTCAGTCAATATGTATTCTTCGAGTGATTGCCAGAACTTTATTACAGATACGCCAACAAATGAGGGAAAAATCCACTCCTTTATGAAGTTTACAGACATGGAGGAGGTTTTAATATATAAAACCATAAACAAATGAAATTATTTCAGAATGCTGTTATAGCTGTGAAGAAACTAATCAGGCTAATAGACCACATAGCAATTGGGAGGGCAGGAGTGCAAACGAATGTTTCTGCTCTATGTATTATGCGTACTCTTTTGAGGAGTTGATGTTGTTAGAAATCAGAAAGAGAATTCAGCCCAGACAACAAGCTTCACTTAATACTGATCTCTCTTCTCTCTTTCTAACAGATAGATTGATTATTCATACTGCAACCACACTCTGCTGGAAAGAAACAGATAAAGATACATTTATGAGATTGATAGTACAGCTTACAAATATCTGCAAAGCAGAAGACTGTGTCAATCCATTCTATTAATGTGAGAATGCCCAGTTTCTGTCTGCCTATTGCCTGGTGAAGGCTGCAGGCAGGGGTATGGATATAAGCATTCTTTCCAGGTGTCTTGGTCCTGATTATGTTAATTACCTAGATACAGAATCCCAGATCTTAGATACAGGTAGAATTTTCATGGATCTCAATTTACCATTTTATCAGTAAGAAAGTTGAAGTTCAAAGGTTTCAAGTGAATTGCCAAATCACTTTGGAGATGCAGACCATAAGCCAGGTCCTCTGACAGCCAGCTCAGTGCTATTTCACCTCCAGAGTCCCTTGATATTAGCTAAGTCCCAAGTACAGGGACACCGGGTCATTTGGGAGCTCAGAGAGTCAAACAGCCCTTTCATTGATATGCACCATGTTGCTCAAGAACAAAGCTGATGATTTCCTATTTCCTCAGACTCCCCTGGGGATAGGAAGCTCTGAATTCCAAATCAGAGACTCATCTTTGACTCTGAGATTTTTAATGGAATGCATCCTACTATTCTTGTGAACTGGACAGAGCAAGGACAAGATACTCTACTGGCTGAGAAGTCGATGACTTGATGAAGATTGTCGTGATGTGTGCGCTCAGTGGCCTGAGAGTGGTGCTTCATAGCTTTTGGCCACATTCATCATTTTAGTCAATTAATTAGATCCTAGCTTTAAAGGGCCATTAATCTCTGTAGATTTTATCTGCCAAACTCCAGAATCTTTCTTCAGTTGAAAAATGTGCTTCTGTACCTGCAAACCATGGAGTAGACAAAAAGAAAACATCTAATGAGCTGGCTTGTCAAGCAGTTTTGGCTGGCGATGGTCACTGCTGTGAGCTGACTCATGTTCTTGCTGAGGACACGGATGCCAGGTCAGTGTCCTAGAAACTCTGCTCTCCTAAGCTGAAATTGAAAGCCATCAAATGTTTATGCTGGGGTGTAAGGAAAAGAGGCACATATTGGTGCCTCCTCACATGGACACCAACAAGTAAGGAAAACAGGCACAGAACACAAACTCACAGCCAGAGTGAATTTATTCAAAGAAAATAAACTCACAGAGGTCAACCAACTGCCATGATCACAAACTGAACATGTGGCAGAGGCCCAGACCCCAACAGCCTGGGCCATTTTATATCTTCAGTGGGCTAGGGGTGGGAGTGGGGGACTGTTGGCGGAGTTGAGCTTCTCCATACTGGTTCTTCAAGTTCGGCCAACCGGCTTCCAAATCTGGGGAGAAATGCAGGGGTGAGGTGGGGAACAATACAGGAAGTGAGACTGAACTGGTCTCTTGAAAGAAGGCAGGGGTAACAAGAACCTAAAATGGCTGAGGTTTATGTCCTTGTTCCGTCACAGAACACTTGTGTTAGAATGAAATTTTCTTGTACTCTCAACTTATATGCCTTCTCATCCCCATTTTTACTCTTGCCTTTGAATATCTCATGAGAATCCCTTCAGTCTAAATGGCATAGTTGTGAAAGAGCACTGCAAAGTGATAGGGAACTTGATGTCTATTCTTCATTAGCTGCGAGTCCTTAGCTAAGTCACTCAGCATGCTTGTGCATTCTGTCAGTTTTCTATGGCTGCTGTAATACATCACCATAAATCCAGCAACTAAAAACAACATACACTTATTCTGTTATGGTTCTTAAGGCCAGAAATCCAGAATCAGCATCACAGTACTACCAGAAAGATGTTGCTGGGACAGTGCTCCTGCTGGATGCTCTGAGTTGAATCTGTTCCTGAGTCTTCCAGATTCTGGTGGCTGCTGGTTCTCCTTGGCTAGTGCCACTCCAGCCTTCAGATCTGTATCTTCAACTCTCTCTCTGTCCCAATTTCTCCTTGTCGCTGTCTTGGTGTATCTGTGTGTAAAGCATACTTGTGACTCTCTTTTATCAAGACATGCATGATTGTTTTTTGGGGCCAATCTGGATAAATCAAGATACTGTCCCCATCTCAAAATTTTTAAACATTTTTTAAAAAGTTCATTTATTTATTTGAGAGGCAGAGTTACAGAGAGAGAGAGAGAGAGAGAGAGAGAGAAGGAGAGAGAGAGAGAGAGAGGGCTTCTATCTGCTGGGTCACTCCCCAAATGACCACAATGGCCAGAGCTGAGCCAATCCAAACCCAGGAGCCAGGAGCTTCTTCTAGGTCTCCCATGTGGGTGTAGGGGTCTAAGCACTTGGCCTGTCTTCCATTGCTTTCCCAGGCCACTAGCAGGGAGCTGGATTGGAAGTGGAACTGCTGGGACCTGAACTGGTGCCCATATGGGTTGCTGGCACTGTAGACAGAGGCTTAACCTACAACTCCCCAGAAAGTCCCAAGATCCTTAAATTAATCACACTTCCAAACGTCACCTCCTACCTCTTTCCATATTAAATAATAATCATGAATTCCAAGGGTTAGGAGGTAGGGTCTTTTGGTTATAGGGAGAGGACATTTTCCAGCCTACCACAAACTTCAAATGCCTTATCTGGGAAACAAAAATATTAACCCTTTAACGACTGAATTATGCTACTTTGAATTCCATTCCAGCTGTGAGACTAAAGATGCTAAGACTGGAATCAATTACAAAGAATTCCACATTTCAAAGTAATCTGAAATAAAGCTAATTTTATAGCCTGAATTTAAATTGTGATTATAAAACTAACTCTATCTAAATCAATAGATCATGGAGATTCGTCCATATTTCACAACCATCATTTTTCCATACAGAGGCCTACGGCAGAGTGTACTAGCTGTCTGCTGGTAGTTTGGATACCCTTAGCCATAACAAAGAGTCTTTGCTGGGAAACACCTAACTGACTGGGAGACTGTATTTCCAAGCCCTCTTGCACTTGGGTGTGGCCATGTTTGGTGAAGTATGGGAGGAAATGATGTCTGCCACATATAGTCAGGGGTCACTCAAGATTCCCATGTAATCCTTCACACTTTCTTTGATGGTCTATTGCTTGGTTGTAGGGTCCTGGGAGAAACCTTAGAAATGGGAGATGGCAGATAATTCATTAGCCCCAGTTCCTGCATGTTTGAGTAGGCCCTCACTCCATTCTCCTACTGGTGATTGGACTTATAAAAAGATTTTATTTATTTGAAACGCGGAGTGACAGAGAGAGAGAGAGAGAGAGAGAGAGAGAGAGAGAGATTGACCTTCCATCTGTTGGCTCACTTATCAAATGGTCTCCCACATGAATTCCAGTGGCCCAAGCACTTGGGTTATCATCTGCTGCCTTCTCAGGTGCATTAGCAGGAAGCTGTTTTAGAAGTGGAGTAGCTGAGACTGATACAGGATATGGGATACCTGTATTGCAAATGCTGCCCTATATACTTTAGAAATAAATTTACATTGTGTCAAATCACTGATGTTTTGGAGTTAGCAATCCTAACCAGCTGTCAATCACTTTCAATAACATGGCTTCCAACTAATTTCCACTGGTGTTAACACACGAATTAGATGGTAGCAGAACAGAGCTGGCAACCTTTTTCAAAGCATGACCGATTGACTCCCTTGATATAGGATCCCTTGAATTTCTGCATGCTTCTATATCCTACCTGAGATACATGAAATGATGATTATAGGAGAGGTGTCTGGTTATGTGGTGGTATGGCTTTTTTTTTTTTTACACATTTAAAATCATCCTACTAGGTCATTCTTATGCATTCTAAACTTTGAGGAAACCAGCTTATAGTGTTACTTGACACATTTTTGAGGGGACTTCAGCTCTTGGTGCAGGGGTAGATGACAGGGGGCTATATACATTCTCTGTTTATTTTGAGAGCAAATCTTGTTCTGAAATCATGTGGGAGGACTCACAAATTGTTTATCTAGGAATGTGAATATACTAGTACCTTTCACATTAATATCATCCTGCATGTTTATTGGGTGTTTGATTATAGCAAAGTGCAAATATGTCAATGGTAGTTATTCCAAGATTGAGATTATGGTCAGCTTTGTGAGATAATAACTGAGGCACAAAATTTATTTAAAAATCACCAAAAACCTCAGTAATTATGTAATTAATATTCAAATGCTATATTTTAAAGGTCAAAATTAATTAAAATGCATAATAAAATATTAAATAAAGACAGGGACAGTAGCTACCAGGCGAAAATAGAAATTTTCAAATTACTATTTCTATTTTTATATTCAAAGTTAAACCATATGCAGCTTTATGTATTCTCTACTCCCAACTCAAAGGTGAGTCCAATGAAAGATGTGTTATACAAGGACAATGATACTTGACAGACTCCATCCATTTTATTTGACGAATATTTATTATACACACTCTCTTGTGATACATTTGCTGGGAATACAACAGGAACAAAACAGATTAAGTATCTGCTATCATGGAAGCTAAGCTCAGTGGCTTCTGAATAAGTGGGACTCCTCAAATAGTCATTGAAAGAAGACCAGTGTGTACCCTTTCCCCATTCCTACTCTACTACTGTTACCTATTGAAGTATTATGGTTTTTTCAAAAAGTTTGTCTTAAATGTCTCTCCCCCCACACAGAGCTTATCTGAATCCTTCAAACACAGTATTTTACTCTGATGGCATTTACCATTTCTATCCAACTGTTGGCCACCATTTAAAAACTGTGTTTTTCACAGTTTCATGAGGTTTTCTTAACAGGATCTCAGAATCACCCTAGTGTGAGGGGAATCTAAAGTTGAGCTTCACTCAGCCAGGGCAGATATGCGTATCCAGTTTTACATCTTGAACTGCTGAATAGGATGCCATTTGAAGGTGCTCTGTGATCAAAAGCATGTGGTAACAATTGGTCTTGATCAGTTGGTCTCAATCTTAGCTAAAATAAAAATGCTTTTGGAGTTTATGCCTGGCTGTAACTCATTTCACTTTTGTCTAAAGAATCAGTAGTTATATAGGAGTGTCCTTACATCCATAGGCAATGCAAATGCACATCCAGGTATGGAAACTATTGCCCTATATGGCTTTAAATTTTATCAGGTTGTAAATCACTTGATGATTAAGTATTTCTGATTTATCTTCATAATCTCACAGTGAAAACATTTAGTAGAAGCTCATTTGAATTTTTTTTCTTTTTTTTTGAAACTTTTATTTAGTAAAAATAAATTTCCAAAATACAGTTTATGGATTACAATGGCTTTTTCCCCCCCATAACTTCCCTCCCACCCGTACCTCTCCCATCTCCTAAACAGCACTCTGGCCTCAGAATCAGCCCTTAAGGCATTTGGATCTGGCTGAAGAGCCCATGAGAATATTTTAGGCATGGAAAGCCAAGAAACTCTGTCAAAAATAAAAAGAGCACCTAAATGAAAAATCTCTGTGAGTGAAATCCCAGTATAAAGAAAGGGCCATCATAGAAGGAGGTACCTTTCTCTGAAGGAAGGAGAGAACTTCCACTTTGACTATGACCTTGTCTAAATAAGATCAGAGTCATTTGAAATTTTGAGTCTTCAAGATTGTATCAGTCAGGAAGACTGGGTATGTTGCAGTAGTAATGGCAACAAATCAAAACAAATTTGTGCATATGTGTGTGTATGTAGGTATATACACACAGCGATGTTATTATAATGAATTAGCACATTCATTGACACCCATTATACACATTAGATATCCATAACTTGCTTATAACTGAACATTTGTGTCTTTTGATCAACATCTTAACATTTTGCCCACTTTCAGCCCTTGACAAGCCTAATTCTTTTGTTTTTGTGAGTTTGACATTTTTAGACTCCATATACAAGTGAGGTTATTTGGTATCTATTTTTCATACCTATTTGGAACAATGTAAATTAGGATTTATGATCAAGAATTTGGAAAAAAGCCAGCAGTTTCAAATATTTTGATATCCCAGGTCAATTATTTACTTATTCTAATCTCCAAGCCCCTCATTTATAAGATAGAGACAAAAATCTTACATTTCTCATGGGGTTTTGTGTGTGATGTTCTCTGATTTATTACAAATGCTCAAATGATGCCTATTGTAGCTATTGGCTTATGGAGCCTAATTTCTTTAATGAATGTCAGAAATGCTGTAAAACAGATTTCTCTTTGATTAACAGATTACATTATTTAAAATTGCCTTATAATTTAAGATTTTTTGGACCTATCATTCATTTTAATCCTAAATTAGTATTATAATTATGAAAGATCAGCGTTTAGTATATAAATCCCCAGTAAAAAGCTTAAAATAATCCTTGACTCTTAAAGGCCACAGTGTGGTAATAGGACAGGGGATGTCTTTTGCATGCTGCCAGTATTGGCTGGATGCTGAACAGACACACTGAAGCAAAGGATTGGGGACTTGGTGGCAGCGTTCCCAGGGCCATAAGCCCAGAAATGCTCTCTTCTGTAGAGATTGCTATTTATAGACTCAGTTTCTGGAGCGTATAAGTCAGTCACCTCAAAGGAACTTCATCAAAGGAAAGAGAGAAACTACAAGAAGAAACTAATTTTCTTTATATAATTATGACTTTAAACATGATCATATTGAAAGTTATACACTGAAGATGATGTGTATCATGATTACATTTGTAACTTATGAGTTATTGATCCCTATAAACAACAAATCGCTTCTCTGTAGTACTTGCAATCTGTATGTGCTCCCTTTGCATGTGCAGGAAGCTCCAAGTCCTAAAAAAAGAATAAGTATAGTAATCTGACTCATTGTAGCAAATTAGACTCTCTGATATGGAAAGTTCTCTTAATGGTGACTTCGACATTCATTTTCCTTCTGCAAACAGAAACAGAAGAGAAAAAGATGGCAATGCTGAGCTTCCAGCAGAGGAAGGGCAAGGGATAAAGGAATTCGAGTGTCCTTTCCTAATTATTTTCATGCACATAAAATTCTTCTTCATTGGACACTGCATCTTTGTATGATCAGGATTTGTAACGCTTTACCTAGTATGAGGGTCTGGATTGCAGTCCAATCTCATGCCCAGAAGAGAAGGGGAACTGTGATGAAACTAACCTCACTACTTTATCAAATTCTGTAATCAACACAACCACCACTTAAGAAAACGTACAAGACACTAAACCAGACAAATAAACTGCTCACTGGTACAGTACCTGATCCTTCTTAATTCTTTTGATAAGAGAACATGGTAAATAAATCCTGGTTTGAAAACCTCAAATTATTTTTTAATAATGACTGGATTGAAGTGTTTGAAGAAATGGATCTTTCATGGAAATTAAGGGTATATCCACAAAGATATGGTCAGTTGGGTCAGTATCATTTAGATTCATAAACATTTTATGCCAAGGTACTTCAAACTGAGAAATGGAATTAAAAGATAAGTTTATGTTGATGTCATAGATATTTGAAATATGTGCATAAGTGGTCTTCAAAAAAATTCATGGAAAATGTGTGTTATGAAAAATGTGAATGGATTTCAAAACATTTTGCGCCAAAATAAACTTATTTTCTAATACCATTTTCCATGATTATTTTTTGAAGTATCCTCATGTACAGAATTTGTTTATTTATTATTTGTTCAACATTTATTTACTTATTTGAAAGTCAGAGTAACAGAGAGAGAGACAGAGATCTTTCAAACACTATGTCACCCCTCAGATGACCACCAAGACTGGGAGTGGATCAGGCTGAAGTCAAGAGCCAGGAGCTTCTTCCAGGTGGGTAGCAGGTGCCCAAGCACTTGCTTAATATTCTGCTGTTTTTTTCAGGTGTTTAGCCAGGAGCTGGATCAGAAGTGGAGCAGCTGTGACACAAACCAGAATCCTTATGGTACCTGCATTGCATGTGGCAGCTCTATCCATTAAGCTACAATGCTGTCCCCTAGAATTTATTTATTTAAGGTTTCATAGTTTGTATGTGTAGAAAAGCACCAGTGAAGTAATGGCTGAAAACTTTAAAAAGGAGAAGCAAAATTTCTAACCAAAATATTGTAAATATGTTATGCATTTTCTTAGTTAGGATATGCAAGATTTTACTATAGTGAAAACAACTCCAAAGTTTAAACATAAAGGTTTGTTTCTGGCTTGTTATATGTAGCCTTCACAAGTTATCTTGAGGTCTGTGTTCTACATTTTCTTTCCTTTATGACCCAGAACAGACTCTTCTGGGAATATTGTCAAATTGTGTATCCTGGGAAATAAACAGAACTCTAGAGAGTCTTAGAGTGATATGCAAATGTTCTTGTCTAGAAATAACATATAGCATTTCCACTTGAAATTAATGTGTCAGAACCAGTCACATGGCTGGTTCAAGGAATCTATAAAGTGTAATTTTATCATACACCCAGGAGGGGTCACTATAAAAACTATTATGATTGTTAAAGAAAATGATTGGTTCACAGGCCAGCATTGTAGATACAAACCATATTGAAAAAGTTAACATATCTGAAGAATATGTTAATTAGATTGTACCTGATAGCCATCATACTTAGTAACATAGAGATAGTAATAGATAGAGATGTAGACAATGTGTTGTTCAAGTCCTTTCCGGAAAAGTGGGATTAGGTAGAAGTATTTAGTTTTGATAGATAAATTCCCACTGTAGGAACTGAAGCATCCATTTAGGAAAACCTAATTCTTTCAGTTTCTCTGCATCTCGTTCTATGGACACCAAGCAATCTTCTGAGAATTAGATGTTCATGAGGCTTTTCTACAAAGTAAGAATGGGACAGTCAGGTGGATGTCAGCATCTTATTCAGTTAGTGTGGTTTTATTTTAAATACATTCACTTTCTGGTTTTATAAACTGTTTTCTTGCAAACTTAGTTTGAATTAGCTTCAGAAGCAAATCAAGTCCAGACCATTGAATAAATGGTGTATTTGAGTCTATGCAACTGAGAGACAGGGATGAATAGAGAACTCACCAGAGGAAGTTAATTTACCCAATTTAACAAGTGGTCCTTCCTAACCTTGTCAACATCCCTTTCCATATAGTCTCTGAAAATGTTTATTTAAATTTATCAGGAGGATGTTTATATCCCATACATCCTAAATTGAGTTGATAATCAAACTGAAATCACAGAATTAATGGGAGGGTTCCCAGGTGACACTATCTTAAAAAATGTATATACAAATGGGAGCCCGATTCCCTACGTTTACTTCTCAAAGTAGCATAGGAAATGTCCTAAGACAATGCATTAGTGACTATAATTTTTTTAGTACTTACAATGTGAATTGTAAGTGAATTGTAATTGAATGTGAAGGAATGCTTCAGGTATAGTATTCTGGGCAGTAATGCCAAGGATATAACCATTCCTTATGGATACCACTTAAGGAACCAAGGGGGCAAAAATGGGCATATTTTAAGAAGTTCAGGGGAAAACAGCATTAAACATTAATTTCAGTAAAAAATATTTTGAAATACATGCATTTTTTCATGATATGCATTTTCTATGAACTTTCTCTGGTACCTTCATAGGAGGAGAAGCAGTGCAAAAGGATAATAATATTAAATGATGATTCTTTGAGATTCACTATATTTTTATGAGCAATATAAAACAGTCTCATGCATGACTCTATGTAAGTATGTTTTTAAATTAATTTGGCAATCAAATCAATTAATTTTGTAAGTACTTTTCTGTATCAAAGGACTGTGCAAGCCAGGGAGAATGAAATCTTTTATGCAACTTCAAACCCCATTAATGACTTGTTCTATGATGTCTAGTTGTATTTGTTACCTTAGACTATTGTGATGATCAAATTTATATATCAATTTTACTGGGCTAAGGGATGCCACGATGGCTGGTAAAAACATTGTTACTTGTGTATCTGTAAGCACATCTCTGGAAGACACTAGCATTTGAATCAGTAGACTGAATAAAGAAGATCACCCTTGCCAATTTAGTTGAGCATTACTTTGTTGAGGGGCTGGATAGAACAAAAAGGCAGAGGAAGGGAAAATTTGTTCTCCCTGTTTGAATGATATCTCTCTGTTCTCTTTCCCTTGAACATTGGTATTCCTAGTTCTTGAGTTCTCAGACTCAGCTTGGGAGTTATACATCATCCGCTTCTCCCAACTTCTTAGGGCCTTAGATTTGAGCTGATTTTTGCCATGGGCATTTTAGGTTCTTCAGGTTGCAGGTAGCAGATCATGGGACTCCTCAGCCTCCATGAGTGTGTGAGACAATTTCTGTATATAGATGGATACAGATAGATTCTGAAGACTCTTGAATATAGTTTTGCTTCTAAGAGTCTTTCTCTGGAGAATTCTGACAAATAATTTCACAAATTTACTTAATTAAGTATGTGAAAGTGATTTGAAGCATGGTTAATATCTACAGGCAGCTGACTTTAAGTAAAGAATATATATAATATAATCTGAGTGGACCTCATCCAATCAGCTGAAAGACTTTAAAAGAAAATAGATTTCCCTGAAGTAGAATAACTTTTTCCTGTAGACTTCAGTATCATTTGTAGACTTAGAGTGTCCAACCTGCTGGTGTGCCCTATAGATTTTGAACTTACTGGTTCCCATATCACATAAACCATTTTCCCCCTCTCTCCCTCCCTCTTTTCACACACAGACACACGTTCTGTTTTCAGTATAAACCCTGCCTGATACACATTTATTTCTGGCATTAGGAAGTTGGATGCTGCTGCAACAAATATCTACATGGGCGTGGGTGGCTTTGGAATTGGGCAATGGGTACATGCTTGGAGAATTTTGAGAAACATGATGGAAAAAGCCTAGATCACCTTGAAGAAAGTATGGGTAGAAACATAACAGTGTTTCTGTGGGATCTCAGAAAGGCAGTGTGGAGCATCTTATTTGAATTTGGAGGAAAGATAACTTTTTTTTTTTATAAAGTGGCAGCGAATTTGGCTGGACAGTGTTCTGGTGCTGGTTGGCAAGCAGAACTTGTAAAGATGATGTTGGATACTTAGCTGAGGGGATTTCTAAGCAAAGTGCGTGAAGGATCTCACTCATACATGCAGTCTCTGAAAAGCTGAGCTAACTGATCTTATGAGCAGCATAGTGGTTACCAGAGATCATGGAGAGCAAGTGAGGATGGAGAGAGATTTCCTGATTTTTACAGAGTCACATCCAGATAGAAGAAACACATGTCGATGTTCTGCTACACAGAAGGTGGTTATAGTTAATAATATTGTATTGTGTAATCCACAATAGTCAAAAGAAGATTTTTAATGTACTCAGCTCAAAGAAATGGTGTTTGAGATGATGGATAACCTAAGTATCTTAACTTGAACAATATATAACACATCACACTATACCCATGAAGATGTACAGTCATTACCTGTCAATAAAATAAAAATAGGATTTAAAATCACACTTTCCAGAGCTGGCTATGTGGTGAAGTAGGTAAAGCCACCATCTGTGGTGCTGGCATTCCATATGATCTCTGGTTCAATCCCAGCAGCTCCACTTCTGATCCAGCTATTTGCTAATATGCCTGGGAAAGCAGTGGAAGATGGACCAAGTGCTTGGGTCCCTGAGCTATGTGGGAGACCTGGATGAAGCTCCTGGCTTTGGCTTGGCTTAGCCCTGGCCATTGCAGCCATGTGGGGAGTGAACCAGCAAATGGAAGATCTCTCTCTCTCTCTCTCTTTCTCTCTCTCTGTGTGTGTGTCTCCCTCCCTCTGTAATTCTGATTTTCAAATAAATAAATAAATCTTTCTTTTTTTTATAAAGAAACTCCATGTTTCAAACCTGACTACAGACAATCCAAAAGAAAGCATCTTTTTGTTGCTTTAATTCATTGCATCACAAGATAAATTCTATGTCTGGTCATTGGTATGATCTGATAGAGTCAACTCTATATGAGGCCAGCATATCTGTTATATATCTGATTAGCTCTCTGAGAATCACCTTTGTTCTTCACTTATATATGTCTTTTAAGGAATTCTTTAACTTTCCAAGAGTCTTCCTACAAGAAGTGTTCCGCATTACTTGTCTCTAGAAATGATCTTCCCCTTCCTTACTGATGTGTTCTGTATCCCCTCCCGCCACTTGGGGGCCAGAGTCAGAATGGGGTGTGGTTTTTGAGCATGTAGGCAGCTGTTTTAACCAGGGGAATAGGTTGCCTAGACCACTAATATGCACATTGCATCATTTTAAATTTTTTCTATTTCTTATATTTCTATTTCTGCTTATTTTTACACAAATATCTCCATTCACTGGCTTCCTCCCTTACTGCAGGTACACAATTGGCAGGAGGCATCGGAGCACTGGAATCTCTCTACCTGATAAGTGAGGAGCTCAATTTTGCCCAATAGGCCTATGTTCCTAGGGCTGCTTCTGATTTTGAAAACAGGAAAAAAAGAACCTAGATGAGGACTTTTGAGGATGCTAATTTTATTGCAAATTCTTTATTTTTTTAATTTATTTTTTAACTTTTATTTAATGAATATAATTTTCAAAGTACAGCTTATGGATTACAATGGCTTCCCCCCCATAACTTCCCTCACCCCCCCCCCCGCTCTCTCTCCCCTTCCATTCACATCAAGATTCATTTTCAATTCTCTTTATATACAGACGATCTGCTTAGTATATAGTAAGTAAAGATTTCAACAGTTTGCACCAACACAGAAACAGAAAGTGAAAAATACTGTTTGAGTACTAATTATAGCATTAAATTACAATGTACAGCACATTAAGGACAGAGATCCTACATGAGGAGTAAGTGCACAGTGACTCCTGTTGTTGACTTAACAAATTGACACTCTTGTTTATGGCGTCAGTAATCACCCTATGCTCTAGTCATGAGTTGCCAAGGCTATGGAAGCCTTTTGAGTTCGCCAACTCTGATCATATTTGGACAAGGTCATAGTCAAAGTGGAAGTTCTCTCCTCCCTTCAGAGAAAGGTACCTCCTTCTTTAATGACCTGTTCTTTCCACTGGAATCTCACTCACAGAGACCTTTCATTTAGGTCATTTTTTTTTTCTTTCCAGAGTGTCTTGGCTCTCCATGCCTGAAATACTCTCATGGGCTTTTCAGCTGGGTCCAAATGCCTAAAGGGCTGATTCTGAGGCCAGAGTGCTGTTTAGGACATCCACTATTCTATGAGTCTGCTCTGTATCCCACTTCCCATATTGGATCTTTCTCTCCCTTTTTTATTCTATCAGTTAGTATTTGCAGACACTAGTCTTTAAAGGATTAATAACCAGAATCTACAATGAGATCAAGAAACTCCACAACAACAAAACGAATAACCCATTTGAGAGATGGGCCAAGGACCTCAATAGACATTTTTCAAAAGAGGAAATCCAAATGGCCAACAGACACATGAAAAAATGTTCAAGATCACTAGCAATCAGGGAAATGCAAATCAAAACCACAATGAGGTTTCACCTCACCCCAGTTAGAATGGCTCACATACAGAAATCTACCAACAACAGATGCTGGAGAGGATGTGGGGAAAAAGGGACACTAACCCACTGTTGGTGGCAATGCAAACTGGTGAAGCCACTATAGAAGTCAGTCTGGAGATTCCTCAGAAACCTGAATATAACCCTACCATTCAACCCAGCCATCCCACTCCTTGGAATTTACCCAAAGGAAATTAAATTGGCAAACAAAAAAGCCATCTGCACAGTAATGTTTATTGCAGCTCAATTCACAATAGCTAAGACCTGGAATCAACCCAAACGCCCATCAACAGTAGACTGGATAAAGAAATTATGGGATATGTACTCTATAGAATACTATACAGCAGTCAAAAACAATGAAATCTGGTCATTTGCAACAAAATGGAGGAATCTGGAAAACATCATGCTGAGTGAAATAAGCCAGTCCAAAGGGACAAATATCATATGTTCTCCCTGATCGGCGACAACTAACCAAGCACCAAAAAGAAACCTGTTCAAGTGAAAAGCACACTATGAGAAACAGTGACTTGATCAGCTCTTGCCCTGACTGTTGATGAACAACTTAATACTTTATTCCTTTTAGTATTTTTTTTCTGTTTGTTCTACTTAATACTCTTGATTGAATTCTGTAATTAATACACAATTATTCTTAAGTGTTGAAATTTAACTGAAAAGTGATCCCTGTTAAATATAAGAGTGGGAATAAGAGAAGGAAGAGATGTACAATTTGGGACATGCTCAATCGGACTTGCCCCAAATGGTAGAGTTAGAAACATACCAGGGGATTCCAATTCAATCCCATCAAGGTGGCATGTACCAATGCCATCTCACTAGTCCAAGTGATCAATTTCTGTTCACAATTGATTATAATTAGGACTAAGAGTCAAAAAGATCACATAATCAAGACTAGTGTCTGCAAATATTTCAGGTTTTTAAAAAAAATATTTATTTATTTACTTGAGAGGCAGAGTTACAGACAGAGGGAGGGAGAGAGAGAGAAACGTCTTCCACCTACTGGTTTACTCCCTAAATGGCCACAATGACTAGAGCTGAGCCAATCTAAAGCCAGGAGCCAGGAGCTTCTTCCAGGTCTCCTGCGTGGGTGCAGGGGCCCAAGCACTTGAGCCATATTCTACTGCTTTCCCAGGCCATCAGCAGGGAGCTGGGCTAGAAGTGGAGTAGGTGGGACTCTAAACGGCGTCCATATGGGATGTGGTGCTGCTGAGCGATGCTTAACCTACTATACCACAATGGCAGCCCCTATTTTAAGGTTTTAAAAATACAACATTACCACTGGTTTTGTCTTGTAAAGAGGATATTTGCCTTAATAGCTGCTGTCTGAATGTCCCCATATCTCTGTATTGCTCATTATAAAAGTGCTCGCTAGCAAATAAAAAAGTTTCTGCAAAGTTCTAGATATTTCTAAAAAAAAAAAAGAAAAAATTGCACGTGTTTCTTCAGTACTATTTCAGCCATTCTTTTTTTTTTTTAATTTTTTTGATAGGCAGAGTGGACATTGAGAGAGAGAGACAGAGAGAAAGGTCTTCCTTTTGCCATTGGTTCACCCTCCAATGGCCGCCATGGCTGGTGCGCTGCGGCGGGCGCACCATGCTGATCCGATCGCAGGAGCCAAGTGCTTCTCCTGGTCTCCCATGGGGTGCAGGGCCCAAGCACTTGGGCCATCCTCCACTGCACTCCCTGGCCACAGAAGAGAGCTGGCCTGGAAGAGGGGCAACAGGGACAGAATCCGGAGCCCCGATCGGGACTAGAACACAGGGTGCCGGTGCCACAAGGCGGATGATTAGCCTAGTGAGTCACGGCGCTGGCCTTTAGCCATTCTTAATCATGTCTTCACCTATGCACACATTCCTGGAACAGAAAGGCACCTTCAGAGCTGAGAAACTGAACCTGGATCAAAAATGAAGGAAAAACTTTTTCTACTAAGTCTCCCACATTGTGTCTACCTCATGTCTATCATGTGGGCTTGTCAGGCTGAGGCAGGCTGCACACAACTTTTTTTATTTTCTTTTATATATATATATATATATATATATAAAGCTTTTATTTAAAGAATATAAATTTCCAAAGTACAGCTTATGGATTACAATGGCTACCCCCCCATAACTTCCCTCCCACCCGCTACCCTCCCCTTTCCCACTCCCTCTCCCCTTCCATTCACATCAAGATTCATTTTCAATTCTCTTTATACACAGAAGATCAGTTTAGTATATATTACGTAAAGATTTCAACAGTTTGCCCTCACATAGAGACACAAAGTGAAAATACTGTTGGAGTACTAGTTATAGTATTAATTCGCAATGTACAGCACATTAAGGACAGAGATCCTACATGACATATTTTTTTAAAATTGATTAATTATCTATGCAATTTCCAATTTAACACCAAGATTTTTTAATCATTTTCAATTATCTTTATATACAGAAGATCAATTCAGTATATACTATGTAAAGATTTCATCAGTTTTTACCCACACAGAAACACAAAGTGTAAAAATACTGTTTCAGTACTAGTTATAGCATTACTTCACATTGGATAACACATTAAGGACAGATCCCTCATGAGACGTAAGTACACAGTGACTCCTGATGTTGATTTAACAATTTGACACTCTTGTTAATGGCGTCAGTAATCTCCCTAGGCTCTAGTCATGAGTTGCCTAGACTATGGAAACCTTTGGGGTTCACCGACTTCGATGTTATTCCGACAGGGTCATAGTCAAAGTGGAGGTTCTCTCCTCCCTTCAGAGAAAGGTACCTCCTTCTTTGATGGCCCCATTCATTCCACTGGGATCTCACTCACAGAGATCTTTCATTTAGGTCTTTTTTTTTTTTTCCAGAGTGTCTTGGCTTTCCATGCCTAAAATATTCTCATGGGCTCTTGAGCCAGATCTGAATGCCTTAAGGGCTGATTCTGAGGCCAGAGTGCTATTTAGGACATCTGCCATTCTATATGTCTGCTGTGTATCTCGCTTCCCATGTTGGAACATTCTCTCCCTTTTTCATTCTATCAGTTAGTATTAGCAGACACTAGTCTTGTTTGTGTGATCCCTTTGACTCTTAGACCTATCAGTGTGATCAATTATGAACAGAAATTGATCACTTGGACTAGTGAGATGGCCTTGGTACATGCCACCTTGATGGGATTGTATTGGAATCCCCTGGCACGATTCTAACTCCATCATTTGGGACAGATCCGATTGAGCATGTCCCAAATTGTACATCTCCTCCCTTTCTTATTCCCACTCTTATATTTCACAGGGATCACTTTTCAGTTAAAATTTAAACACCTAAACTCTTTTTTTTAAAAAAAGATTTATTTATTTATTTGAAAGTCAGAGTTGCAGAGGGACTTAGAGACAGAGAGAGAGGACTTCCATCCACTGGTTCACTCCCCAGATGGCTGCAACCACCAGAGTTGTGCCGATTAGAAGCCAGGAGCCAGGAGCTTCTCTGGGTCTCCCATGCAGGTGCAGGGGCCCAAGGACTTGGGCCATCTTCCACTGTTTTCCCAGGTCACAGCATAGAGCTGGATCAAAAGTGGAGCATCCGGGACTAGAATCACTGCCCATGTGGGATGCTGGTACTTCAGGCTAGTGCGTTAACCCATTGTGGCACAATGCAGGCCCCAACACACAACTTTCAAGAAGAATTAGAGACTGCTGTGGGAAGGCTGACGTTCGAAGATTTTCAGTGTGTTGATGGGAACAGAGGCAGAAATCCCAAAGGTATCAGCTAGAACTCAGGACAATGTTTTTAAAAAGTTGGGGTTGTTAAATCCGTATTGCAGGCCAGCGCTGTGGCACAACGAGTACAGTTGCTGTCTGCAGTGCCAGCATCCCATGTGGGCGCTGTTTTGAGTCCCGGCTGTTCCACTTTTGATCCAGCTCTCTGCTATGGCCTGGGAAAGCAGTAGAAGATGGTCCAAGTCCTTGGGCCCCTGCACGCACCAGGGAGACCTGGAAGAAATTCCTGACTCCTGGCTTCAGACTGGTGCAGCTCCGGCCGTTGTGGCCATTTAGGGAGTGAACCAGGGGGTTGAAGACCTCTCTCTCTCTCTCTCTCTCTCTCTCTCTCTCTCTCTCTTTGCCTTTCCTTCTCTCTCTGTGTAACTCTGACACCGAAATAAATAAATAATTAATAATTAAAAAACATATTGTACCCAGGTTTCTTTAATGGTGACTTGATCTCCCAGACCCCAACATTCCTTTTCTTCATGTTGTCTAGCATCTTAGTGCTCCAAATTATAAAATTTCTGGACAAAGCCAGTTAATTTACTGTCAGAATTGTGCTTGGTACCAGGCAAAGATCCTAGCTTCTGTCCTCCAAGTTGTTAATTTGCTTAGCAGTAGTTTGTAAGTAAAGCACCTACAGAGTTAGTCCCATATTCCACAACTAACATGCCTCGTGCAAAAGTGTGTTGTCGCTAAGACAGAACAATGGATTTATATGTCAATTCACAGAGAAAACAAAATTATGGAATGATTTCTTTTAAAGATTTACTTATTTGAAAGTTAGAGTTATAGAGATGGAGGGAGAGAGGACAGGGTGAGAGAGAGAGAGAGAGAGAGACAGAGAGAGAGAGACAGAGAGAGAAACAGAGACCCTTCATGGATGCAATGGGCAGGGCTGGGCCAGGCTAGAGCTGGGAACCAGGAATTTCACCTGAGTCTCCCACGTGGGCCATCTTGCACTGTGTTTTCCAGGTCATTAGCAGGTGCCTGGATTGGAGTGGAGCAAACGGGACACAAACTGGCCACCAAATGGGATGCCAGTGTTGCAGGTGGCAGTTTAACTCTCTAAGTCACAATGCCAGCCCCCTGAATTATGGAATAATTGATATACAGTTTAAGCTGTTTCTTCCATAAATATTTTGCAATCTTCTAACATTAAATGAACAATTGGGTCATGAAAATATTAAAGTAATATTTTTAAGGTGACTGAAAATATGTCCCCTTGGAATCCTAATGTTGCTATTTATGTGGGTGAATTAATTCCTGCTCCTTAGCTTCATCTATAAAATGAGTATATAAGGACTTAGCTCATTAAGAATTTACATTCAATTAGATAATTTCTATATCCATTGAAGACCTTAGTATAGCAACTTGCACATATTACACACTCCAAAAATGCTTGTCATTTCTTAAAAGGTATGGATACTTGAAAACAGAAAATGCAACCCCTAGCAAATTATTTTGCACCAATTGAACAATTTATCATTCAGATGTATTCAGAAAAATATTTCTTTCTTTTTTCTTTTTTTAAATTTTATTTTATTATTTAAGTTATACAAGTTTCATGTATTTCATATATACAGATTTAGAAGCATAATGATACGTTCTCCTCTACCCTCCCTCCTGCCCATATTTTAACACTTCTTCCTCATTCCTCTCATATTCCCACTCTTAATTTTTACAAAATCTATTTTCTGTTTACTTAATGATCATATAGTTAACCTTAAATAATAAAAGTTCAACAAATAGTATGGAAAAAAAGACCATTCCTCAACAAAAAAGACGAGGGCTATAAACAATCATCAAATCTCAAAATGTCCATTTTACTCTAATACATTACATTTCAAGTACGCTATTAGTTAACTTGATCAGGAAAACCATAGACTATCTGTCTTTTTGAAACTGGCTTTTTTCACTAAGTATAATAGTTTTCTGCTGCTTCTATCTTGTTGTGAAAGACAGGATTTCATTTGTTTTATAGCTGAGTAGTACCCTATAGTGAATATATACCCTAATTTCTGTATCCAGTCAACAGTTGATGGACATCTGGGTTGATTCCATATCTTAGCTATTGTGAATTGTGCTGCAACGAACATGGGGGTACAGGTAAGTCTTTCAGATGCTGATTTGGTTTGGGCAAATTCCCAGGAGTGGGATGTGTGGATATTATGGTAGGTCTCTTTCAGCTTTCTGAGGTAGCTCCATAATGTCCTCCACAGTGACTGCACCGGTTTACATTCCCACCAACGATACCTTTTCCCCCATACCATTGCCAGCATTTGCTGTTTGTTGATTTCTGTATAAAAGCCATTCTAACTGGAATGAGGTGAAATCTCATTGTGGTTTTGATTTGCATTCCCTGATGGCTAGTAATCCTGAGCATTTTTTCAAGTGTCTGTTGGCCATTTGAATTTCCTCTCTTGAAAAATGCTTGTTCAAGTGCTTTACCATTTCCTTAACTGGATTGTTTGTTTTGTTGTTGTTGAATTTCTTGAGCTCTTTATAGATTCTAGATGTTAACCCTTTATCAGTTGCATAGTTTGCAAATATTTTCCTCCATTCTATTGGTTGCCTCTTCACTTTGTTGACTGTTCTTTTGCAGTACAGAAGTTTCTCAGCTTGATGCAATCTCATTTGTCAATTCTGGCTTTGATTGTCTGTGCTTCTGGGGTCTTTTCCAAGAAGTCTTTGCCTATGCCAATGTCTTGTAGAGTTCCCTCCATGTTCTCTAATGATTTGATGGTATCAGGTTGTAGATTTAGGTCTTTGATCCAGTTTGTGTGGATTTCTGTGTAAGATGTATGGTAGGGGTTTAGTTTCATACTTCTGCATGTGGAGATCCAGTTTTCCCAGCACCATCTGTTAGAGAGACTGTACTTGCTCTGGGGATTGATTTTAGCTCCTTTGTCCAAGATAAGTTGGTTATAGATGCATGGATTGATTTCTGGAGTTTCTATTCTGTTCCATTGTTATACGAATCTGTTTTTGTGCCAGTACCAGGCAGTTTTGATTATTACTGCCCTGTAGGATGTCTTGAAAACAGGGATTGCGGTGCCTCCAGCTTTGTTTTTCTTATATATGATTGCTTTAGTTATTTGGAATCTCTTGTGTTTTCATATGAATTTTAGCATCATTTTTTTTGAGATCTTTGAAGAACGTCATTGGTATTTTGATTGGAATCACATGGAATCTGTAAATTACTTTTGGTAGTATGGACATTTTGATGATGTAGATACATAAACATGAGGGCTCTTCCTAATTTTAATGTCTTCTTATATTTCTTTCTTTGGTGTTTTGTAATTTCTTCATAGAGATCTTTGACTTAGTTGGTTAAATTTATTACAAGGTATTTAATTCTCTTTGGAGCTATTTTGAATGGTATTGATCTTTAAACTTCTTTCTCAGCCATGGCATTGTCTGTGTATACAAAGGCTATTGATTTTTCTGTATTGATTTTATATCCTGCCACTTTACCAAACTCTTTTATGAGTTCCAATAGTCTCTCAGCAGAGTCTTTTGGGTCTCCTATATAAAGAATCATGTCATCTGCAAGTAAGGATAGTTTCATTTCCTCCTTTCCAATTTTTATTTCTTTGATTTATTTTATTGCCTAGTGGCTCTGGCTAAAACTTCCAGGACTGTATCAAGTAGCCATGGTGAGAGTGGGCATCCTTGTCTGGTCCCACATCTTAGTGGGAATGCTTTCAGCTTTTCCCCATTAATAGGATGCTGGCCGTGGGTTTGTCATGAATTGCCTTGATTATGTTGAGAAATGTTCCTTCTATGTCCAATTTGCTTAACATTTTCATCATGAAAGAACGTTGTACTTTATCAAATGCTTTCTCTGTGTCTATTGAGATAGCTATATTTTTTTTCTTCAGTTTATTAATGTGATGTATCACATTTATTTATTTGCAAATGTTGACCATCCCTGCATACCAGGGATAAATCCCACTTAGTCTGGGTGAATGATCTTTCTGATATATTATTGGATTTAATTAGCTAATAATTTGTTGTAGATTTTTTTTCGTCATGCTCATCAGAGATATTGATCTATAGATTTCTTTCTCTGTTGTATCTTTTTCTAACTTAAGAATTAAGGTCATGCAGGCCTAAAAGGAGAAAGAGTTTGGAAGGATTCCCTCTGTTTCAATTGTTTTGAATAGCTTAAGAATTGGAATTAGTTCTTTTTTAAATGTCTGATAGAATTTCATCATTGAAGCCATCTGGTCCTGTTTTTTATTTTTTTTTTTTTTGAGAGGGAGGTCTTTATTATTGGTTAAATTTCCATCTTGGTTATGGTCTATTTAGGTTTTCCATGTCTTTATGGCTCAATACTGGTAAGTTGTATGTGTCCAGGCATCTATCTATTTCTTCTAGGGTTCCCAATTTACTTGCATTCAGATCTTTGTAGTAATTTCTATTGATTCTTTTTATTTCTGTGTATCTATTGTTACATTTCCTTTTTCATTTATGATTTTATTGATTTGGGTCTTCTCTTTTTTTTGTTTAGTTGGGCCAATGTTGTATCAATTTTGTTTAGTTTTTTTTTTTAAAGCTTCATTTCACTGATCTTTTGTATTTTTGTTTTAATTTTGTTTATTTCTTCTCTAGTTTTAACTATTTATTTCCTCCTACTAATTTTGGGTTTGGTTTGTTGTTTTTCTAGGTCCTTGAGATGCATTGATAGCTTGATTGCTATAAACTTTCCTCTTAAATTGCTTTTGCTGTATCCCATATGTTTTGATATGTTGTATTGCCACCTTCATTCGTTTCCAGAAATTTTTTTTATTCCCTTTTTGATTTCTCCTATGATGCACTGTTCATTCAGGAGCATGTTGTTCAGTGTCCATGTGTTTGCATTCTTGAGTTGTTGATTTCTGGCTTCATTCCATTGTGGTCAAAGAAGATGCACTGCATGAGTTTTTAAAAATTTGTTGAGATTTGCTTTATGACCTACCATATAGTCTGCCCTAGAGAAATTTCTATGCACTGCTGAGAAAAATGTGTATTCTGTAACTGTGGGGTGAAAAGTTCTGTAGATATCCATTAGGTCCATTTGCTACATAGTGTCGATTAACTCTGTTGTTTCTTTGTTGATTTTCTGTCTAGATGATCTGTCCATTTGATAAAAGCGGAGTGTGGAAGTCCCCATTACTATTGTATTGGTGTCTATGTCTCCCTTTAGATCCATTAACATTTCTTTTAAATAGCCAGGTGTCCTGTAATTGGGTGTGTATACATTTATTATAACCATACCTTCCTGTTGAATTGATCCCTTAATCATTACGTAGTGTCCTTCTTTGTCTCTTTTAACAGTTTTTGTGTTAACTTCTGTTTTGTCTGATAGTAGGATGGCGATGTTTGCCCTTTTTTGCTTTCCATTAGCATTGAATATCTTTTTCATCCTTTCACTTTCAATATTCATGTATTTTTGTTGGTGAAATGTGTTTCTCATAGACAGTAAATAGATGAGTTCTGTTTTTTAATCCATTCAACTAGTCTTTATCTTTTAACTGGAGAGTTGAGGCCATTTACATTCAAGGTGATTCTTGATAAATAATAACTTGGCCCTGTCATTTTTCCATAAATATTCCTATTGTTTTTTTTTATTTCTTTTGTACTTTCACTGGGGGATTTTCTACCTTCTCATTCTTTCATAATGATATCTATCTTTCTGTGTTTCTGTGTGTTGCACATCCTTAAGCATCTTTTGTAAGGCTAGACTAGTGGTGACAAATTCTTTCAATTTCTGTTTGTAATGGAAGGTCTTTATTTCACCTTCATTCATAAATTAGAGCTTTGCAAGGTATAGTATTCTGGGTTGGCAGTTTTTTTTTCTCTTAATACTTGGACTATATCCCATCATTCCCTTCTAACCTGTAGGGTTTCTGATGAGAAGTCAGCTATGAGTCTAATTGGAGATCCTCTGAAAGTAATCTAATGTTTTTCTCATGCATATTTTATAATCTTTTCTTTATGTTTTACTGTGAAGAGTTTGACTACAATGTGTCATGATGAAACTCTTTTCTGGTCATGACTGTTAGAGAAGTTCTATGTGCTTCCTCTACTTGGTCATCCTTTTCTTTCTCCAAATTAGGGAAGTTTCTGTAATTATTTCACTAAATAGGCCTTCCTAATGTCTATAACATCCATGGATGTGCCAGGGTGAAGTCAAGAGCCAGGAGATTCATCCCAGTCTCCTACATGGGTGACAAGCCATCTTCTGCTTTCCCAATGCATTAGCAGGGACCTGAACATGAAGTGGAGCAGCCAGGCCTTAAATCAGCATTCATATGGGATGCTGATATCTCAGGCAGTAGCTACTGTGCCACAACATTAGCCTCAGTCCAAAATTTCTTTACAACAAACAGTCCTACTCTTAGGGCATGGTATGATATTTCCTGCCTTGGATAATATGTACATGGGTATGTTAAAAAGTTTATGGGAAATGGAATTCAACAGTTGATTTTGGTGCAAAAAATTTTGTAGTCTATACATAGCTTTTTCACAATTGCGCATTTTCCATGAAATTTTGAAGACCCTTCATATATTGTTAGAGAGATAGTTTCACAGGAAAATGTTTGATCAACCAGGATGGGAAGACAGCAGCATAGCACAGTTAGGAGAGTTTGGACTGTGGAGTGTGATTTCTTGGTTCTCATTCTGCTCCCATAACAGTCAAGTTTCACAGCTTGGGCATGTGACTCTGTCCTCATTAGTCTTGCTCTGTAAAATGAAGACAACTGCAACAATTCCTCCCTACCTCACTGGGTTTTGGTAAGGCTCAGCTGAGAGAGGATGAAATACACAAACCCCATATGCTAAGTTGTTCAATATTAACTCCATATCCTCATTTATCTGAGTAAATTCTTCTTCAGACTCCCTCAATAACTTCAGCTTGAAAGAAGGTAAAAATTTGTAAGCAAGTTAGTGTTCACTAAACATTGAATTTGAGTTTCACTCTCTGTTTGAAGCCATAAAGGTAAATAATAAATAAAAAAGTATATATGATGTCCTAACCTTAATAAATTTATGAGCTGGTCATGTAAATGATATAGATTAAAAAAAACAAATCCTGAAAATTTCAGGACAATGTAAACTTAAAGCCAATTGGGTGTGACCCATGTTGTGTGGATTCACACATAACTGAGGTAGAAGGTAGAAGGTTCTGAGGCATGGAGCAGCAAAGGCAAGGGTGTGTGGAAGACGGGCACAGCTGTGAAAAGACGTAGGCGTTTAGAGAGATTCAACCAAGGGAAAAGTCATCCCTTGATTGTGCCATTCCTGAGTTGAGGCCAGAAAATGATGGATAATTGAAGAGAAGAAGACAGAATCCGAAACTCAGATCTTAGCACAAGGTTCTTTATCTTTCCAGGAAAATGATAGAAACGTGGCAAATTTATAAGGAAACATGATCTATGGAATTACAGAGAAAGCAACTACTGCTATTACTGGTTCATACAATGGTCAATAGGTACAATTTATTTTTACTGATTTATTTATTTATATTTTTTATTTATTTGAAAGGCAGAATGGTAAAGAGGGAGGTAAACAGGGAGAGATAAAGGGAGACAGAGATCTTTCATCTTTCATACTTGCGGCAGTTGGGGTGGAGCTTGTGGAACCAGGAATGCAGAATTCAATCTGAGTCTCTCACGTGGTTAGGAATCCAGGTATTGGGGCCATCACTGGATGCTGCAGAAGCAGACTCAGAAGCAGAGTGACAGAAACTTGAGCCACCACTTCACAATGGGACTGCAAATAATAGCGTATAATCTCTCCTTG
Source organism: Sylvilagus floridanus (assembly GCA_949820135.1). Classification (NCBI taxonomy): domain Eukaryota; kingdom Metazoa; phylum Chordata; class Mammalia; order Lagomorpha; family Leporidae; genus Sylvilagus; species Sylvilagus floridanus. The sequence goes on from OX463225.1 coordinate 130,069,462, forward strand.
ATTTCCAACATTATTGTGTTCATCATAATGATATCAATTTCCATTTTGTCATCTCTTGGGGTACATACCCTAAAAACCAAGTTCTACTGAAATAACAAACAAAATGTAAAACAATGCAGGAATTCATTCAGATATAATAGTCACATATGACCAAAATTAGGTGGAATTATTAAAGCTGCTTATTTATTTATTTATTTATTTGATAGACATTTACAGAGAGAGGAAAGACAGAGATAGAGGTCTTCCATTTGCTGGTTCACCCCCTAAATAGCCACATTACCTAGAATTGGTCTGTTTTGAATCCACGAGTCAGGAGCAGGGGCCCTTGCACTTGGGCCATCTTCCACTGCTTTCTTAGGCCATTAACAGGGAGTTGGACATGAAGTGGAGTAGCTGGTTTTGAGCCAGCGCACATATGGGATGCCAGTGCTGCAGGCAGAGACTTAACCTACTATGCTACTATGCCAATCCTAGAATTACTGATTTGAAACTAATGTTTTTAATATCCTTTTATTGCATAGATCAGAGCAATTTTCTATTAACATATTTTAACTTCAGGTTTTAGTAGAAATATCTAGGGGCAAATTCTTCAATTGAATGTGCCTGAAAGACAATTTTTTTATAAGAGACAAGTTGACCTAAAATGTCTTTTTTGCTTTTCTTTGCCAAATTAAATTTAAATAAAACTTGTGATACTGGTTAAAGGCAGATTGCTTTCATTTTGAGGGCCAGTATTGTCTTTCAGAAACGACATTTGTCTTGGAATTTAACAATTACTCCAAGTATCCAGACTACAAAGTCAGGACAAGGTAGAATGCAGCTGACAGATGTGGAGTGGCCTTGTAGTAGCTGTGACAGTGCATGATTCAAGGGCAAATATAAGGATAATACCCCTGGGCTGCACTTTGAGGATCTGCCTTGTGGTACTTCAAAGCTATTCTCATAATGGTACTTAAACCAAGCAAGCCACAGTCTGATTCCTCTGGGTTAACTCTGCAGAAGATGAATGACCACGTGGGAGTGGATGAAAGCTGAGTGTTTCCCTCAGACAGCTCCAAAGGCCTTCAGAGGGTCTCTTCCTAGTGATTCTGTTCAATAGTTTGACACAAATGTCAAACATAGGAAAGTGGAGAATTCTGTGTACAAATGTGCACAGAATACTGTGTGCAATGCTCACATTATAGGCATTATACACTACAATTTAATGAAAAAATAAAAAATAATAGGGTGTTTTGTGAGACTGTAGAGATAAGAAGGAAACCAGAAGAGAATAATAAGTATTTTTGATTCTCTAAAATAAATATTATTAGAACCTCTAACAGCCAAAATGCGGTTTTAATGAGAGTACAGTGCTGTTTATAAAGAGATTCAGCATATTAAATATGATCACACTGAAATAATGAAATTATATTAAAGTTGACTAAGACTCAGGCTTTGTTGCACTCTTAAGCAGCTTAACCCTTGTACTTAAATCATCTGATTAAATAAGTCAGATATACTGTTTGCTTCTTTTTTCCCTGATTGGTTCCTTGATGGAAGAGTTCAGTTTTAATGATTGAATTGTGGCTGCACTGATAGTGTCCAGATACACAGATCAGAAAGGATTATGCAGTTTCAGACTAGAGGATATATTATATATTTCTTATTCATATGCATTACAGATAGTCTATAAAATTCTAAGGTAGAAGGAGTTTGGAAGGACTAATGATACATTTAGTAAAATTTGACATTTTGCTCTTGTGTAGAACTAGAAAGAGTTTGAGTTTGAAGGATCAGAAGAGTTGAGTTCAAGTCTTAGTTTTATTTCATATAACTGTAAACCTGGCCAGGTGATGATCTCTGGGAGCATACTTTCTCATTTGTAAAAGAGGGACGGTAATAACCACATGGGTCTTTGGAAGAGCTATATAGTTGTTATGTCCGTGTTCATCGGTAATGATCATGTGTAGAACACATCCACAGGGACGGTGGATGCTGGAAAAAGAATGAAGAGACAAACAATGGAGGCATATGTTTTCTTTCATTCTATTTCCAATGATCCAATTCTTTTCTTGAGCCCTGATTCCTTCACAAACCTTCATCTCATCAGATGGTTAGTTTCTTAGTTCTGTTTTTACAGATTATCTTTTTATTGCTCTTTGGTGTCTTTTTGCTCCACCTAAATAAATTGTGAACTTTGAGTGTCAGAAAGCTGTTATTTCATTATTTCCAACTGAAACCAATATGGTGCTGTCCTTACAAGATGCTTTTAATAAACATTTGCTTTCCAGTTGACTGAAACCTTGCCTGATGATGAGACATCACAAAGTTGCCAATGGAATGGAATTGCAATTAATTGCTCTGTTACACCAATGCATGCAATGGTGTTAATATTATGTATCATTAGTTTTGAAAATATGTATTAAAAACTTCTTGCTCTTTGAAATTAGCTGCATTTTATGAAGACCATTTGCATTTTATTTTCCACTTATCTTCTATGATATTATCAGGTTTTTATTTGTACCAAAGAATGTTCATGAATATTTTCTTAGTTGAAAAACTTCTAACGAGAAATCTAAGTTCTCTAACATTCTAGGAGACATAGAATTTAAGGTCTGCTAGAAGGATTAGTCTTTGTTAAAAGTTTGCTTTTCTTTCCAATTCTTTGTAGTATGTTTCCTGACAATTAACCACTATGTGGTTATTGTTAGATACTATTAATTCAATACCCATTAATGCATCCCTACCTGCTAGCTACCAGGCTTTCAGAGAAAAATATAACAACTTTTTATCTAAGGAACTTACTTTCACATGATGAGAACATAATTTTAAATACTTCACACAAAGCATCATGGCACAGACAGTGATGGCCCTGTATACAATATTATGAGATCTTCTGTGAAGTTTTCCTAACCCAGACTGGAGGGAACAATGAAGGCAGGGAGAAAGCAGAAAAGAGATAGAGGACACTGCTTCATGGAGGGCAGTAAAGTCTTGTTAAGAACTTGAACTTAGACCTGTGTACCATGAGGATTAAAGTACATGATTTAGAGTCAAAGATTTCTTTGTTCTGTCACTGGCATCCATGAGTAAGTGTATTCAAAGGAACCAAGCAAGAATGGAGAAAGCAAGATTAGAATTAAAGCTGTTAATAGTCTGGGAAAGAGAATGAGTCCTATTTGCAGTTATTTTCCATGGAATTGTAGACTCTCAAGCATTGAATGGCACTTCTCTCATTCTCTAAACATTGACAATAGTTAATGAATACCGACTATATGCCAGGAACTGGGTACATAGGGACACAGAGGACATCTAATCACTCTCAAAACAGGGAAATGCAAAAGTGTTCCAGGTGCTATGAAGTAGACATAATCAGGTATGTGGCAATATCACCCTGGGAACCAGGAAATACAGACCCAAGAATCCACCAGAGAAATAAGGTGCAGGTAAGAGATTTCTGGGCATGTGCAACAGTGTATGAAAATGCACAGAGGCATTTTTAAGAGACATATTATCTTCAGGGAGATGTGATTAATTCTACAAGCCAGTACACAAACACCTAAGAGGAGGCCAGTGAAGCGCACTATGCCATTAAAAGGAAAACACGAAAGCATTTTAAAAGTCTCAAAAGGATATTTAAAAAAAGATTTATTGATTGGTACATGCCACCTTGATGGGATTGAATTGGAATCCCCTGGCACATTTCTAATTCCACCATTTGGGGCAAGTCAGCTTGAGCATGTCCCAAATTGTACATCTCCTCCCTCTCTTATTCCCACTCTTGTATTTATCAGAGATCCCTTTTCAGTTAAATTTAAACACCTAAGAATAATTGTGTGTTAATTCAGTTCACAATTGATCACACTGATAGGTCTAAGAGTCAAAGGGATCGCATAAACAAGACTAGTGTCTGCTAATACTAACTGATAGAATAAAAAAGGGAGTGAAGGATCCAACATGGGAAGTGGGATACACAGAGTGGGAATGTGAGAGGGAGGAGGAAGAAGGGTTGGAGTTTGGGTGGGAGAGGGTGGGGGTGGGTATCACTATGTTCCAAATCTGTATATATGAAATACACGAAACTTGTATAATTTAAAAAACAAATGTACCACACTTCGAAATTCATACATGTAATATCTACTCAAAAGTTCATGGAAATTATATTATGAAAATACTACACACTGATTTCAATTTTTTTACATAAAAAATAAGCTGATATTTTAATTACATTTTCAATGGACTTTTCAAGTACTATTTTCTTTACTGAGTGGCAGCAATGTCCCAGGAATCTCGTCCAGGAGTTGAGGACACAGTAATAAGCCGTGCGTAACGGAGAAGGACTGACTAGCCCAAACGTTTCAAATGAGCTGTGCAGCTAAGTTGCTTTGGTGCTAATACTAGTAGAGACCTACGTGGTGTGAGAAAAGATAATATTAGCTGTCCACAGCACAGACTATGGAAGCAGCATAGCACAGTCTACACTGGAATATCAGGCTAGGATAGAATATACTGGAATATTCATGTTTTGGACTCATTCAGGTCTGAGTATGGATTCTATTCCGATGTATAGGATGTAAATTCCAGAGAAAGTAATCAATCTCTCTGAGTCTCAGTTTTCTCATTTGTAAATGTACTACAAATATTTGAATGATATATATAAGGGGTTAGGAAAGGGCCTGGCTTTGAGTATGTATAAAATCATCTGAATTGTTTTTATCCTCATTCCCTATTATATATATATATAAAATTATATATGTAATATATATTTATATTTATATATTTTTATATAAAATTATATATAATATATAATTTATATATATTTTATATATGTATAAATTACCTGTTTATATATAAATATAGATTTATATGTTTATATAAATCTATATTTATATTATATTATATAATTTATATAAATATATATATTTATATAAATTATATAAATATCTATTTATATAACAGATATTTATATAAAGGATTTATTTTATATTTATATATTCATTTATGTATATAAAACAGGGAGTGAGGATATATATACATATATATATATATAGAGAGAGAGAGAGAGAGAGAGAGAGAGAGAGAGAGAAAACCATGGGAGAATCAAAGACTTGGATCCTTAGAAGATGGAAACCTGCTTTGAATTGAGGCCAGTATGGGCCCAAGCTGCACATATCAGAGTCCACTGAGTACCAACAATATACTAGGTACTGTGCTAAGTGTTGAAGATGCAGTGATGAACCTTGTGTGCTAAGGGAGGACTGACTAGCCCCAAGGCCATCAAAGGAGCTTTAATGGTAAGTCCATTTGATATTTATGCTGGTTAATGGCCAAAGGGACTGGCCTCCTGTGGAAGGACCTCAATGTAGCCACTCCTGTAAATTTGCTTGCCTTTCCACTTGTCTTTTAGTAAGTGAGCCCTTACATTGCTTAATAGAGCTGGACTACATTTCTTCACTTGCTTTTATTAAGTGTCTAAATTCCTCTACTGGGAATTAAAGCAAATGAAAAGTAATTTATGTGTCTAGAATCTATTATGACTACTAAACTCCAGTGATCAATTTAGTTTATGATGCAAGCAACCTGCACATTCTAAGATAATGATGAAAAAGAACATCATGAGATGAAGTAACTAGAGCTTTGATAACATCCCCACATGCTTCAGCTAATAGAGTATTCTGGGGTTTAATCAACAGAAAGGAACAGTGGTGTTTATTGAATATGCAGCTTGTCTAGGCAGAAACAGCACACAGCAAAGATAAAGAAGACAGTGACTGTGTGGGGAGCTGAAACAATTGTGTGAGCTGAAGGATCAAGGAAAGGCAATTATTGTCTCAGTTGTTAGAGTTACTCTGCTATTTGGGATGCATTTATGTCATGGAATTGAGGGTTTGTTATTTAGGAACCATTTTAGAAGGCAGACAATGACATAACTTCAAGAAGTACTGAATCTAGGACTTTTAAGTTGTGTAGGTCTACATGAATATGAAAAAGTAGAGGAGAAACATAATGATTTTTAGACCCTTCATCTAACTTTGTAGACCTCCAATAACTTTTCCAGACTAACATGCAATGCCTTCTCTCTCTCCAAGGACAATGTTTAAAATATTGGAATAAGAATTTGAATCCTATTTTTCCTGGGCAAATTGCCTACTATTTCAGAAGTCTTTAACCCCAACTATAAAATGGGAGTAGGCACCGCTATCTGGAGTTACAACAAGAAGTAAACAGGGAGATCTTTCAGGGCGTGGAGGGCTAGAGTCTGCAATTATTTTTCTCCCTTGCTCCCTTTGGCTCACGAAAGCACAACACTGGGACCTGGCAGAGTAATTCACCAAGCTAACAACACAGTCTTGATTCTAGAGCTTTCTCTGTCACTTGCTCTCCGGCTGTTGCGAGCAAGTCTTCTCCCTCGCTGGGCTGCAGCCTGTGCCCTCTCCTTGTGCTCACTTCTGTAGCTCTGCTCGGGCAGTCTCTGCTGCATGCACGGCTCTTCTTTTCTCCAGCTCATGCTGACCCCACTTCCCCTCTGAAATGATAACACGAGGTTTTCTGTGTGCATCACTTACTGTGTGAGCAGTTGTAAGCAGTCTGCTTTTATTCCTTACCTTTTCAAACATCCAGTCTTTCTCTCCCTACCTAGAACAGGAAAATCTTTCTAAGAAAAAGTGTGGGTTTTATGTCTCTTGGTTTCCTTTGGTTTGTCTCAGGAGCAAAATAGGTGATTAATAACACCTTACTGAGGCAATAGTCAACAATAAGTATATAAAAACAGAGCCATGTGAGTTTAGCAATGCAGAACAAGCAATGGTACCATTCTGGGAAGCACTGAATCTGGTCTTCCTGTCCAACCCAATCTACTTATTCACTATTTTTCTTTTTTTTTTCTGCCTCTTCTGCAGGGGCCTGTGAATTTTCTGAAAACTTACCAATGTGTGGGGAGAATTAAGAGCCTAGCTTCAGTGTGAATTTTTGTAGCATGAAGTCCTTCTCCAGCTCAAACTGCAGTTTCATACCATGAGAGATTTTGAATTACCTTCTTCTGGGATCCTATGGGCAGAACTAACCTGCTTATCTTGTACCATTGAAGTAGGGCACAGGGAGGTGTGTGACTCACAGCATGTTTGACTTCCAAGAACATCTTTCCATGGGGGTAATGGCTAATGAGCTCACTTCTGAGCCTGCCAACAAAGCTACCCTCAGAGACAAATATTAACAGATGGATTAATGTGGTTCCTGTACAAGGATGACATCCATATCCATGAAGCACAAAAATGTGCTATGGAAATGAAGTTGGGTATGGAAAGAAAGACATGTGGTTTTGAGCCAGAGACCCCACAGCCAGCCCACACTTTTAGCCAAGCCGCTTCACATGGAAGAACCTTAATTTTTTGAAGAATGAAATAGAGAAAATAATATCCACCTCTGACACTGTTATCAGGATAAATAAATCTATGTATAATGCGCACCTTGGATAGTGTTGGGCACAATTGTATACACTCAGTAATGGCAGCTGTTATTATTAACTTGGGTGTATCCTCTAAGTGAGAAAGTCCTTCCTGTTCTCCATGCACAGAAATCCTCTTCATCTGTCTATTACCAACTTGACACCAGCTTCTGGAAGACCCCTCTCTGGATTTTCTGGGTTTCATCCTCCAGGCTCCCACTGAATGTTGTTCATGTTTCCATTGTATCGTATTTCCCTTTGATATACTTTGGAGGTTTTCTTTCTTGCATGTCATCTATTTTACCAGTCTTCTTCCCTTTGTCCTTTGGCTGTTCTCTCTGCCAGTCCATTGAGGGTTCACTCCACAAGCTTCATCTCTTGTCCACTGAGTGTCTAGTACTGTGCTAGCTGCTCAGGTGCTGTTTTCAATATAGTTCACTATTCATACAAACACCAACATTGGCAGTCACTAGGGAGGTGACATATAATTTCTTTTTTCTTTCTTTTTTCTTTTTTTTGACAGGCAGTTAGAGGGAGAGAGAGAGAGAGAGAGGGAGAGAGAGAGAGAGAGAGGTCTTCCTTCCGTTGGTTCACTCCCCTAATGGCTGCTACGGCCAGCAGGCTGTGCCGATCTGAAGCCAGAAGCCAGGTGCTTCTCCTGGTCTCCCATGTGGGTTCAGGGCCCAAGCACTTGGGCCATCCTCCACTGCCCTCCCGGGCAACAGCAGAGAGCTGGACTGGAAGAGGAGCAACTGAGACAGAATCCAGCACCCCAACCAGGACTAGAACCCGGGGTGCTGGTGCTGCAGGCAGAGGATTAGCCTAGTGAGCCGTGGCGCTAGCCGACATAATTTCTGAATGTGCAATTGATGATTGTGACTGAATGTTGTGCTTTACCTCTTATCCATCATTAATGAACAGCTCTTAAAAGGATGGAATTAATGATGATCCAATGGTGCTGGAGAAAGAAAGAGATGGCATGAACCTCCATCAAAACCACAGCACCCTGATACCTTGCCTTCAAACAGAACTTCCTAATTTTCAAAGTGCTTTACACTTATTTCTTTTTGCTTGCATTTATTATAATTTAGAGCTCTGATAGATCTTCCTTCTCAAAATTGGAAACCAACTAGAAATCCATTTTAATTTTAGAACACATAGTTTTGGTGTCTACTATGAATAAACCATTTTGCTAGACATGAGATATCTACCAATGAATAAGAAAGATAGGAGTCCTGCCCTCAGGAAAATGAAAATGAAGACATAGGCTGCTGGAATTAAGGACGGATCCCAGTCTTAGGAGGTACAGCTATGCTTGGCTCTGAAATAGGTCTTCAGTGGGGGGAGGAGGGAAGGAAGGGGTTTTGAGCCACTGCATTAAGTGTTTGTTTCTCATTGGCCATATGGCAGGGGAACATCTGTTCCACTGTCTCTGGAGATGGTGAGAGATGCTAGAAAGAGCAGGTAATTCTGCATATTAAATTATGACCCACTAGGCAGCCAGTTAGATGAAAGGGTCTGGTTTTATAATCTCATTCTTTCCATGAAATAACCATACGGTCACCTTACAGCTGGAACATCATCCCAAAGCTGAACTGTTTGGCAACCACAGTGACTTATTTTTATCCGCAAGATTAAAATTGCTTTTCTTAGTTGATTATAAACATAATCAATGACAATTGATGTTACAAATTGGGGAAGGTAGAAAAATATAAACGCAAAGAAATGAACAGTCGTACTACCTCTGCAATATTCTATTCACCATTTTTCACTGATGCAGGCATTCCTTCATTTACATCGATAACTGATTTCCTTGTGAGTAGATAGGCCTGCATTAGAGTGAGGAAAAGGGGGAGGTCACAGAACTGGAGATTCAGGTCCTTAGCAAGGCTCTGTGGTGTCCAGTAAATAGGTTTTTAACTTAATCGGAAGTTTTGTTTGTTTTCAGTTTTTAGGGCTATCACAATCTGTGAAAAGTTGCAAGTCCCATCAAAATTTGAGCTATGTTTGAATATCTTACTATTACCCCTTAGAGCAACTTTTGAGGTAGGTGTGCTTTCTTATCCTGCTTCACAAAGGAGTAAATTGAGTAACAGAGATTCAACAAGTTAATGGATAAGGGATCAAGCTCTCCTGCAGGCCCAGATGCCACTTTGCAAAGGGTTCTCATTGCCTGATCTCACTGACTCTGGATCCAATATGATAGCCAGGTTCAGGTGCCACTCCTTAACAAGGGGGTTTAATTAAACAGAAATAAATGGAATTGATTTGGTTAAATTTGATTGAGACTGAATAAGGAGAGTAGACACTAATGCCACATGGTGTCTGCTCTCTTGGCCATCAGAACACACACCAATGTTTGTACATAGACTGAACTAGGACATGTTCTCTCTGATCCATAGGACAAGGGAACCATCTGGGCTTGGTTCTAGATGGGAGATCCTCTGGAGAGAGAGGAAAATATGTGATTTGATGGTGAACAGGAAAACACTTGGAAGATGAAGTTTTTGAAATTTGAAGGCTCTTTCCTGAGTTTGTATATTTGCTAATGATTGTGTGGGAATTCATCTTCTGAAATAATTAAAAATGTTGAATTTATATATAATTTAAAACAGTTGATCATAGAGCAATATGAGTGGATGAATAGCTGGGTTGGAGAGAGAACTTCCTCAGGCCATGGTATTGCATATGTGTACATGTGTGTCTATGTGTGCACATGATAAATCTCCTATTTTAGATTTCTAGGGCCAGGAGGTCCCAGATTAAGTTCAAGTTCCAGAGAGACATAACAAATTATCATTGAGAGGCACAAACAGAATGCCTCGTGGTGTTAATGTGAACTACTAACCCTTCTTTAAGGCTTTATGGCTACATGTTGGGCTACCCAGGCCTGCTTGATGAGGCCAGTATTTCCTGGAGAAATTTTCCTAAGTCTGTATGTTATTTTATGCATATTATCATATTGTTTCCATTGCCTGAAAAATCCCACTCTGATTCCTCATCACCTTCTATTAAAATGCCACTGGATGCTGACTTGGTAAAGTGCACTGTAATGGTTCATTTGCTTGCCTCACTCCTTTGGTTTAAAATCCTCTGTAAATCAGGAACCATGCCTAGTACCATGGTTGATATATCTAATAAGCATTTAATAATTTATTGATTCAGTGATGAACAAATGAAGAAATGAATGAGAGGGAGCCAAACTTAAGCCATACCTATTTTATGAAACTTTTCTATCATTTTCCTACTCTAACATCCAACTCACCCAAGGAACTTTATTCCCAATGTATTATAATACTACTAACCTTCCCCCTTTTTACTACATTTATTGGGGACTTACTACATGCAAGACATTAAGTGATCTCATTTAATTCTTATAATAATACAAGATATAGGCATTATCACTCTCTAAAATAGGTAATGAAGTAGAATCAGAAAAGGTAGGTGACTTGGTCAAGGTCATGAAATTTTGAAGTGATAGAGACAGGATTTCTCCCCAGGCAACTGAGCCCATCACCACAGTCTACTCATTGCAGTAGACTACTTGTCCTGAGATTGAGCATAGCCTGGACTTCTTAAGGAAATTTACCTACACTCAGCTTCACTTTCTATTTTCTTGTCTTGCCATTAGACTATAGGCCTTGTGAGGGAGAAATTGTGTTTCTCATTTCGTTTTGTGTGGCCACCATCCTGTGAGGTTGTTGGGAAAGGAATTCTTGTCTATATGGCGTAAATGAGGAAATGATGGCTTGGGGATTAGTCTAACATCACACAGACACCCTCTGCCAGAGCCAGGGATAGGACCTAGGTCTTCAATTACAATGCCAGCTTTCTTCCCCGGAAGAAAATGCCTTAGCAAACTCCTTTATAAACAATTCAGGGAAGATAGTAGAATTCATATAACTCTAGAATTCCAAAAATAAAAAATCACAGCAATTATCCAGAAAAATGTCTTATCCTACTTAGAAAGTAGATCTAGAAAGCAGAAGTGACTTGGTCAAGGCTCTGCAGCAAGGTAGAAAGATTAGAGTGCAAAAGAACTTAACTTTCACTAGAAGAGCTGGGTGTGAGTCTTTTTTTCTGACACTTAATTTTTGATGATTGACCTTTGATATAAACTAAAAACTATTCATATCAAAGACATCTAAGTTAACAGTGTCTTTCCTATCTTTGCTTGGCCTATAAAGCAAATAATAATAAAATCTCTATTTTCTGGATCTGGTACAGAACCTTCTAATTGGGTTGTTCACCATTTCTCCCCTGACTCATGTTCTTTTGAGGTGTTCTGGCCAGCTCCTCCCAGCTAACAGGCCTCTGCATCCCATCTTCTCACCAGTCTTCTGTTTGCATCATGGACGCCAGGTCAGTCAATCGGGATTGCTTGTCTCCCTTCCAGCTGTGCTGCACATACCCAGAGGAGGCCATTTCCTGGTTCCCGTCCTGAACCAGCACTGCAACTGCTAAAATATTAATGGTTCTCTTGGTGAAATATAATGCTTGGAGGCTTCTTAGTGAAAATTAAATTGCCAGAGAGGCAGAAACAAGGCAACGGGGTAAATAAAGCAACACCACAGTATGAAAAAAGTGCTTTAGAATGAAAATGAAGAGGACATCCTGCACTCTGCCTTCTCCCCACACAGTGCTGGGATTTTGCAGTGGGAAATACAGTCGCTCAGGGCTGAGACTTGCCATCTTGGAACTCCTAGAAGGGTTGTGTAACACTGTAAAGACCCTGTGTATCTGCCTGGTTGTCTCCTCTTCTTGTCTCACTGGAGAGAGGATGTGGGAAAGTCAGTGCTAGTCAGAAAGAAAAAGGCAAACTGTAGATAAAGGGGATAGGGCTTTCTTATAGTTAAAAATGCATGTGACACTAAGCTGAGGAGGACTGAAAACACCAACAAAGAAATGTGTATTCATGCTTTAGCCAATCCTTAAAGCAAAGCACTGATCACTTAATGTTTGCATTATCTGATCGCCCAGGCACATTTCGTCATTGTCATCATTGTATTTGTGGTGTCTTGCCTGTTGTGCAGCTCAAATCACAACACCAAGCCCTATTTTTAGAATGGATGGATTAATGGTCTGGAAGGGCAGGGGTAGAGGGAAAAAAAACTGAGCCATAAAGTTTGCAGCATAGTAAATGATAATACTTTTATTCTTTTTATGAGCAAGAGAGTACAAAGGGCTGGGGACAAACACATCACAAGAGGAAGAAAGATGGTACCATCATTGTAGAAGACACCCCTGAGCCACACATAGGCAGATGCCCAGGGCAGTCTTTCCAGGTGAGTTTGCCAGTAGCTCTCCATTTCTTCAGGGCATATGCAGACTTCACAAGAATCCTGGGTCTGCCTTTAGGTGCCAGTGACTCAAATTCCTTTTTCCATTTCCAATCTCAACCTGGCCACTCTCAAGTAACACCTGTCCCCTGCCAGTTCCCAATCTGAATCCCATTCTCAGACATTTTTTTTTCTTCTTGTTTCTATCTTACTTGAAACTGATTCTAACAGGCGCCCCTGGCCCCTGCAATCTTTTCATTCCTGGATATGCCAACATTTATCTTCTGATTAGGAAGTTCTTCTAAATCTTTCAACTCTGTCCCAAAGCTTTCATCTCCTCATTTCACGCCTGTGCCCTCACTGCTGGAGCTCAGAGCTCTGCACTTGGACTTCTTAGCATGCCTGGCTCATGTGGAGGGGACAGCAGAAGCTTGTGTGCCCTAAGGGCAGAAGCCCCACCTTTGGTGAGGACCCAGGGTGACATTCAAACAGATGTGACTGCAGAGAATCTTCATTGCTCCCTTCCTCAAGCTCTCCCTCACTATCCATTATCTGAAGGTGCAGCCCATTTTGTCGTAAAAGCCATAGCCAGGCTGTGGCAGGTGTTCCAGGAGGCAGGCTATGTACATGCATGCTGCATATGTGGTGTACAAGGAAGCCATCACTGGTTACAGAGAATGGCAACTTATGCGTTGTGTTGAAAGTGGAAACATGGTTTAATTGTGGATTTAATTATAAGTGTGATACTAGGCGGAAAGTCCCAGGGATCTGGCACTGTGGCCACCAGCTCAGGGAGAAGAAAAGAGAGGAGAAGAAATAACTACAGGAGATCCTACAGATGTGAACACATGTGGGCACCCCTGGGACTCCTGGCCCCTTTCCCTCCCACCAGATTTGATGTGTGGCAGATCTAAACATTTTCAAACTCGCAGTCGTAATCAGTCATCCGGCACATTATGAACTTCCACTGACGATCCCTGTGGAGGAGGTGGAGGTGAGAGTCAGCACATTAACACAAGTCAGAAAAGACACCCATTAGGAAGAACGTGGCTGGGGGAGGCAAGGGGGACATCTGGAGGAGCTGGAGGGGCACCTAGGCTCTGTTTGCTCTTAGAAGATGTCTCTGCGTAGTCTGCAGAGAGCCACCAGATCCGTGAGGTCAGGCTGCCTCTTGAAGGGGTCTGATTAGGTCACCTGCGGTGTGTGGGCTCCCGCTCCTCCCTCCTCCCTCTCTCCCTGTTTACCACTGCCGTCCCCTCAAGGTACCTCAAGCACCTATGGGTTAATATTTGGGAATAAAAGCACTTGTTAACATTGTCTCTGTTTCACTGTAAAGAACTGTCTTTGTAAAAGGCCATCCATTTATTATGTTTTTATCATGAATACCTTGTGCAAGGCTCCGTGCTATAATGCTATGCGTCTTCCTTCTAACAACAACTACAGAGAAATGAAGTGATGGGAACCAGCCCCAGAACTCCTGAAAATGAGGAAAAGAGCGAATGCCTTCCTTTCCTGCACCACAGACACTGAATTGCCTCTTTTCTGAAGTGGTTGGGGAAGGGAATGAGCATCCACAGAGATGCTCAATTTTTTGAAACGTGGTGCTGATCTGTGTCAAGGAACACTCTTTACTAAGGGCAAGGCTTATTCATCCATTTAATAAAACTGACCGAGTGCCCATTCTGCACAACACTCCTATGGTCTAATACCATTTAACACTGAGAGCAGCCATCGTAACCACTCTTTATTGAGCACCTTCAATGTATCCAGCACTGCACTCAATGCTTTACCTGCTTTCTCATTTAAGCCTCACAATGATTCACTGGTTAGGTGAAGAAGTAGGCTCAGAGAAATAGGTGACTTGCTTTAAGGGAATTTATGTACTAGATGGCAATGTCTGATGCCACGTTTGTATAACTGAAATCATGGTCTTTCTCTTACATCACACTGTCTTTCCAGCTGGGTGCCCATAACTCCACCAGAAGAGTGGCTGTCATGTTCTTTCCACAGTCCTGTGAAAGGACAAGAAAGGACATGATCATGTAAATCCTTCCAGTGCACACAATGCACACTGGAGTCTTTTAACCTCAGCATTATCTGTTTCCCTTTTCAATCTGCAAGACCACATTCCAATTCAGTTTCACCCAAGCACTATGGCTGACAAGGCCACAACTGGAAAGTGGAATTGAACACACTCTTAATTTTAGGAGGGATGGTGTCCTCTGCTCACACAGCCTGAAGCAGGCTCTGAAATTTTCAGTCTGCTGCTCCACGTGGTTTGTTGAGAACAACTGGGAACAGAGTACCCCAGAACAAGTCTCTGAGGGCCTGGTGATCCACCATTTATTGATATTCGTTTCTGCATTTCTTAACAGAGAGAAAAACTTGTTTGGGGTGCATGTTAGGAAATTGACGGTATGTCTATTTACAAATGAATTTAATTATTGCAGGCAATTCTTATTTAACTGCGCAGCAAGAAAACACAAACAAGATATTATGGCCACACATTCATACTGCTCTTCCAAAGGGGCAATTAATGGATATGGAGAAACAAATGAGACATTTTAGATTTAGGATCGAATCCCTAAGAGGAATAAGGAATTCAACCAGGGTCGGTTTCTGATTTCATTCTAGGACAGTGACTTTCTATCGGAGGCAAATTTGCTCCCCAGGGTTCAGATATCAATGTCTGCAGGGTATCAAGGGATTCTAGTGAGTGACCTAAAGTACAGCGTTCATGGGACAGACCCTGCACCAAAGAGTGATCTGGCTCCAGATGTTGACAGTGCACAAGCTGAGATACTCCAGCTTAGGAGGAAACCACTACAATCTGCAAATAAGGAAAACCCTTGTTCAGGGAGTCCTGTACTGTCACTGTTCTCCAAGATGTGTGTCCACTTTATGAGCCGTCAAGACACTCTTATTGACAGCAGCAAAATCACATAGGCATATTAATTTTATTTTTTGGAGAGGGAGGGGATATGCATTTTCAGCCAGTACGGTAACATAGTATCTTAGTTTTACAAGATGCTATGTAATCCACATAACAGTATATACATATCAACTGGTGTTAAGTGCTTTGCCAAAATATATTTATTTTGCAATAATTTAGGATGACATTCCATTTACTGTATTCTTGCTGTCTTCTTAAATAGAAAATGCAGATCTAATTGTCTTGTTGACCTGGAGACATCGTTAGGACCATTGAGCACCAATATACTATTATTCAGCTCTGTGCTTTGGGGTACTACATCCTTGCTAAGAGATACCAGGATGCCACATTCTTTGTGTTCTTGGGTCTTTCCTTTTCTTAAATGTGTTTGTTCTGTGTGTCATGTCATCCAACTACTTCCTGGTGAGCAAGGTTCACTCCATGTTCTCTATTCCCTATCCCCTTCCTAACTCTGCTGGTTTTAGAAGAAAGGGAACTGAGTGAGTTAAATGTGTATCTAAAAATAGAAAGAAGTATTGTGTGAGAACTGAGAGGTTCTTCTATGGGGAAACGTTAGGGCTTTTGTTCATGGTGGCTCTGACATATTTTGTACCTTTTCAGAGCTACTGAGTGTCCCTTTTTTTGAAAATTCACGTTTGTATTAAAGAAGTAAACTTCTGTTGGGTGAGATGCAATTTCAAGTGGAAAGATAAATATTCACAAGAGATAAGTTACGCTGAAATTCATCTTAGGCCATTTTATAATGGGTTAAGGTAAGCTTTATTCAACTTGCAAAACATTTACTGGTAACTTTTCAGGAATCCACTTCTGTATAAGGTGATTATCACGTGACTGAAAGTAGCCAAAAGACCCTTCAGAATCTAAATTTACCTCTCTCTTATTAATCAGGGCCACAGAGCTCTCCATGTTAAGAGAAGAGCTAAGAACTAACTCCATGCGAGGATCATGTCTGAAGGAATTTTCTTTTTTTCTTATGGTTTTGTTTTGTTTGAATATATTTGAGATAGGGTTAGGGAACTGATTATGAGAGAAAAGGAATGAAAAAGTACTTTTTTTAAGTTTAGGTTCTTTGATTTTTCTTCTTTTGTTTAAAAATTTTATCTCAGCTTAATTGAGTTACAATATATTCATTTTTCATTTCTAAGCATGATTAACAGTATGAATGTTTGTGTCCCCTCAGTTGTTGGAGATTAACCACCACTATGGTATTATCAGGAAGCGGGGTCTTCTGGGAAGGGATTGAGTCCTGAGAGGGCTCTATTCTCAGGAGTGGGATTACTGTTCTTGTGAGAGAGCTGGAGGGGAGCTACCTTGGCTTTTCCCCTTGTGGGGATCCAGGGATAAAAGACCATCTTTGAAGCACTGAGCAGGCCCTCACCAGGCACCTAGTCTGCTGGTCCCTTATCTTGGACTTCCCAGCCCCCAGAAACGCCAGCAGTTGTTTGTAAGTTACCCAGTCTAAGGTACTGCTTCATAGGAGCCAAAGCAGACCAAGACAGTGTGTTTTGAATTCTCTCTCTCTTCCTTCAACTCAATGTAGAGATCCTGTCAAGTACAGGATTGGAGAGCGTCCAGTTTGACAGTGGGTTCCCCTCTTCCCTTGATGTTTTGTAAGAAAAAATGCTCTTTTAAATTGAGTGAGAGAGGAGATTAGACCATCAAAGATGCCAAGTGTAAGACTCTCTGCTCTGCAGCAGGCTGGAGCCCAAGGGTGAGTTCATGAGAACAGCTTACTTTGCATTCCATCATCTCCTGTTTTCCAGCCAGCCCTCAGTTACTATTTGACCAATCAGGAGAATAAAATAAGGCAAAGCTCAAGTCAAGATTCTGCTGACATGATCCCCGTGTGGAGTTCCTTCTTAGCTCTCCTGGCCCCTGGCCCCTGGGGAACGGGCTGCCCTTCTCACCTTTCCACTGCAGAGAAAGTGGTTGTTGCTCCTCGCATATAGTAATCATAATTGTAGGAAATCATGTCCATATCTTCACCATAGTGCCCTGGGTATTCTGTTGTTAGCCTGTGCAGGAGAACAAAAGATTGGAGGAAAAAGATAAACCCATTGTCATGTCTGGGGAGCAAGCAAGAGACAGATACAGAATGTGACCTTGGGAGTCAGGTGGCCTCTGCAAACCATTTCAGAATGCAGAAAAGCAGGTGGCTCTTGTTCCACCTTTTATCACCTTTCTCTAGCTGAAATCATACACTGAAAAAGATGTAGATAACACCTCCGACTTTGAAGAAATATTGAGTAGTATGAATAGTAATCCTACTCCATTTCAGTCAACTAACAGGATGTTTTCAAACTGGATGAAGACTTATTAGTAGATCAGAAAATCAACTTAATTGATGGTCATCAGCTTTAAAAAAAATACAACACATGGCTCACTTGGTTAATCCTCTGCCTAATGCGCCGGCACACTAGGTTCTAGTCCCGGTTGGGGCGCCAGATTCTGTCCTGGTTGCTCCTCTTCCAGTCCAGCTCTCTGCTGTGGCCCAGGAAGGCAGTGGAGGATGACCCAAGTCCTTGGGCCCCTGCACCCACATGGGAGACCAGGAGGAAGCACCTGGCTCCTGGCTTTGGATCAGCTGTAGGGGCCATTTGGGGGGTGAACAAACGGAAGGAAGACCTCTCTCTCTGTCTCTCTCTCTCTCACTGTCTAACTCTGTCAAATAAAAATAAATAAATAAAATTTAAAAATACAACACAATATAGCAGAGGATGTCCTGCCTGTAAAAGGATAAGTCTGCTTGTATGTAAACATTTTGTTTCAGATATTTGAGGGTACTATAAAACATTCATAGGGAAATAGAATTAATATATAAATTCAGTTTTGTACAAAACAGTTTTTCAATCCATGAAGAGTTTTTTCATAATATTCAGTTGTATGAAATTTTTGAGAATCCTTGTATTTATGTTTGTGTTTATATGATGTGTATATTACGTGATATTTTAACATAAATTTCCTTGTGTGAGTCACAATCAAAAAAGTGTTTCAAAAATACTTAATTAAAATGTAAGCTCTGCAAAGGTTGAATTGTGGCCTTATCCACCACTGTTTCTACAGAAGCTATAATAGTTCCCAATACATAGTAAATATTTGCTGAATAAATAAATGGTCTTGGGAGAGTCATTTAATCTCAGTTTCCAGATCCATAAAAGAAAGAAAGCAACCGTATAGGTTTCTATTGGCACTAATAAAAGTATGTGTGATGTACTGACTGATACATGGTAGGTGTTGAATCATTAGGAACCATAGTTCTTTTCTTCCCTTCCTTCTCCTCTTTCCGCCAAGATTAAGTCAATTCTAGATCACCTCTGTGAGTAGATCCACTGTGGCTTTATTTGATATATCTTAACCACTGTGGCAAATGTTTCCCCTTCATTTAGTTCTTGACCTCTCTCTCTCTCTCTCTCTCTCTCTCTCTCACAAACACACACACACACACACACACATACACAGCACACAATGATGACGTAATAAATAAAAGCCTCAGTAGTAGCTCCTCAGAGAGAGAGAGAGAGAAGCATACAGTGAGCCGGCATAGGAACTCGTCAGGAAATTAAGGGAGGCTACAAAGTAGAAGAACGGCTAGGGTTCATAAGCTGTGGCTTTGGCCTTCTTGAAGACAGGCAGGGAAAGAGCTCTGTGTGGTTCTAACTTTCTTGTGTGTGATTAGATCACTTCAGGCAGTTTGTTTTTGGCAAAGCACACTTCATACTGAGATCTGCCACACATTTCTAGACCAATTAAAACAAGAAAACAATGTTTTAGCTTGGCAAGATGAGGCAGAAGGCAGATCAGGAAAGTGACATTTTCAATTCATTGAAATTAGTCTATTTTTAAAGGGACCTATAAGGCCCTCATTTACCTCCCTTCAAAAAAAAAAAAACTATTATTATGTGCGTGTGTGTGCTCATTCCTCCTTTTTTGTTCTTTTGTTTTAAGATTTATTTGTTTATTTGAAAGGAAGAGTTAGAGAGAGAGAGAGAGAAATATCTTCCATCTGCTGGTTCACTCCCTAAATGGTCCCAATGGCTGGGGTGAGGCCAGGCTGTAGACAGGAGCCAGGAGCTTTATCCAAGTCTCCCATGTGGGTGGCAGAGGCCCAAGTACTTGTGTCATCTTCTTCTGGTTTTCCTAGGCCACTGGCAGGGAGCTGGATAGGAAATGAAGCAATCAGGACACGAAAAAGCACTCAAATGGGATGCCGATGTCTCAGGCAGGGGCTTAACCCACTACACCACAGCACTGCTCCCCCCATCACTTTTAGGTGAATGATTATTGGAGTGTAATTCCTCATGTTACAGTGCTTTTTCTGCTAAGATGAGAGGCAGAGTGACAGTTCATCCAAAATGAACCGGGAACTTGAATAACATATAACCACTTGTACCACGTGTGACACATGATTTTGAATGAGGTGGAAAATAATTAATATGTCAGCTATGAGCTGAAGAAACCCATTTTAAATGGAAGACATTTCTGATACTGATACCTGGTCCTGTAATCTAAGATTCACAAAGCACTGAAATTGTCAACAGATCTAACAAGACTTAGTGAATGTTTGTTGACTGATACAATATTGTAGACTGAATTGCTATTAGATGTTATGGCTTACCATGGAAGACAGTTTGGAGGTTCTTCAGAAACCTGAATATAGCCCTACCACATGACCCAGCCACCCCACTCCTTGGAACTTACCCAAAGGAAGTTAAATTAGCAAATAAAAGAGCTGTCTGCACCTCCATGTTTATTGCAGCTCAATAGCTAAGACATGGAATCAACCTAAATGCTCATCAACAGAAGACTGGATAAAGAAATTATGGGATATGTACTCTATAGATACTATACAAAAGTAAAAAAAATGAAATCTGATCATTTGCAACAAAATGGAGGAATCTGGAAAACATCATGCTGAGTGAAATAAGCCAGTCCCAAAGGGACAAATATCATATGTTCTCCCTGATTGGTGACAACTGAGCACCTAAAAGAAAATCTGTTGAAGTGAAAAGGACACGATGAGAAACAATGACTTGATCAGCCCTTGTCCTGACTGTCAAGGAACAGCTTACTATTTTAGCAGTTTTAGTATTTTTTTGTTCTACTTAATACCATTGGTTGAACTCTTTAATTAACATAAAATTATTCTTAGGTGTTTAAATTTAACTGTAAATTGATCCCTGTTAAAAATAAGAGTGGAGATAAGAGAGGGAAGAATCGTACAGTTTGGCACATGCTCACTTGGACTTACCCCTAATGGTAGAGTTAGAAACGTGCCATGGGATTCCAAATCCCATTAAGTTGGCAGGTACCAATGCCATCTTACTAGTCAAAGTGATCAATTTTAGTTCATAATTGATCATAAATCCAGAATTATGTGTCAAAGGGATCACATAAACAAGACCAGTGACTGCTAATACTAACTGATAGAATTAAAAGAGAGAGAACGATCCAACATGGGAATCGGGATACACAGCAGACTCAGAACAGCAGATGTCCTAAAGAGCACTCTGGCCTCAGAATCAGCCCTAAGGCATTCCGATCCAGCTAAAAAGCCTATGAGAGTTTTTCAGGCATGGAAAGCCAAGACACTGTGGAGAAAAAAAAATGACCTAAGTGAAAGATCTCTGTGAGTGAGATTCCAGTGGAAAGAACGGGCCATCAAAGAAGGAGGTACCTTTCTCTGAAGAGAGGAGAGAACTTCCACTTTGATTATGGCCTTGTCTAAATAAGGTAGGAGTTTGTGAACTCAAGAGGCTTCCATAGCCTTGGCAGGTCATGACAAGAGCCATGGGTGATTACCGACGTCATAAATAAGAGTGTCAATTGTTTAATCAACAACAGGAGTCACTGTGCACTTACTCCCCATGTAGGATCTCTGTCCTTAATGTGATGTACTATGGGAATTAACGGTATAACTAGCACTCAAGCAGTACTTTACACTTTGTGTCTCTGTGTGGGTGCAAACTGTTGAAATCTTTACTTAGTGTATACTAAATTGATCTGTATATAAAGATAATTAAAAGTGAATCTTAATGAAGAATGGGATGGGAGAGGGAGTAAGAGATGGGTTGTTTTGTGGGTGGGAGGGAGGTTATGGGGGGATAAACCACTGTAATCCAAAAGTTGCACTTTTGAAATTTATATTTATTAAATAAAAGTTTTTTTTAGAAAAAGATGTTATGGCTTCTTTCTTTTCACAGAGATCAGGTTTTCAATTGTTAAAGGAAAAGATTTGAGCCTATTTCTCAACATAAAGCAGTTCAATACAAGACTTTGTGAAAATGTACCTCCCTTTGACCCTATTGATAGCTAAGCCGTTGGACCTACAGTAAATTCACCCTGGGATCTGTTTGCTCCATCTGTCTGAGCTGTGGGCAGTGGACAATGGGATTATTTGGCATTAGCCCTGAGTCTCCACTTTCAGAGCATTCACTCCTACTGGTCTGCACATAAACAAATGTGGCCTTGTGTCCCGGCTCCGATACAGCAGGAGTCATTTCCTCCACCTTATCCTACCATGTGAGGATTCCAGAAAAGCACACACCACAGATCCCTTGCCACAAACACAGGAAGAAAAATCCCTATTTGTTTACATGTTTGTAAACATGTTTACAAACCAGATTGGGCTACCTGAGGAAGCTATACTTTAGAAATTTTTTTTTGCAAAATGCAAATAAAATGAAAATGTTTTCCAGACCATGTCGTAGGGTTCAGCTCATGCTCCAGTACCATTTTATAGAAGCTTCTTCTGATGGTTCAATGGCTAATTCTGTTTCACGATTAACATTTTATTTTGAGCATCTTACTCGAATGTTCTAAAACATATCAGCACTATTTTTTTGGCAGCTGATTATAATAATAGAATGCTATATACCATCTTGTTTCATGATGATTTTCAATATAGTCATCACTTTGAGGGATCCTTGGTACCTGGCACCGTAAACACTTTCTGTAAGCTAGTACAGAAGTGGGCATGGAGGGGAAACTTCACTTCACATTCTTTGGTGTGATGTGGTAAGGTTGGCTTACTTTCTGCATTCAGCTAAAAAGAAGACTCCCTTTGGACAGGCAAATCACTGAAAACTTTCTTAAATAAATCTGGTCTGTTCATGAACAATCTTATTGCACAACGCTTTTCTAAGTAATCCACAAGGAATAAGAATATTTCAGATTACATTACTTTGTCATTGCCTTAGCATGCCTAATAGGCTTTAGTTATATCAGAACTTGCTTGCACTATTTTTGCAAAGACAGGAAAAACAAAACTCAAACACTCACAAAGAAACAGTCACCCTGTCTTCTGTTCCATAGCCATGGGGATTGGTCATGACGGCCTGAGTGACAGGGACTTCTATAGTCCCCCAGCTGTGATTCTGTGTACACAGCCTGAATCCCGGGGCCCTGGGAGCTGTGAGAAAGAACGTCAAATGTTCATGTCACTCTTCTTGTAGTACTTTGGGGGTTAATGTTTCAAATAGTTGAGATCTTTATCATACTACAGGGGACACAGTTCTGGGGATATCTGTGGCGTAAATTTGAAGAGGAAAGTCCCTGAACATGTTTCAAATTGGTCTCTGGGAACTGAATTTCCAGCTCACTGTCCAAGCCCAGGAGTGGTCAGCAGCCCACTTGTTTTGGTTTATGTTCATTCCCATGAGCCACATTGCATCATGGCCACCTGGGCCTGCACACCAGCAGGGACAACTCCACACCCAGCATTGTGCCTCCAACTAAAGTAAATACACTCTTCCCTGTTTTTGCTACTAGATGTGTGCTGCACTGCTCTCTAGCACTGCACCTGCACAGGTCTTACTTCCTAACTTAGATTCAGGGAAAGCTCAGTACCATGCAAAGAGTATGGGATTGGGAAGCACACAGATTTGCTTGAATCAAGTTCAGAACTTTGAAGAAAGTCACAGCTTGTGCATCACAATTCCCTCATCTGCGTGAGAGTTGTACAATCTCTGTGTGTGTGGATGAAATGAGCTAATAACTGGGCACATGGTAGTGTCAGTAAATAAAAGTTATCATCATTCAGGAATTCAGCCAAAATATGTGAACTGTACTGATCCTATAACCTTTCACATCCATTGAGTTACTGATTAAGTGAATTACTGAATGGAGGAAGGAATGATTGTTTCTAGAATCCAGTAGAGGGAAGCAGACTAGACAGAACCAAGCAACAGCAGCAGATTTGATCTGTAATTGAGAGGCTAGCTTTATTCTAAGTAGCTAGTGGGGTCTGTCTGGCCTCGGGTTAGGCAGTGCTTAGATAACCAGCCATCTCTGAAATTTCTGCTTTTGAAGTCTGAGCACAGGTAGGAAGGCATCTCCCATCCACAGGCAGCAAATACACGTCCAAACCATACATATGGCACAGTCATTAGGACAGTCACTCCAGCTGATGAAAGCAATGATTGATGTTGCTCAGGCTCAAAGGGGCTGTTGTCTGCCAGAACTGAACACTTTGTACATCGTGCAGTGCAAGGCAATGGTTGTTAGTAGAGTGCAGAAACATGTAAAGCCAAAGCAAACGCCTTTAAAATGTAACATCCACTACTCTGACTTTGAAATACGGGTGTCTCCATCTGCGTAATAACTGCTTCCAGCCTGCTCAGAGCAGCAGCCCGCATGGAAGCCACCTTCCCAATCAGGGCTCTGGGAGTTGTGCTGCAGGAAGACCTTGGCAGGCAGGGGTGGGTGATGGGCACCACGATGGGGCGGTCTGTGAGGTCATTCCTGTCCCTGACACGCCACAGGGAGTGGAGTTGCAAACACCCCTTGTGCTATATTAAAACCTGAACAATGCAGAAAGGAGTTAATAATTAGCCTTGTAGGGGTACTTTGGGTGGAAGAGAGGAGTAGAGTGTTTGCACCAACTGACTTGGTGGTTAAATAGAGCTATCCAGGAATTAAGAAAAACCACTCTCTGGCTTATGATCTGAGCACAGAGGGAGGGGGTAGGCAGAGAAGAACTTGAAGTCTGAGGATCATTGAATCTCAGGACCGATAGAAAATGTAACCTCATCTAAGCAAATTTATGATTAATTTAAACCAAAATATATTATCCAATGAACCTAACAAAAGACCCTGGATCAGGAGAAGAACTGTTTGGAGAAGGAAACAGTTGCTCAGTTCAAAACCATTCAGACACACAGTCTCCTGGATGGGAGACCGTCTGGTGCACGGCTTGCAGCCCTGGAGCTGTTTGGAGAGCAGGGGATTATTACAAACAGACTCTGGAGGCTTGTGGCTGCTTCAGTGACATGTGTTTGTGGCGTGCAGCCATTGGACTCAGAATTCGAATACTCATATATAAATAAATATGTATATTTATGTATATGTATATCCCTGTAGTCCAGTGGGACTGTTGAGTAATGGCGTGTCCTCATGCATCAGGAATTCACTTTCTCTCCAGAGTTCGGAGAGACGAGAGGAAACAACTGCACAGAAAGCAGCGAGAGCAGCACCTTGGTTCCCACCAAACAAATAAAACCCACACTCATTTGGGAGCTGGTGGGATGACTTATTCTTCTCCAGCCCTGAGTGCTGTTGTTTCTGATCCCCTGAAACCTCATGAGCTCAGAGACCCTAGATGCTCACTTAGCTAGGACACAGCAGCGGCGGGCAGCCTGCTGCACAATGGCTTTCAAACTGGGGAGGGAACAATACCGTCCCTACCCTTGTGTGTCCAGTTCCCTGGGAGGTAATTCAAGCTGGTTAAAGAGGTGTAAGGGAAGGTTTCACACATAAGAGTTATCAGCATTTCTCTGCAGTGGTGCGGAGAAATTGTTCTCATTTCCCTTGGTAGGGCTGTTAAAAGGATGAGAAAAAAATAATGCACATGGAAGAAGCCCACCATGAAATATCATTGTGTCAGTGTCAGGTTTCATCACCACTTTTGTTCCTAGGGGTCTGCCATATTTGGTTATTCATTAAAGGTCTACATTGGGCTAGGCAACACGCTGCGGTGTTGAAGAAGAAGCCCTAATTGATGCCCTGGAGGCGTCGTTCAATTTGGAAATCTATATACTATAATGTCATGACTCAGACAATTTAAAGATGTCACTAAAATGTCTAGACATACCGGTGGGACGGTGACTCACTCACGATGTACCAGAGGACATACTGCAATCTCATTTTGATGCTTCTCCAAGGTCTGCTTTGAAAAAGGACCATTTCCTTTGGCAACCATGGAAGCTCTCAGCTCTTAGAAGTTGAGCCAGCCAAGATAAAGCACACCTTAGAGGGACTTGCTTCCAAGCTGACTGTCAAGTCTGAGTAATCCTCTCTTCTTCCTCCCACCTCTGGTTCTCTCAAGGAGCAGTGATATGTCTGGATGGTGAGGTGAGGAGAGCAAACAGTGGAGGTGGGAGTGGTAGGATCACTGTAGACCAAGGCTTGGGTTAGTTTTGCCACCAGAGATCTAGCTGAGACATGAATGTCTCTGACAACTGAAGAGAAAGTAGTCAGCTCTTTTTGTCATTCTTTAACCTTGGGACTTTATTCCTATATATTTGTATATATTCTCTTACTCATTAAATTCTCAAAATCTTGGTTGGTGAGCTGCATTTGAGGGAATCTCAAAGAAATTTCTTTTTTAAAGACGTATTTTATGGCCGGTGCCGCGGCTCAATAGGCTAATCCTCCGCCTTGCTGCGCCAGCACACCGGGTTCTAGTCCCGGTCGGGGCACCGGATTCTGTCCCGGCTGCCCCTCTTCCAGGCCAGCCCTCTGCTATGGCCAGGAAGTGCAGTGGAGGATGGCCCAAGTGCTTGGGCCCTGCACCCGAATGGGAGACCAGGAGAAGCACCTGGCTCCTGCCATCGGATCGGTGCGTTGTGCCGGCCGCAGCGCGCCAGCCGTGGTGGCCATTGGAGGGTGAACCAATGGCAAAGGAAGACCTTTCTCTCTGTCTCTCTCTTTCTCTCACTGTCCACTCTGCCTGTCAAAAAAAAAAGACATATTTTATGTATTTCAAAGGCACAGTAACAGAGAAGGAGACACAGAGAGCTTTTCTATCCAAAGCTTTACTTCCCAATGGCTACAATGGCAAAGGCTGGGGCAGCATGAAACCAGGAGCCTGGCACTCCTTTCTGGTCTCCCACAGGGGTGGCAGTGGCCAAGTACTTGGGTCATTTTCTGCTACCTTCACAGGTACATTAGTAGGGAGCTGGAACAGGAGGTAGCATCCGGGACTTGAACCAGTGCTCATATGAGATACCAGCATCACACGTGGCAGCTTAACTCTCTGTGCCACAACACCTGTCCCCATACAAGCAATTTCTAAAGTGTGGGAGAGGAAGGACCCCAGAATTTGAGGAGTCTGAAATCTTCAGTCACATCACTTTACCTGGCTTGTGTCCTGTGTAGCCCAGATTCAGCTCCCAGGTGACCCCTGGAAGACTGAGGCACAGCAAGTGGAATTTTACACACACAAAAGCCTGTCATTTTCACGTCCCAGTATCCAACTAAACAGGATAAGCTTCAGGCAGCAATGCTCAAAATATGGATGCAAGTCATGGACTTCCATGAAATATGTGGATTTCAGGAAGGTTTAGTGTTTCTCTCTTTAGCCCACCCTTACCTCCATCCATCCCCAACCCGGGCCGGGTGACGACTTTTCTAAAACCAGTTTCTTGCTTGGTCGTTCACCAAAGTCTTGGGCCCTGAGCCCACGTCTTGTTGTTGTTCTGTTTGGCTGGGAAGCGGCCACGACCGCCTGGCCGCAGACTGGGCAGGCTCTCCCCATTCATCTTGGCAGACACTTTGGCCTTGCTGTGATGAGGAATACAGCTGCCCACTCACTCCTCCTCTGCAAGGGGAGAATGAGTCAGTGTCCCCCGCGGCAGATTGTCGAAGTGGACATGATTCTTGCTCCTCTGTGTAAGGATTTCCAGCCACAAGTTCTGCTTCCTGAAGAATGATCTGACACCTGACCAGGTTGATCCTGGGCAGTGTCTGCCTTTGAAAGAGGGGGCCGAGTCCCTCCTGCACCTTGGAAGGTAAAGGGGGCTTGACTGCAAGATGGGCCAGCTCTGTGTGATCATATATAATAGCAATTTGCTGTCTACACTATCTCGTTTAAATCTCACAGCAAAATAGGAGTCAACTGGAGTTATTCATTCACTCATTCATCCAATGAATGTCAGTGATTGCTCGCTGGCACAGTGAATTAAACCACCCCTGTGACACCAGCATCCTGTAATGGACCACAGGTTCAAGCCCTGGCTGCTCTATTTCCAATCCAACTCCCTGCTAATGTGCCTAAGAAAGCAGCAGAGACTGACCCAAGTACTTGAGCCCTTGCTCAAATTGGAGCATGTTGGAGGCCCGGATGGAGTTCCTGCAGCTTGGCCCAGTGCTGGCCATTGCAGTCATTTAGGGAATGAATCAACAGCTGGGAGATTTCTTTTTCTTCTCTCTCTCTCTTTCTATTACTCTGCCTTTCAAATAAATAAAATAAAATCTGAAAAAAAAAAAGGTTTGGCAGACATCATTACAAAGATTCCTGTTTATGTAGAGCTTATATATTAGGGCAAAATGGAGGGTGGGGTGAAAATGTCTAAAGGAATAAGAAAATGTTGTTTTCTAGGCACACTCAGCTTATTATCATGCTGTTTGGAGTCGTTTATTTGAACGTTCAGTCGACAGTGATCAAGAAGACCCCAAGTTCCAAGCGCTAGACTGGGCCCTGAGGATAAGATCAATGGGTCCCTCCATCCTACAGACATCCTACAGTCTAGGATGGAAGGAAGCAACCACAAATGGGTGCTCAGAAGCAGTCAGGAGGTAGACGGTGTGCTGTAACAAAGACACCTTTGCAGGGCAGGGGGACAGGCCACCCATGGTTGGGGCTCCAGCTGCCCAGGGGTGCCCATCCTTCCCAATGAAGTCCGCTCAGAGCTGCCCTCTCCCTCTCCACTCCCTCTCCTGCTCCTGAACACACTGCATGTGGTCACCCAGTGCACCCCTAATCCTGATGTGCTCCTTTGGAGCCTGACCAACCTAAAGTCTTGCTAATGTGGTACAGGTATTAACTGACTGCGTGCTGGCTTTTGTTTGCTCTTTCAGTTCATTTATTTACTTTTTAACTGAATTTGAATCCCTTGCAACAGAGGGAGGCTGATTTCCTGGTAGGAGGGCCTGTTCTGTTAGCAGACAGGGGAAGGGCAAATCGGGGAAGGCCCAGCTCCTCAAGTTACAGGAGCAGACTCCTCCCTTCTCTCCCTTCTCTCCCTTCTCTCCCTTCTCTCCCTTCTCTCCCTTCTCGGTGGGCCAACTTATCTCAGAACCTTCCATCTATATTGAAGACAGTCTGGCACCCAGCTTGCCCTGTGCAAAAGCACCTTTAGCGTTCAGGAATTTTTAGGGATTAGAGGTCTTTTGGTGCTGGGAGTTTCAATTTGTGGTCCAGGAGATATTGGCAGTGTGTCCTTGGAAGGCCTTTAGATAGTGAGAGGGCTTCTGAGATGCTCTGTAAACTTTGTACAAATGAACCCCTGAAGACCGGGTCTACCATTTCCATCATTTCTTAAACATTTAGGAGACCCAGAAGAAGTGACCATCATTTTAAATGATGAACTTGAGACTTCTAGAGAAGTAAATGACTCCATAGAGACAGCACAGTTAGAGTGTGGAGGGGCTTCTCTTCATTATGCATTGCTTCAATATTCACTCACCCTTCTGGGCTCATACCTTCATAGCCTGAGAAACTGGGAACAACAAGCCACCTTGCTTCATCACCACTCACATGGGAGACCAGAATGGAGTTCCAGGCTCCTGGCGTTGGCCTGGCCCAGCCCTTGCTATTGTGGTCATCTGGGGAATAAACCAGCAACTGAAAAATCTGTTTGTGTGTGTGTGTATCTGTCTGTCTCCCTCATCCCCATCCACCAAATATGTATACACACACACACACACATATATATATATATATATATATATATATATATATATATATGGATGGAGTGGAAAAAAAAGGGAAGGAGAGAGTGAGGAGGGGCCAGTACAGAGACTGGAACTCATGTTTCCACGGTCCATACTGGTACTCATTCTACCTGCTGCACCACGTGGGATCTTCAGGACAATGATTCAGGAGCTACTATCTTTGTATCATCAGCCCTGACCATGTCTTCTCACCTGCCGCAGTGGAGTAAGAATGCTTTGTGGAAGTGATTGTGGAGAGTGTGTGTGTGAGGGAATGTCCAGGCTTCATCATACAGGGAAAGATGTTGAGTGGTGTTTCTCGTTCCCTAAAAAAGAGAACTGTTAAGCTTTAGTACCTGTGTGTACCTAGAGACCAAGGGCTTCCTTGGGCTTCTGTACAGATTCAATGCTTGACTGTAGAGAGGCATAACCCACAAGGCTATGCTTCCAAACAGCAGACTGCAGGGAGATAAATCACTTGAGGAATACAACCTTCAAATGTTGACATGTCAGGATCCTTTCGTCCAAGATAGAAATACCCAGCTGGTTTGCAGATGAAAGAGCCCATGACATGCCGTGTTATCAGCACCAAGTCCAAGTTATCAGGGACATAAATATATACATACTCTTCCAGTATGCACTCCTCCAATCAATAGGCCAGGAACATTTGGCATGAACTCAGAGAGAAGGAAGGGAACACAATATCACAGACTGTAACTGCGAAGTAATGCATAAAACAGGAGAGTCTGTTTAATTTTTTTCTGCCTGTAACTATATACTAGACTCTAATTCATGACAGGGTTGCTTCTCAAACAGAGCCAACAGGAAATAGGTTTCCAAGTAGATGCTGCAGCCTTTGATGTGGTTAGAAGTTAGCATCATAGAGGGGAAAATGTTCCTGGGCTAGGAGTCAGTGGGGGTCAGTTCAGGACTTGGCATCCCCGTGATATAGCTGGGTGAACCCATCCAGTCACTAAGCTGCTCTATTGTTCTGTTTCCTGTTCTGACAAATTTATTTAGGAAATTTATTTCTATAGGAAATAAATTCTGTTAAGAACATTGGGCTGGGTAAGCTGTAAGTCCCTCCCACTGTGCACATTCTTCTAACTCATTCATTCATTCATTCTATTCTATATACCAGCTGCAATATTCCCAGTTTTTAAGGGACAGGCTTATCTGAGGCCAGAGAACCCCTTAGACTCCCCTCCAACCCCAAGAGTCATGAGAGGTTAGGCTGGCTATCCACTCACCAGCAGGAATATGGGCACCTCTTGCTGTAGCGACAGCAATAAAATTGCCACTCCCGATCCAGCACTGACTCGAAGTAGCGGCTCTGGAATCCGGCCACCAGGCCATTGTTGGAGCATGTCTGGTACCTGTGGAGAAGAGAGCAACCCTCAGGAACCCAAGGACAATGGTGCTCAAGCGACCCCTTCCCAAGACCCCATCTGTCACAGTCACATGTTCTTTCACTGACCTAAATCCCTAGCATATCCCATTTGTATGTGGATAATAAAGACATAATTGTATTTGTAGATATGGCATATGTTCACTATTAAAATTCAATTGACCAGAATCTTTCAACTGAAGGAAACTTGGAGAACATTGTCCCTGATTTACCTCTATGAAGTAGAGTTAGATGGAAGAATTTGTAAATAAATGGGATATAGAATTTTACCCTGAGAATTTTACAATGCATGATTGCATTATTCATGCCATTTAAAATAAAATGCGACATAATTCATTTTATTCAAGTTTAATACAAAAATAAGACAAAAAGAAATGTAACAAATTAGTGAATTTCAAATAACATTTCTTCTGCTTTAGAATAGAGTCCTGGAAATGAGAAATGAGTGATGATCTCATTTGCCTTACAAAGCACGCAAAGCCAAGAGGGAGCAGTGATTTGTCTGGGGCAACTCAGCTCCTCACTGTTGACCCAGGGATTTTTCTGCCACCCACTAGACCACAAGTTCGATGCAGGCAGGGTGTGTTTTGCTCAGAAGTCTATCCCCAGTGCCTTACAGAGTTGCAACAGCCCAATTACACTCAAGTTCCCTCTAAGGGTTCTTTCCTGTCCTAACGGCTTAGTCATAATTCTTCAAATACGGTAACCACTCTGCTGAGATCTACAGTCCACCAAGAATTTCCACTTTCATTTGACCTCAGAATCTGCCTGTTTTCTTGTCACAGCACCTTCCTGACTAAACATGGGCTCAGAACGTGCAATCGTTTCTTTCTTTGTTCCACTTCCAGTAGTACTTTCTCCTGTTCTTGCCCTGAGCCCTGTGGTGCCTTTGGTGCCGTGTGGCTGTCCCTTGTTAATGTGTTGATGAGGATGTGGTTTTCACCCTGGTCATAGTAGGTTTCCACTTTATGTATAATAAGTTTTCTCACAAGCTCAGTCCATTTCCGGTTGCTATAACTGAATACCAATGACTGGGTAGCATATAAGGAATAAAGTGATATTTAAAGAGGTTCAGGGTGTAGGAAGCCCAAGAGCACAGCACTGGCGCCTGCTGAGCATCTGGTAAGGGCCTCCTTGTTAATTGTAACATGGAAGGTGCATCACATGCTGAGACAGACCACTTGCACAAGCTCAAGTCTTTTCCTTTTCTTGTGAAGGCAAAGATGATATAATGGGACCTGTCCTTATGACCTCATTTCATTCCAATCACCAGCCTAAGGCTCCACCTCTAAATACCATCATTAGATGAACTTGGGGATTCAGATTCCAACATACGAACTTTGAAGAACATATTCAAGCCATAGCACAAGCCCATTCCCAATAGGTCTTTACCCCTCTTTCTTTGCATTTCCTCTCCACCCAGGCCATGGGTCCAATCTCTCTTCTAAGTGGGCAGAGCAGGCAGCTATTCACGTAGAAAAGCCTGATAGCTGCTGGAGCATAATCCTGTTTTCCAAGTAGAGATAAGCTTCCAGAAAATAGAGTAGATAAGGGAAGAATAATGGCATAAAGTAAGAACAAAAGTGCTGAGTGGTGCAAGAGATCACACTATAACTATAACATTAGCAACGGGATTTCATTTTGTTCTTTTTCATCATGAGAAATGAACCTGTGGATCTGACAAAACTAGACATCAAATTCATTTCACAGCTTTGGTTAAAAAGCACCTGTCCCTTTTATTCATTTTTGGTATGTTATTCAAATATGCGTTCATGTATTCTCTTATCCATTCAGCAGCTTATACTGTGTGACTACTCTTCATCCATCACTTTGCTAATGTGCTGAGAGAACTGAGAGATGGACTTGGTACCGGTCAACTATGCAATTATGTTTGAATTCCTATTTCCAGGACATCTCTTACTATCACTAACGTGCTGCCTTCCTCTAAAACCAAGGTCTTTCAGAACTGAGCTGGCATGCAGTTTCCCTGGATCTGTGGGGGACTTCAGAAAGTTGCTGGGGGGCCGGTGCTGTGGCACAACAGGTAAAGCCACTGCTTGCAGTGCTGGCATCCCATATGGGCGCTGGTTTGAGTCTCAGCTGTTCCACATCTGATGCAGCTCTCTGTTATTGCCTGAGAAAGCAGTAGAAGGTGGCCCAAGTCCTTGGGCCCCTGCACCTGCATGGGAGACCTGGAAGAAGCTCTGGGCTCCTGGCTTCAGAAGGGTGCAGCTCCAGCTGTTGCAGCCAATTGGGGAGTGGGTGAAAGACGTTCTCTCTCTCTCTCTCCCTCCTCCCTCTCTCTGCCTCTCCTTTTCTTTCTGTATTCCTCTGACTTTCAAATAAATAAATAAATATAAAAAAGAAAGTTGCTGGAAAATGGATTTAAAACTCGAATTTATTTTGGTACACAAATTTTTAAAATCCAAGCATAGCAAGAGTCTCCAAAAAATTCATGGAAGTTGTGTATTATGAAAAAAGGTACACATGCATTTCAAGAATTTTTGCACTAAAATAAACTTATTTTAATTGTATCTTCCACAAGCTTTTTGATGTCCTCTTGTGGTGTTCTACTGCTTTGGTTTGTCTTGTGCACCCTGATCCCTACAGGGGACAGAGTTCCCATGGTGGCAAGTTCTCTTAAGTAAAAATAAATGCAGGGTAATAAGCTGTTTCATGGAGTAGCAGTTCTGAAGGGCAAGCCAAGTTCCATGAATTCCCCACCGGCTGTCAGCCAGGCAGCTGGCCCCACAGTCCTGGATGGGAAGCATGTGTGTCACTTTCTCAGACACCACCTCAGATAACACTGCCCTGGGAAGATTACTGGGAACTTACAGTCTCATCAGAGCCTAAAACATGTGATAAAATTTAGATAACAGAACATCACCCTCTGTCCTGAGCTTTGCTTTGTTTCCCTTAGTGTTTTGGTGCAGTGAGAATGCTTGGTTGTGTGGTGGTGTGAAATCATTCTTTCTAGAACTGATCTTTGTAGGCGTGCATTTTCACACTATGGAGAGCAGTACAGCATGGGATTTGGAGCCTGGGCTATGTTGCTGGACTGGGGCAACACTGCTCTTTGTGTGTCATCTTGCCAGGATTCGTAGCCACTAATAGCCTCACATTTCCTCACCTATAAAATGGGCATAAGTAGACATACTAAAGTTATTATCCATGATATTCTAATTAAAATTACTAAATAAATGGGCATACTAATTGGAGTTATTGTGATAACCAAATAAGCCAATGTGTAGTGTCTAAGATAATGTCTTCCAATGCAAGATTATTTACGATTGCATAGTGCCTTCATTTTGTCTACACAGTCACTGTGAGTAGAATTTGCGAAAGCTTTTCCTTGGCTCCATGCCTCTGGTTTACTCATATGCATTCCCTGAGTTGCTATTTCAAGTCCTTTGAGGTTGGTTGTCTCAGTGGCCCCCTTTGCAGTGGAGGTACATGGATATGTATTATTACCATGCATCATGGTAAAGCCCTTGAGGGAGGAGACCATTTAATCTCGATTTTGTATTCTCCACAGTGCCTGACACTGTTACAAATGTTTAAAGGGAAAATGGATCATCCAGTGACTAATTGGGCTACTCCTATTATCAGAAGCAGAATTGACACAGAAGAGCCCATCACACGAATTTATGAAGGGTCCTGAAACTCTACCCACTAGTTTCTGTGGACTTGGTGAGTGATCCATCTTGCCACTCCCGCCTTCTCTCTCTGAAACTCAGACTGCGCAGGGATGAGAATACAAAGTGAACACAGCTTCGGGTATTCCTCTCCACATGCTTCCTTTCCCTCTCAACCACCTTTTTCAAGCCCCTTATTTAACAAATATCACCTAATCATTGGCCCACATCTGTAAGATTAAATACACAGCAGCCAGGAAAGTGAGGGAAGATGTGAGGGTAGCATCTGAATGGGTAGAACTGGGACTAGAGGGGTGCCAGCGCTGTAGTGTAGTGGGTTAAAGCCCTGGCCTGAAGTGCCGGCATCCCAGCTAGTCCACTTCCAATCCAGCTCTCTGCTATGCCCTGGGAAAGTAGTAGAAGATGGCCCAAGTCCTTGGGCCCCTGCACCCACGTG
Organism: Sylvilagus floridanus; assembly: GCA_949820135.1. Taxonomy (NCBI): domain Eukaryota; kingdom Metazoa; phylum Chordata; class Mammalia; order Lagomorpha; family Leporidae; genus Sylvilagus; species Sylvilagus floridanus. The sequence continues at coordinate 130,104,546 of OX463225.1, forward strand.
GGAGACCTGTAGGAAACTCCTAACTCCTGGCTTCAGATTGGCTCAGCTCTGGCCATTGTGGCCAAATGGGGAGTGAACCATTGGATGGAAGACCTCTCTCTGTGTCTGTCTCTCTCTCTCCTCTCTGCCTCTCCTCTCAATGTGTAGCTCTAATTTTCAAATAAAATAAATAAATATTAAAAAAAAGTATTGGGCGTAGAGGGACTTGGGCCTAGAGGGACTTGCATCATTGAAGTTATTCAAATTCAATTTTAAAAAATAGTGAAGTTTTGACTCATTTTACAGCCCTAGGTTGCTGCTGTTGAATGGTTTGCAGAAAAGAATATTGGCGCGAATTCTAGCTTTCCTGGTGAATGTGACTTGCCCCAGTTGAGTCATTGGCATGGACTCCAGGGACCGTTCCTTTGGAGTGTATGGGCACAGGCACCAAGCTTCAGAGACACTTCTCTCCACCTCAGAAGACATGTCTGAAGGCTGAGGCTCAGTTCTAGTTTTACAAGCTGGAGTACTGTCAGCCCTGCTCCACCTGACACTAGAAACATTCTAGGTGGAGAATCACAGCCAAGTATTCCTCCTCTGACACAATACTTTGCAGAGCTGTTCTGAGACAGAGGCCCTCTGGGAGCAAAGGCAGAAAACCCTCTCCTGTGTCTACAATATTAAAGCACTTGAGCCTCAGGGTGTGAGGAAAGAGCCCTTGCCGAGTGATCAGCTGACGCGGCTTCTAGTTCTCACCTTCAGATTTCTGGGGCAGCCTCACTTAAGTCACCGTGAGGATTCAGTGAAATAATGCCTGCAAAACTCTTGGTCAAGATGGCAACCGAAAGGGCCAGGATCCAAACTCCGATGTGTTTGAGGCCAGAGTTCATGTTCATGAGCTCACAGGAAGCAGAAAAATGGCTTTGGAATTGTGTCAACTCTGCTCAGTTCTCTGGCCGGGCTTTCCCTCTGTTGTCTGTGTTCTCCATCAAGTCCAGGGCCACTGGACAGGCAGAATGACTGGGGTTGGAACTGCTTTTGCTTGTGAACTCCTCTGTGGAGTTCTAGTCTCTCCTTCTGGTTCCTGTTGGTCTTGACCCAAACTGCTAGCAATATAGGGGGTGAAGATGAGTCAATTGTGCGACAGGGTCGAAGGGAGAGCACCATCTTGGTAAAAAAAAAAAAAAACTCTCAAAATAATAAAATAGATGAGGGAGCCAATTATGATGGCCTTTTTCTTCCAAGTCCCACAAACAGATGTATTTCAAAGGCCACTAGCTGGTCTACAACCCTAATGTAGAGATGGACCAAGACAAGATGAGTTCCTCATCCTGACCAATGGCTAATCTCCTGTGTTGGGAAGAATATGTAGCATAGTCTCTTTAATTCCTCCAAATTTCTTCTCCTCTGTCTTAAGCTGGACAAGGCCTTAAGTTATACCCACAGTATTTCAATTTTGCACAACAAGGCTTTGACTTTCGTTAATACTATTTTCCCCATAATAATTATCTGAGGTGCTAATGGGCGTTTGTAATATAGTCTAAAGAGTTGACAGTGTTCATTATCTTTCTATAATTATTCACTAGAATTCACTCTATGCCTGGTGCTCTATGTGGTTTAGAATCTTTTTCCAGAGGACTACTACTGACAAGCAGATGTGATAAGACAGATTCTGGAGATGCAGTGGACTTGTACCAAAGACAGAGCAGAAGAGAAATAGGGGATTGGTTGGGGAGCATGGGGCAGTGAAGTGGCAAGAAGCAGAGACACACCCACACATAGCAGGCAAGTTTACCCCAACCAAGAGGCTTTTAAAGTTTGGATTTTCCTCTTGAGCCTGAACAGAATAATTCCTTCCCAGTCCCACCCTTTCTGCTAATATGCATATGTACTTTTATGAAAATGGGGGTAATAATCCCTATCATGACAGTATTATGTGAAGAATGAAGAGACGCTACATGTCACATGCCTGGCATACAGCCTGGCACAGAGTATGCTATTAAAAAGCAAGAGAAGGCATAGTGGTTATTTTAGTACGACCATAAATAGCTATAATTTAATAGAAAGGGAAGCTACATTCTAGTCTCCAAAAATCACTTTCTATAATCACTGGGTTCTCTCAGAAAGTAGATGTCAGAAATTAAAAAAAAAAAATCAAGGCTCTTTGTCCCTGAAGAAGCCTTCCTTCTTTGACGATTATGACTCACCAACTTTCCTTCCTGTGGCATGTTGATGTCACCATCACACTTTTCACCTAACGTGTGTTGTCCCTGAGCAATCTCACGGTACCATGGTGTGAGCTTTTGGAAGGCAGACACTGTACCACGTACTGCTCAGCCTCCTGCCACAATCGTGCGCACACGAACAGCCTCTTTAATCAGAATGGGATGGGATGCACACTGCAGCTAGGTAAGAGTCTGCTGTCTTCTGTACATCCAGGATTTTCTTTTTTTTAAAGAATTATTTATTTGTTAGAAAGGCAGAGTGAGAGAGAGAGAGAGAGATTGAGAGAGAGAGAGAGAGATCTTCCAGGCTCCTGTTCACTCCCCAATTCACCACATGGTTAAAGCTGGGCCAGGCCAAAGCCAGGAGCTAGGAACTCCATCCAGGTCTCCCATGTGCTGGCAGGGCCCAAGTACCCAGGTGCATTAGTAGGGAGCTGGATCAGAAGTGGAACAGCCAGGACCTGAACTGGTACATAGGATGCTGGTGTTGCATGTTGTACCGCAACACTTGCCCCCAACCACATGCAGGTTTTTTTTTAGTTTTTTTTTTTTTATTATTTTGACAGGCAGAGTGGACAGTGAGAGAGAGAGAGACAGAGAGAAAGGTCTTCCTTTGCCATTGGTTCACTTTCCAATGGCCACCACGGCTGGCGCACTGCGGCCGGCGCACCACGCCGATCCAAAGCTAGGAGCCAGGTGCCTATCCTGGTCTCCCATGCCGGTGCAGGGCCCAAGCACTTGGGCCATCCTCCACTGCACTCTGGGGCCACAGCAGAGAGCTGGTCTGGAAGAGGGGCAACTGGGACATAATCAGGTGCCCTGACCGGGACTAGAACCTGGTGTGCTGGCGCAAGGCAGAGGATTAGCCTGTTGAGCCACGGCGCCAGCCTTCACATGCAGGTTTTAAGTCTGCTAGTCTGTCTTCCAGATTTTAAGATAGTAAACCACAAATGAGCTGTTGAACAGATGACCTGGAGAGAAAGCCTAAGTAAAGGACAAAGGGAGAACACCTCTCCCAAATATATATATATATATACATATTCCTGAACCATTTTGGAAAAATGCAGATGGTAGAAGCTACCCTAAAGGCCTCTGAGTAGATATAGATGATCTTGTGAGATGTATTTGTGTGCTGGGAGCAATTTACAGCCATGTAGTCTTGATCATGGCAGTTCGTGAGAGTCAATCATCACAGTGCTTGCTAACTAGGACATCTAATGCTACCTCAGTGTCTATTAACATGTATATAAAGTAAACTTGATATCTAGAGGTTGTGATGAAATTATGTCTCTCTTGTTTTTGATCATTGGTGTGGTTTTAAATGCATGAGTCTCAGTTTGCACAGAGCAGTCATAGTAGCAGTGAAAAATGATCTTTATCAGGGACTTAGCATTTGCCAGACACTGTGCCAGGCACCAAATAAACATTAACTATTTAATCACCAATGCAATCCTATGAAATAGCTCATGTAGTCAGTTTCCCATAACCATCATCATTTTACGTATAAGAAAACCTAGGTATAGAGACGTTAAGTCTTCCCCTAAGGACACACAGCCAGTAATGTACATACACAAGGGATTTACAACAGTTATGAAAAATACATACTATGAAAAAACTATGCATGGATTAGAAAATTCTTTGCAAAAAACAAAGTTTTTTTTTTTTTTTTTTTTTACAGGCAGAGTGGACAGTGAGAGAGAGAGACAGAGAGAAAGGTCTTCCTTTTGCCGTTGGTTCACCCTCCAATGGCCGCCGCGGTCGGCGCGCTGCGGCCGGCGCACCGCGCTCGTCCGATGACAGGAGCCAGGAGCCAGGTGCTTTTCCTGGTCTCCCCATGGGGTGCAGGGCCCAAGCACCTGGGCCATCCTCCACTGCACTCCTGGGCCACAGCAGAGGGCTGGCCTGGAAGAGGGGCAACCGGGACAGAATCCGGTGCCCTGACCGGGACTAGAACCCGGTGTGCCGGCGCCGCAAGGCGGAGGATTAGCCTGTTGAGCCACGGCGCCGGCCCAAAGTTATCTTTTAATTCCCCCTTTCCACAGAGTTTTTGAAGTACCCACCTTATCTCACTTAAGTGTCACAATTCTAGGAAGTTACTTTGTTGATAAAAAACTGAAGACTCAAGAGTTGACGGGAGTTGCCGAAAGGTTGTAGTGGAACTGCATTGTGAGGGTTGTTCTGTTTGACTCCAAAGTTCATAAACTTTCCATGACTTCAAGATGCCTCAAAAAGCTGCCCCTACCCCCAATCCCCACAACACACACCGAGGAAAGTATTCCAACACTGTGGAAATATCTTATCGATTGGGAAGATTATGTCTGGCAGGTACCCAGATAGAAGCAACTCTTCCACTTGGAGGAGTGAACTTTTGCCATTCTTGCAAGAACAGATAGCAACCATTTTTGCAAAGCTCAAGTTCCCCCAGACAATTGATTCCTGGTACTTAGCAGAGTGACCTAGATGGAAAATTGGCAAGAATCCTAGATCTGCCTGTCGTACCTTGTTCTTCCACACTCTGCCTTCTTGCCCTCCAAAGTCATTCTTACATGGATTTGATGGCTTCCTTTAGTTCAGCACTCACTATGGCTTTATTCAAGAACAAAAATAACATTTCATACCCACCTGTAGCCCTATGGTATTAGATTCACTGCCTTGGGTTCTGCCTTTAACATGCACTATAATGAATAAGAGGCCTCCCAATGCCTCGGAGCCACATCTCACCTATACAATGGAGACAATAGTTAACACCTGCCTCCTTCACTGTTGTAAAGACCAAAGAAGATTAGACTATCAGTCACTCAATGGTAGAGACGGTATGTGTTCATCTTCATGCTCCTTGAATCTAGCAAAATCTGTGATATTAAGCATTTAGTAGTGAAGAAATGAGCAAATGAATTCGTGAGGGTGTAATTCTTTATACACTATAAATTAGGAATAAGGTCATAGAATTTGTATTTAGGGCCGGCGCCGTGGCTCAACAGGCTAATCCTCCACCTTGCGGCGCTGGCACACTGGGTTCTAGTCCCGGTTGGGGCGCCGGATTCTGTCCCGGTTGCCCCTCTTCCAGGCCAGCCCTCTGCTGTGGCCCGGGAGTGCAGTGGAGGATGGCCCAAGTACTTAGGCCCTGCACCCCATGGGAGACCAGGAAAAAGCACCTAGCACCTGGCTCCTGCCATCGGATGAGCGCGGTGCGCAGGCCGCAGCGCGCCGGCCGCGGCAGCCATTGGAGGGTGAACCAATGGCAAAGGAAGACCTTTCTCTCTGTCTCTCTCTCTCACTGTCCACTCTGCCTGTCAAAAAAAAAAAGAAAAGAAAAGAAAAAAAAGAATTTGTATTTAGGTAATGACTTCATTTATTTATCAAGTTGCTGCATTTTTTGGCCTTAATTCCTAATCTATGATGTAAGGAGGTTGCTGTAGATGACACCAGAGTCCCCTCCCAATGCTGGGATGTTTGCCTTCTGCTATGCTCTGCCTAAATTTTGAACTCCCAGTGCGTTCTCTGCCAGCTTGGATTCTTATGTGTGTTTTTTAACCCTAGTATTTTGAAGAAATTTTTGAGTTATAGAAAGATAATACACAAGATTCACATGTACTCTTCATCCAGCTTCCCCTGATGTAATCTTTAATAACTATGGTGTATTTATGAACACTAAGAAACTAACATTGGCACAGTGCTAAATTCAGACTTTATTTGGATTTTACCGGCTTTCCACTAATGTCCTTTTTCTGTTCCAGGATTCAAATCAAGATATTGTTTAGCATCCAGTACTTATGAATTTTTAAATAAAGAGTTCACCATTATTTAACAGTTTATGGAGACATTAGGATTATTAGGAGATTGAAAACTGAATACAAAGAATTCTTCCTGCAGTAATTAAGTGCATCAGCCACCCTCTGCGACTTAGGGATCTCAGGAAATTTAAGACCACCCGCCATACAATGAGCTGGTATGTAAACAGCAATATTGAGCCCTATTTTATAGGCAGCGGAATGTTGAGCATCAAAGGTATGTGAAAAATGTTTATCCCATAAGAAATTCTGCAGACTTTCCTGTTGATGATGATGGGGATACTAGTGAGATATGGACTGCCTCATGCAACTAATTAGACTTGCGACATACATTTGAGGGGCTCACTTTGTTCCAAGTCCATTGTAGGCACTGAGGAGACTATGATCATAAGACAAAGTCTCTGTGTTCTTGAAGCTTCTGTTTTCATCAGGTAAACAAGCAATGAACAACACATATCATTAGTGACAAGTGCATCACAAGGTACAAGGTGTGTTGAGGGATTAATGTGAGAAGCGTTGGTGGGGTCTATGTGTACTAAACCCTCAGAACCAGGATGACTGTTCTGTGCTGGATAGAATGTTGGACCTAATTATGGTCAGATTGAGGAAAACTGAGCTCCTGCCTAACATGTACCTTGATGCTGACATGACTTTGTGGGAAATATCTCCTTTCTCCTCTTCTCCATCATGAGCTCAGGAATTCAGCTCTGATATTAGCTGCCACTTTGGCGGGGCGGGGCGGGGGGAGAGTGTTCTTTGACACACAAGAGGAAAAAGAAGAGATGACATGGAGAACACTCTTCCTCTGAATGCGGACTGCGGGTAAAACTGGTTGCCCAAGTCCCAGATGCAGTAAATCTTTCTTGCCTGCCTGTTGATAGGGTGTGATGTGCCATGCTCCTGTTCTTTAAATTCTTTAAATTGCTTTAAAATACTCTCCTACAATTCTTAAATTGTTTTAAAATTCTCTCCTACTTTCTCCTGTAAGCGTCACAGTAATTACCTTTTAGCAGTTGATAAGATGAGCAACACCCATTCTTTTTCCTTTCTTTTTCTTCCAGAATGAAGAACTGAATGCCACAGACACAGAGCTAAGAGACAACAAGCAGGAGCTGTGAATCGGGGGTTCCTGATTGCAAGACTGGGGCACCTTCCATCACATGACACATAGCTTAGCCTCACTAGAACATCTCAGCTTTCTCTTGTTCCACAGAGGACCTGGTGCACAACCACCTTTTCCAACCCAAGTTAGAGAACACCCCCGAGCACACTCTGAGATGGCAAGATACCAGGGGACCCAGATGAAATCTCCTGGCTGTAGTTAGTGACAGAGGCCATATCCGTACTTTAGATGGGGACCTGAAATGTGGTTCTCAGCAGAGAAACCAGGATAAGCTGCAGCATCACAAGCCACTCAGCCAGGATGGCACCTCCTTCTAAAGACAGTACCCCCCTGGCAGACCTCTTTGGCTGATCCTATGTCTGCGATCAAGTCTCTGTTCAGCATCCCTCCCCTCTCTTTAAACAAACTTGAAGCTAATTTTGTTACACAAGGCAGCCAGATTGCACAGCAGTGTGACCAACTCTTCCCCCTGAACAGATTAAGAGCCTGAAGCCAATGGGAAGATGCAATTGCTCCCCAGCCCGTGAGAAATTTCTTTCCTTCCAGATTTTTCTGCGAGACGGGAGTCTGAACTCAAAGTCATAATTATCTAAAAAACATGTTCCTGGTAATTGGTATCAGTCCCCAGGCAGCTGAGTCCTAGCGTAAAGAAATTGTTTAGCTTGTTTGTGAGTGTCCAACCCTCTGATCAGTGAGGGAAAAGGAGAAAGAGAGAGTGGAGGGAGGAAAAGTCCCTCAACCCTGTCCACCAAAGATGCAGAGGCAGGGAGGTGAAAGAGACTCTCATCTGTCAGCCTCTCACTTGCTCCCCATCCGCCAAAAACATCATGTAATTTCACCTTCCTGTTTTGTGTTTTCTTCGAGAAGTTTGGGAATATATGATAATTCAACCGCAGTGTAAAGCTAAACATCATTTGATGTGAACAGGGGACGCCAGCATGCTTGAGAAAGCCAAGCATAATTTCAGGGGTGGACTGCAGTTCTGTGGAGCCTGCAGTGATCACGCTGTGTGACCCTTCATTTTGCCAAAGAGGTGGGAGCTGTGAGAGCTCAGTGTCTGGGGCAAGGTCACCCGTATGTCATTAGCATCAGCAGCAAACCCAGGATTCTGATTCAGAGGCCGGAGCTCTTCCTCCGGGATTGGAGGAATCGCTGCAGAGTGCATTTCACTGTGGCTCTTCTGAGGGGTGTTAGAAGGTCCTGAGGGGTGTTAGAAGGTTCCTCTGAGACCGGAGAACCAGAGGGAGAGTTGTAACTTGGTTGTTTCCAACCCACATGCGAGACAATGGGCTGGCTGTGGGGAGTCTGGACACTCTTCTCAAGGAAATCTGGTCTGTGCACCAGCCATTTGTCAGACAGAGTTTGAGATCACTAAATTGGCTTGCCACAGGCAGCAAGAGTAGATGAAGATGGCCCAGAAAAAGCTGTCCAAGTAGCCCACTGCCTCAGTTCTCCCACTCCCGGCTGCCTGTGGGACCCCTCTCCCTACCCAACCTACAAACTGGCAGCGTCCCTCCCCAGTCAGGAAGTCACGCTCATCTCTGTCCCTTTAGGGCTAGGTTTCTGCCATGCTCTTGAAACTCCCACCCTCTCCCATGTCCAAGAGCTCTGGCACACATGGGGCTGTGGCCTAGTTCTCCCATCACAGAATCAGCTGTTGAGCTGGGGCCCAGGTTGGGTTATGGCAGCCAGCTCTCATAAGCCCATCCCAGTTGTTTAACACCCACTCTTAGGAGCAAAGACTTGCTCTGCAGCCAAATCCCTGTTTTCCAGTGGAGGAAATGCTGATCTCTACCACAGTCTCTGTGCTTATAAGTTTTATAAAATAACATATAGATAGGTTTTGAGCATGAGATGAGATAATCCAGGTAAAGTACTTAGTTTAGTGGCTGTTCAGAGTAAGTACTTGATCATTGGCAGCTATATCATTGCTTAGAGACTCCCTCTCTGGCCTGGCTCCTTCACCTATCAGGATCTTTTCTCCTTGAACTTCCTGCCATTGTTTTGTCTTCTGGCTGTGTGACCCTAGGCTTAAGCCTGACAACTCCAGAGCCCCACTCCACCAAGTGCTGTTCCACGAAGGGCCTGCTGGAACCCTTCACAGGGCCCTGGTGTTTTTCTGCATATATAGTCCACCAGCTGGGCTTCCTCCTCACTGTGCATGCTTCCCTCCCTCAGGGTCAGCCTTTACCCTCTCACCCAGCACCGCTGCAGTTCAGCTCCATTGAGGCTGCTGTGAATAAACCAGCCTAGCAGTCAGTGGCTCCTGAGCCAGTACTGGGGCTGGACCCTCCTGGGAGAAGCGCAAGTCCATGCCACTGACTAAGGCAGAGTGCAGTCACACAAAGGCAGCACCTCTCTCTCAACACTTTTAGGAAACTGGTTTCCAGCAACAGAGGCCACTTTAAATTCCAGCAGGGAGAAGAACCTCGGGTCTCGTAATCAAGAGGGCACATTTCATCAAGCCAGCAGAGAACTGTTCAATTACACTTCCCTTTGCTTCAATTCTTTTTCTTCTCTTCCCCAGTCACTGGCTCTAAATCAATATCTCTCACACTATCTATTCTGAGGGCCCAGTTGTTTGCTTTCCCCATACTATAGTGTACCGATACTTGTGTAAAACAGCAGAAATAAATTGCTACAGAATAAAAATGTCACTCGATTGTCACAGCAATGTGAAATTGCTGTAATTTCTTCAATATTTTCCATTTCTACACTTAATCAGTTTGCAGACCTACACCATCCCCTGGGCCACACGGAGAGTATCACTGTTTCTGGAAGGAACGGAACCCCAAAAGGGTCCATCTGCCACGGACGCCCTCCCTGCCTGGGCATTTGTCCTGTGATATTTGTCCACTCCGCGGTAGCTCTGCCCCACCCAGAGCATGCAACGGCAAGCTGGGGGTGTGGTTTGCATAGGCTTTAGGTCGCTTTATTCCCCTAGAGTCCAGCAGCCCTTAGGGTAAGGCAGTGCAGCAATGTCCCCAGCCCAAGTGTGGCAGCAGCCCCTTACCATTCCATGCCAGCCCTGTTGATCTCCTCCCACCAGCACTCGGTGGGCTCCCCGAGGCTCTGGGGTGTGGGCATGCAGGCGTAGTTCCATTGTCTGTCAGAGCCTTCCTTCTTGTTGAAGATGCTCCTGACGGCCACCACCACCTGCCCGTGAGGACACTGGTAGCTGAAGCCCTGCCGATTCAGATTCACCCACCCATCATCGCTGTAGTCATGGTACTGCTGGTATGGGTATCCGTAGTAGTCACCATACTGGCCCCAGGCCATGGTGACCAATGGCAAAAGTGCCCACAGGAGAGAGAAGTCCATGCTGCCTGGGCTCCTGGCAAAAAAATGTCACCCTAGGGTTGCTGGGCTGACTTTTATACAGCTGCCACTGACATGTGGCTTCCAGATGTTGGGGGAAAGGATCCAACTGCAGTGTGTCATCGCTGAAGCAGAAGTTTTCCACGCTGAGAAATTGGCCATAAGTACATTCGACTTGTTTTAAGGTGGAATTTTAGGACTATGCAAGGAACATGTACGTTAGAGAAACTCCCTGGAGAAAGAACAACTTTGCAGATAGTTTATAAAAGCCAACTGCTTCACACCCACTAGAATCATTGACCTGAAAAAGTCTGGTGAGGAGCACGTTTGTCACTCGTCTCTCAGCACCTCACACCGCTCTGTCCTGTACTTCCAGAATTTCGTAAATCCCAGACAGTGACCTCAATACACCAAAATAATTGGATGGAGAGACAAGAGTCATTTAGATTTCTACATGGCTGAATGCCTGGTTTCTTTCATGTTCCCAGCCCAACATCTTTGAACCCTTGAGTATGAGCTACTCTTGAGAATTCCTATGGTGCATATGTATGTACCAGTAGATTAGTGAAGCATTATCCAAATGTAAGCCTCTTCCCAAGATGCTGATATTGGGCTCAGCCACATCTAGAAACCATGCTCTGTTCTCAATATGTAAAGAAGTTAATCTGCATAACCCACATTTTATGCTTGTTTTTTTCTTTCATATTGAGTTTTCTTTTCATTAAAGCACAAAGTACATTAACAAAATGGATGTTTCAAGACATCTAGTGTACAGTCACGTAACCAGCACCATAATCAAGTCAAAACAATTGAATCAATCCAAAAATATCTCCTAATACCCCCTTGTAGCCAAATCCTCACTGCCACTGGTAACCACAAGTCTACTTTCTGTTAAATGAATGGAATTCTTCCATATGTAGCCTTTGAGTTTTTCACTTAGCATAATGCTTCTGAGATTCATCTGTGTTGCTGTGTGTCAGTAGTTTGTTTCCTTTCACTGCTGAGAAGCAGTCCATAGTATGGAATATCTAGCAGATGGAGAACATTTGGGATTTCAATTTTTGCAAATTAATCATGTATAAGTAATTATGTAAAAGTAATTATGAATAAAGTTCATGGAAAAATGGTAAGTCTACTTTGGTGCAAGTGTTTTTGGAAATCCAGTCATAGTTTTTTAAAACATGCATTTTCTATGAATTTTTGAAGCCCCATAATGGAACACTACTTGGCCATAAAAGAATGAAATTTTGTCTTTGGCATCAAAATCAATGCAATTGGAGACTATTATGCTTCAAAAAAGACAAACACTATATATTTTGTCTGATTAACTGCAACTAACATAAAGAGTACAAAAACCAGTGTGCCCACATAGACTGACATCTTATTATTTGATTGCTGTCTATAACCTTTGCCTATACCCCTGGATAACAGTTGGTCTTTACTTTTCATTTGTAGATTTCTTTGTTTAGAGGAGCATGGAGCCTTTGATGTGCTTATAAAGCAAAATGAAAATATGTTATCACAAAAAATTAAAAGGAAAGAAAAGAAAAAAGGAGGGAGCAAGGGAGGAAGGATACTATCGTTGGATCCTTAGAATCCTACCTATGACATTCACAAAATCCGTTCTCTGTATAGTAAATAAAAATGTCATAAAAATTAAAATTTAAATTTAATAAAGTGCAAAAAAGAAACTTCTTAATTGAGTTGCAAAGCAGTTGTACTCTTGTTCATCCCTCCAAGGAACTTGCCATTTATTCTTTTGTATTTAAGTCATTCTAACAGGTTCTGTGGTGGTATTTTAGTTTGACTCTCATTTTCAATTTCCCAGTGAATGTCTTTTCATGCGTTTATCCACCGTGGTAAACGTTCTTCAAATCTTTTGAGTCCTTTGGGTGTGTCTTAGGCATCATATTTCCCATTTGTCCTCATGGTCCACCTGAAGAACGTCTCTTAAAATTGTGATTGTTGATCAATTAGATTAGAAGTCCTCCAAGAAATTTTTTAAAATACAGACTCCTGGGGGCTGGCGCTGTGGCATAGAGGTTAATCTTCTGCCTGTGGCGCCAGCATCCAATATGGTCGCCAGTTCCAGTCCCAGCTGCTCCTCTTCCCATCCAGCTCTCTGCTATGGTCTGGAGAAGCACTAGAGGATGGCCCAAGTCCATGGGCCCCTGCACCCATGTGGGAGACTTGGAAGAAACTACTGGCTCCTGGCTTCGGATAGGCACAGCTCTGGCCATTGCATCCATTTGGGGAGTGAACCAGTAGATGGAAGACCTTTCTCTCTGTCTCTCCCTCTCACTGTCTGTAACTCTACCTCTCAAATAAATAAATAAATACAATAATAAAATAAAATAAAATAAAATAAAATAAAATAAAATAAAATACAGACTCCTGAGCCCTACAGTAGATCTACTAAGTCATAACCTCACAGGGGTGTCCAGGTATCTATATTACGAAGAAATACTTTCCAGTTGACTCTAATTAATACCAGTGTTTAGGAAGGAGTTGCCTAAAGGCATGTGGAGCCAGGGGAAAATCACACTGTGAATCCAGACTCTGCCCAGCCTGCAACACATTACCAGATAGGCTCTCAGGACAGATTAAACATCAAGATAGTCTTGAAGAGAGCCACACATGGGCAGAAAGCAACTGTGTATATTTGTGGGCGTTTGTGCAATTACCCTGATGACCCAGGTTGAAAAAGTGAAAATCTGAAGAGCTAATTAAGCTTCCGTCTTGTATTTGGCACTCTCTTTCCCCACGACTTCTTTCCCTAAGTACCTGCTCAGTGCTGGCAGCTGGAGTTCTCCTCATTTAGTGACCACTGTGATTTAGAATATGCTGGAGCAATAATTATCAGTCTGGTTTAGGGAAGGTTTAGGAAATGTCCAATATTGAGCAATCCCTAGACCAATCAAATCAGAAATTTCCGAGAAGGGCCCAGACAGTAGTGTCTTCGTGTGCGGTCAGAACTGACAACCACTACTTTGGAGGGTTTGTTTTCCAGTTTAACATCCTGATGCTTGTATTCTGCATTCTTGGTGTGACTTATACATAGTCTTACATCTTAAAGAAGACATTGCAAATCCTTGTAAACATTCATATTTATTATTTATTTATTTTCCAACAATTTCCAGAGTCTGGCTGGTCCTCACTCTGCATACTTCTCTCTCTTACAGCTAGAGTTGCCATGGTTGGACTCCCTGTTATCTGCAAAAATACCTTTATGCTTTAGGCCAGTTTGAGTGCAGACTCCTGTTTCTTAGAGCTCAAATTACCTAATTCATGCAAGGTTTCAGGGGTTCCAGGAACTGTTGGGGCCTTTGGGAGAGTTGTGGGAGGCTCACAGAATGGTTTTCATAAACAGGCATTAGGGCCATAAGTTCAATGTATTTACGACCTACCATATGTTTTTAACTAGATTATCGTGTTATCTTACACATAATGTGTATTGGGGACAAATTATTTGGATTCATTTGTGAGGAAACTGGTCAGGGAATGTTTTGGCCCACATTCCTAGAGGTGGAATGATATTACCCCAGGTATTTGGACAGCTATTCTGCATTTTTTCCATCATTTTATCAAAACTGCAGTTAGCAATTATAAATTGACATTCAGAAATAATTGCCAAATAACATATTTATGAAGTTGTCTATATGAGCTCACAAGAAACGAATTTGCCCTATGGATTTCTGCTCTCCAAGTATACTCTATTGGCCATGGTGACCTAGTGGTTAGACCTAGTTAGAGCAGTGGTTTTCAGAGGGTGATTCTAGGACCAGCAGCATCAGCATCACAAGGAAGCTTGTGAGAAATGCAAACGCTCTGGTCCCACGCAGCCCCACTGAATCAGGCACTCTAAGAATAGAGCATGGAAACGTGTGTGCTAAGCTCTCCAGGTGATCTGATGCATGCTGAAGTGAGGAGCAGTTCAGAGGAAACTTCAGAACATGCTGCTTAAATTGCAGAGCTTATTTCATGAGGAGTAACGTTATGGAACCGAAGCTTATCTGCCCCAACTCATTCATTTTGACTCCCGAGTTTACACTTACAACCATTGGGCCAGATCATCTCCAAGTAGCTCACAGATGTGTTGGCAAGACTCAGACACTAAGCATTTTGAAACCATGAACTCCTTCTTCTCCCTCCCCCTCCTCTTCTTCTTTCTCTTTTTCCTCCTCTTCCTTCTACTTCTTTCCCATTTCCTTCTCCTTCCTCCTCCTCTCCATACTCCTCCCCCTTCTTTGGCTTCCTGGAGATTGAATTAACCATTCAAGATAAAATAGGCTAATCCTCCACCTTCGGCACTGGCACCCCGGGTTCTAGTGCCAGTCGGGGCGCCGGATTCTGTCCCAGTTGCCCCTCTTCCAGGCCAGCCCTCTGCTATAGCCCAGGAGGGCAGTGGAGGATGGCCCAAGTGCTTGGACCCTGCACCCGCATGGGAGACCAGGAGAAGCACCTGGCTCCTGCCATCGGATCAGCGCGGTGCGCTGGCCACAGCGCGCCGGTCACAGTGGCCATTGTGTGGTGAACCAAGGGAAAAAGGAAGACCTTTCTCTCTGTCTCTCTCTCTCTCTCACTGTCCACTCTGCCTGTCAAAAAAAAAAAAAAGATAAAAACTATGACTTTCAGTTTATTCACAGAGTTGTACAACACCACTACAATTAATTTTAGAACATTTTCATCACCCAACAAGAACCCTGTACCCATTTTCAATCAATACACATTTACAGTTAAACCATTAGCCCTAGTAAAAAACTACACACTTCTTCCTGTCACTGCAAGTTTATCTATTCTGGACATTTCAAATAAATAGAATAATTCAGTATGTGACCTCTCATGCTTTATTGCTTTTACTTAGTATAATGTTTTCAAGGTTCATCCATGTTGTAACATATATCCATATATCATTTCTTTTTATTGCCAAATAATATTCTACCATGTGAATATACTACATTTTGTTGAACCATTAAAAAGCTGATGGGCATTTGCAAGGTTTCCACTTTTTAGCTATTATGAACATTCATGTCCAAGGTTTTGTTAGACATATACTTTCATTTGTCTTGGATAAATATCCAGGACTGCAATTGCTGAACTATATAGTCACTCTGTTTAATCTTTTAAGGAATTTACAGCGTGTTTTCTAAAATTACAGCACCATTTACATTTCCACCAGCAGTGTATAAAGGTTCCAATTTTGCTACATCCTCACCAACAATTACTATTAGTCCTGAGACCTGAAAACTTGACAAACCCATAGCCACTCTGATGACACTTTGGGGGACATAGATCTACTCATATCTGGAAACTTCCTCAAACACACAATCCATTGTTGAAATATTCTGAGTATTCCACTTTACCCTGATCTCAATGGGTAACCCCCAGATCAACCCTTGAATCAGCTCATCCCTCAGAGATACTTTTATGCTCTCTGGATTGGCATCTGTCTTGTGTAGGTTAGAAAGGAAGAGTGTAGACCCATGGAATTGCCCTAGAGAAAACTGAATCCACAGAAGCATTAAGGTCCATGGACAAGGTGTTGTGAAAGCGGAGGACATGGTTCATCCTACTTCCTGCGTGAAGTTGCTAGTCCCAGATGAGTACATGTTTAGCCTGAAATATTGGTGGGGAATTATTGGATGGTTCCTGCTGTACACATTATTTTTTCTTTTTCATTCTGGTGTCTGGTCAGGATTTTTCTGTGACTCCATGGGGCTAGAGTACAGGGTCTTTAGATAGATACCATAAGTAATTCATGGCAAGTTCCTGCTGAATCATCCATGTTCTCCCTCCAGAAAGGATATTTGCCAGTTTCCCCACTCAGCTGTGGGAGGTCTTGAATGGCCAGAGTAAACCAGATTGTCCTTCCCATCCTCAATGTTGCCACCATTTGCACAACCTTTCGATTTCTTAAGGTTTTTTGAAGTGGACACCCCTCAGTCATTTGGTTACCCTGAGGCAACCACTGAGGTTAAACATGCTTATACTGTAGGCAACAGGAGAAAGGAAGAGAGCCGATGTTGAGGAAAGAAAAGGAAGGAGATTAGCAATGATAAATAAGGTGTGCCTACGTAGGTACTCTACTATGTGCTTCACTGTGACAATCAATTGTCCCACAGTTTAAGGACAAGTTTTTTTGTGGTTTGGCAGAAGGAAATTTAGAGATAATTGGTTACAACCTTGAAACTCACAGCTAGGACAAGACACAAAGGGGACTTAGATTCATCTATTTGTTTCTCTTGGTGAGGAGATTGTATTTCCCTAGATACTAAACGATCACAGCAGGACCTCAGAAGAATGACAGATGGTCTTGATGAGAATAGGGCCTCTGGAACTGAAGTGTCTGAATCAGGATCCTGATTCTGCGAGGCAGACAAAGGACCTTCAACCAGCTGTCCTCAGCCTTAGCACTCTTGATGGTTTGGGCCAGATACTTGTTGTTGCAGGTTTTCCTGTATATTGTAGAATTTTTTTAAAAGATAAACTTCCAATTTGCTTATGGCCTTGTCCAAATACTGACGAAGTTTGTGGTCACAAAAGGCTTCCATAGCCTTGGCAGCTCATGGCAAGAGGCTTGGATGATTACTGACATCATAAATAAGAGTGTTAACTGTTAAATTAACAACAGAAGTCACTATGCACTTGCTTCCCATGTAGGACCTTAGTCCTTATGGAGTTGTATTATGTGAATTGAATTGATTGCAAAACTTGCTCTCAACAAGTACTTTATACATTGTGGTGGGGGGGGATGCAAACTGTTGAAATTTTTACTTGGTTGGTCTTCTGTATATAAAGTTAAATTAAAAATGAATCTTAATGAAAAATGGGATGGAAGAGGGAGTAGGATGTGGGACAAGAATGGAGGTGGGAGGGTGGGTATGGGAGGAAGAACTACTATATTCCTAAATTTGTACCTATGAAATTTGCATTCATTAAATAAAAGCTTTTTTAAACAAAGATTTATTGTTTTATTTATTTATTTGAAAGGCTGAGTTACAGAGAGAGGATAGGGGAGAGAGTGGGAGAGGAGAGGAGAGAACAGGAGAGGAGAGGAGGAGAAAGAGGTCATTGATTCACTGATTCACTATCCAAATTGTTGCAGTGACCAGGGCTGGACAAGGTTGAAGTGGGAAACTTCATCCAATTGTCCCACGTGTGTGGGAGGGGCACAAACACTACAGTCATCTTCTGCTGTTTTTCTCAGTTATATTAGCAAGGAGCTGGATTGGGGGCAGAGTAGCCAGGACTTTAACTGGAGCTCATATAGGATGCCAGCATCCTCAGGTAGCAGCTTAGCCACAGGGCCAACTCCTTGTAGGTTGTTATGTAGCAATCCTGACTTCTATTTATTAGATGTCAGGAGCATTTCCCCTCTCCGTCTTGTGACAATCAAAAGTGCCTCCAGACATTGTTAAATGTCCCCCATGGTGATCAAATCACCTCTGGTTGAGAACCACTGAATTAAACACAGCCTGCAACCTCTGTTTCATCATGCATAAAGCGGAAGGTCAACACAACGGTTGCCACTCACCACAAGATTGTTGTGTGAATCATATCAAATAGCCCTGCAAAGGCTTTATCGATTAGAAAGCTTGATACAAATGTAGGTTGTCATTATGGCCTCAGACACACACTAGAAATTAGAGTTGAGGGAATCATTCAGCAAACCCATGTAATGAGCAACCCGGGGGCTCTGCAGGGCAACAGTGCATGCACAAGCAGATGATAGTCTGGAGGGCTTGAGCATGAGACAAACTTGGAGAAGGTGGTGTCACCACTCTCAGGGGCTGTATCCATCACGCGCATGAGCATGGGGGTGGCACTGGTCCCTGAGAGTGCATTTCTAGGGAAAGTGTCACTGGGAACTAGAGGCAGAGGTGAGGGACAGGGATTTGGAATGTTCCAGCAGTGAGCAGATAAAGGAGCCATCCTGATAAAGAAGATCATTGTGAGCATGGGAAATGGGGTGGCGTCTCTGGTGGGAGTGGGGCAGGACAGTGCAAAGCCAAGTGCCTAATTAGTTTTAGGGAATCTCCAAGGATGAATGAAGCCCTGAGATATGTAGGCTGCTCCAGATATTACTTCAGTAAATACATCATGTGCTCGCAAGTGGAGTAACAGAAAGCAGAATACCTACACCATCTGGAGCTCATGACCTGTTAGAGAATGTATCAAATCTTCATTGAGATTTAAATGTGTATAAGAGAAAAGAGAGAAAGCAATTCAACCAAGGAACACTTTATGTGATGTCATTCTAAACCATATTTCCTAATTTGATTTTGGTTTGTCAGTGCTTAAACCTGAATTTTACAAAATAACAGTGTAGTATTTTCATATATGTGGCATTGTGCATAATGTATAAAAAACACAATTCAGCAGCTAGTCAGCACTCAATAAATATTTATTGTTTTGCATCTGCAGAGCTTTCTCATGATCTCAGCTCACCTTTTTTTTTAAGATTTGAGAGAGAGAGAGAGAGATTGATTCCTTCTGGTGTTTCACTCCCCAGATGACCGCAACAGCTAGAGCTGTGCCAGGCCAAAGCCAGGAACCAGCCAGGAGATTCTTCCAGATCTCCCACATGGATGCAGGGGCCCAGAGACTTGGACCATCTTCTGCTGTCTTCCCAGGCAATCAGCACAGAGCTGGATTGGGAGTGGGGCAGCCTGCATTCACAATGACTCCTACAAGTATAACCTGCTATGCCACAATGCTGTCCCCTTCAGCTCATCTTTGCTCAAGCTCATAAAGGTGCTCAAGTTGGCTTTATGAATTCTGGTTACCTCTTTGGAAATAGAAGCTTAGGAGGTTCAACAAGGTCCAAGTTACAGAAACACTCGGTGACAGGGTATATACATAAGCCTAGTTCCCCAGCTGCAAGTCAAGTTCCTGAAGCATCCCACATTGGTCTGGTCCATGAACAGATTTGATATGGCAAGACTGGGTGAACCTGTCCTTCAGGTAGGCGAAGTGGCTAATGCTATAGTGCTTTGGAGGAGTCATTTCATAACATTTATCCCTATGCTCTGAACATGCTAAAGGAGAAGTGGTGAGGGCCAGGAGTTAGCATGGGAGACGGCCTCTCTGAAAGCAACTTTCCCGTCAGCGAAGTGAACATCGCCATTGGTTCTGTCACTTTTGTCCTCCAGCGCTGTTTCTGTCTGCTGCTTCCTGGGATCACACCTTGACTTAACCTTTAACTGGACTCACGTTTAACATCAGGTGAGTACCTGGTGGTCCTGGTTGCTGCTGGTCTGTGTGCGCTGAGCAAAGGTCCAAGCCACCTGCCGCCACTGGAGGAGCCCCTCGGTCCATAGCAAGCATTGATAATGTCTTTCATCTTGGAATCTACAATGGCTTCAGCAGTGTGTTCCAGTTCCTAGGACTCTATAAGAAATCTGGAAAGCCTGTATTCTTGGGTGTGAACAATGCAGACAAAACCATTCTTCTTCACATGATCAAAGATGACAGATTGAGCCAACATGTTCCAACACTACATCCGCCATCAGAAGAGCTGACAATTGCTAGAATGACTTTTACAACTTTTGATTTTGGTGGGGATGAGCAAGGACACCGGGTTTGGAAAAATTAACTCCCAGAAATTATTGGGATTGTCTTCCTGTTGGACTGTGCAGATCATTCTTGCCTCCTGGAATCCAAAGTTGAGCTTAATGTTTTAATTACTGATGAGACAATATCCATTGTGCCAATCCTTATCTTGGGCAACAAAACTGACAGAACAGATGCAGTTAGTGAAGAAAAGCTCTGTGAGATATCTGGGCTTTCTGGACAGACCACTGAGAAGGGAACTGAACTGTTCATATGCAGTGTGCTCAAAAGGCAAGGCTACAGCGAAGGTTTCCACTGGCTCTCCCAGTATATTGACTGATGTTTGGACAATGAAAATAAAAGAGTTTTCCTTCCCTGCACTGATTCTATTCACAGCATCCTCATTAATTTTCTAATAGAACAAAAAAAGTTGTCCAATCATGTATGGTGTTGAGGAGCCAAGAGTCTCTGTCAGCTCTCTCATTGCCCAGGAGTTACATGTGCTCTTCTCCATGCTGTTGGGAGGGGAGGTAACGCTGTCCACGGACTGGTACAGGTCAGAATCCTGGGGAGTGAAGCTGTGAGCCATCATGAGGTCATTGAAAAGAAAAACAATTCTCACCACTGTGGTACATCTCAAAAGAAAGTGATTTTATTTTTTAAAGGAAGTGTTGCTATTGTAATTGGTCTCCCTCCTAACTTTTTGGAGTTCACAATTTTCTCGGTCCAGAGTTTTCTATTTTTTTAAACTAGTGAATGGCATTTAGATACTTCATGAAATTATGAACCAATACAATTAGAGGCGAGTTCAGTTGGGTGGCCTTACTCTTGCTCAGTTGGCAGGCTGGTAAGGACACTCCGGAGCTCCTGCCTTGTAGCAGAAGGCATCACCTTGTGCTCTGAGAGTAGAAAACGGGTGGAACCCTGGCATCCCAGTGGCAGGCTTCCACTGTGGTAAGCTAGGGGCATCCCTCACCCCAGGGTATAGACATTCTTCACTGTGGAGGAGTTCATTACAGAGTGGGTTGTTACTATTTTTACTTACAAGATTACAAATCTCAGTCATCTTTGCTCTTATACTATTGTAAAATTTCATTTCTCTGTGTAGCACCTTTTCATTGTCAGTTATAAAGTGACTTTGCCTCATTTCAGAATTGAGAACATCTCATGTGGTCATATACTGCAGGTGTGTCTCAGCTACTTTTGCACAGATTCTGGGGGAAACTTCTCTGAAAACAATGACAAAGTTCATAGCGTAAGAGCTCTTAATTCTGTGAGTTGAGGACTTAAAAATCTGGTATTATAGTACATGTTTGAATCCAGGGAAGATTTATACAGTGGGCTTTAAACGTCCTCTTGCAGAATTTGGTCTCTTTATTGGACCGTTCATGAACCTTTTGCTTACCTCTTTTCTTCTTACCAGTTATCTTTTTATTTTTATTTTTTGGTGTTTGTTTAAAGGTCAGTATCTGTAGCTTTTCCAGATTTTTGGGTTGGAATGAAACCACCTCTCTCACTTCACAAAATCAACAGGGGAAAACAAGAACACAGGGCCCGCTGTGGGCTGCTCCTCCGCAGGCAGCCTTGTGTGTCAGTGAGTACCCAGGATACAGACATCAGCGTCCCCCAAGTGGAATGAGTGCTGTGTGTGTAGCGTTCCATTTTCTCAGTGCCACGCGTGCAGTTGGGTGTTCATGATCTTAGCCTGTGTTCTGCCCTTGCAGTGGGAGGGGCAGGGACAGGAGGTGGTCTCAGGAGCAGAGGGCGCCTGTGTGCATTTTTCCTTTAATAAAAGGGTCTGGGTAATTTTTGTGATGGTGATGCATATCTGCAGAGGACTGCACTGAATTCTGTGGATTCCTCCTTGTGTGCGGGCAGGGAGGATGCGGATAGCATATTTCTGGGGTGAGAGAGTAGCGTTCTGTAGTTGGATTTCCTGTTCTTTATCTTCAGTACTGACCTGCAGCGAAAGCCTGCTGTCACTGCCAGGGGCCCAGTGCAGAGCCTTGGGGGAGTCAGCCTCAGAGGCGCATGCATTTCATTTATTCCCAGGCATTGCTGGGTTAAGACTCTGTTGTTGGTTTGGAAAGGGGTTAAAGCCTTAAGCGAAAAAATGTAGCTAAGGGCGAATGAACTAGGTAGTAACTTGTGAACTTTGTTTCTGAACAAAGCTTTTATTTAATGAATGCCAATTTCATAGGTACAGCTTTAAGAATACTTTTGATTTCCTTTAGCTAAAGGTTACCTGTACTTCTCAACTCAGAGACATGGGAAGTAGGATTGCTTTAGTGTTAGTTTACTTTTCTTTTTTTCTCTTATTTCCCCCCAATCACTTTGTAGCAAGGCAGAAAACCATGGATTCTACAGAAGTCAACTCTTTGTGAAAGTGGTTTATCTTGGCCACGGGAAAAAGTGGAGATGGCAAAGCCAAGTAGATGTCCAGTCTGTCTCTCGCCTACAGAACAGCATCCGTGTAATAATATAGCTGAAAGCAGAGTATCAGAGCCCTGTATGGGAACTCCTGGAATTGCGAATTTCATTCCTTTTTTTAAAAAGATTTATTTATTTTTATTTGAAAGTCAGAGTTACACAGAGAGAGGAGAGGCAGAGAGAGAGAGAGAGAGAGAGAGAGAGAGAGAGAGAGAAGTCTTCCACCCGATGGTTCACTCCCCAATTGGCCATAACAGCCGGAGCTGTGCCTTCATTCCGTTTTATCAGAGTATTTATATGTACTATTTCAGGGAAAGTAAAACTGTCATTTACAAAAGAAAGTCAGTCTGTACCCTTAACATTTTAATAAAAAGTTAAAACAAAATAAAAAATGGCTCACGTTTAAGTTCATTAAACAGATGCTTGCAAGGGCCATGGGCCACCTGCATCACAGTCATTGAGAAGCATGTTAAAGACAGTCCCAGGGCCCAGGTCAGCCTTAGCAAAGTGAGATTCTAGAGATGGGGGCCAGGAAATACTTTTTTTAATAAAAAATTATTCATTTATTTAAAATTAAGTTACAGAGAGACAGGGGCCATCAGACAAGTCTTCCACCCAATGATTTATTCCCCAGAAGGCTGCAATGCCCATGGCTGAACCAGACCAAAGCCGGAAGCCTGGAACTCAATCCAGGTCACCCCGTAGGTGGCAGGGGACTAAACACTTGGTTCGTCTTTCACTGCTTTTCCCAGGCCATTAGTGGGAAGCTGGATTGGAAGTGCAGCAGCTGGGCCACCAACCAGCTCCCTTATGGGATGCCAGCTTAGCAGGTGGCAGCTTGACCTGCTATACCACAGCATCATCCCCAGGAATACACATTTTTAACTACATCTCGCGTGATTTTTATGCATACCAAAGTCTAGGACCATAGGCCTAGATGTATATTTATTTACTGAGAAAGTTTCTGATTTTGTATTCTTACCCAAACATTCTACAAAACCAGGCAGGGCTCCTCTGCCAATTACCTGGCTATTGGTCCACGTGCAGGCTATCCCCTGGCTCTAGGGAACGTGGGCTGTGTGGAGGCCTTTGCTCTGTAATCCTGCTTTCAGGGAGCCTGCCACCTGCTCCTGCTCGCACGCCACCCACGCAGTCAGTGACAGAGCAGCACTGAGAACTGCAGCAGAGTCTCCTCCCTCCTGTCCCTATCAACAGCCTGGAGCTGAGCACACTGCACACTAATTAGTACTATTTTCTACCTCAGCTTTTTTAAATGCTGCAATACTAACACCTACCAAAATAATTCAACTCTCTACAGTGGGCTGCCTTCCCCTTCACAGAAGCACTAATAGACTGCAGGATTTCTGCTGCGTAGCCAAAGCTATGCAGGGTGTGTGTGTGTGTGTGTGTGTGCATAATCATATGTGCACCCACACGTGCTGAGCATGTTTACTTGTAATGCATCATAAACATTAAATGAGGCACAACATGTGAAGTGTTAAGAAGAGGGCCTCATAGTAAAAAAGAAATGAAGTACTTTGCAAGGTTATATATAGGATATTCTCCATTTTACTTTCCAGATCTCTTTCCCGCACTGCATCCTGGGAGGCTCACATGCTGCCTTATTGCACTCTCCTGCCCTCTGGCTCTTTGCTGGGCTTGGACAATGGGGCCACCAGTAGAATACAGAAGATTGGGAGGAGAGGGGTCAAAATATTCATCCCCCAGCTCCCTGACTGCCGAGCCCTGGCATCTATGGGCAGCCTTGGCTTTTGTTGGCTGGCCCATCTTCCAAGGCAAAGGTTCCCTCATTTGCTCACTCTGCCCCTTCAGGACTGGGGTGGTGATGTCACGGTGGTTTGCAGATGTAGCTCACTCTGAGTGATTCATCCTTAAACCTGCTCATAGCTTTGTACATAGTTCTTCTAACAGTTTTCTCTAGGGACCCCATGGAATAGGCACTGGTTTCCTTTTAGGTCCTGAAAGATATAAGGGGTAGCTGGCTGGATTGGACACAAGGAAGAACCTGAAACAGTGTGACTGTCCTCAGCTCTGGACATCTGCCTCCAGCTGCTGTGGTCCTTGGTGACTCGAGGCAAAGACTCTCCTCCCCAGCACCCTTCAATTCACTATTTTTCAACTTCAGTTCTCTCATCATTGCATCCAAACCCCAACTTTGCACCCTTCAGGAAGTCAAAGGTAAAACTTCTCTTGAAAATGCACAGGTTCACTCTGATTCACCTTATGTAAGTCGGGTCTAAGGTTTTCACTACTAGCTCATGGTGACTTGCCCCTGTAGATCTTCCAGAGCAAAGGAAAAGGAAATCTCACCACCCACATCAGTGGGGCTAACTGTGGCACACTCTTCAGTGTGCATTATCTTGAATGCCATCTTTCTCCCTTTGAGGGTCATTGCCTTCTCGATTTTACATTGAGGAAGACTGATGCTTACAGGCAAATCTGCTCAAGGTCATGAGGCTGGGGTTGGCTGGGGCATGGTCTGTTCTGATGTCTGTTAGAACACGAAGCTTGTGCTTTCAACATGAGGACTTTCAAGATTGCATCAGAATTACTTAGTGAAAAACAATAGTAACAATAATTATCATAATAATAAAGTGCAAAATCCCACTCTCTGTAACAGACTGATGCAGGTCTGAAGCGGGACCTGAGAAATGGGAGCCCACAAAGAACCTGCAGGATCCTTCTGCCTGAGTGCTCTTCCCTGACTCCCCCTGCCTTGCCCCTGGAAACCGTCTCCTCCTTAGAACCCACTGTAGTCTAAGTTCCGGGGAAGTCTACCTGATCTCCTTGACTCAGGAAGCCCCAGCTCACACTCGCATGGCCTGATGACATTCGGGTTTTGCATAACCTTTATAATTACTTGGCAGCATCTGACTCCCCACACTAGACCCTAAGTTCCACAGGAGCCAATCGTGTGCCTGTCTGTGCACATTGTTCTTCAGGTCATGGTATTATTCCTGGTACACTGGAAATCCGCAACTAAGTAGGGTATTTAAAAATTTCATGGAAATTACATATTATGACAAAATTGCCATGAATTTTAAAAGTGTTTTGCTTCCAAATAACCATCTTTTAAATTCCATTTTCCATACATTTTTGAAGTAATCTCTCATATTTCTCAGATGTCTGTTGGCTGAAATCAAGAGACTAGACCAAGTGACTCTTGAGGTCACAGTCTTTTGACCCTAAAAATTGCTGCCTCCAGGAGCAGAGTGAATTCTGTTTGTCTGATGCTTCTCATAACATGAAATTCAGATCCAGAAGTAGCCCCAAAAGTGTGGTTTTTCTGAGTTGACATTGGTTGACAAATGAGCAGAGGATAGCTGAGTAGCTGCTGCCTGATGAACTAGACAATGAGCCATCTAAAAGCAAGGAAAGCGCTTGTTGTGTTCGCCACTGAATGCTCAGGGACTGGTGGACTCATGGTGGATGCTGCCTCTGTGTGCTTTTGCATGGATGAGTTAAATGCAGCCAACAGCAATGAAGTAAAGCACTCTTCACTCTTCCTTTTTCAGTGCATATTCCTTTTCCCTCAAAAATGCTTTCAGGAGTCACTGAAGCAAGACGTGAAATAATGTGGCCCTCTAGCTAGTGACATTACAGAGAAAATAATCAACAGAACAGCACACCATGTGGCGACATTCAAAATGAGATGGTTTTAGGGCAAGGAATATAATTCATGGAGGGAAGTATCATGGTTTGTAAACCACAGTAAGCAACAGTTTCAACTAAGCCTCTAATTACACAAAAAAAATGCAAAGAACTTCTGGTCTTTTTGGTTATAGCAACATAACAAAGTAGTGTAGTGTAAACCTCGTTCTCTGTCTCTATTTAAAGATATGTGTGTGTGTGTGTGTGTGTGTGTGTGTGTATACAGATGCATCCCAAACATACATAGTTGGTTTCTCTACCATTGTCGTTATTTTTGTAGCATTACGACAGGACCACACAGCACATTTCAGTTGGGCATCCCAAAGAAAATGTACTTTAACTCAAAATCCTTAGAGCTATCAAGTGATCTTGTCCTGATAGGCTCCATGGATCAAATTATTAGTATATCTTTGAGATATTTTGATCTTAAGAATTTTAATCAGTGCCTTATAGGAGCACACAGTGGTCCTTGTTTCTCTCTCTCTCTCTCTCTCTCTCTCTCTCTCTAAGACCATACTACTCTATTTATTTCACTACAGACAATAGCAACGATGGTTTCTTGAGACCTAGTGTCACAAATTAATATTTTTCAAAAATTTCTGTCTACCTGACCTTATTTGGGATAAAGATCTTTGCAGATACAATTAGTTGAGAATTTCAAAATGAAATCTTGGGTTTGGGGCAGACCTATGGGCTAATGACTGTAACCTTGTAAGAGGAGGAGAGGTAAGATGGAGAAAGCAATCAGAAGGATGCATCTATAAGCCAAGGAACTACAAGGATTTCTGAGAGCCACCAGAAACTAAGAAGAGGCAAGGAAGGATTCTCGCAGAGAGCTTTCAGAGGGAGCTCTGTCCTGATGACACTTTGATTTCTGACCTCTGGCTTCCTTAATGGTGAGAAGACAGATCTCTGTTGTGTAAAGTGGTCAGTTTATGAAAGTATGTTGCAGCAGTCCCAGGAAACAAATTCATCTGAATTCTAGGGGGATTTACCGTGGAGGGGATATGGTCACTCATCTAGTAGTTACAACTGAGTGTATCAGACACCATCCTGCCCAGCCTTCTCGGCTTCCTTCAGCCACTGTTCTTTCTCAAACTGCACCCCACTTGCACTCGATTGTCTCCACATTTCAACTGGGTTGGAAGACACAAGCTGTCTTGCTGATCAGCCACCACACTGAGAGACTGCATGATGCACCTTGGAAATGAGGGGCAGTGAGCTCTTGGGGAGGAAGAGAGGGCACCTCAGGCAAAATGAAATGAGAAGTGCAGGGAACAGATGGTAAACACCTCTCCTTTCTCCCTCCTATTGTCTTCTCTGAGGCACACATTCTCCTGCCAAAGGTTTCAGAGAAGGAAAGATTCCCATGAACAGTATCTCTCAGCATCACCTCATGCTTCCCCTCTTTCCAAACCTCCATTGCACATGAACTTGCATCTTTGAGAAGCAGCCTTAACATTCTAGCCACAGTCTCTGGCTTCTAGCAATCCCTGGGAACACAGAGTGGCAGAACTTGAGTCAATCAATGAATGCCTTTGCGTCTCAGTTTCCTCCTGTGTAAAAATGGGAAAATTGCTCTACTTCATATGATTATTGTGGGAAATTAAATAAGTCAACATATGTAAAACACTTGAAAGGTGTCAGGGGCATAGAAAGTGGTAAATAATATTGATTGTTACATGGTATCAGGAGATGTTAGTTTTGATACCAAATGCTAATGAGGATTCTCCATTAAATCCTTATCCTGAAAGAACAATCTGATAATGGCATATATTTCACTTTAAAGCAATTGAGAAAAGAAAAAGAAAGAGAAAGGAAGAGCAGCATGTGTAAGAAATTATTAGTGTGGAAAGGGCCTGAGACAGTGAATACTCAGACAACAGGATTGGCATCAGTCCTCATTCCAGGCTTCATTAGCCTTGGTAGGCTAGGGCAATCTGACTGTTATCTAGTATTGTGGCATTTGGGGGCACATGACAAAGAATCTAAGCATACTGCAGGCCCAGGAAAAGGGTTTTAGGGCTGCACAACTCAATTTTAAGCAAGTCCCCACATATGAAGTGAGATTTGGGGACAATTTGAATTTGGAAATTATTGTAGGATCCAGATCAGTAAAAATATATCAATAATGAAACTGGGGAAAACTACAAGTTAGGGGCTACCTAGTGCTGAGATAGTAAAGCTATCCATAGGCTCAGAGAGAATAAGCAGACAGCTTAGAATGTCTAGAAGGATAACCACAGTTGAATATGGATTAGTATAATACCAACAAGCACTAAGAATTTCCAGGGAACGGTGACATCACCTAAAGAGCAAAATGAGGTACCAGAAGCCAACCATTCAGGAACTGAAATTTCCAATGCTTAAATGACAACTTTCAAACAGTCGTTATAAGAAAACTCAAAGAATATCAAGGGAATCCAGAGAAATGATTCAGTATTCTAACAGAGATTTGATAGATGTGATTAAACAAAATCGAGCAAAAACCTTTCAACTGAAAAGTACATTAGGCAAAACTAAAACTGTGATAGATGGCATAAATAGAATGATAATCAAAGAATCAGAGAGTTCAAAGAGAGGTGATTTGAAAAGATTCAACTGAAGGAGGAAAAAGAATCAACATGAATGAAGAAAGATTATGGGACTATGGTTTAGCATGAAAACAGAAAACATTCCAGTTATTTAGATTCAAGAATAGTTTGAGAATGTCAAAGGAACAGAAAGCGTATTCAAAGAAATGTGGACAGAAAATTTCTCAAACCTGGAGCAAAATACAATTATCTATGTACAGAAAGGTCAATGTTCATCTGTCAGATTCAATCAAACCAAGTCTATTTACCCTAAGACATATTATAGTCAATCTTTCCAATGATAAACGTAAAGAAAGGATTCTCAAGGCTGCAAGAGAACGCAAGCAAATAATAAATAAGGGGGTCCCAATTCACATGACTGACAACTTCTCAACAGAAACCTTATAGGCCAGAAGGGAGTGGGATGAGACTTTTACAGTAATAATGGGAAAGCAGAATTGTGAGCCAAGAATGCTGTTCCCAGCAAAGCTATTCTCCAGATATGAAGGAGAGATAAAATCATTCCCCAGAAAACAAAGCTAAGAAAATATATCACCACTAGACCTGCCTTATAAAAAATGCTAAAGGGAGCTAATCAAACTGAAAGATAGAAATGCTAACAAGTAAGAAGAAACTCTCAGAAGTAGAAAATTCACTGATAATATACAAATTCAGAATGCTCTAGTATTATAAACATGGGGTGCAAACCATCTATATTTTTACTGAGAAGACTAAAGTAAATCATAATTACTTCACTAAAATGCTAAGAGACAGGCTGTATAGAAAGAGAGCAAACATAACTTCAGAAATTCAAAATGTAGAGAGGAATGTAGCACAATTAGAAACAACTGTGCTTATTGAAATAAGCCAGTTTCCAAAACACAAATATTATATATTTTTCTTTCTTTTTAGCTAGAAACCTTTTATTTAAGGTATACAAACTATGTGCACTTCATAAATACAAATTTAGGAACATAGTGATTCTTTCCACCCTACCATCCCTCCCACCCTTCTTCCTCCTCCCTCTCCTATTCCCATTATAATTTCTTTTTACAAAAATCTATCTTTGATTAACTTTATACACATAAGATTAACCCTAAACTAAGTAAAGAGTTCAAAAAAATAGTATGATAACTAGTACTCCAACAATATTTTCACTTTGTGTCTCTATGTGAGGGCAAACTGTTGAAATCTTTACGTAATATGTACTAAACTGATCTTCTGTGTATAAAGAGAATTGAAAATGAATCTTGATGTGAATGGAAGGGGAGAGGAAGCGGGAAAGGGGAGGGTAGCGGGAGGGAGGGAATTTGTGTGGGCGGGAGCCATTGTAATCCATAAGCTGTACTTTGGAAATTTATATTCTTTAAATAAAAGCTTTATATATATATAAAAAATAGTTTGAAGAAGAAAAAAAAACTGTTTGTCAACAGTTGAGACAAGGACTTTTCAAAATCATCACATCTCAAAATGTCCATTTCACTTCTATAGATTACCTTTTAGTACTCTGTTACCACAAATCAAGGAGAATTTATGGCATTTGCCATTTTGAGATTTGTTTATTTCACTAAGTATAATAGTTTCCAGGTGCATCCATTTTGTTGTGAACAACAGAATTTCACTTCTTTTTTACCACTGTGTAGTATTCCACAGTGTGCATATACCATACATTTTTTATCCAGTCTTCAACTGATGGACATCTGGGTTGATTCCATATCTTAATATGGTGAATTGAGCTGCAATAAACATTAGGCTACAGAGAACTCTTTCATATGCTGTTTTTATTTCCCTTGAGTAAATTCCCAGGAATGGGAGGGCTAGGTCATATGGTAGGATTATATTCAGATTTCTGGATTTTTTGCAAGACTCATGATAACCACAGAACAAAAACCTATAGAATAACCAAAAATAATAAATAAGGAATCAAAGAACACTGCTAGAGAAATCAGTTAACCACAAATGAGGATTTTAAGAGAGGGAGAAAGAAAGAAGCTTCAGTGACAATATCAAACAAGCACAAAAACAGTAGTCAGAAGACCTAAGATATTAATAATTATCTTAACAATTATTGACTAAATTCCTCAATTAAAATACATAAAGTGACCCAACGAATAAAAATCAGGACTTAAGAACATGTTGCTTACATAAAACTCACTTCAGCTTTAAAGATACACATTGAAAGGAAAGAAAGAGTGTAAAAAGACATTTCATCAAATGTAACTCACGAAGCAGGAGGAGACATATTTCTATGAAATCAATTTTAATTAAAAACAATCAAAAAGGTAATTATATAATGATAAAGCATTCAATCCATCAAGAGGAAATGGCACTTATAAACATATGCACCCAACATTGGAACACCCAAATACACAAAGAAAATATTAATACACCTAGGGGGACAGATAGACTCCAACACAATAATAACAGACTTTAACATGTATTTTCAGAAATGTACAGAGCAGGGCCAGATCTGTGGTTTAGCAAGGAAGGCCACTATCTGCAGAATGGGCATCCCATGTGGGCACCTATTAGAGGCCCAGCTGCACTGCTTCTGGTCCAGCTCCCTGCTAATGTGCCTGGGAAATCAGTGGAGAATGGCCCAAATTCTTGTGCCCCTGCACTCATGTGGGAGACCCAGAAGAATCTCCAGGCAACCGGCTTCCAACTGGCCCAGTCCGGCCATTGAGGTCATCTGCGGAGTGAACCAGGGATGGAGGATCTCTCTCTCTGGTCTCCCTCCCTCTTTGTAAGTCTGCCTTTCAGGTAAATAAATAAAGCTTTAAAAAGAAAAAAAATAAAAAAAAATGGACAGATCATCTGGATAGAAAATGAACAAAGACAGAAATCAATAACAAGAAAAAACTATAAAAACTATAAAAACTACACAAATACATGGAAATTAATCAACTTATTCATTTACAACCAATGAATCAGAAAGAAATCAAAGAGGAAATTTAAATTTTCTTGAAAAAAATGAAAATGTAAACACAACATACCAAAACTTAGGGGAAACAGCAAAACAGTACCAAGAGAGAAGATTATAGCAATTAAAGCCTGTATTTAAGAAAAATCTCAAATATGCAACTTATCTGTACCTCAAAGAATTTGAAAAACAAGAACAAATCAAATCCAAAATTGGTAGAAGAAAATGAATAACAAAATTCAGCACAAATAACACATAGAGACTCACACACATGCAAACTCACAGACACACAAAATCAATGAAATGAAGAGCTGGTTCTTAGAAATTTGACAAGACCTAGCTAAATTAACTGAGAGAAAAGAGAAGATTAAAATACATAGAATCAGAGATGAACCTGGAGACATTACAAATGACACAGCAGGAATGCAAAAAATTGCTAGAGATTACTATGAGGAACTATAGAGCCACAAATCCAAGAAAATAGAAGAAATGGACAAATTCTTGGATATAGAACCTTACTAAGATCAAATCGTAAGGAAATAACAGATCTAAACAGACCAGTAATAAGCAGTGAGATTGAATCAGTAACAAAAAAAACTCCCATCAAAGAAAGGCCTAGAACTTGATGGCTTACTGCTGAATTCTAAAAAAAAAAAAAAAAAAAAAAAAAAAAAAAAAAAAAAAAAAAAAAAATTAATGAATAATTAACACCAACGCTTCTTCAAATAATTCCAATCCAGCTCCATGCTAATGGTCTAGGAAAAGCTTCAGAGGATGCCCCAATTGCCTGGGTCTCTGCCATTCATGTGGTAGATCTGGATGAAGGTCCTAGCTCCTGGCTTCAGCCTAGTCTGGCCCAAGCCATTGTGGCCATCTGGGGAGTGAACCAGTGAATGGAAGTAGCTCACTTGCTCTCTCTCTCATTCTCTCTCTCTCTCCCGCCCCCAACTCTGACTAACAAATAAATAAGTCTTTAAAAAATAGAGCTCAGAGATTATGAAACTTACCCAAGGTCCCTAGCAAGCTCACAACAATATCTTTTGCTTTAATAAATGCCTAAGTGTATTATATTCTTTCAAAAGTTTATTTGAAAGTCAGAGCTGCAGAGAGAAAAGGGGGAAAAGACATGGAGAAAGAGGTCTTCCATCTGCTGGTTCACTCCCCAGATGGCTGCAATGGCTGGACCAGGCCAAAGCCAGGAGCCAGGAGCTTCTTCTGGGTCTCCTATGTGGATGCAGGGGCCCAAGCACATAAGCCATCTTCTGCTGCTTTTCCCAGGCCACTAGCAGGGAGCTGAATCAGAAGTGGAGCAACCAGGACACAAACCGGTGCCAAATGAGAAGCCAATGCCGTAAGCGTTGGTTTTACCCACTACACCACAGCGATGACCCCTAAATGCATTCTTATATGGGAAAGTTATACATTGTTAAGGACAGTACCTTTTCTAGATCCATTCAGCTCCAATTAAAGCAATAGAATCATTGCATTAGAAGTTAGAAATAGAAATTAGATATAGAAATCAGTGGCATTTAAGTGTTTGAGCCATTCAAGGTAACATATGAAGTATTTTCATATGACGTATCCCAGTTTTAATGAGCATGACAACAACTTAAGAGCTCACTATCCAGGGGAAATATTCTTTTTTTAATTATTTGACAGGTAGAGTTGTAGACAGTGAGAGAGAGACAGAGAGAAAGGTCCTACTTCCGTTGGTTCACTCCCCAACTGGCTGCAAAGGCCAGCGCGGCACTGATCTAAAGCCAGGAGCCAGATGCCTTTCCCGGTCTCCCGTGCGGGCGCAGGGGCCCAAGCACCTAGGCCATCCCCCACTGCCCTCCCCAGGGCCACAGCAGAGAGCTGGCCTGGAAGAGGAGCAACCAGGACCAGAACCCAATGCCCACATGGGATGCTGGAACTGCAGGCAGAGGACCAACCAAGTGAGCCACGGCGCCGGCCCCAGGAAATATTCTTAAAAGTATCATTCTGACAAGTGGCCAGTAAGCAGATTCAAAGTGTTCACACAAAACCTTCAATGAAATGAAACTGGAAAAGTCATTGTCATTTATCCTTAACTCAAAGCCTTCTATTCCAATCCCTGAAAATATTTACTATAGGGCCAAAATGGTTAAAATGACATTTGGGCACCTGTGCTGTGGTATAGCAGGTAAAGCCACTGCCTGCAGTGCTGACATCCATATGGGCACCTGTTGGGTTCACTGCTGCTCCACTTCTGATCCAGCTCTCTGCTGTGTCCTGGGAAAGCAGTGGAAGATGGCTCAGTTACTTGGGCCCCTGCATCTGTGTGGAAGACCCGGAAGAAGCTCCTAGCTTCCAGCATAAGACTGGCCCAGCTCCAGCCCTTGTGGCCATTTGGGGAGTGGACTAGTGGATGGAAGACTTCTCTCTCTCTCTCTCTCTCTCTCTCTCTCTCTCTCTCTCTCTCTGCCTCTGCCTCTCTGTAGCCCTGCCTTTCAAATAGATAGATAGATAGATAGATAGATAGATAGATAGATAGATAGATAACCTGACATTTGGCACAGCACTTACACACTACTCGATATGACTGACCCCATGTCAGAGCATCTGGGTTTGATTCCTGGCTGCACTCTAAGTTCCAGCTTCCTGTTATTGTGTACAAGGGGAGGCAGTGGTAGTGGCTCAGTAGTTGAGTCCCTGCCACCCACTGGGAGAATCAGATTGCGTGTCAGACTCCTGAATTTGGCCTGACCCGGACCTGGCTGTTGCTGGTATTTGGGGAGCCAACCAGCAGATAGAAGATCTTTATACATCTGTATGTCTCTGTCTCCTTGCCTTTGGAAAATAAAAATAAATAAATAAATATATAAAAATACATCATTTCTCCTTCTTCCTTCCAACTGCAATAGCAATTAATGCTTTTATAAATTGTTTCTCAACAGCTCTAAAGGGCTTACTAACATTGCAGTGCTTGGTTGCTTTTTGATTAGCCATGGGAAAATGTCAGCTTTTGTTGCTCAAGAAAAATACTGCCCTTTGGAATTTAAGGCATCACTTAGAGTCTAATTCATCTTCAGCATTCTCAGGCCAGGAGAGGGAAGTTCCTCTGCCAGGACAAACTGAGATCAAAGCAGGAGAGGGACTGTACCAGGGACCCACGGCATTCTGCAGTAAAGATGGCAGTACTTATAGAAAGTTCTGAGTCCTCCAGGTGAGAACGGCTGTGGATGTTCTGGGTAAGGAAGGAGCCTCAGCCCCTGCCAGGCCTCTGTCTCTGGCTTGCTGAAGCACACTTTATGCATCCTCATTTCAAACCATGGGCTGCTTCTGGACCACCTCTGGATGTTTCATGGGCCACTAAAGGAACTCGAAAAAGTTTGTGGAAAAGGAATTTAAAGGATGAGTTTATTAGGTGCAAAAAATTGTTTAAATCCATATGTAGTTGTTTAAAAGATTTACTTATTCATTTATTTTTGAAAGGCAGAGTTACACACACACACACACACACACACAGAGAGAGAGAGAGAGAGAGAGAGAGAGAGAGAGAGAGAGGTCTTCCATCTGCTGATTCACTCCCCAAATGGCTGCAATGGCTGGAACTGGGCTGATAACAAAGTCGGGAGCCGGGAGCTCCTTCTAAGTCTCCTACATGGGTGCAAGGGCCCAAGGATTTGGGCTATTTTCTACTGCTTCTCCAGGTGTATTAGCAGGGAGCTGCCTGGGGGATGGAGTATCGGGGTCTTGAACCAGTGCCCATATGGCATGCTGGCTCCACAGACTGCAGTTTTACCAGCTGTGCCAAAGCACCAGCCCCTATAGTTTTTTATAGTATACATTAGTAATGAGACTTTTGTTGTACTTATTTATATATAATATTTTAATTTAAAAATTTAACAGATTACACCTATTTTGGGGATACAGTATGATGTTTCAACACATGTGTATGTTGTGCAATGTTCAGTCAGGTTAAATGTACTTACCAAGATTCTTTTTTTTTCCCAGAGGGCTTTTAAGGTTTTGTTTATTTATTTGATAGATAGAGTTACAGAGAGTGAGAGGGAGAGGCAGCGAGAAAGATCTTCTGTCCACTGGTTCATTCCTTCAGTGGTGGCAACGACCAGAGCTGGGCTGATCCAAAGCCAGGAGCCAGGAGCTTCTTCTGGGTCTCACATGCAGGTGCAGTGGCCCAAGCACTTGGGTCACATTCCACTTCTTTCCCAGGCCATAGCAGAGAGCTAGGTAGGACGTGGACTCGAACCAGCGACTATTGTGATGCCGATACTGTAGGAGGCGGCTGTACCCCCTACGCCACAGTGCTGGTCCCCCACCATTATATTTTTAACTTCTGTGAAAAATACTACTTTTTGAACTCTATACATGAGTGAAAGTCAGTTGATATTTATATTTCTGTGCTTGGCTTTTTTCAATTATCATAATGATCTCCGATTTCATTCATATTATTGCAAATGATAATTTTCATCCTTCAATGGCTGACCAATATCCCGTTGTACTAGTGTATCATAT
Source organism: Sylvilagus floridanus (assembly GCA_949820135.1). Lineage (NCBI taxonomy): Eukaryota > Metazoa > Chordata > Mammalia > Lagomorpha > Leporidae > Sylvilagus > Sylvilagus floridanus. The sequence goes on from OX463225.1 coordinate 130,140,632, forward strand.
TTTCTTTATTTATAAATCCATGAGTAGACATTTAGGTTGTTTCCATTTCTTGGCTATTGTGGAACAGCCCTGCATTCAACATGGGGGTTCAGATGTCTCTGCACCAGATGGATTCCGTTTCCCTTAGATAGGCATCCAGAAGTGGGATTGCTGGGTCATACAGCAGTTTTTTGTTTGTTGCTCTTTTTAAGAATCTATTTATTTGAAAGGCAGAGTTACAGAAAGAGGAGATGAGAAGGGGTGTGTGTGTGTGTGTGTGTGTGTGAGAGAGAGAGAGAGAGAGAGAGAGAGAGAGAGAGAGCTCTGTCTGCTGGCTTGCTCCCCTAAATGGCCACAATGGCCACAACTGGGCCAGGCCTAAGCCAGGAGCCCAGAGCTTCTACTGGGTCTCTCATGTGGGTGCAGGGGCCCAAACACCTGGGCCATCTTCTGCTTTCCCAGGGACATTAGCAAGTAGCTGGATTGCAAGTGGAGCAGTTGGGCCTCAAACCGGTGCCCAAATGAGATGTCAACATTGCAGGCAGACTCTTAACCTGCTATGCCACAATGCCAGACCCCCATATGGTTGCTAGGGACCTTGGTTAAGTTTCACTTTAGTGTCCTCATGTGTTAAACAAAGGGATTTGATTCTATAAATCAACTTATCCAACTCTAGCAGCGACTGATTTATGACTAAAATATGTTCTTTAGGGCTGGGTATTTGACCTAGCAGTTAAGATGCCAGTTAGGATGTTTGCATCCCGTATCAGAGTGTCTGGTTCAGTACCCACCTCTGGCTCCTGACTCCAGCTTCCTGTTATTGCAGAACTTGGGAGGCAGTAATGATGGACAGAATAGTTGAGCTTCTGCCACCCAAGCAGGAGACCTGGATTGAGTTCCTAGCTTTGGCTCCAGCCAAGCCCTGGCTGTTGCTGTGAACCTCTGGGGAGTAAGCCAGTGGATGAGAGCTCTCTCTGTCTTCCTCTGTGCATCTCTCCCACACACCTCTCTGTGTTTCTCTCTCTTCCTCCCAAATAAATGAATTCATGGAGATATATTTATATTCCTAAGAGTGGATACACTTTTTAAGTGTGGATAAAGCTCTGTCCCTGAAGCATTCGATGAACAATAGTTATGGACAATAACTGGTTTTTGTAAAAGATTAGAAGCTGAGTTTTCCCAGTCCCTCCTCCCCCTTCTCCACTGATTCTTTCCCAGAACTGTACTATTCTGCAAGAGGAATTGCTTTTAGTTTACTAAAAATACCATGATTTTCTTATTTCCGTGCCTCTGCCTGGTATTCCAATGGTGCAGAACACTCTCCACGCTCCCTTCCCCACTCACCTGACACACCCCAATTCACCTGCAGAATTCAGCCTAGATGCCTCCTCCTCTGGGAAACCTTGTCCACCCTGTTCTCCGCTCTGCACAGTGCCTCTCCTGTGTGTTCTTGTTCCCAGCGCTTTTGTTTTACCACTTTCCACACTTTATTGTGCTTGCTGTTAATTTTTCAGGAATTTACTCTAGATTGTAAAGTCTCCAGAGGCAGATATGTTATTTTACTGACTTAAATTTCAACTCCAGCAGACTATTCAGTCAATAATAGATTCTTAATCAATATTAATTTTTACTGTTATATAATTTTAAACTCTGACCATCCACAATCTTTAGTAACAGCACTTCACCTCTAAGAAACACTCTGATATTCATGGCTGTCAGTTGGTTCTTCCAAGCACTCTTTGTTACAGAGAACTGCTCTATAATTTACTAATATTATTATACTACCCAATAATTGTTTGTGCGTTTACTGCTTGGTGAGCTGAGAAGCATACTGTTTTCATAGAGTGTCCCCTAGGGCTTGGATTCCCCCCCATCTCCTTTGTAGAAATCCAAATCTGTGCAATTGTCTCCAGGCCATGCTGCTTCAGGTATATTGCATGAGACAATGAAAAGGAGCATTCATTGTCATTTATGGTGACTCCCAAAATTCCCACATGCAAACTCTAAGACAGAACTCTCATGTGCAAATGTTGACTCTGAATCCTCTGAAGTAACAATCCAGAGGAGTCCAGGAGCAAATATCTGAATAGCAGGTGTCTTATGACGATGCATTCTCTCCTTCTGCCTCTTAGTTACTACCTGGTGCTAGCTAATGCCCTTCACTTGCTGAGTGTAAGGCTTTGGATTGGTTTGCAAAAAGGTGGAAAGCACCACTCGTCTTGCAGAGGTGGTGGTGAGAATTACTCTCATTTCTTTCTAGTGTCAGTTTACATTCCAACTTGCAATATTCCAACTAGCAACAGGAATGCGATTTCATGGAAAGAACTTCCATTTCCCTTCCTTCCTTCCTATAAATTTGTTTTCTGGTCATGAGTTAGAGAAAGGAACTATCTGACTTTGCATCGAATTCCTGCTCTTCAATGTTCCATGAGGCTTCAAGCAAATAAACTTAGCCTGGATCTCCCCACCTGTAAACATTGAAATAATGATCTCTAGTTATCAAGATTATTATGAGGTTTTGTATCTGTGAAGTACTCAGGCACTACCTGGCACGCAGCAAATATTCAGTAGCTGAGAGTCAATCCTATATGGTTTCTACAGGTTCTCACAGTCCTGCCTTTTGAGACTTTTCACCTGCGTGTCTAGCACAGCCTAGAAAGCTTGCCCTCTCCTGCCAGTTACAAAATTGCCTCAAATAAGCTGGTGAAGGTGGCATGGGAGGGGAAGGATTCTGGAGTCAGCAAGAACTCTCTTTGGCAACTGGAGTTATTTGGGTTCTAATCCTGTGTTTGCCCAGTTGTAAAACAGAGAAAATCACAATGCCTGTTTCATGGGATTCTTGTGAAGCTGAAATCAGAACGTACATGGGAAAGAGCACAGTGGTTGGAAGACGCTTCCATAAATGATCCCTGTTAATCACACAGGCAGTAAGAACTCAGCTCAGATGCATCCTCCTCCCTGAAGATTTCTCTGATCACCCAAGATTTAATTGCTCTCAGGGCCACCATAACATCAGGGAAATTGCCTTGCTGCCACACACTAACACTGGTAGTCAGTATGTGAAACTCCCATCCAGGGCCTGAGCTCCTCTGGGAGGAAGACTGCTTGCTTCAGCCGTGAGTTTTTTACAGTCAATGGGGCACCACGTAAAAGCTGAAAAGCCTTTGTTAAACTGAACTGAAATAATGAATCAGAACAGAAAACTCATTATGTGAACTGTGGTAGCTAGGAAGAGAGGTGCTATGTGCCCCAAATAAATAAATAAAGAGCATAGACAACCTCAAGCAGCTGAAGAAAATTATAAACTTTATTTCAGGAGGAAACACATACTTTCTCAAGCAGCTTAGGGGCACCTTGAATCCATGCATGGATAGTGGGTTCTTGCCCTGAGGCATCTTCTGTAGAACTGTATGAGAATGAATTGACACCAAGAGTGAAATTCAAGGACACAACTTCAAATTCCACATTCCAGAGGTATCAGACTGAAAACAAGAGAAATCTGAATTCTCTTGAATCCAAATCCAGTCTGCATCATGAAGTATTCACAACCAGCTTCAAATAATTAGCCTTAAGTTCTTTTCTGCATAATTGCAAATACAATTAAATTTTCCTAATATATCAAATGTTCTACTTACTTTAAGAATTTAAAGCAACTTCCCCAGGAAAAAGATAGTTTGGCCATCAGCTCGAATATAAACAAAATAATCACAGTTTGGCAAGAAGCAACATCCACACATGAAATGTCATTGGTCTGACTTCTCAGAAAGTCAGGAAAACACACTTCAGGAAAGACTATTACACAGAACTGGGCTGAAATCATCACAAACTCCCTTTTAAAAAATTTCTTAGTGGATTGAACATTTTACGATTGTTCCAATGTGTTAAGCAAGGAGATAAGACAGGTGGAAATGGCAAGCAGATGTGACTCCAAGGGAAATGTCAAGATTATGGCACAATTGTAACATGGCTAAAATGTCTGTTTGCAATGAAAAGTATTGACTGTCTTAGCACTCTCCAAAACACCTACTTTCCTGCTTACTGCCTTGTTCAAACTAATTTATTCACGCAGGTGTTTCCCCAGTCCAAGGAAACACGTGGTCCATTGCTCCTGTTGCATATTCTCTCCTTCATTTCTCCCATCTCTCGGCTACAATGTCTGAGTGGAATAGTCTGTATTACCTCACCTTCCTGTTTCAGTGCCTGAAACCCTATTAAATTAAATTCCATGTGCCAAGGTATTGGGTCCCCAAGTATGCTCCTGTACAATGTAAATATTTCTGGGGTGGTTAATGCTTTAATGAGAACATTAAATATGGTCTCCCATGTATCATGTATATTATTCAATTTAAAGTTTTGATTAATATGGTCAAACTTGTAAATTTTATGGGGTACAGTGTAATATATACTTTTGGGGGGCATCTTAGCAAAAATGATTATTTTCAAGTGATCCCCCAAAGGTTTTACATTTAGATATTTTGAGTTGATTTTTGTATAGTGCAAAAGCTGGGGGTGAGGATGCAACTTTGTTTCAGTTTTTGCATATGGATATCCAGCTTTCCCAGCATTATTTATTAAAGGACAGATACGTTTTTATTTTCAGAAGAAGTTTTTATTTAAGAAGAGGGAGAGTTGGGGCCAGTGTTGTGGCACAGCATGCTAAGCCACCGCCTGTGAGGTCAGCATCCCATACGGGTTCCAGTTCAAGTGCCAGTTGCTCCACTTCTGATCCAGCCCCCTACTAACATGCTTGGGAAATCAGCATGATCAACTGTGATCCAAGTGCTTAGGACCTGCACCCACATGGGAGACCTAGGAGAAGATCCTGGCTCCTGGATTCAGCCTGGCCCAATCATGACTGTTGTGGCCATTTGGGGAGTGAACCAGCAGATGCAAGACCTCTCTCTCTCTCTCTCTCTCTCTCTCTCTCTCTCAATCTCTCTGTAATTCTGCCTTTCAAATAAATAAATAAATCTTAAAAAAAAAAAAAAGAAGCGGGAGAGTCCCTACGCCCCTACAAAACAATGAAGGACATTTGTATTAAGATGAATGTTTTGGGAGGTAGGGAGCAGGTTGGAAGTCCCCAGAACAGGACAGCACACTGACAGAACAATTGGGAAAATGCACTGGGGAAACTTGGCTTTCTCCAGTTTCACTCCAAATATTTCCAATTGGTTCACAAGAATTATATGCATCACTCTAGCCTGAATGTGTCAGTTACTTTATTTTGAAAACTTTTGCACATGGTAGGCTGTAAAAATATTTGTGGAATGAATGAAATTATCACCAACACCCCTGAGCCATATGATAACTAAGTTAAAAATCCTTCTCATTAAAATGCAGTTTAAAGCTGAGGTCCCCTTAGAGCTGCCTGACTTTTGTTGGTAACAGTATGGCCATCTGTCCTGAATAAATGTCTTTAAGGTCACTTTCCATAATTCTGCATCCCGTGTTTCTTTCTAGTCATGGAATCTGTATATTTCATTTCTATTATATTTCCTTTGTTCTACATTATTGCTACATTAATAATACCACTGAGATTGCTACTAATTATGTTCTTGACATTTATTGAACATCTAACAAGTGCCAGGCATTAGAATAACACTTCACAATGCATTAGTTCATTTGCACCAAGTGTATGTTAGCATTGTTTCCCCATTTCCCTCCCCTGGAAGTTCAAGGTCATTCAATCAGTAGGCAGTGGAGCAGGTGTCCATCCCTTATCGTGTGCTTCACAGTCAAGGCTCTCCAGCCCTATGCCACACAGTTTGCTGTGCAGTGAGAGGACAAGTGACAGTCAAGGTTGCTGACAAGTGAAAAACAGTCCACCCTATTAATTACTAATTAATTGCTAATTAAAGTAGAGAGAAAGTCTCCCGAGAAATAATAAACAGGAGTCCCTGGTGCCAGGTAGGCCCCATTTGGTCTGGAATGATAAAACGCCCACTCTTCTAAAGCTGTGCCCACAGTGCCTGCTGCTCATCAGGGAAAATACAAGTAGGTCATCTGGCAGGTGGCGTTGCTGCCTTGCTGCTCAGTGCAAAGCTGTGGGTGACATTAGGAACATCTGAGGCCTGCAAGTGACCTTGAGAAGCATGCAGTTTCTCTCCTGTCCCTTCCTAGTTCCTATGGGACTCCACAAAGCCCACCCAACTGTTCTGTGGGCAGCTCAGGGCTCCCAGCCCCTTATCCCTGACCTCCCTACCTTCCTGCTTTCTTCTCAGCTAGCCTGTGGGTGCTGCCTTCACAAGCCAGTGAACTGGAACTACGTTCCTCCTTACAAAGCAATAAGGTCTGGTTTGTGCTTGTCACCCCAAACCGGCTGGGGCTGCCTGGGCTCATACCTTTCAGCCCCAGGGAAGCACCTTGGCTTTCTGAACTTTGAGTTCCAACCTTGCCAGGGTGGGAGGGCCCACACTGAAGCTAATGTCTTGCTGCGAGTTAGAGCTACCAAGTCCATGATGCCATCTCTGCTAGTGCATTTTAAATACACATTCTCATTTAAGCATTATCACACTGCTGTAAAGAAGATTAGAATATCCTTGATTTCCCAACTGGAAAGCTAACACTCAGCTAGGTGAAGGGACAGACCCAGGCACCTGCTACAGAATGTCAGTACTGAGATGGAAAGTTGTGAAGTCAATGCTTTCTCTCTCTCGCTTTTTTAAAAAAATTATTTATGTATTTGAAAGTCAGAGTTACACAGAGGGAGGGGAGGCAGAGAGAGAGAGAGAGAGAGAGAGAGAGGTCTTCCACCTGATGGTTCACTCCCCAGTTGGCTGCAACAGCTGGAGCTGTACTGATCCAAAGCCAGGAGCCAGGAGCTTTTTCCAGGTCTCCCATGAGGGTGCAAGGGCCCAAAGACTTGGGACATCTTCTACTGCTTTCCCAGGCCATAGCAGAGAGCTGGATTGGAAGTGCAGCAGCCGGGTCTCAAACCAGCACCCATATGGGATGCCGGAGCTTCAGGCCAGTGCGTTAACCCGCTGTGCCACAGCGCCGGCTCCAGAGCTTTCTCTTACACCACACCACTGCACTGTCTCTGCAGCAAATCCTCTCTGTGGGCTGCTCCAACCAAAGATAAGGAACCTGCTCTCTTGGAAAGGCTACTCTTTCCAGCTGAAGTCTGCGTCCTTGAATGTGTGATTCACCAAGCCAGAGCAGGTTTCCTAAGCTCTTCCATCTCTAGCCCACTTCCCACTGCAACTTAACATATTGGATGAATTACAACACCTGGTGTTGTAACTGTTCATTCACCTGAGGTTAAATGGTGAAGTCCATCTTTAACTGTATTCTATGCACCATTCTTAAAACCCTGAAATCTTACTCTCACATTTTGTTTTCAGATTTATTTTTACTTATTTTAAAGAACTACAGAGAGGGGGTGGGGGAATCTTCCATCTGCTGGTGCAAATCCCAAATGGCCACATCAGCCAGGGCTAGTCCAGGCTGAAACCAGGATCCAGGAGCTTCATCTGGGTCTCCCAGTTGGGTTCAGGGGCCCAAGGACTTGAACCATCTTCTGTTGCTTTTCCAGTTGCATTAGCAGGGAGCTGCATTGGAAGTGGAGCATCCAGGACTCGAACTGGGGCCCATATGGGATACCAGCATCTCATGCAGTGGCTTAACCTGCTACAGTAAAACGCTGGAGCCCTACTCTCAAGTTGTTGAAAAGCCAGTGCTGCTATGCTATTTCACTGTGTGATGCCCTAGGCCATGCTTCAGAAAACCTGGGCATGGTACAATGCAATGATCACGGGCACTCGGACCATGTGGCTGGTCCCAAATTATGCTGCATAAGGACTGTATAATTTTAAGAAAATCAGGACCTCTGGACCTTGGTTTGTTAATATCTATCTTTTAGAGTATGTGTGAAAATTAAAGATAGCATTCCTAGCAGGTCTAACAATGAGGGGAATCTTGATTAGCTGTAGCTATTTTTACCACTTCCAACATTTCACTAGTATACGGCTTAGGGAAGTCTCTGCCTGGGCCAGCCTTAGTCCTCCTCTGTAGAATAGAGCTCATTTGAACACTATGCCATCCATTTGCACAAAAGCTGTGTAAGATGTACATGATTACAGTAAAACATCAAGAAGATGCCAGGCACCGAGTCAATCACTCACAGTCATTATGCTGTTACTGTAGCTGTTCCAGAAGGATGATCTGATGCCCTTTCCTGACTTTTATTAAGCACAGGATGAGCTGTTAATCATCCAAAAACTAAGCTGGCGCCATGGCTCAATAGGCTAATCCTCCGCCTTGCGGCGCGGCACACCAGGTTCTAGTCCCGGTCGGGGCGCTGGATTCTGTCCTGGTTGCCCCTCTTCCAGGCCAGCTCTCTGCTGTGGCCCGGGAGTGCAGCGGAGGATGGCCCAAGTGCTTGGTCTCCATGGGAGACCAGGAGAAGCACCTGCTCCTGCCATCGGATCAGCGTGGTGCGCCAGCCGCGGCGGCCATTGGAGGGTGAACCAATGGCAAAAGGAAGACCTTTCTCTTTGTCTCTTTCTCTCACTGTCCACTCTGCCTGTCAAAAAAAAAAAACATTTAAAATAAATAAATAAAGTCGTCCAAAAACTAATCCGATTATACATAATCAGGTTTTCTGGACCAACTCAAATAGCTTCTTGTGTTTATTTCTATTTTCTATTTATTTGAAGGGCAGAGAGAAACAGAGACAGACGGATACCTCTCATCTACTGGTGTACTCCTCAAATGCCCACAACATTTGCTGCTGGGTCAGCCTGAAGCCAGAAACTGGAAACTCAATCCGGGTCTTCCACATGGGTGGCAGGGACCCAAGGACTTGAGCCATGATCTGCTGCCCCCCAGGGTGCACATCAGCAGGAACTGGGAATCGGGAGCTGTGATTGGATTCGAACCCAGGAACTGTGATGTGGAATGCAGAGGTCCCAAGCGGCATCTTAACCACTGTGGCAAATGCCCATCCCACCTCTTACAGATTAATTATTTGGGGTTGATTCATTAACATTCATTGAACACCTATGAAGTTGCATTTGCTTTATATGTGTATGTATACACACATTTACTTTAAAAAGTTTGTGGAAAATAGAATTAAACATTAGTTTATTTTGATGCAAAACATTGTAAAAAATCTTTTAACAGTATGTGGGGAAAACCATATTATGAAGAAACTAGGCATGGATTTTTTCAAAGATTTATTTATTTATTTGAAAGTCAGAGTTATACAGAGAGAGGAGAGGCAGAGAGAGAGAGAGAGAGAGAGAGAGAGAGAGAGAGAGAGGTCTCCCATCTGCTGGTTCACTCTCCAATTGGCCACAACGGCTGGAGCTGCACCCATCCGAAGCCAGGAGCCCGGAGCTTCTTCTGGGTCTTCCACGAGGGTGCAGGGGTCCAAGGACTTGGGCCATCTTCCACTGCTTTCCCAGGCCACAGCAGAGAGCTGGATCGGAAGAGGAGCAGCTGGGACTAGAAATGGTACCCATATGGGATGCCAGCGCCACAGGCGGCAAATTAACCTACTGAGCCACAGCGCCGACCCCAACATGGATATCAAAATTGCACCAAAATAAATACACATTTTAAGTTCTATTTTCCGTGAACTTTTTGAAATATTTTCATATATATATATATATATATATATATATATAGAGAGAGAGAGAGAGAGAGTGTATGATACACACACATATACATGCACATGTATACACATACATACATGTATGTGTATGGGAGTACCAAACAGGAAAAGCAAATTCTACCTTACAATTGGGTGAAAAGACAATCATAATATTAGATATTTGCTGAAGTGCAGTACAAAACACTTTATGTATGTTACCATCTCTCATCCTCACAGTTATCTTTCAATGTGGATATTATTATTTTTCTAATTTTAAATAGAAAATAAAACACTTTTTAAAAGAAGTTCAGAGAAACTAAATACACTTTCCAAGGTCCCATTTCTAACCACTTAATAGATGAAGAACTTGTTTTTTTAATCAGTGTGTCTGCTATCTCTACATAGGGAAGTCACTGGTTGTGAACTAAATACTTTGCATGTCTTATGTCATATAATAATATATAATCGTGTAATCAAAATATCACTAATCTCCACCACAAATCATGAGATAATAGCAGCACTAACCCGAAAATCAGAGAGATTATGTAACAAAACCTGGTCCCACGTGCTGTCACATTAAGAAACAGATTTGATTTTATCTCATTCCAGAGCCCACACTCCACCATGGTATCACTTTTTTGCTTAACCACAGTGGTCGTATGTGAGCACACCTTTCAATTGGAGCATAATTTGACTAGAGGAGAAAAGCTTCAAGCCACGAGTGCAATTCTGGGTGAAGGGAGGAAACACAAAGCAGGTAGCATAGGGCCAGCAATGCTTCTCAAACTTGGGATATGTAGGCATGCCTTCCAAAATCTTTGTTACGGGCACCAGGATTCAACCTAGATGTGCTAAATTAGAACTGCAGGAGCTGGCTGTCTATTCAATTTAAAACACATTCAAGTTGCTTTGATGCTAACAACGGTTTGAAGGCATCTAGTCCAAGGAAAGTTCTAAAGGAAGGTGGAGAAAGACAAAGGTTGGAAAGTGCACATTCCCTGGATCAATCCTAAAGTTGCCTTCAGGTTATAAATGTGAATCATATCATGATTAATAACAAATCAGCTAGAATATAGCTTTGGGCTAATAAAACTATCCCCAAACAGGAAAGTGCCCATCACAGACTTAAACATTATTAACTAAAATCATGATTGCTTCCACGGTTCTTAGATGAAAACAAGCAAACAACAACAACAAAAAAAAAAAAAGCTGGAACAGGTAATGAAGGTAAATCAGGGGGCTGGACCACCAAAGATGGTGTGCGTTTCACCATTTGAGGCCAGAAAATAGAGGAAACACTGAATATCCACTGGACTGTAAAGTCCTTCTAGCAAGAGACTATGTTTGGTTTAGCCTGCTAGCATCTTCCAGGGTTAGAAGATACTGCAATTAATGCACTGTTAGGTCTTGCCTTCAGGATGCACCTGTGCTTTTTCTTAGCTCCTAGGAATGTCAGCTATTACTAACTTATAGCTGAGGGTCTTCCCAGGCAACACCTTTGGTAGAATAAAACTCCTTGACCACCATTTTGTTTTCTCTACAAGTTGTAATGTGATGACTGGGCAACACAATAGTACCATGACTTGGAGAGCTTTGCCTAAATTCAGGACACCTCTTAAGAGACCAAACCCAGGTCCAAGATGAAACCAAGGCCTTGGTTGAAAATGCATCACAGTTCAAATTCTCCTTCTGCACAGTCTCATTTCTACCCCCTCTCAAAATTGTTGTACCCACAGCACTTCTTAATACATTTGCAAGGAAATCTATATTTCACAATCTGTCGCCCAAGGAACTCAACCTCAGATATTCATTGTAGGGTTCAAATAATATTTGTAGAACATTGAATGAACACTGGAAATGGGGTAAAGTTGGCAGCAAAATGAATTCTATTTAATACCAATACCCTTCAGGAGATGAGAAAGAATGGAAATCATGGCCCTGTTCCATAGTTTCATAAGAAAACATTCCGTATATATGGGAGCATGTCCAAGTAATTCTGCTATAACATATTGTTTTAAAAGACTTTCAGTGATTAATGCAGGTCACATTAAACAAAAATGTCCAAAATGACCATAATCATCCAACTTTCTGTCAACAAATTTTTAAAAGTATTTAAAATAAAGATGGTTTGTCACATGTAAAATTTACAAGTGGACATTAAGTTCTCATCAATTTCATCTGGCCAAATGAACTAAAGGAGAGAGGGCGGTCTGTACAACTGTTAGTGTCTTTCAGGCCAGATTCAGATTACATTAGTGTACATGGATCAGCAACATGTGAATTAAGTCTAGATGTTATGAATGCAATCATTAAGGCCACCACCTTGGCATAGGTAGAATGTGTGCAAATATCATTGGGCTCATATTCCTTGTTACTCTTCAAGATTCTGTAGAAAAGCACCTGATTTCTTGGTTTCCAGGGTCCCTACCCTATTTATTATTTCCTTTTCATTTGTATATCAGGTAACTGTCATTTATGCCACTGTCATATGTCATTATGCCATTCCAGTTTGGGACACATAATGGCCCAAGAGAAGATGAAAAAACAGAAAATCCCATTACTGCCACCTTCATTCACAATGTAACAGACCCCTGGCCTCAAACTCAGTTTCCTTTTTGTCACTGCCACTCTGTGTTTAATGGGCAGAAGGTCTGCATGGAAAATGGTTAATACGGGGATTTTAAAGATCTCAGGGTATTTATCCCAAGAAAGTCTAATCACAAAATTTGTTTTTTTTTTTTTGTTTGTTTGTTTTATTTTTTTGACAGGCAGAGTGGACAGTGAGAGAGAGAGACAGAGAGAAAGGTCTTCCTTTTGCCGTTGGTTCACCCTCCAATGGCCGCCGTGGTCGGCGCGCTGCGGCCGGCGCACCGCGCTCATCCGATGGCAGGAGCCAGGAGCCAGGTGCTTTTCCTGGTCTCCCCGTGGGGTGCAGGGCCCAAGCACCTGGGCCATCCTCCACTGCACTCCCGGGCCACAGCAGAGGGCTGGCCTGGAAGAGGGGCAACCGGGACAGAATCCGGAGCCCCGACCGGGACTAGAACCCGGTGTGCCGGCGCCGCAAGGCGGAGGATTAGCCTGTTGAGCCACGGCGCCGGCCCTAATCACAAAATTTGTAATAGCTTCCTTTGTTTAGGTGCCAGGCAAGGTTTCTTCTCTCTGATGGGCACTTCATACTCATTATCTTGAGCCTTCATGAAAGTCAAATATGTAGATAAATATTATTTTTCCAGATGCATAAAATCAAATAAAGTGCTCAGGATTGCCCAGGATAAGATGGCAGACCTGGTGTTCAAATCCATTAATGGACTAAAAGGCAACACTAAGACATTCTGCTCCTTCATTTGTTATAAGTTATTTCAACTTGACAACAACGTAAAAGCAGGAATGAAAAGATGAGTAAGCTTTTAAACCACCAGGTGTCGTGGAGAAATATTTATTTCCTGGTAAACATACCTGTTGCAGAATCACACTCAAATCGGAGGGCAAATAAAATCAGAACCTTGAAGGACCAACTTTGTACCAGAAAAAAGTAGACTACATTAATAAAACAAAAACAAGGGGCAACAATGTGGTGCAGTGGTTAACCTGCTGCCTACAACACTAGCATCTGATATTAGAGTGCCTGTTGGAGCCCTGGTTGCTCTGCTTCTGATCCAACTCCCTGCCTATGCACCTGAGAATGCAGTGGAAAATTGCCCAAGAACTTGGACCCCTGCCACCCATGTGGGAGACCCAGATGGAGTTCCTGGTTTTTGGCTTCTGCCTGGGCCAGCCCTGACCATTGCGGCCATCTAGGGAGTGAATCTGCAGATGGACTATATCTCCCTGTAATTCTGATTTTCCAATAAATAAATAAAACTTTAAAAAACAAAAAGAAGCAAAAAGACACAGAGAAATACAGAGGTTCCTTCCCTAAATGCCTGCAGCAGCTAGGCCTGGCTCAGGCTAAACTCTTCATGAGAAGTGGGCATCCTAAGTGGTTCTGTTCACCTTGGTGCTCCACACACACCCGAAACCACCCCTGAGAATCTTAGTCTCAGGCCCCAAGGGGTTTCTGTACAGCGTTCTGAGGTGTGAAAAAGGGGACATACATCATCTTGGGTCAGACAAAAATGACATTTTTATTTCACCAACCTCTAATTGAAGTTTGATATGATTTCCCAACTATAAATATTGGTGGTATTTAATAATATCTTTGGGGCTGGCGCTGTGGCACAGTGGGTTAAAGCCCTGGCCTGAAATGCTGGCATCCATATGGGCGCTGGTTCGAGACCCGGCTGCTCCACCTCCTATCCCACTCACTGCTATGGCCTGGGAAAGCAGTAGAAGATGGCCCAATTCCTTGGGTCCCTGCACCCACATGGGAGACCTGGAAGAAGCTCCTGGATCCTGGCTTTGGATCAGCACAGCTCCAGCCTTTGCGGCCAACTGGGGAGTGAACCAGCGGATGGAAGACCTCCCTCTCTCTGCCTCTCCTCTCTCTGTGTAACTGACTTCCAAGCAAATAAATGAATCTTTTTTAAAAAAATAATATCTTTAACTTTAATCCTTAACCCAACAGAAATTGTGTATTTTTAAATATTATTTTGAAGCTATTACAAGTGTCTTGAAATATCATTTATGCTTATCTCTACTTAGAAATTACATTAGTTGTTAGACACTGCTAAATCTTTTATCCAATACTTTATACATGTATTCATATTATATTATATACATGTATATTACATGAAATATAATAAATACATGTAATATACATGTATATTACTGTATTGTAAGTATTATAATATTTGGTAATGACACTCCAATATACCTTGTCTCTTTTGTAAACTTATGCAGTAATTTTTGTAATTTTTATAATCTGACACATCTGAACTCATTATTGAGGTGAGTCCGTGGGCTTTACTGTAGCAAATTGTGAGATCCCCTGCTGTGTGTCATGTGTGAGAGGGACATTTTTTTAAAAATGAGAGATGTGGTGCAGGGAGGGCAACTCTTCCTGATCTCTGCAGAGCTGTGAGGTTCATCCAGGAGAAACTCCTCCCGTATGCCTTGCTAGACCCACGAATGCACAGGTAGGGCTATCTCTTTGGGTAACTTATTTCATCATGATCCCAGAAAGAGAAGTACTAAGTACCAAGAAGCAAGTACCAAGCTCAGCAGCTTGATGCTGACTGTGACTCAGGGCCCTGCAATGCTGGGTGATCATTTGGGAGCTTGGTACTAACATCTGGGCTCCTGTTGGGCCTTCCCATGTGATCCTAGGCAAGTCCTTCAGGGCTTTGAGCTTCAAGTTCTTCTTTTCTATCATTAAGATGATGAGCTGGGAAATTCGTAAACTGCTTTACAACTTTGAAACTACTTCTACATTATCCCTTTGTTGCTTAAAACACCACTGTGGGGCTGGGCAAGCAGACTCCAGATGGTCAAGGAATAGCCTAAGAACCCGTGGGAATTGTTGTATCAGAACTCAACTCTTCATATCCTGAGAGAAATACCCCCTCCTCAACATGGGCAACTTCCCACTGCTTCCCTTCGGAAACATTCGCTGGGGCACCTCTCCTGGCTGTCTTCCTCCTTCAAGACACAGTTGCTCAATGACACTTTGCTTCTTCCCACGATGGTCCTTTGTGTTCTCTTATTGCATGTGACAGGTACATCTGGATGTTGGGTGGATTCCCACCCTAGCTGAAACACTGCTGCGTTCTGTTCCTTAAGATCTGAGTTCTACCACAATTTAGCTGCTGGCCCCTGGGCAAGTCCCCTGTGCTGTCTGAGCTTTTATTTTCTCATTCAGAAATGGCGATAATATCAATTTCAGAAGTTTTTGTGAAAATAAATTATATGCCACTGAGTCCTAAGAGCTACCAAAATAAAGACATTAAAATTAATTCAATAAAGGGGCGCAGAAGGACCTCAGGGAACACAGACCACTCAAATCCTAACTGTGGCACTTTGAGATTGTGCAACTCTGCACTTAGAACTCATCTGTGATATAAATATTTTTATATTCCCATTAAAGGTTTTGTGAAGATAAATTGAGGCAATGTGCAAAAGCCCTTCAAGCCCTGCCTGGCACTCCATAGCTTGTGTTGTTATTCTTCCTGTTTTGTTTTTTTTGTTGTTGTTGTTGTTGTTGTTGTTTGTTTATAGGAGAGAAATCTTTTCTCATATATTTTGTTTCACAACATTAAGCACAATGTGTTACAAATAATAGATGCTGGGGCCGGCGCTGTGGCATAGCGGGTAAAGCCACCACTCACAGTGCCGGCATCCCACTGGGCGCCGGTTCAAGTCCCAGATGCTCCACTTCCCGTCCAGCTCTCTGCTGTGGCCTGGGAAAACAGTAGAAGATGTCCCAAGCTCTTGGGCCCCTGCACCTGTGAGGGAGACCCCATGGAAGAAACTCCTGGCTCCTGGCTTCAGATTGGTGCAGCTCCGGCAATTGTGGCCATTCCAGAGGATGGAAGACCTCTCTTTCTATCTGTTTCTCCTTCTTTCTCTGTGTAACTCTGACTTTCAAGTAAAAATAAATAAATTTTTAAAAAACAAATAATAGATAAATAATAGATGATGAAATATATTTTAAATGATTTATTTTTAAAGAAAGCATTCATTAAGTAATAAAGGGATGAAAACCACCACTGTTAATTTCTGAAAGTTATACAAATCTTACACCTTGTTATTTTCTCTCTGGTCTGAGACATAATGCTATAGTTCATCCCAGCTTTCTCCTCCAGTTCTTCTTCTTTTTTTTTTTAATAAAGATTTATTTGTTTATTTGAAAGAGTTACACACAGAGAGAAGGAGAGGCAGGCGGGGGGTGGGGGAGTCTTCCATCCATGGTTCACTTCCCAATTGGCTGCAAAACCAGAGTTGTGTCGATCCCAAGCCAAGAGCCAGGAGCTTCCGCCAGGTCTCCCACATGCGTGCAGGGGCCCAAGGACTTGGGCCATCTTCTACTGCTTTCCCAGGCCATAGTAGAAAACTGGATCGGAAGTGGTGCATCCAGGACTTGAACCGACACCTATATGGGATGCCGGCACTGCAGACAGGGGCTTTAACCCACTGCACCACAGTGCCAGCCCCTCTCCTTCCTTTTTTTTAAAAGATTTTATTTATTTATTTGAGAGGCAGAAATATACACAGAGAGAGGGAGAGATAAAGAAAAAGGTCTTCCACCTGCTGGTTCACTCCCCAGATGGCCACAATGGTGGGAGCTGGGTCAATCTGAAGACAGGAGCCAGGATCTTCTTCCCAGTCTCCCACATGAGTGCAGGTACCCAAGCACTTGGGCCTTCTTCCACTGCCTTCTCAGGCCATAAACAGAGAGCTGGATTGGAAGAGGAACAGCTGGGATGTGAACTGGTGCACATATGTGATGTCAATTCCACAAGAGGAGGCTTAGCCCACTATGGCACAGCACCAGCCTCTCTCCTCCACTTCTAAAGACTGAAGATGTATAAGATGGTGCCTCACAAAGTACATGGAAAATGTAATCAGGATAAATTTCTTTCTGTGCAAAAATATTTTGAAATCAATGCATAGTTTTCTCATAAGACATATAATCATAACATTTTTGAAGACACTTGTATGTATGAATTTCATTTTTGCACCAAAATAAGTTTATCTTTTCATTCCATTTTTCATGAACTTTTTTGAAGTCTCCAAATTACATATGTAACATTTCTTGATTTCATTGCATATGCAGCTCTTTAAGGTCCCACATTCCCCAGTTACATGGTTAGCTCCATGTGAACTGTGTCTACATTTATAGCTTATCACATCTTTGGGAGTAGCCTAACTCAGGGAGAGAGCAAGACTCCCACTGAATTTTATCTGCTGAGTACAATTGTTCAGCTCATTTTAATAGCTCAGGGCCCTGGCAGAAGTAGCTGCTGAGGCTTTGAATATTTCTTCTTCCTTCTTCTTCTTCTTCTTCTTCTTCTTCTTCTTCTTCTTCTTCTTCTTCTTCTTCTTCTTCTTCTTCTTCTTCTTCTTTTGAGAAAAGAAGCATCTAGATTTAACATCAATAGAGAACTAAAACATCCATTGGGGATGCTTTGATTTTTTTTTTTACTATAGCTGTTAATTACCAGCTGACAAATGAAAAAGGGAAATGTGTATAGGAATTTAACGTTAAATTAATTAAATGCTCAGCTGGGTACTACGACATCACCCTATCAGATATAATGAAGTTAGCCATAGTTCTAGCTCATTAATTCCAGGATCCCATGATATCTGATATCAAACAAAAATGAAAAGACCTCTAACAAGCTGAATTATAGCATTTCTGGAGATGGATAACTTACATTATGGAGTACTTTATACTGTGTACCTAGCTTGCATTTGCATCATATTAGTTAAGTCTCACAATAGCCCTATGGAGTGGGTGGTATTATCTCTGTTTTACAAGTGAAGAAATTGAGTTTAGTCATCACTGATCAAGGCAATATAGCCAATGTATTTTTATTTGTTTCTACATAATAGCTTACCCTTACACTTATCAGATTAAATCAATAAATATTTATCTCATAATTTCTTTTCTTTTTTAAATTTTTCATTTCAGAATACTTTTAATTTTACAGAACAAAGACTGTGAAGTAGTATGAAGAGTTCCCATATACCCCTACCCAGCTTCTCCTATTATTAACAGCTCATGTTGGTGTGACATACTTGTCATAGTTCAGGACTGCTTGGCTTGGAGCCTCGTGTGGTTGTAGTAAGGTGTACTTGCTAAAGACTCAGCTGGAGTTCCAGGTTCATGCACGCTCATTGACGGAATCACTTCCTTTTCACCTGTCAGGGTGAAGGCTTCTATTCCTGATAAGCTGTTGGCCATAGAGCAGTTCACAAAATGATGGCTGGCTCCCCTCAGAGTGAAAACTGAGAAAGTGAGACAGCACCCAGTACAGAACCATGGGCATTTTACAATGACTTCCCATTATTTCTTCTGTGTTATGTCCGTTGGTGGTGGTGGTGGTGGCGGGGCAGTCAGTAGGTTATCCACGCTCAAGGAGATGAAGTTTAGAGGAGCATGAATACCATAAGACGTGTTCACTGTCAGCCATCATACAGCAAAGTACATCCTAGAGCTGCCTCCATACTAGACAGTGGTGAAGAACTCGGGTTAGTATTATACTTTCACATCACGGGAATGCAACAAGGGTCAATTACTCCTTCATTCACCCGGCATGTATCATAGGATCTATTCTTGACATAAGAGATAGAGAAACAAAATAAATGGCCTGAGGAAGATCACAGCATGTGAGTTAAAGATGGACAAACCAATGAGGTGGGATCAGGACTGTGCAACAGAGGCTCAGGCAGCCTTGTAGGAACGAACATGAGGCACACAGCCTGGTCCCAAGACTCTTCCTGGAGGAAGGGGCTGTTGTCTGGGACTGGTGTCTAGGGACTTGATGGGTTGGCAAGACTTGGTGAAGATGATGTATGCTTTTCCAGCATTTATGCAAGGCAGAAATTTGCAAGAACATCACTCATTCATCAAAGTGAAAATTATTTAATGCAACTGCTGGGAGGTAAGAAGCTGATATCTAGGCTGGAAGATCAAGCTATGTGCATTAGTTCTCAACCTTCACTGAAATATAAACACAAAACAGTTCTTGAAAATGCCTGCTTCTGAAATTAAATCAATGAAATAAAAGTCTCTGAAGTGGGACTTGGCACTGATATATTTACAATCACTCTAGATGACTCCAAGTTGTTGTCAGGGTGCCTACTGAGCTGGATTACACCAGGCCTTGTCGATTATACTCAGAAGAGAACACCAAAGAAGATTGACAAAAGGACTGTGATGTGATGAGGCTTGTTCTCATACAGCCTGGAAGACCAGACAGAGAAGGAAAACCTGGGAAACAAGAGTTAGGCAAGGAGGACATTGCAATAATACAGACTAGAAATGGAGATTAGGACTAGGGACTCGGAGGAGTTGCAGCAAAGATGCAGGGCAAGGAATTCACTTCAGGATATTCCAACAATAAGTTGATGGCACATGGGTAGAAAGACTGAAGAAAGAGCAATGAGTGACTGCAGGTTCCTGGCTTGACTCGATATGGGGGATGCATTTCCCAAAAAAAGAGAAGACGGGATAGCCCACAAGGATCAATGAGAACATATGGTGCAAACATGAATTCACTTTGGACACCACATTCATGGTGGGGATGTCCAATGGGATCCCGGAAGTATGTGAAGAAGCTGAAAAGAGCTGTGAGCTGAAGATAATTAGAATATCATAAAGTCAAAGTGGGATAATAAGATCAAAAAAGGAGAAGAGAGCTAGGAATAGAACTCTGAGAAAGCGTGATGATTAAAGAGCTAGGCAGAGAAAAGGAAGCTGTCCTCCAAGACTGAGAAACAGCAACAAGAGAAGAAAAACAATAAGGTAGTGGCACCTAGGGCAAAAGAGTAACGAGTTCATAAAAGAAGGCAATCAACATGACCAAATACTACAGAAAAATGAATGATGATGGAAAGTTATGAATAATCCTTTTTTTGAGTGACAGTTATGTAGCAAGCACTCATAACTTTCAATGAAGATTTTTTTAGCTATGAATACAAAGAAAGGCCCTGATTTAAATGATAAGAACACATATTAATTCATTTATCAAGAAGTCTATAGGGAAAAGATTTCAACAATACTATACCAGGGCTGATCAGGAATGACACCTTAGAGTCAGCATCTAGTACCTATAAAACCAACCACCTAGAAAAATGTTAAGTTTCTGCTAACCAATAGAAACTAAGACATACATGCTTAGTAGGCAACCAGTAGTTTCTGCTACAAAGGGTCTTCTTGGGTACACTTCATAGCACCTGGTCCTCTGTATCCATGGGTTCTCTGTTTGCAGTTTCAATCAATGATGAGTCAAAATATTCTAAAACAAATGGGTCTCTACTGCACATGTACAGATGTTTCTTCCTTGTTATTCTTTAGCAATATGGTGTAACAACAATTTGCATTATATTGAGTGTCATAAGTATACAGTGGCATGTACCTAGGTTATATGCAAAAATGTCATTTTATATAAGGGGCATGAGGATCCATAGGTCTTGGTAACCATGGAAAGAAAGAATACTATAAATAATCCCCTGTGAATCCCAGGGACAACACAATCTCATTCTTTCCAGATGAAGGAACCATGAGAGGCAGAGAGAGAACCAATTCCAAACACACATCCTGGAGGTGGAGGACATGTGACTCAGACCCAGCCTGTCTCACTCCCAACACTGTGGTTTTTAAACTGCTCACAATGAAAGTTCCTTCTATGGCTCCCCAGCTCCCCATCAAGGAGCACACACTCATTTCTTAACACATTTTTAGGCACTTGCTTCCTCATTCATGGATTTGTAAAGGTGTTCTCTCTAAATAAACTACCGCGGTCTTACATGTCTGCGACTTCATTGGTTTGTGACTAATTACTTCTCCAACTTGTCGAGATTATTCACAATTCTAATTTTATTCTGCAAGGTGTTAGTCATTCTTTTAAACTCAGGATTAACCAGAGAGAGACACATACACTTTCAACTGCATCTTTCAGTTTCTGCCTGTGGTTACCCGTATGTTGGGTGACCATGACCTCCCCTGGAGCATGATTCATGGTGCATCTACCTGGCAGGACCATGGCCCCAAGGCACTGTGTTTTCCGCACTTGTTAGCAAGTTTGCCATGCCACAGGGTCTTATGTCTTATGGATGATAAGATAGGCTGTATTTATTGCTTAGTTTATCTACACAACATCCCATCAATCTGCCACAGAAGAATATTAAATCAGTTTGCATGAAATGATTTTGAAGTTGGTTTGCTATTATAAAAAGCTGTGATCACCCATGTGTTAGCAAATTCATCATTTGACTTTCTCTAGGGTCTTTGTAGGAAACCAGGTCATAATGATTGATCAGCCATGTTCATGAAATTTTTCTTTATTTTGCTTGGCTTCCTGGTTTCTTTATTCCTCTGACATTGCTCCTCACCTCTTATTCATTCCCTTGAATTTCTTTTCCATAAGAGGTTGAGCTAATCTAGCCCTGTAGCTTTGTTCAGTGATGAAATAGAAGCAAACGTGAAGGATTCTTTATAGATTATCAAACGTCCAGTTCCTAAAACTAATACCTTTCATGCACCTGACTGTCCTGCCTTCTGCAGTATAGATTTTTACGGGTTTATTTAGTGTTAAGGACCAGCAACTTTCTTCTTCCTGCTCAATTAACTGTTATTTCTCTATGGAATGTGGGATGATAATAAGATATATCCAAGACAAGCACACAGTGGGTAGATGTTACCATCAAAAGAGCTGATCATCGTTATGATGACTGTCGGGGACCACGCAGCATGTGGCCTCTTAGTGGAAAACTATTGAGGCAGGGCTAGACAGCCCAGACCAGAGAGTACTGATAGCGCAACTTTGTGTGACCTTGTGCCTTAAGACCTTGTAACCTTTCCCCTACTAGCACTAGCATTGCAGCTACAAGATAAGCTCCTGCTCCTTCCCCCGCCCAACGTCCTGCCCTCCTAATCGCCCTTCCTTCCCCCACCCGACACTCTGCCTTTATGATATATAAGTGTGTGGTTGAAAAATAAAATTGGCAGCTTGATCAGGACATGTCTTGCTGCCATCCTTGTGTCTCCTGTCCCTTTCATTCCCCATTCTAGGTACTTGGCCCCTGTTGACGTCCCGCGGGACGGGACAGATGACATTGTTTGAGTACTTTTGGTGTGCACAGCACATTCATAAATTATAACTTTTAATTTTCATATCAACCTTATAGAGTAGCTACTATAAATAGCCCTGTCGCATAGCAAGAGAAATTGAGACCTGGAACAGTTAAATAATTTACCCAAGGTTACACAGCTAAGGATTGACAACTTGAAATTCCAACTTAATTTTTTTTAGCTCCAGAGAAGGGAATTTTGAACCATTTTGCCAAATTCTTAAGTAAGCAATTAGCAATTTCCTCTTGATTCATTCATTTAAGTCACATATGGTTAAATCCTGCTATTGCGTGCCCAGGATTTGGGTTTTATACAGGAATGACATTTATCTATTCTTTAGGGTGAATTCTTTATTATGGCATCCAAATTTTCTTTTACACAGAAAGCAAAGCCAACCTTGGTAACAAAGGTGGCAATTGTTTAGGAGAGGGCCTAACTCCTCCCAGTCCTGGACTGGTCTGAGCTAGAATGGGTGCCTCCCAGGAGAGCTGGAACCTCAGCACTGAGTCTCCTTTGGCAGAAAACAGAATAAAGGTGAGCCTACCTGATTTGTGTATGGGAAAGCAGCTATCTTTTGCATTTTTAAAAACAAATTTCTGAAAGTCAAGTGTAGGCTAATATGAAACATGGAACACCGGAAACCACAGATGTAAGGGGAGTTTTTCACCCCTTTAGAGATGATCTACTACAGATGTCTGTTGGGTGCTCCTGGGAACTACAGGCAGCTCCAGGGACCAGTGAGAGCATCCCTGGATGACTCCTCCAGTTGCAGGTAAAGCATGAAACAGCATCCTGATCCTGTCCCCTCAGCAACAAGAGTCACTTGTGCAATGACAGCCAACCTTGTCACTCCCAGATCAAAAATAAAGACCCATGTTCTGCATATTCTCCATCTCATTGTTTCTCTATGTTGAAGTCTGGTTTATTTATTCAAATCTGTCTTTCATGTCAGCTGTATCCTTCCAACTGCTTCAAATCTGTGCTTGGCCTACCCAGTGAACCTTCATCTCTCAAGTACTTCCTGTGCTTGTACTGTACTTGCATTTATATAAATTCTATTTGATTTCCTTTAAATGTGCTTGTCACTTTATTCCTGGCTCATACTGGGGCACCTCTTTCATATATTTCAATATATTAGATGTATTCATTTGGTAAACTACATCTGACAAACCCAACATCTGAAGTCCTTGTGGTTCTGATCCAACAACCTGTTTGTTTATGTTGACTCTCATTCCTGCTACCTTGCTTCTTCCATGCTGTTCAGTGATTTAACTTTGTATGGAAAAGTATCCTGGTGATGGTGCATTTCTTCCGGAAAAATTTGTACTGGAGTTGGCATTGAGACACAAAGAGTCAGGCTGCTACTAGCAACAGCTACATCGCCTATCGGAGTGCTGCTCGGAGCTGGGCTCTCTGCTTCTGATTCAGCTGTGTGCTGATGCACCTGGAAGCAACAAAAGATTGTACAAGTATGTGGGCCCCTACCACCCATGTGAGAGCCCCAGATGGAGTTCTTGGCTTCTGGTTTCACCATGGTTCAGCTCTGGCAATTGCAGCCATCTAGAGAGTAAGTCAGCAAATAGAAGATCTCTCTCCCTCCCTCTCCCTTCTTTTCCCTCCCTCTCTATCTCTCTCTCTCCCTCTCCCTCCCTCTCCCTCCCCTTCTCCCTCTCCCTCCCCCCTCCCTCTCCCTTTCCTTCTCTCCCCGCCTCTCCTTCCCTATCTGTTGTTCTACCTTTCAAATAAATAAATCTTTAAACAAACAAACAAAAAATCAATGGTGAAAGAAAAAATAATTTGTGTTCGTTTTGCTTAAAAAGTAAATAAAATTTCAAACTCACAGTTTTAAAACTAAATAAATAATACAAAATGTGTTATGAGAACCTTCAATAGGGCCGAATTTCTGTGAGAAATACTCAGAGTATATTTTTTGTGTCTCCATAAGACTCACCTTAAGATAAACTTTATGTTGCTATTAATATTTTTTGTGTAGGAGTGTTCTATTTTTGTTGTTTTTAAGATTTGTTTTATGTCTTTGAAAAGCAGGTGATGATGGGGTGGGGAAGAGAGTGAGTGAGCGTGGACACGCATGCATGACAGAGAGAGAGAGAGAGAGAGAGAGAGAGAATATCTTGAGTCTGCTGGTTCACTCCCCAAATTGCTACAATGGCCAACTCTGGGCCAGGCTGAAGCCAAGAGTCAGGAACTCTATCTGGATCTCCCACATGGGTGGCAGGGGTCCAAGAACCTGGCCCATCTTTCACTGCCTTCCTAGGTCCATAGACAGGGAGCTGGATCAGAATCAGAGCAACTGGGGCCCGAATCAGCACATATATGGGTTTCCAGCACTGCAGATGGTGGCTTTACCTGCCACACCACAATGTCAGGCTCTTATCTCTCAAATGAAAAAACAAGGACTAAAAATGCCTAGTTTACAAAAAATAACAAAGGCTTTTGAGGGGAAGGAATAAGTTAAAAAAGAACTAACGCTTACATTTTTACTTAATATTTAATTTTGTTGTTTATTAGTAACATATTTACCATGTGAAGTCATACCTCACTACAGATATTGATGATATGCATTAGTAGTTGCAGCATTAATTATTTTTCACCATAAATATCAGTATCATGAATGATTGGACAATTAAGAAGCAAGATTTTTGTTTTTCCATCACAGATCTAACCCGAACTGGAAGCATTCATAGTCTGTACCTCAGTGTCCTCACATTGTAGATGATCAGGGAAGTACCAAGTGTACAAGAATCTGAAGTCTGAAATCCATTGCTGGAGCTGTACTAGGCGTTAGCTGGATGGTCTGAGCACTTGACCTGTCTGCTCTCTTAATTATATAAAGCAGAAACAATGATGCCACTTTTGAGGGTTGCAGGGGAGGCCATGTGAGAGAACATATATACACAAAGCAGATGCCTCAGCATTTGACTTACTGCTTACTAGTGGTTGCTATCATGGCAAGTATGTGCTTAATGTGCAGTTCTCCTTCTCAGAAGAATTTTCAGTTGGACTTAGAGATTTGGAACAAATCAAAGTCTGCTTAGGGACTATCAACCTTAGCTAGAAAACGGGACAGAAAACAGCCCTTGTATGATCAGAGAGAGGTCTGACCTTCAGTGAGACTGTAAAAATAATTTATGTTTGCCCTGGAAGGCCTATCTAACAGAAGCTTTAGCATCTGTAATAACGTGGTGTAAATCCACCCACATGGACTTGAGCGTCACACTGGGTCTACTCCTGTATCCTATATGTGTCACTTTGGGCAAGACAGGTACCCTCTCTGAGACCATTTTTACTTGTAAAATCGGAACAATAATGGCTATCCGGCAGGACTTTTTTTTTTAAAAAAACAGGACATTTTGTTTACAAACAGTTTATAACACAACAGCTACTTATTAGAGCAGTTTTTACTGTAAGAAGAACAAGGGGACTTTCTGCCTGTCGGAGGACAACTGCCATGAGACTGAAAGGACTTTCAAAAGCCTTTTATCACTTAGTGATGCCACCCGCCTCTTTGTAGATTTATGGTGTGGATTGATACACTTCAGTCTTTCCAAAACACTACTTAAAAGGAAAGTCCTCCCCAGCTATTCTTCATATGCAATTTGGAGTGGGTCCAGATCTAAAACACAAATATGTAACATCCCCACTCTAATCCACACTCTCTACGTTGGCCCATGCCCCTGCAATACTTCTAAACACTGAGCATCCACTGTAGAAGTACAAAAATCAAAGGAACGCCAGCACACAGCCTTGAGAAGTGCCAAGGATTTTTAGTCTCCTTCCCTCTTCCACTTGCAAAGTCTTGAAGAGGCAGGAAGCTAACTCCGGGTCCTCCTTAAAGTCTGAGACTCTTCATCTATGAAATCCAAATCACTCCTCTGGATACTCGCCCAGAGCAACGTTCTGGCTTTGAATTCTCTGGATGACAGCCATGATAAAGTCATTGCTACTGCCAGCGTGTAGAGCAGAAACATGGAAAACACCACTCAGGCAGGAACACAGTCAAGCGTTTCTAGGATACCTCGGCCAGGGGAATCTGTAACCAGCTTTACAGGAAAGAGAAACCATGCCCTCCCCTCCCACTTGGCTAATTATCATCAGGATTGCAGAATGGAAAAGTGCTGGAGAGACTGAAGAACAGTCTAGAGAGAATCATAGCTCATGAATGTAAGAATAGGGTCTTAATCTGCATTTTCCATCTCTCGGGACTCATGTTTCCTCGTTTAGGAAAAATTTCTATAGAGAGCAAATGTGCCTTCTTGTAACACTCTGTTCGTTACTGTTTCTCTCTCTCTCTCTCTCTCTCTCTCTCTCTCTCTCTCTCTCTCTCTCTCTCTTTCTCTCCCCTCTTTCTCGTTCATTCTTTGGATTTTAGATACAGAGATTTATTTCAATTCACGGGACAGGTGTATGGTCCAGTGGTTAAGACAGTGCTTAGGATATCTGCACTTTTGTAAGTGCTTGATTCAAGACTCAGCTTTCATCTCAATTGCAGCTAATGTGTACCCTGGGAAGTAGCAGGTGATGGCTCAAGTATTTTGGTCCCTGTCACCCATGGGGGAGACCCAGACTGAGTTCCTAGATTTGGCTTCAGATGGGAATCTCAGTCTCTCTTTCTCTCTCTCCCTCTCTGCCTGGCTCTCTCTAATAAATAATACAAGCAAACAAAAAAAAACAATGTGTGGCACACTTTCACATTTGATGATGTGATGCATGTGTTCTTAGTTTACATAACACTGTCTCATGCCTTTTTATAAAATCTCTCTTCTCGGCACTGCGATGAGTCTCACTATTGATTGCATCTCAGCTGACACTATTCCCTCGGCTCATGGACATTTATCTGTGCTGCCAATAATGCTGCTGTGTTCATTATTCTACACGGTGTTCTATGGGCCTGTGAAAGAATTTCTCAGGCACATTCCCAGGAAAGGACTGTTTTATTGTAGGGTAACAGCTACTAATCACTAAAAGCTGCCGGATTCATTTTCAGAAGGGCTAAGCCAGTTCCCACTCCCACCAGCTATGCACGTGGGTTTCTGTCTCCCCCAAACATGTTGAAAACTTGAAGTCATCTTATTTTTATAAATTTTTGCCAAATGGAGTTAATATTAAATGGCATATTGTTGCTTTAATTTTCATGTCTCTTTTTCTTGTAAGATTGACAACCTCCTTAACTTTGGTCATTTAAATGTCTCCTTTTATGCATCGCCCATTTCCTCCCACTAGCTTTTAAGTTTTACTTTTTCTGCTTATGTCTTTAAGCTGCCTGGAACTTGAGTCTATATGGCCTGACATAGGAATCCAAATTTTTACTTCTCCTTATAGTATGGCGCTTTCCCCAGGCTGTCTTTTAAAGCATTCCTCAGCTCTACCATACATCATTTCCTGATATATCTGCTCCAACCCTGGGCCTTTTTAATGTGTTACATGTACTGATACATACTACTGGATTTGACAGGGCCAAGTTCCTCTGCTGTGGGTGCATGTGCATGTGTGTGTGCATATAACTCACTTAGTTATTGTTGGATTTTAATTCTTCCACATTTTGGAACCAGTTTGTCAAGTTTCTTGAAGATTTCTGCTGAGTTTACATTGGAACATATTGAATATATAGAATGATTTAAAGGCCAACTGACAAACCATAATATCAAAAAATTTAATTCATTATCATGTATTTTTCTTTTAACAGAATTTGAAACATGCACAAAATTTTATGCATTCGCTGTTATTTTTATTCCTAAGAAACTGTGCATATTTTCCATACTGTGAATAGTATTTCATTCTTTACTACTATTGCTTGTGAGTTAGTGTAAATTGAATTTGTATCAGGCAGGCTTGTTAGTTTTGATAGCCTATGATTCTGCGAGGTTTATTGCACATCTGACTCATGAGATGGCCCACTGAAGCCAGATGCACCCCCACTCTTCATATTGTTCATCACAAGATTTTCTTAAGTGAATAGACCCTTTCACAAAAATACTTTCTTTTCTTTAGCATTTTAACTCTTTTCTTTAGCATTTTACTTCTTTTCTTTAGCATTTCTTATACCTGCTTGTACTATAAGAACTTTACATGCATTGTCTCATTTGGTTCTCATAGCAACCCTATTTTATTTTATTTTTTATTATCTATACTTTACAAGTGCAAAAAAAGGTTACCAGAGAAAGTTACCTCAGGTCACACAGTCCGAAAAAGACAAGAACAGGTATCACTGATTCTAAAGTCCAGGGTGTACACAGTGGTCCATACCTGTTCATCCGGAGCCAGGTAAAGTCTGTAATATTCATGTATCCACACACTTTCAATGAAAAATGTGAAAGCTTTTTTAAAATTTTATCCATGTTTCATTTGTTCTCATTGTAATTATATAATAATAATTTAATATAATATCTGACAACATATACAAATTAATAATGATTAAATCTGATCACTAATAATGAGTACAAAGTTGGAGGTTGGTATCTTGTCTTTTTAAAGTGTATTTTCTAATAATTTTTTTTTGTGTCTTAGGAAAATATCAGTTGCCAACATTCTGAAATTTTTTTGAGGTGAGATCTTTGCCAGTGTTAATTTGAGAAGCACTGATTTAGACTACATGCCTTTCTTTATAAATCTCTCTCTTGCTGGCTTAAGTGTTTGAAGATGAAAATAGAGTGGAACAAAACTAAGAACTAGTATCTATATTACAGTGCCCCATTGTCTCAGTAGTTCTAAGTAGGTGACCTGTGTTTCTGAGTAGATGAGAGCCACCTGAGCAAGCTGTTGCTTACAGAGCATTCCCTGCAGTTTCCCCATGTAGTCCTCTCTGCCACTTCAGACCTCAATGTTCCTTTGGTTTAAAATGCAAGAATCTACTGCTGTGCTGAAACATCAAACAAAACCTGAGCTCTAGCCTGGGGAGGCCTTTTACTTCATCAGGAAGCTACTGATCTGCAGACTCAGCTCTCCCCTACTAGGCAAAAGACAATACTGAGCTTGAGTACCAGCATGTCTGGGGACCAGTTATGAGGTTGTTGACGGTGTTAATGAAAACGATCTAATTTTAGAATACTGAAGTATAGTATGTGAACATAGATTGAAGTACTTCAGCACAGCTGAGTTTGTATAGTAATACAGAGATGCATCATCAGATCTGAGAAGGGACATGTGACTTCTTTAGGAACTACAGAATTTAAAAACACTTAGATCCTATCATGTATTTCAGTGTGAGTTGTGTAGGATAGGATAGTCTTCCGATAGAACTTTGAATGTTGTGATAGAGCAATGCAGTGAATTTACAATTCAGTTGTATTAAATTATCTGTATTTTTGAGTGTCTAATGTTAGTGTGTTTCAAACATAATAATTAATAGAGCTAGCAGTTGAACACCACATTTAGTGGAGTATTAAGCCTGTGATTATAAAGTAAATTAAAAGTAAGTTATTGCAAATATTAGAAGAAAAAAAGAAAGGAAGGAATGGGGAGGAGGGAATTATCATGAACTTAGAATTGTATCTTTGAATACATAAAATCTATTCTCTTTATATTAGCAACAAAAGAAAAAATAAGTCTTTACATGAAGAAAAAATTTTGGTAGCATAAGTGGTATTGCTTTTATCTTTGGATTGTAAACCTTTTACATGTCATTTGGATAAAGAGTTTTATAGCAGTACAATTTAGCTCGTGGAAAAAATGAGAAAATCCAAATATTTAATAACAGGAGAATTTTTAGTAAGCCAGATTTATAAATACAATGAAATGTTTACTCATAATTGTTTAAAATAACTAAGCAGAATATATAAATACATAATAATGGCTCTACAAAAGAATATTGAATATAAATCACAAAATAAGAAACTGGAACACCTATACAAATTACACCTGCTTAAAAACATGTCCATATATTCAGAAAAAAAGATTTAAAATGTAATCATGTGGGATTTACTGTGTGTTTGTAAAATTTTTATCAATTTATTTAGCAGAAAGAGAATGCTCTCATCTACTAGTTTACTCTCCAAATACCCACAATGCCAGGCACTGGGCTGGGAAAAAGTCAGAGCCCAGGAACTCAATCCAGGTCTCCCATGCAGGTGTCAGGAATCAATTACTTGAGCCATCACTGAGTCTGAATTAGCTGGAAGCAGAATTGGCATCCAGGTACCTCAATATGGAATACAAGTGTCTTAACAGCCAGGCTATCTGTTCCCTGTCATATTTTTGCTTAATCTATATAAGCATGAGAAAAAGATTGACATGTACATTTATATGTGCTAATTTTATGGAAATCACACCAATATAAAATAGCTTATGTAAATTTTAAAACTTTCATAACTGTAAGTGGTAATAGGTTGTACATAAAAGGAAAGAGGAAAGGGAGGGAGGGAAGGATGGAGGAAGGAAGGAGGGAAGGAAGGAAGGAAAGAAGGGGGAGGGAGGGAGGGAGGGAGGGAGGAAAGAAGGAAGGAAGGAAGGAAGGAAGGAAGGAAGGAAGGAAGGAAGGAAGGAAGGAAGTCAATGGGTGTTTTTAGAACCATCTGGAGCAGGGCTTAGCAAATCCTGGCCTGGGCAAATCTTGCCTGCTGCCTGCTTTAGTAAGTCAAGTTTCTTTTGGAAGACAGGCACACTCTTGTGTTTACACACAGTCTCCGGCTGTTTTTAAGCTACAAGGGCAAAGTTGAGTTCTTGCAAAAGAACCATTTGGCCTGAAAAACCTAAAATATTAACCACATGGCCCTTTACCAAAAGTGTGCCAACAGCTAATCTAAATGATTCCTTGAGGAGATATGAATGATTTGATTTCCATTTCAGAAACAGATATGAGAAAGACCCAAAACTACTTCAGGACCGTTGGGTCTAAGTCTCCCAGTAGGTGCAACTGATCAACTGAATGATTACAGGCTTGGGAGCCTTTGGGAAACAATGATTACACTATTTTCAATATTGAGAAATTTCAGAGCAGAGGGTTTTTACTTCTAAGAAAAACAGTCATCCATCATGGTAGAGATCTGTGTGATGTGACCGTGGAGCAGAAGTGAATGAATAGAACCTGAATTGCATCAAGGGTCATCTGGCTCCCTAAAGAACTTGGCAAAGCTGTTGTGTAGGAAGCTGCTTGTGCCTGCCTAGAAGCACACGAAGCACACATGGAGGCATCAACTTCAAAAACAAAAGCTTGATCTACAAATTTCCTGAAGGTGTCAGAGCAGGAATGAGTTTTGGGGAAACCTAGTCAGCGGGAAACAGAGAGAAGTGCAAATTCCCCTTGCATACCCTCCTGAATGTCTACGTCTGGATCACAGGCGTTCTTTCTCCTGCTCTGTCTTCCAAGTAGTCCTTGTCTTGCTCCTTCCTTCCCCTGGCTATATGCAGGTGGCTTGTTCCAGAATGGCTTTATATTTCGTATATTGGAATTAGCCATTAGAAGCTTCACATCTAACTGCTTCTATTCTTATAGTCTTAGAAAATGTGTCTGGAAGCTTCCAGAAAAGGGAACTCTGTTTTGAATTTGCCTCTGTGAATACAGTTTTGATCTTTTATGGGGGAAATTAGCTCATTACCCAAAGAAGAAAATTAGTAGTATCAGTAGTTTCTGGAATGAGGTGGAAGATATTTTCCAAGTTCTTTTTCTCTGATTTCCCTTCTAGTGATCACAGGTAAAGTCATATGCAAAACAAGAAAGATCTGTAGCTTATTTCTTATATAGCATATGCTTATAACATATCAGAATGCAGAATACTTAGCTAAACACACACACACACACACACAGCATGCACACCTTAAATGTGGTTGACAAGAGCCCCAGAAAGCAGGGCACTAAAGACAGGAAGAGAGATATGGTGTCCCCAGCAGTAGCACTGGGGGTCCTGGCAAGTCAGGGAACATTGTTTCGCCTTCTCTTTCTGCCCTTTCTGTGTTGTTCTTTTCTTCAACCCTTTTTGTCAAGTCTTCCCAAAGAATCCCCAAACCAGCAGCCAGAGAGATCCTCTAATTTCTCCTGGGGTTTAAGGATGTTTTCTAGGGGATGGCATGGTGGTATAGCAGGTAAAGCAACCGTCTGCAGTGCCGTCATCCCATATGGGCACCAGTTCAAGTCCTGGCTGCTCTACTTCCAATCCAGCTCTCTGCTATGGCCTGGGAAGCATTAGAAGATGGCCCATGTGCTTGGGCCCCTGCACACTCATGGGAGATCCAGAAGAAGCTCCTGGCTCCTGGCTTCAGATTGGCGCAGCTCTGGCCATTGTGGTCAACTGGGGAGTGAACCAGCAGATGGAAGACCTCTCTCTCTCTCTCTCTCTGCCTCTCCTACTCTCTTTGTGTAACTCTGACTTTCAAGTAAATAAATAATTTGTTTAAAAAAAGGATGTTTTCTAATTATGTACAACTGTGGGCAGAGACGGCCATTGAGTTTATCTGGGATCACACTACCCCAACACACTCACCTCCTTCTTTCTCCTCCCTTTCTTTAGCCACCATAGGTAGCTGCTAAGAGCACTACTCTGGAGCCCAAAGGGACACTGCAGTGTAAGCACAGCTTCCCCCACCACCAGCATGCACCTTCCTGACTCCACAAATATCTGGAACAGCAAGGAAGCCAGGCAACTGATGGTGAGGTCAGGCTTTGCTTTGCTTTTCCAACCCACACCTTTTATCTGAAGACACAGGGAGTCTTCACTCTCTGGAAGCCAAAGGCCCAGGCATCCCTTAGATGCTGGTGGCAGGGAGGTGAGCAATCACATTCGAATAACATGGAAACCTTGGGTAATTTAGTCCCAAACCCAGTACTTCTCCCTATCATCACTAATTTCTCCTACCCTGTGCAGAGTCTAGATTGAGACAAGAGAGGAATCTAGGGTGCAAAGCTGACGGTGGCATTCCCTCTCAGGGGCAAGCTGATTGCATTGTGCAACCTTGAAAGTGAGTACCTCCTTAGAAGTCTGTATCACCATGATGCTACTTAGGATCCTTCTTGCTGTTGCCAGGCCTCTCCATACAGATTAGAACTTTTGTCTTACAGATCCTTGCATTTCCTGGAGTTAGTACAAAGAGTGACATGTAGAAAGTAATCACCAAATTGTAGTATGCTTTGGTAAACATTTTAAAATAAATACATGAACGGCTACAACCCAGCACAGCCACTAGGGAGTTACCAAATTTCCAGACAGATTTTTCCTTGGCTTCCATCTCTGTCCTGTCAAGCTGAGTTTGTTCGGGATTCGTATCTCTGGAGGCCTTCCCAGTAGACTTTGTCTCATTGCCTTAGAAGCCTTTCCCATACTAACGATTTCTCAAATTTTATTCTCTTCCTGTGACTAATTTTGAGTAGTTCCTCTGTCAAGTCCATTGTGTCTTCCCTAGTGTCTAATCCTTCCAGCTAAATTCTCATTGGAAAATTGCATATATTTCTAGAAGTTTTATGTGGGTCCTTTTAAAATATCTTATATTTGTGTCCCCACTATGGTTGCATTTTTCTTTTCATCCTTGAACAAATGGAACATGTTTATGGAAACTGTTTTAAGTTCTTGTTCCATAATTTCATCATTTCTGTCATTTCTAGGTCTCTGTCAACTAATTGATGGTTCTCCTGGTCATGGGTCACATTTGCTTATTTCTTATGTCTGGCAGTGGAAGACAATCCTCACTATTTTATTCATACACTTTCTTCAGACTTCCTCTATTTGAGTAAATCTATTCCCCCCGCCCCCGCCACCACCCTCATGACAGAACTTTCCCCTCATCTCCTCCAAGTGGGTCCTTCCTTAATCTTCTCTCCCAGGATCAGGAGGAAGTGAAATGATGACTGACTGTGCCACACTGTTGTTTCTCGGTCATTGTTCACTTGCTTTTTCCTTCTAATATATGCACCGTGAACTTCCAGTTCCATTCCTTTTCTTTTGAATGTATCTTTCCATCTCTAGAACTTCTATTGTCATTGTTAGAAGATTTTAGCATCTGGTTTACAGTTTCCTTTTCCAAACTCTCACTTCCTTTCCTGTTCCTCCTGATGCCATGCTCTCTGCTGACTTCAGCATCTTGCTCTCACTAACTCTTTCAAAACCCTGGGTCCTACTTTCCCTGATCTTAGACATATAGTGCTCCTTTCAAGTATCATTTGCGCACTGCCTACCCTCCTGCTGCTGGGGGTCCTTTCATTCATTTGCAGCACTTCACTTTCTGAAGCACTCTCCATGGTACAAGTGACACATTCCTACCCTTTCTTAAATCTTAAATTCATTCTTTACTCTTCACTTTCAGCTACTTTTCTTGCCTTTTACTTAGAAAGTCAAAACGAAGATAACGAGGTCTGTCAACTCCAGTCAACTTCAAATTTCATTTCTGTGTTCTTTCATTGTATCTCTTTCCTTCCCTCGTGCTTGGAAGGACATGACCACTTTTTTTTTTTGACAGGCAGAGTGGACAGTGAGAGAGAGAGAGAGAGAAAGGTCTTCCTTTTTGCCGTTGGTTCACCCTCCAATGGCTGCCGCGGACGGCGCGCTGCAGCCAGCGCACCGCGCTCATCCGATGGCAGGAGCCAGGTGCTAGGTGCTTATCCTGGTCTCCCATGGGGTGCAGGGCCCAAGCACTTGGACCACTTTTATGTTATTGCCTCTATCAGTGCACTGGGGCACATCCCGGTATTCTCCAGAGCAGGATAGTGGTTCCTCACCATGTGTTCCACGGGCCTCTAAGACCCTTCACTTGTAACACACATTTCATGTT
Source organism: Sylvilagus floridanus (assembly GCA_949820135.1). NCBI lineage: Eukaryota > Metazoa > Chordata > Mammalia > Lagomorpha > Leporidae > Sylvilagus > Sylvilagus floridanus. The sequence goes on from OX463225.1 coordinate 130,175,650, forward strand.
ATTGTTTTTGCTTACTTATTTATTTAAAACTTCATTGACTGTTATCTTTTTCATGCAGTTTTAATTTCTAGTATCCATCTTTCCTATCAGACATAACTTGTGTGATGAATGAAATACCAGCTACATAATTTGCATGACCCAGTGAAAAATGGGAATGGGGGCCATATCTTCTGTAACTACCAAGAATGCCAAGAAACAGCAGACATTAATCATTGGGCATTTCTAATTACAGGTTCCTGTGTGAATGCATATCTTATTTATGAAAATAGCTCTGGGTGGCCTGAACAATAGATTGGGCTACTTCACCTTTGGAATTCTGGTTCCTAGCGCTATGCCTAACATATATAAACATAAACAAACATTTGCTGAGTGAATAAATGAATGGTGAATTCCTCTCGGTGACTTTTTAAATCTTCAAAATCTTCTTTTCTCAACCCAACATCCTGTTACCTCTATGACATTTCTACTCACATTCTTTGGTAAGAAAATTGAGGCAATCACTTCACAATCTAGTGGAAATGCCCATTGTTTTCCTTATCCTGTGGCACAGGGACTTCAGTCCTAACACCACATCACTGCCTGTACTTTGGAGTACATCCTTGACCATCATATGGCCCATTCCTTCTGATTCAACTTTCCCATGGGGGTTTTCCTTTGACATAAAAACAGTCCATGTCTTTCCTGTCTTAAAACAAATAAAAAACAAACAAAACCTTCCTTGACCACCATTTCCTTCTGTGGCTACCATCCTATGATTCACTTCTCTTCATAGGTAACCTTATTGAAAGAATAGCCCACCTTACTCTGATACAGCAACATCCCTCACTACCTACACATCCTCCACACACTACAATCAAGGCACTATCTCTCTCACTCTCATTCCATGAAAATATTTTGGCAGAATTCAGCATGACTCACTGAACTCAGCATATGGTTTGAGGTTCCTAACTTACTTGGCTGAGCTATCTCTTACCTAAAATTACATCGCTCCTTGGCCTCTGTGGGCTCCATTTTAATTGTTTTTCCCCTTCCATTCCACTTCCTTATGTTCAGTTTTCGCTGCTTGCCTCCTTTCAAGTATCATTTCCACACTAATAACTCCCATATTTATCTCTAATCCAGACCTTTTGAAGCAATTCTTTGCTGGTGACTCACACATCTCAAATTCCTTACTCATAAACTGTGTTTACAGTGTTAGCCTTTAAGTTTATCCCCAAATATTCTATTAGGTTTTTAAAATGGGGATTCATTATATTGGTTGCTGTGATGTTTCACCTTAGGAAACCCAACATGCAATAGTCATCCCAAATATATCAATTTTATTTCCCCCCCTTATCTATTTAAATACTAAACTATATATACTAACTTTTATACTGTCTATGAATCTGTTTTCTCCTTTGACTCCTATATACTACATTTTTGGTATTCTTAGTTATCACAGATCAAGGAAAACTATGATATCTGTCTTTTTGGGAATGGTGTATTTCACCATAATAGTTTCCAGTTGCATCTATTTTGTTGCAAAACACAGGATTTCATTCTGTTTTACTGCTGAGTAGTATTCCATCATGTATACTTACCATAATTTCTTTATTCAGTCATCTGTTGATCTGAGTTGATTCCATATCTTAGCTATTATGAATTTGGCTGTAATGAACAACGGGCATAGATAACTCTTTCATATGCTTCACTTGAGTAAATTCCCAGGAATGGGATTGCTGGGTCATATGGTGTATCTATTTACATCTTTCTGAGGTATCTCCATACTGTCTTCCACAATGGCTATACTAGTTTATATTCTCACCAGTAGTAGATTAGGGTACCCTTTTCCCCACATACTCAACAGAATTTATTATTTGTTTATTTTTGTATGAGAGCCATTCTCACTTGGATGAGATGAAACTTGTGGTTTTATTTGCATTTCCCTGATGGCTAGTGATCCGGAACATTTCTCATGTGTCTGTTGGCCACTTAAATCTCCTCTTTCAAAAAATGCTTATTGAAGTCCTTTGGCCATTTCTTCACTGGATTGTTTTCTTTGTAGATTCTGGATATTAATCTTTTATCAGTTGCATACTTTGCAAATATTTTCTCCAGTTCTGTTGGTTGCCTCTTCACTTTGCTGTGTTTCCTTTGCACTGCAGAAGCTTCTTAGTTTGATGTAATCCCATTTGTGTATTTGCTTATGCCTCTGGGTTCTTTCCCAAGAAGTCTTTACGAATGCCAATGTCCTGCAGTTTTTCCAATATTCTTTCAGTAATTTGATGATATCAGGTCATAGACTTAGGTCTTTAATGCATTTTGAGTTGATTTTTGTAAAAGGTATAAGGTAGTGGTCTTGTTTCATACTTTTGCACATGGAAATCCAATTTTCCCAACACCATTTGTGGAAGAGATCTTTTCTCTAGAGATTGATTTTACCTCTTTTGTCAAAGGTTAGTTGGTTGTAGATGTGTTGATTAATTTCTGGAGTTTCCATTCTGTTCTCTTGGTCTGTATGCATATCTTATGCTAATTATAACTGCCCTATAGTATGTCTTGAAATCTGGTATTATGATGCCTCTGGCTTTGTTTAGTTGTGTAATATTGCTTTAGCTATTAGGGGTCTCTTGTGTTTCCATATGGATTTTAACTCTTTTTTTGAAAAATATGAGAAGAATATCATTGATATTTTGACTGGGATCACATTTAATCTGTAAACTGCTTTGGGTAGCACAGATATTTTGATGATATTGATTCTTCCAATCCATGAACATGGAAGATTTTTCCATTTTATATGTCTTATTCTAGTTCTTTCTTTAATGTTTTGAATTTTTCATTGTGAAGATCTTTCACCTCCTTAGTTAAATGTATTCCAAGGTAATTTTTTGGTAGCTATTGTGAATGGGATTGATCTTAGAAGTTCTTTCTCAGCCATGGAATTGTCTGTACACAAAGGTTATTGATTTTTGCATATTAATTTTATATCCTGCCACTTTACCAAACTCTTTTATGAGTTCAATAGTCTTGTAGTGGAGTCTTTGGGATTCCTTGTATATAGAATTATGTCATATGCAAATAGAAATAATTTGTCTTCTTCCTTTTGAATTTATATTCTTTTGATTTCTTTTTCTTGCCTAATGGCTCTGGCTAAAACTTTCAGGACTGAATTGACTAGCAATGATGAGAGTGGGCATCTCTGTCTGATTCTGGATCTTGGTGGAAATGCTTCCAACTTTTCCCCATTCAATAAGATGCTGACTGTGGGATTGCCATAATTTGCCTTGACTGTATTGATGAATGTTCTTTCTATACCCAATTTGCTTAAGGTTTCTATCATAAAAGGATGTTGTATTTTATCAAATGCTTTCTCTGTAGCTGTTGAGATAATCATGTTTTTTGTTTTTCAGTTTCCGCGATGTATCACATTGATTTATTTGTGAATCATCCCTGCATACAGGGATAAATCCCACTTGGTCCAGGTGAATGATCTTTCTGATGTGTTGTTGGATTAAATTAGTTATTATTTTATTGAGGATTTTTGCATCTATCTTCATCAGGAATAATGGTCCATAGATCCTTTCATCTGTTGTATATTTTTCTGATTTAGGAATTACCATGATGCTGGCCTCATAGAAGCAGTTTGGGAGAATTCCCTCCCATTCAATATTTACATGTATAATAACCTTAAAATGACTCTTAATGCTATTTATTACAACCCACAACTTATTTAAATTTTGTTGAGAGACAAAGCTATGTTTGTTTGATCTTAGTCTCCATGCCAAAAAGGGATATAGTAAATGGCATGGAATAGAATAAAATTAAGAATGAATAAAATAGATGAATGATGGAAATGAGTTTGCGGTCACATGTGACCTCCCATGTTTCCTTAGAAACATAACCTGTAACTTAACACTGCAACAGCCACATGTCAAATACTATTAAAAAAAAACCTTTTAATTAAGTAGGTTTTGGGGATTGTGGATGGTTTAAACTTTTAACTGAGAGTGATTGTGAGTATTAATTTCAATTTAATCATTCAGAGATGCAAAAATAGATGAGCTATCCATTTTCCAGACTGATTGTTTTGGTCACCACATCTGGTAGCTGTTTCATGGCTCTTCATTTCTGGGTAATATGTTATCCAGGAGATAATCCAGGGATTAGTTGCAGCCACATCAATGTTCAAATACTATATTCTTGCCTTTTGTGTTCTATGGAGCACAGTTTAATGGGATTGCAGCTGTTATACTGCACTACAAAATGATGTTAATTCCAAGTAGAAATAAAAGATTATCTATGTTCTACTTGAGTATTAGAAAAAAGTTGGGGAGTAGCAGACAAGATTTTCTAGATCAAATTGTCAAACTAAATGTAAAAAAATCATAAGTCTAGATGGAATTCTCCCAACAATTTTGAAGAAATTCAAGGGTGACATTGTGAAACTATGGCCATTCTCCAAAAAGTAATTACCAAGAGCTACTACAGCAGAGGATTGTCAATATAGTTCCTATCTATATGACATTTTCCAACAATAGGCTGTAGAGCTGTCAAACTTCCATCCAAGGACACAAAACCTTGCATAAAAAAGGAAGACTTTGGATACTTAAGCAAGCGTAGTTTCCTGGGAATAAGGAATAGTCTGTTCCTGGCATGGAAAACCTAAGTTAGATAATTTACTCAAATATTTTTTTGGACAATTAATTCAAAGGCAAAAAAATAAATAAATAAATAACAAAAGGTGGTATTATAATTAAACTTTCCAAAAAAGAGGACTCTGATAACTCTAAATTCTAAAGATTAATAAAATAAGGGATAATTTTATAGGAGCTTAAATGTGGTAGAAAATCATAAAAGCAGGGCTGGTGCTGTGGTGTAGTGGGTAAAAACACTGCCTGCAGTGCCAGCATCCCATATGGGTACCAGTACAAGTCCTGGCTGCTCCACTTCTGATCCAGCTCTCTGCTGTGGACTGAGAAAGCAGAAGAAGATGGCTCAAGTTCTTGGGCCCCTGTATCCACATGGGAGATCCAGAAGAAGCTTCTGGCTCCTGGCTTTGGATTAGCACAGCTGTGGCCATTGTGGCCATTGAGGAGTGAACCAGCACATGAAAGACCTCTCTCTCTCTCTCTCTCTCTCTCCCTCTCTCTCTGTCTCTCTCTCTGCCTCTTTGAAAGTTGCCTTTCAAATAAATAAATAAGTCCTTGTTAAAAAAAAAAAGAAAGAAAGAAAATTACACGAGCATGAGCAATGTTCTCATGTTAATAGGTAAACAAAAGTCTCTACCTGGGTATTCCAGAAACCCAAAAACTCTTCATATCATAAGGTAATTGATTATCTTTTTATATATGCCTATTGCTCCTTCTTCTTATTGTCTTGGTTATTGAATCTGTTTAGAATAGAATTCTATTATGACATAACTTGGATTATATCTCTTTCCTGATTAAACCCTTTAATATTTCCTCACAGTTGGCAGGATTATTTCACATGCAAATTATTTCACCTGCAAATTATTTCACATGGCATGAAAAAAAGCCTTCCGCATTTGAACTCTCCATTTATTAGCATATCACCTGCCAATATTCTCCATTATTGATATAGTTGTTTTTTGATAAATGTTCTAATTTATTTTTCTTTCTCTCTAGCAAACTGGGATTTAAAGACTGAAATATGCAGCAAAATAAATATGTTAGCATTTATTTGATATAATAAAAGTGTCCCAAAATTTAGGAATAAATTAAAACTCAGCTACATGAAAATGCAGTTTATTAAGGCTGTGTGACTCTCCTCTTTCTTGGCTTATAGATATAGGCTAGAGGGTAGGAAAGAATGGGAATGCAAGACAACAACTACTATTTGTAGCATGCTTTTATATAAGGGGACTTAAGAAAGTTCATGGAACAGTGGAATTAAAAGATAAAAATTACAATATAAACCTTATCCCCCAATATACGCTCCATGAATTTCAAGACACAAATTTTTAAGTCATGATACTAGGCACTTAGCTTATCCCTAAAGATCTGAAGTTCATGTAATTGTAATCATGCCAATTTAGTTTTTTGGCTGTTTGTTTATTTATGTATTTTTACATTATTAGCTGAAAAAAATGGATGCTGTTTAAAGATGTTTTACGATTAGGAATAGGGGCCGGTGCCTAGCTCATTAGGCTAATCCTCCACCTGTGGTGCCGGCACACCGGGTTCTAGTCCTGGTCGGGGCACTAGATTCTGTCCTGGTTGCCCCTCTTCCAGGCCAGCTCTCTGCTGTGGCCAGGGAGTACAGTGGAGGATGGCCCAAGTGTTTGGGCCCTGCACCCCATGGGAGACCAGGAGAAGCACCAGGTGATCAGCGTGGTGCGCTGGCTGCAGCGCGCAGGCCACAGCCACTAGGGGGTGAACCAACGGCAAAAGGAAAACTTTTCCCTCTGTATCTCTCTCACTGTCCACTCTGCCTGTCAAAAAATTAAAAAAAAAAAAAAAAAGATTAGGAATAGGGCCGGTGCTGTGGTGCAGTGGGTTAAAGCCCCAGCCTGCAGCACCAACATCCCATATGGGCGCCAGTTCTAGTCGGCTATTCCTCCTTCAATCCAGCTGTCTGCTATGACCTGGGAAAGCAGTAGAAGATGGCCCAACCTCTTGGGCCCCTGCACCCATGAAGGAGACTTGGAAGAAGCTCCTGGCTCCTGCCTTCAGATCAGCTCAGTTCTGGCTGTTGCAGTCATTTGGGTAGTGAATCAGCAGAATGGAAGACATTTCTCTCTCTCTCTCTCTTTGGCTCTAATTCTCTCTGTAAATCCTCTTTCAAATTAATAAATTAATTCTTAAAAAAATATTAGGAATAAAAAAGGAATTCATAAGATGCTAAATCAGGACTGCAGGGGGTATGCACAATAATTTCCCATGACAACTCTCACTAAATTGTCATTATTTCTTCTGCTAAATCTTTGGATTACTTTCTTTTTTAAAAAAGACATTTATATATTTGAAAGGCAAAGAAAGAGAGAGAGAGAGAAAGAGAGAGGTCTTCTTTCAACTGGTTCACTCCTCAAATGGCTGAAACAACCAAGGGTAGGCCAGGCCAAAGCCAGGAGCCAGGAGATTCTTCTGGGTCTCCCATGTGGGTGAAAGGGCACACGCACTTGAGTCATCTTCTACTGCTTTCCCAGGTATAGTAGCAGCGAATTGGATCAGTAGTGGAACAGCCAGAAATCAAACCAGTGCCCATATGGGATGCCAAGACTGTAGGCAGCGGCTTAAGCTGCTGCACCACAATGCTGGCTCCAGGACTGCTTTGTCAAAACACTTTCCTAATTAGAAAATATGATTGATCTTTGACTTCCAGGAGGTCAGAAAGCAAAATGCATCCAAAGTCTGTACTCTTGAATGGTTCACTTTGTCTGTCACTGACCACTTCTACCTCTTGGTAGTCATTGCTATGTTTAAAAGATTTATTTATTTATTTGAAATGTGCAGTTAAAGAGAGGGAGAAATAGAGGTAAAAAGAGATCTTCTACTAGCTGGTTCACTCTCCAACCATTTGGCTGGACCAGACCAGAATCCAGAAGACTAGCCTCCATCTGTGTCTCCCACACAGGTGACAGGGACTGAAGCACTTAGGCCATCTTTCACTGCTTTCCAAGGCACATTAGCAGCAGCTAGGTCAGAAGTGGAGCCACCAGGACTCAAACCAGTTCTCTTACAGAGTGTGGCATCATGGGTGGGTGCTTAACTCACTTTGCCAATAACCTGGCCCAAGTAGCCACTGGTTTGATTGTGCATTGTCTTCAGCGTTATACTGTTAAAATGAAGTTTCATCTTCTGTTATAGTTCTTCAAAGAAATGCTTTGGATCTTGACACCAATTGCATAACATTTCCATTGAAAACTATTCTTTTCTAAAGCTGACCTGGGTGTTACAGTTTTGATGCCCACAGAGCAGAAAGTTTACAACAATTTTTTGGTTAACATTGTGTAAAATGAAGTAATTGAAATGTCTACGGTGTTTTTGCTGTTAACTGTTGGTGCTCCTCAGTTAGAGCATGATCAAGATTAAATTTTTTCCTACACATTGATGTGGATGGTCTGCCACAACAGGCTTCATCTTCCACATCATCTTGTCCCTTCTTGGGGGGACAATTATTATTTAAAATTGTTATCCAATTTAAAATTGATGAAATTTGGGAAAGAATTGCCCCCTGTAAACTTTTCATAAAAAAACAATTATTTCACCATTCCTCCAACCAAATTTAGCCATAAATTTCATGTTTATTCCTGCTTCAATTTTTAGCAGAATTCATGCTACTCTTACAGGGAGTCTTTCGCAGGATCTGGGTCTGGGTGATATATGAAGACAGACTTCATGCAGGATATTCCTTTCTAGGGCTTTTCTTTCTGACAATCCTTTAAAGCAAATCCATTAGCTTCTGGTATGGGGCAATCAAGTGAGTCAAGGGAGAGTCTCCTCCTTCTGTATCTTAGGACGTGACCATAATTGGAAAGCTCATTGGATAATTCACCATTCTGGGCATTAAAAATGGGCATACAAAACTATTCTGGCTGAGGGAACATGACAGAAAGTCAAGGTAGTGTCCACGTATTTTGTCTTTCTTTTTAAAAAGAAGCATGAGAAGAAGCTGCGTTTTTCCACCATTGGGTTGGCCATCACTATGTCATGGTTGGAGCAGAGGGAGTCATCCTAGGACAGTGAGAAGAGACAGCATAAGAGGATGCACCAGCACGCTAAGTAAGACAGGATGGAAATGTAGAAAGAACCTAGACAACTAACTGTGCACCTAAAAGGAAACCTGTTCCAGTGAAATGGACACTATGAGAAACAATGATTTCATCAGCCTTTGTCCTGTCAAGGAACAACTTACTACTTTATTCCTTTTAGTATTTTTTGTTCTACTTAATACCATTAGTTGAACTCTTTAATTAACACAAAATTATTCTTAGGTATTTAAATTTAACTGAAAAGTGATCTCTGTTAAATATTAAGAGTGGGAATAAAAGAGGGAGGAGATGTACAGTTTGGCACATGCTCAATCGGACTTGCCCCAGATGGCAGTTAGAAATGTGCCCAAAGTCAAACAGGAACAGTTTCGCATCCACTGTTGGAAGACAGGCTTCCAGCCCCTGCTCTGTTCTTTTCTCATGCACTTTTTAGTCCACACACAAATATAATGAAGCTTCTCCTATCTAAATTAGATTACATACAGTCTTTCACATACAACTAGTAAAAAATCTATTTTTCTAGTTACCAGGACTCCTTGGATATGTAGCGTTAAGTAAGTTTTCTGTATATGGAATAAAATTATGTTGGGCCATGCTGTTATTGTAACCTCTTTTTAAGCCTTTAGGTGCTCTGGATTAATGAGTGTCTTCCTTGTGGGTCTAGACACAAGGCATGTGGTAATTGCCTCAGAATATCTCCATAGTAACCAGCAGGCACTAAGAACACTTCACTGAAGCATGGAGTTTAAGAGTAAGCATAGAGCTCCAAATCTGATTTTCCCCAATTACATGTTTGCATGTTCTCCTTATTTGTACACATACACATGTAATCCAAGTGTACCTATCTTTTTCTTTTCTGTTTTTAAGTGAGAATCTATGACAAATGGTCCAAAGCTGAGAGGCGTAGTGTTAAATAGATTGGGCACCTCTGCAGCATTTAACACCAGCGTCTGTAAGTTTGTGGTCTTTGTGTTTGGAAATCGCACATGTTCTTGGTGATGGTTTCTCCAGGCATCCTCACGCTCATACAAAGTGTCGCGATCAGAGGTGATAATGGTGGCTGAGTTAACTTGTTCCTCCTGTTTAAACTGATAGCAAAATGCAATCTCACCACTGAAGTCCAATTTTTCTTGACTTCCATTCATCTCAGGACCCTAGTTGTGCTGTATTCTATCTTCTCATCCTCTCTAGAAGCCAGACATATTTTTTTCATCTCTACAATCATTGTCTTCAGGGCATCTTCATTCCTTATCCAGATTATTTCAACAACTTCCTAACTATCTTTCCTATTTCCAAAGAAGTTTCCATACTGAAACATACTATATCTAAAGCACAATTTTAATACCAAAATTTTTCTGCTTTAAATCATTCCATGGGTTTTCACTTTCTTGAATATTGAAGTCAGCCTCCTACAACCAATTTATAAAATGCTGTATAATCTGTAGTGAACCCAACTCTCTCATCTTTCCTCACTGTATGATCTCTCTCAAAATCAGATTGAAGTACTAACACTTTCTTGAATTTAGTCATGCCCTCTCTTGTCTGTACTGGTTGTCCCTTGGGTCCAGTTCATATCCTCTTCCTAATACGTGGATGACCGCTGATCGAGCCCTTATGTCTGCTCTTGGATGTCACTGTTGCAGAAATCGTCCTTAATCCTCTAGGACTGGAGTGGCTGCTTCTCAAAGGGATACCAAAACTATCCTGACTACACCTTATCCCAGCATTCATTCATCTCTGTATTATACACATATTTCCAACAAAGTTTGTCAGGTTTACCAGTTCTCAAACAGTATACATAGGGTCTGGATTATAATAAAAAAATCTGTAAAATTTTTGTCTAATAAATTAATTTTTTACAGAGAAGAGAACTGTAGCTCCATATGACCAAAGGCCTTGCTTGAAGTCTCTCACCAAGTAAATTAATGGTAAATTTGAGACTTGAGCCCTTCTCCCTTCCCCTTCCAACTTCTTCCTGCCTCTCTTCTCATTTCTTACTCCGGACTGCTTCATCCACATGGCTAGCCAATTACATGGTGATGATTCACAAATGTACATTTTCAGCCCACAGTTATCTTCAGGGTCCCACAGTCACATCCAGTGGTCAACATTTCCTCTTGGGAGGACTTTAGTCAAGTCTAATACCATTGGGCTGATTCAGTCTCTGCATTCAAAGTCTCAATAACAAAGGAAGTCTGGCTGGCGCCGTGGCTTAACAGGCTAATCCTCCGCCTTGCGGCGCCTGCACACCGGGTTCTAGTCCCGGTTGGGGTGCCGGATTCTGTCCCGGTTGCCCCTCTTCCAGGCCAGCCCTCTGCTGTGGCCCAGGAGTACAGTGGAAGATGGCCCAAGTGCTTGGGCCCTGCACCCCATGGGAGACCAGGAAAAAGCACCTAGCACCTGGCTCCTGCCATCGGATGAGTGCGGTGCGCTGGCCGCACTGCGCCATCCGCGGCAGCCATTGGAAGGTGAACCAACGGCAAAAGGAAGACCTTTCTCTCTGTCTCTCTCTCTCTCACTGTCCACTCTGCCTGTCAAAAAAAAAAAAAAAAAAACAACACAAAGGAAGTCTGATTGGCCTGATGTGGTTCAGGCGACTGTTCTGTTTCCAGTTTGTTATTTGCTGGGAAGATAATTCAGAGAAAACTCAGAGAGGTTCAATTCTACCAAGAGGGTCAGATAAGAATGGCTAAGGAAGTTGAACACAAAGAGAATGTCTGTTACAGAATTCTCAACATCATTCCTCCACTTCTGGATGCAGGAAGCCAGTTAATCAGTTCAAAGCATCCTCCTGTCCTTGGCTGGAAGATGTCCCTGACTTTGGATATAAACATCTTATGTTCCCATTTAGACTCCTCCACAAGAACTGGACTCTCAACATTCTTTTTTGTTTGCTTTCAGTTCAGCCCCTTTGTAGCAAATCTTGACTCCAGAACTCTGAAGGATAATAAAATTCAAGATCATAGCTTGAAAATAGAGTGTGCATCTGGTGTGGATTGTTGTTTTGGTTTAATTAGGACTTGCTGTTTCCTGAATTCTTATAATCTCATTGGATGAATTGTATTGGTTACTTGCTCTGCAGGCTTTGAACATGTGGCACTTATCAGGGAAAATGACTCCCCACTTTTCCTTTGAAAAACATCCTCTGGAGCATAAAAGGAAAGGCCAAATGTGTTTGGGTTTTGTGCCTATATATAGAATTGCCAATATGTGATAGATTTTTACTAGTCTGATGGAGAAAAGGCACTTCTCTAATATGCACAGGGCACATTCAATTCAGCATATCCTAATGTGCACCCACATGTGCAAGGAACAGTGGAAGTTATAAACATAAGTAAAAGCATCTTCCTCTCCCAGGATTTTTCAAACCAATTCGGGAGACAGATCCACTGACAAGTAACTACAATACAAGGCAGACAATAATAAGAGCTATAATAAAGATAATTACCCCTTTCACTTGTTTATCCAAGTTCAGTTTGCAGAGAATGTCCACATATATTACCTCATTGGATCTTCGCAATGGCCCTATGAGACGGGTGTTATTATCTTTATTTTAGACTCATGGATAACCAAGGCTCAGAGACAGACAATCTCTTGACCATGTTCCCATGCTGGTAATTGGTACACAGATCTTTAAAATCCAGTCTAGTACAAAGGAAGGGCAGAGGAGCCAGACATTAACTTCAGCAGAAGCCATGCAAGACAGCCTCATGGAGGAGGGGTTGTTTAAGTTGGGCTGCTTCCTTCTGGAATAGATGTGGAAAAGGAAAAGATCTCCAGAGAAAGACATGAGTAAAGAAATCTGTGGAGGTGGGAGGACAGCAAGTAGTTATCTATGGTCTTCCAGTCGGTACCATCAAAACTCATGAAGCAAATATAAAGTGAACACTGTATTATGCACTTTGTGTGATTCAAAAGAAAACAGCTTTTGTCCTCAAGGATCATTTAGCCTGGGGAAAAACAGAAACACAAAATGAACGCTGCTCAGGATACTGAAGTCCTAACCCTACTGTGAGGTGCACGCAACTGCAATAGAGGAGTGGGTCTTTGTTTTAGTTATTTATAGTGTATATTATTGGTATGTAGATTGATTGCAGGGAAGGCTGTCTTTTTTTAAAAGTATAGGCAGATTAAACTGCTCTAAAGAAATAATTGGTTTCTGGAGACATCAGACATTGAGTTGGGCCGTTAAGCTCTGAGTGTGCCAGGGCCCCATGTTCTGTGCCCAGTGAGAGTTCTCAGGCTAGGGCATGGGGGAGTGATGCTGCCTAGCAATGCTTATTGGGCTTGAAGAAGGATTGATGAATTTAAAGAAAATGAGGGGTGCTTTCTGTGTGAGGTGCTGAACTGCGCTGACTCAGCCCATCCTGAAATAAATGAACCTCTTAGAAGAAAGGGGAGGATTAAGCCTCTGGAACCAAGAAGTGTAGAAATTGGATACTGATGGAGTCTAATGTGCTCCTGGCAGGATGCTGGTGCATGAAACAGGATTTCATTCAATCCTTACATAAATTTCCAAGTAGATCAAAAACGGGAATCATAAAAGCATTTGCAGATAGTGCATACTTTTAAGGGATTAAATAACCTACTCAAAGTCATGTTATTAACCTGTGGCCAAGCTGGAATTCAAAATCAAGTCCATTTGGTTTCTAAATTCAAGCCAACTAGGTATTCACAGTGCAACCATTCTATATCGACCAATGCACAGTTCATTAGCTTACTAAATAGTGTAGCAGAGATATTTTGTTCAGATTCACTGGGTTTGGGATATTACAGAATGTTGTAATCAGGCCGGCGCTGAGGCTCACTAGGCTAATCCTCCACCTACAGCACCGGTACTCCAGGTTCTAGTCCCAGTTGGGGCACTGGATTCTGTCCCGGTTGCTCCTCTTCCAGTCTAGCTCTCTGCTGTGGCCCAGGAAGGCAGTGGAGGATGGCCCAAGCGCTTGGGCCCTGCACCTGCATAGGAGACTAGGAGGAAGCACCTGGCTCCTGGCTTCGGATTGGCGCAGTGCCAGCCATAGTGGCATTTGGGGAATGAACCAATGGAAAGAAGACCTTTCTCTCTGTCTCTCCCACTAATTCTGCCTTGTAATCAAATTTGGAAACTGTGTGTGTGTGTATGTGAGTGCATTGTATGTGTGTGTGAATTTGTGTGTGTATGAGTGTGGGGGTGGTAGTGTCTGGAGGTATATGTTTACATTAAGAAGGATTTTATTTTATAATTTTATTTATATAAGGTGAACAAATTTCATGTGCTGCATTTATGCAGATTTGAGAGCATAATGGCATTTTCAACCCTACCCTCCCTCTCACTCACACCCCACCCAATAAATAATCACAAGAGCATAAAAGATAATAAGAACATATTCATGATCTGATGGAGAGTGGCCTGAGGAGAATAAAAGAGTGTGAGAAGCGGGAGGAGGAAACTTCTCCAGCAAAGTTTTGAAGGCGGTTCAAGTGGCAAACCAGGGGCACAGTGAAAGGGAAGCTGCTACAGTTTTAACATGATGTTGCCACCAGCCCCCGACCCCCCAAGCTCACCCGACTTTTCAACCCTGAAGTCCTAGAGGCTGGAGGTATGCTCCAATTGTGGTGTGAGGAAGTGGACCTAGTGGGAGGTCTTAGGGTCATGGGGCTCTCTTTATTCTTGTGATCTTTCCTCTGTCAATGGTCTCCAGTCCACTGCTCTCATCAGGTATCAGTGCAATGGAGTTGCTTGAGCTTGGACTGCGACCCTCTATATCCACGAGACAAAATAAACCTTTCATTATACCTTTTCTTAGCTATTTCATAGCAGTAATGAAAAGCTGAGTAACACCAGAGAGGCATGACATTATGGGGACTTCCAGTGTGTGCCTGCAGCAAAGTTGTTGTCATGGTGCTCTTCATCTCATTGTCACCATTCACTATTTTACAGATATTGATGCATTTGTAATGGACAATAAGCTGTACATATTTAAAATGTATAAATAGATGAGTTTGACTTATACCTCTGAAACCAACACCCCAAGTGTGAGAATAAACATTCCCATCAACCACCTGAGTTTTTTTCTTGTGCCCCTTTGTAATTTCTCCCTCTCACCCTGCCAATACCCCACCCTCTACAGGCAAACATGGGTTGGCTTTCTGCTACTGTAGATGTGCTTGCATTCTGAATGTTTTATACAGATGGAATCATCTTGTTCCTAGCAGAATTATTTTGAGATCAGTGCATGCGGTCACAGGCACCAATAGTTTATTCTCTTTCTATTGCAGAAAAACAATACGTTATACGGATATGCCACAATTTGATTATCCATTCACCTCCTGAGAGGCACTTGGGTCATTTTAGTTTTTGTTATTATTAAAACTGACATGGACATATTGATGCACTAGTTTTTGTCTAGACAAAAGTTTTGAATTTCCTTGGATGAATACCTGAGAATGAAATGAGTGGAATATATGGTAGGTGTATCTTTAATGTTTTAGAAAACTGGCAATTTTTTTCCAAAGTGGTTGTACCATTTTATACTTCCACCAGCCATGTTCCAGTTCTTCTACTTCCTCCCAAACACATTATATGAACAGCTTGAAAACACATGATATGAATGTCCTAATGGTTGAGCAATGGAATCTCACCTGGTTCTAATCTCACCTGGTTCTAAACAAGTTTCACGTGCTTATTCACGTGCTTATTTGCCATTCATGCATATTTTGTGGTAAAATTTTGCTAATGTATTTTCTTCCACACTTCCTTTTCTTCCTTGAGTTTTTTATGTGTTGAGTACAAGACCATTATTAAATATTTTACCTGCAAATATTTTTATACTGTAGCTTATCTTTCAGTCTCATAAATTTAATATGTGTCTTGAAGTAATTTTTTCATACTTATTATGCCGAATTATCAATTGTTTTATGGGTTGTGCTTTTAAAAAACATTTATTTATGGGTCTGATGTTGTGGCATAGCAGGTAAAGCTGCAGCCCATAATACCGGCATCCCGTATGGGTGTTGGTTCAGTCCTGGCTGCTCCGCTTCCCATCCGGGTCCCTGCTAATGCACCTGCGAAAGAAGCAGAGGATGGCTCAAGTGCTTGGGCTTTTGCTAAGCACATAGTAAACCCTAATGAAGCTACTGGTTCTTGACTTTGGATCAGCCCAGCTCCAGCCATTTGTGGAGTGAACCAGCTGATGGAAAATCTCTATTTCTTTCTCTCTCTCTCTCTCTCTTTCTCTCTCTCTCTGACTCTACCTTTCAAATAAACAAACCAAACTTTAAAAATCTTTAATATCCTTTTTTAAAAAAGATTTCGTAATTTGCAAAGCAGAGAGAGAGAATTTTCCATCTACTGGTTTACTCTCCAAATGCTGGCAACAGCCAGGGCTGGGACAAGCCAAAATCAGGACCCAGGAACTCCATCCTAGTTGCTTCCAAATGGGTGGCAGGGGACCAAACATTTGAGCTGCCATCTGCCTGCCTTCTTGGATGCATTAATAAGAAGCTGGATCAGAAGCAGAGTTACTGGATTTGAATTGGTACACCAATACGGGATGTTTCACAACAAACAGAAGCTTGTTTTTTGGTGCAATACCTAAGAAATCTTTGCCTGATCCAAGTCACAATGATTTTTTTCAATCTTCTTTTTAACATTTATAGTTTCAGTTTTACATTTAGGTATAAACTCTACTTAGAGTTAATTTTTCATATATTGTAAGCTGTGGACCAAGGTTCATTTTCTCCGCATATGGATAACCAATTGTCCAGCAGAATTTATAGAAAAGACTACCTTTTTTCATTTGAATTACTTTTTTTTCTTTTTTAGTTTTGACAGACAGAGTGGACAGTGAGAGAGAGAGAGACAGAGAAAAAGGTCTTCCTTTTCTGTTGGCTCACCCCCCCACACACACACACAATGGCCGCTGTGGCTGGCATGCTGCGGCCAGCGCACCGCGCTGATCCGAAGCCAGGAGCCAGGTGCTTCTCCTGGTCTCCCATGTGGGTGCAGAGCCCAAGGACTTGGGCCATCCTCCACTGCACTCCCGGGCCACAGCCGAGAGCTGGACGGGAAGAGGAGCTACCAGGACAGAATCCGGTGCCCCAACCAGGACTAGAACCCGATGTGCCAGCTCCACAGGCTGAGGATTAGCCTGTTGAGCCACAGTGCCGGCCTTTTGAATTACTTTTGCAAGTTTGTAAAAAAAAATTTTTGGACTCTGCTTCACTGATCTATTTGTCTACATTTTCATCAATATTACTTTGTCTTAAATTCAGGTAAAATGAGTTTTCCAACTTTGTCTTCTTCATAGCTGAATTAGCTCATCCAGGTCCTTTGAACTTACATATAAATTTTAAAATCAACTTGACAATCTTTACAAAAACACATGCTGGGACTTGAATAGAATCTATACATCATTTTGAGGAGAGTTGACTTCTTTTAAGAACTTTTATTTTAAATTAATTACAGGTTCACAAGTAATTACAAAGATAGTATACAGAGGTCTCAGGAGCCCCTCAATCTCTTTACTCCAATGTTTATGAACTTTCTAAATCATTGTAAAATATCAAAGTTAGGATTTTGCATTGATACAATGTACATGTGTAGTCCTATTTTTTTTTTTTATCACAGGTAGTCTTGTATATCCACTACCACAAACCAAAATACAAGCCTGTCTGTCAACACAGAGATAGCCCTCCTGCCACTCCCTTACCTCCTTTACCTTCCTGGTCCTTCCCAGCCTTTGGCCACTGCTCACATTTTCCATCTCTACAATAGTTTTGTTTTGAAATGTTATGTAAATGGATAAGCACCATATGTGACCTCTTGCGATTGGTGTTTTATGTTCAGCATAATGCTTCTGAGACCCATGCAAATGTCTTATGTATCAATAAGTTATTGATTTTTATTGCTGAGTAGTGTTCTTAGTATATTTACACATTTTTCTATTGAAAGAGTATTTTGCTTGTTTCTAGTTTTGAGCCATTATAAATAAAATTGCTATTAACAATTATATATAGTTTTATGCACCCATAAATTCTAATTTCTCTGGAATAAATGACCAGGGTTATAATATCTGGGTTGCATAATAAGTTTTAATTTGAAAAGAAATTTCAGGGGCTGGTGCTGTGGCGTAGCAGGTAGAGCCGCCACCTGCAGTGCCAGCATCCCATATGGGCACCGGTTCTAGTCCCGGCTGCTTCTCTTCTGATCCAGCTCTCTGCTGTGGTCTGGGAAAGTAGTAGAAGATGTCTCAAGTCCTTGGGCCCCTGCACCCAAGTGGAAAGACCCGGAGAAAGCTCTTGGCTCCTATCTTCAGATTGGCGCAGCTCTGGCCATTGTGGCCATCTGGGGGAGTGAACCAGTGGATGGAAGATCTCTTTCTTTCTCTGCCTCTCCTTCCTCCTCTGTGTGACTCTGACTTTTGAATAAATGAATAAACCTTTTTAAAAAAAGAAAAGAAATTGTTAAATTCTTTTCTTGGGTGGCTGTGATATTTGCAATTCTTATAAGCAATGTAAAAACCCAGTTTCTTCACATCCATATTAGCATTTTACCTTTTTTCTCATTTTAACTATTTTAATCAGTGTGTAGGAAATTGACATCATAATAATATTGATTTTGCAATCTATCAATTCATTTATTGAATCTTCTTTAATTTCTTTCAGTGATTTTTTTCTGGTTTTCAGTGTGTAAGAATTGAATATCTTCTGTTCACATTCTTGTCATTTCACACTGTGCTTCTATTGTAAAATCATTTTAAATTTCAATTTCCAAATTGTTTATTGGTAATATAGAGAAATACACTTGACTTTTGTATATTGCTTTTGTAACCTGCTAACCTGTTAAACTCAATTATTAGCTCTAATTTATTGTAGATTTTATTGGATTTCTTCAAAGGCTATCATATTATGTATAAACAACAACAATTTTACTTCTTCTCCTCCAACCTGAATCTGTTTATTATTATTATTATTATTATTATTATTATTACGCTGGCTAGCATTTCTAGTACAATGAAGAACAAAAGTAGTTGATGGCTTGCATCCATCCCTTGTTGCTCTTTCTTTTGTTGATCATTTATTATTTTCCTGTTAGGTATTCATTGTAAAGTTTTGTGAGAGATTTGCAGAGATTCTCTCTGCTACTTTAGTGATGAGAGTTTTATTAGAAAAAATACTAATTTGGGCAAGTATTTTTCTCCATTATTGAGGTGACTATATTTCTGATAGTGTATTTAAATGTTGAATTAAATTCAGAGTCATGTTGGCCTCATAAATGAGTTGCAGTGTATTTAGAAGAATTTAGGATACAGACTACTACTGCCCTATGTGACTGGAAGAAGTTACCATTGAAGTCATATGGCTCTGAAGTTTCCTTTTTGAGGAGGTATATAATTATAAATTTTATTTCTTTAACAGATATAAAATAATTCAGGTTATGTTTCTTCTTTAGTGAACTTTGGTAATTTGTATCTCCTCAAAAATTGGTCTTATTTCTTTTATGTTATCAAAATTTGGCTTTCAGTTACTCGTAATATCCCCATTATCCTTTTAATGTCTACGGAGTTTGCCAAGGCATTACCTTCCTGATATTAGCAATGCATGCCTTCCTTTTTCTCCTGATCAATCTGAGTGCAATTTTACTGATGCTCCTAAAAGAAGAGCTTTTGCTTTCTTTGATTTGCCCTATTGCTTCTCTGTTTTTCTTTCAATAATTTCTTTCTGATTTATGCATCTTTTTCCGCTTATTTTTCCTTTCATAGTTTACCTTTACAAGTCTTGCTTTGCTATTTTTTATTTTCATTAATTTCAAAATGCTTTCTAATATCTATTTTGTTTCTTATTTTACATGTAGGTTATTTCTAAGAATGTTATTTCATTTCCAAAGACTTGGAATTTTCCACATAACTTTCTGTTACTGGCTTTAATTTAACTCATTTGTATTAGAGTACATATTTTGGATGGTTCAAACCCTTTAAATTTTATTGAAGCTTGTTTTATGGCTCAGAATATGTGTAAATAGTCCATGTGCACCTGAAAGTATTTGCATCCAGTTTTTGGGTGGAAAGTTCTATAAATGACCATCAGATCAAGTTGATTGATATTGTTCAAGTCTTCCATATTCTTACTGATTTTCTACCTTACTTGTACTACCAATTCTTTAAATCTCTAACTATATTTGTGGGTTCTTCTATTTTTCATTTTCAGTTCTATCCATTACTGAAAATCTTCACTTACTTTACAAGCTGCATAAATATCATTTTATGTTATATTTAACATCGACTTTTATGATGAAATGGAACTTTGCATCTCTAGTAATGCTCTTTGCTTTGAATTCCACTCTGTCTCACATTAATATAGCCACTCAGGTTTTCCCTTTGATCAGAGTTCATATGGTACATGTTTATACGTTCTTTTACTTTTCGTCTATTCAAGTCATCATATTTAAAGTGAATTTCTTATAGGGAACATATAGTTGATTCATTTTCATGATTTGCTTCGTTTTTTTTTTTTAGTTACTGAGTTTATTGCTTAATTTTATCACAATAGCAGAGCAAGATAATCTTTCACTGAATATTATACAATGACAGTGTAAGTGCAACCATGACATAATCACTCTACCTTCATAGAGATACTAAGTTACCTCTCCATAGTAGTTAACCCATTGGCAGTTTCTTGTGTATTCTTTTTTAAAACATTTTATTGAAGGTATACAAATTTCATGCATTTCATATATACAGATTTATGAACACGGTGATACTTCCCACCCTACCCTCCCTTCAGCCCACACTCCCACCCTTCTTCCTTCTCCTCTCCTATTGCCACCCTTAATTTTTACCATGATATATTTTCAGTTTACTTTATATTCATAAGACTAATCCTACACTAAGTAAATAATTAAACAAATAGTAAGAATAAAATGAAATGGCATACTTCAATTAATTTATAGTCACAAGCTTAATCTGCCACTAAATATAAATTAAGTGGGGCTGGTGTCATGGAATAGTGTGTTAAGCAGCCACTTCCAATGTTGGTTCAAATCCCACTTGCTATATTTCTGATCTAGTTCCATGACAAGGAAAAGCAGCAAATGATGGTTCAAGTACTTGAGCCCCTGGACCCATGTGGGAGATCTGGATGAAACTCTTGGCACCTGGCTTCAGCCTGGCCTAGCCCTGACCATTGCAGCCAGTTGGTCATTTTGTGCCAGTACCAGCCTGCTTTGAATATGTCTTGAAATCTGGTATTGTGATGCATCTGGCTTTGTTTTTGTTATTTAAGTTTATGTTAGCTATTGAGGGTCTCTTGTGTTTCCATATGAATTTTAGCATTGTTTTTCTAGATCTGAGAAGAATTTCCTTGGTATTTTTATTGGGACCACATTGTATCTGTAAATTGCTTTGGGTAGTATGGATAAATTTTGATGATATTAATTCTTCCAATCTGTGATATGTAAGATTTTTCCCTTTTTTGTATATTTTTCTATTTCTTTCTGTAATGTTTTATAATTTTCATTATAGAGATATTTCACATCCTTGGTTAAATTTATTCAAAGGTATTTACATTTTTTGTAGCTATTGCAAATGGTACTGATATTACAAATTCTTTATCAGCCAGCACATTGTTTGTACAAAGGCTATTGATTTTTGTGTGTTGATTTTATATCCTGCAACTTTACCAAACTCTTTAATGCAATTTTTTGTTTCCTTTCTATATAGGATCATGTCATCTGCAGACAGGAATAATTTGACTTCCTCCTTTCCAATTTGTATTTCTCTGATTTCTTTTTCTTACCTAAAGACTCAGACTATAACGAATAGGAATGATAATTAGCTTTTCCCCATTCAGTGTGTTAATGGCTGTGTGTTTGTCATATATAGCCTTGATTGTGTTGAGGAATGTTCCTTTTATACCCAATTTGCTTAAGGTTTCTATCATGAAAGATGTTGTATATTATCAAATGCTTTCTCTGCATCTAAGAAATAAGCATATGGTTTTTATTTTCAATTTTTAATGTGATCTATCACATTTATTGATTTACCTATGTTGAACTATCCCTTCATCCCAGGGATAAATCCCACCTGGTCCAACTGAATGATCTGTTTGATTTGTTGTTGGATTCAATTAGCTAGCATTTTGTTGAGGATTTTTGCCTCTATGTTCTTCAGGGACAATAACTCTATTTTCTGGTTTTGAAATTAAGGTGATGCTGGCTTCATAGAAGGAGTTTGTGGGGAGGATCCCCTCCCTTTCAATTTTTCTGGTTAGTTTGAGAAGAATTGGAATTAGATCTTAAAAGTTTGGAAGAATTCAGCAGTGAGGCCATCTGGTTCTGGGTTTTTCTTTGTTGAGAGAGTCTCTTTTACTCAGTCTGTGTCTTGGTTATTGGTCTATTTAGGTATTCTATAGGTATTCTATTTAGGTATTCTATATCTTCTTGACTCAACTTTTATAGATTATACGTGTCCTGAAATCTACCAATCTTCCTAGATTTTCCAATGTGTGGGTATATAGCTGTTTGTAGTAACTCTTGATGATTCTTTTTATTTCTATGGTGTCTGTTATTACATTTCCTTTTGCATCTCTGGTTTTATTGATTTGGACTTTGTCTCTCTCTCTCTCTCTCTTTGGTCATTTAGACCAGTGTATCAATTTTGCTTATATTTCTCAAAAAAAGCTATTCATTTCTTCATTTCACTGATCATTGTATCATTTTCTTATTTTACTTTGCTTATTTTTCTTTAATTTTAATTATTACTTTCTTCCTCTAATTTGAAGTTTGGGTTGTTCTTATTTTTCAAGATCCTTGAGATGCATTGATATTTGATACCTTTCCAATTTCTTGTGGGCATTAATTACTATAAAATTCCTTCTTAAGACTGCATTTGCTGTATCCCATAAGTTTTGATATGTTGTGTTGTCATCTTCATTCATTTCTAAGAATTTATTATTTACCTTTTGATTTCTCTTATAACCTGTTCATTAAAGAGCAGGTTTGCAGTCTCCATGTGTTGCATATTTTCTAGAGTTTCTCATGTTGTTAATTTCCAACTTCATTCCATTTTGGTCAGAAAAGATACATGATCTGATTTCAATTATTTTTGGATTTGCTGTGACTTGTTTTATGGGATAGCATGTGGTCAATCCTAGAGAAAGTTCCTTGCTCTGATGAAAAGAATATATATTCTGTGGCCGTGGGGTGAAATGTTCTGTAGATATCAGTTAGGACCATTTGGTTCATAGTGCAGATTGGCTCTTTGTTGATTTTTGTCTAGTTGACAGTAGGATGTTGACATCTTCCATTATTGTATTGGAACATATGTCTCCTTTTAGATTTATTGACATTTGTTTTAATTGCTGGGTGGCCTAGCATTGGATACATTTATTATAGGCACATCTTCCTGTTGAATTGATTCCTTAATCATTACATAATGTCTTTCTTTGTCCCTTTTAATAGTTTTCGTGTTAAAGTCTCTTTTGTCTCATGTTAGGATAGCTATTCCTGCTTATTTTTGCGTTCATTAGCATGGACTATTTTTTCCATCCTTTCACTGTATGTATCTTTGGTGGTGAGGTGTGTTTCTTGTAGGCAGCAAATAGATGGGTCTTCTTTTCTTGATAAATGCTGCCATTCTGTTTCTTTTAGTTGGAGAATTTAGGCTACTCACACTAAAGGTTATTATTCATAAGTGATGACTCCACTTCCATTTTTCTGTAAATATTCCTATTGTTTACTTTGGATCTCCTTTGTACTTTTACTAGGGATTTTCTACCTTTACATTCTTTCATGGTGCTATATTTTTCTGTTTCTGTTTGCAGCACATACTTAAATAACTTTTGCATGACTGGCCAAGTGGTGACAAATTTCCAACTTCTGTTTGTTTTGGAGAGTCTTTATTTCACCCTCATTTATAAATGAAAGCCTCACAGGGTACAAAATTGTGGAATTCCAGAGTACCTTAAAGGAACTCCAATAGACTAACAGCACAGTTCTCATCAGAAACCCTACCAGCCGAGAGGGAATTGAGATGCACAGTACATGTCTTACATGAAGCAATTGTCAAATCAGAATACTGTGCCAAATCACTTTTAAAAAAATATTTCTTTATTTAAAAAGCAGAGATACAGACAGAAAGGGAATGAGAAAGAGAGAGAGAGAGAGAGAGGTTGACTTATTGATTTTCCATTCACTGGTTCAGTCTCCAAATGATTTCAACAAATGGAACAATTGGGATCTGAATCAGTGCTCATATGGGATGTTGGCATTGCAGGTGGTGGCTTAACCTGATGCACCACAACATCGGCCCTACCAAGTCACTTCTTAACAGCTGTGAAAAACTCCCACTTCTGAGTTTAATCTTAATCCACCGCATTTCATCTCCTTTATTGACTTATTATCTATAACTATGTGCTATTTTTAGATGGTTTCTTTAGGTTGGATAGCATAGATACCTAAATTATCAAAGTACACATACAAGTAACACCATACCTTTTCATGTATCACATGAGTCTTTGAACAATGTACTCCACTTCTCTCCCAATATTAGTGTTATTTTTATTTTGTATCATTAATATTTGTTATACTCTTTTCTACATTGCATTGCATTGCATTATTTAGAGAGAGTTCTGATGTTTTTCTTATTTTTGCTTCTCTGCATATGTGTCATCTATACCCTTGTGGATGTTTTTACATTTTCCTCTATGGCACTAATTTGAAGCAATTTGATAATGATGTGCAGAGGGGACTCCTGGCATCAGGTAAATCTGAAAAGAAGTTGTGCAGGATGAAATCTGCATGTGGCATAGGGAAGGTGACAGTAGTCAAGCAGAAACGAATGACAAATGCTGTCACCCATGACTTGCAGTGAGAAGTGACATGAGAATAAGATGAAAGAGGAAAACAGAAAAGGGAAAATGAAGAAAAATTGTTTCCCATCTTCAAAACAGAGAGACAGCAATGTTTTAGATTTCTGTTGTATAAAAATTGGAAAGTAAGAAAATGTCATAAATTATATACATTTCATATAAGAATTACTTTAGAACAAACAGTGTGATAATATAATAATATTTTGATACTTAAGATTTTCAATAAGAAAACAAGTCAGTTTTACTGGTTTACAAACATTCACTTCCCCAGAGGTTGTGGATTGTATCAAATTATTCCCTCAACTCTTTCTCCATGATAGTCTACCAATTTGTGAAGACAAACACATGTGGAAAAAATATTTCTTAGGATATCTTATTGACTGATATTGTAAGGTAATTTCAAGAGTCTAACAGTGCAGGTGTCATAGCTCAAAGACAGGATTTTAGTCCTTTTGCATCCCAACTGTATGTACTTGAGTAAGTCACCTAAATATTGAAGCCTTAGTTTCTTTAATTATAAAATGAATGCAATATAATTCATTATTGATAAGAAAGTGATTAGTGCACTTATTCAATTTATAAGCATAGCGCAAGGATCAGGTAGGATAATATTTGCAAAATACTTTGTCAGTTATAAAATACTATGGATATATTAATATTCATTTTTCCTAATAAATTAACAATGTAGTTTAAAGGGGAAGTGGAAATTTGTGAATCCACTAATGGACAGTCCTGGGAAACAAGTTTGTCAACAATGTACTGTGCATTGAGTGGGAGTGAAAACAGAATGGATTCCAGAATTTGTGATACTCCTAGAATGGCAGCTGGTGGGAGGAAATGAAGTGAAGGAATGGCAAATGTCTGAATTTATATCATACAACAGATATGTAACAAAAATAAAATAGAAAAAATTAAATTAGTACTAGAAAAGACTGCATCCAGCTGCTGCTTTCAGATGGCAATCTATATAAACCATTCCACAAATGGGTATAGTCTGATTTGCCAATGCAATTCACCCATTTCTGGTAAGAGCAGAGGAATGATATAGGCCAAGAGAATAGCACTCTCTTTGAAAAGTTTAATTTATTCTTACTCTCCAGATTACATATGAGGCTGGTTGTCTATGCAACCCACGCACAGAGAACAGCAATTTGTACTACAACCCAGAAGGAAATGAAATTGTGTCCTTAGGCCTGCAATATTATTGCAATGCGACATGTTTAAAAGTTTGACCCCTAGTGGATATATCAGGCATAAATCTATCACAAATTAAAAAAAAAAAAGATTTGATGAATGCCTATGTGTTGAGAAGATCTGCCTTGAAGCAATAACAGTATATCACTGTCTTTGTATACTGAAAGAGTTTCAGTGAAACTATTTGGTGAGACTGATTTTTCTGCAGTTCAGGCTTAGGACTCTCTGCAAGGCCAATATAAGATTTACCCACACTTGAATAATCTTCATGAAAGCTGCCTAAATCAAAATTACCCCAATTCCTCTGTGAAATTCTGGTGATTACCTATGACTCCTATTGAAATATCATGCTTACCAGGTACAAGAACACAGAATTGGGGAACAACTTCAAGTTTAGTCATTTATTTCTTGCCATTTGTATATGCGAAACACTGTTTTATACACTTTTCATATTTAACTCCTTTGACCATTACTCATTTAATCAATTCAATAACCTTTATTGAGTTCATACTAATATATGTGTCCTTACGCTTGCTATAAAATCATCCTTCTCTCAAGGAACTCACAGTAATTAAATGAGGTGGATAGATAACCTGATGCTTCACAATTACCTTTTCAAAAGTAATTATTAACCATGAAGACAGAAATACAGAATTACGAGGAGACACACCTGATTTGGGAAGTAGGGAGTAAGGGAAGTGTCAGGGAGAGCCTACAGAGATGTCACCGGTGCAGTGAGCCACTAGAGTGGATGGAATGGATTTGTGACTGTGACGTGGTGAGGAGGATGCTGCAGGGAGGCGGGAATGGGAACAGAGGCACAGAAGTGGTAGCCAGTATGAGATACAGCCAAGACATAATTATCTCAGTGTTGTTGGCATATAAATATTGATAAAAGACCTTGCAAGAGTTGAAGTTGAACACCAGGATAGGGTTAAATGATGGAATTCAGTCTTTGATCTGTTTAAACAATGGAAGTCCACTAAAGAATTTTATCAGGAGAATAAGTAGCCAAATTTACAATTTACGTATGAGAGGTCTTCAGAAAGTTGGCGAAAATGCATATTAAGAAAAAGCATGCTTGGGTTTTAAAATATTTCACACCAAAATAAATTTATCTTTTAATTCAAGTGTCCACTAATTTCTTAAAGTATTCTTGAATTGTTTGATAGTCTGGTGGCAAAAGAGGGTAATGAATGGAAATGTACATGGTTAAGACATCTGTATCATTAGAATTATAACCTTCACCAATGCTATGTGCCCATATTATCAGTATAGTCATCAACTGTATAGCTTTCTATAGTACAATTATATATACAATGAATAGTGGATCAACTATACTGAAAAAATCTTAATTTTTAAGCTGTCATTAATTTAAAATTTCTTTCTTTGTTGGAAGTCAGGGTCAGATACATTTCTGGTGCAGATCTAAAGGGAATTTAAAAGGGTCAGACCTCTCTTCTAATTTTGCCTTGATCATTTACTAGCTGGGAGCTGCTGGAAAAAGTTTTAGGTTCCTCAACCACAAAATAAATGAATTAAAATAGATAGCGCTTCATTTATGTTAAAATATGAAAATCCTAGGAAGCATTTCCTATCCTTTTTAATTTAATATTTTATCAGTTTTCAAAGGGAATTGGAGACAGATAAGGAAGTATCTGAATATGTCTTATCTCTCAGTGTTTGTGAGTAGAACAAGTAATGTGAATATGGATGATAATTAAACCTCACAGATCTGCAACATGAACACTATAGATTTAAATACACATACGGTACTCATACTAAATAGTACATAATATATTTCTGTATATGCCAGGATGCTCAACTATTCAGAATATGCTTATGTGCCAACAAAGTGAGTCAAGTTCAGGTTTTTTTAGCTTAAGAAATGCTTTTCAATTCTTTCCTCACTTTTTCTTGAATGGTGCTGTGATTGAATCTGTAATTTTGAAAATTATGAAAACTGTCTAAGGGCCTTAATCAAGAAATAAATTCAAAAACTTTTTAACTGAAATTCTACTGTCATTTAAATTGTCAATAATAACTTTCTGAAATCTTCTACTGGGATAGAAAACAAGCTCAGTTTGCTAAAATGAAAATTTGTTTCAAGAAGGTATCTAAGTGTTATTATTATAAATTTCATACAAGTATTAAGAGTTAGGATGTACAGTGCTTTGCTGAAAGCTGGTAAAAATGCAGGGACTTGCTTAAACCAACAGATTATCATACTTCACATTAAAGTGTAGGCAAGACCCGGATGCATGATGTGAAGTGCTCTTTCTCTTTAATGGCATTCATAAAGTGGTATAATTTTTTACCTGGAAACAAATAATTTACAAAAGTTCACTTGTATGATATTTAAACAAACTATTGGTTGATTTTCTACTCAACTGATTATATCCACCCAAATATGATTCAGAGCATTAAAATGAGAAAAATGGTTAAACCAGACACTGTCATGCAACCAGGAATGTGATGTCTTATTATTAGCAGGTTGGTACATATGTGTCTCTTACTGAGGAGAAATCAATAGTTCTATCACCAGTTATCTATGCATTCCATCTAACATTAAATCAAGCAGTTTTCCTTTAACAGTATGAATGTATGTGGACACAGACAGTCCATTAGACAGACACACATGGTCTCTTCATGAGAAAGCATGCAAGTTCTATATGGAGGACCCATGATGGAAAACGATCAAGTAACATTGACCAGGATTGGATGTGTGCATAGGTGGTCATAAGATGGCCAGTGGCCGGCAGAAAATGAGGGGGGAAGGACCTTCCCAGGAGAGAATCTGCATTATGCAAGCTTCAAAGTGTTGCTTCAAGAGGGACAATTTTCACAGGGCTGCTGGTAGGCATGGATACCAAGGCAAATCATTCAGGCCCTACACACGACTTGGCATATTCTGAACTTGGCATGAGCTGAGTAAGACCTTGGCATTTATTCTCGTCCAGTCCTCTAAGCTGACATGACACCTCCCTGTCTCCCATATCAGATCAACAACTTGGGTGGTTACTTTCAGGACACTGGGACAGGACTTGACTGCAGTGGTTTTGTGTTGTGTGGTGGAGCAGCTTGTGGAGCTAAAAACAATGGAGACTGGGACAAAGGGGCAGCCACAGCTGAAAAGTTCCTTGGTGCGCGATTGCTGGGTTCAGTGTTCTCTCAAGTGGAGTGCGTGTACCCAAGGTATAAAAATGATCCACAGAGTTGCAGGATGAAATTATTAGAATGCTATTTACATTAATTCCCATTTAATTTCTATTATATATAAAACAAAGTACATAATAGAACAATTGTACACTTATTATATTCAATAAATACAGAGGTTTATCAAGAAAACACCATTTTTACTAAGGAATGCAGAATCAAGTAGGTGTACAGGTCACTGGTGTCACTTAGGTGACTGTGTTGCTTTAACAGAGTTTTCTGTTGCTCTGAAACAGTGCCTCAGACTCCACAGCTTTGTTTTCTGGCCACTGTTTCTCATTGTTATTAATTCACTCTTTGCAAGAATACTACCTTGTATTTTGTAACTTGTTGCCAGTTTTCCAGGAGCTAGCTATGAAAAGAAAGATTTAATTTTTAAAAGTTACCTGAGTTTCATAACTGATTGAAGTGACATCATGAATTTGTAGAAATGAAAAAGATTATATGTGCTAAGATGCAGTATGTCCCAAGTTTGTAAAGGGGTTTTATATTATGTGTATGTGCTGCGAACATAAAATCAAGAATAAAGTGGGAATGTCTGAGTATGTACAGAGTATCTGGTAGTCCTGAGAGAAAAAAAAGTAAAGAATAAAGGCAAAACAAAACATAATAAAAATACCCAAAGCACATAAGCATAAGCCCCTCATTAACAGGTGCTAATGCTAGCAGAAGTAATACATGGGACAATAGTTCTTCCCTCTATTTTTACCAATTTCTGAAACAAAACAGTGTTTCTGTGGAATTCGCTTGTATTTATTGCCCTGCTAACTTCACATGGCTCTACTGCTGTGTCCTGGATCCTGTGTCACTTTCCCCCAAAGGCCTCTCTGAGCTACCAGTGCAGAGAGAGTTGATAGCTGAAAAATATCCTAAACAATGCCTTCATGTAAGATTGAAAAGAAATGGGAATGAATTGGGAGCAAAGTAAAAAAAGAATCATTGTAATTCAGTGACAGGGTTACCCATATTGTTCTTTCTTTGAGTGCACTATTATAATGGTCTAGTCATATATGAAAAGCAAATAAAATTGAGATACTTGAGGTATGAATTAGCGTATCTTGATGATGAGTCAATTCCTGCATATAAATTTAATCTCAGCAGAGGGAATCCATTCCTCAGAGTAACTAGGTTATAGCACATACTCTATGGAAACCTCTAACTAAAGTTATAAATGGTACTTATATTTTTGGGGAACTACTTGGGTCCCTTCTTGTTGTTGTTGTTGTTGTTTCTGTTGACTGAGATTTCTTTGGGGAAGGAAACCAGAAGCTAGCTGGTCATACAAGCAAGGAAAGCCACTACCTTTTATTTAGAGGAGGTATACGGAACAGCAGCCTATGGCCAAAGAGTTGATCTACTGTATGTTAGACCACAGCTTGGAGGCTTGGAAAGCTCTCCTTCAAATTTGGAAATGTCAGTAGATATTTCAAATTCTTAAACAGGACATCCCAATTTCCCCTACTCCTTACCCTCAAACCTATCATATCACATCCTTCTTCGTGTTGGTTTTCACAGCTCTATCCAGTTAAGTGGACCCAAACCTGGGAGTCAACTTTGATTCCTTTTTGTCTCTCACACTCTTTGCCTCTCACAGCCCTTGTGACTCAGCTGTTAGAAAATATCTAGATCCTGAGGGTTTCTTACTACCTCCTGGGCGACTGTCCACCCAAGCCACCATCACTAATTGCCTGGAATACTATGACTGCCTCCTAAGAGTTCTCACTTCTCCCCACTTTTACCTCTGAGCATGTTCTGCAAAACAGTAAGACTTTGAAAGTGTAAATCAAATCATGCCACTCTCCTGATCAAAACATGAATTGGTTGCCTCTTTTTCCACTTATAGAGTGGGAATCCAGGCCCTTAACACAACCTACTGGCTCTATCTAACCTGCTATAGCACCATCTCTCTTACTTTAATTCTGTTCCTCTCACCTTGCTGCCCTTTCTCCAACTGCTCTGCCCTCCTTACTATCTTCAAAGTACCAGTCACACTTGTTTCCTCTATAGGCACTTTGCGCTAGCTCTGCTTTCTGCTGGAATCTTCATTTCCAAGAAATTTACGTGGCTCACTCCCTGAACTTACTTTCTCAAGAAAACCTGAATTGGCCATGTCATTGAAACTATAACCTACCACATATACTCCTATCCCCCCTATATACTTCTAAGCCACTTCATCCTTCTCCATTGTTTTTATTTTTATGTACAGTAGACTATGGTCATTTATTTTTATATATATTCTTTATTGTCTAACTCCCCAAACTAGAATATAATGAAGTTAGCTCTCATTGAGTATATTGTCTTCTTTTTTTTTCTTTTCTTTTCTTTTTTTTTTTTTTTTACAGGCAGAGTGGACAGTGAGAGAGAGAGAGACAGAGAGAAAGGTCTTCCTTTTGCCGTTGGTTCACCCTCCAATGGCCGCCGCGGTCGGCGTGCTGCGGCCGGCGCACCGCGCTCATCCGATGGCAGGAGCCAGGAGCCAGGTGCTTTTCCTGGTCTCCCCATGGGGTGCAGGGCCCAAGCACCTGGGCCATCCTCCACTGCACTCCTGGGCCACAGCAGAGGGCTGGCCTGGAAGAGGGGCAACCGGGACAGAATCCGGCGCCCCGACCGGGACTAGAACCCGGTGTGCCGGCGCCGCAAGGCGGAGGATTAGCCTGTTGAGCCACGGCGCCGGCCGAGAGTATATTGTCTTCTAATGTATCCTAAGAAGCTTGTGTGATGCCTTATGTATTACAGATGTATCATATTTGCTGAATGAATGAATAATGAATGTCATAACCAATGGCTCCACTTTGACCCCTATATTCTATAAAAATGTGAGTTTAAATAGAAAATATTTAATATACTTGTCAGCCCTGATTGAGTCTTCATGATTGTTAGAGATGTTTCCTGGCATTCAGTGTTATGGAAAGACCTGTCCTAGTGCACTGACTGAACGGTCTTTTTTTCTAGATGCTTTATTTGGGGATCATTAAATGAATCCACTTCAGTTTCTAGAGATGTGTTCCCTTGTCTTACTATTTTGTATTTCCAGAGGTTACTTGTTAAAATGCAAATCTCTTTCTCTGTCATTCTGACTTTCAAGTAGATGAAAAATTAAAATAAATAAACATTTTAAAGGGTATGGTTGGGGCTGGCGCTGTGGCGCAGTAGGTTAATCCTCTGACTGTGGCGCCAGCATCCCATATGGGCACCGGTTCTAGTCCTGGCTGCTCCTCTTCCAATCCAGCTCTCTGCTGTGGCCTGGGAAAGCAGTGGAGGATGGCTCAAGTCCTTGGGTCCCTGCACCCTCGTGGAAGGTGGGAAGAAGCTCCTGGCTTCTGGCTCCTGGCTCCAGATTGGCACAGCTCCAGTTGTTGCGGCCATTTGGGGAGTGAACCAACAGAAGGAAAACCTCTCTCTCTGTCTCTTCCTCTCACTGTAACTCTACCTCTCAATAAATATATAAAATCTTTAAAAATAAATAAATAAAGTGCATGATTGTTGTGGAGCTGTAGGTTAAGCTGCTGCTTTGGAATGCCTCATCAGAGTGCTGGCTCAGTCCTGTCTGCTCCATTTTCAATCCATGCTGCCTGGAAAGCAATGGGTGATTGCTCAAGTGCTTGAGCTCCTGCCATCTACATTGGAGACCCAGATGGGGTTCTAGGCTCCTGGCTTCCCGCTGGCCTGGCCCTGGCTGTTCTTAACACTTGAGGAGTAAGCCAGCAGATAGTAGATAGAAGATCTCTCTCTCTCTCATCTTTCAATAGGTTAAAAAAAATAAATATTTAAAATGCAGATGCACTGGGGAGGTAGGCATTTAGTCAAAATTGTCCCTTCTATTGATTTCCATCTCCAAGGAAGCGCAAGTTCCTATACAAAGGAAGTATAGGAGAGAGAACTGATAGTATGGAATAAAAAGGCTAGAAATGTGGGAATGGAATCTAAGACAAAACTCAAGGAAAGGAATCCTCTGCAAGATATCACAGATACTCAACTACCCGTTCATTTCCTCATTCAGATGTGTCCTGCATGCTGCCTTAGTGGTTACTTCTCAAGAAGTGTAAGGAATACAGAGAAAGGAGGAAGAGCCAGTGGAAATGATGATCATACTCTACTGTGAGTGCTCAAAACCAAGGTCCTGTGGCCACACCACGAGGGCCAGCAGTGGGCAGATTGTACTGGGTGGGCAAGTGCGTTGGGGTGAGCTGATCTCAGGTTTGCTTTCATCTGCTCCAGATCTGCTTATAAACCAAGTGTCTTCACTCTCTAGTGACTTCTCCATGTTCCACGGAATGTTCTGTCTCACATGTAAACCCAATTAAAGAATGTTGGGGTCAGAAAGAGCTTCTGTAATTGCATACTAACCCTTATTCCAATGCTTTTGTATCAAGGATGGAGGTTATGTCTGTGTGCCTGCCTTATTCATCCAGCTTCCCCAGGTGTGCTCCTTGCCTTCTCCCATGCTGATATGTTTCAGTGCTCAAACACCCAAACAGGGAGGAAGAGGCTGCCTATGTCTGATCAATCCAGTGCTCACAACACAGTTTATACCTAGTCATCATCGTCTGTGAAAATTCAGAACAAATGAAAGATCCCTTGCAACTCTCTCGTATAGGCAACGAATGTGATTAAATTATCCTCCTCTTGTCTCCCCGGCCATCTCTAGTCTTTAAACTTGCTTGACAGAATCTGTTCCTCAAATTATCATTGATGATTGAATTAGCTTCAAACTTGCCACAATTTATAGTTAGAAACTGACTGCATTTAACGTAGTTTAGAAGAGCATTCTCTAGATAAACTTGGGTAAAATGCCATGGTGTCCTGTTTTAAAGTTTTACTTCACACATTTGGAAATAACACTATCTCTATATGTCTACAGAGGGGTTCCCTGTGTTAAAAACATTTAATACTAAAAATCTTTGTGTGCTCCCAAAATAACCCAACTGAAGAGATAATATTTGCTTTATACATAGCTTCCATAATGCTCATCTTTCAAAAGCGGAGAGCTCTCCTCACATTATTGATTCAATTCTATACACTAGTGTTTTTTCCAGGAACATAGTGACTAAATAAAATACAGAGTTAAGATCTCCTCGTTGATTTGCCCCATTGATTCTACTGGTTACCTAGAAATCCTCTTTCCTATTTTTCATTTTATATCCGTATAATTTTTCCTTTCCAACCACATCCATGTGGCAATTACAGACCCATTTGGTTTCTTTCCACTTGAGACCCATAGACATCCTTTCCTTCCCCATTACCCTCTTTTTGTTTACAGACATAGAACTACTTGTTTGTGCTTATCTTTGTAGAGAAGCTAGTGTATCCTTCTCTTCATCCATGTGATCAATGGATATATGAAATTTTTGGAGCCTCACTCTGAAACAGCTCTGAGAAATCATGAGCTGTCATCCTTGTGCAGGTTTATAAAGCGAAAGATGACAGTTTTCTCAATTTTAAAATCAGTGCTGCTACAATGTGCCTTCATAACTAGGAAAAGTAATGCAATTAAAGCATGAAATCTAGATATAATTAATGTTTACTTATTAGCTCCTGGAGAGCTGGTTCCAACACCATGTGTTTTCATATTTTTGCCAGACTTAAATCCTCATAAAAGTCCTGGGAAGCGGTGTTAGTCTCTTAATACCCATGAAGACATTAGATGTAGGTACACAACCATATGAGGCATAATCAGGGCTCAACCCTGTGTCTTCCAATTTCAAGTCCAACATTGTTGGGCATCATACCACATTCCCACTCACAAACCACTAATTCAGTCAGGCTTTCCAAGCCTATTGAAGCCTCCTCAGCAGGGGTCCTTGCTGGTCTGTTGCTAGAAATAGGTTTTGTTTTGTTTTTTTTTTAAAGATTTATTTATTTTTTGAAAGGAAGGCTGACAGAGAAAGGGCAGTGACGGAGAAAGTGAGATCTTCTACCTGCTGGTTAAGTCTTTCAATAGCTGTAACAGCCATGGCTGGTCCAGCCAAGAGCCTGGAATTCCATAGAGTCTCTGACATAGGGACAGAGTCCCAAGCCCTAGGGTCATCTGCTGTTTTCCTAAGTGCATTAGCAGGGAGTTGGATTGGAAGCAGAGTAGCCAGGATTCAAACAAGCACTCATATGGGATGCCAGTGTTGTAGGTGGAGCTTAACTTGCTGCACCATGGTGCTGGCCCCACTGGAACAAAGTTAGCATAGATCATTTCATTAGCAGCCTCAGGGCCACCAGCATCAGAGGGTGAAGTGCTTTTGATAATTCATATTTAATTGGATTTCACCTCCCCCTCCTTGTTGTTTCTGTAACACACTACACTGTACAACTCATTCACTTCCATTAATCAGAAGCTAAGGAGATAGGCGCACACACACACACACACACACACACACACACACACACATGTGGAGGTAGGGAGATATGAATAGGAAGGAAATATGGGCTACTTCATGTAGCTGATAAGTTCTGAGAATCCTAGGCCTCACAAAGCAAGACCCAGGAAATAAAAAGAAAAGAAAAACAGCACCACCAACAGAACAAACCTATCCTCTGGAGATTCACCCTAGTTAGGGTGAACAGTGTTGCATCACAGCCAGTGTAATGTGTAGAAAACTCCTAAGTGGTTTTCTAAAAACAAACTTGGGAGACCAGCGCTGTGGCATGGCAGCTAAAGCCACTGCCTGTGGTGCCAGCATCCCATATGGGCGCCGGTTCATGTCCCAGCTGCTCCATTTCTGATCCAGCTCTCCACTGTAGCCTGGGAAAGCAGAGGAAGATGGCCCAAGTCCTTGGGACCTGGCAATCACGTGGGAGACCCAGAAGATGGCTCCTGGCTTTGGATCAGCCCAGCTCCGGCTGTTGCGGTCATTTAGGGAATGAACCAGTGGATGGAAGATGTTTCTCTCTGCTTTTGCCTCTCTGTAACTCTGCCTTTCAAATAAATAAATAAATCTTAAAAAAACACATATAAAATAATAAAATTCAGTAATTTTGTCTTACAGGACTGTTCTCATCTTGTTTGCCTGCTCAAATTGACTGTTAAGTTAGCGTACTCAGAGATGGGGTTTGGAAATATGCAGTGTGAAATTAGGAAGAGAGAGTGAATGGGGGATAGTTTTACAACATATCTACCTGTAACTATAGATTCTCTTATTTGATCCCTTAACCAAACCACCAATTAAGGAAGTTTCCCCGCTACACAGAATCCAGTAAAGTGGCAGAGTCAAGATTTACACCCCTGCTTTCCCACATCTCACTTGTTAAGCTTTGTCTTCGCCATGTTGCCTTCCTGGGAGTATTTCCGTAACTTTGTCCATCCTGCCAACAATAACTGAGTAGAAAGGATTGGGGGAAGATGATCTCTCTTATATTCATAAATATAAAGTTACTTTTGCTCTCCACTCAATCATGGCACAGTGCTTGTAATTTCTGGGAGATAGAGGAAGTAGAGAGTAAGTCACCACCATCAACTATGATTCTCTGGTTGCTATGGTGACACTAGTTGCTAACATTCACCTGTCTGCCTGCCTGCATTCCATTAGTCTGTTTTCAGTCAAAAATATTTGAAATGCATCCTTCTTTAAGAGTTTTCTAAGCTTGACCTTTGCTACTAGCATGAAGTGTGTGAATTTCATCACATTGTAAACAATCCTCCATTTCCTTGAAGCCACACATCTGGCTGCTGAGAAGCCCCATGGAAAACCTTAATCAGGACCCCTAAAGAGATGGTTTACACCATTGCTAGTTTCTCTGCTTTATCGACACAAGGACAAAGAGGATACATGATCTATTCCTTCCAAGTAGGAGCTAGAGGCTAATAAGTGATGATTTCATCACTGATGAAATCCCTGATGATGAAATAGTCTGCAGCCAGGCTCCTGAGCTCCTACCAGAAAAAAAAAAAAATGTGATGGTGTAGCGGATGATGCAGAGGGTGAAAGGGAAAAAGGAAAATCAGAGTAGTGCATGTGATTGTAAGGGGTGTGGGGTTGGGTAGTGAGAGGAGTGCATTCACTAGCTCAGAGCCCAAGAGGGTATCACCTGTCTGTGTCTTGCAAAGACCCAAAGCACATCAGTTTCTGAACTTCCTTCCAATGCCCTGTGACAAATGTTTCAAGTAGTGTGGAGGTGTTCCTACTGATAGAAATAGACTATAACCTTGAAATCAGCAACAAGGAAAATTATAATTTGCCCACCTTAGAATGGAAGTTCTAGGAGGCAGGCTTGCTCATAGCGAGTGCCTGAGAGTCTAAGGCATGGTGATCTTTTTGTGAAAGAGAGAGCACCTGAATTCGCCAACCTCCTTGGTTGGCATGGCAACAGAGAGCAAATGCCTACCCTCCCCCCCCAAGGTGGGTATAGAACCAGATGCTGGCAGCTCAGACAAGAAACCTTTCCTTTGGTGATCCCAGGAGAGAATTCCAGAGCTCAGAGAGCTCTGTGTGTGGCTCCCTGGAGACTCCAAATCCCTGCTTTAATGTTTCCTAAGCAGAGCACACGTCAGCTCTATCTGGCTGCTCTCCTGGAGCCTCATTTCCCTTCACCTCACCTGCTGTGTCAGCTACCTAGTGCTGCCGGAACAAAGGACCACAGATCTCAAACAACAGATATGTATTGTCTCACAGTTCTGGAGGCCAGAAGTCCAAAATCAAGGGGTCAGCAGGGTTGCTTCCTCCAGAGGGCTGTGAGGGAAGGATGTGTTCCGGGCCTCTCTCCTCCCTGTCTGTTTGCACTGTCTGCCTTCTATGAGTATCTGTCTCTCTGTCCAGTTTCTCCGTTTTGTAAGGCTATCAGTCACATTGGATTAAGGCCTACATTAATGACCTCAGTTGAACTTGACTTGTCTTTTTAAAAATCCTGCTTCCAAACCAGATCATGTTCTGAGGCTCTGACGTTAGGATTCCACTCCTATTTTTTATTTTTTTTCTGAGGGACAGAATTCAGCCCCCCATACCTGCTAAACAACCCTTTCAGACGTGTCCTCATATTTCCTGCCATCATTTTTACTGAGTGGTGAGTTGTAATCCTTCTTATCCTCATGCAAACATAAGAGCACAAGACTTTTAAGAAGCCACAGGAAAGCCAGATGGCTTAATTTTACTAAATGTGTTGATGATGAATAGAGGATGATGAGGTAGGGCCAGGATCAAGAACACTGATATATTTGTTGTCTTTTCAGTATTCAAAGAGAGATCACTAAGTAGAAATTTCCAGAAAAAATGTCCAAGGTTCAAGATGGCTTTGGGTGTGCAGGACAAGTGGTAAATCTCAGAGCAACAGATCTGAGGAGCCATGAGGCAGGGTATGGAAGGATGTGGATCAAAAAGAGAAAACTGTCTTTTGGGTTGGGGATTCTTCTTCTATTATAGCCTTTAACATTTAAAATTTCGGGGATGGGGGAGAAAGTGGTTTAACAATCAAGAGACCCATATCCCATATAAGAGTGACTGGATTTGATTCCTAACTTTGTCTCCAGGCTTTACTTTCCTGCCAGTGCAGACCCTGGGAAGCAGCAGATGATGGCTCAAGTGGCTGGGTCTCTGCCATCCATATAGGAGACTTGTATTGAGTTCCCAGCTCCTGACTTCATTCTAGCCCAGTCCTGGCCATTGTGGACATTTAGGGAGTGAACCAGTGGATGGGAGGTCTCTTTGTCTGTGTCTCTACCTCTCAATATTTAAAAAAGAAAGTTAATTTTCATTAGAGATCTTGAAAACATGGAAACATTATGGTGTAAGGAATTTGTAAGAGCGTCAGTCAAGGAATCAAGCTGCCCTTGTTTCAACGAATCCACCCACTCCACCTGAACTCCCAGCTCTGCCACTTCCCAGCCAAATGATTCCAAGTAAGTTACCTAATTTCTCAGAACTCTTCTTTACTTACATGTTAGGTAGAGAGGAAAACATGTGGCTTTTATGTCCACATAAGGGTAGCGGATTTATAATTTGACACATTATAATGATACCACACAATAGAGTCTAACATACATCATGATAATGTTACTGTGGATATATATATAGTCACTAATCATGCTATTATGAGGGTAAAAGGATGATTTAGATGAGTCATTTATAACTTTGGCTGCACATGAAAAATACCAGGAAGTTTGAAAAATCCTAATGTCTAGGCTGAGGCTCAAGAGAGGCACTGATCTAGATTACTTATCTCAATTCAGACCATACTGTGGGCTAAAAAAACTTCCACTCAACTTTTACAAATTCCATAAGCATATCATAAGTACATGTAGACAGAGAATGAATCTATGTAATTTTAAGCTATTTTAATCTATTTGAATCAATTATTTTAGAACTGATATGAAATGAAAATCATACTTATCACATTGAGTTAGGATATATTTAGTTTGACTGCCAAGCAAGTTTTAGATTTTAGAAATTAAGAAGCTTCAAATAGAACTGCTTAGCAGATTGATGAAAATTATCCTGTAAATTGGTGTGAGTATATGGACCAATAAACTAAGAGGTACTGGCACTTTTCAAATCTCTAACTCTCCAATCATCAAGGACCTAAATGTTTTTCCTGTTCTTTAGGTTGGCTTATATGTTGTCTTTCTGCGTCCAGCAAGGGAGGTTCACATTAGGAAACTATAGTAGGAACCTGGGAATGAATGTGATCTTATTCAATGGGTACGTCAGTGACAATACACACTTAAATTATCGATACACACTGCATTTTTAATATGCTGCTTGCTGATTCTGTTCCGGTTACTTCTTCTGGTCTGTCTATAAAGCACACTTTCAAATATTCATTCCAATGATTTCATCTTCTGTCAACAGAATGTGCAGGGCAGCACTTAACAAATCTGATGGCTAAAGCCAGTCTAGCAGGCTTCATAGCCAGACTACCCATCTTCATACCCTTGGGGTACTCTTCGCTCAGATCTTGGCAAGTCCTTAACCACTAGTGAATGTTTTTTTTTTTTCCATATACAAACTAGGAATAGTACTAGTTCTTATCTCAGAAAGTTTTTACAAGAAAAAAATGAGATCATTCATTTTATAACATGTTTCAATCACTGTTGATCATATAGTAAGCACTCAAGATTGACTAAGGATAAGCGTTTTTATTACTTCCTTCCCATAATACCGCTTAGCAATGTCTTACATGTGTTAAGTGTTTTATACTTCAAAAAGTGATTTCACAGCAATAATGTATGTCTAGTATGCATCACGCACTTGGCACAGGAGCACACAGTTGAATAGAACTAACCCAACACCTCCCTAACAAAGGTTCACAGAAACTCTCTGAGTTTGGGATTTTGTGCCTCACAGATGTGAAGAAGTTTCCATTTATGGACAAGAAAATAAGCTATTTCAACAGATTAATTAACTCAGTTGCATTCAGGTCTTCTCACTGCAAGTTTGGTTTATTTCTATTACATCTTAATTTAAATTAAATAACTAGATTGTTTGGAGGGCTAACACTTCTTCCTTGAACTAGTCTAAACTTCTAGGAAGTGTACAGAACCTTTCCTCTACTTTCAGGTAGGGCTGGGGCCCCCCAAATGCATAGAGATTCTAGTTTAAGCTCTCATGAGAGGAAATCCTGCTTGTTTTGCAAAGTGGGAGAAGGGCTGCCAACTATCTATTGAAGATGAATAGAGAAGCTGTAAGTATAAGCTCCTTATACAAGCATGATCACTTTTCTTTGTTTCAGCCTTTTAGATCTATATCTCCCAGATAATCCTACAGTTCTGAAGTTTTTCTGAGAATCTGAGGCATGAATTGGTTTGATTTTTTTTTTCCTTCTTTCTTTCTACAAGCTTAGGTCTTAGCTTTCTCAGTTCTGTGTTGTTAGTTGTTGCTGGTGCTTGCCTTACCCTTCTTACAAATAAAAATTTCTGGCATAGTTTATTGACTGTCCTCTCTTTTACCTTTCTTTTCTCTTTATACATTACAGCCTCAAGAGATATTAAACTAGAATTCCTATGATCTAGAGGCATACCACCTACCTGAAAATATGGGATGGTGCCATACTGAATCATAAAAGAACTATGTAAAAACTTACAGGCTGAACAGTACAATGTACGGCAACTTTCTCCAATCTAATACCAGAACTCAGATAGTCATCCTTGCACCTCCATCCAGCCTAAGTTGAATTAATAATATGCCTCAGAATTTATTATGAGTTGATTGGCAAGTATCATCATTTTAAGAATGAGCATATCCAGAAAGAGAGAGAGAGAGAGAGAGAGAGAGAGAGAGAGAGAGAGAGAGAGGAAGAGCCAGTGCTGTGGCACAGTGAGTAAAGCTGCAGTCTGTTGCACCATATGGGTTCCATATGGGTGCCAGTATAAGTCCTGGCTACTCTGTTTCCAATCTAGCTGCCTGCCAATGGCCCAGGAAAGCAGCAGAGGATGGTTCAAGTGCTTGGGCTTCTGCACCCATGTGAGAGACTTTGAAGAAGTTCCTGGTTCCTGGTTCCTGGCTTCAGCTTGGCCCAGCCCAGGTTGGTGCAGTCATTTCGGTAATGAACCAGTGGCTGGAAGACCTCTGTCTGTCTGTCTGTCTCTGTAACTCTGACTTTCAAACAAATAAATAAATCTTAAAAAGAAAAAAGGAAGAAAGAAAGAACTTACAGGAGACAATATTTGCAAATATTTATCAGATAATATTTATAATATATATAAAGAACTCCTACAATGGAATAGCAAATATTGAAACTACAAAATAACTCCACTAAAAACAGGATAAGGACTTTAAAAGATTCTTCTCCAAAGAAGATGTACGAACACTCAAGTATTTAAATAGATGCTTATATGACTAAGCATCAGGGAAATTCAAACCAAAACCACAAGCAAATATGCCTCACACTTATTAGGATGGCTGTATTATATAAACATCATTTTAAGAATGGTAAGGGATGGAAAGCATGTAGAG
Organism: Sylvilagus floridanus; assembly: GCA_949820135.1. Taxonomy (NCBI): domain Eukaryota; kingdom Metazoa; phylum Chordata; class Mammalia; order Lagomorpha; family Leporidae; genus Sylvilagus; species Sylvilagus floridanus. The sequence continues at coordinate 130,217,491 of OX463225.1, forward strand.
AAATTGGAACTCTTGTATAGTCTTGGTGGGAATGTAAAATGGTAGTCACAGGAGAAAACAATATGGTGGTTCCTCAAAAAATTCAAAATTCAAAATGGCAGCTTTGGGATCCGCAGGAGAGAAAGCCCACACTTCCGGGAATGGAGAGTCCCCACCTGCACTTCTGGGAATGGAAAGTCCTTGCCAAGGTCCCCACGGGTGCTAAAGGTCAACCAGTGGGGATCAGACACGCCTCAACTTTTAACTTCCATGCCCTGCATTTACAAAAGGGCCTTCCCAACCTCTGACATGCAACTCCCTTCCCACCCCCACCCCCACTCTGCTGGGACTGGTGAACCCCAGTGAATCCCAATAAAATCTTATAAATTAATTGATTAATCTGGCTGGGAAGGTTTGTTACTCGCTGGACACCTTGCAAAAATAGAACTACTTGTAATCCTACTTTAACTCGAAATAATTGAAACTAGAATCTAGAAGGAGTATTTGCACTCCCATGCCCCATTGTAGTATTATTCACCTTAGCCAAGAGATAGAAGCAAACTGAATGTCCATCAATTGATAAATGGATAAATAAAATGTGATATATGTATAATGAAATTTAATCTGGTCATTAAAAGGAAGAAATTCCATCATATGTAACAATATGGATGACCACGAGGATATTATACTAAGTGAAATTAGCCACTCACAGAAAGATGAGTATTATATGTTTCCACTTACATGTAGTATCATTGAAAATGAATCTTGATTAAAAAAAATGAATCTTGATGAAGAATGGGATGGGAGAGGGAGTGAGAGATGGGATGGTTGCGGGTGGGAGGGAGGTTGTGGGGGGAAAAGCTGCTATAATTAAAAAGTTGTACTTTGGAAATTTATATTTATTAAATAAAAGTTGAAAAAAAAAACAGTCAAGTTCATGGAAGCAGAGTAAAATGGTAATTGCCTATGCTTGGGGGAGGGAGAAATGGAAAGTTGACATTCAAGGGGTATAAAGCTTCAGTTATACCCAATGATCAAATTCTAGAGATTTGTTGTATAACATGTGCCTATAATCAGTGATATATTATTGTTGAAAGAGGGAGGAGAGACAAAGAGAGAGAAGAGAGGAGAGAAGAGAAGAGACTAGATGAAAAGGGAGGAGAGGGGAGGAGAGAGAAGGGCTAAGAGGAAATAGAAATATTGTTGGTGAGCAGAAAATAACAACTTTGAAAACCTGAGATTAATTTATTTAACTAGCTAAGACTTTATAGTCATAAATATAGTCACATTTATAGACATAAAACAAAAACATAGTGTCATAAAAAGGAACATTGAAAGAACAAGAAATATCTTGGAGATTCAAACAGCAGAAATCTAGATAAAAGTCTATATAGGGTGGAAGAGAAAGTTAAGGAAAATCTAGAAAATAAAACAAAAAGATTGTTGAAGTGTAAAATAGGAGAGAGAAAACAGGAAAATTGGAGAAGCATCACGGTGGAAGTATAAAGATCATCAAAGAAGTATTATATTAAAAATCCCAAGAGCCAAAGATAGAAGCACACATCACAGTTCATCCATATGGATTTTCATAACACTGTAAAGGTATCCTCAGCACTGCTTTGAAATGGGGCTGAGGGAGTCACATACAAACTATTTGAAATCAGGGTAGTACTGAATTTACCAAAAGCAAAGATAATATGCAGAATATAATGAAAAATGCTTTCCCAATATGTAGAAAAATTTAAATTGCAACCTACACTTCAGTACCCACATAAGCTATCAACCAATAAAGAAGGTATGAGATTTTCATTTCTATGGAGTCTCAAAACATTAATTTCCCTGTACCCTTTCTTAGAAAGTTGCCAAAGGATATTAACCATCCAAAATGAGAATAAACAAAAAATGATGTGCACAAATTTAGAATTGAAAGGGCAAGATTCAAATAGGAAAAGGTAAAGGGTGTTTTTAGAAAAATAATGAATAGAAATCCAAGTAAACAGATGTTTAGGAGACTGGTGAACCACTAGTGGAGATAACAGCAAGACAGGTGAAGGCTCCAGGAGAGATATGCCCAAGAAAAAGGAAAAATAATACACAGATTTTGTTATACATTTGTTATAATAAAAAGAATATTACCAATTTGGCAGAGTGTTTGGATGTGAATTAGTGACAGGACACGGAAAACTAAGCAGACAACAAAAAATATAATCATTAAGTCCACTGAAAAAGAAAAGCTAGGTAAGAAACATAATATGATGACACTAACTGGTCCAGTTGTGAAGTCAATTAATGTATTAATCTATTAACAGCATTGTAAATCTTGAATATTGATCTACCAAAATGTGTATATATATATATATATATATATATATATATATATATATATATATATAAGCTTTTAATTGTCCAGGGCACCAGGTATTAAGTGAACCAATTTCCCATTTTCTACTAAACAGATCAAGCATCTAGAACTGAAAAATCAAGAAATAGCAGTATGTCTGTCTAGAAAGATGGAAATAAATAACAGAAGAAACAACCTCTTGGGGCTGACGCTCTGGCGCAGCCAGTTAAAGCCCTGGCCTGAAGCGCCAGCATCCCATATGGTGCTGGTTTGAGACCTGGCTGCTCCACTTTCAATCCAGCTCTCTGCTATGGCCTCGGAAAGCAGTAGAAGACAGCCCAATCCTTGGGCCCCTGCACCTGCGTGGGAGACCTGGAAGAAGCTCCTGGCTCCTGGCTTCAGGTCAGCACAGCTCCGGCCAGTTGCAGCCAACTGGGGAGTGAGCCAGCAGACGCAAGACCCCCCCCCCCACTCCTTCTCTCTCTACGTAACTCTGATATTCAAATAAATAAATAAATCTTTTTAAATATAAAAGAATGAACTTCTTACACATTAGGAGTAGAAATCAGAAGTGAAAAAAGGTGGAGCTGTCATTTTCATTATACAACTCACAATATTGTTTTAATTTTTAAACTATATTTATTGATATAATATTAAAAATTTATTATATTATGAAGAAAATTAAGTACAAAACAAGCTAATGTTAGAGGGTTTTTTTTTTTTTGCCAAAAAAAAAAAAATTAAAATTATTTTATTCGGAAACAAAGCCACAGCACTCCAACAGGGTCTTCCACGCCCCCTGGAGGGCATGAGTTCGGTTCCACAGGAAGTGGGAAGTCTGTGGGTAAGTACCGCCATTTTGATTTCTACGGGGCAATATGGCCACCGCCTGTGACCAGATGTCCGCCATTCTGATCTCTCTGGGGACAATACGGCTGGCAGCTTGGACCAGATGTCCGACCTCTTGATTTCTATCTCACCATTTTGATTTCTACTGGGGCCACATGGCCACCATTTTGATCTCTCCGGGGCCAACATGGCCACCACCTCGGACCTGGCGGCCGCCATCTTGACTTCTATGCCCCCATTTTGATTCCTCCAGGAACCACACGGCCACCGCCTCGGACCGGATGTCCGCCATTTTGATTCCTCCAGGAACCACACGGCCGCCGCCTCGGACCGGATGTCCGCCATTTTGATTCCTCCAGGACACCAGGGCCGCCGCCTCGGACCGGATGTCCGCCATTCTGATTCCTCCTCGGCCCGACCTCGGCCATCTTGGACAGCACGGCCCCGCCCTGCGGCCCGGCGGCGCTCAGGGCAGCGGGTCGGTGCCGTCCAGGTGGTCGGGCACCGGCAGCCCGGTGATGACCGTCAGGCACTTGTTCCAGACGGCGAAGGTGGGGCACACGGGCTGCGCGAAGGCGGCGTCGAAGGCGTGCAGGCGCAGCGCGCTCAGGGCGTCGTAGAAGGCCAGGCAGCCGCCGTCGTAGTCCAGCAGCACGCCCACGCGGCGCGGGTGCGGCGCCGGCTCCAGCGCCACCTCCTTGCCGTCGTGCCGGGCCACCCAGGCGTTGTGGCAGCGGCACAGCGCCCAGGACACGGCGTTCTTGCCCACCCACTCGTGGCGCGGCGCCGACTTGTAGGCGAGGCCGACGGCGAACCACGTGCTGCCGCCCAGCACCACCTCCCAGTAGTGGCGGCCGCTGTCGATGAACACGTTGCCCGCCACGCCGTAGCTGCCCTGGCCGCAGAAGCGCTCGGGCGCGTGGCTCTTCTTGGACGAGGCCTCGTCCCGCTCCACCGTCAGGTTGTCGTGCGAGACCTTCAGCTTGCGGTGCGCGGACTTGGGGTCCAGCTTGAACGGCTGGCTGTTGGTCTTGAGGCGCCCGGGCTCGCTGCTGCGGCTGCCGGCCTGGTTGATGGCCCTGACCAGGAAGACGTAGCGCGTGCCGCTCTGCAGCCCGTGCACCGTGTAGTGGTTCTGCCGGATGTTGGGCACGATCATCCAGCTGTCGGCCGAGCTGCACAGGCTGGCGACGTTGGCCGGGCCCGCGAGCACCGAGTACCGCAGCTCGTAGGAGCCCACGCTGAACTCGTCGTCCGAGGCCCAGTGCACGGTGATGGTGTCGTGGGAGGCCGTGCACAGCTCCTCGCGCAGGGCGGGCGGCCCGGGCGCCGTGAGGTAGTCGAGGGACTCCAGCAGCTTCTTCTCCCGGGAGAAGTCCAGGGCGAAGCTGTCGAAGGCGTCGCTGACGTTGATCTCGGGCAGCAGGACCTGCGAGGAGGCGGTCGCCATGGAGACCCTCTCGGTGATGCTCTTGGCCGTCTGCAGGAAGCGGGCGTGGTCGGCCTCCTTGAGCGACAGCTCGGCCTGGGCGATGAGGGCGGCCGAGCGCTCCACGCACTGCTTGCAGCTGGCGATCTGCTGGGCCAGCTTCCGCAGCCGCACGGCCTTGCCCTCGCGGATCTTGGCGCCGATGGCCTCGCGCCGCTGCTGGACCACGGCCACCAGCAGGTCGCACTCCTCGCCCAGCCGGGCCTCCTGCCGCGCGGCGTGCACCTCCACGAGCTGGCAGGTCTGCATGAGCTTCGCCAGCTGCGCCTCCAGCTCCGAGTTCCGCTTGACCAGGTGCGCCAGGTTGGTCTCCAGCGTCTGCTTCCACTTGTCGTAGCGCTCGCTCAGCGCCGCCACCTGGTGGTCGCGGTGCCGGCCGACGAGCTTGCAGAGCGCGCAGATGAGCTGGTCGTCGGCCGCGCAGTACAGGCTGACCCTCTCGTCCTCGTGCTCCGGGCACTGCAGCCCGCGCAGGTGCGCGTCCGGCATGGGCTCGGCCAGCCGGTGGCCGGTGAACGGCCACTTGTTGGGGTGCGTGGCGCGGAGGCAGGGCGCGCAGTAGGACACCGCGCACGTCACGCACGTCTTGGCGGCCTCGCGGGCCGGGTCCAGCTCACAGAACTGGCACAGGACGCAGCCCGGGGAGGGGGCGGGGCCCGCGGCCGCCATGTCCGGGGGCGCGGGGCACGCGGCGGCCACGTCCGGGGGGGCGCACGCGGGGCGGGGCGGCTCCGGCGCGTCCATGGCGGTCAGGCCGGCGGCCGGGGCGGCCGGGCGGCGCGACCTGCGGGCGGGAGAGGGGGGCCGGGCGGCCCTGAGAGCCCAGGCTCGCCCCCAGAGCCCAGGCTAGCCCTCAGACCCCACTCAGAGCCCAGGCCGGCCCTGAGAGCCCAGGCTCGCCCCCAGAGCTCAGGCTGGACCACAGAGCCCCCTGAGAGCCCAGGCTAGCCTAAGAGCCAAGGCTAGCCCACAGAGCCCTGGATGGCCCTTAGAGCCGCCTTAGAGCCCAGGCTGGCCCTCAGATCCCAGGCTATCCCACAGAGCCCAGGCTATCCCTGAGAGCCCCCTTAGAGCCCTTAGAGCCCAGGCTACCCACAGAGCTCAGGATGGCCTTTAGAGCCCTCTTAGAGCCCAGGACAGCCCATAGAGCCCAGGCTAGCCCTCAGACCCCACTCAGAGCCCAAGCTGGCCCTGAGAGCCCCCTTAGAGCCCAGGCTGGCCCTGAGAGCCCAGGCTAGCCCACAGAGCCCAGGTTAGCCCACAGAACCCTGAATGGCCCTTAGAGCCCAGGCTACCCACAGAGCTCAGGATGGCCTTTAGAGCCCCCTTAGAGCCCAGGACAGCCCATAGAGCCCAGGCTAGCCCTCAGACCCCACTCAGAGCCCAAGCTGGCCCTGAGAGCCCCCTTAGAGCCCAGGCTGGCCCTGAGAGCCCAGGCTAGCCCACAGAGCCCCCTTAGAGCCCTGGCTTGCCCTCAAACCCCAGGCTAGCCCTCAAATCCCAGGCTAGCCCTGAGAGCCCAGGCTGGCCCTGAGAGCCCCCTGAGAGCCCAGCCCCAACACCCACCCCCACCTCTTCCGCGGACGGCCGCACAATGCCAGGAAGGCCCAGCCTCCCTCGGCCGCCGCCCAGAATCCAGGTCAGTGCTCAGCAGAGGGCCCCGCGTTGCCAGGGCGACACTGGCTGTCCATCAAACCGCGCGTTGCCATGGCGACGCTGGCTGTCCATCAACCGCGCGCACGTACAAGGGGGAGGGGCATCCAAGCCGCTGGAATGTGTGTGCGGATTCCACAAAGAACTCGCGCCCCGGAGGCCCCTGGGAAAAAAAAAAATCCCAACTCCAAAAAAAAAAAAAGTTCGCAAAGTCCGAAACGGGAAACGCTCGGCACTCCCGCCCCTCCTCCCGCCCAGGCCGGCCGGCGCCGGTTCTGCCCGGTCCCCGACAACCCAGGACCCCAGGGCTCCCGGCCCTCACCTGCCGCCCGCGCCGCCGGCCGACGCCGCCTCCGTCCCCCGCCCCGGCCCGGGAGGAAGTGGTCGCCCGGGCTCGGGTTTCAAATCCGTTCTCGGCGGCCCGGGGCCCAAGGGCCAATCAGGAGCCAGAGGGGCGGGACCTAATGTTAGAGTTTTTTTCTTTCTTTCTTTTTTTTTTTTTGACAGACAGCGTGGACAGTGAGAGAGACAGAGGGAAAGGTCTCCCTTTGCCGTTGGTTCATCCCCCAATGGCCGCCGCGGCCGGCGCACTGCGCTGATCTGATGGCAGGAGCCAGGTGCTAGGTGCTTCTCCTGGTCTCCCATGGGGTGCAGAGCCCAAGCACTTGGGCCATCCTCCACTGCACTCCTGGGCCACAGCAGAGAGCTGGCCTGGAAGAGGGGCAACCGGGACAGAATCCGGGGTGCCGGCACCGCAGGCAGAGGCCTATTGAGCCAAGGCGCCAGCCAGAGTTTTAAGAAGTGTTTATGCAATGTCTTTTATATAAATTTGGGCATAATCAAGTAGAAATTTAAATTTAATGATCTATTTCAGAAACATTTAATTTATTTCATTTTTAAGAGAAAGTGTAAGTCGCAATCCTTATTTGCCTGGTGGCATGCTGTTGATGGTTCTAATAAGTGCTTAGCTGGGGGACAGAACATGACAGCTCTGCTCTTGGCAGCCATTAGGATGTGACTCATCAACTCAGGAGCAGAACGTTCTAAGCTAACCCCAACCACTCCACCAGCATTTAGCATTCGCTGATGCCATCCTCACTATCAAAATGGTGGTAATCAAGAGGTTACATTAACCTGGGGCAACACTGGAAAGTATTTGGCATGTTTTAATTAGGTTTATTGACAAGAGATAACAAAATTTCCACCTCTTCCATTAGCACATGTTCTCAGAAAATAACTGGAGAAAGGCTGTCATTAAAGGAAAGCAATTTCTTATAGTTGCTAAAAGTCTTTTCTAGGCTTCGCATATCCCTAGGAATCTTAAGAAGGCAGAAGGCATAATAGTCTAGGACTGGCAAGGGTTCTATATATCAAATTGACTTTCAAGAAACCCAGGAGAATGGTGGATATACTCTGTGCAAAATATGTGAATGTTGTCATAGCAGTGAGTTTGGGGTCATGAGTAGGCAGAGAGAAATAAAGGCATGTAGGAACAATAAAAAAGGAAAAGAAGGGTAGACGAAAGGATTATCAAGAAGGAAGAGAGAAATACTGCCACAAGACTAAAGAAGAAAAATTAAAGATTACACACAGGGTAAGCCCTAAACTATTATGTGGCCTGGTCCCCAAGCTCTCTTGTGTTTTATATATATATATATATATATATATATATATAGAGAGAGAGAGAGAGAGAGAGAGAGAGAGAGAGAGTTACAGAGAGAGAGAGAAAGGTCTTCCTTCCATTGACCGCTACGTTCGGTGCTTCGCTCATCCAAAGCCAGGAGCCAGGCGCTTCTCCTGGTCTCCCATGGGGTGCAGGGCCCAAGCACTTGGGCCATCCTCCACTGCACTCCTGGGCCACAGCAGAGAGCTGGCCTGGAAGAAGAGTAACCTGGAATAGAACCCAGCGCCCATAGCGGATGCTGGCGCCACAGGCGGAGGATTAACCAAGTGAGCCAGGGCTCCGGTCTCTCCTGTGTTATGTTTTCTTTTTTTTTTTTTTAATTTTTTTAACTTTTATTTAGAATATAAATTTCCAAGGTACAATTTATGGATTATAATGGCTCCCCCCCATACCTTCCCTCCCCCCCTGCAACCCTCCCCCCTTACCCGCTCCCTCTCCCCTTTCATTCGCATCCAGATTCATTTTCAATTCTCTTTGTATACAGTAGATCAGTTTAGTGTGTGTTAAGTAAAGATTTCAACCATTTGCGCTCACATAGCATCCTGTGTTATATTTTCAACTCACCAAGTTTTCCTGGCTGCAGGCATCTAGACCAAGTTACACTAACTTGACCTCATATCACAGTCTCTTCACTCATGGCCAAAAAATTCCTTACATAGTCTTCCAAAGACCTTTCTTCTACTTGGCTTGGGACCACAGGACTCATATGTCCAGGCCAGTGGCCTCCAACTTCATTTGTTCTTTGATAAATAAGTGGTCTGGCCTTCCTTCTGGTCTCACTCTAGGAGAGAAGAGGAAGGATACACAAGTTCTCTTCCTTCTAGACTGACTTAATATGCCTAACGGACACCTCTGCTTTATCTGAGGTTGGGCTGTGTATGGGGTGAGAGGGCTGTGAGTGTGGGTGTGGCACAATGTGAGGATGTGTGTGCTTGCATGTGCTTGTGTATATTTTTCTAACTTCTGAGAGGTCTACTGTAGAGCAGTCTTTGATTTTTTTTTTTGACAGGCAGAGTGGACAGTGAGAGAGAGAGAGAGACAGAGAGAAAGGTCTTCCTTTGCCGTTGGTTCACCCCCTCCAATGGCTGCTGTGGCTGTGTGTTGCGGCTGGTGCACCGCGCTGATCCGAAGCCAGGAGCCAGGTGCTTCTCCTGGTCTCCCATGCACCTGCATGCCCCAAGCACTTGGGCCATCCTCCACTGCACTCCCGGGCCACAGCAGAGAGCTGGCCTGGAAGAGGGGCAACCGGGACAGAATCCGGTGCCCCGAATGGGACTAGAACCCAGGGTGCCAGCGCCGCAGGCAGAGGATTAGCCTAGTGAGCCGCGGCGCTGGCCGTAGAGCACTCTTTGGTTATAAGTTCATACAAAAGATCAAGACTCAAAGATCCAATGGGGAGCTCTCTCTGCAAGGGCAGATCTTGTCTGCTGGGAGAAGACAGAGAGAGAGAGAGAAAGAGAGAGAGAGAGAGAGAGAGAGAGAGAGAGAGAGACTCTGATACAAATGTCTTTGTGAGATCAGTTGTCTTCCAAAGCCAACTATGTTGTAATCCTCAGAACCTGTGACTATATTAGGTTACATGGCAGTGAGGAATTAGGTTGTAAATGGAAATATGGCTGCTAATCAAATGACTGTAAGATAGGGAGACTATCCTGAATTATCAGGATGGGCCCAAGTATAAACCAAGGTTACTAAAAAATGGAAAAAGAATTGGAAGAAATAACCGGATACATGGTAGTTGAAAAAGATGTTACTGGATTTCAGGATGGAAGAAGAGGACTGCAAACCAATGAATGTCTGAACTTCTACCTTGAGTGGAGCTCACTGAGATGCATTTTGGAGTATGATATTCAAATTGTGAGATAGTCTTTGTTGTTTTAAACTGCCAAGCTGCAGTCAAGACTCTAATCAGATACTCAAGTGCCCCTAACACTTTCCCCAGGAGTTCCTTTCTGTATCTCACAGCATCACCTTCTTTCAGCCAAGCTGTACAACCATGGACTACATCACCCAAAGATGGCATGTTTTGCCAAGTTACACAAAGGTGCCATATAAGTTAATGGTGTCCCAGAACTGTTGGTAACTGAGCATCATTTATTCTCCACGAATAAAGAAATTCAGTAAGTTTGGACAATAAGTCTCTCACCTTTGGGCATACAATCCATAGACATAAGGAAACTGAAGTGTAAAGATTAATTTTTTTTGAAAGGCTAAGTGACAGAAAGACACACATACACACACACACACACATACACACACAGAGAGATGTCAACTGCCTACTATAGCCAGGGTTGGGCCAGACTGAAACCAGTAACCATGAACTCCATCTGAGTCTCCCATGTGATTGGCAGGGACTCAAGTACTTGAGCTATCATCTGCTGCCTTACAGGTACATCAGCAAGAAGCTGTAATGGAAGGTGGAGATAGATAGAACTCTATCTCAGGTAATCAACATGGTACACAGGTGACTCAGGTGGCAGCTTAGGCCTCTGCACCACAGCACCTGCCCCAAGAAATTAGAGTTTAGAGTTTAGAATGCTCCAGTACAGTGGTCAAGAAGTGGACTTGACCAGTAGACAAATTGATGGTATTTGAAATCTTGGCTTTCAGTGTGAGAAAATGAGCATGCTCCCACCCCTTTCTTTCTCCAGTTGAAAAGCTAACTCTATAATAAAACACACAAGGGACAGGAAAAGAGTCTGGTTACAAACCAAAAGCTAAATTGTTAGGTCTGATCTAATTCTTCCAGAAAAAGTACAGCACCATGGGGAAATAAGGAATGGCTTAGCAGAGAATCCAATTAGCCTTTTGCAAGCTAAGTTTGCCTATACTTTAAACATTAAAAATATTCTTTAACTTTCCTTTCTTGTCCATAAGTATGGCCTTCTGGTGATGTGACTGAAACACACTTTAATAAGGTCATTCATTTAATTGTGAATCCACCTGTTGTATGCTCAGTGGATCCTTAGAAAATGTGATTTAGAGGAAGATACAAAGAGAACATGAAGAAAGAAGGAAGAACTGATGACAAGCAGGCTGAGACTGTAACGCTGCATACCCAAGTTACACTGAATACCTTACTCAAGAGAGTAGGTGTCAAGCAAGCGATCCTTGCTTGACTGACCCAGGGGCTGTGTTCTCCATCACCGGGGCATCCATGCCCTCCATGGATCTCCTTTTTGGGGTTTATATCATTTACAGTAGAAAGTTAGAGGGGGTGATTGGTAAAGACTCTTCCAAGTCTAAGACTGAATGAAGTTCAATGGCCTCCAACAGCCTTACTACCTCTGGAGGCACAAACAGGCAGCCAAACTTTCTGAGCTCTGGGAAGCAAATCCACAGAAGACGATCAGTGTGACATGGTCTTCAGGATGCAGGTATTCCTGATTGAGATGGAATCTCCTGCTGTTGAAGCACAAATGGTTTTTTTCTCTGATTTAAAGCAGTGATTACTTTCCTGGCTTGCCCACATCAGGCTGTCATCCTTTGAGCACTGCTGTTGCTATGCCCTTGTCAGAATCAAATTACTAAAAAGGTCAGTATCATTAATATATGGTTTGAAAGGAACGAAAATGCCAGATAGAAAATCTATGAGATTATAGGGCACAAGTCAAAAGCTTTGCTCTGGTTTGTTTACTGTTGTTGTTATTTGCAGAAGTTGAAAAGTCATATGGCTGTATAAACCCCTTGTTGCAGGGCAGGACATTCTCTCTGAGACTTCCCAGCGAGATGGAAATGCCTAAAGGGTAGGGACCCTGCTGATTTGTATCGCAGACAGCAGTTGCCATGACTCGTTTATAGATACTTGAGCTTATATTAACTTACTTCTTTGGAACATATGCACATGGGAATATTGTATGAAATAAGTGCCCCTGAAGAAGTGTTAAGGCTGAGGACAAAGATGTCAAGAAAGCAAATGATCTCAATTCCAGGACCAGCTGAGCCAGTGATTCCTTGCGTGACCCACAGTCACTTTACTTAGAAGCCACTCATTTTCCCATTTTCAATAGTAGAAATCTCTTTCTCTTTGATGAGACATGGGAGAGAATTGTAATATATAAATGATTCATAATTAATATATTTATACAATGAGACCCATTATCTATCAGTTTGATGCAAGGTCTTAATGAGAAATTAAATTTTCTCAAAGCAATAGGTAATTCTTTTTAAAAAGAGATATACTTTTTTATTTTTATTTATTTATTTTTTTAATTTTAATTTTTTTTTTGGCAGGCAGAGTGGACAGTGAGAGAGAGAGAGACAGAGAGAAAGGTCTTCCTTTGCCATTGGTTCACCCTCCAATGGCCGCTGCGGTCGGTGCCGAAGCCAGGAGCCAGGTGCTTCTCCTGGTCTCCCATGGGGTGCAGAGCCCAAGGACTTGGGCCATCCTCCACTGCACTCCCGGGCCACAGCAGAGAGCTGGACTGGAAGAGGGGCAACTGGGACAGAATCCAGCACCCTGACTGGGACTAGAACCCGGTGTGCCGGTGCCGTAAGGCGGAGGATTAGCCTGTTGAGCCTCGGCACCGGCCGAGATATACTTTTTTAAAGAGAGAGAGATTTATTGGTTTGTTCAGAGAGGAACAGACTGAGGTCTTCCATCCACTGGTTCACTTCACAGATGGCTGCAATAAGCCAGGATCCTGGAACGCCGAGTCTTCCACGTGGGTGGGAGTCGTTGGGCAATTTTCTGCTGCTTTCCCAGGAACCTTAGCAAGGAGCTAGGTCAGAAGCAGAGCAGCTGCACCGCAGTCACTCTCTTGAAATGCAGGGTCACAGGTAGCAGACTAACCCCCTGTGCCACATCACCGGCCCCAGGTCATCATTCTTAAAATTCTAAGACGTCTGGATCACACATCCGGAGACCTGAATTTTCACCTCTTCTAGGTGGAGGTTGCCAGCTTGACTCGTATCTTTGGATAAATTGTGTTTGCTTATTTGCTTACTTTTTGTTTTTGTTTTTCTCTCCCTAGGCCTCACATTTCATATTTTAAAAGATGACTTACAAGGTACATTGTAGCTTTAAAATTCTTCAATTCCAAAGAAGACAGTTTAAATGTAGCAGCAGGTAGTCAGAGTGAACAAAATTCTCATTATTTGAATCACTACTTTTGAGACCAAGAGTTTCAGACTGGCTCCATGCTGTCATCTTCAAACATGTAACACCAGAGAAAAACAATTCATTATGAGATTATTTTTTGGCTGTTTGTTTAGCAAGCAAACTGTGGATTAGCAGACAGTGAACTTTTCAAGAATTAAGAATCTAGAATGGGGGCTGATGGCATGGCATAGCAGGTAAATCCACCGCCTGTAGTCCTGGCATCCTATATGGGCACAGGTTCAAGTCCTGGCTGCTCCACTTCTGATCCAGCTGCCTGATAATGCACCTGGGAAAGCAGTGGAATATGGCCCAAGTCCTTGAGTCCCTGCACCCACGTGGGAGACCTGGAAGAAGCTCCTGGCTCCTGGCTTTGGATTGGCCCAGCTCTGGCCATTGTAGCTATGTGCATAGTAAACCAGTAGATGGAAAATCGATCTCTTTCTCTCTACTTCTACCTCTCTGTAACTCTGCTTTTCCAATAAATAAAATAAATCTTTAACAAAAAAAATCAAATTTGTTCTATATTATTTGTGTTATGTTTTAGAATTTAAGGGTTGCCTGAAAAAGAAAGTGAATGAAAGTCTCCTATCTTCACAGTTTAGCCTAGTGTGTCCTTAATTCCAAACTTATTTTGAAAAGTAATAAAAGTACTAGTCACCATGAAAATTATTTCTAACATGTTATGATACAAAAGCTTCACTAATAGTTTTAATTACTGCCTCTAATAATCACATATATAATTATTAATACTATTTAGTAATGAAGTAGAGGAGAGAGCAAAATCATGAAAAGTTTGTAAGAAAATTTCAAATGCAGAGATTTCTGTTTTGTTCGCATATGTATCTACTAAAATGCTGGACTGTTGCCCAGAGTCTTTGCATTACCTACAAGATCTACATGAAGTAACATTATGCTATAAAATCATTGATCTCCCCAACAAGATATGTTCTCCTTCCTGCATTTGATTAAACAAGTGCTTATTAAGGACTCAGTCTAAATCCAGTCTTGTACTTGATGCTATCAGAACTTAAAGTCACTCCCAATGACTCCATTTTCTAACCCCCACCACTAAATGCTTATACTAAGTTAACATTTAGCTTATACTTAAGTCACATAACATGCTCTAACTTGATTTGAGTACACTTGTTTTCCTGCCTTATCCCAAGCCTGACCTTCTTTTGGATATAATAGGTGCTCAATGAGCATCCAGAGAATGACAATGAAATCAGCAATCACTTACAATAGTAGATCATTAAGCAATGAGAATAAATATTGTCATCTCTAAAGCAGTAATGTAATTGAATGAGAAAAACACAAATTGACCCATAAGAATTCAATTACATAAGACGTTTGGGAATAATGTTGGTTGCATGTGCCTCTATCACTAATCCCAACAAATAATTACATCTCCGTAAAAACATTCTTAGGTTAAGTCAGATGAAACAGAGATCCCAGCTCACAAACATCCAGCAGCATTAGCCACAACTCTGCCCTATGAATCAAATGTTCTCAAGACAGCTGAGGATCAGGGAGATACCAAAAACAACCTTGTAAATTCTCAGCCTTGCCTGTGCAAATGAAAACTCTCTATAAATAACCCCCATGAAGACAGAGCAAACTCTGAAAGCCTTGGGCAAAAGTCAGGGGATTACCTGAACTGACTGTCTGTGTGCAAATGGGGAAGATGGGAGATTTGAGATTGGCCCCACCTGTTGGGAATTTCCCTCAACTCTGATATGTGCGTGGGGTGCTTCACTGAATGCAGCTGCTCATGCTCCACTCTCTCCATCTCAGTTATACCAGATGGCTGAGATAAGGGATCCCAGTGTGAGAAGGACGGGATTGGCTCCGAGAGAAAAAACAGAGGAGTGCTAAATCTTTAAAAGAGCTTATTAGAGGACATCATTTACCTACTTACAAACTATAAAATTGATTTGCTACATTTTCATGGAAGCAAAACACCAGCATTGGTGTCACCTCATGGGAATGAGGATTTGGAGAGCCAGCTGGCAGTGGTACATACAGTGGGCTGAATTAGAGAGAGAAACCCTGAGCTTAGGGAGCCAGATCTTTTCCAGGGATCAGTAGGCTTTCATGCTGTTTGCTCCAGAGCGAGATATTATCTCCAATTTTCAGGACATTTACTATACAAATGTACTGGGAAAGAGTGTGGAGCAAAGTCCATGTCTCCTTCACTCCTAGGATTATGGCCATGTAAAAGTCAAGGATAAATGTCTCCTAACACAAGAATTGTACATTCTATGTGGGAAAGGCAAATAGAAGGTACTTCAAAAAGTCTGCGGGAATGGAATTAATAAGTTACTTCAGTGCAACAAAATTGTTGGAATCTAGAGAGAGCTTTCATAATGTGCCTTTTTCAGTGAACCTTTTGAAGACCCTTGGTTCACGAATGAATAAATGAATGAGTGAATGTAATTAGATAGTTATAAAAATCAGAGATGGGGCCGGCGCCGCGGTTCAATAGGCTAATCCTCTGCCTTGCAGCCCCAGCACACCGGGTTCTAGTCCCGGTCGGGGCGCCGGATTTTGTCCCTGTTGCCCCTCTTCCAGGCCAGCTCTCTGCTGTGGCCCAGGAGTGCAGTGGAGGATGGCCCAAGTGCTTGGGTCCTGCACCTGCTTGGGAGACCAGGAGAAGCACCTGGCTTCTGCCTTTGGATCAGCGCGGTTCCCCAGCAGCAGCACGCCGGCCGCGGCAGCCATTGGAGGGTGAACCAATGGCAAAGGAAGACCTTTCTCTCTGTGTCTCTCTCTCACTGTCCACTCTGCCTGTCAAAAAAAAAAAATCAGAGATGGGCATGAATATTGATAAGGAAGGATATTTCATATTAGGTTTGTCAGAGAAAGCTTTTAGGAGAGAGTAACATTTGAACAGAGCCCTGAATGAATTGAGAGACTGAGGCGAATACCTGCCTGCCCAGAGAGCATTCTAGACTGAAAGGAGAAGCCAAGATAAGGCCAAAGGCAAAGACTGCTTGGTGTGTTGAACAACGAACCCCGATGTGCAGATGTTGAAAGGTCATTCTAAACCATGGTCTGTCCTGGAGGGACTAGCCTTAAGACAAAAGCCAGAGAGGGGCAGCAGCAAAGGGAGGCAAAAATGACCAGCACAGGGAGGGGGGGTGCTGCCTGGGCAGCACCTGGAGCTAAATGCACCATCTCAGACTAGAGCAACACCCACCCCAGATGTGGGGACCTCACACTGCTTCTTCATTCCCCACAATCTTCAGCTCTAGCTCCTGCACTTCTTGTCTTCTCTAGACTTACCCATTTTTCTCCCCTGTATTCTTCTGTTTCATTTCCTTTACACAGATTTTGTCTCGATCCCCCCTACCCTGTAATTTCCATTTTTCATGTCTTTCATCTTACTTCCCTTCCAGCCCATCTTCAGCATACAAAACCTCTTCTCTAGAGCCACCAAAGAAAGAGGTACCTTTCTCTGAAGGGAGGAGAGAACTTCCACTTTGATTATGGCCTTGTCTAAATAATGACAGAGTTTGTGGACTCAGGAGGCTTCCATAGCCTTGGCAGTTCATGACAAAAGCCTCGGCTGATTACTGACGTCATAAATAAGAGTGTCAATTGTTAAATCAACAACAGGAGTCACTGTGCACTTGCTCCCCGTGTAGGACCTCTGTCCTTAATGTGTTGTACTATGAGAATTAATGGTAAAACATGTCTTCAAACAGTACTTCATACTTTGTGTGTCTGTGTGGGTACAAACTGTTGAAATCTTTACTTAGTATAGAATTGATATTCTGTATATTAAAGATAATTAAAAATGAATCTTAATGAAGGATGGGAGAGGGAGTAGGAGGTGGGATGGTTTGGGAGTGGGAGAGCAGGTATGGGGGGAAGAACCACTATAATCCAAAGGTTGTACCTATGTAACTTATATTTATTAAATAAAAGCTTTTCTATTAAAAACACCTCTTCTCTTCTCTCCCTTTCCTTGTTTTGTGGCTCTGCCTGACCCTAGGCATCCTCATTTTTTGAAGCCTGTGGTTAAGGCACAGACGGAGGAATCCTTCCTCCAGCTGTTCAGGTAGGGGTTAAATTACCTGCCTTTCTCAGGCTGGGACCCAGGTATGATGCTCACAGGTGATGGAATAAGGTAAGAGGTGCCTCTTCTCCAGCAAAATCTTGTTGGAAAAGTGCAGCTATCCCCAGTGCCCAGGTTAGGATCCAGGCCAGCATTCACACCCAAGTCTGGCACATGTGAGATGCACTGCAGGTGCTTGTGAACATAATGAATGTGCTGTAACAATTACCATAGTTGCCTTGGAATATTTGGCATGAATGTTTACACCTAAACAGGGCAGCAGCTCAAAGCCATGTTTTTCTGATATGAGTGCGAGGAAAAAAGCTGTTTTATTGCTTTTTTTTTTGCAGACAGCAATTACCATAGCAGCATGGTTACCGTGTTCCTACCACCAAACCAGAGATTTTGTGATAGACAAGATATAAACAGCATAATCTCAGATGACACTTCTAGACAAAAACAACAAAGTGAAGCATCAGCAGATCCAAAACAAGTGGCTGTTCCACTTACATCTCTGGAAGTGGGCTGCAGTGAATTCTCATTTTCTCCGACTTCTATTTTAACTTTAAATGCATACTATCCAAACATGTCTCTTCCAACAGCATCATAACCTGCCACAGTCTGTTACTGGTACTGGCACATTGTGGTTAATTTTGTGCCTTCATCCATCAAACCCCTCCTGAGGGCTCTTTCTTTTAGGTGGTGCGACTGTGCTAGGTTCTGGTACTCAGACCTGTTGCAAGCCCTCAGAAGGGACAATTAAACAGATATGCACATTCCAGCATTGCAGGTCTTTCATGGAGACACACACAGGAAGCAAGTAAGGCCCAGAGGAGGGATATCCCTTGTCCAGAAATGTAAGGGAGGGGATGAGAAAGAAGTTAGAAAGAGCTTCCTGCAGTGGGGGCCCTTGTCTTGAGCTGCATCTTGGATGAGAGTGTTTCCTAGGTGGAAAAGTGCAAAGGCACAGACACAAGCAAGATCTAGCCTTATCAGCGAGTAACAAGAAATTCAGTGCTGCAGAAGTAGAGGGTGCAGGGGAAGTGGGGAGATGGATCCAGCAAGAGACGAGAACGTAGAATTAATCAGCTGGGAATCACTTCTGCAAATGTTACTGGAAGAACTGAATCACTTTCACTCAGGAAGGATTTACCCAGTACAGTCCTTGTTTTTTCTTATTTGGTTATAGCACAGTGTTACAAGAATGAGTTAACACCTCCATGGATACAATATATACATACGTATAATGCATACATATGCATTATAATCCACCCACAGATACACCCCACCAAAACATCACAGAGAGTCAGTAGATGTTATTGTTTCAGAAAATAAATGGATTCTCAAAAAGGTAGCTATATTTTTAAATCAAGCCTGCTAAAGATTTTGTTCCTCATAAACGTTAGCATGTATTTTATTATAGAAAGTTAGGAAAAGCAGAAAATTAAACAAAAGCAGAACAGAAAAAAAAACCAAATATATTCACATTTCCCCAAAAGAGTTATTCATATTTTGATTATTTCCTCCCAGCCTTTTTTCCCCTATGAGTAAGTTTCGCTCACTTATTTGTTAACGTGACTGAAATCTGGCTGATGTTTGGATTGTATAGAAGGAAATGGTTTTCTGGGACTTCCCCTCACAATGGTACTCACAAAGGTCGTCTGACAATAGTTAGTGATCTGCACTAGGTGGCAGGTGCCGTGCTAGAGCCACCAGAGCCCTCCACACCACAGGCACAGGCTCTGCCATGCGGGTTACCATGGAAATGCAAAGGACTGGAAATAAAAGGGGTGTCATGGGGATAGGCAAAAGCTGACAAAACTTTTGTTTCTCCTAACAAAACCTCCCCGCCACTCACTGTGCCCGCTTTCCTTCAGTCACGGAATCACCCAGTGCTCACAGTGGAAGGGTCTTTGAGTCTTATAATAGTTTCAACCAAATAGCAATACTCTGTGGTTGAAAGAAACAGGACGTGTTTGGGGCTGGCATTTTCTCCAGCATTCCTGACCCTTGGTGACCTCTTTAAGCTATGCTTCCTGCGGCACAATGTTCCCCACTGCTACCTGCTCCCTACCACCCTACAAGAACAGGAAGCCGGAGGTGGCCCTGCCAAGCTGGCATTCTCAGCAGGAGTCTTCCTTCCTACCACTGGGATGAGAAGACACAAGCCAAGGGCAGCAGGACCCTGTTGGCTGAGTACACCCTGTGTTGCCTTTTTGTCTTAGACAAGCAAACAGTCATTCCTCCTTCCCTACCAAAACAGCACAGAAAACAAGCAACAATGCTGTGCACAAGCGCGAGTTGCTTCAGCTAGTGTGACAGCGACACACACACACGGAGCTGGTGCTTTCCAATCCTCAGTTGCAAGCATGGGTAATACTGCTCCCATAGTGTCTCCAGCTGTACCTACAGAAACAATCTCCTTGGTTAGAGAACTGTAGTTTCTACAAATTTCTATGTTTAAGGGTCTGAACAGTATCAACATCATACTATCTCAAATAATTACTACTTATTGTTAACATATTCATGTTGGACTCCATTGCAATCTGATAGGTGTCATTACAAGACACTGCTAGTCAGTGGCAATGGACAGGTTAGGGATAGGCCCAGGTTAAGGATCAGGCTGCCCTGGTTGTATTCCCACAGTGGGGCCTCAGAGAGTAAGAGTTAGCACGAGGGCCAGGATTCTGAATGGTTACTGTGAAAACATTACAAAAGTAAATGTTCCTTTCTTGTCCATTTTGCGTAATCCACATCTTGATAAGCCAAGGTTATTCTTACAATAACTGGTAATTCTGTGAACTTTAGAATCCATTTAGGCAGTCACATGCCTGTCAGCTACACTAAGTGTCTTAGAAGCTGGGAAATTATTTTGACTCTGGTTAAACATTACATAACACATCCCCGCTTTGAATGGGAAAACCATAAACTCTACAGCAATGCATGAGAGAAAGAAGCTTGGACTTACAGCCACAATATACGAGTTGGAGTCCTTTCTATTGTTCTGATTTTGAAAAAGAACTGGTTTTCTGGATTCTAATATCGTTTACCAGAGTTTCCTATCCAAAGTATTCCCTAAATTTTTTCTACCAGACCCAGACAGAATTAATTTAGTGTAATGACTATATAAGCAGATGTGTGTGTGTATGTGTGTGTGTGTCTGTAATTTTCCTCTCTCTCACTAAACTGTGATTCCTGGTGGACACATGATCTTGAGCCTCATAAACAACCATGGTGTCATCCTGACAGCTACCCGGAGGACATATTAAACATTGTACACAGGTTTTTAGAAGAATCAAAGGAGGTAGTACACAAGCAAGTGTTTCACAAGCTGTAGAGCTCTGTGTGATTGCACGGTGTGGTCACCACTGCATAGCAATAGTGGTCATCAAATAGAACATTTCCTGAAAATCAAAACATTTAGGAATGAAAAGAGTGGATGTAAGACAGAGGTGATAATGCTTAACTCTGGGGGTAGAACTGAGAGTTACTAGGCACAGCGAAGGTGAGGGAGGGGCAGAAGACTGCAAACTCTTGCTTCATATCCGCTTTCCAATACTAGAAATATGGATGGCTTTTAAACAAGATTTCTTAGTATTTTTCAAATTAGAAAAAAATAAGTGTTCACAATACTAGTCAGCTCTTTCAAAATTTACATGAGGAGTTCAAGAACATACAACTGAATTTAAAGCCTTCTGGTGTTGTTTGTTATATTTTTATTGGCAAGGATAATAATACCTTTCTTTCTTTAATATTTATTATAAGATGTTTATTATTTACTATATTCTCACAATAGTAATAATATTATTGGAATAATTATTACTAATTGTATCTAATGAATAGAAAAATTGAGACCAAAGAGATTTAATAAGATGCCTAAGATTACCAACTCAGTGGACAAGTCAAGATAGACTCCAAGAGACCCCATTAGAGCCTTATGCAGGAGGTGAAATCTTTGGAGCACTAAGGATACATTCAACAGGCCCAAAAACAGTCTGTTTCTGCTCTGTCATTGGCAGAGACCTGGGCTCCCAGACAAGCTGTACCCTAGAGACAGGTGGCTTCTGATACCCTGTTTACTGCCAGTCATTTGCATCAGTCACTGGGCCCCAGTGCAAGGCTGCAAGAGCACTGACAACCTCCTGGCTTGAATCTGGGCCCTGCCACTGAACGAGCTGTGTGACTGAACAGTCATTTAAGCTTTTGGAAAGTCCATGTCCTTCCTTATGCAATGGGAACGACACCACTCCTTAGGTTCAGGGATATTGTGAGCTTCTAATGAGATCATGCATATGAAATCACTTTGTAAACCTAAGGCATTTAGTAAATGCCAGGTAGATTATTTTCTTACAAGCTTTTGTGCAGAGGTATATATTCCCCCAGCTGTCTGGAAGATAAGAACATCTAAGAGGAAAAGGTTCAAACTGCTCTCAAGTGCAGGAAGGAAATGTTTCCACTAGATGAATTCCCTCAGTCTGCAGTAATTGAGCCCCAGTGTTCTCTCCTATCTATTTACTTTTCCCTCCTGGGTCACTGTCCTTTTCCCCACATTCCACCCCAGCTGTGACAGTCATTCAATCAGCACAGCTATCAGAGCAAATAAATTTTCCTTTGCCTGAAGCTCCCACAGCAGGATAAAAAGTGTTGTAAATGCCTTTGTCTTCTGTCACTGAAAGAGAAGTATCAAAATATTCAGCTTCTTATTAAGTTAGGTAGGATAGAATTCCTTTCGGCAAAGACTCCAGGGACCTAAGATCCTTGGATGCATTGACTGAAAGTGTGGATCATTTGGAACAGGAGATCCTGCTGTGTATTTGATGAGGTCTCAAAATATTTCCAACAGCCCATGCTACAATACACTAAGTCAAAGAGAGAGGTTATGCAATGGAAATCTACGATCCAGTGTTCGATACAGAGAATCTAACCAAAAAAAGAATCTATCACAGAAAATGGAAGACTGAGTGGAGTAATCAAGTTAAACCCAGATCTGAAAGAGGAATGGCTGGAGACAGATGTGTTTGCAGCATGGCAGTCTTACACAATGAAATCCATGTGCTGAAAATTTCTCCCTATCCTTACACTCAAGTATATAATATGGATCTCATTTTTAAAACTTTTTTTTATTTGCTTAACAGGCAGAGAGACAGAGACAGAGACAGAGAGATCTTCCATCACTGATTCATTTTCCAAATGTCCTCAACAGCTGGGGCTGGGCCAACCTGAAGCAAAAATCTGGGAACTCATTCCAGATCCACCATGTTGGTGGCAAAGATCCAGGTACTTGAGTCCTTATCTGCTGCCTCCGAGGGTGTGTGTTAGCTGGAAACTACAATTGGAAGCAGAGCCAGGACTCAAACCTAGACATGGTGACAGAAGGATTCAAACCCAATCACTCTGATTGGTGAGGCAGGCATCCCAAGCAGGTAACCACTGCATCCTTCACATTGATCTTTAAATTTTCAGTTTCTCAAATATCTGTTCAAATAGCTTGTCTGTAGACAGAGAATTTTATTTCTCCTAATCTGATGTTACTCTTCTTCTTATTTTCTTGCCTTTTCAGATTGCCTAAGATCTCCAATACAACTACAGACAGAAACAATAAGATTCTAAGCTTCCAAGGATGGTATTCTGCACTCATTTTGTCAAATTAAAAAAAAAATTAATTATTTGCGGGCAGAGAGACAGAGATGAGAGACACAGAGAGCTACCATATGCTGATTCAGAACCCAAATGCTTGCGACAGCTGGGGCTGGGTGGGATCTGGAATCTGGAGCCAAGAACTCAGTGTTAGTGTCCCACATGGGTGGCAGGGACCAAATTACTTGAACAATTACCACTATCTCCCAGGGTTTCCGTTGTCAGACTCCTATAGTAGGAGCCAAAGCTAGGAACTGAACCCAGGCACTTCAGTGTACAATATGGGCATCTTGTTTACTAGGCCTTGTCAAATTCTCTTAATCAAGTTCAGGAACTTTTTCCATTACTTTTGCCAAGTGTTGTGTTCAATCACAAAGAGTGAATCTTCCCTGTACTTATTTGATTGTGACGCGATTTTTCTCCTTGCACCTGTTAATGTGCAAACTTTATTGATTTCCTACTGTTACTATAACCCTGCATTTCTAGAACAAATCCTCCTTAGTCATGATAGAATTAAAAAATATCAATAAAGAGCCATCTCCGGGATCCGTACTGTGGCAGTGGGTGATGCTGCGCCCTGCAGTACCAGCATCCCATATGGGTGCTGGTTCCAGTCCCAGCTGCTCCACTTCCAATCCAGCCCCCTGCTAATGTACTCAGAAAAGCAACAGAAAATGACTTAAGTTTCTGGTCCCCTGCACCCATGTGGCAGATCTGGAAGAAGTTCCTGGCTCCTGGCTTTACCTGGTCCAGTCTTGGTTATTATGGCCATCTAGGGAGTGAACCAGCAGATGGAAGATCTCTCTCTCTCTCTCTCTCTCTCTCTCTCTCTCTCTCTCTCTCCATAACTCTGCCTTTCAAGTAAATAAATAAATCTTTAAAAGAAAACTTCTCCAATTTTATTATACTTTATAAAATTTGTATTTATGTTTGTAAATGAGAGTTTGTCCTCAATTATCATTTCTCGTAGTTCTTATCTTATTTTGCTCTTTCAGTTATGATAGGTTTATGGGTCAACCTGGCAAGCCTTCCCTTCTTTTCTGTCTCTGGAAAAGTAGCTATAAAATGAAGAATATGTGGTAACTTCTCTATTCAATAGGTGAGTGGTTCTAAATATGCCTGCTAATTTAATTTACTAATACTAACAATAACGTGGTTATTTATTTACATTTTTTATGTGTTTGGCTTATCAGTTTCTGACAGGGGCAAAAAATACTTCCGATTATGATTACTTTTGTAATATGATATTAGAGGTTGCTGATGAATTGTTCTTTTATTCATTAGGAAGTAACTGGGTTTTTGTAAAAAGATTTATTTATTTATTTTAAAGGCAACGTTACAGAGAGGCAGAGGTAGAGAGAGAGCGAGAAAGGTTTTTTATCCGCTGGTTCACTCTGCAGTTGATCACAATGGCTGGGGCTGCGCCAATCCGAAATCAGGAGCCTGGGGCTTCTTCTGGGTCTCCTATGTGGATGCAGGGGCTCAAGGACTTGGGTCATCTTCCACTGCTTTCCCAGGCCACAGCAGAGAGCTGGATTGGAAGAGGAGCAGCCGGGACTCGAACCAGATCCCATATGGAATGCGGGCATCACAGGTAGCATGTGCCACAGTGCTAGCCCCAGGAAAAATAGTTGTAGAAACTGTTAATAGTTGTGCCATATGGATTTCTCTGATACTAATATTAGGATTTTAGCTGTTTTCCTAATATATTTTTTAAAATAGTTTTATTTAAAAATTTGCTTTATTCTTACTTTTTAGATATATTAATAATAGACTCTATAGTTTGAAAAGTTCTGCCTTTTCACATTGAGTTTAATCCCTTTGTATTTATTGTGATTACTAATACATAGATATTTCTATCTTTTTTGTGTTTTTTGTTATCTACGTTGTTTACCAGCTTCTTTTTCATATGCTATCAGATTTTCTCTTTTCCTTTCATCATTTACTCTTTGAATAAATATCTTTTATTTCTGTTATTTAACATAGATACCTAATAAAGTTCAAGTTTAGTCAATATCTTTTATTGACCAATAGAAGAAAGTTAAAATGCTCTAAGTCCAATCCTCTCCCACTTTCATATTATTCCACATTAGTTCCACCTTGTTTTTAAACTTCCCAAAGTCTCTTGTTGTTATTGTTGTTTATACAATCAACAGTTTGATTCCCAGCATACTTAATAAATTCTTTTTTTTTCAAAGGTTTATTTATTTATTTGAAAGGAACATAGAGAGAGACAGAGAGACAGAGACAAAGTTTTCCATCTGCTGGTTCACTTCCAAAATGGCTGCAACAGCTAGGGTTGGGCCTATCTGAAACCAGGAGCCAGGAGCTTCTTCTGGGTCTCCCACATGGGTACAGAGGCCCAAGCACTTGGGCCGTCTTAAACTGCTTTCCCAGACACATTAGCAGGAAGCTGGATCAGTAGTGGAGCAGCTGTGACTGGAACCAGCACCCAAATGGGATGCTGGCACTGCAGGTGGTGGCCATGCCAACAGCTCCAGCCCCATTTCCCAAATCCTTTACTACCCACTGATTTTTGCATGTTTAACCTTTCTTCTGGACTAATTTCCCTTTCTTTGAATTTCATCCATTAGTATTTTTTTCAGTGAATATCTGTTATTGGTAAACCCAGTCTTTTTTGGTATGAAAATAATTTTATTTCATCCTACTTTTCAATGACAGCTTAGCTGAACATTTTGCAAACATTATTCCATTTTATTCTGGCTACCATTGTTGCTAAAGTAGGCTATGAGTCTTCAGTTTTCCTTGTGAGTAATCTTTTTTCCCCAGGGATCTATAACATTTGTTTTTCTGTTATTCTGCAATTTCACTATGAAATTCATCCGTCTTGAGATTGGTTGTGCAATTTAATGAGTACTCATATCTTTCTTTGGTACTGAAAAATTTCAAACCAGTATTTTTTGAATGTCATATCATCCTCGTTTGTCTAGCTCATTTGTGTTAAATCTTATCATTCTAACTTCCACATATTTAAATTTCTTCATAATATAAACCTATCACTCTTTCCTACATCATGTTTAGTTCAGTTCTTCTTCCATGTATTCCTCTTGTCTTCAGCCACATATACTTTTGGTCTAGCTCATATTCTAACATTTCAATGCAATGACTAAATATTTTTATTTCTATAATTTTTGTGCTTTTTATTATACTAAGTTGTTCCTATCTTCTGGTATCTATCCCTCTTTTTAAGTTTAAGGTGAACATTTTAAGTATATTTATTTTCCCATTCTTTTTCATCTATAATCATTTTTCTCTTTCCTGTTGTTGCTAAGCCTTCCTCAGGCATTTCTTGTGTTATTTGTGATTTTTATAAGTTCACCTTTCCTAGAGGTGGTCTCCAGGGAAAGAAATTCTGTTGTGCTGGTCTGGGGAAGTGCACAGAGCCCTAGATTTCCCACACAGCTGGGTCGGTTTTGCACTGATTTCTAAATCTCAGGTTCCTGTATCTCATGAGTCGGGTAAATCTGTACTCTACACACACTCATCAAGGAATTCTGGTATTCTGAATTCTCATTGTTTACACATCTTTCAAAAGGGTTCTAGGGTGTAGCTAGTATGTTCTTGTGCCTAATTTTTCTAGTTCTTTTTCCATGGACAGGATCTACCTCCAGCAATCTTAACAATAAATAGGAGACTCCATTGTAGCTGATAATCTCAGTGACTTTAGATATTGTAGCTTGTCTTCTATGAGAATGAAAATCCCATATCTAGTCCCCAGAACTTACCTCCAGGACCAGTTGAGCTGTGAACCATGTGGGTTCAGGCTATTATTCCTCCCTCTGACTTGGAATTTCTCTTTTTATCCTGCCTCCTATGGATTTCCTCTTTTCTTTCCTTTTCTTTTCTTCTTCTTTTCTTTGTTGGATCCAAATTTTCTCTTTGGAGCATGTGAAATGTTCTCCAATTGGATTTCCATTCTCCAAAGTGGAATTTGAGCAGCACTCTTTGAGTACATGACCTAAAGATCTTAAGTACAGGCAAAGAAATATATGCAGTACTCTTCTTTTTACATTTGAGAGACAGGGAGCAAGAGAGACAGATAGACAGATAAACAGACAGAAAAAGCTCCAATAGATTGTCTTACTCCCCAGATGTCCCTACAGTCAGACTGGGGTAGGCTAAAGCTGGATCTCAATCCTGATCTCCCATATGGATTAATCTGGACTAATCTGGACCCAAGAACTTACACCATCACCACTGCCTGCCAGGGGCTGCATTAACAGGAAGCTGGAATAAAGAGCCAGAACCAGAACTCAAACCCAGGCACCCTTTTATTGGACATGGGTGTTCTAACTGGTGCCTTATCCTCCAGGTCAAGCACCAGCCTCTGAAGTACTCTTGAAGCTATACCCCAGCTATCCAAATCAGTGGTTTATCTTAAGTTTGCAGTGTGAACTTCTAGTTGGTCCAGCAGGATTTTTTTTTTACCATATATAAAATGTATATATCTCAAGATTTTCTCCTAAAATTATGAGATATCTCAACATTTATAGATTTCTATATAGAAATAACATGGGTTTTTGTGTGAAGAAGACTTCGATATTATGTCACCAATGTCACTTACCAACTGTGTGACCCTGAAAAATTCAGATGAGTCCTCTGAAAGTAAAAATATAATATCTACATTGTAGCACTGTTGAAAAGTAAATTTACTTACTAGCTAGGGAGATGTTTCATTTTATTGAGCATGTGCAATCATTTATTAAACATATGCTTTGGGAAGACAATATGTCTGTGATACTACTTACACTTCTATTATCTGGGGCCAGTTGTTGATTTTAAGGTACATGATTAAAATTTTCAGATTTAGCAAATAAAAATACAAAACACTCAGGTTGAAATTTCATATAAACAATGGATAATTTGTTGGTATAAGTATAAGGCACACAATATTGGATACATCCTCATACTAAGAAGTCATTTAGGGGACCAGTGTCGTGGCAGTGGGTAAAGCTGCAGCCTGGGACGCCAGCATCTCATATGGGCACTGGTTCCTGTCCCAGCTGCTCCACTTTCAATCCAGTTCCCTATTAATGACCTAGAAAAAGCAGCAAATGATGGCCCAAGTACTTGAGTCCTTACATCCCACACTGGAGACCTGGATGAAGTTTCTGGCTTCCAGCTTTGGCCTGGCCCAGCACTGACCATCTCAGCCATCCAGGGAGTGAAGTAGCAAATGGAAAAATCTGTGTCTCCCTCTCTCTATAACACTGCCTTTCAAATAAATCAATGAATTTTTAAAGGAAATAATTAATTATTTATAAGAAATTCAAATTTAACTGTGCTGCCTGCATTTTATTCAACAAACCTACACTGAATCTACTTCTGCCAGTTGGAATACTGATGTCCATTTGTAAATTATCTCCCACATATGTGTGGCAATTTTGCCAGTGTCTTATTTTAAATAAGCAGGCTAAGCTCAGCTGTGTTTCCATGCAGAGTTTCTGTCCAAAATATAAGATTTTTCTAATCAAATGGCTCAATCCTGCAACTGAAGTCCAAACCCTGTTTTCATTTGATCTGCAATTCTCTGGGATTTAATCAGCCATGTTTGTGGTGACATTGGCAGAGTACAGGATTTTTAGACATCACTGAAGTCCACTGATTTTAAATGGAAGGTGACTGAGTCCTTATTCCATGGTAAATTAGGAAGCTTATCTTCCAGATAAGGACTTTTTTTTTTTTTTTCTGTTTCGTTTCCTCTGATGGTTACTTCCAATCAAAGCTGTGTTACTCACTGACTGGAGAGCCCTAGACAAACCATTTTCTCTCTCAAGGGTCTGTTTCCCATCAGAAAACCCAGGTGGGATCATTCCCACCCACTCCAAGACTATTGTGCTGGGAAGGTGTTCAGGGAAGTCAGTTAGAACTATCCTACAATGGATGCATCTCCAGGACCTCAATGGAAACAGCAAAGGTGTCAAAAAAAAAAAAAAAAAAAAAGCAAAATGCCTTGAGGAACTCTGAAGTTTTCCTCCTTGGTCTGGACACAGGACTGCTTTGATAGGTTGTTCATTAAGATCTCCCCCTGACAAATGCCTTCTGGGATCATGCCTCACCATGCACTCTCCTAAAGTGTACTCTGCATTTTCTGCTTCTCTTGTGCCTATACCTTGTCACTGGAAAGTGCAATTCGCTTTAAACTCAAGGCCATAGGGTGCTGTTGTAGTCACAACAACAAGGAAACATGTTTCCTATAGATTTTTCCATTTCTAGTGCACATGTAGCCAAGGTCCCTGAGGAGTTGTTACCATTACCAAGAACAAATTAAATGTCTAGAAAGTGAGAGTTCAATGAGAAAACAAATTACTATTTGCTTTTCTTCTCTTTAGTCTCTTACTCTCAGTAACAAGAGAATATCAACTGTAAACTTAATCATAACATTGAACACAGCTCAATGGAGAAAACATAATGTGAGAAAAAAGAAACAGACATGAGGAAGGAAGAAAAAGGAAGAAAGCAGGAAACTATTTTTCTATTTTAGAAACTAGAATAGATTTTCATAGGATTATCTTGCCTTATGTGGTGGGTTTATCCTTGAAAAATGGTGAACTATGAAATGCTTAGAAAACTCACTTGTATCTCACCAACTGCCATTAAAATGGAAGCACTACTGGTTCATCACTTCTGTCGTTGTGTGCAGTGGCTCCTGACATTTTCCATTTCTCTACCATAGTATTGCAAGTGAATCTCAATAAAATCAAGACTCCTTTTATAGTGAGATTACTCATCACTTCTGCCTTCCAACCTCCCAACATTTTCCACCCCCAGGAACAGTTGGGAAAAGTAGGAAGAGGGAATCTGGGACAAATTACTCAGCCATTCTGTGCCTCCAGCCCCCTGCATGAGAGAATAATAGTACCTACCTGTAGATTGCTCCCTTTTTCTGCATCCTCCCACCACATGCCTCACTTCTTCCTCACGCCCATCACTTTTGTAAGGAGTAGATTAGTATTTCCATTTCCTGTAAATGGGAGAGAATAGTCTGTGTTTTTCTCTTTCATCACTACATCTCTTTCATCTATCACAATGCCTGATACACAGTGCATAGGAATTAAATGTACCTACTATCAGTATTATTGCCTAACTGAAGTACGACAAATATAGGAGATTCTCATTATTTATGGTAGTTTTGCTCTATAAACTTACCATAAGTGACAAATTAGCAAATACTGACCCATTGCTCCTAGAAGAAATATGTAACAAGGTTCCTATGAGCCACTGGCCACACATTTTTGTCAATCAAATACATAATTGGTCAATACATCACCAGTCAACACATATTTTATTTGTGTTTCTGTTTAGAGACACCTTATTTAATATATATTGTCGATTCATTGATATTAAACTCATGGCAACTCTGCATTTCTCAGATGATGTCCTTCTACTTTGTGTCCCAGTTCAAGTTTCAGCTTCTACACGAAACGCTTCCCTCTCTGTTACTAATCTTTACCATCACTTATTTATTAAACTCTACTTCTTTCAAGGTTCTCTCAAATTTCACATTTTCTAATAATGCCTTCTCTGACTCACAGAGAAACAAATCTTCTCTGGATCATCAGATATGGTTTATAACCATATATTAGCAATCATCACAGAGTTGTATCAAAGTATTTAGATGTGCATTCATTCTAATCATCTCTTGAAATAATAAAGTCTGAAATCACATAATTTTCAACTCTAATCCTTTTATAATTGCAGCATTGATCTTTACAAATACATGACAAATAGTTGTATTTTAAAAGTGCATTAAATTGATTTTCTAAATCTTTCTTGGGCCAAAAATAACCACAGAAAGCTTTTTTTTTTTTTGCCTTTTTCACTCAGCTGTCCAGCTATCTTATCTCCCTTCAACAGAGCCAATAGTGACAGGAAGCCTGGCTCTCTAACTTCACCCCACCTCTGTCCGAGGGCCTCCCCACGCTCAGGACAGGAATAGAATTGTTGACATGCCGTGGAAACCAAGGCCTGGTCTTTGTAAAGCATGAAATCAAATATTAAGTACTTTCCATATTGGAAATTCCTGCTAAAACAGATCTCTCAACTGCACATAATACTTTCACTTCGGAGGCAATAAGCTTGTAGAATTAACATGAATGATTCAAAGTCTCTTCCAGGCTTTCACTTGATGTGTGACAAAGTGGTACACCTGGTTGCCCCTAGATAATGAACTCAGCACTCTGAGCATAGTGGGCCTGGCCTCTGGAGTGCACTTGCCTATAGGAAAGGACTTTCTAGAAAGCTTGATACAAAGAAAGCCCCCTGAGGAACTAATTGATCACAATAGAAGAGCAGGAAAACACTTTTGTCCAGCCCATCCTGCTTTCAGCTACCAGGATATCTGAGATATTTTGATTTTTGCTCTGTTTCTCCCTCCTTGGCAGCATGACAAGAGATAGAGTTTGTGGGGAAGTGATGAAGCTGGAGATGAACACATTTACTGGGAAATTATTCAAGATGATTGATTGCCGAATACAGGAATACAACTGGACTAATAACAAATTATCTCCTAAACACTCCCATGTGAATGCACATAAATGATGAGACTGAGTTACTGCAATCAAATCCTCAGGTAGGATTTTCCACCAGTGGATTACCTAGGCAGCAGAGAAAGATGTCATCCCACAATAGGGGGGTATTGAAAAGAAAAGCAACCCCTTTGTGGAATGCAAGAAAACCTTAAGAAGTCTCCAGCATTTCCTCAGTCCATTGTCCAACCGGTTCCACATCCCATAGAACCATTCATTCATCAGGGCTCATAGCAAAGAAGCCAATTTTCCTTTCAAAAGACTGAATTCCAAGAAATCACCTCCCAAAAACATGGACCAAGGGAATTCAGAATTGAAAGGTACCTTAATCATAATGTAGAAGAGCTTAAAATTAAACCTGTGTAAATGTAGAAATGAGTGTCAGAGGAGACTAGTGTGTTACCTGAAGGCACGCACAGCCAAGGGTTCAGAAATCACAACATCCAAACCTATATTTTCCCACCATTCCCCCCTCCTCCAGGATTGTGGTTGGATTTTCTGTGATTTTCTCTGTGCCCACCTTCCTTGCTCTCTGCTCCCCACCTCATGTTGCCTTGATTTCCCAGAGGCTGGGTACCTGAGATGTACGAATTCTAACCAGTGAGATCCTAGGTTAGATTCCAGCGATGAAAGGCAAGTGCAATATCTAGAAAGCTGAGGACAAACAGAAAATATTAAGGTCCCTGCAGCATCAGACAGTGGTATGAGTCATGTGGACTGCAGAAGACAGTTAACATGATGCTGTAAAGCAGTTTCCAGGTGTCCCTCTGTGAATTACATAATTTGTGGCTGCAGTAGCCAACAGCACCAGTGGTGGGTTCCTGCAATTCTTTCAATTTCCCGATTTCCAAGAGCACCAAGGGTAGCTTTCTCTGAACTTTTCTCTTTCAACTCCAGCATGTAATTTTCTACAATCCCTAAATCTCTTCCTGCTTCAGTTACCAGAGTGGATTCTGAGTTTTGAACCAGCCCTGACTGATACCACTTCTTTCTGCAGGATCATTTTTAAATTTTCAGGTATACAGGCACCTTTCAAAGGCAATGGACAGAGTGTAGAATATGTGCCAGGCAATGGCATATCATCATCACCTACTCTCAAAAAGAGCAGGGCTTCTTTGACAAGGTCCAAATTATAATACTGAGAAATATGCTTCCATGTTTCAGTGACTTTAAAAAGCAAAGCTAAGGAATCTTATTTCCTTCACACAGCTTGTTATAGATGTAGAGATGATAGCACAAGAATACAAACACATAAATGCAGAGTTGTTAAATGCTGTGTGCCATGGAGCCTGCTGGCATTCTGGAAGACCTAAAGACTTCCTTCAGAGAATAATTTTTAAATGCATAGATTAAAATGTAACTTGTTTTAAAGAAATATATATTTAAATATAGTCATCAAAATACCAAATATTGAATTTTTGTTATGTGTGTGTTTCATTATTAACTAAAGAAATAACAAGATTGTACTCCATAGATATCTAATAGCTACAACAATTTCAAAATAGTGATGGGCAAGCAAAATGTTTGATATAACAGTTGAAAAATTGGAATATGATAATGTTACTAGTATCAACAAAGTGACCACTAGACTTGATTTGTTATCTACATCAATAGACAGAAACTATACGTCTCAATGAGAATTTAGCAAAAATAATGCTTTAATTATTTTTCCATCCAAGTTCATGGACCCAAAGTTAACAACTCCTTATCTTGATGATGGAAAGATCCATTCTCACATTCTGATACACTTAAAAGGAATGTGGGGGCTTTAAAACCTGAGATATCAAAATAGGAGCATGTTTATATTACACATGTATATTGTGCATGTAGTATTGGGATAAAAAGAAAAACATATATAATAAAGGAATTTCTACAACTTTTCTAAAGTAGTTGTGATCAAATTTGAGGAAAAAACATTTTTCAATGCCAGCGACTTGGAGGTAAGCAGGACACGAGAAGAATGGTCCTTCTTGATTGACAGGCTGGGGAAGAGTAACTCCGAATGCATCTTCCTCTCTTAAGGAAGGAAGAAATGAGCTCCAATATTCATTATCTGGAGAGCACAAATGTTAAAATCTTCAAAATTAAAATAAAATAGAAGCGGCAAGCAAACATCAAATTACTCCTTAGTTCCCTTTTTCCAAGGTATTCCCATGTTTGATGTAAACACTAATTCTGACCCCTGTCCCCTCTCTCACCAATTCTGAAAAAGTGTGAGCACTGTGGGAACTCCTAAAGGCAAAGGAGAGAAAATTCAAATTCACTCATATGGTTTAAATAATATGTTAGAAATCTCAGTTCCTTTGAGCAACTGAAAATTGCTTGAATATTTAAGCATCCATTTGTTCTTGGGAAACAAAATGTTCAGCTTTAGTGGTTGCCACAGCAACTGCCTGGGCTAAAAATACAAGATCTGCCATAAGAAAAAAAAAAAAAAGTATGTACCAAGCAGGAAAGGGAAGAGATGTGAAATCTCCCAAAGGAAGATCGCGCCTGAATCCGCCTTGAAAGCCAAGGGGGATGTTCTTGTGGAAAGTCTGTCCGTGGGGTGAAGAGCTCAGATAGGAGCTTGCTTCCTGCCCATCTCAAAGAACGTCTTCTCTACTCCCTCCTTCCCTACAGCTCCCCCTCCCAGAAGGGTCACATGCTCTCTGAGTGTGGACAGCTCACACCTCTGAGGGTCATCCTGATTAACAGCACAGCAGGAAGGGGTGGAGTCCTTGCCACACCATCACCAAGAGAACCTGCTTCTCCTCGCTCCTGCCTCAGGTTTGTCTTGGCCTCACGCTTGCTTCTCCTAATAGGAGAGGGGATGAGTGGTTTGTCCTCCCACCACCATGAAGATGCCTCCTTCACTGTCTCACCACATTCTCTCGCTGCGCCTGCCTCTGAGCTTTGTTCGTGCTGACCCTCCACTAGGAAATGTGTGTTGCCCCCCTCAGGATACTGAGTTCTCGTCACTGACTTGCCCTAGAGGACAATTCTTTCCTACAGTTCCACGCAGCGTCTTTTGCTCCCACTATCTCTCCTTTCTTCTGAAATGCTCTTTCAAGGAGAGCTGGCAGCAGATTATTTTGTGTGCTTTTAGTTAGTCTAGATTTCAGCTCCTGGGAGCAAGCACCTTGTAATAAACTTCTACTCTATTCCCCATGGTCCCCAGCACAGTGCCCAAAACACACTTGTTGACAAAATCTGCTCCACCACTCTTGGAGAAGAAGGATAATTATTCCTGGGCAACATCCACCCTTGTGGGAAGTCCACAGTTCACAGCATTGGGATGAACCTACAATTGCAGTTTCATGATTAAATTCAATCCCAGGGATAACTACATGATTCTCTTAACATAAGAACTCCAAGCAGGGCCTGGTGTTGTACAGCAGATTAAGCTGCTGCCTGTAACACCAACATCCCATAGGAGCACAGGTTTGAGTCCCAGTCACTCTACTTTCAATCCAGCTCACTGCTGAAGTACTTAAGAAAGCAGCCAAAGATGACCCAGGTACTCGGGTCACTGCCTCCCATGTGGGAGACCTGAAGTTCTGGCTCCTGGCTCTTGGCTTTGGCCTGACCCATCTCCAGCCATTAAGGCCATTTGGAGAGTGATCCAATGAATTGAAGATCTTTCTCTCTCTCTCTCTCTCTCTGTTTCCTCTCCTCTTTCTGTAACTCTGCCTTTAAAATGAATAAATAAATGCATCTTAAAAAAAAAAAACAAACACAAAGAACTCGAAACCAATTGCAAAAGCCTCTCAAATCTGTAAATTTCACTGTCCCCCCTGCCTACTTTTGTCTCAGGAGTAGCCCAATGGAAAGAAAGCTTACCAAATAATAAAATGAGAATCCAATTACACTGAAGGATTACACTGAAGCAGAAAGACTGAGGATTTAGAACCAGAAA
Organism: Sylvilagus floridanus; assembly: GCA_949820135.1. Classification (NCBI taxonomy): domain Eukaryota; kingdom Metazoa; phylum Chordata; class Mammalia; order Lagomorpha; family Leporidae; genus Sylvilagus; species Sylvilagus floridanus. The sequence goes on from OX463225.1 coordinate 130,252,731, forward strand.
AACAAGTATCAGGTCCCAACCCCACTCTGTTTTCCCATGGACAGCAGTTACTGACAATGGACAAATGTTTGCATAGCTATTTCCTCATCCATACAAAAAGATGGTATTGCTGTCCTCATAGTAAGGTTACTGTGAAGATCAAATCAGATGAGGAATATGTTAAAATGATTTCAGAAACACATCCTATTGTGCAAACAGTAGGTATCCAGGGTTAACTCCAACAGATAAAACCCAAAATGTATTCTTCCTGATGTTCTAAATCTATTTTTACTGTTATATCCTTTAGGATCAAGCTGAGTCGTTAAACTCTCTAATTCCTGGTAAATTAACAGAGCTAATTTGCATGATTGATTTTTGTCCCAGGCATTGTTCCAGAGGGTCATAGATGATTTCTTTGCAACTCAACTTTTACTCCTCAAATAAGAGCGATTAAAAAAAAAATATGAGGTTGGCCTGTGCTGCGGCTTACTAGGCTAATCCTTTGACCTGCGGCGCCAGTACTCTGGGTTCTAGTCCTGGTTGGGGCACCGGTTCTGTCCCGGTTGCTCCTCTTACAGTCCAGCTCCCTGCTGTGGCCTGGGGAAGGCAGTGGAAGATGATCCAAGTGCTTGGGCCCTGCACCTGCGTGGGAGACCAGGAGGAAGTACCTGACTCCTGGCTTCAGATCGGCGCAGCGTGCTGGCTGTAGCGGCCATTTGGGGGGTGAACCAATGGAAAAGGAAGACCTTTCTCTCTGTCTCTCTCTCTCTCACTGTCTAACTCTGACTGTCATATATATATATATATATATATATATATATATATATATATATATAAGGGGTATTCACAAAAATCCATGGAAAGTATGTATTATGAGAAAGTTATAGGGGGATTTTTTAAGGATTTTTATACCACAGTAAATTTATTTTAAAAAAATATTTATTTATTTGAAAGTCAGAGTTACACAGAGAGAGGGAGAGACAGAGAGAGAGTATCTTCCATCCACTGGCTCACTACCCCCAATGGCTGCGAGGGCTAGCACTGGACGAGGCTGAAGCCAGTAGGCAAAGCTGTATCTAGGTGTTTCATGTGGGTGGTGAATGTCCAAGAACTTGGGCCATCTTTTACCACTTTTTCTAGGCCATTAGTAGGAAGATGGGTCAGAAATAGAGCAACTGGACTACAAACCAGTTGCCGGTCTGGGTACGGGATGCAGACATTGCAAGAGCAGCTTTACCCCATATGCCACAATGCCAGATCCCGGTAAACTTATTTTTAATTCTATTTTTCAACAAATGATTTGAAGTCCTCATGGAATATAATGAGGATTTGTATTTGAATAGCAGCTCCTAGTGTAGAAAGCACTCACATTCACACCAGTGAGTACTACCTGCACCACCTTTCTCGTGCCTTCTACCCCAGGGAGACTGCAGCGGGAACTTTAAGGAATTGAGTGGAGAAGGAGCACCCTGCGAAGACAAGGGACTGTCATCAAGCACATCCAGATCCCACCAGCTTCAGCCCCTTTCTTCTTTCTGCAGTGGAAGCCAGAATGTGTTTCTAGGCTGTGGGGTGACGTTGCCTTCCCAAAGTGTCAGTCTGTGAGCCTGGTGTGCTACAGCAGCAAACCACTCGGGTCACATCCATGTGCTGGTGATGAGACCCCCACTCAGCACTGAGAAGGCCTGTGATGGCTGGCTCATGGCACAAAACACAATGCTGGGAGCAAGAAAATGCTGCCCTTCCTGGCATTCAACAACTTCTTGGCTATTGGCACTCTTTTGGCAAATTAGGCCCTCTGGAAGGCTCTTTAACTCCTTCAGGGCACAATGGGCTTGCTGGAAGAGGCTTTTGTCTACATTAACCTTTTAGAAAAGAGAGCCCAGCATCCCTAGCTCATTTAGCTCTTCCTTGTACCTATAGAATATGCATAATTATGTTCGATCAGCAGCCTGAAAGAATTTACTTAAAGCATCCTACACAAATGGCCAAAAATAGTCCAGGTTCTTCTCCAAGAGTCTGATTCACACCTAACTCTTGATGAGAATCTGAATTATATGTCTTTATTTTAAGTTATCTAACCAATTTCAATCTCGTTAAACCCCCTGGATATTGTATGGCACAAGAAATAAGCCTGCGACTGGCATTTGGTATAGTGGTTAAGACACCACTTTGGTTGTCTGCAAAAGATGGCACAAGCACTTGTGCCCCTGCTATACACATGGGAGACCTGGAATAAGTTCCTGGTTCCTGGCTTTGGCCTGACCCAGTACTGGCCATTGCAGCCAGTGAACTAGTGGATAGAAGATTGACATCTCTCTCTCTCTCTCTCTCTCTCTCTCTCTCTCTCTCTCTCTCTCCCCTCCTCCTCCTCTCTTCCAGCAGCACCCTGTAATTTTGACTTTCAAACAAATAAAGAAATCTTAAAAACATAGAAATGCAAAATGAAGATAATAAAAAAAGAAACATGTTGAATGCTGATAGTATCAAACAATAAATATTCTGCCATTTAAAATTAAATGTGCCAGGGGATTCCAATTCAATCCCATCAAGGTGGCATATATCAATGACAGCTCACTAGTCCAAGTGATCAATTTCAGTTCACAATTGATCATAATGATAGGTCTAAGAGTCAAAGGGATCACACAAACAAGACTAGTGTCTGCTAATACTAACTGATAGAATCCAAAAGGGAGAGAATGATCCAACATGGGAAGTGGGATACACAGCAGACTCATAGAATGGCAGATGTCCTAAACAGCACTCTGGTCTCAGAATCAGCCCTTAAGGCATTCGGCTCTGGCTCAAGAGCCCATGAGAGTATTTTAGGCATGGAAAGCAAAGACTCTCTGGAAAAAAACAAAAAACAAAAAACTAAAAACTAAATGCAAGATCTCTGCGAGTGAGATCCCAGTAGAAAGAACGGGCCATCAAAGAAGGAGGTACCTTTCTCTGAAGGGAGGAGTAAACCTCTACTTTGACTATCACCTTGTCTAAATAAGATTGATATCCGTGAACTCAAAAGGCTTCCATAGCCTTGGCAACTCATGACAAGAGCCTAGGGAGATTACTGATGCCATAAACAAGAGTGTCAATTTGTTAAGTCAACAACAGGAGTCACTGTGTACTTACTCCACATGTAGGATCTCTGTCCTTAATGTGTTGTTCAGTGTGAATTAATGCTATAACTAGTACTCAAACAGTATTTTATATTTTGTGTTTCTGTGTGGGTACAAACTGTTGAAATCTTTACTTAATATATACTAAATTTATCTTCTGTATATAAAGATAATTGAAAATGAATCTTGATGAGAATGGAGTGGGGGAGGGAGCAGGAGATGGGAGGGTTTGGGCAGGAGGGAAGTTATGGGGGGGGAGCCATTGTAATCCATAAGCTGTACTTTGGAAATTTATATTCATAAAAGTTAAAAAAATAAAATTTAATATCTATGGATAAGGAAATAATTTTGGTGTTACAAAAGAATTAAAGGTTACAGATAATATATTTTGTGATGGTGAATTATAATAAGGTTTTGAAAACTCAGAAAAATAATAAAGCTACTAGTTTTATTTGCCATAGGTCTATTTTATAATCTCAGTAGTAACCACTAGAAGATGTATATAAGTAGCAACAATTAGGAGAACATTTTGAAAAGCTTATTCAACAATAAGAGAAGAACAAACAATAAAAAGTATGAACATGGATTTGAAAATAGAAATGCATATTAAGATGAAACATTTTGTTCTAAATTGTTCTTTTTTTAAAAAAATTGCTCTAAACACAGATTAATGATTCTATTAAAATGAAAATTTTCACTCTAACTATATGACTAAAACCAACATGAGTGTATTTCTTAAAAATAAGAAGTAACCAGCCTGCCTTGTGGTGTAGCTGGTCAAGCCTCCTCCTGTGACACCAGCATCCCATATGGGCGCTGGTTCGAGACCTGGCTGCTCAACTTCTCATCCAGCTCCCCATCAATGAACCTGGGAAAGCAGCAGAAGATGACCCAAGTGCTTGGGCCCCTTGTAACAAAGTGGGAGACCTGAAAGGAACTTGGGATTCCTGGCTTCTCTCTGGTCCAGCTCCAGTGGTTGCAGCCATTTGAGGTGTGAATCAGTGGATGGAAGACCTGTGTGTGTGTGTGTGTGTGTGTCTCCTCTACCTCTTCCTCTCTCTGTAACTCTGCCTTTCAAATAAATAAAAAATAAATCTTTAAAAAGTACCCTTTAAAGTCAGAGGAAAGTAAAAATGTTATGCCTGCAAACCTTCACCAGTGGAGAGCATCTACAGATCTGAAGCTGTGATAATAACAGAGAATGCAGACATTAAGAAAAAAAAAAACTAACAACAACAAAAAAAACACTAGAGTATAAAGGAGATATTTTAATGCCAAATTTTCAACCCAGCAGAAAGAATAATTCTAAAATTATAATTCTAAATTATAATTCTAAAATTATATGAACTTCTGAAATAAGTTTAAAATGCATCAAGCAAAAACTGATGGAAGTGAAGAGAGAAACTGACAAAGTCACAACCACAGAGGGCTACTTGACAAAGTTCTCTGGGAAACCAATGTATCAAGTACAAGGACTCAGTAAGTACAAAGGAGATTTGGAACCACTGCTGTGCCCCAGTAGGTTAAGCCTCTGCTGTGGAGCCAGCATCCAATTTGGGCCCCAATCTGAGGCATCCATTTTGAGTCCCTGCTGATCCAGTTCCCATTCAACTTCTGCTAATGGCCTAGGAAAGCAGTGGAAGGTGGCTCAAGTGTTTGGGCCTCTGTACCCACGTGGGAAACCTGGAAGAAGCTCCTGGTTCCTTGCTTTGGATCGGCCCAGCTCCAGCTGTTGTGGCCACTGGGGAGTGACCAACAGATGGAAGTCTTCTCTCTCTGTCTCTCCCTCTTTCTGTCTGTAGTTCTACCTCTCAAATAAGTAAATAATTTTTTAAATAAATAAAAAAAGCAATGGAGATTTAAACAATGGGATTAACAAGCTTGGAGATACATATATATGAGGGTAAATAGAAAAATTCATGGAAAGTAGATTAAAAGATAATTTTATTCTGATGCCAAAAATTGAAATCCATGCATTCATGTAGTCTCAAAAACTCATGAAAATGCTTGTGATGAAAAAACTGTGCACATTTCAAAATTTTTATACTACCAATTAACTTATTTTCAATTCTATTATTTCCACAATATGTTTAGAGAACCTCAAATAGAGCTACAGAGCTATATCTGTAAGTAGAGGCTTATAGAAATATAGATACATTTATAAATACAGTGCACAACATCGAAATACACATCCATTATCTACAAACATAGAATCTACCCAAAGGTGATATGTTTATTGATAAAATGTAAACAAATTACAAAGAATTGCAATAATTCAAAGTATACTTCTCAGACCATTGTGGAATTAAGCCACAAAATGAATAAAGATAGTTAGAAGGTTTTCAAGTATCTGAATATAGGAATTAAGCAATATTCTTCAAAATAACGCTTAGTTAAATAAGAAATCACTTCAAAAGTGTTTTACAAATATTTTCAGTTGAATAACTTAAATGATGTAACATATTAAACTTGTGAGGTACAACCAAAGTGATACTTAGAGGTAAATTTATAAGCCTAAAATGCATATAGTGGGAAAAAAGGAAGGCTAAAATCAGTATCTAGAAAATATCTCAAGAAGATAACAAAAGAATATCAAATTAAACCCAAAGGAAGTAACAGAAAAAGTTTATAAAGGTAAAAGCAGAGCATAATGATATAATAAAAGTTTCAGACTGGTTATCAATCATAGGTAAAAATTTGTTCTTAGAAAAGTCCAGGGGCCAGTGTTGTGGCACAGTGAGTTAAAGCCACACCCACAACATTGGCATCTCATGTGGGTGCTGGTTTAAGTCCCAGTTGCTCCACTTCTGATCCAGCTCCCTATTGATGTGCCTGGGCAAGCAATGGAGGATGGCCCAAGTCCCTGGGCCCCTGCACCCTTGTGGAGACACTGAGGAAGCTCCCGGCTTCTGCCTGGGCCAGCCTTAGTCATTGCACCCGTTTCAGGAGTGAACCAATGGATCAAAGATCTCTCTCTCGCTCGCTCTCTCCTCTCTCTCTCCACCTCCCTCTCTCTCTCTCTCTCTCTCTGTAACTCTACCTCTCAAATAAATACATAAATCTTAAAAAAAATAGAAAAATCTAATAATTTTGATAAATTCATAGTAAGATTAATGATGGAAAAAGAAATAATAAATAACCAATACCAAGAAAAAGCAGATACTACCAAAGATCCTATAGCCATTACAATTATGAGACTATTATATTAATTTATGACAACTATGTTTTGAAAATTTAGATAAAATAGGCAAATTCTTAAAAAAAACTATAAAAATGACATGGAAGAAAACAGAAATTCAAAATATTTTCATAGTTATTGGGAAAGAAATCTATCACAAAATCTTTCCCACAGAGAAATCTCCCAGCCTATATGACTTGAGTAAGAATTCTTCTCTACAGTTCTAATTTGGCATGTCAGGAGCTTATAAGTTTCCATCCCACCCTAACAACCAATAAAAATATAAACAACTTAAAACATCAGCAATTCTTTTGAGATCCATCAGAGAGGTAGGCTCACAGGGCAAACTGTGGCCCCCAGAATTGGAGAGACAACACAGGTATGTCAGAGAGGCTCATCTATTGGAGCAGAAATCTACATGGGAATCAGTTCTAGTGCAGGAAATGCTGAACTATAATTGACAGATTGCTGGAGGCTCACTGCTGAGAAGAGAAGCCAGTTACAGGGCTCCAGGATTGTGTGATTTTATCTCCAGGAGCACTACCACCGGCTCATTACAACAAACCCTGGAGAAAATTCCACAGTGCCTCCAGCAGAAGGAAGAGAACAGTATCCATTCTGTAAATGCCCAAATCACTCGATTCTTAACAGAGCTTATCCTCATTACAAATTGTTTTAAGAAGTGTAACATTTCTTGCCATTTTTGTTCAATATCATACTGCAAATCCTGGCTAATGCAAAGACAAGAATATAAAATATGCAGAGGGTGTATAATAGTTTCTCTGTAAATAAGCATTGAAGTAATGAGTGAATTATTTAAAACCCTAATAAAACAAAAGTCATCTCTAGTGAACAAGGAGGCAGTGATGGATGAAGAAATATAATGAAAATGTAAGCTTTAGGTGTGCAGCAGGGTAACAATTAGAAATAATTCAAAGAATTATTGGAAAGAAATAAAAGAATTACTGAGTGTCCGAAGGCCCAGATGAAGATGGGCAGGTTAGGGATATTTAGAAGAACAAGTTAGCCGGTGCATTGGTCTTTATTTTGCAACACTCGCCAGTTTAGGAATAGAAGTGGTGCACATGAATACTGATGCTGTTTGATGAGATGTGGGAATATTCAGGGTAGAAAACAGGTTGGAAGACTTTGGGGGAAGGATGTTTGGGTGTCAGGAATAGAGTTACTGATATGATTGATCATTGAGCCCAGGATTAGTAGGATGGAAAAGAGAGATACCTGAAGGTTGTGAAGAAGACCAGGGAGTGTAAGGAAGAAGAGGTTAGGTACAATAGCAAGAAATGACAGTCAAAAAAGAGCATTTTAGAGTTTGAAGTCTTGGGGTTGCAGCAGAAAGGAATCGTCCTTATACAGGAACACCTGCACAGAACATGCTGGGGAGATCTGTCTTGTTAAAGTCACTGCCGAAAGACAGAGGGGTTGTAAAATACAAACGACTAGGTGGATTCAGAAACAAGAGGTGCCTAGAGAGACCACATAAAGAGTATCCCCATGAGGTAGACTCATTTAGGGTTGAATGGAATAGGGTTAGGAGAAAAGGCAGATTAGGGGTATATGCGGGTTGAACAGGAAGAGGTCTGTTTTTAAGGTGATATTGCCGTTCTGCCCTGTGCTCACTGGAATCCATGATGCAGCTCCTGGGGCTTACACAAGAGCACATTTCCCAGCTTCCCTTGCAGCTAGGTATGGGCTTTGGCTCAGTGCTGGCTAAAGGAACACAGTGGGACTTGGGCATGCCCGCTCCTGAACGGACCTAAAGAAATCTCCCACATAATCTTCTACTTCCTTTCCTCCATTTGATGGCCCAGCAGAGGACCCAGAGAGGATTTTTCTCTGGGGCCCACAAAGAGGGCTGGAAAACGTTTTCTTAAAGAGCAAGATGCAAATGTTTTATATTTTTATGTGCCAAGAAGCAAAATCAAGGATACAATGTAGGTATTGGGGCTAGCATTTGGCTAATAGTTGACATACCACTTGGGAGGTCTGCGTACTACATTAGAGTGTCTGAATTCATGCTCCAGCTCTGTTCCCAATCCTAACTTCCAGCTAATGTGCACACTGTGAAACATCATATGATGGTTCAATTGATTAGGTCTTTGTCTCCTATGTGGAAGATCTGGATTGAGTTTGCAGCTCTTGGCTTTGTCCTTACCCAAACCTGGCTACCTTTCTCTCTCTCTCTCTCTCTCTCTCTAATATAAATACAATAAAAATAAGTATTTAAATAGGAGAAAATCTATTTTTAGCTCATGGGATGCACAAAAACAAGCAACAGGTAAATTTAGCCCATAGGCCATCATTTGCTGTTCACTGCCAAGAGTGTTTGATGCTGAGCTGGAAGGAGCCTGAGTCTCTGACTGCTTGGAGCACAGCTCTTCCCCTACCACTATGACTATACTTCACATAGGTTAGAAATAAACTTCTGTTATGCTTAGCCATGAAATTTAAGTGTTGTTCAATATACTGGTTATCCAATGCTAACTAAAAAGGAGAATAGAGAAGGCCTGGGGTTATAGTGCAGCAAGGTAAGCTGCTGCCTCCAAGGTCATCATCCCATACTGGAGCACTGGCTGGAATCCTCCAAGGTCATCATCCCATACTGGAGCACTGGCTGGAATCCTCCAAGGTCATCATCCCATACTGGAGCACTGGCTGGAATCCTCCAAGGTCATCATCCCATACTGGAGCACTGGCTGGAATCCTCCAAGGTCATCATCTCATACTGGAGCACTGGCTGGAATCCCAGCTGCTCTTCTTCCCACCCAGCTCTCTGCTAATGAGCCTGGGGAGGCAGGGGAGGATGGCCCAATTACTTAGGGCCCTGTCACCCATGTGGGAGACCTGGATGCAACTCAAGGTTCCTGACTTTGATCTGGACCAGCCTTAGACATTGCAGCTATTTGGGGACTGAGCCAGTAAATGGAAGATGTCTCTCTCTCTCTCTAACTTCCCCTTCCCAACTCTTACTCTCACCTTCAAATAAATAAATCAACCAATCTTAAAAAATATAGAGATGAGAGAAATATGGAAGATAAGAAGAAAGTGTGCCTTAAAATAAGGTTTAATATTTTATTGAGAATCTGCTTTATGTTAAGCCCTGCTTTATCACAGCTAATTTTACAAAAAGAGGTAGATATTATCATAGGCATTTTACACATGAAGAAATGGAAGCTAAGTGAATTGCTCAAGTCAAAGAGTTAAAAAGTAGTTAACTTGGACTTGAACCTAAGTTGCTTTGGCTCCAAAGCCTATTCTCTTTAACAGACGTGCCAACCTACTTCCCGGGAATGGAATGAATTGCAGGAAGAAATGCAGTGCATGGCTGAATCTTGTTTACTTATTTACCCAATCATCCTTAATTCCTAACATCTAGTTCCAAGAATGGCTTAAGTACATTTTTGTTATTTAAGAGGTTGTATACAAACTGACCCCAGATAATACAATGCAGCCATATATTAGAAACTAATATATAGCTGTAAGCCCTGGAGAAAATTCCTCCCACACACTAGTTATTGTTAAAATAAACACAAGAAGAGATATTTGGCCAGTAAAATTCCATGCACTGAAGTCCCAGAGGCCAGTCTCAGATTCTTACCTCTCTCCCTCTCTCTCTCTTTCTTCCCCATGGTTATAAAAATATGCTTATTTGGCTTTAACGCACAATGAATATGGTCTTGGGTGAATGAGAATGTAAAAATTATCATGCTATCCACAGTAGGAACAGGTAGGTAACCATTCATATCAATATCACAAGAATAAAATTGTGCACCTGTCCAGAAATGCCTACACATAGGGCAAATGGCCTCATGCATTTCAGTAATCCCTGAAATGATCACTGCACAAGGAGTTTTTAAACGTTTATAGAAATTTCATATTAGGGAAAACTACATGTGGTTTAAAAAAATTTTTCACTGAAGTAAACTTAGCTGTCAATTCCATTTTCATGAACTTTTTAGAAGTACCCTCATATTATCAGGGATTGTTCAATAACTGATGCTCTGAATGAAATTTGGGCACTCCAAAAATATAAGGACAGCTATAACTATTCTAGAATTAGAAAAAATGGCAATCGTGCCATCAAATATTATTAATTTTAAATTATGGCTGGCTTTTAAAAAAATACTAACTGCCTGAAAAAACTCATGAGTGACACATTTCACACCCCCAAATGTGAGATAAACAAGATGTTCTCAGGATGGGTAGATGTTTATTAGCTGGCAAACTGAATCTAATGTGACTAATGCTAAAATGTCATGTGTTGTCCTCATTGAGGAATGTTGGGAACAGAAAAAATTGGGGGATTGGGGATAGTGTGCCAAACCAAATCTGTAGTCTTGTATTCTTTGCACTGAAGATGTAGTGGATAAACTTCTGCACATTAAAGATGAAATTGGTAGACTTCTGTAGTCAGCAATCCTGATTATTTGCTTTTCCAAAATAAATTTGGACTTCAGCTGCCCTGATACCCTGGGTAAAAGCAGTTTGGGAAAATTGTGATGAGGAAGTATTTTTCAGGTTTGAACGTGTTAGAGAATTGATATATGTAGAACCAAGAAAAAGGATGAAAGACATGCAAGCAGTTTATGCAGTTTTACATACATTTTAATATTTTAAATGGCATTTTAATTTGGCATTTTAAATTCCTTTCTTTTTGTTTCAACCATTGGGACATAGGTACAACTTATCAACCTTCACACCAACACATCATTTGGTTTCTGGTGACAGTCCTAATGAGGAATAATCAGAATGGCCTAATGGGTTTTCCTTTATCAGAGAGAGAGAGAGAGAGAGAGAGAGAGAGAGAGAAAGGGAGGGAGGGAGGGAGGGAGGAAGGAAGGAAGGAAGGAAGGAAGGAAGGAAGGAAGGAAGGAAGGAAGGAAGGAAGGAAGGAGCTAGCAGTACTGATGCGAGGCACAACTCTGATGTGGTGACTGACGTGCAAAATCTAGTAGAAAGACTGGAGATGGCAGTGGGCCACCTGGAGGCAGAATCCTGTCCCTCTGACATGAACTCAGGGTATGGAAACAGTCCTTCCAAAGGGGCATCTCTAAGTGTGGGCATTTGACTCACTGCTTGCTGGTTCTGTGGGCAGAGTACTTGAAGGTGAATGAAGAGACTGGGGGAGATGTGCAGACACAGAGTTGCTGCACACTGCTCTGAAGCTGGAGCGAGCTCTCTTGGTTACAGCTTCTCCATGCCAGCAGCCAGCAGATAATAAGCTGTATGATTTGTTGACATCCATCTCAGAGCAGAACCAAGAAGTGATAACATTTTGGGAGAAAAACTGGGGCAGCAAGTTGTTCCCAATTACCTGGCAGCTGTCAGAGGAAGCATCCAGGCCCTGGGGTGGCTGGCTAAGGCCTCCAAGCCTGACCCCCATGTGAAAGAAATGAATGATGCTGTCATGTTTTATATAAACTGAATCCTCAAGGATTAAAGAATGTGGATAAGAAGCATGTGGAATGGGTCAACACCTGCTTGAATATATGGATGGAGCTGGCAGGCTTACATTTGAGGAACTGCATACCACCCAGCTAGCCTGCAGCAAAATGGTGACCAAGCAAAAGAATTGAGTGGACTGCCATCTGGACTCTTGCTGGGTCAAGTCCTTCTCCCCTGCTGCCTGATCCATCTACCCTCCACCAAGTCCCTACCGATTCAGGCTTCAGTGACTCTGCCTCTTGCTCAGCACTGTCTACACAGATTAACCAGGGAAACAGCATCACACGTACCCTGAAATATGTATCTGATGATATGAGGACTCACAAGCCTGCCCTGACTGCTCAGAGTGGTCCAGTATGCAGTGACCTCAAACCATTCTCTGCATCTAAACCCAAAAAAAGCCCATCCCCCAAATCAGCTACAAAGAAGGAGCCACCTGTATTGAAAGTGGATAAGGGGCCGGTGCCCTGGCTCACTTGGTTAATCCTCCGCCTGCGGTGTCAGCATCCCATATGGGCACCGATTCTAATCCCAGCTACCCCTCTTCCAGTCCAGCTCCCTGCTGTGGCCCGGGAAGGCGGTGGAGGATGGCCCAAGTGCTTGGGCCCCCGCACCTGCATGGGAGACTGGGAGGAAACACCTGGCTCCTGGCTTCAGAGCGCCACAGTTAAGGCCGTGGCGGCCATTTGTGGGGGTGAACCAATGGAAAGAAGACCTCTTTCTCTCTCACTGTCTAATGCTATCTGTCAAATAAAAAGAAAATTAAGAAGGAAGTGAGGGCAAGAAATGGAGAGTTGAAAATCAAGAGAATGGTTCCAACCTAGGGATCACAGAGCTGAAACAGGTGGCTTACATATATAAGCATGTCAACACAACATTGCAAATCAAGGGCAAGAGTAACTCAGGGATAACTGTAAAAAACTCAGTCTGGTGTTCGATGACATGGTGGGCAACGTGGAGATAATGAAAGATCAGGTAATGGATAAAGTGCCAACAATTTCCATTAACAAAACAAAGGCTGGCGCCCTTACTTGAGCAAGAATGCCCTGAATTGGGAGATAGTGCCAAATCTTCTGAGATGAACGTCCTCATTCCTACAGAAGGCAGTGACTCCAGTGAGTTCCCAGTCCTGGAGTAGTTCAAGACTGTACGGAATGGGCATCAGTTGGCAATCACAGTGAAAGTGCCACGGGGTTCTGTGCCCTCTCCCTCACACCATGGAATAACTCTGTATCAAGATGGCTCTTTCCTAATTTCCTCTATGTCTCTGCTCTTAAATGCTTCTCTGCTTTGAGAAGCACAGCTACCTGCCTTCACTGAAATATACCTCAGGCTGAGATCTGGAGCAGGATAGCAGGTCCATTGATCTTTTGCATCAGGGTGCAGCTTCTTTATCTGTGTGCAGCCACACCAGCAATCCATTCTTAAGGAACTGCAGACTAGGACTGGTGAATTTTTGCTCTCAGTTTTTGGGATTATTCTACCAAGTACAGTTATTTGGGAAGAATAAGACAGTCTCAGGAATTAACAGACCAGAATGCTCACGCTAGTGAATTTTTTTCTAACAGTGAACATAGAGCTAGCAGAAGCTGTTTTGTTCCAGACAGTTATTCTAACCAAATTAATCCTTCACCTTTGACAAGTTTGGCAAGGGTTGCCCTGGACCAAAGGCTGAAACTTGACCTTCTTGCATTCCAAACAAAACTGTTTTCTCTAAGCATTCCTTTTGTTCTGCATCCCATAGTCTGCCTCCACCATGACAGAGTAGGTTCTCTGGTATCAGCTGCTATGTCAGTGCCCATCACGAGGGCAGGTGGACCCTTTCTTTCTGTAGCATCCCTGCCCAGCACCTTCCTACAGAGAAGGCTCTAAATACACACAGACACACACACACACACACACACACACACACACACACACACACCATTCCAGGGAATCTAGCATTCTTCTTCTTTCCTTGCCAGGTGCTGGTCATCTATTTCCTTTGCCTCTTGTCATGCTCAATAGCATGTGGCTTCTGTCCAGGCACCTGAACAAAGGACCAAAACCACCACAAGCTGTTTTTAGGTTTTGATGTATGTAAGGATCTTGCACAACATCATGAATATAAATTTAAGTCTTTCCCTTTAGAACAAGCACTTACCAAAATATGCAACTTCTTTTTTGGGGGAAAAGAGATTGTCCTGTGACTTCTACCCATTACTTGGGGCCTGTGGAAGTAAACCTTTATGAACTTAAAGTTGTACAGAAAATAAAATGAAGTTAATACTCCCAAAAAACTGGCAATATTCAAAACACAATGCTCTCAACACTTACGATAAAGAATACCTCCGAGTAGTAGATAAAGTAGTAGAAGTAGATAGTAGTAGTGGTAAAGAATACTACTTACTCTGAGTACTGGTGTGAAGAATCAGGGGATTATGAAGCAAAGCAATGAAGGGAAAAATCCATGGAAGTTTTTGTTTGTTTGTTTTTAGCCAAAATTAGACAAGTTGCTGCTCCCCTCCACTTCCCAGCTTACTCATCTACAAAAGGAATGAGTTAGATATGATATGGTCCTTTCCATCTCTCACATGCTAAGAGTCTCCACTGCTCCCTAACAGCTCTTTAACCTTGGAAACTCAAGAAAGAGTGCCCCTCACTTCAGTAATCATGTAGAAAAATTGTGAATTCTAAACTAAGTCCAATGCCCTTTGATATAATTTTTGGTTCTTCGATTTCCATTCAGTTGCTCTTAATTAAATCATGAAATCTTGGAGGATTTAAATATTATCCAATCACAAATATATTGAGATGAGGAGCCTGGGATTGGGGACTTTGTCCAAGGTTACATGCAGTGGCACAGGCAGAGCTGGAATCTGACTTTCTTGATTGCAAATCCTCTATCTTATGATGATACCTCTTTGGTACTCATACATATTTGGGACAAGGTTAAGACTGAAATTATGGGGAACATCCACAAACTTTTAGAGCTAGAATAAGAAGCAGGGTAGGGGCTGGTGCTGTGGCATAGCAGGTAAAGCCACCACCTGCAGTGCCAGCATCCCATATGGGTGTTGGTTCGAATCCTGGCTGCTCTACTTCTGATCCAGTTCTCTGCTATGGCCTGGGAAGGCAAAAGAAGATGCCCAAGTCCTTGGGCCTCTGACCTGCGTGGGAGACCTGGAGGAAGCTCCTGCCTCCTGGCTTTGGATCAGCACAGCTCTGGCCATTGTGGCCAATTGAGAAGTGAACCAGCAGATGGAAGACTTGTCTCTCTTTCTTACTCTCTGTCTCTCATTCTCTCCCTGTGTAACTCTGATTTTCAAATAAAATAAATAAATTTAAAAAAAAAGAAGCAAGGGAGCCAATTTATTTAAGATGAAGTAGAAATTCTTTAAAAAAATTAATAAAACATTATTAAGTAGTAAAGTGCCTCCAGGGATAAGAATCTGGCCTCCTTTATCAACACAGAGCTCAATGAAAACTCAGTCTTAAATGTAAATGCGTTTTTGTTGAAGTTTTTCCATTGAGATTGAGGAAGGGCAAACTGATTTAGATAAAATGAGAACTGACCTCAGCTGACCCAAAATTTTTGCCCAAATAGTAAAACAAAGCCCCAATCAAATTCTAGCCTCAGCAAAAAAGTTCAAAGAAAGGTCAGGAAAGGGGAGGGTGGAAGAAGATGGAGAATGAGGAATAAAAACATTCGTATGATTCTGCTCTTCCTGACCAAAAGGGTCATTGCCAAACTGTCATAAGAAAGGCTGTTTATGCAGACATCCCAGCCCAGCTAAAAGAAAACTAGGAGTCAGCTCATCGGGTTTTTTTTTTTACAGTTCCCAAAGCAGAACAATTCAGTGAGGCTCCTGAACTTCTGCTCTCTTAGATAAACAGTTTCTCTTACATCAAGGAGATATTCATTGAGTGAAAAAATGTGTGTGCCGCTTTCCCAAGGAGGCAATGTTTGAAAAATTATTTAGTATTCAAGTGTAATTAAAAGAAAGGAGTCACAAAGCTAAAGGCAGCTATCATAAAGACCAGGCATCCTAGGTCTGCTACGACAGAGGAAGTAACTCAGCATCTCCAAGACCATAGTGAGAACACAAACTTGGTACCAAGAGCTATGGACAGACCCTGATGTCTCCTGAACGAATTTCACAGAGCATCAAGATTATTTAATGATGGGAATTCATAAAAGATCACAAGAAGTTACTTGTTTGAAAAGTTTCTGCCATGAAATTCTCAAGCTCTTCCTCAATCCATGCCTTGAGATGGCTTCAAGGAGATAAGGTCAGATTGAATAAAATGGTGTTTTGATTTAATGCAGCCAGTTACCATATTTCATAAGTAATTCAAGTTACCGTTCGAAAGGCAACCACGAGAGATTTGGAACAAATGTATTTAGGGGCAGCGGTCATCAAACTCTGACTTCAGTTAACTGACTTGAAATGAAGTTTGCATAATCCCAAATTGCATGCTGCACTGAAAATGTGGCCCCAGCCTGAGTGTAGGAAACAGGGAATTGTTCCATGAGAAATGCAATACTCTCTGCCCATTGTGCTGGCTAGTCTTTGTGGGTATGATTTGTGCCTTGGGAGAGGAAAAGTAAACATCAGAAGTTCTATCCTAGGGGGACCAGCACCGTGGCTCACTTGATGAATCCTCTGCCTGCAGCACCAGAATCCCATATGGGCGCCAGTTCTAGTCCCGGCTGCTCCTGTTCCAATCCAGCTCTCTGCTGTGGCCTAGAAAAGCAGTAGAAGATGGCTTACATGCTTGGGTCCCTGCACCTGCATGGGAGACCAGGAAGAAGCTTCTGGCTCCTGGCTTTGGATTGGCGCAGCTCCGGCCATTGCGACCATCTGGGGAGTGAACCAACGGAAGGAAGACCTTTTTCTCTGTCTCTCTCTCTCTCTCTCTCTCTCTCTCTCTCACTGTCTAACTCTATCTGTCAAATAAAAAAAAATAAGTTCTATCCTAGGAGGAAGGGAAATAGCACTGCAGGCCTGGGGACTAACTACATTCCCCACTCTCAATCCACTAGCTGAACGCACAATTGAATTATTATAATAATAATGATATCAATAGTTAATGTCTTTGAACATTTATGGAATGTATAAGGGGACGTACTAGTTCTTCATTAAGAGGCACAGAGAAAAGTTTATTTGGTCATAAATATGTGCAAGGCACCAATTCTGTGTCAGATAGTATGCACTAAAGGTGAAGGGATGAATTAGACTTGATTCAGTCTTTGACAAGCTTGTAATCTAGTGGATGGGGAGATACAAACTATGGTGAGGCCAGATCTTTGAGAGGAGCCGATTCCCTTCTGCAGAAAACGGAGTCCATACGGAGGACTGAGACCAACCTAGTCCATGAACCTCATTCCTATACCTTCATGGAGAAAGTGGAACTAGTGCAGTAGAAATCAGAGGGTAGCCTATCTAAGACCAAGACACCAGCATTGTTGTCTGGTAGGGGCTCACTCTCTGCTTCCAACAGGGTGCCCATTACTACAACCTACAGAGGGCATGAACACTAGGTCTTCATGTGGCAGAATGGCAAGAGCACTCCCTTAACCCTGTGCCCATTTATAAGAGTGCTGATCCCATTCAGGGGGCAGAGCCCTTATGACTTAATTTCCCAAAGACCACATCTCTTAATATGGTTGTGTCATGGATTATGAATTTTAGAGAGGCAAGAACATGCAACCAATAGCAGCAAGTATTTGGCAAGTGAAATGGGAAGAAGGACTCAATTTTTTTTGTTTTTAGTTTTCTGTATTCAAAGTCTCACTTAATCATTATAGGGAACCTCAGAATTAGGTATGCATATACCAATTTTACCAAGTTTTAGAGAGCTCAAATCATTTTTGTAAGCCCTCACAATGAATTTTAAAAATAGTAAGCAATATTTCTTATCTCCAGAACTAAGACTTTATGTGTGTTGACTCATTTAACCCCCTTAAGTGGATATGATTATGCATCACTTTGCAGATAAGAAGGCTGAGGCATGGAGGGGAGGGGATGAGTTAAGTGCTCTCCCAAGGCTGCAGAGCTGATAAATAACTTATCTGGGACTTCAATCCAATTGTTTGTCTCCTAACTCTAATCAGTCTTTGGCAAACCTGAGCTACTAGCCTATCCTTTCTAATTCCAAAATCTGTCTTTTTTTCTACACAGCACATATGTATCTATGTTAAATACATAAGTACTTAATTATAGAAACTTCAATTTAAAACTTCACTGTTCTAGTTTTGTAAATTTAAAACTATTGTGAAATTAAAAATAAAGAAATATGAACTGGGGGCTGGTGCTGTGTTGTTGCAGGAAAAGCGACCACCTGCAGTGCCAGCAACCCATACGGTGGTCGTTTGCATCCCGACCGCTCCACTTCCAATCCAGCTCCCTGATTTTGCGCTGTGAAAGCAGTAGAAGATGGTCCACGTCCTTGGGTCCCTGCACCTACATGGGAGACCCAGAAGAAGCTCCTGGCTCCTGGCTTTGGATCAGGTAAGCTGTAGCCATTGCTGCCATTTGGGGAGTGAACTAATGGATAGAAGATATTTCTCTCTCTCTCCCCCTCTCTGTAACAACTCTGCCCTTCAAATAAAATACATAAATCTTCAAAAATATATATATGAACTAACTTTTTAACAAAAAGAATTTCTTCCAAAGGGAATGGACTGTAAGTAGTGAGCCTCTGCCCTAAAATGCATTGAGACAGAGGAAACGTAATAGAAAAGACATGGTAAAAGAGAGACAGGTATTACACGCGGGTCTACCATACAGAAATGTGAATCACCAATTCTGAGCCAGAATTTGATTCTTATATGGTTTCTAATTAACCAACCTAGAATCTTTTTCACTCCAAAGTGACACCTTAAGACAATGAGAAAATCCTTTTCCACTTACACTATTTATCTCTATAATAAGTCTTACAGGAGGGCTGAGCCCATGGGAAGGAGACTTCTGTGCTGAACTTGAAAGTGCCCACTTCGATCCCATCCCAATAAGTCCTGCTGCCTGAATGTGATAATCACTATTGCTTCCCACCCACCAGCCGTTTGCTTTGATCTTCTTCCTAAGGGAACGTTAATTTTGTTCAGATATTGAAAAGCCAATTATTTCAGGGATGAGCAAAGCTCTAAGAGATTGAGTCCAACACACTAACTGTTGGAAAGCGATGAGTTCAGGCCTGGGTCTGTAACACAGTCTTGGCTGGAGTGATGTCAAAGGGAGGCTGTAGGTGAGGCTCTGGGAAAGCTTTTTCTCACTCCTAAAAATGGATGCAAGTCTAGCAGTTTCATTTTCTGCCTCTAAATGTTGTCACCTGCTTAAGACACCTGTGATCAGAGAGCCATCTGGTACCAGCTTCAGGGGACAAATGAAATTATTGTAGATGACAGAGCAGAAAAAAGGAGTGAGACTGAGTCTTTGATGATGGCCCCGATTAAACCAGCTTTGGAATTTCTCTCTATCTGAGATTCTCCTTAAGAGAGAAAATATGCAGATTTGTCATTTACTTGTTTATTTATGCAATTTGTCTTTCTTATAACAATTTTTCCTCCTAACAATTAAAGCTCTGTTTATTTCCCACATTTATTTCTTTCATTTAATTGCTGTTTTTACAGTAATTTTTAACATTTTTCCATATTTACTTCATATGTAAATAAAAGCATCCTAACTAATAAACCGATATGCCACATTCACTCATAGGGTTTAAAACACTGCATCTAGGGGCTGGCGCTGAGGTGTAGCAGGTAAAGCCACCACCTGCCATATTGGCATCCCATAAGGGCACTGGTTCAAGTCCTGGCTGCTGCACTTCTGATCCAGCTCTCTGCTATGGCCTGGGAAAGCAGTAGAAGATGGCCCAAGTGCTTGAGCTCCTGCACCGGAGTGGGAGACCTGGAAGAAGCTCCTGGCTCCTGGCTTTGGATTGGCACAGCTCCAGCTAGCTTTTGCGGCCATTTGGGGAGTGAGTCAGCAGATGGAAGACCTCTCTCTCTGTCTCTGTCTGCTTTCAAATAAATAAATTAATTAAAAAAATTGCATCTCTAAGAATCTCATCATAAAATGTAAATTTTCTCTGGGAAGACTATGAAATAAAAAACTAATAACAGTAGAAATTATTTTAAAACAATATAATCATCATTGGTATTAGGCATCGTAATAGGTTTAAAATCTGATAGGTCTGTTTCTTTGCTTATTCTATTCATTTTAAAAAATTTATTTTCATTCTATTTAAAAGGCAGACAAAGAAAGAAACAGAGAAAGACAGACAGGGATTTTCATCTGCTGAGTCACTCCCCACAAGCCCACAATAGCCCATTCCAAGCCAGGCCAAAGCCAAGCTCAAACTGAATCAAACTCCACACAAGCGGCACAAATGCAAATACTTGATCCAGCACAGCTTCTCAGGTGCACATTACCAGGAAGCTGGGATTGAGGATGTGGCCAGGCTTGAACCCAGGCTCCGTGATATATGTTGTGGGTATTCAAAGTAGCATCTTAATTGCTGTGTCAGATGCAAGTCAAAGATTAAAATCCATCTTTCCATCTTGCCTACTTGGTGATCTTGGGAAAATTCTTTTGATTTCTCTGGTACTGATACTTCATATATTTTAAGATATACTTTTATATATTATATTTATATTTTAAGATAGATTTTAAATATTTTATATGTAATATTTATATTATATATTTTAATATATATTTTTTGAGATATTGAGTTTTTAAAGATTTTAAAATTTTTTATTTATATAAGGTGAACAAATTTCATGTATTTCATATATACAGATTTAGGAGCACAGTGATAACATCCTACTCTACCCTCCCTCCTACTTCTACTCTACTTTCCCTCCTCTTTCCTTTCTTAGTTTTTCTATTAATTTTTAAAATGACATACACAATTTTGATAATATATATCAAACACAGTAAAATTGGTATCTGTTGCTATTGTATCTATTGGTATATGCTTTAGTAAATGTTTCTCATCTACAAAATTGATAAAATAAAACTAAGCTGCTGTGATTTACTAGGGCACGGAAGGAGACATGAAGGTGTATAATCAGCACTTTGTACATAACTTCAGTATCACTGTGGACAGAAAATGGAGTGATCAGATGAACTGGGGGCATGGAATGAAGGTGTTTCTGTCTGGTGATGGTCTCGAGAGACCACCGGAGAGCTAAATATTACAAAAGGTGCACCACAGATGGGGCAGAAGGCCCAAAGACCTGGACCTTCCTAAAACTAGAGACTAGGAAGAAAAATTGACGTTACAGATCCACAGAGGTATCAAACTGGTATTCTAAATAGACTATCCAAAGGATATTTCTTGAATAGGTCTTTGGTTCTTAGTTTCTCTCTTTCTCTCTCTCTTCCTCCTTTCTCTCCTTCCCTGTCTCTCTCCCTCTCTTTCCCCCATTCCTTTTCTCCCTCCTCCCATTGAACACCTATTCTGTGCTCTTATACATTCAGTGACCTGTAACTGACCTTGAAGTTCCTTTATGATTTTTATACCAATTCCATAAAAAATATTAAGGTTGATAGCTGAACTTTGGTCTTAAACCAAAGAATGCGGGCATCTGTGGTTCGACTGCAAGAATCCCAGGAAGTACAATGACTTAACAGTTCTAGATCAGCTAAGCAGTTGATTTGTGGTGACTCTGAATGGTCTATTTACTTACCTGGATCATAATTTCCTTGCCTATAAAACAAGAGGGTCTGCATTAGCTGTATTTTCTGAGCATGGAGTCGCCAGCTGGGTCTTTTGTGTGAACATTCAATCCCATTTGTCTTTTCAGTCAGTGTATAGAATAATGTCTCTCTCTATAGCTACCATATTATATAAACATGTCCCTGTGGATATTTCTATTGTATCTAGATGACCTAGCAGAGATTACCAAAGTCATTTCCTCTTCATCTTTGGTATGCAGTTAAGCATACTTTTCTTGGCCACCCTGCAGAGTTGGGGCCACATGACTGAGTTCTGGTTGGTGCAGTGCAAGACAAAATGATCTCCCGGGTAGCTACAGAAACAATCCTCCTCTCACCTTACCTCTTTATTCCCCTATCTGCTGTTGGAGCCAACAGATCTAGTGGAGGACTTTGAAAAATTTGTTAAGGCCACCTGATAAAAATAGTTCACTTCATACTCTCCATCCAGTCTCAGACCAAGGCCCTGCCATCTCTCACTGAATTACGAAATAAATGAGAAATATATATTTATTTTGTTATGCCACTGAATTCAGGAGATTGGTTAATATTGTATTTGGTCTATGACTGAACAACCCATCTATGAAAAGTCTTCTTAGATCCAGGCAACATGTTACCTTCCTTTTTAAAATAAATCCATTAGATTTATTCCTAGGCAGTCAGTATAGTACTGATGCTATAATGTGTGGTTATACATGGTATCATTTAGAAAACAGCTTCATTGAAGTACAATTAACATAAAATAAAATGAACATATTAAAATATATAAAGTTTTTATATTTGTTTATATCATTTATAATTCATTTTCTCATTTTTGTTGGAATATAGGAGTGAGATTGTAATATATTAACTATATCCAATAACCTTGCTGAATTCACTATTAATCTTAATAGATTTTTAGAACGTTTTTGTTTATACAGTCATGACGTCTGCAAAAAATATAGCTCTATGTCTTCTTTTCCAATCCTTAATATTTTCATTTTGCCTTTCTGTGCTAGCTAAGACTGCCAGTAAAGTGATGATTAGAAATGGCGATAGTGGACATCCTTGTCTCATTCCTGATTTCAGAAGTGTTTACTATTTCACCATTAATGCTTACAACCAACTAATATACTTTTTTTACAATTCTTTTTTATTTTTCATTTTTTATTTAAAAGCCAGAGAAACAGATTTCTCCCATCTGCTGCTTTACTTCTCAAATGCCTGCAACAGCCAGGGCAAGGCCAGGCTGAAGCCAAGAGCCCAGAATTCAAACTGGGTCTCCAACACTGGTGGCTGGGACACATGTACTGACCTGCTGCACATTAGCAGAAAGGTGGAATGGAAACAGAGCAGGAATCTGAGTCCAGGGAATCCAAGATGGGACGCTGCCTTCCTTTAAGAAACAAAGCTGATTACAGGGCCCTGTTAGGTTATTTGAATTCCATAATATGTCCCCACCATAATACTTAAAGAGCTTTTTAACGTGCAAGTGAGTAAAGGCAGGCTTTCTGAAATAAGAAGGAACTCTTTCTTTTTAATGCCAATTTTTCTGTTGTTTTTCCCACAATGAACCATTCATAAGTTCTAGTAACATACAACCAAAATTTAGAAAATCATACCCCTCTGCTGCTATCTGCCAACACAAATGACTCCGGTTAGAATCACAGGAACACGCCCTGCCCTGTGGATCTGAAAGCTGGAACAGGACTTGAAGGCTGTTCCACCCCGGATCACCATGATTCACCAAATAAGGGGTAGAGATGTCAAAGCACCACAGGAAGCAAATGGAGAAACTAGGGTGTCTTAGTCCATTTTGTGTTGTTATAGTAGAATATTGAGGGCTGAGTAACTTAGAAGCAGCAGAAGTTTATTTTGTTCATGGTTTTGGAACTTGAGAAATCCTCAGATGTGATACCAGTATCTGGAGAGGCCCATGGCAGAAGGCAGATGGGCAAAAGAATGTGGGAGTACAAGCAAGAGGAGGCCACACTTGCTTTTCTTTTTTTTATTTTTTTTTTTTTACAGGCAGAGTGGACAGTGAGAGAGAGAGACAGAGAGAAAGGTCCTCCTTTTTGCCGTTGGTTCACCCTCCAATGGCCGCCGCGGTCGGCGCGCTGCGGCCGGCGCACCGCACTCGTCCGATGGCAGGAGCCAGGAGCCAGGTGCTTTTCCTGGTCTCCCCATGGGGTGCAGGGCCCAAGCACCTGGGCCATCCTCCACTGCACTCCTGGGCCACAGCAAAGGGCTGGCCTGGAAGAGGGGCAACCGGGACAGAATCCGGCTCCCTGACCGGGACTAGAACCCGGTGTGCCGGCGCCGCAAGGCGGAGGATTAGCCTGTTGAGCCACGGCGCCGGCCCACACTTGCTTTTCTAACAATCCCACTCTCTTGATAACTAACCCACTCCTCTGGTAAGTAAGCTACACTCCCTGTAATGGTGGCAGTCCGTTCATGAAGGCAGAGTCTTCATGACATTATTGGCCATTAGTAGGCCCCATTTTCCAGCACTGTTGCATCAGGAATTAAATTTACAAAACATAAATTTGGGGGGCACAGTCAAACCTTAGCATAAGGCTACTTGCCTGGCTCCAATGCTCGTTCTTTTCCAATCAAAAAAACACCTCAAAAGAAAGGGCTATAAATAGACATTTATTGGAAAAAGATAAAAAGGTACTTAGAAAAGTTTACGGGAGATGGAATTAAAAAATTGTTTAATGTAAAATATCTTTGAAATCTGTTCTTGGTTTTTTCATAATATGCATTTCTCATGGATTATTTGAAGTGCTCTTGTATATAAATGGCCAATAATTTCATAAAAAGATCTTCAATATCATTAACTATTAAAGAAATGTGAATGAAAATCACTATAAAATGTCATTCACACTCTATAGAATGACTATGATAATTAATAACAGCATTCTTAAGGGTGTGAAGGAATTGGAAGACTCATACATGCCCCAAGAATGCAAAATATTGCAGTCACTTAGGAAACCAATGTAGTGGCTCTTCAACAGTTAAACACAGATATAACTTTTGATCCAGCAACTCCACTCCTAGGTTCATATCCCAAAGATTTGAAAACAGGTAAACATATATTCATATTCATAGCATCACTATTCATAACGTACAAAAAGTAGGAGTAACTCAAGTGTTCATCAATTTATGAATATGGTACATCCATACAATAAATTACATGGTAACAAAGCAGAATAAAATACTAATTATATTACAGTATTAATCTTCTTGAAAACATAATGCTAAGTGAAGGAAACCAGCCAGAAAAGTCCACATATTATATGATTCCACTAACATGAAACACCTAGAATAGGCAAATCTATATGGACAGAAGCTAGGTAAGTGTTGCTAGGGGAAATGAGGGAATGAGGAAAGATTGCCTCTAGGTACTTAATTTTCAGGGCGAGGGGATGATGAAAATATTCCAAATTTAGATTATGGTGATAGTTTCACAATTCTGTCAATATATGACAACCGCTGAACTATATTATACAGTTTAAGTGAATGAACTCTGAAGAGTGCAAATTATGCCTCAATAAAGCTATTTGTAGTAACACAGCATGGACAAAGGACTTGAATAGGTATTTCCCCAAAGAAAATATACAAAAAATTCCAGGAAGCATTAAACATCATTGATAATTGATGAAATGCAAATAAAAACCATAATTAGATGCCACCACAAAGCTGTTAGGATGGCTCTATTTAAAAAAAAATGGGAAATAATAAGTGATGCATTGATAAGGATATAGAGAAACAGGAAACCTAGCACACTGCTGGTGGGAATATAAAGTGATTTAGTAATTGTGGAAAACAGTTTATCAATTCCTCAAAAACTTAAACAGAATTATCATATGGCCCAGCAATTCCACAACTAGGTATATATCTAACACAAACAAAATCATATGTCTACATAGAGACCTCTCCATGAACATTCATAGCAATATTATTCACTCTAGCAAAAGGGTTGGGAAAAAAATCCAAATTCCCGTGAGTGGAAGTGTGGATAAGCCAACTATGGTATATATTATACAATGGAATATTATTCAGTTATAGAAATGAATGAAATATAAATACATTATATAACATATATGAACCTCAAAAACTGCACTGAGTGAAAGAAACCAAACAAAGGGTGACATATTTTATAATTCCTTAGATTTGAAATATCCAGAATAGGTAACTCCATAGAGATAGAAAGTAAATTAATGGAGGGGAATGGAGAGTGACTACTCAAGTGGATATGGGGTATTCTTCTAGGGAGATGAAAAGTTTTGAAATTAGAGAGAAATGGTGGTTGTATAACATTGTGAATTCACTAAATGTCCCCTAAACTATCCATTTAAAATAGTTAATTGGGGGCCAGCATTGTGGTAAAGAGGGTCATACGATGTTGGCATCCCATATGGGCTCCAGTTCACGTACCGACTGTTCCATTTCTGATCCAGCTTCCTGCTGTGTGCCTGGGAAAGCTGCAGAAGATGGCCCAAGTGTTTGGATCCCTTCACCTATACAGGAGTCCCAGAGGAAGCTCCTGGCTTCTGGCTTCACTGTGGTTCACTTTGGAGAGTGAACTGGTAGATGGAATCTCTCATCTCTCTCTCTCTCTCTCTCTCTCTCTCCGTCCCTCCCTCCCTCCCTCCCTCTCTCCTTCTCTCTGTAACACTGCCTTCCAAATAAATAAATAAATCTTTAAAAAATAGTTAATTGTAGGTTATTTTAATTTCACCTCAATTGTTACAAAACATGTATCAGATTCAAAGTAGGTACAATAAAAATCTTTTCATTCAGAGATTTCCACTGTGTACTGCTCAGCTTCCCCAGCGAGTCTGTGAACATTTCAACTGTTGAGATAACATCCAGTTCTTTTTTGCATCCTCAGAGCTTAACCCCAAGTCTGGTTAATCCTTCATGGATTGTGGAGTACAATAAAGAGCTCAAATGAGGAACTTCTCTAGAATTAGAAATTAACCTATTTTATTAGGAAATCTTTAAGATGGATATATTTCATTTTCCTTTGGGAAAAAGAGTGTTGAAACACAGTAAATACTCTAAAAATTATTTTATATAAAATTGGGCATTGGGAAGTAAAAAGGGGAGAAAAGTAGGGGGAATAATAGGTAGTTCTGCAATTTGGATTTGGAGAAAAAGAAAGCTGAATCAAACACCCATGACCCTTCCGTGAACCTGCATGGGGTATGAGAGGAAGGGGAGATGTTAAGCAAAAGGCAAGAATCGATCCAAGTCAGCATCCACCCAGGTTCTGTTGTGCTCTTTCACATAATTTATCCTATGCAGAACTAAGTATAGTGGTTGAGATGGGAGTGAGAAATTGAGAGGACCCTCTGGCATTAATAGAGTCTCCTTTTGTTTCAATGTATTACTCAAATATCACCCAGCGCTTCACCTAGTACAACCATTCATACTTGGCAGCATTGTCACACACACACACACAATGAATTTAGAACTGATATAAGAGGTAATAATAATTACAGAGGGGGGCATTTGGCCTAGCAGTTAAAATTCTGCTTGGGATGCCCACATCCTATATTAGAGTGCCCAGGTTCAAGTGCCAACTGTGCTCCTGATTCCAGCTTCCTACTAATGTGCACTCTGGGAGGCAGCAGGTGATGGCTCAAGTACTTGGATGCCTACTACTCATGGAAAGTCTAGATGGAGTTCCTGGCTGCGGGTCCAGGAACTGACTCAGCCCTGACTATTGCAAGAACTTGGGGATGAACCAGCATATGAAAGGATGAGTGATCTCTCATTCACTCCCTCTCCCTCTCCCTCCCTGCTTTCCCCTCACTCTCAAATAAGTTAAGAAAAATAACAGTTATAATAACAGCTAACATTAACTGCCTACTCTGTGATAGCATTAAAATGAAGGAAGCACAAATTGATAATGTACAGTTTCAGCCAAAGTCATTGCTTAATGGGATAGAAGGGAAAAAAATAAAATGTAATTCAAGGAGTAGTGTCATGGCTGACTTACAAATGAAGTGCTGCTGAATTCTCATGCCTCAGTGGTTTTATCTGTAAATTGGAGTCAGAATTCTGAACTGTCTTGAGCAGCAGCTCTGACAGAGAATTGAAAGGTATGTGTCGGGTGTAGAAGGCTTTAACCCAGGAGACCCCAGCAGGTGTTACTCTGACCTGTGAAAGGAGAAAATCCATTGGGGAGCTTCTGGAGGACAGTGATGTGTCACTTACTTATTTCTGTAAACCTAACACGAGGCAGCTGTTGCTACCTATATTTACTGAGTTTGAATCATGTAGAATGTGTTGTGCTGCAAGGGCTCTTGCCGAATATCGCATCCGCCAGAGGCAGCAGGAATGCAAGCTTTCACTTGCACCCTACAACAAAAATCAGCTCCTGATTTAAAGGTGTGGAATGAATCTAGTGAACCAATTTGGAAAGCAGCAGGTAGAAATCCTCTACTTGTAATTTGTCATCAGGAAGCAAAATCATAGCATGTCAAAGGGGGACCAGAACCTTGGCCACTGATTCTTCCAAGGCAAGGTCATCTGAGTGGTTGGCTCTGAAAGCCAAGTCCCCACCCCAGTTGGGAATGCACAATATTTTTATGGCCATATATCTCAATATGTATCAAGAAAATTGAGTTTCAAATACTACATCTCAGTCAGAATACGTGTTAGATGTTATTCCCTGAAGCAGGGTTTAGAAATAGGTCAAGGGCCAACGTTGTAGCAGGTAAAGCTGTCAGCTACAATGCATCCCATACAGGTATTGGTTCATACCTTGGCTGATCAACTTCCAATCCTCTCCCACCCAGCTAATGTCCTGGGAAAAGTAGTGGAAGATGGTCCAAGTACTTGGGTCCCTGCCCTCTACATGGGAGATCTGAATGAAGCTCCTGGCTCCTGGCTTCAGCCTGACCTGCTGCTGGCATTGTGATCATCTGGGGAGTGAACCTGCAGATAGAGGATATCTTTCTGTCTGTCTCTCTGTGTGGATGCGTGTTTAACTCTGACTTTCAAAACAAACAAATAAATCTTAAAAAAAAAAAAGGAAATAGGCCAGTCTTAGTCATATCCCTGGTGAAAAGATAGCTAGGACTATCTCTAGCTCCCAGAATGGTGGGACCTCAATCAGGCACCACTGACAGACTTGATAGAAAGGTAAGCAGAAACATTTCACCCTGGGCCTATTTCTATAAGGTTCATGCGCCAAAGCCCTTATATGGAGTCCAGATAAGCCAGGCTGTACAGAGCTAAGAAGAGCAGAGCTAAGAAGATTCTTTGGATCTTTGGCTTAAAAACACAGTAGAGGGGCCAGCATTGTGGCTCACTTGGTTAATCCTTTGCCTGCAGTGCCGGCATCACATATGAGTGCCGGTTTCTATTCCTAGTTAATCCTCTTCCAGTCCAGCCCTCTGCTGTGGCCTGGGAGGGCAGTGGAGGATGGCCCAAGTGCTTGGGCCCCTGCACCCGCATGGGAGACCAGGGAGAAGCACCTGGCTCCTGGCTTCAGATCAGCGCAGCACCGGCTAGAGCGGCCATTTGTGGAGTGAACCAATGGAAGGAAGACCTTTCTCTTTCTATCTCATTGTCTATAACTCTACCTGCCAAATAAATTAAAACAAACAAACAAACAGTAGAGCCATCCAGAACTCTTCCTTCAGGCTGATCCACCTGGATCTTACCTTGACTCAGGCAAGTAGAGGCATGGAAAGTTAAGCCCAATGAAAAATACTTTAATGCTTTTGAAAGACAATAAAGAAAAAAAATTACTGTAAAAAAGGCCAGTTGGTACAGCTGGTCAGAAAATGCCACTGTCTGAATTTGGTCAAGTTGTCTCCTTGGTCAAACTATGTCCTTGATCCTCTGTAAAAGGTTGTATAAAGTCACAGGGTTTGAACTTGCCCTCATGTTCAGGGGAGCGCCGACTGTCATTACAACTCAGCGTCCCAGCCAGGAATCACAGAGGCACTGCGGAAGTGTAGCAATGATTCCTTGCTCCTGGCCTCTTCCTCTCTGGTGTGGTGAGGGTATAATTCTATCAGCAAACATGACTCAATTTGGAGTGTGATGTGGCTATGGGCATGTGCTATCAAATTCTCAGGGAAACATAATACATAAATCACTTAAGCTCTGCAAGTTTGCTTTTTGTGGTCTTCTCTTGCACGAAAGACTAAGTTAACAGGAGTTGAGTGGGCATCCAAAGTGAGTGAATGAGTGAGGGAGTGACAGTGGGTCTGGAAGGGGAGGGGTAGCTCTGAAAAGGGGACAGATCTCAACAAAAGTGAGTTCTTCATCCTAAAAAGATGACGACTTTGGAACCAGTCAGACTTGGGTTGAATAACTATTCTCTCTCTGATTAGCTAGACAATCTGTACGCCCTCTAACCTCTCCTTGCCTCTGTTTCTGCACCTGTAAAGTAGCAGCAACCACATCTCCCTTGCAGAGACCTTCAAGGATCTGAGTGAATTAGTGCAGAATGTCTGGATGATCCCTCTCCCCACATGTGATAATATGGCAGTTGTGCTCAGAATCCCTTTAGATTTTCCATCAGTAGGGCTGGGGTCACAGGTTGAATAATATCCCCACTCCCAAGGCGCTCCAGGTGAGCTTCTGCCTTTCACGGCAGCAGGGACTTTGTAGGTATGATTAAATCAAGGGTTCTGAGATAGGAAGATTATCTGGTGAGCACAGTGTTACCATAGGATCCCTATACTTACAACAGAGAAAATTATGTGAAGACAGAGCAGAGAGATTTAAAGACGCAGCAAAACTAAGTCTTAGTAGGAAGGAAGGGACAAGGGACCTTTTGGAAACTGAAAGAGGTAGGAACATACTCTTCCCCAGAATCTCCAGACCAGTCCCACTCATACTGATTCTACACACCCCAGTACAGACTTCAGGGCTCCAGGATTGGAAGAGAATAATTTGTGTTGTTCTAAAGCACTTAATTCCTGGTCATTTGACACAGGATCAATAGTAAACAAACACAGCTGGTCTTGCTATTCCATCTCCAATCCAGACCTGTGTTCCTCTATCTGGATTCAGATGCACAACACTCTGGGTATCTCCACCTGAATATATCCAAGCACCGCACACTCAAAGCATCCAACAACAAATATACTATGTTCATTTGCCATCTCCCCTCTCTTCCCATATAACACAGTGGATTGCCATGTGGTTACAGTGGTTTCACAGTGGTTCCAGTCTCAGAACATAATACCATTGTGCAATCAGGATGCCAAGGCATCCTCAGACATCTTACCCTCATCCCACACCCATTTCTAAGCCCATTACCACATTCTAACTATTTATCTCTTCAGATTATTTCAACACTAGCTACAATCTCCATCTGGTCAACAGCACCTTAGTTCATGCTGTGTAAAGGGGCCTCTAGAGAGACTACTGTAGTTTCTAATTGGTCTTCTTGTATCTACTCTTGCCAACTTGAAATGCATTCTCTACCCCACAGTCAGAGGAATCATTTCAAAAAATCAGAGTATGCTATTCTCCTTAAAACCCAATGTGATATCATCTGGCTCACATGATTAAGAAGAAAATTCTTACCATAGTCTTAAAGGTTCTGTACCATATTTTGATTATATGATTCTCCAAACAGATCTCAAGTGACAACATCCCTTGTTCTCTTTGCCCCAGTCATGATGACTTCCATTGTGTTCTTCAAACACGCCATGCTCCCTCTGCCTTGGAAAAACAGTCCTGTCACTCCTACTAGTCTGTAAGTCTTCAGGGTAGAGGGTAGAGGTTAGAGGACATATCTACTTTCATTTATCACTCATTTTACCTGCTTGGCATTGTGCCTGGCCTTTCTATAGGAGCTCCAAATATGAGTATTTATTTGCTGAATGAATGAATGTGAGTCTCCTACTCTTCTCATCAAACCATAACATGGATTTAATCTCATCTAGCTTTTTTATTCTTTCTTTTTTCATTTCAAAAACAGAGAGAGAGAGGGAGAGATTTTTCCCATCTTCTATTCGTTCACTCCTCGTATGCCTGCAACAGCCAGAACTCAATCCAGGTCTCCCACATAGGTGGCAGCTACTTGAACCAACACTTGCCTCCTCTTAGGGTGCACAACAGGAGCAAGCTGGAACTGGGAGCAGAGCCAGGGCTTGAACTCAGTCATTCCAACATGAGATGTGGCATCTCAGGCAGTGTATTAACTGCTATACCAAAGGCCCACAGTCGTCTTCTTTTTATAGCAGTGCAAAGAGGGGATCAATGTGTGGTCTGCTTTAGCTATGCAGTCACCTGTGACTCTAAAATCTGGATGGAGTTTTTGATAGCACAACAGGTATTAGGGTAGATTTTACTCATCTGAAGTAATTTTGTTTGTGGAAATGAGTAGAGAAGTTGCCCAGCAACTCTCATCCTTGTATCACTCTGTCCTGAGCATGGTGGGACCAGGTGAATATGAGCTATGATTCCTGTGATTGCAATCTGTTCTATGGTATGGATATCTTGCAGATGTAATTAAGGTCAAAAATGAGTTGACTTTTACCCTGGGAGGGAAAAGGCTAGCAACTGTGTTGGTGGCCATGTACAGAGAAGGGCAGTTTCTAGGAATGAGAGTAAGCCCTGTTGGGCAGACAGCAAGGAAGCATGGGTCTGGGTCATTCAATCAATCAAAAGGAACTCAATTTGGCCAGTTGCCTAAATGAATTTGGAAGAGGGCTCCCACATGAGAACCTCAGGCTTTTCTAACATCTTGTTCAGTCTTGGGAGGCCTGTACAGAAGACCCAGCTAAGCTGTATCCAAATTCTTCACTCACGAAGACTGTGGGATTGCAGATGTGTGTTGCTTCAGCTTCAAAGCTGGTAGCAATTTGTTAGACAGCAATAGAAAACTAAAACTAGACCAATATTATCAAACACAGCATAGCAGCTGGCTTTCTGCTGACATTCACCAACATGCTGAATTACAACTTTCTATGAGAAGACAGGTTTTAATTATTTGAGTATCCAAGACATCAAAGTAGTTAATTTTTTGAGCAGCAGAAAACATTGACTTTTCTCACTCTGAAAACTCAAAAAATAGCTGAAAAGATATTTTTAGAACTTTCCAAAAATAAAGATTTTCTTTAAGGCTTAAATGAAGCCTGGGAAATGTTAATGTAGAAGGAAAAAGAAGTTCAAATAGCATAAATATTTCGAAATAGGCTATGTGTACTGACCTTTGAGGTACTGTGGAGAAAATGGCTTGTTATTCAGAAGAGCAGAAACGTTTGATCACTGAGCTTGCATGTCAACTACCAGAACAGGCCCTGTGCCTGGTGAACTCCATATCACACCAAAGAGTCAACACAGGACCACAGACTGACCATAACCTAGAGGTTGTCCTCACCAAATGCTATTCCAAAATACACACATACTCCCTGAGGGGACTCTTAGAGTCTTTCTTTACGGCTTTAAATGGAACTGTAATTAAATAAAAATAACAAGAATATGTAAGAGTATTCAGAATGTTCATAGAAAATGGAATTCAGAGATTGGATTATCACAGTAAAAACAATCTTGAGGGGCCTGGTACAGATACTCTTAAATTTCAAATTCTTAAAAATACTCTTAAATATTCTTAAAATGAACACGAGTTCTACACTAAAAGATGTAGCAGTGTTGGTGAGAGGATTAAAACAAAGTCACATAATGCAATAATCTGTATCATAATGCATGATTTACCCTGTAAACTATTTAGTATTGATTCTAAGTCATTATTCAGTAGTTCATTCCTTCAAATAATATGTACTCTACTAGCCCAATTAGCAAATAAAGGGTTTGAGAGTAATCAATTACTTGAAAGTAGCATAAGTATTAAAACATGAAGGAATTCTTTCTTAAAAATTTATTCACTGGGGCCAGCACTCTGGTGTGGTGTGTTGAGCTGCTGCCTGCATCACATGTGGGTGCTGGTTTGAGTCCTGGCTGCTCTACTTCCTTGCTAAAGCTCCTGCAAAAGCAGCTGATAATGGCTCAAGTCCTTAGGGTCCTGCACCCATGTGGGAGACTCAAGGGGGCTCCTGGCTCCTGGCTTCAGATTAGCCCAGGTCTGGCCTTTGCAGCCATTTGGGGAATGACCCAGAGGATGGAAGATAGATCTCACGCTCTCTCTCTTCATTTCTCTGTCTCTCCCCCTCTGTAACTCTTGCCTTACAAATAAATCTATTTTAAAGAAATCTCTCTCATTTTCTGTAACTCTGCCTTGCAAATAAATAAATCTTAAACAAATGAAAAAAATTTTTGAGATCCATGCTGAGTTTTTTCATAATACACATTTTTCCAAAATTTTTTGAAGACTCCTTGTAGTTTCCAGATTCCTCAGGAAGTAAGGCTATTAACCTCCCAGAGACCACGTTTTCTCATCTATAACATAAATGCTTGAACTAGTCTAGAAAATCCTTTTCACCTCTGTGGTGTTGCCGCAGCTTTCTCTATCCTTTTCTATGCCCACTTTGTCAATGTTTTTACATGAGCCTGCACACGAAAAGCATGAAGGACATGGTGAGCAATTACCAGTTGTGAATTCTGTGTAATAAGGGTCACCAAGATCAGGCACATAATTACACTGCATTTGTTTATCTGTTGGATTTTCCAAAGTTTTCATCATCATTCTACAGTTTTGTAGCAGATTTCTCTTTAGTTATAAGTCAACTCAAGATAGATGAACCCTTCAGAAAGGACCAGCTATCATAAGGGAATTCTACAAAAATCTTAACCTTGAGCCTTATGTGTTCATTCCCTTCAAAGTTACTTGTCAATTTCAGGAGTGTATTAGGCCCCTGTGCCCTGTATGATATCACTGGCTGGTTGCCTCACTACTCCACCAACTCAATTTACCCAAAACTAAACATATTATTTTTCCAACCCAGTTAGCTCAACCTGCCAGAGTTGTTTTGTTCCCAAATAATCTTACAATATGTTAACCATCTTTTATTTTTCCTTCTTTTTTGTGCTTATCTATACATTCATAATTCTTATTATTTTCCTTCACTTAAGAACAATAATACTTTTACTTTGTCACAATATGTCAAAAGCATATTGGGGCCGGCACTGTGGCGTAGTGGGTTAAGCTGCCGCCTGTAGTGCCGGCATTCCATATTGGTGCCGGTTAGAGACCTGGCTGCTCCTCTTCCAATCCAGCTCTCTGCTATGGCCTGGGAAAGCAGTGGAAGATGATCCAACTTCTTGGGCCCCTGCACCTGTCTGAAAGACCCAGAATATTCTCCTGGCTCCTGGCTTCGGGTCAGTGCAGCTCCAGCTGTTGCACCATCTGGGGAGTGAACCAGCATATGGAAAACCTTTCTCTCTCTCTCGCTGCTTCTCCTTCTCTCTCCGTGTAACTCTGACTTTCAAATAAATAAATAAATAAATATTTTTAAAAAAGCATACCTCCCAAAGTCATTTGGAATAGTGTTTTCCACTTTCTATGCATTTTTTTCCTGTGCACTCTCACTGCTTCCACTGATTTGAGTGACTTATAGAAGAGGAATTTTACAATCTTTCCTTTGCTTCCATTTCCCTTCTCTAACTCATCTCACAAACCTCAGCTGATCTATCTTCCTAGAACTAAGGTCGGTTCATATTCATATTCTCCATGCATTCAGACCGTAGCGTCTATTTGGGGAGTGAACCAATGGAAGGAAGACCTTTCTCTCTGTCTCTCTCTCTCTCTCTCACTAACTCTGCCTGTCAAATAAATAAATAAATAAAAATTTAAAAAATATTATAAATAGCATTATGCTAATAAATTCAATAACTTGGATAAAAAGGGAAAAATGTGGAATAAGTTTGTAGGAAGCCAACTACCCAAAGCACATAAGAACAAAAAGATACCCTGCATATCTTTTTATCTATGAATAATTTGTAAAGAAAAATAATCCCCCAAACAAAACTCTAAGCTCACATGATTTCAGTTGAATATTTCCACGCATTTATCGAAAAAGTGTCAATTCTACATAAATGGTTATAGAAAATGAAAGAATGTATTCCAAATCATTTTAGGAGACCAATATTACCCTAAAATCAAAGCAAAAAAAAATACTGTAAGAAAGAAAACTACAGGCCGGCTCCATGGCTCACTTGGCTAATCCTCCGCCTGTGGCACCGGCACCCCGGGTTCTCCCGATTGAGTCACTGGATTCTGTCCCGGTTGCTCCCCTTCCAGTCCAGCTCTCTGTTGTGGCCCGGGAAGGCAGTGGAGGATGGCCCAAGTGCTTGGGCCATGGGAGACCAGGAGAAGCACCTGGCTCCTGGCTTCGGATTGGCGCAGTGTGCTGGCCGAAGTGGCCATTTAGGGGGTACAGACCTTGGGAAGGAAGACCTTTCTCTCTCTCTCTCTCACTATCTAACTCTGCCTGTCAAAAAAAAAGAAAAGAAAACTGCAGATCAATATCTTTCATTAACATAAACACTTAACATTCTTTTTTTAAAAAAAGATTTTTATTTATTTATTTGAAAGTCAGAATTGCACAGAGAGGCAGAGAGAGAGAGAGAGAGAGAGAGAGAGAGAGAGAGAGAGAGAGAGGTTTTCCATCTGATGGTTCACTTCACAATTGGCCACAACAGCCGGAGCTGCGCCTATCTGAAGCTAGGAGCCAGGAGCTTCTTCTGGGTCACCCACGCGGGTGTAGGGGCCCAAGGACTTGGGCCATCTTCTACTGCTTTCCCCAGCCATATTAGAGAGAGGATTGGAAGTGGAACAGCTGGGTCTCGAACTAGAGCCCAAATGGGATTCTGGTGCTTCAGGCCAGGGTGTTAACCTGCTGCGCCACAGCACTGGCCCCTTAACATTCTTTTAAGAAATTAAATTTTAAAACCCACATAAATTTTTTAAAAGCTCTCAGAAAACTAGAAATAGAATTTCCTCAGCATGATAAAACACATCTAAAATAAACCTTATCTCACTCCATCTTTAAAAGTTAACTTGGCATGTGTTATAGGTCTAAATAAGAACTACTAGTGTACAAAATTTGTGGTTAGATAAAGATTTCTGAATTAATACCGTAAGAAAATGACTATAAGAAAAAAAATGGACTTCATCTAAGTTTAAGAGTTTCAGTCTTCAAAAAACACTGTTAAGAAAATGAAAAGTCACAGATCAGGTAAATATTTGCAAAACATATAATTATAATCAATAACTTCATATATGCAAATATATAAAGAGCATAACTAACAAGAAATCATATATAATCTATTTATACCCCTATAATCTATATATAATCTATTTTTACCCCTATAAATAGATGGGGTAGGGTAAGGGGATGATTTAATAGACTTTTCAGCAAAGAAAACATAAAGATTGCAAATAAGTGCATTTGAAGATGTTCAACATCATTAGTCGTTAATAAAATATCCATTAAAGCTACATTAAATTGCCTCTTTGATCTCACTTGGATGACTAGAATTAAAACAATTGACAACTTCAAGTGTTGGTGAACATGTGGAACCAGAACACTCAAATATTGCACAAGATTCACCTACTTGGAAAATGACTTTAGCAACTCCTTATAAATTTATGAGTAATACAGTAATTCCAATCTTATGTATTTAGCCAAAAGAAATAAACACTATGGGCATTCAAATACTTGTGCACTAATGGCCAGCACACTTCATTCACAGTAATAAGAAAATTGAAACAACTCAAATATCCAACAAGGGGCAAATGGAAAATCAGGTTGCAGCATGTGTATGACAGAATACTATCTTGGCGATACAAAGAAATGAACTACTGATAGTCCAACAGCACAGAAGAATCTCAAGAAGTGTTATGCTAGCTCAGGAGCCTACATAGTATAAGATTCAGTTTACATGAAATATTGCAAAAGGTAAAACCACAGTGACAAAAAGAAGACTTTTTTTGTTAGGGGTCAGGAGGTCAGAGGATGGTAATGCAAAAGGATCTATAAAAACTCTGGGGAGATTGAAGCCAACTGTATCTTTTTTTTTTTTTTTTTTTTTTTTTTTTTTTTTTTTTTTTGACAGGCAGAGTGGACAGTGAGAGAGAGAGAGACAGAGAAAGGTCTTCCTTTGCCATTGGTTCACCCTCCAATGGCTGCCGGGGCCGGCGCACTGTGCTCATCCGATGGCAGGAGCCAGGTGACAGGTGCTTTTCCTGGTCTCCCATGGGGTGCAGGGCCCAAGCACCTGGGCCATCCTCCACTGCACTCCCGGGCCACAGCAGACAGCTGGCCTGGAAGAGGGGCAACCAGGACAGAATCCGGAGCCCCAACCGGGACTAGAACCCGGTGTGCCAGTGCCACAAGGCAAAGGATTAGCCTGTTGAGCCACGAAGCCAACTGTATCTTAGTTGTAGTAGTTAACGTGGGCATAACCAGTTGTCTAAAACATCAAGTTCTACATTTAAATTAGTGAATTTTATTGTAGTAATTTATCCCTCAATAAAACTTTGAAAAATACTGCCCACTAGTTACAGATAGTTTTTCTGTATTCTTCTTTTCTACATAGTTTTTAAATGCTTTCAAATGATAAACCTGACCCTGTTGCTAAAAACTTTGTTAGCATTTAATTCCTATATGACATTCCATTTATAAATATGCCACACTCGATTAATAGTTCCCTAATTGATAGAAACCTGTGTTGTTTTCATTTTTTCTATATATTAATACTCAGGTGCACTTGGTCCACATATGTTTTTGTTTTTTCCCCTTATATTAGGTTTTGCAAAGAAAATTGCAAGAGTAGGCCAAAGAAAAGAATGTTTTAGTGATCATACAATGTATTGCTAAATTTTTCCAGGAAAATTATACCGATTTAACTTTCACTAGCGATATAAGAAAGGACCAATTATACTGCACTCCTGCCAAGACTGAATGTTATTTTTAATTATTATTTTAGATATTTGCTTACACCCTGTTCTAGAACCTTGCACTTCAGTTCTGCACTGGATTATAACTCTTCTGTAACCTCCTGTGCATAAAGAATCAGTCTGTTACTCACCCTCCCGTGAACAGGGTCCGTTTTATCTATTCATGAGGATCCCACACATCTGCAGATCCTCTGGGTCTTGTGATCCTCTACAATGACATCATCTTTCCAATAGTCGGCAGCCTGTGCCTTGCTGTCTTCTTTTGTTACTTCTGCCTGGCTAGTTATCTCTTAATATGTTTGTGAATGCCCAGTGTTCATATAATCTCTGTTGCTTAAAGCTTTAACATAGTACAACACATCCAAGCTGTTATACACAGCACCTTTTTTCCCATGATGTCCTTTAACATCATAGCAGAACTTCTCATCCATATAGCACAGCTGTGATTTGTTCTTCATTGACATTCAACCCCCAATCCCACCTTTCCTTTTAGCTCTCTTCTTGTCTCCCCAAACCAGCACCTTTTGCAGTTACAAGCAACGATCAAATAGAAAGTTGAAGCTAATACCAAGGAGATCTGAGCCTTCTCTCCCTGGCGCAAGCTGATCAGCCTTCAGCCCATGTTCCCCAGCCCCTTCTGTGCAGGACTCAATGTGTCCTTCCGCTTGCCTGCTTAATCCTCTCCACGCCCCGAGTCAGAAGCTCCAGCTTGGTTTTGAGTCAGTGTAATGTAGGATCACCATTTGTTTTGATTCTACCTGTGAGACTCATGTTGGGTGCCGACTCTGTCTCACAGCTCTCAGGGTGACTTGAGGCCTTGTGTGCTCCAGTGGCATCATCTGCTCATCGCTGTTACTATTCATATTCCACTTGATTACCTGATCCAAGGCAGCCATCCCACTGGAGACGTGAGCTCTAGGATGCCAGGCACTGCTCTTTCATCTACACATTGCTGGCAGTGTGTCGTCCACCTATTCTGCACACAGAGGCCACAGTGATCTTTAACAAAAAAAAAAAAACATAAATCACTCTTACCCTTTAATCTACTAATTTTTAAAGAGTTGGTGCTCTACTTTGCTGCAGTGGCTACCAATATATTTGCTTTTGTTTTTATTTCGTGATTTTCTACCTGTTTTCATATTCTATCTGTATCATTGTGAACGCATAAGACTTTTTAAATGTTTTCAATGAGTCAATCAATTGTAGCCACTATTGTTTTTGATGCTCAAATTACCTTGCACCAGTAGAAGTTCCTTCAAATCAGCTGCTGGGGAACCATTCTGACACAGCCCTATCAGCTTGCATAGATGCTTTGGTTACTGGAACCACAAGGTTTACCAGGCTCAGCTGGCTTATTCCAGCTTCACACTTGGAATCAGCCCATTCTCCAAGTCTTGGTCCCTCCCCGTGTTCATGTTGCCTGTATGTCATGGATATTCCTTGACACTGGTCTGGTACTGTTTCTAGGACTTTAGATTGGACAAAATCAGGGAGGTACATCTGTTTTTACTGTGTTGTATGATTACATTTCAGAAAACAGAACTCCAAGTTGACAACGTACCACTTTTCTTCAGAGGAGAATTTTAACAGATAAGAATTAATACAATTAATAAATAAAATTATTAAAATTAGAAGCATTAATGAAATAATTAATTCAGGCAATGAATGTCAACAGAAGCTAAAATCATTCAGAAAAAGGATGATGGGAACATTTACCATAGTTTATGCCATCAGATCCCACTGACCAATTTTAATGTCTCAAAATGAGACAATCAGACATCATGTGCTTCATGATGTAATATAACAAGACACCTCACTTATGAAATATTCTTGCCAAAAAACATTGAACTTGTATTTAGTCAAGATTTATATCTAACTTAGTTGGCAGAGAAGTAGGAAAACAAACAGATAAATCCAGAATTTGGGACAATTTATAAGACAAAAAGTCAAAGACCAGGAAAAAAGAGGAGAGAGATATCTGTCCTAAATTAAAAGAGGCTTAAAATGTGTCACAATCAAATGTAATGATTATACCTCATTTGGATCCTAATTCAAATAAATCAAATGTAAAATCCTTTTTTTTCTTTTTTTTTTGATAATGGTAGAAATGTTAAGAAAGACTGAGCTTAGATGTCACCAATGAGCTTTTGTTCATTTTTGTTAAAGATAATATATAAAACTTTTAATACATATACAGACATTATATGTGTGTGTATCTGTGTGTATGTGTGTGTGTATATATAAACAATTGTGGTTAAGACGACATGATGGTAGGGATTTGTTTTAAAATAAGCAGGGAATGTAAAGAAAGAAAAAACACACAAGGAGA
Organism: Sylvilagus floridanus; assembly: GCA_949820135.1. Classification (NCBI taxonomy): domain Eukaryota; kingdom Metazoa; phylum Chordata; class Mammalia; order Lagomorpha; family Leporidae; genus Sylvilagus; species Sylvilagus floridanus. The sequence goes on from OX463225.1 coordinate 130,293,325, forward strand.
AGATGGAAAGCAGGAGCAGGCATAAACTATCAGTTTACTCCCCAAATGTGCACATGCCAGGGGCTGGGGCTGGGGCAGAGGCAGGGAGCTGGGACTCAATCCAGGTCTCCCACATGGATGGTAAGGACCCAATTACTTGAGCCATCACCTGCTACCTCCCAAGGTCTGCAGTAGCAGGAAGCTGAAGTCAGCATGCTGGGTTGGGGTCAGATCCCTAGGTATACTGATATGGGATGCAGACACGGTTAACTACTAGACTAAACTGATCCCGGTATTTTCACTTCTAAAAGTTTTTAAAAAAATACACACCAAGTCATTAGATTTGATCATTTCCCTTTTTGTTTTCTGAATTTGACATGTTTTTATTATGGGAGGGTGTCTGTTGGTAGAGATAAGGGAATAGGAGGGTCCTCAGAAAAGTACAAGAAGCAAAGAAGAATCACCCAGGGTCACGCTGCCCAGTGACAATTATCATTGCCTTTGAGTCTATTGTAGTCTAGGCAAAAATGGTCACTATTTTTTACTACCAATGTCAAATCAGTTCAAATGGCTCATGCTTGCTATTTAAGGTGGCACTGCATTACTAGAGAGACAGAATATTCTCTCATAAGTTCACTGGCCATTTATATTTTTATACTATTTATTTATTTAGTATGTAAAAAAATTATTAATATGGTTCAGAAGAAACTAAGTTAGCCATTATGCTCACATTAAACAGAGAATGAAGATTTAAATTTACTAATAATAAACTTAAAGATTTCCTCATGTTGTAATAGTTTACCAATATATAATTCAGAGTCTTTTTTGTAAAAGAGTTTATTTATTTATTTGAGAGGTAGAGTTACAGACAGACAGTGGGAGAGAAGAGAGAAGGGTCTTCCATCCTCTGGTTCACTCCCCCAAATGGCTGCAGCAGCCAGAGCTGAGCCAATCCGAGGTCAGGAGCCAGGAAGTTCTTCCAGGTCTCCCATGTGGGTGCAGGCTCCCAAGCACTTGGGCCCTTTTTACTGATTTCCCAGTCCATCAGCAGGGAGCTAGATCGGAAGTGGAGCAGTTGGGACTCAAAAGGAGGCCCGTATGGGATGCTGGCGCCGCAGACAGATGCTTAACCTACTATGTCACAGCGCAGGCCCCAGTTCCAAGAGTCTCATGTTAAATAGTTCTAAAAGAACACCTCCCCTCCCCTCCCCGCTACAGGAATGTGGGTTTCTTTATATAGTTCTTTCTGTGAGTTACTAGATTTGAAGGTCTTGACCTCTATTACAAACTTCTCTTTCTGTTGTTGCTGTGTTGCTGCACTGGACTTTGCATAGACAACGTGGTATAACCGCTAACAAGAAAACACGAAGCAGCTGCTGATGCTGGGCGATTCTGCAGATGCCAATCTCCCTGATTCTCGCGGCCGCTGTGCTGCACCACTCACCTAGAGGGAGTGTGCTGCTCTGCTCCACAGTGTCAATAAGGAACAGGTTGAGAGTTTCGGTTTATCTTGGCTGCAGACTCCTGTAGGAGAACAAAATGGAAAACAAGTCTGGTAAGTAGGGAAAAGCGAAAATGTGAGTTACACCTTGATGAAAAAAATGCAGCGAATCACTCACAACACATCTTGTTAAAGGACTTGCTCCTCCTGGTCAAAACATTTAGTTTCAGAAAGGAGAGTCCAACGAAACTATAAGCAAATACCATCAAGCTTCAGCAAAGCAAAAGAGGACTGCTATCCCCAGTTTGATTGATTCTCAAGGTGTCTCCTCTACGTTCTTGCAGTTTCTCCTCTATGTTTCCTGCCCCCTTGTTCACTGTCTGCCCTTGTCTCCAGGATGCCATTCTTAAAATCATCCAGTACAAAAGAGCTTCCTCTTCCTCCTTTTATTTTTCTTGGATCTTCCTGAGCTAAACTTCTAGAGGTCATGATTCTAGGAAAACAGAGCACTTTCTGGGAACTGTGAAGTATTTATGTGAGGTTGTAGCAGGTAGGAGACAGACAATACAGACAGAAGTAAAGGTCAGCAGCTAAGTGCTTGAAAGAAATTAGCACAGGAGGAGAGTTAGGGGCAAGGAAGGAGAAAGCCAGGAAGAATTGTGTGAAGCATCTATTCTGTGTCTCCTTATTGATAGGATGTCATTTCATCCTCATAAGTCGGGGAGGTAAGCATACTATCCACTTTTCACAGAACAGGGCATGGAAACTCAGGAAGAAAAATATGTTGCTAAAGGTCATACAGCTAGTATGTGTTGTTATCAAGATTCAATACCGGCTCTGTTCAGCCGCAAAGGCCATGATCTTTCTAAAATCACAATAGCTCCAAAGCATAGAAGAAGGAACTGGATCACGGGAAACGATAGATTCCAGGATATCAATTTTTGTGAAGTCATAAAAATGGCATTTCTTCAAAGATATGTAAGAACTCTTATATATTGTATCTCTGACTGTTTTCTCATGAAAACGACAGGGAACAAAATTCAGACTGTGAAACTGGTACACTCCAGCAAGACTTAAAAAAAAAACTTGTTCAGGTATTCAAGAGATGGAGTTATTTTTCTTAATTTATTCATTTTAAAGGAAGAATGATGAGGCCAGTGCAATGGCACAGAGGATTAACACCCTGGCCTGAGGCGCTGGTATCCCATATGGGTGCCGGTTCTAGTCCTAGCTGCTCCTCTTCAGATCCAGCTCTCTGCTATGGCCTGGGATAGCAGTAGAAGATAGCCCAAGTCCTTGGGCCCCTGTACCCATACAGGACACCTGGAAGAAGCTCCTAGCTCTTGGTTGCAACTGGCATATCTCCAGCTGTTGCAGCCATCTGAGGAGTGAACCAATGGATGGAAGACCTCTCTCTCGGTCTCTACCTCTCTCTGTGGCTCTGTCTTTCAAGTAAATAAAATAAATCTTTTTTAAAAAACTTTTATTTAATGAATATAAATTTCTGAAGTACAGTTTATGGATTACAATGGCTTTTCCCCCCCATAACTTCCCTCCCACCTCCTGCTCCCTCTCCCATTCCATTCACATCAAGATTCATTTTCAATTATCTTTATATACAGAAAATCAGTGTAGTATATATTGAGTAAAGATTTCATCAGTTTGCACCCACACAGAAACACAAAGTGTAAAGTACTGTGTGAGTACTAGTTATAACATTAAATCACAATGCACAGCACATTTAGGACAGAGATCCTACATGAGGAGTAAGTGCACAGTGACTCCTGTTATTGACTTAACAAATTGACACTTTTATTTATGGCATCAGTAATCACCCTAAGCTCTTGTCATGAGTTGCCAAGGCTATGGAGGCCTTTTGAGTTTGCCCACTCTGATCTTATTTAGACAAGGTCATAGTCAAAGTGGAAGTTCTCTCCTCTCTTCAGAGAAAGGTACCTCCTTCTTTGATGACCTGTTCTTTCCACTGAGATCTCACTTCTCACTCACAGAGATCTTTCATTTAGTTTTTTTTTTCCCAGGGTGTCTTTGCTTTCCATGCCTAAAATACTCTCATGGGCTCTTCAGCCAGATCCGAATGCCTTAAGGGCTGATTCTGAGGCCAGTGTGCTGTTTAGGACATCTGCCATTCTGAGTCTACTGTGTGCATGGGAAGTGGGATACACAGCAGACTCATGAAATAAATCTTAAAAAATAAAATAAAATAAAAGCAGAATGATAGAAGTGAGGGGGAGAGACAAAGTCAGACAGAGAAAGATCTTCCATCTACTGGTTCATTTCTCAAATGCCAACAACAGCTAGGGCTGGACCAAAGTGAAGCCAGGGAGTAGGAACTTCACGTGGGTATCCCATGTGGATGGTAGGTACCCAGTATCTGGGATCATCTGCTGCCTCCCAGAATATGCATTAGCAGGAAGCTGGATTGGAAATGAAGGTAGGATTTAGCTGTAGGCTCTCTGGTATAGGGTACATGCATCCTAAGAGGCAGCTTAAGTTGCTGTGCCAAACACACCTCCCCCCTTTTTAAGTTTATTTGAAGATAGGGTTATTTTAATTCTACTGGAATGTTTAATTTCCAGAATGGCCTCGACCTGGAGAAAAGAGGCAAAAGAGGAAGTAGGGCATGTATTTATGAATTACATCTCCTGGGGGATATTGTACTGAAAAAGAATTTAAGTGTCTCCAAAGCTTGGCAGGTATTATGATTTTATCAGAAATGCCCTCACCATCAGCTTCTTCAACTGCCCAGAGAGCTCTGATCAGTCCTTCAAAGTCCGGCTCTGATATCATGGGCTCCACAACTCCGTCAATCACCTCCTCTGTAACCCTTCTTTCCCTCCAGACTCACGTGGGATCCTGTAGTAAAGCTCCACCACCCTCTGCCCTCGATACCAGTGAAGTCCACTGGCCTCCCTGGCCAAGAGTGTCATAAAAGTCATTGATATCTCAGAATCTTGTATCTAGAAAGTTTACATCTCTTTCAAGTCCATAGAGAAAGTCTATCCCATTCCCAAACATGTGCAACACCCCTTTCTCACTACAGGCTCTGATATTTCCAGCTTTCTCAGTTTAATATTCAGGTTTTCTTTCACTTCAATGACCCCACAACCTCTTGCTTAAGGAACCTTGTGGCCCATTATTTTCACCACTCTGAAAAACCAACTGCCATCCAATTTTTCCATTGCTATGTTAGCCAGAAAAATAATAAGCCTGGATCAACCCACTCATTTACCTTCTCACTGCCACAACTGAGTTTCTAAATGCTAGAAAAACAGATAACATACTTGTGCAGATTCGTGACAATAGAAATTCATTCCTTTAAATCTTAAACTGAGCTCTGAGAGCCATATAGCAGCCCTACCCGGAAGCCCAGCCAGTGTTCATTCTATCTCATGGCTTCAGACGCTCTCTATATAATGATAATCTCCAAACCAAACCTTCAAATCTGCTTCCTCACCTAACTTCTAAACTATATTTGTGCTTTCTAATTTACATTTCCATGCCAATGTCCAACATATACTGCAAATCCAATATTTTTGTGAAACTGTTCACCATTATTCTTTTGCCACTCCTCAGAAAATGGTATCTGCATCTACTCATTTTCCCAAGCTAGAAACCTGGAATTTATCTTGGATCTCCCTCGTCTTGTCTTACCACATGAACCACTGATTCTACCTGCTTTACATCTTGAACTCATCTTCTTTTGGCCAATCTCACAACGGATTTCACGCCTAAATTACTGGAATAGTTTGCAAATAGTCTTTCTAGAAATATTCCTACCTTCTTCCAACACTTCAATCTACTTTCTTATTTTTAAAAAATATTTTATTTAAAAGGTGGGAGGGAGGGCAGGAGAGAGAGAAAGAGAGAGAGAGAGAGAGAAAATGAACGAGCTCTCCCATCCACTAATTCACTTCTTAAATGCCCACAATAACTGGGGCTAGGCTAGGTGAAGCTAGGAAGTGAGAGCTCCATCTGGGTTCCTCACATGGGTGGCTGGGACCCAATCACTTGAATCAACTGTTCCCTTTCAGGATGTGCATTAGAAGGACATTGGAATCAGAAATGGAGCTGGAACTCAAACCAGGCACTATGATATTGGATATGGGCATCCCAAGTGGCATCTTAACTTTTGCCAAACTACCTTTCCCAGTCTATATTTATAGCATCATCATGAATCACAAATCAGATAATACAACTCTCTTCCTACCCTCAAAATCTTTAGATGTCACCATGGAAGATTATTATTATTATTTAACTACTGAAGGACAAGATAAAAAGTTTTTGAAATGTAAGGACATATATGGAATTTAATGCTGGGGGCCAGCATTTTGAAGTAGCCAGTAAAGCCGCTATCTGTATTGCCAGCATTCCATATGGGCACCATTTCATGCCCTAGCTGCTCCGCTTCCTAGCCAGCTTCTTGCTAATGTCCTTAGAAAACAATAGAAGATGGCCCACATATTTGTTTGGTCCCCTACTACCCTCATGAGAGACCTAGAAGAAGCTCATGGCTCCTGGTTTCAGCCTGGCCCAGCCCTGGCTGTTATGACCATTTGGGGTGTGAACCAGCACATGGAAGATATTTCTCTCTCTCTCTCTCTCTCTCTCTCTCTCCCTCTGCAACTCTTTCAAATAAATAAATAAATAAATCATTACAAAAAAAAGAATTTAACACTGAATTATAAAACCCTAACTCCTTTGACAGAACACAAGGATCTTTTTGAATTTTCTGCTTTTACAATAATGTCTTGGCAATCATATTCTACTTACTAACCATACTGAATTATTTTTATTTCCAGGAAACTGCCACATTCATGTTTTCCACATTAGTATTCAAGCAATTCACACTATCTTATTCTAAATATTCAAATTTCATTTTTTTCATCATCTCCTCAAAAAATCAATTAGCTGTCCAAAAGTTAGGCAACTCCTATAGAAGCATTTTTATAATATCATTTATCATATGGCATAGTATTCTTCTGTTCATTTGTCTCTCCAACAGCATGCTTTGAAAGCAAACATATTTGGCTTTACATCTTACATATCATTCATCTTTGAATGCATTTTCAGTACCTGGCTTAGAAGTATGTCCAAAAAAGAATATAGAAAGAGCCTGAAGCAAAGTATAAAAAATAATTTAAAAAATTTTCATTTCTATTTATTTATTATTCTCTCATGACCTATCCCTAAACTTAGCGGTTTAAAACTACAATTTATTTCTCTAATATTTCTGTGTGTTTAGCTGGGTGTTTCTTTACAGGATATCCCATATAGGTGCTACCAGGCTACTGGGACTGAAGTGATCTGAAGAAATGGGCTTGATAGTCAAGATGGCTGACTCATACAGCCATCTGTTGGTTTTGCAATCAACTGCACTATCTGTGGAGCATCTGTATGAGAAATTTTCATTAAATCCAGGTGCAAGTTGCAGGGATTCTTAAGATCTACATCCTGGCCAGCGCTGCAGCTCAACAGGCTAATCCTCGGCCTAGCAGCACTGGCACCCCGGGTTCTAGTCCCGGTCAGGGCACCAGATTCTGTCCCGGTTGCCCCTCTTCCAGGCCAGCTCTCTGCTAAGGCCTGGGAGTGCAGTGGAGGATGACCCAAGTGCTTGGGCCCTGCACCCCATGGGAGACCAGGAGAAGCACCTGGCTCCTGCCATCAGATCAGTGAGGTGCTCAGGCCGTGGCGGCCATTGGAGGGTGAACCAACGGCAAAGGAAGACCTTTCTCTGTCTCTCTCTCTCTCTCACTGTCCACTCTGCCTGTCAAAAAAAAAAAAAAAAAAAAGATCTACATCCTTGGAAGCGTGGTAGTGTCATTTCTACCTCAACTGTTTTGATCAAGCAAGAATCTAAGTCCAACCCAGATTCAAGGTTAGAGAAATTAGAATTCATCTCGTCATATGAGATTGGCACACAAGTGGAAAAGGTAATTGTCAGTGAAGTACCTCGTACTTCCACTGTCCTATAAAAATTTTAACCTGATCACTAAAACAAGATAAGTAAATGACTTTTGTGTTTCCATTATCTGTTTATTCTTAAGTGGCATTAAAATAAAAATATTTGAGAAACTAGTCAGTCCTCAATTTTTCTCTTCATTTGACTTTGTAATTTTATTTTTATATGAGAAGGTTAACTTCAGAAAACAAATTTCTCTTTGGATGTTAATTCCTATAAAATAATGATTAATGATTCTATCTTATTTTAAAATTTAAAATTATCTTCCCTATTCATTAATGTGAATAAGTACCCCCATAGAATTATGTATTCCACATCATTTATTTTTCATTTAGGAGTGAATTCTTAGTAGCCACTGAAACCTACACTGGTATGGAGCATGGCTATTACTTAATTTTTGGAGTCATAGTTTTGCATGGAAAGAAAAGTATACATTGTCCATTCAATGAAAGCATATTGATACCAGATGTGGAGTTGGAATAGGTTTTACTCTGTCACAATCACAAAAGGGTAAATATAATATTTAGAAGAGCCATCCCTGTCTTCTATAAGAAATGGCATAGTTTAATATCAATGAATCCTTATAGTGCTCCCCTTCATTGATATTAGAGGAATGAAGAAACAAAATGAGAAAACCTCAGTATCTAGGACTTTAGGACCAGTGATGCCTGAGACAGGAGGGAGTGGCTCAGGCTGGGCTGATAATTGTTGAGTCTGTGGACAGGGGAGCAGGCAGGAGGGAGATGGCGGACTCTGCCTTCTTCCAGGAGAAGGCTCCCTCAGGGCTGCAAAGTGTCCACAGTCAGTGCATCACCTAAGTCATCCCTCGTGTTTCACCTCATTCCTCACTTTCCATGACCCTCTTGAGCCTTTCTGAAGAGGTCATAATGTTCTGTATATAAAGATAATTGAAAATGATTTAAAAAACTTGGTGTTAAATTGGAAATTGCATAGATAATTAATCATTTTTTTAAAAAAAATATCATGTAGGCTCTCTGTCCTTAATGTGCTGTACATTGTGAATTAATACTATAACTAGTACTCCAACAGTATTTTTCACTTTGTGTCCTATGTGAGGGCAAACTGTTGAAATCTTTACGTAATATGTATGTAATATATACTGATCTTCTGTATATAAAGAGAATTGAAAAGGAAGCTTGATGTGAATGGAAGGGGAGAGGGAGCAGGAAACGGGAGGGTTGCGGGTGGGAGGGAAGTTATGGGGGCGGGGGGGGGAAGCCATTGTAATCCACAAGCTGTACTTTGGAAATTTATATTCTTTAAATAAAAGCTTTATAAAAAAAAAAAGGAGGAAATAACGACCGGCGCTGCAGCTCACTAGGCTAATCCTCCGCCTACCGGCACCGGCACACCAGATTCTAGTCCCAGTTGGGGCGCAGGATTCTGTCCTGGTTGCCCCTCTTCCAGGCCAGCTCTCTGCTGTGGCCCGGGAGTGCAGTGGAGGATGGCCCAAGTGCTTGGGCCCTGCACCCCATGGGAGACCAGGAGAAGCACCTGGCTTCTGCTTTCGGATCAGCGCGGTGCGCTGGCCACAGCGCACCTGCTGTGGAGGCCATTGGAGGGTGAACCAAAGGCAATAGGAAGACCTTTCTCTGTCTCTCTCTCTCTCTCTCACTGTCCACTCTGCCTGTCAAAAAAATGTAAAGATAAATAAATAAATAAATAAATAAATAATAAAAAGAGGTAATAACATGGAGACGTGAAAAAAATGTAGAAGTGGAGTGTGTGTTGAGGGAGGGAAGAAAGCTATGGGCACTGTATGAAACCCTCAAACTTTCAGCAAGCACTCTACAAACAAAGGTCTTATGTGAGTTGAGTGTTCAGGGGTGAAATGATTGCATTCCACAGCGTGGGCATTATAGTACAGAAGCACCATGGGTGGAGGAGTCAGGTGTGACCAGAAGTGGCAAGGGGGAAGGTGGGCAGCAGATTCATCACTCCTCCTTTCCTTCTCTTCCCTCTCAAATGTTCTCTGGGAAAGACTGAGAGGTTTGCACTACTAATCTCATTTCAGTCTCAATGGGCAGGGTAACTCAGCCCACAACAGGCCTACAGTTATTTATTTTGCTCTAATTCTCGTAGGCTTTGCATTCCTTGATTGTAGAAATTTAGGGGTAATTTGTCTATGAGTCCTCATGCTTTTTTGATAAAATGTATGCATATGCTAAATGTTGTTGAAATTGTTGTAAAAAAGAAAAAAAGGAAAGAATGAAGGAAGGGAGGGAGGGAGAGGAGGAAGAAGGGAAGGAGAGGGAGAGAAGAAGATTCTATGAGCCTTGGAATTACTAAAGAGTGTAGAACCCAAAAACACAATTTTTGAGCCCTAAGATACTATTTTATAAAGGATAAAAGTAAATATGAAAAAAGTATCCCATGAGTAACTGATGAAAAATCTTGAGTTTTAGATACACAAGAGGAAAGAAAAATATCAGAAATTCCTTTTAGCTACATACGTTAGGAAAGACATAGGTTATGTATGAATATGAATCAGTCTGGAGTTAAAAAGAAGGTTATGGCAATGCTAACAATGTGAACATTAACAAAGACTCCAAACTAAAATTCATAATGCTTACATAATACATCTACATATACCTACAGGTAGGTAGATCTTTCTTGGGATATTGCAGAAATTTGCAAAGCAATATTTGACATGCAAATTATTTCATCGTCTTTATGTACCAACAGGCAGAGGCTGGACCTGTGTGGAGGCAACTACAGAGCAAGATCTGCCATGGTCATCATGCAAGAACGTTTCCTCAGTTGGTGAATGACAGGACCCCAGTAGGATGCTGTATACTCAGGAGCAATGAAAAGCACTTTGAGTCCTGAAAATGATCCCACGCAATTCACTCAGTAGTACAGGCTGCACTTCAAACACAGAGTTCAAAAAAGAGAACATGGCTTCTTTCTGTGGAATCCACAGAGCCTGGAGTTGCCAAAAGAAACCCAAGAACCAATCTCCACAGGAAACCACTAAAGCATTACTTTCAATACAGACAATAATGCTGGATAGAGAACTAGTCAAAAACAAGTACATTTTTATGAAAATATCAAAATTATCCTCCCCAGGTAGTCTATGTGAAGTCACTTTGAAAAAACAAAAGCAAGTTTATAGCAACTTTGGTGAATATCCCTATTGCTAGTAAGCAAAATTCACTTTAAATTAAAAAATTCAACTGAATTGAATTGATCTGTTTGAGTCAATATGACTCATCTATATGACTCTACATTTCTTTAGAGCCTAAAAATTCTGGTTTTGATTCAGAAGACTTCTATATCAGAGTTGCTAAACTGGTCCAATCCTTTTTCCTCGGCTTTCCAATATACCCTGTTGCACTCTGCCCTCCCAGCCCCCAGCTCTTCTCTATTTATCTGGGTCCTACACAACCTTCAAGGAAGATTTAGTCTTCCAGTCACATCCTTTTGAATATCACCTTCTCAAATATCACCACCAGTGAGTGATTATCCCCTTCTCTGACTCTGAGGAGTCATAACTATATGGACCACTCACTATGCAAGAAGCACCTTGTAGAATAGTGATCTGAGCTTAAACCTAGATGCTGACCATTGCCTAAAATTCCCTGCTTCACTCTATGCCCACTGGGACTATGAGATTCAGATTATGGTAGAAAAGCAAGAATTGCGAATTGGCTGCACCTTCTGTGCTACCAGCCCCAGCCTGTTTTTATCTTAGCACGATGATAGAAGTTAAATACTGTCTGGCAAACCACCGATCCTCCTGTGTATGGAGAGGATAACTGAGAGATTCAGCCAACCATCTTTCATCATTTCTACTTTTAAAAAAACCTATTATTATATATAATCACAGTTGAACCAAGTATACTTAACATAACTATCCTTAAGTCTGATTTCTTTTACTGTAACTGAAACGCATAGTCTTAGGGTCACTTTAGACCATAATATTCTAAGACTGGATGGGAACTTGGAGATCTATTATTCCAAATATTGGCTTTAATATAAGAGAGAATTGAGGCCTAGAAAGAGTTCAGGATTTTCCCAGAGTCCCATAGGCATGCAGCGAAGGAGCCAAGACTCAGACTCATGTATTCTGATTCATTTGCCATCCTCCTCTTATTGCTTTCTCCACTCAAGTATGTATTGGGAAATTCCCATTCTGTTCCTCTAATACAGCATTGCTTCAATCAACAAGTCTGAATTCTTGGACAAACTATCCCCATTTTCTTTGCTCCACCAGAGGTCTTGACAAAGAGCAAAATGGAGGTGGTGAGTGGAAATGGGGAACAGACCCCGGTCAGACAACACTTTGCAGGTATGCAGTGTTCAGTGGATTAAATGTGTTTTGAAAAATAGATTCTTGGGGCCAGCATTGTGGCATAGTGGGTAGAGCAGCCACCTACAACACTGGCATCCCATATAGGTGCAGGTTCCAGTCCCAGCTGCTACACTTCCAATCCAGCTCCCTTTAACATGACTGTGAAAGCAGTAGAAGATGGGCCTGTGAACTCGTGTGGGAGACCCTGAAGAAGCTCCTGGCTCCTGTCTTCAGTCTGGCCCAAGACCGGTTATTGTGTGTGTGTGTGTGCGCGTGCACATGAGCGCATGTGTGTCTGTAGCTGTGCCTTTCAAGTTAATAAAACAAAGCTTTTAAAAAATAGATCCTAATACATATAGTAGGTCAATAATTACAATATATCTTCCTTTCCCCCAGTGCAGAAACCAGTTTTGATAACCAGGTATAAAAACCAGCAGAGCACCCAAATTCTCAGGAAATGACAAGTAGTGATGGTGACTAAAATAGTTTTTTGTTTTGTTTTGTTTTTAAATAAGTGTGCATGGCTTGAACTATGAAAAATTGAAAACCTTCCTTCATAGAATTATTTATTCCATCAGGGTACTGGGTCCAATGTTTCACCATGGTTGCAATTGTATATGCTGAATATAGATTTTCCAGTGCTTGGATTTCTATAGCTCTGTACTGAAGCCCTACAGGAGTAGCCTAACAGCACAGATTATATAATCTGTGCATTCACTTCTTAAAGCTGAGTTTAAAATATGGAAAATGAAATTCTAGAAGTTAAGAGAATAGAGATTAGCCAGCCTTAACTCTGGTACCAGATTATTTCTGATATGTTAAAAAGATAACTTTACAATTTTTAATTCAATTTCTTCTTTACTCACTAAGAAAATTATTGCTATGGGAGACCTTTAAAATAATTGTTCTCATTTGCATATTAATTAGACTACAACAGATAATCTGTAAAATCCATAAAAGCAAAGAAAATGCAGTTTCTCAAATACAGAGATGTAAAAATAATGACTTTGAGTACATATTCTGTTCCAGATACTTGGCAAGATATTTTTTGGTTTTGTTTAAATTTTTCAATAATTTTTAAAATTATTATTTTACTTATTTTAAAGGCAGAGAGGTAGAGAGAGAGACAGAGACAGATAGAGAGCTTCCATCCACTTGTTCATTCCCCAAATACTTGCAACAGCCAGAGCTGGTCAGGGCTGAAGTCAGGAACCCTGAACTCCATCCAGGTCTCCCACAGCTGTCACAGAGACCCAACAACTTGAACCATCACCTGCTGCTTCCTAGACTCTGCAGTAGCAGAAAGCTGGAATTCGAAGCAGCACTGGGACTCAAACCCAGGCACTCCCATACTGATGCAGGCATCCCAAGTAGTATCTTAACCACTGCACCAAATGTTTGCCCCTACTTTCAGGTATATCATTTCTGAACCTCGGAATGATATTGCAAAGTAAATACTATTAAACCATTTCACAGAAGATAATCATAGAATTATGTTGGCTCAAATTCTGGATGGTAAAGAGTGGAGGAATAAATCAAACCTACCACTGCTTTTTATTTATCTTATGCAGCCTTCCTCACAAGAGGCAATGAAAATAGATTTAACTTTAGATTTATATACAGAAGATGTAGGCTGGGACTCAGGTCTTAGTTGTAAATGCCTAGCATTTAGATAAATGTATGGTTTCTTGCACTTTAATTTCTCATCTATGAAATGAGAATGCTAGCCACTTCCTCCAAGGATGTTGTGAGTATATTTAATACTCATTTAGAACCCCTCTGATTTGTGAAGGTTGCAGAAAGCAATTAGAGGAAAGGTGTTTGAGTGGGTGATGACACTCAGTGTTGGCTTATATGAACCACAGCCTCCAACCCACCTCTCAAACTTGCTGTTGGGAACTGTGGGACACCACATGTCTAAGACAACATGAGCAATGCATGAGAATACTAGGCATTAACATTCTTAGGAACTCTGCAAAGCTCAATGCCTAAATAAAATCATTCTTGGACATCAAGCTTTCCTAGAATAGCCTTGCAAAATTTCAGAAGCCCAAAAATGTCTTCAGACTTCAATTTAGAAAGCGAAGAACTTTGAAGACTAATAGGACAAAGTCTAGGCAGTATACCCCACCTGAGTTTTGAAGAACCATGGCAGTTATGCAGGATAAAATCTTAGTTCTGCAGATAAGGAAAGCCTGATCCGGGTTCCCAGCTAATCAGTAGCAGAGCAGAGACAACAACCCAGAAATGGGGCCTGACCTTTTCCCTCTCCTGTTCCCTGTCTTGCTTTTTACTAAGACCTATTTTCATTTAACTTTATATACAGAGTATTAACTCTATTCTAGGCAAAGAGTTCAACACTTTGTATGAAAAAGAAAAAGAGAAGGAGAAAAAAAAAACTGTTCCTCAACAGTCCAGACAAGGGCTATTCAAAATCATTGTCTCTCAAAGGTCAATTCATTTCTTTTTTAAAAAGTTTATTTATTTATTTGAAAGGCAGGGTGCTGGTTTGGAAATGGAGCATCTGAGACTAAACCAGCATTCATACGAGATGCTGGAGTCACAGGCGGCAGCTTAACTTGCTGCACCACAGCACCAGTCCCAATTCAATTCATTTCTGACACTGCCTGCATGGAGACCGGTCCCTCAGGTAGAGGGCTAAGTTTCTCCAAGGTTTTTCCCTTTCCCACTTCAGACATCAGTCATGAGTCCCAAGCTGTTTTGCCTGTGCTTCTGAATGACCAGCTATAAATTGCATCTCCTTGGGGCTGGTGCCGTGGTGAAGCAGGTAAAGATACCATCTGCAGCGCCAGCATCCCATATGGGCACCAGTCCCAGTCCCCGCTGCTCCACTTCCAAGGCAGCTCTCTGCTATGGCCTGGGAAAGCAGTAGAAGATGGCCAAAGCGCTTGGGCCCCTGCACTCATGCAGGAGACCTAGAAAAAGCTCCTGGTTCCTGACTTTGGATTGGCGCAGCTCCAGCCATTGTGGCCATTTGGGGAGTGAACCAGAGGATGGAAGACCTACCTCTCTCTCTCCTCTCCCCTCCCTCTGCCTCTGTCTCTCTGTAACTCTGCATCTCAAATAAATAAATAAATCTTTAAAGAAATTTGCATCTCCTCCTTAGGTTTGATTAATGTCCTTGAATGGCCCACAGACATTAGGGAAACAAGGGCCACTATTGTGGCACAGATGGTTAAATTGCTGCCAATAATGCCAATATCCAATATCAGAGTGATGGTTGGATTCCCTGTTCCTCTGCTTTCCATCCAGCTCCCTGCTAATATCCCTAGGAAAGCAGCTAATGATGGCCCAAGTTCTTAGGCCCCTGGATGGAGCTGCTAGCTTTGGCCTGACCCAGCCCTGGCCATTGCAGCCATCTGGGAAGTGAACCAGCAGATGGAAGTCCTCGTTCTCTTTCTCTTTCTGTCACTCCCTCTCTCTGTGTCACTCTGCCTTTCAAGAAAATAAAATATATCAATTAAAAAATTAAAAAAAGAAATCAGGGAAGCATATTTCCTGGTTAATTATAAGGGATGTTACAATGGACAGACATGAAGAGATGCATAAGGTGAGATTTCACTGCACTGACATGATTGAAGCAGTGGCATTGTGTCAAATGTGATTGAACCAATAGGCTATAACCTTATGCTAACACACTGAGTGGGGAAACCCAGCAAGTCCTATCTGTTCAAAATCTTCCTAGCCTCTCTGGGAAGCAATCTTTCCTCTAGGGGATGATACACAACCCCTTCTAAAATGGGGGTCTTATAGACTACTGTCAGATAGATCATATAATTCCTTTATGGCCAACTCCAAGACCAAAAGGCTGGAAAAGATTAGAGTATGGCCCGCCTTGGAGAAGAGAAATTGTAGTTTCTATGACCTGTCTTGGGGAAGGAGTTATGAGCCAGGAATCATGGATGAAAACTTACGCATACATCAAAATACCACAGTGACCTTGGGACAGCTGCCTCTTATCTGTGCCTCTGTGCCTTCATCCATAATGTGGGGATTATAATAATAACCATTTATTAGATATTGTGAGGATAATAAGTGAAAAGTCCTTATCCCAGCACAAGAGATTGCTCACTTGTTTTTGGCTTTTGCGTAACCACTCTCAAGCCTCTACATGCCATAAAGCCCAGTATTGTGGTTACTGCACCCCTCCGCCTGTGGACAACCCCAAACAGCAAGGGACTCTACCAGAAGAAAATGTGGGCATAGCTCGTGAAGATCCTGTTAGTGGTCAGTCTTCTGACTCCTGCGGTATCCAGAGTTTGGAGCAATGGTAACATAATGGGATGAGCTTAAATTTAGACAGCGAGAAGAAGGTGAGGCACTCCTTCTGAGCTTTTGAGTTCCAGATCCACTTTCTCCACATATAAATTGAAACATGAACTCCCATTCTTTTTAACTTTGTGTTATTCATGTGTCAACTTTATTATACAAATTTCAAGCAAAGAGCAGAAATAATGGTGATTTTCTCCTTGTGTCGGTAAGCCACAGCTTTTCATTTGAGTGACTTTTTACTTCCTTCTCACACTCAGCGCCTGGGAGACTTAGTGTCAGGAATAATGAGCTAGGGACCGGCGCTGTGGCATAGTAGGTAAAGACACCACTTGCAGTGCTGGCATCCCATATGTGGGCCGTTTTGAGTGCCAGTTGCTCCACTTCCAATCCAGCTCTCTGCTATGGCCTGGGAAGGCAGTAGAAGATGGCCCAAATCCTTGGGCCCCGCACCTGTGTGGGAGATCCAGAAAAAGTTCCTGGCTCCCAGCTTCTGGCTCCTGGCTTCAGATAGGCACAGCTCCGGTTGGTCGTTGTGGCCAAATGAGGAGTAAACCAGTGGATGGAAGACCTCTCTCTATCTCTGCCTCTCCTTCTCTGTGTAACTCTGACTTTCAAATAAATAAATAAATCTTTTTTTAAAAAAAAAGGAATAATGAGCTTTCTATTAATTACATCCAATCTCATGGCCATGAACTTGGATATTTGCTCATGTCTAACAAGGAAAACATGGTCCATGCTAGAACACAAGATCTTTTGTAAATAAATTACAAAAGTCTTTTCAATAGCCAGCTTGTTCTTTCTACGTGGGAACTTAGAATGGGATTATGTTAAAGCTATGCTAGCCAGCTACCTGCTTTGTGTACTGTCTTGAGAACTTACCCTTTGATTCCAGGCTTCTTTCAAAAGTGTCAAAGCACTAGGCAAATATTACTCATCAAGCTGGTTTGATGCTGTCTTGGAATCAGCTTTTATTTTCTTTTGTGGCACAGTCACATCTATTATCAGAGCTATGATTTATATGAGATGTGAGAACTCTTGGCAGAAGTCCCACATGAGACTTTTCAGTAGGTAAGTCAAGGGCTGCAAAACTTCCTTCTGGATGCTTACAGAAAATATATTGATGACTTTATCTGTTTTTTTGCTTTGCTGTGGTTTCCTTAGAGTCATCATACAAGAGGTGAACATCTACATACCTGCTTAGAGCTTTAAGATATAAAGGCCATCATGGCAGGAGCCATTGAGGCTGTCCCATAGACGTGTCGGCATCTAACTCTCAGCTATTTAAGTTCAACTTGTGAACCTTATGGGCGGGATTAGCCCTGCACTCCTGTGCAGGCTCCACCAAGCCCACATTTCTACCCAAGCTTGGTCATGAAATCTGTACTGCCTGATGTGGAAGCAAGAGTTATGAGCATCTGTACCACAAGATACTCTTACCACCACATTTTAATTCCCCTGTCCTATCCCCCTCTCCTCCCCATTCAGTTCCCCATTTCACATGCCCAGAAGTCCCACTAGCTTCCTCTCAGCAATCCCAGTGGGAGAAGCTGGCCAAACTGGGAGAAGACAGGTGGCAGGGAGGTGTCGACAATGCCCTCTTTTAGGGGTTTCACCTCTGGAAAGGTTGAGAATAACGACAACAAAAACCAATTAGAGACTGATTAGCTATTTACACACTGCACACAATGGTAAATGTTCCCTGCTGGTAACTCTTGCTTCCTCCAAGTAAGAATTGGAAGATCTAGGGTAGAGCGATTACCTGAATCCAACAGCAATTCATTCTATATGGCTGAGTCATCAGAATGTACATACAGGCGCTCAGACACCAAACCACCTAACTTATGTAGTTGTAGCTGGCTCTACTTAATCATTCATTCAAAAATACTCACTGAAGGGCGGTGTGTGGCACAGTGGTTAAGTTGCAGCTTGGGATTCCTGCATCCCATATCAAAGTGCCTGGCTTGAGTCCTAGCTATCATACTCCCAATGCAGCTTCCTGATAATGCGCATCCCAGGAAGCAGCACACAATAGCTCAAGTACTTGGGTTCCTGCCATCCTTCTGAGAGACTTGAATGGAGTTCAGGGATCTTGGCTTTGGCCTGACCCAGCCCCTGCTGTTGTGAGCATTTGGAGAGTGAACCAGAGGTTGAAAGACCTCTGTGTGTCTCTCTGCCTTTCAAGCAGAAAATGAAAATAAATCAAAAATTTTTATTAAGATTTTTTACTAAGATCCTGCTCTGTCCTAGGCTCTGCAAGTTCTGCAGAATTTAGAGATGACTGACACAATATCTTGCCCTTGAGAGCACTCCAATTTGAGGCAGAGGAATAGAAGTATTAAAAACAATTACATGTGGCTGCCTGTTACCCAGGGCTGTGTTGTCAACTAAACAGAAGACTTCCCAGGGCTTCCTAAATCATCTAATCATTCTCAAGTGACAATTACTGCACATGTAGAGTCACTCTCAACAATTCGCTATCCAAGCACTAGCACTTCAATTCCCTTCATTTAGCTGCAGCTATTCCCAAAGACAAGTCTTGTCATGAACAGCTTTCCCCTAACAAGAATCCAGCGTTCCACAGCTTCTTCCATTTTCAATCTGCCATTGAAGTCTGGCTCTGCTGAATAAGAGAAGTAGCTTTGCTTGTAACTGAATCTTTGCTCAAGTTTTAACTGGAAACCCTAGGTGATTTATCTTGTTATTAACCAAGGACTTAAAGATCCTAGGACCTTGCAGGCTATAAAATTGCCCTTAGGAGATTAAATATTAAAAATAAAAACAGTATAGCTTTTTTAATTCTGAAAATGCATTTTGAAAATCTAAAGTAAGCCAGATATTTGGGGAGGAAATAAGGACTACAATGGGGGATTAACACAATTCAGGGAAGGAGATAGACAGAGGGATTGGTGATAAGTGCTATCAATATCAATGGTATAAAGTAGGCTAAATCACATGAAATGGTAGGGAAGATGGAGAAAACTGTTCAGGACACAGGAGTAGCATGTGCAAAGGCCCAAACATGACAGCATGCAGAGGACACTGCAAAGACTAAAAGGAAAATATTGCTTATGGCTGAACACGAAAGCAATCCTTGGATATAGCCACGGATGAAACTGAATATTTAAGTGGGAAATTTGACATTCTTATGGCCTATTTCTCCAAACAGATTTAACTGTAGATATAAAATCCTTTGTACACTTAGCTTGAGTGACATCCCCTACAACCACAAACAAGTACCTTCAAGACCCTCACCCTTACTGCTGATTAGAGGAACACCTACTTTTCATTAATAAATCTGTAGGAATAATACCATAAAATTCTGTGTTTTCTTTGCAAGTAGATTCTTTTTTCTAACAAACAAAGCACACAGCTATATTAAGTTGTGTCTGAAGTGCTGCATCTGAAGCTCTGGCATCCCATATGGGTTCCGATTTGAGTCCTGGCTGCTCTACTTCCAGTCCAACTCCCTGCCAACAGCCTGAGAAAGCAGCAGAAGATGGTCCAAGTGCTTGAGTCACTGCACCCATGGAGAAGACCGAAATGAAGCTCCTGGCTCCTTGCTTCAGCCTGGCCCAGCCCTGGCTGTTGTGGACATTTGGGCAATGAACCAGCAGATAGAAGCTCTCTTCTCCCTTCTCTCTCTCTCTCTCTCTCTCTCTCCCCCTCCCATCCTTCCCTCCCTCCCACCCTCTCTGTAACTCTGAATTTCAAATAAAGAAAAGAAAAAGAAATGGATTCTGGTTCCTTAATGAGAAAGGACTCCTTTCCTGAAAAATGACCAAGATGCCCAAACAGAGGAACTGTCCCTTCATCAGCTTGTGGGTTTGCAACCAGCAAGAGCAGCTAGCAGAACAGGTAGCTAAGATTTCAGAGCAGGCTCACTTGATCTAATACCAGCTGGCCAGCACTTGATCAATAATGTGGATCTAGGAGGAAGGAAGCTGGGGCTACACCAACTTTCAGCATTAACTTCTTAAACTTTTTTCAAGGAATTAAGGGACTCTGCCCTTCACTTTTCAGCCATATAAGAAAATAATACCACTTTAGTTTTTTAAGTATTTTGTGGATTAGGAAGTACTTTCAAATGCATTATACAGCCCAGTCTTCATGAGAACCCAGTGAACTAAGATTTCTTATCTCTGCTGCAATGGGAAAACTTGAGTTCAGAACAAGTGACTCACCATGAGACTCTAGTTGGTCAATGATCCGTTACGAACTAAGAACTCTTTGGATTTGTTCTGTTGCCAGAGAAAATGATAAACACTAGATGGTGTGGTGATTCTTGCCAAAAAGTTTGAAACAAAAGTGAAAAGTTAACATCTGAGTTTCCTCATACATTAAGTATTTTATTTAACCAATTATCTCAACTGCCTCTAAACAGTAGAAAGTTATCCTTCGCATAGAATTTATTTTAATATTTATCAACCCAAACCTAGCGCTAAACAATGATTTTACAAGTTATTTCATCTACTATATATTCATTTTCCCTTCCATTATATGAAATTAGCATATTAATTTTAATTAACTTTTGAGTATTTATTATTTACAAGGCACTGCGCTAGTTGCTTTTATATGAATTATTTTATTTTATGCTAAAAGCAACCTTATGAGACCGGGACTGATTCCTTATTATCCACATTTTCTAAATAAAGATTATGAAGCTTTTTAAAATAGTTAATAGACTGGCCGGCGCCACAGCTCACTTGGCTAATCCTCTGCCTGCGGCGCCGGCACCCGGGTTCTAGTCCTATTTGGGGAGCTGGATTCTGTCTCGGTTGCTCCTCTTCCAGTCCAGCTCTCTGCTGTGGCCCGGGAAGGCAGTGGAGGATGGCCCAAGTGCTTGGGCCCTGCACCCGCATGGGAGACCAGGAGAAGCACCTGGCTCCTGGCTTCGGATCGGCGCAGCACCGGCCATAGCAGCCATCTGGGGGGGTGAACCTAAGGAAGGAAGACCTTTCTCTCTGTCTCTCTCTCTCACTGTCTAACTCTGCCTGTCAAAAAAAAAAAAAAGTTAATAGACTTACTCAAGTTTTCTTAGCTAACAAGAAGGTGGGGCCACAATTCAAACCAAGACATTTCATTGCCAAACAGGTGCCTGTACTTATGAGGTCCAAAGTTCCTCCCAACACCTGCCCCAGCAGGTGGCATAATTCCTTGAGTAAGAAAGGCAATCCCAGCAACCCCTAAGTCTCAAGGTTGTGTGTGCAATTACTGACAGGGTGGTGTGGGCATGGGACATCGCGTACTTGGCATGGTTCAGCTAGACTGACAATTTCAGGACACTTCACACAGATTGAGAGTAGCATTGAAATTGCTTTTGAATAGACACATATGCATTGTGAGAAATGGGAAGACAAGTACCTTCCAGGAACCTCCCTACTCCCAGCCAGGGGTCAAGACCCTAGATTTATGAGATATGAGAATATAGTCAGTCAGCACAGGAAAAGAAAGAAAGGTAAATGGCTCATATAGGTGTCAAAGACACAAATCTGCCCTCATTAATGTGCATCATTACCCAAAAAAGTTCAATAAAAATGCAGTGAACTTGAAAGCAATTATCCAGGAACTCTTATAACAGAGAAAGAAAGTATTGTTCTCTTTCTCATTTTACCATATTATTTGCCAAACAGTGCATTAAGTTGACCTTATATAGAAATAAAAAGTTATCTCTGTGTGCTGGTGGTCTAGGAGGGATCCTTGGGCCCTCCTGATCCTGGTCCCTCCCTTGGCACCCACCACTGGGGTAGCTGCCAACAGCACTTTAAATACCATAGGCAGGAAAGGCAAAAGTTTTGACATGATTTTAAAGAGACTCTTAACCAGTTGGATAGATTTTTCAGTTTAGTTACATATGGGCCCCACTTTTAGAACATCTTACATGTGCTCTTTTAAAACAGTAAAAGTTCAGAATAAACCATATTTAAAAATCCCACCACTCTCTACACAAATAGCCTTTTTCCATTTGGCTATCATTTTTCTCTACCAAAGGACACAAAGCAATTACACAGGGGACAGAGGACCTGAGACATGGTGAAGACTTCCACCCCCAAATTCACTCTCTGCCAGAAGCTCAGGAATCTGCTTGCAGTCAGCGAGCTCAAATACTGCACGCCAGGGACCCAAGGTCACGCTGGAGATAAATCCTGAAAGCATCAACAACATGAAAAATGTAAAACCTGATTTGTGTCCACATAATTGTTTTTGAAAAATACTGTAAGCCATTCTCTGACATGATTCGTGAGAAAGAAGAAAAGACAAATCCACTACAAAGCAGAGATCCAATGTAATAAAAAGCACCATTCTCAGTGTAAGGTTTGAAACTCAAGTTGGAATCCTGCCTGCTGGCATCCCTGTGCACTGGTCACTGAAACCACAGAGCCCCTGAGTCCCTGTCTATCAAATCCAACCTGAAAGACAGAACTGCTGTGGGGAAGAAATAAGGACCCAGGGCATGTGCCTGGCACATAGGAAGGCTCCAGCATCATCTTTTGGACCCAAATCTGAACAACTGAGATGACAGCTTTCAAAGATGAAACTGGAGCAACTGGGTCACAGGGTCACATTGTCATGCAGAAAACATCAACTCCCTGATTAGGTAAAACCATGTCGCTCTATTTAAAAACCACAAGGCATTTGTTGGTTTAAAACAGGCAAGTTAGAAATATATTACAATTGTCACTAGGCTCAGATAAACAGTCTAAACTATGGAATGTACAAGGATGATTTATAAGAAGGCCAAATTGATTTAACTGAGTTATCACAGAAAAATCCGAAATCTAATTACAAGCAGCAACGATTTCAAGAGAGCTGCTAGGTCTAAACACAAAGAAGCCATGTCCTAGGCTGACACTAACATTCAGTCATGCTGTGTTTTATTTATTTGAAGAAAAGATGTCAGATATGCATCTCTGGTCTCTGGACAACTGAAGCTTTGCGCATTACTGAGGAGTTCCTGCAGGTGATGCCATGTTAAAACTGTGCAAATGGTCGTCCCTCACACTACCTTGGGCATTAAAACTGACTACTCACAGCCATGCCCCTATTACTCGGGAACCCTGAGAGTGAAGAGGGCCAGTGACATGAGCCCTAGCAACATGGGCTGAGCATGGATACTTGTGAAGAGTCAGGTTCTCCAATTCAGCCCTAGGTTTGAGTCCTGCCTCTGACATGCAGGTGACATACATCTCAGCCTCTTTATCTGTAAAATGGAAATAACAATCAGCTAGCTCCAATAGTTCATAACTTAGTCTCACGAAGCACTAAGA
Source organism: Sylvilagus floridanus (assembly GCA_949820135.1). Lineage (NCBI taxonomy): Eukaryota > Metazoa > Chordata > Mammalia > Lagomorpha > Leporidae > Sylvilagus > Sylvilagus floridanus. The sequence goes on from OX463225.1 coordinate 130,316,598, forward strand.
AAAAGAAGTGTCGAGTAATCTGAGCTGTTGCCATCTCCTTCATCCAGGCCCACACAGACACCAAAGAGGGGCTGCTCATCTCAGAGCCCTGTCCATTAAATTCTTGTATTTTGCTCTTCACAAAGTACCCAACGTTTTTAAACCCTCCCAAGCCCACTTAGGACAGCAACTTCCAGACACAGTGATAGAACACTATCTATTCACTTACAGAGAAATTAGAAAAAGACAGGTGCTTCTCTCTTTCTTTCCCTAGGACATCTGAAAGTGCTCAGAAAAGTCAGAATGATCAGAGAATAAGAATAAAGAGGGGCTGCCCTTGTGGTGTAGCTGGGAAAGCTGCTGCCTGCACCACCGGCATCCTGTATGAGCGCCAGTTCGATTCCCGGCTGCTCCACTTCCAATCCAGCTCCCTGCTAATGCACCTGGGAAAGCAGCAGAAGATGGCTCAAGTACTTGGGCCCTTGCACCCCATGGGATACCTAGAAGAAGCTCCTGGCTCCTGGCTTTTGTCTGGCCTACTGACCCAGCCCTGAACATTGCCTCCACTTGGGGAATGAACCAGCAAATAAAAGATTATTTTATCTCTCTCTGTCTCTCTCTCTCTCTCTGTCTTCTCTGTAACTGTACCTTTCAAATAAATAAAATAAATCTTTTAAAAGGGAGAAATAAAGAATACATGTTGATTGATAAATTCTTTCCATGCATGCTTGATTCTCACCATCATTATTTTCTATAAATACAGAAATTATTTGCTATATAAGACTCTTCCCATAAAAAAGTGGCAGGTACCAGGGAAAAGCAGAGAGCATGGGACTTAATTAATTACCCTGAGTCAGGCACTAATCAAATAGTACTCTTATGTGCTTATCTGATAAGCTGGGACTAAATCACAAGCCATTCCTGACCATTAATGTGCATAATGCTATTAGGATTTCACACATCTGACCTTTGATATGAAGAAGGCAGGCTTGATCAAGACTGTGGGATACTAATGACATAAAGTGGAAGAGGATATGAAAAAAAATATTGACAGAAACTCCCCACAAATATGAAACCAGTACAGAGAATGTTTAGAGGAGGTAACATAAGGCTGACCTCAGACTGAGCCGGCACCAGAGGTTCTGTCTGCTCTGCTCAGCTCCTTCCAGAAGCTTTACAGACTCCACTGAAGCTGGACGGAGAAAGTAAAAATATTTGAAGAACTCTCAAATCCTGTGGTTGTTTAACTTTGCTGAAGGTGGGGAGAAGGTTCATTTGACCCCTGGGCTTTGTGGCCTGTTAGCTGTTCTCTTTTAGACTTGAAAATCTACTTCCAGGCTCAAGGACCCCTGGAGAGGACCAGGGCAGAGCTGACAAAGCTCTGTGAGAAGGCTCACAGGAGAAAAGACAAAGAGCCTTTTGGGAGAGACGTCCTCCTAGCAGCCCAATAGCTGAATAGCTGGAGTGAGTGGTAAAGTGCCCAGGACATTGCTCATGCTTTCATGCAAACAAGGGGCTTTTACAAATTATTTCTGTGCAAAAACTCCTCTAGGAACTCAAGAAATAAAGACAAAAAACACTGGCTCCCCATCATTAAGGTTACCATGATGTATAGATAAAATCAATAATACACACACACACCACGTTTATACAGTGGGATTCCATATGACAGGTGCTAAATGCAAGATGTGAACACTATCTGAGTTCCGAAGGATGAAATGTTGAAAGGGCAATGAGGGTCGACAGGGAGAAGGTCATGTCTAGGCCCAAAAGAGGGAAAAAGAGTATGCTAAAAAGACAAGCTGAGGTGAAAATCGTGGGAAGAGGAAAAGTACTCTAGGTGGAAGTATCAGCATACACCAAGGGCCAGAGATATTGGAGCACCGTAAGTGTTGGTTGGATTCGCAGAAGTGGGAAATATGTGAGGAAGGGGGGAGTGGGGAGAGGGTGTCTGTCGGTCACATCACAGGAGCTGGGTATGCCCTTCCAAGAGTCTGCACTTAAGACAGAATTTCTCTCCAAGAATGAGCAGCATGCATTTGGCTGGAATGTCCCTTGTCCTCTGAGCTCTCTGCAACATGAGACTGTGGACGGATGGAGGGGGAGAGATGCCCAACAGTTATGACTTCAATAAACAGCATTAATTGTCAGTTATAAACAAAAAATGTGTGGCATTTGTTCTTCCAGTCGATTATGGTCCTAAGGGAATCCTGTGCCCTCTAATTTTCTAAAATTGTAAGGTAAGTGCTTAACAATGACAGATGAAAACAGGAGGTTAGTTTTTTTCTTTAATTTCCCTAATCTTAACCTTACGAGTGAAAAAGAAATCGTCCTCTCTGTCTCCACACCCACGCGGAACCCTGGGTTCATGCTGTTAGCAGGGCTGTGGTGCTTACAGTGTTTCTTCTTGCCGGTTGCAGCTCTGAATTACAACCTGTGAGTAACTCCACACCGGGGGCTTGCATTTCAGGTTTGGCTTTTAGGGATTCAAGATAAAAGGGACACATAGTTCTAAGAAGAGTCTACAGTTACTGGGAAGGAGCAAACCTTGTTGGGAAAGAGGAAGGAGGGTGTGGGTGCCAACCTCATGCAACTCTAAACTCACTGGGTTTCTTGGTTCTGTCTTGCACTCTCCTTCCTCCACCTGCCCCTGGCCCAATTTCTGCTTCATGATCTCAAGCCCCTTCCCCATCACATAGTTAAGAAGCAACTACAAAATAAGGATCAATTCTCAAGGATTTATTTGGGGGGAGGGTTTATATTCATCAGTTCTACTGAAATTTTCCCCAGAAAGCTGAAGAAGATCAACAAGTGAGCTCTCCTTTTCTCTCTCTCTTTCTCTCTATGACAAATACATGGAATTGTGTGGTATTTCAATGTCTAATATACATGAAGATTAACCATAGGGCTCTAGGCATTGTTCTCAGCACCTTATAGAGATGTCTTCACTTTACACTGAAAGTATGAGCCTTGCCAAGGGCTCATGACTAATGAAAAATAGAGCCAAGAATTAAATCTCAGGAGTCTATCATTAGTACCTGGATATCTACTATATGATAAAGTCTTCTAGTTGAAATGCACCCATGAAATCTCCTGGATGTAGAAAATGGACAAATTTTCACCAAAACCTCTTGAATGCAAAGTATTGAAATGGACACACTTGGATTATAGTATCTTCCAGGACTCTGATTGAAACTCACCTAGTATTCATGTAACCTTCAAGGTTGATGATAAAGAGTGACAGGTCATGCATTTGATGTGGCCACTGCTCCAACACTGGTACTCCAGCCCCAAATGTCTGAACTACTGAACCATTGTCCACTCTGATCTTGAACAATAGGACCTTGAATCTTCTGACCCTGTCGTTCCCAAATCACCAAATCTCTGATCATGGACTTACATAATGCATCCGCCCTGCTGATATGCACTCTGGTGTTCTATGTCACAGCACTAAATATTCCTCCATACTCACATATTTTTCAGCAAACAGAATGAGTATCAGCTGCAACATAATACGCCTGTGGGGTTGTATGAAATTTAGTGGGGTAAGTCTACAGCAAATGGCACAGAATGCCTCAGACAGCACCGTTCCCAGAGAGCTCAGCAAATCGCATTGTCCCGCAGAGCTGGGAATGCAGAACCAAAGGCCTCCAGCTTTGTCTCCACATGTAAGAAGACTGAATTAAAGTTGCCAGGGAAACAAAACCCAAGTTTCCTATTAAATTTACTTTCAGCTCATGTGTCACACCTCTTGCCACCTGGATGAAACACAATAAAGAAAGAACTACAGTTCTTCTATTAAAAGCTCTAAGAGCACATATTTCCCAGGTAAAGAAAATCCACAGGCGGATAGGTTTGGGCAAATCTCATCATAAAAATGATTCAGCCTTGTCTAGATATTAGTATAAGCTGGAAGAAAATCATATCAAATGATACACTGTGTGTATTTCTGTAACTATCAGAGCACATAACCCAAGGTTTGCTCATGTCTATTTATAGTGGTCGCAGAGGCAACCTATAGTCTCAGAATTTATGGATAAATTATAATGAAGATAAATCAACAACAGAAAAGAGATTTTTGAACAAATGCTATAATGAGGGAGTCTGAGTGTGGTTGGAGAGCAGGAAAGATGGGAAAGAAGACTGTATATGGTGGAACCAGCTCATCGTTAGGGGAAAAGCACAGACATTCAGGAGTAAGTTGGTCAGTTGCCTCTGACATCATATGCTCAATGGAAGGACTATGAGGATATTTCATATATTTCATGGAAAAAATACAATTAAAAGATAAGTGCTGTGGTGTAGTGGGTAAAGATGCCGCCTGCAGTGCCAACATCCCATATGGACACTGGTTCGAGTCCTGGCTGCTCCTCTTCCTATCCAGCTCTGCTGTGGCCTAGGAAAGCAGTAGTTCATGGCCTCTGTGCCACACAGCCTTAATTCCATCTCCTAACTAATTCCTTGAACCAATAGAAAGATAGAAAATCTCCTGTTGGTGTCTGCACACTGCAAAACTGAGCCCCCAACTCCACCACAAACCTGACCAAGTGTGAACCTTGAACTAAACACTGCATGGGTTAATGTCAAGGGCATTACATATGAGAGTCAGATGATAGGGACACCTTAGTGAAAAACTGTGCAAAAAAGTCTCATCTGGCTGTAATAGAATTGAAGAATGTTATTTGTCAAGGAGTGAGGGCACCAGAAGTATTCAACAACAAAATGTCTCTAAGTAGATTATCTTTATGATCCCCTCCTTTCGGTGTTATGCCAATACAATGAATAAAATGTGATTTGCTAAAGTTCATTGCACAGGGAAAACAGAACATATTGGGTCAAGAATGTACAGCCAGTGACTGTAGAGACCAACCTGCATGACAGAGAGATGGCAGAATGTAATGTACAAAGCACCAACATTGGGACAATCTTATCAGCAATTGGTAAGTTGATGGTTTGTTATACTGCTTATATAGTTCAAGAATAATCACTATTTCAAAGTATTGAATTCCAAGCATACACACGTACATACAATATACTAAAGCATCTTTCTTCATTGTTTTTCCTTAAACATTTAAAATTTCAAAATATTAGGAATAATTCAAATCATTAATGTTTTAAATAATTGTATTTTCTCTATGATGGAAACAAATAGGAATTACTGATCAACAAAAGGAAACCACACCACTCAAGTAACTGAGTTGGTAACAAAGCACACCAGGATCAGGTTTTGGTCTAGTGGTTAAGACCCCAGCTGGGATGCCTATATCCCATTTCAGAGTGCCTGGGTCTCAGTCCTGACTCCACTCCTGCTTCTAATATGCACTAGTTTTCTAATATGTACTCTGCAAGGCTGCAGGCGATAGACCAAGTGGCTGTGTCTCTGCAGCACATAAGAGACTAAACTGAATTCTAGCCTCTCAGCTTTGGCTTAGCCCAGCCTGAGTTATTGTGGGCATTTTGAGAGTGAATCAGTGGCTGGAAACTGAATCTATTTCTCTGTTGCTTTCTCTCCCACCCCACCCCCCACCTCTCTCCTCAAATACAAAATAAATAAAATTTAACAAAAAATAAGCACATCAAGTTTGCATATTAAGGACCTGTAGGAAATCAATCTCCACATTGTACCTGTTGTCTGAGATGGTTTAATCCCAATGACTTTGGCTGAGTACTCAGCTTGAATGCCCCAGGATTGTACCCTAACCAAAAGCCACCACGACAAATAAAAGGAAAGCCAATTCCTTTGCCTGATTTTATTCCCCCATTGAAAATTTTCAGGTTGGATAATTTATTACCCCACATTCTGTACTTTCTAATTTCTAGGAAAGGATGTAAAAGCATTCTGTTTTCTCTGGCAGTCCAAGTCATGATCCCTATGTAATTACAGTGCAGTAAGCAAAGATAAGTTATTATCTCCCCTTTATTTGTGAAATAGTGTCATGTAATAAACTGGATTTCAGTGCACAAGGGCCATACACTCTGGGAGGGAACATTCAAATGTGAAATGTCCTTTAGGACAGCATATGTTTAGCATCACACAGAAGCAATCTGAGATTGTCTTAGCCACATGGTGATGTCAGCAACTTGTGGTGTTCACATTTCTTGTTTATGCCTTCGAATCATGTTGTATCAATTCAAATCTTAAACAGAAGGATGATGCAAAAAACACTTCAAGGCAGAGATATCTCATCAAAAGTGGAAACAAGTGACCTGAGCCTCCACTCACCTTTACCCGCATCCTCCCTGAGGGCCTCAGAGGTGTTCCAACCCCAGGACCCTGGGGAGCACAGTGCAAACAGCAGTGCTTGTCGTGGAAGGCAAGATGTGTGCTCATGGAAGGAACCTGGTTGGGAGAAAAATAAAGAGGAAATAATTGAGTGTTAAAGCACATGAAACACATAAGTTTCAAGGAAGTTTATTCTGGAGATAGACTTGATATGATGGAGGCAGGGAACATGAGATGATAAAAACTTCTTTCAAATAAATGAAAATAAATCTTTTTTAAAAAGTAATCGAGTCCAGGGAAAGGGGATTGGTGAGGCTACTCACTCTGCCTTTAATGTATCCTTTCAAAATGGGATAAAAAGATTCCAGCTCCAGCTCATCTCTCTAGAATTACAGTCCCGGTTTTGTAGCTTTCCCTTGAGTGACTTTCTGTATATGCCTATATTTTCTGTATATTCCTATATACTCATATGTTGCTTACCTGTGAATATATGAATGTCCAGGATCCCATTGGAGGCCTTCAGAGTGTAGGATGCCATGCTTCTCTTTGTTCCGTCCTGGAGATACTGACATTATCATGGTTTTCTTAAAGAAACACCAGCAGTAAGTCTATGTGTCGGGGTTCAACATTTGCACAGGCCTTTTCATGCAGGTTTCCACGGGGTTGTGGTTATCACGTTCACCTGACATGGGCCTTTTCAAAGTTGTAAGAAAGGATTATCACTATGCTCCCAAGGTCACAATTGTCAATTTTGTAAAATAATCTTCCTCCAAAACACGTTCAAATCTCTGCACATAGAGCTTATCCACCTACATAGAAAATATGTAACAAATGCTCACTATCTAGTATCTAGTCGTTATGCTGAAAAAAAAATTTAGCTTTCCCATTATTACACCAGAATTTGACTTTTCTTCAAAGAATAGTATTGTACAACATATTTACTGTTGATGTGTGTGCTGACATACTTGTACCAGTTACAACAGCTTCTATATTCCCAAATAAATAGAAATGGAAATTCATCCACTTGACATTGTGTCCCAAAGTAAATGAGTGCAGCACTTCTTGGAACTATTTTTTTTTACTATGAAATGATATTTTAATGTTTTACTCATTTTTTAAACTTTTATTTAAGGTATACACATTTCATGTACTTCATACATACAGATGCAGGAACATAGTGAATCTTCCCACCCTCCCCTCCCTCCTGCCCATGCTTCCACCCTTCTTCCTCCTCCCTCTCCTATTCCTATCCTTATTTTTTACAAGGATCGATTTTCACTTAACTTTATACTCATAAGATTAACCCCACACTAAGTAAAGAGTTCAACAAATATCATGAAGAAAAAAAAAAAAAAGAAAAAACACTGTTCCTCAATAGTCAAGACATGGGCTGTTAAAAATCATCACATCGGAGAGCGGCAAGATGGCGGAATAGGAAGGGAGCACACCGATAGTCTGGGGAGAGACAGTTTAATAAAAGTGGAGATACTGCAGGTTCAAGGAAGAGTAGGGGAAGATACAGCAGAGAAAACCCTTCCGGAACTGGAGATTCACAGTGGACCTGCGTGGAGAGCGTGGGAGCCCGCAGTTTGGGACACCAGCAGCAGATTCAACACACCAGCGCTGGAACGCGAGGTGAGCAGAACATCAATAGCCCAAATTACCAGCAGGGAAGCAGAAAAGGGAGCCTAGAGCGAACAAGGCTTGAAACCCTGCGGGGAAAAGTTCACCAGGCTAACTAGAAGAGAGAGAGAGAGGGGAAAAAAAAAAAAAAAGTGACCCATACGGACACGAGTTTCTCTCTCTCCGCTCACCTCTCAAAGGTGAGCAAGACAAAGAGCAGGCGCCATTTTGGAATACGTCATAAGCAGGGCGACCTCGGGTCGGCACCGGCCCCGAACCTAGCAGAAAAACCTGACTCTGGGTGGGAGGGGTGAAATAACAGGAGATTAGAACCTAATGAATGTGTGGTGCTAATGAACTGAGACTGTGAAAAAAAGAGACGGTGGGGGAGAGAACTCACGGAAATCACGAATTCATGTGAGTACTCTCCAGAGACGCTACAGTTCAGTAGCCTTGGCAGCCCAGTGGGAGACTACAGGAGAATCTCAGCCCACACAAAGGGCCGCAAAGATTCCCTCTCTGGTCCTTGGGAAAGAGCTTCCGATCTCTGGCTCCTGTGGGTATATCATTCGCCTGCTAACCACCCCCAATTCCATTCAGCTGTGTGGAATTACTTCCCTTTTGAACCAAAAAAAAAAAAAAGTAACAGAGAGAGATTTACCACGCCTAACCTGGGAGTGTCTCCTTTGACACACCCTCAACCCTGAGGAACCAAACAGAGCTCTCAGGCCACACCCATCTCAAGCCTCTAAGGCTCCATCAAAAGCAGACAGTCCACTTAATATAGAGTCATAGTATAACAAGGAAAAAACACCACAGTGAAGAAACCAATATGCCAAACAACAAACGCAAAAACCGAGGTAATAAGAACAAGGAAGACACTATGATGCCCCCAAATGAAAAAGACACCCCAATTCAAGATTACAAAGATGATGAGATAGAAGAGATGCAAGAAGCAGATCTCAAAAAATTGATAAGAACACTAAGAAGTACTCAAAAACAAATTCTTGAACTACAGAAATCCTTAATGGACAAGGTAGAAAATCTCTCTCGTGAAAATGAAATATTAAGGAGAAATCAAGCTGAAATGAAACAACTAGTAGAACATGAAACTGTGATAGTGACGAGAAATCATAATGAAGTGAAGAATTCAATAGATCAAATGAAAAACACATTAGAGAGCCTTACAAACAGAATGGGTGAGGCAGAAGAGAGAATATCGGACTTAGAAGACAGAGCACAGGAAACTATACAGTCAAACCAAAGAAAAGAAGAGGAAATTAGAAATCTAAAAAATATTGTTGGGAATCTACAGGATACTATTAAAAAACCCAACATTCGAGTTCTAGGAGTTCCTGAAGGCATGGAGAGAGAGAAAGGATTAGAATGCCTTTTTAGTGAGATAATAGCAGAAAATTTCCCAGTTTTGGAGAAGGACAGAGACATCCTAGTACAGGAAGCACATAGAACCCCTAGTAAACATGACCAAAAGAGGTCCTCACCACGACACGTTGTAATTAAACTCACCACAGTGAAACAGAAAGAAAAGATCCTAAAATGCGCAAGAGAGAAACGTCAAATTACACTCAGAGGATCTCCAATTAGACTCACAGCAGACTTCTCATCAGAAACCCTACAAGCTAGAAGGGAATGGCGAGACATAGCCCAGGTACTAAGAGAGAAAAACTGCCAGCCCAGAATATTATATCCTGCCAAGCTCTCATTTGTGAATGAAGGTGAAATAAAGACCTTTCATAACAAACAAAAATTGAAAGAATTTGTTGCCACTCGTCCAGCCCTGCAAAAGATACTTAAAGATGTGTTACACACAGAAACACAGAAACACGGCCATCAACATGAAAGAAGGTAAACGAAGGGAACCTCACAGCAAAAGATCACAGGGAATTCAAAGCATACATTTGGATAAAGAAATTATGGGACATGTACTCTATAGAATACTATACAGCAGTCAAAAACAATGAAATCCGGTCATTTGCAATAAGATGGAGGAATCTGGAAAACATCATTCTGAGTGAATTAAGCCAGTCCCAAAGGGGCAAATATCATATGTTCTCCCTGATCGGTGACAACTAATTGAGCACCAAAGGTGAAACCTATTGAAGTGAAATGGACACTATGAGAAACAGTAACTTGATCAGCTCTTGTGCTGACTGTTGTTGTACAATGTAATACTTTATCCATTTTAGTAATTTTTTTATTCTAGTACTATTGGTTGAACTCTGTAATTAACAAACAATTATTCTTAGGTGTTTAAATTTTAACTGAAAAGTGATCCCTGTGAAATATAAGAGTGGGAATAAGAGAGGGAGGAGATGTACAATTTGGGACATGCTCAATCAGAACTGCCCCAAATGATGGAGTTAGAATTGTGCCAGGGAATTCCAATACAATCCCATCAAGGTAGCATGTACCAAGGCCATCTCACTAGTCCAAGTGATCAATTTCAGTTCACAATTGATCACACTGATAGGTCTAAGAGTCAAAGGGATCACACAAACAAGACTAGTGTCTGCTAATACTAACTGATAGAATCAAAAAGGGAGAGAATGATCCAACATGGGAAGCAAGATACACAGCAGACTCATAGAATGGCAGATGTCCTAAACAGCACTCTGGCCTCAGAATCAGCCCTTAAGGTATTCAGATCTGGCTCAAGAGCCCATGAGAATATTCTAGGCATGGAAAGCCAAGACACTCTGGAAAAAAAGAAGACCTAAATGAAAGATCTCTGTGAGTGAGATCCCAGTGGAAAGAACGGGGCCATCAAAGAAGGAGGTACCTTTCTCTGAAGGGAGGAGAGAACTTCCACTTTGACTATGACCCTGTCGGAATAAGATCGAAGTCGGCGAACCCTAAAGGCTTCCATAGCCTTGGCAACTCATGACTAGAGCCTAGGGAGATTACTGATGCCATAAACAAGAGTGTCAAATTGTTAAATCAACTTCAGGAGTCACTGTGTACTTACTTCTCATGTGGGATCTGTCCTTAATGTGTTGTCCAATGTGAAGTAATGCTATAACTAGCACTGAAACAGTATTTTACACTTTGTGTTTCTGTGTGGGTGCAAACTGATGAAATCTTTACTTAGTATATACTGAATCAATCTTCTGTATATAGATAATTAAAAATGAAAAAAAAAATCTTGGTGTTAAATTGGAAATTGCATAGAAAATTAATCAATTTTTAAAAAAAAATATATCATGTAGGATCTCTGTCCTTAATGTGCTATACATTGTGAATTAATACTATAACTAGTACTCCAACAGTATTTTTCACTTTGTGTTGCTGTGTGAGGGCAAACTGTTGAAATCTTTACTTAATATATACTAAACTGATCTTCTGTATATAAAGAGAATTGAAAATGAATCTTGATGTGAAGCAAGGGGAGAGGGAGTGGGAAAGGGGAGGGTTGCGGGTGGGGGGGAAGTTATGGGGGGGAAGCCATTGTAATCTATAAGCTGTATTTTGGAAATTTATATTCTTTAAATAAAAGCGTTATAAAAAAAATCATCACATCTCAAAGTATCAATTTCACTCTTACAGATAACCTTTTAGGTATTCTATTAGTTACCACACATCAAGGAGAACGTATGGTATTTGTCTTTGGGGGACTGGCTTATTTCACTAAGTATAATGGTTTCAAGTTGCATCCATTTCGTTGCAAACAACAGGATTTCAATTTTTTACTGCTGTGTAGTATTCCATAGCATTTATATACTATAATTTCTTTACCCAGTCTTCAGTTGATGGACATCTGGGTTGATTCCATACCTTAGCTATTCTAAATTGAGCTGCAATACACATGAGGATATAGATGACTATTTCATATGATTTCTTTTCGTTTGGGTGAATTCCCAGGATTGGGATGACTGGGTTGTATGGTGGGTCTATATTCAGATTTCTGAGGGATCTCAATACTGTCATCACAGTGGCTGCACCTGTTTACATTCCTAACAGTAGATTAGGGTACCTTTACTCCCACATTCTCGCTAGCATTTATTGTTTGTTGATTTCTGTATGAGAACCATTCTGAGGGGAGGTGAAACCTAATTGTGGTTTTTATTTACATTTTCCTGGTGGTTCATAACCCTGAGCATTTTTTCATGTGTATGTTGGTCATCTGAATTTCCTCTATTGAAAAATTATCAATTCCTTTGCCTATTTCTTAATTGGATTGTTTGTTCTGTAGTTGAGTTTATTGAGCTCTTTATAGATTCTGGATATTAATATTTTATCAGTTACGTAGTTGGCAAATATTTTCTCCCATTCTGTTGGTTGCCTCCTCATTTTGCTGAGTGTTTCTTTTGCAGTGCAGAAGCTTCTCAGCTTGATGCAACCAGATCGCTCAATTTCGGCTTTGATTGGCAGTGCTTCTGGGGTCTTTTCTAAGGTCTTTGCCTATGCCAATGTCTTGCAGAGTTTCTCCAATGTTTTCTAGTAATTTGATGATATAAGGTCATAGATTTATGTATTTGATCCACTTTGAGTGGATTAATGTGAAAGGTTTAAGGTAAGGATCTTGTTCCATACTTCTGCACATGGAGATCCAGTTTTCCCGGCGCCATTTGTTAAAGAGACTGTCCTTGCTCCAGGGATTGATTTTGAACACCTTCCTGGGTCCAGTGCTGTGGCACAGCTGGTTAAGCCACCAACAGTTTGCACCCACACTGAAACACAAAGTGTAAATTACTCTTTGAGTACTAGTTATAGCATTACTTCACATTGGACAACACATTAAGGACAGGGATTCCACATGGGGAGTAAGTGCACAGTGACTCCTGTTGTTTAATTAACAAATTGACACTCTTGTTTATGGCATCAGTAATCACCCTAGGCTCTTGTCATGAGTTGCCAAGGCTATGGAAGCCTCTTGAGTTCGCCAACTCCAATCTTATTTAGACAGGGTCATGGTCAAAGTGGAAGTTCTCTCCTCCCTTCAGAGAAAGTTACCTCCTTCTTTGATGGCCCATTCTTTCCAGTGGGATCTCACTCACAGAGATCTTTCATTTAGGTCTTTTTCTTTCTTTCTTTCTTTCTTTCTTTCTTTCTTTCTTTCTTTCTTTCTTTCTTTCTTTCTTCCTTCCTTCCTTCCTTCCTTCCTTCCTTCTTCCCTCCCTCCCTCCCTCCCTCCCTCCCTCTCTCTCTCTCTCTCTTTCTTTCTTTCTTTCCTTCTTTATTTTGCCAGGGTGTCTTGGCTTTCCATGCCTAAAATACTCTCATGGGCTCTTGAGCCAGATCTGAATGCCTTAAGGGCTGATTCTGAGGCCAGAGTGCTGTTTAGGACATCTGCCATTCTATGAGTCATATGCATATATTTCAAAAACATTTTTAGCAAAATAAACTCATCTTTTAATTTTGTTTTTCCACAAACTTTTGACATATCTTCATACTATTCTGCGAAAAAATAATAGTGCAATTTACTTTATATCTTTATAGAATTCAGTCATGCTCCCTTACATATCCCTTATACAGTTCCCTATCAGTTATAAAATATGTCAGTATAAATAACAATAATTAAGGTATTGGGCTATAAATACATTTTAAATGGTTTGGGCTTGACACTCGATAAATGACACTATAAGCCAATTAATTTAACATGGATCATCATAAAAGTTACTGAGACACTAAAAAGACCAAGAACAGAGACAATCTGAAAACCTCTACCTGCAGAGACCTTTGGCAGAGATAATTTGTCACTGTTGCAAACATTAAACCACTTGATTTTATGACATTAAAAGAAACATTTAGGTCTAATAAACTGGGGCTAGACTTAAACAACAAGGAAGATTCAAGATAATCTCAGTCAATTTCTTAAATTAAAAAAACTGTAAGTTGTATTTGAAACTTATGGGATACTATCAAATGACCAAACATGCATGTCTTAGGAGTTCCTGAAGACATGGAAAGAGGAAACAGATTAGAAAATTGATTCCAAGAAATAATAGCAGAAAACTTTCCTAATTTGGAGAAATACAGGGTAATCCACATTCAGGAAGCACATAGAACTCCTAATAGACATGACTGGAAAAGATCTTCAGCATAACACATGATAGTCAAATATTTAAAAGTAAAACATAAAAAAAAATTCTAAAATTTGCACTAGAGAAATGATAGCTTATCTTCAAAGGATTGCCAATTAGATTGACAGCTGATTTCTGATCAGAAAGCTTACAGGGTAGGAGAGAATGGTAGCACATAGTCTGGGTCCTAGAAGAAAAAAACCCGGCAATCCAGAATACTGTACCCAGCAAATTTCTCATTTATAAATGAAGGGGAAATAAAGACCTTCCAAAACAAACAGAAATTGAAAGAATTTTTCACCATTTGTCCAGACTTATAAATGAGACTTAAAAATGTGCTACTTACAGAAACAAAGATAGCATCATGAAAGAATGTGATGGCAGAAAATCTCCCAGTACAGTAAATCCTAAACAAACAATAAGAATGTTAATGGAAAAATGGCAACAGGAAGCCATTACTTATCAATAATAATCTTGAATGTAAATGGCTTAAATTCTCTAATTAAAAATACAATATATCTGAATAAATTAATAAACAAGACTTATCTATTTTCTGCTTACAGGTAACACCTCAAATCAAAACTACACACAGAGTGAAAGCAAAAAGAAGGAAAAAGATATTCCATGCTAAGGGAAAGTAAAAATAAGCTGGAGTAGCCATCATAATATCAAGAAAAATAGACTTTAAAAAACTGTTAAAAGAGACAAAGAAGGGCACTGTGTAATGAGTAAAGAATCAATTCAACAGGAAAATGCAACTATAGGAACAGTATATGCACCCAATACCAGAGTACCTGGCTATGTAAAACAAATGTTAATCGATCTAAAGGGAAACATAGACTCCAATACAATAATAATGGAGATCTTAAATGGTCCACTTTCCTCAATGGTCAGATCTATTAGACAAAAAAATCAACAAACAGGTTAAGCTACACTATGGACCAAATGAACCTAAATGATATCTACAGAACATTTCAAACCACAGTTTCAAATACAGATTCTTTTCATCAGTGTTTTGGAACTTTCTCTAGGATAGACCATTTTCCAGGCCATAAAGCAAGTCTCAGCAAATTCAAAATATTTGAAATCACACCAGGCATCTTTTCTGACCACAATGGAATGAGCTGGAAATTAACAACTTGAGAATCTACAGAAAATATGCAAGCACATGGAGCCTGAACAACATGCTCCTTAATGAAGAGTGAGCCATAGAAAAAGTTAAAAGGAAAATTTAAAAAAATCTTAGAAAGTAATGACGACAACACAACATATCAACACTAATGGGATACAGAAAAGCAGTGTTAAGAGAAAAGTTTATAGTTATTAATGCTACATCAAGAAATTGGAATGACATCAAATAAATGATCTAACAATACATCTCTAGGATCTAGATAAACAAGAACAAACCAAACACACATTTAGGAGGAAGAAAGAAATAATTAAAATTAGAGAAGAAATAAACAAAATTAAAATAAAAAATTATACAAAAAATTAGTGAAATGAAGAGCTGGCTTTTTGAAAAACAATGAACAAAATTGACACACCATTGGCCCAACTAGCCAAAAAGGATGTAGGGTAGGCAAGAAGACTCAAATTAATAAAATCAGAGATTAAACAGGAGATGTTACAATAGATAACACAGAAATAAAAAAGAATCATCATAAATTACTACAAAGAGCTGTATGACAACAAATTGGAAAATCTAGAAGAAATGGGTAGATTCCTGAACACATGTAATCTACCAAAATTGAGTCATGAAGACACAGAAAACCTAAACAGACCAAAAACAAAGATGGATACTGAATCAGTAATAAAGACCTGACAAAAAAGAAAAGTTCAAGGCTAGATGGTTTCTCTGCTGAACTTTACCAAACTTTTAAAGAAGGAGTAATCTCAATTCTTCCTAAACAATTCAAAGCAATCGAAAGGAAGGGAATGCTCTCAAACCCCTTTCGTTTTTAAAGATTTATTTATTTATTTATTTGAAAGGCAGAGTTAGAGAGAAAGAGAGAAGGAGAGACAGAGAGAGAAAGAAAGAAGTCTTCCATCTGATGGTTCACTCCCAAACTAATTGCAACAACTAGGGCCTGGCCAAGTCAAAGCCAGGAGCCAGGAGCTTCTTCTGAGTCTCCCACATGGGTAAGGGGCCCAAGCACCTGGGCCATTTTCCACTGCTTTCCCAGGCCATAGCAGAGAGTTGGACAGGAAGTGGGACAGCTAGGACTTGAACTGGTTTCCATATGGGCTGCCAGTGCTGCAGTCTGTGGCCTTAAACTTCTGTACCACAATGCTCTCTTCTCCCACCCACACTCCTATTAGACAACAATCACATAATTCCCAAAACCAGAAAAATATAAAACAAAGAAAGAGAACTATAGACCAATATCCCTGATGAATACAGATGCAAAAATCCTCAACAAAATACTAGCTAATCGAATCCAAAAATACATCGGAAAGATCATTCATCCAGAATAAGTGGGATTTAACCCTGGTATGTGGAAATGATTCAACATACACAAATCAACGTTACATCTACAAACTGAAGAATAAAAGCCATACAGTTATCTCAATAGACACAGAGAAAGCACTTGATAAGATGCAACATCCTTTTAAGATAAAAACTTTAGGCATATTGGGTATAGAAGAAACATACCTGAACACAATCAAGGCAATATATGACAAAGCCATACCCAGCATCATAATGAATGGGGAAAAACTTGACGTACTTCCACTGAGATCAAGAACCAAACAAGGATGCCCACTTCACAATTACTATTCAATATAGTTCTGGAAGTTTTAGTCAGAACCATTAGGCAAGGAAAAAAATCCAAGGGATGAAAATGGGAAGGGAGGAAGTCAAATGATTCCTGTTTGCAGATCACATGATGTTATACATAGGCAAAACAAAAGACTCCACTAAGAAATTATTGGAACTCATAAGAGAGTTTGGCAAAGTTGCAGACCATAAAATCAGCACTCAAAAATCAATAGTCTCTGTATACAAAACAATGTCATGACTGAGAAAGAACTAAGATCAGTTCCATTCACAATAGTTACAAAGAAAATTCAATTAGCTTGGGATAGATAAATTTAACCAAGGATGTAAAAGATCTCCAAAGATTTCTTAAGTGGTTAACATGAAAACTCTTGGAAGCAATAATATAAAACATCATAAGTTTAAATATTTAGTTTTTTCCTTTAATTTTTGTGATAACATACTTTTTTTTTTTACATACTTGCAATTTACTGAATAGTCACAGATTTAATACTCCACTAAAGAATTCGACAAGTAGAAAGTAGAAAGACCATTGTTCCACAGAGTATAGGCAAAGGCTATAAACAGTAATCGAATGTCATTATGTCAATTTCACTCATATACCTCAAATTTTTGTATTCCATGTATTCGCTACAAAGTAAAGAAGATATATGACATTTGTTTTGGGCCTGGCTTATTTCACTAAATGCAGGAGGAGGGATGGTGAAGGGATGTGAAGAATCATTATGGGCTAATATTGAGTATAAGAAACACATGAAATCTGTTCTGTATATATATTTATTATATATAAGTTATATATGTATAATTCATATATGTTTATTTTATATATAATGTACATGCATATGTTTACATACAAATAGGTACTCATATATTTATGTATGTATTATGTGTTGTATATGTTTATGTATAATTATGTAATATGTATGTATATTTATATGTAAAATTATATAAGAAAAAAAAGAAAATGTACACATAAATGTTCCCAGGATGATATAGGGATTTTCAACAAGTAGATGACTTCCTAAGGTAAAGATAAGGTAGGTGGCTAAAGGTCCACAATAGTAGAACTGGATTTTATTTGGTCTTGGATGACATGCACAGATGATTGCAACAAACCAAAGACAAATGAAAAATAAAAATGAGATCACATGTTATGATAAAAAATGTAAATATCGTGCTCAAGTTTATGTCCACTTTTTTTTCTTAAACTTTCTTGCTTTTGCCACAATTTATCCACAAAGACACTGCTATGTTATGGCATCTGTTTCTTACATTTATAAATAATATTCAGAGAACCTGGAAAACATGGTACAAATATCAAAACATAAATGTTTTGATAATAACATGTGTTTCAAAGAATACAAGATAAAGTCTACAAAAATAGAAAACTCTAGTATAGAACTACAATTTTTGAAGTTAAAAATAGATGCAAATAGGTAAATATATTCCATCAAAAGGAAATATATTCCATCAAAAGAATAGAGTACTTGTTGGAACTTGGGAATTTGGATGTAGTACGTACCACAGTAACACGTGTGTCTGATCCAGTTCTGAGTAAGACTCAAGAATACAGTGAAGAGGACACGCTCTTTGGTTAGTTTAGGTACTAGACAAGCAGATTTGCCATTTGTTCTTATACAAGAAAGACAGTCTTACATGGAATCAAATTACATGTGGTAGATTGGAATATTCTGTTTCCTGAAGGAAATTTTCTAACTGAATCAAACTAAAGATACCTAGAGTTTTTTTTTTTTTTTTTTTTTTTTTTTTTTTTACAGGCAGAGTGGACAGTGAGAGAGAGAGACAGAGAGAAAGGTCTTCTGTTGCCGTTGGTTCACCCTCCAATGGCCGCCGCGGCCGGCGCGCTGCGGCCGGTGCACCGCGCTCGTCCGATGGCAGGAGCCAGGAGCCAGGTGCTTTTCCTGGTCTCCCCATGGGGTGCAGGGCCCAAGCACCTGGGCCATCCTCCACTGCACTCCTGGGCCACAGCAGAGGGCTGGCCTGGAAGAGGGGCAACCGGGACAGAATCCGGCGCCCCGACCGGGACTAGAACCCGGTGTGCCGGCGCCGCAAGGTGGAGGATTAGCCTGTTGAGCCACGGCGCCGGCCAAGATACCTAGAGTTTTGAAGCAAAATTGAGCCCTCTACCTTAGGTAATTTTACTTTGAAGAAATAGTATTTGCTTTTCTTGTAGGAGGAAGGAAGTTGGGAAGTATCATTATGGGCTTAAAATTGTAAATATAGGGCCGGCGCGGCGGCCATTGGAGGGTGAACCAACGGCAAAGGAAGACCTTTCTCTCTGTCTCTCTCTCTCACTGTCCACTCTGCCTGTCAAAAATAATAAAAAAGTAAAAAAAAGGCCGGCTCCGTGGCTCAACAGGCTAATCCTCCGCCTTGCGGCGCCGGCACACCGGGTTCTAGTCCCGGTCGGGGCGCCGGATTCTGTCCCGGTTGCCCCTCTTCCAGGCCAGCCCTCTGCTGTGGCCCAGGAGTGCAGTGGAGGATGGCCCAGGTGCTTGGGCCCTGCACCCCATGGGAGACCAGGAGAAGCACCTGGCTCCTGGCTCCTGCCATCAGATGAGCGCGGTGCGCCGGCCGCAGCGCGCTGTCTGCGGCAGCCATTGGAGGGTGAACCAACGGCAAAAGGAAGATCTTTCTCTCTGTCTCTCTCTCTCACTGTCCACTCTACCTGTCAAAAAAAAAAAAATTGTAAATATATAGTATGACTCAGCAACCCCACTCCTGGGAATTTAGACAAACAAAATGAAATCAATATTTGAAAGAGTTATCTGTACCCCCATGTTCATTACAGTTCAATTCACAATAGCTAAGATATGGAATAACCCAGATGTCCATCAACTGATGACTGGATAAAGTGGTATAGATAAATAAGTAGAAAGATAGACAGCTCTCTGTTATGGCCTAGGAAAGCACAGGAATATGGCTTAAGTGCTTGGATTCCTGTACCCATGTGAGAGACCTGGAAGCTGTTCCTGGCTCCTGGCTTCAGATTTCCCCAGCACAAGCCACTGTAGCTATTTAGGGGAGTTAACCAATGAATGGAAGCCCTTTCTCTCTCTCTTTGCCTCTCCCTCTGCTTCTCTGTAACTCTGCCTTCCAAATGAATAAATAGAATCAGTTTTTTAAAGATTTGTTTATTCATTTGAAAGGCAGAGGCAGAGAGGAGAAAAGTCTTCCATCTGCTGGTTTCACGCTCCAAACGGCCTCATTGGCTGGGGGCGATCTGAAGACAGAAGACAAGAGCTTCTTCGGGGTCTCCCAGGATGGTGCAGGGGCCCAAAGACTTAGACCATTTCCTATTGCTTTCCCAGGCAATAGCAGGAAGCTGGATTAGAAGAGGAACAGCCAGGACATGAACCAGTGCCCATATAAGAAGTCAACACAGCAGTATAGGGCCGGCGCTATGGCGCAGGGTGTTAACCCCCTGGCCTGAAGGGAAGGCATCCCATATGGGTGCCTGTTTGAGTCCCTAATCCACTGTTGATAGGAATGTAAACTGGTGCAGCCATTGTGGAAGACAGCATGAAGTTAGCTCAGATATTTGAATATAGACCCACCATATGACCCAATCATCACACTCCTGGGAATTTACCAAATTAAATAAGCATATGAAAGAGTGATCTGTATCCCATGTTTACTACAGCTCAATTTAGGATAGCTAAGGTATGGAATGAACCCAAATGTCCAACAATTGAAGACTGGATAAAGAAATTATGGTACACATAAACTATTGAATACTACACAGCAGAAAAATACTACACAGCTATAAAAAAGAATATAATTCTATCTGCATTAAAATTGATGCAACTGAAGGACATTATATTGAGCTGGACAGAGAAAATATAAGCTGGACACAAAACAAGCTGGACACAGAAAGACAATTATCATAATCCCATCAGGGTGGCATGTCCAATGCCATCTCACTAGTCCAAGTGATCAATTTCAGCTCACAATTGATCACACTGATAGGTCTAAGAGTCAAAGGGATCACACAAACAAGACTAGTGTCTGCTAATACTAACTGATAGAATCAAAAAGCGAGAGAATGATCCAACACAGGAAGTGGGAGACACAGCAGACTCATAGACTGGTAGATGTCCTAAATAGCACTCTGGCCTCAGAATCAGCCCTTAAGGCATTTGGATCTGGCTGAAGAGCCCATGAGAGTATTTTAGGCATGGAAAGCAAAGACACTCTGGAAAAAAAAAAGAAGAAGACCTAAATGAAAGATCTCTGCGAGTGAGATCCCAGTGGAAAGAACGGGGTCATCAAAGAAGGAGGTACCTTTCTCTGAAGGGAGGAGAGAACTTCCACTTTGACTATGACCCTGTCGGAATAAGATCGAAGTCGGCGAACCCTAAAGGCTTCCATAGCCTCGGCAACTCATGACTAGAGCCTAAGGAGATTACTGATGCCATAAACAAGAGTGTCAAATTGTTAAATCAACAACAGGAGTCACTGTGTACTTACGTCTCATGTGGGATCTGTCCTTAATGTGTTGTCCAATGTGAAGTAATGCTATAACTAGTACTCAAACAGTATTTTTATACTTTGTGTTTCTGTGTGGGTGCAAACTGATGAAATCTTTACTTAGTATATACTGAATCGATCTTCTGTATATACAGATAATTGAAAATGAAAAAAAAAAAAAACCTTGGTGTTACATTGGAAATTGCATAGAAAATTAATCAATTTTCAAAAAAATATCATGTAGGATCTTTGTCCTTAATATGCTGTACATTGTGTTTTAATGCTATAACTAGTAGTCAAACAGTATTTTTCACTTTGTGTTTCTGTGTGGGTGCAAACTGTTGAAATCTTTACTTAATGTATACTAAACTGATCTTCTGTATATAAAGAGAATTGAAAATGAATCTTGATGTGAATGGAAGGGGAGAGGGAGCAGGAAAGGGGAGGGTTGCGGGTGGGAGGGAAGTTATGGGGGGGGGAGCCATTGCAATCCATAAGCTGTACTTTGGAAATTTATATTCATTAAATAAAAGCTTTAAAAAATAAAATAAAAAAAGAAAGACAATTATGGCATTTTCTTCCTTATATGTGGGAGCTAAAATTCAAAAAAAAAAAAAAAAAGAAAGAAGTGTCTGTGTGTTTCAGTGTCGGTGCAAATGTATTTCTGTCAAACTTTGTTGTTAATGTTTAAACAAAGGCCTAAAATAAAAGCATAGTCACTGATTACATCAGGATTTGCCTTAAGTTGCAATGTAGATATAGGAATGAAGAGAATGTATTAACTGGGGTATATATCTGAAAAAATTACCTGGAATGTGTTATGGACAGGTAAATAGATGGAATATAGGAATGAGAGTTAAAGAGACATGGAAGATAAAATGAGAAGGCTTAACATTGTCTTGAAATGTTTTCTGAGGGAGATGTGTATTGACAGAGATAATAGCTGAAATTTTCAGCTTTGGAGGAAGACATGAATTCTACAATTTTGGAACTAAAAAAGCTCCAAGAAGGATAAAATAAAAGTAAGCTTACAAAAGTCGACGTAGTGGAGTAGCGGGTAAAGCTGCCGCCTGCAGTGCCGGCATCCCATATGGGTGCTGGTTCCAGTCCCAGCGGCTCTATTCCTAATCCAGCTCTCTACTATGGCCTGGGAAAGCAGTAGAGGATGGCCCAAGTCCTTAGGCTGCAGCACTCACATGGGAGACCCAGAAGAAGCTCCTGGTTTCTGGCTTTGGATAGGCCCAGCTCTGGCCATTGCAGCCATTTGGGGAGTGAAGCAGCAACTGGAAGATACTTTCTCTCTCTCTCTCTCTCTCTCTCTTCTCTCTCTTCTCTCTCTTTCTCTGTCTCCCTGCCTCTGCTTTTCTGTAACTCTGTCTTTCAAATAATTTTTTTTTAAAAATAAGCTTATACCTAGACAACATGGTGAAACCATGGAACAATAAAGATGAAGAGAAAATATTGAAGGTATCTAGAGAGAAAAGTCATAATATCTACAAAGGATAAACACATAATCTGGTCTCAATCCATTCCACAGAAGCAGTAGAAATAAAAAGATAATAAAATCATATATTCAGTGTTGAGATAAAATATTTCTCAATTTAGAATTTCAAGTATAGTTCTATTACCAGTAAAGAATGGTAATTAATTTTACACCCAAGATTGTATGAGTTTATCATTAACACACCTCTACTGAATAAAATAAGTATGCACAATAGTAAAAAAGAATTTCAATCCAGAAATAACAAATATAAAAAGGATATTTGAAAATATCAGTAATTCTAAGCAACTACTGAATTTTTGTAACATTGTCATAAAAATCATTAACTTTTTAAATTTTTTTTTCTTTTTTTATTTTTTGACAGGCAGAGTGGACAGTGAGAGAGAGAGAGAGACAGAGAGAAAGGTCTAATTATAATTTTTAATTAATTTTTAAAATATTCAATGTGCTTTGTAGATACAATTCTGAGAATATAATGATATTTTCTTCCTTCTACTCTCCCTCCTTCCCACCTTGTTTCCTTCTCCCTTTCTTTCTTCTTTTCTAGTTTTTGAGATAATATGTTAAATTTATATTACAATAAAATTACTTGATACTTCAGGGAATAAGAAGTTTAACAAGTTAAAAGCAAAAAGACTTTAGTTTAGTGGGAATTTAGTCAACAGCTATAAGCAATAATTGAATGAAAAAATGAGCATTTCACCCATATACATTAAATTTTAAAGTAATCACAGATAATAAAACTATAGCAGTATAACATTCTTAATCATTGGTTTCACAAAGAATAGCCATTAGTTTAAAGGAGCAAAAATAAGAACAAACTAAAAAATGTATGGTGGATATGCAAGACTGAGTGAGTAGAGTTTCAATATTCCAAGGCTCTTATTTTCCAGTGATGAGATAATGATTAATACATTCTTTGTTAAGGAAAGTTTACATGTTATTTTGATAAAAACACTAAATAAATATATTGAATATACAATTGCATACTTAGTAGGTGAAAGAGGTTATAAGTCTCTTCATTTATATTTTCCTTTATTTGCTAGTGTTTAAAAGATTCAATGTAGTTTATAGATACAATTCTTAGAACATAATGTATGATCCTAATAGAATAAATGATCATAGAAATCAGTAATACACACAAAATGAATTGGATAGTTCTGATCCACCTAATCATAAGTCATAAGCATTCTGTCATGTAGTAGAAGAAGCATATTCAGGGGGCCGGCACCATGGCTCACTTGGATAATCCTGTGCCTGCGGCGCTGGCATCCCATATGGGTGCCGGGTTCTAGTCCTGGCTGCTCCTCTTCTAGTCCAGTTTTCCGCTGTGGCCAAGGAAGGCAGTGGAGGATGGTCCGAGTGCTTGGGCCCCTGCACCCACATGGGAGACGAGGAGGAAGCACCTGGCTCCTGGCTTCGGATCGGTGTAGCTCCAACCATAGCGGCCATTTGGGGGGTGAACCAACGGAAGGAAGACCTTCCTCTCTGTCTCTCTCTCTCTCTCACTGTCTAACTCTATCTGTCAAAGAAATTAAAAAAAGGAAGCATATTCAGAATTTGGCCCTAGTGGTCCCAAGTTTGGACAAGCATGAGGTTCACACTCCCTGTATGCCCACTGCAACCACAAAGTGCCTACCATAGGCTCATGAAGAGTTCCCCAGAACCATAATGTGAGTCTCCTTTACAGAAAGCTTACCATGACACATCAAGAAATGGAATGCTACAGCATTACAATGCCATGTAGGGCTTTGAAGGGTAGTAGAAAACCGAATTTTTTCAGGTAGAACAACCTGTAAATGCTTTAACATCGTTTGTATGAAAAGAGAATGCCATATGGTAATTGTGTGCATCTAATGGCAAGGTTCTTCAAAAGAGTACAATAAGAGGATTGATGACAAAGTGCCAGAAAACATTGTATATTTGCACCATTTAGAATGGTCCCAGAGTATAAGAAATATATATTGCTTATGTGATATGAATGTTCAAACAAAACATTCTCCCATAAAGGATAGTCTTAAAAATCAATTATGTAAGATCACCCATCCTGTGGAAGCCAGTTAGTCTCCTCCAGCCCTCACAGGGTTCGTTTAATGATTTATAAATTAACTACCCAAGGTAGTTAACTCATACGTGAGGCAAAGTCTCTATATCAGGGACTTATGAAATTTGTTTCAGCTACTATCATGGTTGAATGTCCAATTTTTCAATGACTGTTGAACTCTACTTATTATGTTGTTATATGGTTAGGTGCCAGCCAGCTAAATGATAGCAATATGGGTTAGGTGGGAGTTAGTGAACAGGGAGATGAGCAGCTTCTAGTAGTCTGTGTGCCTTAGTCTTGCATTTCTAAAGACCCCACCCCCTTCCATGCTAATTCAGCACATCCACTTTCCCACAGTATCAATGAACTTCCTTCATCAAGCAGAGGACGCCATAATGAAAACATGGAGACACCATGAAACCATACCAGAAATCATCTTTCACATTGAACCCCACACAAACGCCATACCATCTGTTCATTCAGTTAGGGTACCACCCGCTATTCCATAAAGGGAGCAGTTGAAGTGGGGTGAGTGATTACCCTCATGAGTTGCTAGCACTCCTGTCAGAGTGTGGACTATATCTTCAATCTCTTGAGGTAAATATTGCTCTCATTCTTGCCTCTTATCTATATCTCTGCTTTGAATTCATCTCTTACCTAGAGACAAAAACTTGGAGTAAATCCAGCTCAGACCTGCATATCTCCAAAAACAATAGCAAGTTAATTAGATTGGGTACCATTCTGCATGACAAGGGAAATGGTTTTACTTTGTTCAAATAGAGTTTTTACTTATTTGAGTTTGTTTTCTCTGCCTACCACTCTTGTACCAGTACCAATGTGGACATGCTGAATGTGAATGGGAAATTACAAACAAATACCACCACAAAGGAATAAAGGGTAGGTTTACCTGACCAGGTAGAATTCCCACCTGCCATGCAGCTGGCTGTAGGCAAAAGAAATGGAATGGGTGATCAAGAATAGATATCACGAAGCAGCACTATTTCCTATTGTTTATCAAAATCACTGACACATAAATAATACAGTCTTGGGTAGCTGTAGTCTTGCTAGCCAAAAAGATTTTATTGGGCTTTTTCTATAAATAAATTTACATTGGAAAAATAGCAGTTTTTCTATTAAAATTATATTTTATGGTGACTATGTTTTTTTAAACTATATGTACTCCCCCAAGGATACTTATATGCCTCCCTTGCAAAGGAGAGGACAAGAATTAGTGCAGGTTTGTTCTCTTGTGGGGGCTCAGAAGTAGACCACTTACCAGCGAGCAGAATGCATTTAAATCAGTCAGTCCATTGTGTAGTGTTCAATAGGCATGAGTCTCCTGAGTGCTCTCAAAACCGTTAACGCACACTTTGAATCATCACCAAGGTATTCTATCCAAAACTCTAGAATTGATTTCCATCTTTAGGAGTGGTCTCTTATAAAAAAGGATATTCAAGATGGGACCAAGTTACCTTAAGAAAATATACACAAAGATCCCTTCAAGGCAAATTAATATTATTTTAAGAAACAAAGCACTTAAGTGCTGTTTGAAATCTAATTTGGAGCTATATTATGTTAAAATTACATGAGTGGGTGGGTTCTTCCAGTAATTTTTCCATTTGATATTCATGGTCATTAGATTTAAAATGACCTTCATGCAAGGACAGAAAATATCACAAGCTAATAAGGGAAGGTGATCCTGGGTAGGTTGGGCAGGAATGAGTCACAGGCACCACTCATAAAGTAATTATGCACCTGCTGGGGAGTGTTTTCTGACGCCAGTAAATATTGACGTGCCCTTCCTCTCCATGACAAGAGGAAGATTTATTGAAGTCAGTGTGCTATCAAAGTTTTCACAGAAGTATTGTTTGGGGGCTACTGTAGTTACTAGAATCAAATAAGTACCAATCAGTCAAGCTTGACCGCCATATGGACAATAGAATTAAATATGTTATTGACTATAAAAGACAAGAAGAAATCAGAAACCAAGAAGCCATTGCTTCAGGCACAACAACAGGAAGGAAAATTTATCAGCTAGAATCTGGGGCAAGGGGAAACATCTGTTCTCAAAACAGAAGCCAGACACAGAGTGATGGTGGGCTATAACAAAGATTCTAAAATCAGTTGAACAAAGGAAGTACATTCTTTATTGTTTGCAGGGTGGCAAAGGGGTGAGGTGTAGAAACAAGCATTACTGAAAACATCCAGGGTGCCTTCTGCTGAAATTCAGTTGACTCACACACTGGAAAAGTCCTTATTGTTTCATCTGCTACTGTCTTCTGAGATAACCATACTCAACAATCCTTTCAGACTTGGTACTTTAGTCAATGCACTCTTCCTACCATGCAGTAGTACTCCCAGTGCTTAGGATGGCTTTTGTGTCCACAAAAGTGTTCAACCTTTCTAAATCACTTTTTGTGTTTCACCTTGTCCAGGGACCTTCAGGGCCCACATCAGCTCCCCACTCCTACAGTCACATCCTGAACCGCCATAGACCCTTGTAACCACGCCACTCTTAATACCTTCAGCACAGACACACTACTTTCTAAGCACAATCTCCCAGCCCTCTGGATCTTCCCTTCAATTACTCCTGCTTCATCTGCTCTTGATCTGCACAACTTCTCCAAATCTTTTCTTCCTTTCAAAGACCACTCCCAACATCACAACTTTCTCTGTTCAACCCACACTCATGTTGCAATACTTGAATTACCGTCTTGCCACAACTCTGTTATCATGCCTCACTACCTTTACAATGATCTTGAATGTATCAAAAGACACAATTATAATAAATTGAATTTAATGATCTTAATTGGCTTTATTTGCAATTCCAGAATTGGGCAACATTTTATTCCATTATTCCATTATTCTATTATGGATAAGTGTTGCATGGGATGAGCCAAAAAAGCTGGTTTTATACAAAGAGAGTGGCTGAAAAAAAGCAAGAACAAAAGCCAAAAAGCTGATTGGTCATTTCAAAGTTACTTTCCTTGATAGGCAGGAAAGGGAGATAGAACAATAGAAAAACAAACGCTCCAATGCAGAAGTTTTGTTTCTCTAGTTTTTCGGGAAGTTTCTCATCATTTTTTACATCTTACACTTCTTAGCTCCCAATTAAATGTATTTTTTCATAGTTAAAAATATAATAATTTTTATAAGAAAGTAACTTAGTTCATCATACAAGTAATGGCTTCCATCAGTGTCCTTACAATCAACATCATCACTTTTAAAATATTGCATTCCTTTTGCCCAGTTTCTCTTAAGCACCACTCAACAACAGCAAGTTTTGGAGCACCTGCCTCATGAAGTAACTACGGATTAGGAAACTGGATCTAAGACAAAGTTATGCTAAGTCACTGAACGGTCCACAGTGGTTGTGGCAAACTTGGACTGCAAGCCTGAACCTGTCTGCACCAAAGACAGTCTTTTTGCCATTTTGCTTTGGTTGCCCTCATCCTGATCTATGACCTGTCTTCTTCCTATTTCTCTCTCACTTTCTACATCTGGAAAAAGTCAAATTAAAGAATTGTTGGTTACAGTGGGAAGAATCATTTATCGAGTTAAAAAGCCTGTTCAAGTGCTGGGAACAAAAGGATCAGGACTATGTAGGCTAGTCTGAGTCTGTCTTCTCTTTAAAGAATCCAAGGTGAATGGACAGCGGCTTGGAGTGGAAAGACCGACTTCCACCTCTCACAATGCTTTCATTCTAAGTTTTTAGAGATGGAGTGACAGGGAGCACGAAAGAAAACTAGTACAGCCCTTCTCACAGATCTCATAGAGATCTCAAAGAAAACAGAACTCAACCACCCCCAGGAGGCACAAGGACTCAGCAGCACTGAAGCTGTGCTATTCTGGTTCTGGTGTGGGTGACACTTGTGAGTCACTCATGGCTGCATCTTGAGGGTCTACTTAATCCTGTCCTATGAGGAAAATCATATATCAAGCTTATCAGTGACTTTTACAGAACAATGAGGTAGATAATGTTATGTGCATAAGAAACTGTAATTCAAGATAGAAAATGATGATTCCATCAGAAAAGTACAGATAAAATGCAAACTACGTCCCATGGAGGGAAAGATTACTTCCAGTTCGTGACCAGAAGAGGTTTCTTACAGGGATGGGATTTAGCTAGAGCAGAGAGGATTTGGACCCATGGAGAAAGCTTTAAAGGACAAGTCATGGAATATCCAACAAGGTTCCCAGCTAAGAAAGTGAGGGTGTGTGTGTGTGTATGTGTTTGTGTTTGTGTTTGATCTGAAGAGAGACCTAAACACAGGACACCTATGATAGAGTTCACAGTTTAAGCCACCTACAACATGGAAAAAGGAGTGGAAGACATTGTGAAAAGAAAAAAACCACTCCAACTCCTTCATCTTTTTCTAAAACCACTCTCTCTACCTCTTTCCTTATTCAGCCTGGATTGGTTTCAATTCTTGAATGCTAAGCCAACAAATGTGGGCCCTGATCACTGAGATATGGGAAGACTGTGAAACGATTTGTTTGTGTTGTTTTTTTAACCAGGGACAAAAAACCCAGAGCTGTCATTTAAGAAGGCCAAACTGACAGTGGTGGTCATGGGTGGCTTAATGATGGGATATGTTCTAAGAAAGGTACTTTTGGCAGATTCCAGAATTCCATGAACATCATAGAACATTCACACAAGCCTCGAGGATGTTGAGCAGTCACTCAAGGTGACCTCTAGCATGAAATCATAAAGCCAGGTGAACACAAGATGTAGGAGGCTGCTGATGGCCTGACATGTCATATTGTTTTATGATAAACTTTTTCAAAATAAAAATAAGGAGCACACTTAAAGTATAATAGAGTAAATATATAAACCAATAACATAAACCAGTTATATACTGTCATCATCAAGTATTATGTACTATAAAATTGTATGTGCTGGGAGCACAGTAAATTTGTTTATGACAGCATCAGAGCGTAGATGTGGGTAATACATAGGTTATCACATTACTCAGAAATAGGGATTTTTCAACTCTGTTATAATCTTGTTGGGACCATTGTCTTATATTCAATCTGCCATTGACCAAAAATCATATGAGTTGCATGACTATACTTGAAGAAACTGGAACATTAAAAGGTCAGGGAGGGAATCAAGCTTAAAGTTGTCATGATTGAGAAAGTATCTGGGCTTTTTTTTTTTTAATAATTGTGAAGTTGTTCAATAAACCATAATATATACGCTGAAAATCCATGTTATAATTCCAGTTTCTGTATAGTTTATAGAGTAGGCATTTGAAAGATATATATATATATATATATATATTTATAATTTACTTTTGTAATTTTCACAGTTTTACTGTATTTTTTTATATATAAAAGGATAAATAGCATTTATGAAGTTGAAAAGACTTGCAAATAATAAAATGTAGACTACAGAAGTACACAGGAAAAATTTACACTGTGACAAGCCTTTTAATTATTCAGGTACTTGTTGAAATATATATTACCAGGCTTGTAAGAGCAAGGATCAGCCAGTTTTGGGGTAAAGGCCCAGGTAGTAAACAATTCAGACTTTGTTGGACATTTGATCTTTGCCACAAATGCTCGACTCTGTTCTTACAGCAAAGAAACAGACACAGAAAATAACTTTTAAAAACACGCATGGTTGTGCTCTAATAACATTTTATTAGGGGCTAGCATTATGGCACGACAGGTTAAGCCAACATCTGCAACACTTGCATCCCATATAGGTGCTGGTTCGAGTCCTGAATGCTCCACCTCTGATCCAGCTCCCTGCTAATGCACCTGGGAAAGCAGAAGAAGACAGCCTAAGTGCATGGGCCCCTGCACCCTTTTGGGAGACCTGGAAGAAGCTCCTGTCTACCAGAATCATCCTGGCCCAGCCCTGGCTATTACAGCCATTTGGGGAGTGAACCAGTGGATGGAAGATCTCTCCCTCAGTTCCACCACCCTCCCTGAACTCTGTATTTTGAACTTTGCCTTTCAAATAAATTAAAAAATCTTAAAAAAAAAAAACCTTTTATTAAAAATAAAAGAGTTCATGGGTATTCAATAGAAGCTAAAACTAGGAACTGAAGGTTTAATAAGAAATAGGATATTTATATAATCTTAAAATGCATCCCATAAAATACATATTAACTGCTTATTAATTACTAAGTACTTAATAAGTATAATTAACTGGTGAGTGTAGAAGCCTGGAAGACACCATATTAACCAACTGGTAAAATTAACATTGCCAGAAGTCATATGCTACCTGAATAATGTAATGGGAAGAATGAGACATAATTTCTGTGGTATTCCTGAATATCAAAACCTGAGTCTAATCAAACTGAAGCCCAAATGGAAGGACACTCTGTAAATAACATGGGCAGAGTCTTCATCCATATCAAGGCCACAGGAGAGCTGGATAACCTGAAGAACTGACCGAAATGGAAAGAAGGCACAGATTATCATTGATAGGATCCTGGACTTTACAAAGGCCATTACTGAGACAATAACAAAGTGTGAATGAGGTCAACGGATTAGGTGATAGCATTGCATCAATGTGAATTTCCTGATTTCATGGTTGTACTGTGATCATTTAGGAAGAATGTTCTTATTAGGAAATGCATACTGAAGCATTAAGATGTAATAGAGCACATCTCTAAATTTCTCTTGAATGGTTGAGAAAAATGATACAAGAGTTAAAGCACAATGAGGCAATGTGGTAACACACAATTATTCCTAGGTGTATAAATTTCAACTGAAAAGTAATCCCTGTTAATTTAGGAGAGAGGGAAAAAGAAAGGGAGGATATGTACAATTTGGGCAAACTCAATCGGACTTACCCCAAACGATGGAATTAGAAATGTGCCAGGGGAACCTAATACAACCCCAGCAAGGTGGCATGTACCAAGCCATCTCACTGGCCCAAGTGATCAATTTCAGTTCACAACTGATCACACTGATAGGTCTAGGAGTCAAAGGGATCACACAAGCAAGACTAATGACTGCTAATACTAACAGATAGAACTAAAAAAGGGAGAGACTGATCCAACATGGGAAGTAGGATACACAGCAGACTCATAGAATATCAGATATCCTAATAAATCACTCTGGCCTCAGAATCAGCCCTTAAGGCATTAGGATCTGGCTCAAGAACCCATGAGAGTGTTTTTGGCATGGAAAGCCAAGACACTCTGGGAAGAAGAAGAAGGAGGAGGAGGAGGAGGAGGAGGAGGAGGAGGAGGAGGAGGAGGAGAAGAAGAAGAAGAAGAAGAAGAAGAAGAAGAAGAAGAAGAAGAAGAAGAAGAAGAAGAAGAGGAAGAAGAGGAAGAAGAGGAAGAAGAGGAAGAAGAAGAGGAAGAAGAAGAGGAAGAGGAAGAGGAAGAAGAAGAGGAAGAAGAAGAGGAAGAAGAAGAGGAAGAAGAAGAGGAAGAAGAAGAGGAAGAGGAAGAAGAAGAAGAGGAAGAAGAAGAAGAGGAAGAAGAAGAAGAGGAAGAAGAAGAAGAAGAAGAAGAAATAAATGAAAGATCTCTGCAAGATCGCAACGGAAGGAACAGGGCCACCAGAGAAGGAGGTACCTTTCTCCGAAGGGAGGAGAGAATCTCCATAACCCTGTCAGAACAAGATCCAAGTCAGCGAACACTAAAGGCTTCCATAGCCTCAGCAACTCATGACTATAGCCTAGGGAGATTACTGACGCCATAAACAAGAGTGGCAAATTGTTAAATCAACAACAGTAGTCACTGTGTACCAATGGCCCATGTATGATCTGTCCTTAATGTGTTGTCCAAGGTGAAGTAAAGCAATAACTAGTACTGAAACAGTATTTTTGCACCTTGTGTCTCTGCGCGGGTGCAAACTGACAAAATCTTTGCTTAGTATATACTGAATCGATCTTCCATATAGAAAGATAATTGGAAATGATAAAAAAAATTGGAATTACATAAAGACCAATCAATTTAAAAAAATAATAATATCATGTAGGATCTCTGTCCTTAATGTGCTGTACAACGTGATTTAATGCTACAACTAGTACTCAAAGAGTATATTTCACTCTGTGATGATATGTGAGGGCAAATGGTTTAAAATCTTTTCTTAACACATACTAAACTGAGCTCCTGTATACAAAGAAAATTGAAAATGAATCTGGATGTGAATGAAAGGGGAGGGGGAGTGGGTAAGGGGGAAGGGTAGCGGGGGGGAGGGGAGGTATGGGTGGGGAAGCCATTGCAATCCACAAGTTGTACCTTGGAAATTTATATTCTAAATAAAAATTAAAAAAAAAAGATACTAATTGGGGAATCTAAGTAAAGGCTATAGAAGATTTCTTCACTTTCCTATCTAATCACCTTTTTGTAATATAAGATTATTCCAAATAAAAAATTTAAAAATGATTGGCTATTATATGTCAACTAAAGGCAGCAAAAAACACCCAAATCCCTGGGAACATTCGAAAGGAACTTTTAAAGCCAGTTTCAGCCTGGTGTTCACGTGTTGGGTAGAACATCACTTCTTCAGAAATTTCCTGCTGACTGTGAACAGAAAGCATATTTTGTAATTTTAAAGTTCTTTCTTTTAATGAATTAGTTTGAAAGTCAGAGTGACAAAGAGAGAGGAAGAGATGGAGACAGAAATCGTCCAGCTACTGATTTACTTCCCAAATGTCTGCAACAACCAAGCGGGCCTCTCCTCTCTCTGTAACTCATTCAAATAAATAAAATAAATCTTTAAAAAACAAAAAAGAAAGGGGCTTGTTTCCTGAGAAGCCCCAAATTGAACTTCATTACCTATAAGTAAATCCACCCCTGCCCATGAATAAAATATTTCTCAAAGAAATTTATATTCTTGCAAAGAACACTGGAGCATGATCTCTGAGCTGATAGCAGCTAGTCAAGTTAGAAATCCAGGAGTTACACTGACAAACCAAATATGGAATCCTTGCAGCATTTTATGGATAGATGAACAGTTAAACAATAAGCTTGTGAAATGTGATAAGACTTGGTGGCTGTTCATGTGCACATGTGGCATAAAGTTTAAAAGGTTTCCTTTGATATGAATAAATAGAAATTCTAAATGATATAAAAGCATGGTGTGTGTGCATACTACATAACCTCTTGGCACATGTTACAGTCAAGGACATGTCGGATTCACTCACATTCAGAAGTTGGTTCTGTTCCCTTGCTTATCGTGAGCAAGTCTATCTCAGAGATCACAGAGTCGACGGCAATGAAAGCAAAGCATTTACAATAAGTGAGAATGTACAGTGATTTAAAATCTGCTGGGTCGGGGACTGGATGGGGTCCAAATTGTACAGACAGGGTCCTGCCTGATCCGTCTCCCAGCAACAAGATAGTAAATAAAAGTAAGCAGAAACAGAAAGAACAAGAGAATGGACTTGAACTAAATTCCTGTTACAGATACAACGTGAGAGTGCTAATTCCAGAGCAGAAGCAAAAAAGCTCAAGAATGAAGTCAGATAGAACTTGGGAACTGTCACGAGCAGGACTAGGGCCCAGGGTTGCCCTGGTTAGAGTCCATCTAATTCATTCCTACTGAGAGGGCCCCCGAAATGCAGCTGGGAACCATCTCCCTTATCAAGATCAGTAAAAGGAATCGCATTTGCTTAATCAAAAAAGGCAACACTAAATAGCTAGACTCATTCTTGGACTGAAGAGGTGTAACAACGCAGAAAAGAAACGAGTGTTTTCTAACACGTGGCAAAACTAGAACCAGTGTATGCAGTTGACTGGGCGATAGATGCTAAGCCCTGAAATTGGAGACTTTGTTGGATTATTTGCCTCTATTAATTTAGAAGAGTGCCCGGGACATTCTAAGTTACAAACAATATCTGCTAAATGAAGAAATTAAAAAAGAAAGAATTTTTCCAGTAGTCTGTATTATTAACCACGTTTGCTGATGGGACAATTGAGACACAGAGAGATCACATTCCTCACCTAAATTCACACAACAGAGCTAGGATTTAATCTCAGGGAGTCTGGTTCCACTACTACATTACACCATCTGGTGTGGAAGGGCTAAAACGGAGTCTCATATTGAGTGAGAGTTGAATTAAGTGTCCTTTTGTGACATCCTGTAAGTCTCAGATCACAATAGCAGTTTTTGTTTGGCACCTTACAGGTGTCACAACACAAGATACAAGACACCACATATATGAGCCTATAAATCCTTTTGACCACAAAAATAGTAAATAAAAACATTTATTTTAAGATTTTATTTATTATTTTATTTCTTAGGTCTTCCTCTAGATTTCCAGCTTTGTCAAAATGTGACATTTCCTGCTTCCTTCAGTTTTTAAGAAATTGGAGAGCTCAGCCCCACTAGAAATGTTCACTCAGCCATGGCCAGATGCCAAGTGACCTTCTGTTTATTCCACTTCAGGCAGCTCAAAGTCACGAGTGTTGCAGATGATTAAGTGTGGGAGCTGGTAGTGTGTGCTGTGGTGCAATCTGAGTGCACAATCAAGGAAGAAAAATCACTCTAAAGGGATCAGGGTCAATGATTACACTGGTAAGAAGTGCACAGAGGCAGATGTCTTGCATAAAAGAAAGTATTTCTTAGCCAGGAAGTTGTATTCAAAACACATTGTTTAGAGGTTGCTAGGCAATCACAGGAAATATAATGTAGAGTTGGTTCTTATGAAAAGAAGTATGGATTATAACAATTATTATGCAACCACCAGGTATCATAGATAGTACCAGACATCTTATCTAATGTCTATTATCTATCTTAATATTCCCACAACCTAAGGTCACTCAGATAGTGTCAGAGTTATAATTTGATCCTTTATTATTCCAAATCCTCACTCTCCCCCCTTATATCAAGCTGCTTAATATATTGAAAAACTCTTGACAGCTTTACCTCAAAAAAGGCATTCTGACTTTTCTTCCTAGTGCCTGAGACTCAGATATCGGATGTGCTTGTCATATGAGGTTACACACCAACATTAGTTTGACAAAGTGTAAATAACAGGCTTTTAATGGAATGGGCAGCAATTGGCTGGTGGTTCCAGAGATGCAAGCGTCCATGAACTTTTCAAGAAGAAAGTTGTAGACAACCAATATTTTCAAACTGGAAATGATGGAGAGAGCACTTAGCTCTCATCAGCTTTACTTCAGTAGCTTTCTTGCAGACTGAGGTGTAGGCCTTCACAGGCTGAAGACTACATATATCTTGGCACAGGAATTTCTTACTATGTGATAAAAAAAAAAGTCCAGCAAGGAAATACGACAACCACAGAGAACCTTGGGCAGACAGGGCAATGCAGACAGAACTAATGAGACCTTGGACTGCCACAAAAGGCCAACTTAAGGTCATGGAACCTCAGCTGAAAGGACAGTGAAGGGTTTGGGTGTATCACTAAAAAGAAACAAATAAGATTATAAAGGTACACGTTGGGTATCTTCAAAGTCAAAGAACCTCAGAAGTTTAGCTTCTGTGGCTCTAGAAATAAAGCAAGGTCAAATCATTCAATGGTAGAGAGATCCATGTTTCAACTCACAGAAGAAATTGCTTTCCAATAATCAAAACCAATTGAAAATGGAAAGAGCTGTGAGGAAGAAGACTCCACCTAAAGGAAATGGCATTCCTGGATTAAGCATCTAAATCAATGAGCTGATACCATCAAATTACTAGGGGAAAACATAGGGGAAATACTGATAGACTTTGGCAGAGGCAAAGACTTCTTGGACAAAACCCGAGAAGCATAATCAATAAGAGCAAAAATAGACAAATTGGATTACATCAAGCTAAGAAGCTTCTGTGCTAGGAAAAAAACTCAACAAAGTCAAGAAACAACCAACAGGATGGGAGAAAAGATTTGCAAACTATGCATCTGATAAAGGATTAACCATATCCAGAATATATAAGGGGCCCAAGAAACTCAACCACAACAAAACAAGCAATCCAGTTAAGAAGGGGGCAAAGGATATGAACAGACATTAATGAAAGGATGAAATACAAATGGCTAGCAGGTGTATAAAAAAATGTTTAGGATCACTAGCCATCAGTAAAATACAAATAAAAGCCACAGTGAGGTTTCACCTCACCCCAATTGGAATGGCTATTATCCAAAAATACAAAATAACAATGCTAGCAAGGATGTGGAGAAAAAGATTCCATAACAAACTATTGGTGGGAATATAATCTAGTACAGCCATTATGGAAGTCATTATGGAGATTCCTTAGAAATATGAAAATAGATCTACCACATGACCCAGCCATCCCACTCCTAGGAATATACCCCAAAATATGAAATCAGCATATGATATCTGTACCCTCATGTTTATAGCAGCTCAGTTCACAACAACTAAGATATGGAATCAAGCAAAATATCCATCAACTGATGACTGGATAAAGAAAATATGGTATATGCACATTATGGATTACTACTCAGACATAAAAAAGAATGAAATCGTGTCTTCTGCAGCAAAATGGAAATCATTATTCTTAGTGAAATAAGTCAGAACCAAAAGACAAATACCATACATTTTCTCTTTTTTTATAGTAGCTAATATATAAAGTACAAAAAACACTTAAGTATATGAGCGAAATTGTTACAGATGAAATAGTGGGGAAAATATTACTCTGGTTCTTTGTCTCACATGGAAGAAGAATTTCCAGATCAGATAAGGCAAAGATTTAAAAGCAAGATTTATTAGAGTCAGAGACCTCTAGCCATGGTGGCATTGAGGGGGGCTCTAAGAGGGGCAAACCCAAAGGGGCTGGTGGTAGTTGGTTTTTTCAAAAAAGATGTATTTGAATGGTAAAGTTATAGAGAGGCAAAGGCAGAAAGAGAGATGGAGAGAGAGGTCTTCCACTGGATGGTTCACTCCCCAAATGGCTGCAATGGCTGGAGTTGGGACCATTGGT
Organism: Sylvilagus floridanus; assembly: GCA_949820135.1. Taxonomy (NCBI): domain Eukaryota; kingdom Metazoa; phylum Chordata; class Mammalia; order Lagomorpha; family Leporidae; genus Sylvilagus; species Sylvilagus floridanus. The sequence continues at coordinate 130,354,131 of OX463225.1, forward strand.
AAGGAGGATATTTACTATAAAGTATTATAAAGGATACTTATTATAAAGTAAATTAAAAATATGTTATCAGAAAAATAAAGGAAAAAGCAAAGATTGAAGAGAGAGGAGGAGAGAGTAAGGGAGGGAGGAAAGTACTGCTATATTCTTAGAATCACATCTGTGAGATACATGAAATTGGTTCTCTCTATATTAGTGAATTTAAAATGTAATAAAAATCATGTAATTCATATATGTATGATCCCCCTAGTGAAATGTTCTGCAATAAGAGTTAAGCATTTTGAAAATTATTTTTCTGACATTTCTCTGCTTGGTGGAATGCCTCCTTACTGTTCATAGTACCTTTCTCAGCTGGGATCAGATCTTGCTTCGTTCCAAGTACCCTCTGTGAAGGCATCGTTGCTCCCATGAATGTCAATCCGTGGTACTCTTGCTAAACGAGCGTGTCTTTGGCTCACCCTTAAATACAACCCAGAGAATGTTGGGGTTCTGTATAACAGTGGGAAAGTGGAGTACAGAAAATAAAACTCTGAGGAGAGACTATGATGAAATATCCTCCTTACCAAGTCAACATTATCCTGTTGGAACAAATCCCTCCCTGCCCCATCCCTAAGTTACCCACTCATGGGTTCCAGAGAATACGTTTCTTTGCTTTTCCATGGTCGTTCCTGGCAATTGACTCTCATTGCATTGTCACATTTTATTTTATGAATCATGGAATTGCGGAGCTGGAACAGATTCTGGAGGTCATTTACACCAAGCGTCTAGAGGTGATATAATTTGCCCAAAGTCATGGACTTAACAGAACTGGAACGACTCTTTCAATTGTTATCAGCCTGATTTCCCTGTTACAGAAACTTTTTCCATTTTCAGGGACGGATCACTTCCTGACACCTGACAATTCCTCTTTCTGATGGCTGGAGCAGCTGGGCCCTGGCTGGCTGGCTCACCTCTTAGAATTTAGTAGTAAAAATTATGTGGCCTTCTCTTCCTCACAAAGTCACTCCTTTTGAGTTAGACATCATTGTGTGGGCACTGGTTCAATAAGAAAGCCACTTTTACTTTTCTCTACTAAGATTAATGTGTGTGTGTGTGTGTGTGAGAGAGAGAGAGAGAGAGAGAGAGAGAGACAGAGAGAGAGAGAGAGAGAAAGTCACATGAACCAACAATTGAGTGAAATAAATCATTCATCCTAAAAAAAATTGCATTTTCCTTCTCACTGCCACCTAAATTGTTATCTAGTTTTTCATTTATTTTTAAAAGGTAGTATAGATTGTAATGAAAGCTATTTATCTTGTAAATTCTGAAGCATAACAAATCTGGAATATCAAAAATCCCAAACCAAATCTGTGCCATACATTTCTGTCTTGTGTTTTGAGCACCTAATCAGCACTAAATTACTACAGATGGCACAGATATTATCATCCCAAAAACATCAGTTTTTTTCTAGAGACTAACCAGCCCACTCCCCATCTGGACGTAGGAAAGAAACAAGCATCTGCTGAGTGCCAACTCTGTGTTAGCCTCTTCGTGTGCCTTGTCTTGTGGTAGCGCTCTCCACAATTCTGGGGCTGATATTGTTATTCCATTTGTTTCTAATAAATTGAGGAAACAGAGATCACATACCTCACAAATGGTAGCGCCAGCATTTGAATGTAGATCTGGTTGATCTCTTTTTTTCCCTCTATATCATGTTGCCATCCAAGTAACTTCTCAGTCCACAGCATGGAGGGCAGAGGTCAGATAGCTTGTCCAAGTCAAGCAGCAAAGCAGAAACCAAGCCGGGATCCTCCTGTCAGAACTGACCTTGAGCCTGGGCAGACTGACAATATCCTCACACATGTTGTTACAAGGGTAGGCTTTCTTTAGGAGGTGGCTAGAACCAACATGGGCAATGGATCGTGAGAAAGAAAGGACGCATGCATCCATCAGTCCCCTGGTTCCACTGCATCAGTATGCACCCAATACTCATGACAGTTTTCTTAAAATGAGACATGTGATCTATTGCAGCCCAATCGTACATTCTTCCCATCCAGCCATTACAGTGTCCCTGGAAGAGTAGGCAGTTGTAAGCCTCAGGAACTATATTTTTTAAATGAAAATTATTTTTGAAGCCAGTGCTATGGCACAATGGGTTAAGCTACCAACCACAGTCCTACATGGGTGCCAGTTTGGGTCCTGACTGTTCCACTTCTGATCCAGCTCCCTGCTAATGGCTTGGAAAAGCAGCAGAGAATGGCCCAAGTGTGTGGGCCCCAGTACACATGTGGGAGACCATGGAAGACCCCCCTGGCTCCTGGCTTTGGTCTGGCCCAGCCCTGGCCTTTGTGGCCATTTTGGGGGTGAATAAGTAGATGGAAGATCGCTTTCTCTCTCTCTGTAATTCTGATTTCAAATAAATAAATCTTTTTCAAAAAAGAAAAGAAAATTATTTTCTAGAGATTATATCCTATAGAGTCACTAAAGCAGTGAGAACATGCCTACTTCTGTTCACCAAATCCATCCAGATTAGTAGAGTCAGAGTTTGAATTTCACGTTTTCTTCCTGAGTTTGACATTTAGTTCCTCATTTTCTTATCCCTCCCCTTCCTCAATTTCAAATTAATTTTAGAACATTTACAGTGTGTCACTGATGAATTAACTCAAAGAAGAATTCACCAACAAGGAGGTGGGGAGAAGGGGTATAATTACATAAACAAATAACTGATATTTGTTTAGTGACTCCTAGTATCTGTATTAGATCTCCCTGTATTTCTTCAACATAGGTCACTTTCTGTCAAATCCTATTTATCTCTTCATTTCTTTTTTATTTCTGTTCTTAAAGTCTTCTGCCTTTTTGCTCTCTATTTCTCTAGGGACATTATACGTTATGTTAATCCATTCTTGAACTCCTCCTACTTTAGTCGTCCTTTCTGATGATTTTTTTTCTTTTTTTTTTTGAGTTCTCTAATCATATTTCTCAGTGTGTCTAATTCTAATTTAATGTATGGCAAAAAAATTAGAACAGTGGTTACCTCTGGTGAGAAGTGGGATATGGACTGATAAATGAAACACATGGGAGTTTACTGGGACAGTAGGAATCTTCTGTGTCTTGATGATGCTGCATGAATGTACACATTTTTCAAAATGCATTGAGCTATATTAAGAGCTGGACATTTTACTATGTATGTGATTTGTACCTCAATAAAGCTGTGTGTGTGTGTGTGTGTGTGTGTGTGTGTGTTTGGGAAAAGGAGTTTGGCAATTACTCAAGAAAGATGATGGCAATGGGATTCTTCAGTATGGGTCATCTGAGTGCTACTTCTACTAATGTTATTTCCCATATAGCATAGGGACCAGAAGATACTGGATGAGAATGCCATTGGAACTCTTTATACAATGGTCTCTGTAGCCTTAAGGAGGTTCCTTCGATGACTTCTAGGCTAGGGACAAGGGAATTCTAGTGCCCCTTTTAAACTATTGCAAGTCATGCCTCTTTAATCGTGCAAGTTGGTAACTACAGAAACTGACAACAAGGGACAGCATTAGTGATCGGGACAGCTCCTTTTCACATGGATCTTCTGGCTGCTAGTCTGAGGAAGAGTCTCTTCCCATTGGGTTCATAAGGCTTTTCTGGGATCTCTTCTCTGTGGCTTTTAGCATTGTGATTTCAACTAGCTCTACCTACCTCCGTGTTAACTGGAGTTGTGGCCTTCACACTGTACCTGAAGAAGCAGCACACTAACATAGCTCAAGAAGGTGGAGCTAGTGAGCACAGGGAGAGCTGACAAGGCCGAGTAGGCAGAACTCCAGGATTCTAGCCTCTACTGCAACCTCAACAGCTCCATTTTCAGCCACTTTAAACATTATCTCTGGCCCTCTTAAGAGCCTCAGAAATGGATATTCTTATCTTAAACTTTAAGAAAAAAGTCTAGGCTCAAATAGTTCAAGCAACTACACAAGCCTACCACATAAAGGTTCTGAGGTTCAGGACTAGGCTTCCTGAACTTCAGAGCCAGAGATACTTCCATTGTTCAGTACTGTCTTAATCTCACAATATCCTGGGGTAGGCGATGGCTGGCTCTGGTTCTTCAAGGCCATGCTAGCTCTGGAGCCATGCAGTTCTAGATGTGGGCATCTGACCCCTCGGGCAGAGAATCAAGTGATAATATGTAAGTTCTTCAAGAGTCCTAGTGGTTTACAGGCTGTGTTGCAGATTAGAACACACCCAGCAGGAAGGTAGATACAAACCAAGGGTGGACTGAAAGAAGCTAAGCAAAATCATCCTACTAAAATTTTCTTCTGGCCCGCGCCGTGGCTCAACAGGCTAATCCTCCGCCTTGCGGCGCGGGCACACCAGGTTCTAGTCCCTGTTGGGGCGCCGGATTCTGTCCCGGTTGCCCCTCTTCCAGGCCAGCCCTCTGCTGTGGCCCGGGAGTGCAGTGGAGGATGACCCAAGTGCTTGGGCCCTGCACCTGCATGGGAGACCAGGAGAAGAACCTGGCACCTGGCTCCTGCCATCGGATGAGCGCAGTGCGCCGGTCGCAGTGCGCCGAGCGCGGTGGCCATTGGAGGGTGAACCAACGGCAAAAGGAAGACCTTTCTCTCTGTCTCTCTCTCTCTCACTGTCCACTCTGCCTGTCAAAAATTAAAAAATAAGTAAATAAAAATAAAAATAATTTAAAATTTTCTTCTGATGGGACAATTTGGCCTTATGCATCACTCAAAGGACCAGGTTTTCAAAAAAGAATATCACATAGGGGTGGAAAAGGAAAAATCTTGGGCAGAGGCTGGCATTATAAAATGTGCCTATGGGAAAGTTAGTCAGAGGTCCAAGTTCAGGCCATAAAGTGGGTAGAGCAATGTAATTGGTTGAATGCCAGGAACTAACTACATCACAACACTGTAGGAGGCAAGCAAGTCAGAACCCAGCAAGAAGTCAGGCCAGACAGCAGTAACCTTCAAGTAGAAGATCTGACCAATAGAGGCCAACCTCAAACGGGCACTATGGAGGAGCCATCCAACAACCAACAGGGGGCTGGCATAAACTAAGCTAAATGCAGGGCCCTAGCCAGCAGGCTAGTGTCCAACCAGAAGGAGAACATGAGTGAAAGCTCACGCTTGTGGGCGAAGCCTAATGTGAAAAGGTATTTCAAATGGATGTGTAAATGTCCACATATCCACCCTGACACACTATGCAGAGCCAGCATTTTGGTATCAGTAAATAAGATTTATGAAGTCAGTAGGAGTGCTCAGAAACCTTGACTGGGCCATTGGAATCTGAGTCTTGGAACCTGACTGCCAGATGGTGCATGAGGAGACAGAAACTAAAGGAAAGAGCTGAGGTGAAGGATTTCAGAATGATCTGGACTCTAAGAGCTGGCTCAGATATTGAAGAAAGGAAGGCAATATGGGGCTCACCTGTGCCTGGTGACCAAGTCTGAAGCCCCAGTGCTGGATCTGCAGTTACCTTTAGCCTAGTTTGCATTTATATCCCACACTAGCCCCTTCTGTGTTCACATTGTTTAAATTGCAAAAGGAAGGCAGGCTTCTTGCAAAACTTTCAACAGAAGTTCTTAAAGTAAGACAGTGCAAACGCCCATCATCTGCCCCACCACTGAATGTCACACATGTAAACAAGATCAGTTTGGTATACTTCCTTCCACATATTTTTCTATCTACTTTATGGAAACTACAGTAATTTTTCATCATGTTCTGCACTTTTATCTTCTCTTTTAAAATTCCTGAAACACTTTTTCTATGCCACTATATATAAAGCAAATTCATTATTTAATTAATACACTAATTTTCACAGCATGGATGTAATGCTTTACATAACATTTTCAAAGTCATTAAGTTTTTGAAAAAATCTACCAACCAGCATTCTTTCTAGCATCATTTTGTACTAGTTTGGCATGGCCACTCCAAGACACAGACATTGAAGCATCTGAGGGGTGGGCAGTTGACCTAGCAGATAAGACGCTAGTTAGTATACCCATGTTCCATATCCAAGAATGTGGGTTTGCCTCCAGGATCTGGTTCCTGATTCCAGTTTCCTGCTAATGCAGATCCCAGGAGGGAATGATGACTCAAGCAAGCCATATGAGAGACTAAGTACCTCACTCCAAGCTTCTGTTCTTCTCCTTTATTTTCCTTTTTGACAGGCAGAATGGACAATGAGAGAGAGAGACAGAGACAGAGACAGAGAGACAGAGATACAGAGATACAGGTCCTCCTTTTCCATTGGTTCACCCCCCAATGGCCGCTCCGGCCAGTGTGCTGCGCCATGCTGATCCAAAGCCAGGAGCCAGGTACTTCTTCCCGGTCTCCCACGTGGGTGCAGGGGCCCAAGCACTTGGGCCATCTTCTACAGCTTTCCCAGGCCATAGCCGAGAGCTGGATTGGAAGAAGGGCAGCCAGGACTTGAACCGGCGCCCATATGGGATGCTGGCACTACAGGTAGAGGATTAACCTACTGCACCAAGGCGCCAGCCCCTATTTCATTTATTTGAAAGACAGAGTTACAGAGAGAGGTAGAGCCAGAGAGACTGAGAGTTTTCCCTCTGCTGGTTCACTCCCCAATTGACCACAATGGCCAGAGATGAGCTGATCCAAAGCCAGGAGTCAGGAGCTTCTCCCAGGTCTTCCACACAGGTGCAGGGGCCTGAGGACCTGAGACATCTTCTACTGCTTTCCTAGAACATAACAGAAAGCTAGATAGGAAGTAGAGCAGCCGGGACTTGAGCTGGTGGCCATATGGGATGCCAGCGCTGCAGGCTGGTGCTTTAACCCACTGCACTGCAGCACCAGCCCTTATCTATCAATTTTTAAAACACATCAGCTAGACCACTGAGAGGCAGGCAAATGAACACCTGTATTTGAACAGTGGCTGATTTTGGAGATCTTGGCTTGTTTTAGGAGAGCTCAGAGGATTTAAGAATTAGCCAGAAGGAATCTGCTTCTCACATCATGGGTAAAGTTTTCCAATAACACACTAAGATTAATGAAGATAATCTAAGTGAGAGGGAGATTACCGCTTAACCCTTCAAAGTTCTGAATAAAGTTTCATTTGTGAAAAACTCTGTCAAAAGAAAAAAAACCCACGTGCTTATTCAAACCCATTTCCAGCAGCTCCCCACTCTTCATTGTCTGCTGTAGGTTGAACATCTTATTGTCAGGGATGATGGTGGTGGGAACCTTGCAAGGATGTTGTGTCTCATTGAGTTTCCAGAACAGGTTGCACAGCCCTTCACCGAAGGACTGGCCTTGACATACAGGGATTTCGGAAGCTTCATCTACCTGCTTGTGCACCCCAGATTTAGCTCTTGGTTTGTCTTTCTTCCTCCTTTCCTCTAGATCCAATCTCCTTCCGTCATTTAGCATTCCCTTCACCTTGTGTTCATTCTAATCAATCAGGGACTTTCTAAAGTAACATCTATTGTGTGTGTGTGTGTGTGTGTGTGTGTGTGTGAACAAGAGATGCCACGTAGCTGAATGTGATCCACACGTTCCAGAAGCCCCGTTCCTCGTCCCCCGTCTCTGCTCTACTGTTTTTCTGTTTTGACTTTTCCTTTCCTCGTCCTTTTCTAAGTTCAGTGGACTCCTATTCTCTCCCTCAAATATTTAAAACCTATTTTCAAATATCCCATACATTTGGACCACACATCAATTTATTGTTGTATCTTATATGTATCAATTACCTACTGCAGCTTTAGTAAGTGGCTTAACATAATAGAAAGTTCTTACCTGATGGTTCTGTAGGTCAGGATCTGACACAGGCCTCACTGGGATAAAACTGAAATACTGAGAGACCCGCTTGCCATTCTGCAGGCTCTAGCAGTGTCTATTTTTCAGCTCCTTTCCTGGGCTTGTGGCCCCTGCCTCCATTTTCAAAGCCAGCCCTGGCACATCAAGTGGTCCTCACATCAAATCACTCACTGCGACCCTTCTGCCTCATCATTCCTCATCTAAGAACTCTGTAATTAAACTGGACCACACACACAACCCAGCATAATCTCCTTATTTTAAGACCAACCATTTAACAAACTTAGTTGCAGCTGCAACCTTCATTGCTCTTAGCCATGTAACATAAGACATTCACAAATTCTGGGGATTAGGATGGGGCCTCTGAGTGGTGCCATTATTCTGCTGACTATACTTCATTCGAGAAGTGTTTTCAGATTGACAAGTATCCAAATATAAAGCACTTAGGATAAAACTGTCCAAATTTCTGGTCTTGAGGAATACCGAAGTTTCAACTGAAAAGGGTAAGTTTTAGAATCAGATGAATTTGAAATTAAATCTCAGCTTCAGCCACCTGTGGGTTTTGTGGACTTGAGAAACCCACATTTATCTGAGTCTTCATTTTCCCAGCCTTAACTAGAGACTCCCCTAATCCACAGTATTTTTAGATGGTTAAATTGAGTTCATCTAATTCTAGTAAAGGGCCTGGCTTATAGGTGTTCTTCTGTGTAATTAATCAAACCCCACTTCACATGGGTAGACTACCTTAGCCAACAGCCACTTGCAGGAACACCTCATCAATCAACCAGCCACCATGCACCAAATACTTACGGAAGGCACTGTGGGGACTTTAGGGGTGGGGCATACCACCATGCCTCCCTTCACAAAGACGCCAACCTGGCTACAGAGTAAAATAAAAGAGAAAAGGACCAAACAGGAGCATTCCCCAACACTGAAGTCATAAAACTTGCCCAGATTGTCCTACGACTGGTACTGCCAGCAATTGCAAAGTCAAGCTCTGCAGGCTGGATGGATATGAAACGGTTTCAAACAAACAGAAAGGATTGAGAGGCCTTTGAATGGTGGGCTGATTTTAGGCATCCTGTGAGGACAGAGCATTGCAGTTTGTTCTGAGCAGACTCCAGCGATTCTTCCCCAGTGACCTTCAAAGACCTTGTTTACTTTCAGCGAAGTGTTCACAGGCTAAGTCAGCCTCAAGAACACCACCAAGGCACACTGCCATCTCCACCTCCTCCCTTGCTGACAGCCCACCTCCTCGCCAGGCTTTCTCCCTCCTTCTTCCCATGGTTCAACATGATACAAAACAGCCTTTCTTTTTCCCGGGGTTATTTAGAAGCTGTCCCCCATAATTACAGTCATCGCGTCTCCTTTGAATTCACCAAAATTACCCCTTTGCTTTATATCAGTGTCATTGCTACACGACAGACATTATTGGTAAGCTTTGTGCAATGATGCAATGTTGTTTTTTTAAAGTGACATCTACTCAAATAGACTAATGTTCCTACCTGACTGACTCATTCGGTGGGAACGTGTCCATGCCAGTGTGAATGCTTAGGGGTGAGGATGTAGGAAGAGGGAAGTACTTGGAAGCATTTTCTTTTTTGGGTTTTAGATTAAGAATGAGACAATCTCATGCCCTACAGAGGAGCAGTGGGCATTAACTGTAGCAGTAGAAATGCCTAATTGCTTCCTAACGTCTAAAATGTAGAATGTTCCAGGATGGGTGAAGGTCACCATGCTTCCCAAGGACATTTTGATGAACTTGGTGGTTCTCCTCAACATTTCCTTGTCTGCCACCTCTCCTCCAGCTTCACCCTCCTTGAGTGAACCTTTTCAACCTAGCTCTGAGATTCCATGTGTGCTTCTGCCTGCACTCAAACTGTGTCCAGGGGCTTCCTCTTCCCACACTCCAGCCTCAAGTGGTGCTGAGAAGTCAGAGGAGGGTGAGGTTCCTTGTCAGGCTCCACTCACTCATTCCTTGGTCTATTTACTGAGGGCCTCTATGTGCCAGACCTTGGGGACACAAACACAGGTAAATCAGAGCTCTGTCCTGAAACAGTCACATTCTCCCAAGGCCGGGATCATGGGGAGCTCTGGAGTACCATGGAACTGTATCTCTACACCCTGCATAACCTGATCCTACCAGATACACCATCTCTTTAGCCACCACCATAAACCATCTGCAACTTGGGGCAGTCTATGCCCTTGCTGCTCCTGTGTACCCCCATTCTTGACTCTTGAACGTCCTTCCTGTTTCCTCTCTACGACCAACACCACTACCACTTCCACCACCACAGCACAAACCTGTGTCACCTGCAGGGACAAGCCCACTTTCCAGTTTTTTTGGAAACTTCCTTCAACCACAGCAAACTTTTTATAGCTTCTCGGAATTCCCATAGCACTTTTGCTACAAGTACAACTTCGATAATAAATGTAAAAATAGTAGTCAAAAGCCTGTAAAGCACCACGCAGGCTAAAGTATTGCTATTGTCTTAAAACAGCAAGGGAATTTTTTGATGCTTTTCTCTAACACAAGCTGTATTCAGATTTCCACGGACAAGTTGGCTTTTAAGCTGTTAAATAAGAAAACCCACCTCTACATTGCAGGGTTGTTCTGAAGATTAATAAAACATTTTTGAAATACATATGAAATGTCTGGCTTGCCATGAACAGTTCCTGAGGGACTGGTGATAGTGGTATGAATGCTTAGGATCTGTTTCTTGGCCCCTTTATTATTCAATATACCAGGATATGTATGTGTTTGGGAATAAAAGGGGGAAGAAAATTTTTAGTTTGAAGACAAGGTTGATCATGAAGGATAAAATCAAAGATCGTTCAGAGCTCTGCAGCTTTCATCCAAACATTTTGGTTAAGAAACTTATCGCATTAGAATGGGTTGATGATTCCCCGTTTCCTATTGCACTGCCTCTTGGCAGGGAGACCACGGTCTGGCCCTGACACCCCCTCCAAGACTATGGGACCATTGTTCTCTCATAGACAGAGAGGAAGGCATTACTGGCTGGGGAGAGCAGAGAAGAAGGAGAGGGGCAGGTTGGCAACTGCTTCTTTTGGATGGTAGAGCCTTTCTGACCCTCAGAATTAAAGAATTCTCCAGTACAGAGCCTGGGTGCTGATTCAGCCATACACGTAGTATAATGGCTGTCAACCAAGGCCATTTTATGCTCCCCCACCCACTCACCCAAAGGACATTGTGTTAATTTAGGCTAGAGGGGAGTGTGTGTGTTTGCTTGGAAGGAGGGAGGGTCCTACTGACATCTAGTGAGTCAAGGCCAGGAATGCTGCTAAACATGCCACAACGTTCAGGACAGCATCCAACAAAGAACCCTCTGGCCCTAAATGTCAAGAGCGTTGAGGCTGAGAAACCCTGCACTAGCAGCAGTTATAACCCACAATCCTGGATCCACTCATCCACTGCCAAGTGATCAGGGTGTCTTTCTCCCCATGTGTCTTCCAGAATGGTCAAAGGATTTAATCAATAGAAACGAGTCAGCAAATCTTGAAAACCCAGCACAAATGTCATTTCCTCTATGTAGTCTCCCCCAGGCAGGGAACTCCTTTCTGCTTTTTCTATACAAAATGGAAATGAGCTTTTACTATAACAAATTAATTTTCATTATTATGCTGATGTCTCTTTGCACAGAGTTTGAAGCAAAACCCTAAACAATGTAACCTCCTTTCTTCCTGGGCTTGATGTCTAAAACCTACCAGGCATTCTCTTCTACCCATTCCTTCATGGTCTGGAAACCAACAAGAACAGAGACAATGGTGGTTTCACATTTCAGGATGTCTTTGGGGCATGTAAAATTTTGTAACACCTCTAAAATTACTTTGCTTGAATGAATATTTAATTCTTTGTCTCTATTATCAAAACATAAATTTTCACTCAACAATAAAGAATATCAGTATGGAAAAGGGAAAACAAAACAAAGCACTGGCTGGCCCGTAGCTCACTTGGCTAATCCTCCGCCTGCGGCGCCGGTACCCCAGGTGCTAGTCACGGTTGGGGCACCGAGTTCTAGTCCCTGTTGCTCCTCTTCCAGTCCAGCTCTCTGCTGTGGCCTGGAAAGGTAGTGGAGGATGGCCCAAGTGCTTGGGCCCTGCACCCGCATGGGAGACCAGGAGAAGCACCTGGCTCCTGGCTTCAGATTGCTACAGCGCCGGTCACAGCACACTGGCAATAGTGGCCATTTCGGGGGTGAACCAACGGAAGGAAGACCTTTCTCTCTCTCTCTCTCTCTCTCCCTCACTTTCTAACTCTGCCTGTCAAAAAAAATAAAAATAAAATTAAAATTAAAATAAAGCACCAAGAACAGGAGTTCTCACTCTTTGGAGTGACAACAAAATCACCTAGAGAACTTGTTAAAAACACAGATCCCTAGACCCAAGACCTGGAGGTTCTAATGCAGCACATTTAGGGGCAAGAGGGTCTGAGACTTTGCACTTAAGAAGCTTCCGGACGGAGTAAGGACATAAGCCTCAGCCATTTTAGGTTCTTGTCACCCCTGCCTTCTTTCAAGAGACCAGTTCAGTCCCACCCCATCCCCTACATTCCTCCCCAGGTTTGGAAGCCAGTGGGCCACACTTGAAGAACCAGTATGGAGAAACTCAACTCCGCCTACTGCCTGCCACTGCCACCCCCAGCTCTCCTAATATATAAAATATTATATATATATATATATATATATAATAGGGGGCTGGCCCTCTGCCACCTGTTCTTTCAGGCTGTGTACACGCTGGCAGCTGGTCGATTCAGCCTGGCTGCAAGTTTGCATTCTGCCTCCTCTCTGTTCTGCACCTCTTTTCCTTATATTTTGGTGCCCCGTGTGAGGAGGCACCAACTGCACTCTTTTCCTTACATTCCCAAGGTTGCTGGTCCAGGGCCCACCCTTTCATGGGATTCATTTAGGATGTGACACCAGATGGATGGAGACAAGACAACAAAACCACCCACTGTCTTAGACACCTGTGGATATGGTGCCCCAAGTGAAACCTCAAACACTGAGGTTTTGCAACTGTTCTAGGGTGGGAATATTTCTAAAGAACCAAGAGAACACTTGAGTGTAAGTACATGGCTTGCATAAAGGATCTAGGTGACTAGATGAAAGGGGAGCTTACACACCCACCAGATCCCTGGTCAGCTTATCTGTACTCCTGCCCCCTACCTGGGCTCTCACAATGTGGCTATCCCAGCCACCTATTCGGTGCAGGGTGCTGGGGGAGGGGAGGATTTGGAAAGCTGGGGGTGGGAGGTACTTTACATCACTTCCCAACTACAAATAAGCATACAACGTAAGCTCCAAAAGGGGGAGAGGGGATGCTCTCTATTGTAACACAATTTCAATTTAACTTTCCTAGCTTATCCCCCTCTCCCACCTAAATTACTACCCCTGAGTGCTTCCTACACAGAAATCCTGGCACAACTGTTCCAAGGAGCGTGGGTTAAAACACAGCCCCAGTGAACGAATCCATCTCTGTGAAATGTATACGAGATTGCATGTCGACAGCAACACAAAATAAGTGATTTCACAGGCCTGGAAATAAACTACTGGCTGCCTGAGCCCAGACACTACACTTACATCTCAGCAGAGCGCCACACAAGGCTTCCTTCCTTTTCCTGTTGCTTCCCCTTCCTCCTCTGTTTCGACTCTAACTCCCGCCCCCTCACCCCATCCCTTTGAATAATCGGCAGGCTTTGTGAGCGGTGCTGTGCTTCATCCTGAGCGGTTCCTCACTGTCTGCTACACTGGCAGAGCCACAGCGTGTTCTCAGCACCCTCCTGGCCTGACAGACTCTCCTCCTGAGCGCTCCTGTACTTGAGCTGATGGGCCTGTGAGGGCTGGGTCCTCTGGGGGCATCATTTATTTGCCTCTCGGCCTGAGCGGCCAATGAGAGGCTTCTGAGTAAGGCTGGCTTCCCTGCCGGGTTCGCGTGTGCGTCTTGGCTCTTCCTGTCGGTTCAGAGGCTGAGTCGACACAGTGATGAGCATGTATCCCGTGTGTGACAATTGGTCATTCCTCCTCAGCTGCCGCAGAATAAGGCTATGTAAATTGTTTATTTCAAGAGTTTTCATGTGCTCTATCTCCACTACTGTTAGAAAAAACATAATTGAGAGCCCAGAGCTGTGGCACAGCAAGTTAAACCCTTGATTGTGAGGCCTACATTCCATATTGGAGTGCTGGTATGAGTCCCAGCTAACCTGCTTCTGATCCAGCTTCCTGTTAATGCACCTGGGCAAGCGATGGAAGATGGTCACATGCTTGGGTCCCTGCCATCCATGCGGGAGACCTGGATGGAGTATCTGAATCCTGCCTTCAGCCTGGCTGCTGTGGCCATTTGGGGAGTGAACCAGTGGATGGAAGAGCTCTCTCGCTCGCTCGCTCTCTCATCTCTCTCTCTCTCTCTCTCTCTTTGTTGAGCTCTGTCTTTCAAATAAATAAATAAATCTTTAAAAAAAAAAACTTCATCCCAGAAAACCTGGCTGCTCACTTGGAATCTTGGACTTCTGAGGTTAGTTTTCTGAAAGGCCTCTCACTTTTTGTCCTATAATCTATCAATGAAACATATTGCTGCATTTTTGGGCCCAGAGTTCTGCCTCAAGTATGCTTTTGACCTTCTCCTTATCAGGAATGGAATGATATTCCTCTGGGAGCACAAGGATGTCACCTGAGGAGGATGTACAACCCTTCCCTGAAAGGGTGGGATGGTGCCCCAGGAGGAACACAATGTTACTACAAAAATTTCACAGAAAACCAGAATTAGATAATAAAGGGCATTTTACACAAACTTTTTGAAGTACTCACATATGCAAGGACAAAAACTAATATTTTGTCACCCACTACCTTCCATCACCCCACAGCCACTTCTACGTGTCCTGGACAAACTGGGGGCAGGGAGGGAGTCCATGAATATGTGCTAGAATGGACTCTGTCCTTCTGTCCTTCTGTGTGGTATAGAATTGTCCAAGCAGGGTCTGGCTCGAGATTGTGATCTCTTCTGGAGCCAACCAAGGTTCATCTTTTAGGAACTTACTGATGAATCCCCTGTCCTAACTCTCCCACCATGGATATGCAGCCTGCATGGTTCTCCCAGCCAAGGTCACTTCCCAGGGTCTGATTGTGTGTGTTTTTTTTTTTTTTTTTACAGGCAGAGTGGACAGTGAGAGAGAGAGAGACAGAGAGAAAGGTCTTCCTTTGCCGTTGGTTCACCCTCCAATGGCCGCCGCGGTCGGCGCGCTGCGGCCGGCGCACCGCGCTCGTCCGATGGCAGGAGCCAGGAGCCAGGTGCTTTTCCTGGTCTCCCCATGGGGTGCAGGGCCCAAGCACCTGGGCCATCCTCCACTGCACTCGTGGGCCACAGCAGAGGGCTGGCCTGGAAGAGGGGCAACCAGGACAGAATCCGGTGCCCCGACCGGGACTAGAACCCGGTGTGCCGGCGCCGCAAGGTGGAGGATTAGCCTGTTGAGGCACGGCGCCGGCCTGATTGTGTGGTTTTAAATCTAGACTGAGGCATGCTAAAGAGCCGGGAGATGTCCCACAAGGCACAGCTACTTCTCAGGCTGGGTTAAAGGCTGCTCCCTCTTTTTTCTTTCTTTCTTTCTTTCTTTCTTTCTTTCTTTCTTTCTTTCTTTCTTTCTTTCTTTCTTTCTTTCTTTCTTTCTTTCTTTCTTTCTTTTTTTGTTCCTCTAAATAAATTGGATGCCCACTGCGAAGGAAAATAACAATGAGGGTGCAAAGCACAAAAACTCACTTCAAGCTCTTAATTGTTAAAGTCCCCAACAGTATTCTCAAAATAATTTTGGTGTCCCTCAGAGAGGGCTTTTATGAGCACAGATGTGGAAGACAATTTGTAGTTACTCCGAAGTTTATCATTAATATTGGGTTATTGAATAGCAGACTTTGAAATTTAGTGCTCCTTAAGTGTTTCACTCCAGCTTACAGCATTTCACTATAAATCTAGAGAATGTTAGCACTATTTTTAAGGAAACTTATAAGTTAGTGTATTAAATACCCATAAACTTATTAAAATGCATCATTGATATGATCTATTTGATTTGCTTTATAAGTACTTTAAGTATATAACAGAATCCTGTCAAATATTTGGATAGCTTTTTATAATGTAATAAATAACACTACAGCGAATCTGATACCCCCTCAAGACTAAAATGCTGTTTACATACCTAGTAAACTTCCCTTCTCTTTTCTATATTAAAAAAATCACATCCTATTTTTTGTATCAAAATGGATGCAACTGAGACCATTATGATTAGTGAGATAAGCCAGTCCCCAAAAGACAAGTATCATACACTTTCCCTGATTTGTGTTAACCAATATAGAGTACAAAAAATATAATGTGTATGAGAGAAATTGATATTTTGAGATTTGATACTTGTTTATAGCTCTTGTCTATACTGCTGTGGAACAATGGTTATTCTAACTTGTTACTTGCTGAATTCTTTATTTAATGGAAACTTAAGCTTGTGATTATAAAGAAAATTGAAAGTATTTCATTGTAAAAAATTAAAAGAAAAATAAGAAAAGAATGAAGAGGGTGAGAACAAATGAGTGAGGGAGGCTACAAAAAAAATCACATATCTAAATCAATCATTCAAACACATAATTTAAATTAGAAAAATAGCCCTATCTAATAGGATTTCTCATTGTCTATTGCTGTGAAATAAATTGTTCCAAACTGCATTGACTTAAGACAACCACCATCTTATTTCCCCTTACTGTCCATGGGTTGACTGGCTTGAGTAGGCAGTTCTGTCACTTGCATTCATATAGCAATCAGGGTTGGACCCCCTGAAATCTCTGTATGTCCCTTCTCCATAATAAGATACCTGGATACCAACAAAATATGTGCACTTATCATTTTCTTAGTCCTATAATATATCCCAAATAATTTCAGAATGTCTTTGTCTATACAACTACAAAAAAGAAACCCACTCAAAGGAGTTCAGTTTCTTTGTCTTTTTCTTCTCCCTAAGACTTAGAATATTTAATCAAATGCCATATGTAGAAGATACCTAAGTTTAGATGAACGGCTCACTCTTTCTCCCATTCTGTGTGTGACCATTATTAGATGAGAAGTGATTCAACTAATGTACCTACCACTTGACTGTATGAGGGTTTTTGTACACATTTCCTTTCTAGGGGGCCATATGGGATGGAAATAGCTCATTGTATTCTGCATCTATTTGATACCTACCAGTAGTTATATACTCATAGCTTCTGTCTCAGTTTTCCTTTCAAAATTTCTCCCTGACTTTTACATAGAGTGACACTCTAGCTTCTGGGTTTTCAATAGATTTCAATAGATTTTACAGTACAAGTTTGTTTCAAATGAAATTCAACGTATATATGAATATATTTATACAAAGAATAAGTTAAAGTATGGTTACTTGCCACCTAAAGGATTTTAAGATAATATTTCTTTATTTTAAAAACTCCCTATATGGTATTGGTATTGTGGCATATCAGGTTAAGCCTCCATCTGTAACAATGGCATCCCATATAGGCACCAGTTCAAGTACCAGCTGCTCCACTTCCAATCCAGCTCTCTGCTAATGTGCCTGGGAAAGCAGCAGAAGATGGCCCAAGTGCTTAGATTCCTGCATGCATGAGGGAGAGCTGGAAGACGCTCTAGGTTCCTAGCTTCAGCCTGGCCCAGCCCTAGACTTTGCAGCCTTTTAGGAAGTGAAGCAGCAGATGGAAGATTCTCTCTTTCTCTCTCTCTCTTTCTCTCTCTCTCTCTCTCCCCCCCCTTGTCTCCCTCTGTCTCCCTCTCTCTCCTTTCTCTATAACTCTGCCTTTCCAATAAAATAAATAAATAAATGAAAGTTTTAAAACCCCCTATATGTGTTTCTTTGTATAAAAAATTGGAAAGATAATATCAGACAACTAGAACAATGGAGCTCTATTGTTGAGCACAAAAGTTTGAACTAAGGATTTATGAATGACATTTGTATGCTACATAAACCTCAGCATCAAGTTGGTTTTTAACAGCATCAACTGCAATTTTAGGTTATTTTTTCAATTTAATTAATCCTTAAAATTTAATTAAGCTTAAAAGATAAGTAATAGTATTTCACCAGCAACTTACAACAATTATAGGAATTTTACTTAATGAATGTGAAAGTCAAACAAATTGAACATAAAATATGCAATAGAAGCATTAATAATAACATACAATTATAGTTAAATGTTACCCATTCGCATCTTATTGAATCATTGATTATGTTGCCCTAATAAGAACATGTGATAAGTGTGATCACATATAAATAAGTGATTTATATATAAATATGAAATAAATATATTCGTTAAAATAGGTCTATTGGGCCAGCGCCGCGGCTCAATAGGCTAATCCTCCGCCTACGGCGCCGGCACCCCGGGTTCCAGTCCCGGTCGGGGCGCCGGATTCTGTCCAGGTTGCCCCTCTTCCAGGCCAGCTCTCTGCTGTGGCCCTGGAGGGCAGTGGAGAATGGCCCAAGTGCTTGGGCCCTGCACCTGCAAGGGAGACCAGGAGAAGCACCTGGCTCCTGGCTTCGAATCAGCACTGTGCGCCGGCCATGGCAGCCATTGGAGGGTGAACCAACAGCAAAGGAAGACCTTTCTCTCTGTCTCTCTCTCTCACTGTCCACTCTGCCTGTCAAAAAAAATTAAAAATTAAAAAAAAATTAGGTCTATTGAGTTTAATTCATTTTTTTACTTATTTGACAGGTAGAGTTACAGACAGTGAAAGAGAGAGACAGAGAGAAAGGTCTTCCTTCCGTTGGTTCACTCCTCAAAAAGCCACTAACGCCAGCGCACTGTGCTGATCTGAAGCCAGGAGCCAGGCGCTTCCTCCTGGTCTCCCAGGCAGGTGCAGGAGCCCAAGCACTTGGGCC
The DNA here is from genome assembly GCA_949820135.1 of Sylvilagus floridanus. Taxonomy (NCBI): domain Eukaryota; kingdom Metazoa; phylum Chordata; class Mammalia; order Lagomorpha; family Leporidae; genus Sylvilagus; species Sylvilagus floridanus. The sequence goes on from OX463225.1 coordinate 130,372,776, forward strand.
ACCCCCCACTGCCCTCCCAGGCCACAGCAGAGAGCTGGACTGGAAGAGGAGCAACAGGGACTAGAACCCGGTGCCCATATGGGATGCCAGCGCCACAGGCGGAGGATTAGCCAAGTGAGCCACAGTGCCGGCCCTGAGTTTTATTCATTTTTAAAATTTACTTTTGTTTTTTATTTGAAAGACAGATGACAGAGGAAGAGAGAAAGAGATCTTCCATCTGCTGGTTCACTGCCCTCATGGTTGCAATAGCCAGGGTTGGGCCAGTTGGAAACCAGGATCCTAGAACTCTATCCAGGTTTCCCACATGGGTGGAAGGGGTCCAAATACTTGGGCCATCTTCCACTGCCTTCCTATCCACATTAGCAGAAAGCTGGATCCCAAGCAGAGCAGCTAGGTTTTGAACATGACCTCTTATCTGGGATAGTGGCACTGCAAGCAGTGGCTTAACACACTGCACCACAGAACCAGCCTCTATGAAATCATTAATTTAAAAAACCCAATGCTCAGTCATGTTGCATAATAATTTGGACACAAATTCACCAATGATGCGTGTGAGTGTCTAAACATTTTTGGCTATCTCATAGTGTGCCAGACAGGCTGATAGATGCTGTTAATGAATGCGTTCTTTTTTAAAAAAAAAATTTTATTTATTTACTTGAAAGAGTTACACAGAGCGAGAAGGAAAGGCAGAGAGAGAAAGAGGTCTTCCACTCCCCAGTTGGCATCAAGGTCCAGAGCTGCACCAATCCAAAGCCAGGAACTTCTTCCTGGTCTCTCACGTGGGTGCAGGGACCCAAGGACTTGGGCCATCTTCTACTGCTATCCCTGGCCATAGCAGAGAGCTGGATTAGAAGTGGAGCAGCCAGGTCTAGAACATGTGCCCATATGAGATGCTGGCACAGCAGGTGGTGGCTTTATCTGTTACACCACAACGCTGGCCCCTCATGCATTCTTTCTTAAAGCTCACAATAAACTAGGAGGTAGGTAGTAGTATGAATTTCACTAAACTTGGAGAAGTTTAGTAACTTGCCTGATGTAACTCAAGCTAACTGTAATTGATCCTTTATTACCACATTACTAGGATTTCCAGTTCCCGGAGTCATCTGTCCCTTCTCTAGAGCTCCTAGGATCCTAAGAAATTGAGACATGGTGGCAATAGTGTGGAAATATTATTTACAAACAAATAAAATATGAAAATTCTGATGTGATAATAAATTAACGGATGTTCATATTCTATATAAAATACTTCAAAGAATAATGTATGTGTGTGTGTTTGTGTATATCCACTAGATACATATAACATATCATCTATTGTACCAAAAATCAAACTGCATGTAATTCTCCAATATTGAATGAGTGAGAAAAGCTGCCACTGCAATGCAGTCATCCTATTTGGGCACTGGTTCGAGACCTACCTGCTCCACTTCTCATCTACGTCCCTGCTAATGGTCTGGGAAATGCAGAAGATAGCCCAAATGTTTGGGTCCCTGCTACCCACATGGGAGACCCATATGAAGTTCCTAGCTGCTGGCTTCAACCTGGCCTGGGTATGATGCCTTACTTCCATTCCAACTCCCTGTTAATGCACCTGGGAAAGCAATAGAGGGTGGCCCAAGTCCTTGCGACCCCCCACTCATGTGGAAGACCCAGAAGATGCTCCTGGTTCCTAGCTTCAGATTGGCACAGTTCTGGCTGTTGCAGACATTTGGGGAGTGAAACAGTAAATGGAAGATACCTCTCTCTCTCTCTCTCTCCCCTCCCCCTCTCCTTCCATCTCCCTCTCTCTTTCTGTAATTCTGCCTTTTGAGATAACTAAAAGGATTTTTAAAAAACAAAAAATCTGTGTGTGTGTGTGTGTGAGAGAGAGAGAGAGAGAGAGAGAGAGAGAGAGAGAAATACAGCTACAGATTTCCCAAACAGAAATATCCCTAGGTAGGTCTCTTATTGCCAATGACTTTGACTCAGTTTCTGCTGCCAGTGTACTGAATCAATAGCATTGTGCTAATAATCCTATTTTGGAATAATATTCCCCTAGGTTCACACTGCCTCTCTCCCTTCCATTTTTCCCAACAGGATGCATAGTCCCAGTCTTTCTATGGAGTTCCAGCATCCCTAGTCTTGTCAAGTGCTCAGCTAATCTTTGCTGAGAAGAGTAGACCTCGTAGGGTGACAACATCCAGGCATGTCTAATTAACATTTGCTCAACAAATGACTAGATGAAAAATAAAACGTTTTTCTAGACCTTCTTCTGTCTTCCCCCTTGTTTTCCACACAATATATCTGGATGAAGTTAAAGGACAGACAACACGGCTTGCTTCTGCTTCTCTTGAGGCGAGGTCGTGGAGGATGTGACCACGTGTTCTTGTCTTGATCAACACTCAGCCGATAATGGCGGCATTTGTTTCCCTTCCGATGCCACACCCACATCCTGCATATGCTGTTTACTCTCCCAAGCAACATCCTGAAACGCTGAAGACTCTGCAGCAGATGCTCTGCGTATCGCTTCACCTAACTGTGCCAGAGTTTCAGCTTTCAAATTGGAAAGAAACTAAAAGAATGCGCAAGGTTGGAAGGTGGGAGGGGGTGGTGCGAGCGGAGGAAGAGGATGGGGCGGGAGGCGGGGGAGAAGGAAGGATTTGGGCTTAGCTTTGAGGAGACAGAGGTCTTTGTAAGAACACGCCAGTAGAAAGAATTGAATCAAATGTTGCCAAAACCAGGCTGCCTGTAAATGCCAAATAATAAGAATCCTTTATCAGGAACAGTAGGAACCTTTTCAGGAGAGAAGCATAAAGAATTCCAGGAAGCACACAGTCAAAGGCTGTTTCCTAGGCAGCTGAAGCCGCCCACCTTCCCTTGTACAAATGGAACCAAATTCAGCTCTCATATGTGCCATGGGCTTTTAAAACAAGCCTGGGAGTTCGCTGGTATCTCGTTCTTTCTGAAAGAAACTGCGAGACAAGGGTTGCGTGCTGCTCTCTATCTGTTCACTGGAAATCCTTCACTCCTGGCTCACCCTGTCTGCCAACCGTCCCACCTCAGCCTCAGCCTCACCTCTGTGGAAGCCCCAAGTGGGCAAAGAGCAAAGCTTCTATTCCTGGCTTCTGGAGCCTTGAGGGTAGCTTGTGAAGTCTGGTACTAGTTGGAGTAGGAGACAAGGAGGCAGATCTTGAAAAGGAAATGAGATCTTGCTTAAATTATAGTCATCTATGTGATGAAATATTATGTAGTCATTAAAAAACATGGCATATGAGAGTACTTAATTATATGGGTGGAAAGTTCAGGATAAATTATTTAAATTTTAAGAAAAGAATAATTCAAAATAGAATTGTCCCAGGAAAGTGAACATGTGCAGATCTAGAAGTGTAACAAACAAAGCACTCACTGTGCCTTCATCCCGGTATAGGATTACGAATAGCTCTTTTTTCTCGTCTTTGAAATTTTTTATAATGGTCTTAAATTTTTTAAAGATTTATTTGAAACATAGAGTTATGGAGAGGCAGAGAGAGAGAGAGAAGGAGAGAGAGAGAGAAAGTCTTTTATGCACTGGTTCACTCCCCAAATAGCAGCTGCAGTGGCCAGAGTTGGGCCAATCAGAAGCCAGGAGCCAGGAGTTTTTCCAGGTCTCCCAAGCAGATACAGAGGCCCAAGAACTTGAGCCATCTTCCACTGCTTTCCCAGGCCACAGTAGGGAGCAGGATTGGAAATGGAGCAGGCGAGGCTCAAACCAGTACCCATATGAGATGCCAGCACTGCAGGTGGCAACTTTACCTGCTATGCCACAGGCCTGGCCCCAATGGTCTTAAATTTTAATCATTAGAGGGACTCCAATATAGAATAAAACAAACGTATTAAAGGAAATGTACAAATTGGACAAGAGCGGCAAATTACAACACCAGAATTCTTCCTAGTCTCTCTTCCATCCCTCAGTCATTTCTCTTCTCTCCACCTCCACCTATCATGTCATCTTTACAAATCACCATTTCATTCTGCACTGCCATAGGTCTCTGGTGGCTCTTTGAATGCTCGTCCTGTTTCCCCATGACTGTACCTCTTTTTCCATTTGCACAGAAACTCCTACCCTCAAAAACTACACATAGAGCTATACCCACAACACACACAAGGTTGAATGGTCCTGTTCACGGGGCCATGGTCAATGTGCGGAGGGAAGGAACAGAAACAGGTAACAGAAAGTGGAGGGTCCAAATGAAGATAGGTGGATAGTGAAGAAATTGTTTTCATTCCTGACACTCTGTCCCTCCCAGAAGAGAGAGAGGCTCTCTTCCAAACAATGTTTTATTTTGAATTTTTTATATTCATTTCCTTTGAGAGACAGAAACAGAAGGTGAGCTCCCCTCTGCTGATTCACTCCCCAAATACCTGTGACAGCTGGGGCTGTGTCAGGCTGAAAGCAACAGCCGGGATGCAGCCCAGGTCTCCAACCTGGTGGCAGGAACCGACTTGAGACATCACTGTTGCCTCCCAGGGTCTGCATGAGCTGGAAGCCGGAGTCAGGAATGGAACGCAGGACTTGAACCCAGAGACTCCAGTGTGGGACACAGGCATCTTAACCGCCAGGCCAAATGTCCAGTGAAAGAATCCTTCTCTTTCATACACACACACACACAGTTAGTCATGAAGATCCATAGTACCTGCTTTATAACTTGATTGTTAGCAATAACCCCTGAATGAATCAAAAGCCAAGGCGCATTCTCCCCTATATTTCCCATCCCTATAACTTGGAGATCAGAGAGCTCACTAAGAAGAGCCAACCAAACCACCTACGTGATCCTGACGTTCAGAGATTTCCCTAGGACACAGGGGTTCGGCAGAAGTCGTTGCAGCCAGGGTGGAGAGGATGCACACACACACACACACACACACACACACACACACCCCGCCAATGAAAAACCGCTTCCCGATGAGCTTCCCAGGAAGCCTGGGGAAGAGGGCTCAGGAGCAAGCCCAGCTCATGAAGTCAAATCCAGTCCTTTCCTGCTAGGACTGGAATACCCTGCAGGTGGGGATTGTGAGGAAGGTTTATGCAGGGTGAGCCCTGGCAAACCAACAGTCAGCCCACCAGCCAGATGTGTTTTTGGTTTTGCCTTGCTTTGATTTGATTTTGAGTGCACAGTGTTTTATAAACACCTGATTTTAAATGCCTTATTTTCATTTGCAAAGGCACAGGTGTACCCTAGCTTACCCTATTCCACCTCTTCCTAGTCTTACATCTAATCATTTCTCCAATTTATATTCCCTGAAAGGATTTGGTATCACAACTTGCTGGAATGAAGGGGTGGGGAACAATGACTCTAAGACTGGGGAGGGCCAGCACTGTGGCACAGTGAATTAAACCAGTGCACCGACGTTCCATGTGAGCACCTATTCCAGTCCCAGGCTGCACCTTGGAAAGCAGTGGGAGATGGTCCCAGTGTTTGTTCTCCTGCCACCCATTTGGGAGACCCAGACGGAGTTCCAGGCTTCTGATACAGCCCTGGACATTGTGGTCATTTGGAGAGAGAACCAGCAGATGGAAGATCTCTCTCTGCCCCTCTCTCTATATAAGTCCACCTTTCAAATAAATAATCTTTTAGAAAATAAAAAACATAAATGAATATATCCTGGGGAGAAGACAATGAAAATATTAGTGATAGTACCAAGGGCTTTGCATACAGGCATCTTGAACCTTCAACGCAGGCTTGACTTCTGAGTTGTAGGCCAGATCCTTCTTCTCAATGGCTCCGTGAATGCCTCCCCAGCTTCTGTGTGCTTAAGGGTCAAGTGGAGCACTTATAAGTCTTTTCAGAGGACTGACTTATAGGGCCATGGGATTTACACCACCCCTTCCCAGCAATGACTAATTGCCTGCAGAATTACTTAATACTCCAAGCTTTCCTGTGGAGTCAGGCTGAGACTTCACTTGCAGACACATTTTTGCCTGGCTTCTCCCCTTCCCTGCTACTCTATGTGATTCTCATTTTACCTGTGAAGAATTGGAAGCATGGGGTAACTTGCCCCAGTGTACAAAATAAAAAGTGGCAGAATTCAGATCTTTCTGCCTTTTAGGAGGCTTCTTAAAGCTGTGTGTTAAAACCTAAGAGGAAAGAAAGAAATTTCAAAAAGGAATCAATGCCTGAACTCTCCCTATTGAAACACAACACATAAATCATTTTCCAGTAGTAGTGATGGTTTACCCAGCTGTGTCTGTCTTTTCACCTGTCTTTCCATCTATGGGCTCTTTATTTGGGGAAACTGTGGACACAGAAAGATGTTTAGCTGAGGAGTGAGATGTTTGCCTGTTGTAAAGAGCTGGCACACATGTGGATAGAAGCCCGGGCTCGCAGGTGCACCGCTCAACCTGGCCAGCAAAGTTGATGTGCCATATCAACATATTGACGAAGAAAGGCCTCCACAGTTTAACTCACTCTTTTTGTCGTGTTAGAATACATTTGAAACAAGATGTATAAAAACGGAGTCATGTTCAATAAACATTAAATAAATATTTATTGAGACCTACATAACTTCTTATTGTAAGATGTGAGGATACTGTTATAAATGAGAGGTTATTATTTCTTGAGTCAATGGTGATGGGGAGAACAGACACTTCTTTCCATAAGCACGTGGGACGCAGACACCTCACTCATGCTGTGTGATGATCAGAAGACAGGGTCCTCCTGAGGCCGTGCCACAGGTGTGTCCACTGAATGCCACCAGGCTCCACGCTTTAACAGCACACTGTAAATGCCACGTAAAAGCACAACTGAGGGCAAACCCAAACATAGTCCTTTGCATCTGCTTTAATAAAATTATTTGTTTTCTATGTTTATACCTGGACCCCTATCCTGGTAAGTAGACATATGTATGAGTCAAATAATTAGCAGAAACCCCAAAAGACAAAAGTTGCACCTGGAGGACCAAAAGAAGTCCCAACAGAGCTGAATGAAAATGATCTAGTTCCTCCTGTGTTTACAATTTACTGCAGATGCCTTGTGTGTTTTATATCCTTTCTTTTTAAGAACAATGATATTGCTTGGGTCCTTCAATACTTACCTTTGTCACTGATGTTTTAAAGAAAGTACAATACAGTCTAGTAATAATAATGCTTCAAATCTATTTACTGTGGCATATGTATCGATCAAACAGTATCTACCTATAAATAAACATGATTTAGTTTTTCAATATACCCTATAAAAGCATAGCAGGAAGAGATTCTTGTCACTATCTCACACATGAGAAAACTGAAGTTCAGTTTCAAAGTTATATGTCCACAGTCACACAGTTACATTTGCTTTCACTAGGCAAAGCCAGTGTTTAATCATTTTATCTGAATGGATATTTTCGCTTTATTTCACTTTTCTTACCTTCATATATATCCCAGAGTGTATTTTCTTCCACTGTTGATTTTCTATTTTAGTCTGTGTCAGTTAAAAGAAAAAGCAAAACAAATCTACTTTTTGTTAAATTTTTACTCTCTGATCCCTGTGAAATATAAGAGTGGGATACTCTCTTATTATTTAAGATTATCTTGAAATTCAGTTATAAGGACCATAACATTAAAGTACTTTTAATTACTCTGCTTCCATAACAGGACAGTTATTTTAAAAACGGCTCTCTGTTTCTGCTTCATTGGTCAGTAAATTATTTTAGTAATTGTTTTTGCTCTTCAGTTGGATTAGTTAAAATGTGATGTTGAACAAATTTTGTGGCTGCAGACTCTGGTGAGCAATGTAGGTCAATCACTTTATTATCAATGACAACTATAATAACGAAACATGAGCTTATAAGCTATGTAGAGGCAGAAAGCATGTCTGTTTGTTTCCATGAGTTTAAGTGTGGTACTGCTACCGAGCAGTGATGACTCTGAGGTGTCAGCATCCAGCATGGAAATAAACAGGTAAATAACAAATGACTTGCAGAAGGCTGCTGCGGAAAACCAAAGAGACTGCAAAGAAAATTACTGAAAAAGCTTGGTTGAGATGAAGGTTAAATCACTGACCTTGAAAGAAAAGTTCTACACTTTAATTTTACAACTATACAGCTCTCCCTTTTTAATGCCTCCCTCCTATATCAAATTATCTCTGATGCTTTTGGGTACTTATAGATGACAGTGACAGAGAAGCCGGGAGGATGCTGGGATCATTTGACACCAGCCTTTAAAGAACCTCTCCCCTGTGGCCGTATGTGGATGTGGACAGGTGACATTCAGTTAGGATAGAAGTGCAAAGTTGCTAATGGCTGTGAAGGAGGTTGGTAGAGACTCCCTAAATTTGCATCTGGGTATGCATTGCAAAAACGAAATTGATTGCTGTGACACCTTACAAACTTTGTCTTAGCCCTTGTTTATACTGCAGCAGAACTATGCTCTTCGAGATTTTACTTTTGATTATTTTGGTTAAAACTGCATTAAAGGGGCTGGCACTGTGGCCCAGCAGGTTAATGCCCTGGCCTAAAGCACTGGCATCCCAAATGGGCACCAGTTCAAGACCTGGTTGCTCCACTTCCAATCCAGCTCTCTGCTATGGCCTGGGAAAGAAGTAGAAGATGGCCCTGCACCCTCTTGGGAGACCAGGAAGAGGCACCTGGCTCCTGGCTTTGGATTGGTGCAGCTCCGGCCGTTGCAGCCATTTGGGGAGTAAACCAGCAGATGGAAGACCTCTCTGTGTCTCTGCCTCTGTCTGTAATTTTGTCTTTCAAATAAATAAAAATAAGATATTTTTTTAAAAAGAAGCAACTTGCCTTCTGCCAACGACCTGAGTATGCCTCAAAGTGGGAGCCACCAGGGTGGAAGCAGGTGGGCTGACACCTTTTTTTTTATTATTTATTTATTTTTTTTGTGACAGGCAGAGTGGACAGTGAGAGAGAGAGAGAGAGAAAGGTCTTCCTTTGCCATTGGTTCACCCTCCAATTGCCGCGACAGCCGGCGCGCTGCGGCCGGCGCACCACGCTGATCCGATGGCAGGAGCCAGGTGCTTCTCCTGGTCTCCCATGGGGTGCAGGGCCCAAGCACTTGGGCCATCCTCCACTGCACTCCTGGGCCACAGCAGAGAGCTGGCCTGGAAGAGGGGCAACTGGGACAGAATCCGACGCCCCGACCGGGACTAGAACCCGGTGTGCAGGCGACGCAAGGCGGAGGATTAGCCTATTGAGCCACGGTGCCGGCCCAATTTTTTTAAAATTCATTTGACAGCTAGAGTCATAGACAGTGAGAGAGAGACAGAGAAAGGTCTTCCTTCTGTTGGTTCACTCCCCAAATGGTTTCCATGGCCGGCACTGCGCGGCTCCAAAGCCAAGAGCCAGATGCTGCTTCCTGGTCTCCCATGGGTGTGCAGGGGCCCAATGACTTGGGCCATCCTCCACTGCCTTTCTTGGCCACAGCAGAGAGCTGGACTGGAAGAGGAGCAACCGGGACTAGAATCATCACCCATATGGGATGCCAGCACCATAGGCAGAGGATTAAACAAGGGAGCCACGGCACTGGCCCCTTCTGCTGACATCTTGATTTTACTCTTAATGAAACTCTGGACTGAGTTAGCCAGATTATCTATCTATCTATCTATCTATTATTTTGGTCTATCTACAGAACTGTGAAACAATATAGGTGTAGGACTTCATCCTTCTGTGTACAGATGCAGGTGTGTTAGGCAGCGACAATCAGGAGGGAGAAGGTTAGTTTGAAATGACATATTCCTGATGTTACATGAGCAAGGAAGCCATAAGCTCTGTTGGCCTTTTCGCAGGTAAGACCCCATATATGGTGGTCGGAATCTGTGGAAAGGGTCTTCAGCCAGCACCCTACTCTCCCTACCAGTAAGGCACCTTTGTTTTCCCAGGACCTCTGGCTCATTTAACTTTCCTCATCAGCCTTAAGTGGCTCTCTGTACCTGTGCTGGTTAGGGGACATCTCCTGGGACACGTTCTCTGAACCCTGCTTGGTTTCCCTGTAAGTGGACAGCTGTCAGGAAATCACAAGGCTATCTGGATGAGGACTCCCAGAACCTCCAGTAACTATCTCACTGCCAGGGAACTCCAGAGCTGCCTTGTAAGCCCTTGGCGCCCCGCCATGGCTGAGAGCTGATGCTGTAGTGGGATCTCATAAATGGCTCTGGTATAGGCACGGAGACAGGCCAGGATCAGAGAAAGGGAACTGTGTCACCACACTCTTCCCCACAGGATTGATCTACAACCCCTCCCACGGCCAGGACCCAAAATCACTCTCGTAAAGTCACTGTCCAGAACTAATGCCAGCATGAAATAGATGGCTTCCTGCTGTGTCCTTGTGATGACCTACATCCTATTATAATATCATTATAATAAAATTACCATGGCTGATACTCACTTTCCTATCACATACCCGTTGCAGTGACACTTCCAAGACTTCCTTAAAAGGTCAGAAAGTGGGCAGTCACCAAATTCCTGGAAATCCCTGCCCTTTCCTGGAAAACTCCACCCAAAGCACCACCTCCTGCGCCTTCAGATCACATAAAGGGGTGACCCTGCACCTTGTATCAGCTCACTTTAGAGCAAGCCACACTCCCTCTAGAGTGTGCACTTACACTCTGCTAGGAAATCTCATTCCTCTGCTAACCTCTATCCACGTCTCATCCTTGAGCCCCTCAGCCCTCTAACAGCTCTTTTTAAACACGACACCCACCTGTCTGGGTCAATAGGTTATACTTCTACTCATTTCCTTTTGAAAACAGGTGACATGGCTTAAACTCACAGAGGATCGCACCTGGAGGGGCAGACACCTGGGGGTGCACCTTGTCTTGATGCTCCTAATATCACAGACACCAAGACATGGCTGAGAACACCAAGGGAGAAGCTCCAGAGAAGCTGTCCAGGGCCCTAAGGATCATCAGAATTTATTACAAGGTCAGTGCTTTTGGGTGGCATGTTGCCACTGACCAACAAATGCTCACCAGAATTTTGAACAAGATAGGAGAGGTTTGGCTTTTTTTTTTCCAGCTTCTGTAGCTGTTGTTCATGGGACCTGGGCCAAAGCACAGAGGAGCATTTTCACTGCACGCAGTTCAGTTCCGGAGAGCAGGTGCAGAACAACGCTGTCTTATCCTCAAGGGACTGGCCCGGCTTTTCATGTTGGCTGAATTTCCACCGGCCTCTTTGATCTCTACTTGTTCAATATGCCCTTGTGCTCAGCATTTCCAGAACTTAGCCCAGTTTCCTCCCTTATGCCCTTCTTCCTCTTATCACAGCCAAAGCACTATATTGTCTAGATTATAAATCCCAACTCAACAGAAGCAATATCTTAGGATGTAGTGTGCCTCTCATGCTGCCCTTTATAAATTCTCCTTACAGTTTACATTTTTAAAATGTTATCAAGATATGAGGGATCTTCAGCAAGTTCATGGAAAAACTGTGCATGGATAACAAAAAACTTTTCCACTAAAATAAACCCTACTTCAAACATTTACTTATTTATTTGAAAGGCAGAAGGACAGAGGAAGGGAGAGGGAGAGAGATGTGTTTCATCCACTGGTTCATGCACCGAATGCCTACAACAGCTAGAGATGGGTCAGGTAAAAACCAGGAGCCAGGAAAAGCAGCCAGGTCTCTCACATGGGTAGCAGGAACCCGAGCAGTTGGGTCATGATCTGCTGCATTCTGGGCACATCAACAGAAAGCTGGATTGGAAGCAGAAGCAAGACTTGGTCCAAGGCATTCCAATATGGTATGGGGTGTGCTGAGCACTGGCTAAACATGCAGCATCACAAAGCCCACCTCAATAACCTTACTTTTAAATTCTATTTCCCAGGAATTTTTGGAAAACCCTAACACATAAATGTCATGAGCACAGCTGACTGTCTAAACTTAAATTCTCTACTCAGGACCATGGGAGCAGAAAGAAAGGAGCAAAGAGTGTGCATTTTGGAATCAGACATTCTAAATTAAATCTCTGACCACCCCACAGAACTCTCTTTTCTCGTTGTTCCTTAACTATAAAATAGAAGTCATCAGACCTTTAGTTGTGAAGGCTCATTGGAAATCTATTCTCTTCCAACAGCCTCCAAGCCTTTTGGGTCTCTCACTCCACCTTGTCCCTGTATTATCTTCTACTTCTCTCCTTATCCCCCTCACCCTGCTCCAGCCACACGGATCACTGGATGTTTCTCAAACATACTCAGTGCTCTACCCAGGACACCTGCGTTCTCCTCTCTCCCCTTGGGAAGCTCTGTCTCCAGAAAATCCACAGTTTGTTCCCTTTGTCTTTGGGTGAGCTGCTCAAATTAGAGTCCTTCCTTCATCGCCTATGTTGTATTCAGCATATCACCTGCCACTCCACAACGACTGGCCCTGATACCCTGATATTTTGTATCCTTCTTGAGAACTTTGTTTATCCACAACTATTACCACCACTTGACATAATATTTATTTTGCACATTATCTATGGAAGGTTGAAGTTGTCTATTTTATATATGGCTGTGTTCACAACAACCAACAGTGCTCAAAAGATCAGTGCTAAAGGGGAGGCTGAGGAGACTTATGTAAAACGCCAATGTCCAACACAGTAAGGAAGCATAAGGCATTGCTAAAAACAGTGTTTCTGAGTGATAGTCATCTGAAAGAAACTCTAGGGTTCTTCTTGGTAATTTAGAATTTGAACTTACTTCACTTGGAAGTTTTGAGAGGAAGGACTATTTTGAATATAGAGGACCCAACCCAAGGGTAGTTACCTACTGCACCAGTGGATGACTCCAAGGTGGTTTTGTGATCAAAAATGATGATTCCTCCCTGGGGAGGGCAACTTTTAGCAATAGCACAGACGTGGTCATCACAAGATCTGGATTCAGTTACTGATTCTACCCTTAATTACTGGGAGACCTTGAGTAAAATTTATCTTTCATTAGCCTTGAGTTCTCTTCTTTTCAGATGATATAAATAAAAAGAGCTCTTGTCGACGAGAAATCATAATGAAGTGAAGAATTCAATAGATCAAATGAAAAATACATTAGAGAGCCTTACAAACAGAATGGGTGAGGCAGAAGAGAGAATATCGGACTTAGAAGACAGAGCACAGGAAACTATACAGTCAAGCCAAAGAAAAGAAGAGGAAATTAGAAATCTAAAAAATATTGTTGGGAATCTACAGGATACTATTAAAAAACCCAACATTCGAGTTCTAGGAGTTCCTGAAGGCATGGAGAGGGAGAAAGGATTAGAATGCCTTTTTAGTGAGATAATAGCAGAAAATTTCCCAGTTTTGGTGAAGGACAGAGACATCCTAGTACAGGAAGCTCATAGAACCCCTAGTAAACATGACCAAAAGAGGTCCTCACCACGACACGTTGTAATTAAACTCACCACAGTGAAACAGAAAGAAAAGATCCTAAAATGTGCAAGAGAGAAACGTCAAATTACACTCAGAGGATCTCCAATTAGACTCACGGCAGACTTCTCATCAGAAACCCTACAAGCTAGAAGGGAATGGCGAGACATAGCCCAGGTACTTAGAGAGAAAAACTGCCAGCCCAGAATATTATATCCTGCCAAGCTCTCATTTGTGAATGAAGGTGAAATAAAGACCTTTCATAACAAACAAAAATTGAAAGAATTTGTTGCCACTCGTCCAGCCCTGCAAAAGATATTTAAAGATGTGTTACACACAGAAACACAGAAACACGGCCATCAACATGAAAGAAGATAAACGAAGGGAACCTCACAGCAAAAGATCACAGGGAATTCAAAGCATACATTTGGATAAAGAAATTATGGGACATGTACTCTATAGAATACTATACAGCAGTCAAAAACAATGAAATCCGGTCATTTGCAACAAAATGGAGGAATCTGGAAAACATCATTCTGCGTGAATTAAGCCAGTCCCAAAGGGACAAATATCATATGTTCTCCCTGATCGGTGACAACTAATTGAGCACCAAAGGGGAAACCTATTGAAGTGAAATGGACACTATGAGAAACAGTAACTTGATCAGCTCTTGTGCTGACTGTTGTTGTACAATGTAATACTTTATCCATTTTAGTAATTTTTTTATTCTAGTACTATGGGTTGAACTCTGTAATTAACAAACAATTATTCTTAGGTGTTTAAATTTTAACTGAAAAGTGATCCCTGTGAAATATAAGAGTGGGAATAAGAGAGGGAGGAGATGTACAATTTGGGACATGCTCAATCGGAACTGCCCCAAATGATGGAGTTAGAAACAGGCCAGGGCATTCCAATACAATCCCATCAAGGTGGCATGTACCAAGGCCATCTCACTAGTCCAAGTGATCAATTTCAGTTCACAATTGATCACACTAATAGGTCTAAGAGTCAAAGGGATGACACAAACAAGACTAGTGTCTGCTAATACTAACTGATAGAATCAAAAAGCGAGAGAATGATCCAACATGGGAAGCGAGATACACAGCAGACTCATAGAATGGCAGATGTCCTAAATAGCACTCTGGCCTCAGAATCAGCCCTTAAAGCATTCAGATCTGGCTCAAGAGCCCATGAGAATATTCAAGGCATGGAAAGCCAAGACACTCTGGAAAAAAAAGAAGACCTAAATGAAAGATCTCTGTGAGTGAGATCCCAGTGGAACGAATGAGGCCATCAAAGAAGGAGGTACCTTTCTCTGAAGGGAGGAGAGAACCTCCACTTTGACTATGACTCTGTCGGAATAAGATTGAAGTCAGCGAACCCTAAAGGCTTCCATAGCCTCGGCAACTCATGACTAGAGCCTAGGGAGATTACTGACGCCATAAACAAGAGTGTCAAATTGTTAAATCAACTTCAGGAGTCACTGTGTACTTACATCTCATGGGGGATCTGTCCTTAATGTGTTGTCCAATGTGAAGTAATGCTATAACTAGCACTGAAACAGTATTTTACACTTTGTGTTTCTGTGTGGGTGCAAACTGATGAAATCTTTACATAGTATATACTGAATCAATCTTCTGTATATAGATAATTAAAAATGAAAAGAAAATCTTGGTGTTAAATTGGAAATTGCCTAGAAAATTAATCAATTTTTTAAAAAAATATATCATGTAGGATCTCTGTCCTTAATGTGCTATACATTGTGAATTAATACTATAACTAGTACTCCAACAGTATTTTTCACTTTGTGTTGCTATGTGAGGGCAAACTGTTGAAATCTTTACTTAATATATAGTAAACTGATCTTCTGTATATAAAGAGAATTAAAAATGAATCTTGATGTGAAGCAAGGGGAGAGGGAGTGGGAAAGGGGAGGGTTGCGGGTGGGGGGGAAGTTATGGGGGGGGAAGCCATTGTAATCTATAAGCTATATTTTGGAAATTTATATTCTTTAAATAAAAGCGTTATAAAAAAAAAAAAAAGAGCTCTTGTCTCACACTGTATCTACTTCACATGCAGTGTTGATTTATGAGAAATGAGGTCATGTATGTGAAAGTTTCACAAACGTTAGTCACTGTACAAGGACCGGCTGCTTTTACGATTGTTTGCTGAGAACTGTGGGCTCTGCAGGGTCTCTTGGCCTCAGAAAATGGGCCACTGATTCATTTGCACGAGATTTTGACTTTGAAGTATTATGTTTTACAGGTTTCTCCCCAGTCCGTGTCCATTTTTGCTTTGAGCTCTCTTAGCTGTCTAGCACATTCCCTTTTATACTCAGATGGTCCTTGTCTTCAAGATGCTTTAAAGACAATTCTCATTCATTCTTGTAATCTGACAGTGGAAACGAAGAGAATTCCTTTTGAGGCTGGAAAACTGGAGAAAAGCACGATCAGGAAACCCAGGCTGATTTCTCATCCATGTACTGACTCTAATTTTCATGCAGCCATGAGGTCTTTGTCTCCTCATAACAGGAGATGTGAGACATAGAGTAACAATAA
Source organism: Sylvilagus floridanus (assembly GCA_949820135.1). NCBI lineage: Eukaryota > Metazoa > Chordata > Mammalia > Lagomorpha > Leporidae > Sylvilagus > Sylvilagus floridanus. The sequence goes on from OX463225.1 coordinate 130,388,616, forward strand.
ACAAATGAACACAGTTTAATGAGGTACTGCCTCTGTTAGAATGGAAGGGCAACTTGTCAGAAGGAACCGAGAGCACCCAGTCTACATTCAGACCGGAGTTTATATGAGTATGGGGTTACTTCTTCCCATCATTTCTCCTGTCCCCCTTCTTCTGGGACATTCTGAAACAAAAGGCTTTCTGAACTGGAAATTTGTGAGGTTCCTCCCAGGGTTTTATTACCCAGTGTTGGGTAGCCCCAAAATAGCTCCCCCTGTTTCAGGACAAGGAAATTCTCCTGTGTGGTCCCCAGGAGGGAATACTGGGGATAACACTCAGAGTTCTTGGGACACGAGCAGAACTTTGATATACAGATGCTGAGTTGCTTCCCAGGCATCCTCCTCAGGCTGCTGCACTCCTTCCGAGAGAACTTCTTGTCTTTTTCCTTTGGCCTCTTTCACACACACAGGCTAATTTCTACCTTCCTACCTAACACATGGGAGGAGGGCTTGGCACACTCCGTCTTCCATTGCTCCCAGTAATCTACATCAGGGTTTCATCCAAGACACGCAAGAAGGAGAGAAGGACTTTTGCAGAAAAATAAAACAGGGACTTTAGTTTAAATGACAGTAAGGGGGAAATGAAGTAATCCTTGCTGGTCATTTCAAGCCAGGCCTCAGTTCTTCACACCCCCACCATTGCAGCAAATTAGCTCATAAGGCCTTTTCTTGGATCTTTGTGGAACTGGAGGTCCAGTCTTGTCTCAAAGAGGCTTTCAAGTGAGGCTTGAGATTATACAAACAGGAGACCTTTGAGAAGCAACTCCTGAGACCGAGTTACATTGTACAGATCCAGGCAGATTCCCATGTGGATTCTCAACATTAGATCACATGATCTAATTGGATTGTGCCTTTTCACTCAGCACTGAGGTGACAGGAAGACACTTTAGAAGCACGGATGCTCTGTTCCCTCCGCTTCATGCTTGCCAAGCTGGTGTCGGAGACACAGGAATGGCTTCCTGAAAAAGGCTCATCAAAATTTGGCCCGTGTGTATTTTTTCTCTAAAAACAGAACTCCAGGGTAAACCAGAATGTGCAAGACACAAGGAAGCAAATGCTTCCTGTACGTGCTGGCTTGTGTTTCTGCATAAACATTTACTTTTGTCCGTTCCTGATTTCCTTTGACCTTGCTCTTATGCTCCAAGTGGCTAGAGGTATAGACTTCACAAGGGCCCTAGAGGCCAGAGGAACAGCGATGGTTCCATCCCTGCCAAGGTCTATGCCCTCGGAGCTCTCTGAGCTTCTCACTGGCTCTTTTTTCCTGGTCTCTGAAATTAATCTACCTTTGCTTGACCTTATGTTAATTACAGAACTCATATGAAGACAGAGCAAGATTGTATGTAAGCCACATATAAGCTGGGATCCTTAAGCTTAAGGAAATCCCTGTTACATGTGATAAAATATACTTGGTCTGTCCTTGAATTCTCATATTTCTTGGTGAATTTTTCTCATAGCCAAGCTGGCTCTCAATTTCTTCTTCTGCCTCCACCACACTTTCATTTTATGCATCATCTAGTCACCCCGTATGTGTGATCTCTTTTCTTTACTACCTCATGTTTTGAGAAAGCATCTGAATTAATTCCAGTAGACTTCTCAGGATAATCTTATCTACTCCAAATATTTTCTACTCTCTGATTACATCAACTACAGATTTCTGCTGGCTCCTTCTACAAAGATATTTAGATAGAACTGTTGACCTCTGAACCTCATCTTCCTCCTAACGTGGTCTATTAGTCTATTTTGCAAGACAAATGTGTATCCACAACAAAAAAGTGTTATATCTCTCAGCCAGGAGCAAGGCTGCTACCACCACCCATCCTTTCTAACAACTTCTATTCCATTGTACCATGTTTGAAAACTCTATTGTTAGCAAGAAAGTCTTCTTTGATGAGTTCTTACTAGAGTAAAATCTGACATCCAACACATGCTTCTTCAGAAATTTTATCAGTCACTCTGCTACACATCTTGACCTTATAGATAACTGACTTTGAAAATCCAGGGTCATCTTGAACAGTTTATTGGAGTCCATCATAGCACATGCTAATGAAAGATGTAGAAGGGACCAATGCATCTTAGGAGAGAGGTAAGAAAATGGTTTTCTAAACACTCTCCTCTTTTTTCTTTCTTACTATACATTCTCCACAGGGCAGCTGACGTCATCTCTGGTAAATACAGATTAGACTATGCCATTTCATTGCTTAAAATCCTTGGGTGTGCTTGCATGTCCGTCTTTCCTCCAATACCCAGATTTTTCCCACTGCAGTGTGTTTGCCACCACCATGCACACCTCCACTGCCTGTAACAGGAATTCTGCGCTTGGCATGGCTGGATCCCTCACACTGCTATGGACTCAACTGAAGTGTCACTTCTGTTTCTAGGTCTTTCTGTGTGACCCTTGCCACATGGAAGCTCCTGTCATTCTCTTATACTCATTTTCCTTTTCATATCACATGCCACAATTTATTTTTATTGATTATTTGATTTAGTGGTTTTTTTCTGCGAATGCTACTAAATCAGAAGTCTGCAAAACTTTCTGTAAAAAGTCAGATAGTAAATATGCAAATATTCAACTACCGTTGTAGCATAAAGCAGCCATGGACTGCACATCAGTGAATTAGAGTAGGTGCATGCCAATAGTTCTTTATAGATTTGCTCTACAATTGGAATCTCACGTACTTTGTGAATGTCATGAAATATTCTTCTTTCAATTTTTATTACATTAGAAAATGTAAAAACCATTCTTAGCTTGCAGGTTGTGCGAAAACAGATGTCAGAGTGGATTTAAGCCATGGACTACAGTGATGCCTGGAATAGATTTTAAGCTCCAGGAGGACTGGAATGAGAATATTTGGCTCATCACTGAATTTCTAATATCCATCAAAATGCCTGGTACATAGTAGGTGTTAAAGAAACGCATACTGAATGAATAGGCAAAAAGACTCATGAACTGATGGAAAGCCAAAGAAAAACAAACATAATATTAAAAATATGAATACCAAAAACCCAGGCAAAAATAGAGTGGAAGCAAAAATTGTGTCAAAATACAAACATCCAAATGCAAGTTCCTTTGGGCAGTTTGCCTTCCCTCTACAATGCCATGAACATTCAATAGACTCAAAGGAGACTTCATTGGGCCCAGTAAGGCTTAAGCATATATGATTAAATTAGGTGAGTTTTATTATTTTTATGCTTTTCAGACTGGAGACTATTTGTTTAAAAATGGAGGGAGCTGTTGGTATAAATAACACAGAAGGTCCCTTAAGCTTTGGATGGACTGAGTTATTTGAGAAAAATCTGAAAGTTTAACCATTAGATGACAACAGCTTAAGTTGATTCAAGAAGTTATTGATTCAAAATATGAGTAGTTGAAGATCTGCTTTTCAAAATGACTCCACCAACTTGTAATTTGAAGAGTAGTGAGTATAGTTATATCAGTACCCCTTGCAGAATTGGTATGTGTTTGTGTGGGTGCATATTGTACCCTAATAGACCCAAAAAATCATTTTTGCTACTTTGATTGGAGTTGAATTTTTCTTCAAACATTTTTCATTATCTCCCTGTTCATCATACCCTTGTCCATCCATCTCTTGAGCCTTTTGTTAATTTGTATGAGGCCTTTATATGTTTAATATTCATAGAGAATTCTTAATTTCCTGATGTTATGATGAAGGGACTTTGTTTTGAGAAAAAAGTTCCTCACCTGAAGTTCAGCAGGGCTCTGTCTTTAAGCATGAATGGGAAAAATATTTCTTATTTGTATTAACCTTTACTTGAAGTTAGGATTCATTCAACTTTAAATGCAGGTATCAGTATTAGTAAATTTGTGACCCATGGAAATCATAGCTATTGTTATATCATATTACATATATTGAAACATGCTTTATGCTCATCAAAGCTTCAGAATTATAGTAGATATTAAATCTGCTAGATCATGATGATCTAATTAATTTAATAGTCTAATTAAGGAAGAGATATTTTATTATACTACAAATTTTTAAAGATATTTATTGAATATCAGTACAAAGGTTTATTTTGTAATTCTACGTATTTTACTGAATTAATTTAAAAACATTCCAAGAAAGAAGTCCATAGGCTTTACCAGCTTCCATAACTAATATGGCCCACGGCACCAAAAATTTAAGATTTCCTGCCTTGGAGTGACACACATGGCTTCTCTCCATTTTTTCTCCTGCTCTTCTTTGTGATAAAAGAATCAACTCACAGGGGCTGGCATTGTGCTGCAATTGGTTACGCCATGGCCTGTAATACCAGAATCCCCTATGAGCTAGCACAGGTTTGAATCCAGGCTGCTCCACTTCTGATCCAGCTCCCTGCTAATGTGCCTGGGAAGGCATCAGAAGATGGCTCAAGTACTGGGACCCCTGTCACTCACATGGGAGACCCAGATGAAGCTCTAGGCTCCTGTCTTCTGCCTGCCACCACAGCCACATTATTGAGGCCAATTGAGGAGTGCACCAGCAGATGGAAGATCTCTCTCTTTCTCTTTCTCTCACTCTCTCTCTCTTTACTTTTCAAGTAAAGAAAGAAATAATCAACTAGTCTAATCGGTAAGGAGTTATAGAATGAAAAGAAGATTTTGAACTCATTTCCTGCTGTCTCTCACTCTGCCAGCCCCATGCCTCCCATCTGCCTCCTTCTCTGGTCTGCAAACTACCAAAGGAGGCCCTGCCCTGAGAAGACCTGCAGCCATCCTGCTGCTATGCCTGTGACAACCTGGGCGATCTTATTTCTGAGTTACGGTAGTAGCAAACCCACTGAAGCCTTCCATCTAAATTGTAGGTTCTCCATCTTAGATCAACAATAAATAATGTTGAACTCAATGAGCACAATTTCTTTATTTACCCCTAAATTGGTTCTAAATTTGGAAGAGAAAGAAAAGTATATTAATTAAGAGTTTCCTAAAACTCTTAATGAACGCCATCCCAAGGGTATCTTTCTTTTTAAAAAATGAAAGATTTAAAATTTTTAAGTTAGTCAAATCAAGTAATAATTTATTTTAATTCCATCCACTGCTGTAAGCTTAGAAAATTCTTCTTTTGACCAAATAAACAATTCACCATGTTTTTTCTAATTTAAGATTAAATATTTTATAATTTTTATTTATATAAGGTGAACAAATTTCATGTATTTCATATATACAGATGTGGAGCACAATGACACTTCCTACCCAACCCTTCCTCCTGCCCACACTCCCATCCTTCCTCCTCTTCCTTTTTTATTGTTTCTTTTAATTTTTATAATGCCACTGTGGCACAGTAGGTTAAAGTCCTGGCCTGAAGCACCGGCATCCCATATGGGTGCCAGTTCTAGTCCCGGCTGCTCTTCTTCCAATCCAGCTCTCTGCTATGGCCTGGGATAGCAGTAGAAAATGGCCCAAGTCGTTGGGCCCCTATACCCACATGGAAGACCCGGAAGAAGCTCCTGGCTCCTGGCTTTGGATCAGCCCAGCTCTGGCTGTTGCAGCCATCTGGGGAGTGAACCAGAAGATGGAAGACCCCTCTCTCTCTGCCTCTCCTTCTCTCTCAGTGTAACTCTGTCTTTCAAATAAATAAATAAATCTTGAAAAAAAAAAGAGGAAGAGTAACCAAAAAACAACCTAAAACCAAAAACACTGGCAAGGAAAGAAAGAAAAGTAGAGCAACGGGGAACTGGCATTGACGCAAGGTGATGGTTTCACTGTTTGAGTCAATCGGAGTCTTGAAGTGAGAAAATCACAGGCAACCCTGGGACCACAGGACTTTATTGAGTTGGGGACACATTTCACAATGTTTTGTTACGATGTCATGGTCAGGGCTGTCAAAAAGATCTGCAGAATTGGAGGCAGAGAGGAAGTACAAATGTGGCCTGAAGTCTGCAGGGGGATCTGGCATTGCTCTGAGTATGGCCTGCTCACCAGAAGCCTCCAGCAACTTCTGTTTCCAACAGACTGCCCCATGGAGCACCTGTTGGAGGACAAGCAGAGAAGATGTGGCAGTGTTTGCTGTGGTTCCTCGTGCCGCATGGGATTCACCTGTGAGAAGCTTAACGCAAGGGCCAGCTTTTCCCTGCACCATCTGCTAAGTATCTGAGAAGAAGAATCCAGAGCCAGATCTCCTGCTGCTGGACAGGCATCACGAACCCACCAGTCCTAACACCATTCCTCTCCCCGCAGCCCGTCTTGCTCAGAGTCCCATTCAGGCCCTGTCGCATGGATCGCTCCCTTCAAATGACACACACATTGAGAGAAGCCACAATACTGCTCTGGCAGCCTCCATTGCTGGAGACCCCGCACTGACTGCTCCACTGCCTTCCTCACTCATGTCCTCCATGACCTGCTTTTCTCTGGGCACAGGGCCAGCTCCAGTCAGTGAAACTCCTGATTCCTTTGTGCTCTGTGTTAATCAAATGACCTCCATTCACCGCAGTCTGCTTCCTTTCGTCTACTTGTTTTTTGTATTTGCAGTCTGTTCCCGTCACCCATTTTATTTTTTATAAGTTCTTTGTCGCGCATGTCTCCACGCTGAGAATAGTCTCTGAGCCTGGGAAAGCAATTGCCAGCTTCAGAGTAGTTCTGGAAATAAATCCAGAGCAATAACTCAGCATCTGCGTAAGAGGAACCCCAGAGGAGGGCAAATGCTCCTCTCTTTGGGTTTCCCCAGGTGTTAACAGGAGGTTCTGAAGGAGGAAAGGCCTTTCCAGGTGCATTTTTGGATGGGACTGGTTCTTGTCTAGAGTGTGCAACTCCTGAAGTTCTTGTGTATCTTCTACAAACACAGTGGGGAACGATACTGAAGCTTTCCCTTTTCCCACTCACGTGCACATGCTGACACCTGGACCAACATTACACTGCTTGCAGGCCTCCCAGATCCTTAGAAGTGGACACAACAAGCAACACCCCAGGCTACAGCCCATGGTACATACAACTGGAGCTATTTTTCTCACAGTGCAGAACACCCTATTCAGGACTCCCGACAAGTCTCAGAAGGCTGTGCCAACCTCTCTCACCCAGTGCCCTCACCTCACACAGCTTTCTTCAATCCCTGCTGGTGATGGTTGAGTCCTGGAAGTTGCCACTGGCCACTCCCTGGCTGCCCAACTCTGGACATTCCCCTTCATTCCAATTAAGATCAGCAATCACCACAGTAACAGAATGAGAAAGACACAAAGAATGTGGTAATCTCAATAAATGCCAAAAAGCAAAAACATCTAGCATAATTCAGCATTATTTTATCATAAAAACTCTCAATAGAGGAAGCACAAAGGAAATGTACTTCAACATACAAAAAGTTCATGTATGGCAAACCCATGGCTAACATCATACTCGATGGTGAAAAGCTGAAAACTTTTCCTCTAAGACAAGAACCAAAGGTATCCAATCTTATCACTTCTGTTCAAAAAAGTAATGGAAGGCCAGAGCAATTAGGTGAGAGAAAGAAAGAAATTACATTGAAATTAAAAAGGAAGAAATAAATTTGTCTCTGTTTGCAAACAACATGATCTTATATATTAAAAAACTAATGACCTCATCAAATAATTATTAAAACTAATAAACAAATTCAGTAGAGTTGCAGGATATAATAATTGGTTGCATTTCCATACACTAACAACAAACTATCTGACAAATAAAGCTATTCTATTGATAATAGCTTCAAAACAATAAAAGATTTAAGAATAAACTTTATCAAAGGTGACAAATACCTGTACATTCAAAACTATAATATATTGATGAAAAAATGAAGAAGGAGCAGATGAAAAGCTATCCCATGGAAGAATTAATATTGCTAAAATTTTTGTGCTATCCCAAATAATCTATAGATTAAATGTAATCCCTATGAAAATTCTAAGGACATTTTTCATAGCAATAGAAAAATCAATTAAAAATTCATATGGAACCACAAAAGACTCCAAATAGCCAAAGCAATCTTGAAAAAATTAAAGAACAAAGGTGGAGGTGTCATGTGATATGACTTGAAAATATACTGTAAGGTTATGGTAATCAAGACAACTTGGTACTGGCATAAAAGTAGATACAAAGGCCAACGGCACCAAATAGAGAGCCCAGAAATAAAACCACACATACACAGTCAACTAATATTTGACAAAGTGCCAAGAATACACAATGAGAAAAATATAGTCTCTTCAATAAATGGTGTTGATAAAACTGGACTCCCCTTCCAAAAAAATGAAACTGGACCCCTATCTTATACCACTCACAAGAATTAATAGAAATAGATTAATTGAAATAGACTGTAGATTTAAATGTAAGATATGAAGCCATAAAACTCCTAGATGGAAACATAGATATCTCTGATATTGTTCTTGACAATTATTTTTCCATATGACAACAACATCATAGACCACAAAAGCAAAAATAAACAAGTGGGAATTTATCAAACTAAAAGGCTCTATACATCAAAAGAAACAGTAAATACAATGAAAGACAGCCTAAAGAATGGGAATACATATTTGCAAACCATATATCTGATATTTGAGGAATTCACCCAACTCAACAAAAAAAATTTTTTTAAAGAATAAATACCCCAAATAAAACTGGATAAGAACATAAATAAATATTTTACCAAAGAAGATATACAAATGGCCAAAAGGTATATGAGAACATGCTTAACATCAAGAATCATCATGGAAATACACATCAAAATCACAATGAAATATTACCCTGTATCCGTTAAGATGTTATTATCTGAAGACAAGAGATAACACATATTAATAAGGATGTGGAAGAGCAGAAATCCTTGTATTCCATTGGCAAGAATCTAAGTTGGAAAATCGTTATGGAAAACAACATGAAGATTCCTCACAATATTAGAAGTAAAACCTCCATATGATCCAGCAATTTCACTTCTGGGAACATGAAAAAAATATAGTCTCTTCAATAAATGGTGTTGAGAAAACTGGACTCTTCTTCCAAAAGAAAAATGAAATCAGTAAATGTTTTTAAAGATTTATTTTATTTATTTGAAAGGCAGAGTTACAGAGAGAGAGGGAGAAAGTGAGAAAGAGAAATCTTCCATCTGCTAGTTCACTCCCAAATGGCCGCAATGGCAGGGGCTGGGCCTTGCTGAAGCCAGGATCCCAGAACTCCATCTAGGTTTCCCACACAGGTGGCAGGGGGCCAAGTACTTGGCCGTCTTCCATTCCTGCCAACATGCACCAAGTCTCAGAGCAGGGTCTTGGTGGGAAGTATCTTTTCAGGACCCACCCCTTTGACAACTCAGGCCCTAGCTCTGCCCTGACACTCAGAAGACTCAACAATGTAAAGAGGAAATTTACCCATTCCTGAACCTTGTTGATGCCATAGTCCCTGTCCTGAGTACTACACTGCAGAAGGCACGTTAACTAATTGGAAGCCAAGAGAGAAGGACAAGAAGATAAGGGATGGCCAAGAAACCAGATGATGTGAGAAACTGTGAAGTCTAATTTAGCACACAGCAGCTCAACTTTGGAAGAGAGTATTAATTAGGGCATGACAGTTCTTTTCAAATACTCGAGGATGGCCATATGGAGGGCCATCAGACTCATTTTGGATAATTCCAAGTGTGTGGTGGGTGTGGGAGGGTAAGAAATAACACCAATAGGTGACACTTACAGGGAGACCATTTTAACTCAACATAAATGAAGAGTTCACTAGTAGTTTGAGTGGTTCAAAATGGATCATGCTACATTATGAGATAGTACACATCCCATCACAGGAGGCACTCCAATGGAGAAGAAAACCTGCTCTACAGAGGATCTCCAATTTGAGTAACATAATGGAGCAAATAATGTCTAAAGTTCCCACTAACTCCGAAATCTTACGCTCATCATATTAAGGAGAAGAAAACTTAGAAAGCAAAGTTCAGCAAAGTTGATACTTACTGAACTTCTACTATGTGCTTTGATATTGTGGCTACTTGGACCACGTGCTGGGCAAAGTCCTAGAGATGTCAACATACGATTTCTTGACTCATTCATTCATCCATTCATATAATAATATATGGGTATGCATATGAAAAATTCATGAGCAAAGTAGACAGTGTCACAAATCTTCTCGAGTGGGTAGGTAAGGCCTTTGGAATTGAGGTAGCACCATGCATTGCTTTACAGGGAAGCCATTCTGGACAGACAGGTTCCCCATGAGACACCAGAAAAGACAAGGTGGGTCTCGTTCCATGGACAGTCATACTCTCCCACACATACGAAAGTGTCACACCCAACACTGGCAAAGCTAGGTCATGCAGCAACTTGGACCTACAGGAAAAAATATGCAATGGCAGCATGAAGAGATATGGCCTACACATAGGGGAGTGTCTTCTAAATGGGCCTGCTAAAGAGAGCCCAGGGCTGCTGGAAAACCCTCCCCTCTTCTCTCTGTTAGCAGTCTTGCCCTGAGTACTTTAAGGAGCGAGTCTTCTTTCTTCTTTAGTATCACCCTTGCTGTCCTTGGTGCAACTGGATTAGACCAGAAAAATTTAGCTTTTTCCATGGAGATCACCATACAGCAGCAGGTTAGGGAAGGGGAGGGGAGAGAGCATGTATTTTAGAAGCAGAAATTAAAATTTTCCACAGGCTATTAGACACAATCCCCATGAGGGTAAGTGGGCATGGCTTTCACCACCTCCCTTTTAATTTGTTCAGGTTTTCTTTTCTTCCTTTTTTTTCTTATTTGGTTTTCGTTCTACTTCCTTCTTACTGAGGCTTGTAACTAAACTCTCTCTCCCATGTTATATGTATAAAATTGAGAATATATATATATATATATAAACTGAATACCTATACATATATTGAGCATATATATTATATATTGTAATATATTATTCATATATATATTATTGAATGTCTATATATATATATAATTGAGTACCTACTATACATATCATCCACCATACTTTAGCAATACTTCTCTCTTTGCTTATTCATTCATTCAAAAGCCTTCATTAAGCACCTACTGCTTAAGAACTGATCATGTAACAGTGAACAAAAAAATAAAGCTCCTACCTTTTCAGTGGCCATTTCTTCTATGTTCCCTTCCCCACCTTTGAACAAAGCCCCCAGCCCTGAAGACAATTCAGAACACACATGAAGAAGAATAATCCTCCTTCCAAACTTTATTTTCTAAGTGGATCTCTCTCTCTCTCTCTCTCTCTCTCTCTCTCTCTCTCTCTCCCTCTCTTACTCTCCCTCCCTCCCTCTTCCTCTCTCTCTCTCTCTCTCTCTCTTGGTTTGCCCACCCTGGATAAATTCCTGACTATAATTCTCAGAGCCCAACAGACCCAAGAAGCTTTTTATAACTACATCTGAAGAATACTTTAACTAAGGACTTCATGGAAATAGCAATCGAGAGTGGTTGAATTTCTTGGTATCATATTGCAATTTATAGGGAGTGTGATTCTTGGTCTCTATAATCACTGTCATTCCTAGTTTTAAGTGTCCTCATTAATCAGTTTCTAAAGATGTTTCCCTTCTCTCAACTCCACAGAAGGCAGCCACCACTTAATGGCCAGATAGAAGTGGCTTTGATATGCTTTTGTTTGAAACTGACATTGTGCTCACTCTTAACCACTCTGTGTCACGGTATCTCACCTGCCAAAGAATATCACCACAGTGATTGTCACATAGGATTATAATGATGACCAAAATAATTAAACTTCCAAAGTGCTTGAAAGGGCAACTACATCTGCTTATGCTTACTGTCATTGCTGCCCTCTTACCCCTACCCTGATTTATGGTTTTACAAAATTGAATCCAAAATCCACAAAGTATGGTGCCTTACCCAGAGTCGCTACCTCATAAATAACAGAGAATTAATTAAAAAATCAGCATACAACACGAGTTCTGTCCCCCAAGCAGTCCACATTCTGTGGAGCAGGTGAACACGCAGTCACAGGCTATCACACGTGTCACTATGTCGAAGACACACCACAACAGTATGGAATGCTTGGACGGTGACTCATTCTTCCAGGAACCATGAAAAGCAGAGGTCAGTTCTAAAGTCGGTACTACCTGATCCCCACCAGGGTCTCCCTCCTGGCAGACACTATTGGTTCAATATCTATTCTGAAGAGACAATAACTGTGGTGAGTAAAGGCAGAGAAAACGGAATTATAAAACCTATGCCTCAAACCTGAATCTCCCACACAATGATTTTCTAAACCCTGCCACTGAATTAAACGTGTCTCACCCCAGGAAGTGGGCTGAGGACCACGTGCTGTTATTGGAGTATGGTTCTTTTTTTTTTAATTTTTCTTTATTTTATTTGAGAGTTAGAGTTACAGACAGTGAGAGGGAGAGACAGAAAGAAAGGACTTCCTTCCGTTGGTTCACTCCCCAAATGGCCGCAATGGCTGGAGCTGTGCCGATCTGAAGCCAGAAGCCAGGAGCTTCTTCCTCGTCTCCCACGTGGGTGCAGGGGCCCAAGGATTTGGGCCACCTTCTGCTGCTTTCCCAGGCCATAGCAGAGAGCTGGACTGGAAGAGGGGCAGCTGGGACTAGAACTGGCACCCATATGGGATGCTGGCGTCCCAGGCAGAAGATTAACTAAGTGCACCATGGCGCTGGCCCCTGGAGTATGGTTCTTCAGAAGTGCCTCCCAGAGATGCCCTTCCTCCCACCTTCAAAAATCACATAATCTTACCATTGTAGAGAGGGACTGCTCACCTCTAGGGACATAGCTGATAACTGAAATTACATCATTCTGAAAATTAAGAAGAGGAGTAGGAGAGGGAGGAGGAGGAAGGGTGGGAGTGGGGGCAAGAGGGAGGGGAGGGTGGGAAGGATCACTATGTTCCTAAATCTGTATACATGAAATTGGTACACCTCAAATAAAATGTTTAATAAATAATAATAATAACTGTGGGCCTTTCTGGGTAAATACACAGCATATGCCTCGAGGATGGAGTTCCTAAAATGGACAGGAACTACAAGAAAGCACCAGTCTCTCTCTCACAGGACATTGTTTGCAGTTAGGATTCAGTCCCTAACTAACCAGCCGTCAGAAACAGGGGTGACAGCTAATAGAGCACAAGGAAGAGCTGTGGCTCCCAAACACTGGCAGAGAACAGTCCCCAGCAGGTGCTGGAGAAACCACCTGGGGACCTGATTGCAAGACTTGAGGATCCTCTGTCCCCAAACACTCAGATTCAGAACACTGAGAAATCAGTATTTTTTTTATTTATTTATTTATTTTTATTTTTTTATAACGCTTTTATTTAAAGAATATAAATTTCCAAAATACAGCTTATAGATTACAATGGCTTCCCCCCCCATAACTTCCCTCCCACCCGCAACCCTCCCCTTTCCCACTCCCTCTCCCCTTGCTTCACATCAAGATTCATTTTCAATTCTCTTTATATACAGAAGATCAGTTTAGTACATATTAAGTAAAGATTTCAAAAGTTTGCCCTCACATAGCAGCACAAAGTGAAAAATACTGTTGGAGTACTAGTTATAGTATTAGTTCACAATGTATAGCACATTAAGGACAGAGATCCTACATGATATATTTTTTTAAAATTGATTAATTTTCTATGCAATTTCCAATTTAACACCAAGATTTTTTAATCATTTGCAATTATCTATATACAGAAGATTGATTCAGTATATACTAAGTAAAGATTTCATCAGTTTGCACCCACACAGAAACACAAAGTGTAAAATACTGTTTCAGTGCTAGTTATAGCATTACTTCACATTGGACAACACATTAAGGACAGATCCCACATGAGACGTAAGTACACAGTGACTCCTGAAGTTGATTTAACAATTTGACACTCTTGTTTATGGCATCAGGAATCTCCCTAGGGTCTAGTCATGAGTTGCCAAGGCTATGGAAGCCTTTAGGGTTCGCCGACTTCAATCTTATTCTGACAGGGTCATAGTCAAAGTGGAGGTTCTCTCCTCCTTTCAGAGAAAGGTACCTCCTTCTGTGATGGCCCCATTCGTTCCACTGGGATCTCACTCACAGAGATCTTTCATTTAGGTCTTCTTTTTTTTCCAGAGTGTCTTGGCTTTCCATGCCTAGAATATTCTCATGGACTCTTGAGCCAGATCTGAATGCCTTAAGGGCTGATTTTGAGGCCAGAGTGCTATTTAGGACATCTGCCATTCTATGAGTCTGCTGTGTATCTCGCTTCCCATGTTGGATCATTCTCTCCCTTTTTGATTCTATCAGTTAGTATTAGCAGACACTAGTCTTGTTTGTGTGATCCCTTTGACTCTTAGACCTATCAGTGTGATCAATTGTGAACTGAAATTGATCACTTGGACTAGTGAGATGGCCGTGGTACATGCCACCTTGATGGGATTGTATTGGAATTCCCTGGCACATTTCTAACTCCATCATTTGGGGCACGTCTGATTGAGCATGTCCCAAATTGTACATCTCCTCCCTCTCTTATTCCCACTTTTATATTTCATAGGGATCACTTTTCAGTGAAAATTTAAACACCTAAGAATAATTGTGTGTTAATTACAGAGTTCAACCAATAGTACTAGAATAAAAAAATACTAATATGGATAAAGTATTACATTGTACAACAACAGTCAGCACAAGAGCTGATCAAATTACTGTTTCTCATAGTGTCCATTTCACTTCAATAGGTTTCACCTTTGGTACGCAATTAGTTGTCACCGATCAGGGAGAACATATGATATTTGTCCCTTTGGGACTGGCTTAATTCACTCAGAATTCCTCCATCTTGTTGCAAATGACCGGATTTCATTGTTTTTGACTGCTATATAGTATTCTAGAGAGTACATGTCCCATAATTTCTTTATCCAAATGTATGCTTTGAATTCCCTGTGATCTTTTGCTGTGCGGTTCCCTTCGTTTATCTTCTTTCATGTGGATGGCCGTGTTTCTGTGTTTCTGTGTGTAACACATCTTTAAGCATCTTTTGCAGGGCTGGACGAGTGGCAACAAATTCTTTCAATTTCTGTTTGCAATGAAAGGTCTTTATTTTACCTTCATTCAGAAATGAGAGCTTTGCAGGATATAATATTCTGGGCTGGCAGTTTTTCTCTCTTAGTACCTGGGCTATGTCTCTCCATTCCCTTCTAGTTTGTAGGGTTTCTGGTGAGAAGTCTGCTGTGAGTCTAATTGGAGATCCTCTGAGAGTAATCTGACGTTTCTCTCTTGCACATTTTAGGATCTTTTCTTTCTGTTTCACTGTGGTGAGTTTAATTACAATGTGTCGTGATGAGGATCTCTTTTGGTCATGTTTCCTAGGGGTTCTATGAGCTTCCTGTACTAGGATGTCTCTGTCCTTCTCCAAAACTGGGAAATTTTCTGCTATTATCTCATTAAAAAGGCCTTCCCATCCTTTCTCCCTCTCCATGCCTTCAGGAACTCCTAGAACTCGAATGTTGGGTTTTTTAATAGTATCCTGTAGATTCCCAACAATATTTTTTAGATTTCTAATTTCCTCTTCTTTTCTTTGGTTTGACTGTGTAGTTTCCTGTGCTCTGTCTTCTAAGTCCGATATTCTCTCTTCTGCCTCACCCATTCTGTTTGTAAGGCTCTCTAATGTGTTTTTCATTTGATCTATTGAATTCTTCACTTCATTATGATTTCTCATCACTATCACAGTTTCATGTTCTACTAGTTGTTTCATTTCAGCTTGATTCCTCCTTAATATTTCATTTTCACGAGAGAGATTTTCTACCTTGTCCATTAAGGAAGAAATCAGTATTTTTAACAATGCTTCGAAGAGATGCACTGTACAGGCAGGTTTGTAACCACCCAGGCCAGAGAGCTCTGAGCGCAGATGCTGAGGCAGGCCTGGCCAAGCTGAGTTCATGGCCTCCTCCAGGCCTGGTTCTGGGAGAGACAGTCTGTGATTTCCCCTGGGCCCCAGCTGCGAATAGTGCAGCAGCAACAGCATCAAGACCCCGTGTGCATTGATTTGAGGGCAGTGTGACACAACGTTTGATTGTTGTCAGCAGCATTGCTCCCAAGGCCCGAGGCCAGGCCCGATTTTCTTTGATGTGACACTCAAGAGATTTTCACTGCTTTTTTTTTCAGAGCTGAACAGAAAACCACAGTGACACAAGTTAAATAGATCTTGCCAGAGATGTGCATGGAGAAATGTGTTCTGGGTGGAATACGAGGGGTCTCCAGATGTCAAAGGGCACACTTGCAGGTCACAGCTTGCAAGAGGCTGTGATTCAAATCCCACCTCCAAATGTCCTTCTGTGTTGAAACTTCCCATCATCTTCCCTTCTTATTTGCTCTCAGATGCTGAGACAGGGAAGCAGCCTGGCTAAAGAGGAAAGACAGGTGTGGGAGATGCTGTACCTGTGGATCCTCCTTCCTTTTCAGTCTTGGCTCCCTCCCCTTTGTACAGCATGTTCCCAACAGGGACTCAAAGTCATAAATGCACTCAAAGTCATAAATGCACAGCAGGTGCAAAGCTAAGGGGGCAGAGCAGTGTTGCGGAAGAGAGGGAGTGTAAATACAAGATCGACAGTTGCGATTTTAATTAGGGTTGTCTTACTCATAATGTGGCATTTAGATAAAGACCCCAAGAGATCAGAGTGTGCAACTTGCAAATATCCAGTCAAGAGTGGTTCAGGGAGAAGAAGCCACATTCGAGAGGTCCTGAGAGGGAAAACCATGGATTGCCCTTGATTTGAGCAGCTTCTGAGGAGAAGCTTAGCATGAGGCCAGAGCAGAAGCAAGAAGACCAGTTATGTGTGAGTGTAGACAAGCCTGGTGACACGTGATGGTGATGAGCCTGGGTGACCACAGCATCTGGGATAAGGCAATGACATGATTTGCTTCAAACTACTGCTGCAACAGAGAGAGAGAGACAGTGATAGACACAGTAAATGTGATCAATTTTGAATCTGAGTGAAGAGTATATTAAGAGATCCTTATTCTAAGTTTGCACATGTTTGAAAACTGCTGTAGGTTTGTCTTACTCTGTTACTACAAGACAAGAGAGGACATGACTGATCAGGCATAGTACCAGAGAAGAAGCCATGGGAATGGCTGTGGGACACAGGAAGGGGTTTTGTCTGATCAGACAGGAGAAAATTAAGCATGTGAAAAGACTGTGTGTTGAGGGGCAGGGGAGGAAGGAAGAGATAGAAAGGAAGCCTTCATTTGATGACTTCACAGTTCTCAGCCAAGCAGAGGGCAAAGCTGTGCCCCCACAATGGAAGGAACAGTAAGTGGGGGTTGGTATTTGAAGAGCAGGAGGTGTAGCACGGCCATGGTAGGTGAGGTCAGAGATAATAAACAGTGGATTGAAGACAGTACTCAGGAGAAGCTAGGATGCACAGTGTTACAGGCTTGGGCAGAAATCCTGAGATCTCACCAAATTCTGGGGACTCTCGCTGCTTCTGGGGACTGCAATACCTCACTCAGAGGGTATGGCACCTTGAGGGCTTCACCTCGTTTGGACAGTGGATGACTTTTCCTGCCCCTGTTTCTACCAGGGTTCTTCAGATTCTTTTATTCCCAGCCATATTCTATCCAAAACCCCACCTCAGTCCTTGGCTGTAAGATCCCAGAATTCAAAGGGATGGTGTGCCCCTAAACATTAGATGTGAATTTCTTAAGAAAAGTCTAGTTAATCCTTGTGGAATTGTTTTTAGGGTGGAGGGTTAGGCTTGTGGCTGTGAAGTAAACAAAGGTATGTCATTGTGAAGATTGAAAGAAAAATAAGAAAAAGTGGGAGAGGGAGGGAGGGTGGGGTGGGAAGTATTATTATGCTCTTAAAACTGCATATACGAAATACATGGAATTTGTTCCCTTTTTATAAATAGAAAAAAGAAAAAAGAAAAAACACTAAGACAAGCTCACCCTGGAGTGGCCTTCCACTACTCAGATAAGCTAGCGAGTCAATCCTACTTGTCCTTACAGAGGACTTTGTGATGAGGGAGTGTGGGCAGGGGCGCTCAGGCTGGCTGCTTTCCCCTTGGGAAAAGAAGAGAGCAGAACAAGTTAGAAATCCTGGCACGAGTCAGCTCGAGGGCCAAGCACATAGCCGTGTAGATTAACTGCCATTTTCCTGATTCCATTCAGGACCTCTGGCTTTATGGAAATTTCCTGCACTTGTGGAAAGTCTCCAGGGACATAGAACTGTGGGAGTTCTACCAGGGCTGGGCTGAATGCTGTCCTGAATCTTAGAAATGAAAACATTGCTGATCAAGTGCCTGTGTCTCCTCAATTCCTGGGAATGGTTGACAATACCTACAAAGGAAATTAAGCACTTCCCATAATATTACGTGGCTCCTTTATTAGTCTTTGCATTGGGCACAGCACATATAGGTGCTCAAAAAAAAATCAGTTCTCTCACAGTCTGAATTTAGGGAATGAAAGTAGGCATGAGTGGAGCTTCTGGTTAGGTTCTGATTATAAAGTTAGGCTCAGCTTTTTTATATAAAGATTGTATTTATTTATTTGAGAGGTAGAGTTACAGACAGAGAGAGGGAAAGACAGAGATAGGTCTTCCATCTGCTGGTTCACCCTGCAGCTGGCCACAAGGACTGGAGCTGGGCTGATCCAAAGCCAGGAGATAGAAGCTTCATCTGGGTCTCCCACACAGGTGCAGGGGCCCAAGCACTTGAACCATATTCTACTGCTTTCCCAGGCCATAGCAAAGAGTTGGATCAGAAGAGGAGCAGCTGAGACTTGAACTAGCGCCCAGTACACCACAGTGCCAGCCCCTATGCTCAGCTTTTAAAAAAAAAAAAAAACCTTCAAGCTGTATACATAGGATCCCTTTTGGTCCTCACATGAGGGTATTCAAAAAATTCATGGAAACGCATAGTGTGAAAATACTTCATGCATATAATAACTTTTTACATCAAAATAAGCTTGCCTTTTAATTCCATTATCCACAAGCTTTTTCTTCTAATTAAGTTTATTAGCAATCATTTTCCATATTTATGGGCTGCACTGTGATATATCAGATGTGTACAGGTGAACAGATCAAATCGGAGTACTCAACAATTCCTCTTCTCTAACAATGTTTTGTGACTGCAGGCTTGGATCTTCCCTCTTCTATTTGTTCTTAAAATAAATTCGAGATTCTTAGGAACTAGAGTCTGCCCACTATCCTGTGTAACTCTATTTAGAAGTTACTCCTTTGCTCTAACTTTGCTCTGGTACTCATGGTCCAAACTCCACAAACCAAAGCACCCTTATGATATGCTGTACTTGAATTAAAAGCTACTAAATGTTTTTAAAATGTTGCTTATCGTGAGTGATCTAGTCATTAAATTAGAGCCACATCAACTTACTTGAGTTAATTAAAACATTTATTTGAATGATTTCAATTTTAGTATCTTTTCAAATATTCAGTCATTTTAAATCTCCTTCCATGTGGATTTATTAGAACAATTAGAATTAAAGAAGATTCCTTAAGCTCAAAACAACATATATATTTATTGAAATGATGAATGAATGACTCCCCCTTTTTCATTTTTTTCTATTAACCATAACCGATACTTTCCAAGGATTTCTTTAGCAAGGAAGTGTAGACAGAAAGGCAAGAAAGTTGGAGCCCTGTTATGTATTGTAACAATACATTCTATTTCTCTTTTATCAAATATCATTTTTTAAAATGATTTATTTATTTATTTATTTGAAAGACAGAGTGACAGAGAGAGAGGGAGGCATCTTCCATCTACTAGTGCACTCCCCAAATGGCTACAATGACTGGAGCTGGGCTGATCTGAAGCCAGGAACCAGGAGCTTCTTCCAGGTCTCCCACATGGGTGTAGGGACCCAGGCACTTGGCCCATCTGCTGCTGCTTTCCCAAGCACATTAGCAGGGAGCTGAATTGGAAGTGGAGCAGCTGAGACCCAAACTGGTGCCCATTTGGGATGCCAATGATGTAGATGGTAGCTTTATCCATTACACCATGGTGCCAGACCCAGAGATCATGATTTTAACCATGCAGTTAGTTATGAAATTTGTGTAAATATTTGCCTAGCATCTGCTTTTCCTGCTAACCTGTCCTCATATTTGACATTGGGCAATCTCTCACATTCATTGTTACATTCCCAGCACCTTGCAAGGTGCATGAAATGTATAGCAGATGCTCAGTAAGATTTGTTGTATGAGTGAATGATCTTGTAGATGCATGAATGTGAAACCCAGCATCAGTTTTAGTTGGAGAAAATTTTAGAAGATACCCTGAAGGCCGGTGCTGTGGCTCACTAGGCTAATCCTCCACCTTGGCACTGGCACCCCGGTTTCTAGTCCTGGTGGGGGCGCCGGATTCTGTCCCGGTTGCCCCTCTTCCAGGCCAGCTCTCTGCTATGGCCCAGGAGTGCAGTGGAGGATGGCCCTAGGTCCTTGGGCCCTGCACCCACATGGGAGACCAGGAGAAGCACCTGGCTCCTGGCTTCGGATCAGCAGGATGCAGGCCACAGCACGCCGGCCGCAGCGGCCATTGGAGGGTGAACCAACAGCAAAGGAAGACCTTTCTCTCTGTCTCTCTCTCTCTCACTGTCCACTCTGCCTGTCAAAAAAATAAAAAAAGAAGATACCCTGAACAAACCCTGGATAAAGACATAACTTGGATCCAGCATTGTGGCACAATGGGTTAAATAGCCACTTATGGCATCTCCCATATCAGAATGCTGGTCCCAGCTGCTCCACTTCTGATCTATCTTCCTGCTAATGCAACTGGGAAGGCAGCAGATGACAGCCCAAGTGCTGGGGATCCTGTAACCCATGAAGGAGAAAGGAGACCCAGATAAAGTTCCTGACCCCAGGCTTTGGCCTGGCCCAGCCCTGGTTATTATAGCCATCTGGGGAGTGAACCAGTGATGGAAGATATTTTTCTCTCTCTCTCTCTCTCTCTCGCTCTCGCTCTCGCTCTCTCTGTCTCTTAAAAATAAATAATAATAAAAGACACACCCTGGAATCCTACTGCCATAAAGAATCAAGGAGAATAAAAAGAGAAAAAAAAAAGGTTTTTCAAGGAGACTTCAAGTTCTTTATTGTGTAAATTGTTCAAAGAAATGTCAGATTGCGGCGGAGCCAAGATGGCGGAATAGTGAGGACGCGCACTAGCAGTCCGCAAAAAGATAGTTTAATAAAAACAGAGTTACTGTAGCCTCAGGAAAAATCTCACGGAAAAAAATGCAGTGGAAATTCTTCCGGACCCAGTGAATGAGACGCAGAGGACCTAGGGGAAAGTAAGTTTGCGAACGGCAAATCGTGCCTTAGTGGCACGGGAGCTGCCGGGAGGGACGGGAACCGGACGGAACACAGTCGCCATTGGATTCGAGCGCTTAAACGGGAGCCGATACAGGGATCCCGAGACACTGGCGGGGGGAAGCAGACGCCACGGGGGAAACAGCACAATTGAGGCGAGCCCACACGGACACTAGCCTCTTTCGTTACCCACCCTGCTCACTCGAGCTAGACTGAACACAGTGGGACGGCGCGCGCCCGCTGGCTGAACTGGAAGCCAGGCGGAACACAGTCGCCATTGGAACTGAGCGCTTGAATGGGAGCCGATACAGGGATCCCGAGACACTGGCGGGGGGAAGCAGACCCCCCACGGGGGAAACAGCACAATTGAGGCGAGCCCACACGGACACTAGCCGCTTTCGTTGCCCACCCTGCTAATTCTAGCTGGACTGAACGCAGTGGGACGGCGAGCGCCCGCCGGCTGAACCGGAAGCCGGGCGGAACACAGTCGCCATTGGAACTGAGCGCTTGAACGGGGGCCGATACAGGGATCCCGAGACACTGGCGGGGGGAAGCAGACGCCAGGGGGGAAACAGCACAATTGAGGCGAGCCTGCACGGACACTAGTCTCTCTCGTCACCCACCCTGCTAATTCGAGCTAGATTAAACGCAGTGGGACAAGGCGCGCCCGCCCGCCCGCCCGCCCGCCCGCCCATCACTGAGGCAGACGGAACCAAAAACCCGAGGCTGTAGAAACCTGTAGGGGATCCAAAAACTGGGAACACACCGCGCACACAAACTCCGTTACCTTGACAACCCAGAGAAAGAGTGTGGGGAAAAAAAAAAATGCCAAATAAAAACAGATTCCGAGGGAGCAAGATCAAGGAAGACGCTATGATGACCCCAAACGGAAAAGACACCCCAAGTCAGGATTGTGAAGATAATGAGATAGAAGAAATGCAAGAAGCAGATCTCAAAGAATTGATAAGAACATTAAGAAGTTCTCAAAAACAAATTCTTGAACTACAGAAATCTTTAATGGATAAGATAGAAAATCTCTCTCGCGAGAATGAAGCACTACGGAGAAATCAAAACGAAATGAAACAACTAGTAGAACAAGAAGCTACGAGAGTGACAAAAAATCTTAATGAATTGAAGAATTCAATAGATCAAGTGACAAGCAATCTTGAGGGCCTTAAAACCAGAATGGGTGAAGCAGAGGAGAGAATATCGGACCTAGAAGACAGAGAACAGGAGAGGAAACAGTCAAACCAAAGACAAGAAGAGGAAATTAGAAAACTAAAAGATATTGTCGGGAATTTACAGGATACTATTAAAAAACCCAACATTCGGGTTCTAGGTGTTCCTGAAGGTATGGAGAGGGAGAAAGGATTAGAAGGCCTTTTTAGGGAGATACTAGCAGAAAACTTTCCAGGCTTGGAGAAAGACAGAGAAATCCTAATCCAGGAAGCTCATAGAACCCCTAATAAACATGACCAAAAGAGATCCTCTGCACGACATATTGTAATTAAACTCACCACAGTGAAGCAAAAAGAAAAGATCCTAAAATGTGCAAGAGAGAAACGTCAGATTACTCTCAGAGGATCTCCAATTAGACTTACAGCTGACTTCTCAACAGAAACCCTACAAGCTAGAAGGGAATGGCGAGACATAGCCCAGGTACTTAGAGAGAAAAACTGCCAGCCCAGAATATTATACCCTGCAAAGCTCTCATTTGTGAATGAAGGTGAAATAAAGACCTTTCATAACAAACAAAAATTGAAAGAATTTGTTGCCACTCGTCCAGCCCTGCAAAAGATACTTAAAGACGTGTTACACACAGAAACACAGAAACACGACCATCAACATGAAAGAAGGTAAACGAAGGGAACCTCACGGCAAAAGATCACAGGGAATTCAAAGCATACATTAGAAAATATCTGGCAAATGGCAGGGCAAACTTACCACTTATCAATAGTCACATTGAACGTTAAAGGTCTAAACTGTCCTGTTAAAAGACAGAGATTGGCTGATTGGGTTAAGGAACAAAAACCATCTATTTGCTGCCTACAAGAAACACATCTTTCCAACGAAGATCCATACAGACTGAAAATAAAAGGATGGAACAAGATATACCATGCCAACAGAAATGAAAAAAGAGCGGGTGTAACCATCTTAATATCGGACTACATAAACTTTAACACAAAAACTGTTAAGAGAGACAAAGAGGGGCACTATATAATGATTAAGGGATCAATACTACAGGAAGATATAACAATTCTCAATGTATATGCACCTAATTACAGGCCACAGGTTTATTTAAAAAAATTGTTAAGAAACTTAAAGGGAGACTTAGACCCCAACACAATAGTACTGGGGGACTTCAATACTTCACTCACAGATATTGACAGATCGACAGGACAGAAGATCAACAAGGAGACAGTAGATTTAAACAACACTATAGCCCAAATGGATCTAACAGATATCTACAGAACTTTTCATCCTACAAGTAATGCATTCACATTCTTCTCAGCAGTACATGGAACCTACTCTAGGATTGATCACATATTAGGCCATAAAGCAAGTCTCAGCAAATTCAAAAGAATTAGAATCATACCATGCAACTTCTCAGACCATGAGGGAGTGAAGTTGGAAATTAGCAACTCAGGAATCTCTAGAGCATATGCAAACACATGGAGATTGAACAACATGCTCCTGAATGAACAATGGGTCACTGAAGAAATCAAAAGAGAAATCAAAAATTTTCTGGAAGTAAATGAGGATAACAGCACAACATACCAAAACTTATGGGATACAGCAAAAGCAGTGTTAAGAGGAAAGTTTATATCAATAGGTGCCTACATCAAGAAACTGGAAAGGCACCAAATAGATGAGCTTTCAATGCATCTCAAGGATCTAGAAAATTTGCAGCAAACTAGACCCAAATCTAGTAGAAAAAGAGAAATAATCAAAATCAGAGAAGAAATCAACAGGATTGAATCCAAAAAAACATTACAAAAAATCAGCCAAACGAGGAGCTGGTTTTTTGAAAAAATAAACAAGATTGACACCCCATTGGCCCAACTAACTAAAAAAAGAAGAGAAAAGACCCAAATCAGTAAAATCAGAGATGAAAAAGGAAATATAACAACAGACACCACAGAAATCAAAAGAATCATCAGAAATTACTACAAGGACTTGTATGCCAGCAAACAGGGAAACCTATCAGAAATGGATAGATTCCTGGACACATGCAACCTACCTAAATTGAACCAGGAAGACATAGAAAACCTAAACAGACCCATAAGTGAGTCAGAAATTGAATCAGTAATAAAGGCCCTCCCAACAAAGAAAAGCCCAGGACCAGATGGATTCACTGCTGAATTCTACCAGACATTTAAAGAAGAACTAACCCCAATTCTTCTCAAACTATTCAGAACAATCGAAAAAGAGGGAATTCTCCCAAATTCCTTCTATGAAGCCAGCATCACCTTAATTCCTAAGCCAGAAAAAGATGCAGCATTGAAAGAGAATTACAGACCAATATCCCTCATGAACATAGATGCAAAAATCCTCAACAAAATTCTGGCCAATAGACTGCAACAACACATCAGAAAGATCATCCACCCAGACCAAGTGGGATTCATCCCTGGTATGCAGGGATGGTTCAATATTCGCAAAACAATCAACGTGATACACCACATTAACAGGCTGCAGAAGAAAAACCATATGATTATCTCACTAGACGCAGAGAAAGCATTCGATAAAATTCAACACCCTTTCATGATGAAAACCCTAAGCAAACTGGGTATAGAAGGCACATTCCTCAATACAATCAAAGCAATTTATGAAAAACCCAGGGCCAATATCCTATTGAATGGGGAAAAGTTGGAAGCATTTCCACTGAGATCTGGTACCAGACAGGGATGCCCACTCTCACCACTGCTATTCAATATAGTGCTGGAAGTCTTAGCCAGAGCTATTAGGCAAGAAAAAGAAATTAAAGGGATACAAGTTGGGAAGGAAGAACTCAAACTATCCCTCTTTGCAGACGACATGATTCTTTATTTAGGGGACCCAAAGAACTCTACTAAGAGACTATTGGAACTCATAGAAGAGTTTGGCAAAGTAGCAGGATATAAAATCAATGCACAAAAATCAACAGCCTTTGTATACACAGACAATGCCACGGCTGAGGAAGAACTGCTAAGATCAATCCCATTCACAATAGCTACAAAAACAATCAAATACCTTGGAATAAATTTAACTAAGGACATTAAAGATCTCTACAATGAAAATTACAAAACCTTAAAGAAAGAAATAGAAGAGGATACCAAAAAATGGAGAAATCTCCCATGCTCATGGATTGGAAGAATCAATATCATCAAAATGTCCATTCTCCCAAAAGCAATTTACAGATTCAACGCAATACCAATCAAGATACCGAGGACATTCTTCTCAGATCTGGAAAAAATGATGCTGAAATTCATATGGAGACACAGGAGACCTCGAATAGCTAAAGCAATCTTGTACAACAAAAACAAAGCCGGAGGCATCACAATACCAGATTTCAGGACATACTACAGGGCAGTTGTTATCAAAACAGCATGGTACTGGTACAGAAACAGATGGATAGACCAATGGAACAGAATAGAAACTCCAGAAATCAATCCAAACACCTACAGCCAACTTATATTTGATCAACGATCCAAAACCAATCCCTGGAGTAAGGTCAGTCTGTTTAATAAATGGTGCTGGGAAAACTGGATTTCCACGTGCAGAACCATGAAGCAAGACCCCTACCTTTCACCTTACACAAAAATTCATTCAACATGGATTAAAAATTTAAACCTACGACCCGACACCATCAAATTACTGGAGAGCATAGGAGAAACCCTGCAAGACATAGGTACTGGCAAAGACTTCTTGGAAAAGACCCCAGAAGCACAGGCACTGAAAACCAAAATTAACTACTGGGATTGCATCAAATTGAAAAGTTTCTGTACTGCAAAAGAAACAGTCAGGAAAGTGAATAGGAAACCGACAGAATGGGAAAATATATTTGCAAACTATGCAACAGATAAAGGGTTGATAACCAGAATCTACAAAGAAATTAAGAAACTCCACAACATCAAAACAAACAACCCACTTAAGAGATGGGCCAAGGACCTCAACAGACATTTTTCCAAAGAGGAAATCCAAATGGCCAACAGACACATGAAAAAATGTTCAAGATCCCTAGCAATTAGGGAAATGCAAATCAAAACCACAATGAGGTTTCACCTCACCCCGGTGAGAATGGCTCACATTCAGAAATCCACCAACAATAGATGCTGGAGAGGATGTGGGGAAAAAGGGACACTAATCCACTGTTGGTGGGAATGCAAACTGGTGAAGCCACTATGGAAGTCAGTCTGGAGATTCCTCAGAAACCTGAATATAACCCTACCATTCAACCCAGACATCCCACTCCTTGGAATTTACCCAAAGGAAATTAAATTGGCAAACAAAAAAGCCGTCTGCACAGCAATGTTTATTGCGGCTCAATTCACAATAGCTAAGACTTGGAACCAACCCAAATGCCCTTCAACAGTAGACTGGATTAGGAAATTATGGGACATGTACTCTACAGAATACTATACAGCAGTCAAAAACAATGAAATCCGGTCACTTGCAACAAAATGGAGGAATCTAGAAAACATCATGCTGAGTGAATTAAGTCAGTCCCAAAGAGACAAATATCATTTGTTTCCCTTGATTGGCGATGACTAACTGAGCACCAAAGGGGAAACCTGTAGAAGTGAAATGGACACTATGAGAAACAGTGACTCGATCAGCTCTTGTGCTGACTGTTGTTGTACAATGTAATACTTTATCCATGGTAGTATTTTTTTTTTCTCTTTATCCTAGTACTAGTGGTTGAACTCTGTAATTAACACACAATTATACTTAGGTGTTTAAATTTTAACCGAAAAGTGATCTCTGTGAAATATAAGAGTGGGAATAAGAGAGGGAGGAGATGTAAAATTTGGGACATGCTCAATCGGAACGGCCCCAAATGATGGAGTTAGAATTGTGCCAGGGGTTTCCAATACAATCCCATCAAGGTGGCATGTACCAAGGCCATCTCATTAGCCCAAGTGATCAATTTCAGCTCACAATTGATCACACTGATAGGTCTAAGAGTCAAAGGGATCACACAAACAAGACTAGTGTCTGCTAATACTAACTGATAGAATCAAAAAGGGAGAGAATGATCCAACATGAGAAGCAGGATACACAGCAGACTCATAGAATGGCAGATGTCCTAAATAGCACTCTGGCCTCAGAATCAGCCCTTAAGGCATTTGGATCTGGCTGAAGAGCCCATGAGAATATTTTAGGCATGGAAAGCTAAGACACTCTGGAAAAAACAGAAGACCTAAATGAAAGATCTCTGCGAGTGAGATCCCAGTGGAAAGAACGGGGCCATCAAAGAAGGAGGTACCTTTCTCTGAAGGGAGGAGGGAACTTCCACTTTGACTATGGCCCTGTGGGAATAAGATCGAAGTCGGCGAACCCTAAAGGCTTCCATAGCCTCGGCAACTCATGACCAGAGCCTAGGGAGATTACTGACGCCATAAACAAGAGTGTCAAATTGTTAAATCAACATCAGGAGTCACTGTGTACTTACGTCTCATGAGGGATCTGTCCTTAATGTGTTATCCAATGTGAAGTGATGCTATTACTAGTACTGAAACAGTATTTTTACACTTTGTGTTTCTGAGTGGGTGCAAACTGATGAAATCCTTACATAGTATATATTGAATCGATCTTCTTTATATAAAGATAATTGCAAATGATTAAAAAATCTTGGTGTTAAATTGGAAATCGCATAGACAATTAATCAATTTTTTTAAAAAAAAAATCATGTAGGATCTCTGTCCTTAATGTGCTGTACATTGTGAATTAATACTATAACTAGTACTCCAACAGTATTATCATTTTGTGTCTCTATGCGAGGGCAAACCGTTGAAATCTTTACGTAATATGTACTAAATTGATCTTCTGTGTATAAAGAGAATTGAAAATGAATCTTGATGTGAACAGAAGGGGAGAGGGAGCGGGAAAGGGGAGGGTGGGGGGAGGGAGGGAAGTTGTGTGTGGGGGGAGCCATTGTGGTCCATGAGCTGTTCTTTGGAAATTTATATTCTTTAAATAAAAGCTTTATAATAAAAAAAAAAAAAAGAAATGTCAGATTGCATTGTCCTTATTTTTATTGTATAGAATTTTTCATTTTAGTAGTAGCTGATACACTGGTTTCCCTCATTTTAAGTATGCTAGTGAATCTTCACATTTATATATAAGATAAGGTCATAAAGGACCCAAGGGAAGAATACATGAAATATAAAAGCAAGAACTGACTTATTAATAGTAATAAAAGAAGACAGTGTAGCCTATGCCAAGAGAAAGTACACTGGTAAGCAGTGAAAAGGGAAGAAAGATATTATGTTAAAAGATGCAGACGTGGGGGAAAAAGGACGTTTTAACAGGAGATAAAAGAGCTCAGAGAAAACTTATGTCTTTATCTGTCTGGATATGGTTGTAAGGGCTCATCTAGAAGGACATGGCCATGAGCTTTCTGTCCAAAGGCAAGGCATGCAGCAGACAGAGTTGGCCTTGGGAACTCCCCAGAGTTCTCGACCATGTCAAGACACAGCATACTGACCCTCTGCCAAATGCCCACTGTCCTGCTACTGGACATCTTCCCTGGACATTCCAGTGCTGGACAGAATTGTGTCCTAACTCACCTCTCCTCCTAGGTAATGTCACTTACTTCTGTTCTCTTTTCAGCCCTCTGTTGACACAGTGCAGTCCTGTGTGTAGCTTTGCCAGGAGCTTTGCCAGGGTTCAAGATCTGTCGCCTCTTCTTTCATTGCATTCTTTAAAAAAAAAAAAGATTTATTTATTTATTTTAAAGTCAGAGTTCACAGAGAGAGGAGAGATAGAGAGAGAGAGAGGTCTTCCATCCACTGGTTCACTCCTCAATTAGCTGCAATGGCTGGAGCTGAGTTGATCTGAAGCCAGGAGCTTCTTCCAGGTCTCCCACGTGGGTGCAGGAGCCCAAGGACTTGGGCCATCTTCTACTGCTTTCCTGGGCCACGGCAGAGAGCTGGACTGGAAGAGGAACAACTGGGACTAGAACCTGGTGCCCATATGGGATGCCAGCACCACAGGCAGAAGATTAACCAGGTGAGCCACGGCGCCTGCCCCTTACTAGGCCTTATTTTCTGTGTCAGCAGTGTAACCAGTAACTGTGCAATTGATCACTTGGTGAATTCAATCATTTGCCACCACTATTTCAGTTCTTCTTGTTTCTTCTTCTATTTAAGTTCTAGGTTGAACCTCACTGAAACTGAGGTTTTCTTCCTGCTATTAATCTATCAGGAAGCAGGCTACTTCCAGAAGCGTCTTCCAGCTCCAAGGCACTCACTCAGATCCAGCATCTATTAAACACAGCTTGCTACTCTTCGCTACAAGTTCTGATGCTGCTTTGATCAGTCTGCTGTTCTTCTTCATCTCGGTTTATTTGCATTTTTGTACCATTGTACATTGCATTGTGCTGCTAAGAGAATGTTTTCTCCACCTTCTGAAGGAATACAAGACTTCATTTCTGTCAGTTGCACTTCAGATGCTATGTTAATTTGCACCAGCCCAAGGTTTCCCATTTTTTAATTAAACTATTGGCTGCAGTTAGGATAAGATCCTTTTTGACCCTTTTAGGTAAAAGACTGATTATTAAACATCCTTTGAGGTCTCTTGAGCCTATGGGTGGCTGCAGGATTCTCTAACTCACTGATCTTCAAACTGGAGCATGCACTTACATCCATGAGGAGTTTCTGGGTAGCTTCCATTAATACACTGTTTCAAAACAATCAATTTCTAGGTTCTCATCTTCTGTACAAACTCTTTTCTGAACTGAAGTGGGTGAGAACATAGTGGTTCACACTGGGTTATGCTTTTCCACTAATCTTAGGTAACCAACTTAATGAAAGAGAAACTCATTTCCTGTCCATTCTAAAACTTACTTCAATGTATTACCCAAGGGTGTAAAAATCAACCCAACAAACAAATAAAAAACACTGGCAGTACACCAAACTAAGGAACAATTAATTGTTTCTGTGACAAGGAAGTGAGTATCTTTAATTACCTAAGAGAAAAAAAAACCTTCACAATCAGTTCTTTGTTTTTTACAAAAGTAAATACGCTAGTTAAGGAATCATAAAGAATGTTTTTCGATGAGTCATATGTAACAACTACCAATATATCCCCCCCTTTAGTTCCATCTACTTACTGGTATGAATTTTCTCAGTGTTTACATTTATAAAAAAGAGAAACATTAGTTTATACTCTATGTTTATCTAAGAATACAGAAATAAATTGAAAAATAAGATAACTTCATCTGCCCCACTAAGATATGCATTTGTGGAGACCAATCCAAGATGGCTGAACAGGGAGGCCCTGCACTAACCTCTACCACAGAGAAGAACCAGAACAACACAGGAAAGTCCACATTTCCAGGAGATGGATTGAGGAAAAACTTCAGTAAAGAAGGAACCGGAAGTGCAAACAGCACAGAGACTCTGAAAGCCAGCAGAGAGGAAGGAAGCACTTGCAGCTCCTACCTGGGCTCCATGGCTGGAAGAACTCCATCTTGCCTCGGGAAAGTAAGCAAAACTCTACAACATCCAAGACCACTGCACACCACAGCCCAAACTACAGGAGACTTCCACCATCCTCACTGGCTTTAAATCCAGTCTAGAAAGCTGACTTGGGTCTGTCTGAGCCACTGCTTCGCTCTAAAACAATGAACCCACATTGCCTACCTCGGCTTCCAAAGCCCTGGACTCCAGCTGCTGCAGTGCAGCTGCTACTAAACTCTGATAGGTCTTAGGGGATAGTAAGCAGCCCCGTTGCTACCAGAAGCACCCAGAGTCAGAGTCAGCGTGCTTCACAGGGAAGAGATCGGGCTGCAGATTGTCTGAACACAAGCCCCAGAGCCATGCTCAGTTGCTCTATGCCATCTGGGAAAGTTCTCCAATGTTTCCTGGGGTTTGTTGCCAGCAGCAGCCAATTTACTGCCCAGAGGATCAGATCAGAACTGAGGAAGTTCCCTTCTGCATCTTTTAGCACAAGGTGCTGGGTGGCCAAGGTACAAGCCCCAGTATCATCATTGCTTCCCTGTGAGAACTAGGGGAAGGCCCTTCTGTGTCCTGGGACTGTGACTGTGAGTTCTACAATCCCTTGAGTAATTTGCACTCACTTATAGGACCTGGAGGGCTCTATATGATAACCTCTACTCTAGGCTGCTGTCCACAATCCTTAGCATAAATGGCATTTGCCCTGTGAGAATTGGGTAAGAATTCTACTGCAATCTGTAGCTCCAGCACTATGGATGTTTGTGCTATAAGTCTCAGGGACAACTGCACTCCCCTGTGGGGCCTAAGGAAGGGCCTATTAGTATTTCTGTGATTGTTAGTGAATAATCCCTAATATAGCATGCAATCACTGTGTAGGACTGGTAAGGCACTGTCTAAGGGCTGTAGTTCTTATACTATGACTGTTGGAGCTACATCCCACAGAGTCACATGGGGTCACCCCAAAGGACCTTGGTAAAGATTTCATTGCATCTTGTAGTTCTATGTGTATGACTATTTGTTCTATAAGTCCCAGAGACACCTGTGCCTGGAGAAAGTCTACATCCTACTAATCCAGGCTGGCACGGGCTAGCACACAATCCCTAACAAAACTTTTGATTAACCTGTGGGACATGAGTCAGGTACCCTCCAAGTCCTACATCTCTAGGACTGGAACTACTGGTTCTACATTCCATAAGGTCACCTGAGTTCTCCTGTGGGTCCTGGGGAGGACTCTGCATTCTACTTTCCTATACCCATGCCTGCCAGTGCACAACCCCCTGAATAACATGTGCATAAATGTGCGATCTGAATAACATCGCCACTCCATCCTGCATCTCTGCAACCATGACTGCTGGCTGTCTAAGTCCTGTGCTTCCCTGTGGGATCCAGGACAGACTTTATTTTCATCCAGTTATTAGAGGCCATGGTTGCCATCACATGTTCTCCAGCACAACCTATGCTTTTCCTGTAGGACCTGGATAAGGTAATCTTCCTTCTCTGAAGCTCTGGGACTGAAACTACTAGTATTATATCCTCAGAGTTACTACAGCCCACCCTGAGGGATATAGGGAAGACCCTACCTGAATTCTACAGTTCTGGGCCCAAACCTCCCAGTGTAAAATCTCCAGCACAACTTGCATTCACCACAATGGACTGGGGTCCTTCATTTCCCCCAGTGCTGGGACTAAGGCATTTGGTGCTATAAGTCCCAGTCTCACCCACACCAACCCAGCAGAACCTGGGAAAGACTCCATTCACATCACATAGTTCCAGGGCCACAGCTATTGGTGTTATAAGCTCCATCATCACTCAGGCATGTTTGGCAAGGGGACAATCTCAAGGACACACAGTACCAATAATGTAGCTACATTCATGACAAACCCTTGTGTGACTGACATCCAATTCTCTGGAGACTGAAAACACACACTTGTGGAAGCCCACCTCCACTTCAAAGTCATGCTATATGCAGAAACTTCTGCAGACTGGACAACTGTGGCACTCATAGACACGGCCGACATTGATTACAGCTGAAGATATCACCCAGAGGTTACACGTCTTGACTCATCTAGAACCAAAGTCAAAGCAACCACCCAACTGACATCCCAAATTCCATCTAAGCCAACGGGTGTTTTCCAACTAAAGCTACGCTGTAGAGGAGGACTGTTACAGATACTCAGACATCGATACAGAGACCCAGGAAACATCACAGAAGGACAAAGCATGACACCGCTAAGAGAATGCAATGGTTCTCCAGAAATAAAAAGAAATCTATGAAAGGCATGAAAAAGATTCCAAAATAGTGATCTTAAGGAATCAGCAATATGTAACAGAATATACATGGCTGGCGCCGCGGCTCACTAGGCTAATCCTCCGCCTTGCAGCGCTGGCACACCGGGTTCTAGTCCCTGTTGGGGCGCCGGATTCTGTCCTGGTTGCCCCTCTTCCAGGCCAGCCCTCTGCTGTGGCCCGGGAGTGCAGTGGAGGATGGCCCAAGTGCTTGAGGCCTGCACCCCATGGGATACCAGGAAAAGCACCTAGCACCTGGCTCCTGCCATCGGATGAGCGCGGCGCGCCGGTCACGGCGGCCATTGGAGGGTGAACCAACGGCAAAGGAAGACCTTTTTCTCTGTCTCTCTCTCACTGTCCACTCTGCCTGTCAAAAAAAAAAATCATACATCTCAATCAAGTAGGACTCATACAAGGCATGTTAGGGCACACAATTACAAATCAATAAAACCACAAATTGCATCAACAGAATGAAGAACAAAAAGCTATGGTCATCTCAATACACAAAGGAAACACATTTAATAAGATTCACCACTTCTTTGTATTAAATGCTTTTAAGAAAATAGGTATAGAAGGAGCATAACTCAAAATTATAAAGGTTATATATGACAAACCCCTGGCCAATATCATACTGAATGGGGAAAAAAGCTGAAAGAATTCCCCCTCAGACCTGGAACAAGACAAGGATGTCTACTTTCACCACTCTTATTCAATATACTAGCAAGAGTAATTAGGGGAAAGAAAAAAAGGGTACCAAAATTGGAAAGGAAGAAGTCGAAATATCTGTTTGCAGATGACATGATTTTTTACATGGGAAAACCTAAACACTCCACCAAAAAGCTGTTAGAACTGATAAACCATTTCAGTAAAGTCACAACACATAAAATCAACATTTCTTAAAAGTAATATTTTTACACAGAACTTGCTGAGAATCAAGAAAGAAATGCCATTTGTAATGGCAGCAATAAATTAAATATTTAGCAATAAATTTAACCAAAGAAATTAAATATCCCTACAATGAAAATTATAAGACACTGATGAAAGAGATCAAGAACATACACACAAAAGAGTGGAAAGATACTCCTTATTCATAGATTGAAAGAATTAATATCATTAAAATATTCACATTAACTAAAGCAATCTACAAAGTCAATGCAATGTTGATCAAAATACAAATAACATTCTTTGCAGAATGGAAAAAAATATATTCATATTCATATGAAACCACAAACAACCCAGAATAGCCAAAGGGATCCTGAAAGAGAAAAAATCAAGCAAGAGACATCACAAGAGTTGATTTCAAAGCACACTACAAAGTGAAAATAATTAAAATATCATGGTACTGGCACAAAAACTGACACATAAATTGATGGAACTGGGGCTGGCATGGTGGCATAGCAGGTAAAACCATTGCCTGCAGTGCCAGCATCCCATATGGGCACAGGTTCAAATCTCTGCTGCTCTACTTCAATCCAGCTCTCTGCTATGGCCTGGGAAAGCAGTAGAAGATGGTCCAAGTCCTTGGGACCCTCCACCTGAGTGGGAGACCTGGAAGAAGGTCCTGGCTCCTGGCTTTGGATCGGCCCAGCTCTGGCCTTTGCAGCCATTTGGAGAGTGAACCAGCGGGTGGAAGATCTCTTTCTCTCTCTTCCTCTGCCTCTCTGTAACTTTGCCTTTCAAATAAACAAATAAATCTTTAAAACATGAAATGAAATAAATTAATGGAACAGAAAAGAGAATCCAGAAATCGATCTACATGTATAGAACCAACTGATTTTTGACAAAGTTGCTAAAAACACACATTAGACAAAGAACAGACTTTTCAATCAATGGTACTGACAAAACCAGACATACACATGTAGAAGAATGAAATTAGATCATTACTTTTACCATAATTAAAAATTAATTTATCAAAGATCTAAATGTATGAATTAAAACTACAATGATACAGCAATCTCACTAGTGGGTATATGGACTTCATTCTTTGTTATGAATGAACAGTTTTCCATTGTGTATATATATATGGAGGGAATTGGAGGACATTAAGTTAAATAAAATAAGCCAAACACACAAAGACAAATGCTGGATATTCTCCCTCATACATGAGAGCTTGAAAAAAAATACTCAATCTGAACACACAATGGTGATTACCACAGGATAGAAGGTAAGGCAGGGAAATAGAGGGAATTCATCAAAATTTGTAAATCATTTATGTTGTTTCAATCAATTGTAGAGTAATAGAATAGAGAATTATCATTTAATTTAAAATAGATGTTAACACCTAGAGCCTTATGCCCAGACATAAAAGAAAAATTTTAATATCTTTTAAAAGACAGAATTAAGATAGAGGAACTACTGAAATATTTTGAACCATAAAATTATTTTACAATTGAATTTGTAAAATCCTATATGGGGGCCAGCGCCGTGGCTCAACAGGCTAATCCTCCGCCTTGTGGCGCCGGCACACCGGGTTCTAGTCCCGGTTGGGGTGCCGGATTCTGTCCCGGTTGCCCCTCTTCCAGGCCAGCTCTCTGCTGTGGCCAGGGAGTGCAGTGGAGAATGGCCCAAGTGCTTGGGCCCTGCACCCCATGGGAGACCAGGAAAAGTACCTGGCTCCTGCCATCGGATCAGTGCGGTGTGCCGGCCGCAGTGTGCCGGCCGCGGCGGCCATTGGAGGGTGAACCAACGGCAAAGGAAGACATTTCTGTCTGTCTCTCTCTCTCTCTCACTGTCCATTCTGCCTGTCAAAAAAAAAAAAAAATCCTATATGGGGTTTTGATAGGATACTGAGGATACTGATACAAACATTTAATTTCAAAGAGAAAAGAATGATGTAAAAAGAACTTGTTTATTGTTAATATTTAAATACCATCCTCCAGGCTTGACAGGCATGTGGGTGGGAGCAAAATGTGGGTTCCAGGACCCTACCAGGCAGCTGTGGGGCCTTCCTCAGCGCCCACCACGCTGCATTCCTATGAAGACACGGCGGCCATCCACAGTGAGTAGAGAGATGAGGGAGAGCCCGTTGCTTGTTTGGGTGCTACAGTGCTGAATCGGAACCTTCTCCAAGGCATCTAAAGTCCGATTTCCTTCTTCAGAGACAACATTGTTGGTGAGCGTCAGAAGCCATGGTGCTTAGGACTCAGGCAGCAGGCCCTGCTGCTCTGTCATCTTTAAAAATCAAGAGAATAACCTCAGGCAAGCCTTTCCAGAGACCCCCGTTGTAAAAATAGATCAGCACAGTGAACTCATGGAAATTATACCATGAGGACAACACACCGGACCTTGAGGAAAAATCTGTATATTGGTTGAAAATGATAATGGTAACCCTTGATTCAGTTTACACTTTGAAAAGTTTGATGTTTTGTAGAGTGCCAGTCATGCTCACTCCAACTTACCCCTAATGGTAGAGTTAGAAATGTGCCAGGGGATTCCAATTCAACCCCATCAAGGTGGCATGTACCAATGCCATCTCACTAGTCCAAGTGATCAGTTTCAGTTAATAACTGATCAAAAGATAGGATTAAGAGTCAAAGGGATCACATAAACAAGACTAGTGTCTGCTAATACTGACTGATAGAATTAAAAAGGAGAGAACAATCCAACATGGGAAGCAGGATACACAGCAGACTCAGAATGCCAGATGTCCTAAACAGCACTCTGGCCTCAGAATCAGCCCTTAAGGTATTCGGATCGGCTAAAAATCCCACGAAAGTTTCTCAGGCATGGAAAGCCAAGACACTGCAGCAAGAAAAAATAACCTAAATGAAAGATCTCTGTGAGATTCCCAGTTGAAAGAACGGGCCATCAAAGAAGGAGGTACCTTCCTCTGAAAGGAAGGTATGACTTGGCCTTGTCTAAAAAAAGTCAGTTTGTTAACTCAAGAGGCTTCCATAGCCTTCACAGCTCATGACAAGGGCCTCAGGTGATTACTGACGTCATAAATAAGAGTGTCAATTGTTAAATCAAAGACAGGAGTCACTGTGCACCTACTCCCCATGTAGGATCTCTGTCCTTAATGTGTGATACTATGCAAATTAACGGTATAATTAGTACTCAAACAGTACTCTATACTTTGTGTGTCTGTGTGGGTGCAAACTGTTGAAATCTTTACTTAGTATATGCCAAGTTGATCTTCTGTATATAACGATAATTGAAAATGAATCTTGATGAAGAACGGGATGGGAGAGGGAGTGGGAGATGGGATGGTTGCAGGTGGGAGGGAGGTTATTGTGGCAAAAGCCACTATAACCCCAAAGTTGTACTTTTGAAATTTATATTTATTAACTAAAAGTTTTTTAAAAAGTGCCAGTAATTATTTTTGCAGCAAATTATGCATGTCATGTAGTACCTCAGTGTTACCTGCTTTTGACAAATAGAGGGGGCCGGTGCCTTGGCACAGCGGATAAAGCCGCTGCCTGCAGTGCTGGCATCCTCTAGGGGCCCAGGGTTCAAGTCTAGTTGTTCCACTTCCAATCCAGCTCTCTGCTAAGGCCTGGGAAAGCAGTAGACAATGGCCTAAGTCCTTGGGCCCCTGTACTCATGTAGGAGACCCAGAAGAAGCTCCTGGCTCCTGGCTGTGGATTGGCCCAGTTCCAGCCATTGCAGCCATCTGGTGAGTGAACCAGAGGATGGAAGATCTCCTTCTCTGAGTCTCTGCCTCTGCCTCTCTGTAACTCTACCTTTCAGATAAATAAACAAATCTTAAAAAAACTAAAGTGTTGAATTTTCTCAGAGAATTATTTATCCATTCAAAAAATAAATACCATGATATGTAGATTCAAATGTACATATTGAAAAGAAGTATAAATACTTTATATTTGCTAAACATTTTCTGTTTCAAAAAATTACTTGTTTTTTATGTTGTTGAGGATAGTTACAATAGCTACTTTAAAAATATTGTCTATTGGTTCCAACAACTGTTTAATCTTACAGTCTGGCTTGATTCAGTTTCTTTTCTCTTAAGAAAGTACTTTATCTTTGTTCTTCATGTGTCAGGCAACTTTGGATTCTATGCTGGACATTACGAACGTCATCTTTTGAAAATTCTGGCTTCTGTCATTTTTCTCCAAAGAATTCTATTGCTTTTATTTTAGCTCTGTTCTCTTGTCTGGGCTTAAACTCCAAGTTCTGTTTCTTGTCTGCCAACTCTGAACTCTGTTCAGATGTTCTTTGTACTTCGTTGCTACTTTAAGTCTTTCCCCTCGTATAGTTCAAGAGTAAGAGACATGGTAGACCGCACTGGGGAATCCTCTCTGATTCTTTACCTTCCAAAAATGTTCCACTGTCATTTGTGTTTAGAGTTTCCTGACTTCCCAGGCCTGAAGGGTTGAAATGTTTGCTGTATGTGCTGTTCCCACATACACACTGTAAGTAGTCTCAGAATGAAAGCTCTAGAGACAGGACCTACGTGTTCCTGTCACACAGGACGTATTTGCGCCATAGCCTCTCCTCCTCGAGCACGTGTGAACACCAGGGTCTGTATGCTTCTTGCGTCCATGTTCTGCAGGGGGTGGAAGGAGAATGGGATTCAGTGGAGCCTTAGTTCCTCTATCTGCTGGCAGAATCCAACTTTTTAAAAATTGTATTTATTTAATTTTTATTTGAATGGCAGGGAGACAGTGAAAGACAGAGATCTGCCATCTGCTGGTTCACTTCCCAAATGCCTACAACAGCCAGGGCTTAGCCAGGCTGCAGCCAGGAGTTCGGCACTGCTTTGAATTCTTCCACGTGTATGGCAGGAGCCCCAGTATGACCCATGACCTGCTGCTTCACGGTGTGTGTATTAGCAGGAAGCTGGATTAGAAGCAGAGCCACGACTCAAACCAAGCACTCGGACATAGGATGCAGGAGTCCCAAGCAGCATTCCAACGATTATGCCAAATGCCTTCCCTGTAATTTTGCTTTATGATGTCAACATTTATGACTAACTTTAATGTATGAGAATTACATAAAAAATTTTGTTTTCAAAACGACCTCAGGGGAGCTGTGTCAGAAAAGTCTCCTGTGCATTTCAGATCCTGACAGCTTCATGTGACTCTGGCTTCAGCCACCAGCAGGACCACTAGCTCTGCCTGTGTTCTCATTAATTTCATGCAGGTAAAATCTAACAGTGCATCATTTGTGCCTGTACTAGGAGCCTGTGGCCTCCTATCTTGTGTACAATAAGGCATGGGATGCTGTAGACTCAACATGGAGCCCGCATGTGTGCGATCTAGATTTGGGGGAAGTCAATAATCTATGGAGTGGAGCTTTGACATGCTTGAGATGGATGCCTGTTGATGTACTTTCTTTCTCGCCTAGGAAGAACCACCCTGCAATGTGGTCATCTGGCTTTGCAGAATTGGTCCAGAAGAAGCAGTTGGTCATACTCAGTGGGCGGCAACCAGCTATAGAATTTTTGTGTTGGTTTCCTCCTTCCCTGGCTCACATTCCTTTACCCTCACCCTTTTCCACCGTTTTCCCCAAAAATGGCACCTAGTAGTAGTAGTTCAGAGCCCTTTGCCCCAGGCTCTGTTTTCTGCAGAACTGAGCTTAATAGAGAAGTACCATATGATGCTCTGGGGCTGGTGCTGTGGCATAGTAGGTTAAGCTTCCACCTGCAGTGCCAGCATCCCATAGAGGTGCCAGTTCATGTCCCCACTGCCCCTCTTCCAATCCAGCTCTCTGCTAATGGCCTCGGATCACAGTAGAAGATGGCAAAAGTGCTTGGGCCCCTGACCCATGTGGGAGACCCAGAAGATTTCCTGGCTCCTGGCTTCTGATTGGCTCAGCTTCAGCCACTATGGCCATTTGGGGAGTGAACCAGCAGATGGAGAATCTCTCTCTGTCTGTCCCTCTCTCTGTAACTCTGCCTCTCAAATAAATAAATAAATCTTTTTTAAAAAATGCCACTTTAGTCCTATGGACACAGATTGAATGATGCACTTACTACAGCTGATTCCTGGTCATCTGAATTCTCCCAGCCACTCTAAGCAGCATGGGCTCAGCCTTCTGTCAAAACTCATCAAGTTTCAATGACAGAGTTTGTTCATCAGGAGAAATTGAATATCTTACCTGTGACTGTGCAGGAAATAGGAAATCTTACAGACCCAGGATTGCTACAATGACTACTTCCTAAAGAAACACGAGACACTTCAACTTGGACTCCTCATTCTTATTTTTCTTTTGCAAGTGTTCGCCTTCTATCTTACTTTTGGGACCAAGGAGAAAGTATCTGTGATAAATATACAACAAAAAGGCAGCTGGCATCCAAATTGTACATGTCCCATCAAACAAGCTCTTCTTAATCTGTTAGCAATCTTTTGCTCTTAGTCAAGTGAGTCTCAACAGCAACAGTCAGCTCTCATGATGACAAAGGAAAGCAGAACCAATAAAGACACATTTAAGGGAAGCAAATTGTATATCAGTATGAGGAAGAAACTTTCTTAGAATTGGTGGAGTTAAACTAAGAGAGCTGAGAGAATAAGCACCCTAGTGGATAGCCACAGCCCTGTCTCTGGAAGAATCAAAGGAGAGGATGCCTGCACTATTGAACCTCCAGAATTTCTGATTCAATGCTTGATGGTTGCATGAGAATTTGTATTTCAAACAAGTTCACAACTGGTGCTAGTAATAATGTAACAATAATGTTGGCTGAAGGACCACACTTTGAGAGCCAGAGGGATGCTCTGAAAAGATAATCCCAAGATTGAGGAGAAAGACAGTGTATTGGTTAAGAGAGTCAAAGATTTAATCAGATTAGACCTGGATTTGAATCTGTTTGGCTGTG
The DNA here is from genome assembly GCA_949820135.1 of Sylvilagus floridanus. Classification (NCBI taxonomy): domain Eukaryota; kingdom Metazoa; phylum Chordata; class Mammalia; order Lagomorpha; family Leporidae; genus Sylvilagus; species Sylvilagus floridanus. The sequence continues at coordinate 130,429,541 of OX463225.1, forward strand.
TACTAGCTTTGGGACTTGAGGCAAACCATTACATCCCTAACCTGGCTTTCTCATCTGAATAACTAGAATAGCAATATGACATCCCAATATCTCTAAAGCAAAGTAGCCATTAACATTACCCTTCATCATCTGTGGGGAGCCATAGCTCACCCTGCTTTGTAGCTACCATTACCATCTGGCTGCTGTCACCAAAGGAGTAAAGTCCCATTTCCTTCCAGCTAACAACACCTGTTTCCAAAGCAGAAGGAGGACCATCAATCCACAGCAATAACCTATACATACCCCATATGTCAAGAAACAATATTGGGCACCATTTCTTTTCCCCAAAACTCTGTATCACCGTATAAACATCACCTCAACTAAAATAATCTGGAGTAAATGGAGTCTTCCCCTAATTTTGCCAATACTGTAATCAAATAATTGCCTCTCCACCAGGAAAAGTCAATATTTACCATAAAGGGGAATCATTGTATCCAAATGGAGTTTTCTAAAAATAAAGCACTATATTAGACTACCACACACAAACCAAATTTTCCTTTGAAGGAAAAAATTCAATGAAATCATTCTCCTTTTGACCTCAGTGGACATTCCAAGCAGTTCTGGGAGCCTAAACCCATCTCTTCTGAGCAGAGGAAAATCTCCACAAATGAGATTGTTCAGTCAAATCCTTTGTGTTTCCTTGCCCACTTAGTCTCTGTTCCAGTCTTTCTAAACAGGAGATGTAAATTAGCAATTCATCCCCCCCAACCAGTCTCTCATCAGCAGAGTGTGGGCAATCCCGGATGAACTGAAACAGACGTTTGATTCACATTCTGGGCTTCAATAGCAGGAGCACTTGGATGGATAAGGCCTTAAGGGACAAAGAAAACAGAAATAGAAGGCAAACTCTGGCTCTGCAGGAAAGACCACCACCAAGCAACTACAGGTCAACTCCCACCCCCACTGTTTCTGGCTTGAGCACAAAAGTTGGCATTCTTTCTTCCCACAGAGCCCTCCCCACTCCCATGGGGTTCTCACACCATCTCCAAAACACTATCTCTACGGAGATGGAGAAGGTTCTAGGAACTCTGCATGGAGATTGACGCCTACTAGCTTCCAAAGTAATTCAGCTAGGAACAGGGAAATCTATTTACTAAATGCTCAATGAGCACTAACCACTTGTCAGACACGATGACAGGCATCTGTGATCCAAAGAGAAAACAACATCTGGCTGTGCTTCTGAAGCGCATTTGGTTCCCAGAGCCCTTAGTTGGGAAGCGGAAGGCTTCTGTGTGTCTTGTTAGGAGAAGACACGGGAAGCCTGAGAGGAGCCCTGGGGGTGCCACACAACTCTTGCTGATTTCCACAGAATGGAGATGAAACAGCAGGAACCAGCACTCCAGTCTCTCCCTCAGGACCTGAAGGGCAACAGTGACCAGGGGCTTCCTCCTCAGGTGGCACCCATCATGGCTCCTCCCACCCTCCACACCCCAGGGTCCTAGTCACCTGCCATGTCACAGCAAATCTGTGTGCAAATCTTTTTTCCAAATCACATTCCTGCTTCTCAGAGTGGACACTGGAGACCTGGGGATGAGGAGAACAGAATATCCCCCATTTGCTCAATACTGTGCACTTTATTGAAAGCTCCGGTGTCCAATATAAGAAGCATTTATGAAGCAGCTAACAAGGTGGGTAATCAAACTAGACCTCAAAATACCTCCCAGTTTTTTCAACATTTGAACATCACTATACAGTCTAGCTAACATTCATGTAGAAGGTAAAATTACGTTTGCAAACTACATGATTTGTATGTGCAAAAACAATCACAACTTTCTTTACACTTCTGTAACTCATTTTCTATTTCAGGCCCTGATTCTACCTCCTGACAGAGAACTTGATCTAGTCCCTGGAAGTCAAGCAGTAGTGACTTCAAATTGAAATATGGCCATTGCCATATTCCCCTCCCTGCTCTTCCTCACCCTTAGGGGTATTGACGTTCAGGGGGTTTTCATGGTATGATGACCAGGGACAAAAGGGACCTGTGGTAGCTGGAAGCTGTCCGTGCTGCCCTCAGTCTTTCTCAGGCAAGGGTCCCCAGCATTTGCTGTGAAGTCTGAGACTCTACTTGGTTTCCATCCCTTGGGCCAGCTGGGTCTCACTGTTTCTGCCTCTCGCGAGCCTCAAGGTATGAAAACCATCACTCAGCGACATCTGAGCCCGTCTAACCCCCCAGGAGGATCTCTGAGCCCTTTTCCTAATGGGCCATCCAGGCAGGTGGAGATTCAAGTGCTGCATCAGCCCATCCTCTACTGCACCTCCAGAGCACAGTAGCCACCTCCTTGAGCAAGGGGTGTCCTGGACTCTCAGATCCCAACCCCTCCCACTGTCTCAGCCCAGGGTGGAGAGGGACACTGATCTTACCTCTAAAGTCTCTTGTCCCCGCTTACTCCCTGTCTCCCCTCCCAGCCACACTTAACTAGTCTCTGGGGGTGAGGGATAGATCCTCTGGTGGCTCAACTCTTCTCTTAACAATCTGTTGTTCTAAACAGATTCTTAAAAGGCATTTGACTCTTACAAACTAAAATCTTGGCTCTTAAGACCACTGGTTCTGCTTAGATTTTGAGAATTCTCGGCCCTTGATTCCTAATGTCAAAAATGGACATAATTGTAATTATTTTTACAGAGGAATTACAAGAACAAAACTGCTGATTTGGGAAAACAAAAGTCAAGAATGTGACTCCTTTACTGTTTTGTAAAAAAATCAATACCCGATAGAATCATGCTATTACATGAGTAGAGAGTAGGTCCAGGGGTGGCAAAGCATTGCAAAAGCAAAGCAAGGCTCAATTATCTTCTCTAGATTTTATTGTCACAGTAGCTGAGTTCCCTGTTACTCACAGAATGGGAGATTATTGTCAGCCCCATTCTCCCTGTTAGAGCAGTCACCTGCTTAGAGGGCAATATCTTCCTTTAATAGTGACAACATTACCCAGAGAGCACAGGGCTGCCCTTGCTTCATTTGGGTTCCTGCTCCATGTCCCCTCTTCCATGAGCCCATCCATGACCCCTACATCCATCACCTTTACGTTTTTACTCCCTTTGCTTTTCTTCGTTGGTGTTGTCCCCATCTGACTTCCTTGTCTATTTGTCTTTCACAGGGTCTCTCCCCAACAGATACACCAAGAAAGTAAGCTCCATGAGAGATGAACTTCGGCTGCTTTCTTCAATGTTCCAGCAACTAGAACAGTGTCCTGCATGTAATAAACATGCAATATATGTTTGCTACAGAAAGCAAGAGGAGGAAGGCAGGCAGGCAGGCAGGCAGGAATGGAGTGAGAGAGGGAGGGAAGCGAGAAGCAAGCTGGCCATCGCCCTCCTTAGCCAGCGTCCCAAGCCTCCAAGGCCCCCAGCATGAGTAGGCACTGCCTCTTGAAACGCACCTCCTTGAAGCTTCTCAATGGCCTTCTTTCAAGAACCATGACTCGTGATCCTCCTCCCCCTTTCTCCTATTCCTGCAGCCGACTCAGCACACTTCTCAAAGCAGCTACCCTAGCTCTCCCCACAATGACTTTGTCAGAGTGGTGCACCCTCCTGCGAGAGCTCAGCCCTCCCTCAGAGGTCACCAGGTGCTACAGACCCCAAAAGCCTTTCTCTCCTCTGCCTCCCACAACCATGCAGAGAGACAAGGACAAGTGGAGCCAGGAGCCAGGGCCATCAGACCATGCACTTCACTTTCTCCAGGTGGGGCTGGCAATTTAGAGCCAGAGGAAGTAGAACCACAGTGCTCAACCACACACGGCCAGCCAGCAGCCTGCCAAGAGGCCAGTTCCTCCATGGGCCTCCCTTGCACACCACACTCCAGCTAATACCACACTTTCTTTAGTCTTCCATTCTCTCCCTCTAGGCTTTGTTGTATGTGGGGTATCATCACCCTAGAATGTCTTTCCCAACCCCATTTGCCTGGCAAATTTTCCTCCCTTGTAGGATTCAACCCAAATGTCAACGTTTGTGGCTCCTACCCCCTCCTAAGTCTGAACTGGCTCTCTGTCCTCCATTCTGCTTCATCAGTATTTATCATTCAGCTTTGTAACTACAATCTATCTCCTATTCTCATCAGGGAGCCTACTGAAAACCTAAGCCATATCTTTCTCCTATCTCTTCTGTACCTCCTGTCTCTAACCCAATCTGACACACAAAGTACAATGCATGTTTGGTTATTCATTTATCCATTCCATTATCAGGATGTTGGAATTGGAAGTGGAGCTGGGCCTTGAACCCAGGCACTCCAATATGAGATGCAGCAGTCTTAAGCAAAATCTTTTTTTAAAAGATTTATTTATTTTATTTGAAAGGCAGAATTACAGAGAGATAGAGGGGAGGGAGGGAGTGGGGGGAGAGAGAGAGAGAGAGAGAGAGGTCTTCCACCTGCTGGTTCACTTCCCAAATGGCCGAAATGGCTGGAACTGTGCTGATCTAAAGCCAGGAGCCAGGAGCTTCTTCCTAGTTTCCCACACTGGTGCAGGGGCCCTAGCACTTGGGCCATCCTCCACTGCCTTCCCAGGCCATAGCTGAGAGCTGTATTGAAAAAGGAGCAGCTGAACTCAAACCGGCACCCATATGGGATCCCGGTGCTGCGGGCGGCAGCTTTACCTGCTTTCTCTACAGCGCCAGCCCCTTAAGCAGCATCTTAGGCCCATCCCACCCTCCACCCACAGTGTACTTTGATCAACATCAACAGAGGGATGTGACTTTAGGAAGAAGGATCAGAAGAGGCAGGCAGAGGAGAGGATGAATGAATGAATGAGCAAGCTTACAAATAGAATGGGGCTGGGACCAGAAAGCAGCCTAGTCCCAGAAGCCCCTTTGTCTTGTGAGGGTTCTGTCACTGCTGAATCAGCTGTGAGTAGAGATTTAAGCCTGGATTTATTTACAGATGACAATGTAGCTTAATTTACCCAAAGATCCCCTTTCTAGTTGTTTGTCTTCACTGTCAGTGAGAAGGGGAGGACTGACATTCTGGAAAGACTGCAGAAATAAAAAGCAATTATTCCTGGGAGCACAAGGCATTGGAGCCCTGAGGATGACCTGGGGGACACCATTAAAAGACCTGTGGCACTCCCATTCAGTCTCTGGGGAGGCACAGGTGTAAACATCTAATGATGACACAATAGGGGAAGTGCAGTAACAGGGATGCGTGTCCAGGGCAGTAAAGCAAGACTGTATCTGCTGGGAAGCAGAGGGCACACAGCAGGAGTGGGCAGGGTGAGCTTCCAAGATAGGTTTTGAAGTGGGCCTTAAAGGGAAGATTTACAAAAGGGGAAGTGAGCAAGAAAGTTTGAAGCAGAGAGAAGGCATGCGAGGATGGAAGGGCAAGTGGTAGGGTGTGGTGGGGCAGGAAGGCACAAGAGGAGGAGGCTGGGCTGCCAACATATGCTAAGGCCACAGTGGAGTGTGTAGGACTCAACCTGTGACTCCTGAAGACACCCTGCAAAGGATCAGGAAGCTCAGATTCAAATTCAGAGGTAGCACCTGTACCAAACCGCAGTAAATGCCCTGCCCTGGAAGGTGGGGTCAGGGACAGCAGGGCACCTCATACTTCCAGGGCCACCCAAGTCTTAAAGAAAACAACCCTCTAGCAGGTGGGACATCTGGGAACTCAAAGAAAGCAGTTAAGGAAATGGAGCAGAAATCTGCCTCACTCAGGCCAATAAGAGATGAAAGGGATTGTGGGTTTGTATTAGATTCCACAGTACCCAGCCAATCAGCACTGATGGGGAGCAACACACTGGGAGAGGGGTGCTGCTGGGTGAGGACCCCGCTGTACCTCTTGTCCAGGTGCTGTCCTGCTCCTTGGGGCTTATGGAACATGCCACACCTCCCAGCAACAGGTGCAGTGGACAGTTAGAGCCTTTAGAAGCAAAGGCACTTCCTGGTCACCTAAGAACCCAGTACACACCCTGTGGAGATGGCATCTGTACTCTCCAGGGGAGGGAGGAATGGACTCCATTGTCATTCCAAGTGTTCTGACATGAAGACGTCCTTGTGAGTCCCAAGCCCAGCCCTTTCCTGAGTGAGAGAACATGATGAATGCAGGCAAACAGCAGATAAAAGACCAGTCCCAAATACTAAGTAGTAAGGGCCAGCATGCACCAAGTGCTTTCTCTGAGCCAGAGTATAACTGCACACACACACACACACACTCACACACACACAGAGAGAGAGAGAGAGAGAGAGAGATTATCTACCAGCTTGTACTTCTATCATACAAACAAGACAAGCCTTGATTTTCAAGTCACCCTTGATTTTGTCCAAGGCACCATGCACTGCACTCAGTTGGAATCCTGACTTCTGCACCTGTGTGTGGGGGGACATGGGAGAAGAGGTGACTGGAAAAAGCTTCCATCCTGCAGGATTAAGTCTTCTTGTCTGTAAGACCTGCTGACGTATTTCTAAGCACAGAGCCTGACAAATGGCCACAAACCCCTCCTTAGAGTAAGCACTTGGGAATGAGTTTGGGGAAGTGTCTACACAGTTGAGCTCACCTATTCTCAGATGCTCATTGGCTCACCCACACATAGATCACGGGGAAGGCAGGGGACAGGTGTGTATGCAACTGTTGGCCCTGCCCTGCCAGCTGCCTTGGACTCATTGATCTACTTCCTCATGGAGTTTCCCGTGTTATAAATATGTCCTTTCCCCACAAACCCTTCCCACCACAACCCCACCTATCCCTCACAGTTCTCAGTGTCCTCACGGTCCAGCCTTAGAGTCCCTGAATGCTCTCACCCCCACCCCCATCTCCATCTCCACCCAGGTGCAGCCTGAATTGCTTCTCTAATTAGAACTCAGCTCTCTGGGCTCTTGCACACAGCTCACTTCCCACTCTGCCTTGGCTCCTCCTCAATGTCACAGCACCCTTTGGAACCAGCTGGGTGGTGCAGGAAGTAGAAGCAGTCTGAACCAAAGGAGAGAGAAAAAAATGGAAACAAAGAGAAGAGAGGGGAAAAGTGTATGAAAGAGCAGCTAAGAGAAGGCAAGTGAAGAGGACAAAGCTTGGGTAGTGGGAAATTGAAGGGCAGTAAGGACAGAGAAGAGAGCTGTGGGGGCTAAGCTGGGCCAACCCAGCATGGAGAGGGTAGGCTGGAGAAAGATTAGGAGTGGAAACTGCAGAGATCTGCACTCGTCCTGGGCCAGGGTCTGTCAAATCTTAGTGTGAGTAAAATCTCAGAGGACACTTGTTGATGTACTGACTCTTAAACCCCTGTTCCCAGTTTCTAATTCCTTTGGTCTAGATGGAGTGTGTGGTTTGCATCTAATTTGAACAAGCAGCCCAGGATCTCCAGATCGAGGTGTTGGGAAACCCCACCCTCCATTCTTAGAAAGACACCCTGTGTCACATCAAACTTGGAGGCAATTACTCTTGGATTTTGAAAGTCTAAATACCCTGCTTTGGGACTCAATTCTCTTGGGCCATGATACAGAGGGTAGGTAGGTTCCAGGGTGGGGGCGGGGAGTGTCTGGTTCTGCTCCTCATGCACCTGCCGGAGCCTGGGAGAATGGCAGGGGTTCTGCGAGTGGCCGTGATGTTGAAGTTTTGGTTAGAAGCTCTCCAAGAACTCTCATCTACAAGAATCCCACAGTCTCCTGGAAGGTGATCTCCATCTTGGCCTAAATGGGTAGATGCTTGAATTTTGAGGCCAGGACCTGACCAAATGTTCATCCTCTATCTGTGCATGTTAGATTAAAAATAAAAAAGAGAGAGGTTTTAAGAACTGATTCTGGGCTTTGTGACATACTATAAAGTTCATTTTAATATGTTTAATATATGTACAGTTTTTAACTCACATATTCCTTTTTGAGTATTACAAATTCCTTACTAGAAAAATTAGTTTGTCAGTGTTATATTTGATAGAAATAAGTTAACTCTTGGAAAGCCAAAGCTTTGATTCTCTCATCTTCAGTTGGATTTTCCCTAAACTATCAGGCTCTCATTTCTGCCTTGGAAAAAGGAGTTCACTAGATTAACTCTTTGATCTTACTTGAAAAGTTCAGGAATAAGCAGGCCACACAGCAGATTCATAGAATGACAAATGCCCTAAACAGCACTCTGGCCTCAGAATCAGCCCTTAAGGCATTAGAATCTGGCTGAAAATCACAGGAGAGCATTTCAGGCATGGAAAGCCAAGACATTGTGGCAAAAAAAAAATGGCCTACATGAAAGATCTCTGTGAGTGAGATCCCAGTGGAAAGAAGGGGCCATCAAAGAATGAGGTAGCTTTCTCTGAGGGAGGAGAGAACTTCCACTTTGATTAAAGCACTGTCTAAATACTGTCAGAGTTTGTGGACTCAAAAGGGTTCCATAGCCTTGGCAGCTCATGACAAAAGCCTTGGGTGATCACTGATGTCATAAATAAGAGTGTCAATTGTTAAATCAACAACAGCAGTCACTGTGCACTTGTTCCCCATGTAGGGCCTCTGTCCTTAATGAGTTGTACTATGAGAATTAATGGTAAAACTAATCTTCAAACAGTACTTTATATTTTGTGTGTCTTTGTGGGTTCAACCTATTGAAATCTTTACTTAGTATAGAGTTGATCTTCAGTATATAAAGATAATTAAAAATGGATCATAATGATGAATGGGATGGGAGAGGGAGTAGGAGGTGGGATAGTTTGAGGGTGGAAGGGCAGGTATGGGGGAAAGAACTGCTATATTCCAAAAGATGTACTTATCAAATTTACATTTATTAAATAAAAGATTTCTTTTAAAAAAATAAAAAGAAAACCCCAGGAATGGTCTTGCTCATCTCACTTCTGCACCCTCCATGGACGTGTCTTCCATCACACTTAGCCTTCCTCTGTGTTATTAACATTCGTCCTTCCATCTTCTGCTCCCTTGCCTTTGTGCTTACCTAAATCTTCTCATTGACCAAAAGTCCAAGGGCCAATGTTATCTTTCACATCCCTTTATCCCACAAAGGGTCCTTAGAAGCACTCAACAAGTGTTAATTGCAAAAATGGATAATTCTGTTTCCCCCTATAGGGGTTGGATGATCCTCCTTATAGTTAGAAATTCATTTGATGGTAATACTTTATTTCCCATAGTTATAATTATTCTAATGAATTATTATACCCATGTTATCATATTGCTTCAAGAACAAACAAATAATAAAAACTATTATTACCAGCAAATGCTAGGGCACTTGAAGGTTAACTTGTGCCAGCAGATCAACCCTAAGAACTATGAGAAGTCCTTGGCTTGGTTTTCAAGGTCACTAATAATCTCTGTCTATCCTCTCTGCCAAATACTATGTCTCACTAGTTCCCAACATGCTTGATCTGCCCCCAGCAGGTACTTCTGTCCCAATGCTTCATGCATGACCCTACCTCTTTGCTTTTTCTCACATGGATCACCAGTATTTGGAGTGCTCTCTTACCTCTCTCCCATTTCTCCTAATCCCACTCAACTTGAAATGTGCACTTTTCATCTCATCATTTCCATGAAGCCCACCTCCACTGCTGTGGTCCACACTGAGCCCTCCTCCACAGTATTATCATTTTCTGTATGGTATAGTGTGGCACTTTATTTACACCTCATTTCCATATATTGATTTTCACAATATCTAGATGTCATTCTTCTACGAATGAGTTACAGACTTGGAAGGAAATGTCTGGGTCAAGACCAGCTACATGCCTGCCTCACCTATAGTCCCCCTTTTATATATATATATATATATATATAAAGCTTTTATTTAAAAAATATAAATTTCCAAAGTACAGCTTATGGATTACAATGGCTCCCCCACACACAACTTCCCTCCCTCCCGCTACCCTCCCCTCTCCCGCTCCCTCTCCCCTTCTGTTCACATCAAGATTCATTTTCAATTCTCTTTATACACAGAAGATCAGTTTAGTACTTATTACGTAAAGATTTCAACAGTTTGCCCCCTTTAAAGAGAATTTAGACTGGCCACAGCCCCAAGGAGCAGCCACATGGGGTTCTGCAGTCATTCCTTGGGACTGTCATAACAAAGTATAATACAGCAGAAGTGCACTTCTCTTAATTCTGGAGTCAAAGATCTCGAAGTCCAAGAGCAAGGTGTCAGCAGGGCGAGTTTCCTCTGAAGCCTGTCTCCTTGCCTTGCAGATGGCTACTTGTGTCCTTACATAGGGTTTTTGTTATTTCTTCCTTTTTTGTGGCCTTTAAAATTTTTCCCCAGAAACCTTTTATTTAAGGAATATGAACTTCATACATTCCATAATTACAACTTGAAGAACATGGTGACTCTTCCCATCATACCCATCCTACCACTCCTCTTCCTCCTCCCTCTCCTATTCCCATTCTTATTTTTTACCAAGATCTATTTTCAAAAACTTTGTACACATATGATTAACTCTATGTTAAGAGTTCAACAAATAGTACAAAAAAAAAAAAAAACTGTTCCTCAACAGTCAAGACAAGGGCTGTTCAAACTTATTGCTTCTCAAAGTGTCAATTTCTCTCTGCACCATGCTGTATCTTATTCTATCCAAATTTCTTCTTCTTATAAAGACATCAGGCAGAGTAGATGAGGGTCTACCCAAACAACCTCATTTTCCCTTAACCTCTTCTTTCAGACCCTATCTCCAAATACAGTCATGCCCTGAAGTGCTGGGAGTTGGGGCTTCAACAAACGAGAGAGATGGGGATACAATTCAAATCAAAATAGTTCAGCGTCCTCTTATAGGAGAAGAAGCAAAAGCAGATGAGCCCCATTTAGCTAGTAGTCCACCAAGTGGCTCGTTTTGGAAACTCCATCCAGTGAAGTACGTGGTAATTAGCCAGATCATTCATACTCTTTCTTGAGAACTTAAAACAGAAAATATATAGAAAATTGGCCCATTGTCCACAGAGGGAAAGCTATTGAAATATCAACACTGCTATTCTCAGTCTCTTTCCTCCTATTTGTACCATTTGTAACATGGTGTTCATTGAATCTGACTTTGGAATAGACAAGTTCTACCTGCAGTATTAATTTTTAAGCCCTTTTTTTCCTTTTTTTAAGATTTGTTTATTTATTTGACAGTCGGAGTTACACAGAGAGAGGAGAGGCAGAGAGAGAGAGAGAGAGGTCTTCCATCTGTGAGTTCACTCCCCAGTTGGCCACAACAGCTGGAGCTGCGCCGATCCGAAGCCAGGAGCCAGGAGCTTCTTCCAGGTCTCCCACGCATGTGCAGGGGCCCAAGGACTTGGGCCATCTTCTACTGCTTTTCCAGGCCATAGCAGAGAGCTGGATCGGAAGTGGAGCAGCTGGGACTCGAACCAGCGCCCATGTGGGACGGCAGCACTTCAGGCCAGAGCTTTAACCCACTGTGCCACAGCGCCGGCCCCTCCAAGCACTTTTTTTTTTTTTTTTGACAGGCAGAGTGGACAGTGAGAGAGAGAGAGACAGAGAGAAAGGTCTTCCTTTAACGTTTGTTCACCCTCCAATGGCCACTGCGGCAGGCGCACCACACTGATCCAAAGCCAGGAGCCAGGTGCTTCCTCCTGGTCTCCCATGGGGTGCAGGGCCCAAGGACCTGGGCCATCCTCCACTGCACTCCCTGGCCATAGCAGAGAGCTGGCCTGGAAGAGGGGCAACCGGGACAGAATCCGGTGCCCCGACCAGGACTAAACCCGGGGTGCCAGCGCTGGCGCAAGGCAGAGGATTAGCCTATTGAGCTGCGGCGCCGGCCTCCAAGCACTTTTTAAACTCAGGCATCCACGGGCAATCTGCCTCATGTCCTGAACACCTAGTTCCTTGCTTCCAGTTTACCAGCAATGAGAGATCTCCCACATCCACCTTTTTTTAATATACTTATATTTTTTAATTTTATTTAAGTCATACAGGTTTCATGTGTTTCATATATACAGACATGGGTCACATTTGGCTTTAAAAGTTTGGAGGCAATGGGAACAGAATAACTTCAGAAGCAAGAATTAGAACTTCCCAGTGAGACACAGACTCTATTCACTGTTCCAGTTTCTAATGCTGTGCTACAAACCACCCTATACTTAGCAACAAAAACAAAGCAAAGCAAATTTTACTATATCCCAACATTCTGCGGGTTAGGGATTCAGAAAAGGACAACTTATCTCTACGCTACAATCTAGGCTCTCAACTCAGAAGACCGGAAGCTTGGGGACTACTTGATAGCCAGGGATTGGAGTCCTCTGAAGGTTTAGTCACTCACACATCTTGTGGGGATCATCTGAGGCAGTCAACCTGAATACCAACACATGGCCTCTCCATGGGGCTGCGTGGGCATCCCAAGAGAACCAGATGGAATGATGCAACACCATTTACTCCCTTCTGCTGTGGGCTCATGTCTGCCCAATTTCAAGGAAAGAGAATCTAGACCCTGTCCCTTAATGAAAGAAGTGTAAGATCACATTGGGCAAAGATATGGAATACTGTTTTGTTGATCTTTGGAAAGCACAATTGCCAGAATCTATAGTACTGCATACCACCTTCAGTACAGTAGCTATAGTACTTCATAGCAGCTTCACCCGAAAAATACACTCACCTCCTCTTCCAAGATCTGTATGTCCCATCGCCTTATGACACCAGTTCAAGTCATTTAAATCAGGTCCAAGTATATATGAGTTTGTCGGGTACAGCAATTTGAGTTCCATTCCTCCAATCTAAATGCCAGTGAACTAAAGTTATTGTTCCTACACACCCAATTATACAGTGGTTGGATATAACCACAGCTCAAAATGGGAGAAACAAATTGCACATGGCAATGCCCACATACGATTCTGAAATTGAGCTGAGTCTATGTTGCCCAATTTTTTTATTAAGGCTCAAGTTTGCTGCCCATTCCCCATCCCATGGCTCTACCTTCAGGGTTCTTGGCTCTGCCCTCTGAGTCATCATTCCTTCCAACAGGAATGGCCTGAGTTTGCAGCTAAGTAGTTTTCTCAACCAGCTTCCTGGGTGATGTACTTGAGGGGCCCAGGGGTGTCCTTTCATTTGTGTGCAAGCTGGTACAATCATTTTAAAAACTTTGTCAGGCCGGCGCCGTGGCTCACTAGGCTAATCCTCAGCCTTGCAGCGCCGGCACCTCAGGTTCTAGTCCCGGTTGGGGCGCCGGATTCTGTCCTGGTTGCCCCGCTTCCAGGCCAGCTCTCTGCTGCGGCCAGGGAGTGCAGTGGAGGATGGCCCAAGTGCTTGGGCCCTGCACCCCATGGGAGACCAGGAGAAGCACCTGGCTCCTGGCTTCGGATCAGTGTGGTGCGCCTGCCGCAGTGGCCATTGGAGGGTGAACCAACGTTAAAGGAAGACCTTTCTCTCTGTCTCTCTCTCTCACTATACACTCTGCCAGTCAAAAAAAAAATCTTTGTCAGGACTGGCATATTGGCATAGCAGGTAATGTTCCTATATGCTACACTGGCATCGCATATGGGCACCAGTTTGAGTCCCAGCTGTTCCACTTCTGATCCAGCTCTCTGCTAATGGTCTGGGAAAAGCAGCGAAAGACAAGCTACCCATGTGGGAGAATAGGATGAAGCTCTTGGCTCCTGGTTTTGGCCTGCCCCAGCCCTGGCCAATATGGTAATTTTGGGAGTGAACCAGCAGATGGAAGATCTCTCTGTCTCTCCCTCTCTCTCTGTAATGCTGACTTTCAAATAGGTAAATCTTTAAAAAAAAAAAAAAACACTGTTAAATTGGTTCCATCAGACAAAAAGCCACAGGACGCATCTCCTTGAGATAGGCTTTTCTCTACCTTGGGCTCTCACTGAGGCAGCTATGGTACAATGCCTTATAGATTCTTATAAGCCCTTTAGTTAAACAGAGAAGGCGGTCAGATTTTAATAGCCTCTCTGCAGTGACAAGCATGAATCTTAGAAGAACAGTGAGATGGGGAAGCTAAGTCTGCCATTTCCACAGTCAAAAGGACAAAGGAGGGCTGGGAGTGGTTATTTCTACTGGTACTGGCTGGAGTGAAAGCCAAAGTCAGACCTTCTGGGGAAAAGTTTCACCAAGTTAGACCCACAGGACTCATATCATTAAGCTCAAGTTATGAGCTAATGAAGACAACCAAGCACACCAGAAGTCACTAGTGATAGATTTAGACAACTCTACTGAAGAATTACAAATGTTGGACTTGTCAGAGAAAGAAGACAGAATTGACCTGAATGAAATAGTGGTCGCAAAAATAAAAATGAGCATACAAGGAACCACCAGTAGAGATCAAAATATCACTCTACAAATTGCTTGTTAATTTCAAATAGGAAAGGAGAAAAGAAATCTGTAAAGGAAAAATTTGGTAGATATTAACATCACTACAAAGTAAATAGCATCAAATGCCAGTGTCCCCTTCAGAGTGCCTGGTTCAATACCCAGATCCAGCTCTTGGCTCCAGCTTCCTGCTAATGCAGACCCTGTGAGGCAGGGTTGATGGCTCCAGTGACTGGGTTCTACACCTACCTGGGAAACATGGGTTGAGTTCCTGGATCCTAACTTCAGCACAGATCCAGCTATTGTGGACACTTGGGGAATGATCCAGCAGATGCAACACATCCCGTCTCTTCCTCTTCACCACGTCTCCATCCCTTGCCCCTCCTCCATCTTTCAAATAAAGTGAACATATCAAGACAAGTCATTACATTTGAATTAGCCTTCTGTATTACACAAAATTGTGTTTTCAGTGTTAGATTTTCTGAATGTGATAATTGAATTGTTACATTTGAGAATCTCCATGCTCTCCAAAGTTATATGCTAAAGATATTTAGGGAAATATTAATTGAACTCTTTGTAAAATGAACTCTTAAATGGTTCACCATATGTGTGTGTGTGTGTGTGTGTATAACTATGCAAATGGATTTAAAAAAAAGAGGGGCATGAAACCAAATATTAACAATTGGTCAATAGATGGTATTCATTGGACTCTGTTGGTTTTAATTTTCTAAAAAAAATTAAAAGTTGAGGAAAATATTAACTACAAAGAAAAAACAAAGTCTCATATTAATTACAATATCAACACTCCCACGTTTATGTGAGGGCCATTCCTTCCTGTAAAAAGCAAAGCTCTTTATTACCCACTTTTAGGCAAGACACAGTGCGAAGAGGACCCTTCCTCAAGACCAAGAAGAGAGGTGTGAAATGAAGGGCTGAAGAAGCAGAAATCAGGAAGCCAGAGCTTCAGACACCCATCACCACACTTCCATTACTTCCCCACCCTCATAAGAATATCTCCTCCACAGGGCTGGAGTGGTGACGCAGCAGGGTAATTCACTCCTGTAATGCTGGCATTCCATATGAGTACTGGTCCAAGTCCCGTCTTCTCCACTCCTGACCTAGTTCCCTGCTAATGTGCCTGGGAAAGCAGGGAAGATGGTCTGAGGACCTGGATCCTTGTTACTCACATGGATTTCCATGCTCTTGACTTGGCCTAGCTCAGCACAGCCCTGGCTATTACAGGCTTTTGCGGAGTGAACCAACAGATGGGAGATCTCTCCCTCTCATTCTGTAACTCTGCCTTTCAAATAAAAATATTTTTTCAATGAAGCAGAAAGCAGAGGAGAAGGTGGTCTTAGTCAGTCCACTGTGCAGCCAAAAGAGTGCTTGGGGCTGTGATGCTAGTGGTTTAAAAAAATAAACACCTGCATGGCCTTGAGTAGACACAGGATTTTTAGAGACAAAGACGATTATTTTCTTCTGCCCTCTTACAGGTGAACCAGTTTGGCTTCCCAGATTCAAAACTCATGCTTGAGCCTTTCTCTGTTTGCTTCTTTGGGGCAAAGGTGACCCACTTTAAGTTCTGCTTTTGCAGCTCATGGTGGATGTGTGATGTTACGTGTAAAACACTAAGTAGCACTTTCAGAGAAATCTGTTTTCTGGTTAGCCTCAAATGACTTGTCCTGGAAGAGATGCTGTCGTAGGAAACAGGGGCATGTGCTGTGATTTTGTAACTCAAAGATCTTGTCAGAAACCAGTTATAGACTGCCAAAATGTTTCCTGCAATACTCACTGCACTCCTACTAAGAAAACTACAGTGAGTCCCTACACAGAGCCAAGAAAGCTGAGCTGCTGGAGAATTCTCTGACACAGGGAGATGCGATTTTATGTGTTAATATATTATATAAGGTGGACAGGGTAGTTCTTACTCTGCTTCTGCATGGGGATAATGGTTGAGGTTAATTAGTGACTTTTCATATGAGTCAAAGAGGAAAAAATAAATGAAAGTTATATTTATCACTGCACATTAATTCTAACAGTAATTTTATTTTCATCTCCTACAGTATGCTAGATAGGCTTGGAGATGCAAAAATAAATAACACAGAGAACTTCTCTCCAGTTACTTATAGCAGAGTGTAGAGGAGCCTGCATGAAATCAGGACAGTAGGACCAGTCGAAAAGGAGAGAAAGACAAGCTAAGGAGAGAGAAGATACTGTTCGGCAGCATCTAGCAAGTCTGAGAAGAGAAAGGGTCAGCACCCAGCGACTAGAGAATGTACATCGTTTCTACAAAGGCAGAATGAAAGGAGAACAGGGTGTATTATTTTCTCAGTGCAACTCACAGCAGAGTCATGTTATAATTCTGAGTTTGCAGTGGACTATCTTGAGCCATAATGGATCTGACACCAGCAGAATCTCAGATGCTTCCAGAATAGAAGTCTTATATTAAAGGACACAAAACTAAATAATTTTAATTTATTAGGTTAATGATTTGTAGGAAAAATATTTAATTCGAGCTAAGTATTACTTCTCAAGTAAATTATCCTCTCTGGGTATATTCTTAAGTCTGGTGATTAATAACTACAAGGTAACATTTTAAATTAAATTTCTAGGATTTGTATGTTAAGTAAAATAAGCCAAGTCCAGAAAAAAATATGGAATGATCTCAGTTATATGTGAATCTAAAAACGTTGCACTCACAGAAACAGAGTAAAACGATGGTTTCCAAAGGATGTGTGTTGCAGAGATGGGAGATGTTAGAGGATGCAAAATTTCAGTTAGACAGAAGGAGTCAATTCAAGAGGCTTTCTGGGCATCATGGTGACCACAGTTAATAACAACACATTTAAAATTGCTAAGAGTAGATTCTAAGAGTTCTCGCCCCCCCCCCCACATACACATTCTACAATGTCTACACATATCAAACATCGTGTTGTACAACACAACTATATATAATTTGTACTTGTTAGTGAAATGAAAGGTAAATAAAACCTCCAACATTTTTAAAAACCACAACTCACCATGCGGGTAACACTTTAGGCAATGAATCACTTAAGTTTTTCCCAAATTTATAAGCATGAAGAGAAAACCTGAAGAATGAACTAGAGAAATACAAACATCCAGCTCAAAAGTCTTCTGCAGCAGGTTGACTATTTTAACCACATTTAGTAAATTTGATCTTCTCTCAGGCCCAAATTGCACAATGACCTGAAATCCAGGTCTGGAGCTAGAAGACCTGCAAGCCTGACAGGACATCTAGGTTAGAGTTGGCTTTGCTTGAAGCGAACAATGCCTTTGACTAGTGGGACACAGTTACATCAGCTGTTTCCCTAATGAAATCATTAGAATGAAGGAACTAGGAGTCTTGGGTACTAAATGTATTATAAAAATCCCTTCTTCTTGGTTCAAACTAAAGATAAAATGAAAAGAACCTGCAGGCAGGTAGGCAGCACGTCTGCCTGATTGTCTCACAAGGAGAAAGGGATAACTGGTGCTAATTAAATGTGCACCTTATTTCTAGTACTCCTGCATCGTCTTCCTTCCCATAGTGCTAATTAGTTCAGTAGCTTCTAGCAGCTTCCAAGTATCTTAAAGAGGTTTTTTTCTTTTTAGTCAGCTAACATGTAAAAAATACAACTTTGAAAAAAATTTTTAAGTTATACAGGTTTCATGTATTTCATATATACGAACTTAGGTACATAGTGATACTTCCCTCCTTCCTGCCCATGCTCCAACCCTTCTTCCCCCTCCCTCTCCCATTCCCACTCAAGTTTTACACAGATCTACTTTCAGTTTACTTAATAAGTAAAAAAGTTCAACAAATAGTATGAAAAAAAATACTGCTCCTCAACAGAAGAGACAAGGGCTGTGAACAACCACTGAATCTCAGTCCATTTCATCAATACATTACATTTTAGGTACTCTATTAGTTACCCTGATCAGGGAAAACATATTATATCTGTCTTTTTGAGACTGTCTTATTTCACTGAGTATAACGTTTCTAGTTGCATCCAGTTTGTTGCAAACTACAGGATCTCTTTTTTTTTCACAACTGAGTAGTACTCCATAGTGTGTATGTACCATAATTTCTTTTCCCAGTCGTCTTACATCAGCAAAGTTCATCAAAACCTTTTTTGTAAAAAGAATTTATTTATTTATTTGAGAGGTAGAGTTAAAGGCAGAGAGAGGGAGAGACAAAGAGAAAGGTCTTCCATCTGCAGGTTCACTCCCCAGATGACCATAACAGCCAGAGCTGAGCCAATCCAAAGCCAGGAGACAGAAACTTTTTCTGGGTCTTCCACATGGCTACAGGGGCCCAAGCACTTGGACCGTCTTCTGCTGCTTTCCCAACCATAGCAGAGAGATGGATGGGAAGAGGAGCAGCTGGGAAATGAACCAGTGCCTATTTAGGATGCTGGTGCCCCAAGCTGAGGCTTAACCCACTACTCCACAGCACCAGCCTTGCATCAAAACCTTTTAAGAGGGAGCTGAAAAGTAGGTTCCCCACTGAGAGATGACTCTTCCTTTTCTCTTCCTCAGATTCCTGAGTGTCAGAGCAAATAGACTAGCAGGTGTTCTTTGGATGGTTCTGGCCAAGCAGCTTCTGTCTTTGGTATTCCAACAATATATGTTAGTTTTGTCTAAGTCATCAATTTCTCTACTACTGAAAAGATCAAATTTAAGGTTCAAAACTTGTTAACATTCATTGTTATTAAGTTTACAGTGAGGCCAAACATAAGAAACCATATGCTACTACAGTATAGAACATTGATATGCAGCCTCTGGAGCCCAACCTCCTGGGTTCAGATTCCAATTACTACCTATGACCCTGGCTGTAGAATCCCTCTGCACCAGTTTTCCCAGTCTTAAGACTGAAGGAGAGGATAACATCTCCCTGCTGTGAAAATCAAATTAATTCATACATTCAGAACAGTTAAAGAGTGTTCAAAAAGCACCAACACTATTAGCTATGTATGAGAACTTGAATTCCCTCAGAGAATTGCAAATATTAGTGGCAGCAGTTCCAACTCTTCTTTTTCATTCCAACTCCCTTAAAAAGTTGTTTCTGTTTTCTTTCTTATTTTCACCATATACAGAATGTGTAATAAGAGAGTAGGTTTTAGATAACTATGGACATTTTCATAAATATGTTAGAATTCTTATAGCTGAACAATGAAATTATCTTTCCAGGGCTGGCACTGTGGCATGGCTGGTAAAGCTGTCACCTGCAGAGCCGGCATCCCATATGGGAACCTGTTAGGTTCCCAGCTGCTCCTCTTCTGATCCAGCTCTCTGCTATGGCCTGGGAAAGCAGTAGAAGATGGCCCAGATTCTTGGGCTCCTGCACCCACGTGGGAGACTTGGAAGAAGCTCCTGGCTCCTAGTTTCAGATCGGCTCAGCTCTGGCCATCTGGGGAGTGAACCAGTGGATGGAAGACCTCTCTCTTTCTTTCTCTCTCTCTCTCTCTCTCTGCCTCTGCCTCTCTGCAATTCTGCCTTTCAAATAAATAAATCTTTAAAAAAAGAAATTATCTTTCCAATAAAATGGATTGTCTGTGATTTCAAAAATTTATGGCTTATTCTATTTTGCTTTGCTTCACTTTTTAAAAGAAAGCAAAATCCAGCAACTACACCTTGGATCATGCATGAATGATGGAAAAACCAAAATGTTCGAAGGTTACCTGCTCACTCCACCTGTAGTGGAGTGTACAGCTCGGGTACATAGCTTCGCCAACCATGGAAATTACTAAGTTGAAAGATTCTAAATAGAGGATATTCTATTCTAAAATAAAGAGCTGAAAAACACATATTCCTCTTTAAAAAATAAATTTATCTGTTTACCACCAGTGCCCAAAGGACTGCTTGGCACAGAAATAGATATACAAGGAGTGGCTATTGTAGAATGAGCAAAGGCCAAGTACTTGGGCAAACAATCTGTCCATAGTATCTCTAACCCTTAAACCAAAAAATGGAAGTGTTGTTATCTGTGCTCTACAGACAAGGAAACCCAAACTCAGGCTGGTTAAATAAGAGCAGGTGGCAGAGGCATGTCCTGAGCCTCTGCCCATCCTAAAGCTTTCATTCCCCACTACTCCACACAAGAGGGTGGACATCTCATGAGATATTGCACTGAGTACATGAGGTAGACTGAGGTCAGACAGCAGCTGGCTGGACCTCCACCTAAGGAAAACCCCAGAACCCCCATCCATTCATAAAACAAAGTGTAAGCACAAGAGGCCACACCTGATGGGAACGAGCAGAAAAACCCACATCTAGCAGCAAATCTGACACGAGATCTGGAAGGATGGTTAGGAGGGAAGGGAATCCAGCCTGGATCTGTTTACATCGGGACAGTAGGGTCTCCTTTGCTTCCCATGGATTTTATTTCTTTTGTGATTAATAGCCTTTTTCTTTACCTGACTATTAAAACAAATCTCATTAA
This sequence comes from Sylvilagus floridanus, assembly GCA_949820135.1. NCBI lineage: Eukaryota > Metazoa > Chordata > Mammalia > Lagomorpha > Leporidae > Sylvilagus > Sylvilagus floridanus. The sequence goes on from OX463225.1 coordinate 130,450,165, forward strand.
AAATTTTGAGGCAGTTCATAAAGGTGTTTTTTAAATGTAAACACTCTAATCCTGCCACGTGGAGTTAACATGGTGCTGTATATCCTTTGTCATTTATTTTCCTGTGTGCGATTGTACATGGTTTCCTCTCTTTAGAGCAGGATTCCTTTTGGAAGCCCAAGGGTGTGCCCTGGGAACCTGCCTCTGTGCTCTAGTGGCATTCCAAAGGTTCCAAGCTGTTACCTGACAACCTGCAGGTTCCATGTTATAAGAATAAGGTCAGCATCATCCATCACCCCTGCCTAAGTACCAGTTACATACTTGTTAAAAGAAAATTGCCTGTTTCTTTTGGACTTGGGGGAATAGTCTCTATTTCAAATGTAAGGTGCGGGGTCAGCGCTGTGGCGTAGCATGTAAAGCTGCCGCCTGCAGTGCGACATTCTATATGGGCTCCGGTTTGAATCCTGGTTGCTCCACTTCCAATCCAGCTCTCTGCTATGGCCTGGGAGCAGTAAAGATGGCCCAAGTTCTTGGGCCCCTGCACCTGCGTGGAAGTCCCAGAGGAAGCCCCTGGCTCCTGACTTCAGATTGGCACAGCTCCGGCCGTTCCGGCCAGTTGGGGCATGAACCAGCAGGTGGAAGACTGACCTCTCTCTGCCTCTTCTCTCTGTGTGTAACCCTGACTTTCAAATAAATAAATATTTTTTTAAAAAAATTAAGGTGCACAGTTTTTACTACTTTCCTGCCAACATGCTCACTGAAATTACAAAAAAAGTGAAGCCAAACAATGACTATTTATACTTATTTAAAAATAGCATTTTAGGGGCCAGCACCGTGGTGCACTAGGTTAATCCTCCACCTGCAGTGCTGGCATCCCATATGGGCGCCAGTTCTAGTCCCGGTTGCTCCTCTTCCAGTCCAGCTCTCTGCTGTGGCCAGGGAAGGCAGTGGAGGATGGCCCAAGTGCTTGGGCCCTGCACCCGCATGGGAGACCAGGAGGAAGCATCTGGCTCCTGGCTTCGGATTGGCGTAGCTCTGGCCATGGTGGCCATTTGGGGAGTGAACCAACAGAAAGAAGACCTTTCTCTCTGTCTCTCTCTCTCTCACTTTCTGTAACTCTACCTGTCTAAAAATGAAAATAGCATTTTAAATACTCACCTGAAAACACACAAGCTCTGACTTCCTAAAGGCACACTGGGGAAGGCTTCCTGTAAAATTCTGGCTGGCCTGGAGTGCCTGCCTTTTTAGGTGGAGGGCTTTCTTATCAGATCTGTCTTTGGATAAATAAAATAGTTGTGACTTTTTCAAACTTTGCTGGATAACACGTGCATTGTTTTCTTCTGGCTGTCCTCTTTAATCACAGTGTTTTTGTTGAGCCACCGCAGGTGTTGGTTGTACAGGTAACATCATGCCCAGGCCAGGAATGGTGTAGTTCTCCTAAGGGACGCTGAGCAGCCCTCCCAGGATGAGGCGCCCCAGCCTAGGAGAAGCAAGAGGCAGCCAACCTGGCCCAGGGCTCCTGAATTCCAGAACGTAGAGAATGTACAATCCCAAGTTCAAGGTGCTCTCAACCACTGCAAATTTTAAGTTGGTGAAAATAAGGATATTAATGGCCCCACTGCAGTGGGGTGGTGTTAAATGAGCCGCTTCTAACGGAACTTGGGCTGGTGGTCAGAGCACCTGGCAGGTGTTAGGTATGAGGGTGATGAACTAATTTCCCTCACCTTGCTCTTGTTAAGTGCTGTATGTTCCCAGCACCCTAGGGAACACGAAGAGACGGGAAGGTCCTTGTCATGTGTTCCTCTTTGTCAAATAATGTCAAATATTTATTTACACTGTTATTTAATTTTCACAATTCAATCAGGTAGGTATTTTTTTCTTTATCTTTTATTTATTTATGTATTTGAAAGGCAGTGTTTTAGAGAGAGAGACAGACATTCAAATATAAAAGTTGTCTAATACTAAAATACATAGAAAATCAATTCTATAGAGAGGAAAATAAGGAAAGGATGCTGTCTTAGTTCGGGCTGCTCATACAGAAAACCAGAGAATCAGTGGCCTATAAAAAATCTAAATTGTTTTCTTGGGGCCGGCACTATGGTGCCTGTATCCCACATGAGTACAGGTTCAAGTCCTGGCTGCTCCACTTCCAATCCAGCTCTCTACTATGGCTGGGAAAGCAGTGGAAGATGACCCAAGTCCTTGGGCTCCTGGACCTGTGTGGGAGACCCAGAAGAAGCTCCTGGCTCCTGGCTTCAGATCGGCAAGCTCCGGCTATTGTGGCTATCTGGGGAGTGAAACAGAGGATGGAAGGAAGACCTCTCTCTCTCTCTCTCTCTCTCTCTCTCTCTCTCTCTCTCTCTCTCCCTCTGCCTCTCTGTAACTGCCTTTCAAATAAAAAAAAAATAAATCTTTAAAAAATAGAACAAATAATGGTGTATGATATTACCTTTGCAGCGATGAAATACATAGGAAAACGTGTCCAAGATATACAAGGGTACTGTAAGAAGTTCAGGGGGAAAATTGAATTAAAAGATAAGTTGATTTTAATGTAAAAGAGTTTGAACTTCATGCATAGTTTTTTCATATGTGTGGATTCATACTTGGTGTTATGACCACTCCTATGTATGTAATTGAAATCATTGCTAAGCTCTGTGTGCAATGAACAGAAAAAAGCCTTATGGACAGAGACAACCAAGGCCAGCTTCTGACAGAAAAGGAGATTGGAGTCTCACATGAAACCTGGAATTGTTTTGGCTAAGTTGAGGAGCAAAGGCAGGCAGGCTGGCGTGATGATGGACCAGGGAACAACAATGTTGTGTAGTGGAAAGAGCCCTGTCGGTGGAGCCTACACCCCTCGATTCACAGTGACCTGAGGTAGAGCCTCCTCCAGCTCTTACGGGAAGACTGGCAGCAAAGAGGAATGCACTCCTCTGAGAGCCCAACGTGTCCCTCAGGGAGGTCGAGATTTCTTCTGAAGTCTCCGGTTCCCTAGCCCTGCTGTTGGCTAACGGACACTAGGTCGTCTCACGGAGACTGGCAAATGAAGAATGTTGGACTGAATTGAAGAGATCCTGCACAGCACATCGGATTTAATGTCTAGGCGATTTATTTTTTCTTTCTTAGAGCTATGGTTTCCAAGGACCTAAATTGACATAATTATGTGGGCATAAATAATAGAAAGTAAAAACTGAAAAACAAGGGCTCCTTCAGCAAATAGCTGGTCTTCTTTGTCAAACTCAATGATTTGTCTTGACTTACTTTTTCACATGTTTTTAGGACATGAGTAATTCTTCAAGGAATGAGCTGTGGCAGCAGACCTGGCTGTACTTCTGAGAAAGGGCCATGCTTCTCAGACTTGTCCATCTATCTATGTCAAATATTTTGTGAAAACTAAATTTGTGGCTTAAAAGAAAAAGATCTGAGGGCTGGTGCTGTGATGTAGCAGGCTAAACCTCCACCTATGGCATGGGCACCCCATATGAGTGCTGATTCGAGTCCCGGCTGCTCCTCTTCCAATCCAGCTCTCTGCTATGCCCTGAGAAAGCAGTGAAAGATGGCCCAAGTTTTTGGACCCCTGCACCCTCAGGAAAGACCTGGAAGAGGCTCCTGGCTCCTGGCTTCAGATTGGCCCAACTCCAGCCATTGTCGCCATTTGGGGAGTGAACCAGCAAATGGAAGATTTTTTTTCTCTGTCCCTCTCTCTGTTTGTAACTCTACCTCTCAAGTAAATAAATGAAATCTCTTTTACGAAAAAAAAAAAAAGGAAAAACATTTTAAGCCTTGAAAAGCTAAATAGTAAGCCCTGAATGAGATTTCTATGCCTTGAGTGCTAGTAAGGAGCCTTCAAAAATTCATGGAAAATGCATCTTGTGAAAAATTACACATAGATTTCCCAAATTTTTGTATCAGAAATAAGGCTAGCTTTTAATTCCATTTTTCCATGAGGTTTTTGAAGTTCCCTCTCAGACAGTTGCGTCTGGAGTTATTGGAGTCATGAACAGCTCCAAAAGCGCTTTTCCATCCAGATGTACAACACATAACATGACAACACATAGCATACATGTGCAGCTAAGGAAGGCATCATGGACTGTTTTTAGTGATCTCCTTCCAATTGAGCATTACCATAAGAATAAATCTAAATAATAAGATAATCTTCCATAAGACTAAATCTCATGGAATGCACATTTAGGAAAGCAACCTGGAGAAATGGGATACACAGAGCCGGCCCTGGAGGGAGGATGGATGCTGTCGTCAGGTTGACTGGGGTGTGCTGGGCGATGAGACCTTAGCCAGTTACCTAAGCATCCCGACACTGAGCTCTCATTGCCGGGCACAGAAAACAGCACATATTTCACGAGTGTGTAGTAGGCATTCGTCATAACATATTTCCACTGTCTAGCCCTGAGTGGGTGTCAAAAGATGGTAGTTGTTAATAAATAATTCACTTAACTTTGAGACAGATTTTCTTATCTGTTATAGGACGTCAATCCTATGGGTGAAGAGATATGAAAGGGATTTTTCTGAGCTTTAAAATTCTCAAAAGAGCTAAGATTATCAATAATTGGGGAGTCAACATAGAAAGCATTACGAGTATACGGGTTACATAAAAGTGCATAACTGGGGCTGGCGCTATGACATAGTAGGTAAAGCCGCTGCTTGCAGTGCCAGCATCCCATATAGACACCAGTTCAAGTCCCGGCTGCTCCACTTCCAATCTAGCTCTCTCCTATGGCCTGGGAAAGCAGTGAAAGATGGCCCAAGTCCTTGGGCCCCGGCACCCATGTAGGAGACCCAGAGGAAGCTCCTGGCTTTGGATCAGCTCAGTTCCAGCCATTGCAGCCATTTGGGGAGTGAACCAGAGGATGGAAGATCTCTCTCTCTCTCTCCTTGTTTCTCTCTGCTTCTGCCTCTCTGTAACTCTGCCTTTCAAATAAATAAATAAATCTTTTAAAAACAAATGCTAACTTCTGCCTCTGAAAACATGGTGGCCTGGGGCTGAGGGGAGAGGGGAAGGGGCAAGGTGAAGTATTAAAAATGGTCGTCAGGATGGCCTTGACAAAGCAGGCTATGAGCACACACCTGCAGGAGGTGAGTATCTGTAGGAACCGCATCTCAGACAGAAGGCAAGGCTGGAGCAAAGGCCCTGTGATAGAGGGAGCTCGAACAGGGAGCAAGGGGTCCGAGACCTGAGTGGTCCCAGCAGCATGAATGGAGCAAGAGCGAGGGGCCTCATAAACTTGGAGAGGGTCAGGGTGAGAGGAGGCACAGCCCTCCAGGTCGTTAAAGACTCTGGCTTCCACCCTCAGTGAAGCCTAGGGCAGAGCTGTGATCAGGAGAATGACAGTATCTGACTTATTTTACAAGGTTCGCTCTGAGAATAAAATATCCAGTGTCAAAAACGGAAGCAAAAGAGACCTGGGCAGAGGGTACTGCAGTGATCCCCGAGACAGAGAATGGCACAAAGTCTGATTAGAACGAGTTTAAGAGACAATCGCACAGCTAGGAGATTAGCACAATTCTTGATGACAAAGCTGCAAACGCCAAGTTCAATGCCAGGCCTGAAGAGGGTTCCTGCAAGCATGGGGAGCACTCACGTCTGCCCTACCTGTGGCTCTGGCCCAGTCATTTGGGCGGATGGTGGGGTGTGCATTAACTTGGGGCTGCAGAGGGAGACCAGGGTTGGCAAAAGACGAAAAGACCCTGCTTTCCAACGTGAGGATTTTGAGATTCAGGGTTCAGCGCAATATCCAAGTACAAGGTCCAGACTGTGTTTGCTCCTAGTAACACTCCACAGAGCTGCCAGTGTAATCTTTCCGCAAGGCCAATCTGATCAAGAACTTCCCCGCTTACGGGCCTGAGGGCTCCACGTGGCCCACAGGGCAAGCACATATTCTTTTGGTGAGAAACACAGCATCCCACAGAATCTAGCCCTGACCTGTCTTTCCCTGACGGATGTCTTCATTCCACCCCCTGCACACTGCTCCCTCTGACATGGAACCCTGCCTGCATGCGAGGCCTTTCTCTAGATGCTGAACTGCTCTGCATCCTTCACATTTGAGACCCAACTCTTGAACCCGCATCTCCTCCCTGGACGCCCTCCAAGGCAGAAATAGTCGCTTCCTCCTCTGCAGAGTCAAAGCCCCTGTACACAGTTCCACTAAACCAACACACAGAAGCAGGACCTACGGTGGAAAGACCATGAGCTTGACAATTGACTGGCATTAAAACATAAGCACCTGGGGCCGGTGCCATGGCTCAATAGGTTAATTCTTCACCTGCGTTGCCGACATCCCATATTGGCACTGGTTCTAGTCCCAGCTGCTTCTCTTCCAATCCAGCGCTCTGCTATGGCCTGGGAAAGCAGTACAAGATGGCCCAAGTGCTTGGGCCCCTGTACCTGTGCGCAAGACCTGGAAGAAGCTCCTGGCTCCTGGCTTTGGATTGGCACAGCTCCAGCTGTTGCGGCCATTTGGGGAGTGAACCAGTAGAAGGAAGACCTTTTTTTAAAAAAGATTTTTATTTATTTTGACAGGTAGAGTTACAGAAAGTGAGAGAGAGAGAGAGAGAGACAGAGAGAAAGGTCTTCCTTCTATTGGTTCACTCCCCAAATGGCCGCTACGGCTTGTGCTGAGCCAATCCGAAGCCAGAAGCCAGGTGCCTCTTCCTGGTCTGCCACGCGGGTGCAGGGGCCCAAGCACCTGGGTCATCCTCCACCGCCTTCCCGGGCCACAGCAGAGAGCGGGACTGGAAGAGGAGCAACCGAGACTAGAACCTGGTGCCCATATGGGATGCTGGCGCTGCAGGCAGAGGATTAGCCAAGTGAGCCAAGGCACCGGCCCCAAGGAAGACCTTTCTCTCTGTCTTCCTCTCACTGTCTGTAACTCTACCTCTCAAATGAATAAATAAAAATATTTTAAAAAATTAAAAAAAAACATAAGCATCTGCTTGCTGTCTATAACTTTAAGCATGGTATTTAATCCCTCGATGCTTGCTTTATTGCAAAGGTAATGATGACTGTTTTATAGGACTGGTGTCAGGATTAATTGAAACTATTTAAGTAAATAACTCAATATAGGACCTGGCACACAATAGCTCTCCAAAAAATATTATTCTGCTCTAGACATTGAACTCCTCCAGGGCAGAAAATGTTTTATTTGCATTACATATAACATAAAGAGAACTTCAGAAGTTCTTGGAAAATGGAATTAAAATAGTTTTTTATTTTGAATTAAAAGATATTTTGGTGCAAAAATTTTGTTAAAAGCTTTGCATAACCATGTGGTATGTTCAAAAAGTTCAAGGAAACGCATATTATGAGAAACTGTGTATGAACTTCAAATTTTTTGCACCAAAATAACTTATCTTTTAATTCTATTTTCCCATAAACATCTTTAAATGTTATTATTTATCTATTTATTTGAGAGGCAGAGACACAGTTCCCATGTCTCTGCTAGTTCATTCTCCAAATGCCCGCAACGGCCAGATCTGTGCTCAGGCCAATGCCAAGAGCCAGAAACATAATCTAGATTTCTCTCATGTGAATGACAGGAACCTAATTACCTAAGCCAGCCTTGCTGAATTCTGCATTGGCAGGAAGCTGGAACTGGGAGCAGCCAGAGCAAGGAATCAAACCCTGGTATTCCAACGTGGGATTCAAGGTGCCTTATCCACTAAACTAAACATGCACTCCTGTGAACCTTTTGAAGTACCCTGGTTTGCCAATACACAATGTCGCATCACTAACTGGTCACTGGCACACAACAGGTGCTTGATAGATGTTGGCTTGAGTGACTGGGTCCTGTCTTCTCACAAACACGCATGTGTGCATTTTGGAAGTGCCGCAGTTCAGAGGTTGGGACAGTATAAGCTCCCGTTGGGCAGCGATCAGACCAATCGCAGAAGCAGAGAAGCCTTGGGCTGCTTGTCTCTGGGGAGCAACCATTAGCCCTCTCTGTGAATATTTTTCTCACTGCTCTCTGAAACGTCTGCTCCACCGTGAACTTCTCCTTTCCTTCTAGGCTGTTCTCCCACTCCTTGCCCTTGTTTGTTCCGTCTTCCTCCGCCATTTTTCACCACACACCATATGGCTCCTGCAAGGCTGCCTTGAGCTTGGGACTTCACAGCACTCTAGACCTCACCAGAGCAAGCCTTCGTTCACTCCCACTCGCAGTGTTGTCTGAAGTTCGCTGTGAACCCAAGGCTGTTCCCACGGGGATGCATGATCTGGAGAGCCTTCCAGGGTTATTTACTTGAAAGTTTCTGCCAGCTCACTACAGTCCTAGAGTGTTTTGAGCCAGGTGGAGATCTTCCAAACACAGTCCTAAGGATATGGAGATGTCTGTGGGGCAGACACATAAAAATGCAAACTCCTCCAGTATGAAATGGCATCAAGCACACAGAGCCACATGGACATGCAATCGTGTCCCAGCTCTGCATCTTCCTAGTGGCATCTTACCTGAATTTCAGTTCTTCAAACTTTGATTTTTCACTTGTGCGACTGAGATAGCACAGTTGATAATGTGTGTGTTTGTTGTCTGTCAGTGCATAACAGCTCAGCCCCAATTTGGGGTGGCTTAAAATACAGCAATGGTGATGTATTAGCCATTGTGGGTTTTGCAAGTCAAGAATTTGAGAGCAGCTAATCTGGGCTACTCTAACTTTGGGTCTCTCATGAGACAGCAGCTGGTGGCTTGGACTGGGTTCAGTTTCAACGACTCTTCTGTTTGGTGCCTGGGCCAGGAATACAAACAGCTGGAACAAAGGCTGGAGTGACAGGTTCCATAGGCCTCTCCCTCTGTTTTCTCCATGGGGTCTCCCATAGGTGATTCCAGCCTAGCCCCTCTGGGGTCTCTGGATTTCTCTCGTGGTCGTGGATCAGGGCTTTGAAGACTCAGGTAAACCCATATCAGCTTGTCTAACTTGGGCTGGAAAGTCACACAGTGTCACTTCCATTGCCTTCCATACACTCGAAGCAAGCTGCCACTGCCAGAATGCATTTTGGGAGAGAGGAGTTAGACTCCTCCTTCATTGAAAGAGTGACAAAAATGTGTGAAAATCCTTTTTTATTATTAAGATTTATTTTATCTATTTGAAAGGCAGAGCCACAGACAGCGAGAAAGGGATAAAAGGATAAAGAGATCTTCCATTCACTGGTTCACTCCCAAATTGATGCGCCATGGCCGGGACAGGACCAGGCTGAAGTCAGGAGCCCAGAACGCCAGCCAGATCTCCCATGGGGATGGTAGGGCATCAAGTACTTGGGCCATCTTTTGCTGCTTTCCCAGGTACAATGGCAGGAAGCTGGATCAGAAGTGGAGCAGCCAGGACTCAATCGGCATTCTGATACTGGGTGCCAGAGTCACAGCGAAACTTAACCCACTGCACCATAATGCTGGCCCTGTGGACATACTTCAAAAAACACCACAGTAGGCAAAGGGCCTGATCCTCAGTAAGAAGTGGGAATTAAAGACTTATCAATGACTTCAATAAAACAGAAAAAATGTCTCTGCCTCCGACCATTCCTACCTTCACTCCCCACAAATGCACTCACAGCATGACAAGGTGAAAGATATTATAAAGTTAAAGGGGCCGGCGCTGAGGCACAGCGGGTAAAGCTGCTGCCTGCAGTGCCAGCATCCCATATAGGAATAGGTTTGAGTCCTGGCTGCTCTGCTTCCAATCCAGCTCTCTGCTATGGCCTGGGAAAGCTGCGGAAGATGGCCAAGTTCTTGGGCCCCTGTGCCCCTGTGGGAGACCTGAGAAGAAGCTCCTGGTTCCTGGCTTTGGATGGGTGCAGCTCTGAACATTGCAGCCAATTGGGGAGTGAACCAGTAGATGGAAGACCTCTCTCTCTCTCTCCCTCTGACTCTCCTCTCTCTGTGTAACTCTGACTTTCAAATAAATAAATAAATAAATCTTTTTTTAACTTTTATTTAATAAATATAAATTTTCAAAGTACAACTTTGGGATTACAGTGGCTCCCCCCCCCCATAACCTCCCTCCTACCCGGAACCCTCCCATCTCCCACTCCCTCTCCCATCCCATTCACATCAAGATTCATTTTCAATTACCTTTATATATAGACGATCAATTTAGTATATACTAAGTAAAGATTTCAACAGTTTGCACCCACACAGAAACACAAAGTGCCAGTACTGTTTGAGTATTAGTTATACCATTTATTCACATAGTACAACACATTAAGAAAAGAGATCCTACATGGGGAATAAGTGCACAGTGACTCCTGTTGTTGATTTAACAATTGACACTCTTGTTTATGGCGTCAGTAATCACCCGAGGCTCTTGTCATGAGTTGCCAAAGCTATGGAAGCGTTTTGAGTTCACCAACTCCAATCTTATTTAGACAAGGTCATAGTTAAAGTGGAAGTTCTCTCCTCCTTTCAGAGGAAGGTACCTTCCTCTTTGATGGCCCATTCTTTCCGCTGGGATCTCACTCACAGAGATCTTTCATTTAGGTCATTTTTTTTTTTTTTTAGTTTTGCCTGAGAGTCTTGGCTTTCCAACCCTGAAATACTCTCATGGGCTCTTCAGCCAGATCTGAATGCCTTAAGGGCTGACTCTGAGGCCAGAGTGCTGTTTAGGACATCTGCCATTCTATGAGTCTGCTGTGTATCCCACTTCCCATTTTGGATCATTCTCTCCTTTCAATTCTATCAGTTAGTATTAGCAGACACTAGTCTTGTTTATGTGATCCCTTTGACTCTTAGACCTATCAGTGTGATCAATTATGAACTGAAACTGATCACTTTGACTAGTGAGATGGCATTGGTACATGACACCTTGATGGGATTGAATTGGAATCCCCGGCACTTTTCTAACTCTACTGTTTGGGGCAAGTCTGACTGAGCATGTGCCAAACTGTACATCTCCTCCCTCTCTTATTCTCACTCTTATATTTAACAGGAATCACTATTCAGTTAAATTTAAATACCTAAGAATAACTGTGTGTTAATTAAAGAGTTCCACCAATAGTATGAAGTAGAACAAAAAAATACTAAAAGGGATAAAATATTAAGTTGTTCCTCGACAGTCAGGACAAGGGCTGATCAAGTCATTGTTTCTCATGGTGTCTGTTTCACTTCAACAGGTTTCCTTTTTGGTGCTCTGTTAGTTGTCACCAATCAGGGAGAACATATGATATTTGTCCCTTTGGGACTGGCTTAATTCACTCAGCATGATGTTTTTCAGATTCCTCCATTTTGTTGCAAATGACCAGATTTCATTGGTTTTTGACTGCTGTATAGTATTCTGTAGAGTACATGTCCCATAATTTCCTAATCCAGTCTACTGTTGATGGGCATTTGGGTTGACTCCAGGTCTTAGCTATTGTGAATTGAGCTTCAATAAACATTGAGGTGCAGACAGCTCTTTTATTTGCCAATTTAATTTCCTTTGGGTAAATTTCAAGGAGTGGGATGTCTGGGTTGTATGGTAGGGTTATATTCAGGTTTCTGAGGAATCTCCAAACTGACTTCCATAGTGGATTTACCAGTTTGCATTCCCATCAACAGTGGGTTAGTGTCCCATTTTCCCCACATCCTCGCCAGCATCTGTTTTTGGTAGATTTCTGTATGTGAGGCATTCTGACCAGGGTGAGGTGAAACCTCATCGTGGTTTTGATTTGCATTTCCCTGATTGCTAGTGATCCTGAACATTTTTTCATGTGTCTGTTGGCCATTTGGATTTCCTCTTTTGAAAAATGTCTATTGAGGTCCTTGGCCCATCTCTTAAGTGGGTTGTTTGTTTTGTTGTTGTGGAGTTTCTTGATTTCTTTGTAGATTCTGGTTATTAATCCTTTATCTGTTGCATAGTTTGCAAATATTTTTTCCCACTCTGTTGGTTGCCTCTTCACGTTCCTGACTGTTTATTTTGTAGTACAGAAACTTCTCAATTTGATGTAATCCCAATTGTTAATTTTTGCTTTTACTGCCTGTGCCTCTGGGGTCTTTTCCAGGAAGTCTTTGCCAGTGCCTATATCTTGCAGGGCTTCTCCAATGTTCTCTAATAATTTGATGGTGTCAGGTCATAGACTTAAGTCTTTAATCCAAGTTGAGTGAATTTTTTTGTAAGGTGAAAGGTAGAGGTCTTGCTTCATGATTCTGCATGTGGAAATCCAATTTTCCCAGCACCATTTATTGAATAGACTGTCCTTACTCCAGGAATTGGCTTTAGACCCTTGATCAAATATAAGTTGGCTGTAGATGTTTGGATTGATTTCTGGTGTTTCTATTCTATTCCATTGGTCTATCCATCTGTTTCTGTACCAGTACCATGCTGTTTGATTACAACTGCCCTATAGTATGCCCTGAAATCTGGTATTATGATGCCTCTGGTTTTGTTTTTATTGTATAAGATTGCTTTAGGTATTAGAGGTCTCCTGTGTCTCCATATGAATTTCAGCATCATTTTTTTCCAGATCTGAGAAGAATGTCTATGGTATTTTGATTGGTATCGCATTGAATCTATAAATTGATTTTGGGAGAATGGACATTTTGATGATATTGATTCTTCCATTCCATGAGCATGGAAGATGTTTCCATTTTTTGGTATCCTCTTCTATTTCTTTCTTTAAGATTTTGTAATTTTCGGCCGGCGCCACGGCTCACTAGGCTAATCCTCCACCCTGTGGAGCCAGCACACTGGGTTCTAGTCCCGGTCGGGGTGCCAGATTCTGTCCCAGTTGCCCCTCTTCCAGGCCAGCCCTCTGCTGTGGCCCGGGAGTGCAGTGGAGGATGGCCCAAGTGCTTGGGCCCTGCACCCCATGGGAGACCAGGAGAAGCACCTGGCTCCTGGCTTCAGATCAGCGCAGTGCACCGGCTGCAGTGCGCCGGCTGCAGTGCGCCGACCGCGGCGGCCATTGGAGGGTGAACCAATGGCAAAGGAAGACCTTTCTCTCTGTCTCTCTCTTTCTCTCTCTCTCACTGTCCACTCTGCCTGTCAAAAAAAAAAAAAAAAAATGTAATTCTCATCGTAGTTAAAAGGTGAAAAAAATGAAAAGAAGCAGCAACAATGACAACTGTTGGCCTGGCCTGATCAGTTGCTATAAGCCAAGCCCAGCGGCAAATGCCTTGAGTACAGTATCTATTTTCATCCTCAGAACAACCTCATGACATTCTCTCATTAACCTCTCTTATAGAGGAGAACTGCAGAGAGCGCAAAGATGGAGTGAATTGTCCGGGATCAGATGACTAGTGCAGGTGGAACAAGGAGTGGAACGCAGGTGAAGGAACCCCACAGCCTCTGTGCTCCAGCTGCAAAACTTTTGGCTGAATTGTTTCCTCCCTAAGCAGGTATCTGAGGAAGTAGATGCAATGGAGCCCAAGATTTCAAGAGCTTCTCTGGCAGGAGAAATGCCAGGTTGTTGATGGAGACAGAACAGAGGAAGTTGAGGGCCCCATCCAGCCAGAGATCAGGGAGGCTGTGCTGCCTGGCCTACCCAGCCATGCAGAGGCTCTCCCTGAGACGTGCCTTGAACCAGCATCCCTGCCACCAACAGCTTAGCCACCTCATGCTTGTGCAACCCATCCCTGCCCCCTCTCACCAGGAACAACTCACACGCTCTCCTTCAGGGAGTAGAAAGCCTAGGAGTTGACAGGTGTCCTGAAAATTTGCTGGGTGATAGAATAGGCGGATATCAGTGAACAGGGACCAAGGAAAATCTTGTCATCAGATTCAATGTTCCTGGCCAGGCTATAGCTGAGGAGTTGGGTACACAGTTCTCCCCAGGGCCCATGAGATCCTGGATCCAGACCCGTGGAAGTCCTGGCCCAAGGAACAGTGAGCAGTGGTCTCCCTTATGGCTCCTAAAAACACAGGCAGTGCCATTTGCAGAGGGCCACACTCTGGTCAACACCAGTCTCCTCCTTGCTTGGATGCCCTCTTCCAGGGCCCAGCCTTCATGTGTTCCTCTCAGTTGCTATTATCTGAACTCTTTTTATCTATTTTTAAAATGTATTTCTATATCTTAGAAGTGACAAAAATGAAGGAGAGGGAGTGAGAGAGAGAGAGAGAGATTGATCTATTTGCTAAGTCACTCCTCAACTGCCCAGAAAAACAGGGTCTGGGTCAGGCTAAAGCCAGGAGCCAGGAACTCCATTCAGGCCTTCCATGCAGGTGGCAGGAACTCAAGCACTTGAGCCGTCACCTGCTGGATCCCGGTGCACTCTCAGGAAGCTGGATTGGGAGCAGAAGTGGGACTTGATGCCAGGCACTCCGATATGGGATGCAGGCTTCCCGAGCGCTGGTTAACCCACTGAGACACAGCGACACTGCCCTCTTCTCTGCAGCCTCAGGGTAATCTCCTTTCTCCTGCTGCACTGTGGAGGTCAAACTACTCCTTTTTTTTGAAAATTTTATTTAATAAATATAAATTTTGAAAGTACAACTTTTGGATTATAGCAGTTTTCCCCCCACAAACTGTCCCATCTCCCACTCCTCTCCCATCCCCTTCTTCATCAAGATACTCCTAATTCAGTCTCTCTAAAGTTAGTCATTCAGGAAATACTCAAGAGGCACATTGTACAGGCCAGACTCTGTTCTCTTTTTTTTATTTTAAAGATTTATTTATTTATTTGAAAGTCAAAGTTACACAGAGAGAGGAGAGGCAGAAAGAGGGAGAGGTCTTCCATTCACTGGTTCACTCTCCAATTGGCCACAAAGGCCGGAGCTGGGCCAATCCAAAGCCAGGAGCCAGGAGCTTCTTCTGGGTCTCCCACATGGGTGCAGGGGCCCAAGAGCTTGGGCCATCTTCTACTGCCATCCCAGGGCATAGCAGAGAGCTGGATCGGAAGTGGAACAGCAGCGACTCTCGAACCAGTACCCATTTGGGATGCCAGCATTGCAGGCGGCGACTGCACCCACTAACGCCACAGCGCCGGCTCCCAGACTCCGTTCTACTCCTAGACACTCCGTAAGGAAAAAAACAGACCCAAGTCCCTGACATCCCTGAGATTATATTGTGGGGGAGATTTTACAAAAAGAAGAATTTAGACTTCTCCAATATCTGGCCTGGGTGGGTGAGCCAACACACTCCAAGTGCTTTCAGCAAAGTTCTCTGTCATGTCTCGTCAAAACTGCAGCCTGCCAGTGTTTCTAAGGCACAGCGGAAGTGAGAAAACCCCTGGCACTGAGCGCTGGCCTGCAGCAAGTGGACTGGCCTCTCAGCTGGGATGGCACCGCCCTATCAGGAGTCACATGTGCAACCTGGGAATTCACCTACACAGACCTGACCTGCGGCAGGAATGCGGTCCTTGCTTGGCTTCTGCCACCACCGCCGGCCTGGGGTTTCCGGCCAGAGGGCTCAGAGGAGGGGAAAGTTGCCACATCAGCCCACGGTACTTCCCCTTTCATTGGCCTCTTCCTTGTTTGCAATAGTTACCCTGTGGACCTTGGCAAGTTTCATCCACACACTGCTTTGGAAACAGGTGCTTGGCCAGTGTATCAAGTGGGACAGAGCCTTGCGAAGGGTTGGTGTAGCTTTGCTTTAAATTGAAAATGTGCAGAGTAGGAAGAGTGGAATAATTTAACTGGGGGGGCAGCATTGTGGCACATCAGGTTAAGCCCCCACCTGCAACAATGGCATCCCATAAGGGTGCCAGTTCCAATACAGGCTGGTCTATTTCCAGTCCAGCTCTCTGCACCTGGGAAAGCAATGGAAGATGGCCCAAGTACTTGGGCGCCCTGTAACCTATGTGGAAAACCCGGATGGAGTTCTGGGTTCTTGGCTTCAGCCTGGCCCAGCATCTGACTCTTGTAGCCATTTGGGGAGTGAACCAGCAAATGAAAGATATCTCTCTCTCTCTCCCCCTCTCCCTCTCCCTACCCCTCTCCCTCTCCCCTCCCTTCCAGCTCCACGTAACTCTGTCTTTCAAATAAATAAAACAAAATAAATATTTCAAAAAATAAGCAGTAAACAGATAAAAGATGAATTTTACATTAAGAACAGAAAGTTTTAGGGCCTAGAATGGAAATTTCAAATGATTTTCCAAGTTAAAAATAATGAATTCCCATATATTTCAGCATTAGGTAGGTAGCTTTTGGCTTTGATCCCCAAATCTACATGGCCTTTACTTGCCCTCTCCACTGCTCCAGATCGTGGTTTGAAAAGCTCTGGCAAGAAACACACCATCCCACAGAGCCCTGTGAGATTCCTGCTCCAATGTGTTTTGAGCAGGAAGAGACATGTGGGAGTCAATGAGGTAGTATCATTCAGCTGTTTGCAACAGGAACAGGAAACCCAACGAGAAGTGACCCTGAGCAACTGGGACAAATGCTCCTCTCTCACATCGAGAGCTTCCAAAGTAGGGAAGTTCCGAGGCTGCTCAAAAGAGCAGCTCAAAAGTGCCATGAAGGACATGAGTTCTCTGCATTTTCTTTCTCTGCCACTCCCAGCTTGCCCCTGTTTGTTCTCCCGGTGTCTAGACGGCTGCATCATCTCCTCACACAAGGACATGAGAAGGCAGGAAAAAAGGAGCATTCCAACCTTGAACTCTTTCATATTTATTTATTTTAAATTTTTTTCTTTTATTTGAAAGGCAGAGAGACAGAGAAACAGAGAGAGATCTGCCATCCACTGGTTCAATCCCCAGATGCACACAACAGCTGGGCTTGGGCCAGGAGGAAGGCAGAAACCTAGATCTTAATTTGAGTCTCCCATATGGGTGGAAGGGACCCAAGTACTTGAGCTATCACTGCTACCTCTCAACAGGAAGTTGGAATCACAAGCAGAGCCAGGACTCAAACCCAGGCACTCCACTAAGGGGTGTGCGCAGTGGGGTCTTAACTGCTTCAGCAAACCGCTGCACTACTCCTGAATTCCTTCTAAAGAACAAACCAAGCTTCCCCAGTGGATTCCCCGACCCCAGCAGATCTCTCTCCTTATCTCATTAGATGGAACTGTAGCAGAAGGAGCTGGATCTCTGTAATTGGAGTACCTAATGCAGATTCTCCTACCACCTCAAAGGCTATGGAGCAACCTGTCTCCCTGAAGAGTGTGGTCAGCAACACCAGAACCAAATTAGTGTTCTGTTAAGAAGGTGGAGTGCTGCTACAGGCTGTCTGCAACCAGGCAACCAACAGAGCATAAACCTCTGCACCCCTGTCACCCCTCACCCACCCCCACAATAGCACAGTGGGAAGGTGGGAAAAAGAAATACATGTCAAGTTGCATTCTGTTCCTAAGATGAAGAGCTTCCTTACATTTGGAGTTCTTAAAAATGTATTATTATTTATCTTAGAGGTAGAGATAAACAGACAGACCTGCAGAAAAATATCCCCCATCTACTGGTATACTCCTTAAATTCCTACAACAGCTAGGGCTGGAGCCAGAAGCCAGAGCCAGGAGCCAGGATCTCAATCCAGATCTCCTGTGTGGGTGCCAAGAACCCAATTTCTTGAGTTATCAGTGCTGCATTCCAGGGTCTGCATTAGAAGGAAGCTGCAGTTAGGAGACAGAGTTGGGAATTGAACCCAGGCCCCTCGATTAGGGGTATGGGGTCTTACTACTAGGCTAAATGTCTGCTCCTCATTTTGTTTTTGTTTTTGTTTTTGACAGGCAGAGTGGACAGTGAGAGAGAGAGACAGAGAGAAAGCTCTTCCTTTTGCCGTTGGTTCACCCTCCAATGGCCACCGCGGACAGTACACTGCGGCCAGTGCACTGCGCTGATCCGAAGGCAGAAGCCAGGTGCTTCTCCTGGTCTCCCATGGGGTGCAGGGCCCAAGCACTTGGGCCATCCTTCACTGCACTCCCAGGCCACAGCAGAGAGCTGGCTTGGAAGAGGGGCAACCGGGACAGGACTGGTGCCCCGACCGGGACTAGAACCCGGTGTGCTGGCTCCACAGGGCAGAGGATTAGCCTATTGAGCCACGGCGCCAGCCCTCATTTTGTTTTAAATCATCTGATTTAACCAACACTCCCTCTATTAAATCCATCAGATTCTTTTCCGAATTTGAAATATAAATATATATATATACATATATATGTACATATATATATACATATATATATATATGTATCAGCTAATGTCTGACCTTCACTGAGCAGATTATGGATGTGTCTATGACACATACTTGTACCCTAAGGTCACTGGGAGGTGCAGTCAGACGTCAGACAGACCAAACATGAAAGCTGGGTCTTGTTTGTCTTCTGCTCACCTCAAAGCTATGCATCTCATTACAGAGATAAGAAAAAGGAAGATCAGACAGGGAGAGGGCTTGCCCAAGCTCAGGCAGCGGAAGAGCAGAGGCAAGCAGGTACCTGGTATGCTCTCACCTAATTTCACAAGGCCTCGGAGGCCCAGCTCAGGCCCACCTGGCCAAAGGACCTTCTCACAACTCTCTAAATACTTGCAAATATCCAGAATCCCATACCCCAGACCGCTAGAACAGAACACAAGGCTGAGATGCCAATGGGGGGGGGAGGGGATTGAAGGTGACCTTCCTGGAGTACATTCCCCAAAACAGATAGAAAACAGGCATTTCTAATTGTGAGGATGAATAAATGAGCCAGTTCATCTCATAAAGCTTATGTGGAGAAGTTGCAAAACACTAGAGGAAAGAAAGGAGTGAAACAGTGAGCTAGTTAAGAAGAGACAGGATGCTAGAACAGGTGAATGTGGCTGAACTGCAGCAAGAGGAAAGACCTTTCTCCCTGGTTCACCTTCTCTGTAGGTAGACAGGGCTGTTGGAGTATCTCACAGGGTCTACCAACTTGCTGTGCCTTCATCATATCAACCACACTAACAGAATACAAAGTCCCTAAGGACAGGACTACTCCTAGGTTCTGCGGCACCACAGCACCTACCACAGTGAGGGCCATGGAATAAATGCTTGAGGAACATGTACTCATTTTTTTAAGTATTTTATTTTATTTTATTTTATTTTATTTTATTTTATTTTATTTTATTTTATTTAAAAGGCGGAGTTACAGAGAGGCAGGGGTGGGGAGGGGTCTTCAATCTGCTGGTTCACTCCCCAGAAGACTGCAATGGCTGGAGCTATGCAAAATTCAAACTTTCTCATGGTCCCTGTGCTTCTCATTTCTAATACTCTCCTTCCCCTCAATATTCCAGCCACATGACCTTTCTAAATTATTGAACACTGACTCTCTCCTTACCATAGTGTCTCAAAGTCAGCTCTCTCTCCTACCCAGAAAGACTTCCTACAACTGATCCCTCAATCCCCGGATCTTGACCACAAAAATATAGTCGGTTTGCCATTCCCTCCTTTGTCACTTCCATATTACAGTTTTTATATTTGGCAGGAGTTATTTTGAGATTGAGCATCTTGTCACCTGCTCCGTCTCCCTTGGTAAATTTCTAAGGCCAGAGACCATGTTCACCTCATTCATGACTCTGTCTCCAGTGCCTATCACAGAGTATAACACCCAGTAGGCCTTCAATAAACATTTGTTGAAGAAATGAAAAAGAATTCTTCAATAGAGATACATCTGTTCTCTGCCTCTCTTTCCTATTCATCCGTCTCGGGTCCTTCCTGGGGGCTGCGGGACATCTCACACTTGGAGGATTCCTCTTGGGGTTTAGATAGATGACTTTAGGAGGAGAGAAGTTCGCTGGTTCCTGCCAGTAGAATGAGGTATGAAATGTACTAAGAATGAAGAGAAATAGTCAGAATGCAGTTTGAGGGTAATAACCCAGTTCCTGGGGCAGAAATATGTTCTTAACCACCTAAGGAAACTACTCACTTTGTCTGCCCATAGAGCAGTAGGTGAGAGTGTAACCCCTATGGAATATACATCATAAGCCACCCCGAGTGTTGTTTTTAAAAGATGACTTAGAGCTGTGTGGTAGAAGGGACTTACTGGTTCCCTCAGGAGGAGAAGATAATGCCCACCAGGAATGCCTTCTCCACAAGTGTCATTCTACGCACAGGTCAGTGGGAGGCTGAGCTCAAAGCAGGGTGCCCCACAGCATTCACCAACTGTTGTTGATGGCCTTCATTAGCTCGCATAATCAAGGAGATTTGCCCCTTGGTTCAACTGTGATTTTCACGGGATTCTAACTCCAGGTGTCCCTGACATAAACGGCCTTAATAAAACTCAGCTCCTCTTACTGCCTGTACACAGAAGAAAGCTGCTGCCCTAGCTTTCTTTATCCATAAGGTTCCTTGTTTCCAAAGGCACAACACAACCACCTGGCAGTGATATCACTGGGACTCAGTGGTTCCCAGCAGTGATGGACAAAGCCTTTAAGCAACTTAACACTCTCCCTGTCCCAACAGTTGGCTTGCAGTTTGTGATCAAGCTCCTCCACTTAAAGTTCCTGCTTTTTCCTTATCTAGACCTGTTTCAGGAAGCATTGATAAGCAGACTCTTCATTAATCTCTTACCTGTTATACTAACTCTATTATACTCAACTTCTGGAGGTTGTATAGGATTAATTATTAAATGGGCTATTATATGGAAAACACAAAGAAGTGTCTTATAATATTTAGTGTTTAACAAATGCCAGGTAATATGACTAATAGTATTGCATCATTGTTACTTCACAGGGAGCTTCTGGATGGGAAAGAATTGAACTCATTCATTTCTGGGACTTAGCAGCCCAGAAACTCTGAAGGGCACACCAAAGTGCTGAATTGGAATGAACTCCTCTAGCACTTATTGTCTGCACCATTCAAATGTCATTTGTCAACTAGTTGCTTACTCTGACTTGTAGTGTACAAATGATATGGTCCCAACTGAGAAGCTGTGTCCTGGAAGTAGACGATATTCATCTTCATATGCCTCACACACTCTGACTCACAGTGGGTGCTCAGGTACTCTGCACAGTCTCATCCTGTCTCTAGTTCTGAATCCTGACAACAAGAAAATCATGTGTAATATGTGTAAGGGAGCTGGCATGCTGACCTGCTCCCCTGACCACACGCTCTGTATCTCTGGTTGGATCCTCACTTCACTATCAACTTGGCAAGTTTAGAGCCGACTTTGCAATCATGTTATTGCAAAAGTAGCCACACACAGTAAATGCACACGTGGCTCAAATCTCTTCCTGGTGAAAGGTATCAACAAATCCTGCCTGCTGTCAGAGGAGATAAAATCCTTCTTTGCTACCTCCTAAATATAGTCTAATTTTTAGCCAGCTCAACCTAGGGAAATAAAGTTATGAGCTACATAATGACATCTCTGTCGGCAGAAATGCAATAGCTTTCCCATAGGGTTGTACCGGCAGTGATGTCATAGCTATCTTAGTTTAAGTACACTCTAGGATGTTCACGCAATGACAAAAATCACCTAAAGAGCATGTTTCTCAGAACATACCCCTGCTGTGAAGTGATGCATGACTGCTTCCCCACCAGGACCAGATCTTTGAAGAATGTTAGCAAAAAAAAAATTTCTTTAGGGGACAGATCAGCAGGACTGCCCAGCCACACATGGCTTCCTTCTTTCTCTTCATGTGTGAGAAAGGCAGTTCTAGCGTGGCTTCCCCAACCAACATCAGCTTTCCATATGAAGGCTGTGTAAGACACTTTGGACAATGAATGACAGAAGATATAGCCAAAAGTGAATTACACAATAAGGACATGTATTATTTTGTATAGTGTGAAGTCTGAAAGCAGAACAATTGACAGAGAGACATCAAGGATCTAGCTCTGCTGTTTAGCAGCTTTCTTCCATAGTCCCAAGGTCTGCTGTCAAAAACCTTTAGAGGCTAAAAAAAGAGTATGTCACCTTCTTGTTCCTGCCCCTCCATCACTGGTTCCCCTCATTTCTTTGGCCAGTATCAGCAAAATCTGCCTATGATTAAGCAACCACCAGGCAGTGGGGAGGCTGCCCCAACTGGTCTAGACCAATAGAGTCACTTTCTGTGAATTCACCTTCTGTGGCTGGGTAGAGGCCAAGTTCGTTAAAGAGCAGGTTGACTAAAACCAAGGTTTGAAAGCAAGATGTAACGAGGAAAACAGTTCCCTGTTAGGCAGCCACCAGAGACTACAATAGAGGAGGTTGACCACACTGAGCTCTAGTTAGGGAATAAGTAAAATTATTCCAACATTGTGCCTGGTGAAATCAAGCCATTGGAAGACTCCTGTACATACAATCTGATTGAAGGCATAAAGCCCTAGCAAACATATTAACTCAAGATAGCTTTAAAATCTTATGTGCAGGATGTACTAGAGGCAAGACCTCACCAAAATCTTTTACTATACAAAATGCTAAAGTGGGCTCACCAGTACGAAGAAAAAAATCTTTTCATGATGACAAGTCAGCAGATCTGTGTGCATCCTAATTCCAGACCAAGGTCAAGACTGAGATGATGATATTCGGTTTGCATGTCAGTCCCTGTGTAGAGTTGACTGATGCCTCCCTCTATGGAGGCATACATATACCTTTTTCTTGGATATGAAACAGATTGTATAACTTCGCTGGAGACTCTGTTTTATAAAGATTCTTTGGGAAAAACTTGAAAACTGTTTCCTTGCAGGGAAAGAAACATAGAGAACTGTGTTAGAGATCTCTTTGATCCTAAAGACTTGCCAATGAGCTTCTCTCTGCAAGACTGATATTGAGCATAAAATGTTATGATCACATTGCTGAATACTTATTATTCATTCACTTAACCGTATGTGGGTCGGTCTCCTGCATTTTCATGCTCTCTGCACTCTGATGGGACCAGAGGAGTTGAAAGCCCAGGTGTCTACATCTTAGTATTCTCTGAAGGGCCTAAAGGGAATGTAATTGACTGAATTTTACATCCTAAAATTCCTATATCAAAGCTCTAATCACCTGTTCTTCATTATGTAACTGTATTTGGAGATAAAGTCTTTTTTTAAAGGTTTTATTTTATTTATTTGAAAAAGTTACAGAGAGAGAAAGAGATCTTTTATCTGCTGGTTCACTCCCCAAATGGCCTCAATGGTCGGAGCTGGGCTGATCCAAAGCCAGGAGCCAGGAGCTTCTTCCGGGTCTCCCACATGGTTCCATCATCCGCTGCCTTCACTGGTGCATTAGCGGGAAGCTGGATCAGAAGTGGAGCGGCCGGGACTCGAACTAGTGCCCATACATATGGGGTGCCAGCACTGCAGGCTGGGGCTTTAACTCACCAAGTCACAGTGCCAGCCCTGGAGATAAAGTCTTTGAAGAGATGATCAAAATAAGGCTATTAGGGTAGACTTTAATGTGTCTTTGTAAGAAGGAATGTGGACACTAACACAGACGCCACCGTCACACCAAGCAGAGATGACGCGAGGTCACAGTGAGAAGGCGGCCTTCTACATGCCAAGGAGAGGGCCCCAAGAAAACCGAAGCTAAGGACGCCCTGGTCTTGGCCTTTCAGTCCAGTGCAGAGAACAATCAATTTCTGCTGTAGAAGCCACCCAGCGTGCGGAATGTTGTTATGGCAGTCCCAGCAACTGAGCACCGGGGGCAAAGAGCACAGCTCGGGGAGCTTCCTCGGCCTTGCCCTCCCAGGAAGTCCTCCTGTTCGGCCCTTCCCCTGCCCTGCCGCTGGCCTTCCTCCCACTGTGGGGCCTCCACCCACGATGAATGAAAACTGACCCTCGGATGCCTCCGCCGCGAACACGGAACACTGTCCGCATTATGAAATCCCTTCCTCTTCCGACTCTGCTTCTCTCCAGAGAGCCCTGAGGTGTGTCCTGGGTTCAGGCCACAACAGCAAGTTTCCCCGGGAAGAGCCAGGAAAGGGAGCGGTAAGTCCTGGAGCTGCAGAGCAAACTCACCTGAGAAAACAGCAGGGCTTTGGCAAGAGCGGCCAGGGAGCTGAAGCAGCATCCTCGTGGGATGCCTCAGGGAAGGGCTTCCTACCGGTCAGCAAAAACAGGAAGCCGGGACTGCGGAGCTAAACTTTCAGGAGGACTGAGTTTCAAATGCAGGTGCTGCCCGACAGGGATTATATACCTCGAAGTGGGCATCCTTCCTGTGTGACCCACAATATCACCCATCCACAGGTAGGAACTGGGGATCCAGATGAGGGAAGGGAGGTAGGGTCACAGAGCACTGAAAAATTAACAGACTACCAAGTGTAAAACTCCTGCTCGACCACTTACCATCTAGGTAGCCTGAATGCATTATTTAACATCCCTAGGTCACCATACACTGATCTCTACATGAGAGTTATACGAGGGGCCGGCGCTGTGGCATAGCAGGTAAAGCGCCGCCTGCAGTGCCAGCAACCCATATGGACGCCGGTTCTAGTCCCGGCTGCTTCTCTTCAGATCCAGCTCTCTGCTGTGGCTTGGGAAAGCAGTAGAAAGTGACCCCAGTCCTTGTACCCCTTTACCTACATGGGCAACCCAGAAGAAGCTCCTGGCTCCTGGCTTCGGTTCAGCACAGCTCCGGCCATTGCAGCCAATTCAGGAGTGAATCAGCAGATGGAAAACCTCTCTCTCTCTGCCTCTCCCTCTCTCTCTGTGTAACTCCAACTTTCAAATAAACAAATAAATCTTTAAAAGAAAAAAAAAAGAGAATAATAATAACTACCTCACTGAACTATTGAATAGAATTAAACAAGATCAGGTAGGAAAACTAGGAGAAAATTGGGCCTCTAAGTAGGTAGACAGAAACAGCTGTGGCAGCAATAGTGCTGGTAGTTATTAATAAAGTGCATGACCAAGGACGAATCTAGCATTTCAGAATTCTCCCACAGAAACGTGGCTCTGCACTTCCTTGTAGTAATAGAAGTAAAAAAAAAAGAGGAAGTAGACACGTGGGTGAGAAGCCGGGAGCCAGGTCAGCAGATCCTTCTGGGGTGGAAAAATTTTAGTGGCGCCAGGGTTAGACAAGACTTTGAACTAGAGGTGGAGGTTGTGGGGGACCTCCCTGTGGTATTGGGTCTCCCTCCTCTTTTAGCTAAATATCTGAAGAGCAGTGAGCTAATGCCTTCCCAGTAGACACAGTCGAGTTATTTCTCAGAGGCAATCTTCCCCAGGAGCTATCATGCTTAGAGTCACACAACACAACCACCCAGACACATCCCATGGCAACAGTACATGGCTCTGCTGCAGGGGGACAGCTGTTATTTGAGGAGCAGATGGTAAACAATGGAGCCCCTTTAAATCAAGACAACAGCCAGGCCCACAGTCCCACAGTCCCAGGGCCCTTCCAGCTAAGAGACTGTCCAGCAAGCAAACTGACAGATGCTCACTGGCATCTGAGCATCCGTGGTGTCCTTGGCTGCTTCCCAGACTTGAAAGCTGGACTTGATCAGGAGATCCCACTTACACCTCAGGAGGAAGAGGGCTGGCAAAATTTTGAAGCAGCACGAAGGATGTTTTTTTCTCCATTAACAGAAGAGTCGCATGGGCCCAAGTGTCTAAAAACGTCAGCAACCACCAGGAAAGAAACAGTGACTCAACAATAGGTTTTAGTAAAATCATTTCCTAAGGGAAAACTCACATTTGAAGTGCATTATAAATCTGCATAAAATTTTTTTTATTTATTTCATTTGAAAGGCGGAGATACAGAGAGGCAGAAGCAAAGACAAAGAGAGAGAGAGAGAGAGAGGTATTCCATCTGCTGGTTCACTCCCCAAATGATCATGACGGCCAGAGCTGCACTAATCTGAAGCCAGGAGCCAGGATCTTCTTCTGGGTCTCCCACGTGGGTGCAGGGGCCCAAGGACTTGGGCTATCTTCTATGCTTTCCCAGGCCATAGCAATGAGCAGGATAGGAAGTGGACCAGCTGAGATTCGAACCTGCACCCATATGGGATACCAGCAATGCAGGCAATGGCTTTACCCTCTATGCCACAGCACCGGACAAGAACATTATTTTCTGGATGGATTAAAGATTTAATATTTTTGAAAGATTTATTTTATTTATTTGAAAGACAGAGTTACAGATAGAGATACAGCCAGAGAGAGAGAGAGAGAGAGAGAGAGAGAGAGAGAGGGCTTCCATCCTCTGCTTCACTCCCCAAATGGTCACAACAGCCGGAGCTGCACTGATCCAAAAGCGGGAGCCAGAAGCCTCCTCCAGGTCTCCCACGTGGGTGCAGGGACCCAAGGACTTGGGCCATCTTCTACTGCTATCTCAGGCCACAGCAAAGAGCTGGATCAGAAGAGGAGCAGCCGGGACTAGAACTGATGCCCATATGGGATACCAGCGCCTCAGGCCAGGACTTTAACCCACTGTGCCACAGTGCCGGCCCTTTGAGATTTAGTATTTTTAAAAGGCAAAAATGGGGGCTGGCGCTGTAGTGTAACAGATAAGGCCACCACCTGCAGTGCCAGCATCCCATATGGGTGCTGGTTTGAGTCCCAGCTGCTCTACTTCCAATCCAGCTCTCTGCTATGGCCTGGGAAAGCAGTGGAAGATGACCCAAGTCCTTGGGCCACTGCACCCACGTGGGAGACCTGGAAGAAACTC
Organism: Sylvilagus floridanus; assembly: GCA_949820135.1. Taxonomy (NCBI): domain Eukaryota; kingdom Metazoa; phylum Chordata; class Mammalia; order Lagomorpha; family Leporidae; genus Sylvilagus; species Sylvilagus floridanus. Next base: position 130,476,506 of record OX463225.1, read on the forward strand.
CTAGCTTCTGGCTTCAGATCAGCACAGATCTGGTCGTTACAGCCATCTGGGGAGTGAACCAGTGGATGGAAGATCTCCCTCTCTGTCTCTACCTCTCTCTGTAACTCTTTCAAATAAATAAAATACATCTTTTAAAAAATTCAAAAGCCTTAAACACCTTTCACTCAAGTAATCCCATGTCTAAAATGAATGAGAAATATGCTCAAACATCTTCCAAACATGCTCCTTACAACACTAATGGCAAGAAGTTAAAAACAACAAAATGTTCCACGATAGAGTTGTTGCTAAAGTTCACGAAATGAAATGCAATGGAGCTATCAAAAAGCATGTTTCAAAAGTACTAATGCCAGGGGTTGCATTTATAATAGAATTAAAGCCACAAATTTATTTAAAAGAGTATAAAAATAACCATTGTGTTGTTTACATGGATGCATGGGTAGACAGATTTTTTTTTTTTTTTTTTTACAGGCAGAGTGGACAGTGAGAGAGAGAGAGAGAGAGAGAAAGGTCTTCCTTTTGCCGTTGGTTCACCCTCCAATGGCCGCCGTGGACGGCGCGCTGCGGCCGGCGCACCGTGCTCGTCCCATGGCAGGAGCCAGGAGCCAGGTGCTTTTCCTGGTCTCCCCATGGGGTGCAGGGCCCAAGCACCTGGGCCATCCTCCACTGCACTCCTGGGCCACAGCAGAGGGCTGGCCTGGAAGAGGGGCAACCGGGACAGAATCCGGCGCCCCGACCGGGACTAGAACCCGGTGTGCCGGCGCCGCAAGGCGGAGGATTAGCCTGTTGAGCCACGGCGCCGGCGGGTAGACAGATTTTTAAAAACTGGGTGGAACATGCCAAAATATTAACAGTGGTTCCCGGATAAAGGATTAGGGAAGTAGTATTTTCTTTTTTTCTCTTTAAATTTTCTTAATTTTTGAGCAAGAAACTACATTAATTTTTATAATTAAGAAAGCAGCCTTCTTTTAAGCTGATAATAAAAAATAAACAGAACAAAACAAAAAACACAAGTTTCAAAGCAGAGCCTCTAACACAGGTGGACACAGGGTTTCCAGAACTAACAGGTGTTCACAGAAGCCGGCGGCTCCCGCCAGAGACCTGCTGTGGTCTGTTTTAGATGCATCTGACTTCGAAGCCTTGCTCCCTGGATTCTCCAAAGTTATTTCCTTCTCATCCCTCCACTTTTTTTTTTTTATTAGTATCACAGTTTTATTTTTTTAATCATATTTTTAACTTACATTATAGTCAAAGGCTTAATGGCTCTACTAAATAAAGAATTCAACAACAACAACAAAAGAGTAAAAAAGACCAGAGTCCTGCAGGAAGATGGCCAAGGGCTTCAGAATAGTCAAAATACTGAAGCAGCCAAGCTGTCCATCATCAGATGAATGGATATAAAAAATATGGTATGCGTGCACAAAGAAACACTATTCAGCTATAAAAAAGAGTGGAGTCCTAACATTTGTAGGCAGATAGTTGGAACTAAGGGACATCATGCTGAATGAAATAAGAATGACAAATACTGTATGTTTTCCCTTATATATGAGAGAAAAAAAAAGCCCTCAAAAACAAAAAAGAGAGAAATGGCTGTGTGTGTAAGTACAGGTGCAAACACAGCGTTTTCCTTCCACAGCCATCCTCCACATAAGTGAGCATGTCCATGCGTTCCATGCCGTCTGTCTGCACTGCAGTCACAGACAACCCTCAGGCCAGAAGGGCTCTAGAGATCTCTATTATTTACCATACTTCCCTAAATTGCTTTGTAACTAGTTGCCAACATTAAAAAATGAGGAGGGATTTTTTTTTGAAAGATTTATTTTATTTATTTGAAAGACAGAGTTACAGATAGAGATACAGCCAGTGAGAGACAGAGAGAGAGGTCCTCCATCTGCTGGTTCACTCCCCAAATGATCACGACGGCCAGAGCTGCACCAATCTGAAGCCAGGAGCCAGGAGCTTCTTCCTGGTCTCCCACGTGGGTGCAGGGGCCCAAAGACTTGGGCCATCTTCTACTGCTTTCCCAGGCCATAGCAGAGAGCTGGATGGGAAGTGGAGCAGCTCGGATTCGAACCTACGCCCTTATGGGATGCCAGCACTGCAGGTGGTGGCTTAACCCGCTACGTCATGGAGCCAGCCCTGTGCAGCTTTCTATTTTCTGCCCTCTCTTTGGTCTTGGTGTCAAGGCAATACTAGCTTTATAAAATGAAACAGGAAATGTTCCTTCCTTTTTTATTTTCTGAAAGAAGGTATGCAGAATAGGTATTAATTCTTTAAGTGCTTGGTATAATTCTCCATTGATACTATTTGGGCTTGGAGAATTTCTTTTTCTTTTTAAAATTAATGATCAATTAATGTCAGACCCCCTAAATTCTACAGCTAAGAAACAGGCTGGCAGAACCATTCAGCTGCAAACCTTTCACGAGAAAGGAAGGCTGACTCCCAGTGAGGTGCGTGAGGTCAGAGGCTTGAGCGATAGAGGACTTGGGGAAATGTGCCCGGGTGGATTCCCAAATTGGAAGGCAGTGGCGACTTCATTCACCCATTTTCTCTTTCTAGTGAGAATGTCTATTACTGGCATGCTGTGGCCGTGTCTTAGTATCTGTAGAGCAGATAGCTTGTTTTCCAGTTTAAAGGCCCTAGATGGAGAGTAAATTTGCTCCAAGCTTGATCTTTCCCATTCTTACCCATGCCTGTTCAAAGAGCTTATGTGATGAGATTTGGGGCTTTTGATCTGATGAGATTTAGGATGAGAATGTGTGGTTGTGATAGAGAATTTGCAGAAATTTCAGACGGGGTGAATATGTTTTGCTTGTAGAGCAGGGATGGCGGGCAGAATAATGGCCTCCAGAAGGAGTCGATCTCACCTCATACATCCCTGGCACGTATAACCTTATGTAGAACAAATAAAGTTTACAACAAAAAAAAAAAAAAGGAAGAAAGCTGCCGTTGGCCCTCTGTACCCACAAGTTCCACATGCATGGAATCAACCAACCAGAGATTGAAAATAATCAGAAATAAGCACCAAATGATGGAGTTAGAAACATGCCAGGGGATCCCGATACAACCCCATCAAGGTGGCATATACCAATGCCATCTCAATGGCCCAAGTGATCAATTTTAGTTCACAATTGATCACACTGATAGGTCTAAGAGTCAAAGGGAACACACAAACAAGACTAGTGTCTGCCAATACAAACAGATAGGACCAGAAAGGGAGAGAATGATCCAACATGGGAAGCAGAGTCACAGAAGACTCATAGAATGACAGATGTCCTAAATAACACTCTGGCCTCAGAATCAGCCCTTAAGGCATTCAGATCTGGCTCAAGAGCCCTTAAGAGTATTTTAGGCATGGAAAGCCAAGACACTCTGGAAAAGGAAAAAAAAAAAGACCTAAATGGAAGACCTCAGCAAGTGATATCCCAGTGGAAGGAACGGGGCTACCAAAGAAGGAGGTACCTTTCTCCGAAGGGAGGAGAGGACCTCCACTTTGACTGTGACCCTGTCAGAATAGGATTGAAGTCAGCGAACCCTAAAGGCTTCCATAGCCTCAGCAACTCATGACTAGAGCCTAGGGAGATTCCTGATGCCATAAATAAGAGTGTCAAATTGTTAAATCAACACCAGGAGTCACTGTGTACTTATATCCCATGTGGGATCTGTCCTTAATATGTTATCTAATGTGAAGTAATGCTGTAACTAGTGCTGAAACAGTATTTTTACACTTTGTGTTTCTGTGTGGGTGCAAACTGATGAAATCTTTACTTAATACATACTGAATTGATCTTCTCTATATAAAGATAATCAAAAAATGAAAAAAAAACTCAGTGTTACATTGGAAATTGCATTAAAAAATTAATCTATTTCTATATATATATATATATATATATATATATATATATATATCATGTAGGATCTCTGTCCTTAATGTGCTGTACAATGTGATTCAATGCTATCACGAGTACTCAAATAGTATATTTCACTTTGTGTTACTGTATGAGGGCAAATGTATGAATTCTTTACTTAACACATGCTAAATTGATCTCCTGTATACAAAGAGAATTGAAAATGAATCTGGATGTGAACGAAAGGGTGGAGGGAGCGGGCAAGGGGGGAGGGTTGCGGGGGGAGAGGGAAGTATGGGGGGAAAGCCATTGTAATCCATAAGTTGTACCTTGGAAATTTATATTCTAAATAAAAGTTTAAAAAAAAAAGAAAATAATCAGAAATAAATCAAATAAAATGACCTCTGTATTAAACATGTGCAGAGTTTTTCTGCACACATAGTATACAATACAGTATAAGAAGTATTTACAAAGCGCTTACCCTGTAATAGAAGCTAGCAGTAATTGGAAAACCATTTAAAGCATCTAGAAGGACTGCACAGGTTATACACAAGTTGTACGTCATTTTACATAAGGTGCTGAAGCATCCATGAATTTTGGAATCCACAGTGGTTTCTGGAACAAATACCCCCAGGATTCACTGGAACAGTTATGAAAACAAATATGCCTCATTAATATAAATATAAGTGCAAAAGTCTTTAACAAAGTTTGTCCAAAGTGGATTAATAATTTATAAAAAAAGAATTATAAATTATGACCAAGATGAGGTTTATTCAAGCTTGGGTCATTATTCAAAAATTAATCAATAAAATCACGATATTAACAGACTAAAAACATCACATGACCATATCGAATGCTGCTGAAGAGCTACCTGACAAAGTTCAGCAGCCACTCAGGGGACTTTCTCAGCTTAATAAAGACCGATTATAACTACAGCTCGCATTGTACCTAACTGTGAAACACTGAGTGTTTTCCCCTACATTCCGAAACAAAGCACATGCTCATTCTCATATTTGTTTACCACAGTGCTTGCCATTCTAGTCAGTGCAATAACGCAAGAGGAAATGAAGGGCACACAGATCAGAAAGGAAGAAATAAAACCATCTCGCTTAGAAGGGGACATGACTGTCATAGAAAATTCCAGAAGTATAAAAATAAAATAAAAGCTACAATGTATCAGTGATTTCAGCAAGGTTTCAGGATTTAAAATAAACATACAAAGCTCAACTTGTTTATATGCAGTAGCAATAACTATGAATTGTGAAATTAAAACTACAGTATATTTACAATTAAAAAGGGAAATACCTAGATGTAATCTAACAAAACAGACAGAAGTGCATTTAGAAAATTATACAGCTGAGGCTGGCGCTGTGGCATAGCAGGTAAAGCCGCTGCCTGTAATGCTAACATTCCATATGGGCTCAAGTTTGAATCCCAGCTGCTCCATTTCCCATCCAGCTCTCTGCTATGACCTAGGAAAGCAGTGGAAGATGGCCCAAGTCATTGGGACCCTGCACCTGTGTGGGAGACTCAGAAGAAGCTACTGGCTCCTGGCTAGAGATTGGTGTAACTCTAGCCATTGCAGCCATCTGGGGAGTGAACCAGCAGATGAAAGACCTCCCTCTCGGGGCCCATGCAGTGGTACAGTAGGTTAATCCTCCACCTGCAACACCAGCATCCCATATGGGCACCGGTTCTAGTCCTGACTGCTCCTCTTCCAATCCAGCTCTCTGCTGGGCCTGGGAAAGCAATTGAAGATGGCCCTGCACCCTCTTGGGAGACCAGAAAGAGGCACCTGGCTCCTGGCTTTGGATTGGTGCAGCTCCGGCCGGTTGCGGCCATTTGGGGAGTGAAGCAGTGGATGGAAGACCGCTCGCTCTCTCTCTGTCTCTCCTTCTCAGTCTGTAACTCTACCTCTCAAATAAATAAATAAAAACCTTAAAAAAAAAAAGACCTCCCTCTCTCTCTCTCTCTCTCTCTCTCTCTCTCTCTCTCTCTCTCTCTCTCTCTCCGCCTCTGCCTTCCTGTAATTGTGCATTTCGAATAAAATAAATGAACCTTTAAAAAAGAGAATTATATAATGCTGATGGAAAATATCAAAGAAAGCCTATATAAATGGAGTTGGCAAAGGGATTGACACATATATTAATGGAATGGAGAACTCAGAAGTAGACCCACACAAATGTGCCCAGTATATTTTTATAAGGTTGCAAAAGGAATTCAATGGAGGAAAGACAGTCTTTACAGCAAATGAAACAGAAACAAGTAGATACCCATGAGCAAAAAGTTGAATCTCTGCCTAGGTACCATAAAAATTCAAAATGGATCAGACTTAAATGCAAAATATGAAAATATAAAACAATTGAAATAGGGGCCGGCATCAGGGCTCACTTGGTTAATCCTCCACCTGTGGCGCCGGCATCCCATATGGGCACCGGGTTCTAGTCCCGGTTGCTCCTCTTCAGTCCAGCTCTCTGCTGTAGCCTGGGAAGGCAGTGGAGGATGGCCCAAGTGCTTGGGCACCTGTACCCATGTGGGAGACCAGGAGGAAGCACCTGGCTTCTGGCTTCGGATCGGCATAGTTCCAGCAGTAGTGGCCATTTGGGGAGTGAACCAATGGAAGGAAGACCTTTCTCTCTGTCTCTCTCCCTCACTGTTTATCTGCCTAATTAATTAATTAATTAATACAATTGAAATAGAAAATCTTTAAGAACTAGGGATTGTTATAAAACAAATTCTTAGACCTGGGGCCAGAGTGTGGTGTACAGGGTTAAGCCTTGGCGTAAGATGCTGGCATCCCATATGGATGTTGGTTCGATTCTAGCTGCTCCATTTCCAATCCAGCTCCCTGCTAATGTGCCTGGGAGGGGAGCAGAGGATGGCACATGTGCTTGGGCCCCCACACTCATGTGAGAGACCCAAAGGAAACTCTTAGCTCTTGGCTTCAGCCTGGCCCAGCTCCAGCCATTGTGGCCATTTGGAGAGTGAACCAGCATATGGAAGATCTCTCTCTTTCTCTGTATCTCTCCTCTCTCTCTCTGTAACTCTGCCTCTCAAATAAAATAAATAAATCTTAAAAAAAAATTCTTAGACTGAATAACAAAAGCAAACAAAAGGATAACTTGAATTCATGAAAACAACATTTTTAAGTTGCTTTGCTATAGATTCTGTTAAAAGGATGAAAAGACAACCTACACAGTGGGAGAAAATATTTTCATATCACACATTTGGCCAAAGGTTAGTATCTGGAATAAGTTTTTTTTTAAAGATCTATTTTATTTATTTGAAAGACAGAGTTACAGAAAGGTAGAGACAGAGCGAGAGGTCTTCCATCCACTGGTTCATCCCCCAGATGGCCCCAACAGCCGGAGCTGTGCCAAAGCTATGCTGATCAGAAGCCAGGAGCCAGGAGCTTTTTCCAGGTCTCCTGCATAGGTGCAGGGGTCCAAGGACTTGGGCCATCTTCTACTGCTTTCCCAGGCCATAGCAGAGAGCTGGATCAAAAGTGGAGCAGCTGGGACTCGAACCAGAACCCATATGGGATGCCGGCGCTTCAGGCCAGAATTTTAACCCACTGCCCCAAAGTGCTGGCCCCCTAGAATAAGTTTTTAAAACTGAAAACTTGAAAAAATCCAATTGGAAAGTGGGTAGAAGCTATGAACAGACATTTCACCCAAGAGGATTTACAGGTGACACACAAGCATACACAACAATGGGTAACAACACCTGCCATTAGGGAAATGCAAATGAAAACAACAGGAGATGGTACACACCAATGAGAATGGCTAAAGTAAAGAACACTCACAGTAACAACACTACATGATGGTGAAATGCAGAGAGTTTGTGTCATGCACAATCAGTTGTGGGAGTGTAAAATGCTACACACTGTTCCTTAAGATTGTAAACATGTAATTACCATACGACCTACCAATCGTAGTCTTAGGTGTTTCTCTGAGAAAAATGAAAACGTGCTCACACAAAAAAGGGTACAAAACTTCTTAAAAAATTTTATTCATAGAAGTGCCAATCAGGAAAAAACCAAGAGGTTCTTCGCCAGGGGAATGACTAAGCCATATGCTCATAATGTAGAATACTATTTAGCAATAAAAAGGAACAAATTATGCATGCAACAGCCTGAATAAATCTCCAGATAGTTACACTAAAGGAGGAAACCCAGTCTCAAAAGCATACTGTAGGATCCTATGTATATAGCATTCTAAAAATGACAAAATTATAGAAAAAGACAGCAAAAGAACAGTTGCTGAGAGTTCAGGAGGTGGTAGGGAAGGGAGGGAAGTGGGTGTGGCTATATAGGACAACGTGAGGGATTCCTGTAGGGGTACAAACGTTCTGTATCTCAGCATGATCAAATTTAGCCCCAGTTATAACATTGCTAGTGAGTAATAGGAAACAATCAACAAGTGTTTTCTCCTACCACACTTGAAATGGCAGAAGCATCTCAAACTCACCCTGCTCTGTCAAAGTGACAGTCTATGGGCTAAGAAGGCACTGGAAACTGCTATGGATCTGCAAGTTTACAGCATGCAGAGTAGTTCAAGGCCTCCCAGGCTGAGATTTGGCTCCGGCAAACTGCTTCTAACCCACTATCTGGATGCAGACAGTCCGACAGATGATGCCTCAATGGGAAACACCTCAGAGGAACCAAGTACCTGAAGTATGTTTAGTTGTTGGCAAAGAGCCTGATGGGATTGGCCTCTTGCCAGCAGAACCTGGGCACACACAGAGCAGGAAGCTGTTAACCTTCAGTGACCATTGTTTCTACTCCCACAGGAGGACCACACCATGCCTGGAACCCGGATGCCGGAACCCTTTCAGAAGTGGGGGGGAGGGGAAGGGTCCAATGACCAGAAAGACCTGGTGCTAAAACCCCCCAGCCAGAACTTGCCCCGGGAGCAGTTCTGCATAGCAGCCCATCCTTCTTAACCCTTAAAACCTGCCCCAGGCCCCAGACCAGGGAAGAAGATTGGAGCTTTGTCCCCGTCTCCTTGTCACTAGACCTCACAATAAACCCTTTTCTCAAAAACTGGTGCCGCTGTATGGCTTCTGTGTGCATCAGGAAGTGAGTCTTTGCTCAGTAACTTTCCACACAGACCACTTCTGGTCACCAACATGTGCGGAGGTTTCCCTTGCACACCTTGTGGTTCTCCTGAGTGTCCTGACTCAATTCTGCATCCACAGTCTCACAGGATTGCCCATGTCTGATGCCAATCACTAGTCCCAGCTTGTCACCTGCCCGTCTGACAGGTCAGTTATAAATCAGAGGTTCGCACGACTTCCCTTTGGGTTCCCCATTTGTTAGGATGGCTCACAAATGTCAGAGAAAAGCTTTATGTTTGCCTGTTTATCTTAAAGGATACAATTCAGCAATAGCCAGAGGAAGGGAGGCCAGGGCAAGGCACGGGAGGGGCGAGGAGCCTCCATGTGCTCCCCAGCATACTACCCTCCACTACGTGGATGTGCTCAGCTCTACAGAGCTCTCAGAACCTAGTCCTTATGAGTTATGGAGGTTTTGTTAGGCAGGAAGGTACACTAAGTGTGTGCGAGGGGCCAAAGAACACAAATGGGAAGATCTGGGGTAATCTGAAGGAAGAGTACAGAGGCACGAGAAACATGCCTTGGAAGCAGTCCAGCCTTTACACATCAAAAGTCTCACCCATGTCCAATAACCTTGCAGGTGGGTTCCAGCCCTCCCCCGGGGACATTGCAGGAGAATCTTCCTTGCCCTTCACAGGGGTGGGTGTGTTATTTGGTCCGATAACACTGTGCTGATAAAGGCCCAGGAGGAATTTCACTAATTCCACACTCGGAAAACCTTCTGCTCTGCGGTATCCCAGGAGAAGAGGGCAGAGCAAGGAAAAACAGTGGGCCCATTCTCATAAAAACTCCAGTCTCGGTGTACACTGGGCTCTCGGTTCTTTGCTGAGACACCCACCTGGCCAACCAGGTGTCTTTTCTTCAATAAATTTCACTAGCTTGCCTACTGCTGATCTCTGTTTCGTGTCTGAAATTCTTTTCTTATGAGAAGACAAGAGGGGCTGGCGCTGTGGTGCAGCAGGTTAACGCCCTGGCCTGAAACACCGGCATCCCATATGGGCGCCGGTTCTAGTCCCAGCTGCTCCTCTTCCAATCCAGTTCTCTGCTATGGCCTAGGAAAGCAGTGGAAGATGGCCCAAGTCCTTGGGCCCCTGCACTCACGTGGGAGTTCTAGGGAGTTTTAGGAATTGGGTGCCAAGAATTTGAGGCAAAGACCAAATAGAAAGGCAGAGTGATAGGTGAAAAAATGAAAAGATTTTTTGTGAGGTTACCAAAGAATCAATCCCTTTGACTTTAGTCTCCCGGATCTCAGCTCTCAAAATATTGCTAGGCTAATAGTGCTAACACTCTGGCTTTCTCCTTATTGCTTCCCTTCTAAGAATTCCCAAGGGTCCCTAATTATCTACATGTAAAACTCTAGTTCCACAGCCTGGCATTTAATTGGTTTACTTTACAACATGGTCCCATTGCTAGTCTCTGACTCTCCCTATGACTTACTCTCTCCATTGCACTTCCTCCTAGCTTTCTTGTCTCCAGGTCAATGCAGACTTCTCTCCTATTCCAAACATTGTTCATACTATACCCTCACTATATATTTCCCATTTACTCTTTTACTACCTATTTTAATCCCACATACTCATTTATTTTCTCCTTTTTATGCATCTGGATGGTCTTAGTTTTCTGCAATACTTTTCATTTAAATCCTAGTTGCTCCCTGGGCATAGCTCCCAAGATTTTCCCTCAAAGACCTAACTGGCATTGATCATGCACGCTGTGACTATGGCTGCACCTGCTCGAGCTCTGAGCTTTGCTGTGGGTGGATCTGTTCCATAACCAGATTGTTCCTGCTGCAGGGCCAGGGCTAGGCTTTTTGTTTCTTGCACATTGTGTTTTGTTTGTTCTGTGACTCTTTCCAGAAAGGCTTGAGGGCAGGTTACAACAAGAAGACACACACACACGTGTCAAAATAAGTAATAATAGAAGAGGCGGACAGAAGTAGATTCTGACTTCATGCAGGTTCTCTCAACCCCAGATTGTCTATCTAGAGATGCCCCAGTCACAAATGTGGGCATCCGGGCTCTGTCACTGAAACAGTAGCAAGGAAAAAGCAGGAGGAAACCAAACACAAGTAACAAGAATGGAAAGTCTAACAGGAAGTGTCCTGTGTTTTGAATCCTTCACTTGTCCATTTATTCCTTCATGTAACAGAAGTTTTTAAGCATCTACTGTGTTAAGTAAAAATTATAGGATACCATTGTTGTGGACTAAGTTTCTGCACTGGGCCCCAAAAGACCAGACTAAAAATCAAAATCCAATCATTCACTCTGAGAAATCCGGAGAAAGAGATAACAACAAGCTTCCCAAACAGGTAGTTATGATGGCATGATAATGATGTTCCTTCTGTTTTCATCCTTGCAAGAACAGTAACCTGGAGTAACTTGGTATTGAGCAGTTACTTTTCCATTGCCTTGTCTCCGGGTACCCACTTTGCAAGAAAGTAACTTTGAAGTGACCAATCCACTTTTTGTTGTTTGTTTGTTCCTTTTCCAGCACTTCTGTGTCTCTATAAAACCAACCTCCTCTGCTCAGCCCCTTAGAACACTTATGCATTTTAGAGAATGAAGTGTTGCTCAATTCAAGAACTACAAATAAAGCCTATCAGGATTTTAAATTTGCTTTAATTTTATCCTTTTACAACGGCATACTGTGTACTGGTTGTGCAACTCATCCATCACATAAATGGGTTTTCACAGAGGTGAACTAGAGATGAGATGGACTAGGATAAATTGAATAATCTATGAATGTAAAATTAGTCAATTTGACAATCAAGTAATTGAAAATGTGATATCATTTTGAAAATAATGTACAACTGCAATAAAATCCCACGTATCTACAGCGATGTCTAAGATGAAAAAAGTTTGTAGGGCTGGTGCTGTGGCACAGCGGGTTAACACATGGCCTGAAGTGCCAGCATCCCATATGGGTGCTGGTTCTGGTCCCGACTGCTCCTCTTCTGATCCAGCTCTCTGCTATGGCCTGGGATAGCAGTAGAAGATGGCCCAAGTCTTTGGGCCCCTGCACCCACATGGGAGACCCAGAGGAAGCTCCTGGCTCCTGGCTTCTGGCTTCGGATCAGCACAGCTCTGGCCGTTGCGGCCGATTGGGGAGTGAAACCATCGGATGGAAGACCTCTCTCTCTCTCTGCCTCTCCTCTCTATGTGTAACTCTGACTTTCAAATAAATAAATAAATCTTTAAAAAAAAGAAAAAAGTTTGCAACATTAAATGTTGGAGAGGAAGAAGAGAAAGCAGGACTCTGATCCTTGAAGAAATTAGCACAGCTGCTGTGGAAGCAGTTTAACAATTTTCTAAAAAGTTAAAATGGACATCAGCCCTGTTACCTGGTTATTTATATGAGAAAAAATGAAAATATTTGTCTATAAGAAGACTTATATAAAAATGTTCATAGCAGCTTTCATTAACATTGGAAACAATGCAGATATTTTCAACAGAATGGATAAATAAACTGTGATATATTCACATAATGGGACAATGCTCAGCAATAAAAAGTAGAAAACTCCTGACACCTGACACACCATGGAGTAGTCTCAAAAAACCCTACAGAATGCAAGCACCCAGTATATGATCCCATCTATATGGAATTCCAGAACCTGGTACTAGAAACCAAGACAATGTTTGCTGGCAGACGAGGTGGTGAAGGTAAGGAAAGAATTGGGAAGTGGGGCAGAGGGAAACTTACTGGGATGACCAGAATGTCCATGGCCTGATTTGCAGTTGTCAAAAATGAGTGACTTAACATCTGACCCTTTCCCTGAATTTGATTACATCTCAAGAAAAGATCATGTAGAGGGAAGCCCTGGGAGATGGAAATGGTCTAAACTGGAATGTGGTGATGGCTGTACAATCATTTAAATTTGTTAAAAATCATTGAATTGTTCACTTACAGTGAGTGAATGTTATGGTTTGTCAATTATATCTTAATAAACTGTCAAGTGAAAAGAAAATGCACTTGGCCATTGGGACGTAGAACACATAACCTCTTATAGATTCCTAGTACAATTTTCCTTCAGGGCAGTTTTTTTATGTGTATCTAGAGTCTTAAAGTAAGTATGCCTTCTGACCAACAATACTGCTTCAGATCTGCCACAAGAAAATAATCAAGGACATGCACATAGATTTAAAGATGTACTTTGAATTGAAGTGTCATTTGTGATAGAAAAAAACTTAGGGGAAATTTTAGCAATAGCTCATTAGTGAAAGAAATATGTGTGAACATGTATACAAATTGTAGCTATTATAATACTGTTGTAAATTAATGTTTATCAACATGGAACTCAATTAATAGCAAATTAATAGAGAAAATTAAGTTGGAGAATACATGCAGGAAATAGTATGATAGTATTATGATATATAGTACTTTTAGTATTATGTGACAATATTATTATGTATGTAGTTCTATGAGGATATACTGCAATGTGATAACTATAGCTATCTCTAAGTGGTAGGACAAAGGGTATAATTTTTCTGCTTTTTCATAATAACTATATGTGTCTTTTACAAGAGATACATCTGGGGGTAAGCATATGGTGCACCGGTTAAGTTGCTGCATCCCATAGCAGAATTCTAGGTACTTCACTTATAATCCAGTGTCCTGTTAAGGCACACTCTGGAAGCAGCAGGTGATAGTTCAAGTACTTGGGTTCCTGCCACCCAAGTGGGAGAGCCAGATGGAGTTCCTGGCTCCTGGCTTCCACCTGGCCCAGTCCTGGCTATTGTGGGGATATTTGGGGAGTGGACCAACAGATGGAAGATCTCTGTCTCCCTGCCTTTCAAATAATTTTATATGTGTGTGTATGTATAGAGATATGTGTATTTATTATTCTTGATTTCTGAAATAATCATTAAAATGAGTTAATAATGGGAGAAGATAGAGTCTTAGAATTGTTCATATGTGGTAAATACAGGGTACAGAGGGACTGTATGACCTTACTGAGTTCTGAAATTTGCTGCAGCATATATATATACATGTTTTATATTATACTAAGTTTTAAATCTGCAGGGAAAGTAGAAAATAGCTTGGGAATGTGAAAAACTTTCTTCATGTTTTCATCTTAGAAGTTCACATCATTTTAACTTTCAGATTTGCTTAAGTCAGAAAACACCTAAATAATTATTCTTTTTAATATACTGTCAAATTATTAATCTCAACCCTATTAAGACAGCCCTGGGTTTACTTTGTATTTTTATTTTACCAATTTGCAGGGTGCAGTCACCTCTTAACTACTTGGAGGACAGCTTGAAAAAGAAGAATTTGCAGGCTGGTGCTGTGGCATAGCGAGTAAAGCCGCTACCTGCAGTGCCAGCATCCTATATGGCCACCTGTTCTAGTCTCAGTTGCTCCACTTCTGATCCAGCTCTCTGCTATGGCCTGGGAAAGCAGTGGAAGATGGCTCAAGTCCTTGGGCCCCTGCACCCACGTAGGAGACCCAGAAGAAGCTCCTGGCTCCTGGCTTCTGGCTTCAGATCGGTACAGCTCTGGCAGTTGCGGTTATCTGGGGAGTGAACCAACAGATGGAAGACCTCTCTCTCTCTCCCTGCCTCTCCTTCTCTCTCTGTATAACTCTGACTTTCAAGTAAATAAATAAATCTTTAAAAAAGAAGAATAAGAAGAATTTGCATGTGTAGAGAATCTGGTTGCTTTCTGGAGTTACTGAGCCTTGTCTAAAGTTGCCTGTATGGACTCTAAGCAGGAAACAGAGCCACCACCTTGTCTAGCAGGGAAGCAAAGACTGCAGGCACACCTGGGTAAAACTAACCCCTCAGAATAGCCTGCCAGGAAACGCATCAGAAATCCAAACCTCCAGAGTGCACCTGTCTCCAGAGAGCTGGAGCTCTAGACAAAGATCACCACGACTGGCATTGCTCCATCTGGAGAGAGTGAAATGGCACCTGAAGTCACACCTGGTTGTGCATGAAAAGAAGCGTTTGTCTCACGACAGTAACAGCAACTCCAGGAAATAAAGGACCTGGTGTGGCGTTATGAGAAGACCCCTGGAGTCAGAAACCAGGCCTCAGCTTTGGCTGCATCAGCTACTTAGCCAGGTGTCCCTGGGCAGCCATCCATCCATCCCTGCAGGGTCTGTGTGTGCTTCCTTACCAGTGACAAGAGGAGGATCTAACAAATCGTGGAGGGGCTCCTTCAGGTCAGACCACTAGGGTTCTAAGGCGCTCATACCCTCTTTGCTTTGCCCCTCAGGTTTAGGTCAGCCAGGTATTTTGCATGTCTACTCCAGCCATGCTTCCCCTGGGCACCCCTGGCCTGTCTTCTCCAAACCATGCACGGTCAAAGGGATGTCCCAGGAGCCACTCAAACAGGTGTTGCAATGTTTCCCCGACTGCTGCTACTATTTAGCTAGAACTAACACACACACACACACACACACACACACACACACACACAAACTAGGCACACCTACATCCGTGGACAGAACATCCCATGTATGGCTGTGTGAAGTCAGGAAGAAGGGTGTTCTTGAGGATTCTTGGTCTTACTGGGCTGGGGGCTGCCCATGTCCTAGCCCAGAGAGATGGAAGAGAATGGGTGCCAAAGAGAGGATCTTGCTGCATTCAGCCTGTCTGAGTTGCCACCCAGTGAAAGCAGAAATAGCCAGACTGCATTGTGTTATTAATTCGGCTTCAACTTCAGTTGACTTTATTGGCCTGACAAGGTAGAGACATTGCCAAAGTCAATACAGCAGATCTGTATGCCTAGGGCAGGTTTTGGTGCTAACAGAGGTGTTTTATGCCAGACAGTTTGTCCCCTGAATGTTTCTTAGTGTCCTTCCTGGTCCCCGGCTGCCATGTGTTGTGGTTATGATCTTGCTGTTGAAGGTCAGAGGAGAGAATCTGGAGTCGCAAACCAAACTTCTAGTAAGGGTCTTCTCTCCCGACAGCCCTTTGTGCTATTTGACAAAAGCTTGCAAACTTTTATATTTGTATTTTAACATAGAATACACAATAAAAATAAGCAAGCGTTTGCAGACAGGATAGTGTTATAACAGTTCATTTTGCAGGAGAGTTTTACACATAAAAAATGCCAATGAGAAAAAAAGAAAAACTAGGGGCCGGTGTTGTGTGGTGCATCAGGTTAAGCCCTATGAACACACATTTGAGTCCCAGCTGCTCCACTTTCAACCCCAACCTCCTGCCAATGTACCTGGGAAGGCAGCAGATGATAGCCCAAGTACTTGAACCCCTGCCACGCACGTGAGAGAGATCCAGATAGAGTTCCAGGACCCTGGCTGGAGCCTGGTGTAGCCCCACCCTGGCCACTGTGACCACTTGGAGAGTGAACAACTGAATGAGCAATCCGCTCCCCCCTCTGCCCTGGCTCCCGCCCCCTTGTCTTGTCCCTCTCTTTCTCTCTGTAACTCTGCCTTTCAAGTAAATAAATAAATAAATATTTAAAAAGAGGGGGGGGAAACCCCTGCAATTTCCTTATCAAACAATCTTGCTGTAATGTTTACATTTGTAGTAAACACCTAAGTAGCTGTTAATAAGTAGGCTCTTTTGGCGTACAACCTCCATTCTTGGAAGAAATTGTTACTATTACTATTAATTTCTAACACCAAAAGACCAGCCTCAGCCACCAGGCCAAGAAGCACATATAGTTAAAATCGAATGAGTGTTTTTCTCAGGAAGAATGAGACAATAGATAAAATCAGATCATGACTCAACCAAGAAAGTATGTGAAATGGCTAAGTTGAATGTTTAAACAAACATTGGTTTTAAAGGGGGTGAAAGGTGGGAGTCTAACATATATTTCACAGACACAATAGGTATGGCATAAGCCTACCACTTGGAGCATGTGATCAGTGAACAAAGTATCATCCTCACTTGGTGGCAGCATGCACTAATTATAGAACTATTTTTCTGTGAGCTTCTTGGATTCAATGCAGACTAAATGTAAAATCTAGAATATGTAAGGTATAAGGAATTTACTAGATCAGCTAGTATTAAAAACTGAGTTCCACATGTTTTTGCTTTCATATTTTGCCCAAGAGTCAGCAATAAGGATCAGTGCTGTGCACAGCAGGTTAAAGCCCCAGCTTGAAGTGCCGGCATCCCATATGGTTGCCAGTTCTAGTCCCAGCTCCTCCTCTTCCAATCCAGTTCTGTGCTATGGCCTGGGATAGCAGTGGAAGATGTCTCAAGTCCTTGGGCCCCTGCACCTGCATGGGAGACCTGGAAGAAACTCCTGGCTCCTGGCTTCAGATCAGCGCAGCTCCTATACCTCCTGCCATTGCAGCCATCTGGGAAGTGAACCAGCGGATGGAAGACCTCTCTCTCTGTTTTTACCTTTCTCTGTAACTGTCTTTCAAATAAATAAAAATCAAAATCTTTAAAAAGGCTGGCACTGTGGCTCATTAAGCTAATCCTCCGCCTGCGGCGCCAGCACCAGGGGTTCTAGTCTCAGATGGAACACTGGATTCTGTCCCGGTTGCTCCTCTTCCAGTCCAGCTCTCTGCTGTGGCCCAGGAAGGCAGTGGAGGATGGCCCAAGTGCTTGGGCCCTGCACCCCATGGGAGACCAGGAGGAAGCACCTGGTTCCTGCCTCCGGATCAGCACAGCTCGCCGGCCACAGCACGCCGGCCGAGGCGGCCATTTGGGGGGTAAACCAATGGAAGGAAGACCTTTCGCTCTGTCTCTCTCTCTCTCTCTTACTATCTAACTCTGCCTGTTAAAAAAAAAAAGAAAAAAAGAAAAAAAATCTTAAAAAGAAAAAGTGTCAGCAATAACCAACTAAGGCAACACCAGGACTCAGATATCTGGACTCAGAACTATTCATGCTCCATCATGCCACGATCCTACTGTGCTCTTGGATTCTATACTTTGCCCTCAACATATTCATATAAAAGTTAAAATTTAAGTCTATAAAGAGGCCAATGTCCACCAACAATAAATCTTACCTAGTTTTCAATTTCTCCTGAGTAATCTACTCGTTCATTCCAACACTCTAAGGAAACTTTTTTTTTTAACTAAGTTGTTTTCTAGGGTTTGTTATTTTTGTTATGTGATGAAAGATATTCTGCCATTTAATTTTAGAAACA
Source organism: Sylvilagus floridanus (assembly GCA_949820135.1). NCBI lineage: Eukaryota > Metazoa > Chordata > Mammalia > Lagomorpha > Leporidae > Sylvilagus > Sylvilagus floridanus. The sequence continues at coordinate 130,494,536 of OX463225.1, forward strand.
AGGACTAATCAAAGCCTTCTTTATGGTGTAGGTTTAATAAACATTCCCAGAGGAGGGTCATTGATATTAGTAACACAAACATATATCAGTTACATGAGACAGAAGACACCTGAGTGTCATTATCTATATTAGAATGGATAGTGTTAGAACTATTTACTTCCTAGGCAGGTTTTTAAAAGCAAATGGAGAGTGGGTTTTGGACTTGGTGGTAAGATAGCATCCCATATTGGAGGGCCTGGGTTTGAGGTCTGTAGCTTCCTACTACTACTTACCCTGAGACACAGTAAGTAGTTTGCTACCTGCCACTCCGTGGGAGACCTAGGTTGAGCTGCCAGCTCTTGGCTTCAGGCTGACCAGTCCTGACATTTGGGATAGGAGCTCGATGTCTGTCTCTGTCTAACTCCACTTCTCAAATAAATAAGTGAAACTTTAGAAGTAAAAGTGTGCTTTTGAGGAACTTTAAGCTACACTTTTCAAATGACTGCATGGCTGAGGATGGAGTGGGAAGACAGACTTGTAGGTGACATCAAAATTCAAGCTCTGGACTCCTCCCTCCCTTTGCCCATCAAAGGTCATGATGGAGTAAGGACCTCCCAGAATCAAGATCTTAAATATTTTTGTACACCTTGGTGTTCTTATGTTTGGAGTCTTCACTAGTTCTAAAGATGTTCAAATGAAATGACTGGGCTGACCTCAAGGACTGAGATTAAACAGTCGGGATCTTTGTTCCTAAAGCTTTGGGAGCTGTTAGAAGAATTACACATCATGCTCTGATCAAGGGAATTAAAATAGTCTCCCAAGAAATTCTATTGGTAAGACAGTTTCCAAATTGGATTACAGTTTTGCAGAAGTATTTTTGGCAAGTAAACAGCAAGGGCCTGAGAGTCTGGCCCATTGCCTCCAGCCACCAGGGATGGAAGGTCTGGCCTGCAGAGGGGCACACGAAAGCTGATAGGGCTGAGCCCAAGTGAGGATGCAAAAGCTTAATAGGCAGCAGCACTCAAATCTACTTCCCAGATTCCAAGGCATACAGCATTGTTGCCACATTGAGCAGTTTATGTTGGAGACAATGATAACTAGGGAAGAGGGAATATCAAGGTCCTGTATGCTACTACCTATGTCCAGTGACTCTGAAGGGGGCTCGTGGGAAAACACAAACCTGGGTCAACTCTAGCTGCCCTAAGGTCCACCCTGAGCCAGGCTTCAAAGCACCTATGTCTCAGAGCTGCTCAGAACCTTTGTGAATGATGTGCTGGGGGCATCTGGAATTCACCAGCCTCCCTGAGTTTGGGCTGGGCTGGTTGCTCTTTCCTGGCTGCAGTGAGAAGAAAAATGAATTTAAAAGAAAATATGCATGATATATGCAATGACATGGATAGATCTTAAAATAACTATGGAATGTGAGAGAAATCAAATCGAAAAAATGGGTACATACTGTATGATTACATTTACATAAAACTAAAAAATGCAAACTAACCTACAACAACAGAAAGCAGATCACAGGCCACTTGGGGGTGGTGAGGGCAGAGGGAAGGATTACAAAGGGACCCAAAGAAATTTGGAAAGTCCTGGGGGTGATGGATATGCTCCTTATAATTATTACGGCAATGAGTATTTACAGGGGTCAAACCTTTTTTTTTTTTTTTTTTTTTGACAGGCAGAGTTAGACAGTAAGAGAGAGAGAGACAGAAAGAAGGGTCTTCTTTCCATTGGTTCATCCCCCAAATGTCCGCTGTGGCTGGCGCATCACGCCAATCCAAAGCCAGGAGCCAGGTGCTTCCTCCTGGTCTCCCATGCATGTGCAGGGCCCAAGCACTTGGACCATCCTCCACTGCCTTCTTGGGCCACAGCAGAAAGCTGGCCTGGAAGAGGAGCAACTGGGACAGGACCAGTGCCCCAACTGGGACTAGTACCCGGGGTGCCGGCACCGCAGGCGGAGGATTAGCCTAGTGAGCCACAGCACCAGCCAGAGGTCAAACTTATCAAACAAACAGCACACTTTAATCTGTACAATTTCATGTTTGTCAATTATATCTCAGTAAATAAAGACCCATCTGCAATCCTCAGTCTCAGACATTCTGATTCAATTGGTCTAGGGTGGGAACTGGCATCAGAATCTTTAGAAGTCTGCCACACATAACTGAGATGTGGAGCCAGGTTTAAGATGTAGACTTTTGGTAGTTACACACAGTAGGGCCTCTGGTTGTTATCTGCAGCAAGATTAGAAGCCATGGAGCATGGCAAGAATCCAAGCCAAGCGATTCTCTTGCCAGCCCCAAGGCTTTTGAACGGTTCTCTGAGAGGCAAGCATTAAAAATACAACTTCTATGAATTCTGCTTGAAAAAGTCAGTGGGGCGTTCCTGTACGAAAGCATAGCACGCAGCTCTGCAGTAAGTGCGAGTTCCTGTCGGCCCGCATGTTTCAACGCTCTGCTTGTGCAGACCGATGCCACATTCGTGGTGGGTGCTTTCTTCTCTGTTCTGGAGGAAACTGCCACATCTGGATGTGGGTCTCTGTGGGCTTCCAGGTGAGAAACTCATTTCCAGTGTCAACACAATCAGAGTGGCTACTGTGACCCCTGTGCTTAAGTTTAAGAGACTCTCAGATTTCCCACCGAGGTCCACCATCCTCACACTTCGCTCTGACTTCTTCCTGGATTCCTCAGTCAGTATACTTTCCTCTGGAGGCGTCACAAATCAGCCAGAATTCAAGCATCATTTTAGATAGCCTTACAGGGGATGTGACCCTAAGAATGTATGAAAGAATGGAAAACCCCATCAAGATCAAGTGTATTTATTGGTAGCAAGAAAAAGTTTCCAAATCTTAGGAGTCCATCAAGCTGAAGGTAGAGCGACTTAAAAATATATTTGCGAATCTTAAAAACCCAGGAAGTGCAAAACTCAATGAAAGGATCAGTAAGGATAGGAGCAGCACACTCCTCTGGGTGAATAAAGAATTAGATGGAGTGGCAGAGACCCAGGAAACCAACCTCTGGAGTGAGAACACCTGTAACTTTGATAAGCAAGGACCTTGAACAAGGACCTTGAAGTAAGTCACTTCATCTACCCATCATGACAAATGTCTTCCCTTAGGAAGGCCAAGGGGTGCTTAACCCCAGGGGACTGAAAACTAACAGTGAAAGCTTTGAGGAGACTAAACCAAAATGTGAGAAACCAACATAGTTGCTGATATTATATTTAGGACAAAATTATGCACATGTGCCTTTTTGTGTATATGAAATTTTTAATAGAGTTGGACCTTTTACAGTGATTGACTTGTGGTGACAATTTAAAATATAATTGAGTAAATGATGTAGAATTGTAGAGTTTTAAATTGACTTCTGACTAAGCTTATTGGAACATATAACAGAACCTTGGGATTTTATATTTATACATTTAAGGTCTTAAAATATATGCAAGCATTAGAATATTCCAGAAAACTTTGATTATTAATTGATACTTCAAAACATTAATGCAAAATTTGTATTATGAAAAACTATGCATGGGTTTCAAAATAGTTTACACTAAAACAAATTTGTTTTTAATTTTTTTCCATAACTTTTTTGAAGTACCCTTGCATAGACAGAGATATAGATGTATAAAATATTTTATTGTCACAACTTAAAATATTTGGAAGTAATTCACTGATTTTATTCATAGGTACCTTAGAAGTCATTGCTAAACTTTGCTAGAAAAAAAATAAAATAATTGCAAGTGTAAATTATACTAAAATAAACTACATGTTTTTCTAACTCTAGCAACAGAACATTAATATCTAATCCAAAAGTAAACTCTGAATAGTATTTTCTACATACAAAAGTCACCTTCAACAACATCTACAAACCCCTACCAACACAAGCAGTTGCCATGGTAGTTAGTGCTGTGATGGGGGAAAGATAGACTGTCATGCAGGAACAAACAAGGAGGATGGCACGTGAGAGTGGGATGGACCTAAGAACTAGGGTTAGGTAAACCGAGGAGCCGCTGAGGGGAGAGGGGGTGGGGAGAGGCACAGGGGAGTTCATTCATTTACAGATACTGAGTACAGGGGAGTTCATTCATTTACAGATACTGAGTACGGACCCAGCGCTGACTTAGAAGATGGAGACGGAGCTGCAAACAAATGGGGCGCCTTCCCTCTTGGAGCCCAAGACCAGGGAGAAAGAGGAGAAAAGCATTCTGTGTGATTGAGGCCGCTCCTGCGCTGGTCAGAGGAGGACCTTACTTGTTGTCCCTGGGTGAGTGAGCTCTGGAGCTGACGGATCTGGATCAAGCGCCTAATGCAACACGGGGACGAGGATGTTCTCTGCAAGCCACTCCTCCTGTGGAGGGCCTCTTGCTTTGTTTTTCTTGTTGTAAGGAGTCAGAATCCTATTTGTAAATGAAACACTTAAATTTTCCTGGAGCTCAACTACCCAAACTGCAAATCCCTTAGCCCAGTGTCCCTACGGCCTATACAGGTGGGAGGCAAGAGAGTAGCTCCTTTTTTTCTTTCTTTTTTTTTTTTTTTTATTTGACAGGTAGAGTTATAGACAGAGAGAGAGACAGAGGGAAAGGTCTTCTTTCCGTTGGTTCATCCCCCCAAATGGCCAGCACGACCAGCACTGTGCCGATCCAAAGCCAGGAGCCAGGTGCTTCTCCTGGTCTCCCATGGGGTGCAGGGCCCAAGCACTTGGGCCATCCTCCACTGCCTTCCTGGGCCACAGCAGAGAGCTGGACTGGAGGAGGAGCAACCGGGACAGAATCCAGCGCCCCAACCGGGACTAGAACCCCGGGTGCCAGTGCTGCAGGCGGAGGATTAGCCTAGTGAGCCACGGTACCGGCCCCAAGCTCCTCTTTTTCTTAGTCTGAGGTTATGGGCTGCAGAAAGTGACATGATTTGTTCACAAAGACTGTGGAAGACCTGCAGGAAGAAGAATCTTGACTCAGTGTTGCCATGGGTGCTGCTGAATGGATTAAATAAGCTCTGCAGATAATTATTTTTTTAAGATGTATTTACTTATTTGAGAGGCAGGGTTACAGACAGAGAGAGAGAAACAGAGAGGTCTTCCACCCAGTGGTTCACTCCCCAGATGGCCACAATGGCCAGAGCTGAACTGATATGAAGCCAGGAGCCAAGAGCTTCTTCTGGGTCTCCCACATGGGTGCAGGGCCCCAAGCACATGGGCCATATTCCACTGCTTTCCCAGGCCATAGCAGAGAGCAGGATCAGAAGTAGAACAGTCAGGACTTGAACTGGTGCCCATATGGGATGCTGGCACTGCAGGCAGAGGCTTAGCCTATTACTCCATAGCGTTGGCCCCAATGATTCTTTTTTTTTTTTGAAAGTCAGAGTTACACAGATAGAGGAAAGGCAGAGAGAGAGATTGATCTTCCATCTGCTGGTTCACTCCCCAGATGGCTGCAACGGCCAGAGCTGCACCAATCTGAAGCCAAGAGCCAGGAGCTTCTTCCAGGTCTTCCACATGGGTGCAGGGGCCCAAAGACTTGGGCCATCTTCTACTGCTATCCCAGGCCATAGCAGAGAGCTTGATGGAAAGAGGAGCAGCCGGGACTAGAACCAGTACCCATATGGGATGCCGGCGCTTCAGGCCAGGGCGTTAACCTGCTGTACCACAGCGCCAGCCCTGACATTTTTTTTTTTAAGAGAAAATAATTCCTGTTTTCCAACACATAAATGGGGAGCTAGGTGGTGGTGAGATAGGAAAATAAGTCTATGAGGGTACAAAGTAGGAAGGAATATTGATAAACCCAGACTAAAGAACCATAGCAGATTATCTCCAAGATTAGGAATTGGAGAATCATTTGAACTCACTCCGAGAACTCGAGCCTCCACCAGGCACTGTCGGCTCAACCTGTATCAAGTATTTAATACAGAGAACAGCAGAAGTGAGACGTGCAAAATTCATTTTCAGTTTCACAGGTTGTGGCCTTCAAATAACTCTAAACCTCATCCAGGTCTATTGGATCAGGCACGTGTCCCCAGAATGAGTATGTAGGAAATGCTCTCTCCAAAGGGCCTGGAAGCATGATGACACAGGCTCCATCTGGAGAACCATTCATCAGTGTGCAAACTCTGCGAATATGTGTGCAGCACTTTCTGTCTGAACTCATCAGGACATCTAAGCCTCTCATCCCATCTGGGACTGCCTGGTGACTGTCTGGTTTTAAGGACTTTGGATATCACCCCCAAATCTCCATGGAAGAATCATTCCTGTGCTTCTCATACACAAGAGTTGAGCCATACTCCCTTGGATGCTCCCAGAGTTACCTGATCACCCAGATGATACTGAACACAGATGGATGAGTGGGAGACAGCAACCCAGTCATGACATCTGCCCTAAGCCAGCAACTAAGGGTTCCAGGAGTTTCATGAGCTAGTAGGTCCATCCACTCTGCCATCTGTCACAGCAAACAGGGCACCCTGGGCCACAGACCTCTGCACTCTGTGCCATCTGTGAATTGTGCATACTAGCACACCATGTCCTTCTGTCTCTCCTTCCTCCTTTCCTGTGTTCCCCCACTCTCTCTTTCTCTCTCTCTCCCTATAGGAGAGAGATAATGTGTCTGTAAAGTGCTTTGAGCTCCTTGGAGATAGAAGTTCTATAAATATAAGCTGTTATCACTGTTACCATGGAAACACACAGAGAACAGCGCTCCATTCCTGCATTTGCTGAGCATAATTCTGGCCTTCTTGCCCTGCTGGCTGTTAAACAATCAATGATTTTACAAAGCTCTGCAGCCAGGTAGGGGTGGGAACCCAGGGCTGATCTTGCTTCCTCATGTCCATTTTCAAAAACTAGACTTCTGTTTGCTAAGGCAGAGGATGGTAAACGTTGGATACAGACATCTTTTAAACCAAGGATACAAATTGAGACAGGCGTAGGTGGCCCATGCAACCCAGGGCCCTGATCTGTGAAAAGGTTCTGACGTGAGCCTCATAACAGTCCACCTAGTTTCTGAATCTGCTCTGACTTCCGACACCTTGACTTCAGACCAGGGCTGGCAAAATGTTGGTGTAAGGAGGGTTAACAGTCAGGTTGGGATCTTCTGGAAGGCAGAGATTCTATGATTTTCATTGTGGTCCATATAAGCCCTGCTACATAATTTCCTGGGTGTTGTGTAAAATGAAAATGGGGGGTCACCTGTTTAAAACTCAATAAGAATGTCAAGAGAAGGGGCTGGCATTGTACTCAGCAGGTTAAGACACTTTCAGCATCCTATATGGGACTGCTGTTCTGAGTCCCGGCTGCTCTGCTTCCAATCCAGCTCCCTGCTAATGTGCCTGGGAAAGGAACTGAAGATGACTCAAGTACTTGGGCCTCTTCCACCCACAGAAAGGACCTGGATGGAGTTCTTGACTCCGGACTTTGGCCTTGCCGAGCCTCAGTCACTGCAGCCATCTAGAGAGTGAGCCAGTCGATGGATGATCTCTCCCTCTTTCCCTCTCTCTTTCTCTGCCATTCTGCCTTTCAAATAAATAAAAATAAAGCTTAAAAAAATTTAAAGGGCATCAGGTGCATTTCAAACCAAGCATGAGGTGCCTCTAAGCTTGAACCCATGCAACTGCACAGGCTGCAGACTGTGAAGCCAGCTCTGGGAACAGACAGAGGTAGACTTATCGTGGTGCCCAGCTGTGGTACAGAAGATGATGCTGATGAAATACAGTGAGTGGCACAACTTCGTCATCACTTAATGCAATCAGAGAAGGCACAGAAATGTTTTTTACAAAATGCTTGAATATACCAAATTGCTATTCAAAAAGTTAAATGTAAAGTATGGTAAAGGTCAGTTCAGGAGGAAAAAACTCATTAAAACAAGAAAACTCCATTGGGAGTGATTGATGGTTGAGTAGAACTCAGAATGATGGTGATCAGAAGTTCAAATTAGTCCTCTGTCCTTGTTCAGAGAGGGCAGGTAGGAGACATCAGTTATTAAGCACATAAAGGACATTCATTTATTCAATTGCTACTCATTAAGCCCCTACCATATACAAGGCAGAGTGCTAGGCCATGTAGCAGAAACAGAAAAAGATTTTGCCTTTAGCTATAAAGTCATAACTTCTAGAGTTCCTCTCAATTCTAACAGAGGGCCTTCCTTTAAAACATCTAAGAAGTTAAAGTGAAGTGGTTCTGTTTAGAATACTTTTCAGGGAGAGTCTGTCATCCATTGATCATCATATGAGTATAGATATGAATAGGATGAGTATACACATGAATATGACATTCTGTGAGAGGTTAGAATAGACTAAGAGGAATGAGAAGAAATATTCTAAGGGGCGCTGCATTCAGAGTTGAAAATGAAGTCTATATTTAGCCTTAGTCAGATCAGCACCTGTTTGTGGATCATCTGTCGGGGTCTTCGTGACTCTGTCTTTGGGTAGTTTATTCTTCCATGGTGCCAGGTCTCGGTGCACCGTGATTTTCAGTGAAATGATGAAAGAATTACAGTCCCAAGTCATTCTGTTTAAGGTAGGCCTTCGAGAAGGCAGGGGCAGGGGTAGGGTGGGCACATCAACAGATGAATGGCCTTTCTGTGTCACGCACTGCTATGTGTTTGTTACTCCTCAAATAAACTGGAGAGGAACTAATATTTCAACCTATGACAAAACTGAAGAATAAGAAATTTTCCCAGGCCATTAATAACTTAGAAATGGTGGAGTCAGAATCAGATCAAGATTTGTCTGGTTCTGAAAACTCATGCTTAAAAATTGGCTTTAACACAGTATGTCAAGACTCTTCCATTAATACCATTACTTGTCATACCTTGATGAAAAGGAAGGGTCCAGAGCACAGTCTAATCATAGTCTTTATTAGTGGACAGAGGGTAGAGGGGAATGAGGACCACGGTGAAGGAAGTCATTCATTTATCAAGAACGAACTACGTTCTGCCACAACCTCATTGTTTGACTCAAGGAGAATTCATTGTCTTTCTTGTGATGTAGCTTTACTGACAGATTAAAAAAAAAAAAAAAAGACAACACACTCCTGTTTGAAGGGCTTAGTAAGGTGGAATGCAGATGTGGCACTGACTCAGCCTCAGGCAACACAGGGGATGTAGGCTCAACAAGACAGCACACCAAGGGTCTCTCAATAACTTGGCACAGCGCGGCCAATTTTCCAGCCTGCGCTCTTTCACCTTCAGGTTCTTGGGGAGAAATTATCTGCTATTTTCTCTGAGCCGCTGTGTTTTGGGGTCTCTGTTATGACAGCTTGGCTTACATCCTAATTAACACAAGACTTGAGGACTAGCCCATAGAAAGGGCCCATCCCAGTGTAGTCTGCACAGTTGGTGGGAGGACACCATGGTGACAAAAGTTTAGGTTCTAGCACACATCTATAGGCCAGCCAGCTTGAAAAGCATTTGAACTCTCAACCTGTGAATCCATTTAGGTTCCTGAAAATTCGCTACCTCCAGATTATTAATTCTCTGATCCAACTTGGGAAGCAGGCCACACAGCAGACTCACAGAATGACAAATGCTTAAACAGCACTCTGACCTCTCAATCAGCCCTTAAGGCATTTGGATCTGGCTGAAAAGTCCAGGAGAGTATTTCAGGCATGGAAAGCCAAGACATTATGGCAAAAAATAATCTATATGAAGGAGCTCTGTGAGTGAGACCCCACTGGAAAGAAGGGGCCATCAAAGAAGGAGGTACCTTTCTCTGAAGGGAGGAGAGAACTTCCACTTTGACTATGGCCTTGTCTAAATAAGGTCAGAGTTTTTGACTCAAGAGGCTTCCATAGCCTTGGTAGCTCATGATCACTGATGTCAAAAATAACAATAAGAGTGTTAATTATTAAATCAACAACAGGAGTCACTGTGCACTTGCTCCCCATGTAGAACCTCTGTCCCTAATGTGTCGTACTATGAGAATTAATGGTAAAAATCTGTCTTCAAACTGTACTTTATACTTTGTGTGTCTGTGTGGGTGCAAACAGTGGAAATATCTACTTAGAATAGAGTTGGTCTTCTGTATATAAAATGAATTAAAAATGAATCTTAATGAAAAATGGAATGGGAGAGGAAGTGGGAGGTGGGATGGGAGTGGGGGCGGGAAGGCAGGAATGGGGGGAAGAAACACTATATTCCTAAAAGCTGTACATATGAAATTTGTATTCATTAAATAAAAACCTTCAAAAAGATTATTAATTCTCAATGGGTTGTATTTTTCGGGTGCAAGCCATCTATCCTCAGGCACTGAGAGCTCAGATCATTTCTAATTACAGCACAGGAGGGTCATGTATAGGCTGGAGGTTGTGGTCCTCTAACTTTGGCACACACCAGCACCAACTAAAGAACTTGTTAAGACACATGAGTGGAGCCCACTCCTCATATTCCTGACTCAGTAGGTCTGAAGGGGGCCTGTGAAATGGGATTTCCAGCAAGTTCCCAGGGATGTGGGTGCACTCCATGCACCTGCTCTCCTGCGCACTCCATGGAAATCGCATCCCTGTCATTGGCACACTGAAGGAAGTCTTACAGCCAGATGCTAACAGAATAACACGGAACTTCATACTATTCTAGGATATTCAAAATACAAGGACGCATGGCCAGTCTGTGACTCTGTAAGTAAACAAACACATAATTTATGTAACAAATATTCTAAGCGCTTACTCTGTGGCAGGTATTGGGAAACGGCAGGTAACAAAGCAGACAAAACACCAGAGCCTGTGGGACTTAAATGTGAGCAGGAAAAGGTTTCATCTACTGAATTCCCATCACATCCCAAAACCTTTATGCTAATTATCTTAAGTTTCCACAAAGACCAAAAATATATCCACTTCCAAGAGGAGAATAGTGAGTCTCAACTTTTAAGCACTTTTCATACAATCAGATGGCCTAAAACTCATGTAATTTCCGTAACACCACAATGAAACATTCTTGGCCAATTCTACAAAGGGACTTTTAGCCAAAATACACTACATTTTGTCAGTAAATGATTTCTTTCTTTCTTTCTTGTTTTTTTTTTTTTTTTTTTTTTGGACAGGCAGAGTGGACAGTGAGAAAGAGAAACAGAGAGAAAGGTCTTCCTTTGCTGTTGGTTCACCCCCAATGGCCACTGCGGCCGGTGCATCTCGCTGATCTGAAGCCAGGAACCAGGTGCTTCTCCTGGTCTTCTATGGCGTGCAGGGCCCAAGCACTTGGGCCATCCTCCACTGCACTCCAGGGCCATAGCAGAGAGCTGGCCTGGAAGAGGGGCAACAAGGACAGAATCCGGCTCCCCGACTGGGACTAGAACCTGGTGTGCTGGTGCCGCAAGGCGGAGGATTAGCCTATTGAGCCGAGGCGCCGGCCAAATGATTTCTTTTTCATTGCTACAACCTGGGAAGGTCCCTGACAGGTTGAGAAACCCCCACGTGTGACATCCCAATGGCTGGGCTGGGAGGATCACAGCCTGCTCTCCACCAAAATGGGACAGTTCACAGTCCTGCCCATGCCCACCTGATGAACCACCTGTCCAGGTGAGCTGCTGTGGGCTTCAATAAATCTCTTAGGTCCAGATTTTTTTTTATACTTCAACTTACATTAAAGCAACAGGTTCCTGGTAACACTACAGATCCTGCATTCTTTCAGTCATTTATTCAACAAACATCTTGTGAATCTCCTGTGTTCCTGTGGAGAATTCAGAGGTCAGTAAGACTTTGTCCTTATCCTCAAGAGTTCGTAATTTACATATTGCTAAATCTTCCCAGTTTTCCTGCAGATACTGCCTTTGATTCCCATGTTGGGATATTTTTCTTGTGTTTTTACATTTTTTTATTATTTTAAAGGCAAAGATTGAGAGAGAGCGAGAGCGAGAGCGAGCGAGAGCGAAATGGATAGACAGACACTGTCATTCACTGGTACACTCCCCAAATGACTGCAACAGCCAGGGTTGGTCCAGGCTGAAGCCAGGAGTCTGGAACTCCTTCCGGGTCACCAACTTGACTGGCAGGGACTCAAGTGATTAAGTCATCCTCACTGCTCTCCCAGGTGCCTTAACAGGATTGGAAACAGAGCTCCAATATGGAATGACAGCATTGTAAGAGGTGGCTTAGCCCATCATGCCAAAACATCAGCCCTAATGTGTGTGTTTCAGCTGCTACATTGCTCCCTTGCTTTGAACTTTTAATCTTTATTCATAATCCCAAATCATATATTAGCTTATGCAGTGTTTTCCGTGGAGCTATTCATATGTAGTAGTTGGGTATCTGGTGAGATAATATGAAGAGTTATTTTAAAAAGAGAAATGACAGTGATGATTCCAGATGTTGAGAAAATAACAAAAAGAGGAGATGGGTCCTGGGGCAATAGAAGAGGGAAAAAATTCCTGGAAGGCGAAGAATATATGATCCTTCAAAAAAGACAGGAAGCTGCCTTCAAGGACAGAGAGAAGAGGCAAGAAACTTAAAAGAAAAAGAGGAGCCCTATGGAGTGGCCTTCACTTTAGTCCACCAACTGGGGAGGCCAGCATGTGGCATGGTTGGTTAAGCCACTGCCTGCAGTGCAGTCATCCCACATCAGAGAGCCAGTTGGAGCCCCAGCTACTCTGCTTACAATCCAGCTTCCTGCTAATGCACTTAGCCTGGTTATTTGGGTCCCCACCACCCATGTGGGAGACTCAGATGGAGTTCAACCTGACCCAGACCTGGCTGTTGTGGCATTTGAGGAGTGAACCAATAGATACTAGAACTGTTTCTGGTTCTCCATCTTGCTCTGTCACTCTGCCTTTCGAAGATAAATAAATAAATAAGTAATAAATCTTAAAAGAAAAATAGACCAATGGGGCTGGGCAGAAAGAAAGACAAAGCACCCTGCATAGCCCTTGCTTTCACACCTTTGTTGTTAAACTGCATGTTTGGATCTCACCAAGTGTGACTGACCATGCACTTTTTCTACCTCATGACACAATGTACTCCTTTATAAAGGAAAACAAAGACTAAAATGTACCAGCTCATAAGATATATGGTCACAGTCTCTACCACAACTAAGTAGAGAATCAACCCATACTGATTTGTTCTTTTGTGTTAGTATCATTTAGATCCTTTTTGAGATACAAATGCTGAGGGTCAACGGGAGCATATATTTTATTAAATCTGGAGGTCTGAAATCAAACTCAAGGTTCCATGGAGACTCGGTTCTTGATTCTGAAGGGGCCTAGGCCAAAATACTGTGTCACCACTGGGGACAGAAGGTTGGGATAGGAGCATGGAGACCATAGCAAGTGGCTAGTAATAATCAAGTTTTTATTTTTTTTAAATGTGCAAAGGTTTTACCTCGAACACAATTGTTTCATTTCCACATAACCTTGACTCTCTGAGCTCAATTAATAGCTGGCTCTAAATTTTCGCTGGCCTTTTAAAATCTCAAAGAGCAAAGTTCTTTTGTAAGTCTCTTCTCTTACATTTAAGCATACTGAGGCAGCTGTTAAAAGCAAGAGTCTTCTCCTGCCAGCTCATTTCTGTGCTCAGCATGGGACTTTTAACAATACCAGCGCCGTGCTGTCCTTCCCAAAGTCCTCATAGGCACACCCTCCAGTAGGGCTTCTCCAACAGGATGCTTAACAACTACCTGGCAGGTTTGCTCACATGCAAATTCCTGGGATTTTTCTCAGATAATCTGATTTGGAAGGAATGGCATGCTTCCCAGGAAGAAGCATTTTAAAGAAGTTAACCAGGTAAATCGGATGCTGACAGTTCATGGCCACCCTATTGAGAAACCCTATTTGCATTAGCTTAGGAGAGAGACCTGCTTGGGAGCCACTTCACTCATTCAGTTAAATGTTTTCAGAGCATTCTAAATGCTCACCACTGGGCTAGGCACACGGTGGTCTGCAACACAAGGCGGCTAAAGCCTGTCTTCATGAAATTAACATCTAAGCAAACAATCACACAAACGAATACAGAATTCCACCTGTGACGAATGGCACAAGGATGAGCTCTACACTACCAGGAAAATCTGTGCCTTGGACTCTGTCCTTAGGCCAAGAAGTCCGAGAAACCCTCCCCTGAAGGCTCAGTAGGTATTATCCAGTCTAGAAGGGAGAGGTGTACATTCCTCAGAGGGGAGGGCAGGTGCAAAGGCCTTGTGGCTACAGGGCATTTGGAGAGTCAGAGGAACCCACAGAAGTTACTCTGTGTCCTTAATAATGTGAAGTCCAATGTTGGTCAACTCTAATAGCGAGTTCCAAAGTCATCTTCCTTGAAGGTCAGTAGAATTGAAGAATTATTGATCTGTAAAAGTAGCTGTTAACTGGGGCAGGTGCTGTGGCATAGTGGGTTTAAGCCTCTGCCTGCAGTGCCAGCATCTCATATGGGCGCTGGTTTGAGTCCTGGGTGCTCCTCTTCCGATCCAGCTCTCTGCTGTGGCCTGGGAAAGCAGTGGAAGATGGCCCAAATCCTTGGGCCCCTGCACCCACATGGGAGACCTGGAGGAAGCTCCTGGCTCCTGGCTTTGGAGCAGGCCAGCTCTGGCTGATGCAGCCATTTGGGGAGTGAACAAGTAGATGGAAGATCTTTCTCTCTGTCTCTCCCTCTCACTGTCTATAACTCTCCCTGTCAAATAAATAAATAAAAATCTTAAAAAAAAAAAAAGTAGGTGTTAGCTTACAGCTAAATGTGAACTATACTCAACTGTCAGTCAACATGCCAACATGGCACTTTAGCTGGCAGGCTGGGTCTCAGCAGATCCCACATCCTGTGGCATCACAAACCATACTAAGGATAGGCAGCAGCTGTCTGACTCCGTCAGGTCCCCAGAGAGGGTGGCAGAGATTGGAACCACAGCTGGGATGGAAGTGGACATGGGCAGTGGCAGGACATCAACTGAGCCAGGCCTTGCCAATGGGACAAGTCACAGACGTGCCCTGGCGCTGGGCACTTCTGTTTCTGCACTCTTTTTAAAATCTTTCCAGATCTACTCCTCCATTGCTTCCAGAACCACCTTCCCTGATCAAAGTGGCCTGGAAAGGGATTTGATCATCTCACTGAAGAATAACATGCTAGCTAATCCCCTTCCCCTCCCGGGATTTGGATTTGAAAAAGGCCTGAATGATACTAATACAAACAACGAAATCAGTATGGGTCACATTTCTCTGGTTGGTTGTGGAAGCGACTATGACAGAATCTGCAATTTTTAGCTGGACCCATGGTGCCCAGAATAAAGACTGCAGTTCCCTTCTTCCCTTATAGGTCAGTGCTGCTCTGAGGTCAAGTTCTGATCAAAGAAGTGGAAACAGACAAGCCCTGGGACTCTTTCTGGGAGCACCTGTTTCCCTGAAGGGAAGCTGGTATGTGTACTCTCCTCTCCCTTTCTTCTCTGTCCATTCCTCCAGCCTGGATGTGGTGACTGGTGTCCTAGGTGCCATCCAGAGCCTGAGAGTCAGGGCTGCATAGGGGGGATGGTAAAAGGGTAAGCTGGGGACAGGGAGGCCGGTTCCCTGAGCATTTGATGGAACGGAGCCATCATCGCCGTCCTGGACCACCTACCTACAGACGTGTAAGTGTGGGAAAAATAAAATCCTATGTGCTGAAGTCACTGCTTGCAGCCTAACCTTACAGTTAACATGAGCATCGTGAGGATTTTTTCCTTTTGGATGGAAGAGTGTGATGAAGTTTTTCCCGAGGTCCCACAAATGCAGGCACTGGTATCCTCCAGCAGGTGTGGCTGCTTCTCTAGACCCTCCTCAGCTCCCAAGGTAGAAATGAACACGGTCTGGGAGCATGAAGCCTTGGCCACACCGTCACCAAGCTGGGAGTCCAGGCCTCACCTGAGAAACCGCTTCCACATTTCTCGCAATCTGATCCCTTTGAAGACCCGGCACAGGCAGCTTTACCCAGCCCCTCCGCAATCTGCAGGCGGGGGGAAATCACTGGTACAAAATAGAGTTTTCGTGTCTAATTATTGCTTGTTTGGAACTTCGACGGTACTTTTCCACCGGTCTATAACATACATGAAGATTAGGTTCCTAATAAACTCAAGAGATACATTTAATCAATTCACAGTTAAAGTATAGTGCTGGAGGGTCACAGAACCAGAACAACACGTACAAGGGTGGTATGGGGTGGAGGAGGAGGAAGGAGTCAGTTTCAAATTCAAGGCAGGGACAGAAGCAACTTTCCTCCAACCTGGGCAGAGAGGGACACACCCTCAGCTCTGTGCTCTGGTGCTGAGGGTAATCACATGCAAGCAGTAACACTTCCCTTTTATATCCAGACTCACGTGAAAGCTAAGAAAATGGAGTCTGGCATGTGTCAGACATCCTGGATCTCTTTAGATTCTGAATGAAATTCTGATTTTAAAAACGGGCCATTCTCTGAGCGTGTCTGGATTTTCTTAAGCGAATACGCAAAAGCCACAGGAGAGGTGAAAGGAGGAAGGATGCTCCTTTCAAGACGGTGGTCCTTCATAGCCAAGTGCAACTTTTCCTGCCTGCTAGAGCAGCAAAGAGCCCTGTCACCAGCTCAACCTGGGGAGGGCAGCGGTGGGAAGCCGCGAGGGGCAGACCTGATTGTCTAGGCTGGAGGGACTGGGCCTCTTTTCCCTCCTGCCCCCCGCATGTGGGAGTGTTAGGAGTGAAGCCACAGTGCGCTGATAGATGCTGCTCTGCTTTGGTCTCTCCCCTAGTTCCTGCACCTCCATGTTGTATCTTTTCTTTATTTAACCAAAAAAAATCCTTCACCCCAACCAATGGCATTTATTCCATCTATCTTGATTAAGCAAGTCCCACTGTCCCCGTGCATTTATACATTTCCTTTCTGCCTGCCACACCCATCCCCTCACTCCCAGGCCAAGTCTTCCTCGTCCAGATTTCACCACCTGCAGGAACCCATCCCAACTCTCTCCTAGAACTGTTGACAAATATCACAGGACAGAATGTGCTGCTTGCCTATCACCACTCTCTGGTGACCAGCAAAGTGGCCAGAACACTATTTCATCAACATCCAATCCGTGGGCAAACAAATGTTCCTTCTTTTCTACTTCTTGTGGTACTATAACATCCTTATTCAGGGTCCACTCCTGCATGAAGTGTGTGTCTATTCTCAAGGTCCCACCGAGCCTCCTGTTTGAGGTGTTCACTGTGGGGCACAATCATTCACCACCCTGCACTACTGTTCATTCATCCTCTGTGTGTCTTGCCTCTCTAAACCACATTGCCTGCTGCTAACTGATCCAGACCACATCTTCAACCTTCTTTGCTATTCCCTTGGTTTCTAAGGCAATACTTGACACACAGTAGGCATTCAGCAAATGATTGATGGGTGAGTGCATGAAGCCAGGAAAAGCTTCCTTGAACTATGAACCAATGAAGATTTACATTATCTAGGAGATCTTTTAACATAAAAAGCAAAGAGCCTTTACATGACACTGCTCATTTGGTGCCATGAGCCTGACTTGCAATTTGTGAGAGCACATATTTCCCCAAAGAAGAGGCAGCTGGCCTGGAGGGTCTGAGCCTCATTTCTGGAGCCAGACTGCTTAGGAATGTGCTTTATTTTGCCGTTTTAGAGACTTCATCCATACAAGGCTTCAGAAATTCTCTCATAAAATGAAGATGATAATAACAGGATTTATCTCATTAATGGGTAGAAAAGGCAATATAAAACAGAAAATGGGGGAGGGGCCTAACCCATATTAAATACTTAGCATAGCATCTAACTTCAATATCAGAAAATGCAGTTCCTGTTCATCGATGGAGCTTCCAATAAGATGACAGAAGGTTTAAATGGAGTGAGACGGCTCAGGGAAGCCAGGGGCTCAGGGATACTGATCTTCTCAGGGTTCCCGTCACTCACACGGGCAGTGTCCTTGCTGACTACCACTGTAAGGAATGGCCCAGTGACGCCGTTCAGATGCAAGAGGTAGAGTGCCGTGGCAGGCGGTGTCGCACTATGTAACTGGACAGGAGGCCACCAGGCAGGCAGGATGGGTTTTTGTTATGGAGGCCTGCCTTCCAGTGGAATTGTCAGGTGCAGTGCCACATACATGAGAGGTATGCCTGTGAACACTATCATTTATTAATGATAAAAAATACCCTGTCAGCTAGCTATGAAACAGATCCTATGAACAGTCAGTTTGCTTAAAGGATGTGCTCTTTAGTGGCATAAAACTGTCCTCATTACTCAGTATAGAGAGGAGTATAAACTAAGTTGTAGTCCAGTTTATGCAAATTATTTCACATTACCCTGCCTCCTAGCTCCTTCTCAAAGTAAAATAAATGCAAAATAGTTTTTTTTTTTCTCATTTCTGCCCTTTGGTTTGATCTCTACAAACTAACCACATTAAAATGCACTATTTCTAAAACCATGTGGAAAAGTACAGCCCCCCAGACAGAAATTGGCCTATTATATGGTATATAAAATGGTCTTTGTTCCGTGTCGTATTTACCTGCCTGTCTGCCTGCTTACCTGAGAGAGAGTGTGTGTGTATGTGTGTGTGCAGGTGTGTGTGTGTGTGTGTGAGTCTGCCCTGTGCCAGGCATTAGCAAGGCAGCCATTTAATGCTTCATAGCTCCCTCCTTTGAATCTTGGCCACATCAGAGGGAAGAACCCAGGCCCAGGCAGTCAAGGCTTAGGTTTCCCAGCAACCTATGACCTGGCTGGAAAATGTGAATTGTGCCAATCTGATTCCCTCTGCCTGGAATCCAGACCAAAAGCCAAATAAGCTTTGCCAGTTAGCCATGGGAACTGCAGTTGTGAGATCATGAGAATGGCAGGACCATAAAGCCTTAGCCAGCAAACCTGGATAGAGCCAGCGCTGGGCACTGGGGGGAGCTGAGGAAGCAGAGAGACTTAGCAGGTGGCTGGAAGGAAGCAGCAGCAGCCAGGGTGCACCTGAGTCACTTCAATGCTCAGAATATGCTACGATGTTTAGAAGAAGGATCTGCAGGCCATGGCCCAGCACCACCACATGACCCTCCCTATGATGCCAGTGTTTGCAGTACCTTGCCCTGGAGTCTAGGGAATGGTGTCCCCTTGACTGTGTCACATGTATTCACCCTAGCTGAGTTACATTTTTTGGGGGGGATGTCTCTAATTTTTTTTTGTTTTTGTTTTTTTGGAAGTTTAAGAGCTTTTCCTGCAACTTTTACGTAATCTCAGTATTAGGTTGGTCTTGGATCAAGAAGACCATGAAGGCATTGCTTGGGGATAACAGTAATTGATAAAAATGCTAGTGTCTAGGTCACATACACAAATATTAGCTCTAATGGATTCTGCATGACTCAGAGGCAGGGTACCTGCTGAAAAGAGGACAGCAACAAAGGAGAAGTCATGCAGAGGAGGGCAGCAAGAAGGATGAGTGAATGAGAAAGCGTTTTATACAAGGACAGAAGGAATCGGATATTTGACTTTATAAAGAAAATTAGGGAGACAGGAGAGATGTTTTCAATATAAAGAGCTGCCACACTGAAGAAGATCAGATTTCCAGCTTTCCTCCAGAAGGGAGAACTAGAATTGATCAGAACTGAGGTTTCAGCTCAGAGCTCCCCAACCATTGAATGTTTTAGCTGTGAAGTAGGGAGCACCCAGCTCCAGGAGGTATTCAACTATATTAGTTGATCCGCTACTTCTGCAGGAGACTGGAGTCTGGGCTAGGGGATCTCTCCCATTATCTTCTGAGCTGTGCACAATGAGTATCCCTTACGTCTAGGCCCCCAGCTAAGGCCAAGTTAAGAAGTCAGAGATTAAGCAGGCCATGAAACAAACCTTCCCTTTCTTCTCTAGAGGACTTCAAATGGCCCAGCAAAAAGGGGGTCACAAAATACCCTAGATCCATGTCCCCTGGGGCTAGTGAGACTGTGCCTCTCTGCCAATGAAATGATGTAGTGGGACCTCCTCTCACTGAGGTTAGTCTTTCACCTGCTACCTTTTAACCAGGTGGAAAATTCTGGAGTTTTAATTTTTAAAGCTTAGAAGATATGCTGGTTGGTGATAATTTACCATGGAAAGAAACAAATTCAACCAACTCCCCCCCACACACACACACAGGGGAAGTGCAAAGGGGCCAGGAAAACTGGTTCTGAAAGCTCTAACAAGAGTTCAGTAAGGCCCCCTACCAGTCTTCCATCCCATCTCCCACCAGCCATACAAATGAGTAATGATGGCTTGCAGTCACCGTGCACCTCCATGGTCTTGCTAGTATAAACCAAAGAGAAAAAGCTGCCACCTGTAGTGCCAGCATCCCATATGGACACTGGTTAGGGTCCTGGCTGCTCCACTTCCCATCTAGCTCTCTGCTATGGCCTGGGAAAGCAGTGGAAGATGGTCCAAGTCCTTGGGCTCCTGCACCCATGTTGGAGACCTGGAAGAAGCTCCTGTCTCCTGGCTTCAGATTGGTGCAGCTCCAGTTATTGCAGCCATTTGGTGGAGTGAACCAGTGAATGGAAGACCTCTCTCTCTCTCTCTCTCTCTCTCTCTCTCTCTCTCTCTCTGTATAACCCTGATTTTCAAATAAATAAATAAATAAATAAATCTTTTTTTTTTTTTAAAAAAAGAGGGTTCTTTTCATTATTTTCATACTATACCTTTCTGAAGGACAAGGGTTAAGTTCTGGACCTATAAAAAGAGGAATGCCAGAATGACCTCAGGTGAAACTAGCAAAGAGGTCTTTCTATCTGTCCCTAAAGGAAGCAGAATCATTGTGCAGTCTGACTTGTTTTTCTCTCAAACTGGAGCGATCCATTGTGGTGCCCCGCCCAGCAACCAGGTGCCCTTTCATGACGGATGGTTAGGCTTCAGTCCAAGCCCCAGTCAGGTGTTATTCAGGGGCCCACACAAGCAAAGCCCTGCTGCCATGGCCAGTCTGCAGCATTTCCCAGCTTTCTTTACCCTCCATTGCAGAGCTGTGCATTCCTGTTGCTTTCCACTGCAAACAGAGCCTGCCATTGAGCCATTTTCCTCTGCACTGCACACAGTTTCTGCTGCCAGGATGAGTCACCACGCAACACATACCCCCCATCCCCTCCACTCTGTACTTAAAATACTCTAGGGCTGGCCGAGCAGAACCCGCTGTGTGTGAGCACGTGTGCGAGGTGGAGACTTGCAGTTCAGCCTTCCACAGCCCTGTGCACAGCAGACACCACTGTGTTCAGCCAAGTGGTTCAGAAAGCCAATAGGTGGGACTGGGGTCTTCTTTTCTTCCGATCTGCTTCTCCCTCATGGAGCTTGTCAAGTTGCACCCTCTCTTTTACAGTCATCTCCATTTTAGCCTCTGCGATTTTCAACAACAGGCAGATCTTACTCTTGGGGGTTGATTTGAACTGCCTCTCCTTCCAGCTTAGCTTCTGACTGGCCATCTGGCCACAAACAGGACTGCCCTGTCCTGCTTCCACCTGCCGGGTCAGGTCCCAGTCTCTGCCCTCAGGGCAGATTCTGCTTCAATCACAACGGCATCTGATTGTTCCCTAAGATGGAATCTGTCATCCTCACTTGGACATAGGTACCTAATTCCCCTCTCTTCTCTGCTGTTATTTCTTTTCTTTGATTCCTTCTAATCATCCACGCATACAGGAGAATGAACCTCATACAGAACCAATCACAGACTCCAAAACCATCCCTTTCTCCCAACCTGTATAGAAAAAGGGATTAAAAATAGTTCCTTCACCTTAGTCTTTAAACTGGGCTAAAGACCTCTTCCTCCTCTTTCTACTGGACTTTCACAGGTACAGATAAATAGCATGGACTACTTCCCCATGATCCACAGCTCCCATCACTCTCAGCCACACAAATTCCACTTGCCATAGACACCCCTCCCTCTGTAGATACACACATTTCTCACTTGCAACCTGCTGCTGCTATAGCACCCTTGACAGAAGGGGCCTTGGAACAAATGCCCAGCCCAGCACAGCCCCACGAGGACATTGTGTGCTTGAGTTATTCATTACTTGGGTTAGAGGAGGTCACAGAGCAGGAAACACCTTGGAAAGCAAGGGGAAAGGTGGCAGAGAGGGTGGGGAATTAGTCAGGGTGACCTTCTGGGGCCTGACAGGAATTCAGAGTCCTGGCAGGGGGTGGGTATCAGATGGAGAAGGTAGTAAAGTAGCAGCTCCAAGGTGAGACAAGGTCAAATGGAAATAGGGAATATAATTAAGCTAGTTACTTAATAGCTCTTGCTGTACACCAGGCACTCTGCTTAGCACTTTCCCACATATCCCATTTAATCCTTGCTACAATGTATCACTCCCAATTTTACAACCAAGGGAACAGCCATGGGGAGAACAAGTGACTGGCCCAAGGTCAGGCAGCTTGCATCCACTGAAGCCAAGAAAAGTGAATGCAGGTCCGTCTTGCTCTTCCCAGGTGGTGAGGTGGTTAGATAAGTGCCTTTGTGGTGAGGTGGTTAGATAAGTGAGACAGTTCCAGATAGCCTAGGGTGGCTGGGCAGGTGGAGGCAGGTGAACCCATAAGAGACATCTGATTTCCAAAGGGCGGGATCATCTTCTCTAGCAGAAATACCAGCTTTGGGCAGAAACCGATGTTTCTAGGAAGCCTGGAGGTGACAGATTTAGAATGAGATGCCACATTGGCTATGCAGGCACGACCTTTGGGTCTTTATCAGAACCAGGAGCAGTTTACAGGCAGTGGAGGGAAAATGAGCAAAGCTGGGAAACTAGAATTTGAGAGGGGAGCCAGACCCCCTGGGGGAAGACAATTGGCCGAGGACTAGAGGACTTGACATTTGCTAATCCCTGGAGAGCTAAGGAAGGGCATTTCTTTTTCTTTTAATGTGAAAAAGGGGCATTCTAATTAAAAATTTGTTAGTGTAAACCTGTCTCCACATACTCTGCTCTATTATGAGAGAGAAAAATCCCGAGCAGGAGATGGGAAGAACGGGGTGTTGTGGACACAAGGAAGGGCACCCCAACCTCCCAGATTGCCCTCGACCCTCCCCATGTTACCTTCCCTCCCCCAGCCCTTGCCCCAATTTTTGTGCCGATTCTATCCACAGGCTTTCCTCCCTCTTGCTGTAGTGGACACCCGACAAACACAGGCCCTTCCCAGGGCTGGATCCGATGGGAACTCTTCCCTAAGGTTTCTTGCAGGTGCAGCCTCTTTCCACAGTTCTACCAATTGGGGCTTTTCCAACATAAACACTGCAGGGGCACGGCAGGCTGGCTGCCTTTCTCAACAGGCTGTTCTCAAGCTTGCCCTTGACAGAACCCCACAGGAGCGCCCTCTGGGGCTGGGTGAGTAGGTGGCTGCCCATCCCCCACCCCCATTTCAGGAACATTCGGGTTTGTCTGGTGGGCTTTGAGAGGACTTGTGGGAAAGAGTTCATTCTATTTCAGTTCAAGCCTGTCCCAAGGCCTGCCAGGTTGACCTTGGGGACAGAAAGGTGACCTGGACATGCACCACTGTATTGGGTAGTTCCTTGCTATGGGGCTGGGAAGTGCCTCTTTCCACCACGGGCCACCTGGTCCCTGGGGACGGGGCTTCTCTGCAGTGACTGCAGGAGGATCCCAGCGTTTTCTGCTGTGTCATCGCCCTGGGAGGGAGGTGTGAAGCTGCTCCGGGCTCAGGGGAGGCGCTGGTTGGAAAAAGCATGAGGAGGCATACAGTAGTGATTGCCTTGCACCTTCTTCCCGTAGGAGCTGGGTGATCCCAAATGCTCTTTGGCTGTAGGAATTGTACAGAACGGAGCGGTCGGTGCCCCAAGGAGAATAAGAGCATGCCAGTGAGCAGTCTCCGGACTGGCACCGAGGGCGCTGGGTCACGTGCAGACACTGTCGCCTGGGTCTGGACTGGCTTGAACCGCATCCGGTTTCCATAGGTCGACTCACCGGGGGTACCCCTCCCGAGTCCTGGCTCCAGGCTACCTCCCTGGATGGGTTTGGCAACCGTCCTGCTCAAGGTGGCTCAGGCCGCCCACAAGGAGCACAGCCCGACTCTCGGGAACCCGGGCTGCCGGCTGGGCGGGCCCGGGCGCAGGGCCGGGCCGGAACTGCAACCGCAGTGGCCTGAACAGCGAGGGGGCGGCAGGTGCAGGAGCGGAGAGGCAGGGCGGAGCTGGGCAGAGTCCCCGACCCCCCAGCGTCCCAGAGTGACCTTGTCCCCGCCCCGCCGGGGCCTGCGAGAGGTGGACCTGCAGCGCTGCTGAGAGCCGGCTGACGGGACCAGCTCAGGGCCGCCGGGCCGGGGTCCCCGGCGTCCGCGGGGCTCCGAACGACTCGAGGGCAGACCACCCCACCTCGGCGGGGCAGGGCGGGTCTGCGCCCCGCAGGGACGAGGGGGAGGGTATCCACGCCGCCCCCTCCGCCCTCCTCCGCGAGCCGCTTCTCCAGCCAGGCCCGCGCGCCCGGGCGGCTCCTTTGTGCCGACCCCGCGCCCGCCCTCCCGAGTGCCGGGCCCCGCCCCCGCGCGGCGATTGGCCGGGCGGGAGGCCGGTGGGCGGGGCCCAGGCGGCCGGGGCGCGGTATATAGTAAAGGTAGGGCCCGCGCCCCCGGCCAGGTTCTCCGCTCTTGGCGGGCGCGCTGCTGCAGGGCCCGCGGTCCGCCTGTGCGTCCTTTTTCCCCTGCTCCTTGCCTGTCTCCGCAGAGGTCACAGCGGGCGGGGGCCCCGTGGCGGCGGGAGCGGCAGCTGCGGGTGCGCGGAGCTCCCCCCAAAGCGAGAGGACTGAGCGGAGGACCAAAGGGAGCGGGGAGCGGCCGCGCGCCCACCAATAGGTGCGGGGCTCGGAGCCGCCCGGCCGCGCGTCCCTCCCCCTCCTCCGCCCCCGCGCGTCGCCGCCCCCGCCCCCCGCCGCTGCCTGGGCTCCGCGGTCGCGCGTCTCGCACTCGGAGAGCCGCAGCGGCAGCGGCGCGTCCAGCCTGCGAGAGCCGGGCCCGCACGCCGACCGGAGCACGCGAGGCGCACGCCGCAGTCCGGCAGCCGCTGACCCGCCACCATGGCCCGCGGGAAAGCCAAGGAGGAAGGCAGCTGGAAGAAATTCATCTGGAACTCGGAGAAGAAGGAGTTTTTGGGCAGGACCGGCGGCAGCTGGTGTAAGTACCGAGTGTGCGGCTCTCGCCCCCCGCGCGCCCTGCCCGTGCCGGCGGCGCATCGCTAGCGCAGACCCTGCGGACGGGCAGGGGACGCTGCGCGGGTCGCACTGGCCCGGGCTCGTCGCCGGGCGCGGGGTGGCGGCGGGAGCTCGCCTGACCCAGGGCGGTGTGTGTTGTGCCCGTCTCGTCTCTTGGTAATGTGCAGCCCGCCCCACCGTGCGCCGTTCGAGCCTTTGGCTCTGGGGAATGGCCAGGTGCCGGGAGACTGGCTGTGTGTCGCCCTGTGGCGTGTCCCAGGTCCATCAAAAAAAAAAAAAAAAGGATTTGGGGCGAGAGAACCTCATGAGAGGTCCATGAATGTACTGCAGGCGGGGTTGTGTGGCACAGCATCTTGCACCTAGTCTTGATAGGCGCCCAAGGAGAGACGAGAGGGAAGGGGGAGAAGACTCCGTCCTCACTGCAGTATTTCATAGCGATGGCCAGAGCTTCCCCCAATAGCCTGGCCAGAGCCGCCCCAGCCCAGCTCCATGTCGGGGCTCCGTTTCAGAGTGCTGGCCCGAAACATTGCAAAGTCTGATTGTTTTCCTGGTCCACATAGACAGATGCGGATCAGTAGCTTGGGTTGATTACAGTAAAGCATCCATTAGTCCAGGAAATAAATGGCCCCGTCGGAGAGGCAGCTCATCTCCTAAGATTTTGTGCAGCCTGTTGCTTGGTTACATGGACTTGGTTGTCCCCCTGCCCTAAATTAGATCTCTTACTTGCTGTCTGCCTCCTTACCCCAGAAGGGTGACTTTTTTTTTTTTTTTTCTGAAAAGGTCATTTTGAAGGGCAGAGTTGTAGGCAAATCTATGAGTCTGCGAGTCGTGACTGCGGAAGGGAGGGAGGGAACTCCCCCCTGCGGCATCACTGCCCCCTCCCCCTTCTCCAGTGTCATCATCATCACCGCCGGCTGCAGACCCTCAGCTGCAGTCACTGGGGGAGCGCTGAGGAGGGGCTGATGCAGGTTGGGAGGATCTGTGTGAACAGGCTGGAGAATGAGTCAGGGAAATTTGTGCTCGGCTGACATTTTGAAATGGAAGAAGCTATAATATATGATTTTTTTTTTTTTTTTTGGTAAAGGAAAACGAAGTGCAGCCTGTAGCCAGTCACTCTTGGTTGAAAAGTAAAGGGTTAATAATGCATCACACGTCAAGGTTAGTCAAGGTGAAGCCTCATTCCAGGGTACTGTTGGGAAGCCTAGGTCCTGAGCCATGGAAAATGTATCATAGCTGTGGCTTTAAGCTGTTTTATATTTCATTTTGCTTTGCGGAGACTGGTTCTTCCATGAGATTGTCGTCATGGCTCAGGCAAAAAGGTAGCTCCCTGTAAACACTTTCCCTTCCCTGATGTGGAAGGGAAAACCTGAGGAAATGTAGAGCCAGCGTAGGCTGAACAGCTCCCAGCCAGGGCCATCTCCTAGCAACTCCGTGGAACTTGAGTGAGGCCTGGGAGGTGCACTGCGGAAGGGCTCTGCTCCCCCCAGGTTAGCTGGGGCGGCCTTCCCCGGTGGTCTCACCCCTGCTGTGACGATCCTGGGGCCAGAGCTGCAGTGACTCCAGGCACATTGTGAAATTTGCCCTCTAGTGTATCTTCATAAAATGTGTTTCTTTCCTCATTCCGATTTCGTGCTTTTTAAAATAACATTTGCTTTAGAGGGTAAGGCGACACAGAACCGCTGGCTCTTTAGGTCGACGTTTATAGAGGTTTCACAGCCCCAAGAGAGAGACAGAAAATGCATTAACATTTGTGTCTTGATATCACATGCTGCAAAATATCCTTACCCTGAGGTGTAAATGCAGACACCAGGACTGGGGTGCTTCTCTCATCTCTCCTTCCATTTTCCAAGGTGCAGGTGCTAGGCTAAAAATGCAGTTAGTATTTTGTGCTAATATGTCTGCTTGCTCCTTTCTGGCAGTGTGGGAAATGACAGAGAAGGTGGCAGCAGCCACTCTGTCTCCTAGGGGGAAAAGCCCGTGTTTCCAGCCTTGGGCCTAACATGGATGCCCTTGGGACGAGGGCAGGATGCCCTTGGCTCAGTTTTGCTTATAGGTAGATTTTCACCAAGATGGATGCAGGAGACTCTAGCCTGTCACCTGCTGGAGGAATCGTGGCTTGCAAATCTTTGTGCTTTCTGCCTTTTGGTTAAGTTAATGCAGGCGTTGGTGTAGGGTTTTGTATTTGTAGCTGGGCCCTGGTGCCTTTTTCCCATCTACCTGTGACCTTTGAAAAGGTATCTATATATTTGTTTCTGATCACAAAATTTCAACAGTACTTATTTTTAATTTGCGTAAAAGGGAAGATACCTTTAAAGCTTGGGCCCCATCCCATGCTGCCACTGTAGCTGGTTTGTGCCAGTTGTCTAGCCTGTTTTTTTTGTTTTGTTTTGTTTTGCTTTTTATTTTTTGTTTTTGAGTAGCTCTTGGTGCCCTGGGTGTAGGTGAGCCCCCTGCACAGGTCCTGACAGTCCCACCTGCTCCACGCTAGTTTAGTGATTGCATAGCAATAACTAGGGAGATTTTGCTGAGAAATATTTGAGCAAAAAAAAAAAAATTCTCGCCTCTTCCAGGGTATCTGTGGGCAGCATGAAAAGGCTGGACATGCATAAGATTAGTGGGAGGTGCTTCCAAAATAACTCATTTTTCCATTGCTCCGTATTTTCAACTGTAGTGCCCGCTGCGCCCCTTTGTATGGTGTTAAGATTGGGTATCCAGACCATTGTGTAGAATTCTAGTTGGCAGAAGAGGCTAATGTGCTTAAGCTGTGTCCCAAGATGAGATGGGGGACAGGGGGCTACGCGGAAGAGAGTGAAACCGCGAAGCAAGACTACAACAGCCCTCCCGCTGAACGTGTTGTACCAACTCTTGCACCTCTTCGGGGCGTTCGCTGGAAAAATTTTCCAGATCTCTTGACGTCACAGCCTTGCCATTTGCCTACTGCTGCTTGGATACAGAATGCAGCACTTAACCCCTGTCCTGCTGGGAGGGAGTGATTGAGCTGGAGGGCCGCTCTGGATTATGCAACCTTTGCATTCTTATCTGTGCTTGTGCCTCCCCCCATTGCTTGTTCTTTTCTCTTGATGGGGGCCGGGATTACAATTAAGCATTTCTTTTGTGGTTTTGTGTGTGTTTCCCTTGTTTTAACATGACCTCCCTGAATCATTCAATGTGTGATAGGAAAGTTTGACTCTGAAAGGTAGGGAAAGACACCGCTGAAGCCCACTCACTGCCCCGTCCCACCACGGCGACTGCTTTTCAATACCGCTTTTGTTCTGTGGGGTTTTCCCCCCAAGCACTGCAGCGTTTGGTGGATGAGATTCGGGCCTTTGCAGAAGTAACCTAGGGCTCCCCTGGTGCAGTCCTGTTTCTGACTTGATAACCTCACAGTTACTCGTTCCCACTTTTGCATTCACATTGAGTTGCTTGGCTGGCACAGGGCTGCCGGGCGCTGCCTAGTACAGCCTGTTACTATGCGGCTAATCATGGAGATAATCCTTGTAAACTAGTAACTGATAGCTTCATTCCAGTCTGTGGGCTTCCTGGGTGTCCCCCCCAAGCCCCATCTTTTACAGCTATTTCTGCCTCCATTGTGTTATCCCATCAGTTATGGGAGAGAGAAAATGCAGCTCATCAGGTAGGTCCTTACTCTGGTTCCAGCCAGAAGGCGCAACAAGAATGTGCAGGCATTTTTACTGTGGATTTCAGAATTTTTCTTTACTCTTTGTCCTGGCTCCCTCACCCCTGATTTTCCTGGCATTCAGTGCTCTGTCACAAACATAGAAACCCTTAGGTATGTAAGCATTGTAGCATTTAAATGTCATGGGATAAGCAAGCAAAAAACCCCCACGTTTCCAAAGGAATATATCATCATGTTTTAGATGTGTTGCATAAGCAGTCATAGCTGTTGCTCTTATTGATCTTCTTGGAGATATATATATATATATTTAATTTCGGGAATAAAATTATTTTCTGTAAGGATCATAGCTATGTCTGAACATTCCTTCTAACCTTAACCACCATTGGCCTCCCCAGAGTGGACAGCTGCCACCCCCCACCCCCACCCCACTTTTTACCACACAGCAGTCGAATCGAGGTTTGCTGTTTGGTTCCATGTTGGAACAGGAAGCTGTGGAGAAGCGAGGTGGAAGGAAAGCTGGGGGGAGTGCACACATCCCTGGGAAAAGGAGACTTTCATTCTGAGTCTTTTGTCTGCTCTGTTCTTCTTGCAGTTAAGATCCTTCTGTTCTACGTCATATTTTATGGCTGCCTGGCCGGCATCTTCATCGGAACCATCCAGGTGATGCTGCTCACCATCAGTGAATTTAAGCCCACGTACCAGGACCGAGTGGCCCCGCCAGGTAAAATCCATGGGAACAGGTTCAGTTCCTCTACAGGTAAAATGGGTGTCACTGTTTCCGTGGAGGAAAAATTCTTCTGCAGATTTTTCTGAAATGTGGTGTTCAACAAACCAAGCATGGCAAGAAGAACAGGCACGTGTCTCAGCTGCAGCCACATCTCCAGCCCGCATTGCAGGCAGAGCTCCCGGGCTGCAGGCGTCTTACTGGCACAGCTCTGGCGCGAGGGCAGAGTCCTGCTCCTGCCACTCATGGCTGTGTGCCTGATGCCCTCACGCTGGGTCTCCTCGCCCTTGACACTCACAAGGTTGATTGGTAGTGGGACCACTTGTGCTCTAACACATGTTTTACTTTCTTGAGGAAAGTGTGACTCAGAGAAATCCTTTACAAAAACGACTTTGGCTCCTGATTTAGGCTGACTGGAAGCTCTGAAATGGGCCAGCCACACACAGAGAGGAGCCGTGATGTCAGGGGTCTCTTCTCCCACCTGCTGTTGATTTGCAGTTTGACCTTGAACAACGTCACCATCACTCGTCATTGTGCTTTGCTGTCTAGGCACCTGTTTGTTTACTGAGTCTTTTTGCACCAGCTTTCTGCAGTTTAATTCACTGTCTCTGTTAGTACTAAAAGCTTAAGAGAATAAACAGATTATCCTAGAAAAAGTGGATTGCTGCAGGAGCCCCAGCCACACAAGTGATGCGGGTGCACAGCTGCACTGTGTGGGCGGCTTTGTGTGTCCACCAGCCACAGAGCACCTCCGAAGGCCCACTGCCGTCGCACCTGACACAGAGGAGACGGAGCAGTGGAGCAGCAGCAACTGTGAACTCAATGTCTGGCTCCTCCAGCAATCCTTGCTGGAGTGTCTAGACAGGAAGTGTTGCATCGGCTTCCGGGTTCTCATTGTGAATGACCTTGAGCTTGCTGCTGGGAGGGAGGTGACAATTGCCTCTCCTCTGGTTTCGCTGGGCAGCACTTCAGTAACAGCTGTATTTAGATGACAGTCTTGAAACGATCTGCATGGTGCTGCACAGCCTCTTGCAGGCTCGTCATGCAGGCTCGTCATGCCCACCTCCTTGCGTGTGGGATAGAAGAAAAACACGTTCCTCAGATTACGGCGGTGGCAGGCATTGTCTTTAGCCCTACGTTAACCTGTGTGTGTGTGTGTGTGTGTGTGTGTGTGTATATATATATATATATATAAAACATACATATGTATATATTTCCAGATAAATTTAGATCTGGGAGATTTGGGAAGTGGAAAAAAGAAAACAGATAAGTATATAAAATGAGTTAAATCTGCCAAATTCTGCACAGTTTCCAGCAGCTGTTTCCTGAAAAAGATAGATCTATGGAAAGGGTGAGCCAAGGATCTGATATGGGTAGAGAACTTTTCACACTGTCTTTGTGACCTTAAAGCATGGTGTGTTTTTTTTTTTAAATAAAATTTATTTATTTATTTGAGAGGCAGAGCTACAGAGATGCAGAGAGGTCTTCCACCCGCTGGGTCACTCCCCAAATGGCTGCAATGGCTGGAGCTGGGCTGATCGGAAGCCAGGAGCCAGGAGCTTCTTCTGGGTCTCCCACAGAGGTGCAGGGGCCAAAGTACTTAGGCCATCCTCCACTGCTTTCCTAGGCCATAGCAGAGAGTGGTTCAGAAGTGGAGCAGCGGGACTTGAACTGGGGCCCATATGGGATGCCGGCACTGCAGGTGGTGGCCTTACCTGCTACGCCACAGCGCCGGCCCCTATGGTGTGTTTTGCAAGTCCTCTTCTATGAGGTTTCTTATGGCAGCATTACTGGTGCAATGGTTTAAGTGGTTGTAGATCTGGGTTTTTTATTGTTGTTGTTCCTTTTTTTTTGTGGGTCTTTTTTTCTTTTTGGCTGTTTAAAAGCTATTTTTCAATACTGATGACATTTTATAGTAATTTTCTTACCAGGCCCAAAGATGACCACAAAAGGCAAGCATTTCCTTTAATTTCCTAAATTTAAAATAGGCCCTTAGCTGCTAACTCTGGGAGTGAACCTCTGATGAAAATGAAACATTTCCTTCATGATGTCTGCAGAGAGAAATGTCACCCGTAGTGAGATTGCCCAACCTTGTAGGAACGGGCCTGCAGATGACCTTTCTGTGACTGGCGGGGGTGCTGGGTGCTGGTCCCTTCCAACACCCTCCCCTTCCTGCCAGCCCCTTCCTGAAAGACGTTCTTAGTACCTATATTTAGTGTGTTTGCAGCGGTTGGACTGACCTGATACACTCCTGCTTCTCCGGAGGAATGCTGGTGGCTCATCTTGGAACTATGCATTCCTGTCCTCGGGTCTCAGTCACAGAGAGCCGGTCTGTGTGTCTGTTTTCCCTGCTCTGCCCTCTGGGGTCTCCTCTGGGAAATCAGTGTCCTGTCCCCCAGCCCTCACCAGCCACCCTCCCAGGTGAATCCACACCAACCTCCACCCCTCACCCAGAGGGGGTTTGCTCCGCTTTGAACCCATGGGCTTGACGGTCCATTTGAAAATAGTGGTGACTTCCCTAGCTGCCAGGAAGCAGCCCCGGGGCCCTACGTCTCAGGAGAAGCCAGCTGGACCCTGTTTGGCAGCTTTCAGAGCAGAGGTTAGGAATTCATATTCTGGGGAGTGGGTCATGACTGCTTGGTTTGGTATGCAGACCAAACACACACATTGAAGAATGCCCTGACACCTTGTCGGCCTTCAACCTGAAGGTCAAAACCATGATCATTAAAGACAGGGAGAAAAGATGTCTGTGAAGTCAGGTGCACATCATAAGGAGAGCCTGTGCATCGTTTAAAGAGATGAAGACTTACTAAAGCTGTTACCAGCTAACTGGGAGGCATGGGTTCAGACATAGCCTGCATGGGGGCTGGCCTCCTCTTGTACACGGAATGCCTCGTAATTGGAGCGCTTCTGAATACTGTATGCAGATGTGGCCACCGTGCAGTGCACCGGGCTCTGTGCGCCTTTAGACTTCAGTCCGCTGGCAGGCCGAACAGCTGAGTCCCAGTGACAGGAACGAGCTACACAGTGGAGCTACACAGTGGAGATCGTATTTAAGAAGAAAAGGGTAACACGTGGTTCTTGTGCACTGAGCAGTGGTGGCCGTTAATGAGCAAGGCTTTCTTTACAAAACCTTGTTGCTGAGGGATATTGGAACAGGTCTGCCTGCTTGGACCTGGAAGGCACAGAGCCAGATTTGTAGCCGAGAAATCCAGCTGGGGCCTATCAGACAGCCGGTTTTGTAGGCCGCAGATGGTCAGTGCCAAGGCAGCCCCTGAGACCCTAAGCCATTAACGTGTAGGGCCGCAATACAGTCGACCTCAGGAGGACAAGCAAGGACTTTGGGTGCCGGACACAGTCCCTGCCACGGCAGCCTTTCTCCACTTCACAAGGCCTCAGTTGTCTTATCTGTAAAATGAAAGACTAGATGCGGTGTCACATGTGTGTGAACTGGACAGTACTTCCTGGTGGCGAAACTAAGGGTGTTAAACAAAGTAGCTGTTGACAGCAATCTCTGTTTTTGTAGCCACACCTTCTGCTAGAAGCAGCTGCTTTCTCTGGGATACTAAATTTCCGGACTGGGAGCTGTGGACCATATGGCCACTTAAATTATCAAGGAGTCGGTAAAACCTTAGTTTTCCGTGAAAAGTGTCTAACAGACCCTGGATTAGGAAACATTTAAAAAGATGTGAAGTGAACTTGAGCGACGCTGTTCTGCAGAGTTTTCATTTACCGTCCCCGCACTCGCTGGGTGTGCCCCAGCCAAGCTCTTCTCTCTTCAGATGGTTTGCTCCTACCACAGCCTGCCCCTGGGGCCAGCAGCACTGCCTCCCATGGGAGCAGCTGGGTCTCGGGAGAGACTGTTAGCTGTGCTGAAGGGGGCTGAGCAGGTGCAGCCGGCCCACTCATCTCTCCCTCTCTCTCCCTCTCTCCCTCCCTCCCTCCCTCCCTCCCTCCTTCCCTCTCCCCCCCTCCCCTTGCTCCCTCCCTCTCCCCTCTCTCCTCTCCTTTCTCCCTCCCTCCCTCCCTCTCCCCCCTCTCCCTCCCTCCCTCTCCCCTCTCTCCTTTCTCCTCTCCCCTCTCCCTCTCTACCTCTCTCCTTCCCTCCCTCCCTCTCCCCTCTCCCCTCCCTCCTCTCCCCCCCCCCACTCTCACACACACACACACACACACACACACACACGTTGGGGCTCCCCCCAGGCCTGTCCCTGAGGCTACCCTGGTCTCTCTGCGCCTGCCCTGTGCTGTAATGGAAAACTCTCTTTGCATCTGCTGCTGCCCTTCCCCTTCCTGTGCTCAGGAGGCAACTGTGGAGTGAAGTGAAGGTCACTGGGTGTCAGGCGGTGGGTCCCGGGGAGATTCCCAGCCTGCCTGCTTCCTGGTAAGCCAGTGTGAGTGTGACTCCTGCTCTTCCTCTTAAGTGCGTGGGTGGCTTTCGGTTTTGCTCTTCTAGGTGGCTCAGTGCGGGCAGGCAGAGGTCTCTGTAAGAGGGTCCCAGGCTCCCAGCGGGCAGTGGGTTGGATGATGAGCTGCAGGCCACCTTGACACCGCCGGCAGTTTTGATTTCATCTGATTTGTGAAAGGGAATTTTCTAATCTTAATCCATTAGGGTATAAACCACCACCGTGCAAATCTCAGTGCATTTAAAGAAAATTCCTGAAAGTGATTAAGTCGATCTTAGAAGAGCTTATTTATTTATACTTTTTTGAAACTACATCACATGCATCTCATTCTATCTGAAATTTCAGCAGGGGCAATTAGAAACACTTGGCCTGGTTATTCTTTGGGCAAATTGGTGTTTCAAGGTTACCCATTAGGACCCACGGATTTGTAACCTGCCAGCTGAGAGGGTGCACGTCTGTGTACACGCACGTTCCCATCCTCTCGTACTGTCACTCACCTCCTCTCTTCCCAGCCTCAGGGCAGTTGTGCCCACCTGTTCCCAGAACCTGAGGCTGTGGAAACCTCGGCGCTGGTGGCAGTGGTAGTTTCCAGAAGCTCCTGCCCAGCCTCGTGGTTGAGTGAAAGGCTCACCCTGGGACCCTCTGTGTTCAAGAACTCACCCACCCATGCAACTCCTCTTTCCAGTGACACCGGGTACAACTGACCAGCCCTCCTTTGGGCACAGGAAGTCTAAGGATTAACTTTCAAGTGTTTCTAGAGCTGAAGAAGAGTGGGTCTCCCCCTTGAGGCTCATTTTAAGACGAGTGAGTGGAACAGAGACTTGGGATGGGCAGGCCCAGGTGACAGATCCGTGGGCATGCAGTGAACAGGTGCTGGGTCGGTGCAGCTTCATGCGAGGATTTCCTTCTGCGTCATCCACGGGAGGGGGTCCCGTGTGGAGCGTGCCAGGGGAAGGAAAGAGCAGGCCACTTGGCCTCTGGCTCTGCCTGCATACGGTCAGATGGCAGAGGACAGACTGCTCAGAGCGGCTGTTCAGTGCTCTCACGCTACTGATCTCATGACCCGGGTGCTTGTGTGAGGCGGCCTCGGCTAGTGAGAGCTGGGGAGCTGAACGGGAACAGGGAAGTATTATCATCCAGTGGCTGCTAGCCAGGAAGGGGTGTCTTCCCACGTACATGTGTGAGTAGACCTTACCACATCCATGTATAACACAGTGTCCAATGTCAGGATGTTGGTGGCTTAGCAAATGTTGTGTTGTATCTAGTCAAGTTAAATATGCACTATGCACTTGTTCTTTGGTTTGGTCTTGAACTACAACAAAAAAGAAAATGGACAGTTAATGTAAAATATTAGGATTTGTCTAATTATAGTTTCCCTTTATGTGGCCTCTTGTATTCTATTGAAGATAAGCACAATTATGAATCCTAGGAAGTATCAAATATATGTCTCCATGAAGTTCTATGTACTTTTTAAAAAGATTTATTTATTTATTTGAAAGGCAAAGTTGCAGAGAGGAGAGGCAAAGAGAGAGAGAGAGTTCTTCCATTTGCTGGTTCACTTCCCAAATGGCTGTAATGGCTAGAGCTGGTGTGATCCAAAGTCAGGAGCCAGGAGCTTCCTCCAGGTCTCCCACGTGGGTGCAGGGCCCAAGCACTGGGGCCATTCTCCACTGCCTTCCTGGGGCATAGCCGAGAGCTGGATCAGAAGTGGAGCAGCCAGGTCTCAAACTAACACCTATATGGGATGCCGGCACTGCAGGCGGAGGCTTTACCTGCTATGCCACAGCTGTGGCCCCAATTTTTTTAAAAAAATATTTATTTATATGTACTTTTTAAGAGAGAGCATCTAAAAAAATTCTTTACCTGCCTGAAAATGAATACTCAGCTGCAGAAAGCTGTTCTATGAGGAAGGGTAATGTCCCGCATGGAGAGAGGTCTTTGAGCACATCTGACATTCACCCTGGGAAGATCTCTGTCCACTGAGGGCTGTTACAGCCTTACACAGGCCGTCCAGTCAGCCAGCCATTCATCTTGCTCAGACTGTTCAAAGGGAGCAGGTGAGGGGTGTCTGGGAGGGTGCAGAAGTGACCCAGCCTCAGGGTAGGGCTGTCCCAGTCGTGGCTGGTCCGGTAGAGCCCTGCTTTAAGTAGAAAGTCACTCCAAGACACTTCTACACACACACGGGCACGCTAGTCCTCTGTGCTATCCCCTTATTTTGTTAGATAAATGGATAATAAATCAATCAGTAAAGAGCTTTTGTAGGAGAGTTGCACTTAAAGAGAAGAACATTTGTATACATGAGTGTGTGTGTGTATATCCATGGGTATATGTATATCTGTATATGAGGGGACTTCAAAAAGTTTGTGGAGAATGCGGTGCAAAACAGTTAGAAATGCATGCAGTTATTTCACAATCTGCATTTCCCTCAAACTGCCTGAAGACCCCTTGGGTATATGTGTGTACATGTGTGTATGTGTATCATATCCTCCCAATTTCTTTTTTTTTAACTTGTAAATTATTTTTCAGCTTAGACTGTGCAGGGGACCTGTGATGAGGGCGCACTGTGTGTGAGTGGTTGCGGTAGAAAGCATCTCCTTGCTTCCTGTGTGCTTAGTCATGTGGGCTGCCTCCTGGAGGTCCCTACGGAAAGTGATGCCTATTTAGAGTATTTGGTTAGTGATTCATCACATGTATTAAATGACAGGTACAGGCAGCTGTGCTTTGGGATTCATTTGCGTAATGAGGACAAGGTTAAAATGGCTGCATCCTAACTTAAATACTTCAAACCCACAAGTAGATTGAGCCATTAGAAAGGTAATTGGAAACAAAATATTTCTTTCTTAACAAGAAGCCTCTTTTTTCTCTTTCCTCTTCCTTTTTTTTTTTTTTTTTTTTTCTTGTTGGTTCCCCTCCTGCTAAGGTCAAAGATGAGAGTGTTTTTCTTCTTTTCTTTCTTTTTTAAGGTTTATTTATTTATTTGAAAGAGTTATAGAGGGAGAGGGAGAGACAGAGAAAGAGGCCTTCCATCCACTGGCTCACTCCCCAAGGGGCTGCAATGGTCAGAGATGAGCCAGGCCGAAGCCAGGAGCTTCATCTGGGTCTCCCACGTGGGTGGCAGGAGCCAAGGCACTTGGGCCTTCCTTCGCTGCTTTTCCCAGGCCATTAGCAGGCAGCAGCCGGGACACGACCGAACCGGCACCCATATGGATGTACTTGGCGACTTTACCCACTATGCCACAACACCGGCCCACCAGAGACATTTAAAATAAAATCTCCTTTGTTGAAGATAGGGAGTATTTTTCTTATTCGTTTCTCGAAAGATCCAAGACAGATGAAAGGCAAATTTATCTCCTTAAAAGGATTTTTTAAGTCAAAATCTTATATAAATTTGAAATATTTGTTGAAAGTCGAATATTAAAATTTCACATGCCCAAATTATGATTTCCATCTTTTTAGGCGTCTTTATTGAGTAATGATATTGTGGTTTAAGCCAAATGCTCCTAGCAGAGCAGAGCTGCCGAGAGCCCAGCATAGTCGATGCAAAGCCTGTTTAGAAGCCTGGAGAAGCGAAAGGGTAGATCTGTTTCCTGGAATATAACTCAAAACCTCAAGCCAGGGATTGGGTGTTCTGCTATCTTTGGCCTCTGGGAGTCACCACTGCAATCAAAGTCACTGGTGTCCAAAATTGTAACTCACAACTTCAAGGAAAGGAATGGAGAGAGGGGCGAGCTGCCAGTTTCCCCTGTAGCATGAGAAGAGCTGATGAGAACTGCTGGCGGCAGGGTGGGGTTTATGCAACCCTTGCAGAGTGATGAGATGGGGAGTTTTTATGCGGGCTCGAAAGAATACAGAACTGCCAACTCCAATCCAGTCCCTTCTCTGTCTTCTTTCCAATAGTTCGGTAAATGACTAAGAAATGACTTAAAGGATCCAGGGCCCTCCATCTGCCTTTTGTGAGGACGTTTCCTAATGGACTGGAGCAGATCTCATCCTGGAACTCTCCCAGTTAACACTGGCCAGAAAGAACAGGCTCCAGGACTGACCTGTGGTGACCTCCGGGAGGAGATGTTCCCTGACCATTAGGTTGTAGATTAAGACAAGAGAGGAGGCTGGGGTAGTAGATGATTGAGTGAACTTCCGGAAATGTGAGGAAAGGAAGGGAGCAGAACTTACAGGGAGGCTGTGGCCCCTTGGCTGGGGCATGGCCTCCCGGGTGTCTACGTATATACGTAAGAGAGAGAGAATCATCCATCTTCTGGTTCTCTCCCACAGTTGCCCACAACAGCTGGCCCTGGAACCCAGAACTCTTATCAGGGTCTCCGACTTGGGTGGTAGCAATCCAAGTACTTGAACCATCACCTCCTGGCTTCCAGGACATGCATTAGCAGAAAGCTAGAGTCGCAAGAGAAGCTGGAGACTTGGACCAAGGCGCTCTGATATGGGACGGGTATCTGGAGCAGCCTCTAAACTGCTGTGACAAACGCCGAGCACAGACATAGAAGATCCTAGCGGGATGGCCACTAAGGCTTATGTTAGTTACCACTTGGGAGACCCCTCCGAGATGCCAGAGGGGAGCTTCAGCCCACAGAAGAGTCGGCAAGGCTGAGCTTCCTGGGGTTCACCTGTCACTCACAGCTCCCTCTGCCAAGGTGTTCTGTCGCCCAGCGTGGAAGGGGCAGGGCAGAGACCTTGGCCCAAGATCTGTTGGACAAGTTTGGAAGCTTAGTTGCTCGTTTCATCCTTGTGTTATGGCTTCCTGTTGCTGATGATGCTTCTCTGATCAGAACAGCACCAGGATTCTTCAGGCAGACCGGGGTTTCCTCACATAGTAACACTTGACTGGGCTTAGAGCATGTGCTTAGCTCACTGAAGGATTCAGGCTTGCGGGCAGAAATCGGTGCGATTCCATGACTTTGCCTCGTTACTCCTCACTTGCCTTCCCTTAAGAACCTGGAGATCAGTTGTGTATATCTGTCTTCTGGGCCAATAGCACAGTGGCATGGAACGAGACTTTCTGTTTCCGCAACTCTTAGATGCAGTGCTTGCTAGTAAGAAAGGCAGGCATAGGCATAGTATCTGAGTGAACATGGACTTAGTCTTGGCCAAGACTAGGCTTCTGAAAAATATACAGTAGCAGAATTGTTTTGTTAGTAAAGAGCCGAGAAGACAGAGAAGGAGCTGCTGGCTCCTGCTTTTTCCTTCCTCCCTCCCTCCCTCCCTCCTTCCCTCCTTCCTTTTTTTTTTTTTAAAGATTTATTTACTTGAAAGTCCAAGTTACACATAGAGAGAGAGAGGTCTTCCATCCACTGGTTCACTCCCCCAGATGACTGCAATGGCTGGGCCTGCACTGATCTGAAGCCAGGAGCCAGGAGCTAGCTTCCTCCAGGTCTCCCACATGGGTGCAGGGGTGCAAGGACTTGGGTCATCTTCTACTGCTTTCCCAGGCCATAGCAGAGAGCTGGATTGGAAGTGGAGCAGCTGGGACTCGAACCAGTGTCCATATGGGATGCCAGCACTGCAGGCAGCAGCCTTATCTGCTATGCCACAGCACCGGCCCCCACCTGGTCTGTTTCTACAGTGGAGACCCTGGACTTGGCATCATTGGAGAGCACTCAGCGCAGTCACCCCTCCTCTTCTTGCCCTCTCTTTTCTCTGGGAGAATCTGAGAAATGGCTTTGCTATTCCTCAAACACGCATCAAGCAAATGGAATCTCCAGTGATCTTTGGAAGAGAGAATGCAGAAGCTCCCACAAAGTGAGCAGCAACCTGCTGGGGACGCCAGGCTAAGGGGACAGAGATACATGTCACACTATGTCGTTCAGGGCTCACTGTGACCTTGTAGGGTCCTTTTGTCAGCTTAGTGAGATCCTCCGCATCTCACACCAGGCTTCTGCTGCCTCAGCTGTCTGCAGGTGGCCTACAGCCTGCATCCTTGCTACTCTTACACTGCCCTCCCTGCAGTGGGCTGGCTGCAGGTGTCCCCACCACCTACCACCCCGCTCCCAGGCCTTGGTTTCTGACATTTGACCCCCTACATCCTTTAACCCCTCTCTTGCCCTCCCTTGCCCAGGCTGGATACACCATTTAACCCTGAGCACATGTACCTTCTCTTAGCCCGTTCCTCCCCACCAGCCTCCTGTCTCACGAGATGCCTTTGAAGGAGGTTCTAGCAAACCTCCTCCCTGGCATCCCTCCTCCCCCTTCACATCCCTGGCTCACCTTGGTGCCCTCAGGTGTGGCTGTCCTTCCCAGCTTCCTCCTCCCCTGATCTCAGCACTCCCTTGGGGAAGCCCAGGCGGGTTACTTTGACTTAAATCAAGTCTTATTTACAACCCAGACCAGGAGTGTCTCCCAGGTCAGCCCTCCCTGTCTCAGTGGGAGCTCTGTTTGCCACTGCTGTCGCAAGCATTGAATTTCAGTGGAAGCTGATACTTCATTTCTGTGGATATATGCTTTTCATTGTGTTGCTTCCTTGTAGTGTACAGGAATGTGGAAAAAGACTGTTCAGAGGATTTTAAATTCTTTTAGACATAACAGTATGTTTCTGTGGTTTGTGATGGCCTTTTATAAATGTAATTGTAGGGACCTGTGCTTATCTTAAACTGAAGATTTTTAAATGAGCAAATTCTGCTCCTCCTTGGGCTCATTTCCTTCACTGTTGACAAGTGTTCCCCCCACCCCCGAATTCTTCAGGTGTCTATCAGTTTTGAGATGGTTCTCTATGGCACCCCTAGAGTCAATTGTCTTGGGCCACCCCTTGCCTGGCTGTGGACCCGCAACTCCATCTCTTCCATTCCTCCAGGGCACTGCATCCGAATAGAAACCTGCTCAGTCAGCTCCCTAAGCTAGATCCACTTCATCGTTTAACCACGTTTGACGCTCAAAGCCTTCCTCATTCTCTTGGAAAAACAGCTGCTACTTGAAGCTTGGTTCTCAAGCACACAGACAGCACTGCCAAGTAGTTAATATACTCGCCACCTCCACATTAATTATCACTATTACAACTCCAGATTCCAATTCCCTAGAGCAGGCCTTCTACCCTTAAGTATCCCTTAAAGTGTTGCTAGATAAATTAAGTGATGCAGGATACGAAGGCAAATCTCTGGCACTTAGGTACTTAAATGCCCGAGGATTGATTTCATAAGGGAAGTAAAAATTTAATCAGTTCTTTTTTAGCCAGGTGCAGTTTGCAAAATATATTTTGTATAGAGAAATTATCTTGGTTTTTTGCTTTTGCACTAATTATTTTCTCTCTCTCTCTTTTTTTTTCTGTATGTGTTTTAGGACTAACACAGGTTCCTCAGATTCAAAAGACTGAAATTGCCTTCCGTCCCAGTGATCCCAAGAGCTATGAAGAATATGTGGTGAACATAGTCAGGTTCCTGGAGAAGTACAAAGATTCCGCCCAGAAGGATGACATGGTTTTTGAAGATTGTGGCGGTAAGTCGATTCATTGCCGATGTTTGTGACTATTTTCTTTTTGCTTAGTTCTTAACTTCGTGTTTCTGTTAGTTAATGATTGAGTGCGACTCCTGAAGTGATGGGAAGACTGAACTCAGGCCACCTTGAGAACTTCTCTTTTCTTCAAGCCAGAGGATGCCATGGAAGAAAGGATGTGGCCCCAAGCCCTACAGTTTTCTGCATTTGAAAGGGGTCTTGGTTTGAAACACTCCCAAGACTCCTCTGGTTCTTAGTAGTCAGACCCAAAGGCCACAGTTGCAGTTTTGTGTCTTTTTTCTCAGTGCAGTGCATGGGCTTTGCTGTCTCAGCTACAGTAAGCGCAGAGTATCTGTCACAGGACCTGTTTTGGAAAGATTTAGTAATTTAAAAGAAGCATTTTCACTGTGCCATTTTCTCATTTATATAATATATAATATAGAGATATACTATTCTATGTATACTCTATGCATACAAATTATAAATCTATGTGATTTACATATAATATAAAATTAGTGTATAATATGCATAGATATTTAAATGAATAGAAAATCTGATATTTGCATCAGGTTCCTGCAGGATGCTCTGTATTAACTTTGAATTCTATTTTAATTTAGTCTTTTTCTAGTTTTTACATGAAGTCTGAATTTAAAATTGTACAATACAGTTTCTCATTTGAAGAAGTTATTTTTTAAAAAGCCAGAGTGTTAAAAGGCAGAAACTCAAAAAAACTAAGAAAAAGATCTATAATGATTGGACAGGAAAAAAACATTCTTTCCCTATCCCCTGCTTT
Source organism: Sylvilagus floridanus (assembly GCA_949820135.1). NCBI lineage: Eukaryota > Metazoa > Chordata > Mammalia > Lagomorpha > Leporidae > Sylvilagus > Sylvilagus floridanus. The sequence goes on from OX463225.1 coordinate 130,536,530, forward strand.
ACTGTTTAACATGCTAATTATGGACATGGCTCTAGGAAATTAGGACCAAAGACACTTCCAGTTCCCCCAGTTATTGACAGCCCTTTTACTGTGTATTTTAATTAGAAAGTCCCTGTCGCTGAGCTCAGCAAATGTTGCCCTGTATAAACGATGTAACTCATGAAACGTGACCCAATTTCCTTTCAGTCTTCTATAAACAGCTTGAGTAATCCATTATTCAAAGGAAGAGAAATATTACCAGAGACCAACTACCAGGTGCTGATCAACCACGGTCTCTGCCGCTTTGGTGTGAGATCTGAGCCGGCTGTTACTTGTGGTCGGGTGTGTTCTTACTGTCAGTGATGAGAACTCCTTGCTTTGTTCCGCCATGTATTCCATGAACAATAGCACTGTCTCAGGACAGGTTATTTTGACAAGGAAGACAGTTCTTTTCCTTCCTTAAGTGGTGTGATGGGGATTGCTGATAACACTATAAAAATGATGTTTGTCTTTCTAGACGTGCCCAGTGAACCTAAAGAACGAGGCGAATATAACAGTGACCGGGGACAGCGGAAGGTGTGCAGATTCAAGCTCAACTGGCTGGGGAACTGCTCTGGAATAGATGACGAGACTTACGGCTACAAAGACGGCAAACCCTGCATCATTATTAAGCTCAACCGAGTTCTGGGCTTCAAACCTAAGGCAAGTGGTGTTTTAAATTCCAGAGTTTGGACCAGTTGGGCAGACTTTGGTTGAAGTTCTTGGACTGTGTGATGTTGATTTTTGTAGCACACTCAGTTGAGTAACACCAAAAACTTATGAATCCACCCTGAAATTGCTCTAGTTAGGGCACGAATCTCATTTTCTCAAGTTAAGAGAAATTTGGACCGGCAAAGCCGAGGTCTGAAGTGAGTCCTGTGGCTTTATGTGTGGTACTTCTGCCTAATATCCAGATAACAGGATTCACGAACATCAATCCTTTAAAGCAGAAATACAAGAAGATATTTTTAAATTTAAACACTGCATGTGCAGTCCTATTCTAGACTTGGTCCTCCTGGAGTCACGAAAATATTTTAAAAACTTGCTGAAGAAATTCATGTGTTTCTGAATAATGATTGTAATGAACAAGTGTGAGTTGAACACCATGTAGGCTCAACTTTGAAAATCATGCCGCTAGCTTTTTGTACTACTGCAACTTAACAATGGGTGGTGTTACTTGAGGTTACTGAAGAAATGGTAAATTGCTACTGTAATTATTCAAAAGAAGCAAGGATGGATGTTATCTCTGCTTTTATAAAATTTTGAAAGAGCTGGTGTGGTGTCTCTCCCATAGATCATGAGGTAAATTGTGCTGTCCTCCCTGTAGCCTGACTTCTTCCCGCAGGTTTCCCCCATCACCCACGTGAACACTGCCGTTACGAGTGTCCTTCCTAACGGCAATAGGGATTCACTGCCCTATACTGGGTTAGGGGCAGAAACTCCTCTTTTCTGAAATCTGACTGTTTTGTCCCCCTGATTTCTTAATGAGTGCTATTAATTTGTTTCCACAATACTTGTTACCTATTAATAGTATGTTCAAAAGAAAATCAAGGCCGGGATGAACAGTTTTGTAAACTGCAGGGTGCAGATCCCCAGCTGTTTAGTCATTGGGATTATTTTGTCAGCGATTACAGTACTGCAGCATCTCACTTAGCGTGACTGTTTCTTCACCCTGTTTTATTTTTTGGACTTTCCTAACAGAACTGGAAAGAAACGTCTCTTAAAAAGCAGTGTCTCACCTACTGAACATTAAAAAAAAAAGCCTACTTCGAGAAGTCATGCATTCTTTAGCGGAAGGGATGGCCTTACTTAGTCACGATTCAGGTAGAGAGTGCAGGTTTTATGAACACTGAAATGCCAAGCAACTTGCCCATGTAATTATCATCTTAGCTAAACAATGAGCATATTTTGGAGGGGGTGGCTCCTGCTTCTCAGTGTATTTAATAGGATGGGTTACCATTCGAAATTCCATTCCGTACCGGCCTATTACATGGTTTGAGTGTATTGGTCGCAAAACTTGGGCATTTATCATTTCAACAAAATCACAAACATGAGCTTTCCTAATTAGATTGGAGACACTTCTGTCTCCCCTTCTGAACTGTTTTGTTATTTCAGCTGACTTACTGTTTGGACTGTAGACTAGTTTTAGTTTTCAGAAACTTAAATAATTGTTTACAGTCTTACTGACCAATGTGTATTTTATTTTTAGCCTCCCAAGAATGATTCCTTGGAGTTTTCCCCCGTGACGAAGTATAACCCAAATGTGCTGCCCGTTCAGTGCACTGGCAAGGTGAGGAGGCATTTAGGGTTATTACAAACGGTGGTGGGAGGGTGGGGCAGAAGAGGGGAGGAGGAGTGAGTGTATTTTCAATTAGAGATAAACTTTTAATGTCATAAGCAAGAAACAGTGCTTTTAGGTATTAGCCTCAGTTAGTTGATGTGTAGCTGTACCAGGTCAAACTTCTTGATAAAGAAGGAGGGGCAGGCATTGGAGCACAGTGGGTTAAGCTTCTGTTTGGCGTGCCCACATCCCACGTTGGGTACCTGGTTTGAGTCTCAGCTACTCCACTTCTGATCCATCTTCCTGCTAATGTGCATCCTGGGAGGCAGAAGATGATGGTTCAAGTACTTTGGTCCTTGCCACCCACGTGGGAAACCCAGATGGAATTCCTGGCCCCTGACGTGGGCCCAGCCGAGTCCTGGCTGTTGAACGAATTTGGGGAGTGAACCAGCAGATCAAAGATCCTCTCTTTCTCCCCATCACTCTACTTTTCAAATAAATACTTTTTAAAAAAGAAAACAAAAGAGACAAAGATATAACAGGAATAAAACTGTATGTTTGTTTCTCCATTGGCACAAGAGACTCAAATATCTGAATTTAATCCAGGAGTGGGGAATCTTTTTTCTGCCAAGGACCGTTTGGATGTTTTTAATATCATTCACAGGCCATGCAAAATTATCAGCTTAAAAATTAGCCTGCTGTAGATTTATTGACTTTCAAGTTCCTCCTCTGGTAGTCTTGGAAGGGACAGAGCAAATGATTTTGAGGGAAAAGCCGAGGGGTTTCTTTCCATGTTGACCATTTCTCGGAGGCTGTGTTATCTTGGAGAAATGTTTATTTGGCCCTCGCCTCAGTTTCTCCATTTGCACACTGAGGGAGGCCTCCTTTTTGACCATTTCTTGAGGCTGCTGTGGGTTAGACTGAGGTGCCTTGCTCTGCATTCATGGCAGATTCCATGCCAGTGCCCTGCAGGGCTCCACACTCCCCTAACCCTGAAAGAGGTTGGAAATGGGCATGTCACAGAGCCGTGGTTTGCAAACTGTTCTGTGGGGCTGTGTGTGAGCTTGTTTGTATGTGAGAACCAGTGGTCACACATGATGCCAGCCACTAACGTCACATTTCACTGTTTTTCAGCGAGATGAAGATAAGGAGAAAGTTGGAAGCATGGAATATTTTGGAATGGGTGATTACGCTGGTTTTCCTCTGCAGTATTACCCCTACTATGGCAAACTCCTCCAGCCCAAGTACCTGCAGCCCCTGCTGGCTGTACAGTTCACCAACCTCACCATGGACACTGAAATTCGCATAGAATGTAAGGCGTATGGTGAAAACATTGGGTACAGTGAGAAAGACCGTTTTCAGGGACGTTTTGATGTAAAAATTGAAGTTAAGAGCTGATCACAAGCACAAATCTTTCCCACTAGCCATTTAATAAGTTAAAAAAGATACAAAAACAAAAACCTACTAGTCTTGAACAAACTGTCATACGTATGGGACCTACACTTAATCTATATGCTTTACACTAGCTTTCTGCATTTAATAGGTTAGAATGTAAATTTAAAGTGTAGCAATAGCAACAAAATATTTATTCTACTGTAAATGACAAAAGAAAAATAAAAATTGAGCCTTGGGACGTGCCCATTTTTACTGTAAATTATGATTCCATAACTGACTTGTAGTAAGCAGTGTTTCTGGCCCCTAAGTATTGCTGCCTTGTGTATTTTATTTAGTGTACAGTACTATAGGTGCATACTCTGGTCATTTTTCAAGCCATGTTTTATCATATCTGTTTTCTACTTTATGTGAGCAAGGTTTGCTGTCCAAGGTGTAAATATTCAATGGGAATAAAACTGGCATGGTACTTTTTTTTTTTTTTTTTTGGTTTGGCTCTTTCAAAGATAATGGCCCATCAGTGAGCATTTTTAACACACTCCGTAGTCTTTTCCTGTGGTGTTAGGTCTTTCTTATTTTTTTTTTTTTCCTGGGACTGGGGGGGGTGGGCTGTCATGGGGGAACTGCCCTTTAAATTTTAAGTGACATTACAGAAAAACACAAAAAGAATGATGGGTTGTGTTGTGCTTTGTATTGAATGCTGTCTTGACATCTCTTTCCCCGTCCTCCAGTGTGTCTGAGATCTGGAGCTGCCCATCACTGCGCCAGTGACAGGGCTGATTAATTTGCTTGTACATTTTCATTTACTCTCATTTTTTCCTTTCTCTGGAGGCATCACATGCTGGTGCTGTGTCTTTATGAATGTTTTAACCATTTTCATGGTGGAAGAATTTTATATTTATGCAGTTGTACAATTTTATTTTTTTCTGCAAGAAAAAGTGTAATGTATGAAATAAACCAAAGTCACTTGTTTGAAAATAAATCTTTATTTTGAACTTTATAAAAAGCAATGCAGTACCCCATAGACTGGCGTTATATGTTGTCTACAGTGCAAAATCCATGTTCTAACATATGTAATAATTGCCAGGAGTACAGTGCTCTTGTTGATCTTGTATTCAGTCAGGTTAAAACAATGGACAATAAAAGAATGAACACATTCCTTATGTGTGTGATTCACTCTTGTCTAAATGCCCCCATTTCTGACTTCTTGACTTTCTGTTCTGCTAGTTATCCAAGATCTTGAAGAAATACTGGACCTGAAAGACAAACACATCATCTCATGAGTTTGTGCAGTTTGGCCTTTGCTACCTCCCCGAGGCCTGGGGCTTGTTCAGGCCTGAGGCCGTTGGGAGACCTCTGCACCCCTCCCCAGAAAGATGAAGTTAATCAGAGGGAGAGAATCAACATAGGTTCTATTTAAAGTTTGGTTTTAGAAATACATTGCGATGCTGCTTCACACCATTTAGAACACATGGAACTCCTGTTCCTGCTGGTGTTTTACTAGGTATGCCTGTTTAAAAATAGAAAAAAATCATCAAAGTTGTTAGCAGTTCAGTTTTAAAACACATTGAGGCTGTATTGGAGGCCCAGTATATTAAGAAAGTTCACATCTTCCTCTTTGGTTTGGAGTTTGGCCCAAGTCCTCATTTGACCATATTAGGAAATCGGCCTTCGTGTGAGAAAAGACGAGTCAGATTTCTGAAAAGCACTTTTCAGGTGTAAGTGAGCTGAAGATTTAGTGTCACTTAACCGAGAAGGGGTGTACCCTCCATGTTTCTGAAAATGGAAACTTCACAGCCTGGGCAGCAGAGCTCACGCAGATCCTTTCTGCCTTCCTGCCAGGCCAGAGAAATAGGTTTGGTGTGGAGCTGTGCTGCCTCTCAGGGAGAGCAGACCCAGCAGCTCGTTCAGAGATGCCAGACCCTGCGGACTTTGCTTATCTGATCCTTGAACAATGCTGCCTCCAGAGCAGCAAACTGTGATGGCACACTCATTCCAGAGGAGCAGTGACTTCATGTAACAAAAGTCGGCAAACGGGACTGGAAAATGCACAACTGCTTTGCTGTACGGTGTTCAGGAGTCCTCCTCAACCAGTGAGGAAAGGAAATACAGCAAAATCCACAAGCTTACAGCACACGTTTAAAAACTTCCTCAAAAAGTGACCTGCATTTATGGAAAATAGAAGGTATCCTTCCTGTAAGAGGAGATGGTTTGTCTTGCTGAAGCATCAACTCCTTTCGCAGACTTTAAATTGTCTTAAATTTGTGACGTCTGTGAATGAAGAAATGAGAGCTGCAGGTGTGGGGAAAGGAGAGCACTTATGCCAGTTGGAGGGTCCTCTGCTGTTTTGAGGCTGTTTAAAGGTCACGACCTATGTGGCACAAACTCAACCCACTGTTCTCCTATATACCATGTGCCTTATTTGTGAACTACTGTGTGTGCATCTGCACACCAGCTCTCTGCCTGTTTATCTTCAAGATTCTTTCCATATCTTGTTTCCCTTAATTTTTCCAGACTGGGCCGACCCACTTGCCACCCATGATCCTGTGGGTTGCATCACTGCTGGGAGACTGGAGAGTGTAGTGTGTATTCTCCGGCTCAGCAGGCGTTTGTTGACAGAACAGACAAAGCCATCTTTCCTCTGTAGCAGACATTCTAGTGTTAAGCACTTGCATTTTTCTGGCACTCTTGCTCCTTTATGGTTATCATGTCCTTTTACATATTATCAGATTACTCTGACCCACCCTCACAGAATATTAAGGGAGTGAGTTTTTCAGTGAAAGTGTTTATAACAAAGGTGGGTTGAGTACCCTTTGGAATCAGGAACATAAATAGTTACTGAAGAAAGAAAATTGGATTCTCTTTTCAATTTTCTTTTCCAGTCCATCATATTCCCTGAAGGAAAATTACAACATGGTGCCAGTATGTCTTCAATCCAGGTTAATTTCCCTTTTAAATAATGGGAGACGGGCCTTGGGCTCAGAACCTTCGGTAAGCAATATTATCTAGCTAGAATTTAATAACCTTTGTTCTTATTGTATTTATTACTTTCAATTAAGGATGAGTAATGTTAGCTTTCCATTTATGGAAGTAAGATAAAACTTATTCACAGAGAGCAGTGAACAGGTTTAAAGAAAAACAGTGAATAAATAAAAGTTCAAGTGGTGCTTATCTCATGTAAGAAATCATGAAAGTGACAAATGGCGGACTAAAATTTGGAACTCGGTGCCTGAAAGTACAGCATTAGCAGGAGCCCAGGTTTCCAGTCCTGTACCTGTTTGGGCAGAATTTAATTTGAGCCCTAGCTGTATTAGAACAATAGCTTTCCCTGTTTGCTCAAACTGCACTTACTACCAGAGGGAACTGCTCCAACTCCAAATTAAAACCATTATCAGTGATCAGAGGCAAAACTCCAGTTATCAGAATCTTTGAAAGCTTAAAAATAGCTCAAACCCCTGAAATCTTAAAGGATTAGTAACACTTCAAGATCTGCGAGTAGTACTTGGTCTCTAGAGGAGAACCAAATGAAGTCACCTTGAAAATCCAGGTCTAAGGATCTTGTGAAGAAAGAGGGAAACTACCCAGGGAACATTCAAGAATAGTTTTAATCAAATGAGTAAAATGATCTTGGTGTTAAATTCAACAGAGAAAACATGACTCTTTCCTTTCTTTAAGAGGAGGCTAGAATTAACCAGGCATGTTATCTGTGGTCCTCTGTGCTTTACCCTGGGAAAGGAAACCAGGAAATAGATAAGCCTGTTATTCTTATAAAAGATGGTTCCAATTAACACCCTCATCCTACCCAAGGCAAAAAAAAGAGGATCAGGCCAAGGCAGATATCTTGGTTCATGCTTTAATTCTGTAATTTTCTGTAGGAAATTTTCAGCATTAGTTTCTTTTGGGGGATTAGTAGGAGGAGTACAGCTCTTACTCACTGAAGAATCCAGCTATTTTATTTAGCTACAGATGAAACCCATATCCTACAAAAAGGCCTATTTTGTAATAAACTAACATAGTATCTGCAATGTTGCCTCACTACAGAGCTTTTTATAAACTTGGAGTTCATAAGATCGGAAGTCTATGGGCAGCCCATAAAGGGCCGGCTGTTTCAAGGAAACACGTGTCTCCCCTCTAGTGCTGGCCTTCTACAGACCAGCGAGCAGGTGGCACAGCGTATCCTGAAAGCCACCTCCTTTACCAGTTGCAGTGCCTGATAGTTCTGGGTCTATCTTTGGAGTGAGTGCTTCAGGGATTGAATATTTCATTCCTTTGAATGAAACATTTTTTTTTTTTTGACAGGCAGAGTGGACAGTGAGAGAGAAAGGTCCTCCTTTTTGCCTTGGGTTCACCCTCCAATGGCCGTCGCGGCAGGTGCGCTGCAGCTGGCGCACCGCACTGATCCGAAGCCAGGAGCCAGGTGTTTCTCCTGGTCTCCCATGGGGTGCAGGGCCCAAGCACTTGGGCCATCCTCCACTGCACTCCCGGGCCACAGCAGAGAGCTGGACTGGAAGAGGGGCAACCAGGACAGAATCCGGCGCCCTGACCAGGACTAGAACCAGGTGTGCCGGCACCGCTAGGCGGAGGATTAGCCTATTGAGCTGTGGCATTGACACGAATGAAACATTTCATTATCCGTGAAAAGTGGCCCTTGAGTGCTTGTAAGTTGGTACAGAAATTCGTGGTTATTAAGTTAGCAAGTAATGGAGGAGCATGGAATAGTCTGGCAGGAATGGGATATAGGACCCAGTCATTCAAAAGCAGAAAGGGCTCTAGAATGACCAGCGGGCCAGGATGATACCTTGGGAAGTTTCTGATGACTCTCACGGGGGCTTCTGGGTGGCAAGGGAATAGTCTATCATATTTGGAGATTGTTCTAGAGAAAACGAAACATGGCAGGAGGAGAACTCCATGCCTACCTGAGACCTCACCTGGAGCTGGCCTGTCTCCTTTTCTTTCATTTGCACACTTCTCGGGAGCCACCAGCTTTAATACCTAGCATTGACCATGGACTGGGAGAGGAGCAGGGGCAAGTGGCCAGACATACAAGGTCCCTGTTCTCATGAAATGTTTGCTTTTGTGCTTCTAAATGTCTTAAATGGTGTAGAAGTTTCTTATCTCTACCTACTTTCTTTCCTTCCCTTTTCCAATTATTCATTTAACCTATTGAGTATATCGCACCTACAGCAATTCAGACAGGTGAGATGATTTGGGCCTCAGGAAGCTCACAGCCTGGAAAGAAGAAAACCTATTATAGTATGCCGAGTTAGAAGTGGAAATAATTAATTACCAGTGGGAACACAAAATATTTCATAAAAGGTTTAACATTTGAGTTTTAAGGATGAGTTGGATTTGACACAGATAAAACAATAGCAAATTTTAGACTGATATTGGCAATTGACATGCCAATGGGTAGTGATACTTGACTACTTGCGGGGTGAATTTGAAGGCATGTTCCTTCTCTATCACTATTAGAATTACATAAGAACAGTAGTTTATGTGTTTACTGCTTTACGGTGTATGTCTAATTTCATACACAGATCTCATCTCCTTCACAACAGCTCTGTGAAACTGGGCTTCCTATCTCCAGTTACATACAGAGATCCTGAGACTCAGGTCCCATGAGTTCTCCCATGCAACGAGACTGGGAATTTGCTGAGATGTCAGGGCTGGGACTTGGTCCTCTTACCATCCAATGCAAGCCACATTAACTCTGTGATCTCCTACGGGGTAGTCTAATACTATTTGCTGACTATATCTAAACTATCAAAAATTCTGTAACAGTGAAATTCAAGTAAGTTTTTTATAATTGCTTCAAGTTTAGACTCGGAAAAAGATTCCACAGACTCTTCCATCTTTTCCCAGCAAAAACAGGCCTGTGGTTCTGATGGTGATTCTACTCCTGTCCATCACTTCCCCTGTGGAACCTCTAGAATATGGAGCTAGTGTGAAATCTCTTTGCACATTTTAACACAGGGGAGCTTCTCTCCTGCTAGAGCTTCAGCACCCACAAGTAAATTAGACACTTTGGAGGTAGAAGGTGGGTGTCTATTTCCCAAAGGCTCTTCATGTTGGTTGAGCATCAGAAATACCTGTGGAGTTTGTTTTTGTTTTTAGATAAAAGTACAGATGTGCTTGAACATCTGGAGAATTTATCTATCCTGTTGTGGAGTTTCAGCACCACATCAAAGTATATGTACCTACGCTTCTATAACACAGATTTTCAGATAAAATCTAGTCTTCTGACTTTGATTGGAGTATAATTTTGTTCATATTGCAAAAATACACATTAGGTTTTAGATAATTTGCATACATATTAGGGAAACCAACTTTTAACTCTTGAATCCCTTATGGCTAGGGCTATGTGGGCCCACAACTCGTACAGTCACACAAGGCCCCATACTTAGAAGAATGTTGGGCTTGGTTTAATGCTCTGCTGTTGTCATCTTGAAAATCTTAATGAATTCTGAACACGGGATCCTACATTCTCATTGTGTACCAGTTCTGCTTACAGCCAAGGGCTTCTATGCTAGGGCTGCTTTAGCATGGTTGTCCTGTTGACTGGATGAAAAATGTGGTTGAAAGGGCTGAACAGCAAGGAGCAGATACAGTGAGAACTGGGCAGGTCTGTGAAGCTCTAGGGCACAGCAGACTATGATGGCAGACTCTGGAGGAGTCTAACAGAGGCCTTGAGAGGGTAACCTAAATGCAGTCAGGCAGGGATGAGTGAGAGGGGGCTTATGCGCTCAGCATGGTTGGAGAAGGCTACCAGGAGGCTATACACATGTGAACCTTGAGTCCTTCCTGAACCTTTGCCAGGCTCCCTTCTCCCTTTCTGTCTTCCCTCCCTGAGTCATTACTTATATTCAGTTCCCAAATCAGCTCAGAAGTGGACAGCCATGGAGAAAGCGAGGGGCAGATAGAAGTCAAGGTCCTCCAGATGGAAGGGCTCAGAGGAAACATTCAGGCCTTGATAGAAAGAAGATGAAGTATCTATCCTCGAGTAGCATCCTTCATAGCTTCGCAGCCCCAAAGCCCCCTGGCTCCAGATGTACCCTTACAAATGTATTTATGGACTATAAAAAAGTAAATCTGTGGAGCCAGCATTGTGGCGTAGCAGGTAAAGCTGCCGCCTGCAGTGCCGGCATCCCATATGTGCTGGTTGGAGTCCTGGCTGCTCCACTTCTGATCCAGTTCCCCGCTAGTGTGCCTGGGAAAGCAGTGGAGGATGGCTCAAGTCCTTGGGCCTCTGTACCTGCATGGGAGACTGGGATGAAAGTTCTGGATCCCGCCTGGCTCAGCCCTGACTGTTGTGGCTATTTGGGGAGTCAACTAGAGGATGGAAGAGCTCTCTTTCTGCCTGTGCCTCTCCTTCTCTGTAACTCTTTCAAATAAATAAATATTTTTTAAAAAAGTAAATTTGAACTGACAGTCATAAGAGCATCCACTTCACATATGCTTATCTTCTCCATAGGTTCAGAGGTTGTATTTGAAATGCTTTAAGACAAAATGACAACTTCACATTAAAAGGACTACATGTTACAGTAATTCTGGAAACCAATTCTCAGAGATCTCTTTTAAAACACTTCTTGATTGCTCCTACTGCCACCTACTAGTGAGCACTCCTTTTTACAGCCTGGAGGTAATTACTTGTCAACCCAGAGTAGGGTGGTGCTGGATCTTCCTCTTTATGGAAAATAAATACCTTTTTTTTTTTTTTGACAGGCAGAGTGAAGAGTGAGAAAGAGAGAGACAGAGAGGCCTTCCTTTGCCCTTGGTTCACCCTCCAATGGCCGCTGCGGCTGGCGCGCTGCAGCTGGTGCACCGTGCTGATCTGATGGCAGGAGCCAGGTGCTTCTCCTGGTCTCCCAAGGCGTGCAGGGCCTAAGCACTTGGGCCATCCTCCACTACACTCCTGGGCCACAGCAGAGAGCTGGCCTGGAAGAGGGGCAACCGGGACAGAATCTGGCGCCCCGACCGGGACTAGAACCCGGTGTGCCGGCGCCGCAAGGCGGAGGATTAGCCTAGTGAGCCATGGCGCCGGCCAATACCTTCTTTCCTAATATAACTGAAGATGACAGAGTTCTTTCTAATAATTTTTTCTAAAATTGGACTTCATGACTCATCATTATCTGGCACTCCTGAAGGTGCTTTTTTGGCCATAGCTGATCTCCCTGCCCCAGTCTCTCAAAACAATCTAAAAACATGAATAAATGTTTGTTGCTTCAGCTCCCTTCTTTTTTCCACCTCCGATGACTGAAATAAAAAGAAACTATTCTTGAGAGTTATCAAATCTCAATACAAGTCACAGATAATTTTTCAATATTTACATGAAAAGTTTTAGTCTTAAGAATGGAGTTTTGCTACGTGCTAAGTGCTTTGACAAACCGTTGCACGCAGTGCTTACAGCTGCTGTTACAAAGCAGATATTATTGGTCCTTCTCTGCAGTTGACTAGGCTGAGCTAATCACTTGGTGATGACACATATCTCTGTTTATTATCCCAGATTCTGCCTATGCTGGTTAAGAATTCACACCAGGGACGAGCATGGTTGCTGGCGTTTGATGCCAGGTCTTGTCACTTCCTGGCTGGCTAACCTTAAACAAATTCCTTAACTTCTCTATTCCTCAGGTTCCACATCTATATTATATAATACTTACTATACAGGGGTGTTAGGAAAATTAAGTGAATTATTATATATAAAGCATTTCAAATAGTGCCCTACCTATAGTTATAATATTGTTGGCTTCCAAACGTTTGCCAAAGCTGTGGCCCATCCGGATGAATGCTGATGAAGCCTTATGTTTCAGAGCAAAATATTGTGCCCTGTGGACCAAAACTGCTGGAGCAATTCCTGCCCATGGAAGGATAGCACACATTACCAGGTCCTGAGTGGCAAAGGCAGAGCAAGGAAATGTTGCAGACAAAGATGGCAAAGAGACAGGAGAACTAAATGCAACCTGTGATCTTTGATTGGATCTGGGACCAGAAACACTTTTCTTTGGCTACAAAAGACCGTTGTGGAGTTGGCGTTGTGGCACAGTGGGAAAGCTGCCTCCTGTTATGTGGGTTTCCCTTACGGGTATCAGTTGCAGTGCTGGTTGCTCCACTTCCAACCCAGCTCCCTGCTAACGGTCTGAGAACAAGCAATGGAAAATGGCCCAAGTGTTTGGGCCACTGACACCCACACGGGAGGCTTGGAAGAAGATTCTGGCTCCTGGCTCCTGGTTTTGGACTGGCCCTGCAGTCTGGGGAGTAAACCAGTGGATAGAAGCCCTTTCTCTGTGTCTCTCCCTCTATCTCTGTAATTCTGACTTTCAAAATAAATACATAAATCTTTTTTTAAAAACCATTGAAATACATTTGTGAGGTAAAGTTGAATGTATATAAACACTGGTATTACACTGGTGTTAATTTGGTGATTGCTAATTGTGCTTCTGTGGTTTCATAACAGAATGTCTATTTTTAGGAAATATACACTTAAGTATTGAGAGACAGAGGGGAATTCTATCTGTAATATGCCAATATGTATATATATATATATATATATATATATATATATTAGATGGCAAAATAATCAAATAAACCTACATGTGCACAGGTGAGAGAGAAAACAAAGGTTGATTAACTAATATAAAATGTTAACATGTGAGGAAGAGGGATCAGGGGTTTATGGAAAGTCTTTATGTTTTTTTTTAATTTTTCTATAAGTCTGGAATTATTTTACAATAAAAGTATAAACAGTAATTAGTAAAAAGCATAGAAAGAGTAGTGGATTTGGGCTGAGAAACGAGTTAGATTCTAGCCACAATTTCCTAGTACAAGTGAATCAGGTTCTCTGAGCCTGTTTCCTAATGTAAGTAGAGAATGCTGAGTTGTGGCAGATTTGCACAGATGTAGCATACTGTACAAGTAACACATTTCCATAAAGCCCATGTGGCCCCGCGTTCTCACCCTGACTGCTCAGGCTGGTGCTGCCCCAAGTCTGTGGCAGGGAAGCTGAGGGCTGGGTCATCTTCATTGCTGAAGCCATTCAAGCATGGGAGGAAACTCAAGAAAAGCTAACACTACAAAATAACTTCATTTTTTGTTGAGTCCCCACAGAACACGGGATTTTTGACAAGGGATGTAGTTTGTCCTTTAAAAGAAGATAGCTTCAAATAAAGGAAAATGTAGATAAAATGACCAGTTCTTGAGATGAGTGATGTTTCAACCCATCTATACATCAGAATTACTCTGTATAGCTTTAAACAACAAAAACATCAACTGAAAAAGCAAAAAGACAGACACTTAGATCCGAGCTTTGGGTAGTCTCAGTCACTGGGTCTTGGGTTTTAGACATCAGTGTTTTCCAATAGCTCCACAGACATCCACAAGGGTTGTAAATCCCTACCCTCGATAGAGAGTCACAGAGGTCCCCAGAAATCAGGGTGGGAACCCAGACCATCTGACACCATCATAACTGATCTGCAGGGAAGAATGAAATCCCTCACTGCGTTCACCTTTTGCTAGCATCCACAGTCCTGTGGGGGCCCTCAACAGAAATAACTGTTGCAGGAGATGGACAGGACCTCACAGGACGTAGAGGGGGATGTGGACAACAAAGCAGAGAGCAAACTTCAACAGGGTCCTCTTGGATGTTTCAAGAGAAGAAATTAAAACGGATTTATAGGATGGGTTCCATAAATAATAAACAGCGACTCAGGAAACAGATCTTGGAGGCAATCTTGATAGTTCCCCAAAAACCCAGGCCTAAGGGGCAAGTGCTGCCCCAGATCCCACCAGTTCTGAGTGTGCTTATAAAGGACAGTGGTGATTAAACCCAAGAAATCACAGTGCAATTTAAAAAACTCACAGAATATTTGTTTCTTGGGAAGTCCTTGTTGTACTTCATACACCTTTCAGTTAGAAAAGCCCCAAGATTAAAATAAGAGAAAATAGTAACTATTTTGAAGGTGGGACATCTTTTTTTTTTTAAAGAGGACAGATGAGAAAAGTAATAAAATCTCTCAAATTAGAGCAAAGCCCAAGAGAATATGCAATCAAAGTTCATTAGATAAAGAGGGAATAGCTGAGGTGAACTTTCCCACTTAAATCTGGAAATATAATGCAAGAGAAATTGTTGAAGTGATTGAACATTTAAGAAAAAAATTACTTCCTTAAATGGAAAGATTTGAAGGCTGAAATGGTTAGAAGTGTATGTTGATAATGTTTACTTTTTTTTTTAAAAGACATCTATTTAAATATTATATATTTATTTATTTGAGAGGCAGAGAGAGCTCTTATTCACTAGCACATTCCTCAAATGTTGGCAACACCTTGGGCTGAGAGGCAAGAACTTGATTATTTGAACCATCACCACTCCCTACTAGGGTCTACAATAGCGAGAAGCTGGAATCAGGAGCTAGAGCTAGGGTACTGAATCCAGGCGCTTCAATATGCAATGTGGGTCTCTTAACCACAAGGCTAAAAACCTGTCTCAAAATTTACTTCTGAAAGGCAAACTGAAGATGCTTAAAGGACATTATTAATATTTAATAACAATGTTATAAGACATTGCCTTATTTTTCCAGAAAATGTTCCTTATTCCTTCTAGCAGAAAAGTTACCCTGGGCTGAATGTTTGATACAATTCTTTTTTTATTACATGGTTAAAGAGTTTATTGCACAGTCCCCAGGTAAAGTGCATTGAGGCACTGGCCTTGAGCTGAGACAACCAGTGCTCCTGGTGGATAGATTTAGCCTGGGCAGACACTGTAGGAGAGAGACGAGTCAGCCAGCTAATGCTGAGACCTGGAGGCTCCCATCCCTCTCCTGCACCCTCTTCACTGCTAGTGTCACAGAGCAAAGTTGTCTCTGAATTTTACACAGCCTCACTGATTAGTCACTGTTCCCCAGCTCAAAACCCACTGTTCCCGGTTTTCACTGTACTACTCAAACCTGCCTTGCTTGACCCTCGTAAAATCCGACATAGCTCAGTCTACGCCGTACACTTTGGGCTCCAAGTAAAGCATCCTCTTCAGACACCTAGCAGCAGAAAAAGGACTTCACCACTTGACATGTCCTTTCCTTTATATCTGTATACTCATTCAGGACCAAGTATGCCATAGCCACACTGTTCAGCTGCTCATATACGGTGCACTGTAACTATTTGGTAATTAAATGTCTACATCATACCTTTTCTATTTCTCTCTTTTTCAGAACCCTACCCCCCCTCTGTCTCTAAGTTGGCTATACCTTAAAAACGGGGCTTCTCATACAATCTCATTCACTGCCCTGTATTAAACATGCCGATACGGCAACGGCAAACGAATCAACAGAACAGAAAGGACTGTCTGCAGGCAGCAACAACAACCACAGCTTGGTTTGTAGTGAACAATTTAGGGCAGTAAAGAACTGGAGAGGATTTCAAGAGAGTGAGAACTACATGGCTATATTCCTGTTTAAAAAGGGGAAGCAAGGGGAGGGAGTGTGGCACTGTGGGTTAGGCTGCCAGCATCCTGCATCAGAGTGCCTGAGAGCAGTGCCCCTCTGCTTCCAATCGAGCTTCCTGCTGTTGCCCATCCTGGGAGGCGACACATGATGGCTCAAGTACTTGGGTCCATGTTACTCAGGCGGGAGGTCTGGATGGATTTCTGATTCCTGGCTTTCAACTTGGCAAGCCCTGGCCATTGTGGGCATTTGGGAAGTGAACCAAAAGATGGAAGGTCTCTCAGTCTCTCTCTTTCTCCTTCCCTGTCATTTGCCTTTCAAATAAAAATAAATAATAAACTTTTAAAAAAAGGAAACCAAAGTTGGCTTCTAACAGAGAAATGCTTCAGAGAAATTATTTTCTTATCATGAATTAATTTGTTTCCAAGTAAGAAGAATATAAGTAGCCCAAAAATATCCCTAAAGGTCTTAGAGTTTCTGGGATAGCATAAAATAATGAACCTTTGTCCCGTCAGAGCCCATTTGGATATTTATAACACAATTCATGGGCCATACAAAATTATCAACTTAAAAACTAGCCTGCAAGGGGCCACTGTTGTGGCACAGTGGGTAAAGCCACTGACTGCAGTGCCACCGTCCCATATGGGCAATGGTTTGTGTCCTAGCTGTTCCATTTCTGATCCAGCTCCCTGCTAATGGCCTGGGAAAAGTAGCAGAGGATAGTCCAAGTGTTTGGGTCCCCGCACCCTCGTGAGAGACCTGGAAGAAGCTCCTGGCTCCTGACTTCTGCCTGGCCCATCCCCAGTCACTGTGGCTATTTGGGGAGTGGACCAGTAGATGGAAGATCGATCTCTCTCTCTCTGTGTCTCTCCTTTTCTGTCTGTAACTCTGCCTTTCAAATAAAATAAATATTAAAAAAATTAGTCTGCTATAGATTTATTGAATTTCAAGTCCCCCCTGCAGTTGCCTTGTCAGGGGCAGAAAAAAGCCTGTGCAGTCTTAATGGCCTGTGGGCCAGATAGTCCCCATCTCTGTTTAGAGTCTCACTGAAGATTTCCCTTACAGTAGCTTGGTTCTTACTTTATAGTCTTATGAGGGTATTTCAAAAAGTTCATGTAAAAAACTGAACTTAAAAGAGGTCTATTTGGGTGTAGAAAATTCCAGAATCCATGCAAAGTTTCTGTTCATAATGCTCATTGTCAACGTACACTTTGAAGACTCCTCATATTTTACATGGTAGAACTCTGCCTCGGCCACATTTAAAATCTGGATAGTTTATTTTAATTAATGTTATCTACTCTTCTCTTAAAGTATCTACCACAGAACAATGCCACCAGAAGAATATGCCAATAGTAGAATCAACTATATTTTACTTGATTGGGTACTACTATTGGCATATTCTTCTGGCACTATTTTCAAGATTAATGTGGAGGAATTCAAGAAATGTTTTAAAAGAGGGAGACAATTTCTTTCTTTCTTTCTTTCTTTCTTTCTTTCTTTCTTTCTTTCTTTCTTGACAGGCAGAGTGGACAGTGAGACAGAGAGACAGAGAGAAATGTCTTCCTTTGCTGTTGGTTCACCCCCCAATACCCACCGCGACCGGCGCGATGCGGCCGGCACACTGCGCTGATCCAAAGCCGGAAGCCAGGTGCTTCTCCTGGTCTCCCATGCGGGTGCAGGGCCCAAACACTTGGGCCATCCTCCCCTGCCTTCCTGGGCCACAGCAGAGAGCTGGCCTGGAAGAGGATCAACCGGGACAGAATCCGGCACCCCGACCGGGACTAGAACCCGGGGTGCCGGCACCGGAGGTTGAGGATTAGCCTAGTGAGCCTTGGCGCCGGCCAATTTCTTTCATCTGATTCTAATGTTGGGAACTTTGCAACAGAGAAATATGGTGGTGTTTACTGGCAATAGTAATGGTGGCAATAAAAACATTGTTGGAAGTAGTGTGGTAGGGGCTGTGTTAGTACTGACACTTCTCCTTTGCAGGGAGAGTCCTGCCTTTGTGGAGACAGCAAAAGTGTACAGCCTCCATTGCAGATGTGTGCGGTGGAGGGTGACTAGTTTCTGAGCAGTGCACCTAAGCAAAGTTACTGGTTTGGGATCACGGGAAAACTCCTTACAAGCAGTTCTATTCAGCAGGTTGTGACCTTCGGCCCTTTGGCCGTCAGTTCTTTCTGCCTGGTGCTAGATGATGCTAGAGACAGAGGAGCCACGTTGGAACAGTAAGGTAACCACAAGGAAAGGCCACAATATCGCAGAGATCTCAGGCTTGAATTCTTTCTTTCTCATTTTATTTATTTATTTGAAAAGCAGAGTAAGAATGAAAGTGACAGGCAGCGAGCTTCGGTTTAGTGGTTCACTCTCTAAAAGTCCACAACAGTCAGGGCTAGGCCAGGATAAAATCAGCAGTCCAGAACTCCATCAGGGTTGGCCATGTGGGTGAAAGGGACCCAACAACTTGAGCCATTATCCGCTGCCTGCCATGGTTCACCATATCAGCAAGCTGGACTGGAAACCCAGTAGCCAGAACTCAAAGCAGGCACTCCAATATGGGACTTACCTTGCTGTACAACACTTGTCCCAGGCCTGAATTCTTGAGTTGCTGAACCAGGGCTGGCCACTACCCACATCTGCCCAGTTGTTTCATGATAAGAATACCTCTAGTTTGCTTGATTTTTGCCATTTTTGATCCTAGTGACCAAATTCGAAAGAAAAATAAATAATATCAACAATAATGTTAACAACACTGGCCCTGTTCTAAACACATGCATTCATTATCTTATTTAATACTCACAGTTCTCACTGATTATGGTTAGTATCTCTGTATAACAACTTTGGAAACTGAGGTTTGGGTCCCCATAGCTACTAAGATGCACAGTTGGGATTTGAGTTCCAAAGACCTAATTTTAGCTGTATGTGTTACACTTTCTTTCAGTCAAGTGCAATAAACCAGCAAGAAGACTGATTGAGGTTCTAGGGTATATGTGTTGTTCTCCACTGCTTCTTTATGCTAAGCATATATCATCAATTTAGACATTGCCAATAAATAAACTAAGAACATACAGAATAATGTTTTAAAAGAGTAATGTCACAGGGCCAGCTCTGTGGCACAGTGGGTTAAAGCCCTGGCCTGCAGCACTGGCATCTCATATGGGCACTGGTTCGAGTCCTGGCTGCTCAACTTCCAATCCAGCTCTCTGCTATGGCCTGGGAAAGCAGTAGAAGATGGCCCAACTTCTTGGGTCCCTGCACCCACATGGGACACCTGGAGAAACTCCTGACTTCGTATCAGCTCAGCTCTGGCCATTGTGGTCATCTGGGGAGTGAACCAGTGGATGGAAGACCTCTCTCTCTCTTTCTCTTTCTCTCTCTCTCTCTCTGGCTCTACCTCTCTCTGCAACGCTGTCTTTCAAATAAATAAAATAAATCTTTTTTTTTTTTTTAGAATAGTAAAGTCAGATCAAATCTTCCAAAAAAAAAAAAAAAAACACCCTATGTGCAGATTCAGAACCACTTCATTTGTCTTCATCTGTCAGCTTCCTCATACTTCATCAGTCTAAGCATTTTAGCCTGACCTTGTCCTCACTCTTTGAAGAGTTAGGATGAGATCTGTTTTCATTGGTGTACTCAATCCTTATTCTCTGAGATGAAACCATTATCAAGGGAGCCAATGAGGGCTAGCTTCAGCTGTGTTTTCTCCACTGCAGTGCCCACTGCTGGGACCTGTGACTCGCCTAACACAGATGGTAACTGTCCACCTCTAAAGGGACGCACGTGGGCTGATCTTAGACAAACCCTGCTGAAGCTCTCCAGGTGACTTCCTTGAGGAATGTTTCTAGGCTCCTTCCAAGCCTAG
This sequence comes from Sylvilagus floridanus, assembly GCA_949820135.1. Lineage (NCBI taxonomy): Eukaryota > Metazoa > Chordata > Mammalia > Lagomorpha > Leporidae > Sylvilagus > Sylvilagus floridanus. The sequence continues at coordinate 130,556,508 of OX463225.1, forward strand.
AATGACTTTATCAATCACAACACAACAATAAATTTGAAAGAAATTTGAAGGAAACAGCAGGCTATTCTGGTTAGACTGGCTGAAAATTAATTGAATAATTTAGAAAATCAGAATCACAGAAATTAACAACTGAAGAGGGAGCAGGTGCTGTGGCATAGTGGGTAAAATTACCACCTGCAGTGCTGGCATTCCATATGGGTGCCAGTTCAAGTCCCGGCTGCTCCACTTCCTATCCAGCTCTCTGCTATGGCCTGGGAAAGCAGTAGAAGATGGCCCAAGTTGTTGGGTCCCTGCACCCATGTGGGAGACCTGGAAGAGGCTCCTGGCTCCTGATCGGCGCAGCTCTGGCTGTTGTGGCCAATTGAGGAGTAAACTGGTGTATAGAAGACTTTCTCTCTCTCTCTCTCTCTCTCTCTCTCTCTCTCTCTGCCTCTCTAACTCTGCCATTCAAATACATAAATAAAAGAACCGAAGAGATCTGAGATATTGTATGAGAAATTGTATTGTTTTCTATCTATTTTCCATTTTCTAAAGATGAATAATGGTAGGAAATGCTGAAATTTAAAATTTCTGTTTTACTGAAATCAATACTAGAATTAAGGAGATTTGGGGGGAAAAGGAAAACTTTTCATAAAGTTTTTGAAGAACTGTATCAATTTTTTTAAAGATTTATTTTATTTATTTGAAAGAGTTATAGAGAGAGGTAGAGCCCAAACTAGAGAGACTGGTCTTCCATCACTGGTTCACTCCCCAGTTTGACAGCAACGGTTGGAGCTGAGCTGATCCGAGGCCAGAACCAAGGAGCTTCTTCCGAGTCTCCCATGTGGGTGCAGGGGCCCAAGGACTTGGGCCATCTTCCACTGCTTTTCCAGGCCATAGCAGAGAGCTGGATTTGAAGTGGAGCAGCTGGGACTCAAACAGGTGCCCGTATGTGATACTGGTGCTGCAGGCCACGGTTTTAACCTGCTGCGCCAGTGTAGGTCCCGAACTGTATCAATTTAGGGAGGGCTTATACCATCATTTACTTTCTTCATTACACTTTTAGTGAGTGCTAAGCACTATGTGAAGTACTAGGAATACATATTAGTATAGACAAAATCTAACTTTTAGAAGCACTTGCATCCTAGGGGTGGAAAACGCAACCACAAATCTATTTGTAAAACTACCTTGGAGCGTTATCAGTGATTTTGGAGCCCTGGCATTGACATTCATGTGCAAGGAAGACCTCTCTGAGGAACCGATAGTAACACTAAACTGAAATATTAGAAGCAGAAAGGGAGAGAGAGACAGAGAAGACAGAAAGAGCATTCAAGATGAGACCCTGAGATGAAATTCTTTTATTGTGAACAAAAGACATTGAACAAAATGAAAATAAATAAATAGCCAGTATATCTGAGATACAGTAAATGTGCAAGCAGGAGAAGGAAAGAGATGACGGGAGAGGGAGACTGGGAGCCAGGTGACAGAGTGAAAGGAGTCAACAAAAGAAAAAGCCCTTAAAAGGAGGGTGATACAGTCTGCCTTAGGTTTCAGGAGGGTACTCCTGGCTGTAGCGGAGTAGTAGGAAATGGATCAAGTTGGGGGAGTGAGCTGCAGCATACAGTGAATCCCTGGTTCCCAGAACAAATACCTGCTACATTACCAATATCAAAAGAATGTTAGTGGTATAATAAATGAATGAAGTTCCAAACCCATTTTTGAGGGCTTTGCAGAGTACAGGCAAGAGATGCTGTGGTTGGACTAGGGAGGTGCCAATAAAGACGGAGAGGGGAGGGTAAAACCACTGGGATAAAATGTGGAAGGTGACACAAAAAAGGGTGTCAAGAAGACTCCCGGCATCCTGGATTTAGAAACAGTATGGCTGGTATACCATTTACTGAAATGGAGGAACAGTGAGTTTGTGTGTGTGTGTGTGTGTGTGTGTGTGTGTGTGCATGTATGGGAGGACAAGAAATTCCATTTTGGTCATGTCGATCTGGAAATGTATATGGGAAATTCAATGAGACATGGAAGACACCAGTTTTCTATTGTCTTACTTTTAATCTCTCTCCAGTCTACTCTCTCTACTGCCACTTCAGTTTTCTTGCATCACTCTTTACTTAGAAAACAAAACATGACCCATTACACCTGGGACACAGGAACTATTCCAAATTTTACCTAATGATTTCTGCCAATTCTATCATGGCTACTTGTTTCCTTCAGATTTTTAACTCGGGGTATTCTATTTCAAATAATGACCTGACCACTCCACCTTGTGTCACATTTCTGGGTCTCTACACATGTAATTCCTTCTGTCTGTAACATCCTTCCCATTTCTACTTTTGCACTTTGTGACCTTAGAATCTCAACCTTAAGCAACTAAACAATCAGCAACCAGAAGTCAAACAAACAAGGACTTTCATGGAATTTAAAAAGGTGATAAATGGTCAGACTATTCATCTAAATCAGGGGTCATTAAACTTTTCCTGTTACGGGCCAGGGAAGTAAATATTTTAGATCACGAAATCTCAGTTGCAAACTTTCAACTTTGCAGGAGTCACTAGAAAACATCCATAGACACTATGTAAATGAATGGGTGTGGCTGTTCTAGTGAAACTGTATCTACAATCCGAGGTAATCAATATAGTACCTGAAATGTAATGTATTGGCATGAAATAGACATTTTGAGGTTCCATGATTGTTTACAGTCCTGTCTCTAACGTTGAGGAACAGTTTTTTTTTTTCTTTTCTTTTTTCCTTCATACTATTTGTTGAACTTTTTTACTTAGTGTAAGGTTAACTACATGATCATTAAGTAAACTGAAAACAGATCATTGTAAAAATTAAGAGTGGAAATGTGAGAGAGAAAAGGAGGAATATGGGCGGGAGGGAGGATGGGGGGAAGTGTCACTATGTAACTATATTTGTATATGTGAAATACATGAAACTTATGTAACTTAAATATAATTTAAGAAAAACTTTATTTACAAAGCCTGGTAACCTGTCTAGCAGGCTAGGTGTTTTCTTTTTTTTTTAAATTGGATGAATTTATTGGTCATAATTGAAGATTAATTATGTTACATTAAAATGCAAAAACTTGAAAAGCAAAAAATATTTCTAGATGGCAACAAAATAAAAATGAACAAGTCAATCAAAATTACACAAGTTCAGCTACATCTCTAGACCTAGACCAATTATGAATGTTTTATTAAAACACATATGGACAATACTTAGATTGTCAAGGAAGACAACTCTGAAAAGTCTCCACTATTCTTTTTCTCTTTTCTCTTCAATCCCTCTTCTAAGATAGCATATACCTCTCCAACTGGTAATAACATACAAAATTTCCCATGGATAAATTTCTGAATATTGAAATCATCTCAATTATACATTAGATATTTTGTTCTAAGTCTTACGTGTCACATGGGATGCCTTCATATTTGCTACCAAAAAATCTACTTACAAATAATTTTAAAAAACTTATGAAACCTAATTTTAGGGTAAAGATTATTAACCATGCCTGGGTGAATCATACCAAATGCACATTTATATAATTTAACAGTTTTTGGTACTTAACAAATGCTAAATATAATACTATTTGAAGTCAAATGGAATATAAATTCATTTCTTTGGTAAGTTGTACAAGTTTCTTATTTTTTTAATCCTTCCTTCTCCAGTTCTCCTCCTGTCCTTTCCTTCCTCATCTCTCTCTTTTTCTCTTTCTTTCCTTATTGTAAGAAAATTTTTCTGGCCAGAAAAAGGAGCCAAAAATTCATGCCAACTTCAGTCATTGCACAAAGTCCTATCAATTATAGCTAGAGAGAGCAGGGACATGGAATTCTGGTACTAATGAAATTGATGCCTTATATTTATTAGTTGATAATTAAGCCTTTACAGGTTCCCATCATGGCAATACTCTAAGGAAAAAAGTCTTATTTGTCTCCAGGAGACTTTGTTTCCCAAAAAGATTAAATATACCGTTTTTGAGTAAGTTCCTTACACTGATATTATTTAACTTTTTTTTTTATCCTAAAATTCTTTTCACTCTTTGCTTACGAAGGGCTTCAAAACTATTTCTCCATTTAGTTCTATATTCATAAATCATTCAATACCCATAATTAATATGGAACTAATGCCATATATATTTGTATATGGCATATATAAAACATCATAGATATGTGTATGTGTGTGCATAACACTTCTCCTTCTTAGCAAGCTTTGTGTGGTAGCTAATCTCCAAGGATGGCTCCTATGAGTCCCATCATCCAATATTCACGGCCTTAGGTGGTCCTCTCCTACACTGAATCTGGGCTAGACTGGGACTCACTCTAAACCAAGAAAATGTGGTGGAAGGCATATCATACTGGTTCTTGGCCCAAGCTCTAAGAAGGCCTGGCAGTCCTAAAAGCTGCATTGTTAGGTGTCTGTCTACTCTGTTAGACACACCAGCTGAGAGACCACCATGTGGAAAAGAGGCTCTGAGCCTTTCTAGGAGAAAAGGAAGCTCGGCTGCCCCAGCTACGCCACTTTTCTGGTTCTCCTCCTCAGACGCATGATGAGAGATCTTAACAACTCTAGCCCAGTTGAGCCCCTAGGTGACTGCAGCCCCAGGCAGCATCACAAGAGCAAAAAATGCATCCAAACTGAGCCTGCTAACTGCAGAACTTCACACAATTACAAAGTGATTATTTTTAGCTACCCTTGAGGGTGTTTATTATATAGCAACAGCTAATTAAAACAATCTGAAATGATAAAAAGAAAATATTAAAATCACTGTTTATTTTTTGACAATCACTGAAGCCAATATTCTAACCACACAGTGTTGCCTGGGAGTAGGTAAAAAAAGTTTACTGACCTGACCTTGACTTGATCAAAAGGGACACAAAGTGAAAAGTGAGATGTGCAGGGTGGGGTAATTTGGAGATCACCATAGTGAGTGCCGGACCAACACATTTGTTTTCTACGGAGAGCAAACAGGTGCCATGGAGAAATCACCAGTTTTGGAATCAGACATAGATATGGGCTTGAATCCCAGCAATTTTGCTTATTTGCTATAGGATCTTGGTAAGTCATGTTTGAAAATTTGCTTATTTTTAAATTGTACATATTTGTGTGGTACCAGGCTACGTGTCATTACATATATGTGTTGTGTAATTTCCAATCAGGGTAGACATATTGATCCCTTTAAGCATATAACTTTTATTTATGATGAAAATATCCCAAATCCCTTTTTTTTTTTTTGAGAGAGAGAGAGAGAGAGAGAGAGAGAGGAATATACAGTACACTGACATTATCTACAGTGACTCTACTGAGCAACAGAGCTGAGAACTTCTTTCTCTTGTCTAGCTATAACCTAATACCTGTGAATTAACATTTCCTCAACATTTGCTCCTTATATTTTTAACTTCTTTTAGATCATCTATTTTTTCGATGAGTGAGATAATATAACACCTATCCTTCTGTGCTTGGCTTGTTCCACTTAACATAATGACCTCCAGTTCCATCCATGCTGTTGCAAAGGATAAGATTTCATCCTTTTTGTGGCTGAGTAATATTCCATTGTGTGTCTTTATGACATTCATGAGACAGACATTTAGGTTTTTCCATTTTTTTGTGTGTTACAATAAACATGGAAGTTCATTATTGGACATGCTGATTTCTTTTCCCTTGGACATACACCCAGTAGTGGGGTTGCTGGGTTATGTAGTAGTTCTATTCTTAGTTTTCTGAGGAACTCCCATACTGTTTTCTATAATGGCTATACTAATTTACATTCCCACAGTGTGAAAGGGTTCTTCTTTCTCCATGTCCTGACCAACACTTGTTATCTTTTTTTTTTTTTTTTGACAGGCAGAGTTAGACAGTGAGAGAGAGAGAGAGAGAGACAGAGAGAAAGTCTTCCTTCCATTGGTTCACCCCCCAAATGGCGGCTACTGCCAGCGCACTGCGCCGATCCAAAGCCAGAAGCCAGGTGCTTCCTCCTGGTCTCCCATGTGGGTGCAGGGCCCAAGCACTTGGGCCATCCTCCACTGCACTCCCTGGCCACAGCAGAGAGCTGGCCTGGAAGAGGAGCAACTGGGACAGAACCGGCACCCCAACCGGGACTAGAACCCAGGGTGCCAGTGCCGCAGGCAGAGGATTAGCCTAGTGAGCTGTGGAGCTGGCCAACACTTGTTATCTTTCGACTTTTTGGTAATAGACAATTTTACTGGAGTGAAGTGATACTCATTGTGGTTTGGATTTGTATTTCTCTGATGATTAGTGATACTGAACAATTTTTTCATGCACCTATTGGTCATTTCAAATGGCTGTTCAGATCTATTGCCAATTTTTAAGTTGGATTATCTGTTCTTTTGCTGTTGAGTTCCTTATATATTCTGAATATTAACCCTTGTCACATGTATATCTTTCAAATAGTTTATCCTATGTCGTAGGTTGTTTCCTTTGCTGAGCAAACGCTCTTAAGTTTGATGAAATCCCATTGGTCTACTTTTTCTTTTATTTCCTGTGCTTTTGCATTTGATCCAGAAAATTCTTCCCCATTCTAGCATCCTGAAATATTTTCATTACATATTATTCTAGTAGTTTCAAAGTTGCAGGTCTCAGACTTAGGACTTTCATTCATTTTGGATTGAATTTTCTCTCATTCATTTTGGGTGCAGACGCCCAAGCTCTTGGGCCATCCTCCACTGCCTTCCCAGGCCACAGCAGAGAGCTGTGAACTTCACACAATTACAAAATGATTATTTTTTTAGCTACTGGAAGTGGAGCAACCGGGACTAGAACCTGGCGCCCATACGGGATGCCAGCGCCACAGGCAGAGGATTAGCCAAGTGAGCCACGGCACCGCCCCCCCCCCCCACTATTTTTAAAAATTGTAGTTATTTACTTGAAAGGCAGAGTGATAAAGAGGGAGAGAGGGAGAGAGATCGTCCATCTGCTTGTTTACTCCCCCCAAATGGCTGTAATGGCTGGGGCTGGGCCTAGGCTAGGCCAAAGCCAGGAGCCCAAAGCTTCATCTGGGTCTCCCACATGGGCAACATGGCCCAAGCACCGAGGCCTTCCTCCACTGCCTTCTCAGACACATTAGCAGGGAGCATGATGGGAAGCAGGGCAGCTAGGACTCGAACCAGCATTCCTTATGGGGTGCTGGCATTACAGAGGGGAGCTTAGTTCGCTGCCACAAGGCTGCTTCTCTCCCTCGGCATTATTTATTAAAAAGAAGAGATCCTTGTTCCAATGCATGCTCTTCATACCTTTGTCAAAGCTCAGCTGGCTGTAGATGTGTGGGTTTCCTTTTAGGATTTTAATTCTGTTCTACCAGTCTATGGGCCTGTGTTTATGCCAGTATCATGCTCTTTTATTACAATAGCTTTGCAATATATTTTAAAGTCAAGTAGTATAAAATCTCTTGCTTTGTTCTTTTTGGTCAAGATCACGTTGGCTCTTTGGGGTCTTCGGTGGTTCCACACTAATTTTAGTAGTGTTCTTCCTGGTTCTGTGAAAACGTCATTGGAATTGTAAATCAATCTGGATAGTGTACACATATTAATTATATTGATCCTTTCAAGGGTGAATGGTTTATTCTCCAAACTTCAGTTTCCTCGGCTCACATCTTAAGAATCCTGGTAGTTCCTATCTCAGAGAACCATTTTAAGGGTTTAATTAGGTAAGTGTGTGTGATTGCCTCGCACAGTATCTGGTATATAAGAGGCACTAAATACATTGCTTTTCATTCCCCTGCAGAGGTTTTACAGCAAGAACATGGCTGAATTGAATGCACAGTCCCAGGGCATGCCTCTGAGGCCAGACCCCCTTCTTCGTACCCCAGCTCCTCTCATGTCACAGAGTAACAGCAGGTCCTCAGCACCTTCAGGTAGCCAGGATGCAGAGCGGAGTCCTGCCTCTGACTGGAAATAGCATGGTGTCCACCTCGGGCTGCTATAATGGACTGAATTATTTTCTTCCCAAAGTTCAGTATAATTCACAATATGTCTATGTTTGGAAATACATTTAGAGAAGTAATTAAATTAAAATGAAGTCATTAGAGTGGGCCACAATCAAATATGACTTAGAAAAAGGAGAGTATGACACAGACACACATGGAAGGAAGACATGTGAAGACACGTGAAGATGATCATTTGTTAGCAAGAAAGAGGCTGGAGAAGAAAGTAACATAGCAGACACTTTGGCCTTGGACTTTTAGCTTCCAGAACTGTGAGGAAACAAACGTCTGTTGTGCAAACCATCCATTCTGTGGTCATTTGTAATGGCAGAGCTGGTGAACGAATCAGCTGCTCTGAAAGAGATTCGGGCAAATGGACAACCTAATGAAGCATGTGTGCAAAGGGAGTGGAGAGGAAATACTACAGTGATGATTCAGTCGAAGAAGGAGAGCGGGAGAAGGAAGGATAGGAGGCAAGCAACACCCAGCATTTAGGGGGCCAGGGCTATGGCAGTCGTCTGGGATCTATCTTGGTCCATATCTTGGATTGGTAGGCAACTGTTCCACCCGTGGACTGATAACATCAAAAAGAAAGTAACACATCTAAACCAAATCCTGCAGAAAGAGAAAACTCTCATCATTCGAAACTCTCTTTTAGTTGCAAAGTTTTAAATCTTCTGACAATACAAGGAAAAAGGGAAAACATTTTGCTATTTGGGGCCTTTTTCTTCTCTATTGTAAATGACATCTGTGATGTCAACACTTGATGAGAATTATTCAGAAACTGGCACTTCTAATTTGTGAGAGGGCCAGCTCCACTGGGAAAAAAAAAACATATTAGAGTTACATTTAACATAATGTAAAATATTTTAAGGGAGTGGATCAAAGATAAAAATGGCAATTGTATGTAAACTTAAATACCATGTTCTTGATTCATTTGTCTTGGCACCACAAAACGTTTTCCAGCTTTCTCCAACAAGAGTGTCAGAACTTCGTAACAGTTATTCATAAACGGCCTGGTTTCACAGTGAGTCAGAGTGACTAAAATACTCTGGATAAATGCTTCACTTATTTATATTGTTAGGTAAAAAATTCATCACTTATGTAATTACCTATGTTGGCTATACTTTTCTAAAGAGTTATATTTACTGCTTTGCATCTTTTCAATGTGTCCCCCACGCTGTTGACACACAAACAAGGAGCTGAGGTTTTAAGATATTTATGATGAGCACCCCAAGGCTTAAAAATCAAGAAAAAGGGAATTTCAGCTAAAGTGGTCACTTTAAAAGATAGACCTTATTCCTGTGACCAAATTATCTGGGCACTAAGGCAAGCAAGCTCTTACTGAATTTTTGATCTATGGAATTCTAAAATAATCTCATTTTGTGAATGAGGGACATTAAATAGCAACTATAATATAAATTATAGGAAAGTGAAAGAATACGGCTTTTTAAATAAATAAAATGAAGCCATAAAAATCTTAGAATTTTAATGTAACCTCTTCTACTTCCTTTTAAGATTGAAGTCCTTAAGATGACATAGATGAGCGGCACTGTGGCGTAGCAGCTAAAGTCACTGCCCGCATCCCATATGAGTGCTGGTTCGAATCCTAGCTGCTCTACTTCCGATTCATCTCTCTGGGAAAGCAGTAGAAGAAGGCCCAAGTTCTTGGGCACCTGCACCTGTGTGGAGACCTGGAAGAAGCTCCTGGCTCCTAGCTTCAGATAGGTACAGCTCTGTCCATTGCGGCTATCTGGGGAGTGAACCAGTGAATGAAAGACTTTGCTTTCTCATTCTCTCTGACTCCGCCTCTCTGTAACTCTGCCTTTCAAATAAATAAATATGTCTTAAAAAAAAAGTGATATAGAAATTTATATATGATTTAAAATGTAGTGCTATTATGAACTAAATGTCTAAAGCTGAGATCAAATATGAACTTTTCCAAATTACTCTTGATGACTATCATACTCATAAAAAACTAGGAGAACTGCTAACCCATGTTATTTAAATTTTAACGAACCTCTTGTTTTCTTATTTGTAATTAATAGTGAAGGGAATTTTTTGAGTCCATGCCTTTAATTTGGAAATCAGTACTCAAAATAATAAATCAAAAATATTGTTATCTACTAGTACAAGTTATTCCCTGTTAATTTTTTTTCTAGACTTACTGATTTAAATGTGAAGAATTATTTTTAAATTCAGCAACCTGTATCTTGTCTTTGAGCATATTAGGAAAAGTATGCCCAATAATGACAGCTTCTTTTTTTTTTTTTAAGATTTTATTTATTTATTTGAGAGGCAGAGTTACAAAGAGGTAGAGAGAGAGAGAGAGAGAGAGAGAGAGAGAAGAGAGAAAGTCATCTTCCACTCAATGTTCACTTCTCAAATGGCCAAAGCGAGGAGCCTGGAGCTTCTTCCAGGTCTCCCACGTGGGTGGCAGGGGCCCAAGCCTTGGGCCATCTTCCACTGCTTTCCCAGGCCATAGCAGAGAGCTGGATTGGAAGAGGAGCAGGTGGGACGTGAATTGGTGTCCATATGAGATGCCAACACTGCAGGCAAAGCTTAACTTACTATTCCATAATGCCGGCCCCAATGACAGTTTCTGCCTGGCTAAAACATCAAGCACGAGAATGAGGAAGACTAACATGTTCATCTAACTAGAAGGCAAATTGGTTATAAAATCTCTAACTATACAATTACTTATCACTTGACTTGTTATCGTTTTCAAAGAACTAGGGGAAAGCCTTATGTGTCACTTTAGATGGAAAAATATTTCTTATATCACTTCCTATAGGTTATAAATCTATTATTTATAACCTTCCTTAAAAAAAAAAGTCCTTGTTAGGACGACTATTGAAAGTTAAGGATTCAAAATGAAATTTTTCTAACATTAGGTTTAGTTAGCAATACTGTTGACCTACAGAGCAGGGCATTTATAGCCTAGCAGTTAAGGTGACAGCGCCCCACACAGGAGTGCCTGGGTTCAAGTCCCAGCTCCAGCTTCCTGTCAATGCAGACCCTGGAGGCACTGCCACCCACATAGGAGATCTACACTGCATTCCAGCTCCACCCTGCCCTGGCTGATGCAGGTATTTGGGGAATGAGCCTGAAGATGGGAGCTGTTGGTCTGTCTCCCTCTCTCTCAGTCTTCTGTATCACAAAGAAACAAAAAATAATTTTAAAAACATTGTTGTACTAACTGAATTTATAATACTGTTTTCAACACTGAGTGATATTTTGTGGTGTAGCCATTAAACAATGAAGGTAATTTCTATACTCTATGATGGCTCCCATCGTTATGCCATTAAATATTATCAAAGTTCTAATCCTGAGGTATTCCAGAAATTTACTGCTCAGCTATAGTGTGAGAGACTAGCAAAGAAAATCTTGTTTTCATTTAACTCTAAATCAGATCATGCTTCAATAATATAGCAATTCACTGCACAGAACTCCTCAAATAAAATGTGGTGCAGAGGGGGCTGGTGGTGTGGGGTAGGCAGTAAAGTCACCACATGCAACACCAGCATCCCACATAGGCGCCGGGTGAGTCCCGGCTGCTTCACTTCTGGTCCAGCTCCTTGATAATGGCCTGGGAAAACAATGGAAGATGGCCCAAAGGTTTGAGCCCCTGCTATTCAGAGACCTGGATGAAGGTCCTGGCTTTGGCCTGGCCCAGCACTGGCAACTATGGCCATTTGGGGAGTGAACCAGATGAAAGATCTCTTTCTTTCTCTCTCTTGCTTTCTCTGTAACCCTGACTTTCAAAATAAATAAATAGATAAATAAATAAATATTTTTAAAAATGTGCTGCAAAGAAAAAATACAATGAAGAGAATTTCTGGATTTTAAATGTAGATAACTAGGCATTAAGAAAATTTTATTGAATAAATAAATGAACAGTGTTTTCAATTTTATTGACTTTAAATATTTATATTTTAGTTTCTCATATGGACTGAATAAAAGTATCCTTGGAAGGTATTCGAAAAGTTCTTAGAAAATAAGTATTGTGGGGCCTGTGCTGTGGTGTAGTGGGTTAAAGCCCCAGCCTGCAGCGCCGGCATCCCATATGGACACCAGTTCGAGTCCTGGCTGCTCCTCTTCCAATCCAGCTCTCTGCTATGGCCTGGGAAAGCAGTAGAAGATGGCCCAAGTCCTTGGGCCCCTGCACGTGTGAGCGAGACCTGGAAGAAGCTCCTGGCTCCTGACTTCGGATCAGCTCAGCTCTGGCTGTTGTGGTCATCTGGGGAATGAACCAGCGGAATGGAAGACCTCTCTCTCTCTGGCTCTACTTCCCTCTGTAACTCCTCTGTCTTTCAAACTCTGTCTTTTAAATAAAATAATTCTTAAAAAAAAAAAGAAAATAAGTATTGTATATAGGGCCGGCACTGTAGCTTAAAGGTTAAGCTGCTACCTGCAAGGCTGGCATCCCATATGGATGCTGGTCCTGGCTGCTCCACTTCCAATTCAGCTTTCTGCTAATGTGCCTGGGAAAGCAGCATAAGATGGCCAAAATCCTTGGGTCCCTGCCACCCAGGTGGGAGAGTAGTTAGTAGCTCCTGGCTCTTGGCTTCAGCTTGGCCCAGCCCTGGCCATTGCAGCCATTTGGGCAGTGAACCAGCAGATGGAGAGCTCTCTATCTTTCCCTCTCTCTGTGTAACTCTGCCTTTCAAATACATAAAATAAATCTTTTTTTTAAAAAAATAAGTATTGTGAAAAAAACTATATATGGATTTCAAGCAACTTTTGCGACAAGTCAAATTTGTACTACCTTTCTAGATATATTCAGTTAATTGCAGAACTAGTAACTTACTCTAATAAGTAATTTCTGATTAGATCTTTCTTTTCTTAAGCAAAAGTAGGGTTCAATCTAAGAATCCATTGCTGAAATAGGGCATTAAGAAGGAATTCTTGCATCAGCAATACCAGGGAGCTCTTTAATTGGCCTACTACTTTGCTCATCCTAAAATGGAAATTAAAAAAAAAGTTTTGTTATCAGGGATTTTGGGGACCAAAGGCATATCAAAGATTGAAGGAAATAGGTAGAAAAAAATAGACAAGGCAAAAAACAAAAATAATGGTAGTGAGAAGCAGAGAAAACTAATCCAATTACTGCTTCCCATGAGAACCTATTGGAACACAGAGACCTAATTGGACCTGCTGAGCCACTGAGGCCTAAAACTCCCAAACCTGATAAGATTGGGTACAGATAATCTACAAGTTGTGGAATGTCTATTTGCACGGGAAATCTCCTCACCTGGACATTCCAAACTACTGAGAGCAGACACTGTAATAAAGGGACCAACTGGCCCTTCTACAACTGGACCCCTCCCAAAAAACAATGCAAACAGACGGCAGCCCATTGCCTGGGGCCTGTACACTCTCAGCGTCTCTGCCCATTCCCTGGGCTGCCTACAATGCTATCCCCAATTCTTTCTGTGCTGTCCTTTCTACAATAAAAGTCATTTTCTGCTTTAATCCATTGTTTCTGCACATCTTTGAGCCCTGAAATCCCCAAATCTAACACTTCCTTAGCATTTAAAAAGTAATAACTTTAAAATTATTATAACATTAAATAGGAAAGAAGATTTATCCTATGTCTAGATACTTAATAAATCAACTATTTGAGTGCTGCAAGGTATATATCATTACAAAGCAGTGAACTGAATTTAGTCTGTTATTTTAAGTCAGTGATTGTATTAGTTGACTCAGAGAATGCACAGAAATTTGTGTCATTACTTATTTTGATAGGGGAGGATGTTGTGATAATGGGTTCATAACATAGATGAAGATTTAGATTTAATTGCATCCTTAATGAATCCCTAAGAATAGAATAGAATCAACCTCTGCAGGTTAATAAAAGTAAGTTATGTGTTGACATTAAGGACTTGCTGTACTCTCACTACCAATAACAGAAGCAAAACAACTATAATTGTCATTTACTGGGCATTGACCATGTGTCAGATCCCATGGTATATCTTTGTAGCAGATACTCAGACTGGGGCTCTTGACTTCCATTTCATTCTCCTTCCAGCTGATAGAGGGAAAGCAATAAAGTATATTTCCCAGGTTCCTTTGCAGCTAGGGCATCTTGTTACAAATTAGGTTCTACCACTTAGATACATTCATGTGAAATTTGGAAGAGAAGGCTGTTTTCTTCCTTCCTTCTTTTAAGATTTATTCAATTATTTGAAAGGTCAGAGAGAGAGAGAGAGAGAGAGAGAGAGAGAGAGAGAGATTTTCCATGGTTCATTCTCCAAATGGCCATAACAGCTGGGGGTGGGCCAGGGTAAAGCCAGAAGTCAGGAGCGATTTTTAGCTTTTCCATGTGGGTGCAGGGGCTCAAGCACTTGGGCCATGCTCTTCTGCTTCCCCAGGCATATCAACAGGCAGTTGGATAGGAAGTGGAGTTGTGGGACTAGAAGCAGCATGCATATATAGGGGCAGCATTGCAGGCTGTGGCTTAACCCACTCTGCTGCAACAGCGGCCTCAGAAAGGCCATTTAACTGCTGGCAAGCCAGTCAGAGAGGTGCTGAAAGTTCGCCGTTGCTGGACTCAGCCTCCAGTGTCTTTTCATCAGTTCCACGGCTGTGAGAGCCAGTTATATCAGCATAGGCGGCTGACGCGGCAGCAGGAGTGGCTGCCTATCTGGATCTTAGTTACAGCATTGTGAGTGCTTGCAGCGTCCCCACCCTTCCACTGATTCGCTCGGTATTAATCCATCTCTTTCTTCTTAAAATATCTAGAGGGGTTTCTGTCTTCTGTACTAAACTATTATTCTTTATATAGATGTTCTCATTTAATCTGTAATGTGAAATAACATTATTTCTATTCTGCAAATTGTGGAAAAGGAGTATGAGAAAGATAATTTTTCCTAAGTCACAAAGTTGGTAGGTACAGAAGCTGGGGTTTTGAACTAAGATGACCTGACTCCAAAGCTTGTGCCCAAAATTATTAAATTCTTGTACTTCCTGCATACTTTAGATTTTTAATGAGGTGTAAGGGAAGTAAGATTCAAATTCTACTTTAAATTTTTTACTTACCTTCAAACACTCAAGTTCAAATGAAGTAGAAGTTATTCAAAGCTCGGTTAACTTCTCTTTCTACTCATAACTTCTACGTGCTTATAGACTTTGGACTGAAGAGAAATGCCAGTCTTGCAATATTTCCAGCTCAGTCAGAATAAGATAAGGAAGTCTTGTTCTCAGTTTTGAAGCTTCAAGTTTTAGTAAAAAGATACTTGATAACAGAGCAGTTTATTTTTATCGCTCATCAAAAAACTGAAATGAACTTGTGTTCATAACAAAAGAAAAAGAATCACCTGCAATCTTGTGATTACAGTAATACCCAACCACATCAATTATAAAGGATACAGAGACAGAATGGAATACAAGAGAAAAACAGGATCCCTGGCTACGCTGAGCTGTGTGATTTCAGGTGAGCTACTTTGGACCATACTCTCACACAGGAAGAAACAAGGTTGTTGGACTAGAATTTGATGTCCCCAGAACCTAGAATCAATGCAATATTAGTACAGAAAAGAGGCTCAGGGCTTCTCAACCTTTGCCCCCTCAAGGCAAAACCAGAAAAAGATAATTCTTTTATGGCCCACTGCACAAGCCAACACAGGAAGCAGTTCAGGATTGGAGCTGCTGCCCCCAGATCTCAGAGGATCAATTTTTCATCTCCTTTGTGGGGAAGTCCAAGCTTAAAGCAGCGGTGCTCAGCTTTTCCCAAAACACACTAAGTACCATCTTGCAACAGGGCTTTAGACTGTGCTGTCCTCTCTGCCGAGGGTCTCTGCCTTCTTCCCCTGCTGACACTCATTGCTTCAGGTCTCAGTTCAAATGGCATTTGTTCACCAAACCTCTTCTAATGCCCCACATCTACACAAGGTTCCCCATTAGGTCTCATCCTATCACTACACAACAGTAATCTTTTGTGGTCATTTGATTCATATCTGTCTTTCTTTCTCATTAGACCATGAGCTCTGAACAGGGATGTGTCTTTACTACAGACCCCTCACTGCCTACTTCAGTGTCTGGTGTATAGTAAGGGTCCAGTGAAATGTTCACTGAGTAAATGTATGGCTTTGCTTTGTTAAGGGAACTTTATCTTGTTGAACTGAGAGTTTTGCCCAACAAATTTCTTGTGATATGAAATATGGATAAGATAATGCTTTACTTCATTCTAATTAGTGAAGAGTATGGTCGTTCATTTAAAACTTTTCACTGCAAATATTCTTAACAATTGTTGGATTGTAGACCACTCTGAGATCTAATGAAAAGCCATGGATCTTTTTTTCCCAAGGAAATAAATATACTCACAATATTTTGCAAACAATTTCAGGGAGTTAGTTCCTGGATTAAAAAAATAAATTTCAAACTCCTAAATATGGCATGAAAATCATATGACTTGAGTCTTAGCTACCTTCCAATGTTCATTTGTAATTCTCTAATGTTATTTTTAATGCCAATGTAGTTTCCCAGCATACATACCACTTCCCCTGTCTGGAATGTCACGCAATTAAAAAAAAAAATCTATTCTCCAATATCTGGAAACAGTTCTCATATCTTCTAGGAACCTCACCTTACACTCATGCTGAGAATGGGTAATTCATAGGGGCTCCCATGACACCCCATGAGGATCAGCCTCTTAACATACACTTCCTGGAATCAACGTTAGTTATTTCAAAGGCAGTCTTTCCAAAAGAATATTAAGTTCTTTCAGATTAGAGTTGTGTCTCATTCACCACCATTGCCTAGAACAGTGAATGGCACAAACAGGTCTTCAGTAAACGTAAGTAAACCCAAGAAGAACCAAAATTAAAAATGGTAGAATAACTACGAGACGACATAGACAATATCCCTCAAATGAGAAGACAGACTGGAATATAAATACATCAAATACATGCAAGTGTAATTATCAACAAAATCTGTTAAAAGAATAGAACACAAAACAAAATTATTTTATGACTAAAAAATTCCCTAGCCGAAGGTATCAATGTCACCAGGAGGTTTTATGATAGAAAAGCCATACACAACTAACAGAACCATGGATTATTTATTGAAGGAATTTGAGGGCAATACTCAGGAAATGTACTATTATGATGATCTGACAGTATGGTTCAAAGCTAGGCCCTGTGCTATTGCTGTATAATGTTTTACAATTCTCTCTGTCTTGTGAATAGTAAGCAGGAGATCTTAGCTCTCAGATGGTGATTGTATAGTAACCAAAAAGTTAATGGGTAACAAGCAAAGAGCAGAACTTTGCACGGAAAGTTATGTACACTGATATTCCAAGCAAAGAAATCATTTTTGCTGTTTTAAACTTGTGGTGTTATCCATTTACCCAGCAGATTAAGTTATTTGTAATTCTAAGATTGATACCAAAGGAGGCCAGTATATGCCAGTAGAAGGAATACCATTTGTTACACAATGGACTAGAAGCACAGTGCACAATGGACTTTCGCAGTGTGGTTGAGTAGAGTCCACTGAGATGGCTAATTCACATATTTGTTTTCACTTACTCTGTCACTGTTCTCTCACATCAGATTCAGTTGTCAGAGGCAGCAGATGGGAGGTAGGGTGTGGGCAGGGCAGGAAGCATTTTCAAAAGCTCTCAGAGAAGAACAATTTTTAAAAATGCCTGCTGAGAATCCACACACAGCCTCACTGCAGCGCCTGCTGACACACAGGCCTGTGCTGATGAGAACATCCCTGAGGGAGCAGACTGCGCTCTGCATATAAAATGACGGGTAGTAAAAAAGATCAGAAACCATCAGACAACACTGTGCTTACAAAAAAAATGTGAAAGTTACCATATATGCTGACCTAAGTGTAAAAATCAACGAATGCAATTATGTAGAAAAATGTAATTTTAAAACCCTAGAAACACAGTAAAACGTGGTAAAATATGAAAGGATGGGAGGTATGGGGACAAAGAGGTTTAGGAAGTGAAAAGATGGAGGATTTAATATTCTTTGCTGTGGCAGTAGGGGTGAGGGATGTGGTGGTGGGCACCCTGTACTGTGCATTTGCCTCAAATAATAAGTGAATCTGTGGTTTTTCAAAGAAGCAGCCATAATTTGCAGGGCAGACTTCCTAGCCTGCAACTATACTGTGAGATAGAAATTTGGATGCTGTAGGAAATTAGATGGAAATTAAGGTTGTTCACAGAAGCATTCTGTGAAAATTAAGTGAAAATGAACTTGGTTATCAATAATCATAGATATGGAGAGTGTAGTCATAGCTTTTTAGAGATGCCATGATTATATATAAAAAACTGGTTGGTGTATCTAGGGAACAGACAATAGTGCATACATTGTTTAATTTCCAGTGGCCTCTTCCCAGGTGCTAAATCATGGGAACAGTTTCAAAATCAAGAAATATCATCTTCAAATATATTTCAAAAGTCAAAAGTGATTAAATCCAATGATGTTTTACTAAACGTAAAATAGGCACACAGAGACACCAGCTCTATGTC
Organism: Sylvilagus floridanus; assembly: GCA_949820135.1. Taxonomy (NCBI): domain Eukaryota; kingdom Metazoa; phylum Chordata; class Mammalia; order Lagomorpha; family Leporidae; genus Sylvilagus; species Sylvilagus floridanus. Next base: position 130,574,915 of record OX463225.1, read on the forward strand.
TGCCTCACAGCCTTATTCCTTCGTTTCCTTCCACAACTACCTATTAATATTCAATCAAGTTATTAATAACCAGATGCTACATTATTGAAAAATAAAGATAAGACATATACCCTGCCCTCAAGGAGCTCATGGTGCAGGGAAAACAACATAGAAACAAATAGTTATTTCATACTGTGCCAAATGTTTTTACAGGAGTATGTATAGGAACACTGGGGACAAAGGTAAAAGTGTACTTGTGATTTATTAGTCACATGACACATTATCATTAATTATGCAGGCATTTATTCTACAAATATTGACTGTGTTCCTGTTATGCAGAAGTGCAGTGAAATCAGAATAATCCTTTGTGATATAAGTGGCCCCAACCTTCCCTCATTCCTTTCAAGACCTCAAAGGCCTCCTGTTGCTGACAATGTAGCAGCCTGACAATTGAGAAAGTTTTGAGGGATGGTTTTATATGAATATTTTTCATTTAAAACTGAGGGGCACATATCTGCGAATAAAAATATACATTAATAAGGATGAAACATAGGTGAATAACCAATCAGTCTAACTATTTATAAGGGAGGTCAATCTCCTGTAATGTCTTCCCCCACATTGAATTCTTCTATTCCTGCCACCATTGTGCTATGAACTCCAGAGAAATCACTGTGTTCCAGATTATATAGAAATGGAGTGAGGTTAGGCCATATAAATTCTACACCCAGAATCCTTGGGCTCAAGTCTTTATTCTTCTATATTCTTGCTGAATGACTGGGAAAGTTGCTTACCTCCTCTGCATTTCAGTCATTTACCCATAAACAGGATAATCATATTTTACTTCATTGGGTTCTCATAAGAGTGACATATGTTTATGCATCTAAAATACTTAGAACAGTGACTGACACATGGTAAGGACTCCCTATACACTAGTCAACATTGCCACCATACATGTAAAAGTACTGAACTAATGAGCAGATGAAGGCACTGATACAATTCATTTCACAGTAGAGCTATCTTTTAAACTTGGCCACAGATATGACTCTATCAAGTTTCCAACTATATAAAGTAAACATTTGTCCAGTAGGGGATTTTAAAATAATAACAACACTAATTTGGATTTCATCTATATTTGAAGAAAGACAAGAAGGCGCAACTTTGCTGTGGATAAGATACTTTCAGGATGTTGTCTAGTTGCTACCTTTGTGGCTAAAATGAGTGTAGGGGTTGAAGAGCAGAAAATAGCAACTGATAGAATTTTGTTCCCAATCATTTACAGAAAACTGCTTACACATCATTAATATCTACATGGTGGTGAGGGTATTCGATATTGGAAGACTAAACTCCTTTCAATATTTTTTAAAGATTTTATATAATATGCAAACCCTTCTCAACACATTTGTTCTTAAAAACATGGGTCTAGGGGCTGGCCCTGTGGCATAGTAGGCTTAGCCTCTGCCTGCAGCACTGGCTTCCCATGTAGGTGCTGGTTCATGTCCTGGCTGCTCCTCTTCTGAGCCAGCTCTCAGTTAATGGCCTGGGAAAGCAGTGGAAGGTGGCCCAACTTCTTGGGCCCCTGCACCAATGGGGGAGATCCTAAAGGAGCTCCTGGATCCTGGCTTCAGATCCACCCAGTTCTGGCTGTTGTGGTCATTTGGGGAATGAACCAGCATAAGGAAAACCTTTCTCTGTCTCTCCCTCTCTCCCCGCCTCTCTCTGTAATTCTACCTCTCAAATAAATGAATAAAACCTTAAAAAATGAGTCTAATATTTTCCTTCTACTATCTCATTCTTCTGGCTTTTTTAATTATTAAAACAGAAATGCCCATGAGTGTCCAATGGGTAAAGAAAATTAGTACATTCAACAACTTTTATTCTGACACCAAAGTGAGAGTAACAGTAATATTTCATGAATGAAAAAGAAGATGAATTTGACTAAATCTACAATGTTTTAAGCTCCTTTCTAAGTCTTCTTGAAGGACTTTTAATCAGTCATCTGAGAGTTACTAATTACCTCAGAAAATGCTTAGTCACTGGCTAAAACATGGAGCAGTGTGCAGACCAAAGACAAGAGTTCAGGGTCAAACTGCAGAGAGCAAAGGGCAGGGAGTGCATACTTTCACCTTCCTCCTCACTTTTTCAGGGTCAGAAAACTGCAGGCACTGGACGAGCAGTGGTGGTTAGTAATGCGCATGCAATATCAGATGTGTCAGGTGAAGAGACAACCACATTTCAGTTTTAAAAGAGCATGTTGTCTCCCTTACTTGATAGGTCGATCAACGCTATGTAGCCATACATGGGCTGTGCCTGGTAGCTTTTCTTGGTTGTTCTTTCACTGGATGTCCATATGCACAACAGACTCTGAACTTGGAAATTCTTTCAACTTCAGGATTATTAGGAATAAGAGCACTAGTGAGCATATTTATTTGTTAGTTTTAAATAATATTTAACTCATGGAGGTTAATATTTGACTTATACATTTCTTTCTATTGCTAGAAGGTTATATTTGGCTATCATATAATAGAACCCAATTTAGGTTACAGAATTGTGGCATGAGTTAAGTCTTTTAACCTCTTTCTACTTCACGACTTAAAGTCCCTTCCCGATCTGTGACGACCTTCATTTCAGTGTAAAACATTTAAGGCCATAATAAATATTTTCATGTTCTATAAGAAGATAACTAAGAAAAGCAAATTTAAGAGCTTCAGAGCAAGCCAGTCTATTGGGATACTTGTGGGAGACCCAGATGAAGCTCCCGGCTTTGGTATGGCCCAGCCCTGGTCATTGTGGCCATTTGTGGAGTGAACCAGTGGATAAACGATCTCTATCTCTCCCCCTCTCTCTGTAACTTTGCCTTTCAAATAAATAAAATAAATCTTTAACAAAAGAAAAAGAAAAGATCATTTGAGAGAGAGGGTGAGACAGTGAGGTTCCATTTGCTGGTTTACTCCCTAAATGTTCACAATGGCTGAGGTTGCGCCAGCACCAGAGCCAAAAGCCAGGAACTCATTCCAGGTTCCTATGTAGGTGGCAGGAACCCAATTACCTGAGCTGTCACCACTGCCTTCCAGGGTCTGCACTGGCGGGAAATTGGAGTCTAGAGTCAGAGCTGGGGAACCAATGTAGACACCCTAATGTAGCATGAGGGTTTCTTAACTCTTAAGCTGGACACCTGTCCCCTAAAGTTAATGTTTAATTTTCCATTTTATGCTGAAGGATTTAATGTTATGGAAACAGCATCTGGTTTTTCATTTTGATTGGAAAAATAACATACTATGTTTGTCAATTGGTCATGGTTAAAGTAATATTGTTTAAAATTTCCAAGGACGTATTTGAGCCTAGGTGCTATGCATGGTAAAGAAGACTATCTTTCCAAATAATTAGAAAGGATTTTGTTCTTTATTTTTTCATTAACTTGTACTATTTTATTTAACATGGATAAAATTACCATTCTTGGGACTAAAAAACTTTTAAATATTTATATTCCTCTTTGACCTATGAACCATGATAAATGCAGATGGTGTTGGTCTAGGGTGACATTGGCAAGGTGGAAGAAATAAGTGCCTCTACCACTGTGTTCTTGTCAAGCCATAGCAATAAAGTGAGTTTTGTATAAATTTGAATGTATCTTACTGAAAAACAGTCCACTGTACTATGATTAAATGTTGTTAATGATAAAAATTTTTTTTAAAGCAAAATGATGGTGATTGTAAGACACAATGGTTTCTAATTTTCTCATTTGATACATTTTTTAAGTTGATCATTGAGTCTATCCCTAACATAACTTTTGCTACTGTTGTTTACTGCTTGGTTTGCTTTTGGGAATGCTCCAGGCCTGTGAAATCCCAAATCTGAGAACCATTAACCAGGAGAATAACCTGACTCAGAAGTGTGGAAGTGTGCAGCTTCTCTCGGCCGAGGGCAATAGTTCTGAATGCGTGGTACCCGGGATCAACTACATCAGCACTAACTGGGCACTTTTGGAAATGCACGTTTTCAGGCCTTAACTCAGATCTGCTGAATCAGAAACTCTAGAGGGGAGCCCCACAATTAGATTTTTTTTTTTTACAGGCAGAGTGGACAGTGAGAGAGAGAGAGACAGAGAGAAAGGTCTTTCTTTTCTGTTGGTTCACCCCCCAACGGCCGATGTGGTCGGCTCACTGCGGCTGGTGTACCGCGCTGATCCGAAGCCAGGAGCCAGGTTCTTCTCCTGGTCTCCCATGGGGGTGCAGGGCCCAAGCACTTAGGCGATCCTCCACTGCACTCCCGGGCCATAGCAGAAAGCTGGACAAGAAGAGGAGCAACCGGGACAGAATCTGGCACCCAGACCAGGACTAGAACCAGGTGTGCCAGCGCCACAGGCGGAGGATTAGCCTATTGAGCCGCTGTGCCGGCCACAATCTACATTTTTTAAAAGCCCTCTGGCCAGCGCCGTGGCTCAACAGGCTAATCCTCCGCCAGCACACCGGGTTCTAGTCCCGGTCGGGGCGCCGGATTCTGTCCCGGTTGCCCCTCTTCCAGGCCAGCCCTCTGCTGTGGCCCAGGAGTGCAGTGGAGGATGGCCCAAGTGCTTGGGCCCTGCACCCCATGGGAGACCAGGAGAAGCACCTAGTACCTGGCTCCTGCCATCGGATGAGCGCGGTGCGCCGGCCGCAGCGCGCTGTCCGTGGCAGCCATTGGAGGGTGAACCAACGGCAAAGGAAGACCTTTCTCTCTGTCTCTCTCTCTCACTGTCCACTCTGCCTGTAAAAAAAAAAAAAAAAAAGCCCTCTGGGGATGCTGCTGCTTCTACAGCTTGAGAACCACTGCTGTTGGAATAAGTAGGGAAGAAGAGGCAGCGCTGAGACCAAATGCCTGAAGATTCTCAAATGTCACATTAGGGTGGCTTTCAGTCCATTAATTTTCTATTTATCTTATATAGATTTCCCATAGTTATTAATTACTTTCTTTCCAAGAGAAAATAATCTAAATTTCTTTGAGTCTACAGTGGATGGTTTTTTAAGTGCCAACATAAAGTGGGATAAATCATATTAAACATAGTTCTTTAAATCATTAGGATGTTTATTGTCCAGACTGAGAAGTCAGCCAATCTAAAAGAAGTCAAAGCTGGGGGATATACTTGAGAATATGAAAGACCTGTGGGTTGATAATTCTCTATAGAATAGAAATGTGGGTCATAATGACTGCTTGACTTTTATATTATTAGTTTCTATGGAACTTTCCATGAAGTAAACAGACATTATGACTACTTAAGATAAATTATTACAGCATTTTATTAATAGATATCTGTTATTATATTGAATAAAAAACTTGTTTGCACGCTAAATGAGAGAAATATTAGAGATAGATTTATTACTGAGGTATGTGAGGACTAGGCAGGGCAGAAGTAATAGAAATAATCTAGCAAAGAAAATGAGCCCCTCTTACGACAGAATACAAGAAAGAATGTGAAGCTGCTCCTTAGTCCAAGATTCCTTTTTCTGAAAAAATAACTAATGCCGACAAAATACTAGTAGGACTGTATGATAGCCTAATGCTTCTTAAATTTTTAAAAATTTTAAGATTAACACAGAGACTTTTGAAATATCAGATTTGAGAAGAAAGAAAATATGCAAAGCTTCAGCTACTTTTCTGGTTTTACCTGAACACACAGTCAGCAATCAAAGGAGATGCCGGCAGCAGTGGAGGCTTATGACAACTGGGAGGTGGAAGAGTGAGGGGTGACACTTAGTTTATGTATTAATTTAAGAGGCAGAGTGACAGAGGGAGACATGGACAGACATACAGAGAGAACTTCCATCCACACTGGTTCACTCCCCAGATGGCCATAACAGCTACAGCTAAACAGCTAACAGCTAAAGCCAAGAGGAGCCTGAACTCCATCAGGTCTCCCATTTAGGTCTGAGAGTGGCATGATCTCAAGTGCTTAGATCATCATCTGCTGCTTCACAAGCACATTAACAGAGAGTTGGGCTGGAAGCAGAGTAGCTGGGACTTGACATGGCACTCCAATATGCGATACAGGGGTCCTAACTGCTGTACCACAATGCCCACTCCCATGAATTTTCAGCAGACATTGACTAAAAGCTTGTAGTATTCTAGACAAGGGCTGGAGACACAACTCTGTAATTAGCCCAGGTCTTCAAGGCCCTTCCACAACCAGCAAGGAGAAAGACAAAGCCCAGTGGCTTTCACAGCTGTGTGCCACATACCCATGCTAAATGGTGACAGCAGATTTGAAGAACTGGGCTTTGCGTGGCCACACCACAATCCCAGATCACTGGTGGCTTCCTGGGTGGGCCTGTGGAAGCCTCAACACTAAAACTTTCTCCCAGGAAATTCAGGTGTTCAACCAAGTCAGACTAGAAATCCCTCGAAACCCCTGGTTGCAGCTGAATCCTTTGAGAGAGGCTGCAGATCCCTTCAGATTTCAGAGACTGCGGCTGTTTCCAAATATCAGCCAGTCCCGCAAGCAGAACAATCCCTTTGCTGGCCTTCTCAGGGGGTTCTGGTTTTCCTGAAAAACAGAGGGCAATTTCTTCTAAAAAGTCTGCTGTGCCACACTCACTAGGACAGTGCTTTCTGAATGGTAGTTTGCCCACTTAGCTACATCTGAATCACCTATTAAAGAGAGAGAGAGAGCGAGAGAGAGAGAGCGAGCGAGCGAGCCCATCCCTGACATCTACTTAACCAGAATCATCTATGATAGAGATTCAGAAGGGTTATGTAGTTTTAAAAACTTTATAGGTGATCTCGATGCATCATTGACTGGGGACCATTGCACTAGGTCAGTAGTTCTCCAAGTTCACAGGCATTGGAATCACCCTGAGGACTTATTAACCCACAGATCCCTAAGCCGCCCCCCAGAATTTCAAAATCTCAAGCCTAGGGGAGAGCCCGAGGACTTCAGCTTCTAGTTCACTCCCTACATGCCTGCAATGGCAAGGCTCAGCCAGGCCAAACTCGGGAGCCTGAGACTCAGTCTGGTCTCCCGTGTGGGCTGCAGAGACCTAAACACTTGAGCAGTCACTTGCTGTCTCTTAGGTGAATGTTAGTAGGATCCTGGAATCTGAAACAGAGCTGGGGCTGGAACCCAGGCACTACCATATGGTATAGGTGCATCCCAAGGCCTTTTAATTGTATGAAATGCCCTCCCTCGGGTTTTTAAAGGTATAACTTTGAGTGTCTCTATTATTAGTGATCAGAAAATTAGGTATTAAGTATTCCAACAATATGGAAGTCATTCTGTTCACCTATTTTCTCCTTTCATGCTATTTCCACATGGCTCTGGGATTCCTCTTCCCTCCTCAAATTTCTAAATGTTCCTCCCACTTTCTCTAGAACCTCAGGAAAGTACCCCACCTTGAAACTTGAATCTGTTCACTAAGCTTCCTAGCTGTAAATGAAGCAAGTACCAAGTGCCAAGGACATCCACTCTTCGGAGACTCACGTGAAGCACCTCTGTGGTCAAGAGGGTAAGACTGTAAGACTTTCTGGCTCCACACATGAGACCCTTTCAGTCTTAGATCCTCTGACTATACCTGCTCTTCTTAATTTTTTGTCATATCTCAGGCTTATGTCTCCCTTGTGCTGAACTGTTTTGTCCTCTACCCTGCCTCTCAGGCATGATCCTATATGACTACAAAGTCACTCAGCACTACAGCCTCACAGTTTTCGGGCCTTCCTGTCTCCAGTGATGAACACTTACCTCTGTGCCACCCTGGCTGTCTCTTCCACGGCCACACACTATGCTTGCCTGCACCATGCAAAGCTCTACCTCTGGAAATTTTAGACAAGGCGACCCTGAGCACAGCTCTGTCATTCCGGGGAGGGAGCTCCGTCTATCTCAGAAGGCCTTCAGCTCCTCAGCCCATCTACTTTTCCCTTGCACCTTCTGTCATCACATCCCACCCTCCACCCCTTATGTATAACTTTCACCACTCTCTCTTTTTTTAAGATTTATTTATTTGAAAGAAACAGTTATGGGGGGGGGAGGGAGGGAGAGAGAGAGAGAGAGCGAGAAAGAGAAAGAGAAAGGTATCTTCCATCTGCTGGCTCACTCCCCAAATGGCTACAGTGGCCAGAGCTGGGATGATGTGAAGCCAGGAGCCAGGAGCTTCTTCTGGGTCTCCCATGGGTGCAGGGGCCCAAGGACTTGGGCCATCTTCTACTGCTTTCCTGGGCAAATTAGCAGGGAGTTGGATTGGAAGTGAATCAGCCAGGGCTTGAACCAGTACCAATATAGGATGCTGGCACTGCAGGCAGTGGCTTTACTCGCTATGCTATAGAGCCAGCTCCAACTTCCACCATTCTTGCTAATAATCTCATTTATCTTTCCTCATTGCACTCATCCATGAAATCTCACCCCTGGTCCATTCCAACTGCTCATCAGAAAAAATAAAAAAATACATGATACACATAATCTCCCAATCAATTGAATCTTAAATATGTCCATAAATCTGTATTCTGTGATCTGTATTCTTAGTCCACAGCTGTTTCAAGCCTTCTCCACTATCTCTTCTTCAACACTCTCAGTGTCAAATGTTAGAGAACTTAGAATAGTAATATGGTATACATACTTTAGTTATTTATATAATATTCCAAGGGATCTGGGAAATCATCCATCATGTAATGCATTAATAATTATGCAGCAGTGTGAATATACTAGGTAGGTTCAATAAAAATAATACATAGCCTTGTTGCAGTTGATTTCTTTCTGAGAGGATTCGTTCCTGAGAGGAGGAGCGTGGTGGGGGCAAGAGGCGCGGAGTCACCACACAGACCCCGGGAGTCGGGTGAAAGCGGACCTGAGGCGAGCAGCCCGCAGACTCGTTTATTTCAGTTGGTACAACAGCTTATATGGCCAAGACAGCCAATCCGGTTAAGGGGTGGTTTATGCCCTAACCAATCACATCCTGTTGCCAGGCAGGCTCCGTTTGCCATGTGGTTTCCAAAACCATCCAATCACAGCCTGTTGCCAGGCAGGCTCCATAGCCAGGTGGGTTTCAAAGCCATTCCTGAGTAACCGATGCTCGCTTGCCAGCAGCCATCTTGGCCTGGCCTTCTCATTCCACCACATAGCCTGATGTAAGATTAGGTTAAGTTTTGCCATAAACCTTAAGAAAAAGCTATTTTTTGGAAATTTAAGATATGCGAATCATATGTAAAACAGTCTGTGTATTACATCTTCACTAGGGGACAGGAGTTGATCTGATTCTTTTTTTTTTTTTTTTTAAGATTTATTTATTTGCTTGGAAGGCAGAGTTACAGAGAGACAGAGGCACAGAGAGAGAGAGGTCTTTCATCAGCTGGTTCACTCCCCAGATGGCTGCAACGGCCGGAGCTAAGCTGATCTGAAACCAGGAGCTTCTTCCAGGTCTCCCATGAGGGTTCAGGGGTCCAAGCACTTGGATCATCTTCTACTGCTTTCCCAGGCCATAGCAGAGAGCTGGATTGGAAGTGGAGCAGCTGGGACTAAAACTGGTGCCCATATGGGAAGCTGGCGCTGCAGGTGGCAGCTTTATCCTCTATGCCACAAGATTGGCCCCCTGATTCACTTCTATAGGCTCTCCTTGATAGCCCAGTTAGTCTCTCAGGCTATCAGTTTGAGTCCCCTAAATGTCTCTTCAGTTCACTGCTCCTGGCTATCCCTACTGCCATATTCATTGAGGCTGCCCACATTTTCTCCTGAATTTCCTGAATACTCTTCTGCTTGGTCTCTCTCCCTGCAGACTATGCCCCTGTCCTTTGTCAAGTCTCCTTTGATCCGTTCTCCTTAGCCAGAGCTATCTTGTAACACAGGGCATGGTTAAGCTACTCTGTGTAAAACATTTATTTGAATTCCTAATGCCTCTGGATAAAGTTCAGATGTCTTAATATGACTTTACAGCTCCCTGCCGACTTTTCCAAACTCATCTCTTGCCATTTCCCACCCATAGTCAAAGCCCAGCCTTATAAAACTATATTTAGATCTCCAAGAGAACATTGTTTTGTTCTTGAATTGTACAAGTTGTTCCCTCTTTGACAATGTACTTGTAAAAATCACAAGTCTTCTTCCTTCAAGATAGAAACTAAAACCAAAGATAAATTATCAGGGTCAGTATGTGAGAGGCCTGTGTTAAATGGTGGCCAAGAAATCTGGGCCTTTCTCATCATCTTAGTCACCCTACAGCCAGGTTTCTTTCCAGTTAATGCCAGAGTCTAAGTTTTTTCCAGAGTGTACCAGAACAAGAGTCTATGTAGAAGTAATTATATATACAAATTTACTTAGCTTTGATCTACTTAAATATATAATGAAATATTTAAAATGTTTCTCAAATTTTATTTTATAATCACCAAAGTGGTATGACCAAGTTATAGAATGTTTGGAAAAGAAAAGCAGAAGAAAGATCCATATTTTCATTGTTCTATCAGATAATCACTCTAATTACTGTCTCTTAGAAGGTAAGTTCCATGAGGGCAGCATAGTTACACTATTTACAGGTATGCCCCTGTGCAGAATTTTTAATTTTTAAATAATACAAAAATATGAGTGAAGGACTGACCTATCATTTTTGTATACAGAATTCAAAGTCCAAACACTCATGAATTTTGTACTATAATTCATTCAGGAACTTTGGGATTTCCAGTTTCAGTGCATACAAAGTGTTGGTTGTTCCTGTTAGAGATAATAAAAATAAAATTAAAAAAAAAAAGGCCCTTGGAACAAACTATAGAGGTAAAGTGAGAGGCAGAAATGTAGACTTTATTATTTTTTTTCCAATGAAGCCTGGGAATAGATAAAGCAAGGAGAAGGTGAAACTGACCCTTGGAAGTACCACCAGTGATACCGGTGAGATGCTGGCTAACACTGAAGTGGAGCAGAGGGGAAGCATATACAAGATTGAGTCACCGAAAAAAGAAGGCATTATTCATTTTCCTGGACAACAGGGAGACAACGAATCACTTCTCATATATCCTATAGATGCCTCACAGTGAAATACATTTGTTAGGACCTTGTTAAAACTTGGGTGGAAGCCACCTAAAAAAGGTTCCAATAAGCAAAGAAAATTAATGGATCAATTAAACTAGGAACTCTGCTTGTCATCTTCAAAACTGAGGTCATGAAAGTCAAATTAAAATTGAGGCTCTGCTCTAGACTGAAAAGGACTAGGGAAAAAACGAGATGCAATGCATGATTCTGACCTGGATCCTTTTGCGGTAAGAGAATCTTAGTGAGACAACTTATGAGACTTACATGCAGTCAGAGGATTTGATGGTAGTAATATATCAATGCTAATTTCCTAATCTGGATGCTTATTTCACAAAATTACCTTTATGTTAAAAATACACACTAAAATATTCAGAATGTAGAGCATTATATTGGCAAATTCCTTGCAAATGTTCATGAATAAATTTTTGTAGTGTAATTTGCAACTTTTCTAGAAGTTTGAAGCCTTTTTGTTTGTTTTTACTTAGAATCTCTATGGGTGGGTCCGGGCATCAGCATTTTAAAAACTGCCAAGGTGACGGCAAAGTACAAGGAAAGCTAGAAACCATTAATACAGGGACTTCATTATCATCATTAAAGAAGCAAAGTTACATGCTTTTCACTAAGTCTGTGAATCATAATTTGTTTAACCAAACCCTGCTTTTCCTTCAAAAAACCATCTTTTTTTTTTAAAAAAAGATTTATTTATTTATTTGAAAGTCAGTGTTTCACAGAGAGAGGAGAGGCAGAGAGAGAGGTCCTCCACCCGCTGGTTCACTCCCTAATTGGCCGCAATGGCCGGAGCTGTGCCGATCCGAAGCCAGGAGCCAGGAGCTTTTTCCAGGTCTCCCATGCGGGTACAGGGGCCCGAGGACTTGGGTCATCTTCTACTGCTTTCACAGGCCATAGTAGAGAGCTCGATCAGAAGTGGAGCAGCCGGGTCTCAAACTGGCACCCATATGGGATGCCGACACTTCTGGCCAGGACGTTAACCCACTGAGCCACAGCGCTGGCCCCAAAAAACCATCTATTGAAGAGCCTTTATGTGTGAAGCAAGAAAAAATCTCTTTCTTATGAAAACTCATGGTCTGATGTGGAAATATATATGAGCAAAGAGACACTGTGCTTCAATGACAAGATCATTACTATCATTTGTTGAGAACCTATTATTTTCTAGGCTGTCTGATATACTCTTACTATTTTCATTTTACAGAATGAAGAAACCGAGGCACAGTGAGAAAAGAAACTTGTCTGGGAACACAGAGCTATTTTGACTCCTGGGCACACTACGATAGTAGAGGGATGCCAGATACTATGAACTCACACGTACAACCTCATCACTACTACTTCAAACGTTGTAATTTGTTGGGGTTGGTGTTGTGGCATAATGGGCAAAGACGCTGCCTGCAGCGCCTGTATTCCATATGGGTGAGGGCTACTGTCTAGGCTGCTCCACTTCTTAAAAGCAGCTGAAGATGGCCCAAGTGTTTGGGACTCTGGGAGACCCACAGGGTCTCCTGGAAAAAGCTCCTGGTTTTCGTCCAGTCCCAATTCTGGCCATTGTGACCATCCTGGGAGTGAATCAGCAGATGAAGATCCCTCTCTGCCTCTCCCTCTTTCTAACTGACTTTCAAACAAGTAAATAAATAAATAAAAATCTTTTTTACAAAAAGTTGTCATTTGTAGAAAACAAGTATTTCTTTGATTACTACTTAAGCAGGAAACTGTCAATGCTTTCTTTTTTTAATCACTTAAATTTAAGATCTTTATAGTTACAACCAACAGAGTATTAGGAAATGTTCTCAGCTAAATAATTGTCTCATATTATAAATACTGATTGCCATTTATTCCTATAATTAGAAAGAGTGATTGCCACAATTAACAGTTTCCAAAGAAATCAAATTTCTGTATTTATGCTGATATCTTTGACTTCTCAATCATACTGTGAGCTCTGTGAGGACAGGCAAAATGTCTTGTTTGATTTTGAAATCTTATCAAAATACCTGCAAAGTAAAACATACTCTATAATTATTTGCCTAAAAATATATAAGTGAAATAATAGATGCTGACAAAATAAAAATTGAGACCATGCTTTTGGAGCTCTACATATGAAACACACAAACATCACCCAGCAATTACCACATCAGGGCAAGGTGAAGGAGGAGTACTAAGTTCCCCTCCGTCTCTTCTTGCCATGTACACGGTGACAATGTGTATAGGCTGCCTGTGACTATGCTGGTTTATGCCTCTAATCCTCATGTCTTGTCTAACTATAGTTGCCTTTCAAAGGGATCCTGGAGCAGGCAACACATTTTATTGGAACTCTATGTCTAAATGCTTATCCTTTAATAAACATCAGATCTTAGGAATAAGTGCTTCCCTAATCAGGGAGCTTGTACTCTTTGAGACCTATGAACAGATAACTCCTTTGGTCTTTAAATATTTTTACAATATTTTACCATTTAAAGCCAACTAATAATCTACTAAAGTTAATCCCTAACTAAAACAACATTGGATATGTCAGCATTCTTTATGTCATTTTATGGATAAGAGAAGTGAAGCATGGGGAAAAAATGACTTGTCCAAGGTCACATCAAGTATGAGTCACCAGCCACAGGAGAGGAGGCTGTTGGAGCTCCAACTTTTGGTTTTTGATTAATTTTCTGAACTACACAGCCATTAATTTTAAATGAAATCTCCAGTGCAGTCAGGTCAGAAAGATTTTAATCATTTGGTAAAAGACCTTGTAAACTGTAGGAAGTAATAATCTACTTGGAATTCTGTGAGAAAAATGACAGACTTCTATTGAATAATATTTTTAATGTTCATAAAACCCATGGTGCATAACATTTCAGTCTGAGAAAAAGTCTCTATTCAAACCTTGCTTATAGGTCAAAAACAAGTAGAAGGTGAAGAGAATATTTATAAAATATGTGAAAACTTAAATACTTGATACTTTTGGTAATTAAAAAATAAAGCTTGTTACATGTTTATATTCCATAAGTATGTCTAAATATCACATCAAGGTGTATAGTTCAGATATGATTTTTTTTTTTGACAGGCAGAGTAGACAGTGAGAGAGAGAGAGACAGAGAAAGGTCTTCCCTTTGCCATTGGTTCACCCTCCAATGGCCGCCTCTGCCAGCGCACTGCGCCCAGTGCACTGCGCTGATCTGATGGCAGGAGCCAGGTGCTTCTCCTCGTCTCCCATGGGGTGCAGGGCTCAAGCACTTGGGCCATCCTCCACTGCACTCCTGGGCCACAGCAGAGAGCTTGCCTGGAAGAGGGGCAACCGGGACAGAATCCGGCACCCCGACCGGGACTAGAACCCAGTGTGCTGGCGCCGTAGGTGGAGGATTAGCCTATTGAGCCATGGCGCCGGCCTCAGATATGATTTTAGTAGATTAACATTTGGATTATAGCTGAAAATTTTGATGAGCTAATGATCTCATCTTGCATAGTAACAAAAATAAAAGCTGATGAGAATAGATTTAATAGGCTATATCCAACACCCTATGAAAACAGTTATTCCACTGCTTAGACAAAAAGAAAGGCAAACATCGAGTTGGAGAGTAACCATTAAAGCTTTAACATCCCCAGACTGATTTATAAATATATTGTAATGCCAGTCAAGGTCCCACATGTATCTTTTAAGAGTGGAGTAGAGAACACGGTAAAACTTATGTAAAGTTCCTATGGAAGAATAAATTTAGGATACAAAGAAAGTTTTTGTAAAGTATAAATAAGATACACTAACGAAAATAGTATTTTGCTGGAACAGACCAATGGAATAAAGCTGAAAGTTCAGAAGCACACACAGGTGTATATGAGTATTTAATAAGTGAAAACGAACAGTAAAAAGATGGAAAGATTTAATAAAAAATGTTTTAACAGCTGCCTAGATCCATACTTCAGACCATATGTCAAATCAACTCCAGGTGGACTTAACACTTCAGTGTAAGAAAATGAAAACAAAGTATTTGGGGTAAGTTTTTCCATGTATGACTTCGAAGACAGAAATTTTTTAAAAGACTAATAATTTTATCATATAAAGCATAAACAATGCTAAAATAAATATGTATCAAAGACATCAACCATTTTCTGCATTTATACTATAATCATTTGAATTCATCACTTATCTTAATCTCATTTAATTTCTTTTGATGCGCAAAAATTTGAGAAACAGGAAATTGAGTGTGCCAATCTTTCTTTAGTTTCTTTTTTACCCTATAACCTAGAAATATCTTTCTTAACTTCAATTCAGATCATGTTTCACTTATAGATTCTCTCATTGCTTCTTACACTAATTAACTAAATGAAAAGAAAAATATGACTCTATTGTTAGCTCTTTGATTTGAGGATGTTACCTAACCTGTGTCTCAATTTAATTTTCCTGGAAAACCAGATCTAACAATACTATTAGGGAAATTGTGGCAGGTAAAAGAAATAATTTAACAAAGCACATATGGTAGAACCTGGTACATAAAAAGTGACAATAAATGACAACTACTACTTTAAATGCTATCACACTACACATTGGATTTCTTAATTTCATTAGAATATGACCATACCTAGAAACTTATGGACATAGTATTGTCATCCGATTTAAAGACAAATTTCAGATGATTTAATTAATGCGGATTTTACTTTTAAGATTATTTTTAAGCCATAACATATGTCAATCATGAACAATATCTTAATTCTTTGAAGATAACCTGGTTGCATATAACATCCTACAATTTGGCCTTTTAAAATTGCAGGCTGAAGTCATTAGATCCAAGAATATTGCAAGGTTTCTTGCATACCAGAATTGCTGAGATTATTGATGAAACATAAGTGGGATGTTTACCCTTCTTTATCTTACCTCTAGTAAGCCGTCCTCTGGCAGATCAGTACAGTGAACAGCGTTCTGGATCTTAGTTTTACCAAATATTGCTCTAAGAGTTTCAGGGCGTAAATGCCGGGCAATTTCCTGTTAAGTAGACAATCATATGTAATGTTAATCATATATTGTTAACAAGAAAAACATCAGCTATATGAAACAGCTAAACTATTTTTCTTAGGAAATACATATTGCATATTGAAGGTGCTAATTTTTTTCCTTGAATCAGCATGAATATAAGAAAATTTGAGCACTGAAAATTTTGTTTACTCACAAGGATTATTTTGTGGCTCAATACACTGTTAGAAGGAAAATAATAATTACATTACTTTAAATAAATAGATTATGAAAATCACACAAAATAAGAACCCAGTTTATACTATAAAAGATTTGTGTTTTATAGATAGTACAGATTCTAAAAACTTGACTTAAAATGAAGCAAGTTAATGATATACATTTCAAAAGATTATTAAACATGTTATAGCTATACTAGCTTAGTTTTACCTCACACTTGGAGAGAAAAAAAAAGGTGCAATTGAATTTAAAGAGGGCTTGTGTTTCACTTAAAGAATAAAACAAAATATAAAGGCAAGGGAATGAAAATTATGGTGCACAAAACAATTTAAGTCGAGTAAATGGAATTTGAAGACTTAGAGAGTGCAGAGTTGAGAGACAATGAAAAGGCAGATCAAAGGATTTGAGCTACTAATGAGATGGGATCATTATTGAGATGGATGCATTAGAGTTTGTGAGTTGAGAAGTTAAGAGACAGGATGCTTGAAGTAGAGGTTGTCAGAGATTGAAGGAGAGGGGGTGACAGTGATTGAAAATTACCAGTTTTAGTTTAGTAAGGGCAAGAATGTTAAAGGAAAGAAGGGCAACAGATTGAGAAGCTAAGGCACTGAGTCGATCACTTGTTTATGGACATGGAAAACACAAAGAACTACTAACCTGTAGTTTATGGTGTAAGGACACATTCATGGTTCCATCACATAAGGATATTTTAAAGGCATTCATTTAATTACTTAAGCTTTATTTTCAAAATTTTCTTCCAATTCTGCTATAAATGTATTAAGTTTAAGAAAAACACTTTAGGAGGGGCGCTATAGCAACAGCGGGTTGAAGCCCCACTTGAAGTGCCAGCATCCCATAAGGGTGTTGGTTCTAGTCTAGGCAGCTCTACATTTTTTTTTAACAGGCAGAGTGGACAGTGAGAGAGAGAGACAGAGAGAAAGGTCTTCCTTTGCCGTTGGTTCACCCTCCAATGGCCGCTGCGGCTGGCGCGCTGTGGCCGGCGCACCACGCTGATCTGATGGCAAGAGCCAGGTTCTTCTCCTGGTCTCCCATGGGGTGCAGGGCCCACGCACATGGGCCATCCTCCACTGCACTCCTTGGCCACAGCAGAGGCAGCTCTACTTCTGATCCAGCTCTCTGCTATGGCCTGAGAAAGCAGTGGAAGATGTCCCAAATCCTTGGGCCCCTGCATCTACATGGGAGACCCAGAAGAAGCTCTGGAAGCTCTGGTCCTGGCTTTGGATGGGCACAGCTCTGGCCACTGTGGCTATTTGGAGAGTGAGCCAGTGGATGGAGAACCTCTCTCTCTCTCTACCTCCCTCTGTAATTCTGTCTTTCAAATAAGTAAAAATAAATCTCAAAAATAAAAAAAAAAACCTTGAAAAAGTAGAAAATAAGAATGGATTGATATTTTTTGTTCATTACTTTTATTCTGCTCCCCTTAATTTTTCAAGAAATTATGCATCTACTGTTTTTTGTTTTTTTTTTTTAAAGATTTATTTATTTAACTGAAGATATGCATGCAGGAGGTTTACTGGGGAGTGGCTTCAGGACCTACAGTGGTGTGTGTGTCTATGTGTGTGTGTGTATGTGTGTGCGCAATTGGGGGGGAGGTCAGCAGTCTTTCAATTACTCCAAATCCCTGGCATATTCAGCCTCCACTACAAGTTTGCCTGCTTAAGCCCTTTAAATGCTTGCTAACTTCACAGCTTATCATAAGTACTAAAAATTCTGCTCAGGGAATCCAACAGTGGGAGAAAGAATTCTGGTTTACAAAATGACCTCTAAATCTAAGACATGGAAAAATACACCAAATAGAATGGTGGTTAGCAAAACACTGAAAACAAAGAAAAACTTCGTTATTCTGTGGTTGTGAGCATTATAAAGAATGTCATTGTTTACTGAATAATAAGGTCTATGGGACTGATAAAAGATATCTGGACAAAGAACAAGTTGCTTCCACAGTAGCCCATTCTGATTCAGTTTTGTACAATGCAGGTGAGCTATCCAGGCGTGAAAATGACATTTCACTTAAAAAAATTAAGTGAATTGGAAAGATAATTGTGAAATTTACTAATTACAGAACTTTGAAGAAAAAGAATGTTGTGATCAACTATAGAATATATTCATGTAATCAGTGACATACAGTGAATAATCACCCAGTCACTAGAATTATTTTGGGAAAATCCCAAATACCAGGAAATCTAAACTATAGGATAACGAAGTTAACAATGATATAAATAAGTAGACAAATGTCAAAAGAGGAAGGAGCATAGCTCCAGACCTGGCAATCCCAAAACTGCTGTGAAAAATATTTTTTAAATGTGTTATAATCATTGCCCTGTTTTCACAGGTAACAAAGGTAATAAAACTTAATAACAAAGACCAAGGAACTAGCCCCGTAATTAAAACACAAATATTCTTGCTTCTAGCTATTCTGGTACTCTTCAATAAGTCCTATAATACTGAACAGTATTTCTAGTATATCTTAGCAAAACCCTCAGACAGCTGTTCCTGCCGGCATGGGACTTTGTACTAACCAATGCGGTGTTGCAGTTTCATATTCCCAGGAGATAAGCAATAGCAGATGAATTTACAATTAAGACAATAAGACATGGGGAAGACATTGCAAGTAGAAAAGGAAGCCAAGAAAAATACCTAAAGACCACTTTCTACCGTGTCTAAAGATCCTTCTAGAACCTATATATATAGGATTTAGAATGTGTTACTGCAAAATGATACTCAACTGCTTATTTATTACTCTCATGGAAAGAGCTGAGAGTTCGCAGTAAATACACTAATTAGCACTGAAGACTCCGTGAATTGAATTGTTTACATATAAGGAATCATTAAAGTATCTGGCTGTGAACTCTGATTGGCTTTACATCTCACTTTTCATTAGACAAAAATTAACTGGAATGTAAAATTACAGAAGCTGAAGAGGGTCATAATTAACTGTTATTTCAGGTGAAACATTTAGACAACTCAATCTCATCTTTTTCACCAGGTTTCAACAAACCTCATGTCATAGTAACCACTGCCTAGTTGTTTGCTACTGCATTCAATAACAGGCACTGGCTAAAATGAAAATAAAGTCTTATTTGACAAAAGTGTTCTTTTAAAATGTCAAATTATGGGGCTGGCGCCATGAGGTTAAGCCTCCGCCTGCAGTGCCGGCAACCGGTATGTGCACCAGTTTGTGTCCTGGCTATTCCTTTTTGGATCCAGCTCCTTGCTAATGGCCTCGGAAAACAGTAGAAGATAGCCTAAGTGCTTGGGCCCTTGCATCACCATGAAAGACATTGAAGAAGCTCCTGGTTCCCAGCTTCAGATTGGCCCAGCTCTGGCCATTGTGGCCATCTGGGGAGTGAACCAGCGGATGGAAGACCTCTCTCTGTCTCTCCCTCTCTCTGTAACTGTGTCTGTCGAATATAATCTTTAAAAATAAATAAAAATGTGAGGTTATGATCACCTTATCATCCCTTTTTTAAGAGTGGGGGCAGGGGCTGGTACTGTGGCGTAGCGGGTAAAGCCGCTGCCTGCAGTGCCAGCATACTATATGAGCACTGGTTCGAGTCCTGGCTGCTCCACTATAATCCACTTCTCTGCTATAGCCTGGGAAAGCAGTAGAAAATGGCCCAAGTCCTTGGGCCACTGCACCCCTGTGGGAGACCTGGAAGAAGCTTCTGGAATCGGTTTGGCACAGCTCCGGCCATTGTGGCCAATTGGAAAGTGAACCAGCAGATGGAAGACGTCTTTTTCTCTCTCTCTGCCTCTCCTTCTCTCTCTGTGTAACTCTGATTTTCAAATAAATAAATAAATATTTAAAAGTAAAAGAGTGGGGCAAATTTCTTTACTCACTTCTACATAGTTTAACTTATAGCCAAAACTCATTAATGTAAGTAAATCTAAGAACATAAAGATTAGTATAGCAGGAAAAGACATAACTTTTTGGTAAATATTTTCCTATTTCTCTTATATTTTTTCATAATTATTATATAAGAGGTTTAACCTTTGCGGTGTACTCGTATTATTACTGAGGAACTTGAGAGGCATTCTTAATCTCTCTCCTATATAATTGACCCTATCCTGATAATCACTACACAACCTTCCTATACCATCCTAAAGAAACCTACAGCTCAACAACTGAAAACTTCCCAAAAGGAACAAAATAATGAAATAATCGGGATCTGTTTTTGGCACCTGTGAGATCCAATTAATCGTGAAGTTCTGTCAATATGACTATTAAAAATAACACATAATCAGTCGATAGTCTGTTTTCACTCTGCCACCATATTCTCTTGCATAGAATGTTGTTTTTCTAGATTTTTCCTCTCACTGGTCTTTCTGGTCTCCTAGTTTCCACTCCTCCTAATAAAACTATTCTTTATAAAAGAGAGAGAGAGAGCTTTATAAAACATTAGTTGAATCATACCACTTCCTGTCATAATTGCTCCTATACTTGCCTTCTTAAGAGAAAATCCATACCTCTAGTCCTGTATGATCAGCATACTGTTTCCCACTCCACCCGCACCTGAAATGAGGCGGTCACATCAACTCCTCTCGCCTTTCAAAGGCACAAGTTCGGTCCCGCCTCAGCATGAAAACAGACGATTTCCCATAAGTACTCTGAATCGGAAATTCTTCTTCCTTACAAATGGTTTATTACAATTAATAACATAAATTAGCTGTGGTAGATTCCAAAGAGGAGCTCTCTCACTTTTTGTCCTCCTCTGGAGGTGAAAAATCTGGGAAGTACATCCCCCAGGCATTTTTTGACTAGATTTAAGATCCGGAAGTTCCAAAAGAGATTTGGAAGCAGCACTGAGCAGAGGTCATTTCTTGCTCATGTTGCTGCTGCTAGCAGACAGGATGGAAGACTTCCCTCCTTCCAGTAGCTTCTTCCTTGCATACACTGAAAATGCTCAGGTCTTTCCCACCCTTAAAAGAGGACATGTTTTAAAAAAGATCATTTTTATTATATATTTTATTTGAAAGGCAGAGTGATAGGGTGGTGAGAGTAGCAGGGGGAGGACTTCCATCCAGTGGTTCACTCTCTAAAATTCCTGCAAAAGCCATGGCTAGGCCAAGTGGAAGCCTGGATCCAGGAGTTTCATCTGGGTCTCCCACCTGGGCAGGGACCAAAGCACTTGTTCCGTTGTCATCTGCTGCCTTCCCAGGAGCATTAGCAGGAAGCTGGCTCTAAAGCATGGGGTGGCCAGGGCTTGCATCAGCATTCAGGGTTGCACACGGGCATCCCAAGTGACGACTTAACCTACTGTATCACAACATCCGCCCACAGATACCTTTCAGTACTGGTCCATCTCCTCCCCTCTTCCCCTTCTTTTGTGTAAGTCTTAGTAAGCTCCATTGCCATTCACTCTCTTTCTTAAAAGATTATTTATTTATTTAGCTGAAAGGCAGAGTTACAGAGACAGAAGGGGAGAGAGAGATGGAGAGAGAGAGAGAGAGAGAGACAGATAGACATGGCTGGGACTGGGTCAGGTTCAAGCCAGGTTCTAGGAACTCCATACAGATGTGTGCAGGGTCCAAGCACTTGGACCATCTTCTGGTGCTTTTCTAGGCACATATGCAGGGAGATGGATTTGAACTGGTGTTCATACAGGATGCAGGAGTTGCAGTCAGACTTAACCTGCTGAGCCGTAACACCAGCCTCTTGTGTGCACTCTTTTTTTAAAAAAAATTTTTGACAGGCAGAGTTGACAGTGAGAGAGACAGAGAGAAAGGTCTTCCTTTTCCGTTGGTTCACCCCCGAATGGCTGCTGCGGCCGGCCAGGAGCCAGGTGCTTCTTCTGGTCTCCCATGCGGGTGCAGGGTCCAAGCACTTGGGCCATCCTCCACTACCTTCCAGGGCCACAGCAGAGAGCTCGACTGGAAGAGGAGCAACCGGGACAGAATCCGGCGCCCTGATCAGGACTAGAACCCAGGGTGCCGGCACTGCAGGCAGAGGATTAGCCTATGGAGCCGCGGTGCCGGCCTTGTGTTTACTCTAACTTTCTGCCCCACATTGCTTTAGCCAAGGACACCGATAATCTTCTAATTGTCTATAGATTCTCTCCATTTGTGATTAATCCTCAATATTTAGTACTGACCATTTCCCTATTCCTGAAGCTCTCCCATTACTTAGTCCTCATGCACCAAAGTCAAGGTTCTCCTCCAGACTTCCTCCTCGGGTTCCTGTTTCCATTTTCTTATTGCACAGTGTTCATGCCTCATTCTCTTCTTGTCTTCTGGATCTCCCTGAACGATCTCATTCATTACTACCATTCCTCTTCAGAGGAGTATTTAATCTCTAGCTGCTGCCTGTTTTATTTTTTTATTTTATATTCCAAGATGGAAATACAACTGCCTAACCAACTTAATCTTGTTATCCCATAGGACATTTCTATTCAACTTGTCAAAACCAATCTCATTGTCTCTCCTCTCCACACATTTTCCACCCAAATTTCCTCCCATACATCTTTCTCTAAAATTTTCCCCCTTCTTGAATGGCATCACATTCAACTAAATTACCTAGGCCAAAAGTTTCGGAGTCACCACAAGTCTCTTTTTCTCCTTGGGTCTCCCTATCCAATCGTCACCAATCTGCTCAGTTCAGCGTGCCTTCCTTACTTTCCAAGTCTGTTCCTACTGCCACAGGTTATCCTCTCATCTTCGTTAGACTCTAGTGATCTCATAACAGGCTGCCTTGCCTCTATCATTAAAATTTTATTCCAGTTACTTGTTTACACATCTGTCTCGCTCTTGTAATCTATAAACTCCTAAAAACAGAAACTATGACCTTTATATATTCAACACACAGAATGCTCATGAATGATTCATAGAGGAACAGTATTAATGATTTAGTGGGGGAATGAAATGACTAACATGTTCAGATTTATTTATGCATCTTTACAACTTTGTTCATTATAGGGTAGAAAAACCAAGCCTTTTGGTTACCCACAGTCCAGGCTCCTTTGGCTGTATTACACTCTTCAGAAGTGCCTATTTTAAGGAACCCTGAAGAAATCTCTTGAAATGTTAGGTAATCACCACTTAATTTGTCTACTTTGTGAGCTGGCAGTTCTGTATAACAGATTTTCTCAAACTAGGGCACACCTGTCTGAGAATGGAATCAAAAACTCTAAACACTAATCTCGTAGCTCTGAAAGTGACTTTCATGGAGGCTAAGATAACTGTTTCATCACAGATATAAAATGGTACGTGGTAAATACATGGGATGGGACCAATCCACCAGGCTCCATTACGCTTATAAGTGCACGTTCTTGAATGATGTTTCCAGTTGAAATACTAAGACACACTTCTCACTGAAGAATTACTGAACCTCTGCTGAAAATTCAGTGTAGAAAAGATTAATACACTCTAAACTTTATTTATTTATTTATTTCATTTTTTTGACAGGCAGAGTGGACAGTGAGAGAGAGAGAGACAGAGAGAAAGGTCTTCCTTTTCCGTTGGTTCACCCTCCAATGGCCCTCACGGCCGGCACGCTGAGACCGGCGCACCGCGCTAATCTGAAGCCAGGAGCCAGGTGCTTCTCCTGGTCTCCCATGGGGTGCAGGGCCCAAGCACTTGGGCCATCCTCCACTGCACTCCCTGGCCACAGCAGAGAGCTGGCCTGGAAGAAGGGCAACCGGGACAGAACCTAGTGCCCCGACCAGGACTAGAACCCTGTGTGACGGCACCAAGGTGGAGGATTAGCCTATTGAGCCTTGGCGCCGGCCTAATTCACTCTAAACTTTAGAGATGATATTACAGTAAATGATCTTCCATCTTATTTGTTGAACTACCTTATTATTATCACCTATGTTTTGAACAATATACTGCATATGAACTCACATTCTAATATATAATCTTGGGGAAAATTCTCATTTATAAAGGAAAGGGTTAACTATTCACCATAGCTTTAATGTCAAGCATATTTTCCTGGTTATATATTTTTAAAGCACTCGTTAATGTACAAAATATACTTAATTACTCTATCACTAAAAATAGTAATTTGTCTTATTTGTCCATTTTCAAGGTACACATACTCCCTCTGTACACATACTTACTCAATAAATCAGAACACTCCATGACTCAGATAGTTTCAGTTAAAGCCGATGCTTTTAGGAAGTGTCATTTTTCTTCTCCAAGTCTTTATTGTAAAAAATATATATTTTTCTTGTGTCTTTACCTATAATAGCTTTTCTAGAAAGAAGAACTATCACTTACATTCTAAAAGGTAACTTTATCCTCCCATGAAATTCATTTTCTCTTCTTAAAAAAACTGTAAACTCTAACTATGATCATGAAATAATAAATTTATACTGTTGAAAAACTACTCCATTTCCTCAGTTATTCTCTTCTATATTGTCTGATCTCTGCTTTTCCTTGACAAAGCAGTGTTCCGGCTCCATTATAAAACTTTGATTTACTTCAGGAGCAATCTTGTTAAAATAAATGATAACCAGTCTGTATAGCTGTGTTTTAGAAAACCACAAAAATGTCACTGAATAGCAATTAGAATGAATGCTAGGCATCTCCACTCAGATCTTCTAACATCTCAAACACAACATGTTACAAATGAAACAAATTATCTTCTCCCACTATCTATCCCTCCCTACCTTCTATCTATTCTACTTCCTGTGTCTGGTTCTTAGTAGCATGACTGTTTTCCCAAATGTTCAGCCTAAATAATAAAAGGCTATTTCTATTTCATTCAATACCCACAATCAATGGATCACTACTTAATTTGTTTATCTCATTTCTTAATCTGTCCCTCTCTTTAGTCAATAAGTATTTATTGATACCTATAATATGTGAAGTACTGAAATTAGAGATAAGGAAATAAAAATTAATATGATGGTATTTTTATTCTAAGAAGGTCGTCTTACAGGAAGGCAGAACAGTAAATAAGTAGTGATGATGGACAATCAGTTTTCAAAACAATAATAGAAAAGTAATTTGTCTTATTTGTCCATTTTCAAGGTACACATACTCGCTCTGTGACAGAAAGTGGAGTTGGGAGATGGTATTAACAACTGGGTTTTGCAAACTGGTGCAAGCTGACTCAACCATTATAAAAGGCCTCACAGTATGATAAGAGATATGATAAGAGATTGGAGATATATGCAAATTATTATGGGAACATAAAAGAGAGAACACAAGGTACCTATGGAAGGTTTCACAGCATCCTCTTAGTTCTGTGAATTCCTTTCCATTCTTCATATCTACTGCCTTAGTTCAGCAAGCTGCAATGGGAGCTTGCATGATACAATTTCTCCCTGCCTCAAACACCTGATGCCTCTTCAGTGATTTTAAGTCTAAACTTACAAGATCTGGTGTTTCAAGGAACTTCTCTTTGAGTCTTATTTAATCCCTCACTACTACCTGATTTTTCCTTTTAAAAATATCTAGAAGTGAAAAAGGTTGATGAAAGAGAAACAAAACTTAGTTCAGGCACCCCAATAACAAAACATGAGCTTCATATTTACCACATCAGGAAACCTCTTTTTTTTTTTTAAAAAAAAAAAAAAGGTTTTATTTATTTATTTGAGAGGTGAGTTACAGACAGAGGGAGACACAGAGAGAGAGGTCTTCCGTCCGTCCGTTGGTTCACTCCCTAATGGCAACAACAGCTGGAGCTGCACCGATCTGAAGCCAGGAGCCAGGTGCTTCTTCCCAGTCTCCCATGTGGGTACAGGGGCCCAAGCACCTGGGCCATCTTGTACTGCTTTCCCAGGCCATAGCAGAGAGCTGGACTGGAAGTGGAGCAGCCGGGTCTTGAAGCGCCACCCATACGGGATGCCAGCACTGCAGTCAGCGGCTATACCCGCTATGCCACAGTGCCGGCCCAGACAATGTTTTAAGCTTTCTAAAAGTACAGTTAACTTACAGAACAATTACATGTATTAGTAGATATTCTAACTATTACTGTGCCATGTTACTATAGGTTCTTAGGTGTAGACACTTTGAAACAATGAATGTTTAAAAAACACAAAATCACCATTTTATGAGCTAAATATTTCAATTTGTGAAAAATTTACTTGCTTTTATAAAGCAATGTAAACTCATAAAATACTTATATAGCTGTCTGCTACATTTGTTGAATTAGCTATACCAAAGTGGGCCCTATTTTTAAATCAGTGCTGTGGTACAAAGGGCTCATGCAATTCAGCTAATTTAAAAACACAATGCCTTTTTTTTTTTTTTCTTACGAGATTCTGTTTTTAAGACATGATAAAAAGGATATTTTGAAATGCAATTAATTAACTTATGGTCAAGATTATTAGTCCATGTACTCCTTATACTAATAGAAATAGTTAACCAACTTTCTATTTCTTATATTCTTTTTTACTTACTTGACTCAGAATATCATATGTTTACCAACACAATTTCCTGCATAACAGAAAAATACTTAAAGGACTAATTCTTGTTTTGGCAAACAGCCATTCACTCTTGATTAAAATTCACTTAGGAATTGCTTTATGTGCTGTTTTTATAACCTAATGTCTCAAATGTGACAAGACCATAATAGAACTACGCAGTGTATGCTGGTAAGTCAAGTTGATAAATGCTGCTTGTGGCAATGTCTATAGCTTCTGATCTACTCAGGTTAATCAGTGTTCCAAATACTGAGTATGTCAGGAACAAAAATACATCTTGCTATTCATAGAAAACATTTTGCAAAGGAAACCATGAAACCATTTAAGCAGAAGTCTGTTAAACTACAGTTTTATAAAGGGCAAGACAAAACGAATTATAAATGAACATTGTTTATCCACTGATCCAGCAATTTAAAAAAAAAAGAAATTGATTCTAAGGGAATAGGAAAAACCTTGTCAAAATTTATATATAAAGCTTGTCTCTGTAGTCTTTATTTAAAAAATTAGAAGAAAAACTAATTACCTAATTTATGTACTGAGACACTATGCAGTTGTCAATATCCATGTTACAGAAATTTATTCAGTGATGTTAGAGGCAACTGTAACATACTTTCTAATTATATGAGATGCTACAAAATAATAATCATTTTATGATATTAATTTTATTTTTATAATATGCAATTAAAAGACAATGTGAGAGCAAAAGTGTTCACAATATTTCTGGGAAGCAGACAAAATAATTTATAATTTTTGTTTTGTTGGCTCTTTTCCATAACTTTCCTTAATTTTGCTTTTTTTGGGACAACGCGATAAAAAACATGAATCACTTCTATAACTAGGAAGAAAATAAAAAAAAAATTAAATCTTTTATTTCTCAGAGAACAAAGATATTTTCTTTTAGTTTGCCTAATTTCACTTGTAAAGCATTGACTGAGATTTACTGAGATTAGGGAGCCTGGGGAGAAAAGGAATTAAAAAAAAGTATAGGCTATCGTTCAAAGAAACAATTTATATTTCTCAGGAAGGAAGTAAATGAACTCTTCATCAAAGCAACCAGAGAAGTGAGTTTAGTCCTATCGGTGGTTAAGAGGAGTACCTGGATTTCAAACTCAGCTTCTGACTCTAGCTTCCTCCCAATGCAGACCTTGGGAGACAGTGGTGATAACTCAAGTAATTGGTTTTCTGACTCCCACATGGGATACCTGGATTGAGTTCCTGACTCCTGGCTGAGTTGGCACCCAGCACCAGTTGATTTAGGATTTTGAGGAGTGAACCAGTGGATAGGTGGCTTCTGTCTCTGTGAATCTCTCAAATAAATACATTAAAGAGAGAGAGAGAGAGAGAGAGAGAGAGAGAGAGACAGAAAACTTAGAGCAATGTTTGAAGTAAACATAATCTCCCAGGATTACCTTTAATGCATTCTCTATTTGGGTAGACAAGGGAGATCAAGAACTCACTCTCTGTGGAAAGCAGCATGGTGTTTTTGGTTGCCATTAAAGTCTGGAGACACAGAATCCTTGCCTGTTGATAACATTCATTGCCCTACTTTGGAATTCCATCAAAAAAGCCAAGGAATCACTTTACAGGGTTTATATTAACTAAAAGGCTTACATTAAGTATATAGAAGTCCCGCTCACCCCTAAGGCATATGTTGCAAGAGCCCCAGGGGATGCCTGAAACTGCAGATAGTACAAACGCTATAGGATGCAGTTTGTTCTTATACACACATACCTTTGACAAAGTTTAATTTATAAATTAGGTACAGTTAAGAGGTTAATAATAATGCAATGGAACAATTGTAACAGCATATTATAATAAAAGTTCTTTAAAACTTAGGAATGGGGGCCAGAGTTGTGGCCCAGTGGGGTAAGCTGTCACTTGTGAGGCCAGCATCTCACATCAGAGTGCTGCACTGAATCCCAGCTGTCAAGTCCTTGGGCCCCTGCCACCCATGTGGGAGAACCAGATGGAGTTCCTGTCTCCTGGGTTCAGCCTGGCGCAGTCCTAGATGTTGCGGCCATTTTAGGAATGAACCAGTGGAAGGAAGATCTCTGTCTCTCCCTCTCTGTGTCTCTGCCTATTAAGTAGTAAGCAAACTTTTTTTTTAAACCTTGTGGTTTATTCCTGCAATTTTCCATACTATTTTTGGACCATCAGTGACTTTGGGTACCTAAAACTGTGACAAGTGGAGCCATGGATAAGAGGAACTATTGTATGCATAATTCTTGACACTGGAATATGATACCCATTGAATTTGAGTTTTTTGGGAAAACTACATCTGCTCTTTAAGAACAAAAATGAGGAAAAGACCAGATAATTCAGGTGACTAGAAATGAGTTACAGTGGCTTTTGTTTTTTAGCCTGAATCTAGTGAAGCCAGAAACAGAAGTTATTTATACATAATCTCATCCAGTCTGGTATTTAGAAGAATAGATAAGCTATATTCCTATTGATCAGATGGAGAAATCAGAAAAAAAAATCCAACACCTTCAATAATTTACAGACTGACTTAAATTTCTGTTCACTTTTTTTTTCCTTTTTTGACAGGCAGAGCTAGACAGTGAGAGAGCAAGACAGAGAGAAAGGTCTTTCTTCTGTTGGTTCACTCCCCAACTGGCCGCTACGGCTGGCATGCTGTGCCGATCCGAAGCCAGGAGCCAGGTGCTTCTCCTGGTCTCCCATGGGGTGCAGGGCCCAAGCACCTGGGCCATCCTCCACTGCACTCCCGGGCCACAGCAGAGAGCTGGCCTGGAAGAGGGGCAACCGGGACAGAATCCGGTGCCCCGACCGGGACTAGAACCCGGTGTGCCGGCGCCGCAAGGCGGAGGATTAGCCTAGTGAGCAGCGGCGTCAGCCAAAGATTTATTTATTTATTTATTTGAAAGTCAGAGTTACACAGAGAGAGGAGAGGCAGAGAGAGGTCCTCCATCTGATGGTTCACTCCCAGATGGCTGCAACGGCTGGAGCTGTGTTGATCTGAAGCCAGGAGCCAGGAGCCCCTCCCGGTCTCCCACGTGGGTGCAGGAGCCCAAGGACTTGGGCCATCCTCCACTGCTTTCCCTGGGCCTTAGCAGAGAGCTGGACAGGAAGTGGAGCAGGTGAGTCTCGAACTGGCACCCACATGGGATGTCGGCGCTTCAGGCCAGGGCGTTAACCCACTGTGCCACAGTGTTGGCCCCCTGTTCACTTCTTAATGATGTTGCAAACTACAGGAAATAAAGTATTTAAGAATTTTTTTTCTGAAACAAATAACAGTATCAGTAGACATCTGCTGAGACTTCTCACTCAAAGGGTAGTCTGTGGACAAGCTGCATCACATTTGCCAAAATGCAGAATTTCAGACTTCACTCCAGACCAAATGAATATCAGTCTTCAGTTCAACAAGATCGCCAGGTATTCCCCATGTGCACGAAAGCTTGATAGATACCCCATTTTTTTTCTGGCATTGGAGATACCAAAAACATGTAATGCACGTCCTCTAATCATTTTCTAGACCAGGAAGGGAGGAACATACATAAAAGATACACTGTACAAGGAGCATATGCCATCCACAGGATGAGAGGCACAGAGAATTTATGGAAGCAGAATCTGAAGGAATACGAAAGTCACTCAAGGTTGGGGCATGGATGGTGTCTGAAAGGAAAGCCAATACCTGGAAAGCAAGAAAAAAATGGAGTATAGAATACTCACACCTCCTTTCCATAGAGTTGCTTTAAATATTTTATATATTTCACACACCCAGAGTTCTGAGGACGGTCCCTAGGCTGAGGGAAACTACATGGTCTGAACAACTTGATTATGGGAACATGAAAACAGCGCACTGATCAGCTAGCAAAGCTTGAGGAAATACTGGTGTGAGGAACTTCCGGAGAGCACACTGGTTCACTCTGGAATGCACAGCCTCCTGTGAATGAGGGCCTGCTGCTTCCCCAAACACTTGCGGCACTTTTTTTTCTTTTTTCTTTCTTTCTTTCTTTTTTTTTTTTTTTTTTTACAGTAGATGTGCTACATTTAGCTTTTATTTAAAATGTTGGGAAACTTCTCTTTGAAGCATTCTTGAAAGCAACTGTTTTGGAAAGCACAGACTTTACAATACGAATAGCCGATTCCTAAATTACTTGTCCTATCGTGTTTTCATTATAGTTGAAATCAGTGCTTTCAAAAGGAGAATTGTGCACATACGACACAGGTCCAAGGGTTACTGTTTTGCTATTTCATGTCACAAAATACAACTCGACACACAGGGGTGAAAGGGAAGCACGTGTGTGGATGGTTACATTTAGGGCCCCAAAGTCCTTCTCTTTGGCCTCGCAAGCGGTAGGATTGTCTCACGGAGATATAAATAAAATTTCTTACCAACATCCTGAGAACACCATGGCTCAGTAATATTTATGCCAACTGTAACTGATCCTGGACTCAAACTGGCACTGGTGTTAATGACTTTTACCTATTGATGGACTTGTAAGGTGACAGGCTCCTTTCATGTCCAAAAATGGTAATTTTCCAGTGTCTCTGGAAGGTTTAAAAATATTTTGCATCCATCTAGACACAAAGCCTACTGTCTTTAAATAATGGTACAGGGGCTGACACTTGAAACTGACAAGCAGCATGTGTGCATGAGGGAGATAAAGCTGGCACATGTTGCTGCCGCCTCCCGGGTCTGGAAATGCCAGCAGCTCCAGTTAGCCGCAGCGCCTCAGCCCCAGTGTACACTGCATTAGGGAAACTCGAGCCCCTCTTTCTGACCCCGAGGGACACAGAGCTGGTTGGAATATGATTATTGTTTAAAGACATTCAGAACAAGGGACGCCTCTTTATGAATGCAAAGAAACTGGAAAGAACAAGAAGAGCTAAAAGGTTAAGCAATGAGCTCCTAAAGGAAACAGTATCATTTGGTTAAAAAACATAGTTAGTGCAAGTAAAGAGGAGTAAAAGAATCATTATGGAGGAATTAACAAGAAGGAAAACAAAGGGATTGAAAGCTAAACTTTTTGTGAGAATCATTCAGACTAACATACTAGAAAACAGTGAGACAAAGGAGGCTGATATAAGAAACAGGAAAATAAAGAAGTGTTAAGGAATGGAGAAATAAGCCTGTTAAGGATGGGGAAAGGAAACCAGTTAAATGTTAAAATTAAAAAAAAAAGGAAGAGAAGAAAACAGAAAGGGTACATTATAGAAGAGTTATCAGGACTTGTCAGTCCCTGTGGGGGCCAAGGTGGCACTCATGGGATGAAAGGCAGGGGACAACATGGTGGAGGCAGGAGCAGAGAGGGGGCCACAGTCCTTAGCCATAATAGGAGAAGTGAATCCCAGAGGAACAGGTAAAGCTAAAATGAAACTCAAAACTGTAAGGGGAGAGCTAGAGAAGTGCCAAATCCAAAAGGATACAGAGGTGAGGGTCTTCAAAGACGGAAAAGTCCATGGGTGACAGTTTCATGATGGATTTAATTTTCTAAAAGATTTTTTTAAAGCCTCTTTAGCCTCATCTTCTTTTTTTTTTTTAACTTTTATTTAATAAATATAAATTTCCAAGTACAGCTTTTGGATTGCAGTGGCTTTTTCTCCCTCATAACTTGCTTCCCACCCACAACCATCCCATCTCCCGCTTCCTCTCCCATCCCATTCATATCAAGATTTATTTTCAATTCTCTTTATATACAGAAGATCAATTTAGTATATATTAAGTAAATATTTCAACAGTTTGCACCCTCACAGAAACACAAAGTGTAAAGTACTGTTTGAGTACTAGTTATAGCATTAATTCATATAGTACAATACATTAAGGACAGAGATCCTACATGGGAAGTAAGTGCACAGTGACTCCTGTTGTTGATTTAACAATTGACACTCTTGTTTATGGCGTCAGTAATCACCCTAGGCTATTGTCATGAGTTGCCAAGGCAATGGAGGCCTTTTGAGTTGGCCAACTCTGATCTTATTTAGACAAGGTCATAGTCAAAGTGGAAGTTCTCTCCTCCCTCCAGAGAAAGGTACCCTCTTCTTTGATGGCCCGTTCTTTCCCCTGGGATCTCACTCACAGAGATCTTTCATTTAGGTGTTTTTTGTTTTGTTTTGTTTTGTTTTGTTTTGTTTTTGCCAGAGTGTCTCGGCTTTCCATGCTTGAAATACTCTCATGGGCTTTTTAGCCAGATCCAAATGCCTTCAGGGCTGATTCAGATAGCCTCATCTTCTTCATCTTGAAGACAGGCACCAGAAAACATAGCTTGAGGGGGACTGAGGATTACAGCAAATGGCTATAAAGCTGCTGGGTCAGTCACTGGACACAGCAGTCACATGAACAGTCCACAAGATGATAGTTGAGCAATGCAAAATGGACGTGGAATTCATTTATTTCCCTAACATTCTTTTCAGAAATATCTATTGAATATCTGCTATGTACCAGTTATCTTCTGAATATTACCAGTGGACAAACAAAAATTCTTTGTTTCCTGGAGTTTGCAGGTTAGTGGGAAAAACAAAAAAATAAATACAGGGGAGGATTTTTTAATCTAGCAGTTAAAACACAGGTCAAGAGGCCCACAACCCACATCTCATGACATAGGTTTGACTCCTCGTTTTGGCTTCTGTCTCTATCTTCCTGCTAATGCAGACTCTAGAAGGCAGTGGGGATGGCTCAAATACTTGGCCTCCTGCCATCCATGTGGAGGACCTGATTGAGTTCAGGCTCCCAACTGTTGAGGGCATTTAGAAGTGAACCAGTGGATGGAAACCCTTTCATCCTCTGCCTCTCAAATAAATACAATTAAATTTTTGAAAACCTGAGTGTGTTCAATACGTACATGGCACAGTATTTTTAGAAGCTAAAACTTGCTGGAAGAGAATGTAAACCAAAATAGGGTAGTATAAACAACTGAGGATGTCAGGGTGTTGCCACTGTAAATGGGACAAGCACAGCTCTTTCAGAATGAGACCTTCAAGCACAAGTAACTACTATGGCACAAATAACTGAGGTCGCTATGTAGCAATTTGAATTTCTGCAAATGAATTATGATGGTATTTTGTTGTTACTAAAAACCTTAAGAAAAGCTAAATTTATGGTTACAAATTTTATCTTAAAGTGTTCTCACAACTATACTACATTCTCCTTGCCAGGGAACAGTGTTCATTTGAAGTAAAACCACTTTTTATTTGACCTTGTAGCAGCAGCACTGGTGAAAGCCATGTTCACAGTCATTCTTCAGAGAGGCTTCCTTCTAGAAGCACTCCCCCACCATCTCTCTCAGTACTTCCTTAGTCTCCACAGCACTTATCTTACTTAATTCTTGTGTCTCCCTACTAAAACAAAACCTTTGTGAGATAAGGGAATTTTGTCTGATTCTTTGTCTCCCTCACTGCAGAATCCTCAAGACCTAGCACTGTAGGACAGATGACAAATGCTTGGTACATGGTTGAGTAAATGAAAGCAATTATCAATTATGAATTATTTTAAGAAAGGAACTACAATTTGGAAAATCATCAGGAGAGTTTCACATTTTCTAAAGTCTTGGAAATCAGAGATTTCATTGCAGCTCTTTACTTACGTAAAACTCTGAAGATTTGTGATCTGCAGTAAATGTGTGACGCTGGTGGGAAGAAACCACTTAGAATGCACCCTAGTGAACTGCTCAGCTTCTGCGAGAACATGAGCTCATCTGTATGGAGCAAGTTACATCCCTCAGTGGAATGAAAACTGGAGATTGGAGGCCTCTGGATGTAGCCCTCTTTCATAGAGACTTTGATATAAAATGCTCCTTCTTAATCTGACAGTGTATAGAGGCAGTGTGGTAGAGTGATCAGGGTACAGAAAGAGTTCAGGAGATCCGTGAGGATTTGTCTGAAGCTCTGTGAGTGACCTGGACGACTTACTGCATGTTTTCATGCTTCAGTGTCCTCAAAGCTAAAGTATGGTGATAGCACTATCAGTAAATAATGGTACCTATATCTCACCAAATTATTGCTGGGACCAAATGAGATAGGTTATATTTAGCTGTTTTATACATTAAAAATAGTTTGGAAAAATATATTACTTCTCAAAATAAAAATGATGGTTAATATTAAGAAAGTTCCAGGTTTGTTCAGTACCTGGAACTCATATTAATATTTAATTGTGAAATTCTGGGTTAATTAATATTTCTGATCTGTATTTAGCTCTAGCATCATAACTAAAAAATTTTACATTACTTAAAAACTATACATATGTCTTCTTGGATATCAACATTCTTTAAAATAAAACCATGACAAAAGCAACAACATGCCTCAAAATCCAACATTTATTTGGCACAAGGATAGACATATAGATAAATAGAATTGAGAGCCCAGAAATGACCTATATCTACAAGCATGAGGACACTTCAAAGAGTTTGTGTAAAACTGAATTAAAAGATATCTTATTTTGGTGCAAGAAACTTTGAAATCCATGCATAGAAGTCATCTTGAAAAAGTTCATGGAGGAATGGGCATTTGGTGCAGCAGCTGAAGCCACTGGTTGGGACACCTGCATCCCACATTGGAGTGACCAGTTCAGGTCTCACCTACTCTGGTTCCAATACAGCTTCCTGCTACAGGAGTAAGGAACATTCAGCAGGCGGAATTTATGTATGGTAGGACTTGAAATTCAATAAATCTACAGCAGACTAATTTTTAAATTGCTAATTTTATCTGCCCCATGAATGATGCTAAAAATATCCAAACAGCCCTTTGCAAAAAAAAAACGGTTCTCCACCCCTGATCTGGTATGGGGAGGTAGCATGTGAGATAGCAGAATACTTAGGTCTCCCCATCCACAGGGGAGACAGACATGGAATTCCAGGCTCCTGGCTATAATGAGCATTTGAGGAGTGAATCAGCCAATGGAAGATGTCTCTTTTTCTGCCTATCTTTCAAATAACATGAAAATAAATAAATTTTTTATAATTTATGAAAAATAAGTAGTTTTAAAGCTATACATACAGTTTAAAAATTTGCATCAAAATAAACTTTCTCTTTTACAGATTTATTTGTTCATATGAAGGGCAGAATTACAGAGGCTGAGGTAGAAGCATAAAGAGAGAGATCTTCCATCCACTGGTTCACTCCTTAAATGGCTGCAATGGCCAGAGCCAGGCTGATCCGAAGCCAGGAGCCAGGAGCCAGGAGCTTCTTCCAGGTCTCCCACGTGGGTTCAGGGGCCCAAGCACTTGGACCATCTTCCACTGCTTTCCCAGTTCATAACAGAGAACTGGATTGGAAGTGGAGCAGCCAGGACTTGGACCAGCACCCATATGGGATGCTGGCACTGCAGGTGGCAGTTTTACCCGTTACTCCACAGCACTGACCCCAAAATAAACTTTTAAAAACTTTATTTATTTATTTGAAAGTCAGAGTTACACAGAGAGAGGAAGAGACAGAGAGAGTGAGAGGGATCTTCCATCCGCTTGTTGACTCTGCAAATGGCTGCAGCACAAGGGGCTAGGCCAGGCGAAAGCCAGGAGCCAGGAGACTCCGCCTGATCTCCCACATGGGTGCAGGGGCCCAAGCACTTGGTCCATCTTCCACTGCTTTCTCAGGCGTATTAACAGGGAGCTGTATTGGAAGTGGAGCAGCTGGATCTCAAACTGGTGCCTATAGGGATGCTGGTGTTGTAGGTGGCAGCTTTACCCTCTATGCCATAACACCAGTCCCCCAAGATAAACTTTATTTTCCATGAACCTTTTTTTTTTCTTAAGATTTATTTATTTGGAAGGCAGAGATAACAGAAAGAGGGAGAAGTTACAGAGAGAAGGGTCTTCCATCTGCTACAACAGCCAAGACTGGGCCAGGCTGAAGCCAGGAGCTTCCTCCAGGTCTCACATGCAGGTGGCTTAGGCCATCCTCTGCTGCTTTCCTAGGCACATTAACAGGAGTTGGATTAGAAGTGGAGCAGCTGGGACTTGAACCTGTGCCCATATGATATGTAAGCGTCGCAGGCCATGGCTCAGTATCCTGCACCACTACACCAGCCCCAATCCATAAACTTTGAAAGCGAAGTACCCTTACATATCAACTGATTTTTTTTTTTTTTATTTGACAGGTAGAGTTATAGACAATGAGAGAGAGAGACAGAGAGAAAGGTCTTCCTTCCATTGGTTCACTCCCCAAATGGCTGCCACAACTGGCGCTGTGCCGATCTGAAGGCAGGAGCCAGGTGCTTCTTCCTGGTCTCCCATGCGGGTGCAGGGGCCCAAGCACTTGGGCCATCCTCCACTACCCTCCCGGGCCACAGCAGAGAGCTAGACTGGAAGAGGAGCAACCGGCACCCAAATGGGATGCTGGCGCTGCAGGCGGAGGATTAACCAAGTGAGCCAAGGCAGTGACCCTATCAACTGATTTTTGACGAGTGCCAGGACCATCCAATGGGGACGAGAAAATAATTTTTTTTTAAAGATTTATTTATTTATTTGAAAGGCAGAGTTGCACTGAGAGAGAAGGAGAGGTAGAGAGAGAGGGGTCTTCCATCTGCTGGTGTACTCCCCAATTGGCCGAGTCTGGGCCAATCAGAAGCCAGAAGCCAGGAGCTTCCTCAGGGTCTCCTATGCGGGTGCAGGGGCCCAAGGACTTCTACTACTTTCCCAGGCCATAGCAGAGAGCTGCATCGGAAGTGGAGCAGCCAAGACACGAACCGGCACCCATATGAGATGCCAGCACTGTAGGCGGCGGCTTTACCCACTACACCACAGCGCCAGCCCCGAGAAAATAATTTTCAACAAATTATGTGACGATATCAGGATAGGCACATGCAAGACAATGAAGTTCCATCTTTACTTACAGTATATACAAACATTACTCAAAATGGATGAAAAGTCTAAAAGAACAACTAAAACTAAAACTCTTAGAAGACAGCATAGATATAAAGCCTCATTATCTTGAATTAGGCAAAGGATTCTTAGATACGACAACAAAAGCACAAACAACAAAAGAAAAAATATACAGTTTAGACTGCATTAAAATTAAAAACTTTTGTTCTTCAAAGATTAGTACCAAGATGAAAAGACAACTCACAGAATGAGAGGAATTATTTGTAAATCACATATCTTACAAGAGAGTTGTTTTAGAACATATAAAGAACTCTTAAAATCAAAAATAAAAAGAAAATGATCCAATAAAAAATGGAAAAAGGAACTGAATAGATATGGAAGATACACAAATGTCCAATAAGCACATGAGGAGATATTTGATATCATTAGCAATAGGCACACACAAAATCAAAACCACAATGAAATATCCCTTCAGACCCAATTGGATGGCTTGAATAAAAAACTCAGACACTACTGGTGAGGATTGGAAAAACCGTGAAACACTGCTAGTGGTAATGCAAAATGGTGTCAACACTTCGGGAAGCAGCCTGGTAGTCCTCAAGTGATTATTTATTTATATATTTTTAAAGCTTTTATTTAATGAATGCAAATTTCATAGGCACAACTTTAGGAATATAGTGGTTCTTCTCCCCATACCGACTCTCCCACCCCCACTCCCATCCCAGGGCCTACTCTCTATCTCATCCTATTCTTCATTAAGATTCATTTTAATTAACTTTATATACATCAGACCAACTCCATACTAAGTAAAGATTTCAACAGTTTGCATGTACACGCACACACAAAGTATAACATATTGTTTGAGAACAAGTTTCACAGTCCTCAGATGATTAAACAGTTACCATTTGACCCAGAAATATTATTCCAAGAGAACTGAAACAGTATGTCCCTGCCAAAAATTTGTGCACAGTATTTATAAGAACATTATTTATGATAGTTGGAATGTAGAAAAAGCCAAATCTCCATCATCTGATGAATGGGTGAACAGAATGTAGTGTATGCACACAATGGAATATTATTTGGAATAATAATTAAAGGAATAAGTACTGAATATATGAGGGTACATCAAAGTTCACGGAAAATGAGTATTATGGAAAAACAATGCATGGAGTTTGAAATTTGTTTCGCACCACTATAAACTTTTACTTTTTTTTTTTTTTAAGTATTCTAGTCTGCAATCAAAACAAAATATATAAAAGAACATCTTTTTTTTTTTTTTTAACTACCTAGATAGGCCACCTTGTAAATTAATTCAGGGTTTTTTAAAAAAAGGAAGACAGGAAGAAAATCTTTGCGTAAATTTTTTAAACTTGAGCGAGAGGGCTTCAAAAGTTTGTGGGAAAATATGTATTATATATATGTATTATGAAAAAACTATGCATGGATTTTAAATTTCTGTACCAAAATGAAATTATTCTTTAATTCCACTTTTTTGCAAGCTTTTTGAAATACTCTCATAAAATGCAATGAAAAATGATAATAAATGTTAAAATGGCTTAAAGTTAAATATGTTCAAATCGTATTATGTCTGTCCTTTATTTCTCAAGATGATGCTACTGGGGCTGGCACTGTGGCGTTGTAGATAAAGGTGCCACCTGTGGCTCTGGCATCACCTATGGGTGCTGGTTCGAGTCCTGGGTGTTTCACTTCTGATCCAGCTCCCTGCTGATATGCCTGGGAAAGGCAGAGGATGGTACAAGTGCTTGGGCCCCTGCTTCCATGTGGGAGACCCAGAAGAAACTCCTGGCTCCTGGCATTGGATTGACCCAGCTCCAGCCACTGCAGCCATTTGGGGAGTGAACCAACAAACGGAAGACCTCTTTCTTTTTGTCTCTACCTCTCTCTCTGAAACTCTGTCTTTAAATAAACAAAATATATCTTAAAGAAAACAGCAACTTAAAAAAAAAAGAAATTAAAGTTTTGAGAAGACACCTAACTTGACCAGGACCAAAGCTACTGGATGTTGGAGGTAAGGTATAAATTTAGACAGAGAAAGAACCCAGGGTCCTAACCACCTTGTTGTATTTCTTGGTTCCTGTTGCCAACAAGTAATAAAAATCATGTACCACATTTTGCAAAGCTGCAAATTTAAAACTACACATTAAACCTCCAAGTCCTACAAAGGGAAAAGGAAAAAGTATAATTCATCAAAAGTGCTAACAGCTTTATTTTACTTGGCAGAAACAAAACAAAACATAGCTTTAGAGTTGGGAAGAATATCATAATTCAACCAATTTAAGGAAAACTTGGTATAAATGATTATGAATCATGAAAGTGAGAACTTTGGCCTTTCTCAAAGAGTCACAAAATAAAGGACATGCAATAATGATGCATTTTCCACCATTATGGTTAATGTAGACCCTACTAGTTAACTCGTTAGTCATTATTCACTTACTCTTCAGCAATTTTTCACTTCAGCCAACAGCTATCTAGTGAGTGGCCAGTGTTGTGGCACAGCCAGTTGTGCCATTGCTTGCTGTGCCAGCGTCCCATATTGGAGCACCTGGCTGCCCCTCCACTTCCAAGCTGGTTCCCTATTACTGCATCTGGGAAGGCGACAGATTGGTCTGCCAAGCCCTGACTGTTGCAGGCATTTGAGGAGTAAACCACCAGATAGAAGACATCTCTCTTTCTCTGTCATCCTGCCTTTCAAATAAATAAATAATCTTTTTAAAAAACACTTAAAACAAATTGTATATAGTAAGCCCAAATGTATTCTGATGTTTTGACTTCAGGTCTTCCCTCCCAAGATCAGCCACCTCTTAAAGAGAGTGAAATACTCACCTGTGAGTTTGCCTTTCATAGTCTATCCACTCCTACCTCCTTTATCAGTTCCTTACACTCTGGGTCAATATTCCCCTCCAGACACCAGCCAACCTGGACCAGGTTCCTACAACCCAGAGCCTCCTGCAATTATTCAAGCAGACAATCCTAAATCTGGCTGCCCTACATCACCCATTCCTTCTCACAGAAACAACAAAAAAGCTCTTGCCTACAGTTTTCCCTTACTTCTCTATTTTTCTGATCATTGCTGGTACTTCTCTGCATGGCCCTGCATGGTATAGCATGCCCTCCCCTCTTGAGAACTGCAAATATCTTTTCAATGGTACTGGTCTCCTGATCTGTT
Organism: Sylvilagus floridanus; assembly: GCA_949820135.1. Lineage (NCBI taxonomy): Eukaryota > Metazoa > Chordata > Mammalia > Lagomorpha > Leporidae > Sylvilagus > Sylvilagus floridanus. The sequence goes on from OX463225.1 coordinate 130,615,389, forward strand.
GGCTTCACCATCCAAAATGATAATAAAATCTGCATTTTAGGACTGAGATGTAGTAAGTGCTTCTACATAGATAGAAATATCAAGTAGATCCTTGACTGCTTTGCTGAGAAGTTTTCACTACTACAAAATTGGAAATGACAGAACAGTTTTAAGCAAGGTCATAACATAATCAGATTTACATTTTTAAAAGATTACTTAGGGAGGCCTGGATTGTGAAGTACTAGGTTAAGACACGCCTGGGATGCCTGCATGCCATATAAGCATGGATTCAAGGCTCAGCTCGCTCCTCTGCTTCTAATCCAGCACCCTGATAAAGTGCCTGGGAAACCAGTGGGACCTAGCCCAAGTCTTTGGGCCTGTGCACCCCCATGGATGATTTGGATGGAGTCCCAGATTCCTGGCTTCAGCCTGGACCAGCGCTTGCTATTGTAGCAGTTTTGGGGAGTGAACCAGTGGATGGAAGATCTCTCTTTGTCTCTCTCTCTCTGTAACTTTGCCCTTCAAATAAATAAATAAATATCTTTAAAAAATTACTTAGGCAGCAGAGTGGTTGCAGATTTGGAGGAAGGTAATTGTCAGGAGACACATGAGGCTATGGTATAAATCAGGAAGTGCTGAAAATCTTAATTAAGGTTGAGACACTGCAGATGGACAGCAAAAAACACAAGTGAGGAGGTATCTTAAAAGACCTGACTGGCTATGAAGAGTAGGGGACAGGCAAGAGTTAAGACAGGTCTCAAGTTTCTGGCCTCACTAAATCTGTGGAGAGTACTGCTTTCATGAGAATAAATAAAAGAAGCAGAGAAGCAAGTCCACAAAGAAAATGAGGTCTGGGGCTGGCTTGTGGCAGTGTGTTAAGATGCCACATGCAACATTGGCATCCCATATTTAGAGTGCTGGTTGGAGTACCAGCTGCTCTGCTTCTGATCCAGCTCCCTGCTAATGTGTCTAGAAAAACAGCATATGATAGTCCAAGTGCTTAGGTGCCTACCACATGTGTGGGAGACTTGGATGAAGTTCCTGGCTCCTGGCTTTGTCCTGGCCTAGCCCTGGCCATTGCAGCTATTCGGGGAGTGAAACAATGAATGACAGAGGCTTTCTCCCAACCACGCTCCCCAACCCCTCCCCAGTCATCTTGTCTTACAAATAAATAAACATTTTTTTGTTCTTTTAATGGGGTCTGTTTGACATGATATGGATTTGGAAGACTGGTAGGGCTGCTGTCTCAGAAACACCAATAGTCATTTAAAGCCACGGATCTGGTACTTCAGATCCTGAATTGGAAACACAGACTTGAGAGCTACCAGCATACTGGTGGCTTGCTACAGCCATGAAGGTGGATAGAAGGTGGATAGAATTACCAAAGAAGGTCACGCGGGAAAATATAAAAGTGTTGAAAACAGAATTCCAGGGAAGACCACAATGTAAAAAGTGGGTAGGGGAGTGTGCTGGCAAAGGAAACAGAAGAGGTAGAACTGGAGAGCTTCACTGTCCTCATCATAAACAGGCAGATATCTGTTCAGGATTGATTATGTTTCATACTCTACACCAAGTGTTCTCCATGCATTTCTCATTTACTGCACTTGACACAGGTTTATAAAGGTTACATAAGGCCTGTGAAAATAAAAGGGAAAGTATCATTGAAGGAGTTTTTCAAAATGCAGTCAAGAGGCCATTAAAGGAACAGGACTTATGCAGGATTCAAGCTGCTGCCTAGGACCCTGAACTCTGGTCACATCCAGTCTTTGACCACAGGCATCCAGAAAAACCAGAATGACTGGGCAATTACATTGTGCCCACTGGCTTAAGATATGTATCAAGAGGCCACTGGACTCTTGTTTTACCGACATTTTCATTCTGATTATAATTTTTTCTTTATCTCTATGAGTCTCGTAACCTTGCTTCCTTCTCATCCTTTGGCATCCTATAAGCTCCCACATTTCAGGGCCAACCGCACCTGTCTCTAAATTGCTATTCCCTAAATCCCAAATAAAGTGCTTCTGACTGTTGGAGTTTCTGAGTTTGGATTGATCGGTGCCCTTTCACAATCTTTCTAAAACATTACTTCTTAAATTGTTATGATGCCTTGGTATTGGCTACCTCTCCTTCCAAATTGTTACCCAATCCACCCTACATGTTGACACACACCTCTTAATTTGATCATATGACGGTGCTATTTTGACAGCAGCCTCTACACTTTTTCGTGTTTACTAAATAACAAAATTCTCAGACTGGCATTCCTTACAATATCAATATCTTGCTAGGTGTCTCTCTAGCTGTATTGCCTATTATTTGACTTGATTTAAGGCTTTAAAATAAATTACTCTGTGTCTACATGACATTGCTTCTTGTTTGAAAGTGCAGATGCTCATTTCAGCAGACAGAATTTTTATTTTTCAGAAATAAGTTATCTGCATCCAGACTAGGAGCAACTCCATAGGAGTAGTCATTCCACTTTCAGAGGCACAGAACACTGCCCACAGGTTCCTGCCCACAACACCAAAACAGTTCATGCAGCCAAACCTCAATGAAGACAGTGTTTGCTCTTCCAACAGCGTAACAACATCACAGGCATCATACAAGCTGACAGCTGACAACCGACAACTGCTGGACAGCTTATAGAAACTCTACCTTTTCTTCAGGGTTCACATTCACTTCACTCTAGCCACACTGGCTTCTTGGCTTCTTCCAACACACCAGGCTTACTAAAGCTTTGGAATTTGTTGTTCTCTCCATGTGGATTAGAAATTGACTCTCATCCTCACTTCCTTCAAGTCTGCACCTAACGTGACTCTAGCAGTGTAGCCTTCCATGCCTGTTCCATTTAAAAACTAAAACCTCCCTTCTTTCCTGGAAAACTCTATTTTCCTTTCTTGTTTCATTTTCCCATAGCACTTAACAGCATTCTGCCTACATACTACATATTTTATTTATTCTGCTCATAATCTGTTTTCCTCCACTAGAATGAAACTGTCATGAGGGCAAGGTTTATTGTTTGCTCTGTTCACTGCTGCATCTCCAGTATCTGGAATTTACTAGGTAATAGATCCCCACAAAATAACTGTTGAATGAATGAATTAATCCAAATATCTATATGGAGGGGGCAGATATTGGGAGAACAAACATGAAGAATGGGCACAAATCTTACAGAGAGGTATTTCAGAGGTCTGACACAGAGGGTAGGGAAGATCAATGACAGGAAAAGTAACAAAGAGGAAAAACTGCCTTCTAAACTCCAGAGATCCTTATTTGACCTGTATAGTAGGGATTCCTCTAGGACAGGGGGTCTTTTTTTTTTTAAAGCTTTATTTATTTATTTATTTGAAAGTCTGAGTTACACAGAAAGAGAAGGAGAGGAAGAGAGAGAGAGAGAGAGAGAGAGAGAGAGAGAGAGAGAGAAAGCTTCTTCACTGGTTCACGCTCCAGTTGGCCTCAATGGCTGGAGCTGGGAGCCAGGAGCTTCTTCCAGGTCTCCCCTGCAGGTGCAGGGGCCCAAGGACTTGGACCATCTTCTACTGCTTCCCAGGCCATAGCAGAGAGCTGGATTGGAAGAGGAGCAGCCGGGACTCGAACTGGTGTCCATAAGGGATGCCGGTGCTGCAGGCAGTGGCTTTACCCGCTATGCCACATTGCTGGCCCCGGACAAGGGTTCTTAATTTGGTCTTGGGCCAAGGACCTGTTATAAAGCCTACAGACCTTTTTTCAGAACAATTTATTTAAATACATAAAACATATAGGACTATCAAAGAACCTAATTACTTTAAAGTATAATCATTAAAATATTTTATGATATTCTTGTGATGTGAGTAATATGATATGGATATTTATTAAGATACCAATTAATTTAATAAGTCCTATAATTTTTTTTACAGGCAGAGTGGATAGTGAGAGAGAGACAGAGAGAAAGGTCTTCCTTTCGCTGTTGGTTCACCCTCCAATGGCCGCTGCTGCCAGCATACTGCAGCCAGCACAGTGAGCTGATCTGAAGGCAGGAGCCAGGTGCTTCTCCTGGTCTCCCATGGGGTGCAGGGCCCAAGCACTTAGGCCATCCTCCACTGCATTCCCTGGCCACAGCAGAGAGCTGGCCTGGAAGAGGGGCAACCGGGACAGAATCCAGTGCCCCAACCGGGACTAGAACCCGGTGTGCCGGCGCCACAAGGTAAAGGATTAGCCTATTGAGCCGCGGCGCCGGCCAAGTCCTATAATTTTAAGGTCGCAATGACTATAAATGATATTTTAAGATTTCCATGACAACTGTAGTGCAATATCAAAATGTCTGTAAGTGTTACTGGTTGCATAGTCAAAGCAAAGTTTGTTGCTTATATTCATGGAAATTCTAATCTTCAGTTAGATATTAATGAAAATAAATATTTTATCTTTTCTTAATTTGAAAGGCCCTTTTATTATTATTTTTATTTTTTAAAAAGATTATTTATCTGAAAGCAGAGTGAGTGAGAGAGGGAGAGAGAGAGAGAAGAGAGAGAGAGAGAATATCTTCCATCTGCCAGTTCATTCCCCAAATGCCCAAAATGGCCACAGCTAGGCCAGTTCAAAGCCAGGAGCCTGAAGCTCTATCTGGGTCTCCCATGTGGGTACAGGAACCCATGTACCTGGGCCATTTCCTGTTACTTTCCCAGGAGAATTTGCAAGGAGTCGGATCAGAAGTGGAGCAACTGGGACCTGAACTGGTACCCATATGGAATGCCAGCATATTAGGCTATGGCTTAATCTGCTGCACCACAACACTGGCCCCGAGACCCCTGAATTCTAATCCTCTAAACTTTAGGGATCTATGGACAGCAGGATAAGAAGAACTGCTCTAGGATCAGTCTCAGCTGAATTTAAGAGAGGAGACAGAATTAACTGCTTTTTCATTTTACTAGCAGGAGGAGGAGAAGAGAAAGGAACAAACAAAAAGTAATTTCTCCAAACTCCTATAACTACTGGCAATAGGACTCAAAATTGTAAGGACTGTGAGTTTTAATGTATCAGGTAAGTTTCAACAACAGGACAGAGATGAACTCTGTAAGACGGATGAGACATTCAAAAGCAAGAAAGCACAGAAGCCTCCGCATCAGGGCAAAGATAGGCTTTGGGGGGAAGTTAGGGGTTGAGAAGATAAAATTTTGAAGTACAAATTCATGTATTCCTCTTTATCTTTTTCTTTTCCTTAAAAAGTAAAAGCTATGTTTCAAAATTCTTTATGTTCTCATCAAGTTCCTGCAGGGAGCTTAGCAAGAATTATGGTTAGAAATTTCTTTTAAGCTGGTTGTCATCTCTAACTTTTGGGAAGAATATTGGAAAGATACTTAATACCAGATGTCCGTTTTGGAGATTCACAATGTATGTTAGCATTTGAAACATTCTAGAGTTCTACAGTAGAGAAATTTGCTTAAATTCATTAATCCCAGTATTCCTTAACCTTATTTGATAATAAATTTTTCTCATTTAATACATTTGCCTATTATGGCAGTAAGATTTTATTGCGATTACTGACTACAGAATTATTTTCTTCTGTCAGCACATACATCTGGCTCAGGGAAAGTGTGTTGTGCACCTTTTCATTGCCAGTGTCTAAGAATGCCAGGCACTCTGCAGGTTTGTAAATGTTTGGTTGGCTGGTGGTTGGATGGGATGGCTGGTGGGTTGGTTGGCTAAATGAATGAATACATCAGAGAGATAGAGAAAAGTTGAAGGTCCAATTTGTTGTTCATTTTACTTCTCAACATATAAAGACATTTAGAAGTCTTTAGAAATGAGGTTAATATGGGGCCAGTACTGTGGCATGGCAGGTACCGGTTTGTACCTCCATTGTACCATGTGTACCGTTTTGTATCTCCACTGCTCCACTTCCCATCCAGATCAGTGATGGCCTGGGAAAAGCACAAGAGGATGCCCTGGGTGTTTGGACCCCTGTCACCCACGTGGGAGACTAGGAAGAGGCTCCCTGTTCCTGGCTTTGGCCTGGCTCAGCAGTGGCAGTTGCGGACAGCTGGGGAATGAATCAGTAGATGGAAGATGTTTGTCTTTCCCTCTCTTTCTGTAAAACTTACTTTTAAATAAATAAATAAATACTCTTTAAAAAAACAAAAGAAAAAAAAAGAAATGAGGTTAATAGTTTAACTTCCCACTGGAAGTCTACAATATATTTGAATAAAAATAATAGTGACTCACTGAAGAAAGGAAAAGTTTATTTCTACTCTAACAAATTCTGTAGCTCTGAAGCTAGAGATCATGGCATTAATGATTAAAACATTTCATTTGCATTTTATGCAGTATTAAACATAAGCTTCACAATTCCCAGAAGTAACTTACGCTAAGTAACAGGAAGGCTTAAAGGCTCAAACTTTGATGGTTCCAAGTAGTTCCTACATGTAACCCTTGAGTGTTGGGATCACATTTTATAGAAGATAAAGTAATAAAAGTATATCTATACATTTATAGTTTTGGAAAAAACATATATTCGCTTCATTTCAATCCTGTAAGCTTTTAAGAATGTGTTTTTATAATCCATCTGTTTTTGGATTCTAATCAAATAATTCCACCCACTTTTGAATCTCCAAAGCAGAACTAATAAGAAAGTAACATTTAATGGTGCCAGAAGGATGAAATATAGCATTTTTGTTTTTATAAAACTTGAGTTAAAAAATAACTTTACAAAATTAAAATTAACACTGGTGGAGCTGAATAAGAGATCATTATTTTCAAGCTACTATTTTCCTTAAGAACAAAACAAAAAGAATATCTTCAAAAATTTTTCTATCAAAGTTCCAAATTTAATGTAAGGTGAAAGTGCTTTAGAAACAAAGTCTAAAATCAAGGTTAAATACATTTTTACTACTTATAAGTCCTTTTTTTGAGATTTAGAGCCACTTATATATAACACCTCTACTGTTTTAGTATTTGACAAATATTTAATATTTAACTAATATTTAAAACACTATAGCAGGAAAAGCACTCAAAAATAAATAATGCTAAACAGTCTTTTTTTTAAAAAATCACTGATTCTGTATCTGTTCCAAAATACAATAATCATTTTCATCAAGAATTTTTTCATCTATAGTAGATAAATTATCTAGCTACTGATGTCCACACCAAATTATCCACCAGTTTTATCAGCTCTGCTAACATATATATTTAAAAACCTTTCACTATTATTACCTAAGTCCAGGGTCCCACAATGTCTAGTCAAAATTGCTCTCTTCTAACCAGTTGTGAATACATAATCCTTACGCTCTTCACAGACCAAATTTGATCATAAGAATCCCAAATTTAAACTTTTCATGGCACTTCCCTATGCACTCAAAATAAACACAAAATAGTCAATATGGCCACCGCACTTCATTTGCCCTGAAGGCTATTCTCCTCTTTGCATTCTAAACTAGAGCTAATTTAGACTTCTTTGCATTCACAGATTCTCTATCAATAGCTAAATCATCCCACAATTTAAGGCCTCCACACAATACTATTTTCTACCCTTCAGGTTTTAGAACAAATGAGAATTTTTCAGAGATCCGATCACATAATGTCCGATCACATAATGTAAGCTAGAGTCTCCTATTATAAGCTCTTGCACAATAATCAGACTTCTAAAAAAATTGTATTTAAGTTATATGAGTTTCATGTATTTCATATATACAGATTTAGGAACATAGTGACACTTTCCACCCTTGCCGCCCATGCTCTAATCCTTCTTCCTCCTCCTTCTCCCATCCCCACTCTTAATTTTTACAAAGATCTATCTTTAGTTTACCTAATGATTGTATAGTTAATCATACACTAATGGTTCAAAAAATAGTATGAGGAAGCCTGTGCTTTTGGGGTCTTTTCCAAGAAGTCTTTGCCTATGCCAATGTCTTGCAGTTTCCCAAATGTTCTGTACTGATTTGATGGTATCTGGTTGTAGATTTAGGTCTTTGATCCATTTTGATTGAATTTTGTGTAAAGTGTAAAGTATGGGTCTAGTTTCATACTTCTGCACATGGAGATGCAGTTTCCTCAGCTCCATTTGCTAAAGAGACTGTTCTTGCTCCAGCGATTGATTTAGCTCCTTTGTCAAAAGATAAGTTGGTTGTAGATGCATGGCTTGATTTCTAGAGTTTCTATTCTGTTCCATTGGCCTATAAATCCGTTTATGTGCCAGTATCAGGATGTTTTGATGGTAGCTTCCCTGTAGTATGTGATGCCTCTGGCTTTGTTTTTGTTGTATAAGATTGCTTTAGCTATTCAGGGTCTCTTTGTCTTTCCATATAAATTTTAGCATCATTTTTTTCTCTATCTGTGAAGAATGTCATTGGTATTTTGCTAGAGATCACATTGAATCTGTAAATTGCTTTTGGTAGTGTGGACATTTTGATGATATTTGATTCTTCCATTCCATGAACATGGAAGACTTTTTCATTTTTTAACATCTTCTTCTATTTCTTTCTTTAGTGTTTTGTAATTTTCATCATGGATATCCTTGACATCCTTGGTTAAATTTATTCCCAGGTATTTAATTCTTTTGGGAGCTATTGTGAATGGGACTGATCTTAGAAGTTCTTCCTTAGCCATGACATTGTCTGTGTATACAAAAACTACTGATTTTTGTGTGTTGATTTTATATCCTGCCACTTTACCAAACAGTGTTATGAGTTTCAATAGCCTCTCAGTGGAGTGTTTTGGATCCCCTATATATAGAATCATGTCATTTGCAAATAGGAATAGTTTGATTTCCTCCTTTTCAGTTTGTATCCCTTTGATTTTTTTTCTTGCTCAAAGGCTCTGGCTAAAACTTCCAGGACTATATTAAATGCAATGGTGGGAGTGGGCATCCTTGTCTGGTTCTGGATCTTAGAGGGAATGCTTCCAACTTTTCCCCATTAAACAGGATGCTGGGTGTGGGTTTGTCATAAAGTGCCTTGATTGTATTGAGGAATGTTCCTTCTATACCTAATTTGCTTAGAGTTTTCATCATGAAATGGTATTGTATTTTATCAAATGCTTTCTCTGCATCTATTGAGATAATCGTATGGTTTTTATTCTTCAGTTTGTTCATGTGATGCATCATCCCTGTATACCAGGGATAAATCACACTTGGTCCACATGAGTGATCTTTCTGATGTGTTCTTAGATTCAGTTAGCTAATAGATTTTTGCATCTATGTTCATCAGGGACATTGGTCTATTGTTCTCTTTATCTGTTGTATCTTTTTCTTGCTAGATATTCAGGTGATGCAGGCCTCATAGAAGGATTTTGAGAGGATCCCCTCCCTTTCAATTATTTTGAATACCTTGAGAAGAATTGGAGTTAGTTCTTTAAATGTCTAGTAGAATTCAGCAGTGAATCGGTCCATTCCTGAACTTCTCTTTGTTGGGAGTGTCTTTATTACTGATTCAATTTCTATCTTGGTTATTGGTATCTATATGTTTTCTGTGTCTTCATGACTCAATCTGGTAGACTGTATGTGTCTAGGAATCTATCCATTTCTTCTAGGTTTCCCAACTGGTTGACTTACAGCTCTTTGCAGTAATTCCTTATGATGCTTTTTATTTCTGTGGTATCTGGTATTTCCTTTTTTGTCTCTAATTTTATTGATTTGATTCTTTTTTTGTTAGTTGGGCCAAGAGTTTATCAATTTTGTTTATTTTTTCAAAAAACCAGCTTTTCATTTCACCTATGTTTTGTATTTTTTTGGTCTCAATTTTGTTTATTCCTTCTCAAAATTTTAATTATTTCTTTCCTCCTACTAATTTTGGGTTTGGTTTGTTATTGTTTTTCTACATCCTTCAGGTGCATTGGTAGCTCATTCATTTGGTACTTTTCAAGTTTCTTCATGCAGTCACCAATTGCTATAAACGTGCCTCAACATTGCTTTTGCTGTATCCTATAAAATTTGATATAATATATTTTTAAAGTACTGAATTCAGTTGTAATATATACATATTCGTGCAATCATTTGCTTACTCATTATAATCTTCAATAACTATACATTCCACATTGGCAGAGCCAATGTCTATCATGTCCAATCCTGAATATCCCACACAGTACTCAATGATGTTAGATGAATGAGACAAAGTAAATCTCAACCTGTAGACAAATGGAGGTTAAAGTGAAAAAAAAAACTCTTAATGTGAAATTTCTAGCTTACCTTAATTCTACAAAATAGTTAATCTTGAGGCATTTTATTCACTAAGGTAATTTTCAATATTTCCCACTACATCATGCATACATACACACACATACACACAGACACACATAAAAGTTAGTTAGTGTTATAATTACTGTTTGCTGCATGAGATTGATGGCTCCATTCCTGAAATGTATGGACAAATCTAGAGGTTTCCAATGCTGGATCCTCAAGGGATATAATAATAAACACCATTGTGGCAAAGTAATCTTATTTTAAAGAAATTTTGATATAAAAATTTCACACATTTATGGTGTGCTATGTGACATTTCAATAAATGTATACATTGTCTAATGTCCAATCCAAAGTAAATATTTCTGGCTCCCCAAAATGGTACATTTCTTTGTGGTAAAAACATCACAAATCCTATCTTCCAGTATTTTGTGTTTTTCTAAAATACAGCAATATATAATACTTGAATATTTTCTATAGCCATTCAACTATGCAAGAGAATTCCAGAACTTTTTACTCCTACCTACTTAGCTGTAGCTTAATACACATTAATCTACCTTTCCTTATCCCTCATCCCCTGTTCCAGCCTCAGCCTCTGGTAACCACCATTATACTTCAGAATTTCATGAGATCACCTGACAAAGGGTTCCTAGATCAGAAGCTTTGGTGCCCCCTGGGGATTCAAACATTTGTTAATATATAAAGAGAACTATGTTCTAAGTTAACTGTTTAGATATTTCTTCTATGGTAGCTTATTTGGTCAGGAAAATATTCTATACATAGATAGAAATATAAAGGCTATTCTTAATATTTATATATCTATGTATCCAAAATCTCTACCTATTACATCAGAATAAAAGAGTGTAATTCCCAAAACAAGAACTGTGCGTTACTATAAAAAGACTTTCTCTGTTATGTTATAATCACAATGCAATTAGGAAAAAAGAAAGAGGGCTAAGAGAGGAGGTTCTGTGATCAAAGGACACCATGATACCCTTAGAGAATCACACACTGAACAATTATTACCAGCTAAGTTGGCCCAATCATTCTTCCTTGCTATTTCTCCCTGATTCCTCCTGTCCCACAGGGCTCCCCCATTTCCTGCAAGGCAAGTTTAAGGAAGACTTCCAGGTTTCCTGCAGCTGATGGGACTATCTCACATTCCTAACCCTGGTTTATTGAATTCCTCATAGATCATCAATTCTTCAAGATCTTCAGGTTATTTAAGATCAAAGACATAATATATGTATTTAAATACATACACATATGTCATATCTCTGAGGCTGATGTAAAGTTTCTTTTTCTTTCATCCAATCATTGCATTTTTCTTCTATTTTTCCTCATGTACTGTGAGGAAAACACTGTCAATTATTGTGTTGGTTTGGAACCAATCTACAGCTGAACGTCCCAGGAAAACATCGTGCACTCTCCAGTTTTAAAATTTTACAGAAAACACTCCTTTTCTAATTTTTAAGAGTCATGAAATTTGCACATGTTTCATGCCCTGGTAATATTATGATCAGGTCTCATAGATATGTAAAAATAGTATAATATAATGATTAATGGCATGAACTGGGAGTAACAATCTAGTTCTGAATCTCAGTCCTGATACTTAATTGTTGGGGCAACAAGAACAACAGATATATAGAGAAAATATTTTCACTCTAAGTTAATTTACTTGAAAAATCCACACTTCACAGAAAAGAATATGTAAAATTTCTGACTTGTAAATTTGAAATATATCGGGCCGGGGCCGTGGCTCAACAGGCTAATCCTCCGCCTTGCGGCACCAGCACACCAGGTTCTAGTCCCAGTTGGGGCGCCGGATTCTGTCCCGGTCGCCACTCTTCCAGGCCAGCTCTCTGCTGTGGCCCGGGAGTGCAGTGGAGGATGGCCCAAGTGCTTGGGCCCTGCACCCCATGGGAGACCAGGAAAAGCACTTGGCACCTGGCTCCTGCCATCGGATGAGCGCGGTGCTCTGGCCGCAGTGCGCCGGCCACAGCGGCCATTGGAGGGTGAACCAACGGCAAAGGGAGACCTTTCTCTCTGTCGCTCTCTCACTGTCCACTCTGCCTGTCAAAAATAAAAAAAAAATTGAAATATATCTTGTCTTTTAAGGAAAATATTGTTGTTGTCTCAGTAATATTATATTTGAATAAAGCTTTGTTTTACTTTTCACAGAAAATATGTTGAAACATTATTTTATTCAGTAGTTTAATGCTAATCATTTTTCTATTACTCTATTTCAAATTTTATATTCATGGGGTTATTTTTGACAACGTTTTGGGCTGAGTGATATTTAACGATAAAATCAAAAGAAAGCCAAGACAAATAGTTATTCTGAAATGTAAGTAATTTTCAATATGTGTTAATTGGAATTTTCTCAAGCTAATTGTATTAAACCGCTTTTAGATATTAACTCTCCAATAGAAATTTTGTGTAGTCAGAATATTATATTAAAGAAAAATTGCTATTTATTTTCCAAATTATTTTCATTATGAGTCATTCAAGCTCATTATTAAATATGCAGAAAATATGATTGATCTTCATTGTTCATGGATTCCATATTTGTGATTTTACTTAGTTGCTAAAATTTATTTGTAAGCCTTAAATCAATACTAACAGCATGTTATGGTTACTGGTAGATACGTTTAGATGAGAAAAAAATTGAGTCATTCAATGTGGAAGATCCTGACTAAAGTTGAACAAAAGTGACATTTTGCCTTCTTTTAAATCTCATGCTTAAAGCAAATGTCTTATTTACAGTCTATTTAGTGACACCTTTTTGGGCTTTTTGCTGTTAATTTCACCATTTAAAATGATCTCCCAGCACAGTATTGCAGTGTTGTCTGGAGTGCTAAATGCAAGACTGCCGTGATGTGAAAATACATTATTCAGGCATGAGTTATAGTGATGCTGGTCATGAGTTTAATATTACTCAATCAGCAACATATATTAAATAATTTATCTTTAAACAGAATCACACATAAAATATGGTTTTGTGCTGATCACTTTTTCAATATATTTGTTCTGACTAGAGACTCACAGTAATCTAACACTGATTTTCCCCTAGAAGAATTAGCTGAGTATTCTGGAATTCAGTGTTAAAAGTGACTTTATAGAACATAACTATTGTCATCTCTGCATATGACAAGATTTTTATATATAGAAACATTCAAGACTCCACCAAAAGGCAATTAGAATAGAAAAACAAATTCAGATATAAATTCAATATTCACAAATCAATTGTGTTTCTATCTATTAATAATGAATTATCTGCAAGATAAATCCATTATAGGAGCACTGAAAACAACAAAATACTTAGGAATAAATTTAATCAAGGGGATGAAAGATCTATATCCTGCAAACAATCAGACTGCTTTTAAAAATTTTATTTAAGGTACACAAATTTCATGTATACACTGCTTCAGGACTATAGTGATACTTCCTACACTTCCCTCCCTCCTGCCATGCACCTACCCTTCTTCCTTCTCCCTCACACATTCCCATTCTTATTTTTTACAAAGATCTATTTTCAGTTAAATTTATACTCATAAGATTAATCCTATGCTAAGTAAAGAGTTCAAGAAATAGTTTCAAGGAAAAAAAAAAAAGAGAAGAAAAACACTCTTCCTCCACAGTCAAGAAAAAGGCTGTTAAAAATCATTGCACCTTGGGGCTGGCGCTGTGGCGCAGCGGGTTAACGCTCTGGCCTGAAGCGTCGGCATCCCAAATGGGTGCCGGTTCTAGTCCTGGCTGCTCCTCTGTTATGGTCTGGGAAGGCAGCAAAAGATGGCCCATGTCCTTGGGCCCCTGCACCCACGTGGGAGACCTGGAAGAGGCTCCTGGCTCCTGGTGTCAGATTGGCGCAGTTCTGGCTGTTGCGGCCATCTGGGGAGTGAAACATCAGACAGAAGACCTCTCTCTCTCTGCCTCTTCTCTCTGTGTAACTCTGACTATCAAATAAATAAATAAATCTTAAAAAAATCATCACATCTCAAAATGTCTATTTCAATCCTATAGATTAATCTTTGGGTGCTCTATTAGTCACCACAGATATGGGACAACAATATGGTATTTGGCTTTTTGGGACTGGCTTATTTCACTACGTATAAGAGTTTCCAGTTGCCTCCATTTTGTTGCAATGACAGGCTTTCATTTTTTTTACTGCTGTATAGTATTCCATAGTGTATATAAACCATAATTTCTTTATCCAATCAATAGTTGATGCACATCTGTGTTGACTCCATATCTTATGTATTGTGAATCGAGGTGCAATAAATGAGGGTAAAAATTACTATTTCGTATGTTGGTTTCTTTCTGTTTGGGGAAATTCCCCAGAGTGGGGTGGCTATCTAAGTCTATATTCAGATTTCTGAGGTATCTCCATACTGTCTTCCACAGTGGCTGCACCAGTTTACATTCTCACCAACAGTGGATTAGGGCACACGTTTCCCCATATCTTTACCAGCATTTGTTATTTGTTGATTTCTGTCTTACAGCCATTCTAACTGGGTGAGGTGAAATCTCACTGTGGTTTTGATTTGCATTCCCTAGATGGCTAGTGATTCTGAGCATTTTTTCATTTGTTTGTACCATTTGGATTTCTTTTTTTGAAAAATGCTTTTTCAAGTCTTTTGCCCATTTCTTAACTGGATTGTTTTGCTGTTGTTGAGTTTCTTGAGCTTTTTATAGATTCTGGATGTCATTCCTTGATCAGTTGCATAGTTTGCAAATACTTTCTCCTATTCTGTTGGTTGCCTCTTCATTTTGCTGGGTGTTTCCTTTACAGTGCACAGCTTCTCAGCTTGATGTAATCCCATCTGTCCATTTTGGTTTTGATTGCCTGTGCTTCTGAGGTCTTTTCCAAGAAGTCTTTGCCTATGCCAATGTCTTGCAGTTTCCCAAATGTTCTGTACTGATTTGATGGTATCTGGTTGTAGATTTAGGTCTTTGATTAATTTTGAGTGGATTTTTGTATAAGCTGTAAGATAGGGGTCTTGCTTTATACTTTTGCACATGGAGATCCAGTTTTCCTAGTACCATTTGTTAGAGATTGCCCTTGCTCCAGGGATAGATTTTGCTCCTTTGTCAAAGATAAGTTGGTTGTAGATGCATGGATTGATTTTTGGATTTTCTATTCTATTCCATTGGTATCCAAGTCTGTTGTGCCAGTACCAGGATGTTTTCATTATAGCTGCCCTCTGGTATGTCTCTAAATCTGGTATTTGTAATGCCTATGGTTTTGTTTTTGTTGTATAAGATTGCTTTAGATATTTGGGGGTCTCTTATGTTTCCTTATGAATTTTAGCATCATATTTTCTAGATCTGTGAAGATTGTCATTGGTATTTTGATTGGGATTGCATTAAATCTGTAAATTGCTTTTGGTAGTATGGACATTTTGATGATATTGATCCTTCCAATCATGAACGTGGAAAATTTTTCCATTTTTTGGTGTCCTTTTCTATCTTTTTTTTTAAGCTTTGTAATTTTCATCATAGAAATCTTTGACATAAGCTATCAGACACTGATGAAGGACACTGAAGAAAACACAAATAAATGGGATGATATACTACATTAATGGCTTAGAAGAGTCAATGTTAAAATATCTTTATTTCTCAAAGGAATCTCCAGGTTCAATATTCACTAAAGTTCTAAAGATATTTTTTATGGAAACAGAAAAAATATGAAATTCATATGGAACCTCAAAAGACCACCATTAACCAAGGAAATCTTTGAAAGTACAAAGTTCAAAACATCACACTTCCTGATTTCAAGCTGTATTACAAAAAGCCCTAGGAATCAAATCACCATATCACAGACCACTAGGACAGAATTCAGAGCCCAGAAATAAAACCAAGCATATACAAGCTATTAATATACAACACAACCCAAAGTGCACATGAGAGAAAAATAATTTGTTCAATAAATAGTATTAGAAAAAAGAGAATTCACATTCAAAAGAAAAAAAAAACTCCTTCCTTAGACCACTTATCAAAATTAACTTGAAATATATTAAAAGTTTAAATGTAAGACTTAAAATGATAAAACTAAAAAAAAATAGAGTAAAAATTCCTTGACATTTGTCTTGGCAGTCATTTTTTGGGTAAACCAGCAAAAGCACAGACCACAAGAACAAAAACAAATGGGGCTATAACAAAGAAAAAACTCTGCACAACAAAGGAAACATCAACAAAATGAAAACGCAACATACAAATGGGGAAGAAAACATTTGCGAACCACATATCTGATCAGAGTTAATACCCAAAATATAAGAGGTACACATACAACTCAATAGCTAAAACCCATCTGTTTATAAAGCAGGTATATGAAATGGTACTCAACTTCACTAATTATCACATAAATGCAAATTAAAACCACAATGAGATAATCATTTTATGCTTTTAGGATGGTTATTATCAGAAGGTCAAGAGATAACAAAGGTTAGGTTAGTGAATGTGTTAAAAAATAAAAAGGAACCCTTTGGGAAATGTAAATTGAAAAATACTTGGTAGTTCCCCCAAAAATATAATCCAGCAATGGAATTTCTGGATACTTTCTGCAGGAAATGAAATCAGAATCTCATGTTCACTCTACTATTATTATACACAAGCACTGAAGACATGGAAGCAACCAAGTATTCATGGACATGAATGCATAGAGAAAATGTGGGGCGTACTTATAAAAATATGGAATATTAGGCACAGAAAGAGAGAAATCTTGTCATTTGTGTCAATGTGAATGAACTTAGAGGGTATTATGCTAAGTGGAATATATTAGACAAAGACAAATATTGTCTGATGTCATTTACATGTGCAATCTGAAAAAGTGAACTCAAAGAAAGTGGGATTGGAATAGTAGCCGCCAGCTAGAGCTAGGGAGATTACTGACGCCATAAACAAGAGTGTCAAATTGTTAAGTCAACAACAGGAGTCACTGTGTACTTACTTCTCATGTGGGATCTGTCCTTAATGTGGTGTCCAATGTGAAGTAATGCTATAACTAGTACTGAAACAGTATTTTACACTTTGTGTTTCTGTGTGGGTGCAAACTGATGAAATCTTTACTTAATATATACTAAATCGATCTTCTGTATATAAAGAGAATTGAAAATGAATCTTGATGTGAATGGAATGGGAGAGTGAGCGGGAGATGGCAGGGGTGTGAGTGGGAGGGAAATTATGGGGGAGGAGCCATTGTAATCCATAAACTGTACTTTGGAAATTTATATTTACTAAATAAAAAAAAAGGAAAAAAAAAAAAAGAATAGTAGCTGCCAGGGTTTGAACAATGCAGGAAATGACTAGATAATGGTTAAAGGTTATAAACTTACAGGTATAAGATGAATGAGTGCTAATGTATAATGTGATAATATAGAGTAGTGTAGACAAAGGCTCATGAAATCTGCTAGGGAATACTTAAATTGTCCTACAATGCACAAAAAAATCAGACTGTAAGTACATGGATATCTCAACTAACTTGACTGTGGTAATCATTTCAAAATATTTAAACTTGTGAAATCATCATATTATACATCTTAAATTTCTATAACTATATTTGTCAATTACTCTCAATTAAGTTGAAAAATGATTAAATAGAGTGAAATATAAACCAAGTAATCAAAGTGAGCAATATGATACTTTGTTTCAAGTGCAGCTTGCCAGTAATCTCAGACAATGGCGGGGTTTTCTATATTTATAAACAAGTTCTGCAGGATGGCCTAGACTTGCACCAACCAATACAGTGGCCACATATGGCTAGAAAGCACTTGAAATAGAGCTAGCTCAAATGGAGATGTTTTCCAAATGTAAAATGAAAGATAGATTTCAAAGACTTAGAACAAAAAAGAAAAAAAGATTATGAAATACTTGATTAATAATTTTATATTTATTATTTCCTTGAGGTATTTTGAATAATTGAATTAAATAAAATACACTGTTCAAATGAATGCCACTTTTCTATTTAGTTATTTTAATGTAGCTATTAGACAATTTAAAATGTATTCTGTCACGTATGCAGTGTGTATTTTATTTATTTATTTTTAAAGGTTTATTTATCTGAAAGGCAGAGGTACAGAGAGGCAGAGACACAGAGAGAGAGAGAGAGAGAGAGAGAGAGAGAGAGAGAGAGTGTGTATGTGAGAGAGGGCTTCCATCTGCTGGTGGCCACAACAACCAGAGCTGGGACAAACCGAAAGCAGGAGCTAAGGGGTTCTTCCAGGTCTCCCATATGGGTGCAGGGTACCAAGGACTTGGGCCATCTTCTACTGCTTTCCCAGGCCAGATGCAGAGAGCTGGATCAAAGTGGAGGAGTCAAGACTTGAGCCAGTGTCCATATGGGATGCCGACACTGCAGGTGGCAGCTTTACCCATGAAGCCACAGGGCTGAACCCAACAGTGTGTTATTTTATTTGTTTTACACAGGGTTAGCTTAAAACCATCCAAAATGTGAAACTTATTCTGTCTATTTCGCCCTCCTCTTCCATCAAGATTGCATCAATCTGAGAACTTAATGTATCACTAGGATAAGAAGTCACATGAGGGGCTGGCGCTGTGCTGTAAAAAGCGCCGCCTGCAGTGCTGGCATCCCATATGGACACCAGTTCCTCTCCTGGCTGCTCAGCTTCTGATCCAGCTCTCTGCTATGGCCTGGGAAAGCAGCAGAAGATGCTCCAAGTCCTTGGACCCTGCACCCATGTGGGAGACCTGGAAGAAGCTCCTGGCTCCTGGCTTTGGATTGGCACAGCTCTGGCCATTGCAGCCAATTGGGGTGTGAAACAACAGATGGAAGACATCTCTCTCTCTCTTTCTCTGCCTCTCCTTCTCTCTCTGTGTAACTCTAACTTTCAAATAAATACATAAATCTTAAAACAAAGTCACATGATAAAAAAAAGTCAAAGAAAGTATCCTCTAGCTTTCTCTTCTTTGATATATGTTTAGTAAAATAGGAATGCAACGTGCATGTTTTCTTTTTATTTTAAAATATTTCAAATAATAAAGTATAAGGAAGAGTTTAATGAGTACACATAAATTTACCAGTTTTTAACACTTTGTCACATTGGCTTCATATATAAACACTGTATGTATACTCTACTAAACAATAGGGGTAATATTACCTAACATGGGATTTATGAGAAGATTAGAAAATGATGAAATAAGTATATATGTTATTATGTAAGGGGTAGGTTAATTCAGTGAAGATAACATTTATAAATACCTATATACCAAACAATATGCTTCTACACATTTTGAGTATATATATATATATATATATAGTAAAATATATACACACATTTTAATACATTTAGTATATACATGCATATCTCTCTCTCTCTCTCTCTCTATATATATATATATATATATATATATATATAAACTTCCAAATATGAAAGAAAACATGTAGTGTTTGTCTTTCTGTGTCTGACTTAGCCACTTACCATAAGGATCTCCAGTTTCATCTAGTTTATTGCAAATATCAAGATTGCATTGTTTTTATAGCTCAGTAATATTCCATGTGTGTGTATACACACACATATATATATACACCACATTTCCTTTGTTCACTGATTACATATCTTTGATGCTATGAATAGTTCCGCAATACACATGGAACTGAATTTATTTCTTTCATTTTTTAAAAGATTTATTTGTTTATTTGAAAGACAGAGACAGAGGGAAAGAGAGGAAAAGAGAGAGAGAGAGAGAATCATCTAACCACTTTCACTCCCCAAATGGCAGCAATGGCCAGGTTGGGACCGGGTCAGGCCGAAGCCAGAGGCCGGCAGTTTCTTCTGGGTTTCCCATATATGCAGCAAGGGCCCAACTGGGCCAACTTCTGCTGCTTTCCCAGGCACATTAGCAGGCAGCTGGATCAGAAGTGGAGCAGCCAGGCCATGAACGAGAACTCAGATGAGATGGCTGAATGGCAGGCTACCTCTTTACAAATGAGCCAGAATGCTGGCCCCCAGGCATCTCTTTCAAATGCTGACTTCATTTCCTCTTTATATATTCCTAGAAGTGGGATAGCTGGGTCGTATGGTAGATCTATTTTTAGTTTCTTAAGAATCACTATACTATTTCTATAATGGCTGCACTAATTTGCATTCCCACTAACAATGTATTAGAATAGCAATAAACAGCAATTCTAACTTGAGATGATACCTCATTGTGATTTTTACTTGCATTTCCCTAATGGCTAGTTATCCTGAGCATTTTTCATGTACTGGCCATTTGTAGTTCTTCTTTTGAAAAATGTATAGTCAGATCCTCTGCTCATTTCTTAACTGGGTTGCTTGTTTTTGTTGTTGAATTTCTTGAGCTCCTTATATATGCTGGATATTAATTAGTTATCAGTTATACAGGTTGTAAACATTTTCTCCCATTTTGTCAGTTGCCTGTTTACTCCTTTGATCATTTCTTTTGCTGTGTACTTCTTAATTAGAAATACTCCCATGCGTCTGTTTTTGCTCTTGTTGCTTGTGCTTTTAGGTCTTATCCAACAATACATTGTCGAGGCCGGCTGTGGCATAGCGGGTAAAGCCGCTGACTGCAGTGTCAACATCCCATATGGACGCTGGTTCAAGTCCCAGCTGCTCTACTGCTGATCCAGTTTTCTGTTATGGCCTGGGAAAGCAGTGGAAGATGGCCTAAGTCCTTGGGCCCCTGCACCCATGTGGGAGACCGGAAAGAAGCTCCTGGCTCCTGATCAGCTCAGCTCCAACCGTCTCAGCCAATTGGGGAGTGACCCAGCGGATGGAAGACCTCATCTCTTTCTCTCTGCCTTTCCTCTCTCTGTGAAACTCTGACTTTCAAATAAATAAAATCTTTAAAAAACAAAAACAAAAAAACATAAAAATACGTTATGTCCATGTCTTGAAGTGTGTCTCCTATATTTTCCTTTAATCATTTCATAGCTTCAGGTTTTACATTTAGAACATTTTTTCTTTAAGATTTATTTATTTATTTGAAAGTCAGAGTTACACAGAGAGAAAAGGAGAGGCAGAGAGATAGAAAGAGGTCTTCCATCTGCTGGTTCACTCCCCAGATGGCCGCAATGGCTGGAGCTGCACCAATACAAAGCCAGGAGCCAGGAGCCTCTTCCTGGTCTCCCACGTGGGTGCAGGGGCCCAAGGACACGGACCATCTTCTACTGCTTTCCCAGGCCATAGCAGGGAGTTGGATAGGAAGTGGAGCAGCTGGGACTCAAACAGGCACCCATACTGGATGTTAGCACCACAGGCGGCAGCCTTACCCACTATGCCACAGCACTGGTCCCACATTTAGAACTTTGATACATTCTTAATTTTGTATATAATGCAGGGTAGGGGTATTGTTTCAGTCTTCTGCATGCAGAAATCCAGTTTTCTGAACACCATTTATTGAAGAAACTGTCTTTTCTAAAGGGAGTGTTTTTAGCTGTCAAAGATAGTTGGTTTTGAGTGCATAGATTTTTTTCTGGGGTTCCTATTTTCTATTTTGTTCCATTGGCCTATGTATCTATTTTAAAGTTGCTTTACTCATAATGGATCTATAGTATGTCTTGAAATCTGGTATTGTGATGCCTACATTTTATTTTTATTGCTCATGACTGCTTTGGCTATTTGAGGTTTTCTGTGTTTCTATGTGAATTGCAGGATTTTTTTTTCTAATTATGTAAAGAATGTCATTGGTATTTTGATGGAGATTGCATGAAATCTATAAATCATTTGGATAATATGGACATTTTGATAATATTAATTATTCCAAATCAGGAACATGGGAGGCCTTTCCATTTTTTTTAATGTGCATATTTTTATTTTCTTTTCTAGTGTCTTGCATTTTTCATTGTAGTGGCCTTTCACATCCTTGGTTAAATTTACTCCAAGGTATTTAATTTTCTTTTGTAACTATTGTGAATGAATTGCTTTTATAAATTCTCAGCTAGATCACTGTTGGTATATAAAAATGCTACTGATTTTTGAGTGTTGTACGTCCTGAAACTTTACTGAATTCAGGTATCATTCTAATGAAGAATTTTTCAGGATGCTGATCTTTCAGTGAAAACCTGTGACAATCATAGACAAATTGGTGAGAATGTGTGGTTATTCTAAGAGTATACAACACTAAGATTTTTCCTCAGTAAACTCTAATAACAGGAATCCTTGACCTACTTTAATCTGTAGATATGCCTGTTATCTGGTGAAGTATAAATGACTTCTCCCATTGTTGTCATGCACTGAATTAACAGGAAGGAACATGGATCTACTTTCATCATCCACTAGAGATAAAGAAAGGCAAAAGATGAGCACCATGACAAACAACACCTGAATACTCTCACCATGTTTATTACTACTATCATGGTCCAAGTTACCATCTTTTATGCCTGAATTAAAATTTCCATCCTTGTCTTCCTTTAGACTACTCTTAAAATATCAGTCACAATGTTCTTTTATTTTATTTTTAAAACGTTTATTATATATATATATATATATTTTTTTTTTGTGACAGGCAGAGTGGACAGTGAGAGAGAGAGACAGAGAGAAAGGTCTTCCGTTGCCGTTGGTTCACCCTCCAACGGCTGCCGCGGACGGCGCACCGCGCTTATCCGATGGCAGGAGCCAGGTGCTAGGTACTTTTTCCTGGTCTCCCATGGGGTGCAGGGCCCAAGCACTTGGGCCATCCTCCACTGCACTCCCGGGCCACAGCAGAGGGCTGGCCTGGAAGAGGGGCAATCGGGACAGAATCCGGCGCCCCAACCGGGACTAGAACCTGGTGTGCCGGCGCTGCAAGGCGGAGGATTAGCCTGTTGAGCCACGGCGCCGGCCTACGTTTATTATATATTAATTTTAAATGATACAATATAATCATCTCAATAGTTAAAGAAAAGCTATTGATAAAATTTAATATCCCCTCATGATAGAAACTCTAAATAAATTAGGTAAAGAAGGAATGTCATATTTCAACGTTATAAAGGCCATAGATAACAAAGCAACAATTAATATTATATTAAATGGGGAAAGGGTGAAGGCTTTCTAAGATCTGGAACTAGACAAGGATGTGCACTTTCCATACTTTTATTTAATACAGTACTGGAAGTCCTAGTTAGAGCAATTAAATGAGAGAAAGAAAGGGCATCTAAACTTGAAAGGAGAAAGTCAAACACAAATTGTCACAATTTTCAGATGACTACACCAGCAAACTATTAGAACTTACAAATGAATTCAGCAAAGTTGTGGAATGAAAAGCCAACACAGAAAATTTAGTAGTATTCTTATAGATCAATAGTAAATTATCTGAAAAAAAAAAAAAACGCCCAAGAAAGCAATCTCATTTCTTTCTTTTTTTTTTTTTTTTTATTTGACTGGCGGAGTTAGACAATGAGAGAGAGACAGAGAGAAAGGTCTTCCTTCCATTGGTTCACCCACCAAATGGCTGCTACAGCAAGCATGCTGTGTGGAGCCAAAGCTAGGAGCCAGGTGCTTCCTACTGGTCTCCCACGCAGGTGCAGGGGCCCAAGCACCTAGGACATCCTCCACTGCCCTCCCGAGCCACAGCAGAGAGTTGGACTGGAAAAGGAGCAACAGGGACTAGAACCTGGCACCCATTTGGGATGCCAGCACTGCAGGCAGAGGATTAACCAAGTGAGTCATGGCGCTGGCCCCACAATCTCATTTCTAATAGCTATTCTGATAGCTACAAAAAGCACACAATGATCCTTTTAAAGTCAAATCCTCTCTACTTTTCCCAAACTCTTCAATGCTTTATGATCTCATTTACAGTGAAAGGGAGAGTCATTCTAAGAGCCCATTAGATTTGTCCTGTAAGTCTTCCCCCTGGCCTTATGTCCTACCTTGCTCATTAAGTGGTTCCTGGATTAAGTGGTTCCTGGATTACTTTGAGAAAGCTCCACTCCCACTCCCAAGGCCTTTGCATTGGCTGTTCCCTCTGCCTAAACTGCTCTTCACTCCCAAATTGGCACGGGTGTCTCTTTTATTCCTTCTTTTCTTAAATCTCACATTAATCTATGTAACTCTTCCTTGTTCATCATTTAACCACATGAAATGCAATGCATTCTACTCTTCGCTTACTATTTGTCCTAAACTAGAATGGAAGCTCAGTGCTCCATAATGAGATTCTGTCTCTCCCTTCTGACCTTTCAATCTGTTTTGTTTTCTGTTACCTGCAGTGTCTAGAATATCGCCTAGCACGTGGAAAGCACTCAAATATTTAAAGACCCATGAATGATTGAAGGATAGCTAAAACGTTTCCTCAGTTAGGTTCTCTCCTTGGATTCTTGGGGCCTGAAATCACTTTTTTTTTTAAAAAAGAGAATAATGTATTCTGTCTAAAAAGGAAAAGGGAAACCTCTGGGGAGTTATAACATTAATTGAGTGTAATTTGTATCTCAGTGAGGCTGAATTTACCAGACCTTTTGTTCTACTGAGAAAGCAGAGGAGGTCTGGGACTGAGTTCCTGGGGTTGAGAAGAGGGAAGGAAGAACACAAGGAACATAATCTACTTCCGTCACATTTTTCAGTGCGGTTGGCCTTGACTTAAGAGACAATGACATTTTATTTGCTCATTTTTAAGTTTTAGGACCCTATATTTTAAGTTTTGCTTTGGAACAATAATAAATTTGAAGAAAAGGACAAATAGATTACGGAGAATTTTTTTTTTTGTGCTATGACTCATTCAAAAACCTGATGCTCCATTACCTCCAAATATTACAGGGTATATTTCCTACCAGTATATAAATCTCTTATGTAGCAATAATACAATCTTCATACTTAGGCCTCAGTGAAGTTTTACCAACTATTGCAATAATGTGCTTAGGGCCAAAGAATTCTTTTTCAGTCACAGTATTCAGATAAGCATGCAGTATTCAGAATCACATGATGCATTGAGCTACCATGTCTCTTAAGTAATTTTTGGTTTAGAACAAGTTTTTTGATCTCTTTGACTTCATGACCTTGACACAGATAGAGGCCATGGGCATATTTAATATTTGTATAAAACAGAATTCAGTTATAAATATTTGGCAGGAATATAAAATAAATTATGTTATATTATTTTCATTTTATCCAATCATGTGATACATGACATGATTTTCCCACAACACATGATGTTTACTTTGATCACTGTTATTGTTTAATGTTTGTTAATGTTCACCTCTGTAATGCTAATCTTTTTCCTTTTATAACATAATTATTTTGTGTGGAGAAATTTTCAAACTATGTACATCACATTTTTAATCAAAATGTTAATAATTCATTTATATTTACCTGGAGTCACGGTTCCCTATTTTAGTGAATGGATTGTAATCTGTGGGTATCACTATTTCTTTTGATGTTCCAATTGCTTGTGATTGGACTAGCTGAAGTCCCTACAAAGTGGCTTCTGTGTCCAACATCACTCTGACATAATAACAAATTCCAAGATCATTTTGTGCTTTCTGTGCCCCAGCCCAGGAATTTGCCATTTTATTTCCCCAAGGAGCTTCATTTCTTCTCATGGGAAGTGGTACTTAGAGACCAAGCCGTGGAAGCCAGGTATATTCATTACCAAGGAATATATGTGCAGAAATATATGCATCCACATATAAATGTGCACATTTAATCTGTATATTGAAAGCTGTGGAGTCATATCACTTTCCCAATTCTAATTCAAAACCACAAAATTTGGAGACAGCACTGTGGTGCAGTGGGTTAAAGCCTCAGCCTACAGTGCTGGGATCCCATATGGTTCTGGTTCAAGTCCTGGTTGCTACACTTTCCAATCCAGCTCCCTGCTAATGTGCCTGGGAAAGCAGCAGAGGATGGCCCAAGTCCTTGGGCCCCTGCATCCACGACGGGGACCCAGAAGAAGCTCCTGGTTCCTGGCCCCTGGATTGGCTTAGCTCCAGCCATTGTGGCCATTTGGGGAGTAAACTAGTGGATGGAGGACCTCCCTTCACCAACCCCCTGCTTCTCTACCCCTCTCTATAACTCTATCTTTAAAAAAAAAAGCCACAAAATTCATTCTAGCTTTCTCATTTTGTCTGTATACATGACTTCTCTAAAAGAAATTGGCTCTTGTTGTCTTTATTTATGCATTTGATCAATTCCACCATATATAGCCAAACTCTGCCATACCTTTTCCCCATGAGGATGCTCTTCTCATCTCACACAGGCTTTGATACCCTGATAGGCCACACCTTCCATGTGACTGCCTTTGTTGTGCCAACCAGGCTAACATCCCAGGTCATATCTTCCTCCAGTTTCAATGTCCAGGGTGTCTCTAAGTGTGAGTGTTGACATCTCACTCAGATTGCAACTCCCAATGCCAGGCTAAAACCTGGCTGTACATCCTCTTCTCTCTTTTCTCAGAACCTGACAACCCAAGCCAGTCTACCCTTCCCCGAGACAACTATATTCAACCATTCTGGGCTGTGCAACCCTACACTGTGTTGTCTTCCACGACTGACTTTCTTCATGCTTCTTGGGTTGTCACATCTCACACTTCTCATGCCAAGATGCCCTCGTGTGTGGGTGTCTATTCTACATTTCCTGGTTAATTCTTTGGATATTCATTTATACATTTTTATAGATATTTAAAACTTTACAGATTATATGATATAACAAAATGAGGACTGAAAACATATGGCGGGACTGGCACTGTGGCATGCTGGGTAAAGCTGCATCTGAGGCACTGGCATTCCATATTACAACCAGTTCAAGTCCCAGCAGCTCCAATTCTGAGCCAGCTTCCTGATAATATGCCTGGAAAAGCAGTGGAAAGTTGCTTGGGCCCTTGCACTCATGTGGGAGACCCAGAAGAAGCTCCTGGATCCCGGCTTTAGATCAGCCCAACTTCAGCTGTTGTGGCTATTTGGGGAGTCAACCAGTGGATGGAAGAGTTCTCTCTCTCTGTAACCCTTGCCTTTCAAATAAATAAATAAATCTTAACAAAAATAAGGCAGATTCTCTGATAAAGAAGCCAAGAAAGCAATCTCATTTCTAATACCTAAAAGAAGCACACAATGATGCTTTTAAAGTCTCTATGTTGCCCAAACTCTTCAATGCCTTCTGGCCTCACTTTGAGTAAAGGTAAGAGTCATTCTAAGTGCCTGAGGAAATTCTGGATACTCTGTAAAAAACAATGAGACTATATTCTGCTCCTGGAAATCTACTCATTTGTCTGGAATGTGATTCCACATGTAGTCTTCCATTCATTTACTCTACCATCAATCATTCATCAAGTATATTCCATATTCCAGGTACCCCGCTCTGTGCAAGGAATACTGAGATGAATGAAACAGGATCTTAAAGGCAGATTTTGAAGGGCTAGGTAGTATATGAATGTGTCTTAGGTGATGTGAGAATATTATATAGAGAGTCCGTGAGGGCACAAAAGAATCAGCAGCCAATTCTGTCTGAGGGAGGCAGGGCCAAGAAATAATTTCCAAGTGCTTGGACAAAATCTCTATAGTTGAAGACATCTCTCTTCCGTAAAAAAAAACACAGAAATGGAGGTGCAGAGAGAGAATGACGAAAAACACTGGTTTAATAAGAAGAACAAACAATTTGATACCAGGGAGGGGAAAGTGTAATTATAGAGGGCAGTGCAGAGGCAAAAAAAATGCAGGAACAAATGAGGCCAGAATTAGTAAGGGACTGTATCATGGAGGACTTTGAACACCTTTTAATGGCAGGTGAAGGTCGGTTGTAAGAAATAGGGAGCTTGCAGCTGAGGAGTACAAACTCTAAACACTTTAGACAGTGTGGTCTCAGGAATGCAGAAGATGCAATATGAGGGGTAAGACACTGCAAACATGAGACAATTTCAGAGATAAGAGAAATGGTGAGGATAAACAATAAACTAAGCACCACTGGGGATGCAGATAGAGATGTTGCGGGCTATGTTGGGCCTAATTTCTATTCCAAACTCTTGCCTTTTACTTTGAGAAACATTCTAAATATGACATGCAATGTGATAATGTTTATTTACAAAATGAGGAAAACAGTACACACACACATACACACACGTATGTGCTTTATTTAGGGACATTAGTCCAGGAAAGCTAACGAGAGTGATTTTCATACCAGCTTTTCCTTGGGTGCATGTAGAGACAGAGCACTTTCACTTTACCCAGCTCTTTTTGAGCTTAGAAAGAGAAGTGCATGTGTGGTACAGCCCCAGGTCCCAGGTAAGGGAAGTACTTCCTGAGAAAGGGGATATCTAATTGACAGGTGGGTGGATAAGATTACATGGAGTGGGGGAGGTATGGCTCCCACCTCATCAACTTACTTTAGCTACCTGACTTTTACCATATTAGGGATAGACACTCAGATATAAAGGAGCATATGTTACAGGACTTGAGACATTAATGGTTGAGCTGGGATATGGAGAGAGTTTCAAATGAGTTCACGGTTTCCAGATAGAATGACATTCTTAAGGACAGGAAAACATGAGAGGGCTGGGAAATATTGAGTTCTGGGGGGCACATGAAACACACAAGAGAAATCTAGGCTGGAGGCATGGATTTTAATCATCGGCATACTAACTGGTAGGTAATATGCTAGTATATTAATATTAGTAGTTTCATCCAGGGAGAGCCTACAGAATTTGGAGAGACATAAGGAATGACATCTTCAGAACACCTTAACTTATAGGACACATAAAGAAAGGGTCTTTTGCCAAGGAGAATCAAGATAGACTATTAATAAATAAGAGATAGGAGGAGAACAAAGAAATAATGATTAACAAGGAAATTAATGGAGGGACTTCTGGCTTCCTGTCTTGGAGGATTTTCTTGCATTGGGGCAATACACTGAAAACAATTAAAAGCTCGACGGTCTTAAAACTCTGAAATATACTTAAGCGCACGTGTGTGTGTGTGTGTGTATGTACATGTGTATAAAAATTAGAGAGAAGCAAAAGCAGATGAAACATGGAATGAACAATAGAATCTAGGTAGCCTAGAGAAAGAAGTTAGGAAGTGTTAGCAAACACTAGAAAAGGGAAGGGTGACATCCTGAAGGTCTTAGTCAAATCAAAGGTGCCTGTGAAAAGGATCAAGAGTCCCAGAGAACCAGAAAACCATGACAGACACTACTATACTAGAGATTAAGTTTGCAAAAATGGCTCTCCTTTGGATGTCAGCTGTGGAAGAAAACTGCAAAGTAGAATGATTAAAGATGAATGACAGAGTCTTTCTTCTGCCCAGGATGACGGTAGAAATTTGGATGAAGAGAAAGAAGATGATCAGGGTTCCAGGTCTTCAGTAGATAAAGGAATGACCACATGTCAATTAGATGACAGATCTCATAG
This sequence comes from Sylvilagus floridanus, assembly GCA_949820135.1. Classification (NCBI taxonomy): domain Eukaryota; kingdom Metazoa; phylum Chordata; class Mammalia; order Lagomorpha; family Leporidae; genus Sylvilagus; species Sylvilagus floridanus. The sequence goes on from OX463225.1 coordinate 130,644,796, forward strand.
ACATCAGCCCCTGACCTTCTCCCTTCCAAGTTTTCCACAACTTTCTACACAGTGATGAAGACAATTGCAATTCCAAAATATTATGAAAACTTCTTCCAGAGGCAAATCTGAAATAAGTTTTCTGTCTAAGTGGATTTATTTTTCCATAAGTAGTGGTGTACTGAGTGAATACAACACTAATTGTAAAGAAACGTGTGATTTTTTTTTCCACTCAATGCAGTGGACCTAATTGCATCAAATATGTATAGAACATGCTATATAAATGTCCTCTTATCAGTATACACATTATATTTTATTAAAACCTAAGCTTATTCATTCTTTTTAGACAGTAAAATAAAAGTTGAAACTCTGATATCCCCCCCACCCCCATGATGGATCTCTTTTGGCACTACTTCTAGAAAGAATGGAAGACATTTTGATCACACACAGTGAGTGTTTTCTTCCAACTAGGAGACCATAAAAAGGAAGGATCTGCCAGTAGCGCAGACATTAGATGAAATGGTGTCCTTCTGCAATGAATGTCTCTCCTTACACTTGTCACCCAGCCCAGGCTAAGCTAACTGTTGTAATTCTGGTCTCTCAAATCGCAGATATCAAACCATGCAATTGCCACAGTACACAGAAAATGGCCACTGATAGCTGTCCTTGTGTAGGCATTAAGCTCTTCGAAGCTGCTTTATACCCACAAACTCTTCCACATTAAATAGTACATAAATGATAAAATTAAAAAAAAAGGGGGCCGTTGCTGTGGCGCAGTGGGTTAACGCCCTGCCCTGAAGTGCTAGCATCCCATATGGGTGCTGGTTCTAGTCCTGGCTGCTCCTCTTCTGACCCAGCTCTCTGCTATGGCCTGGGATAGCAGCAGATGATAGCCCAAGTTGTTGGGCCACTGCACCCACATGGGAGACCCGGAGGAAGCTCCTGGCTCCTGGCTTCAGATTGGCGCAGCTCCGGCCGTTGAGGCCATCTGAGGAGTGAACCAGCGGATGGAAGACCTCTCTCTCTGTCTCTACCTCTCTCTGTAACTCTTTCAAATAAATATAATAAATCTTTTTAAAAAAAGAACAAATTTATTCCTTTTTGCATCTTTTGAATTACCCATTTGTTGAGTCAGGTGATCATTTAAACAAAATACTCTCTTGCCCATCTTACAGAAGTGAGAGCATAAAAATGTCAAAAATGAAAAAAAAAAAAAACCCAAGTTCTACTTACTTAGCTAGCCACCAGAATCACTCTTTCTAAATTCTTCTGATTAGTATTCAGTAAACACACAGCCTCACCAGAGCTGTCACCCAACACCCTCTACAACTGCATCCTATTGGAATCAGCACTCTTCTGTAACCACATCTAGTTTTCTTTCCCCCTGAAAAGATATAAAGTAGGTCCTGGTGACTTTCTCTACTGATGTCATCACCTCTGCTCCTTTCTATTTCTAGAGCCTTGGGTTTGTTTGTTTGTTTGTTTTGTTTTTAAAAGGATTTTTAAAATTTATTTGAGAAGTAGAGTTATAGACAGTGAGAGGGAGAGACAGAGAGAAAGAATCCGTTGGTTCACTCCCAACGGCCAGAGCTGCACGGATCCGAAGCCAGGAGCCAGGTACTTCTTCCGGGTCTCCCACGCAGGTGCAGGAGCCCAAGCACTTAGGCCATCCTCCACTGCCTTCCCAGGCCACAGCAGAGAGGTGGACTGGAAGAGGGGCAGCCAGGACTAGAACCGGCGCCCATAAGGATGCTGGCACCACAGGTGGAGGATTAACCTACTGCACCATGGTGCTGGCCCCGAGCCTCTGTTTTTAATGTCTTTCAATTTAGTTTGCTCTAGTTATATCAAAGGAATAATTCAGCATAATCAAAATTAAACTACATCTTAGCAATTCCTATTTCATACATATGGGATTCAAATTATATGGAATCCATCTTTATTCTGGCTTTTCTGAATATCCTCCGTATCACATTCTTTTCTACTAGCCTTCTCAAACTTATTTCCTCTATCTAAACAAACATGTTTCCTCAGGCTTCCACATATAAATTTTTCACTGAAGCCAGGGAAATATTCTTGCTGTGACATGCTATGATAGTAAATTTCAAAATTATTTAATTATTGTCTTTGCACACACATTAGGACATTCTTTTGGTGGTCCTGCTGTAGGCAGGCATACAGGATACAATTGATTAGGTTTGTGAGCTGGAAGGCTACACCCTCACCACACCCCATGTGACCTCATGTCCCTACCTGACCACACCTGTGTGTCCACCTGCCAATCTAATTGGCCATTCCCCTCTGGAGGTGGACTAAAGGCCTGGAACACAGTGGGCCCGGCCCTTTTTCCCTGGACCCGCTTGCTGCCCTACACCTTTGAGCGTGTGGCCTTTGGGCCGCCTGCCCCATGCTTCCTGGCCTGCATGCTCCTCCACATGGCTGCCTCCTGGTGCTCGGTATGAACCCAGATCACCCTTCTCCCTTGGATTAGACTAACACCCTTACTCTCCTACGCATTTCTCTCACTGAATAAAAAGCTGAAAACTTATCATGCTGCCTCATTCATTTATGCCAATATTCAGAATCCTTCTCTGAATATTAGGCAATAACCACAAGGCTTATTAATATTCCAAATTTATTAATCAGCATCCAGTAACATGAATGGTACCCCATACTCTGATATTATTTGGCACCCCAGGTGGGACTTCTAAGGGGTATGTCTCCAATAACAGTCTGATTTGTCTTTCAAATCTCTGTTTACATCTCTTCCTCTAACAAAGCTTCCTTAATTAACTCCAGGTCTTATCAAACTTGATAAGTCCTTAAATAATTTCTATCCTAAGATTTGTAAAATTACTTAACAATTTATGAATAAACAATAACAAAAATAACACGGTAAATACTTCTGTCCAATTCCATATTGTCAGAAAGCTAATAACAATTATTTTTTTTGGAATATTACATGAAAGTAAATTATTTGCATAACAAAATCATTTTTATATTATTTATTTAAAAAAATAAAAAAAACCAACCCTGTTAATATATTTAGTTAATGGATAACAGAAACTACATTCATATTTTAAACAATAACTTACAGGATCAGCAGGTCCACAGAATTCTCGAAATGTCTTTGTAACATTATTCTGTTGAATCTCCAGTGCTACACAAGGACCAGAATACATTTCTGTCACCATCTCCTATGATACATAATATAAAAGAACACACAAGAATAAATATAATTTAATGATCTTTTACATTTCTTCTTATAACTGCCACTATTTCACTAATCTCAACATGTTAAAGTTCTCTTTGCTCTCTTTCCCACCTGTAATCCACAGGCTAAGTAGGTCCCAAATTCTATTTTTCCCGCAAAAATATATTTTAGATTTGTTCCCTTGTCACCATTTCTCCTACTACCATCATTTTATGTGTTTTACTACCTGACACTTTCATTATTTGAAATTATCTTCTAGTTTATCTTCACTTTAGAGATCTCTCCCCTAATGAGTACAATGATGTCAAACTAACATTCTTATAAATTGTTTCTCCTGAAGAATCATTCTAAAAACCATACATTCTAACAACAAAAATTAACAGAGACCAAATTTATTCACCAACAATAAACACCTAGACAATTCGACAAAAATAAATGAAACAGCTGTTGGACACTGGATGTCACATGGCACAGGACTGTAACTGTTGAGATAACTGTTCCATCTTCCTGTCTTCAGGCAGGTTCCTGACTGACAGGCAGACAAAACACAACACAGTCCAACATTCTTACTGAGCTGAAGAGACAAAGACTGGAGTTCAGGGAGGTCAGTGCAACTAAAAATTTTCAGAGCAAAATACTGGAAAGGGAAAGGGAGCTATTCAGGCAGTGAACTACTGGATCTCTAGAGAAGTTCACATGAATCTTTGGCTCAGAGTTTGTGGTAGGAATAGAGGAAACTACAAAAGGCAGGGGAAAGTGACTAGAAAGCAGTAGACCAAACAACTCGAAGAGGTGGAATGCAAGCTGAAAACAGTTTGTGCGTCTACCAACGGGCATGGAAAGCCCTCATAAGACACCAGGAGCACAGGCAGGGTCCTCAGAAGGATATGACAATACAGTCGCTGACCAAAACTAGCCTCTGTGCCAGTCCTACACAGCTTAAAAGCAAGCCTCAAAAGTGTCAGACTGATGCCAAGCAACCTAAGTTCCAGAATATGACACTATCCACCATGGAATACTAAATTTCACAATATCCAATGTACAATAAAAGAATATGAGACATGCAAAGAGAAGTAGGAAAATATGAATAATGATCAGAAGAAAACTCAATAAATAGACCCAACAAGAGAAATTATGTAATTAACATAGAATGTGTTATAACAGTCATTAAAATAAGCTCCATGTGCTCAAGATATAGAAGAAAATACGGGGCTGGTACTGTGGTGTAGTGGGTAAAGCCTCTGCCTGCAGAAGCTGCCACCATCCAATATGGTTGCTGATTCAAGTCCCAGTTGCTCCACTTCTGATCCAGCTCCCTGTTATTGTGTCTGGAAAAGCAGCAGAAGTTGGCCCAAGTTGTTGGGCCACTGCACCCACATGGGACACCTGGAAGAAGCTCCTGGCTCCTGGTTTTGGATTGGCCCAGCTCTGGCCAATGCAGCCATTTGGGAAGTAAACCAATAGATGGGAGGTCTCTCTCTCTCTCTCTCTCTCAATCTATGTGTGTGTGTGTATGTGTCTGCCTCTGCCTTTCTGTAACTCTGACTTTCAAATGAATAAATAAATCTTTTTTTAAAAGAAGGAAATACAGACATAGTAAGGAGAAAAATCAAAGATATTGAAAAGACCCAAATTAAATTTCTGGAGATAAAATACAAAACTTATAAATTAAAAAGTATACTGGATGGGGTTTCATTAGACACTGCAGGAAAGTAAATAAATTTGTGAAGATGTTCAATAAAAACTACTCAATAGTAAGCATTGAGATACAGAAGAGTAAATAAAAAAGAAAACAAAAGTTGACCTGTGAGACAAAAATCAAACTATGTTTTATATATATATATATATATATATATATATGGAGTACTAGACAAAAAGCTGATGAACAGAAAAATATTTTAAGAAACAATTGGAAAAAACTTGCCAAATTTGTTGAAATCCATAATCATAATTCAAACAGAACCCAAGGAGAATAAATATAAATAAAAGTACAATGGGCATAACAAAAATCAAATTAGTTAAAAACTTTAAAAGCAGAAAGGAAAAAAGAGACATACTACACAGCAGCAAGACAAAGATAAGGATGACAACAATACCATCAGTAAAATCGATCAGTCTAGAATTTGAAACTCAGGCAGGAAAATATTTTTCAGTTGAGGGAAGAGTAAAGACTCTTCAGACAAACAAGAGCTGAGAGATTTACCATCAGCAGCAGCCTTAAATATTTTTAAATGTTATATTCTTCAAATAAAAGGGCAAAAACACCAGGTAAAAATAGGGACCTATATAAAATAACAGTAAACATGTGGGTAACTATAAAATACAAATACACATATACAACTAAAATATATGAAAACAACAGCACATAGGATCAGAAGGTGGGGATGTAAGTACACTATTTTAAGTTTCATAAATATCAGGTAGTATAATGAAAACAAGAATAAAGAAAAGTGCCTATCAGTCAGTGTGTCTTGAATACTCAATAAATCTTTTTTTCTTCCTCTGGAAAGAATACTTGAGAAAATATTTCACTATGAGAAGTGAAAACAAATACAAAGACTGAAGTAGACGTCCAGAATATACAAAGATCAACCAAGGAACCAAGGTATCAACAGTTGAGTGAAACTACAGGAAAATAAAGAGATGAGGCCCAATCATGCAGGGCCACGTAGGTCATTTTGATCACTTTGGGGACTTATGATATGCAACACCAAAATAAAATAATTTATTACGGAATATACTCAAATATTAATCCAAACTCAGTTGCTTTACCTAATAGAAATGACAGAAGTTAAAATAGAAGGGAAAGGACTTCATTAATTAATATGGTACACATAATCCTGCCATTACAATCCCCAAACTTATCCCATGAAGTCACTTCACTATTTCACAAATTTCACGTGTAGTATTTTTAAAATAGATAATTGTGAGTTTGATTTTCTACCTGATGATATTAAACTACTATATATATTTGCATGTATATATATATATGTACATATATATATATATATATATATATAAAGAGTAAAGTTTTCCATAGGAGTAGAAGGCATGTGAACACATTTTCCAGAGAGGAGTCAATTTTGTCTGCCTCTTTTCCTGCCTCCCTCCCTCCCTCTCTCTCCCTCCTGCCTTCCTTTTTTCACTCTTTCCTTTATTTCTCTTTGCCTCTTATTATTCATTCTATGTTGATAAAAGATACTGTTAAAAATACAGACACATAACTGCTCAAAATACACAAAACTGAAAGAAAAAGGAAAACTGAAAACTTCATCAAAAATACAATGTGTTCTTTAAAAACCTGAGGATTTTTAAGTAGCTTTTAATAAAGTAACAAATTTTATAAAAGAACCTCTCTGTTTCTTTTACAGTCCTTTGACTACCATCTGTGGGTAGTTATTTGTGGAATAGCTTGATTTAATGTCTATCCTCTATGGAAAATAAACTATGAATGCAGGTGGTACACTTTTTGTGTTCATCCTACATTGCTTGGTGTATAGTGGATACTTAATGTATGTGTGATGAATTAATGAATCATAACAACATGAAGTAGAAATAACCACTTTTTATGACTATAAATGTAGATATAAGAAATACAAGTATAAATGATCAACACAGAATCCATTAGCACAGAATAATGTCACAAAATGTTAATAAATTAACAATAATAGCCTCCGATATTTACTGAATACTCTCAACAATACATGAGACTACTTTATATGACTCATTTCACCTAATTCCCACAACAAACTCACAACATAAGTAATAGCATTGCTCCCCTTTTATAGATGAGTTAATCAAGGCTTAATGACCACACAAGGATTCAGTGTTTGAATTAAGCATCCGACCTCATGCAATGAATTTTGCAAGATATGGAAAATCTATAGTTTGAAGCGAGCAACATGTAAAAACCTTTAGGCTTTCAAACAACATCTGGTACAACAATGTCAGTGATTCTGTAATTGTTTCTATAGACTCTACATTTATATACACAGAATATATATTCTATACTATATGTTCTATATTTAAGAGGATTATTTCAAAACTCTATGCCAACATAATTTAAATTAAGAATGAAATAGAACCAGCAATATGACTTTTCCTTTAAAAACATGGGAGCTTACACACCACTCATGAGAGCATCATTTACTTCAACAAAATATTAGTGTGATAAAAACATTCCTAGTTATGTTTGGGGAAATCTTTTAAGCAGCCATCTTTTTATTAGCTAAAATGTTATATAAACATAGCAATGGCATAAAAATACCTAGATATTGATATGCTGTGGTTCATTTATTCCATGCATATATTCCATGCATTCTTTTATTAACCATACTAATACTGATTTGATATATTTTAAGCTTGATCAGCTTTTTTAAGCTGAATAATCATAAAGATTATTCACAAAATAACTATTTATCCTATGTAGTTTTTTCTTCCCAAATATCCATTCTTCTAGGTAGACCTTTTCATAAGAACTGCAAAATTTAAATAGTTAAGTATACTGAATATCCTACTGAACCAGTATGTAGAGGAAAATTTATCAACACCAGTTCTGTGCTATCCCAATACTACACATTGTTACTATCACCAAAAGTACTGATTTTAGAGGGAAAGTGATATACTCACTCACTATGCTATTATTTTACCACTAGAATCCCAAGATCAGAAAGTTCTAAGAGTAAGCATAAATTAGATAAGCAGAAAATGCATATATGGTATTTTTAAGTACAATATAGCAGACTTAAATGTCAGAGATGGATTGCCTTTTAAAAGCTGCTTTTCAAAGGGAAATATGGTATACCTCAAGCATGGAACTAAAACATGAGTGCTATCAAGTTCTATTTCAAAGAAATTTAAATCATTTATCTGAGAGGCAGAGAGAAACACAGAGAGAAGTCCCCATCTGCTCTTTTTCTCCTAAAATGTCCCCATGGCAGGGGATGGGCCAAGGCTGAAGCCAGTGGCCTAGGACTCAATCCTGGTCTCTCCCAGGAAATCCAATTACTGGAGCCATTAGCACTGTTTCAGAGTCTGCACAGGCTGGAAGCTGGGGGGCAAGAGTCAGAGCCAGGAATCAAACCCAGGTACTCTGATAGGGAATACAGGCATCTTAACTTCTACACTAAATACTCCTCAACCAACCCCTCCTTGTTTTTTTTTTTTAACCAAATTCACTACTTTATTATATTATATATGAATATTTGTATAACTGAAGATCAAGGGTGCTATGGTTTATGTCTCCATGAATTTCTCTTATAGACAATAACATTATATAAAGTGAAGTAAAGAAGGTCATTGTACTTAACCATATTTTTCAAGAAACATATTGAAGCAATAAATTAAGGAAAATAAATAAAAGCAACAAAAATGGAAAACAATTATCATTGATTGAAGAAATGACATAAAAATAAGTGCACACCATAAAATCTCTTCCATTTCAGAAAAGATGGATAATACTAAAATGAAGAAGCTGATAACTGAAAGCTTTGATAAGCTACCACAAAGGAAAAACACTCTGGTCTTTCTTAAAAAAGAGTGGAGAGTGGAATAGTATCAATATGCAAGACTCAAAAGAAAATATTTCATAATCAGCTATTGCTATGTATGAATAAACAAGATAAAGGCCCAGGTCAGGTTAAAAGGAAAGGGTACAGAAAAGCAAGGAGTGGATAAACCTAGTCTCATTGTCATGAATAGCAAACTTTACTCAAAAAGAAAGGCCAAAACTCCCTGGAAAACAACATGGGTGCTATGCAGTGTGCTGCCAAGAACATACCCGAGAAAATTTGATAGAGGAGGGAAAGGAAACTAACTTCTAATAAATATCTGCTATGTGCTAAGGAACAAAACTGGTTTGCTTAATACAGTCATTTGTTTTTATGAATGAATTTCATCATCCTTTGAACAATTTCCTTTCAGTCATTGTTTCTTCAAACTCAGTCACAGTTTCAGTTGGTTCAGATGCATTTATGTTACTAATGCAGGTATTAAGTTCTGTTGATGAAACTAGAATATAAAGAATTATTTGCATTTCTTCTTAAAGATTTATTTATTCATTTGAAGGGCAGATTTAGTGAGAGAGGTGGCCAGGGGAGCACTTCTGCCTGCTGTTTCACTACCCAAATAGCCACAACAGCCAGGGCTCAGCCAGGCTGAAGCCAGGAGCCTAGAACTCCATCTGAGCCTCCCACGTGGGTGGTAGGAGCCCAAGCATTCAGATCATCTTCTGCTGCTCTTCCAGGTGTATTAGTAGGAAGCTGCATTGGAAGTGGAGCAGCCAGGATGCAAACAGGGGCTCATATGAGATGCCAGCATCACAGACAGTGGCTTAACACACTTTGCCCCAAGGCTGGCCTTAAAAGTATTTTCTTTAAAACTTTTATTTATTTGAAAGGCAGAGTTACAAGTTACACAGAGGTGGGGGGAGAAATAGAGGTATCTTCCATCCACCGGTTCACTCCCCAAATAGTGGCAACAGTTAGGGCTAGGCCAGGAAGCCAGGAAGCTGGGATTCAAGAGCTTCTCCTGGGTCTTCCATGTAGGTATAGGTGCAGGGGCCCAAGCATTTGGGTCATCCTTCACTGCTTTCCCAGGCACATTAGCATGGAGCTGGATTGTAAGTGGAGCATCCATGACTAGAACCAGCATTACTGCAGGTGGTGGCTTTACCTGCTACACCACAACACTGGCCCCAACAATTTGCTTTTTATTTGCTAACGCATTTTGGACAGTTTTCCACTTTGAGGATATTAAACACTTCATGGAAGACAATGTTTTTTTTTTTTGTTGATGATGTTTTTAAAAATTTTCTTGTATATTTTTTGTTTCATAAAGGAAATGATGTCATATCTTCCACAAGCAGTCAGGTATAAGAATGTACCAGAAACTGGATTTAATCATCTGGCTACCTGCAGAAGGAATATTTTAAGGAATACTTTCAGATTATAAATTATATTGAGATCATCCAGATTTGAAATACAATAACCACCCTCCCCACACCCCCCAAATCCATTTCCAAGACTTCCAGTGGATGCCTGATTCTGAGGCCAGTACTGATCCCTATATATACTATGATTTTGCCTATGTAAATCTATGATAAAATTTAATTTATAAATTAGGAATACCAAGAGATTTAAAACTACAAATAAAATAGAATAATTATAAGAATATATTCTTATAAAATTTAAAAAATTCTGTGAATGTGGTCTCTCTCTTTTTCATCAATAAAAATATTAATCTTTTCAGGCCACAGTTAATGTTGGGTGACTGAAATTGTAGAAAAGGAAACTGCAGATGAAGGAGGGCCACTGTACACATAAAGTTTTTAGTTCCAACGCTTTATATTTACTTTGATACTTACATTATACTCAGACACTACTCCTTTATAAACTTCATAGAATTCTTCAACATTAACCCGGTCCATATTGAACTATATTTAAAAAACAAAAGAAAACCATAAGCCAGTGAAGAAAGAAAAATAAATGAGTGACATTTAGCACTCTACATTTATGGTCTGAAATATATATATATATATATCACATTTGATATTATAAAATGTTATTTTTCATCTATTTGAAAAGCAGAGTGACAAAGGGAGGGAGATAAAATGAGTGGAAAGAGAGAGAGACAGAGAATCTTCCATTGTCTGGTTCACTTTCCCAAATGCCTACAATAGCCAGGGCTGGGCCAGGCCAAAACCAAGAAGCAGGAATGCCAACCAGGTCTCTCATGTGGGTGGCAGGGGTCCAAGACTGAAGCCATTCTGTGCTGCCTCCCAGGATGCGTTAACAGGAAGAGGATCTCAAGTTGAGTAGCCAGGACTCCAACTTGAATAGATGTAGGTGTCCTAAGCAACAGCTAACCTACCATTGCCACAATATCTACCCCAATATGTTCTTCACTTTTAAATGCAAGCCTTGCATAAATTACTCTTTGCAAAAAAGTGTTACTAAAGATGGGATCATCTATAATAACAATGATAACAATCACTGAGTACTTAAGGTGTCAAACATTGTTTTAGGTTTTATATATGCATCACCACATTTACTCCTCACAACAATCCTATGGCATAGGTGGTATTAACAACCCCAGTTTTTTTTTTTTTTTTTTTTTTTTTTTTTTTTTTACAGGCAGAGTGGACAGTGAGAGAGAGAGACAGAGAGAAAGGTCTTCCTTTGCTGTTGGTTCACCCTCCAATGGCCGCCGCGGTCGGCGCGCTGCGGCCGGCGCACCGCGCTCGTCCGATGGCAGGAGCCAGGTGCTTTTCCTGGTCTCCCCATGGGGTGCAGGGCCCAAGCACCTGGGCCATCCTCCACTGCACTCCTGGGCCACAGCAGAGGGCTGGCCTGGAAGAGGGGCAACCGGGACAGAATCCGGCACCCCGACCGGGACTAGAACCCGGTGTGCCGGCGCCGCAAGGCGGAGGATTAGCCTGTTGAGCCACGGCGCCGGCCAACAACCCCAGTTTTAAGAGGCTACTAGACTCGGGGCCGGCACCGTGGCTCACTTAGTTAATCCTCTGCCAGTGGCACTGGCATCCCACATGGGCACTGGGTTCTAGTTCTGGTTGCTCCTCTTCCAGTCCAGCTCTCTGCTGTGGCCCGGGAGGGCAGTGGAGGATGGTCCAAGTGCTTGCACCCCTGCACCCGCATGGGAGACCAGAAAGAAGCGACTGGCTCCTGGCTTTGGATAGGCACAGCGCTGGCCGCGCTGGCTGCACTGGCCTGACAGCCATTTGGGGAGTAAATCAATGGAAGGAAGACCTTTCTCTCTGTCTGTCTCTCTCACTGTCTGTAACTCTACCCGTCAAATAAATAAAAAAAATTAAAAAGAGGCTACTAGACTCAGAGAGAGAATGTAAACTTTCCAAATTGGCATTTGAATTCAAGCAATCTGACCCATGTATCATAACCTTACTCACTACACCACATCTCAATAATAAAACCTTACTTTTGATTTATAAAAAGATTCATATGCACTGTAATGTTTGGTAGTAGAAGAAATAAATACGACTAAAGATGAATGGCTCAGATTTTATAGAGGGAGTGAAAATAATACCACCCTTCCCCCAAGCATTTAGAAAAAAATTCCTAGATTTGTTTTTAATGAAACACTTGTACAAGTCATCTGGACTTCTGACTACTACTCTTCAAAAAAAATTATAAGAGTAAGCTTACTTCTTCTTATCAAGGCTATATTTGAATCTAGTTAGAAATTTTAAAAAGCTACATTAAGTTGTAGGTTCTCAAAAACTAAAATATTTATTTTTGTAAAACAGTCTCAGAAAATTCAATTTTATTTTCTCCCTAATTTTCTTCTTTATTGTCACCAAAATTGAAAAACAAGAATTTCAGCCTACAAAGATAACAATTCAAGTTGGGAGAATTTTTCTTCATAGGCAACACTATTGCTCAAATTACAAACAGGAAATCCTGTTTGATTTCAGTGTTTTATCCTACATTCACACTATTTTTATTATTCATGCAACAAACTGATGATAAAAAGATATAACTTATTAAATACTTAGGAATTTGAGCTAGAAACTTTGTTTTTCATTTTTAATGAGTTGAATCCATGAGTATACATAGAACATTTAATATAAAACATTTAAGAGTTTATTAAAAAATAATTCCTCAATATATTATGGCTTATTGCAAACTGCCTACCATCTGCATAGCTGAGATTTCAAATCCTGCATCTCGAATAGCCATCAGGATCTTTCCCAGGAGTCCTGAAAATGAAGAACAAATGATTGCAAAAATATAAATTTTTAAAGTATTTTAGTTTCTTAGAAATGTAAATTTTCCACATCAAACTACCGCCCTTATCCTCCATGTGAAGAAAATATACATTCTTACAAGAGAAAGTAAATCCCTAATACTGAGCAATACATTTAATCATTTTATTCCCTCAGTAAGTGCTTCAAGAAAATCAATAATGGGCCTGAGGATTAGGTAAAAACACTTTAAGATACTATTTTGCCTTTAAATCTCTAAAAGTATAGTGATGTAGAGAATATAAAAATTAAACAATTTAAAATTAACATTATAAAACACTGAAACATCAAGGTACTAGACACAGAAAAAAAACAAAGGGTATTTCAGAGAAGTAGAAAAGTCAAATTAAAACTGAAAAGATAGGCAGAACCTTCCGTGGGAAATGAAAGCACGAATGGTCATTAGAGGTTGTGAACATTTAGACTTATACATCGACAGGAGAGAAGGAACACATCCGAAAAAGGAGCATGTTCACTTGACAGTAGGAGAGCAGCAAAGGAAAGTAAAATTGAAAAGGAAAAGAGATTGAAACCAAATTAACGAAGGCCTTGGATATTAACATGAGGAATTTGGCCATTATCCCACAGATAAGTGATCTTTATTACGAATTTTACAGCTTTGGAGGCAGAGGACCAAATCTGAGATTCTATTTGTTTGCAATAAAAATTCCAAGTTTCTTTTTTCAAGTCAGCTAAAACTTTCTCTGCCTCTGATCTGGATGCCCATCTAGTAACCCTAAATCACCAAGTAGTATTATTGCCTGAATGTACATTTTTATTTATTATCTTACTAGAGCCAAGTATGACTATTTTAATTGTGGCAGGCTGAAGATTGAGAAAAAGACAGAATTGGATCTATTTCTCAGATTGTACATTTGTACCAAATGAAGGTCAGATGATGTCACAGCATGCTTCAGTAGCAAATGTTTCTCAAGCGTTTGAAAGCAGAAAGTGGTGGGCTACTTGACTCGTCACAGTAGCACAGGCACACACATAACTCCCTCTGTACCATATTTAGCTGGGCTTGATTTTGTAGAACAACATCCTTTTTCAAATTGATGCTATTATGCAGCCACTTTGGAAGACAATATGGAAATACATTAGAAATCTGAATACAGACCTACCATATGGCCCAGCCATCCCACTCCTGGAAATTTTCCCATATCAAAAGAAATCAGCTTATGAAAGAGTTATCTGTACCCCAAGTGCTTAGGCCCCTACTCCTCTGTGGGAGATCCCAAAGAAGTTCCTCACTCCTGGCTTCGAATAAGCCCAGCTTCAGCTTTTTGGGGAGTTGAGTTGCAGCTCTTTGGGGAGTGAGTCAGTGGATGGAAGACTTTACTGTCTCTCCCTCTCTCTGTAATACCTCTCAAATAAATAAATAAAATCTTTTTTTTAAAAAAAAAGGGTCCATGAAAATGATTTTTCTTCAAAAGGGAAACATTTCTGAAGGAGAAGGGGAGTCACTAAAAATATTGGGCAGCATAATGCAAAATAAAAGTAGTATTGTAGTAAAATTACTAATGTAATGATGTTAGGCAATGCGATCTGAAGAAAAGAATATGAATAGAAAGAATAACAAAGGCTTTTGAAATTGTCTTGCTCAATGATTGGAAACAATTCAAACATTATATCACAAAATATTTTGCTGTAGTTTGTACACCAAGGAAATAATGAATATAAAGTATTTCTAAACAAGATGTGACACATTGGATACCATGGGCAAAAGAAAAAGATGACACCACAATTTTGAGTCCAAGTGACTAGAGTGATAGTATATCTTTAAGAAGAAAACAAATAATGAAGTTACATTAGTACAGGGAAAAAAGAAGCATTGTGGATATACAAAAATATACTATGCTATAAAGAATGTACTGCATAAATAAACTAGAAAGTTGACTGGCATTTGAGGTGACAGCGTATCTACTGGCTGAATGAATGGAACAAACTGCCTTTACAAGATTGCTAATATAGAATTTCATTCCAATAGATCAAGTTAGAGAGATACAATGAGGACTTCAGAGAAGTTGGAGCTGAAATGATTATGGATGACACATTGTTTATAGGTCATAACAATCTCAATGACTCCAGACTTCTCAGTAGAAACAATGGAAGTCAGTGGACAATTGGTATTTTTAATGTGCTCTAAAAATATATAAAACCATCAACTTGAAATTCTATAACAACACAAAATTCTTCAAGAAAACAGAAATTCTCTCTTTCCCCCTCTCTTTTCTGTCTAAAATTCACATTTTTTAAAATGGTGGATATAAAATCATTTTCAGACAAAATAAAATTAAAACAATTTGTTGCCAGCAAACCTGTACTACAAAAGATGCTGAAGGAGACTAGTCAGCTTTAGGGAAGTAAAATGTGATGGAAACAACTGGACCCAGCTCAGGCTGTTGTAGTCATTTGGGGAGTGAACCAGAGGATGGCTGGTCTAGGCTGAAGCTAGAAAGCAGGAACTCCAAATGGGTCTCCCATGTGGGTGAAAGGAACTCAAGTATTAGAGTCATCATCTGCTGCCTCCCAGGACTCACTAGCAGGGAGCTGGATGAGAAAAGGAGGAGCAGGGACTTGAATCTGTACTCAGATAAGGGATACTGATGTCCCAAATAGCAGCTTTTCCAGCTGTGCCCCAACGCTTGCTCAAATCTGGTGTTTGCACAGTGAATTTGTTTTATAATAGTTTGCTTCTAACTCTATGAATGCTACCTGTTAAGTTTTCTGAATGTCAGATCACCTCCTCTCTATCTTCACTCCCAGAGACTTACTTCATATCCTTGGGTTGTTGAAAGGCCTCTTTATAAATGCCTACCAATATTCAATCATACACAGTACCAGGCATCTATTACTGTCCTTGAAGATGCTTACTTCTTCTGGGATAAGCATCAATGCCTCCTTTAGGAAAACACTTGGTTAACCTTAAAACCATTGCCTCAGTGAGTGGTCAAGAGATGGGCACCAGACCTAACCAGGGACAATCAAAACATTCTGCTTTCCAAGTCAAAGCAATTTTCCTAGGAATGGGTCCATAACTGGCACAAGCCAATCACAGTCCTTTCTTGGAATCTTTTTTAGTTGGAAGCAGGGATAAAAAGCATCTTTCTACTCTTTTCACAAATGCATGAGCTCTGTATTGTTGTTAGTACTCCCTTTCCCAAGGTCCCAGGAAAAACTGATTTAAGAGCATGAAGCTGACAGCCAAGAGAAGCAATGACGCAGAGAGAAATGCAGAGAGAATAGATATCCAAGTCTCTGTTGAGAGTTCTCCATAAGACTAGCATGAGCCCTGTCCTTCTTCCAGCAGGCCAATTAAATGAGACAGTATGAGAATTCAAGTTGGGACTCTATTGCTTGCAGTAAAAGATGACATCATTAAGTCACATGATTCATATAGGGAGGGAGATACTGCATCCTGAGAACAAAAAGCTAAAGTATGAAAGGTGAAAGAAAGAATAATACATGCTTGAGAGCTGTGATAGTCTGGTGCCTGCTAATCCTGATAAAATTATAAAGAGCAACAAATATATACAACAGAAAAAAATCATATGCATAGCCAAATGATCAAAAAATTAGATGATAGTTCCCTCTGTATAAAGTTAATAAAATGAACATAGTTAAAGAATTTCAGATAAGAAACTGATAGAAACAAATTCAAACAGTAATTTTAGAAATAGAAGGCTTAATCATTCCAATAAAAACAGGCTTCCATCAAATAAAGGAAACATAGGAGGAAAGTACTTGAACAACAAAGGCAGTGTAACATTAACTGGTATCAACAAGATAAAAGGAACAGCTAAGCTTTTCCATAATTTAGAGTAGATAACATGGTTTGTACCACTTGGAAGAAAACAGACTGGCATCAGGGTTATAAGATCTAGGACAGGTAAAGAGGTGCTACTTAAGGGAGCATCAGTGACCAACGCAATAAGGTACAGGTATGATGAGACGTTAACGTGGAGTTCAAGACTTATTTGGGTGTGGAAGCAAGCAAAACTATGAGAATCCCAGGGGCTGGTTCACAGGCTGCCCAAGGGGATTGACTGTGAAAATCCAGCTTGAATCTAAAGTGAAAACAAATAAAGGTGGAATTTTTTAATTATAAATAAATATATACATTGAAATATTTCCTAAATGCAGTGCATCAATTGATGTCCCTCTTAACTACGATCTGCTCACAGTAAACACATCAGTGCTGACAGATGTATCTTTCATCATTCCTTTCATTATTCCCACCAGGAAGGGCACCCAGATGGAGAGGAGTCCTGAGAAGGTGAATTGGCCTTATAACATTGGCTCATAACAACCCACAGCTGAAAGAGTTGTTTTTTCTCTCTCCTTAAAGCTGCAAGGAGATTTTTACATGGTAAAATATCCCATAGTAAGGCACAGAGAGAGGACGTTATCAACAATGATGACATATGAGATATTTGGCCAAAGGCTCAGTGCTATCAACCTGCGCTCTCACAGCTACAAGCGCTAGAAAGCATTCCATTTGAATCTTCTCCACAGCCTACCATTAGAGAACCTCACCTGAACTACAAAGAATGATATAAATGATTATTTTCTCAGCTCTACCAAAGAAGGTATATAATTAGATATACTGGACATAAAGAAGTTAATTTCTTTCATTCATTGTGTTCTTTTAGGACAGTGATTTGCAAACTACATCCTGTTAACCAAATCCAGCTTGCCATCTGTGTTTTTTTTTCCCCAAAGATTTTATTTACTTATTTGAGAGGCAGAGTTACAGACAGTGAGAGGGAGAGACAGAAAGGTCTCGCATTCGCTGGTTCACCCCCTAAATGGCTGCAATGACCAGAGTTGGGCCAATTCGAAGCCAGAAGCCAGGAGCTTCTTCCTGTTTTCCCATGCGGGTGCAGGGAACCAAGCACTTGGGCCATCTTCTATTGCTTTCCCAAGACTTAGCAGAGAGCTGGATTGAAAGAGGGAGAGCTGGATTGAAAGAGGAACAGCTGGTTCGAGCCAGCACCCATATGGGATGCCAGTGCCGAAGGCGGAGGGTTAACCTACTGTGCCACAGTGCCGATCCTCACCTGGTTTTGTAAGTAAACTTAATGGAGCACAGCCATGCCCACACACTTACATATTGCCTATAGCTGCTTTCTTGCTACAATGGCAGTTGAGTAGGCAGGCTCCAGTAGAGAATATGATCTGCCCTTTACTGCACAGCCCTTTACCTAAAAAAACAAGTGGACATCTGTTTTCCAACACTGGTGCTTAATTCTCTTAAGGAGCTTCAACTGAGAATAGATTACCCAAGTTAGGGTCTATAAAAATAATGTTATAACATTAGGGGGAAAAATCACACAGGAATGCAAAGGAAATGTGCATCTTTTGAAAAGGGCTTACTGAATGAAAAGGTTTTCTTTATACTTCCAATATAACTTAGGAAATATGATACTATGAAACAACCGGTAAATAATTAAAAAAAAAAAGATCACTGATGAAGATGGGCAAACAAACCAAATTAAAAAATGAAAAAATTGTAGAAGAGGCCCCTGTCTAAGTTCAAGATGCTGTAACACTATAAATTAAAGATGAAATATGTCTGTAACCATTCCAATGATGTGGCAGATTTCCCAAACAGAGAAAACAGACATACTATTTATACATTATTTACACATGATTAAAGATTAAATCAGTAGTTAGGATTCAGGGTATATTAAATGCCAAAGAAAATTACACTATCCATGGTTGTATAAAATATAAGTGTCCTTGTCTACCGTGTATCTTCTGCTAGAGCAAAACTTTACAAAGTTCACTTTTTGTGGGCCAGGCATTTGGGGCAGTGGTTAAGACAGCACTTGGTATGGCTGGATCCCATATTGGAGCACCTGGGTTCAAGCCTTGGCTCTGTTCCCTCTCTAGCTTCTTAGTAATGTACACTCCAGGGGACAGCCGGTGATGGATCAAGTTCCTAGTCCATAACCCGTACCTGCATTAAGTTCTGTGCTCCTGGCTTTGGCCTGCCTCAGCTCTGGCTGTTGTGAGCATGTGGGGGAGTAAATCAGTAGACAAAAGGTCTCTGTCTGTCTCTGGCTTTCTCTTTCCATCTGTGCTTTCAAGAAAGAAAACAGTTTTTTTAAGTTCCCCTTATTTTTGTGTTAGAATTTAATTAAACTTTAGGGGGAGAAAAGCAACACAATGTATTCTTTGTTCAGGTAGTTGAGGTTTACAAAAGACTTCCAGGGTTCTAATTCTAGGTCCACCACTGTCCTAAAGGACAGCAAATTGTTTAACCTCCCTATGGACACCATGTCTCTTCTCATCTGTAAAAGGGGATAATCTCTACCTCCAGGTTTGTTAATAAGTCCCTATATGTAAAATACTTCATGCAGCCAGTGGTGCATAATAGCACTATTTAAGTATATGTTAGCAGTTGTAGAGTAGTCCTAGGGCCAATAGCGGTCATGAAAGTTAGGTAGGTGGACAATGAAAGTACAATATAAATTTGTAAAAGTAGAATAATCTCCATCTCATTTAATGGAAATAGCAGTAGTCGATATCAAAACAAAACAAAACAAAAGGTGGTGAACATTATACACCAATAACTCCTATGAGTGATAGACAAAATTCTTAACAAAATATTAGTGAACAGAATTCAGCAATACATGAAGAGAATTATACACCTTCACAAAGTGGGGTTTATTTCAGGGATGCAAGTCTGGTGCATTCTTCCAAGAATCAATCAAGAGTATGCATTGTATTTGTATATATATGATCACATCAATTTTGAAGAAAAAAACATTTGAAAAGGATACATATATTTGATTTAAAAATGTCACAAACAAATAGGAGTAGAGGGAATTGCCTCACCTTGATAAAGAGCACCTACAAAAAACTATAGTCAACAATACATCTAATGGTAAAAGACATATGCTTTCCAAGTAAGATAGTGAAGCAGGAAAAAAAGGTCCATTTTCATCATTCTTACCAATATGGTGCTGTAAGTTTAAGCTAATGAAATAAGGCAAGGTGAAATAATAGGCACATAGTTCAGAAAGAATGACCTATAACTGTCTTTTCATATGACATGATTATAGAAAACAAAAATAAACAGAATTAAATTTTAGATCTAGTTAATTGATATCAGCAAGGTTAAAGGATACAAGGTAAAGACACAAAAATGAACTGTATTTTTATAGATTAGCAATAAATACTTGTGCATTAATATGAAAATGCAATACTACTTATAATTGTTCAAACAGGAAAAATATTAGATTTAATATAATAAATATATAATATACATTTTATATTATATATTTTATATCATATAAATAATATATGCTTCATATTATATAAATATAATAAATAAATCTAACAAAATGCATATATCACTTGTGTATGAAAACTACAAAATTATGTACGTAAGACTGAAATAAATGAAGACATATACAGTGTTCATAATTTAGATTTATCATAACAATGTCAATCCTCCCCAAATTGACAAATAGATTTAGCAAAGTCACTATAAAACTCTTTGTAAGATTTGGATAGATATAGATAACGTTATTCTAAAATTATATGGAAAAGTAAAAGAACTAAAATACTTTTAAAATTTTACAAAAAAAGCATACAGAGGAATCAGCCTACCCAACTTCATGACTTATTATATAGCCATAGTAATCAAGACTATGAAGTATTGGCAGAGAATGGACACACAGATCAATGGAATAAGAGTCATAAATGAACATATACAAATATGTTCAGATGATTTTCTACAAAAATACAAAAATAATTAAATAGAGGAGAGATAGCCTTTTAAACAAACTCAGTGACATGATCACAAAACAGAAATCATGCAATATAGCCTCCAACAAGAGTTACTTTCCAGAAGCAAGTTTATATTCTGCAAGTCCGTACACATTTGGGGGGAATAGCTAGTCTTCTTTCTCATATATATTGCTTTTTTTTTTTTTTAAAGATATACTTATTTATTTGAAAGTCAGAGTTACACAGAGAGAGAAGGAGAGGCAGAGAGAGAGGTCTTCCATCTGCTGGTTCTCTCCTCAATTGGCTGCAACAGCCGGAGCTGTGCCGATCCGAAGCCAGGAGCCAGGAGATTCTTCTGGGTCTCCCACACGAGTGCACGGGCCCAAGGACTTTGGCCATCTTCTACTACTTTCCCAGGCTGTAGCAGAGAGCTGGATCAGAAGTGGAGCAGCCGGGACTTGAACCAGCGCCCATATGGGTTCTGGCACTGCAGATGGTGGCTTTATTTGCTACACCACAGCACCAGCCCCTCTCACGTATATTGTATATGCTAGTCACACATTTATTATTTCTTGTACTTCCCACAATAATCCTACTATGAATTAGATATTTTCACTCCCTGAAATTCAGATGATGAAATCTGTGCCTGAACAGGAGGTGTGTCCTGTAGGTCGCGGTTAGGTCATGAGGAGAGAGCATCATTAATGAAATTAATGCCCTTAAATAAGAAACCCCAAAGAGCTCCTCACCCCTTCTGTAAGGACACAATGAGAAGATGGCCAACTACGAACCAGGAAATAGACCCCCATGAGGCACTGAACTTGGTGATGCCTTGATCTTGGGTGTTTGAGGCTCCTGATAACTCTTTGTATAGATATCCACTATACAGTATTTTGTTAAAGCAGCCTGATTAGACTAAGACAAGCCCTATGAAGAACTGTTCTAATTTTTATTTTGTTGATATGTATCATGTATATCCAAGGGTTAATCAAAAAACCCCAAAGCTAGGAAGTGTTAGAAGACTGAGTTTTTTTTTTTTTTTTTTTTTATTTGAGAGAATTAGACAGTGAGAGAGACAGAGAGAAAGGTCTTCCTTCCGTTGGTTCACCCCTCAAATGGCCACTGTGGCTGGTGCTACCCCGATCTGAAGCCAGGAGCCAGGTGCTTCCTCCTGGTCTCCCATGCGGGTGCAGGGCCCAAGCACTTGGGCCATCCTCCACTGCCTTCCCAGGCCACAGCAGAGAGCTGGACTGGAAGAGGAGCAGCCGGGACTAGAACCGGTGCCCATATGGGATGCCGGCGCAGCAGGTGGAGGATTAGCCTAGTGAGCCACGGCGCCGGCCCCAAAGACTGAGTTTTAAACCTAGTTCTGATTTTTCCTGAGGCTAAGATTACATTATATATATATATATATATATATATATATATATATATATTTACATATATATTTATATATAAATATCGTGGTGCAGCAGATTAAGCTTCTGTGATGGCAGCATTCCATATGGGCAGCAGCCTGAGTCTCAGCTGCTCGGATTCCAATTCAGCTCCCTGCTGATGTGCCTGGGAAAGCAGCAGAAGCATGGCCATGCACTCAGGTGGGAGACTTGAATGGAGTTCCAGGCTTCCAGCTTTGGCCTGGCACAGTCCTGGCCATTGTGGCCATTTGGGGTGTGAACCAGTGGATAAATTTATCTCTTTCTCTCTCTCTCTTTCCTTCTCTATCACTCCGACTCTCCCTCTATCTGTAACTATGCCTTTCAAGTAAATAAGTAAATCTTTAAAAAGTATGCTCAATTGGCATACATATATAATTCAAACAAATAATCCATGTATACATTAAAATGTACATATTTCATAGGTATACCTATAGCCAAGAAACATCCTTCTTGTTTTTCTAAACATACACTATAAAGTCTCAAACAGCAAAGAATGTAGAATGTATATACATTAAATTCTGACATGTTCAGAGGATTATCACTGGATTTATTTATTCAGACTACTAAATTTCCTTCCTTATAATGATGCTCAACAAATTTTACAGAAAACATGAAGATTATCCGATTACCCCTTTATATTTATTACTAGATCTAGAAAACTTTTTTTTTTTTTTTGGACAGGCAGTATGGACAGTGAGAAAAACAGACAGAAAGGTCTTCCTTTTTCCGTTGGTTCACACCCAAGTGGCCGCTGTGGCCATCGGGCTGCGCTGATCTGAAGCCAGGGGCTAGGTGCTTCTCTAGGTCTCCCATGCAGGTGCAGGGCCCAAGCACTTGGGCCATCCTCCACTGCACTCCCGGTCCACAGCAGAGAGCTGGACTGGAAGAGGGGCAGCCGGGACAGAATCTGGCACCCAGACCGGGACTAGAACCTGGGGTGCCGGCGCCGCAGGCGGAGGATTAGCCTATTGAGCAGCGGCGCCGGTCTAGAAAACATTTTTGTAGAGAGAAAAACATTAAAAGTTAACAATATGGATATATAATATTCTTTGAAATTATGACAAAATTGCTTTGCATAGTTAATAATCTAGCAGTTTCACTTTACCACAAGACTCTACATCAAAAAATATATCCTGTGGAAATAACTTATTTTGATGTTAAAATCTTTCCAAAAGAGTCTTGTTTTTTCCTTCCTGTCATAATTTCTATACTGTATAGTTACCTGTGCACCTCAGGCACTCTTACCATCAGTGATGCCAATCATATACAGTGAAAAAACATGAAAAACACCTTTGTTGTGTATGTTAAACTTATTCCTTGCAATACAATGTAAAAATGACAACACAATTCAACTCATAAGAATGACAGCCATGAAAACTATGTTTTGCTATGCAAAAGAAAACTGAAACTTAAGAAGCAGCCCAGCTGCTGTAAAACACAACTCATCATAACCTGGATGCTTTGCTTCACAATCCAGATAATAATAAATGGTGAGAAGTGAAAATGAGGGATGGAAAAAAAGCAGTAGAGAACAATATAAAAATAGAGAAATATAGGAAAATAACAATAGAGAAATATTCAACTCTGCTTGAGTTAAAGTTTTCATTCTGATATAATCAACAGTACATGAACAAAATTGAGAAAGTTTATATGCATAATATGAATGATTAATTCAAATCAAATGGAAGAAATCTGATTTCTTTTGAACTTTAGTGAAATAAAATTAAAAGTATTTGAACTGAAAAATAAGTCCAGTGTATCTTTAAAATGTATAGTATAAAATTAAATCAATGGTAGAGATGAGAGTTTAGATTAATTTCAAATTACAAAGGGAATTGCAAGCATTACTAAATTCAAAGGAGGAATTTAATGCCAATGCTAGCAAATATGAATAACAAATACCCTTAGGCAAAAAAAGGAGGTGGAAAAGCTTTCTGTCTCCTAGACAGTGGTGTGTAACTAGGCAATACCACTTCATTGATAATCTTCCAGTAATTTTTAATTATATGAAAAAGATGTTTGCAAATATCTTTTATGGTATTCTGCTTTAGAATAAGCAAAAATATCATAGAATTACATGAAATCAGTTATAGTAAAGAGTTTGGATTTAGCAACACTATTAAATTGAGAACCAGATTTTAAAATATTTCAAATTAATCCATTAGCTGATTATACAGTCCATTCTAGTAGCAAAAAGGCATATAAAAGACCTAGTTAGTCCAATAACATTTATGATCCTTCACTTATAAAACACAATCTCAAATATATTTTTATAATTTATTACACATTTTTCTTTACCAACTTCCTAGCAAGAACAATCTGTAAATTCCTTACAAGGAAATAAAGAGTAACCAAATAATTGCTTTATAGATGTACCCAAAATATGGTGATACTGAGCTGAAGAGAGAATCACAATGGCAGGTTCCACAGCAATGCAGGGATGACAAAGAAGATCTCCAGGAAAGGACAACCAAGTATACTCAGTATAGCAAAGGGAAATATGAACAGTTACCGTGACTGAAGTAAGATTACAGTATTACAAAAAGGACATTCCAGAAAAACAAAAACAGAGGAGGTTAGTAGTTAGGCAGTCCAGAAACTAAAAACTATGTAAGCCTGGACAAACAGATCATCAGAGGTTCAAAGTCAAAGACAGCCTACTACAGAAAACAAGTCAGCCACACTATCACAAAGGGAAGCGAAGTCTCTTGTGCAAAAGTGTGCTGTTAACTCTGGATAGGGTGAAATCCTTCCTTATCTCAGAAGGCCAGTCCCTCAGTGGCTAACATAAGTCAAAGCCCATAAGCAGTTAACTACGTGTTTCTGGGAGATTTTCATGAATATAACTATATAGGGACTACATGCATTATAACTCAGTGATGGGAATTTGCTAGTTTTATAGGCAAACACAAATAAACCCAGACTAAAAAGGTAATCCAAAACCATGGATCCATTAACTCTAACATAGACAAAGTAAATAAATGTTTTCATTATCTAAAATATTTCAGTTGTCTGCTTTTTTAATATATGTAAATAAAAAGCTTCTCAAAACTAGCCTTTTGGACAATTTTTTTTAAATGTATACATTGATTTTTGTTTATTCTAGCTCTTCAAACTTACAAATTTAAGGAAATCCACAAATCTGGGTATCTTATTTCAAAGAACAGTTTTCTCCTGTTGGTTTTACATGATTTTATCTGATTTCCCCAGCTTTGGAAAGACCTAAATTGTCATAAATAAACAGGTTCAGAAAAAGAGAATGCCACAAATAATTCCCGTTCCTTGTCTATTGGAAGCACATACAGTATGTACTGGGTATAGGCCTCCATTTTAGTTTTCCTGTTTCCCAGTCCTGCATACTGGGTGCAGCCTTGCTGTCTACTGGTTCTCGAAGCAGTTTTGGGATAAGCAGCATTAGCATGACCTGGAAACTTGTTAGAAATGCAACTTCCTGTATCCAAACCAGACAGAATTATCAGATACTCTGGAGGTGGATATAGGATCTGTATTTAACAAACTCTGCAAGTGATTCTGATTTATTCTGAATTTTGAGAATCATTATCATACTCAGCCAGGTCTCTAAGCAACACAATAACACTACCATTGCCAGGAAAATTGGTCAGTAAATGTAATTTTTCCAGTCATAGTTTCCTTAATCTACCCCAATGCTACATAATTTTAATAAAGAAATCATGAAGATGTAAAATTCTTAAATTTTAATTTTTTGGCATTCATTTCTCCTATCCTTTTTCATTTAATTTTTAGGACCATTCTAAACTGGAACACACAAAAATAGAAATAAAAGTGCAGAACATGAAGGCAAACTTCTATGCCATCCCAGAATCTCAGTTGTTACCAAAGGTAATCACTATTAAGTCATTTCTTAGATGCTCTGGAAATAGTCAACACCTGTACAAACAGTACAAATGTGACCTTTTTCCTTATTGTCAAACAAGAGTATACTATACCTCTGTTTTAAAACTTATCAATTTCCAAATATTGTAGGATATAAAATATCTATGGTAAAATATATAAAACATATGCTCAGTTTAATAAAAAAAAATAAGATAATATCTATGGTAACGAGTTAAAAATCACTCCAGGAACCTTCTGAATATGCCTTTCCCATCAATGCTTTTTCTCTCTTCAGAGGAAGCAACCACTGACTTTGGAATAACCTTTTCTTTGTAATTTACCATCTACAAATACATTCTTGAAATGCATAACTGACTTTTGCATTTATTTGAACTTTTTGACAATAGAATTATATAACATAGATGCTTTTATAGCTTGCTTATTTTGTTCAATTTCAGGATCATTACACTCATCCATGTTGCTGTATTTGGCTTTGTTTGACAGTGAAGGATGAAATTGCTATGTTCTAAGTAGTTAGGATTTCTGGATAGAAATGATCTTTAAAATACACATCTGTAGGCCAGCGCCATGGATCACTTGGAATCGGCGCCGGTACCCCGCGTTCTAGTCCCAGTTGGGGCGCCGGGTTCTGTCCCAGTTGCTCCTCTTCCAGTCCAGCTCTCTGCTGTGGCCCAGGAAGGCAGTGTAGGATGGCCCAAGTGCTTGGGCCCTGCACCCCATGGGAGACCTGGCTCCTGGCTTCGGATCAGCGCGGTGCACCGGCTGCGGCGGCCATTTTGGGGGTGAACCAATGGAAGGAAGACCTTTGTCTGTCTCTCTCTCACTAACTCTGCCTGTCAAAAAAAATAAAATAAAATAAACGTCTATGCGCTTCTAACTTTTCTATGATGTGTATACATTCAATACAAGAATAATTGCTCCCTAAAACTACTAAGTCAAATTCCAGCTAAAATTTAGCACTGTCTACCCATGTAATTTCTTTGGTGTCAGATTTCTTTTTTTTTTTTTTTTTTGACAGGCAGAATGGACAGTGAGAGAGAGAGATAGAGAAAGGTCTTCCTTTTGCCGTCGGTTCACCCCCCAAGAGGCCGCTATGGCGGGCGAGTTGCGGCCGGCAAGCTGCACAGATCCGAAGCCAGGAGCCAGGTGCTTCCTCCTGGTCTCCCATGTGGGTGTACGGCCCAAGCACTTGGGCCATCTTCCGCTGCCTTTCCAGGCCACAGCAGAGAGCTGGACTGGAAGAGGAGCAATCGGGACAGAATCCGGTGTGCCTGCACCATAGGTGGAGGATTAGCCTATTGAGCTGCGGAGCCAGCCTGCTGTCATATTTCTTAATGGGAGCATTCTGATAATTTAAATGCATAAACAACAATGTTTCTATACAAAACTTGACGTTAATTATATATCAGTGTAAGATGTTCTCTTTAGAATGATGATTTTTCCTAAAGAATTTAAGTTAGTTCTATTATCTATCCATCTATCTAACATAATTTATCCTTGCATCACAGTTGTGAAGAATTTGAGTCTTATGTTTTAAATTACATTAACTAATAGGAACCAGAGAAAACAAAAACTATGATTAAAAAAGCCAAACCTTGTAAAATTCATATTTGAAATTTCATTTTCTTATTTCATCCAATGCTTAAATAGGATTTAGCTTAAAGTTTGCCTCTGCCTTCAAATCATGGATACTTCAAAGAATTTTTTAAAAACGTGAAGGAGAGCCTATGGCATAATTCTGTACTGAAAGTTTCAAAATTGATTTCCAGCATGCCAGTATTATCCCAGTTCTTTCCAATGTGCTTAAACTGAAATCCTTAACATATCCTAAGAGACGCTTGCAAATGACACCTTGCATAATTAGGCTGCTATGCAAAAACTTCCATGCTCTGAAGAAATAAGTAGATGACTAAACCACTCCCTATTTTGCACATTCAGAAACCACTGTACATTTAAGTGTCAACAATGAGAATAGATGTTGAACACATGATAGTTTAGAAATGAACAACCAAATTAAGTGAAAGCCCTGAAACACAGGTTTTTCAGAGTAAAAAAGGTGTGTACCATTTATTAATCCACTCACAAATCAATTACAGAAATCATGTTCCTATGTCCCTTCAACATTTCTCATAAGTATTAACTTCTCCTATCTTTTAATATATTGCTTGGAAACTCAAGCTTTTCAGAGACTTTTCTGTAACACAGCATCTTTTCTTTTTTCTTTCTTTTTTTTTTTATAAAGCTTTTATTTAAAGAATATAAATTTCCAAAGAACAGCTTATGGATCACAATGGCTCCCCCCCCCACAACTTCTCTCCCTCCCCCTACCCTCCCCTTTCCCGCTCCCTTTCCCCTTCTGTTCACATCAAGATTCATTTTCAATTCTCTTTATACACAGAAGATCAATTTAGTACATATTACGTAAAGATTTCAACGGTTTGCCCTCGCATAGAGACACAAAATGATAATACTGTTGGAGTGCTAGCATCTTTTCTTTAGATGTTTCTCCTCTTTATTCCACATAAGAATCAATTATAATTATATTGCCAGAATTTCAGCATTTATAATTTCCCACATACTTTGAATCAACTTTGAAGTCATGTAACATGAAAGCATGTTTCTCTTTTGTAAATCATTTTCTAATTAAATAATATCATGTGCCCTGCGTCACTGGACTCCAGTTCCATAGGGATTGGCCCTACTCCTTGTTCTAAGAACCAACATGAAGTGCAGAACAACAGTGGTTCCCTTCTGTCACTGTACAATTAAACAGGCCGTTCTGGGAGAGGATAGGCTTAGGAGGAGATATGGTAAATCAACCCTCAGGGTACTCTCCCAGGGGGAAAAATGGGCAAATCCTATATTCACTACAATTTTTTAAAGATATGTTTTCCTCAAGTGTAGACCATGTCTAGCTATGCTCCACATTAATCATGAGTTTTAAAATGACATGGTCCTTTGACAGACAAATGCATGAAAAACAGGGAAGGGGAATGATGGCAATTTGTTTCCAAAGTTGTGCATAAAGTCTTACATTAATCTTCTTCCTCCTAGGAGTCTCGATGTGCACCTAGAAACTAGTAGGTTAAAAAATAAATATTCAAAAAGCATATGTGTCAGTTTCTTTCAATAAATCACTCCCCTAATAATGACTGCTGAGTCTTAAAAAAAAAAGAAGAAAAAATTGATTGTTTAAATTTCTCTCATAAATTTTTATTGAAACAAAAACTTCATGTAAATATGATGTAAAATATTAAAACCTCTGAATAAATACAAAAGAAATTTAAAAAATTAATCTTACAAAGGACAGTTGCACTATGACTTTTGAGACACCTAAACTATCCTCACCTTGACATTACAATTCTGCTATTTCTTTCCATGAAACTGGGTTTGTTCCCAACAGCACTAGACAGAAATGTCGATCTAAGAGCTGTCTAAGCTACAGATCAATCTTTACTGTTATTTTCATTAAATGGCTGCTTCACAGAAGTTAAAATATAATACAGAAGCTACTGTGTTAGAGTATGCTGAGTATCCACATTTTCCACCACTCTAAGAAATTCTCATTAGCCTGAAACCCAGAACTGAGGACTTTCTTTGAGCTAGAAAAACAACTGAAAAACAAAAGGTGGCTCTTCCCCAACCATCTCCATGATTGTTAGTAACTTGCCATAGGAACAGACTAGGAATCTTCCATCAGGTATCAAATTCATAAGACAGGTTTCTGAGGAAGGCAGATTATTAGAGGAAATCCAAGAAGTTCCCTGTCCTCAACATTTTCAAGAGATTCTCAAATTTGGTGTTCATCAGGATAACTAGGTAGGGTGGGGTGTGGGAAGAGTAGGGGAAGATTTCTTAAAATTTATATTTCTGGGATCTATGCTAGACTTACCAAGACAAAAATTCCAGTGTTACAATAACATGCATTTTAAACATTATTCCAAAGTGGTTCTGGTGCCCACTACAGTGCGAGAGGCACCATCTAGTACACTAGTGGCACAATACCACTGGGTCAGGTTCCATTCTCACAGCCTAACCGAGTTAAAATCTTCAGATTCTTTATACCATCTGAGGGAGGTTGCTATATTGGTGGTCCCCAGAGAACCATAATTCCTGATAATCATTTGTTTATGTAATTCTGTCCACTGTTGACCCTGGATTGGCTATGTGCCTTTCTTTAGCCATTCTGACATTAAGCAGAGGCTTGATAAGGAATTGAACCTTAGGCATCATCTTCAGAGGATCCCCTGGGAAGCCAACAGACATGCAACCATAAGTCTAGCAACTCAGGCTAGACTACTGGGAGAGGAGAAGCCTCTGGAGGATAAGAAGCAGTCTTGTACACTCCTGTTCCAGTGCAACACCAGCTGAACGAAGACTCGTGAATGACTCCAGCTATGCCCCAGAAGACTTGCCAAATTGATTACCCACGTAATTGCCTTTAAGAAACTGAGTTTTGAGTTAGTTCATTATAAAGCAGTAGGTAACTGAAACACCATTGGTTAAAGCTTTTAAAAACGTTGTATCAACATATTACTAATAGCTGATCTTTTTTGACTTTTTAAAAAGATTTATTTGGCATGGACAACTGAAACAGTGGTTAAGATGCCACTTGAGATGCCCCATGTCTCATATCAGAGTACCTGGTTTGAGTTCTGGGTCCTCTGCTTCCAATTTAGTTTCCTGCTAATGCACACCCTGGAAGGCAGCTGATGATGCCTTAAGTATTGGGTCCCTGTTATCCACATGGGAGACCTGGATTGAGGTGCATACTCCTAGCTTCCCCTTAGCCCAGCACTGGCTACCTGTGGCATTTAGGGGGTGAACTAGTATATGATCTCTGTCTTTATGCCATAGACTCTTGAAGTTACTCATTTTTTTTATAAAGATTTATTTATTTATTTGAAAGGCAGAGTTATAGAGAGGCAGAGAGATAGAAAGGTCTTCCATCTATCAGTTCACCCCCAAGATGGCCACAATGGCTGGAGCTGTGCTGATCCGAAGTCAGGAGCCAGGAACTTCCTCTGGGTCTCCCACTAGGATGCAGGGGCCCAAGAACTTGGGCCATCTTCCACTGCTTTCCTAGGCCATAGCAGAGAGCTGGATCAGAAGTGGAGCAGCTGGGACTCGAACTGGTGCCCATATGGGATGCTGGCACTGCAGGTGGCAGATTTACTCACTGTGTTACAGTGCTGTCCCCTGTAGTTACTCTTATAACACATAAAGGTAGCTCTGCACTTCTTGTAAGTCAGAGTGAAAGTGGATTCAGGATACATTAGAGATTTCTCAAGTTTGGAGGTCACAGTTCAGGATCAAGAGACCCTCTAAGTCTGGCGTCTGGTGGAGGCTGGCCAAGGCAGAGTTGTAAGCCAGGAAGCAGAGGGAAATAGCTGACATTTAATTGAACACTGAGGAAGCAAACTGACCTAAATGCCTCACACACATCAACTTACTTATAAAGTAAATTCTGTCACCTTTATTTTGCAAATTAAAAAAAAAGTGAGACCTTAGAGAGGTTGAAGAGGTTTCCAAGATAACATAATTAGTAACTGTTCAAAACCATAAAAGTATAATAGTTATTCCAAATTTAAAACCTATTAACTTCAATCATCCTAGCCAAGCACAGTAGATTCTCAATAAATTATCTCCCATTTTTCTAATTCTTTTTAAACTTTTATTTAATAAATATAAATTTCCAAAGTACATCTTTTGGATTACAATGGCTTTTTCCACCCATAACCTCCCTCCCACCCGCAACCATCCCATCTCCCACTCCCTCTCCCATCCCATTCACATCAAGATTCATTTTCAATTATCTTTATACAGAAGATCAATTTAGTATATACTAAGTAAAGATTTCAACAGTTTGCACCCACACAGAAACACAAAGTATAAAGTACTGTTTGATTACTAGTTATACCATTAATTCATATAGTATAACACATTAAAGACAGAGATCCTACATGGGGAATAAGTGCACAGTGACTCCTGTTGTTGATGTAACAATTCACACTCTTGTTTATGGCATCAGTAATCACCTGAGGCTCTTGTCATGAGCTGCCAAGGCTACGGAAGCCTTTTGAGTTCACCAACTCTGATCGTATTTAGACAAGGTCATAGTCAAAGTGGAGGTTCCTTCCTCCCTTCAGAGAAAGGTACCTCCTTTCTTGATGGCCTGTTCTTTCCGCTGGGATCTCACTCACAGAGATCTTTCATTTAGGTCATTTTTTTTTTTTTTGTCACTGTGTCTTGTCTTTCCATGCCTGAAATATTCTCATGGGCTTTTCAGTCAGATCCGAGTGTCTTAAGGGCTGATTCCGAGGCCAGAATGCTGTTTAGGACATCTGCCATTCTACGAGTCTGCTGTGTATCCCACTTCCCATGTTGGATGGTTCTCTCCTTTTTAATTCTATCAGTTAATATTAGCGGACACTATTCTTGTTTATGTGATCCCTTTGACTCTTAATCCTATCACTATGATCAATTATGAACTGAAACTGATCACTTTGACTAGTGAAATTGCATTGGTACATTGCCACCTTGATGGGATTGAATTGGAATCCCCTGACACATTTCTAACTCTTCCATTTAGGGCAAGTCATTCTTCTAATTCTTAAGCTCCTTCTGCTTTTAATGCTCATCATTAGGCTCTGAAGAGAGTCCAAGGTTTCTGATGCAGACTTCATAGTTGCTAGGTGCTGGTGCTTTGACTGCCCCTAACAAGATACATGTCTTTGTTCCAGTTAGATGTGAAAGGCATTCCCTGACTTCAAAAGATTAAAGACACAGTGACTTTTCATTGCTTTGCCATTTATAGAAAATCTGTAATCATGAAGGCATATAATTAAGCCTGTTTCTACTTTCACAAAGAAACAGTCAATCAAATGATCAAAGCTATCCACTCATCCTCTGTCTCCAAAAAGGAGACTTTAGATCAAGTTTACAAAAAAGAATTTCTTGACTCTGAGAAACTATATATACATATTGCTAGAATTATACACATAGGATGCTTGAATTTTATGTTATGTACATTGTACATCAATAAAGTTGATTAGAAAATAAAGTTTTTTTTTTAAAGAATTTCTCTCAAAACAATAACTTAGAAAATGGAAAAATACCTCAGTGGCTATTTAAAGATTCTAAAATTTTTGTCTTGAGACAAATCTAAACAAAATAAATTTAAATTTTATTAATAAAATTTAGAGTTAAGAAAACACACTAAAATTTAAGGATAATTAATCAAATATTTTACAACATAGATTATCAAATTTTTTCTGTAAAGGGTAAGAAAGTTAATATTTTAGGTTTTGCAAGCCATACAGTATCTGTTACAACCACTCAGTTCTACTATCTTGGCATAAAAGCAGTCACAGACAATATGTAAATAAATAAGTGTGGCTGGGTTCCAACAAAAGTTTATTCACAAAACCAGACACTGGCCCAATGTGAATCACATGCTACAGCTTGCTAACTCCTGATCTGTTGCTTTCTGTACAGCAAATAAGCAAAAGAGAAAGACAATAAAGAAAACTTTCCATCCAACAGAAAACTGTGAGCAGGTAAAAAGTGAAAAAAAAATTGTATCCAAGATAAAGAAAAAAAATCCAACTAGATCAGTAATCACAATAAATGTCAATAAGTTAAATTCAACTATCTGAATACTAACATATCAGAAGGAAAAAATATTCTTTTTAAAAAGAGCCAAACAAAAGTCAGCTACAGTAAGTATAAGATACATACTAGAAGGAAAAGCCTAAAAAAGGTTGGAGAAAGATATGCCACCTTCTAAGTTAAGTAACAAAAAACTAGAGATAAACTGAAACATTACAAAGTAAATAAAAAGAGTAATCATATAACAATGAAGTCTCAGAATATAAAAAGCAAAAACAGCCAAAATTGAAAAAAACTTCACGTATTCATAATGATAGTAGGTAATTTTAACATAGGAGAATTTAACACAGATTTTTTATCAGAAGTTGATAAAACAGTCAAAAATAAAAGTAGTAAGCCTTTAGATTTTAACAAGTTTTTGAATCAATTCTTATTTATATATAGAGGGGCATGTAATATCCTTTGTTTTCAAGCACACATTAGAAAAAATTTCTTAAGTTAACTGTGTATTAAGTGACAAAAGAGATCAACAAATTTGAAAAAATCAGTTACGCCAGGGGCCACATTTTATGACAATATTCAGATTATTAACAGAAACTCTAAAGTAACACAATGGCTTAAAGAAATTACAATGAGGATTATAAAACACTCTACAATAAGAGTTTACATCTGGCGGAGGAGGAGATTGATAATAACTGTTAGTAAAAAATTAATATGTATTATTTTATACATTAAATATACTGATATAATAAAACCTGTGCTAAGTGCTATGAAGGAAAGAGCACCAACAGAACCTACCACAGTCTGGGGCTGTTAGGTTAGGTTTCTCTGAGCAAATGAGATTTGGGAGGAGGAGGAAAAGTGGATGCCTATTCCTGCAAAGGAAAGAATGAGTGAAAGGGCCCTTAGCACAAAGGGAGCAAGGGACATTTAGGGAACCAAAGGTAGACAGTCGCACTAAAGTACAGAATCAAGAGAGTAAAGTAAGACAAGGATAAATGACACTTAAAAGTAAACTTCTGGGGCCAGCTCTGTGGCGCAGTGGGTTAAAGCCCTGGCCTGCAGCGCTGGCATCCCATATGGGTGCCAGTTCTAGTCCCGGCTGCTCCACTTCCAATCCAGCTCTCTACTATGGCCTGGGAAAGCAGCAGAAGTTGGCCCATAGTTGGCCCAAGTCTTTGGGCCCCTGCACCCATGTGGGAGATACAGAAGAAGCCCCTAGCTCCTGGACATTGATCAGCATAGCTCTGGCTGTTACGGTTATCTGGGGAGTGAACCTGCCAAAGGAAGACCTCTCTCTCTGTCTCTACCTCTCTCTGTAACTCTGTCTTTCAAATAAATAAAATAAATCTTTATTTAAAAAAAAGTAAACTTCTGGCTGGCCCTGTGGCTCACTTGGCTAATCCTCTACTTGCGGCACTGGCACCCCGGGTTCTAGTCCTGGTTGGGGTGCTGGGTACTAGTTCCAGTTGATCCTCTTCCAGTCCAGCTCTCTGCTGTGGCCCAGGAAGGCAGTGGAGAATGGCCCAAGTGCTTGGGCCCCTGCACCCACATGGGAGACCAGGAAGAAGCACCTGGCTCCTGGCTTCAGATCGGTGTAGCGCCAGCCATAGCGGCCATTGGGGGAGTGAACCAACGAAAGGAAGACCTTTCTTTCTGTCTCTAATGCTACCTGTCCAAAAAAAAAAGTAAACTTCTGCACATTGAAAATAGAAGAAAACAAAGACTGCTTGTAGTCAGAAATCTTTTCAAATACAGAAAAGCAGTATTTTCATTTTACTGGAAAAGCTTTAGAAAGGTGTTCTAAGTTTATCATTTTAATAACTTCTCCATTGTTTTGTCTTAATTGCCAGTATCTGGGTCGTATAAGTAATTTCTCTAAATCCTATTGTAAATTTAATAATTTTTACTTAGTTAAGATAATAGAAATTAAAATCATTCATACTTTATACTAATTATTACATAACCTTCTACCTGTTATGATTGTGGTTCACTGGTCCTAGTATTCATGAAATAACACAAATATCTCAACTATGGAATTAAATGGTTCCAGACTCAAGGATGTTACCTGTGCCTTTTAATTCACAGATTCCACACTGTAAGATGAAATTATAATCGAACCTGATGATTGGGATTTTAGAGGGTCTAAGTGATAAACTATGTGGAGGCAGAGTGTTATTAAATGATAGAATGAAGAGTCTTGGTATGAAGAGTCCTAGCTCCACCTGTGTAAGAGCTGTGTTATTTAACATCTCACTGCTTAGGTTTTCTCATAATATGAGTTTAAAATAATATATACCTTCATAGTTTTGAGAACTCAGTAAGTCATGTATTTAGTATTTCATAAATATGAATTACAATTTGCAATAAAAATGAAATTGTTCTTGTTCTATTCACAGGAAAAGACCCTTCTAATAACTTATAAACAAGATTCAAAAGGCCTTCTCTGAGGGCCTTCTGTCCTTATCCAAGTGATTACTA
Organism: Sylvilagus floridanus; assembly: GCA_949820135.1. Taxonomy (NCBI): domain Eukaryota; kingdom Metazoa; phylum Chordata; class Mammalia; order Lagomorpha; family Leporidae; genus Sylvilagus; species Sylvilagus floridanus. The sequence continues at coordinate 130,680,917 of OX463225.1, forward strand.
CTCACAATCATGAAGCTTTTCACTTTCCTCTATGAGGCAGTAGATGCTGGAAAATATTAGCAAACAAAATTTCATTTTTTTTTTTTTAGTAAAAGCAGGTATTTTATTGAGAGAGGAGTCTCCAGGTGCACCAGTCAGGGGGCTGGGGAAGGAAGGGTGGCTCCAAGGGAGGAGGTGCCTCCCCACACAGTTGGAAAGTGCTGCAAGCTCTTTGATCACACAAAATGGCACCCAAAACATGTGTTGCTTATGATGAGCTAGGGTTTTTTTTTTTTTTTTTTTGACAGGCAGAGACAGTGAGAGAGAGAGAGACACACACACAGAGAAAGGTCTTCCTTTTTCCGTTGGTTCACCCCCCAAGTGGCCGCTACAGCCGGCGCATTGCGGCCGGCACGCTGCGCCGATCCAAAGCCAGGAGCCAGGTGCTTCCTCCTGGTCTCCCATGCAGGTGCAGGGCCCATGGACCTGGGCCATCCTCCACTGCCCTCCTGGGCCACAGCAGAGAGCTGGACTGGAAGAGGAGCAACTGGGACAGAATCCGGCACCCCAACCAGGATTAGAACCCGGGGTGCCGGTGCCGCAGATTGAGGATTAGCCTAGTGAGCCGCGGCGCCAGCTGATGCTGAGCTAGTTTAAGGGATTAAAATTACATCCAATCAATGGGGCACAATGGGTCATAAAAATATGCACTTTTGATTGGTTTATGAAGGTAGGGGTTAACAGCCACTCAGGGAGCCAGGGATAAAAATTACTGTACGATCAGCAAGCTGTGGGCCTTATCACTGGATCTGCAGAATCATTAATTTGTCCTGAAAGGTAGAATTATTTGATAGGGACTAGCAGAACTTCTGAGATTCCTTCTAAATCACAAATTTCATTTAAAGTTTCCATGATTTTTAAATTTATAAAATTACAGGATATTTTCACTGATTATAATTCTGTATTTCTAAAATGAATGCTAAGCTCTATTCAAATTCAGGGTCTTATATGTAGTTCAATGTACTTGGTATATCTGGTGTAAATTTTATCTGTTTACTCTTTCAGATAGAACATTAAAAAAAATCACAAAACAGAAAAATTGTGACACTAAGCAAAACTGGGTCCACCTCACAAAGTTTTGTTGAAGCTGAGTTAGATTTAAGATGAAATTCAGTATCTTTCCACCAAAAACAAAAGAAAAAGTATGCCTCTTTTACAGAATCCCAGAAACTGAATCACATGAAGGCAATCAAATTTTAAAAAATAAAAATAAAAAAAAAAAAGCTGGAAACTTAACCAATTCAATTAGGTCAAATTTAGAAGGCTACAGAGTGGGATGTGTCTCCCTGGCTCTGGGCCTACCTAGCATCAAAACTTCCATTAGGATGGATATTAGGACTCTAAGAGAGGCTCTGTTAAGAATAACCCAATTTTTAAAAATAGGGAGTTTGACAAGACTTTGCTGCTATCATTCCTGTTTCGATTATCATAGGGCCAATTCTGATGCCAAATTCACAAATTGGCCAATATTCTAATACATGATTTTCTTCTTGGTTAATTAACTACAGACAATCCCAAAGTGTATCAACATATCTTTTAGATATAAAATAAATTAGCTTTGAAATATTCTCCATGAAATATAATTTTTACAAGCAAAACACAACTTTGAAATACAGGATACTTTTTTTATAACTTTCTATACAGTTTGACAGAATATTTGGGTTTAAAGGCTGAGATGAAATTTTTAATCATCAGACTCATTTTTCTGATGAAGAAACAAAATTTCAGAAAGGACTATGTTATGAAGAACACAAAAGTAATGGTTTAATACATAAATCAATTGCAAGAAAGGATAATTTCTAACAAAACTTCTAGGTTCTAATACATCCAAAGACTAAGTTCTTTGGCCATTATAAGTGTATAAACAGTGCCTCCAGAATTGAATACCAATATCTGCCCAGTGCCAGCCACTATAAGTAAACAGAAAATTGAAGAATCAACCACATCTAAGCAATAAAGCTAGTTCATTACCTTAAATTAGGCCTAGACTTAAACTGGGGGAAAGTGCTTTGATACTTAAACAATAGTTGGGGTTCTCTTTTTTTGTAATGGGTGATGTATGTGAATACTGGATTACTGGGAAGTCATTCTGCTTTACTTAAACACTGAAAGAGAATGGTAGAAGTAGTAGTAATATAGGGTGAGCATTGCCATGCAGTGGGTTAAGTCACCTGTTGAATTGCTGGCAACCCATATCAGAGCCCTGGTAGCAGTCCCGGCTGCTCTGTGTCCAATCCAGCTCCCTGCTAATGTGCCTGAAAAAGCAGTGGAAGATGGCCCAACTGCTTGAGCCCCTGCCACCCATGTGAGAGACCAGGATGGAGTTCCTGGCTTCCTACTTAGGCCTGGTTTTTGTTCTCTTTCTCTCCTCTCTCTCTCCCTGTCACACTGCTGTTTAAATAAATAAACAAACGTTTAAAAAGATAAAATATACATTTAAGAAAGTAATATTAATAACACAGTAGTAATCATAATGGTAACGATGCCTCACACATAGCACTTTAAGTACTGGGTACTATACTAAGCACCCATGAATATACCCATGAATGTATGGTTACTCTCATTTTACAAATGAAGAAACAAGGTACAAAGAGGTGAAGGAATTTATCCAATGCCCCATAGCTAGTAAAAAACAAAGAATTCAAGCTTACAAAGCCTGATTTCAGAGTAAAACTAATTCATTCCACTTACAGAATTAAACTAGCACACAGAAATAGTGCCAAAGACATAAAAATTAACATTGAATAATTTTCAACTGAAAAAAGAATACAATAGTCACTTTGTTCTTCTTCCCTTTTAAAACGCAAGTCCTAAAATGACAATATATATTTTCATCTTCGTATATATTACATCTTATTTTCCCACTACCTATCCCACTAAGTAAACTCTCTGTTTTTCTAGCTCCCATAGAAGTGAGAAATGAAACCACTGCATCCACACAGATTAAGTACAGGACTAACAACTAGGGCTGCCTACATACACATGACTACTATTTGTGCCAAGAAATTCTTCCCAAGAAAGATAAGGACCAAAATAAGTAAATAAGTTCATTGTTTCTAAAAAATCATTTACTCCAACAATAGACTACTGAAACAATCCCTCTCTTTCAGGATATTCCTTCCATTCAGCAAACAACTCACTTATTAAAATACATATTCACAGGATTTGATAAAGATCACAGGCTATTCCAAAAATTATTATACCATGAACCTTGCCCATATTCAATAAGATTATTGTTTATAGCCCTTGTCTATATTACTGTGGAACAGCGGTCTTTCCACTTTTAACTTGTTGAACATTATGGTTAGTAGTGCACTAAAGCTGTGATTATAAAGCAAATTGAAATTATGTTATTGCAATAATTAAAGGAAAAAAAGGAAGGAAGGAGAGGGATTGAGGGAGAGGGAAGTACGGCTATCTTTGTAGAATTGTATGTATGAAATACATGAAATCTATTCGCTTCATATTAACAAAAATTTTTTAAAAGATCCACCTTAAACACTTCAAGATTACACCCCAAATCCTACAATATTCACCCATACCCTCTCTTATGTAGAGCTTAAAATACTCCATCAAGATTTGGTTCTTTCTAACTGTGCAAAGCAAGCAATAAAATTAGTTTTGCTGGATCAACAGGCTTCCCTGAAGTTGGCATTCAACAGAAGTGAAAACGCTATTCCATTTCAGTTGTGCTCTTATCATCAAGTCCTTTTTTCTTTCATGCTTACATTAAGCTGCAGGTTAAATATACTAGGAGATTTTTATGATTATAGAAAAAGATAAATATAAACCAGAAATTCAAAGGGGAACCAATTGAATCTGATAAAACATTCAGTATGAGACTTCAAATTGCATTTTTTATAGCCACAGTTTAATCTAAATTAGGCTAATAACACAATTTGAAATGGTCTTATGGTATCAATGAAATTCAGATTTAATAAGAATGGAAAAGGAAAAAAAAAGGAAAGGAAAAGAAAGTCTTGAAACACCAACGCTTATTTTGCCATTTGAGTGGATTCTATAAGAAAATTTTTGCCTTATTTAATTTACATACCTGAGTGTTATATATCAAATATGAATATATAAAATATTTAATCTTTAAAGAATAGCTCTGACTAAAAATAATTCAAGCATTTTTATACCCAAAAATTATCTATAACAAAATTAATCATTTTGATATCACTTTTCACTTATTTACAGTCATTTTATTAGACTTGTTATACTTATCTGTATAATCAAGTGATATAATTAAGTGTATAATTAATTAATCTGTATAATTTGTGAATGGTTAATAATGTTATACTACTATAGTTTAATGATCTGTGATTACTTAAAAATTTACTGTATATGGGTGAAATGATGATTTTTCCATTCAATTATTGCTTATAGCCATTGTGTCCCACTAAACCAAATTTTTTAGCTTTAAAAAAACAAAAAGATTTCTAACAAGGGCCAGCATTGTAGCTTAGCAGGTAAAGCTGATGCCACCAGCATTCCAAATGGGCACTGGTTCAAATCCCAGCTGTTCCACTTCCAATCCAGCTCCCTGCTAATGGCCTGGGAAAAAAGCTGTGGAAGATGGCTCAAGTTCTTGGGTCCCTTCACCCACGTGAATGACCTTGAAGAAACTCCTGGCTTCAGCCTGCCCAGCCTTGGCTGTTGATTTCATCTGGGGAGTGAACCAGCAGATGGAACATCTTTCTCTGAGTCTGTCTGCCCCCAACCCCTATAACTCTGCCTTTCAAGTAATAAAATAAATCTTTACAAAAAATATTTCTAACCAGTCTTTATTCTAACCAGTAGTTTATTTTGTCTCTTTCCATGCATCATATTTTTCCTTAGAAAAGATTTGGAAAACATTTAACAAAAATAGATAAAACTAATGAATTTTAGCATCCATGGTACATTGGGATAATAAAGTTCACAATACTGCAGTGTAGCATTATATACTTTATAAAGAAGGGAAGAGCTGAACTAGTAGAACACAAAGAAAAGGAAACAGAAATGCTAATAGCCTGATTTGATCAATGTACACTGTATACCTGTGTTTGCATAATGTGCTGCAATTCATAAAAAATGTAAAGTATTTTATACTAATCATTTTTTTTTAAAAAATCAAGATTAAATCAGATAAGAGCAGAATAAAGCATTAAATTGGGAGCAGGCATTTAGCCTGTAGGGTAACAAACTCAGGTCTCACATCACAGTGCCTGGGTTCAGTGCCTGGCTCCTGTTCCTGATTGCAGCTTTCAGTCACATCAGACCCTGGGAGACAGCAGGTGATGGCTCAAGTAGTTTGTTCTGTCACCCATGTAGGAGATCAGGATTGAATTCTCATATCCTAGCTCCAGTACTTGCCCAGTCCTAGCTGTTATGAGCTTTTGGAAAGTGAACGAGCACATGGAAGTTCTCTTCTTTGTGTGTATGTGCATGTCTCAAACAAAAAATAATTTTCAAAATAAAATGTGTTTAGATAATATAAAGAAATTATTATGTCTACCTTCTAGTAAAAGTTTTTTAGAATATACTAATGGAGGGCCATTGTTGTGGCGTTGCAGGTTAAGGCACAGCGATGCCAGCATCCCATGTGGATGCTGGTTTGAGTTGCAGCTGCTCCACTTCAGATCCAGTTCTCTGCTAATGCACCTGGGAAAGAAGTGGAAGATGGTCCAAGTCCTTGGGCCCCTGCACCCATGTGGAAGATCTAGAAGAAGCTTCTGACCTGCTTCAGCCTGGCCTAGCCTGGCCATTGCAGCCATTTGGGTAGTGAATCAGTGGGTAGAAGACCTCTCTCTCTCTCTCTCTCTTCCTCTGCCTCACCTTCTCTGTAACTCTTTCAAATAAACAAATCTTTAAAGAAAAAAGAGGCCCTTAACAAGAATTTCTGACACTGAAAAATGTATGTCAAATATGAATGTGTCTGTGTAGGTATATACATGTGCATGTACATACAAATGTGTGTGTATACACATGAGTACATCTCCCCAGGTAAGAGAAATCACTGCAACATAAGATCCCAGTTTTTTTTTTCCAAAGATTGCCAGCACCAGCCATTTCAAATATTACTATCACTCCCTATGGAGTATTACTAATCATGTGCCATGTTTTGCTATTAATGCTGTTGGAGCAATACAGTATAGGAAAAGCAACATGAAATTAAAAAGGGGAGAGGCTTACATCTGAGATTTCCTAATCTAAATCAAGGGAAATAATTTAATCTCATGAAGCCTCAGCTTGCATATCTAGAAATGAGTAATAAACCCACCTATCTGACATACTTGCAGTGAAGACTGAAAGATACAATGTACAAGGTACAGGTCTCTCCCTAGTACACAGCAGAATTTGTCCATAAATGTTAGTTAACTACAATGCATGGTAGTTCCTTATGATTATGGTCCTAAAGATCTATACGATATTAAAGTACTTCCTAAATAATTAAAGAAGAATTAATTATGCATCAAGATCTTTAAGGTTCATATCCTTTCAACCAATAATCCTACTTCCAGGAAACCACTCAGAGGAAATAATTAGATATATAAAATATTCATGTATAAAGATATTGTTTAAAATTTCATTTTTAATATCAAAAAATTAGACACAATATAAGTATCCAAGTTTTATACTACATGTGTATGATTGCTACTAAATATTATATAAACTATTAAAATATGCATGAAGATAAAGGGCATCCAAAAATGCTCACAAAAATTAAATTAAAGCAATAGCCTATATACCTACATCTCAAGTATGTTAACATTATATTCATGTGTATCTATGTATACACACACATAGAAATACAGAAGAAAAGAGTTTAGAGAAAATGCATCAAAATATTAACAATGATCATTTCTGAATGACAAAGCAGGTGATTTTTATGGCTTTCATCTTTATGTTATTGAATTTTCCAATTCTACTGCACACATGAGTAACTTTGATACTCAGAAAGCATTAAATATAAAAGTATACTTCATTAATTAATGCAGTATTATTTTATCATTTAATATATTCTATATTGTCATTTTAGGTATTATTATTTAAAACAGTCCACTTTTTAAGGATTATCTTTTTCATTGTAACTCATCTTCCAAAAAATTTGGTATAGCTGATAAAAATATATACAACAAACTAAAACAAACAGATGAAGAAATTAAGATAAAAATAAAACTGCACAAATCCACTCACACACACACGTGTGTGTATACTTGTGTCATTTAAGAAACTGAGAACTGAAGGAAGTTTTTCAGCGTTCTCAGGAAGGATAATATTGCAGTTATGGTAGACATTATTTTACATGTATATTAGGAGTGCTATTTAAGTGAATTAAATGAATCACAGTTATGTGAATGGAAAGAAAGGAGGCAGATGCAGCACAGCAGGGAGACTATGACTCACAATGATATAGAATATTCTGTCTGAAGATCTGGAACACAGGAGCTTTAAGCTCCAAACACACAAAAAAGGTAAGGACTTTGAAAAGTTGGTTGCTGGTATGGTTGGTTTAAGCTATGTATATACACTGAAATGTTACACTATACTCATTAAAAATGTGCAAGTGTTTCATGTGAATCTAGATTTTTCTAAATGAATTTTAAAAAATGATCCAGGAATCAAGACCTATAAGAGGGTGACTGATATTGACCATATTCAAGAACCTAAGGAACATCTTTTAAAAAACACACAAAAATACAGTTAGATATTCCCTTATATTTTGTACTTTTATGCATATGCCTTCAACATGTAAAGAATCAAGAAAATAAAATGTATGACATATACTGTATTCAACACAACACTTACCTTCACTGACAGCATGGGGCTTAATAATGCAACAGGTGCAATTGGTAAATTTAGCAGTATTTGCTGGTCCACAACCTCCATTCGAAGGAAAAAACAACTCCATTTCCTAAAGACAGAGAAAAACGACATTGATGTATAATTTTATCTTGAACATACAGAATACTTTTTTTTTTATTTGACAGATAGAGTTAGACAGTGAGAGAGAGAGAGACAGAGAGAAAGGTCTTCCTTCCATTGGTTCACCCCCCAAATGGCCGCCATGGCCAGAGCTGCGCCAATCCGAAGCCAGGAGCCAGGTGCTTCCTCCTGGTCTCCCGTGCAGGTGCAGGCGCCCAAACACTTAGGCCATCCTCCACTGCCTTCCCAGGCCACAGAAAAGAGCTGGACTGGAAGAGGAGCAACCGAGACTAGAACCCGGTGCCCATAAGGCTGGCAGAGGATTAACCAAGTGAGCCACGGCACCAGCCCCCAGAATACTTCTATGACACAGAAAGAACTGTGCAGTATTTGTTGAAGTTTCATGATACAAATTGCTCCAAATTTATTTTACTTTTTTTAAACATTTATTTATTTATTTCAAAAGCAGAGTTACAGATAGGGAGAGACAAAGAGAGAGAGGTCTTCCATCCACTGGTTCACTCTCCAAATGGCTGCAATGGCCAAGCTGGGCTGATCCGAAGCCAGGAGCTTCCTGGTCTCCCACACAGGTGCAGGGGCCCAAGCACTTGGGCCATCTTCTACTGCTTTCCCAGGCCATAGCAGAGAGCTGGATTGGAAGAGGAGCAGCTGGGACTAGAACTGGCACCCACATGGGATGCCAGTGCCTCAGGCGGAGGATTAACCTACTGTGCTGTGGCGCCGGCCCCTGTACCAAACCTTTAAAAAGGAACTAATCTCAATTCTTCTTAAACTATTCAAAACAATGAAAAGAGGGGATATCTTCTCAAACTCCTTCTATGAGGTCAGCATCACCTTAATTCCAAAATCACACATACAAAAAAAAAAATACAACAAAGAGAACTAGAAACCAATATCACGGCTAGTGCCATGGTGCAGTAGGTTAATCCCCTGCCTGCAGTGCTGGCATCCCATATGGGCACCAGTTCTAGTCCCGGCTGCTCCTCTTCCTATCCAGCTCTCTGCTGTGGCCTGGGAAAGCAGTAGAAGATGGCCCAAGTGCTTGGGCCCCTGCTCCCTCATGGGAGACGGGGAAGAAACACCTGGCTCCTGGCTTCAGATCGCCATAGCTTCGGCCACTGCAGACATTAGAGAGTGAACCAACAGATGGAAGACCTCCCTCTCTGTCTCTCCCTCTCACTGTCTGTAACTCTACCTCTCAATAAATAAATAAAAAATCTTCAAAAAAAGTAAAAAAAAAAAGAAGCCAATATAATTGGTGAAAACAGATGCACAAATCCTCAATAAAATATTAGCTAATCAGATCCACAACATCAAAAATATCATTCACTCAAAGAGGGGTTTATCCCGGAGATGCAAGGATGGTTTAACATATGCAAATCAATAAATGTGATACATAACATTAACAAATTGAAGAATAAAGACCATATGCTTCTAAATCGATGCAGAGAAAGCACTGAATATAATACAGTATCCTTTCATGACAAAAACCTCAAGCAAATTGAGTATAAAAGGAACATACACCAACAAAATCAAGGCAATATTTGACAAACCCACAGACAGCATTGTATTGACTGGGAAAATGCTGGAGGCATTTCCACTAAGATCCAGAACCAGATAAAGATGCCCACTCTCACTATTACTAGTATATGTTTCTGGAGGTTCTTGCCAGAAACATTAGGCAATCTAATCTTTGACAAATGAGCTAAAATCACTCCCTGGAGAAAGGACAGTGTCTTCCACAAGTGGTTTTGGTAAAACTGGGTCTCTATATGCAGAAACATGAAACAAGACCCATATTTTACTTCCTACATAAAAATCAAATAATTGGGCCAGCGCTGTGGCTCATTTGGCTAATCCTGCAGCGCTAGCATCCTGGGTTCTAGTCCCGGTTGGGGTGCTGGGTCCTAGTCCCGTTTGCTCCTCTTCCAGTCCAGCTCTCTGCTGTGGCCCGGGAAGGCAGTGTAGGATGGCCCATGTCCTTGGGCCCTGCACCCGCATGATTAGACCAGGGGGAGGCACCGGGCTCCTGGCTTCGGATTGGCACAGCACGCCAGCGGTGGTAGCCATTTGGGGAGTGAACCAACGGAAGGAAGACCTTTCTCTATGTCTCTCTCTCTCACTGTCTATAACTCTACCTGTCTAATAAAAAAAATTGAATCACAATAGATCAAGAATCTAGACTCAGACCCGAAACCATCAAATTACTTGATGAAAACATAAAAGGCGGGGGAGCGGCAAGATGGCGGAATAGGAAGGGAGCAACCGATAGTCTGGGGAGAGACAGTTTAATAAAAGTGGAGATACTGCAGGTTCAAGGAAGAGTAGGGGAAGAAACAGCAGAGAAAACCCTTCCGGAACTGGAGATTCACAGTGGACCTGCGTGGAGAGCGTGGGAGCCCGCAGTTTGGGACACCAGCAGCAGATTCAACACACCAGCGCTGGAACACAAGGTGAGAAGAACCTCAATAGCCCGAGACACCACCAGGGAAGCAGAAAGAGGAGACTAGAGCAAACAAGGCTTGAAACCCTGCAGGGAAAAGTTCACCAGGCTAACTAGAAGAGAGAGAGAGAGAGGGAAAAAAAAAAAGTGACCCGTACGGACACGAGCTTCTCTCTCTCCGCTCACCTCTCAAAGGTGAGCAAGACAAAGAGCAGGCGCCATTTTGGAATACGTCATAAGCAGGGCGACCTCGGGTCCGCACCGGCCCCGAGCCTAGCAGAAAAACCTGACTCTGGGTGGGAGGGGTGAAATAACAGGAGATTAGAACCTAATGAATGTGTGGTGCTAATGAACTGAGACTGTGAAAAAAGAGACGGTGGGGGAGAGAACTCACGGAAATCACGAATTCATGTGAGTACTCTCCAGAGACGCTACAGTTCAGTAGCCTTGGCAGCCCAGTGGGAGACTACAGGAGAATCTCAGCCCACACAAAGGGCCACAAAGATTCCTTCTCTGGTCCTTGGGAAAGAGCTTCTGATCTCTGGCTCCTGTGGGTATATCATTCGCCTGTTAACCACCCCCAATTCCATTCAGCTGTGTGGAATTACTTCCCTTTTGAACCAAAAAAAAAAAAAAAAAAAAAAAACTAACAGAGAGAGATTTACCACGCCTAACCTGGGAGTGTCTCCTTTGACACACCCTCAACCCTGAGGAACCAAACAGAGCTCTCAGGCCACACCCATCTCAAGCCTCTAAGGCTCCATTGAAAGCAGACAGTTAACTTAATCTAGAGTCATAGTATAACAAGAAAAAAACACCACAGTGAAGAAACCAATATGCCAAACAACAAACGCAAAAACTGAGGTAACAAGAACAAGGAAGACACTATGGCATCCCCAAATGAAAAAGACACCCCAATTCAAGATTACGAAGATGATGAGATAGAAGAGATGCAAGAAGCAGATCTCAAAAAATTGATAAGAACACTAAGAAGTACTCAAAAACAAATTCTTGGACTACAGAAATCCTTAATGGACAAGGTAGAAAATCTCTCTCGTGAAAATGAAATATTAAGGAGAAATCAAGCTGAAATGAAACAACTAGTAGAACATGAAACTGTGATAGTGACGAGAAATCATAATGAAGTGAAGAATTCAATAGATCAAATGAAAAACACATTAGAGAGCCTTACAAACAGAATGGGTGAGGCAGAAGAGAGAATATCGGACTTAGAAGACAGAGCACAGGAAATTATACAGTCAAACCAAAGAAAAGAAGAGGAAATTAGAAATCTAAAAAATATTGTTGGGAATCTACAGGATACTATTAAAAATCCCAACATTCGAGTTCTAGGAGTTCCTGAAGGCATGGAGAGGGAGAAAGGATTAGAATGCCTTTTTAGTGAGATAATAGCAGAAAATTTCCCAGTTTTGGAGAAAGACAGAGACATCTTAGTACAGGAAGCTCATAGAACCCCTAGTAAACATGACCAAAAGAGGTCCTCACCACGACACGTTGTAATTAAACTCACCACAGTGAAACAGAAAGAAAAGATCCTAAAATGCGCAAGAGAGAAACGTCAGATTACACTCAGAGGATCTCCAATTAGACTCACGGCAGACTTCTCATCAGAAACCCTACAAGCTAGAAGGGAATGGCGAGACATAGCCCAGGTAATGAGAGAGAAAAACTGCCAGCCCAGAATATTATATCCTGCCAAGCTGTCATTTGTGAATGAAGGTAAAATAAAGACCTTTCATTGCAAACAAAAATTGAAAGAATTTGTTGCCACTCGCCCAGCCCTGCAAAAGATACTTAAAGATGTGTTACACACAGAAACACAGAAACACGGCCATCAACATGAAAGAAGATAAACGAAGGGAACCTCACAGCAAAAGATCACAGGGAATTCAAAGCATACATTTGGATAAAGAAATTATGGGACATGTACTCTATAGAATACTATACAGCAGTCAAAAACAATGAAATCCGGTCATTTGCAATAAGATGGAGGAATCTGGAAAACATCATTCTGCGTGAATTAAGCCAGTCCCAAAGGGACAAATATCATATGTTCTCCCTGATCGGTGACAACTAATTGAGCACCAAAGGGGAAACCTATTGAAGTGAAATGGACACTATGAGAAACAGTAACTTGATCAGCTCTTGTGCTGACAGTTGTTGTACAATGTAATACTTTATCCATTTTAGTAATTTTTTTATTCTAGTAATATTGGTTGAACTCTGTAATTAACAAACAGTTATTCTTAGGTGTTTAAATTTTAACTGAAAAGTGATCCCTGTGAAATATAAGAGTGGGAATAAGAGAGGGAGGAGATGTACAATTTGGGACATGCTCAATCGGAACTGCCCCAAATGATGGAGTTAGAAACAGGCCAGGGAATTCCAATACAATCCCATCAAGGTGGCATGTACCAAGGCCATCTCACTAGTCCAAGTGATCAATTTCAGTTCACAATTGATCACACTGATAGGTCTAAGAGTCAAAGGGATCACACAAACAAGACTAGTGTCTGCTAATACTAACTGACAGAATCAAAAAGGGAGAGAATGATCCAACATGGGAACGAGATACACAGCAGACTCATAGAATGGCAGATGTCCTAACTAGCACTCTGGCCTCAGAATCAGCCCTTAAAGCATTCAGATCTGGCTCAAGAGCCATGAGAATATTCAAGGCATGGAAAGCCAAGACACTCTGGAAAAAAAAAGAAGACCTAAATGAAAGATCTCTGTGAGTGAGATCCCAGTGGAACGAATGGGGCCATCAAAGAAGGAGGTACCTTTCTCTGAAGGGAGGAGAGAACCTCCACTTTGACTATGACCCTGTCGGAATAAGATTGAAGTCAGCGAACCCTAAAGGCTTCCATAGCCTTGGCAACTCATGACTAGAGCCTAGGGAGATTACTGACGCCATAAACAAGAGTGTCAAATTGTTAAATCAACTTCAGGAGTCACTGTGTACTTACGTCTCATGTGGGATCTGTCCTTAAAGTGTTGTCCAATGTGAAGTAATGCTATAACTAGCACTGAAACAGTATTTTACACTTTGTGTTTCTGTGTGGGTGCAAACTGATGAAATCTTTAGTTAGTATATACTGAATCAATCTTCTGTATATAGATAATTAAAAATGAAAAAAAAAATCTTGGTGTTAAATTGGAAATTGCCTAGAAAATTAATCAATTTTTTTTAAAAAATATATCATGTAGGATCTCTGTCCTTAATGTGCTATACATTGTGAATTAATACTATAACTAGTACTCCAACAGTATTTTTCACTTTGTGTTGCTATGTGAGGGCAAACTGTTGAAATCTTTACTTAATATATAGTAAACTGATCTTCTGTATATAAAGAGAATTGAAAATGAATCTTGATGTGAAGCAAGGGGAGAGGGAGTGGGAAAGGGGAGGGTTGCGGTTGGGGGGGGAAGTTATGGGGGTGGAAGCCATTGTAATCTATAAGCTGTATTTTGGAAATTTATATTCTTTAAATAAAAGCGTTATAAAAAAAAAAAGAAAAAAGAAAACATAAAAGGCCAGCGCCACGGCTCACTAGGCTAATCCTCCGCCTGAGGCACTGGCACCCCGGGTTCTAGTCTCAGTTGGGGCACCGGATTCTGTCCCGGTTGCTCCTCTTCCAGTCTAGCTCTCTGCTGTGGCCCGGGAAGACAGTGGAGGATGGCCTAAGTGTTTGGGCCCTGCACCTACATGGGAGACCAGGAAGAAACATCTGGCTCCTGCCTTTGGATTGGTGCAGCGCGCCGGCCGTAGCAGCCATTTGGGGGGTGAACCAATGGAAGGAAGACCTTTTTCTCTCTCTCTCTCTCTCACTGTTTAACTCTGCCTTTAAAAAAAAAAATAAAATATAGAGGACATAGAGGACACAGTGCAAGAGACTGGCCTAGGTAAAGACTTCTTAGATAAAACTCAAAAGCCCAAAAATAGAGAAATGGGATTACCTCAAACTAAGAAGCTATTCACAGCAAAAGGAACATTCACCATTCAACAAACTGTAGAGGTAACTGACAGAATGGGAGAAAACATTTGCAATCTATATATCTGATAAAGGATGAATATCCAGAATATATAAAGAGCTCAAGACACTCAACAACAACAAAACAAACAATTCAGTTAAGAAGTGGGCTAAGGATGTGGACAGGCATGTTTCAAAGGATGAAATACAAATGGCCAATAGACACATGAAAAGATGCTCAGGCTCTCTAGAATCAGGGAAATGCAAATAAATACCACCATAAAGTTTTACCTCACCCCAGTTAGAATGGCTAACATCCAAAAGTCAAAAAATTACAAATGCTGGGCCGGCGCCGTGGCTCAACAGGCTAATCCTCCGCCTTGCGGCACCGGCACACCGGGTTCTAGTCCCAGTCGGGGCGCCGGATTCTGTCCCGGTTGCCCCTCTTCCAGGCCAGCCCTCTGCTGTGGCCCGGGAGTGCAGTGGAGGATGGCCCAGGTGCTTGGGCCCTGCACCCCATGGGAGACCAGGAAAAGCACCTGGCTCCTGGCTCCTGCCATCAGACGAGCGCGGTGCGCCGGCCGCAGCGCGCCGTCAGCGGCGGCCATTGGAGGGTGAACCAACGGCAAAGGAAGACCTTTCTCTCTGTATCTCTCTCTCTCACTGTCCACTCTGCCTGTCAAAAAAAAAAAAAAATTACAAATGCTAGAGAGGATTTGGAGAAAAAGCTACCTTAATACATTATTGGCAGAAATAAAACCAGCACAACCATTATAGAAGACAATATGGATATTCCTCAGAAACCTGAAAATAGAACTACCATGTGACTGAGCCATCCCACTCCTAGGAATTTATCCAAAGAAAATGAAATCAATAAATGAAAGAGTTATCTGTAAACCCCCCCATGTTTATTGCAGCTCAATTCACAATAGTTAAAATATGGAATCAATCAAGCTGTCCATCAGTTGATGACTGTCTGGAAAAAGAAAATGAATTATATTATATATACACAATAGAATACTACTCATCCTTGAAGAAGAATGAGGGCTGTGTAGGGCTTCAGGAGAAGATGGTGGTCTCCAAAGTAGTTCAAGTTCCTCATAATTTTCACTTGTTTGAAGAAACTGAAGATGGACAAAAAGGACTAGGTGATGGTATAGTTAGCTGGGGCCTTGAAGATATGACATTGAAAAGGTGGGCTGACATGATTATTGGGCCACCAAGGAAAAATTATAAGAACGGAATACATTGCCTAAAAGTAGAATGTGGACTTAAATACCCAGAATCTTCTCCATTTGTTAGATTTGTAACAAAAATTAATATGAATGGGATAAATAATTCCAGTGGTATGGTGGATGCACAGAACATACCATTATTTGTAAAATGGCAAAATTAATATAGTATTTTTTTAAATTTATTTGACAGGTAGAGTTACAGAGAGAGAGAGAGAGAGAGAGAGAGAGAGAGAAAGGTCTTCCTTTTACCGTTGGTTCACTCCCCAAATGGTCGCTGCAGCCGAAACCAGGAGCCAGGTGTTTCTTCCTGGTCTCTCATGCGGGTACAGAGGCCCAAGCACTTGGGCCATCCTCCACTGCCCTCCTGGGCCACAGCAGAGAGCTGGACTAGAAAAGGAGCAACCGGGACTAGAATCTGGCGCCCATATGGGATGCCGGCACCGCAGGTGGAGGACTAACCAAATGAGCCACGGTGCCGGCCCCAAAATTAATATAGTATTAAAGTTGTACTACAAGAGCTAAGACATCCAATAATGTCCAAAGACAATGTGAAGCTTCCACATTCCACAGAAGGACAAAGATAGCAATAAATTTTAGTGGGTCTCAAAATTGTCTTAAATAAACAACCTTCTACTCATATTAATGTCTTGACTACACATCACAATGCAAAATACCCACAGATCCAGTAAAGAATTCCAGCTGATACATGTAATCTAGACATCCCTAAGAATATATTTAACATATCAGCACTCATTATGTTTTCAGGTAATGGGAGGAAAAAAATGCAGCACAGTTTTTCTTTCTATTGTTGAGGCACTGCCATTTAAATGTAAATTTGGAGTGCTTCAAGTAGGATTCGGGATTACAAGACACAGACATGGTGAGAAGTGTGAGATGGAAGTGGAAAGTTGTGTGTTTCTGAAAAGCAAAAATCCCAAGAAGGACAAACAGAAGTGGCATGCTTTACCCACCTTACTTACTACGAGTTGCAACTGAAATTGTTTGAAGTAGCAGGTACAATGAATACTGTCAAAAGTTGTGTTAATTTTTGAAGCGGTATGGGTGCTGACCACTAGTAGTATAAAAAATATGTTCAGGATTGTTTTGATGCTTGTATTTATAATTTAAAAAATGTCGGGGGATCAATGATTTCTATTAAAAACTGTCCCTGTGTGTTACATGTAATAGATATGGTAAATATTTGTTTACAGTTTTTGTTTAACAAGCCATGCAATTAAGTTTAAGTGAAGTCAATATAAAAGGAAATAGGTGTATTTATATGTTATTTTAAGATTATAAATTAAAGTAAGAATTAAAATATAAAAAAATGTGGAATGTGTCTGTGTGTGTTGGGGGGGAATGAAATCCTCTTTTGCAACAAAATGGATGTAATTGGACACCATTATGTTTAATGAAATAATGCAGTCTCAGAAAGACAAATATCATATATTTTATCTGATTTGTTGTCATTAATATAGAGTACAAAAATGCAATGTGTGTGAGTGAAATTAACATCTTGAGATTCCATTATTATTTATAGCACTTGTCTACACACCTGAGACTACACACTCTTATCTACTTACAACTTGTTGAATTCTTTATTTAGTGGAAGGTTAAACTTACGATTATAAAGTAAGTTGAAAGTATATCATCACAAAAATTAAAAGGAAAATCAAAAAAGAAATAGAAGAGAGGGTGATAGGGAGGGAGAATGGGAAATATCATTATGTTCTTAAAACTGTATATATGAAATACATGAAATTTGTTCTCTTTATATAAATAATAACAATAATAATAATAAAACAAATTGCAGTGAC
This sequence comes from Sylvilagus floridanus, assembly GCA_949820135.1. Taxonomy (NCBI): domain Eukaryota; kingdom Metazoa; phylum Chordata; class Mammalia; order Lagomorpha; family Leporidae; genus Sylvilagus; species Sylvilagus floridanus. The sequence continues at coordinate 130,698,378 of OX463225.1, forward strand.
TACTCTCAGTGAATAGTCAATGGTAGTTGAGAAACAGAAAAAAAAAGTGAGTGTAATCTATATTTTCGTGAAACCTGGATAAGAAGAAAAGAAAAATCAGGCAGCAATTAACAGGAGTTCAAAGGGCAAGGGCTCGGTCTTTAAACTGTTCATGTGATATTTTTCAACTTTTTCAGATCTATGGTCGGTGTTTCTTCCCATCTGCTGTATTTTACAGCTATAGTGTTTCTCCTTTACCCCTATTCAGCAAACATAATATCCACAATACTCACTATTCCCAAGATAAGATTATTGAATATGTATATTCATACGTAACAAACATATTATATATATATATATATATAAAACATGTTTATCCTTATAGGGTTCTTACAAACAATAGGATATTTCAGGGACTAACAGTAGAAAGAGGTTAAGAAATCTAAGTGCATAAAATAGGAAAAATTATGTTCAAGGCAATTTTTAAATTTTTTTTAATTTTATTATTTTTATTTGAGAGAGAGTAGGCAAGTTTCCACCTTCTGGTTCGCTTCAAACTCTCTGCAATGGCTGGGGATGGGCTGGCGACAAACCCAGGAGCCAGGAACACAGTCCACATATGCCATATGGGTGGCAAAAATTCAAATATTTTATTTTATTTTTTTAAGATTTATTTATTTATTTGAAAGGTAAAGTTACAGAGAGGCAGAGGCAGAGAAAGGTCATCCATCCACTGCTGGTTCACTCCCCACATGGATGCAACAGCCAGAGCTGGCTGATCCGAAGCCAGGTACCTGGAGCTTCTTCTGAGTATCCCACACGGATGCAGGACCATCTTCCACTACTTTCCCAGGTGCATTAGCAGGAAGCTGGATCAGCAGTGGAGCAGCCAGGACTCAAACCAGTGCCCATATGAGATGCCAGCACTGCAGGCGGCAGCTTTATCACTATGCCACGGTGCTGGCCCCCCAAATATTTCAGCCATCACTGCTTCTTCTCAAGATCTACGTTAGTAGGAAAATAGAGCCAGGAGCCAAGAGCTGAGAATTGAATCCAGGCAGTCCAATGTTGGATAGCATAATCACTATGCTAAACAACTACTCTGCAATATTGTTTATAGTCCTTACAGATTGTTCTGCTGAACTATGATCTTTTTACTTTTTATTTGTTGAATTCTTTATTTTGTGGAGAATTAAGCCTTTGACTATAATGTACATTTAAAATGTTATCTCAAACACAATAAATACAATATTAAGTAAAAAAAAAAAAAAAAAAGACTTCTTGCGCTGGTGCTGTGGCGCCTGCATCCCATATGGGCACTTGTTCAAGACCTGGCTGCTCCACTTATGAATTAGCTCCTTGTTAAAGTGCCTGAGAAAGCAATGGAAGATGGCTCAATCGGTTGGGCCCCTGCACCCACATTCTGGACTCAGAAGAATCTCCTGGCTCCTGGCTTTGACCTGGTACAACACTTGCCATTACAGCCATCTGGGAAGTGAGCCAGCAGATGGAAGATCTCTCTCTCTCTCTCTCTCTCTCTCTCTCTCTGCCTCCCTCTCTCCCCACTCTGTAATTCTGCCATTAAAATAAATATTTTTTAAAAAAAATAATAGGAGAAAGAATAACAGTAGCTAATTTTGTAAAAGTTGTACTATGACAAAAACAAATTTTAAAAAATCATCTGTAAACTATTTGCATATACAAACTTTAGTACCTTCATTATATGTATATATATATATACATATATATAGTACCTTCATTATATGTATATATATATATATTTGCAATAAAAACATAAGCACACACATAGAATAAGGTTATAACTTTATCACTTAAAAGTATAAACTACTTTATATTTTTTAATCTGCTTATTTTCAGCATTAACAGCATTATTTACATAAATGTACAATCTATAATCACTATCCAACAAAGATACAGTTTGGCTGGACTCAGAGTCAAAACTCATTGTATTTCCTAAGAGGACGAAGACTATATGAAAGACATTCTGAGAAAAATACCATAGTGATATGCTGACATATCACATATCATATTTTCCCATTTCTTTCTACTTTTATTTATATTATGTCAAAACTCTTAAGGAGATCTTTAGGAAAATATTCTTTACTAATGAGAAATAACCTGGGTGCTTAATGACCAATGTTAGAAGAATTCATTCATCCAGTAAATATTTATATTTATTAAGCATTGACATATGCAGAAAGGTTATAATGATCAAAACAAAACAAAGATCCATGCCTACACTGGACTCACTAGTGGAATCATCTAGTATATTTACACAGAGAGAGCCCAAGTAACCTGAAATACCACAAGCAAACGAGGATACTTCAAAAGTCTTGTGGAAGATAAAATTAAAAGATAAGTTTTTATTGGGCAAAAAGTTATTAAATCCATGCATACAAAGGATCTTCAAAAAGCTCATGGAAAACACATATTTTGAAAAAACTATGCATAAATTTTAAATTGTTTTCTCCAAAATAAACTGAGCTTTTAATTCCATTTTTCCATACACTGAGGTATTTCTGTATTTTTTCCGGTTTGTTAAATAAACCAGTGGAAACAAACAACAAAGACATGGATTGGGGTAAGGTAGTAATGGAGGGAAATGTGAGGGTAAAAACAAAACATGTGGTCAGTGACTTCCATATCAGTGTCAATTATTGCCTTAATGATTTATGTCTATCACATTTTTAAAATAAATTAACAAATCTGGTTGGTGATTTAACTGTATCTCGGCTTTTTCCTTCTACTTCACTGATGACTCCTTCTCAACTTCGTTTGCTGCTTTCTCCTCTTAAATATTTGACCTGCATACAAGGCTCTATCTTTGTTCATCTTTCCTTCTCTATCTACAACCACCCCCCTTAGTAATCCAACCAATCTTGTGGCTTTAAATACTATCTATGTGTTAATAAGTCCCATATTTATGCCTGTAGTCCTGAATTCTCCCCCGAACTCCAAACTTACATCCTCATTTCTTTGGCTCAACATCTCTACTTGGATGACTAACATGTATATTAACTTCGCAAATATACAGACTGCAACTCTTGACTTTATACCCATACTGGTTCTATCCACACATCCTACTGATTGCCCATTTCTGCTCCCATAAATGCTATCTTTTCAGTTGCTTAGGCTAAAAAATTTGGTAATCATTTTTGCTGTTTATCTTTTTCTCATAGGCTAAATTCAAACAGACAGGAAATCTTGTGTACCCTTCAACTATTAAAATACTTTAAAATACATTTATATACTTTTCTCATTGCTACCACCCCAGTCACAGCCATCATCTCTCTGAATGATTGCAACAGACTCTTGATTAGGCTACCTATTTCTATTCTTGCCCTCTGCAGCCATTCTCAATGCAACACTCAGACTAATCCTTTTAAATGCCAAGTAAAACATGGCAGCCCCTTTCTCAGAACCCTGAAATGACTATTTCTCTCAGACAAAAGCCGAAAGTACTACAATCGTCTTTAAGACCAGATGAACGGCCGGCGCCATGGCTTAACAGGCTAATCCTCCACCTTGCGGCACCGGCACACAGGGTTCTAGTCCAGTTGGGGCGCCGGATTCTATCCCGGTTGCCCCTCTTTCAGTCCAGCTCTCTGCTGTGGCCAGGGAGTGCAGTGGAGGATGGCCCAAGTGCTTGGGCCCTGCACCCCATGGGAGACCAGGAGAAGCACCTGGCTCCTGCCAGCGCTGTGCATCTGCCACAGTGTGCCGGCCGCGGCGGCCATTGGAGAGTGAACCAATGGCAAAGGAAGAACTTTCTCTCTCTCACTGTCCAAAAAAAAAAAGACCAGATGACCTCTCCCTCGATTATTTCTATGATCTCATCACTCTTGCCCCACCAACTCTCATTCCAGTTGACCAACATTGCCGCATTCACTGGCCACATTCACTGTTTGTGGAATATCTCACAAAGAAATATTCAAGGAGTAGTATGATAGTGTTCCCAGAACATGGTGGTTAAGGTAGAGACTGGTCAAAGATAAAAATACAAAGACAGTGGCCAGATCAGTTAGAACATTAGAGGCTACAATAAAGACTTTAGATTTTATTCCAAGAGACAGAAATTAATTGAAGAGTTTTCAACAAGTGAATGTTAATCTGATTTATTTTAAGAAAACCTGGGGGCCGGCACTGTGGCTCACTTGGTTAATCCTCCAACTGCGGTGCTGGCATCCCATATATGTGCCGGGTTCTAGTCCCAGTTGCTCCTCTTCCAGTCCAGCTCTCTGCTGTGGCCTGGGAGAGCAGTAGAGGATGGCCCAAGTGCTTGGGCCCCTGCACCCATGCAGGAGACCAGGAAGAAGCACCTGGCTCCTGACTTCCGATCAGCGCAGTGCCGGCCGTGGCAGCCATTTGGGGAGTGAAACAATGGAAGGAAGACCTTTCTCTCTGTCTCTCTCTCTCTCACTGTCCATAACTCTACCTGTAAAATTAAAACAAACAAACAAAAAAAACCTCTTTAAAAAAGCCTCTTAAAAAAAAAAAAGAAAACCATTGGGCATACTTAATTTTTCCTGGGCAAGGAACATATTAAAACACTGAGTGTAAGAGAAAAGAATAATTAGGAGGTCACTGCTGCAGTTCTAGCAAAACATAACAATGAATTTGACCACAATGATCAGATTCAGAGTCTGATAGTGGAGCTAAAGGACTTGCTGATGAAATTACAAGAAAAAAATGCATTATTCTGAAATAGTCTAGCATAATTTCATTACAAGTATGGCTAGATTGAACCGTCTTAATTTAGCTGAAAAACTTCTCATGATGTTAATAATAAACTTTTACTTCATTAATTTAACCTCAGTATAAAGTCAATGCAAAACTTTATATTTTTAAAAAATAAGGAGTAAATACAGGGAAACTTTTTTAGGAACACTAGCTGTATTTTAGGAAAATGAAAAAATCTTATTGAAAACACTGTTTAGTCTGAATCAAAGAAATAATATATCAAATGATTTTTAAAAATATTTACTACTCATAAACTAGCATTCTTATATAAATTCAATAATTCAAAGATCTGTGGCCTTCAATAATTCAAGTCTTTGGAAAAAAGTGTTTAAGTTGGAGAACAAATTTGGCTATGAGCAGGTTACCAGTTCATAAAGGAGACTTAATTGCTTTTTTTAAAATTTTTTAATTTTTGTAAAGATTTTATTTACTTATTTGAGAGGTAGAGTTACAGAAAATGAGAGGGAGAGACAGAGAAAGAGGTCTTCCTTCCATTGGTTCACTCCCCAAATGGCCGCAACAGCCAGAGCTGCGTTGATCTGAAGCCAGGAGCCAGGAGCCAGGAGCTTCTTCTGATCTTCTATACGGGTGCAGGGGCCCAAGCACTTGGGCCATCTTTTACTGCTCTCCCAGGCCATAGCAGAGAGCTGGATTGGAAGAGGAGCAGCCAGGACTAGAACTGGTGCCCATATGGGATATCGGTGCCACAGGCGGAGGATTAATCTACTGTGCCACAGTGCCGGCCTCAAGGGGACTTAATTGTATCATTAAAACCTTGTTTGATCATAAGCAAAAGGTCAAAAGTTCTCTCATTACTAGATCAGCTACATAAATCCACAAGTCACCAATAGTAGAAATGCTTTACTTTTGCATAAAACATTTAGCAACACTAAAACAGAACTAAAATATATTTTTTTAGAAAACACCTTACTCTGGCAGCTGAAGTGAAAGAATCTGGGCCATGAGCTGCATTCCTTATGCCATCAGTTCCAAAGAGGTCTCTAATGCTTCCAGAAGCATCTGTACGCGCCACCCCAGAGTTTGCAGGTCCAAGTAGTCTTTTCCATTCACATATGGCATCATCCCTTAAAATCTCCATAGCAATTATAGGACCACTTGAAATAAACTGGATCAGCTCACTATAAATCAGGATAAAAAAGATCAACTTGTTTATTTTTTCTGACAAATTAGTAATCTCTCTTAACAACAATGACGCATTTAAATTTGTGTATTATTATGAGCATTTTGATCTCAGAACTATAGACATAGCGAAATGTATGTGGTTAGATTTTCATAAACTGACTGTTACGTAGTTTTCAGATTCACTACAAATCACTACAGTAGCAATGTTAAATCAATTACTATTGGCAAAAAAAATCACTATTTTGTTGAATAAGCATATTGCTTATCTGTGCTTCCCATTGCTCTAAAAATAACAGGATTTTCCTTTTTTTAATTTTATGTGGATTACCCTTAAAATTGAGTAAACTTTTTTAATATAAGAAGTTATAAATGATACCTTATAAATTTTCAATAAGAATTCAATTAGTTTTGTGTAGAACTATTATCATTCAAAGACTGAAAAAAAACTCTGAATCAATACACATTCAATTGGATTAGTGACTAAGAGGAAAGAAAGACACAGACCTTCAAGAAACATCCGTTTATTGGTGTAAAAGCTACTCTGGGTATCCTATCCTAAATTATTAAAGGGTACACATAAGTTCTTGATTGAAAACCCAGCACTGAGTCACAGTCCCTCAAGGCATGAAACATAGTGCTTCATTTTATTTTTCCAGTTTTATATCTGTACTAGGCAGCAAGAAGCTTATCCATGAATAAGTGATACCCTTATTTAAGCAAGTGCTAGCAAGAATACAGTACTTCTTAAAGTAAGGCCAGGTTTCCCTCTCATCCAAAGAGGACAGAAGTCAGCTTCCTCCTGGAGAAAGGATCATGACTGGCCTTCTGTTCCTTTAGCATTGTTCTTGCACATGTCCTTCTCTGGTATATCATGTTACAAGAGCTAAATCCCTTCAGTACACGAAGTATTCTTCCCTAAGGCGCCTGTAGTCATACACATTCTCCTAGGCCTCAGCTGCCTTGGTAAAAACCAACTGTTAGATTTTAGGAACCCCGACTGAGATCTAATCCATTTTACCCATTCAATAAATATTTACTTTTTAAGATTTATTTATTTGTTTACTTGAAAGGCAGTGTGGCAGAGAAAGGGACAGATAGACAGAAAGAGATCTTTCATTTGCTGGTTCACTCCCTAAGTTACCAGACTAGCAGAATGGCCGGAGCCTAGAACAGGAAGCAATCAGGAGCATAGAAATCCATCTGGATCTCCCATATGGGAGGTAGGGCCCAAGCAGCTGGGCCATCTTCTGCTGCCTTCCCAGGTGCCTTTAGCAGGAAACTAGACTGCAAGCAGAGCAGCCATGACCCAAACTGGTGCTCTGATATGGGGTGCTGGCATTGCAAACAAAGGCCTAATCAGCAGCACCACAATACTGGCTCCCATTCAATAAATATTTAATGATTACCTTCCATGTGTCAGAATATATGCTAATAAGCCCAAGCATGTGGCATGTAATTCAAGGAATGGGGTGTCTGATTATAAGATTCTGCTTCATGAAATAATTTTCAATAAAGGCAGCTAGTGAAACTAAACAACTACTTAATTCACCCATTCAATATAATATACTGCATATGACATACTTAAAAGACATTAACTAGGAGTTGTAATTCAATGCTATGAACATTTACTAAGAAAAATTTCCTAGAAAACTATATATTCCAATAGCACAAGGCTTAATAATATGCTATAATTTTTTATTTTAAACGATCCTGGGCTATGGTACAATGAGTTAAGCTGCTGCTGTTGGTATGCCAGCATCCCATACCAGAGTGCAAGTTCAATTTCTGGATACTTTACTTGAAACACAGCTTTCTGTTAACGCATCTAGGAAGGCAGTGGAAGATGGCCCAAGAACTTGGGCCCCTGCCACTCATGTGGGAGACAAGTGTGGAGACAGCCTGGTCCAGAACAGGGTGCTGTGACCATTTGTGGAGTGAACCAAGCAAATGAGATCTCAATCTCTTTCTCTCTCCCTTTTCCTCTCTCTATTCCTGCCATTCAATTAAATAAATGAATCTTTAAAAAATAAATTATCTATAACATAATAATTTTCTTATATAAAGCTTTACAAAAATACTACTTGTGCAGCATACCAAAAGGTGTGTCTATTGTAGCAGTTTGGCTGTTACAACATTTCTTCCTTACTAGAAATGTAAATACTTCCTTGTCAATAGTAATATCAATAAGTACAATATCCACTTAAATTTATATCCAAAATAATTAGAATATATATTCAGTTTCTGACATATTTTACTTGTTATACTTCAGAGAACAAAATATATACAAAATCATTTAGCTGAGATATCCACATTCTATGAACTTTGTTTTTAAGCATATATCAAAACAGGAGACTTGAAAAGCACAAGGAAAATTCTCAAAATGCAATTATCACTATCTTTGAATTCACTGAAATCTAAAAATAAAGCTATTCCTTATAATGTGAACAAATTCCCATTTGATACTGGTTGAAATTTAAGATATTTAAGGATAAGATGTAAGAAATCTTATCTAATAAAATAACAGAGAAAAAATTTCTTAGAACATAATTTGTACAGTTACAAATGTTACTATAATCCATCTGACATATAACTCATGCAACAAACCTTTAAATTATAAAAATCTAAGTATATTCTTTTAGCTTTCTAGGACAATTTTCTTTATATACCCCTAAATCCCAAGTTAAACACCTACTTAAAGAAGGGTTTTGATTGGTGGTCCATGTGAAAATCCATTGCTTCTTTTCTATAAAAAATAAAAAAAAAGTTAAGAGTATGTAAGAAAATAATTATTATTTAAATTATATTAATAATGCAAGTATTAAATACTATAATTTATATTTATTTAATTTGTGATTCATTAATGATTATCAACAAACATCCTATCAAATATTCCTTCTTTTTAAATGTTTTTGCAAGGAGAGAATGATCCAACATGGGAAGCAGGATACATGGCAGACTCATAGAATGGCAGATGTCCTAAACAGCACTCTGGCCTCAGAATCAGCCCTTAAGGCATTCAGATCTGGCTGAAGAGCCCATGAGAGTATTTTAGGCATGGAAAGCCAAGACACTCTGGGAAAAAAAAAAAGACCTCAATGAAAGATCTCTGTGAGTGAGATCCCAGCAGAAAGAATTGGCCATCAAAGAAGGATGTACCTTTCTGGGAAGGGAGTAGAGAACTTCCACTTTGACTATGACCTTGTCTAAATAAGATTGGAGTTGGCTAACTCAAAAGGCTTCCATAGCCTTGGCAGCTCATGACAAGAGCCTAGGGAGATTACTGATGTCATAAACAAGAGTGTCAATTGTTAAATCAACAACAGGAGTCATTGTACACTTACTCCCCATGTAGGATCTCTGTCCTTAATGTGTTGTACTATGTGAATTAATGGTATAAATAATAATCAAATAGCACTTTACACTTTGTGTTTCTGTGTGGGTGCAAACTGTTGAAATCTTTACTTAATATATACTAAATTGATCTTCTGTATAAAGATAATTGAAAATGTATGTTGATATGAATGGGATGGGAGAGGGAGCGAGAGGTGGGAGGGTTGCAGGTGGGAGAGAAGTTATGGGGGTAGAAAGCCATTGTAATCCAAAAGCTGTACTTTGGAAATTTATGTTTATTAAATAAAAGTTAAAAAAATGAAAAATAAATGCTTTTGCAAGTATGAGTCATATCTATGCTAAGATATAAAATATATCTATGCTAAGATATAAGACAGTATATACTTTTCTACCATATATCATCTTTTTTCCTTAACACTCTAGAAACAAAGTTTATCTTTAGACCTTAAAATATTTGTTAATTAATGTCCAAATATGTTACATCAAAAAATTTAAAAATATCTTCTAATTCAAAATTTGTCACTTTCTTCTACTGGTTTTGAACTTGACAGTTTAATCAAGAATCTTAATTCAGTATTTACGGTTTTCTTTTACAGCTAGATTTATCCAATGGCAAGATTATATTCTTGGAGCCAGTGCTGTGCAGTGCTGGCATCCCACGCAGGCTCCCTTTGAGTCCCAGCAGCTCCACTTACAACCCAGCCCTCTGCTACAGCCTGGCAAAGCAGTAACAGATGGCTCCCAAGATCGTGGGCTCCTGCACTTATGTGGGAGACCCAGAGGAGGCTCCTGGCTCGTGGCATCAGATCCGTGCAGCTCTGGCAGTTGCGGCCAACTAGGGAGTGAACCAGCATATGGAAGACCTCTCTTTCTCTGCCTCTCCTTCTCTCTGTATGTAATTCTGACTATCAAATAAATAAATTAATAATTCTTTTTAAAAAATAATTTATATTCTTGTGGTTTTTTTTTCTTTTTCTTTGTTTCTATCTTTTTTCTTTTCTTTTCTTTTTCTTTTTTTTTTTTTTTTTTTTGACAGGCTGAGTGGACAGAGAGAGAGAGACAGAGAGAAAGGTCTTCCTTTACCGTTGGTTCACCCTCCAGTGGCCGCTGCGGCCGGCGCACCGTGCTGATCTGAAGCCAGGAGCCAGGTGCTTCTCCTGGTCTCCCATGGGGTGCAGGGCCCAAGGACTTGTGTTTTTAAAAGCTGCTTGACAAATTATGAAAGCTAATGTATTCTTATTGGTTATTAATGAATTAGAGAGGAATATTTTTTACTGACATCACCAAAAGACAGAGGAATAGACAAACATTCTGAATTCAGAATTAATGCCTAATCTATTAAAAGCAATTGGGATTTACTTTTTATATTTATATTCCCACTAAATATCTATTCAGACAATAAAGAAAAATGGAATTTAAACGGTTATCTGAAAAGTCTAAAAAATTTAATTTTAAGCAAATGAGGTATTTTGTCTTAAACTGTGTAGTTTTCCTAAAGGCTTTAAACTGCACTCGCAGTATGTGACAAATATATGAAAAGTATTCAAAAAGTTAACAGAAAATGTATATTATGAAAAAACCAGTTTCTGCACCAAATAAATAATCTGTATGAACTTTTTAAAGTGCCTTCATATATACCAATATCAACTATTTTTTAAAATAGCAAAGAAATTCAAATGTTCTCTAGTAATGTGCCAACCTTTCACACTTGAAAATTAATTTGGAATGCATTTTTAAAAAATTTATTAATTTATTTGAAAGTCAGAGTTTCAAAGAGAGAAGAGGCAGAGAGAGATCTTCCATCTGCTGGTTCACTCCCCAATTGGCTCCAATGGCCATAGATGGGCTGATCTGAAGCCAGGATCCAGGAGCTTCTTCTGGGTCTCCCTTGTGTGCGCCAGGCCCCAAAGACTTGGGCCATCTTCTACTGCTTTCTCAGGCCAAAGCAGAGAGATGAATTGGAAGAGGAGCAGCCAGGACTCGAATCGGCACCCATATGGGATGCTGGGAGGCAGCTTTACCGCTATGCCACAGCGCTGGCCCCGGAATGAAATGTTTTTTTTTTTTTGAGGGGGGGGGGTTGTTTGTTTGTTTGTTAATTTTTGACAGGCAGAGTAGACAGTGAGAGAGAGAGACAGAGAGAAAGGTCTTCCTCTGCCGTTGGTTCACCCTCCAATGGCCACCACAGCCAGCGTGCTGCGGCTGGCGCACCACACTGTTCCGAAGGCAGGAGCCAGGTGCTTCTCCTGGTCTCCCATGTGGGTGCAGGTCCCAAGCACTTGGGCCATCCTCCACTGCCTTCCCGGGCCACAGCAGAGAGCTGGACTGGAAGAGGGGCAACCGGGACAGAATCTGGTGCCCCGACCGGGACTAGAACCCGGTGTGCCGGTGCCGCTAGGTGGAGGATTAGCCTATTGAGCCACAGCGCCGGCCAGAATGAAATGTTTTCAACACTGTATGAGTCTATTGCAAAACAAATTCACAAAACAAGTTATATCTGGGCATATTCTGATTATAATAGAATAAACTCATATAATCCCTTTGACTACAAAAGGATTATGAAAGGATATATACAAATCCACAGTACAATTCATCCCTGAACTGGGAAGGAGAAGAAAAATCACATTTTTCTGGAGTCCATTACATAGCAAGATTAAATTATACCTATCCTTCACAACAACTTATTGAAATATTTATATCATCTTAATTTTACATATGAAATAATTCAGTTCACTATAGATACATAATCTTTCCATGTCAAAAGGCAAGACAGGGAGATTCAAACTCAAATCTGTCTAATTTCAAATCTGATTGCTTTTGTTCTTTTTACCATCAACTGCAGAAAAAAATCTAGAGGTTAAGGAGAAGAATTCAGATATGTATATATTGTACTGCAGACTAAAATGGCACAAAACTGAATACCTAAAGAACTAACATGAAGAATATATTAGAAGAGTTAGAAAAGAGTACTAAAATGCCCAATTCTGAATGTTTCAACACAAAGAATTAAACTACCAAGAAAAAAAATGAACAAAATGCTTAAATATTACAAATTATCACTGTTTTCTTTTAATATTCCATTAATTCCATAGTTATGTCTATTCAAAAATTAAAATTAATGGGTCCAGTGCTGTGGCACAGTGGGTAAAGCCCTTGCCTGCAGTGTCGATATCCCATATATGGCACCGGTTCAAGTACCAGCTGCTACACTTCTGATCCAGCTCTCTGCTATGGCCTGGGAAAGCAGTGGAAGATGGCCCAAGTCCTTGGGCTCCTACTCCTGTGTGGGAGACTTAGAAGAAGCTGCTGGCTCCTGGCTTCAGATCGGCCCAGCTCCGGCCATTGCAGCCACTTGGAGAATGAACCAGGGGATGGAAGACCTCTCTCTCTCTCTCTGCCTCTGCCTCTCTATAACTCTGCCTTTCAAATAAATAAATCTTTTTTAAAAATCTAAAATCAAAATAATAATGAGAGTTCATGAATTTCTCCCATCATTCTTATCTAATTATTTCACTAAAATGTTTAAAAGGACATGAATAATAACAAGTAAATCACCACATAGAGGTTTTTTACTGTTGTTTTATCATATTTTTATAAAGAAACTTTATTTCACAAACATTCATCTATTAAATCTTTTAGGAAATAGTCATATATCATTGACTGACAGGGGTTATAGTCTGAGAATTGAGTCATGGGGTGATTCTTTCATTCTGTAAATGTCATAGAGTACAGATAAACCTAGATAGTAAAAGCCAGTCACTCAATATGGTTTCTTGATAAAATCAAGAGAAATGGTAAACATAAGATTTTTTTTCTGGGTTTTTAGTAACTTTTTTTTTGAGATTCTAAATTTAATATTTGCTTTTTTTATTTCAATAGTTGATAGTCAGGCCAGCGCCGTGGCTCAATAGGCTAATCCTCCACCTTGTGGCACCGGCAAAGGCACACCGGGTTCTAGTCCCGGTTGGGGCACAGGATTCTGTCCCGGTTGCCCCTCTTCCAGGCCAGCTCTCTGCCGTGGCCAGGGAGTGCAGTGGAGGATGGCCCAAGTGCTTGGGCCCTGCACCCCATGGGAGACCAGGAGAAGCACCTGGCTCCTGCCTTCGGATCAGCGCGGTGTGCCAGCCGCAGCACGCCGGCCAAGGCGGCCATTGGAGGGTGAACCAACAGCAAAAGGAAGACTTTCCTGTCTCTCTCTCTGTCTCTCTATCTCTCTCTCTCACTGTCCACTCTGCCTGTCAAAAAAAAAAAACGTTGATAGTTGATAGTCCTTTTCACTATTTTGTAGCTAGTGTGTGTTTTCCCTTGTTTGTTTTCTCACATTTTAAATTGGACCTGAGACTCTAAATTTTTTTCTAACTATGGCTTAGTTTGAGACACTAATTTTTTTTCTAATTATGGTTTAGTTCCTTTTTTAAATTTTTCCCATAAACATTTTATTTAAGGAATATAGGCTTCATGCATTTTTACTTATGGTACAACTTTAGGACATAGTGATTCTTCCTGCCGTACCCGCCTTCCCACCAACACTCCCACCCCTCTTCCTCCTCCCTCTCTTATTCCTACTCTTATTTTCTAATAAGATCTATTTTACCTTTTTTTAGATTTATTTTATTTATTTGAAAGACAGAGTTACAGTGAGAGGTAGAGACAGAGATTAAGGTCTTCTATCTGCTGGTTCACTCCCCAGATGGCTGCAATGGCCAGAGCTGCGCCGATCCGAAGGCAGAAGCCAGGAGCTTCTTCCGGATACCCATGTGGGTGCAGGGGCCCAAGGAATGGGAACATATTCTACTGCTATCCCAGGCCATAGCAGAGAGCCGGATCAGAAGAGAAGCAGCCGGGACTAGAACAGGCGCCCAAATGGGATGCCAGTGCTTCAGGCCAGGGCATTAATCTGTTGCGCCACAGACACCAGCCCCTAATAAGATCTATTTTCAATGAACCAACATAAGATTTATAAATGCTGTAGTGTCACATGACATTTTGTTTGACAAGTAAACTTTTTCTGTTTTAGTACAAAAAGCATACTTTAAAATAACAATAAAATATAGTAAATACATAAGCAATAACATATTCATTTGTTATCATTATCCAATTTCATCAAACCTAATTGTATATGCTCTACTTTTGGACTGTTAGCAGCACAGTAGGTTTGTTTATACTAGCATCACCACAAACATGTAACACATTAAGCTATGATCTTAAGACAGCTATGACATCACTAGAAGGCACATTACTGTATTTACTTAGCACTTATTTTGAATCAAGTTCCCAACTTGTCTCCTCACTGGGAATGTCAAGAACATAATGCCCTGAACACTCTTTTTTATTTAAATTTTTTTCTTTTATTGAATAAATATAAATTTCTAAAGTACAACTTTTGGATTGTAGTGGTTTGTGCCCCCATAACCTCCCTCCTACCCACAAACTATCCCATCTCTTACTCCCTCTCCCATCCCATTCTTCAATTAAGATTCATTTTTAATTATCTTTATATAGAGAAGTTCAACTTAGTATATACTAAGCAAAGACTTCAACAGTTTGCACCCACACAGAAACACAAAGTATAAAGTACTGTTTGAGTAGTAGTTTTACAGTTAATTCGCATAGTACAACACATTAAGACAAAGACCCTACAAGGGGAGTAAGTGCACAGTGACTCCTGTTGTTGATTTAACAATTGAAACTCTTTTATTTATGATGTCAGTAATCACCCTAGGTTCTTGTCATGAGCTGCCAAGGCTATGGAAGCCTCTTAAGTTCACAAACTCCAACCTTATTTAGACAAGGCCAGAATCAAAGTGGAAGTTCTCTCCTCCCTCCAGAGAAAGGTACCTCCTTTTTTTGATAGCCTGCTGAACACTCTTTAGCCTAGTCATTTCTTAGGGTTGTGTTTATAAAGAGTGACCTGAGGGATGAGGTCTTCAGTACACTTGCTAATGAAACTGCTGGTAACCAAGTTCACTCTTCTTTACTCATGCACCCCACTGCGTATACAGCATCTACCAAGGCCTTTGCCTTTCAGTATTTTTTTAATTAATTTATTTTTTATTTAGTAAATATAAATTTCCAAAGTACAGTTTATGGATTACAATGCCTTCTCCCCCCCATAATTTCCCTCCCACTCACACCCCTCCTTCTCCAGCTCCCTCTCACATTCCATTCACATCATGATTCATTTTCAATTATCTTTATATACAGAAGATCGATTCAATATATATTAAGTAAAGACTTCATCAGTTTGCACCCACACAGAAACACAAAGTGTAAAATACTGTTTCAGTACTAGTTATAGCATTAATTCACATTGGACAACACATTAAGGACAGATCCCACATGAGAAGTAAGTACACAGTGACTCCTGTTGTTGATTTAACAATTTGACACTCTTGTTTATGGCGTCAGTTATCTCCCTAGGCTCTAGTCATGAGTTGCCAAGGCTATGGAAGCCTTTAGGGTTCGCTGACTTCAATCTTATTCCGACAGGGTCATAGTCAAAGTGGAAGTTCTCTCCTCCCTTCAGAGAAAGGTACCTCCTTCTTTGATGGCCCTGTTCTTTCCACTGGGATCTCACAGAGATCTTTCATTTAGTTCTTTTTTTTTTTTTTTTCCAGAGTGTCTTGGCTTTCCATGCCTAAAATACTCTCATAGGCTCTTCAGCCAGATCTGAATGCCTTAAGGGCTGATTTTCAGGCCAGAGTGCTGTTTAGGACATCTGCCATTCTATGAGTCTGCTGTGTACCCCGCTTCCCATGATGGATCGTTCTCTCCCTTTTTGATTCTATCAGTTAGAATTAGCAAACACTAGTCTTGTTTGTGTGATCCCTTTGACCCTTAGACCTATCAGTGTGATCAATTGTAAACTGAAATTGATCACTTGGACTAGTGAGATGGCCTTGGTACATGCCTCCTTGATGGGATTGTATTGGAATCCCCTGGCATGATTCTAACTCCACCATTTGGGGCAAGTCCAATTGAGCATGTCCCAAATTGTACATCTCCTCCCTCTCTTATTCCCACTGTTATATTTAACAGGGATCACTTTTCAGTTAAAATTTAAACACCTAAGAATAATTGTGTGTTAATTACAGAGTTCAACCAATAGTACTAGAACAAAACAGAGAAAAGATACTAAAATGGATAAAGTATTACATTATATTTTTACACAATAACATGAATGAAATGATTTTTAAAAGACTTTGTACAACTGAAAATTGTTAAGAAATTACCTTGAAAGCATCATCATTTTGAGTTTGGTTATAGTAAATCCAGATTTGTTTATCAGCTCAATTATTTCTCCAGCCTTTGATACTGCATCTGGCTTGATGAGGGCTAATGTTCTGTACACAAATAAGGAAAATGTTTAAAAATGAAAATAGTTCTGCAGTTTTTCTTTATAATTTTTAAGTAGTAGAAATTTTATTAACAATCATTCTAGATCACCAAACATCAAAATTAATTTTATGGATAAATGTATTAAAGATGTTTCTTTAAAAGTCATGCAAAATAAGTTTTCATTTCCTGTTCCTCTCTCTAAAGTAAAGTAACCAACCTACAGCAACAACAACAAAGTGAGCTTAGAGAAAAAAATAAATGTTATTTCTAATAAGTCCAAATGAGAAAACATAGGTATCTAAAATTTCTATTTAGTAGAATACAGTTTATTGAAAGGATTACTTTCTAAAAATGTGTTAAATATATTATGAATCTGTTTTTTGGTCTCTCTGACTTTAAAATATGTATGTATGTATATTATGCAATTAGTTCAAGACTGAAGTAAAATAATTAAGGATTCCATTGACTATTCAGAGAAGATAATGTCTTTTCATCCAAAATGTATATGAATAATGAAGTATGCTAACTTTTAAACTCAAAATACAGCAGAGCAATGGACTTTCCCACCCTGAAGCCACAAAATTAATAGAATTTTAGACATGAAGATCACCTCAGTGTCCTCATTAGTTTGATGAGAAATCTACATCCAGGGAGTTAATGTGCCTAAGCTCATACAGCCGCTTAACTGCATCTTCAAGACAAAATATCCAGCTCATAAGATTCCCAAGTCTGTGCTCCTTCCAACATCACAAAAATGATACTATTATTAGAATGGTTCATCATCACCAATCCTTATAAATAATATCTACAAATAAAGATAAAAACCAGATTGATTGGGGTTGGCATTGAGGCCTAGTGAGTGAAGCCACCACTTGTGGCTCTGGCATTCCATATGAGTGCTAGTTCCTGTCCCAGCTGCTCCACTTCCAGTCGAACACTGCTTCTGGCCTGGAAAAGGCAGCAGAAGACAGCCCAAGTATTTTGGCCCCTGCACCCATGTTGGAGACTTGGACGAAGCTCCTGGCCTCAGCCTGGCTTAGCCCTGGCTGTTGAGGCCATCTGTGGAGTGAATCACTGGATGGAAGATTCTCTCTCTCTCTCCCTCTCCCCCTCCCTCTCTTTGTACAGCTGTAACTTTAAAGTAAATAAATAAATCTTAAAAACAAAATTAATCAGAGTAATTCTATCCATATGATAAACCATTTCTGCCACTTTCCCTTTCAATTTCCAATTGTTCTAACAATATTGGCATTAATTCGAGTGATCCAAAAAGGAGAACAGTTAGCCTTTTCATACTTGTTTTTTTCACCAATGTGACAAATGTAGCTGGAGATGTAATTCAAATAGCCTTACAACTAGATATAATTTATGGCTCAGTTTTAAAGCTAAATAGCAAAAGAAACTGTTTATCTTTGGTTCAAATTATACCAGATACTCTCTTTTTTTAATTTCAAGGAGATAAGCCACTTACATTACTTTATATAATATGACTTCATCAAAAATACAGTTAAAACTAATCATTTTTCTAATTCACATTCATTAAATATTATAGCCATGGGTAAACATTTGGTACAATGGTCAGGTAAAAGCTTGGGACACCTGTATCATATAACAGTCACTGGGTTCAAGTCCTAGCTCCAATTCTGACCCAGGTTCCTGCTAATGTGCACGGTGGGAGGCAGCAAAGATGGCTCACATACTTGGATCCCTGCCACCAATGTAGGAGACCAGAATTGAGTTCCAGGCTCCAGGCTTTCGTGGGGTCCAGTCCTGACTGTTATAGACATGTGGGTACTGACCCAGTGTTTGGAAGATCTCGCTTTCTCTATGCGTATGTGTGTATGTGTGTGTCTGCTTGTGTGTGTTTCAAATAGATAAAGTGAATTAAGTAAAAAATTTAAAAATAACTATAACAATCCACACTACCTGATCAATTGTTTATACTAAATTCTGTAATTTCATGAACCATAGTTTTTAAAGAAAATTTAACACACAGCATAGTCATCAATGTCTGTGAGCAAGAAGCAAAATGAAAATTCTAAACCAACAGAACTTAGTTCAAAATCTAATTTCAGTTTCTTTCTTAATGCCTACAGGAGATGCAACAGGTTGAATACATAAGTAATCTGTCTTCATTGTATGATTGTTCAGTAGGTAATAATTAAAATATGCTTTTGCAGGGAAAATAAGACAGGCATCAGGAATCTTATGCATGATTTAAAAGTGAAGATTGCAAACAAAGAACAAAATGGTGACAAAGAATACATTAATAATGCCTCTGTTATCTGTTGCTGTGTAACAAATCATCCTAGTATGTAGTGACTTAAAATAACACACAATTTCTCAAGGTTCTGTAGGTTAGCTGGGTTGTCGTTTCACCTGGGGTCATTCAAACAGCTGCTTTTGACAGTGGGTTAGCTGGGATGGCACCCAACTGAGACACCTAGACTTCTCTTGCCTGTGGTCTTTCAGCATCAAGGAGTCTAGACCAGGCTTATTCATACAAGGCCACACAGAATGCAGTATAGTAGGCATTTATCAAGGAATCTCTGGAGGCATGTCTGCTGATATTACTTGGGCCAATGCAACTCATATGATCAAATTCAGAGTCATTGAGGGCATACGGACATGGATACCAAGAGATGTGATTCATTGGGGGCTACTAGGTGTAATAATCTACCACATAGTAATCCTTGCCACATTTAGGTAAGTACTATACTATGCAACAAGCAATGCTCTCAATACAAAACAAAACAAAGTTTAAAAATCAATAATTTGTATTAGAACTCCTTAGCAATTGACAGTGAAAAAACAGTTTGCCCAGCCTTCATAAACTAAGACAGGATATAGATTTCTTAAAAATAACAATTCTCACATAGCTGCACAAAAGCCATGCTCTTCATATACCGTCAGACTCTGAGAAAAACCTGCAGTAAATAAGTTTGTGAAATAGATAACTAGTTGATTGCTATAAACACCCTAGACAAATCAATGTTATTGCTGTGCAATAAATAAAGATCTCAGGTTGTACGGTGCAAGGGACTCTGAATACTGTTGAGCTGAAAGAATAAATATATAAACTTTATACTAAGGTAAATATTTCAAAATGTATTCATATTTGCCTTAAGTATATAAAAACTCATCCTAAACACAAACCCAAAGCTAAATTTGTGGTTTCATTTATGTGTTCTTTGCAAGCATAAAATTTGTGCCTTTCCCATGTGTAAAGGAAAACTATTTCATATGAGGCATCTATGATCTGGAAGAAAAATGCACTGAACTGAGGCTACTGTCTTACAACAATGGAAAGTTATTCATGGTAATCTTTCTTCTGGAAACTAAAAGATGTAAGATAGTTTTAAAATTATTTAAAAAAAAACTAAGACGAATTGACTATATAGCAAATAATTACTATGAAAAAAGTGAAAAAGTATTGTGTGTATGCAGAAAGATCCAGGAAAGTGAGACTAAAATTTGCTTTTCACTTGACAGCAGTACCTATCTGGCAAATTTGAACTTTAATTTTTAATATATCACTAGGAGAGGACACAGGGTACAACAGTTCTCCTTCCTAATTCGGGGCCACAGGCCACACTCTTAGAGTGAGCCAGAAAGAACCAGGCCTTGAGTGGTCCAGCTGCACAAGTTCACATCCTCGGAGCAGCCTCAGAACTTTCATAAAGTAACTTCATACAATGGCTCAAAGATTCATAAGTCACACTCATATATAAATAGATTGCATACATACATCACACATATATAATACATACACACAAGGCAATTATCAACAGAGATAATCCCTCCCCAACACATACTCTTGGGGAAAACTAACATAACAGAGAACCTGAAAAAACAATGTATAACAGAGAGGGTCCACAAGTACTTCAGATACTGGAATCATTTTATGCAGATTGTAAAATGACCAGCAAACTATGGCTGAAAAACAAGCTACACAACATCATCAGGCAACAAGAAACTATAAGCTGTAAATAATGAATAAGTATTTGAAAGATAATCTATTAGACATTAGTTAGTGATAAAAATGTATATACAAAAATGAAAATAAGAAATAGACAAACTTGGTAGAACACTAGATGAAACTGAAGAAAGAATTTTAGGAAAATTCAGAATAAGGCACAGATAATAAGAAAGATAGAACACAGAAAACGGGGTAGTTTCAAGAATGTGAGCAAGATAAAAATACTTTCAGATGGGTATAAATGGAGAGCTTTCTCTAATTGGACATACTTAAAAGGAAATTCCAAAAAAAATGGAATTTAAACAAAAGTAAAAAGATTCCCAACAGAATACCTAAGATAAAACAATAAGACACAAAAAGTAAAAAAAAAAAAAAAAATCAACTAAAAGTTAGTTGTATAAAACATTAATAGTGAACAACAGAAAAAAAAAGCAGAACAAAACAGACACAATTATGCCAGATGGAAAATCGAGTTCAACGCTTCTGAGTTTCTTCTATTTTCAAGAAGGAAAATGATGACAGTGACTAACTTTAGACTCTGATAAGTACACATCCTGTAGTTCCAAGTGTAAGTACTAAAACTAAATACTATAAACTAAAAAATGCATCGAAAAATTCTCAAACAATCCAAAGTCAGAAATAGACCCAATATAATAAATAAATATATATATAATAATAATAAAACACAAGATAGCAGAATTAAACCCAAATAAATATATTAGTAGCTATATTAAAGTAAAATGATCTACAACAAAAATGGAGGTTATAAAACTAGATACTTTTTTAAAAATTCAAGAGCAAAGATCATCAGATTAGATTTTAAAAGTAAATATCTATGCTACTTATGAAAGATAAATTTAGAATAGATAGATCCTGGAGTGGATGTTTAACCTAGTGGTTAAAATGCCCACATCCAGGGTTTAATTACTGGCTCCAGCTCCTGATTTCAGCTTCCCACTAATGCAGATCCTGGGAGGTAGCAGTAAGGGCTTAGATAACCAGGGCCCTGCCACCCACTTGGGTGACCTGGACTGAATTTCTAGGCCCTAGGTCCAGCCCTGGCCCAGCCCCAACCATCATGTTCATTTGGGGAATAAAACAGTGGATGGAAGAATTTGATCTTGCTGTCTCTCCTCCATTGGCTCCAAAATTTAAAAAGAAAAAGATCTGAAAGTTTTAAAGTTGAAAGAATGAAAAAAGACATACCATGGAAGTGTTAACTAAAAGAAACCAGAGCTGTATAGCTATCAGAAAAAGTAGACTTTAACACAAAAAGCATTGCTGGAGATAAAGATGACCGCTTCACAACAAAGAGTGGTTCAATTTACTAAGAAGATTTAACAATTTAAAATCACCTACCAATATGCCCTTAACATTGGAATGCAAGGGGCTCCTGTTGTGGCATAGCAGGAAAAGCTGCCACCTGTGGTGCTGTCATCCCACAGGGCCACTGGCTCAAATACTGGCTGCTCCACTTCCCATTCAGCTCCCGGCTAACTTGCCTGGGAAAGCAAGTATTTGGGCCCCTGAACCCACATGGGAGACCTGGAAGGATCTCCTTTGCTCCAGGCTTCAGTCTAGCCCAGCCCTGGTCATTGCAGCCATTTGGAGATTGAACAAGAGGATCAAAGATCTTTTTTTGTGTCTCTTCCTCTCTCTCTCTGTAACTCTGCTTTCAAATAAAATAAATATTAAAAAATAAAATTATAATGTGAAGATTAACATGTCGGCATTTGGCACAGTAATTAAGATGCCACCTAGGATATCTGCATCTCACATTAGAGTGCTGGGTTCAAACCCCAGCTCCCTGCTTCCAATTCCAGGTTCCTGCCAATGTATACCCTGGGAGACAGAAGTGATAGCTCAAGTATTTGGGTCCCAGTTAGAGGCTTCTGCTGTTTTGGAATTTGGGGAATGAACCAGCAAATAGAATCCTGCTCTTTCTCTCTCTCTCTCTCTTTTCACCTCCCACACCTTTTCCATTGCCTTTCAAATAAAACAACAATAAGTGAATTTGAAAGATTTTAAAAAATAGCATAACTATAAAGAAAATAAACAAATGATCACTATAAGTATTCTTAAATTATTAAGTCAAAAATACATCAATACCATTTTAATATCTTTGAAAAAATGTTAATAAGGTATATTTGGGCCAAGCAAATAGTTGGAATTAACAGGATGTATTAAAAAATTTAAAAGGTGATTTAGGTTAATTCTTCTGTCTCCAGGGAGAAATATTCCTAAACCCTTTCTAAACAAAGGTCCCACCTTTAGTTTGGCTTGTGGTTTACTCACATTCATTTCAGGGCAATGGAATTTAATGATGCCAAGAGGATGGGATAATTCATACCATAGGTAGTTTCTGCCTCAAATGACTTGGGCTTAAACCTTGGGATCTAAGATTGCTGGACACTGCCTTTTGTAAACTTAGCATCTAGTGTAATGTCATTCACCTAATGTAGTGATACTTTTATTTCTCAATTTGATGAGGTAGTTGGCTTCCTGGTTGAGATTCAATAGGATTGAGATTTCTAAATTTAAATATGCACTAAAAACTAATAGACAATTTGTAGGATACTGGCATTATTTTTCAATGTTTTTTTTTTATAAAATTCTTACTATAGATATAAAGCTAGCAAAAGTAAACATTTTAATACCTCATTTATCACATTTCATGTGCATGGGAAATATATATTTTATGCATTTGCAGAGAAAAATATTTAAATGTTTAATTTGGTGTAAAAAATTTGAAAATTTTACATCCGTGCATATGAGGGCCTTCAAAATGTTCATGGGATATTTTTACAATGAAAAAACTGTGCATGGATTTCAACATTTTTGCACCAAAATAAACTGATGTTTGAATTCCATTTTCCATGAACTTTTTGAAGCCTCCTTGCAAGTATATATATGTGTATGTGTGTGTATGATTCTTCCCATGAAATCTATCTCAGTGTTTCTAGTTAAGGGTAATAAGTTTTTAAAAAGACACAAATTGTACTATGTATCCATATCTAATAAATAGAATCATAAAGCATCAATTCATTTTTAGTCAGAATTAAAATCAAATACTCTAACACAATGACAACTAAAATCCTTTATCTATTTTATTAGAGGATATATATAAAAAAGATAAAAACATGAATGAAATACCTCGTTTCTAAAATCAAAGGAAATTAGAAAACTGAGTCCAGTTTGTGAGTTAAATTGAATTCTATGGACATATATGGATAATTAATTGACTCATAATTAGTTGATAGGCTATGTGGAGATCAACTTCACCCATCTCTTTAACTACAGATTTCCTCCAGAGAGAAAGAAGTGAAGCATGCAGTTGCTTTTTAAATTTTCCTTGACACTATACTCAGCTGAGAGCTAATCTGAATTATAATTATTACATATAATATGTTTCTGGGGACTCTGATAGTCACACAATATATTATACTTTTCATTTAAATGAAGCAATATATTTTTGAAACTCTTGAATTAGAAAGTTTATTTAAATCACCAAAATGTTTATTTGATTTAATAACTTATTCACAGTTATGAAAAAATCATTAAAAAATGGTGACACAATTTAAGTCAGTAAATATATAATGCATATATTTTCATTAACTACACATACAAAGTACAAATACTTCAAATCCATCATCACATAAAAATAGAATCCTTTGGTTCCTCTGGTTTTAAAGCCAGTCATATTCAAGAGTAGTTATCAGCATATTGATTAGGTGTTTAATAGAAATAGAATGACTTTTAGAATAAAACACTGGTTTGGGCCGGTGCCATGGCTCACTAGGCTAATCCTCTGCCTGCGGCGCCGGCTCCCCAGGTTCTAGTCCCAGTTGGGGCACCGGTTCTGTCCTGGTTGCTCCTCTTCCAGTCCAGCTCTCTGCTGTGGCCCAGAAAGGCAGTGGAGGATGGCCCAAGTGCTTGGGCCCTGCACCCGCATGGGAGACCAGGAGGAAGCACCTGGCACCAGGAGTGGCTTCAGATCAGTGCAGTGCACTGGCCATAGTGGCCATTTAGGGGGTGAACCAATGGAAGGAAGACCTTTCTCTCTGTCTCTCTCACTGTCTAATTTTGCCTGTCAAAAAACAAAACAAAACACTGGTTTGTATTTACTTTCTAGCTGTGAGAGTGTGACCATGTTACTCAGCCATTCCAAAAAAAAGCCTACAGAATTAACATTCCTTCAGAAAAATCAATTAAAATATAAAAATTATAATTGTTATGGCTATTATTATTTTCCTTTGATTGGGTCACATTGTTAACCCTTACTCCCTAATTCATTTGCTTTTTTGTTTGTTTAAAAGAAAATCTGGGGCTGGCGCTGTGGCGCAATGGGTAAAGCTGCCACCTGCAGTGCCAGCATCCCATGTAGGTGCTGGTTCGAGTCCAGGCTGTTCTACTTCTGATCCAGCTCTCTGCTATGGCCTGGGAAAACAGTAGAAGATGGCCCAAGTCTTTGAGCCCCTGCATCCACATGAAGACCTGGAGGAAGCTTCTGGCTCCTGGCTTCTGATCGGCACAGCTCCAGCCATGGAAGCCATCTAGGGAGTGAAACAGCTGATGGAAGACCTCTGTCTCTGTCTCTCTGCCTCCTTCTCTTTCTGTGTAACTCTGACTTTCAAATAAATAAATCTTAAAAAAAAAAAGAATATCTAAGTTAATCTGAATATCATTGTGTAAATAGAGTGCCTATCACACTGACTGACATATAGTGTGTGCCAATAAATGGAAACCATGGATATTTATTATTTATAAATAAAGGAATATGATTGGCATTTCCTTAACTCATAGGCATTTACCATAAGATTTCATAACTATAAAAGGTTCCTATTTATCTACTAATTTCCCACCACCTATTTCACAGTTAAAATGAGAATCCTTGGTCTTCTTTTTTTACAAAACACTCACTACCCCTGCATGACCACCAATGTATTAAAACTCACACTGGACATCAGACCACCTCAAGAATTACAAAGGCCTTGTAAAGAAGGGTTAGTGAGGTCATGGAAAGAAATACCATATTACTGTGGGGTCACTCAGATGTTAGGCAATCAACTAGTTATTTGGGTTGTAGACATCAAAAAAACATCTTGGGGGTATTTTTCTTCCTTTCAAATTAAATAGTTGTGGAATATTTATACATTATAGCCTTAATTATACCATTAATACAAATGTTTAATTACTGCAATAATCATTCCACAAACATTAAAAAAAAACACAAAACAATACAAAATATAAGCCACACAAATAAGAGGCAACACCAAATGACAAAGGAACTTTCATTGTAAATATATTTAATTTTAGTCTCAGAATCTTGTGAACTCATAACAAAGAAATTAAAAGTTAAAACATCATTTTGCTAACAGTGAAAATCTATACATAGAAGAAAAACATGATCAAAAGTCTCTGTTTTCTCCATAGCCTGGTTTTCAGCTACATCTTCAACTTGCTCTCTTTTCTAAATCATGACTGAGGAAAAGTCAGAAGACAAATGTAACTTCGACCAAGAATAAAGACACAGGCTGAGGGCACAGTACCGCAGTTTTTCTCCTTCACGGCAAGGGCCCCATGCAGTGGGAGAAGGAGGAAGGCAGGAATGCCTGCTGCACAGACTCTTCCTCCAGACATGCCAGCTATTTTTACCAAAGTAATCTCATTTACTCATTAATTAATTCAGCAAATTTTTGTGAGACATGCCCTGTGAAAAAAATTACTGTTTGAAGTACAACAGTCTTTTTTTTTTTTTTTTTTTTTTTGGCAGATAGAGTTAGACAGTGAGAAAGACAGAGAGAAAGGTCTTCCTTCCATTGGTTCACCCCCCAAATGGCCGCCATGGCCGGAACTATGCCGATCCAAAGCCAGAAGCCAGGTGCTTCCTCCTGGTCTCCCATGCGGGTGCAGGGGCCCAAGCACTTGGGCCATCCTCCACTGCCCTCCCGGGCCTATGGGATGCCAGCGCCACAGGCAGAGGATTAACCAAGTGAGCCATGGCGCCGGCCCCGAAGTACAACAGTCTTTAGGAATATAGTAGCAAAAGAGAAGAGGGGTCAGATTTCCTATATCACAGTTTATTAATATGATTTCCATTTTTTTAACAGTACTCATAAAGTATTTCACATGGGCACCAGTTCAAGTCCCTGCTCCACTTACGATCCAGCTCCCTGGTAATGCACAGGGAAAGCAGTGAAAGATGACTCAAGTCCTTGGTCCCCTGCCACCCAAATGGGAGACCCAGAAGAAGCTCCTGGCTTTGGCCTGGCTCAGGCCTGGCCTTTGAAGCCATCTGGGGAGTGAGCCAGCACATAGAAGAGCTCTCTCTCTCTCTCTTGTAACTCTTCCTTTCAAATAAATATATAAATCTTTTTTTTTTAAAGATCATCATTTGAGAACAGGGAGGAAATGGACAAAGGAAAGTTTTAAATTATTTTTCATTAGTTCACTCAGATAACACAAATAAGATGGTTGTAATGGTGAAGTGCCATAGGAGAGACATAAAAATGAATGAGACAGAATGAAAGCAATCATTTTCTAGACCTTATCAATTCTATGGTTGACTCCTCCGATTCTTTTTTTTTTTTTTACCATTGATTTATTTATTTGACAGGCAGAGTTCCAGAGGCAGAGAGAGAGAGAGAGAGAGAGAGAGAGAGGTCTTCTGTCTGCTGGTTTACTCTCCAAATAGCCACAATGGCCGGAGCTGGACCAATCCAAAGCCAAGAGCCTGGTATTTCTTCTGGGTCTCCTACATGGGAGGGGTCCAAGCATTTGGGCCATCTTCTATTGCTTTCCCAGGCCATAGCAGAGAGCTGGATCGGAACAGCTGGGACTCGATATAGTACCCATATGGGATACTGGCATTACAGGTGATGGCTTTAGCTGCTATGCTACAATGCTGCCCCCCCCCCCGAATCCTCCCATTGTTGATTCAGACAGTTTAATAGCTAATAGCCATGGTGTGTTTATCATTACTACTAGGACTCTACTCTCAATCCCACACATTCCTTCCTCTTTATACTTATGGCTACAATCATAATTCAGGCTGTTATTTTACTAATTAACCAAAGAGTATTTTTTATTTTTTTTAAGATTTATTTATTTTTTTGAGAGGCAGAGTTACAGACAGAGAGAGGGAGAGACAGTGAGAGAGGTCTTCCATCCTCTGGTTCACTCCCCAAATGGCCACAATGGCTAGAGCTGGGCTGAACCAAAACCAGGAGCTTCACTTGGGTGCAGGGGCCCAAGCACTTGGGCCATCTTCCACTATTTCTCAGGCCATTAGCAGGGAGCTAGACCAGAAGAGTAGAAGCCAGGACCCAAACCAGTGCTCATGCAGGGTGCCAGTGCTGCAGGCAGAAACTTAACCTATCATCTCACAGCACCAGCTCCCCAAAAGTATTTTTAATCACTGAGTTATTTAAGCAGAATAATTAGGTTCTGCCTAGTATAAGACATAGAATTTCTTGCTTCTGTACCACTGGTTATACTCATTCCTCTGATCTTACTTCATCTAACTGGGTAAAAATTCAATCCATTTTTTTAAAAAGTTTTATTGATTGATTGATTGATAGGCAGAGTGGACAGTGAGAGAGAAACAGAGAGCAAGGTCTTCCTTTTTCCGTTGGTTCACCCCCCAAAGGCCACTGCGGCCTGCGCACTGCACTGATCTGAAGCCAGGAGCCAGGTGCTTCTCCTGGTCTCCCATGCGGGTGCAAGGCGCAAGGAACTGGGCCATCCTCCACTGCACTCCCAGGCCACAGGAGAGAGCTGGACTGGAAGAATAGCAACTGGGACAGAATCTGGCACCCCGACTGGGACTAGAACCTGGGGTGCCGGCGCCGCAGGTGGAGCATTAGCCTATTGAGCCATGGCGCCGGCCAATTCAATCCATTTTTTATGATACAGGTCAAACCCTCCACAAAGGTTTGCATAAGAAGTATCTTTTATTTCTTTTGAGTTTCTTTTGAGCTTTTGATACTCACTAATTTTTTCCTCATAAGTCAAGTTTACCTTAAGCACCAAGATTTTTTTATATTCAGATATTCTTAGTTCCCAAATGACATTTATTTTACTAAGCATGAATGATGGAACATACGAGAATTTTGTACTTTTCTCCCCAGGAAATAGTCACTGCCTAAGACTGAGGATATCACTTTGTTATTCTGACTGATGAACAAATCACAGAATTTACTGAATAAAATTTCTAAAAATGTCATTAACATTGAAGTAGATTACTGAAAAAAAACCTCTGTACTGTGAAAACACAAGACAGCAACAGGAAATTAGAAATTGGTACCAGGGCTTACACATAATGTTTTAATAGTGAAAAAAAAAAAATTGCGAAATTGTTTTCTTACTTTTCTTTCCTACTGCCCAGTTGGCGTGCTGTATATTGATCTCCATAATCAATTAACACCAATTGTCGAGAAAAGACATTCACTTTGTTGCCAATAAATAAATCTTCCAAGCGCAGGTCATCATATTTGGTCCGCTTCAAAAAGGTGCGATGATTCTTCACATCATGCTAGAACCAACAGCAATATAATTAAAAAGTTATCAATAGGAATGCTAATCTTATTACAAGATGGAGATTCTCCTTTCTGTCATCAGACAAGTTACATTCCATTACTTCTTCACAGCAAATACAAATCCCATTTTTTCACATTATAATTTTTAATTCCCTGATTTTAATTTTGGATTCCATGATCTAATCTAGTAATAATTTAAAAACCACTTATTACAACTAAATATTTTTTTAAAGATTTACTTATTTCTATTTGAAAGAGTAACACAGAGAGAAGGAGAGGCAGAGATAAAGAGAGGTCTTCCATCCGATGGTTCACTCCCCAATTGGCCACAACAGCCAGATCCAAAGCCAGGAGCCAGGAGCTTCTTCTGGGTTTCCCAAGAGCGTGCAGGGACCCAAAGACTTGGGCCATCTTCCACTGCTTTCCCAGGCAATAGCAGAGAGCTGGATGGGAAGTGGAGCAGCCAGGTCTCAAACCAGCGCCCATAGAGGATGCCAGCACTTCAGGCCAGGGCGTTAACCCACTGTGCCACAGCACTGGCCCTACAACTAAATATTTTTAAAAAGAATTTTTTTAAGCCAAATCATTCAGTAAATTAGGGCCTACCAAATCCCCCCCCCCAAAAAAAATAGCCACATGTCCAAATTGCTGCTTTAAGTACACAAAATTGCAATATCAAATATACCCATTCATTGAAGGCACTTCCAATGAGGGATCACAATAAATAAACAGGGCCCTCTTAGCTCAATCCTCTTCAAATTTCACTTTTGTAGACATACTATATTTCAATAATGACAACATATTTGTGATGATGATAATCTTTAAACTATTTATTGATTATTGCTTAATCCAAAACACGAATAATCCCAGTTCAGTTTTCTAAGAAAAATTCTTATTTTTGACATTAAAAATAAAGGCACAGTTATATTCTTGTATGGTATTATAATGAATATACAAAAACAATAAAATAAACACAAATATATATACATATATATAATTTTAAAGTAACTGCAGGGGCTGGCGCTGTGGAGTAACGTGTAAAACTGCCGCCTGCAATGCTGGCATCCTATATGGATGCTGGTTTGAGTCCCAGCTATTCCATTTCCAATCCAGCTCTCTGCTATAGCCTGGGAAAGCAGCAGAAGATGGCCCAAGTCCTTGCGCCCCTGCACCCACGTGAGTGACCCAGAAGAAGCTGCTGACTCCTGGCTTCAGATCAGCCCATCTATGGCCATTGCGGCCAGTTGAGGAGTGAACCAGTAGATGGAAGGCCTCTCTCTCTGCCTCTCTCTCTCTGTCTAACTCTGACTTTCAAATAAATAAATAAATCTTAAAAAAAGTAACTGCATAAAAAAAAAAAAAACTTACTCTTCTCTCTATCCCACCTGCCTCCCCTTTGCTAACTTTCACGTAAAAAAAAGGTGCATTTACCATTTCAACAGATCCATCCCCTGGGTAAAACAAAAGCTCATAGCGCCGAAGAAGTGAAGCATTAGGATCATACCACTCCACAATGAAAACGAATCTTTCATTGTAACTCTGTAAAGAAAAACAGTATTATTTTAACACTTAAAAAATACTTCTGAAAAGTCACATAAAAGGAAAGCAAGGTCTACCAAAATATTTGCAACAAACAGATCTACTACTACCTTCTGACAGCAAGAATATCAGTATAAACTAATATGAGAAAAAAATTCTGAAAAACTAGCTCTCAATTTCATGAAGTTTTATCTCTCCTAATCTTAAAAATCTAGTACTACAAGAATATTGTCGGTAAAGTTATAGCAATCATCTTTTTCTCCTTAGAAATTTCATATGACACAATCTAGCTGTAGAAAAAGTAGGAGAATGTGTTAGTTTAGAGCATCTGAGAGACAGATGCCAAGTAAGCAACAATTTCATTAAGGGAGATTCTGGTAAGAGAAAATGGGGAGAGAGCCAGGGAAAACTGGGAAAGCTGACAGGCCACAGTGCATCTCTAATCCTCAGCGGGGAACAGAGGCAAGGAAGGTTAAGTGGAGTCATGCCTGATTGCTGTACAGTCTTAGGAAGGGTTAACAAGTTCAGGAGGCAGTGCTTCGACTTCCAGGGGTTGAGAGGGTGGGTAGGCTTCAGTCACTGGCTAGGAACAGCCTTGGGAAATAGGTCCTCAGCACAAAAGCAGCAATGGGTTTCAGAGCACAGCAGCTAGGGCCTGGGTTCCTGTTTCAGGTTGTTGGAGATTTGAGAAGTAAATTCGTAGGGTTTCCAAATAAAAAAAGACAAATCAAAGATTAGCCCTTGGGGTGGGCATTTGGCATAGCAGTTAAGACAACAATTGGAAAGCACACAGTATTGGTGTGCATGGGTTTGTGTCTGGGCTCACTTGAGATTCTAGCTTCCTGCTATTGTGCATGCTGGTAGACAGCAGTTAATGACTTAGGTAACTTGATCCCTGCCGTGTGGGAGACTCAGATTGAGTAGCCAGCTCCTGATGTCAGCTTGGCCCAGTTCCAGCTGTGTGGGTATCTGGGCAGTGAACCAGCAGATAGAAGATTATCTCTATCTCTTTCTATCTTTCAAAGAAATAAAAAATTTAGAAATGTTAGTCCTTTTTCCTTGACAATTAAACAGGACCTCCCATTGATATATGTAGCCCAGCCTTAAAGGTAATTCTTTCTAATAAGAAAATGAAGGCATAAGGAAGAAAGGAATCCAGAAATTTTGTTGCTGATTCTTGACTTGCCATCTAACACTCTGGTTAGAGTATGCAGCTGGGTTCACTTCTATGTTAGTAACTGATTCATAATCTATAGTGGCAGAAATTATACATCTAGCTGTGTTTTGATTATATTTATAAACAAATATAAATGAATGACTTTTAAGACACTATTTTATTTCACTTGCAGTCATCCGAAAAGGCTTGTTAGACAAGAGAAAATAAATGTAAAATGAGAAACATTATTGAGTTTGGTTTTTGTTTTTTTTTTTTTTACAGACAGAGTGGACAGAGAGAAAGGTCTTCCTTCGCCATTGGTTCACCCTCCAATGGCCGCCGTGGCCAGCGCACTGCAGCTGGAGCACTGCGCTGATCTGAAGGCAGGAGCCAGATGCTTCTCCTGGTCTCCCCATGGGGTGCAGGGTCCAAGCACTTGGGCCATCTTCCACTGCACTCCCGGGCCACAGCAGAGAGCTGGCCTGGAAGAGGGGCAACCGGCCCACATTATTGAGTTTTGTAAATGCCTTTCTTCATGTAGTTTTTCATTTTGAGTCTTAAAATCAAGTATTTCGAATTTAGGGTTCAATGTGCATGTTAGTATTGTACTTTCCTTTTAATGAAAAATCTGTAACTCATTAAACTTTTCACTATCCACAGTAAAATATTCACTCAAATGCATAACTGAAATATTGCCTTCACTAAAATAAATAAAATTATAAAATAGAATAAATGATGACACACCAGCTCACTGAGGTGAGCTTGACATTCTTTGAGTTGCTGTAAACCTGAGGACATGAGTTGAGTCTCAAGTCAAAATGGGCAAGAGACTTCTAATAGCCTAAGAAGCCGCGAAGGAAGCCTACCAAGAGACAGAGAAGTCAGCAGAAATTGCAGCAATTACAGGGGTAGGGAAACTTAAATTCAAGTTTAGATTTTGAAAACATCCAAGACTTGGGAAGCAAA
Source organism: Sylvilagus floridanus (assembly GCA_949820135.1). Taxonomy (NCBI): domain Eukaryota; kingdom Metazoa; phylum Chordata; class Mammalia; order Lagomorpha; family Leporidae; genus Sylvilagus; species Sylvilagus floridanus. The sequence goes on from OX463225.1 coordinate 130,731,127, forward strand.
AGTTCCAGAGAGAATGGAGTCCTAGAAGTTTCAGTGGAACTTCTGCTAGTCTCATAGAGCGCACAAGAAAGAAACGAGAATCCAAACTCATCAAGGTGCAGACCTCTGGTAAATACCCTTATCTTCATGTAGTGACTCCTGGGGTCTTAACTACACTCTAGAAGCAGAGGCAAAACAGTCCTTACAAAGTCTGAAACAAGTTTTCTGTTCACTCGGTGCTTAGTCCTTGATCATACTAAAGTACTATTTCCCCCTTTCTTTCAATTTCCCTGTGGGAGACCCGGAAGAAGCTCCCGGCTCCTGGCTTCCACCATTTCGGAAGTGAACCAGCAGATGGAAGATCTCTCTCAGTATGTCTGTCTCTCCTCTCTCTGTAACCATGCCTTTCAAGTAAATAAAGCTAATCTTAAAAAAAAAAAAAGCCAATAACAGAATTTCTGTTATTTGAAGAAATGAACTCCCAAGTCAATTCTTCTTCTTCTGTGTAAAAAGCTTTATTATTTCAAGTACAATTCCTATTCACATTTGTTTGAAATTAACATCCTGATTTACTTTTGCAATTTGGGTTATTCCTAAGGTCAAGAGATTTATCTAGAGATGTGACAGAGATACATCTGGATGTGGCACAAAAGGTCCTATTTGAGGCTATACTTTGCAATGATTTAAAAATCCCTTCCAAAATTGAAATTTAATTGCCATTATAATAGTATTAAGACCTTTAAATGGCGATTAGATTAGCAGGGTTCTGTTCTCATTGATGGATTCATGCTATTTTGGGGTACTGCAGGAATGAGTACATTATTACCTGAGTGCATTATTTTATTTATTTAACTTATTTTTATAGAAAGCTTTTATTTAATAAATATAAATTTCATAAATACAACTTTTGGATCACAGTGGCTCCTCTTTCCACACCCACCCTCCCACCCCCAAACCATCCCACCTCTTACTCCCTCTCCCATCCCATTCCTCATCAAGATTCATTTTTAATTATCCTCATATACAGAAGATCACAGAGTGCATTATTTTAAAAGTTAGCTTTCCCTTGCCTTTATGCCATGGAATATGCAACAATGTTCTCCCAAGATACCAGAGACATGCTTCTGGACCTCTCCGTCTCTAGAACCAGTGGGCAAATAAAGTTTTATGTACAAGTTACTCAACTCATGTAATTTCTTTTTTTTTTTTTCAAAGACCCATTTTTATTTATTTGAAAGACAGAGTTACAGGAGAGGTACAGCCAGAGAGAGAGAGAGAGAGAGAGAGAGAGAGAGATCCTCCATCCGTCGATTCACTCCCCAGATGATCACAATGGCCAGAGCTGAGCCCATCCAAAGCCAGGAGCCAGGAGCTTCCTCCAGGTCTCCCACACAGGTGCAGGAGCCCAAGGACTTGGGCCATCCTCTACTGCTTTCCCAGGCCACAGCAGAGAGCTGGATCAGAAGTGGAGTAGCCAGGACCCAAACTAGCGCCCATACAGGATGGTGGCACTGCAGGCCAGGGCCTTAACATCCCCATGATTACATAAACAATGGCTCAATTTGATACAGAGTGGAGAACCTATAAACAAAGTATTATTAATCCTAACAAAAAGCATATAGCAACATAGTGATGATTTTCATTGCCAAAGAACTTGACTGATTATGGTCCAAGTTTTTAATATTCAGTTTAAAATCCTTACAACTACTTTTAAGAAGGACATCTGAAAACAAGTCAAAAGTAGTTGTAACTGGGAAGTTTACAGTATGTAAGGGGGGAAAACTAGAGAGAGAGAACTTCTCAATTTACACCTTTCTGAACTGTTTGACCCCAACTATGTGTTTGTTAGCCTTTTGTTTGTTTGTTAAATGTCAAAAAGGACTAGACTGTTCAACTTAAATTTTATTTGTTATTTTAAATACATTGAAAAACTCAACCCAGAGTCTCTTTAATAAAGACTAATTAAATATCTAACAAAGAATCAGTATACCTTTCTTCATATCATATTTCACAGAGAACCTCTGAAATTCTCTTCCATTAACTATCCTTTAAAAACAGAATATATAGATAAAAGCAAAGAAAAAAGTGTATTGCATGAATGGTGAGGAAATATACCAGATATAAACAATAGTTGAATGTGGGGTGGTAGAATTCTGTAGATTATTTTCTCCTTTACATTGCTTGTAAATCTGTTCTCCAGATTGATTATTAGCTTATAAAATCAAAAAAGAGCCCAGGAAAATAAATTTAAACAATAATGTATTAACTATATGATTAAAAGCAAGAAGAATATGAAAAATTACACTAAATCTTAATCTTCCTACTTTTCTATATTTTCTAGACTTTGTGTAAGTATAAAACTTATAAAGAAAAAATGTTAATTTCATTTTAAAGTATTTTAAATGGAAGAAATTTTGGTTGGGAAACAAGACACTTAGATTTATTTTTAGTGTTTGTCTCATACAAAACTTACCCTAAACTTCTCTCATTCTATAGACTGAAAATAGACGAGAAGGAAAAGAGAAAGAGTTCCAGATCAAAATACATTCTTAAGTAGCAACTGAATGCAGAAAAAATAACAGAAGACAAATTCACATAGCAAAGTCAGAGAGGAGATCCTCTAGAACAGTACAGACCAGCAAAGGAAGCAGTAAACCCACTGAGAACAAATCTATAACCATGTTTGGGCATGATAGTAAAGAATAACCATTTATATTTTTTAGAAAAAAAAAGGCTTTTATACAAGCTTCTTAATATAAAGCAGAAATGCGTATTTGAGTGTCTGTATTTTTTTTTTTTTGACAGGGAGAGTTAGACAGTGAGAGAGAGAGAAACAGAGAGAAAGGTCTTCCTTTTTCCATTGGTTCACCCCCCAAGTGGCCGCTACTCCGTTTGCCGTTGGTTCACCCTCCAATGGCCGCCGCGGCCGGTGCGCTGCGGCTGGTGCACCGCGCTGATCCAAAGCCAGGAGCCAGGTGCTTCTCCTGGTCTCCCAAGGGGTGCAGGGCCCAAGTACTTGGGCCATCCTCCACTGCACTCCCTAGCCACAGCAGAGAGCTGGACTGGAAGAGGGGCAATTGGGACAGAATCCGGCACCCTGACCGGAACTAGAACCCGGTGTGCCGGCGCCGTTAGGCGGAGGATTAGCCTATTGAGCCACAGCGCCGGCTAGAACTTGAGTTTTATGAAAAACTCACAGTGTTCTATGGGTCAGCATTCACTTGAAGAACTGAATAATAGAGTATTAAATCTCATGTCTGTAGTTTATACAGCATATTTCAATATTCTTAAGCATTAATAAAATACTTACAGATGTCTAAACTGACTTGTCAAAATCTAATTACATCTTTATATATAAGTGTAATACAGGCCTCACTAATTGCATATTGAAAAGGATAAAGCAAGGCCATTAGATTTTTATATACTATCTAATGCCTATTCATTGATTCAACATATGGAGCACTAGTTACCATGCTAAGTACTACAGATGAATCCACAAATGACAAAGGTGATTAGAAACAAACTTCACGCTGGTCTTCACTGATCTTATGGTCTAGAAAAGGGGACACTCAGTCAAACAATCACAGAACTACATTTTCTTGACAAAAACACCATAGGAAACCACTTTATTATTGATTTCTAAGGAGAACTTAGATTTTCTGGCTCTAGATCAGCGTTCTGCTTTGTCACAATTGGCTCAGTTAAGACAACTCACTTCACTGTCTCTCATCTTATTCAAAATTCATTCCACATTGTTTATATAAACATCCATCAGAATGTGCTGTAAGGCACTTTATAATTTTTTTGATTTGCCTTTGATGGTATGCTATTTAAATGTAGAAAAAATTCAGATTGTTTTTCCAAACTTTGTTTGTTACAATTTCTAAAAAGGAAAAATGTCATTTTAAAATGTAACATATGAAAATGGTCGCCTATTCAAGTGACATTTTGATGAGTCATCTCCTGATAGTCATTTTTAAAAATAGTCATATTATACTATGCACATACTGATTATATAGGTAAGCTTCTTCCATCTATTTTGAAAATATTTTCCCTTCTCTCAACTGCTTTTTTATTTTTTAAAGCAACATAAATGATAATGCTCTTTCATGAAACAGGTAAATTTTACGAGTCATATACAGGGGTCAACATTGTGGTATAGTGGGTAAAGCCGCCACCTGCAGCGCTAGCATCCTATATGGACAATAGTTCGAGACCTGGCTGCACCACTTCCAATCCAGCTCCCTGCTATTGTGCCTGGAAAAGCAGTGGAAGATGGTCCAATTCCCGGGCCCCTGCATCCATGTGAGAGACTCAGAAAAAGCTCTTAGCTTCTGCAGACTGGCCCTGGCCATTGCAGCCATTTGAGGAGTGAACCAGCAGATGGAAGATCTCTCTCTGTGTCCCTCTCTTTCTGGAACCCTGTCTCTCAAATAAACAAATAAATCTTAAAAAAAAAAAATTCCCTCTTTACATATACTCCTTTAGCCTCCACCTTTTTACTGTCCACAACTATAAAATTTTTGAAAGAATTATCTGTGCATATTATCTCATCAATTCATCTCACATCTATCTGTCTAATGTTTCCATCAATACTACCATTCCCAATCTATTAAAAACTTGTACTTCTACTCCCCCTGAGTAGGGCTCATGTAATGAACAGTAACCTCCACATTTTTAGGTCTCATCTCACTTGACCTCAGAAGCATCTGACACCATGATTAATCTCCTCCTCCTTGAAACACTTTTCTTTTTGGTTCTTTGATTTCATGCTTTCTTCTATTGCTACTTTTCTGGTTATTCCTTCTCTGTCATATATTCAGGCTCATCTTCATCTAATTGGCCATTAAACATTGGCATCACTATAGAGTTGGTTCTTGTTTTCCATTGCTTGAGGTGGTTCATATCAGATTGCTCGAGGTAATCACTCAATTTTCAGGATTTTTTTTTATGCAGTTGTTAACTTGCAAACAGCCACATTAGCTTCCAGAATAGAAGTCAGCAGATTACACAAATCAGATAGAATCTCTACATACCAATAGGTTCCAGATGATGACTGGATATTTACCAGCATACCAGTGCTCCCTTTTCTCTCTATGCTACCCACCCAGGTGGCTTTTAATCCAGGGCATCAATCACCATCTATAAGCAATGACTTACAATGCTAATTACAATTATTTACAATCCTAATTCAGCTCTGAGTTTCCTGATTTCCATTCCCCAGACCTGGTCCCCTTCCACAATATGTAATATATCAGTAAATAATACCTCTATCTACTCAGCTATTCATGGTAGAGACCTGAGAATCATCCTGAATATTTCTCTCTCTCATTTTCTGCATCTCATACTTTCCAAAGTCCTTTCAATTTTACCTTCAAAGCATTTCTCAAATCCTTTCACTTCTTTCCATCTTCACTAATACCAACCCTAGAGTAAACTGGCATATTTGTCTGCTGGACTATTGCAATAGTTTTCTAATTGTTCTCCTTGCAGCTATCTGGCCCTTCTCCAATTCACAATGCACCTCAATTGATACTATTTAAAATCCAGAGCTGATCCTACTACCACATCCCAATCCCACACTTAAAAATTTTCACAGCTCTTAGGATAGAGGGTAACATCCTTAACATAGTTCTCAAAATGTCACGTGAGCTGGTCTCTATAGCACTCCAGCTTTGTCTTATTTTTAACAGGTCTTGCTGTACCCAATTTAACAGCTTTCTTTGGATTCCTGGAAGATGTTGCCCTTAGCACCTAATGGATTTTGCCAAAGTCTCTTTCTCCTCTTCTGTTTTTCCCTAATTAATTTCTATTTATCCTTCTGCCTTAATTCAAATATCATTCCTCGGAGAAATCTACACTTACTCACTACTTGGTCAAGTTATCTGTTATGAGCTATGATAATAATATTTAATGTGTACTCTTCACCACGATTTGCCACTAATTGTACACTTGTGATAATATATTTGGTTATGGCTGATAAATGCCTCATGATTACACTATAATGTCTATGAGTACAAGCAACCATGTTCATTTTCTGCTCACAATTAAGTTATTAAGGTTTACAAAATTGGAAACATTCATTAAATAAGTGAACTGGATAAGTAAATGTGGTGAACACCTATATGGGTTGAATAGGATAGGGTTTATGAACTCATGCAGATGTTTTAACCTCTAACTCTTAAATTAATGGTACTAAGAGAGTGGAAACATAATCCACTTATGGTCCTAGTGAGAAATCCTTAGGTCACTGGAGGTATGCCCTCAGAAGGTAGCTCTCACAAGAGGGTTAGAGATCAGAGCTGAATTCTTACCAGGGCAATGTCCAGTGGAACTGAAGAGATGAGACTCCAACCTGTGATAACTGAAGCATGATTGTAACTGGAAGTCTTATGAGTGGGACTGCCCAAGCCCTTGGAAGCTCACTTAACACTGTATGCCAGGAGGCTAGACATGAAACTTTAGGATTTCATGTTTGCTGTGCTGGATTTCAGTCTTGCTTGGGCCTGATTATTCCTCCTTTCCATTTCCCTGTCTTCCCCATGGAATGGAAATGTATACTTTTTGCCTGTCCCTTCATTATATCTTGGAAGTTTGTAACTTGGATTTTTACAGGCTCAAAGCTGAAGTTTTCCTTGAGCCTCAAATGTGACTTTGGACTTTCAAATTAATGTCAGACCAAGACTTTGGAACTATAGAAAGTGGAATGACTGGACATTGGGTGTGAGAAGGACATTAGTTTTGAGAAGGCAGGAATTAACTGCTGATTGCACAGAGTATGGTTCATGAACGCAAACAGACTAATCTTGAAAGTCATAAATTGATGGTATCAAGAGCATGAAAACTTAATCTATTTATAATGTCTAGGAAGTAGATCATATGGGATACCAGCGCCACAGTGAACCAAGTGAGCCACGGCGCTGGCCCAAGGTACTTAACATTTCTAAGCTTCAGTTTTCCCATTTGTAAAATGGGAAGAGTGACACTATTTTCTCAAAGGGTAGTTGGGGAGATTAAAGGATTTAGCATACATGAGGCACTTAGGATTTCTATTGCCTAAATCCTCCATAGCTTTGATGTTGTAAGCTTGCTTATAGGTCCCCTTGTGACTTTAGAGTCTCACTACGTACATGATCTCCTTCACTGATCTCTTTCTTGTGTACAGGAAAAGTTATCCCAAGTTGTGATGCCATAGCCTGAGTTGCAACTAATCCTAGATAGTTTTCTAAAGGTCTTTGCAGAAAGAATCCACATGGAGGAAAAAAAAAGTTTGTGATTGACAGAAAAGAAATGTGACTAAAATTATAAATTAAGAGTGAAGAAAATAACAGTAACTTCTGTAATAGCAAGCAAATTTTTTTGTAAAGGACATGGAAAATCAGAGTACAAACTCTTGCCTTTTGGAAGAGTTCAGACAGTATGAGTCTGTTTTTTTGGCTTTTGTTTTTTATTTGTTTTTACAAATGAACCAAGTAACAATTTTTTTTACAAATTTTATAATGCCATCAGTTATACATTAGTCATTAGTTTTATGATTCAAACTTCTCAACAGAAAAGTATCCCTAAAAATATCATAAATGACATTAATGAATTGAAATTCCTATTGCAAATTGTAGATGTTACACATGCTGTGCTTTGGAGTGGAACAGAAACCAAAGATGTTACGGAAAATAATAACATTGTGTTCATATCCTTATAGTTAACTTAATATTTAATGCTATATTAGACATTATACTTATTAACAACCTCTAAGTCCAAAAGAGCAAGTATCTTAACTAGTCATTTAGCTATGCTGAGAAGCAAGATTAATTATGTGGCTAGGTTTCTAGAACCAAGCAGGAATCTTAGAATCTATGCACAAATGGGATTCAACAAATGCATTACCTTTCAATTCTATTTTTCCATGAAAGTTTTCAAACCCCTTCATATATGAATGTTTAGGAAGTAAGCATAAAATTTGAAAAACCTACCTAAGCCAAACATAAATGTTTTATATTTTATTTAAAAGGATAAATACACACAGATAACAAAGCATTTTAGTCCAAGCCCTCTTGGGTATCAGAACTGAAGTACAGAAAAAATCTTTCAATAAATCATCCAACTCTCCATTTAATAGCTCACAAGTGAAGTAAAATGCCTACTTAAGGAATCTTTTAAAGTATTTTTTTTTTTATTTTTGATAGTAACAAGCCTCAGAGAGGACAGGAAAATTGCAAATCATACTCATTATCTAACCTCACATTAATTATAAATTCAGAAGAAACAAAATAAAATATTAATATGGAAGAAAGTACTCCCCCTAATTCATAAGCACTTTAGGTGACGAATGAGTTTGGATATATATGCATCTGTGTGCATGTTAAGTGAAGATGAATATTTCTGAATAATACATGAGAATAGTATAAAATTACCTTTATTATTTTTCACTAATAAATTGAGAAGTTTCTAAAAAGAAGTTTTGATAATGAATTGTTCCAACATAATGGAATCTCTTTATGTGAAAGTCCTTTATCCTCTTCCAGAGAGCACACATTGACAGAAATACCATCATCTTTAAGGATCAAACACTTTGAATGTATTAAGACATTAGAAAAGGCAAGAAGAAAGGAAAGCAGGCAAGCGATGCCATTACTGGTTTATTTTTCTTTTTTTCGACAGGCAGAGTGGACAGTGAGAGAGAGAGACAGAGAGAAAGGTCTTACTTTGCTGTTGGTTCACCATCCAATGGCCGCCACGGCCAGCGCGCTGCAGCTGGCACATTGCGCTGATCCGAAGCAAGGAGCCAGGTGCTTCTCCTGGTCTCCCATGGGGTGCAGGGCCCAAGCACTTGGGCCATCCTCCACTGCACTCCTGGGCCACAGCAGAGAGCTGGCCTGGAAGAGGGGCCACTGGGACAGAATCGGTGCCCTGACCGGGACTAGAACCCGGTGTGCCTGCGCAGCAAGGCGGAGGATTAGCCTATTGAGCCATGGCGCCGGCCCACTGGTTTATTTTTCTAGAGCACCTACTATGATTATCTTCCATGAATCAGGAGGATTGACTGCTTACTTTTTACTTTTTTATACTTAGAACTCCTGTAGTGTTCTCTAAACTGCTACTGTTTTAATTAACCTTTCCAAATCTTATTCACTGCTCACAACAGTTAGAATCAAATATTAAACAGGTTGGTGGGAAAGGGAAATAAACTAACAGTATGTCAGGCATATTTAATAAATGTCTGGGTTAATCCTCACAACAAACCCATATTGGAAGTGCTCTCCCAATTTTCAGGAACAGAAAATCAGAGGTTCAGAGAGGTTAATTGTTAGATAATACACAAATCAAACATCTAATCAAAAAAATCAATGTTTGTTTCCTGAAAACAAATGTACTGAATCAAGAAAAAAAATCAGAATCATGAGTTTTGATCAGCTAAAAGAGCAATGGAAATGCAAAATGATAAGGAAAACAGCCTATCTGTAAGGTACACTTCAGCCAAAATACAGAGATAAGCAGTCAGAGGGGGTCACTAACAAAGGCAAGTCAGGTTGGCCTCAAGCCTGGGAAAACTAGCTCCAACCAGATTACTAGAGAACGCTGAATGTTTCCGGCAGCAATGTTTAAGATGTATTGTAGGAGTCCAAGGAAGAGAAGTCACCCAGAGTCAACACAAAGAGTTAGGAGTAGAGAATAAAAATCAGTTCACAGAACAGAAAGGAATATAGAAAAAGAGGGGAAAAAATGCAGTGGCAAGAATAATACAGTACAGTAGTATGGGTTAAAAACCCAGCATAAGTTTGGAAATGTCTTTATTTCCTCTATTTCATCTTTTTTTCTGAAGGGTAATTACTGTGGATTATAGAGTCATACGTTATAGCACTAATAGGAAGGCATCTCGAAAAGCAAAATTCTGTATTATTCCACCCCAACATGATAACTGAGGAAATGCCCATCCCAAGCAGCTTTGGTTTTTCAAAGAAATGCATTTTTTTAGACTTTTATTTAGTAAATATAAATTTCCAAAGTACAGCTTATGGATTACAATGGCTTTTTCCCCCCCATAACTTCCCTCCCACCCGCAACCCTCCCCTTTCCCGCTCCCTCTCCCCTTCCGTTCACATCAAGATTGATTTTCAATTCTCTTTATATACAGAAGATCAATTTAGTTTATACTAAGTAAAGATTTCAACAGTTTGCATGCACATAGAACATAAAGTGTAAAATACTGTTTGAGTACTAGTTATAGCATTAATTCACATTGAACAACACATTAAGGACAGAGATCCTATATGGGGAGTAAGTGCACTAAAGAAATGCATTTTTTTAAAAAAAGATTTTTTTTTTATTTGAAAAGCAGAGTTACAAACAAGGAGAGGCAGCGAGAAAGAGAAGTCTTCCATTCACTGGGTCACTCCCCAGATAGCTGTAAAGGCCAGAGCTGGGCCGATCCAAAGCCAGGATCCAGGATCTTCTTCTAGGCCTCCCGCACAGATTCAGGGGCCCAAGGACTTGGGCCATCTTCCACTGTTTTCCCAGGCCATAGCAGAGAGCAGGATCAGAAGTGGAGCAGCCAGGACTCGAACCAGCGCCCATATGGGATGCTTGCACCACAGGCAGCAGCTTTACCTGCATGCCACTGCACCAGCACTGAAATGAATTTCTTTTGTAAAAATATATTTAATGATATTACATCCCCATTATCTATTTCATGTCTGAAACACAGTAACAGATTTCTAGTTTCTGGAACTGTGAAAAATAAAATTTTTAAATGGCTGCTATTTACATATTTTATAATTATAGAACTGTAAAAAGTCATTGTTAAGATAGAATAGTAGGAACTGTTTCTATACAAATGCATATAGAGCTCAGAGGATGAGATTGGGATTGAAAATGTTTACATAGCCAAAAAAGACAGCTGAATGAGCTTAAAATGAACGATGAAGGGACAGGCACTGTAGCATAGCAGGTGAAGCCCTGCCTGCAGTGCTGGCATCCCATATGGGTGCCGGTTCAAGTCCCAGTTGCTCCATTTCTGATCCAGCTCTCTGCTGTGGCCTGGAAAAACAGTGGAGGATGGCCCAAGTCCTTGGGCCCTGGACCCAGAGGAAGCGCCTGGCTTTGGATTGGTTTTGGCCAACTAGGGAGTGAGCCAGCAGATGGAAGACCTCCCTCTCTCGCTCTCTCTCTTTCTGCCTCTCCTCTCTGCCTCTCCTTCTCTCTGTGTAACTCTAACTTTCAAATAAATAAATAAATCTTTAAAACAAATAAATAAAATGAACTGTAAAGAGATTTGTATTATTAAATATATTTTAAAATCACACACAGAATAAATTTAGGAGCAGTTACTTGTTATTATATGATTTCTTTTCCATATGTTTAATAGTTCATTATAATGGTGCCTAATTGACTATAATAATAACTTTACATCATGAGCCAATGATTGCATCTCTACTGTAAATTTAACACTGAAGAATTTCTCATAGTAACCTGTCTCCTTACTATGTGTTCTGTTTTAGAGTATTTTCTATTCTAGTTTATTCTGTTTTTCAACAATACTAATGGAATCACACTAAACCAACTTTGTGAGCTACAAATAAGGTCGATAGCCTTTGAAAAACACTACATTACCACCAGCCACCACCCTCCAAAGCCTCTCCTTCACATTCAGGTCCATCCACCCAAACCATGCCTGCCTACAAAAGATTATCTCTAGTGGACCCAAGCAACTACAACAAATGTGCTGAATTAAAAATAGGCTACTATTCTTATAAAAGGGGTCACAAAGACCTACCTAGTGCCTTCACCATGTGAGGACTCTCATAGAAAGCATCAGCTACAGAACAGAAGATGGTCTCTCACCAGACACTGAATCTACTGGCACCTTGATCTTTGACTCCAAGGCGTCCAGAACCAGGAGAAATAAATTTCTGCTACTTGTGAATTATCCAGTTTATGGTATTTATTACTGCAGCCCAAACGGATTAAGACAGTGACCCAAAGGGAAGAAGAAAGTATGATTCTGTAGCTTATTTAACAGAAACTCATTGGATTTCTCACTTAAATATATGAACTTATAAGAAAACAGCTTACAGTGCTATTGTTCAGGGAATATAGGTAGTTAGGGAGAGGACATGAGGTCTGATAGCTCCAGCCAAACTGCAGCTGGAGAGCTCCTTGCCTGCCTACAAAACACCTGGAGTTAGTGACTGACAGTTCCAAGCAAACTACTGAATGGCTCCTTGCCAACCCCCACAGGTCACTGATTGACAGCCCCAGCAAATTCACTACTGTAGGACAGCTGCTGAAGGCACACATGACAGCCTAGCCTGGACAACATGACAAGTCCTTCTGTGCTTTATGTAGACTCCCTTCCCTATCTGCACACAGCCGAAGCCTCTCATTCTGTGCACCATGCTGGCCCACCTCCCATGCACCAGCAAATCCCTGCTGCTTTCCAAGAAGCAGAAAACCAGGTCCACATGTTGCAAGACTGGAACCAGCAGCAGCTGATATACCCAACATGGCTATAGAATGTGTCTCCCAATGACACCCCATTTTTTAAAAGAATTTATTTATTTATTTGAGAAGTAGAGTTACAGAGAGGGAAAGACAGAGAAAGGTCTTCCATCCACTGGTTCACTCCTCAAATGGCCACGGTTGGGCCAATCTGAAACCAGGAGCCAGGAGGTTCTTCCAGGTCTCCCATGAAGGTACAGGGTCTCAAGCACTTGAGCCATCTTCCACTGCTTTCCCAGGCCATAAGGATCAGATGAGGAGTAGCTGGGACACAACTGGCACCCAGATGGGATGCCCACATGGCAGGCAGAGGAGGCTTAGCCAACTACACCACAGTGCGGGCCCCTCCCAATGACTGTTAGGTCATCATAATGTTGCTATAATAAAATCACCATGGGGAGGGGGGCATTCTGACTCTCATCATACATCTAACACCATGACTTTTAATATTTCTTAAAGAGCAAAGAGGTGTATGGTGCTCAAGCTCGAACCCAAATTGCCCACTTCTGAATATTCAGTTGCGCTCCTCCCCAGACATCACCCTCCACACGTCTGGAGCGTATCAGAGAAAAGCCGAACCTTCTTAAGCCATGTCACAGTTGAATCATCTTCAACAAATCAATACAAATTTGAAAATCTTTCTTATTATTGTTATTGAAAATTTTGTAGAACATAGGAACTAGGATATTTTCAAAATACTAGTACTTTCAAAATACTAGTCTTCATAACTGTACCGCAGCAAACAAAGTCCAATGTACTTTGGTTTATTATTTATACATAAAGTAACATCTATGGTCTAAGCAAGTCTAAAACTATTTACACAATTCATCTTACTCCAGTCCTATTTTCATCTTCCTCCCTATTCTTCTGATTTTAAAATACTGAATTTTAACACTGACTAAAATATCTTTGAATCATTTATTTATTGAGCAAAACTCAGTAAGTGATGGGGAGCAGAAGGAAAAGGAAGAAATGGTGAAGGAGATCTATGTCATATAATTTTGCTGAAATGAAAACCTATCTCCTTAGGAAAGTGGTGGGACTCCTTGCCATAGGGGTACGTATTGAGTAGAGTTCAAACGCCCATATTTTAGCTCCAGTTAGGCCTACTGTGTTTCAAGACCTCTGGCAAATTACTTCTGTCAGTATCTCTATAAGGTTGTCACTAGGATTAAATAAGTTAAACTTTTTAACACTGAGCTTAGTATACATGAGTCTGTTCAATAAATGGTTAAGTGTGGTTGGAGAGCAAGTAGGCAAAAGAGAAGTAAAAATAGTAGTAATAGTAACAGTAGACTACGAGTACCAGTAGAAATTAGGAATAATTTTTGATTTTCATATGTGAAAAAGCATGTCTTTAGATTCTTCTTCACAACATTATAATTATTAAAAACCACAGCCTTTTGAGTATATACTATTACTTGAGGTGGGGTGAGGCTGAGTAGAGGAGGATCAAGAAATTAGTCCTCATATCATAGCATCCTGAGAAGAACTGGATAGCTCTTTCTGGACGATGAGTAAAGATGAGTGCAAATATACTCTAAAATGATAATAAATTACAAACCTATTTAGTTTTCTCAGGAACAAACCAATAAATGGTTATATTTCAATCAGAACTGTTGCTAAAAAGAACCCTTAAATATGCTTCAGACCTAGAAGAAGAACATGTACCATATGCTCACATCTTGTTCTTTATAGTGCTTCTTCTAAACTCTCTCCTGAGTTCCCTCCAAATCTTCACTAGCTTCTAGTCAAAGCATAATTCAGAGTCTACGTCCATCATAAAATTCTCCATAAGCCTCCCAGAGGAAGGACATTTTTCAATACTCTGAAATCCCTTTGCACTTTATCTGAGCACTTGGAAGAATATTTGTAGTTGTTCATATACATATCTTATCTCTTGAGCTGCTGAGAACAAAATGAGGGTATCATTCATCTATATATTCCCCAAAGTGTCTTCCACAATTGGCACTCATCAATATCTCTTCAATATTTGAATCTTAAAATCATATAAGAATTTCTAACAAAAACTGTTTAAACAACATTTAGCACAACATATTTGAGTAAATTTTTATACACCTAATTTATCTGTTGTTGCAAGATTATAAAAAAGTTCATCATGTAACTTATCACTTGACTTTTACTTCATTTTTTAAAAGATTTGTTTGTTTATTTGAAAGGCAGAATCACAGAGAGGCAGAGAGAAGGGCTGGTGCTGTGGCACAGTGGGTAAAGGCATCACCTGCATTGCCAGCATCCCATATGGGCACTGGTTCATGTCCCAGCTGCTACACTTCTGATCCGCTCTCTGGTATGGCCTAGGAAAGCAGTAGAAGATGGCCCAAGTCCCTGGGCCCCCACATTCATGTGGGAGATCCTGGCCCTGGCTTGGGATAAGTGCAACTCTGGCCGTTGTGGCCATCTGGGGAGTGAACTAGCACATGGAAGGCTTTCTTTCTCTCTCTCGCTCACTCGCTCTCGCTCTCTCTCTCTGCCTCTGCCCCTCTGTAACTCTGCCTTTCAAATAAATAAATAAATAAATCTTAAAACACACACACACACACACAGAGAAAAAGAGAGAGAGGAAGAAAGAACCTTCCATTCACTGGTTGACTCTCCAAATGGCTGCAATGGCCAAGGCTGGGCCTGGCCAAAGCCTGGACCCTGGATCCTGCATCTGAGTTTCCCACGTGGGTGCAGGGCCCAAGGTCTTTGGCCATCTTCTGCTGCTTTACTGGGTGCATCATCAGGGAGCTAGACTGGAAGTGGAGCACTGGGACTGGAACCAGTGCCCATATGGAATGTCAGCATTGTAGGTGAAGGCGTAACTCAATTGTGCCACAATGCCAGCCCCTGTTTCCAACTTCTTAAAAACTTTACTAATTTAGATGATTGCTCATTGCTTGCTACTAACATGTTTATAAGTTATTTTGACCCAAGTTAAATCTACTTTTGTATTCAAACCAGCATAAGTTCAATCAAGGAACAAACAATGCTGTACTTTCTAAGCCCCTAACTAACCAATTCTTTAGGGATAGCAACTAGAATACCCACACTCAGCCCTTACAAACACCAGTGTGTGAGAGGGAATGAAAATGAATGCCATGCGACACTGTACCTCACTTTTTCTATCACTAAAAATTCAACAATAGGTTTTGTTTTGCTTTGTATTTAATAAATTAAAAATTGTTTTTAATAAATTAATTTTGCAAGAGACCAGCAACATTTGCTAATATTGTGGTTCTCGAAATTTGGATTCTGATTCTCAAGTGTTTTGCAATCATTCAAAAGAACAAAGGTCAATACATTTGAAACATCCAAAATCATTCAGAGATAGGCTGTGTGATCCAGAACTATGGGCTTTAGAGGAAGAGCACTCTCTGAGCATCTTGATGAAAGCCACAAGAATGCACAGCTGGGAGTACACACGGAACCTGAGAGAAAAGAGCTTACAATGAACACAGAAAGACTGGTCAACATTTTAAAAACAAAATAAAAATAATGAATTCCTTTTTTAAAAAAGATTTATTTGAAAGGCAGAGGGACAGAGAAGGAGAGGCAGAGAAAGAGCTGTTCCTACAGCTAGTTTACTCACCAAATGGCCACAAGAGCTAGGGCTTGGCAAGGCTGAAGCCAGGAGCCAGAGCCAGGAACTCCATCCTGATCTTCCACATAGGTGGCAGAGCCCAAATACGTGGGCTATTTTCCAGTACCTTACCTGGCACTTCATCAGGAAGCTGGATCAGAAATGGAGTATCTAGGACTAAAACCAGTGCTCCAAGGTATTGCAACTGGCAGCTTAACCCATTGTGCCATGAGGCCAACCACAATAGTAGTGAATTCCTGAATCCGTGAATGTTTTATGCACATAAATATAATGAAATTAATGGTTTAAAAACACTCATCTTAATATGTATGTAAACTCTTGAGAGCAGGCACCATATTCCCAGTATCAGGAAAAATATCTGGCAAATCAGTTACTCAATAAATATTTCCAATATAAGGGATGGATAGATGGATGGATAAACAGATGAATGGAAGGGAAGAGAGTCTAAAACAGGGAGCCAAATTACAAGACCAACCAGATGATTTAATTCAGGTCTAAAATGAATGACAGTAAGAATGAAGAGGAAATAATGGATAAAAGAGAAATTTTTTAAGCAGTAATAAGCCGGTGAGAGACAGAGATTGACTAAGATATTTATAAGGTTTTACATCAAAACAAATGAGAGAATGGAGGATTGTCTCAAGGGTAAAAATGGTGGTATTATACATAGGCCTGTAGATTCTGAAGGCACTTTGTTGGCTTAGGCCTGTGTGAAGGCACAATTTCTAATTATTATAGTAACATTTGGAGCAATGAGTGTATAACGTAAAGGGAGGGGAAAAGTGATAATTTAGGAATTTTTTTAAAGAAATTACAATTTAAAAAAACTACAAACTTCACCAAAAATCCAAAAAGAAAATACTTTTCAAAAGGCATAATAATAGTAATAATAGTGATAACAACCAGGATGTATCAGCAGTTGTATTATTGTAGCACTGAACACTTACTGAGCCCTTTTTATGTAGCATAGACCTTAAGTTCTTGAATATATCATTTTATAATCATTACAACAACCTTAGTAGATTATTTTCCAGAATAAGAAACCAAGGGACTAAGAAGTTAAGTAATTATACTTACTTTATGTCAGACCCAGTACTTAAAGTCTGACAAAAAGGTATTTTTCTAATAAGTCTCTGAAGTACTGGATCCTGCTGGGGCAGGGGGTGGATGGAAAGAAAATATAACACTTCTATATATTTTTTAATTTAGCCTATTAAAATTTCCATTATTCTATATGATTTACAATGGATATATTAATATGGTCATACATGAATTATTAAGTGGTCGTTTAAGAAAATGAGAATAATTTTTTTTCTAATAGAAATGAGATATCAAAACAGCTTAGAGACTGGGTCATATGTTCTGCCTCCTGTCCACTTTTGTTTCCTACAAGGCAATGCCAATTTTGATTTTATTCAAAAACAGACTGCAGCTGATCAGATGCTCCATTTATGTGTTCCAAAAATATTTATCAATCACTTATCTTGTGCCATGTATTGTAGGAGTCTGTGAATTGTAGGAAACAATTCCTGACTGTTGGAATTCAGTAACATAAAGCTCGAACATGCATATAATTCACTGCAATTCAATATTACAAGAATAATGCTAATAGGCAAGATGAGCACTATCAGGCACCTGTTATATGCTAAATACTGTTCTAAACACATCTGTATTTTATCCAAACAACTTTATGTAAAAGAGATAGTATTTACTTTTTACAGATGATGAAACTGAGGCTCAGGTAAATTAAAAAAAAAAATAAAAAAAACTTGCCCAAGCTTAGAAACAAAGGTGACCCCAGGCAGATTGATTCTGGATCCCATGCTCTTAACCACTCTCCTTAAGAGTAATGAAAAGGGTATTTAGGAAAATAGGACTAAGCAGCCTACATATGCTGAGCTGTTTGTAGGAGCTGCAAAACTGAAAACCACATCCTTTAAATTTCACCTTCTACTAAAACAAATCATACCATAGCAAGCAAAAAAGCAGTAACAAAATCATGCCACACTTCTCAGACTTGTAATTCTAATAATGTGTTGAAAAATACATATTCCATCTTGTAATGCTCTACTTCAGGAAAAATTGCTTCACAATAGGCAACAAAACATTTTTCTTCATACATAAGAGCTCCCTTGCTTAAGTCATACTGAAATGAATTTACAGAATACCTCATGGATATATGTCTTACACTAACTAGAAATCTGATTCTCAGGATTTGCGTATTTAAGAGTAACTGGTCTCAACTTTATGTAAGTCAATTATCTCCTTCTGTGTGACTTCAGAAAGAGTGTGGAGCGAACTAGTTAACAATAAATGTTACAGTTCAACAGGCTTCTAAAGCTTAATCTGAGTCTCCATGCACTGACATTCACCCTGAGTGAGACTGTGCAGCTGTAACAGAACACGGGTGCATCTGAGAACCTGCAGCCTCAAGCCAACTACTTCCAGTAAGGGTGAGTGAGAACTGCTTTCCAAAGAACCAACTTCTTTTGCCTCGAACATTCCGAGAACACAGTGATTTATTAAAAATTTATTACCTGACACAGTAAACAAATAAGCTTAGCAGTTCAGATTTCTTTGCTTAGATGTTGCCATGGAAAGTACAATAGACATGAAAGTACACTACCAAAATGTTTTCATCTTCCGAATTACCACAGGTTATATGTTAAGCAATAATTTGTTTTGCACACATGCTTCGCCAAATTGTCTTTCTCCAGGGCTTCTTTCAAAGACCAAGAATTTTCTTACATTCAATTACGTCAAATATTAACCTTACTTTAGTGTGACCAGAACCAGTTTTGAGCCTGCTTTTCTGCTATCACAGATTCATAAATCTGCTTCGTAATGGCAGACAGAAGGTGAGCCTAAACAGACAGAGTCTTCAAGTGAGAGATCAGATTTGCCAACTCCAGCTCAGCATTTCTCCTCAGTAATGAGCGACAAACAAATCACATGAGGAGGAAAAGATAGGTGAATTATTAAATTTAGTATTGTCCTATTCTACTTAAATTTTGTAAGAATTAAGTGAAAAGTGTTTTAATCACTTTTTGCTTTGAAAAAAAAATACAGTTTAAGGACATTTTGTTTCTTTTGGAAAAATATAATATTCCAGGTGGAGATTCCACTTATTTTCAAGATTATTTTCTTTAAAAACATGCCATTTCAAGACAACTTTTCAGAAACAGAATTATTTATTTCTGTAGGAAAAAAAAATCAATGCTTCTGTGAACAGAATACAAGCTCATTTATTTTCCCAACTAAGATGATTAAGAATGCACTTTCAGCAGACTTCCTGCTTCATCTTGTTAAAGAGCAAAAAATGCCAGAAAGGAAGTATTTCCATATTGTGAGTACAAATCAGGAAACTGATTGATTAAACAAGATGGAATCATTTTGAAAATCACACATCCAGTGTCAGGGCAGGAAGAAAGCCTTGGGCCTCTAGATTTTTGAAAATCTTTCCTCTCTGATTTCTACAGGTCACTCCATGTGAAAAAACAATGTCATACACCACAAGTCAAGGGAAACATGTTCCCTGAAAAGCAAGGCTCAATTGAGTGCCAGACCTAAACAATACACGATTATTGAAATTGTGTATTATTGATTGTTGTTCACAGACCAACCCCAGCTAATAATATTCTTGTACTTCCAATTTGATTTTCACAGATTTTCAAAGATCAAAGAAACATTAACAATTGAGGAAGCAACCGCTCAGATAACTAACGTAAGAAAGTTATATGACTTGTTAAGCAGCATAGTTTAACAAGAACCCTCTTGTTCCTTCAAGGACCTAACTGATGTTTCCACAGAACACTGGCTGTCACATGGTAGGCTTGAATAATACAAATTCTCTCTGTAACCAGATTATGATCTACTGGAAGATAGAAGCTACATCACTTATTTGAAACTCCATAGTGACTTTCTTTGTTCTACAGCCTTAAAAAAAATCAAATACTTACTAAAATTGAGATCAGAAGGAGAAAACAAATGTGTGTAGCAGGAGTTCTTTATAAAATGGCAAAAACTCACTCTTCAGTATCAAAAAAATCTCAGAATTTTCCAGAAAATTCAGAAATAAGACATCTTTTATTACATTTTTTGGGTAAGTATGGCTTCTTTGGCTGACATGTCTTTAAAAGAATACATTTTAGAAAGTATTAAGTAACTCCAGGCTAAGAGTTATCCATCAGGGACTATTTATCAACAATTAACTGAACCACAATTCTCTAAAACAAGAAATGGATCTGAGCCAAAAAAGAAATTCTGGATCTAACTGTAGTTACATGAGAATATTTAAGCAATATTATTCACTTAATATTCAAATATAAAATTAATTCTATTTTTGGCTAAAAATCATTTGAACAGAAAAGCATAATATAAATGCTATCTTTTCTTCAGGTTTTTCAATCTAAATTACAATTGTTGAGGTTACAAGCCAAATTTTCTTATGCCTTTATCCCTTTGCCACTGCACCAGTGAGTCTGGAAGTGGATGAACAAGACATTTTTCATTTGTCCTTCCAGACCTTATTCAGCTTTTCAACATATTTTAGGCCTAGCCAGCCAATCTAAATGTGCTTCAGCAAGGGACTCACTTGTCATTGGCCTGTCATATAGGTTCAGCCAAAAGGAGGCAGTGGCAAAAGGCCTAAGCAAGTAAAGTGAAGTCAAGATATTTATTCTCCCTACTAGATCATAATGGTAAGTTGTACCCCTGTACCAAAGGCCACAGCTCCAATCGGACAGCCATTCTATTACTGCTAGTCTCTAGTAGTTTTCTCCCTTTACCCTCACTGGCCTAGAAGCAGTAATGGGCCCTGGTGCTTGCTATCCTCTACTGCTTCCTGTAACTTTGTTAGTTTGTATTCATTCCTCCCACATCTTATTATTCAGTCCCTTTAATAAGCTCTCATTTAACCCATCTAAGTAAACATGTGTACAGCTAGGTCTCAGAATGATATTTTGGGATAGAGGTCCTTCCAATCTCACATTGCTGGTTCCAAACAATTTTCACTGGAGAGTAGAGGCAAACCTTTGGTCACTTGTGCTTTTGGTGTCAAACCTAAGGTTTTGCCTGACCAAAAGGGACAGAGATATATTTCCAGCCTTTTTCCAAGAGCTTTGTGGATTTACAATTATGTCTAAGATTCACATTGAGTTACTTTTCATATATGATGTGAGATAAGGGCCTAAATTTATAAATTTAGATGTGACTATCTACTTGTTGTTGCTGTTGGTGAAAAGACTACTTTCTTCATTGAATAGTACTGGCATGTTTGTCAAAAACCAATTTACCATAATGATTTATTTCTGAATTCTCAATTCTGTTCCATTGATCTGTAAAGTCTATGCCTATGCCACAACCACACTTCTCATTACTGTAGTTTTATAGTTAAGTTTTGAACCAGAAAGTATGAGTCCTCCAAACTGTCTTGGCTAATCTGGATCCTTCAAATTTACATATCAAGTTTATCAACTTCTGAAATGATGCCCTCTGGAATTTTGATAGGAACTGAATTGAATCTATTAACCAATTAAAAAGACTGCTGCCTTAATAAGCCTTCCAATTCATGGACTGAAATGTTCCTATTTATTTAGGTCTTCTTTAATTTTACTTTGCAATGTGATATAGTTTTCAGTTACAAGTATTACATTTCTGCTAAAAATATTCCTAAGTATTTTATTCGTTGGATGTCACTGTAAATGGATTTAATTTTAATTCCTTTTTCAGAATGTTCATTGTAGTACAGTCACTTCCCTTGATCCACGATCTCACTTTTCATGCCCTCACTTATCTGTAGTTTGTTACCTACAATCAACTGTGATACAACAATATTAAATGGAAAGCTGAAGAAATAAACAATTGATAAGTTTGAAACTGCACACTATTCTGGGTAACATGATGAAATCTCACACATTCCTACCCTGGTCCTGAATCATCCCTTTGTCCAGTGTATCCATGCTATCCATATATGCTACCTGCCCATTAGTGAATAGCGATCTCAGTATCAGATTCACTGACATGGTATCACAATACTTATGTTCAACTAACCCTTATTTTACTTTAAAAAGTAAGAGTAGTGATGCTGGAAATTTGGATATGCTACAGAAGGTGCTTCCTTTAGGAAGGTGTCAGTTTTCAACCTAGTCAGAAAAGGAAAAAAACACAACATGCTAAAGTTGCTAAGATTTATACAAAGGACAAATTTTCCATCTGTCAGAAGGAAAAAAGTAATCTGTGGTATGGTAGTTTTCCTGCCACACCTCAAGCAGCAAAAGTTAGAGCTACAGTGCATAATAAGTACATAGTCACTTACCTCTCCTCATCTCATCACACAGGCATTGTATCAGCTGAGTTTATCACAGAAAGAGGAAAAGTATAGTACAATAGGATACTCTGAAAGACTAAATTCACATGACGTTTATTAAATTCAATTGTTCTGTTTTATTAGTAATATTGTTAATTTCCTTTTGTGCTTAATTTAAAAATTAAACTACCTTCTGTGTACATGCATAGAAAAAAATATATAGGATTCTGTGTGATTGACAATAGATTCAGATATCTACTATGGGCCTTAGAATGCATGTGCCATGGATTACATAGCAATATAACTGATTTTTGTGTACTGATCTTATATTCTGTAACCTTGTTGAACACAATATTTGTAATAGCTTTTTTTGTGTCTTCCTTGAGTTTCTACATATAAGGTTATGTTACGTAAATAAAGGTAGTTTTTCTCCCTACCCAAGCTGTATGTCTTTTATTTCTCTTTTTCTTGCCAGATTGTATTGGCTAAAACTTCCATTACTGTACTGTATAAAACTAGTAAGAGCAGAATCCTAGCCTTGTTCACAATTTTAGGAAGAATGCATTCTCATTTTTAATATTAATTTATGCACTATGCTGTAGGGTTTTAATGACTTTCAGTTTGAAAAAAATTCCCTTCTTTTCCTAATATGTCAAGAATTTTTATTATGAATGGTATTGGATTTTGTGCAGTGTTTTTCTCTATTGATCACTTGGGGGGTTGTCCTTTATTTTACTACTATGGTATGTTACATTAATTGATTTTTCAGATGTTAAACAAACCTGGTATTCTCAATATGAATTCCACAGGGCAATAGTACGTAAATCCATTCTCTATGCTGTTAGATTCAGCTTGTTGAGATTTTGCAGAGAATTTTGCATCTAGTATTACAAAAGATGTTTATAGTTTTCTTTTCTAGTAACATCTTCATTTGGCTTTAGTTTAAGGATAAAACTGGCTTCACTGAATGATTTGGGAAGTATTCCCTCCTCTATTTTCTAGAAGAGTTTAGGAAATATTGCTAGTATCTGTTTTTTAAATGTTTGATAGACTTCTGAGCCTGAGCTTTTCACTGTAGCTTTTTAATTAGAAATTCAATTGCTTTACTTGGTATAAGTCTATTTAGATGTTCTATTTCTTCTTGAGTTACTTTTAGTCATTTATGTCTTTAAAGAGCTTTGCCCATTTCATCTAAGTTGTATAAATTGATGGCATATAGTTGTTCACAGTATTCCTTTTAATCACCACAGAGTCAATAGAGATATATCTTCTTCCATTCTTGAGTTTAGCAATTGGTGTCTTTAGTTCTCGTTCTCTCTGTGTGTGTCTCTGTATATTAACTGAAGTGTTGTCTATGGTAATCATTTCAAAGAATCATTTTTTTTTTGTTGCATTAATTTTCTCAGTTTTCTGTTTCACTGGTTACCACTCTAGTCCTTATTGTCTTGCTTCTATTACCTGTGGTTTAGCTCTCATTTTTTCCCCTTTTTCTGGTGTCTTAAGATAGTCTTAAGTTAGTGATTTGAAAGTCTCTTCCTTTCCATACAAGCATTTCTCCCTGACTTCTTTCTTTTTTATTAAAGACTGATTTTTATTTATTTGAAAGGCACAGTTACAGAGAGAGATACAGAGAGAGAAAGAGTGAAGGAGGGAAGGAAGGAGGGAAGGAGAGAGAGGATCTTCTATCCACTGGTTCACTCCCCAAATAGCTGCAATGGCCGGAGCTGCTCCAATCTGAAGCCAGGAGCCACGTGCTTCTTCTCAGGCTCCCATGAGGATGCAGGGACCCAAGGACCTCCATCTTCTACTGCTTTCCCAGGCCACAGCAGAAAGTGGAATTGGAAGAGGAGCAGCCGAGACTAGAATTGGTGCCCATATGGGATGCCAGTGCCACAGGCGGAGGATTAACCTACTGCACCATGGCACTGGCCCGTGCACCCTACAGTTTTGTACTTGGACCTCTTATCTCTAGCTACACTTAGTCTCATAATCATCTCGCCCAATTTCATGGCTTTAAATATAACATTTATTGATAAATTTCAGGTCAAACCTCTCCATCTGTTAGAAGCAGGTGTTTAGTGCATTGGTTAGGACGTCACTAGAAATGCCTGCAGCCTATGCTGGATTACCTGAGTTCAAGTCCCAGCTCCACTTTGAATTCCACCTTCCTGCCAATGTGCATCCTGGCAAACAGCGGTGCTGGCACAAATAGCTGGGTTTGCCATACTCACATGGAAGACCTGGACTGAGTTCCTGGATTCTCTCAAAAATAAAAATAAAATTTTGAAATAAATAAAAGTCAGGCTCACATATGCAATAGCCTCTTACCATGGTATCAAACAGACATCTTTAAATTTAACAGGCCCAAAAAACTCTTGCTTCCCAATGCTTTTCCAGACAGAATTTTCTGAATCTTTGTTAACAGTAAGTCCACTTTTACCACTGTTCAGGCCAAAATTCTCAAATAATTTTTGAATTTTATCCTTGATTCACTGATCACAGACCACAGATTCAATCCATCAGGAAATTCTGTTAGCTCTACATACAAAATATATACAAACTCTAATCATTTGCCTACTTCCAATGTAATCAACTAACTCCAAAGCATCATATTCTCTCATCAAGATTGTAGCCTCATAACTAGTCTCGCTACTTACGTCCTTGCTCCTCATCCCTACTCTCAAAAAAAAAAAAAAAGTAACCAGGGTGATTCTCTAAAAATATAAACTGAATCACATCATTCTTCTCCTTAACACTAAGACTTTCTAGTTTATGCAAGTAATGCCAATCTCATTTCAATGGCCTACAAAGTCCTGCTCTCAGTTAAGAGCTCTTTGATTGGCTTCCTTACTTCTTGAAACAATTTTCCTCAAATATCTGAACACTATTCTTTCTCACTCTCAAATCTTTGCTCAACTATCATAATCTTCTCTACAAGAATGACCTGGGGCAGGAGGTGGGGGATGTTGTGGTTTAGCATGGTAAAGCTGCTGCCTGCAGCACTGGCATCCCATATGTGTAGCAGTTCAAGTCCTGGCTGCTCCATTTACAATCCTGCTAATGTGCCTGGGAAAGCAGCAGAAGATGGCCCAAGTACCTGGGACCCTGCACCCAAGTAGGGGACCTGGAGGAAGCTCCTTGTTCCATGCTTCAGATTGGCCCAGTTCTGGCCATTGCAGTCACTGGAGGAGTAAACCAACTGATGGAAGATCTCTGTCTCTTTTCTCCCACTCTTTGGAACTCTGCCTTTCAAATAAATAAATATATTTTTAAAAAATGACTTGGGACACCTTCCTTTCAATTGTATCAACCACCATTATTAACACTTCCAACATTCACTGATCTTTTTCCCCTATAGAATTTAAGAGTGGTTGTCATTGTGGCAAAGCAGGTTAAGTCACCAACTGCAATGCCAGCATCCCATATCATGTGTGTCAGTTCAAGTCCTTGCTGCTCCACTTCCAATCCAGCATCCTGCACATGTACCTGGGAAAACAGCAAAAGATGGCCCAACTACTTGGGGCCCTGTGACCCATGTGGAAGACCAGAATGGAGTTCCAGACTCTTGGCTTCTGCCTGGCCTTGCCCCAGCTGTTGTAGCCATCTGGGAAGTGAACCAGCAGATGGAAGATTTCTCTCTCTGTCATTCTGCTTTTCACATAAATAAATAAATCATTTTTCAAAAACAAGCATTTAATGTATTCCATTATCATGCATATTATATATAATGTTTATTGTTTATTACATGTCTCTCCCAGTAGAATGAAAGCCTATCTTAGGGAAGAGATCTGTGTCTGTTTTCCTCATGTATGGATTCCAAGAAACTACATTACACAAAGCACATTGTCAATGTCATTAAATCATGCCAGAAAAATTTAATTTATTCATTAAACAAATACTGACTGCCTTCTCCTTGCCAAGCACTACAACGGACATGGGGGATACTCAAAGCAGACAAGGATCTGGATCAGATCTGGAGCTTATTTACTCATTTTCTGTCTCTTCATGGAGTGTAAAATTTCAAAAAATAATACATATACATATATAGTTCAAATAATAATACAGGTTGTAAGGACAATGGAATAAAAAAAGTAAATATTCTATTACAGAGCATAAGCAAGGGACTCCTCCTTCCACTAGAATCGACACTTAATTCCTCTATGAGGAGATATCAAAACCAGGATAAGGAAAAGCCAATCATGTAGAAATCAGGAGTAAAGTATTCTAGGGAATCAAAGGTTTAAGACTTTGAGGGGTGTGATGGAGCTTGACAGGTTGAAGAAACAAAAACAAAACAAACAACCAACAGGACCTGAATGAGTACAGGGGAAAGATACAGGGGGATGGCATCCCGTCTACATCACGGTGGCCTGAAACTCACCTTGGTATTATTAGCAAGTTAGACACACCCTGGCATGCTATTTTTGGAACAACTTCTCTCTCCTGTTCTCCTTTCTTTTCTATTGTTTGCTTCCTCTGGGAAAAGAGCCAATGGTACAGATAACCAGTTTCATTGCTAAGAAATTTGACAAGACTAGTCTTTTGCCCAACTAGTACCTTTGTAAAAACAGAAAGTTCTACCTTCCTCAAAAACATTTTACTGCCATCTGTTTTAAAATATGTAGTAAATAAGCATATCACAGTTCAAAACACAGTTGTGCAGTACCCTGTATATAGTATGTTACAGAGATAGAGAACGGCTGCTGCATGAAAAACAGCCTTGCTGCATTTTTGCTTTTATTTTGTATACCAAATACTATAGATACTATATATACATGTGGATTTGCATGCATTGCAAATTACTATTTGAATTAGCTACAGCCAGCTCCTGATTCTGCTAACATTATCTTCATGACAAAAAGAATGTATATTTTTGAATACGTGTCTATGGACAAACTCCTGTGTTCATGGTGAAGTAATGCAGATTCAAGTGGCTGTAGGCATAAACATACCTCTACAGAAGTAGTAAAAGCCTTGACTACATCAGCAAGGGTTAAGAGCACTGCTCATCACATGCTCTATCTGATGAGGAATCAGGCAGGACAGGCTTGTCCTTCTTTTGGAATGCTGTCTTGTGTGATTCACATGTTGCTTATGTTTTGCAGTTTAGGGTTTGGGCTGTCTTTTTTTAATAATTAAAAGGATATGTTGGTGGAGTGTCAGAATCCACAAAAATTATTTTTTAATTTTAGTCTTCTCATCAGTTCTACTACAATTTTCTAATTGACAAAAGGAAAAAGTATATGTCTTTTCACTTTACGAGAAACAATTTGTGATACTGTGCACTTCTGTGACTTCCGGATCAATGGCATTTAAATGCCACATCAATATGATTAAGAAAAGGATAGCTTTTCCTGAAAGAATATATCAAGTGATGGAAGAGTGCCACCTAATGTTCAATGTGGATTTCAACACAGCCAGGCCTCATGGCCATGCTACAAATATCACTCAGTTTTAGCTCTGTAATTATACATTAGACCATTATATTTTTTCAGAAGTCCTAATCAAATATCAAAATATGAATCACGACTTTTTGAAAAACATTATCACTTATACCCTCTAGAGTTTCAAAATGAGAGAATTCTTTTCTTCTCCCTATAGCTATATTAAAGACAGGGGAGTTACTTGTAAAAAATATCAAACATTTTTTTAATATCTTAGCCCAACTGGTAATCTAGAAAGAACACAAACATCTAAGTTAAACAAGTCCAAATCTGGCCCCACCATTTTCAAACAAATAATATAACCTGGGTATTTGTTATTTTTTTTTTTTTTGGATTGAGACTATTTCTTTATATGAAAAGAACAGTAAACACAGAACACATTTTGATTTACAAGTTAATAAGTTTCTTTTGACTTTTATATATCCCCCCCCAGACAACAGGACTTGAAGAAATGTTTTAATGAAAAGGTACCATGGGCCAGATCACAATTTAATTTGTCTTTAATACTCTATATAAAAGCCTAATCAGAGCAGGAGCTGTGGTATAGCAGGTAAAGCCACCGCCTGCAGTGCCAGCATCCCATATGGGCACCAGTTCCAGTCCCTGCTGCTCCACTTTCAGTACAGCTCTCTGCTATGGCCTGGGAAAGCAGTAGAAGATGGCCCTCATCCTTCGGCCCCTGCTCCCAAGTGGGAGACCCCGAAGAAGCTCCTGGCTCCTGGTTTCTGATCTGTCCAGCTCCGGCTGTTGCAGCCATTTGGGGAGTGGACCAGCAAATAGAAGACTTTGTTCTCTCTCTCTCTGCATCTGCCTCTCTGTAACTCTGCCTTTCAAATAAAAGACAACCTAATCTGAATTCTTTTTTTATCTTTCCCCAAATCAGCCCCAAGTAACTTTAAAGTTTTTTTTCAATTAACCACTGATAAAATGATAAGGTTTCAAACTCCCTGCCCCTTATGGAAAAGGAGTAACAATTAGTGAATTCTCTTCACCTGCTTTATAACATCTAGTAATTAATAATCAGAATTTTAACAATCAAAAATAGTTATCCTTGAAATATTATTAAATTATTTCAATATCTTCCTCATGACATTAAAAAAAAATTTACTCTGTGTGTGTTAATCTTATCAAGTTTCTAGCAAACTGTCCCAAACTAAGTCTCTTTTAAGTTTAATCCTGTCTTTAAGGTTCACATTTCTTGTCTGTGTAAGAATTCAGTTATAACAGATAAGAAGAGTCTCTCAAAAGCATAATGTATTAATTAGGATAGTCTTCCAAGAAAACCATTACTGAAGGTTCCCAGGTGCCAACCTGGGAATAAGAAATAAATCTTGCTCTCAGACCAGGAGAAACACCTGGCTCCTGGCTTTGGATCAGTGCGGTGCACTGGCCGCAGCGGCCATTGGGGGTGAACCAAAGGAAAAAGGAAGACCTTTCTCTCTGTCTCTCTCTCTCACTGTCTACTCTGCCTGTCAAAAGATAAAAAAAAATAATAAAAAAAACAAAAATAAAAACTTGCTCTCAAAGAGCTCACTCTCCTCACTACATTACTGAGTCCTCACTCAGAGCCAGAAGGCCATAGAGGTAAATCCCCAGTGCATGTTTTTGGTGGTGGATACACCCTTCTCTTCCAGCACTGTCTTCCCAGGAAGGTAGGACCAGAAGGAAGGGAAGAGGGGATGTTGGAGATGGCAGGGATGACAGGCAGGGCAGCGAGGTCTCTATTTCTCTCTCTCTCTCTCTCTCTCTCTCTCTCTCTCTCTCTCTCTCTCTCTCTTTTTGGCCTTGAAGTTTTTTTCTTTTCTTTCCAGCATTCTGGATGACTGTTGCTCTACTATCTCTCATGGTCCTGGATTTCTTTCTCTCCCTCTCCATCCCTTCACTTTGGATAGTTCTTTCTAAGAGATACAGGAGGATATTTAGGAGATAAAGAGAAGAAAAATAAAACACAGTAAGAGAGGGTGATAAACAGAACTGGAATGGGTACTTATTGATATGGTATAAACTAAATAAAGTTGTTACTTTGTTTCCTTCATTTAGAAATTAGAACTTATTCAATATGGAATTAATCATATGAGAGTACTTCAAAATGTTCATGGAAAATGGGGTTAAAAGGTTAAGTTTATCCTGGTGCAAAAAACTGAAATCAATTCATATGAGGGGTATTCAACAAGTTCCTGAAAATGCATACTATGAAGAAACTATGCATGGATTTCAAAATATGGCCTAGCAATTAAGATGCCAGTTAGAATGGACACATCCTACACTGGAGTACCTGGGTTCATTGCCTGGGTCTGGCTCCTGACTCCAGCTTCCAGCTAATGTAAACCCTGAAAGGCAATGGTGATGGCTCAAATAGTGGGTGCCCTGCCACTCACATGGGAAACTGAATTGTGCTCCAGGTTCCCATATTTGGCCCCAGCTGAGCTCTAGCTGTTGTTGGCATTTAGGGAATGAATCAGCAGATGGGAGCTCTTGCTCTGTCTCTGACTCTGTTTCTCTCTTTATATCTTTTCCTCTCAAATAAATAATCTTTTTACAAATTTTATATCAAAGTTAACTTTTCTTTCAATTTGATTTCTCCAAAAAATTTATGTATTTATTTTTAAAGTCAAAGTTACAGAGAGAGATAGAGAGAGGGAGAGAGAGAGAGAGAGATCGCTCACCTGCTGGTTCACTCCCCAGATGGCTGCAATGGCCAGCACTGGACCAGGCGGAAGCCAGGAACCAGCAGCTTTATCTGAGTCTCCTACATGCATGGCAGGGGTCCAAATTCTTGAGCCATCTTCAGCTGCTTTTGCTAGGCATTAGCAGGGAGCTGGATCAGAAGTGGAGCAGCCAGTACATGAACCAGTGTCCATACTGGATGCTGGCATCACAGGTGGCAGCTTTACCCACTATGTCACAATGTTGGCCCCTATTTTTCCATTTATAAAATATTTTAAAGATAGATTTATTTATTTATTTATTTATTTATTTATTTATTTATTTGAAAGGCAGAGTTACAGAGAGGCAGAGGAAGAGACACAGTGAAAGATCTTCCATCCGCTGGTTCACTCTCCAAATGGCCACAGCGGTCGGCGTTGGGCTGATCCGAAGCCAGGAGCCTAGAACTTCTTCTGGGTTTCCCACCCTGGTTCAGGGCCCAAGGACTTGGGCCATCTACCGCTTCCCAGGTGCATTAGCAGCTAGCTGGACCAGAAGAGGAGCAGCCAGGAATCGAACCAGTGTCATATGGGATGCTGGCACTGCAGGCATTGGCTTTCCCTGTTACGCCACAGTGCCAGTCCCCACTTTTTTTCTTAAAGAGTTATTTTATTTATTTGAAAGGCAGAGTTACGCAGAGAGAGAGAGAGAGAGAGAGAGAGACGTCTTCACTCCCAAGATGGTTCACTCCCAAGATGGCCACGGCCAGAGCTGTGCAGATCCGAAGCCAGGAGCCAGAAGCTTCTTCTAGGTTTCCCAAGAGGGTGCGGGGGCCCAAGGACTTGGGCCATCTTCTATTGCTTTCCCAGGCCATAGCAGAGAACTTAATCAGAAGTGGAGCAGCTGAGACTTGCCCATATGGGATGCCGGTACTGCAGGCAGTGGTTTTAACCGCTATGCCACAGCGACGGCCTCTGCCCCCATTTTTTAATAATTTTATTTGAAAACCAGAGAAACAGAGACCAACAAAGAGACAGGAAAAGATCTTTCATACACTATTTCATACCCTAAGCGATTGCAACAGTCAGGGCTAGGCCAGACCAAAGCCAAGAGCAAGGAATTCCATTTTTCAATGAATTTTTTGAAGTTTGCTCATACATACACACAAACGTCCATAAACAATTACATGAGAACACAGCCCGGTAGCAACAGCATCATGCTGAGATGAGTGATGTGTAAGCCTCTGAGTATATGCCACTTAGCTTCTTTATCTATAGAATATAGGGGTAAGATCGGTACTTCACATTTTTTTTAATCAGAACCTACAGTAAGAACTACAGTTTCATTTGAACCAATAAACACACACAAACACATCTAACAAGTGGGAAAAAAAGTTCTATGAAACAATTCTTATCCTCAGCCTGTCCAATGTACTGCTGTATTGCTTTGTAAAGTCTGACTGCTATTCAGTTTGCAGTTTACAATCTGCTAGGGGGTCATAACCTCAATTTCACAATTATTGATCTTAGAAAAATCCAAAGTCTCTCCCAGCTCTAAGACTTGGCCTCTGGATAATTCTCAACCTCATCATTCCCTGCTTTTCCTTCATTTTCTCTGCTCTAATCATGTTGGCTTTCTTGTTGCTTCCTATACAAACAAGCAAGCTCCTACCTCAGGATCTTAGCGCTTACAAGTCTGTCTGCCTAGATCTCTCTAATCTCTCTCTAGGATTCCAGAGGCTCTCACCTCATTACTTCATTCTGGTCTCGGCTGAAATGTCAGCAATGGGGACTATCCCACTAAGTACCATCCCCTTCTTTCTTCACATCCTGTACCTTTAACTTGTTTAATTTTTTCTGACATATATCAATATTTAACATTACCTCACATATTCAATTGTTTGTTGTGTGTCTCATCATTCCCAGAAATTGTAGCTCTGTAAAGGGTAGACTCTGTCGCTTATTGCTGCATTCTGGTGTCTAGAAGAGTGCCCAGCACATAATAGGAACTTAAAATAATTGTGGAATGAATAAAGTTAGACTTCTCTGCTAGAATAAAAGAGCACACTGTTTTTGGCCTGGAATCATAGATTTTTCTCTGGTGGATAGACAGCCCTTGATCAAAATATGACTCTCAGTGTTGGTTGTGTGGCATAATGGATTAAACTGCCACCTGTAATGCCAGCATCCTGTGCGAACGCCGGTCAAATCCTGATTGCTCCACTTCCAATCCAGCTTCCTGCTAATGTGCTTGGGAAAGCAACAGAAGCTGTCTCAAGTCCTTGAGTCCCTGCACCTACATGAGAGACCTGGATGAAGCTCCTAGCTCCTGCCTTTGACCTGTCCCCTCCACTGAGGCCATCTGGGGAGTGAACAAATAGATGGAAGATTTCTTTCTCTCTTTATCTCCTTCATTTCCTCTCTCTCTTTCTTTTTTAAACTTTTATTTAATAAATATAAATTTCCAAAGTACAGTTTATGGATTACAATTGCTTTTCCCCCCCATAACTTCCCTCCCACCCGCATCCCTCCCCTCTCCAGCTCCCTCTCCCATTCCATTCACATCATGATTCATTTTCAATTCTCTTTATATACAGAAGATCAATTTAGTATATACTAAGTAAAGATTTCAACAGTTTGCACCCACACAGAAACACAAAGTGTAAAATACTGTTTCAGTACTAGTTATAGCATTACTTCACATTGGACACCACATTAAGGACAGAGATCCTACAAGAAGAGTAAGTGCACAGTGACTCCTATTGTTGACTTAACAAAGTGACACTCTTGTTTACGGCATCAGTAATCACCCTAGGTTCTTGTCATGAATCACCAAGGCTATAGAAGCCTTTTGAGTTTGCCAACTTCAATCTTATTCTGACAGGGTCATAGTCAAAGTAGAAGTTCTCTCCTCCCTTCAGAGAAAGGTACCTCCTTCTTTGATAGCCCCGTTCTTTCCACTGGGATCTCACTCACAGAGATCTTTCATTTAGGTTTTTTATTTTTTGTGTCTGTTTTTGTTTTTATTTTTTTGCCAGAGTGTCTTGGTTTTCCATACCTAAAATACTCTCATGGGCTCCTGAGCCAGATCCGAATGCCTTAAGGGCTGATTCTGAGGCCAGAGTGCTATTTAGGACATCTGCCATTCTATGAGTCTGCTGTGTATCCTGCTTCCCATGTTGGATTGTTCTCTCCTTCTTAATTCTTAATTCTATCAGTTAGTATTAGCAGACACTAGTCTTGTTTATGTGATCTTTTTGACTCTTAGACCTATCATTATGATCAACTGCGAACTGAAATTGATCACTTGGACTAGTGAGATGGCATTGGTACATTCCACCTTGATGGGATTGAATTGGAATTCCCTGGTATGTTTCTAACTCTACTGTTTGGGGCAAGTCCAATTGAGCAAGTCCCAAATTGTACCTCTCCTCCCTCTCTAATTCCCACTCTTGTATTTAACAGAGATCACTTTTCAGTTAAATTTAAACACCTAAGAATAATTGTGTGTTAATTACAGAGTTCAACCAATAGTATTAAGTAGGACAAAAAAATACTAAAAGGTATAAAGTATTAAGTTGTTCATCAACAGTCAGGACAAGGGCTGATCAAGTCACTATTTCTTATAGTGTCCATCTCTATCTCTATCTCTATCTCTCTGTAACTCTTTCAAATAAATAAAATAAAATTTTTAAAAAATGTCTTTCTACTCCCAGTCTCTACCAAGTGAGTAGCAGGGAAATTCAATTAACTTCCTAATTTTTATAAATAAATAAAATTATATTCCTAGTTTTTATATAGAAATAATAGGAAAAAGGGAATTATATTATTATAGAAGGCATTCTCCCTTTGGATATAAAATTTAAAAGTTTTTAATTATGAAAAACATCAAGACATTTAAGATATACAAATATTAACTTACAGAAATTTGAACACACACAGTAAAATTCAGCAAGTGATAAACAACTTAGAAACAAGCATGGTTCATTCTTTAAAAATTTTTTTTTTAAAGACTTTATTTGAGAGGTGTTACAGAGAGAATGAGAGACAGAGAAAAAGGTCTTCCATCTGCTGGTTCACTCCCCAGATGGCCGCAACAGCCGAAGCTGTGCCGATTTAAAGCCAGGAGCCAGGAGCTTCTTCAGGGTCTCAAACATAGGTACAGGGGCCCAACTTGGGCCAGCTTCTTCTTTCCCAGGCCATAGCAGAGAGCTGGATTGGAAGAGGAGCAGTCAGGACTTGAACTTGGGCCCATATGTGATGCTGGCACCATAGGCGGAGGATTAGCCCTCTATGCCACAGCACCAGCCCCCCAATATGGCTTATATAAATGACAGAACTGTACTTGCCATTATATGGAGAGATTTTCAGTTTTTCCAAAGCCATGTTTGTGAGCCTAAGTAGCAAGAAACAGTCTGAATAATCTTGTTCTACTTTTACAATCAAATTATTGAATAATAAAATCATAAAACTATCAGCAATCCAAGTAAATATTCCCAGCTTACCCATTTAAGCTGGGTAGAAATTCATGAATCACAGATGTAATATCTGTGAAAAATATATCATACATGTTCAGCTGCACCTACCACCAAAGATCATGAGAGTTAATAAAATTGGGCTCAAGTTCTATTCCTGCTATCTCTCATCCTTCCCTCCATTTCCCCTGGCCCTCCATTACTTCTATCAGGAAAATTAATGTATAAGAGAAATCAAGGTAGAAGGAATTTAATATTATAAAAGTAAGTTTTTCAAAATCCACAAAATTGGATAATAACATCACAAACCTCAAATGTTTATTTCAGAAGTTTGTTTTAGATTTTAATCTTCCATTTTTCTATCTACCTTCTCATTAGGCAGAAATCTGATTAAATATGAAAATAACATATTTTATGTAATATTTTATAGTTTATAAATTAACTTCACATGTATTACCTTATTTGATTTTCACAAAAATGTTTTAAGATACTCTTAAATGAGTAAAAATTTCCTAAAAAGATTACAAATGCACAGTTCATAAATGCTGAAGTCAGGAGTGAATAAAGACTTTAGATTTCAAAGCGAGTGTTCTAGTGCAGCAAGCTAAGCTGCCATCCCATGTTAGTGCCAGGTTCAAGTACCAATGCCTCCTCCTCTTCATCAGCTTCCTGGTAATGTGCACTCTGGGAGACAGCAGACAATGATGGCTCAAGTGTCTGAGCCCCTACAAACATGGGAGATCCAGAAGGTGTTTCAAGATCCTGGCCTTGGCCTCACTCAGCCATGGATGTTGTGGGCATTTGGGGAGTCAATCAGCAGATGGAAAACCTCTCTCTCTCTCTCTCTCTCTCTCTCTCTCTCTCTCTCTCTCTCCCATTCTCTCTCTCTCTTTCTGCCTTTCAAATAGATGAAAAAGAAATAAATATACATTAAAAATAGATTTCTAGATTTACACCAGTTCATTTGTACTATAACGAGTTGCTTTTCAAAACAGGTAGACATGAAAAGACTGGCCAATCTGTCTGTGAGTCACAGTTAAAGAAAGGCTACCTTTCTTTCTTTATTATAGAAGCTATAAATTTTGAATTATAGCAATTATATGAGATATAAAACAATAATTGCAAAGAAATACTGAAAGTAAATATTAACAGTGTCTTTCATTTACAGTCACTTGGAATCTTTCCCAAATATTCACAACAAACAGACAACATTTTTGAAAGGCAGATCTTACATGTGCTGGTTCACTCCTCAAATGGCCGCAACAGCCGAGGCTGAGCCAGGCCAAACCGGCTCTCCCACATGGATACAGGGGCCCTAGGACTTGGACCATCCTCTGCTGCCTTCCCAGGCACATTAGCATGGAGCTGAATCAGTGTTGGAGGAGCCAGGATTTGAACTGGTGCCCATATGGGATGCCGGTGCTGCAGGTGATCACTTAACCTGCTATGCCATGATGATGGCCCTGGCGCAGATAACACTTTTGTTAAAAGTTAAATTCCATTGTTAAAATATATGTATATGAGCTGGCACCGTGGCTCAATAGGCTAATCCTCCACCTTGCGGCGCTGGCACACCGGGTTCTAGCCCCGGTCGGGGCACCGGATTCTGTCCTGGTTGCCTCTCTTCCAGGCCAGCTCTCTGCTGTGGCCCGGGAGTGCAGTGGAGGATGGCCCAAGTGCTTGGCCCTGCACCCGCATGGGAGACCAGGAGAAGCACCTGGCTCTTGCCATCGGATCAGCGCGGTGTGCAGGCTGCAGCGCGCTGGCCGCGGCGGCCATTGGAGGGTGAACCAACGGCAAAGGAAGACCTTTCTCTCTGTCTCTCTCTCTCACTGTCCACTCTGCCTGTCAAAAAAAAAAAGAAAAGAAAGAAAAAAAAATATATATATGTATATGTATGTATGTAATAAATGGGAAACCAGTTTAAAGCTTAGGAGAAACATGTACCATGACACCGCTAGCAGAAAATAAACTGATAAAGGGGATGGTGCTTGGCGCACCAGTTAAGAGGCCACTTTGGCTGCCCACACCACATATGTA
The DNA here is from genome assembly GCA_949820135.1 of Sylvilagus floridanus. Classification (NCBI taxonomy): domain Eukaryota; kingdom Metazoa; phylum Chordata; class Mammalia; order Lagomorpha; family Leporidae; genus Sylvilagus; species Sylvilagus floridanus. The sequence continues at coordinate 130,768,119 of OX463225.1, forward strand.
AGTACATGGGTTTCAGTCTTGGCTACATTTTTACTTCTTGCTAACACACACTCTGGGAGGCAACAGGTGATGGCTCAAGTACTAGTGAGTCTCTGCCATGCATTAAAGAGACCTACCACATGAGAGACCTAGGTTAAGTACCAGGCTCCTGGCTTCAGCCTGGCCTAGCACTGTCTGTTGCTAGCATTTGTCCTTTTCTAATTTATTCTAAGAAAATAACTTAGTTATGGTATTAACAAAACAAATTAATAAAAAGATTGGTTAAATCACAGTAAATTGAAGGAAAAATATCTTTTTTTATAAAAAAAGATTTATTTATTTGAAAGACAGAGTTATAGAGGTGGGAGGGAAGGAGGGAGAAAGAGAGAGAGAGAGAGAGAGAGAGAGAGAGAGAGAGAGAATATCTTCCATTCATTGGTTCACTCCTCAAATGGCCACAACTGCCGGGGCTGGGCCAAACCAAAGCCAGGAGCCAGGAGCTTCTCCTAGGTCTCCAACGTGGGCAAGGGCCCAAGCACTTGGGCCATCTTCTGCTGCTTTCCCAGGAGCATTAGCAGGGAGCTAGATGGGAAATGGAGCAGCTGGGAATCCAACCAGTGCCCATATGGAATGCCAGCATCTCAGGCAGCAACTTTACCAGCTATGCCAGAACATAGGCCTCTAAAATATAACCGTTAAAACTGATCTAGAAAATAGTACAAGATACACTAAGAGGGGAAAACCAGATGTAGAAAATCAGATCACATTTTAAAAGATATACCCATGTATGCCCATGTGTATATGTGTCTAGGATATTATAACAAAATATTAACAGTGATTATAGGGGCTGGCGCCGTGGCTCACTTGGTTAATCCTCCGCCGACATCCCATATGGGTGCCGGGTTCTAGTCCTGGCTACTCCTCTTCTGGTCCAGCTCTCTGCTGTGGCCTGGGAGGGCAGTGGAGGATGATCCAGGTGTTTGGGCCCCTGCAACCGCATGGGAGACCAGAGGGAAGCACCTGGCTCCTGGCTTCGGATTGGTGCAGCACTGGCCATAGAGGCCATTTGGTGAATCAACGGAAGGAAGACCTTTCTCTCTGTCTCTCTCACTCACTGTCTATAATTCTACCGGTCAAGTAAATTAAAAAAAAAAAATAGTGATTATATACATCGGTAATACTACAGATGACTTTAATTTCATTTTTAACTTCCACAATATTTCCATAAATGAATCAATCTTCCTTTACATATATCAGAGAACTTTATATGCATTATCTATGCATATAAAAATACATTTTAAAGAATAAGAAATACAAAGGCACAGCACACAAGATGAGCCAGGAGAGGTAGCAACAGAAACTTAACTAGGCAAAGTGCCTGGTGTCAGAAAACAAATGGGAATTGAGCAGTACATTTTAATAGCTGAATTTTTTCATATCTAATTAACAGAAAACCTTAAAATACCAACAGCTCTTGGAAGTGAAATGGTCTAGACAGCTTTTGCAGACAAGTGAATATAAGGTTCATTGGAAATGCTAGAGATATTTCTGGAAATTAAGATATATAGTTTGATTGTATGCTATAGCACTATCAAGAAAGGAAGTAGTTGAAAATCAGGGCAGAAATATAATACCCATGTAGAAACCATGATGCACACCAACTTGAATATGCAGCTCATCTTGCCACACCTTAGAGAAAATATTATCAAAACAGAAAAGCCCCAGAAGTGATCAATTAAATTATGAAACAGCAATTATATGGGGAGAAATCAGGGGGCTCTGATCTTCCAAGGCAAGCAAAATGTTTTCCAAAGTTTATAAGATCATACATGTTACGGATAGGATGTAAAATAGGCATTGATGGGGCCCGGTGTTGTGGTGTAGCAGTTAAAGCTGCGGCCTGTGATACCGGCATTCCACATGGCAGTGGGTTCGAGTCCTGGTTGCTTCACTTCTGAACCAGCTCCTTGCTGATGTGCCTGGGAGGGCTGTAGAAAAAGGCCCAAGTCCCACGTGGGAGACTCTGAGGGAGCTCCTTGCCCCTAACTTCAGCCTGGCCCAGGCCTGGATGTTGTGGTCATTTAGGGAGTGAACCAGCAGATGGAAGAAACCTCTTTCTCTCTTCCCACCCCAATAACTGTGCCTTTCAAATAAATAAAGATAAATCTTTAAAAAATGGAACTGAGCATTGATAGACCAAAATAATATGGTCAGAGGTTAAATAAGGCAGATCCAAGGAAAATAAAATATTTTGATGGGTAGGTAAAACATATAGAATGCATTATCCTGTTACACTTAGAATAAAATCCAAAATCTTTCCCACGTTCTGTAAGGCTCACTGTTCCCAGCATCCGCCTACCTTGCAGTCTTCTCTAATGCCCTAAGTCCCAGCCACACTGGCTCCCCGCTGTGCCTCTGATGCAGTACCTCTGCACCTGCTAGTACTTCTCCCTAGAATTTTCTTCTGGAGCTCCATCAGGCAAACTTCATTACTGAGAACTAAGTTTAAAATTTACCTCCTTGGCACAGTAGTTAAGATGCTGCTTCAGACCCCACCGTACCATATCAGGGTTCAAGTCCTAGCCTTGTTTGTGGTTCCAGTTTCCAGCTAACGCACACCCTGGGAGGTAGCAAGTGACGTCCCGTATACTCGAGTCCCTAATACTCATGTGGGAGATCCACACGGCTGGCTTCAGCCTAGCCTAGCTCTGGTTGTTGTGGGCATTTGGAGAGTTGAAATTAAGGACGGAAGGTTCTCTCTTTCTTGTTCTCTCGCTCACTCTATCTCTCCATTTTCCAAATAAACAAAAAATAAATATTTTTTTAAAAGTTACTTCCTTCTGAGAACCTTTTCTGATTTTTTGCCTAAGGCTACTTGCTCTCAAACCGGTCATTATTGCATTATTTAATTTAATTTACTTCATAATGCTTATCACCATATGAGATGTCTCGTTCATTTATTTCTTTACATATGCTATTTCCCCCCAATTAAGGAGAAAAAGGGATCAAAAAGTCATATCATCAAGGAGGCTTTAGATCTATTTTATATTTTATTATCATTATCCACTTCACCTTGTGATTTTCCTTTTGTAACCCAACTTACATTTGTAATTCATCTCCCAGTATTGGCTTTCCTCTATAATTCCACAAAGTAGGGGTCACTGCATGCCACCTTATTCATCAGTGCATAGACACCAGTGCCTGGCATGGAGAAAGCATTCAAAGCTTTTTGCATGGGTATACAATGAATGAATGAGAAAGAAAGGATGGGGATTAAAATGCAAAAAAATGAAAAGGAAATAAAGAGCCACCTGAGAGGAAAATTATGACCTTATATTAGCCAGTCACCATTCAGTTTTGTGAAGACTACTAGCTCATGTTAAAGAGGAATATAATTGCTTCTGGTCTGCATGTGTAATAAAATACATTGGAAAAAAATTTTTTTTAAGTTTCTGATTTCTAATTATAAGTTGTATACTTTCTGATTCAATTTCCCTAGATGAAATCCTGTGGTATTTTAAAATGATAATTCTGTGTTTTGTGGCCTACCAGGTAAAGCCACCTCATGCAGTGACAGCATCCCATATCAGAAGTGTTCCACTTCAGATCCAGCTCCCTGCTAATGCACCTGGGAAAGTACCAGAGGATGGCCCAAGGCTTGGGCCCTATACCCATGTGAGAGACCTGGAAGAAGCTCCTGGCTCCTGGCTTTGGCCTGGCCCCGCTCTGTCTGTTGCTACCATCTAAGGAGTGAACCAGCAGATAGAGGATCTCTCTCTCTCTCTCTCTCTCTCTCTCTCTCTCTCTTCCCCTTGCTAACTCTGACTTTCAAATAAATAAATAAGTATAGATACAAATACATATTAAAAAAATAAAACAACAATTCTTCCAGATTACCAGTTCAAATAAGCAAAGTTTTAAACTGAAAAAACATTTCATAGAATAAAATCTGTTCTTTATGTAACAATCATAAGGTTTTCTTTAAAGGCTCTGTTTAAAATAACAACTTTGAAACATTTGTACATCAAAGGTTTAGACTAATTCTTACGGAATACATCTGATTATCTTTAAAATCCTTTTATACAAACAGTTTTCCTGGGGTGACACTCTTCAACTAAAAGCTATATTTAAGACAATATTGAACTTTCACACACCTCTTAGTCAAGTGAGTCTGAGAACTACCTTCTCTCCTCTTTATACATAAAAGATATCAATGACTCCAGTATGTTCATTACCTTAAACAACATCTGAGAGACATACTAAACTACAGTTGCCAATTTCTCCTTCACAAAATAAACGTGGTTCAATAATTCCTGTCCATAACCTAAATCTGGTGCTGGGAGCCAAACTGTAACAAACCAGATGCAGAGAAGCTGAGCAGGCCATTAAACTGCAGTGATCAGGAAACCCCACCAGCAGAGCTGACAGCCTCCATCCTCAGTTGCTGATGGAGAGACCCCATCTTCACAACCAGACACCAGAGGTTAGACGGAGCACGGCTGATTGCTCTCTACCCTTCCTGATGAAGGACTGACATCCAACAGCATAGGAGAGATGCTGGGTACAGAAACAAATGTGATCATTTCACTCTAGCCAATTTTCGCCTTTTGTTAAATTCTGAGCTTTCTTTGCCACACATTAAGAACGCTGTCATTAGATCAAAAGACAAATCTGTATGCTTCCGACTTTAACTACTTTGTCTTTTAAAGTATATGTTGCTCTAAGTATATAGTATCTTGAACTTTGTGGATCATGACTCACAGTAATATGTTTTATGTCATAACCCAGTACATTCACAAAATATATACAATTTAAAACAAAAGTTCATGAAAGCTACCCTCACGGCATGCACTAGATGTGGTAAGTTTCTATGTTAGTCTTTTTGTTAATGCTGGCTACACACCACAAATCTACTTCATGAGAGAATAATAGGTCACCTCCTACAGTTTGAGAAACATAAGCCTCACCAAGTAGATGATAGATAGCTAGACAGACAGACAACAGAAAGTCTGGCATCTGCATACAGACTGCATCTCATGCTATTCTGCCCCATGTGCCTCCCAAAACAGCTAACCCTGCACCACCTCACAACCCAGTTTCTATTTTTATACTCTATTAAACCATAAGTTGCCCAAATTTGAGCTTACCCCTTTCTGCCTCAGGAACTGTGATCTTGTTAATGCACCCTGAAGATCCAGATCAGCACATTTTGTATCATTTAGGTCTCAATACTAAAGTCCTTTCTTCAGAAGGGCCTTCACTGACCATCTAATTGAAAGAATCACCAACCATGAATCCCCAGCCAGGATGGGAACAAAGAAGGCAGGCAGAGCACTTTACTGCTGTTTGCTCTTAGCATTGCTGGGAAGTCTGAGTGAAAACAGCAAACAAAGCAAAAAGTAGCAGACAGGAAAAATAAACAGCATTTAGTGAATGTCACGTTTCACCTCCCTATGCCACTGCACAGGTCATTGAAATCTAAGCATTGATATTCTCTACCATTTGCCACATGACGGTTTAATGATGCTCTAGCTGAGAAGTGAGGGCTCTGTCCTCCAATCTCCTTCTCTTTCAGACCACTTACCTCATTCTTTCCTCTTTTTGTATGCATTTTGCAAACATTTGAGAGCCTAATATGCCCTAAGCAATAGCAGTGAACATAATAAACATCTATACCTCTAATAGTTCACAGTTTAGGAAGGGTGACAAACCTATGAACAAATAATTTCAAGTAAATGTGGTATCTACAATAAGAGAAATGTGTACTATATACAGTGGTGACAAGAAAGAATAAACAGTTACCTCTTGTGGAGTGTAGGAAAAGCCATGATAGAAAGAGAGACACTTAAGCTGAGTCTTGGAAGGATCAATAGGAGTTTCATGTGCAAGAAAAGGGATAAGGGAAGAAGCAGTAACACGTGCCAAGTAGAGGGAAGAGACATACTGCCAGTTTGAAGTTGTTTGGTATGTTCAGTAGTAAGAAGCTAAAAAGCAAACGGCTAAAAGGAGTATCCAGGAAAGGGACAGCCAAGAAAGAAGCTAGAAGGTAAGTGCTAGATTGTGGAGGGCCTCTTGTGTGCCATTCAGACTTCACTGTAGGAAATGGGAAGTCTAGACTTTAAAGAGGTGAGTAGCATTAACATATGGGAACATAGTAACTTCTTCCTTGTGGCAGAAAAAACAATAGATTAGAAAATTGCCAGACTAGGCTGGTGCAGCGGCTCACTTGGCTAATCCTCCACCTGCGGCGCCGGCACCCCGGGTTCTAGTCCCGGTCAGGGCACCGGATTCTGTCCCGGTTGCTCCTCTTCCAGGCCAGCTCTCTGCTGTGGCTTGGGAGTGCAGTGGAGGATGGCCCAAGTGCTTGGGCCCTGCACCCCATGGGAGACCAGGAGAAGCACCTGGCTCCTGGCTTTGGATCAGTGAGGTGCACTGGCTGCAGCGGCCATTGGAGGGTGAACCAACGGTAAAAGGAAGACCTTTGTCTTTGTCTCTCTCTCTCACTGTCCACTCTGCCTGTCAAAAAAAAAAAAAGAAAGAAAGAAAGAAAGAAAGAAAGAAAATTGCCAGAGCAGACCGTAAAAGAAACGAATATAATAGCTAACGTAAAAATGAGGAAATTCTAAACAAAAATAATGACCAACTGAATATGGGAAACATCAGAGAAAGGGGAATGTAGGATGACACTGCTTTCTAGTTTCAGTTATAATACAGTGGTATCATTAAATAACATGGTGAAAAACAGGAGAAACCAGGCAGAAAGATAGCAAAATCACTTATAGGCTTATTGAAAACGGAAATATGAGCCCCTTCCCTATTCAGGCAAAAATCTAGGAGGGGAGGGAGCTCAAGCAGGTGAATTCTAGAAGCTCTCAGGTGATCCTGAAAGTTATTCCTGTTAAACAAGCACGGCCATAGCAGGCAGTCAGCTGGATGGAAGCGAGCCGATCCACTCCACAAACAGGATTACGGGGCCTTTACAGAGCGTGGGGCAGCGCTCTGGCACTCCGCGGGGCAGACTCCAGGCCCTAGCGAGATTCGGGCCAGTGTCGCCACAGTCACCTGCACACCACCATCTGCTTTTAGGTGGAACGTTACTGTGAAGCCACAAGCCTGAAAAACGCACTGATGAATAATGCATGCCCCAAAAAGGAGGTCGGTTTGAAATAACAGCTCACCTGAGACTCCGCGTCTTCACCCTAAACTTTCTGCTGCTTTACTGCAAGGGCTATGGTAACATTAAAGCGGAATTCAGGGCGCTGCAAGAAACAGAATGAGGGACGCAGGGACAGCCCACGGGAAATGGGGGAGAAGACAGGGATGCGGACGCCTCCAAGGGCCCATCGACCCAACACTTGCGAAGCTGCGTAACCAGGAACCCGGAGCGGCTCTTCTGAGCACTCACCATAGTTTCAGGGTCTCAGCACGAGGAAGCCCAGTTGCCACAGGCTGCACCGCCATCCACACCAACATCCGGTTACTCTGGCAACAGGGCCCCGCCCCCTGCCGGACACCCCGGGAGACGTCAGCGGTCAGCCCCTTCGTCCCTAGTGGCTGGGAGTCCTCGCAGTGGCGCCCAGCTCATTGACAGATCCGCCCCTTCACGCTGTCTCCTGGGGCGACAGGACGCCGCCCGCCTCTTGCCAGCATTTTCACTTCCGTTTGGTTGACAGATGACCCGGAAGTTTAAGTTAACACGCGGCTAGGCGCCAAAGAGCGCTCTATTTTATTTTGAAATAAACCCCTCTCCAGCTTTCCATTGATGAGGCGAGACGCTGCATCGTCTGCGTTGCTTGAATTTAAACGCGCCACAGACTGTGTGGGGGAGACTACCCCGGAAATGAAACCCTGAGTAATCGGAAGTGATCATGACTGACACAGCGGCTTGTTGTCCGGAAGGCCTGGGCGGGTCGGCTTGGGCATGGGCGAGGAGCGAATCCAGGAGCCTGTAAGGTGAAACCGCCGAAATAGAAAAGGAATCCCGAGGTAACCTACACGATAGGCTTGTGTAACTCCGAGGTGACGCTGGAGGGGCGCGCGCGTCCGTCGGAGCTCGGTGGCCAGTGGCGGCGGGTGTAGAGAAAGAGTGGGCCGGGGAGGCTTGTTGGGACAGGGACGGAACTTGGCGTTCGGATCCCCGGGACAGCCACGCCTGCAGCCGTGGGCCCTGGGCCGCCTGGGTATTTGCCGTCACACTGGCTGCTCCTGTACGTTTCGCAGCCTGTCTTCAAAGCGCGGTGTCAGGACTCGGCTCTCCGAGTTTAGAGCCGTGGGATATAAGTGCAAGAGGGTTTGTGACTGTTGAGGAACCTGTCTGGGGAGGCCTTAGACTCACTGATCGTTTTTGAAGCCGGTAGGGACCTGTTCTGTTCATCACATGAGTGCCACCCTCCTCGGCGTGTTTTCCGGTAAATCTGAGTATACCCTAAGCTTGTGCATATCTTTCTGAAAGCGTCTGTTCCATGTGTATTTCTCTCTATGGTTAGAAGCTACACCATTTTTTTTTTTTGACAGACCTAGTTACAGAGAGTTAGAGAGAGAAATATCTTCCATCCCCCAGTTCGCTCCCCAGATAGTCTCCATGGCATGAGCAGAGCCATCAAAAGCCGGAGATGCTTCTAGGTCCTGCGCGTGGGTGCAGGGAACACTACTTTCTAGGCGCGTTAGCAGGGAGCTGGATCAGAAGTGGAACAGCTGGGACGGAACCAGTGTCCCTATGGGATGCTGGCGCCCCAGGCCCCAGTCCACAGCGCCAGCCTCCACCACTTAAATTTTATTACCAGAAGAATTACAATTGTTATCTTGAGTCATATTTTTGTTGTTTAATGTCTAAATAGAAGCCGCTCTCTGATACTTACAATGAATTGTTTCAGTGTTTCTCCTGAGAAAGTAATTACTTTAAAATTTCTGTTGTCCTATCAGTGATGCAAAACCCCTAAAACTGACTTCAGTGATGTTACTGAACTGAAATTCAGGACCCACCTCTCACCATTTAGAATGTGCTGATGAAGATGGTGAAACAATATTTAAAAATAAACCATCTTGGAGTAGGCACTGTGGCGCAGCAGGTTAAAGCCCTGGCCTGGAGCATCGGCATCCCTTAGGGGCGCTGGTTCTAGTCCTGGCTGTTCCTCTTCTGATCCAGCTCTCTGTTATGGCCTGGAAAAGCGCTGGAAGATGACCCAAGTCCTTGGGCCCTGCACCCACGTGGGAGACCCAGAAGAAGTTCCTGGCTCCTGATTGCCATTGCAGCCATCTGGGAAGTGAGCCAGTGGGTGAAAGACCTTTCTCTCTCTCTGCCTCAGCCTGTACCTCTCTGTAACTCTGCCTTTCAAATAAATAAATAAATCTTAAAAAAAAATCATCCCAATTTTTCTGGGACATTTGCTACACATAACACCAGGTATGAGAAGGGAATATAAGCTATGCTTGCCTTTTAAATGTGTGTGTACTAAGTACAGAAGCAATTAAAATATCATTAACTCTTAGATTAGAGGCAGTCATTGAATATGCTGACATGATATTGCTTTAATTCTTTCATGTGTTTACATTTCTAGGTTTTTAAATAGAAGTCCTGGAGTGCATTTTCATTTGTTAAAGAGAAAAAAATGGCTACTCTTAAGAGTTTAGAAACCAGAGGTAAGTGTTCTCATTGTTTTAAACATAAATTTATGATGGTATGAAGAAATGTTTGGGCCAGGTAACTAAATATTATAAACTCCTTGGGAATCACTTGTGTTTTAGATCTCTTCATGTTTATCTTACAGTGTAGTGTTTAAATGTGAATCTTACTGATAAACATGGACATTTCTTTCTTTTGCAAATAGTTTGTAAAACTTTGTTTTATACCTTTATGAAACCATTGGTTAAAATTGTTAGAGTACCATAGTTTTAATGATCTGTGATTACTTTAAAATTTACTGTATATGGATGAAATGGTCATTCTTCCATCCAGTTAGTGTTTCTAGATGTTGTCTATAGTCCCATTGAATTAGTCTTTTTGCTTTTTAGTTGTTACTTCTTATTTGGTGAAGTATTAAGCCTTTTTACTATAATGTAAATTTAAAATGTTATCTCAAAAACTAAAAGCTAGCTGGTGCCGCGGCTCACTAGGCTAATCCTCTGCCTTGCGGCACCGGCACACCAGGTTCTAGTCCCGGTCAGGGTGCCAGATTCTGTCCCGGTTGCCCCTCTTCCAGGACAGCTCTCTGCTGTGGCCAGGGAGTGCAGTGGAGGATGGCCCAGGTGCTTGGGCCCTGCACCCCATGGGAGACCAGGAGAAGCACCTGGCTCCTGGCTTCGGATCAGCGCGGTGTGTCGGCTGCAGTGCGCTGGCCGTGGCGGTCATTGGAGGGTGAACCAATGGAAAAAGGAAGACCTCTCTCTCACTGTCCACTCTGCCTGTCAAAAAATTAAAAAAAAAAAAAAAAAACTGAAAGCTGAAAAAAAAAAAAGGAAGAAAATAGGAAGGTGAAAGGAAAAGAAGATGGAAGGGAATATCATTATGTTAGAATCGTATCTACAGAGGCCTGCACTGTGGTGTAGCAGGTAAGGCTATCACCAGTAGTGCCCACATCCCATATGGGCACTGGTTCAAGTCCAAGCTGCTCCCTTTCCACTCCAGCTCCCTGCTAATGCTCCTGGGAGAACAGTGGAAGATGGCCCAAATCCATGGACACCTGCCCTCCATGTGGGAGACCCGCAAGAAGCTTCTGGCTCCTGGGTTCAGGCTGGCCCAGCTCCAGCTGTTGGGGCCACTTGAAGAGTGAACTAGTGGATGAAAGATCTCTTTCTCTCTCTCCCCCTCTCTCTTTAACACTGCCTTTCAAATGAAAAAAAATCTTAAAAAAAAAAAAGGAATTGTATTTATAAATCATATTGGATCTTTTAAAAGTTAATTAAAAATTCAAATTAAAAATTAATTAAAATTAAAATTTAAAAAAGATAGTTGATCATTATATACTATATATATAGTATATATATACTATATATATATATATAGTATAGTATATATATATATAGTATCATCAGATAGTGGTTACTAAGCAGTGTAAAATCAAGTTTTACAGCTGTATTCTGTTGTCTAAGATTGAGATTTAAATAAACAGGAATATAGATTTCTAGAGATTTAAGGAGATGGGGAAACAACTAGCAGGTATCAGAGACCTCATTTTTGTTTCATTAATTTGTTAGGGCTACTGTACCAGGGTACCACCAACTTCATGGCTTGAACAGCAGAATGTACTGTCTCACAGTTCTGGGGGCTGAAGTCTAAGATCAAAGTGTTAAGTGTCAGCAAGGCCATGCTTCCTCTGGAGGCATTAGGGAAAGATGCATAGTCCACACCTCTTTTAGCTTCTGGTGTTCTGCTGCCAATCTTTGGTATTCCTTGGCTTGCAGACATGCCACCCTGGTCTCTGTCCGCATGTTCACATGATGTTCTCCCTGTGTGCCTGTTTCTATGTGCAAATGTTCCCTTTTTATAAGGATAGCAATCAGATAAGGCACCCAACTGTCTCCTACACTTGTATGCTTTCATTTAAATAATTACATGTCTGATGTTCCTATTTCCAAGTAAGTTTTCATTCTGATGTACTGAAGGACAGTACTTCAGTATATGAACATTTGAGTGACACAGTTCAACCTGTAATACTTACTCACCTTAACCCTGTTCTTTGGGTGGAATGAATTCTGCAGGTTGGAGCCATTGATGAGAGATAGATGAGAAAGTATTTTCTAGACACCAACTTTGTAGCATCCAAACTTGCAGTAGCAAGCTTTATTTTTAAATGTTTTTATTATTTATTTGAAAGACACAGTTACAAAGAAGCGGAGGAAGAGGCAGAGAGAAAGGTCTTCCATCGGCTGGTTCACTCCCCAAATGGCTGCAACAGCCTGAGCTGGGCCGATCTGAAGCCAGGAGCTTCTTTCAGGTCTACCATGTGGGTTCAAGGACCCAAGCACTTGGATCATTTTCCGCTGCTTTCCCAGGCCATAGCAGAGAGCTAGATCAGAAATGGAGCAGCCAGGACTCAAACCGGCCCCATTGGCATGCCAGCCCCGCAGGCTATGGTTTTAGCCGCTAAGCCACAGCACCGGCCCTGAGCAGCAAGTTTTTTGAAAGAGGTTTGAAAAATGTTTAAGAAACAAGAAAGAAAGAACATGCCAGTAAACAGTGAATTTTTACCTGCCTCACTTGTTCTCTGTGTAATGTTTACTACTATTGGGTATTCCTTCCCTTTTGAAATAGTCTCTTCCCGTGGCTGCCATGAAGTCACTTTTATTTGCAGCCTACTCTGCTGTCCTGTGCGGTAGGAGGGTGGAGGAGGGGAGGGAGGGATATCCTTATATTCTTAGAATTTTAGCTACAAACTATACTGAACCTGTTAAAAACTAGTAAAATTTTAAAAATAAATTTAAATTAGTATTTTTAAAGTTAAAAAATGCACTTCTTAACCACACTTTAAGTGCTCCATAGCCAAGTGTGACTTGTGGCTATTGTATTTCTGTCATTGCAGATAATTCCTTTGGCCCACAGTGCTCTAGCTACATTATCCTCTCTGTTTCTTTTCCAGCCTCATATCTTTCTGATTTTTATCTTTGAAATATCTGTGTTTTTCTAGCCCTCCTTTACTTCTACCCTAACGCTTCAGTAATTATTTATAGAAATAACTTCCAAATCTGTCACTATCCTACCTCTCTTCCCTAGTGATTGAGGCTCTTAAAACCTGCTCCTACTGGCCTTCTTCATTTAGATATAGCAACCTTAACAATGTCACACAGTGAACCCCTCCTGACCTAACCTGTTCTTTCGATGGAATGAGCTCTGCAAGTTGGAGCCATCAGTGAGATATGGGAAGCAATTTTCTGGAAGCCAGCTTTGTTGCAATGATACCTCCAGCTGGACACCCTTTTTTTTCTTTTTTTAAGAATTATTTATTTAATTCACAGAGTTACAGAGAGAGAGAAAGAGAGACAAAGAGAGTTATCCTCCATCTACTGGTTCACTCCCCAAATGGCCACAACAGCTGGGTCTGGGCCATGCTGAAGCCAGGAGCCTGGAGCTTCTTTCTGGTCTCCCACGTGGGTGCAGGGACCCAAGTACTTGGGCCATCTTCTACTGCTTTCCCAGGCACATTAACAGGGAACTGGATCAGAAGTGGAGCACTTCTCATATGGGATGCTGGGCATTGCAGACCATGGTTTACCTGCTGAACCACATCGTCAGCCCCAGGAAACTCTTTAAAAGAGGGATTGAAGGGGCCAGTGCTGTGGCACTGTGGGTTAACACCCTGGCCTGAAGCACTGACATCCCTTATGGGTGCCAGTTCAAGACCCGGCTGTTCCACTTCCGATCCAGCTCTCTGCTATGGCCTGAGAAAGCAGTAGAAGATGGCCCAAGTGCTTGGGCCTCTGCACCCATGTGGGAGACCCAAAAGAGGCTCCTGTCCCCTGGCTTCAGATTTGCGCAGGTCTGGCCGTTGCGGCCAATTGGGGAATGAACCATCAGATGGAAGACCTCTCTCTGTGTAACTCTGACTTTCAAATAAATAAATAAATCTTAAAAAAAAGAAGAGGGATTGAAATATGTTTAAGAAACAAGAAAAATCATCCAATAAAATTGAATTTAATTCAGCTGTCTGCAATAGCATTTCATAAGTCACAAAAAAGGCTTTTATAGTATTACAATAAATAAATCAGAGACTAAAATGAAAGTAATAAACTGGATATTAATTGGAAATGAGACAGTTAAATGATAGCTAAGTGAAAGCAGCTAGCATATTGCTTGTCAAAAAGCAAAAGGTAAATGCAGTGTTACAATTAGTGATTTAAAGTTAGTGCAAGACCTCTGTGAAGTTAAATTATTTTTATTATTACTTGTAATAATAAATTTATTACTTGCTTGTAATGAGGATTAGAGTTATAGAGCACTTTCATATATGTTATTTCATTTGATCTTAATTATCTAATAAGAAAGATAACCTATTAGTCCTATTCTTACTTAACATGATATTAATTATTGTTATTGAACCAAAGCTACTTGTATTACAAGATCTGAAAAAAGGTATGCTCGTCTTTGACATTTATCAGTTGTCTGCACGTCTATGCCTCAGGAGAGAAGTACATTTGTTTGGTGCAGCAACAGAATTTCTTCTCAGAGGAGGTTTGGGCAATACTATCATCATAAGAAAGATATGTCATTCTTGCTCAAATGCTTTCTGAAAGGGAAACAAAATAATAAACAAAAATTAAAACCCAAAATTGTTCTTGGGTGTAAGATTCAAACTGTTAAAATTAGGATAGTAAAAGTAGAACAAATATGAAGGTTTGAAACACTTAAATATTAGTGATTCTATGAAATATTCTAACTATAACACTGGTTCTTTAGAATAATAGGTATTAGTTTGAAAAGAATTTCATGAGCAAATAAATTTGGGAAATGCTAGATTGAATGAGAGGTTATCATGCAGAATTTCTTAGAGCCTCTAATATGTGATTGTACCCTGGGAAACTCCACAGAGATGAAATATACATCATGGCTCACTTTATTTGCCCAGGGAACTGTTTACCATAGAGTCCGTACCAAGAATGTTTGGATCTCCCTTGAAGAAATGTTGATATAACCCTTCAGTTATTGACTATAACATATTTTTCTTAATCTAATGCTAATTATCTAAATTTTATTAGGTGATATTGGTGACATTTAAAAGATTGATTTAAAATTATCAATTGACAATTTGTGATTTAAGGGTTTCATAGCTAAATTTCTTTTTGTTGTGAAAAATCTGTCAAACTATAACCAAGTTGAGAATTAATGACTTAGTAAAGGAGAAAAAAATTAATTTGAATGAATCAATTATTGAGTGTTAAAATTAAATCTCCTAAGTGATATATTAACAGATTGTTGAACTTCATTAAGTATTTATCTTTCGAGTGCCAGGACCCATTTCATTAACTGATAAAGGGGCATACTTTATCCTGAGAATCTCCCAATAGTCTAGTGTGGAAGAGAAACACATTGTTTTAAAATAATATGGTATTGGTATAACTCTAAAAGCATCAGTGGATAGGAGGAAGGTGAGATAAAATGATTTGTCCAAGATTATACAGTGCATGGCAGAAGGGACTGAAGTTATCTGGATAGAGTCTGATGTTCTTTCCACCACCCAATCCTGGTGACTTAGAGTACTTATCTTCATAGATTTACAGTTTTGTGAGTAAAGCAGAAATATTTGTTCAATCTTAATTCGTATTGCCTTAGTATTCTAGAACAGAGTTTCACAAATTGTAGCACTCATGTCTCCTGAAAATATTTGGAATCCACTTGATGATAGATAATACCAACTTTGAATCCCACTTATGTCATTGTTATCCACCCCCGAAAATAAAATTCTGTTCATGGAAAATGGATTTGAAATGGAGTGTCTGGAATCAAGTCACACCTCTGCTTCTGATCCATCTTCCTGCTAATGTGCCTGGGAACCAGCAGATGATGGCCCAAGTACTGGAGTTCCTGCCACCGCATGGGAGACCCAGAAGGAGCTTCTCTCTTTAGCCTGGCCCAACCCCAGCTGTACAGACATTTGGAGAGTGACCTAGTAAATGGAAAATTGAGCTCTCTCTCTCTCTCTCCCTTTCTGTCTATCTATGTCTCACTCCTCCTTTCAAATAAAAAAAAAATTTAAGTGAATTTATTTTGAAATCCATGCATAGTTTTTTTCATAGTATGGATGCTATGAAAATCTTGGCACCAAAATAAACTTGTATATTTCATTAAATTAAATTTTACCACAAAATATTTGAAATATTCATATATTATCAAAAATTACTGTTTAGTGCTGTTACTTTCCTTTCATTGCACCAGTAAAAATTTATTTTTTCTCTTTTATAAGCACCTATAAAGTAGTCTCTATTTTACCTCCTGGTGTACACTAAAATATTTACTGTCTTGGCCTTTGGAGGAAATATTTGCCAACCCCTATGCTAGAATGTTAGACTAAGGACCTTATTTGTTCTTTCCCTACATTTTACTAATCCATGAGGAAAGGCAGTAAGATTGAGCCAAAAACTTAGATAATGTTTTAATTCCTTGGTATGTGATCCCAGGTACAAAAAAATATTGTTGCATAATTTGAAGATTATTTTATTGGTTCCCTTCAAAGAGTAGAAAAGAACAAGGATTGGTTTTCTTGTTTTACTTAAGCATCACTCTTAATTATGGAGCTGACCCAGTAGGGCTTTTGTCTTCCCACTTGAGAGAAAGCAATAACTCTTGAATGTGTCCTGGACTGTGCCTAGTGCCTATGTAATAAAGGTTTCCATGTGTGTCACAAGGAAAAAGAGAATTATGAAAGACAAGTTACCAGATGAGAAAATGTAAAGCCCTGGCTCTTATTGCCTGCTTGCCCATTTACATCAGCCAGAATCATAGTTCTTAGTGAGTGGGGTATGCCATATGATGTACAATACAACTCTGGTACTCATAAATCCTTGAGTAAGTAGAACAGTTTAAATAATGTAGTAATAATAGTTAATTTGAGGTTGAAAGTTAACTGAATTTCTTGAGTAGAATTTTATAACATATTTTGCTTGAACAGAGATTTCTGTTAAAGCAACCATTAATGTTTGTTTGCATTTTAAACTTAGCATTAGCAATTTTGTGATTCATTCTTGAATCTCCATTACGTAAAATTCCAACTCAAAAATGTTGTGACTTACCTAAAAATTTTCTTTACCACCATGGGCCTGAGTGATATGGCTCTACTGTGCCTTTTGTTATTTTTTATTAATCTATAGTTAATACATGATTACTCTTTAAATGCCAGAATATATTATTGACAAATTAAGTATTTTTTAAGATAAACTTAAAGCCAGATTTGTATTTTCTTTATTCTTTATTTTAAAAATTGTTCAGTGAAAATTCTACCAGGTGAGTGCCAATGTGCTACAACATGTTTTAACTAATATGCCAAACTCTTTATCTAGCTTTCTGATATAATCCTTTGCTTATTTTTTTGAAAGTAGAGTCAGTTCTAAAGCCCAATGTGAAGTTTTAGTTTACACATCATATAGAGATGACGCTATTTTATGCTAATGCTAAAACTTGCAATGTAAAACACATTCGTAAAATATTGCATGTTATACTCCAGATAATTTTCTACCTGCTGTCTAATATAATTCTGAATTCCCAGTACATGGGAAAATTTGGGGGGAAATTTGTTAAGTAAAAAAGTCACATAGTCCGGTGATAAAACTTTGACTAGCAGAAGAATAAAACTCAGAATCATATTTTGTGACATTAAATAAATTTTATTTCTTCTATCAGTATCCAAAGTTTGTTAGGATTTTTAATAGTTATGAAAATAAAACTAATAGAACCTATCATTTGAATGCTTACTGTGCCAAACTCCATTCTAAACACTTTAAATGTGTTCTTATTTACTTTTACACATTGTATTAAATCACAGGTATTGGACATGCAAAAAATAATTAAACATGGACATGAGGAATATATTTTTGATACCCTAGTAGAGTGATTTTTGAAGGGTGTGTGACAATATAGATCTTCCCCTGGGCGCATTAATTCTGTGCTTAGGAATTAAAAAGAAATAATTTAGAAGTTGAAAAAATTAGTAGACATGAAAGCATTCATTAAAACATTATTTTAGTGAAATATTGGCAAAAATATAAATATTAAACAAAATCCAAAGTAATGCCATATTGACTTTAAGGGATGCATTGTAGTCATAAAAATGAAAAATATGAAGAGCATGACAAAACAAATATATATTAAGCTTATAAAATTTATAATTACAAATATTTTCTTTTTTGACAGGCAGAGTGGACAGTGAGAGAGAGAGACAGAGAGAAAGGTCTTCCTTTTTCCATTGATTCCCCTCCAATGGCCGCCACGGCCAGTGCGCTTCGGTCAGCGCACCGCGCTGATCCAAAGGCAGGAGCCAGGTGCTTCTCCTGGTCTCCCATGGGGTGCAGGGCCCAAGCACTTGGGCCATCCTCCACTGCACTCCCTGGCCACATCAGAGAGCTGGCCTGGAAGCAAATATCTAAAAATATTAGTAAGAGGTAAAGAAAAGAAAAGTTATTTTAAGGTGATGAGAATTTAGGTACATTTTTTCTTATTAATATATTTTAATAATGTAGTATTTTTAAAAATAGTAATAAAAGCCATAGAGTGTGAGGTGTGTACAGAGATGATATAGTTTTTGTATTTATATAATAGAGTTTGAAAAAGGAAGAAAGATTATTTTATTAAAAAAAAGAAACCTAATAAAGAAACCTGAGGAAAATATTCTCTTTTTTTTAAGAAAGGATGTTCCTTTTTATATTTTTAAAAGTTTTACTTGAAAGGCAAAGAGATCTTCCATCTGCTAGTTTATTCCCCAGATGCCTGCAGCAGCCATAGCTGAGGCCAGCCAAAGCCAGGAGCCCAGACCTCTATCCTGGTCTCCTACATGGATGGCAGGGGCTCAGGTACTTGGGCTGTCCTCTGCTGCCTCTCAGAATGCGTGGGCTGCAGTACACCGGCCGCTGTGGCCATTGGAGGGTGAACCAACAGCAAAGGAAGACTTTTCTCTCTGTCTCTCTCTCTCTCTCTCTCACTGTCCACTCTGCCTGTCAAAAATTTAAAAAAAAAAAAAAGAAGAAGAAGAAGAAGTAGCCAGGACTCCCAGATACTCAAATATGGGATGCAGGCATCTCAAGTAACAACTTTACCACTATACCAAACACCCACCTCTCAGGAAAATATTGTTAGACATTTCCTTGCTGTAAATGTCTTGACAGATAATTTTTTCATAGTTATTTTCTTATAATTACCCTGAGCAGACTCACCATTTCTGCAGTACTTTATCTGTAGAATTAGAGTCAGAATCCAAGAGGTGTCAAGGTGGCAGCAGAGCCTACTTCAATTTAGAATATGTACAAACTATATGATCCTTCTTTTAATATAGCCTTGTACGTCAGAGACTCTTAAGAATTGTTTAATTTTGGTAAGACATTCTTCTTCTTACTAAACTAAGTTCTCCTAACTGGAGTTTACAGTAAAATGTAGCTGATGTTTGATGTATCTAGGATGTGATATGTACAGGACCTGAGCCTAAGGATATATTTTGACTTAAAAAAAAAAAAAAAGCTAGGATTTCTGTTCCAGGTCTTTCTTTGTCTTAGAGGAGATTACATTATATATATAATATACATACTGGAGAAGATTACATTATGTATATATACACACATGTATGTACACATATATGCATATGTACATATCATGTCAAATGTATTCACTAAAAATAGAATTCATGATTGTCCTTAAAGTTTCTATATAAATAAAAATTTTGTTTAAATATTTTTGTATTCCTTGTTGCACACTTAGTATGTTTTACCCTATAATGCCTCTTACCTTTTTGTATCTAAACCCTGTCTTCTAAATTAGATAGTAAGTTTTTTGAGCCTCACAGAATGGCTGGCCTACATCAGTCTCCCAGCATCATGTTTGCTGCCTGTGACCATTCAAAGTTCATCATTATAATCATCATTACTAACTTGTGTGATTCTTTAATTATGCATGAGATATATGTGGAGTAGCACTTACAATGTAGTTAAAAGTCAATGATAGAAATGGAATACCAATAAGATAATTTTAGTATGATGTGGTGAAAGCAAGCTCTAAGAGAATTAAATCTAACAACACAATGTTGATTCACTTGTATAAGCATGACTTAAATCCTTAGGACTAAAAATAAGATCTACTATTTCTCTAGTCAGTTTTCCAGTGTGGCATATGCTTTTCTTTACCCTTGTGTAATGTATTCTTTGCCATGAATTCAAGAACAGATGAGTCTGTTTTAAGTTATATAGATGGTTTCATACACACACACACACACACACACACACATACACATACATGATTTTTAAATTTTATTTGAAAGGCAAAGAGGGAGAGAGAAAAACAGACACGTAAACATCTCCTGTCTGCTGGTTCACTCCTCAAATGACCATTAACACCCAGGGGCTGAGCCTGGTTGAGGCCGGGAGCTGAGAATCCGAATTGAGTCTCCCACATCAAGGGGCCCACCCACTTGAGCCATCACCTGCTCCCTCCCAGAGTGCACATTAGCAGGAGTGGAGTAGGGGACATGGCCCCAGGCATTCTGACATGAGATGTTAAGTGTCCCAAGCAGCATCCCATCCAGTATGCCAAATATCTGCACCCTATTTAATTTTTCACTGACATTATTGCATACCGCAGTGTGTCAGGCTCTTGATCTTTGTTACTACAACCCTGTAGCACAGTTGTTGTCATCTTTGTTTTACAGATTAGGATACAGAAGTTCACAGAGAATTTAGTTAGTTACCCACAGTCATGTTAGAAAGAAATAAGAACCAAATACTTTGCTTTCAAATCTTGTATGTTTTCCACCAAAAGAAACCATGTACATGAGGAAAGTGAACCTGCAAAACTGTTATTTTTTGTTGATGCATGATTTTGAAAAGTACTTTTTACCCTGAATTTTTCCATCCTTTTTAATGCCAGTGATTCTGAATAGAGGGTAAAGTATATCTTGGGATTTTCTTGGCATTTCTTTTTGGCAAATAGTTCATGTTTTGTTTCCCCTTTTAGTGACCCTTACTTCAACCCCAATCCGAGGAGCAGGAGATGGAATGGAAACTGAGGAACCACCTAAATCAGTTGAAGTCACCTCTGGAGTGCAATCCATAAAGCATCACATTCTTCAGAATCCACGGAAGAAAGTAGTTCCATCAGAGAGCCCAGGAGTTCTTCAACTAGGAAAGATTGTCACAGAAAAAGCTGTAGAAATTGAAGCTGTAAGAATAGTAGTTCCCAAAGCTGCTATCACTCATGATATCCCGAACAAAACTGCAAAAGTTAAGTCTCTGGGACATCAAAAAGGAGAACTCCTTAGTCAGTTAGAGACAGTCGTAGAACCTAGGAATGAACTTGCAGAAGTAAAGAATATGTTGGAAAAGCTCAAGAACTCTGAAAAGAGGTTACTGCAGGACAAAGAAGGTCTTTCAAACCAGCTCCGGGTACAAACAGAGGTAAGAACAGCCTTAATAGCTTAATGAGCACTACTCATTATACCTGGATCATTTAAGCCTGCGTGCCGGAATACTGCATCTCTTCATAGGAATGTCATTTACCATTGCTGTTTTTCTGAAATGTGTCCTCTTAAATATATTGTCTCTCAGGGCAATTAGGGAGACTTTCTGCTGAGAATTTATCCTGTAAACCTGGTTGAAGATGGTGATGTAATAAACTTTGGACAAAACCTTCAATAAGTTGTGAAAGTAGGTTACAGTTATATTCTGCCAGACCAGAGATCAGCCAGGCTAGGCTTTGAAATTGACTACATAGTAGTCCCTGTTTTAGGGATCCATGAAGTCCAAGTATTTTTTTACTACATGATACTTGGAATAAAGAGAATGATGATGTGTGATTAAATATTCATTGTAAATTAAAAGCATTCTGTAGTGCTATGTTACATTAATCTTTGTCTTGATGAAACTAACCTTACCACTACACCTTCTCTATTAGACTGTACATCTTTTTGATAGATGCTAGTCTTTGTGATACCAAGATTAATGGTTCTTATAAAATATATTTTAATGTATTTTTAAAATTACTTTTAAAATTTGTAATTGATACATTAAAATTCTACATATTTATGAGATATTATATGATGCTTTAATACATATATACATTGTTGTATGTCAAATCAGGGTTAAATGTACCTATTTCCTTAAACAGCTGTCATTTCTTAATGGTGTAAACATTCAAAATGCCTTCTTCTAGCTTTTAAGAACAATACACACAGTACATTGTTATTATCTATAATTACTCTATTGTGTGATAGAAACCCAGAACTTCTTTCTCCCATCTATTACTTAGTACCTGCTAATCATCCTTTCTCCATCCTTTCACCCCTTTACACTTCATATCCTCTGGTAACCACCAGTGTATTCTCAACTTTGATGAGATAAGCTTTTTTAGATTCCATGTTTGAGTGAAATCCTGCAGTGCCTGTCTTTCTGTTCCTGGCTTATTTTTCACTTAACATAATGACCTCTAATTCCATCCATATTGTTGCAAATGACAGAATATCAACTCTTTTTTGGCTGAGTAGTGTCCCTTGTTATATATGTACCACATTTCCTTTATCCATTCATCAGCTGATAAACACCAAGTTTGTTTCCATTTCTTGCTTGTTGTGAATAGTGCTGCAGTAAACATGTGAGTACAGATGTTTTTTCAGCAGACTGGTCTCATTTCCTTTGGGTGTGTACCCAGTAGTATGATTGTTGAATCTTGTAGTAATTCTATTTTTAACTTTTAAAAGAATCCCCATACTGTTTTACACAATGGCTGTACTAATGTACAGATTTAGGAATATACTTATTCTTCCTACAACCCTACCTTCCCTGCTGCCCACACTCCAACCTTTGGTTCATTAGTTGAAAGCTCCTTTAAAAAAATTTATTCATTTGAAATCAAAGTTACAGAGAGAGAGGGAGAGACAGAGAAAGATCTTCCATTCACTTGTTCACTCCCTAGATGGCTGCAGTGGTCAAGGCTAAGCTGGCTTCTTCCCACATGAGTAGCAGGGTCCATACACTCGGGGCATCTTCCATGGCTTTTTCCAGGCCATTAGCAGGGAGCTGAATAGGAAATAGAGCAGCCAGGACTCTAACCTGTGCCCATAAGGAATACTGGGCATCACAGGTGGTGGCTTTTGCCTGCTATGCCACAACGCTGACCCCTCTGAAAGCTCTTGATGCCTATTATACATTTTCTGTGCATTGGAGGATTAGGTATTCATTCCAGTCGTTATCTGGCTTTGTTTGTGCCTGTCCTTCCTCTTATTCTAAATAAGATTCTGCTTATTTTCTCTGAACCTGTGGGTACTTCCACTATTTCAGCACTGGATGGCACCCTAAAGCCATGCTTTTGGCAAATCTGCTATTCATATATTATTTGGAATGTTCTAGGGTAGTCTGCCTTCTCAAGCCTCTAACCTGGAACTGAAGTAAGCCCAAATGTCTTATCTGTCGTCACTACCCCGTTGTCAGGCACTGCAGGATTCTGCCCAGGTCAGGCCCTACTGTGGACAGACCTGCCCAGAATTCCCTTTTCACTTCCCAAGCAGATAACAACTCTGTCCATGCATGTTGCCCAGGGTTGGGATAGGAAGGGGGTGGGCATGCCTATGGCCACCAGTGCTAGCTCATGTGAAGATACCACAATCTGCCAAAACTGGTGTAATGGAATAAGACCACACTCATGCTGGAGAGGTGTACTCACAGCCCGGGACCCCCTGCAACTTGCTGCAGATGATGCCGGCAGAGTCATAAGTCTGATCTATCAGGGCCACAGAGCCACCTGGCACTGGGGTGGTGCAGAGGCCCCATCCATTTTGCACTCACCTAGAAACAGGGACCATTAGGTCTGCCCGGTGTTAAGTTTTACCAGACCAGCACTGAGTTTCAAGACACTGCTGTGCTCACTTTCCCGCTCTCCCCAGCAGCTGCAGTATTGCTTCTCACTGTCTGACCAAGGTTGAGGGCAGTGGAATGGAGGCAGGCTCTTCATCATCTGGCTAAGGAGGGTCCAGAAACTCAGTTTTCATTTATGTGCTTGGGGACAGTGGGTGCAGGACCCTGTCCAACATTATGGCAGGCCTGGTCTTGGATTTCAAGGCTAAGGTCTGGGTTTAATTCCTGTTCTTTCCCTAAACAGGAGGAATATCTATGTTGTGCTCTTTGGAGTTAGGGGAGGCAATTGTCTTATTACACTAAAACTAGTCACTGTAGCCTCACCTGCTCCCTTAGCTCTTATGAAGGTAATTTGTACATGCAAGGATATTCAAGTTGATGTCTCTGAGATGTTCATTGGAGCACCTCTTGTCAGCCATCAACTTGCTCCCAGTCCTTTGTTAATACATTTTAAATTAAATACTTTATAATTATAAAAATAATACATATTGGGGCCAGGATTGTGGTACAGTGGATTAAGCTGCCACCTGGGATGCTGGTTTACCTTACAAGTGCAGGTTCAAGTCCCAGTTGCTCCCTATTAATGTGCCTGGGAAGGCAGCAGAGGCTGCCACCCACATTAGAGGCGCAGATGAAGTTTCTGACTCCTGGCTTCAGCCAGGCTCAGCTCTTTCTGGCCATTGCAGCATTTGAGAATTAATTAAAACCAACAGGAAGAGGATATCTTTTTTCTATCTGTTTCTGTCTTTTCCTCTCTCTCTCTCTCTCTAACTCTTGACTTTCAAATAAATAAAGCTTTTTAAAAAAAAAAAATTACTTATTTATCTGAAAAGCAGAAGAGTTACAGAGAAGCAGAGTCAGAGAGAGAGGTCTTCCATCCACTGGTTCACTCCCCAAATGGCATCAACAGCCAGAGCTGGGCTGATGTAAAGCCAGGAGCCAGGAGCTTCCTCCGGGTCTCCCACTAGGGTGCAAGGACCCAAGGACATGAGCCATTGTCTACTGCTTTTCCCAGGCTATAGCCGAAGGAAGGATTAGAAATGGAGCAGCCAGGACTTGAACCGGTGCCCATGTGGGATGTGGGCACTGCAGGCGGTGACTTCACCCAAATAAAGCTTTTTTTAAAAAATAGTACATATTTATTTGTAAATATTTTAGAAACATACACAAAAAACACAATGAAAATGGTGCCACCCATAATCATACTGTCTAAATATAATCATACATACTTTCATCTTGTCTTTTAACTCATTTTTCAGTTAGTAATGTTTTTCCACGTCAAAATATTCCATTTAAATTTCACTACTAATAGCACTAGTGTTCTACAATGGCTGTATTATATACCAGTACCTGTTACTGGACATTCGTTTTAATCTTTTGCTATTTTCAGTAACAATGTAAAGAATATATTTATAGGTATTCTGGGTTACTTCCTTGGCTCAAATTCTTTCAAAATAAAATGCCAAAGATTAATTTAGAAGTGTTGAATAATAAGATACATAAAACATTCTGTCACGTGTTTTTAGCAGCACGCACTTTTAGTTTTCTTATTATGGTGAAGGGTGTCCACTGGAAGCACTTTGTTATTTTCATAATGGTTGGTATTGTAAGGGGCTCAGTTTATAGCACATGGACTGTATCATATATATAAGTATGTGTATATATATATATATATATATATATATAAAGTATGTATATATATGTATATATATTGACATATGTTTGGATTTTTTATGAAACTTAACTATTTAATACTACTTTTGACATATAATTTAAGTAAATGATTACAAACTACACAGAAACAGTTTCTCTTTTTTTGCATTAATATCATTGACATTACTTTGAGTTTGAATGGCTATGTTCTCTTCTAGGTAAATCGTGAGTTAAAAAAGTTGCTGGTAGCTTCTGTTGGGGATGATCTTCAGTATCACTTCGAACGTCTAGCCCGTGAGAAAAATCAGCTTATTTTAGAAAATGAAGCCCTAGGTCGAAACACAGCTCAGCTGTCTGAACAGCTAGAACGTATGTCAATACAGTGTGATGTGTGGCGAAGCAAATTCCTTGCAAGCAGGTATATTGTATTGTAAATAATACTTCATTTCCTAGTTTTTGCTATCACATCTTTGACACATTGTGTGGAAGATTTCTAAATAAATTATCGAAGTAATTTAAGCATTATTTAAAATGTGGACTCTTTCCCCACTCCGGAAGTTCAGTCTCCCTAAATGGAGAAATGATATAAGGATCCTCCCTCATATTTAATACCAAAAGAAAACTGTAAACTCAGAAGTCTGGTAAATTCTAAAATCACAAAAAGCTCCACTGAATTGCTTTTCTCCACCTGTTTGGAGTAGTGAGGTGTCATTCTTACTCCCTCCATGCTGTGGTCTGATAACTTTTACCTGTGTATTGGAGCTTCTCCACCTTTTTCTCTGTCTACATATAAAAAATTATAACATTTTTATATCATACCAAATGAGAGTACTCTCCAACACAGGTGAAAAGCACTGGGTACAAGTCCAGACAGCTAGACAAACTGGTGGTGGAAACTCTGCTATACCTTAAGATTCTTTTGTCTGTTTACTACCCCATGTCCTCAACAACTTTGAGTCACTGGAATGTAGGATCTGGATTTTACCCATCCATGTATAGCAAAAGATGTCACATAAATGAGTTTATTAACATTTAATATTGAACTATCTGGATATTTCTCACAGAACACCAAAAGTTTCCATGCTGTACTTTAAGAACCATTGATGCTGATGAATAAATTTTTAGGAAAGGATTTCTTCATGTTTTAATATATGTGATACTTTCTAGTAATTGATTACTCTCTGAAAGGCTTTGTTTGCTAATTGGGCTAGTAGAGTATGCTTTTTGAAGAAGTGAACTACTATTTAATGACTTAGAATGAAAGTTAATTCTTTTTCAACAGTTTAAGGGAGGTAAATCTTGCATATATGATTCAGATTACTGCAATTTGTAACTTTGTTTTAACATTCTGACCAATGGGACAAGATCTTCTAATTTCCAACTTGTGTTCATTTTAAGGAATTTAGCAGTAACTGTGGTCTAAGACTTTAATTTTAGTGTTAAGATTTTCAGCAATAACCATTCTTTAAAGTGTTGTTTCAATTCCATCAGTAGAGAGCTGGTTAGATAAAATGTAGTATATCTGATCAGAAGAAAACATGGAGCTATTTAAAAAAAAAAAAATGGTAGTGAGGTAGTTCTAATACAGGAAAAGTCTCCAAAATAAAGATTAACTGCAAAAAGCATGGTGTAAAAAGCTTGTATTGGATAATTCCTTTTTTTAAAAAAAATAAAGATTTATTTATACACCTACAAAGCAGAGTTAATGGCAGGGAGTACATGGAGCAGGCAGAAAGATCTTCCATTCGCTGATTCACTCCCCAAATGACCACAGTGACCAGTACTGAGCCAGCTGAAGTCAGGAGCTGGTAGCTTCTTCCAGGTCTCCCATGTGGGTGCAGGCCCCAAGCACTTGGGCCATATTCTGTTGCTTTCCCAGGCGTATTAGCAGGGCCTTAATCTGAAGTGGAGCAGCCAGGACATGAACTGGCACTCATGGGATGCCAGTGTCACAGAAGGTATCAGTTTGCTATGCCACAGCACCAGGCCTTTTGTAATTTCTTTTTTGTAAATAAATTGGATGTTTTATGTTGAATTATGCATAAAGTATTTTTTCTGGAAAAATATGTAAGATACTTGATTAGTTAAATATAAAAGAAGAGTAAGCATGCTAGGCATGAAGAAGGACTTAGTTTTTATTTTATAGAAAACTTTTTATATTATATTAATATTTTTCTAAGAGCAGATAAGTGAGTGATAAGAAAACAAACTGATTTTTATTTTTTCTTTATATTTTATATTTCATAATTTTTTAAAATCTCAATTTGCAGATTTGAGGGAATTCCAAATGTTATAATGTAAAAAAGTTAAATAACTGTTTTCTTTCTCATTTTTAACTGCATATGTTAGCTGGATTCCTTTAGTGAGACTTAAACATATTTTAAATGTTTTTAGTACAAATTTTTAAACTGAGAAGTAATTTGATTATGTTAAATCATCTTTGTCAGCTTTTGAAAATGATCATTGCAAAGTAGTTTACTGAGTGCTTTACACTGTGTTATTGTCAGAGAATTTCTGTGTAAGAGTTTAATTTTTTCCAGGGTGATGGCAGATGAGTTAACCAACTCCAGAGCCATTTTACAGCGTCAAAACCGTGAGGCACAAAGTGCTATCCAAGATCTCCTGAGTGAACGGGAACAATTCCGTCAAGAAATGACAGCTACACAGAAGTATGCCGCTTGTTTACGTTCTGAACTCTTCTGTTTTCTCCTATAATTCTTGTTCTTGTGATACTTTTATTTTTTAAGTATGTCTACACTTGATAACTTACTAAACACATACCTTGAGTATCAACTTAAACCAGATGCCCTGGGAAGAAGAATGAGAAGACTAGAAGGGGAACTGCTTCCAGACTTTTATTTGAGAGAATTAGTTACATCTCTAATAGAAGAAAGTTCTGGATCTAAAAGAGTTACAGTTGTAGTAGTTTTGTGTAGTTTATGACAGAAGCGTGTCTTTCCTGTGGAAGATCATTCTGAAGACTTACACTGTGCTAGAGCTTGGTTTTCATGTCAGTGTAGTTCAGAGTTATCAAAATGTGTAGTCTCCTATAAAAGCTTGTTGTGCTTTTATGTGATTAATATATTACAAATAAAATCAGTAAGAGTCAAACAGTAAATGATACAGGAAATTACAGGAGTTTAATAAGATACACCAAAATATCAAAACTTGTGAGAGGCATACATAGTATTTAAGAGGAAAATTTACATCTTTAATTATTATTTTTGGAAGAAAGTCCTCATTATAATTTAATCCCCCTACTTAACAACACAGAAACACATTGGACATGAAGTAAACAGAAGGAAGAAAATGATGACAGAAAAAAATATATTGAAAGCCAAAAGCAAGTTCTTTGAAAAGATAAGAAATCTACACCCATTCTAATCAGAAAAAAAGAGAGAATGATATACATTAAAGTATCAAAATGGGATAGGATATTCACTACAGACTATTTTTATATATACTACAATAATTAGGTTGAAATGGACAAACTTCTTCAAAGGCAAACTTCAAAGGTTTTTCAAGGATGGATAATCTGAATCGCCCTAACATACTAAAGCCATTGAATTTGTAGTGTAAAACCTTCCAATATATGAAATCCTGGATATAGCCTAGTTGGATTCACTGCTATAGTATACAAACAAAGATCTGAGTAAGAAGTGAAGCCAAATTTACACAAATTATTCCAGAAAAATAGATAAGAGAAAAATATCCCATTCATTTTATGAGGCTAGTATTATCTTGATGCTAAAATCAGAAAGTTGACAGTATGGAGATTCCTCAGAAATCTGAAAATACTGTATGACCAAGCCATCTCACTCCTGGGAATTTTCCAAGGTGAAATGAAATCAGCATATGAAAGTTATCTGTACCCCCAAGTTTATTGCAGCTTAATTCACAGTAGCTAAGATATGGAATCCCAAATGCCTGTCAACTGAAGATTGGATAAAAAAAAAATGTGATATATATATACACTATGGAAAACTACTCAACCATAAAAAAGAATGAAATCCTGTCTTGTAACAAAATGAAAGCAACTAGAAATCATTGTGCTTAGTAAATAAGTCAGTCCCCAAAAGACAAATGTATGATTTCCCTGATCTGTGATAACTAATAGAATACAAAAAAAGTAATGTATATGAGAGAAATTGACATCTTGAGATTTGATTATTGTTTATAGCCCTTGTCTCTACTGTTGAGGAACAGTTTTTTTTTTTTCTATTTGTTGAATTCTTTACTTAGAGGAGGGTTAAGCCTATGATTACAAAATAACCTGAAAGTCTGTCATTGAAAAAATTAAAAGAAAGAATAAGGTAGGAAGGAGGGTAGACTGGAAAGTATCACTATACCCCTAAATCTGTGTATATGAATGACATGAAATTTGTTGACTTTATATAAATTAAAAGAGCATTAAAAAAAAAAAACTGTAGACTAGTACCTGTAATGAACACATATACAAAAATCCTTAACATAATTTTAGTGGATCAGATCTAACAGTGAAAAGGATCTGTACATAGTGACCAAGTGGGTTTACTCCCAGGAATTGTAGGTTGTTTTAGCATTCAAAATTTACTTAATGTAAATTATCAAAAAAGAAAAAAAATACTTATATGAATATCCCAGTCAATGCACAAATCAAATTGGATCCTATATTACATATGAAAAGTTTAAATAGAGTACTATTTTTTGAATAATATTTAGATAACCTCATTCTACAAGAATGACAGGTGCTTGAGTAGTCTAATGTATTTTATTTTATAAAAATTCCTCATTTTTTGAACTCTGAGATAGAAAGATGAGGAAAAATACAATTTCAGAAATATTTCTTATTTATGGTAATTGATTCTTATATTTTGTCCTATTTTTAATACATAGTTTTCATGTGTGTTCTGTGCAGATTACTGGAGGAACTCTTAGTCTCCTTGCAGTGGGGAAGAGAACAAACTTACTCCCCTGGTGTGCACCCCTACAACACAGCAGAACTAGCATCAACAAATCACAGTTTGGCAAAGGCGGTAAATACTCATCTTCTGGGAAATGTTGGCATGAGCAGTCAAAAAAAGATTCTGTCCTCGGTTGAATTTTGCAGCACCCCTGCTGAGAAAATGGCTGAAAAGGTAAAATATCTTCTTTTTCATGATCTGTGTTACTTCTCAGACTGACTCTTCCTGAAGGGTGATAGTAATGGAAAGAGTTTGGCATTGAGAGTTAGGAAATATGGGAGCTAAACCTGATCGTCATGTTAATGAGCTTGTGATCTTGCAGAAAATTCTTGCCTCTTCTGAGGTTTAATCTTCTCTAAATTACTGCTCTATTCTTTTGTTGTTGTTGTTAAGATTTATTTATTTATTGGAGAGGCAGAGTTATAGAGATATGGAGAGACAGAGAAAGGTATTCCATCTGCTGGTTCACTTCCCAAATGACCACAATGGCTGGAGCAAGGCTGGTCCAAAGCCAGGAGCCAGGAGGTTGTTACAGGTTTCCACACAGGTGCAGGGACCCAAGCATTTGGGCCATCTTCTGTTGCTTTCCCAGGCCATTAACAGGGAGCTGGATTGGAAGTGGAGTAGCCGGTGCCACAAGTAGAGGCTTAACTTACAAGGCCACAGTGCCAACCCTTACTGCTCTATTATTAAAGGGAAACAATTGTAATTGTTTTGAAAGAGATCCTATATTTAGCTACTGAGTCATTGGCAGTCATTTTCTTGAGCTTGTTTTGCTATAAAAGCCAGTGTATAATTTTTAATTTAGTAAATTAAAGTTTATTTCTAAGAAGTGCTTTGCTCTGCTTCTCTATAACTCTGCCTTTCAAATAAGTAAATAAATCTTTTAAAAAACAGAAATGATATAGATGAGAGTGTACTGAATACTACAGAATCTAATAGTGTATAGTGGTATGTATAGTCTTGGGTGAAGTCAGGGACCATAGCAGGTTTGCTATCCAATACTGTGGTCTCACAGTTCTATAATGACAACCAAGTTAGCTTCCATTGAAAACTTCAAGATTGAACTACCAAGCGTTCATCCTGGACTTTCCTGTGAATGTTGGGGTTTTATAAGAACCTATGCCCTTCCCTTTTCAAACATTCTAAGTATCTGAAACATCATATTCTCCCAGCTCTTTGCTGCTCCTATGACCATTCTTCCTCAGAATTTGAGACTAGACGTTTCCATCTGCTTATTTTCCACAGCTGTCTTAGTGAACCTATTATATATGATGTTTGGGATTCCA
Source organism: Sylvilagus floridanus (assembly GCA_949820135.1). Taxonomy (NCBI): domain Eukaryota; kingdom Metazoa; phylum Chordata; class Mammalia; order Lagomorpha; family Leporidae; genus Sylvilagus; species Sylvilagus floridanus. The sequence continues at coordinate 130,799,512 of OX463225.1, forward strand.
TAAATAATGCATCTAAAACTCCAGCTGTTTCCAATATATAGTAGTTTCTCAATAGGTGGTAGCTGTCATTTTTGTTTCTATCCCCCTAATCTTGTTGATTTTGTAAATCTTATTGATTCTTTTAATTTAGCCTCAAGTTCAAACACCTAATCACTGCCTTAGACTATTGCAGCAGCTCCCTGACCAGGATCCCTGGCTTGCTTCTTTCCTGCCTCTAGACCATCCACTTTCCTACTGCCAGGGAGTTAGTTCAGAAAGCCAACACAGTCATCATAGAGCTCCAGTCTCTGTCATTGAATCTGAACTCTTACAGAATTGAAGGCTTTTTCTCCTATTTTTTCCATCTCTCCTTCTCAAGCTCATTTTTCAAGTATCCCTGCTTGCTGTTCCAGAGCCTTGACCACTTTTCACTCTACACATAAACTAGTGTATCCCATGGCTGTGTGTGGACCTTCCCTCTGCCTCGACTGCCCTCCTGGCACTCGTCCTGCTGTTCAGCCTCTGTGCCTACTTTAGGAATCAGCCTTCACTAAGTCTCATTGGTAAATCTGGATGTTCTTCTGCAGGCTTCCATTACACTTTGTACGTAGATCTACCAGAGATCTTTATCATGTTAAATTCAGTTTTCTTCATCTTTCAACCAAACTGTAAACCACTCAAGGGCTGGGTAAAATGTGTATTTTTGATTCCTCAAGATCTCACACACTCCTTTTACACATAATAGGGGCTCAGCTATTTAATGAGAGAACTAAAACTAACTTATCTTTATCCAAATTTTGTTTCTCCTCTTAGATTATTTTACTTTATTCTCTTTGTTAGAAAATTGTACCACTGCTTACTCAGTTGCTGCAAGTAGCGTTTGATATACCTGACCACTCCCTACTTCTTGAAACATTCTTTTCCAGTTGGTTTACGCAATCCTACATCTTCCTGACTTTTCTCTTCTCTCCACCCTTCACTTTCACTCTCTAACTTTGGGTACCCTCAGGACTTGGTTCAGATCCCCACATCTTCTCCCAATCCTTTATCCGCCACATTCTCTCATGTAACAAAACTGACAACCCTGCTTTCTTATTATCTCCTGACCCTTTCAGCCCCATTGCTACATGGAGCCATCATTTTATCGTTACCTTATTACAGTTACTCCCTTTCTCTATTCTTCTCTTGTGTGCTTTAATATCTACCCTTGACCCTACCCTCCATACCATATGTAGAATGATCTCTCTGAAAGTCACCCCCACATAAAAACCAATTCCCCCTCACCTTCAGATGACAATACAGAAGATTTTATATCCATACTAATACCTCATTCATCTTTTGTTGATATCCCTCAGAATTTAGATTCTCTCTAAAAAGTATTTAGAAACTTATTTTCTCTTCCACATTTATAAGCAGTGTTAAAAGTAAGTTCTTCATATTTGTCCTCTCATACCTAAGCAGTTTTGTTGAAAAAAAAAAAAGATTTCAGAAAGTAGAAATTAAATTGAAAAAGCAGAGTCTATTTAACAAATGGAGAACCTAAAATAGACTGATGGCTTTTAAATGATGTCAGAACATTCTCTAAGTAGCTGTGACTTTTTGAGTATGGTGGTTACATAAAAGAAAAAAGAAAATCTGCTTGACAACACAAGAGCTAGGGAAATGGGTGTCTCTGGAAAATTCTTTTAAGTAGTAAGCCTTATATAAGAAAGAACAGAAATCTTTTTTCTTGTTCTTCTGACAGTTTATTTTCAGTTACAGTGTCTACTTCCTTTGCATTATACCCATGCTCATCAGGTGATGATTGGGCACTGGTGCACCAGACATGTCATCCTATGACTTTTATCAGAGAATTATTTTTACACTTGATCTTAGCCAAAGGCCGAGAAGCAATATGGAGAACTATTTTTAACTCAATGGTGTTCCTCAGTTATGTCTGTCAGAAAAGGAAAAAATCAGAGCAGAAGAATTAAGAGGACATGATGTTGTAGAACCTAAGAAACAATAACATTATTAGTAGTATAAAGTGTTTTGTATAAAGTAGAAAAACAAAAAAAAGGCCATTGATTTGACAAATAAAAGTGATAAATATCTTGAAATAGCATTTCAGTAGAAGAAGGTAGATTCCTAATACCAAGCAGTTGAGTGAAAGATTTGAAAAGGGAGGCAAGGGTACTGTTTGGTTAAGGATAAAAATTTGCATTACTTTAAGTACAATTTTTTAAAAGATTGATTTATTTATTTGAACATCAGAGTTACATTAAGAGAGGGAGCGGCAGAGATCTTCCATCTCTTGACTCACTCCTCAAATGGCCACATTGGCCAGGGCTGTGCCAGGCTTAAACCATGAGTCAGGAGCTTCTTCCTGGTCTCCCACATTTGTACAGGGGCCCAAGTACTGGGCCATCTCCCACTGCTTTCCCAGGTGATTAGCAGGGAGCTGCATTAGAAGTGGAGCATCTGGGACTTGACTGGCGTACATGTGGAATACTGGTAGTGCACACAGCAGTTTAAACCCACCAGCCCCAAGTACAATAGTTTCATCCCTAGATTCTTCTGTGTTTTATTTTGTTCCACCATTATCCACAAAAGAACATTAATGTTTTGATTTTTTTAAAAAAAATGGTTAACCTAGGTAATATACTAACTGGACATCATTACTAAGTTCAGAGCTTTTAGAGAAAAGGAGATGTCCTCTCATCATGCAGACATTACTCTTCTGGTGATTACATATTCATGAAATGGAACTCTATAGATAATTATCCATCAGTTAAACTAAGGGCTTATGTAGTTGATACTGTATTCATCAAACCTTACCTTTTATTTTTCTTAGGTTCTACACATTTTGGATCCAGTTACTTGTACAGAAAGCACTTCTGATAATCCATTTGCTGAGTCTTCACCAACAACCTTACTTGCCACAAAGAAAAATATTGGAAGATATCATCCCTATACCAGATATGAAAATATAACTTTCAATTGCTGCAATCACTGCCAGGGAGACCTTATTGCCCTTTAACATCCAGTGTTGAAGGCGTGGTGCAGGCACTGGCTTATTACCCAGCAGTTATCATCTGGGAGCTGGGGTTCTTCTAATGCTAGAAGTACTATCACTTACTACTTACATTATTCCCAAAGATACTCCATGCATTGGATTCCAGACTACCCTTTCTTAATAAATATCTCAGGGTAAGGAAAAAATGGAACTGTGTAGATATATTTGAAGTAGAATATACTTTCCAGACAACACAGTGCTATTCCTAGAGGACAGTAAAAGAAAAATATTCGGTAGATTTCTTTTAGGCTCTAAATTATTTTTTAATTTAATTAATTTATTTGAAAGGCAGAGAGAGGGAGACAGAGAGATACAGAGACAGGGAAAGAAAAAGAGACAGCTTCCATGCACTGATTCACTCCCCAGATTTCAACAATGGCTGGGGCTGAGCCAGGGCTAAAACTGAGAGATGAGAATCCCATCCAGGTCTCCCACACAGGTGGCAGCAACCCAATTACTTGAGTCTTCACCACTGCTTCCTGTGGTCTGCATTAGCAGGACATTGGAATCAGGAGCTAGAGCTGAAACTCAAACCCAGGTACTCTGATGTGGAACATGAGTATCTTAACTACAAGGCCAAATGCCCTCTCCCAGGGCCTTAAGTTATTATTTATCTTTTGGTTATCTTATATGAGAAAGTTTAGCTTTGGTGCACAAAAACAAAGATAGCAAAACTACAATCATGGGTCAAATGTAGCCATACCCATTCATGAGCTGTTCTCTATGCCACTTTTATACATTACCAAAGTTGAGCAGATTCAGGAGGGCTTGTATGGCCTGCAAACACTGAAATATTTACTATCTGGTCCTTAATAGAAAAAAATTTTCTGATCCCAATTATAAAGTAATAATAACAGGATGAATGGGAGAGGCCATTTCTTTTCCTTTTATGATAATTTTTTGGGAAATACTATTGGTGAAGGGCGTACTATTTTAAAAATAAGCGCTATATATTAGAAAAATAAAAATATTTTGGAGCCAAATTAACAAGTACTTCAACAAAACATGTTTTTGTGTTAGTCTTATGCAGGGGATTCCATATTCTGAATGCATGTAATTTGACATTTGTAAAATAAATATTCTTTTGACTCATTTTGACAAATACAACACAAAGGAATATCCAACTTTGTATTTATAAAACATGGTGAAGCTAGAACCATTTTAGAACATTTTCTAAGAAAAAATACAACCCATCAAATACATATTACTGTGTGTTTATAATGAATCATCATTAAATGCCTTTTATATTAGCTTTGAAAAATTCAAAAAAATTATACCAAATTTTACAAATCAGTTACAGAAGTACCTAACAACAGAGAAATCTTGAAAAGATAAATCTAGACAAGTAATATATTTTAAATATGTCAACTTAATTATTTCCTTTTTGTCTTACTCATCAGAATTATATTTATAGTTTCATGTGGCAGTGTATTTCACTACCTTTTTTTTTTTTTTAAGCCTTGTTTTATTTATTTGAAAGACAGAGTTACAGATAGGTAGAGACAGCAGAGAGAGTCTTCCATTCACTGGTTCACTCCCCAGACGGCTGCAACGGCCAGAGCTGCACCGATCCAGAGCCAGGAGCCAGAAGCTTCTTCTGGGTCTCCCATATGGGTGCAGGGATCCAAGGACTTGGGCCATCTACTGCTTTCCCAGGCCATAGCACAGAGCTGGATTGGGAAAAGAGCAGTTGGGACACGAACCAGTGCTCATATGGGATGCCAGCACTTCAGGTTAGGGCTTTAACCCACTGTGCCATAGTGCCAGCCCCTCACTACCTTTTCTTTTACGGATAGTCCCCTTTGTAAGAAAAGACTTATGATTTATTTTGAAAGTCAGTGTGACAGCCAGGGAAAGACACTTGTCTTCTGTCTGCTGGTTCACTCACAGCTAAAAGCCAGGAGTTAACAACAACACCATTTGAATCTCCCACGGCAGGGGCCCAAGCACTTGAGCCATCGTTTTCTGCCTCCCAGGTACAGCAGCAGGAAACCAAGTTGCAAGTGGAGTAGCTGGGATTTGAACCAGCACTCCAGTATGGATGCCAGCATCCCAAGTGGCAGAGTAACCACTGCACCATAATGCTCACCCACAAGTGAATATCCTTTTTTTCCTCAGAAAGATGTGCTTTGATTCCAATCTTTATCTTGCTCAGCCTGTTTGCTTTCGATTCTTTAGCCTTTTCCTTTAGGTTTATTTAGTACAAATCTCTTAGAAGAAAATATAAGGGGAAAACTTCATGACATTGGATTTAGCAGTGATTTCTTGGATGTGACACCAGAAGCACATACATTGAACTTCATCAAGATTTAAAACTTCTCTGTAACAAAGGACACAGTAAAAAAGATAAGCAACAGAATGAGATAAAGTACTCACAACTCATATTTCTGGTAAGGATCTCATGTCCAGAATATACTAAGAACAACTCAACAGAGAACTATATAACCCATTAAAAAGCGGGCAAAGAATTTGAATAGATATTTACCAAAGAAGATATGCAAAAAGCCAACAAGCACTTCAGACGATGCTCAGTTTCATTAATCATTAAAGAAATACCAATCAATAACAATTCATTTCCAACTATCATCAAAAAAGAACACAAGTATTTTCAAGGATGTGGAGAAATTAGAATCTGTGCATTTCTAGTCGTATTATAAAAATGCTATAAGCAGTTATTCAAAACAACATGGAAGTTCCTCAAAAAATCAATAAACATGCAATTACCATATGGTATTCCACTTGTAGGCAGATACTCAAAAGAATTGAAAGCAGAGATGAATAGGTATTTCTACCCAGTGTTCATAGCAGCATTACTCATGATAGCCAAAAGGTGGATATAATCCGATGAATGGATAAACAGAGTATGGTATTTACATGCAAAGGAGTAGTGTTCCACTTACAAGGAACGAAATGTTAAAACAAGCACAATGTAGGTTTATAAAACATGGTAAATGAAATACAAAAGAACAATTATTTTATGATTCTATTTAAACAAGTCACGTAGAAGAGTGAAAGAACAGTGGCTATCCGGGACCAGGGAGAGCAGAAAGGGAAGGGGTTTTGTTTGTTATTTTAATGGGTAGAGTTTCAGTTTGGGATGATGAAAAAGAGATGGACAGTGGTGATGGCTTTACAACAAGGTCAAAATAGTAAATGCCACTGACATCTCTAAAATAGTAAATTTTATGTTACATTACCACAAAAAAGCCCTTTAAAATAGTGTATAAGCAGTCATAACTCAGTATCCATGGGAGATTGATGGCAGGACAGTTCCCACATCCTGGATACCAAAATCTTTTACATAAAATGGTGAGGTATTTGCTTTTAACCCCACATGTTCTCCCATATACTTTAAGTCATTTCTAGATAACATAATACCTAAGTTCATGCAAATATGTAGTATGAAAAATCCAAGGATTTCAAAATTTGTCTACCAAAATAAATATATTAATCCATTTCCATGAGTTTCTGAATTATTATTTTCAGTAAAAGTGCTTTGTAGATGGTTGTTATACTATATTGTTGCAGGTGTTAGGAACTTTTCCTGCCAAGGGTCATTTGGATATTTCAGGCAGTACAAAATTATCAGTTTGGAAATTAGCCTGTTATAGATTGAATGAATTTTGAGTCCCTCTTCCTGCAGTTGCCTTGGAAGGGCCAGACCAAATGATTTCCCAAGCATTTATAACCAGTGAGCAGTGAGCCCCACCCTTGGAAGGAACAATGACAAAGAAAAAGTTTAGACATGTTTGGACAGATAAATTTTTCCAAATGACTTTGACCCATAGTTGATTGAGTCTGTACATGCAGAACCCCCAAATACAGAGGACCAATTTTATACTCTTGTAACTACAAACTAGTCGCACATTCATAACTGTTGGTTTAGGAGTGCCAATTATAAGTGTATCAATGCTAGCGGAAGGAAGGAAATGAAGAGTAGATAGAGGTAAAATAGAGATTAAAAAAAAGCAGTGGAGGGAATTAATGAAATCAGAAGTTGATTCTTTGAAAAAGATCCACTAAATTAAACCAGGCTGACAAAGAAAAGAAGGAAACAAATAGTTAAATCAGAAATGATAATGGAAGTCATTATTATCAACTTTAAATAAAAAAGAAATACCAGTATACCTACATGAATGGACAAATCCCTAGAAAGACAAATTACTAAAGCTGACACAAAAAGAAATAAAAAAAATCTGAGTAGACCTATAATAAGTGATTAAGTCAATAATCAACCTCCCAACACCACGAATGAATCCTAATGTGAACTATGAATCCTAATGTGAATTGCATCGATGTGAATAGATGAATTACAACAAAAGTACCATTTTGGTGCAGGATATTGAGAGTTAGGCTGGTTTATTCTCTATAAAATAGTTTACTCAAAGAAAAAAAAACTTCCAAAAAGAAAAGTCCAAGACTGGATCATTTCACTGATGAATTCTACCAGTCATTTAAAGAATAACCAGGGGCTGAACTTCATGAATATGTATGTGAAAGATTTTATACACTGAAAACAATTCCATCTATAATAGTAGCCAAAAGAAAAAAATACACCTGTACAATAACCAAGTACATGAAAGATTTTCACAGTGAAAACTACTAAATATTATTGCACTAAAAGAAAAGATCTCTTATGTTCATGTACTAGAAGATGATAAGATGACAATACTACCCAAAGCAATCTACTTATTCACTGTAAGCACTAACAAAATACCAACAAAGGGTGAATGTTTGGTAGAGTGGCTAAGACACTGCTTGGGGTGCCCACATCCATAACAGAGGGCCTGGGTTCAAGTCCCAAATCTGCTGTCTATTCCAGCCTTATGCTAATGTGGTCTGGAAGTCAGCAGGTAGTAGTCCAAATATTTACATCTCACATAGAAGATTTCTTGACTCCTGGATTTGGTTTGGCCAAGTCCTAGCTGTTTGGGACATTTGGAGAGTGAATCATTGCCTGGAAGTTCTCTGTGTCCCTGCCTTTTAAATAAGTAAACTAAATTTTCAAAAAAATTTAACTCAATAGCTCATTTTTATGTTTTACAAAAAATTAGAAAGCTGATCATCAAACTTGTATAGAATTGCAAAGGCCCTGAAATGCCAAAACAATATTGAGAAAACAAAATCGGAGGACTCAGCACTTCCTTTTTTTTTTTTTTTTTTTTTTTTTTTTTTGACAGGCAGAGTAGACAGTGAGAGAGAGAGACAGAGAGAAAGGTCTTCCTTTTCTGTTGGTTCATCCCCCAGTGGCCGCTGCGGCCGGCACACTGCCGCCAGTGCACCGCACTGATCCAAAGCCAGGAGCCAGGTGCTTCCTCCTGGTCTCCCATGCAGGTGCAGGGCCCAAGGACCTGGGTCATCCTCCACTGCCCTCCTGGGCCACAGCAGAGAGCTGGACTGGAAGAGGAGCAACCGGGACAGAATCCGGTGCCCCGACTGGGACTACAACCCAGTGTGCTGGCACCACAGGCAGAGGATTAGCCTATTGAGCCACGGCGCCAGCCAGCACTTCCCAATTTTAAGACTGTAGAGCTGTACTGATCTCAAACAGGTGCAGTGCTCTAAGCAGTGTGGCAAAAGAGTGTCAATCATTTTATATATTGTAGTGTTGAGAACTGAACCTATACATCTGTGACCATCTATTGATTTTCAGCAAGTATACCAAGGTCATTCAATGGAGGTAAAATTGTCTCCAACAAATGCTGCAGCTGGATATCCATGTGCAAAGCAATGATGTTAAGCCTCTATAATGAAATACATGAAGTGGACTAACTTACAAAGAAAAGAAGTTTGCTTTGTTTCGAAGCCTTGGTCCAAGGTCAATAGCTCACATCTGAAGATGGCTTTTCTGCTGGCATAGTCTCAAGGAGGTGGATTCAGGACATCACATAGTACGAGAGAAGCAGTGCATCCTTTTGAGTATATCCTCTGATATCTCTTTTTATATAGCCACCAGGATTCCACTTTGATGACTTTAGCTAATGATAATCACAGCCCAAAGGCTCCACCTCTTAACACCTCACAATGAGTACACCTCAATAAGAAGTAAACCAATCCATGAAGCTATGGGACTACATTCTTGAACTATATACAAACCATGGCACTGAGGATTTGGAGAAATTATGACTTTCATGCATTGGTGGTAAAATTTTAACCTGGTATGACCAGTGTGAAAAACTGACAATTTCTCAAATAATTTACTATGGAATTGCCATATTACCCAGCAATTTCACTCGTGTGTGTATGTAGCCAAGAGAACAGAAAACAAGTACTCAAATATGTGTATGTGATTGTTCATAGAGCAGTATGCACTGTAGCCAAAGTAGGAAAGGGCCCAAATGTCCATCAGCTGATGAAAAAATAAACAAAATGTGGCATATATACTGCACATACACAGGTTAGATTTTTCTGTAAAAAGGAATGAAGTACAACATGAATCAACTCCAAAATATGCTAAGTGAAAGAAGTCAGACAAAAGGTCACAGTTTGTATTATTTCATTTCTGTGAAATGTCCAAAATAAACCAACTCATTGAGATAAAAAGAATCTAATGTTTTCCAGAGACTGGGGAGAAAAAGAATTAAAAAGTGATTGTTGGCTGGCACCGTGGCTCAACAGGCTAATCCTCCATCTTGCGGCACTGGCACACTGGGTGCTAGTCCCGGTCAGGGCACCGGATTCTGTCCCAGTTGCCCCTCTTCCAGGCCAGCCCTCTGCTGTGGCCCAGGAGTGCAGTGAAGGATGGCCCAAGTGCTTGGGCCCTGCACCCCATGGGAGACCAGGGGAAGCACCTGGCTCCTGCCTTTGGATCAGCGCGGTGCACCGGCCTTAGCGGGCCAGCCGCGGCGGCCATTGGAGGGTGAACCAACGGCCAAGGAAGACCTTTCTCTCTGTCTCTCTCTCTCACTGTCCACTCTGCCTGTCAAAAAATAAAAATAAAAAAATAAATAAAAAATGATTGTTATCAGCTATGAGGTTCTCTTTTGGGATAATGTAAATGCCTAAATGCCGCCAAATTGTACTTTAAAATGGTTAATTTTAAATTAGGTGAATTTCATCTCAATAAAAAAAATTAAGGGAAGGAATTTTGGGACATTAAAGCAAGATTTCCAATTCTCTGTCATTTCTTCCAGCTATCCTACTACATTAAAATATTTTATATCTTGGCTGGCGCACCGGCTCACTAGGCTAATCCTCCGCCTGCAGCACCGGCATCCCGGGTTCTAGTCCCAGTTGGGGTGCCGGTTCTGTCCTGGTTGCTCCTCTTCCAGTCTAGCTCTCTGCTGTGGCCCGGGAGTGCAGTGGAGGATGGCCCAGATCCTTGGGCCCTGCACCCGCATGGGAGACCAGGAGGAAGCACCTGGCTCCTGGCTTCGGATCGGCGTAATGCTCTGGCTGCAACACACCAGCCGTAGTAGCCACTTGGGGGATGAACCAATGGAAAAAGGAAGACCTTTCTCTCTGTGTCTCTCTCTCTCTCACTGTCTAACTCTTCCTGTCTAAAAAATAAAATAAAATAAAATAAAATATAAAAAATATTTTATATCCTGTCAAACATTTCAAAATCTGAATTCATTGTCCATTCTAATAGTTTACTTCATCCAGCTCCCAAAGTTTGCCTAGACTGGATTTTTCCCACCTCTATCTTTTTTGTAAAGTTTTTTTTATTTGAAAACCAAAGTTAGAGAGAGAGGGAGACACAGACAGAGAGAGAAATCCTCATCTGCTGGTTCATTCCCCAAATAGCCACAATGGCGGGAGCTGGGCCAGTCCAAAGCAAGGAGCCAGGAGCTTCATCCAGGACTCCTGTCTGGATGCAGGGGCAATCCTCTCTGCATTCCCAGTCACATTAGCAGGGAGCTGGATCTGAAGTGGATTAGCCAGGACACAAGCTGGCACCCACATAGGTTGCTGGTGCCTCAAGCGGTGGCTTTACCCACTATGCCACAACACTGGCCCCTCTGTTTTGTTTTTTAAAGATTTATTGATTCATTTTGAAAGTCTGAATTACAAAGTGTGAGGGAGAGACAGAAATCTACCATATGCAGGTTCCCTGCCCGTATCTCTGCAAAAGCTGGTGTGGCTAGGCCAAAACCTGGAGCCAAGAGCTATATCTGCGTCCCCCATGTGTATGCCAGGGGGGCAAGCACTTGGGCCATCTTCTGCTGCTTTTCCCAAGCCATTAGAAGAGCTGGATCAGAAGTGGAGCAGCCAGAATAGAAACCAGCACCCATGTGGGATGCTGCTATCACAGGCAGTGGCTTTACCCGCTACGCCAAAATGCTGGGCCCCTACCACCTCTTTCTAAGTCCAAAACATTTCCTCACAAAGTTCAGTGAAACAAAATTCACTTCACATAAAGGCAGATGGGGACCTTAAACTGTTTCATACATATTTTTACTTGTCAGTCAAGTATTTGAATTTTGTAGCCCCTCTGTGCTCAGTTCTGTGGTCTTCAGCACTTTCTGAAATCATATAGCTGTGAATAAATGCTCAGTACTACAGTAAGTGTGTGTCACATGTATTTCACTATTAAATTGGCCCTTATCCACAAGGATAACTGAAAATATAAGACCAGTTATAGTAAGATGTTAAATTGCCTAGTGCATGCTCAAAGTGCTATAAGACACTGAGAAAGCATGACTAGTTCTCTGTGTTTTCTAACTTAAGGTCAAGTGATTAAACCAAAAATACTGAGTTGATAAGAGCCTTCTCATCTTACACTGTAACAGAACTCTCACAGTGACCGCATCCTCCATCACACTGTTTATCTTTGACCTCCACCCACACTGCATGCTGCTTGGTATCACAAAGGGAGTATTCCTACATACACTGGATTCCTGTATAATCTTGAATATTTCATATTTTTTCTACCAAGGTAGTTAAGCTTTTTTCTTAAAGATTTATTTTATTTATTTGAAAGACAGAGTTATATTATAGAGAGATGTAGAGACAGAGAGAGAGGTCTTCCATCCATTGGTTCACTTCCCAGATGGTTGCAACGGTCAAAACTGAGCCGATCCGAAGCCAGGAGCCTGGAGCTTCCTCCAGGTCTCCCACATGGGTGCAGGGGCCCAAGGACTTGGGCCATGTTCTACTGCTATCCAGGCCATAGCAGAGAGCTGGGCTGGAAGAGGAGGAGCTGGGACTAGAACCGGCACCCATATGGGATGCCTAAGCTTTCCTGCCAGGTCTTTAACCCACTGCGCCACAGCGCCGGCCCTGGTAGTTAAGCTTTATAATACAACTAAGACAAAGTATCCTGCAACCCTACAGATCAGAGTCCATGTAAATGCACTGCTTACACCTATAGTCATATTCTAGTTTCTGCTAGTGCAAACCAAGACTAATAGTGTAGCCATAAGATTATATTATTTATGCAAACTGTTTACAGTCATACCAGGCACATTATGAACTCTCAATAAAACTTGGCTAATTTTATAATATACCTAAAATAGGAATATGCATAACTGTTTTCCTCTCTCTGTCTCTTTCTCTCCTACTCCTCTCTCTCTCTATGTCACTTTCTTTCTCATACTAAAAGATAGAATTAGGCCTATGCTGTTGGTTAACTTGCCACATCCAAGGTGACATAAATAGAACTTTGTATAAGGCTTTGAACCAGGCTTCTTTAACAAGTCACTCCTCTTGCAGTATGAAATATTCTGTTGCAATGTCTCTAAGCGATAATAGGAACTACGAATAGAAATCTGTCCCTTTGTCATGTTCTCTCCAGGTAGAAATCTAAATACAACAATTTAGAAGTAGAAGAGCAGAGAGCTCATTTGTTATTCAGTTGGTTGCACAGACTGAGAGATGGTACAGTATATTCCAACACTGTAAGAGATGTTTGGCTTTGTTTTAGAGTTTTTTTTTTTTTTTTGAACAGGCAGAGTGGACAGTGAGAGAGAGAGAGACAGAGAGAAAGGTATTCCTTTTGCCATTGGTTCACCCTCCAATGGCCGCCGCAGCCGGCGCGCTGCAGCCGGCGCACTGCGTTGATCCAAAGGCAGGAGCCAGGTGCTTCTCCTGGTCTCCCATGGGGTGCAGGGCCCAAGCACTTGGGCCATCCTCCACTGCACTCCCGGGCCACAGCAGAGAGCTGGCCTGGAAGAGGGGCAACCAGGACAGAATCCGGTGCCCCGACCAGGACTAGAACCCGGTGTGCCGGCGCTGCAAGGCGGAGGATTAGCCTAGTGAGCCGCGGCGCCATCCGAGTTTTTTTTAAAACCATAAACTTATTGTTGACACCAAAAGATAAATATCATTTTTTTTTTCACTTGAAAGCTGTTAGTTCATTGGCCCACAGGGGAGACATTTATTGGTCCCGGGTCCCTCACTTGACTCTCTGTAGGTGGCGAAAGCTCTTCAGAGTTTTCTCTACAGCATCATCCCTGGTGACCAGGGGCCGAGAGCCCACGGCCTTTTTGGCTTTCTCACAGCTGTAGATTTCTCAAAGTGTTTCTCCCATGGTTTCTGCTACTAGATTCATAGTTTCAGGTATTACATTTAGGTCTTTGATATACTTTATAGAGGAATGTTTGTATAGAATGAGAGATAGGGAGGAGTTATCTATTTGCAAGTAAATTGAGCATATAATTCAGACAGCTCTTACGTGTTCCCTGTCTCCAGAACAAAATTTCTATGACTATTAGTATCCCTAATGGTACTTTTGTTATGATAGAGAGCCAATATAGATAGTGGAGTCAATAGTTTACTTCAGGATTCATTCTTTAAATTATACTGTTCTATGAGTTTTCAGAAGTGAATAATGTCCTGAGCCTCCAAGACATGAATCCCCAACTTGCCCTTGCTTATTAAAAAATACAGTTGTTGCATCCCAACAGCTCCAAAAGTCTTGAATCATTTGATCATCAAATCTAAAGTCTAAACTCCAAATCTCATCTAAGTATCATGTAAATCATGTATGAGAAAGACTTGAAGCATTCATCCTGAAGCAAAAATTCCTTTCAGTTAAGAGTCTGTGAAACCAATTTATGCACTTTCAAAATGCAGAACAGGACAGGCATAGGATAGATATTGCCAATCCAAAAGGGAGGAATCAGAGGGAAGAAAGGGATTTTGGGTCCAGACAGAGCAATATTCATTAGATCTTAAGACTCAGGAACAGTCGTCTGTGGTTCAGTACTCAGAGCTCCCTAGCATGGCAGCATCAACCCCAACACTTCAGGTGCCCCTGCTGCTGTTCAAAATAGTTGGTCCAAGGCTTCCATGTGTGGCCATCTGGACTGTTAGAACAGATCTTTAATGATCTCCGAGTCACTGTCAGGGTCACTTTTCTCCCTTCTTGAACAAAATTGCATATCCACTGCTGAATAACTTCATTGCTCTGTTCCTTCCATTTCAAGAAGTCTTGCAGCCTTTCTTCATTTAAACCCATCTCTTTCCCCCTCAGTTTAAACCACAGTGTTTTTGCTCATGAAAACCCATAAGCTCTTTATCAAGTGATAATCTGTCCACCTCCAGAAGAATTGTTCTGTTTCTAGTTTTAGGACAACCCTTCGCTCCCTCTGGCTTCTCCTATAGGCCTCCTTTTGGGGATGGCTTGGAAACTATGGTTTCTGTTCCTTCTGATACTTCCCTTCAGTGTTCTCCACTCACCTGGCTGGGGGATGAGCTGCCAGAGATAGAAAATCAAGAAGTCACACAAGATTCATAGGATGAACGTTGTTTCACTTACTTGATTCTTCTGACTTTTACCCGATTTAGTTACATCAGAATTTCAAGGCTGTCGCTGTGGCTCAATAGGCTAATCATCCGCCTGCAGTGCCGGCACCCTGGGTTCTAGTCCCAGTTGGGGCGCCGGATTCTGTCCCAGTTGCTCTTATTCCAGTTCAGCTCTCTGCTATGGCACAGGAGTGCAGTGGAGGATGGCCCAAGTCCTTGGGAAGCACCTGGCTCCTGGCTTTGGATTGGCGCAGTGCGCCAGCTGCAGCGGCCATTGGGGGTGAACCAACAGAAAAAGGAAGACCTTTCTTTCTGTCTCTCTCTCTCACTGTCCACTCTGCCTGTCAAAAAAAAAAAAAAGAATTTCAAGTTGCTGGGTCAAGGCATCCATACTAGAGCAACAAAGTGTAGGGGAGAGACAGGAAGAGAGAGAGACAGACAGACAGACAGATCTTCCCTCTATGGATTCACTCCCAAAATGCCTGCAACAGCCAGGATTGAACCAGATCAGGTGTTGCGATATGGACAATCTTCAAAGTCTGGCTCCGTCTTGCTCAAGAATTCTTTCTTCAATTAACTTCTCTCCTTTTGAGTTTTACTAGAAGTAGTCAGAAGAAGTCAAACTTCTTCAGTGCCTTTCTTAGAAACTGCCTGCACTAGGGGCTGGCATTATAGTGTAGCAGGTTAAGTTGCTGCTGGTGATGACGGTATCCCATATCTGAGTGTTGGTGTGAATCCTGGCTACTCTGCTTCTAGTCCAGTGTTCCTGCTGATGTGCCTGGGAAGGTAGCAAATGATGGCCCAAGCACTTGGGCTCCTGACACCCATGTGGGAAACCAACATGGAATTTCTGGCTCTTGGCTTTAGTATGGCCTAGTTGTAGTTGTTTGCAGCCTTTTGGGGAGTGAACCAGCATCCTTGCTCTTTCCTTCTCATGCTCTGTCTCTGTCTCTGCTGATCTGCTTTTCAAATAAATAAGTAAATAAATAAATAAAGTTTTTTTTAAAAAAAAGAAATTGCCTCCGTTGCGTGTCCAGTATCATTGCTTGCAGGTTATATGATTCACAAAACATTAGACAACAATTCAGCTGAATTGGTTGGCATTCAGTAACAAGATTCACCTTTTCTCCGGTTTTTAATAAGATGTTCTTCATTTCCACCAGAGACCTCACCAGAATCACATCCACAGTTTAGTCTATACCTTGAAATCTTCCAGCTTTTACCTGTGGCGCAATTCCAAAGCTGTTTCTATGCATGTAGGAATTCATTAGACCCAAACCCTACTTATCAAGACCACAATCTCTGTCAGCCAAGATCCTGCAAGACCTTTTGGAACATGGACATTATCCACTAAGACCTGTGGGTGATTTGTTCCAGGACCATTTGTAGACACCAAAAACAAGAATGCTCAAGGATAGTCTCTTTCTGAAGTAGAATTGGAAAAACTTCATATCCATATGCAAAGGAAGGTAATTGAATCTTACCTCTTACCATATCCAAAAATCAACTCACAATGAATTAGAATCATTAACTAAAGACTTGAAACTCTGAAAATACTGGAAGATGACAGAGCAAAATGTTCTTGATGTTAGTCTTGCATTTTTTTTAATATAGCAGGAACACCATATACAACAAGGCAAAAAGAGGCCAGTAGGATTGTATTGAATTCAAGTTCTCCTGCACAGGAAGCAAAACATTCAATTGAATTAAGAGACATTCTACAGGTTGGAAGAATGTATTTGCAAGCAACCAATTGTCAGGAATATCAGATAAGTGGTATTAATATCTAAAATACACACGAAAATCAATTCAACAGCAAGAAAATAAATGACCCAATTATAGAATGTATAAATGATCTGAATAACCATTCTTTAAAAAATACAATGGTCAAAGACATACGTTAAAAGTGCCAAGTATTTCTAATCATCAACAAAATGCGAATTAAGTCCATGTGAGATATTTCTTCACACCTGCTAGAATGGCTTTTATTAAATAGATTAAAGATAAGTGTTGGTGAGGCTGAGGAGAAAAGGAAATCCTTATACATTGTGGTTGGGAATGTAAATTAATACAGCCATTGTGGAAACTAATACATTGACTCATCAAGGTGCTATAAACAGGGAGTTCTGTTGAGAGAGAGAGATTCTAATTACACCAATGGCTAACATCTGACTTTTGCAGGAAGTAGCAACATTCTTGGGACATGTCTATGCTGATTGCTGAGATTCTACTAGATCCATAGTCCTTATAACTCTGAGATGCTTATCAGAGAAACTTTTTTTTTTTTGAGAGAGAGAGTGAGACAGAGGGAAAGGTCTTCCTTTTCTGTTGGTTCACTCCCCAAATGGCCACTACGGCCGGCACGCTGTGCCGATCTGAAGACAGCAGCCAGGTGCTTATTCTTGGTTTCCCGTGTAGGTCATCCTCCACTGCCTTCCAGGGCCACGGTAGAGAGCTGGACTGGAATTGGAGCACCTGGGACAGAATCCGGTGCCCCAACTGGGACTAGAGCCTGGGGTGCCGGCACCACAGGTGGAGGATTGGCCTAGTGAGCCACAGCACCGGCCAAGAGAAATTTTTAAAAGATACTGGTGTCTAGGGGTGAGCTTTGTGGTGCAGCAGGTTAAGCTGCTGCTTGGCAAACCCACATGTCATTAACAGAGTCCCTGGGAGGTAGTCTTGCTTTCACTTCTGGTCCAGCTTCCTGCTACTGCACCTGGCAAATGGCAGATATGGCACAGGCACTCGAGTTTCCACTACCTATGTGGGGAACTCAGATGGAGTTCCTGGCTTCTACACCTGATCTGGTTCAATCCTGGCTGTTGCAGGCATTTTGGGAGTGAATCCATAGAGGGAAGATCTGTCTGTCTGTCTGTCTCTCTCTCTTCCTGTCTCTCCCCTACACTTTGTTGCTCTAGTATGGATGCCTTGACCCAGCAACTTGAAATTCTTTTTTTTTTTTTTTTGACAGGCAGAGTGGACAGTGAGAGAGAGAGACAGAAAGAAAGGTCTTCCTTTTTCTGTTGGTTCACCCCCAATGGCCGCTGCAGCCGGCGCACTGCGCCAATCCAAAGCCAGGAGCCAGGTGCTTCCCAAGGACTTGGGCCATCCTCCACTGCACTCCTGTGCCATAGCAGAGAGCTGAACTGGAATAAGAGCAACTGGGACAGAATCCGGCGCCCCAACTGGGACTAGAACCCAGGGTGCCGGCACTGCAGGCGGATGATTAGCCTATTGAGCCACAGCGACAGCCTTGAAATTCTGATGTAACTAAATCGGGTAAAAGTCAGAAGAATCAAGTAAGTGAAACAACGTTCATCCTATGAATCTTGTGTGACTTCTTGATTTTCTATCTCTGGCAGCTCATCCCCCAGCCAGGTGAGTGGAGAACACTGAAGGGAAGTATCAGAAGGAACAGAAACCATAGTTTCCAAGCCATCCCCAAAAGGAGGCCTATAGGAGAAGCCAGAGGGAGCGAAGGGTTGTCCTAAAACTAGAAACAGAACAATTCTTCCCTTTCTGGGGAATACTGTGGCTCCTATGGGTACAGGCAGGAGCGTAGCAGGGGCTCAATGCACTGTGTGGGTAATGGGTTGAAGAGGAAGGAGGCAGAATGACCTGTAAGGACCAATCATGGCCCACAGCATGCCCAGAGGAATGCATGAGTAAAAGACCATTCAAGCCTTTGGTATACATTTTACAGAAATTAGCATGAAAGGACCAAGTGAATATAGGATCTTGAATCACAGACCCTTAGAGGGTCTAATTGTAACTTCAGTGTTTGCTGTCTCAATATTGTACCATGATATGAATATTTTTAACTTACTTTCCTTGCTATCAAATACCTGCCCCTATGTAAATATCATGGTCAGGAAGAAGATATGCATGTCAATATGAATTAAGCAGCAAATATCTATGACTGATTAGCTCAAATTTGCCAACAGACTAGCAGGTTAAAATAATTGGGGGGAATTAATAAAAGGGGAAAATAAAAGTAGAAAGGCACAAGTGAAACAGGGAACATTATTAATAGAGCTATTTGTGGTTGGCTAAATAGCTGAAATTGGTATATTTGGTACTTTCTGTTTCAGCCGGGATTTGGTGTCTTGGACAAATAACATTGAATACATTGGCTATGTCTATGTCTGTCTCAGTGTGAGAATAGAAGATTATGAAGGAATTGTTCCCAGAGAACTGAGATCATATCAAGGGAATTGATTTGCTTGGCTTGACTGAGATGGGGGTAAAATCTCCCTGTTCTGGCAGATCATAATCTCAATATCTGTACAGTTAAATAATAATTTTCCCTAGAGATTCTTAGTTAGTAGCACAACTACTTTCCATGAGGCAAACTGCGGTAGTCAACTGTCTTTGATTAAAATACCTTCTTTAAATAAAATACCCAGTTTTCCAGTTATTTACAGGATTTTTTTTTTTTTGACAGGCAGAGTGGACAGTGAGAGAGACAGAGAGAAAGGTCTTCCTTTGCCGTTGGTTCACCCTCCAATGGCCGCCGCGGACGGCGCGCTGCGGCCGGCGCACCGCGCTCATCCGATGGCAGGAGCCAGGTGCTAGGTGCTTTTTCCTGGTCTCCCATGCAGGTGCAGGGCCCAAGCACTCGGGCCATCCTCCACTGCACTCCCGGGCCACAGCAGAGGACTGGCCTGGAAGAAGGGCAACCGGGACAGAATCCGGCGCCCTGACCGGGACTAGAACCCGGTGCGCCGGCGCCGCAAGGCGGAGGTATTTACAGGATTTTAAACATGGGGTTAGATCAAATCGATGGGATCTACCAGCATTGGAATAGAAAAGCAGAAACATTGGCTATTCCTGGCGCCTGTAATTAACAAAGCTAATTGCATCTAGGAATAATAACAGTGACCTATGGTCAAAAATTCCCAAATGAACACTTAGCTAACTCAATTCAACTTCCAAAATATAGAAACCTCGGGAGCATGGTTGACAGAGATGTAGATACAGATGGATACAGATGCTTTTGCCTTGAGCAGGAATGGACATCTTAGGAAAGGTTTGGGGAATGAATCTTTTTTTTAAAAAGGGATTTATTTATTTGGAGAGCAGAATTACAGAGAGAAAGTGAGAGGGAGAGAGAGAGATCGTTGATCTGCTGGTTCACTCCCCAAATGGATGCAATGACCAGGACTGGGCCAGGCCGAAGCCAGGACCAAGGAACTTCATTCATGTTTTCAACATGGGTGGCAGGGGTGCAAGTACTTGGGCTATCTTCAACTGCTTCCCCAGACACATTCGCAGAGAGCTGGATCAGAAGTAGAGCATCCGGGACGTGAACCAGCACCTATATGGGATGCTGACATCCAGGCAGCAGCTTAAACCACTATGCCACAATGCCAGCCCCTGAGGATTGGCTCTGAAAAGCAGCACTGACAGTAGCAACAGTCTTACTCCTATGATTCCAACTAAGTGCTGTGCCAGACACCACCTGGTCACATGCTGCATAGGTTGGTGTACAATTGTCACAGCAGTTTCTATTGAATTAGGTGAATGAGTCACATGGTGAAAGGAGAATAACAGAGTAGAAGTGAAGCAATGATCAGTAATCAACCACATCTCTGTGCTTCCACCTCAGTTCAGGAGTTTATTCAAAAACCATTTGTGCTTAGATCTGGCACATAGCAGTGACCTCACTGATGCCAGGTTGGGGTAAGGGTGTGAGGGTAGAGTTGCCCTCCAGGAAGAGTGACTGAAGTTTACCGGATTCACAATGGAGCGCTCACCATGTAAATCAACGGCAGGCAGAATCAATGTTTCTTCCATGAACATGAACAGTTCTTGAGAAGATTTCAGAAGACAGCCAAACAACAACTGCAGGCAAAAAATCTACACGGGGAATCCTGTGGGCCTTCAGGTTCTTCCGTTTGAGGAAACTCCCTGCTGAACCTAGTCAGTTAGCAACAACTGAAGATTAAGGAGGATGCGATATCACAGAGTCCAATGTAGGTTTCACACTGGAGACGGAAAACAAAGTGTTCACATTAAGTCCAGGAGTAAACCCAATAAAAGACAAATATTTTGTTCTTACTAGTGAAATTGTTTTCTGTGTGGTGATAAGTGATAGGACAGAGAGAGAGAGAGAGAGAGAGAGAGATCCCATCTACTGGTTCACTCTCTGAATTCCTGAAATGATTGAGCCTGGTCAGGAACTCAATCCATGTCCCCCATGTGGACGGAAGGGACCTAACCACTTTAGCCATCATCTGCTGCTTTCCAAGGTGTGCATTAGCAGGAATTTGGAGTGGATCTGGGACTCAGACTTAGGCACTCTGATTTGAGATGCAGAATGCTGCACCAAACTACCACTCCTGTGGTCACGATTTTAAGGCAGAAGCCACTTGGTTCCCCATGAGTTTTCCAAGCACTTTCAACTGCCTGAGTGCTTGTGCCAGATGGGTGGAAATTTGGTTTTAACCAGGTGCAAGCTTTACCTCCAAATAAGGGCAATAAAGAGAGAGGCAAGAAGATCGACGATGTATGTGAGGGCTGATTTTAATCATAGACCACTGAGTGTAAGTTAGATAAGTGAGAAATGAGTAAATGAGGGTAATACTGGATTCTGATGGCAGGACAGTCAATGGATTGGATTTCTGGTGAAGTCAAAGGATTAGAGCGGGGAGGGGAACTGTAAAGTGATGATCTGAGAAAGGAATAACTGAAGTGAAGATTTCAGAGACAAAGATCATAGTAAGGAGGAGGAGGTCAAGGACTTGAGAGGTCAAATCATTGGATGACTTATATGTTTGGGTTGTGAAGGTCCCAACATTGATGGCAGCAATTGTGATAGACAGGGACACAGAAAACCAAAAACACTTTCAATACTCTAAAAATGAGAGCAAGTGATAGGAAATTGATGGATGATTGCAAGACAAAAGGATAGTGAATACTCATACCATCTCCTGGTATTATGTTAAATATTTAAAAGAAATTATCTGTTTGAGAAGGATCCAAGAGCATGCTCACATAGAATGCTGGGGAACACTCAGAGCAGGGGAGGGTTTTCCTGAGTGGAGAAGTGCTTAAGGACAGAGGGAGTTTTGCTTATGACATCTGTGAGTTCCATAGGACATAGTAGAAAAGGTCCTAAGGGTCACAAAGGATGGAAAATTGGCTCAGCCCAGTCGATTTCCAGGGTCCTGTGGAGAGAAGAATCCAGTGATGATGACCAACAGAGAAGCTTGGTCTTTTGTGAATGACTAAGGTAAATAAAATGATAAGGCATGGTGACACCTGCTGATCTCTCAGGAGAAGGTAGATAACCAGGTCACTTATAAACTTCTTCTTTGCTTTGGTAGCATTTTGTGGTAAGGGTGCAGGAGGAATTATTTCACTAGGTGGTAAACAGTCCTCATCATTCAGACTCTACTTGATTTGTGACTATCCTGGTCACCCTCTATTTCTTGCATTCTACTTTCTCTGCATCATTATTAGAATATGCTGCTCAGAATAGAATGGGATATTCTTGGCTGGTGCCTCAGCTCACTTGGCTAATCCTCTGCCTGTGGCGCCGGCACACTGGGTTCTAGTCCTGGTTGGGGCACTGGTTCTATCCTGGTTGCTCCTCTTCCAGTCCAGCTCTCTGCTGTGGCCCGGGAAGGCAGTGGAGGATGGCCCAAGTGCTTGGGCCCTGCACCTCCACGGGAGACCAGGAGGAAGCACCTGGCTCCTGGTTTCGGATCGGCACAGCGCGCCAGCAGTAGCAGCCATTTGGGTGTGGGGGGGTGAACCAATGGAAAAGGAAGACCTTTCATTCTGTCTCTCTCTGTCTCTCACCATCTAACTCTGCCTGTCCAAAAAAAAAAAAAAAAAAAAAAGAATGTGATATTCTGAATGTGAGTTGGGGAGTTGGGAAGTGCAAAGTGGCCTTACATCCTTTCATTTATATGCTGTTACATTGGTCCACTTATTTGTGCTTCTAAGTTCATACTGAGATAATTATTTTGGAATATTTTTCTACCCTCAGGAATTGCTGTTCTCTCAATTCTTCCTACAGTCCTATACTTAAATAATCATTTAGTTCATGAATATCATCAGCCCAATAAATCAATCATTCTAACATATTTTATAGCTGGGAAACAAAGTTCTAGTTAGTATAAGTGGTAAGATTTGACACCATGAGTTAAATACTAGGCTGTTATAGAAAAAATATAAAAGATTAATGAAAACACTTGAAACTAGTTTCAGTTTAAAGGAGTTTAAAGCCACTTTTAACAAATTTGGTTATTTTTATAGAGCAAAAGGCCATTCTGCAGGTAGTGTTGGGATTTTCTTATAGCTTTGAGAGTTTAAGTACCTGAGGAAGTAGGGCACTGGTCCAGACATTTATGGAGCTGATCTGCCTGGCATTTCACTTTATTTTCTCTACTCTTTTCATTTTTCTCTGAGAATTATACACAGTCCTGGATTTCATCCTGTGTTTTAAAAATTATTTCACTCCAAAAAGTAGGTTTTTTTCTACCTAATGTGACTTCCATTATATATATTCATATATGTCAAATATTCATATATATATGAATTCATATTCATATAGATTCATTTTTATGAATTTGGTAAATATATATTCATATATTTGACTTGGGTATATATATATATATATATATATATATATGTATATATATATATGTATATATTCAGATAAGCCTGATATTTTAACTCCATTCTCTACTCCAGCTCTCCTAGTCTGCCATGGTCACTTCAGCATATATGGTTAAAGCCTACAGTTCATAATTGTTGCTTGTATAATTATGAAACCATATTGTTGTACTGTGGGTGTCATTTACATTTAATGATATGAAATAAGAAAACATTCTTAAAATGAACTTAATATAGTTTGTGCCAGCATTAACTGCTAATTCATTTCAAGTATAATAATGGAAGAATAAAACCCATTTTCTTTTTTTTGTTTTATTTATTTATTTATTTATTTTGACAGGCAGAGTGGACAGTGAGAGAGAGAGACAGAAAGAAAGGTCTTCCATTTGCATTGGTTCACCCCCCAATGGCTGCTGCGGCCAGTGCACTGTGCTGATCCGAAGCCAGGAGCCAGGTGCTTTTCCTGGTCTCCCATGTGGGTGCACTGCCCAAGCACTTGGGCCATCATCCACTGCACTCTCAGGCCACAGCAGAGAACTGGACTGGAAGAGGAGCAACCAGGACAGAACCCTGCGCCCCGACCGGGACTAGAACCCGGTGTTTCGGTGCCACAGGCAGAGGATTAGCCTAGTGAGCCATGGCACCGGCTAATAAAACCCATTTTCTAATTTTAGTTTGAAATCAAATTGACACATTTGTGGAAGAAGGATAAAAATTTTGACCCAATGAATGTCAGCCTAGTTTGGTTTAACAAGCCTACTTTTTTAGTATAAGAGAAAAACAAATAAACAAAACCTAAACAAAAGCCCATCTAAGTTACTAAGCATAAGTTAAAGTTCTTAAAGTTAAGCACCACAGCTATAAAATGATTCTTATAGCCAAGTTTGTAAAAAAGAAATATTACTTCCTCTCATTTCTTTCTAGAGAAATTTAGATAAAGTCCTGTTTCTAATAGTTTCATTGCTATACAAGGAATAATGTCTATTACCCTAGTCCCTCCATTCTTTCCTTACTTAGAGCTTGACTGGTATAGCTGTTGAGACTATCTACTGAAATAAGGAGTCTGAAACTGGAGTTAATGTTTATTCAGCCTTTCAAAAAAAGATTTTATACCTGGAAATAATGTGGGTTGGTGCCCATGTTGGCATTCTGTAAGCCTGAGTGTGGTTACAAGTTCTTTTTTTTTTTTTTAATTTATTTGACAGATAGAGTTAGACAGTGAGAGAGAGAGAGAAAGGTCTTCCTTTTCTGTTGGTTCACCCCCCAAGTGGCTGCTACGGCTGGCACACTGCGCCGATCTGAAGCCAGGAGCCAGGTGCTTCCTCCTGGTCTCCCGTGCAGGTGCAGGCCCCAAACACTTGGGCCATCCTCCACTGCCTTCCCGGGCCACAGCAGAGAGCTGGACTGGAAGAGGATCAACTGGGACTAGAACTCAGCACACATATGGGATGCCGGAGCCGCAGGTGGAGGATTAACCAAGTGAGCCACAGCACCAGCCCCAGTTACAAGTTCTGTATTTCTCATACAGGGTGAGTATAGGTTTAACCCATACAGATTTATGTGTGGT
The DNA here is from genome assembly GCA_949820135.1 of Sylvilagus floridanus. Classification (NCBI taxonomy): domain Eukaryota; kingdom Metazoa; phylum Chordata; class Mammalia; order Lagomorpha; family Leporidae; genus Sylvilagus; species Sylvilagus floridanus. The sequence continues at coordinate 130,824,426 of OX463225.1, forward strand.
TACCAATCATAATTAAAAATTGATAAGTTATTGAAAATTGAAGGATACCTGGAAAGAATTTCTTTTTTTTATTTATTTTTTATTTTTTTATAACGTTTTTATTTAAAGAATATAAATTTCCAAAATACAGCTTATAGATTACAATGGCTTCCTCCCCCCATAACTTCCCTCCCACCCGCAACCCTCCCCTTTCCCACTCCCTCTCCCCTTGCATTCACATCAAGGTTCATTTTCAATTCTCTTTATATACAGAAGATCAGTATAGTAAATATTAAGTAAAGATTTCAACAGTTTGCCCTCACATAGCAACACAAAGTGAAAAATACTGTTGGAGTACTAGTTATAGTATTAATTCACAATGCACAGCACATTAAGGACAAGATCCTACATGATATTTTTTTTTTAAATTGATTAATTTTCTATGCAATTTCCAATTTAACACCAATATTTTTTTTCATTTTTAATTATCTTTATATACAGAAGATTGATTCAGTATATACTAAGTAAAGATTTCATCAGTTTGCACCCACACAGAAACACAAAGTGTAAAATACTGTTACAGTACTAGTTATAGCATTACTTCACATTGGACAACACATTAAGGACAGATCCCATATGAGACGTAAGTATACAGTGACTCCTGATGTTGATTTAACAATTTGACACTCTTGTTTATGGCGTCAGTAATCTCACTAGGCTCTAGTCATGAGTTGCTGAGGCTATGGAAGCCTCTAGGGTTTGCCGCCTTCAATCTTATTCCGGCAGGGTCATAGTCAAAGTGGAGGTTCTCTCCTCCCTTCAGAGAAAGGTACCTCCTTCTTTGATGGCCCCATTCGTTCCACTGGGATCTCACTTGCAGAGATATTCCATTTAGGTCTTCTTTTTTTTCCAGAGTGTCTTGGCTTTCCACGCCTAAAATACTCTCATGGGCTCTTGAGCCAGATCTGAATGCCTTAAGGGCTGATTCTGAGGCCAGAGTGCTATTTAGGACATCTGGCATTCTATGAGTTGGCTGTGTATCTCGCTTCCCATATTGGATCATTCTCTGCCTTTTTGATTCTATCAGTTAGTATTAGCAGAAACTAGTCTTGTTTGCGTGATCCCTTTGACTCTTAGACGTATCAGTGTGATCAATTGTGAACTGAAATTGATCACTTGGACTAGTGAGATGGCCTTGGTACATGCCACCTTGATGGGATTGTATTGGATTCCCTGGCATGATTCTAACTCCATCATTTGGGGCACGACTGATTGAGCATGTCCCAAATTGTACATCTCCTCCCTCTCTTATTCTCACTCTTATATTTCACAGGGATCACTTTTCAGTTAAAATTTAAACACCTAATAATAATTGTATGTTAATTACAGAGTTCAACCAATAGTACTAGAATAAACAAATACTAAAATGGATAAAGTATTACATTGTACAACAACAGTCAGCACAAGAGCTGATCAATTTACTGTTTCTCATAGTGTCCATTTCACTTCAACAGGTTTCCCCTTTGATGCTCAATTAATTGTCACCAATCAGGGAGAACATATGATATTTGTCCCTTTGGGACAAATTGGCTTAATTCACTCAGAATGATGTTTTCCAGATTCCTCCATCTTGTTGCAAATGACGAGATTTCATTGTTTTTGACTGCTGTATAGTATTCTATAGAGTACATGTCCCATAATTTCTTTATCCAAATGTATGCTTTGAATTCCCTGTGATCTTTTGCTGTGAGGTTCCCTTCGTTTATCTTCTTTCATGTTGATGGTCGTGTTTCTGTGTTTCTGTGTGTAACACATCTTTAAGCATCTTTTGCAGGGCTGGACAAGTGGCAACAAATTCTTTCAATTTCTGTTTGCAATGAAAGGTCTTTATTTCACCTTCATTCACAAATGAGAGCTTTGCAGGATATAATATTCTGGGCTGGCAGTTTTTCTCTCTTAGTACCTGGGCTATGTCTTGCCATTCCCTTCTAGCTTGTAGGGTTTCTGATGATAAGTCTGCCGTGAGTCTAATTGGAGCTCCTCTGAGAGTAATCTGACGTTTCTCTCTTGCACATTTTAGGATCTTTTCTTTCTGTTTCACTGTGGTGAGTTTAATTACAATGTGTCGTGATGAGGATCTCTTTTGGTCATGTTTCCTAGGGGTTCTATGAGCTTCCTGTACTAGGATGTCTCTGTCCTTCTCCAAAACTGGGAAATTTTCTGCTATTATCTCACTAAAAAGGCATTCTAATCCTTTCTCCCTCTCCATGCCTTCAGGAACTCCTAGAACTCAAATGTTGGATTTTTTAATAGTATCCTGTAGATTCCCAACAATATTTTTTAGATTTCTAATTTCCTCATCTTTTCTTTGATTTGACTGTATATTTTCCTGTGCTCTGTCTTCTAAGTCCGATATTTTCTCTTCTGCCTCACCCATTCTGTTTGTAAGGCTCTCCAATGTGTTTTTCATTTGATCTATTGAATTCTTCACTTCATTATGATTTCTCGTCACTATCACAGTTTCATGTTCTACTAGTTGTTTCATTTCAGCTTGATTCCTCCTTAATATTTCATTTTCACGAGAGAGATTTTCTACCTTGTCCATTAAGGGTTTCTGTAGTTCAAGAATTTGTTTTTGAGTATTTCTTAGTGTTCTTATCAATTTTTTGAGATTTGCTTCTTGCATTTCTTCTATCTCATCATCTTCGTAATCTTGAATTGGGGTGTCTTTTTCATTTGGGGGTGTCATAGTGTCTTCCCTGTTCTTGTCACCTCGGTTTTTGCATTTGTTGTTTGGCATATTGGTTTCTTCACTGTGGTGTTTTTTCTTGTTATACTATGACTCTAGATAAGTGGACTGTCTGCTTTCAATGGAGCCTTAGAGGCTTGAGATGGGTGTGGCCTGAGAGCTCTGTTTGGTTCCTCAGGGTTGAGGGTGTGCCAAAGGAGACACTCCCAGGTTAAGTGTGGTAAATCTCTCTCTGTTACTTTCTTTCTTTTTGGTTCAAAAGGGAAGTAATTCCACACAGCTGAATGGAATTGGGGGTGGTTAGCAGGCAAATGATATTCCCACAGGAGCCAGAGTTCGGAAGCTGTTTCCCAAGGACCACAGAGGGAATCTCTGCGGCCTTCAATGTGGGTTCAAATTCTCCTGTAGTCTCACCACTGGGCTACCAAGGCTACTGAACTGTAGCGTCTCTGGAGAGTACTCACGTGGTGAATTACGTGAGTTTTCTCCCCGAAAGTCTCTTTTTTCACAGTCTCAGTTCATTAGCACCACACATTCATTAGGTTCTAATCTCCTGTTATTTCACCCCCACACCCAGAGTCAGGTTTTTCTGCTAGGCTCAGGGCCAGTGCAGACCTGAGGTTGCCCTGCTTATGACGTATGTCCAAAATGGCGCCTGCTCTTTGTCTTGCTCACCTTTGAGAGGTGGGCGGAGAGAGAGAAACTTGTGTCCGTATCGGTCACTTTTTTCTTTCTTTCTCTCTTCCAGTTAGCCTGGTGTACTTTTCCCCACAGGGTTTCAAGCCTTGTTTGCTCTAGTCTCCTCTTTCTGCTTCCCTGGTGGTGTCTCGGGCTATTGAGGTTCGGCTCACCTCGCGTTCCAGCGCTGTTGTGTTGAGTCTGCCACTGGTGTCACGAACTGCGGGCTCCCACGCTCTCCTCAAATGTCCACTGTGAATCACTAGTTCCGGAAGAGTTTCCTCTGCTGTTTCTTCCCCTACTCTTCCTTGAACCTGCAGTATCTCCACTTTTATTAAACTGTCTCTCCCCGGACTATCAGTGTGCTGACTTCCTATTCCGCCATATTGCCCTAATCCCCCCAGAAAGAATTTCTTGGGAAGCATGTCAGGTCATCTTCACAGCACGGACAGTACCCAAGCTGGCTTAGGCCTCTCCTGTCACCATTTATGAACACGAGACCATGAACACTGGAATTAATTGAACCTGTATTTGAATCAAAGCAATATCATACGTTAGTTTTAGGTCACTTAACTTCTTTGAGCCTCAGTTTTAACATCTGAGAAAAGGGAGATAATAATTATACTTTAATGATACTTCTTAGCTGTAAATATTAGTGAGAAGCAAGATAAAACATTTAGGATGCTGACTGCTGTACACAAAATAATTGCTCAGTAAATGGTAGCTATTTTGATATCATGGATTTTGAGAAGAAAGTATTTGGTAAATTGCTCTGAGAACATGAGAAGAACTTAATCAACTCAAAATAGTAGCCCTTATTTTATGAGGAATATAAAAGAGGAAAACAAATAAGGAAATAAACTCTAAACCTGAGTTCTCACTGAGCCTGAGAACCCTCTCTCACAAAACAAAGCTCCAGTGGACAAAGGATCTGGTGGGAAATTCCCACCTAGGATACTCAAGGCTTTTAGAATAATGGTTTCTAATTTGTACCACTTGCTTGTATTTTAATTCTATTAAGATGGTCCTTTCTGGTGGGACTTAAAGTGTGGTCTGTTCCATTTTTGAAGGTTGAGTCTTCATTCCCCATAGATTACAGTGTTTAAATTCACTATTAATTAAATCTAAAACACTTTCCAGTAAGCATCCTCCTGGACAAATTCCAGTTGAGGTCTCTCAGGTTAACAGTTTACAAGACAAACAGGAGAGATTCAGGCCTTGATCTTCCAGCATTGACCACTGTCTTACTCATTTATCACCTGCTGACAAAATCTCTCAGAAGCAACATAAAGTTGTTTGCACCTTTTGTTAATCTTTCCGCGGTATTTACTTTTGTCATTATCGATCTATTCTGAACTTAGCTGTTCAGCTTCAAACAGCCTGTGAAGCTACTGAAGCTAAAATAGAACTTACACCTGAATAGCATTGTGAAAATCTGGGTAAACAGTTAATATAATTGAAAGCAAAATGTAATATGATGTAGTTTATAACCTCTTTCTTTTTTTAAAGATTTATTTATTTGAAAACAGAGTTACACACAGAGGGGAGGAGAGGCAGAGAGAGGGGGAATGAGGGAGAGAGAGAGAGAAAGAGAGAGAGAGAGGTCTTCCATCTGCTTCGCCTGGAGCTGCACTGATCTGAAGTGAAGCCAGGAGCCAGGAGCCAGGAGCCAGGAGCTTCTTCCAGGTCTCCCACATGAGTGCAGGGGCCCAAGAACTTGGGCCATCTTCTACTGTTTTCCAGGCCATAGCAGAGAGCTGGATCGGAAGTGGAGCAGCCGAGACTCAAACCGGTGCTCATGTGGGATGCCAGCATTGCAGGTGGTGGCTTTACCGGCTACACCACAGCGCCGGCCCCTATAACCTCTTTCTAAAACAGCTGTTCCATCAAGACTCTTGAGCTGGGTGCATGATCCCCTTTCAAAAAGATAAGTACATGTTTTTATGATACCATGATTTTATTATCAGAAACTACTGCCTAATTATTGTAATCTCTTATTGTAAAACATAATACCTCACATCAACTTTACAGGAGTCATTTAAACTTGTGTATCAGTTTACAGGCAGTGTATTGAAGTTTGCATTTGAAATCAACAGGGGAACAATGGACTGATCAATAAGTGTTATTGAGAAACTAAGTTAATTAGACTTAGAAAAATGCTCATTCCTGTCTCTCAGCTCATGTAACCTATTTCAGATTGTTTAGAGACTAAGGAATAATAAACCATATTCTCATGTGCTAAATAAAACAAAACTCTGTATATTTTGGAAGGGAAAGCAGAAGCAAGATAGCAAATCCAGAAACCACCAGGAAACAGATGAACAGATGTGCTCTCACAAAGCTAAAAGCATTTTCAAAATGAAAGTTATCATAAGCAAAGTAAAAGAAAAGAGACAGTTTTAGAGAAAATGTGTGCAACACATAAAACAAAGTCTAAATTCACAAAGCATCAAGGCTTCCTATAATCATTAATAACAGCAGTAAAAATAGGACAAACAATAGCAAATATGAAGCCACAAAGCATGAAATATATTTACTTAGAAACATGCTTAATCAGGAATTAGGGAAATGTGAATCAATGCAAGATTCTGTTTTCCATGTTTACTTATAAATTGTCGTATAAGAGATAGAGATTATATAAAAGAGCTAACAAAGATATTGATTACAAATTCAGATTTGATAAAGGTGTTAATGAAACAGCACTGAAAAGAGTAGGAGGATAAATTGCTGTAGACAACTTGCAGTATAACATGTTGCTACACATCAATCCTACCTCCAGGAATCAATCTATCCTGTAGTGTGTGTGTGTGTGTGTGTGTGTGTGCGTGTGTGTGTGTGTACATACATGCTTATTTGCCTCTGAGCTCTTGGTCCTTCATTTCCAAATGGTTGCTGGAAATTTGTATGTCTCACACATATCTCAAAACTTTGTGTTCCCTTATATTTCTTTTTTTAAGCTTAATTCCTGACATTTCTCAATCAGATTTTCATCCTATTTCTCTCAAATCAGAAAATGGTGCACTATCCAATTGTATTTTCATGCCAGTAATCAAGGAGTGTCTTTGATGCCTCCTTCACTTCTTATGTTCAATCTATCACCAAGTGCTATGGATCCCATCTTATATTTGAACTGTGCAGTTCTTCTCTACCCTTACTGCTCCCATTTCAAGCCAATATCTGTTGCCACTAATGGGGCATAATTGTATAACTTGCATACTCTTATCCTTACCTGTTGAAATTCCTGGACAGCAAGAAAATGAGACAAATAAGCCATGGACTAGGAGACCATATTTGTAATCAAGTATCTGGAAACAGACTCATATTCAGAATAAAGGATGTTTATAAGTCAACAGTAAGAAAACAGTTTTAAAAATGCCAAAAAATTTCAATAGACACTTCACCAAAGAATTCATAAACATAGCAGAACAGTACATGAAAAGAAAAGATGTCTAATACATTTATTCATTAGGGAAATGCAAGCTGAAGCCACAAAGACATACCACTGCACACTCACTAGACTAACAACTGAAATAAAAATGACAAACAATATCTGCATTGGTGCATATGTGGAGAAACTGGAAGCCTCATGTATTTCTCAAAGGAATGCAAAATCATGCAGTCACTTTGAATACATTTGTTAAAAGGGAAGTTAATATAGGACCCAGCAATATCACTTTTAGGAATCTACCCCAAAGAAATGAGGCACATGTCCACACAATGCCTAGATGAATGTTCATAGCAGCCTTATTTATAATTGCCAACATTTGCAATCAAGCCAAATATTTATCAACTGGTGAATGGATAGACAACATGGTTATACACATGCCATAGAATGCTATTTAGCAGTTACAAGGAAAGAACTACTCATGTACGCAATGACATTGGTGATTCTCAAAAACATTGTGCTAAGTAAAACAAAACCAGTGATGAAAATCTACATAATATGTGATTTTATTTATATGAATTTCTATAAAATTCTGTAGATGAGTGGTTGCTCTGGGCTATGGGTGCAAATGGAGAAAACTCAACTTTTTAAGGTGGTTGTAGTAATGGCCACACAACTGTAAATTTATTAAAACTCACCACCAAACTGTAGACTTAAGATGAGTGAACAGAATGATAGGTCAATACTATTTGGGGCCGGTGCTACGGCTCACTAGGCTAATCCTCCACCTTGCGGCGCCGGCACACCAGGTTCTAGTCCCGGTTGGGGCGCCAGATTCTGTCCCGGTTGCCCCTCTTCCAGGCCAGCTCTCTGCTGTGGCCCAGGAGTGCAGTGGAGGATGGCCCAAGTGCTTGGGCCCTGCACCCCATGAGAGACCAGGAGAAGCACCTGGCTCCTGCCATCGGATCAGCGCAGTGCGCCCACTGCAGCGTGCTGGCCTCGGCGGCCATTAGAGGTTGAACCAACAGCAAAGGAAGACCTTTCTCTCTGTCTCTCTCTCTCTCTCTCTCTCTCTCACTATCCACTCTGCCTGTCAAAAAAAAAAAGAAAAAAAGAAAAAAATACTATTTGGTGGATAATTATAAATGGTGTCTTTACTGAATTATACCCTCTACATAACAATATACCATACTTTCCTCACTTTAAGATCTTTGTCATGAGTCCACCATTATATGATATTGATATCCTTGCTTTCAAGAAAAACAGTATGTATGCAATATTTACATGTCAAGTGAACATAGTGTAATGTCAAATTGTTAAATCCAAAAATATTTTTAAAATAAAAATAAACTTTTTAAAATTGAAAAAATCATTCTAATTCGTAAATATTTCTGTATGTCTACTATTATATTCTTTAAAAAGATTAAACTTGTTTTATTTGGGTAAAGAGAAAGAGACAGAGAAGTCTCTGCCATGCGTTGATTCATCCCCTAGTTCCTGCAGCAGCTAGGACTGGGCTAGGCTAATGTTGCAAGTCCAGAACTCAATCCATGTCTCCCAATACTTGGGCTATCATCTGCTGCCTCCCGGGGTATGTACTGGCAGGAGGCTGGAATGGAGAGTCTAGCCAGGACTCAAACCCAAGCGTTGTGATGTGAAGTCCAGTAGTCCTAAGAGGTAGCTTAATCATTCTAAGCTCAGAACCCCTAGTTTGGCGTTCTTAAGGGCTCTTCTTCTATTCCTGATTTTCTGTGCTTCAAGACCCACCAAGTCTCAATCATTCCTGTACAGAGCAGAGGAGTTAATCCCTCTTCATGCAATCAAACTGACTTCAGATGTTCCACTTTTGTTTTCAGTTAACTTGAAAAGCAGAGGAGAGAGAGAGAGCGAGAGAGAGAGAGAGAGAGAGCGAAAGAAAGAGAAAGAGAGAGAGAAAATGAAAGAGAGATCTTCCACTGGTTGCTTCACTCTAGAAATACCCACAACAGCCAGGTCTGGGCCAGGCTGAAGTCAGGAGCCTGGACCCAATCTGAGTCTTTCACTTGGGTGGCAGGGACCCAACTTGAGCCATCATGACCGGCTGCCTCCCAGGAAGACATATCACTTTTGACGATTGCTTAAAATGTTTTAAGTTTATGTATTCATTCAAAGAACTGCATTTGTTAAGATGCAGAAATACATGTGTTTTGGGGGATGATTTTTGGTTGTCTATTAAATAAAGAAACAAATTAGTTACAAAAACTTTTGTTTCAAACATATACTAAGTATTATAAATGTTTTTTGCTTGGTTTTGAGTTTTAAGGATGATTATAGAAATTATTTCCAATAACATAAATAATTTCCTTAGAGAATTGGTTTCGCAGTGTAGTATTTACAAACACTGAGTAGGTGAAAAATGATATCAATGATATCAAAATGATAAAAGATTTGTCATCCTTCTGGCACATCAAGTCTCTGCTTACTTGCATAGGGCCATTTTGGTCCTTCCTAGAATTGCTCTCAGGGACTTGTGCCATCAGTCGACACACAGAACACAGAACAACACTGTAAGACATACAGTGTCTCGCAGAAATGCAATGTCCTAATCATCCAGTACTTTCTTTGTGAAAACCCACTGCCTCTCAGGACCTCCAGTCTTGAATATCTAGGTGCCTGTGGGCCAATCCACTTGGATGCATACCAGGAACACAAGTGAGCACATGACTGAGTTGGATGTTTATTCATAGTACCCTTTTCTATGAGAGTCAATAGGAATGAGTAGTTAACAGCTTTTTAGCAGGATATCATTTTCTCTAGTAAAATATTAGTCGGTACCCCAATATGTAAAACATCAAAAGCAGGAGCTTGCATGAGGTTAGGGAAAGCCATGGTTCAGTGTCCCTCCCATTCAAGTGTCCTTGGCCCCTTGAGGCAGTACCTGAGATAACAGAGGAGTTAACCCACTGATCTAGTGCAATGCCTCTGCTGGGAACTGTTGGGTCCCCTGTTGGGAAGCAGCGGCTCACAGCTCATTAAATGACCTGCAGATGTTCTAAATGGCTCCTAAGAAAGAGGTAGTGGGTAATCAAATACCTAACAGTGTATCAATATAATCTACAATGACAGGAGGCTCTTGAGGATGAACACAGTATGTGAGCAGGAGTGGTCAATGCTTCCCGAGGATTCACAAAAGACACTCCTGGCTTGTCTGTATCTGTCCTGCCTCCAAGAGGGTGTTGGCTGTTGACAGGCTCTTAAAAAACTAGGTCAGCAGGGGGAGCTCTTTGTGAACGTTCGTGTGTTTTGTGTGGAGCCTTTCAAACTCCTACAGAACCAATATCCTGTTAACATCATTAAAATCTGGGCATCCCTGGGCACCGGAGCAGGCGGAGCACATGGAAGCAGAGCTGCAAACTGATCTAACGTCTTTGAAGTTCCCTGATTGATCTCAAAAGTTAATGCAAATATTGTATTTTGTTTTACATAATATTCACATTTATTTTAATGTTAAAGCAATGCTTTACATATTTTAGCACTTAAATTATTTGCTTCTGCATCTGTTACCAACAAACCCACTCTAATCTTAGATAAATGATGCATGATTCTCATTAAGTTCAGCATGTGCTCTCCTTCTCACTAAACCCAACAATCAATTCTCCTGTACAGTAGTCGCCCTTTATTCTGCTGAGGGATACAGTTCAAGATGCTTGGCAGATGGTTGAAACCTTGGATAGTACTGAACCCTGGATGACTGCATCCCTTAGTACCCTCAGAGGACCGATTCCAGTACCTCCTGACTTCACAAATGCCAAACTCTGTGGATGCTCAAGTCTTTATACAACAAGGTGTAGTATTTGCATATAACTTATACACATTCTTCCTTATTATTTAAATCATCTCCAGATTACTTATACCATAATACAGTGTAGATCCTATGTTAATAGTTGTTAAAGTGATGGGCCCGGTGCTGTGGCGCAGTGGGTTAATGCCCTGGCCTGAAGCACTGGCGTTCCATATGGGTGCTAGTTCTAGTCTTGGCTGCTCCACTTCTGATCCAGCTTTCTGTTGTGGCCTGGTAAGGCAGTGGAAGATGGCCCAAGTCCTTGGGCCTCTGCACCCGTGTGGGAGACCCAAAAGAAGCTCCTGGCTCCTGGCTTCAGATCAGCACAACTCTGGCTGTTGCGGCCAATTGGGGAGTGAACCATCGGATGGAAGATCTCTCTCTGTTTCTGCCTCTCCTCTCTCTCTGTGTAACTCTGACTTTCAAATAAATAAATAAGTCTTAAGAAACAATAGTTGTTAAAGTGTGATGTTTAGGGAATGATGAAAAGTGTAATTTTTTCTTTTTTTCAAATATGCTTTACTTGTGATTGGTTGAAACCATGAATGGACAATCTGAGGATTTGGAGAGCTGACTACACACTGTTTTGTCCTAAACATACATACCCATGATAAAGTTTAATTTGTAAATTAGGCCCACTAAGAGATGAAAAACATTAACAAAGAATACCATATCCATATGGTAATTATAACAATGCTCTGTAATAAAAGTACTTGAATCCTTATGAGTTGTTTATTTTTGTCATTTTTTATTTATTATTTTCTGATGGTGATTGTAAGACACTGAATCATGGGTAATGGGGGACTGCTGCACCAACCTGGCCACCCTGAAGAGTGACCGCAGCCACCTTCCTGACCCACTCCCTCCTCGTGTCCTGAGACTTTTCATGTACCCGACTATCTCATATCTGCTCTGCTGGCTGCTCCTCTCAAGCCCCGCTTCTTCTCTGAACCAGTCTCTTATCTTTCCTTTCACATTTCCTCATTTCCCTTTCTAAATCTCTATAGGTTAGTTTATTCAGTGTTTTGAATCTGAATATTTTTGCATGCATATCAACAGAAGTAATGAGACTATGTGTGGAAAATCAAAGCTAAAGCTTATTCACCAGTCAGACGGAGGTTCTAACAGACAGAAAGCCTGAGGTTGCTTGCAAGTTTGGTACTTTTCTTAATGGGTGGGTACATACCTTCAGTCTAGCTTCAGCAATACAGATTTATGGGTGGTTATCAATCATATTGGAAGATTTAGAATACTGACTGAAAATGGAAGAATACCTGTTAATAACTAGTAGACTTGATTATTGATTAAAGGGAATGCATTTCCATACTCATAATGTCGTCTATACACAGGGAAGGGCAAACGACGTTGCAGGTAATTGTTCCGGCAGTGAGGTCATTAGCTGTTTTTCCTACAATGGTCCTAAGATGTAAAGCTCATTCCCATTTAAGGCATGGAAGATGTTTCCTGATCATGGTTAGATTTGTTGAAAGTTCATGGTAACTGGGAGCCAGCTGCAAGTGTCTTCACAGCATGGGTGGTGTCCTGGCTGACTTAGGCCTCTGCAGTCGCCATTCCAGTTTTTAAACAAAGACAACTCCGTTTTTAAAATTTTTATTTATTAGAAAAATGGAGGGTAGAGAGACAGGGAGAGGGAGAGAGAAAGAGATCTTCCACTTGCTAGTTCACTCCTGAAATGCCTACAAAACCCACTGAGCCAGTCTGAAGTCAGGAGCCTGGAGTACAATCCAGGCCTCCCACATGGATGGCAGGGACTCAAGTACATGAGCCATCGCCTGCCGCCTCCTAGGGTGTGCATCAGCAGGAAATTGCTCCTGGAAGCAGAGCCAAGGCTTGAGCCATCATTTTCATATGGGTTGTGGGGATACCAAGCAATGTCTTCATCACAGCTCCAAACGCCTGTTCTCACCCCATTCTCTGTTTTTTTTTTTTTTATGGGGGGTGGAAATCTTTTTTTTAAAAATATTTTCTTATTTTTATTTTTTATTTTTTTAAAATTTTTGACAGGCAGAGTGGACAGTGAGAGAGACAGAGAGACAGAGAGAAAGGTCTTCCTTTTGCCGTTGGTTCGCCCTCCAATGGCCGCCAAGGCTGGTGCGCTGCGGCCGGCGCACCGCGCTCATCCGATGGCAGGAGCCAGGTGCCAGGTGCTTTTCCTGGTCTCCCATGGGGTGCAGGACCCAAGCATTTGGGCCATCCTCCACTGCACTCCCTGGCCACAGAAGAGAGCTGGCCTGGAAGAGGAGCAACCGGGACAGAATCTGGTGCCTCAACCGGGACTAGAACCCGGTGTGCCGGCGCTGCAAGGCGGAGGATTAGCCTATTGAGCCGCGGCGCCGGCCTTTTTAAAATTTATTTTATTTATTTGAAAGAGTTACAGATAGAGGTAGAGCCAGAGAGAGAGAAGTTTTCCTTCCACTGGTTCACTCTCCAAATAACCGCAGTGGTCAGAGCTGAGCTGATCTGAAGCCAGGAGCCAGGAGTTTCTTCTGGATCTCCCATGAGGGTGCAGGGGCCCAAGGAGTTGGGCCATCATCTACTGATTTCCCAGGCCATAGCAGAGAGCTGGATCAGAAGTGGAGCAACTGGGACTCGAACTGGTGCCTATATGGTGTGCTGGCACTGCAGGCGGTGACTTTAACCTGCACCATAGCGCCAGCCCCAATCATTCCATTCTTAAGTTCACATCCAAATGCTTTCCAATTTACATCTCTGACCTCTAACCCTGACTTTTCCCCCATCTCTGGACTCTACTTACATGATATTTTCACAGGTTATTTGTAATAGGCTGCTTAAGTATCATGTGTCTAAAACAGAACTCCAATGTGCTTTGCTTTGGGGCTTTTTCCATTCACGTTGCTAGGTGCTCCGTGAGATCTTGAAGTCTGGGTCTCCAGGTTTTTTTGGGGAAAATGTAATTATTTCTTTCCAAAAGTCCACTTATTCAGACATTCAGTTTCCTGGGTGGATCTCAAAATTTTCTACTGTTCATCATTTTGTTTCCCCTTTTTGTAACAATTCCTAAACTTCAGTGTTTTCATTCCTGTTTATTTCTGAAGCTTGTTTTTGTTCTATTGTCTCTTTTATAATAATAATCTGTTCTTATTTCACGAATGCAAAGCCATATTTTGTCTCTCAGATGATATGAGTTCTTTTGATGTTAACTTTTGCATTTTTTTTTTTTTTTTTTTTGCTTAGAGGTGTCCTCAAAGGTTACCGAGATTGGTTAAATTCTGTCTTATGACCCAGAAGCTTCTACTGTTCTGTTTGGAGTTTCTGCCTCTCTCTGCCTTCTCTCTTGATTTCTCCTCTTCTCTATTATTATGTTTTGCTCTGTCGATCATTATATCTCACTCTTTGACTTTTGTTCACCTGCCAGATGCCTGAAAATTAACCGAGGGTGGTTGAGGGAGACAAGATTTCATAGTCCAAGTAAAATGAGTTCAAATAATTTCCATGTATGTGTAGATTTGGGTACCTTTCTGTGTCTCTCCTGCAGATGAATGGCAGGTGCTTGACTGCTAGTCTCAGAGGGACACAGGTGTTGTCCTGAGCAGATGATCAGCCTAACTCAGAGAGGTTGATGCTTTAGAACATGAATGCAGTAGCATACTCAAAGAAAACTTAGAGAATGCTTTGAGTTTCAGTTATTCCTTCTTAAGTCATTTTATGTATTATTATTACCAAACTAGAAATCACAATATCTGAAGCTTACTATTTTGTTTTATAAAGATTCTCATTTACTTGAATGGCTTTCTTTGAGGAGATATTTTTTCAGAAATTGCATAACCAAGTATCTCATTATAATGCTGAGCTTTGTACACATTCAAATATTGAGCAAGAGACTTCTATAGCTGGCTTATTTTTAATTTCTTTGAATGACCTCTGAAGCATGGTTTGTCTTATAATACTTCTTAAGACTTCATTAAAATTATAATTGTGTATTTATAATGTGTGTGATAAGTGACAAAAGATAAATTTACTTTTAATACTATTTTTAAAATATTATGGGGCTGGGGCTGGCACTATGGAGCAGGTTAGCTCCTGCATTTAACTGGTTCTTCCTTGTCTGATATTTGATCAGAAACACTTGATCATCAAGGGTGGAGCGACGTCTGGAGACCTAGATTGAGTTTCTGTTTTCTACCCTGGGCTGTTCTGAAATTGGATATCCTAAGTTGCACTACAAGCTTAAGCTGGTAGCATGTGACCCGATGATAAAACTTTGCTTAGAGTTGAGCTAGGTGGTTGAGATTGCAAAAAGTCTACCAGCAAGAATTTTGCAATGTCAGATGAGGCATTTTAAAATCTCATGAATGTGGTGATTCATCCTTACCTGTTTGCTTAGATGACTTGCCTGCGTTTCTAACTGATTTCTCATGTGAATTGTTTTGAGTCCAACTTTTTGTTTCCTGCATTTGTATATATTAAAGCATGTGTAAGGAGACTTGAATAGGGAGTCCTCAGAAGGTCTTGCTAATCCTGATAATATGTCCTGACATTTGAGTCAATTTCATATTTAAAATATACTATCAAAAACCTGTCTTCAGGTAGAGGAGATATTTACTCTAAGAATATTTCTGGAAAATTATTTTCTGGAGCAGTCAAGCTGAGCAAATGTTGATCATAATGTGTAACTTGGATAGAAGACATGGATGTATCAGTAGTGGTATGGAATAAATGCATAGGAGAGTGAAATTGTTACACAGATCCAACTTATAAACTATATCTTAGAGAATTGTCTAATTACAGAGGTCAATTTTGAGGCACATTGTGTGTATGGCAAGCTCACATTCAGTTGAGGCAGTGGCTGGAATATCGAGCTCACTGCTGGAACTCAGTCTTGAAGAAATGAAGTGATATTTAGTCCTTGAGTGTTGGGTGGGCACACACCTATCATGCAGAAAATGTGCCCCTGTGCTGTTGTCTTGTAGTCACTAGAAAATGCTTTACTTCCAGATGGAATTTGAGCAATTTGTGCAAAAGTGTTCAAGCAAGGCCTGAATACCAGCTATGAATTTAATTTAGAGATGTAACCCACAGAATTTGGAGGAGAAACAAACAAACAAAAAAAGTTGACTCACCTGCAGAGCATGAATGTACAGTTTCCAGAAGTTAAAAACATTTTTTTTTTGGTTTATAACCATAAAATGAACACATGTCAAAGTTTTAATTCTCTTATGAATTAGTGAGGCGGAAAGTTCAACAGTAAAGCTTGGTTGCAGAGCACTGAAGGATAGGTACAGGAAATTTGGTGAGGAAATGTTAGAATAAATATTCTAGGTTAGAACCAAAACTGGTTAATGTGTCATAGAGCAATAAAATATAACCTCTGGGATGATCTCCTCTACTGGAGAGAAATCATTACATAACTTCACAAAGTCTACTTACTAGTTAACAGTTAATAGAAAAGTTAGAAAATGATAACTTCTGCTTAAAAATTAGATAATCTTGGAGAGGACTGTTAAAAAGAGTGCCCCCATTTCCATGTTTTGTGTTATTTGTCTTAAGAAGCATAAACAGGAAGTCTTCATTCTCACCTAGAGCATCTGCAGTACCAGCTTCAGCCTGGGGTGGCAGTACATTCTGTGAGTCTGGTTAAGTACAGGGACTCCAGAGTGAAGATCTGCTCTAGTTGAATCCTGGTTCCACCCTTCAGTAAATGTGTGCTCTCAGGCAGATTACGTCACCTCTCTTCCTCAGTTTCCTCATCTGTAAGGTGAGGGCAAAAAAACAATACTTACCTCACAAGTTACTGTGAAGACTGAGTGGTTATACTTAAAGTGCCTAGAACAATATCTGGCAGAACACAAGAACTGCATGCAAATATCATTTAGAAGATCTGCTAAACTGCAGAGTTTATTAAACAATACATCCATTCACTGCTTCACTCCCTAAACACCCAGGGTTGGACCAGACTGAAGCCAGGAACCAGGAATTCCATCCAGGTCTCCCACATGAACAGCAGGGACCCACGTACTTGAATGATGCTTTTGCTGCTGACGCCCAGGGTAAGCATGAGCAGAAAGCTCAAGCAGAAGCAGAGGAGCCAGGTCTTGAACCAGGCATTCCGAAATGGGATGGGTCTCAAGCAGTGATTTAGACTGTGCCATAGGCCTACCCTGAAATGTTATTTTTGGTGTCATTCATACCTTTTGTTGATTGGCTTTTGACATCTTTGCGTCTATGCAGAGTAACGGTCCAATTAGTTTTCAGAGGCAGTGACCAGCATATATTGGTGTCACTTTGCAACCAAAAGAATCCACAAAAGAATTGATATTGATTAGGACTCAATCTGATAAAGGGGCAGATAAAGGGAGAAAATTAGTGACTTCATTCTGTTACAGGGAAAGTATTTTAGAGTAATTTATTACATTTACCTGAAAGACCCACAAAGACAGAGAGATTCCACCTGCTGGTCCCCTTCTTCAATTCCTACTGTTGTAGGCTAAGGCTGGGTCAGGCTGAAGTCAGGGGTTGGGAACTCAATTGAAGTAGGTGACAGGAACTCAACTACTTGAATCATCACTTGCTGCTTCATTAGCAGGAAGTTGGAATCAGAAGCAAAGCCAGATCTTGAACCCAGGCACATGATGCAGGTGGTGGGTGTCTTAACCATTGTGCCCAGTGCTTGCTGCATCAAATGCCTGAGAATTGAACCCATTGTAGCACTGAACAAGACACTTTTACTTATTTTCAATTTTCTTGGATGATCTTCTGAAATAGTTTGCCTTATAATGTTTCTTAACATGCATTATTTTACTTAAATTATAATTTTATGTTTAAATACATGAATAATGTTTTTCAAAAGATTTATTTATTTTATTTGAAAGTCAGAGTTAGAGAGAGAGAGAGAGAGAGAGAGAGAGGGAGAGAGAGAGAGAGAGGTATCTTCTATTTGCTGGTTCATTCCCCAAACCGCCATAGCAGCCAGGGCTGTGCCAGCCTGAATCCAGGAGCCAGGAGCTTCTTCTTGATCTCCAGTGTAGGTAGCAGGGGCTCAAGCAGTGGGCATTTTCTTCTGTCTTCCTAGGCACATTAGCAGAGTTGAATCAGAAGTGGAGCAGCCAGGACAAGAACCGGCATTCATGTGAAATGCTGGCATTGCAGGTGACAGCTCAACCTGTTATACCGTGATGCCCTGCCCCGATATCTGAGTTCTATGACGTCTCACGTACTTAGCTTCCTGCCAGCCATATAGGAGACCTATATTGATTGAGTTCCTGGCTCCTGACTTAGGCCTGGCCCAACCCTGGTCAGTGCAAGCATTTGGGGAATGAATCAGGGGATGAGAATTCTCTGTCAGTGTGTCTCTCTGCCTCTGGAATGAATACATATTTAATTGTCTGTTAACAAAATATTGCTAAGTAAATATCTGACAACAATTCAGTGGCTTCATTGGCAAGCATTCCTTGTGTACTCTTTTCTACATACGTTCTTTCCTCTACCAATATGATAAATTACCCCTAATTACTTTAGCATTGCAAACAAACAAGGATAGTCCAACAGCTAATTTTATAAGTAAGGCAGTCATGTAGTAGACAGAGGAAATCTAATGCTATAGTAATTGGGAGCTGAGTATTCTGGCTAGGATCAATAACTTTAGAATGAAACCTGGATTGTAATCTCAGCTCTTCTGTTAGGTGTAATGTCTTGGCCAAATGACTTAACCATCCTAAAGCTCAGTGGGCTTGTCTGGAAAATGGTGATAGCTACCCTAACATGAGCATTCAAAGAGCCAGCAGGGTGTTTGGAATGCAGTAGATTGATTATTAATAGCTATAGAGTTGGAGGATCCTTTCTAGTCTTTTTTTTTTGTTTGTTAAAGATTTATTTATTTATTTGAAAGTCAGAGTTACACAAAGAGAGGAGAGGCAGAGAGAGAGAGAGAGGGAGAGAGACAAGTCTCCCATCTGTTGGTTCACTCCTCAAATGACTGCAAAGGCCAGAGCTGAGCCAATTCAAAGCCAGGAGCCAGGAGCTTTTTCCAGGTCTCCCACATGTTGCAGGGGCCCATTGACGTGGGCCATCTTCCACTGCTTTCCCAGGCCTTAGCAGAGAGCTGCATTGGAAGTGGAGCAGCTGGGACTCAAACCGGGGCCAGGATGGTGGCCTTACCTGCTATGCCACAGCGCTGGCCTCAACATTATCAATCATCCTTGAGAAAGCTGGTTTATCATCCTAATTTTACAAATGAAGGGCTGAGATTTCGAGAGGTCCTTGCAAACACAGTTTCAAAAGCTGGGGTTGTACCACACTAGCTTTGACTCCAGCATCTGTGTTCTTATAGTGACAAATGACAGTACATACAGTGACTAAACCATTTTTATGGGGATTTCTTTTTTTTAACTTTTATTTAATGAATATAAATTCCCAAAGTACAGCTTATGGATTACAATGTCTTCCCCACATAACTTCCCTCCCACCCACAACCCTCTCCCCTTCCATTCATATCAAGATTCATTTTCAATTCTCTTTATATACAGAAGATCAGTTTAGCATATATTAAGTAAAGATTTCAACAGTTTGCACCCACACAGAAACACAAAGTGAAAAATACTGTTTGAGTACTAGCTATAGCATTAAATACAATGCACAGCACATTAAGGACAGAGATCCTACATGAGGAGTAAGTGCACAGTGACTCCTGTTGTTGACTTAACAATTTGACACTCTTGTTTATGGCATCAGTAATCACCCCAGGCTCTTGTTAGGAGTTGCCAAGGCTATGGAAGCCTTTTGAGTTCGCCGACTTTGATCTTATTCTGACAGGGTCATAGTCAAAGTGGAAGTTCTCTCCTCCCTTCAGAGAAAGGTACCTCCTTCTTTGATGACCTGTTCTTTCCACTGGGATCTCACTCATGAAGATCTTTCATTTAGGTCATTTTTTTTCCAGAATGTATTGGCTTTCCATGCCTGAAATACTCTCATGGGCTTTTCAGACAGATCCGCATACCTTAAGGGCTGATTCTGAGGCCAGAGTGCTGTTTAGGACATCTGTCATTCTATGAGTCTGCTGTGTATCTCGCTTCTATGGGGATTTCTTTTTTTTTTTTAATTTATTTTTTATTTAGTAAATATAAATTTCCAAAGTACAGTTTATAGATTACAATGGCTTCGCCCCCTCACAATTTCCCTCCCACTCACACTCCTCCCATCTCCCACTCCCTCTCCCCTTCCATTCACATCAAGATTCATTTTCAATTATCTTTATATACAGAAGATCGATTCAGTATATATTAAGTAAAGACTTCATCAGTTTGCACCCACACAGAAACACAAAGTGTAAAATACTGTTTCAGTACTAGTTATAGCATTACTTCACATTGGACAACACATTAAGGACAGATCCCATATGAGAAGTAAATACACAGTGACTCCTGTTATTGACTTAACAATTTGACACTCTTGTTTATGGCATCAGTAATCTCCCTAGGCTCTAGTCATGAGTTGCCGAGGCTATGGAAGCCTTTAGGGTTCGCCGACTTCGATCTTATTCTGACAGGGTCATAGTCAAAGTGGAGGTTCTCTCCTCCCTTCAGAGAAAAGTACCTCCTTCTTTGATGGCCCCTATGGGGATTTCTTAAAGGTTACTATCCCTTCACACCTCAATTTTACCCACAAGCAATATAAAATTCTGCTCCTAGTAATCAATGGAGAGACTTCAGCAGAAGTGGAGTACACTACTCCACAGTAGAATAGGATCTTGGAATTTCCAATATAAATCCAGTTCACCTGAGCAACTCAATCTGGCCTCCATTTGGGATGCGGGTGCGTCAGGCCAGGGCATTAACTCACTGTGCCACAGCACCAGCCCCACATTTCTAGTCTTTAAATGAAAGGACTTGAAAACTTCTGCTTGCCTGAGTTCCTTGTTGCATAATCAGGAGGCGTGGCCCTTGCTTCCATGGCAACATGTTTTAGCTAGTGTCACGCTTTTGCCTGTAGGTCCTCACCACCATCACCATCACCCATGTGCCACTCAGATGGACCTTCTAGAGTACCACAAATAAACAATAGCCAGGGAGGACTTGTTCTCAAATATCCGGAGTGTACCTTCTCTTATAACTAGTCCGTGTGTCTGAGTTTTTACTTATAAGAGTCCCCAAGTAGATGGGACACCAATTGCAAATCTTTAAAACCAATGTAAGTTGGGGGCGGAGCCAAGATGGCGGAATAGTGAGGATGCGCACTAGCAGTCTGCAAAAAGATAGTTTAATAAAAACAGAGTTACTGTAGCCTCAGGAAAAATCTCAGGGAAAAAAATGCAGTGGAAATTCTTCCGGACCCAGTGAATGAGACGCAGAGGACCTAGGGGAAAGTAAGTTTGCGAACGGCAAATCGTGCCATAGTGGCACGGGAGCTGCCGGGAGGGACGGGAACCGGACGGAACACAGTCGCCATTGGAATTGAGCGCTTAAACGGGAGCCGATACAGGGATCCCGAGACACTGGCGGGGGGAAGCAGACCCCAGGGGGAAACAGCACAATTGAGGCGAGCCCACACGGACACTAGCCTCTCTCGTCACCCACCCTGCTAAGTCGAGCTAGATTAAATGCAGTGGCACGGCCTGCGCCCGCCGGCTGAGACGGGAGCCGGGCGGAACACAATCGCCGCAGGATCTGCGCGCGTGAACGGGAGCCAATACAGGGATCCCGAGACACTGGCGGGGGGAAGCAGACCCCCACGGGGGAAACAGCACAGTTGAGGCGAGCCCGCACAGACACTAGCCCCTCTCGCCGCCCACCTTGCGAAGTCGAATTTGATTAAACGCAGTGGGACAAGGTGCGCCCGCCCATCACTGAGGCAGACGGAACCAAAAACCCGAGGCTGTAGAAACCTGAAGGGGATCCAAAAACTGGGAACACACCGCACACACAAACTCCGTTACCTTGACAACCCAGAGAAAGAGTGTGGGGAAAAAAAAAAATGTCAAACAAAAACAGATTCCGAGGGAGCAAGATCAAGGAAGACGCTATGATGACCCCAAACGGAAAAGACACCCCAAGTCAGGATTATGAAGATAATGAGATAGAAGAAATGCAAGAAGCAGATCTCAAAGAATTGATAAGAACATTAAGAAGTTCTCAAAAACAAATTCTTGAACTACAGAAATCTTTAATGGATAAGATAGAAAATCTCTCTCGCAAGAATGAAGTACTACGGAGAAATCAAAACGAAATGAAACAACTAGTAGAACAAGAAGCTACAATAGTGACAAAAAATCTTAATGAATTGAAGAACTCAATAGATCAAGTGACAAGCAATCTTGAGGGCCTTAAAACCAGAATGGGTGAAGCAGAAGAGAGAATATCGGACCTAAAAGACAGTGAACAGGAGAGGAAACAGTCAAACCAAAGACAAGAAGAGGAAATTAGAAAACTAAAAGATATCATCGGGAATTTACAGGATACTATTAAAAAACCCAACATTCGGGTTCTAGGTGTTCCTGAAGGTATGGAGAGGGAGAAAGGATTAGAAGGCCTTTTTAGGGAGATACTAGCAGAAAATTTTCCAGGCTTGGAGAAAGACAGAGAAATCCTAATCCAGGAAGCTCATAGAACCCCTAATAAACATGACCAAAAGAGATCCTCTGCACCACATATTGTAATTAAACTCACCACAGTGAAGCAAAAAGAAAAGATCCTAAAATGTGCAAGAGAGAAATGTCAGATTACTCTCAGAGGATCTCCAATTAGACTCACAGCTGACTTCTCAACAGAAACCCTACAAGCTAGAAGGGAATGGCGAGACATAGCCCAGGTACTTAGAGAGAAAAACTGCCAGCCCAGAATATTATACCCTGCAAAGCTCTCATTTGTGAATGAAGGCAAAATAAAGACCTTTCATTGCAAACAGAAATTGAAAGAATTTGTTGCCACTCGTCCAGCCCTGCAAAAGATACTTAAAGACGTGTTACACACAGAAACACAGAAACACGGCCATCAACATGAAAGAAGGTAAACGAAGGGAACCTCACAGCAAAAGATCACAGGGAATTCAAAGCATACATTAGAAAATATCTGGCAAATGGCAGGGCAAACTTACCACTTATCAATAGTCACATTGAACGTTAAAGGTCTAAACTGTCCTGTTAAAAGACAGAGATTGGCTGACTGGGTTAAGGAACAAAAACCATCTATTTGCTGCCTACAAGAAACACATCTTTCCAACGAAGATCCATACAGACTGAAAATAAAAGGATGGAACAAGATATACCATGCCAACAGAAATGAAAAAAGAGCGGGTGTAACCATCTTAATATCGGACTACATAAACTTTAACACAAAAACTGTTAACAGAGACAAAGAGGGGCACTATATAATGATTAAGGGATCAATACTACAGGAAGATATAACAATTCTCAATGTATATGCACCTAATTACAGGCCACAGGTTTATTTAAAAAATTTGTTAAGAAACTTAAAGGGAGACTTAGACCCCAACACAATAGTACTGGGGGACTTCAATACTCCACTCACAGATATTGACAGATCGACAGAACAGAAGATCAACAAGGAGACAGTAGATTTAAACAACACTATAGCCCAAATGGATCTAACAGATATCTACAGAACTTTTCATCCTACACGTAAAGCATTCACATTCTTCTCAGCAGTACATGGAACCTACTCTAGGATTGATCACATATTAGGCCATAAAGCAAGCCTCAGCAAATTCAAAAGAATTAGAATCATACGATGCAACTTCTCAGACCATAAGGGATTGAAGTTGGAAATTAGCAACTCAGGAATCCCTAGAGCATATGCAAACACATGGAGATTGAACAACATGCTCCTGAATGAACAATGGGTCACTGAAGAAATCAAAAGAGAAATCAAAAATTTTCTGGAAGTAAATGAGGATAACAGCACAACATACCAAAACTTATGGGATACAGCAAAAGCAGTGTTAAGAGGAAAGTTTATATCAATAGGTGCCTACATCAAGAAACTGGAAAGGCACCAAATAGATGAGCTTTCAAAGCATCTCAAGGATCTAGAAAATTTGCAGCAAACTAGACCCAAATCTAGTAGAAAAAGAGAAATAATCAAAATCAGAGAAGAAATCAACAGGATTGAATCCAAAAAAACATTACAAAAAATCAGCCAAACGAGGAGCTGGTTTTTTGAAAAAATAAACAAGATTGACACCCCATTGGCCCAACTAACTAAAAAAAGAAAAGACCCAAATCAGTAAAATCAGAGATGAAAAAGGAAATATAACAACAGACACCACAGAAATCAAAAGAATCATCAGAAATTACTACAAGGACTTGTATGCCAGCAAACAGGGAAACCTATCAGAAATGGATAGATTCCTGGACACATGCAACCTACCTAAATTGAACCAGGAAGACATAGAAAACCTAAACAGACCCATAAGTGAGTCAGAAATTGAATCAGTAATAAAGGCCCTCCCAACAAAGAAAAGCCCAGGACCAGATGGATTCACTGCTGAATTCTACCAGACATTTAAAGAAGAACTAACCCCAATTCTTCTCAAACTTTTCAGAACAATCGAAAAAGAGGGAATTCTCCCAAATTCTTTCTATGAAGCCAGCATCACCTTAATTCCTAAGCCAGAAAAAGATGCAGCATTGAAAGAGAATTACAGACCAATATCCCTCATGAACATAGATGCAAAAATCCTCAACAAAATTCTGGCCAATAGACTGCAACAACACATCAGAAAGATCATCCACCCAGACCAAGTGGGATTCATCCCTGGTATGCAGGGATGGTTCAATATTTGCAAAACAATCAACGTGATACACCACATTAACAGACTGCAGAAGAAAAACCATATGATTATCTCACTAGACGCAGAGAAAGCATTCGATAAAATTCAACACCCTTTCATGATGAAAACCCTAAGCAAACTGGGTATAGAAGGCACATTCCTCAATACAATCAAAGCAATTTATGAAAAACCCACGGCCAATATCCTATTGAATGGGGAAAAGTTGGAAGCATTTCCACTGAGATCTGGTACCAGACAGGGATGCCCACTCTCACCACTGCTATTCAATATAGTGCTGGAAGTCTTAGCCAGAGCTATTAGGCAAGAAAAAGAAATTAAAGGGATACAAGTTGAGAAGGAAGAACTCAAACTATCCCTCTTTGCAGACGACATGATTCTTTATTTAGGGGACCCAAAGAACTCTACTAAGAGACTATTGGAACTCATAGAAGAGTTTGGCAAAGTAGCAGGATATAAAATCAATGCACAAAAATCAACAGCCTTTGTATACACAGACAACGCCACGGCTGAGGAAGAACTGCTAAGATCAATCCCATTCACAATAGCTACAAAAACAATCAAATACCTTGGAATAAATTTAACTAAGGACATTAAAGATCTCTACAATGAAAATTACAAAACCTTAAAGAAAGAAATAGAAGAGGATACCAAAAAATGGAGAAATCTCCCATGCTCATGGATTGGAAGAATCAATATCATCAAAATGTCCATTCTCCCAAAAGCAATTTACAGATTCAACGCAATACCAATCAAGATACCGAGGACATTCTTCTCAGATCTGGAAAAAATGATGCTGAAATTCATATGGAGACACAGGAGACCTCGAATAGCTAAAGCAATCTTGTACAACAAAAACAAAGCCGGAGGCATCACAATACCAGATTTCAGGACATACTACAGGGCAGTTGTTATCAAAACAGCATGGTACTGGTACAGAAACAGATGGATAGACCAATGGAACAGAATAGAAACTCCAGAAATCAATCCAAACACCTACAGCCAACTTATATTTGATCAACGATCCAAAACCAGTCCCTGGAGTAAGGTCAGTCTGTTTAATAAATGGTGCTGGGAAAACTGGATTTCCACGTGCAGAACCATGAAGCAAGACCCCTACCTTTCACCTTACACAAAAATCCATTCAGCATGGATTAAAAATTTAAACCTATGACCCGACACCATCAAATTACTAGAGAGCATAGGAGAAACCCTGCAAGACATAGGTACTGGCAAAGACTTCTTGGAAAAGACCCCAGAAGCACAGGCACTGAAAACCAAAATTAACTACTGGGATTGCATCAAATTGAAAAGTTTCTGTACTGCAAAAGAAATAGTCAGGAAAGTGAATAGGAAACCGACAGAATGGGAAAATATATTTGCAAACTATGCAACAGATAAAGGGTTGATAACCAGAATATACAAAGAAATTAAGAAACTCCACAACATCAGAACAAACAACCCACTTAAGAGATGGGCCAAGGACCTCAATAGACATTTTTCCAAAGAGGAAATCCAAATGGCCAACAGACACATGAAAAAATGTTCAAGATCCCTAGCAATCAGGGAAATGCAAATCAAAACCACAATGAGGTTTCACCTCACCCCGGTGAGAATGGCTCACATTCAGAAATCCACCAACAATAGATGCTGGAGAGGATGTGGGGAAAAAGGGACACTAATCCACTGTTGGTGGGAATGCAAACTGGTGAAGCCACTATGGAAGTCAGTCTGGAGATTCCTCAGAAACCTGAATATAACCCTACCATTCAACCCAGCCATCCCACTCCTTGGAATTTACCCAAAGGAAATTAAATGGGCAAACAAAAAAGCCGTCTGCACAGTAATGTTTATTGCGGCTCAATTCACAATAGCTAAGACTTGGAACCAACCCAAATGCCCATCAACAGTAGACTGGATTAGGAAATTATGGGACATGTACTCTACAGAATACTATACAGCAGTCAAAAACAATGAAATCCGGTCACTTGCAACAAAATGGAGGAATCTGGAAAACATCATGCTGAGTGAATTAAGTCAGTCCCAAAGAGACAAATATCATTTGTTTCCCTTGATTGGCGATGACTAACTGAGCACCAAAGGGGAAACCTGTAGAAGTGAAATGGACACTATGAGAAACAGTGACTCGATCAGCTCTTGTGCTGACTGTTGTTGTACAATGTAATACTTTATCCATGGTAGTATTTTTTTTTTATCCTAGTACTAGTGGTTGAACTCTGTAATTAACACACAATTATTCTTAGGTGTTTAAATTTTAACTGAAAAGTGATCTCTGTGAAATATAAGAGTGGGAATAAGAGAGGGAGGAGATGTACAGTTCGGCACATGCTCAATCGGAACGGCCCCAAATGATGGAGTTAGAATTGTGCCAGGGGATTCCAATACAATCCCATCAAGGTGGCATGTACCAAGGCCATCTCATTAGTCCAAGTGATCAATTTCAGCTCACAATTGATCACACTGATAGGTCTAAGAGTCAAAGGGATCGCACAAGCAAGACTAGTGTCTGCTAATACTAACTGATAGAATGAAAAAGGGAGAGAATGAGCCAACATGGGAAGCAGGATACACAGCAGACTCATAGAATGGCAGATGTCCTAAATAGCACTCTGGCCTCAGAATCAGCCCTTAAGGCATTCGGATCTGGCTCAAGAGCCCATGAGAATAGTTTAGGCATGGAAAGCCAAGACATTCTGGAAAAAACAGAAGACCTAAATGAAAGATCTCTGCGAGTGAGATCCCAGTGGAAAGAACAGGGCCATCAAAGAAGGAGGTACCTTTCTCTGAAGGGAGGAGAGAACTTCCACTTTGACTATGACCCTGTCGGAATAAGATCGAAGTCGGCAAACCCTAAAGGCTTCCATAGCCTCGGCAACTCATGACCAGAGCCTAGGGAGATTACTGACGCCATAAACAAGAGTGTCAAATTGTTAAATCAACATCAGGAGTCACTGTGTACTTACGTCTCATGAGGGATCTGTCCTTAATGTGTTATCCAATTTGAAATAATGCTATTACTAGTACTGAAACAGTATTTTTACACTTTGTGTTTCTGAGTGGGTGCAAACTGATGAAATCTTTACATAGTATATATTGAATCGATCTTCTTTATATAAAGATAATTGCAAATGATTAAAAAATCTTGGTGTTAAACTGGAAATTGCATAGACAATTAATCAGTTTTTTAAAAAAAAATCATGTAGGATCTCTGTCCTTAATGTGCTGTACATTGTGAATTAATACTATAACTAGCACTCCAACAGTATTATCATTTTGTATCTCTATGCGAGGGCAAACCATTGAAATCTTTACGTAATATGTACTAAATTGATCTTCTGTGTATAAAGAGAATTGAAAATGAATCTTGATGTGAACAGAAGGGGAGAGGGAGCGGGAAAGGGGAGGGTAGGGGGAGGGAGAGAAGTTGTGGGGGGGGAGCCATTGTGATCCATAAGCTGTTCTTTGGAAATTTATATTCTTTAAATAAAAGCTTTATATAAAAAAAAATAAAATAAAACCAATGTAAGTTGACCAATGTTGGCAATGTCCTATGTGAACCATCTATGCACAAGTCCTTGAGGGAGAAAGAAGAATTGGTATGTCTTTATTAGTTCATCGTAACATAGATCTATAGTCTTGCTATTTTCTTCTTTGTACAGATTTTCAGGTGAGAAATCAAGACAAAGAAAGTAATTTTTCTTGCCTTACACAGAAGGGAGGTGCCAAGACAAGGATTTTTTCTCCTAAATTTACTTTTTTAAATTTAATTGGTCGAGAGACAGAGAGTGAAAGATCTTCCATCTATTGGTACATCCTCCAAATGCTCACACTAGCCAGGCCTTGAGCTTGGAACTCAGTGTGAGTCTCCCATGTGGGTGACAAGGGTCCAAGTACGTGAACCACATCTGATGCCTCCCGGAGTATACATCAGCAGGAAGCTGGAACTGGAAGCAGAGCCAGGACTCCAACCCAGATAATCATAATCCCATATGGAATGTGGACAGTGAAAGTGCATGTTAACTGCTGGACCAAACACAAGCACCTGAAACAGGAATCTGAGTCCGAACATATGAACCCTAAAGCCCAGGATGCCTCACTAGCTTCCTTGGGAGACAACTCCCCTTTCTGTATCTAGACACCTCATTCTGCTTGTCAATGAAGCCCTATCCCGGACACCTCTTCCAGGAAGTCTCCCTGCTCACTCCTCTTTTCTTCTGTGCTGCCTTTCCATTTTGAGCTGAATTCTAAATATCCATGACCCTAGTTCTGAAAGAACAAATCATACCAGGAAAAGGCCACTGTAAGTGAATCCATAATTTATGGCAATACTCCAAGCAGTAATGGATGCAAATTCCAGCCAAAGGGTCATGAATATATCTGTTTGCAACTGACAAACTCATTTTCTGACTTCTCATGAGACACTAATAAGGTCTTACTCAAAGTTCAAGTGTAATTATCATGTATATTTCAGATTAAATAAATGTGGTAAAAGCTTCAAAAAATGAAAATTTCATAGGAAGTAGATTTTAAAAATTAAGTCTGATCAAGATTTCAGCTTGAGAAATTAAATTAGATGTTATAAAAATAATTTTGCTTTGCCTATTTAACCAAATTTTGATTGTAATTGGTACTGTGTACACTGTGTACTAACAGATATTGCTTAATTCTCTGAAAATTATGTGATGACACAAAACATTCACCCTGTAGACACAAACAAACATGCAGACACACAAACAGGGAGGGAGGGAGGGAGGGAGAAAGAGAGAGAGAGAAAGAGAGAGAGAGAGAAAGAGAGAGAGAAAAAAAGAGAGAGAAAGAGAGAATGCTCCCATTCATTTACTTTCTTTTCTTTTCTTAAGATTTATTTATTTGTTTGAAAGTCAGAGTTACACAGAGAGAGAGGGTAGGCAGAGAGAAAGAGAGAGAGGTCTTCCATCCGCTGGTTCACTCCCTAGATGGCCACAATGTCTGGAGCTGAGCCAATCTGAAGCCTGGAGCCAGGAGCTTCTTCCAGGTCTCCCATGTGGGTGCAGGGGCCCAAGGACTTGGGCCATCTTTTACTGCTTTTCCAGGCCCTAGAAGTGAGCCAGATTGGAAGAGGAGTAGCTAGGACTCGAAGTGGCATCCGTATGAGATGCGGGCACCCTAGGCGGCGGCTTTACCTTGTACACCACATCGCTGGCCCCTCATTTACTTTTCAAATGCCCACACCAATGAGGACTGCATTAGGCTGAAGCCAAGAGTCTGGAACACAGTTCAGATCTCCTACATTGGTGGCAGGAACTCAACTTGTTTATTTGAGTCATTATTATTCCTCCTCAGGGTCTCCATTAGCAGGAAGTGACTCAGGAGCTAGAGCCAGGCATTGAACCCAGGTATTTTGATAAGGAGCATGAATATCTTAAGCATTAGGTTAAATGTGTGCCCCCTCATACAACTTTCTTTACTTTATGTTATTTATTTGAAAGGCAGAGACAGAAAGAAACATACAGAGATAATGAGAGAAAGAGACAAAGAGAGAGAGAGAGAGAGATTTGCCATCTACTGGTTCATTCCCCAAATGTTGCCAACAGCTTGAACTGGACCAGGTCAAAGGTCAAATCCAGGAGGCAGGAAATCAATCCTGGTCTCCCAGATGAGTGCTAAGAACTTGAGCCTTTACCACTGCCTCCCAGTGTCTGCAACAGGAGGAAGCAGAAGTCAGAAGCTAGAGCTGGGTTTCATATCCAGGAACTCTCATGTGGGACATGGAGATTTCAACCAGCATTGTAACCTCAGGATAAACACCTGCCCCTCAGGTCTTGTTTTGAATGAACAAGATATGGTTGATTTTAGGATCTCACTCATTTGTTAGGAGACAGATACATGATATCACAGTGAGAGAAGAGCAGTGCCTGGGGGCAGTCATCAAGAAATCCACTCTGCTTTGGGGGTGTGGGGGAGGCTGCACAGAGTGAGGTGATCCTCTGAGGCTGCACTCCATGGACAATGCCAACCAGCAGCCTTGCCCTCTGACTTTTGGTTGGGTTTGGCCATCGGAGAGCACTAGTAAACTGACAAAGGGAGGGAAGAGTAAGGTTCTATACCTACTGTTTCAGATTTCTACCTTTGGGCTGATTGTGCACAGTTCATCATTTGGCCGGAGTCATTGATCTAGTTAGGTGGCCTTCTCTATGTAATTCTCTTTAGTAACTGCTTTCTCCTCTTGTCTCATTAGATCTAGGGACTGTAAAGTTACCTCAGTGTTAATGGTCTATGAGTCTTTCATTGTCCCTACAATTTCCCTGCACTTTTCTCAAATCTCTTCAAATAATCTCTATAGTAGAATTTCCTCAAATTACTTGTGCCATCTTATTCCTATAAGAACCTTGATGGAAACAATGCCTGTAGGACATACACTGGAATGGGAGGCAAGACTCTGTACTGAGAGCAAAGAAGAAAATACAAGAGTTCAGTTAAGAGATAGGTAGGCTTGCACTTGGATTATAGTAGTTATGATGAAGAGGTTGGGGGTTAGGAATGCACAAGACACTTGAAGACAGACTTATGAAAACTTGGTGAAATTCTTATAACCAATCAGATTCATCATCACCAGAATTATTAGTGTCTTAGTCCATTTCTATTGTGTAACAGACTATCAGAGAGTGAGAAACTTATAAAGAAGTTTATTGTGTTCACGGTTCTGCAGGCTGGGAAATCCAAAGATACGGTGACAGGTTCCGTGAGGACCTTGTGCTCTGTCATATCAGGGTGGAAAGGTGGAAGCGCAAACAAACACATACTGAAGAGGCAAAACGAGGGGCCAGCCTTGCTTTACAAGTACCCATTCTCAGGGTAACTGATCCAGTCCAGCAAGAGTGGCACAATCCATTCATGATGATGTAGTCTCCATGACCCAAACACCTCCCCTTAGGCCCCGCCTCTCAACACTAGCACATTGCAGACCAACTGTCCAACAGATGAACTCTGGGGGACACAGATTACAGCACTAGGTAAGGGAAAATTCTATCCTGTAGTTTATCTCTCACTGATTTTAAAAAATGTGAAGATTTACAGATAAGCAGAACAGAGGCAAGTAGGAGAGGTGCACCCCAAACTTTTAAATAATGTGACAAAGAAGCAGACTTGGAGGAATCAGACACGGTTCGAGTTTTTAAAGGCTTCAGAGTCCTGTCCCACTGGGTGAGGATGGCATTTCTGGCTCCGTCCCATTTTCCAGGGCCCATTAAGCGGTACTGGTAAGGGGTGCATGGTCCAAAGAAGACTTCCCAGGCTAGTCTGGGGTCCTTGAGGAACAGAAGTGGGATATTGGGCTTAGTGCCTATGCATGCAGCAAGGTCATCCATATAGGGAATGTAGCTGAGTTTTTCTTCACTGGTATCTTTGATCACACCTCTGTGAGAAACAAAAATGGATAACTTCATTAATCACTCTCTACCTTGGATTTCTCAAGTTACAACTTATAGCCACTCTTCTTCCACTTCCTCTCATCATTTTGTTGCTTTTATCCCCCAGAATCAAACCATGTTTGAAAACATCTTGTACTCAAAAGAAAAAAAGTAAGAAGAGTTTATTTACAGAGGGTATTGGGAGGGAAATTAATGTTGACAAAGGAAATGGTAAAAGAAGGGCATTGGAAGAAAAGGTTTTTGTTCTTGACTGTGACCTAAAGATCATCCGTCCAGATACAAGAGTTGTTGGAAGAAGGAACATGATCAGAAAGCATCACATATACGGACATCAACAACATTTATACTGATGTCTGTCATGAGCTGTGAGGGCTACACTTGCTACACTAGGACTGAACTTGACAATGACATGAGCAGATTGACTATGGAAGCTTTTTCCTTTCTTCTTTCTATTGACTTTGCAATGTCATTCATTCATTCATCCATTCAATGAATGCATACATAAATAAATGTTCCATTCTAGGCACCATTGTAGATGCCGGGGCTCCAACACTGAATAAAGCAACAAGCTGCCAGAGAGCTCACCTTCTATGGGGGAAATCAGCTTCCTGTAAAATACCATTCGGATATGGGTATTATGAGAAATATAAATATGGTAAGGGAAAGAAGCAAAAGTGCCACTGGGTGGATTGTCAGAGAAGGCTTCTCTCTTAGGAAGTGACATTTCTACAGAGTAACCCGTGCTGGTGTCTGGGTGACGAACATTCCAGGCAGAGAGAGGGGAGCTGCAGAGATTCCGAGGAGGTGCAGCTTGGCATGTTTGAGGGGGCAGTGAGGGGCTGGCATGCCTGGAGCAGTGTGGATGACGTGGAGGAACCATAAGTACTGAAGGCAGACCAAGGGCTTCTGGGAGGTTTCTTGAAGCCATCAGGATTCTGAAAAGAACAACCTGATTCATTCCTGTTGCATTGTCAAGACCAGGAATGGAATGGCCAGGGTAGATGGAAGGAAGCCAGCTAAGGAAGCCACAGGTGTCATGGTGAGAGATGCTGGTGGCCTAGTCTGGTGGAGGGTAGCGGCAGAAGTAGTGGGAAGCACTTTAATTCTGCCTGACTTGGAAGGTAGCTGCTGACAGAACTTATGTTGATGAGGGTTCTGAGAGAAAAGGAGGGGAAAAGATTGCTCCAGGGTTTTTGACTGATTAACCAGAAGGGAGAAAAGCCTCTGGTGGGGACCCAGAGGTCATTAGAGACATGCTCAGCTTCTAAGCCTGTTATATATCCAAGTGGAGGTTGACTGAGGGAGTTTGCTTAGAAGCTGGCGTTCTGGGCAACGACATGGGTTAGAGACACATATCTGTCAGCTGTGAGTTTGTGATAGGGTTGAAAGCCACAGGCCTGCAGGAGGTCATCTCAGAGTGATGTAAATGGAAATGAAAAGGGGTCTGAGAGTTACGTTTTGGGTTCAGCAATCTTTAGGAGTGCAGCAGAAGAGACACCAGCAAATACAGAGAAAGGGCAGCCTGATGGGTGGGAAGAGAAGGAAGACAGGAGGAATTCCTGGGGCTGAATCAAACAGGTTGTCACCCCAGGGCCAGGCTCTGTGTCCCAGTGAGAAGACCTGGTCCCCCCGTAGGACACACCTAGGGCCACGTGTCTAATTGGTGACAGTGTTAGAACTAAAATCATGTTCCGACTGCTCATTCTGAGTCATTCCCAACCTGCCACACTGTTGGTCCAAGAATGTGCTTTGTAATAAGAACTCTTTGCTTTTTTTTTTTAATAACACAATATGTTGGCAAGTTTTCCCCACAACAAGACATATTTCATACCTTTTAATGAGCTCCTCCTTTTTAGTAACTTCAGCCATCAGCTGCTGGGGTGGAGGTATCTTACAGAGTCCTACGAGAAAAATTGGAAACAGCACCTGAAGTCACATGTGGCTTGTCCTTGAAGGTCCCCTAGTCCTCGTCTCTGGCCTCTCAAGGCTCCAGCCTCAGAACATGTGGAATTCAGAGCTCACAGTGGAATTAGGGTACAGAAGATAACTTTCTGGAGGCAAAACCTGCTTCCAACTCACTTACTCAGGGTACCATCCTAAGACTGTGAGATAAGGACCTCATGGCCCAGCCCCCAGCCTGGACCACTCTCCCCAGACATCAGCACCCACCTGCTGGTCTGCTCCCACGTTACACATATAAGTTATATTCTATTGTGTTTATACCCCCACATCGTACTTGTCTGTGTGCTGAAGCTGATCATTGGTTAAATGGAAAGAGTTAAAATGACCCAATTTCACAACCTTCCTTTAGCACATTTTCTTTTGTTTATACGGGAGCCTCAAGTGCGGAAGGAGCCTGGCAGTCTCTCGGTCGCACAGAGGCCCTGCCTGCTGGAGTCCTTGTGAGGACCTGCTCGTTCCTAGACTCCCATCTAGATGGGCTCAGAACTTGGCCCCTGCTCTTTCTGCTAAGTTAGTGCTAACCCTTTCGCTTGCGTTAACAGCTTGGACCCTGGCCTTCTCTGCAGTTGCCCTGCTGCCCCTGAGTCGAAAATCCCAGTTTGTCTTCTGGATTCCTGGGATCTTCATGCTTGCCTGACTTTGTGAACCCTGACCCTCCTTACCTTCCCCCTAAACTCTCGCTCTGGGCTTCTGTGACCATTCTAGTCCACTCTGCCTGCCATCCCATGCTGTCCAGTCCTGCCCCTCTCATGTACCAAATGCCAAACCTGGGTATGAAGTTGCTGTCCAAACGACACAGGTGCCACTTTGCTCTGTGGTGTAGTTTTTACTGGGCTGACTTTATCCTGTGAAAAGCTAGCAAGACTTTAACTGGTAGTTCCTGACTGCCTTTGGATGCTCTCCATTGAAACACACAATTAATCTTTCGGCTTTATCATTCTAATAAGCAATTTTGTAGTTCATTTTAAACTACTTTAAGAAGCCAGGTACTTAAGAGTCTTTTATAGTTTTAATATCATGGAGTGATGTTATGAAAGCTCTTTTATCAGTCTTAAAAACTGTTTGATAATTAAATGAAGGGTTGTAGAATTTTTTCTGTAAATGTAAATAAGATGAAATTTCCTAGCCAACTTCTTCTTCCCTCATTCAAATAGCATGTCTGCCAACGTGGGAGAACATGTGGTCTTAAAGTAAGGTTGGTACCCATTACATTTGTATAGTGTGATGAAAGTCAACATTACTCAGTGCTGTACTATATGCCTTTCACATGTTTTTGGTAATTGTTTTTTGTCAATAAGGGCTGAGTTTGCTAAAGGACAGCTGGTTGGTCGAATTGTGATTACTGTTTATATTTAAAATGAATACAACTACAACTCTTTGAAGGGCTTACTAACCTAAAACTTGTCCCACTGTAGAAGGTGTGATAGTAGCAGCAATAGTAATGGTAACGGGGGGAGGGTAGCGGGGGGGAGGGGAGGTATGGGTGGGGAAGCCATTGCAATCCACAAGTTGTATCTTGGAAATTTATATTCTAAATAAAAATAAAAAAAAATAGTAATGGTAACAGACAAATCTAAATGGGCATTTACTATAAAGTACTGTGCCAGCTGCCTTGTAGACATTATCCATCATCCTTTTCTAAAAAATTAATTAAGTGGCCGGTGCTGTGGTTCACTAGGCTAATCCTCCGCCTGCAGCACCAGTACCCCGGGTTCTAATCCCAGTTGGGGTGCCGGTTTCTGTCCTGGTTGCTCCTCTTCCAGTCCAGCTCTCTGCTGTGGCCTGGGAATGCAGTGGAGGATGGCCCAAGTGCTTGGGCCTTGCACCCACAGGGGAGACCAGGAGGAGGCACCTGGCTCCTGGCTTCAGATCAGCACAGCGCTGGCCATGGCGGCCATTTGGGGGGTGAACCAACGGCAAAGGAAGACCTTTCTCTCTGTCTCTCTCTCTTTCACTGTCTAACTCTGCCTGTCAAAAAAATAAATAAAAAAATAAAAAAATAAATTAAGTAATTTAAAAGGCAGAGTTATAGAGAGAGGCAGAGGCACAGAGCGAGAAGTCTTCCATCCACTAGTCCACTTCCTAGATGGCTGCATCGGCAGGAGCTGGGCAGATCTGAAGCCAGGGACCAGGAGCTTCTTCTGGGTCTCCCACATGGTGCAGGGGCCCAATGATGTGGGCCATCTTCCACTGCTTTCCCAGGCCACAGCAGAGAGCTGCATTGGAAGTGGAGCAGCTGGGACTCAAACCGGTGCTGGGATGCTGGCACTGCAGGTGGCGGCCTTACCTGCTATGCCACAGCGCTGGCCCCAACATTACCAATCATCCTTAAGGGAGCTGGTTTATCATCCTCATTTTACAAATGAAGGGCTGAGATTTTGAGAGGCCCTCGCAAACACAGAGTTTCAAAGCTGGGGTTGTACCACACTAGCTTTGACTCCAGCATCTGTGTTCTTATAGTGACAAATGACAGTATGTAGTGTCCAGTGTCTAAACTATTTTTATGGGAATTTCTTAACGGTTGCTGCCTCTTCACATCTCAATTTTACCGACATTGTGTATCATTCCAATGTCTTTCTTTAGAAGCAATATAAAATTCTGCTCCTAATGATCAGTGGAGAGAGAATTTAGCAGAAGTGGAGTATACTATGCCACAGTAGAATAGGATCTTAGAATTTCCAATATAAATCCAGTTCACCTGAGAAACTTGATTATAGTCTATTGTCCAAGTTTATCCCATCCCCAGAGTCAAAATCTCTTCTACTCAGTCACATTGAGTAAGTAAATAAGTATGCACATCTGTCATAATATTATGCATATATACAATTCATTATTCATTAAGATTTAAAGGGGCAGGCTCTGTGGCGTAGCTGGTAAAGCTGCTGCCTGCAGTGCTGGCATCCCATTTGGGCACCAGGTCAGGTCCTGGCTGCTCCACTTCCGATCCAGCTCTCTGCTATGGACTGGGAAAGCAGAAGATGGGCCCTGCACCCACGTGGGAAAACTGGAAGAAGCTCCTGGCTCCTGGCTTTGGATTGGCTCAGCTCTGGCCTTTGTAGTCATTTGGGGAGTGAACCAGCAGATGGGAGACTTCTCTCTCTTTCCGGCTCTACCTCTCGCTGTGACTCTGTCTTTCAAATAAGTAAAATAAATCTTAAAAAAAGAGAGATTAAAAAAAACTTTTTTCTATTTATCTTACATGTTTGATTTAAATGAAATGTGGGCCACTAGTTTTAGGATCCAGTTGGTCACAGGGCTTTGAATAGGGTCAAGGTACCTTTGAATACTCGTGTGGCCCATCGTGCTTGGAGCTCGGTGCCAGTCAGGATGGACCCTTTTAAGCTGATCAGGCCAATGATGGCCAGTGATGCTCTCTCCAGGCTGGAAGGAAAGACGTGCTTGTAAAGGAACATCTTTTTCGTACAAAGGCTTCTGAGTGGTTCTTCAAGGAAGGGGAAAGAAAACACATATCCTGTCGTGAAGATCACACTATCGATATTTTCTTCCACTGTCCCATCTTCAAAGATAGCAGAGGTTTCTGTAAACTCCTTCACACTGGTTTTCACAGTCACTGTCCCGCACAGGATACAGGTGGGCAGCTCATCATTCACAATAAACTTTGGGCTTTTCCTTGGATGCAGAAGAGGAAAGTATTCACTATAGTTATATCTACCAGGCATTTCAGCAAATACTTATTTAGTCTCTGTTTATTTCAATATTTACTTAGGTCAATTGAGGGAAATGATCAGCAAGTCAAAGATGCAAACTGACCAATGACTACTTCAAAGCAGTCACCTGACTTACATTTGGATTTCTTGCGACCAGTAGAAGACACATGGAAAATAATTAAACCTACTGTTTCCTAACTGGGGTTTAAAATTCTCTGTCTTTCGGAATGAATTTCTGGAGCAATGCAAAAGCATGTGAGGCTACAGCACACGATACACTGGATGATCAAGTTGGGGGTCTGACATCACGTACATCTCCAAGAATGGCATTAGGCCATGAGGAAATTAAGAGACTCTCTGAATAAAAATAAACACCAGAATATATTTATACTGATAAAAAATTTCATTGTACCATTCTATCTAATCATATCAAACAATGTTTTTACAAAATTTACATAGCAGATCATTTTTTTTTTTTTTTGGACAGGCAGAGTTAGACAGTGAGAGAGAGAGAGAGAGAGAGAGAGAGAGAGAGAGAGAGAGAGAGAGAAAGGTCTTCCTTTTCCATTGGTTCAACCCCCATATGGCCGCTGTGGCTGGTGCACTGTGGCTAGCGCTGCACAGATCTGAAGCCAGGAGCCAGGTGCTTCCTCCTGGTCTGCCATGCGGGTGCAGGGCCCAAGGATCTGGGCCATCCTCCACTGCACTCTCGGGCCACAGCAGAGAGCTGGACTGGAAGAGGAACAACTGGGCCAGAATCCGGCATCACGACTGGACTAGAATTTGGGGTGCCAGCGCCGCAGGCAGAAGATTAGCCTAGTGAGCTGTGGTGCCTGCACATAGCAGATTATTCTTGCCATTATTTTCTTCTTATAAGTTGAAAGAGTCGTACCAAAGAATCAAAAAATATATACAATAAAAAGAGTATTTAATGACCACCATGCATTTCATTGTTTTTCTTTTCCTTGCCAGTGTGTAATCCTATACACATGCATATTAAGACATTATTTCAGAAATTCATAATAGAAACTCATACCTCTAATCATTGAACCAGAACAAACATTTATTATATGTTAGCAGGAACTGACCATCTATACACTTTGATGATTCAAATTATTTCTAGATGGTAGTTGTGGTGGAAGGAGAAGGCCATGCCAAGATGGCTGCTGGCAACAGAAACTGCCTGGCGACAGGCTGTGATTGGATGGTTTTGGAAACCACATGAAAATGGAGCCTGCCTGGCAACAGGCTGTGATTGATGGCTTCAGAAACTGCCTGGCAACAGGGTGTGATTGGTTAGGGCATAGACTAGCCCTTGACCGGATTGGCTGCCTTGGCTATATAAACTGCTGTAGCAACTGAAATAATGAGTCTGCAGGCTGCTTGCCTCAGGCCTGCTTTCACCTGACTCCCAGGGTCTGTGTGATGACTCCACGCCTCTTGCCCCCACCACGCTCCTCCTCTCAGAAATGAATCCACAGCAACATTGATTCAAATTATTTCTAGATGGTAGTGACTTCAAGATGCTGGAAGTCAGTCATTAATTTCCTGAATGCCAAGGTTGAGATGGCAGTTCTCACTCTTCATTTTGATCTAGTCTCCTGCATTCCTACTTTTGTTACCAGAGATTGCTCTTATTTTAAGTACTGCTGTGGTACATAATGGACTTGTCTTAGAGTAATAAACTTAGGCTAAAAACAAGGACAATATCACAATTATTGAAATTTTGAATTCTACATTAAATAGGAGGAGAAATACTGATTTAATAATTCTCTATTAAATAAAAACAATTTACGTACCCTTTTGTAATACTTAATCCATAATTCTCATGATTAAATCTTTTATTCATCTGCCTTTCATTAATCCAACGTAAGAAACACGAAGGCAGAACTTGTTCGATGACATTAAGGCATCTTCTTGTTATCACCATATTAAAAGGATAGCCCCCATTTGCAGAGCGGCTGATGACCCAGGTACCAGTTCTAGTGCTGAGAAGCACCTAAAAAGTAAGGTAACAAGGACAAATACATGCTCAAAATTTTATTTTATGTTTCAAATGGTCTTGTAATATTCTGCTCTTACAACGACAGAGAACTGGAGAATTTGCACATAGTTCCAGATATCTATCTAGTCCTGTTGTCATTGTTCTTCAAAAATTACCTTGCCTGACCCATATATCTGTTACATATTTTTATCATTTATGGAATTATAAACAAAAATTATAATACTTGTATGGTATTGACTGAAGGATATTTTACCCATAAATTATATGGAATCTAAAGCAAAAGATCAGAAAACAACATTAACTTAATTAAGGAAAATCTATTCACTTCCGATCTAATCATCCTAGAATTTATGCTAAAGTGGAACCTAGGAGGATCTATGCTTGGACTTTCTAAAATCATTACCTATACTTCTTGGGCACAGTAGGGACTTGCTTTTTTCTTAAAGCCAGTCACAAATCTGACTTTTTATAGAAAACTCAGAGGAAAGCAGCCTCTCTTTCTATTCTTATTATGCAGGTTTTGCCAGAAATACAGAGTATAAAAGAAAGCTACTTGATTTGGATGGAGCAATTTACCTACTGCATCTTGCTCCTGTAGAAGCACTGTTGAAAGATGTGTCATGGGCCAGCGCCGTGGCTCAACAGGCTGATCCTCCGCCTTGCGGCGCCGGCACACCGGGTTCTAGTCCCAGTTGGGGCGCCGGATTCTGTCCCGGTTGCCCCTCTTCCAGGCCAGCTCTCTGCTGTGGCCCCGGAGTGCAGTGGAGGATGGCCCAAGCGCTTGGGTCCTGCACCCCATGGGAGACCAGGAAAAGCACCTGGCACCTGGCTCCTGCCATCGGATCAGCGCGGTGCGCCGGCCGCGGCGGCCATTGGAGGGTGAACCAACGGCAAAGGAAGAACTTTCTCTCTGTCTCTCTCTCTCACTGTCCACTCTGCCTTTCAAAAAAAAAAATGTGTCATGGTCTGGCAGCCTCCCACGTGCCCTAAATCTTTTTTAGAGATGACTCAACTCCATGACTTGTGGCTTCTTAAACAGTTCAGAGAGAACCAACAGAGGCTCTAAGGATTGTCATGGCTTTTACACTTACCCCTGTCAGCATAACTGAGCAGTTGCCAGTGTGTTTTAGGGTCTTGAGCACCTCTCTCCAGCCACCATAGAAGATGCTGGGAGTGGGAGCACTGACTGAGATGGTGTACCTGAGCTGCCACTCGACTGAGCTCCACCGCAACGTCTCCTCCACTATTCCCGAGACCGATCACTAA
This sequence comes from Sylvilagus floridanus, assembly GCA_949820135.1. Classification (NCBI taxonomy): domain Eukaryota; kingdom Metazoa; phylum Chordata; class Mammalia; order Lagomorpha; family Leporidae; genus Sylvilagus; species Sylvilagus floridanus. Next base: position 130,865,147 of record OX463225.1, read on the forward strand.
GACGCGTTGGCCCCGAAATCCTTCTGGGATCTTGTATTCTTGACAATGCAGGATCTGACCTCTAAACTTATGGATTCCTGAAGGGAGAGAAGGACCAGAAAATTCAAAATATCTAAAGCTATTGTTCTCCAACATGCAGGTTTAGGATCTATGGAAATATGGAAGCTCAGAAATACGGCAGTTATTTCCAACATGAGTTGCAATAGTAGAGCAAGCATTTGATCCTTCTTTCCCCTGGGATGCTGTGAGCCTACATATAGGTTTTGTACAACCTGCCTTGTTAAACATACAGGAAGTCTTATATTCCAGGTGCGTGTTCCCTTTTAAAGCTATTCTTTTGGTAAATAAAACTCACTGTAAACAACTAAGGAAAATCTCATGCACTAGCCTGAACTTGCTGGGTGAGAAGTAGATTATTTCTGTTCCATGTCATTACATCCCATCTGCATTAAATATTGCAGCCACATACCTGATAATTTTGGTCAATGATGGGCCACATGTATGCTGGCATATGCCATATAACCCAGGGACATAATATGCTCCACCATCTAGATGTGTGTAAGTGCTCTCTATGATGGCACAACAATAAAATCACCTACGGATGCATTTCTCAGAGTGTATCCCCACTGTTAGATGAAGTGTGACTGTATATCCAACTGAGATTCCTCCCATGATTGCTACAGTCTTATATCCAAATATGCATTTGATACAAAGGAGGTTGTTGATTAAACTATATTTTACCCAACAGAATACATCCTATATGAATGTGATTTGCAAGGCAAGGCATTTGGCATAAATTGTTAAGTCTCTGCTTAGATACTTGCATCCCATATCAGAGTGTCTGGGTTTGAGTTCCAGCTCCATTCCCAATTCCACTGTGCACCCTTGGGGGCAACAGGTGATGGCTCAAGTACTTAGGCTTATGCCACCCACAGGGGAAACCTAGATTAAGTTTCTGCCTCCAAGATTTGGCCTGGCCCAGATGTGACAGTTGTGGATATTTAGGGGGTCAACCAGCAGATGTGATCTCTCTCACTGTTTCTCTGCTTTTTAATAAGTAAAAATGAAAAAAATCTCAGATAAAAAAATAATGTCATTTGTGTATAAAATGGTTAAGATTGAATTTTAATTCAATTAAATTTTTCCACAAAAGAAATTTATCCTTCTATAAATAAAATAATTACTTTTGTAAGTTAGTCTCATGTTCCTTATACTTCATGATTATTTCACTTTATGATTTATTCTATGCTTAATGCTTTATTATGCTCTATGTGTATCTGCACTTGATTCTTATGTCAGTCATGTTTATTTCTGACTGATCTCCCAAATTCCTTACATTCCATCAATGGAAGCATGGCTACCATATGTGCAAATGCAAATATATAAGGGCCACCAAATACCTCTTTTTTTCCATTTATTTTTGGTAATTATCTCCTGGAGGACATAAATGGCATAACCCATGGATTCAAATAAACACATGTTGGTAGCAACAGTAGAGGTAGAGGTGTTTAGAATACAGGCAGCAGTCATGGAAATGATGGGAGCTGACAGAGGAATCAATGGCAGTATCACTGACAATGACAGGCAAGGAGCAGCACGGGGAACAAGTCAGGAAGGGAAGCCCTGTCATTGAGAGGACTACACAGCCTCCTGCCCCCATGCTACAGGTGCTTGTGAATGGTCGTGTCTAAAATTCAACTCTTTCCTTGACAATTGCATTCTGTTACCTTTCAGCCATTGACACATCCGTTTACTCAATAGCTATCATAGAAAATGAAAAGGCTTTCCAAAGCTGGGAGCTAAACTCCATTTCAAGTGAGGTGCTCCCTTGACTGTGCAGAATGTGCGAAGAATGTGAGTGTTACCTAGTTTGTGATTCTCAGCCTCCTCTTACCCTTTGTGGCTCTAACACAGTGGAAGCTGAAGTGGCTCCTGTTGGAAACAGGACCATTCCCTGAAAGGATGCTTTAAAGTGCTGTGGCATTTTCTATCCCATTGACATGGAGCCAGCTGTGATGACCTCCCTGGAGCCCATGTTGAGACCTCACCTCTTGGAGTCTGGGGTCTGTGGAACACAGGGGCTGGTGTCTACCCCATGCTTGGAAGACTGTGACTGGAACTGCCTGGGAGGGATGGTGGCAGCACTTGCAGCAATCTTTTCTTCCACCATTGACAGTGAAGGCACATATTTCATGTGGACCTCGTGACGACTGTGTGGGAGAGAGGCAGTCTGATGCCAACTTAGAGGAACTTTGCACAGGTGACCAGCTGTACAGGTATGAGACCCTAACTGATGGTCTATGGAGGTGAGCTGGGGAGACCTGCAGTTTTGAGTTGTAAGTTGCTGATCTGGGAATGGAAGACTCCAACAAGGAGCTACAGGTGAGACATGCCCAGTATGAGTCTCTGAACTAGACTGAGGCAAGCATTTCACGAAAAATCAATATCCAACACCTCCATGGCCAGAGCATTGGTGCTACTCAAGAGAGATCTTTCTGGCCCCTGTAGCACTTCTTGCCACTCTCCTGACTATAAATCTGGAAGAGTGAGAAACTGCAGCTGGTGGGTGGAGGAGGTGGAGGGAAGAAGAGAGAAGCAAGGCATGCCATCACCATTTCTTGCTACTAGACAGCTGTGAGCTCCAAGCAAGCACCAGATGGAGGATGGGAGAAAATTTACCATGACACGTGGTTGCAAAATCCAGCTATTGCATGAGACAGGACGTCTTAATTACAAAAAATGAGAATATTTTTTAATGACTTAACGTGATCACAGGGCTTTTCATTATCTGTGTGCGAGCACAACAGCCATAGAAGCTGCCCGAGATTTCATCCAAAGGCAGGGGAGGACAAAACCCATGGATCAGGTCAGTACTTTAAAAGAAAAAGCACAGTGGTCCAATAACTGAACCTTGCACAACTTGTCCTTTCAACACTACCTTCCCTGAAGTACTAGATAAGGTCAAAGGGATATGAGGGTAGAAGCCAGCGCCTATCTTAAGGAAATTGTCCTGGGGTGGGGAGACAGGTAAGTAATCTGACAGTAGCTAATATTTATCTGCACTGTGCTACATCAGTCTCTGGCATGCTCTAAGGACTTTACACATATTAACTAACTTAAACCTTGCAGCAACCCTATGTGGTGGAACATCCTATTATTCAGTTTTCCTAAAGTTGAGATTTAGGCACAGGGAGGATAAGGAACTTGTTACAGGCTGTATGGCAAGTGACAGAGCTCATATGGGAACTCATGTTCTTTGACTGATGACACACTACTGCCTTTCAGAACAGTGTATGTTATGAGGGCTCCAATAGGCCATTCAGTGTAGACTGACTCAGGGAAGGAATTCCAGAGTGTATTTTTTCTTCTAAGAAATTTCACCATTCTCCCCCCTGTGCTATCTACTATCAATAGACTTTTGTGTATAACATTAGGGCATTTATTCATAAAAATTGATGTAATTAGGAATTTTTGGGTGTGTTATAATTGAATGTCAGCTATAGATCTTCTATGTAGTATATACATTCTTGATTTCTATGGATTGGAATTCAAGGCTAAGTATACACATAATTGACATTTTGAATAATTTTCCACTAATTGGAGAAAGTTCTCCCAGAGTTTTCTCATTCCTCATTTACTAAAGTTGTATAAGCATTATATATGGGTATTTTATTTTTATTTTCTTAAATATTTCTTTATTTGACAGTTGGATTCACAGAGAGGGAGAGACAGTGGAAGAGAGGCTTTCCATCTGCTGATTTTCTCCCCAACTAATCACAACAGCCAGGGCTGAGCCAGCCAGGAACGAGGGGCTTCATCCGGGTCTTACACATAGGCTCAGGGGACCAAGCACTTGGGCCATCTTCCACTGTTTTTCCTGGGCCCAGGTCCTGGGATAAAAAGTAGGGACCTGGATTGGAAGCAGAGCAGCTGGAACATGAACCAGGATGTTAGTGGCTTTACCTGCTATACCACAATGTTGGCCCCAATATCAGCATTTTTAGTGACTGATAATGCTTGTAAAAAATTGTCCTTATATTCTGTGTAATCAACCCTCTATATCTTTATTAGTAAATTATGTTATTTCATTTTTTCCTCTGTTCCTTTTTCATTGCTTTTGTAATATTAGTCTCTTTGTTATGATTTCTAAGAGTTCATTTATGATTCAGTATGTTAGCATTTTGTCATGTGTCACAAATGAAAATACCATTTTTCTCTTTTATTTTACTGTGGTGTTTTATTTTTTGATACTACAGAGGTTATGCATTGAAATACAATCATGTCCTCCTCTGTGGCCAAAAAGTATAAATGAAGAAATTTGAAAAAATGATAGGAATAAGGAAGAAGAGTACTAAGATTCTGCAATGCAATGCCTTAGAAAATGGGGCATTCAGCATTCACTGAGGTTTTACTAGAGGGAAGTTACTAGAGTGCTTAGTGGTGGTTCATAGATTTTTGTATATTTCACAAAATGCCTGGTAAATAAACTGGTTTCCATAATTGCCTATTTGAGCAGCAGACCCAACAAATAACACAGAATGTGCAGGTAGTTCTAATCAGTGATTATGTTATTTCCATGTTAGAGAGAGGAGGAGAGAGAGGGAATCTATTTGCTGAGTCAAAACTTCTAATTCAGGAACAAAGGAAAAAAAAAGAAAAAGCCGATTCATGCAGATAAAAAGGTTTTGTGTGTGACAATTTCAACTATTGGATAGTGTGGCTGCACCTCATAGACAATGCTTGAGCTTCCCATTGATTTTTTTTTTTTCCAGTCAATAGTGTGGAAATAACCCTGCCACTTTCCATACCTCCGTATTCTCAAGGAAAACAATCATTTCAACAGACATACCAAAGCTGTTTATGGGGGGTGGCACTGTGGTGCAGTAGGTTAATCCTCTGCCTGAGGTGCCGGCATCCCATATGGGTGAGGGTTCGAGTTCCGGCTGCTCCACTTCCAATCCAGCTCTCTGCTATGACCTGGGAAAGCAGTACAAGATGGGCCATATGCTTGGGTCCCTGCACCTGTGTGAGAGATCCAGAAGAAGCTCCTGGCTCCTGGCTTCTGATGGGCCCAGCTCTGGCTGTTGCGGCCATTTAGGGAATTAACTAGTGGGTGGAAGACCTCTCTATCTCTCTCTCTCTGCCTCTGCCTCTCTGTAACTCTGTCTTTCAAATAAAGTAAACGAATCTTAAAAAAAAGAGGCATGTACATGTTCCTCTGCCACCGTAGAGTTGTGTGTTCAGCTCCCAAACCATCCCCAATCCCGATGCTGCTTATAGTACTGCCTTTCTGCAAATTTTGCATTGAATTCTCACTTAATAGCTAAAGATGTTTTGCTTCAACTAGGATATTTTGCTACTTTCTGATTGTGTTTATAGGATTTATATTTGTTTTTCTTTTCCTGTCAAGGTTTGCAAATTTTATTCTTTACATTCTTCCTTGCTTAAAACTTCTGGGTCAATGTTTGATAACACTTGGGATTCCTGTGTTCCATACTGGAGTACCTAGGTTTGAATCCTGGCTCTACTTCTTGCTTTCTTGCTAATGTACATCCTGGAAGGCAGCGGGTGATGGCTTGAGTAGCTGAATTCATGCTACTCAAGTGGAGGCCTGGACGGAATTCCAGGCTCCTGGTTTTGGCTTGGTCCAGCCTCTGCTGTTGTAGGCATTTGGAGGGTGAACTAGCAAAAGACAGATCTCTGTCTCTCTCAGTTTTTCAAATAAATAAAAATAAAAACAACTTCTCTAATTTACAAATAACCATTATAAATAAAAATTTTTAAAAATTTGAAAATCGCCAGCGTCGTGGCTCAATAGGCTAATCCTCCGCCTTGCGGCGCCGGCACACCCGGTTCTAGTCCTGGTAGGGGCACCGGATTCTGTCCCGGTTGCCCCTCTTCCAGGCCAGCCCTCTGCTGTGGCCAGGGAGTGCAGTGGAGGATGGCCCAAGTGCTTGGGTGCGCCGGCCGCAGTGCGGCAGCCGCTGCGGCCACTGGAAGGTGAACCAATGGCAAAAGGAAGACCTTTCTCTCTGTCTCTCTCTTTCACTGTCCACTCTGCCTGTCAAAAATAAAAAATAAAAAAAAATTTTGAAAATCATTCTTTCAATTCCTTGGAGAAATTTCAAAACTTCAATTACTCAATTGCCTTTAGAGCCACTAATAAGTGGCAGAAGAGCAGTGTTTAGTACATTTTAGTAATACTCATTTGAATCGTTTTATTTCCCTTAGCTAAGTTTGAATAGCTTTTTGTTTTCCAAATAAGAAATTTTGATCTCAAAGATAGAGACTTGTTAATCATGAGTATATTAAAAAGAATGTGCTATTGATCCCAAAAGCATTTCCAAAAAGGAATTTCTTTCTTTTTTTTTTTTTTTTGACAGGCTGAGTTAGACAGTGAGAGAGAGAGAGAGAAAGAAAAGTTTTCCTTTTCCATTGGTTCACCCACCAAATGGCCAACACGGCTGGCGCATTGCACCTGAGGAGCCAGGTGCTTCTCCTGGTCTCCCATGCAGGTGCAGGGTCCAAGCACTAGGACCATCCTCCACTGCACTCCCGGGCCACAGCAGAGAGCTGGCCTGGAAGAGGGGCAACCAGGACAGAATCCGGCGCCCCAACCAGGACTAGATGCCAGACTGGGGTGCCGGCGCTACAGGCAGAGGATTAGCCTAGTGAGCTGAGGTGCCAGCCCTCAAAAGGAAATTTCTAAGACTTGGTATTTTTTTTTTTTTGTAGACAGCCTTGGACTAAGGTGTATTGTGATAACTACTTTGAAGGGTAAATATATATCTTTACATGGATAATTTCTAGCTTTTCTCATTAAAAAGTATGCCAAGTTACCTCATACTTTAGTTTTTTAATTTCTGGTCAGTCCTAATGCAAATGACCTATTATTCAGTTCCCAAAGTCAAATTTGTTCTTTTTTGTGACAGATCTAAAAGTATTGCACTTAGTGTTATCACTGAACTTTAATTAGAGTGCACGATACAAGAGTAACATTCATATTAACAAGTCAATAACAAGATCTGATGTTGCACTTAGTGTTATCACTGAACTTTAATTAGAGTGCATGATACAAGAGTAACATTCATATTAACAAGTCAATAACAAGATCTGATATTGCACTTAGTGTTATCACTGAACTTGAATTAGAGTGCACGATACAAGAGTAACATTCATATTAATAAGTCAATAACAAGATCTGATGTGTACATAGTGCTTTATACCATTCAAAATAATTTTGTACTTTTTTATTTTTACATTTTTCTTTACTTGAAAGTAAGAGAGATAACGAGAGAGAAAGAGAGAGAAAGAGAGAGAAAGAGAAAGAGAAGAGAAGAGAAGAGAAGAGAAGAGAAGAGAAGAGAAGAGAAGAGAAGAGAAGAGGAGAGAATCTCTTGTTCCCTGATTTACTTTCCAAATATCCATAGTGGCCAGGGCTGGACTGAGCTAGGACAAAGCTGAAAGTCAGGAACTCAGTCTGGGTCTCCAATGTGAGTGACAAAAACCCAACCACTTGAGCCATCATCTTCTGCTTGCCAGGATGCATATCAGCAGGAATCTGAAATTGGGAATGGAGTTGGAACTGGATCTCAGGCACTCTGACATGGGACGTGGGTGTACAAACCAGCACCTTAACTGACAGGCCAAATGTGCACCTCATTGTACATATTTTTTTGAGAGTGGAAATATTTCCAATTAAATAGCAATAACTTTCCAAGAATCCTGAAGAGTAGGCATGGTTTCAGATAGAAATGACTCACCAGGAAAGGATTCCAGAGGTAAACGGGGATTCAGGAATTTTCCAGTGCAAACCATGACAGCATCAAAGACAGCTCTCTGCTGCTTGCCCTCTGTCTCTGTGACAACATCCCATTGACCAGTTTTGGAGAAGTCTGGACGCTTTGTTACACTGCACACAGTGGTCTAAAAGCAAAAGACAAACACTCGCTTCCTACCGGTGAGGATCCTTCAGACCTCATGGACTAACTGGCATGGCAACCATGTCTGTTATTTTGAATAAGCCAAATTCCATGATAGCAGACCTACAAATATCCCAGAGAAGTTAAGTCATTTGTATAAACTCAGACTAAAATGTAAGACATCTGAATCCTGTTGTTGGGAGGAATAAACGGTCAGTTGATTCCTGGGGAGAAAGAGACAAATTACAATGCCTAATGATTTAGAAAAAAATTAGGAAAATAAGTTTTGTATGATTATAATTTATGTGGTTCTGACTTCTAGTAATTTCTTCTCAATGGGTTTTGTGAACAAAATTTTTTTCCTTTCATCTCAGGAAAAAAGTTAAAAATCTCATCCCAAATGAGACATTCACATTGAGAACAGGAACCAGGAAATTCAGTATTTTAATGATTTGACTGCGTAAAAAATGAGCAGTAAAAGAGTCTAAAGACTCTTAAAATATTCATCTTATTCATGTGCAGATAAACAGGGAAATTTTCCCTTGAATATCCCATTCCTGTTAGATTGCAGAAGAGGACAGCCCCTGTTCTCTAACCTTCCATAATTCAAAGTATCTTACCTTAAACTGAATGTATTTCAGGAGGTCAAAGTGCTCAGCAAATTCCTGGAGATAGTTCCAAAATTTTGAGTGGCTCATGAAATTGGGGTAATCTTCTTGGAAAGGGAAGTCACTGTAACAGGACATTTCCTTGCAGACATTTGTCACTAACGACCAGTAGATCCTGGTCATCCCATCTTTGGAAGTTTCCTGTGGTGAAGGCATGGTTAGTTTGATGGGGTCTTGATGGTTCAGGCCAGCCCAACTGCAAGGGGGTCCCCACAATCAATGTCCCATGTATTTAAGAGAGTTCCAAGCAACTCAGCATTATGTCCCCACACTACACTGGCTGTAAATCTTTGGCTAGACTAGGATAATTAAACACAGTATCTTTTATAAATGACAAAGAAACTAATTAGATTTAATAGGGCTCTCCAAGATGAACATGGTCCCTGAATAGTTGCGTGAATGTAGGGCCCATGATTGTTCAGGTCATCTTCCTTCTTCTCTTGCCAGGACTACTTCCTCCACTCACACCCTGCACATCTTCTCTTTGTCTTTCCTCACTGATTTTCCCCAATTTGGCTATGTATATTTTCTTTCTTTCTTTCTTTTTTTATTTTTTTTTTGACAGGCAGAGTGGACAGTGAGAGAGACAGAAAGAAAGGTCTTCCTTTTGCCATTGGTTCACCCTCCAATGGCTGTCGTGGCCAGTGCGCCGCGCTGATTCGATGGCAGGAGCCAGGTGCTTCTCCTGGTCTCCCATGCAGGTGCAGGGCCCAAGCACTTGGGCCATCCTCCACTACACTCCCTAGCCACAGCAGAGAGCTGGCCTGGAAGAGGGGCAACTGGGACAAAATCCGGTGCCCCTACCGGGACTAGAACCCGGTGTGCCGGCGCCGCAAGGCGGAGGATTAGCCTATCGAGCCACGACGCCGGCCGGCTATGTGTATTTTCAATCATTCTATATTTATGCTTTCCCATCAGCATGTAAAATACTAACGACTCTGCTTTTAAAGATAAAACAAAATCCACAACCTATGTCCCTGTCTAGTCTTGCCCTCCCTCCCCCTTCTCTCAGTCTGGTAGCCTCTCTTATTTCAAATACTCCTCAGCTCATTGGTCTCAATTTCCACCACTTCAAAACAAAAAATAAACCAAAAAGTCATATTCTAGGCACCAATGAATTACTTCTGGCTGACGCTAATCTCTATTTCCCTCAAGACTCTTTCTTATCTGTCATTTTCTCTAAGAAGCCTTCCATGACCCAAAAGACCTGTGTAGGGTAGCTATTGTGGCCCTACCGTACCCACAGTTTTAATATAGAACTGATCACACTACATTATAATTTGCTGTTCACTGTTTTTGTTCCCCGCAGGAACATAGGAAGGTAGAGTCTTATTTGTCTTGTTCACCATTTTGTCCTGGCAGAAGGACATAAGTACAGGGAATGAATAAAAATTAATATTATAATGGTGTTTTTGAAAAATATCATAAATGAATATATAACTGAAAGAAATTTCATTGAAATTTTAATGGTGCTTACCTTGGGTACTATTACTATATTTATTTGTATTTTTCATTTTATTTAGTCAAATATTATTTTCTAGAATTGATCTGTATAGAATAGGAGCAAGAAACCAAACCAACAGTGGGTCAAATAGCAGAAGGCACACAAGCCACATCTGGTACAGTACTTTATTTTCACATTGACATTTGGCATCTTAATGAGGCTCACAGTATACCAGAAAAAGGTTTTCTTCCTCTGGGATACTATAATCCTATGGTTGTGACTGCTTCTGTCTACATATGAGGCATCTTCAATTTATGGAAAATGCATATTGTAAAAAAATTGTGCATGGATTTCAAAATGTTTTGCTCCAAAATAAATTCATCTTTAATTCCATTTTCCACGACCATTTTGAAGTACCCTCATACATTGTTCATTTTATTTTTTTTCACCATCCATTAAAGATCCAGAAAATTCCATCTGTTCCATGAAGGCTTCCATCATTCATACCAGTGGAATGAAGGTTGCTCTCTTCTTTGCCTGAGGCATTTAGTACTGAGGCCTCCCTGGCTTCTATATTCAGATACCAAGTTCCTGCCCCTCCAGCCCCACTTTGTGATGCTCAAATCATTTGACAGCTGGTCTAGCCCAGATGATAGGCCCCTAAGGTGCAAATTCCACTTCTAAGAAGGACTGCTCAGTGCCTGGGTTTCTTTTTATTCATCTTCCAAGGTCTGGTGTCCTGCCTCACTCCTGCCAGTCCTCTTCCCAAAGAACTGAAGAATGCCTAAGGGTTAGGGTCCTGGGGGTTGGGGCCCCAGTCTCTGATGCCAACTTTCACCCTCGCCAGGCTGTAATCTGCTCCATATCCACCACTGCCACTTAGCTTGCCCTGCCACCGTGTCCTAGAATATCCATGGTCCAGAAACCATCATGAACTTTCAACGTTATGTCTATCTGAGTCAACTCTATCCTCCTCTTTCAAGCTGCACCTGACCGTGCCCTGCTTTTCTCAAGGTTCCTCACGTTTCAGACTACATCTCACACACTGCTTAGCACTGTGCCATGCACATGTTAGCGATATTGCAGTGAATTTCTCCCTTAGTTGACAGTCAAATTGGCTAAAGTCACCACAGCTGAACAGAGACAAAACATATGGCCAGATTATGATCGCTGGAAATGGGAAGGTGAGAATTACGTACGGTATACTTCCACAGTCCCCCGATGTCATTACTTCTTTCAAAGCACGTGGGCTCCAGGTCCTCATCCAAGCAGCATTTGATAGAGGTTAGGCCACTCACACCAGCACCAATCACTGCAACTTTCTTGGCCATGGTAGCCTCTGCTTGAGGAAGATCAAACAGAGATTCTTTATATGACAAGGTTGGGAGGAGGCCCTTTTCACAGCACTAGATTTTATAGTGGTACAAATGCCTTCATTCATCTTTGAGTGGATGAAGAACCACATTTTGGCTAAAAATGTAGGCTCTGAAATCAGTGTTTCGGTTTAAATGCTGGCTTCATCACTTATTAACTGCATGACATTGAGCTGTTTAATTTCTCTGTGCTTCTGTTTTGTCATTGGTAGATGGCTATGATAATAATAATAATAATACAATAAAATTGTTTTGTGATGATTGAATGGCTGCTAAATGGGAATACTTAAAAAATTCATGGGAAATGGAATTAAAAGATAAGCTTATTTTTGTGCATATTTTTTCCCAATTCATGCATAGGAGGAGTCTTCAAAAATTTGCAAAAAATGCATATTATGAAAAAACTATACATGGATTTCAATTTTTTTTCAGCTAAATAAGCATCACTTAATTCAATTTTCCACAAATGCTTTGAAGTATGCTAATACGTTAGAAGGATTTTAGTAGTGTGTGAACTACATAGGAGGAGCTCAGTAAAATTCAGCTATTGCTATTATTGGGTGGCATGGCCAGTACCTTGACCTGATTGGGCTTTATTTCTCTTCACTTTTGAAGGGACACTTTGCCATCACCTTGTCTGCTGAACTCTAAGAACTGGGAACAATAAAAATTTTAGCTTTTATTGAAAACATCTAGAGTCCTTAAAAATAGCTGACGATGGTTATGCCCTACCATACAACAGGATATTACATGAATTTGGGGCAGGGACATTTCTTAAACCTGTACAGAGCTCTGACTGACATAATAGAGATCAAAGTCAGGCCGGCTCTGTGGCTCACTAGGCTAATCCTCCGCCTTGCGACGCTGGCACACCGGGTTCTAGTCCCAGTTGGGGCGCCGGATTCTGTCCCGGTTGCCCCTCTTCCAGGCCAGCCCTCTGCTGTGGCCCTGGAGTGCAGTGGAGGATGGCCCAAGTGCTTGGGCCCTGCACCCCATGGGAGACCAGGAGAAGCACCTGGCTCCTGCCATCAGATCAGTGCTGTGCACCGGATGCAGCACGGCAGCCATTGGAGGGTGAACCAACGGCAAAAGGAAGACCTTTCTCTCTGTCTCTCTCTCACTGTCCACTCTGCCTGTCCAAAAAAACAAAACAAAACAAAAAAACAAAACAAACAAAAAAAACAAAACAAGATCAAAGTCCCTAAGCAAAGTCACAAAGGACATTCTAAGTCTAAGAGGAGGCCAAGTGGTGAGAAGGATGTTTGTGCTTATCAGAGGGGGCATGAGGAAATATGGGAGTACTTGAAAAAGTTCTCAGAAATTGGAATTAAAAGATAAATTCATGAGGCTGGCACTGTGGCGTAGCCATTTAAGCCACAGCCTACACTGCCAGCATCCTATACAGACACCAGTTCAAGTATCAGCTGCTCCTTTTCCCTGAGAAAGCAGTGGAAGATGGCCCAAGTCCTTAGGCCCCTGCATCCACATGAGAAACCCAGATGGTGCTCCCGGCTCCTGGTTTCAGCCTGGCCCAGCCCCAGTCACTGTGGCCATTAGGGGAGTGAACCAGAGGATGGAAAATCTCACTCTTTTCTCTCTCTCTCTCTCTCTCTCTCTCTCTCTCTCTGTGTGTGTGTGTGTGTGTGTATGTATGTGTGTGTCTCCTTCTCTCTCTCTGCAACTGTGACTTTCAAATAAATAAATAAATAAATGAATGAATCTATTTTTTTTAAAAAAAAGATCGATTTGCTTTGGTGAAAAGATGAAGTCTTCTTAAAGGTCATGAAAAATGCATATTGTGACAAACTGCATGAATTTACCAAAATATTTTACACTAAAATTAAGTTTATCTTTTAGTTCTATTTTCTACAGCTTTTTGAAGTACCCTTGTATGTGGCAAGGGGATTTAAAGTCTTTTTCCCTTGATTTTATAATATGAACTTCTCCAATACCTCAACAATGCTTTTGCCTTAATTAAATGGGATAATCTGAGAAGTTAGTTGAAACTGCTGCTTTTCCCCGCAAACCCATTGACCAGTCCAGAAAACACACAAACAGTAGTTGAGGCCTCAAAGTATGTAGTTGTTTTATACAATATATACATACATATTATGTTTTATATATGTGTGTGTGTGTGTGTGTGTGTATGTGTATATATATGTGTATATATATATATATATATAAACTCCTTTGACTTTGCCTTTACAGTTAAAATGTTTCTCAAGAAGAGATTTAACTCTACAGTGCCTATGTGATTTAAAAAAAATTACTTATATACCTGAGACAGAGAGAGCACCCACCCTCTGGTTCACTCCTCGAATGCCCTCAAAGTCAGGTTGGGCAGAGCTGGAGCTGGGTACTGGGAATTCAGTCTGGGTCTCTCACATCCATAGCAGAAGCCCAATTACTTGAGCCCTCTTCACTGCCTCCCAGGGTCTCTGTTAGTGAGAAGCTGCAGTCAGGAGCTGAACCCAGAATTAACACAGGCACTCCAATATGGCTGCGGTGTCTTCATTGCTAGGCCAAATGTCTGCCTTGCATGAGATTTTTGTACTCTCAGGCCACTTATCCTAGTGGTACGAGTATTTTCCTTGGGCACCCAGGGTAGTGAATATTTATTGAGCTCTCAGGGCCAGGAATCGGGAAAACACAGCACCACCATTTGGTACAATGGAAGGCTCCACTGCTAGTAAGAGTCAGATTCTGCACTGAAGGTGGATTTCTGGATGCACACACTGTACCAGCAGCCTGAATGGCCTGTGGTTCTCATCTCTAAGCCTCTTCTCTTCCTTTGCTCAGGTTTCCTGCTGCACCTTGGGAAGGGTTTGGGGAAGGTTATCCCCACAGCTTTGTAACTTGCTTCCTAATCAGATCACAAAACTCAGACATAAACCAACGTGAATTTATTGATTACAAGGGGAAAAAGGGGACTTCTGAGCCCTAGGGCTTCACGGACTCTTGTGGTTATGCAGCAGACTCATTGACTTGATGAGGATTAGAGGAACTTCCTAGGGCTGTCCATTTTCATTTTTTTTTTAAATGTCATGCGCTTTGTGGGGCTTAGGATGGCTTTGTACTTATTGCAAAATGCATACTTCTTCCTCTAGACTTCCTTTATTTGGGAACCTCTATTTTGGGTAGTTAGTTGTGTGTCAAGGAAAATGGACTTGGAAGGCAGCAGAGTTGGGTTTGAACTCTGTAACTGATTAATCACAGGGCCCTCAAGCAATGCACTGAAAAACCCTTAATATATTATTAGTAAAGTAAGAAAAACACCGGATGTGAGGGTGATCTTGCTGTGACATCTGTCACCCCATTGATTGCTAGGGTTGATTTGGCTGATCTGGCTGGCTAGGCGGGTGTCCCCTTCCTCCCTCACCGCTCCATGTGCGTCCCTCCCGAAGCTGTGTGCTCGGTCGAAGAGGACGACCTTCCCCGCTAGAGGAGGACCGGTCTTCGGTCAAGGGTATATGAGTAGCTGCACTCCCCTGCTAGAACCTCCAAACAAGCTCTCAAAGTAAGAAAAACACCTATGTTGAAAAATTAAAAAAATTTTTTTCAAATTTCTTTCACTTCAGAGGCAGAGAGACAGAGTCAGACATAGAGACCTCCCATCTATTGGTTCAATTAATAAATGTCAGGGAGCTGGGAAATCAATCTGGGTCTCCCACGTGGGTGTCAAGGGCCCAAATGCTTGAGCCATCACCTGCTGTCTCCCAGGATGCACAGGGACAGAAGCTGGAGTCAGGACCTGGAGCCAGGACTTGAACCCAGGCACTCCAACAGGGATGTGAGTATCCAAGGAGCATCTTTGACAAACACTCTCCTCTTTTGAATTTTACACTAAACTGCACAAAATATTTATTTTGTGTTCCTTCTCTACCTCCCTACTTGTCTTCTTCCTCATCTCTTCTCCCTAAAGAACATGTTCAGATAGACAAAACTGATGAAGAGGTTTGGCAAAAAGTCTGCTACATAACTGTGGTTTCCTTGGGGTTGAGGAGTGGGGGGGTCCACATAGTTTCCAATCAGATACAAATCGCCTCTACCAATAACACTTAATCACCTGGTTTGAGGCCTGGAGTTGTCAGATCTCTGCTGGGCTCTGTCTTTGCAATAGCGACACATAAGAAACAGTTACTAATTGAATTACTAATTGAATTGGCAAGGTGAAAACTATGCTGAAGTGAATAGAGAGGCAGTAAATTCATTCAACAGTTGCACCCTGAGCCCAGTGTGGGGGCTAAAGATGATTAAGACCCAATGACTAAATAATAGTGCTAGAAATCTGAGAAATAAAAACACTGTGACTGCGCTCAAGATGCTGCTGTGTGGTGAGAGGCTGACGTGAAACACCCTGTCTGTAAGTCCTCTAACAGCCCCATGCTCTGGGTGCAAATGTCTCCAGATTCCCTAGACTGTTTAGCTGTGCTGGGATACTCAGTCAGAGGCACAGAGTGAGTTGTGAGATAGAAAGGTACTGGGCAAAAAGCATGATGCCTTTGAAATAACTGATGAGTGATCCAGGGAGTATAAACAGATTGAGAATTTGCATCTTTTAAAACAAATACTTGTTTATAGATTATGAAGTTCTGAAAAACAGCACCTGTTTTAAAATATGGTATAAGTTAGGAGGTGGTGTGATTTGGGTGTTGAATATGCTCCAAAAGGCCATGTGTTCAAAGACTTGGTCTCTAGGGTTGCGCTACTGGGAGATAGTAGAAACATTAGGAGATGGTGCCTTGGTCCTTAGGTCATGGGGACACTGCTCTCAGAAGGCAGTTCTTGAAGGAAGGTTGCGGGCGGGGCTGGTGCTGTGGCACAGTGGGTAAAGTCACCTTGTGCAGTGCCGTCATCCCATATGAGCACTGGTTTGAGTTCTGGCTGCTCCACTTCCGAACCAGTTCTCTGCTATGGCCTGGGAAAGCAGTGGAAGATGGCCCAAGTCCTTGGGCCCCCATACCCATGTGGGAGACCTGGAGGAGGCTCTTGGCTCCTGGCTTTGGATCTGTGCAGCTCCAGCTGTTGTGCCAGTTGGGGAGTGAACCAGCAGATGGAAGACCTCTGTCTCTCTCTCTCTCTCTGCCTCTTCTCTCTCTGTGTAACTGACTTTCAAATAAATAAATAAATCTTAAGGGAAGGAAGGAAGGAAGGAAGGAAGGAAGGAAGGAAGGAAGGAAGGAAAGAGGGAAAAGGTTGTGACAGAAGCCCTGGTTTGGCTCCACTGTCTCCCCTGCCTTCTGGTTACCATGTGATCCTTCCTCTGTCCATCATCCACCATGGGGGCCTTCACCGCAGCCTGCATCGTGCCATCCTTTCCTTCATAAGCAGTTTCTCTCAGGACATTCGTTGCAGTAGGAAAAGCTGACAAATTCAGGATGGTATAGTGGCAACTGAGAGATCTCAGCTATTGCTCTGCTCCTCACCATCTAAACTTAAAAAAACTTCTGCTTACTTTGTGCCATTGATGCTACTTATAGGTTAGAGGGCTTGTTCCTTTCCAGCTTGAAAGGACTCTTTTTGGGTCTGAAAATCAAGTAATCGGTGATAAAAACAGATGTGAATCTACAGGGAGAGTACTCTGCAAGCTTGAAGGGTTGGGAGAACCTAAGCTGTGGGCAAGTTTGTTGTAAACCACAAACTCAAAGTACTTTGCTCAAAGGTTGTTTCTATTTAGTCACGAAAGGAGTCTTGATCTGTTGAACTGGACTTTTGCACAACAGGACAATCTCACTCCATGCCTGCTTAACGGGCAAATGTTTTTGAGACAGCGAGAGACATGAGTGATCTGCAAATCATGTAATAAATGGCGATTTCTTTGAATTTGGAATTTGTTCAGTTCATGTTTCTTGTCTTAACCCCACCACACTCTTTGTTTATGTCTTTCCTGTCACGCCACCTGCCCAGTGTTTTGTGTGCGAATGCCTGGCCCTCCCATCTCACTCCTAAGATGAAACCAGCATCAGCGGTGAGACCAGCGTCACTGACAGCCCTGTGACTTCATTTCACATCCCTTTCAGACGGTTTCTCCAACAAAACTTTGTTCCCTCACAATTTCCTGCTGTTTTGTCTTCTAATACTTTGCTTTACTCCTAATCAGCAGGTTCCAGAAGGAGAATCACATGAATCCTTAAGGAATACACTCCCCAAGGAGAACATTCATTCTTGGCCAGCACTGTTCCTGGAAACATTATCCCCTTAAATAAATAAGTAGAAAACCCAGGACACTTACCTTGTCAGCATAGAGCAGACACTTTGACTTAAATTATTTCTCAAAGCTGATGGCCAAGGATAATACTTGTCTTACAAAGTTTGAACCTGAAATTCTTTGTTCTGAAAGACAGAATGCTGACTGATCAAAGCGCTCCTAGTTTAAAACAAAAGCCAATTTTTCTTTCTGTCATCCTGTGACAGCAGAAAAGTAAACTCACCAAGGGAGAAAAGTTACAGCTTCAGGCTTCCGCGATCCCAAAGGAGGGGAAAATGACGAATTAGAATACGGCTTTCGGATTGGAAAGACACAAAAAACTCCTGCCCTTTTCCCCGCCCCCCTCAACGTCACAGTTCCGGTAAAGCCCTGCAAACTGTGGCAAGTACGTGGGAAGCTGCACATTCGTCGTAGTAACCTTTAGAGGGCGCCAAGTCACCCCAGATCAGAGCAGCGGACGCAAGAATTTTGGTTTTGGGACCTAACTTCTAAAACCCACTCTTGTGCTATTAAGTCTCATAGTTGTCATAGAAGCTAAAAAAAGCTGAAGGTAATTTAGGTGAGTATTGTCTCATCAAGTATTTCCATGTCTGTAGTTCTTTAAATCCCGGAAGTGTGATTTTAAGTTTCAAATTTACCAAAAAAAAAAAAAAAAAAATCAAGTAGTGTCATTCTTCAGATTGGGCCTGCAGAGGGAGCTAGCAGATATGGCTGAGAAAGCTTGGATTTTTTTTTTTTTTTATATTAACCAAAGGTTCAAGAAGCACAATTATAGAAACAGTGACAGTAACAGCACTAAGCTGGCATCGTTTTTATTATCCCCACTGAGTGACTGAACGCTGATGTAATAGATCTTCAAGAATTCTGTGTTCAGGCATATTTTTCAATATGGTTCGTTGAGTGCTTTCTTTTTCTTAATTATCATATTTGAAAGGCAGAAGAGAGAGAGAAAGAAACACACACAGAAGCACACATACATATGCAGATCTTCCAGCCACTGGATTACTTCCCAAATGGGTGCAATAGCCAGGGCTGGTCTGGGCTGAAGCCAGAAGCCAGGAGCTACATCTGGGTCTTGCACATGGGTGAAAGGGATCCAAGCACATGGGCCGTGCGAAGGTGCCTTTCACAGTGGAGCAGCTGGGACTTGAACTGGGACTCTGGTATGGGATGCCAGTGATGAAAGTGGCAACTTAACCTGCTGTTCCACTTGCCAGCAAAAAGTCACAAATGCAAATACCTGCAGCTAACAAGAAGGTAAGAAAGTGGATCTGAGAAGCTCTAACTGGAAAGCACAGCCCCGGGTGGACTAAGATTAGGCAAATGTCAAACTTGAAGCATGAGCCCGATATGGCAAGGCTTTAGCCTCTTTTCAACAGAAAATTAAAACTAAAATAGATTTTAATACGAAATCTTCCATTGACAACAAATTGATTTTTTTCTTTTGAAGATCTTAACCCATATTTTTATTACTGTAGTATTAGAGGTTACAAAGTGCTAATCGCCTGTTATGGTGTTTCTCTGCTCTCTGTCTACACACGCACACACACACACACACACTTCTTTTTTGCAGAGCTCTCTGAAAGTAATCTGCAAGCATCAGGATACCACCATGGTACTGTGCTATGTGTCTCACAAGAAAGGGGACATTCCTATGGAATTTTAATACTGCTACCGCATCTAAGAAAGTCAATATAATTGTCTCCAAAATGTCCTCATCTAACGTGGTTCTAGAGTTGGTTTGCATGGAGAGAATGTGTGTCTCTCTTCCAAGTTCAACAATATTGTTTAACATCGGTCATGGTGGGAATATTTACACAATGGAAATTGGCAAAATACTGGCTCCCCTTACCCTGAACCGTGTGTTAAACATTTACAAACACACAATTCTTTTTAAAAAGCTTTTTTTTTTTTTTAAAAAAGTTACTTATTCATTTGAGAGGAAGACAGAGATATAGAGAGAGCTCCCATCCACTCCTCATACACTTGAAATGACCAGGGATGGGCCAGGCTGAAGCTGAGAGCCAAGAGTAATGGAGGTCTCCCATAGGGGTGGTAGGGACCTAAGTACTTGGGCCCTCACCATTGCCTCCCGAGGTCTGATTTAGCAGGAAGCTGGAATACAGAGCATGGCCAGAAAGGATACAGCTGTACTAACTGGCATCTTAGACACCAGCCCAGATGTCCACCTCATACTTCTTTTTTTTTTTTAAGTTTCATTGCCATCTTTATAATATTTTTAGAAGGATTTTATTTAATGAATATAAATTTCATAGGTACAGCTTTTGGATTATAGCAGTTCTTCCCCCAATACCCGGCCTCCCACCCCCCACTCCCGTCCCACCTCTTACTCCCTCTCCCATCCCATTCTTCATTAAGATTAGTTTTTAATTATCTTTATATACAGAAGATCAATTCTGTGCTAAGTAAAGATTTCAACAGTTTGCACCCACACAGAAACACGAAGTATAAAGTACTGTTTACAGACTAGTTTTACTGTTAATTCTCATAGTACAACTCAAAAAGGACAGAGGACCTACATGGGGAGCAAGCACACAGTGACTCCTGTTGTTGATTTAACAACTGACACTCTTATTCATGATGTCAGTGATCACCCAAGGCTCTTGTCATGAGTTGCCAAGGCCATGGAAGTCTCTTGAGTCCACAAACTCCAACCTTATTTAGACAAGGCCATAAGCAAAGTGGAAGTTCTCTCTTCCCTTCAGAGAAAGGTACCTCCTTCATTGATGGCCCCTTCTTTCCACTGGGACATAACTCACAGAGATCTTTCATGTAGGCCATTTTTTGCCACAGTGTCTTTGGCTTTCCATGCCTGAAATGATCTCAGGGGCTTTTTAGCCAGAACTGAATGCCTTAAAGGCTGATTCAGAGGCCAGAGTGATGTTTAGGGCCTTTGTCATTCTATGAGTCTGCTGTGTGGCCTGTTTCCCATGTTGGATCATTCTCTCCTTTTTAATTTTATCTATTGTTAGTAGCAGACACTTGGTCTCATTTATGTGATTCCTTTGGCACTTATTCCTATCTTTATGTTCAGTTATGCCCTTAAACTGATTACTTTAATTAGTAAGATGGCATTGGTACCTGCCAAGTTAATGGGATTTGGAGTCCCATGGCAAGTTTTTAGCTTTACCTTTAGGGGTAAGTCTGAGAGAATGTGGGCCAAACTGTATATCGCCTATCTCTCTTATTCCCTCTCTTATTTTTAACAGAGATCAATTTTCTTTTTTTTTTTTAACTTTTTAATTTTTTTTTATTTTTTTTTTTTTATATAAAGCTTTTATTTAAAGAATATAAATTTCCAAAGAACAGCTCATGGACCACAATGGCTCCCCCCCCCACAACTTCCCTCCCTCCCCCCCACCCTTCCCTTTCCCGCTCCCTCTCCCCTTCTGTTCACATCAAGATTCATTTTCAATTCTCTTTATACACAGAAGATCAATTTAGTACATATTACGTAAAGATTTCAACGGTTTGCCCTCGCATAGAGACACAAAATGATAATACTGTTGGAGTACTAGTTATAGTATTAATTCACAATGTACAGCACATTAAGGACAGAGATCCTACATGATTTTTTTTTAAAAAAATTGATTAATTGTCTATGCAATTTCCAGTTTAACACCAAGATTTTTTAATCATTTGCAATTATCTTAATATAAAGAAGATCGATTCAATATATACTATGTAAGGATTTCATCAGTTTGCACCCACTCAGAAACACAAAGTGTAAAAATACTGTTTCAGTACTAGTAATAGCATTATTTCACATTGGATAACACATTAAGGACAGATCCCTCATGAGACGTAAGTACACAGTGACTCCTGATGTTGATTTAACAATTTGACTCAACAGAGATCAATTTTCAACTGGACTTAAATACCTAAGAATAATTCTGTGTTAATAACCCTGTGTTGCGGGGTCCCACGTAAAGAGTTCAACCAATGGTATTAAGTAGAACAAGAAAATTGTAAAAAGAGGGGCCAGCACTTTGGCGTAGCGGGTGAGGCTATATGGGTGCCGGTTCGAGTCCCAGCTGCTCCACTTCTGATCCAGCTCTCTGCTATGGCCTGAGAAAGCAGTAGAGGGTGGCCCAAGGACTTGTACCCACGTGGGTTGCAGCCAATTGGGGAGTGAACCAGCGGATGGAAGACCGCGCTCGCTCGCTCTCTCTCTCTCGGCCTCTCCTTCTCTCTCTGTGTAACTGACTTTCAAATAAATAAATAAATCTTTAAAAAAGATAAAATAGTAAAAATAATAATATATTAATCTGTTCCTTGACAGTACAAGAGCTGCAATCATTATAATTGATATACAAAAAGCTACACATAAAAATATGTTCTATTTGGTGAGATTGGACACATGCATATACTTATGAAACCATCACCACAATCACAATATTGCACATATCCATCCCCCTGAGCTCCATTGTCTCTGTTTGGTTTTCCTATTTTATTTATTGTAAGAACACATATGAGGCCGGCGCCGCGGCTCAATAGGCTAATCCTACACCTAGCGGCGCCAGCACACCGGGTTCTAGTTCCGGTCAGGGTGCCGGATTCTGTCCCAGTTGCCCCTCTTCCAGGCCAGCTCTCTGCTGTGGCCCGGGAGTGCAGTGGAGGATGGCCCAAGTCCTTGGGCCCTCCACCTGCATGTGAGACCAGGAGAAGCACCTGGCACCTGGCTTTGGATCAGCATGGTACGCCAGCCGCGGTGCACAGGCTGCAGTGTGCCAGCCGCAGTGGCCATTGGAGGGTGAACCAATGGCAAAGGAAGACCTTTCTCTCTGTCTCTTTCTCTCACTGTCCACTCGGCCTGTCAAAAAATAAAAAAAAAAAGAAACACATATGAGATCTATTATCTTAACAAAAAATTTTAAGTGCACGATGCAGTATTGTTAACTAAGGCACCATGTTGTGATGTAAATCTCTAGAGCTTTTTCATCTGGTATCACTGACACTCTGCTCCCTTGATTGTAATACAACTCCCTGCCCTCTATTCTCAACCCTTGGCAACCATCTGACTGCTTTCTGTTTCTGTGAATTTTACTATTTTAGATAATTCATGTAAGTGGCAGCATGCAGTACTTGTGACTGGGTTACTTTTCTTAGCTTAATATTCTTCAGGTTCATCTATGTTCTCACATTTAGCAGAGTTGCCTTCATTCTAAACTACATATACTACTTTTTACACAGCGATTGATGTTCAGGTTGTTTTCAAATCCTGGATATTATGAAAAATATCTGATACACATAGGGGCTCAGATATCACTTTGCATTCCTGATTTCTATTCTTTTGGATATATATCTAAAAGTATGGTTGATGGATCATATGGTAGTTTTATTTTTAATCTTTTGAGGACTTGGTACCATTTTTCTGTAATGACTGCACCGATTTACATCCCCACCAACAGTGTACAGTATTCTGATTTTTCTACATCCTTGCCAGCACACACACACACACACACACACACACACACACACACACACACGGTTTTCCAATAGCCATCCTAACAGGTGTGAGGTGATAGATCTTTGTGATTTCAATTGCAACTTCCTGATGGTTAATGATGTTAGGCTTATTTTCATGTTTCTATTGGTTGTATGACTTTTTTGAAGAAATGACTATTTAAGTCCTTTGCTCCTTTTAAAATCAGGTTAATTTTTTCCTATTGACCTCCAGCCGGCTATACAGCTTACAAATATTTCCATACATTCTGCATATTATCTTCCCATTTTGTTGACTGTTTCCTTTATAGGACAGAAGATTTTAGTTTGATGCAATCCCAATAATCTGTTTGCTCTTTATTTCTGTGTCATATCCAGAAAATTGTTTGACCAATGTCAAAGGTTTTCCTCACACTTTCATCTAGGAGTTTCAGTTTCAGCTATTACATTTAGATACTGAATCTATTTTGTTTCATTTTTTTTTGAAAAAAGATTTTATTTGAGAGGTAGAGTTACAGTCAGAGAGAGGAAGAGACAGAAAGGTCTTCCATCCACTGGTTCATTCCCCAAATGACCACAGCTAGGCCTATCTGAAGCTAGGAGCTAGGAGCTTCTTCCAGGTCCCCCATGTGGGTGCAGGGTCCCAAGCGCTTGGGCCATCTTCTATTGCTTTCCCAGGCCATAAGCAGAGGGCTAGATTGAAAAAAGAGCAGCTGGGACACCAACCAGTGTCCATATGGGATGCCCATGATGCAGGCAGAGGCTTAGCCTACTGCTAAGCCCCCATTTTGTTTTATTTTGTATGTGGTATAAAAAAGGGTCCAATTTCATTTGCATGTTTTCTAGCTTTATTTATCAGAGAATCTATTATTTCTGCATTGTCTATACTTGGCACACTAATCAGCTTTCCATAAATTTGTAAACTTATTTTTTTGCTTTTTATTCTTTCCATTGGTCTATTTGTATGTATTTATGCAGTAGGAGACTGTTTTAATTACTGTAGCTTTTCAATAAGGTTTGAAATCAAACTATGATGCTTGAAGTTTTGCTCTTCTTTCACAAGTTTTTTTTTTTTTAAACCTATATAGGGTCTTCTGTGGTTCCAACTGAATTTCAGGTTTATTTTTTCTATTTCCATAGAAAATTCTTGCTATAGGCTGCATGTTTATAATTCTTCCCCCAAATTCATATGTTGAAATGCTGACTCTTAATGGGATGGAATTATAGTCTTTAGGAGGGATTTGGTTTCGGTGAGGACATTAGTATGGATCCTTCATAATAAGATTAGGATTATAATAGGATTATAAGAAGAAAAAGGGACTAGATCTGGCTTGCTGCCTTGTGGGGATGCAATGAGAAGATGGCCACTAGGAAGAGGGTCCTCACAAGACATCTGCAAACTGAGAAAATTGTATGTCTTCCTTTCTGATTTTTTGCTTTTTATTTCTTTTACTTGTTTATTTACTCTGGCTAGGATTCCCAGTACTATGCTAAATGAAAGTGGTAAGAGTGGGCACTTTTGTTCTCTTAGTGGAAAAGTTTCCAGCTTTTTGCCATTGAGTATAATTTGAGCTGTGGGAATTTTCATATACAGCCTTTGTTATGTTGAGTTAAATTCCCTTCTCTGCCTGGTTTGTTGAGAGTTTTTATGAAGGGTGGTGGATTTTTAAAATTCTTTTTCTGCATCTCTTTAGATGACTGTATGATTTTTATCTTCCATTGTGTTCATATTGTATATCACTGAAAGGCTGCCACAAAACACAATAAACACCAGAGTTAAAGAAAATGTATATTGTTGGCTAGGGAAAGCCCAAAGGGCTGGGAGACAGGGTGAGAAGGCAAGAAAGGAAAGGGAAAGAGGGTAAGAGAGAGGAGGAGAGCATAAGAGAGAGAGATCAAGAGAGCATTTAGTTGGGTAGGAGAAGTCCGATGGGCCTGGGGGAGAGGGCAAGAGGGTAGGAGAGCTGTTATAATTCAAAGTTATACTTTGGAAATTTTATTTATTAAATAAAAGTTGGAAAAGAAAGAGCATAAGAGAGAGATCAAGAGAGAGAGCACATGTTCATGAACAGGTCCTGCTTGGGGGATGGGCAGGGAAGTAGGAGCAGTGAATCACATTAGGGTGGGTATAGAGCTAACACTGGTGGTTGGGCCATGGGGCTTAGGACCAAAGCCTAATTAACCTGGTGAGTTGGCTGGTTTGAAGGGCCAGTCTAGGAAATGCTCACTAATGGTACCAAGAAATTGAGATTGTAGGAATTGTGGAGACCTGGCAAGTCAACTTGGTATTCAAAAAACCTGATTATCCTGTCTGACTTGCTCATGATAAAACAAAAGAGTCATCAAAAGTGTGGGATACCTAATTTGTTTTGTAGTAAACAGGGAACTCAGAGGGATGGGATCACTACTCCCTTGCTATTCTTATGATAAAATTGGAACAGAGTGGGAGAGGCAAAGACCAGTTGGAGGACTAGGGCCTGTGGGTGAAGGTATGGAGATGGTCCATTCCCAAACTTGCCCTTGCCTCCCTGGGAGGAGGGTTTTAGAGAGGATCATTGATAAGACAAGGGAGTAGACTTTGGACAAGGTCTGGTTCTGAGATTAGGTCAGAATTCCTGGGCAGAGGGATAGGTACAATGAGCTGAGACATCAAGAGCTGGGACTGTGAATGTAGAAGAAAGGGGTTTTGGCTCAGACCCTTGACCTCTAGTGGGACCTTTGGAAGCCAAAAAGACCTGAGCTGGAGAGCAGGAAGTTCACATAGGAGGTTTAGATCAAAGATAGGAAAAAGCTTGTACCTATGGGCTCTACTTCCATTTTCCCTAATGTTCACAGAAGTGATAAAGATCCTGAATTATACCCGGGTCAAATGTACCATTGAGGGGCCACTTTGATTGATTATTAAGGTCCTACATGGGCCAGGTCTGATTACAAAGAAAGATGAGGCAGCAGTGTTTGAGGTTTGGAGCCAATTTGAGAGGGACCATATTACTTAGAAGACAACTGAGAGGAGAATCGGACAGAATGCAAGAAGAAGCAACTCCCATGGTGATCCATAGAGTTGGATGGGCAGATATCTGGCGTCCCAGAGGTCTCGGCTGTCTGACAGGATGATATGGGAATAGAGGGCAGGGATCATCACCCATGTGCCCACTGGACCCAGGGTTTAGCCCATAGAAGGGAAACAGAAGATTGAGTCGTCACCCACACCCACTGTTGCCCAGACACAGTCTGTAGAGGCATGAGGCCATGGGAGTTGTGGTGCCTGGTACCAGGACTTTGAGATGAAGCAGAGAGGACCTACAACCCATAGTGGAGGTCATTGTGAGAATTTCTCAATCCACGTCTTACCTCAGGATTTGAGAGGACAATGTGGGGATGGAGATCATGAAGCATTTGGCAGAGTGGAAGGAGTTCTGGGAGTGTGTTTTGTGACTGGCAGAAATCCAGGACTCTAAGGCACCTCAAATCATGAATGGAGAGCAAAGTCAATGAGGGAGCTTGGATCTGAGTCGCAGCACCAATGTAAGGCTGCCACAAAACACACCAAACACCAGAGTTAGAGGAAAGGTGTATTGTTGGGTAGGGAAAGCCCAAAGGGCCGGGGAGAGAGGGTGAGAAGGTAAGAGAGGAGAGGGAAAGAGAGTAAGAGAGAGGAGGAGAGCATAAGAGAGAGAGAGATCAAGAGAGCATGTGTTTGGGACATGTCCTCTTAAACCCTTGCCGGGGAGTGGGCAGGGAAGTAGGAGAAGCGAATTCCATTAAGGTGGGGGTAGAGCCTACTATGCAACGTGGTTATGGGGGCCATGCAACGTGGTGATTGGGGCCAGGGCCTAAGATGGCATCTGAGGCATAGTTGGCACCACAGATAAGACTGTGTCAGCATTTTACTAACAATTACCATAATTGATTTGAATATGTTGAACCACATAACACTTTTGTAATGATGCGTTTCCTGATTATGGAAATAATAAAAAAAATGCATCTAGCTGTTGATTCTCCTTACTTTGGCTTATTCTGTAATAGTTTTCTAGCCTCCAAAACGTACAGTGTAAGGTTGGTCAATATTATCCAATTTGTTACTGTTGGAACTATTCTTTTTTTTAAAATTATTTATTTATTTGAAAGGTAGAGTTACAGAGAGGCAGAGAGAGAGAGGTCTTCCTCTCTCTCTTCCACTGGTTCACTCCCTAAATATCCACAATAGGAGTTGGGCTAATTTGAAGCCAGGAGCCAGAAGCTTCTTCTGAATCTCTCATGTATAGAGTTGTAGGGGCCCTCTTCTACAGCTTTCCCAGGGCAAATTGGAGAGCTGGATTGGAAGTGGAGCAACCAGGACTGCAAACAGTGCCCATATGGGATGCTGGCATTGCAGGTGGCAGATTTATCCACTAAGCCACAGCAGGAGACCCACTGCTGGAACTATTCTTCTCCAAATAGACTTTCAATTAGTCTCTTTACTTACATTTGCTCTCATTCTCAGAATAATTCATTCTCTAGAATGTTAATTCTAAACTGTAAATTATAACACTGTCATGTATAGAATGTTAACTGAAGGGAATGTATGGTTAGGAAGAATTTTTTTTAATGAAAAATATTGTAGCATATTTGTATCATGTAGTGAATGATCCAAAGAAATGATAAATCAACACTTTGAGAGGAGGTTTATAGGAGTGATGTCCTTGGGGAGGGGAAAGGATTGAGTCCATGGCCCTAGTACAAGAATTGAACTTGGGACCAGAGGTGGTTTATCCTTAGTAACAGGAAAGAAATTATACAGATATAGCAGCAAATAGATAAGGATATATGGTAGTGGACATCTGTTGAAGTTCTGTGCTATAATTGTTGTAATTTTCTCATCTCAAAGTGGAGTGAGGAGGAAATCCAAGCTATTTTATTATAACATATTATTACAATAGCATACTATGGTTTTGTAGCACGTTACTTTTTAAAAATTGCACATTTAGGTGTGGACTTCTTTCTATGTTAATACATATAGATGATGATAATTCTAAGAGCTGCATAAAGTTTAATAGTATAATGGATATTGGTGTCTCTCTGTTCAGCACCCATTCTTCCCATCTCTCTTTTTAAATAAAATTTCCATTTCCCCCCCAGGATCTCCCTTCCTCTATGCAGTTCTATATGTCTTTGAAATAGCTGACCCATTTTCAGCTCCAGGTTATAGTCTTTTGGCATAAAGGAAATCCTATCCCCATGTAAATTACTGCCTTGGGAGAAGACTGATGCATGATCATGAAGATGTGAGATGTGAAGAGACATTCACTGGAAATTTTATATAATATTAGTTAGTACAAAGGCTAAGCTGATATAACAAAGAGACCCACAGACACAATGGATCAAATAAGACAAAAGTGTTTTCTCTATTATGTGACAATTTGACAAGTCTAGGTTGGTAAGGCAGTTTTGTGGACTGGATCATTCAAGGAACTTAGTTCTCTGTATCTTGGTGCTTGGTTATCTCTTAGGATTTTGTCCTTCCATGCATGGTTGAAGTTGGGTTGTTTGTAGAGAAGAGAAAGTGAGGAAGTCTGGAATAAGAAGTTTTCCTTTTAAGTCTCAATTTTAGACAGTAATTCCATTCACATTCCATTTGCAAGAGCTTGGTTGTATGGTTACATTAACTCAGAGGAAGTCTGGGAAATGTGGTCACTACCCAGGGGGCCATGTGACCAGGAAGAATGGGTAAACAAACTTTTATAGCTGTCTTCCAGATTCTCTTGGTAGAGTTCTGTAGTGTCTCTAGTTCTGCAGATTGTTGTCTGCAATTTCAGCAACTGAGGATGTGGCCAGTCCAGGGAGAAGAGCAGATCCAAAGGCATTGTAGAGAAATAGTGCTGAAGCCTCTGGATTTAGTGGATCCTGGAGTCATCCTCATCATTGGACTCCAATTATGTGAACCAAAACTTTTCCTTGTCATGACAGTTTGACTTAAATTTTCTCTTCACTATAGTAGAGATGCTACCCAAATTATTTAATTTTCTACTACTGACAGACATTGTATTTATATTTTCTTCTTCTTTTTTTTTTTAGATTTATTCATTTATTTGAAAGTCAGAGCCAAACAGGGAGAGGAGAAGCAGAGAGAGAGAGAGAGAGAGAGAGAGAGAGAGAGAGAGAGAGAGGTCTTCCATACACTAGTTCACTCCCGAATTGGCAGCAACAGCCGCAGCTGCGCCAATCCAAAGCCAGGAGCCAGAAGCTTCTTCCGGGTCTCCCATGCGGCTGTAGGGGCCCTTGGGCCATCTTCTACTGCTTTCCCAGGCCACAGCAGAGAGCTAGATCAGAAGTGGAGCAGCTGGGACTTGAAACGGCACCCACATGGGATGCCAGCACTGCAGCTTTATGCTGCACAGGCCCCTCTTTCTGTTTTTAAAGCTGGATAAATATTTTTGTACACATGACTATTTCTATAGGATAAAATTCTAAGATGTGTAATTGTGTGTTAAAGGGTATGTGCATCTAAACTTTTGATAAGCATTGCCAAATTGCACCAAAATACATTTAATAATATTTCTATTCCACAATCACTATTCTTCTCCTTGAATGACCTGGAACATCTCCCTTTAATTCTTTTATAAAAACATTTTAATTTATTTATTTACTTTATTTGTTACAGAGAGAGCAAGATATACTGAGAAACTAGTTCACTCCCCAGTTGCCTGCAACGTGTGGAGTTAGGACAGGCTGAAGCCAGGAACCTGGAACTCAATCCAGATCTCCTATAGATGGCAGGGAACCAACTACTTGAGCCATTATGTGCTGCCTCCCAGGGTGCATGTTGGCAGGAAGCCAGGACTTGAACCAGGTGACTCTGATACGGATGTGTGTATCCCAGTTGGTATCTTAACTACTAGACCAAAGCCTGGCCCCATTCCTTTGATTCCTTCTATGTCTTGATTTTATAGTTTAGCTTTTACAGAAGAACATTTTGTTTACATGGGTGCTCTTTTGTTGCTGATGTTTAATCTTAGCATTTTTCATAAATCTCTTGTTGCACCTGCTCATTCTCTTTTCACTAATCCGCACTGAAAAGAACCACAGTCTATAAAGGTTGCCTGCACATCCATGAACATGGATGTCTAAAATGAACAAAATTACTTAATTAAGTAGTGTCACTTTTATTCTGTGGAAAATTTGCTCAAAAATCATGTCATGTTCAGTTGAAACAAAAGTGAAATCGTGACATTTTCCCTGTTGACATACAGATTTAAATCCCTTTAAAATGTCTAATCAAGGGTTAGGTGTTGGCACAGGGGTTATATCACTGCTTTGGACACTTGCAACCTATTTCAAAGTGGCTGGTTCAAGTCCTGGCTACTCCACTCCCAATTCTAGCTTCCTGCGAATGTGTACCCCAGGAAGCAGCAAGATGATGGCTCAAGTACTTGGGTCCCTAGTAGCATGTGGGAGACCCAGATTGAGTTCTGGGCTCCTGGCTTTGGCCTTGTCCACATCTGGCTGTTTTGGGCATTTGGGGAGTAAACCAGCAGATGAAAGATCTCTTCATCTGTTTTACTATTTCTGTCTCTCTGCCTTTCAAATAAAATGAAAGTAAAATTTAAAAAATGCCTAATCAAGTTCTTTTGGAGGGATAAGTATATTTTGTTTTGAAGCAAAATACTCTCAACTTGGGACTATTTAAAAATAGTAATTTATTCTTTCTTATGGAATTACAGACAACACTAGAGAGTATTGTTTTTTGTAGTAGTCTATAGCCTTCGTACGAAATTTTCTGATGAGAAGCAATGTTTGAGACTGGGACATTGGGGGATAGGAGAATGTAAGAGCTTCTTTGTTTGCTGTCCACTTATTATGACCACCACAGAGAATGGCAACACCCACAAGTTATTCTGGAAACAGGAGTATAGATGGGTTAAACGGAGCCAGGTCTTGGGAAGCCAGGTTGCGGTAACCTGGATGAGAAATTAAATGGGCCTGAACTGGCCAGAGAGAGATGGGGAAAGTAAGAGACAGATGAACCTACAAGATACTAGTGATAGTTGCCTTTTGGTGACCATTTGCTATATCCTAGGCACTGGACTAACTGCTTTGCATGTATTGATTCTTCCTCACAACAATGCTAACGTGTTATTTCCACATTTTATAAAAAAGTAACCAGGACTAAGAGAGATTAAATGACTTGCTCCAGGCAGTGTGGCAGAGTCAGGTTCAACTCTGGCAGTCTCCCTCTGCAGCCTGCACTTTTACATACAGTCAACACTGTGCTCTGTGCTGTTTGCTCTGTACTAAAGACAGAAACTTGATAGGACTTTTCGACTGTTAGATATGCGGTACAAGGGTCAGAGAGGCAAGGGTGACTTTCTTTGTTTCAGTTGGGGTAAACTATGGATGAAAATTATAGTTATTCCTTGGTAGAAGTGATAAAAGACAATTTTGAAAAGTGGTAAGATCATGACTCTCATATAAATATAAAACAGCCATATGTTAAACATTTAACTTGTTCCACAGTTTGAAAGGAAATTTAAAGAACAGCATGCATTTATAGATCAGGAATATTGAAATGATTTTAGTATATGTGCTGCTGAAGTGAGCACAGGAATATTGAAATGAATATGCAAATAAAGGGAAAATTGTCTTTTTCCATAGTGGAGAGGGCACCCAATTAAACCTCCCCACGTGGACATAATCTGTATTTGCATTGATAAGAATCATTTTCATTGCTTTTAGTTGTATGTAGTTTATTGAGTTACAACCTTGTTCTCACAGAATAAATACCAAATAACCTTAAAGGATGTGCTTAGTTGGTGCATAATTATTCCAAGTCATACATTTTCTTGTTTCCCTGTAGTGGGTGGAGGAAGACATCAAGTGGCAAGTAGTAGGGCTGTCAGGATGCTAATGAGGTTGATTTTAGTTGTGTTGCTTTTAGAAACCCATGACATATTCTTGTGGAAATGCCCATTGAGGATGCCATTGGCCTTCCAGGAGAGCCTGGTCCTGTAGGTGGTGGAGGTCATCCTTGGTCACCAGGGCCTCCAGGTGAAAAGTGCAAAGCAGGTCAAGATGGTATTCCTGGACCAGCTGGACAGAAGGGTGAGCCAGGTCAACCAGGCTTTGGAATCCCAGGAGCCCCTGGACTCCCAGGACTTTCTAGTCAAAGGGGTGATGGAGAATTACCTGGCATGCCAGGAAACCCTGACCTTCCAGGTCCAAAGGGAAAATCAGACTTTCAGGGTTTCCCTGGTGTGGAAGGTCCCCCAGGGCTTCCTGGTTATCAAGTCCAGCTCTGGAAGGCCCCAAAGGCAACCTTGGGCCCTAAGGTCTTCCTAGGAGATGACCAGGTCTATCAGGTCAAGAAGGTCCTAGGTGTCTCCCTGGAAATGGAGCTACTAAAGGAGAGAGAGGAAACCCAGGCCCACCAGGGCAATATGGCTTGTCTGATTTGAAGGAAGACTAAGGACCACAGGACTCCCAGGTAATCCTGGCTGGCCTGGCCTCAATGGAATGAAAGGAAGTCCTGGCCTCCCTGGTGTTCCAGGATTCTCAGGCATGAAAGGGACCAAGTGGAATGCCTGGCTCAACTGGCCCTGAGGGGGAACTAGGACTTATTAGACCACCAGGTCCTTCTGGATTACCTGGTCCTTTGGGACAGAATATTATAATCAAAGGAGACGCTGGTCCTCCAAGGGTCCCTGTCAATCTGGGTTAAAAGATCCACCAGGATTACCAGGACCTCAAGGCTTACCAGGTCCAACTGGCCCTCCAGGAGATTTGGAACACAATGGACTCCCTGGCTTTGATGGTGCAGGAGGATGCAAAGGAGACCCAAGTCTGCCAGGCCAGCCAGGTACCCGTGGTTTGAATAGACTCCCTGGCCCAGATGGATTGCAGAGTCCCCCTGTTCCCCTGGAACCTCCTTTATTGCCCATGGATTCCTCATCACATGCCATAGCCAGACAACAGATGCACCACAGTGACCACAGGGGACATCTATGATGGCTTCTCCCTCCTGAATGTGCAAGGAAATAGAAAAGCTCATGGTCAAGGCTTGGGAACGGCTGGCCTTCCTTGCTTCAGTACCTTGCTTCCATGTTCTGCAACATCAATAATGTTTCCAACTTTGCTTCAAGAAATGGCTATTTATACTGTCTGTCCACTCCAGAACCCATGCCAATGAGCATGGAATTCCTGAGGGGCCAAAGCATTGAACAATTCATTTCGAGGATTATAAGGTGAAGATTATTTGCTTTGCCCAGTTACTAAAATGGCACATTAGAAAGTCGGTTAGGAGAATCACACATAGTAAAATAAAAGACTGCAGTTTGGGGGAAGAATTCTTTTTCATGGTGCTACTAATCCTACTGTATCTCATGTTTTTAATATAAAAGTGTTAAGCTTATTTTGCTCTGTAAGTAAAGAATGTGTATATTGTGTAAAGAATTTTTTTTTTTAGCTCAGAATGTTGAGTCATTTAGATATGACCTGGCATGATTCACTCTTTACAGAAGATGTAGGAAAGCCTAGAATGCAGATGGAAAGATTTTATTCTATGTTTCCCAAAGTGAGAGAATTTATACTCTTGTATCATTACTGCTGAGAGTAAACTTATTTTGAATTTTATCCTCCAAAGTTCTCATTTCACTTTTTTAAAAAAGTATATACATATATATATATATATATACCAAATTATAGTACATTAGAGTAATTCCTTTTTTATTGTATTCTCCAAGACATTCTTTTTGTTTGTTTGTTTTTGCTCATCCCTGACTGGGCAAAGTTCTTCCCCACAATTTTGAGAAACAAAAATACACACAAAAGTTAATGATTCTTTTCCTGGTGCTCCTTATGTAAGAATTATTCTGCTGTGGTGTCTGTTTGCATGACAACTGGGAGGGCAATGCTGTAAGTCCTGGCTCTTCGATTACAAAAAGTATGATATTTCATACTCTTTTTAAATTTTAAACATTTTATTATAAATAGTTACAGGATACCTTAATTCCTTAGTGATCATCTTCTCACTTAATGTTTTTAATCCACCAATATGAATTTAATTAGATATATATATCATAAAAAAGAAATAATTTCCAGAATGAAAAGCTTTTCCTTCCTTCCTCCCTCCCTCCCTCTCTCCCTCCCTATCTCCCTCCCTTCCTTCTTCCCTTCCCTCCTCTCCTCTTTTCTTCCTTCCTCCCTCCCTTCTCTCCCTCCCTCCCTCCTTCCCTCCCTCCCTCCCTCCTTCCCTTCTCTCCTTTCGTCCTCCCTCCCTCCCTCCTTCCCTTCTCTCCTTTCGTCCTCCCTCCCTCCCTTCCTCCCTCCCTCCCTCCCTCTCCTCTTTTCTTCCTTCCTCCCTCCCTCCCTCCCTCCCTCTCTCCCTCCCTCTCTCCCTCCCTATCTCCCTCCCTTCCTTCTTCCCTTCCCTCCTCTCCTCTTTTCTTTTTTTTGTCCTCCCTCCCTCCCTCCCTCTCCTCTTTTCTTCCTTCCTTCCGTCCCTCTTTCCTTCTCTCCTTCCTCCCTTTCCTCTTTCTCCTCATCTCTGTCTACCCTTTCCTCTACCTCTGTCTTTCCCTCCCCTTTTCCTTCCCTCCCTTCTTTCATACCTTATTCCCTTCCATCCTATCTCTTTCTTCCTTTTCACTTTATTTTAAAAGGCAGAGAGAGACAGAGACAGAGAGATCTATTCATTGGTTCACTCCTCAAATCCCCAGAACAGCTGGGGCTGGGCCAAGCTGAGCCAGAAGTGAAAATTCAATCCAGATTTCCCATGTAGGTGGCAGGGCCCCCAACTACGTGAGTCATCATCTATGACCTCTCAAGGTGAACATTAGTAAGTAGCTGGAATTGGAAGCACAGCTGGGATGTGAACCCGGGCATTCTAATATGGAATGTGTGTCCTAGGAATTGTCTTAATTCTTAATGTTTGTGTCAAATACATTTCCCTCTTTTTCTCTCTCTCTGTATTTGAATGAGAGAGAGAGAGAGAGAGAGCAAGAGAGAGAGAGCACTTCCAGGCACTGATTCACTCCTTAAATGACCACAATGGCTGGAGTTGGGCCAGGCTACAAGCAAGAGCTAGGAACTAAACCCAGGTCATCTGTATGAGTGGCAGTAAGAACCCAGTTACTTGGGCCATCACCATCGCTTCCCAATGTCTGCATTAACTGGAAGAGCAGACCACAATGGAGGAGCAGTGATCTGCATTTACCCACAGACCTCATGCTTTTCTGACTCCATACTTTGAAATTCCCATTCAAACCACAGTCCTCTCTGTAGGTCAAGTTGGCAAACCTAGCAGCCAGGTGAAGTGAAGGCAGAGTCTCTTCTGGCTGAGGCACATCTTCAACCCCTGCTGTGAGATAGGCTGGGACTACTTTGATCACAGGCTGCACAGGACCTGGTGTTTGCTTTTGTTCTTCTTCTGCTTCCCTCTGTTGAAGTCTACTTGGCAGTGCTCTTTACCTAATGAATTCTAGCTGGATTTAGCTGACTCTTTTTTTTAAGATTTTACTTATTTATTTCAGAGGTAATGTTACAGACAGTGAAAGGTAGAGACAGAAAATTCTTCCATCCTCTGGTTCACTCCCCAAATGGCTGCAATGGCTGGAGCTGAGCCGATCCAAAGCCAGGAGCCAGGAGATTCTTCCGGGTCTTTCACATGGGTGCAGGGGCTCAAGTGCTTGGGCCATCTTTTCCCAGCCATAGCAGAGAGCTGGATCAGAAGAGGAACAGCCAGAACTTGAAATGGTGCCCATATGGGATGCTGGCACCACAGGCAGAGGATTAACCCACTGTGCCACAGTGCCAGCCCCTAGTTGACTTTTAAGAGGAGGCAGTCCTGTTTCCCTCTTAGGACTACCTTGTCCAAGAGGCTCTGAGCAAGTTTTTTTTACCCCCTTTGGTTTCTAGAGGTCCACTCGAAGAACAGGTGCAGTGGTGGTTGTCTGTGGCATGGCTCTGATTCAAGTCTTTAGTTTGCCAACTGGACCTCCCATTTGGTCTTAGAGTACATTCTGGGGGAATGAGCAGTCCCAGATAGGTGCATTCCTTCAGAAATGTGCAAACTGTCTCATTGGATTCCTTGTATTTTGGTGGGATTTATTCATACATTTCTCAACCTCTTCTCTCTTTCCCCAACTCTTAAGAAGTGAAAAAAAGACCACTTGAAACAATCAGTTGTGAGTTTCTTTTTCCTTTTTATTTTTAGTCCACCAATATCATAAGGACTTTATTTTAGTACAACCCAATCTTTTTGAGGTAGGGGTTTTAGTTGAAATCTGTGAACATAGCTTATATGGGAAACAGGTGTGACTGCTCAGAGTGCTGCCTAGGAGAGTTCTCTTTCTTTTCTTTTTTTTTTTTTTAAGTTTAACACATTCTTGTTTATTGTGATCATTGATTTTTCATTCTTTCTGTTTGTCCTGTGGAGTCTTTTTTTATTTAATAAATGTGAATTTACGAAGTGCAACTTTTGTATTGTTGTGGCCCCCCCGCCCCGCAACCTCCCTCCCTCCCACGGCCCTCCCCTCTCCCACTCCCTCTCCCATCCCGCCCTTCATCGAGTTTCATTTTCAATTACCCTCATATACTGAAGATCAACTTAGTATATACTAAGCAAGGATTTCCACAAGCTGCACTCACACAACCGCACAAGGTATAGGGTATTGTTCGACTAGTAGTGTTGTTTTTAAGTTTCATAGTAAAACACATTAAGGACAGAGATCCTACGTGGGGAGCATGTACCCAGTGACTCCCGTTGTTGATTTAACACTTGGCACTCTTATTTATGATGTCAGCAATCACCTGCGGCTCTTGCCATGAGCTGTCTAGGCTATGGAAGCCCCTTGAGTTCACCAACTCTGAACTTGTTTAGTCAAGGCCATATCACAGTGGAGGTTCCTTCCTCCCTTTGGAGAAAGGCGCCTCTCTCCTTGATGGCCTGTTCCTTCTGCTGGGGTCTTGTTCACCAGGATCTTTCATTTAGGTTGTTTTTGCCACCATGTAATTGGCTTTCCATGCCTGTGAGACTCTCATGGGCCTTTTAGCCAGATCCGAATGTCCCAAGGGTTGATTCTGAGGCCGGAGTGCTGTTTAGGGCATTTGCCATTCTATGAGTCTGCTGTGTGTCCTGCTTCCCCCGCAGGATCATTCTCTCCCTTTTAATTCTATCCTTCATTATTTGCTTACATTGGTCTTATTTGTGAAATCTCTTTGACACTTACCCTATCTTTTTGATTGGTTATGTACTTATACTTATCACTTTACCAAGTGCACTGGCATTGGTACACGTATCCTTGATAAGATTGCGTTGAAATCCCCTGGCACATTTCTAGCTCCACCATCGGAGGTAAGTCCGAGTGAGCATGTGCTGACCTATGTCTCCTCCCTCTCTTATTCCCACTCCTATATTTAACAGAGATCACTTTTCTGTTAATTTTAAATGCCTAAGAATGATTGTGTATTGATTACAGAGTTCAACCAGTGGTATTAAGTAGAAAAACAGGAGAGCTCTCTTTCTAAAAAATGCATCTGGGACCTTCCAGGAGCCTTCAAATGCTAAGAAATATTAGTTATCATCCTCTAGTATTTGATATGGGTGGAGCTGGGGGGAGGTTTATCAAAACCCTTGGTAACTCTGGGGCTCATGAGGGAAAGGGGGGGGCGACCTTCACAACCTGGGAAT
Source organism: Sylvilagus floridanus (assembly GCA_949820135.1). Lineage (NCBI taxonomy): Eukaryota > Metazoa > Chordata > Mammalia > Lagomorpha > Leporidae > Sylvilagus > Sylvilagus floridanus. The sequence goes on from OX463225.1 coordinate 130,902,890, forward strand.
GGCTTTTAATTGCAAAGACAAAGCCACTGTAACAGAAGAGTCAGGGCATTGTAAATCTACTCTGTGCATTTGAAAAGTCAGCTAGCAAATCTTCTGCTTATAGGAAAATCAGGAAAACAGACACAAGCAAAGCCAGAACGGCGAAGAGTTTCAGCAAACTTTCAAAGGGAGATGACGATTCTTGTACAATTCGAGTTTTGGTGACCTTGAATGTGCGATCCCATTGTGTCATGATGGCATTTCTGGCTCCTTCCCATTTTCCTGGTCCAGTCAAGCGGAATTGGTACGGTGAACACGGGCCAAAGAATAGAGTCAAAGCCAGCAGTGGGTCAGTCAGGAGTAGAGAGAACAGGTTGGGTTTTGCATTGATAGAGGTCAGGAGATCATCTATGTACGTGATGTAATCTGATTGTAAGGCCTTGCAGTAGCACAAGCCAAACCTTTGTGACAGGAAGATTGGGGGAGGGGGGCAGGGAGAGACAAAAAAATAAAATACAGATAATCTTAGAACAAGTAAAAGAGTCCAGAGCACATGAATATTGCTACAAACTTTGCAATAGTTTCCATGCTCTCCCATTTATGCCATGGGCTTTCTAATGAGCTCATTCTACAAAAAGTTTACAAAACGTTCATGGAACATACATGAAAAAGCTATGCATAAATGTCAACAAAATTTTTATGCTGAAGTGAACTTTTAATTTTATTTCCTATGAATGCTTTCAAGGATATATCTGGTAAAACTCAGTTATTACTGAATTTGTATAAGGGTGAAAATTCACATGGATGGAATTCCCTATAATGCTAGTATCAGCCTCAATAATTGACTAATGTGCCAAGGAAATTTGAAAAATTTGACTTCATCCCAATTAGTGATTTATCATGCAGGTGTTCTGGAATGGAGATCAAATAATATCCTAGATTGAGGATAAATAAAAGATATTTAGAATTCTTTTATTGTTTGAAAGTTGACACTTTGGCAAGGACAGATCAACACTTGAAGTTTGGAGGCATATATAGATGAGAGAAGAGGTACAAGTGTCCTCAAGTGTAGTGCTTTTAAAATTCTTTTTCTCTGCTATTGATCTTTTTTTTTAAGTGAAAATTTATATTAAACACAAAAATAGATGAAACAGTAAGTCAGATAACATCAGGAATGTTTTGGTTGAATTGGGAGTAAGAGCCCTGGATCATGACTCCCTTCCCTGAGTAGTAGCCAAGAGCATACCACAAATGAAAGCCTGTTTTTTACAGAAGATGTCGATAAAAGACCACATGGTAAATGCGGAAGGCATTGAGCGCTGTATTATCGTCCCTGTCAATTAGCCAATCCTGATGTTCTAACACAGAAGTAGCCATGACAATGAATGATCCTGGATGTGATTTAACAAAACTTTATTTATGGCCACTGTGATGTGAATTTCACATAATTTTCACATATCACAGCATCTCCTTTTTCTTCAAATAAAATGAGAAAGCAAAAGCCAGTTTGGTGGACTTGGCCATGCATGGGTTGTGATTTGCTGACCCCTGCTCTGGAGCAGCAATTAGAATAAAAACTGACTTTTAAGACTTGTGGGATGCATAATTGGGCAAACACTTCTGGTGTTCAAATGGAGAAGCACAATCTTTTGCTGCTTCCTTGGATAAGGTATAGAATAATTTTCATTGCATAAGATATGGAATAAAGGGTAATTATGCTTTTCTGAAATCCAAATTCCATGTGATGCTAGATAACCATGGTCTACAGAGATGACTCTGAGCATGTGCACGTTCCTCAATTTTGTCACTCTCTTCTTCAACGGGCTTTCCTACGTTTTTACTGTAAATCTCAGGTGGTTCTTTTTCCTCCCATGTAACTCTCAACTCTCTGCTTTTGCTTTGCCAATTTTAATTATGATTCAGAAAGTGGAGAATAGGACTGGGAATGTGAGAGGGAGGAGGAGGTGAGGTGGGAGAGTGAAGGGGAGGGAGCGTATGGTGGGAAGAATCACTATATTTCTAAAGTTGTACTTATGAAATGCATAAAGTTTGTATTCCTTAAATAAAATGTTTCTTTGGGTAGAAAAATAAAAACAAATAAAAAAAGAAAGAATGCCCAATAGTTAACTTACCCATTGTGCTTGTTTTCTTTCCTTTCATTAACTTCTTTTATCATGACACTTGTTGGTGGTAATTTAATTACACCTATAAAATAAACAAAGCATAGATGCAATTTGGCTTTAGGTCTAATTGTTTACTTATGGATAAAGGTGCTTCACAGCTCATTTTTCATTTCTAGTACTCAGCTCCTCATCTGCTATAGCGAAAATGTTAGTAGCTTGAGATGATTGGTGATATACCCCTGACATAATTCTTGCACCTGAAATGATAAGTATTTTGTGCTTGCACTAGTTTTTTGATAATAGAACTTTAAAATTGGATTCACTGAATATTGTCACTCAGATGACTGATTTTTAATTTTAATTGAACCAGTTGATTCAGTCTAAATAACAGGTAGACATAGCTTATGTTTTTTTATCCTGATGTATTATTTGTATTGGTAATGGCATAAGCAAATCATTATGACAGAAAAATTCAGTGTACAATAGAATAGATGCTGATTTTAAAGATTCTATTATTTTACATAGGAGCTGAGTAAGAGTTTCAAATTTTCTAATATCAAAAATCACATGGCAAACCAAAACCATGTGCCTATTTCTCTTATGCTTACCTTTAAAAACTCGAACAGCATATCGAGCTTGTGTTTCTCCTGTGGGTATCATAGACCCCAAGGGTTTAATGAGGCCAATAACAGCCAAGGTTGGCTTTTGCAGATGTGCAGGGAATATATACTTGTACAGTGATGCTTGGCCATCTTCAACTTTCACTACAGACTCATCAAGGAAGGGAAAAGCAAAAGTGTATCCAGTGGCAAAGACAATGACATCAATGGGCTCTTCACTTGGGGTGTTGTGGGCATTGTCAAATACAACAGAGTTTTCTTTCACCTCCTTTATGCTTGGCCTGATAAAAACTTTCCCCGTGATGATACGGCCTGGGAGCTCATCATTTAGCACAGGCTCTCTCAGTTGAATCCTAAACAAAACCATGGACAGGAGAGACATTTATTGAATGTGGCTGGCCCTCTTTCCTACTTACCTTCCTCTCTTTATTCTAGGACTCTAGCCTTTGTTGGATGGGAGCTTCAAGTCTTGGGAGAAGTTATACATGTGAAAAGGGATTCATGAACATCCAAGGATTATGGAATATGCTCACTGTTTCCTAGAGTTTGGAAGCCTGAGGAAGAGGCAGAGCTTTTTCTAGTTTGCTTCTCTTGCCTTTTTCCAACACTGAGTTATGACTATTGCTTTAGAGATAGATGAATACTGAAAAACTGCTGGGAGCTCTATCCAGTTCCCTTTCTTCCTAGGAAAAATTTTATAAGGAAAACATACATGTGTTGAAAAAGAACAAGGACAGAATCATCTTTCTCTGGCTATGTCTTTGGAATTGGAAGGCTAATGATTTGGAGATAATTTTATAAAGTCCAAAGCACTGTTGACTTTGGGTGACTGCCCAGAAAGAGCATTGGGAAAAGTACTGGAGTTGGAGGGAGGAAGAATGGCTTATTATATAAATGCTTGTACTTGGAAGAGCTTAGGCAGCTCATTTAATCCTTTAGGCTTTGTTACATTCATAAAATACTGGTACTAACGCTTACCGTCCTTAGTTCATTGGGCAAGATGAAGAAAATATAAAATTGTATATATTGGAATGATAGAGGGTAACTAAATCTAAGAGAAAAGAGATCATAATTCTTCAGGCTTCTTCCACATTTCATGGGTTCGTTGTAGTCCTGTAAATCATGAGATTTCTTATATTCTGGCGAACCACCAGGAGGCTGGATAACACTGATGCTGTGCTGCCTCTGGACAGCTGAACGCATGGAGGCTCCTGGGAGCGGTATGCTGGGAGAAGGCAGGAACACTCTGGGACTCTCTCTCATGCTTCATCTTTTGCATCTACTTTAGGATTCATTCCACGTTTTGATTTAAGGAAGATTAAGCCCCAGCGTGGACACTAGGGAGTGTGGGTTAGCTGAGCCATGTCTATGATCTGACCAGGCTTGCTGGTTTTAATGAGTCAAGCTTCATGTTGGAGAGGAACTGGAGGCAGCCTTCAGCCAGAGAGAAACTGAGACTGCAGTCAATGGCCCCTGAAGGACTGAATCCTTCTGACCACCACCTGAGTGAGGGTGAAGACTGATCCTTCCCAAGGTGAGCTGTGAGATGACAGCTTGTCATCTAGACAATGCTCCATTGCAGCTTGTAAGAGATCCCAAAGCAGAGGACCCCAACAAGCTATGCCTAGATTCCTGGTCCACAGAAACTGAGCTAAAACTTTGTAAGCCACTAAAAAGTCAACTCATGGGAGAAAAAGCACTGATATAAAAGTCAGAATTCCTGAGAAGTCCACAAGTGGAAGAGAGTGTGTAAGAAATAAAGAAAGAAAAAGTGGAGACAATTAAGAGAGGGAAGGAACAAGAGGAAACAGAAATACATGTAATGGAGGGGGGCTGCTTGTCATCATTTTTGGCCTGGGTGCTGCCTGATCAATGTTGGGGCTCAGGGTAGAACCAGATAGGATCTCCATGCTGCAACATCCCCTGGTAATGAAGTTTCATTTGCATAAAATTAATGAATGGGGAAGTGAAGCTTCTGGTTCTTGTTAATGGGGTAAATCCTGGTTGCAACTGAAAGGACTGAAATCAAGTTAATTTTGATCAGGGTGAGAAGACACTGCCACTAGGGAGACAGTGAAGAGAAGAGTGAAGAGCGGTATAATATTCAATTTTTCCCACACAATAAAACAAAGCAAACATGTTGCTCTTGTCAACAAAATTACAGAGAAATTATTATTATTTTTGATTGTTACAGATGAGGCTTAAATTACATGCCAAAATGCTAGAGCTCACTGATCAGTAAATGAAGTTGGACAAGTGACTGAATTTTGCTGAATTTCTCAGGGGAGAAAATGAGATTGTAACTATACTTACCTACTGGGTTATTGACAAGATGAAACACAAAATTTCACATACCTGACACTTAAGAGCAGCTAGTTATTATTATTAACAGCTTTGTGGTAAGTAGTTGTGTTCCTTCATATTTAATCATCCAACTGTGTTATTGTTTGCTTTGCATACTCCACTGGAAAGAAGAGGTTCCCTCTTCCTAACAACTCTTAGCAGATACGTTATATTTACCTGTCTTTTGGTACTAAGCCATAATTTTCATGGTTGAACCAGCTGTTCATCTTTTTTGCCACCAGCCAAGTCACAATTGGAGTTGGGAGAGAATTTCTGATGAAGTTCTGAAATCGTGTCGTGAACACCATGTCCCATGGGTACCCTGAGTCAAAGACCCGGCTGATCACCCACGCCCCTCCGGTAGTGCTGAGGAACACCTGGAAGCAAGCAAGGAGATTCAAGAAGAGTCAGGACTTGAAAGACACTGGAAAGTACAACACAACATTATCCTTGATGAGATAATCTTATCCTTCTAACTTCTATGTTTATGTATGTATTTGATTTATTTGATAGACAAAGAGAGAGACAAGGAAAGAGAAAAAGAGAACACATTCCATTTACTGCTTTACTCCCTAAATGCCAAATGTTCATAGTATCCTGCGGTTGAGCCAGACCAAATTCAGGAGCCAAAACCTAAGCTAGGGCTCTCACATGGAGGCAGTATCAGCTGTTGCCTCCTAGGGAATGCATTATCAAGAAGCTGGAATCCAGAGTGGGGCCAGGACTCAAACCCAGGCACTTGAATATGGGATTCAGGCTTCTCAGCTGGTGACTTACCTGTTGGACCAAATCAACCAATCAATCAGTTAATCAGTCTTCAAGTCCGTTCTCAGAAGTCATGGGAAGGAATTTTGAGTTACACACTCCCAGTTCTTTTCCTTCACAGCTAATTTCTCTCTGGCAATTAATGTTTTAGTTATGTACACGTATTTATTTGGCCTCTGTTTTTCCCACAACCACACTCTCTGTGACAATGAGGATCTTGCTTTTGTTGGCCAGCATATTCTCAGGGCCTGGTACCAATTTTGGTTCATCAGAAACCACAAACTAATTCCTATTAGTTGGCTGGATGACTCTCAATGAGGTTTCACCATAGCTGGAAAGAAGATATATACTCTAAAAGGTGATTAAAAATACTTAGGATTAAAAAGTGTCAGTTGAGGACTGTAAGTTGTAGTATCACATAAATTTTGAATGAGGGGAGATCAGTTTGTGGTGCAGTGAAATAGCTGGGAATGTAAATGTAGATGATAAAGAAGGGAAGGGTATGCAGCATTGAACAGGGTGGTGTGAGCAGAGGGGAAACAGACTTGGGAACCAGTAAGGCCACAGAATAGTGCTGCTTGGCTGTAGGTGATGGTTGTGTGGATGGTGGTATAAGGGTTAAAATGAAGATGGCAGATTTGGACACTGTAGGAGAACACTATGATGCCAAGCTAATATATTAACACCTTTTTCCGATAAGAGGAATTATTAGAAGCTTTTCAAGATGAGAGTGCTGTAATGAGAGCAAGCTTTTCAGAGGATATGTTGGTTGGGGGTTGGAGGTCTAGATGGCTTGTATGAGTGGAAAGATAGACTGGAGGTAGGGGTGCAAGGATGCCAGGCAGAGTTAGAAGCATTCACTTGGACCTAAAGAGACCTGGCTGTATACTTGCTGGTGGTATGAATTACTAAGCATGTGTTTCCTCACCTGTAGTCAGTGACACTGATAGTACCTATGTCGATGGCTTGTTTTGATGAAGTAATGCAGTAAAAAAGTAATCCGATAGAAAACATTTGGTGCAATGTTTGAAATGGAGTAATCCCTATAAATATTAGCTATTTCAATTGTCAAACACTGCTTGCTGAAAACATGCACATCTTCAAATAAACTCCTCATGTAGTGACATCAAGACTGGTACCTTTTTTGCCAGGTGGCTGGCCTCCACAGCAATGTCTGTGCCAGAATTGCCCATTCCAACCACAAGAACTCTCTTGTCCTTAAATATATCTGGATGTTTATACTGTCGGCTGTGAAAGTATTGGCCTTTAAAGGTTTGTATGCCTATAGAAAAAAAGAGAAGTCAAATAGAAAATTTGCTGGATCAGTGAGTGAAGCATAAATATTTTTCAGTTGATAGCACCTATTTGACATATGATTTAAATTGTTTTGATTAGTATATTGAATTTTGATGAAATCTGAAGTATGATATGACTATACGGCTTCAGACCAACTTAGAAGATAATTATTTACTTAATGGAGGTAATTACTGCATTTCACTAGATGGGTTTCTGTTTATATTTATTAGATTATTAAACTATAAGCTGAAATATGATATGAAGCCATTAAGCAAAAGTATAAAAAGTGTACCATTTTTTTTAAAAAGAATGTTCTTTTTTTGTTTTTGACAGGCAGAGTTAGACAGTGAGAGAGAGAGAGAAAGAAAGGTTTTCCTTTTCCACTGGTTCACCCCCCAAATGGCCACTACGGCCGGTGCGCTGCGGCGATCCGAAGCCAGGAGCCAGGTTCTTCCTCCTGGCCTCCCATGTGGGTGCAGGGCCCAAACACTTAGGCCATCCTCCACTACACTCCTGAGCCACAGCAGAGAGCTGGACTGGAAGAGGAGCAACCAGGACAGAATCCGGCGCCCAAACCAGGACTAGAACCCAGGGTGCCGGTGCCGCAGGCGGGGGATTAGCCAAGTGAGCCTTGGCGCCTTCCAGAAGTCTACCATTTTAAGGTTGATGGAAGTCACTGGACAAAAATACTCAATTTACTGATACTTAACTCATGAGTTTTTACAAAGACAGACAAGAAAGTCAGAGGGAGCCACACCTGACATTCCTTCTGGATGTCAGCTCTGTGCCTGGCAATGTGCAGGATGATGGGGAAATAGGAGAAATGATAGTCACAAATATTTGCATGAGTTGCGGAAGTTCACTGATAGTTCAGCTCGGTGGTACATTGCAACTCAGGCTAATTTTGCTGAGTCAGTAAGTGACACAAAGAAAAAGGATTACCTTCTTTATATCAGGATAACATCTACTGGGTGAACTCTATCTCAGGTGGTTGGTGTCAAATCACATAGAAACATCAAACGTAAATAGAACATTTTTGAAAATAATCTCAGGGCCACTTTACATAATCAGAAGTAATACGTGCTGAAAGAAGATCTTGTTCATTCTACAAAAAGCGGTAAGACATCTAGATTCTCAGGGGATTGTGGAAAGTTGCCTTCCTAAGGCCTGGTAGCTCTTTAGTTCACCCTGAATCATTCAAAATCTTACCTGAATCCTGGCTAAAACCTAACAATGATCCAGGGCATTTAGAATTTAGCAGGGATGCAATTAGGTTCAAATATTATCCCAGAACAGGAAAAGAAAACTGGGAAAGTCTAAAAAGAATCATAGAATTCTCTATAGATTTTAGATTGTCTTAGATTCTCTCTGGAGCAGAGCATTTTGATGACAAATGGACACACATACGACTGTGTGCCTGAGTCTCCTCTAGACTGACACCTCTCCTCACCTTACAGGAAGGCAGAGTTAGGACTAACAATGGGGGATGGTGGCTAATGTAGCTGAACAAATAAAAGCAGTCATACTAGGAAAACTGATTCTAGCTGTGCCTCCTTTAAGGTTTACTAAGAATCTTCGGAATGCTTCCTTTGGAAATACTTCCAAAGAAATACTTCCAAATACTTCCAGAATTTTTAAATATCTTCAGTGGCTTTGAAATTTTGTAATATTTAATAACCTCTCCAAGGGAAACGTGCAGACTAACCAACTGCTTTAAGGCAGAGAAGGAGATGGTAAAATTGGGTGGAGTCCATTGCACTTCTCATTGCTCTGAATTGAAATTCCATTGAAAGTTGACATGGATTAACATGAATCATGGTTGCAAAAGGCAGATAAAAAAACTGAGGCCTAAAGATGTGTTAGCTTGTCTCTCAAGATTCATCTGTGGCATAGTGGGTTAAGCCACTGCCTACTATGCCAGCATCGTATATGAATGCCAGTTTGAGTCTTAGCTGCTCCACTTCCAGTCTAGCTCCCTGCTAGTGTGCTTGAAAGTCAGCTGAAAATGGCCAAGGTGTTTGGACCCCTGCCACCCTAAAGGGAGACCTGGATGGAGTTCCAGACTCCTAGCTTGGGCCTGGCACAGCCCTGGCTCTTTTGGTCAATTGGAGAGTGAATCAGCAAATGGAAAATCTCTTTCTCATTGTCTCTCTCTCTCTCTCTCTCTCTCTCTCTGAAAACCTGCCTTTTAAATAAACAAATAAATCTAAAAAAATTCATCTCCCTGTTGACTATTATCCTAGTGCCATAAACCTCTGATCTAGCTAATGGCTATGGATTACATAAAACAAATAAATAAAGTAAGCAATCAAATTACATTATTGACCTTTGTGTCCTCTGAATTTCATTTTGGTAATGTGCAGCTGCCTCTGGGGCCAGCAACTTGTCTAACTCATGCTTTGAAAGAGTTTCTGAGTGCTGCCAGTCACTTAAGGAGGGACACTGAACTTTAGTGAAGCATAAAACTGCTTATTAAATTATCCATTCTACTCTTGTGTCTGCACAGATTGTGTGAAAGCTAAAGGCTGGCCAGAAAGTGTTGTTTATGAAAAACTGCTATCTTACAACTTAAACAATTGAATGAAGGGTCCCTACCAATTTGTCCTCAGGTTAATCAGATATTAGGATGGCTCCAAGGAGACAATTTAAGGTCAATAGCAGAAAATCTTGTACCTGGAAAGCAACCCAATGGTAAATGAGGGTTCGTAAGAAAACCAGTGCAGACCATGACAGCATCAAAGATGGCTGATTCTTGCTTCCCTTCATGCAGAGTTACTACCTCCCACTGGCCAGAGACATTAAAGTCTTGGCATTTTGTTACACTGAAGACTGTAGTCTGAAAAAAAGAATAACAGGCATAATTACCATTTATCAAAATTCTGTTAAGGGCTTTTGTGCCAGTTGGCATTTCAGAAGATCCTCAGTAAGACACAATACGGTTAATAAGCATAACCCTAGTAATCTCTTCAGGCTATTAGACTAATTATGATTTCCTGGATGGAAGCATTTGAAGCTCGGAATTGTAGAGGGATATCTAAGATTTTAAGTGATTTGCTCAAATTCTCACAGCAGGCTAAGTCGCCGATGTCTGTTTTCATTATTGTTCCTGTTACACAACCTTATTTTTCAAATTATAATCTCTTTGACAATAGTTCCTTTAATGAAGACATAGATAATATGTAATTAAAGACATAAATTTGGTTCCAAGTATATTATCTTACACACGGATTTATAGATTATGTTTTTGAAAATTTCCCAGATCTAAAGAGTTATTTAAAAGTGCCATTAGAAGTTTAAAGAATGGTTGGATAAGTTCCTAGGGATGCATTTCAGCAAGGATTGTTCACTAGTCTTCAATACTTTGAGATCATTATACAGAGATGAGTAAAAGGAGGCAGTTGTTGAACTAGTCGTAGATTATAAAACCTTTCTAAAAAGCTGCCAGTTATTTAATCCTGTTCATTGCAAAATGAGGCAATGGGATGAAGTGCTCCTTGGAAATCTGTCTAGGAGGAATTAAATGGATGTGTGAATGTGAATCTTACTTGGTACTTGTTTTGGCCAAAGTGTCCACTCACATTGCCCTCTTGGTGTGATTTCTCATGAATTCCCCACCATTCCTATCCCTGGGAGATAGGAGAAGGGCAACACATGGGTTTCTTGGAGAGGAAGCAAAAGAGGAAAATAGAAAGAAGAGAGAGAGAGGGAGAGATGCTCGTTTGTCTTTGACTTCCTCTTTCCTCCATCCTGTGCTATGGGAAAGGAAGAGGGCCAAAGAGAAGAACAATATTTAGCGATTTTTCTATTCCCAGTGATATCTGGAAAAGATTTCCTTCCAATAACTTGGGTATGTTGTGTATGCAGTCTTGCTCATTTCCATGCTTATCAGGGGAAGTCAGGGAGAGACTATCCAGGCACTGGGAGGAGTTCTCCACGTTCCTGTGTGCAGGTATTTGGCCCAAGCTGTAAGTATGCCTTGATACATTTTAGTGCCTTAGAACACTCAGATGTAAGCATTGCCAATTAAAATTGTACACAGGTACATCTTCACACAAAGCAGTCACCCTGACCTGAAGATTCACTTGGGTGTAGCAGGATGAGGATAAAAGGAGAAGGAATCCAGTCAAGGGTCTGTGATTTTGCCAGTTCAGTCTCTCATCTACAGAGTCCAGGGCAGGGCTAGAAAATGTAATGGAAATTAGGTAGGATGACAGTTCTTGAATATTAATTTTTTTGTTTTACCTTGAATTGAATGTATTTCAGAAGGTTGAATCGATCTGCATACATTTTGAGATAGTCCAAGAATTGAGAATTTGGCACATAGTTTGGATAATCTTCTGGGAATGGAAAATCTGAGTAACACGACATCTCCTTGCAGCTGTTGGAGACCACAGACTTGTACAGACTGGCTCTTCCTTCTTCAACATGTTCCTGTGAAACAGTGTGGACGCATGAGTATGCATGCATGCACAGACACATATACCGACACAGTGGAAGTTCAGCTTGTAGAAATTTCAAACATTGACCAAGCTTAAGGTGATGCAGATGGTAGCTCTACCTGCTGCCTTTCCTTTTTTTAAGGTGAAGGGTTTTTTTTTTTCCTTTTAAAAATGTATTTATTTATTTAAAGGAGGAGATAGAGAGAGAGACAGAGAGAGAGAGCAAGAGAGAGAGAGAGAGAGAGAGAGCAAGAGAGAGAGAGAGAGAGAGCTTATTTGCTGTTTCACTTCTTAAATGCCTACAGCAGTCTGGTCTGGGACAGGTCAAAGGTGGGATTTAGGAATCTAATCCAGGTCTCCCTCATGGTGGCAGGGACTTAACTACTTGAGAATGACCTGCGGCTGCCAGAGCAGCAGCATGAAGTTGGAATTTGGAGGAGAGCTGTGATTCAAACCCAGGCAAAAGAAGTGTCTTAGCCACTGCACAAAGTGCCTACTCCTAGCTGCTACTTTTCTATGGGATTTATTATTCTCCTCCTGGGCAACAAGGAGCACTGGCCCCTGGTGTGAATTTCTGAACAGAAGTACTAGTTAATTAATTAGCTTATAAGTTACATGCTAATAAATGAAGCTAAGATGAACACACCTGTCCGTATACCCACAGTATTACTGCAAAGATCAGGAGACTATAGAAGTAGATGAGAACCAGGAAGTGGATAGTGGATAAGCGCTAGGTCCTCTGTTTTCATGGGGTATTCCTGAAATTGTTATGGAGAAGAGAAGTTCAGATTATGAAGGATCTTGTATCCCAAGTGAAGGAGCTGGAATTTTTTTTTAAGACGTTTATGGCAGTCAGCTGAATGTTTCAGACAATGAAGTGATTCATTTTAAATCTTGGAAAGATAACTCTGATTCTAGAAAAGATGCATTAGAGAGGGCTGGTGGGGAAGAGGGAGGCCTCGTTGAGAGCCTAGCGCACAAGTCCACTTGATGGCTGGTGAGGGCCTGAGCAGAGGCAAAGGCAACTGGGGCCTGGGGAGGAGAGGTGTGCAAGGTGGCAGAGATGCAGAATGCACAGGGCTGTGAGGTCAAACAGACACAGGGACTTAAAGAGGATGCAGATTAGAGGTTTCCAGATTCTACAACGGCATCATGGCCTAACACCAACCAACTGTCCACTCCCAGTCTTGACTCATCACTAGCAAATATCAATGTTTCATAAGACAGCCACGAGGTTGCATAATAAGCAGTTGTAATGTCTTGGGTAAACAATGCCTCTTTCTTTTGGGTGGTATCATGGAGGATTGTGCTCCTGATTTTATGGGACAACACTCAGTGTTTTAATCATTTATCACCTTGGACATGGATAGCTCCTTTCCAGTATAAAAGAAGTGAAGAAGTGGAAGCATGAACCTAAACCTCATGCATGGAGAGGGCTCACTGTTTCACCAATGAGTATAAATCTAGATCTATATGAAATGCAGAGCAACCATAGAGAGTAAAATAAACATATCCCTATGGTTTAAATTAATTTTACAGACCTCATCAAATAACATGAGTTGACTATAACCTGCTTTTCTGTGGCCCCATATCTGGTGGCCTCACTTATCCAGATATATATATATATATATATATATATATACACACTGGATATAGTATATATTCTATATTTATTATATATTATATATGTATATATACATATATGTGTATATATATATATATATATATTTACTGGAAGCCACAAGCTTGCAAGAATAGCGAGTATGTGAATACTACTCTTTGATTCTGCTGCAGTACTTTCAGCAGTGCTAATAATTTTGTCTGCAGAAAGCACCAACATGAATTGTTACCAATCTGTGTCAAGATGAACACAGAAATCAAGAGTAAGCATTTACATACTTTTATATTAATAGTTTACTCAGATTAATATCCAAGCCTGTGGATTCTTTGCTGATGACCAGAACGTAGACCAGATTGAGTTTTGTCCAACTTCTGCGGTGAGCTGTGCAGTTTGAGCTGTGTATTAGTCATGTGCATTAGAACTGCATTTTAATGTGTGATGTTTTAAGGTTAGTTTGAAAACTATTATCCTAAAGTATATATAATCTGGAATAATTTTCTTTCATTGAAAGATAATTTATATTTATTTATAAGATTAGATTATTTGAACTGGCTACTGATAAAGAGCTGAAGATAAATTTTAAAAATACAGCTCTATTTGCTTAATTTTGAGTAGTACTTACTGAAAAGAAAAACAAATGCCCTGTACTTTTCCATTTACTACACCTCTTTGAACCTTGTTTCTCTGCTTGGAACACTAGTGAGCAGTATTTGGAAATATTTTAGATAAGTAATATCAACTTTGAAGATCTTCGTCATCCATCCAATCTAGATTAGGTAAATGGAAAAGCAAGAAGCAAGTTTAACTGTCATATAAACATCTCCGATATCAGTACAAACATTGTGTATTTAAAATATGCCCACAGATATTTGATATCAAGTACTGCTGTTTCACTCAAAATGTTTTGCTTGGCAAAAAGGTTCAAGTGTAATATATATTAACAGCTTATGTGCACACTTTCAAAGAATGATATTTTGTTCATTTTTTCTAATTGTTTTCTCTTCTGTGTTGTTTAATGATTTTTTGTAATAAACTTTATGACTTCTGACTCTACCGATTTTGAAATTTTATTTTGTATATTATTTTGTGTTAGTCTACTTTTTCTCACAATTTATTTTTATTTTATTTGACAAACATTCTTATAATTAATCAGAAATTCAGGGAAAAAAAGATTGTTCTCCATAGTTCTCTAAACAGCTGCCTCTTGGTCCTGTTAGGATTATCCTGAGGAATGCTGGTAACATGTGGATCCTGAGCTCATAGCCTGGGTGAGCCAGAGATTCTGTGTCTAGCAAGTTCTCTGATGTTGGCTCATGGACCACTTTTGAGTGACAAGGCTCTGGAGTAACATAACTCCATAGAATTGTGATAGAAACCACACATACATTTGTTTTTTAAACTTTCTGATAGCTACTTTTAAAAAAGCAAAAAGAAACAAGAGAAATTACTTTTAAGACTTAATTTTGTTTAATTCAATATAACCAAAATATTAAAATTTCAACATATAGTGCATATAAAATTAATGAAGTATTTTATGTACTTTTTCTCACACTAAATCTTCAAAATCTGATGTCTTTTATTTTATGATTTTAAAAAGTTTATTTATTTATTTATTTGAGAGATGAGAGAGGGAAAAGGGCAGGGAGAGGGAGGGAGGGAGGCAGGGAGGCAGGGAGGCAGGGAGGCAGGGAGGCAGGGAGGGAGGGAGGGAGGAGGCAGGGAGAGAGAGAGGCAGCGCATTCCCATCTGCTGGTCACTTCCCAAATGCCTGCAGGAGCTGGGGCGGTGCCAAGGTTAGAGCTGAATGCAGGAATGCAATCCAGGCCTCCTACAAGGGAGGCAGGAACCCAACTACTTGAGCCATCACTGCCGCCTCCCAAGGTCTGCACTGGCAGAAGGCTGGAGTCAGGAACTGGAGCAGAGATAGAACCCCGGTTCTCCGATGTGGGATGCAGGCAACTTTTTTCCCATTTTAATTTTAATTTTAATTAATTTTTAATGGATTCAATATGATTGATAGATACAAGTCTAAGAACATAATGATATTCCCCTCCTTCCTCCCTACCACCTTCCTTCCTTCTATCTTTGTGTCTTTTTCTTTTTTAGTTTTTGAAATAACATATTTAAATTTACATTACAGTAAAAAAAGCTTAATACTTCACTGAATAAGAAGTTTAACAAGTGAAAAGCAAAAAGATTGTAGTTTAGTGGGAATATAGACTACAGCTATAAGCAATAATTAAATGTATAAATGACTATTTCACGCATATACTGACCCCAGTTTTGCGTCAATTAGTTATTCATAATTTCTTTCTTTCTTTTTCTTTTTTTTTTTTTTTTGACAGGCAGAGTGGACAGTTGAGAGAGAGAGAGACAGAGAGAAAGGTCTTCCTTTTCTGTTGGTTCACCCCTCAATGGCCGCTGCAGCTGGCATGCTGCAGCCTGCTCACCGCGCTGATCCGAACTCTGGAGCCAGGTTTTTCTCCTGGTCTCCCATGCGGGGTGCAGGGCCCAAGGACTTGGGCCATCCTCCACTGCACTCCTGGGCCACAGCAGAGAGCTGGCCTGGAAGAGGAGCAACCGGGACAGAATCCAGCACCCCAACCGGGACTAGAACCTGAGGTGCCGGCACCACAGGTGGAGGATGAGCCTAGTGAGCCTTGTTGGCAGCCCATTAATAATTTCTTTCAATGAAATAAATCCAATGACAATGTAACATCTAAATAATTCCTGTGTGGTTATAACAAGTTCATTTACATAAAAAGTAAATGTTCCTCTCAACAGCGTTACACACAAGAATCATTTTATGCAGATTGCAATGTGAATAATTATACATTACTTTTTTGTACTCTATTAGTTACCACAGATCAGGGAAAACATATGATATGTCTTACTACTAAGCTCAACACCCACTCCTTGTGTATATTCTATGCATATACAGTCAAATGCTAAATTGTATTAGGAAAAGTGGATTCATATATCCTACAGCGATTGAATTGAGTTTGAAATGAAATGAAATGCAATAAAAAATTCACTACTTTCGTCATACCAGCCAAGTTTCAAGCTTCCCATTGCCGGTGTAGCCGATGGCTACCATGTTGGATATCACAGTTTTGCAGACTCCTTAGAACTGAAGGTGGATTATAGAACTCAGTATAAAGGAGTCAGGTTTTCTCTATGTTGTACGAACAAAGAAAGTAGCTATAAAGAGCTACAACACTGATAAGTGAGAGAAAAAGCAAGGGAAGAATCTGCAGTGTAAGTCAAGAAATATCTATTGTAGATATTTAGGGACAATTAGTGTAAGACCAAATTTCTTTCAATCTCCTGTATCCAAGAATGTCACATGCTAAGCACTTTATTGTTAATTCTGTGAATGTCTAGTAAACAATAATACAAGCCTAAATTACACACACACACACACACACACACACATGCTGTTATGCTGTTTGACAGAGTAGAGACATGTATGATACATGTTGTGAAGATTTCTATTACAAAAACAGTCAAAAACTTCTAAGCATTCTGTAATCGTGTTTAAACGTCAGAGTAATGGGAATTCACAGATCTGGACAAACTAGGGAACCACTGATTTTATGAGTTCCTAAAGCAAATGAGTAAACAAAAAAAAAAAAAAAAAGGAAGAAAAAACTGTCTTGTAAAACTTAGAAAGAAAATTGTGAAGTCAGGAAGAAGAAAACCATCCAGGAAACGCTGACGCCTATTGTGAAATAATGTTCCACAGATGTGGGCAGATGAGCTGCTAGCCTAGAGGGGACATTAGCCCAGAGGGAGACACCCAAGACCAACTCAGTCCTTGTTTTCCTTTCGTCCCACTGCTGTTTCTCCTGGAGGAAGACAAGGTCTGTAGCATTTAGCACCCTGTAGCCAGCAAGGGTCTACAGATGGTCTTGGCACTGTGCCTGGTGGTTCTGCCAATCTCCTTGTGTTCCGAGTATGGACGCACAAGGCCCCCTGAGAACTGAGAACGGATGGGGTCACTCAGGGGAAGAGTTTTGTTCTGTTCCCATGACAGGGAGAAGGAGGGAGGAGGGAGAAGGAGAGGGAAGAAGATTGGAGAGAAGAAAAGAGCTTGAAGAGCATGAAGGCAGGGCTTTTTCCTTCCTGGCCTTCTTTGGTCCTGTGTGTGCAGCAGTGAGGTCACCATTCCCTTCTGGGAACCTCGGTGGGATTCCTGGAGACACAGTCCAGCGTTTGCCTGACTTGAGCTGTGAAATAGATTCTAAAAAACTCCTAGGACAGAGTTCCTGGCAGCAAGGGCCCAGAGGTACACTCCCTGGGGTCACTTCCAAGCTCCACGTTTTAGCTGGGAGACCTTGGGAATCTTCTTAAGCTCTCTGTGTCTCAGCTTCCTTATGCATGTGAAGGAACAAGAGTAGTGTATACCCCCTAGGACAAAGTAAAGGAATTGCTACAGTGCATTTAGAACAGTATCTGGCAAGCACTCAATCAAGGTTAAATGATTCTCTGTGGTTTTCTTCTCATCTACAACTACCCGTGGAATTTGCTGACTTA
The DNA here is from genome assembly GCA_949820135.1 of Sylvilagus floridanus. Lineage (NCBI taxonomy): Eukaryota > Metazoa > Chordata > Mammalia > Lagomorpha > Leporidae > Sylvilagus > Sylvilagus floridanus. The sequence continues at coordinate 130,920,612 of OX463225.1, forward strand.
ACAGCAAGGAGGAATGTAGGCACTGAGAAGAAAGTTTAGACATACCAAGGATCTTTCCTTTCACATTTAAACATAGATGTGAAATGATAAAAAAGCTCAATCCTAAATAGAGACCCTCTCTCTTGGGACCGGCACTGTGGTGCAGTGGGGTAAAGCCCTGGCCTGAAGTACTGGTATCCCATATGGGTGCAGGTTCTGGTCCCAGCTGCTCCTCTTCCGATCCAGCTCTTTGCTGTGGCCTGGGAAAGAGGTAGAAGATGGCCCAAGTCCTTGGGCCCCTGCACCCACATGGGAGACCTGGAAGAAGCTCCTGGCTCCTGATCAGTACAGCTCCAGCTGTTGTGGCCCTCTGGGGAGTGAACCAGAGGATGGAAGACCTCTCTCTGTCTCTACCTCTCTGTGTAACTCTGTCTTTCAAATAAATAAAATAAATCTTTAAAAAGAGAGAGAGCCCCTCTCTGTATGCTTGAGATTTGTAGCTCCTCTTCTGCAAGAATGATCATTCCTTCTTTTCATTTCCCTAGAAGAGCCAGTACCCATTGCACTTTATCTTCCCTTCTCCCCAGTGACACTCGGCCTCTCACTGGAGGGCAGAGTCCTATTCTAGGACCCACATCACAGGAGAACTATGGAAGCCTCAGAGGAAAGTTGGAGAACCCCAAGAATGAAAGCTCCTTGAGGGTAGAAGCCAGCGGATCATCAGGATTCAGTAAGTGTTTATTGGCTCTATGAATAAAGGGAGACCTAGTGACACTGAAGTTTTGAAAAAGAGGCTTCTTCCAAGAAAGATGAGAGGAATCAGGTTTACTAAGCATAAAGAAGAAACGGCTGGATTGGAAGACATGTGCTCACACTTGCTCCTCATCCCCACGGAATGTGCTACATGCATGTAGGAGATGCTCCTGGAGTGTTTGCTGAATAACTGAGCGATGCACATGCAGAGGGAAGAGCTGGGAAGCAGTGGGCAGCATTCCAGGCAGGGTTTTGAGGCCTGGAGTATGTTGCAGCGATGTGAAGAAGGAAACAGAGGGCGTTCCTACGAGCACGGAGTAATGACTCACCTCCAGATGCCATCAGGGTGGTCTTACCTGAAGGTTTTGTTAACGCCCCTTCCTATCCTGAAATCTCTAGGGATTATATTAATTTTCAGTGACCGGACAATTCCTCGAATTTTCTTTCTTAAGTATTTCTATATAACTTAGAGTGTGGCTGTCCTAGTCCTTCCCTTTCTCTCTGGAATCTGCAAAGTTGTGTTGAACACAGGTTTTCCCTTGTCTGTCCCACTTCTGCTGGAATCAGTGAACCTGTTCCAATATATGCTCCCCGTTCCTGAATGGTTGCCACCCTCTCCTCTGTTTCCATGCATGATGAGCTTTCTCTTCCAATGCAAACTTAGTCTGTTTCCTCTTTCCTTAAGGCTGTGCTAGCAGGCAGAGACCAGAGTCCTGACCTTGCCAGTGTCCAGTTAAATGCAGCCATTTATAATCTCTGTCATTTGGGAGCCCTGTCCCTATTTGGAGATGGGAACTGTCTCCCATGTATGCATTATTGAATTGCTGCAGTTTGGCTCTTGATTTTCGCATTATGTTCCCTTCTTCCCATAACAGGCACTAAGACTCCCCCTTTCTGTGTACATCTCCGGGCAAGCACAGCTGTAGCTTAGAGCAGCCATTTTAACTGTGCAGGCAGGTTAGGAATAGGAACCTGCTGTAACTGTGCACACACTTCTATCCAATCTTTTGTAGTGTGTATGTGTTGTGTGTGTCTGTGTTGGGAAAGGGTGGCTGTAGAAAGACTCAGGAGACTCCTAGCATGCTAGAGCCAGAAGGCACTTTCAAGGTTCTGAGTTTGGGGGTTTTCCATCAGGTTCCAGAGGAATCTCAAGTTATTACAGAGGCACCTAAAGAGGCAGCTTTGTCAAGAGAGTGCCTCTCAAGGAAGGTGGGGGTGCATTTGCCTACTTCCCAGACCTCTAGCAATACGTTCTTTATGAGTACACTTCAAAAATTCATGGAAAATGAAATCTGAAGATATGTTTATTTTGGTGCAAAACAATCTGAGACCCAGGCAAATGAGGAGGCTGAAATGTTCATGGAAAATCCATACTATGAAAAAAAAAAAAAACCAAAACTATGGCTGGGTTTCAAAATTTTTTTTGCCCCTCAATCAACTTACCTTTTAATTCTGTTTCCCACAGTTTTGCAAAGTATCCTGTGTCTGTATATCGAGCTGGTTCCATGTTTTTATGTTATCAGCGAGGCAATAGAAATGGAATGACTTGCGGATTGGGTGCTATTTGCTTTGGGAACTGCTTGACAATCCTCTTATGAATTTTTGGTGTCTTGTTGAATTCGCCATAGCATCTTTTATGACCATCTCTATTTTTGTAATTCTCTAATCCTATTCATTCATTCCCTCTTCATCCTACACAGCTTAAAGAATTAAGACATCTTGGGGCCGGTGCTGTGGTGCAGTGGGTTAATGCCCTGGCCTGAAGTGCCAGCATCTCACATGGGTACCAATTCGAGACCTGGCTGCTTCACTTCTGATCCAGCTCTCTGCTGTGGCCTGGAAAAGCAGTGGAAGATGGCCCAAGTCCTTGGACCTCTGCACCCACAGGGGAGACCCGGAGGAAGCTCCTGGTTCCTGGCTCCAGATCAGCACAGCTCTGACAGTCTGGGGAGTGAAGCAGTGGATGGAAGACCTTTCTCTCTCTCTGCCTCTCCTTCTCTCTCTGTGTAACTCTGACTTTCAAATTAAAAAAAAGAATTAAGGAGTCTTGTAAGCCTCAATCTTCTCTCCTCTCTACCTCCTATTTATCTACTGTGTTCTATTCTTCTCCCGCCTCTGGGGAGGTGTTTCTCTTGTCTTCCTAAATTTATGGGGCTCTTCCTTCCACTAGCATCTACAATTCCACTCCTTCCATTTACTGCCAGAATCTTGTCCCAGTGTTTGGTCTTTGGGCTTACTATTTGCTTTGACTGAATCTTCTTTAAATTACTCTGTTAATTTAATTGGGCAGTCTCATCCTCCAAGCCAATGGTAAATTCTTGCTTGATTACTTGTGCTTGTTTGGAATACTGTGTTAAGAAGGATTCTGAGGCTTATTGAGAGAAAAGTATTAAATCTGATTAGTATTGTTTTCAAGAGGCATGAAGTAGGGGAGAGTTTTGGTACAGGAGACAGGTTTCTGCCAGTTTGTCCAAACATATGCATTTAAATTTTTAAAATTTATTTGAAAGGTGTGGAGAAAAGCTGGGATGGAAAGAGAGACTGAGAGAGACAGCGGAGAAAAAAGCCATTTCCTGATTCACTCCCCAAATCTATGCAACAGCAGGGGCTGGGTTGAGGCTGAGGCTTGGAACCAGGAACTCAGTCCAGCTCTCCCATGTGGGTGGCAGGAGCCCAATTACTTGAGCCATCACCAGTACCTTCCAGGATCAGCATTAGCCAGAAGCTGGAGTCAGGAATCTGAAGCCTGTGTTGAACCCGTGCATTCTGATCTATCTTAACCACCTGGGCCGAATCATGGAATGGATGTGCTCTTTCCCCCAGTCTCCTTTGGAAAGTCTCCATACATTGAGGGTCACATTTAGTGGCTGGCCACAGGTTAAGCTATGCAATTCTTTTGCGTAAGGCCAGCTGGCCTGCACTGGAAGCTTATGACTAAACTTGCAACTTTGGCTTCTCTGAAGCTTTGCCCAATGAACTAGAAAATGAATACTTTGTTCCAGTTCCAAAATCCTACCCTCTGTCCTGGGGAAATGCTGTGTCTCTCTCTAGCCCTCAGGGGCTCTGAGGCCAGGCTATCTGACACCTTCCTCGCTTTCACCCCTCCTGACCCTGACGCTTTCTTCTGAGCACATTTGAAGATCATGGGAAGTATTTTTGCCTTCAAGGAGAGAAAACAGGAGCTTTGAGGAGATCAGCAAGATCCGATGTTTTCAGGCTGAGCGGTGAAGCTCACAGACACTTTCTCTGGCTGACTTTAGGATCTCCACAGCCCCAATTGCACCCCAGACCAGCCAAGGTAGGCTGTCGAGTGTCCCCTCCTTGCTCCTCATTCTTTTGTTCCCCTTTCCAACCCTGATGTCACCCTACTGAGATCTGAGATTATTACTTTCCTTTTGCTCCAGGGGAAAAATAATAATAAAAAAAATTCTGTGATTGTTCTTGGCATGGGCTGGGATTTCCTGGGCAGCACGACTTCGCGTATGGAACTCAGCTTGCACTGAGCTGTGTGTTGCTTTAATGCAGATGGAGCAGGGCTAAGGAAAAAAATGCAAATAGCAAACAGCAGTCTTGCAGGCAGAGGCTAAGATTCTTGCTCTTGTCCCCGATTTGCAACCCCTAATCTGGCTTCAGATTCCCTTTCCAGACCTGCTCCTGGACTTTCTTGAGCTGCCCAGTCACTCCATTTTTTCCACACTGTGCATGCATCTTTGAAAACATTTGCTCCTCTAGGCCCTGGATAAAGTCTGTAAAGCTATAGGCTTTGGACCTTGGGTTTAGTGACCTGTCCTGGCTCAGCAGACAATCCCAGCCTCCCCCCACCCCCAGAGCAGCCAGCCCTTGTGCAAGAAACAGAGTCCCCTTTCCACACTAGCTGAGCCACTCTGCAATAGACAAATACAGCTGTTGAACCCGCACTCACCGTGAATCTCCACAGTCCCCCAAGGTCGTCGCTTCTCTCAAAGCAGGTGGGCTCCAGGCCTTCCTCCAGACAGCACTTGATGCAGGCCAGGCCGCTCACCCCAGCTCCCACAATTGCCACTCGCTTGGCCATGTTCTCCTGCACAGGGAAAATGAAGCTGAGCGTCGTATTCGCAAGAGCCCCACCAGACCCTTGGCTGCTCCGACGATCCAGGAAGAAAAAAGAGTTTGGAAGATGAAGGGATCTGCTCAGTTTTACTCCTCTGTGGTGTGCCTTGGGCGTGTGAATGTGAAGAGGGAAACGTTCAGGTCACTGGGTTAACCCCTGTGCTTGGCATGTTCCCACCCCTCATGGGAAGCTGGCGCCAGCTGTTAGCGCACTTGCGGTTGAGGCTGCAGCGCCTGGCAGAGAGGCTGAAATTGGAGCCTTCAGTGGACAGACTCTTGCATTCTAGGTGGTGCTGCTGACTCCAGCTTCCCTTCTCTTACCCTAGACCCGAGTAGAGCAGCAGACCGGGAAAGGATCAGCTTGCCAAACCTGTTCTTTTTATCACACGAGACACTGAAGTTCAGACTGGAGTGGGGACACAGCACAGAGCCAGCCACAGGGCAACTGGAGAGGTGGAGTTAGGAATAGGAGCCAAGACACTGTGGCAAGCACAACTCTTGGTGCAGCACTGCCCAGCGCTGCCCAGCTGTGCTGTTGGAGTGTCCCCCTTCTGGCAGGGATGGTGGCCAGTGGAAGAGGGAGGGCATTTGTGTGGAAATGTAGACATGGGAAGCCAAGCCTCCCCTCTCTCTCATGCTAATACTGATTCACCTGTGGGCAACATAGCATGCCACCATCACCACAGGTTAGAGAATCTTCTTGTGCCAGGCCTCAAACTCATAATAACTTAAAGGTACTATGGTGTATTCATTAAGCATACCGTGCTGCCAGTTACTAGTGTACAATCTTGGAAAAATCCTCTAACATCTCTGGTTTGTAAGAATAGAGAAAATAGTACAACCGTTCTTGGCACATACTGGGTATTCAACAAATTCAAGCTATTCTGACTACAAAAATGTTTTCCTGAATTGGTTTCTTCTTTACCTCAATAAGCCCCTGTTCTTTCAATTCCTGTAGCATGTCTGCTCAATAGATGTTGTTCCCTGATTTGTTTTCCTGACAATTTTATCTCATAAAGTTTGTAAGCTTTAAAATTAAACAGGAAGTGCCCCCCCCCACACACACATAGGTTTCTTGAGTATCTGCTGTTGCCTTGATTCACCAACACACTCTCTCCTGCAAGCCTGATAACATATTTTCTGTCTTGGGTTTGGGAATCTGAGAGAACAACTCAATGCATTTGGCTTAGACTGAGCTAAAGTTTGCTTCTTTAATTCCCCCACAGAGGCTTCATTTGTTTTGATTCCTGCGTGTCACCAGTGCCTAGGACGGCACTCAGAACATAACAGGGATTCAAGAGATGTTTCTTGAATGAAACAAAAATGTCCCTTTTTCTTGGGTGTCACCTGAAAGCATTGTAGGGCTGGTTGCTTCCTGTAGCAACTGGATATGATTTATTGGGGAAGAGCCAACAGATGCTCTTTTTAGGGGAAGTCATGCCTTAGGTCCTGACGGGAACTATAGAATCAAGACCTGCATGTCACTCTGCCCTCCCTGGACCCCCAACCCTGGACCTAAGAATAGCATGGGCCTGCTTTGGAGAGGCAGCTGAGGTGTGAGTGTTGGACCTGGTACATCTGTTTCAGATCCCAGCTGTATCCTATCATGAAACAACCTAGTGACATACAGAAACTGCTTGCCCCTTTTGGTTTTCTCACTGGTAAGATAGCAAGAAATGCTTAGATATAATAAGCATCCAATAAATAATATCCATTTTCATGGGAAAAATACCTCTAAGAAAAAAGAGATAGTGGTGGTATATCTGATGGGAGAGATTTAAAAATTAAGAATTACATTTTTTAGGGGCTGGCGCTGTGGTGCAGTGGGTTAAAGCCTGAGGAGCCGGCAACCCATATGGACGCCAGTTCTAGTCCCGACTGCTCCTCTTCTGATTCAGCTCTCTGCTATGGCCTTGGATAGCAATGGAATATGGCCCAAGTCCTTGGGCCCCTGCACCCATGTAGGAGACCCGGAAGAAGCTCCTGGCTCCTGCCTTCAGAGCAGCGCAGCTCCGGCAGTTGCGGCCATCTGGAGAGTGAACCAGCGGATGGAAGACCTCTCTCTCTGTCTCTACCTCTCTCTGTAACTCTGTCTTTCAAATAAATAAAATAAATCTTTAAAAAATATTATTTTTTTCTGTAAAATATTAAGACAGAGATATGTCTTCTGTACACATTGTAATAAGAGCATGAAGGAAGAGGTGTGAATTTCCATATTATGAGAAATCAATACAGACAGATGCTGTTTGCTCCAGGTTTTGAAGGAAAGGCAAGACTGTAGTGAGCAGAGGAGAGGGGCAAGGGGGCCTCAGAGTGAGGGATCAGTAAGAGTAAGGGCTGGCAGGGCTCTGCTGAGGCATGAGGGCCTGACTCCATGGTGAGCTGGCCTCTCTCTGACTCCTAGGAGAACTACAGTATGTGCCCTACAAGAGGGGGTTGTGTTATCTTGCTCTTGAACTTGATCATGCCTGTTAGCCCTCTCTCTGCACAAAGCTTTGTTTCTCTGAAATAGGCCATTTTTCTCATGGCTCCTAGCAACGTGCTTGGGCTGTAATAATTGTTGCATAGATATTTTCAATGCATTCATTTCCTGATGGGTAATGTGAACTTATTCATTATCTTATATACTTTTCAGTTAAGAAATGAATAAAGCAAACACTTGCTGAATGCTAGTATCTTGGGCAAAACAAGACGGCTATGATTCTTAAACTGCACAGGGGCCCAGAATTGTATTAACTTTTTAATTCCTAGCATTTGCGAAGAGCCACCCTCACTCTTGCTCTCGGTCTTGTAGCCGGGACTTTATTTATGCGTTCCCGCCACACATCTTAGCAAGGAAAAGTCTCAGAATACGGTTTGGCACAGGCTATGCAATGAATGCACAACGTTTTGTGGGTTGTGGTATTTTAGGCTTGTTCAGAGGTAGTTAATTCAGCTGGGTGGTGGTGGAGGTGGCGAGGGTGCCTACTTGGCCTCTGGGGACAAAGAAGAGCAAGATAAGAGGCTTGGGTTGGCGCAGGGCTGTGCACTGGGATTTCCACCCTCCAGCAGATCTACACTTCATCAATCCCATTTATAACCACAACCACCAGACACAAATTCTGCAGACTCTAAGCTGACCACAGCAATTAGAAGGCCATTGTAAATTTCCTAGTACAGAGGAGAAACTCTAAGAAATAATCAAGCCTCATTTTCTACATCTGTGAAAAAGGTGGTATTTGCCTGCCTATCTAGAGGCGATTTTTCCAGACCTTTGATATTTATAATCTTGAATTTAGCAGAAAGTAGAATTTACAAAAAAGATGGAATTAGAATAAAAATTAGGAAATTTTGTCATAATGCAAACAATGGAGCAAAAACCCGTTTTACAACAGAGAAAAAGATGACAGGTCATCATAAATTATTGAAATTCCTCTCCCCTCTCCCCCACTGATGCCAAATGATAGCATTTTGTAGTCCTCTCCCACTTCCTGCTGCCTCTTAGCCACTGTCTCAGACCACGTTAGAAGCTGCTGATGGAAGCAGTTAAGGAAGAAACAAGCAATTACCCTCTGTGCTAGAAATCCAAGTTCTCCCCTTTGGTTAAACTCCTTAATAATCTACCCAGCAGAGTACTTACCGATGTACACAAAAGCCTCAATAATATCTGCCTTTACTGTCCCGTTACAGGTACGCGAGCTCCTCCTGGACTTTGAAGCAGGGAGTGGTTTACAGTTCTTCCAGGGCTGAGGGTAGAGAGAGTTGTGATCTGGTTAAGTGATTCTGCTCTGAAGCACAATAACAGAACAAGAAAAGTCCCACCCACCTCTGCATCCAAGGGAATTGGAGATTATATCTGATTACTTACTGTGTGTCCTTGCAATTCCTTTTTGCCTTATGACCCTGCCACAGTTAGGATTCTGGAGCTAGCAGAGATCAAAATGGTCAGTGTGAGGCAGTGCTGTTGGTCTGGGAGCGCACAGCACACTGGATGTACCCAGTCTAAGAGATAAGGAATGTTATGCAGGATTTGGAACCTATGGTTAGCTGTTGTTTATATTTTAACTTGCTGATTAGTTGCAGCAGTGAAATGCTACGGAGAATGGAGTCTGGAGATATGTACTTTAGACTCAATCCTCTGCCTACAAGTTTCAAACTAAGTTAGGGAGTTTCAGCAGCCTCATCAGTCATGAATTTCACTCTTCAAAGGAATGGGAATAAAATAAGGAAGATTCACTTGTAGGAGTTTTGGTTCAATTCACATTTACAGAAAACTATTTTTCGAAAAATCATCTATGACCCACATTATTTTACTCAACTTTAAATGCTTGTTCAAGTGCAGGTGACTGCCCATGCAATTGGAAGGCACAAGATGTATATTCCAGAGGAGCTTGACCTTTGGAATCACCAGCTCTGCTTCAAGTGTTATGTTCACCTGTTATCAGAATACTCTTGGAAAAATTATATAACTTTTATCAGCTCCAGTTTCTTCAGTTTAAAATAGGCACAATAACACCAGCTTCAAATAGTTGTGTTGGGATTAGATGTGGTCATATATGCCGAGTCTTAACACTGTATACGATGGTGATGTTGAGGCTGATGATATCATTGCCAGATAAGACTTTTTGATTATTGATTTATAATATTGAAATGATACCCACAGGACAGGAAAGTAAATTCTGAGAGTAGTGGGCTGAAGCAGGGAGAACATTGTGAAAGAATGCACTTTCCCCTTGTTTGTTGCTATGATAAAACCACACCCTTTGGCCCCACATCTGAAGGGTCTTGTGCATCACTGAGTATGTTGCTTGCTTCTGGGATGCATGCATGCTTAATTTGGGCTTATCAAATATTTGGCATGGAGACAGCATTTTTAGTTCTGATGAATTCCACTGCTTTCCTATAGCTATGAAGATGACACTTGAATAATTTCAAACATAATTTTTATATCCAGAAAGTAAACACTCAAGGCTACTACTAGTTCAAGTGTTTTTAAAAAATGTTCATTTTTATCTTCATTTTATTTGATGGGCGAGAGAGAGAGAGAGAGAAAGGGAGGGAGAGAGAGAGGGAAAGAGGAAAGAGGAGAAGGAGAGGAGAGGAGGGGAGGTGACAGTGGAAGAGAGGGGAGGGAAGAGATAGATATCTTCCCTAACTGGTTCACTCCTAAATGCCTCAATGGCAGAGGCTGGGCCAGGCTAAAGCTAGGAACTCAATCTGAGACTTGAACATGAGTGGAAGGGACCCAAGTACTTGAGTTATCACCTGCTGCCTCCCAGGATTTGCATTATCAGGAAGCTGGAATTAGAGTGAAGCCAAGGACTGACCTAGGCACTCCAACATGAGATACAGGTAATGCAAGCAGCATTTTCTTCTTCATTTTTCTTTTTCTTTTTTCTTTCTTTCTTTCTTTTTTTTTTTTTAAGATTTAGAGTTACAGACAGAGAGGGAGAGACAGGCAAAGGTCTTCCATGCAACAGTTCATTCACCAAATGGCTGCAATGGCTGGAGTTGAGCCAATCTGAAGCCAGTAGCCAGGAGCTTTTCCCAGGTCTCCCATGTGGGTGCAGGGGCCCAAGCACTTGGGCCATCTTCTACTGCTTTTCCAGGACATAACAGAGAGCTGGATCAGAAAAGGAGCAACCAGGACATGAACCTGCACCCATATGGGATGCCAGCGCCACAGGCAGAAGCTTAGCCTACTTTGCCACAGAACTAGCCCTGCAAGCAACATCTTAACTCTATGCCAAATATCTACCTCTGAAGTATGTTTTTAAAAAACCAAAATATGCTTAATGTTGTGTCAGGACAGCTTTAGAACCAAGGCCGCCATTAGTGTCTCAAAGCCCACACTTAAACACTTACCTTGATATGTCTCTCGTGCACACCAAGGGTATGCCAGGGCTTCCCCAGACATACTGCTAACATAAGGCATATAAAAGGACTTTACTCTATTAGTTGATCAGAAACACAACAACTTTATTATTATCATGCCATTTTTTATAATTATCAAGATACTTACAGTAGTTAAAAATGAGAAGACTGATCTCCGCATGTAGCAGTATGAAACTAGACTCCTACCTTACAACTTACTCAAAAATCAACTCAAAATGGATCAAAGACCTAAATCTATGACCTGATACCCTCAAATAACTAGCAAACATTGGGGAAACTCTCTGAGACATTGGCATAGATAAAAACTTCTTGGAAAAGACACCAGAAGCAGAGGCAATGAAAGCCAAAATTGACAAATGAGATTACAAGAAGCTGAGAAGTTTGTGCAAACAGAAGAGGCCACCGACAGGATGGGAGAAAATATTTGAGAACTATGCAACTGATAGAGGGTTAACGTCCAGAATCTATAAAGAGCTGGAGAAATTCAACCGTAATGATACAAACAATCCAGTTAAGAAAAGAGCAAACGACTCAGGCATTTTCAAGAGAGGGAATTCAAAAAGCCAGCAGACACTTGAGAAAAGGATCAGGATCACTAGCCTTCGGGGAAATACAAATCAAAACCATAATGAGGTTTTACCTCACTCCTGTTAGAATGGTTTTCATACAGAAATCAACAAACAATAAGTGCTGGTGAGGATATGAAGAAAAGGGACCCTAAACTGCTGTGGGTGAGAATGTAAACTGGTAAAGCCACTATAGAAGACAGTATGGAGACACCTCAGAAATCTGAATACGTGCCTATCATACGATCTAGCCACCCAACTCCTGGGAATTTATGCAAATCCAAAGAAATCCTTACAAGAATGAGTTATCTGTACCCCCATGTTCATTGCAGTACAATTCACAATAGCTAGGATAGGGAATCAACCCAGATATCCATCAGCAGTTGACTGGATAAAGAAATTATGGTATATATACACTATGGAGTACTACTTAGCTGTAAAAAAAAAAAAGAGAGAGAAAAAAGAAATCCTGTCTTTTGTAGCAAGATGGACGCAACTGGAAACCATTATACTTAGTGAAATAAGCCAGTCCCAAAATAATAGATATATGTTTTCCCTGGTCCGAGGTAACTAATAGAGTTACCAAAATGGAGTGAAATTGACATTTTGAGATTTGATGATTGTTTATAGCCCTTTCCTCTTCCATTGAGGAACTGTGTTTTTGTCTTCACACAATTTGTTGAATTCTTTTCCTTAGTGTAGGGCTAAGTATATGATCATTAAGTAAGCTGAAAATAGATCTTTGTAAAAATTAAGAGTGGTAATGGGAGAGGGAGGAGGGCAAAGGGTTGGAGCACGGGCAGGAGAAAGGGTAGGGTGGGAAGCATCACATTACAACTTTCACATTATCATTCCTAAATCTGTATATATAAAATACCTGAAACTTGTATAACTTAAATAAAACTATTAAAAAAAGGAAAAAAGAGAAGACTGGCCTTTTTGGAACCTTCATTTTCTGCTACTTTGGGAACTTACTGTTAATTCATTGTAATTTGGACCACAGGATGTAGAAAGCTACTCAGTCCCCTTATTCAAACGAATCTAAACTCGAGGATGTCAGGTGGGTAGAGTTTAATGCTCTTTAGGAAACTTACCCTGCCTTCTGGAAAGTTGGTAGGAGAGTACCTCTTGGCCCCCTGGTGGAAGGTTGAAACTGTGCAACTAGTCTGGTCAAAGACCTGTGAGCCAAAGTAACCTGCGTCCTTTCTGCTCAGAACATCAAGTTGCCAGTTCAAGACTCAGTAGAATTCTCACTTTCCTTCTGTGTGGAAACTGGCAACTTTCAAGATACCTGTTCAATTAGCTTGTTGGATACTGTAGTGACTATGATGAGCACAGCCAATCACCAGTGGACACAGGCCGTGAAAGAGAAATAATGTATGTTTTATTCCAAGTATTGAGACTTGGAGATTGGTTGTTCATGCTTCATTCGTAGCCTCCCCTGACTGACCCACTAGAGGTAGGCTTCTTGACACTTTCATTGCATTTCTACACCATCTTTGTAAATCTCTCCTCCCTTCCTATTTTCCCTGCTCAGATTCGTATTTACAGTCACAGAATCGTAGAGCTGAAAGGGAACACAGTCCCGTGTTTCTCCAAAGAGTTTGTAATGAATGGGAAATGCTGACATGGTACCATATTTAGAAAAGTGGAGTATAATGTGGAGCATATTCTTATCCATAGAATGGGATAATTATCCTTGCTTTGTTCAGCACACAAGGTTGTGGCGGAGATAAGAATATTTGTGAATGTTTTTTGTAAATGCTACAAAACTCATCTAACCAAACCTCAAAAGTTTGCATTTGTTTTTTCCCATGTTCATCTGTTATCCCTGAACATAGCACAGTGCCTGACATCTGTGAGTAGGATAGGCATAGCAAACGTTTGATGAATGAATAACTAGCATTCATCATATGTCTGCTTGAGGAGCATGTCTAGTTTTTTCCATGATGTTGTGAGTTTTGTAAGAATAGGGACTCTAAGCTGATCCCTTGTGTGATGTACAGATCTCCGTGTAAGGCTTAGGCAATATGAGAACATATTGGAAATATATGTTGATGGGAGCAGCTGAAGTCTCCCCACTGTGAGAGTTCTCCCCTTGACTTCTGGTTACTTTTTCATGGTCTTCTCTGTGTTTGTGTTGGCTTTTGACTGCATTAGCTTAACCTTTTATCAATTTTATAAAATAGTTCACCTCCACTATTTCTTTTTCACATTTAATATCCTTACTGAATATGGAACAGGTCACATTGAACTTTATTCAGCGTTCTGTATCTCAGTGACTCTATTCTTTTTGTTGTTGTTGTTGTTCTTATTTCCTTTCCTTTCTTCTTCTATTAAATAACTCAAACATTTTATCTTTTCTCCTGAGAAACTCAATTCTGACCAAACCCAGTTCCTTCAAAATCTCTCCTTTTTGCCTCCCTCCAGGAACTTGTAAGCATATTTTTTTCACATTACCATTTTGAACACCTAAGTTAAGATGATGTTTATTAATGTAGCCATTTATACAATTTTATCTTGTTATTAGACGCAAACATACTAAAGTAGTTTTTGAGGTTTTTTTTGGACAATGTGTAGTTCATTAGCTTTATAGAGTTGCTGAGAATAACTTCTATGCAGGATCTACAGAGATAGGAAAAATCGATTAACATGATATCCTATGGACATAAGACACACACTGGAAAACACAGAGAGAAGTCACAATATATTTTTAATGGTTTTATCATCCTATACACTGTCGTTCAACACAGGCTTGAGAGACCATCCTGTCAGCAAAACTTAGCTGGGCCCCCTTAGAAATCTCATACAAGAGAGCTTCAAAAAACTGGTGGGAAAGTGGAATTAAAATGTTTATTTTGGTGCAAAAAGTGAAAATCTCTAATTTTTTTATAGTTCACTGTTTTTCATGAATTTTTTGCAAATTCTTCATCTGCATGGATTTCAGTGTTTTTTTGTTTTTGTTTTTGTTTTTGTTTTCATCAAAATAAACCTGGGGGTGGGCATTTGGTCTAGCAATTCAGACATGACACTTCTTGCTATAACCGCACCCTGTGTTGGAGGGTCTGGGTGTGAGTTGTGGCTCCACTTCCATTTCCAGCTTCCTGCTGGTGCAGAGCCTGGGAGGTAGCAGAAGACGGCTCAAGTGCTTGGATGCCTGTCACCCACATGGGAGACCCAGACTGACATCCCAGCTCCCAATTTCAGCCTAGCCCAGGCTATTACAGGCTTTTAGGGGGTGACCCAGCAAATGAGAGAGTGTTTCTCCTGTCTCTTAACTGTCACTCTGTCTTCCATGAACTTTCTGAAGTCCCTTTGCAGCTTGAGTCTTGGTTTCCTGTTGCATAAAATAAGTTGTTAAAATGAAATATAATTAAATAATATTGAGTTGTTTATAGCATCTAGTGTCTTTTAGTATTATATACAGGTTGCTAACACTAGAAACAGCCCAACGTCAAGAAAATTAAACAATCAATAGATTTCTATTGGTGAGTAACTCAGAGAAAAGGGAAATTCAATAAAGAAACTCTCTTTAGTCATTATAATCTCTTTAGTCATTAAAATCTCTTTCCCAGGGCCAGCGCTGTGGCTTAGTGGGTTAAGCCACCACCTGCAGTGCCAGCATCCCGTATATGTGCTGGTTCAAGTCCCGAGTGTTCCACTTCTGATCCAGCTCTCTGCTATGGTCTGGGAAAGCAGTGGAAGATGACCCGAGTCCTTGGGCCCCTGTACCGGTGTGGGAGACCTGGAAGAAGCTCCTGGCTTCAGATTCACACAGCTCCAGCTGTTGCGGCCAATTGGGGAGTGAACCAGCAGATGGAAGACCTCTCTGCCTCTGCCTCTGTCTCTGCCTCTCGTTCTCTCTCTGTGTAACTCTGACTTCCAAATAAATAAATAAATCTAAAAAAATTCTCTTTCCCCAAATATATAGCATCTATGGATGGACATCTAAGAAAAGTATTAAAATACCAGGGTAAGACTCACATGTATCACCCACAAGGGTAGAGCAGCCAGTCCTTAAAAGAGGTTTGTTTGGACTGCTCTTGGGAGGAGCACAGTTTCCTTTGGGTGCCTTGAGGACTCCTCCATGACTCTGATGAATCTTCTTTAGGGTGCAGAGAAGATTTCTATCTTCCATTCTTCCATTACTCCACTCACTATGAGCCCTGCCCTGTTGTCTTAGACTTTTCAGCCTTTTCTTGCTCTCTCCCCATTCTCTTCCCCCCCCTTACACACACACACACACACACACACACACACACACCTTTGCATGCTTAATATAATTTTGGCATCTGGCTTGGATTAAGTAGAATCCAATCTCAGCAGCTGTTCTTTTACCTTCATTGATCCATGACCTGACCATAGGGCAGAAAGGATAAAAAAGCGAGTTGTATGCAGTGTCAGCACATTCTGCCTCCTAAGATTCAGCCAGAAGTAGCAGCATCTTGCAGGATGAAAGGCTAGTTCTTTTTTTTAAAGATTTATTTGATTTGAAAGACAGAGTTACACATAGAGGTAAGTCAGAGAGAGAGAGAGAGAGAGAGAGAGAGAGAGAGAGAGAGAAAGGTCTTCCATTCTCTGGTACATTCCTCAGATGGCTGCAACAGCCAGAGCTGAGCTAATCTGAAGCCAGGAGCCAGGAGCTTCTTCCAGGTCTCCCATGTGGGTGAAGGAGCCCAAGGACTTGGGCCATCTTTTACTGCTCTTCCCAGCAGAGAGCTGGATTGGAAGAGGAGCAGCCAGGACTCGAACTGGGCCCCATATGGGATGCTGGCGCTGTAGGCCAGGGCTTACGTCTCCTGCACCACAGCACCATCCCTGAAAGGCTATTTTAAGGAAGAGTCTTCCTTTGCCCCTCTCATTATAATGTGTATCCCAGGTTCTTTCTGGGTTAAGTTTTTAGAACATTCATTATGTGAAGTCATTGCTTCCAGTTTTATTACATATCAGGATCCCAGGCTTGTATTTTTAAGATGCGTTTATTTCTGTACAGAACAATGTGACAAATTTGACTTTCAATTAGAAAAATCAAGGAGCCATCATAGAGAGAAGGACATCTAAAAGGAAGGGTTAGGAAAGAAAACCATCACAGGGAGAGATACTGCAGGAAGGTGAGAACCTACCCACATCTCTCACAGGAGCAGCACAAAGCACCAAAGGTAAAGAAAGAGGAATCGGGGCTGCAGGAAAGGAAAATGTCAACAGCTGATCTCCAAAACAGCTTCTTTTGAAAGATCCAAAGGAATGTTTTCTAAATTTCTTATGCACAAAACTGCAAACTCCAACAGATTCCTGCCCAGCTGGTCTGGATTACTGGTGTGTTTACACTCAGGAAGCTGCATTTCTGTAAGTTCCCCGAGTTTTCTGATGTAGGTGGTCTATGGATCAGTTTGGAATCCACTAGACAGTTGTCTGGGATAGTTTCACACTCGGGGTTTGGAGGCAGAAGGATAGACAGAATGAGGCTTCCTTAGGGGCGACCCTAGAAATGAACTGTTTGCATTTTTTCGAAGATGACAGACTAGATGGAAAGATTTCATGATTTTTTTTTTTTTTTTTTTTTTGTGACAGGCAGAGTGGACAGTGAGAGAGAGAGACGGAGAGAAAGGTCTTCCTTTTGCCGTTGGTGCACCCTCCAATGGCTGTCGCAGATGGTGCGCTGCGGCTGGCGCACCGCGCTCATCCGATGGCAGGAGCCAGGTGCGAGGTGCTTTTCCTGGTCTCCCATGGGGTGCAGGGCCCAAGCACTTGGGCCATCCTCCACTGCACTCCCGGGCCACAGCAGAGGGCTGGCCTGGAAGAGGGGCAACCGGGACAGAATCCGGCGCCCCGACCGGGACTAGAACCCGGTGTGCCGGCGCCGCAAGGCGGAGGATTAGCCTGTTGAGCCACGGCGCCGGCCAAATTTCATGATTTTTCAAGAACACACAATTTAATATTTTGTTCTAATGAGCTATTTTCCCAATGATTTAGCATCAACCTAACAAATGTTTTTTTCAATCTCTCCCACTGTAAAAGCAGGATAATAAGCACCACTACTTCAGTGGGTATTGGTAATGATGAGATAAACAAGACAATACATTGCAAGTTGTGAACTGTAGCACCAGGCATCAAAGCTCTAAAGAAGGCATGGCTGAGAAGAAAGAGGAGATGGCAAACTTTCTCTTTAAAGAGTCAGAAGGTAAATGGCTTAGGTTTTGTGGGCCACATGATTTCTGATGCATCTACTTGGCACTGCCTCAGTAGCTTGAAAGCAGCCATAGACAATAAATGAATGGGTGTGGCTACGTTTTCAATGAAATTTTATTTACAAAAACAGGTGAGAGACTGGATTTGGCCGCTGGCAGTAGTTTGATCGCCATTGCTATAAAAGCTTGGGAAACGGGAGGGTTGCGGGTGGGAGGGAAGTTATGGGGGGGAAGCCATTGTAATCTATAAGCTATATTTTGGAAATTTATATTCTTTAAATAAAAGCGTTAAAAAAATGAAAAAAAAGCTTGATACACTCTTATTAATATAATGGCTTGCAAAAAATACTTTAATGATCACTAAACAGTTTTTAATCAAGAAATAATTTTATACATTATTTGCAGGTTTTCAAAGGAGTTTATTGATAAGAACAATGCAAAATAAATCTTGCTTGTCAAGATTTGGTGTAACTTAAAATCTTGGTGTAATTTCAATAGACTTTGAAGACAAGTTTCCATTGGCAGATTCTCATTGTATTGTTCTGGGCCCTTAAGGGACAAATCCCGGCCAAAATTAAGAAACATGTCCATAGATTTTGGAGTAGTAAGAGGGAAAATTTGCCTATATCTTCAGCATTTCTAACCTTTGCCCTCTCTTTGAGGGCCTTGGTCTTGGCTCATGGTGTAGCTTATCTCCCAAAGCACAGTTCATGCAAAGAGCAACTGCGGTCAATGTTCCATGACCAGATGTTTATCCATTATTGTTGCTCAATGTTTATTGATATTGAGTTGCTTGTGTATTGTTTAGACCTGGTTCCAAGACAAAGTTTGTTTCTCCTAACTGATACGCTTCCCTTGATCAGATGACAAAGATGACATATTGTTTGGCATTTTGCCCTGGATGTCTTAAGGCTAGAACTAGATATAAGGCTTAGTTATCACAGTGCCTTTCATTGGTTTAGAGGTGCATTTTTCTTTCTTAGTTCTTCTTTTTCCAAATTATCAATAAATATTTTATGTTATTGTATAGCTATATTTCAGCATAAAATCCTTCATATATGTATTTTAGATCTAGGGGAAAATAAGCCCAAATTTATAAATAAAATCAGATCATATTTGTGAGGAGAGCATTTTTTTCTGTGTAAAGTTTCTTCAAAAGTAACATGTATATAGTTAAAAATAAAATAGTATATTGATAAGTACTTTATCAATAGTATTTTTGTAAATATTATCTTATATAAAAAGTTCTGGAGTTCAACAGATCTGCACTCCCATTCCAACTCTATTACAAAACATGTTACCCAATTGTACTGAATCTTAGCTTCATCATCTGTAATATGGTTATAATAGCTATATTTATCTCATAGATTTGTGACAGTTAAATGAAATAATGCATATAACATGCACATGGCACAGTGTCTTGTCTATGTGAAGCACTAAATCTATGTATTTATTAACTTACTATTATGGCATGTTTATTTTTATTTTTCCAGCAGTGTTTCTGTAAAAATATAAGAAATGTGGCTATTAGTTCAGCTTTCAGTATGAGGCCATAAAAGTCTTTCTGAGCATTGCCATTGTTTTCCAAATCCATCTTCTTTCTCATTTTTTCCTGCAATATTCTTAAATGATCTCCTACCAAGCAAATGGAGTGTGACCTAATGTCTGACCCTAGTAGGAAGACCACCAGGAAAACTAGTCAAGAGTCTTAAATATTAAGCACAAATGTAGTTGTCCAACAGCTTAAGCCAATCACCTTCTTTTTAATTTGTGTAATTTCACTATATTTTCCACATATGTCTTCCATGTCAGGCCTGGCCATCCGATCTACCTGAGCCAGGAAAAGAAATTTCATAGCATAATTTTGGTTTGATATAAAGACCCAATTCTGCTAATTCTCCTTAATTATTCCATTCACTCGCTCATCTCAATTCCATAATTTAGGATATAGATTTAAAATTATTTTAATCTTTGTTTTCAAAAGCAGTACTGATTGACCAGATAACGCCAAAAGTGTTGCACCAACAGATTAGAACCATTGCAGCTGGAACAGAAAGGCCAGGACAAGAGCAAAAAGGCCCAGGAATTTCAACAAGAAGGAAACAGGGAAGTTAGATGAAGCCTTTAGGGTCCGAGTCTTTAAAGGCTTCAGTATTCTCTGCTTCTGGGTGAAGATGGCATTCCTGGCTCCCTCCCATTGTCCAGGCCCAACCAGGCGATACTGGTAGGAATTGCAGGGCCCGAAATAGAGTTTCACAGCCAGTTTAGGATCTTTAAACAAGAATGAGACTAAGTCTGGCTTTGCCCCGATCTCTAAGGCGAGTTCGTCCAAGTAGTCGACGTAATTGGTCTGCAGTTTCTGGCTCAGGCTCTCTCCAAACCTTAATGAAGAAAGCAAAAAGGACAGAGTGAAAAAATGTTATAAATTATAAAAGAGTAATTGGCTCTCAATAGCTGTTGGGAGAATGCAGGAATGAATGAATGAATTTTGAATGAATTTCTGGTGCAAAGTGTGAGTTTAATCCATTGGGAGTTCTCTGACAGTAGGCCATGAAGTACATAGCTATAACTTCAAGGAAGTTCTAGGAATGTGGTGAGATCGATAACTGTGGCTTTGGTAGTTAGTAAGTAGCTGCACATCTGCAAGCAAGTCCATGCAGGCCAGCACTGCTGCTAAGATTCATGGGATAATGCGTATGAAAGTCTAGCTTGGTGTCTTGCCCAGAGGACATGTTTGATACTTGTTTGTTAAATTACCAAAGTTCCTGGAGGCCTAGCAGGCATACAGTAGATGCCCAATAAATATTAGATGAATCAGGATCTGAACCTGAAATAACCTCTTGCAACGGATGTAAGGCCTCCAAATCAACTGTCGAATGGTATTTCATCACTGCTGAACTCTATTGTACCTCATCAAAAAGTAAAAGTCTTCGCACCAACCCCTTTCTAATTTATTTTGGTGGAGACCCCCCCCTGGGCAACTGTCATCTACCACTGCCCCCATCCCATCCTCTCTCTAACCAGACAGTGTGGGTGACCTGGGAAGATGCGGTATCTGACAAGCTCATCATATAAAACCAGAATGAAATTAAGTCAAGGAAAAATGTTCTGATTTAGTACAGTTCCTATCTGTAAGTAGTTGGTTCTTAAACATGTAAAAGAGTCACTTAGAAGAATATAAAAATGTAAATGTCCAATATCATCCACAGAGATGCTATTGTCTTGGTCTGGGTTGTTACTCAGAAATTTGTATGTTTATGAAGGATCTAGGTGATTCTTGTAAGTAGTCAGATCATCATATGTAAAGTATGTTTAAAAGGCATTCTTACAGGGCAATTCTGTTTTCATTCCTCTTGATAATGTCTGCCATCATGGTCTCCTTTGAAGGTAAGCTACACAAGCCTAGAGAAGAAAAGCTTGAGTTAAATGGCAGGCTTGATTTATGATCATTGCTTTGTCTAGTAGCTGGTTCTTAAAACACACTCTGACCATTTAATCTTGTCCTACCGGTCAGTGCTGGCTTGCTATTGAACTCCAGGAGTGCCATCCCTTTAATGTTCTATATGATGCTGCCTGGAGATCACAGTCTGCAGCAAGAACTAACAGATGAAGAGGACTAAGAAAAGAGGCTAGGGCAGGTGACTGTGTCTGAGGACCTTGGAGATCTTTTGCCAAGTGGTTCAGGTTCTGTCCTGAATGTGACCTGCAAATTATGGGAGTTTTCTGCACCAAGAGAAAAGATCAGACTTGGTTTTTGGCAAGATACCTCTGGCTGATGAGTTTAGGAAGATAGGCCCAAGGAAGCTGAGCCTAAAGTTAGGGGAACTACTTAAGGGGTTGTTAAAGTGAAATTGGTAAGAGATGAAAATGGCCCAGTGGGGATAGAGAAAATAGATCCGTGCGAGTTCGTAGTGTGTGTTTATGAACTCCTATCCTGTTCACAAGTGTCCCAGAGCTTCTCCTGCACCTGGCCCATCACCAGATGACTCAGGTCAGGTAGCCCAAAACTGAACCCACTCTTGAAGGCTTCCTGTCTAGGCCTGCATTTTCTCTGTATGCTCTTTCCTCCATTCACAGCCCTGTGTCCCACCCAGTTTCCAACTCCAGAGGTCTGTAAGTCTTCCTTGATCCCTCTCCCTTTCTTTTCCCAATACTGAGCCACTCATTATGTTTTTAACTACTTCTCCCATTTACATCCTCATTTTCACTTTGTCTCTCTGCCTGGCATATATATTTTTTTTTCAATGATATGATCTTCAATTCATTACAGTCTGGAGATTCATAGAGAAACAGTCTTTAAAGATAATTTATTTTTTAAACATCTATAAATTATAGCGGACACAATTTAATTTTAACATTTTGCCAATATTGTTTTTATATGGATTTCACAATTTTGTATTGTGCTAAGGATAAGATGATTGCTATTCTACTTGAATGTTTTCCTCCATTATGTTGATCTGAAAATGACACCAATACTGTTTTCTAAAATTTATCTAGTTTATTAGAGCTTATAAAAATAAAAATATACAACTTCCCTTTTTTTTTTTTTAAGGACAACTTTTATTGCTACCAGAGGCTTTTAACATCAGGACATGGTTCTGACTGTAGTGCCGCCTTCAGACTGCAAAGGGAGCTCAGGATCCAGAAGTCATTAAGAGGAACAAAGGTAGGTTGGGGAGATGGGAAGTAACTTTTATCAAGAAAATCCCAATATAGAACTAAAACTAGGGTACTGAATTTAGTTAGTACATGTTACACTCAAATCATAGAGCTGCCCAACATCTAGACATTCTCCTACTGATTATAAATGAGTGGAAATGCATCAGTTACAAAAACCTAATTTTAGTTGTTACATATTTCTTTGGTGAGCACCTTGATATATTAACTTTATCACAAATTCTTTTATATACAAATGTCAAAAATGATTTCAGCAAATCTATGGGTGACCTAATATGTGCCACTTTCAAAAGCATCTCTTTAAGATAAAGACAATGATTTTTGCTTTCAAACAATAGCAACTGAAATAAGCGAAGTGGTATTGTGAACAATTTTCCTATTACCACTTCTTACTTCATATAGGACAATTCTACAGAACCTTTCTCAAACTAGGTACAATTTGAATCAGGATTAAACATGGCCATTAAGCTGAAATAATTGTTTTAAAAATTTGGGGGGGGGCCTTTTTGGTGGATATTGGGGTATAGATCAACATGCATAAAATTCATTATTCAATGGAGAAGCAGGCAAAAGCAACAGGAAAATTTGGATGCTGGGGATAGGATTTGCAAGCTATGAATTCTAAAATTTAAAGAAAAATTTTTGACACAGGGAAAGCTACATTTTAACAGAAGAGTAGAACTGACATACTACAAGGGTATTTTTTACTTTTTAAAAAATTTTGGATATTTCTGAAGTAGATAGCTGTATCGAGATAGATACATATATCTGTCTTTATGTGAAGTACTGAATTACAATTAGCCACATAACTTGATGGGGGATTTGTTTCTGGTTCACTGCAGATCAGCCTGATAAGGTATATATCCTTCTATAGCCTTTCCTGACTTTATATTTTCTTAAAATAGGTATGTATAATTTTTGACTTTTTAAAAAGCATAATTTTGAGAAACATGGTTTGTTTATTGGAAGATTAGTTCATAATCTTTTTTTTTTTTAAATTTTTTGACAGGCAGAGTGGACAGAGAGAGAGAGACAGAGAGAAAGGTCTTCCTTTGCCATTGGTTCACCCTCCAATGGCCTCTGCGGCCAGTGCGCTGTGGCTGGCGCACGGCATTGATCTGAAGGCAGGAGCCAGGTGCTTCTCCTGGTCTCCCATGCAGGTGCAGGGCCCAGTGACTTGGGCCATCCTCCACTGCACTCCTGGGCCATAGCAGAGAGCTGGCCTGGAAGAGGGGCAACCAGGACAGAATCCAGCGCCTCGGCCAGGACTAGAACCCAGTGTGCTGGTGCCGCAGGCGGAGGATTAGCCTATTGAGCCCAGGTGCTGGCAGATTAGTTCATAATCTTTTTATTAGGAATACAGTCCTAAATGTGATGCAGTCAAGTGTCTCCTCTCCATATGCAGATTAACTTTGTTACATGTTAGTGGATCAATTTGTTAACTAAAACTGTCACTAATCCCTTAGAAAATGATAGTGTGCTTTAGATCAGTGGTTAATGACTCTTTTCCAACCACTTACACACCCTAAACCCCTGTTCTTATGTTGAGGTTCATCAGTAATTAAGTAATTACTGTTGATGTGAGTATCCAATTATCAACCCAATGCAAATATCTGCCCATCCACCTGAGTTAATTTAGTTGAAAAAAGACCGTAATGAGATAGAGACTGACTCTCTCAGATTCTATGGAGAGAGAATGAAAAACCAAAATTAGTATGAGAATTGTGATGACAGAGAGAGGGAATCTTCTGGTTGGTTCACTTTCCAAATGTTCCACAACAGCTGGATCTGGGCCAGGCAAATCAAGAAGCCAGGATTTCAATGCAGGTTTCCCATGTGAACGGTAGGGATCCAAGTACTGCAGCCTTCCCTGCTGCCTCCTGCCCACACACAGCAGGAGACTGGACTTAGAAGTGGAGGCAGGACTTGGACCCAGGCACTCCAGTGTGGGATACAGGAGTCCCACGTGCTGTCTTAATAGCTGCACCAAACACATAGCCTTGAGGGATTTATAAATATTAAATAAGTATAAATGGGGGGGTGTAACTATTTTCCTCCTTAACTTGATCTCTCTGACTCAAAGAAAGGATAATATGACTTAACTTTATGCCAATTGAAATTCTCTGAACTGTCTACTATTTTAAAGGGGAGATGGTGGTTATTTGTTATTACTGTGCCCCTATATTTGTTATTCTTCAAATTTCCCACCAACACTTTAGGTTGTTAATCTTGTGAGGGCAGTCAATGTTGTCAGCCTTCTTATTGCAACTTTTGTGTCTAAATTATTTATTGAGTAAACTCCACCAGGTCTGAAACTCTCAGCCACCCATCCATGTGCCCACTCATTTACCTTTGAAAACTCTGGTTGCCCAACGAGCTTGAAGTTCCACAGTTGGGAAAATGGAACCTAGAGGCTGGATGAGACCAAGGCATGCAAGGGTTGACTTCTCCAGTTGAGGAGGGAACATATATTTGTAGAGTGAGACCATATTATCCTGTGTTTTAACAAGTGACTCTTCAAGGAAAGGAAAAGCAAACGTGTATCCTGTTGCAAAGACAATGACATCAATGTTTTCCTCCACTGTGCCATCCTCAAAGATGGCAGCACTTTCTGTGAGCTCTTTTACTCTTCGTTTCACCTTGATGGCTCCATAGAGAATACGACTTGGAAGGTCATCATTTAGTACAGGTTCTTTCATAAGATACCTGAGACACATAGAAAAAAACACTCAGGAGCATTCTTTACTGAGGAATCTTCAACTATCCTTTTTGGTGGCTGTGCAAATAAAGGGTTTTGCCAAATATCCCTAAAACTAACTGGACTAGCTGGTCTGTACTAACCTTTATTAACTGGCTTCCTTCTCATGTTATAATTATGTCCCTTCAATCCATATGAGAAAACATGTAGATGCTATAAGTCAAAAACATTTTAAATAAAGAAGATTCCCTGCAGGCTTAGACAAAATGCCAATGTCTGCGGTTAATGTCTGAGTATTCTGGTGGTAGCTTTCTCACATGTGATTCAATCATTTTTAGGCCATATAGCTTTTTACTATTTTGTTTATCTCTATCAGATAATAAGTAAGGAAGAGGAAAAATGTTAAATTTCCATTAGTTTTAGAACCTATTAAGAGATTAGTGTGAAAATAATGTATAAAGTTAGGTCTGGTGACATCTGCTGACCCCAATATTCATGGAGTCTCTGGGATAGCATGTTGATGGAGCAAAGTCTGTTTATTTTGCTGGAGTATTTATTTTAGTTGGTAGACTTTAAAACCATTTTCTCTTTTTTAAAGTGAGACAGTTCATGGTGCCTGTGTCAGATTTCAGAATGGAGCAGTTGCTTGGCATTTGTTTACATGTTGTAAAGTCCCCTTTTCATTTTTTTTTAAAGGGAAGGAGTCTGTTATCAACTCAAGAAAAATAAGCATCTCTAATGGTTGGTTGTGCTTACAATATCAGTGATGTAAGACAACAATGATGTAAGACAACAATGTTTTTTTTTTTTTTTGCATAAAGACAAAGGGATATGTTCTAAAAAGCTCCCCAAGGGAGTATATAGTATATAGAATAAGCAAAGCCTTGCTTATCAGATTGAGAACTATGTGTTACTTCCACACTCCTATGAAAGAAAGGCTTCCCACCACACCCTATGGAAACAGCCTCCCCAGTGTTGGGCAACTCTGGATATCCTGGTTCTGCTTTCTGGAGCAGATTACAATATTTCTACTTCACCTATTTGGGTTTTTGTGGGAGGGGCATATAAAAAAAATTGGGATTGAAACTCTAGGATATTGTGATATGCATACTTTTGTTGGCAATTTTAATCTTTGTAAAGAGAAGCAAATTTAGGGCTGGTACTGTGGCATAGTGGGTAAACCTGCCACCTCCAGTTCCAGCATCCCATATGGGCACCAGTTTGAGTCCCGGCTGCTCCACTTTAGATCCAGCTCTCTGCTGTGGCCTGGGAA
The DNA here is from genome assembly GCA_949820135.1 of Sylvilagus floridanus. Classification (NCBI taxonomy): domain Eukaryota; kingdom Metazoa; phylum Chordata; class Mammalia; order Lagomorpha; family Leporidae; genus Sylvilagus; species Sylvilagus floridanus. The sequence goes on from OX463225.1 coordinate 130,946,709, forward strand.
AAGCAGTAGAAGGTGATCCAAATTTTGGGCCCCTGCACCCATGTGGGAAACCTGGCTTATGGCTTTGGATTGGCCCAGCTCTGGCTGTTGCAGCTATTTGGGTAGTGAACCAGTGGATGGAAGGATGGAAGACATTTCTCTCTCTCTCTCTCTCTCTCTCTCTCTCTCTCTTTCTCTCTCTGCTTCTGACTCCCTGTAACTCTGCCTTTCAAATAAATAAATAAATCTTAAAAAAAAAGAAGAGAGAAGCAACTTCAGACAACCTTGTTTACTAATGAATTGAGATGACCTAAAATTATTTGTAAGGGCCGGAAGTTGGAGAGGACAAGAGGTAATGGATGTCAATTAATCGGTAAACCACTATGGGCTGAAGACAACAAATTACTATTTCACACTCTTGAATGTGTGTTGAAACCTTGACTTACAAACCTCTGGTGGCTGATCCACAAGTGCCACTATCTCCTGCTCACCTACCAGCTTCCACCATTAACCTGAAGCAATTTAGGTGGACAGTCTTCTTATGAACACTCTTCCTACCCTCAAACTTTCCCACCTTATATTATCCAAGATCTCTATATCCTTAGCCGATATACATGATTCATGCTTTCTTTCCACAGATTTTCATTATAAAAATGCTCTTGGCTTTTAGGTCCAATGGACAGATTTCTAACTGCTGATTAGCCTTTATGATGAGAATTGCACAACTTGTCCCAGGATCTGTTCATTTTCTGTCTAGCATTTGGAACAGCACAATGAACCCTTTCATTTCAGAAGGCAGAAGGTTAAACAGAGTACACAATAAGAAAAAAGAGTACACCATAAGAAAGAAAAGTAACTCTACTTGTTTTCAGGTGCAAGACCATAATTTTCATGGTTGAACCACCGATTCATCTGTTGTTCCATCATCCATTTTACAATCATTCGTGGCAGAACATTTCGGAGCATTGAGCTAAACCTGGTGTGGAACACCATGTCCCAAGGATAGCCATCTTCAGAGATACGGCTCATGACCCAGGTACCTTTTCTGGTGCTGATATATACCTGGTAAGCAAAAAGGAATGCAATTTAAATTAGGGCGATGTCCCCTCTGGGAGGAATCCACTGTATAGGGGATATTTGCTGTGTGGCATCAGAACGTATGAAGGTTATGTTTTCTTTATTTATTTGAAATTGATTCACTTGAGAAAGAGATAGAGAAAGATTAATTTTTCCCCTCCCACAATGTTGGGGGCATGTAACAACCAGGGTCATGGAAATCTGTTTTAAAGGTGTTTGATCTCAGAGTGAAGTGTCTCCTAATTTTAGTGCTCCCTAGCAACTTCATCATAAAAGAGGGTATCCATTGGCATTGATACTGGCTTAGAAATACTGAAACAAATCCATGAGACTTCATGGAGACAAGAAAAAAAATCTTTGGACTAATACCAACTGTAAAATCCCCAAGTCTTCACACATTTCCAGGTGTGGTGTGTTGCTCTTCTTTTACGTTGTCTGCCCACTCCAAGTTGCTTTTACAGCATAAATGAATAACTATTATGCTTGGAAATATATGATTATGGCCTAAAGACTCTATAGACGTCCATTTAGGCTTATATTCCTGGAAGGGGAATAACAAGAGAAGTCATCTTCCTTCTGTACTATAAGCTTAGACTGCAATTTGCTTTTTCTTCAAATCTGCCTCTGAGTTTCCGCTAGGATATACCATTCTTTGCCTTGTCAACTAACTTTTGCCATTTGGGAGACATGAAGTTAAGTCTCTTTTCAAGCAAATATTTTGCTTTATTCATTATTACTCCCCCTTCATCCAAGTGTGTTTGAACAGCTTTCTCAAATTTTTATATAGCATCCTATGAATTCTATTGTTTGAGGCTGCCTTTAATCAACACATAAGATTAATTTACAAGGAAACTAATTTAAGAACTTAAGATCATGGACTCTGGACCCAGACATCCTGGGTTTAAATCCCAGCCTCATTACTTACCTCTGTGTTGCCTTTGATGAGTTATTTTAACCACTCTGTGCCTCAATATCTCTCTCCATGAAATGGGTCTACAACAGTATCTACCTCATGGCATTTTTGTAAAGATTAAGTAACATGATATTTGTAAAGTCCTTAAAACAAATGGAAGACACTGCTAGCTGTTATTATTTTGTAAATCTAGGCTGTGGGAGGAAGGGGGAGAGTTTCATACAATGCCTTATGTCTGGAGCAAGCCACAGTTAGAATACAGATTTTGGGGGAGGGACTTCAATCTTCAGCCTGTCAACTGGCCCTGACATAACAGAGGCACTTGTTTATTCTCTACACAGTGACCTGCTTCCATCCTGACTTCTCCAGTTCCTCCTAGGAAGATTGATCAGTACTTTGAGTATGTATTCGATACTGAGCTTAAATATTCCCCTTGATGTCTCTCCTTGACTGACTGTTCCCCCTTTTTCCATCAGATCAGCCCATGTTTCAAAATGTAAGCTGAGCTGATGTATTCACTTTCTTTCCGTGGTGGTCTTCCCTGCAGTCAGGGACTCCAGCCTGTATAATTCTGCTAGTGGCGAGAGTGTGACACACCTGAGGTGCATGCTTCACGCCAAGGGCCAGAGATGTGGTGTTTGGTGGGAAGTGTGTGGATCACCTGGCACCAGGACTTAGTGTCATAATATCTTGATTGATGCTTTTGGGCTGTGACAGAGGGCGCCATAGCTTTATGAAAGTGAACTTCCTTTAATATAGCAGAGAGCAGTCAAGATCTGGGTGAATTTGGGTTTTGAAGATGTTCCAGTTTCATCTTTATGTGCCTAGCTACAGTAATGTCTCTGGTAAGTCTTCCTTTTTTTTTTTTTTTGAAGATTTATTTATTTATTTATTTGAAAGTCAGAATTACAGAGAGAGGGAGAGACAGACAGGAGATCTTCTATCTGCTGGATCACTCCCCAAATGACCTCCACTGCCAGGGCTGAGCCAGGCCAAAGCCAAGAGCCAGGAGTTTCATCTGAGTCTCCCTCGTGGGTGCAGGGGCCCAACAACTTGGAACGTGTTTTACTGCTTTAGCAGGTGCATTAGTGGGGAGCTGGGTTGGAAATGGAGCAGTTGGGACTTGAACTGGAACTCATATGAGTTTCTTGCACTGCAGATAGTGGCTCCACCTGCCACAGTGCCAGCCCCCTGTGGAAAGTCATCTTACAGAGGCTTTGAGACTAAAGTAGCCTATGTAAGAGGTTTTACTGCAATTATATATTACATTATACTTTTATTACAATATTAGATATATTATAACATATAATATAATTATACTGTAATTTCTTTTATGAATCTAAGAAGTACTGAAGACACATTTCATACAAAAGATTGTTTAAGGGGCTGTAAGTCACACAAAGTTGACCTGGCAGTTTCTTGACATTGAGGAAGTTTTTTGCATGATCAGGCCCACTTAAAGTGGCTCTTGCAACCCAAGATTTGAAATCTTTGGAACATTTGTCCTAAGTGCAAACCATGGATCTGACAGCATCTAGGGGTCTAGGATGGCTCTTCTCTTAGTTTAGCTTTTATCTCCTGCCCCATCACGTTACCTTTCCCAAGCTTTGCTGGTATTCACAGTGTGAAGGAGACGAGAGCTGGTGGCTCTCAATCCCCCCACTCTGCCCTGAGCTTCTGAGGTTACTGCATCATCACTCATTCTTCACACGGAAGTTGGTCTTAAAGCTTTTCAAAGTGAAAAGTGGCTTCCATTCAGAAAAAATATGACGATTTCTAAAGTCTAATAAATCTCTTTTTGGTGTTAGTGACCTTCTCTGTCCCCAGGCTGGTACCGACTGATATTGACTGGTAAATGGGTCTGACGGATTCCAGTGCAATCCCTTTATTAATCTGCTTGGGGACATATTTGTTTATCATGTTTGCAGCTGGGCATCTCAAGTCCTGATAGTGTAAGACTGGGGGCAAGAAAGTTTTGCTGATTCTGGACATGGCCATGCAAGTCTGTATAGACAGAGGCACCAGGATGAAGAGGCCAGTGTGAGGATGATAGGGCTCCTGGTTCAGGTGTTATTGAGAGAGAATTCTTTGGGAGAGGACCTGAAACTGTTACTCAGTCTTGGACTAATGTATATCCTTCCAGAAGGGAGTTATTTTCTATCATTCCCAATCATCTCTATCAGCATTACCTATGTTTTAAAATATTTTTTGATTATTAGTTTACATTTATGTGAAAGGCAGTCATGCAGTCACACAGAGAGATGGAGGAAGAGAGAGAGAAGGAGATAGATATTGGGATTTCTGATCTGCTGAATCATTTCCCAAGTGCCCACAACAGTGAGGGCTGGACAAGGCCAAGCTGGGAGCTGGGAACTCAACCCAGGTCTCTCATATGAGTGGCTGAGACCTAAGTACTTGAACCATCACCTGCTGCCTCCTAGGGTGTTGATTAGCAGGAAGCTAGAGTCAGGAGTGAAACAAACACTTGAACCCAGGCACTGTGAGGTGGGATGTGAGTATATCTGAAAAGATGCAAAGACAACAGTCCTTGGACGGTCTCATGAAACACCTAAATAGCTATGGTTTTGGTTGAAAGTCTTATTATTGATTTAATCTTTATTTTGTGGATACTATGGACATCGTATTATCTATAAGTCACATATATTCAAATATACTCTAAAGTTTGGAAAAGAACCTTCCAAATATGAACAGGTCAACATCTTGTTAAGTCCCCTGGGTAGAAATAGTCCCTTGGACTGGAAAACATCTGACTGAGACTGCCCATTTAAAAAACAGCCCAGAGAACAGAAATGACTCACTATAGGGCACATGGCACTTTGGAGGTGGAGCTGGGAGGTGAACTCTGGCTTCTTGCCTTCCAGATTTTTCTGATACCACATGGGACAACTAACTAACGGATTAATGAATAAAGGAGCCTTGGTTACACAGCTGGGTTTCCTCTCCCTCATAGTACCGGGTAAGCAGAAAGCACCACACCTGAGCAGCCTTCTTACTCAGCTCAACGGCAATATCTGAGGCCGAGTTTCCTATTCCAATCACCAAGATGCGTTTCCCTTCAAGTCCAGCTGGATGTTTGTATTGGCGGCTATGGAAATATTGGCCTTTGAACTTCTCGATACCTTCAGGGGGAAGCAGAGAGAAGGCGGTGAACTTCTGAGTAAACAATTATGTCAAGTTAATTGCAACAAAACTTGCACTGTCAGCTTTTCTTTTCTGAGGTCAATCACTTGAGTTACTGCTTTTCTGCCACAGGAGCTGCAAAAGCAAGGCCAATCGGCAAAATCGACGAATAAGGCACATTAGAAATATTAGGTACCAAGTGTGAGTGCAGAACCACAGGCTTTGGCTTCAGAGGCTGCGGCTTGTGTATTTATCATGGGAAGAGTGGACTCAGGACTATGTGCTAGCCTCTTGAATGTTTGCTGTTGATTTTTAAAATGAATTTATTAACACAGTAGATTCTCAGAGTACTAGCAAATGCATAATTACTACAACACAATTCTTATAAATGCTCACGTTAATATATTAAGAGAACAGATTCAATGTAGTTCATAGACACTTCTAAGAATATAATGATACTTCTCTCGTTTTTTAGTTTTGAGATAATATTTTAATTTACATTACGTTCAAAGGCTTAATGCTCCACTAAATACATAGCAGATAGTTCAAAAATATTTCTTAAATACATTAAAAAATTCTAATATTGTAATCCTGTACTAATTGGAAATCATATTGTTTGTCAGCAAAAACAAACAAAAATGAAAATAAACTATAATCCAAGCATATAGAAATTGTTTCCATAAATCAGTAACCTCCTGGTGGTTAATTGCAGAACAGCCTCCTAATTACTACTGTCTTACTTCCCAGAAACACCTACTTTAGTAAAGTCTGCCTTCAATGGTAGAGTTACTTGAAAGAACCTTTAGATCATTTGTTCTCAAAACGTGGTCCCCCATCCAGTAACATCAGCATTACCTGGGAAGCTGTAATAAATGCAAATCCTCAGTCTCACACCAGACTCACTGAATCATAAATGGGGAGCAGGGGGCAGCAATTCGTCTTTGGAAAATCATCCAGATGGTTCTGCTTGGGAAGCATTGCTTTGAACCAGGAGGTCTCAGTTCTGCCTATTAAAATCACCTGAGCAAGCTTCAATTGACCCAGCCCTTCCACATAGCATTTTAATCTTTGCAGATGGGCCCCAGGCACCATGATTTAGAAGATCCACAGGTGATTGTAATGAACAGCCTAGCTGGTGAGCCACTGTATTAGATGTTTCCCCAGGGCCACAGGAAGTAAGTGTGCTCTTTGAGGGAAAGCCTGGGGGCATTAGGACAGATGGCTCCTGCCCTCATTGCTGTTGGGTGGAAGTTTTTATTTCCAGGAATCCACCCTATTTCTATGGACATGGCTCTTTGGAAAAGGCTCCAAGCACAGGACAAAGCCACAGGTGTCTGGCTGGATAGAAAAAGGCCCAGGTAAGCATACGGCTAAAAAGGCCTCTCCAGAGAGAACCTATTAAGGTAAGAATGTTATGAAGTTTTGGGGAAGACTTAGTGACTTTGGTGGAAGTAAGCTGAGCTTTCTGTGTAGCGAAGACCTAAATAGGTCACAAGAAACCAATATGGCGCTTTGTGTCTTTCATCTTTTCAGCTCTTTCCCAATCTCAGCATTAGGCTCCATCAGAGCAGTGAGTCCTGCCTGTCAATACAATTCGATAGAAATTACCTAAAATCTGATCCAGAAAGCTGGGGCTCTCCTCAGGCCTCACCTGGAAATGACTTCAGTGGGATGTTGGGTAGGATGTGGTGGCCACTGCAGACCATGACTGCATCAAAGACAGCACTCTGCTCCTTGCTGTTGCTCTGAGTAACAACCTCCCACTGGCCGGAAGATGCAAAATCTGGGCGTTTTTTCACACTAACGACAGTGGTCTTGAATAAACACAAAGAAGTCATCACTGAGAGTTACTCTGGGATTGCATGGGTCGTGTCCAGGGTTCTGTCCAGTGGTGGGTAGAATGTCATCTGTGACTCCATTTGAGACCACTTCAGGCCATGCAGACAAAAACTGCTAAGTGTGCCCTTTTTTTGCAGTTACCTAAGGACGTGACGTTTTGGGCTAAATGTCTATTTAGCAGTGGAAAATCTTGTTTCAAGGATATCAAATACTGAATAAGGACTTTGAAAGAGAAAAGAAATTAGATACAAAATCTGCCCAAGGGCACAAAACACACACGAACCCCTTAAATGATAAAACAGCCTTTGTCAAGAGAAGCCCTTGTCCTATATCAGAGTGCTTTCGTTTGATTTCCAGATCTTGACTCCTATTTCCAGCTTTCTGCCATTGCAGATTTGGAGGCAGCAGAAGATGGCTAAGGTCCCCACCACCCAGGTTGGAGACCTGGATTAAGTTTTGGGCTCCCAGATCCTGACTCCCAGTTCTGGGCAACACAAGCATTTGGAGAACAAACCAGTGAATGGGAGCCTTGTATGTCTCTCCGTAATAAAATGTAAACAACTACTATTCACTGGAGGTCTAACAATATGCCAGGCACTCTAACAAGTGCTACCCAGGTTGCAGGGGACCTGAGCCATCTCCTGCTCCCTTCAAATCTGCAATGGCAGAAAGCTGGAAATAGGAGTCAAGATCTGGAAATCAAACAAAAGCACTCTGATATAGGACAAGGGCTTCTAAACCTCTAAGCCAAGTTATTTTTAAAGCAATGAAGTTAATTATCTCTTTTGAATCACATACATGACTGATTCATTGATTCATTTTTTTTTTGACAGGCAGAGTTAGACAGTGAGAGAGAGAGAGAGACAGAGAGAAAGGTCTTTGTTTTTCCGTTGGTTCACTCCCCAAGTGGCTGCTACGGCTGGCATGTTGCGACTGGTGCGCTGTGCCAATCCAAAGCCAAGAGCCAGATACTTCCTCCTGGTCTCCCATGCAGGTGCAGGGCCCAAGGACCTGGGCCATCCTCCACTGCACTCCCAGGCCACAGCAGAGAGCTGGACTGAAAGAGGAGCAACCGGGACAGAATCCGGTGCCCCAACTGGGACTAGAACCTGGTGTGCTGGTGCTGCAGACAGAGGATTAGCCTAGTGAGCTGTGGTGCCTGCCTGATTCATATTTTTTTTTAAAAAAAGAACTCACTGTCTTGAGGTCTGAGTCTCCTATAACTAGTTTTGCAAATTTTCAGATATTTTAAAAATTTCTGGATTACTGATTTTTTGACATTCTCTCATTTCCAAAATGTAAGTGGGAGTATTAGTAGAAAGCTTGTAACAAGGATTTAAAATATCTGGGCAATTTTTAACTGAGAGTAGAGATTTTCCACTTGTAAGAAGTATACTCATTCTAACTGAGGAGCTACAAATCTGTGCTTCTCTAGGTATGCTCAGAGGACAAACACCTTTAGCATCACCCAAGAGCTTTTTAAAATCACAGTATCAATAACTGCAAATGGACTAAATTCTCTAGTTAAAAGATACAGAATCGCTGAATGGATTAAAAAATAAGACCCATCTATTTGCTGCCTACAAGAAACATACCTCATCAACAAAGATATATGCAGACTGAGAGTAAAAAGAAGGTAAACAAGATTCCATGCTAACAGAAAGCAAAAAAGAGCAGGGATAGCCTTCCTAATATCAGGAAAAATAGACTTTACCACAAAAACTATTAAAAGAGATGAAGAAGGGAACTATGTAATGATTAAGGGATCAACTCAACAGGAAGATGGGTCCATAATAAAGCTATATGCACCCAATGCCAGGGCACTTGAATATTTAAAAGAAATGTTAATGGCTCTAAAGGGAGATATAGACTCCAATACAATAGTAACAGGATACTTCTACAACCCACTTTCAGCAATGATAGATCAACTAGACAGAAAATCAGTAAAAAATAACAGCTAATTGACACCATGGACCAAACGGACATACTTGATATCTATAGAAATTTTCATCCCACACTTGCTTCTAAATACACATTTTTTTTTCCTCAGCGCATGGAACTTTCTCTAGGATAGACCATATGCTAGGACATAAAGCAAGTCTCAGCAAATTAAAAAAAACATCAAAATTATGCCATGCATCTTTTCTAATTGCAATAAAATGGAGCTGAAAACTAACAACTCAAGAATCTCTAGAGCATATGAAAACTCATGGAGAATGCACAACATGTTCCTAAATGAACAGCGGGACATAGAAGAAATCAAGAGAAATAAAAAAAGTTCTGGAAATGAATGAAAATGACAATATAACATATCAAAACTTATGGGATACAGCAAAAGCAATGAGGAAAATTTATAGCAATTGGTGCTTACATCAAGAAATTGGAAATGCATCAAATAAACAAGCTATCATGCATCTCAAGGACATAGAACAACAACAAACCAAACCCAAAATTAGTAGGAGAAAAAAACACTAAAATTAGAGAAGAAATGCACAAATTTAAAACCCAATACAAAGGATCAATGAAATGAACAGTTGGGTTTTTGAAAAAATAAACAAAATTGATAAACCATTGGCCAACTAACCCCAAAAAGAGGGAGAAAACCCAAATGAATAAAATCAGAGGTGAAAAAGAAATGTAACAACAGATACCACAGACATAAGAGTCATCAGGAATTACTACAAAGGGTTGTATGCCAACAAATTGGAAACCTAGATGAAATGGGTAGATTCCTGGACACAAACTACCTACCAAAAAAGAGCCATGAAGACATAGAAAATCTGAACACACCAATAACATAGACAGAGATTGAATCAGCAATAAAGACACCATGACAAAGAAAAGCCCAGGACAAGATGGCTTTACTGCTGATTTCTACCAGACATTTAATGAAGAGCTAACTCCAATTCTTCTTAAGCTATTCAAAACAATTTAAAAGGAGGCAATCCTACCAAACTCTTTCTATGAGGCCAGCGTCACCTTAACTCCTAAACCAGAAAAGAGATACAGCAGAGAAAGAGAACTAGAGACCAATTTCCCTGATGAGCATAGACACATAAATACTCAACAAAATGCTAGCTGATTGACCTGGACCAAGTGGGATTTATCTCTGATATTCAGAAATGGTTCATCATTCACAAATCAATCAATGTGATACAACATATTAACAAATTGAAAAATAAAAACCATATGATCATTTCAGTAGATGCAGAGAAAGCATTTTATAAAATACAGCATCCTTTTATGATGAAAATCTTAAGCTAATTGGGTATAAAAGGGACATTCCTCAACACAATCAAGGCAATTTATGACAAACTTGAAATTGGCCAGTCTCACAAAGACAAATACAATGTTTTCCTTGATCTGTGATAACTAATACAGTAACTAAAATATAATGTATAAGATTGCAATGGACATTTTGAGTTTCAATTATTGTTTACAGCTCTTGTCTCTACTGCCGAGGAACAATATTATTCCTTTTCCCTCATATTATTTGTTGATTTCTTGACTTACTGTATGGTTAAGTATAAAGTAAACTGAAAATAGATCTTTGTAAAAATTAAGAGTAGGATAGGAGAGAGAGGAGGAAAAAGGGTGGGAGCCTGGGCAGGGGGGAGGGTATGGTAGGAAGAATCACTGTGTTCCTAAATCTGCAGATATAAAATGCATGAAATTTGTATACTTTAAATAAAATTTAAAAAATAACAGAAATCAGACTTCCACCTATACCTATAGAATCAGAATGCACAGTTTAACAAGATCTCCAGATGGTTCACATGCCTATCACAGTTTGAGAAGCAATTATATAGATTTCATTAGATAAGCAGCAGGACCTTTTACAGTTTGTCTACTAGGCTTGATCCCTGATATGTAAGATTTATATAAACTCAGAAGCCAATAAACGGGAATGAATCTTCCCAACCCCTCTCCACCCTCCAGAAAACCATAGTAGCAGTAACATATTAAATAAGACAAATAACTTTTCTGCAATTTTAACATGGTCTTTAAAGGAATTCATAGCCTGAATTGCATAAGAAAACAATATATCTGTTAAGTAAATGGACAACTAAATGGACAAAGACTTACAAAAGCTTCTAGTCTAAAGAATTTGTTGTTCATTGGACAGATGTCCCAGGAACTGGGAGAAAATTACATTGAATAAAACCAATGTAATTAATGGTATTTATATAGAGTTTCATCAAAATCAACTATGTATAAATTAATATAATATAGGCCTAGTAGATATAAAACTAGAATTGCTAACAAAATGAGGTGTGTTTCTAAAAAAGCTTCAGGCAGGTGTTTGGTGCAGCAGTTCAGATCCCACTTGGAACTTCCCTATCGCATATTAGAGTGCTTTGGTTTGAGTCTTGGCCCTGCTTCTGATCAAGCTTTCTGGTAATACACCCCCAGAGAGGTAGCAGATGATGACTCAATTAGTTAGGTCATTGCCAAGCACTTGGGAAACTATGAGTTCTAGGTTCCTAGACTTGGCCAGACCCAACCCTGTCCGTTGTGCGCATTTTGAGAATGAACCAGTCAATGGAAGCATGCTCGCTCTCTCTCTCCAACTCCTTTCCATTTCTTAAAAAATATTCAACAATATGTCTAACAGTTATTTATTCAGAAATGTAATTTACAATTTGTTTTTAAGCACAATTACTAATTCTCAAGTTATTGATAAAATCAGTTAATTTAATAAGATCTTTTTTTTAAACAAGATTTAATTTCATTTGAAAGGCAGAGACAGAGGGGCTGCTGCTGTGGTGTAGCTGGTAAAGCTGCTGCCTGCAGTGCTGGTATCCCATGTGGGTGCCGGTTCAAGTCCCTCCTGCTCCACTTATGATTCAGCTCTAGGCTATGGCCTGGGGAAGCAGAAGATGGCTCAAGTCCTTGGGCCCCTGTATCTATGTGGGAAGACCCAGAGGAGCTCTTGGCTCCTGGCTTCTGATTGGCGCAGCTCTGGCTGTTGTGGCCAATTGGAGAGTGAACCAGTAGATGGAAAACCTCTCTCTCTCTGCCTCTCTTCTCTCTCTGTGTAACTCTGACTTTCAAGTAAATAAATAAATCTTTAAAGAAAAAAGAAAAAGAGACAGAGATAGACAGATCCTAAATCCATTGGTTCACTCCCCAGATGCTTGAGACAAGGAGGACTGAGCTAGGCTGAATCCAAGAGTTTGGAATTCATTCCAAGACTCCCAGGTAGTTTGTGGGGTCTCAAGTACTCATGTACTGAAGCCATCATCTGTTGCTTTATGCATCCACAAGAAGCTGGAATTGGGAGCAGAGATAGGTCTTGAACCCAGGAACTCCAATATGCAATGCTGACATCTCAAGCATCATCCTCACTCTTGCACCAAACACCCATCCCTAAGAATATCATATTTTTTTTTTGTTTTTGTGCTGACAATTATCTTTGAAGAAACACAGGAAAAGATAATTCAAAATAATCTGACCATTGTATGTTTCTGGAGTTTGCATTCAGAATTTGCATAAAAAAGTAGTTCACTGAGATAATGGAGAATAATGAATTTATTAATTATTTTAGCTGGTGTTAGCTTTTTCATGAAAAATCCTGTTTCTATAGAAAAGTTCAGAAAATAAAATAGAAGATTAATTTTCTTCATGTGTCCTTTCATGGTAAATGAGGTTAGAACTATTTCAATGTAATAGATACTTGTTTATATAGTTTTATCATCAATATCGTTATCATTCAAACTTTTTTTTTTTTTTTTTACAGGCAGAGTGGACAGTGAGAGAGAGAGACAGAGAGAAAGGTCTTCCTTTGCCGTTGGTTCACCCTCCAATGGCCGCCGCGGCCGGCGCGCTGCGGCCGGCGCACCGCGCTTGTCCGATGGCAGGAGCCAGGTGCTAGGTGCTTTTCCTGGTCTCCCCATGGGGTGCAGGGCCCAAGCACCTGGGCCATCCTCCACTGCACTCCCGGGCCACAGCAGAGGGCTGGCCTGGAAGAGGGGCAACCGGGACAGAATCCGGTGCCCCGACCGGGACTAGAACCCGGTGTGCCGGCGCCGCAAGGCGGAGGATTAGCCTGTTGAGCCACGGCGCCGGCATCATTCAAACTTTTAACAAATGATTTTCCTCTATTGCCAATTGAACATAGTAAGAGGTAATGACACCACTGTTTAGTTTATATGTCATGTTCTTGTCCTTCAACAAAGATTTGGAGTGGGATATTTTATCCAAACCTGCTTTCATCATCACAGAACTTCTCTATTTAAATGTGTGCTGAATTAATAGCGAAATCCATTTTCCCCAAATTACAATACCTGGAACTGAATATATTTGAGAAGGTCAAATTTCTTGGCAAAAATTCTGAAATATTCCAGAAGTTTAGAATTGTGTAGGAAGTTTGGAAAATCTTCAGGCATTGGAAAGTCACTGAAACAGGACATTTCTTTGCTGGTGTTGGTGATGACAGATTGGTAGATACTTGCTCGGCCATCTTCCACATTTTCCTAAAGGGTCAAATAAAAAAAATAGCAATAACTATGGAATTTACAAAGTTCCTACTCTTAAAAGAAAGGAGAAAAAATCCTCTTCTTCCTCCATCTAATCCCAGAGTGATGCAATCCTTTTTCATTGTTGTAGCTTGACTAAGGTTTTTGGGTGATGAGGGGCAATATGTGAGTGCCACCATTCTGAGTGATGGCACCTGTTGGTTGCCTACCAGTGCTGCTCATGAAGATGCTATTGACATTGATGGGGGAGGCAATGGGGCAGTTCTTTTGGCAAACTGCAGGATATTTAGTATGCCAGGTGTATATTTACTTAATGAAAGTCTTTGTGACAACAGTCCTCCTCCTTTTTCTCTCTCTACTTCTTTAGGACTGATAAGAATTTCATTTAAAATGAATACCTTTAGGAGCAGGGAGGTCTCATTTCTTTCTTTCTTTTCTTTTTTTTTTAAGAGGCAATGAGTATACCTCCTTTTTTATTTTTTATCTTTTTATTTATTTGATAGAGTTAGTGAGAGAGAGAGACAGAGAGAAAGGTCTTCCTTCCTTTGGTTCACCCCCCAAATGGCCGCTATAGCTGGAGCTACACTGATTTGAAGCCAGGAACCAGGAGCTTCCTCCTGGTCTCCCAGGCAGGCTCTCCCAGGCTACAGCAGAGAGCTGGATTGGAAGAAGAGCAACCAGGACTAGAACCTGGCGCCCATATGGGATGCCAGCGCTGCAGGCGGATTGATTAGCCAAGTGAGCCATGGCACTGGCCCCAGGGAGGTCTCATATTTCAATTTGAATCTGTCTGCCTTTATGATTTTTACAAATTAGCTTTCTTCAAATGATAAAAGAGAACATCACTGAAAACAGTTAAGTCTTAAGCTTGATTTCTTTCTTTTTCTTTCTGTTTTTAACAATATAATTAGTACTTTTTACTTAATGGGCATATATGCCATCAAACACACAATTATTTTGAAAACATACAATCTTCCATCACACATGAATTGTCTTTATAAAGCTGAGTAACACTGTAACAGAAAATCATTTAAATCAATATTGTAGAGTGAAAATCATTTTTATCCTCTAAATGAGCATGTGCATTGCCCAATTGTGAGAAAAATTGGCTCAGAACTTTCTGACCATTTAATATACTAGAGACAGCTTGTCTTCTTTCTACGTAGGAGAGAATATAGTTTGCTAATTAGCCACAAATAAACAACTACATCCAGGCTCTTAGTTTTATCTATTGTGCACAACTCTTGCAGGGATTAAAATTTTCAAGGACATACAGATTCCACTGTCTTTTCGAAGTAAGTGCTCATGTTACAATCATTGTCATTATTATTTTCTAGAAAGATTTTATTAAATGTTTCATAGGTACAGCTTTTGGATTATAAAGGTTCTTCCTCCTATACCCGCCCTCCCACCCCCAATCCTGTCCCACCTCCTACTCCCTTTCCCATCCCATTCTTCATTAAAATTCATTTTTAATTATCTTTATATACAGAAGACCAACTCTATACTAAGTAAAGATTTCAACAGTTTGTACCCATACAGACACACAAAGTATAAATTGTTGTTTGAAGACAAGTTTTAGCATTAATTCTCATAGTGCAACACATTAAGGACAGAGATCCTACCTGGGGAGTAAGTGCACAGTGACTCCCGTTGTTGATTTAACAATTGACACTCTTACATATGACGTCAGTAATCACCCAACACTCTTGTCATGATCTGCCAAGGCTATGGAAGCCTTTTGAGTCCACAAACTCCTTCAGTATTTTGACAAGGCCATAATCAAAGTGGAAGTTCTTCCTCTCTTTAGAGAAAGGTACCTCCTTCTTTGATGGCCCCTTCTTTCCACAAAGATCTCACTCACAGAGACCTTTCATGTAGGTCATTTTTGCCACAGTGTCATGGCTTTCTACGCCTGAAATGTTAAGCTTGATTTCAAATGCTGGTGAGTGCACTTTGTAAAATCTGAAGCTGCAATGCTATTGTTAAGCTGATAATTTCCTCTACAAGTAGTTCTTTGCATTCTGTGTTTTATGTTAAATCATAAAACGGATCAAGTGTGATTCAGGATCACTTGGATCAATGTATTAACAAGGAGACTTTAGGAAAATTTAAATAATTATGCCCAAGAACTCCTACATAGGTGCTTCTGCATTGACAGAGACTAGGCATCATCTAGGTGAATAGTAGTTGCTATTGGGGTTCAGTGTTTCGATGTAAAGATGCAGAAAGCTTGTAGGAATTAATTGGAATAAATTACTTTGTTTTACTTAGATATTACCATAGTCTCTTCCACAGAGTAGCAAAATAAATAAATTAAATATATATTCACCTCTAATCCAGTCACCAAAATAAATCAGTTGTGCATATTTTCTTCTAATCATTGTTCATAGAAAATAATTTCTTTCCTGCCAAATCTTTAGGTCAAGCCTCCATATTTTTGGCAACACTGAAAAAGGGTGTCAGAGTAGCAGGAGTCAGACATGAGTTTGAAGTCTTCTATTTCTGATTGTGTGTGCCTAGATCAATCAGAAACCTTGAGTGTCAGTCCCCTTGTCTGTAAGATACGGAGACACTGGGTGCTTAGTAACAGTGTCTCTTGTTATTGAGGAAAATAGTGATTTCAGCAAAGAGCACCTTGTCCACCACAGAACGAAAAGGCGCCCCAGAGAGCTGTTTAGAATAACACCAAAGTAGCTGGTACAGGACATTTACCCTCCTACAAGAGTTTTCCCTACAAGAAGCTGTCCTTGATTTCAAAGTGCTAACGTGAACTTACGGTGATGTCATCTCTGTTATTAAAGAAACTTCCATATATGTGTGTGTGTGTGTGTGTGTGTGTGTGTGTGTGTATGTATATATATGTACATATACATACAGGAGCTCACTGTGTCCTAACTTCATAGGTTATCTGTGCCAATATAAGTTACCAGAGCCAAAATCATCTTTGATCTCAGATCATTATCATTTAAGAGGAATATGTAGAATTCTTGTTAAAAATTCTTCCTTCACTTTCTTTTTTCTTCATTCATTTATTCATTGACTTATTCATCATTCACTCACTTGTTCATTCTTACCTACCATAGGACTTACTCCAGAAGTTGTGTGTTTAACTTTCTTGCTTCAGAATCAGGACTCAGGAGATAACTTTTCTCAGTTCAAGTTGCTTATCAGATTAGGATATGCTCAATTTCTTGGTGATAAGAAATTAGTGTGGTATTGTTAATTTTATGTGATAACATCCAAAAGGAGTTTGTACTATAATATGGGGAGGTTTGTCTCATATGCAGGGATACAATGATCATAACTCTGGATGAATAAATCATTGTATTTTTACTTTCAACTACTAACTTCAAATTGCATAACACTAAAGTCAAGCTGATGTGTAATCTATTTCTGGATGTTTCAGCATGATTGAACACAATGTCCTTGGCAAGAGTGAATGTCTGAATTTTTTTATCCAAACAAGTTCTTGAGAAATTATTCATGAAGCAAAGAAATCTAATTTTCCTAAGATCAGATAACTTTGTGAGAAATACAGGGTTCTGTCTAGGTTAATATTGTAATTCTACTACCCTTAATGGCTTTATGATGGAAAAGTTACATAAGTCAGTTCCCTCACTTCCCTGTGTAAAAAGGAGCTCCTTAATAACTCCAACATCAAATAGCTATTACAAGGCTTTAATGAGGTTAGATAAAGTACTCAACACAATAGCTAGCTCAAAATACGTGCTTAGTGAGTGTTTGCTTCTTTTCCTGTTACTAAAGGCCATTAGGGCTAAAATTACTAAACCAGCCATAATTTGGAATCAGTTAAACTACGACTGCTATATGGCAGCCAGAATGTTAGTTTTTTTTCAGGACTCAGTAAACTGGCTTTAACATGTGACAAGTTTTTCTTCCAGGTCAGCTTAGTAGGATTTTGAGAAACGAGAAGAATGGACTCTAATATCTGAGCCCCTAAAGTAATTGTGGAAGCAAGGCAACAATTCTCTTTGGGATATTTACTTGTGCAGTGAAGAAGTGAGGACTTATTTCTTTTTTCTGTTGATTAAGTGATAACCATGATTGTTGGGTTTACTGAAAGACAGTAGACAGAAGTTAAAAGGAAGCTTTGTCTATCTATGCCTACTCTCACATTTAGTTAACTAAAGTTGATGTCTATGTGTTTAGACACAACTGGACAAAATTGGCTTAGTTTTCCCATGGCTATTAAGGGAATTAATATTGACTTTATGTATTTAGCATGTGATATATGTAAATCTGTATCAAATGCCTGATAAGTATTGATTTTATATACAATATTTGATATGGATATATAAACATATATCAAATGTTTATCTTGTCCAGGCCCTGAACTTAGAGTTAAGGATAAGATAAAAACAATACAAACGTAATTTCTATCTTCATGTAGCTTATTGCTATATCAAATTAAAATGCATTTGAGCTTTATGGTTAGGGAAAGAGAAGACAGAAAAAAACAGGGGCCAGTGTAGTGGTATAGCAAGTAAGGCTGCCACCTGTGATGCCAGCATCCCCTTTGGGCTCCAGAACAGTCTAGTTCTTCCATTTCTGATCCAGCTCCCTGCTAATGGCCTGGGAAGTCAGTGGAAGATGATCTGAGTACTTGGGTCCCCTGCCACCCAAGTGGGAGACCTGGAAGAAGCTCCTGGCTCCAGGCTTTAGCCTGGCTCAGGGCAGACATTTCAGTCACTTGGCAGGGGGAGGGAGGAATAAAAGAGTAGATGAAAGATCTCTCTCTCTCTCTCTCTCTCTCTCTCTCTCTCTCTCTGTGTGTGTGTGTGTGTGTGTGTGTGTGTATGTGTCTTCCTCTCTCTCTGGAACTCTGACTTTCAAATAAATAAATAAATCTTGAAGAAGGCAGGGGCGGGGGACTCTGCTGTCAACCATGATAAGGGCAAGGAAATGCAGTTTTAGAACAGAAACATTTCACTCACATATTTAAAACAGAGGCAACACCTAAAAATGCTATTGAAGAACACATACATATAGTCTTATTTTCTGATGGATACAATTTGCTACAATTTACTAATGTAAATGGATATATGACAGAAGGTTTTCTTAATTTAGAATTTTCAAAATGTCAGACAACTACACAGCCAAACCAAGTTAGTTCAGACAGCATGGATTGTGAATTTATGACCTTTTGATCATGGGCCAGACAAGTTTATCTTTGACTTTCTGCACTTGATATTACCCAAAAGGCTGAGAAGCAATTGAGTTTCTGAAAGTAAAAAGGTTATAAAAATTAAATTAAGCTTAAGGAAGTTTACCAGGGTAATATTTAATCTACTTTGAGGGAAGAAGGAAAGCAAAAATATACTCTTATTACAAATGTGAATTAGAAAAACCTATAATTCTTTTTCTTTATGAAGCTTCACTATTCTAATCTCATGCAATCAACACTTTGTTTTCATAGCTAGTTACTCTCAGCAGCTGGAAGTTATAAAAATTACATTTCTTTAGAAATAGGCTATCTTTTCATCTTTTTTTAGAGAGACCTTACCTCCATCTGCTCCATTACTTGAAATGAATTTAACTCAAGCTCTTTGCTTCCTTATCCTACAATTATAGGCATAGTTGTGGTTGCTAATGTCAATCAGTGGACTAGTTACATTAGAACAGTCCAAGGGAGCTTTGAAACCTATGAAGTTTGATTTGGTCTGAGTAGGGCCAACATGCCTGTATTATAGAAGTGCTCCCCAGCTGATTCTGATTCGCAGTGAACTTTGGGAGCCACAATCCTCATTACAGTATCACTGCACTCTGGGGTCTTTCTATTAGCCGGGTATCTCCCGAGATAACTGACCTTTATCCCTTATTTAATGCCCTGGTTCAGGCATTGCCCAGTTTGTTCACTTTCTTCGGGATAAAAAGTATACTCATTAGCACAGGACACAATTGCCTGATCACTGGACCCTGACTCTCCTCTCTACCTTATCATTTATCCCTCACCTACCTGCATCCTTCATTCTAGCTATTGCATGAGACTTTCTTTTTTTTTTTAAGTTTATTGTCTTTTTTTTTTTTTTTTTTTTTTGACAGACAGAGTGGACAGTGAGAGAGAGAGACAGAGAGAAAGGTCTTCCTTTGCCGTTGGTTCACCCTCCAATGGCTGCCGCGGTCGGCGCGCTGCAGCCGGCGCACCGCGCTCATCCGATGGCAGGAGCCAAGTGCTAGGTGCTTTTTCCTGGTCTCCCATGGGGTGCAGGGCCCAAGCACTTGGGCCATCCTCCACGGCACTCCTGGGCCACAGCAGAGGGCTGGCCTGGAAGAGGGGCAACTGGGACAGAATCCGGCGCCCCGACCGGGACTAGAACCCGGTGTGCCGGCGCCGCAAGGCGGAGGATTAGCCTGTTGAGCCATGGCGCCGGCCGCATGAGACTTTCTATTCTCTAAGTGCATCGGTTCCCTTGAGCTTCTGTACCTTTGAATACGCCATTAGCTCTGGCTGGAACAGACTTTTTCCATTTACACATGCCTGATCCTCACTTATTGTCAAGACAAACCATAGCAAGATATCCTTGTTTCCCGTGCTGAGTCCTCTTGGATAAATTTATCCAAAGAAACTATCACAGCATGATTCAATACAACAGGTTTTTGCACCCTGCTTCCCATTTAATGGAACCATATTTAACATGTTAGACACTGTAACTCTCCAGATAATGAAATGTAAAGGGTCAAAGTCCTTTGGGTCTCTTTGTCAACAGTCTAACATACACCACTGGGGATTTTCCATAATATTTTAAGATGTTTGCATGCAAAGAACAGAACAAAATTTACAGTGTACTCTCAGCAGAATGTTTCCATATATAAAACAAAACAAATTTTATAACATGCTATCAGCAAGGCCATTTGTTTATTTCATCATTGTACTAAATGCCCATGCTAGATTCATTAAGCTGTGATAGTTTCTTTGGATAAATTTATCCAAGAGGACTCAGCAGGGGAAACAAGGATAAGGCGGTTATCTTTTCTGGAAAGGAAAAGACTCTTTGTTCCAAGCTAGTTCTGTATAATGTTATACTCCAAGTGAACAGGATGTACTGTTAGTAAGCACATGCCAACTAAAACAGTGAGAAATAGGAAAAATAGATGGAGTACACGGTCAGGTCAGTATGGAGATGGCACCTTATGCAAAGTCCTATTTAACATCCCATGTAGCTGTCTCACATTTTTATTCTCCTATGGTCCACATTTTTCTCAATTACTTTCATGGAGACAACCACCAATGATAAGATTTGTATGTACCCAGATCAGAGAGACATGGCAAAGATGACAGGTGACTGAAAGTTTCAGAAAATTTTTCTTGACCAAGGATCAAACCAACTAAATGCTATTTTTTTTTTGACAAATAGAATTAGACAGAGAGAGACAGAGTAAAAGGTCTTCACTCCATTGGTTCACTCCTCTAATGGCTGCTACAGCCGGCGTGCTGCACCGATCCGAAGCCAGGAGCCAGGTGCTTCCTCCTGGTCTTCCATGCGGGTGCAGGGCCCAAGCACCTGGGCCATCCTCCACTGCACTCCTGGGCCACAGTAGAGAGCTGGACTGGGATTAAAACCCAGCAACCATATGGGATGCCGGCGCTGCAGGTGGAGGATTAACCAAGTGAGCCACAGCGCGGGTCCCCTAAATACTATTTAATATGTATATACATAAGTGAGTTCTTCAAAATAGGGTTAAAATTAGTTTCACTAAGATAGTATAATAGAGATTTTCAGCATCAGGGGCTCAAATTGAAAAGGCCTCAGGATTTTAATTAATCCCAAACTCATCAGGAATGAAATGTGTAATGTGAGAGGAAGCATAATGGTGAACCAGGTGTATTTAATCTCAATCTTGGGGCTGACTCTGAGATGTATCACTTATTAGCAACTTGGCCTTGGCCTTATCACTTTTAAGTTGACATTCCTAACAACAGATTTGTCAGATTGATGTGTGTGAAAATGAGATAATACATACTAAAATAATTGTACAAATGCTAGCTTCTATTTTGTTAACACTCAATAAGCGAATGCAGGAGTGGTGTAGTATCCATGCCAAGTACAGTGCAAGTCAGTGAGCAGCTATCAGCCCACTTGATTGTAAGTCTGTTGAGGGCAGGTTGATTCATTCTAGATTGTCTAGTGCAGTGTCTGGTACCACCTTGGTTCTGAAAAATGTATCTTGAGAAAAGCAATTTGTTTGGAATTGGATCTTAAGATTCAATCTAGAGGGGCCAGCGCTGTGGCTCAGCAGGTTAATGCCCTGGCCTGAAGCACTGGCATCCCTTATGGGCACCAGTTCTAGGCCTGGCTGCTTCTCTTCTGATCCAGCTCTCTGCTGTGGCCTGGAATAGCAGTGGAGGATGGCCCAAGTCCTTGGGCCCCTGCACCCATGTGGGAGACCCAGAAGAAGCTCCTGGCTCCTGGCTTTGCATTAATGCAGCTCTAGCCGTTGCGGACACCTAGGGAGTGAACCAGGGAATGGAAGACCTCTCTCTCTGTCTCTACCTCTCTCTGTAACTGTCTTTCAAATAAATAAAATAAATCTTTTTTAAAAAAAGATTCAATCTAGAGGAAGAAAACCAAGATGAGGCGCTAGCAATAGACTGGTACACGAAGATTAATGAAAACAAGTTATAATATATTCCTAGAAAGTATTATATACATGCAGGTGCACATCCCACCAACCCACACATGCATCTCCAAAAAAACCCAGAAATGCAATGTGAATTGGTAACTTGCATGTAAACACAGGGTACATGGAACAATAAAGAATACAGAGAGGATTAATGGCTGAAGGAAAATCCTGTTTTCTCAGTATGATAAGGGATGAAGTGTGAGGCTCCAGGAATCACCCAGACCTTCATTCTGCTTTTATCTATTATTTACATTCCTCCAGTCAAGTCATTTGCCCCAAACTTCAGTCTCCTGTTCGTGTGTTAATGAGAATGGTCCTATAACCTCCTTTCTGTGGATATTGTGAAGAAAAATGAAGCATGCCCAGTGCTTTCCGTTGCAGAGAAAAACAGAATTCAAACAAAACAAAATAAAAAAAAACAACAAAAACACTGAAATAATAGAATTATCCACCTTTCCCATATCCCAAGAATGTCACTAGATGGTGCTGGAGAACCTTTGGGTAGAGTTCAGCACTCTCTGGACTAAGATTTTTAATTTTTTTATTTGACACCACTAAATGTATTACGTGATATCAGAAAGATGGGAAATTAAAGAATAATTAATTTAAAAAATTGATTCTGGATAGCAGAGTTGTCGAGACGCATCTCCCTGGGGACGGGTGAGGGGGGTCCCAGCACACTGTTCAGTGCCTCCTCTTGATAGTCCAGTCTTCCATTCAACAAGACTTCCAAGTGGCCCCAACCACAGCCTGTGGAACATTGCTGTTTATTGCATGTTTTACTCTGTACGGAGATTCTGTTTTTTTCTTGGGATGGAGAAAATTGCTTATATTTCTTTATTGGTTAGTTTTAATACAATGTTTTTACAGGTTCCAGAGAGTTGTTTACATAACTCATTAATATTCAATAAGGCACATTCAGATTTTATTCTAACTCTTGTAAACCATAGGAAGACATCTCTAATTCTGAAATTTTAGACATTGAGAAAAGGAGAGCAGGAGAAATATTTTTGGACAGGAAGTACTTTTCTGGAAATCATGAAATCTTACTGACAGACTACTCCTTTTTTTGTTAACAAATTAGTAACAATCAAACAGGGGGAATTTGGTTCCTAGTCATTAAATCCTTAATCAAGTAATGAAACAAAATGGTAAATTTATTATTAAACAGAAATTTGTTGTGATTTCTACATTTCTTCCTTGGAGGGAAAATTCTACTCAGGGATAAAGAAACCTCAAGCAGAATCTGTATGTGAACCAAGGGTATACAGAAATATCTATCTTTGGTTAAAAGAAGAATGACCACCAGATTGTATTACCCTTTCAGGCAAACGTATAATGATGCTAGTGGCCAGTTGTTAGTAAGAAATGAACGTGATTCAAGCTGTTTTTCCAGTTTTCCTTTGTATAAAGCTACTTGCCTTATATAAGGATCAACTTCCCCATCATCAACTCTGAGTGTGTTTGGATAGTTGAAGAAATAGATTTTTTTTTAATTTGGTAATTTGTGCAATGTCTGTCAAACCTGTATTATCATGGGATTCTTCTGAGACTTATATTAAAAATCATCCGAAGACTTTAAGTCTGGGCTGGTGCCCAGGATTCAGAATCTTAAAAATAAACAAACAAACAAACAAGCCAAAAAACCTTCTAGGTGTGTCTTATGGTCATAGGCATTTGAAAAACCTAATGTTAAAAAAAAAATTCACATATGGTGTAGTTGGAGCTGGCACAGCACATAGGCTGGACACCTTTGCCACCACCCGGCCCATCGTGCAGAGCCTTTGGGTGGGCTTTGCTGATAGAAATCAGGGTCTGCTTTTCATGCACTCAGCTCTTTCCTCCTTTCTGGAAAATTCTCACATGTTTCGGTATCTCGCTTAGATATGTCTGACAGAATCCTAAAGTCATCGCCCTTGAGTTCTGAGCTTAAAGTTTCCTTTAACCTCTTTGGCAAGAATGTAAGTTAGGGCATTGTTGGGACTTAGTTGCTTGGGAGTCGCTGGCCTGAGTTTGAATTCGAGTTCCTCCGGCTGCATGAACTTGGCTAACTCCTTTATCCTCCCACATTTCTGCTTGCTCACCCATCAATTATGTACTTATTATTAATAGGTGATGTTTATTAAACTCTATTATAAATCAGAAACTTTTCAGTTCTTCACATGAGTTATTTCTCTTATTCTTTGAATAGTACTGTAAGATAAATACAATTTCCTGCTAATATCCTCATGTGTTACTGAGTAAATTGAGACACAGAAACATAAAGAATTTGCCTAAGATCTCACCACTAAGACGTGATAATTAATGCCTATTAAAAAGGTCATTGGAAGAAAAGATTACAAATCATTTCTGGTTGCTTATATATCTTTCTAATTTTTTCACAAATTCTGAAGGATAGCTAGAATTATTCATATTTGATTTGTCTAATTTAATTAATTGGATTATTAGGATACACAGAATGTGTAGTCTTACGGAAGTGATCCTGAACTATTATCAGTGAATCTCAGAGAACAAACATGTTTTGTCAATGAAAACAAGCAGTAGATTTAAGGGCAGATTCTCTGAAGAAGCATTTGACTCAATGACTGAAATGGAAATGGTGTCTAGAAAAGCATCCCTGGCTCTTCTATTTTTTAAAACATTTTAATATTAGTATATTTTCTAATTAGTGTATTATAGATTGACAACAATATGGCTGCATGACAATTACTGGACACAAAGAGAGACCTTTTTTACACGCCTGAGTGGCCACCTGGATTGGGATAATATTGGCCTGGACGGAGATAGCGCCCTATGACTTCAGCTCAGAGAGCTACATAAATGAACTTGACCAAAGTGGTTTAAGAAATCCCTCAATAAGGCCCATTACCCGGAAATAGCAGCATAACTTAGTCAAAAGACAAGAAAATCTCACTTACTTTGAACCTCCACAGCCCTCCAATATCTTCGGTCCTCTCAAAGCAAGTGGGCTCAAGTCCCTCATCCACACAGCACTTCAGAGAGATCAGGCCACTGACCCCAGCTCCTATTACTGCCACCTTCTTTGCCATCATCTCTTGCCAAGGGTTTGATCAATCGATACTTCCTAACTGGGATCAACGCAAGAGAATCCTCAGGTCGTGGTCAGATAATGGGCAGCAATTTAATAAGCAGCAGTCATTGAATAAAACGCCTCCTGAGTCACATCCCAGTCTCCTCCTCCGCGTAAGAGAAGCTGAACTGCCTGAAGGACTTTGCTGCAAACCTGTGTACAAAGCCATGTCTGTGTTTCACATTTAAAAGCAACCCATTTAATAAAGCCCGACTATTCTAACACAGCACCAAGAAAGGGAGCCAACTCTAGGGTGGTGTTCTTCAGGTTTTTCTTTTCCGTCTTTGCCCCAGCTATCATCTTACCTTTCCTTTTGGCTTTCAGGACTGTCCCTTCCACAGGGTAGTGTTCTCTGTTGGTTGTGTGCTAGGAGGCAGCCAGAAGCATTTGTAAGAGCTGGAGGAGGCTGCAGAAGTGGGAGGAGCTTTTCACCCCTCCTTCTGCCAGCTGAGACACCAAGGACTTTGTTAGAATCTGGAAACTAAGCACAGGGCTCAGGTTTTGAGGTGAGGAGTGATGAAGGAATGTCATTACGATAATGTTATATATATATGCACATAGCCTACAGATGGTTCAAAATCCTTCTTAAAATGGATGCAATAAATGCTCCTTAGCAAATTATTAAATATGGATAAATATAGAGAAGTTGAAATACCCCTAATCTTACTCTCCAGAGATAATAAAAAAGACAATTTACATTTTGGCATGTCTTTCCTCCTGCTTATATATACATACAGATAGACAAACAAAAATGAAATCACTCTAATTTCCAACTTACTTTTTCACTTTCCATTGTATTAATAACTATATCTATAGCAGCATTTTTAATGGTTATGTGAATTCCATTGACTTAATGGTTTACTCATCCATTTAACAAGTAGTACTTTCTGTGTACTAGGAATTGTTTCTGGCATACCATTGTGCCCAGCTGAACAAGACTGACTGAATCTCTTACCTCGTGGGATTCACGTCTTCTTCTGGCTTGTCTTTCCTAGATATGGGGACTTCTGGGTCCTCATATACTGTTGTCACCTGTTCACAGATACTTACCCTACCCAGAATTAAGTATTATGTTGGTTCTTCTGCCTTAGATGAACCTAGTGGGACTTCTGAGAGATCCATTGCCCACTTTTTGTCTTAATAGAGAAATGGATAAGTTGCATTTTCTTACAGTCTGATTTATTAGTATTAATGTTTATTAGACAACTAAATCAGGAGACTATAAAACCCTAGTACACTATGAATATAGCCTAAGTGATGATGGTAAAGGTCTTTCTATCCCAACATAACTAGGCCAGTCTAGAAGGACTCTAAAAATGTTTTACATAAATTCATTCAGCAAATAGGCATTAAATACTTCCTAAGTGCCAGACACTCTCTAAGTGCTCCACATATAACAATGAACAAAAGAGACAAAACCTCCTGCTTTGTGGACCTTGGTTTCTAGTGGAAGGAGTCAGACAACCAACAAGTAAAATGAAATGAGCAGTATGTGGTGATGAGAGCTATGGAGGAAAATAAAACAGAGATAGGAGCTCTGGGGTTCAGGCGTGCAGGGTGGATTTACAAGGTTACATAAGTTGTGCAGGAAGCACCCTTTCCCCTCCAACTGCCAAACTGAATTTGGTTTGAAGAAAGGCTTTCTTTAACAAATAGAACAGGTCTGCAGTAAGAGCAATAAATTAAACACAGGTGATCATCAGTGGCTAAGAAATAAAAGAACTAAACCAATTTCTCATTTGAAAAGAAAACAAAATTTAAGCTGCTTCATTGACAGTGTGTCACAGATTTTGTAAGTAGCTTGTAAAGAATTCTTTCTTTATATCTTCACTATCCCTTCTTTGGTTGGTTATGTCAATGGAAGACCTACTAGTAATAATTATATCTTATTATCATACAAAGCAAAGGAAACACCTGGATTTGCTGGCAATTTGTTTTTAATTGACTAAACCCTGATTATCCTCCAGATATAAATAACGTAGAGATACTGATGTTCTTTTGTTTGTTTGTTTTGTTTTGTTTTTGTTTTTGACAGGCAGAGTGGACAGTGAGAGAGAGAGAGAAAGGTCTTCCTTTACTGTTGGTTCACCCTCCAATGGCCGCTGCGGCCGGCGTGCTGCTGCCAGCACACCGTGCTGATCCGCAGGCAGGAGCCAGGTGCTTCTCCTAGTCTCCCATGGGGTGCAGGGCCCAAGCACTCGGACCATCCTCCACTGCACACCCGGGCCATAGCAGAGAGCTGGCCTGGAAGAGGGGCAACTGGGACAGAATCTGGTGCTCCAACCGGAACTAGAATCCCGTGTGCCGGCGGCACAGGTGGAAGATTAGCCTATTGAGCCACAGAGCCATCCCTGATGTTCTTTTGTGCCAAACTAAACACACGAGTGTGTTCTAAGAAGCATAAATCAACTGAAGAGCTGGCATTTTCTTGGTACCATACAGGTCGGGTAGTTAGTTCTTCACAGCACTGGCTGGCAAATGGCATTTTTGGTATTTTGGTACATTGGCATACCAATGTCCTAGTTGGCAATTGGTCTAGGCATGTCAAATACCAAAAAACTTCCTTGGGAAATGGGTATATCCATATATGAGCCATAGAGCACCTGGCCAATTTTCTCTTAGTTGACACTTAGGTTCTTTCTGAGGTTTTGCTATGGTGAAAATGGTGTACACTTTATGCACATCTCTTCACATTTGTCTAATCATTTTCTCATGATAAATACCTAACCCAAGAGTTGCACAGTCAAGTGTTTGCAGAGTTTCAAGTTGACAGTGCTCCTCAAATTTTAATTGCATATGAAACACTTGGAGATCTTGTTAAAATGCAGACAGGGATTTGAGTTGTGGGGTGGGCCTGTGATTCTTGATCGCTACAAGCTTCCAGGTAATTCTAGGTGTGTCTTTAGACTGCATTCTGAACTGCACGTTTCTAATGTGTGTTGCCAAGAAGCCTTCCAGGAAGCAGGTTCATTTTAAAAGCATTTTATGTTTAGAAAGTGTTTCAGATTATGAAAACACTGTCACATATGTAATTCATTTTTCTAGTTCAGGATGGTAGGCTTACCACCCATCCCGATTTTATAGATGTGGAAACAAGTTCAGTCTAGTTACTAGGGAGTTCAAGAATAACCACGATGATAATGAGCTTTTAAAATTCTTGTCACTTAAGGAGATAGTGATGAAAGTTCTGATTTTAGCCTTGAGGACATATGGTAAAAAGTTCATAATAATGAACATTAAGAAGGCTGTCATAAGGAAGATGTTTGAGTAGAAACCAAATTCTTAGGACCCAATGTGTGAATGTTAAAGAAAAACTTAATATTCCTAAAATAAGAAAGAACTTTCTAGTCCATAATGCTGTACAAGTAAAGAATGAAGAATGTTGTAAGGTAGTGGATTTCATGTCACTGTAAACTTCCAAACAGAAGTTAGTTGTCCACTTGGTAGTGGATGATAGAGGGGTCCATGCGCTTCTGAAGTAAAGTTGTTACCAACGGTGTGGGGTCTGAGACCTGACACCCTGTGATTATCAACTAAAGTTCTAAGAAAAAAAGGTGCTCAGAAGCCTTTAGATTGGGTTTGAGAAGAACTTGATTCCTGTAGTGCAGGAGAGGAGTTCTGAACCACATTACAGAACCATTCCTGGAAGAGTCCAAGTGCTCTTCATTGTGCATACTCCCGTGAGAGCAATGTATCTCTTCCTACTGCATTTTAAATTCTCTATTGCATATGTCAACAGAAAACTTCTTGGAACCATGTTACATTCTCCAAGGAGCAAAGATCCAGGAGGACAATTTCTCTCGATTGCTTTAGATCTTAAACGGCAAGCCCAGTTAGTCTTCTCAGCCCTTCACTGTGACTTGAGCTTTTCCTGCCTGGGTGAACTCAATGATAGATCCTGTGTGACGTATCCAATCCCATAAGTTCTGTGTGCCCTAAATTTTCTGGAGCTGTTCTCTTGCAAAATAATCCCAAGGAGCTTCTATATCAAGAGCATGAACTGAGCAAGCACATTTATTTCCTCTTTCAAGATCTGACTGACATGGTAAGAAAGTTATACGAAAGAAGTAAACCCCTGACAGGATGGAGAATGGGGAATGTTATGTGGGTCGAATTTTTAAAAAATGATTTCCTTATATATAATTTGTATACAGTACAACTTGCTCATTTAAAATGTAAGACCCATTGGTTTGTAGCAGATTGAGTTGTGCACTATCACAACAGTTAATTTTAGAACATTTTCACCACTCCCCAGAGCTCCTGTGTCGATCAGCAGTCACTTTTCACTTCCCTCCAATATCCCTACTCTGTAGACAACCACTAATTTACATCCCATCTTTATAAACTTATCTATTCCAAAAAATTCATGAGTGCATCATATTATGATTTTTTCTCATTTTTTTTATGATTAGCTTCCTTTACTTAATAGAATAATTTTTAAGGTTCACACATATTATAAAATATATCAGTATTTCATTCTTTTTATTATTAAGTAATATTCCATTTTATGAATATTGCATTTTAGACTTTTGGGTTGTTTCTACTTTTTGAATATCACGATATCAGGCATACATAAATTTTGGGGATGTATTTTTCATTTTTCTTGGATATACATACCTTGGAGTGAAATTGCTAGGTTATATGATAACTCTGTGCCTATCACTTTGAAGAACTGCAAAAGTATTCCCAAATAAATTGAAACATTTTATATTATTACCAGAAATGTACGAATATCCTCATTTCTCTGTACCCTCTCCAGTACTTGTCATTGTCTTTTTGGTTATGATTTTCCTATTAGATGTGAAGTAGTATCTTGATTTAGATTTGTATTTTTTTATTTGTATTTTTAAAGAGAATTTTCATTTCTCATTATCTTTTAACATACTTGTTAGCTATTTAAGATTTTTCATTTATATATAATTTGAAACAAAGATAGAGAATCTCCCAAGTACTAGTTCACTGTACAAATTTTACAACAGCCAGAGCTGGGAAAGGCTGAAACCAGCAGCTGGGAACTTGGTTTGGGTTTCCCAAGTGGGTGACAGGGACCTAAATACTTGAACTGGCACCTGCTGCCTTGTAAAGTGTGCATGAACAGCATGCTGGAACTGTGAGTAGAGCTGGGACTGAAAACAGGCACAATGAAGTGGGATAGAATATCTGGAGTGTCTTCACTGCTACAGAAGACTCTTATCCTCCTGTGGCCATTTGTATATCTTCCTTGCAGGAATGGCCATGCAGATCTGTTGCCCTTTTTTCCTTTGTTATAATGAATCATCAGTTCTTTATATATTCTAGATACAAATCCTTTACCAAAATATTTTCTCCCATTCTGGAGTTGTATTTAAATTTGGCAGTGTCTTTTGAAACATACGTTTTAATTTTTAATTTGTCTTTTTTTTTGTACTTTCAGCATTGTATCTTATAAGTTTGGGTCTACTTTGAACTAGATTTTGGTAGAATTTCTGAAAAATAGAATTTTCATAGAATAATCTTGACTAGGCAGATGTGATGGCCCAGAAGAGGTGGGAGAAGCCTGGAGCAGAGATTCATGGAATTTATACCATAGAGGTAGAGAAAAGCTATACAAACACACCATGTATGTGGTACTCATTATTTGTCAAGAACTGTCTAAATTTTATCTAGGTTAACTCACTTGATTGCAATTGCAATCCTATGAGAAAATGAATTTTTTAGCTGTAGTTTTTGAGCAACAAAGTTGACACACAGCAGAATTACATAAAATGCTGAAAATCTCACCAAAAGGGGATTTTAAGCCAAGGTATTAACTTCATAGGATATCCTTTTATTCATGGAATCATCAGACAAACTTAGAGGTGGTAGGTGTGTGGAGACTCACCTGTTGTGTGACATTAATTAAGGTAATTAATTAGATGAGAGTCTCTGTAACAGGGTTGCTGGTTCATCGTTCTTCATGCTTCTAAGCACGGAAATCAGGAGCAGCAGTGTTTGCTCCAGGATTAGTTTTAATTAACAGAGTAAAATTCAAAGTCCTTAGAATGGTATGTTCATTTTCATAGTGCACCACCTCCCTGCTCTTTGTAGACTTCATTCCTATATGGCTTTGCCATTTCCTCAAATTTAGCAATTTTCAAACAGCTCCACAACTGCTTCATTAAAAATGCAGTTTGACAATTTTGGTCTTAAATGCAAACAGGTTAATATTTTCATTATTCTGTAAATCTACCATTTTAGCAGTTATGTTTTGTCTCTCTTGTTCTGTGCTCTTTTTCTTTGGTACCTGCTTTGGATTATAAAATATTTCTTCTCCTTCATCAGTTTGTTTAATTTTTTTCTTTCTTTTAGGGTGATTACAATATGCACACTTGTCTTTTTGAAGTATGAAGATATATTTTTATTTTTACCACTCACAACATAATGAGAGGTCTACATAACACTTTGAATTCTTTCATTACCTTATACTTTTTGTGGTGCCAGTGTCTTGGATATTTAATTCTTTTTGAATTTAACCCTTCAAAAGACATTTTTGTTGTTTCCTCATACAGTCACATTCTTTTAAATTTACATACAATTTTACTCTCCATTCTTCAATATTTTTGTGTTCTCATATAGGATTATTTTCATTTGTCCATAGAGCAGTCATATTTCCTTTAGTGTGGGTCTTATGATGATTAGCTTAGTTTTTTAAAAAATATGAATTAATTTACCTTTTTTGGAGGCTATTTTCTTTCTTTTCTTTTTTTTTTTTTACAGGCAGAGTGGACAGTGAGAGAGAGAGACAGAGAGAAAGGTCTTCCTTTGCCGTTGGTTCACCCTCCAATGGCCGCTGTGGCCGGTGCACTGCGCTGATCCGCAGGCAGGAGCCAGGTGCTTCTCTGGTCTCCCATGGGGTGCAGGGCCCAAGCACTTGGGCCATCCTCCACTGCACTCCCTGGCCACAGCAGAGAGCTGGTCTAGAAGAGGGGCAACTCGGACAGAATCTGGCTCCCTGACCGGGACTAGAACCCAGTGTGCTGGCTCTGCAAGGCGGAGGATTAGCCTGTTGAGCTGCGGCACCAGCCTGGAGACTATTTTCAAGATTCAGAACTCTGCATTGGCAGTACTTTTCCCACAGCCCTTCAATGATGTTATTCCATTGCTTTCTGTCCTCAATCATTTCATCCAAAAAGTCACCTGCCGGTCTTTCTGTTGTTGTTTGAAAGTAGCTGTCTTTATTATTATTATTATTATCTCCCACATTTCTTAAAATATTCCCCAGCACTTGGTTTCCATTAGTTTTACCACTAAGTGCACAGGTTATTTTCCTGGAGTGGTCTGGAAGGTACTTAGGTCTAACCGGACAGACTAAGAGTCCTTCATGAGTCACAGTTAATGGCCTGGAATATTTGCCAGCTCCACATTCCTTGAACTTCAGTTTTTTGCCTCCTAGCTCCTTGGGATTTTCCAAAGTCCAATCTCTCATCTTCTTTCTAAGTGACTTATGTCTCAAACAGATAGTAAAGCTGAGTGTTCATCCTCATCGGGCTTTTGTTCTTTTCAGAATTTTTATTCTTGTTGCCTTTATCATTCTTAGATATTTCAAGAAAGAATATATTTTTAGAAAAAGTGATAATGTTTAATCTAGTCTTTATAATCATTGTTAGTGGAAAGCCTACTAAATACCAAGCTAGCCAGCATAGCTAGATTTTAATTAATTATCAGCTATTTCTGAAGAGTTTCTCTCTTTATTATGTCCAGAAAAGTTGTTCATTTTCTTCTGCTCTGGTCTCGTAATCTTGCCAACATTTTATTTCTGAATGAATTTTTAATAACATCTATTTCAACAGCTTTTCTTTATTGCTGAACTATGTGTATATCTTTACTTCAAGACAGCTCCTCTCTAAGTCCCTATTGCAAATAAAGATGTTACCTTATTTTTTTAAAAATGTAGGGACCAGGGGCCAGCACTGTGGCACAGTAAGTTGATATTCCGCCTGTGGTGCTGGCATCCCATATTGGCGCTAGTTTGAGTCCTGGCTGCTCCTCTTCTGGTCCAGCTGTCTGCTGTAGCCTGGGAAAGCAGTGGAGGATGGCCCAGGTGCTTGGGCCCCTGCACCCACATGGGAGACCGGGAAGAGGCACCTGACTTCCAGCTTTGGATGGGTGCAGTTCTGGACATTGCAGCCATTTGGAGATTGAACCAATAAAGGGAGGACCTTTCTCTCTGTCTCTCTTTCTCACTGTCTGTAACTCTACCTCCCAAATGAATAAATAAAATCTTTAAAAAATATGTAGGGACCAGCATTGTAGTACAGTGGGTTAAGCTGCCTCATGCAAAGCAAGTATCCTATATGAGTGCAAGTTTGAGTCCTAACTGCTTCATTTCTGATCCAGATCCCTGCTGATGTCCTGGGGAAAGCAGCAGAAGATGGCCCAATCCCTGCACCCATGTGGGAGACCAGGAAGTAGTTACTGGTTCCTGGCTTTGGCCTTATCTGGTCCTGGCCATTTTGGCCATTTGGGAGTAAGCAAGGACATGGAGGATTGAGATTCTCTCTCTCTCTCTCTCTCTCTCTTTCTTTCTCTCACTCTCTCTCTCTCTCCCCCTTTACCTCTCTCCCTCCCTCTCTACTCTGCCTTTCAAATAAATAAATCTTTACAAATTATATTGGCGGCATCAGCCATTGCCACCATTTGGGGGGTGAACCAATGGAAGGAAGACCTTTCTCTCTGTCTCTCTCTCTCACTGTCTAACTCTGCCTGTCAAAAACAAACAAAACAACAACAAAAAATTATATATTAAAATGCTAGGTATACAGAAGGTATTATAAAATTCCTTATCTAATCAAATCCTGTCAAACCCTTGCCAGCAAGGGTCCAACGGAGTCACGACATGACAGCTATTGATCGGTTCTCAAGGAACTTTATTTTTAGTGACAGCAGAAGGAAAGGAGAAAAAAAAAAAAAGAATAAAGAGGAGCAGCTGAGAGAAAGAAGGAGAAAACAGAAGAAGCTGCCCCACTTCCCACCTCTATCCTGGTCTCTTATCATCCTCGGTCCCCTAGGGCGAGCAGTCCATCAATCAGATCAAAGGGCATGCATATCCTCAGGTCAGGGTGTATCTCTTGCAAGTCTTGTGGTCAGAACTTCCTTGACTTTGTTTTGCTCAGCAAGTTAAGGCAGATTGCAATGAGGAGGTTCCCACAAGTGGCTGGCCTGTGGTTCCCCACAAATCCCTTTTTGAATTGATCCCTGATTTTATTAATTTCTCTTTATATTTCCACCAAAGGTAACTAATCTTTTTAATTATTTCTTTTTCACATATTTTTTGTATTTGTGCTGCATATGTATGAATAAAAATATTCTTATATAATAAAATATATCATAATATCCACATTCTTGCTTTTAGCAACGTTATCTTTATGAGAGCTATGTTTTATTATTTGTGCAAACTTGTTTCATTTATTTGCATTATGTGTAATAACTCCCTTATATAATATGCTATCATTTATGTAGTTTTCCCCTTTGATATTTAGATCATTTCTACTTTTTCTAATACTTTACTTGTGCACCTGCTCAAGAGTTTCTTCAGAATACATACCTAGCTGTGGAATGCCTGTTTTAGGACATGAATGCTTTCAGATTTACTGGATGGCAATTAATTGTTCCTCAAAATGTTGTACCCACTTATGCTCCCAGAACAGGGAAGGATTCTACTACTCCTCATTCTAGCTGGAACTTGGTATTGTTAGATTTTTATTTATTTACTTTTGCTGATGTTAAGATGTGAAATAATATTCCATTGTGATTTTAAGTTTTATTTCCTTAGACAATACTATGAATTAACAAAATCTTGGGGATAATAGTTCAATACAGAGAGAAGCTTACAGTTGATACTGGAATTAGCTTCTCTTGTTGATCTCAGAGTCCCTCACCAGGTCAACATTTTGTTTGGGTTTTAGCTAGAATTTAGCACCTAGTACATACAGGGATTTCTGCTAGCAAGATAAAAATAGCTAGATTATGTATTCTAATAATTTATTGCCTAAATGAATAATATATTCAAGCACACACAAAAAAAAAACAAAAAAAAATCTTGAGCTGAATACAGTGATAACTGTATAACAACCCATCTCCCAGGACCCCCTCATCAAATGAAAATTAGAAAAAAAAAGTTATTTCTAAAATAAAATATGCCTTTAAAGTAACATCAAGATAGAGAATGCCAACACTTCAGAATAATTCAGTAGTGTGGTTGTCACATTCCATATCAGATGCCTTTGAGTCAAGCCTCTGGTTTTATTCCATCTTCCTGCTAATGTACACACCCTGAGAGGTAGAAGTTAATGGCTCAAGTATGTGAGTCCCTGCCACCTATGTGGTAGATTTGTATTAAGTTTCAGGATCCTGGCTTTGGCCAAACCCCCTGCTCTACTGTTAATGGTATTTAGGGATTGAACTAGCAGAATGGAAAATTTGTCTCTGTTCTGGTTAGTTTCTTTGTTTTGTCTGTCTCTTCTCTCACTTTGCTTTTAAAAAATGTAAAAATATATTGTGATGTATAGGCTAGCCTTGGCCTGTGGCACTGGCATCCCATATGGTTATAGGTTGGAGTACCTGCTGCTCCTCTTCCAATCCAGCTCTCTGCTATGGCCTGAAAAGCAGTAGAAGATGGCCCAAGTGCTTGGGCCCCTGTACCTGTGTGGGAGACCTAGAAGAAGCTGCTGGCTCCTGGCTTCAGATTAGCTGAGCTCTGGCTGTTGTAGTCATTTGAGGAATGAAACAGTGGAACCTCTCTCTCTCTCTCCCTCTCTCTGCCCATAACTCTTCCTCTCAAATAAATAAATAAATCTTAAAAGATATATAGTAAGACAAAAGTCTCCAAATCATGATGTGTGATCTCTTACTCTGCCATTCCTTCCCTCTTAGTCACAAGACTTCATAGAGTGAGACCAAGAAAAGACACACAGAAGAAAAATGGGGGCACTTAGTGAAGGTATCCAATGAAGAAATGAACAACTAATAGATTGATTAAGCCCACCACACAGTAGAAAGTTAGGGCAGGCACCTAGGCAGATCAGAGCACAGAGAAATATTCGTGATTTTAAGGACCAGACATTATTGAAAAGGATCTTTGTAATATAAAGAATTGTATTTTAAAAGAATAGAATACATTCACAGAGAGGGTCTTTGAAAGCATAGGCTTAGGAGAGAAAATAGCAGAAGGAAGGGAAGCCATTTGCAAATTGGCAGTGAAAAGAAAACAAAAAATTTAGGATTCAAAAAGAAGACAGAGAATCATAAAAATGTAGTTGCAACACTTTCTTTATTAAAACAAAAAGAAAGTTGTTAAATACTTGAACTTTTTTATTCTTTTAGCAGAGGGCACCATTAAATGAAGAATCTGGTAAAATACTCCAATATCGTAAAAATACAAAAGATGAAGGCAAATTGTGTCTAGAGAATTAGATAGATAAAAGAAAAGAAAGGAGAGAGTAAAGAAGGGAGAAGCAAGTTAGGCCTATACTCTTGGGAATCTTGTGAACAGATACACAAGTAAACGATACAAGAATGTTTATGGCAGTATTGTCTGTATTAGAAAAAAATGGAAATAATCTAAATATTCACCTAAGGGGAATAAATGAATTATGCTATATTTATACAAAGAATTTTTCCATATGATGAAAACAAATGAAATAAAATTATTTGAATTAGAAAGCATAGATCTTGGGGCCGGTGCAATGGCATAGTGGGTAAAGTCGCTGCCTGCAGTGCAGGCATCCCATATGGTGCCAATTAGAGTCCTGGCTGTTCCACTTCCAATCCAGCTCTCTGCTATGGCTTGGGAAAGCAGTAGAAGATGGCTCTCTGCACCCACATGGCAGACTTGAGAGAAGCTCCTGGCTCCTGGCTTTGGATTGGCCCAGCTCTGGCCGTTGGGGCCATTTAGGGAGTGAATCAGTGAATAGAAGACTTCTCTCTCTTCCTCTGCCTTTCTGTAAATCTGCCTTTTGAATAAATAAATAAATAAATCTTAAAAAAAAAGGTCTCATAAATACAATACTGAGTCAAACAGCAAGTAGTACTTAGTAATGAAGAGACTGGTCCTTCTAGTTTTGAGTTTATGTTATGATTTGAATTTAAGCCAAAGAAACAGTCTAATATTTGCTTTTTTTTTTTTTTTAAACCTGACAGGTAGAGTTAGACAGTGAGAGAGAGAGAAAGAGAGAAAGGTCTTCCTTCCATTGGTTCACCCCCGAAATGGCCGCTACAGCTGGCACACTGCGCCATTCTGAAGCCAGGAGCCAGAAGCTTCCTCCTGGTCTCCCATGTGAGTGCAGGGGCCCAAGCACTTGGGCCATCCTCCACTGCCTTCTCGGGCCACAGCAGAGAGCTGGACTGGAAGAGGAGCAACCGGGACTAGAACCTGGCACCCATATGGGATGCCAGCGCTGCAGGCGGAGGATTAACCAAGTGAGCCATGGCGCTATTATTTACTTTTAGGGTACTAGTGTATATTAGTGTGATGTTTAAATAATGATTTATTTCTAAATACATGTAATGCAATTAGTTTCAATTATGGCAAGAATCTTGGATGACATTTTCTTAGGAAAGTAATTATTTATAATCATTATAAATCTTCTTTTTGTGGATTTTGTGTATAATAGTTCCTGGTTGCCATTTGCTTTCTTAGATAGGCTTAGCATTTCCCACAGAAATAGTGTTCACTTCATTCATTTGCCTTTCGAACTAAAAAGCAGAATTCATAGCGAGTATATGGGTAAAAAGGGCGTGATTATTTTCTTTTCATCATACAGGGTCATGACTAATCCCTCCCCCAGATCCCCAAGGTAATACACATTTATTTGATCATGGTTTTATGTGACACAGGGGCCTTCACATTTGTAAAGGCTTAATGTGAACTGCCCATTTCCGTGCTTAGGTTTGATGAAGCCTGTATAACAATGCAGAAATATGACTGGACAAAAAAAGTGTCCATTATGGACTTAGGTAGTGCTCAACAGGTCTGTTCAATTCTTCTTGGTCTCTCTGTGTAGCATTCTTCCCTTTCAGGAATGGGGCAGAAACTTTTCTGGAGTTTAGGTCTTATGACCTTACTTTTAAACAAGGTAAGTCAGAGAATTCTGTTATGGCCAACATTTATCCAGAAGGGTAGGTATTTTTTTTAATATGTATTTACTTATTTTGAAAGTTAGAGCTACAAAAAGAGAGGGAGAGACAAAGAGAGAGACATCTTCCATCCACTGCTTCACTTTCCCAAATGGCCGTAAAAGCCAGGGCTGGAGCAAACCAAAGCCAGGACCGGGAGTCTCCCACATGGGTGACAAGGGTGCAGACCGTTGGGTCTTGGACCTTGGGCCATCCTTTGCTGCTTTTCCCAGGACGTTAGCAGGGAGCTGGATAAGAAATAGAGCAGCTGGGACTCGAACCTGCAACCATTTGGGGTGCCAGTGTTGCAAGCAGCAGCTGTACCTGGTGCACTACAATGCTGGCTTCTAGAATCACATTTTCAAGGATTTAGAGGAAAAGGAGTTCTAGTCTCTATGACGAGTCTTGGGGAAGATGAAGTCTTGTTTTTATAATTTGATTTGGAGGAGAATGAGGCGTGAGAGAAAGGAAGAAGATCAGAGAGAATCTTTCCTTTGGATTCCGTTTTCTGAACCCCAACCCTAGCAAAATTAAACGTTGGCTCACACATTGTGCATTCTACGTGGGGATTTAGTGGGACTGAGGGAGGACTTGTTCTTCTTTTGTTAGTCCTCACTGTCAGTAAGTTCTTTATTACTTTAGGCAGGTCCTTCAAATCTCATCAACAACATATCTTCAATATGACTCATGTTTAAGGGAAAAAAAAACTTGAACCTTTCTGGCTTTTGTCTCTGAAGACACATCCAAAATTTGAATCCCATATTTTGTGTAGTTAAAAAGATAATTCTGATCTATTTAAAAATATTTATATACAAGAATAGCAGCTAGCTTTTATTCTTTAAGCATATTTTATGGGTAGAAGATTTTATTCATAGTAACAGGTAGAGGAAGGTGGTAAAACAGTCAATAGGCATAATGTCTCAGCAAGGGATTGTTTGAAAAAATGATGCAAGTGCGTATTTATGTAGTGAATGTTGAGTACATAGCATGTGCCAACTATTGCACATACTTCAACCACTGGACAAATTGTTTCCCAGTAAAGGTCTTTCAAGAACACGCTTCCAAAAGCAAATAATGGTTGATAAATAATCGTGGGAATGTGATTGCTTCTAGAGTGTATGAAGTGTCCTGTGTTGCAGTACAAACATTTATATTTTATGTCATATTTTGTTTGTAGAATTAAGTGTTCATGAAACATTCCTTTTTGAGTCTTCTAGTGAATGGTGAGAGGGAGAATAATTTTCTTTCTACACTTTGTGAGTTGTTTGTTGGGGATAGACTTCTGTCCCAGAAAACAGATTAACAAGAGAAAAGCAAATAGAAGTGTATGATCACATGAGGCTGGGCCCCTTGACAGTGCCTTGAATACAGATGCTAGATGCCATCAGGTCTTGGTCTCCTCCCATGGTCCCAGCCTCTGTTCTTTAGCTTAAAGTTTCCTTGTCCTGCTTTTGTGATTGCAATCAACATCTTATACTAAAATTAATTCTCTGACTTGAGGGAGTGGTGCACCTGGCACCACAAGGTTGCTAAATCACTAGAGTCATGAGCTCATTTATTTTTTCCTACAACTTCCCTATTTCCCCCTTAATATTCAGTCTTGTCTTAAGCTGTTTGTTTTCCAGGAATCCCAGGCCCTGACCAAAAACCAGCTACCATGTGCATGTCATCCCTGGACTGACTGGAACCTACTTTGTCTTCATCTGCAATTGCCTGAAGCACAGGATGTTGCTGACCAATCAAAAGAGTATCATGAAAACAGCAATGAAACCAGGAGCTTAGACATGAACTGAATTGACACCTCTCAGCCCCTACCTCAATCTCTAATAAGCTTTAACTCCTATGGATCCTAAGAATTAAGGATAGCTGCCCAGTTTCTTGCTCTGTACTTTGCAATAAACTCCTCCTTTCTTTCACCACTCTGGTGTTAGGCAAGTATCCAATTTTGAGGCTTCTATAGAACTCCTCCAACCAGTTTTGGGGTGCTATCTCTCATATATATACAGGAGCTATACAGGGGAAAAAGTGAATAGATCTCACTGGGTAAATGTCCTGGGTAAAGCCAGCGCCTGTAACGCCAGCACTGCTCCTGTCCTGGTTGCTCCACTACCAATCCAGCTCCCTGCTATGCCTGGGAAGGCAGTAGAGGATGACTCAAGTGCTTGGGCCCCTGTCCCCTACCTGGAAGACTTGAAGGAATCTCCTGGCTCCTGACTTTGGCTGAACCCAGCCCTGGCAGTTGCAGCCATCTGGGGGAGTGAAACATGAGTGGAAGATTTCTCTCTGTGGTTCTGGCTTTCCAATAAATAAATCTTTTTAAAAAAATGATTGCATCTCTAACATAGATATCAGAGATGGGATGTGGGGAGAAACTCAGGACAAGAAGGCTTGGAAACGCCTGGCAAACAACGAAGAGGCTTAATATGCATAATTATGAAGATGCTTTCTTCACTAATAAGATTTTCTAGTGACTTAACCTTATTCTATTACCTCTTGACAAGGGGAAATACCCTTGAAATCAAGATTTTCTTTATAGATGTAAATTTGTAAATTTGTTCTCAGAGCTTCTCCTGTGTCTGCCATCTCGCAAGATAATCAGCTCAAAATAATCTGTACATGAACGAGGCCTACTTGAAGGGGGATATTCTAGTCTCCTTCAGTCATATTGAAGTGGTACATACTGAACCTCATCAATATGTTATAAATATTTTAGAGCAATCACAGCTTATTGTGTGTAACATGTTTATTAAAAAAGAAATATTACCACAGAGAGATGAATGAAACAGTGAAGCCGATCAACAACAAGTTTTGTCACACTCAGATTTTTTTTTTTTGACAGGCAGAGTGGACAGTGAGAGAGAGAGACAGAGAGAAAGGTCTTCCTGTGGCGCCGGCCCACACTCAGATATTTAAAAGAATACAAAACCTATTAGTCCACATGTGGATACAGGTCTGGAATTTTAGTGTGTCCAAAGAAGAGATTAGGGGGAGGTTCCCAAATTTTAGAATAAAAACTAAACTCCTAACTTTAGCCTTTTTGGCTTTACATTTTAGATAAAACAAATTGATTGCCTGTTTTTTATTTTTTTTCTTTTGGAGCAACACCCTATAATATAAAGAAACAGAACAAAGCCGGCACCGTGGCTCAACAGGCTAATCCTCCGCCTATGGCGCCGGCACACCGGGTTCTAGTCCCGGTCGGGGCGCCGGATTCTGTCCCGGTTGCCCCTCTTCCAGGCCAGCTCTCTGCTGTGGCCCGGGAGTGCAGTGGAGGATGGCCAAGTGCTTGGGCCCTGCACCCCATGGGAGGCCAGGAGAAGCACCTAGCTCCTGGCTTCAGATCAGCACAGCGTGCTGGCCGCAGTGGCCATTAGAGGGTGAACCAATGGCAAAGGAAGATCTTTCTCTCTGTCTCTCTCTCTCACTGTCCACTCTGCCTGTCAAAAAAGAAAAAAAAAAAGAAAAAAGAAACAGAACAAATAAAAATCTGAAATTGTCTTACAAGCAGCCAGATGCTTCGCTGAGACTTACTGAAAAAATTGGTGTAAACCAGCCAGAACCATAGCAGGACAAATGACAGCACAGGTGTCACTGACTGCTGGATGATTTAGGAGCACGAATCTCCCCCTGCCAAGTGTGGGAAGGCCACCAGCCATTGGTGAGCACATGTTGTAGGAAGAGGCACGTAGCTGACTCATGCCTGTGCAGGACAAAGGACTCCCCTTTGCTAGTCAACCAATAAAGCCCCATGTCCCATCTCCTCTTCTCCCATAATGAACTCCCTTCTCCCAGAAATATTTTTGTAAAAGCTGTGTAGGGCAACAGATGTCACCATGCTCCTGGCTTCAGTATTTGGTTTTCCCATATGTTTGTGCAGACTCATCTTGATCTGGTAACACTTTCTACAGTCTCTTGCTAGATGTAGAATACTTCTTTGCTCTTTCTGTTGACTCTCAAGGTGACTCAATTTCCCCTTGACAGGACAAGCAGTTGTGACATATTGGGGAAGAAAAACATAGTTCTATTGGGAATCCCCAAGGTTTTCTAAGGAGGTTCCTTTGCTTGTTGACTAGGATGATAGACAGAAGAATGCAGGACTGGAGAAACCAGAATAACTAAACTTCTTAACAAGAAAAGAGAACAAAGTTTAGTAAATGATGGGGTTCAGGATATGCCACCTCAAAATATGAATCCTTAGCATTTGGGAAATTAGCACAAATAACAAAGTCTCTCTGACATTCCCCTCTCCTTCTCTTCTGAAGTAGACCATAAAAGAATTTTCTGATCTATTTCTCTAAAGGACACCATAACACCCTCCTCCCAGAGGTACGCTCCCTATGCCCAAGAGAAAGCAATATCCTTATCCTCAAAGCCAAGACACTGAACAAACAGGCCTCACTAAGTCATCCTGGCAAAGTTTCTTACCATTAAGTCATACTCTGTTCTCCAGTCAAATGTCTCTGCAAGTTTCCATTTCATCAAACTTAGTATAGAACACCCAGGTCTCTATGTTGCTTTGGATCTTCATTTCTGAAGGCTCCTGATCATGTAAAATCTCATTAGAGAAAACTCTTGTTAACCTGTCTTGTTAGAAGGAACTTAGCTTTGAACCTTGCCATGGGTAAGAAATCTGGTCTTTTCTACAGTGGGAAGAAGGTAGGGGAGGCAGTTTGTTTGGAACCAGAAGATAAAGTACCTAGAGGGAGAAGGACCAACAAGAATGTGGGGTGACAAATCATCCAAGAGAAACTTTGAAAAAAGCTGGAGGTCTAATGATTAGTTTTTAAATTAAGTTTTGCCTTATGGTGTCACATGGATTCCTTTGGTTTTCCACAGAAAAAGTATACATAATTTAACATTCTGTAGAATTTCCTATGTTTATAGGGAATGGCTGAGGCCTACTTTAAAGTAGGAATGGGAACATAGTTTGTCAATAGGGTTAATTTATATATTTTAAATTTAGTGTACACTAAGTTCAATTGTGTGTATGTATGTTTCTCTCTGAGTGTGTATGTGTGTTTGTGAGTGTGTGTGTATGTGTGTGTGTGTGTGTGGCAGAACCTCCCAGAAAAGCTGGCTCTGCTTGCCTGACATATAACAAGTCAATCACTGATATCAGGGTGTTGGAAAAAGGTAGGCATTTATTTTGCAATGAGCAGAGCAAAGAGCCAGGCAACTATGGCTCAACTCCTGAATTCCCTGAGGGATTAAGGATGATGAATTTTCTAGATTAGTTGGGGTTGAGCAGTGCATGGTCAGCTTGTGTGTGTCTCTGCCAGGTTCACAGTGCCTAAGCCTGTTCTTTGATGGGTTGGTGACAGGAGTCTGGTAGGTTCTTTCATGACGGCAAACTGGGCTCCAGTCCTCTGGGTTAGGCAGATTGGGTATTGCTTTATTTGATCTTGGCCCAGAGTACCCATGAAGCATGTCAGAATATAGTCTCGCTTGAGGATGTTAACTATAGAGATGATACGTGGATGTTGAGTGTTTGATATCTGGGGTCCTGTGAGACCAGACTGACCCCTGCACCACTTCCTTAATTTAGTGAGTTATTCTTTAACAAGGAATTGACTTGTAATGATCAAATGAAGACAGAAAATTCAAGCTGAGGGAGAGAAAGTGAGGCCTGATAAAGTCTACATCAAAAGCATTCAGGGTGGTAGCTGGTTTCTTGCACAGAGAAGCATGAAGAAAGAGAATGGATACCTTGTGGTTTGATCGTCCCTCTTCTGTTTCCACAGATGCCTTTATTTTTGCATCTAGTAATCTAATACCTACAAATAGCTAAAGAGAGAGAAACAGTAAAGATTATATGTAAGATTTTCAGCCTTGTGAACTATCATGTGCTATGACCAAGAGCTTTCTTGGTGCAGCCTGTTTGGAACCTGGTTTTAGAATTGGGCCTAGGATATTTGAAGCAGTGAAGTCTGTGGGTCTGTGCAGAGTAGGGTGAGGGAAGAAGACTAGACTTGGGAGGTAACAGATCTGAAAGTTGTGGCAGGCAGAGGGTGGTTCTAAATGTGACTTGGATATGCCAAGATCCGATCTAGG
This sequence comes from Sylvilagus floridanus, assembly GCA_949820135.1. NCBI lineage: Eukaryota > Metazoa > Chordata > Mammalia > Lagomorpha > Leporidae > Sylvilagus > Sylvilagus floridanus. Next base: position 130,991,056 of record OX463225.1, read on the forward strand.
AAAAGGCCTTTCTCTCGGGGTATGTGATTCAGGAGAGATGTGAAGACTCTGACCAGAAAAATGCCTTCTCCCTCTGTTGGTTGCACAAGTCCCACTCTTTGGGAATTAGCATTTCATCCACTTGAAGCTTTTAGTACTCAATGCTTCACATATTAGTTGTTAAATTCATGAATTCAGTTACTCTGGATAGAGGAATGTCAAATAAAATATAGAAACTGCATGGGATGTACTAAAATTTATTTAGTGCTTTTCTTTTTTTAAAGATTTATTTATATCCTTGGAAGTCAGAGTTACACAGAGAGAGGAGAGGCAGAGAGAGAGAGAGAGAGAGAGAGAGAGAGAGAGAGAGGTCTTCTATCTGCTGGTTCACTCCCCAATTGGCAGTAACAGCTGATGTTGTGCCGATCCAAAGCGAGGAGCTTCTTCCAGGTCTCCCACATGGGTGCAGGGGCCCAAGGACTTGGGCCATCTTCTACTGCTTTCCCAGGCCATAGCAGAGAGTTAGGTCAGAACTGGAGCAACCAAGACTCAAACCCGCACTCATATAGGATGCTGGCACCACAGGCAGAGGGTTAACCTACAGCACCACAGCACTGGCTCCAGATTTATTCATTCACTTATTTATTGAAAGCCAGTTTCCATGGGGAAGGGTAGGTGTGTGAGCCAAGTATGGGCAAAAGAAGTGTGATGACCAGGGTCTTTAGGAAAAGCAACTATGGAGAAGAAGTAAAGAACAGGAGTAATCCAAGGGGGTGGTGGCACAGATGTGTGTAGGATGATGAAGGGGATATGTAATGAAGGGAACAGCATAACTTGGCCTGAGAATCACTGTGTTATGAAATATTGAGTCTAACTTTTCCTAGAGGAAGCAACAGGTAAGAATTAGGAAGACAGGCCAGGTCTTGGAGGGCCTTGTTTGCTATTGAGGTTGAATTATTATCTAAGAGGTGATGAGAAGCCTTTGAAGGGAATTGAGAAGGGCTGCATTGTAGCCAAGCTTGCAGCAGCATTTAGGAGGATAGGGAGCGACTGGGCATTATCAAAACCTGTGGTCATTTAATTCGAGATCTCAGTATTTATCTGGGTGATCCATTATGACTCCCTCACATAAGTTACCTAAAGACTTTTATGATTCCATCGTTTTTATTAACAAGACCAGACCAAGTATCCTGCTACAATTGTCCAGGGAATATCTGCCCCAAGAGTTTTTACCCACAGGCTGAGCACTGTGGGTTTACTGTTTGCACATAGCCTTGATTTGACCTTTTGTTAGCTCATCTACTACTGTTTGTTCTGCTGAAGTGCATTCCAGCGAGTATGTGACTCAAAAACTACAGACCTCTCTGGCAGTTGCCCAGTAAATATTGTTATATAATACACACAACTCAGTCACCTGGGCACAGGGAGTGGTAGTATAGCACACAGCACTGAGTGTTGTTGAAAAAGCAGGAAAATGAGTCGCAGTTGAGGCTGGAATCCGTACACAAAACCTTTCATTTCTCTCACAAATTCACCAATCAAGCATCTCACATGTCCTTTCTTGATTGAATAGTAGCTTTCTTTAAAAACAATTAAAATCACATATGAAAACATGCTCATTGGAAAAATCAAACAACACAAAAATATACTGAAAAATAAGTAATAGTCCCTACGCTTCCAGCCTAATCCCAATCCCATCCTCAGAGATAAAGCCATCAATATGTGTAATTGTGTACAATTGGCATCTCTCTCTCTCTCTCTCTCTCTCTCTATATATATATATATATATATATATATACATGCATTCTTACATGAACCAGAAAGTATGCTAGGCATTTTATTTTAGTTATTTTTCATTAAATAGTATTTTGAAGAGAGTTCCATGTCAACAAATGCAGGTTGATCTCAAATTTTACTGCATATTAATTTATACTAGGGTAAGCTTGAGGTTTGTCAGTATTACAAATGAAACTGAAATGAATGTCTTTGTTTATGTATCTTTGAGCATTTATGCAAGAATTTTCTATAGGAAGATTCTTGGATGTAACCATTCCTTTATCAATGATCATGCGAGTAATTAAAACACTATTATTGAGTAGAGAGGCCACAAATATCAACCAAGAATAGATTGAGTTGAGAGATCTTAAAACTCCCTTTGAACTTTGAGAATGGTGATTGGAAATTGGAAAATGTAGTTTTCAAGGAAGGTAAGAGAAACATCCTGAACTGCAAGCCCTTACATTGAAGAATGCCTTCGCTGAATTTTATTTGAGCCATCCAGTGTTTAAATATCTTTCTAAAATGTAACTATTCAACATTAAAAATTCATAAAACAACAGATAAAAATATGAATACCAGCTTTCTCTAAAGAATATAGAGTATCTGGCTTTCCAAGGATTGAAAAATTCCTCGTGGAAGTAAAGAACATTTCCTGTATGTTTAATTTGCCAACAAAATGATTAACATGCAGTCTGTCTAGTTTACTCATTGATTGATCAGTCTAGTTCCTGAAGGCCTCTGGGTTTGCATGCCAGGGATGGGGTTAAAACCTTATGGAACTGAAGGCATATCTAGAATATGGGTCAGTCTTCATAGCTGCAAAATTAATTAGATGACTAGCAGGGTGGGGTGGTGAAGAATCTGTGACAAATTAAAAATGTTTCAAATACCTGAAGATGCCATTTCTAAGACAGAAGAGATTAACAAAGGTGAGTAGTAAGATTCTGGCTATCCTACATCCTTTATTACAAGATAAAGAAAGATAATCAGTGAAGCAATACCTTATTAAATCTAAGTAGAAGGCCAATGAGTGAGCCTAGGTCACTGCAATTCACCCTACAATGCAAATATTAAATATTTGTATGGGATTTTCAACTATCACTTTTGGGGCTTTAATTTTTCTCACTAGTATGTATTTTGACAATGTATCCAGATTTATCCTTTTTTTAAAGATTTATTTATTTATTTGAAATGCAGAGCTACAGAGAGGCAAAGGCAGAGAGAGAGCGAGAGAGAGCGAGCGAGAGCAAGAGCGAGCGAGTGATCTTCCACCCACTGATTCACTCCCCAAATGGCCACAATGGCTGGAGTTGAGCTTATCCAAAGCCAGGAGCCAGGAGCTTCTTCTGGTCTCCCAATAGGGTGCACAGGCCCAAGGATTTGGGCCATCTTCTATTGCTTTCCCAGGCCACAGCAGAGACCTGGATTGGAAGTGGTGCAGCTGGGATTCAAACCAGTGCCCATAGGGGATGCTGGCACTGCAGGCAGCAACTTTACCCACTGCACCACAGTGTTGGCCCCTATATTTATCTTTATTATCAAAGTTTTATATTACTAGATTGTAGTTTATCATTTTAAAGAGTTTGCTAGATATGGAGCCAGGTGTATGCCTTGTGATCTATAGGTATAGTTACCTAGTAAGTCTATTACTTAGTCTTGACTTTTTAATATTTTATTTATTTGAGGGGCAAAGAGAACATTCTCCCATGACCTGATTAACTTCCCAAATGTCTCCAATTGCTGGGACTGGCTGCCTCCCAGGATCTGTATTACCAGGGAGTCAGGTATTGAAGCAAGCTAAATGACCACACCTGACTGAGTCTCTAGGACAAGAACGTAAACAATCCCAGAGGCTTTCTTCTCCAGACTCACCCCTTTCCACTACCTCTCCCCTAATTAAATCTATAAAGGATTTTTCTCCATTCTTGCGAAGGTTTCCTGCCTTTTCTTATATCCCTCAGTGGGGAACCCTCCCTCTTCATCTGGTTTATGTTCACTCATCATCACCATACCAGAGAGACCACTTTTCTTTACACTCTGTCAACATTGCTTGTTTTCCTTTGATTTTTTCTAATCTAGCATGCAGAAGTAGCATGTTATTATTTGTATTTTGGAACAATTGAGTTTGAGATTTCAAAAACTGTGGTTCTGATTCATTTTATTTCCTCAGAGGATGTTTTCTTTTTTTATTTATTTCCTTGGCCATTTTCCTCCTGAGGACTTGGTGTTTTCCTGGACAATGTCTTCTGCTACATCTTTCTGTGTCTTCATTTACATTAGTAGCACATGAGTATACTTCATTTATATAAAAGTATCTTTATACTATATTTACAAATCTGATAGAGTAAGATTTTCTCCATTTTTCTTAGTCAATTTTTTAGACTCTTTCTTTTTGCTGCAGATGACAAGGTTTTAACATTTTTAATGGCTGGGTAGTATTCCATTTTGCATATATTTACCACATTTCTTCTCTTAGCACATCAGTGGGAGGAAATGTAGACTGTTTCCATTTCTTAACTACTATGGATATTGATGCAATACATGTGAGGGTGTCTTTTTAGCACTCCTAGGTATCTCTTTGACAGAATGATTTCATTTCTCTTGTATGTATACCTAGTGGTGGTATTGCTGGATACCATGATAGTTTTAGTGTTTGGAGGAAACTCCATACTATTTTCCACACGGCTGTACTAATTTAAATTCTCAGCAGCAGTTTGTGAGTGTTCTCTCTTCTCCACTGTTTTGACAATGGCCAATCTAACTGGAGTTAGGTGGTATCTCGTTGTAGTTTTGATTTGCATCTCCCTTGTGTTTAGTGAAGCTGACCATTTTTTAAATATGCCTGTTGGTCATTGTATGTTGTCCACTGAGAAATGTCTGCTTAGATTTACTGTCTAATTGATGTTTATTGTTTTTAAAGCATTAAAAATCATTGAGTTTAATGAGGTAGACAAAATGTATGTAAACAACCTAAAAGTAAAGTTAAACTGAATTCAGGACCGTGAATTAAAAGATCAAGGCAGCCGGCGCCATGGCTCAATAGGCTAATCCTCTGCCTTGTGGTGCCGGCACACCTGGTTCTAGTACCAGTCGGGGCACTGGATTCTGTCCTGGTTGCCCCTCTTCCAGGCCAGCCCTCTGCTATGGCCCGGGAGTGCAGTGGAGGATGGCCCAAGTGCTTGGGCCCTGCACCTACAAGGGAGACCAGGAGAAGCACCTGGCTCCTGGCTTCGGATCAGCACGGTGCACCGGCTGCACTGAGCTGGCTGCGCCGGCCATTGGAGGGCGAACCAACGGCAAAAGGAAAACCTTTCTCTCTGTCTCTCTCTCTCATTGTCCACTCTGCCTGTCCAAAAAAAAAAAAAAAAGAGACCAAGGCATCCTGAAGAAGGTAAGAGAGGTCCTGGTCTTCTTCCATCTCCTTATCAAGTCAACCAGGGTTATAGAAATAAAGATCACACATGATGGATGCATGCAGGCCTCAATCCCAAATCCAGAGCTCCAACAAAAGACACATCCTCTCTCCATCTTGGAGACCTGCTGCCCTGTGTGTATAATCAACTTTTTCATGAATTCTTCTAGATGGGTTTTGTACTTGTCATGTTAGTGTGGAGTTTTTGGGTGTACTAATACACTGAAACTTCTTTCCTTATGTTCCAATACATTCTTCTTTCTTGATTTTTTTTCTGCTTTGTGATTTTTCCTTTTTACTTCCATTCTTTTGCTTTTCCAATTGGGATTCTCGCCCTTATTGTATTTTGGTTATACATTTACTCCCTAACTGATTTCACCTAGATCTATGCTTCCAACAATGACTTTTATCCATACTAAACTGATATGTCTCTCTTCTGTCCTCCAAATCATATTTCCAAACTTACTTTGTGACGTCTCCACAAACATCTCAAGTTTAGCACACTCTAACTTATCATCACTATTTCCTGCTCCAGACCTAGTCCTTCTCCATCACATAGTTTCATCCACCCAGGTTCCAATGAAAATGGTGGTGTCTTTCATGACTCCAGCTTTCCATTCACCCTGCATGTTCAGGTAGAAACTGGTGCATCTCCATACCACTGCCAGAGGTCTCTTTGTAAAATAAGGGTAATGCCATCTACTTTTATCTCTGTTGATTTCCTGTGGTAAACATAATAAATTTCAAGGTGCTTTTTATGAATTATAACTCTGTTTACCTTCTCACACCATTTTCTACCACTCCCTTTCACATCTTTTACTCTTATCATCAAACTTGATTTATCATGTTTAGAGCACATTCTATCTTCTTGGTTCAGATTATTCATAGTCCATTTCTGATGACACCTCTTCTGGGAAACCTTCTCCAGAATCCAGGGAATAATTCTCTGTTTCCCACACTACCCTTGTTAGATCTCTGTTAAAATCTTGATCAAATTTTTACTGCATATAGAAACATGCATAATATTCATATATGAAGTTTGTAGTATTCACAGATATGATTAAATAAATTCATAGTGCCCATTTCATGTACATATGTGTGATACATACATGTACACATTGTGCCAATTACATATGTATGTATATATGTATTATTTGCACGCATAAATAGACACAAAGCATTTAATTATATTTTTAAAGAGTAGCACCTGTTTCACATATGAACAATATTATACGGGTGTCCTTTTCTTCTCAGTGCCCTCCTGTGCTGTTTAGAGAAAATGATAGCCACACAACTCCTGGAAAGAACACTGGATTGGGAAAGAAGAGGCTTAGCTTTGTACTTAATCCCCACAACAGCTCAAAGTTTCTATTTCCTCATTGTAAAACAGGGCAGGGTGAAGTTAGCAGAGGAAATTCCATACAGATTAATGAAGAAATATTTGTAAAATATTCAAACATGATATAATAATGCAAGAACATAACAGTGAAGACAATCAACATTCACTAGTTCCTCTGAACACAGTTCTGTATCTACTACTTTTTCTTTTAATATGTTAGTTTATTCAGTTTAAATACAAAGAGAAGCTTTAAAAAAACACAATAGTTTTCTCACTGTTAGACTTGCTACCAGTCTGATTGAAAATCAGTAATTATCTTTGATCATGAACTGCTAAACATGGTTTTATTTAATTTGTTAATGAGTTTGCCTGGAATAACCCTCACAGGACACACCATACACCCACATATACACACAAGCACAGACTTCACAGATGACCAAGCTAAGTTCCAAATCAAAGGAATGAAGTGTGCTAGGTTAGCACTTCCCAAGCCTTTGTCACTCCTCCATGGTCTTTTTGTTCTCATACTTCACATTGTTGATAAAACTAGGGGAGGGGTCATACATACATCTAATTGCTACACAAGAACCATGTACCAGAAGTTATAAGCATCATTCCATGAAATCTATTAAGTGAAGATTAATACTACTCTATGAATGAATAGGACATTATGTCTAATCTCTCAGAATTTTCCAGTAGTACTCTGTCTGAAGGGTCCAACAATCCGTGTAGGCACATTTCCACAAGGGTCTTGGCTGGAGAGGATACCCTTCCTGTACTGAGGAGGGGAAGAAAACCTCACACCCTGAATCTGTTCTAGAAGCACAGACACTCTTACTCAAGCATCCTTTTCCTTGTTCTTTACAAGTATCACTCCAAGTTTATAATCACTCTTCATTTGTGCTCTGCGTTTAAACAGAAGGCTCATAGAAATACATGAAAATGACATTTGGAAATTATTCTATAGTTCTTTTTTCTTAAGCTTTAAAAAATTTGATTAACAAGTAACAATTGTACATTTTTATTGTGTATGGTGCAATATCTCACTGGACATGTGTAGCATAAACCAATCAAACCAGACACCCAGCCCTTCCATTTCCTCACTCGTTCTCTGTTTGGAATCTACCAGCTCTTCTCTTCCATACAGTATGTAATACATTATTGTGAACTATAGCACTCTACTATCTGAAGGAACATCAGAACTTTTTACTTCTATCTGACCACATTTTGGGAGTCAGATCCAGCTTTCCTCCATCCTTCCTTTCCTCATCATGCCCAGTTGTTAATCACCATTCTAAGTTCAGATCCATTTCTTCATGTATGAGAGACCTATGGTTTTTGTGTTTCTGTGACTGCTTTGTTTCTCTTTTCATAATGATCTCCAGTTACATCCATTTTTTGCAATTTCCATCTTGGTTATTGGTTTGTTTAGGTTTCCTATGTCTTCGTGACTCAATTTTGATATATTGTATGTGTCTAGGAATCTATTTCTTCTAGGTTTCCCAATTTTTTTTGACATACAGCTCTTTGTAGTAATTTCTGATGATTCTATTTATTTATGTATTATCTGTTGTTACATTTCCTTTTTCATCTCTATTTTATTAAGTCTTTTCCCTCTTTTGTGTCGTTAGTTGGACCAATAGTTTATCAATTTTGTTTATTTTTCAAACACACAGCTCTTCATTTCACTGATATTTTGTATTATTTTTGTTTCAATTTTGTTCATTTCTCCTCTAATTTCAATTATTTCTTTCCTCCTACTATTTGGGGTTGGTTTATTGTTGTTATTCTATGTCCATGTGATGCATTGATAGCTTGTTTATTTGGTACCTTTCCTCATGTAGGTAGGGATTTCTAAAATCTTCCCTCTTAATTCTTCTTTTTCTGTATCTCATAAGTTTTGATATCATATATTGTCATCTTCATTTGCTTTCAAAAATTTTTGATGTCTATTTTGATTTTTTCTATAACCTGTTCATTCAGAAACATGTTTTTTTCAGTCTCTATGTGTTTCATGTGATCTAGAGATTCTTGAGTTTTTGATTTCCAGCTTCATTACATTGTGGTCAGAGAAGATGCATGGCATGTTTTTAATTTTTTATGAATTTGCTGAGACTTTTATTTTTGGCCTAGCATATGATTTATCCTAGAGGAAGTTCCATGCACTGATGAGAAGAATGTGTATTCTGAGACTCTGGGTTGAAAAGTTTTGTAGATATCTGTTTGGTCCATTTGGTCCATAATGTAGATTAGCTCAATTTTTTTTTGTTGTTGATTTTCTCTCTAGTTGATCTGTCCGTTGATGAAAGTGGGGTGCTAAAGTCTCCCATTACTATGGTATTGAATTCTGTCTTGTTTCAGATCTATTAACATTTCTTTTAAATAGTTAGGCACTCTGTAATTGTGTGTGTATACATTCATTTTAGTTACATCTTCCTCTTGAACTGATCTTTTAATCATTACGTAGTGCCCTTCTTCATCTATTTTAACAGTTTTTTATTTTATGGTCTATTTTGTCTGATATTAGGATGGCAACACCTGCCCTTTTTTGCTTCCTGTTAGCATGGAATATCTTTTTCCAAACTTTTACTTTCAATTGCATGTATCTTTGTGAGATTTGTTTCTTGTAAGCAACAAATAGATGGGTCTTGTTTTTTAATCTATTCAGGCAGTCCATATCTTTTAACTGGAAAGTTGAGACCATTTACATTAAAGGTGACTATTGATATGACTTTGCCCTGCCATTTTCCATAAATATTTCCATTGTTTACTTTGAATTTCTTTTGCTGTTTTACTGTATTATTTTCTGCCTTCACATTCCTGCATAATTATGGCTAGTTTTTTGTGTTTCTGTGTATAGTGCATCCTTATGCATCTTTTGTAAGGCTGTAGTAATGGCAACAAATTCTTTCAATTTCTATTTGTTATGGAAGGTCTTTATTTCACCTTCATTCATAAATGAGAACTTTGCAGGGTATAGTATTCCACATTGAAAATTTTTGTCTCTTAAGACTTAGAATGTATCTTGCCTTTTTTTCCTAGCCTATAGGATTTCTGATGAGAATTCAACTGTGAATCTACTTAGAGATCCTCTGGAAGTAATTTGGGTTCTCTCTTGTGCACATTTCAGAATCGTTTCTTTATGATTTACTGTAGAAAGCTTGACTACAATGTGTGTGGTGAAGATCTTTTCTGGTTGTCCGTTAGGAGTTCTATGTGCTTCCTCTACTTGGGTGTCCCTTTCCTTCTCCAAATTGGGGAAGTTTTCTGTAATTATTTCACTAAATAGGCCTTCTAGTCCATTGTCTTTTTCCACACCTTCAGGGACTCAGGGACCCAAGACATGTATGTTGGGTCTTTGATAGTCTCCCATAAATCTTGAACACTGTTTTTAAGTTTCCTATTTGCTTTTTTTTTTGTTTTTAGGCCTGACTACAGTAAGATTTTCAAAGATTTGTCTTGTTCAGATATTTTTTCATCTGCCTCACCAAGTCTGCTGTTAAGGCTTTCCACTTCATTTTTTTATTTGATCAATTGAATTATTCCTTTCTCATATTTCCTTTTGATTTTTCTTTAAAATCTCAATTTCATGGGAAAAATTTTTCATTCATGTCATGTATGATTTTCTTTAGTTTATGGATTTGCTTCTGATTCCTTTTAAGTAATCCTATGATTAATTTTTTGAATTCTACTTCTTGAATTTCATTAATATCTTCACCTTCACATTTTTATATTGAAATGTTTTTGTGTTCCTTTGGGGGTGTCATGATATCTTTGTTATTCTTGTTTTTTGCTTTTCTGCTTTTATTTTTAGGCATTTGTAGAGTTGGTTTTTGTTTTTTCCTTTGATGATTTTATCTTTGAGCTATGCCCCTGTGGCTTAATGGAATGTCTGCACTTTTCAGTGAATACAAAGAGGTGTGTGTGTGGCCAAAGGACAGTACTAATGGGTGAGGTGAATATTCAGGGTGTTCCATGCCACCGAATGAACCACACAAATGATTTGCACAGTCTTCACCCAGAGTACAGTTCCTGCTGCAATGACCTGATGTAGGCAACCAAGGAGTTCTGAGTATGTGTTTTCCCAGAGACCCTGCTACACCCTATACCTTCTCATGTCACCATTGAGTCCCCACAGTTTCAGCATACATGGGTCCCACAGTAGCTGGGTGCACAGATTACTTTCTGCCCTGCCAGCCTGCCCAGTCAGTAGAGAGGCAGATGTTCCCTGAGACAGCTCTGCCTAGGTGTCTTGCTCTTGGGAGGCTTCAGGTACCTCACCATCCTACGTGGTTACCCAGGCACCTCCTAGACAGGTTCAACGTCAGTGTGAACTGCAGATTACTCGCTCCACTAGAATCTCTGGATCACACTTGTACACAGGGCCACTGGCTGAATGTTGCTATCTCCCCACCTCTGCTGCCAGTACTGTTGAAAAGATGGCATCCTGTCTCTAAAATTTTCTTCTTTAATGATAGCTTTCTGTAGTGTACCCTGTTCATTTCTCAAATTTGTCAAGTTGAGTTAGAAAATGCATTTTTGCTGGGCTGGTACTGTGGCACAGTGGGTTAAAGCCACAGCCTGTAGCACCAGCATCCCATATGGGTGCCAGTTCAAGTACCAGCTGCTCCACTTCTGATCCAGATCACTGCTAATGTGCTTGGCCCAACTTCTTGGGTCCCTGCACCCATGTAGGAGACCCAGAAGAAACTCCTGGCTCTTGGCTTCAGATTGGCTCAGCTCCAGCTGTTGTAACCATTTGTGGAGTGAATCAGCAGATAGAAGACCTTTCTCTGAGTCTCTGCCTCTCTGTGTAACTCTGCCTTCCAAATAAATTTTAAAAAATTTTAAAATTGCATTTTGTTACATGTAAATTTAATGTGGATTTCATAGATATCACCATAATTTCAATTTCTTTCTTAAAGGAATTGAACTATTCTTAATTTTGTTGAATTCCTATTTGTAATTTTAAAAAATAGATTGTACATCTGGCATGGTATCTAAATTATATTTCCCTAATTCAAAAAGGCTTTCTCTTGTGTTCTAGAAGTTTTATATGTTTAGATTTTTAGTTTTTTTTTTTTTTTTTTGACAGGCAGAATGGACAGTGAGAGAGAGAGACAGACAGAAAGGTCTTCCTTTTGCCGTTGGTTCACCCTCCAATGGCCGCCGCGGACGGCGCGCTGCGGCCGGCGCACCGCACTCCTCCGATGGCAGGAGCCAGGAGCCAGGTGCTTTTCCTGGTCTCCCCATGGGGTGCAGGGCCCAAGCACCTGGGCCATCCTCCACTGCACTCCTGGGCCACAGCAGAGGGCTGGCCTGGAAGAGGGGCAACCGGGACAGAATCCGGCGCCCCGACCGGGACTAGAACCCGGTGTGCCGGCGCCGCAAGGCGGAGGATTAGCCTGTTGAGCCACGGCGCCGGCCTAGATTTTTAGTTTTATGATTTGCTTTGAGTTACTTCTTATATATTGTACCAGGTGCTGACTGAAGACCATTTTTTAAAATATCATGTGAAAATTCCATTATTTCATCACTGTTAAAAGGCTATCCTGTCTCCATAAATTTTCTTTCATCTTTGTTCGTGTAAATAGTTATGCTTCTGGATATTCTTTTCTGTTAATCTTTTTGTTTATCATTACACCAATAATACCCTCCTTGATTACTGTAATTTCATAAAATCATAAAATTTTGAAATAAGTTAATGTTAGTGCTCCAAATTTGGTCTTTTCTCAAAAGTTGTTTGACAGTCCTAGATTCTTTGCCTTCCTTGTAAATTCTAGAAATAGCTTTGATTTCTACAAAGCATTATGTTGAGGAGTTGCTTAATATACTGAAAGTATATTACTGACATCACAACAGTATTGATGTGCAAACCCAGGACATAATACATCTCTATATTAATTAAGATATATTTTAATGTTTCTCAACAGTGTTTTGTAGATTTGTGTGTTTGGATCTTTTACCAGCTATTATAGATTTATCATAAATATTTCATATTTTTGGATGCTTTTATAAATGATAATTTGGAAATTAATTTCTTATCAGTTCTTATTATGTAGAAATGTAGACTTCATAATAATTTTACTTAAAGAGTCATGCTAAGTGTATTAGGTTTTCAGTACGCTAACTAAAATACACAAGTGGAACTTATTAGGCAGGAAAAGGTTTATTTTAGCATGCAGTTTGGAGGTTCATACTCAGGATTGGGTTGCTCCATTGGTCAGGCGTCTGGGGGAGGCTGGCACAGCAGAGTGGGAATGCAGGAACAATTACATGGTGAGTCACGAAGCACAGAGGAGCGAGGCTGAGCTTGGCCTAGATAACCAGCCCTCTCATGGGAGCTGTCTTCTGAGGGCAAGCCCCATTGCAGACTTCCCTCCAGATCCACCTCTCAGACTCCATATCGCGATTCTTCACTCTTAATCCATCAACCCTTAATACTAAGACATCAGAGTTTTAAACATTTGCATTAATTTCAGGAGCCAAATTCTGTTCAATACATATCACTAAGAATAAAATGGTAGTTTTACATCTCTCCTTCCAATTTGGATGTATTTTATTTCTTTTTTTCTTCTTGCCTTAATGCACTGACTAGAAGCTCCAGTGCAATGTTGTACTGGAGGGAGTAGACATCCTTGCCTTGTTTCTGATTTTAGGAATAAAGCATTCAGTCTATCACCATTCAGCGTGATGGTATGATGTTAGCTGTAGGTTTTTCATAGTTGTCGTTTGCCAAGTTGAGAAGTTTCTTTCTATCCCTACTTGCTGAGAGTTTTTTTTTTTTGATGCATTTATTTGTTTATTTTCTTGAAAGGCAGGAGGAGAGATGGATATAGAGAAATTTCTATCTTCAATCTGCTGCTTCATACTTTAAATGGTCACAATGACTGGGGCTGGACCAAAGCAAAGCCAGGAGCCTATAACTCCATCTTGGGCAATCTTCTGCTGGATCCCAGGCATATTCGCAGGGACGTGGATCAGAAGTGGAGCAGCTGGGACTGGAACAACATGGGGTGCTGGCATTGCAGGAGGCAGCTTAACCTGTGGCACCACACTGCCAACCATATGACAAGTTTTTGTTTTCAATCAGGAATGGGTATTAGGTTTTGTCAGATGCTTTTTCTGCATCTATTGAGATGATAATGTGTTTTTTCATTTTTAGTTTATAAATATCATGAATTATTTTGACTACTAAATCAACATTGCTTTCCTGAACTAAATATCACTTGGTCATGATATGTTATTCACTTTGAATCCTGTTGAATTATATTTGTAAGCATTTTAAAAAAAATCTTTACATATATATTTGTGAGGAATTTTGATCTGCAATTTAATGCTTCCATTGGGTCTAATGTTTTTGTCTTGCTTTGTTATTGCGGTAATGATAGTTTCATACAATAAGCAGGGAGTATTATTTTTTTTTCAATTTTTTGGAAGAGTTTTTGCATAACTGGCATGGTTATTTTCCTAAATCTTGGTAGGATTCACCAGTGAAGCCATCTTGTCCTCATGTTATTTCTATTCAGGCTTGTGTTTCTTCCCAAGAGAGTTTTGGCAGTATACTTTATGTCTTTGAAGCACTTTGTTCATTTTACGTAAGTCGTATTGGTATCAATTTATCTGTCACATTGAAACACTGTCAAGTTGTCTAACAATTCAGTTTCCTTTATGGAAAACTCACTGGTAGATATGCTGTAATTGATGAGATAAAGCTACAATTTTGTTTAGCCTGAAAATCTGTGCTCAGCGCCTATTCAATCCTCCCACCTTCTTTCTTATCTTAGCACTCCCAACTTGCCAAGTCAGCATGTGGAAAGGTTTTTAGAGGATATATTCCCATCAGAAACAGAGAGTTTGGGAATTTTCCATTTTATTTATACATCTATTCAAATGGTCCAGGATTCATTTTCATTTTTCAAGAAGGGAAAGAGGATTCTATGTGTGCATGTGTATGGGTTGCATTCTGCAAGAAAACTACTAGGCTGAACTCTGACACCTAAAGGATTTCCTCATTAATAAAGTGCAAGCAAAGCAGTCAGAAGGAGCATTGGGAATGCAACAATTTTTAGCAAACTATAAACGTAATGGGGCCGCTGAGCTTCACAAATAGTTCTCATCCTGGTTGGCTTCACTGTCCGGCTCCATTGAGTCAGGATTGCATTTCTCGCCCCATCCCACTTTCCTGGTCCCATCAGTCGAAACTGATATGGACTACAAGGGCCGAAGAACACCTCCAGGGCCAGCTGGGGATCAGTTAGAAAGAGCCATGGTATATTAGGCTTGGCCCCTATGAATGAGCCCAGCTCATCCATGTATGTGATATAATCAGTCTGCAAGGTATTGCTCTGCCCAAACCTGAGGGAAGAAAAGAATATAATGGAATGAGTGTCACAGGTGCAGAAGAAGCATTTGTTTCTTATTTCTTGTTGAAGAAAAATCATCGGTGTCTCCAATTATATCCTCTCCCCACCTTCTTTGTTTCTATAAAATTGAATTTATTATTCATTCTCTGGGTAAGTGTTTTTTCTTTCCTATTCCCTACTTGAGTTGCACATAATTTTGGGCTGTTGCCACTGGCTGTATGGCCTGCTGGAAAACGACCCAGAATTCCGTGACTGACAAACTTAGTTTACTCTTTAGAACACAATTACTAGTTATGACATTGCTTGAAGTTTGCTACAACATTAGCTCTTTATGTTTGTTTGCTTAAAATTGAGTTTATGTTCGGTTTTCATGTTCTGCAATTTATTACAATTTAATATAAATTGCTTCCTGCTCTATTTGGAGTTTGGCCTCATTTGTTTCGTTCAGACCTGAAGAAAAGCTTATTTATTTAGGTAACGAAGTTGATGTTAAGTCTCTTTTCCTCCTCTTTGTCTCTACTGGTCTTTAAAGGAAAGGGCATCAGGCTGCATGAAGTCTTAGCACTTAGGATTGCCTACCTCTGAGAAATCTCTCCTGTGAACTGGATGAAATAATGTGGGCATGGGAGGTTCTGTTGAATCTCAGGATCCCACATTTTCTCTTTTGTAAGCAGAAGCCAATAACTATCTAGGAGTCTAGAGGCTTGAAAGAGGAGACAAAGTTCCAGTGTGGTCATTTATTAATGCAACTCTGAACTAATGATACTTTCAACCTATTTTGGCATATCATTTGAAAAGGAGTTACTAATATGAAAATAACACAAAAAAGTATATTGAAATATCTGATATCTCACCACTTAAATTACTTTCTACAAAGCTCATTTATGATGCATGTGAAAACACATGTTTGGATGCATCAGAGTTAGTATAATTTTCATATTCACTTGGCTTTCTTATGACAACTGGAAGACATTGTGCAATTTCCAGTTAGTCCACGTGCTGGCACACCTGTGCCTAGCAGAGAAGGAGCTTGGGGGAAAACTATAGTTATTTCTCACTCTCAGCACTGTTGACATTTTAAAATATTTATTTATATTTGTAATGGAGAATTAAATGTACACATGTATAGGACACAATGTGACATTTTGATATATGTATACATCATAGAATGGTTAAATAAGGCTAATTAAATATCACCTCAAATACTTGTTTTTTTTTTTATAGTAAGAGTGTTACAAGTCATGGCAGCGAGGGTAGTTATAGGTGGATTCAGCTTAGCGTAGAAATAAAGAGCCAAGAAAAAATTTGCAAAAAAAGCCAAAACTATATTTTGTTTTGCAAAGTGACAGTGAAACGTATCACTCAAGAGGAGATGAGATGGAGTGCCTGGAGTGGGACACTGGTTTTCAGGATGTGCACAAGGTTTTTAAGGCTTAACTGTCTTTTCATTGGGTCTTTCTACTAGGGGTGCCCATCAATGAGAGTTTCACATACTGTATGCTGATTCACTTGGGTCACCTGGAGATGGGGGTCTCTTAGAGACAGTCTGACTCACCTTAGGTGGGCTCAATGCCCTACTCTGTTAGTTGTGGGTGGAAAATTGCAACTAGATTGAAGATCTAGTTAAAAACACAGGCTCATACATACAGAACAGGGTGTTGTAGTGGGAAAAAAGGCCCACAGGTCACAAAGCAAGCCTCCCACCCATGGCTTGCAACCTGGTTGCACAGGACATCCTACCAGCATCTGAGGGGTCCACAGACACCTAGCCCCACTGGATGGCCTCAAAGAGCATTTAAAACCTTTAACTCTTGGCTGTCCTGAAATGCACAGTGTGATATTGCTGGCTGTTGTCACTATGTTGTACAATAGATTGTCAGGCTGCTGACATTTTGAGCTAGATGATTCTTTACTTTGTTGGACTGCATTCTGCATTAAAAGATGCTTAGCAATGTTGTCCCTATTAGAGAACCTCTGTTCTACAGTTATAGAATTGTGGTGACTGCTTATTCATCTAATACTTGGCAGTTATTGCAACTGTTGTCCAAAATCATGAACTCTGACTAGTGATGTGTTCCCACATAAAGGCAAAATTTGGACTTGTTTCATTAGGAGGCAACTGCTTACCACTTGAGTTTCTTCCCCATTTTCTCATCAATGTCAGCCATCATCTCATTTGCTGTTGGCAGGGTACATGAATCTGGACAGTTTAAGAAGAAATATTTGATGACAAATGATGGAATTCATTATTGTTTATGAACTACATGACTGAATGTTTTTCTGTTTAGAAGAGCTATCTTCAGCAGAATAACAACCCACAGAAAAACACCTGAGAATTTAATAGACCATGTCTGGGAATGACAAACTGGCCTGTAGACAGATCGTAACCTCAGACATGTTAGTAGCTTACCGATCTATTTCTGTAACACTATGGGGGCCTAATCTCCCATATACTTCAATACATCTCATACATACGGTAACTTTATAGTTTTTTTTTTTTCTATTTCTTGTCTGCATCCTCTTAGCAAACCTTCCATCAAGAAACAATCTGGGGAAATTGTTTACTCTCAGGTACATGATGATTAAATGAGTTAAATGAAAGAAGCATGAGACTTAAATGAATCTGCAGGTTCAGGGACAGAAGAGAGTTTCAGTTTTGTAAAAATTTTTATATAAAGAGAACAAATTTCATGTGTTTCAAAGGTAGAGTTCTAAGAAGATAACCATTATCTTTTCTCTGAAGTGAGGAGAGAACTTCCATTTTGTTTATGGCCTTGTCTAAATACTGATGGAGTTTGTGGATTCAAAAGGCTTCCATAGCCTAGGCAGCTCATATCAAGAGCCTTGGGTGTTCACTGATGTCATACTTAAGAGTGTTGTTAGATTAACAGTAGGAGTCACTGTGCACTAACTTCCCATGCAGGACCTCTTTCCTCAAAGAGTTGTGTTATAACTATGTCTGCTTGCAAAAGATGTATCATTCTTGGGTGCTTCTTTAAATTAATTAAGTTTATTTAAAAAAAGAAATGAAATTAACTTCAAGATGCAATGACTTTGAACAGCCCTTGTCTCCACTGTTGAGGAACAGTTTTTGTTGTTGTTTTTCAGTGCAAATTGTTGAATTCCTTACTTAGTATAGAGTTGGTCTTCTGTGTATAAAGTTAATTGAAAACGGATCATAGTGGATAATGGTACTGAGAATAGGAGCAGCAGGAGGAGGAGGGTGAGAGGCGGGTAGGTGGGAAGAATCACTTTATTCCTAAAGTTGTACTTATGAAATACATGAAGTTTGTGTTCCTTAAATAAAAGATTTCTTTTATTCGTAATTCCCTCTTTCCCTTTCGCCCATCCTAAATCCTCCTCCTTCTTACTCTTCTTCCTTCTTTTTTTCTTTAAATTTTGCAAATACATAATTTCAGTCTACTCTATAATCACAGGCTTAATATACCACTAACCACATGCACTATTTTAGACAAGAAACAATAGTATAGATAGAACATTTCCAGTATAAGGGAGAAGTGTAGATGGGAACAATGAGATGAGATGGTTTCTACCAAATATTAGACATTCCTAACTCACAGGATATATTGTCGCTCAGTAGTTCAGATTTAAGCTCTCCCTACCTCATCAACCATTCTTGGCTGAAATGAAACGAAACACTGTAATGTGCCTGTCTCAAAACTTATTACTATCATTATTTTCTAACACCGGACACCCTAAATATGGAAAATAATAAACTCCATAACTGATCTTGCCCTCTTTGTTTTGTTGTTTTATTTTATTAATTTATTTGGCATGCCTGTAGCTCATTTACCTTTATAATGATGCAAGAGAGTTGCTATGACATTTGTAATGCATGAACACTTCCCAGTTTCTTTGGCATCCCGTCTCAGCCTAATAGAACTTTACAGTCAGATATTTGCTGGGCATCTCACAGCAAAGTGATGAGAATTTGGATATGTTCTGTTTAAGATCCGTCTTGGCACATAGTAAGTACCCAATATATATTTGCTGAGTGAGTAAATTACTCCTCCTTTCTTCATGTAAGCTTCCTAAGTTTATGAGCTGCACCATATATTCTCAAAAAACCTCAGCACCTTGGCAATATTGTGGCTTTCAAGAGTAAAAGACAATAGAAGTACTGCAGGGGAGCACCCTTGCAAATGATTTCATGACAAGTCCTGCATGGTACATTTGAAATAAAAACTTATTTGTCACAGTATTTTCAGAAAACATATACACACATTCCATGATTGTAATATGAGTATACACCAAAAAGTTCATGGTAAATGGAACTAAAGGATAAGTTTGGGATTGGCGTTATGACATAGTGGCTTAAGATGCTGCCTTTGACACTAGCATCCTATATGAGCACAGATTTGATTCCACTTCCAATTCAGCTCCCTGCTAATGAACCTGGGAAAGCAGCAGAAGATGGCCCAACTGCTTGGACTTCTGTTATGCATATGAGAGATCTGAAGAGAGTCCCAGTCTCCTGGTTTTGGCCTGGCCCATGCCTGGCCATTCGTAGCCATTTGGGAGGTGAACCAGCTGATTGATGATATGCCTCTCATTCTCTCTGTTTTTCTTTATCTTTCTGTAACTCTGCCATTAAAATAAATAAGTGTTTGTAAAAGGTAAATTTATTTTGGCAAAAAAAATTTTTGAAGTCTCTGCATAGTTTTTTTCCCTAATATTTATTTCCCATGAACATTTTGAAAATGGCTCATATTTTCTTCATCATCAACAGTATACATTTCTATGAACATTACCTTAGGTAAGTTGTACCTGATTTGGTCCAGATTTTTAAACCCTAAAGTAAAAGGACACTTTGAACAATAAAGATCAATCTAAATGTCCTAAATTAAATCAACTTGTTTGAGACATGTTTTTCTACATGTAGTTTTCATATTCTTGTTATTTTCATATAAGCATCCTTGTAGCCCCTGGAGAGCATACATGATAGAGTGGAGGAAGGGGGGAGAAGATTAACTGTAGAGATGCAGTGGTTTGATACTGTGATTCTGATGTGATCTCCAGCAAGCTCCCAACACCCTACCTTGACATTGCAGTTACTCCACTGAAGTCCTTCTCTTTAGCCTTGAAAAATTTTCCCAATTTCCTTACCATAGTTTATGAGAGAATAGCTCATGCTCAGATCTTCCTCTCTGGCCTGCTCCTCCTTACCTCTACTTTACATTCCCTTGCACCAAAATGTTTCTGATTCCTCACATGTCTCATGCTGGTCTTCACCTTCAAATCTGTCCTCATATCCCTCTCTTGGAATAACTCATTACCTAGCAATGCCCTTCCCTGAGAATACCTACAAACTTCCCTTATTGTGTCATTCTTTCCCACCAATTTTAAGCTCTGTGAGCCCAAGGAGCATGTTTGTATTATTCACTTTATTTCCTTGGCACACAGTAGGTGCTCAGTAAATGCTCATTGACTAAATAAATGAAAGACAGAATGATCCACTTACTTGCAAACACTTTAGCAGCCCAGCGGGCCTGCAGGTCAGCTGTGGGGATGGCAGCTCCAAGGGACTGGACAAGGCCAATCACAGCCAAGGTTGGCTTCTCTATCAGTGGCGGGAAGATGCCTTTAAACAAAGTAACTTCATTGTTTCTGCTTTTGATGATGGCGTCATCAAGGAAGGGGTAGGCATACTCATAGCCTGTTGCAAAGATGACGGAGTCGATGGCCTCGAACGTGGTCCCATCCTCAAAAATGGCTGAGGTCTCTGTGAACTCCTTCACGTTGGGCCTGATGGACACAGTGCCACAGAGAATGCGAGCTGGGAGCTCATCATTGAACACAGGCTCTTTCCTCAAGGGACTGTGCAGAAACGAGAGGTAAACATTCTTGCTGTAAAATACCTCATTTCTGAGAAATACCTACAACAGTCCATAGCACCGAAACCAAATTCTAAAAATTAAACATCACCATAAGGCACATTGAACTCTCCTCACTGTGGCAATTCTTTTCCTGTTGTCTGTTACAGTCCTTAAGAATAGCTGCTTGCGCTGTCCATTTTGTTCCTGGAAACTTGCAGATTCTCTTATAGGTATTTATACAATTTGAGGATTCACCAAAAAGATGAATACAAAACTAATTCTAGACACAATAAAGTGGTTAAGAGTACAAACTTGGGAGCCAGATGTCCCAAGATAATTAATAGCTTTACCAGCTATTAATTTATAGTTATGTGTATATTGGGGATAATGGTAGAATATTCCCCTTGGGGTTGTGAAAGTTAAATTTATAATGATCTATAAAGCACTTAAAACAGTACCTGGCACACGTTAATAACATTACAAGGTACTTTTAAAAATTTGCAAAAAATGGAATTTAAAATATATGTTTATTTTGGTGAAAAAAGTTATGAAATCTATACAAAGGAAGGTCTTCAAAATAGAAAGTGTGTCTTATAAAGTCACGCACGGAGTTCAAATATTTTTGCACCAAAATAAACTTGCCTTTAATTCCATTTTTCCCATGTACTTAGGGAAGTGCCATTGTATTATAAGTGCACTATTATTGTAACTTTAAAGTCTTGCATGAGGAAATCAGATTGATGGTGGTGAAATGTTTTGTGGCCATGTTTGGTTTTCTTTCATCAGCTGTGGTCACAAAAGAAAGCATGAGAACTTTGAAATGGCACTTGACTTGTCCAAATTCTAGGAATGGCATTTTTCATGACAACATACTTCATTTTGACTGAAGCATCCTTTAAAGGTTCTGGAATTTCTTATGAGTACCTCACATACAGGCTTTGTAAATCCTGAAATTTATCTCTACATCCACACTGTTTTCCAGCTCTGCAACCTCTGCTTTTACCTTAGAAGGTGGAAGAAAGTGGGTCACAGAGAAACCTAGTTTCTTCCCTGTTCTCCTCCCCTCCCCAAGGAAGGGAAGAGTAAGAAAGTGTCAGCAGCCAGTTTGGGTAACTGGAACCTTCTGGAGAGGGAACCTGGGATTTAGTATAAGGGATATCCAAAATCATGTTTTAATTGTCTCAGTGGCAAAGCCAAAATATTCCTAGCAGTTATCCTTACAAGATAAATATCTTAACTAGCTCAAACTTCAGAACTTTTATTACATTAACAGAATTTAAAATGTGTGTGTATATATATATATATATATATATATATTAGTTTTTAGGGACACAACAATCTACGAAACTGAGTAGGGTAAACAGCTTGGAATGAGGGTTTGGCTCTTAAACCTGGTGTTTACTGTTCTGATTTATAGTTCCTACTTACTTGTTTCTCTAAACATAATAAATGTTTTTGGCTAACATGGGCCAGAAGATAAAATTTCTTAGTGAATCCTTTCTTTTCTTGCCAATTTAAATGTTTTTTTCTACTGATAGACTGATTCTCCTACCTAGAATACTTTCCTCATTAGTAAGTGTTGGGACTGTCTATAATGAAGTAAATTAGTGAATTTTATGAGCCACATCAGGTCTGTGACTGTCCAATGCTTTACATGTTCCGTGCTTCCTGCCTGTCCTGCAAAAACATCCAGGCTTTAGGGGTGGAGGAAGTGTGTACTTTTGTTCTGAGATTTCTTACATGATGATTAACTATTTTGTTAATTAATCTTTAGAATCGCAGAAGAAAGAATAAGGAAAGAGGAGGATGTTGGGAGCCTGGGCAAGAGGGAGAGTAGGGTGGGAGTTATCACAATACTCCTAAATCTATATCTGAAATACATGAGCTTCTTTTTACCTTATATAAATTAAAAAAGGAACCAATACCTATAAAGCTTTACTAACATTTATAATTTATAAACTAAATACATTGTGTATTTGTATAGTTTGCAAAGAAATTTATATAAATATATATAATTTTCATATATAGTCTTACTGGACATCACTACAACATTGAGAAGCTGGTATTATTGATATCCCTCTTCACCCATAAGCATGGAGAAGATTCTTCAAAACAATTTCAGTGTGTACGACCCTCCAAGTTCTTTGCAATAGTTTGTTGCTATCATGTGTGAATTCTGTATGTCAGAGTGATCTATCACTTACCCATCCTCATTTTGGATTCTTGCACACTCCTTTCCCACAGGACTAATTTCATTAAGATTTTTAACTCCCTACGTGATCTCTGGGTATATTCTCTCTTCCATACAGTTCCCAATTTAATCCAACTAGCCTCAATGGAGTAATATCTAGACAGAAATTATTTACTTGAACCAGTGCTCTCTTTTGAATGTAAAATACGTGTGATTTGTATACCCATTTAAAGGCATCAGGCCATAGTTCTCATGCTTAAACCATGTGTTCATCTTCTTGGTGTATAACCAGTCAGAGACAAACGATGGGAGGACACTCTGGAGAAACGATGCAAAGCGGGTAACATACACCATATCCCAGGGGTAGCCTTCATCCCAAACTCGACTCATGACCCAGGAACCACTTCTGGTACTGATAATGACCTGGTGGGGAAAGGCAACACAGATTTTGATTTCAAGACCACTCTGTAAGAAATACGCAAACGAGACACAGTAGTCCGCAAATGAAACTAGGGGGAGGCTGGTGCATAGCTGTGGAGAGAATTATAGCCACACTTCTTTTATTTAATTGTGATAGATTCAGTCTTCCTGTACTCCTAGCCCAAGAGGTCTGGTAGAGATCACCGATCCAGTGTACCCAAAGAGTGGTGGGTGTGGGTGGTTGATGGGCTGAGTGGGAAAATGTGGCTAACTCTCCAGATGAAATTAGGCTGAGAAGAATCCAAGAGTTTAATTATGTTCTCTGTGCCAGGTGCCCCTTTGCCCTGCCTACACACTCACACCCCAGGATCTAGCATCCAAACTATGGCATCAACCTCAGTCCTGAGGCAAGGCTGGTTCCTTGTTTGTTTTGTCACCTTTGGGATAACTGAAGGGAATATTCAGCTTAAAAATACTTTAGGTTTTATTTATTTCCATTTACAGATTTATTGATTAAGTGTGTGTTTACCTAAAATAAGTTTTCTCTTTAGGATCCACTGGTCATGTGTGACTCAGCCTAGAATCCTGTAGCAAGTTTTGACTGCATCCAAGTTAAATTCGCTTTTCATCGGATTGTTATTGTCATTCTTAATTTCACTGGAAGAATTATGACCTCTTTTTGTGATGGATCCTGTACTTGTCACCCTACTTCTATCCACTAGTTTCTCCTGGAAGTCAGGAACTAGTCTACCTTCTTCTGTGTTTATTCCTAGTTTAGTTCTTATACATAAAGAATCCAATATTGAGTACCTGTTATTGAACAAATTACTGATGGCAAATTCAATTTTCATATACCTTCCAAATCTTCCAGGTGGTAAACACAGTACCCTATGTACGGTAGGTGACAAGAAATAGTGTTAAATAAATAAAGACATAGCCTGATCAGCAGCCATTCTACTCAGAGGTGATCACAACACACAGTTAAAACAAACAAAAATTACACACAGTTATGTTTATTTACACATGCACTCTTTCGTTTCTCCAGCCCCAGGGTCTAGGCTGTTGATTTAGTGGCACAGCTTTCCCTAGGTTTATTTCTCCAAAACTTTTATGCCGCATACCTGTGTGGCCAGGCGGCTGAGCTCGACAGCGATGTCAGATCCTGAGTTCCCAAGGCCAATCACAAGGACTCTCTTCCCCTTGAAAGCCTCTGGGCCTTTATAATCCCTGCTGTGGAGGCGGTCGCCTTGGAACTGGTCTAGGCCTAAGTGAAACATAGGAAGTGGTTTGAGTTGATCTTCAGAAATCACGAAGGTACAATTTTTAACTGTGTTCTTAATACCTTCTATTACCAATCTTAATTTTAAAAAAATCCAAATTATTACTTTTAGTGCCCTAAATAAATCTAAAGATATAACTTGTATTTTGATAATAATAATAGTTGATAGTTATTGAAGACTTACTACAGGCTAGATCTGTGAAAATAGTTTAATAATGAATGCTTTAATGGTTTAGTATTCCTGAATATAGTTACTGTGATCCCTATTTTAAATATAAAATAAAGACAACGACGTGGTAAAGAACCTGTGGAATGAGGAGTTGAGCCTCGTTGCTGTGATCCCGTTGTCCTAACTACTGTAGAAACTGCCCCTTTGCATCAACAGATTAAATCTTCTATTCTTTCTGAACCTCTAACTCTTTTACTAACTTTGAGTTCTGAACATTGTGCATGGAGATGGGAACTGTAGTAACCCTAGGTGGACTTGTTCCTGTTTCAAGGAAGAGAGGAAGTAAGGAAGGCTTCAATGCATTGTATTTATATGATATTTGCAAACGGGTTTAATGGAGTGTTACTAATGACTTGTGTGTGCACACGTGTATACATACTAACAGTCGTAAGTCACTGAGATGCCTGAAGTGCTTTCTAAATTGTGGATAAAGAAACTAGAAGCTGAAGTTTCGTGGAGCCGGAGCTGTGGCGTAGCAGGTAAAGCTGCCACCTGTAGTACTGGCATCCCATATGGGCACCAGTTCCAGTCCCAGCTGCTGCACTTCTGATCCAGCTCTCTGCTGTGGCCTGGGAAGCAGTAGAAGATGGCCTAAGTCTTTGGGCCCCTGTACCCACATGGGAGAACTAGAGAAAGATCCTGGCTCCTGGCTTCGGATTGGTACAGCCCCAGCTGTTGAGGCCAACTGGGGAGTGAACCAGTGGGTGGAAGACCTTTCTCTCTCTCTACCTCTCCTTCTCTCTGTGTAACTCTGACTTCCAAATAAAATAAATAAATCTTAAAAAATATAAATTATATTTAAAAAATAAGCTGAAGTTTCTTGTATAATATATGCAAAACATGACTTTCTTGAAACCGCTTGGCAGCTAGACTCTAGACTTCTTATAATTCTATTCAGATATCATGGGTTGCCATCAGGACTTATATTTATATAAATTCTCTTTAAAAATAAGAATTGTGTCTGATTTCTGATTTGCTGATCTTTGATTCTTTTAACATAGGGATTTAGGAGGTCATGTATTACTAAAATTAGCATATGACCTGATCTAAACTTTTTTAAAAAAACCTTTAGAATCTTAAGGAAATTCATTGTCTACAACTTATGGGAAGATCTGTTTCAACCATCGATGCTTACATGCAAGTTCCCAGATTATTGTATAGTTCCCAAACTTACCAGGGAAGGAACCAGTTGGTAGATTAGGATACACATGATGTCCAGAACAAACCATTACAGCATCAAAAATAGTAGATTCCTGCTTCCCGTCTTTTTCAGTAACAACAACCCATTGGCCAGTGACTAAGAAGCTGGGACCTTTTTGTATACTGGAAACCAGGGTCTTAAAGAAAACCAGAATAAAAAAATCTTTATTTGGATTTCTCTGAGAGTCTTCAAAAAATTCTCGAAAAATGTGTGTTATGAGAAAACTATGTACAGATTTAAAAATTCTTTGTACCACAATAAACTAATCTTTGAATTCCATTTATTACATGAACATTTTGAATTTCTTTCTGCCTTTTTTTTCTTTTCTTTCAAAGTTCCTATGGAATAAATAATTATTATGTGCTCACCTCGTCACTTAGAAATGTGTGTAAAGATACTGACATGGAGACACAATGGATTTTAGCTTCCAGTTTCAGGAGCAAACTTACTCACTGGGGTGTGCTTACTCACTGACACCTGGTGGTTGATTAGGGGGAGTAAATCACAGTGACTAACTTTGTGAAGAATGCCACGTAACAAATCCAGTTTGCTTGCTTCCTGCTACTTTGCCCCAACATGGCTCCATCGTCTGACTTCACCTTCCATCAACTCAGTAAATATGGGAATGTCTGAAGAGTCTACCTGTGGTCTCTTTTTCACCCTGTGTAGGCACTCGCCCTTGCACATATTAATATCCTCCATCGTAGGAACACACACATATATCCAGCCTTGATCTCCCTTTTGCTACCAATACTTTCTCAAATGTAGCATACTCATTATTGACCTACTTACGTTCCCCTCAAAACTAGCTCTGGTTTTCATGCTTCCAGCTACCCAGACCTCAAACCCTTAGTTATTTGGTTTCTTGCTTCTCCATCTTTGCTTTGTGTCTACACTTTCATATTTTCATTCCATGGCTGCTAACACAGCCTTGGTTCAAGTCCTTATTTCTCCCTTGCGTGGACTACTGAATTTCCTACAGGCTGTGCTTCAGATGAACCTTTTTAAACGGCTGCATTTTTAAAAATATTTATTTATTTATTTTGAAGGAAAAGTTACAGAGGGTAGGGAGAGAGAGAGAGAGGCAGAGAGGAATCAATCTACCACATTAAATTTGCATCTTGTGCTCAAAATTGTTTTTGTTACTTTAGGATTTATTTACACGTTTCATGTTATAATTAAAGTTTACACGATTTTGCTGCAATTCATGCTCTTAGTTTTATTTTCTAATATTCCCACAACTTCTTCTTAGACAAAAACAACTGAATGATTCCTCAGTATTTATTCTTCCCTCTTCCTTGCTAACAAGACCCTGATTTTGTTTGGGATAACAGTATACTTGGCAAAGAGATAGATTTCCCAGGCTCCTGTGCAATCAGAGTGACATATGAAGCATAAGCATATAATTTTGGATAGACTTGCCAGGAAACTTTGTGAAAGGAGGCTGATTCAGTTGGGAGAGTATCTTTGTGTTTTTTATCCCTTCCTCTCTTTTCTTCCCAAGGAGGTAGATATGACAGCTGAAGCTCCAGCAACTGTTTTAAACTGTTAGCTAACTTGATAATGTAGACCTAAAATTGAAGAGAGTGATGCTGAATCTTTGATGGCTGTGGTTCATCACATGAGCTCTGCATACCACCATTCTGGATTTTCCACAATACACACTGGTTTACTGATTTATGTGGCCATATCTAATCACAGCATATATATCTCCATCCTCAGCAATTTGCTTTGCTCATTTTTATCAAAATGAGTAGGGCATTTTTATACCCTTCCATTTTTACTTGAGCCATTCATTTATCTAAAACACTTGCCAAATGCAACTGAAATTTTACCTTCTCTAGAAAGATAACTCCCCCCAAAGTTTTGACTCTTGTTGCATGATTTCCATAGCATTATTTCATTTATAAACTATAGACAACTGATAAAGTTTTTCTCTTTTCATTTAAATCATTACTTGAATCTTAATTGTTACTGTTCTCTATATTTTTATTTTGATCTCCAATTAGAGTATAGGTCTCTTGAGGCCTGAGTCTTGGACTTCATTTTTTGATGTACAGCATACAGTACAAAGCAAGCTCATGGTAGGAACTCCATTAACGTTTGTTGACATTGCTTATATAAATCGACACGACTGGGGGCTAACGCTGTGGCATAGTGGGAAGAGCCACCTCCTCCAGTGCCTACATCCCATATGGGCTCTGGTTCGAGTCCCGGCTGCTCCACTTCTGATCCACCTCTCTGCTATGGCCTGGGAAAGCAATACAAGATGGCCCAAGTCCTTGTGTCCCTACACCTGAGTGGGAGACTGGAAAAAGCTCCTACCTCCTGGCTCCTGCCTTCAGATTGACTCCACTCCAGCTGTTGCAGCCAACTGGAGAATGAGCCAGCAGATAGAAGACCTCTCTCTCTCTTTCTCTCTCTTTCTCTCTCTCTCTCTCTGTCACTCCTTCTCTCTTGTGTAACTCTGACTTTAAAATAAATAAATAAATGTTAAAAAAATTGACACTACTTATCCCATTTGGAAATTCATCAATAAAATATGTGAATTGGAATGAAAAAAATGAATAAATTGACAACATTGGGGGTGTTGTGGCACTGTGGTAGAGGCTTCTGTCTCCTAATTATGCTTGTTTCTAACTGACATGATTAAAGTTGTGGTAAAAGCCTTCCCAAGGTCAAAAGAAGAAAAAGGGAGGAATCTGTCTTGGGAGTGAAAAGTGGTTGTCATTCGCTTGCTTGTGAAGTTACTATCTGCTTGGATTTTTTTGCTTGTTAGCACCGAGCAATGATGTTAACCGTGCTAGACAGTGTACAGCTCAGTAAGTGTCTAAAAGAAACATTATCAGTGAATATATGTGCATGCACACTGTTGTATCAATTCTTATATTCATCCAGTGACATTAGAACAGCAAATCAAATGTATGCATGTAACCATATGAGGAAGACAAAGAAGCTAAAATCATACATAATAAATACTCCTCTTTGTTCAGGGCTCAGGGTTTTGGATAAAAAAAACCACCTGTCTTTATGCTGGCATAAATACTAAAATACTACTTCCTGTTAAAGGCCTTGGTGTCTTGTCTCTGTACATGAATCCTGCTACAGCATGGGGTTAAGCCATTGCTTGGGATGCTTGCATCACACATCGGAATGATGCCTCAAGCCTTAGTTACGTTGCTTGTGATCCAGTTTCCCGCTAATACATCCCAGGAGGTAGGAGCTGATGGCTCAAGTCTTTGGGTCTGCGCCACCCATGTGAGAGACATAGATGGTCTGGCTCCTGGCTTTGATTTACTGTTACCTTGCTATTACAGACATTTGGGGAGTGAACCAGTGGATGGAATATCTCTCTCTATCACTGTCTCTCTTTGTTACTCTGCATTTCTGGTAGATGAAAATAAATATTTTTAAAAAATTATAATTAGGAATTTTAAATTATATGTCTAGAACAACTCCATGTAATATAATTATGTAAAATAATCCCAAATCGTGATTTTCTGATTGTTTTTCCCATTATGCTGTCTGTAGTTAACAATTAACAATTAAGGATTCCATTCAACTGTAAGACATTATTGTCATTGATACAAACAGTGCTTCTGTATCATAACTCTACAGGCTCTTTAAGAGGAAATCTAATGAAGTAGGTAGGTGAGGGATGAAGGCAATGACTGTTTTAATCACATTGTCACAGTCTTCATAATCCAGGGTTCTTAACAAATACATTTTTAAACTGCAACTTACTGGCATATAAGGCACAGAAATATAAATATGCATTAGAGAATGTTGTATTCAAAACACCAAAGCATGAGGTAGAATGTTTACTATGATAGGATAGGTAACGCCAGCATTTTCTAATGTCTTAAATATTCTCAGAGACCAGTGGCAAATGAATCTAACAGGGAAAAAAATCAATGTAGTAATATTTTATCATCTGAGGCAACCTTGGATGTGGTGTTCACACATATGGCTCTGATTTCTATAACAGAAGGTTGGATAGGTTTACTGCTACTCTAGCCCAAACCATATTAGTACCCACAACACAAACGATGAGGCTCCTACCTCAAACTGTATGTATCTTAAAAGATTCTTCTTTTGAGCAAATGACTTTATGTACTCCTGGAGCTTGCTGTGATGCATGTAGTTTGGGTAATCCTCGGGGTAAGGGAAGTCTGGGAAGCACATCATTTCTTTGGAGGAGTTCGTGAATACAGACTGGTAAATGCTGGCTCTGCCTTCTTCTGCGTGGTCCTACGAAGAAGAATAAGAATGCCTAAAACAGAAGCCAAGACTGGTGTTCTCTTTAGCACATAATCAACTCTTAGGTGCCTAAAACCTTTTTAAATTAAATAATTAAAGAACATCCAAAGGCTCTCTGTAAGGTACAGAACAGAAAGCCCTTTGCACAGCACCTGGCACCTTCAAGCTCTTACTCTGCACACCCCTAGTATTAATTCTGTATTTAGAGATTATCTCTGTATTTAGTGTCCCTTAGAGTTGTCTTTTTTTTTCTCTACACCATCACTGACTCTGATCTCACACTCATGTTAAGTGCACACACACACACACACACACACACACGCACACACACGATCCAAAGGAGGCTGTGACTTTTAGCCTATTTGGATGATATTTGGAGTACAGTGAATATTCACTGGCAAAGGAACCCTGCATTGAAGTCGTTCCCCAACTTTGATCTATTCAGAATCACCTGGAGGGCTCCAAAGGCCGATGGTTCTTGGACCTCACCCCCAGAATTTCCCATTTAGCAAGTCTGGAGTAGAGCCTGAGTATCTGCATTTGTAAAGAACCACACTTTGAGAACCACCTTTCTGTTGTTCTCGAGTTCTGTCCTTGAGGAATTCTTTTCCCACCAGCAAGTGGTATTCTCTCCTCACCAAAACAACAAGGAAACCAGAGGCATCCAAGCAAGTGTTAAATCTTGGCACTTTGTTTCAAAGCCGGAGTAATTGAAAAGCAGTTTCTTTTTTGAGAAAGCAATCAAAGGTTAAATAAAAAAATAAACATTTCCTTTCTGAGCAAGGATACAATAAAAGTGTGACAATGTGGCAATTTGAAAATGAATTTAAAAGCTGGCATCCTGCTTCCCTGAGTGGGGGGGGGGGGGATTCTTGCACAATGGAGGAAAGGCACAGAAAGCCATGTTGCTGCTGGTTGCAGGATGTCTATGTCTATGTTTCTCCCAACCCAGCTGGCCTCTTGAGGATAGAGTGAGAACTGGGGAAAAGATAGAGATGGCTGTCCTGGGGGGTGAGGGGTCCGAAGGCTGCCTGAGGACTAGTGTTGCTCAAGTTGAAAATAATGCATCTTCTTTTACAGCAACACTCATGGTTGCTGTATTTCTCATAAACATCAAAGCTCAGAGATTTAAACTTTTTGAAATTTTTGTGGCGTTCAGGGAAAGGGTGGGGCTCATGCCTGGCAGATGGGAGTCGCTTATGTTCAACCACAGCTGTTGATTGTTGTTGACAGAGTTGGGAAGGAAAGGTGGGAAGGAGATGTCTCAGCTGCTCATAGAAAGGAGAGAGGACTGAGATGAGGGTTTGGTGAAAAAATATTAAGTCTCTGCTCTGGGAAACAGAGCTGCTGAGGCCATGGATTATTTTTGTCTTGAATTAAGTTCCAAGTTTTTGACCCATGGCCACAGCAAATCGTAACAGAAGGAGGAAAGAACTTGGAATTTTCCCTGCATGTTTGTTCTCCAGGGGGGTGCGGTATTATATAACAGCAGACAATTGCTCCAGAGAGCATGGGTCTTCATTGTTTCAATATGTGGAGTAGCTAGAGCCAGTACAAAATAAATGAAGCTCAACTGTACCTCTGGCTGAGAGAGTTTGCCGGAGAATCAGAGACGGAAGAACTGTGGGCATGATAGCACCATCTTCCCCACTAGAACATAAGTGACTTGAGGGTAAGGTCCCAGGCTGATTCAAGAGTGTTGAGCATGCATTTTATCAGTCTGTCTTGACCTTCCACCTTCCATCTCTACCTATCTACCCTCCTTCTGTAGGCCTAAATACACCTCAAGATCCATGTGAAAAGCCTCCTTCATTACACCTTTGCCTCACTAACTGTCTAATCATCTCTGCTTCCACCAAACTCCCTCTGAGCCCTGATCATGTATTTGTGTATATTCCAATACTTATCTTTTTCTTTCTCTGCTTTTAAAATGCTTCCTGCCTGGCTAAATAGTACCTGCCTAACAGTACCTTTCACATAATGTACTCAGTACATATGTATTGAATGGATATACTAATGAATGAGTGGGGGAGAAAGTCCAGATAGTCTTGGTTCCATTGCTTTCCTCTTTTGCAATTAAAACTATATTAACTTATTGCTTGTTGAACAATTTTTTATTAAAGCAGCAATGAAGTCTTTTGAAGACATGAGACCCACCCTGTACAGAAGTGTATGGAACCTAAAACATGCCCATATCCAGCATGCTAGGTGTTTAAACCCCACTGAGTGTTCGTTTTTCTGAAAAAGCACATCGTGAAAAGTTAGCAAGATGAAAACCTATATAACACACTTTTCAAAAATCCCTTTCAGATTTTACATTGTGCCAAGGAACTTTTCTTAAGAAAAGGAAGAATTGAGGTGTTCAAAACTTTGACTTTGATTTCTATAAGAGAGAACCGCATAGCTTAGGAGGGGGGTAAAGTCTCAAGTATTTGTATATGTTCATATCACCCACTGGGCCTTTCAGTAGAATTTTTGCTTATACACAAGGCTTTATAGAACAGACTATTGTGAATGAGCCAGACTCTGACTTTGCATCTCATTGACATGTCACTACTTTCTTAAATAAATTTTGTGATCTGGCTACACTTTTTAACCCATAGGTCTCTTTCTCTGTGCCTTTCATGAATTGCTGTTTTCCCCTACCTGATGTGGCCCCACTGCCAGTGACTACATAAGATTAAGGGGTGCCGTTCACAGGGTACTAAAGAAATGGCACTCTCTGGAATTGTGTCCCGTGATGGTCCTCTACTTCCCTCATTAAAGGACATCTCTGAAGACTCAGCTAAGAGCTATCCCCATAGGAATACTGATGGACCTAAGATTTCAGTAGTCAGCCGTCTTTTAAGAATTCAAGGCACTTGTTCACTGAGTTCACAGTCACCAAGGGATATCTTGTTGTAATTTCTTATCTGAAACATTTAGGACCAGATATATTTTGCAGTATATGAACTTTTTTTTTTTTTTGGACCTGGCTTTATAACACTCCTAGTGATACCTGGGCAACAATTTTTGATTCAGGTTGGGCAATGTATAGTCCATGGCCATAAAAGACAACCACAGGAGGGACAAAAAATTAAATAAATTGATAGCAGGCTAACTTTTAAGTTGATAATTTTGTATGGCTCACAAATGATGTTATAAATATTCAAACTGCCATTGGCAGAAGAAGGTTCCTCACCTTTGCACTGCAAAACAGTTTCTGTGGCATAACACAAAGTAAGACTGAGCCTCATGTGAATTCAACTCATGTTTCTCATCTCTATTACCACAGCACAGGTTTTGCAATCATATGGGTTTTTGCTGATTTGCTCTTAAAGGATTGTGGACGTATATTATGGCTTGCTTCATCAACTAGAGTGGGACCTATTTATGTTGAGTGATTGTGTCATATGTTTGTCATCTCAGTGCCTAGCACTAAATTCTGAAAGAATGTATTCGCAAGCAGCATTTGTTAGCAAAGAGAGATACATTTCATAATATAGTATATATTAGACACACTTCCCTGAGAAAATATAAACGAGAAATTCTTGAAAGAAAATGAACTCCTCATTTCTCTCTAATGGGAAATAAAAATTTAACATAATACATTGAAATTACAAAATCAAAAAATTTTTAAAGGAGCCTTTTGTAATGAACATGTTTGCGATGAATATTAATGTGGTCTCAGTTAGCCTTGCTGTCCTCCCTCTGTTGGAAGAAGCTGCTGTTGTTGGTTGGGCACGGTGCCCATATTCTCTGGACAGATATGGCTCCAAGATGAATGATGTGGATACAGTACTTCTCAAGCCACATTTGTATCATCTGCCTCCAAACACAATGGCTAGGGAATTCAAGACAGAAAGGCTAGAAGTTTCTCCAAACCTGTGTTTTGAAATTTAGAAATTATATTTATAATGAATATTTTCTGATTCTATTGTTTCTACAACAACACACTCAGCTGACAAAGACAGTCATTTTCCCTTATGAGTGTGGAGGAGCTAATGAACTATTCAATAGCTACACAAATAATGCACACAATGATTTTTAATATTTTATACCTGCCCCAAGGACATGCATTAATTATAGAATTGCATGCTGGTGACATTGGAAGGCACACTAGAGGTAACCTGATTTCCAAACTTTGCATTTGTCAAGTAGACATTCAAAGTTAAGAAAGAAAGATGTGTCTTGCCTGGAATCTGTCTGCTTAGAAAACCAAACAATTGAAACTAGAATTAAAGACTGCTGATCTCAGGACCTCTGTCCAGGTTTGTTTGTCAATAAAGAAAAAATCCTGGACTCCACAGTGCAGGTGGTCATGCTAAATGAGCCAGACATGTCCTATTTTAGGACAAGCCCTTCTGGTGTGAGGTAGCTTTGCGTGGTCAGACATCATTGTGATGCGGGAGATAAGATTTTAATCCCAGATGTGGAGCTTTTGTGATCTGCCTCTCATGCCTGAATTAGAACTGAGTAGATTTTATTTATTGATTGATTGATTGATTGACAGGCAGAGTTAGACAGTGAGAGAGAGAGACAGAGAGAGAGATATAGACAATGAGAGAGATACAGAGAGAAAGGTCTTCCTTCCATTGTTTCACTCCCCTAATGGCCGCTACAGCTGGCGCTGCACCAATCCCAAGCCAGGAGCCAGGTGCTTCCTCCCGGTTTCCCATGCGGGCACAGGGACCCAAGCACTTGGGCCATCCTCCACTGCCTTCCTGGGCCAGAGCAGAGAGCTGGACTGGAAGAGGAGCAACCGGGACTAGTATCCAGCGCCCCAGCCGGGACTAGAACCTGAGATGCCGGTGCCGCAGGTGGAGGATTAGCCAAGTGAGCCACGGCGCTGACCAGAACTGATCAGATTTGATTTTACTCAGTTTCCCTTAACTCCCCACTTCTTTCCACCGTGTTGTGTGATGTGCCACTCACCGAGAATTTCCACAGGCCTCCGACATCATCGCTCCTTTCGAAGCAGGTGGGCTCGAGCCCTTCTTCCATACAGCACCGTATGGCAGCCAAGCCACTGACTCCAGCTCCGACGATGGCCACTCTCTTCCCCATGGGCGCCTGTTGGAGAGTCTGGAGAGAATTTCTTCAAGAGTGTCCTTTAATCCTTGAGGCTTCTCAGCAGAAATTACCAGTTGATGTTTACGTATTGGAATGCTTACCTCAATAAAAGAAAGCATAGATGAACATTAATAGGTTATGCTCATCATTTTTACCACTTTTGGGATACTACGCTATGAAGGATCTTCAAAATGTGCATGGAAATGTGCACATTGTAAAAACACTGCATGCATTAAAAAAGCTTTTTTTGTGCCATTATATACTCATCTTTTAATTCCATTTTCCATGAAATTTTAAAAGCATTTTCCTACTAAAACTGACTTATTCTCTTGATTGTTTAGTGTTCCCAAAATTATAGTCAGTGAATGCTATAGCAGGAAGGACCTTGAAAATCATCAATCCAATGTTCTCAATGCAAATAAAGTTTTCTCACTCCAAAATAAGAAATTAGTTCTTCAAGGTCTTAGAGTCAGAAGTGGAAGTCAAGTCTTCTGCATGAAATCCATTGAACCAAATATCCTCTTCTTACTTTGAATGCCTGACTCTACAAAGCCTTACCTCTCGATGAACCACTTTCTCCCTAGAGAACCAGCTGTTCTCTAAATGTGGAAGAGAATGGCTTTTTCTTCTATGTCTTTTTGCTATAAAAATTGAGAAAGGGGGAGGAGTCATTATTCTTAAAGCAAAAATTCTTGTTTTCTTGAGTTTTTCATGGTGTAGATCCCAAAAGAGAAGGCATGATAAGAGAAGAACAAGGGAGGGGATGAGGGAACAAGGAAAGAAAGAAACAGGGAAGGGTAAGGATGAGGGTAAGGGTAAGGTCTCTGGTCGTGGTTCCACAAAACAAAATAGTAGCTGAAATGGTCAACAGAGCTGTAAGGTGAAACCCCTGGGAGATTATGGGAACAATGATTCTTTTATTTATTTTTGATCTGGAATTAAAGAATATACAAACAAAGGCTATGCACCTGGACTGTAAGAAAATATTTTGTTGTGCCAATGGTGAAAAATAGCCCAGTTTTCAGGGAAGTAAAAAGAACTTGATCTGAGGAGCTGAGCTAACTCTTCCCGATGATGAGTTTTTGTAAAGCTAGTGAATGCAAGGTCAGGCTTGTGAAGTCACTGAATCTTGTCTCTAGCTTCCTCTCATTTCTTTGCCTGCTCTTCTAGCTTCCATTTTGTTCCACCCATGCCTCCCTCACTTCTTTTCTCCCATATGTTATACATTGTATTAATCTTTTGTGAGGCTCAAGGATGAGAAGACACAGTGCTTTCTATATGAACACATGCTGTCTAATGGAGAGAGAGAGAGACGGTAAGTGTCACCTGGATGTTTGAAATCAGTTTAGTGCCAGCCTTCAGCAAGAACATGTAAGTCCAACAGGAGACAAATAGATGTAGAAGTAGTTTCAGGAGGAAGTGAGGGGGGGTGCTGAGACTTGAAGGAAGAATAAATGTTGGCTACATAGACAAGCAAGAAACGCAAAACAGGAAGAGACAAAAGTAAGTGCAAATGCACAGAAAAGAGAGCGTGACAAAGAACAACTAGTTCAGTGTGGTTGGGCCATAAAGTGATGGGAATAGAAGATGAGTTCAACACACAGGGAACAGGTGATAAAGGAGATTGAAGTGCCATAATCCAGGGTCGGGATACCATCTTCTAGGTGATTGTGATCCATTCAGGAATTTTGAACAATTAAGCCACAAGATCAGACAAGACCAGATTGACATGGAGACCAGAGTGATTGATGACTAGAGTCAAGGAGACTAGATCCGGTTGTTTCGATAATCTAGGCTAGAGATGTCGAGGACAGGAATGCCAGCAGTGTCGGGAAAAACATAGTATAGAAACAGCACATAAGAGCTGTTTGGGAATCTGATGACGAACTGTAAGCTACATGCCTCGAAGGTGATTTTTCCATCTTAAAATGTTATGAGTTATGTGCATTTCATTCATTTACTAGTGTAGGAAGTAGAAACTGCTCTATTTCATGAAGAAAGGGACATAATACATGGAATTAGAGGCTTGTAAATTGCAGAAGAGCTGGATGAGCTGAAATTGGGGGCTTCCAGAGGACTAGTGACATTAGACGGCCAGAGGGAGGAAGCCTCTGTGTGGCCACAGTTGCCTGTAATGCATCTGTTGGAATGTGTTCACCCAAAAACATGCTCAGAAACAGAGTCTCTGCTGCCTTTTCCCTTTCATGCTCAGTTGTCTATCTCACTGCAAAAGTTAAATTGCGATCAAGCCCTAACAGCAGGGAAATCATAGAAATGCTGTTTTTAATTTTTCGGTTCTTGCATTACAGGAAGTATATACTTCCAGGTGGTATATGTCAAATGAAGCTAGAGAGTGTCTGGCCCAGTGGATTATATGGTGTTAAGTAGAAACCAGCCATATCTTCTTAGAATATTCGACCAGCCATGTCTTCTTAGAATATTCAAGCAGTGTCATATTCTTCTCTAATGTTAAGACAGTAAAAACTCAGTGAATTATCCCTTACGTTGTATGTTTTAGGCTAATTCTTGTTGGACTTCAGATCTTCCTCAGTAAAATGAGCTAGATAAGTACTCATCTCCCTTCAACATTCGGTGACTATCTTAAGTTTCTGCATTTGCCTCAATAAAGCTTTTCAAAGATGGGAAATATAAGCCAAAGAAAACAAAAATACATTTAAATGATTAAGTCAAACTTTTTTAGTCTGTGCGCCCCTGCTGCAAAAAAGATACTTACTAAATTGGAAATTTCTGCAGACACAGCGGAGAATGAGGAGGGTTGAGATAGCAGAGCACGAGAGAAAATCTTTGGAGTGTATCTCTTTGGAAGCAGCTGTTGGTATGCTGTGTGTCCCTTCCCCACCACGAATGAGACCTCATGTTCATAATTTGGAAGAATCAATATTGTTAAAATGTCTGCTTAAAATGATATGCGGGTTTAATGCATTCCCTATCTAAGTACCAATGACATCTTTCACAGATCTAGAAAAAGTGCTGCTGAAGTTTGTAGAGAACCACAAAAAATCCCAAATAGCCAAAGCCATCTTGAGTAAAAAGAGCAGAGCAGGTGGTCTTACCCTACCTTATTGTAAAATAGACTACATAGCTACATGAGGGTTCTTTTAAAAGTTGATGAAAATGAGCATTATGTTTTAATTTTATTTTCTAAAACCTTTACGAGGTACCCTCATAGTAATTAAAACAGCATGATATTGGCATCAAAACAGACACATAGGGACCAATGTTTTTGAAGCAGCAGGTTATGCTGCCACTTGCAATGCTGGCATCCCACATTGGAGGGCTACATTTGAGTCCCAGTTGCTACACTTCATTTTGTTTCATTTTGTTTTTAAAGATTTATTTACTTGAAAGGCAGAGTTACAGAAAGAGCGGGAAAGACACAGAAAGAAAGATCTTTTACACCACTGGTTCACTCCTGTGAAGGCTCAAGCCAGAAGCTAGAAGCTTCATCCAGGTCTGCCAAGTTGGGGGAGGAGTCCAAGTACTTGGGCCATCTTCCAAGGCTTCTCCTGGCCATTAGCAAGGAGCAGCCAGGACCCAAACTGGCACCCATATTGGTTGCTGGCAACACAGGTGGCGGTTTTACCTGCTATGCCACAGTGCCAGTCCCCCAGCTGCTCCACTTCTGATCCAGCTCCCTGCTAATGTGTCTGAAGATGTTGTAAGTGCTTGAGACCCAACCACTTCAGTGGGACACCTACATAGAGATCCTGGCTCCTAGTATTGATCCAGCCATTTGGAGAGTAACCCATTAGATGGAAGATTTATTCTCTCTCTCTCTCTCTCTCTCTCACTCTCTCTCGCTGTCACCCCACATTTTAAATAAAATGAATAAATAAATTTTTTTTCTTTTTTTTTTCTATTTGACAGGTTAGTTAGACAGTGAGAGAGAGAGACAAAAAGAAAGGTCTTCCTTCTGTTGGTTCACTCCCCAAATGGCCACCACTGCCCGCGCTGTGCTGATCTGAAGCCAGGAGCCAGGTGCTTCTTCCTGGTCTCCCATGCGGATGCAGGGGTCCAAGCACTTGGGCCATCCTCCACTGCCCTCTCGGGCCACAGCAGAGCTGGACTGGAAGAGGAGCAGCCGGGACTAGAACCCGGCACCCATATGGGATGCCGGCACCACAGGTGGAGGATTAACCAAGTGAGCCATGGTGCCGGCCCCAATAAATAAATATTTTTAAAAAGTAAATGCCTGTTACTTAAAATAACAAGGAGGCAGAGCTTGTGGGTCTCTTGACTCTTTCCAAGTTCCAATAGCTTGGCAGCATTTTTAAAGAGCTAAGAACATTCAAGGCGCTTCACCAGATAGCAGATGATGGCCCTGGAGATACATACTCTGCAAAAGTGAGCAAGACCGTCTTTCTCAGATGCAGCTTCTCTGTCCAGAGCCTGCTCTTCAGACTGGCCCTGTGCACTGTTCTATGGAGGAGCTAGGAAGAGAGGGGTCAAGGCTAGGGGACAGTGGTCATTTCCAGGGTTCCTCTACCTTCCCTTTGGAAGTGCGCCCCCTTGCTGACTTCCCAGGTCAAATGTACCACTTCCATGCTGTTCTCTCTCAGTGGGGGGCTGTCCAAATCAGCATTATCTAGTTCATGCTAGACGTTCCAAGAACAGAATTGAGTAAGATTAAGATTGATGAGCATTTGAAGAATACCAATTACTTAGATATATTTATACCAATTACTTAGATATATTTACTGTCTTCTAACAACCTTTTAAGCAGGTGTTATCATCATTATTCTCAATATAGTAACGAAGAAATTGGGTTGTTCAAATTTATTATAATAATCAATAATAATATAAAATATAATAATAATAAATTTATTATTAAAATAATAAATAATAATAAATTTGTTCAAATTTATTATTCTACTTGTTAGAATAGCAAAAAATGCACTTGCTGTGTCTTCCCAGTATCTGGTAAAGTTGGAATAATCGTGAATACTTTAGAGAGCATGGAAAAAATAATACTTCAGAGGTTTGTCCAACAAGTGTAAACTGAGCACTTACTGTGTGTCAGTCACTGCTTGAGCCATTGCAGACACAATAGAAACAAACCAAGGTCGAATGCTGTCCCCTAGGAACTAATGTTGTACTGCACACTGGGGATATGATTTGTAATATGCTTCATACTGTGCCTCATAGTAGGGAAATGATAGTGAGAAGCACCATGAATATTGCCACTAATAATAACCGCTATTGATTCTGGACTCACTGGATACCAGGCACTTAGTTCAGTAGTTTAGATATACTGACTTATTTTTTTTTTTAAGATTTATTTATTTATTTGAAAGTCAGAGTTACACAGAGAGAGGAGAAGCAAAGAGAAAAAGAGAGGTCTTCCATCCGATGGTTCACTCCCCAATTAGCTGCAATGGCGGGAGCTGTGCCAATCCGAAGCCAGGAGCCAGGAGCTTCTTCCAGGTCTTCCATGTGGGTGTAGGAGCCCAAGGACTTGGGGCATTTTCTACTGTTTAGCAGGCTATAGCAGAGAGTTAGATCAGAAGTAGGCAGTCAGGACTCAAACCTGCACCCATACGGGATGCTGGCTCTACAGGTGGTAGCTTTACCAGCTATGACACAGCACCAGCCCAGAAACAGGAATGTTTAAACTAAAGTAATATACTTCTAATGGTGGGGTTTCAAGCATTGGCGGAAATTCGGGAGTGTGTTTTCCCACAGTTAGGGTAGCCGCTCATCCTGGTTTGTTCCTGACAGTCGTAAGTTACATCAGCTGTGCTGGTATCTTTATTAATAGTGCCATCTCTCACTCTAAAAATGGTCTGGTTTAGTTAAAAATGATACCTCACCTTGCTCATTGTAAGAGAAGCTCCTGTCACTGCTGAAAGTCCATCCCAGAGGCTCATTCAGCCTGTAACAAACACAGCCGCCTTCCTGCCTGTGAGCTGCTGTGCTAAGTTACGACACGTGAAAACCTTTATCTAGTAAATGAACACTGTTTGGCATTCAGTAAGAGTCAATTTATTTGTTGAGCAGTTCTACTTCATAAGACAGAACTATTAAGGAAAATATTTTCTTATAAGATACCTTTGTGGGCTGGCGCTGTGGCTCACTTGGTTAATCCTCCACCTGTGGCACCGGCATCCCATATGGGTGCCGGATTCTAGTCCCGGTTGCTCCTCTTCCGGTCCAGCTCTCTGCTGTGGCCCGGGAGGAGAGAGGGCAGTGGAGGATGGCCCAAGTGCTTGGGCCCTGCACCCGCATGGGAGATCAGGAGGAAGCACTTGGCTTCTGGCTTCGGACTGGTGCAGCGTTAGCCGTAGCAGCCATTTGGGGAGTGAACCAGCAGAAGGAAGACTTTTCTCTCTCTCTCCCTCTCACTGTCTGTAACACTACTTGTCAAATAAATAAATAAATAAATAAATAAATAAATAAAATGGATTTGTTAAAAAAAAAAAAAACAGAGCAAGATAACGTTGTGCCTTTTCTTTTTGTTTCTCCAAAGTTCTCAGATAGAGCAAATGTCTCCAACCAGGGTTTCTGCATATTTAGGATTTGCATTCACATTGGTGG
Source organism: Sylvilagus floridanus (assembly GCA_949820135.1). NCBI lineage: Eukaryota > Metazoa > Chordata > Mammalia > Lagomorpha > Leporidae > Sylvilagus > Sylvilagus floridanus. The sequence continues at coordinate 131,032,955 of OX463225.1, forward strand.
TGATGCTCTGTGGGCAATTAGCTCTTTCTAATAGTCCAGTTTCCACCATATTCCCCTTCTGATCTTCTAACTTTTCTGGTCAGTTTCCAATACTCTATAAATGATTCAGTAACTTTGCATTATCTCGTAACTAGGTCTTCAACTCAAAGACTACACCTTATTCATCTTCTTATTTCTCTGACTAGGGTCCAGCTAAGAGCATAGAAGGTGTTCAAAAAATTTATGGATGGCTATATGGTTTGAACTTACAGAGCTCCACCTCTTACTAGGATGTTGGAACAGATTTTAAAAAGATTGTTAAAATCTCAGTTTCTGTCCTGGCGTAGTGCTTAAGGGTTTAATATGGTAAGACGTCATCAGGAAGCTACCTGGTAAGTCTCTTGGATTCTCTATGAACTTCAGTTTTCTGTTTTCCAAATTTGATAGACAATCCATAGTTTGAAAGCCAGGCTGAGCAGGAGTGATTTGAACAGGTTTCTGTCATCTGGTTTCCAGGATATTTGGGAGACAAGCAAATTAAAGTGTGGGAAATGCTGGTGCTATCCATGCAATTCAATTTTTGCATAATCTGTGAGGTTTTGGGGAGATTTTTCCAGATGACTTTGCATTTTATATTTCTTATTTTTCTATTTTCTGGACCTAAGAGAGTTTTGGGGGGCCCACAACAGTAGCTAGAGGCAGTGGCTTGTTGTGATTTACAGATCTCTGGACTTCATCCTTCACGTTTCCTTCCAGGACCACTCTCACCACATGGCCTCCCAAGCCTGGGACCCGGGCTTTGTGATTCTGTTGGTTCTGTTGATCCCAGGAATAGAAAGAGGGAGTTGGGGAAGGTGATTTAATCTCCTTTCTGGAAGTTTCCTCCAATAGCAGTATATTATGACACATCATCTCTTAGTGATCCCCCAAGTTAGCCAAGAGGGGGCTCTGGGCCAAGCAGAGAGAGCTCTTCAGTGAGGAAGGTTAAAGGGCAGACAGGTAGAATCCTTTTTCCTCTCCTTCTGTCTTCCTGGGACTACTGGTACCCTGTCAAACGAACTTGGCCTCAGCTCTCTTCTTTGTAGGGAGCTCTTTTGTTTTCAGTGATGTTTCCTTTTTTCCTTCTTAGGGATGACTGCTCTGAAACTGGGCTTTTAAATGGCCCTGGGGAATTAATCCTCCTTAACCACTCGTGATGTGATGCTATGACCCAGTCTAGGGACTGACGGTAGCTTCTTACTGGCATCCACATTCTACCTCGCATTCCTAATCTCACCATTTCTCTGAACACACTTGTGCCAGAGTGTCTGGTACTGTCCGTCATACAGACTACAATCCTTCTCATCTACCTGCCTAGGAGAAGCTCCAGCCTGGCAAAGGCCTGAATTGGAGTTGGGAGACCCTTCCACTTTCGTTTTGTCTGTACAGGTCCTCTGCCTGCTTCGGGACCTTGAACTTGCTGGCACTTGCATACTTTGCTGGTAAGGTCTCATAGATCAACTCCTATGTCCCACATTAGCTAACATTGCATCCATCTGGGAGTTTTTGGCTAATAGTCTTTCAAATACTTATTATTATCCCTGTCAGATTTAATTTATCTCATCAGATAAAATCATGAGTGCTTTTTATTTATCTTGCTCAATACGCTATAGAGTTGAATTTTCAGTAGGAACTCAATAAGAACAAGAATGTTTAACTGACAACCCTGAGTGTTTTCTCCTTGTCTATGCTCTTGAGGAACAATGATTTTCTACTTAGTACTTGTTGAATTCTTTAGTGGAGGGTTAAGCTTGTGATTATAAAGTAAATTCAAAGTATGCCATTGTATAAATTAAAAAAATAAGAAAAGAAGTAGGAATGATTGGAATGAGGGAGAGAGAATAGGGTGAGAAGTGTCATTATTCTTTTAAAGCTGTTTATATGGAATACATGAAATTTGTACCCTTTATATAAATTAAAAAGTTTAAATATATTTTTAAATTGGTGATGCATAGATGAATGCAAAATTTAGGAATTTTTGTTTTTTCTTTACAGCTTTATTGAGAGATATAACTGATATAAATGTATATATTTAAGATATACAATATAATGGTTTGATATCCACTGAAATCGTAAAGATCAAGCTAAGTAAAAGTCCATCATCTCACGTAATTATTGTTAATTTTGGCAGTGAGGGCATTTAAGATCTACTGTCATTGCAAATTTCAATATGCTATACTGTTTATGAACTATTGTCACCACGCACTCTATTACGTCCTTCATAACTGAAAATTCACAGTCTTTGACCGACAACATTACATTCCTCCCACACCCAGTTCTCTGGCAAGCACCTTAATATTTTCCTCTGTGAGTTTGCCTTTTTAGAGCCCACCTGTGAGTGAGAATGAATAGCATCTATCTTTCTGTACCTGGCTTATTTCATGTGACATAATGTGGTGTCCAAAAATATCACAGCTAAAGCCAGCATCATGACACTTTCTCCCTATTTTCTTCCAGAAGTTTTGAATTTTCAGGTTTTATATTTACATCTTCAGTCCTTTGTAACTTGATTTTATATATGTTATAGATAAAGGTCCAATTTCATTATTTTGCAGGTTATCTAGTTTTCCCAACATCATTTACTGAAGAAACTATCCTTTCTGCATAGTGTGTTCTTGGCATCTTTGTCAAAGATTAATCAACTTGAAATGAGTGAATTTAATGGTTAGACCCTCTATTGGCTCATATATCTCTTGTTATTGCAATATCGAATTGTTTTGATTATTATAGCTTTGTGACATAGTTTATAGTTAAGGAGTGTGGTATCTCTAGCTTTTAAAAATTATTTATTTATTTGAGAGGCAGAGAGACAAAGAAAGAGACAGAAAGATAAATAACATTTGCTTGTTCACTCACCAAATATCCATAATGACAGATGAGGACAGGCCACAGCCAGGAGCTGAGGATTCAGTCCAGGTCTCCCAAGTGGGTAGCAAGGGTCCAGTCTTCCAGGGTGCACATTAGCAAGAAGCTGAAATCAGGAGCAGAGCCAGGACTCAAACTCCAACACTCTGATATGGGATGTGTACAGCCCCGCCAGAGGCTTCACTGGCAGGCAAAACTTCCTCCCCTGCTTTTTCCACTTCTGTGAGATGCATCATTGGAATTATGGTAGGGATTGCGTTGAATCTGTAGATCACTTTGAGCAGTATGGATATTTCAGTAATATTACTTCTTCCAGTCAATGAATATTAAATGTCGTTTCCATTTATTTGCCTCTTCTTCAACACATTTCATTAGTGTTTTACAGTTTTTAGTGCACAGGTCTTACACTTCCTTGATTAGATTTATTGCTGTTTTATTCGTCTACAGTTGATGGGATTTTTTTCATTTCCTTTTCAAGTAGTTTGTTGTTAATGTATGCAAATGCAATAGGTATTTGTATGTTCTGCAATGTCATCAAATTTATTTTTTCTGACAAATTTTGGTGGAGCCCTTGGGTTCTTCTGTATAAGAATTGGTGTTGAAAACAAACAGAATGATTTAATTTCTCTCTTCTGATTTGGACATATTTTTTAACTGTTTCTCATCTGATTGTCATTGCTATCATTTCCTGTATAAAGCTGAATAGAAGTTACAAGAGGCTGGCACTGCAGCTCACTAGGCTAATCCTCCGTCTTGCAGTGCTGGTACACTAGATTCTAGTCCCGGTTGGGGCGCCGGATTCTGTCCCTGTTGTCCCTCGTTCAGGCCAGCTCTCTGCAGTGGCCCGGGAGTGCAGTGGAGGATGGCCCAAGTGCTTGGGCCCTGCAGCCCATGGGAGACCAGGAGAAGCACCTGGCTCCTGCCTTTGGATCAGCGTGGTGCGCCTGCCACAGTGCACCAGCCATGGGTGGCCATTGGAGGGTGAACCAACGGCAAAAGAAGACCTTTCTCTCTCTCTCTCTCTCTCTCTCTCACTGTCCACTCTGTCTGTCAAAAAAAAAAAAAAAAAGAAGTAACAAGAGAGTCTTGCATCTACTTAATCTCAGTGGAAAAGCTTTCAGTTTTTCTCCATTATCTATGTTAGCACTGGACTTTTCACAAATGGTTTTCATTATGTTGAAGAAGTTTCATTTTTTTTAAACACCTAAGAATAATTGTGTGTTAATTACAGAGTTCAACCAATAGTACTAGAACAAAAAAATACTAAAATGGATAAAGTATTACATTGTACAACAACAGTCAGCATAAGAGCTGATCAAGTCACTGTTTCTCATAGTGTCCATTTCACTTCGACAGGTTTCCCCTTTGGTGCTCAGTTAGTTGTCGCCGATCAGGGAGAACATATGATATTTGTCCCTTTGGGACTGGCTTAGTTCACTCAGCATGATGTTTCCCAGATTCCTCCATCTTGTTGCAAATGACCAGGTTTCATTGTTTTTGACTGCTGTAGAATATTCTATAGAGTACATGCCCCATAATTTCTTTATCCAGTCTACTGTTGATGGGCATTTGGGTTGGTTCCAGGACTTAGCTATTGTGAATTGAGCTGTAATAAACATTAATGTGCAGACAGCTTTTTTGTTTGCCAATTTAAGAAGTTTCATTTTGTATACAAATTTTGGAGAGTTTTTAACCAAGAAAGGATGTTGACCTCTTCAAATGTTCTTTCTGTATCAATTGAGATGGCTATGTAATTTTGATTTTTCTTCATAAATGCAATTTATCACATCAATTTATTTGTGTAGGTAAAATCAGTCTTATATCTCAGAGCTATATCCATTCAATCATGATATTTACTCTTTTTCACATGCTGTTAATTTCTCCTGGTAGTGTTTTTCTGAGGATTTTTGCAACTGTGCTCACCAGAGATACTGGCCTGTAGACTGACTTTCTTGTGGTGTCTTCATCTGGTTTTCATATCAAGTGGCTGTCATCAAAAATGCGTTTGGATGTATTCCCTATAGTTCTGTTTAGGATGATTCTCTTCTTGGGAATTCTTCTTGAATTCAAAATTCTTCCTGAATTTCCAATTTGTTGGCAAATAGATGTTTCTAGTGATTCCTGATTATTCTTTTTTATTTCTATGTAGTCTGTTGTTACACCTATTATTTAAATCTCTGGTTTTATTGACTTGGGACTCCTCTCTTTCGGGGGGTTATTTAGGCCAATGGTGTACCAATTTTATTTTTTCAAAAAACCAGCTCTTCATTTCACTTACCTTTTGTTCCTTTTTTGTTTCAATCTTGTTACTTTCTTTTATAATTTTAATATTATTTCCTACCTTCTACTAAATTTGGGCTTGAATTTTTGTTTTTCTAGGACCTTGAGATGCACTGATATCTTATTTATTCCGTGCCTTTCCAATTTCTTTATGTAGGCACCAATTGCTACAAACCTCCCTATTAACACTGCTTTTGTTGTATTTTATAAGTTTCGGTATGTTGTGTTGTCATCTTCATTTGTTTCTGGGGATCTTTTGATTTCCCTTTTGATTTCTTCTATGACTGCTCTCCACTCAGGAGTGTATTGTTCAGACTCATGTGTTTGTATAGTTTGTACAGTTTCTTAAGTTGTTAATTTCCAGCTTCATTCCATTGTAGTCAGGAAAGGTACATGGTATGATTTCAATATTTTTAAATTCGCTGAGATTTGCTTTATGGTGTAGCATATGATCTGTCCTAGAGAAAATTCCATGCACTGATGAAAAGAATGTGTTTTCTGCAACTATGGGATGAAATGTTTTGTATATATCATTTAATTCCATTTGGCACACAGGGTAGATTAGCTCTGTTGACTTGTTGATTTTCTGTTTAGTTGATCTGTCCATTGATGAAAGTGAGGTGTTGAAGTCCCCTATTATTATTGTATTGGAAGACTATGTCGCCCTTTAGATCCATTAACATTTGTTATGGAAAACAATGTATCCATTGTTATAGGGTGCAAATACTTTTATGATAGTTACATCTTCCTGTTTAATTTATCCCTTAATCATTACATAACGCTATTCTTTGTCTCTTTTGACTGGTTTTGTGTTAAAGTGTATTTGTCTGATTTTAAGATATCTATACTTGCTCATTTTTGCTTTTTTTTGGCATAGAATATCTTTTTCCATCCTTACACTTTCATTCTGTAAGTATCTCCATTGGGGTGGTGTGTTTCTTGTAGGCAGCAAGTACATGGATTGTGCTTTTTAATCCATTCAGCCAGTCTGTATCTTTTAATTGGAATATTTAGGCCATTTATGTTCAAGTTTACTATTGATAAGTTACAACTTGGTTCTATCATTTTATGCATAAATATTACTATTGTTTGCTTTTTATTTTCTTTGTCCTTTTCCTAGGAGATTTTTCTGCTTTCACATTCTTTCATAATTATGACTGTCATCTCTATTTCTGTGTGTAGCACATCCTTAAGAATCACATTTATAAATGAGAGCTTGATGGGTGCAGTATTCTGGGTTGACAGTTTCTTTCTTTTAGGGCTTGGATTATGTCTCTCCATTCCCTCCTAGCTTGTAGGGTTTCTGATGAGAAATCAGTTGTTAGTCTAATAGGGATCCTCTGAAGGTAACCTAACATTTCTCTTGTCCACATTCTAGAATCTTAAAGTTTTATTGTTGAAAGTTTGAGTATAATATGTCTGGGTGAAGAACTTTTCTGTTTATATTAGGAGTTCTATACCCTTCATGTACTTGAATATCACTTTCTTTCTCTAAATTAGGGAAGTTTTCTCATATTATCTTGCTTAATAGACTCTTTAATCAATTCTCTTTCCATGCCATCAGAGACTCCTAAGATACGTGTGATTGGACATTTGACAGCATCTCATAAATCTTGAAAATTATTTTCAGTTGTTCTCATTCTTTTTTTTGTCTGATGAAATGTTTCTAAGGGTTTGTGTTCAAGATAGGATGTTCTTTCTCCTCATTAAGTCTGTTGCTGAGGCTTTCCTGTGTTTTCTATATGACATATTTAATTCTTTGTTTCTAATATTTTAGTTTGAGTTATCTTCAATATCTCTATCTCTTGGCAAGAATTTTCATCCATATTGTGTATAGATTTCTTTATCTCATGAATTTGTATCTCTTTGTATTTGAGTAATATTATGATCTTTCTTTTGAATTCCTTTTAATGCATTTCATCAGTATCTTCATCTTCACACTGTAATATTTAAGTGTTGTGTTCCTTTGGGGAACTTATATTTTCCTCCTTGTTATAGTTTCTACTATTTTTGCATTTATTTTTCAGTATTTGCAGAAACACTTGTTTTTCTCCTCTTTTGGCTTTTTTATCTTTTAACTATGCTTCTGTGGTTTAGTGAGTATCTGCTCCTTCTGTGGATATCCAGAGATATGTGCTGGGTGGGGCCAGAATGTTCTGAGTGTCTGATGCCAGACACAGTGACTGCCCAGGGACCCAGCTACATCCCATGCCCTATCATGAAGTCACAGAATCCCCACAGTCATAGTTCCTACAGTCACAGGGTAGATAGTATCCACTCTCAGTCTCAGTAGCTTGTATCATCCATTGATAGAGCAGAGGCATTCCAACAAGCTTGGGACCTGTGATAGGGTTGGGGGATGAGAGTGACTCACAGTTTTAAGTGGGTTCTCAGCCTCTTGCCAACCATTCATGCCAGACTCAAAGTCAACATGGATCCTTCATTTAACTCTGTGGTAAAATCCCTTAGTCACATGTGCTAGAGCAACCATAGAACCTATCTGCAATAAGAGAGTTCTTTCTCCCTGCTGGCCACCAAGTACCCTGTAGGTGAATGGGGAGAAAAATATGGTTTCTTTTATGGGATTAGTTGGGACCCAATTTCCTGCTAGGGCTCCAGACCAGACTCAAAGTCAGTGTGGTCATCAGGGCTCTCCCTCAGGCAATATCACTAGTAACCAGGGCTTCCACAGACTGCTCTCACCTCATTCTCAAAAGCTGGTGACTCCTACAGAGCCCGGATGTGGGAGTCACGAGTGGTGTCCTTGCTCAGTGCTTCATGCATATACTGTCCACTTTGATCCACAATGTCTCTCTTCTTTTCATGGAATTCCCACTGAAAACCTCTCCCACCTCTCCCCTGGGAATGTACATCCTCCATGTTTTTTCTATTATCTTATCCTGGTCAAAATCAATGTATCTTTTTCCTAGTCAGCTGTCCTGGAATCTCTTCTTTTGATATATTGTACTTACTATTTTTTGTATGTTTAACTGAATTTAATAGTTTAGTTTACTAATTTACTAGTTAATTTTACAATTTGCTTGTACTGTGTTGAGATATATCTTTCAATACTTTAGAATAGTTTGAAAAGAATTGATATTAGTTTTTTAAGAGTTTGATAAAATTCAGCAGCAAAGCAATCCAATCCAGGGCTTTTCGTATTGTTACTTGCTATGAGTCTGTTCAGGTTTTCTACATCTTCAACATTCAACTTCAATAGACTATGTATCCAGAAATATATCCATTCTTTTAGACATACCAGTTTGTTAGAACATAGCTGTTCATAATATTCTGTAGTTAACCTTTGAATTCATGTGGTATCAACTGTCATGTCTAATATTTTCTGTTTCTAAGGTTCAGTTTTGGTGGGTTATATATTCAGGATTTTGTACATTTCCTCTAGGTTTTCTAATTGCTTGGAATATAGTTGTTCACAATATTCTTTATTTATCCTTTGAATTTCTGTGGTATCAATATTAATGTCTCCTTTTCATTTCTGATTTTATTTATTTACATCCTCTGTTTTTCTTAGTTATTTAGGTAATGGTTGCTCAATTTGTCTTTTAAAAACCTGACTCTCTCTCCACCTGCGGCGCCAGCACCCTGGTGCCGGATACTGTCCCAGTTGCTCCTCTTCCAGTCCAGCTCTCTGCTGCGGCCCGGGAGTGCAGTGGAGGATGGCCCAAGTGCTTGGGCCCTGCCCCCGCAAAGGGAGACCAGGAGTTGCACCTGGCTCCTGGCTCCGGATTATCATGGTGTGCTGGCTGCAGCGCACTGGCCGCAGTGGGTATTGGGGGGTGAACCAACGGAAAAGGAAGACCATTCTATCTCTCTCTCACTGTCCACTCTGCCTGTCAAAACAAAACAAAACAAAACAAACAAACAAACAAAAAACCTGACTCTCCGTTTCATTGCTCTTCTGTATTTTTAAAAAGTTCAATTTATTTCTACTCCAATACTCATTTTTTCTTTCCTTCTACAAATTTTTTGTTTTGTATTCTTGTTTGTCTAGTTCTCGAGTTAAGTAATTGGATTGTTTTTCTAAAAAATATTCTGGTTTTTCTGTTATTGATTTAACAATTGACACTCTTGTTTATGGCGTCAGTAATCACCCGAGGCTCTTGTCATGAGCTGCCATGGCTATGGGAGCCTCTTGAGTTCACCTACTCTGATATATAGAAAAGCCATAGTCTTTCATACAGAAAACTCATTGCAATAAACTTACTTTTTAGTTCTGCTTTTGCTACATGCCATAGACTTTGGTGTGTTTATTTTTTATTTGTTTCAAGAAATTTTTTTCCCCATTTTTTTTTTTTATTATAGGCAGAGTGGACAGTGAGAGAGAAAGGTCTTCCTTTGCCGTTGGTTCACCCTCCAATGGCCACCACAGCCGGCGCACCACGCTGATCCGATGGCAGGAGCCAGGTGCTACTCCTGGTCTCCCATGGGGTGCAGGACCCAAGCACTTGGGCCATCCTCCGCTGCACTCCCGGGCCACAGCAGAGAGCTAGCCAGGAAGAGGGGCAACCGGGACAGAATCCGGCGCCCTTCCTGACTGGGACTAGAACCTGGTGTGCCAGTGCCGCTAGGTGGAGGATTAGCCTATTGAGCCGCGGCGCCAGCTGAAGAAATTCTTAAATTTTCCTTTTGATTTCTAAATAAACCAACTGGTCATTCAAGAGAATATTGTTTTTTGTCTGTGTACTTGCACAATTTTTAAATTTCTTCTGATTGATTTTGGTTTTATTGTGTTACAGTCGGAGAAGACACCAGTTATGAATTCAATGTTTTTGAAAAGCTTTTGATTTTTTGGTGGCCTAACACATGGTCTATCTTGTAGAAAATTTCATGTTCTATAAATGTCTGTTCTATTCAGTCTATAGTATGATTTAACTTCCCTGTTTCTTTTTTGATTTCTTTGTCTGAATAATCTGTCCATTGATGAAAGTAGTGTGTTGAAATCCTCAACTGTTATTGTATTATGGTCTATCTCTTTTTTTGAGCTGATAATTTTTGCTTTATATAATTGGATGCTGTTAGGGCGCCAGATTCTGTCCCGGTTGCCCCTCTTCCAGGGCAGCTCTCTGCTGTGGCCAGGGAGGGCAGTGGAGGATGGCCCAAGTGCTTGGGCCCTGCACCCACATGGGAGACCAGGAAAAGCACCTGGCTCTTGCCATCGGATCAGCGCAGTGCGCCGGCCACAGCGCACCGGACACGGTGGCCATTGAAGGGTGAACCAAAGGCAAAGGAAGACCTTTCTCTCTGTCTCTCTCACTGTCCACTCTGCCTGTCAAAAATAAAAAAATAAAAATAAAAAATATAATTGGATGCTCCAGCATTTTGTACATATGATTTAAAATCATTAATTTCTTCTTCAAATTGATTATTTTTCTTATATATTAGCTTTGTCTCTTTTTAAAGGTTTTAATTAGGGTTTATATTTTGACCAGCGCCATGGCTCAATAGGCTAATCCCCCACCTGTGGCTCCGGCACCCTGGGTTCTAGTGCGGGTCAGGGCGCCGGATTCTGTCTCAGTTGCTCCTCTTCCAGTACAGCTCTCTGCTTTGGCCTGGGAGTGCAGTGGAAGATGACCCAAGTGCTTGGGCCCTGCACCCCATGGGAGACCAGGAGTAGCACCTGGCTCCTGCCTTCGGATCAGCGTGGTGCACTGGCCACAGTGGGCATTCAGGGGTGAACCAACAGTAAAGGAAGACTTTTTCTCTGTCTCTTTCTCTCATTGTCCACTCTGCCTGTCAAAAAAAAAGTTTGTATTTTTGACACAAGTATTGCTAATATTGCTTTTGTCTCAATTTTCATGATATATCTTCTTATTTTTCTTTATTTTTAGAAGATATCATTTATTTATTTATTTGACAGGTAGAGTTACAGACAGTGAGAGGGAGAGACAAAGAAAAAGGTCTTCTTTTGTTGGTTCACTCCCCAGATGGTGCAACGCAGCACCAATCTGAAGCCAGGAACCAGGTGCTTCTTCCCAGTCTCCCATCTGGGTGCAGCGGCCCAAGCACTTGGGCCATTTCTACTGCTTTCGTAGGCAATAGCAGAGAGCTTGGTTGGAAGAGGGGCAACCGGGACTAGAAACTGTGCCCATATGGGATAGCGGCATCACAGGTGGAGGATTAACCTACTATACCATGGAGCCAGCCCCTCTTCTATTTCTTCAATTTCTGTTTATGTGTGTCTTTACTGGTAAAGTGAGTTTCTTGTAGGCAGTATACATAGAGTCTTATTGTTTAAAAAAAATTAATTTTGAGGCAGAAGGATGGAGACAGAGAAAAAGAACACTTTCATTTAATGACCAACACTCCAAATGCCACAATGGCCAGGGTTGAAGCCAAGCGAAGAACAAAATCCATATCTCTCACGAGAGGTGCAGAAACTTGAACTATCAGTATTGCTTTCTAGGCTCTATATTGGCAACAGGAGATGCTGTCGGAAATCAAAACCGTATTCCAGTACGGGATGCAGATTTCTTAACTGCTAAGCTAAACACCTGTTCTCTCTTGCTTTTTAATTTTTTTTTTCTTCTTGGTTGGTTGGTTTTTTAAATTCCATTCAGCTGGTCTATATGTTTTAATTCTGAGAATTTAATCCACTTACAATTAATGTTATTATAATTTTTGCTATTTTTGAATGAATAGTTGTGATTTTTTAATATACTTGAGGCTCTCAAAAATTAAATCCAGTGCCACACTTTCTTATTTAGAGATGTACTTCTAATTTTTAGTAAAATGCTTCCTGACTTCAAAATGAAAGCATATGATTTATCCTGGTCAGAAAATTTAAGAAAATGATTAATTGGAAGTGATCCCTGTTAAATATAAGAGTCGGAATAAGAGAGGGAGGAGATGTGCAGTTTGGGGCATGCTCAATCAGACTTGCCCCAAACGGTAGAGTTAGAAAACTGCCAGGGGATTCCAATTCAATCACATCAAGGTGGCATGTACCAATGCCATCTCACTAGTCCAGTGATCAGTTTCAGTTCAAAATTGATCATAATGATAGCATTACTAGTCAAAGGGATCACATAAACAAAACTAGTGTCTGCTAATACTAACTGATAGAATAAAGAAGGAGAGAACGATCCAACATGGGAAGCGGGATACACAGCAGACTCATAGGATGGCAGATGTCCTAAACAGCACTCTGGCCTCAGAATCAGCCCTTAAGGCATTCGGATCTGGCTCAAGAGCCCATGAGAATATTTTACGCATGGAACGCCAAGACACTCTGGAAAAAAAAAAAAAACTAGGGGCGGAGCCAAGATGGCGGAATAGTGAGGACGCGCACTAGCAGTCCGCAAAAAGATAGTTTAATAAAAACAGAGTTACTGTAGCCTCAGGAAAAATCTCACGGAAAAAAATGCAGTGGAAATTCTTCCGGACCCAGTGAATGAGACGCAGAGGACCTAGGGGAAAGTAAGTTTGCGAACGGCAAATCGTGCCTTAGTGGCACGGGAGCTGCCGGGAGGGACGGGAACCGGACGGAACACAGTCGCCATTGGATTCGAGCGCTTAAACGGGAGCCGATACAGGGATCCCGAGACACTGGCGGGGGGAAGCAGACGCCACGGGGGAAACAGCACAACTGAGGCGAGCCCACACGGACACTAGCCTCTTTCGTTGCCCACCCTGCTAATTCTAGCTGGACTGAACGCAGTGGGACGGCGCACGCCCGCCGGCTGAACCGGAAGCCGGGCGGAACACAGTCGCCATTGGAACTGAGCGCTTGAACGGGGGCCGATACAGGGATCCCGAGACACTGGCGGGGGGAAGCAGACCCCCCACGGGGGAAACAGCACAATTGAGGCGAGCCCACACGGACACTAGCCTCTTTCATTGCCCACCCTGCTCACTCGAGCTAGACTGAACACAGTGGGACGGCGTGCGCCCGCCGGCTGAACCGGAAGCCGGGCGGAACACAGTCGCCATTGGAACTGAGCGCTTGAACGGGGGCCGATACAGGGATCCCGAGACACTGGCGGGGGGAAGCAGACCCCCCACGGGGGAAACAGCACAATTGAGGCGAGCCTGCACAGACACTAGTCTCTCTCGTCACCCACCCTGCTAATTCGAGCTAGATTAAACGCAGTGGGACAAGGCGCGCCCGCCCGCCCGCCCGCCCGCCCATCACTGAGGCAGACGGAACCAAAAACCCGAGGCTGTAGAAACCTGAAGGGGATCCAAAAACTGGGAACACACCGCGCACACAAACTCCGTTACCTTGACAACCCAGAGAAAGAGTGTGGGGAAAAAAAAAAATGCCAAATAAAAACAGATTCCGAGGGAGCAAGATCAAGGAAGACGCTATGATGACCCCAAACGGAAAAGACACCCCAAGTCAGGATTATGAAGATAATGAGATAGAAGAAATGCAAGAAGCAGATCTCAAAGAATTGATAAGAACATTAAGAAGTTCTCAAAAACAAATTCTTGAACTACAGAAATCCTTAATGGATAAGATAGAAAATCTCTCTCGCGAGAATGAAGTACTACGGAGAAATCAAAACGAAATGAAACAACTAGTAGAACAAGAAGCTACGATAGTGACAAAAAATCTTAATGAATTGAAGAATTCAATAGATCAAGTGACAAGCAATCTTGAGGGCCTTAAAACCAGAATGGGTGAAGCAGAAGAGAGAATATCGGACCTAGAAGACAGAGAACAGGAGAGGAAACAGTCAAACCAAAGACAAGAAGAGGAAATTAGAAAACTAAAAGATATCGTCGGGAATTTACAGGATACTATTAAAAAACCCAACATTCGGGTTCTAGGTGTTCCTGAAGGTATGGAGAGGGAGAAAGGATTAGAAGGCCTTTTTAGGGAGATACTAGCAGAAAACTTTCCAGGCTTGGAGAAAGACAGAGAAATCCTAATCCAGGAAGCTCATAGAACCCCTAATAAACATGACCAAAAGAGATCCTCTGCACGACATATTGTAATTAAACTCACCACAGTGAAGCAAAAAGAAAAGATCCTAAAATGTGCAAGAGAGAAACGTCAGATTACTCTCAGAGGATCTCCAATTAGACTTACAGCTGACTTCTCAACAGAAACCCTACAAGCTAGAAGGGAATGGCGAGACATAGCCCAGGTACTTAGAGAGAAAAACTGCCAGCCCAGAATATTATACCCTGCAAAGCTCTCATTTGTGAATGAAGGCGAAATAAAGACCTTTCATAACAAACAAAAATTGAAAGAATTTGTTGCCACTCGTCCAGCCCTGCAAAAGATACTTAAAGACGTGTTACACACAGAAACACAGAAACACGACCATCAACATGAAAGAAGGTAAACGAAGGGAACCTCACGGCAAAAGATCACAGGGAATTCAAAGCATACATTAGAAAATATCTGGCAAATGGCAGGGCAAACTTACCACTTATCAATAGTCACATTGAACGTTAAAGGTCTAAACTGTCCTGTTAAAAGACAGAGATTGGCTGATTGGGTTAAGGAACAAAAACCATCTATTTGCTGCCTACAAGAAACACATCTTTCCAACGAAGATCCATACAGACTGAAAATAAAAGGATGGAACAAGATATACCACGCCAACAGAAATGAAAAAAGAGCGGGTGTAACCATCTTAATATCGGACTACATAAACTTTAACACAAAAACTGTTAAGAGAGACAAAGAGGGGCACTATATAATGATTAAGGGATCAATACTACAGGAAGATATAACAATTCTCAATGTATATGCACCTAATTACAGGCCACAGGTTTATTTAAAAAATTTGTTAAGAAACTTAAAGGGAGACTTAGACCCCAACACAATAGTACTGGGGGACTTCAATACTTCACTCACAGATATTGACAGATCGACAGGACAGAAGATCAACAAGGAGACAGTAGATTTAAACAACACTATAGCCCAAATGGATCTAACAGATATCTACAGAACTTTTCTTCCTACAAGTAATGCATTCACATTCTTCTCAGCAGTACATGGAACCTACTCTAGGATTGATCACATATTAGGCCATAAAGCAAGTCTCAGCAAATTCAAAAGAATTAGAATCATACCATGCAACTTCTCAGACCATGAGGGAGTGAAGTTGGAAATTAGCAACTCAGGAATCTCTAGAGCATATGCAAACACATGGAGATTGAACAACATGCTCCTGAATGAACAATGGGTCACTGAAGAAATCAAAAGAGAAATCAAAAATTTTCTGGAAGTAAATGAGGATAACAGCACAACATACCAAAACTTATGGGATACAGCAAAAGCAGTGTTAAGAGGAAAGTTTATATCAATAGGTGCCTACATCAAGAAACTGGAAAGGCACCAAATAGATGAGCTTTCAATGCATCTCAAGGATCTAGAAAATCTGCAGCAAACTAGACCCAAATCTAGTAGAAAAAGAGAAATAATCAAAATCAGAGAAGAAATCAACAGGATTGAATCCAAAAAAACATTACAAAAAATCAGCCAAACGAGGAGCTGGTTTTTTGAAAAAATAAACAAGATTGACACCCCATTGGCCCAACTAACTAAAAAAAGAAGAGAAAAGACCCAAATCAGTAAAATCAGAGATGAAAAAGGAAATATAACAACAGACACCACAGAAATCAAAAGAATCATCAGAAATTACTACAAGGACTTGTATGCCAGCAAACAGGGAAACCTATCAGAAATGGATAGATTCCTGGACACATGCAACCTACCTAAATTGAACCAGGAAGACATAGAAAACCTAAACAGACCCATAAGTGAGTCAGAAATTGAATCAGTAATAAAGGCCCTCCCAACAAAGAAAAGCCCAGGACCAGATGGATTCACTGCTGAATTCTACCAGACATTTAAAGAAGAACTAACCCCAATTCTTCTCAAACTATTCAGAACAATCGAAAAAGAGGGAATTCTCCCAAATTCCTTCTATGAAGCCAGCATCACCTTAATTCCTAAGCCAGAAAAAGATGCAGCATTGAAAGAGAATTACAGACCAATATCCCTCATGAACATAGATGCAAAAATCCTCAACAAAATTCTGGCCAATAGACTGCAACAACACATCAGAAAGATCATCCACCCAGACCAAGTGGGATTCATCCCTGGTATGCAGGGATGGTTCAATATTCGCAAAACAATCAACGTGATACACCACATTAACAGACTGCAGAAGAAAAACCATATGATTATCTCACTAGACGCAGAGAAAGCATTCGATAAAATTCAACACCCTTTCATGATGAAAACCCTAAGCAAACTGGGTATAGAAGGCACATTCCTCAATACAATCAAAGCAATTTATGAAAAACCCACGGCCAATATCCTATTGAATGGGGAAAAGTTGGAAGCATTTCCACTGAGATCTGGTACCAGACAGGGATGCCCACTCTCACCACTGCTATTCAATATAGTGCTGGAAGTCTTAGCCAGAGCTATTAGGCAAGAAAAAGAAATTAAAGGGATACAAGTTGGGAAGGAAGAACTCAAACTATCCCTCTTTGCAGACGACATGATTCTTTATTTAGGGGACCCAAAGAACTCTACTAAGAGACTACTGGAACTCATAGAAGAGTTTGGCAAAGTAGCAGGATATAAAATCAATGCACAAAAATCAACAGCCTTTGTATACACAGACAATGCCACGGCTGAGGAAGAACTGCTAAGATCAATCCCATTCACAATAGCTACAAAAACAATCAAATACCTTGGAATAAATTTAACTAAGGACATTAAAGATCTCTACAATGAAAATTACAAAACCTTAAAGAAAGAAATAGAAGAGGATACCAAAAAATGGAGAAATCTCCCATGCTCATGGATTGGAAGAATCAATATCATCAAAATGTCCATTCTCCCAAAAGCAATTTACAGATTCAACGCAATACCAATCAAGATACCGAGGACATTCTTCTCAGATCTGGAAAAAATGATGGTGACATTCATATGGAGACACAGGAGACCTCGAATAGCTAAAGCAATCTTGTACAACAAAAACAAAGCCGGAGGCATCACAATACCAGATTTCAGGACATACTACAGGGCAGTTGTTATCAAAACAGCATGGTACTGGTACAGAAACAGATGGATAGACCAATGGAACAGAATAGAAACTCCAGAAATCAATCCAAACACCTACAGCCAACTTATATTTGATCAACGATCCAAAACCAGTCCCTGGAGTAAGGACAGTCTGTTTAATAAATGGTGCTGGGAAAACTGGATTTCCACGTGCAGAACCATGAAGCAAGACCCCTACCTTTCACCTTACACAAAAATTCATTCAACATGGATTAAAAATTTAAACCTACGACCCGACACCATCAAATTACTGGAGAGCATAGGAGAAACCCTGCAAGACATAGGTACTGGCAAAGACTTCTTGGAAAAGACCCCAGAAGCACAGGCACTGAAAACCAAAATTAACTACTGGGATTGCATCAAATTGAAAAGTTTCTGTACTGCAAAAGAAACAGTCAGGAAAGTGAATAGGAAACCGACAGAATGGGAAAATATATTTGCAAACTATGCAACAGATAAAGGGTTGATAACCAGAATCTACAAAGAAATTAAGAAACTCCACAACATTAAAACAAACAACCCACTTAAGAGATGGGCCAAGGACCTCAACAGACATTTTTCCAAAGAGGAAATCCAAATGGCCAACAGACACATGAAAAAATGTTCAAGATCCCTAGCAATCAGGGAAATGCAAATCAAAACCACAATGAGGTTTCACCTCACCCCGGTGAGAATGGCTCACATTCAGAAATCCACCAACAATAGATGCTGGAGAGGATGTGGGGAAAAAGGGACACTAATCCACTGTTGGTGGGAATGCAAACTGGTGAAGCCACTATGGAAGTCAGTCTGGAGATTCCTCAGAAACATGAATATAACCCTACCATTCAACCCAGCCATCCCACTCCTTGGAATTTACCCAAAGGAAATTAAATTGGCAAACAAAAAAGCCGTCTGCACAGCAATGTTTATTGCGGCTCAATTCACAATAGCTAAGACTTGGAACCAACCCAAATGCCCTTCAACAGTAGACTGGATTAGGAAATTATGGGACATGTACTCTACAGAATACTATACAGCAGTCAAAAACAATGAAATCCGGTCACTTGCAACAAAATGGAGGAATCTGGAAAACATCATGCTGAGTGAATTAAGTCAGTCCCAAAGAGACAAATATCATTTGTTTCCCTTGATTGGCGATGACTAACTGAGCACCAAAGGGGAAACCTGTAGAAGTGAAATGGACACTATGAGAAACAGTGACTCGATCAGCTCTTGTGCTGACTGTTGTTGTACAATGTAATACTTTATCCATGGTAGTATTTTTTTTTCTTTATCCTAGTACTAGTGGTTGAACTCTGTAATTAACACACAATTATTCTTAGGTGTTTAAATTTTAACTGAAAAGTGATCTCTGTGAAATATAAGAGTGGGAATAAGAGAGGGAGGAGATGTAAAATTTGGGACATGCTCAATCGGAACGGCCCCAAATGATGGAGTTAGAATTGTGCCAGGGGTTTCCAATACAATCCCATCAAGGTGGCATGTACCAAGGCCATCTCATTAGTCCAAGTGATCAATTTCAGCTCACAATTGATCACACTGATAGGTCTAAGAGTCAAAGGGATCACACAAACAAGACTAGTGTCTGATAATACTAACTGATAGAATGAAAATGGGAGAGAATGATCCAACATGGGAAGCAGGATACACAGCAGACTCATAGAATGGCAGATGTCCTAAATAGCACTCTGGCCTCAGAATCAGCCCTTAAGGCATTCGGATCTGGCTCAAGAGCCCATGAGAATATTTTAGGCATGGAAAGCTAAGACACTCTGGAAAAAACAGAAGACCTAAATGAAAGATCTCTGCGAGTGAGATCCCAGTGGAAAGAACGGGGCCATCAAAGAAGGAGGTACCTTTCTCTGAAGGGAGGAGGGAACTTCCACTTTGACTATGGCCCTGTGGGAATAAGATCGAAGTCGGCGAACCCTAAAGGCTTCCATAGCCTCGGCAACTCATGACCAGAGCCTAGGGAGATTACTGACGCCATAAACAAGAGTGTCAAATTGTTAAATCAACATCAGGAGTCACTGTGTACTTACGTCTCATGAGGGATCTGTCCTTAATGTGTTATCCAATGTGAAGTGATGCTATTACTAGTACTGAAACAGTATTTTTACACTTTGTGTTTCTGAGTGGGTGCAAACTGATTAAATCCTTACATAGTATATATTGAATCGATCTTCTTTATATAAAGATAATTGCAAATGATTAAAAAATCTTGGTGTTAAACTGGAAATTGCATAGACAATTAATCAATTTTTTTAAAAAAAAAATCATGTAGGATCTCTGTCCTTAATGTGCTGTACATTGTGAATTAATACTATAACTAGTACTCCAACAGTATTATCATTTTGTGTCTCTATGCGAGGGCAAACCGTTGAAATCTTTACGTAATATGTACTAAATTGATCTTCTGTGTATAAAGAGAATTGAAAATGAATCTTGATGTGAACAGAAGGGGAGAGGGAGCGGGAAAGGGGAGGGTGGGGGGAGGGAGAGAAGTTGTGTGGGGGGGGAGCCATTGTGGTCCATGAGCTGTTCTTTGGAAATTTATATTCTTTAAATAAAAGCTTTATAAAAAAAAAAAAAAAACTAAATGAAGGATCTCTTTGAGTGAGATCCCAGTGGAAAGAACGGGGCCATCAAAGAAGGAGGTACCTTTCTCTGAAGGGAGGAGAGAACTTCCACTTTGACTACAACCTTGTCTAAATAAGATCAGAGTCGGTGAACTCAAAAGGGTTCCATAGCCTTGGCAACTCATGACTAGAGCCTAGGGAGATTACTGACGCCATAAACAAGAGTGTCAAATTGTTAAATCAACATCAGGAGTCACTGTGCACTTACTCCCCTTGTATGATCTCTGTCCTTAATGTGTTGTGCAATGTGAATTAATGCTATAACTAGTACTCAAACAGCACTTTATACTTTGTGTTTCTGTGTGGGTGCAAACTGTTAAAATCTTTTTTAATATATACTAAATTGATCTTCTGTATATAAACATAATTGAAAATGAATCTTGATGTGAATGGAATGGGAGAGGGAGCAGGAGAAGGGAGGGTTGCGGTTGGGAGGCAAGTTATGGGGGGGAAAAAGCCACTGAAATCCAAAAGCTGTACTTTGGAAATTTATATTTATTAAATAAAAGTTTTAAAAAGTCTATGATAAGAACAAAAAAAATAAAAAAAGAAAATGATTAATTGGGCATATTTCAGTGGAAAAACTGAAACCATTTGTATTTTGAGGGGTTCAGAAATTCATTGTACAGAATGAATCACTTAAATACACTACCTATATAGTTTTTCTTGGCTAGATATTTATTTACTGAAGATTTATTTATTTACTTGAAAGGTAGAGAGAGAGAGAGAGAGAGATATCTTCCATCTGCTGGTTCACTCCCCAGAAGTCTTCAGAGGCCAGTGCTGCACCAATCTGGTTCTCCCGCTTCTTCTGGGTCTCCCGCTTGGCTGCAGGGGCCCAAGCACTTGGGTCATCCTCCACTGCTTTCCCAGGCCATAGCAGAGAGCTGGACTGGAAGTGGAGCAGCTGGGACTCGAACCAGCGCCCATATGGGATGCCGGCACGTAGGCGGTGGCTTACCCATTATGCACTAGTGCCGGCCCCCTGGATATTTACGTGGAAGAGTCCCTTCAAGACAAGAGGCTGAATTGATTATCTCAATCCTCTTCATCTTCAATTGGAAATCTATTTTTTTTTCCTTTGGCTATTCATAACTCTTATGCAGTACTAGATGCAAGTGGTTAAAACATGATGCTGCCGGTGCCGCGGCTCACTAGGCTAATCCTCCGCCTGTGGTGCCGTCTCTCTGGGTTCTAGTCCCGGCTTGGGTGCTGGATTCTGTCCTGGTTGCTTCTCTTCCAGTCCAGCTCTCTGCTGTGGCCCGGGAGTGCAGTGGAGGATGGCCCAGGTCCTTGGGCCCTGCACCCGCATGAGAGACCAGGAGGAAGCACCTGGCTCCTGCATTCGGATCAGCGCAGTCGCTGGCCACAATGCTCCTGCCATAGTGGCCACTTCCGGGGGGTGAACCAACGGCAAAGGAAGACCTTTCTTTCTGTCTCTCTCTCTCTCTCTCTCTCTCTCTCTCTCTCTCTCTCTCTCTGTCTAGCTCTGCCTATCAAAAACATAAATAAATAAAATTTTTAAAAAATGATGCTTTCTTGGTAATCAGGTGTCTTTTCCAACTTTTTCATTATAAAATCTTTGAGGTTCATTAATTCCTGTTATTTAATAAAATCCCTCTAGAGGTAAACAACATGGTCCAGTTACAAACTGCAGTAGTTCTGTGCTTATTTCATTGCTTTGTTCACAAACTGCCAAAGCCAGATTATTTGCTTGCTATTTCTTATATAATGCTACTAAATAGCATTTCCTTCTCACGTTTCCAAGACAAACTCTTGTATGCCACACAAAATAACTGCCAACTCTTTTGCATCATAGTACTGTACTTTTGAATTGAAACAGTTTCATTAAAACCAAGTAAAACTTCGGTCTTACTTAAACGTTCTTAAGAAAAATTGCATCTTATGTTGTTAAGCTGTCATAGTCATCTTTGTTCTCCTCAGCCACCAGGATAGTCCAACTTCAGTTTACATGAAATAACTTTTCCCAAAATCTCCGTGTCATCAGAAAAGCACATTCTAAGCCATATTCTTCAATGCTGTTGCCTCTGATCCAGATAAGAGAATTATACAGTTCAGTATCAATAGATTCCAAGTCCTTAATAGTAGGATGTTTAAGTAGCATTCACTAGTAGAATGGTAGAGAGAATCCAATATCAGTAAATTCTCTTGAAATAGTGCCATTGTAATAATGTTACCCATAAAACATAAGTCTGAAAGGTACTTTGGTTTAAGAATTGATGCTGGATTTGTCCACAGACAAATGTTGTTCTTGCTCACATAAAACAAGCAATATACCAGGTTAAAAATTTCATGTTGGAGGTTGGTGTTTGATGCAGCGTTTGGATGCCCACATCTCAGAGTGCCTGAGATGGCATCCTGGCTTCACTGACAATTTCAGCTTGAGACAATGGCTCAAGTACCTGGGTCTCTACCACCAACATGGGAGATCTGTATTTAGTTCTCAAATATGGGCTTCAGCCTGGTCTAGCCTTGGCTGTCACAAGCATTTGGAATAAACCAGCAGATGGAAGATGTCACTCTGTCTCTTTGTCTCTACCACTCAAATAAAATGGAAGATTAAAAAAATAAAAATTTAAAAGTTCATTTGGAAACAAGAAAAACTATTCTCTTGCTAGGGCATAACAATTGAATCTTTCTCATCTAAATGTTATAAATAAGAGCCCTCTCAAGTCATAGGGTTTTAATGCCATAATTTTTAAGAAGGTCTATTCAGATAGTGTCTTCTGGGATACCTTGGTCTTTACATTACTTGGTAGTGGATTAGGCTTGCCCACATAAGAAAAACAGGCAAGTTTCTACCTGAAGTTGCCTGCATAGGCTATTTGTGGACTACCTTGAGTTCTTATTAAGAAGGTCTTTGTGGTTGTTCTTGTGTAATGATGAATTGAGCACCTCCCACCTTCCCAATACTATAAAATTTCCTAATCTTTTGGCAGAGGTTTTTCATTCTGTGTCCCTTGAATTATTGGATCTTTGCATTGGGTTCTTTTTGTGTACTGATACACAAAGAAACCCTGTCTGCTGAATATACTCTTTTTTCTTAGTCTGTATCATTTTCTACTATTAACTTGAACTATTGCATAGCTTCCTATAATTGATTCCACTGATATTGTTACTATTAAAAATGTTGGACAGAATCTATGGCAGAGCAGTGAAACATTTTTGTTTTGGTGTTATTATCCATGTAATGAACTCCCCTGGTCATCAAATCTTCTCCAACCTGGGCATGAAGGTGATGACCTTTATTTATTTTTTGACAGGCAGAGTGGACAGTAAGAGAAAGAGAGAGAGAGAGAGAGAGAGAGAGAGAGAGAAAGGTCTTCCTTCCGTTGGTTCACCCTCCAATGGCCGATGTGGCCGGCGTGCTGCAGCTGGCGCACCGCATTGAACCGAAGCCAGGAGCCAGGTGCTTGTCCTGGTCTCCCATGCAGGTGCAGGGCCCAAGGACTTGGGCCATCCTCCACTGCCTTCCCGGGCCACAGCAGAGAGCTGGACTGGAAGACAAGCAACCGGGACAGAATCTGGCTCCCCGACCGGACTAGAACCTGGGGTGCCAGCACCGCAGGCGGAGGATTAGCCTAGTGAGCCGCGGCACCAGCCAACCTTTATGTTTTAATATTATGGTCCTTATAATAGGTTCTAACATGAAAATATTTTCTTTCTTTTTACCTGATGGCAAAGTTTCTACATAGAAATCTCCAAACTACTGTCATATGGGTAACACACACATCTATCTGTCTGTCTTAATGTCAAAAGCAGAAATGTTTTCAGAATGAAAGTTAAGGTTTAATGTACTTCTGACTTCAGATACTAATTCTTCCAATGAAGCGATATATTCATTATTTTCTGAAGTAATCAATATATCTTTATCTGGAGGATGGTCAACCATAATGACATTGCAATTTGAAGACAAGGCATTTTCTTCAGATACTATTGAAATACACTGATACAGCTTCTGCAGTATCAGTGAATCCTAATGAAGAAGATTCTCCATTAACAGTGTAATCTGTAGGTTCAAATGTGTGCAGTTCTTCAATTGGCATACTTTTGGGTGTGAGAACAACCTGATATATAAATAAAGCTATATGGCTTCCATTAACTATGTATGAAGTACATAAATTTTGAACTAAAGTTTTTATAGGTATACGATTACCTATTCCTTTAGTATCTTCAATAGCCAACTTGTCCTTGTGGAAGGCTCTCCATTTTCATTCAAGAAATCACCATTGTGGGGCCAGCATTGTGGCACAGTAGGTTAAGCCTCCTGCAATCCATATGGCTGCCAGTTTGAGACTCAGTTTCTCTACTTCCTATCCAGCTCCTTGCTAATGTGCCTGGGAAAGCAGCAGAAGATGGTCCAAGTCCTTGGGCCCCTGTACCCATGTGGGAGACCTGGAAGAAGCACTGAGCTCCTGGCTTTGACCCAGCTCACCCTGGCCATTGTGATTATTTAGGGAGTGAACCAGTGCATGCGCTCTCTCTCCCTCTCCCTCTCCCTCTCTCTCTCTCTTTCTCTTCTCTCTCTCCCACTCTAACTCTGCCTTTCAAATAAATAAAAAAATCTTTAAAATTTTTGCTATATTTCTATAGTTGGAGTTGAGTCACAATTGTTAGATTTCCTTATTCAATCACCAATCCAAGAATCCTAAGAGTTGTACCATTTTTACTTTGCCATTCTTGTTTTCCAAGAAAATTGTAATTGTTTGGTTTACTCCTTCCAATTTCTTATTTTGTACTAGTGAAGACTTTTAGATCTATCACTTCTCCCTGATAACTCACTTGCTTTTAATGAGTGAGGACTCCAAACTTGAAATCCCAATGTACTCTGTGAGGTTATATTTTTGGTTAACTGTTCATCTTATTTAGTCTTAGAACAATTGGATTTTGCCTTTTTCTAACTTCATCCTCATACAAGCATTTCTGTGTATATTGCTGTTCCATACCAATGCTTTCTTTTTCTTTATAGTTAAGCACTAGAAAGATTTACAGTCATTGTTCCAGTAACTATGATACCCCAAATGCAATTTAAAGTGTATATCAGGACCGTGTTAGATTCTGGGGATACACAGAGAAGTAGGGCATGATTTCTTATTTCAAGTACCTTGTAGTCTGGTAAGGAGATACCCCATTGTGAAGCTGTAGGCTTCTAGTGGTTTGGTGGCCATGGCAGGGGTTCCTACCACCAAGGGTTCCCTCACCTCTGGCACTAAAGATTGCCAGTTTACAACTGGCACAATGGCAGCAGATTCCCAGGTAATGACCCTGGCAGCTGAAGTGACCTACAGCCACTTGGAAATTATGTGGTCTGCTTGTGGACTCCTGCCCCTCTCCTGTTTTGTTCAGTATTCTCTTTACCTTTTATGTTTAACAGTTTGACTATAAATACACTTCAGAGTGGATCATCTTTGGCCAAATCTATTTGGAGTTCTTCGAGTTTTATGGACTTGTACATTCTTATATTTTCTAGTTTTCAACAATTATTTAATTGAATAGTTTTGTATGCCTTTCCCCTTTCAACTTTGAAATACTCATAATGTGAACATTTTCTGACTAGTGTCCCATGACTCTTGATGATTTTCTTCATTCTCTAAACATTTAAAAAAATTTAACTAGCTTACCTCAACTTCAGAAATTCTTTTGTTTGCTCAATTCAATGAGGCTTTCCACCATATTTTAATTAATTGGTTTTATGTATTCAAGGGAGAGAGAGGCAAAGGGAGAAAGAATTTCCTAAATGCCTGTAGCAACCAGGATAGGGCAAAGCCAAAGTTGAGAGCCAGGACCCCAGTCCAGGTCTCCATTTTGGGTGGTAGTAACCCATGTACTTGAAGCTTTACCTGCTTCTTCCCAGAATGACATTAGCAGGAAGCTGGAATGGATAGCTGGGCTGGACTCAAACCCAGTCACTCCAAAACATGATGCATGTGTCCCTAATGTTGTCTTAAATTGTATGCCAAATCATCATCCCTCTCAAATGTACTTTAAGATTCATTTATTGACTATGTTAGCTCCAAGATTTCTGACTCATTCATTTTCATATCTCAATCTCTTGACTGAATTTCTCCTGCTTCTTCCTAGATTCAAATAGGGGTGAGTCAGTAGAGCCAAGATCTATTCTCGGGGCCTCTGTGGTATGGGCTTCTGAGGATGGCTGCTCAATTGTTTCTTGGGGCCATAGGAGGGTGGGCAGAGCTATGGAAGAAAGGCTGCTTGACAGCTTCCTTGGGTCATACGTGGGTGTTGGGGCCACTAATATTCTTCTATGACACTTTGTGGAACAATCCAATGAGTATGGGCTACCTGCTTACATTCTCAGGTCAAGATCATGATGTCAGGTCTACCTGGCTGCTTCCAGGAACCCCAGAATTCCAAGCCATTCAGGGATGGTTTCTTAGTTGTGTCTTAAGGCTGAAGCTGTATGGACAGACCACAAGCTGCTTTTGAAGAAATGGAAGGGTAGGCAGATCTGACTCTTTTCTCGGAGACTCTGCTGGTTGAGCCATTTAGACTGGGCTACCCAGGTTCTTTCTGGGGTTGTGGGATGTCGATTTGCAGGACTGGGTCAGTAGAGGTGCTGGGAGCAACTACCCATTTTCTTTACATGACTCTAGGTGGATGGAGTCTCAAGATGGCTTCACACAGTAAGTAATTCCTTGGGAGCAAGAGGGTACACTATGAACTGGGCTCTTTGAGTGCTCACTGCCGTGCTGTGGTAACAGAGCAGCTCACCAACTGGGCTCAGAGTCTGGAAAGACCACAAGGTTCTCCAGGGATAAATGTCTCAGGTGTGTGGTATGATTAGGACTGTCCCAAGTCTCCTACTTACCCTTTTCCCATTGAACAAAGTTTGTTATTGTTGAGTTGATCTTGAGAAATGGAATAGCAGATGCATGGTTCCCTACTTTCTATGGCCATGATGTAAATCCATGCTGTTTCTGCCACATACCTTCTGCATTCTGAGGCTCTTCCTCAAGCACTCCAGTGAAATACTTGTTCTTCCTTGTTTGGTCTTTTGTTGTGGAAGGAAGCAGGCCAAGCACTTCCAGGCAGTCATCGTGGTGATGTTTCTCTGGAGATCTCTTCATGTCAGACTTACCTGGGATTCTTTGAACTTTACAGACATGGATGCTTATTTCCTTCTCCATATTTGGAGAGCCTCTGTCATTATTTCTTTAAATAAGCTTTCTACATCTTGCTATTTCTCTGTTCCTTATGGGACTCTCATAATGCACACATTGGTTCACTTTACGATGCCTCATCAGTCCCACAAAACTTTACACTCTTTTTCATTGCTTTTTTGTTTTTCAATTTCAAATGACTTTCTGGGAGTTTGTTGATTTTTTTTCTTCTTCATTGAGTCTGCTGTTGAAGTTTACATGACATGTTAGAGTTCTGTATCTGTCTTCATTAGTTCCAGAACTTCTCTGTGGTTGTTATTTGTGCTTTCTACATCTTTATGTAGCTTCTTATTTTATTTATAAAATATTATATTGGGGCCGGTGTTTTGGCTTACTTGGTTAATCCTCCACCTGCGGTGCCAGCATCCCATATGGGCGCTGGTTCTAGTCCCGGCTGCTCCTCTTCCAGTACAGTTCTCTGCTGTGGCCCGGGAAGGCAGTGGAGGATGGCCCAAGTGTTTGGGCCCATGCAGCTGCATGGGAGACCAGGAGGAAGCACTTGGCTCCTGGCTTTGGATTGGCACAGTTCTGGCCGTGGTGGCCATTTGGGGGGGTGAACCAGTGGAAAGAAGACCTTTCTCTCTGTCTCTCTCTCTCTCACTGTCTATAACTCTACCTGTCAAATAGTAAAAAAAATATATTATATTATTGTATTTTTCCATGGCATTGTTTAATTTATTTTCTGTATTTTATTTTAGTTCATTGACTTTTAAGACAATTATTTGAAATGTTTTTTGCCAAATAGTTCATATATCTCAATTTCTTTATGGTCAATTCCTTAGTTTTGTTATATTTCCCAGATTATTTGTGAGCCTGTGACCCTGTGTTCATGTTTGTGCCTTTTAAGAAGTAGGTACCCATTTTTCAGTCTTTCCATTCTGACTGTGGTGGGGAAAGTACTTCACGTAAAGTCTATCAAGAGAGTCTGGGTGGGCTGACAGACAGAATCCATGGTGAGTTTTCTGCTTGAGTTCTTAGATGGGCTGGAATGGAACCTGGGTCCACAGAAGTCAGCTTGCTACCTGAAATCCACAAGGAAAGTCCTGGAGCCTCAGTAAACTGGGGCAGGTCTAAAGCTGTTTCCACATGGGCAGATTTGATGACCATGTCCAGAGGCTGTCCTGGTGCTGTTTGTAGTCCACCGGGGTGGGCTTGATGCCTATGTATATGGAAATGGGCTTGAAACCTGTATCCATAGTAGTTTACCTGGCACTAGGGAAAGCTCAATCCTAGGTCCACAGGGGATGCTGACCTGAGGTGAACCTGGAGCATGCGTCTATTAGGTGGTTCTGCTTCTATTGAGGGCCAGATTAGGGCCTGTGCCCATGGCGGAGGGCTTCGTGCCTTGGGTCCTATAGGTAGTTCTGGAGCCCGAGTCTGCAGCGACATCCTGGACCCTTGTCTGGGGATTCCAGCCTGCTGCCAGCATGGATACAGAGCCTCAGTTTTTGGAGACCAGCATAAAACTGGTCTGGGTCCAGGGTGAAACTGGATTCCTACTTTATTCTTCCTCCCCTCATCGAGCTATCTCAACCCTGTGCTGCCCAGTTTTGGGGAAAGGATGAGGTACATGATATGAGACTATCCTTCCTTTCCTCTTCCGTGCATTTTTTCTCCTTATTTTAGTGCTCTGCAGTATCACACCTGGATTCCTTAACTCCTGTGAAGATTTTTTTTGTATGTGGATGGTTGTTGTAGTTGCCCTTGTGATGAAATATGAGCTAAAAACTCATATTCAACCATCTAGTTTACGTCATTTTGTATTTTCTTATCAGTAACCTAGAACCATGATTAAACTGTGTGCTAGTTCTCTTGACATTCCCTGTTACCACAGGATTTGAAGTGATTTGTCTCTCTCCACAGGAATGCTTGAGTCCATCCTTCCTTTGTTTTGAATATAATGTTTATCTTTTCACAGAAATCTACGCCAAATACATTTTTTTTTCATTAGTACAGGTTACGAAACATATACGGTACATTTGTGGTATCATGGGTAACTAGCTTTGGGTTTTGGATCCACTTCACCTTTGGTATTTTGGCAGATATCTTACTGTTGACATAGTCGGGGAGGAGTAGAGGAGGGCAGTGAATTGATGTTGAGAAGTTTTCAGAGTTTGAGATTAGGTTAACAATTCTACAAGAAGACATTTTCTTGTGTTTTCTTAGATGGAATACTGTTTAACCAAGGCACTCCCATTTTAAAAATCCCCAAAGCTAGTTTCCCTGGAATGACAATCTATTCAGTTAAATCCATTCATTCACTCGTTTAATCATTCTTTAAACACACACACACACACACACACACACACACACACACACACACATTTGTAAGATCCAGTTTCGGGCTCCGGGGGTTCAGCAATTAGCAAATTCAATAATTCAATACCTGTTATTAAGAAGTCACAGGAGGGGGCCGGCGCCATGGCTCACTTGGTTAATCCTCTGCCTGCGGTGCCAGCATCCTGTATGGGTGCCGATTCTAGTCCCAGTTGCTCCTCTTCTTGTCCAACTCTCTGCTGTGGCCCGGGAAGGCAGTGGAAGATGGCCCAAGTGCTTGGGCCCCTGCATCCCCATGGGAGACCAGGAAGAAGCACCTGGCTCCTGGCTTTGGATCGGCACAATGCCAGCCGTGGCAGCCATTTGGGGAGTGAACCAATGGAAGGAAGACCTTTCTCTCTGTCTCTCTCTCTCACTGTCTATAACTCTAACTGTCAAATAAAAAAAAAAAGTCACAAGAGATACATAGATAAACGAGGCAGTTTTCCAGCATTCAGTGGACATCTAATGGATATGTATCTGAATGTGAATGATACCAGTGGAGAGGGGAGAGATTGGAACTAGAATAAGTACAATTTTGGTACAGAGAAACATTTAAGTGATGCTAAATGGAAATTAGATTATATTGATTCACAAAAGAGTGGACATATCCGTAGAAGGGTAAATTAATAAAGCATTTATAGATGAGGTATTCAAAACAAGTTTATAGAATGCTTGTTAATTATTTCCTTTCACCTCCAAATCTATTCCTTTATATCCCACTTTGTGATGCTGTGGCTGCAAGCTTCATTCTCTGTTTGCAGATGTTTGCTTCTCTGGGGGGAGTCAAAAGGCCTAGAAAGAAAGTGGCTTGCTCATTTCTAGTTGCCTCCTCTTCCTGCTTGTGTTGCTGAAGGGAAATGTTTTCATATGCTCTAGCTAATTACAGTTTTATAGTTGTTCTAACACTCCCAAAACGAGTTTCTTCATGCTAACCTCAGACACTAGCACTAGCCAGCTGACACCCTTGTCAGGGTGAGGTCCCAGCTCTGCAGTTCCTCCTAAGTTTTGCTAATTCCACCTTGTTCTTTTGTCTCCTTAGACTTAGGAGTGGTAGCTCTATCAGTTACTAACTCTGTGATACTTCATGTTCTCTTTTTGACTTTTAGATTCTCTGATTACTTGCTAACACTTCAAATTTTTTATTTATTTTTTAAATTGAGCAAATTTCATATATTTCATATATACAGATTTAGGAGCATGGTGTTGCTAATACTTTTTAATATTATATTCTGCATAAGATGTTTCTCTTTCCTGTTAGGACCCTGATTATTACATAAGTTCATTTCAGGAATGGTCCAAGGAGATGAGCACTCAAAAAAGAGATTTGATAATTGGTTTGGTCATGCCTTGAGATTTGAATGCAATGCTGAGTTACTTGAAAATTCTGGATTGGGCAGTAGCAATCCATACAACTGTTGCTTTCATGATTAACCATATTTGCACTTATATCTGATTGTCACCAAGAGCCTACTGAAGCAAGTCTATTGGGAGACCAAGTGGCTGATGTATGAGAGCAGTGAGGAACATGAGGTCAAAGGGATGGATGGCTACCTCTAAGTGCAGTGAAATACTTAAAAGAAGGACAGGCTCCAGGTCTTTTTCCAGGTCAGGTCATGCCAGACAGACTGAGTGTTCATATAGTAGACTTAAGAGAATCTCTTATTTCTAACAGCTTCAGGACAAACTTTTCTGAACATTATAATGAACTTTAATTTTGCAGGTTTCAGAGTGACAACATAAATTGAAAACTCAACATCATAAGTCTTTCTGTGAAGCTGAGAATCTTAAACTTTTGAATTGCTCTGAGATTTTTTTTTGGTAGAAGCAACCTTCTCTCCCATTTCTGAGAATGCTGAAGGATCCTGTGTTAATCTCCCTGGAATGACTGCTTTGCAAAAGACTGGCTACTCTCCCCAACATCTATCACTCAAATCCATTCTTCGTTGCCATTAGACTCTGCTTTTAAAAATATATTTATTCGATAGGGTTAGAGAGGGAGAAGGACAGGGAGAGGGAGAGGGTGAGGGAGAAGAGGAGAGGGGGAGATGGAGAAAAGGAGAGAAGGAGAGAGAGGGAGAGAGGGAGGGGGGAGACAGGGAGAGAGGGAGGGGAGAGAGAGAGAGAGAGAGAGAGAGAGAGAGAGAGAGAGAATCTTCTATCTTCTGGTTTACTCCCCAAATAACTGCAATAGCTAGGGCTGAGCCAAGCCAAAGCTAAGAACTAGGAGCCAGGAAATTCATCCAGGTGTCCCACATGTGTTCAGGGGCCCAAACACTTGGGCTGTTTTCTGCTGATTTCTCAGGCACATTTGCAGGGAGCTGGATCTGAAATGAAGCAACCAGAACTTGAACCAGTGTTCATATGGGATACCGGTGCTGCAGATGGTGGCTTTACCTGACTTTAGACTCCTAACCAGAGTTAGATCTCAGTATGCTCCAGGGGAAAAAATCACAGAGTCTGACCAGGAGGAAATGATTTAAATTTAGGATAATTTAAATTTAAAGATGTCTAGAGGGAGCTAACCATCAACATACCAATGAAGGTGAGTTTGTCTAGGCAGTAAACTGTAAATAATATTGTTTCTTGGAAACATAGCTACAAGTAAGAATGAAAAAGCAAGTTAAGCCATATTGGGAGTATCTTATGTGTGATTTAAATGCAGAAGGAAGAACCTTGTAAAGGATTTTGAGTGAGAGTAAGGTTAGAGGGTTGTTTCAGGAAGATGGATCAGAGAGGATGGAGGGTGACAGGGAAATTAAAATTGCACTGGCCAGTTAGAGGCATTTTCTGATAGTCTATTAAATAATGATACCTAGATCTAACTTTCTGGCAATGAAAAGGTGGGGAGAGGCTAAAGACATAAGAGGCTTTAAAATACTATCTTTAGATGGAAAATGGGGATATAGACTAGAGCAACAGGGATATGAGGTTGAGTCTGAGTATTAGCAGCAAGAAAAAGAGAAAGACAGAATGAGAATCCGTTGGGTTTTGGCCTGATACACTGTACACAAAATAGTTGTAGCAGCTTAAGAAACACATATTTTTGTCCTGAAGGGCTTGTTAACTATTACACTTGGATATTCCCTGAGTTTCCCTAGTATATTGATAGAAAACTGAGCTAGATAACTTTTTAAAATATTTATTATCTGTTTTCTATTATTCTGACATGATATTTCTTCTTTATTAATTTATATTTATTGACAATCTATTAATTTATGTTTATTGGAATCTTCTAAAGTAGGGTCATTTTCTGTTGAATTCACTGTTGAATCCTCTGGTCCTGGAATAAACGCTAGCACATATTAGGCACTAAAAAAACTATTGGTTCT
This sequence comes from Sylvilagus floridanus, assembly GCA_949820135.1. Taxonomy (NCBI): domain Eukaryota; kingdom Metazoa; phylum Chordata; class Mammalia; order Lagomorpha; family Leporidae; genus Sylvilagus; species Sylvilagus floridanus. The sequence continues at coordinate 131,065,668 of OX463225.1, forward strand.
GAGAAATAAGTAGATTACAACACTGCATGATTATCTGTTCATTTAATGCTGTGTAGGAAGAAGGCTGAGAAGAGCTTGGGGAAACATTAACAAATGAGAGAATGAAAGCAGCGTCATGGAATTTAAATAACAGTGCACTGCTGTGTTGTTGGACAAGGTTCAAGAAGTTACCATTTCATCGTTGAAGACAGAGACTGCAGTTCGTGTTCAGACCCTCTCATTAACTGACAGAAGCTTGGGAGTGCACAATTGAAATGGCCAATTATGTGGTCAGATGTTCACCTTCACACAAATTTCAATCTGTTGATTTTGAGTCCACTTCCAGTTCCAGAGCAAATATACACCAAGGCAGAAGGTGTGTGCCCTGACCAGCTACAGAGTCTGGAATGAATTTTCCTGGGTAATTGGGTATCTGGTATGAGCTTCGCATCTAATCCCCTCACTAAGCCATTGGGCTGCCCCCTTCTGGTGGATTTGAGAATGTGCAGATCTCCCATTATAGGAGCACAGTAAACCAAGGATCCAAGCTGCTCACCTATGGACTGGGGCCTTACTTGTCAGGCTACTCCCAGTCAGTGATTGAATATGGCAAGGCTACTAATCAGGCCTACTACTTATAGCTACAGGACTCCTCTGATACAAAAATTTGGACTGAATCCTCCTCTATGGCCTTGAAAAACCTCTTTCTTCCATTGCTTGGCAATCTAGGATGCTCCCACCCAACTCGTCTCCCCTCTCTCCTTTGCTAGGAATCTGTCTTATTTCTCTGTCTTTTCCAGAACCTCCTCTATTCTCTTTCACATCCCAGGTTTCTTCTGGGACCATCTGCAAGACTTTGGCTGTTGCTATGACATAGAAACTCATCACCTTGTCCCCATTTTTCTATGACTTGGGAACCAAGAAACTCCCCAGTTTTTCCTCCTTTGGACGTTGTCTATGACTTCAATCAAGTTGGACGTTGGAGTTTTGACCATTGGCCAACTTTCTGTGGTGTTGGCCCTGAAATGAACAAGATAATTACATAAGCTTGTGACCTACATGATTTGGACATTGTTCCCTTCCAACCATCATGACGTTCAGGTACCAGTTTCCCATATATCAAGAATTAGAGTGGGGCCAGCACTGTGGTGCAGCAGGTTAAAGCCCTGGCCTGCAGTGCCAGCATCCCATATGGGCACAGGTTCTAGTCCCAACTGCTCCACTTCCGATCCAGCTCTCTGCCATGGCCTGGGATAGCAGTAGAAGATGGCCCAAGTCCTTGGGCCCCCGTACCCACATGGGAGACCCGGAAGAAGCTCCTGGCTCCTGGCTTTGGATTGGCACAGCTCCAGCTGTTCTGGTCACCTGGGATATGAACCAGCAAATGGAAGACCTCTCTCTATGTCTCTACCTGTCTCTGTAACTCTGTCTTTCAAATAAATAAAATAAATCTTTTAAAAAAAAGAATTAGAACACCACTGACCTACATGAGATGTTGAAATGTATTCCCTCCAAGACAGGTGAGATTTTCAGTGGTTTTCAGTCATTTTTAATGGCAATGAATTATAGATCCTTTGTTATGAATAGTGGAAATATGAAGGAAGTGGAAATTTGAGTAAAATGAAAAATTCAAGGGTACTTTTAAAAGTTCATGGAAAATGGAATTAAAAATGTTTATTTTGATACAAAAATGTTTTTGAAATCCACAGATGGTTTTTTAAATAGTATTAATTTTTCCGTGAACTTTTTGAGAATTCCTCATCCTCTAAGAGCCTAAAAGCAGAAAGTGAAAGCTGGTAATAACAAAGTAAACCTCATTGACCCCATAGTTTTACAAATATAGTTAATTATCTTGGGGTTGTTTGTGTCATAGATTCAACATAGACAGAACTAACATCTTTGTCAGTTATGCACAGAGTTACACAACAAAGGAAGCTGTAGATTTTCAAGTGGGTAGTAGTATTACAACTTAATCCTTTTGGCAGTCAAGGTGGTAAATTATCCTGAATAACTTATGCCTCCAACATAGGAAGCTCTTTATTTTCAGGTTTTCATGCATAGTTAAGTCTTGAGTCTCATTAACTGAGTCTGAAAAGGAGGTGTAAATCTTGTTAGTACAAAAGTTTATAGGAAAGGTTTGAGCAATGTGGGGACCATCTCAGATTACAAGGAGGTGGTCAGAATCTCCTTTGTTAAACAGAGTTTTCTAGTTTATCTATCTATCTATTTATCTGTGTATCTGTCTATCTAATCTTAAAGCCAGAGACTTAGAGAAACAGATTGACAAGATCTCCCTTCTTCTGGCTCATGTCCCAAATGTTGACAATAACCAGGGCGAGGCCAGGAAAATATCAAGGGCCTGGCACTCAATCTGCTGTTGGAAACAATATGTGGTGGTGAAATAAAGGAGAGAGGCAACTCAGCCGCTGGGACAGGTGTATTGCAGAATAAACCTGAGAGGATCCTCCGTCTCAGAGACCAAAGCCCATCACCCACAGGCTGGGAGAACTTTATAGGGCAGGGGTGGGAGCGACTTTGTAGCTCTTCTAGGTTCTGCAGCTGCTGCAAACTGCAGATCAGGGAGGGTGGCTGAGCATTGAGGTTGAGTCATTTCCCTCCTGGGAAGTTGTCAGGTTTGTAGTGGGGCAGACTTACCAACTCATCGCACTCCCTTCTTGCTACGCTGTAACACACTTGAGGCTGACTGCATTCTGTGCTTTTGACTTTTACCATTAGATACAGTGGATAATAAAATAGGCAGGATTTGTTTTCTAGTTGGAGATGAGGAAGGAGAAAATAGATAATACATAAGTCAACAAAAGGTCTCAATAAAAAGTGCCAAGTCAGAAGCAAAAAAATGATGGTTTAAAAACTGGTTATGCTGGTGTAAATTGAGTAGCCAGTGCTTGTTTCCTTTCTGCACATGTCCCATGTAACTGAGATCTGAACATAGAAAAGAATCAGCCATGCTGAGGTGTTGGTACAAAGCATTTCAAGTAAGGAGAGAGAGAGAGAGAGAGAGAGAGAGAGAGAGAGAGAGAGAGAGAGAGACAGAGAGAGAGAGAGACACAGAGAGAGAGAATATAACTGTTCTCAGTTGGGAATGAGTTTATTGTGAAAGAAGGCCAGGCGTGTAGGAATACAGAAAAGGGTGGATGAGTTATGAAATGAGATCAAAAGGTAGAAAAAGAGTTTGTTGGTTGTGGTGCGGCTTTGCATTTTATTTTAATTGCAACAGTTAACCGTTGTAGGGATTTAAGCATGGAGGTGAATAGATCTTGTTTGTGTGCATGGAAGATCACTGTCCCTGCTGCATGGAAAATCTAATTTTAGGAATCATGGTACCCATGATCAGTGAGTGTTAGTGGGAGCTTGGGCCAGGGCAGTCTGTGCAGGTGGAGGAAAATAGACACCTTTGCTGGTACTCTCAGATGGTGAGATGTCCTGGGATGGGTTGCATTCTGTCAGGTATGTGTGTTGAATTCTAAGCCCCGATATCTCAGAATATGTCTGTATTTGGCGAGAGCATTTTTAAGGAGATAATTAAGTTAAAATGAGTCTCAGAATGAGCCTAGTCCAATAGCCTGGTGTCCTTATGTAGGGGAGGAGATTTGGGCACCAGTGCACACAGAAGAAGACCATGAGAAAACATGAAGAGAGGATGCCATCTACAACCCAAAGACAGAAGCCAAAGAATAAACTAACCCTTTTGTCATCCCGATCATGGGCATCCAGACTATTGAGACGTGAGGAAAGGAAGTTTCTGCTGTGTTAGCACCAAGGCAGCAGTATATTATTATGACAGCCCTGATTCACGAATCAAATAAGGAAGACGAGGACTATGCCTAGGAGTCAGGCTTGAGAAACTGGCTATTTAGAGGTATCATCAGTGTCATAAATAAGGTGGAGGTACAAATAATGGTGTTGGTGGGGGATGTTCAGAGGTAAATAGAGCAATTTTATGATTTAGATGCTTGTCCACAGGCAAGAAAAAATATCAAATAGGCAATGGCATATGCCAATCTAGAAAATGTGCACATTTTTATACAAATAAATTAAATAAATAAATGACTTTCTAGATGTCGAAACCAAGGACTGGATATATGAATCTCATTTCATATATCAATTTCAGTTAGTTGGACTCTTTATTATTTTGCATTGAAGGCAACTATGTGTTCCATGATATCTGTATCTCTAAAAGTCAACAGACTTTGGACAAAACACAAAAAGGTCAAATGTCACCTTGAAAAGCCACCCCAAATTAGAACAGTTTTGACATTCTGAAAACATTTACTGGTTTAGACATCATGAGATACACTTTTGAATTTGAACTCTGTCCGTTCTGGAAGAATATAATCTTAGATTATGCTATCTGGGACTCAAATTTTTCACCTATTTTATAGTGACTTTTATTAGGGGTTATTTCACTATATTTAGCATGTTTTGGAATTTATAAGAACAGTTTTTGTTATTGCATAATTTGGGATTGCTAGTTACTGAAAGTCTTATAAATTTCCACACATTGAATTGTTGGGATTTTAAAAGTATTTTTAGAATGTATGATTCATTTTCCTTTATCTTGGCCCATTCTTTAAGTGATTGTTATAGCAAAGTATTGGAAAAAGCCCAAACATCCATAACAAGTGATTGAGTAAATATCTCCTGTGTTCCTCACAGACCAGGAATATTGCCCTCTGCTCTCTGGGTGACTGTTTCACTCCCATTGCTGCTTGTCAAATCCAGAGGAGTGCCTGGCAGCCCAAGTTTTTACTTCAAAAAAAGGCCAGAGCAGATGCTTTTGTATAAATCCCTTGGCTTAAGGACAGAAGGGTCTCCAGATCTTGATCACATGACTGCTGTAATTTCCTGGGAGCCTCTGCCACCACTCTAAAACCAATGAGTTGGGTTTTGCTGCCTTACTTGGACCCCTGTCATTTAGTCTCTGAACCCTTTCTCCCCTGTAAGATCTGAATCCTGCTATTTTCTCCCCATATTTGGATAATGTATTAACTATGTCTTCTTATTCTGTATTTTTTTTGATTGACGGATCATAACTACACATGCGTGGGGGGTATAATTGTGTTTTCTGATATATGTCGATAATATGTTAAGATATGTGCACTAGCATATGATCTGCCTTGGAGAATGTTCCATGTGTGCTTGAGAAGAAAGTGAATTTTGCTGCTTTCTGTAAATGTTTGGGCCACGTGATTTAAAGTGTAATTCAAGCCCTATGTTTATTGACTTTCTGTCTCGATGGTCTGTCTATTGTGGAGGGTAGGGTGCTGAGCTCCCTACTATTACACTACTGCACTGTGCCTTTTCCTCAGATCACGTCATAGTACCTCTATGTATGTAGTTTTTCTGACATTGGGTACATACATATTTATTATTGTTGTATATTCTTGGTGAATCAACCAATTTGTCACTATATAATGACATTATTTGTATCTTTTTATAGTTTCTGAGTTAAGGTTTAGCTTTGGCTAGGCTCTGTGACTGTCCCTGATTAGACAGGTTTAAGGTTGTCTTCCCTGTCTGGTACTATTGTTGGGAATTTGTAGTTGGGCAGGGATTTATGATGATATCTGGGGTTGCTGTTTGGTCACATAGGTTGGTAGAACCAAAGGCTGTGCTTTCCAAATACATGGGACTTGGGCTTGTATCCAAGCCTATAGCAGGTTTAAACAGAGAACAAAGGTGTGTCGGAATCACAGCTCTGTATCTGGAATTGGGAGGGGCCAGACACTCTATGCAGGTAATCACTGAGGAAGAAGGAACAAGAGCAGCAGAGCTTAGTTGGATCACTTGTTCACTCTTAGGGTTGGGTGGGACAAATTCTCCCTCTGGGTAATCACTGACATGAGGACTTAATGCAAAAAAGGAGGACTTAATGCAAACACAGAAATTTTGTGGGATTGCCTCTTCCCATCTAAAGTTGGGCAGGACCAGGTACTTCCTCCATGGGCAATAGCCGACCTACTTTGCCTCTCAACCTCAGGAAGATGTAAACAAGAGTACCTGTAGCACTTGTGGAAGCTAGCATGGGATCCTTGTCTGGAAAACTCATGGACCATATTTCCTTCAGCATGATATTGTTGGCTAGTTTCTGTGGTGTGGTGTCTCCCTTGCTGGGAATGTCAATCAGCAGCAAAAAACACTAGGAGTCCTATCCCTGTTCCTCCTTTCTAATTGATCCCAGGTATTGGAAGTGAAGGTATAGTAAGACCTATAATAATAGCAATTGGCCAGTGCCACGGCTCAATAGGCTAATCCTCTGCCTTGCGGTGCCGGCACCCTGGGTTCTAGTCCCGGTCGGGGCACTGGATTCTGTCCTGGTTGCTCCTCTTCCAGTCCAACTCTCTGCTGTGGCCCAGGAGTGCAGTGGAAGATGGCCCAAGTCCTTGGGACCTGCACCTGCATGGGAGACCAGGAGAAGCACATGGCTCCGGGCTTTGGATCAGTGCGGTGCACCGGCTGCAGTGGCCATTGAGGGGTGAACCAACGGAAAAGGGAAGACCTTTCTCTCTATCTCTCTCTCTCATTGTCCACTCTGCCTATCAAAAAAAATTAAAAAAAAATAGCAATCCTTCTTGATGAGGGAAGGTAATAGGTAGAGGAGCTAAGGTTTGACAGCTTTGGGTAACTTGTATAGTACTGCAGGCCATTGACTGACAGCCTAAGCTGACCCAAGTAGTAGTCTTGGGCTGCTGTTTGACAGCTATAGTGTGGCCTGTGGATGCCTCTAAGGACCTACGCACTGCAGGATAGCAACATCCATCCCCTGAAAAACACCCCAGCCTGACCCAGCTTGCATGAACCCCCTTTCTGTGCACTATCACCAGGCACCCTCAGCCCATTTCTATTAAATTGAAAGCTGCAAGTCCACAATGTTGTGAACTTTGAATCAGTGTCAACTAGAAATATCCAATATGGCTGCAGGATTTGTCCCCATGATGGCCTTTACATCATTATAATAATATTGCCATGGCCGATACTCATATTCCCATTAGGTACCTGATACCATCACACTTCTGATACTTCCAAATAAGGCACGGAAATGGGCAATAATCAATCGCTTCCCAAATTCCATCCCTTTTGAATATTCAATTAAACTCCACCCCAGAGACCACCCTGTGTGCCTCTTGATGGTATAAAAAGATGGCCCAAACCTTGTAGAAAGTTAATTTGGGCCGGCGCCGTGGCTCAACAGGCTAATCCTCCACCTTGCGGCGCCAGCACACCGGGTTCTAGTCCCGGTTGGGGCGCCGGATTCTGTCCCGGTTGCCCCTCTTCCAGGCCAGCTCTCTGCTGTGGCCCGGAAGTGCAGTGGAGGATGGCCCAAGTGCTTGGGCCCTGCACCCCATGGGAGACCAGGAAAAGCACCTGGCACCTGGCTCCTGCCATCGGATGAGCGCGGTGCGCCGGCCGCAGTGCGCCGACCGCGGCAGCCATTGGAGGGTGAACCAACGGCAAAGGAAGACCTTTCTCTCTGTCTCTCTCTCTCACTGTCCACTCTGCCTGTCAAAAATAAAAAAAAAAAGAAAGTTAATTTGTTTTTTGTTGTTTTTCCTTATTTGGAATCTTTTCATTTTTTGCTTTTTTCTCATTCTCTCTGTCTTTTTCCTGAGCCCCCTTGTACTCTTCCTTTGTTTGAGTAAATCCTCCCTGTACACTTGTAGACTTCACTCTGATTTCTTTCATGCATGGAGTGAAGAACCTGGAATCAGTCTAGCCAGAGGCCCTACCTTCCCCAAAAACTCTGATGCTTATAATACTGATGGATTATTTTATCTGTTCTTAAAGTAAAATTTTAAAAATTGTAATGATCAAAAGTTTTAGTAATAAAAAGTAATAATACTTTTTAATTAAAATTTTAGATTTACTTTGATGTCTCACAAGTTCAGTTTATAAGGGTGACCGTTTATAACCGTGACTTTGGTCACGGTTTTCACTAAGTATTAAATTTTTAAGAGATTTTTTTCATTTAGCTAAATGGCATATTTTTCACTCAGCTAACTCTTATATTTGGTAGTACTCAGTGTTACTGTTGCTATTGTTTTGTTGCTACATATTGGAAAGCTGGTTCCTTTATTGAGGATAGGAATAAAATGAGCCACTTTGTGTTAACTTTCCATGTTGGCCAAGTCTCTTTGCCTGGTGTTTTTGGAAAGCAGAGAGCATTTCCTGGAGGGTGCTGCTAAAAAAATTTAAAAAAAAAGTAAAAGCTAAACTCCTCCCTTGACCCTCAAGTGGTATGTAGAGGTAGCCTGAGAACATCATTTTATAACTGTTCTGCTTCACTTGCTCTTTAATTAAACTTGAAATATGTATTTCAAGCATTTTTTAAAGATTTATTTATTTATTTGAAATTCAGAGTTTAGAGACAGAGACAGAGAGAGAGAGAGAGAGAGAGAGCGAGCGAGCTCTTCTATCTGCTGGTTCACTCCCCAGATTGCCATAACTTCTGAGTCTGGGCCAGGCCAAGGCCAGGAGCTAGGAGCTTCTTCCAGGTCTCCCATGAGGGTACAAGGGTCCAAACATTTGGGCCATCTTCTCCTGCTTTTCCCAGGCAATTAGCAGCGAGCTGGATCAGAAGTTCAGCAGCCGGGACATGCGCTGGTGCTCATATGGGGTGCTGGCATTGCAAATGATGTCTTTACTCGTTTCTGCCACAATACCAGCCCTCAAGCATTGTTTACAGGAGAAAAGGAATCGTGTCAAAATGTTACATAATATGATCCAAGATAGAACAAAGAATACAATTCTGGTTGCAAAGTCTTAATAAAAGCAAAAAAAAAAAAAACTATAATTTTTATCCTTTTTAGATCATGATAAATATATTGGCTTAGTTTTGAAAAGATTTATTTATTTGAAAGAATTACCAAGAGTGAGGGAGAGACAGAGCGAGAGATCTTCCATTTACTAGTTCCTCCCCAAATGGCCACAATGGCCAGGGCTGAGTCAGGCTAAAGCCAGGAGCCAAGAGCTTCATCTGGATCTCCCCACATGAGGGGCAGGGTTCCCAACACTTGGACCATCTCCTGCTTCCTTTCCCAGGCTATTAGTAAGGAGCTAATCAGAAGAGCAGCAGCTGGGACAGAACCCATATGGACGCCGGCTTCACAGGGAGTGGCTCTACCTGCTACACCACAAGACCCCCCCCCCCCCCCAGTAAATGGGTGTATATTAAAATCTAGTAATACAGATTTATTGGTTACGAATCTGAAGAGGACAGTAGGATGGATGAGCATTTCATTTTTAAATAGTACAGTGTTTCTTGGCATTTGCTTATAACTTTCAGAAATCCTAGAGGAATTGATCATTAAAATACAAGGACAGCAGCAATTAAGAGCACAGCAATAGCAAGGAGCTTGAGCCAAGGGGAAAGCAAGGAGGGTTTCTGAGGGTGTCCCACAGCGCGTGTCTTCATGGGTTTCAGCGACCGATCCCACTGCGTCAGGATCGCGTGTCTGGCCCCCGGCCATTTCCCAGGGCCCACCAGCCTAAACTGGTAAGGGCTGCAAGGGCCAAAGAAAACTTCCAGAGCCAATCTGGGATCTGTGAGAAACAGCCAGGGAATGTTAAGCTTCACCCCGATGAAGGAGGCCAGTTCATCCATGTAGTTGATATAATCCGTCTGGATCGTCTCACTTTTGCCGAACCTAGAGGTGAGAGAGGAGATCCTGCTGAGGATATCCAAGATTCACGTCAAAAGAAGAACAGGGAGAATGCCTCCCACCTTTTTATTTATTTATTTATTTTGACAGGCAGAGTGGACAGTGAGAGAGAGAGAGAGACCGAGAGAAAGGTCTTCCTTTTCCGTTGGTTCACCCACAAATGGCCACCCGTGGCTGGCGTGCTGTGGCCGGCGCACTGCACTGATCTGAAGGCAGGAGCCAGGTGCTTCTCCTGGTCTCCCATGCAAGTGCAGGGCCCCAGCACTTGGGCCATCCTCCATTGTACTCCCTGGGCACAGCAGAGAGCTGGCCTGGAAGAGGGGCAACCGGGACAGAATCTGGTGCCCCAACCGGGGCTAGAACCCGGTGTGCTGGTGCCACAAGGCGGAGGATTTGCCTATTGAGCTGCGGTGCCGGCCGCCTCCTACCTTTTTAACACGTGGCCATCCACAGGAAGCTTTGTGCCAGCCATGGCATGTGGCTTGCTTAGCCTGTCCTTTGTAGTTCTGCCAGAAAACTTTCGTATTGATCTGATTTGGAATTTCCTCAACTATGCAAGGAAGTTGAGAAAGACATTTTGTACCCATTTAGAAATGGATAAATTGACTCTTGCTCACATGAAGTTTTTATTCAGAGGCTGAGATAATCAGTGACAGAGCTAGGAATGGACCCCAGTTCTCTGGATTTAGTCTCATTTTGCTGAGTCATTTTCATCACAGGCCTCTGCCTGAAGCAACTTAGCCAGTGTATGAACTAGAGAAGGGAAGTTCAGGCACAGGCAGAGAGTCAAGCTACTGCCTCTGACTCTGGCAATGCATATGGCTGCTGGCTGCTCCATTTGTGATCCAGCTCCCTGCTAATGCTCATGAGAACCAGTGAAGGACAGTCCAAATAATTGGACCTCTGTCACCCACGTGGGAGACCTGGATGGAATTCCAAGCTCCTGGCTTTGACCTGGACCAGCCCTGGTTATTGTGGTCATCTGGAGAGTGAACCAGTAGATGGAAGATCTCTCTGTCTTTGTCTCTTTCTCTCTCTCTTTCTCTCTCTCACCTTCTGACTTTCAGAGAAAGAAAGAAAAAGAGAGAGGGAAGTTCACATGCACATGCTTTCAAACTCCTCTGATTTCTAATCCTTTCTGGGTCTCTTTTCTGTGATATAGTGCAGGAGCCATGTGGGGCTGAAACTCACTATATCCTATAGGTTCTCAGTTCTATTGCACTTGACGGGACTTAACACAGTGTCAAGTGCAATATTTTTGAATGGATGATTGTGGCCTGTAGATGTCACTGTAATGATTGAATTGGGGATCACTTAGGACTGAACCAGTCCTAAGCATTCACAAGATCTGACTTTTGTCTGAGAATCCTAGGCTCCCTTTCAATAGAAACTTTTACCATTTCAGCTTTGTTCCCATTTTCTCATGTATATCATTCATCATGTCTTTCACAGGAGGCAAAGTACAAGTTCCTGAAAAAGAGGGAAAGATAATATTTAAATTTATCCGGCATATGGCCAGCCTGCAATTTTTCCTTTGTAATAATCGATTGTGAATTATGTTAGTATTTCCAATTTCCTGTCACTTTGCAGCAAAACAAAATATGAAGAAATGAAGAGGTGATCGTTTTGGGACAAAATCATTCTGCTTGAATTACTGCTTGTCTCAGTAATTCGAGACCATTCTCTGACTGGTTTTGTAAATCAGTTATCAGATATTTCTCTCAGTTGTAAGGCTTATGCTCTAGTCATATTTGACAAAATTTAGCAACAAATTATGGCTAATTAGAGGTGAATTGTTACTGCCTTTCTTTTTAAGATTTAAGAGAAAAAGTGTCCATAGGAAATAATCCTGCTTTGCCAGAAAATTAATTTCCAGCAGGTGAGATGCTTAATTTAGAGGAGTCCCAAGTATCTCTCTAGAGGACCAACCATTCTTGAATGTGAGTGTGGACAGGGGCTGTCCACAAATCACTAAGGAGTTCAAGGAGATCATATCTGATTTGGATATGTACCAGGATTTCAGGCTTATATGAGTTTTCTGAGTTCTTTGAAACAGTAATTGGTTTTGTGCCCAGAGATACTTCAAATGTAGGATGATTTTTTGAATAATCCTGGAATCACCTAAAATGAGAGTAGAACACTCCACCAATATGACTGCTCAAGACCTGCAGTGGCTTACATAATTCCTCATTCTTTCAATCCTGAGAGGTATGATGATCATTGAGTGGCATTTGTAGATATGACCTGGTTCTAAACCATGTAGTCTGTCTTTTCTTTGGGTAGAAGAGATTGAGAGAGAGACTATTCTCGGCCCAGCTGCTACTGGCCTTGAGCTGCTTGTAACTTCTCCTTCTGAGCCATTGCTTTGCGCATCAATTCCATGTCAACTGCCTTGTTTCTTTTCTTCAGAATCCAAGTTAAAACTCTTATCCTTGCAGAGAACACATGCCCCACCTTTTCTTCAGTACCAGTCTCTGTAGGCCTGAATCCCAAGTGAAACCCTGGGTGGAATTTTGTGCCATTATCTTCCTGGCTGCTGCCCTACAGGACACTGTGGCCCTGCAATGTGTCATTATCTGGGTGGAAGGAGACAAAGAAGGTTGGAGAGATCACTGTCGTGCCAGACAACAATGATGTGGATGGCAGCCTGCTGGAGAGGGCTGGCCCAGGAGACATAGTGGCATATTCTAAGTTTCTATATAAAAGAAAATCCCAGTGAGTCAGGATATGATTGGAGACTAGAGATATGGCTGCAAAAGGAAGCAGGCTGCTAAGACTCGCACATCCAGAAGTTTTAGAACTCTAGGTTCAACAAAATTTTGCACACTAAATTTTGACATACTTATTTGTCATTTAATCATGTCCTTATGACCTGTATTAGCTTACAAGTGCATTTGAACCTTGCTGAGAATCTAACCTCAGTGCCTCTTGCTGGAGGAAATGGTCCACATTCTTTGCCTACCCCAGTCATGCTTGTGTTTCATTTTTGCTTTTGAAACATAGGAACTCAGTAGTTACATATCTTTGAGATTGACATCTACCACACCTAGCACTTTTTGTAATGATCTACTGCTTGTCTCTATGTAATATTTGTTGGTGGGGGGGTAGAAAATAGTAGCAGAAAAGCCATGACCTTTCCAGTAATCATATTTTCTGACTGCAAATATCTGAAGTTAGCTGGATATTGTCCTGGAAACATCTGTTTTTCTTAACCTTTTGAACAATGCAATTCTATTGAGTTTTAAAATCCTAACTTTATAAAGTTCACACACCATGATCTCTGGTACTTTCTGGTTGAATGAATGATCTTGAGTAATTGTCAGCTCTAAGGTATTGTAAGTCATAAAAATATCTTGTTCTAGAGCATATGGTAATCCAGTGCACTATATTTTAATTTACTTATAAAATGTTGCCCCAAGAGATATATAATTGTGGATTCTCAAAACTGGATGAGACTCTTCGAATTAGCACAATAGTTTTCACAAACACTAAATACATTCTCACATCTCCCCCATCAGTGATCTTATTTGTCCACTTACCCTTTATAACTTGGACTGCCCAGCGGGCCTGGAGGTCAGTTGTGGGGATGGCAGCCCCTAAAGATTGGACAAGGCCAATCACTGCCATGGTTGGCTTCTCCAGTTGTGGAGGAAAGATACCTTTAAACAAGGTGACCTTATTATTTTCGCTTTTGATGATGGAGTCATCAAGGAAGGGGTAGGCATAACCATAGCCTGTTGCAAAAATGACAGAGTCGATGGCCTCGAACACAGTCCCATCCTCAAAAATGGCTGAGGTCTCTGTGAACTCCGTCACATTGGGCTTGATGGACACAGTGCCACACAAAATACGAGCTGGGAGATCGTCATTAAACACAGGCTCTTTCCTCAGGGTTCTGTGTGGAAAATGGAGGCATCATCAGTTATAATATTTGCCATTTGTTTCATTGGTTCATATACAAATTGGCAAGGAAGGAGGAACCTACCCAAGATTTCCTTTCTGAACCATGATGTATCATCAATAGAGTTCATGGATAGAACTGATGTTACAGGAAACAAGTAAGGTAACAGAAGTTACTCTTTGCTGGCTCCTTCTCTATTTTCTCTGATGGATCGCTCTCTGATCTTTCACAGAGCCCATTCCAAATCTCAGAATAAGCATCAGTGCCCAGTTTCCTAATAAGCCTCTATCAGGAAAATGTATAGTTAGAGAATCTTCTTCTTTGAGTTTTTTCCTGGCTACTTATTACTTATATGATTTGACAAGGTTCAGGTTTCTTAAGTTCTTTGGGTCTCATCTTTCTCATTTAGAATGGCAATAACAATTTACTTTCCTAAGAGGGTCAATAAGTGACACAAATATTACAAAATATTCATGTACATGGCACTAAAATGTTAGCTGCTAGTTTTAATGCAGTATGTTTATTTAGTCACTGTTAAATGAGGAAGATCAAATAGGAGAAATAACATCAAAGCTGGAAGTGCTTCAGTGAGGCTATCACAGGGAGATGAAGTGTGATGTCCCATCTAGTCCAAGGCACACGTCAGGCGAGCAGGCAATGTCAAGTAATTTAAAGGAGTTCAGAAGAAGTAGGGGCCAGTGTGATGCGCTTGTTGGTCTAAGTCTGGAATGAAAGAGTTTTGACTGTTTTCCACTCAGCAGTATCTCCAGTGGGTGCAAACAAATCCTAACTTAGTAATGAACTTGAGTAAAGTTGAAGGATTCTTGTTCGGCTATGGGGGCTATAAGACAGTCACAGGCAGATTCCACTGGGGAGGAAGCAACCTGAATGAGATTGTTGGAACCCTCATTGTACAAAGGCTAGAAATCAGCCATGGCTATTGCAAGCCATTAATTCTAAGCCCTATGCTCTCAGGCTTTTACCCTTGCTGCTGCATTGAAATTGTTCTTGTCAGTCATCAAAATCAAGTCTCCAGATCCAGTGGTCTACTTTCACCCAACAGAGTTGATGGTTTTCCTCTGAAACACTGCCTTCATTTTGCTTGCAGGTCATCATTATATTTATGTCCATTCCTCAAATTTCTGGCTATTCTGTCTGTCATTTACTCTTCTCTTCCTGACTTCTGAACAATGGCATACTCCAGGACTCAACCCTCAGACCTCTTGTCTCTTCTACCTATACTAATTCTTCAAGGCATGTCATCCAGCTTCATTTCTGTAAGCACAATTATGTTCTAATGGCTCCAAGTTTTCATGTATGGCATGAATCTCTGCCTGTCTTGAGTGCCTCACTGGCAATCCATGTTCTTTTACCTCAGGTGAAATAGACTAGGCACTACAATTTCCAGAGTGAGTGAGCGAGAGAGAGAGACAGAGACAGAGAGATCTCCTGTCCTCTAGTTTACTCCTTAGGAGTCAGGAGCCTCTTTGGGATCTTCTGCGTGGGTGCAGGGGCTATTTATTGATCATCCCAGAGGTGATGCCTTCATTCTTTCCCCTGGGAAACCCTTCCAGGAGATAACCTCATGGCTTATTTTTGCATCTTCCTCAGGACTTTGGTTAATAGTTCACTCACATGATTCAGCATTGTGGCATAGCAGGTAAAACCACCACCTGTATTGCTGCCATCCCATATGGACATTGGCTTGTGTCTTGGATGCTCCACTTATGATTTAGCTACCTGTCAATGGCTTGGGAAGGCAGCAGAGCATGGCCCAAGAAGGACCCAGTTGAAGTTCTTGGCTTCAGCCTCGTTCAGTCCTGGCTGTTGTAGCCTTCTGGGGGAATGAATTCAGTTATTAATCGGCGATTTTCACTCTTTAGCAAAGGTTTTCCTTACCATGTGACAGGCTTGGGGTATGTTATAGGAGAAAGTAAGGAGGAGAATGAAGATGCAAGCACTGTGACCATAGTTCAATGAGAGGGGTCCAATATTAAGAGGTAAGTGAGGAGAGTGCACAACAGGAAACATTCTTCTGTCTTGTTAAGTTAGCTTTGCCATCAAGTGAGAGGCATGAGAGCAAGTGGTTAAGAGCAAAGGGCTGTAGAATCAACAGAATTGAGTTAGTTTGAATGTCGCTTCTACTTCCTGGTTGTGGGACTTTGCTAAAGTTGCTAACTGCATCAGACCTCACTTTTTCATAAACAAAATGGGGATAATAGTAGAACCTACTTCCTAGTTGTTGTGAGGATAAAATAACACATTAGAGGCTTAGCAGAGTCTTGCCAAAATGCTGGTGTTCATTTAGTGCTTCAAACATGTCAATTATTATTGCTGTTACTCTGGGAACAAATTCCTGTGATATTATATAACTTTTCAGCTGTGCAAATACAGCAAAGAGGATTGCAAAACAGGAAATCACTCCTAATATTTGCGATTCTTTATCCACAGATATAGGAGATGTGACTATTTCACTAATATTTTGACTTGTTGTGTGGCTACAGCACACAAAAGCTGTTGACACGGAAGGAAAGTTCAGCAGGTACATCACACTCAACTCCACATTACCCATTTAAAGGCATCAGGCTGTAGTTCTCATGCTTGAACTTTGCATTCATCTGCTTCACGTACCACCAGTCAGAGATGGCTGTTGGCAAGTTGTTCTTGAGGAAGGTTTGAAACCGAGTGACGTACAACATGTCCCAAGGATAACCGTCATCCCAGACTCGGCTCATCACCCAGGAGCCACTTCTGGAGCTGATGACCACCTTCAGAAACACAAACCCAACCATTAAAACTGGCCATTTGTACTGGATGTATGATTTGCTTCCCTGATCTCCCTTCAGAAATGGATTCATGACCCCAGCTCCTGGGAGTGTTCCCAGAAGTCATCTTTCAGTGATCACGCTTCTTAGGGCATTGCTCTGGCTGAAGGCAGAGGCCTGACTCCAGTTCACATGCCCCTTCTGGGTCCCCCCCAGCAGTGACTTGATATGGGTATGCAAAGGTCGGGTTTGTCACTCAACTGTGGCTGTTTTTTTTTTTAAAGACTTATTTATTTACTTGAAAGGCAGTTACAGACAGAGGGAGAGAGAGAGAGAGAGAGAGGTCTATCATGTGCTGGTTCACTCCTCAAATGGCCACAATGGTTGGAGCTGGGCCAATCCGAAGCCAGGAGCCAGGCGCTTCTTCCGAATCTCCCATGCAGGTGCAGGGGACCAAGTACTTGGGCCATCTTCCACTGCTTTTGAAGGCCATAGCAGAGAGCTGGATTTGAAGAGGAGCATCCAGGATATGGACCAGTGCCCATATGGAATGCTGGCACCACAGGCAGAGGCTTAGTGCACTATACCACAGTGCCGGCCCCCTTACCTGTGGCTATTTCGCTTCACTGAAAGATGAAGGGAAACCAATTTCTTTCCCTTCCTGGAAAGGTATCGTTTCTAAGAGTAGTCCCCAAAATAAGCTACCTGAGCTCTTATCCACATTGGTGAGTCATACTTTCACAGGAAAATTTTTATAGTTTAATAAAGTCTCTCTGGCATGGACGAGCAGTGACTGATTGATAGTCATAGCTCCTCTTATCTGACAAATGCCATAAACAAGCAATTATGATCTGTTAAGTAGTATTTTCAGTTAAAACACCTGCCATTACTGGAAAAGGAGAGACATTTGGAGTCAGAAAATCGTATCTCAAACTCTAGCTCAGGGAAAATTCCTTTAATTTCTCTATTTCCATTCCCTTATTTCTCAAATGAAGATAATGGTAACTACTGCATGAAATTTAAGTGAGGGTAAATCCAAAATCGTAACCTGTGCACTTTGGCTAACGTTACCTGGCATATAGTGTGTGCTCAGTAAATTTCTATTTTCTTCCATTTCTACCATGTTAATCCCTAAAACTGCAGTTATTTAGGCTCTCTGCCCTCCCTCAACAATTTTTATACATATTCTTCATAAGGGAAGTCAGGCAAGTAAGAGGGGCTGACAGATCAATTTATTAATTTGAGAGCCTCCAAAATTGGCCTTCCTTCCATCTAGTTTATCATATGTATAAATATCACCCATATAAATATGAATATATTAAAACTATTATTTCATCATGTTTCCTTAGCATGAGAAGCTGAAATAATTCACCTTTATTTTTGAAAAAATCCATATTCTTTATTATTCAAGTCTCTAAAGTGGATGATAAAATCCGACCCTAGTCTTTCTTTCCTATCCTCACCTTATAGCCACTCTATTCTTGGAATCAGGAGACCTAGGTTTCAGTCCTCCAAA
This sequence comes from Sylvilagus floridanus, assembly GCA_949820135.1. Taxonomy (NCBI): domain Eukaryota; kingdom Metazoa; phylum Chordata; class Mammalia; order Lagomorpha; family Leporidae; genus Sylvilagus; species Sylvilagus floridanus. The sequence continues at coordinate 131,083,509 of OX463225.1, forward strand.
CCTTCCATGTCAATCATTAGTGTCTTCTATGACCTCCAGGAAGACAATGGACATTTCCACTTCTCAGTTATCTTTTCTGTCAAACACACATAATATAATTCTACTACCCTTTCCCTACAACCAAATGAGCTCATTTACCTGAAGGTATCTGAACACCACAATGCATTATGTGCATTGTTGTTATTAAGATCCTCCAAATCAGCCAGACAAGTTTACAATAGTCAAATATAAAGTGTTCACTCCTCCCTTCATTCCATTGCTCATGGTATGTTTCCTTCCAGGAACAGCTTCTGTTTCCTCTTCAACCTTAAACTGATCCTCTAAGGGTGGTTCAGGGGATGGGTATTCAGTACTGGATTCTGAGTTCTAGAGTCAGAGTCTGTCCTTTGTTTGCCTCTCTCTCCAACACCTAAGCCAGTGCCTGGCAACAGCAGGCTCTGACAATAACCACAGGGTGGATGGGTGGCTGAATACACGGCTCTGTATCTACTTTGCTTAAACTATCTACAAATGCTTCAACTCTGTAGCATTTCCCCAGGTAGACTGTTTTTATCTGTTGCTATTGAGAAACCTGAAGCCTAGAAGAATCAAAGGACTTGCCCAGGAGTCTCAGAGTCATAATCTTAATCCTAAATTCTCATGTTAGGTATCAAATGTCTTTAAGAAGACCATTGCTAATGTTCTGCCTTTGCCTGTTAGGCTGTACAAAATTCAAAATTCACCGGTGGAGGAGAACACTGCAGGGAGGTTTCCTAACAAATACCAAACACAGTTAATTAGAAGTGATGGGGGCCAGTGCCGCGGCTCACTAGGCTAATCCTCCCCCTTGTGGCGCCGGCACACCGGGTTCTAGTCCCGGTCGGGGCACCGGATTCTGTCCCGGTTGCCCCTCTTCCAGGCCAGCTCTCTGCTGTGGCCCGGGAGTGCAGTGGAGGATGGCCCAGGTGCTTGGGCCCTGCACCCCATGGGGAGACCAGGAGAAGCACCTGGCTTCTGCCATCGGATGAGCGCGGTGCGCCGGCCACAGCGCACCGGCTGCGGCGGCCATTGGAGGGTGAACCAATGGTAAAGGAAGACCTTTCTCTCTGTCTCTCTCTCTCACTGTCCACTCTGCCTGTGAAAAAAAAAAAAAAAAAAGAAGAAGAAAAGAAGTAAGAAGTAATAGGCCCTCAGGGGCTGGCGCTGTGATGCAATGGGTTAAGGCACCAGCCTGCAGGGCCAGGTGCCAGTTTAAGTCCCTGCTGCTCCACTTTTGATCCAGCTCTCTGCTATGGCCTGGGAAAGCAATAGAAGATGGCCCAGGTCTTTGGGTCCCTATACCCATGTGGGAGACCCGGAGGAAGCTCCTGGCCCCTGGATTCAGATCAGCTCAGCTCTGGCCATTGTGGTCATTTGGGGAGTGAGCCAGCGGATGGAAGACCTTTCTCTCTCTCTGGCTCAAACTCTGTCCTTCAAAAAGATAAAATTAATATTAAAGAAAAAGAAATAATAGATCCTAGTGTTCCACAACACAACAATGTCTTATACCCAGTCCAAGCACTGAAGTAGAGGGGTTGGTAGGCTCCAAGCATAAAGGCTAACAAGACAGAAATCTTAGTTTCCTGATTTGATCAGTTTAAAGTGCATACATATTTTGAAATATTGCACTGTACCCCATGAAAATGAATATATAGTACATGTTAATCAAAAACTAAAAGTAAAATGACACCTCACTTGTTACCGAGGGAAACTGAACTATGTGATACACCATTTAGAGTGGGTGTTAGTCACAGCAGCAAAAGCTGTCACACAGGACTCTGGAAGCCACACTGCAGTGCAAGCTTGCGCCAACGTTCCTCTGCTTCTCATCCAGCTTTCTGCTAACATTCCTGGGAATGCAGCCAGTGGAGACCTAAGTACTTGGGTCCCTGGGAGGGACCTGGATGGACTGCCTGGAGCCTGGCTTTCAGCTGGCCCTGGCTGTTGTGGGCATTTAGGCTGTGGTGGGCCCTGGCTGTTGTGGATGGAAGATCTCTCCTTTTCTCTCCTCTCCCTCCCTCTCCTGTCACTCTGCCTTTCACAAAAATAAGCAAATCTTTAAAAATATAGAAGTAGGGGCTGGCGCTGTGGCGTAGCGGATAAAGCCGCTGCCTACAGTGCCGGCATCCCATATGGACACAAGTCCCTGCTGCTCCACTCTGATCCAGCTCTCTGCTGTGGCCTGGGAAAGCAGTAGAAGATGGCTCAAGTCCTTGGGCACCCGCACCCACATAGGAAACCCAGAAGAAGCTCCTGGCTCCTGGCTTCGGATCGGCACAGCTCCAGCCATTGTGGCCAACTGGGGAGTGAAGACCTCTCTCACTCTATCTCTCCTTTTCCTTCTATGTAACTCTGATTTTCAAATGAAATAAATAATAATTATTTTTAAAAACTAGAAGTAAAAACTAGAAGTAAAAGGGGTGAATTCATCAAAAGAAAAAAATACTATTTTTGTACCCTCTCCTCCCCCCATACAATTTCATATCACACCTTTAAAAATGTTAATACTTGTTGCTGTCTCTTTAAAGGTAGCTTGCTTCTGTGGGAAGTGATACCTGTTCAGCTGTGTGGCTGAGCTCTGTGGCAATATCACAGCCGGAGTTCCCTAAGCCGATCACCAGAACACGCTTTCCCTTGAATATTCCTGGTTCCTTATACTCCCTGCTGTGTAAGCTTTTGCCTTTAAACTGCTTTAGCCCTGAATGAAAAGTAAGAAACACACGAATTAGTTTGGTTTTAATCAGAAAAAAAATTGCTTTAGTGTAAGTGATCTTGTGGGTGGATGCAGTTAAAATGCCAAGGAATTTTTATGCTTCAAATATCTTACATATCACAGAAACATATTTTATCTTATTTATACTTTTGTTAAAAAAATCGTCAAGACATTGAGTCTTGCCAGAGGTGTAGCCGGCAGCCTAAGATTCAGACTTACCTGGAAAGGAGTCTTTTGGAAGGTTGGGATACACATGGTGTCCAGAACAAATCATGACAGCATCAAAGACAGCAGTTTCTTTCTTACCGTTCCTTTCAGTGGTGACGTACCACTGGCCAGTCACTGAGAAATCAGGGTGTTTGTTTATGCTGGATACAAGTGTCTATGAGAAATAAAGAAAGAAAGCTGCTTTTTCTATGCTAACAGTTAGATGTGGAAAAAAAAAAAAACCCTTAAAGATATTTGCTTGGGAAAATACTTAATTCATTATTGATGTACATGTTACAAATTTAAAATTCCCTCAGAAGATATCAGAACACTAAATGACATGTGTAAGGAAACGGGTGCAGGTTGGTGCCTCCTCACACAGGGCATCTAGCATAAGGAAAAGGATGCAGAACAGAGAGGAGACAGGGTACAAACTCACAGCCAGACCGAATCTATTCAAGGAAAAAAAAACTCACAAAGGTCGACCAACTGCCAGTGTACACACAGATCAAACATTGGCTGAAGGCCCACACCGCAGCAGCCTGGGCCTTTTTATGTCTTAGGTGGGCTGGGGTGGGGGTGGGGGACAATAGGCAGAGGGGAGCTTCTCCATACAGGTTTTTCAAGTTTGGCTTCAAACCTGGGGAAGGATACAGGGGATGGGGTGGTAGAAGATTTAAGGGGAGACTCCAGGCCTTCTTCCTGCATGAGAACTTGGAGTGAGGAAAGTTGACCCCAAAGGAGGAAAACGGCTTGAAGAGGGAGACCTCTGACCATTTACCATTTCTCGGTGTAAAGTTATTAAAATTTTAGAAAATTTTGAGATGAAAATGCCAAATTTCTGCTGTTTTAGAATCATTGTCCAACTTATATTGAGGTCAAATTTTAGTGCAGACGTGGATTATTCGCTTCTGCTTTGTCTCCCCCTTCAGGCCCAGCTTGAGCAAGTCTTTTAAGAGGCAGACCAGAGTGGGGTCGAAATTTGGAATTTGGAACCCATGGCATGATAGGAAGAGGGTCCTTTCACAAGGTGTTCCCCAGGAAAAACATCATCCCAACCCAGAAACTAAGTTCTGAGTCATCCAAGAGGAGAGAGCGAGAATCCCCAAGCTTAAACCAGAGTCCCAGCTCTAAGCTGTAGGATGAGCATTTCCCCCAAGTGAGGGTAACTGTCAACACCCCAGGCTCTACGGGGAGGATGAACCAGTCACCTGAGGTGACAGAGACCTTTCTTACCATTGGATGGGTTGTGAATTAGGTTCATTGTGGCATGCAGTGATGAGATCTGTCAAAGATTCTGGCTGTGATTTCGTTGGGCAATGAGAAAGCACACGAGAGAATGAGAAAGTGTTCTGGATGGCATCTCTCAGGGCCATTTGGGTCAGAAGGGAAAAGGAGATTGCAGGAAAGAGAAGGTGGGAGATGGGCAGAGACAGTAAAATGGGCAAGAGTTCAGAAAGAAGAGAGTTCAGAGGAAGGGTGGGGGATCGCAGCTCTTACCCAGAGAACGCAGGAATGGCTGGCTTGGGCATTATGCTGATTCCTTGCTCCCCTCCTCACACAGGGCACCAAGCATAAGGAGAAGGGTGCAGAACAGAGAGGAGACAGAGTACGAACTCACAGCCAGACCAAATTTATACAAAGGAAATAAACTTGCACAGGTCGACCAACTGCCAGGGCACACACAGACTGAACATGTGGCAGAGGGCCCAGACCCCAGCAGCATGTGTATTTTTATTCCTGCATGGTTTTTTGTATTGCTCAGTATTTTCTGCAGTACCAGAGTGACACCCACTGGTGTCAATCATAGTTTAAATGCATTGCACACCACATCTAGGAATACAGCCACCTCCTAACTCACCTCTCCAGCCATCTGATATTTTAATAGTCTTACTATCTTAAAAATATTATTGCTGTCATACACTGAAAGACATTTATTACCAAACCTTAGGATGTATAAGAACAACCTGGAAAACTTCTTAAAGAACAAATTCCTGAAATGCATTTCCAGATGTTCTGGTTCAGTAGCTCAGAGGTGGGGATGCGAATTAAAATTTCTAACAAACATCCAGGTGATGGTGATGCTACTTGAACTATACTGTGAGTAGTCCTGGACTGGATTATCAATATTTATTTGTAGCTAAAAAAACTGTCTGTTGGTGTGGTCCCTCTTTTGAAAAAAAATCTTAATTATTCTAGTTACATTGAAAAGAGAATATTTATTTGATATTAACTGTTTTTTTTTAAATATTTACTTATTTGTTTGAAAGAGAAAGAAAGAGAGATTGATTTTCCATCCACTGGTTCACTCCCCATATAACCACAATGCCCAGGATTTCCCCTGGCTAAAGCCAGGAACAAGGAGCTTCATCTGGGTCTCCCACATGTCTGCAGGGGCCCAAGCACTTGGGCCATCTTCCACTGCTTTTCTCAGGCCATTAGCAGGGAGCTGGATTGGAAGTGGAGCAGCTGGGACGCCTGCTATGCCACAACACCAGCCCTGGCATTAAGGGGCTAACATTGTGGAGTAGTGGGTTAAGTCTCTGCTTAACCAGCACTCTGTATTGGAACGCTTATTCCAGCCCCTGCTGCTCCACTTCTGGATGCTGGTTCCTGCTAATGAGTCTGGGAAAACAGTGGAGGATAGCCCAGTTCCTTGGGTCCCTGCCACTCATGTCGGAGACAAGTTGCAATTCCTGACTCTCGGCTTTGGCCTGGCCCAGATCGGGCTGTTGCAGTCATTTGGGGAGTAGGCAAGTGGATAGAAGATCCCTCTATCATTGATGCTCAGCTCTTCAAATAAATAAATAAATATGTAAAAATTTATTATATAGTATTTCATACATATTGGAGAATTCACATGCATATATGTATGTCATTTCTATTATTTATGAAACATAATAATAAAACGAGTACTGAAGAATCCATAAGATCTTGCACATCATTTATCTGAGATTACTCTGAAATTACTTTTGCTGTTGTAAATTTTTTGATTTATAGTCTCTATGGTTGGATTACAGAAGTGGTATTGTCTTTATATATTGACACTATATAGCATCTTCTGACCTAACTTCTAACTTAACCATTGTTAATTTCAGTGATTTATAGTTTCCTTTGGGTCAACTATATAAGCAATCATATCATCTGTAATAATCTCTGTTTTAAATTTATCATTTCTTTTTTTTTACTTACCACAGTGTTTCTTAAATTTCTTAAGACTATTAAAAAGAAGCAATAATAATTAGGAATATCATTTTTGGAATTTAAAGGGAATGCATATAACTTTTCACTGTTTAACACAGCACTGTACAATAGCAAGATAATATGAGTAACACATACAATTAAAATATTTCTGGTTGTCACATGAAAAAGTGAAAAACAAACAGGGGGAGGTATTTGGCCTAGCAATGAAGACATTGTCTCATGTGGGAGTGCCTGGAATTTAGTACAGTTGTTTTTCTTTCCTTCCTTCCTTCCTTCCTTCCTTCCTTCCTTCCTTCCTTCCTTCCTTCCTTCCTTCCTTCCTTCCTTCCTTCCTTTCTTTCTTTCTTTTTGAAGTCAGAGTGGACAATGAGAGAGAGAGACAGAGAGAAAGGTCTTCCTTTACCGTTGGTTCACCCTCCAATGGCTGCCACGGATGGCGCGCTGTGGCCAGCGCAGCGCGCTGATCCGAAGCCAGGAGCCAGGTGCTTCTCCTGGTCTCCCATGGGGTGCAGGGCCCAAGCACTTGGGCCATCCTCCACTGCACTCCCGGGCCACAGCAGAGAGCTGGCCTGGAAGAGGGGCAACTGGGACAGAATCTGGCACCCCGACCGAGACTAGAACCCGGTGTGCTGGCGCCACAAGGGGGAGGATTAGCCTAGTGAGCCACGGCGCCGGCCCAGGTACAATTTCTGTTCTTGCTTCCTACTTCTCGCTAATGTTTACCTTGAGACACAGTGGGTGATGACTGAAACAGCTGCATCACTGCTACCCATGTAGAAACCTGCTCAGACCTGGCCCAGCCCTGGACAGCTGTGAACATCTGGGGAGTGTACCAGCAGATGGAAGCTCTTTCTCTGTCTCTCTAACAAATAAATAAGTACTTTTAAGTGAAAATACATATACTTTAGTACTATCTATCTGATATTTTATCATTTCAGTATGTAATCAAAATAAGTCATTAGTGAGATGTTTTGCAATTTTTTTCATAGTAAGACTTTGAAATCTATTGTGTATTTTATGTTTATCTCATTTTTATGGTTAAGTGGCAATCACATTAAATAATAGACTCAAAATGATGTTCACATACATTTTTATAGATCAAGAAAATTCTTTTTTATTTTTAGTTTGATGAGAGTTTTCTTTTTTCATTTTTTCTTTCAAGCAGAAATGGATGCTAAATTTCAGTTAGTGCCTTTTCTGACTGTTAAATAGTAAGTTTTGTATTGAATTATATATTTGTATTTTATCATATTAAAATAGTCTTGCATTCTTAGGCAGAATTCAATTCACTAAAGGGGGTTATTGGATTAACTTTTTTTTTTTTTGACAGTCAGAGTGGATAGTGAGAGAGAGAGACAGAGAGAAAGGTCTTCCTTTTGCCGTTGGTTCACCCTCCAATGGCTACCGCAGCTGCTGCATCACACTGATCCGAAGCAAGGAACCAGGTGCTTCTCCTGGTCTCCAATGGCGTGCAGGGCCCAAGCACTTGGGCCATCCTCCACTGCACTCCCTGGCCACAGCAGAGAGCTGGCCTGGAAGAGGGGCAACCAGGACAGAATCTGGCGCCCTGACTGGGACTAGAACCCAGTGTACTGGCGCCACAGGCGGAGGATTAGCCTAGTGAGCCACGGCACCAGCTGGATTAACTTTTGAAGGATTTTTTTTTTTTGACAGGCAGAGTGGACAGTGAGAGAGAGAGACAGAGAGAAGGGTCTTCCTTTGCCGTTGGTTCACCCTCCAATGGCTGCCGCGGACGGCGCGCTGCGGCTGGCACACCGCGCTCATCTGATGGCAGGAGCCAGGTGCTAGGTGCTTATCCTGGTCTCCCATGGGGTGCAGGGCCCAAGCACTTGGGCCATTCTCCACTGCACTCCTGGGCCACAGCAGAGAGCTGTCCTGGAAGAGGGGCAACTGGGACAGAATCCAGCGCCCCAACCGGGACTAGAACCCGGTGTGCTGGCGCCGCAAGGCGGAGGATTAGTCTGTTGAGCCACGGCGGCGGCCGAAGGTTTTTTTGTATTGCTTTTTCTGGGGGAAATTTCCAATTTTGTATTATCCTGTCTGCTTTTGATTTCAAAGTAATAATACCATGGAGTGAGTTTTGGAAATCACACTTTGTTTCCTTGTTTCCAAAAGAGTTTACAAAACACTGAAATTATTTCTTTGTTGCAAAATTTGTAAATACTCACTTATTGAACCATCTGTTTATTTTTTATGGATGATTTTCAATTTCTAGGTCAAAAGAATTATAAGTCACCAAAGAAGTATTCAAGCTTCCTACTTCGTGAATGAGTTTTGACAAATTTAAAAAAAAAAAGGTTGAACAACTTTTCCAGCTAAAACATTATTCAGCAAATACTTTTATATCATTCATTGAAAAGATGTAAAGGGTTTAATTTATTTATGTGAGAGGCAGAGTGATGGAGAGAAAGAGAAACAGAAAGAGATCTTCCATTTACTGGTTCACTCCCCAAATGGTTGTAATGGCAAGGGCTGGACAAGGCTAAAGCCAGTAGCTGGGAATTCTACCTGGTTCTACCTTGTAGGTGATTGGTGTACAGTTACATGGGTCATCACTCTGTACTTTCCCAAGCACATTAACAGGGAGCTGGAACAGAAGTGGAGCATCTGGGACTCAAACTCTAGCTCCAATGTGGGATGCTGGCATTGCAGTTGATGACTTAACTTTCTGTGTCATGGTTCCAGTCCCTAATAGTTCTTTATAAGTAAATTTGTAATTTCTATCTGGATCTACTTTGTGTACCTTTTGATTCTTGATATTATTACTTTTTCTCTTTGATTCTTGATATTTTTAATTTTTCTCTTTGCTCATTTTTTCTTAGCCTGCTGGCTATCTTTCTATTGTTATTTTTGAGTCTATCCAATAAATGAAGTATCAATTTTTAAATATACTTTGTTTTCTATTTAATTAATTTCTTTTATTATCATTTTCACTCTATATAGTCTGTGTTTACACTTTTTTACTAAATTGTTAAACTTCTTATTAGTTGGTAAATCTCATTTTCTATAAAAGTTCATAATTTCATCAAATGTAAATTATTATTCAGTTTTAAATATTAAATGTAAATTAAATGTAAATTAAATTATGTAAATGTAAATTATTATTCAGTTTTAAATATTAAAAATCCCCACTGAGAATTCTTCTTTAACTCATATGTAATTTAGAAGAAAGAGTTTTTAAATTCTAGATTCATAGACATTTAACATTTATTATTTAGTTTTGATACTAAACTATGTGGTCAAATCTTATAAATTTCCTATAGATACTCTTGAGGAGAAGGAATGTAATCTGGTGTTAGAAAGGTCATTCTGTTCAAAATGTTGTCAGATAAGAAAGGGACACTGACAGGAAGAAATGGGAAGAGTGAAATAGACATGAACTTGTTCATCTTTCTGCCAATAGATAGTTCGTCAATAGTATCTTACCTTAAACTGTATGTATTTCAGGAGGTTTTTTTCTCTGGCAAATGTAGTGATATATTCCTGGAGCTTGCTGTTATGCATAAAGTTGGGGAAGTCATCAGGGAACGGAAAGTCTGGAAAACACATCATCTCTTTGGAAGAGTTGGTAAAGACCGACTGGTAAATGCTCGCTCTGCCCTCCTCTGCGTGGTCCTGTGAATGCACAGATTCAAACGGGAGAGAACTGGCAAGTTAGTACCCAGATCATATCCAAGGCCAGTGCCAAGTGCTCCCTTGAATTAAGTTCGGTAAGATGACACATAAATTAACATCTGTAAAACAATTGATGCTGACCACAAAAGTTTATCAAGGACATCTAGAATATGAAATGCAAACAAACTTTGAATTTAATTGTTTCTCTTAGACATATGTAAGTAGAGTTCTTCTATTTAAAAAAATAAGTATAAAACAATGTGTTAACATTGAATGTACTACATGGAATTTACTTGAAGGGCATTTTTTTGAGCATCTGTGTAGGTACAAACATTTTAACTTCTAGCAATGTAGAGATGTCTGAATTTATTATACAATATATATAAATACTCTGAAAGCTATTTTAAAAGAATCTTAGAGAATATATTGAGTGACAAAAAAATAAAGTGAACATTGTATAAAGAGTGATTAACAGTTAGAAGTTCTGGACATTGTGTCATGGTTCTCAACCTTAGTCATACGTTGATTAAATTGGTATAAACCTGAGCTAAAGTGTAGGTTAGAGTTAGGGCCCATTCTCACAGATTTAATTTATTCTACCAGGAGTTTTAAGCACTCCTAAGTAATTCTAATGTTCAGCCAGGGCTGGAAGTCACAGTGTAGAATGAAACAAGTTAATGACCAACCAATCACAGTTACTGTGCAAGCTCCTACCACAAGCCACATCTATTATGGCTGTAAGTCGAGCAATACAAACTGTTGAGGTAACAGTCCTTGTTTATATACATACTTAGAATCATGATAAGGGATGGAATGTTTCTTGGACCACCAAGGTCCTTTATGTTAGGCCGAAGGTTTAGATGAATTATCTTGATTTCATATGAGCTCCCCAAACAATAAATCAGTAAATCGTTTCGATTTTGTCTTGAAGTTTCATGAAGAAAGATCAAAGTGCAGATTTCTACGTGTAGTTGTTTGTTCATAAAGAAATATCCTGAGCACTACGAATTCCTAATTAGGGTTCATATAACTCAAAGTTCAGGGCCCCCAGAAAATGAAATTTTAGTGGTAGAATATTATGATTATACTAAAAGCAATGTGGCTACTGCCTGTTACTGACAAGTAATTAAGTAGCAGGCCAGTTAACATGTTTGTTTCAGAAAACAATGTGGTATTGAAGTGGTACATGGGTTTCCTACTTCTCTTTTGGTTCATTGTCTTGCTAGTGAGAATGTGGGATTGGGTTTGTTGAGTTTATGAATTTTGATAGGTATGAGAATGAATACAATAAGAGAGGAAACGTTCGAGGATGTATTACTATGTAGACCAGAACAACAACAACAACAAAAGTCAAAGAAAGCTAAGAAAGAATTGACTATCCAGAAAACAAATCTGTGTTCATCAAACTTAAAGCCAAAATCAGTACAGTTTACTGCCTTACTGTTTGGAGAACTCCCGAGGAAGGCAGGGGTAGAGGTGTGTGCAGTTCATTTGTATCTGTGGCCCGGTTATAAAGTATCTCACTTTCTCTGTGATCAAACAGTGAGGGAAATGTTATTTTGGCTTTGGCTCAGGATTAGAAGAAAGAACTAGATGGGTACAGGGAAGTGCTATAGGAAAAAGCTGTAAAAACTTAAACTATCTGCACCTTTAGTATGCCTCACACTTCACTAAGTTTAGATTTCCAGGAAGAAAATAAAAGTTGAGAGGAAGTAAAATGCTAACATCAACTTAAACAAAGGTAAAGCAAATATAAAATTAGTGTAGTTTTTTTTTTAACACAATTAGACTTTTTAAATAATTGGTGTTTCTCAAACTCTACTAAGAGTCATGTTGTAATACTAGATGTGTTGTCACATTTGACATCTGTAAGTCCCTAAACAATGACAAAATAGTTAAGAAATAACTCGTATTGTTTCTTGTGGCTGCTGAAATAAATTGCCACAAACTGAAGTTTATTTTCTCATGGTTCTGGAGGCCAACAGTCAGAAATCAATATTACTGGGCCCCAAACAAGCTGTCAACAGGGCCGTGTTTATTTTCAAACATTCTAGGAGAGAAGCCATTGATTCATTCTTCCAGCTTATGGTGGATTCTAGAGTTCCTGTGCTTTGTCAGCGTGCACACACCAGTCCATCCCTTGGCTTGTGACTCCTTCATCCATCTTCAAAGTCATAGCATAGCATCTTCAAATTCGTGTCTCTCTGCTGACATTAGCGCATTACTATCTCTCTTCTTTTTTAAAAACATATTTTAATTTATTTGAGAAACAGCGTGATAGAGAGAGTGCTCACTCCCCAGATGTCTGCAATGTCTCTTGCTGGGGTTGAAACTAGGAGCCAAGAATTCAGTCCAGGTCTCCACAAGAATGTCAGGGACCCAGTGACTTGAACCATCACCACTGCCTCCCAGGGTCTACATTGTTAGGAAGCTGGAGTCAGAAGCTGGAGGCAGGTAAAGGATCCAAGCACTCTGATGTGAGACACGGGCTTCCTAACTGCTGTGTTAACCACCAGACCAAATACTGTCCCATCTTCTTTACTGGTCTGTGTTAAGTTTTCCTCTGCCTCTCTCTTACAGGGTTACAAAATATATCATTTTGGTCCCATCCAAATAATCCAGGATAAATCTCAACTTAAATAATTTTAAATTAATCATGGCTTCAAATCATTTTTCTTTGGAAGGTAACATTTATATTTTCAAGAATTAGGATGCGGTCTTGGTGGCATTGGGAATTATTCAGTTACTCAGGCTACCGCAGTCTACCCTCTCATCCCCAATGATTCACATTCATCCCTGATGCACAATAAATTCTCCTGAGCCCAGTATCTCCAAATTCTCAACACTCTGCAGCTTGACATCAAGTCCCAAATTTCATTTATATTTCATCAGTCCAAAAATCCCAAATCTCATCATTTAAATTATCTAAGGCAGGTATAAGTGAAACCTGAGTATGAGCCATATAAGGAAAATTCCTTCTCTTCTAAGGATCTGTAAAACTCAAAAATAAGTTATCTTCTTTTAAAATACAATGATGGGGACAGGTGTTGTGGTATAGCGAGTTAAACCACTGCTTAGTATGCCTATATCCCATATTGGACTGCCTGGTATCTGGATCAATTCCCAACTTCACTTCTGATCTAGCTGCCTGCTAATGCATACTCCGTGAGGCAGCAAATGATGGCTCAAGTACTTGGTCCTTACCACCCACACAGGAGACCTGAATGAAGTTCCTGGTGCATAGCCCAGCTCTGGATGTTGTCTGCTCTTTGCTAAATGAATAAATGAATGGATGCTATATCTCTCTACTTTTCAAATAAAAATAAGTAAACCTAAATATATATATATGTGTGTGTGTGTGTGTGTGTGTGTGTATAATGGTGGGAAAAGCATAGAGGAACAGCTAAGAACATTCCCACCCCAGAATGGAGAAAGTGGATGGAAACAAGGATTATAATGCCAAGCAATTTTGAAATCCAGCAGGGCAAATTCCATTAGGTTGCCAGACCTGTGAATAATTCTTTGTGGCTCAAGCCTCTGAGCTGTACGCATGAGGTTCTACTCTCTGGGATATCTTTTTTTTTCTTCTTGAAGATTATCACATGTTTTCAATTTTCAGTTCAGTTGTGTTAAACTATGACACCAGCTTCAAATTTTAAAGTGTTCCTTGTGCAGCAAGAAAGGCCACACTCACTGTTTCTGGCTGTGTTCCTCCGAATCAGGAAACCAGTAGTGTGTACTATGTTCAACAGTACTTTCCAACATACATTTGATTAACACACGTTGGTCAAAACCCCTACATAGAAGACCCGGCTGGGCAGAGCCCCCTAGTGCAATGATATCCTGCAACTTACAGAGAGGTTAAGAATTCAGGCTGGAGAGAAAGGCAAGCTTCAATTGGGATTTTGTTTTCACCATTTACCAGATGTGTGCTTTTGTCTCTTTGCTTTTTATGCTTTAGATTAATATTAAAAGGGAAAATTATTCTTAGCTGATAGGAATTTTATAAAGATTGAATTTTGTTTGACATACTGAAAACACTCTCTGGGAGTCATCAGTGTGCTATGTGGAGTCCCATCATCACACTCCATGCAAGGTGCTGGGTGGTTTCGAGAGTTCTTTGCAGTCTACAACATACATGTATTAATAAGAATAATGCCTAATGGTTTTAATAATATTTAAAGAGCCATAAAAGACACTGTTTCATTAACTACTCAATCCTTTTTATCAAGGTACACAGTATGATCCTAATTTTGCATTTAAGGTGAAAATAGTGGTTTAAAGGGGTTATAAATGTGTGTATATATATATATATATATATATATATATATACAAAAGGGTTATATATATGGGTTTTGTATATATATATATATATATATATATATATACATACATACATATACATATCATAAGGAGAAAAATAAGATGGGACAGGCTTAGCCAGGCAATATTCCTAAAGCTGGAGACAGTGCCGGAGTGAGAGGCACAGGAAGACCTCATACTTTGCCATTGTCAGGCAACAGAAAAAGTGATTCAATGAGTGCATGCATGTCTGTTGAGAGAGTTTTTAAAAATGCATAAAGACAAAGATAGCACCAAAAAACTTCAAAACAGTGTGCCCTGTCCTTAGTTCCTTCTGCAGCCCAAAGTCAGCACTTGAAGTTTTAAAATCTGTGAATCGCTAAGATATCTTTGGTAACAGCAGAAGAATGGGAAAACTATTGTATTTTAATGTCAATCATGTTATTATTATATAAACCTAACCAGTATTTGACCAAAGATTTTACCACACAAATGGCTCCTACTAATATCTATCAGGCAGGTGGCTTCTGCCCTCAGAACTTCCAAGCTTGCCGATTGTCTTACTTACTTCTGATTTGAAAAGAAGCTATTTTCTGATGTGCTCCAATATTGTACTTCATGTAGTCAAGCCCAGTAACTGCCATGCTCACAGGTTTGGAAGCCTGTGCTGAAGCCCTGGGTTTCCACTCACTCCCCGCCTTGCTCCCCTCTTTATTGCAGCGACACCACACTTACTGAAAATTTCCACAGTCCCCCGATGTCATCGCTCATCTCAAAGCAGGTGGGCTCTAACCCCTCCTCCAGACAGCTCCTGATGGAAGCCAAGCCACTGACACCAGCTCCAATGATGGCCACTTTCTTCCCCATGGTCACCTGTACACAGGTCCAGAGAACGTAACAGCAACAGTACTGCTGAGATTCATTTTTTTAATTTTGGTTTCACTCTTTAGCTTAATTTGAAACTTCAAATTTCTTATCCAAGCAAACACTACTTAAAAAAAAGTTTGGAACTCCTTTGAGCAATCTTACTCCCTTTTTCAATTCTCTCTAATTTTTAAGGAGAATACTTTTTTCCAACAAATAAGAAACACTTTGTGCTACACGGATGAGTCCGTGATTACGTGCATGCAGACAGCTCCCCTCCATATTTATATTGCCTTTGGTCTATTGTTATATACTCTCCTCAATATACAGTGCCTAGGAGAAAGACGATGCAAGTCACAGCTAAAACATGCTATGCCCACCCACATAGACAAAAATGCACATGCATGAAGAAACAACTACATGTGTGTGCACACATATACACATGTATCTTATCTTCATTCTACTTTGACTCAAGACTTGATAAGGAACAATGTCTGAGGATGTCTGTATTTCAGTACACAAGAGTCACCCCCTTTCTTCCCCTGAGAGGTTCCACCTTCTCCACTGAAAACTCAATCCTTATCCATAAACAACTTCTTCCCACTAGTTTCTATCCCAACCTCCATTCTCTTCTAGAAAATCACATTTCTTAAACTTTTCCTGTTCCTGACACTATGTTTAGACTCTACTACTACTTTTTCCTATTCTTTTCTTTCTTTTAGACAAAAATGGTAGAGCTGTGCAAAGACATAAATACAGATGTTAGGAGCCTTGATATATGGTTCTCAGAAAAACACAAAAGGAATGAAAACAAAGCAAAACAAAACCTGCCCGAACGTTATCCCCTTTGCACATACAGACTACTGTATGCTCCTTCATTTGCCAGTCCCACCCTCCTATTTCTCAGCCCTTCATAATATAATCCCTTTTCCCCCTAGTACCTTTTCCTTGTCTTCCTTTCTTCTGTATGGCTAAGTCCTGTCTCAGTCGCCTGGGCAGTGTGAGAGAGAAAATGCTTTATAGTGATCTCACGTTCTAGGCAGCAATGGGAGGAGCTGAAATTAAAGAGGTAGTCATTTCTTGGACCCCTGAAGAATAAGTCCACGCCCCAGTCCCTGTGATGGGTGGGACACAGGCCCAGCTTCTGTGTCTCTGCCCTCGTTCTTCGTTTGGTTATAAACACAACCTAGGGTTTCATTTTTTGGACCCTTGATCTGAAAGTCAGGCTGTTGACAGGTGGCTTCAGTTTTCTGCTTCATTTCACTGTTATGCAAAAGCTTACACTTACTTTATTCATTGCTATTTCTCTTGTGGGGAGCTCATATCAGCACCCCAAATATCACAGACAATTATGTACTTGATTGAGATGGTACAGCAGCCAAAATGGCTCCTTCCTGCTCTTTCTCCTCATGTCCTCTTTTTGACCTTTGTGGTCAAAGGCCTGGGTTGATCAAATTTGTATTTCCTGGTTTCTGAGGACAGTGTGTAGTCATGGAAAAGATCAAATTCCAGAAACGGATATGTAAGTACCATGTAAAATTGTGTTGGCAGTGAGACTAAGCAAGCAGCACAAAATTCCAAATCGTGAAATTTCTAAAAATTGTGCCTTCATCAGCCATGTTTCCTGCATCATTTAAATTTATGACAACCTTGCTCATTGTATCCATTCTGCCCCTTTCTTAAGCAGGTGATACATAGCATAAACTGGGAGATACCTAATTCTTGATGAATTGTTTTTATGTTTTTTTTGGAGATAGTAATTTTCATCTTTAAAGAAAATGTAATGAAGTAGAGACCCAGAGAGCCTTCGAATCACTTATGTTTTCTGTACTCTTGAGCAAGTCACTTCTCCAAGTTTTGGTTTCTTCATTGATAAAATGGGGATGCTACACTTTTGGGAGGATTAGAGGATACACGCACATGCACACACACACATGCACATTTGTATACACATATACACAGAACTTGAATGCATCTAGCAATTAACAAATGGCTACTGGACATAGAAGGTAATTTTTTATTAAAAAATAACAGACTCATTCCATTTCCTAGGGCTATAATTCGGACATGATTTTTATCTTATCTCATTTTATACATAGCTCTTTTTACATTTTTAACGTTACACAAGCTATAATGCAAAGAAAAAAGTGTGGGCACTTACTCAGGAAGCAATGCTATTCATGTAGCCTCATTCATCTAAGGATGAGCAGGACATATGGATTCTGTGGAGGCATTTCCTTTTCCTGGTTGCTTGTCCTCTGTTCCTAACTGTTTTCTGTGGTTTCCTTTCTTTTATCTGGAGTTGTGCCGGGCCAGAAAGAGAACACTAGGAAGAGCTCAGAGAGTGTACCACCCCAAAGAGAAGGCCTTGGTGAATCCTAGCCAGATAAATTCTTAATTCCTCGCCAGATTCCCTACACATTATCTCTGCCTGCTCTTCAAGATCCCATAACTTCAAGATTCCAGGCAGTAGCTGGCGTGCAGGGACATCAATGCGAGGGTGGGCAACACAGGTTTCAAGTTTAGCACCAAGACTCCACGAGTACTTCATTTCCTCTTTCCTTTACTTGCATTGTCCCCATAACTATGTAGAAGAGTTACTTATACCAGCTCGTAAAGAAATAATCATTTTGTGTGTGTGCAGGAGGCTTCGTTTCACCCACTCTGCATAAGCTGTACAACTGAAGCTGAGAAACCTTTTCTGCAAAGGTCCTGAAAGCAGACATTTTAGGCTTTGCAACCATGAAGTTTGTTGCAGCTTCTCAAATCTGCTTTTGTAGCTGGAGCACAGCCACATGCAGTATGTAAATGATTGGGCATGGCTGTGTTCCAGTAAAACAAACACGGAAATGTTAATTTTGTATCATTTTCACATGTTATGAAACATCATGCTTCCTTTGATGTTTTTTCCACAGCCATTTGAAAACGTGAAAACCACTATTGACTTGCAAGTTACACTACAACAACTGGGGCCATACTTGGCCACAGATTTACTCCTGCTATGGAGAAATCACATTATTCAAGTGAATCATTGCTGGAAGCATTGTGGGTCTTCTCTGAGGAAGTCTTATTAATAAGTTTCAAAGAACATGCAGATGTATTTTTAAGGAATTTCACAGGAAGGACAATCCAAACAAATGTGAATCCTGCAAATTCAACGTACTGCTCTGACGATCTCCCCCTAGTGGGTGAAGGTGTTAGCTACACTCCTGCTCACCTCAGAAGTGAAGAGGAGGCCAAGTAACTACAGTTAGTTGGAGGCATAGCAGGAGACTGCCCCTGTTTGCCTGATTATTAGTAAGTTCTTAGTTCTATTTACTTATCTGCTCACTTACAGAGATCACAAACTGCAACAGACTTCAATCACGATTAGATACAAAATGAAGATGTTTAAAGGTGTTAAAATCCTAACAGGAGTGGGTATTTGATGCATCAGTTAACATGCCTGTTGGAATGCCCATGTCCCATAACAGAGCAATTGGGTTCAAGTCCAGGCTCCATTTTTGATTCCAACTTCCTGCTAATATCACCCTGGGAGGCAGTGGATGATGTGCTTAAATATGCGGGTATGTTACACCCAGGTGGAGGACAGGACTGAGTTCTGAGCTGCTGGCTTTGTCCTAGCCCAGCCCTAACTGTTATAGGCTTTTGAGGACTGAACCAAAAGATGGAAGATATATTTCTCTTTCTTTAAAATAAAATTTCAACGAAATAAATGGTAAAACAAAGCAAACAAGTCCTGAACTAGTCATTGGCATTTCAAGTCCTACTGTTGTGTTGTGTGTTCAAGATCAGTCAAATCCCAGAAAGCAACTTGAACTCTTCTTCATAACTGGCTACTGATTCCTAAAACTGAATATTCCTTTTTTGTAAAACATGTGTTAATTAGGAGAAGACATGTTTCAGTTCTCAGTCAACATTTGTTGTTGAAGAGAAAATATCAGAAAGATTCCTATTTTTTTTTTACTAGAAAAAGGGTTGACATTTTGCAAACATAGAAAAGGACATTGCACAGACATTATGCAAATTCTCCTGAGAAGAAAATTAAGGTGATTTCCACGTTGTACTTGGACAAAGTGCAATTAGAATCACAAGGTATCTGAGCCACAGAGGGTGCTCGCCCTGATGTCTTGGGAAGTGGAGAGAAGCAAGCCAAAGTCTTCAGAAGCAATAAAGATGAGGATTGCATTGTGGAATAGTGGTGTAGCATATAAGCCACCGCCTGGCATCCACTGAGGCTGCCGGTTCACATCCATCTGTTCCACTTCTGATCCACCTCCCTGCTAATTGCTTGGGAAACCAGTTGAGAATGGCTCAAGTGCCTAATCCCCTCCACCCATCTGAGAGACCCAGAAGAAGGCTCTGGTTCTTATCTTGAGCCTGTTCCAGCCCCAGCCATTGCGACCATTTGGGGAGTGAACCAGTGGGTGGAAGACCTCACTCTTCTGTCTCTCCCTCTCTCTCTGTAGCTCTTTCAAATAAATGAAATAAATCTTAAAAAAAGAAAGCAATAAAGATCAAGATAGGAAAATCCCAAGAAGAGCCATCAATCCTAAATTTCAGAAGTGGGCTCCAAACAGGAGAAAACGATTCAAAGATAAGCAGAAAGAGAACAGAACAGATAGGTATGATGAACAGAAGGAGAAAGTCCTGTGAATTAATACCACTGAAAGAAATGTCTGCTTTTTGCTGTCATCAATAAACTTGTGAGTAGTACTTGAGTGTACTGTTCTGGCTAAAAGGTACCAAGAACATACCCAGTACTCAAGGCATTTGTTTGATGAAAATATTAGACATAAGCATGTATGAATCAAACAAAGTAGTTAAATACATAAAGCCAAAGGCTATTAGAAATCCAAAGAGAACTTGATTTGAAAGTCCATTCAAACTTATAGTGAAAAATTTTTAAATAAATAAAGGCAGAAGTGGACTGAATATTACACAATTGGTAAATTAGATAATTGCATAATATATATAAATTACATAGCATATATTATGTAAATATATATGTGTATACCTTGTATCCTTGAAATAGAGTATATTCATTTGAATATATATATTATGTATTATCAGCAAAATTTGATTAGGTACCTAGATTCAAACAAAGTTGCAATACATTTTTTAAGTAATTTTACAGACTTTATTGTCTGTTAGTACAGTCTTCTCTTTGGTTCCAGGACTCCTGAATATATCAAAATCCATGGGTTTTCAAGTCTCTTAATTATAATCATATAGTATTTTCTTGTAACCTACAAACATCCTGCTCTGTACTTTGTAAAGCTGTATTTATTTATTTGAAAGACAGCATAATACAGAGGCAGAGAGAGAGAGAGAGAGAGGGAGACAGATCTTCCATCTACTGGCTCACTCCTCAAATGCCCACAATAGCTAGGGCTGGGCCATGCCAAAGCCAGGGACTCAGAACTCAACCCAGGTCTCCCATGTGGGTGGCAGAGACCCAAATACTTGAGGCTTCATCTGCTTCCCTCTAGGATGAGTATTAGCAGGAAGGTGACATCAAACAGCCTTGAACTTGATGCTAGGCAATCTAATATGGGATACAGGCATGCCACATGACTCGTAACTGTTGTGGCAAATGTCTACTATTCCTGTATACTTAAATAATCTATAGACTACTTTAATACCTACTAAGATGTCAATGCTATGTGAATAGTTAGTGTACTGCAGTATTAGTAAATAATGACAAAGAAAAACATCTGTAAATGTTCAGTGCAGATGCAATGTTTTTTTCCAAATATTTTTAATATCCATTTGGTTGAGTCCGTGGATGTGAAACTTTTAACCAAAAATTGTATTTTTAAATGTAACTTCTATTTATAGTTAGATTTCTGAAAAATTAAAACTTAGGCAGTTTAATCATAGGATATTATTTCCAATTGGGTCATCTTAGAGTGAGTTGTCAAAGATTGCTTTATCATCCAAAAAGAAATAGGCAGATACATGATATTCATCACCATTTTTGTGCTTGGAATAAGAGTCAATTTTAAGCTCATTCACTGATAATTAACAAGGGTGGAGGAATAGACACAAAAGCAATGTTGAAATATGGTAACAAGACAGTTAAATGCAAAATACAGACCAGACAAAAAATTCAACTTGATAAGAAACCACTTTCCCCCACAAAGGGAGATTAATTAAATTGACAAGTAGAGAATACACATTGCACTTTAGATGGAGCAATCTGTTTGTCCATCTAACCACCTCCAAAACCTTTGTCCAGATGGTGCAATTATATTTACATGTGACGTCAGCATGTCAGAGTGTGTTAAATTTTTATGCAATTTTCCTACTGGATGATGCTGTTTATTCCTATTTGGATAATAATTCTAGAGTGCCCTGCAGGAAAACAAACTGGCTTTTGTGGGGACCCATGGATACACCTGCCATGGGACCCCCCATGCTGGGCTTGGCTTATAGCAATAATGCGGATGTAGCAGTTGATTGAACTTTCCATCTAGCTGAGGATCATTGTAAACAAAAAGATGGCGCTGATGCCCTGCCTGCTGCATGACTCCACAGCTGATTGTGATCAAGTGCTGGATTGGAGAGCTCTGTGCATGGACTGTGATTGATTGACTGTGATTGGTTGAATTCTGTATATAATTGGACCGCGGGAGAAGGAACGCGCACGCCAGCTTTTCCCCTTAAGGAACGTGCGCGCCATCTCTCCCCCTTCTCCGGGTCCCCCACTCTCTTTCCCACTCATTCTAAGTAAAAGTCTACTGAAGACTGATTAACTGTGAGCAGCGTCGTTCCTTTTGCAGCTGAAGGAGCGACAGCTTTTTGTACTTATGTGGCAACATCTAAGAAATGCTCAGTGGAAAAAGTGTGGTATAGATTGGCTAGTTTGCCTGCCCATGGTTGTATCTTCCTGCAAATAAACAGTGGTACTAATACTGAAGAATACACTGCTAGATTAGATGCCATTATCAGGGAGGATTTTTCAAATTGACAAAATAGACAAAGACCTAGTCCTCTCACTCACCCTTGTACTTCCTAAGAAAAAACAGATCTTTTCCTCTCAAGTTTGTGGAGGAAAGATCGATAATCGAATTGCCTTTTAAGGTTAGACAATATGATGTTTTGATATGAGTATAATTTGTGAAATGATTGCTACAACCAAATTAACACATCAGTCACCTCACAATTATCATTTTGGTTTTCTGTGGTAAGAACATTTAATATGGGGCCGGCGCTGTGGCATAGTGGGTAAAGCCACCACCTGCAGAACCAGCATCCTATATGAATGCTAGTTTGAGTCCCAGATGCTCCTCTTTCAATCCAGCTCTCTGCTATGGCCTGGGAAAGCAGTGGAAGATGGCCCAAATCCCTGGGCCCCTGCCACTGCATGGGAGACTCAGAAGAAGCTCCTGGCTCCTGGCTTTGGAATGGCACAGCTCCAGCCATTGAGGCCAATTGGGGAGTGAACCAGAGAATGGAAGACCTCTCTCTCTCTTTCTACCTCTCCTTTCCTCTCTCTGTAACTATGGCTTTCAAATAAATTAATAAATCTTTTAAAAAAACATTTAATATTGGAGAGAGCGGCAAGATGGCGGAATAGGAAGGGAGCACACCGACAGTCTGGGGAGAGACAGTTTAATAAAAGTGGAGATACTGCAGGTTCAAGGAAGAGTAGGGGAAGAAACAGCAGAGAAAACCCTTCCGGAACTGGAGATTCACAGTGGACCTGCGTGGAGAGCGTGGGAGCCCGCAGTTTGGGACACCAGCAGCAGATTCAACACACCAGCGCTGGAACGCGAGACGCTACAGTTCAGTAGCCTTGGAGGCCCAGTGGGAGACTACAGGAGAATCTCAGCCCACACAAAGGGCCGCAAAGATTCCGTCTCTGGTCCTTGGGAAAGAGCTTCTGATCTCTGGCTCCTGTGGGTATATTATTCGCCTGCTAACCACCCCCAATTCCATTCAGCTGTGTGAAATTACTTCCCTTTTGAACCACAAAAAAAAAAAAGCTAACAGAGAGAGATTTACCACGCCTAACCTGGGAGTGTCTCCTTTGACACACCCTCAACCCTGAGGAACCAGAGCTCTCAGGCCACACCCATCTCAAGCCTCTAAGGCTCCATCAAAAGCAGACAGTCCACTTTATCTAGAGTCATAGTATAACAAGAAAAAAACACCACAGTGAAGAAACCAATATGCCAAACAACAAACGCAAAAACCGAGGTAATAAGAACAAGGAAGACACTATGGCATCCCCAAATGAAAAAGACACCCCAATTCAAGATTACGAAGATGATGAGATAGAAGAGATGCAAGAAGCAGATCTCAAAAAATTGATAAGAACACTAAGAAGTACTCAAAAACAAATTCTTGAACTACAGAAATCCTTAATGGACAAGGTAGAAAATCTCTCTCGTGAAAATGAAATATTAAGGAGAAATCAAGCTGAAATGAAACAACTAGTAGAACATGAAACTGTGATAGTGACGAGAAATCATAATGAAGTGAAGAATTCAATAGATCAAATGAAAAACACATTAGAGAGCCTTACAAACAGAATGGGTGAGGCAGAAGAGAGAATATCGGACTTAGAAGACAGAGCACAGGAAAATATACAGTCAAATCAAAGAAAAGAAGAGGAAATTAGGAATCTAAAAAATATTGTTGGGAATCTACAGGATACTATTAAAAAACCCAACATTCGAGTTCTAGGAGTTCCTGAAGGCATGGAGAGGGAGAAAGGATTAGAATGCCTTTTTAGTGAGATAATAGCAGAAAATTTCCCACTTTTGGAGAAGGACAGAGACATCCTAGTACAGGAAGCTCATAGAACCCCTAGTAAACATGACCAAAAGAGGTCCTCACCACGACACGTTGTAATTAAACTCACCACAGTGAAACAGAAAGAAAAGATCCTAAAATGCGCAAGAGAGAAACGTCAAATTACACTCAGAGGATCTCCAATTAGACTCACGGCAGACTTCTCATCAGAAACCCTACAAGCTAGAAGGGAATGGCGAGACATAGCCCAGATACTTAGAGAGAAAAACTGCCAACCCAGAATATTATATCCTGCCAAGCTCTCATTTGTGAATGAAGGTGAAATAAAGACCTTTCATAACAAACAAAAATTGAAAGAATTTGTTGCCAGTCGTCCAGCCCTGCAAAAGATACTTAAAGATGTGTTACACACAGAAACACAGAAACACGGCCATCAACATGAAAGAAGATAAATGAAGGGAACCTCACAGCAAAAGATCACAGGGAATTCAAAGCATACATTTGGATAAAGAAATTATGGGACATGTACTCTATAGAATACTATACAGCAGTCAAAAACAATGAAATCCGGTCATTTGCAATAAGATGGAGGAATCTGGAAAACATCATTCTGAGTGAATTAAGCCAGTCCCAAAGGGACAAATATCATATGTTCTCCCTGATCGGTGACAACTAATTGAGCACCAAAGGTGAAACCTATTGAAGTGAAATGGACACTATGAGAAACAGTAACTTGATCAGCTCTTGTGCTGACTGTTGTTGTACAATGTAATACTTTATCCATTTTAGTAATTTTTTGATTCTAGTACTATTGGTTGAACTCTGTAATTAACAAACAATTATTCTTAGGTGTTTAAATTTTAACTGAAAAGTGATCCCTGTGAAATATAAGAGTGGGAATAAGAGAGGGAGGAGATGTACAATTTGGGACATGCTCAATCAGTCGTGCCCCAAATGATGGAGTTAGAAACAGGCCAGGGAATTCCAATACAATCCCATCAAGGTGGCATGTACCAAGGCCATCTCACTAGTCCAAGTGATCAATTTCAGTTCACAATTGATCACACTGATAGGTCTAAGAGTCGAGGGGATCACACAAACAAGACTAGTGTCTGCTAATGCTAACTGATAGAATCAAAAAGGGAGAGAATGATCCAACATGGGAAGTGAGATACACAGCAGACTCATAGAATGGCAGATGTCCTAAATAGCACTCTGGCCTCAGAATCAGCCCTTAAGGTATTCAGATCTGGCTCAAGAGCCCATGAGAATATTCTAGGCATGGAAAGCCAAGACACTCTGGAAAAAAAAAGAAGACCTAAATGAAAGATCTCTGTGAGTGAGATCCCAGTGGAACGAATGGGGCCATCAAAGAAGGAGGTACCTTTCTCTGTAGGGAGGAGAGAACCTCCACTTTGACTATGACCCTGTCGGAATAAGATTGAAATCAGCGAACCCTAAAGGCTTCCATAGCCTTGGCAACTCATGACTAGAGCCTAGGGAGATTACTGATGCCATAAACAAGAGTGTCAAATTGTTAAATCAAATTCAGGAGTCACTCTGTACTTACGTCTCATGTGGGATCTGTCCTTAATGTGTTGTCCAATGTGAAGTAATGCTATAACTAGCACTGAAACAGTATTTTACACTTTGTGTTTCTGTGTGGGTGCAAACTGATGAAATCTTTACTTAGTATATACTGAATCAATCTTCTGTATATAGATAATTAAAAATGAAAAAAAAATCTTGGTGTTAAATTGGAAATTGCCTAGAAAATTAATCAATTTTTTTAAAAAATTTATCATGTAGGATCTCTGTCCTTAATGTGCTATACATTGTGAATTAATACTATAACTAGTACTCCAACAGTATTTTTCACTTTGTGTTGCTATGTGAGGGCAAACTGTTGAAATCTTTACTTAATATATAGTAAACTGATCTTTTGTATATAAAGAGAATTGAAAATGAATCTTGATGTGAAGCAAGGGGAGAGGGAATGGGAAAGGGGAGGGTTGCGGGGGGGGGAATTCATGGGGGGGGAAGCCATTGTAATCTATAAGCTGTATTTTGGAAATTTATATTCTTTAAATAAAAGCGTTATTAAAAAATAAATAAATAAATAAATAAAATAAATAAATAAAAGAAGTACTGGTGAAAAAAAAAAAAAAAACATTTAATATTGACTTTTAGCAAATTTGAAATGGGTAACACTCTTATTATTATCATTGTATTGCTATAACAAAATAATTGAGATTGGGTAATTTGTGAATTAGAGAAATTTATTTGTTATAGTTTGGGATGCCGGGATATTTAAAACCAAGGTGCCAGTGGATTTGTAGTCTACTGAAGGCCTCTTCCTCATATACATCACCAGTGGGGTACCCTCACATAGCAGAAGGGAGAGGAATAACCAAAGGACATCGCTAGTTACCTCCAAATTTCTTCTAAGGCTCTGATCACTTAATTGGGGTGGAGTGCTCAGAACCTAAACATCTTCTACAAAGCCCCATCTCTAGAAATATCACACTGGGAATCAATTTTCAACAGGGATTTTGAAGGGGATACATATATTCAAACCACATAGCAAGTATATTTGTTTCATCTGAATAGTCGTGAAAGCCTTAACTTATTCCAGCAACAACTTTAAAGTCTAAATCCAAAAGTCTCATTTAAGTACCAATTCTAGGTGAGACACAAGGCAGGAATCCACGCCAGGGAAAGTCATTCTCAGGTTCTGGACCTGTGAGATCAAACAGTGCTGTCTTTCTGAAACATAATGGTTGGAGAGACATAGGATAGACACTTACACAAGGAGTAATGACAGAGATGAAAGAGGTAGTAGGACCCAAGTAAGTCCAAAAGATCATGTCAACTACAAATAGATGATTTAGTATCTTCATTCCTAATTTAATTTTTAATTTTAATTTCCTTTATTCTCTGATTGCTCTGGCCAGGACATTCAGTACTCTATTTAATGAAATATGAGAGTAGGTACCCTTGTTTTGATCTTGATCTTGTAGGAAAAACCGAGAGCTTTTCATCATTCAGTGTGATGTAAGCTGTAGACTTATAATATATGGCCTTAATTTTTTAGAGGTATATTTCTTCTATATCTAATTTTCTGTGACTATTATTGTGAAACACATATTAAAAATTATCATGCTTTTTCTGCAACTATTGAAATGATCATGATTTTATACTTCATTCTGTTGATGTTGTGCGTCAAATTTACTCATTTCTACATGTTGAACCATCCTTGCATTCTTTTTTTTTATATATTTAAAGCTTTTATTTAAAGAATATAAATTTCCAAAGAACAGCTTATGGATCACAATGGCTCCCCCCCCCACAACCTCCCTCCCTCCCCCTACCCTTCCCTCTCCCGCTCCCTCCCCCCCTCTGCCCACATCAAGATTCATTTTCGATTCTCTTTATACACAGAAGATCAATTTAGTACATATTACGTAAAGATTTCAACGGTTTGCCCTCGCATAGAGACACAAAATGATAATACTGTTGGAGTGCTAGTTATAGTATTAATTCACAATGTACAGCACATTAAGGACAGAGATCCTACATGATTTTTTTTTTAAAAAATTGATTAATTGTCTATGCAATTTCCAGTTTAACACCAAGATTTTTTAATCATTTGCAATTATCTTTATATAAAGAAGATCGATTCAATATATACTATGTAAAGATTTCACCAGTTTGCACCCACTCAGAAACACAAAGTGCAAAAATACTGTTTCAGTACTAGTAATAGCATTATTTCACATTGGATAACACATTAAGGACAGATCCCTCATGAGACGTAAGTACACAATGACTCCTGATGTTGATTTAACAATTTGACACTCTTGTTTATGGCGTCAGTAATCTCCCTAGGCTCTGGTCATGAGTTGCCGAGGCTATGGAAGCCTTTAGGGTTCGCCGACTTCGATCTTATTCCGGCAGGGTCATAGTCAAAGTGGAAGTTCTCTCCTCCCTTCAGAGAAAGGTACCTCCTTCTTTGATGGCCCCGTTCTTTCCACTGGGATCTCACTCGCAGAGATCTTTCATTTAGGTCTTCTGTTTTTTCCAGAATGTCTTGGCTTTCCATGCCTAAACTATTCTCATGGGCTCTTCAGCCAGATCCGAATGCCTTAAGGGCTGATTCTGAGGCCAGAGTGCTATTTAGGACATCTGCCATTCTATGAGTCTGCTGTGTATCCTGCTTCCCATGTTGGATCATTCTCTCCCTTTTTCATTCTATCAGTTAGTATTAGCAGACACTAGTCTTGCTTGTGCGATCCCTTTGACTCTTAGACCTATCAGTGTGATCAATTGTGAGCTGAAATTGATCACTTGGACTAATGAGATGGCCTTGGTACATGCCACCTTGATGGGATTGTATTGGAATTCCCTGGCCTGTTTCTAACTCCATCATTTGGGGCCGTTCTGATTGAGCATGTCCCAAATTGTACATCTCCTCCCTCTCTTATTCCCACTCTTATATTTCACAGAGATCACTTTTCAGTTAAAATTTAAACACCTAAGAATAATTGTGTGTTAATTACAGAGTTCAACCACTAGTACTAGGATAAAAAAAAATACTACCATGGATAAAGTATTACATTGTACAACAACAGTCAGCACAAGAGCTGATCGAGTCACTGTTTCTCATAGTGTCCATTTCACTTCTACAGGTTTCCCCTTTGGTGCTCAGTTAGTCATCGCCAATCAAGGGAAACAAATGATATTTGTCTCTTTGGGACTGACTTAATTCACTCAGCATGATGTTTTCCAGATTCCTCCATTTTGTTGCAAGTGACCGGATTTCATTGTTTTTGACTGCTGTATAGTATTCTGTAGAGTACATGTCCCATAATTTCCTAATCCAGTCTACTGTTGATGGGCATTTGGGTTGGTTCCAAGTCTTAGCTATTGTGAATTGAGCCGCAATAAACATTACTGTGCAGACGGCTTTTTTGTTTGCCCATTTAATTTCCTTTGGGTAAATTCCAAGGAGTGGGATGGCTGGGTTGAATGGTAGGGTTATATTCAGGTTTCTGAGGAGTCTCCAGACTGACTTCCATAGTGGCTTCACCAGTTTGCATTCCCACCAACAGTGGATTAGTGTCCCTTTTTCCCCACATCCTCTCCAGCATCTATTGTTGGTGGATTTCTGAATGTGAGCCATTCTCACCGGGGTGAGGTGAAACCTCATTGTGGTTTTGATTTGCATTTCCCTGATTGCTAGGGATCTTGAACATTTTTTCATGTGTCTGTTGGCCATTTGGATTTCCTCTTTTGAAAAATGTCTATTGAGGTCCTTGACCCATCTCTTAAGTGGGTTGTTTGTTTTGATGTTGTGGAGTTTCTTAATTTCTTTGTAGATTCTGGTTATCAACCCTTTGTCTGTTGCATAGTTTGCAAATATATTTTCCCATTCTGTCGGTTTCCTATTCACTTTCCTGACTGTTTCTTTTGCAGTACAGAAACTTTTCAATTTGATGCAATCCCAGTAGTTAATTTTGGTTTTCAGTGCCTGTGCTTCTGGGGTCTTTTCCAAGAAGTCTTTGCCAGTACCTATGTCTTGCAGGGTTTCTCCTATGCTCTCTAGTAATTTGATGGTGTCGGGTCGTAGGTTTAAATTTTTAATCCATGTTGAATGAATTTTTGTGTAAGGTGAAAGGTAGGGGTCTTGCTTCATGGTTCTGCACGTGGAAATCCAGTTTTCCCAGCACCATTTATTAAACAGACTGACCTTACTCCAGGGACTGGTTTTGGATCGTTGATCAAATATAAGTTGGCTGTAGGTGTTTGGATTGATTTCTGGAGTTTCTATTCTGTTCCATTGGTCTATCCATCTGTTTCTGTACCAGTACCATGCTGTTTTGATAACAACTGCCCTGTAGTATGTCCTGAAATCTGGTATTGTGATGCCTCCGGCTTTGTTTTTGTTGTACAAGATTGCTTTAGCTATTCGAGGTCTCCTGTGTCTCCATATGAATTTCAGCATCATTTTTTCCAGATCTGAGAAGAATGTCCTCGGTATCTTGATTGGTATTGCGTTGAATCTGTAAATTGCTTTTGGCAGAATGGACATTTTGATGATATTGATTCTTCCAATCCATGAGCATGGGAGATTTCTCCATTTTTTGGTATCCTCTTCTATTTCTTTCTTTAAGGTTTTGTAATTTTCATTGTAGAGATCTTTAATGTCCTTAGTTAAATTTATTCCAAGGTATTTGATTGTTTTTGTAGCTATTGTGAATGGGATTGATCTTAGCAGTTCTTCCTCAGCCGTGGCATTGTCTGTGTATACAAAGGCTGTTGATTTTTGTGCATTGATTTTATATCCTGCTACTTTGCCAAACTCTTCTATGAGTTCCAATAGTCTCTTAGTAGAGTTCTTTGGGTCCCCTAAATAAAGAATCATGTCGTCTGCAAAGAGGGATAGTTTGAGTTCTTCCTTCCCAACTTGTATCCCTTTAATTTCTTTTTCTTGCCTAATAGCTCTGGCTAAGACTTCCAGCACTATATTGAATAGCAGTGGTGAGAGTGGGCATCCCTGTCTGGTACCAGATCTCAGTGGAAATGCTTCCAACTTTTCCCCATTCAATAGGATATTGGCCGTGGGTTTTTCATAAATTGCTTTGATTGTATTGAGGAATGTGCCTTCTATACCCAGTTTGCTTAGGGTTTTCATCATGAAAGGGTGTTGAATTTTATCGAATGCTTTCTCTGCGTCTAGTGAGATAATCATATGGTTTTTCTTCTGCAGTCTGTTAATGTGGTGTATCACGTTGATTGTTTTGCGAATATTGAACCATCCCTGCATACCAGGGATGAATCCCACTTGGTCTGGGTGGATGATCTTTCTGATGTGTTGTTGCAGTCTATTGGCCAGAATTTTGTTGAGGATTTTTGCATCTATGTTCATGAGGGATATTGGTCTGTAATTCTCTTTCAATGCTGCATCTTTTTCTGGCTTAGGAATTAAGGTGATGCTGGCTTCATAGAAAGAATTTGGGAGAATTCCCTCTTTTTCGATTGTTCTGAAAAGTTTAAGAAGAATTGGGGTTAGTTCTTCTTTAAATGTCTGGTAGAATTCAGCAGTGAATCCATCTGGTCCTGGGCTTTTCTTTGTTGGGAGGGCCTTTATTACTGATTCAATTTCTGACTCACTTATGGGTCTGTTTAGGTTTTCTATGTCTTCCTGGTTCAATTTAGGTAGGTTGCATGTGTCCAGGAATCTATCCATTTCTGATAGGTTTCCCTGTTTACTGGCATACAAGTCCTTGTAGTAATTTCTGATGATTCTTTTGATTTCTGTGGTGTCTGTTGTTATATTTCCTTTTTCATCTCTGATTTTACTGATTTGGGTCTTTTCTCTTCTTTTTTTAGTTAGTTGGGCCAATGGGGTGTCAATCTTGTTTATTTTCTCAAAAAACCAGCTCCTCGTTTGGCTGATTTTTTGTAATTTTTTTTTGGATTCAATCCTGTTGATTTCTTCTCTGATTTTGATTATTTCTCTTTTTCTACTAAATTTGGGTGTAGTTTGCTGCAGATTTTCTAGATCCTTGAGATGCATTGAAAGCTCATCTCTTTGGTGCCTTTCCAGTTTCTTAATGTAGGCACCTATTGATATAAACTTTCCTCTTAACACTGCTTTTGCTGTATCCCATAGATTTTGGTATGTTGTGCTGTTATCCTCATTTACTTCCAGAAAATTTTTGATTTCTCTTTTGATTTCTTCAGTGACCCATTGTTCATTCAGGAGCATGTTGTTCAATCTCCATGTGTTTGCATATGCTCTAGGGATTCCTGAGTTGCTAATTTCCAACTTCAATCCCTTATGGTCTGAGAAGTTGCATCGTATGATTCTAATTCTTTTGAATTTGCTGAGACTTGCTTTATGGCCTAATATGTGATCAATCCTAGAGTAGGTTCCATGTACTGCTGAGAAGAATGTGAATGCTTTACGTGTAGGATGAAAAGTTCTGTAGATATCTGTTAGATCCATTTGGGCTATAGTGTTGTTTAAATCTACTGTCTCCTTGTTGATCTTCTGTTCTGTCGATCTGTCAATATCTGTGAGTGGAGTATTGAAGTCCCCCAGTACTATTGTGTTGGGGTCTAAGTCTCCCTTTAAGTTTCTTAACAAATTTTTTAAATAAACCTGTGGCCTGTAATTAGGTGCATAAACATTGAGAATTGTTATATCTTCCTGTAGTATTGATCCCTTAATCATTATATAGTGCCCCTCTTTGTCTCTCTTAACAGTTTTTGTGTTAAAGTTTATGTAGTCCGATATTAAGATGGTTACACCCGCTCTTTTTTCATTTCTGTTGGCATGGTATATCTTGTTCCATCCTTTTATTTTCAGTCTGTATGGATCTTCGTTGGAAAGATGTGTTTCTTGTAGGCAGCAAATAGATGGTTTTTGTTCCTTAACCCAGTCAGCCAATCTCTGTCTTTTAACAGGACAGTTTAGACCTTTAACGTTCAATGTGACTATTGATAAGTGGTAAGTTTGCCCTGCCATTTGCCAGATATTTTCTAATGTATGCTTTGAATTCCCTGTGATCTTTTGCCGTGAGGTTCCCTTCATTTACCTTCTTTCATGTTGATGGTCGTGTTTCTGTGTTTCTGTGTGTAACACGTCTTTAAGTATCTTTTGCAGGGCTGGACGAGTGGCAACAAATTCTTTCAATTTTTGTTTGTTATGAAAGGTCTTTATTTCGCCTTCATTCACAAATGAGAGCTTTGCAGGGTATAATATTCTGGGCTGGCAGTTTTTCCCTCTAAGTACCTGGGCTATGTCTCGCCATTCCCTTCTAGCTTGTAGGGTTTCTGTTGAGAAGTCAGCTGTGAGTCTAATTGGAGATCCTCTGAGAGTAATCTGACGTTTCTCTCTTGCACATTTTAGGATCTTTTCTTTTTGCTTCACTGTGGTGAGTTTAATTACAATATGTCGTGCAGAGGATCTCTTTTGGTCATGTTTATTAGGGGTTCTATGAGCTTCCTGGATTAGAATTTCTCTGTCTTTCTCCAAGCCTGGAAAATTTTCTGCTAGTATCTCCCTAAAAAGGCCTTCTAATCCTTTCTCCCTCTCCATACCTTCAGGAACACCTAGAACCCGAATGTTGGGTTTTTTAATAGTATCCTGTAAATTCCCGACGATATCTTTTAGTTTTCTAATTTCCTCTTCTTGTCTTTGGTTTGACTGTTTCCTCTCCTGTTCACTGTCTTCTAGGTCCGATATTCTCTCCTCTGCTTCACCCATTCTGGTTTTAAGGCCCTCAAGATTGCTTGTCACTTGATCTATTGAGTTCTTCAATTCATTAAGATTTTTTGTCACTATCGTAGCTTCTTGTTCTACTAGTTGTTTCATTTCGTTTTGATTTCTCCGTAGTGCTTCATTCTCGCGAGAGAGATTTTCTATCTTATCCATTAAAGATTTCTGTAGTTCAAGAATTTGTTTTTGAGAACTTCTTAATGTTCTTATCAATTCTTTGAGATCTGCTTCTTGCATTTCTTCTATCTCATTATCTTCACAATCCTGACTTGGGGTGTCTTTTCCGTTTGGGGTCATCATAGCGTCTTCCTTGATCTTGCTCCCTCCGAATCTGTTTTTGTTTGGCATTTTTTTTTTCCCCACACTCTTTCTCTGGGTTGTCAAGGTAATGGAGTTTGTGTGCGCGGTGTGTTCCTAGTTTTTGGATCCCCTTCAGGTTTCTACAGCCTCGGGTTTTTGGTTCCGTCTGCCTCAGTGATGGGCGGGCGCACCTTGTCCCATTTTCCCTAGGTCCTCTGTGTCTCATTCACTAGGTCCAGAAGAATTTCCACTGCATTTTTTTCCCTGAGATTTTTCCTGAGGCTACAGTAACTCTGTTTTTATTAAACTATCTTTTTGCGGACTGCTAGTGCGCGTCCTCACTATTCCGCCATCTTGGCTCCGCCCCCCCATCCTTGCATTCTGATGATAAATACTTCTTACTTATGTTATATAACCCTTTTAATGAGCTGTTGAATTTGGTTTGATAGTATTTTGTTGATGTTTTTAAAGCTTTATTTATTTTTTTTGAAAGTAAGAGTTACACAGTGAGAGAAGGAGAGGCAGAGAGAAAGAGAGATGTCTTCCATCTGCTGGTTCACTCCCCAGTTGGCCACAACATCCGGAGCTGTGGCTATCCAAAGCCAGGAGCCAGGAGATTCTTCAAGGTCTCCCATGTGGGTACAGGGGCCCTAGGACTTGGGCCATCTTTTACTGCTTTCCTAGGCCATGGCAGAGAGCTGGATCAGAAGTGGAGCAGTGGGGACTTGAACCGGTGTCCAAATGGGATGCTGGTACTGCAGGTGGTGGCTTTACCTGCTATGCCATAGCACCAGCCCCTACTGAGTTTTGTAACATTCATCTTCATTAGGGACATTGAGCTGTAATTTTCTTGTAATGTCTATTATTTATTTTTCAGCACACTTATTTTATTATATTTTAAGCTTCAATTAAGAGCCACACCATACTCTCAAATAGTCAATGACCACTTGTGATCAGTTACTAAGCATTTGATATTTCAATTTAGTTTTCTTTTTTTTTTTTTAAAAAAAACTAAAAGTTCCTGTATTCTGGGTTTCTGACAGTTTATTAGAAAAAGACAAAAATGTTTTATTTTTACTAGTAAATTTAAAAGACTTGGGTGAGATCATAAGTTTACTTGCTTGTGATCTATTTTCAGACTCATTCAAAACATATATTCCTACAACAAAGTCAAGCATCAAATCATAAGAAGTTTTTGATCACACAGAAGTCAGATATAATAGTTAATTTTTAAAATATTTATTTCATTTATTTGCAAGACAGAGTTACAGAGAGAGAGTAAGAGACAGAGAGAGAGGGGGCTTGCATCCCATCCATCTGCTGGTTCATCCCAGATGGCCGCAACAGCAGAGCAGAGCCTGTCTGAAGCCAGGAGCCAGTAACTTATTCTAGGTCTACTGCATGCATGCAGGGGCCCAAGGACTTGGACCAATCTATACTGCTTTCCTAGGCACATTAGCAAGGAGCTGGATTTGAAGTGGAGCATCCGGGACTCGAACTGGCACCCATTTGAGATGCCGGCACTGTAGGCCAGGGCTTTAACACACTGCACCACAGCACCAACCCCCAATAGTTAAAATTTTGTGGACTAATCTAAAGGATGAACTTGTTACAAAGAAACCTGAGCCTGAGCCTGAGCCTGCTGTGCTCATTCTCTTTCACCCTCACTTTCAGAGTTCGTCTGGGTGTGAGGATGCTCTAGCTGTGACATCTGTTGTTCACTGATCCTAAGGGTCGATTTAGCTGTTCTGGTTGGCCAGATGCGTGTTCCCTTCCTGTCTCACCTGCCTCACCACTTTATCTGTCCTTCCTAAAGCTGTGCAGTTGAAGAAGACACCATCCCACTGAAGAGGACCATTGTTTGGTCAAGGATGTCAGAGAAAATGTGCTCCCCTGCTAGAACATCCAAACAAGCACTCAACACCCATTTGTAGGAGAACATAGGGTATTCAAGCTTTCAAGACTCCAGACCTAGCCAAATGAGGCACTACATGTGGCAATCTGCCTTTAAACAGAAAACAACAAAACAGAGTTAGACAGCCTGCAGGAGGTCCACTCCTCTTTTCCTCCATGTAGAAGGACTCAGTACTAAATCTATGGTGGACTAAGTACTAAATATATGGTGCTTTTATTGCTAAGGGTGAAACTGATATAATAACTGCACTGTATAAAGAAACGTTTCTAGTCTAGTATATTATATGTGTCATCATTTCATTAATGATAGGCTCTTCCTTTGCCCTACTTTCAGTTGAATCTATATTGGTAGTTGTAGAAATACTTCATGACTTAGCTTCTGTGAATGTAATGGGATAATCTTCAGGAATGGAAATATAATGATGGGCTATCATCTCTTAGAAGAATTAATAGTCAGAAATTTTAAATGCAGGCTTTCTCCTTGTTATCAAACTCCTTTGGGAAACAATAAAATGTCAGTTTGTGTGAATTTCTGGGAAATTAGAGATCAGAAAACTGAAAATACACACATACACACACACACAAAGCTTGGTGGGTACATTTTCTACTTTCTGACCTGCTCTAGTATCAGGTCATTGGTTCTAATGCAGTTCTGGCTGATTACAAACAAACACTGATAGTAGAGTTGTAGGTACCTAGTAAGTACTTTGATTCTCTGCTATGTGAATATTACTCTAGAATACCAGAGAAAAACCTGTTTCCAACCCATAATTGTTGAGCTCCTGGCTGTAAGAATAAATGATAGACATTATACAGATTTTCCATTGGAAGCTGAGAGTCCAGGACTGTGCTACTCTCTATTATTTAACATCATGGCAATGAAAAACAGCAATGATAAAAAATTTCAAACTGAAGACATAATGATTTAGTGGACTGAACCCTGGAGTCTGAGTTAAAAGTCTTAACTCTCCCTTTTAGTCATTCGCTTGATCATGGACAAGTCACTTAGAATTTCTAGACTTGAGGTTCCTTCCACATTACAATGTGCTGCATACTGTCAATATGAGAGTGAACTGAAATATGAAGGTGTTTTCAAAACAAAAAGACACTAGGGCAACATACTGGTTATTAGCCTGAGGAATCTGCTTGGGGTTCTGGGATCTCTGTAACAAGCAAGGAATGAAAGGGGATTTGAGATGTTTCTTTCTGGATCTCTATGTTCTTTGACCAGATTGTAGCCTTGAAAATAAACACAGAATGTATATGTGTTGAAGGGAAATTAAGGGAAAGAATTTTTGGAATAAAAAATAAAAAAATTTGAACACATGAAGGATATAGAAACCGACATTAGAAAACAATGCCAGATTTTACATATGTTAGTGATATACAGACCTGCAATAGTGCACAATAAATGTGTAGCAGCTTTTTTTGTTGTTGAGAAGTTACATTTTGCAGTATTAATATATATAACAAGTTGATAAAGCACCACATATATGATCAAAAAACTCCAAGTTTGCTGCTAAACTTCTTTTTTAATATTTTTAAACTTTGAAATAATAATTGAGTAAAATTGTTTCATGTCTATGTGTATGAACTGCTGCCTGTACTGGAGATGAAAAGTGGCTCATATGTGACCACAGTTGAAAAAACTGAACACAAAGAGCTATTGAATTTAAGAATCAAATATTTTTATAACTTTAATGAAATGCAGGGAATGAAAAAACAATGAAAAAGAAAAGAAAAGCCTTGAAGAATGCACCAGGAACACCTTGAATCCCCATGAAAGCCCTAAACAATTAAAACCTAGTAGGCTAAGACCATGGAAGTACAAATGATTCTTCTGTGGCAGTCACCTAGTAGACATCTGTTTCAAGTACAAATTACATATTCCATACACACACCCCACTGCTTATTTCCCTGATATCAGATTGAGTTTTTTAATCTGTCTTGTTAACTTTAAAAAAAACTGATATCCTCTTAAGAAAGAAAAAACCTATGTATTTTAATGGCGTTTGATGAGATATTATTTTATATTAAAGTTTTATATAACAAAGGTAAAGTCTTTGAATTAAAACATGAGCACAATATTCTGTTTTTATGTTTTGTTTTTATGCTTGATTTCAGGTTAGAATTTTCTTACTAACTCTCCCTTTCTCTCTGCATCCTGCCCCCTGTGCCACTCTCTTCCCCAGCAGAAACTGAATGCATGAATGTTATGTATTAGGATGTAAGAAAGGATGTAGAGCCCAGTTGCTGGTGGACTGGAAGTATGGGGTTGAGGAAGTTCCCAGATGATGATTTATATTTTTTGTATACTGTAGGCATCATAATGATCTTTAAAGAATTGGTGGGAAGGTGCTAAAATAGTAGATCTAGGAGAGTGTTAAAGGTAGGAAGTAGCTCTGAGGCTTGCTGGGATATCAAGGTCGATCTAGTTGGGTTGAGGGGTACAACTTTTTATTAGAATACAACTTCCTCCTGTGTAGTAACCCCACTCTCTGTGCTTTCATCATGTTTCTCCATGAGCAATGGCAATCTAGGAGCATCTATTTCAGAGAAAGGGTAGGCAAAAGTTTAATGAACCATGGTTTCAGTCTCCTTATATGGGTTAAATGAAACAGGGATGGTGGAATTGAGAATTTTGTCTTAAGTGGAAGTTAAAATGAAATACAAGGGTCTAAAACCATGCAAACAAGGAAATGAAGATATGAGAGAGGGGCGAAAGAGTCTGAATGTCCCAGAAAAGTGAGAGATGAGGTATGGAAAGAAGGAAGGTGTTATAGGCTGCATTGTGGTCTCCCTGTCCAATTCCTATGTTCAAGTTGTCACACCCAGGACCGAAGAGTGTGATTATACTTAGAGATGAGTTTGTTAAAGAGATAATTAAGGTTAAATGAGATCACTGGCAGAGACCCTAATCTGGCATGACTGAAGTCCTTGTTAAGCCACTGCTTGCGACACAGGCAAGCCACGTTGGAATGCAAGTTCCAGTACAATAGTACAGTCCGCTCCTCTTATGACACAGTATTCTTGCTAATCCTGACAGGCAGTAAGTGACAGCTAAAGTGCTTGGGCCCCTGCCACCCTGGCTTAGGTCTGGCCCAATCCCAGTTGTTGTGGGAATTTGGGGAGTGAACTAGTGTATGGTTATCTGTCTCTCTGTCTCTCATTCTCTCTCTGCTTTTGAAGTAGATGAAAATAAGTGAAATAAGATCAACATTAAAGAAAAGAGAGAGTGCATTTTGATGAAGTGTTTAAGATGTGTGTCGAGAGGATCTGGGTTCTTGTACTGGCTCCTTTCGCAACTCCACCTCCTGCTTATACTCATCCAAGGAGGATGCAGATGATGGCTCCAACAGTTAGGTCTCTGCCACACATGTAGGACATTGAGATTGAGTTCCTGGACCCCAGGCATTTGGGGAGTAGACCAGGGAATGGTCTACATAGGGAATGGGTATACTCTCTTTCCTTGCCTGTGTGTCTGTCTCTCTGCTTTTCTACCTCTTCAATGAATTAAATACATGAATAATTTTTTTTTAAAAACAAGCTAAAGGAGATTAGGAAGCATACACACAAAGCAGAGTCCATGTGAGGCCACAGAGAGAAAATGGCTATCTATAATCCCAGGAAGGAGGCCTTGGAATACATCAACCCTGCTGACAAATTGATCTCAGAATCATGGCTTTCAGAATTAGAATAAAATAAATTTATTTTGTTTAAGCAGGGTTTCTTGGGTCTCAGTTTCCAGTAGTGGGGTAACTCAGCAGTAACTGGACAGTGTCCAGGGTGTGGTTGTGGGAAGGGAGGCAGAGATGATAAGAAGGTGAAGGTTCCTAAACATAGTGAGGAAAGCAGGTGCATTGTTAAAGTTGGTGTGACAGAGTTACAAGACACTCAAGTTTAACAGTGTTGGTTTAAATTGAGGTGTCAGTTTATACTTTACTCTGTAAATATTTCATAGCAAAAGTTGTCACATGAGATAACAAATGTGAAAATAACTTTTTATTTCAAGCCAAAAAATAAAATCTCTGAAGCCTGAGGTGTATAATTTTAGACCTATTAAATGAACATTGTTTGAAGCATGATCTTATTTATCTGCCCAACGAAATATTATCTCCCCATGACTTTTCCACCCTTATTGATTCAGTTTCATGAGGAAGTGAAATTATATGTGTGGGGCATTCCCAGGAATAACACAGAGCCCGGAATGCAGAATGGTGGGTTTGATCAACATGGGGGTGACTCTAGAAAGAATGATCCATTCAGGGCCTCCTATTTTTAATATACTTGCCATATGATCTGGATTCCCTAAGACAGACAATATTGCCAATACCAAGAAAGTCCCGTCCCATGTAGAAGGCTTCTACCTGAGACTTCCTGTCCCCTGGAGTCACTGCACTTCTCAAAGTAAATAGGCTCAGGTCTTCCATCCATGCAACACTTAACAACTGGCAGCCTAAGCTCCCAGGAGAGCAACTCTCTTACTTATGAGCTTTTGGTGGTGCAGAAAAAAAAAGCAGCCTGACCGAGACACATGCAGCCTCAGATGTCCTTTTCTGGTTGCATAGCCCAGGCACATGTAGAGGGACCACATGGAACTGCTCACTCATTGCTCTTAGTTCCTACCCTCCTCCCTCTGTTTATGTTTCCTCATGGCACTTTCCATCAACCAACATTATCTATCATTTATTTACATTTACTATCTATCTTTCTACCTTCTACGAAAAGCCCCATTAATATAAGAATTCCTTTTGACGCTGGTGCTGTGGCATAGTGGGTAAAGCTGCCACTTGCAACACTGACATTGCATATGGGCACCAGTTCCTGTCCCAGCTGCTCCACTTCTGATCCATCTCCCTGCTAATGCCCCGAGGAAAGATCTGACTCCTGGATTCCACCCGGCCAATCCCCGGCCATTGGGGCCATCTGGGGAATGAAGCAGCTGGTGAAAGATCTTTCTCTTTCTCTCTCCCTCTCCCTCTCTAAATCTGACTTTCAAGTGAATAAACAAATTTTGAAAAAATAATTCTTTCTGATTTTATTGCCTACTATATCCTCAGTACTAAGAATAGTGCTTGGAACAAGTAGACACTCAACTAATACCACTGTAAACTGACAACCGTCCTAAAGTGCGCTGTCTTTTCCCTCATCAATACCTGGGAGTCGATTTTTTTAGGGAAGGACGGGAGTAAATTGATAAAATAATTAGTGCATTTTAATTCCAGAAAGTGCTGCTTCCTTACATATAAACAGTTACAAAGGAAGCCTATAAAATTTGGTGTTCACTATAGTGTTAAAATGACTTGCTCTGCTCCCAAACTCCAGCGAGGGGTTAAGTATATGCATATTATATTTGCATATGTAATATTAAAAGAGTAAAGATTTAATTTGACTATGATGTTGAGAGGTGGGGACTTTGGAACGGGGTTGGATTAGATAGGGTTGTTAGGAGCCCCTGTTGAGTCCTGGGGCCTCTATGAGGAGAGAGAGAGAGAACACCCACACCGTGGCACACACCCTGTCTCTGCCATGTGGTGCCCTGGGTCGTTTTGGGATCTTGTCACCAAGAAGGCTATCCCCATGCAGTAACGCACCCAAAGAAGCCCCTACACAAAACTTGTGCCAAGCTGTTTGGGATTTCAGCCTTCCAAATTGTGAGTTAAACAGATCTCATTTGCTTACAAATTAGGTTGCCGCAGGTATTTTATGCTAATAATAAAAATGACTAATTAGGCTTGTAATATAATTACCTTTCAATGAAAGTATTGAGGAAATACAAACTAATAATAATGGTAATGTACAAGAGGTCAAAGGTCCAGTTTTGACTCAGCCGTCAAGACATTGATTTGAGAGCAGGTTTGTGGATCCCCCACAGGGTTTGAGGAAAAATTAAACCAGGTGAGACACTTTGAAGTTTCTATTGGATCGATAAATACTGACTGTGCTTGTGTTTAATATAAACCACAGTGCCACTCAACTGTGCTTCATTTGGTTAGCAAGTGTATTTCCCTACAGTTACCTGTGGACACATCAGGTCATGTAAGATTGAAGAACTGGTCCTAGAATCTGCTGGCTGTATAGCAACTGCAGACCACTTTGCTTGGAGTCTTTGTTTCCTCTACTGCAAAATAATGGTGATGATAGCTGCCTTACAGAGTTGCCTTGGGGATCTGTGTGGTAAATGTGACATTACCTGATACTCAGCAGGCATTCACTGTAAAGCAACATCTTTTAAGTCTCTATGTGCCAGACAGCATTTAAGTCATATCTATGCCTACCTCTAATCTTCACTATAATCCTGCAAGATAGATGTTATTTTTTCCCATTTTTATAAGCAAGAAAATTTTGCCTTAGTGGAAGTTAAATGGATTTACACGTCATATGACAAATGTGAACTCTCAGCACATTTGGCACAGTTGTTTTACATTAACAGGCTGCTATACTGATGCACTAGATACTCTGAAACTACAGCTGCCCTAGCGTTTAACATCCATCACAAGCTCTGGAAAAATACACAGCAATGACTCTGTGGGTTCCACATCTCCATACCTCATCAAGAGTGCTGTTCCTTCTTGCTCCCCAACAGAACAAGGCTAGGCTTGAAAATTTTGTCTCCTTTTTTGGTAACTGGTGCAAGATTGCAGAGAAAATCCTAAAAT
This sequence comes from Sylvilagus floridanus, assembly GCA_949820135.1. Taxonomy (NCBI): domain Eukaryota; kingdom Metazoa; phylum Chordata; class Mammalia; order Lagomorpha; family Leporidae; genus Sylvilagus; species Sylvilagus floridanus. Next base: position 131,125,375 of record OX463225.1, read on the forward strand.
TTCTTGGAAATGAGAATTGAGTGAATACTACTATTTTATCCCTAGTATCAAGTTGCCATGAGGAAGTGTGCGAAAAACACAGACAGCTGGCAGGACTGTTTCTTTCTTTCTCAGTTTCCGTGTATGTCTGTCTTCTACTTTCTGAGGACCAGGGGATCCAGAACTGTGATCTCTGTCTCTATCTCTGTCTCTACTGCTGTTCCTGATGCTTGTCTTGTCCATGTTCGATAAATAAATTTATTTTATTTTTTATCTCAGAAGGGAAGAAGATTGTATTAATTTAAAGTCATCCCTTTTAGTTCCTTAAGAGTACCCAGTTCTGTGGTTATCTTCTTAGAACTGTATCTATGAAGTATATGAAATCTGTTCTCTTTATATAGATAAAATCAGACAATAAGATACAGATCTTGCTGTCAGGTTACAATTACATTATTTTCAGATAGTCTAAATACTACATGGAAACAAAGTTCAATCTACAGCCTTGCTTTTTCAAGTTTGCATAATGAAGGTCCACATGACAACCTCCGAGTTCAATATTTCCCAAGATAGTTATAAAAGGTACAACTCAGAATCCCACAGTTTCAGACACAGTTCACAAAATTAAGGAGGATTATTTTCCACCCACAAATCATATTATGCAAACTTGAAAAAGCAAAGCAGTAGATTGAACTTTGTTTCCATGCAGTATTTCGACTATCTGAAAATAATGTAATTATAACCTATAATCTGTATCTTTTATCATTGTTGGTGTTGTTGGCTTATTTTTATTATCTTTATCTTTATTTTCTATAAAGGAAGATGCTAAACCTAAAGATGCTTTCTTGTCTTTCTTTTTTTTTTAAGATTTATTTATTTTATTTGAGAGGCAGAATTACAGATTGAGAGTGGGAGAGACAGAGGTCTTCCATGAGCTGGTTCACTCCCTAAATTGCTTCAATGACTGGAGCTGGACCAATCCAAAGCCAGGATCCAGGAGTTTCTTCCCAGTTCCCCTTGTGCGTGCAGGGACCCAAGGTCTTGGGCGATCTTCCACTGCTTTCCCAGGCCATTAGCAGGGAGCTGGATCAGAAGTGGAGCAGCTGCACTTGAACTGGGGCCCAAAAGGGTTGCTGGCACTGTAGCCAGCTGCTTAGCCTAGTAGGCCACAGTACTAGCCCCAAGATTTTTCTTTTCTAAAATAGGGATATATCCCTTCTACTACAGATTAAATTTTTGTGAAAGTAACATATGTAGAAGATTTTCTATAGTTATTATCTTCATATGAGTTAGTATACTATAATCACAAGGTATGATTAACTTTTATCATAAGCTTTCAGAGGACTTGGAAGCAGAAGTTAACAATCAGGAGTTGGGTGGGATTAGAGTAAAAAAGTATTTTATGCTGGAACCCTTCAACTTCCGCTTACTAGTTGTGTGTCCTGGAAAGTTACTGTCTCCGTGCTTTGGTTTCCTTAGATATAAAAAGTGAATAAAACTTTGTTTGCCTTCAGAAGGTCATTCTGTGAATCAAATGATAGATATAAAGTGCTTAGCTCTTAGGAAGAGCTCAATAAAAGTTAGCTAGTATGTTTACCTTAGCTATAAAAATATATGACAAACTTCAAAATGTTATTGGAAAATGGAATTAAAACATAAGTTTATTGTAGTGCAAAACCTTTTTGAATCCATGCATTAAGAGGTCTTCAATAAATTCATGGAGCATACATATTATGAAAAAAGTATGCATTGATTTTGAAAAAAATATACACTGAATTTTCAAATTTCAGTTTCAATGAAATTTTTGAAGTCTCCTCTTACTCTAAGGAGGGGAGAAAGAAATGTACCTCATTTCCAGTTGACAGTGACTTGTAAAAATCACAAGCAGTTCTAGGACTTGAATTACTGTGGTGGATAAAATTTAATGCTCAGCCGAATTGTGTTCAAATTCTGGCATAAAGTTTTAAAAAATTAAAAAAGTTAAGATCTGTCTTCCCTCTCTATGTCCTTCATTTTGACTCCCCAGGGTGTCAACATGAATTTTTTTTTGTGTACACATTTCCAAAATATTCTCTATACAGCAATAAATGAGTATTTTATATATATATTTTATTGGACAGGTAGAGTTTACACAGTGTGAGAGAGAGACAGAGAGAAAGGTCTTCCTTCCATTGGTTCACTCCCCAAATGGCCGCTACAGCCAGCGCTGTGCCGATCCAAAGCCAGGGGACAGGTGCTTTTTCCTGTCTCCCATGTGGGTGCAGGGGCCCAAGCACTTGGGCCATCCTCCATTGCCCTCCAAATTGATCAAACTCTAATTCCACTCAGCATATTTAATTGAATCTCATTTTTCATTCTCTGAAATGTGGACATATAGTCAATACCATCTTATAGTTTTAATTGTAAGAATGTTTTCATTGTGGTATTTAAAACAGAGGTGACTCAAGATAAAGCAAATAAAACATGGTATTACATGCATTGAAGAGTAAAGGACTTGGCTTTGGGTACGGAAAACCAGCAGTACACCATATTTTATAGTGAAGAATTATATTAGGCTGAAAGAAACAGAAATGAAAGTCACTGACTTGAAAAAAGAGTGTCATTTTTCTCATGTAATAAGATTCTATGTCTTGGGGATGCGGGGCTAATTGTGGCTTTAACGTTTTGATGGGAGATCAGATTCTTTTGTCTGCTACTCCTCAGAATCAAAACAGGACAACTCTCTATTTATGACAGTGTGATTATGCTACAGGCAGAAGTAAACGGTGTTCTCTGCCTCTAGTCCATTCAATATATAATAATGGAGCAGAAAGACGATAAATACATTGAAAGCTACCATCAGTGACTGCTGGTGTGGTGCAGTGGGTAAAACCATGGCCTGCAATGCTGGTATCCCATATGGGTGCTGGTTAAAGTCCCAGATGATTTACTTCTAATCCAGCTCCCTGCTAATGTGCTTGGGAAAGCAGTGGAAGATGGCCCAAGTGCCAGGGCCCCTGTTCTTGGACTCCTGCACCCATGTGGGAGACCTGGAAGAAGCTCCTGAATCCTGGCTTTGGATTGGCCCGGCTCCAGCTGTTGTTGCCATTTGCGGAGTGAACCAGTAGATGGAAGACTTCTCTTTCTCTCTCTTTCGGTAAGTCTGCCTTTCAAATTAATAAATAAATCTTTTTTAAAAAAAGAAAGAAAGAAAAAGCTACCACCAAGAGGAGGAGAAAGGGGGAACATGTGTTCACTGATCCAGAGAGACAGTCAAATCCTGCCAGACAGAGACAGCAAGGAATCTGGTCACTGGCACCAGAGTGAGCTGCTTAGTTGGGCAGTTTGGTTTACTCTGGTGTCTACCTTCTGAGAAAACCAGCTTTGCTCATTGTCCTCTGGACCTGGATCATTTCTCCCTGAGGTAGGGATCATGATGGGTGCACTTCTAGGATTTTGTCCAACTTTAAAAACCTCCTTCTTTTGGTGTAACTTTCGGCTCACCAAAATTACGTTATCATATTCAAACTTACAAGTCATGGTCTGGGTTTCTTTGACCAGTCTATCCCATCAATATTCAGAATACTTGTTTATTTGCTTCTAGTCATTTTTACACGTAAGAAACCACAGCCAAAGATCTTGTAAGGCACATTCACACACTCGAAAGTGCCTCTCATTTACCTGCTGACTTCTGTGTGGGCTTTTAAGATGGCTCTTGTTGTGAAGAAAAAAATGGCAAATGACTTTACCTTTAATTTCATCTTTAACAGAGACTTTCTTCTTTTTTCATATTAATGTCCACCTCAAGTATTAGATGCTAACTGATCTATCCCATAAGAGATCCTGATACGGAAAGCCCTTAAAAATCTCATTTTTAATTTTAAAATATTTAATTGATAAGGACTGTTTTTTCAAGATGTACATCATGATTTAATACACATCTACATTGTGTAATGATGATCATAATCAAAATAATTTCTGCCTTGTCCTGATGGTAACCCTGTTTTTTTCTTCTCTACTTGTAATGCCTTTTGCTTGAAGTAGAAAAAAGAATTGGCTTTCAAAACTCTGTATGGCTAAAAACTATGGTACTGTGGCCGGTAGTAGTCTCACCAGATGTGTAGAACGTTACCTCCGGTCCTCATTTAATAGTCTGATGTGAATTGGGCACCTTGGCTGGGAATCATCCTCCAAGTAGTCACTCAAGGATCAAGCACGCTTAATCTTGGTGATGCCATCATCTTTAACAGACGGCTTCTGATGCAGAAGGGTACTAGTAAGAATACTGAGTTCTTAAACTCATAGGCACAGAAATGGTACTCATCATCACTCTCACGCATGCTGATTGCCCACAGTCACTTACTCAATGTCACTATCAGGCAGACTGGGAAATATTCTCTTCCTATCTACCAGAAAGTGAAAAGGAATTGCTGAAGTTCTAGCCAAACTCTGCCACAAATTCTGTTATTAAAATAATTACAATAATAAAATACAAGTTGCTATACAATCTTCTATTTTACATCATTACACACAAAAAAATTGTGTCTGAATATAACTTTACTCTTGCCAGTGCAATGGAAGAGTTTTGCTATTGACTAGCAGGCTAGACTTTAAGAAGCTGCAAGTGACTAAGGAGCATGCCTGTCAGCTAGAATTCACAGGATTGAAGCTGAAAACAGTAACTGCATGTGAAAACTATCTTCCTTGTGAAAGGTGTACATTCTGTTGGGCTGGAAGAACGCTTGTGTGATGTTCTTCATTCTCTTCCAGAAACGATCATTAGAAGCTCATTCATTTCAAGTCACAACTGATGTATAATACCACGTTATGCTAATCCTTCCTGAGATAGTGTTTGCACTTTTAAGAGAGAGCTTTTTATGGCACAGGATAAAGTTTTAGTAATGTGTTTTCAGGTTTTAGAGAGATGAATCTTTAGATAGGAGCCGTATTGATTAGGGCAAGGACTATATCACTGCAATAAAGAGATCCCTCAATGCAAAGATTCAGAATAACCATTTATTCTTTCTCATGTAGAAGTCCATGATGGTTAGTGCTTGCTCTGTAAAGCACTCCAGCTTCCCAAGCTGCTGGCGGAATGGGAGGGCTCTTACCTTCCCAATGAGCATTTTTTAAAAATACATTCATTTATTTATTTGAAAGGCAGAGTTACAGGGAAGCAGAGGCAGAGGCAGAGAGGGAGAAAAAAGAGAGGTCTTTCATCTGCTGGTTCACTCCCCAAATGGCTGCAATGGCTGGAGATGGGAGCCAGTAGCTTCTTCCAGGTCTCCCACGTAATGCAGGGGTCCAATGACTTGGGTCATTATCTATGGCATTCCCAGGCCATAACAGAGAGCTGGACTGGAAATGGAGCAATTGAGACTCGAACAGCATCCATATGTGATGCTGGCACTGCAGGAGGTGGCTTTACCTGCTACATCATCACACTGGTCCTCCTCCCCACAATGGACATTTTATTGTCTACAAGGCTGAAGCTGAGTCTCTCTGTCTCAATTCCAGCCTGTGGGAAAGGATAGAAATATCTTAGACATGGTTATCCTTTCAAGCATGGGATGCTAAATTTGTACAATTTCCTTCTGCTTACAATTCATCAGAGAAAACATTGACTGGTGGTCAATGCTTTGACCAATTGAGTGGCCAAAGATTGTGTGGCCAAGAACTCATGTGGAGAACAATTAGCAGTCTCTACCTTTTGGTAGATTGTATGTGCCCAGGAATCTATACATTTTTTTCTAGGTTTCCTAATTTGTTGGCATACAGAACTTTGTAGTAATTCCTGATGATTCTTTTTATTTCTGTATATCTGTTGTTACATTTCCATTTCCATCTCTGATTTTATTGATTTGGATCTTCTCCCTCTTTTTGTTGGTTAGTTGGGCCAATATTATGTCAATTTTGTTTAGTTTTTCAAAAAATCAGTTATTCATTTCATTGAGCTTTTGCATGTTTGTTTCAATTTTGTTTATTTCTCTAATTTTAATTATTTCTTTGTTTCTACTAATTTGGTTTTGGTTTGTTGTTTTTCTAGGAGCTCGAGATGCATTGATAGCTTATTTATTTGGCGACTTTCAGTTTCTTGACGTAGGCACCAATTGCTATAAAGTTCCTCTTAACACTGCTTTTGCTATATCTCAAAAAGTTTTTTTTTTAATGTAATGTCATAGAAGTGTTTTTCTTTTTTTTCCTTTAATTTTTTTAAATTTATTTTTTTATTTAGTAAATATAAATTTCCAAAGTACAGTTTATGGATTACAATGGCTCCCCCACCCATAATTTCCCTCCCACTCACACCCCTCCCATCTCCCGCTCCCTCTCCCATTCCATTCACATCAAGATTCATTTTCAATTATCTTTATATACAGAAGATCGATTTAGTATATATTAAGTAAAAAGTTCATCAGTTTGCACCCACACAGAAACACAAAGTGTAAAAATACTGTTTCAGTACTAGTTATAGCATTGCTTCACATTGGACAACACATTAAGGACAGATCCCACATGAGAAGTAAGTACACAGTGACTCCTGTTATTGACTTAACAATTTGACACTCTTGTTTATGGTGTCAGTAATCTCCCTAGGCTCTAATCATGAATTGCCAAGGCTATGGAAGCCTTTTGAGTTTGCCGACTTTGATCTTATTCTGACAGGGTCATAGTCAAAGTGGAAGTTCTCTCCTCCCTTCAGAGAAAGGTTCCTTCTTCTTTGATGGCCCCATTCTTTCCACTGGGATCTCACTCACAGAGATCTTTCATTTAGGTTTTTTTTGGTTGTTGTTGTTTTCCAGAGTGTCTTGGCTTTCCATGCCTACAATACTCTCATGGGCTCTTCAGCCAGATCCAAATGCCTTAAGGCCTGATTCTGAGGCCAGAGTGCTATTTAGGACATCTGCCATTCTGTGAGTCTGCTGTGTATCCTGCTTCCCATGTTGGATCATTCTCTCCCTTTTTGATTCTATCAGTTAGTATTAGCAGACACTAGTCTTGTTTGTGTGATCCCTTTGACTCTTAGACCTATCAGTGTGATCAATTGTGAACTGAAATTGATCACTTGGACTAGTGAGATGGCCTTGGTACATGCCACCTTGATGGGATTGTATTGGAATCCTCTGGAACCAACCCAAAAGCCCATCAACAGTAGACTGGATAAAGAAATTATGGGGCATGTACTCTATAGAATACTCTACAGCAGTCAAAAAAAATGAAACCCGGTCATTTGCAACAAGATGGAGGAATCTGGAAAACATCATGCTGAGTGAATTAAGCCAGTCCCAAAGGGACAAGTATCATATGTTCTCCCAGATTGGCGACAACTAACTGAGCACCAAAGGGGAAACCTGTTAAACTGAAATGGACACTATGAGAAACAGTGACTTGATCAGCTCTTATGCTGACTGTTGATGTACAATGTAATACTTTATCAATTTTAGTATTTTTTCTTTGTTTTGTTCTAGTACTATTGGTTGAACTCTGTAATTAACACACTATTATTCTTAGGTGTTTAAATTTTAACTGAAAAGTGATCCCTGTTAAATATAACAGTGGGAATAAGAGAGGGAGGAGATGTACAATTTGGGACATGCTCAATTGGACTTGCCCCAAATAGTGGAGTTAGAATCCCATAAAGTTTTGATATGATGCTTTGTCATTTTCATTTGTCTCCAATAATTATTATTTCTCTTTTGATGTTTTCCATGACCCATATTCAGGAATATGTTGTTCAGTCTCCATGTATTTGCATATGTTCTACAGAGTCTTGAGTTGTGGATTTCCATCTTCAATCCATTGTGATCAGAGATGATCATGGTATGATTTTTTAAAAATTTTTAAAAATTTGATGAGACTTGCTTTATGACCAAGTATATGGTCTATCTTAGAAAAAAGTTCCAAGAACTGATGAGAAGAATGTGTATTCTGCCACTGTGGGGTGAAAAGTTCTATAGATATTGGTTAGGTCTACTTGGTCTATAGTTTCCATTAGCTCTCTTTGTTTTTTGGTTTTCTGTCTTGTTGATTTATCCATTGATGAAAGTGGGATTTTAAGTCCCCCCTTGCTATTGTATTGAAGACTATGTTTCCCTTTAGATCCTTTAACAATTCTTTTAAACAGGCAGGCATCCTGTAATTGGGTGCATATATGTTTAATATAGTCACATCTTCCTGTTGAATTGATCCCTTAATCATTACATAGTGCCCTTAATCATTACATAGTTTTTGAGTTAAAGTCTATTTTGTCTGATATTAGGATTGCTACACCTACACTTTTTTGCTTGCCATTAGTTTGGGGTATCTTTTTCCATCTTTTCACTTTCAGTTTATGTGTATCTTTTGTGGTGAGATATGTTTCTTGTAGGCAGAAAATAGATAGATTTTGTTTTTTTAATCCGTTCAGCCAGTCTGCATCTTTTAACTGGAGAGTTTAGGCCATTTACATTCAACATATCTATCCATTTAGTATCATAAAATCTGGTGTTGTGTTTATTCACTTAATCATTCACTCATGCGTTAAATTGTGCACTAAACATTACAATGACCCTGTGGATGTACAGATGATTTAACCAGACACAATTCATAACCTTATGGAGCTGATGCTTCAGCAATGGGATTACATTAGAGGAAACAATCTAAAATGCATATTTTCCTATTAATTTGGTTTGTAATTTTTCTTCCTAAATATTGTGGTAAGTGCTCCATAGGTATATAAAGATCCAAGAGACTCCCAGGTGAATGTAACTTTTGATCTTAATTGTTAAGGTATGGTAGGAACTGACTGGCTCAGGGGGAAGCACAAAGCCTGAGTGTAGACTTTATCAAGTAGGGTGGCGTGCGGAGTTGAGGCCAGTGTCTCTGGAGCAAGGGTTAGCAGGGCGATGTTCATCTCATCAGTTTTCACATGTTTCAGAGCCAGAACTCACAGGCCCTCAACAGCCATGTTAACTGATTTTATCTCAACCCTACCAAAAATGGGGAAACCTGTAAGGTCTACGATAATTTTAACAAGTGGGAGACACATACGCATGTGATAAGGGCAAAGTTGCTGTTCAACACAACAACTGTCTGCTAAAGAAGATCGAATGTATTAGAGGGATGCCTTTCGGTCTTTAGAGAACATGGAAGATCTACATACCCAGTTTGGAGTTGCAATCTGGGGAGAGTTAAGGACATTTCCAAATAAAGCGAAAACAACTCAAAGATCCTGAGGAAATGAAGCAAATTAGAGTGAAGGCAAGATGTGATTGAAGGAATTAAGAAAACACAAAACCAGGAGATGAATGAGGTTACTCTTCAGGTTGGTATTAAGGGAGAAATCCCTGGTAGTGAGGAGGTCTAAAGCATTTTGGAAAACAAATCAGATGTAAATATTGTATCTTTTACAGTAATCTCCAACTTTGTGTAAGGTCCATTTTATAATTTTTATGGATGTATGACTGTTTGATGGGTATAGTTTGATTCTTTTAACTTTATTTTAAAGAAATGCAATATTAATTTCCATTTGCTGCTCTAACAAATTACTACAAATTTGGAAACTTAAAGCAACACTAATTTGCTGTCTTATAGTTCTAGATGCCAAACAGCTAAAATGGGTTTCATTGGTCTGAAATCAGAGTGTTGACAGGACGTGGCTCTCTGTAGAAACTCTAGGAGAGAAGCCATTTCTTTGTCCTTTTCCAGTTCCAGAGTTGCATTCCTTGGCTCATGGTCCCAACCTCCATCATTAAACATATCTTTCTTCTCTGAACTCCCACTTTAATCTTACAAAGACCCTTGTGATATTCTGGGCCCACTTGGATAACACAGGATAATCTTCCTATCTCAAGATGCTTAATCATATCTGTAAGTTCTTTCTTCTTTGAAAAGCAACATATTTGCATATTCTGGGCATTAGGAATTGATTGGATATCTTTGCAGGAAGTCATTGTTCAACCTACCTCTTTAGGTATCCTGCTAATTTAGGAAATGGGTAAAGAAATTTGACCCAATTTTGTAAGGGAATCTTTGAGACATCTAAGTGACATAAAATATTATGGATTAATTCATAACTTAAAATACACCATTGTTTCATAATTTTCATTACTAAGTAGAACTCCTACAGTTGTAAAAATTGTTATTGAAGCATTAGGGTGCTACATTCTATTAAGACTTCATTCCTTTGGGCAAGTATTCATTGAGCGTACACTGAGTACCAGGCACTGAGTCCCAGAGTACACAACCAGATGTGAGACATGACCATGCTTTCAAGAAACTTCAGTTTTGTGGGACAGAGGAGAGGAAATAAATAATTGTACTATAATCTAATAAAAGCAATGACAGGTATAATCACAGGCTGTTAAGCAAAACATAGAAGCAATGTCCACCCAACCTGATCAAAGAAGGACTGCAAATGGCATTCCATCTATTTCATTCAGGGCTCAGTTACAGAAGCAGAATCATATATTTTTTTTACATTGTACAATTGTGGGAGCAAATTGGTCTCTGAATACTATTATCTTCACGTTTCACGCTGGAGCTTAAAATCTATAGGGCAGGCAGTTGATAAGGATGTATGTGTGTGATGTAAGGAGAGCAAGTACAATATAGAATCCACAAGCTCATGACTGTGTCTGTCCCTTATTAGCTCCAACACTGATGCTGGTGATGTGGGTGTTCTGCAGGAAAAGCTGGTGTCCTTCATCCAAGAAACTAATCTAGAAGCTGGAGGAGAATCTGAGGGAAGGTGGGATGGCTGTCCCAACCCAGAAAGATGATCCAGCATCAAAATGAAAATCTATGTGAAATACAGGTTGACACCTCATAAAGGCATCACACTTGAATCAACAGAGGGAAAAAGGCTTTTGTCTAACTGCAAATTTACTCAAGTTGGAGTAGCTTATGCTCAGGTGGGATCCAGAGATAGGTAGATGTTAAGGTGGGAGGACTGAAAGACAAATAGGCATCCTTAAACAAGATCATTGACAAGGATTTATAATCCAGGACATTGTGTTCGCTTGCAGGAAAGCAGTGAGACATACTATGAAGTCTTTGTTTCAAAAAATCCAAGCCCATTTGCATAGCATAATCTTCTCTTGTGTCTCAGCTTGAGTATGTGTCCCTTTCCCTTTCCCCTTTATTCCTCCCAAGGCGGTATACAAATGGCCACAGTCTGTGTCACTAAATTGTCACCAAGCTGAGGACAGGAACCTTGTCTATATCATCCAAAAGTTCTCCACTGTTTTGCACAGTGCCTGGCACTTTGAAGATGCTCAATAGATGTTTGTAATCTGAATCAAGTTCCAAGAGCTTCTCATCAGGCAATTTTCTTGTACAATCAATCCTCCATGTTTTTGGCGCCCACATTCATAGCTTAAGCCAATCACAGATTGAAAATATTTGAAAAAAGAATCGCGTATGCATTGAGCAAGTACAAACTTATTTTCTTGTTCCTTAAACAACATAATTTAGCAATTATCTATATAGCATTTACTTGTATTAAGTAGCATATGTAATCTGGATATTATTTAAAATCTGAGAAGGATTGATATTATGGCACAGAGGGTTATGCTGCAATACCATCATCTCATATGGATGCTGGTTTGAGTCCTGGTTGCTCTACTTCTGATCTGGCTCCATGTTAATGAGCCTGGGAGAGCACAGATGGCCCAGATACTTGAGCTCCTGTTGCCTACATGGGAGACTTGGATGGAGTTCCAAGCTCCTGCCTTCAGCCTGGTGTGCTACCAGTTGTTGTAGCCATCTGGGGAGTGAGCTAGCGAATGGAAGATTTCTGTCTTACTCTGTCTCTCCCTCCATGTCACTCTACCTTTCAAATAAATAAATAAATCTTTAAAAATAATACTTTATGGGAAGAAGAATGGGCATTTAGCTTAGTGGTTAAGATGCCTCCCTTTGGACCACTTTGGTTTGATTTCTGGCTCTGGCTCCTGACTCCAGCTTCTCACCAATGCAGACTTTGGAAGCAGGAGCCATGGCTCAGGTAATTGGGTTCTTACCACCCAGCACTTCTGGATTCCATTGCTGTTTTCTGGTTCTGCTCCACCACCACCCCAATCCATTGTGCTGCAGACATTTGGGGAGTGAACCAGAGGATGGGAGCTCGCTGCCTCTCCCTCTCAAATAAATAAATATAATTTCAAAAATCAAGTATATTGAAAGCTATATTGGATATATGCAAATACTGTGTCATTTTACATAAAGAACTTGAGTTGCTGCATGTTTTGGTATCCTTGGGGGTGCTGGAACCAATCCCCTTTGGACATTGAGAGATTATTTTTTTCCCATTGCCTTAGTGGGTTTGATGCAATAGTACTTCTGTTCACTGTCAATAAAAGGGAGACACCAGATTTTTCAGATTTCTATATTTGAATAGAGAATTAAGAAGGGACAGAAGATTCTTACATCCTTCAGAAAAGCATCTACAAATAGACTAAAGCAATCAAGAAGGCAAGAAAAGTCATGCTCCTAAATTTTGTTGAATTCTTTGTAAATCATGGCTTCTTCAGTCTCTTCTGCACAGCCTTCCTTGCCATTTTTCATATCTGTAGGGCTGTCTTCTTCATCTTTGGGCCAATTACAATAATAAAGAGGCTTCAATTTTTTTACATAGATGAACTTGATCACTCTTCTAAAGCTTTGTTTAATAGTTGAAGAGGTCATTCCATGGGCAATTTCCTTAAAAATGCTACGAGTTTTTTCTGCCAACTCCCTGATCACAGGGTCTTCATCCCGAAGCACTCGTTCAATTACTGTAATCACAGAAAAACCTTTAGTTCAAGGCATATTCTTCTCATAGATTTAAGCAATTATAATCCTGAGTTGAATCTAATCTAATCTTCTGCCTATCTACCCTTTTATCACACATGTGAGGTGATGTTAATAGGAGTGGCTATCCATATATATAGGTAGGAGATGTATGGAAATCTCCAGTTCAATATTTTGTTATTCTTTAAAAAATGAGGTTTATTTTTTTAAAAAAATAAATACTGCAGGCCACTTCTCTATTTTCTAATTCACTTATTTGTAATTGTGACCATGAGCAGGCAGGAGAGGCTAAGAGAGAGACATGCCCATGGCCCAAGGAGAAGCTGGAACAATGGTTGTTGAATGAATGATTGAAAGAATCCTCAACTTTTTGTGGTTTCCAAGGTCTCCAGGATGATATTTAGATTTCAATGAAAAGAGAAAATAGAGACTGAAGCAGGGAGGGAAAGTGAAAATAATAGAAAGAGGAAAAAAAAAGAAGCCCCTTACTGCAGTCTTTTCATTGATTTCCCTGATATTCACCCACCATTAACACCATTAACACCCTCCATCCACCCTGGCACTCCAGAATCCCAAATAGTGAACAGACTTCAGGATAACCTGTGCACTTACCCTCAAACATGACTTCAATTTCATCTCTGAACAGCAAATGGCCACCCAATGTTGCCAAATATCCTACACAGAAAGTAAAGTTATACCAAAGTACACTATGAAAATGCATTTTCTAATATATTTTCCTTGCTTTGTTCAAAGCAAGATAACATCTTGTTATCTTGAACGATGTGAGTCATCTTTCAATGCTTTCAAATAATTACTGTTCAAGACAACTGTTTGCTGAGATGTATGTATGTACATGATTGTATACAAACCAAATTGCACAGCACAGTGAGTGACCACAAAGTGAACACATCCTAGGATCCATCTAAGCCACTCAATAAAATATTACTAACATCCCATAAACTTCCATCAAGGTTGTTCCAATCTCTTCCTACACATTTCATATACACTATTTTGTGTCTGCCTTCTTTTTGTGAGATCTCTCCACTTTCTTTCATGAAGTAATAATTTGTTTGCTTTGCAGTGTGGCAGAGATTGGCAAATTTTTCTAGAAATACAACCACACAAATTGACTCATTTATTTACTCTTATCTATGACTTCTTTTACCCTAGGAAAGTTTGCTCAACTCTACTATGTAATATTCCATTTTATAAAAGCAACATTTTTAAATCCATCTGCAGATAGTGGACATTTGCAGTGTTTCCAGTTTGGGTTTACTATGGATTAAAATTTTGTATCCACAACTTACACATGAGTTTAGTCTCCAAAATATTCCGTTAATGGTACTTGGTCTAATGAGAATGCAAACTTATTCTAACTATGGTATTTGGAGCTGGCCCTTGGGGAAACAATTATATTGCATTAAGATGTGATCCTGGAGCCCTCTTGTTTGAATCCTATTAGTGTTATTATTTTTATATAAGGTTTTATAAGGTAGACAAATTTCATGTATTTAATATATATAGATTTAGGAACATAGTATTGCTCCTCAACTTAGTCTCCATCCCACCCATGCTCCCACATTTCCTCTTTCTTCCTCTATGTTCCCTCTCCTATTTTTTACAACAATCTCAATTCAGCTTACTTTAAACTCATAAGATTAATCCTACACTAAGTAAAGAGTATGATGAAAAGAAAAAAAAAAAAAACATTGTTCCTCAGCAGTAGAGACAAGGGTTGTAAACAATCATCAAATCTCAAAATGTCAATTTCACTCATATACATTACATTTTTGGAACTCTATTAGTTACCAGAGGAAAAAATGAGGAAAGGGGGGTAAATATATGGTATTTGTCCTTTTTGGAATGGCTTCTTTCATTAAGTATAATGATATCCAGCTGCATCAATCTTGATACAAAAGACAGGATTTCATTCTTTGTTATAGCTGAGTAATATCCCATAGTGTGTAGGTACCATAATTTCTTTATCCAGTCATCAGTTTATGGATATCTGAGTTGATTCCATATCTTAGCTATTCTGAATTGAGCTGCGATGAACATGGGGGTACAGATAACTCTTCCATTTGCTGATTTCTTTTGGTCTGGGTAAATTCCCAGAGTGGAATTGCTGGGTCATATAGCATGTCTATTTTCATCTTTCTAAGGTATTTCCATAATGTCTTCTGCAATGGCTGTACTTGTTTACAGTCCGACCAACAGTGGATTAAGGCACCTTTTCCCCCACATCCTCACCAGCATTTTTTGTTGATTTCTGTGTGAGAGCCAATCCCACTTGAGGGAGGTGAACCACATTGTGGTTTTGATTTGTTTTCCCTGATGGCTAGTGATCCCATTTTTTCATGTTGGCCATATGAATTTCCTCTTTTGAAAAGTGCCTGTTCAGTCCTTTGCCCATTTTTAACTGGATTGTTTGTTTTGCTGTTGTTGAGTTTCTTGAGCTCTTTACAGATTCTGTATATTAATTCTTTATCATTTGCATAGTTTACTAATATTTTCTCTTAATTTTGCTGAGTGTTTCCTTTGCAATGCAAAAGCTTCTCAGCTTGATTTAATCCCATTTGTCTATTTTTATTTGGATTGGTTGTGCTTCTGGGCTCTTTTCCAAGAATCTTTGCCCATGTTAATGTCTTGCACAGTTTAAAAGACACAGATATGTTTGCTTCCTGTTCCTTGCTGTGTGATTCCTGTACCACCTCAGGACTCTGCCAGCACCAAGGAGATCAGCACAGGCCAAACAAATGGGATTGCCTGATCTTAGACTGTGAGCCTCCAGAACTGTGAGCCAAAGCAAACCTTTATTTCATAAAGTTAACCTGCCTAAGGTATTTTGTCACAGAGAGGTTTTCTATCCCCTAGTTCACTCCCCAAATGGCCACAACATCTGGAGCTAAGCTGATCCAAAGCCAGGAGCCAGGAGTTTCCTCTGGATCTCCCATGTGGGTGCAGGGGCCCAAGCACTTGGTCCATCTTCTACTGCTTTCCCAGGCTGCAGCAGAGAGCTGGATTGGAAATACAGTAGCCAGGACTCAAACCAGTGCCCATTAGGGATGCCGGCACTGCAGGCAGCAGCTTTCCCTGCTACGCCACAGTGCCACCTCCAAGAGAAGGTTTTAAAAATAGTTTCTCCCCACTTTTCTAGTTGTTTTTACCAGAAGGCAGGCATAAGATAAATTTGCCAACCATTGTGAGAAGCAGAAATCAAAATGATTTTAAATATGGGGACTGGACGAACAAAATGCTGTAAAGAATTGATGCCTCCTATATGCCAAACACTCTCCTGAACCCTTTACTTCAGTGAATCTCCACATCTATTTGTGGAACTGTTTGCCTTATTCTCATTTCACAGTGATAGAACCAAAGCAAATAGAGATTAAGTGCCTTGGTGAAGGTCACACGGCTACTGGGCACTCATTTTGAAATTTTAATATAAGTTATTTGACTCATTTTTACTTGTGTAAAAAAGAAATTTATCAACTTTTTATTGTGTATATTTAAGGTATATAATGTAATCTTTTTGTATACATACTAGAAGGAATAAATAAACATATCCATCATCTCACACCATTACCTTCAGTATGTGTGATAATAGCACCTGAAATCTACTCTTACAGCAAATTTCCAGTATAAAGTATAGTACTAATTTTGGTCCTCATGCCACACCTTAGATCTCTAGACTAATTTATCTTACATAACAGCAACTTTGTACCTTTTGATCTGTATATTCTTATTTCTCCCACTCCTGGTAACCACTGTTCTATCTTAATTTTTTACATAAAATTTTTAAATAAAAATTTTCTTTTAAAGAAAACCACTGTTGTGTCTGTCTTTGGTTTTTCTTTTAAAGAGTCCAGATATAATTGAGATCATGGAGTATTTTTCATTCTGTATCTGGATTGTTTCACTTTTAATGTTTTCTTTCCAAGATTTATTTTATTTATTTAAAAGGCAGAGTGACACAAAGAGAAGGAGAGACAGAGGGAGAGAGATCTTCCACCTGTAGGTTCACTCCCCAAATGGTCACAATGGTCAGAGCTGGGCCAAGCGGCAGCCAGAAGCCAGGAACTCAATCCGAGTCCCCATGTTGATGGTAGCTGTTGCTTTCCTAGGTGATCGAGCAGAGAGCTGTCAAAAGAGGAGCAGGTGGGACTCAAACCAGTGCCCAAATATGAGATGCTGACATCATATATGGTGGCTTAACCTGCTGTGCCACAATGCCAAAATGCTGGTTACAATATAATGTTTTCTAGGCTCCACTATATTGTCAAAAATGGCAGTATCTCTTTTACTTGTCCATCTGTTAACCAATATTTTATATTGTCTCTCTTTCAGTCCAAATAGTGATTGCAAGAGTGCGTGCATGGTCTAGTGGTTAAGACATCTGCATCCCACAGAGTGCCTGGGTTCTACACTCAGCTTAACTCTCAAATCCAACTTCCTGCCAATGAATAGTATCCAGAAATAATCCCCAAAGTGTGCAGTATTTTAGAAAGTGAATCACTATCTTCTTTTCTTAAAAAGAAATTATTGTGCCAATATTGTAACTACAATAAATGGCACAATAAAGACATTATTGTAACTACAGTAATTAAAATAATGTAGAATGAATAAAGATAATAGAATAATCAAAGATTATTTTATTTATTTGAAAGGTTGAGTTAAAGAGAGGCAGAGGTAGAAAGAGAGGGAGAGAGAGAGAGGTCTTCCATCCTCTGGTTCATTCTCCAGATGGACACTATGGCCGGAACTGTGCTGATCCAAGCCCATAGCCAGGAGATTCTTCAGGTTCTCCCATGTGGGTGCAGGGCTCCAAGGACTTGGACCATCCTCCACTGCTTTCCCAGGCCACAGCAGAGAGCTGGATCAGAAGTGGAACAATTGTCAATAATTAAAATTTGAGAGCTTTCATGTAAGGATCTTATTAAGCAGAAAAAGAGAAAGAGGTGCTCTCATTCATTAATCCATATGCATGCAATGGGCAGCACTAGGCATGGCTAAAGTCAGGAGCCAGGAACTCACCCCAGATCTCCCATGTGGGTAGCCAGAACTGAATTACTTGAGTCATCACCTGCTATGCCCAGGTATTCATTGTGCTTTTTTTTTTTTTTAGACAAGCAGAGTTAGACAGTGAGACAGAGAAAGGTCTTCCTTTTTCTGTTGGTTCACCCCTCAAGTGACTGCTATGGGCCAAAGCCAGGAGTCAGGTGCTTCCTCCTGGTTTCCCATGCAGGTACATGGCCCAAGCACTTGGGCCATCCTATACTGCCTTCCTGGGCCACAGCAGAGAGCTGGACTGGAAGAGGAGCAACCAGGACAGAATCCAGCGCCCCAACTGGGAGTAGAACCCGGGGTGCCGGGGCTGCAGGCAGAGGATTAGCCTAGTGAGCTGCGGCGCCGGCCACTTTATTGTGCTTCTTAGAGAAAGTAACAATTACTCTCTCACCAGAAATGTGATTCTTTACCTCCTACAACCTGGCCAAAATTGTAGAGTGTAAAACTTCTGATCTTTGTTACCTTCTTTGGCAGAAGATTTCATTGTCATCCTGCATCACCTCCTAGATGAAGTTGTAGAAATTTTATGTTTAGGAGTCAAATGATTTTTTTTTCATATTCTTTGCTCATTTTTCTACAGGGTTGTTCATCTTCTTTAAATTTTATTCTATTTAAAAAATTTTAAAGGATTATTTATTCGAAAGGCAGAGTTACTGAGAGGCAGAAGCACAGAGAGTCTTCCGTCCGCTGGTTTACTCCCCAGATGGCTGCAATGGCTGGAGCTGCGCCAATCTGAAGCCAGGAGCAAGGAGCTTCTTCTGGGTCTCCCACGTGGGTGGAGGGGTCCAAGGACTTATGTCATCTTTTACTGCTTTCCCAGGCCATAGCAGAGAGCTGGATTGGAAAAGGAGCAACCAGGACTTGAACAGGCGCCCATATGGGATGCTGACAGTGCAGGTGGTGGCTTTACCCACTAAGCCACAGTGCTGGCCCCTCTATTTAAAATTAATTTTTTTTCCAAAGTCAGAATTACACAGAAAGGGAAAGGGCATAGAAAGAGAGATCTCTATCTGCGGGTTTGTTCCCCAAGTGGCCACAATGGCCAGGGCTGAGCCAGGCAAGACCCAGGAGCCAGGAGCGTCATCTGTGTCTTCCACACAGTTGGCATTTGCCCAAACACATCTTCCAGGGCCTTTCCCAGCAGGAGCTGGATCCCAAGTGGAGCAGTCAAGACTCCAGCTGGTGCCCACATGGGATGCTCGTGTCACAGGCAGTGACTTTATCCACTTCACCACAGTGCTGGCCCCTAAAAACATTTTTATTAACACACAATACTTATAGACTTTTGAATGCATAAGGATTCTTCAGACAGTGAGAAATTACCCTTTCTCTCTGATAAGCTTAAATGTTTTATCTCAGCTTGGCTTTTGTTTTTATCTATCATAGTTTTGTTTTACAAAAATGTTTCATTCATGCTTAGTCACCAGTATTTTCATTATGGCACCTGGATTTGACTTCTGCTTGAAAAGATCTTCCCTTCTCCATGATCGTGGAGATAATTTTCCATGTTATTTGTTATTATAGTTTTATTTTAAGTATTTAAACATTTCAGCACTTGGAATTTATTTAGTGTAAGAAGAAAATTAAACAGTTTTTGAATCTCAGATAACTCTCTAGGTATCCCCATATCATTCAAGGAATAATCCGTATTTGTGTCACTGTCAGTTAAAGAGTGATTCACAGGGCTGGTGCTTTGGTGTAGCAGGTAAAGCTGCCACCTGCTGTGCCAGTATCCCATATGGGCGCCAATTCATGTCCCGGCTGTTCCACTTCTGATCCAGCTCTCTGCTGTGGCCTGGGAAAGCAGTGGAGGATGGTCCAAGTCCTTGGGGCCCTGCACCCACATGGGAGAACCTGAAGAATCTCCTGGCTATGGGCTTGGATCAGCACAGTTCCGGCCATAGTGTCCATCTGGAGAATGAACCAGAGGATGGAAGACCTCTCTCTCCCTCTCTTTCTACCTCTGCCTCTCTTTAACTCAACCTTTCAAATAAATAAATAAATCTTTTAAGAAAAGAAGATAGTGATTCACTTTCTAAAATACTGCACACTTTGGGGATTATTTCTGGATACTATTCTTTGATTATTCTGTTATCTTTATTCATTCTACATTATTTTAATTACTGTAGTTACAATAATGTCTGATAGGACTAGACCTCCTTATTTATTTGTTTGGTTATTAGTTCCAGTATTCTTTTTAAAGAAGCCTCTTATTTAATGAATGCAAATTTCATAAGTACAATTTTACGAATATAGTGGTTCTTCCCCCCATATACCCCCTCCCACCTCCACTTCCATCCCACATCCTCCTCCCACTCCCATCCCATTCTTAAGATTCATTTTAATTAAATTTATATACAGAAGACCAACTATATACTAAGTAAAGATTTCAACAATTTGCATCCACATCCACACATAAAATATAAAGAAATGTTTGACAAGAAGTTTTACAGTTAATTCTCACAGTACAACTTATTAAGGCGAGAGGTCCTGCATGGGGAGTTAAGTGCACAGTGTCTTCTGTTGTTAATTTAACAATTAGCACTCTTACGTATGACGTCAGTGATCACCCAAGGATCTTGACATGAGTTGCCAAGGCTATTTTGAGTTCATGATCTCAATTAGTATTTAGACAGGGCCATAAGCAAAGTAGAAGTTCTCTCCTCCCTTCAGAGAAAAGTAGATTCTCCTTTGATGGTCCCTTCTTTCCCCTCAGATCTCACTCATAGAGATCCTTCACGTAGGACCATTTTTTTTTTTTTTTGCCATAGTGTCCTGGCTTTCCATGCCTGAAATTCTCTCATGGGCTTTTCAGCTAGACCTAAATGACTTAAGGCATGATTCTGAGGTCAGAGTGCTGTTTAGGGCATTTGTCATTCAATGAGTCTGCTGTGTGGTCTGCTTCCCATGTTGGAACATTCTCTCCTTTTTATTGTATATATTGTTGTTACCAGACACTTGAACTTATTTATATGACCCCTTTGACACTTAATCCTATTTATATGATCAATTAAACACTTAATATGATCCCTTTAACAAATAAGATGGCATTATTACCACCCAGCTTATTGGAATTTGGAATCCGATGGTAAGGTTTTAGCTTTACCCTTAGAAGTAAGTCTGTGGGAATGTATCCAGAACTATACAGCTCCTCCTTCTCTTATCCCCACTATTGTTTTTTACTGGGATCCATTTTCAATTGACTTTATACACATGTGATTGATTCTATGCTAAGTAAAGAGTTCAAACAATGGTATTAAGGAGGAAAAAATTAAAATATTAAAAAAAAGCTAAAATAAAAAACTGTTCCTCTACACTCAGGACAAGGGCTGTTCAAGTCGTTGCTTCTCTCAGTGTTAATTTCGCTTCTACCGGTTTCCTTTTAGGTGCTCTCATAGTTATCATAGATAGAGGGAACATATGGAATTTGTCACTTTGGGACTGGCTTATTTCACCACGTATGATGTTTTTCAGATTCATATCCCATAATTTCCTTATCCAGTTTTCAGTTGACAGGCATTAGGTTGTCTTAGCTATTGTGAATTGGGCTATATTAAATATGGGGGTGCAGATAACTCTTTCACTTGTTGATTTCATTTCCCTTGGGTAATTTTCCAGGAGTGGATGGCTGGGCCATGTGGTGGAACCATATTCAGATTTCTGAGGAATCTCCAAACTGTCTTCCATAGTGGTTTTACCAGTTTACATTCTCACCAACAATAGGTTAGGGTACCTTTTCCTCATATCCTCATCAGCATTTGGTTGTTTGTTGATTTCTGTATGAAAGATCTAACTGGGGTGAGGTGAAATCTCACTGTGGTTTTGATTTGCATTTCCCTGATTGCTAGTGATCCTGAGCATTTTTTCATGTGTCTGTTGGCCATTTGGATTTCCCCTTTTGAAAAATGTTTATTGAGGTCCTTGGGCCAACTCTTAAGTGGGTTGTTTGTTTTGTTGTTGTGGAGTTTCTTGATCTTTTTGTAGATTCTGGTTATTAATCCTTTATCAGTTGCATAGTTTGAAAATATTTTTTCCCATTCTGTCGGTTGTCTCTTCACTTTCCTAACTGTTTCTTTTGCAGTACAGAAACATCTCAATTTGATGTAATCCCAATTGTTAATTTTGGCTTTGACTGCCTGTGCCTCTGGGGTCTTTTCCAAGAAGTCTTTGCCTGTGCCTATATCTTGCAGGGTTTCTCCAATGTTCTCTAATTATTTGATGGAGTTGGGTTAGATATTTAGATCTTTAATCTATTTTGAATGGATTTTTGTGTAAGGTGTAAGGTAGGGGTCCTGCTTCATACTTCTGTATGTGGAAATCCAATTTCCCCAGCACAATTTGTTGAAGAGACTGTTCTTGCTCTGGAGATTGGTTTTAGCTCCTTGGTCAAATATAAATTAGTTGTAGATGCTTGAATTTATTTATGGCATTTCTATTCTTTCCATTGGTATATTCATCTATTTTTGTACCAGTACCAGGCTGTTTTGATTATAACTGCCTGTAGTATATCTTGAAATTTGGTATTGTGATACCTTCAGCTTTGTTTTTGTTGTATAAGATTGCTGCAGCTATTCGGGGTCTCCTGTGTTTCAAAATGAATTTCAGCATCATTTTTCTAGATTTGAGAAGAATATCTTTGGTATTTTGATTGGTATCACATTGAACTTGTAAATTGCTTTCAGAAGAATGGACATTATGATGATATTGATTCTTCTAGTCCATGAACATGAGAATTTTTACATTTCTTTGTATCTTCGTCTATTTCTTTCATTAATGTTTTGTAATTCTCATCTTAAGAGAATTTTGACATCCTTGGCTAAATTTATTCCAAGGTATTTGACTTTTTTGGTAGCTATTGTTAATGGGATTAAAATCTTAGCATTTCTTTCTCAGCCATGGCATTGTCTGTATATTCAAAAGCTGTTGTTTTTAGTGTGTTGATTTTATATCCTGCTATTTTTCCAAACTCTTCTGTGAGTTCCAATAGTATATTAGTGAAGTCTTTTGAATCCTCTATATATAGAAGCATGCCATCTGCAAATAGGGATAGTTTGGCTTCCTCTTTTCTGATTGAATCCCTTTGATTTCTTTTTCTTGCCTGATGGCTCTGGCTAAAACTTCCCGGACTATATTGAATAACAATGGTGAGAGTGGGCACCCCTGTCTGTCCAGATCTCAATGGCAATGCTTTCAACTTTTCTGTGTTTTTTTTTTTTTTTTGAAAGGCAGAGTGGACAGTGAGAGAGAGAGACAGAGAGAAAGGTCTTCCTTTGCTGTTGGTTCACCCTGGCGTGCTGTGGCTGGTGCACCGCGCTGATCCAATGGCAGGAGCCAGATGCTTCTCCTGGTCTCCCATGGCGTGCAGGGCCCAAGCACTTGGGCCATCCTCCACTGCACTCCCTGGCCACAGCAGAGAGCTGGCCTGGAAGAGGGGCAACTGGGACAGAATTGGTACCCCGACCGGGACTAGAACCCGGTGTGCAGGTGCCGCAAGGTGGAGGATTAGCCTATTGAGCCGCAGCGTCGGCCTCAACTTTTCACATTCAGTTGGAAACTGGCCATGGGTTTGTCATAAATTGTTTTGATTGTGTTGGTGAATATTCCTTCTAAACCCAACTTGCTCAGTGTATTCATCATGAAAATGTGTTGTATTTTGTCAAATGCGTTCTCAGCATCTATTGAGATAATCATAGGGTTTTTGTTCTTCCATTTTTTTAAGATTTATTTATTTACTTGAAAGTCAGAGTTACACAGAGAGAGAAGGAGAGGCAGAGAGAGAGAGAGGTCTTCCATCTGCTGGTTCACTCTCCAGATGGCCGCAATGGCCAGAGCTGTGCCGATCCAAAGTCAGGAGCCAGAGCTTCTTCTGGGTCTCCCACATGGGTGCAGGGGCCCAAGGATTTGGGCCATCTTCTACTGCTTTCCCAGATCATAGCAGAGAGCTGGATCAGAAATGGAGCAGCCGGGACTTGAACCAGTGCCCATATGGGATCCTGGCACTTCAGGCAGTGGCTTTACCCACTACACCACAGCACTGGCCCCTTTTCCATTTGTTAATGTGATGTATTGATTGATTTGCAAATGTTGAACCTTCCCTACATACCAGGGATAAATCCCACTTGGTCCAGGTGAATGATCTTTATGATGTGTTGTTGGACTTGATTGGTCAGAATTTTGTTGAGGATTTTTGCATCTATGCTCACTAGGGAAATTGGTCCATAGTTCTCTTTCTCTGTTGTGTCTTTTCTGGGTTTAGGAATTAAGGTGATGCTGTCTTCATAGAATAATTTGGGATGGTTCCCTCCCTTACAATTGTTTTGAATAACTTGAGGAGAATATGAGTAGTTCTTCTTTAAATGTCTCGTAGAATTCAACAGTGAAGCCGTCTGGTCCTTGGCTTTCCTTTGTTGGGAGGGTCTTTATTATTGATTCAATTTCCATCTTGGTTATGGGTCTGTTTAGGTTTTCTATGTATTTATGGCTCAATTTAGGTAGATCATATGTTTCTTGGAATCTATCCATTTTTTCTACATTTCCCCATTTGTTGGCATAAAGCTCTTTGTAGTAATTTCTGATTACTCTTTTTATTTCTGTGGTGTCTGTTGTTACATTTCCTTTTTCATCTTTAATTTTATTGATTTCGGTCTTATCTCTCACTTTTTTGCTTAGTTGGTCCAATGGTGTGTCAATTTTGTTTATTTATTCAAAAAAGCATCTCTTCATTTTGCTTATCTTTTGTATTGTTTTTTTGGTTTCAATTTTTTTGATATCTTCCTAATTTTAATTATTTCTTTTCTCCTATTTGTTTTGGGTTTAGCTTGCCATTGTTTTTCTAGATCCTTGAGGTGCCTAGATAGTTAATTTATTTGTTTTTTTTTTTCAAATTTCTTAATGTAGGCACCAAATTTATAAACTTACTCTTAACACTATGTTTGTTGTATCCCATGAATTTTGGTATGTTGTATTGTTGTCTTCATTTGTTTCCAGAACTTTTTTCATTTCTCTGATTTATTCTATGACTCACTGTTCATTCAAGAGCATCTTGTTCCGTTTCCTTGTGTTTCTTTATGTTCTGGAGATTCCTGAATTCCTAATTTTCAGCTTCATTTCATTGTGGTCTAAGAAGATGTTTGGTATTATTTCATTTTTTTTTTTAATTTGATGAGACTTGCTTTATGGCCTAGCATATGGTCAATCTTAGAGAAAGCTTTATGCAGTTGTGAGAAAAATGTGTATTCTGTGGCTATAGGGTAGAAGGCTCTGTAGGTATCTGCTAGGTTTATTTCATCTATGTGTTGGTTAACTTTGTTGTTTCATTGTTGATTTTCTGTCTGGTTGATCTGCCCATTGCTGAAAGTGGGGTATTCTTGCAAGCTAACTTTTCTACACTCAGTTTAGAATCAACATTCTAATTTTGTAAAAGAAAAAAATATTAAAATTTTAACAGCATCTCATTTCTTGTGTAAATTCATTTAGGAAAGAATTGACATATTTAAGTTTGATTCTTTATCTCCCAAAATAGAGCTTATACCTTTTTATTTATTCAAATTTCCTTTGTGTCCTTCAGCATTTATTTAATTTTTATAGAAATATTGCATGCATTTTAAGGTCTATTAATTTGCTCTCTCCGTCTGTCCTTCCTTGTTTCTCTCCTTTCTTCTCTCCTCTGTCCAATCTCCCCTTAGTTTTCCTTCCTTTCCTCACTGCCACCCTCATTATCTTTCCTTCTTTATTTTTCCCTATTGTAAATAAGATCTTTTCTTTTAGTATATTTTCTAATGGGTGATTTTTGAAATGAAAGTTATTGACTTTTAAGATTCACATAATTTAGATGAAAATATACTAATAAATTTATTAATAGATGTCTATTTTAAAGAATTATAAAAATTTGAATGTTCATATACCTTGCTATAGGCTTCAGAAATATAACACACTGGTGCTTTTGAAGCCTCTTCTATATTCTTCCAAAATGTTTCTACTGTATTTTTGTGTTTTACTTATTTAGTTAAAATACTTAATATATTATGGACATTAATATAGTTCTGATATACAAGTTACAAATATTTCTAGTAGCTTCTTTGAATTTCATATTTTTTGTTTTTACCTTTGTTTATGTAGATATTATCCTACATTTATTTTTAATTTTGTGATTTAATTTTGTAAATTTAAAATTTTTAAATTTGCATTTCACATTTACCTTGCTTAATTTATATAGAATTAATTTTTGTGTAGAGTGTCAAGAAGGGATCTATGTGTGTACTTATGTGCTTTCCCAAGCACCTTTATTAAACAGGCCATCACTTTATGATCTGATACTCACTACTAGTTCTGATGCATTTTTAAGTATGTATGTGAGTGGATCTGCTCCTAGGTCTTCTTCCTATTCCCCAGTTCTGTTTTTCCTTCCTTGAATGAGTAACATGGTATCTAAAACTCTTTAGCTTTATTATAAATCTTTTTTAAAAGACTGATTTATTTATTTGAAAGGCAGAGTTACATAGAGAAAGAAAAAAGAAATAGAAATCTTACATCTCTTGGTTCACTTCCTAAATGGCTGCAATGGTCAGGGCTGGGCCAGGCAAATGAGGAGTCAGGAGTTTCATCCAGGTATCCTACATGGATATAGGAATCAAGGCACTTGGACTATCTTCTGCAGCTTTCTTCTGTGCATTAGCAGGGAACTGGATTCGAAGTGGAGCAACTGAGACTAGTACTGGTGCCCATATGGAATGCTGGCATTGCAGGCAATGATTAAACTGCTGTGCCACAATGACAGTCTATACAATAAATCTTTATTTTTGCTGGTTATAGTTTTGTCAAATTTAACTCTCAAGTCACAACTCATCAACTTTTTTTGTTGATGCTATTCTATATTTTAGAGTTGAATACTAAAGCAAAGTCTAATTCCTGACTTTTATTTAACTGATAGGTGACTTCTTTTCCTAAGTATTCAAAGAATTGTTTAATTCTGAAATTCAATAACTTTATCAAAAATGTGTTATATTCCCCATAAACTATTTCTTGAAATATATTATACTATATAAGTATGTTTAATGAATTTTTTATTTCTTAAATGAATTTTTCCTTTTATAATTAATTTCTCTTCTTCAGGGATATAATTTAAATCTATTTTCACCCATCTTTTGTATCATTGCTCTCACATTTTTAGCACCCTTCCTTGCTGGTTTACATTTCACTTTGCATGCATTCTTCAGCTCTATATTCTTTGTCCCTTAAAGGGTTGTCAAAAAAACCTGTTTTCAGCCGGCGCCATGGCTCAACAGGCTAATCCTCCGCCTTGCGGCGCCGGCACACCGGGTTCTAGTCCCGGTCGGGGCACCGGATTCTGTCCCGGTTGCCCCTCTTCCAGGCCAGCCCTCTGCTGTGGCCCAGGAGTGCAGTGGAGGATGGCCCAGGTGCTTGGGCCCTGCACCCCATGGGGAGACCAGGAGAAGCACCTGGCTCCTGGCTCCTGCCATCGGATGAGCGCGGTGCGCCGGCCGCAGCGCGCCAGCCGCGGCGGCCATTGGAGGGTGAACCAACGGCAAAAGGAAGACCTTTCTCTCTGTCTCTCTCTCTCACTGTCCACTCTGCCTGTCAAAAAAAAAAAATTAAAACAAAACAAAAAAAAAACCTGTTTTCGCTTTTGCTGATTACTATGTTGTTTTCTTTTTCTGTGATGGTTTTGTAGTTTTTCTTCCATTTTTCTTCTAACTTTGAAGTGCCAATTTTTTAACGTATTCCTTATAAATAGCATTATAGGCAATGCTATTTCTTGTATAATAATGCTGTGGCATTGTGGGTAAAGCTGCCACCTGTGGTGCCACCATCTCATATGGATGTCAGTTTGAGTCCTAGCTGCTCCACTTCCAATCCAGCTCCCTGCTGATATGCTTAGGAAAGCAGCAGAAGATGGCCCAACTCCTTGGTCCTCTGCACCCAAGTAAAACCTAGAGGAAGCTCCTGGCTTTGGATTGGCCCAGGTCCAGCAGTTGGAGCACTTTAGAGAGTGAAACAGTGGATGGAAGAGCTCTCTGTCTCTCCCTCTCTCTCTGAAACTCTGCCTTTCAAATAAATAGTCATAAAAATTACTTATGTTCAGATCTTGAAAATGTTACATGCAGAAATTTAGTTATGGAAAGTGATAGGGCAGAATTCAGGATAGTAGGAATGTTTTTCTGGTTTGAAATAAAGTTCTTAAGACACAGGGTTTTTCTTGGATGTGTGGGCATATGTTTCTTTACTTGGATTAACATAGAAAAAGAGCTCTGATGCCAATCATAATTCAACCTGTCCCCTCTTCTGACTGAGTCACTCCCTGCAAATATTTCCTCATTCTTTCTCCCCCTGTTATCACATGGTGTCAGACAGGGAAGGAAAGATTCCACTACCAAGTTGCAAGTTCCAAAATAAGACATTATTTATTTTAATCTTCCCAGTGAACATCTAGTGGGAACATACTACTTGGTCAGTTTGTGCAAGATCAAAAAGTTTTGTTGTCTTCCCTCAGTGTCTTTTTGGACTTAACCCACCTCAGTTTTTATTTGACAAAACTTTATTGGATTTGGTAACTCTCATCTGTTGTAGTTTATGACTATAGATGTCCACATTTCATTGACGATGCTGTTTGAATGTATTTTTAGACTACAGTTATTCTTTGCATAGTAATTTTTAAGTGGGGGAAGGGAATGATGAGCAATAGTATGTCACTTTCTTAAATTTCAAAATCCATCCTCTGGAACATACTTTGTATAATGTAATCACACAGCAATAATCACTGAGTACTACAAAAATAGGACTCTTCCCAAGTCACATGTGACTCTATTCATTATAGATATTACCATGAAAGGGGCCATCCATCAATATTTTAAAAAATCATATTTTTAAGGAAAATTTTCATTTGCTGTCCTACTCTGAAAATTCCAAAACAAATTAGGAAGTGAGAATATAATTTTATTTACCTATTAAAATAAGTGCTCCTCTCTTCAGGTATGTTCGAGAGCTCCCCAGGAATCCTAAGGTATCAGATATCAAATCTGTAATGTAGCTCTCATGGGAAATAATCTGAGAATAAAAAAGAAAAACACATTGTGTCAACTGTCGAGAAAGCCAGTTTGCTGTCTCTGGAAGGGCTTCAGGAGAGAAGAACTTGGTTCTCTATACCATCTTGGAGAGAATTTGACATTTGGGGATTTTCATGTGTAGGCTCTACGCTTTGGCTGGCAGGTACTATTCTCCTTATGACTTGAATCCCAAACCAAATATTTTATCTTCAACCATTGCTTAGTCTTTGTCCACCTACACTGTTTCTGTAATGCTTGTGGGTTTTCATGGCACCAGCTATGAAACAGTAGCCAAATAATATCCCTTTTGGTGATCTGGAGTGTTCTTCCTACCTTTATAAACATCCATAGCTCAAAGGAGATTAATTGAAGGAACAAGAAAAGATCATTAACGTTTGGAAAGATCAAGTGGAAAAATCTAAGTTTTCCCATGTAAAGCTTTAGCTGTAGTCAGTTACATCATTTCCTCACATTCTTTCTCTAAGATCCACCTTTCCCATTCAGGCTTTTTAACACTTCATGGCCTTTAAAATTTGTCTGTAACTTTTATGGTGATAAAAATAGGAACACTTACAAGATTGTTACAGATGTTGAGCACCACCATCTCAAAATTGAAATTTTTATCCTTTTGGAAATAGGAAGTTGACCACTTTAATTGTGAGGCACATATTTCCAATGTGTATTTACATGCCTTTGAGACAGAAAAAGGTCAGTGAGGATTTTTTTCATCAGCTGGTCTATAACACATTGTGATTTTCTGCAAAATTAAGAAAAAAATACCAAAAGGACTTACCTTAACTACTCTTATCTCTACATCCTCCAAGAACAGGATAAGGGGCACCAAGGCTCCGAGGACCACAGGGCTCAGCATCCACATGTACTGACTCATATCCCTGAGTAATTCGCCGAAATGCCGAATGGCCATGCTCCGAATACCTCCATTGCTCTGAAATGTGCACCCAGAAAAAGTGAAAGGTCTCATTTGAGGGTATTAGGGCTTCTTTCTTTCCTTAGTGATATATATTGAAATTATTCTCATTTTTTAAAAATGGTTTATCTTGGGACCAGTGCCGTGGCTCACTTGGTTAACCCTCCGCCTGCGGCGCCGGCATCCCATATGGGCGCCGGGTTCTAGTCCTGGTTGCTCCTCTTCCAGTCCAGCTCTCTGCTGTGGCCTAGGAAGGCAGTGTAGGATGGCCCAAGTGCTTGGGCCTCCGTTCCCGCATGGGAGACCAGGAGGAAGCACCTGGCTCCTGGCTTCGGATGGTTGTAGTTCTGGCCGTAGGGGCCATTTGGGGGGTGAACCAACAGAAGGAAGACCTTTCTCTCTGTCTCGCTCTCTCACTGTCTAACTCTATCTGTCCAAAAAAAAAAAAAAATGATTTACCTTATGTTTAAGCAGTCAACACTTCATTTTGTTTGAGTTTTTTAAAAAAATTCTTTATTTGACAGAGGCAGGTGGACACAGGAAAGGAGGCGGTGGAGAAAGAATGAGAAAGACAGAGAGAGAGAGAGAGAGAGAGAGAGAGAGAGAGAATCCATGCTGCCATCTACTGGCTCACTGTCCGAATGCCTGAAATGGTTGGAACTGGGCCCTGCTGAAGCTGGGAACCGGAACCCGGAAGACATTGTGGTAAGTGAAATCAGCAAGATGCAGAAAGACAAATTCTGCATGATCTTGAAGTAGGCAGGCACACAGGTTAAAACTGATTAGGTTTGTGAGCTGGAAGAGCACGCCTTCGCCACGCCCCTGTGCGACCTCCTCCCCTTACCTGGCCACACCTGGGTGCCCACCAGCCAATCAGGTTAATTAACCACTCCCCTCGGGAAGTGGGTTAAAAGCCTGGGCTGCAGTGTGTCCTGGCCCTGCTCCTCTTTCCTGGCCTCTTGCCAGGAGGAGGTTTGCTGCAGCCCTGCGCCTCCAGGGCGCGTGGGCTTCCTGGCCCAGATACTCCTCCTGGTGGCTGATTCCTGGTGCTTAGTATGAACCCATATTTACCTCTCTTAAATAAAGCGCTCTGCCTCTGCTTTGCTGCTGGTGATAAGTGGTGGGTAGCAGCTCCAGGCGCTGGCTGCACGCGGCTAGTGGCCTGCTCTCTGCTTAGTATGGACGCTACTCTAGTTTCCAGACTTTCCTCTCTCTCCTACCTGAACTAAACCCTCACTTTCCTAGATACCTCTTGCACTAAATAAAAGCTTAAAACGTGCCATGCTGCCTCATTTATCTGTGCCAGTATTTAGAATTCTTCTCTAAATATTAGGCAAGAACCCTTTTGGGCTTATTAATATTTGGAATTTATTAATAAGCATATGGTAAAATCCTATGGCACCCCAAATTCCGGTAGCATATGTGGCACCCCAGATAGCACTTCTGGGGAACTTTAAAGGGCCACATTTTTGGTGTAAATTTTAGGGGGTCATGTCCGATTTTAATCTCACTTAGAGTGGGTTTCAAAAAAATTGAATTTATAGAAGCAGAAAGTAGAATTGTTGTTACCAGAGCCTGGGACTGAGGAATGGGGTAAAAAATTTGGGGAGATGTTTGGTTTTTTTTTTTTTTTTTTTTTTTGGACAGGCAGAGTGGACAGTGAGAGAGAGAGACAGAGAGAAAGGTCTTCCTTTTTGCCGTTGGTTCACCCTCCAATGGCTGCCACAGCCGGTGCACCACACTGATCCAAAGGCAGGAGCCAGGTGCTTTTCCTGGTCTCCCATGGGGTGCAGGGCCCAAGCACTTGGGCCATCCTCCACTGCACTCCCGGGCCACAGCAGAGAGCTGGCCTGGAAGAGGGGCAACCAGGACAGAATCCGGCGCCCCGACCGGGACTAGAACCCGGTGTGCCGGCGCCGCAAGGCAGAGGATTAGCCTGTTGAGCCACGGCGCCAGCTAGATGTTTGTTAAAGGATACAAAGTTTCAGTTAGAAGGAGTAATTTCTAGATATTCTTACCTATAGCGCTGTAACTATCATTAAAAATATTATGTATAATAACTATGAAAACATGTTAATTTGTTTGACTACACTAATCACATCATTGTGTATATCAAAACAACATGTTGCATACCTTAAATCTATAGAATAAAAATGATCATTTCCTTCTTTAGATGTTAAGGAATTACCTACTAAAATTAAGATTGCATTAAAAATTGGTGAAAATTAAGTTTCTTTAGTTTATGCTAAATGTATAAATTGAAATAATCTGCATAAATTGCAGATAATTTTCCTAAAAATGTTTAATGAAATTGTGTTGTATTCAGAGGCCAGGTGGCTTTGCAGAGTTACTACTGAACATCAATATTAACTCTTTGGATAATGATATCCAACCAGGTTTCTAAGGGCCAACTACTGAGTTGATTGGAGACTAAAGATTCTAGAAGTGAAAAATTGAAAGTCAGAGAAAGAGACTAATTCCAAAAAATGAATCACCTTTAACTTTTAGGAAGTGTTTATCACCTCATTTTGAAAATAATTTTTATGTGCATATTCCAACTACTGTATGACCTTGACCAAATATTGACTTCTCTTTGCTACAGTTTCTTTATATGTAAGCTGGATGATAGAATTCCTTAGAAAATTTTTTAAGGTAGATTATGTAAATCCCTTACAACAGTGCCTAGTACACAGTAAATGCTAAATAAATTCTGGTCACTATTCTTATTACTATCGATATGTCTATGAAAATCGTTTTTGCTACTAAATTTCTTCTTTTCACTATTTAATAATATTTTGTTCTTCATTGAAATAATTAAGAACTTACATAAATTTTGACAAGACAATTTATTAAATAATTGTCTCTCAGTATCCATGGGGGATTGGTTTTAAGGGGACTCTGTGGTTACCATGTCTTCCGACACTCAGCCCTTATAGAAAATGGTCGAGTATTTGTCTTTAACCTATGCATTCATCTCATATATGTTAAATCATCTCAGGATTACTTGTATTATCTCATATGGTGTAAATGGTAGGCAAATAGTTGCATCCATTTGGGGAGTGAACCAGTGGAAGGAAGATTCTCTGTCACTCTGCCTTTCAAGTAAATAAATCTTTTTAAAAAATACTTTAAAAAGTATTTCACCAGAAAGTTGTGCATTTTGAAAATTGTCATTTTATATGGTAATTGTATTTCAGAAATGAGGAATGAAATAACTATATTTTTGTAAATAAGAATATTTTGTATGCCATGGGAAATCCCTGTACAATTAGCCTTGTGAGATGTGGGTTCCACAATCAAAAACATAGTTAGGTCTGTGATGGTTTTGTCTGTGTTGAACATACAGGCTGTTTTTCCTTGTTGTGTTCTCTGAGGAAGATGTCACAGTGATAGGTAGGACAATGATTTGAACCCAGACAATCCAGATACAGGGTTAACCAGTGTGTATCCAGCATGCTACAATTCCTCCTTCATCCAAGAAAACAGACTGTATTTTTAACCTCCTTTCTTATATGCAGATTCTCATGGTGTAGTTTAAAAGGAGCAATATTAACCAATCGGGTACTAGTTCTGGAATAGAAATGGTAGGTGGCAGGTGCCACCGCTCACTAGGCTAATCCTCCGCCTGCAGCGCTGGCATCCTGGGTTCTGTCCCAGTTGCTCCTTTTCCAGTCCAGCTCTCTGCTGTGGCCCAGGAGTGCAGTGGAGGATGGCCCAGGTCCTTGGGCCCTGCACCTGCATGGGAGACCAGGAGGAAGCACCTGGCTCCTGGTTTCAGATCAGCGCAGCACGCCGGCCACAATGCGATGGCCGTAGCAGCCACTTGGAAAAAAGGAAAAAAAAAAAAGGAAAAAAAAAAGCCAACGGAAAAAAAGGAAGACCTTTCTCTCTCTTTCTCTCTCACTGTCTAACTCTGCCTGTCAAAAAAAAAAAAAAAAAAAAGGTAGGTGGTTGTGTGAAAATGACCATATTCTATTGACTTATTCTGGGGTATAAAATCATTTCCTCATTTAGTCTTCAGTTGGACCACAAAACCTAAGGCTGGCGCTGTGGCGTAGTGGGTAAAGCCACCTCCTGCAGTGCCGGCATCCCATATGGGTGCCAGATCAAGTCCTGGCTACTCCATTTCCCATTTCTGGGAAAGCTGTAGAAGATGGCCCAAGTCCTTGGGTCCCTGTACCCACATGGGAAACCTGGAAGAAGACCTGGCTCCTGGCTTCAGATTGGTGCAGCTCTAGCAGTTGGGGCCAACTGGGAAGTGAGCCAGCAGAATGGAAGACCTCTCTCTTTCTCTCCCTCTGCCTCTACTTCTCTCCCTCTGTGTAACTCTTTCAAATAAATAAAAATTTAAAAAATAATCATAATAAAATAAAACCTAATGATCTTGCACATGTAACAATTCAACTCACATGATCCATCAGAGGACAGTAGCTGGAAGCAATTTGGGTACACAGCGTGGAATAGGTCATTTTGTCCAGTTTGCCTAGAAGTCTTCGGAGGGTGACCATGGCCCGAATTACAACAGTCTTGTCTTTGGAAGCGAAGGCACCCAGGATGGCTATTAATAAGCTGCAGGCACTTTCTATCTACACAGCAAAGGAGGAAAATGGTGGGATTCAGAAACAAGAAGGAGACTTGATCTGGCATTAGTGTGTACACCTCTGAGTCTGGTCAGCACACCGTGCTGTGCTAAAACCGACTCATAGGAGTCAATTGTCAAAAATGCTGTGAGCTTTCTTTTAAATAAAAGCCATTATATATAACATTAAGAATTAAATAAAAATACTCAAATGTCATTACTTCCTAGTTATTTTGCTATATTTTGCTACTACTTATGCTCTTGAATTTATTTACATGTAATGTATTTGAATGGTGAGAATATAAAATAATGGTTTGCCACTGGGTATTTCTCTTAATCTGTTTTAGGTAACATCCTTGTGAAATCTCAAAATAAGACATGGTTATAATTATACTAGAGAAAATGGCCTTATCTCCAGAGATATACTAAGCATATACAAAACATGTACCAGCACTCCCCTGGCAGGTGATCTGTTTAGACATAAGAGCTGAGTGTGGCTGCTGGGGCAATTATGGCATTCAGCTACAGAAGACAGCCAAGCAGAATGGGAGTGAAAGGAAGATACACAAAAGGAGACACCAAAGAAAACATTTTAAAGGGGGAGGGGTGGAGAAAACAAGTACAAGAAGTTTATAAACATTGTTGCAGCGCATAGCTTAAAGGAACAGGGAAAAAAGAGATAAGGATAATATTATGGCTAGAGGCCACTTGTATCTGGCCGGAACGCTGAGTTTTTACCCACAGTGTGTGTTGCTTCCACCCAGATTTCTCTCCAGTGCTTTTCTCTAATTCTCCTAGCTCTCTCGGTCACTCACTCTCCCTTCAGTTGTCAGCAGCACTGGGAAGAGTGC
Source organism: Sylvilagus floridanus (assembly GCA_949820135.1). Lineage (NCBI taxonomy): Eukaryota > Metazoa > Chordata > Mammalia > Lagomorpha > Leporidae > Sylvilagus > Sylvilagus floridanus. The sequence continues at coordinate 131,160,589 of OX463225.1, forward strand.
TGGACAAAGAAAAAATTAACTACTGCTTACTGAAAGAATATGCATTGTTAACAAATCCATTAGCTGTAGTAATTTTTATGTAAAGCAAACAGACCATACATTTTGTCATTCTAAATGAAAAATGAATATTCACTGACAGAATTTAAGCTTTCAGAAACTAATTCAATAGATAAATAATGACTACTTATTAGATTTATTAGATTAGGTTAATTTGTTAGATTTATTAAGCAAGAATGTTCATGAAGGCTAAAGAAGATAAACACATTCTGGGTGCAATAAATAACTTTCTAGAAAAACACTAAGTTGATAAAGCCACTAAGCTGGCAACACATCCATTCTATTCAACTCAGTTTCCTGAATGGTTAAATATCAGACTTTGGTATTGCTCTGATATATAGAAACTGAAAAGTCTCAGTGTTTTAGCAGTAAAAATACTGAGCAACGTCCTGCTCGCAGAGTAAGACTTTGATGGTGCTGGCATACACAACTCACGCTCACATACCTCATTGATAACTGGGGCCATGCTGGCCAGTTTCTGAAGGCTCAGTTTGCAAACTGCAGGGTTGGAATCATTGACCCAGTTTCTGAAAAGGACCAGAAATTCCTCTGGGAATGGGTCCCTGAAGAAGTTATTCAGGAGCTGAAAGAAAGAAGTTAATCTCATAAGCAAAGGACAGGTCAATCGCATTTCTGTCTGTCATAAAAACCCAAGATATTTTTAGTAAAATTAAACACAAATCACACTGGAACTCCAAATATTCACATGTATCTCTGTAAAATAAGGCTACTGAAAAATGTTTGTGGAAAATGGAATTAAAATATACATTCAAGGGTGGATGCTTCGCATAGTGGTTAAGGTGCTGATTAAGACATCCTCATTCTACACTAGAGAACCCGCACTTGATACCCAGATCCACCTCCTGATTCCAGCTTTCTGCTTGTGTGAATGCTGGGAGTCAACCCGTGACAGCTTCTGCCACCCATGTGGGAGACATTTACTTGGTCCCTGGCACCCAGTTCTGGCCCCTTGAAATTGTGGGCATTTGGGGAGTAGTCCAAGAATGGAAGCTATTTCTCCCTGTCTGTATTTCAAAGAAATAAATATATGTTTTAAAGACAAGTTTATTTGGTCTAAAATTGTTTTAAATCATTGCATGACTTTTTCATATATATATATATATATATGATTTCCACAAACTTTTTGAACATCTTTGTATACACAATTTCAACATGTTTTTGGCACCAAAATAAACTTCTAATTCCGTTTTCAAAAAATCTATGTGAAGCAAACTGGTATTTCTGTACTCATAGAAATGGAGAAAGCAAGTTGTAGTTGGCAACCAGCTGGGTAAGTTTCCTGTAGAGTATGTTTTTATTATTATTTTAAAGTTTTATTTATTGTGAGGGAGAGAGAAAGACAGGGAGAGACAGACACACAGAATTCCCATAGCCTGGCTTACTCTCTAAATGTCTGTGATTGTTGGCAGGTCTGAAGTCAGAAGCTGAGGATGTAATTCAGTACTCTGATGTATCAGAAATCCAATCATTTGAGCCATCCCTGGATGACCTAGGGTCTGTACAAGCAGGAAGCTGGAACCACAAACCAGAGTCTGCTATCAAATTCATGCACTCTGATGTGGGATGTGGGTGTCTTCAGCAACTTAACTCCACCCCAAGCTAAACACCTGCCCATGTGTGTATTTTTATTTGCTAAGAACTGATGCTTACTACAGGCTAGGCACTATGCTAATATATGAGGATATACTGATGAGTGAAAGACTCTCAACCTATAAACTGGAGTGTATGTGGTGACTGGAGAGACTGACAGTATGTAACATATATATAGTATAGTAAATAGTATATATATACTCTTACAATAGTAAATGTATAACGATGCCAATCAAATGAAAATGGTTTTTGTGATTGATACTAGGATAGAAAGCCACAAGATGCCACAAGAACATTTATAGAAGTACTGAGTTTAGATACATTAGGGTAAATGGATTTTATAAAGAAGAGTGATATTTAGGTTTGAACATGAAAGCGTAGTGGCATTAGCTAGATCAAGTGTCCAAGGAGGGTTAGCCAGGTACAAAAGCCTCGGAGTAGATGGATCAGGGTGTGTCTGGGCACCTGAATGAGGAGCACTGGAGTGAAGAAGGAAGAGAGGACAGAGGTGGTGAGGCTCCAGAGCATCCAGGGAAGGTGGCCCAGACCTGGAAACCAGCCAGGTGAGGGTTAGTAGCCAACGCCCAAAATGAGGACATGCTTATCGTGAGCCTTCACGCACCTGGCAACTGGCAGCCAAACGTGCATGCTTTTAAAACGTCAGTGTTATGAAAGCGCGCTTTCCAAGAAAGCATTTAAGATATCACTAAAATAGATGAAGTGCACAGAGAGAGGGTGACACAATGAGAGTGACAGTGAGAGGAGAGGGCAGTGAGTGACAGGAGAGGAGAGGAGAGGACACACCTCCTTTTCAAACTTCCAAGTAACTTTTATGAAAATTACATACCAGATCAAAAGATACCAACAAATGAAACATTTAAAACAAAACATTTAAAAATCACTTTTGAAAAATATGGTATAATAAAAGAAGTTTAAATGAAAAAATAAAGTCTGTAAACTCTTGGAAATTTAAAGAGCCCTCCAATTTGTGGATCAACAAACATGCAGCAGGAGTTACCACAGAAACTGAAAAACAATAAAACTGTTCTATAAGGAAATAAATATTTATACTTAGTTGGAAGTGACTGCATCACTTGGCCTAAAATAATTTACCTAAAAATAAACGCTAAAAGGAACAAAGAATTTGCTTCCTGAAATCAAGAGAAACAAGATGGCAACATAGTACTCGAAATCACATGACTTTCAATTAATTTTAACTACAGAATTCTTCCAACATTTTAAGGATATATGATCTACAAGATCTACAAATTACTCAATAGTGTAGAAAAATATTGGGCATCGCCTAATTGATTTTTAAATATACTAGAAATACTGTACCAAAACAGGAGAGAATCCAACATAATAGATAAATGCAGAATGGAGTTGCTGTTAAATATGAACATGAAAATTCTTAATGAAATGCTAACAAATCAATTTCTAAATATTCCTAGTTTATACAATATTGCAATGATGATAATTTTAATAGTAGGCCATTTGTGAATAGTGTATATCATTAAGTCGTATAAGAAAAACATCACATTGTTTAGAATTAAAATAGGCCGGCGCCGCTGCTCACTAGGCTAATCCTCCGCCTTGTGGTGCTGGCACACTGGGTTCTAGTCCTAGTCAAGGCACCGGATTCTGTCCTGGTTGCCCCTCTTCTGGCCAGCTCTCTGCTGTGGCCAGGGAGTGCAGTGGAGGATGCCCCAAGTGCTTGGGCCCTGCACCCCATGGGAGACCAGGAGAAGCACCTGGCTCCTGCCTTTGGATCAGCGTGGTGCACCGGCTGTGGCAGCCATTGGAGGGTGAACCAACAGCAAAAAGGAAGACCTTTCTCTCTGTCTCTCTCTCTCACTGTCCACTCTGCCTGTCAAAAAAAAAAATAAACAAACAATAAAAGCTTTAGAAGTAGAGAATATTGTAAATGGGTGTCTTTCATAGTGCATTAAAACTTTCGTTATAATGTTTGAAATTATCTTAAATGTTTTAAGATATTACACATAACACCTTAGGAAATACTTGCCTATTGAAACACTGTCTTCATGGAAAAATTAGACTTCATTCAGATTATTTTATAAGAAAAAAGATTTCCTTAATTTGCTTGACTCCAGTAGGAATTAGAATATGCAGCAAAATATCTATATACTAAGTAAAATGGTTCCCTGTCTTCATTTTACCATTATTTGGCTGATTCCTTCATTCTTTCCCCTTCACAACAGTCTGAAGTATCATCCTGTTACCCTCTATCTTTAGTATATCCAATTAAACATCCACGTACTTTGGGGTCACCACTGTGGCACAGTGGGTAAAGCCACCAGCTGCAGAGCTGGCAACCCATATGGGTGCCGGTTCGAGTCCTGGCTGCTCCACTTCTGATCTAGCTCTCTGCTATGGCCTGTGAAAGCAGTGGAGAATGGCCCAAATCCTTGGGCCCCTGCACCCGTGTGGGAGACCTGGAAGAGGCTGATCTGCCTTCAGATCAGTGCAGCTTTGGCCGTTGTGGCCAACTGGGGAGTGAACCAGTGGGTGGAAGACCTCTTTTTCTCTCTGCCTCTCTTTCTCTGTGTAACTCTGACTTTCAAATAAATAAATAAATTTTAAAACAAGAAAACAACCACCCATGTACTTGAACAGGCTTGCAGGAATAGATGAACTGGTACTGCAAAAGTCATTAGTGTTTGTACTGAGCCACACCTTGTAGGAGAAGATAAAAGCCAGCTCCTTAGGCAGTCTAAAGGTTCAAAACATGTCGCATAATCCAGATCTAACTGTACACCCCACCCATTCCCAACTTAAGATATTTTTCATTATCCTAATCCATCGTAAGAAAAAATATTCAGGGAGGGAGATGTGAGGCTGGAGTGGTGGTTGATTTGATAGAGAATGAAAATTAGGTTGCTCCTAGTATCCTAATAAAACTCACTTCAGTGAGGAATATTGTTGTGATGATGCTGTCTTCTGATCTTCTAGGACCTTCCACCGAGATCTTGTAGAGATAATGTAAGGTCTCTGGAAACTGTGGAAAGTTATAGTCACTGAGAGTTCTGCAAAAGAGAATGAAATACTGGATTATCTTGGAGGATGAAAAGACATTCTACATCAGCAAATGCTAATAGTGACAAAGAGAGAACCATCCTCATATCTTGTGCCTTTCAGATAAAAAAGACTCTAACATTCAATCCTCATCTAAGGCAAAGTGCACCCCCACCGTTGCAACAACACAGACCCTGGGGAATTGTGACACCTGGGTCCTTGTCACCATCTCTTTCCTTACTGTCACTTTTCTTTCTTTTGTCTCCAATTCCTAACCAAATTTCTAGCACTCACTTCAAGATGGCAGTACAGCTCATCTACTGATTTGGGACTATGCCCTTTCTTCGAATGCATAATAAAAAGGACAGTTTGGTACAACTCTGTGTTGCTTAAGAAGTGGTGAGCTATGATTAGTGAAACCATTCTCCATAACACACTTGGACTGGCCTGGATCAGATTGGTCAAGGTAGGATTGGGAAGGAGGATGTGAAAAAGTTTCTATCGGAAGACTCCAATTTGGTCTTGTCTTTCAGATCAGTGCTTCTTAAACTTTAATGTGCATGCAAATCACCTGGAAATTATGCTAATGCAGATTCTATTGAGTAGGTTTTGTGCTGCGCCTGAGATTCTAAATTTTTAACTCATAGGTGTTGCTGGGACAGCTGGTCTGTAGACCACATTTTGAGTAAGAAGATTAAAAAATACTAAGGACAAAATGAAAATTAGTGGCCACTTATAAGGTGCAATTGCACTTACATTTACAAAACAGGATGTACTCCTGAACTATATGTGCCAATGAGTTGATGTTTGCAAAGCACCAAGAGCCCATTAAGCATATTGTACTTTCTGAATCAGCCACAACTTCAAATGGTCTGGAATGTTTCCAAGGCTTTGTAACCTGATTCTTGATCGTGAAATCTGATCTCTATCATCAGAAGTTTGCTATGTACTAAAGCACTAACCAGGAAAAACAACAAAACAAACCCTTCCCAGTACAAGAAAAATGAAAACACTCTTCTGTTACTTTCCCAAAATTTATTTGGCTCATTGAGCAGAGCTTTTCATCAGCCCTTTTGAAAATGGCGCACATTTCAAACTATGATGCCTTTAAAGAAGTAATCAGCTAACATCAGAGGGAACAAAACGGACTCACTTCTAGTTCTATATACAAGTATTTGAAAGACAAACCTGTTTTGTAAAGGGAGGGCCACTGGCCATCTGCATCATCAAGAGAAAAGAGGGTAGCAAACGTCAAAATAGACCCAAATAAAAACTCCTCAAAATAACCGAAGAAGTAAAAATCAAACAGCAATTCAGATAGTCAAGAGACATTGGGAAATTGTGGTATAAACTGATTGTGTTCCATAGAGCGTAATTGAAAAAAAAAATGGACAAGGTGGGATAGAGACCAAGACTCCTTTGTAGAGGCCCCAGTTCTTACTTGGCAACGAGGTAGACCCCATGATGGTGATAGAGAGCTTGGGAAAATTGGTTCCAGCAGTTCTTTTTCTTTAGAGCTAGATCCACATTTTGTAATCCAGAACAGTTTAGCAGAACTCTCAGGGCATCTTGTGCATAGCTAAGGCCCAAAGAAAGGCAGAGTCATCACCTGACCGTGACATCACATAACTAGGTATCACCGCCCGTTTGTCCCATCTTGGACAGGACACAGATGGTGAGGAAGGGGGATGCTTCAAAGGAAGGAGCTGCTAAGTGCTCTTTGTTGACCCTGATTAGCAGAGTATAAGATAGATGTTTAAACTGAATCCAGGGTAAATCACACAACGGCTTATTGGTTTAGGTTATTTGTCAGAAATGTTTGATGTGGTCACTTGCTAAAGGTGTGGGTTTTCTTTTGTGGATGCCTTGAGTCAGTAGGTCTCATCTTGGGCTGATTTGGTATATTCCTGCTTGGAGGACAAGAGTGGATTGCCCATCTTAAAGGGACTGAATGTGTTTCAGAGCTCTGTGTGGCTTTGACACCCACACCGGATAAGGGCAAACAGCTCCCAGCTGAGTGGAGATTTCCCTGCAGGGCAGTGAATCCAACTGCATTGTATCCTCTTGGGCAAAAGAGAATTGCTAAATTCTTCTCTATGTGGACAGATGACAGTGGAATGTTTTCATAAGGCACACATCACATTCCAAACCACAGAACAACTTTACAGCTCACGAAGTATGTTTGTGCACACTGCTGCATCTTAAATGCACAGTGACCCTGAGAAGTGACTCCCAGAGAGTAAATAAATGGCATAGCTTGAATGTGTCTGCCTTGGATCCAGTGCTCCTCCGTGCTCTCTCCCTGCCTGATGTGACAGTGCCTTGCTTTGATGTGACAGTGGATGTGACAAGCATACACTGAGCTCTGTGATAGCAGCTCTTTAGTGCTACAAACACACATTCAGGGAAGGGCTAGCTAACTTCTACATACTCAAGGGTCACTTTTCTGAAGGCATTTGACTCTTCATAAGAGAGAAAACTAATGAACGCATGCACTGAACACAGGATTATAAACAATCCCACATAAGCACAAGGGAGTGGACAGTCTACAGCTGGATGCTTCTCTTATTCAATCTGAAATAACCAGCAGTGTCTCACAGGGGCCTGGCCTCTGGCATCAATCTCAGCTCAGTGCTGTAGAAGAGCTGAAGCATGAGGGCCACCAAGAGCTGCGGGAAAAACTGGGCCACTGCTTTCTTGTAAGAGCCAACAGGGAGCAAAGTGCACAGGGCCTGGCATGCCTGTAAGAGAAGGAAAACAGAGTTAAAAAAGGAGACTACCCCCCTTTAAATCCATTCTTATTGAGCAGAGTAAGTAGGGAACTCTTCAATCCGTCCTCTGGTCTCCTTGAAGGAAACCTGAAGCATGCATGTGTATGCACTCACTCCACCACAGCCATTAAGTTGATTGTGAGCCAGGCACTGTGCCAAGCATTCTCTGGCAAATAACTATTTGAAACCAAACCAAACCAAACCAAACCAAACCCTTGGCTGCCAAATCACCAGGAAGCAAGCCACTCCTCAAAGAAAGCATACACCCCAAGGTCTCCTTCATGAAGGCTCATGAGGAGTGGTCCTGCTAAGAGCCTAGGTCCTCGCTATGCTGAAACAATGCAGGGAAATGAGAGGCTTAAAGAGTAGCAGACCAGGCCACAGATGCATTACAGACTGACCACTACAGCACCCACCACATCAGGGACGTAGTCCCACACCTCACACTTGTGAAGCAATGCCAACTGATTTCTATTGTATCCTGTAAGACCTACATTTACTTCCAGGAGCGGTAATGGTGATCCTTGACTGATATACATTGACGGACACAGATGAGATTAGGTCTTCACATGCCTATAAAATTCTGTATGATCTGACCTGCGGCTCTCTCTGACATCTTCTCCCACACTGGGCCCTTGCTCAGCTCACTCAGACTCTGGCTCCTTGCATTCACTGACTACCATGTAAGCATCTGTCACCTGAGTGCCCTTGCCTTTCTCTGCCCAGAACTTGCTTTCTCGGATGCTCTGCAAGGATCAGACCCTCACCTGACTCGGGTCTCTGATTAGGAGTCTCCTCAGCTGAGAAATCTGCCCTGATCAGCTTATTTAAATATTGTCCGTCCTTTTCTCATTCCCATATTTTCTTTGAAAGGCAGAGAGACAAATGGAGAGAGATCTTTCATCCATTGGCTCATTCTCCAAGTGCCCATAATAGCCAGGACTGAGTCAGGCCAAAATTAAGGGCCCAAAAATCAGTCTGGGATTCCCACATGGGTGACAGGGACCTGAGTCCGGAAGCCATCACATACTGCCTCCCAGGGTGTGTATTAGCAGGAAGCTTGATTAGAGGAAGAGCTAGGGTACCAACTAGGCACTCTGATATGGGATATGGGCATCCCAAGCATCAAGTTAGCCCCTGCACCAAACACTCACCCCAACTTTATAATTTCTCCAACATTTAGAAGACCTAACATGTAACATGCTTATTTGCTCATTATCTGTGTTCTAATGAGGATGTAAGCACTTTCATCAGGGCATGGCACATAGTAAGCACTCATTAAATATGTGTTGGGTGAATGGATGCATGGTCGTCTGTGTGCAGGCAGGAATTTGCATGAGCAGAACATTCCAGCAATGGAGAAACATGCATGTTATTTACCGCCACAGGCATCATGTTGGTAGCATCAAGAGAGAAACGTCTCCTGTCTATTAGGTTTTCCTCCATTTCCCCAGGCTTTCCTTTCAGTATCAGCAGGATTGTCTTCAGCACGTGAGGGGCCACACTTGCCTCAGAGCCTGCCGCTTGCCACATCAGTATCAGAGTGCTGCAACAGAGGCCCCCCACCCCTTCAGTGAGGATCATGTTTATTGTTTTTCTACTTGGTACAGTGAAACAAATCAGGAAAGGGGTCTTGGTTTTACATTTCTGTGTAGCATACACATTGCAGACAAATCCAGAACACCCTGAGACTGCCATTTCCAAATGACCCTGTAAGCCTCCTATCCTCAAAAGCAGATGAGGAATTTAAATAAGATCCCGTGGAAAACACAGTGGGTGAGTCTACAGGCTCATTTCCTGCTGCTGGTGAAACGCCTGTCCAGCTCATTGCCAAATGCTGACCAACTTTCTGCACTGCCGACCCTCTCTGCTGCTCTCACTATGTGACCTTGTTTGCTCAAAAATGCTAGAAAATTTAAAAGCAGACATGAGAATATAAATTAATAGATAAAATAAACAGATAAAATGTTTATAACCTTAAACAAATAAAAACACTAATGAACTGATGAAAAATAAAAACAAATACTGAATTTGGAGGGGTGATCCTTTTGCCAAATGTCAGTGTTGATTAGTGACACAGATATGACTAGAACACTGGCTGCTTCATCTTCAACTAGCTCATTCCCCTACGGACTTGGTCACTCTTTAAGATTTTTCTTACTATTGGTTGAATTAAAAGTGCTGAATGTTTCTGTATCAACGCATTCCTGATACCTTGTCAATTCACACTGGGTTCTGAAGTCTATTGTTCAAGATTTCTGCTTTTAAGTTCTTAAAGTGCCTAATCTTCGGGAACATGGACACACCCAGCTCTGTACAACCCATTGCCAAACCCACTGCCGGCAGGGCTCATGCTTAGAGAACCACATCAGACCTCAAGAGCCCTGTCTCATCCTCTCCTTGTGTATTTCTGCTGAATGGTCAAAATGTCTATATGCTTCTCTGGTTTATCTTATTTATTTATTTTTTTGACAGGCAGAGTGGACAGTGAAAGAGAGAGACAGAGAGAAAGGTCTTCCTTTTGCCCTTGGTTCACCCTCCAATGGCCGCTGTGGCCGGCACACTGCGGCAGGTGCACCGCACTGATCCGAAGCCAGGAGCCAGGTGCTTCTCCTGGTCTCCCATGGGGTGCAGGGCCCAAGCATTTGGGTCATCCTCCACTGCACTCCCTGGCCACAGCAAAGAGCTGGCCTGGAAGAGGGGCAACCTGGACAGAATCTGGCGCCCCGACCGGGACTAGAACCGGGTGTGCTGGCGCCGCAAGGTGGAGGATTAGCCTGTTGAGCCTCGGTGCTGGCCTCTGGTTTATCTTAATTCCAGATCCTGGTCTTTTCTGTTCTCATACTCACCTCTCATCTCTCAAGACCTGCTGGTGACCTATTTTTTTTAAAGATTTATTTATTTATTTGAAATAATTATAGAGAGAGAGGGAATGACAGAGAGAGGTCTTCCATCCATTGTTTCACTCCTCAACAAGCCATAATGGCCAGGGCTGAGCCAGGCTCAAGTCAGGAGCTAGGAGCTTCCTCCAGGGCTCCCAAGAGGGAGGCAGCAGCCCAGGCACCTGGCCCATCTTCTACTTATTCTAGGCCATTAGCAGTGAGCTGGACTGAAGTGGAGCAGCTGGGACACCAACTGGCACCCATATGGGATGCCAGCATCGCAGGCAGCTGTCTCACCCGCTGTTCCACACGCTGGCCCCTAGTCTTGCTGGTGACTTCTTTTTTTTTAAATTTTATTTGACAAGCAGAGCGAACAGTGAGAGAGACAGAGAGAAAGGTCTTCCTTTACTGTTGGTTCACCCTCCAATGGCCGCTGCGGCTGGCACCCTGCGGCCAGCACACGGTGCTGATCCGAAGGCAGGAGCCAGGTGCTTCTCCTGGTCTCCCATGCCTGTGCAGGGCCCAAGCACTTGGGCCATCCTCCACTGCACTCCCGGGCCACAGCAGAGAGCTGGACAAGAAGAGGAGCGACTGGGACAAGAACCCAGTGTGCCGGCACTGCAGGTGGAGGATTAGCCTATTGAGCCGCAGCGCCGGCCCCTGGTGACTTCTTTAGTTAAATTCAGCTGGTTCTAATTATGCCTGCTTTCTGTATCTGCTCAACACTCATTATTTGTGCTGGACTCATTGGTAACTTGTGTCTTATTTCCGTGAGGGTACATTCCTTCTCCTTAAAAAAATGGGCAAGTAACAGCAGGTGCTTTGTTCCTGAATAAAAAACACTGAGTTTTATGAAGATCTTTCTAGAATGATTATGAATAGAAAAATATTATGTGACTTTAAAAGTGCCTAAATCAAGGTATTCTTTCAGTCATATCAATAAAGCTGTATACTTTGTTTAGAACTTTCATAAACATTAATTCAGACATCTTAAGCCTCTTTGGATGGAAAGGACTTTCTACTTTTCACAGATGAGGGAATTGAGCATCATGGAGATTTGCAAGGGTCATGGTTGAGATGAAATTCTGATTTACTTGTTTTCAAATTCAGAACCCAATCCATAAAATGACTTCCTAAGTTTTACAATGCTAATAGTAGAGAACATCTTTATTTCCAATGCACAAGTTCTAAGAAAGGAGTGATGTGATTTTCTAAGCTTTTTTACGTGTCTTTAGTTTCATGTTGTCCTATAAGCTTACATTAACATTTTAAAATTCTTAACTATTTTACAATTTTGAATTATGAATTTCATATTAACAGTTAAGGACAGAGAACTCCCAATTATATTCAAGTTCTTTTATTTTGTTATTTTATTTGTTATTTTACTGGCCTTTATATACTAGAAAACTCTGTATTTTTTTTTTTCTCTAGAAAAATGGGTAAATTCACAAATGAGAAGGAAAACTCATAACCACCTTGAAGAAAGGTTTGTTCCTACAGGACATGAAACCAAGCACAACTTAGAGTCTTGTATATGCAAAGAGACGTTGACCATTTCCTGGGCTCTGCTCTGTGCAGCATGCTGTATAGGGGTATGAATAACATGCTAGTATCTGGTTTTATTTGGGGTTTGGCTTGTTGTTTTCCAGCTCCTTTTGATGCACTGATAGCTCATTGATTTGGGGGCTTTATAATTTTTTGGTGTTTTTTTCTGTTTCAGAAAAAATAAACCAGGCCTGATTCTGATAGCTCAGGCCTTGGACACAAGTCTATCTCATTGAGGAGACGGTAAACAAACCTCGTGAGGGGCGGGAACAGGGAGACCTTACTTGTCAGCTGGGACTGGGTAGTCCATGAGTTGAAAGATAACCTTTTTGGGTGAAGTGCATGTCAGCAAGGTGATGACCCGCAACAAGGCTTGCTTCATATTATGAAAAGAATTCTCACACAATTGCTTATAAATTGCATTCACAATCTTAGACACCTAGAAGAGAAATTTCACAGGTTAACAGGAGGCTTCCTTCATGGTCCCCTCTAAATCAAGGAATATTTTTGCATTATTAAATTGAACAAGACAGGAACACATAAATAAGCATTGCCATAAAGTGTATTTGTGTATGTGTGAGACCATGTAATTTTGATAAGGAACAAACCTGTGCCTATATGGGTAGTGGGAAAATACACATTGTAAAAGCTGGTGTGAGATAATTTAAGTTGATGATCTTCATTTGGTTCTGTTTTTAGGAGTTAGTGATTTCACTGTAGCTATTTCTACATATTTAGTTTTCTGTTAGGTGCCTTGTCCTCTCCAGATTCTTGGTATGGCTTTACCTAACTTCCCTTTAAGTGCTTTTTTTTATTCATCATAAGACATAGGAGGACTCTATTTGGTCAAGGAGCCATCCAATGCTCTTCAGTTTTTCCTCTGGTTGTGTTTTTCCTACAGAATGTTCCTGTCTCTAATAGCATGGGGGATTTTATATATAGCATTATACCCCTTTTCTTGCCGTTTGAACTTAAGATAGCTCTCAACTAATTTCAGTCACATTGGACTGAAATGTCAGAGAGTTTAGCCCTATGTCATTATTAGGACTGATTTCTTGCACTTATAACCTACACACTTGTACAGAGATCCATGTTTAAAAGATCCTCTATGTTTGTGTAAAACTTTACCTTTGTCATCTTGACATTTTAAATAATTTTTATCATTAGGCTTGTTTTATAAAGCACAACGGAATAGGGGAGATATTTGTGATATGTAAGTCTACAGTGGTTCCTGTAGTCCCACATGTAGTGTTCACAAAACTCTATGAGCATAGAATTCCAGTGGGCCAGTGATATGGGGGAACTCACTGAAAAACAGAGTACAATATAAGCATCTTATTGAAGCCTCATCTGCTTAGACCCAAAAATTATGATAAATAAAGAAACAATAAGATATGTTCTAGGATTTGAACATGTCCCACAAAGGACACGTGTTGGAAACATTGGGATTACCCTCACGCAATCATATAGAGAAGTGGGAAATTATGAGGTAATTTGATCTTGAGGGCTGTTGTTATTGTGGAGGTGGGTTAATTATTGTGGACTAAGGACAATTTAGCCCCTTCCTTTGGCTTTCATATATTCTCTTTTGTCGTTCTTCCTAAGTTGTGAAATGACACAAAAAGAAGACCCTCCACAGTTGCAGGTCTCTCAATCTCTGACTTTCCAGCCTCCAGAACTATAAGAAATAAATTTCCATTTTTATGGCTTGCCTGATCGCAGCTGTCCTATTAGAGCAACACAAAGCAGACTGAGGCAGAAATACATAAACCCTCTCCCATTCAGTCCTTCCCTACTCATCAAGGAGCTGAAGGTTAGAGAATGTTAGAATACGTCAATGACGAAAAATGAAATTAAAATAATCAGTTTTAGTTAGTGTTTTCAGTCTTCTTGGAAGAATGAAATACTGTGAATTTATGATCTATGAAGTTATTTTGGTGATTATATAGTTAGTTAAATGCTCTTATATGTACATTTATAAATAGTTTTGCACAATATGGGTATTGAAATATGTACTAATAATTTTAAATTTTGGCTGGGTTGTTCTTTTTACTTAGAAGACATTAAATAGAAAATAAAAACCATGAAGACCTGAGAGAGAGGGGTAGGGGGCAATATGAAAAAAAGGAAAATTCTTCATAGCTTAATACAGAGAGATTCTCCATCCATTGGTTCTCTCCTTAAATGCCACCAGCAGCTGGGGTTGGGCCACGCTGAAGGTAGGAGTTGGGAAGTCCATTCAGGTCTCCCAAGTGGGTTTCAGGGACTCAAGTACTTGAAATATCAACCTGCTGTCTCTAAAGTTTCGCAAATTGGAAGCAGAGCCAGGACTCAAACCCAGGCCCTTCAGTGTGGGATAAGAATATCTCAAGCAGCTTGTACTATGTAATTTTTTTTCTATTTTTATTTTTTCCTATACTGTGCAGAATAAGCCCCATACTTCGCTTTTCACTGGGTCCCACAAATTATGTAGCGACCTTATAACAAGCTAGGTCCTTGAAAATTTTCCTTTAAGAGCTACACAGGAGATTTTAATTATAGCTGTGTGATGTTATTATTAATGTGTTTACTTTAATAATTTGAGCAAATATGGCACATAATCTGATTTAATATTTTTGGTAGTTAAATTTTCATTGAATTATTTTCTAACATTTCCTGTATTCTTGAAATATTTAATATGTCAAATAAAAAACATAGTGGAAAGCCTTAACAATACACAGTGTGAGGAAGAAGAAAGAATATTTGAACTAGAAGACAAATCTTTGTAAATTTCTCAGTAAGACCAAAAAAAAAAGAGAGAAGAAATTAGAAAAAATTAAAATAAGTGTTGAAGATTTATGGAATACTATCAAAGAGCTCAAAGAAGGGGCTTAGGAGTTCCTGAGATGTGGAAATAGAGAATGTATTAGAAGGCTATTCAATGAAATAATTACATCTTTCCTAATTTGGAGAAAGAAAGGCATGTCCAAGCACACAAACCATAAGAGCTCCTAACAGACCAAAGAAGATCTTTACCATGACACTTTGTACTCAAATTTTCAACAGTAAAACATAAAGGAAAGAATCTAAAATGTGCAAAAGAGAAATGCCAGATTACTTTCAGAGGACCCCCAATTAGACTCACAGCTGACTTCTCATCTGAAACCCTACATGCTAGAACAAAATGGAGAGACATAGTCTGAATCTTAAAAAACAAACAAACAAACAAACAAAAAACTATCAACCCAGAATACTGCACCCTAAAAGGCTCTCATTTATGAATGAAGGTGAAATAAAGACCTTCCAAAACAAACAATTTCAGAGAATCAGTAACCACACATCCAGCCCTAAAAATGATGCATAAGGACTGATACACATGGAAACACAGAAAGATAGTCATCATTATAAAAGAATGTGAAGGCAGAAAATCTCCCAGTAAAAGGACAAAGAAAATCCAAGCCAACAACAGGAATATTACAGAAAAATGGCAGGGCTATGTCATTACTTATCATAGTAACCTTGAAAGTTAATGGCCTATATTCTCCAATTCAAATATACAGGCTGGCTGAATGGATTAAAAATGAGAACTATCTATTTGCTGACTACAAGAAATGAATCTTATCAACAAAGATACATGCAGACTGAAAGTGAAAGGATGGAAAAAATATTCCATGCTAAAGTAAAGTAAAAATGAGCAGGTGTAGCTATCATAATATTAGACAAAATAGACATTAACACAAAACTGGTAAAGAGATAAAGAAGGATGTTATATAACGATTAAGGGATTGATTTAACAGGAAGATATGACTACAATAAATGTATATACACCCAGTGTCAGGGTGCCTGGCTATTTAAAACAAATTTTAATGTATTTAAAGCGAGACATAGATTCCAATACAATAGTAATGGACTACTTCAACACCCCACTTTCATTAATTAACAGATCAACTAGACAGATAATTCACAGAGAAGTAGAGTTATCTATAATCTGGATCAAATGGACGTACCTGATATCTACAAAATTTTCATCCCAGAGTTGCAGAATATAGATTCTTTTCATCAGTGCATGATCTCTAGGACAGAATA
Source organism: Sylvilagus floridanus (assembly GCA_949820135.1). Lineage (NCBI taxonomy): Eukaryota > Metazoa > Chordata > Mammalia > Lagomorpha > Leporidae > Sylvilagus > Sylvilagus floridanus. The sequence goes on from OX463225.1 coordinate 131,176,553, forward strand.
TATGTTAGGCCATAAACAAGTCTATTCAAATTAAAAAAATTGAAATCATACCATGCATCTTTTCTGGAAAAAAAAAGAATGAAGCTGGAAATTAAAAGTTAAAGAATCTCAACTAGAACATATGCAAACACATGGAGACTGAACAACATGCTCCTGAATGAACAGTGGGTCATAGAAGGAATAAAAATGGAAACTAAAAAGTTTCTGGAAACGAATGAAGGTAACAACACAACATATCAAAACATGGGATGCAGCAAAAGCAATGTTAAGAGGGATGCGTGTACAAATTAGTGTCTACACCAAAAAATTATAAAGCCACCAAATCGATGAGCTATCAGTGCATCAAAAGGAGCTAGAAAACAACAAACCAAACCCCAAATTAGTAGAAGAAAATAAATAATTAAAATTAGAGAAGAAATAAATAAAATTGAAACAAAAAATACAAAAGATCAATGAAATGAAAAATTTATTTTTTAAAAAAAATGAAATTGATAGATCATTGGGAAAATCTACCAAAAAAGAGTGAGAAGACCAAAATTAGTAGAATCAGAGATGAAAAAGGAAATGTAGCAACAAATACCCCAGAAATAAAAAGAATCATCAGGAATTACTACAAATACTATATGTCAACAAATTGGAAATTCAAGAAGAAATGAAAAAATTCCTGGACACATACCATCTACAAAAAAAAAAAGTAAGTCATGAAGACATAGAAAACCCAAACAGACAATTAACTAAGATGGAAGTTGAATGAGTAATAAAGATCTTCCCAACAAAGAAAGCCAAGGACCAAATGGCTTCATTGATGAATTCTACCAGACTTTCAAAGATGAAGTAATTCCAATTCTACTCAAGCTATTAAAAACAATTTAAAGGGAGGGATTCCTCTCAAACTCCTTTTATGAGGCCAGCATAACCTTAATTCCTATACGAGAAAAAGATACAACAGAGAAAGAGAACTACAGACCCATATACCTTATGAACATAGATGTAAAAATCCTCAACAAAATGCTAGCTAATTGAATCCAACAACAGAACTTCTAAGACCGATTGCATTCACAATAGCGACAGAAAATTAAATACCTTGGAATAAATTTAGCAAAGAAGGTGAAAGATCTCTATGATGAAAATTTAAAAAAACATTAAAGAAAGAAATAGCAGAAGACATTGAAAGTGGAAAAATCTCCCACCCAGGAGACAGCGCCTTGAGACATCACTCTATGCCAGCAGAGAGTACCTTGTCGCCCCATGTCAGCAGGAAGTAGCTGTAAAGACAGATCATTGTCTCTCTACCCCTCCTGGACTTTTGGGGCTAATGTAATCCCATAAAACTCTTGCTTTATAAAAAACAGAAGTGGGAAATGTTAGTAAAATGGTGCAGTCTTATCTATGGCACCATCTATGCCCTAGACACCATCCTAGGCTCTAGCCTGGCCACCTTTGCTGGAAGCTAGGTGATCACATGGCCCAGCCACTGGTGTATGTGCCACCCCATCCTAATGTGATTTGCTGCTTTTACTTCCTTGCCTGCCCCCTGGAAAGGTTTTAAGAGGACCTGTTCTTGAACATGTGGCTCTCTCTCGATCTCTTTTTCTGTCTCTCCATCTCTCTCTTTCTCTCTCTTGATCTCTCTCTCTTATGTTCTCCTTTTCCCTCTTTTCCTTTTTCGCCCCTTCCCTCTGGGTTTCCCTACCAATAAACCCTTTCCCTTACAAAAAAAAAAAAAAAAAAAAGAAAAAAACTTCCATGTTTGTAGATTGCAAAATTAATATAATCAAAATGTGCATTCTACCAAAAGCAATTTACAGATTTAATGCAAGCCCTATTAAAATACCAAGAAAATTCTTCTCAGATCTAGAAAAAACAATGATACCATTCATAAGGAAACACAACAGACCCCAGATCTTATACAAAAAAAAAAAAAAAGCTATAGGTATCACTACTAGATTTCAAGGCATACTACATTTCAATTATAATCAAGCAGACTGGTACTGGTACAAAAGTAGACATGTAGACCAATATAACAAAATAAAAGCTCCAGAAATTATTCACTCATCCACAGCCAATTAACTTTTGTTTAAAGATTTATTATTTATTTGAAAGAGTTACACAGAGAGGAGAGGCAGAGAGAGAGAGAGAGAGGTCTTCCATCCAATGGCTCACTCCCCAACTGGCCACAATGGCCGGAGCTGTGCTGATCTGAAGCCAGGAGCTAGGAGCTTCTTCCAGGTCTCCCATGTGGGTACAGGGTCCCAGGACTTCGGCCATCTTCTACTGCTTTCCCAGGCCATAGCAGAGAGCTGGATCAGAAGAGGAGCTGCCAGGACTAGAACCAATACCCATATGGGATGCCAGTGTTTCAGGCCAAGGCTTTAACCTGCTGCACCACAGCACCAGCCCCATCCACCAATTAACTTTTGAAAGCAGCTAAAATCAATCTCTGAAGCAAGGACTATCTCTTCAACAAATGGTGCTGGGAAAACTGATCTCCGCATGAAGAAATGTGAAACAAGACCTCTACCTTACATTTACATTAAAAAATCATCTCAAAATGGATCACGGACCTAAATCTGTGACTTGATATTATCAAATTACTAGAGGAGAACTTTGAGGAAACTGCAAACATTGGAATAGACAAACACCTCAGAGGCACAAGTAATGAAATCTAAAATGGACAGAGAGGGTTACATCAAGCCGAGAGGCTTCTGCACTGCAAAAGAAACACTAAACAATGTGAAGAGTTAACTGACAGAATGGGAGAAAATATTTGCAAGCTATGCAACTGGTAAGGGATTAATATTCAGAATCTATAAAGAGCTCAAGAAACTCAAAAAACAACAAAAACAATCCAGTGAAGAAGTGGGCAAAATACTTGAAGAGGCATTTTTCAAAAGAGGAAGTTCAAATGGACAATAGACACATAAAAAATGCTCATGATCACTAGCCACCCGGGAAACACAAATCAAAACCACAATGAGGTTTTACCTCATCCCATTAGGATGGCTCCCATAACATAATCAAAAGACAATACATGCTGATGAGAATGTGTGAAAGCAGGTACACTAATCCCCTATGGGTGGGAATATAAACTAGTACAGCCACTGTGGAAGACAATATGGAAATATTTCAGAAAGCTGAAAATAGATCTACCATAGGACCCAACAATCCCACCCCTGGGAATTGATCCAAAGATAATGAGATTTGCTTATGCAAGTGTCATCTGTACCCTCATGTTTATTGCAGCTTAATTCACAATAGCTAAGATACGGAATCAACCAAGATGTCCATCGACTGAAGACTGGATAAAAAATTATGGTATGCATACACTATGGAATACTACTCAACTGTAAAAGAATGAATTCGGTGTTTTGCAACAGAATGGATGCAGCTGGAAACCATTATACTTAGTGAAATAAGTCAGTCCCAAAAGGACAAATAATCATTTTTTCCTGATCTGTAGTAACTAACAGAGTACCAAAAATGTAAATTATAGGAGTAAAATTGACATTTTGAGCTTCGATGGTTGTTTACATCCCTTGTCTCTATGTTGCAGAATGATGTTTTTTCAGCATACTATTTGTTGAACTCTTTAGTTAGTGTCGGGTTAATCTTTTAAGTATGAAGTTAATTGATATTAGATCATTTTAAAAATTAAGAGAGGGAACAGGAGAGGAATAAGGAAGAAGTGTGGTAGTGATGGTGGGAGGGAGGGTAAAGTGGGAATTATCACTATGTTCCTAAATCTATGTACATAAAATACATGAAATTTATATATCAGAAATAAAATTTAAAAATATAAAAGGCAAAAAATTAAATAAAATAGAGGATGGCACTGTGGCATAGCAGGTAAAGCACTGCCTGTAGTGCCGGCATCCCACATGGGTGCCCGTTCAAGTCTTGGCTGCTCCATTTCCAATCCAGCTCTCTGCTATAGCCTGGGAATGCAGTAGAGGATGGCCCAAGTGCTTGAGCCCCTGTACCTCAGTGGGAGACCCAGAAGAAGCTCCTGGATCCTGGTTTAGGATTGGCGCAACTCCGGCTGTTGCAGCCAATTGGGGAATGAACCAGCGAATGGAAGACTCTCTCTCTCTCTCTCTCTCTCTCTCTCTCTCTCTCTCTCTGTCTCTACCTCTGCCTCTTGGCAACTCTGAGTTTCAAATAAATAAATCTTGAAAAAATTAAACAAAATAGCCTCATTTTATTAAAATGGTATAATACACAATGACGAGCCGGCGCCGTGGCTCAACAGGCTAATCCTCCGCCTTGCAGCGCCGGCACACCGGGTTCTAGTCCCGGTCGGGGCACCGGATTCTGTCCCGGTTGCCCCTCTTCCAGGCCAGCCCTCTGCTGTGGCCCAGGAGTGCAGTGGAGGATGGCCCAGGTGCTTGGGCCCTGCACCCCATGGGGAGACCAGGAAAAGCACCTGGCTCCTGGCTCCTGCCATCGGATGAGCGCGGTGCGCCGGCCGTGGCGGCCATTGGAGGGTGAACCAACGTCAAAAGGAAGACCTTTCTCTCTCTCTCACTGTCCACTCTGCCTGTAAAAAAAAAAAAAAAAAAAAAATACACAATGACATGAATTAAGTATGAAAAGAAGTAGACACACAACAAAGGCAAAAGTTTAACTTTCAAGAGTAAAGTCTGTCAATCAGCGTCTTACCATGGTGACCTTCTGTGCATAATTTTCCAGTGTCAGGTTCAGGATGGATGCCGCCTCTGATGCAATTTTGTAGTCAGGTTCAGACAATTTCTTCAGGAGACTCCACACGAAGTCAGTCAGCAAAGAGGGCAGTAAGGTTTGCCCCACATTCTGCAATCACAAGCAAGGTGGTGACCTCAGGCCTCACCTACTCCGACACAAGGATATCCAAACTCAGACATCATGGGGGATGCTCAAAGGCTGGTCAGCGCCACAGGACTCCCATGGGCTCAGGGAAGCTTTGCCACCATGAGCTCATTTCTTCATTAAAATTATTTAAAAACTCACTCTGAACACTGAATTGTGATTACTAGGGGCTGAGGAGGGGGAAGGGTAGAGAAATTTGGATAATGGGTATCAATCAGAATTAAATCAAAAGACTGAATTCCTAGTGTTACACAAATAATGGGGAGACTGTACTTCACAATAAACTAGCATATGTTGTATAAGCAAATAGAAAAAATAAGCCCAAAGTCTACAATCATAAAGTAAGGTCAAAGAAGTGGAAATATTGACTACCTGGTTTTGATCAGTACATGTTGTATACATGTATTAAAAATGTCACATCACAGACCAAAAATCTATGATGATTATTAATAATTTTTTAAAAAATATATTAAATATATTTTATAAATGTTGGTATAAAGATGACAGAATCATATTTAATTGTTCCTTCTAATTTTAGAACATTTCAACTGTTCAAATATTGTGAACTTCTTCAGCTTTGGAAATGAATTGGCTCAGATCAGAAATGAGCATGGGGCTGGCGCTGTGGCGCAGCTGATTAAAGCCCTGGCCTGAAGTGCCAGCATCCCATTTGGGCGCCGGGTCTAGTCCCCGCTGCTCCTCTTCCAATCCAGCTCTCTGCTATGGCCTGGGATAGCAGTGGAAGATGGCCCAAGTCTTTGGGTCCCTGCACCCACGTCAGAGACTCAGAAGACCCAAAAGACCCAGGAGCTCCTGACTCCTGACTTCTGATCGGCTCAGCTCTGGTTGTTGCAGCCATCTGGGGAGTGAACCATCGGATGGAAGACCCCTCTCTCTCTCTCTGTCTCTACCTCTCTCTGTAACTCTGTATTTCAAATAAATAAAATAAATCTTAAAAAAAGGAAAAGAAACAAGCATGAGCAGTGGAAGACACAGAAGGGGATGAGGTGAATACAGCATGTGCTTTTTGATTTCCCAGGAAGGGATCAAGAGTCAGGAAGAGAGAAAAGCTCCATATGCCTACAACTGAGGGTCAAGAACTGCAGCACAAACAATCCAGTTTTAAAGTTAGAGGGATATCTGAGGACCATAATTGAACAAAATCACATTATTATGAATCTCTCAGTTAAGAAAGATGAATAGGCCACATTTTTCCTTTTGTCCTATAGGGGAAAAAGCTATTCTTTTAAGTACAGATGGTCCCCAGTCTCATCAATAAGATTTTAAAGGATGGTAATCTTGGAAAGCCAGGGAAGAAAACTAAAGGAGGGGAACCATGTTCTGGTGAGGCAGACTGCTATCATACATTTCTCTACTTTAAGTTAGATTGAAGATACTGAATTTTAAATGAATCTTTGGAAGATGGGATATTCTCTTTTCACTGTACATGCAATATAATTTTTACTTTAATATTTAACTAAAAGTTGCAGAAGTAGTTTCAAGTGGAACTGAAATAATATGGTTTATTCTATAAAATATCACCTACACATAACTCTCCAGGGGTACACACCAATCATATAAGGTCAGCTGCATTCTCTAAAGATCACTTTTAGCTTCTGCTTCTTACTACAATGCTACACTTTTACATGCTCTTGATGCTACTCATTTTAATGACTTACATAACACTCATACATTTACTTGAGTTGAAGCAACTCTTGTCACAAATAGGTATATTATTTTGACTTATTCCATTCATATAAAATCCCATGATTGAAATTACAAATCAAATAGAGTGGAGAGTGGATGCATGGAGGATTTACTAGTAAACCTACATAGATGTCTGTGGCCAACTTCATACTCAACCAGGCATTTGATTTTTGAGAAGTGAGGAAGAAAATCTCTTGATTTTGGAAAAATGTACCTCCATGCTCCATATGGATGCATATTTAGGACTTCTATGCAGGCGTTTTTTTAACAATATCATGTTAAATGCATTCTCCAACATGTTCTCAATCTCACAGGATTCTAATGACCTTAGTCTTGGATGAAGGCACTCTTTCCTATGTCTTGTTTTAGGGAGAACAGGAGCATTCTCACTCAGGAGGTGAGCTGGCCTGCAGGGCTGCATCAGAAATTTTGCTGAGCTCTTGACTTGATGTGTGTGCTGGAACGTCTTCTGCTACCCTATGCTAGCAGGCCACATTTTCTGGCTGGTTTCTCATGCCTATTCATTGGCCTACTTACTTTTAGGAAGGTTAGGTTGGATACAGAGCGTCATGTTTCTCCCAGGGACTGGACAGTGTGAAAGCTATTCCCTTGGCATTGAGTTCATCATGTAAACTTTTCTTTTTTAAGTTTAATAGTTCTTTCAAACAAAATCTAAGCCACAATGTCATGAGCCTGTTTCTGGAATAAATTATGATAGTATTGAAAAGTTTATTAATTGATGACTGCTTATTTTTCTAAATTATCACAAATTCCCCATTCTTCATGAACTCTTTGTTAAGCAAACAAGAAATATAACTAAGAAACAGCTACATTATTTGTATTTTATGAGGATTAAATAAAAATAAGTTACTATATTTGGGAATACTAGGAATAATTCTTATTAATATAGATGGAAATCAGATGCACTACATATGATTTTCACTTGTCTGAATTTTTAAAAAGGGAGAATTATTAAAATTTAAAGTTTGTGGAAATAAAGTGCCATTAAGAGGAACAACAAATACAAAACAAAGAACATGTGATAAAGAAGAGGTTAAGACACCTGAGCAATTTTAGTTTTGTTTCGTTGCAAGACCTTGGGTAGAAAATCTACATCAGGAGAAGACTCCAGGAGGCAGCAGCTTCCACGCTCAGCCCACGTTGTTGGCTTATTTTTTTCAAGATCCGCTGCAAAAAGGAAACGGTTTTTATTTGATCAGTTTGTTCTATGACATTGTCATTTTTTGTCTATTGTGATAATCTGAAATTTTCTGAATATTAGTGTCTGGATATTTAAGTCTCTGCTCGTGGTTTAGTCCCATACAATATTATGATGACGCTGACTCAGAATTAATAAGATCCTAATGAAAGATCTTGGAATCATGAATAGGGGCTAGCATTATGGCACAGTGAGGTAAGTCACTGCCTAAAGCACTAGCACCCCATATGGACACCCATTCGAGTTCTAGCTGCTACACCTCCAATTCAACTCCCTGGTAATAGCTTGGGAAAATCAGCAGAGGGCGGCCCAAGTGCTTGGGCCCCTGCTACACAGGTGGGAGACTGGATGAAGCTCTTTGTTCCTGACTTTGGCCTGGCCCAGCCTTATTTATTTGCAGCCATTCTGGGGATGAACCAGCAGATGGAAGATCTCTCTCTCTCTCTCTCTCTCTCTCTCTCTCTCTCTCTCTCTCTCTCTCTCTTCTCTCTCTTTATCTTTCTGTCTTTATCTCCCTATATCTATCTCTATCTCTGTGTCTCTCCTTTTCTGTCTGTAACTCTGCATTTCAAATAAATAAATAATCTTTTAAAAAATATGAATGAAAGACATAATTAATTCAGGTAGACTGATGAGATATCAACTGTATTTAGGCTTTCAAATGAATTGAGCAGTGCATTGGAAATGTGATTTTTAAGTTGGAGTATCTGTTAGTGAAAGAGAAGGTGAAGCATATTGAAAAGAGCTGTGTAGTGGTATTTCACTAAAAACAGAAACTCTCAGTAAAAATTGCAGCTTCAGAAATCTTTAATTCCAGATAAGTGCTTTTTAGAGGTGAATTTAAAAAATAAACAGTTTTATTTGAGAGGCAAGGGGACAGAGATGGAGACACAGAGGGATTTATTCCTTCTGTCACTTGGTTCTCCAAATGCCTGCAATGGTTTGGACTGATGGGCACTGCCAAAGCTGGGAGACAGTAATCCAGTCTAGGTCTCCCAAGTGAGTAACAGAAACTCAACCACTTGGGCGTTATCTCTCAGGGTCTGCTGTAGTAGAAAGATGGAATTAGGAGTTGGAGCCAGAATTCAAACCCCGGGTGCTCCAATGCGGGATTCAAGCATCTTAAGTGCTAGGGTAAATGCCTACCCACTCCATGAGGTGGATTTTGAATGACTTTATTTGTTTTTAATAGTTTCATAGAGATATAATTGATATATTCCATATTTAAAATATAAATTTTTGTGTATGTACAAAGCAGCTACCAAAAACTCATTGATAATTCATAGTATTGAAAAACTTCACTTCAAACCTTTTGTACCAAACATAAACTTACCTTTTAATTCCATTTCCCTTGAATATTGTGTAGGTACTCCTATGTACTTATGAAAACATTACTAGCTAAAAAATTAATGTATCCATTGGCCTCCAAACATTTCCCCATACCTGCTCCCTGTACCCACCTCCTGATTCCATAGTTACCACTGATCTACTTTATGTTAAATTACTATTCCCCAACTATACATAAGTGGAGTCAGACTTTTTGTTTGGCTTCATTCACTCAGCAGAATTGTGCTTCATCGATATTGCAATGTGTACACCAACAGTGCATTCCTTTTTACCAATGACTGTGCTCGTTGTATGTGTGCTATATGCCACAATCTCTTAATCCATTCACTTGTTGATGGGCATCTAGGTTGTTTCCAGTGATTGGCTTTTGCAAGCAAAGGTGCTTTGAACACTATATATTAGTGTGTGTATGGGTATTGGCTTTCATTTTCTTTGGTAAGCACAAATTGTGGAGTGACTGCTTCATGTGTTAGTAATAATAAATTTGAATAATCATTTTAGCAAAGAAGCGTATATGACAAAAAGCACATTCAACATGTATTCATTAAAGGAATGTTAATTAATACTAAGATACTACTAAAGACTCATTGTAATATCTCAAATTAAAATAACTAACCCTTCCATGTATTGTTAAGTATGTGTAACAATTTGAACTCAAATATTTCCACATTGCAGGTAAAAGTATAAAATGGTCTAACAACTTTGGAAAAGTTTAACTTGTTTTTAAAGATTTATTTACTTATTTTAAAGTCAGAGTTACACGAAGAAAGGAGAGGTAGAGAGAGAGAGGTCTTCCATCTGCTGGTTCACTCCCTAGTTGTCCACAATGGTTGGAGATGGGCAGATTTAAAGCCAGAAGCCAGAGGCCTCCTCTAGGACTTCCCACTTGGGTAAAGGGGCTCAAGAACCTGGACCATCTTCCAATGCTTTCCCAGGCCACAGCAGAGAGCTGGATAAGAAGTGGAGCAGCCAGGAAATGAGCTGGTACCCATATGGTATACCAGCACTATAGGCGGCAGCTCTACCCCCTAGGCCACAGTGCTGGCCCCAAAAGTTTAACTTTTTAGAAAACTGACAAATTTATTCAAATCTATTATCACTTTTTACATTGGCTTTTTACTAGTTTGTAATTAATAAAATTTGTAAAAAATGTAATTAGTTAATTTGTAATGCCCTTTATAGATTCTGGATATAAACTTTTATCCAGATAAATTAATTTGTAAATATTTTCTCCTCCTGTGTGCTTAACTATTAACAATCTTTAAAAGAGCAGAAATACTTAATTCATATTTGCTTTTCATTTATTTAAATGCTTTTTGTGTCATACCTAGGAAATCTATGCCTAACCCAAGGTCCAAATATTTTTGTTTAATTTTCTAGTTTTAGGTTTTACTTTAGCTCTGCTTAGCTATTCTGAATTAATTTTTTTCTGTGTATGAAGTATGGATCTGAGTTGTTTTCTGAATGTAAATGTTCAGTTTTTCCAACATCATTTACCAAGAAGTTTATTCTTTCTCCAGTGACTTTCCTGAACTTTGCCAAAAATGAACAGACTTCATATGTGTGGATCTACTTCTGGACATTCTATTTTATCTACATTGAATAGAAGTAATGACAGTACATATCCTTGCCTGGATCCTGATATTTTAGGGAAATCATTTTATATTTCACCATTAAGTATGTTGTAGCTTTAGATTTTTCACATACATTTTAGCAGATGAAGAAAGTTTCCCTCTACTCCTAGTTTGTCACAAGTTTTTAATCAGAAATAGATGTTGGATTTTATCCATTGCCTTTTCTTTAGTACTAAAATGAGTACACAATTTTACTCTATCAAATGTTAATATGGATTTTTACATCTATATGTAGTATTTCAGAATATACATTTTCCATGAACTTTTTGGAGTACCCATGTATATAGGTTACCAGTTTCTTCATGAGTATGCTTTAAGAATTTGTGCCTTTCAATTAATTTATCTATTTTATTTAATTTGTCAACATTGTTGTCTCAACGTTTGTTATAATTTCCCTCACTGTTCTTGCAATGCTCATCGAGTCGCTTATTCCTAACACTGGTAATCTGTGTTTTCTCCCCACGATCTTCTCAACGAATCTACTGTGGGCTTCATTGCTTCTCTCTTGTTTTCTGATTTCTATTACATTGATCTTTATTCTGATCTCCATTATTTCATGTCTTCTTATTGTTTGGGGTTTATTTGCTCCCCTTTTCTCTATTATTGGAAGGCAAAAGCTGAGTTCATTGACTAGAGAACTTTTCTCTAAAGTAATGTTCTGAGTACTCCTTCAGCTGCATCCAAAGAATTTATTTTCATTTTCATTCTGTTCAAAGTGCTTTGCCTTTTATACTTTTGTATTTAACCATGGGTTATTTAGAAGGATGATATTCAGTTCCCAGGTATGTATACTTTCCCAGATATCTTTTTGTTTTTACATTTTAATTTAACTCCATTTTGGTCAGAGAATAATTTTAATTTCTTGAGATTTATTTTATAGCTTAGAAAATTGTCTATTTTGAGAAATGCTCTGTTTACCAAAAGAATTGAAAAAATATTCATTTTTCTTTCATTGGCTGAATGTCCTATGTCAATTAGGTCAAGTTGATTTAAGTCCATATTCTTGTTGATTTTCTATGTAATTATGAATTATTAAAAAAGTGTTGAATCCTCTGATTGTAAATTTGGATGTTTTTGTTTCTCCTGGAATTTCTGTTTTTGTCTATTGCATTTTGATTTCTAATTATAATTTCTGTGCTTCGTTAAGACTTTTGGATTTTTCGGGTTTATTGCATTTCTCTAATTTCAAAAATATGCATGATTGTTCGAATATTTGTTTCTCTCCTCCATTCCTCACCATTGGGAATTCAGATTATACTGTATTAGGCTGAATGAAGTTGTCTTGCAGCTCCCCAGTGCTCTGTTCACATTTTCCAATCTTTTACATCTCTGATATATTTTTGGTAATTAGTGTTATTATGGCCACAAGCCCAGTGACCATTTTTTCTTCTGCATTGTCTAAACAATCTTAGTCCCTGCCAGAGAATTCTTAACCTTAGATATGGCAGTTATCTTGAGAGGTTTTTAAGAGTCTTTTAGAAGTTTTTCTTTGTCTATACTTAACATGTTCATCTTTTCCTCTAACTCCATAAATGAAATAAAATTATTTTAATGTCCCTCTCTACTAATTACATCATCTGTGCAATTTATGAGTTAGCTTTTTGTCTACAGATGTATTTATTTTATTTGAAGGTAGAGTTAGAGAGAGAATAGGAGAGAGAGAGAGAGAGAGAGAGAGAGAGAGAGAATAAATTATTTCCACTCACTGGTTCACTGCCCAAATGGCTATAACTAGGGCTGGAGAAGGCCAAAGCCAGGAGCCAGGAGCTTCCTCAGGGTGCCCTATGCGTGCGCAAGGACCTAAGTTCTTGGGTCATCCTCCACTGCCTTCTTAGGTGTGTTAGCAGGGAGCTGGCCAGAAGTGCAGCTGCTGGAACTCAAGTCAGTACTCATTGGGATAGCAGCATAGCAGGTGGTGACTTAATCCACTGCGCCACAGCACTGGTCCCTCTGAGTTAGTTTTGATTGTTTTGTATTCTCATTGTGGGTTGTATTTTTCTGTTTATTTGCATGCCTAATAATTTTTATTGGATGTCAGACAATTTTAAGTTATTATTAAGTGCTGGGATTTTTGTATTCCTAGAAATAATCTTCAACTTTGTTCTTGTAAGCATTGAACTACTTAAAATTAGCTTTATGATTTTAGGTTTTGTTTGCAAGCCTTGTTCAATGACACTACAGTGGTTTTTTTCCTAGGGATAATTTTCTCCTCCTAATTTGGCAAAATCTGAGTGTTCTGTCTCGTTATTTGTAAATTATGAGGTTTTAAGTTCTGGCGTGTTGGCCCAGGTACTATTACCAGCCTCTGTGAGCTCACTGGATTTTTTTCTCTAATATTTGGTGCTCTCCAGGCCAGCCCCAGGTGGTTGCCTTGTTGCAGTTGATTTCTCAACAATGTTGCAGTGGATTCGTTTCTGAGAGGAGCAGCGTGGTGGGGGCAAGAGGCGTGGAGTCACCACACAGACCCCAGGAGTCGGGTGAAAGCAGGCTAGAGGCAGCAGCCTGCAGACTCGTTTATTTCAGTTGGTACAACAGCTTATATAGCTAAGACCAGCCAATCTGGTCAAGGGGTGGTCTATGCCCCAACCAATCACAGCCTGTTGCCAAGCAGGCTCCATTGCCAGGTGGGTTTCAAAGCCATCCAATCACAGCCTGTTGCCAGGCACGCTCTGTTTCCAGGCAGGCTCCGTTGCCAAGTGGGATTCAAAGCCATTCCTGAGTAACTGATGCTCACTTGCCAGCGGCCACCTTGGCATGGCCTTCTCATTCCACCACATTTCCTCATGTTCTTACTCTCAACAGTACCCAGCTACCTATGTAAAGGGGACACTCTGCAGGTTTCTGCAGATTCTGGAGTTCTGTTTTGTGTATTCTTTGTTTCTCTGCCTTGTAAACTAAAACCATCATGACCTCCTTAAGCTCCCAAATCAGTCTCTTTCACAGGGACTACCTGCCAGTGCTGGAGCCTAGGTGGTATTCAACAATTATAAACCCCATCTCATATGTCCCCATCTATTTGGTGTGTGTGTGTGTGTGTGTGTGTGTGTGTGTGTGTTTTAAAGTTGTTCCTTATGGGAGAGTACATTTGCCTTCAGATATTACATCCTGGAAAGAAAAGAGAGGGATACCACAAATATTTTTAGGCTTTGTTCTCAAATCAATTAAGTTGCTTGGAAATAGTCTTTCACACTTAGGTTTTCATTTCACACTTTGCTGTGTAATTAACAGCACATTTATTTTAGTGTTGGGCTGATTTTTTTCTCACCATTGAAGCAAGAATCTTCTGAGTTGTCTCATTTAAGGTAAAAAAAGGGAGTGTGAAAGAAAGAATGGGAGCAAGAGAGAGCAAGTGTGAGAGCAAGAAACACACAGAGAGAGCTAGCATTACTATCTACCAACTCATTCCCCAAATGTTCACAGTGGTCAAGGGGCCAAAGCTGAGAGCTGAGAAATAAATCCAAGTCCACATTTGTGGCATGAACCCGAGTACGTGAACCGTCATCACTGTCTCCCAGGGTCTGCATTAGTAAGCAGCTGTAATCAGGAGCTGGAGTCAGGAATCAAACCCATCTGATGTGAGACATGGTGTCATAATTGGAGGAATAGAGAAAAGATGTACTGCTTCAAGCTAAGGGAAAATAGTAACAAAAAAGTGAAGAAAGTATAATCCCAGAGGAGAGTTGGAGAGAAACCTGCAATGGAAACTCTACAGAAGAAAGAGGGATGTCATGGATCATTGTGGAAGATAAAGTTGCGCAGCAATGAGCACAGACACGAAACACAATTCCTGCAGCTGAGAGCTGGTGGAAGCATCAGATTTGGAGAGAATGGTGAGAACAGAATGGTGCAGCACTGATGATATTGCTGGAGGGAGAGCCTGGAGAACTACACTGCCTTTCAGTCCAGCCTGGTATCCTAAGGGGACAGAGTATCTGCATAACCCAGTGGATAAAAGGGCACATTTCTCTCTTCCCATGCCCCCACAATGGTGCCCAGCACCTGGCTGGGAGAGGGCTCCATCTTGACACCAGAATGAGCCACAGCAGCTATTGTGCATGCACCCAGCAACTGGTGGAGACAACACACTATTTTGACATCAGTTCCAGCTGTAATGGTTCTTGTACATGCCTGACAACTAGTGGGGAAAAGGAATCATTTTAACACCATCAGTGGTCTGATGGCTCCTGTGCCTGCACACAGCAACAGGGCAGGAGGGGTAGAAAGAGAAGGTGCCATTGTAGCATGAATAGTGGCTGAAGCAGCTCTTGTGCATGCGTATGATCCAGGGATTTTGCCAGAGGGAAAAATCCCTGTCCCTTGCTGACTTTGAATATGACTGGGAGGATTGACAGGGGGCTGGGCACCCATGAAGGATTATGAGGTATCCTCAGCCTCCCAACATACCACAGGATCCAGGGCTCAATCTGCATAGGTGGAGCACCCACAGCCAACCGGCTCTGGGAACATCTCTGCCTCTCTGTGGATGGGAGAGACTAGCGAGACAGAGAGGATGCTCTGCATCCCATGATGTGGGAGCCTTATGTGCTGCGACTGTGTAGATTTTATAACTGCCTGAATGGCACAGGATACAGCTGGTTCTCTGGGCAATCATTCACATGGTACCAAAAGTTGAGAGCTACCTTATTGACTGGGGTGGTTCATTGTATTGGAATCCATGCTCACAAGAGGACTGCACAGATCCTCACTGCAATTCATGTAGCAGCAATGGTGAGTATTGCACCCACTGTGGTATAACCCAAGGTATTTACCTCCTTGGGGCCACATTCAGCTCTCACCTCTAAGCCACGGAGGCATAGTTCAAAGATAAAAGCCATGAGAGGAGAAAACCCACAAATACTTCCACAAATGCCTAGAAATAAATACATTCAAGAAACAAGAATAAGGAAGATAACATGACTACCCTAAATGAATACTTCAATATGAGAATGTGAAGGCAAAGAAATTGATGAAATTCCTGAAAAAGGGCCGGCGCCATGGCTCACTAGGCTAATCTTCTTCCTGCAGCGCCAGCACCCCGGGTTCTAGTCCTGGTTGGGGTGCCAGATTCTGTCCCAGTTGCTCCTCTTTCAGTCCAGCTCTCTGCTGTGGCCCGGGAAGGTAATGAGGATGGCCCCAGAGCTTGGGCCCTGCACCCACATTGGAGACCAGGAGGAAGCACCTGGCTCCTGGCTTTGGATTGGTGTGATGTGCAGAAAGTGGCCATATGGGGGATGAACCAATGACCTTTCTCTTTGTCTCTCTCTATCACTGTCGAACTCTGCCTGTAAAAAAAAAAAAAAAAAGAAATTCCTGAAAAAGAATTTAAAAGATTAATAATAGGATTCCTCAGAAGCAATTAGAAGGAAAACTTTCCCATGAGATTGATATTGAAGAGAAATAAAACAGAAATATTAGAAATGAAGAATTCTACATATCAAACAAAAAATACAAAGGAAAGCCTTGACAACATACTTAGTGAGGCAGAAGAAAGAGTGCTTGAGCTAGAAGACATTTTATATGGCTGAATAGTATTACATAGAGTGTGTGTGTGTGTATATATATATATATATATATATACACACACACACACACACATATATTTCTTTATCCAGTCATCAGTTGATAGACATCTGGGATGATTCCACTTTCTAGCTATTGTGAACTGAGCTGCAATGAACATGGAGGTACAGATAATACTTCTTTATGCTGATCTGACTTCCCTTGGGTAAATTCTCAGGTGTGGGATTGCTGGGTCATATGGTAGATCTATTTCCAGCTTTCTGAGATATTTTCATACTGTCTTCCACAATGGCTGTACTAGTTTACATTCCCACCAAGAGTGGATTAGAGAACCTTTTTCTCTACATCCTTGCCAATATTTTCTGTTTGTGGATTTTGTCTGACAGCCATTCTAACTGGGGTAGGTGAATCCTCACTGTGGTTTTGATTTGCATTTCCCTGATGGCTAGTGATCCTGAACATTTTGTCTTGTGTATGTTGGCCATTTGAATTTGCTCTTTTGAAAAGTGCCTGTTCAAGTCCTTTTTCCATTTCTTAATTGGATGGTTTGTTTTGTTGTTGTTGACTTTCTTGAGCTCTTTATAGATTCTGGGTATTAATCCATCATCAGTTTTATAGTTTGCAAATGTTTTCTTCCATTTTGTTGGTTACCTCTTCCCTTTGCTGAGTGTTTACTTTGCAGTGCAGAAGTTTAAAGCTTGATCTAATCCCATTTGTGTATTTTTGCTTTGATTTCCTGTGCTTCTGTAGTCTTTATTAGGCAAATGTCTTGCAAATTTTCTCCAATGTTCTCCTCTAGCAATTTGAGGGTATCAGGTCTTTGATTTAGATCTTTGACACATTTTGAGTCAATTTTTGTATAACATGTAAGGTAGGAGTCTTGTTTCATATTTCTGCTCATGAAAATCCAGTTTTCCCAGCAACATTAGTTGAAGAGGTTGTCCTTTCTCTTCTCCAAGGATTGATTTTAGCTACTTTTTCAAAGGTTAGTTGGTTGTGGATTGATTTCTGGAGTTTCAATTGTGTTCTATTGGTCTACATGTCTATATTTGTTTTTGATTATAACTGCCCTATAGTATATCTTGAAGTCTGGTATTGTGATGCTCCTAGCTCTTTGTTGTTTTTGTTGTATTAGATTGCTTTCACTATTCAGGCTCTCTTAAGATCTTGTATGAGTTACAGCATCATTTTTTCTAGATCTGAGACAAATGTCTTTTTTGTTGTTGTTGTTAAGTTACAGATGGACTCACTTGTGGGTGTCAACTCTCATTTGCAGAAGCTCGAAAATAAGTGCCTCCTGGAGTATTTTTCTTTTTTAAAATTTATTTATTTGGCAGGCAGATTTACTGAGAGGCAGAGGGAGGGAGAGGGAAAAGAGAGTGAGAGAGAGAGAGAGAGAGAGCCTTCCATCCACTCATTCACTCCCCAAATAGCCACAATGGCCAGAGCTGGGCCCATCTGAAGCCAGGAGCTTCTTCTGGGTCTCCCATGAGGATGAAAGCACTTGGGCCATCTTCCACTATTTCTCAGTCCATAGCAGAGAGCTGGATCAGAAGAGCAGCCAGGACTCCAACCAGCGCCCATATGGGATGCTGGCACTGCAGGAGGCCGCTTTACGTGCTGTGCCACAGTGCAGGCCCTGTCATTAGTATTTTGAAAGTGGTTGCATTGAATCTTTAAATCGCTTTCAGTAATAAGGATATTTTGATGATATGAATTGTTCCGATCCATGAACATGGGAGATTTTTCCAGTTTTTATTTTGTTTTCTTCTATTCAACTGGCACCCTCCTCCCTATTTCATTAATACCCAACACTAATCTAAGCAGGGTACTTGATAGATTTTAAAGAATCAATGACATCATTACTATGATTTTGAAAATGCTAAAGACAATTTTTAAAAACTATATTGCAGAAAGTAGAGTTATGGGTTTGGGCACAGGGTTAAGATATTCAAACACAAGGAAACTTACCTGGACTCTCAAGCAGAATAATTAGGAACAAATCCTTAGTAACCCTTAGGGAAGCTGTGAACCATTCTTACCATTTTGACACTTGGCAATGCAGAGGAGGTGATACATTCCCAAAGATGCTTGGCACGTGATTGAAGGATCATCATGAGAACACAAAAGAGACAGCTCTGCTGCCAGGACACCTAGACATGGAGCATCAACACTTGCCTAAAGGAGAAACAGGAAAATGTATTTGGTATGCACAGTCAACATTAAATATCTGTATCTGATTCTTTTATATATCAGGCTCTAATTGAAGGTTAAACTCAGGGTTTTCAGAATTTGTATTTAAATTCTGGCTCTGTCATTAAGTCTATTTCCTCAACTGTGAAATGAATATTACAAAAGCCACATTCTAACACTTACAGTGGGGAAAAACAAATAAATAACATTTAGGACAAAAAAAATTCTTTGTAAAAAATATTTGAAAACTATGCAACTGATAAAGGTTTAATAAACAATCTATAAAGAGATCAAGAAACTCCACAACAACAAAACATAAGAGATGGGCCAAGGACCTCATTAAATATTTTTCAAAAGAGGAAATCCAAATGGCCAACAGCCACATGAAAAAATATTCAGGATCACTAGCAATCAGGGAAATGCAAATCAAAACCACAATGAGGTTTCACCTCACCCCGGTTAGAATGGTTCACATAAAGAAATCTACCAACAAAAGATGATGGTGAGGGTGTGGGGAAAAAAGGGATTCTAACCCACTGTTGGTGGGAATGCAAACTGGTTAAGCCACTATGGAAGTCAGTTTGGAGATTCCTCAGAAACCTGAATATAACCCTGCCATACAATCCAGCCATCCCACTCCTTGGAATTAACCCAAAGGAAATTAAAATGGCAAATAAAAGAGCCGTCTGCACCTTAATGTTTATTGCTGCTCAATTCATAATAGCCCAGACCTGGAATCAACCTAAATGCCCATCAACAGTAGACTGGATAAAGAAATTATGGGACATGTACCCTATAGAATATTATACAGCAGTAAAAAACAATGAAATCCAGTCATTTGCAACAAAATGGAGGAATCTGGAAAACATCATGCTGAGTGAAATAAGCCAGTCCCAAAGGGACAAATATCATATGTTCTCCCTGATCAGTGACAACTAACTGAGCACCAAAAAGGAAATTGTTAAAGTGAAATGGACACCATGAGAAACAGTGACTTGATCAGCCCTTGTCCTGATTGTCGAGGAACAACTTACTACTTTATTCCTTTTAGTATTTTTTTGTTCTATTTAATACCATTGGTTGAACTCTTTAATTAACATACAACTATTCTTAGATGTTTAAATTTAACTGAAAAATGATCCCTGTTAAACATAAGAGTGGGAATAAGAGAGGGAGGAGATGTACAGTTTGGGACCTGCTCAATCGGACTTACCCCTAATGGTAGAATTAGAAACGTGCCAGGGGATTCCAATTCCATCCCATCAAGGTGGCATGTACCAATGCCATCTCACTAGTCAAAGTGATCAGTTTCATTTCATAATTGATCATAATGATATGAATAAGAGTCAAAGGGATCACATAACCAAGACTAGTGTCTACTAATACTAACTGATAGAATTAAAAAGGAGAGAACAATCCAACATGGGAAGTGGGATACACAGCAGACTCATAGAATGACAGATGTCCTAAACAGCACTCTGGCCTCAGAATCAGCCCTTAAGGCATTTGGATCTGGCTAAAAAGCCCATGAGAGTATTTCAGGCATGGAAAGCCAAGACACTCTGGCAAAAAAATATGAGCTAAATGAAAGATTTCTTCGAGTGAAATCCCAGTGGAAAGAATGGGCCATCAAAGAAGGAGGTTCTCTGAAGGGAGGAGAGAACTTCCACTTTGACTATGGCCTTGTCTAAATAAGATTGGAGTTGGAGAACTCAAGAGGCTTCTATAGCCTTGGAAGCTCATGACAAGAGCCTTGGGTGATTACTGATGTCATAAATTAGAGTGTCAATTGTTAAATCAACAACAGGAGTCACTGTGCACTTACTCCCCATGTAGGAACTCTGTCCTTATTGTGTTGTACTATGTGAATTAACGGTATAACTAGTACTCAAACAGTACTTTATACTTAGTGTTTCTGTGTGGGTGCAAACTGTTGAAATCTTTACTTAGTATATACTAAATTGATCTTCTGTATATAAAGATAATTGAAAATGAATCTTGATGTGAATGGGATGGGAGAGCGAGTGGGAGATGGGATGGTTGTGGGTGGGAGGGAGGTTATGGGGGGAAAAACTGCTATAATCCAAAAGTTGTACTTTGGAAATTTATATTTATTAAATAAAAATTTAAGAGACGAAAAAATCCTTTGTAAACAATAATGAATTGACTAATTTTTATTTCTATTATGTTAAGCAAGTAAAGCTTTGTAGGTAGCAAATTCCTAGAATATAGAGGAGTAGGGTGAGCTATCAACTTCCAAATTCTTTGAGTGTTTCTTTCTTCACCCATGAGACACTTCAATGAACCTGCCACTGGGTAAGTGTGATTTTCCCTCTTGGAATTGCTCTGACTCTTCCCAGGGAAATTCATTTCTAAAAAATCAGAGCATTTGCTGTTTCTTATTGTGATACCTTTATGTATCGCCCCCCTACACACATCCACTCAATTTCTTTTGCCACATAGGTTGTTCAATCTTGACTAACAAATGTAGCTACATAAAATATCAGAAGAGAAAGAGAGAGAGAGAGACATGGAAATTAAAGAAGATAGTGTAGGAGGCAAATAAACTTGAATTTCTAATTTTTTGAACCAAAAAAGTCTTTGCTAACATGCAGGTTTCGCAAATAGTGGCATGGCCTCCTGGGTATTCTTATCTCTAAGACAAGTGACTACGATTCCTAGATAGCTGCTCTGATGGTTGGAGTAGGTGTTGGTGGTAAAAGTCAGACTTCAAGTAAATCTTGCCGGGGGACCAAAAGGCCAGCTGCTTCTGCTGAGTTCTTTTTTTATTCTCCATGTCCCCTTATCTCTGCTCCTCATTTGGCTTAACTTACCTGTGTGTATGTGTGTGTGTGTGCGTGTGCGTGTGTGTGTGTGTTGGAAAGGCAGCAGCAGCAGAGAGAGAGAGAGAGACAGAGAGAGAGAGAGAGAAGCAGAGAGAGATACCTGAGGAAAAGCTCTAATGTGACCTAGTTCATGGGCCATAATGGAATTGGAATGATAGGAATGATGGTCTCCTTTGGAGACAGGAAGATAATTGCTATCTCCAGTGTATGTTCCTCCTCAAGTTTTTTGGCCCATACTTTTGCAAAAGGCTGGCTTAGGACTCCCAGTTTTAGGAGACCTATAACTTCTAGACTCTAGAAGCAGATTTTAGGAAATGTATCTACTCTAGGCCCTAAGGAGAAATAGTCTTGTTTCCTGGGGTGTCCTTTTCGCTGTACGTGCATTCCGGAATTCCCTTTTCCATCTGATGGCAAGATCTGAAGGACCACCATTGTGTTATGGGTTGGAGTTCTCTGTTGGGCATGATGGAGGAGACACACTTGTCGTAGATTAGATTCACTGACGTTGGGGGCATTTGCCTGGGATTGGCCCTCAGATCTCACTGAATTACAGTTTTTGCCTTGAATGTCCTCTCCGGTTAGTCCCTCTCATGAACTTGTGGGTGTGTAATTCCCAGGAACACAAGATCTGTCTAGTTGGATGTCTCTAGCAGAGTAGGTATGTCCAGGTCTAGGTTGTGTTTTTCCTTACCTTCACCCACTAAAAAGGTGAGTGTTTAGGGAATGCAGAATGACCTAGTATAGGCTGTGAGAGGAACAAGGCAGTGAGGATGGTGGAGCACACTGGTTCTACCTTTCAAAGTCTGTTTGGATGTGGGCCAACCACAGGTTACACCTCCTCAAAACCAGGCTTTGAGAACTTGCAATATAACATGGCTTTTATACAAAATATATACAATGACTATGAAAAATCTGTAACTGAAGATCTGAAGAAGTAGCTTCTCAATTCTCACCCCACAACCTAGGTGCTCTTGTTGGGTTTTCTGGTCTTTACCAGAGCCTTTCTTCTTTGCAGATCTGCGTCTCTAATTCCTTGTCCTAACAATGCTAATAATTTTAAGTGTTAGATTTTAGAGGTAATTAGTCCCAAGTATTTTGAGTTCCTTCCTCTGGAAGTGACTCCTGTAACTCTAAACAATGTATTTCCACCTCTGTTTTTAACATCAATTTTGGACAATGCCTAGGTATTCCTGCTATAATAAATTGGTATTTGGCTCAATTACATGTCTCCACTTTGCCACAATATTTTGAATAGAGTTTGTTACTCATCACAGTATGCAAGAGTACTTTAAAACTATTGTGAAAAATGCATCAAAATGCTTTTTATTTAGGTGCAAAAAATGGAAATCCATGCAATATAAAATTGTATAATATTTTTCATGAACTTTTTATGACCCCTCAGGTTGCCATTTTCAATTCTTTTACTCTTTGTTTTGATAATATAGTAACACTTGCTCCATAAAACAGGGAAATCTTGTAGTTTCTCAACTTAACAGTGTGAGCAAATTGGAGCAGTCTTATTTTCTTCAACTTCCCTCCACCACCTTCTCCTTTCAAACTTCTGTTATGTGTAGTTTACTTTTTTCATTCTTCATTACAGTAAAAGATTTTATAATAAAAATCTTACCAATATATCCATTTTTAACAATTCATTGTTATGTGAGCAGCTTGCCTATGTAGTTTCCAAACATTTTCACCACCAAAAGTAGAAACTGTTTCCCATTAAGAAGTTATTTATTGCCCCTCTCTTTCTATCTCTGTCAATCACAAATCTGCTTTCTGTCTCTAAGGATTTTCCTATTCTGTTTTTTCTGTAAATGGAATCATACAATATATAGGCTTTTCTTTCTGATTTCCTTGTCCTATTATGATTTTTTAAAGATTTATTTATTTGAAAGGCAGAGTTACAGAGAAGCAGAGGCAGAGAGAGAGAGAGAGAGAGAGAGAGAGAGGTCTTCCATCTGCTGGTTCACTCCCCAATTGGCCACAACAGCTAGAGCTGCACCAATCTGAAGACAGGAGACAGGAACTTCTCCTGGGTCTCTCACATGGGGGCAGGGGCCTAAGTACTTAGGACATCTTCCACTGCTTTCCCAGGCCATAGCAGAAAACTGGATGGGAAGTGGAGCCAGCACTGCAGGTGGCGGCCCGCCTCTTATACGTTTTAAAGATCTACCTTGTTGTAGCATATATCAGATTTCCCTCCCTTCTGCCTGGGTAATAGTCAGTATTATGGATAAGGCATATTTTATTTTCTTTAATATCTATTGAGGGAAATTTCAGTTGGTTCCATTTTGTGGCTCTTGTGAATTTTGATACAATGAACACAAATGTACAAGTCTTCTTTTTCTTTTTTTTTTTTTTGACAGACAGAGTGGACAGTGAGAGAAAGAGACAGAGAGAAAGGTCTTCCTTTTCCATTGGTACACCCCCCAATGGCTGCTGCAGCCAGCGCGCTGCGGCTGGTGCACTGTGCTGATCAGAAGCCAGGAGCCAGGCGCTTTTCCTGGTCTCCCATGCAGGTGCAGGGCCCAAGGACTTGGGCCATCCTCCACGGCATTCCTGGGCCACAGCAAAGAGCTGGACTGGAAGAGGATCAACAGGGACAGAATCCGGTGCCCCAACTGGGACTAGAACCTGGTGTGCCAGCGCCGCAGGCAGAGGATTAGCCTTTAAATTGGGGAATTATACTTTGAATTGCTGGGTCAAATGGAAATTCTGTGCTTAAATTGTTAGTAACTGCTTTAACTGTTCAGTTCATAACATTTGCATTGTGTGCAGTAACTCATTTAGTGCTTGGTCTGTGAATCTAAAAAATTGAAAATCAATAATATTGCTTCATTATGACTAAAACTGCTCAACACATTGACCATGTCCACTTTATATAGTTATATTCATTTTTAGCATATACTATATGTTTTCTATGCTTTTGGAGGACAACATTTTAAAAATATTTTTGGAAATTTATTTCATATTTTTCAATAGCAACTTCTGCCCTGCATTATCTATTTTTGATAGTCATGTTTTTCTCTTTATCTACTTTCATCTCTTTTATCTGAAGGTTTTTATCAAAACTCTGGCAAAGTTGGTTGTCTATTTGTATTTAGGAATATAATGCCCCCTGGTGGAGTTTTGTTTGTTAGCAAGGTTTATAACTTTTTCGATCTACTTTGTCATGGCTGGAGAGGCTGGTGGCAATGTTGAGGTCATGCTATGCTATAGTCATGCTGAATGCAAGATTCTATTTTGCAGGAACTTGAAAAACAGTGATTTTGGAAAAAAAAGTCCTTCAATTTCATCTGCCAACGAGCTCATATGTCAAAGGAGAATGGGAGGTAACATGGATTTTTCTTCTTATTTTTTTTAAAGATTTTATTTATTTATTTGAGAAGTAGAGTTATAGACAGTATGAGAGAGAGACAGAGAGACAGGTCTTCCACCCGCTGGTTCACTCCCAAAATGGCCTCAACAGCTGGAGCTGGGCCAATCTGAAGCCAGGAGCTTCTTCCAGGTCTCCCACATGGGTGCAGGGGTACAAGCACTTAGGCCATCCTCTACTGCTTTCCCAGGCCATCACAGAGAGCTGGATTGGAAGAGGAGCAGCTGGAACTAGAACCAGCACTCACATGGAATACCAGCGCTGCAGGCTTAGATTTAACCTACTGTGCTGCAGCACCAGCCCCAACATTGGATTTTCTGTCAGCTGCCAGTTAATTAGTGCATGTGTTTCCACTCTCACTTTGCCTCCTTGTCTTCTATGCTCCAGAATCGTCAAGGTTCTCCAGGGAAAACTGCCTCCCTTTTCAATTGCTCCCCACCCTGCATCCTAATGGTCATGAGCTCCTGCCACTCAATTCCTCTGTAGACTTTGGTCCTTTATCTCATTAGTCTTTCAGAAGGTTGTCTCCATCTGTAGCCCATTAACCCAGTCACTAATCTCCTTGTTGCTGTGAATTTATATCTTTAACAAATTGTGTTCCTATCATTTTGTGGCAAGGGAGGAGAAATACATGTAGGCAACCTGTTAGTTTTAGCTCCTTCCAACTTTAAGTGCTGATGTGCCAACAGGAGAGAGCTTAGAGAAAGTCCGCAAGATGACTTGTTTAGCTGACATTTCTTTGTTGAAAATTGAATAATTTAACTGAAAGAAAAATACTGAGTGTTGCTGGAGTTTCTCCACCCTGATGACCACATGGCTCATGTCAGAGGAATTATCACCTTAAAGTATTTCTGACAAAATAAAAATGGTGGTCAGGATTGTGCAATACATCAACCGCTTCTGAGACTCTAGAAGATGTAACATAGGGTGATTATGGAGAAAAAAAGTATTTATTCATCTGAGAACAGAATATGTAATCAACTGTATTTGTTGGGAAAAATAAATATTTATTGTGTTTACTTTTTTTTTTTTTTTTTTTTGGACAGGAAGAGTGGACAGTGAGAGAGACAGAGAGAAAGGTCTTCATTTTTCTTTGGTTCACCCTCAAATGGCCGCTGCAGCCTGCATGCTGCAGCCGGTGCACTGCACTGATCAGAAGCCAGGAGCCAGGTGCTTTTCCTGGTCTCCCACGGGGTGCAGGGCCCAAGGACTTGGGCCATCCTCCACTGCACTCCCGGGCCACAGCAGAGAGCTGGCCTGGAAGAGGGGCAACCGGGACAGAATCCGGCACCCCGACCGAGACTAGAACCCCCTTGCTGGCGCCGCAAGGCGGAGGATTAGCCAAGTGAGCCGCAGCGCCGCAGGCCTATTGTGTTTTTTAACAATGTGCTGGATAGAGATACATAGAACAGGACTGTGGGAAGCTCAGCTTTTAATTTATCAATAACATTTTTCGATTATTTTGTTTTATATATTTGTTCTCCTCTATTGATTTTACTGACTTAACCATCCTTAGAAGCCATTACTTAAAAATGAAAGCTAACTTCCACAGCCAAGGACTTTTTATGCTTTCATGACCATGATTCCAGCTCTTTAAGTTCTGTAAAATGCTGATATACTTCCACCTGGTGGCAATTAATGAACATTGCAGAACAGAGGTTATCCCCTAGTTTCCCTTGAAAATCGCAGTTAAACGCCATACACCTTCAAATAAGAATTTACTAAAGCTTTGGGCTTTGGACAAAGATTTAGATAGTCATTCTTGCATGGTTGAAGGGTCGGTGGTGTGCAAGGGAGAATGAACTCTGATACAGCGATGCAAAGGGAGAAGACGGGGTTGGTATTGTGGCCCAGCAAGTTAAACTGCCTGTTACCATGCATGTATCCCACTTGAGTCCTGGCTACTCTGCTTCTGATCCAGCTTCCTGCTAATGTCCTTGGAAAGGCAGTGGATGATGGTTCAAGTACATGGGCTGCTGCCACCCACATGAGAGACCTGGATGAGTTCCTGGCTCCTGATTTTGGCCTGGCTGTTGTGAGCATTTGGAGAGTGAACCAGCAGATCGAAGATTTATCTCTCTTTATTCCTCGCTCCCTGTCACTCTGCCTTTCAAATAAACCAATATTAAAAAAAAAGAGGAAGAAGAGTAAAAAGTGATAAAGTTATAGAACATTTCAAAACATGTTACCTGTACTTGAGTCACACTCACTACAATAAATATTCAAATGCAGAGAGAATCATGTGATAAAAAGCACTCAAACAGTTAGCATCAAATCTTTGGTGAAAGTGTAACATAAATTAGGGACTGTGTAAATTGTGTATAAACAGGCCTGAGTAGTGAATTATTCTTTATCTCAAGCCTCACTTGCAAATATTTCTCTGATGAATCTTTAGGACATTTGTATGGACAGCTCAAATCAGTTTAGAAGGGGAGACAGGCTGCCTTCCCAGATCAGGGAATCAAAAGTGTTAAATAAGATACTTCGTTTCTCTTCTGGGCAGTGAAATGTGGGTTCACCAAAGCTGATTTTAAACAAAGAAGTAAAATTCAGATATGTGATAAGGTTGATCTAGTGTTGTTTGTCTCAGTACATGTGAGATCTGTTTATACGAGTAGTAGAAAATGACTACATGAAGATACTTCCTGAGTGCACAACTCCAGCCTCCTTTGAGCTTGATGCCCACTGCAATGACTCAAGCAATCAGATAAGCAATTAACAGAGTGATTATTAATAGAGTAATTTAAAAAAATCGCTTTGAGAAGCTGGTGTTGTGGCCCAGTGAGTTTTGCTGCTGCCTGCAACATTAGCATCCTACATGAGTACCAGTGCTAGTGCTCGCTGCTTCACGTCTGATCCAGTTCCCTGATAATTTTAGTGCCATGGAAAACAGGGGGAGATGGCTAAGTGTTTGGACTCCTGCTATGCATGTGGGAGACCTGGATGTAGTTCCCTACTCCTGGCTTCAGCCTGGTCCAGCCTTGGTGGTTATGGCCATTTAGGGGAGCAAAACAGTGGATACAAGATACCTTTCTGTCTGTGTGTCTCCCTTTTTCTCTGTAATTCTGCCTTTAAATTAAATAAGTAAATACATCTTTTTAAAAATCACTGTGAAGGCTGAGTTGGGAAACAAAGACCAAGGTGAAATATGCAGTCTCTATGTAGAGGAGTGTTCATAGATAGTGTGAGGTTTGTGAGAAGGCAAGCCATCGTGCCATTCAAAGTACAGAAAATCTCACCAAACATTGGTGAGATAGATACCTATTTATTCTCTATTAAAGGTACAATTTGAATGATTGATGTATTGCTGGGTATATGAAAGTGTATGGAAATTTGCACTCTGTTAGTAACTAGGATGTAAATTGGCAGACAATTGTGCATTATTCATCTTTAAGCTATCACATGTTCTGATCTGACCATTATCTCTCAAAGCATTTCCAAGTACATGGTCACATACTTGCAGAAAGATGACAATTTTGTATGTTTGAAGTAGAAAAACTTAAAATATACCTCATGTCAGTCTACTCAATGATAGATTATCATTCATCAAAACAATGGGATATATGCTGTGTTTAAAATAATTAAATAGGGGCAAGTATTCAGGCATAGTGGATTAAGGAATGTCAGCATCCCACAGCAGAGTGCCTGGTTCAAGTCCTAGCTACTCTGCACTTCTGATCCAGCTTCCTGCTAATTCACGTGGAAGGCAGCAGGTGATGGAGACTTAATTTCTACTCTAGCATGCTCGAACATGAAAGCACTTGAGAATTACACAAATTTAAGATAAATGAAAAATAATTTAAAGGATTTTTAAGGGCAAAATGATGTTACAAATTTCATTGATTGTGGTCCATAGAATTGAGAGAGTTGGAAAAATCCTGGCTTGATCCACTCCTACTATTTCTGAGAAGTATAGTGCATCCTCTCATTGTCTGAAACATTCTGCCCGGATTGATACAAAGTCATGTGAAATATTGACTCATTTCCAAACTTATCAATGTGGTAATACACTGCCTTCAATATTTAAAAGGTAGTGAGCAGCAATATAGAAATAGTCTTCAGAAGGAGAGGCATTATTGCATTTTGTGACTTACATATTCCCTGACTTTCCTTGATGCAAAATTTAACACCCTGCTGATGATCACCATTACTCTCTCTTGCAGGTATGAACTATCTTCATGCATCCATACAGCCATCTCCTGTTGGAAACACAAGGGTCACTCTATTACTGTGGTATTTCCACTTCCCAAAGTCCTTTCCTGCTAGTCTGCAATGTCACCAATTCAGCAGTCCCTACAGCCTACTGATTATTTCACACTTAATCTAAAAAATACAGCCAATATGCATCTAGGATGCTACTACATTGAATATAAAAAACACATCTTGGATTTATTTGATTCAATTCTATTCATGTATCCACTAATGTTGCTATAAGAGTCACTTTGTCAGGCAACATGAAAAGCTTAGCAATCAACTGCTTCACCACTCATTTTCTTTCAGAGTATGTATTCTTTGAAAAAACACATAATCTACCTTTGATTTTAAAACAGAATTGAAGTGTTATTTGATCCGCAAAGGGCATCTCGACTCAGAAATCATCTGTAAATTTACCACCCAGAAATATTCTGGCTCATGGTCAGAAAGTACCTTTTAGGAGGCAGCTTGTAATAACGGAATTAGTCATGTGGGCTCCCCATGAGCTCATCACCTTACTGCAGACCCGGCTCTCAATACTGCTGCATTGGAGATTAAATTTTCAACACACGAATTGGAGGCATATTCAAATTATAGCATTTTACCTCTAACCGCCCTCTCCAAATTCATGTTCTTCTTATATGCAAAGTACATTCATTACATCGCAATAACTCCAAAGTCATTATTCATTTCAGCACTAACCTAAAAGTCTCAAATCTAGAATCTCATCTGACTCATGTAAGTGAGAATGAAGTCACAATCCACTGAATCAGGTTCTCTCTAGCTGTGAGCCTGTTCTATGTTTCCAGAATGGTGTGTCAGACACAGGGTAGACATCTTCATCTCAAAAAGGAGCAATAGCAATAGGAGAGGGAGTCAAACTCATCATTTTATCAGAAACCCAGTCAGTAATAACTAACCCACTTCTGCAAAAATTACATTCAACTACTCATGAAGGCACAACCCTCATGACCCAATCACCTTTCAAAGGGCCCCCTCCAAATGCCATCACATTAGGGATTAACTCTCTAATACATGAACCTTGCAGGACACATTTAAATCATAGAAAGTGATATCCATGAAGACAGAATGCCACAGGATTCTGAACCTCAAGAAGTGATGGGGAAGAAGCATGTGTATAGATGTTGTCAAAGTATGGTTCATTTTATGTGTACTTGAAGGTAGATGAAGTCAACACTATTCTCTGCTGCTCTATATGATATATACCGTATTATCCGTAAGATGCAGCTTCTCCAGTGTCTGTTGAGGCCATGTCCTCAAAATCGATTTCTTAAAATGTATGCCTTTGTAATTGAAATAAAGGAAGCTGATTTCTTTTTGTGAATAATTTCACTCCTTGCGAAGTAAAGACAAATTTTTAGCCACAAATACTTGAAAGAGATGGAAATGTGGCACATGGGAAATAAATGAAACAGTTAATTTGTATTTATGACAAAATTTCTCATTTCCTTTTGCTTTACCTTTAAGATCTGTAGCTTGTAGAGATCTTTAGATACTAAGATCAGGAGAGTGTCTTCATATATGTTTAAAATATTTTGATATAAACTCTGAAATACAAAAAAAAGAGTTGTGCAACTAACCGGTCAACGTCAGATAAAATTTTACTTAATGTATATCGTTTTGCCTCCAAATGTCTTAATTTCTCTTCATAAACAAGATAAGAAAGGAGAGGAGTGAATATGCTCATGTGAACCATCAATACATCATGGCATGAGGTTTTTTTGTTTGTTTGTTTTTGTGCCAGTTTATGGAGCAAGCACACTCCTAGCAATATGGAGGAAACAGAAACTGAAGATGTTGCTGATCTTGCTAGAGAAAGCTTTCTAACTTCACTTTTCTCTGATCCTATTCCCTTTCTGGGAGCATTTGATAGTAACCTCTCCATCATCACAAAACCAATGAACCAGAAACATCTTCACCCATTGGTTCCTCTAAGTTCTTTGCAGCCCATTACATCTCATGGTTTGTGGAATTCACAAGGAATCCAGAGACAAAGATTAGTTCTAGAAAGGACTATGTCTTGCTATATCTAAGAATAGTAAAGGAGAAGACTCACTGAGAGGCTCTCTGAAGGACTGCCGTGGTGTGTGACGGTGTCTTATTGTGAGTAGAGGAAGGAAGAGCTTACCACCAGGTCCACCATGTCCTCGGCACTGGTTCCCAAGCCTCTCACTTCATCAAGATGTGGTATGGAAAATACCATTTTAAAGGCTGCCTCTATTAGATGCAATTGAATTTCAAATTGAATATAGGGATCCACATAGCTGACAAAAGAAGAAAGTATAACCATTAAATGGTTAAGAAAAAAAAGTCACCTAACTCTAGTAGTATTTTTCTGGTGATAAAAGTGCACTAAAACATGAAGTCCAGGGATTAATGCTGTAGTGTAGCAGGTAAAGCCACCACCTGCAGTGCCAGTATCCATATGGGTGCTGGTTTGAGTCCTGCTGCTCCACTTCTCTCTCTGCTATGGCCTGGGAAAGAAGTAGAAGATGGTCCAAATCCTTGAGCCCCAAACCCACGTGGGAGACCCAGAAGAAGCTCCTGGCTTCAGATCAGCATAGCTCTGGCCATTGCAAACATTTGGGGAGTGAACCAGTGGATGGAAGACTTCTCTCTCTCTCTCTCTCTCTCTCTCTCTCTCTCTCTCTCTCTCTTCCTCTCTCTTTTTTTCTCTCCCTGCCTCTGCCTTTCTGTAATTCTGTCAGTGTTTGGCTTTATATGACACACAATTGCCAAATCTTCTCTTTAAAATGACAGTGATATTTTAAATATAAAATAATCAATTTCTTTGCAAAGAATAATCTATACTAAATTATTTAGACATCAAATATATTTCTTTCTATAAACATAATTTTGTAAAGTAGGGTTAAATTTCTAGTCAAGTTCATATACCTACACTACAGTTTGGGAGTGAAACTGTGTAACTGCCATAATTTCTGTAATCGGTGATATTATATTTTCTACATTTTGATTTTACATTTCTGATAGTGGAGTGCATCTTCAAATTCATGGCAAAAGAAATCTACCCATAACCAACAAGAAGGACTATCTGTTTATCCATGTAGTACAGAAAGATTAGGGAAAACCACAAGACAGAAATAATTATTGCTGAATTCAGGTGGAATTTGGAGTGTTTTTTTTTTTTATTTTTCACCATTGCGATGTTTCTGAAAACCAGCATTTTTCAATCAATGAGAAAAGAGAACATGAATTTTATTGTACCTGGAGTTTGTGGCTAGGATCATGGATTGATGACCTAACAGTCCTGCATATGCATCCCACAAACTGGCAGCTTTGTGCTCCTATGTACCACAAAGAAGTAAAATTAATGATCATAGATCAGTGAGGCTCATAACATCATAAGTATTTCTCTCTCTTTTTTTTGGTAGAGACTGAAGGGACTACATCAGTTTTGAAAATAAGCCCAGGAATTCATAGAAATGTTGAGACCAGAAAAGCTGTAATTTAACTTCACAGTAGTATGTTGGCCTAAGTGGTGGTGGTGTTTTACAACCATCACAGTTTTTCATAATTAGCATTTCCAGATACCATGTTGTTAGGAGTACTGTTTTCCGGGTACACTTTTTAATTCCGCTGTAACTTGGATTCAGTGTGGAGTCCACCTATAAAACTGTCAGCAGTGCAATTTAAGTCAGGTTTGCTGAAAAATGAATAAATTTGCATTGCAGAAATGAAAATCAAATACAGGTCTATATACATCTATCTAATGTAATGATTTAACCTTTAAAATGATAATTAAAAGAATTCCATTAATAGATTATACTACAGGCCGGCGCTGTGGCTCACTTGGCTAATCCTCTGCCTGCGGTGCCGGCACCCTGGGTTCTAGTCCCGGTTGGGGACCCAGATTCTGTCCCGGTTGCTCCTCTTCCAGTCCATCTCTCTGCTGTGGCCCAAGAAGGCAGTGGAGGATGGCCCAGGTGCTTGGGCCCTGCACCTGCATGGGAGACCAAGAGGAAGCACCTGGCTTCTGGCTTCTGGCTTCTGGCTTCTGGCTTCTGGCTTCAGATCAGCGCAGTGCGCCGGCTGTAGCAGCCATTTGGGGTGTGAACTGACAGAAAAAAAGAAGACTTTTCTCTCTATCTCTCTCTTTCACTCTCTAACTCTGCCTGTCCAAAAAAAAAAAGGTTATACTGCAGGGGCTGGCGCTGTGGTGTAGCAGTAAAGCCACCACCTGCAGTGCCAGCATCCCATATGGGTGCCGGTTTCAGTCCCGGCTGCTCCACTTCTTATCCAACTCTCTGCTATGGCCTGGGAAAGCATTAGAAGATGGCCCAATTCCATGGGTCCCTGCACCCATGTGGGAGACCTGCTAGAAACTCCTGGCTTCAGATCGGCACAGCTCTGGCCATTGCAGCCAATTGGGGAGTGAACCAGTGGATAGAAGACCTCTCTCTCTGCCTCTCTTCTCTCTCTGTAACTCTGCCTTTCAAATAAACAAATCTTTAAAAAAAGATTACAGTACAATTTTCAAGAAACTGAAGAAGTAGTAGAACTCAATTAGCCAAGAGAACCTTGAGAAAGAATAAAGCTAGAGGCATCTGGGTCAGTTCTGTAGCACAGAAGGTAAAGCCACTGCCTGCAATGCTGGCATCCCATAGGAGCACTGATTCGAGTCCTGATTGCTCTACTGCCATCCAGTTCCCTGCTAATGTACTCAAGAAAGCAGCAGAAGATGGCCCAAATGGTTGGTCCCCTGCCACCAAAGTGGGAGACCAGAAGAAGCTTGGTCTGGCCCAGCCTGGCCATTGCAGCCAAGTGAACCAGCAGATGGAAGATCTTTGTCTGTCTTTCTCTTTTCCTCTCTCTCTCTCTCTCTCTCTCTCTCTCTCTCTCTCTCTAACATGCCTTCCAAATAAATAAGTGAATCTTAAAAAAAATCTGGAGGCATTGCCTCTCCTGACATCAGGAATACTACTTAAGCTACCATAATTTCAACAGTATGGACAGTCATAAATATAAACATATAGACCAATGGAATGAAACAGAGTCCAGAAATAAATTCATCTCTATATGATACCAAAGGTACACAATGGAGAAAGGATATTCTCTTCAATAATGGTGTTGAGAAAACTAGACGTGCAGAGGCAAACACACTAAATTTAGTTCTTATATCATGTACAAAATTTAAGTCATAATGGATTAAAGACCTAAATTTAAGATCTGAAAGTATAACTAACACGCCTAAAAGAATATGTAGGGAAAAAGGTTACCATTAGTCTTGGCATTAATATTTTGTGGTGTGGCATCTAAAATACAGGTAAGCAAATGAAAACACACAAAAGAGATTTCATCAAATTTAGAAAGGCTTCAGAAAAAGAAAATCAACAAAACAAAGGTCACCTATGAAAAGGAAAAAATGTTTGAAAACAACATATCTAACAAAGGCTAATATTTAGTGTATGTGTATATATACACTGTACATTTAGTAAAATGTGTATATACAGTGTATATATATATATATATATATGTATACTATAACAAAAAAGCAAATAACCCAATTAAAATTTGCAAAGAACTTGAATAGACATTTTTGCAAAGAAGATAAACAAATGACCAATAGGTATGTGAAAATAATGTTGAATATCACTAATTACTATCACCTTACATTCTTTTAAGATGACTATACTTTTTAAAAATTTTGTATTAATATAAAGAGAAAATATTTCATGTATTTCATAGATATAATTCTCAGATAATCATATTTCCCTCCTACCCACATTCTTCCACAATCCTCTACTTCCTTCCTTTCTTTTTGTGTTTTTTATAGTTTTTGCAAAAACATAATTTCAATCCACTCTATAATCATAGGCTAAATGCACCACTCACCATAATATTCAACACACAAAAACTAAAAAGACCACAGTTCTACAGGAGTATAAACACGAGATAAACATAACAATCAAATTGGACAGTAGATAAGAAGTGTTGGTGAGGGTATGGAGAAAAGAGAATGCACACACACTGTTGATGTGAATGTAAGTTAACAGCCATTATGGAATATAGTATGTTTAACTTTTAAAGAAGTTAAACATGAAACCGTCTTATGATCCAGCAATCTCACTGATGAGAATGCATTTTAAAAAAATGAAATTAGAATCTCACAGATATCTGTTCTCCCATGTGCTTTGAAGCACTATTCGTGCTAACCAAGCTATGGAATCAACCTAAGCGTCTGTCAGTGAACGATTGGATAAAGAAAATGTGGTAGATAAATAATGGAATACTATTTATCCCTGAAAATAAGAAAATCTTGCCATTTATAACAACATGAATGAACTTGGAGGAGACTATGCTAAGCGAAATAAGCTAGGTATAGAATGACAAGTACCGTATCATCTCAGTTCTATTAGGATTTAAAAAAAAAATTGAAGGAGTGGCCATTTGACACTGCTGTTATCATGCCACTTTAGATCACCACATGCCATATCAGAGTGCCTGGCTTTGAGTCCAGGCTCCACTTCAATCTCCAGCTTCCTGCTAATGTGCACTTTGCGAGGCAGCAGATAATGGCTCAAGCAGTTGGATTCCTGCCACTCATATGGGAAATCTGGATTGAGTTTCTTGCATCTAGCTTCAGCCTGGCCTAGCCCTGTCGGTTACAGGAATTTGGGGAGTGAGCAGACTACAGGAGATGTATGTCTCTCCGTGTATCTCCCTGCCTAAATAAAATAATAACTAACTAATTAAATGAGTTTCAGAATCAGAGAATAGCGGTCTCCGGGTGCTGGAGTGGGGAGGAAGGAAATCAGCATATGTTGCTAAAATGGTACAAACTTTGAGATATGAGTAAGTTATGAGGGTGTAATGTAGAGCATGGCTAGTATAGTTAATACTTTGCTTATTTGAAATTTGCTGAGAGTAGATCTTAAGTGCCCCCCCCAACCCCCCAGCACATACCATACTTCACACTCCACACACATACTGGTAATTGTGTTAATGTAAGTGCCAGTTAGTGTAATTATTCCACAACGTATGTGTGTATATAAAATCATCATGTTGTGTACCTTAAGTGACTGGACAATAACATATATTTTCTTCCATATACCTTATTCGTGTTCGTGCAAGAATCTGTTGCAATGTCATGTTCTTGTTCAGAGCCTGTCATATAAAGTCTCACTCCCTAATTCTGAAATAGTTCCAAGTTCCTTCTTGGATACGCTGTATGATGCATCTAAACAAATTTTATTCTCGCTAATGCATAGGTAAATGCCTTACAACGATTCCTTACCACTCTAAAAGATAAAAATGTCCTCTGTTTGCTAGATGCTGCCCCCCTGTTTCCAGAGTTAAGAGTATTTTGGGGTCTGGATCCTAGCTCTGGGGTGTGTGAGAGCTAGCCCAATGGGTAGGGCTCTTTACCAGTCTGTTAAGTTAGAGAAGCTCTTATTTGGGGTCCGAACTAAAGCATGGCATTTCCCCATTGAGCATTCGTATCCATTGCTAACATCTTTCTGGGCTATACTGAGACTGGGTGGTGCAGAAGAGATATTCCCCTTCCTCCAAATTATTAATAACATGTTCACAATTAATTAACTCCTTATAAGACAAAATATGATTTTGCTTAAGAGAATAATTATTTGCTATGTTGATTAATAGCATACTATATGTTATCATAGAACATAAAATCTGCTTTATACAGACAGCTCGTGCTGTAACATAGAAAGCACACGCAACATGTGATGATTTCTCTATCTTGAAATAAGAAATTTTCATACTCCTCATGAATTTAAGTCTATTTGTCCAGAAATTCATGAATCCCCACTTGTATAGACAGTGACTGTTTGAATGTTCTGCCTCTATGGAAGCAGTGATCCTTCAGGCCTGTTGCTTCAGTGGAGCTTTTCTCATTGACCAGCTTTTTAACTGGGATTGAATGCTTGGAAATCAATTTGTATACTTAGCCTATTCTAAATAACTGGCTATAAAGCCACAGCATCTTAAGAGACTGAAAAATATTGACTTCCATTTGCTGGGCCATACCTATGGAGATTTTGATATAATTTATCTGTAGTCAACTCAGATTTCTGAGGTATCTCCATACTGTCTTCCACAGTGGCTTTACCAGTTTACATTCGTTCCAACAGTGGATTAGGGTACCTTTTTCCCCACATCCTCACCAACATTTGTTGTTTGTTGATTTCTGTATGAAAACCATTCTAACTGGGGTGAGATGAAACATCATTGGGGTTTTGATTTGCAATTCCTGGATGGCTAGTGATCCTGAGCATTTTTTCATGGGTCTGTTGACCATTTGGATTTCCTCTTTTGAAAAATGTCTGTTTAAGTCTTTTGCTCATTTCTTAAGTGGGTTGTTTGTTTTGTTAATGTGAAGTTTCTTGATTTCTTTATGTATCTGGTTATTAATCCTTTATCAGTTGCATTGCTTGCAAATAATTTATCCCATCCTGTCAGTTGTTTCTTCACATTGTTGAGTGTTTCTTTTGCAGTACAGAAACTTCTCAACTTGATGTAATCCCATTTGTTCATTTTAGCTTTGATTTCCTGTGCCTCTGGGGTCTTTTCCAACAACTCTTTGGTTGTGCCTATGTCTTGCAGGATTTTGCCAATGTTCTTTAGTAATTTGATGGTTTCAGGTCAGAGATTTAGATCTTTAATTCATTTTGAGTGGATTCTTGTATAAAGTGTTAGATATGGCTCTTGCTTCATACTTTGGCATATGGAGATCCAGTTTTCCCAGCAACATTTGTTGAAGAGATTGTCCTAACTCCAGGGATTGGTTTCAGCTTCTTTGTCAAACATAAGTTGGTTGTAGATGTTTGGACTGATTTCTGGCATTTCTGTTCTGTCCCATTGGTCTATCTTAAGTTTGTTAATGTGATGTATCACATTGATTGATTTATGAATGTTGCATCTTACCTGCATAACAGGGATAAATCCCATTTGGTCTGGGTGAATGATCCTTCTCATGTGTTGTTAGATTTAATTGGCTAGCATTTTGTTAAGGTTTTTTGTGTCTATGTTCATCACGGAAATTGGTCTGGAGTGTTCTTTCTCTGTTACATCTTTTCATGGTTAGAAATTAGAAAGATGGTGGCTTCCTGGTAGGAGTTTGGGAAGATAGCCTCCTTTTTAATTGTTTTGAATAACTTGAGAAGAATTGAAGTTAGTTTTAAAATGTCTGGTAGAGAATCTACAAAGAAATCAAGAAAAGCCACAACATCAAAACAAACAAGCCACTTAAGAGATGGGCCAAGGACCTCAATAGACACTTTTCAAAAGAGGAAATCCAAATGGCCAACAGACACATGAAAAAATGTTCAAGATCACTAGCAATCAGGGAAATGCAAATCAAAACCACAATGAGGTTTCACCTCACCCCGGTTAGAATGGCTCACATTCAGAAATCTACTAACAATAGATGCTGGAGAGGATGTGGGGAAAAAGGGACACTAATCCACTGTTGGTGGGAATGCAAACTGGTTAAGCCACTATGGAAGTCAGTCTGGAGATTCCTCAGAAACATGAATATAACCCTACCATACAACCCAGCCATCCCACTCCTTGGAATTTACCCAAAGGAAGTCAAATTGACAAACAAAAAAGCCGTCTGCACAGTAATATTTATTGCGGCTCAATTCACCATAGCTAAGACCTGGAACCAACCCAAATGCCCATCAACAGTAGACTGGATAAAGAAATTATGGGACATGTACTCCACAGAATACTATACAGCAGTTAAAAACAATGAAATACAGTCATTTGCAACAAGATGGAGGAATCTGGAAAACATCATGCTGAGTGAATTAAGCCAGTCCCAAAAAGACAAATATCATTTGTTTTCCTTAATTGGCGATGACTAACTGAACACCAAAGGGGAAACCTGTTGAAGTGAAATGAACTCTATGAGAAACTATGACTGGATCAAATCTTGTCTGGACGGTTGATATACAATGTAAATCTTTTCCCATTTTAGTATTTCTTGACGTTGTTTGTTATTGATCTAGTACTATTGGTTGAACTCTGCAATTAACACACAATTATTCCTAGGTGTTTAAATTTCAACTGAAAAGCAATCCCTGTTAATTTATGAGAGAGGGAAAAAGAAAGGGAGGATATGTACAATTTAGGCAAACTCAATCGGACTTGCCCCAAACGATGGAGTTAGGAAAACCTAATACAGCCAGGAAAACCTAATACAACCCCAGCAGGGTGGCATGTACCAAGCCATCTCACTGGCCCAAGTGATCAATTTCAGTTCACAACTGATCACACTGATAGGTCTAGGAGTCAAAGGGATCACACAAGCAAGACTAGTGACTGCTAATACTAACAGATAGAACTAAAAAAGGGAGAGACTGATCCAACATGGGAAGTAGGAGACACCGCAGACTCATAGAATGGCAGATATCCTAATAAATCACTCTGGCCTCAGAATCAGCCCTTAAGGCATTAGGATCTGGCTCAAGAACCCATGAGAGTGTTTTTGGCATGGAAAGCCAAGACACTCTGGGAAAAAAAAAAAGAAGAAGAAGAAGAAGAAGAAGAAGAAGACATAAATGAAAGATCTCTGCGAGTAAGATCCCAACGGAAGGAACAGGGCCACCAGAGAAGGAGGTACCTTTGTCCGAAGGGAGGAGAGAACCTCCACTTTGACTATGACCCTGTCAGAGCAAGATCCAAGTCGGCGAACACTAAAGGCTTCCATAGCCTCAGCAACTCATGACTATAGCCTAGGGAGATTACTGACGCCATAAACAAGAGTGGCAAATTGTTAAATCAACAACAGTAGTCACTGTGTACTTACGGCCCATGTATGATCTGTCCTTAATGTGTTGTCCAAGGTGAAGTAATGCAATAACTAGGACTGAAACAGTATCTTTGCATCTTGTGTCTCTGCACAGGTGCAAACTGGCAAAATTTTTGCTGAGTATACACTGAATTGATCTTCCGTATAGAAAGATAATTGGAAATGATTAAAAAAATTGGAAGTTACATAAAAATCAGTTTAAAAAATAATATCATGTAGGATCTCTGTCCTTAATGTGCTGTACAACGTGATTTAAAGCTACAACTAGCACTCAAAGAGTATATTTCACTCTATGATGCTATGTGAGGGCAAATGGTTTAAAATCTTTTCTTAACACATACTAAACTGAGCTCCGGTACACAAAGAGAATTGAAAATAAATCTGAATGTGAATGAAAGGGGAGAGGGAGTGGGTAAGGGGGAAGGGTAGCGGGGGGGAGGGGAGGTATGGGTGGGGAAGCCATTGCAATCCACAAGTTGTACCTTGGAAATTTATATTCTAAATAAAAAAAAAAAATAAAAAATAAAAAAAATGTCTGGTAGAATTCAGCAGTACGGCCATCCAGGCCTGGACTTTTCTTTGTTGATAAGGCCTTTTTATGGATTCAATTTCTGTCTTGATTATGGGTCTGTTTAGGTTTTCAGGGTCTTTATGGCTCAATTTAGGTAGGTTATATGTGTCCAGGAATCTATCCGTTTCTTCTAGGTTTCCCAGTTTGTTGCCATACAGCTCTTTGTAGTAATTTCTAATGATTCTTTTTATTTTTGTGGTGTCTGTTGTTACATTTCCTTATTAATTTCTAATTTTATTGATTTGGGTCTTCTCTCTCCTGTTTGTGGTTCGTAGGGCCAATGATGTGTCAATTTTGTTTATTTTTTTCAAAAAACCGGCTCTTCATTTTGCTTATATTTTGTATTTTTTGTTTCAGTTTTGTTGATTTCTTCTCTAATTTTAATTATTTATTTTCTCCTACAAGCTTTTGGGTTGGATTGCAATTATTTTTCTAGATCCTTGAGATGTGTTGATAGCTCATTTATCTGACACTTTTCCAATTTCTTGATGTAGGTACCAATTGCTATAACCTTTCCTCAACACTGCTTTTACTGTATGCCATAAGTTTTGATTTGTTGTATTGTAATCTTCATTTGTTTCCAGAAATTTTTTTATTTCTCTTTTGATTTCCTCTATGACCCACTGTTCATTCAGGAGCGTGCTGTTCAACCTCCATTTGTTTCTATATGTTCTAGAAATTCTTAAGTTGCTGATTCCAGCTTTATTGCATTGTGTTCTGAGAAGATGCATGGTATTATTTCAATTTGTTTGAATTTGCTGAGACTTGCTTTATGATCTAGCATGTGGTCAATCCTGGAGATGATTCCATGCACTAGTGAGAAGAATGTGTATTCTGCAACTGTAGGATGAAAATTCTGTAGATGTCCATTAGGTCTAGTTGGTCTATAGTGTCAAATAACTCTGGTGTTTCCTTGCCAATTTTCTGTCCAGTTGATTTGTCTATTACTGAAAGTGAGGTATTGAAGTCCCCCATTACTTTTTGTATTTTCATCTATGTCTCTCTTTGGATCTTTTAAATAGCCAGATACCCTGTAATTAAGTTCATATTCATTTATAATAGACATTTCTTCCTGTTGAATTGATCCCTTGATGATTTTTTTTGCCTTCACCCTCTTTCATAGTGATGGCCATATTTCTGTGTTTCTGTGTATAGCATATCCTTAATAATATTCTTATTTTTTTTTGTAATGCTGGGTGGTTGGTGACAAATTCTTTCAATTTCTGTTTGCTACGAAAGATCTTTATTTCACTTGCATTCATAAAAGAGAGCTTTGCAGGATACAGTATTCTGGGTTGACAGTTTTATTTCTCTTAAGATTTGGACTATATCTCACCATTCTCTCCTAGCCTATAGGCTTTCTGATAAGAAGTCTGCTTTGAGTCTAATAAGAGATCCTCTGAAATAGTCTGGAATTTCTCTCATTCACATATTAGAATCTTTTCTTTATGTTTTATTGTGGTGATTTTGACTATAATGTGCCGTGCTGAAGATCTTTTCTGGTCATGTCTACTGGGAGTTTTATGTGCTTCCTGTTCTTGGATATGCCTTTCTTTCTCCAAATTATGGAAGTTTTCTATCACTATTTCACCAAATTTCTGTAGCCCTGAAGGACTCGGGGGAGGGTGACCCTGGCTATTTCTGGTTGTGTGCACAGAGGCTGGGTTGGCTACCACTTGCCTGTGTCCAAAATTGGTGTCATCTCT
This sequence comes from Sylvilagus floridanus, assembly GCA_949820135.1. Classification (NCBI taxonomy): domain Eukaryota; kingdom Metazoa; phylum Chordata; class Mammalia; order Lagomorpha; family Leporidae; genus Sylvilagus; species Sylvilagus floridanus. The sequence goes on from OX463225.1 coordinate 131,218,530, forward strand.
CCCTCTGCTGGCCTCAGGTCTGTGCTGGAGCAGGGAGTGGGGGAGGGAGACAGATCACCTTCTTCTCCCCTCAACTTCTGGGCGATCGGTGGTCTGCTGTTGTGGGTCTCCACGTAGGACTCCAGCAGCAGTTCACCAGCTCTCCCTCCCATGTGTTAGCAGTGCTGTGGGGCATGGTTTGCTGAGGCAGACATTCTCTTCCCTGGATCCAAGTTTGTGGGTCTTCTGTATTTGCTCTCTCAGCATGGATCTGCACTGCTCCACTGCTCTGGCAGGGTCTCACATTGCAGCTCTCCCACAGCTTTATCCGGAGAGTGTGCTCTCTCTCCTTTTTAAAATATAAATTGTGCCCTGCATAAATAAGACCGTCCTGTTGCTATTCCACCACCTTGGAACCTCTGGTCATCACTTGTGACCAACAAGTGGTGTTCCCAACAGCCCTACAAAAGTGTAACTGATATCCTGGTAAAGTGTTACTTTTAAGGTCCAGCTACATATTCTGTTGACTACATGTATTTGTTTCTTTTAGAAATTATGAAGCACAAATCTGCTTGACCCATGTGCAGGGTTTCCCAATAGCCAGAATCTCTCAAAGATATTCTCTGAGATTCCTGCTCTATCTTATAATGATTCTGTTTATATTTCCTAATCTATAATTCTGTTGGAGT